>CM066736.1:116500851-126500851 GCA_033961575.1 Aselliscus stoliczkanus
TAGAATCATTCCATGCCTTTGTATTTTTAGACACTGGATTGGTTGGATTATTTTAATAGAATTAATCAGATAAAGCAATCAAAATGGTAATTTAGTCCAAAGAGGTAGATTTTTTTTTTTTTTTACTTAATGCCACTGTCAAGATAGATAAATGGCCCCAATCCATTGACAAAGAGATGGAGAATAACTAGCTATGCTTTGGGATTTCATGTATCTTTAGACAAGTCAGATAGTCCTACAGGAGAAAAAAAAAAAACCCTTGCTTTCATACAAAAGTTAAATGAATATATAAATCTATCTTAAATGAAAAATTCAGTTGCCTGGTATCTTTGCTCTTAGCAATGTCATAAATTCATTTCTGGTAGAGGCTACAGAAAGCAATATTTGATACCTCTTTTGAGTTCCATAAAATCAATAAAAATGAGACAGATGTTTGAGAAATTCTCTTGGAGAGTAAGTGGCATAAAAACCACAGATTCCACATGATAAACACAGATGCTAAAACATGGATGCTGCTGAAAGATTATTAAGTTCAAAGATTTGGTATCTGGAACCCATACCAACGTAGCCTCAGATTCATAAAAAAGCCAGAACATTTCCCCAAATAGAACTAATAATAAAGCCAATGAAACAAGTTTTTATGGAGGAGAAAATGAATTATTTATTAAGTATTGGGATAATGTTAAACACTAGTGCCAAATGAGGAAGAGAAGCCTCCTAAATAAACAAGGTCTATTTTACCGTGTTTTTGTAAATGGGTGGGAATTAAGGCATGTGTTATTGGGTTCAGGGACTCTTCATTTGCTTAGTAGAACTGCACCATCCTTTGGAATTTCAGTGTATAGATGCAAAAGATCAAAAAAGCAATGTTGTTTCACAGCTGTAAGCACAAATTAAACAAGTCCATAGGAGAATGAACCAGATGAACCATCATCATAGATTGATAAACATTAATGAGCTTTACTTTTAGGGGAGTACCAGGCACCAGAAAATATTACCTGTGAATTTTGCACTCTACAAAGAGCTCTTCCCTCCTTCAAAACCTTGAAAGCTGGAGAACAGAGTCATTTCAAGGAAATTTCACAGTGTTGATTAAGTAAAACAATGCTTGAAAACTTTTAGCTTGGCATTTTAATGATAGTAATTATGCAGTGTCTTTTTGATGAAATTCCTCTATTTATTTAATATGCTACTGAGCTTTCGTTGCCTCTCCTAGTGAGAGAAACTGTTTGAAGGACCTTCATTGTAATCACAAAACATTCTTGAGGAAAAGAACTCTATTTTTTTCCTATTTGTCTTCTACCATTGAATGCCACAATGTTTCGAATGAAAATGAAAGCTTTTGACAACCAGAAAATAAACCTATATCAGATGACAGAAAAATGAACATTCCACAGTATCAATGTACTAGTTTGTTCAGGTATTTGAGTGCTACACATCGGAAATATGGAAATGTATTGTGGTTTACAGAAATCAGTTTTTGAGACTGAAGGAGGCTGTCAGTAGAAATATCTCTGAATTCTAGGAAGCAGGAAGAGAAATGGTGATAACTCAAGACATTATTTCCATATTTCCATTATTTCCAACAAAGTCTTACACAAAGGTATCTTCAAAAATCCTGAAAATGAATATTACCACATACGTCTGACAATTACGTTTGAGAACTCATCCTAGACAAAGTGCTACATACCTCACTGCTGAATATCACTATGGTCACCTTCGAAGTACTCCCCTTGGGAAGCTATGCACCAATGCCAGTGCCTAGTCCACCCTTCAAAGCAATTTTAGAACTCTTTCTGCAATGGCCATCAGAAATGTCATCATGTTATTACCATTGATGTCCTGAATATCATCAAAATGTCTTCCTTTCAATATTTCCTATATTTACAGGTAAAGAAAGAAGTCATTGGGGGCCAGATCAGGTGAATATGTGAGGATGTTCCAATACAGTTATCTGTTTACTCGCTAAAAACTCTCCCAGTTAGTGCCTTGTGAGCTATGCATTGTCATGATGCAAGAGCCATGAATTGTTGGAGAAAAGTTCAGGTCGTCTAACTTATTCACACAGCCTTTTCAGCACTTCCAAATAGTAAACTTAGTTAACTGTCTTGTTCAGTTAGTACAAATTCATAATGAATTGTCCCTCTGATATCAAAAAAGGTTAGCAACATTGTTGTAAAAGTTCGAAGCTTAATTGTCTGACCTCGAATGTGCTGCCATGTAATTAAAGAGTATGATTATGGCACAGGTTTGTAAAGATAAGAAAATATATTTGCTGGTTACTATCTTTGAACAAAAGTTAGTAACAGCTTCCATCTAAATCAATTAATCAATCATCAATCAATCAATCAAATAAGAATGAACCTACTAATGACAGAAAGACCAACAAAATGAACTTCGTGAATGAATGAAAATAGCTCTATTTTCTATTGTTTAACATACTCATGTTACTAAAAATTTATGCCCTTCACTATATTTGCAAAACAGTTATTAGGCCTTTGTCATCAAAATACATTCTCATGTAATGAATTTAGATGTACTCAGTTTTACTTGGCATTATTCCAATCTATTAACATGGGACTCAGAATAAGGAACCAGGAGCTGGTGCTATAGCTACTGTTACATGGTACAGCTAATATTTTGTGCAAATGATGATTCAGTTTCAAGTTCTGTACTATATTAGCTGTGTGCCTTAGACAAATGTTGTAACTGCTCTGAGCCTTTAAAAAATCTTTGAAACAAAAATATATTCTTACTATTCTTATTTTAAAGATGGTTATATGCAAAGTATTGGTATATAGTGGACTCTTGATAAATGTTAGTTTCTCCATTTTTCTTTTGTCACACAGCCTGACATTTCATCAACTAGAGATTTATTGCTATTAATAAACCATCTCATTTAAAATTGAAATGTCTTTTGGAAGGTTAAGATTTTTATATCTTATTTTAAGTTCATTTAATTAGATTACTTTATGCCTCTCCAAACTCAACCTCCAAAATTGACTATATTGTGGAAAGCAGAGTTTTTATAGGGATAGTAGAAAGGTGATAGATGTGACTTAAATGTACAGAGCTAGAAATAAATTCATCTGGTTTAAAAGAATTGAACTCAGAATTTTCAAGGTTAACACTGAAAAATAATTTTCAAATGGATAGTAGTGGCTTACTTATTTACTTCTGGTTCTGTTCTGCTTGGGTTTTCACTTCCTGGGATTCTCTTCTTATTACAACATGCTTAATATAAAAGGAGTAAAATGGAAGAAGTATGGAGGGCATTTTCCCTTTAAACACTTGAAATATATCTGTGTGTTTTTTTTTTGATACCCAAGTAGAGAAAGGAAGTCCTTCAAAAAGATTCCTTTTGTAAAGTACAAAGAGAGAATTTAAGAGCAATATGTGCAAGGAGTAGAGAAATAAATATTTTAAACATCCTTTATGTAATCTCCTGGGTACTGATACAGTTTTATCTTCCTAGCTATCAAGCTCACAGGATTTAATCTTTTTCCCATAGAATCCCATTGCCTAATCTGTGATACTAGGGCCCACTGTAGGATACCTAGCAATGGCTCCAGATCTGTTCTAAAACTTTAAACGTTGTCAACTTGCTGGGTGTATTGATACCTTATAATAACCCCATGAAATAAAAACTGTTTTTCTTTTTTTCATCATTACTGTTTTACAAATAAGGAAGCTAAGGCCAGGTCTAATATTTACAAATAGTGGAGCTGGATTAGAATTTAGACAGTCTATGCATATTTTCAATGCCAATGCACAAAATCATTAGGCCCTAATAAACAGAACCGGAATTTTCGTTTGAAACCATGTTTTTGAGTTTTTACTTTATACTGGAAGTCTTAATGAGAACTGTATCTACATTCTCTCACATGATCTATTCAAAGAGCACCTTTTATGTGCCAAGACATTTTATGGTTATGTATGTGAATTAAATAAAACTCTTATCTCTTTGTTCAAATAATGTTGTACAGTGACATTGTTGTACAGGCACTTACCTACTGGCCAACATAAAATTTATAACCAACCTCTGAATTACATACTAAAAATAACATCCATATTATTGAAGAGAAAACTGAAGTTCAGAGGTGAGAGCACCCAACCCAGTCTGTAGAATTGTGACTAAACAAGCCTGCAGGTGATTTCAGTGGCCCCAGGTGTCACCCTCGTTTTTAGGTTTCTCAGCTGAGGTTTCAGACATCATGAAGAGAAACAGCATCACTGCTGCCCTTTCTGATTTCTGGATCCATAGAATTTCTGAGAATAACAAAATGATTGCTATTTATGCCAGTAGTTTCTTTGTTATCTAGCCATTGTAATGGAAACAATGACCAACTCAAAGAATCATGGAATGCAATGCTACCAAACAATGATCATATTTCAAGAATGACCCCCATGGAATTTCAGGAAGACCTTTTACTCCCAGTGACATTTTGAAAGACATGGATGCCTGGAGAATGGAATGGGGCATAAGAGTGCTGCTAAAACATAAAGGTCCTGAAACTTGGGAAGATTTAGAACTACTTGAATGAGACAAAAGGCTTATCTACCACTACTCTTCCCACATTTAAAGAAAAAGGAAGTGTGAGACAGTTAGAGAGAAACAAAATAATAACAAAAATGGTGACTGCGTAAGTTTCAAAAGAGCAAAGGACTGACACCTAAGAGTAATTTTTAAAATATATCAATTAAAAGAAGGGGGCCCATAGATAAAAACTATGACTATGAAACATGTTACTTTGGGCAAACAGGAATTTTGGTAGAAGCTAATAGTAGGATTTAGCAAATTTTTAGCAATAGAGTATTACTTCATCTTTCCAATTTTTATTGTGTGTTTGTGTGTATGTATAAGAGAGAGAGAGGGAGACAGAGAGACAGAGAGAGTGCTAATAATATGGATGAATAATGCATAAAAATAGAAATATGTGGAGTACGCAGGTTTTATACGTACATCCATACATACACGCGCAAACACACACACACTAAAGTAAAGACAGATTTTTTTGGATCAGTATCAGCTCATTAGAAAGATACCAGCAGCCTGCCCGTTGCCTATGGATCATATTTGAGACCTGTAGGTATCTTTCTAGAGCAAAAAAAGCCACAGAGCATTACCTTTTGAATGCCTGCTGCTTAGTATTTCCATCTCCAACGAAGTTTTTACTGCCAGTTAGGCACAATTTCAGTTCAGAATCTGCCCAGAGCTATAAGAAAGTCCATTGTGCAGATCTCTTGGCAGCAGATTAGAGGAATGCTGCTGGCACTGCCCTTCAGACTCCATACCACCAGCAACCCCTCATTGTGTTGGCACTACGTTAACTTTCAGAATTATCTGTGGAGCAAAAGATTGCCTGGGGCCTTTCTAACACTTCCACATTTTCCTATTTGAGAACCATTGGAGAAGGTGCCCATTTTATGCTTTATTTCTCTCTTTATAATAGATTTGGAAATAGCTGGGACACTTAACACCAATCCTTTGAAAATCTGCAGTTTCTTCCATGGAGTTCTGAGTTGACTTGGCTATACATCAAGAACCATCTGAACCAAATCAGAGCCAATGTGCTGACAAAGTCAGAAGGAGGTAGCTTAGCTCCTTTATATCATACATTCTTCCTCCTCCTCCTCCTCCTCCTCCTCCTCCTCCTCCTCCTCCTCCTCCTCCTCCTCCTCCTTCTTCTTCTTCTTATTATTATTCCTCTCTTCTGAGTGCAAACTATTGGGTTGTCAGAAAAGTCATGATGCAATTTTGCAATGAAAAACGTAAAAAAAAAAATACATCATGACTTTTCCGACAACCCAATAGAAGAATCAGTATTCTTTCTGAATACTAAATTTAAAATTGGGCAGGTTCACAGAATATTACCTCTGAAAAGAACTTTAATTATAACTATTTTACGTTATTAAAGAAGAAATTGAGTCTTGGTCACCAAAGTAATAGGACATTCCCAAAGTCACAAAGATATTAGCAAATCTGGAACTAGAACCGTTTATCCCTGAGTCCTAATACTGTATTCATGCTCCTAAATTATTACCTCACTAGAATTAAAGAGTTAGGCTTTATTATACAATGAATGCATATGCATCCCCTGTTTATATTGACATTTTTAACATCTTTGACTAAACATGCACCATTAGTAAATTGAATACTAATTTTATTTTACTAGTTATTTACAATGACATTATTCATCACCAGTACCATGATTATTCCTCAAAATTAATAATTACCAGTCATCAGGCACTGTGTAAAGCATTTATGTGTATCATTTCATTTATGCCTCACAAGAACTTTATACATAAATAGCATTAATACTTGAATTTAAAGATGAAGAAACAGGCATGAAGAAAGGGGGAAAAAAAAAGAAGTCCCTAACGCCACATTATCTACAGTAGATGCAAGGATTCTAACAGTTTCTTTTGACTGGAGTTTGCCCCTTTGCTCTTTTATCTGCTTTATTTCAAATTCACTCCTTTAGATTCTCTAACAAATAATTAAAGCTATGATTTCAAGTTACTAGATAAACATTAGAAAATGTATACTGTTTTGAAAACTGCAATGTTGCAAAATTGCAATGCCATACAAACTCTTCTTGAGGAGACTTTCAAGGCAATATAATAAAATCCATTGAATGGGTTCATGTCTACATAAATGAAACCTTTTGAAACATATACTGAGTCAAAAGAGGCATTTTGTTTGAAAGTTAGAGAAAGTGGCCCTTCCAGATCATATTCATAATCTCTGTTTTTCCCATATTGGGTGTAAAGTAGGTTGGTAACCTCATAACCCCATGAAGATTTTTGTTTGTTTGTTTTGTTTTAAGAATTAAACAAGGAGAAACAGTAAACAGTTGGCTTTTGCTTTGCTTTGTAAGCTCTGTAAACAGGTTCCTTTTGTTTTTCTTATTTCCTATTACTACTTCATTGATATTGTTATAACGGAAGTTGTGATATAGTGTTTTCGAAGTGTGGTTTGTCAACTAACCAGCATGCATTTCAACTACTATCTACCTATTTTTTTGAACAAGGATGATTTCTCAATCATTACTAAAATATTTTATATATAATTGTGTTCTCTATTCTTTACAACATCCTATAAAGGAAGAAAATGCAACTATTTTTTTTTAGATTCTATCAGTTAAGATCAGTTATTTATCATTATGATAATTCTGGGTAATAAGCAGCCACAAAACTTGAGTGACACACAATGAGCATTATTGCACAATTCTCTGGGGTAGGCTGGGGTACAACTGCACTAACCTTGGGCAGACTTTTTCATGCCTAATTTATCCACTTACTGCTGGAGCACCTAGACTCACCTTGGCTGGGGCAATGGAGCAAACTGCCCATGTGTCTTGTATCCTCTAGCACATCTGTCCCGGGTTACTCTCATGGTGATGAGAGTAAGGGGAAGTGGGACCATGTTGTGCCTTTTAAGGCTCGAACTTTGAATTTCTTCTTTTATAGCCAAGGCAAGTCACATGGCCATGCCCAGATTCAAGATATAGGGAATCAGACGCTCCTACTTTGGCCGTCAGAACTGCAAGATCAGTTGTCAAAGAGCATGGTTACAGGGAAGGTATAACATTCATTCATCCTCCCCCAAGAAGAAACTGAGGCTATATCTAGTGCATTGCAGAGCCAGAATTCATGCCAAGGACCATCAGGTTCCAGAATTGGGATCCAATGCATATTGACCTTTCTTTCCATTAATGCGTCTTTCTTCTCTTGTCTTCTATACCACATCTGAGATCTCTCATGAGTTTGATACTCACATGCTTCATTGCCTAATGGCACTAGACAGTTTTGGAAGCACTTTAAATTCAATATACTCAGGCAAAGCCCCCGTCTCCCGTACCTGTGCAAGCCCCTTTACCATCCTGTGATCCCTGTCACGGTAGTGGCTGCTAACACCTTTGTATCATAATCAGCTTCTCTGCCTCACACATCTGCTGTCAATCAGTGCAGTCTTGTTCAGACTACCACAGAGACCTTCTCATCATCACTTTGTATCTGCTTTTATGTTCCTCTCACCTGTATTCACCATTAAATTAGAACGCTCTTTTTAAATCACCAATGTGATCAATAGTTCTTCATTGCTCCTAAATGTTTAATGTGTCTTTTTAAGCCCTCCACCATCTGGATCCCCTCTGTCTTCATTTTATCATTATCCCCTTTACATTCTGCAATAAAACATCCTGCTATATTCAAATTCTTTTAAGTGTTTCCCTTATCCTAGGAATTGTGATCAGTTAATTTTTGCTGCATAATACACACTACCCCCAAAATTTGAGGCTGAAAGAAACAACTATTTACTTAGCTCATGATTTGGTAGATCAGCAGTTTGGGCTGGAATAACTGGGCAGAGCAGTTTTTTTCGTTGTCTGAGTTGAGCTCATTCACAAATCTGGAAGCCAATTGTCATTCTGATGAGAATAGTGTTTCAGAGCTTGGCTGGCTGTCACATGGATCACCTCTGCTTTTTTTTTTTCCCCCCACATGGTCTCTGGTTTTTCAAGCTGGCCACCCTATCCAGGTTTGTTTACATGGCATGTTCCACGTAGCACAAGAATTGAAGCTACAATGACTCACGGGGCTGGCTCAGAACTTTGATTACATCAGTTTCTCCACATTCATGTGTCAGAACAAGCCAGAAAGCCAGCTATGATTTAAGGGGTGGATGAATTCCATCTTTTCATAAGAGGTATATAGTGAACACTTTGTAATCTAGTACAGACTTTAAATATGATTTTTTGTTTGTTTTTGAGCAGACAAAAATCAATCTCGTCTTTTGAGTCTTCGCAATAACATCTCTTGGGTTTTTTGGATCTGATTATGCCTACCACCTCTGTTCTCTGCTGTCATCTTGCTTTCTTCCCCTGTTTTACCACTCAATAAAAATTATTTGCTTCCCTTTCAACCTGGACCATATGCTCTGTAAGAGGAGGGACTATGTCTTTGTTCATTGTTCCTTGCCTATACTGGTTGTACTCTATAATGTCTTCTCTTTGTATATGTCTCTGTCCAAATTTCCTCTTTCTATTAGGACACCAACCATATTGGAATAGGGCACCCCTTAGTGACTTCATTTTGATTCAGTTTACTCTGTAAAGCTCCATTTCCAGACATAGTAGCATTATGAAGTAATGGGGTTTAGGATTTCAACATACTAATTCTGAGGGGAACATGATTCAGCCCTCCATTAAATAAGGTCCTTCTCACTTACAGAAGACATTTGCCCTATCCCAAACACAGTTCTAAACATTTTAACCCATTTCAGCACTAAATCTAGGTTCAAAACCTCATCTAAGTGTCATCTAAATCAGGTATGGGTGAGACCTGCAGTATTTGTTCATCCTGAGGTAAAATTCCTCTTTAGCTGTGTACTGGTAAAACTATACAAGTGATCTGTTTCTAAAATATTAGAATTCAAATTGTGTCTCAATAGAAGAAGATGACATTAGTCTAGAAATTTAGAGCTTCCACTAGTTCTCCATATCTCTGTTTCTGTCTTTCTCTTCTCTAAAGCAGACACAGATTTTCAGCTTTTTATATACATGTAAACCACATTGAATAATTAAGAAAGACAGCATTTGCTAAAAAAATTGGTTTTGACCCATGTCAGAGTATATTGAAATATGTAGATAATGAGGACATTAATAATTGGTCTTTTAAAGAATCATTTTCTTTAACTTTATAAAAATTTCCTATACAACTCCTGTGAGCCTATACACATTTTTAAATAGATGAATTTGAATTGTTGACATATTCAGACTGGGTCTGGCTTTGGGTACGTTTGCCAGACTTAGGTCATTATTTAAAAAGTTTGAAGAGATCACAGAAGAGCTATTTATAGAGAAGCAAACAGTTTAGTAAGGACCTATATAATTGTTGTTAAGACTTCATTTAAAATAATAAATGAAAGGAAGTGAATCAAGTGGCTGACCTGGATAAAAAGCCAGGCTTGAATCTGACTAAATCCAGAAGCTCAGGCAATATTTTCATAAATATTTTTTCCTGTGCTGTTATGAATCTTTTTCTTTCTCCATTTCCCATATATAATCATCTCTTAGTTTTGCACCTGGATTCACCATCTCCTACTATAGACAAGTTGATCATGCAATAAGCGACATGGTGTCAACATCTTTTCAGCAATGGTTAAAGGATCAGGGAAAATAAGATACAATCTTCCCCAACAAGTGTGGCAAACAAAAAAGAAAAGAAAAGAAACAAAAACAACACAAAACAACACAACACAAAACAACACAACACAAAACATTCTTGGAGATAAATCTGTTCAGTCTAAACTAATCATTTTGGCCAAAGGACAGATGTTTCTAAGGGAGTCACCTTTACCCAGGGCTAGGACAGAATCCCAGTTACTGTGATCAAAATCCCACCAGAAATTCATGGCAAAAAAAGATCCTTAGAGCATAAGATTTGATTGTTTAAAAGAAGGACAGATAGCACACTTAAGAAGTAGTAACAGAACCCTTTCCACGAAAATGGCGCCAAAAGCGAAGAAAGAAGCCCCTGCCCCCCGAAAGCTGAAGCCAAAGCAAAGGCTTTGAAGGCAAAGAAAGCAGTCCTGAAAGGCGTCCACAGCCACACAAAAAAGAAGGTCCGCATGTCACGCATCTTCCAAAGGCCCAAGACACTGCAGCTCTGAAGGCCTCCTAAATATCCTCAGAAGAGCGCTCCCAGGAGAAACAAGCTTGACCACTGTGCCATCAGGAAGTTCCCCCTAACTGCTGAGTCAGCCATGAAGAAGACAGAAGACAACAACACACTCTGTTCACTGTGGATGTCAAGGCCAACAAGTACCAGGTCAAACAGGCTGGGAAGAGGCTCTGTGACATTGACGTGGCCACGGTCAACACCCTGATCAGGCCTGATGGAGAGAAGAAGGCATATGTTCTGCTGGTTCCTGACTATGAGGCTTTGGATGTTGCCAACAAAATTGGAATCATCTAAACTGAGTCCAGCTGGCTAATTCTAAACATAAAACTTTTCTTACTGTAAAAAAAAAAAAAAAAAAAAAAAAAAAAGTAGCAACAGAGACATGCAGGAAATTCAGTGCAGGACTTGAGGGCACTGAAAGATGCCAAAGCCACTTATTGGAAGGAACCCACTTTCTGACTATCTGTATGGAGTAGTGCTTGTCCTGAATGGATGTGAATGAATACTTACATGAGCAAGAGGGGAAATAGCATTGTATTAAACACTGAGTTACTGAGATGGTTTGAAAGGATAGGTGGTCTACCCTGATTAATACAATCTGTTGCCAATATTCTCTCCCTCATTGTTAAACTTTTAACTTGGTTTCTGATGCCCTAATGAAACTTTATGATGTTAAATCTGTGAGTTTATTCCTTTATATCTTATAGCTTCTTCTTACTAGGAAAGGTTTTCTCAAAACTCTTCTGCAGAGATGAGTGTGGACTTGACACTGAAACTCTTCAGTGATATGACTCTTGGGCAAACATTAGGGAAATAAGCAGTCTTCAATATTTTCAGTACGATGATAATTTAACCAAGCCGATATATAGCCCAGGCCCCACTTTCTAGATTCCAGATCCAAGTGCTTAGATATTTGTGTTTGTGTTTCCTTAAATGTGGATTCCTAATTATAACATCCTGGTATTGCCTGGGTTTTAATTTTGAGCCATACTACCTACTTCCTGGCTCAGTACCTTCAAAACAAAAGAAGACATGTGACATCTGCTAAATCTTCTTCCCTTCTGGGATTTTGTTTCTTTATGCACAGAATGATTGACTCAATGATTCCTCAGTCATATTTTGCTCTGTATTGGGTGAGTTTATACTTGAATGGACCAGTAAGTCGAAGGCTACTATAATCACTTTGAAATAGACATGTACTTCTAGACTCTATTAAATATAATTTTTCTAGTTTCTTCAGATTCATGGTGCAGTTTCTGTTTTTATAAAAACAAATTCTTCATGCATTTAGTTTTCTTTACAAGGCTAGTTCAAAGTGTTCAAAGTCTTCTTAGAGTCATTTCCCAGTATATTTAGGATGAAAATTTATTTTTAGTGCCTGAAGATATGGTTGTTTCCTTAGTTGCATTGGAGTTCTTTAAAATTATACCATTGGAAAGATTGAGATCTAATTTGAAAGAGATAATGCATTTATATTGCTTATTGAGCTTATCAAATCTGAAAAATATTTTGGGAAAATCTAGAAATCTTTTAAAAATTTCAAAATACTTCAGTAGATAGAAGGAAGTGCTTCAATTCCTTATCTGTACAATGGAAACACTAATAGTTTGTTTTATATGGTCTTTATAAGATGGCCTTAATATAATTTATTGTAATGTGATATATTGTAATGTAATATAGTATGTTGTGTTGTATAACAGTATAACATATAATATAATATATTAAATTATTATATATAGTTTTGTATATATAATTAATATAGTATTTTAAAGCATTCAGTGACTGGCTTGCGGTAAGACGATCATATGCATTGTGATTCATTTCATTTCAATAATCATTATTTTTAAGTCACAGCATTCTTTATGCACATTTAAGAAATAAGAAAGATTGCAGATTAACTATGACGTGCCATTGATTACAAGAAACATCCTTATTTTAATATGAAAAAAATGTACATTTCGCATTCAAAGAACTTGTTAATATTTGTTAAATAAACATATTAACTTTGTTTTCTCTGGAGGAAATATACACATACTCAAATTCATAATTCCCAAAACAATATTTATCAAAATATTTCAGTTAACAGGAGGTATATTAATTTTATTCATCCATTCATGTGTTCATTGAATAAGTCAATAATTGCTAAATAACTGATAGTAATAGTTTTAAAAAAATTTAAATGAATGAGTTTGATAATTAGCTAACCTTATTTTCTCTAGTCATATTTAGGCAGACTTTCTAATTTATAGGTCTCCCTTCATCCAAAGAGACCTTTCTATTTCATTTGTATTTTGTGGCATGAAAATAACCAAAGTCAATTTTCTGGATAAAGATGAATATATACATTTTCTCCGTACAACTCTTTATTGCTACTTCTGTTTTACTGCCACCTATCTTGAAGCATATGTGGGGTCTGAGCATTTGTAATTTTCACCATATGGGTTTTGTCCATCTCCACATATGGTTGGCACCCTATATATCTTTTTAATTTTCACAATAATTTCTTCTTTACTCTGAATTTTAAATTTATATTCATGACCAAATGTGGTCTCGAAATATTTCTAAGAATATAGTGACATGGGATTAATTTTTATGATTTTATAATTCCCCCAAATTTTCTAATTCAAGGTTTCCTTTTCTGTGAAGTGTAAAGAAAATCAGTATCTCTTGAGGATGATTTTGAGTAGTTGATTGCTTGTCACCCATGCTTATCTCATCATTGTTCTGGCTGTTACTGAGAATACAGAAATACAAAAATTGCCCTTAAAATGCTTAGATCTAATTGGAGAGACAGGAGTTACCTGTACGCAGAACAGCAAACAATAGAGGAGGTAATGCTAAGATTATCAGAGAGAGGAAGAGAGACAGTGAAAGCAAGAGGAAGAGAGAACTATATGTGTTAAAGGCGACAAAAAGGAATACTGCCCAGAGGAGGTAGGATTCAAAGTGGGATTTGAGAGATGGGCAGGTATGTTATAGCCAGAAAGGATAAGGAGGCTAACCTTGGCAAGAAGGAAATATATAAAAACAAAACAAAATTCTGGCATATGGACAACAAGATTATTGTTCTGATTGGTATTACTGCAAATATAAGAGGAGGGTGTGAGAAATGCATATGTATTGATAGGCAACATTGTTTCAGAGATTTCACTGCAGTGGTTTTCAAGCTGAACAGCAGAAACAAAACATGTATAATACATGATAATGATGCTGCATCTAAAGTGAGTCCATAGTCATATCTGTATGAATCACAGCACCCTTTCCCACTGAGTACACGTGGGTCTCAAAATCCTTTGCAGATGGCATCCCAAGCATTACTGCCAGTCAATCAGAGTCGGCATTTGAAACAAAACCTAAAAGTGCATTGCACAGAGATCTGAAAATCTAAATTTCTATCTTAACTCCACCTTTCCTTGTGTTACCTTTGGCAAATCACAACCTCCAGAAACTGCATTTTCCTCATTGTTAATATGGAAATAGTGATTTGTTTAGGATTGTTCAAAAGCTTCACTGTATTTTGTGATCATACAGAAAGGCTCCGTGTCACACTTCGCTTCTGGTACAGCAATTTCTGTCAAATAAAAATGGTATGTTCTCCTCCACCTTATTCACCAGATCTGGCACTGTGCAATTTTTGGCTGTTCCCCAAAGTCAAAATATCCATGAAAGGTAAATGTTTTGAATTGATTCAGGACGTTGAGGCAGCCAGGAGAGCGCAACTAAAGACACTCCTGAAAGACGACTTTCAGAACTGCCTCAGAAAGTGGCAAGAATTTTGGGATAAGTGTGTTTGAGGCGAGGGGGAGTATTTTGAGGGGGGATTAATGGCAATGTGTCTTTTACCGTAATAACTTTTTTTTATATTTAGACATTCCCCCTATTGTTTGATCACACCTTGTAAGCTAATGCATCTCATGTACTCCTCATGATAGAAATTCCTGATAAGCAGGAGTTCCCAGCTCCAACTTTTATTCTCTGTAAAGTTTCAAGGCGTTATGGAGAGAAACCGTGAAATACACGTAATGCCAAAGGTACCACAATCAGTAAAAGGAAGGTAAAACAATTTTTTTTAAAGTGTTCTTCATGTGAAGGTGGCATCAATGTTAGGTATAACATGTAAACAGAACCAAACTTTAGCGAAACATTACTAATGAACCTTTCTTGAAATATTTTGATGACTGGACATTTTTCTATTATTTTTGTAAAATTTTCTTTTAACTACTGCCCTACATGAGTTCAGACATGTCAACTTACCCAACTTACCAAGTATATAATCACTTTTTCCTTTCTGCTGTGAGTGTGAGTCTGGTTGAAAGTTAGCCCAGATGGATTGTCACATGTCTACCCAAAGTCAAATTTAGTCTTATGTTCAGTTAAAATGAGGGAAACCAAGGTAACAGACTTTGTCAAATTTGTTGAGCAAAATGAGCTGTTGTTTCAGTGGAACAAAGTCAAATAATTCCATTCTGTATTTGTTAACTTATTTATCCAACACTATTAATCTGTAATTAAACACTATTAACCCTATTTAGTCTGTTCTCTAGAGAACTCAGCCTAGATTTACAAAATTCATGCCCACAAGAAGTGAGACACAGTGAGAGCACTCTTATGTATGTTTGGGGAGTCTCTACAGAAAAGTATCTCTGACAGTTTCTGTGACCAAATGTTGATTCCATTTGTTCTTAGTCTTATTCCAGAATTAAAATCTGCCTTCACAGGCTTGAATACTCTGAAGGTGTGCATCTTGAGTTTGATCAAATGATGGTTGCAAATTAAGATTTTTATCTGGAGGTTTTTAGATGCCTAAATTTAATGATATTTTCTAACTTATGAAAAAAGGAGCTTTTGATTCATATTTGGAGAGTTAGGTAGTTACTTGAGACATCTTTCTTTCTTGTTCTTTCTCTCTTCCTCCCTCCCTTCCCCCTTGCCCTCCTTTTTATCATTCTTCCTTTCAAAAATATCAACACATATTTGTTGACCCTGTGGAGTTGTGTGGAGAAGAGCATAGACTCTGTAATTAGACTGTTTGTGTTTTGTTTACAGCTCTACACATTTTAGATATATGATTGTGGATAACTGAATTAAATTTTCTGTGCCTTAGTTTTCTAGCTATAAAATGGTGATATTAATAGGAATTATTTTCTAGTTGTGGTTTGGATTCAGTGCAGTTTAGTTGCAGGGCACAATTCCTGGCACGTATAGAAAGAGCTTGCTTATAGCAAAAGCAGTGGAAATAACGGTGGTGACAGTGACAGCAGTGATGGTGGTAATGCTACTGTGTGAGGCTCTGTATGATCCGTTCATACAGGATAGACGTTTCTTCCATCAAGGGATGTTATTCCTGTGATGACAGCCATATTATTATCTGCAATTTTACCCTGTGCTTTTCATGATCCTCGTGTGTGTGTGTGTGTGTGTGTGTGTGTGTGTGTGTGTGTGTGAGAGAGAGAGAGAGAGAGAGAGAGAGAGAGAGAGAGACCCTGAAAGTTGCCATCAGTGTTAAGTGAGCGCAAGGACGTGTTGTCTGTTGCTCATCTTTATATCTCCAAGCACCAAGGAAAGTGCTGGAACAGAGTTTGTGTTTAGTAAATAATTGTCAAATGAAAAAATGCACTATTATTTTTTTTTCTGTGAATGTGTGTGTTCCTCATGCCACTGCTTTGCATTCCTAGGAACAGAAAAAGTGGAATAAAAAATTAAATGTTTCCATCTCAACACCAACAGTGTCATCACTTCTTATTTATCTCATAGGTAATAGTGAGAACCTGGCTAAATGAAAGATTGTGGGAAATAAAAATCCCACCCTTGAGTAAAGATTCCTAGCATGTTTAATTAATGATATTTTGAGGCATCTCTAAGAATGATCTTTATTTTCCAATGCCTATACATTATAGTAGTTATAGCAATACTTCTGTGTTTAAGATCAAGTATTTAAATACATAATCTACTGTTAAACTTGTGCTCCAGTTTATTTAAATTTCTTGTCTTATCTGAGTGTGTTACTTAACAATGACATCTCACTCCCTCACTTATCTTAATGCTTTTCTGGTCCTCCCACTCTTCATCTGTCAAACTACAGATAATTGTTGACCATATAAATAAAGAAGGAAAGCAAAGATCACCAAAAAAAAAATGTTTGTGTTTCTCTCAGTCTCAGGATAATTGACATACTTGCTTCTTGCAGTCTCTAGACAGAGGCCATCTTTTTTTTTTTTTTTTTTTTTTTTTTAGGCTATTTGACCGGAATGTGTTGGCGCTATCACAGTGGGGACAGGATTAAAGACCAGTCCACTGATGGCTAAGTTTCCCATGTACAAGGGTAAACAGCACTTCCATTTGCCAGTAGGAGATAAGCCTAATTATGCTCACAGCTGTATCACTCATGGGGCCAGCTCCTGTGGCAATCGGGCTCTCTGCTTCCTTTCCTAGAGCTCTCTACCACAGAGATGAAACTTTTCAGTCTCCAGTGCTTGAGCTCATGCTGACTTGACTCATTAACTGATTCCAGCTGTTCTTCTATAGCAACAGACAATTTCACATCTGCAGGACCATTTGGATCTCAGATGTGAGTGGCAGAGATCATTGCTTGACTATGTTTTGAAATTTCAGGTAATAGTTAGAATCAGAGTCAATTTAAAATGAAAAAGTTTTGATTACCTTGCATTCTTACTACATGTTGACTTTCAACAAGTATGTCTTTCCATGAACTTAAAACTAAACTCTCCCATTTGAAATCCACAGTAAAATAAGTAGAAATTGCACACATTTATAAACAACAAAAATCAGGGCTTACACCTAACAATAGACTATGATCTGTGATTAACTGTGAATGAAAAAAAAAAAAAAGTTGAATTTATAAATGTCCCATTTATAAAACAAGTTATAATTAGATGATCTCTGATTATATTTGGTTCTTAAATTTATCATATTATAAATTCTGTTAAATGGGGATAAAAATACCAATGTATTACAATTATATGAAAAATGGGATTTTCCTTAGAAAACACAGAATATATCATAAATAGAAAAGACAGCTCTGTAGAGTCTAGGAAAATGTATGCTTTGTAAAAACCAAAGAGACAACAATGATCAGTCAGCAAATGGGTAGTGAAGCCTGAGAGTAATGGAAGCAAAATATGATATTAGAAATCTATTAGTTTAGAAAATAAAAGTGAACTGCAATACCAATGAAGTAAGGAAAAAGGATATGGATTAGTTTGACAAAGTATAATTCTGCTCAATCCATGTTGGTCTCTAAATAAGTGGGACCATTTTTTTACATATATATATATATATATATATATATATATATATATATATATATAAATTTTTTTTTTATTTTTTTTTTTTTAAGAGCGAACCAGAAGAACACCACCCCATGCACTATCATCACTGGCAAATATTTTTTCTTAAGCTAACAGACTTCTCTTTGGACTATTTTCTTCATCAACTTATTATCTACTTGAAAGAAACCTTTCAAGATCTTCTGTTGGAAAGGATTATTTTAAAGATAATGGATATTCCTGAGGAAAAATAATACTGCACTCTATTTAATTTCTATAGGCATAACTAATTCAGGCACTTTTCATTCAAGTTAGGGTCCTCCCTTCCTCCCTCCTTTCCATCTTTCCATTCTTCAGATATTTTTATACTGTCTGAATTTACAAAGGACTTGATGTGGCTTCAAAATTGAATTATTGTATTAGCCTCCTAACTGGCTGTCAGCTTGCAATATTGTATCCACTGAAATTATTGTCTTCATAATTGCATAGATGAGACTATTTAATTTTTCTTCTAAAATTGTTTGATGGTTTTACTGTGTTCTCACACCCTCCACAAATGTACCTAAGTGTCTCAGCCTGGAATTCAAAGCTTTTTACTCATTCTGGCCCTGATTTACATCATACATACACACACACCACACACACACACACACACACACACACACACACACACACTACACACACACAAAATTTTTTTTTTACTCTATATAGGATGAGCATTAATTATACAGTACACTAGAGCCAAATATTCTAAACACTCTAGTCAAAATTATATGCAATTTTCTGGCAGTTGCACCTTAATTCACATTATTTGCTATACCCAGATTCCTCAGTTTACTTATCTTCAATTATACCAGTTTTTTCCTAGGAAATATATTTATTCAAATCACATAAAATCTCAATGAAGGCCTGATTATCAGGTCCACAGTTGAACTTCTTTTCTCTCATTTGACACTTATAATTTATATCTTTCTATTTTTTGTTATATATGCTGAAATGTGTTGGTAAATTTTAACAAACAGTTCTTTGGGGTAGGGGATGGTATAGGGAAGAGATTTATTTTCAAAGCTTGCAGATTGTTGTGATGTAAATATTTTGACTCTGGCTGATTTCAAGCTACCAATGTGACCTCACTGAATGGACTCTTGAAAAAATGTGCACAATTGCCTTTCATTCACCAGTACCAACTGACTGCAGGAAGTGGGACTTGCTTCTTTAAGCTGATCACTATAAGAACTTTGAAACTAGGTAATGTTTCAAAACCTTTGAAGTTTCCATGTCTTCTTAATAATACTCTCACTATATTTGCTATCTCTAGTGTATATTCATTATTAGAAATTTCTGTAATGTCTTTTTCGAATGCCCTGGAATATGTGAGAATAAATGTGATCAAGTGCCCCACTCTTGAAGAATTGATAATTTGATTCCCCACAAATTGCAGTACTTTCCAGAGCAGTTTTAAAATTCACATACATCATCTCTTATAGTTATTTATTATCTCAGCATCTGTATAAATAAATCATTATTCTGCTTTTACAGATGAAGAAATTGTTGGCCAAATGAGAAATGTAATTGCCTCTTATAGTAAGTTACCATGTTATATAAATTCAATGGGCAAAACCAAAGCTAGTACTGAAGTGAAAATTCAAGAGTAAGGAGAGGCTGTCTTTGGTCAGTTTCCAAAATCTTCTACTTCAACTACCCTGAAACACTTCTCCCTGGGTCCTTCCACCCATCTTTACTCACACCTCTGCATCTCATCCCAGTTATGAATTGCCTGACTTTGTCCAGCTCTGCCCTTCCACATTCTTACCTCATTAACCATTGCAGATGCAAATTCATCTAATGTGCAATCTCTACCATAGGTATTTGCATTTTTAATAAAGAGCTAATGAAGATGAGGGAGGAGGCAGAAAAGAAAGAAACATCTAGAAAGTCAGTGATTATATTTCTAGTGGGATAGGATGGCTTAAAATATTTACTCATAAGAACTTTCCAGTTAACATCAATAAGTGTATAGGGGAGAAACAAGCATGTCCCCTCTATGTCATTACTGCCTAAATTTTCTCCTAGTATCAGTATCATCAAGAACCAAAAGTTATGTAAATGTTCATATAGTGTCTTCAAAATACAGTACACAGTCAGCCTTGGGCCACTGGGTTCAATAATCTCATCAGTCATCGGAAGGGCTCCTTTGCACAATGCCAAACAGATAGACACTGAGAAAGGACATGGCCACTCATGTTCAGACGTACAGGCTGACTAGAATGCAGATGTGATGACAAAATTGGCATTGCCATTTGGACCACAATATGGAAACTGCATATCAAAAGTGGCAAGGGAATGGTATAGAAGGAGTCTAGTGACTAAAAATTGTTGAGCCACAATAACAACCCCAATCTGCCTCCCTGCATGTAATGCGTGAGATATATAGACCTTAATCTTGCTTTTAAAAAAAGATAGTTTAAGTGTGTTTTTATGTGCCATATAAGTATCTCTGGGCAGATATTGGGGAAATGATATTGGTAGATATCTGACTCTCTGACATCCAGTTTATGGAAGAGAAATATATTTCTAATTCTACTATCTTCATTCAAAATATGAAAAAGCATCACTAAGAAATATTTTTCAGAACAAAAATATGCTGGCTACCAGTTTAAATTACAACCACTGACCTCCCCACATTTTTGCTACGAGAGAGAGAGAGAGAGAGAGAGAGAGAGAGAGAGAGAGAGAGAGAGAAAGAGAAAAAGGAGAAGAAGAAGGAAGAGGAGGAGGAGGAAGAGGAGAAGGGGAAGGAGAAATGGGTGTCCTTCGCTCTTAATAAATTAACAATAAATCGAGATTTAGATAAAATCAGTTGATATTTTAGGGACATGTGTCATGAAGAATTCGGCCTTCCACAAAGAGAGGTCTAGCCTTTGTCATTAGCTCCTGGGACATTATTTCTGGAACTTTAGCATTTTCTGAGTTTTAGGGGTGTCTTTGTTATTCCTGGTGGACCTGGTGGACCATACCTGATAGTTTATGCTAATGAGGCAACTAATGGTGGGCCATACTGATAGTTTATGCTAATGAGGCAACTCATGGTGGGCCCTTTGAGTCACGTGATATCACCCAGACTTCTAGAGAAAGGGGTGATAGAGACTGAGTTCAAGTACAAGGGGAATCAATCAGTCAGTTGTGCTTAGGTAATGAAGCCCCAATAAAAACTCTACACTATAGAAGGCCAACAGGCATATGAAAATGTTCAACCTCACTGGTCATTAGGGAAATGAAAATAAAAACCACAATGAGATACCACCTCACTCCGGTCAGAATGGCTATCATAAATAAATCAACAAACAACAAGTGCTGGCGGGGCTGTGGGGAAAGGGGACCCTGGTGCACTGTTGGTGGGATTGCAGATTGGTGCAGCCACTATGGAAGTCAGTATGGAGGTATCTCAAAAAACTGGAAATGGAACTATCTTTTGACCCAGCAATTCCACTCCTAGGTATTTATCCTGAAAACTCCAAGACACTTATTCGAAAAAATATATGCACCCCTATGTTCATTGGAGTGCTATTTACAATAGCTAAGACTTGGAAATAACCGAAATGCCCTTCGGTAGATGACTGGATTAAGAAACTGTGGTACATTTATACAATGGATTATTACTCCGCTATAAAGAAGAATGAAATTGTACCATTTGCAATGATATGGATGGACCTAGAGACTATTATGTTAAGTGAAATAAGTCAGTCAGAGAAAGACAAATACCATATGATTTCACTTATATGTGGAATCTGAAAAACTGAATGAATGAGCAAAGTAAAGAGAAACTGTCTCATAGATATAGAGGAAAAACAGGGTTGCTAGTTGGGAGGGGGGTGGGGATGAGGGAGAAGGGGAAGGGATTACACAGCAAAAACAGGCAACTACAATATTGCCACAGGGATATGAAAGACAGTTTGGGGAATATAATTAATAATGTTGTAAACATTTTGTGGGGTGTCAGATGGTCATATGTCTTGTTAGGGAGACCATTTCATGGATGGAGTAGAGGCTTGATCACTGCACTGTACACCTGAAGCTGAGGTTGTATAATATTGTATACCAACTGTAATTCAATATATAGATAGTCACGAGATGTGGATTATAATGTAGAAGGGAGTCAGAGGAAGTGTAATAGATATATATGATATGGGGGGGAGGAGTGGGGTGGCGAACTGGGGGAGGAGGGTTGTCACTTTGAGGGGTAAAAAGTATAACTATTGCACTGTTTTTTACACCTGAAACTAATTAAAAACAAACAAACAAAACAAAACAAAAAAACTCTGGACACTGAAGCTTGGGTAAACTTCACACGTTGGCAGTGCTCCTTTTGGATTGTCATACATCAATGCACAGAAGTAACATGTACTGGGGACAATGGACATTTCTAATTTGCAATGTTCCCAGACTCTGCCTTATGTGTCTTTTGCCTTGGGTGATTTTAATGTATCCTTTTCCGATAATAAACATTGTGAGTATAAAACTTTCAGTGAGTCTTTCTGACCAGTTATCAAACCTGAAAGTCATGTTGGAAGGCCTTCAGACAAGCCATTGACGTCTGAGGAATTGGACAGACTTGGAAGTCTACAGGACAATTCTCTCCAACCTCATAGTTGGACTAATGCCAAGTAAATGGCAGAGTAAAAAAGTATGTGAGAAACTACAATTTCAGTTTGTTTCACATGAAGAAATTTTGTTTTTTAATTTCTCAGTGCTAGTATCAGGATTCCAGATGCTCCACACATTTGTCTTCAAACCC
The DNA here is from genome assembly GCA_033961575.1 of Aselliscus stoliczkanus. Taxonomy (NCBI): domain Eukaryota; kingdom Metazoa; phylum Chordata; class Mammalia; order Chiroptera; family Hipposideridae; genus Aselliscus; species Aselliscus stoliczkanus. The sequence continues at coordinate 116,523,619 of CM066736.1, forward strand.
TAAATTCCTATTCTTTGCTGAGATTTCTCATTTTCGATAAGAAAGCATTTCTATTGGAAATTGCATATTTTTAGAAAACAGACCTTTAGAAAATGAACCTTACCTTTGTTCATCTCTCTTTGAGAGCGCGTACATTTATATATTTGCCAAATTACTCTTTGATAACAGAAATTAAGGGAGTATAAGACTTGAAATATAGTATGGATGAAGGGAGTAAAGCAAAAGGAGAGCAGAGGGATAAATGAGACAAATTAGCCCGCATTTCAATCTTGGATGGTAGACAAATTATTCTCTTAATATAATCAAGGAATTTGGTCTATAAGACACCCTGCATGTCCTTTCATCCTTCTATAAATTTTTCAGATTAGACATGAGTCCATTTGTATGCAACTTCAAAGTCTTTCAAGCTAAAAGAGCTTAACATGAACTTAGATGTGAGTATTGCTATAAGATCTCTAAGTGTGTCAGTATGACAGAAGACCAGACGACTGACTCACTTATCCTCTTTGTCACTTTCAATCTCTGCTGTACGAAAGAAGTAAAAAAATAATTGAGTTGACCACAAATAAGGGCAGAAGTTATATTCAGTTCAGTGAGACAGTATTTAACATTCCAGTGTTCTTTCAGATAGTAGCATGAGAGAGAGAGAGAGAGAGATTTCACTCCAGAAAGCTAACCTCATAAACTTTTGGGCAACTGTAAAATTTCTGTTTTCTCTGTAGTAATCACTATGAATACATCCATTTAGAAAAAGTGGATTTTAATGCTCTATATTGTATTTGTATGTCATTTTGTATATGCAGTTACTCATTTAACAATATACCTTAGTCATTCTAGTTGGTGACCAGATGTGTCAGGCCTTCCTGTCAAGGTTGATCTCATAAACATTGCCCTAGATATATAATTGTTAACTTTCCAATAAAACTAAGTTCCTGTTGCATGAGAACCATTCCATACCTTTGGTCTCTGAATTACTCGTCTATGAATGATCTCCAGTTTGGGCTTGTTTTTGATGTATCATAACCAGCCAAGCTGTGGTAATCGATCTGTGTATATAGTGGATTTGCCTTCCCTATTTGAATAGGGGTTTTCATAAGGAAAAGAAGCTCGCTGAATCCACATATTCTGAATGTCCTACGGGAAGACAGATTTTTTTATTCTCTTCTCTCTAAGTAGCAAGTTTATCACATTTGATATTTAAAGTATTTCATAAATGTTTCCTCCATTAAGTTGGAGAAGGAATATTTCATCAGAGAGGAGTAAAGATATTGTGGCAGTTCCATTTTCTCTGAGGGATTGGTAGTAGAAGTGTGAAGCTACTTGCCAACATTTTTCTGTCCGCTTCTTATGATCAAACTAGTACTAAATACTGGAGTGCTTTTCAAAAGAACTTGACAGCTATGTCTTTTTTTATTCAGACAAGACAAAATGAGAACCCTTCCCTAGATTCCTCAGATGGTAAAGACTGAGTATTACGTATAGAAGTAAATATAGATTTTAATCCATTAGCACCGAGGCTCAAACATAAAGCCCATTATGCTCTAAAAGAATCAGAAGAGGCAGAATTGGGAAAACTTTCCACAAACCTGTAATTTTCTCTTCTCTAATGTTTTCCTAAGAATATTAACTATGTGTAAAAGAAAAAGCTGAACTAGCCATATATATGCACAAATGAAGAATAAAGGTGTGAAATATCAAATGCATTTTAGATTATTTTTGAAACTCCTTGAGCATATTTAAATAGCACAACCATTATATATTTATCATTAGAAACACAATAGAAAATAGACCTAATTGGACCCAAGCAGCTCTTTTAATTCTTCATGCTCCATTTAACGAAAATAATTTGCCTCTAATAAGAAAAAGCTCCACTCAAAAAAAGGTAGAAAAACGGCCGGCCGAGTGGCGCGGTGGTTAAACGCTGGCTTGGGAAGCGAGCAACCCCGATTCGAGTCCCACATATGAGGGCCAGTGACACTGCCCTCAAAAAAAAAGAAGGTAGAAATAAATGGTGATTATGTATGTCATTGAAACCAGTGTGTACACACACACACACACACACACACACACACACACACACACACAGGATAGTATGATAATGAAAGTATTAATGAGTTATATATAACTTATTTATACTTAAGAAAGTATTTTCTATTTTCTTTATTTTTTTGTTTTTTATAATCTCACCAACTATAACTCAAAAAGAATGCTTTACTTGAAAAATTGCTTGTTGCATCTTCTCTTGAAAACGAAATGTTAATGAAAACCATAATCCATGGTAAGAATCTCAATACAGCCATGCTTTTGTTGTGAGCAGGGACAGTAGAGCCGATAATGGATTTGATGAATGGCATCCTTTAGTATATGTACAAATAGCATTTCAGTAGCCTTGAATTCTGGCATGTGAGAGAAAGACATTGTATTTGTCATTTTGGTAAATTTCAGTTCGAATCAAATTCCTGATGAATATTTTCTCATCCAAATAATGATTTCTTGGTCAGATACCTTTTAACTAATTTTGTTTAATACATCTAAGAGATTCACAATGTGAAAATCTATTCACCATTTGTAGTCCTCAGTAACCCATATAGTGCATACTCAATTTCAGTGTAACAGCTGACATTTGCACAATACTTTACAGGCTAACAACTTGCAAATATCATTTATCTTCTTTATTTTTCATAACATTTTGAGATGAGAATTTTTTTCTTTTATTTATGTGCAGATGAGAAAACAGACAATCCAAAAGAATAAGTAACTTTCTAGTGATAATGTGGTTAGGATGTCAAAATTAGAACTTTGGCTATTTCTTTCACTCTAATATGCTGTTATATATGTGGTATATAGGAGGTTATGTTCAAGTTATAACTTGAGATGAATAATTCATTGATTGAGTTTATTAATTGGTTCATTTTATTGTGAATTTTCTCTGTAAGCTCAGTCTTTCCAAAGATTCTGTGAGTCTTCTTAAAACCCTTTAATACATCCCTTCCTGATATGGCAGATAGAATGGGTTCTATATTTTTCAACCCAAATGATCAACACACCTAGAACGGCACAATATAAAGCACTTCATCCATTGTTGCACACAATGAAGGTTCTGGAAATTGTAGCTATTAATAATTCAAATTTAAACTCCTGCTACTGTGACATAATAAACATCTTGCAATTCTATTATTTGATAACTCGTTATGAGTTGTTCCCAGCATACTTGAAGACTTCTTTTAATTTATGTTTTTCTCAGATATTATATTGGGTCCATTTTAGATCTCAATATCTATGTTTTTAAAAACAAGTTTTATTATATTTGTGATAAGTTTTCATATTCATTAATTATCTTATCTTCATTTTACCCTAGATTTTGTTGACTTTTGCATAATTATTAATGTTGTTAATACCAATCTGTGTGAAAGATCAATTTTGCCTTTTAAGCTGATAAATTACATTTAGTAAATAACATTTACTTTTAAAATCTGCAGTATCTTTATGAGTTAATTTTGATTTCTTATGACATTGATATTTTTTCTGAGGTTCCCAGGTCCCACTTGTAATAAGCCTTCAAAAAATATTGATGAATTGATGACATTGGCATGTAGACAAACTCTAAAATTATGCAGTCTAAGTAATTTTCATCTATAGATGCCCCAAAGGCCTTCATATAGTTAGTTATTTTTAGGAAACAGTTCTGAATAAAAGACAGTAAGAATACCTACCTTCTGAAAAATTTCTCTAGAAAGTACAAAAGTTTCTTTGAGACGTAGACCACTGGTTAAGAAAGAAAGAAAAAAAATCATACAAAGAATTGGAGGTGGTCAATTTGCATTCAAACATCTCAATGAAGAAAAGCTGCATTAACAAAAAAGCCTCTTTTTTAGCCCTCAGGTGTTAACCGTTAGATTATGTAGGAGGAGAGAAACTATGTGTGGAAAACTGAGATGCAGAAAACATCTAATGAGCTCTACAGGGAACATTTATATAATTCCCCCTCTGCAGATAATGGGTTTGTTCAAGGGAGAAGTACATCATTCATTCATTCATTCATTCATTCATTCATTCATTCATTCATTCATTCATGCTTAGATTTAGGTTTGTGATTCCATGAAAAGACTTATAAGAAGTGCTTTGACCAATTGATAATATCTCTTAGGCCATGCAGATTGGAACCTCCTGGAAGAAAATGCCAAATAATCATGTAGAAATTTTTTCTTAGGTTTTTCCTTAGCCTTTCACCATTATTTTTGTTGACGAGGTAGGGACACGGTAGAGTTTCTAAGGGCCATTGTTTAAAAATAAAGTGGGAGGTAAAATGACAAAGTGAATATTAAAGATATATTTCTTCACTTGTAAACTATGTGCTAAGCAATGGGCTAGGTAGTATGGGTTATAGTGGGGAGAAGAAAGCAAATAAAAGAGTGTAACATTTTTTGTTACCTTTAGGAAGCTTATTGAAATTCCTCAAAAACTCCAAAATCCATCTCTCTCCTCCCTTTAAGAATGCCATTTAATAGCTTTATTGGTACAATGCTTTATTAAATTTCAGTTAGTGTCTTCCATCACTTTATCTGGGACATTGCTCTTCCCATATTCCATGATACCCACATGAGCCTGTGTTGTTTGACATGAACCCATTTGGCTACATTCTATCCAGGGTGGACAACTGGCATGAAGGCAGACAACTTATAAGGCAGCCAAATTATTTCTATGTGGTTCCTGAAAAGAGGTTCTTTGGCCAGTGATATTTTCATTCTGGTAAATATGAACTGGGAAACAAATCAATGAGTAGAAATTGAAGCTAACAGGTCATAGAACTAAGTTAGGAACAATAACGACATGATAAAAATGCAAAAGGTGAAGTTATGAGAGAGAAATGATAACATCGATTGGAAGAGAGAAGAAACAGATATTCATAGAGAAATAGAGATGCCATTAGAGAAAGACCATGCAGCTCAGACAAAATGGAAAGAATTTTTACTATTTACATCTAACTCAATTCCTGGTGACTCTCCACGTCCTTCAGCGTGACTCTTTGTAATAATTCTTGCTCTACCCATTTCTTAAAGTACTGTAGCTTGAAAATGACCCCTGTTCCTTTTAAGACAAAGGCCATCATTAAGTTCTGTGAATTTTCTAGATAATTTGCCACATATAGAATCTCATGAAATTCCCATTCATCATATCAGAAAATAGAGGCAAGCAGGGGCTAGCTGAAGCTACAAAATATGTTTAGCAATACTGCAAGGATTAAATATGTCTCCTAATTCTCAATTATCTTTAGAGATGGATATTTAAACTATTTCTATGATCATTAAATATTTGAGGTTATGCATATAGTTATATATAAATAACTGTATATGATATAGTTATTTGGCTAATGTCGCATTAATTCTTAACAGTGAAAGTATCAATTGTTATTTAATATAATACATGGCTTTTTTTCTAAATGAATAATAATGCCACATTTGCAGTGTATGTACTATTTTAGAGCTAAACAATAACCCACACTACACTAAGATACAATCTATTCTCTGAAAACTATCATTATTTGACATGTAAGTAGCTATTTGCAAAGATGAAAAGAATACCTTCTTTTTATGAAATAATAAGCTATGTAACTTTGCTGAATTAATTGTCTGAATGAAGTACAATTGTTTGAACCCAATGTTGGTGTTCAGTAATAGAGTCTTCAGGAACCTGGAAACTCTCTTTTGAATCCTTAGTGTTTATTTACTTAATTCATAGGTGGATTAAATTTGTTGGCTGGCGTCATCAGTCCAATTCAATATGGTATTTGGTGGTGGTAACATCAAGTGGTCTAATAACTCTCTGAAGGCACACATTGCTTTTCAGTATGTAAAGCATTTTACTAGTATCTTTCAAATTTGACACTAGCAAGCTTTGTCACTCTGGGCCTTGTTTGATTCATTCATGCAATGAAACAGGTGAACTGGACAAGATACAATCACATATCTGCTATCTATTTATTCCTAGTTAGGAATCTTTTTATTTTTTAGGAAGTCTATAGGATTTTTTGCATTATCATTGGTATTGTTAAATTCCACTGGAATGTATGGCTTTATTTTTAATTCTTATTCTTAGAATTTAGTGGTCTCTTTCAATATGAAGTCTTTAGTTTAGGTTAAGTTTCTTCTACTATATGTATTTTTAAAATTTTTTATAGTTTTTGGTTTTCTAATTTGTATCATATAAATGCACAGATAGACCACTTGGACTCATCCTCAATAATATCTATCTTTTAGATAATTAGGTTGGGATTAAACTCTATACATTGTATTTTTTTGTATTTTGTATTAATTTCCCAGAAACATTTTCTCATTCTTTCTTTTTCCTTTTTATTATATGGTCTTATTTCAAAGACAAAAAAATAACAGTCTTTTAAATAATTAGGAAAATATATTATTAGAACTTTTTAAAACTTTTCTTCCATTTTCTGATTTTCTCTGCTTCCACTGTGGTGAGTTATTAGATATTTGTATCTTGTCAATTTTCCTTGCATGATCTAAGCTTTCCTTAGGTACTTTGCAACCCAAGCTTCATATCTATGAATATAGAACTATGTGTTATTAGTTTAGTATGCTAATGTGGGAATAATGTACACTTATACAACCAAAAATCATTTTACATTGCTTTATTAATACTGGAAAGTTACATACCTTGAGTAACTTCTCTTTCTTCATAATCTTCCACACCAAACATACCCCACCTCAGTGACATTTGATAACATCCTTTCTTTAATGAAAAGTCTCTAACTTATCTAACAGGTCTTTGATTAAATGTAACTTATTTGATGGAGATATTCTGAACCATCATCTAAGATAGGTCTGTCTACCTGTTATGACTCCTGGGCCACCCACTGCATTTATCTTGACTCTTCATATTTTAATTGTTTATATCTTCTAAAGTGGGCCAAGAGTAAGCATTGTATCAATCTTGTTCATTTCACATCCTCATTATCTCTATTATTATGCTTGCCACATTCTACCACACACACAAATATATAAGCTGGAAGAGTAAATAATTCAATGAATTATAAGGTCTATATTTATAATACATCAGATATTATGAAATACAGGCTATTGATATTTTGTATTCGCATCAAACTTCATCTATAAGTCTTACATATATACAGTGCTTTACATGTTTTAGAGCATAAGCTCCATGAAGCCAGGGACTTCTGTCTATTATGTTCACTCTTATATGCCTAGCACTTAGCAGAGTGCCTAGGAAAGAGTAGAAACTCAGCATAATTGTTGGGAGAACACTCTATTTATCTAAAATCATTTTAAATTCACAATATGAAGTTTTAAGTTTTATATTTATTCTTCATGTGGTGCAAACACAGATGGGTGTTTGTAGGCTGGTCCCTCTAATTATCTACCACATAAATGTTGTCACTTTCAAAAACAAAATAAAACAAAACAGAAAGCTTTCTGTATACTTGCTAAGAAAGTGATTCCTAGGCTGATTACTAGTATCAGAGATGTAACAAGAGGCCCTATGTTTAAATGTTGTGAGGAAAATAATCATGGCCTTAGCCTATTTCATCAATAAACATAGGTGAGATAGAGCAATAAAAGGAAGCACATATATTTATATTTGCATTCTTGACTTTTCATTCAAAGTTTTAGTTTTTACGATTTTCTATGAAACTTTTAGTCTAAAATATTTCCTTAAAAATGTATTCTTCATTGTGATTTTATTGGGGGAGAGGAAGAAAAATGAAGTGAGGGCAGTCATAGGTAAAACTAAAACTTAGAATTTAATGCAAGGAACTCAAATTTTCCCTTACTTAAATTCAAATTGATGGGCATATGAACTGATTTAGTGTGAGTTCATCTCAAATAAAACTGGAGGAGAATTCAATGTGCATCCATTGCTAGTTTCTGTTTCTCTTAAAACTAGACAATGACAAAAGTCATGAAAATTTAATTATCTGCAAGTCACTAGACTCTGCTCATCAGAATTGACTGATTTTCCCAAAAGACTTCCTTTCTCTAGGCATCCCACATTCTTAATACAAACAATGGGTGTATAGATAGATAGATAGATAGATAGATAGATAGATAGATAGATAGATATAGATATATAGATATATAGATATATAGATATATAGATATAGATATAGATAGATATAGATATTTATATATATTTATGTGTATATATATATTTAATGAGTATATATATATATATATATATATATATATATATATATAATGAGCATTCAATACAGGGTTAGGCAAATAAGCCATTAAGGGTAGAAACCCTTCCTATGCAGAAAAATGTTCTCTGGTATGTATGTTACAGTCACTTCAAGAGAGCATCAAAAGGATCTTAAATTCAGTCTGAGATGCATGCATTTCAAGGTTTGCACAGCTCTGTGTTGTGCTCTCGAAATTTACAATTAGCTATCTGACTTGGATTTATAGTTTCAACAGAACAGGAAGTGGGGAGACTTCCCTGATGATAAAGTTACGGCATCTTGAACTTCCCCTGGAAGCCTTGCTGCATTGAATTTCCACTGCTTAATTTTGCCACCACCACTTCTACTCAGAGGGGCTGACAAGCAAGTAAGAAAAGAAAATGACTGAATACCTCCTTTTGTCTTACGCTATCAGAACGTAGTTGCAATGTAATGATAAATGGACACCAATCAATCTGTTATAGGCAAAGAGCATTGGAACTTGCTGTACTGTGAATCATCAAGGAAGATGGGTAGAAAGTTATTGACAATAGCAACCAAGCAGACAAATGCATGTGCATGCTGCACACACATGCAATTCTGACCCAAGCCAGGAAGTGATAGCCACAAAACTGCCCTTCCTATAGGTACACAGGTCATCTCCACCAGTCAGTCTTGTTGATCCACAAAGTGTTTCTTTTGTTGTTGAATAAAGTGTTCATAGTTAATCTTGAGGAAGGTGCTTTATAATCCTGTGCTCTACAAGAATTCTCAGGTTGAAGGAACTACTAAACTCTAAATAATGTGTACTGATCACTAATAATATTCTTTCAAATGCCTGTTTGTAGCTTGCATGCTATTGGTTGAGAAGAGACTAAACAATAAAACTCTAATGCCCATGAGCAGATTCTGTTAGAGTTATTTAATGACACTGTAAAGGAAGGGTCATGTCATTGTAAAATTTAACTCTGGTTCAATCAGGAAGGTTCTATTCTTGTAAAAGTAAGAGAATGTATCATTTTCCCCATTCTAGCAGTGAAGTTGAAAACGTTGCTTATGAAAGCAAAAATGGATGCAGGACCTGGAAACAGGTTTCTAGAAATGAGAATTAGATTCAAGAAAATAGACCAAAATATTTTCATCATTTAATTAGTACTACACTGTTACAGAATGAATTACAGGTTTATATCAGAAACCCATTTTAGATAATGAGTCATTATAAAAGATTTAAATTCCTCATTCCATGACAGGGAGGACACTTTCATGTGCACCATGTGAAAAATGGGCATGTGCATTCCTCACAACTCATGAGTTGAATTCTTCTGACTATGCTAGATTGAATGAACAGAAAAGATTCTGATGTCTGCAGATACATCTGACCATTGGCAAAAACAGGAGATCCAAAGTCTTTATTTTGAATCTCAGAAATGTCCTAAAACCACACTAGTGTTGGGCTGCGAAGAGCCCAAATGAAACCTTTAGTAGCCTTTTGTTTCAAGATCCAGAAATAAATCCATAAAGCTTATATCATCTTCAGTCTTTGTCGACATAAGATGTCCAGTTATTCCAGAAAACCTATCACTGTGTCAGTTCTTATCTCAGTATTACCCTGTACATTCTCTGCTCTCACCCTTTTTCCTAGTGTCTCCTGTTTTCAGAGACACTGTGCTGTTAGAAGTGCAGAGTTCCATGAGCAAATTCCCCTAAACAATCAGTGACGTTAACGTTCCCTTCATCTTCACATGGAACATAATACTTCCCTCCCCACACATTAGAATACAGACTTCCTTGGAGCCCCATCAGGTGGAACACATTTTTCTTCCCACAGCTCATGTAATTCAGATGTTAGGATGGTTATCTCCCCTCTCGCTCCTGATTTTCCATTTCTGATTTTCCCTTCAGACACCTGATTAGGAAATTTTCCCAGACTGATTTTCTTGAAAAATCGTACAGATTATCTAGAGAGAATTAGATTCCAGAAAACAGACAAACATACAAATAGACATATAACATTTATAATAAAACTAGGTCACAGGATATCCTCACAAACCTTGAAATACTACGAGGACCTGCATTTTATCAGCATATCTGTGGGAAGAAGCAGAGGGGAAATGCTGTATCTGACCTACCTGACAGAAGAAAAAATTCATACCCGCCAAGAAGGATGCATCTCAGGTCAGTCACACAAAGGCATCACAGCTCAACTTGAGAACAGCAGTTTAACTTGGTTAAGGATTTTGCCCACTCCAATATCAGGTGAATGCAAATTGCGAACTCTCGAAATTGACCATGCAGGCCTTCCTTCCGGACGTACACCTCACAGTAAGGAGAAATGGAAGGAGGAGCATCAAAATTGAAAGGAAGAGGCAGAGATGGGTCTGATGTGAGGGCAGGAAGAGCCAGGAAAGTCCAGAATGCAGAATATTGTATTTTTTTAACACCACATGAACACCAAAAAATTAAAAAGCTTTGTGAAGTTAGCTATAGGATTATTTTGCAGGAAGACGGGTGACTGTCATTGGGATGAGGCACATAGAGGACCTCTAGTTTGCCTCACAAATATTCTATTTCCTCACCTGAAGGAGTAGTCACAGGTGCTTGGCTTAAAATAATTTATTAAACTAGAGAAAGAGAGAGAGAGGGAGACAGAGACAGAGAGAGAGACAGAGAGAGAGAGGACATTAAAGTATTAATGGCAATCTTGGATTGTAAAACTACATGGAAAAGTAGAGAGATCATTACAATAAAAAAAATAAAGATAGTACTTACACTTGGAAGTGGGCAGATAAGTGATATTCGAGAGGGGGCATGTGCAGAAACCGTGGGGTGACTAACAAGGCCTGTCTGCTTTCAGTTTTGAAGGTTACAAGGGTGTTTCCTATAAAATTCATATATATATATAATATATATATGAATTATATATTTTATATATATATATATAAAATACTGATTTATTTATATTTTTCCAACAATTACAAAACTTTGAAAACATAAAATATGTTATCTATTGGGTTGTCGGAAAAATTATGACGTATTTTTCTATGTCTTTCATTGCAAAAATGCATCATGACTTTTCTGACAACCCAATATAACTATATGTCAGTACTTCCAACAAGGCATATGGATAAATAAGAATAATATATAAATAGAAATTGTGGTGGTTAATTTTATGTGTCAACTTGGTGAGGCTGTGGAGCCCAGTAGTTTTGTCATAAGTGGTCTACACATGAAAGTTATTTTTAGATATGATCAACATTTCAATAAGTAGACTTTGGGTACAGAGATAACCCTCTATAATTGGGTAGATCTCATCTAATCAGTTGAAAGCCTTGAGAGAAAGACTGAGGTTCCTGTACACAGCCTTTAGGCAAGAGTGGAATATCAGTTCTTGTGAGAATTTTCAGCCTGCTGCTCTGCCCTATGTATTGGACTTGACAGGCTCAGTCATGATTTGTGACTACAAGGTCAGACAATTAAGTGCATGAGGTCATCCTAGAAAGAGTGCTACATACCCCATTGCTGAATATCACTATGGTCACCTACAAAGCACTCCCCTTGAGAAGCTATGTGCCAACACCAGCACCTAGTCCACCCTTCAAAGCAATTTTGGAACGCTTTTTCTGGAATGACCATCAGAGCTGTCATCTTATTTCCCTTGATGTCCTGAATGTCATCAAAATATCTTCCTTTCAATATTTCCTTTATCTTTGGGTAAAGAAAGAAGTCACGGTGGCCCAGATCAGGTGAGCAGGGAGGGTGTTACAATACAGTTATTTGTTTACTGGCTAAAAACTCCCTCACAGACAGTACCTTGTGAGCTGGTGCATTGTCCTGATGCAAGAGCCATGAATTGGCAAAAAGTTCAAGTCGTCTATTTCATGCAGCCTTTGTAGCACTTCCAAATAATAAATTTGGTTAACTGTTTGTCCAATTGCTGCAAATTCATAATGAATAATGGCTCTGATACCAAAAAAGTTTAGCAACATTGTTGCTACAAGTTCACAAACTTAATGTCAGACCTTGCGTGTGTGAGAGTGCGCATGTAATATATGTATAATATACATTCCTTTAAGTATTGTTGAGCTCTCTCCTGGGACATAGTTAAGTTGTGTGGAAATAGGTTGAGTCTTTCAAGACTTCGTTTTACATTTTCTGAAAGAGCTCTGAAGGAATTTTAGTCTAGGATTAATTTTTTGCTACTATTGAAACTATAACTTTCTGACATTTTAATTGGTGTTGCAGGAATTACAAGGTTGTCCTGCTCTGTCTAGTGGAACAAGGACTGTTTCTGGCTCTCTGTGAGATTTGTAGATGGTTTTCTTTCATGTGTATGATGATTTGTACTCATCTGAGAAACCAAGGTGATCTCTTTGCAGATGTCCAGTGTTCTCTCTTTCTGCCAGTCTTTCCCCTTTTGTACTTTTTTCCTGCAAACTGTACTTAGTAGATATCTTGGTTATCCCAACTCCCAGCTCCATCTCTCTAACTCTTTGAGATAAGGCTCTGCCTCAGCACTCCTACCTTGTGCTGTGTCCTGAGAACTTGCTAGGCAGTAACCTAGAGTGATTGTAAGGTTCACTCTCTTTGTTTTCTTTTTCTGATGCTTTGCTGTATTATATTTCTCTGGCATTCCAACTTGGCCTTAACTAGAAGTCCTCAGATAGCAATTGTTTATTAGGAATAGAGAGGGATATTTCATAAAACAATGGTCCAGTTCAGAAAGAAAATAATTTAAACATGTAACTGTAATCTCTTCTCCCATTTACCTGAATTATGATACCAAACTATAAATTTCATTTTTTTTAGTTATATATGCATTCTTTAAAAAGTAGACTATTTGAAACAGTAGCTTTCAAATTTTACTGCAAGTATTTTATATTTTCATCTAAAAAGCCCTCTAAATGGGTTACAATCAGCCTAATAGATGTTTCATGTTTTTTATCTACTTATTTTCCAAATATCCAAGTGTAAATCAATCATGAGAAACGTAACAGCTTAAATCAGAATAGGACAAAAAAATACTGTTTCCTTTTCTAGAGTCTATTTTCTAAAATAAGTATTCTTAGTTGTTGGTTTTTTTAAATTTTGAGACCATGTTACTAAGGAGATTAGTTGAAATATGAGGTGGGATGAGCTCAAATAAAAGAAAGAAGCACAAAAATAGCATTGCATGAGTCATGACATTTATGATTTCTATCATTCCAATATTATATAATAATTGTATTATAATTCTATCTACTAATACATACATAGTAAATTACAATTGTTATAGAATTTTCAGGACATATGCAATACAGAAACACAAAAAAATTAATGTTATATATTAGATGTTTATTATTATTAAATAATATAACATTTGACAAACTGGTATATAACTTAGGAAATTGAAGGTTTTAATATTAAAATTGATTTTCCTCTAGATCCTTTAATAATACCATATAGATTGCTTTCTCATGATAGTTTATAATTTTTTTTTCCCCAAGATTAAATTTAACCTTGCCTAAATCAAGAATGCAATTTTGGAAGCAAATATATAATCATAGTGTGCAAATCTTTTGTGTGTATTGTATGTAAGTAATCTAAACAAACACACACAACTGTCTTCAAATATTTATTGGTAGAATTTTATTAAATATTGTTTGAGCTAACAGGATTTGTGCATGCTTTTATTTAGGAATCTGGACAACCAAAGAGAAAATAAGGCAACTCATAATACGAGCTGAAATACCCCAGTCTATCATGGTAATAAAAGTGATCAATAACAACGGCTGTCATTTTTAGTACCTACTATATGTCAACTGTCACTCCATGAGGTAGTGCTATTTTTTATCATTATTTTACTAATGTGGAAACTAAGGCACTAAGCCAATAAGTAACCTACTCTTAAGTGACAGAGCAGGGCGTAAGACAAGCTTCTGGTTTGTACGGCTAGGTTTATTTATCCCTAACGTTTTATTACTATATAATTCATATACCAGAACATGGAATTTTTAAGACAAAAGTTTGAGGCTTCAAAAAAAATTGAATTTACATTGGTGCTTCAAGCTACCCAGCTCCGAGCCTGGAGAGACACATATTTACTCTTTTACTGAAATCTTGAAAGAAGCATCAATTTAGTTCAAGCTTCCAGCTCCTTTATTTTGTAGATAAGGAAATCAAGCCCCAAAGAAGGGAAGACACTTGCCTAAAAACATATTAGTAGCAAGTTAGTAATAACAACTGTAGGCTTCAAGTGCAATACACCTAAACACTCCAATCCTTTAACATCTCTCTTCTTCTCTGGTCCTCACACATATTCACATAGTTTTTATGCTCCTATAATTATATTATAGATACAACTTGGTTAATATTAATTATTTAAAACAGTTTTTACTTTTTTTAAGTTCTGCTATGTCATATTTATTATCTTTTATACTTTCATCTTGTCTTTATATGTAATATATTTGCTCTATTTCCTGCTTGTGGGGTATTTGTATTAAAAGACCAAGAAACTCATAGGTACCTTTTGCTAGCATTTGGTGAAATCGCTGACCACGTTTTAACATTTAAGATATTTTTCCTTTCATTGTCTTTTATTATTACTACTATTATTATTATTATTATTATTATTATTATTTTAAGCTTTTTTGTATTGGGGAATCGGGAAAGGGGAACAGACAAGTTGCTGTCCTTTTGTTCTTCAGTCTAGTTGCGGAAGACGTTGCTTCACTGGCCCATGTTGGCACCGTCATTGCGCTCTTCCCTGGTGAGGCGGTTGCTCGCCGGCCTCTGGGCAGCTGCTCACGCTGGCTGCCGGCCACTCACCTAAGGCAGCCCACTGTAGCAGGGGCTGCAACCTACATCATCGCAAGCGGTTGATGGCAGCCCAGCTCCAGATCAAGCTCTCATTCACCAACTTAGCTGTGGAGGGTAGTGTCACTGGCCCTCATATGTGGGATCCAAAGCTGTGTGGCCCTGCTGCTCAGAGCTGGCGTCCCAAGCCAAGTCTTAACCAAAGCACCACTCAGCCAGCCCAAAGATGTTTTTCCTTTTAAATAGGAAATATTAAATCTTTGTTTTTTAGAGCAATATTAAGGTCACAGCAAAATTGAGCAAAGTCCAGTGAGCTCTCATATACTCCCAGCCCCACATATACATTCCTTAGCCCGTTACCAACATCCCCACCAGAGTGGGACATTTCTTACAACTTACGAACCTTCACTGACACAACATTATCAACCAAGGTCCATAGTTTACATTAGGGTTCTCTCTTGGTGTTGTCCATTCTATGGGTTTGACAAATGTATAATGCCATGCGTGAATATACCATTATGATATCATACAGAATATTATACTGAAACTACTTTTTACATGAAATAGTTTCACTGCCTTACAAATCCACTATGCTCAACTTATTTATCCCTCTCTGCCCCCCTACCAGGACTATTCCTATGTCCCTATTATATTTACAATATTACATTGACAATTTTAGTGTTATAGCTATAAAACAGCAATAGCAAGGACAAAAAAAAATAATAAATAAACATGAAACTTGCTCTAAAACACCTCCATTGTATATTTTATAGAGAGATAAAGTGATATTGTGATAATTTTGAAAGTGGTCATACAGATATGATGAGCATGATGCTTCTTGATTTTATTTTTTTTACCTTATCATGCCAACATCTATTTTTTGGCTTGTATTGGGGGCTATATCAAAATGTGACACTCTTTTTGGAAATGGAAAACCACTCTGGGAATGGAAAGGTTCTGTTTTGTGTTTTTATGCACAGGAGTTATACGACCCTTGAGAGAGATCTCTACGTCCTTTGGTGCTATCACTTTTCTTTAAAGTCTGTTAGAAATAGATACCAGGCTGCATGTAACATTATTTTATCCTAACATGTTGCTTTTATTGTGAGGTCACCAGTTTTCTGGATCTCTTCCAATTGTTATTCTTATTATTTCATGTAGAGCACAGAAAATTTGAAAGTGATGTGTATATATGCACACACACACACACA
Source organism: Aselliscus stoliczkanus (assembly GCA_033961575.1). Taxonomy (NCBI): domain Eukaryota; kingdom Metazoa; phylum Chordata; class Mammalia; order Chiroptera; family Hipposideridae; genus Aselliscus; species Aselliscus stoliczkanus. The sequence continues at coordinate 116,539,819 of CM066736.1, forward strand.
CATAAAATGAAATGACATACCACTTCAGGGAGTTCATTCAAATTCAGGTCCGAAAGTTTTTGAAATATGAAAATGTTCTTAATTATTACTGTTACCTCTTAACTGAGTTATGTTGCCAATAAATAAAAACTCTTCATCTACATTTTTAAAGCTGACACTGGGAAATAAAAATTTCAGTAAAAGAAATTTCAACTGGTTTTCTACTTCGTAGACATAATAACAGTCTTCCCACTCAGTAATTTCTTTCTTGAATGCTTAATATAAAAGATTTCTGAGGAGTAATTTTGTCAATGTGCCTTTTTCAGTAAGTAGAACAAAGCAAACAATGTGCTGCAAGTTTTGTGAAAAGAAGCAGGCTACCTTTTATTTCATCCATCTTAAACTTTCAGTTGACAATTTAAAGACTGAGAGTAAGAAGGAATGTCATTAAATGCTAGTGACAAATACCTGTGGTAAGTATGTAGGTATTAGGGATAAGGAACAATAATTAATAGTTAATATTTTATTGAGATTATTATGTGCTGAACATTTTTTTTTTTTGAGGGCAGTGTCACTGGCCCTCATGTGGGACCAGAACCAGGGCTGCTGGAGTCCCAAGCCAGCGCACCACTTGGCCGGCCCCTTTTACTGAGCATTTTACATTTGTTAACTTATTTAATTCTTGTGGCAACTCTATATAAGAAAAGGAGTATTTTCTCTTCATTTTACAATGAAGAAAGCTGAGATTTATTAAATCTGCGTATTGGGCAAGTGTGAAAGCATGACATGACGGAAGATTTCAAAGCCCCTATTATAAATATGTTCAAAGTATTAAAATAAACTGTTTAAAACTTAAAGGAGAGTATGACAGCAAATAGAAAGTATTAATAGACACTTTGAAAGAAGGAAAGGGAAATTCTGAAGTTGAAAAGCACAACTACTGAAGTGAAAAATTCACTTGACAGGCTCAGCAGCAGATTTGAGTTGATATAGTCATCCATGGTCTTTTTTGGTTATTATTTGCATGATTTTTTTTTCTGTGCTGTTACTTTCTATTCATTTGTGCCTTTAAATATAAAGGCTGTTCCTTTATAGTCAATATCTACTTAGATCTTGTTTTTATCCAGTCATTATTTATATGGTTGGTTTTATAACTTCCTTTTTGGCATTTTTCTTGATATTTTAAATTATTTTGTTGATTTATTTGCCTACTGATTGTTCTAGCACCACAGAATACATCTTAATTTATTGTAATGTATTCCATGTTACTACTGACTTAAATCCTGTAATGAGTAGGAAATTTGCTTCCTTGTAAGTCTAATTTCTCCCATCCTTTCATCATGATTGTCATATTTATTACACTTATGTTAAAATAAACACTATAACATTATATTTTATTGTCATTTTATACATACTTATGTTTTTAAAGAAAGTAAAAGAAGAAAATATAGATTGATGTAAGTTATAATACCCAGATAGTTATAATTTTTCCATTGTTCATTTCTTCCTATATTTTTCAGTTGCTGTCTGGCATCAATTTCTTTTAACTAGAAGGACTTCCTTTGGTGTTACTTGCGATCAATTCTGTCAGTTTTTGTTTTTCTGAGAATGTTTTCGTTTGGCCTTTAGTTTTGAAGAATAGGTTTGATAGTTATAGAATACTCTACTGACAAGCTCTTTCTTTCAGAAGTTTGAACACGTTGTTCTACTGCCTTCTAACCACTCTTGTTTTTGTTGAGAAGTAGGTGGTTAATCATGTTATTTTCTGTATTGATGATTTGTTTTTCTTCTAATTCCTTTCAGAATTGTTTTTTGAGGGTGTTTTTTTTTCCAGTACTTTGATTATGATATATCTAGGTGGGCATCTCTTTGTGTTTATCCTTCCTGAGATTCTTGAACCTTTTTTTTTTTAAATCTTAGGTTAATATTTTTCATCAAATTTAGAAAGGGTTAGGTCATTATTTCTTCAAATATTTTTCTTTCCTTCTTCTCTCACTCAACCAAGTTTGCTACCTCTGCTACCAGAGGTTCTGGTTTTCACAGCCAAACCTGCCCTGGCAAAGTAACCATTCTTGCCAAATGAGCTAAGGATTGTGGACTGGAAGTAGCCTTAGGCAAGAAAGCAATGGACTCACATTTTTCTTACTTAAATGTGTAGAACTTTTTCATTAATAAATTAGTGAAAACATTAATAAATGAATGAAAACATTAATAAATGTTCCTCAAGCTACTGTTTTTTTGTGGTTGATTTCCAGAGCCCTAAAATTCTGTATTTGTGAGTTTTGTTCTGTTTTACACTTGTTTTAAGGGAAAGGACTTGTTTATCTCTTTCATTACTGTATCCAGAGTGCAGACTTACTTTTTTCTTTTAACTCAATCACTGTCAGCATCCTATATAATTAGTTTTCCACACAGCACAACTTTTTCTTATGTTAAGAAAAAAAACCCAGATATTTCCTAAAATTAGCTTCCTATAGATATTATTTCCATATTTATGCTGTATCTTAAAATCTTCAGAAAAAATGTGTACTTCCTATTAAGTTTCAGTGAGTTATTTTAAAAACATTTTTAAAACATTTGACATATTCCCATACATGGTAAGATTTATGTAGACTAAGTGAGAACAATAATAAGATATGTGAATTATCCTTCATTCTGCACTTTTTTCACTAACATGCTAGAGTCACTTCCAACCTCCCTAAAAAAAAAAATAATAATAATCCCTGCTTCCTAATCCAGGATTTCCTAGTTGGCTGAAATTCTTTTTCCTCTAAAAGCACTAGAAGGCTGAATAACACCCATCCATACAAGTGCTTAAAATGCTATGCCAGGCTGATTCTTGCTATGAATGTAAAAATGAAGACAGGAATTTTTAGATGCTCTATTTAAATGCTAAAAACAATTGTTTAGATGCTCTAAAGATAGAAGACATATGTGAAAAGCCATAATGGACAGCCCAAAATAGCAAGATTAAAAGAGATCGGAATTATCAGTCATTAGGGAAGGAGAAACAGAAACTAACTTGAGCAGTGAAACTTGCATTGCGAACAGACCTCTCTGTGCCCTGGAAAGCTGGGAGAAGAGTAAAAAAGTTAATCATTCCCTTTACATCTGAGACATTCTAGATCCTCCCCCTTTTCTGTTAGTCACGTGTTGCAGACCACTGATTTTGTGATGAAGCAAAAGGTTGATGTAAATAGTGACACAGTATGTGGAGGTATTTTACACTGTGCCAGCACAGATCTACACCATTTCAAATCAAACTCTTAGTTAAAAAAAAAAAAAAAAAAAATACAAATCGGGGCCTCTGTTACTCTATGGGGATATCAAACAGCATTCTGACTCTCTTTTTAATTTTTTTAAGGAAAGCACCTTCAAAATGTGCTGTACACTTATAAAATGGTTTCTTTCAAAGTCAGAATAAGAAAATAATAATGCAATCAGGTACTTATAAATATGAGTATGCGTTCTTTGCAATGGCAGTGTTCCTAGCTAAGCAGTTAACGTACTGATTCAAAATGTATGTCTGATTTCTTGGGAGAAAGTTTGACTTCAACATCCTTTACCTTTATGTTCATGCAAACTTCTAGCGGGCAGCTATAAAAATGCTAATAGAGTCTCTTGCATCCTGGCTGAAGGTGTCCTCAACTGAAGTCACTATTCAGATTTGCTGTCCCTTGTGTAAAAATGAAAACTTTCAGAGAAAATGCCCTAAGGAGGGTTGATTATTCTGCTGTGCGGCCAAACCGCTCCACCACACTCTGCAGCACAGCCTTTCCCTTCCATCTGCTTCTCTACCCTACAGATCACTTTCCTGGGATCTGAGGAAACTGCAGGAAAGTAGGGAAATAAAATCTAAATGTGGTGTCCCTGATATGTCCTGTCCTTAAAACATTAGCAACACCCATAGTTGATTTTCCTCTCATTTGTTTGCATTTTATTTCTTATTTGAATGATTAGTTACTATATAGATATATGAAATACATTAGAAATCCAGAAGAGTACAAATGCTTCTTCCTGTTTGATTATAAAAAGACATTTCTAATTTGGGGCAATGAGGAGAAGGTGAAAATTAATAAAACATGTTTTTGCCTAATTGTTCAAGATACAGACAAAATGATATTCATTTATCTACTTTTTCTGTTAAGACTATGATGTACTCTAACCAAAATTTAGAGGACATGAAATATTTTTTGTTACTGATCATGGATGGATAATTTATCATGTTCATTGATTCAAAACTTTGTTCACTACCTCTTAGGTCTTTAAGGGGAGTTTAAAGAGAAATCAGTCTCAAAGTCAGTCTGGGAGAGTTTAAATGATATATGTATGACAATCACACTAGTTAATATGGTCTAAATAGTAATAAAACAGTTGATAAAAGTGTAATCTCTGTGTCAAAGGGGTAAAGGAATTGTTTCCTACTGTAATGAACGATTTTATAGAGAAATTCCTTGAATAGTAGAGCAGGAAAAATAGCACTGGCAATTTCAGAGAGATTTGAAAGCATGTAGTTCACACATTTGAAGATCGATAAATGTTTTTCTGAGGGAGCGAGTGAAGGAATATTAATGTGTAAAGTGGAATATCAGTAGAAAAGTCTGGAAAGGTTGGTATCAGGGAAAGAGAAGATGATAAAAGATTTTGAACTGTTGACAATTCACAGATACTCAAAGGTGGATTTTATACAACACAAATCAGTTTTAGGTTCAGTACCCCTCAACTTCCCTGATACCTTCCATGGCCTGAAATCAACTCTAGGAATGTGTTCACAAAACCATGTGGGATTTTGTTGTTGTTAGTTTACAAAGGTAAGATCTTTAATAAAAATCGGTTAAAATAGTGAATTCTTTCCATTTTGACTTCCCCTCTATTACATTTCCCCTTATGTTATATGGTGGTAGAGAAGCTCTGGATATTTTGGGGATCTGAATAAAGGGAAATTGAGTTGCAGATATATTTAATTTAATGTCTGTGTGTGTGTGTGTGTGTGTGTGTGTGTGTGTAATCCTAATATGCTGTCATGTGTATGTCACTTCTATTATTTATCTACTTCCATTGTTGGGCATGGTAAGAAGATAATAGAAAATAAAAAGTTTTTAAATGTTTAAAATTTTTTTTCAATAACCTCATTGATTTCCTTATTGCTATAAGTAGCCTGTTAACACTGCCATGATAAGAACATCATCTCATCAAAGCTAAAATCTAAATAAATGTATTCAATAAACCAATATTTCCTTGTCATATCCACAAAAGTAATTTCTGAACAAAATTAACTGTAGTTATTTTAACATAGCAATTTCAAAATTAAAAATAAAAAAAGTACTAAACCATATTTCATTATCAATTTAATGGTTTAAAGATGCTTATAATTATCCTAAATTATTGTTAACACAAAACTAACTCAATACTTTTATGTATTTTGTGGTTTTTGAATTAGATATTTAACACTTAAGAGACCCACATGGGAAAAAAAATTATTAGCTCTATCATTACTTTTCATATTAGACATATCTTGAAATGATCCTCTGAATATTTTAGTTTTTTTTCTATATCACTTTGGAAAATAAGAATATATCTGTAATTGAGAAAGACATCTGTCTATTATGAAGCTTCATGAAACACTAAAGGGCAAGCCAAAGTAGAATAATTTGTAATCATCTAATAATTCAGTAGGAAAATATGAGAGAAGATCTGGTGGAGTCTCAGGAACCATTTCATGACATATTTATTTGAAAATTATAAATTCAAATCCAAGGTAATCATGTTCAGTTGTTATTAGATCTAATTGTTTAATTTTCTAGTAATGATCTTAGGAGAAACTTAGTACAATAAGCTTAGTACCAAATCTGGCAGAGTAGTACTTATGCCTGTTCCTACAGAAGTGCATTCAGTGATCTCATGACACTAAAAATGAAAAAAAAAGTTCAGCCAAGCATATTCTTTCTAGCACTAATAATTTGTGCGTGCACATGTGTACACAAAGTTGAGTACACACACACACTCATTTTTGCAAAATTCAAATGGAGTGTGATTTTTGAAAACTGGATCAAATGATAATTAATATATTGTGTACACATCTATAGCTGACCTGAAATTAACAGAAGTGAGACATAGTAAAATAGAAGGTCAGATGAGTTTCATCAGTGTAGAGGGTTCCTAATTATCTGACATTTAAATTTAATTACATAAGTTGAAAAATAAATATACTACTTTTAATCACATTACAACACATATTTGAACTAAGTATAAAATGACACAAGTGAATGTGAATATGTCATGGCCCTTTCTCATAAATGTGTTTCTCAAAATATTAGGAGTCAGGGGATTAAGCAAGAAAGATTAAGCAATTGCCTCATCCAATATCTTTATTTTACAGATGAAGAAACAGGTAAATCCATTTATCCATAGGCACACATCTAGTTAATGCATCACCCTTACTTCCAGTGTCCAGTTTCTTTCTTTTAGAAAGGATGGTGGATAAGTAATATTTATGCCTTTACGGCCCCTCTCACAACAAAGTGGAAACTCACAGCATCCCTTCCTACCAATCCCAGCCCGTAGTCTCCAGCCTCAGAATCCTCAGAGTGCCCTCAGCAGTCCCTTTCAATAGACCATGTTTGGCAATCAAGATGAAGCCTTCAAAAATATAGCATAAAGAGAAGTCTCCGTAACAAGACCTATGACCATCTGACACCCCACAAAATATTTACAACATTATTAATTATAATCCCCAAACTGTCTTTCATATCCCAGTGGCAATATTGTAGTTGTTATGGAGACCATTTCATGGATAGAGTAAAGGTTTGATCACTGCACTGTATAACTGAAGCAGAGGTTGTATACCAACTGTAATTGAATATATATAGATAGTCATGGGATGTGGATTATACTGTAGAAGACAGTCAGAGGAAGAGTAATAGATATATATGATATGGGGGGGAGTGGGGTGGCGAATTGGGGGTGGGGGGGTTATCACTTTGAGGGGTGAAATGTATAACTATTGCACTGTGTTGTACACCTGAAACTAATTAAAATAAAATAATAATTAAAAAAAAAGAGCAGTCTCCATATACCAAGGTTTTGTTCTAACTTCTTTCAAGTGATTCAACAAACTTTCATTGAGCAATGCGTTTAAGGATTAATTAAAGATGTATTCATGTCAACTAAGATCCATAAATATTTTGTGTGGACCTAAATAGATCTATACGGGTTCGCTCCCTAATATCTGGTTCTAATATCAACTTCAATAGATGTGAGTGATTTGTTTTGTTTTTGTAAAGAGACATATTTAAAATAATGGACAAAGTAATAATATTTGGGAACTTAATATTTGTAGTAATGAATAAAATAACATCATATTATATTACCTTACCACTCTGACAACACTGTCTTCCCCCAGCTCTGACATTAGACATTTTCTAAGAAACAACTGATTTTCAGAGCTATAGAAAAAAGGCAAATTTGATATTGAAATAATAATGGCGCTTCTGTCATTCTGCAGAGTAATTTTGAAAGATGTTCCTCATTACCCTTCAGGAGAGCAGAGGAAAAAATCAGAATATGGCTAGGTCAGGTGTGTGGAATCCATAGCAGTGCTGAAATGAAATATTTGTCTGAGAAATCAAAGAACCAACCGAAAGTCAGGAGGGCATGACTGGCTGCTCACAAGGAAAATGTCTTCTAGTGTTCCATGTTCTACTTCAGTTCACCTGAGGAATCAGAACAAGACATTAAGTCGATTCTCCATATGAGCCTGTGTATGCACTACTAAACTGCAAGAAATCTGAGTTGGGAAATAAACGCATCTGAGAGCTTTTACAATATCCCAGGGAAAAGTCATTTCCTTTGTCTGTTGGAGCCCAGAACAAAAAAAAAAGGAAGTAAATAATATAAAATCTCCCATTTAGAATCTGTGTTTTGTTTTGTTATTAAAAAAAAAATACGGCAGATTGCTTTAAAGTGTCATGGGACAAGAGCTCATTAAAAGTTTTTAAATACAAAGAAGTGAGGAATATAGCACTCGAGGGTCTGTGGTTTAAGAATACAATCAGCCAAAAATAAGGTGTTGAAGTGAATGAAACTGTAAGGCAAAAACCCATGCCTTCTGTTCCTCTGGTTCTTCAAGATTTTACTATTCTGAAGTTTCATAACAAGTTTAACAAACTCCCAATAATAGGCTTTTAAGGACTCAATAATTGTTAATTATCATAGACACCATCACAGCAATCATGATTGTTCAGTTCCTTCACAAAAATCTGCATCTTCGTGTGTTCTGTTACTGCCTTATTCAACATTGAACATACACAATTTAGGTCTTTTGATCTGATTGTTGACTGATGTAATCATGAAATAATTTGCTTTCCGGGTGGATAATTTGATGATTTATTTATAATGTCCAAAGTCATTTTTTTTTTTCTTTTTGGAATGACAACCACAAATGTGTCAACATTGCATTCTGTTTGTCAGAATAGAGATGGTTAATTGGTAGAATATTTTCCTTGACCTTTCAAAGAGAGAAGGACCCCCATCCCCCACGGAATTTTTATTTGTACTTAGAAACACTGAACATATTTCACTGGACTAGAACTAGATATGAAATGCTATATTTAAACATAGACTTGGAAATCTTAGCCAATATAAAAAAAATAAATGAGATGAATATTGAGAAGAGACTGTGTTATTAAAGATTATATGTTTCTCTGCCAAAATATTCAAAGAAATGTAATTATATATCATTTAGAATTAAAAGAAAACTTAATTAAGATAGTAAGCCAGAAAATGCTAATTTTCTATATGACAGCTGGAAGCAATCAGGTAAAGTAATGTGGAAACACAAAGATCTCAGTAGCCATAAATATAACAACTATAAAAATAGCAAACAGATCACATCGGATGGCTTTACCTGCATCTCACAAAAACCTGGCTCACATTGCCTCATTTGTAAAGGACAATTTATCATTATTTAAAATAGTTGAAAACACTAGAGTTAAGATGAACTTCAGATGAAGCTTAATCCAGTAGCTTGGTGATAGTACCTAACAAATAATTTATGCCCCTCTGTCCTTGGAATTCCATTATGTCATCTTGATCCTAAGATTGATTCCTCTTTTGCCATCAATATGGATGTCAGCAAATTCTTGGGCTATGTGTTTCTCTATACCTGTCGAGAAGTAAAGATTAATGTCTTTTTTTCTCAGCATTCATAGCAAAGGTCTAATTGGACTAATTTAGGCCTATTATCCCCTGTAATAGGCAGAAAAATGACTTCCCAAATATATCCATATCTTTATTCCTGAAACCTGAGAATATGTAACTTTATAAGGTAAAGAGGAATTAGGTAGTAGACAGAATTAAGGGGGCTAAGCAGCTGACCTTAAAATAGGGTGAGTGTCCTAATTATCCAGGTGTGCTCAATGTAATCAACAAACGTCCTTAAAGATGGAGGAAGGAGTCCAAATAGTCAGTGTGAGGGTAATGTGATGTGTAAAAGATCCCAATGCTCTCTTTGAAGATAAATGAAAGCCAGGAGTTAAAGGATGTGGGCAGCTTTCAGAGGCTGAAAAGGCAAGAAAAGAGATTCTCCTAAAGAGCTTTCAGGAAGTTACATAGCCCCATTACTAATAATGCTACTGCAATTCTACAGGTAGTGTTTTTAGTCACTTGAGAAAATGAGATTATTTTAATTTATTAGTCAATTGGTTATTGATTTTGAAAAAAATAGATTGTCATCATAATATAAATTTTTTAACAAATGAAAGTTCTAAATGTAAAGAAAATCCTAAAATTATTATGGGGAAATATAGGAGGTATTTATTTCATAATGTTGGGATGAAGATAACCTTATGATATACAAAATATAAATTTAAAGGCAAATAATGAGGACTTTGACTCAATATATTTTAATCTTGCCAAGGCTGCAAAGTAAATGTGTACTTCCATATTTGATTTTCAAACCAACTTTTGAAGTCCGCTTATCATGATGTATTAATGTTCTTGTCATTTTAGTCATCAATCTCAGTTTCAAGATTCTAATTCATCATAATATGCAGTTATTCAAGAATATGTGTATAAAGATGTTTATTTTTAATAATAAGGGAATGGAATGATCAAATAAGCATATAAATATATTATGCTACATTGTACAGGCACTAAAAAGATATATTAGAGTTATATATACTGACATGACATATTCTGAAGTTAAAAAAATGCTAACTAAAATGTAAAGTAAGTCTCTATTTTGTAAAATAAAAGTATATATGCATAATGTGTTTTGTGTATGTGTGTTTGGGAGTGAAAGTGAATGAGTTCATTTTTAACAGAAAGACAACTAGAAGAATGAATGGCAAATACTGTTTTTTTTTCCTCTCTTTCCTCTCCCCCTCCTTTTTTTCTAACCCTTCCCCTCTCCCTCTCTTCCTTCCTTTTATTAGTTCCAAAATTATTTAATAAACACCTACTATAAACAAACCTCTATTATATATACTAGGAGGAGGGATAAATGAATGAAAATGAAGCAGGATCATTTTTAAAAATTTGAGTCCCATTTAGTTTAAATAGTTTTTAAAATGTATATTTATATTTACTTTTGGTCAATCAATATATTTAAAAATGTATTTTTTTAAGCTTAGTGTACATTTAGCTTTGTAATTTTCCCCAGTTGTTGTGCATCTATAGTTATAATCCTGAATATTTTCATCACACAATAACATTCTTCATACCTATTTATAGTTTACCTGGACCCACACCCACCCCCAGGCAACCACCAATTCACTTTCTGTCTCTACAGACTTTCTTTTCTTTAAGCTTTATTAGTAGTAGTTTAAGGAGGCCAGAAGTTTCTATTCATATTCAATTTTGGATATATAGAGAAAATAAATACTGCTATATTTGCAGTAACTGCTATAAATTTTCTGCCAAACCCCACCCACTGTGAAAAGAAAAGTTGAAGACAAATGATTTTCACAAGTTTGTGTAATTGTTAGGGGGGAAAGGAAATTTTTATGTTGTTCATTGGAGGGAAATAATTGACATCACGTTGGAAAGGAAAGTAAGTTAACAGAGACTGTTTATACTCATATAGTATCCAAAAGTGTTACTACAATGGATTAGCTTGAGCATAATAAGCAAATGATTTTGTGTGGTTAATGATCTTATTAGATACATTTGAGCTGTGTGAGGCTCTTCATTTTCAGAACTGTGCAGACTGAAGATGGATCAGAGAAGAGGCATGAAAATAAGTACAGAGCTGGAAGCAGAATGTATAAGAAAGATGAAAATCATTTTTATTGTTTTGCATGGATATGGGAAGCCTTCATGTATATGAAAAGTTATTTCAAGTGAGAAGGCCAACAGCTGCCTTCAATTTCAGTGGAGTTTCTAACAAGAAAAGACATTTTTATATTATAGTGAGTGACATTTACCCTAGAAGTCAGAAAAGAAGTTTCTAGATAACTGAGAAAAGTTAGTGAAATATTTTAAAACTAAGAGATGCATTATCTGGCCAGTGATTCAGACCATGGTCCTATTTAGGAAGCAAGGAATGAAGCAGGTGAACTCTGACAACCGCATTTCAAAAAAATTGTAAGAAACAAATAACAAAAAGCCTTCTATTTCTATGCATAAGCATGATTCTCCATTCCTATTTTTGTGTTTTCTAGAACACAAAATGTAATATTTTTCAGATCCTGGTAAATCACTTAGATTCTTGATTTAAAGAACAGATTTTTATTCATTCATTCATTCATTCATTCATCCTCATAGGAGATATTGCTTGGGAAAGGGCACTGTGGGGTAGAGAGAAGTTACATTTGGTGAAATTATCAAATCAATACTATGATGTTGATTTATTGAGTTACTTTATATAAGTGCTAAGATCTTTGCCTGATAAGTCTTGTGAAAGTGTTTGCTATTATTATTGTTGTTATTGTTGTTGTTAGTCAGAGAAGGCTAGTAAGATTTGGGTAGTAACAAAATGCGAACCCTAGGAGTAATATAAGAACATACAGAAATTGGGCAGAGGGCATGGAGTGGGGGGCACCAGGATGAATTGAAAATGATAGATGGCTATTAAGTCTAGACATGAAATTATAGCCAATGTGTTACAGATTTGAGTTTTGAATTTTGGAGTGGAAAAAATAAAAATAAATCTTATTGTATGGCATTGATAATCTTAGATGTAATATTTAGAATATGGAAGTTCACAGATATCTTTGAATGTATGTCCTTCCAGCCTCAGGAGTCAACTTACAGTGGTCATCTTATATGAGTAGTAGTCTTATGGTATTTGGATACAATAAGTATAGGAAGGTAGGTAGATAAAATGTGTGTGTGTGTATGTGTGTGTGTGTGTGAGAGACAGAGAGAAAGACAGAGAGAGAGAGAGAGAGAGAGAGAGAGAGAGAGAGAGAGAGAGAAAGAGAGAGAGAGCGAGAGGTAGAATATGGTTGTATGGTTGCCAAATTTTTATTTTGCCAAGTGCAGATTTTTTTTTTTTTTTTTGAGGGCAGTGTCATTGGCCCTCTTATGTGGGACCGAACCCGGGCCACTGGCTTCCCAAACCAGCGCTTAACCGCCGCGCCACTCGGCCGGCCCTGCAGATTTTTTTTTTAAATATTGGGATTATCACTGAGTAAACAGAAAAATTAAAATAACTGAAAATGAATTAGATGTCAAGTACTTCACAAAATATTAGAAAAATAATGTAACTTGAAATCTCTTGTGATATGTTATGGGAGAAGTCAATTAGCACATTTTTTCCTTTCACTGTTAATGCATACCAATATAATTTAAATAAAGTTAGTGGCCAATATGAGACTGCTTTGAATAACATTTTCATTCACATGCCTCATGAAATTTTGCCTACTTTAAATTTAGCAACTTACTAAAAGGTAATAAGCATCAAATTTTCCATGTATTTTTAATTCTATGATGCTATGAAATAAAGTGTGTAGAAAATTATGTCTAAATATATGAAACAGACTTTGGACTATATCTTATCTATTGGGTTGTCTGAAAAGTCATAACATATTTTTTTCTGTTTTTCAGTGCAAAAATGCATCATGACTTTTCCGACAGCCCAATATTTTATTCCCAAATAATGACCCCTCAGAAATGTATTGTCCTACTACTATAGATAACTTAGTTGTATTTGAGGTTTGAAAAGTAATCAAAATCGAAAGTCAGCTTTCCTCAATTAGAAAATGTTCATTCTTTCCTACAACTGTTCTTCAGGAATCTTTATGTTTCAAGCAACAATGTCCAAACACTGAGGAGTTTAGAGATGACTAGACCCAGGCACTCAAATACCTATGTTACTCTCTTTGTCTCCCTCCCTCCCTTCTTTTCTCTTCCTCTTCTTTCTCTCTCTGTATCCTCCCCAAATCCCTTCAAACATACAACATGCAGGCACAAAACAGTAGTCATTTGTAATTTTCTAACCTCTGTATTTTGCCTATAACCACTCATTTCACAACCAAGTCTCCTGATAGAAAGGACATTAAGTTTACATAAATCAAGTTTAGCACCCCAAAAGGAGAGATTCACACCTCACTCCCAACTTCAGTATATAAAATCACAGGTAAAGCCTGTTTGGATTGTAAACTTACCTCAGGGCCAATCACTGTGGCCAGGAGCCAGGGTGCTATGCATAGCCTATTACTAGCCAGATAATCACTCCTGTAGCTCCAGGGTGAAGGCTAGAGGGCCTGTTAACAGTAGGAGAAAATGGATTGACTGACATTAAGGAATGGTAGCCATTTGTACTGATCCTGTAAACCTCTGAAAACTGAGACAGCTCTTTTTAGCTTAATGAATATGTAATGAGTTCTTTCTATTCATCAGTTATTCTGCTAGATAATTAAGCAAAATTAAAGAATATCAAGAAGAATTTCTGTTGTTAATAACAGAAGCTATCTTTACTGGATAAAAGTTAAAATATTATATATGTTTTGTAAATATGCTTAACATTAATAAATATGCTCTCTTTCAAAAGTATGCATGTTAAGTGTTCTCAATTATACCTGGAGTTTCTGAGCAATAATGTTAATAAACATGTTTTAGGTCACGAAGGTGGTGTCAGAAACAGAAATTTTATATTCACTCTGACTGGAAAGCCATGTACAGTATTTCCATCATGCTCATTTACTCCTCTCTATGCCATCATGTTGCACTAGTAGCCCAGAAAACAAATACAAATAATATTAAAATGGAAGGCCTTAAGTATCGTATTGGAAGTTTGAATTAAGTAGTAATGTGTATCCTCTTTGGAGGAAGCTACCTGCCTAGAAAACTAAGCATCTTTTATTAGATTAGAGAGGAAGATAATAAATGAAATCATGATTCAAAACACATGAATCTATTACTTATCATACCCACAAAATTTCACAGAGAAAGAAATCAAACAAGTATTTAATATGTAAAGTATCTCTAGATGAAAGAGCAATAAGAAACTATACGGTACATGCAAATATGTAGCCTGAGCAAGAATTATACCTGAACCAGGGATTTAATAAAACAACTTGACTCCCACGTAGTAACTGTTACCAAGATCTTTTTTCCAGTTGAGATTTCTTCCTTTAGAATTCAAGCAATGTTTGAGGTTATTAGAAAATAATGGCAAATGCATTTTACTTTTGATATTACATTTATTTCCACTCAGAAAAGCAAGTGAGCAAAGGCATATGATGGTGATTTTGAATTTATATAAAGTAAAATATATAATTTCATTTTATATTAAATATAATTTGATTTTTCAGAAAACATTCATCTATTTTTAGGTGTAAATAGAACTGGTTGATGTAGTAAACCCATTATATATGGTTCTGGAAGACTCATAGAAAAGTCACAAATAGTCATTTATGGCTCTTTTAACCAGTTTATCAGTGAGGCTGTGGATGAGTCAATATAACTTGACAAAATATATTTCAGGCACATCTTATTTTCATACACAGAGTTCCATTTTGCTCCTACAGTTTAACATTTATCTATTTGTTGTACAAATTAAAAAGGAAATAACCAAGAGGCAAGTGAGATATATATCTTGTTTGCTGTACATCAGTAGATTAACTCTGAAACTGAATTGAAAAATTATAGTATTTTTTTGAATAATGTTTATAGCTTCGTGTGAAGATTATTATTATCCCTTATTAGTCATACTAAGATGGATTTTTAAAATATCTATAGTTGTTTAAGTAGAATTGCTGTAACTTTGAAGAAAATATGAAACTAGTCATTCACCATAACATCTGCTTTAATTAAGGTCGGTCAAATTCACAAGATCAAGAAATGTGAAAATTTCCTTGTATTTTCTCCTTTCTCTTTTATATTTAGAAAAAAATCATTTTGTACTGATTTCTGAATTTAGAACTTCTCCCCGATCTCCCCACTTCCCCACCACAGAATTACTTAAGAATAACTGAAGATGAAGGTTATCATTACTATTAACTACATGTTTTCAAAGTTGTTTCCATGCCTATGTCATTGTTAGTCAAGTTTGCTGTACATTTTGTATATTACTAATATTTTTTATATATTACTAATTGCTAATAATCACTAATTACTAATGATTGCTAATTATGAATAATTATATATTACTATCTGTATATTGTAATTTGAAACCCATCAAGGGAAGGGCCTGCTCAAGATGATCTTTCACAAATGCCTGCAATTTGCATTTTCCTTTAAGTCCAAATTGTTCCGGTAGTTGGAGTATATTAAGTCCTTAGTGACTTAGTGTGTCTGAACTTACTAAACTCTGAAAAACAGGGAAGGAGGACACGTGGTAAGTCTGGAAAATAGCATAGAAATAAAGAGAAGAGAGATAAGGGGGGTTTACTAGAGGAAGGAAGATGCCTGACTTCAACTGTAAACTCTTTCTTGGCCAAGTTCTGTGTCACTCACACATCAGTCTTTTGCAGGGAGCGGCTTGTTTTATAAATGCATCGTTGGTGCTAAATAAAATTTCATGCATTAATGAAGCTGAGATGAGAAATTTCAAAATGTGTGAAGAGAGAGAAGTGACATTTATATGTTAAATTAACAAGGCAACTGAAAGAGGAGCCCATTGCTGCCTTAATTTTTGCTGACTTCTACATGCTTCCAGCCTCCCTTTCATTGACTCATTCAACAGACTTTCATAAATTGTCCTAAAACAGTGATAAGTGGTTATTTGTGACTTTTCTGATTCTTCCAGAACCATATATAAGGAATTTACTGTACCAACCAGTTCTATTTAGATGTAAAAATAGGTTAATATATTCTGAAACTAAGATCCTGGACTCTTGGCACTGGTATCATAATGGAGGCATAATAGATTAAAGAGTATGAGCTGACTGACGTGAAAAGGGGGATATAATGAGGAAAGAGAGGGACAGTGTTAAATCATGAATAGGGTGTCACAGAGGTCAGATCATAGAAAATATATAACTATTAATGTTAGTTCTTACCCTCCACGACTACACTGGTTCTAATGTCTTATGTTTACTCTGGTAATACTTAAATGAGCATCATTGAACTTGATGGAAGCACAGGGTTGAAAGGAAAGTTAATCAGGTCTACTTATTGTCTGGCTTCCTGATTGGGAAAAGCTGCTGGGTCTCAAAGTTTAATGATTATTGACATAGGGTAAAATTGGAGCTAGTAAAAAAAAAAAATCAAGAAACTAGAAATTAGTGATAAGAAATCACATTGAGAAGATGTTGGATTTTCATTCCTCTCCCAATGTCTATAACCTTAGGAAGTCCAAAATCCTACCTGTATGTTATTTTCTCCAGTAATTCTACTTAGAAATCCAAGTGGAGTAACAAAAATATTCACCTGCTGAGTGAAGAATTATCTTAACCAACTCTGGCTTTTGTTCATGTTATTGGGAGATAACCTCTAAACCCTTGGAATTTTCTAAGTGATAGGAGTGTTTTTATTATTTATGATGGGTCCCTTGGATCCCAACTGGTAGTTTAATGCTAACACAGATGACTCAAGGTGGGAGCTGGCCATGTCAGAAAGGCCAAACATGTGATTAGATGATTGAGGCTTTGAGGCATGAGAAATCAGCTTGACCTCCAGAGGTGGAGGAGGGAGATAGAGTTCAAACATTTGGGCAATAACTGAATCAATCATGCCTACGCAATGAAGTCTTATTAAAAACTCAACTTCAAAGCTCAGATGAATTTCTGGGATGACAGTATTCTGCATATTGCCACATGTTGATGCTTCCAAGCACACAGAAGATTCAGACTTGGATCTCTCCCATTCTAGATTCTGCCCTATGCATCTCTTCCTTTTGCTGGTTCTGATTTGTATCCTTTTACTATAACGAAACTACAACCATAAGTATAATACTTTCATGAATTCTGCAAGTCTTCCTAGCAAATGGTTGTGGGAATCCCCAAATTAGAAGACAGGTGCTTGAAAGTGAGGCTGACCCTAGGACCCCTGAACTTATGGCTGATATCTGGAGTTTTAGACAGACTTGGCTGCCTGAAAGACTGTGCCCTTTACAAGTCTGGCCCAGTCTGAGCATTATATTTACAGAATGTCTACTATGTCCCAGGACATGTATTTTTCTTAAAATGTGTATACATGTTTTTGGCACTCTCTGTATATCTCAAAACCTACCATCACCATTTTCATTGCTAACTTCCTAGAATCAAGGCACTATCATCACATATTGAAACTAGTACACTAGACTTATAATTACTTTTCTTGCTTTTATACTTTCTTGAGTGTAGTTTATTCTTTTTTTTTTTTTTTTTTTGGAGGGCAGTGTCACTGGCCCTCATATGTGGGACCCGAACCGGGGCCGCTGGCTACCCAAGCCAGTGCTTAACCACCGCTCCACTTGGCCGGCCCGAGTGTAGTCCATTCTTAATAGTATTCAACGGATACTAAAGTAGATAAATAAATTAGTTCAAATCACAACCATCTTAAAATACCCTGACACTTTCTCACAGCAATCATAGGAAATTCCAAATTTCATACTATTACTTCTAAGGTCCTATGTGATTTGACCTTCAATATTCTTTCTGACTGAATCTCTCCTTCACTCCACTCTGGTGACACTGACTTTTGTAACACTTAAAGGTGCCAAGGTTTTTCCCACCTTAAGACTTGTTTTTCTTATTCCTTCTGTATAACCAGTTTCCTTAAGTTTATAACTTGACTGGCTCCTTCTCATTATTCAGATCTCAACCACATAGAACTGATTTTGCAAAGCATTTCTTTATCACTCTATTTAGAGTGGCCTTGTTCCTCTCTTACTAGTTATCTATTTACATAATATTCAGTAATAATGACAATGATTGTATAGCACTTAGCACAATTTGAAATTATAACTTTAATCTATTTAGTGCCCCCCTCTTCTCCCAACTCTCACCCCTTCATCCCACTGTTGTGTTAGTTTTCTGATGCCAGGAGACATAGGCCTTGGTTACCACGATATTTTTTGTGCTTGTGGGAAGCACTTAATATTTTCAGAATAACTCCATGAATTCAAAAGGCTTAAGCAACTTATCCAAAATCAATACATAGTAAGTACGATTCCACGCTTGTCTGTCTGACTGCAAAAGAAGTGTCAGCTTTTTAAACATCACATTAAACAAGAAAAACATTTCTATTGTTAGTGGCAGTCCCATTGTTAATTGCCGATGGGTCATTTGCTGGGTTGATTCGTTGGTGGTAACTGTCCATTCCACTCCTTTTTATGCTTTCTCCTAAATTTTGGAAGTTAAAAGCAGAGTTTGCAGTAACATAGCCCTATATTAAAAGGATAGCTTTCCATGGGCTGGACAAGTGGCTCAGTTGGTTCAGAGCTAGCTCAAGAGTGGGAGCTCTGAGCAACAGGGCTACCGGTTTGATTCCCCGCCTGAGCTGAACTGCCGCTGAGCTGCCCAGTGGCTGGATGGCTCAGCTATTCAAATAAATAAATAAATAAATAAAATAAAGGATAGCTTTCCTCTTCAGAGCTGTGTAAACTGAGGCAAATTCTTTAACTGCAAACCTTATTTGTCTCAATAATAAAATTGATTTTAATAATATCTCTCCCATAGGGTAGGGAGAAAGAAATATAAAAATGGAATTTGCCTTACACAATGCCAGGCACACAATAAACATTTAAATGCCAGATGGTTGATGTAAATAATTTTATTATTTAAATCATTTCTTTGGACTATATTTGGTCTTGATTATGATAGAAAAAAATTATTAAGCTATAAATTCTGGCAGAAGCTAAGACCTGGATGTTTTCCTCCTCCTCTGGACAAATATCTCTGTAACCAGCGGCACCCAGCTATGGTTCCGACATTCCATCAGTTCCCACAGGCTCCAAGGTTATCAAGAGTTAATATAGTTCATCAGCTACTAAAAAATAGTCTTTGGAAATAGTAAAAAAAAAATCCTTTATGGAATTGGATGTGATAATAATTGATGAATGAATAGATGGATCAGTTCACATATAACTTGGTAATATTTAGTAAAATGTTAATTGCTAATTAGACGTCTTTAATCAAGAAATTACACCCCGCCAACTTCATATTTCTCAGGTCACCGGCAACAAACTTTGTCCTCATACAAGCCTGCACACCACCCTGTATCTCACAACTTTTCTGCAAAGCCACCTGTTGTTTTCACTCCAGCCAAAACCCACAAATGTTGATGTTAAAGTCAAAGTGCATTGTTCTTACAATTTGTCTGTTTGCTTTTACAAACTATAAAATGTTGTTTGGTCATCAAGATGACTAGTGGTCCATCTTGTTCTGATGTGTAATATCCAGGTTTTTTTTTTTTTTCTCTCCCTAACAATATATTACTCTTTGGCATTGGTAAATCCCAACTGATTTTCAGAACAAATTAAATGCCCTGATGATTGTAATATGGTGATTTATCACCAGAATCAGCAGTGATTTTGCTTTGTAATGGATTTAAACAAAAGGTTGAAAGAAAACTCCACCTCTTTAGGTGGAGGGATGAAAGTCTCAAGGGTGCAGATGCTAAGTGTGAACTTTTCATAAAGGTCCCACACAAGAAAACAACCAAGTCTGACTCTCAAGGGACTCCTGGGGAAATTAAGTTATTGAAAGCAAAGGACAACAACTGTGAATACTTAAGCTAAGACCTGTACTGTCCAAGTTGCAATTATGCCTTCATTGCTTTGGATTTTTCTTGTGATCACTGAGAAAAATACTATTTTGTCAACTTTCATAAAGTGTCTCCTGCTCAGGTCATGAGATACTTTGTAATTTATTTTATTGAGTCCTAAACAAAAAAATCTTGACAAACAGGGTAAGAAAGTGATTTCAAGAATAGTACATTTAGAACTGGAGTATTTCTGTGAACATTTTGTTGTTGTTGTTTTTGCAGTTAATTAACAGAAAATGTAGTCTCAAATGGTTTAGGTAAACAAAATAATTGATTGGCTTTCATTCTGAAGAA
Source organism: Aselliscus stoliczkanus (assembly GCA_033961575.1). NCBI lineage: Eukaryota > Metazoa > Chordata > Mammalia > Chiroptera > Hipposideridae > Aselliscus > Aselliscus stoliczkanus. Next base: position 116,560,225 of record CM066736.1, read on the forward strand.
CGTACCCAGAGACACAACATACTGAAAGAAGAGATTATTGTTTTTTCCAGGTTATTTTCATCATTGTTAAAGTGATGAGTATTTTGTCTCTATGGTGGTGAAGGAGACATACATAATTAGTTAATGTTTGTTTTTGTTTCCTCAAAATAAAAATATGAAAGGCCTAATTGGGGATGTGACACCTGCAGATGACGTATTTTGACTTTTCCCCTTTTATTAGTCTTCTAGAGGAATTGTAACAAAATAGCACAGGCTGAGTGGCTTCAACAACAGAAATATATTGTCTCACAGCTCTGGAGGTTAGAAATCCAAAATTAAGGTGTTGGCAGGATTGGTTCCTCCTGAGGTCTGTTAAGGAAATATCTGGTCCAGGTGACTTTACTTGGCTTGTAGATGATTGTCTCTCTCTATGTTTCTTTGCATCATCTCCTTGTGTGTGTGTCTGTGTACAAAAATTCTTCTACTTATGAGGACACCAGTCATATTGCAGTAGGACCCACCATGATATCATTTTAACTTGATTGCCTTTGTAAAGACATTGCCAGAAATAAGGTTCCATTCTGAGTTACTGGGGGTTAGGACCTCAATATTTGAATTTGATGGGGGGACACAATTCAACCCACAATATCCTCACAGACCCAGCAACAAGAGAATAATGTCATCTCACTATGAGACAATACTCTTTGAGGTGCTAGGGGTTTCTGGCCTCAAGCACAGCTTGATTTAGGACCCAAATTATGATACGAGGGTATCTCAGCTTTCTTTTCTCTGAATTGGCTTCATTTATTGCTCAACATCTGACTTGTATAAACTTTAGGTCTTTGGTGAATCTGATTATTGTTTGATAATCGAATATCGCACACGCCTTTTTTCTCTGAGCCATTGGGTGGGAGTGGGGTTTGCAATTATAAACTTGACTACCAAACAAAATTCCCAGAATTGCTTTGATTGTCCTGACTTGAGGAGTGTGTTTGCCTTATAAAACATATTACTATGACAGAAAGTGTGTGTGGAATTCTGTGACTTGTCATTTATTAGCCTTGGTCATTTGTTGCTATATTTACGTACCATGATAGTAAAATCAGTTTTACCAGCAGAGATGCATAGTGTGTGGAGAATGGCTTTTTTATCCAGAGAAAATTCAGGAAGTATTGTGAAAATGGATTAATTGTTACACTGAGCCAAAAAAAAAAAAAAAAAAGAGTAGTAAACAAAACTGGAGATGATAATCATTAGTACCAAACAGTGGGACAAGGACATATTCATTTTATCTAATTTATTTAAAATTTTTGAATGTTTTTAACAATCCAAATCTAGTGATAAATGGTAGGGGGGAAAAGCCAGAGATTTGGATAAAATTTTATCTCAAATGTGTGTTTTCTTTGAAGCATCTACTTTTAGGTTTTGTAAAGACTTAGTTAAATGTGATTATATTTTGTACTTTTAAGAGCCTTTTCTCTAGCAGTATTTCAGTATAATTTCCTTTTTGAAAAGCTTTTATTTTCCTAAGGTATGTCATGTGAATAGATTGTAGATAAAATACAAGTGGCAATAGGAATGATTAAAAACACATCACAGTCACAACAATGGGAAAGAAAAATGGAATATTTAATTTCTAAAGTTAATTATTTGTCATTATAATTATGAATATTTGTCTATATATTGGTGGTAGGAGGTAAAATGACTTATGAGCTTTTATTATTTTGCTAATGTTTATCTCAGATTCAATTCATTGGTATATTTTCCTTGAGAGTGATAAAACATAAAAATGACAGATTTTGGTTCACCCCCTCTATTCATTGACTCATCCTCAGATAAGAGCACTGCTCTCAAAGAGAGGCCATGACCAGCAGAATGCAGGATGGCAAAAGGAAATGTTAAGCCTTTACACAAATAATATTGGCCACAGTGACTATTCAAAAACAAACAAACAAACAAACAAAATTAAAAAGCAAATGCCAAATGTAAGATTCCAAAACTGTGTTTAAGGCATTCCTACAGAAACAGCAAGATTTACTTTCAATAAAGCTAAATAACACGCAATTCAGATAATGTGTGAATCGACTAATCGATTCAGATTAGATTTCACTGACCTCATGATTTAAACTGTGACGTATATGCATTATTATGATCTACCTGTGTTAATCAACCCCAGTTATTATTTTTAACAATGTTCAAATTGCCATATTTGTGGGAAATTGTCTCCCCCGTGGCACTTTCTTCAGGTTCGCTCAAGACCTCTTGGCTTGACCCTTGCTTTCTTTGAAAGAGCCTTTGCTATCTGCTATGACAGTAAGTCCCAGGCTCATCTTGTATATATCCTATCCCATAGCCAAAATGAACCCTTTCTTCAAGGAGCCTTTCAATGTTTAATAGGAAATGCTATGTAGAGGCTAGCATCTGTGTCCAAGGAGAATCTGTGTCCAAGCAGTATGCGTTAATTTTATGCGTTAGAAATATTTTATTGTAATTATCAGTTCATGTGAAGAATGTTCTTCTGCTTAGTACAGATCTTGACATACGACTAGATGATGTATTTCTAGCAGGGTAATAATTAAAAGTCTGATTTATCAAAGTAAAATTTGTTGATAAGGAGGGCAGATTCTTTTTGAACTTTGCTAGGGAGTCAGACGTGAAGAAAATTCTCAAGGCTCACTTATTTGGGGTGCCTGAACTTGGGCAGAAGTAGATCTTGTAAGTTTTGCTTATCTCTGGGGAAAGTAGTTTTCCTTCCTGTGAAATAATGATCAGGATCCAAGAACCATCAAATTTACTTCTAACAGACTTTATCTGCAGTAACTATAATGTCGGAATATGCTCTTCCTTTGAGATGTCCATGTTTGTCAATGTTCCGGGCTGCCATAAAGTGACATATATAACCCCCTGTGATCTGGATGCTGTAATTTGTAGACCATGCTTTTTCATTAATAGCAACAACATGCTCAAAATGTCAGTTTTGTTTTCATTGCCTTTCCCTGTTGCCAAAAAATATACTGCTAAAGCATGGATGTAACCAAATACATTTATTTAGAATTTTTCTGGTGTAGAATTATTAATGTAATGGGATTTTTTGACCAGTTTTACTGATACAAATGTGAAAGCATTTTAAATTTGAAGCTATCTAGCTATGTCCATATATCTATATCACCTACATGTACACAAATATGAGGTCGATTTGTTGACAGATACTGTACAAAAGTATATTTGATGTTAAAAGATATTGTGCAAAAGCTCCGTGTAGAGGACTTTTTACAGAGGCATGATTGTGCCCCTATTGAATGTAAAATATACACTCATTTTTACTAATAATTATTAACCAAGGGAGGTTGAGCTTCCTCTTTTAGCAACAAAAAAAGTTTTTCATATTATGTGCCTGATAAACAGACCAGCTCTTATAATAATGTTGAGCTAACTGTCTACTTGGAAAGTACCTGACATACCCAATTATGTTGAACATCCCTATGTTTAGAAGATGAGGGAACAAATTTTTACTGTGATCCAGTGACCTTCTCACAAACCCCAGGTAGTTCCATGTGAAAAAAAAAATGTATTTTAACAGTTTTATGGGTATGAATTTAGGTCCTGAATAAGAATAATTCATATAAAAAACTTATCAGCATAAACAATATATAAACATTGTATAAAAATGGCTAAGGATAAAAATGGCTCTAAGCTCTACTAAAACAAAAAGTAGCACTTATTATGAGGGATTCTAGCTTATTATTTTTAAAATCAGAAATGTTTGTGAAAATATGGTTTCAAGATCTCAGCAAAAATACAAATATTAACTAGAAATTTGGCAATATGAGAAACTTTTAGCATTTCAACACAATACACATATTTATTTTTCATAAATGCATTCAAATACTAACAAATTGATATTTCTTGCTGTGATTTACAGAAATCCACAATCATTACTTTGTTCTTTTTGCATACTGTCAGAGCCTAACACAAGGACTTTTGAGAGGTGATCTCAGGAAACGAGCAAGGAAACGGAAAACATCTAATGTAAAAGTAGAGAGAACAAAATAGGAGTGTGTTCTCAAGGTCATGCCATATAGGCACTAAGGCTCCTGAGCACTGGCATCTCTGGGGACTATATGGAATGTTTCCCAGAATGCTCTGTTCACAGAATGAGAGTGAGGCCATACACCCACTAGTTCTGCCCCATTGCTCCAAGTTTGTCCTCAGGGGCACTAACCTTTCAGTGGTCTGGGTTGTACTTGTGTCCAGGTGCCACAGGCTCTCGTAGCTTCTGCGTCTCTTAAGAATGGGATGAGGAGTTTCCAAAAGCATTTGCTACACATACCCTCTATATAATTATTTGAAATGGAGGAATCGCTAACATTTGTGTCTTTTATCAATAAACCTATAATGTACCAGCTTTGTTGATAATGTTTAACACATTTTTATTTGTTCTTGCCAACTCATTTTTTTCAAGTACTTGAACAAGAAATTTAAACACACACACACGCTCACACACCACTTTTTTTCCAAGTATCTACATTTACTAGATACTGTAAAATTTCTGTTTCATTATATTTGTTTACATTCTGACTCCAGATAGTCTTGCTTTATAGAAAGAGCACTCTCTTTTCCCCTGATAAACAGCAGCGACACAGCATGTGTATTCACTTAGTAGTCATCTGGTGCCATTATATATAACCTCTTTACATTTTTTCGAGAAGACGCATGTACAATAATTCAACTCAAATGTATGCAAATGTAGGTACTTGCTTTTCAACCTGTTAACTGATGACCATGCTTTAATATAGATCAACATTTTTTATGTTCCAGTGTTTTATGATTTCTATCTTAATTGGCCATTTCCAGGTATTCAATTTTGATTTATTAATGAACTCAACATTAATCAAAGCTCTTAAATGTAACAAAACACACTGGAATTATTATTTAAGCTGGTCTACTGCAAAGAGACCAAAGGTGATTTTTAAAAGTTAATCTGAAAGATAACACTTAATTTTTAAAAAAATTATGAAGACTGTTTAAGAAGAAAAATTAACCATTGTAAATTTGGCATAAGTTAACAAGAAAAAACCTTTTATGAAACACATCTATTTTGTAACTTAATTTTGTTGAACATACAATTTCACTTTTATATATATCTATTTTATAGCTAAAGTAACTAGTCAATTAAAATGATATAAAATTAGGAAAGTTCACATTAATTATGTTTTTAGTTGAAGAAGAGCTTCATAGAACCCTAGTAAACTAAGTGGTATGTAATATACAAACTATAAAACAACTGATTGCAATAGATGTACGACTCACTGAGAAACAATTGCGCCTACCCCTATGCTGGGTGCTTTCGAACTTGTCACTTTGGTTTTTGTCTCCCCATACCCCTCCCCTTTCTTCTTCAGTGGCTTTCTACCTCCACTTTTATAAACCCATCTGTGAGATGTGGAAGCAGCGGATCATGGATCCTTTATTCAACATTACTTGTCATGTGACTCAGGCCAGGCTAAACAGAGATCTCCCTGCAAATTTTCTGCTTGAACTCATAATGAACACAAGATTTTTAGAAATTGATAAGCCTCTAGGATGTAGATCTGGATTTGGCTGTGGTCATTTAAGCCCATATGGTCCACTCGATAAAGAAAGGAGATAGTGAGAAACCGGACTCCAGCACCATCCTTGGAAGACCAGTGTACTGTTATGCCTTCAGTCTAGCTGAGTTTCTGGACATTCTAGTCGTGTAGATGTAGGCCAATACAGTCCCTTTTTGTGATTTATCTTTTTATGTTGTCTTTATCTCACTTGAAACCGAATGCTTACTAAATAGTCCAAGGAAGGGACAAAGAGATGTGTTCTTTAAATTGGAAGGCACGATGAATGCACATTAAACAAAGGAACACTGCCCATGCCCAGCAAGTGCAAGAACAGCAGAATTTTGTAGAACAATTGGCTGGGTATAAATAACCAAGTAGATTCAAACTCATGATTAAGTTACTAATTTTCTAGTCACAGATGTCCTCAATGGTAATAATTAATACCAATAATAATGGAGAACTACAGATCATTTGAATTTAGATTTGTTCACAGAGTAAATGGAGAACACTCCTTAAATCTGGCTACACATAGTGCTAAAAATCAAACACTTTCTCTTACACACACACACACACACACACACACACACACACGCACACACGCACACACGCTTTATTCCTTCTTTTACTTACCCTTTACAGATTTCTCACTAATTCTAGGATAAAGTTCAAATTTCGCAATCTGGCAGGGCCTTTGATATGATCCTTTTTTTGATTTTACTTCCTAGCTTTTTCTCTTTCCACATTTCAACAAACTTTTTGTTTGTTTGTTTTTTTAGCTCTAATGGAATGATTACCTCATCTCTAAGTGTAAGATCCTCTTTTCACATTTAAATTCCTTGTACATCTCTCTTTCTGGAAAGTTTTTCTGTGTTTCATTTATCCAGATAAATTTTACTTGTTTATCAAAACTTACTTTAATTCCTATATCTTAGATATTTTTCATGTTCTTCATGTCAGTCTTCAGCATACATTTGGGTTTCTTTTCTATGAGTTTCTGTAGCAAATCTGACCCACCTCCATTTTAGCAAAATACAGAGGGTGCCAAAAAATGTATACACATTTTAAGAAAGGAAAACTGTATTAAAATTGTAATACTCAGTATATACTGATAACAAAAGATGAATACAGTCATGTTTGATTTCTGCAGTTGTAAGAGGTGCTCAAAGTGGTTGCCATCAGCATCCAGACACTTCTAATTATCGCGAACTACTGCTTGATCAATGTTGACCAACGTGTTAACATCTCTTAAAACATGTATACATTTTTTTGGCACCCCCTGTATTTATCACATTGAAATCTAATAATTTGTTTGGTTCGGCATCAATAAATGATGTCTTTTCATGTCTGTATCCTTATTACTTAATACTTTGCATATGCATCATAAATACTGGTTTGATAAATGAATGAATAGATATTCTTATAAAAATTCAAAGTAAATTATGTATGCATGATCCTTGCTTACTAGAACTCATTCTCCTTGGTATACACTCCTTGGTATTTGCCCAAAGGAGTTGAAAACTTATGTTCACACAAAAGCCTACACATGGATGTTTATATCAGCTTTAGTCATAAATGTCAAAACTTGGCTGCAATTGAGATGTCCTTCAGTAGGTGAGTAAACTGTGGTACATTCCACAATTGAATACCATTCAGAAATAAAAAGAAATGAACTATCAAGTCATGAAAAGACATGGAGAAATCTTAAATGAATATTACTAAGCTGAATAAGCCAATCTGAAAAGGCTGTTTATTGTATTATTGCAACTATGTGACATAGAAAATGAAAAAGTATGAAGACAACAGAAACACTAGTGGGTGCCAGGGTTTTGGGGAAGGGAGGAATAAATAAGGAGAACACAGAGAATTTTTAGGACAGTGAAACTATTCTGTATGGTGCTACAATGGTTGACACATAGAACTGTACATCTGTCTAAACCAGTAGAATGTACAATACCAAACGTGAACCCTGATGCAAACTATGGGCTTTGGGTGATAATGGTATGTCAGTGTAAGTTCATCAATTGTAACAAGTGTACCACTGGAAGACGATGGTGAAATAATCTGTGTGTGGTGAGGATAAAGGGTCAGAGGATAGATAGGAACTCTTTGTAGTTTCAAATCAATTTTGTTGTGAATGTAAAACTGCTCTTAAAAAATAAAATCTATTTTTTTTAAAATAATTCTTTTTTGAAAGTACAAAGATTTGTAAATATGTAACATTTTAATTACAACAGTAATTATGATAAGTACACTCCTGATTCACTTATTTTATAAAAGGAAAATATGAGATTTTACACATTTTGTGAATAAGATAGGAAGATTGTTGCTTGGGTGGAAACAAAAGGAAACATGAAAACAAGAGCATGTCCTTGCTAGCCATTCTTGGATGACATACCATTAAGGGGCCAGGCAATCTGCCATGAAATGTGCAAGTGGGCAACTCCCTTTAGACTTTATAAAACCTCTGAAAACATACATATCAACAATCATTTTTGACGGGTGATTAAACTTGTGTGTGATCTTGTATTGTCATGATGGCCTCATGATGGAACACAACTCCTTTACAATTAACAAGCTCTGGACGTTTCTGGATGATGGATTCATTCAAATTGTCCAATTGCTGACAGTACACATTCACATTGATTGTTTGGTTCCTTGGTAGGAGCTCAAAAAACACGACACCTTTAAAATCCCACCTCACTGAGAGCATAACCTTCCTCTGATGAATGTCTGCTTTCGATGTCGTTTAAAACGAATCATCACATCGGGACCAAGACTGTTTACGCACCACATTCTTGTAAACAATCCACTTCTCATCACCAGTTATCAGTCACTTCAAAAAAGGATCATTTTCCTTACGTTTAATGAGCATATTGCAGATGTTTAAACACGCTGTCAAATGAACTTCTTTGAGTTCATATTTAACCCAAATATCGAGCTTGCTTATGTGTCCCAGCTTCTTTAACTGATCGTGAACACCTGAATGATGGATGTTCAATGTTTCTGCAATCTCTCGTGTCATGTAATGTGGGTTTGACTTGATCAATGCCTTTATTTTGTCATCATCAACCTCGGTGGGCCTCCCTGACCGAGGAGTGTCATTGAGATCAAAATCACCAGCATGGAATTTTGTGAACCATCTTTGGCACTGACGTTCTTGTAGAGCATTGTCACTGTAAACTTTATGCAATTTTTTACAAGCTTGACGCGCGTTCTTCCCTTTATGGAAGTAAATTTTGCAAAAATGTATACTTTGGTCTTCCATCTTCAACTTGTTGTAAAATATCCAAAACTCAACCAAATCACTCCTTTTTTTAAAGAATGAAGCTAGAGCTGTCAGCTGTCAAATGACATAGCAATAACATAGATGCAAATGACTCTAGTACTTCCAAAAATGAACGAATGACATCTGTTGCAAACATGCATCAAGACTTTTCTGATAACCCTATATTATACATCCACATCAATATGTTGTGCTGCAATGAACAATAGATAGCTGAATGGGCTATACACACACACATGCGCGCGCGCACACACACACACACACACACACACACATTAAGCCATATATGTGGATATATGTTTGCATATAAGTATTATACACAAATATATACAAAGATACATATACATCTATGTTAGTTGATCAACAAAGTTTACTTTAGTTTTCATATTTACTTGTCTCTTTCCTACCATTTTCTCATTTATCCATAGCAGTGGCTCTATTAATAGCAATGTGTGTATGCTTTTTGTTTCTTTAAAAAGTTTTACTTTATTTAAAATAGAGAATGCATGTATTATAAAGCTAAATTTTTAATCAATGGGGAGAAGACAGATATAGCCATATAATAGTATAAGATTTTATATTACTTTGGGAAGCTATATTTTCATAACTAAGATTTGCCCCATATAGAATTATAGAATAAATATTAAAATTAATAAGCTGCAGGAGATCTAATATCCAGCTTCACCTCTAACATTAATGAAGTCTATTAGAGTACATTTGGTAAGTCAACTAACTATCCCTACCCCCAAATTTCTTATCTGTTACATGATAGAGAAAACAAGGTGGAAGGAAGATTGATTCAACCAGATAAATGGTTGCCCAAATTTTTCAACCCCAAATTTCCTCTTCACTGTTTTGCTTATGATTTGAAAGATATATCTGTCATAGTATATTGATTAGGAAACAGTTAACTTTGTGTTCATTTTTTTCAGTTTATTAAAACTTGATTTTTACTACTTATAGACACATTCAGAACTTTGGATGAGAAGGGAAATTAGCAGTCCTAACATCCTGCTAAGACACTGATGGTTCTATTTAGCCTGTAGGCCTTATGATTGTGGTTATTTTTTCCATTAGGGTTCCTGAAACATTGAAAATAACTCCTGAGTGAATCCTCATTGTAACCTTTTGGACTTTAAGCAGTTCACAGAACTAAGGTTAAAAGTAAATTATTTCCAAGGTCCCTTCTAGCTCTCCTATTCATGCTTTTTTGCCTTTAGGTTTCCATTGTAATATAGATAGCATGACATTTACATTAAGCTTTATGTATGCTAATAGGGTGTAATATAGCCCATACAGGTATGGTTAGCTGAAGGCATTTGTAGGAAATACAGCTTCTTTGCACTCTAGGGAGACACTGTGCTCAGTAGTAGCTGTACAGTGAATTATTCAGCATGCCTTCATCATTTTATGTTTTTCTTCGTTCAATAGAGCGCATCAACTTCTTCAGCTGTCCTATTTTATTTTAGCCCAAACTCGGGGTCAAAATTCAACCTTAGCTGCCTCAACATTATTGAGTATTACAATTTCTTTTTCCATGGAACATTGAAGAAGATAATAAGAAAGACTGTGAAGAAAATAATTTCAAAATACCTCCACAGCCAAGGACAAATCACCACCCCTTTTCCCCCAAGAAACATGTACACACACACACACACACACACACACACACACACACTAGAGATTTTTGGTGACTTTTGTTCTTAGGGTATCGAGTCAAAAGGAAGGCTATGCCCAGGCACAAATGAAGCATTTTATTTTTTAATGCAGTCTAAAATATTTGCCATGCTAATTAACCTTATCTAGTGTTTACTGACATTCTTTTAAGGAAACATCTAATACTATACTTATTTAGGTGTCATCCAGTGGGCTAGACTTGCCTAGCATATTTACCTTAAAAATTTTTAATTTTTAATCTTTATTTTTGCTGGAATAAAAATTAAAGAGGTCATGTCAAAAGACAAATATTTTATATGGTGACTTCCTCTAAAATCCACGATAAATCTTATGTCAGTACTCAGCATTTTTATTCTTCTTATCATTTTCTATCATGATTCCTATATACATCATTGTTGTTTTGTTTTGTTTTGTTTTTTTCTTTTTAACACCTCTGGTTTTATCACTGAGAAGAAAATGGATCATCTTTTTTTTGTAATTCACACATCAATTGTAATTACCTCAATAGCTATAGATAGTATGTTTTTCTTCAAGAAGAGCTTGCAAAATGGGGAAAGTAAAACCTAATGGTCATCACTCATTCTTCTGGGCTCATTACTCAAGTAACTTTTCATTTTTAAGAGGAAAATAAGATTTTCTGTGTATAATTTATATATTCAACAGCTTTCTGCCTTGCATTTTACAAAATCATGGAAAAATACTATCTGTTTATCATTATTTAAGATGCCAGGGGCTGCAATGACATTATATTAATTATAAGTCACAAATTCCTGATATTATCTTCATTAACCCTGATGGTTCCTTAAGAGGGTATTATATACACACGCAAGGAATAGTGACTGAAAGTTCCCCACACAAAACCCTTGATCTAAGAGACTGACATATAGGAGACCGTGGAAACAAGCGTACCTCTCATACCCTTCCTCCTTTAAATCTGTAGAAACTTTCACTAATAGGAAAAGCACATTTATTTTCTTGCTGAGGTCCTTCCTGGTCTGTGATGATGGCAGGCTGCATGGATGAAAGCATCTATCTTCTCTTCTGTGTCTTTCATGGGGGAGAACCTTGCCTTTGACCTAGTGTGGAAGGATTTGTGGGAAAAAAAAGGGAAGTTCTCACTTGTATTTGTATTCCAGAGACTAGAGTCCATTCAGTCCTCAACTTCCCTAATTATCATGACAGGAAGAAAATACTCTGAGAATCAAACAACAATATAAAATCCAAAAAATACTCAACCAGCTTAAGCAAAATAAATAACTCTGCTCAATTGTGTGTACCTATTTAGATATTGTCCATATTCATGCAGATTATGCTAACTGGAGCTACCTATGGTTAAAAAGATTTCCTGTATATAAGATGAGTGCAGGATAAAAGGGCCAGAATTATGTTACATTATTTTTTCCAGAAGACATATCTGTTATAATTTACCTTAAAATAAATTGATTTTTTCATTGCCGAGATAATGCAAAATTATTTGTATTCAACTAACATTTATTAAGTACTAAGTATGAGATACTATTCTAAGTTTGTTTGATGAATCATTGAATAAGTGAGATGGAATTTCTTACCCTCGTGGAACTTCCCAGTGTGGAGAAATGAAGGATAAACAAATACATGCTTAAATCTATCAAGTATATCAGATCTATCATGCTCTCTGGATTTCACAAAATGTTTGTAAACTCCTTCCATGTTTCTAGCATATTCTGAAATATATTTTTCTGAAGTGATGCAAGCTCAAAATCCTGATGTCAGTTAACATATCTGTAAGGACTTCTGTGCTTTGGCAAATATTTACTCTCAAGTGCATTGCATGATTCAGTAATTCTGGTAATCAATTACTTATGCAAGTACATACAAATATCCCATGATTTTATATTTCTATACTTTTCCTGATTAACCTACTATTCCACAGTTATCTGGCATATATTCAATAATAGTGATATGTACAATGTAAAAAGTATACTAACGGACATATAAGTGTAGTGAGAAATTACAACCAAGTGGAAGAGACTCACCGATCAATACATAATCACTTTAAAGAAGCTGCACAATTAATCATTTGCTGAATTGCAATTTAAAGTAAGTAGTCTCATTTTATTTTCAAGGAAATACTACAAATTCAGCTTAAAAGGATAACAGTGTAAAATAATGAAAAGATGTTACAGATTATCTTTTTAAAAGGTTTCATTTTTATTTCTTTATAATGTATTTATTTAATATTAATGACTATGTGAAAAAATAAGATTGTCAAAATATTTATTAGCTTTTTAAATTGTCAGAATTAATTCAGAAACATTTTATTTGAAAATAATGTGTTAGGACTGGACAAATAAAAATGAAAATCATTGTCCCAGGTAGTAGAAGTGCCAAAGATAGAAATGATACATAAAAATTAACAGATGACTAGATAAAGAGTGCTAAGTGCCACATCATAACACAAAATGCTAGGGTAGTAAAGAGTATGAAGGATCATTTCTGGTTGCCTGCTGAAGAAAGTAGAATTTGTGATTACATCTATGATAACTCTTAGTTGTCCATTGAATTATAACAATGTTTCCCTTACATAGTGACTTAAAACAATACTCATTGTTTTTATCTCACCATTTGTATGGGTCAGGAGCTTGGGCAAGGCCCATCTGGGCCTTTGGCTCAGGGTCTCATATGCATGCAATCAAGATGGTGGCTGGATGCATTTTCATCTGGAGGCTCAACTGGGAAAGGATCCAGTGCTGTCATTTATACTGTGGGCAGAATTTATTCCCTTGTAGTTGAATGCCTGAGAGCTCAAGTTCTTACTGGCTGTTGGCTGGAGGCTGCTCTCAGATTTTAGAGTCTACCTGAAGTTCCTACAGGCCACCTGCAGTTCCTTGCATGTAGGACTTTCCATCATGGCTGCTTACATTAAATCGCTTGTCCTTGCCTATAAGGCAGGTTTTATAGGACATAATATAATCACAGGAGTGACATCCCATCTCCTAGGCTTTCAGAAGCAAATCACCAAATGCAATCTGCACCAATGGGGATCACACAGATGCATGGACATCAGAAATTGTGAGGTCATCGTGTCCACATTAGGGTCCATTTGCCATAGTAACAAACAACCCCCAATATCTTAACTTACAATAAACATTTATGTCTCGCTTACATTACATGTTGGTGGCTACCCATTTGGAAAATGCACCTGACAGTAGCATATAGAATATTATCAAAATAGGAAGAATAGAATTAAAATAAACTGTAATAGAAATGTATGGCAATCTAGGCAATAGATAAATTGTAGCTGATTCTTATCGGTTGAATGCTGAAGAGCTTAACTCCCTTTGTCCTGGGATAACCAACTTCTTGGGGAGTGTTTTCCTCTCTCCATCCTTTAATTGAAGAAAAGATGACCCCATCCATAAGTCAAGTGTTAAATTCTGATTAGTTAAGCATTCTGCCATTAGTTAGTTTAGTACAAGAAATATGAGCTAGTTCTGCCAAATAGAATTAGGAAAATTTCCTGAGGATTTCTAGGTAATGTTTCTGCATTGATAAAAGATACAAAAAGAAGTATCCTTGCCACTAATTTTTTTCTGAATATCTTTGTGTTCTTGGGATATCCATTCCATTTTCTGTTTATGATGGGAACAAGCCATCAGGACAAAATCAATATATGGTGAATTGTGAAAATACAAACTACAACGGATTGCACTTTTGTTGATGTCACTGAGATGTTGAATTCAACAACTTTGTTATGGCCCCAATTCAAGGCTTTATGTAAATGATATTACAATACTTTCTTATTAAAACCATTGGATTTGAGATTTTTGTATTACAGATTAATGTCTTCTAATTGAAACATAAGGGAAGTAATCAGGTCATAGAGTATGAGAGGGTATACATAGAATGGGCAGTAAGATAATTTAAATTTATTAGAAAGTTTCTGCATACCAGACAATATTTTGAGCACTTGACAGGTATTAACTCATTTAATCCTCACAACTACCCTGAGATATATGAGTAGGCTAAATTCCCTCCAAAAATGAATCCTTTTTTGTTTCTGGGCAATTAGCTACTGCTGGAAAATGGCTGTCCATAGAGAGAGCTCCATTCCCCAGGCTTGCTTACAGTTAGAGCATGTAATGTGATTGCATTTAAACCAATACACAGTGAGTGGAATTGATGTGAGGCTTTTTTAGGCCTGACCTATAAAAACCTTCCATATGGTGCTGCCCCGTGACCTTTTCCACTTTTAGGCAACTGACCTAGGAAACAAATTTTGGAAATGGCAAAGCCACCAATATTCCATATTTCTGAATGACTGCATGGGAGAGAGCATTCCTGATAACCTGTTGACACACCTTTAGTACATGCTAAGTACTTTGATGAGAGAAAAAAAAATCAACTTTGAATAGGAATAATATTCTATTGTGCTTGGGTCTCTATGTATTATTGTTCCATATGATATAGCCATTCTCTAATTGGGGATATGGAAACTAAAATATGTATGACTTCTGTCTGTGTGTGAGAGTGAATAATCCTGGTTGGATTTTGGTACTGATGTAGTATTAGAATAAAATAATTGGAAACATTTTCTTTTCTGTGGAATCAATTAAATGTCTTTGGAGTTTATAATTTACTTAATATGCTGTAGAAATCTGTGGTATCTTACCAACAATTTTATTTCTAACAATTATTCTATTTAAATTTTATATCTCTATAGAGATCCGTTTTGTTGCTTTATTTGTCCATGGTGATAAGTCATTGCATTGAGAATTAATTTTCTAGATCTCAGTATAACAGTCTCATATGATATGTTCTTTCTGTCTATGGTTCGTTTACCTATTACCTTTGAAGATGTGGGTAAATTTGTTCCGCCTGTTTCTTTTATATAGTGATTTAGTTATCTTATTTTTCTTTCCATTGAACAAGCATTTAAATTTATTTATTAGTTTTATTACTTATTGTTTCTCTATTCATTAATTTTCACTTTAAGATTTATTAAAATCAACTCGTTCTAGTTCTGAAAGGTTTATTTTTGTTTTATTTCTAGTATCTTGAATTTGATATTCATTTTTTAATATGAAAATGCAATTTCATACTTTGTTTAAAAAAATAAAGCTATAATCTATCTGAATTGTTTTAACATGTAATTTTTCATTACCCTATTTCAGCTAAGTTTAGATTTCCTTTATGATCTGAAAATTGTTTAAGGTTTCACTCAGTGTGTTTAAAACAGAATTCTGTTTGTTTCCTGGTGACAGTATGTTGTTATTTATGTTGTTGTTATTATTATTTTGTATTAACCTCTAGTTTTATTACATTGCTCTCTGTATTGTTTCATCAGTATTGAAATCATTAAGTTTCCCTCAAAGAAAAATGAATTTGAGGATTATTCTTTATATACTTGAAGACATATCTTTTGTTTTCAAAAAAGAATTTGACATATACTAATCATTTTTACCTTAATGTAAAACTTTGTGTCAGGGGCTTTATTTACACAATCTGATATGCTCTGAATGGTAGTTTCATGAGATAGGTGTTATCCTCATTTACAGACAGAGAAACCCAGGCTCAGAAGTAAGCAAATTGCTTAAGTAAGTGTTGAATGTCTTATGACAAATTTCATGTTCTATATTCATATTCTGTATCGCCTCCCTCAAATTTGTAAAATCAAGTCCCCTGTTTCTCTTTGAAAGGGATTTACAGTAACTGTTAGTCTGTGAAATTCTGTTGCTCATTATGGTTGCTTGTGTTTTCTAATCATCATGCTCATATTCCAATCCCTTTTGATTAGCTTAGATGTTGGGTTATAATCAGCTGTTCATATCATAGGTTTTTACCCTTTACCTAAAGTAAGGGAGGGGCTGGCCTATTACATAAAATATCATGAGAGCTAATGTTTGTAGTACCAATTACTAACTCATTTCCAGTTCAGTTAGATGGAATTCTGCTACCCAGTATAGATTGGAATACATTTATTTCAGTGTCCTATGTTCATTATGGGAAATGTTTATTGAGATGTTTCATTTTTTAAAATCTATTACGACCCCATACAAAATTGTTCATTTTATTGTGTTACCCCAACATCAGTTCATTGTTTGGATCACTCTCCTTATAGATCATAATGGGTGCTGAAGTGGTTGGATGTTTCCTATCGAACGTTAACACGTTCTGTGTTTTTCTCTCCTTAAATTTGATCTCTCAATGTAAAAAAAAAAATGTGATGATGATGATGTGAAGTACAGTATAGGGTGAAAAATATTGGACTCTCAAATTCTATCCCATTATTCAACATAGGGATGATATGGTATTGAAAAAAAAACTAGTTTGATAGATTTGAGAAATCCACCATATGTGTAGACAAGATACTTATTTCTCTGAAATGTGACTTCTCTGAAACGTGGTTTCCCTATCTGTAAAATCATAATAGTAATAGATCACTTTATAAGCTTGGGAGCTACATTGTATACATGGCACTGAGTAAAATTCAGATGCCCTGTCTCCCTTGTAAATCAAACCATCTCTGTTGGGTAGCTCATTCAACCTGAATTAACCCAAGCTTTTCTCTACTCCATGCCAGTCCTGATTACAGTTGGAGATGGAAAACAACACCCTCCTCTATTTAAGCTGCAGAGCTAAGCAAGGTATACCAAGCCTGCCAGATAATGAGAACCATTTCTTCTTATCCAGATGTAGAATTTCTTATTTTGTGCCAAATGGCAATGATTAGATAATCCATATCTTGACATAAATTAAGAATGCCTTAAGATCCCCAAATGTAAATCACCCCTGAAATAAATGATTCAGCGCTCAAAGATATATGCATTTAAGATTCCAAGGTTTATTATAGCTGACTTGAGCACAGGCTTGGTGGCAGAGTCAGATTATCTGCTAACATCTGCAAGGTTGTTGTTTAAGAGGACATGTAGGCACACATTCAAAAGGCTAAGATATTATAAAAATACAAATGGCCAAGTTACTCGAATATGCTTCCAGGTTTGAGAACCATGGACATACAGTATTTTATTTATTCTCAGCAAAACTCAGTGAGGTCGTTATTATTATATCCAGTTTTTAGATGAAGAAAATAGGGGTGAGAGGAGAAAGGCTTCTTCAAGGTCACAACAATCTGATGTCCTAAGAAAGCTGAGTTAAACTCAAGGTTTCTTACTCCAGGATCTCAGAGTAGAAGGTGTTTTCCACGCTTCGAGACTGCATTGAGAAATCTTGTCCTTGAAGTAACATGGAGAGCATATCAGTGTCTGAAAATTAAATGCAGAATAAACCAGAGCAGAGAAATCCAAAGCCATATGGGGATTTTTTTTTTTTCCCAGCCAAAGAAACTGCTATAGACTGAATGTCAGT
The DNA here is from genome assembly GCA_033961575.1 of Aselliscus stoliczkanus. Classification (NCBI taxonomy): domain Eukaryota; kingdom Metazoa; phylum Chordata; class Mammalia; order Chiroptera; family Hipposideridae; genus Aselliscus; species Aselliscus stoliczkanus. Next base: position 116,578,102 of record CM066736.1, read on the forward strand.
GTCCCTCTGGTGTTCATATGTTAAATCCTGATGCCCAATGTGATGGAGGAAGTGGGGCTTTTGGAAGTTGCTTCATGAGGGTGGAGTCTTTATGAATGAGATTATTGCCTTTATGAAAGAGACCCCAAAAAGCTCCCTTGACCCTTTGCCAGACAAGGGCACAGGGAAAAGATGGTCTCCTATGAACCGAGAACTGGACCTTCACCATACACCGGAGTTGCTGGTGACTTGAACTTGGATTTCTCAGCCTCTAGAATTGTGAGAAATGCGTTTCTGTTGTGTGTAAGCCAACCAGTCTATGGTATTCTCTTATAGTAACCCAAACAGACAAAGACAGAAACAGAGAGAAAAACAAAACAAAACAAAACAAACAAAACATAGTTACAAAGACAAGCTTTGTATCTACTTAAAACACTCAGGGAGAAAGCCCTCTAACTCCAAGTAAAGGATATACTTCTAGAAAATATAGGAATAAGTTACGAAGATATTTGGCCTTTTATAACACAAGAAAATTATATCTTTTAATTATAATTTTTTCTTCATACATAAAATATAATTTATATAAATGGTAGTTTCTCTCCAATCTGATGAGTCACTTAAGGTGGTATATAATGCTTTTTCCCCTTGGCATTTTCAAAGTATAAATTGGCTTTCTGGCTTATATATACATAAGGGTTTTTGACTTTTGTTATTCTGAGTTTGTCATGTCTGTTCTATTGAATCCTTGTGATCACTTAGATCGCATTTTATTCTGTTCATATATTTTGAAATCTCCTCTTTTAGGCAATAAAATTAATATTAATACAGCACAGTAGCATTATTTATCTTTTATGTCATAAGTCGGAATAGACAATAATGATTCAGTTCTCATTAACCTAATATAATTAAATATAATTAAAGTATTACTTTTATTTTATTTTATTTTTTTTATCCTGCCAAAATGACAAGGATTTTAATTAAGGCAAAGACTCATTGCTGATGAGGATGCAGTGCAACAGACATTTATGAGCTTATGGTGGCAATGTAAATTGGTACAGTCTCTCTAGAAATGAGTTTGGCTGCAGGTATTACAGGCTTTCATTTCTCCTAATTCCATAATCCTTCTAGGATACAGTATTACTTTTGCCATCAACTTAAGTTTAAACACTGTAATCAGACAGCTAAATGTGATAGTTATAGCTATGGATATAGACAGATACAGATGATAAAGTTATAAATATAAAGATACACATATGTTATTAGACATATCAAACTCAGTGATCTCTGGGTCACTTCTTTGGATTTCTAAGGGAACTCATTTGAGCAAAATTGGTCTAGAAACCAAATGAATTAATTAAAGAATAATATATACCTAAACTGTTATATATCACACCACACTGTGATTATCCCAAATAAATAACAAGATCAAAGAGGAGCAGTTAGCAAACAAATAGAGAACAATAAAGTATAACTTTCAACTGGAGGTTACTTTTCCACTTGCAAGGAAGTAGGCTACAGTTAAAAGAGAATATGAGTTATGTATACAATCAGAAAGACCTATGTCATACTGAACTTCTTTGTTGGTTATTTTTTTTCTAGTTTTCCCTTGAAATTTGCATATAAAGAAATTGTTATCAGCAACTAATATATTCCCATCAAGCTGTTCATACAAGGTTTTATAGCTGGTGATTAGAGAAGCCAGGACTAGAATGTAGGTCAACTAATCTATTATCTAACAGGATTTTTTTGAAGTTGAAACATTTTTGTTTTCCTTATTTATGTGCTGTGGTACATTTTAAAAAATATTTTGTCATTGCAAAACAAATTACATTCCTTATTTAACAGAGTTGTGTTCACTAGAGATATTTACATACGACTTAGCAATATGACATTGTACTATAGTTTTCATGTCTCCAGCAACAGACCTCAAGGCTAAAAAGCTAATCAGTTTGTATAATTATTTAACAACAGGGCATCTCTGCAGGAATCATCTGAAAGAACTGATTAATTACAAGGATACGTGAATACCAAAATGGAATGAACACATCAGGCAGAGTCAAACTTTGCTGTTAGTGGTGTTAGTATTTAATATTGGAAGTATTTAACTCCGGGGCAAATGGGAGATTTGTCAAGGAAACTGGAGGAAAGATGTGATTCTCAAGTTATAAACTGGGGATGGAAGCATAAGGGACAAATAATTTCAAATGCCCTTTCTACAACAGGAGAGCAACTTTCTTAATGGAAACAATATGTAACTCATAGAAATATTTTCCATTCTAACTTTTACTAACCTTGTTAATACAATAACATTCATGGGTTAATTACCAAAACATCCACTGTGTATAAAGCACTGGCTACTTTTAACCCCTGACTTGAGTTATTTAAACTTTCATATGAGTAGAAATCCTTTATGAATACAAAGACAGCTACAAGGACGGAGAAAGATTAATATTTATTTTCTATTTGTTGGATGTTTTTATTATATGACAATGTCTCATATCAGTAAGGCATGGCATTTGAGGTTCAAACTATCTCAGAGGCTTGCTATTGTTTTGCATTTGGTGTGGTGTCATAAAAATGAAAAGAATCTCATGTATATGATTTAATCTCCTTGTTTATTTCCATTTCCCCCCCCACTAAATTGGTTCTGTACTCTTTTGGCCTTGTGTGAGCCAAACCTACAGGGTATACTTCAATATAACTTACAGATCCTAGCTTTATTGTGTGTTCTTTTCCCAAGTTCAAAACAAAATAACATGACTTGAAAAATATTTTGAGTTAGATTGCATTTGTTATGTATTATTGACAATGAAACAGAGTTATTGTATAAAAGTAAATCCACAAAATACCTGTGTTGCATTTTTTACTGTGTTCTCGTTAGTCGCATCTGTTATTAATTACATATGTTCCAAGTTGTGTGAGGGTAAAGAGCTTTTAAAATTCAATGTATTTCAACCTACTCATTTGAAAATGAAGAGACATTGGCTCATAACAGGAATTTACACTAGAACCATGAATAATAACTCAAAACCACGTTGTCCCCCAGTTTATAGGTGTCACAAGTGCACTGCTACTATAGGGAACCAAGAGTATCTACTGCAGTGTTTTCAAAGGGGAAAAAGCAAAATTGTGCCCAGTTTTGTAAAAACAACATTGAAGAGCATAGTCTAGATGTCTTCTGAAGGTCAATGGCCTTAATGTTTAGAACCTCAAGAGAGATAAAAGATCAGATTAATATTAACTACTGTTTTATAACAAGATAATGTAATAATTGGAAAATGATGCTAAACAGTTTTTAACAAACTATTAACAGAATTTTAGAAATGAGGGCTGCAGCCATATGTAAAGCTCTATCGTGTACTCTGTAAGAGCCAAACTTATAAAGGAAGAATATTGAAATATTGAGCAGAAGTTGGTTTGCCATGGTACTATAGAAATAGCCAGGTATATTTGGGAAAGTTTTATTTATGTAGCAACATGACATATTTTATAAAATCAAATATGTCAGGAGCAATTGAAGTATGATAATGAACTAGAAAAATAATTATGCTAAACAGTATATCCATATTTAGCTTTATTGTCTCTGGAAGGGCTGTATGATTACATGTTAAATGACAAGTTAATTTAAAATTGCAAAGGGCGTATTTTAAAAAAAAAAAACTTTAAATATTCTTGGCTCTATTCAATCACCAGCACCTATTTATGAACTATGTTCTCCTAGCCCTCGGCAGGAAGAAACAGAAAAGAAAAAAGTCAAGAGTAGTTCCCAGTATTATCGAACTTCAGTTTAGTTGGATACAGAATTCATTCATTAAAATGTATTAAGTTCATTACAAATGAATACAAAAGCTCAATCAAATGGAGATGGAATATGCCAATGTTGATTAAAAATAGACCAAACTTTGAGTAAGAATGGATTAGTTTGGGTAAGTCAGGACAAGGGTAATGACAAGTTTAACTCCCAAATTTAATTGCCTATTTCTATATTTTGGAGCTAATCTCTTAACAAAATGAAGCAATGGATTATTTCATGTCTTTAGAGTATCTGTAATCTTGTCTAAACTCACTTTTCTTCAGTTTTTTGCACACCTCAAGGACTGCTCTCTTAAAGAAGCTGGTGACTTCTCATGCTTGGTACGGTTAATTCTTAAAATTACATGGCTTCTGTCATGCCAGTGCTGTTCTGTGGAATGTCCTCCAGGTCTTGAGGCAAAGGGACGGTAAGGAGACTCTAGTTCTAATTCTAGTGAAAGAAGAATGTGCTCTCAACTGAGTAATAGAAGGAATAGACAGACATAAGTGGGTGGATTTGAGAAAGAGAACAAAGAAATTCAGGAGTCTTGAGGTGAATTACATATGATGGATGATGACTTAGACAACTGGGTTGGTAATTGTGGTGTGGATAGAGATCGATGTAAGAAATATGACATGTTTTAGAGGCGATCATGCGATGTGTTTTGCTCACTCTTTCTTGAAATATTTATGGTAAATTGCAATAGACAGCTGGGCATATGCATATGACATGAGGGAAAGAGCCTCAAACTGTAAATCTAGATCTGTGAGACAATTATATAGAGATAGTAACTATAATCTCTGGAGTGAATTAAGTCACTTGTTACACTTCAGTGTAGTTACACATTTATAATTATTAGTTTAGGAGGGAAAAACCTCAAGGATGGGGCAAACTGACATTAATATTTGGATTTTTTTACATATTTGCATGGTACCTGGCTCATGGTAGACTCTTAATTTCTGTTTCTTGAAAATTGTTCTTCGGAATTTATGTAAAATGACTTCAGATCAAATTCAATGATAAACATGTGCTGTATAGAATGTACACACTGCCTTATGAAGAGATACAATATACTTACCTGTTTATATTACTCAGAATCTCTAAGAGGATAAAAATATGGGCATCTTTACGTTCATCATTCATCAGTTTAACAATTAACTGATCATTCTTCAGTTTAACAATTATCAGTAATTATTTGTAATACACTGTGTTAGGACAAAACTTTTTATTTAAACTCCCAAAATATATGTGAGGTACCAGGACTTATAATATTTTAAAGGTGGCAAAAAAAGGCTTAAATGACATATTTTCCAGTATAATTTTTTGTTACTTATAATATAAAGAACTATATTTCTATTATATTACCTTATGTCTCCCATCCTTCATCTCTACTACTAGGATTTCATTGTATTGTTGTTGAAAATAGGATGACTGGATGGATGAATGGATGAATGAATGAATGAATGAATGAGCTCTTTGAAAGAGTGGTGGTCTAAAAATTAGATTTTCCATAACAAGCTAACAAGTTTTACACCACTATTTCATCCTTGAGTCCTTGAATTTCTTCTCTGTAAAATGAAGGTAGGTTAGCAAATCTCTATTGCTTTCAGGTCTTAAATACTAGATTTACTTTTTGCATAGAATTTGAACTTTTTAGTTGCAAAGTTAAAAATGCAAAGGATATAATAGCTACAATGTTTGGTTTCCTTATTTTTTTTCTACTTGTCTATGAAGCCTTATAGACAGGGATGGTATCTTTCCCATATTCATCTTGAAGCATGTAGAGTAATGCCCCACATATGGTGGGTACAGAATGTCTGTTTAATACATTACCATTTTTATAAATAAAAAAGTATATTCATCCAGAACATAGAATGTATGCTGTGAATACAACTTCATGGGTACAGTGGATGGCATTTATAGATTTCTTTAACATATCTAGGAAGGCCACCCTGGAGGGCAGATACTGTTGTTTACACTAAGGATACAACACACTGATAATCAATGCAGAGCCAGATGCTTGATTTCATTGATTTTACATTGCCCTGGAGGGGAGATAAAAATCAAACAGTCAAAAATAAATGAAAAGAAAATTTCATAGAACCATAAACACTGGAAGGCATTTAACACATAGTAAGAGAATAGGGTATGTCTTAAACCCATCCATTGCCTATTACACCGCCTTCTTTCTAAGCTTTGGATCATTTGATTTTTAGGGAACTTGATTAAAAAATGTACCTTTTACTCTCAGTAGTGAAAAGTTACAAATAATATGTGACATTAATGTTTTACACAAATTATACTAAAATTACAAAAGCACAAGCTGAGTTTTAGTCATGTAAGGTGATGCAGCCGCCCCCTAAAAATATCATCCAAAGGTCAGTAAAGAAAACTAGACCCAAGGGTCAATTAGGGAATGGAATACGATTTGCCAAGCGCACACCACAGGGGAAAAGGAACGTGCCCCTTACTGCATTATCTTTTTCTATATAGGCACGCTCTTCCCTGATATACCAATTTCCTGGCAGATGTTTCTGCCTAAGGCCTTTAGTCATATTTCCTTTTTCTCATATTTATAAGGTTAAATACACATACTTCATGTTTCTCCTTTTGGCATTTTAATCTATTATTATACCCCTCACCCCCCAAGAACCTATTTTGCTTTATTTGGGGTTTGTTAGTCAGTAATAGAGCAAAGGGTGCAAATTAGGTCTTGCAAATTCCAGCTGTCAGAAAAATCAGCCAGCTGTGATTGATTAATAGAAGAATGCATCTGATTTTGCAGTGCAACGCCCGGTCACAGTGTTTTATACGATTCTGTCAGCAAAACCTTCTCAGCTGACAATCTTTATGGAACAGCCATCTGTTTTTGAGGATTACGAATACTTTATCAAAATATTTATGACATGTTTCCTCTGAACGATGATATATTATCCGATTCAATAGATTAGTGCCTTGAGGGTAACTGCAAAGCTAAGTAGGGAGAAAAAACTTAACTTTAAAATTTATCTCAGTCAAAAGCCAATGCATGATCATTTTTCCATACTGTCACTATGTTATTAAATTAATGTCAACTGGAGTTGATTTCACTTTTATTTACAGATTTAATGTCAGATTGAATGAAGAAATAACTTATATTTAAATGGATCATTTGAGGTTCCATTACATCTCTCTTATACCAATGGTGTGTACCTATACACAATATGTAAAATTCATGAAAAACTAAATGAATTTGGAAATTAGAAGATACATTATTTAATTTGCTGGTGAATATGCTAGTAGACTTAGAAATACAATGCTTTTCCTTTTCTAATGAGAATTTACATAAAATACATTTATCTTTTTAAAGAAGTTTGCAACACAGTTAAGGCAAAAGAAACTTTACCTCAATTTAAAGTGTCATTTCACTTTGGTATGGTTTTGCCATGAAAAAATATTTTGGGGGATGAATGCAATAAAGAAAAAAATATTTTGAAAGAAATATAACAAAAAAATATGAACATTATACTCTGGATCTTCCAAACTTATGGAAAGTAAACTTCTAAATATATCAGTATAATTGAATGAAGTTTGTCTCAGTAAAAAGCTTTTGTTCAGAACTTGAACTGAGGTTTTGAATTTTCCTTTGTATATAACATGCTTTTTTTTAAACAACCTTGTTTTGTTTTGATTGATTTTCTCAAATATTGTTGTTTTACTTAAGAAAAAGACAATAGACCAAGAAGAAATGCCCTTTGTTGAGGGTCAGATCTCTGCCTTAAGAAATTGAAAGTGGATTTAGTTTAGATGTTTGTTTTATTTTATTTATTGTGTTTATTATTTGTCACACAGATTAGCCCTGAAAACAGAACAATTTTTCTACTTTTCGGAAATCACTGTGGGGTTCAAGACAAGTAGTTTTGTTTTTGTTTTTGTTTTTAATTGCAAAATTGGAATATCCTGTAAGCCTATGTCTCATTAACATACATTTTAGCATAGTTAATATGAAGCCTGATTTATTTTAAACATACATCATTGTTTATAATTTCTAAGAAAATGTAGTGTTCGCAAGATAGGTAGAACAATATTGTTGAGTTTAAGTAGTTTACGTCCATTAAGAAAGTCTGAAATGGATAATTAAAGACCCAAGAATTGAATTTTGGATTTGGAGAGCCCTGGTTTGAATGTCAGCTCTGCTACAGGAATTAGAACAGCTTCCCTAACTTCTCTGAGATTTAGTATTACCTGGAGATGATTTGCATGAACCCCAAAGTGTTGCTGCTGGACTTCATTGAGAAAATGGAGGGGCCGGTGGAGTGGCGCGGTGGTTAAGTGCTGGCTTGGGAGGCCAGCCGCCCCGGTTCGGATCCCACATGTGAGGGCCAGTGACGCTGCCCTCAAAACAAAAAAAGGAGAGAAAATGGAGCTCACACATGTAAGGAAGCCAGCACAGCGATTGGCACATGGACACCCCATCAGTGTGATCTCTGCCTCCTTACCTAGCAAGTAAAATGTGATGTTCTGGATGAGTTGCACAAAAGGAGACATAGAAGCACAGAATGAGGAGAGGTTAATTAAATTATAGAAATCTGGGAAGTTAGGATTTAAACTAAATAAATATTAAATGCACAGGCAGTGCTGAAAATATGAGAGGAGATGGATTAATGTGCAATTCCTGTCCAATTTTGTTTGACCTCAATAAATATCTAATTCCTTTCCGTTTTATTCAAAAATGCTACTGCTATATACTTAATAATGACCCAATTTCAGACAAAAGAGAAGGGCCTACTAAGTAAATGAAGTTTAAATCCAATAGCAATAAGGGTAAAATTGATGAAATGAGAATTACATTGAATATTATTCCACGTGATTGAAGTTAAATTCAATATAATGCACAATGGGCTATGTTTTCCTTTGACATTACAAGTGTTGGATAATTAACTCAAAAAGAAAAAAAGAAAAGAAGAATCAAATTGTTGTAGTTTTTTTCATGTAAAGTAAGCAAGAATATATGAAAGTGTGTTTTAAAGTGAATATGGCATAATAATGTTGATAGGAAAAGGGAGAAAAAAACATGACTTGTCAGCTGATAGCTAAAACAAAAGCAAATCCAAAACTTGACCTTAGTATAACTCTAAATAAGCAAATTATCGAATTCCCAATTACCATCATAAAGGCAAATGTTTACTGACTCTCTGTCTTCGTTCCCTCATCCAGGCTTCCTGTGGTATTCATCTTAACTTGACTTTTCCACATGAAAAAATGTTGGGGATGACCAATGGGAAGAACCAGTGCTTAGCCTCACATGTTGCTTATGGGTAATATCATATACAAAGGGTCCCAAAAAAATGTATACACATTTTAAAAAAGGAAAAAAGCTGTATTAAAATTACGCTGATGGTAACCACTTTGAGCACCTCTTGTAATTGCAGAAGTCAAATGTGACTTGTATTTATCTTTTGTGATCAGTATATACCGAGAGTTACAATTTTAATGCAGGTTTTCCTTTCTTAAAATGTGTATGTGTTTTTTGGCACCCTCTGTGTGTGTGTGTATGTGTGTGTGTGTGTAGATACACACACACACATACACACACATACATGTATATGTATATGTATATATGTGTGTAGGTGTGTCCAGTCATATATATATATGATATATATGATGTATATATCATGTATATATGTATATATAGCCGTGTGTGTCTAGCCTTTTCTTTGTGTACATGTATCCCTGTGTCCTTGATATTACTCTCTAATTCACTGAGTTTCCTAGTGACCACATTCAGTCCTTAGAAATTTTATAACTATAAAATCAGTAGACCTTTTATGTAGTATCAATTCTTGATTTTGTCATATATAATCATTGGGAAAACAAACAATCATTTTTAAAATATAAAGTTTTATTAGCAAATGAGACTAGACAATGACTAGCTCCACACAGGGAAAAAATTCTATGTGAATCTCTTGTGTCCATGATACAATATGTGACAGACTCACTGTGGTTATTGGGGCAAAATAAGGACACCTATACCTTAGCTACCAAGAGAAAGTGATTTAAGTGTTCTTGTACTGACTTAGCAATTTCTGAAAGTTACAGGGACAAGTTAAGATCTCTTATTCTATTAATATTGGAGTGGAAAAATTAACATATCTGGAAAGTGATGACATTTTATTACTTAATGTTTATTTTTAGTCATAAATTATTGTAATGCTATAGATAATTAAAATGCAAAAAATTTAAATGAAAATTAGTCATCCATCAATTCAATATTGAGAGTAATAAAAATATGTATTAGACATGTTCTATTTCAGATATATATATATATATATATATATATATATATATATATATATATATATCTTGCATCTTGTCAAGCACATACATACAATTACAAATTTATTCCTGCACTCACACAAACACCATTTGTGTCATGTGGGTCATTCAGTAGCTACATTTTATATCATTTGATGTAGTACACTGTGATTATTTTATTAAATGTACTTGGAAATTTTAATGTCAGTGACTTAATTCAACAAATATTTTCTCAATGACCATTATGTGCCAGACACACGTGTAGATGGCAGGATTTCACCCATGAAATAAAAAACAAACACATGCCAACACACCCACAAAGGACATAATGATCTCTGCTATCATGGAGCTTATTTTTTAGAAGCAGGCAACAGACAATAAACAATAAAAATGAAGAATTTGATTATATAGTGTAGTAAAAAGATGATTGGTGTTATGACAACAGTAAAGGAAAAACATAAATATATTGCTCAGTGAACTGGATAGAGAGGGTTGTATTATAAATGGCCTTGGTAGGGCATGCCTCATTGAGAAAGTCAGATTAGAAATACTGATGGAGGGGAGCTCCATGAGCCCTGGTTAAAAGGAAAAAGTGGAGGAATATTTCAGGCAGAGAGAATACCAGTGCATGGGCCCTGGGTGAGTGGGCCTGGCGTGCTCCAGGGGTAGCACAGAGGCTCCTACGCCTAGAGATGAACGAGAAGAGAGTAGCATCAGAGAGTGTTGGGCAGACAGCCTGTCTAGCCTTGTGAGAAAACTTTGGTTTTACTCTGAGTAAAATCTTAAGAGTGAAGGGCTGGCTTCTTAGATATGTGACCAGCATAGTCACACAAAATCCCATGCTCAGAAGAGCTCTGCACGGGCACTTAGGTTTTAACGTGGCTGAAATTTTTGAAATTTTTAGTAATTTTATCTTTGGATTTGTGTTGCGTAGCCGAAGTCCCATGGAACAATGGAGGATGGTCTAGGCAGTGGATACTTAGAGCCTCAGCTTACTCAGAATGCCCCACTCCCATCCTCTCCCACTCTCTAGGATGGGTTTCTGTTCCTTCCTTCCTGGCCCCTGACACTCCAAGGCTTAGCCAGCCTCCCCCGCCCTGCAGCCCTCAGGGTATTAGCTTCTGTTTCAGGCCGTGACCCAGTAGAGTTGGGGAGAGGAAGCCGGTGTCCTGCTCTCCTCCTATACCCACAGTAGGGGCCCGGGCATGTTGCAGGGAAGATGAGTCAGACAGCACTCTACAATATGTCTGGGTGGGGCAAGCCTGCAGCTGTCTCTGCCCTGGGGTGGCAGACAGTTAGTGGAGGGCTCAGCGCTGCCACCGTTACCCTCTACCCCATCTCGGCGTATAGCATGTCCAAATAGAGCCCAAAATTTGGAGGTCACCCAGGCCTTTCTACTATGGGTTGGGATGAAGAATCTGTGGTAAGGAGAGATTAATTTCTCTGCCTCAGCAGGGGGCTGGGCCTCTCAAATTGCAGAGTCACTTTGGGAGAAGAATATTGAGCAGAGGAATAAAATGATGTGTCTCAAATTATTAAAGGGTCACTTTTGCCATGTTGATAATAAGCTGAAGAAAGGTTTGCTTTTTTATTAATCGTAGCAAAAGACTAGACCAGGGTTGGAAAGTTTTGAGATGGAAGAGACACCAGGGGTCAGCAAACTGCGGCTTGCAAGCCACATGCAGCTCTTTGGATACGTACATGTGGCTCTGAAGTAAAATTGAAAATGAAAATAAAACTATCATAGTTTCATTTATAAAATATTTAAAGGATATTATTTAGGCGATTCTGTAAAAATATATTTTATGGCTCTTGAATAATTTTTAAGTTGTTGTGAGGGACAGGATTGGCTCTTACTGGGGTCGGCAAACTTTTGAGATGGAACGAACGTACCCAAAGACCCACTTGTGGTTCCCGAGCTGCAGTTTGCTGACCAACTGGGCTAGACTGTCTCAGACTAGGGTAGTACCAGTAGAGAGGGTGAGAAATGAGAACCTACATATACTATAAAGGAGATAAAACATGATTGCTTGGCACACAGGTCATAGAGTGAGAGCAGTAGAGGAGTTAAGAATAATTCAGGTTGTTTTTGCCTGAGCTACTGCAATAATTGAGTCTTCCTAATCTCATATGAGGGATACTGAGGGCAGATCTGGTTTGGGAGAAGGAAGACAAGTTTAGTCTTGTTCATGTTTATGATGTTATCAGGTAGACAAGCACTTTATAGAATAAAGATCTAGATAAAGGTGTATGGTTTCGAAGAGAATAGTCTGGGATGAAGATATCAATTTGGATTTTCAGTTAATTGGTGGTTTTAATGCCATGATGCCCAAATGAGGTCACTAGGGAAGAATATTGGTAGAAAAGAAAAGAAGAACAACAACCGATCTCTGTGGACTACTATCAGGAGTAGACAAGTAGTTGTCAATACAGTCAAGAGAAGGAAGTCTAATAAGCTGGATCAACTGTGTCAAATGTCAAATACAATAAGAACTATGAAAATGACTATATAATGCCTATTGTTTGGCTAAATTATTGGTCTTTTCATTTGTGATCAATTTTTCCCTACTGAAAAAGTGGCTGAAATGATTATGTATGGGAACTATAGCTTTATATTTGTGCTTGATGAGGACTCTTGCTGCAGTGTATAATTAATTATGATAATTTAAAGGTAGAAATATTCTACTGCAGAGATAGCTATACATAAATCCAATAAGCTTTAAAAAGAATAACAAACCCTATAAAAAATTGATATATTTTAATGAAGACTGTGAAAGAAGACCTGGCTATTTAGAGAGGCAGTGCATGTGCCTGGATAGGTTTACTTAGTAAATAAGATCTGTAAGCATAAGCTTTTTGAGAAAAAAATTTGAACAATAAGTAATAAAAATCATCTAATAGTTTTGGAATAAGCTAAAGGGAGGAAAAACTATGATGGTGGATAGAGAATACACATAAGAAAAATAGTGCAGTGGAACAGATGAAATTTGTGACCAAATAGTTGGGCATGTAATCAATGAACAAAGAAACATGTAATAAATTAACTGCACACAATGGACAAGCTCAAAGAGGAGATAAAAGAGCTCAAGGAAAAGATGAAGTCAATATCAAGAGATGAAATATGAGCTGTCAAAACTCAGGAAATACCTGGGAGAAAAAAATAAAAGTAGAAGAAATATAAGTTGAGCCTGGATCAAGCCCAAGACAAAATAAATGTGACAAGCAAAGGTGGTGTCATATATATGAGACTTCTTGGGGAGGGCACGGAACCAAAAAAAACAGAAACAAAAAGAAATAGGACAAATGTTTTAAGACATATCACAAGAAAAAATAAAAAAATACATGAGAAAATACATAAAGTTTAATACATAAATTGAAAAAGTACAGTTTGAGGAAATATTGATCCAGAGTGGACCACAGGTAGGTATATTTCCAAATTTCAAAACAGTTAAAGAGAGAAAAGAATTGGGCTGGCCTCAGACTTGTTTAGAATATCACACAATATAAAAGAGAGTAGAGCAATGCCTATAAAACTTTCAGGGGAACAAATAGAGTATATAAAAGGTCAAAAAAGTTGATATTCAAAAACTTAGGGAAAATTGTTCACACTGGTAGCTTCTCAAGAATTTACTAAATTTGGCTAACCCATACTATAAAATAAAAATAAAGGCATATCTAAGAATTAAAATGTAAAAAGAATATAAAATTAAAATTGTTTTATATTGAGTAGAAGTGTGAGGAATAGGAAGTACATTAATCAATCATTGTAGTATTAGAGGATAAATAGATAATGCTGAAAGAAAGGAAACGAATTGTTTTATCAAGTTACTTATAGAAGTATATCAGGAATCAAAGTGCACATATTCATGTATATCAGGAGAAATATACAGTAAACAAACAAATCAGTTTATATAGTGAAAATTTTTAGAAATTATAAACCTATAATTTCTGACTTTTCTGTAAAAAGCTCTAACAAGGGCCAGCCGAGTGAGTGGCGCGGTGGTTAAGAACTGGCTTGGGACGCCAGCAGCCCCAGTTTGGATCCCACAAATGAGGGCCAATGACACTACCCTCTTAAAATAAAATTAAAAAAAAAAAAAAAAAAAAAAGCTCTAACAAAACCACTCTGACCAATAGGAGAAATGTCTTCTGTATGGATAGTCCTAAACTCAGAGCAAAATACAGATAAAATGTAGAAATCTTTTTAGTTTTCTAATATTTGACTTACATTCATATTAAAAAAAGGACTAGAATTTTCTGCCATCTATAGTCATTTCCTAGACTTGTCCATGAATGTTCTTATTCGATCTAAAGCAGATGTCACCCCTCTTCTAAATCCAGATATAGATGGTATTTTTTACTTACTTGCTATTACGTTATGCCACTGTTTAATTCTGTTTCCTATGATTTCTTAAATGCTTGTCCACTCTGTGATGATGCAAATCCAGATTCCTTCAGGCCACAGTGTTTATTTGATGAGTTATAATCTCACTCCCATGTTCTCCACATTTTCCTCCCATATATTTACAACATTCAATTTCACTTTATTTACACAATCATTTCCATGTAAGAATTAGTTTGTGACCAACTCACAATCCTAGAATCCTAGAACAGGTTTTGTCTCCAAGAACAATTCTGTATGAAGCCATTAAGTAACGGTGTGGAGACATTTTTCAAACACAAGAGCTATCAACATTCTTTTTTTCTAGTACTGTGGGGCCCTCTCACCCAATATTTCACTTTCAAGCAATTAAAGAACAGAAAGATTGCCTCATAGTTTTTCTGTACCTAACCATCTTATGAAATAGTGAACTTTTTACTTTAACAGAAATATTTTGAAATTAAAAGAAAACAATGAAATGTCTTTTAAGTGAATGCATATTTATTAAGCATTTCTTTGTTCCAGGGTCTAGTTACTCAAAGTCTAATGACAAGTATGGTTCAGAAAGAGCAGCAGGATGTATGTGGGAAGATGTTTAGCAGCCCTCAGGTACCTAGGAAGAAGTGGAGATTCATCCAGGGAAAAATGGGACTAGAAAATGAAAGACAAAACAGATCTAAAAACATTCAATAAGCAAGGTTTTTGAGTTAAATTCTAGGA
The DNA here is from genome assembly GCA_033961575.1 of Aselliscus stoliczkanus. Taxonomy (NCBI): domain Eukaryota; kingdom Metazoa; phylum Chordata; class Mammalia; order Chiroptera; family Hipposideridae; genus Aselliscus; species Aselliscus stoliczkanus. Next base: position 116,593,269 of record CM066736.1, read on the forward strand.
CCCTAGAGTCAGTGTATGAACTGAGGGAGGTCTGTGAACTTTCTCAAAGAATCAACCACCACACTATTATAAAGTAAGTGTTGAAGAGCACAGAAAACACAAGTACGCAGGTGTAGATTGATTGAGTCTCACAAATCCTGTGGAACATAGCTGTTACAACCTTTCATAGATACCTGGTTAGAAAAAGTAAATTAAAAACCTTTAATGCAAGAGGAGTTCAGAGATTCAGTAGAATCTGAGTGGAAAAGTATCTTATAATTCAGTTAGTATAATTACTTACCAAACCCAGTAATTGCTTTGTTGGTTATAGCTTAAAATATAAGAAAAATTATAAACATGCTGCCATATAGACATGAAAATACATTTTGACCCTACTACCTGTGAGCATATAAGCATTGATAAGTTACTTAACCTTGTTTAACCTCAGTTTCCTTGCCTGTAAAAGATGAAGTTGATACCTTTTTGCCTTGCTGGGAGTCTTATGAGATAAAAACATGTAAAATGTCCTACCATTGCACTTGTCTATAATCAGTCATAAATATTGTTTCCGTACTAGATACTTTGGGAGTGGGGGTATAGGGGTTGCTGATGAGGTAAACTGGGCATCTGTGTTGGTAATATATGATCTCCTCTCCCCCAGAGGCACCCTGCAGCATAAATGAGTGAACTGAGTTGGGCATGAATAATGGATAACAGTCTCTCTCTGTTAACTTCTTCTACTCAGCTCCACATTTGAACCAAGAGAAACAATTTTTTGTTTTATTTTGTCTTGAGAATTGCAATAAATCCAAAGCAATATGTAAAGCCCAAACTGATTAAACACAGGTTTCTCTGAATCTGGTCTTCAGAGGAAAAAAAGGGCAGAAAATAGGAAAACGAATTAGACAAATCGAACTAACAAAAGTAACCAAAGAAGCCCCCAAACAATACCTGTGATATATAGATGGAGCATAATTATACTCTCTGCCTGAATGCCCAATGATTGAGACTTTCTCAATTCACCTTGTTACTTCCTGTCATTGCCTTCATCAATTCCATATCTTTATGACGCTCAAGTTTACCCTTTTTCTTGAACTATATTGGCTAGTTTCTGTTTTATGCATTTAAATGATCACTGAAATAATCATTTCCTTTCTCTATTTCCTTCCAAAAAGTATACCCAGAAGTTTTAGCCCCTGTCATCACCCCTGCCCAGCCCATTAGTTTAAATCTTGATGATAAAATGAGTCAGTAGTGTTTTGAAGTCATTCATTCAACTTGGTGTGTCTGTTATCAAGTTCTTCTTTCAAGCTGTGTTCATATTTACCCTAAGTCCTGGAATGTCAGCTATTCTATCGCTAGCCTAGGGGACATAGGAGCATATATGCATGTGCATAAAGAGCAGTACAGATTATCTCAAAGCAAACTGATTAGCATGTGGAATATATATATTCCAAACTGATGAGAAGAAAAGCCTAAGCAAACACCATGGATATTGCCAAATAAATCTAAGTTTTAATGATTCTTGCTGTTTTACTGATCTTGTGCTTCCTCATTAGCACATCTAAAACTATCATGAAGAGTATATGATTATCATCTAGATGGTAGGGATTTATTAAAAAATATTTAGAACTGTACAAGAGCTATAGGAAAATGTTGAAATGAAAACAGGGCAGTGGTCAGGAATGAGGTTATTAGTCATTCATTTGCAATGCAAATATTTCTCCCATCTGTGTAACACCCAACAGATAGTACATTAAATGTTAATTGACTCTGGCCTTCACTCTTGCCAAACACTGACAATTTAAGAAAGGGAAGAAAGCTAAAATAGTTTCTTTCAAGGCAAGATAAGAAGGCCTCACATGACTTTTTGGCTGAAATGTAATTTTTCCAACTCTTCAAATGTCTTAAATAGTTTACAAACAGAAGGAACTTTTCTCTTTCTTTCTCTCTCTCTCTCTCTCTCTCTCTCTCTCCCCCCTCACCCCTCTATTGTTTTTTTTTTTTTTTAAACGGCTCTTTGGCCCTTTTAAGGCATTTTATTCAGTAGTGTAATAAGATCTTATATTAAAAATTCGATTGCTTTCTCTTTTCTACTTGGTAGAAACAGCCGTAAATGGCCCTAAGCTGAAAATATTCTTTGAGACCTGATTTTTTTAGTAATGTTTTGGCTGTGATTCCCTTAACCAATAACAAGAGTCAGTCTTAAGAGTGCAAAAGGTCTTAGTCATATAAACCTCCTTAAAAGTCATTCATTATTTTTGTACCATAGTTTGCACTTATAAATGAATTAGACAAGGCAATTCTTTTAAAGCTTCAGATAAATTTATTGGAAGCCAGAGTATATGATCCAAAGGTCAAAGCCAATCTGCCCAAGCTTGTCTTTAAACTCCAGGAGTTCATAAACTGAGAGCTATTTATTTTTATATTTCTGAGGGAATATTCCAATCATGGTCCTACTGTAAACACATTTTCTTTCATAAGAAAAATATGGAAATGTATTAACAGTCTCTGTTTTTCCACCTTAGTGAAACTGCTTGATTTAAAGGAAAACTACTTTTTTTTTTTCATTAAAACTCTATTTTTTTCAAGTTGTAAGCTGTGGCTTAAAATTGTGTCATGAAATCAATGCGTTCAGTGGAATAAGTATCGAAAATAATAACAATGTTAAAATACAATAAATATACAACAATGTAATATACAAGGTAACACAACACTATTAAAATATTTTTTGCACATAGTGAAAGCAAGTGTTGTGACATGAGTTTTGCTTTCTTTGTGTGTGTGTGTGTGTGTGTGTGTGTGTGTGTGTGATGGGTTGTGATACAAAATATGCTTCTTACTATGTTTCTGTGCCAGTTTGTTTGATAAATTACCCAGAGTAAGTGGCTAAAAGCAACTAATTTATTATCTCTCACAATTACTATGGTCAGGATTCAGAAGAATATAACTTACCTGGAAGTCTGTGGCCTTATCTAGAAGACTTGAGGCTCAAGTCTGCTTTTACCTAAAGGCTCATTCACTTTCATGTCTGTCAGTCAGAACACCTATATGTGGCTTCTCCATGAGACCAGGGTTTTGTCATAAGTTGAAGGCTGGGTTCCCAGAACAACCATCGTAACAGAGAGAAAGAAACAGCATTGCTTTCAATGGTCTAGCCACAGAAGTCACAAAATGATGCATTTGTCACTTCCACTACATTCTGTTGGTTACCACAGTTATAAAGGTCCACTGAGATTCAAGGGGACTAAACATGGACTCCACCTCTCTATTGAAGACTGTCAATGTCACCCTATAAAAAATCATCTGGATCAGAATATAGATTTGTATGGCCACTGTTGGAAAATAAAATTTGCTGTCACAGTGTTATAGTCAAAAATAATGGAAAACTACTTGGTCCTTTGTCACAGACATTGGGGTAGAAGATGTTGAATATGTTTTATGAGACATGAAGAGACTTACATTAAAGGAACCTCCATCAAAAAATCCTGAGCATTAATATAGAAGACACATAGGAAAAACAGTTTAAATTTAAGGAGAGAAAGGAGGAATGTCATGAGCATCCTAAATCTCAAGTCCTTGGAGATATATACTGGTTCAAATGGACCTGACACCTTTTTTCTCTTCTTGTTTTAAATGGCGTACTTCGTATTACTAGGTAATGAGAAGCTTTCTGAAATTTAAAGTAATTAATTTTGTGCCATTTATGTTAATTGACTCCTTATTCAATTGCGTGTATTATTCTAGGCACCAGAGTGGATATTTTGCCAAATAAAACAAGATAGCTGCCCTTAGGGAAAATATGTACCAGGAGAAATATGTAATCAGGAGAACTACATATAAATATGCCATTTCAATATACTGTATTTCCAGCTGAAATAAGGATGACTGCAGCATGCTATGGGGATTTTGAGAAAAAGGTGTCTGATTCTAGCTGATGCATTTGTAAAGGCTACAGAAGAGCTGCTTTATGAATTGCATCTTCATATGTTCCTGATGGTAAGTTATTCCAAACAGTGGTCATAGGTTATGTCCTGTAGTCCCATGGAAAAATAGTACTCATAGTAGATGTCAGAGTTGAAACAAAACTACCAAATTAGACAGAGGAATGGGCTGATTCTCATATTGGTTAATAGTCCGGTTCAAATTCTGGCCATACCATGAGAAATTTTGTTTAGCAAAAGTTACACTAAGGAGGTAGTCATTTCAGAAATCATCATCATTAAAATACAAGTGGAATAAATATAAGAGTCAGTCACTTTGAATCGCTGTGTTTCAGTCATTACAGCACTAAGCACAATAAATACCAAGTTGCCCATTTTTATTACTTGTTTTTTCAAGATTTCTTCCTGCTCTCATCGATGAGGTTTCAACCAGAGAAACAGAACCAGTAGGAGATATATATTTATATTGAGAGGTTTATTGCAAATATTGGCTGATGAGAGTGGGGACTGGTAGTCAAGTCTGAGTTCCCGCTGCTAAGGTAGAACTTTACAAAGGGCAGGCTGGAGCTGAAAGTCTTCAGGGCTAAGCTGCTCTCCCCAGGCAGACTTCTTTATTTCTTTTTTTCTTTTTTATCATTTTTTAATTGAAATACATTTAATATATAACATTATATAAATTTAAGGTGTACAACATGTTAATTTGATAGATTTATATACTATAATGTGATTGCGATTGTCATGATAATTAGTACCATTTATTCACAATAACCAAGATATGGAAGCAAAGTAAGTGCCCATAAATAGATGAATGAATAAAGAAGATGATATTGATCTATATATTGACATTATTCAGCCATGAGAAAGGAGGACATCCTGCCATTTACAACAATATGGATGGACCTTGAGCACATTATGCCAAGTGAGATATGTCAGGCAGAGAAAGACACACAGAGTTTTTAATCAGGGAAACATCAGCTCTGCTGTTAAGGATGTCCAAGTGATTGAATCAGGCCCACTCAGATTATCTAGGATACAATCTCTTACAATGATGTAACCTTAATTACTATATATATATATATTCTCATAGACACCTAGATTAGTGTTTGGATGACTGGAGACTGTCATTTCACCAACTTTACCTATCCAAATACCATCACAGTGCCTACCTGCTTGTTTTCTCTGTCATGCATACAACTCGATTTCTACCATCTGTAACATTCCCTGCGTTATAGCAGAAACTCAAGCACAGTTTTTACATGGAGAGAGAAATATATGTATGTCATGCTATGTGACGTCTAATAAGCTTTGCAAAGGACTTCAAAACATAACTTATAAACAAGTGCAAACCAGAAAATGTTTTTAGGTCAGATGATAATTTTATGAAGGTTTTATTTATTTATTTATTTATTTATTTATTTATTTATTTTTTCATTTTGAGAAACAAGAATCCTAACCATATGAAGCTCTCATTAATAATGAGAAGGACCATCTCTAGGAAGAACCATCAGGAGGATGATACATTTATGCAGGTGAGAGAAAATAGGCCCTCAAACTAGACAACAGAGTAGATAGGCGTACAGGGCATATCTGATAGAATTCGGAAAGAGAGAGTATAAATTTGTTTGCTGCAGAAAAATAAGGTAATCTTTAGTCAATAACTATTGCTTATTATGGGAGTCTCATGGACTAGGAATATACAAATTATAACTTATTCAAGTAAAAGACAAATTAAATAATTCTTAAGTTTCAGCGCCTTCACAAGGTGTTTTTAGAAAGAAATAGGACGGATGTATTGTTTGGTGTCTCTTAGTTATAAGAAAATATGAAGTTTTAGTGTGAAATGTAGAAATCCAATTAATAGGAAACTCATCAATGTACGTATTAGTAGTATGTTTTATATATATTTATGTCAAAACATAGCATAATTAACCACATTGGAAGATGATCACTCTGTTAAAGTACTATACAAAGTTTTAAAAATATAGAGTTGTTATTGCTATTTTCATGTTGTTCTTTTCTGATGCTTTATTAATTGCTGCAGCTGTTGTTCTAAATAATTGAGTTAATATTTAACTGCATTGGTGTCCTGGGATGGTTAAAGATAAAGATACAATTAAAAGCAATCAGAACAATAAAGAATAATTGCTAGAGTCACAGAATGAGGTGATGTGCTTTAATAACTGCTTATTTTAGGATATTTGTATCTTTCTATACTTACTTTTTCCCTCATTAGTAACCAGTATGTCCGTTTCTTCAAGAACTACAGAATGACTATATAAACTACGGGACAGCATAGTTTTCTACGGGAAAACATAGGGTGCTCCTTTTATGTACATGGGTATACATCAGATAAATATTAAATATTACACCAATGTTCTTTCCAAATTTTATTAAAATTACTAATGCAGAAATATCTGTCAATATCATTAAATGAAGGCATCTTACATAAAATCCCCCACAATTATTTAATAATCTTCATATTGTACTAGCTTTAAAAATACATGCTTTGAGGTGCACTATATTGCAAAATGACATTTTGGTAAATAATGTGGTCAAATAAGTTTAGAACACATGGGATTACATACTTTTTTAGAGATTATTTTTATTTTATCTTTTTTTATTACTTGGCTTCTCAAAGTCTATAATATAACAGTGTACATCCTGAGTTTTCAGAGTAAACGATTTAGCATGGAATATTTATTAGCCTTATTTGATTAAATTACATATATATTTTTAATATTCTGAATAGTGTGATATAAGCAGGATTATTCCTAGAAGCTTGGCTTCTGGTTGAGGATAGCTTACTAAACACATGCATTTATTGCTCCTCCCTTTTATGTATCATCAAAATGATCTAATAAATATAAAAATTATATAGATCAGGTCAGGTATTATATTGCAAATCTTGGGAGGACACCATCAACAGAAGAGAATAATAGTCAGGGATTTCTAGATGATATAAGATGTGTTAGGATCATATTAAATTAGATTTCCAAAAGAACCAGAAAACAGATATTTTATGTGGGTGAAAGAGAGAACCAAAAAAGAAAAGGAAAACCAAAACAATAAAAAGCACCAAAAACAATATATAAATGTATTTTCCCAGTAGATAGCCAAAATAACTGAAAGGCCAGGTTTATGTGCACAGGGAATGAAATGGTATGAACAATACAGTAGTTAATTAAGAATTATTAAAAGTCTACTTTTACTTTTCTATTCCTACAGCAAGTAAAATAAAATCAAGTATTGCCTCTAAGCTAAATCTTTGCTTGAATTTATCAGGGTTCAGTCAGGAAATCAAAAAACATTCTATGTACTGTGTTTATAAAGGATTTAAAATAGAAGAAGGGTCTTCCATGACTTGTAGAAGAGCTGGGGGTATAAAGGTCATAGAAGCTGCTTTTAAAAGTCAGTAATTAATACTGAGCAGTTCAACTTGCATCATCAAGTGAATAGTCCTTAAAGAACTTCAATGGAACTTGTGATTCCCAAGATCTGGGGCTCTCCAGATCTTAGTATGCCACATGTATAAGATAGTCTCAAGAGCTGACTGGGATGCTCCTGGGACAGTCTTCTCTATGCATGTGTCTGGCTGCCAGCGCCTCTGGAGAATGGAAATTCTGTCATTCCGGCTGCCTTTTCAGTGGTAAGCTAGTTCCTCTCATTGGCAAACTCTGACTTGGAAGCATACAGGAATGGTAGTTCTATGATATGTTGTTCAAAGAATGGAAGGGAGCAATGTTGTGCCAAATTAGCAACAGGAAGTCAAGCAACGTGGTTTCCATATAAAATTTGGATTTTTGATGCAGGATATTCATAGTGAATGCCAGGAACTGAGTTACACAAAATGACCTATAGAACCATTCAAAGGAACCGAGAAAAAATATATACAAAAGTATATGCAACAGCACTCCAGGGAAAGCCTGTTTCCATACTTCTCTTCTTCATCTTTAATTCTAATCAGAATCTAAGGTCACTACAAGAAAGTCAGCAGTTAAAACTGTTGGACTAAAGAAATACACTTCTGCTATCAATACCATAGTTTTAGTGCTTTCCAGAGAAACAGAATCAATAGGATATGTGTATATATGTGTGCATATATATATATGGTGTGTGTGTGTGTGTGTGTGTGTGTGTGTGTGTGTTTAAATGAGGAGTTAGCTCATTGAACTGTGGACCTTGGGAAATTCCATGATCTGCCATCTGCAAACTGTAGACTCAGGAAAAGTGGCATCATTCACTCTTGAGTCCCTAGGCCAGAACACCAGCAGAGCTGACAGTGTAAATCCTACTCCCAGGGCAGCACAGGATGACCTGAGAAGTCTCAGCTCAATCAGAAAGGTACTTGAAAGAGGTAAATTCCTCCTTCCTCTGTGTTTTGTTCTATTTGGGCCCTCAGGGCATCAGCCTGGCCAATGCCTACTCACAATGAGTTACATAAAATCTAATTCATTGAGTCTCCATGGATTCAAATGCTAATCTCATCCAGAAACACCCTCATAGACACACCCAGAAATGTTTAATCTGGGCACTCCCTGGCCCGGTCAAATTGACACATAAAATTAACCGTCCCAAATACTAATGAATTAGAAATAAGAATGATAAAATATTCTAGGAAAACCAAGATCATGAGAGAAATACCCTAAAAAAAAAGAAACAACATCCCTTGAGGAAACAGAGTTAATACCTATAGAAAAAAAATATTTTAAAGTTAATTTCAAATAATATCTTCACAGAAATTAATGAGAATATTATATGTATAAAAGCAAGTTTCATATAAGAATCATTCTTAAATTATTATTTGATATGACTCACAGAATAAAATAATCAACAAATGATAGAATAAAAAAATGGACATGGATAAAGATTAGATTAATAAAAAGGAGAAATTAGGTATGAAATGAAACATATAAGGAAAAAGAATTAAATGGGATACAAGAATAAATGTAAGAAAGAGAGAAAATCATTGGGGGGAGAAATAATTAATGGGGATGGGGGAAAGAGAAAACTCTCTTTACCTTGTCAAGTTACTCAGTAACTTGAGTATTCATGGTCAAGTTCTGCCAAGTGTCAAGGAGAATAATCCAGGAGAGACTCATGTGTGGGCTTATCCTACTAAAATTTCTTAACGAGAAGCAAAAAGAAAAGCAACTAAGAAAGAAAATGCAAGTTACATACATGTTAAAAAGTCACTTTATACTGACATGGTACATTTCAACTGTAATAATATGCTAGAAAGTAGTAAAACAAACTTTTATAAATTTAAAAAAACTGCAACTTTCCCAATTCACCCAACTACTTAGTGGGTTCAAGAAGAAGGGGTCTGCTCCTAAAATTCAGGATCCATATTGTAGTTCATCTGTTTAATTTTTCTTTCTTTCTTTTTTTTTTAATTAAAGATGGCAGTACATTGGGGGAAAAAAATTAGAAAGAGTAGTGGCAAGAATCTCTTTGTTATCACATCATAATAAAAACTACCAATGTCCTGGCATGAGAGGTGCCAGCAAAATTATTATATGGTCAGATAGTATAATAATATTATAATCGTTATTTTTAGACATGTCAAGAAAGATTAAATGTGTTGAGTGCATTATGTATATATATGTATGAGTATATACACATATGTATATATGCATGTATGTGTGTATGCATGTATGTATCTGTCTGTCTCTAAACGCTTTTTGTGAGTGAGGGTTAGATTGTTAAATGATTTGCAAATTCAAAGTGATTCATTTCAGTAAGATGAGTGAAAATGATAAGTGAAGTACTTATGACATTTTATTTTCCAATCAAATATAACAAGTTTTTAAATTTCCTTGTCTGAAATTGACAAAGTAGAAGAGTCTTAGATTCAGCAACAATTTTTATAACAAAGTAAGGCAATAACTTGGAAGGACAATTTTTTATTATCTTATTTGATTTCCTATTGCATTGTTTTATTTTTCCAGTGTCCATGCTATTAATAAAACTCCAGGGGCACAGCTTGTACATGGAAAGAGTTTTAGCAACTCATAAATAATATAACCATAGGCAAGAAAGGGAAAAGTTGTCTTACTTAGTCTTTTGGTCTGTATGTAGCAAGACAATTTTATTATTAATACTTCTTTTCTTGTCAAAGAATCTACCCTCCTCAAAAAAACAAACCAAAAAAAAAAAAAAAAGGAACGGTGCTTCTTAAGTAATAGTTCCGAAACAGGTATTATTTATTTCCTCTTGATACAACAAACAATCCAGGCAATGCTTGAAAAACAACAACAACCACTAAGTAATAGCTGATATTGTTTAACTGTTAAAAATTTCTCTTAGAGTGCATGGTTTCCTGACTTTGGGGGGAAAAACCAAAGATTCTGTGTCATTTCTATGCAATTTTTTGAAAATTTGTTTTGACCTCTTTGCAATATACACAGATAACAAAAGGCTGTCCATTGTTTGTACAGATGCACACTTGTAACACGCCATTATGCACACAGGCCCTATTTGCAGTGGAGGTGATGACTGTCTTCATTTGCTTTCTTTTGTGGTAATGACAGCGCAGCTCATTCCCTCTGAAGGCCATTTGTGCATAGGGTAATGAGTCCTTCAGGCAAAACCACTGCCTGCTGCTCATTGAAACCTTTCCTACATACTGGTTGAGCTAAATGGGCATAGGTGTTATGCGTATTTATTTTCAGTAATAACATAAAAATAATGATTTATATTTACATGGTGATTGGCAGGATACCCTGGTCTACTTTCACATTTAAACCTATTTCCTCAGCCATACCACATCTATTCTTGTATAGTTATTGCTTGTTTAGCTCTTTTTGAGATGAAACACTCTTTGTGGTAGGAGTTATAGATATTGTCCATATGACACAGCACTGCATTCTCAGCATCTAGTTATTTATTCCTTTACTTACTTATTCAGTTCATACTAAGGACAATATTAGGTGCTGGGGGTATAAATTGGAAGAAGAATGCAAAATCCTTTCCTTCATGGTCCTTACATTGAAGTAGAGATGATAGATTTCTAAGAACAACATTTACCAGTTTAAAATGAATAAAATATGTACTAACATTATGAGCGCTGAAGATATTCGCCTAAGCTAAATTCCTCATAAAATGAACCATGAATTGGAACCATGACAAAATAGCTTGAATGCCCATATTCTCTAAATGATTCTCCCGAGAGAAGAAACTATCAGACGTACTTGACACAGGACTCAGAATTCCAAACAATTTAGTGCATATTATTAAACGTGTTCTTACAAGGCTACAAACTAGATGCCCACCACCTCAAACTTTGAGTTCCTGTGTGTTGGTGGGGGTATTATACAAGCCAGCGTAGCACTCTGGTTAAAATCTTTGATTACGGACTCTGATTCGAATATCTATTCTAACAGATACCTGCTGGGTTGCTTTACATTATTGCCTTAGCGTCTCTAAAACCTATTTTTTCATCTGCAATATGGGGTTGGTCAAAGTGATTCTGATAAATAGATGAGTTAAAGTTTAGATCACTGTTTGGCATACAATAAAATCAATTATGATTATTAATTATATTATAGAAGTAACTAACATTTTCATTAGTACATTTGGGCCATGTACTAACCAATTTCTCCTCAAGAATATTACTCTATCCCTAACCCTTTAAAATGCATCAGTGATTGTTTGTGGTAGTTTATGAAAGCCTATCTATTGACATCACTTTTCCACAGGTGACTATTTTCTTCAGGTTGATCTATGATCTCATTTAAACCAACTCATTTCTTGTTTATAATATATACATTGATGGGTTGAATAATCTACAAGAAACTTGTACAAAGCAATCATACTGGTTGACCAAATCCTCCCATTTTTTTCTTTTTGACACCAGTGAGGCAAGTGCTCTCATCTTCCTGGTAACTAGGTAGGGTCATGCAGCTAGATCCTGGTCAGTGGAATGCAGCAATCATGATGTGTATAATCTCCAGACATGCATGGTTAAAAAAAAACACAAAACACCCTGATCATTTCACAATATATATGCAAATATCGAATCATGACGTATACTTGAAACTACTATAATGTCATATGGCAGTTATCTCTTAATAGAATAAAACCCCACACAGCCCGTCTGTCCTCTCTTGACTCCTGGTTGGATTGACAGTTGCAGGTCAACTGTGTCCTGGCAGATACCTGGAGAGAAAGAGCCTAAGTTCTTGTCTAATTGCATGAGCAGCACCCCTTTCCTCCACCTATACTCATGGGCCATGAGTTATTTCTGTATGGTAAACCATTGAAATTGTGGAGTTGTCTGAATTTGGGCGGTGTTTAAAAACTGTAATAGTCTACCTTATGTCACTTCTCTATTGAAATGTAAAGGGGTTCTGTGTGTGTGTGAGTGTTCACACGTATGTGTGTGTGTGTGTGTGTGTGTGTGTGTGTGTAAAAGAGAGAGAGATACAGAGAGAGAGAGAGCTTATAAGCATTAAGGAGAGTTTGATTGTTTTGTGTAGTCACAATAATTTATGTGAGCCTACCCCTGGCAATAGATGTAACAATCAGATATAAACTATTACCACTATAGCGATTATTCATAATAAAGGAGAGCACAACACAGAAGAAAAAGGAACCAGAGACATTTTTAAATTTGTTAGGTAGTTAAAAAACACCACCTCTCTGAACAAAGGGAAATGTGGGCAACATGAAGGTTTGATATTTATGTTCAAGTAAGGAATATATATGTATATATATGCATACACACATAACACACACACATTTTGAACATGTATTAGAATTTTATATATATATATAAAATTTACATATATAAAATTCTAATATATATATATAAATTATACATACACACACGGTCAGACAATTCAATTTGTGAACTCACCCTAGAAAAAGTGCTACATACATCATTTCTGAATATTACTGTGGCCATCTTCGAACTGCTCCCCTTGGGAAGCTATGCACTGATACCAGCACCTACTCCATCTTTCAAAGCAATTTTGAAACTCTTTTTCTGGAATGGCCATCAGAGCTATTGCCGTATTACCCTTGATGTCCTGAATGTCATCAGAATGTGCTCCTTTCAACATTTCCTTTATTGTTGGGTAAAGAAAGAAGTCATTGGGGGCCAGATCAGGTGAGCAGGGAGGGTGTTCCTATACAGTTATTTGTTGACTGGCTAAAAACTTCTTCACAGACAGTGCTGTGTGAACTGGTGCATTGTCGTAATGGAAAAGCCATGCATCACTGGTGAAAAGTTCAGGTCATCTCACTTTCTCATGAAGCCTTTTCAGCACTTCCAAATAGAGAATTTGGCTAACTGTGTATCCAGTTGGTACAAATTTATAATGAATAATCCCTCTGATATCAAAAAAGGTTAGCAACATCATTACAACAAGTTCTAGAACTTAATTGTGAGATCTCGTGTTTGTGTGTGTATACATTTTGAATATATATTAGAATTTTGTCCTAATATTTTTAGATTTGTATTACAGTTTTTATAAACTCATTTCCTATTGACATATACAGACTTTTAACCTACCTATAAAAGGGTACTATAGGCCACATCATTTTAAATTCTGGGGCTAAAGAATTTGTATCTTAGGGCCTGCCGAGTGGCACAGTGGTTAAGCGCTGGCTTTGGAAGCCAGCAGCCCTGGTTCGGGTCCCACATATTAGGGCCAGTGACACTGCCCTCAAAAAAAAAAAAAGAATTTGTATCTTACTTTCTTGGCTTGGGAATACTAGGATTTCCAGATGGATCCTGTGTGGGAGATATGTAAGACTTTTGAATAAATAATTTTGCCTTGAACATAAAACAAAATTAATTAGTTAATACTAGGATGTTTATTGATTGATTGTATTATACTGTTATAATTGCACAGTTATGCAGACAAAATTATGAATTTGTAGGGCATAAGAGGTGAACTACTTAAAAAAAAATACCACAGTCTTTTATTATTTTAATATGAATTTTAATGGTGACTCAATTTTTTTTCTTTTTTTCTTTTTTTTTTTTTTTGAGGGCGGTGTCACTGGCCCTCATATGTGGGACCCGAACTGGGACCACTGGCTTCCCAAGCCAGCGCCGAATCACCATGCCACTTGGCCAGCCCAGTGTCTCAATTTTTATAAAGCATTTCTGACCTGGATGATGGGGACTTAACTGAGTAATAACTCTGGACTGAAACTCACATGGAGTAATAGAATCCATTCAAGATTCATGGGATTGAATAGAGTAATAATATCCTAAAATTAACAGATCATTTTATTGACTTATATTCCAATTTATTGTCTGGAGACTTTTATGGTATCAAATATAACTATTTTAATTGTATAAGTACTACATGTTAATACTGATAAAAAATTTCTAGGAAAATCCTGAGCACTTTTATGAGCTATTGTACCAATTTATCTGGGAGTTTTGATGTATTCAACTTTTCCAAAAGTGACTCTAAATCTATACCTGTAGAGAAATAAAATAAGTAAAATAAAATAAAGTAAAATAAAATAAGTCTATGTAGAGTTTGCTCTCTGCCATACATTAAATATGTGTAGTTCTAGCTATTATATATGTAAAATAGAATTTGGTCTCAGCAACATTATCTGCTTGTACTTGCAAATCAGAATAATGTATTTGAATCCAGTTTCGCAATAAACAATGTAAAAATAAGTAATGTTCATGAAGGTCCAACCAATAAACCTGCCTCCACCTTGCTTTGTATGAAGTACAGTAGAATCAGAGTGGTCATCACTACAAAATGATATGCATTATGACTTCTTTCCAGCCTTTGCTAAAAGCTGTTTAAGGTCGACCAAACTGGATAAAATCTTTGTTCTTTTGAAGTCTTCCCATCTTCATCCATCTCTGATATAGTCAGAGGGTATATAGAACTGTTCAACTTGATGACACATGTGTATTTGGTGAAATTAAGCACTAAGGACTTCTAGGCTAAGCAGTAACTCTGCCCACATTACCCTAACCCTTGGCTTTATGATGTATCCAAATACTCGGGCTTACTGACAGCCCTAGTAGGTAGTTCTTTCACTTTGTTCACTAAGCCCTAATCACACTAGACTTACTTAAAACCCTGCAAACTCTTCCCTACTCCCTATCTTAGTGCCTTTGCACATAAATGATTTTTTTTTTCTGCCTGAAATATGTGTTCCTCTATCTTCTCATGACTTGTTCTTACTCCTTGAGTAGCAACTGCAATATCATATTCTCAGGTAAAAGGTCCTTTGCATATATTGCTAGCACCTAAATTATTTTCATTTTTTTTTTTAGCTGAGCCATTCTGCCACCTGTTGGCAGCTCAGGGGCAGCTCAGCTTGGGCTGGGCATCGAACTGCTGTTGCCCAGATCTCAGCTCGCTCTCTTAAGCAAGCTCTTAACCAACTGAGCCACTCGGCCAGCCCCTAAATTCTTTTCTTCTTCTCGTTTATTTCTTTCATAGGCATCAATATGACTTGCAATTATTTTATTAAATTTTATTTATTTCTGTTCTTTTCTCTTTAAATACAAATATTACATTTTGTTGAGTGCCTACAACATGCTCAACATTGTAAAGTCTTCACATACTAAAGACATTCAATCCATGAAGAAACTATATAATCATTAATGTTTTGAAGATGAGGAAAGTGAAGCTTAGAGTGTCACCTGCTCAAAATCTCATACCTAGAAAATAGCTGATTATAGAATAACACAAACTGTCTATATATTCCATAAAGAAGGGCTGGAGTCAGCTTTATTTCCTATTTGATTAAAAGCCCCTACTGTGTCACCTAGTTTATAGTTAGTGCTTGATAAATAAATGAACAAATGGGAAATTTCATGGTCTTACTGTATCATGAAGCTTCTAAGTTGTGGCTACCCTTGGAAATTACTGAGACATAGCACTAGAAAAAAAGATCTTATTTCACTTTGTTATTTCATCAAACAGAGATATTTGAATTTCTGGTAAATGTTTAATCAGTTGTCAACTCTTCAAAAAAATCATTAGAAAAATGTTTTGATCAGGTGAAGCTACATTTATTAGACCTACTCTACAGTCATGGAGAACCTCATTTTGAGAGTCTTAGTGGTATCTCAGGGAAGGAATTTAGGTGGAGATATTATTTATGGAGTTTTTGGTCTACATTGGGTGATTTTATGTTGTATCTTACAAGGTAGAGAATTGATTGATTCTAGGCAACGTTTATAATATTAGCTTGATTTATCAATTACAATAAAGTGAATGCCTTAAAGCAAGTCTAAAATGTTTAATATTTTCAAGCTGTTAGACTTGATCAGTAAGAATTTTCAGTTGATTTATATTCCATATATATTCCATAAGCAAGTATTTTCTTGAACAACTAGATAAATTATTTTTGTTTGTTTTCAGGTTTGGGAAAATATGCCGGTTCTCACTCATATTGCTTAACACAAGGAAATGAAAGTATGCCCAGTCTCATTATTACTTAGCTTAGTAATTTCAGAATATATTTGATTCAGTTGTCACCAAAAAGTAGTGATATTATACAAGACCAAAGGCAAAACAGATGCTCTTTATTTTTCCCCCAGCAAATATCCCAGTGTGGCATTATATTCACATATTTACACAAAAACTTTTTATTTACCAGTGTGAGTGCTAAGCTGTAGATGTCACAAACTGTTGTATCTTCCCTCCCATCTTTCCAGGTGGCTCATTGCTTCTAATTATCCTTGAGGACTGTATGTTTCTAATTAATAATTTTTAAATTTAAAAAACCAAATGGAAAGGTATTGTAAAACATTGGAGCGTGCACAGAGTGGGATAATTCTGAAGACTTTTCTGTCATGGATGATCAATTCTTCCACTTCCAGTTTTATTGACTATAATGTTCACAAACATGAGGATAAAATGCTTCACGACACATTGAAAACAAATGTAATTGCTCTACACTGAATCTCTTTGTAAAAGAATGGACTACCCATTTTAATTTACTTCAAATAGGGTTTTCTGGAAGTTGAATTTGAGTTTTGAAGAATAAGGACATTATGGAGTCTGTTGGTGTGATGACCTTAACTTTATGTCCTCAGAGACAGGAGTGAACCATAAAAGAGTTATTCTCTTTAGTTATCTTATAAAATTGCTTTCTGAAGGATTTATTAATGAAACTCACCATTTAATAAGACAGAAAATAATTTCTGTAAATTTACTCTTCATAGAGAAAGTGTCTAAAATTCATGTTATATACACAAAAAAATCAAACTATTACTTATTATGAATATGACATTCAGTTGATAGATTGCTTTAAAAAAATAAACTAATACTGCTTCAGAAGAAAATTCTTTTAAAAAAAGAAAGAAAGAAATGATTAAACTAATCCACCAGAAAGTGTCAATATTATAATGGCTTTGAGCAAAAGGTTTTTCTGTCTGTAATGGGAAGTTTTGAGAAAAAAGTTTAACTTCTAGAAACAGAATCTTGATTTAGGGCAATTTCCCCACATTACTAAAGGTAAATATAATCTTGCCTGTTAGATAAGTTTGTTTTTGGAAGGCTTCTGATTACTAATCAGAGAAAATAAATTCATTTTCAGGGCCAATAATCTTCAGATTTGGTTTATTTTGGCATTTGTTTTTGTGACCCGCTCTAGTCATCCCCATAATTTACTTATTACAATGCATTTGCCACACTTACATCTCTTTCTTTTTTGTTTGGGATGTTTATCCCTCTGGCGATGAAGCTCACACACCGTAAGTAAAACCATGTTTTTCTTAGAGATAACATTGATGCTGTGATAGTAAAGAATATTTAGAGCAGTCACAGCTTGTAAGACTGTTACCTGGTGTTGTTTATAACTTACAGGCTCTGTTCCAGAGCCAGTGTAGTCACAGACTCTCACCAACATGGCCTGCTGTTCAACCACTTAATTCTACCCATTCATCTCTAAACATTTGTCAATCAGGCAAATCAAATTTGAACAAGATCAAGCTAGGAAAACCTTGGTGTTAGATCAAGGGGTAGCAAGATTTACCAGGAGGAATCTTGAACAAGACAGATTTTAACAATGCCAAAATAAAATAAAACAATTTCATATCATACTGGCCTTTAGACTAGATGCCAGGCCATTACAAAATATAAAAACATCGCACATTTATAAAAGGTGATCTGAGAAATAAAACGTGATTTATTGTAGAAGTCTTACAATTTGTTATTTTCTGGCATGAGTGTCATGACTGTCTTGGAGTAGTCATTAAACTTAATAGTTGACCTGTGGTAACACTACTTTCTTGAGAGAGAGTTATTGATTTTACGGATAAGAGAGAGGGAAGAATGGAGTGGTAAGAGCAAAGGGATTGGAATCAAATGGCCTGGCTGGTTTTGAATCTTAGTTCTGCTCCTTACTGCTATATGAGCTGGGATAATTCAGTTAAACTCTGGTCCTTAGTCCCTGCATCTATAAAATGAATGTAATGTAAATCACAGATGTTGCATACGTAAGTGAGACTATGGGGAAGGAAACATGTGAAACTGTGAAGTGTCATATTTCTGTAAGTTGGTTTGTTACTATTGTTACTACTACTATTACTACCACCAAAATAAAGCTTTGAGATCCAAGGAATCTAAATTTGAAAGGATACATGCCTAACACATGATTGTATGACTGAACCTCTTTATTTCATTATTTCCATTTGTTTCATTACCCAAAAAAAGAAAGAAAGAAAAGAGAAAAAAAAAATAGGACCAAAACAGTCCAAAATAACCCTGAATAGATATTATCATATATGGTATGATATGGCATCACTATCACTGAGAAAGACTGAAAGCAGTGTGCTTGTAATAGAAATAATTCAGGGCATGGATGATATCTCCTGATTGCCTATGATGTGAGTCATAAGTGCGGATGTGTGGCTGATGCAAGGAGGTCAAAGATATTGTTGATTGGTCAAAAAGTCACACTGCAGAGAGAAAGCAATTACAGTAACTCTGGGTTCAGAGCAAACAGAAAAAAGGAATATCAAACAATCGCATCCTACTTCATTGCTAAACAGGAGATACTTAGTGAATTCTCCTGGTAGGAGAAAATAAATAGTGATAAAAACATGAATGCTTATTAAAATCTATGGAAGGGTATCATTTAACAGTAAGTTAAATGAACAGCTTTCAAATTGCCTTGGATAAACTATATAAGAAGATGAAGAAGAAGGAATCAAAGGAAGAAACATTTATAGATTGCTCATTTGCAAGTAATATTCTGAGAACTTTATGTACATAGTAATAATTAATCCTATAAAAAGTAATATTTTTCTCATTTATATGTAAGAGAGTGATTTGAAGTGTTTAATTTGCTCAAGGTCAACCAGTGATTAAATGGTAGAACAGGGATTTGAACTCAAATAGCCTGACCCCAGTCTGTTTTTAAAGTATAAATTTGAAAAAGGTTAAAAACCATGATATATATATATATATATATATATATATATATATATATATATATATATAAAATAAACACATATCAAAGTTTAAAATAAGTTCATTAGTTATTTAAGAGACTATTTGAAGAGTTATGAACTATTCAAAGCTAATTTTGAGAAGATACACACACACACACACACACACACACACACACACACACACACACAGAGGGTGCCAAAAAATGTATGCATATTTTAAGAAAGAAAAACTGTATTAAAATTGTAACAATATATACCAATAACCAAAGATAAATACAAGTCACATGTGACTTCTGCAATTACAAGAGGTGCTCAAAGTGGTTCCCATCAGCGTCCAGACATTTCTGATAACAGCGAACTGCTTGAGCAACGTTCGTTGATCGAAGGGTCCACTTGTATATGTTTTTGTGGCATCCCCGGTATATATGCAATGTTAGAATATATGCAATGTTAGGATAGCTTACTGGCTTTAATGCAAAACTAATTAATGTCCAGCAGGGCCATAGACCTTTAGTATTATCTGTTCAACTGGGCTAATGCTTTTTCTATATCTTCAGACAAAATCAAGTTAACACATGACTTCTCTAAGTCTGTGAACTTTAATTATAGTAAACATTTGAACTAAGAACATTACTCAAGATGAGCCTTGGTTGAACTTTTCCCCAATATGATATGGAATAGATATGCTGCCCACCACCCTGTCTTATTTTAAAGGTTCAGATCATTTTTCTGACCAAATATAGTAATATGATGCCTGAGCAATATAAATATAGATGATATAGATATAGATATATTATATATATAGTTTCTTTTAGATTCACATTAACTGGGTTAAGAATTTGGGTTAAGAATATAATGCCTATGTTATAATTATTTTTGTTTTATAGATAAGGTAAGTTGATATTCAGGGATACGATATAGCTTCAAGTTCATATGTTTGAGACAGAATGCAAGTTCAAAACAAAAGGTTTTTTTCTATGAACTTCCATATTATTCCTATCTGCTTTCCAAATAGCTTTATAATTCAACATATTTCAATTATGATATTTTTGGTTTTTTGTTCTGTAAATTTGTTTCCTCTCATATATTGTTAGCAACAATACAAAATCAAAATAAAAAAACAAACAAAAATAACATTTTTTGAAGTTTTTTCCTAGCCATAGGGAAAATGAAAGGTGAAACAACCTAGTTCCTGACTATAAAGAACTTAATTAACATGCTGTACCTTTTCTTTGAGGCCAAGTAAATAGAAACATAATCCATTATTTAAGCAGTAATTTCCATTTAACCAATACTTAATGAATATACCTTTGTGAGAAATACTGTACAGATGCTTCTAGGAATACATGATCAAGAAGAAATATTTTTTTGCTCCTAGGGGATTCCAGTCTACTGACTTGACATTTTAATACTTTTCTCAAGTGTTTCTGTGATTACTATAGTCAATTCACATCACTCAACCCTTACTGGGATAGCTAAAAGAAACTTCTAAATCTCCTGTCTTTGACTCATTCTCTGCAATATAATGGTATTTGGCATTGTCACTGTGTTCTAAAATACAAGTACCATGTGATATAAAAAAGAGTCTATTGATGGTGAGTACAAACTGGCATGGAAAAGATAAGTATGGGGGACTTACCATGCTAGTGAAGTTAGGTAAAGAGGCTCAGGAGGAGGGGGTATTGAACATGAGTTTGGAAGAAGACAGAGTAGGCATCTACCAGGCAGAGAATTCAGGAAAGGGCATTTCTGGTATTATAATTAAGACTTGGCATGGGTATACATGGTAGATCTAAAAATGTGCCTCTCAGATTCCTGGTCACTGGAGAACTAGTAACAATAGAGCTGTTCTAATAGTTGACAGCTTACACCTTCAGGGCCTTTGGCTTCTGCTGCAGTGTTGAGTGGAGGACATACTCTTCCACAATAGCCCAAACCAATGATACACATGGGCAGGGTACTAGAAGCTAGTTATTTTTGCTCAACATAGCTCCCCTTCAGGCAATTATTGCATTAGACTTCCCCACTGAACTGGGTGAGGCTTTCTCAGAGCAGTACAATAGTCTGTGCCTTTCTTCCTCAATCACTCCTTCCCCTCCCCTCTCATCGTATCATGGTCAGGAATCATCTTCAACAAACCTCTTGTTCTTCTGACTCTGTTTTTGTACATACTTCTTGGAGGACTTAAGCTGACACAGTGTATTAAGGTCAAGAACTGTGAAATAAGCACTTATTTTAAGTGCTTCCCTCTAATGGGAGTGAAAATACATATCCGGTACCAAGAAATTGCTTGGACATAATATTTGTTTCAAAGTTTTTGTCTGTTGAGTTCTGCCTCTGAAACAGAACAGTTTTTAAACAAAGGGGGTACAAAAGATGAGTGCTGGGGGAGTGCACAGTCTAATGACCCTGAGAACCACAGCTTGAGAGGCATTGTTTATACTTTAGAAGTTGCTCCTGCCATTGAAAAGTCTCCTCTGGATAGGAATGGTAGTCCCCCAAATCATGTCATTTAGGGAAAAGGGGTGTGTTGTTTGGACCCAGACACCATCCCATCAGGGGTCAATCCCATCTGCAAAGCAAGAGGGAATTGTTATTAAGAGCTGTTTGTTTGCTCATCATCAAGGATAACAATATCCCTTCAGTAAAAGTAAATGGATCGAAGGTCCAGGATTGAAGGTCAAGTATGGGAAAAAGAAGGTTAAAATAACATAAAAATATGATCATATTAATCATTGCTTTTAGTATTGGGAGCAGTTCAGCACATTATTTAATCAAACTTTAAGGTTAAACATTGAGCAAAAAATTGATTAAGCAAAAATATGATTAATCAATTTGTTCACTGTTACAGTTTATAGTGAACATTTTAGTGTATTAAAAGCTTCTGGTGAATGCATGAATAGTTGATGAATTTTTAAATAAAGCCACATAGATTCTTAGCATATTAATATTAAGCCTGTAATAGAAAACCAACAATAATTACCAGAGAACATCTTTGAGAAACAGGTAAAAGGTTGTATGCATTTCTAATAAATTACCTACAGTCCATTATGGGATGAAATGCCTTTAACAGTAACCAATCAACAGATGACTGTGTAGTGAAATTACTTGAAGCAGACTTTGAGAACTATCCTTCATTTTCCTACTTCCTTCAAGATACATTATATCTATGGATTTTTTTTAAAGTTGACTCACACAAAACTCTTTTTATGTGCAAAATGATTATTCTAGAGGACTATTATATATAACATAATTAAATTGTCACTTAAAGCTTCCATTCTTTCTGCAAACGGTAAAATGATCCATTTGATAACAATAAAAGCCAATTATGTGGGATATAGGTTTTAGTAAATTTACTAAAGAATTGTGTGTTTATCTCTGCAAATCCATAAAACTATTATATATAAATTGAATTGATCTATGCAGCTTTTGGACTTAATACCTCATATGGCCCAGATTTTTGCCACCACAGTATCTTAAAGCTGTTGTAGGTCATGAGAATTAGAAATAAATAGTATCACATTTTTATTACATCTTTCCCCAAGCTATTTTGCTTAATCTTTCAGACACCATACAGAAGTAAACTCTGAGTCAAACTGCATTTCTAAAGGTCATTATCCGTTACTATTCCATAAACATCACAATCATTGTTAAATTGTACCTTCTCTTTCTGGCCACACTTTCTTAAAACTGATTTCCATGAAGATAGCTGCCTCAACGACCACATAAAATATAGGCATACAATTTAATTCTCAGGGAGTCCAGAAACTCAAATGTTCTAACTTGACAGAGACAAAAAAAAACAAAAAACAACGCATACTGGACTTAGAGATGAGTGTTATTTGGGGGCTGCTTAAAAGCGTAAAAGAAATATAGTATACTGATTATTGTAATAATGATAGAAATGTTGTGGTGGCTCTAAATACCTAAAATAGTACAGCTGACATATGTACAAAGAGTCTGTATGATCAATAGTCCAATTTGACATCGACAGAGTTACTTTTTGTATTTTAAACTTCAATATTTATCAATGAGGAATTAATAAAATACATAATCATGGAGTTTAAGGAATACAGGCCTTATTTTATCCATTCATTCTGATGGACTGGGCTTTGCATATTTATTACTTATATGATTGTACCTTTAGAGATTTGTGTTTGTTCCCACCCCTTTCTCCCTCCCTTACCTACTTGTCCTATTTATTTCTATTTCCCCCTCTTTTTCTAACTTTAATGCAATAAAACTGCTTATGTTTCTTTAACTTGATCATTTGTGTCAGCAGCCCCTGAGGGTCAGAAACTTCAAATCAAGGTCCTTGTGTGCAATGCCAGTCAGGCCAATAGAAGGAGACTGTGTTCAATTCAGCAGATCAGAAAGTTTATTCTTTGATCAAAGAAGGGACAATGGCACTCATACTCTAAAGATTCCTCCTCTCTGATTTTGGGAAACCAGGAAAGTCTTAAAGGGTGAGGGGAAGGTAGGTGGGTTCAGAGGTGCGGATATCTAAGAAAATGTGGAGAGTTCTTGGAATTTTAGGAGAGCATGCATGGTTTCCAAACATGCTTGCAACATGCCTGGCCATACATCACATGTCTCATTTTAATGTAAAAATCACCTTTAGGCATGATTTTTACTATACTAATGAAGAAAAGTTTGTCAAAAGTCACTTGGGGAAGGGTTTGGGGTGCCATCTTGTATCCTTCTAACACAAACCGGTTTCTTAGGTGTGGTCATTGGGTTTTTATGTGTTTCTTTCAGGCTTAACTAGCCCTGGAATTTCCACCTTTTCTTAGGAGTTCATCGTGCTTGTTGTGTTAGGGGGTATGTTGGAGAGAATACAGGATATAATCAATACAAGTTTAAGGATTAACTAAGAATGTGGTGGCATAACCCAGTGACATTCTCACTGAACAACCATATGTCTTAGAAATCATTCCATGTCACTACTACATGTATTTGTGCCCCATTCTTTTACATTTGAACATGGTGTTACATGTCATGGGTATACAGCATGTTTGTTTTTCCTTTCCTTACTAGTAGACCTTTAGATTGTTTCCATTTCTTCTGTATTCCATAGAATGTTTAAATTGATATCTTTCTGTATGCCTCTTGGAGGATATGCTGAGTTTTTATATAAATAGAGGATATTATACAATTAATAACAAAATCAAATTGTAATTGTCTTGATAATTCATGTAAATAATCATAAACTAACAACTTTTATCCAGCTTTTTTGACTTTATTCAGTTTTTACTCATTCACTTCATGTATTTACTAACTTTTTTCATCTCATGATTTTAACATCTCATGAAATGCCTAAAATAGTGACAAACAGAATAAATGTGATGTTCTGTAAAGAAAGCCTTTGAAGTCAAAGAGATATATGGAATCAGACTTGCTGACATTAAATTGTCACTGTTGAAGTAGAGTGAAACATTTTTAATGTACTCATATATGTGGACATTCAGAAGGAGACTTCTCAGTCTGCATCCCCAAACCCAGGGTAAGTGACAAAGTGGCTAGATTTGTCATGCTTTCATTTCTAAACCAAGAGCTGTGTGCTGGAGTCAGGTTCTTATTCAAGAAATCAGCATCTACTGAAGCCAAGTAGATAAAGGTGAAGAAGTAGGAAACAGAAAAAAGAGTGAGGTCATGGGCAAATGAGCCCACAGACTCCCACAACATCTGTAAGTGAAACGGGGCAATAATGCCTGCCTTCCTTTAGGATTATTGTTAAGAGTGAGACAAAATTTAAAAGGAGCCTACCGTATATTAAACCACTGACTCTCAAGTGTGTGTGTCAGTGTGTGTTTATATTCCCCTTTCTTTTCAATACTTAGTATACTTAGTACATTATTCTGCAACTTCCTATTTTTTTACTTAATGTATCATGGAAATTTGTTTCAATTACTGTATTTTAAAAAATAACTCATGAATTTTACTTGATATTATTAACAGTACTACAGTGAAAGCATTAGGTAAATACAAATCGAAACAATAGTGAAACATCACTTTACACCCATTAGTTTGGCTATATCAAAAAGACAGGCAGTAAGAGGTGTTAGGAATGATGTGAAAAAACTGAAACCTTCATACATTGCTGGTGGGAATGTAAAATTGTGCACTGCTTTGGAAAACAATTTGGCAGTTATTTTAAAAGTTAAGCAGAGTTGCCATATGATTTAGCACTTTTATGCCTAAACATGTAGCCCCTTTCTGATAATTTATTGAACAGACATTCATGCAAATATAAAAACTTAAACATACAAAAACACATATACACATTTCCAAGGGAATTGGAAATCTGTCCACACAAAAACTTAACATGGTTCATAACAGCATTAATTTATGATAGCCAAAGAATAGAAACAGCCCACATGTTCAACAATTAATGAATGGATAAACAAAATAGAGTATATCCACAAATGGAATAATGGTTAGGCATAAAAAGTAATGAACTACTAATACATCCTACAATATACATAAGCCTTGAAAATACGATGCTAACTGAAAGAAATCTGACTCTAAAGATACATATTATATGATTCTATTCATATGAAATGTTCCCCATAGGCAAACCCATACTGACGGAAAGCAGATTAATATTTGCCAGGACCTGGAAAGAAAGAAAGTAGAATGAATGCTAATGGTTATATGTCTTTTTTTTATTTTAATGAAAATATTCTGAAATTAGAGAGTGGTTATAGATGCATAGCCTTGTGAATATACTAAAAAACATTGAGTTATACTCGTATAATCAGAGATAATTTTTCTTGACAGTCCGAGTGGTTGTCTCCATTCATTGTCTTGTTTCTTCTACAACTTCCTTCATATTCTTGTGTCTGAAGTGGGATATTTAAAAAAATAAGATAAAGTCAAATATTTAGATGGCTAGAACCCTCAACATTTCCTGCCGCCCCCAATACTACACTTGTTTACTCTTCATTCAGATTCTCAGGAAAGAAATGAAGAGGCATAATTAGTTGATCTGATATTCTTAAAACCAATACATCAAAGCACATTGAATTATGAATTCCTTTAAAGTTTCCCTACTTCTATATTTTAATGTATGATGATTTCCAAATTGCTTTTTTGTAGTTTGGTACGCTGAATGATCTTTAGAAGTGAAGGAATACCGATTCTGACGCCAACCTTTGTACTCACTGGACACATATGCCCTTACACAAAGAGCCAATGTCCCAGGGTTCAGATTGCTGTTCTTAGAAACGACAGTGTTGGCATACACAGCCTTTGGACCCTCCATCCCCATGATTCCATGACAAGGTAGCAGCTTCCCCTGTATAAAGATGCTGATAAACAAGAGGACTGAAATGAGATTCATGATACTAAATCAGAAAAAAATGAGCCTTGTTTTACACAGAATAGAATTGTGAAAAACTAAGTAAATAATAAGAACATTTAAGATTTCTATCCCATGTGCTGAGAAAGTTTGATCTGTATCAATAAACATTTGCAAGTGAACGGTCACTAATGCTCAGATACAGTATTTCCATTAATGAATCATGTCTGCCTTGGCATAGCAGACTGTTGAGAGCTTAGTAAGGGTCCCAGCTAGCTCACACTCACAGACTCTGTTTTTGAGAATGCAATAGTGATTATTGGAATTGACAGTCTCAATCCCCAGGCACCAAAGTGAACAAGAGGTTATGAATATTATGGGGAGATTTTTTTGTCTTTTGTTATTTTTTCCTTCAAAGTCTGCCCTGAATTCAGAATTTTATTAAAGTGTACAAAGAGCAGTGAGGCAGTGCCACAGTCAGGCCACTGGGGAGGAGGAAAATGAAGATGAGGCACGTGAGGATTCTAAGAGGAGCAATAACCAAACCTGCCCCACCTACATTCAATTTGAAGAATAATATTTAACATCTCCAGGGTGCTCACTGATGCTGATATCTCTGTTATTTATTGCCTCCAGTTCTAGGGTTGAATACATACTATGAGTTATGAACTGTATTTGTGATGAGGATACAAATGTGAAAGATACAACCCTGGATCCTGCATTTTATCTCTCACAGTCTTCAACATGACTGTTTGAATCATAGGCTTTCTAAACCATCACTCTGCAATGAACTTGATCCCCCCTCCCTGCTGAGAATAGAAGTCCAGATATGGAAGGCCCTTCATGATATGTGTACTGCTTGCATTTCTTGCCTCATCTCTTATCTTTACCTGCCATTATACTGTGGGCTCTACTGAAATTTGTACATCTCACTCCAAGTATGGCTTCAGTGATAGACCATATTCTTAAATTTCATTGCCTTTACATTATCCCATTTTTCCAGAGTGGCTTTACTGACTTTCTTCACTTACTTCGTTCCTACTAGATCTGCAAGTATCAACTGAGATAACTCCTTCAGGACACCTATTCTAATGCCTAGGATTAGAGGCCCATTTTCATATTCGCATAGGAGATAATTCTTTTAATGCAGGGGGGCTGCCATCTATTTACCCCTCTGGATCACAAACTTACTTCAATCAATCAGCTCAATTTCTGGCCAGTATGTGTTCAAATATATTTTCATAAAAAAATAAATGATTAAATAACTAACTCTAAGATGTAAATGGTCATATCACTCTCTCCTTTTTGTGGTTGAAGAAACTAAAGAGCCTATCCCAAACCCAGGGTCAGTTGGTAAAATATACCTCGTTTTCTGACTAAGTCAAAGGCTATTTCTCAATGGAGTGCCTCTTCATCTCATGATGAACAAAATTACTAATGAGAAGAAATATTAAGACTAAAAAAATGCCAGTGAGAATAAGAGAGATGAATTCTGTGATTCATGATGGTCTACCAACACACAGCATGTTCTCATGAGAAATATAAGAAAAGGGGGCCAGGAAGTGGGATGCTCCCACAAATGAATTTTTAATAAATGAAATGACAAGGTATTGTCTCAGAGAAATAAGAGTAGCAATACCTATTTTGATTAACTTCCATCTTTTGTTGTTATTACTGTTAATGTTGCTACGGTTGAAAACATGAGATTGGTCTTGGACGCTTTGTGGATTAGAAAATAATTTATCTACTGTTTTTTGTTGTTGTTTTCTTTCCCCCACCCCCACCAAGTCCTCTAAAGTTCTTCCCTTTTTCAGTCTTTCGAAAGTTAAATCAAGCGTAAGCACAAGTAACTTTGGACAGGGCCATTACTGTCTGTGTGACTCTTGCCTGTAGGATAAATTTTATTTGAACTGATTTCTTTTCCTTTTAAGAGCAATTCTCCTTAAGTTTTTGAGTAGAATATTTTAAAGGTTCTTAACTAATAAGAGCTTAAGCAGAATATCATTGGCATATACTTATCACCATATATTTTTTCGGCTCTTTGTTATGAAAGTTGCAAATGTACAGAAAAGTTAAAAGAATGAGCAACATAGATTTCACATAAATTCTGTACTTGTTAATGTTTTCATGTGTGTCTCATACTTCACCCCTAAATATTTCAACATTGTCTTATGAAAACAATAGCATTCTCTCATATAACTCTAGTACTTTTATCCCACCTAATAAAACTAACAGTCACACCCTAATTTCATTTAATATCCAGCTTATTTTCAAATTTCCTGAGATGCCTACAATAAGTACTTTATAGCTGCTTTTTTGTTGTTGCTGTTAAAGATTTTATTGGGGAATTCAGGTAGGGGAACAGGTTTGGGGAATTGGGAAGGGGGACCAGCCAAGTTATTGTTATTCAGTCTTCATTGTGGAGGGCACCAGTCGCCATCTGGCTTCCCATTGGCAGCTCGTGGCCTCTAAGCTCAAGGTGCTGTGTTCAATCTTAGTTGCGGGTGGGCGTAGCCACCATCCTATGTGGAGTCAAACCAGCAGCCTTGTTGTTAAGAGCGCATGCTTTATCCACTGAGTCATCCGGGTGGCAGCTCAGCTCAAGGTGCCGAGTCCAGTCTTAGTTTCGGGTGGGTGTAGACCACCATCGAACAGGGAATCTTGTTGTTACACCAGCTGAGCCATCCTGCCACCTGTTGGCAGCTCAACGATAGCTCAACTCCGGTGCAGCATCACTGGCCTATGTGGAAATTGAACCGGTGGCCCTGTTGCTCAGAGCTCACGCTCTTAAGCTAACTCTTAACCAACTGAGCCACTTGGTTACTTTCACTGACTGCTTTCTTAGCACTCTTTGGGTAAGATTTCCTTCTTTTATTTATTTGCTTTTTTCAAGTACAAATTTCTCCCTGCATTACGAAAGAAGGATGATACAGATTCAACTTCAATGGAAATTTATGAATATACTTTGGTCATTGTTTTTCTCAGTGAATGAGGAGAACAAGTCTCCCTTTTTTATATATGAGAGATTGACGGAATTATTATCAAGTGGCAACATGCAAAATTATTAAGCGATATATAAAAAGTATTTAAATCACTTCGTGCTTAGTTTTTTACCCTTGTTGCAAAACATAAATGTTTTGGAAATGGAATGGTCCAAACCATATAGTATAATGAACTTGTAGTGACATGTGATTGCATCTGTCTTTTTTCCCCACACAAGAGATGGATCATTATAAAAATAAATAAATACATAGTTAAGAACTTCCACCAATCCCATTTCTAAGGCAAAATTTTCCAAAATTCCCCAGGTCCAAAATGATATCACATGTGGATTCCACAATATTTGGCAACAGTCTGTGGGAGAGTCCAGGGCACAGATCTCTCCTTTTGCTTTAACTTGTAATGTGCAGTGGCGTCCACATTGATCGCCTATGATCTAGGCAGAGTACAACCTAAGTTGGGCTCAGATAGAGCTACACATGATTAGGTGCAGTCCCAGTCAATCTGAAAACACATGAAGCTAAAGTTCAAATGATAGATCAATATATCTACAGAGAGCAATCCTGGGTTAGTGAGTTGATCTGACTTAAGTATTATTAGAGGTCATTACCCTAACAACTTCGAAAATGTGTTGCTCTCAGTTAAGACTGAAACTGAGAAGCCTATTATTTAGACTCAGGCTTATCAACCTGGGAATTACCAAGGACCAATAGAGCATAGTGATGCGGGGTATTGATTTCAGAGAAGGACTGTTAGGTTCCATCATTTATTCATTGTGCGGAATCTGTGCAAATTGCTTAACTCGTCTGTATGTTAGTTTCCTTTCCTGTGCTATGGTGATAACAGCACTCTCTTAAAAGCTTATTATGGGGATTAAATGCGGTCATGCTTTTCAGGTCATTAGCCTATGGAGGAAGTTCTGTAAATGCTAGCTAGCTAGCCTTATTGTTGCTGTTGCTCTGAGGTCTAACAAAAGTCCAAACTACCTTGCCTTAAAGGCTATAGTTTATTACATTCAAGAGTGGTCCCAAAATCAGAAGGTACCACTTCACTATGATATTCACTGTACTGTTTCTGTAACTAATGTTCTGCAATTTAGGTGAGTGTGTCACCGTGGGGGGGTTGTATTCCTGATTCCTGTTTACAACCATTTTATTCCCTCTTGCTCCCTGCCCTCACACACACACACACACACACACACACACACACACACACACAATTTAATTACATGGACTTTTGAATACATAATACCTTTACATGTTATAAAATTCAAAGAAAAAATTTCAAAAAGGTAAAAAATCTTTTAAAAACGAAAGCGTTTTCCCACTTCTGTCTTCCAAGACCCTAAATCTCTCTTCAGAGACAACTATTACTAAGAGCTTCTTGTGTCAGACATATCTGTATGAACATATGCTCACACATTATATGTGGTCCCATTAATAATGTCTTCTGTGGGTCCACAAAATTCCCATTGTATATCACACCTATCTATCAATATCAACACATAAATTTACATTTATTTCAGCAAATATTACATGTGGGGAAGGAGGGAACTGAAAAAATTTCCCCTAGTCTCCTCTTACTAGTAACGATAGAAGATTGGAAAAAGGTCAGCTCTTATGAGTAGACACACACACACACACACACACACACACACACACACACACACCTCCCAGTTGCCCTCATCTGGTACAGACATACAATTCATGGAGAGTAACACCTGTTAGTGTTGCTTCCAGTGAAGAACACATTAAATATGTTTGTATATATTTTGTTGCTTTACCTTGCTATTTGCATAGTACTTTCTCCTTTTCTTGCCTTTACATGACTGTAAAATGAGATTTCAGTGAATCAATTTATATCAATAACAAAATCTAATCTTTAGAAATTATGAAGCTCTCCAAAACAGACTTCTTGTTTATTTCTTGTTGGCATTACTACTTAATAAGCTTACTGATGTAAATTATTAATAGTGCTAAAAGCAAGACATTCATTTTACAAGCTCTACTAAGGTATAATAGTGGCAAATTGCCATTATTTCATTTATTGAGTAATGCATTTATTTAAGATATTTATAGATACACTCTCTTGATAATATGTATTCTTTCCGTGATTAAGTGGTCCTGTCATTTCCACAAAATATAAAGCTTACAAAATTCTTTTGACACTAAAGTAAATAATATGCTCAGTGGTGTGTGTGTGTGTGTGTGTGTGTGTGTGTGTGTGTGTGTTATGATGATATTCTCCTGTACTGAAAAGCAGCACCTTAGTTACAGAGTGAAATTGACATTCCTCCAATAAGTTAACATTCCCAAAGTGAATGCATCTTAAGTAAAAAAAAAAAAAAAAAAAAAAAAATGTACCTGGCTCAGGTGACTTGTTTAGTAATACCAACAAGGTCACTTTAAATACAGTTTGACAAGGAGAAAAAAAAAATGGAAGAGAAAGAGAATCATTTTTTAAATTTATTAAGGAGCATTCATTTATAGTGTTTTCCTTAAAATATCAACAACAGACAAAAAACACCAATGAAGTCACTCTTTTATGTCTATGTATATTTATAAATTATTCTGCAAAAGGGAAAATTACATTGAAAAAATTCTTTGTTCATTCTGAATATTATGCAGGTAAATGTCAGTCAGAAAAAAATCTTTCTCAAGCATTCACTTTTGCTTAATTTAGTCACTTACCAGTCAATAAAAGTATACTGTGCTTGGCATTAAGATACGTGCTAGGTGTAAAGAGATAAACCAAAAAGACCAAGGTACTAAAAGAATCCAGGGAATAATTGTAACAACGTAATAAGTATCGGATGAAAGGGCCTTACCATGTTGTATATCTGCACAGGGGAAGGCAGTCTAGTCTTTAATGAGGAGGCAAAGAAGACTTCCTGGAAGAGGCAGCGCATTAGCAGAAAAGGCAATGCAGTATTAAGGAGAAAGGGTAATGACAAGAAAACAAAGCATTTATTGCAAATAAGTTGTCAAGTGACATTTTTGGTATCGAGGACATTTAGGTCAAGTGGTGTTATGGAAATTTTAAAACACTCCTTATGGAAGACGATGTTAGATTACAGCGGGAAAGAAAGAGATGGACTCTTTCCCAGGAGCTGGTAGTCCTTAATATTAAAGAAAAACATGACGAATATGAAAGCCATGTACATACATACACGTAAATACCTGCTAAAATGGAACAGACACAGAGGTGCCTTCTGACTATGGTGATTTCTCATAACCTTCCTTGTTTTTGATGACCTTGATGGTTTTAAGAAGTTATTGGACAGGTGGCACACAATTGGAATTTGTCTGATGTTTTCCTCATGATAAGACTTTGTATATGACTTATTGGAAGGAAAACCAGATGTAAAGTGCCGTTTTCGTCACGTTATGTCAAGGGTCCATATTACCAACATGATTTATGACTTGATGTTGACCTTCACCACCTAGCTGAGGGAGTGTTTGTCAGGTTTCTCCACTTTAAGGCTACTCTCTCTCTACCTTTCCATACTGCACACTTTGGAAGGAAGTTCCTATGCACAATTTACACCAAAGGAGTGGGTACATATATGGTCCTCCGCCTTGAGGGAGGAGTGTTGACTTAAGTGATTTTAGAATTCTTCTGCATGAAGGATCAGTTTCTTCCCCCTGATGTATTAATTTAGTAAATCACTTAATTATGTCAGTGTAGAATAGTATTTATTTCATACTTTGAGTTATAATCCATACAGCTTTAGTTTTTTGCTCAAATTAATTGAGCTGTATTTCTTAGGAGCTTTTCCAATTGGCTCCAATGTATTTTTTTTTTAGCATTTCCGTATTTTCTGACCCTACAAAATAAATATCTTATAGATTTCTTGCCCCAGCTGTAGAATCAGCCATTTCTCCAAAGAGTTCCAGTTCCTTTTATTGGAGAATGGTATTATTAACCAAGAACTAGACATAAGGTGTTCTCCTTGCTATTGGGGTATCATTATTTTTGCCCTTTTAACTAACAGAGAAATAAATTTATAGGTTTGTACTGACCTCTGTATATAAAAGATATCTACACGTATTTCTATACTTAACCATATGTATCTATACTAAGCTAAACATGGGTTGCTATTGATGCTTCTAACTAATCTATTATTACCTGGATCGTTTTACCTTCCTCCCCTTGCTAATCTGTAAATTCCCACTTAAACAGAGAGGATCCTGGCTACCACCATCTGCCATGCATTTACTTAATTTTTCCATCCGGTATACATGATTAAAAGTATCAGAATTGTTAACCTGTGCTCCTGTAGATGTAATTTTATCAATTAAAAAAAACACAGTACTTATACACAATTCCTTTCACTTTTAGTTTTGCAGACTCTATTCCTTGCTCAAGTTACTAAGTCAGTACCTTTTCCCCATTTCTATCAGTGAGGTCATCCCATACGCTCATAATATACTTAGATTTTCTTGTCACCGTCTGTATTCCTTCCAGAGATACTACAATTTCCTAACTAATTTTATTTTTACTTCACATACATTAAGATTCAATTTTTGTAGTATGATGTTCTAAGGATATAGACAAAAGCATAAGCTCTTTTATTCACCCTTACAATATTGAACAGAATCTTTTCACTGCTCAAAACTCTCCTGGGCTTCCCCTGTTCATCTCTCCAACCTCCCTTCCAACACCATGGCAAGAACTGGCTGTTGTATACCACATACATTACCATTCTGATGGCATTTACTTACAAGTGCTTGTCCTTTCCCTTTTTTGTTTAAATCATCTCTCCATCAAATTATTTTAACCCCATGTCCAAAATATGAAACAGATAACACGTCCTCAAGAATTGTAGCGTAGAATGAAAGTTTCTGAAAGAAACACTGTGTTATGAAATGCCCTGCAAGCAAACATTGCTTCTGAGGAAAGTTGCTTGCATCTTTGAAATAAGGCTATGAGTTGCTGAGCAGAGGGATTCGCTTATGTTATCGTATACCTTCTCATACAGAAATAGCCAATAAGTTGGTGGAACAATCTATCAACATTTTACTTATGGCATCAGCAGCTAAAGTACTCTTCTGCCAAATGCCAGAGTGGTCCTCAAAATATGGCTACATATTGGATCATCTGGGAGCCCTGAAAGGACTATTCCATGGATCCCAAGTCCAATGATTCTGATTTAATTGGGCTGGACACATTGGTTCCTGAGCATTGCAAATATTAAATTATCTCTAGGTGATTTTAATGGACAGTCTAGTCTGAGAACTATTTAGTCATGTTCTTAACTAGCTATTATAAATATGGAGTTTTCCCTACAGCCTGTGTATTAATTTTGTATTGCCTCTGTAACAAATTATCACAGAATTAAATTAATACAACATAAACTTATTACCTTACATGTCCATTTATCAGAAGTTCAGTGCACATTTCATTGGGCTAAAATCTAGTGAAAATTGGTCTGCATTTCTTTCTGGAGGCTCAAAACGAGATGTTTCCTTATTTCCCCATTTCTGGACACCACCCACATTGATTGGCCTGTGGTCCCTTTCTCCATTTTCTAAGCCAGCAATGGCTAGGAGAGGCATGGTGATTCTTCTCAGATTACCATCCCTCAGGGCCATCCTGGCCTGGAGATAGTTTCCATGTTTAAAGACCCATGGGATTAGACCGGGCCCACTGTGTATAATACAATATACTCTTCTCAGCTCAATGTCCTTAATCTTAATCACATCTGCAAAGACCCTTTGGCCATGTGAAGTAGCATATTCACAGATTTCTAGGGTTGGGATGTGGTCATGATTCCCAATATTCCCCCCAGAAACCCATGACCAGCTGCAAAAGTGAACATACCATCCACTTCTTTTTGCTTTTATCAAATCAAATCGTGTGTGTGTGTGTGTGTGTGTGTCTGTGTGTGTCTGTGTGTGTCTGTGTAGTTTAACTTTTCTTTCAGATTTTGCCTCCACGCTATTTTATATATTTTATTGTAATTAAACTATAAATAATTTATAGTCTCTGTTAAATAATATTGAGGCAGAATTATAATAGAAATACAGTATGACTGCCATGCAGAAGTTTGAGCTTGAAACTGAATTCAGTCATTTGTGAACATTAGACAGTATCCCTTGGGGAGTGAGTTGAGTGAAGTTTTAGTTGTATATAAATTTAAGTGTCACCATATATATTTTTGTGAAGTCCTGAGTGTCACTGATAAAACAAAGTCATTCTGTGATTTTTCCAGGTTGAGGTTTGTTTCCTTCTCATGTGCTACTATAAAATGCTCTCTGACTTGTAAGATTGCCTTGCATTCAATGTGATTTTTCAACTTTGCTTTGAACTCCAAAGCCAAAGTTATGTTGGTTTTTAGGAGAAGGCTAGGACAGTAAAACATAACTGTTTTAGATATTTTTTATAAAGAAAATATATAATAAACAAGGTAAAAACAATTCCATGATTAAAATCAATATAGAAGCAGAAATATAAATTAGCTGGAGTTTAAATCTCAAGTCCATTCTCTGCCTAACATCTGCCCTGCCTCCTTTTTTGAATGATGGGACTACCATTCTTTCTTGCATTAGTGCACATAAGGAATTCAATGGTAGCAGATGAATCATGATCAGACATGATAATCCATCATGGTAAGTTCATTCTCCAGTAATAGCTATAATTAGTAGCCATGGGTCCTGTGCCAATGATATATATCTGGAAATGTTTTGGGTCTGGCATCTGGGAAAGCTCTTACTTTCCAGATAAAATGAGGCAGACTTGCCTATCGTGGTCTTTTGATTTCATGATACCTACATATTCCTGCTTGGAATCTGATGCGATGCCTAGGAGTAGAGCCATCAACGTGTGACTAAAGATAAAGTACTCTGTCATTAAGGAAGGGTTACAGAGACCCCATTGCCAATGAAGCCATTAATTAGCTTCACAGTCTACAGACTATCTCCAGGCTCTTTGTCATATGTGAAATCAACTCTTATTTAAGCTACTTTTTATAACATTTTTCTCTTACTTGTAGCTAAGTATGACATGAATGATACAACAATCTTGCGAGTTTGTTTTTATAGTTTGTAGTTCCTGATACTTCATTTTTAACCTTCCCAGTCTATAACAGGCTGTTTTTCACTTCCCAAAGAATGCTAGTAACATCTTGGTTAAAGATTTATATCCTTTCAAAAAGAAAAAAAAGTCCAACTTTCTTTTCAAGTTCTGTCCAAAGGGTTAGCTTTGCCTATGTTCCTTAACAAATATAATGCTAGAAAACACTGAAATAAGCTCACAAAATTTCCCACTTGCTACAGGTGAACTCTGTCTTATCTGCTTTCTCTAATAAATATGGTCCAGTCTCTTGATGTATATCTCTTAGAGTTTAGTGAAGTGGAGAGAAAATGAGGAAACACGTATGTGAAATTGATTTCTAGTCCTTCTGTTTCTGGCTGATGTCAAATTGTGTTGTTGTTGTTTTCCATTATATTTTGCTTTTTTTGTCAAAGACCGCTTTCATTCAGGTAAAACATTAAAAGCTAGGTGGTAGGTAGAGTTTTAATAGCAAATTATTCAGCTCAAAGTTATTTTTCCCCACAAAGGGTTATTCTCATATCTAGAAATTTAAAATAATTATATGGTGAATGGTAACATTGTGGGAACCTTGACCTTCCCCTGTCGTTAGGGGTATGTCACTCTTTAGTGTATGTAAAAATCAGCATCTCCCCATCCTTCATTCACCTTTGAAATTGACACCATATAAGGAAATTAATTTTTTTTTTATATTAGTAAATTTTTAAATGGCCATCATGCATTGATGTAAAACCATGCGTTGCCATAGTTAAGATGTACACTGAAAGCAGGAAGTGGCCATGGCCTCGTGTTTGGGGGCCTAATACTCACAAGCTTTATACTAAATCTCTATCTACTCCTTAAAGAGTATGGTTTTAAAATAAATGTAATAAGTTTTTTGACGGAATATCAGTCAGCCGTTGTACTTTTCTGTTTTAAATTTATGAAGTGTTTCATTTTATGCTCTGGGTTTATAGAATTGCATAATGCATGAGATGTCAGGATCCTCTGAGATCAGATAGCCCGACCTCTCAGTACCCGGGTGAGAATATTGAGACATCGAGAGCCACATAACCAATTGTGGTGTCATGATGACCTCTATCAAATTGAAAACAATGTCAAGGACCAACCCTCCTCACCACACTCACCATAAATCCCTGACCTAGGAGTAAATTTGATAGAAGCCGCTGAATTACTGAATTAGAGAAGAATATATAGTAGGCAACTTGGTTCTTTTATAGTCACAGAGATTTACATCCTCTGTATGAAAATAGCAAAATATATTAAGAGAATAGTTCAAAAATATTTCTAACCGCAAATCCCTAAAATTACACACGTTTAAAATAAATGAAACGACACCTGAAAATGACATATAATATGTGGTATACCATGAATGCCACTTGTATTTAATATTATTATTAAACATCAGATTCTTGAATATAACATTTATTTATGAAAATAATTTTGGAAAAGGAGATGTTTCTATTTGTTTCTCTTGCATGTTTTCTTTTCTTAATTACATGTAGCTTAGTATATTATCCATTCTTAATATATTATCTAGACTGGTTTATATTCATATTCCCTGAAAACATGGCAGTCAAGTATTTGGACACATGATCTGATGTTAAAATGCTTAGTACATGGAAAAAGCAAAGGCTGCTTTTTATTATTTTTTTAAGGCTTTATGTCTTTTAAAAAAGGTCACAAATTGTGTTTTACGGTATAAGAACTAAAAAATCCTATTAGTGACACTCTAAGTTTTATATTAGCTGCTACTTGCCAGTGATCATTAAGTGAATAAAACGTCCATCAATGGTATGGAAATCAGCCCTGTTCCTAAATCATTCTGCTCAATCTGTTACCAGAGGTGAGCTAAATGAACATTTTAGGAACATCTATAAAAATTTAAGACAAGGAGCAGGAATAATTTTCAGTCTATTTAGTAGTCTGTACTGATAGAAGTCTTACACGAAAAATTATGTCAATTTCTTATTTCATTTTGCATAGCATGCGATCTAAACAAGTATGTTTCTCCTTGCGTATGCCATGACTTTTATACCGAGTAAAATTTCTTTCCTGAAACAGGCACTTTTCTGAGTAAGAAAAGTGTTCACTTGGACAATGACTAGCATGTGCCCATCTCCTTTCCTTGGGCTCCTTCTCTTCTCCTTATTCATGACTTCAGCTCCCCACCCCCCAAACCTTAGCACCCTAGTACCCTTGTGCACTCTTAGTTTGCTTAGATAGCCCTTCTTTGCCCCTGAGAAATTTATGGTTACTTTTACCCCAGAACATACACTATACAATTTTGAAATGAAGCTCCTGGTGTTTTTCTGGTTTTAGCAGGATGAGAAAGAAAGACAGCCTTTCTGATAGAGTCATTTGGAAGGTGTGACCCCAAGAAATAAAACCACTCTATTTAGGAATCTTTCTGTTCTATTTCCTTAAATCACTCCTTCCCTCGTTTATGACATGAAATATAAAGTGAGTGCACTTTAAAAGCTACAATCAAGGAGGAAGAAGAGAATATGGCTTCTTTCACTGAAAAATACCTTTTAGCACTTTAAATAGTTCAACATTTTGTGCTCTATAAATGGTGATTTTTGCATCAATAATAACTAGGAATTAAAGAGACTTTTATAAAACAAAAATATCCAGTATTTTACTATAATAATAAGGTGAATGTGTTGATCCTCCCAGAAGAACTTTCCCCCTAAGTAGAATTGGGTCCAATTTTCAATGCTACAGGGAACTGGTTTCAGCTTAAATTAAAGAATTAATTTGCAATAGACTTTTCCAAAGATGGAAAGTATTGCTCTGGAAGATAGTGAATGCCAATCACCAAAAGATAGCCTGGCTAGGCTAGATAATTGTTTGGCAGGACTTCTGTCATGAGGATTCAAACATCAAACATGTGGACCCTGGGAGTTTATGATTATATTACCAAGTTGAATATAGTCATTCAACTTAATGGTGTTGGAGATGCTTTTCATGGATGTTAAGGTTCTAAACTCTGCCAATGAGGCATGAATGGTAATTTTCAGCTTTCTGAACTCAAATCCTCAACATCTGTTATTGCCCAATCTCTGTGCCCACAACTGCATCTAACAGTATCAGGAACTTAGTCACTATTCAAATTGCTGACATTTTCATTCCAGTCAATTTCAATTCCACGCCAGTTTTACTAAAGGGAGAGGTCATTAAAAATATATATTTGTTTCATAATAGGCTGTTCTGGTCTTGTTTTAGAAAACTAAGAAGTTGTAGTGATCCTTGATGGTAACCAATCAATCCCAGGCAGTCCCTCAAGCCAATTAGGAAATTAAATTTACTTGCCCCGTTGGTGGTGCTTTTTGTTTCCTCTGGGAAAATGAGGGTGATAATTGTAATCTGGTTTATAAGGTTTTGAGAGGTTTAAATTGTTAGTACTTACCAAGTGCTTAGACTGAGACTGACATTTGTATTTGCTTAAGCAGTGTTAATTCTTTTAGACTACAGATAGGTGTTTTGCAATCAGAAATTAAGTGCCTCCTTGATTCCCTTAGACTTCTTACTGGGAAGTTACAAGTTTCCTTCCTTTTCTATGGCTTGATTTTTATAGACGTTTCCAGTTTTTCACTTGATCTTAAAGACATCCTGAGTAGAAACTACATAGTCCCAACCATTCTTAGATCATTTGCTTACACTTTCAGAAGTGATAGAATTTGTATTCATTTATTTGCAGCAAGCAATCGAAATTTTTTCTTTGCATTTCTCTCCTCTTCTCTCCCATATCCTGTATCTATTTCCTCCCCAGACAGATCGCCTATGATCCTCACCTTTTCTGTCCACTAGACTTTAGAAGGAAGGGTGGGACATCTTGTCACCAATTCTTAGAGAGCAGAAATCACAAGGCCAGCCTGGCCCTTTCCAATTAACACTCCAAATTACATCTGCGAGGTGTGAGCTTCAGAGCTATGTTCTCCAGTGTCAGATCTGGTGAAAAGAATTCCATCAAAACTAGCCTTCAGAGATTCACATGACCTTGGATATCATTAAAGATGTAAATGCTTTTTAAGGTGTTTAGAAAGAAATGACAAAGCCCTTCTCTGAATAGAGCTGAAACCAGTACATCATAATTAGATTTGATTTGATTCCCCTGTTGTAATTTTTTTTTTTTTTGAAGGCCGTGTCACTGGCCCTCATATGTGGGACCCAAACCGGGGCCGCTGGCTTCCCAAGCCAGCGCTTAACCACCGCGCCACTCGACCAGCTGTGTGATTTTTTTTTTTTTTTAAGAAAAATAATAAAACACAACTATGGATATAATAAGTAAAATAAATAAATAAATAAATAAATAAATAAATAAATAAATAAATAAATAAAATTCAAGTGTAAAATACCTCCGTTTTATGAGAGCAGTTTGGAATCCTAATTTGAAAGTGAAACATCTTACCTGCAAATAGGCAAAATATTTTATGGAGTAATGAAGGGGAGTGGAGTATTCAGTAGCTGTTGGATTGAATTACAACGTACCCGTTTCTTCTGTATGTCTTTGAAAACTAAGGGTTTTTTGTTTGTTTGTTTTTTTGTTTTTTACTTACTGCTAGTGGGGTAAAAAAAATAGAGAAAAGTTTGTATCTGAACTTGGAGATAAAATAACAAAATATGCATTCATTTTTTAAAAAATCATGCATATCTGTGTATATCTGTAAATTGGTGATCATATTGATCTGCACTTGATTTTCCAAACATGATTCATAGCCTTTCATATGCTGTTCTCTTATCTCACATTGCCTCTTTCCTTTTTCTGTGTGTTCTTTCTTTTTTAGAGACAACATACATGTGTTTTAACATCTGTGAAGCCTTTCTTTACTCCCTTCAATAAATATCCCACAGCATCCCTTATCCTGGACTTTCATAGATTGTTATATAATTTTCCATCAAGCTTGTTTACTGCATACTCTAATACTTTTTAACATATTCATCTTCCCAAAATGACATTAAGCTTCATGAAGCCAGCCTATATCTTAGGTCCCTTTATGTTTTTCATATGATGTCTGTCACATATCACACATTCAATACTTTGTTGAATATGCAAACATAGGCATGTATATTCAAATGCCATTTGGCCTTTCATATGTATTTATGCACATAAATGCAGCACACTTGCAGGCACACATAAAAGGAAGATGTTGAGACAGATGTAATACAAAAGATATAGAGAGATATAAAAGGACAAAAGAAGTACATATGAATAATTCTAGGTCCATAACAGCTGCTTAACTATGCCTTGTCAAAATCTGTTATCATATCTCAGAGCGGAAAACTAGAGTTCAGAGACTTTGCAGCATCAAGGTTGCATTCTGTTTCTTAGGAAACTAAATTTCACTTCATCGAATAAAGGATGTATACACCTGGTTTCCTTCTTCAAACATATTTTCTCCAGTGCTGGTATTATAATCTCTTCATTAAATTCTCTGAGATAAAAAATCTCTAACATTGTGTGTGACAATCTCCTTAGTAATCAAATCAGTACATAATGTGACAAAGAAAGAACCAACTCAGTTATTGTTGATCTATAACTTATTTCCAAATTTCACCTTTTCTGATTATTTTACACGTGATTATATGTCTGCTCCCTTGAGATGCCTTCTTTGACTTTAATTGTTATCAGGGCTCTTCATCAATCTCATAAGGTGTATACCTTACACAGAATATGTATAATAAATTAATATGGAATATGTCATATTTCATTCTCAATTAGGAAAAATACTTTTGACCCTTGCTCCTATGTAGTACCTAGCACATTTATATTAATTTTAATACTTGATATTTTCCACACATTTGTTCAAGTGATTGTGAGGTAGAATATTTTAATGGAGGTATATATTTATCAATTTGAATGGTTGTTTTCATCTTGTCTTGATTATAAGGCTGATTGATTGTTTAGGCAAATTGTTTTTAGCTATTCCCTTGTGTCATATTTTTTCTGTTCATTCAGAGACTATAGATTGAGCACTGTATGGTAGAATATAGTAGGCAGATAATACAGTAGGCAACATGCTAAGAACTAAGGGAATAGATATAAAAGCCCAGTTCCTATACTCCAAAGAGCTTGATTCCCTGAGGGTCACAGGCCCGGAGGCAAGCAATTATGTGTAAAAAGTATTATGACATCTCAGAGAGGATGTCAGTCAAGACTTCCTGGAGGAATTGCTATTTTATCACCACAGTGTTTTTACTTACAGACTATCCTGTATCTATTAGGTGATATTCTTTCTACTACTTACTGTTACTATTCATATCATGAAGAACAAAAGTAACCTTGTGGAAGAATGAGAAAAAGCTTAAATGCTGAGAACTACACCATTGAAATGAGATGCTCTGTATCTAGTATCTGACTTTGTTATTTAAATGTCCTCCAGGTAACATCTAAGAGTTTTAGATCAATTGTTGTTGAAAACCACTTTCAGACTCTCTGATGAAACCACTATATCTGTATCTCTATCTATCTATCTATCTATCTATCTATCTATCTATCTATCTATCTATAAATTTATATCTGTATCTATATATATCTATGTTTATATATGTCTCTCTCTATATATATATATACTTATATCTATATAAACATATACATATATACATGCACTTACACATAGATACATATTATTAAAAGTATTATTTAGTAGAAAATAGAAAATTAAATCAATATGTAATTATGTAAATGTATTGATACTGCTATGGAATTTTCTTTCTCTTTTTTTTTTTTTTAAAAAATGTTTTTTCTTATTTATTGGAGAATAGGAGGAGGGGAATAGTGTTGGGGAATTGGGAAGGGGAACAGCAAAGTTGTTCTTCAGTCTTCATTGTGGAGGGCACCAGTTGCCATCTGGCTTCCCGTCAGCAGCTCATGGCTTCTAAGCTCAAGGTGTTATGTTACAATCTTAGTTGCATGTGAGTGTAGCAGCCATCCCATGCGGGAGTTGAACCAGCCGCCTTGTTGTTAAGAGTGCATGCTCTATCCACTGAGCCATCCGGATGGCAGCTCAGCTCAAGGTGCTGAGTTCAGTCTTCGTTGCGGGTGGGTGTAGCCCACCATTGAACAGGCTGTCTTGTTGTTAAGAGCACATGCTCTCACCAGCTGAGCCATCCTGCCACCTGTTGGCAGCTCAGTGGTAGCTCAGCTCGGGGTAGAGCGTCACTGGCCTTGTGGGAATCGAACCAGCGGCCCTGTTGCTCAGAGCTCACACTCTTAA
Organism: Aselliscus stoliczkanus; assembly: GCA_033961575.1. NCBI lineage: Eukaryota > Metazoa > Chordata > Mammalia > Chiroptera > Hipposideridae > Aselliscus > Aselliscus stoliczkanus. The sequence goes on from CM066736.1 coordinate 116,637,159, forward strand.
GCTATTGGATTATCAGGAATCCATGATGTATTTTTCTATGTTTTTTCAATGCAAAAATGCGTCATGACTTTCCTGATGACCCAATAACCCTTAACCAATTGAGCCAGTCAGCCGGCCCTGAAATTTTTTTATGAAGACTAAAAAAAGAGTAGAAGAAAAGACAAACAGTAGTATGCACACATGTATGTACATGCACACACGTACACATACACACATGCATGTTCATGCACACGTACATACATGCACACACACACACATACTCAAATACTATTTCTTTCTTTTTTTTTTTTTTTTTTGAGGGCAGTGTCACTGGCCCTCACATGTGGGACCCGAACCAGTACCACTGGCTTTCCAAGCCAGTGCTTAACCACCGCGCCACTCAGCCGGCCCAGTACTATTTATGTCTAACGTTCATCATGGCCCAGTACTGTTTATTTCTAATGTTCATCATGCACAAGTTTAGTTAACTGATTTATGGAGATCATATTCCAATGTTAAAATGCTCTCCCTTGGCCTACATCAGTTGTTGTCTGATAATAATTTAATCATATCACGTATCATCTCTGCAGTTTAATTTTCCATCAAATTGTTGATTAAAATCGGCATGAAACAGACCCAAGGTCAAGGAAAATCTGTTATTAATGTTCTTTGCAATATTTAAGGGAAGTGGATAGCAAGCTAAAAGAATATAGAAAGATTATTGAAAATCATACAAATTCATATGGTCCTGGAAAAAGTCCAATTTTCAGGATGTTTTTGAGGTTGTAATGGTGCCAGTGTATTCTGTAAGTCGCCTGGTGCTCTATTTGTATATTGTGTTAGCAACTGGTACTTTGTAAGATATGCTGGTATAACCACCACTATATTGAATGTAAACTATTTTAATTATAGGTTTTGAGCTGATGCTGTTGGTTGGGACACGTACAATGGTGTTGTAAAGGAAACACTTTGGCACAGCTTATTTATTACATCTCTATTTTCATTCTGGATGCCAACCAGGAAGACATTCTTCTCACAAAGTGTTTGAGCCTCTTAGCATTATAGCAGCTTGCTAAGAGAACAGAGGCAGCCTAACTGAAGAATAGTTAACTGAAGAGGAAACTTTAACAGCATCCACATTTTGAGGCAGATTTATGTCATCAAGCAGCCATTATGTGTTGTTATAAAGATTCAGTGACCAAATACTCTGCTTTGAGGCAATGCAGAAATAAAGTCTAAGACACAACAAGAAGGCCCTAAAATAATATACTGACAGTGCAGTCAGGCCACTGAGGCAAAATAGTATAAAAAACACATTAGGATCCAGAATGTATTCGAGATATCACCAGATAGTTGAAATAACACTAGCCAGAAATCACAGAATTGACAAGAAATTCTCTATACTCATACATAGGAAATCAGGAATACTTAAATGAATTGGTTAGGGATACAAAACTGGTATGAGATCAATCACACCTCAATTAGATGCATTCATGTGCATTTCTATGGAAAATAATCATTAGTATTGCTATCAATTTCCAACAATTTATAAAGAATTTTAAAATAGCTCAAATATAAATAAAAGGAACAGGTAGTCTACAATCCTGAACAGGACACCTGGTGATCTTTTACTTAATTTCAAAATCTCTCACAATATTTTTCTGACATAACATGGCTTATATAAATGTACAAGCAACATTAGTTATAAGAATTATCCATATGTAGGGAACATACCCAAACTCTAAATGCTAGTACTCTACTTATTTTTTTATATTTCCATTAGGGCATATCAATTATCAGCCAAAATATAACCAAGTCATAAGCCAAACAAATGTAATTTCTTTTTTACTATTAATCTTGCATTTTAATGTATGTTTTGCTAATTATCTTAGCTATCTTAGTTTACAAAATAATTAAATCAAGTGTTCTAGTTTGGATGGCTGTAGAGAGTAGTTTGCTTTTCTCTTTATTAGTCATATTAAACCTTTGAATCCATTTTCTTTCTCTTATATAGTAGATCCTTAGCCATAAGGGTGGGGGCAAATGATTGTCATGTTAAGCATGGATCCACGCTCATAGCTTTAATTGCAACTGACAGCATAATGTAGCACAGTGAGACAGAATTCTGGAAGTGGTTCCCTTACCTGTTTATATGAGCACCAGCATCTTAATTCTAATAAAAAAGCTTAGACTATCTACTCCAAATGTTTATATATGACATGATAAACAAACGTTTAATTATACATTTTACTGTTTATAGGTATACATAATTACCTATGAGGTCTGACAATTAAGTTCACGGACTCATTCTACAAAAAGTGCTACATCCCTCATTGCTGAATATTACTTGGGCCATTTTTGATGTACTCCCCTTGAGAAGCTATGCTCTGACACCAGCCTCTAGTCCACCCTTCAAAGCAATTTTGGAACTCCTTTTCTGGAAAGGCCATTGAGCTGTCATTGTATTACCCTTGATGTCCTGAATGTCATCAAAATGTATTCCTTTCAATATTTCCTCTATCTTCAGGTAAAGAAAGAAGTCATTGGGGCCAGATCAGGTGAGTAGGGAGGGTGTTCCAATACAGTTATTTGTTTACTGGACAAATACAGTGCCATGGGAGCTGGTGCATTGTTGTGATACAAGAGCCATGGATTGTTGGCAAAAAGTTCAGGTCGTTTTCATCCAACTTTTCATGCAGCCTTTTCAGCACTTCCAAATAGTAAATGTAGTTAACTGCTTGTCCACTTGGTACAAATTCATAATGAATAATCCCTCTGATATCAAAAAGGTTTAACAACTTCGTTTTGACTCTTGATTTGGACTGAAGGAAATTTTTTGTTCATGGAGAATTGGCTGACTTCCATTGTGCACTCTGACACTTTGTTTCAGGATCATATGGGTACACCCATGTTTCATCACCAGTGATAAAATGGCCCAAAACATCATCTTGCCTCTCCAGAAGGTCTTGGCAAACTTTGATTCTCCTTTGCTTTTGTTCATCGGTGAGCTCCTTCGGGACCATTTTTGCACACACCTTCCTCATGTCAAGATTTTCAGTTAAGCTTTTCCTAACTGTTTCTCTATCGATGTTTACTTGATCTGCTATGCTTCTCATAGTTTGCCAATGATTTTGATGCACAATTTGATGAATTTTTGTAATGTTTTCATCAGTTCTGCTCATTACTAGCCGCCGTGACCTCTCTTCATCAGCGACACATTCTCTTCTTTCAGAAAAACGTTTACTCCATTTGTACACTGCCGTTTTCTTCATGGCATCATCCCCATAAAGTTGGATTAACATGTCCCTGACGACACTTCCACTCTTCCCAAGTTTAACAAGAAATTTAATATCTGTTCATTGTGATAATTCAAGCTCAGACATTCTCACAATGGCACACAGAAACATGCAACAACAATAATGAACACCACTCAGCAAGACACTGCCACACGTTGACATGAATGCAGGTGTGAGACAACGATATACAAATGTTATGAAACCTTACCAAGCTGTTTCTACAGTGGTGCCAGTATAAGCACATAGTGGCAAGTTCTCAAACTTAATAGTCTGACCTTGTACGTGTGGACTATGTAAATATCTTGGGAAATGACATTCAAGGAAGAGGGGGGATGTGGAAAGACTTTAGAGTAGAAAAAACTAGGTATGTTTGAGGAAACATGAAGAAAAAATCAGTTTGAAGACATGTAAGCCATTAAAAAAAGTGGTAAGAGGTGGGTGTAGAGAAGTAAGCAGCAGGGAGTCCAAGTCAGCCAATATATGAGTATGTGAAGATAAAGAACTGGCATTTTCACAGTAAGAGAAAGGGAAAGGATTCGATTTTACTTGCTTTGAAAAAGATCACTGTGGATGCTGTTCTAAAAATAGATTTCAGTTAAGAATAGTGGAAGGCCTATAAGGAAACGATGTTTGTATTTCATAAGAACTGTGATGTGACTTAGCCTAGGGTGGTAACAAATGTAAAGAGGCCAACTGATTTATAGTATACTTTGAAAGAAGAGTCAACAGTTAATAAAGAGTATGAGGAGGGAAGAAAAAAAGCAACCCTAATTTCTAATTGTTTAGACTGAGTAACTAGGTGTATAATGGTGTATTTACTGATTAATAGAAGGCCAGTGAAAGAAAAGAGTTTGAGGGTAAAATCAAGAGCTGTCCTGCCTGTATTTAACTTGGGATGTGTGTTAGACTTCCAAGGATAGATGCTAGGTAAATAATTGGATTCCTGAGTCTGGAAGTCTGGGCATGACATCCAGGTTGGAGAGAAAATAATGTCATCATCAATAGCATATATAAGAAGCATAAAGCATGGGAATGAAAAAGATGATTCAGGGAGTGAATACAATGAGCGAAGGGACAAGGGCACAGTACTGAGTCTTGTTGCAATTTTATGCTGATTATTCATCAAGGGAAAAATAATAATCAGCTACTGAGGAGGAGCTGACTGTGAAGTAGGAGGACAGACAGGAGAGGGTAGTGTCCAGGATGGCAAGTAAAGCAGGCACTTTAAGGAGGCAAAAATCAATTGTGTCAACCCTACTGAGAGGTTCAAAAATATTGACAAGATGAAAATTCTGCTACAATTTCCTGCCCCTCCTCTATATGGTGGAGTTGCTGAGATGCGAGTATAATGGATTGGCTATAGAAGGCAATTGGGCAGGAATTATAGACAACATTTTCAGTGAGTTTTGCTTTAAAGTGAACTATAAGGGGATAAGAGCTGGAGGGGGGTGAGGGGATTAAAAGATTTTGTTTTCTCTTTAGAAGAGAAATGTTACAGTATGTTTGTATGGTGCTAAGAGTAGTCCTGTAAAAATGGATGCATTGATGATTCAGGAGGAATGGGGGATGACTGAATAATAACTTGGAGGGATAGGAGATGATTTGAATGTGGGTGCTTAAGATGGAGATATTTATGAGTAACAATACTATATCACATAGAAGTAGTTGCCTGACAAAAACTGAAGATAAATATTGTTGAAAGTGGTGAACCAAAGGAACCAAATAACCAAGATGTTGGATGAATGATACAACTGAAATTGTTAGTCATGAAAATCACAATGAAAATAGTGTTGGAGACAGAAATAGTGAACTAGATATTAAAATTTTCAAGAAAGGAGAGCAGATGACTTGGAAGTTATTAGATAACCATAAAAACATAGGTGTCTCCATGGTATAGTGTAAAGCTATGCCTTTTAAGCAGGAAATGGCATATCTGAGTGAAAAACAGTTTGCAAGGGGCAATGAAGAAAAGGAAGACACCTACCTCAACGTCAGACTCCTTAGTAAGAAAAATGTTGAAATTACAGTGGAGACGTTTGCAGCCATGTTTCAAATAAACCAAGATGGTAAAAGGAATACTCAGAGAGGGTTTGGAGATGTAATACATTTGACTCTTAATGGCCCATCCACATTCTAAAAGGAACAGCAAAAGGGAATGAGAAATGAGGAAAGCATATTCCCACACATACTTAGTTTAATGACTAAATAGAGACAGAGACATAAAGGCCAAGTTGATGAGCAATTATTGGTAGAGTGAACGTATGCCTGCCTTCTTTTATGCCTGTTCTTTCAGTACAATTCTTAATAGGTCCTTCCACTTTCAGAAGTGCCCCTATTTGGAAAATAAATTATAGATCACTCTACTTACAAATGAACGAGGTAAACAGGAAAAAAACAAACAAAAAAAACAAAACAAACGAAAAAAACAACCTGATTTGATTTGTGTTTATATTCTCTTAGAAATGAGTTGGTAATCAACTCTAATTATAGATTCCATTTTATAATTGGTCCTGTAAGTAGCTAATTTGCAGTGATCAAGCTGGCAGTACCAATATCAAGGAAGGGGTGGTCCCAGCAAAAACACACATAGTACTGGGAATCCCTTATATGCTGTGATGAGGAGTGTGGCCACGTTTAGTGGGCAGGTATGGTAGTGTTACTAGGGTTTAATGAAAATTGGATGGTTGAGTTGATATTGGCTTTTAAAGTCATTTGTCTGTAAGATTCACTTGCTTGAAGTATTTTGTTCTACTTTAAAAATGGAGATTATAATGGCTTGAAGAGCATCTGCCAAAATTCATGTGTATCCAGAACCTCAGAATGTGATTTTAATTGGACATAGAATCTTTGCACATGTACGTAGTTAAGAGGAGGTCCTCCTGGAATGGAGGGTGGGGGTTCTAAATCCTATGACTGGTGTCTTTATAAGAGACAATATAGGAAGATTCAGAGATAGAGACATAAGGGAAAGGCCATGTGGAGATGGAGGCAGAGGTTAGCATGATGCAACTGCAAGCCAAAGATTGCAAGGAGAACTGGGAGCCACCAGAAGCTAGTCAGGGGCAAGAAAGTTTCTTTCCTCGAGCCTTCAGAGGGAGCATGGCCTTGCAGATAGCCTTGATTTGTGCTTCTAGCCTCCAAAACTGTGGAACAATGTTTCTGTTGGTTTAAGCCACCAGTTTGTGGTAATTTGTTATGGCAACCCTAGGACATTAGGACAGAGGTCAAGAACAACTTTTTCGTTTTTAATTAAAGATTGAAATTCGTGTCCATTTTAGACATCTTTTCTGTTTCAAGGTGAAAGGCAAAAGCCTTGTTTTCATATCTTTAAAGAATTTGCAAAACTGATATTTTTAATATAGTTTTCTTACTTTGCTATCTTCAGGGAAATGATATATGGCATAAGCATGTCATGCAGCTAGGTGAATTTAGCATATTAATCAAGTCTCTCAGATGCATATTTTAAAATAAGACATATAGTGAATACTTCTTGTAGAAAAGACACTAAATAGCATGGGATTTTGGATAAACTAAAAGCTAAATGCTATAGAATAGAGAAATTTGTGACTGCAAACATCAAAGTGAATTATACTATATTTATAGGCCAATAAATTTTAAAGCTCCAATCCTGAGTTGAAAGCTACTCATTGACACTGCTTAGTGAGGATAACAGAACGGTTTTCTTTAATTATGAGAATATTTGCTTCTAAAAATCAGAGCATACCCACTTATCAAGGGGTGGAGTTCTTAGGGCTTTAATCAAGAAAATATATTCAAGAGCTAAGGCAATTTAGCACATTATTTATCAGTCAAATCAGGAGAAAACAGTAAAATGTAAAATATACCAGTGACAGAGGTGACAGAATGTACTTGCCAAGAAAAATTAGATTCCTGAGGTGTTTCAGTCCCTTTAACATGCAACCACATATGCCTGAATACAAAGGATCTGACAAATAACTGAGGGTGGTAAGATTAAGCCAAATGGAAAAAGAAATAATGATATGTGAAATGACAGAAAATTTACCTTGCTAAAGGAGCAGCAATTTGGGTTTAGGGTCAGAAGTATAAAACAGCAAAGTTGCCTCCATACGGCATTCCCATGCTTCCTTGGGCAATGATTTATTGATACAGTGTTGACTTATTAATAGGATGTGGAGTAGAAATGATACTTAGAAAGTTCTTTGAAAATATAGCTGCATTTTTTTGTCTCTTAACTCTACATTTTAAGCTTTCTAATGTACAGTTATGAATAGAAAATAAAAGGTCTGATGGCTAAGATTGTGATTTCTATAGCCAGTAATTTCATTTATGTGAGTATATATTTTATAAACTGGCATATTTCTTTAATAATTATAATTAAATTTATAACAATTAGAAGTAAAGTAAATATACCTGATTTAACAATTATAAATGACCGACTACATCTCATTTTGGATTTTAATGAACCCAAAGTAAATATTATTTACCAATAATTCTATTGAAAATGTATTAGATAGTAAACCATGAAACACAGAGGAAGGAGAGATGAAAGGAAGAGGAGAGAGAGGAGAAATTGGGAACTAATAAGATTCATCATATGCTCTATATCCCCTAATGTGTCTCATCTAACATTGAATTGAATAGTATTTTAAGAAGTTTTCTCACATTCCTAAGAAAAATACCACCATACTTATGTATCTAGGCATCTTTTCACAGTCAGTTAAAGATGCAAATGAATTATATTCTAATTGGAAGAAAGTCTTACAGCAGCTCCCCTTAGCATATGTTGATACATTAAACAAACCACACATTATTATAAACACATTAACTCCCTCAGTAGTACAACTCTACAAACTTTCTCTGTTTTTCTGTTTATATTTTTCTTTAGTTTTTATTCACTATTTAATTAATAAAACAAATATTAATTGAACACTAAGTATGAGGCACTCTTTTAGGCTCATGGAATACTTCACTAAACAAAGCAAAGATTTCTACCCTCTATATGTTAGATCTCTGAGTCATTGCATGGACAGGACTTCTTGGGAGTACATCTGATTTGCTTCAGACTGATGTGAAAAAGAAATAAATGTATTTTTTTATATTTCAATGTAGTTTGTCATAATAACTTAGTATAGCATACTCTGGTTAATATATAGATGAAAAAGAATTTTTAACCTAAAAATTTTATAACCAAAGAAATGTTCATCTAAATGAGCAAGTATAATAAAAATATTCTTAGGCACACTAAACTTCCGAATGTTGGGCAAATGGAAATCCAATAAAATCTACAGCTAAGATCAATTACAATCCAAACACAATAATTTATTGGGTTGGCATGTTGCTGAAAGTGAAAGGTCATGTTTATGGTGATTTCACATGAGAATTTTAGAGGACTATAACACAATATCAAATGGGAGAACAATTATAGAAAAAAATGCAGAAAGAATACACTAATAATTTTTCAAAAATTTTATCTTTAAGCAAATTTACTTTATATTATTGATTATGTGAAAACATGTTTAAAAACATAAAAGTTTCAGGCAAGCATAAAAGTTGATATGGCAAATTAAGTTTAAAAAAAAAACAAAAAACAACTAAGTTTAAAAAAAATGAAAATGAAATCCTACCTTTACCTCACTCAGTAAACTCCAATACCTTAAAAGCAGGTAGACATGAGGGTCTTGTGGTTGTAATGTCTAATACTAAACTAAAAACCATGGTAGATTTTTTACAATCTGGCCAATTTAGGTAGTTTCCTATTTTCTCTCATTCTTAATCCATGGCCTTCCAGAATCTATGCTCTTAAGTGACAGGAGAAAAATCATCATTCTGAAAAAATGAACATTTTAGAATATATGTGGCTATGATTCTAAAATATAGATCATTATTAAAGTATATGAGTAAGAGTGGAAGAGTAAAATACATCCCAAATGTTTATTAGAGAAGTAGTAAGACTGGGAAAGAAAAAAACAAACACATTTCACACATTTCTTTTTTCTTTATAGATGAAAAAAATTAGTAGTCATGTTGCATTATCTCAAGCTTTCTTACAATTTTTTTTTTCTGTGCTTGTTTTTCAAAACTGAAATGAAGCCACAGAGTTCCAGTTCTCCCCACCCCTTTTTAAAGATTTGCTTGCAAACATACCCACAGACAATAAGAAATTTATTTACAACATTATGGAACAGTTTACAGCATCTGCAAACATTAGCTGCTTGAAAACATCCTGGGTATCAGCACTGACAAGCAAGAACTGGTTCAGGACAAAGGAAGGGCTGCTGGTGTGGTGAAGTAATAAAAAGAGAGTAACATTTGGGTCACTGTCATACTTAAGTATTGGGGTTTTGCCTATTTCCTTTGCAGGAATGATCACAATGAGCAATTATTTTCTTCATTTATTGGCCTAATGGAGTATTGCCTGACTCATTCACTAAAAACGTTTACGGTCCAGGAGAGTAAGGACTGCAATACTTAATGTACAGTCCTGGTCACAAAGATAGACATTCAATAAATCATTTTTTAATAAAAGTCTCTTGGTTTATGCTGCCGTCAGTCACAGGTTGTTTTTGTTTTTGTTTTTGTTTTTGTTTCTCTTAAATGTAATTTTAAACATAACATTAAAAAAAATTTGGAACAGGTTTAGATTTTCAGAATTGTTATGAAGATTAAATAGAGTTCTTGTATAGAGAACTGGTACCCAGCTTCTTCTATTATTAACATCTTACATTGGTAGGGTACACTTGTCATTATGGACCAATATTGATACACAATTATCAACTAAATTCTGTATTTTATTAAGATTTCCCGAGTTTTCCCTTAATACCCTTTTCCTCTTCTCAGGATCTTATCCAGAACAACAATTTATGTTAGTAGTCCTATATCTCCTTAGACTCCTCTTACCAGAGGCAGTTTATCAGACCTTCCTTGCCAGTTTTGAGAAGTATTAGTCAGTAATGTTGTAGAACGGTCTTCAATTTGGGTTTCTTTGGTGGTTAGTCTGGGGCTATGGATTTTGGGGAGGAAGACTACATAGGTCAGTGCCATTTTCTTCACGTCATATCAAGCGTTCATATTATTAATATAACTCATCATTGCTGACGATAAACTTGATCACCTGGCTTGACGTAGTGTTCATCATGTTTCTTTACTGTAAAGTCAGTATCTTATTTTCCCTTCCCTTTCCATACTGTAGTGTTAGAAGGAGGTCACTATTCACAGTCTGCACTTAAAGAATAGGGAACAAAGTTTCTTCATAAATTCTATATGGAAGATTATTCTCTTATTTATTTATTTATCCATTCAATCATTTATTTGTATGAGTATGGACTTACCAATTAAAATGTCAGTATGGTTTTGAGTGTGTGTGTGTGTGTGTGTGTGTGTGTGTGTGTGTATGTATATATATATATATATATTTTTTTTTTCCTATCTGGAACTTTTTATAGGCTCTTGCTTTTTACCTCAATACCCTGCTCTCTCTCCTCAATAAACACACTGAATTCCCTGACCTTAGTTACCTTAGTTTTTATCTCTTCAGGGTGGCATTTTCTTGATCACAGGATTGCTAAAGAGGTTAAGCTTCAAAATGAATTTGTATTTCAAAATTTTAGATTCAAAATTTTTATTTGCACACATTCACAGTAAGATACATAAAACTGAAAATGCATGGACCTTTCTGACTGATTTATGTGGCAATGTATAGATTCACAAAAGGCTAAGGAATTCATACCTATCTTAAGCAAATATATACCTTTTCCTAAAACAATCACACATCAGCAACTAAACGAGCTTGATAATTAGTGGTTTTGTAATGCTATGGTGTGTATGCAGTTTACCCTTGAACAACACTGGGGTTGGAGCACCCACCCCGGCACAGTCAAAAATCAGTACAACTTTTGACTACTGTCTGCCCTTCGCTTCCACGGATGCAGTGAACTGAGGACAAAAACAGCATTCTCAGCCCCTGATTGAGAAACCGTGGTTGGAAATTTAAAAATACTGTTTTGAGGGCCGGTCGAATGGCTCAGTTGGTTAAGAGCTCGCTCAAGAGTGCAAGCTGAGCTCTGAGCAACAGTGGTTCGAGGCCAGCCCGAGCTGAGTTGCCATTGAGCTGCCAACAGGTGGCAGGATGGCTCAGCTAAAAAAAAAAAAATAATAATAATAAAAATACTGTTTTGTAACCACAGTTGGTTAAAACCATGGGTATGTGAAACCCATGGATATGCAGGGCTGACTGAATTTATTGGAAAAATGTGCATTTGCATCTAAGTGGACCCTCACAGCTCAAACCTGTGTTGATCAAAGTTCAAGTGTATATGCATTCCTAGGATACTAAATTAAAACTTTGTAATTAACAATTGTTTATATCCAGGGAAAGAACCTTTGGAGACTTAAATGAGACCTTTTTCAGTCTGGAGTCATGGGATGTCAATATTCTCCAAATTTATTTTACTTTTCTTACTGAAAAAATAATCTCACATTGTATTAAGTTCTCAGCATCATTTTAATCAACAGCACTCTCTGGATGTACTATAATTTAAAAAAAGTCCCTGTTGTTGGGTTCTTCCTGTTGTTTTGTTTTTTGTTTTTGCTTTTAAGAAGTCTATGATTAATAACATTTGCACATATATTTTATGCAATTCCTATACATTTATTTCAGGATTTTTAAAAATGTAATTTTTTTGGTCAAAAGATTATTTATTTATGCTTATGGTCACTGTTGCTAAATTTTCAATCAGAAGTTTTCATTTCTATTAACTTGGATTGATAATGTTCCCCACTCCAAAGTATGTACTCATCTGAACTCTGAGACTTCAGAGTAAATATATTTTGGAAGTTTTATTCCAGCTTGCAATGTCCACTTTTCTGTTTTGTTACCTTGACCAATCTTCTGTGAGGCATGATGGTACAGTTGGCTAAGGGTGTTATTGATACCTGACTCAAGCTTGGCAAATGAGACTATGACTGTTGGATATTTGGATGGGGAAATTCTAATTCAGTGTGGTATAGTTTCTTGAGGAAAGATGGTAGCCTTCTTTTACCTACTATTTGTAAGAAGTGGAGCATGGGAAAGTGATGTTCTGGCAGATGTAAGGAGCACTGCAGAGAGAGAGGGGCAGAATCAAGAGCTGAAAACTCTAGCCAACTTTTCAGTTTTTATATTCAGTCCCTTGCTGAGGTCTACTGCCATCCTATTGTTGGGAACTAGGAGTTTGTCTCTGTATCTGTAAATAAATCCCTCTTTTCTGCTTCCACTTGGTCAAGTTGACTTGGTTACTTATATCCAGAGCATCCCATTTACTGTAGACAACTAGTTCCCACTATACTTGGGTTGAATTTGTAGATTCAAGATCCTTATAAATAACCCAAGACATTTTGGCTTGCATTTAAAATTCTGCCTTTTGAATATTACTCTGTATTCTTATCTGGGATTTTAAGACCTGATGTTTGATACAAGATGAAGAGCTATGTCTGATTCTCTTTTGTTGCAGCCTCCAGTTGATCTTGCCTTGTCCTTTGCTGCCTTCAGTGGCTCTCTCCCACAAGCATTTGTACCAAAAATGCACTAAAAGATTTCGTTTTCATATGACTGGCAAAAACAAAGCTTTCCATAAATGCAGTTACATTTTCATAATGAAGTGCTATAAGAACTAGAATTATTTTTAGGAGAAGAAAAAAGTGGAGGAAAGAAAAGATAAGAGACAGAACTAAAAAAAGAAAGATGTAGAAATTAGGCTTTCTCATCAAAGAATTATAAGTCCTTAAATTGCATGATTTATTTAATTTTATTTTACTTTTGTAAATTGAGTCATTGTTATTCTGTTAAAGATTAAGGAGAAAGAACTGATTAATTTTTGATGAATAAACATATGATATTAGAAAGAGTAAACTGATATTTTTTGATTATTTGAAGTTTTGTTGATCCGGTTTCATATTCCCAAAGAAAAATAAAACTATTTATGATAATATTGAAATGCTAATGGAATATCAATTTAGTAATTTAGATGTCATTAGAAAACAGTTTCCCATGTTTGTTTTAAAAGCTGTTTGTGTTTAAATAATATTTTATTTTGAATTCATAAGATAAATTATTTAATAAAACTAATGGGTCAATTTGAATAAATGACAAGAATTTACTTAGGGTTTTCTAACCAAATTGATCCCATGATATTCACCTTAAATCTTCCTTTCTCTTCCAAATATAAGTGCTTGTTTAGACATGTATCCACTGAATAACGATTTGTTGAACATTTCATTCAAAACACTGTGATGACCAATTTAAAGGTATTAAAAAGTCTGAAATCCATTTATCTGAATGCATGATCATAAACAATTATAATGCAGGAAAGGACTCTGGAGATACATGATTTTAGGAGGTAAAAGAAAAAATGCCACAGGCTGAGGGGAGATAGAGACAATTTTAGATTTAATCTTTGAAGTATGTATGAGATTTCTAAGCGGGAATATGTTAAGACAGCGTTTTGTCTTTGGATACCCCTGGCCATTCGCAAAATGTGAAAGAATTCAAAAGACTCAGAAGAAATAGAACTTAGAAAGTTTATTTAAGAAGAAAGGTGATGGCAGAGAAGTTGCCGGGGACAGACAACTGCACCTAACTTTAGGTTAGTTTTTTCTTATATAGGAAAGGATAGATAAATTTTCTTACTGCAGGAGATGTGATGTAGACTGAGGTCATTTCGTTGACATATGTTGATTATATAACTAGTTTCTTTCTGTGCATGTTTTTACCCCGGATGCATACAGAAAACCCATGGGGAATGGGGACATGGCAAGCCATAATGTTCATTTTATTTTAATTGTATTATAATAAGGGTGCGGTGCAGACAGTGGGAAGGCTCCAGTGGCTTGCTCAGATGTTAAAACTAGATCACTTAGGTTAGGGCCTTATCTCTTCTTTCTAAGGGTATTTGGACAGCTTGATTTATCTCTGGGGGATGAGCCTGGGAGGTCCCTGGGATACGGATGCAGGTCTGGCAGTCCCCCTTTGGGCTCACTTTTATTAACTCTTTTTTTTTGCCTCGTCATCGGACAGGAATTCCTGGGAGGGTCAGTGTTTCAAAAACAAGAAACTGTGGGGAATGCAAGGATGACATCAAGTGCATTCTGTGAGTAGACTCTAGGGCGATCAGAAGGAATGCAAGAAGGAAAAAAAATAATGCAGATAAGTAGGTGTTCTTTCATCTTAAGAACACTCCTCAGTTTATAACTAATTATAAAAGAATGTCTTAGACTAAAGGTTGATAAAGTATTTTCCAGCCAAATCTCTTCCACTGCCTCCTTTTGTAAATAAAGTTTTATTGGGATACAGTTCTGCCTATTAATTTGCATGTTGTTCATAGCGGGTTTAACAATATAATAGAGTTGAGTGGTTGCATCAGAACCAATATAGCCTGCAAAGCTTAAAATATTTACTATCTGGCCTTTACAGAAAAAGGTTGCTGAACACTGTCCTAGATTTCCATGCAGATATTAATTATCAGCTTGATATTAGGTTTCAAAATAGCTACGAGGTATACTAAACATATATTCCTTGGCAAGGGTTTGTTGTTTTTTTGTTTTTTGTTTTTTATTTTTTCTGTGCCAAATGCAAAAACTGATTTAGAAGAAGAAACACATAATTCTATTCTAATGTGTTCTCAACCATATTTGAGGCCTGTAAAGGTGTCTTCTAAGTGAGATAATATTGATTTTTTTTCTGGACTGCAGAAAGAATAGAAATACTATTTTTTCCCCAAAATAGTTATTTTTTTACTTTTACATTAATTTAAAAATATAAAAATGAATACGTGAGAAAAAAATGGCCTCCAGAACTACTTTCTGTCTCCTCACTTGCAGTGTGGGTTAGGGCTGTTTTTGAACTCTAGATCCTCTAAGGTATAATTTGCACCAGTTGCTTTTACCTACTTTGAAAGTGTATCCTTTCCCCAGTGCCATCAACTCTCTTTTATCAGCAATTCTCACACTTCTGAGAGCTTCCTTTCTCACCATGTGGCCCTGCATCTTATATGTGTAACACACAGTTTGGGGGCAGGTAGCAGTGATGCCCTGGGGCTATTTTCTTTGTAAGGGAGACTTATAACTCTTCAGAGTCCATTTGCAAAGTGAACCTGGCTCCTGCAGTTACCCATCTGCCTCCCTTAAAAGAGCTTCTAAGTGGTACATATGATTGCTTCTGAGTCCTTCAGAGGGCTACTGTGGGCTCTCCAAAGAACTGAAAAAAAAAAAAAAAGGAAAAAAAAAGGAGTTATAGGTAGATGGTTTTTGGGAACCTGATAAATGGTGCATATTTAGCAATGGACAGGGACGTTGAAAAACAACACCAAATCATCATAATCAAGTACAAGTGTCTGGGAGTGACTTGCTGTTAGTAAGAAATCACTCTCTGAATGCCTAACAACAGAATTAAATCATCCCACTGTTTCACAAGACTGATCTGTGTTTAGAGAATTGTTTCTTTGGCAGTTTCAGATACTGGCAAAGGCTAATAGGTAAATATTGGATGGATATATATATATATATATATATATATATATACACACACACACACACACATATATACACACACACATATACACATGTATATGTATATATAAAACATTGGCATATTTAATTGTGTAATTCTATTTATCTTACTGTTTTGAAATAGATATGATCTTTTCTTTAGTTTCTAAAAATGCTTAACATCCATTCAGGCATATTTTAGATCTCTCTCTCTCTCTCTCTTCATATATAGATATAAATGATATAGATATTTATAGAGAGATAATATTTTATATGTATCATATGTATTATATTTTCATATGTATGCAATATATGTGATCCAGTTCTTTTTTATTCAGTGAAAAGTGGTGGTGTATAGAGATAGTGTATATGTATATTCCTTAAGCTATTTTAAAAACTATTGAAAGCGGTGTAACAAACATGTCTTGAGAAACCTAAAATAGGTCAGAACTAATGTTTGGCATTTTTAGGGATAAAAAGTGTCATACATCCTATTTCAAATTTACACTCAGGTAGATGCAATTCGATAAATATGACAATGATTATAAGATAATATAAACTAAGTAAGTAATCCAGAAGTAGTATCAGCAAAATATTTTAAAAATCTCAAAGAGGGACGGGTTATAGTTAGTTGTGAGGATGAGATATGGTTTCAGGAGGAATGTAGCAATTAGAATGAGACTTGGGGAATGAAAGATTTCTACCGACAGTCCAGTGGACGGCAAATTTTAAGCAACATGCCCAGAGAACATGAGGAAATGCATAGCATCAGGAAAGTTCAGGACTCTGACTATTTATTTATTTATTTATTTATTTATTTATTTATTTTTATGGCTTAAAAAGTAAGCAAGGGCAGTAGTGTGAAATAAATGTGGAAAGACTAAATAAAGGTTAAATTGTACAGGCTGGAAATTGGATGTGAGCCATGGAAGGGTTTCAGCAGAAAAGATGTGAGTTATACTTTAGAAAGATTGCTTTGTTGAAAATAACCTAAGGAGAAGAAAATGAAATATGGCGGCTGGTTTAGTGGGTGGCTATAATAGTCCTCCAAGAGAGAAGCAATGATCAAAACAATAATTGACAAATATGACTGAGTTTTTTATATGGTCTAGTTGCTGCTCTAATACCTATACATATATTGAATTAATTTGTTTTATCATTCATATGAGGTAGATACTATTTTAACATTTTTGCAGAGGAGGAATCTGAAACATTAAAAAAAAAATTACACTGGTTTGCCTAAAGTTAAACAGCTTATAATAAACATGTAAATGTGAGTGATTATTAAATTATAGTCATTCACTCAATATTCATGGATTGAATAAAGGAATTGAAAGTTCGAGTAACATAAGCTATATAGTTTCTTCTTTTTGCCACTACTTTGCTATTATATTAAGCCATGCTGTATTAATAAAAAATATTTAGACCACCCTATTTTTAAAATGTAGGGATAAATTCTCCCTTGCAGAAGAGAAAAACATTTCAGTATAAAAGAAGGATATTTGCATGTTTGGTAGAATTCACTAGTGAAACTGTCTAGTTCTGGACTTCTCTCTGTTGGGAGGTTTTTATTACTGAATCAATCTCCTAACTAGTAATTGGTCTGTTCAGATTTTCTGTTTCATCATGATCTAGCCTTAGTAGGTTGTATTTTAGGGATTTGTCCATTTCTTCTAGGTTGTCCAATTTCTTGGTATATAATTGGTCATAGTAATTTCTTACGCTCCTTTGTATTGCTGTGATATCACTTGTAACATCTTTCATTTCTGATTTTATTTATTGGAGCCCTCTCTCTTTTTGTCATGGTAAGCCTAGATAAAGTTTTGTGAGTTTTGATTATCTTTTCAAGGAGCCAGCTCTTAGTTTCATTGATCTCTGTTATCGTTTTAGTTTCTATTTCATTTGTTTCTGCTTTAATCATTATAATATCCTTCCTTCTATTAACTTTGGATTTCATTTGTTCTTTTTCTAGTTCCTTGAGGTGCAAAGTTATTTGAGACCTTTCTTGTTCTTGTGGTAGTTATTCATCACTGTGAACTGCCCTGTTAGAATTGCTTTTGCTGTATCCCACAAATTTTGGTATAAATTTTGTTTGTCTCAAGGTATTTTTTTATTTTTCTTTTGGTTTCTTCTTTGACTCATTGGTTATTCAGCATGTTGTTTAATCTCCACATATTTGTGATTTTTTTTTTGGTTTTATTCATGAAATTAATATCTATTGGGTTATTGGAAAAGTCATGACACATTTTTGCAACGAAAAACATAGAAAAAATACATCATGACTTTTCCGACAACCCAATAGTTTTGTACAACCTGATCAAAAAAGATGCTTGACATACAGATAGCTTACAGGTATGTGAAAAGATGCTCAACATCATTAATCATCATTGAAATGCAAATCAAATCCACAAGAGATATTACCTGACACCTGTTAGAATGGTTGTTATCAAAAAGATAAGCAATAACAAGTGTTGGCTAGGATGGGAGAAATGGGAACCCTTGTGCACTATTGGTTGGTAAATTGGTGCAGCCATTATGGAAAACAGTGTGGAGGTTCCTCAAAAAATTAAAAACCAAACAACCATACGATCCAGAAATTCCACTTCTGGGTATTTATAAGAAGAAAACAAAAACAGTAACTCAAAAACATGTATGCACCCCTATGTTTATTGCAGAATTATTTATGATAGTCAAGATATGGAAACAATTGAAGTATCCATTGATAGATAAATGGATAAAGGAATTGTGGTATATGTATAAAATGGAATATTATTCAACCGTGAGAAAGAATGAAATCTTGTCATTTGTGACAACATGAATGAATCTTGAAGGCAGTATGCTAAGTGAAATAAGTCAGGCAGAAGAAGACAAATACTATATAATCTCTTTTATATATGGAATCTAAAAAAAATAATAATAAGCCTATAATTTTAAAAAAAATATATATATAATATGTAAAATATATATATAATATATTATGAAAAGCAATATTGTGAGTAGCTTAAGAACTGTAAATATCTTAAGAAAATTGTGACTGATTTTTACTGAAAGAAATAATAAAGTATTTAAATACATGAGAAGTGAACTATATTCATGGATGGAAACACTCAGCAATATGTAGAGATCAGTAATTCCAAAACAGCTTCTGTCTGACTTTTTAGAACTTGACAACATATTTCTGAAGTTCATCTGAAAAAAATAAATGATATGAATACCCAAAATAGATTTTTAAATTAACAAAAAGGAGGACTTTTCCTATATCATCACCATACTAATGATAAAAGTAAAAAAATATATATTTAAAATATAAAATGACTATTACATATACGTTTTCTATATGTGTCAAAGCTAAAATATATTTCATAATTTTAAATAGTAATAACATAATGAATGAATAGCCTAAAAAGAAGAGATAGAATCTAGAAAATAGAAATAAAGGACCTTGGAATGAAGAAACAATACTAATAAATATATTAATACTAGGGTATAGTGGTTAAAAACTCTTTATGAAGATGGTTATTACATAACAGAATTTTAAATGTTTTCCCATAGATCATTAAAGGTCTTCAGTAAAATATGCTACATAGAGCCATACACATATGCCAGAAGCAAAGTGTGCTGAGGGCTTGGGGAATAGGCAATGTATTGGCCATGTTTCAGTGCAGGAAATAGAAACTACAACAGATATTTCTAGCAGAAAGGCATTTAAGAGAGGATATTAGGTGCTGTCAACATCTTTGGAATTGGTGGGGAAATGGAAATCAGGGAGCACAATAAGACTTTTGCCTGGGAGGTTTACTTAGGACCAGGATCCAAATTTTGCTTTGCTGAGGACGTTGCCAGTGACATCACAAGTTCCCCACAAGTCCCACAACCATGAAGCCCATTTAGTTATGAAGGCTTTTTAGCTCACACCATCCTATGTGGTTATTTTCTGTCTCCTGAGCTTGTCAGGTTAATTGTGGGGGTCCAGCCTCCACGGAGTCCAGGGGTTCCCTCGGGTGGGACGGAGTCGGCAAGGAATAAAAGAAAGAAAGAGAAAGAAAGAAGAGCAGAAACACCAGAAAGAGTTTCTCAGGAGTGTCACACTTTAATGCAATAGCATGTCCATTTTATAGGGACTCTTGTACATGGGTTTGGTGATTTGTAGTTCCCAAGATTTTTAGTCTTGTCTCCTCTGCAATTGCGCTCTCCAGGGTGTACTGTGACTTACTCTTCTGTTAAAGGATTACCTTGTCTTTATTATGATAATTACCATGAAAACCAGACTTAATTTCTGTCAATCACCTAAAGAATGTTTATCATGACTATCTTATGTTGAGGATTGACATATTTTTACATATTGCCTAAAGACTGTTTACTATAGCTATCTTGACTATCTAGAAATTATTCTAAATCCTAGCAGCTAAACACAATCATAAAACTCACAGGGCCTATACTTGAGTTATTCTAAAAGACTAGGAGTGGCTGTGTTTAGGGTAAAAGTATCTAAAATCTATTCCTATGTAAATACAATACCTAGCAACCAAAGGGGATATCACACCTCTCTTATCCTAGGGAGGTAGCCTCTGTTTCTCAGTCAAAGCTTCAGTATCTGTTGTGCAACAAGGCACTGGGCAAAGAAATTCACAGGAGGCTAATTAACAAACCCATGGTCAGCGAGCTGCCTCTTACCTGGAACTCTCATGGCCTGGAGACTTCTAATCTTCAAGGAGACCATTCGCAGCAGGGCCCTTAGGCAAATGCATCAGCTTCTCACAGGCCTGAGTTTTCTGGCCTGAGTTTGTCAGAGGTCTGTGCCTCAGTTTCCAAGGGGCTTGAGTCCCCAATATCTCAGTTCAGGGGTCCCCACAGATCTACCGCCTGGGCTTAGGTTGTCTCCCCTCTTTTAGGAGATCTTAGCCTACTTTGGCTGCATAGTTAGCTCATTGGGATATCACAGGAACTTGTCACCAATGCAGTGAGTGTATTGTCTCCTATAGGAGGAAAGGCACATGGGTTCATAGAGGCAGGAGATATTACATGACCAACCATAAGGCAGCACCCCTAATATCCAGTGCTGAGCAGGGCAATGTGGCCTTGTCAGACACTGAGAGGCTGTCGGCTTCCCACAGTTAATATGTGGCCCTTTTTCTGTCCACGTGACCCAAAATCATGTCTTCTGAAAGCATCTATGAAGCTGTGGCAGGCTGACTTGGTCAGGTTAGAAGTAGAGCAAAATATTAGTCTCCACACATTGTAGTTATTTCTTTTTTATGATTTTTTCTAATTGTAAAAACAAAATTTTCTTAATGCAGGGAATTTGAAAAGTAGAAGAGACATACAGGAAGAAAAACATCCATAATCTCAACACCCAGAGGAGGGTAATAGTTTGATTTTAGCATGAATTGTAATATTGCTGTACATGTACATATACATAATATGTCCTCATGCTAATAGCAAAAATTGTATTTTGCCTACTCCTTTTGTCCTCTAAAATTATATGAGCATATATGTGTCAATTTTTTTAAACATTATTTTGAATCTCTGCTTTGTATTCTCTTTTATTATAATTAAACCATTATTTATACAATTAGTCTCCATTATTGAACATTTAGGTCATTTAGATCTTTTCACTATTAAAAATAATTCTACAATGAGCATCTTTTCATACTCCTAGTGAGTTTCTCTAATTTACATGTAAAAAAAAAAATCCACAAGGTAAAATTGCTAGGTTTCATCAACTTTTCATTTAATGTGTTTCCATGTGTGCTTTGGTTCTCTCATGGTTGAGCCAAAACTTCCACATAATCAGACTCTGCACAGAAAACAGTTTCTCTAATTGTTACCCTTGTTAGACTTTTATCTGGGTAAATGAAATGGCCTTTGTTGTTTAATTCTTCTGCATTGGTTGTTATAGAAGTGATGATCAGTTTAACAGATTGCACTGAAGTCATCCTTTTCACCCTTCTGTTAGTGAATTGCATATCAAGTTGTGTCCAATATCTCTCCATTCTATGTCCTCTTTAGAAAATTTCACATTATTTTTTCAAAATAAAGGCAAATGTACGTAGGGTAGTAGATTTACTTCAGGGTCCTGTCAAAATTCTGCTCTTTAATCCCTTGAGTCTTTCTTAACATTTTTACATAGCTGTCATTAATTGGTTGATTGCAACAGTTTGTCTCATCATGACTTTGGGTTGGATAAGTTGTTTATTATCTCAGAAATAATGGCATGATGAATAACATTATTCACCAAATTAAATATCTATTATGGAAAATACCATCTCCACCAAAAAACTACCTCATTCTGTACTCTTCTCTGATGCCTGCTACATCTTCTAAAGTAACTTCCATCACTTCTCTAAGAAAGTTTACCTGCCATTTTGGTAACTGATGGTACATTGTGATCACTTAGGTTAGATACTCTAGAGGTAAGGTTTAGGCTCTAATATGCAGGATCGAATTTTATAGTTGAATAAATTCAAAATATCAATCATTTTGCTTTTCCCAAATCAATATGAATAGCTATAGAGTCATGGGGTAGACATCAGTTTGAGGTAACACTGCTGGTCAACCAGCAACTTACATATAAAACTTAAACTAGATCTCCCTCTCTAAGAAGTAATGAGCAGAAAGACAAAGTGCCTATTCAGCTCTGCATATTTACATACTCATATCTGAAAGGAGTATAAAATGAACTAAAGGATTAAATGACTATGAAAAGAAATGAACAAAAGGTTTTCTGTTCTCCTCGTGCAAAAATTACTGTAAAAAACTCAGCCGTCTAATTTTTCTGTTTGCAGCTTTGTTAAGAGAGTTTAGGTTCTTTTTAGGATTCCAGCTTAGAGAAGACAAACAAGCAAAAACAAAAAGACAAACAAAGCAAATATTAAAACAAAACAAAACAAAACCCTTGAGTACATCATGAGTCACTGACTGTGTAAAATCTTTATCCCCCAAAGGAATCTTTACTTCTCACTTGTACTTACAAATAGAATCTAAAGATTTCTGGTCATTAAAATATAAAGAGCAAGAATATATCTTCTGTCTATCCCAACACATTCCAAAGACTCTGGCACATATCAGATATTAAAAACATATTTATAGGATTAATGATAAATTAGTGTTCTGAATCAAGGATTGGTGAATGAATGCTGGCTGCATTTTCTTATGAACATGCAAAATGTGGATGCATTAGTCAAAGCAAACATTGCACTGAACAGACAGTTAAACAGGAAGGAAGACTGAGCTCAATTCCAGCAAAACAAACAGTGAGAGGTTTTTCTTTGCCTTTTGTTTTCTTAATTTCTTTTTCTCTCTTCCTTCTTCCACCACCTTCTCCTTCTTTTCCCCTCCCACTCCTCTTCCTATTCTTCTTTCTCCTCTTCCTCCAACACGGGCAAGCTAGTGGAAAGGGGAGATTGAAAATAGGATGCATTCCATTCATTGAGTTATTCCTAAATTTGCCAATGCTTTTTTTGGTGTTTAGGCCACCCACGGCTTTTCTATGTACTTTGTGGGGTTACTATCTATGAGCTCTACCACCCTCCTCTACTTATTCATGAAGTCACTTCAGAGGTTATATCTTTGAATACACAGCACATATTATAAAATCTAGGGCTGTGGGTATTGTTAATATGGTTAAGACTTGGATGTGACAAGATTTTGAATTGACATTCTCTCTGCTCATCTCCACACCCCAAGAGACTAACCTTAGCGATACAGAACACAATTATTTTTAAAACACCCAATAGTTTCACATTTCTAATATTTTTCCCTAATATATATATATATATATATATATATATATATATATATATATATATATAATTATATTTTTTCTATGCATTGTTTTTTGCAGAATTTGCAGGTGATATTCTGAATGATTTTGAATCTCCAGCTTCCTTTCTTTTCATCTTCTTCTCATATTATTATTTTGTACTATTTGATCTATTTCCTGGGGTTACATGCACATTTTCATTAAAAAAATTAGGAAAACAATAATCAGATCCAAAATCTTTTCAATCTTCGAACATGTCCTCAGCATATTTTCCAAAACCTTACAGGCTTTATCATATTAGATTCTGGAAGACAGTTTGTGAGATAGGAAAGTAATTATATGTGTACCTGTGTATTTCTTCTTCTATTTATATAAGACCCCCTCAGGCCATGTTTAAGACTTTAAGTAGTTTGAAGTGTGATGAAAGGCAGATAGAGAATGGCATCTTCTTATCTGCAGGGATATCTTTGTCATACACAGACTTTAGAAAGTCAAGGTTAAAGCTAATTCAGTTAACATTAGGAAATGTGGCTTTCATTAAGTCTTGAGTTTTCATTCACATTATCATTTTACAAGTGGGAGAGATAGCTCTGGGACAATTATGCATCCAAAATGTGTGTATTTATGAGTGAGTTATTTATCAGAAGACACTAAACATTTGCTTTGTGGGGTAAACATTGCCATTAAGCTGACATTTAAAATGGATGGGTTTATAAGTGTCTCTTTTCAGTGATGATATAAACAATGTCTGATTTCTTTCAACCCAAGGGTCTGTTTTATTAGCATTATGTTCATTGGTTGTTTCTTTTCTTTTCTTTTTTGTTTTTTTTTTGTTAATAGTTTCTTTATTATAGCTTTACAAGAGCATTTAGAGAACTCTAACAAAAGAAAGTATATCCAAAATAAGTCACTCACAGACATTTCTACAGTAACAAAGCTAAGCAAAGCTTTCAGATATTGGTAATTATTGGTAATTATTCTGGTAAGACCACAAAATCAATTTGCTAAGCTGCCATTTACTATAGTTTCAACTCCAGTGGAGAACACAGAATGTATTGTTCACATTCCTTGAGTTTATCCTCTCCCTCTCCACAGAATGCTGTCTCCTGAATTTTGGAATAATTCTTCAAGAAAATAGTTTTTTTTAGATTATGTTAGCCCATGATATTCATCCAGTTCAAAAATGTACACATAGTATTAAACTTCTACCATGGTAAAAGAAATGAGCTGAAAATAAGAAAAACATCAATTTTTGCTAGATGTGCTTTCCTGGATTGTGCAAATTGCCAGCTTCATTTTGTATTTGTTTTTAAGATACAACTGGAAAATTATTCAAGGCTTCTGGAAAATTACTCAAGGTTTCTAATTATACACTAGAACATCTATCTTTAAACACATTGTATTTATTTCATTTTATACGTGTGGAGGTAAGATTCAGGGTAAAATGAAGAATGGTGTAAAACAACCTTTCTAGAAAAAAATTCTTGAAAATAATTTTCTAACAGAAAAGGATTACATATGACCAAAATTTCTTAATAGTAATATAAATTAATTTTCATTTATAACATATCCAAGATAAAGAAATTTGCATTCAAAAACCTCTGAATTAAATCTATCAAAAGACAGAAAGATTAAAATTTGAGCAATAACACTTTTGGATATTTCTGGTCATTGACACATTAAAAAGGCATAGTATAAAATTTTAAAAAATATATTTTTGCTAAGGAATTATAAATACTATACTTTTCACATTCTAACAAATCTAAGACAAAAAAACTTTTCATATAGAATGTAAAATGCTCAACATTTATTACAGATTTGGTTAGAATTGCAGTTTATATAATATGCTGTAGAATGTTTTCTTTCTGGTAAGCTTCCCAACCCCATATACTATACAGAACATGGTGTGTAGGGTGTATCTTCTACTTGATCCTCATTTTCATTTCCAAATTATGGCAACTCCTGCCTGCCATTCCTCAAATACATCAATAATGATTTCTTTGAATCGCATGACATAAAGCTTCCCAGTTAACTGACCTCACAGTGACTCGCCTTCATTAATTAAAGATTTTAACACATGTTTGATTGCTTTTACCTCAGTCACTACTCTTGTCCTCATTCTGTGGAGTGATCCATCCACTTTTTCTAAGTTTTTGATTAATGTTTTTTATCTTCAATAATCTTATTTTCATTTTTGCTTGAATAAGTACCCCCACAATGGTATTCTCCAAATATGGCCGTTACCAACGACTGTGCCATTTCTGCACTTCCAATTTTTTATTATCTTATTCTTTGACAACTACCTATCTTTCAAGTTTACTTGTTCAAATACACCTATCTCATATTTTGACTTCTCCTCTCTTCTTTTCCCCACTGTAATGTGGCCTCCCTGTTGTCTTCACTTCTATCCTTACCTAATTTAGAATCCAGTGTTCATCAATCTATAATAATACTTACTTCTTCAGCTCCCTTGTTGTACCCTGTTGTTGCACTGCCTAACTAAATACCTGATAAATCTATGTACATCTCCACATTTGTATCTAATCAGTTGAATATAGCTGAAGAAAAAAAAATTAGAAACTCAGTGATTGGCATCTCTATATTCAAGTGTTCTCTCGAGTACTATCTCAGACCCAACTACAGTTAGCTAGTTTACTCACTAATCTCCTTTCCCAAAGAACTTTCCCTAAACTGTTCTCTACTCAAAAACATAGCATCCCTTAATCCATTCTAAATCATGGATAGCAGCTTCTCTCCCCTGATAAACAACTCAGCAACTATCTTCTCATCTTCTCATTACCTAAATCTAACAACTCACCAGAATTTATACACCTATAATTTTTCTCCATTACTTTCTTTTTTTTTTTTTCTTGTTGTGTTGCACTGAGAAGATATTCAGGTACAATGGTGAATAAAAATGGTGACAGTCGCTGTCCTTGTCTTGCTCCTAACTTACAGGAGACAAAGACAGTGTTCAATGTGCCTTTTTTGAGGTTTTTTTATTGTTATTCCCTATACTCTTTATGTAAATACTGTTAATTCACATAAGGAAATTATTTGAAAGTCACATAATCATATCTGGCTGATTTATTTATTTATTTATTTATTTATTTATTCATTTATTTATTTATTATTATTTGAACCTCAGTCAGGTCCTACTTGAATCAGCCATAGTTATTGGTTCATAACATACTTCATTAGTTCACATAGGACCCCTTTTATCCTGTGGGGGGCATATTCTTATGGAACCATCACACATACATACATAATTAAATTTGGTTATTTTCTCCTTTAATTTATTTCATATCAATTTGATTATTAGACCAGCCAGAAGAACTAAGAGGGAAAAAAGGGGAAATTTTTTCCCTTCCCATAGCAGCATTCACAGATGTCACTTACAGGAATATTTAATTTCTGAATAAACTCGCTCATTAAATAATTCTTCAGTTTAATTGAATGGAATTCTCTCACATAAAACTAAAGACATGCCAACACTTTCCCAAAAGGGAGAGGAAAGACCCATGGAATCTCTAGATGACATTCATTCTTTTTCTAGCTAGTTCACATATTTCACACTTCTGCTTTGATATCCTATAACTTAAATACAGAGTTTGAAATTTAACCTCTTATAACACATATTAGAGTTAGGGGAAGAGAAAAAGAATTACTTAATATATACAAATAATATCAAAGCAAAGAAGAAAATGCATAAATAATTTAGTGTAAAACAAACAAACAAACAAAAACCCTACATGTCTGAAAGCCTTTTTAAAAGAAAGGGTTTTATTGGGCCATATTGCTAGTAAGAAAAAGGACAAAGGCCCAGGGCATGGTGTCTAAACCACAAGCTGCACAGTTAGGAGAAGAAAGCAACATGTCTGCCAGCCATCCTGGAATTGACAGGCTTTTTTTATGCACCCAGTAGGGAGATGAAAGGTGTAAATTGTTCTGACAGAATTTACATTGGCTATAGGGGTGGGAGGAGCTGAAGGAGAACTATTTCTGCGATAGGAGCAGAGTCTGAAAGGAAGAAATGTTTGCCCCTTTGGATTGGTTGTAGGAAACAGTCCTGAACATCCATGCAAATGCAGGATGTGGTCACTCCTGGGAGCTGATGGTGCCTGACTAGTTAGTCTCTTCTAGATAATTGTGGAAATAGCCACCTGGAAGTTAATTCAAAGTTCCAACTTACACTCAGGAATGTAACAGCCTTTTGTTGGTTTTGTCCTGCAGTTGTTAACTGATTAACCTCTTCTTGTCTCTTCCTTCCACCCTCTGGCCTGCTGCAATTTAATTTAGGACGTTTCAGAATTTTCTCCTTGTCCATAGCAATCGGTAAAGTGTAGCAGATAGTACTTACAAGTCTTTTCTTCTCAAATCCATTCCCTGTCTACAATCTGGTCAACCAGTGCCTCACTGGTTAGGGTAACACATCTTCTTTCTTGAAGTCTATACTATTTAGCTGCTCCCTTGTAGTTGCTTGTTGTAGTTTTCAATTAAATATAACAATAAGACATGGGATACTTAGAGGATTCTCAAAAATCTGGTTCCAATCATATTCTTGACTCATTCCTTCTCCTTGTATAGTAACAGCCAAGTTTTCCCATTACAGATAAGATCAGTCATCCCTGTCAGCAGGACAATTCTTTTCTTCGTGCTGTCTCTACTTACAGTTAAATGAATCCTTGGCCTTTAGTTGTTTGCAGTATTTCTTCCTTAGATTATAATGTGTAATAAGTAAAGCATACAATCCCTTGTTTTGTTTCCTGTACCTATATATTATGTCTATGGCATAAAAGTTATTATATGTTGGCCACTGATTCAGACCAATACCATATCTGGCAGAAAACTACTGCAGTACCAAAAATGTCCGTCAGTTGGCGCCATAACAGTCTCCTAAAAGACGATTTCATTTGTCTATCAAGATATTATAGCTGCCTCAGAGTTACAGGCAAAATACTAAGACCTGTGAATATTATGAGCATGAGAACATTGTTTTTGAATTTCTATAAAATGAGTTTCCTGGAGATAAAGCATTGGTGTATTGTATGTATTATGAATTTTTAAATACTCTGAAATGTATGTGCTCATTTAAGGCAACATCAGTGTGTATTAAATGTATATTTAACTCTTCTCAGTTAAAACAGCTTTGACATAATTCAGGATAAAGTATCTCCGATTTGCCTTAGAGAGCCATCCCTTGAGTATTGAATAGGAGGTGGCCGCAGGCTTTTAGCAAATGTGTTACAAGAAGAAGCATAAGATGTACATTTTCATTGGGGTTGCCTACTTACTGCTTTAGAGAACTCCACATAAACAAGCCAGGGCTAGCTGAAAGGACAGTGGAACACACGTGGTCAAGCCATCGCTTCACTTAGATGACAATCACCAGACATCGTATGAGGCTAATTTGAAATATTCAGGCCCAACCCAGCTGGTCCAGAAAAAAAGAATCCCTAGCCTAGTGAGCAATTATACATGTTTATTGTTTTAAGTCAGTAAGTTCTAGGATGGGCTGGGGTGCATCAAAAGTTGATACAATGTTCTTGCTAGGCAGGCTTCTACTATGTTTCAGATTTTGTGCAGTGTGCAGGTAATAGCATCGTAGCATCCGAAAATATTGATGTTAGGTTTTATCTTACGACTCCCTTCCTTTGAAAGAAAAGAGCCATTTGCTCTACATATAAGATTCTTGTTAATCTCTAAAACTAACATTTCTTATACCCAGAAAATGGACTCACTTTATACTTAACTGATAATATAGAAAATTTCTCACTGGAATTTCTTTTAGTGTACTTGATTTAAAATGCCTTTGTACTTTTCATTTTTCCACATATCATTAGGTGAGAACTTCAAGTTAGATAACATATATTGTATGATCACATTTACAAGTGTGGATAGGATCTTTAGAAAAAGTTAATAGTGATCATATTCATATATTAGTATTTGTTTTTTCTGTTGTTTTAACTTTTAAGTAAAATTTTTTAATCACTCAAACAATAAAACTCAAGAATTTTTTTGGGGGGAGAGGAGGAATTGTCATTGATTTCAAGTGAAAATTTAAAATTATACAAAGTCCTACATAAAGTTGTTCTAATAGTTACAGTGGGAATAATCATTTATATTTGATCCCTACAATGACTTTTTTTTTTCAACTCTGGTTAGGTGCTTGTAGCAATGAAAAGACTCTATTGTGACAAAGTATCAAATACTTCAGTTTTCACCTGTTTGTTAATGACTAGTAAACTTAATTTTCTCTTCCAGTCACTTAAAACAAAATAAAACACATTTGTAATGGATGTTATTAACTAGCTTTGTAGCAAAAATTAAACAGTGGCTTCCCCATTCCTTCTTCATGATCTTTTTCACCTTCAAATTTTCTATGTTTGTCCCTATCAGCAACCATGCTCTTCCATCACTGTCACTGACTAACCTTGTGGCGTGCTGCTTATGGATTAATTTGCCAAGCCATCTGTCTGATTTCCATAGTCTAAGTATTTCTACATCATATGTCCTGGCAGTGACTGAATTCATTCAGTTGGGAGCATTAGTTTAATCTGTGAAAGATGCAGCAATTTGTCTGGAATTTCCAGCTGGCATAATGCAAACACCCACACCAGGAAGATGATTTTTGATCCACATAGAGGAACGTGGCCCTGTTTTTATGATATTTATGCTTTTCTTCTATATTTGATTGCTGCATTACCACTCTGCTTTGTTCTCCCTTTTTTCTATAATGTCATAATATGGCCACACATTTTATCTCGTGAAATTATTACCTGTTATCTCTGGATAGGAACTCACTATATTGATGTACTAAGAAAGGTGTGTGGCAGGGAGAAATTCTGATTTATCTGTTTTGCAGTAGCTTTGAATATTGAGATTTTCATGACAAACTCAATAATTCAATTGATTTAGATCTTTATAAGCATTACTATTAAGCACCGTTCTCAAGTGCTTAACTATTCTATTTCCTTCTCAAGTTATTTTCAATATAAAACTATTTATTCCATGGGGATGGGGTGGAACCCAAGAAAAACAAAACAAAACAATCTTTGCTAGACTATTCACTCTTCATCATCTATAGAAGGGTTTCTCAACCTCAGAAATACTGAAATTTATAGCTTGGAAATTTGGAGCACAGTGACATGGTTCTGTGCATTGTGGAATGTTTAAAAGCATTCCTGACATCTGTCCACTGCATGCCAGTAACCCTAACAACCCAGGGTGATAAACAAAAATGTTTGCGATATTGCCAATTTTCCTTTGGCAGAGGGACAAAATCACCCTCGTTGAGGTGATACAAAGGGTTGAGATCTGGTTTATAGGATTGTCAAAAATGACATTAAGTAGGTAAGGTAAGGAGTAGAGGAACATTGAAGAACAGCAGAGAGGTTGTGTGGGTATAACGGCGTGTAAAAATGTGAAAACATACTATGGATTATTGTTGCAATTAACTAGTTACAGGTAGTTATTCCGTACGTGAGATTGAAAGGTATATGTTTGCGTATGCATTCAAAATTTCTTTTGAGGAGCAGCTTTTTTTCCTATTATTCATTTTATTCCACACTCCTTGTGCCCATTCATTAATTTATGTATCCTGATGATGCTAACTCAAATTCTTCTTTATCTTCTCTGAATTCCTTTATCCTCTGCTTCATCCTTTAGTCCATTTATAACTGAGGAATCCTAAATTGTAACCCCAAAATTGCTGGATTCCTGGAAATTACCATCAGAATTTCCTTCAATGCCTGTTGAAAATTCTAATAGTACTTGCTAAGTAGCTGATGTTTTCTCAATTTTATATAAAGTTTTATGTAAAAACCATTTTCAAAGGCCACCACATTCTTTTTTTTTTTTTTTTTTTTAGCTGAGCCATCCTGCCACCTGTTGGCAGCTCAACGGCAACTCAGCTCGGGCTGGCCTGGAACAGCTGTTGCTCAGAGCTCAGCTTGCACTCAGCGAGCTCTTAACCAACTGAGCCACTCGGCCGGCCCAAACCACCACATTCTTTGTTGCAAGTAACTGGTGCAGTCAAACCAAGAATTAATGATCTAATGAGTTTCACCAGCTATGAAATGTTCTTTGGAAAACTCAAAGTTGAATATGCCTCCTATCAATTTTCCACATTTCTCGGGACAAGTCTGATACCAGGTTTCAGCTTTTACCAATCCATCAGATCTCCATATACTTAATTTATTCATGGATGCTCATGTCCTAAAACATAACATACAATATTAAGTGTTTCTGTAAAATCCTGTTCTAGTGAAATTATGAAATCAATTTCCTGCTGTAATAATTTCTAAATCTTTCCTCTTATTTATTTATATAAGCATTTCCTCAGTCTCTTACTCATTCCAAACTTATTTAGTTATATCCTTGTATAGTTTAGACACGTTACTGAATGCAATAGTTCAATGAGAAACAAAACAGACATACCACTTGCTGTCGTAAAACTTTAGTGGAGGATACAAGTCAATGTGCATTACAGCACAGGATAACATGTAAGTTAGTAGTGGGAATATAAAGTATCAGAGAAGTACAGATGAGGGCAGAATAAGCAAAACTTGGGGAGGAAAGAAAAAGTGTTTATATCTTACTTGTTTCAAAGCAAAATGGATGCCTAAGCTTGGAAAGAAGGCTAAATAGAGTGTAGCCCAATAAAGAAATCACAGAATACCATTCTAAGCCCAAGGAAGAGGATAACCAAAGGCCTGAAAATTATAAAGGGCATGACTCATTTTTAAAAATGAAAGAACTTCAATACGGCCAGAGCTTAAAGTGTATAGAAGGAGATGTAACGAGTGCATGCAAATGGATGAACCACCAAATTATGAAGACTTTTATATTGTAGGTAGGAGAATTTGGGTTTTATCTTGAGGAGGCTGATGAGCCATTTAACTGACATGGGAAAAAGGTATTTTAGAACTACGAATCTGTTATTGACAGTGGATTGTGGAGCTTATAAAACTAGAGGCAGGAAAACCACTAAAACACTATTTTAATATTCCTCATGATAGAGCTATTCCAAAAATATTGTATAGAGTTCCCATTTTTGCATATTATGTTAACCTACACATCACGGTAAACACTGTTTATTTTCAACCAACCTTAGTCATATTTTGGACACTCTCTTTTTAACTGTCCTAATTTGAATGACATAATGTTTGCAGGGGATGGAGTTCTTTCTCCCACACCTGCTGTTGCCTCCCAACTGTGGGCAGCTCCACCATGTATGACTTCTGGCCCAGTTCCGGCCTCAAATGCTATGTTCTGCTCCCTGCTATGAATGTAAAGCAAGGGGGTCATATTCCAGACGTCTGTGCTAGACAGCACGTATTCCTCAGATTTCATCCAAATTCTCAAATACTAGCTTCAGTAGAAATGAAGGTGACATTTTTATCTCCCTTTTGCATTATGTCTCTAGGTTTTTAACCCTGCTCATTCATATTGTACTTGTTTCAAAACTCAAATACTAACCTTTAATCCCCACCCCCAATAATACTTTCCAATAAAAGTTAAAGCAGAATCTTACTTAGTGTTAATTACTCAAATAATTGACTTGGCTTTCATTCACAAACATGCAAAAAATATCACACCGTTCCTTCAAATTAATTACATGACTGAAAAGCTTGTATCAACCACTCTCCCCAATCCCAGACTGTTCTACAGAAAACAAGCCACCAGACTTATTTATTTTTTACTTGCTTTATAAATGTAAATGAAATTTAATATATTAGACAATATAAATGTTCATGAATCACTCAAATATGCATTTTGGGAATTATGTTTTCCTTAATCGTTTTCAGGGAAATTTTTATTTGAGACTAATGTTGAGTATGAAGAGTCCATTTTCTTGCTTCAAGATGAAACAGTCTCTTTTACTTCTAACTGAAATGCCACAACCCTCACTTAAATGCACTTAATCCTGAAAATGTAATTATGAGAACTTAATGAGAAGAAAGTCAAATTAATTGCTTTACAGTTTCATTTTTTTCCCCCCATCATATCCTTAAGGGGCCTGTTTTGGTATTGATGACATTCAATAGGACTAATTACAATAATTTTAAGCACTTACTCATTTTTTTTTTTATACAAAAGCATTCCTCTTTAAATTTACTTTTTTTCTGTTTGGAATAAAAGATGTGAATCGAAGCTTGATCCATACTGCATTACAACTTTATAGATAGATGGTCTCACATGCTGTGTTTCTGTTGTAGAACGTATATAATGAACAGCAGTTGAGAAAATTATGTTTAATTTTATGCTTATAACTATAGTCTCCTAGTTGTAATTACTTGTTCTGCCTAAGTATTAGGGTCTCATCATATGCCTCTCAAATATTTCTTTACTATAACAACTAAAAATATGTAACATATGTGCTGAAGTCACAAAGCAAACATTCAAATATTATAATCATCCTTAAGATTCATAATAATGAATTCGTGATTTCCTTATACTTTTGGTGCTGGGCTCTCTTCTCTGTGTTTTAATATAAGTAGTCTACTTTTAGGCACACAGTGATCCACATTCATATTTGATTTGTCAAACAACGATCCCAACAGAACCTTCCAGTTTGACCATTCATCATTTCATTCCAGGATAAAAGAACATACCTAGAATGTTTTCAGCTCTTCTTTCCTCTGTCAAGAATACCCTGCTCCCAAACTTTCATTTCAAGCGTGTGTCTACTCATTGTTTCATGTCCCAACATAAATGTTGACTCCTTTGTGAATTTTTCCTAGAGTTTCAGCCCTACATTCATGGCAGAGTCTGCACTGATCTATTAATACATTCACAATACAATGCAATGACTTTCTTGCAAGTCTATCTTTTCTAGACAACTACTTTGTAGAGTATTGATAGTTCCTTATTCAATTTTGAATTCAAATGGCTTGATGTATAATGTGGAATAGACATTGTTGAAACAAAAAGTACCCAGCATTCTTCTATTTTCTACCAAAGATCTGGTATCAGGCGTGTATGCTTTGGGATAAATACATTACTACTTTTGGGAATAGTTACATTTGAAACCATTAGCTCTAAACATATTTAATGTTATAATCTAGTCTTAGAAATGTCACTTTTAATGGTTTTCTTGTGCCCTATAAAGATTATTTTAAATGTGAATATTAAACTCAGAGGAACTTTATAATTGGTCCTCCTGAGCAGGTCTCATGGACAGTAAATTCTTCCCTTTGTATTAATCCTTTTTACTAAAGCTTTTTAATGTTATTGCATCATCTAACACTGAGCAACAAACGTTCCTCAAATCAAATATTATTGTTAAAGGCTATTCCTACAAGTCTTTTTTGTTGTTTGTTTCTTTGTTTTTGTTTTTGCATCCAGTGTTTTCACTAAAATAAATAATTTTTATGTCAGTTAAAATTGGTAGAGGGCTGGCCGAGTGGTGCAGTGGTTAAGCGCTGGCCTGGGAAGCCAGTGGCCCCGGTTCAGATCCCACATATGAAGGCCAGTGATACTGCCCTCAAAATAAAATAAAAAATTAGTAGAAATCAGCAGGTCTCAGTTCCTATAGGTCGCAAACCATGTGCAGTGCGATAGAGGCAAGGGTTCACTCTCTCAAGACGGCTGATACAGCAAAATGCATCTCATTACCTGTTGTCCTGAGGTCATATAGGTCCTCATGTGAAGCTCCCTAAACTCTAATCCTACTCCTGCAACTTTAGGGAGTCTGTACTGGGAAATCATTTAGCTCCTTGTACGATCTCAATTTTCTGAACAGTCAAATGGGACAGAAAGAGTGTTTCTCCCGTGTAAGTGTTGTAAGAATGAAGCAAGGTAATGGATGTAGTGTGCTTAAATAGTTGTTAACTATTAGCAAGCCCTTACCTCTACCATGAGCATTATTTTTGTACTACTATTTTATTATTGTTATCGTCATCATTATTATTAAGTTTATGTTTTACTTAAAGGAGATGAAGCCAAAATTTAGGTTGGAAACCACTAGACAAAATTGTTATTTCATCTATTGTGCACTTCTCTAGAGTACACAATCCTAGTGAATATGTGCAGTGAGAGGTGTTTTGCATGATTAAGTATAAAATATTTTTTCAGAATTTTAAAATATATTTTAATTATACTATTATTTTATATTTTATATTTATTTTATATTTATTTTAATACAGAAAATGAATATTTTAAATGCACTAAACACAATATGCATTCCCACAATTTTTAAAAAAAATATTTTTATTTCATTTCAGTTTAATCTATTTTTCATCCATATACATATTTCTTTATTCTTATTTTATTAATTGGGAATCACATATAATGACTTTGCCTTTTATATAATTTTTGAGAAAATTTATTTTTAATTTTTCAAAAATGTTTGGGTATATTTGCATCATATGGCTTAGATAGAATCTATTCACCAATTTTAGGATATTTTAGTTGCTGTTAAACATTTTTTTATTATGAATTTTATGAGAGTGAGCATACCTGTACATGAATGTTTATGTATTTTTAATTTTGCTTATGTTAAAGTAGAGGAAAATTATATTTAAAAGGTCTTGTGGGATCAATTTTATATTACTAAATTGCTCTTCAAAATAATTACACTCCCATATTCACTATTATAAAATGAGAACTGCTTTGTTTTCATGCAGCATACAACATA
Organism: Aselliscus stoliczkanus; assembly: GCA_033961575.1. Taxonomy (NCBI): domain Eukaryota; kingdom Metazoa; phylum Chordata; class Mammalia; order Chiroptera; family Hipposideridae; genus Aselliscus; species Aselliscus stoliczkanus. The sequence goes on from CM066736.1 coordinate 116,673,337, forward strand.
TGATGCTACTGACAAAATAAATAAATAGTGTATATCTATAAAGATGGAAAAAAACAAAGAGTGTCAACAAGTAGGATACAACAATTTTATAAGAGAGCAGGTTATATGTGTAAGAGCCATCTCAGTGCAGAAGTTATAGCCAAAAGCTCTTTGGGGTGGATAAATTGAGAAATGGATCAAATTAGCCTCTGAATGTTAGGGAGGTTTAGGACTTAGAAGCATTAGTTACTGAGGAGGCTAAGGTTGAGATAAAGATTAAGAAATGTTGGTGTTAATTGGGAATTTACCTGTAGAAAAAGTGGCTCTGTCTTCCTCTTCGTCAGCTTTGCACACCTAATAGCTAGGTGGCTATTCATCAGACAGAGGATGAAAGGGGTCATCTCTTGAAAGTCCGACTGGAGTAGAGAAAGTATCTCTTTATGATGATATTGGGTGCCCCAAGGAACTGGTTGGCTCTCTGAACAATAGTCATGGAGCCCATCAGTTGACATGGCTCTAAAGTAGGTAACTTAATCCCTATCCTTAATTTTAAAATGTTATTCATAACCAAAATAAAGACCCACAGAGAGAAGTTCAGTATAGTAGCCTTCCTTACCTGTAGGGGATACATTTTAAGATCCCCTGTGGATGCTTGAAATTTCAGATAGTACTGAATCCAATATATGAGGTGTGATCAAAACATATAGTGACTGTTTAAATTTATATATATATATATATATATATATATATATTACAGTAAAAGACACATTGCTACAGTAAAAGACACACACCCCTCAAATTACTCTGCCTCGTTTTGCACACACTTATCCCATCATTCTTGCCACTTTCTGAAGTAGTTCTGGACGTCCTCTTTTATGAGTATTTTTAATTATCCTGTCATAGCTGCCTCAATGTCCTGAATAGATTCAAAACGTTTACCTTTCATGGTCATTTTGACTTTGGGGAAGAGCCAGAAGTCACACATTGTCAGATCCAGTGAATAAGGTGGATGAGGACACACTGCAGTATTTTTCTTTGACAGAAATTGCTGTGTCAGAAGCGATGTGTGACACGGAACATTGTCATGATGGAGGATAATTTATGGTACACTTTAAAACACACCTTCTCTCAACCATAGCTCACATCCAGCTGACTTGCCAAACAAGTTGAAACTTCTCACACACTGTTACTAAGGTTCAACACACTGCTTTCCGTATTGAAGATCCCTGCCTTTCCGTTGGATGGCACTTGGTAGCAGCATTCACTGTATGTTTTGATCTCACACTATGTTTTTTCTTATGTAATACATACATAACTGTGACAATGTTTGGTTCATAAAGCAGGCATAGTAAGAGGTTAACAACAGTAACTTTAATAAATAGATCAATTATAACACTATACTTTAATAAAAGTTAAGTGGATATAGTCTCTCTCTCTCTCTCTCTCTCTCTCTCTCTCTCTCTCTCTCTCATAACATGGCTACTGAGAGACTAACAAGTGTAGTGTATACAGCATTAACACACTGCACAAAGGGATGATTCATGTCCCAGGTGGGATGCACTGGGACAACACAAGATTTCATTATGCTACTCAGAGCAGCAGTGCACAATTTGAAACTTATGATAAATTGTTTATTCCGGGATATTTTGTTTAATATTTGTGGACCGTGGTGGACCGTGGATAACAAACCACAGAAAATGAAACCGCAGATTCGGAGGGATGACGGTATCAGGTTCTTGTCAGGAAATGAAAAGCCAAAAAGTGGGTTAAACAGATTTTTGTTTGTTTGTTTTGTTTTGTTTTTAAGTACCGAAATGGTCTGAAAAAAACACTGAGGTAATTCAGGTAGCACTTTTTACGTTCAAGAGCTGGAGCAAAAAGAAAGATGTTGGGGTAATGAGAATCTAAAATTTTGGAGGGAATTGGTAGAAATCTGAAGAGAGGCTGAGATAGAAATCTGAAGAGCCTGTTCCCAGCAGGTATTAACTGAAGAGCTCAGAGAAAGGACTGCCGGGAAGTGGGACTCAGATCTGGATTCTAGAAAGGAGCAAAATGAGGATGGCTCTAGGATGTGGAAAACACAGCAAAAAGTGCACCTAGACCAATTGCATTTGTAAGGGTGAGGATACATTGCCAAGGTGGTGCAGAAGGAACAGACAAGGATCAACAGTTTCTTTCCCTATCAGGGCCAGCTCCATCTAGTGTCCCATAGTGGCGAATCGAGGAAGATACCAGAGTCAAATCTGAGCAGAGTATAAAAGGGAGGTTCTGGGGCTGGGGAAAAAAATAGCCTAATAACTGGTACAAGATGCAATATTATAGAAAGCAAAATAATCCAGCAGGAGTAAAAAAAAAAATCTGGAAGAAGATAAAATAAAGCAAGGAAAAGAAAGCTTTAAAATGCTATTTATATTCAAAGAGCAAAAAGAGAAGGCATTATATATAATAAATAAACAAGAAGATGCTATTAAAATTAGTGAAGGGTAGAAGCATGTGCCACCCCAAAATGTGTCTCTTTGGCAGAAGGATTACTTTTGGCTTATTTGTAGAAAAACCAGACACAGGAAAAATTCTGAAAACTGAGTTGAAATATACTCTCTGTAAGACACATTTCCATTTATAAGAGAAATCTCCAGTTGTAAGGGAGTCTTCCACTCTGTACCTGGAAGAGAAAGATAACTAAATCTCTAGAATGATTATCAGTGGAAAGTCAATGACCTAAATCATAACAGCCATATCATTATTTGCTGTGCTTTTCTTGATAGCCTCCCAGACCCACCCCTCCTCCACCCCAATACCTTCTTTGTCTTTCTCTGGAGATGGCATTAAGGTGGTGGCTTGGACCACTTTGGGGAGTTACTCAGTTTTCTGGGACTTCTGCCATGTATACAGGAAATGCATATTTTATTATTACACTTCTGTTTGTTTCTCTCCTGATTATCTGTCTTTTATTATTGGGGTGAAGTTGGGGTCTCAGCCAAGAACCTAGAAGGATATAAGGAATGTATAACAATTAGACTGTCTAACCAAAAAGGAAAAATATCTCAAAATTGTATATCTTGTTCCTATCCTTCAAAATCCATTAAATGCTTGTATGGTTAAGATGAGATTTTCCAGAAAGAATAATGAAGCAACAAGAAGAACAAGATGAAAAAGCAAGCAAGCAAGCAAGCAAGCAAAATCATAAAGCTTAGAAAATAAATCCAGGAGATCCAAAATTAAATTGAGGCAATAAAGAATTGGGGGTTGTAAATTATCAAAGAAATGACAAGATAAATACCCCTAAATGAAGCATCTATTCTTAGTAGGTTCCTGAAAGGTGGCTAGTTTCTTCATTCTTCTGTATGTACTCCTCTTAACCTCCTGTGTTACTTCTGCATACCTTATTAAAATTTTCTAATGGCTGACTCTGTATTGTTTCCCAACTGCCATATCTTATTTGCTCACTTAATTTGTATATTTTGCTATTCCCATCTTTCTGTATGATAAAATGTATATCACATCTCTTGTTCTCTTTTTTTCCAGCTTTATAGAGGTATATTTAAAAGTAAAAATTTGTATATATTTAAGGCATATGGCTTGATGATTTGATATATGTATACATTATGAAATGATCACCACAAATACATGTATTCTTAAGTATTTATTCAAAACTTCCATTTGTCGAGATTATTTTGTATCCAGACCATAGCCAGCATTAAAATGGTCTTGAAACATGGCTGACGTTTTGTAGCCACACCTTCCCTTTTTCCCCCTGAATTTCATTCTGGCTTGATTCTTCTCTTGTTGTGACTTTAGGGAAAATGATTAACTCTTAAAGCATCATCCTTGTCTGCAAAATTTAAAAGTGAAACTGAATCTACTCTTCCTTTAACCTTTAACAGTCAGATTTCTTTTGTTAGTGGATCGTGTGTAGGTCACATTCTCTGTGGAGTACAAAAATATATCCTGGAATGCTACTAAAATATGGAATCAGAAATAACTAATGAAAGGTAATGTGAATTATTCATAAAGTTTAACTCTGAAATGTACTGAGATATGTCACTCCCAAGTGAATGATCCCTTGTGACAAGTTATTATTAGTTTTAGCTCCTATGGGCAGAGAACAGTATATTCATTGTCCAACACAGTTAATCAAGTTGGAAACAAAATTATATGAAAATTCACATATATTAAATAACTTAAGAGAACATATTTTAATAGAAAACAGAACATACTTAAGTATAATATATTATTCTGGCTCTCTAAGATTAAAATGTTAAGCGTTTTGTTGTACGTTTACTTTCATTTTAATTAGGGGACAAAAACAATTGTTCAAAGTGGGGAATTGTTTTAGTCTCTTACTTTGCAGCCTATTTTCAACATCACTACTATTGGGTTGTCAGAAAAGTCATGATGCATTTTTGCAATGAAAAACAGAGAAAAAAAATACATCATGACTTTTCCAACAACCCAACATTATAAATAAATTGCTTTTCCCTTTTACATGTGACAGTAAATTATTTTCTCCATCATTAAATATGATTTTGATTTATTTTTTAACAAAATTTCCACTGAATCTAATTTTTTCTTTATCATTTATTTGGAAGAGAAAGATAAAGGAAGAGAAGGAGAAAAGGAGAAGGTAGAGGGAGGGGAAGGAGACAAGGTGGGGAGAGAGAAACAGAGAAAAAGAGAGAGAGAGAGAGAGAGAGAGAGAGAGAGAGAGAGAGAGAGAGAGAGAGAGAGAGAAAATGCTGTAATGAAGAGACCTGGACATAAACCTTTGGTTCAGTTAAGAACTTCAGTATTTTGAAGCAAAAAAGCACTTATATCATTTCTAACGATAAAGAATTTTATTAAACTTTTAAAATGAAAATACCTGTTGGCCTTTAGGTGGCCTTCTTTGAAAGGAACTGTAAAGGGTGACAGGTAGGAGAAGGTGGTAACCAAAGAAGAAAGCTGCTCATTACATTTAGGATATTAATTAGGGAGGCGGGTCTCTGAACTTGGAGGATAAGATTCAGATCAAACTAAAAATGTAGTCAGGAAGAATTTCCTTGCTAATTAGGAAACGACTGTGTCCATCCTTCATCTGCACTTGGCTTTTACAGAGACCAAGTCTTTGTACCTTGCCTGGTCCAGAACGAGTATCTCATTAGTGAAGGAGCACATTACTCACTTCCCTATGTGTTCCGCTTTAACTGAAAGTTGATTGCTTATAGAAGCAAATAGAAGAAAACAGGTTTGGGCTAATTAGTTAAAAAGTTGCTTAATGTGCAATTTAGGATTATTCTCCTGAACCTGACACTTTGTCTTATGGTGCAAAGCCATTTGAAGTTGACTTAATTGCATGTCTTATTAAAACTAAAAAGCTGTATTTCAAGGTCATCAGTGTTCAGCAAACACAGTGGCTACTGAGGTAAGAAAAAATATTCATTTAGTGTTTCCATGTGAGTGATTAAAATATTTTAGTGTCTATAAATTCTGCATCTGCTTTTCGATGATATGAATGAGAAATAATTAGTCCTATTTAAAAATGTCTTTTTTACAGTTTCTTTTATTCCTTAAATATCAACTAATATGTACTGATTAGCACTTGGTTGTGTACGGTGAATATTATAAAAGTAATATAAACATAAACTTTGCATAGTATGTATTACAGCTGGGAAGGTCATGCATCCCATAGGTATGTAAGAAAAAATTCTCTTTAGGTCAAAGCCAGTCAGGAGTATCCTCATGGAGATAGCAGTGCTTGTTCTGCATAGCAAAGGAAACTCAGTTACATCAGAGGAATGTTGTAAACAAATGCAGGAAGGAATTCAGTATGTGTGGCCCTGGAGGAAGCAGGAAATGAATATCTAATGTATAAAGTAGGAGGCCCTCTTGAAATTTAATGGAAAAATAATTTGAAAGTTTCCCCATAATCAAGTGAGATTGCTGTCATATGTATAAGCGTGCGCGCACACACATGCACACACACGGCAATATGCATAGCAAGTGTAATAAAGCACTTAAAAGTGCTTCTTAAATGCATGGGCATAAGCAATTGGATAATCAAACTCCACTTGGCTGCATCCGATCACAAACGTGTATTGTTAATTCCGGTGGCTGCACCCATGAGCATTTGAAGTCTTGTAATTAAAATCTTGTAGTGGAAAATGTGACTTCCCACATAATAGAAAGAAGTGCTATGTGAATTCACAATATGTGCTTTAAAGTATTATTACCATATGGAATTTAAATACTGAGTTCTTAGCTTCCATTCTATAATTTGAGTACCAAAACACTGAATTGGGCAACTATATTAATTTTCTTCAAATGATGCAATCAGTCAAAGTCTGCTTATCCCTAAATATTTCTTTTGAATACAATGCACTTTTTATTTGTCACATACAAATTTGGGGTCAAGTGATGCAGCAGAATTCATGAAATCGTACCATATGCACAAGAGACGTCCTATATCGCAATGAAGAGCTCAAGGAAAAACTGCAAATTATTTAGACTTTTACCTCTACTCTTATTAAAGACCCCAAAGAAAGATGAAAGTCATAACACGTGATTTCACTTATTAAATTTTAGATGACACAGGTGATAATTAGAGGATTGGGACATTAAAGACAAATTGAATTAAAAGGAACAGATGGAGCAGCTGAGTACAGATTTGCTGACAGTTAGCTGACGGTTAATCCTTTTCACAACCATTAACAGAACTGCAGTCTCTTTCATAAACACCACCTGAGAGAATAGTTTTCCATGAGAAGTAAGAAACAGTAGGGAGAACACTTTCCCTTTCTGCTTACCCACTATGTGGCAACCAGAAATGGTATTCCAAAGAGTGGCTGATTTATAACTATGGTGAATGGTGGTGTTACAGCTCATCTGTACCCAAAACATGAATATTCATAGATTGGACAGTGACAAATGCCTCTGTTAAGGGCTTTGAAAAGACAGAGTAGGTGATCTTCTCTATACCTGTGATGGCCTCAGTAACATTATACTCTATTCCACAAACCCTGACATAGCAACCTAGCTCAGGGTATGAGTATATATATATTGTTTTTCCAGAGGAATGCCATTTGATTGGACTTAATTTTTCTGACATTTTCTTCAAATTATAATCAGTAGAAAATGTGGTGGTGTAAAAAGTTCATAGTCATCAAGGTGAAATGAGGAAATGAGTCTTAGCTTCTTTCACAGAGAAAATAAATATATCACAGGTGGAGAGTGAATACAAAGTAAGCTGCAGTGCTCATTTTTTCAACCTTTCAATATAGGTTCTCTAAATGATCCAGTGGTTTAGTCTTCAAAGGCATATGATGGAAAGACAGACTGTATTTTCTGTCCAAATGTGCTGTTGAAAAAAAGCAATACTAGGTAGCTGTGCTGTGGATGGGGTATCAAAGGAAAAGTTATTGTGATTTTCTAAATAGAACTTAAAAAGCAAACAAACAAACAAAACACACTAAGAATCAGAGTAAAAGTCACTTGCTGAAGAGTGGGTAATGATATGATTTTCCTGGATGAAAGAGTACCATGCCAATATAGAAAATACATATTTTTTAGATGCTGTTTTTTTCCCAGTTAATTTTATAAGTACTCAAAAGAAACTACGATAGGCTGGGGGGGGGGAGGTGGGAATGGTGATTTTTCTCCAATCTGTTCAACTCTGAAATTTCATCAGTAGGTGAAAAATGGACTCTATTCAGAGATCTTTGCTTGTTGGTAAAAGAAATCCACAGCACAGAGTGTTTCCTGATCAGATAATGTAAATTTATTGGCTGCTGCACTTAAGATATAAGAGTATGAATTTGGTAAAGTCAGAATTAAGGCTCTATCTTATCATGCTATAGCAAGACACAGGCATTTTAATAAAGATAATACTGAGAGTGTATAAATATTTGAACATGAACAGTACACAAATGACTATTATCTCTCAGGTTCCTATTATGGGAGGTCAGGTTGATCTATTACCTGAAATACAATTAGAGGTTTTCAGCACTTCCCGTATTAAGGCCAGAGCGTTGCTTCAAATTACTTTCCTAAACACATTTGGTAGCTCATAAATTCCACAGACAGGGAAAATAGAAAAGTTGTATAAACGGTAAGCTCAACTGTCATTGATAATGAAGTTATTTTCCTTGAAGCTCCTGCTTACAATGTTGTCTAGGGGAGAGAAAGAAAAGTAACTGACTATGACTCACTCTATATGGTTATTATGCCAATATTTATTGAGTTTCCCAGATGTACCAGACTGTACAGGAAATAGAATAGGCTGCATAATCCTCAAAGGAGGGGTTAGAAAAATCTATAAGGCTTGAAAATGAGTATTCACAAGTCAGGAATGTATTGGGCTGTCGGAAAAGTCATGACACATTTTTGCAGCATAAAACTTAGAAAAAATACATCATGACTTTCCTGACAACCCAATAGATTTGTCAATGGGGAAAAAAGGGAACTCAAATTAAATAATCATCAAAATTATTACACATGTATTTAGTTTAGTCATGTGTAGATTATACATGTAATCTGACTCATCCAAGCAAGCTTTTAGACATTCTGCTGGATTCTATATCTTCTATGAGTGCCTTGGATGGTCCATCTCCATATATAGTTTGTGGGAATATGGAGGTGAGTTTGCCAGTTTCTGTTTTCAAAAGCTTTTGGTATTCTAGTTAAACAAATAGGTAAACATGATAAAATGGGCTTGTTGATAGAAATCTCTGAAGGAAAATGGAAGTGAGTATGGCTAACATTATCCAAAACAATCAAAGAGGGCATCCTATAGAAGATGAGATCATACAGTACTCATTTTTTAAAGGGGTTTACCAGTAGGAAACAACTATGGAGACAGAGGGTACATCACGAGGTGTGGTACAGCAAAGTTGGTTTCAGAAAATATTAATATCTTGATATTCTGGAGGAAAAAGTGCTAGAGAGCAGAAATGAATATTTATAAGATTCCAGGGATAATATAGACCGATGAAAATATCCTTCATTAGACTATGGCGGCCTCAGTCATTCATTCTAAAATCTAATATACTTGGTAAGACAAAGTAAATAACTGATCTTTTTTTAGGTGGGTGGATACATGGATGGGTGAATAGATGGGTACATAGATACTTTTGTAAAAAAAAATGAAATGGAGTGGAAACTGGATTTTATCAATTAGATTAGAGATCACTCGTTGAAAGTGTTAAAGAAGGGAAGATATATGAGCAGACTATAATTTTGGGAACAGTCTACCTTTTATTTGTAAGAAAAAAAAAAAGAATATGAGCCAGGAACACCGAAATTGAAACCATAGAAATAATTTCAGGTTAGAGATTACAAAAACCTAAGCACAATGATTGACATTAAGGAAATAGGAAAGACATTTGTAGAATTTTTAAGAGGTAGAGAATATTGGAATTAGGAATCAAACTGAAGTAAAGAATGAGGGAAAATGAGGAAAAAGCTCACTAGCCAATTTCTGGCCTGAGAAATTATGAAATGAATAGTGGTGCCATTAACTAATATTAAGAATAAAAAAAGGTATATTTGGGAAGATAACAAACTATGCACATTTCAGATGATTTCATTTAATCCTTGAGATTTTACCTATTTTATAGATAAGGAGCCTAATGAGCCCAAGGTTTCACCTAGACAGTAATAGAAAAATTACTTGAAATATTTTTTATCTACCTCCACATTTGTATTATTTTCCTAATGTCTTTTATAATGCACATAGAATAGATAACTACCTTTTTTATAATTTATAATTTCTTCATAATTTGTAACTTTATGTTTATTGTAAACATTTACCATAAATATCAAAAAGTGTATAAAACCTGTGAGTATAGATGAAGAAACTATTATAATTAATAGTAAAGACATGGAAGGTAATTAGCCTGGTTTGTATTAGAATATTGCTGATACCTTAGAAGCCCATGTTTGTCTCTTCCAAGTTATAGGTCCCCCATCCAAAGTAACATAATCACCATCCTGATTTTTGTGTCAATAGTATTTCTAAAATGACATTATTTAGTAATACCTGTTTTTGAACTTTATACATATAAAGTCATGCCTTCTTATTTCATTTATTATTATATTTGCAGGATTCATCCATATTGTTATATGAAATTCCATGTTACGAACATAACCAACTATCAACCACTGACACATTTGGATCACTATGGTTGCTTTGTACATTTCTTGTGGCACAAATATGCAAGATACCTCTAGTGTGTACAATGAAATTATTGAGTGATAGGATTCCTGTATATTTAATTTAATTAGGTGTTGTCTTAGCATTTTCCACAGTTGTATACAAATTTACACCCCTGACAGCTGTCAAGGAGGTTCTTATTTGTCTATAATCTCACTAGCACTTGTTATTTTATGTTTTTCAATTTTATTTGGCTAAATTGTGCAATGATACCTCATTTCCTCATTTTGATTTTATTTTGTATATATTTGGTTGCTAACATATTGGCATACCTTTTAATATCTTCATAGACCATTTAGGTTTCCTTTTTGTTGATGTTCTTATTTGAGCGTTTTACTCTTTTTTTTCTATTGGGTTGGTTTTTTCTTCCTGATTCATAGTAGTTTGGATAGTTTAGATATCGACTGGTTATGTGTTTTGCAAATATTTTCTTCCACTTCTTGGCTGAATCTTTTTCACAAATTTTATGTGACATTTAATTGAACAGAATACCTTAATTTAATATGGTTAAATTTATCAATTATTTCCTTTTCAGTAGTGTTTTCCTTAAAGTATCTAATTTAAGAATTTCTTCTTTACCAATGAATGTGAGACATTCTTCTGTTATTTTTTTCAAGGACTTTAAAGACTTTCATTTATATTTTGAACTTGAATCCAACTGAAAATATGAGGAAGGAATCCAATTTTCCATATAGATAAGTTATTTTTTCCACATGGATAAGCGACTTTCCTGGCAGCACTTTTTGAAAACTCCAGCTTTTCACACTGATCTGCAATTTTCCCTCCTTCATCTGTTATTTCCACGTCTGGAGGGTCACTTTCTGACATGTATTCTGTGCATTTGAATATCTGTCTCTTTTGCTAACCATTGTCTTAACTACAAAAGCGTTATTAAAAAAAATAATATAATTACACACACACACACACACACACACACACACACACAGGAGGGCAAACTTCCCCATTTCTTGCTTTTTCTTTCATAGTATCTTACTATTCTTTGTTTTTGCTTTCCCCCATAATTTAGAAGCAATTTGTAAAGTAAGATTTTGGTTTGTAAAGTTAGAGACCTGGAATATTTTAAATATGAGAGACTTTAAATTCATAGTCATAGTATATCTTCCTCTTTATTTATTTCTTCTTTAATATCATCCAACAAAAGTTTATCATTTTCTCTACAATCTTTGCACATCTTTTGTTCAATTCCTTTCCCATCCTTCTTAAAAATATCGATGCTGTTTTAAATTCCATCTTTATGAACTTGAGTAATAGGTAAACTGTTTTAGAAATCGACATCTATAAATAATTATTTAAGATATAGACATTTATTTTCCTCTCCTATAAAAGCCCTGAGCTGAGTGGTTTGGGTGTATAGGTGGCTGTTTTCTATAAAATTCTTTTATTTTAAAGATTTTTATTGGGGAATTGGGGAAGGGGAACAGACAAGTTGCTGTCCTTTTGTTCTTCAGTCTAGTTGCGGGAGACATTGCTTCATTGGCCCATGTTGGTATCGTCATTGCGCTCTTCCCAGATGAGGTAGATCAGTCGCCAGCCTCTGGATGGTTGCTCACCGAGGCTATTGGCAGCTCACACTGGCTGCCAACCACTCACTGTAGCCTATGGCAGCCCACTGCAGCAGGGGATGCAGCCTACACCATTGCTGAGACTCTGGTAGCCCAGCTCCAGGTGGAGCTGTTGTTCACCATTTTAGCTGTAGAGGGCAGTATCATTGGACCTCATGTGGGATCCAAACCAGTGCTGCTAGCTTCCCAAGCCAGCTCTTAACCAATGTGTCTCTCAGCCGGCCCTCCATACAATTCTTGAGAGTTCATGTTTTATTTATTTTTTTATTTTACTCTTTTTCCCCTAGGGCATTTTTCTTATCTGCATGTTCTAACTCACGAGAAGGAAACCATTACCTCGTCAAGTGTATGCTTAATGTCTTAAGGCACATGATGAGATGTGGCACACATTACCTCTTCTTATTTTCTATTGATTAGTCACATTAATGTGCCTAACTGCAAAATAGGCAGGGAAATATGGTCCCTAACTGAGTTATCATGAGCCCAACTGTCACATTCTGGTTATGAATAATTTCCATCATAGTGTCTTACAATTTTTGTTTTTTCACTGCTGGTTGTGATGAATTATTATTTCATTGGTATATCAAAAACCTTATTTAACTGCCCTAACCTTCTCCTAATGTATCTTTTTGTTGTTTTGGTTTTTTGCATACATAGTAATATTTCAAAAATGATGATAGTTTTATCTGGTTAAAGAATGTTACTTCTCATCCTATTTTGCCAATAGTTTTGTTTATCCAGCTATATATTTATGATCATTAATTTGTGTTGAATGTTTTCAGAATTGTTCTGCATCATTGATGAAAATATTTTATTGGCTCCAAATGGCCACATACAACGCCTGAGAAAAATTGAGAACTTAAAAAGTTTAGGACCAGGGCTGGCCGAGTGGCGCATTGGTTAAGAGCTGGTTTTAGGATGCCAGCGGCCCCGGTTCGGATCCCACGTATGAGGGCCAGTGACGCTGCCCTCTATAGCTGACAGTAGCTCCACCTAGAGCTGGGCTGTGTGAGCACCGGTGATGGTGTAGGCTGCAGCCCCTGCTGCAGTGGGCTGCCATAGGCTACAGTGAGTGGCCAGCAGCCAACGTGAGCGGCTGGCAGCCAGCGTGAGCTGCCAGTAACTGTGATAAGTGACCATCCAGAGGCCGGCGACCGATCTGCCTCATCCAGAAAGAGCACAATGACAATATCAACATGGGCCAGTGAAGCAACATCCTCCGCAACTAGACTGAAGAACAAAAAGACAGCAACTTGTCTGTTCCCCTTCCCTGATTCCCCAACACTATTCCCCTCCCCCAATTTCCCAATAAAATCTTAAAAAAAAAAAAAAAAAGTTTAGGGCCACACTTCCAGTTTCAGCTACATCATGTAAAGAACTTAGAAGTCATCATTCCATCCTTAGAAGAAGAAAATGAAGAAACTGAAAACCAGTGACTTTTCTAGGACTCATCAGAGGAATAAGGCTGCACTCACACTGTCATCCTAAAACCTGGAGAGTTAGGAAAATCCAGAGTCAGAGCCAAGAGTTGCTTTAAAGGAGCAAGCACTGAAGGAATCATAAACTGGTAGGGTATAACCAATTGATGCACATTGAATAGATAGCTGAAAGTCTACTATGTGAGAGTGAGAAACCACAGGATTAGAAGGGCCCTGCCCTTCAATGGGTCTTATCTCCAAGGAACCTGACCAGGTCCTCAAAACCAGGATCATAGAAAGACCCCCTTGGAAGTCTAGCAGGAGGAAGGAAAGAGTAATCTTTGTGAAATATGCCAGAAGCCTTCTCCCTAACAAATGCCAGCTCTCTAGGGTAAAAGCCTTTATCAGAGACTTATCACAGCTTTATCCCAGATGGAGAACCACATTGCTGTCCCCTCAGCCTCCTGTAGCCTTTTTATCTCACCAGAGGATGGAAATTCTGCTGCTGAAGAAACCCTAATGCAAGCACAAGTCAGAGATAAGACCCACTAAAATCAATGAGATGCTCATAATAGTGGAGAATGCTTCCTTTCCTGTCAGTAACTGAGCACTACACAAATAAGGCTTCAATCTAACAACATGGCTTATAAATAAAAGAGCTGCAAGGCAAAAAGGCACAGTCTTTACCTGGAGGAGGACTTAGGAAAACTCAAGGTCAACAGAAGAAACAAAAACAGGGACACGAGAAGTTGAAGCTTCTGGAGTCTACAGCTACTACAGTTGAACAGAGCACCAGTAGTAGTGAAATCAACATCTAATAAATTCTCACCCAAAAGGCGTATTGACCTCAACTCCCATTATCTGATACAATATGTCTAGCTTTCAACAAAAAATAAATAAGTAAAGAGGCTTTCAGAATCATAAGAAAAAGAAATGTTGAAGAAACAAAGTAAGACTTACAACCAAACTCAGAGCTATGATACAGATGTTATAATGATCTGATAGGGAATATAAAGTGACTATGATTAATATGTTAGAGGACCAGTGGAAAGTGTAGGCAACATGCCGCGGCAGATGGGCAATATAAACAGAAATGTTGAAAATTCAGAAGGTTAGTGAGGTCTCATGTCTGTGCTTGCCTATCCTTTTATCTCTAAACTAGTTGTGAACATTTGTATAATGATGCCTTGAAAATGAAGTGAGATATGTGGAAAATGATGATGCCTAACATGTTAATAGAGCTTACAATGTGTCCTTGCTTATCTTATTCCATTAAGCCCTAACCAGAGATCTAGGAAGTAGAAAACAGTGCTTTATTTTTGCCCATACAGAGTTTATAGGCTGTAGCAGTCTGCCTAAAGTAAAGTTATGCTGTAATAACAAATAGCATACTAACCTTAGTGGCTTACTTTGTTCGGGACAGGTTTATTTTTCTCTTAGGTGACAAGTTAATCAAGTGTGTGACTTGGACTCTTTATTCTTAAAAAACAACTAGTTGAAAGAGCACCCAGGACATTGATTTTATCCTCGCAGGGAAGAAAAAAGGACAAAAAAAGGGGAAAAAAGCATTGGCAGTAGTATGTGATGGTTCTGAAAACTTTGTTGGACAACCACGTAGGCCACTTCCTCTCACTTTGCATTGGCAAAATCAAATCATATGATGAAACCTATTAATATAGGAGGACTTTTAACCCACCCACAGAGCAGGGTTCAGCAGGGAAGAGTTAAAAGTCAGAGGCAGCAATCATTTAGGCATTCATCTAATCTACCCCAGATATTAGGGCTTATTCAAGATTATGTCCAGGTACTATTTGATTATAATGTAAGTTCTCTAATTTCAAATCTAGTGTTATTATAATTCATCATTTAATAAATAAAACACAGGAGCCTTAGAAAATCAAATGGAATAATTGTAACCTTAATGTCATTAATTCAGTATGCAAATACCTCCATCAGTATGTCAATTAGAAGTAGCATCAGCTACACATTTTTCACTGAATAAATGGGACTTTTATTTTCCTTCATACTAAGAATTTCTAGGGCCAGTCAAGTGGCGCGGTGGTTAAGCACTGGCTTGGGAAGCCAGCAGCCCCGGTTCAGGTGCCACATATGAAGGCCAGTGACACTGCCCTCAAAAAAAAAAAAAATTTCTAGGTACGTAGTGCCATGTCTAACAAACGGGCTCTGTGCTGCCATCAAAGACACCCACTTTTTAAAGCTTTTCTGAAAATGTGACCTTTGTCTATATGTCTATTTTCCTCATCATCTCTAGTGTCTGCCCAGAATCATGTCCATATTCAGTATAGAAATAAGGATATATTAAAAGGGCAGGTATTTTGTACCAAATAAAAACTTACTGATCTCCACTGTACATTTATAAACATGTTTCACAATAAATGCAAAATCATTTTATCTACTATCTAACGGATTTTTTTTAAAGATTTAATTGGGGAATTGGGGGTGGGGAACAGCGTTGGGGAATCGAGGAAGGGGAACAGACAAGTTGCTGTCCTTTTGTTCTTCAGTCTAGTTGTGGAGGACGTTGCTTCACTGGCCCATGTTGGTATCATCATTGCGCTCTTCCTGGATGAGGCAGATTGGTGGCCGTCCTCTGGATGGCCGCTCACGGTGGCTATTGGCAGCTCATGCTGGTTGCCGGCCACTCACTGTAGCCCATGGAAGCCCACTGCAGCAGAGGTTGCAGCTACACTGTTGCTGGGACTCATGCAGCCCAGCTTCAGGTGGAGCTGTTGTTCACTGTCTTAGTTAGAGAGGCAACCAGAGGGAGCTGTTGTTCACCACCTTAGCTATAGAGGGCTGTGTCACTGGCCCTCATTTGTGGGAACCGAACCAGGGCCCCGCTGCTCAGAGCTGGCGTCCCAAGCCAGCTCCTAACCAAAGCACCAATCGGCGGGGCCGTGTTTTATTTTGTAAAAAATATTGATTTTAAAATTAGAAGACAAAATATGTAATGAACATTTTTAAGTGAAGGCAAGAAAGGGGATAAAAGAAACATAACAGATGAGACAAATAGCACAAAATCAAGTGATAGACATAAAATCCAAATAAGGGAAACTGATTATGTTTTAGCCATAGGACAAAGTTTTTCTAAATAGCACATAAGTCTCTTGCCTTTGTCTAGGAAATTACATGAAGCCTGCCCCCCCCAACACACACACACACACACACACACACACACACACACACACACACACACACAAAATACATTTCTGTATAAGTAACGTAAGTGTGTTATTATTTCCTGGAAACAGAATTTAAGAGGTTATGCTTGTTGTTTTAATAATTACAGAAATAGGGCCAGCCGAGTGGTGCATTGGTTAAGAGCTGGCTTGGGAAGCCAGTGGCCCTGGTTCGGGTCCCACATATGAGGGCCAGTGACACTGCCTTCAAAAAAAAAAAAAAAATAATAATAATAATAATAATTACAGAAATATAACACTTTTCCCTTATATTTTTTAAACTTTATTATCATTATTAGTTACAGATGTACAAAACAATGCAATAGTTATCTTTTTCAACCCTTACAAAGTGACAACTCCCTTCCCGCCTCCCCTGCCCCTAGCCCCAATATCATACATATCTATTACAATTCCATTGACTCCATCCCCATACTATATTCCACATCCCATGACTATATATGTGTTAAATTATAGTTGACATATAATATTATTTTTTGAGGTATGCAATAACTGAGTAAACTGCTATGGAAGTCAAGTGTGATTAAAACTTGCTACTGTAAATAATAAAATGAAAGGCTATTATTTTACTTAAATATTCAAATTGAGAGGCTACAAATGGAATCTAAGATCAGCATTAGACTTTTCTTTAATAACATAGAAGGAAAATTTAAAATTAAATTGAAAGTTGAGTAATGTCTTTACTAGTGATTAACCAGTGTGAAACTTAGCCAAATATACTGACTAGTTCAAACAGAATGTGGAACAGGGCAAAATCAATTAAAAAATATGAATGACACACAAGTATATTTACACAAATCTTGTAATAAAAGAATTTATGACTAAAGTAACATTAGATGAATTTAGCAAGGACAGTTCACACAAACCACTGTTAAAGAGTAAGTAAAGTTAAACGTAAAACCCTAAGAATACTGTTTCAATTGAAACAATGACAAGTAAATGTCAAAAGGTATAAAATGAGGTCAAGGGATTTTCTGTAGAAGAATTAGTGTGTGTGTGTGTGTGTGTGTGCGTGTGTGCGTGTGTATACACTGAACTGAACATAATTGAGAATCAAATATATGAAACCAGGAAAACACTATATGTAAAGTAATATTAGCAGAACCAGAGCCTTAGAAAATCAAATTGAAAATAATATAAATAGCTGAGAAATGAATAACAAGCGTAATTGAATTCAAGATAACAGGAAATAAAAGGAAACAATTGTAGTTGGACACTCAATGATAAGTGCCTGCTTCAAAATGGTATGAATCGAATTTGAGATGATGGAAATGTAACACATAATGATCAAAATGAAGTGAAAGATAATATCAAATGATGTCAGAGTATCATAAGTGAATAAAAAAATATGAACCAAGATCAAAACACAGAAATAAAGTGACTTGGACAATGAACTGATACACGAAGCTTCATAAAAAAGGGCGATGTGTTTGAACAGAATGCCCAAGCATGAATCGATATTGAAATAACAGAAATGGATGATCTATTTTAAGAATTACATCTATAGATAGTATGTTATATCTAAATAATGAGAAATTTGATGCTAAACTGTGTCTGATGGCCATGAAACTAGAATAAAATATTGCTTACACCAGAGTGAACAATTTTCACAATTAAATTGTTAAATATAAAATGGGGTTAACCAAACACAGGAGATGAACATTCAACTTGAAATTATCTTTGCCGATATTGTCAAAGCCTCACTTGGATTGAATATAGTAAGTTGCCTTGGGAAAATATGAATTATTGGTTTAAAATATCTACATAGAACAATTTAGTAAAACAAGGAACATTGTGATAAGATACAGAATGTAATGTTTCAGTGTTCTATAAAGATATTGTACAGCTGCTCAGATAAATTTTGTTCTGTTAACCAAGCTGATACATATATTTTTGGTTGTTGACTTGGATAAGTTTGGAATTCACAATATTTTTATTTTCCCTTTACAGTGTAAACCAAAATATATAAAAGTAAATTGAGAGAAGGAGTGAAAAACAGAGGGAGGGAGGGAGAGAGGGAGAGAGGGAGGAGGGAGGGAGGAAGGAAGGAAGGAAGGAAGGAAGGAAGGAAGGAAGGAAGGAAGGAAGGAAGGAAGGGGAGAAAAGACATTTTCTTCCTAAAGTAAAATGTACCCACTGAGTTCAGCTATGTAAATCTTTCTTCCAAGAGCTGTGTTAAGTGTATCTCCATTCAGCTTCCACACTGTCAAATCTGTCAGGATATTATTTATAACTTCAAATATGCCCCCAACCCTAAGGTATCCCTCTTTCTCAGATGACCACATTAGTGAGACCCTCCTTTGCCTCTGTTTGACATTTTTAATTCTTAATTTTTGAAATATCAATCCTCTCACAAATTATTCTTGCACTCATGAGCTTACCTCAACTTAAATTTGCATATTGAGTAATAGAATATTGGTCTTTTTAAATTCTTCTTTAATTTTGAATCTGCCATTAATCTCAGTCTTTCTCGATTTGATGAACACTTAGAAATCTCATGGTAATATCTCACAGTTAAAAAAAAAAGACTTAAAGACTTGCAAGAGAGGAAGATTTTGAAAATTATCTCACCAATTTTTAAAGTCATTGGTGAATAGGGTGCAAGTATAATATATATAGATAATAATATGGGTTACTATTGATTGAGCAACATGAAGTGATAGGCACAACCCATGTTGTTCTGTCTATATCACAACCTCTCTATTACATGACTACGCCAAATAATTCCAAGCAACTCCTCAGAGTGCCTCACTGTCACCAGAAGGAACCATAAATTTCGTCAGAATTGAAAGAGGAGTTGTGATTAGCAATTGCAGGTCCAGTTAACATCAGTGGAAGGCTAACATAAATCAATATTGCTACAGGAGAGTGAATAAAATGGCATATGAAACCAATGGTTATCAGAGAATCATAAGATAGTCACAGGGGGTAGGACTACAGCCCCAAATAAAAAGCAAAGAGAATATCTTACACACAATTTATTTTGAAAAAAATATCTTCACAGAATTTTTCTAAGATCAATTTAGTGGCGTATCAGTTTCAGACAGACATGTGTTTTAATTGTGAGTCATTGAAGGAATGACAACTGCTCTAAGGCCCAAACCTAGTTTGCCCAGTGAAAAATGTAGGCAATGTAAATTTATTTCTAGTTATCATGCAAATACCCAGTGCATGTTAGTAGCTATTAGACTGATCTCTTTCTTTATATACCTCACTTTTTAAAATTAGATACTTTTATGACTTTAATATATGATTTAAATTTCATTAGTGAGTTGTCTTTAAGTTCAGAAAACCAAGTTCGTGGTATCCAAATGTATATTTCTATGAAAACAGGTGACCTGAACAATTATAATTTTAAAGTCATCTAAAGTTTACTTAACATTGTAGAATTTGTATATAGGGAAATAATTTCTTAAATTACTTCTATTGTTCAGATTTTTTAATGAATTAGCTATCAAATGAAAATACTTCACTAATTAATATGTGAAAATACTTTGTTCTTTTAAGTTATACATATATACACGTATATTAATGCAAATATGTCTACACGAAAATATATGAATAATTAATTATATACACACAAATACATGTGTTAATGAATTTTTTACTCTACAATCAATAAGAGAGAATGATAACGTGGACTAATTTTTACCTATGTGTTATTTACGACAAAGCAATTCTTAATTAGATTGTATAAATCCAATAATGAGAGGAATTATCTATTTGCAAAGAAAATATGATATTTTGTACAGTGCAGTAGTCAGGCCACGACACCATTGCCTCGTCCCTTCCCCTTCTCCCTCATGCCCATCCCCATCCCATCTAGAACTCATCAGTTTTTCCTTTGTGTCTCTAAGACTATTTCTGTTTACATTGCTCGTTTATTCAGTTCTTTAGATTCCACATATAAGTGAGATCATATGGTATTTGTCTTTCTCCGACTGACTTATTTCACTTAACATAATAGTCTCTAGATCCATCCATATCGTTCCAAATGGTACAATTTCTTTCTTCTTTATAGCTGCGTAATACTCCATTGTGTAAATGTACCACAGTTTCTTAATCCAGTCATCTACCGATGGGCATTTCGATTGTTTCCAAGTCTTGGCTATTGTAAATAGCGCTGCAATGAACATAGGGGTGCATATATTTTTTCGCATTAGTGTCTTGGTTTTTTCAGGATAAATACCTGGGAGTGGAATTGCTGGGTCAAAAGGTAGCTCCATTTCCAGTTTTTTGAGATACCTCGATACTGACTTCCACAGTGGCTGCACCAACCTGCAATCCCACCAACAGTGCAGCAGGGTTCCCTTTTCCCCACAGCCCCGCCAGCACTTGTTGTTTGTTGATTTATTGATGATAGCCATTCTGACTATAGTGAGGTGGTATCTCATTGTGGTTTTTATTTGCATTTCCCTAAAGACCAGTGAGGTTGAACATTTTTTTCATATGCCTGTTGGCCATCTGTATGTCCTCTTTAGAGAAATGCCTCTTCATATCCTCTGCCCATTTTTAATTATGTTGTTTGTTTTTTTGGTATTGAGTTTCATGAGTGTTTTATAAATTTTGGATATTAACCCCTGAGGCTGCCGCTGATTAATATTAGATGTTGACTATAATTTAACACATATATAGTCATGGGATGTGGAATACAGTGTGAGGATGTAGTCAATGGAATTGTAATAGATATGTATGATATTAGGGGTGGAGTACGGTAGAAGAGGGAAGGGGTAGTCGCTTTGTAAAAGGTGAAAAAGATAACTATTGCATAATTTTGTACATCTATAACTATTAATAATAATAAAAAAAGCTAAAATAAATGAGTGGGACTATATCAAATTAAAAAAAAAACAAAAACAAAAAGAAAATATGATATTTTAGTTATTTGCAAGTATTTTAGAAAAAAATAAATTATTAAAGCAGAATAAATAATCTTTTCCAGTAACAGTTCGCAAAGTCCTCTGTTACTCAGGTCCTGATCTTGCTTAGAATTACTTTATATTATAAGCAATGCCATGCATCTGTACTTTATGTTCTATTCTTGAGCGTTTCACTAAAGTAGATTTTTTATTCTCCTGAAAAAATAAATAAGTAAGAATTAATGAATACAAAAAATTGTACAGCTATCTGGGAGCCTTTACCAAACTCCTGCACGTTAGAGGTACAAATGGACCAAAATGAGATGGAAGTCACGTGTTCTTATGATATGGGTTTGATGTCCTAGTGCCTGGGCCCCATGCAGTAAGCTACCTGACACCTTACTTTCCTATACTTTGTACCACTGCAGTATATAATGGTCTTACCGTCCTGCCACCTTGCCAGTTAGGGGTGGTCAGGAAGGATCAGCCTATAAAGGAGCCTCTTGTCCCAAATCACAGATGTCTATTTGAGCAGACCACTGTTACCCTTGTGCCTTATCCCCGTTATTTTGAGCTTTTGGCATGTAGGAACATCCTGGAAGATATTTTTTGTTTTCTTTTCTCTTTTGGTATCTTCTAATGACCATTATTTAAAAGATCAGACAAATGTTTTTAATTTGTATAAATCTAACACAATTAGGAGAAATAGAAATATATATGAAGGCAATACAATGACTACATGTTATCATTTGAAACCGCTTATTGTGGCTTCAAAGCATTTCACATTCTTTGCCATTCTTCCCTTTGAGAGCTAGAGTCGTCTCTTCTCTTGCATGCAGTAGCCTAACTCTCCTCTTAGCCTTAATGCCTAGCTTTTAATGAAGAGAGCACCTCAGAAGCCATTATTCGTGATTTTCAGGGTAAAATAATACAGGATCATGCATCTTCCACCTGACTTTTTAGGATGCTTGTCCTTGGGACCTAGTTGCTGTGCCGTGGCAAAGCTTATTTCCTCTGTAAAATCCGAATGTAGACGGTTTGGCTAACAGACACAGAGGGAGCCCCAAGTGAGAGTCAACATTTGAAGCCTAGTGTACATGAAGACGCCTCTCGGATGAACCAGCCCCAGTTACTGTCTGAATCCTGTTACAGGAAAGACCCTCAAGCAGAAAGTGATTAGTGAGCCAGGCTACCCTCAAAACAATGAGAGAAAAGAACAAAAAGCCACTGATGTTGCTGTATACCACCAAATCCATGGTGGTAGTGTTTTTGTTTTAATTTGTTAAAACCTGGTGACTGTTCAATAGTATACGTAATGAGATATTAAATACTAAGTGAAATAAAACTCACAAAAAGACAAATGTCCTATGATGTCACTTATATGATGTACCTAGAGTCCTCAAACTCATAGAAATGAAAAGTAGCATGATATATACACCCTTATGTTCACAGCAGCATTATTCACAATAGCTAAGATATGGTATTTAAAATAGTCCAGCTCATAGAGACAGAGAGAAAAACAGTAGTTGCCAGGGGCTGGGGGAGGGGAGTGAGGACTTGCTGTTCATAGGATACAAAGTTTCAGTTGTACACCATGAGTAAATTCTAAAAATCTGCTGTTTAACACTGCACCTGTGGTTAAGAAAACGGTATTCTGCACTTAGAAATTTGTCAGGAGGGTAGATCTTATGTTAAGTGGTCTCACCACAAAAATGATGATAATAAACGTAGATGGTGATTGCTGCAAAGGGAAGGGAATAGAGACCTGTTGTTTAAGGGGTGTAAAGTTTCAGTTTTGCAAAATGAAAAAGTTCTGGAGATTGGTTGCACAATAATGTGAATATATACATAACATGTTGGAACTATACACTTTAAAATAATGGTTAAGATGATAAATTTGATGTTCTCTATTTGACCACAATTTAAAAAGCCATTATTAACACTGCCTTTTTTTTTTTTTAATTTTTTTTTTAAGGGCAGTGTCACTGGCACTCATATGTGGGATCCGAGCCGGGGCCTTTGGCTTCCCAAGCCAGGTCTTAACCACTGCACCACTCGGCCGGCCCTAAAATGCCATTTTAAAAGAAGATGTTGAGGGCCGGACGAGTGGTGAGGTGGTTATGAGCTGTCTTGGGACACCAGCGGCCCTGGCTCGGATCCCACATATGAGTGCCAGTGACACTGCCCTCTAAAAAAATAAAAAGATGTTGATACTACTTACTCGGAGAGAATAATGTTGCATAAATAAGAATAACATATCAAATTCTGATGGATTCAACTATTGGAATTTGGTATTTAAGTAAAATAAAAACTACATAGAGCTTTAGCATATAAGTACCAGAAGGAATCCTGGCAATCATGCTCTCTTTTTATATATTTAAGGCAGATAAAATCCAGATTGAATTAAGAAACTTGCTAGAAACTCAATCTGACCCCAAGAGCTTTATATTTCCCAATAAATACTAACAGGGAACACATCTATGATATTTAATAGATAGCTTTTACCAACAAGTGCAAAGTACTGATTGCTATTTAGAATAATCAAGAACCCAAAAGATGAATTTTTCTGCTCTTTATATCAGTGAGACTGTGAAACTGTTTGCTGTGAATTTCATTCTGCTCTTGCTTCCCTTCATGATACAGCAAAGCAGTCAGACCACATTTCAGCAGCATGGCTGTGGAAGCAATGAAAAATAAACCTTGATTAAGTTGTTGACATAGATGTCTCTTTTCCCCACTCTGTTGGAATCACTCCACCTGCTGCTGACTCCAGTAAAATGAAACCTTCAGTCCCAGGCTTTACTGACACTCTTAACAAAACAGTACTGCAAGAGAGAAATGAAAACAGTAACAAGCGTCTCAAGCCACGTTGTTCCAGCCTGATTTATCATGGGGCAGGGGGAGGAGGGCTCCGTATAAACCCTTAGGTAATCTTTCTTGCTGAAGACTAAGGAATGTGGATATACCATGAAAAACAATGAATTAAAATAATCACCCTGGGAGTTCTTGACGTGTTCATAATCTCAAAGAATATATGTGCTTGGCTTGTAGAGAAGTGAAGTTGATCAGAGACAGAGCTTATGAAACATGGTAGCAGTACATTAGAACAAAATTCCCAGATGCAGATACCCAAGGGTAGCCTCAGGCTTTGAAAATCAAGAAATAGATGTCCGAAAGATCTCAGAGTGTAGTGCGACCGATTGCACATTATTGTTCACTGGAAATTCTGCAGGAGGTTAATAGAGATTGGGTTAGAGAAAGAAAGAATTCAGATGAACAGTTCACATTTACTGAGCCTTTTCAATGTGTCAGGCACCATTCTAATCACTTTATCGATTATTATCTTTGTAAATTTTCACGTAGTTATTATCCCACAGATGATGGCTTCTCCAATGACACAGTAAGAGTCAGAACCAGGTCACCACACTCCACATATGCACTGATGTGCTCTGTGCACTGCTGTGGACAGGTGCTTTTCACAAATATGACATGAGCTCATCCCCTTCAACGCCCAACAAGTTAGATATTACAATCCTCATTTTGTATTTGGAGAAATGGAAGCCCAGAAAACTAATAACAGGGTACATCAGAATTCAAGATAGAAAGTATCCTTGTTACTCCCTTTTATCTACTAAGGGGAGGTCATGATTCATGTAAGTTTCAGCGTCGCTCACAGAAACTAAACATAATCATATATCAGGAGATGGTTGCATCACATGCTTATTGCATGCAAATGTGATTTGCATTAGGAGACACTATCATCAGTTTTAGTTAGGTCTCTTGTCACTGCATGCTTGTATTGTGTTTAAAGGTTTACATGGAGGAAATAGTAAGGCCAGTGGCCTGAAGGGATTGCTTTATTATGGGTTATTTAAAAGTAAAATTGAATGCCAGGATAATTTGGATTATCAAAAGCAGGATTCTCACTCATTATATCAATAATAATAATAATAGCAATAACAATAATGCCACCAGCTGAGTATAGAAAAAATGAAACTTCATACTTTAATTATTATTTAGGTTTTTATGGAAATAAATCAGCGCTATGCAATTAACTGTATTACCTGCCTAGTATGTCACTCTGACAAAATAAAGGATTGGGGTGAGAGCTGATGGCTCACCTGGCTTACAATATTGATAATGTTTTTTCTTCCTTTGATTCTGTGATTTCAGTTGAGAGATTCCTACAAATGCAATGGGAATATATCTTCCCTTTTCCACATTAAAAGGATGCAACAGGCATCCAAAACATCAGAGGCACAGCTGATCAGCAGCTCCCTGCAGTGTTTAGGGGAAAGGGTCAGAAGTCCAATAGCTGAACATATTGTACTTTTCCAAGAAAATAAATATCACCTTCAGAAATGGCCCACAAAGTCTAATGAGAGGTTGTGTGTATATGTGTGTGTGTGTGTTTCTTTTCAACATTCCTTATCTCCCAACTCCATTAACACAGCTATTGTATCCCTAATATTTTTCCATGCTGTTTCTGCCTAAAAGCTTAATTTTTTTTCTTGTTCTTTCTTTCTTTTTTTCACAACAGACACTCCAACAGAGTGCTTTCATTACAGTGTGTCTTTCAAACATTTTTTTAAAAATTAATTTTGTTTAACATTCCTGAATGATAGTGCAGAGAGAGTTTTGGTATTTCCCCATGCTTCCTCTCGAACTACCAGGATGGTAAGCAGTGTAAGCTTGGCACTTAGGAGAAAGAGCGGAGTGCGCACCTGAAGCATTTCCCAATTATGATGGCTATGCATTTGTCTATGTAAAAGCAAACTGTCTAACTCATCGCATCTGCTGCCTATTTGTCTTCAAGTCACATCTGCTGACTTTACCCATAAAAACAAGTCGTGCTTTTCCCCATGCAGTTGGCATAGCGGAGCTGGTACAGATGGGGCAGGCTTAGAAGCTATTGTTTTTTTCTCTCCCCTCCCTCATCATCAGCAACATAGTCACATAAATCCAGCTACAACTCTTCATCATGAGGACTGAGAGTCTGGGGAGAGCGAAGGGGGAGCTGCATTTTAAATTGTAGTCTCACTTTTATTGACCCTGCCTGAGGAGACATACCTAAAAGAAGTGTATGTAAACAGAATGAACGCAAGCAGAATGTATGGTACAGCCATAGTGGGGGATAAAGTGGGCAGCTACTACAAAAAAATGGGGAGACTTCAAAATTTGGGGCTTTCTTGGTACTTTGTTTTTTCTTCCATCAGCAGGTGGTTTTCAGTTTTATGTACAAACAGGTATGCTACAAACTAAATAAAAAAAATGCTAAAAGACAAATTACATAGATGTAAGCAATGAAATGTAAGACAACTCATCCTCAATTCTATCTTGTTTCCTTCTACACACACACACACACACACACACACACACACACACGCACACCACTTTTTCATGTCCAGGATGATTAACTTTGTCTATAAGTAAACACATTCTAAACAAATTAGCAGTACATTGATCCTTTGTTTTAGAAGACATTAGTGTCTGTGCCTGACATTTTTTCCTTATTTATCTATCTATATTTTACAAAGTAGAGTACTGAGCCCATTTTGGGAAATAATGTCATTTATTTCTTTATATTTTAAAAGTGAATGATGAAATACATAAACTTGAATGGTGGAATGTAAGAACTTATGTTCTGTCTTAGTTCATAAGAGGCATATTTGTTTTCTTGGCTAAATAGTTAACATGGAAGGTCCAAGCAAACCTTTTATAGAAGTCTACTATTGGGATTAATGTCCACATTTTGTATAATTAAGTGATATTTAATTATAAGAATATTACTCAAAATAGATATAACACAAATATTGACTCAAAACACTGTCATTGAACAATATCTAGTACTATACAATTCATTATCCAAATTTGGATGTTTTTGAGAGTGAAAACTTATTCTTAAAGTAAATAAAAGGATATAATTTTTGAAGAACTTTAATGAACAAGAAAATTATTTTAATGTTGATGGCTCCCTAGAATTGTTCTTTGCAAAATTATTTTCCAAATAGTGTATACATTTAAAATATAACATGTGCTCATAATATTAAATGCCAAACTTTATTGATTACTTGAATATTTAAAATAGAACAGTATTATGATTTTCTCATGATTAGAAATAGTTTTACATTTATTGCAACATTCTTTTTAGTTGTGTCATCTAGCACTGAATCATTGATTCAGTGATTTTTCTCAAGAATGTATTTTTTGGGCTGGCTGAGTGGCTCAGTTGGTTAAGAGTTCACTCAAGAGTGTGAGCTGAGCTCTGAGCAATGGCAGTGTTCGATGCCAGCCCGAGCTGAGTTGCCGTTGAGCTGCCAACAGGTGGCAGGATGGCTCAGCTAAAAAAAAAAAGAATGTGTTTTTTCCATCTCTGTTATTATTACAATTTTAATTTATTGTAAAAGCTTGCATTTTATAGTTAACCAATTTGAAATACTTAACATTTTCAATTGCCTCCTCTGTGAACAATAATATTTTGACTTTAGGAAATGTTTCTTCCATAGATACTGAGGTACTACTACCCTCACCCCAAATTCTGCAAAATGTAGGAAATACTTATTTGAATTTATTTTCATTTGGGAATATACATGTATTCTAGTGGAATAGATTATTATAGCAACTAGTTATGAGACTATTTTCCTATCCTTTCTTTGAGCTAGGTTTGGCTTAGTGACTATGTTCTGGCAGATAAAATATAAGCAGAAAGAGTGTGTGTGTGTGTGTGTGTGTGTGTGTGTGTGTGTGTGTGTGTGTGTGTTCCAACAAGATTCTTACAGAGAAAGAATACGCAATTCATCATCTTTACACTTTTTCCTTTCAATCAGCTCAAAAGCCATATTTAACCATGAGGTGGCTTTCAAGATAGTAATGCATGATATTAAAAGAAAATGTCCCTTTAATATTATTGGGCTGTTATGCCAACCCTGACTACCTGTCACCTATGAGAGTGAAATGCAATTTTATTTTATTTATTTTGCAGGTTTCTAACACATGGAGTCAAACCTGTTATTTATTTCCATATTGCCATTCACTCATGAAACAAACAAGCTAACAAACAAATACATAAAATCCTTTATTTCAAATAAAAATAAATCAAAATGAAACATAAAACATATACATGGGAATAAAATGATGCAAGTGAGAAGGGAAATGGATCCTTGGTATCAGATTTACGGAGATAAAAACTGATAATATTGGCAGAAGCAGCAGTAGCAAGATAGTATACCAGTATGGTTGGCAGGTTGGCCAGTGATAGCCAAATCTTATATCAGGAAGTGGACACATGGGGAATGGTCAAGTACAACCCTAGCTGCCAGATAACCAGGCTCAATTCTTACTCTTCCCTCTCTCACAGTCGGCCAGTAAGTTAGCCTTTGTACCAACAAGAGGATCAGGATAGGACCAAAATTCCTGTGTATCTTCTTGTGGACCCGAGCAGAAAAATACCAATTTCCTTTTGGTTTGGCAACCCTAATAAATTCTTGTCCAAATATACTTGAGACGATTGCTGACAGCTTACTGTTCTGACCTCAAATGCTTATCTCTTAATGATTTGAGAAGGAAAAAGAGTAAAGGATGGGAGGTGAAATGAGGATGAGCACAGGGGAGAAAGGGAACAGTAAGAGAAGGAGGAGAAAACAGCAGATAGTAAGAAAGCACAGTTTTAGCTGTTCAAAGTCTAATGACTTTTATAATTGACTCTGTTATTTCAAAAGCACTAGTTTCAAAAGCACTCCTTACATCTTGAGGTATGTAACTATAAGAATGTATTCCACAAAAATGAAATGTAACAATGAGCAAGTGGAAACATTACAATGGGTTTTAATGAAAACAGCTGATTTTGAGCTGAATCTTTGCGATATACTATAACATGATTTCTTGCTTTTTATTTTTATTTTTGGGAGCAAAAATTACACTGCAATGAACCTGAAACTCTGAGTACAGAGATGTAACAATTCAACAAACATAAATGAATTGAACCCAATTACATATTGACATATATAACTCTTTCTGGGAATGAATGTACA
This sequence comes from Aselliscus stoliczkanus, assembly GCA_033961575.1. NCBI lineage: Eukaryota > Metazoa > Chordata > Mammalia > Chiroptera > Hipposideridae > Aselliscus > Aselliscus stoliczkanus. Next base: position 116,702,610 of record CM066736.1, read on the forward strand.
ACTGAGAATGTTATGTGATCAATGCTGTTACTTCACTTTGTCTTTGTAAGACCTGTCTCCTGGGGAGAGATCTAGCTTCCTCTGAGACCTATAAACGAGACTTCAGAATGTGATTAATATAAAATTCACCCCATGTGATGAATCATTTTAAAGTGTTTATATGAATTTCCTTTTATTTATTGATATTTTTATACAGTCATAATTCGGGGGAATATGGGAATTAAAAAAAAAAAAAACTACCTCTGCATTTTCTGTGCATACCAGGTGGTTAAAATTAAAAAGACAAAGACAAGTGTCACTGAGGATATAGAACAAAGAACACAGTCACTCATTCCCATATAGACAGTAAATTGTACATTCTCATATAAAATTCATGAATAAAACTATTTTATGCAAATAGAAGACATTGGCAGTGGTTACTTTGGAGAGAAGAGAACCAATAGCTTTTTGGAGATATAAGGCACCGTTCTAGGGTGTTGGTATTGTTCTATTTTTTTCACCTACGTAGTAGTTCATGTGTATATGCTCACTTTGTGGTGATTTATTAGAATGTGTATGTATAATTTCTTTACTTTCTTAAGTGTATACTATTTCTCCATAGAATTGTCTCTATGTTGTTATTTTCAAATATTTAAAATATGAGTTTTTTAACTTTTTATTTTGAAATCACTTTAGATTTACAGAAACTTCCAGATGACTAGAAGGTCATACAGCAAGTTCCCCTATATCATTCTCCCAGCACTCCTAATATTAATATATGCAATCATTAATAATATAATATGATCATTATTAATAGAACCATAAAATCAATATTTGTACAGTCATATTAATTAAACCACTGCTCTTATTCAAATTTCACTAGGTTTTTCTAGTAATGTATTTTTTTTTTATTTCTGATATTTATTTCAGAATCCTACATTGAATTTAATTGTCATGTCTCCTTTGTCTCCTCTAATCTGTGACAGACTCAGATTTTTGTTCTCTCACGCCCGCCATGCTTTTAAATAGTGCTGATGAGCATTGTGCAGAATATGGGTCTGTCTGATATTTTCATGATTAGCGAGCACACCATAGCAGTGTTAATACCCGTCCTAGTCCTCACATCAGGGGGCACAAAATGTCCACATATCTTACTGTTGTTGATATTGATCTAGATTATTTGGTAAAAGTTGTGACTGCTGGCTTTCTCTACTGCAATGTTGTCATTATGATGCAAAGCAATTTAATTTGGGAAACAGGTGATTTTCGCAGTAACGGTATGTGATAAAGCGCTTGGTTTAATATGTGCTGGGGTTACTATAATGGCAGCCTTTTGCTCTTATATAGAGAGTGTGCCAAAAACTGTATACTCATTTTAAGAAGAGGAAAAAAAGCTGTATTAAAATTGTAATACTTGATATATACTGATAACAAAAAATGAATACAAGTCATGTTTGACTTTTGCAATTATAAGAGGTGCTCAAAGTGGTTACCATCAGCCTAATTTTAATATAGTTTTTCCCTTTCTTAAAATGTGTATATGTATATTTTTGGCACATTCTGTATTTGTGTCTCTCTGCTGGGGAGGATTTGCAAGAATGAAAGGAAAAAAAAAAAAAGAAGAATGCAGGTGTGAATAAAGGACCAGCTCAGGGATATTTGTCACATAAAAACTCTTAATTCTTTTTAAAGTTTCTTTGCACATAGAATTTTCTAACAAGTGTTGAAATCTGTACAAAAATATAAAAATATGTGAATAGCGAGCAGTGCCAATCTACCATCATGTACATTTTAAGTCTACTTCATCTCAGAACCGTGAATATATTCCTTATTTTGAACTCAATAAAATAACTTCTGGACCCCCCCCCTTTTTTTAATAATAAGTAAGTTTATTCAAATTAATTTTAAGACTTTCTATACAAGAACTGAAAGACAAGAACTTATAAATCTTATGTACACAGATTTACAAATAGTGAAAATATTTAAATTACTAAATTTTTCTTTAACAAACAGAGCAACTTGAGGTGCTGAGGCTACAATTGGGTAGAAATAGGCTTGTTGGAAACTTGAGCCAAACTAGGGCTTAGGGCATTCCTGGTCTATGGGTTGAAAATTGTGGACCTACGCAAAAATCAGAAAAGCAAAAATCCAAACCAAATGTTATTGAAGATTACCCAAATGAAAATTCACCTTGAAAGGAGTGGCAGAAATAAATAAAAAGGCAATCTAAAATGGTTTGAAGTGTCTGCCTCTGAGATACAAAACTGGCATGAGCGGTATCTAGAGATTATAGTTTTCAACATTAAGACTTTTTGGTGATATTTGATATTTTTAACCTTGACCTTGAAAATATTTGGTATTTTAAAATTTAATTTATTGAAAAAATCAATATGGATTTATGTTTGCCCATAAATACAAATCAATTTGATTGTTTAATGTGAATTATCAGAAGAGAGACTGTTCTCTCTTGAAATAACGAAATAGAATATAAGAGCATGAGCTTTAAACCCAAAAGAGCCTGTTCAAGTTCAGATTCTGTCATCACCACTTCTATGGAGCCTGCGATGCTGTCATTGAACAATATACCATCCTTGTGGGGGTCAAATATGATAATGCAAATTTTTATTTTGTAAAGTATAAGGACTACTATGAATTGGCATTCAAAACACTATAGAATTTTTTTGGGGGGGATTGAGGAAGGGGAATAGTATTGGGGAATTGGGGAAGGGGAATTGGGGACAGCCAAGTTGTTGTCCTTCATTCTCAGTTGTGGAGGGTGCAGCTACCTCAGCTCCAAGTCCAGTAGCCATCCGGACTCCTGCCGGCAGCTCGTGGCCACTCAGCTCAAGGTGCTGTGTTCAATCTTAGCTGCGGGTAGGCGTAGAACACCATCCCATGCGGGAGTCCAACCGGCAACCTTGTTGTTAGGAGCACGTGCTCTCACCAGCTGAGCCATCCTGCCACCTGTTGGCAGCTCAGCAACAGCTCAGCTCGGGCACAGCTCACTGGCCCATGTGGAAATCAAACCGGAGACCCTGTTGCTCAGAGCTCATGCTCTTAACCAGCTGAGCCACTTGGCTGGCCCCACTATAGAATTTTTAAAGTCATGCAAATGTTAAGTTATGATGGCAGTCATTGCTGGAAATCATTATATTTCCTACCTCTTGCTAGTTCATTCATGCTGCCTATATGATTGATGTCCAGATTGTCCTTTTCTCACATAGAATCATTAATTCTATGCTACTTAATTTCAAGGCTTTTGCTGTTTCAGGGCACTATAGCTCATAATAGCTGCTTATCTTTGGTTTCTTTGGGTAGTATTTATTGTATATATGCTAATACATTTTGGTCAGTCTCTTGTAATTTGCAAATGATTCCTGCTATCTTTAGTGTCCAGAAAATTTATCTAAGATAATGAGCCGAAATATGGAGCATTTTTTTTTCTTACGTGTTTAAAAGCCAACATTGTATCAAAATCCTATAAAGGGCTCATTATGGTGTATCGCACTTTACTTTCAAAAAATTACTTTCCCTGCCAATGAAGTGATCAGTTGTCTTTATAGAAAATGTGATTAGCTAGTTCATGATATGGTTTGAAAATCCAGGTTTCCATGCCTACCTCATATTTCTCATCTGTCAGAACTTACACATTACAACTACAAATCACATAATAATGTCACAGAATGGAATAGAGCACCCTGGATACTATAAGAAAAGCAAGCAGCAAATGAATCTCCATAAGTAAGTGGATAATTGCGATTTCTCATCATTGACTTTATGATCTACAGTCATCTGGGAAAATGGGAGACATAGTGAAACCACCCGAAATTTCAGTAAGGTATAACCCATGATACCAGGAAGGAGAAAACTTTAAATATTCTTAGAAATTCTGACTCTGAAGAGCTAAACACACGGGTAGAAAACAATGGAGATTCATTAAGAGCTTTTCTACCTTTTTCAGTTCCCATAGCTCTCTGGCATAAGAACAACCAAGGCATTGGAAAGTGTTTACAGACCAAAATGATGAAGACTGATTTAATGTAGAAAAGTAGGATTGACCTGACCCTAGAATCTCAAGAAAAACAAAACTAAGCAAAACGAAAAACCAACAACATAAAATAAGCTTGAAGAACTCATCTTTCATATTTACTTTGATAGCTATCTAGATCAATGCTACATATTACTTCCAACTTATATTTCTTTGGCATCTCAGCAATGTTCTTTAATCACCATCATATACAATTAATAATTGTGATTAGCTAGAGCTTCTGGCACCAGAAAATGTTATTACATGAGATAACACAAAAATTACTCAGCATTAGTTAAAATCTGTTAGTTAGGTTTTCATAGCTGCCCATAACTGGTGGTATAACATTGCACATGGCAATTAACTAGTCTGTTTCCTCATGTCCAAAATAAGGAAGTTGGATGAGATGATTCTTTGATTTCTCCTAGGGTCCATGCATGCCATGCCATAGCACACTGAGTAAAAATATGTCTCTTTTACTACAATTATGACATAAGTAATAAATATCTGTACTGTACCAACCTTTCAAAGTGATAAGGCTGTAACAACTCTGAACAATAGGAAAGAAACATCAGGAGCATATTAATTGCAATATTAGATGCCTAGAAGATAATACTAGTAGCTTCTTGCTTTCAGCATACATATGAATATTTAAACTCTGAATCTATATAATGCAGGTAATATTTTCAAGATTGATAATCCGTTTTGTATATGTGAAGCAGATTAGATAAAACAAGTGATCACAGAGAGGAAAGACTGAAATGTGCGGGTATATCAGTATAATAAAGAAAAGTCGTAGCACATACTGAGAGAAAAGACATGAATAAAACAAAAAAAACAGGCAAAAGAAATCAAAGAGCCCAGCAAGCATGGAGATACTCAAAATATTAGGAAAGAGAAAAAAAGAGAGACTTTCACAAAAAGCTAGAAAAATTGAAAAGGCGGTTCTTTATGTTCAATGTACTACATCTAAGAAAGCAGGGGAATTCTTAATATCTTTTAGCAACTTGACAATGGCTCACATTTTTAAATTTATGGCACTTAATTTAAAAACCAAAGATATAAATACCTGCAAAATATTGCCCTAGCCTCCCAGCAGTTGGCAGACCAGTCAAGGCGAAAAATAAATAAATTATTACAATGCAATGCAATAAGTTCTTTAATAGAGGTGATATGATGTTAGTAGTTTTATATGTTGTGATTATGATGCACTGAACTCCATGCTTTTTGTTGTATGCATTACATCATCCCTGAACAGCCTTATAAAATGGATGCAAATTTTTCCATTGTAAATATCAGGATACTTAAGCTGAAAGGGGTTAAATATCCTATCTAGCAGCCATAGTAAAAGTATGATTTGCATGTGTTTCTGCGCAATTCAACAGCCCATCCAAGAAAGTCACCTATTCAGGCTCAAGAAACAGAGAATATGCAGATTTTTTTAAAAAATCCCCTCCAGAAAAACATCTTCCAAGTTTAAACAAATAAAACTATATAACAGTTTGCAACAGTGACCAGTGTTACACTCTGGAAATGAAAACTCACTAGTGTTTTAGGATCCTGTGCAAATTATGAGAGAAGGGCTAACAGTGTGTATAGGAAGTTCGTAATTTGTTGAAAAGCATTTTTATAAAATAAGTTGAAAATTCATCCAGATTACGAAACCTACATTTGTTCATACCATTCTGCAATGTGATTTTCTTTAACAAATGTTCCATGTTTTCTTCAAAATATTTTGTTTAATTGCTTAAAAACTTAGTGTGTGTATTCCTAGCCCCATTTGTACACAGAGAGACACAGACCTACCATTTAAATGAAATTTCCAATGTAATTCTCCTTTATAGCATCTGGGGCTTTCTCAATATATTGACAATTTGTAATTATGAACGTACAACAGTTATCAACAATGATTGTGAGTTTCTCTTTCTTATTCTACTCTATAAGCTACCTGAGGGGTGATTTATTCTGCTTTGTATTCATGTATTCCCTGTGTTCCTATATTAAGTTTATAACATGTTCATGTTTAACAATATTAATTGGATCAATGAATGCTGAATACATGAGTGAATGACTGACTGAATTAAATGCTCATGAAATTAAGAATTCTAGGATTTTTTTTAGGGAAAGAAGGACAAAATTCAACTGAAAAGCTCTTTTCAGTTGAAAGAGCGAATCCTCAGCCATGTGTGAGGCGGAGATGATTGATTTTTGTGCTTTTCTAAACTGATATTCTCCACCTCAGTGTTACAATTTCAAAGAAGCAGTTTCTTAAAACCTGGAAGGAATGGCAACTAGTTCAGTGAAAGAAAGTGAGAGTGTTTTTAGATCTGCCACTCCCCCAAAGATAGTGTATATTCTTAATCTCCGAAGAAACTCCCCTTAGCCTCTAACAGATATTTTGTTTATCACACAGATTATAGCTCCAGTTAAGCAACTGCATGGCTGAAAGTCAGGCAGGCTCAGTAGAACTCATTGATGTCATATGAATTCTGGGTCAAATCAGTTTTCCCAGTATAGAGGTTTCCCATCTGGAGACTCGCATTCAAGTTCCACATCTGCCAATAATTAGCTGTATGACCTTGAGAAACCGACTTCACCTCGGTGAACTTCAGTTTCTTCTTCTGTAAAGTTAAGACTAGATGAGCTGTGAAGTTCCTTTTATCTTTAAAAACACTCAGACGCTATTTTTTCCCCAAAACACCGCTGCCATATTCAGTCAAAATCTGTTCTATCACACTGATCTCCTAACTAGGTGGCTCCTGCCATGTATCTGGTGGGAACACCCTACCCTCAAGCACCAGCATTTGTAAAGGGATTTATAGACAGCGTTATTCCTGAGACGAGTGCCTTTGGCAGAGCCAAATAAAAATGGCAAAACAAAATTAAGTCGGTGCATGTTTTTCTAGAGAAAGAACACCTCTCTTTCCCCGTGTGCTAGCTTTTAAAATTTCAATTTTTGTTTCCACTTGCCAAAGGAAATGAAACATTATGCAATTATTCAGTGAAAATGGAAGTGTTGAATAGAAAAATCTGGATGGTGCCATGATTTTATAAAATATGAGTTTTTTGTGTGATTTTTTTTTCCCTTTAAGAAATATAGGTTTAAACTTAGGAAGGCATCTGTCTGTAGCATTTTAACAGCAACAAAGACAAACAAAAGCTGATTAAAGTGTACTTTATCATAAACACACACAGAAAAGCATCCTCTTGTCATATGTACCTAGATGGATCAAGAAGGCATAGAACTTAAACAATTTTCAAACACTTAACATTGAGTTGCTGAGAGGGTCATCTTTTGTTTCATTCTATTTCTACTCCCTCTCAAAGCAATCTCATCCACTTCTGAGTAAATATTGTATGTTACTCAACTTTGCATCTGAGTTACAAAGGTAGGCAGCTGTTTGGGTTATATTAGTTGATGTTTCTGAGATATCTCAAACTGACCATAAAATGACTTCAATTCCCACGGCCTCGGCTTTAAGCTTTCCTGCCTTAGGAAATGGCACCACCATATCCCAACTACTCAGGCCAGAAATTTAGACATTGTTAAAATGAAACACAAAATCGAGACTGGACTTGAGAATTCCCCGAGCAGACAAAACCATTTAAGCCACATAAGCAAAACTAAATCTAGCTTATTTCATGAACATAAGGGAAACTTAATTTCTTGTAAATGCCTCTGATAATCATAAACGAAACTTAAGCCATCTTCCTAAAAATAGTATAATTACTTTTAATCAATCCTGCCATCTGGACACACTCATTGAAATAGCCAGTCCTTCCAAAGGTTAACAACTCCCTTATTTTCACGTTATAAGAGCCATGCTCTGAAGCTTCGTATTCATTTTAAATTTGAAAGCTCCCAGTTTGTGAACTGTTGATATGTGCACAGTAAACTCTTACTCACTGCTGTTTACTGATTTGGTTGTTTCAAGTTTGCTATTTCTAGATTTGGGTGGGGAGAATTTATCCATCTCAATTATTTTATTTTCTTCATTTTTACTTTCAATCCATCAGCAAATCTTATCATTTCAACATTGAAAGTAGGTCTTCAATGGGTCATCCTTCCTGGAATGCAAGCCAGCATTTTCTTAAACTTGAACTATGTTATCCAAATCTCATTCTAATCCATTTGCCACTTGGTACCAAGAACTAAATTTCAAAACTGTTAATGTAAGTCTGTCACTTCCTGTTTAGATATGTTCGTGATCAACCAGTGCAATCAAAATATCCATCGGACTTCTTTCCTAAACTTTCCAATTAGCTGGTCCTTTGAGACATTGACATACTTTTTTTAACCTCATGTTTCGTAATTTCCACCATGTCTCACAGACTGCATCGTTATTGGTCTTCATTCAGTTTTTCAAGTATACTAAGCTCTTTTCTGGCTCAGCAATCCTTTACTTGATGGTACCTCTTATTGGGAAGGTGTTTTTGTTTTTCTGTTTGTCTGTTTTGCTATTTCTTCTGTTTCAGTTTACATGTTACCTTTAATAGGCTTTTAGTAAACCCCTACCTGAATTAAATCTTGCCCATTTCATGCCATTATTGTCTACTATGCACTTTGTTTTCTTTGTAATATTTATAAAATATATAACTAATGTATTAATAATCTATTCACTCATCATCTACTTTGTATCTAGAATGTAAACTTCATGGGGTTAGATTATTCTTATTTTATTCATTGCTGTGCCTCCTATGCTAAGCCCATCACCTCTCTGGTGGTAGACACACAAAACAACATTTGAGCATTAAATAAATGAATGGATCTCACAAAGGGTGTGAAGCATTTATCCTGAGGTGAAGTTTCTGCTGTGTGTTTTATCTGAGTATGTGGTGTGAGGAAACAGTGAGAGAAGGGGTCTGCAGCAGATGGAGTGTGAAAAAGACGATTGGAAATAGAAACGAGAGAGAGCCGCTACTTATCATCCTTGAAGACAAAGGGCTAGCTGGTACCTTGCAAAGGCATCAAGCTATCTGCAAACCCACTGTCCCTGACTAGTTAAATGACAGACTGACCTCTCCTATAAAACATGCCAGCAACCGCTATCATTTTTCGTAGATTGTGCTTTCAAAATTAGATGCCAGTAATAAAAGCGGAGAAAAGGAAATGACAAATAAGACACATCAGTTTCCTCATCAGCATAAACAGACTAAATTCATTTACTGTTCGTGGTGTCAAAACAAACTTCCTTGAAAGTTTCCATTTATACATTTTTAGTGACAGCTGAACACTATCAGCATTATTTCCACGAAGAGTAGAAAATGAAAGTGGATATTAGACACATAGGGCAATGAAATTTGGAAAATAAACTGGCTCAAGGAGCGGATGGCTATCAACAGTTCAGGTGCCCTTTGGAGAGGATTCAATCTATGAAAACAGGCTTATCTAGATTGCAAAATCTTGTATACTGTTCCCTGGAAAAGGAAAGTGTTTGACCACTCCCTGTGTAGATCTTTGCCTCCTTCTTTCATTCATCCTCAGCACCCACCCCCTCCAATTCGCTGAAGCCTCTGTGAATAGAAAAATGTCAGCAGCCGATTTCATGATGTTTACACCTAGTATGGAAGTGTGAACTGTTTCACATTTTCAGAGTGTCTGGTTTACAACCGCCCTCTACAGATGATTCTCCAGGAACTGAGAGCTTTCAGCTTAACTCTCAGCACATTCATATTAACTGATCCTTACTTCTGATAAGGACTGCTTTTTCCTGAACCACAGATCTGCAACTAAGAAATAATAAACTTGTATTTGGGCATGTGTGTGTTTCTGCATGTGTATGTGAATATACATAGGAGAAGTGAAAGGAACCAAGATTTATCAACCACTATTTAGATACATCATTTCCTTTTCATTCATTAAGCTGAATAAAAAGTAACTATTATTATCTTCTCAGGAAACTGAGGTGTAAAGTAAAGGGCTTTATGTATTTTCATAATAAAAAAGCTTTAGTTGTACCCGGCAATTATATAAATTTTATATTTTCAACAAAGTAATCATCTCTATAAACAATTCACTTGTAAGTTTGAGTATTCATTTTCTAGGAAACCACTTGCATATTAATTACTGTCATTAAACTAATTAGATTTAAGATATTTGCTTAACTTTTCAAAATTCAAGTGATTTTTTTTTTCTCCCTCTTTCCTCTTTAGAAAAAATAAATGACAATTTTTAAAATTACCAGTTGAAGGGCATGTTGGTTATCTCCAACACTGGGCAATTACTATCAACATTTTGGTACAGATTTTGATGTGGACCTGTTTTCAGCTCATTTAGGTAAATATCAAGGAATGCGAGCACTGGATCCTATCAGAAAAGTTATGTTTACTTTTGGTGGAAACTCCCAAAGTGTCTTCCAAAGTGGCTATACCATTTGCTTTTCCCCTAGCAATTGGATGAGTGTTGACAGTATTTTGGATATTAGCCATTGAAATGGATGTGTAGTGGTATCTCATTATTGTTTTTATTAGCAATTCCCTAATGGTATATGATGTTGAATATCTTTTCATATGCCTATTTGCTCTCTGTATATCCTCAATTGGTGAAGTGTCTATTCAGGTGTTTTGCTTAATTGTTAATTGGGTTTTCTTATTTTTGAATTCTCAAAGTACTTTGTATATTTTGAATATCAATCCTTTATTAGATACGTGTTTTGCAAAGATTTTTCTGTCTGTCTCTGGCTTATCTTTTCATTCTCTTAACAGTTACTTTCACAGAGTAGACGTTTCAAATATAATGAAGCTCAGATTATCAAGTATTTTTTTCCCTTTCATGGATCATGTTTTTGCTGCTGTACCAAAAAAATGTATTAACAAAACCAAGGTCACCTAGATTTTCTCCTATGTTATCTTTTAGAAATTTTATAATTTTTTTTTTTTTTTGAGGGCAGTGTCACTGGCCCTCATATGTGGGACCTGAACCAGGGCTGCTGGCTTCCCAAGCCAGTGCTTAACCATCGCGCCACTCGGCCGGCCCCAGAAATTTTATAATTTTATGTTTTACCTTTGGTCTAGATCCATTTGAAGTTAATTTTGTGAAGGGTGTAAGGTCGGTGTCTAGATTCCTTTTTCAGTTGTTGCCAAACCATTTATTTAGAAGACTACCCTTGTGGTATTTTATTGCTTTTGCTCCTTTGTCACAGATCAGTTGATTATTGTGTGGGTCTGTTTCTGGGCTCCCTCTTCTGCACCATTGACTTCTCTATTCTCTTACTGATGCCACACTGTCTTGATTACTGTATTTTTAAAGTTTTGGAATTGGGTAATTTCAGTCCTCTGACTTTGTTCTTCTTCTTCAGTATTGTGTTGGCTACCTGGGGTCTTTTGCTTTTCTATATAAATTTTAGAATTAGTTGTTGCTATCCACAAAGTAATTTGCTGTATTCATAATTCAGACTGTCTTAATTCTATAGTTCAAAAAAGGAAGAACTGACATTTTAACAATATTGAGATTTCTCTAGCCATAAACATGGAATACCACCATCCATTTATTTGGTTCTTTTTGATTCCTTTCCTCAGAGTTTCATATTTTTTCTCATATAGATCTTATCCATGTTATATTAGATTTGTATTTAAGTATTTCATTTTGAGGATGGTGATGTAAACGGTGCTGTCTTTTATTTCAAATTCCAATTGTTCATTGCTGGTATATAGGAAAACAATTGACTTTTGTATATTAACCTTACATCTTATAGCCTAGCTCTAATTGGTTATTAGTTCCAGAAGTTTATTTTTGTTTTTGATTCCTTGGGATTTTCTATATAGACAATTATGTAATCTGCAAACAAGGCAATTTTAATTCTTCTGTCCCAGTCAGTATACCTTTTCTTTACCCCTCCCCTCCCCTCCCCTCTCTTTCCCTCCCTTCTCTATATAGCTAGGAATTGAAGTACAATGTTAGTTAGAAGTGGTGAGGGGCAAAATCCCTACCTTGTTCCCAATCTTAGGGGAGGGGCATCTAATTCTTTACTATAAAGTATCATGTTAGCATGAGATTTTGTTTGTTTGTTTGTTTGTTTTTGCAGATAGTCTATATGAAGTTGAGGAAGTTTTCCTCTAGTCCTCATTTGCCCAAAGTTTTTATCATGAATGGGTGTTGGATTTTGTCAAATCCTTATTCTGTCTGTATTAATATAATTATATATATATATATATATATATATATATATATATATATATATATATATTTGTCCTGTGCCTATTGATGTGATGATGGATTACATTAATTGATTTTCAAGTGTTGAACTAGCCTTGCATACCTGGAATAAATCCCACTTGGTCTAATATATTAATAATTATTTTTGTACATTGTTGGATTAAATCTGCTAATATTTTTTGAGGATATTTGCATCTATATCTATGAGAGATATCAGTCTATAGTATACCTTTCTTGTAACATTTTACCTTGTGTGGGTACAAGGATAATTGTGGCTTCACAAAATGAATTGGAAGTGTTCCCTTTGCTTCCATTTTCTGGAAAAATTGATATAATCATCTTTAAATTTTTGGTAAAATTCATCTATGTAACCATATGTTCCTCGTGCTTTGTGTTTGGGCAGATTATTTTGTATTGATTTATATTGTTATATATTTATATTTAAAATATATAATATCACATTTTAAAAATATTTTCCAACATCTGTTATGTATGTCTATGATTATTAGATTAATATTTGAGTACCTTACCAAGGAATAATATCCCAGGAGAGTAAGAAAAACATTTCCTTTACTGCTTATTATCTATGTCCAGGATCTTGTGTAGCACCTAGCACATAGTAGGCATTTACTAAATACTGGTAAATGAACAAATGAATGAAAAAAAGGAAAAGGTATTTCATGGGGAAATTTAGGCAGATACAACAATAATATAAATCAGTAGTAACTTTCATATAAATATCATAGTAATATTACTTTCCTAATATTATAGTTTGTATAAATAGTGAAGCTTTTAAATCCATGAATATATCTGTAGAAAATTCAACACCTAATGATGTTGAAGAATAGGGCTTGTTAATAGAGGACTTGTTAATAGAGAGTTTTATAAATATATATAGGGCAGTGTCACTGGCCTTCATATGTGGGACCTGAACCGGGGCCACTGGCTTCCCAAGCCAGCGCTTAACCACTGCGCCACTCGGCCGGCCCTGTGTATGTTTCTTTTGCGAGGATGTGCTTACCCTCAGTTATTACTACCTTTTCCTTGAATTTCCCATTTCTTCCTCAGAAAGTTGTAGTTCTTTTGAGGAATATTTTGAATATTTTTAATCACTTGCTAGAAGAGTACAGATAAAAATGCAACTGCATCTGAAAGGGAAAACAATCAAAAGCCCTTTTTCTAAAAGGCCAAAAAATGAAATAAAACTTATGAGGTATACATCACTAGAAAAGTGCATGGTAATAGACACAAAGAATCCAATATTACTCCATTCTCTATTAAGCTGTAGTCTTTCTCCCATTGTATCGCGGTTTAAGATTTTACCATAACATATTAAACCTGCCCTATAGCTATTCTTGGAAGAGGCTGATATAAAACAGACAGTACAAGTATTTTTAGAATTGCAATGATGTTTGTTAAGCACTCTTACACCTTATCATAAGGTTTTGCTTTTCCAAATTATACAGTGCAGTTGGCTGAATCAGTAAATTTAAAATGAAAAAGAAATAGATAGTGGTTTGCCACAGTTGCTCTCATCAACCTGATATATTGGGTTGTTGGAAAAGTCATGACATATTTTTTTTATGTTTTTTTCATTGCAAAAATGCATCAAGAGTTTTCCAACAACCCAATATATCTACTATGGGTATGTTATCAGTGGACTAGATGAATAAGAAAAATAACAGGAAGATGTTAATTTCTTGATGAATATGCAAAATATATAGATGATTTAAAAAAAATATTCTGTCAAAATATATGTCTGGCCTTAAGTTATAGAAAGACATATGTCATTAAAATATTGAATAACTTCCTAAACAGTTGTGGGTTTTTTTGCCATGTTTGTTGTTTCAGTCTATGTTACCTATATTATTTTTAACATGAAGGCTTCAGAAATCATAGTGCTACACTCAATACGAATTTTGACTGAGTTGTCTTTTATTTGGAAACTTCAGCAAAAGTTAAATCAGACTGGATCTACAAAATTCTCTAGAGAACCTAGCAAAGCTAAAACATATATACATATATATTTTTTTTGTAGAGCATCAAGATACCAGCTGCTAAATGAGGTACAGTGCTGATATTGTCCTTTTAACTTGTCAACACTTCCTATGTGCTAAAATGACTAATTAGTTTCGTTGTAAGTCCAAGAATCCACAGTCTTTTCATAGTGAAAAAAGATATTGGAAAGTTAGAGCACATTTGCTCTAAAATGGAGTTGCTGGTGGAAAATATATCAGTTCTTATATAGCTCCGCTAGGTTTTATTATGTGTGATTATTACCATTTTACAGATTAAGAAACAATATCACAACTATTAAATAGTATTTTGTCCAAAAATGCATTGCTCAAGATAGATCTAAGTGAATTTAGCCTCCTGACTGCAACATTGTAGGGTCTTTACATAAATTTAATGGATATAACATGGAGTGAAACCCTGCCAACATGCTGTCATTCACATTCAAAGATTCAACACATACAATGCATTGTCAAGGTTGATAAAATGATCATTTTGAGTAATTGTAGAGGATGAGAGCCAAATACTATTTGTGTTATATCTAAATTTCTGTCATTAAACCGGTACATTATTGGAAGCCAAATTACAATAACTACTCTTTTGAGGACATACATTGCATTGATACTTTTTACATAGTATATTATGTAAAGCTCACAAAAAAGGTATGGGGTTGATATAATTGTAATCCCAATTACAAATAAGGATACTAAAGTTTGGAGTGTTTGCATAACTGGTTTGATCATATGATTAACAACTTCAAAATGTGTATTTCTAATTACTACATATCCTGTTATTGTGTATGTAATTTATCGTTCCTTTTTTTCCCTGTCCTTTGTTTTTCTCCTGCTTTCTTTCCTCTTGTTTTCTTTCCGTAGCAATGTTAAGACAATAGCTCAACAGACCCTTCTAATATATTTAATGTCATTGATATTCATCAGCACTTCACTAACAAAAATGTATCATGATTGCAAAGACAAGACATTGTAAGTTTAGGTGATTGTAAAATAGAAAGTTGAATCACCCTTAACAATGGGAAAAAAATAAATAAACCACGCTCTAAGCACGTGGGACCCGAACCGGGGCCGCTGGCCTCCCAAGCCAGTGCTTAACCACCGCGCCAGTCGGCCAGCCCAATTATGAAACTTTTAATCCTATTGCTTTGTTAGTTCATTGTGTAAGTTTGGATACACAGAGCAAATATTCAAAATATTCCTCAAAAGAATTGAAACTTTCTGAGGTAGAAATGTGAAATTCAAGCAAAGGGTAGTAATAACTGAGGTTAGGCACATCCTCATAAAAATGGCATAGATCAAAAATATGGATAGCTCCACCCTATTCCAATCAAACATGGTTTATCACAATTGATTCTCAGCATAAGTACATAAAGACATATATATATATATATATATATATATATATATATATATATATATATATTTAAGACATATATTTTTTAAAATATTTTAAAATATTGACTAGGTAATTGTTATGTTATCTATTGATAATTTCTGGTTTGTATTCTTAATGCTTTAAAGCTTGAACCCAGTTTTTCAATCAGCCTTTGCTCCAAACTCTAATAGATATAATAGTTTTTGGCAGAGATTTAACTCACTTGTGCCCCAAACTAATTTAACTGGTTGAGAAATATGCTCCTTTTTTCTGCCACAAACACCATTATTCTCAGTCTCCCCTATCCTTCTTTTCACTCCTGCATGTTTTGTGTTGATAGATGTGGTGGCAATGATTCGCCTATATGATAGGTGGCTGGACATTTGAGACAGTTTTATAGTAGTAGACAAGCCATACAGATCCCTGATATTAGGCTACTGATGTGGATGCTAGTATCTGTCCTGTAGAAATTCTTCTATTTCATGTTGTTGCTAATTTTTAAATAGTCTATCATATGTTGGAAGAAAAAGGACTACAGTATAGCAAATTGCTTATGATTGAAAAGTAAAATCAAAACCAGATAAATATTTAAAGGAAGAAAGAGTATGAATATTTGAAAAGAAATACATGGCTCTTTGGAAGCCATATGGTCTGTCCCTGCTTCCATCACCATTAGTCTGTAAGTTATTTGAAACAAGAGGCCATAAAGAGTACATCTTTCTTTTTATCTTAGCACCCTCCGAATTTTATATAATGATTAGTTTTTAAATAAATGTGTGTGAAGTGAACAAGATTTATTAGAATGAAGCATGTTTTATTAGAATTCAATGTATATTTTAAAGTTGAAATTTCCTTAGATCCTATCCATCCGTGATAGAAATAAACCTTCTACAATATAAGGTTATCTATCTTACTTAGCAAAGAACTATTGATGAAATAATTACACACTGAATGTAGGAAGACATAGTAACATAAATATCCAGTTTACTCTTTTTCAATGTACAGAAGATATTGAACACAGTGGGTTGAAAGCTAGGATTCAAAAATTTCCCTTTTAGTAACCACTCTTACAGAATTATATTCCTGACAACATGGGGATATATTAAAAGGACACGAGGATGAAGGTTTTATACCCCTTGTTTTTAATACTTCCTTTCTAGAACAATGAGTTTTCAAAAAAGGTCCATTGTGAACAATCACCTAACAGATATTCCAATGTTTAATCACCAGATCCCTTCCCAACCACCTTCTACATTGCTTTGGGAGGTGACATTCAATAATCAAAGTTTGATTATGTTATCTCCCAAATTAAAATCTTCTGAGTGTAGGCCATTTTTAAATTATAACGAACAAGAAAATAATTGAAAAGAAACTTCAAAATATTTTCCCATTGCCTTCAGCATTGATTCCCAATCTTTTCTATTATCTTTGGTTTTGTTGTTTTTTTAATTTTTTTTTTCTTGAGGAAAAATAAACCGGGTCTTTCTATATCCCATGAGACTGAGCCATAGCCATATTTTACAATTTTTTGGCTATAATGCATATAAAATATATACAGTTCTGGACCATCTAATTATATCTAATCCAATCTCATAACTGATGAAAACACACCTATTCTTTCTACTTCTCTGAGGGAAGTGTGAAGCATGCCTTAGCACAGAATAAACTTTGCATTACTATGTAGCCCTGGTATTCCTAGCCTGACTTATCTTCACATCCTTCAAATTCTTCATCCTAACCCCTGCTAGTCACTTTTTTTTCTAAAACTTTTTGATCTAGTCACGCAGAATTTTGTTCATTTAAACCTTAATATCCTTACCCATAATACCCTTTATTTCAGAAATACCCTTAATCTTTTTTCTTGTGTTAAGATGCTTAAAACAAAATCTACTCTCAATAAATGTTAATATTTTATGATGATAAGGACACAGTATGAGATCTGTCCCCTTAAATGTTTTAAACGTACAATATAATGTTGTTAACTGTAGGCTCAATGTTATATAGATCTCTAGAATTTATTCACCTTGTGTAACTGAAACTTTAATAACATTCCCCATTTCTCCTTCTGCCAACTCCTAGCAACCAATATTCCACTCTACCTACATGAGTTTAACAATCTTAGATACTTCAAATAAGTGGAATCTTGCACTATTTGTCCTTCTGTGACTGGCTTTTTCCACTTATAATGCTTTCCAGGTTCATCCCATGTTGCATATGGCAACAGTTTCCTTCTTTTTTAAAGGCTGCATAATATTCCATTCTATGCATACACCACATTTTCTTTATCCTTTCTATATTGGTGGAAAATAGGTTGTTTCTATGTTTCAGTTGTTGTGAATTGTCCTGTAATGAACATGGGAATGCTAGCTCTTTAAGATCCTGAATTCAGTTATTTTGCATAAATATCTATATTTAGGATCATATGGTAGTTCTCAATTTCAGAGTTTGAGGAACCTCCATATTGTTTTCCATAATGGCTGCACCATTTTATATTCCTACCAGTTATGTGCAAGGGTTCCAATTTCTCCACATTCTTGGCAACACTTGTCATTTGGTTTTTATTTCTTTTTTTTCATGATAGCCATCCTAACAGATGTGAGATGATATCTCATTGTTATTTTGATTTGCATTTCTCTGATGACTGATGACATTGAGCATTTTTTCATGTACCTGTTGGCCACTTGTATGTCTTTGGAGAAATGTGTATTCAAATCCTCAGCTCATTTTTAAAGGTTTTTGTTTGTTTGTTTGTTTTTACTATTAGTTATAGGAGTTTCTTACATATTTTGAATATAAACCCATTAGAAATTCCATTGGTTTCCTTTTCATTTTATTGATTTTTTTTCCTTGGATATGCAGAAACTTTTCAGTTTGGAATAGTCCTGCTTCTTTATTTTTGCTTTTGTTGCTTGTGTTTTGGTGTCATATCCAAGAAACCATTGCCAAGGCCAACGTCATAAAGCTTTTTCTTCAAGCAGTTGTACAGTTTCAGTTCCTACCTTTAAATATTTTCAGTAAATTGGTGAGTATAATGTAAGATAATGATTCTGTTTCATTCTTTTCCATGTGGATATCCAGTTTTCTCTGTACCATTTGTTGAAGAGACTGACCTTTCCCCACTATGAATTCTAACCACCCTTCTGAAGATTAATATATGGTATGCATGTCAATTTATGACGTGTGATCAAACAATACAGTACATGTTTAAATAAAGAAATTATTACAGTAAAAGACACATTGTCATTAATTCCCCTCCAAATACTTCCCCTTCCTTCATATTTCCTATCTTTTTTTTTTTTTTGAGGGCAGGTTCACTGGCCCTCATATGTGGGACCTGAACCGGGGCCACTGGCCTCCCAAGCCAGCACTTAACCACCACGCCATTTGGCTGGCCCTCCCCTTCCTTCATACACACTTATCCCATCATTCTTGCTACTTTCTGAAGCAGTTCTGGAAGTTCTCTTTTGTGAGTTTCTTTAGTTGCACTGTTGTGGCTGCCTCGATGTCCTGAATTGTTTTGACTTTGGGGAAGAGCCAGAAGTCACATGGTGCCAGATCCGGTGAATAAGTTGGATGAGGACACACCATCATGTTTTTAATTGACAGAAATTGCCGTATACCAGAAATGATGTGTGACATTGAATAGTGTCATGATGGAGGATGATGTACGGCCACTTTAAAACACACCTTCTCGCAATAGTAGCTCACCCCCAACTGACTGCATCAAACAAGTTGAAACTTGTCACACACTGTTACTAAGGTTTGCCGTGCTGCCTCCTGTATTGAAGGCCCCTGTCTTTCTGTTGGATGGCACTTGGAAGCAGCATTCACTATATGTTTTCATCACATTTCATACAGAAAATAATGTTACCTTTGCTGGTAGCAAGTTAGGTCCTGTTTGATTGCTGACTTAACCCAAATTCCATCCTTTTTCCCAGGTCATCTTTATCTAGGGATAGTCAGTTGGAGTACAAGCTTAGAGTATAGCAGCAAATGGGGAACTTGAGGAGAAAATGTACATGAGAGGAAGGAAACACAGAAGGATCCTAGATCATATGTAGGTCGTTGAACCACGGTATCAGCATTCCTCTGCCTACTTTTGGCCTTCTTATTACTTGGGCAGAAGAGACCCTATTGTCCAATGGTCCAGTGCCCCAGGCCTCTAAACCACATATGTTCTTTCTGATCAATAATCGATTCTAGATTAAAATTTAGATAATCATAACATACATTTTGGGCTGTAGGTAACTTTGTTTTATTCTCGTCCCAAGCACTTTCCTTTTGATATGAAAATGTGTTTCCATCATTGTAAGAGAATTCAGTGACCATGAATAATGGAAAAGGCAGGTCAGCTGGTTGCCTTTCATAAAGCAATAGCCCCTCTGAAGGCTTCAAAACGTTTGCTTTATTAACTACCCTCAGCCTGTCACTTACAATTTCCGTTTTCATTATAAATAAGCAACAGAATGTGCAGACTGTCTGTGTTGCAGTAAAACACAGCTGTTTCCATTTGCTCTCCCATCAGTTTCATTTTCACATCATTCTGCAGTGGAATTGAATTGAATCGTTTCATCTCTAGTACAATGCGTGTTCTGCAGTTTAGTAGCAGGCCACCCTTAATCCTTAATTTCACTTTTTGTGTTTCCTAAGAACCTAAACTTGGGATTTCACAGTTACCAACTGTGGTATTTGTAGTACAAAATGTGTGGTCTCCATACAAATACCTGACCCCACCTAACTCCCACACAAAGTTAAAAGAACCTTTGCTAAACCCTGAGTAACAGAATGTAGTAAGATTCTTCCAACCCCAGTTAATTTTAGAAAGGAGCGTGTTTCCATGGCTAGGGGGATAAATGTGGCTTGTGTATGTATTATGTACAAATTAGGAAAGATAAAGATTACATGTAAATTGTGTTTGTGTTACAATAAACTAAGCCTTGGCTATTATTATTATTATTTAATAACTACCATGTGTACAATATATTCTTTTCAGAAATTGTCATTATGTTAATATTTTCAACTATACTGATTTAGGCAGGCAATTATTATTAACACTGCATAAATGATGAAAGTAAGGATTAGAAAGACTATTAATATTAACTCAAAGTCATACTATCCAGTGGCTGGAACAATGAACATGCTCATTTGAATGAATTAATAAATACACATCAATTGCCTAGTTTTGAAGCTGAAATTCTAATCCATATACAGTGTTTCCATTCCAAAGGGCACAGTTCTTACCCATGTTTATATCACCAGGTTTTAGAGTTACTTCTGCTCCCTATAAAGCTGTGAACTCTCATTAGTCCCTCTGTTTCTTTGCATGCTATCTATATTCTCACTGACAGTATGAAATGCTCTAGTGTTCTCAGGTAGATTCCCACCAAAAGGTATGGACGCTGTCACTTATTATTCATGGACGCCCTTGATCTTATACTTGCCAGGAGGACACTGAGGGACAGAGGCTTTCAAGAGCTGGCAGATATGAGCCAGCCGAGTGACACGGTGGTTAAGCGCTGGCTTGGGAAGCCAGCGGCCCCGGTTCGGGTCCCACATAAGAGGGCCAGTGTCACTGCCCTGAAAAAAAAAAAAAAAAGAGCTGGCAGATAGTTGCAGATTAAGGTTGTGTAATATTAGTCCCATTTCCAGGGAAACTGAATCGGGTGAATGCTCTGGATACAGAATCATGCCCTGGTTTAAATATTGGACAAATGGCTGGTTAGGACTGATTTTACTACCTCTTGGCATCATTAAATATTGCTGAACCTGGAAATATTTTAGCATCATTGCTCAGTCCCACTTGGGCAAAAATATTTTGTTATAGTGGACAATCTTCTTGCTCAGGAACCATTGCTTTTGGTTCCTTCCACTGTCTTTCTCCTCTTACTCCCTTGACTTCTCACCCACACTATTCCTTATACTGAGGATTGATTGCACTCCTTTAAATTGTTTATCCTAGTAACACTTAAAGGCGCATCCACAAAATGCCAACTGCCCATTAAAACCAACATACAAGTAAAAATCAACAGAAAATTCAACAGAACTCCTTATTGAGATTAGAGATTGCAACGGCTTCCTAAAATTTGAAAGTCTATGTTCTTTCTCAGACAAAATCAACCTCTCTTCCTTTCTACCAACGAATGGGCCAAATGATACCTTCTAATATAGCAAATGGAAAAAAAAAATTGACTTTTTTCCTAAAAGTTTAACATTCTTATCTTAACCAAGCTAGTTGCAATACTTACTGTTTTACAGGATTTTTAAAAATAAACATATATTTTTAGAGCAGGTTTAGGTACAGAGTAAACTTGAGTGGAAAGTACAGTTTCCTTATATCCACGATCCCTGCCCCAGCACACACAACCTCCCCTACTTTCACCATCCTGCACCAGAGAGTACATTCATTACAATCAGTGATCCTGCATTGACTTACTGTCACTCAAAGTCCATCATTTACATAAGGTTCACTCTTGGTGTTGTATATTTCAAGGTTTGACCAACGTGTAATGACATGTATCCACCATTATAATGTCATACAAAATAGTTCCACTGCCCTAAAAGGCCTCTATGCTCTGCCTATTCACGCCTCCTTCCCCCTTAACGCTTGGGAAACCCTGATCTTTTAACTTTCTCCATAGTTTTGCCTTTTCTAAAATATCATGTTGTTGAAATTATACAGTATGTAGCCTTTTCAGAATGGCTTCTTTAAGTAATATGCCTTAAAGTTTCCTCATGTTTTTTCATGGCTTGATAGCTCATTGCTTTTTAGCACTGAATAATATTTCCTGGTCTGCATGGACCCCCACTTGTTTATCCATTCACATGCTGAAGGGTATCCTGAGGATTCTGAATTTTGGCAATTATGAATAAAGGTACTATAAATATTTGTGTGTAGGTTTTTGTGTGGACATAGTTCTCAGCTCATTTGAGTAAATATCAGCGAGTGTGATTGCTGGATTTTTTTGGTAAGAGTATGTTTAGTTTTGTAGGAAAATGCCAAGCTGTCTTCTAAAATGGCTGTATTATTTTGTATCACATCCAGCAATGGATGAGAGTTGCTATTGGCCTCACCTCCTCATCAGTATTTGGTGTTGTCAGTGTTTTGTATTGTTGCCTTTCTACTAGGTGTATGTGGCCTTTCATTGTTGTTTTAAGTTTTAATTTTTTATTGATATATGATGTGGGCTATCTTTTCATATTCTTATTTGTCATCAGTATATTTTCTTTGGTGAGATGCTTCTTTAGGTTATTTGCCCACTTTTCAAATTGAGTTGATTTCTTATTGTGAAGATTTGTATGTTTTGGATAGCAGTCATTTATTAAATATGTCTCTTGCAAATATTTTTTCTATGTCTGTGGCTTATCCTGTCATTTTCTTGACAGTGTCTTTTGCAGAGCAGAAATTCTCATTTTAATGAAGTTCAGCTTATCAATTATTTCATGGATTGTGCCTTTGGTATGGTATCTAAAATTCATTGCCAAATCCAAGGTCATCTATATTTTTTCTTTTGTTATCTTCCAGGAGTTTTATAGTTTTGCACTTTACATTTAGATCTGTAATCCATTTTGACTTGATTTTATCAAAGATGTAAAGTCTCTGTCTAGATCCACATTATTTTGCAGGTGGATATCTAGTAGTGCCAGCACCATTTGTTTTATTGTTTTGTTTTGGTTTTTTTTTGAGGGCAGCGTCACTGGCCCTCGTTTGTGGGACCCGAACCAGGGCCGCTGGCTTCCCAAGCCGGCACTTAACCACTGTGCCACTTGGCCAGCCCCATTTGTTGAATAGGCTGTCTCTTCTGCATTGTATTGCCCTTACTTCATTGCTAAAGATCAGTTGACTGTATTATGTGGATCTATTTCTGGGCTTATTATTTTGTTCCATTAATCTTTTCCCACAAATTTTATGCTTATCTCATGCAATGTTAATAGCAATATATAAAATACCAATTATCATGCTCATTTTGTAGATTTTTTAGAGGATTTAGATTTTTAGAAGATAACTGTTTTGACCCATATCTCATCAAACTATGTTCCAGTTCAGGTCTGGATTGCTCCATAGCTTCTGCTCACTCCACTAAAACCAAATATAACACTTATAGAGAAGAGTCTGGGTAGAGCTCACACACACAAAAAAATGACAAGAATGCGTTCACCATGATTTAACACCAAGTGCAGTGGTCCTTACTTTGTTATTCTCTTGTACTCTTTTATGCTCTCTTATTTTAAATCTTAACTTGGGTCTGGATCAGTGCCAAAGAAGATTAAAAATTTTAATGCATTCTCTGAGTATTTAAATCATAAAAGTGGCCACACCTGAAATTTCCCCATATTTAGGGCAAAAATTGTGTGAGTAACTTGATTTATTTTCACAATTTTACATTTCCCCATATGTTCTTATTAATGAGTCCAAATAAAGCAAATACTAATGCTCTTAAGAAATTTCAAAAGGTGTAAGACCAATTATTTGTTTTTTGTAAAGCTCTTTAAAAGCCACAGCATCAAGGGAGGAAGATAAATTAGTTAAAAAGAATCCTGTTTAAAAAAATAAAAGGTATTGCAAGTGCTTTTACTTCTGAACTATTTTTAAGGTATTCAGTGTACATGCTGTCATTGGGGATACTGCTTGACAAATGAATGTGTCACTAAGAAAAAAGATAATCATGTTTTTAAAAACTATCCTAAGAGAAATCAGAAAACTCCTCACAAGTAATGGGAATTTATCTGAAATAAGATCTAGTAGAAGCCCATTAATATTTTTTGAGATAAAGTTCTTTATGTTCTTATCCTAAATTGCACAGCAATAGAGGTTTAAAGGACATGCTATTTATTTGCAAATTGTATTTTCCCCAATGCGTTGGGAGTAAGCTAAACAGGAAAAAATGGTGTCAATGGCTCAGAAAGAATGTTGAATTGTTAAATGGCTTTATTTTCACACTTTATCTTATGTGAATTGAGACTCTAATGATTGCAGATAAATTCAACCATTTAATAATCATTTAATTGGGCACTTACAATAGTTTTTCTTTCTTCTGCAGATATTAAATTAGCTTCTTTTTGTGCTATTTGCAGGTCTATTTCAGCATATTCAGAAATGTCACAAGTGAACCAAAGACTAACTAGATCAAAATAAAAGTGATTGTTGACTTCTGAACTTGAATAGAATATTAGTGAATCTTAATTGAAGCCCTTTACTTTCTTCAAATTTTATCCTCCTTAAGTGTGATTGTAGTTTGGAAAGTGATTGTAAAATGGTGTACTAGAATTTTGAAGTGATTTTTTTCAAGTGTGTCCCACATTATATTTAGACCTCCATGAAGTAAATGCACACTTTTCCCTCATTGCCAATGCTGAAAATTCCACTTGGAATTTTAAGCTATTTTGATGGCCCTCTTAAGATAAATAGGTGTTCAAAAAAAAAAGATGGTTATTCCTTTTCTGTCTCTTCCTTCTCATCAATAAAAAGGAAAATTTTCAGTGAATTTTCTCTGTTACAATACGTATAGTAGATTCCTTCATTAAAATCATTCTTGTTCTTATTATTATTAATTGGGTGATTACTTTGTTTTAGGCATTTTACTAAACCCATTCACATGGATTATTTAATAAATTGTTGGTTCTACAATTTTCTAAGTCATCCCACCAAGAAGATATTTATGCGAATGGCTATATAAGGAGAGAGTAAAGGCCAAATATTGTGTAAGAATCCACTTAATTAAATGTACACCAGATCTTTTTCAAATGAATTTCGTTTAAAAAGTCTTTAAACAGATGAATAAAGTTAAAAATTCAATAATTTAAAAAAGAACACATAGAACATTTGTGGGCAAATAATGAAATAGGATGTAATCCAAGCAATGTGGGACTATCTTGGATGACCCAATGCAGATGATGCGAACTGGCTGGATTTTGAAAGTATTTATGTTTTGTGATGGTTAATTTTATGTATCCCCCTGACTGGGGTTAGTGGTGCCCAGACAGCTGTTAAAACATTATTTCTGGATATGTCTGTGAGGATGTTCTTGGAAGAGATTAGCATTTGAATTGGTAGACTGAATAGAACAGAAAGGGGGAGAAAGAACATATTTGCATTCTGCATGAGCTGGGAATACCCATCTTATCCTATGCTAGAACATCAACAGTCCTGCTTCTTAGGCTTTCACCTTGGCCCTAGGACTTATGCCATTGAGCTCCCCTTGTCTGCAGGCCTTTGAACTCAGATCACTGGCTTCCCAGGTTCTCCAGCTTCTAGACAGCAGATCATGGGACATTTTGACCTCCGTAATGAATGGACCTGAGTAGACTCTGAAATCACAAGTTAGTTACTTGAAGAAATGGCCCCAAATCTGATGGTTTCTACTCCTCCTTCTCTCTTCCAGCCTGCACCTAAAGTTTCATTGGAAATTCCCTCTGAGCACTTGACAGAGGAAGGGAAGGTCTGATTTGCAGGTGTTTCTGCAGGATATGCAGTCACCAGCTGAAAATTGGCAGCCCATCTCTGGGACTACAGCCTCTATCTGGGACATGCCTGAAGGACAGTGAGGAAGGGAACGTCTCCTAGTGGACATAACTTCTGGAGCTGCAGTTGGTTGTTCACTTTGCTTGGAAGGAGAAACGGACAGACATGCAATTATATACTGATTCAGGCTGTAGGCAGTTTTGAGGCTAATGGTCAGGGGATTGGCAGGAACATGATTGGAAAATTGGTGATAAAGCATTCTGGGGGAAAGGTGTGGATAGAGTTATCTGAATGGAGAAAAAGAAAACATGAAAATATTTGTGTCCTATGTCAATGCTCACCAAAAGATGAGCTCAGCAGAGGCCCTTTGGAGAATGAAAAGCATCACAGAAGATGCAAGTAATATTAAGGAAGGCGTCATGGTTATGATCAAGGCGTCATGGTTATGATCATGGTTGTGATCATTTCTCTACTTTTAGAATGGAATATAGATCATTTGTTGAGAGTAAACTAAAGATAGAAATGGAGACTAAGTGGAAGTGGTGAGTGTGAACGCAATATACATCTTGGGATATTTATATCTTTTGGCTCTATTTCTCTGAAGAACCCTAATGCATGTATGTATGTAGTGGGATTTGAGAGATGATGAAATCATCATTCAATAGGTGAAATAGAAAGACAAAGCTGATTTTATTGTTTTTTGGGAGCTGACAGCAACACCGGTGTCTGACAAGGTCACATTGAAATAAAGATCCACTCTCAGCGCTGGATGTGTAGGGTGGTGCCTTATGGCTGATCATGTAATATCTCCTGCCTCTATGAACCCATATGCCTTTCCTCTACATCAGATCCTATAGGAGACAATACTTTCACTGCATTTATGGCAAGTTCCTATGGTACCCCAATGAGAGATGGCTATGAAAGCCAAAGACGGGCATGATCTCCTAAGAGAAGGAGACAACCCAAGCCAGGCGGTAGCTCCATAGGGACCCGAGGACTGAGAAAGAGGGGACTCAAGCCTCTTGGAAACAGAGGCTCAGACTTCTGGTCATGTAGGCCAACAGCCTGTGTGTGAGAAACTGATAACATCAGTCTGTTGTGCTCACTTGCCTATGGCCATTGCTGTGAGAGGTCTCCTTGAAGACTAAAGCCTCCAGGCCATGAGAGTTCTGGTAAGAGGCAACTTACTGACCCTGGGGTATGTTAACAGTCTTATTTGAATTCTCTGCCTTGTACATTGTTGTAGCAACAGATACGGAAGATTTGACTGAGAAACAGATGCTACCCTCTATTGTAATTATATGTAGCCCTTGGTAGGATAAGAGAGGTTTGAGACCCCCTTTGGTTACCAAGTATTGTAATTACATAGGAATAGACTTTAGATAACTTTTACCCTAAACATAGCCACTGTTATTCTCTTAGTAATAGCTCAAATTTGTTCCCTGTGAGTCTTAGGATTGTGTTTAGCTGCTGGAATTTAGGATAATTACTAGATAGTTAAGATAGTCATGGTAAGCATTCTTTAGGTGATATGTAGAAACTGAGTCTGGGTCACAAAGAGATAATCCTAGTAAAAGATAAGATAATCCTTAACCATAGAATAGGTCACAGTTTACCCTGGAGAGAACAATTACAAGGAAGTAAAGACTGTAAAAGTCCTAAGAAAGAAAAAACATCAAAACTATGTGGAACTTAACTTATGATTGAGATAATGGTCAAGAGTCCCTATAAAAGGGGACATGCTGTAACAATAAATTGTGACACTATTCTGAAAATCCTCCGTGTCTCCACTCCCTTCTTTCACCTCACCGACTCTGTCTCCACCTGATGGGAACCCCTGGACTCGTGGGAGCTGGACTCCTGCAATTGTTCACTATAATAAGGGAGAATTATGCTGGTCAGGTACAATCTCTTTAAGCAGAGCTGACTATTGATCTTATATAAAGATTCGGGGAAGCATTTGTTCAGGGATTCACTAACTGTACTTCTGGAGGTGTAAGTAGGTAGACATATTTGGCAGAGCTGTGGCTATCAGAAACTGTCGCTGACTAGTTGGCATTCAGAGGAGTATTTTTAGAGCTATTTCATTGCTGATTTGCTGACTTTCAGAAGCAAAGGGCTGCAACCAATCGGTGGGATGAAAAATGTGTTTATTGAATAGGTTGTATTTGTCAGGATTCACCCAGAGAAACATAACCAATACATAATACTAAACAGAACAGAAAATATAAATAGCAATGTTGCTTCATAAGTGGGAGTCTCTTCTTGCTTGGGGTTGCCTAAGTCCTCTTTTCAGAACTTCTAACAGATCAGTCATGACTACATCCCCACACAAGATAATCTCTCCAACTTAATGTCAATTGATTATGGATTTTAATTACATATTCAAAATCCCTTCGCAGCAACACCTGGTGCTTGAATGAGGAAGGGGGAAAAGATATGTATATGATGTAAAGTATCTGCTTCTTCCCTTTCTTCTGCCAACTTTTATGAGACACCATCTTCTGTAGTCTATCCTATCCAGACATATACAAGAAAGGGAATTCTGGGGAAAGAAGTTTGATTTATCCAAGATGGCACAACACAAAGTTACATACAAGTTTGCTGTGGGGAAAAAAAAAAAAAAATCATTTTTTTTCATGCATTTGTTATTCTCACAGCTCTACTCCATTATTTATTTTCTTTAATTTTTCCCTTTCCTCGTATCTCACAATTTTTGCTATTCTTCACTTAATGTATCAAGGAATGAATGTGGCATATCAGAGAGTAAGAGGACATTATTTTGTTCCTGGCTTTTCTTTTCAAGGCCCTTTGGATAATGAAAAGCATTATAGATGGCACAAGTAATATTGGAGAACGTAGCATGTGCATAATGAAGGCTTCATTTCTGCCCATTACCTTACCTCTACCTGGGGTTAAACAAGAGATGGAGGTAGAGAGTAAATGGAGGTGATGAGTGTGTAAGCAAAGTAACTACAAAGACAGAAGTCATGTTGGGTATAGTGCTGAAGTTTAAGTTTAATGCCATATAAGTTTAAGATGAAAGGAAAGTTATGTCTTCAAATAAGGATAATGTTATGCAGATGAATTGAAACATCTGGGATGGGAAAGCACTCTATTGTGTATCTAGGTACATATGGTTTCTTAGAATCAAAGATATTTCCTATGGTTGGTCTGAATAGCACAAAGTAGCAGAGCACACTCTTGGACCTGAAAGAATGTCTCAGGTGTCTCTAGGACCTATGTGGACCTAGGCCCGGGGTCTGGATGGATTAAAAATATCTTGGAAGTTTGAGTAGATTGCTGGTTTTGAGAACTATATCCAACTTCCACCTCCAAATCAAGTTAAAAAAACATTAACAGAGACAGTCTCCTAGAAAAATGTGGGGATGACTCTCAAAATGATTAATTCCAGATTTTTGCACCCTGATAGAAAGGTGGTCAAATTAGAAATTAATAGAATTTATAGAAAATAAATTTATATTAATTAACATTAAAATATATAAAATCCTCCTTTTTATATATACCAAATAATTATTGAATTCTAAATTGTAATACTACTTTTCATCCCAGTATGTTAAATCATTTTTGTTTGGTACATGAATTGTGGCTTTAGTCCTGATCTTTCACTTCTTGGCTATAATACAGTAGTCAGGGTCTAAAAAATGCTCTCTTAATTAGCCCTTTTACCCCCACTTTTTTCAAGAATTTAGTTCTTGTGGATCATAAGAATAAGAACTTAGAACTTTAAATCCTTCTACATTCTGCTGGTCAATGAATATGTACTACAGTATGCATTAATACCTAAGTCATTCTTCCACCCTGAACTCAATCCAATTCTTTTATTTGATTTTGGAAATGGATTTTGAACATGGGCCTGTTTGACTAATCAGATGGTCATTTTCCTATTCTTTCCTATTTAAATGCTGAGTGGCAGAGCTGTATTTGGGAGGGCAATGATTTCATTACACCAACAGAGGGAACTGCCATTCCAGCAAAATAACAAGAGCCAAGTTGGCTAAGGGAAAATGTTTCCTATCACACTGAAGGAGCCACAAGAGACACACTGACAAAATGTCACCTCAAACACAATGACTACAGGATTACAAAAATCTAATTAGCCATTTCATTCACTGAGTCCTGTCTGTGGAGATGGCAGATAATGGGGACTCGGAAGCATCTATTCATTGGAAATGTATGGAACTGTCAAGGAGGTTGTTCAATAATTTGTTTCCTATATTTTTTCAGGTGGTGCAGGTGGGGTTAAGGAAGTTGAGTGACTTACTAAAAGGGTGCATTTCAGCAGATTTTAAAAAATTGAAGGCACTTTCAGGGAGCTAAATCCATTATTATGGTCATTGACAACAATGCTTTAGAAATTTCATTTCTTTTCTTCATCCTACACAAGCCAATCAGATAAGTTTATAGACATGATGTAGAATAATCATAAAAAAGATGCTATTGGCACAACTGTCTTTTCATATAGAACTTACACTATCTATGGATTACCCAGTTAGATTAAAACTGTTTAAGGGCAGGTGCCTCATTTTACTACTTTTTATATCCATAGGTTTTAGTGTCTGTGACATTTTTAAAGTAACAGTAAATTAATGAAACAAATTTTAAAAAGGAACAACACATTTTAACTTCAAAATAACAAAGCAGTATGAATCCAAGAGAAATGGAAAGAAATTGATGGCACTGTTGCAATTTGTGTTTTATTGAAACAAATCACCTGGTTGTAGTAAAATGTTAAGAGTTGCCACCAAATTTTGATGTTACTGCACATAAAAAAAGTAATGAAATAGACAGCAGTCAAGCTTCTGTCAATTGTACCTTTTTTATGTTAGGGCTGGTCAATGTATCCCCAGTGGTTACTGCATATTATCAAAGCATATTGTGTGATCAAGTCAATTGTCACTTCTCTGGTGTAGTTGGTAGCTGTTGCTTTGTGACTTGGCTTGTCTCACTTCTTAGGTCTGAATTTTATATTGGGTCCATGGTGAGAATTTAAGACTTTATCCTAGCTGCCTTTGGGATGTGATTTTTAATGCTTCAGTGGGGGAGACAGTTGTGTTGTTCACACAGAGAGGAGCACAGAGGAAAGAAAGGGAACATCGTTTCTTTTAAAAACCAACCAAAAAAAAACAAAAACAATTGATTGTTAGGTAAAATGCAATGGGAAGAAAGCCAGAGCAAAAGGCCAAAATCCCAACCAATGAAGAAGCATGTATACATCTCTATGAACTACCACTTTCCAGATGAAGAGGCTATGATTCAACTTGATGCTTAAAAAGTTCATCTTCAGAAAAATTAAATTCTACAAGAATAACATAATGGTAATTTAGGACATTTAATTTTTTTCCAGGTATATTGAATTTATTCAAAAACTAATTTTCTACCTAGAGCAGGTATCAGAGCAACAATAGCAGCAGCAGCAGCAACAACAACAACAACAACAACAATAGGTTTAGAATAGAAAACAACAAGATTAATGAAGTAATGTGCTGTATTGGAGAAAACTACATTAAAGAAAATTTGAATAACAGACTTGGTTGCTTAAAGTTTAAAATTAAAGAAAATATTTTTTAACGGTTTCTTCTTTAGTCTTTAGAGATTTTCAAGAGACAATGCCATTTAAAGACTGAATTCGAGCTGGTACTATTAAAGAGGGATTATCTATGGGGCATTTCATTGACTAGGATTAACAAAGACTTCCTTAAATACAGTTAG
Organism: Aselliscus stoliczkanus; assembly: GCA_033961575.1. Lineage (NCBI taxonomy): Eukaryota > Metazoa > Chordata > Mammalia > Chiroptera > Hipposideridae > Aselliscus > Aselliscus stoliczkanus. Next base: position 116,734,365 of record CM066736.1, read on the forward strand.
TTGTTTGTGGGGCCGGCCAGGTGGCGCGGTGGTTAAGCGCTGGCTTGGGACGCCAGCGGCCCCATTTCGGGTCCCACATCGGAGGGCCAGTAACACTGCCCTCCACAAAATAAATAAATAAATAAATAAATAAATAAATAAATAAATAAATATTAATAAATAAATATAGTTGTTTGTTTTTTTCAACTGAGGTCTCCCGAATACTTTAATGTCTTCAGTGTTGATCAGTAAGAGGTAATGAGTTTATAAATACAAATATTGTATTTCTCAGTGAAAGTAGATTTCAGACAATATTGTCCCTGAATTCCAATTCCCATGTAAGACTAAGATATTTTAAAATTAAATTTTAGCCGTATGAACTAGAGTTTATTATTGTCTCCACCAAACAGTAGTCTCTCTTTCTTAATCTATAAAATGAGGCCAATAATATCCTTTAAAATGTTAGACAAATACTAGAGAGAATTAATAATGAGTTTGGAAATAATTACAATTAAGAAAAAAAATGATATGCTTTATCTAAATTACTTATATAAATAGCTGAGATTCCCTTAGCCAAACGCTAGCTAGTTCAAAAATGAGCACTCGTCTTCTGGAATGAACCTGACTGATGCTCATAGCATACTGTGCATTTATGGTATGTTGACTACCCTACAGCACCAGTAAGAGAATTTTCCTGTGTTATTGCCTTGAGCTGAGATATTGGTATTTTCCTGCCTTAGTACTCAAACTAAAACATCAGCTTTTGCTGGATCTTAAGGCTGCCTGCTTTCCTATTGGGCCTTATAGCATTGGCTCTCCTGGTTCTCAGGCTTTTAGACTCAGACTAGAAATACACCATCAGCTTTCCTGAAAGACCAGCATGCTGGCTGTAGATCTTAGGACATTTTGACCTCCATAATCTCTATAATCATTTGAGATAATTCATATATGTATTCTTTTTCTCTGGGGAGCCCTGACTAGTACATGGCCATATCAAAATTTCTTTTAATCTTCCAATTATGTTCAAAATCTCCAACATACACTGGTTTAGTTATAAAACTTTTATGTTTTTTCATTAAATATATTCTCTCTATATTCATTCTCTATATAAATGTACACATTTTCTAGATATATGATATGCCTCTGCAGATATATGGGCAGACATTATTGTTCATAAAAGTATAAAATGGCCTGGCATAAAGTAGGTAGTCAATAAATATTTTTTTTGAATATTGTTAAGTAAATCATACACATACTTTTTTTTTTTTTTTTTTGGTGCTAAAGTTGTCCTTGATTATATCTGTTATATTTTAAAAATGAATAAAGAAAGACTATGTGGCTTATTTTGGAAATGATCTCAGCCAGTTCCCAGAAAATAGCTAGAGGGGTCCAACTTCATTTCAGAGATGAAAAAAGATAATGCTTAGGTAACTCGCCCCAAGTCACAACCAATTGTGGGGTAAAGCCGAGAGGAGTATACAGATGGTCTCAGGTAGCTCCATACTCCCTTTGATTACACTGTACTGCCTCACAGTTCTAAAAGTTCAAGCTCTCAGAGGGTTTCTATTTCCTTATTTATTTTGTTTCTATTTCAGTCGCTATCCTAGGATTTGGGGCCATGGCAACAGCTGCTACAGTGATGCTCCTTGCTTGCCAGTTCTCTGGGATGGCTGGCCATGTAAATGAGGGTTGATTATCCTGTTGGCACAACATTGTGCTTCTAACATCTCTGCCATATGGTTGTGTTTTCCCATTGGAAAATCCGACGAGTTTGTAAACTTTTTTTCCTTAAGAGCAGAGACCATGACTCCTACATCTTTGAAAACGTATTTTGTGCTGAGTATAGTATGCACAAGAGCAAAGCTTAATAAACATAACGGGATTTCAAACCCCATATTTTATCCTTCTGTCTAGCTAGTACATATGGGTTTCTCTATTAGCCTTCTATTGCAGCTGTACCTCAAACTTAGTAGCTTAATACAATGCAAACATATTATCTTATAGTTCTGGAGATCAGAAATCTGAAATGGATCACACTAGGCTAAAACAAAGAGATCAAGAGAGCTGCATTCCTTTCTAGTAGTTCTAGAGGAGAATCTAGGTGTATGTTTTTGCCTTTACCAGCTTATAGTGGCTGCCCAGTTTCTTGACCCTTCTAACTTCAAAGTCAGCAATGGTAGATTGAGTCTTTCTCATATCACATCACTCCGATACTCTGTATCAGAAATAATCCCAGAGCTGGTACCTACATGGTGGATTTTAATAATCTTTATTGAATTCTTTGCCTTTCTCCCTAGCTTCTGGCTTGCTTCATGTATCGAATGCTATCTTCTCACCCAGCCTGGAGCATTTGCAAGCATATCTAGTTTCCTAAAAGTCCAGACCAAGAGAGAAAATAGAAAGATAGACAGAGGGTTTATTTTTCCATTTGTTTAAATACAGCTATCTGATATCTTGTTTAATAGTGGAATACCTCATCTTCAGCATCTCATGGATTTCAGGAATGTTCATGCCCTCCAAGAGATGTCATGGCTGCCAGAAATGATGAAAACATACTTCTCTTTCCATAGGATAATGTAAGACCCTACAGTTTAACAAAATTGCCCACTGAGTCAAATGCAAATTTACACTTAAGAATCATAGCTCTATAGAATATCTCTCACTTGAAAAATTTGCAATGCACAGTAGCTTTAAAAAAGAACTGAGAATCTGTGTTACAAAGAAACTTGCTTACCATTTCTAATATAATTATTACTATTTTCAAGTATCCCAATTGTGTTTCCTTATGATCACTTCTTTAAAAAACACCCACCTACATCCCACAGGAGGCTAATGTTTTGTGAAACTCAGATTGAGAAATAGCTTAAATGTACAAAATGGGGAAGAGGTAGAGTCAGAAAATTAACCGTTGGGTTTTAACTGTTGTCTCCTCCATAAATCACCTCTTTGGAAGAGTCATTCCTGTCTTCTTGGCTAGGTACCCTGATTCTAAAACGAAAATTTTAGTCATTCAGCACATCTTCATTGAGGTACTATTTTCTGGCATTTGGGACCAGCCAAAGTAAGAGTAGGCAATGATTTCAGTGGAGGAGGGGGACACGTAAATAAAAAATTAAAATAGACTATGAACATAAAATATTACAGTGGGTGACACATCCACTTGGATAGACTGTTAGTGAATTTGCCTTAAAAACAGACCTAGTTTGTAGCAAGCTCCATGTAAATATTGTGATTTTAGAATTAGCATATACAATTATAGTGTTTCCTTAATTTCTTCCACTCAAGTTGTAATCATTATCTCTTTTTCCCTCCTCTTTTTGACTACAAATTGACTTGCTATCTCTTCCATTTTAAGAAAAATAGCCCTTAAAAGCATAAAATCACAGAAATGAGATAAACATGAGATGACAAGTACATTAAAAAGGAAAAAAAACAAAAGTGTGCCTCAAACTGAAGGGGAAAATCAAAATATAATGTGAACGTCTGATGGCTATATCCTAGACATTTCACAGACATAAAGTATACATAATTAAAAGAGATTTAATCTCAGCTGAAACACAGGTGAATATGTCATTTGGCTTTCACTTATGTTGAATCTTTTCTGGTGCACTATGTTTTGAAGAACTGTTGTGATGGACAAGTTAATCCCTCTCTTAGCGATTAATAAGAATACTTAATTCATTTTAAGTATAGTCTTTTATCTTTATTAGACAAGTAAAGTAGGAGGGAAAAGGGTTGTGGCTTACTTTCCCAACTGCAGAATGTGGCTTCACTAAACATGACTTAATGAGTTAAATAGGTGGAATATATCAAATGGCACTGCCTGCAGAGAAAAGGAAGTACGATGATGTGAGCCACCAAACACAGGTATTGTTCCCTTATGCTAAGGGAATGATGATATCCCTTAATCATCTATAAAAGGACATGCTCTCTCTTTAGATCTCGTGTTATTACTATTTCACATTTATTAAACTGTATTCAGATACATTTGTAGCAAAGTAAAATACTTTTTAGAGAGTGTTGACACAGTTATACAATTGTGTGACAACCACCACCACACAAGATATAAAACATTTCTTCCATACTAAAAGATTTATCTGTGAATTTCACATTCATTGCCCATCTTTACTCCCCAGATGCTACCCTATTCAGGTAACTGCGAATCTACTTTAAGTCATTATAAATTTGATTTGTATTCTTTAGAGTTCAAATAAGGAAAGCATACAATGTTTACTATTTTGTGTCTGGCTTCTTTCACTTATCATACTGATTTTGGGATCCATCCATGTGGTTGCTCAGATCATAGTCCAGTCCTTTTTGGGTGAGTAGAAAGTTCTTAATATGGACATACCAGAATTTGTTCAGCCATTCCCTTGCTGATGGACATAAGAATTGTTTCTAGATTTGAGTTATCATGAATAAAGTTGCTATAAACATTTGTTTACAAGTCTTCATGTGGACATATGTGTGTGTTTTTCTTGGATAAACAGTTAGGAATAGAATTGCTGGTAATTACATCACTAATTTTATAAGAAACTGTCAAAATGTTTGAAAAAGTGATTGAATCATTTTCATTCCCACAAGCAATATGTAAGAGATCCAATTTTACCATATTCTTTCTCAGTTTTCTCATGCTTTTTAATTTTAGCAATCCTAGCGAGTGTTTGCTGGTACCACTTTGTAGTTTTAATTTGCATTCATTTGATGAGTATTGATGATGTTGAACACCTTTTCATGTACTTGTTTGCTCATTCTTTGTTATAGTGTCTGCTCCAATCATTTTACCTATTTTTATCTAGTTGTTTGTTTTCTTATTATTGAGTTGTAAGGATTCATTATACATTCAGGATATAGTCTTTTATTAGACTTATAATTTGCAGAAGATCCTTTCCCCCATTTTGTGGGTTAGATTTTCATTTCCTTTTCAGTATTTCAGAAAGCGCACAAGTTTTCAACTTGGATCAAATTCAATTTGTATTACTTTTCTTTAGGGCTTGTTTTTCTGTGCTCTAAGTAGATTTACCAACCCAACGTCACTAAGATTTTCTACTAGTTTTTGTTTTAGGTCTTTTTAGTTTTAACTTTCACATTTGGGTTTATGATTCATTTTAATCAATTGAAATTTTTTGGAGCAATTAATTTTTATTTGATATGAAATGAATTGAATATTGTCCATGCAATGATGTTTGAAAAGGTTATTGTTCCCCCCTTAAATTATCTTAAGCGATTTGCCAAAAATAAATTGACTATGTATATGTATGTATATATATTTGTTTGTTTGTTGGACTATATACTGGGGGTGCCAAAAAATGTATGCACATTTTAAGAGATGGTCATGGTCAACATTACTCGAGCAGTAGTTCGCCATAATCAGAAATATCTGGACACTTATGGTAACCACTTTGAGCACCTCTTGTAATTGCAGAAGTCAAATGTGACTTGTATTCATCTTTTGTTATTGGTATATATTGAGTATTACAATTTTAATAGGTTTTTCCTTTCTTAAAATGTGTATATATATATTTTTGGCACTGTGTGTGTGTGTGTGTGTGTGTGTGTGTGTGTGTGTGTGTGTATTCATATTCATATTATTTTTCTGGGTTACTCTGTTCTCTTAACTTACATTTCTATCTTCACGTCAATGTTACAATGTCTTGATTATTCTAGTTTTATGGTTTGTCATGAAACCAAGCATATATGTCCTTCAAGTTGGATTTATTTTTTTCAAAATTCTTTTGGTTGGGTTAAGACTTATGTATTTCCATATGAATTTCAGAGTCATCTTTAGCAAATTATCAATTTTAGCAAAAAAATTTTATTGGGAATATGTTAACTTTGTAGACCACTTTGGAGAGAATTTACATCTTAAAACGTTTTGGTATTGTAATACATAAGCTCAGTATATCCCTCCATCTATTTAGGTTTTCTATAATTTCCCCCAGAAATGATGTACAGCTTTCAGTGTATAGTCTTGCACATGGTTTGTTAAACTTAGCTGTTAGGATTTCTTGATTTTGATGCCATTGCAAATGTTATTTGATATGTCATAAATGGCATCATCTTTTTTACACTTTGTCGTGACAATTGCTAACTTATATTAATTTTTTTCTTTATTATTGACCTTGCATTAAGTACATATTCTTGTTCTGATAAATTATTTATAATTTTCTTCATATTTTCTGTGTAAACAATCTTGTAATCTGTAATTTAAAAAAGTCTTATATTTTTCCAAATTTGTATATATTTTATTTATTTTTGAAATGGCTAGGACATCTAGTAAAATTTTAAAGAGAAGTAGTTGATAGTGACATTGAGACATTCTATGTTCTTTGTCTATTTGTTACATCAATTAATGAAAACAGTTTTTAAATATCAAAATGTTAGAGTGGATTTTTTCATTTCTCCTTTTAGTTTCATCTTTTTATTTTATGTATCTTGAAACTCGGTTACTGTAATGCTCCTTGATGAATTGATTGTTACAAAATGTCCCTTTGTACCTCTTGTATGTGTCAGATGCCATCAGTTAGCTCCTACCCCTGGCAACTCTATGAATGAGTGATGTCCACAATATCATGCTCTCAACAGCCCTTCTAAGCTACCATAGACCATGCCTCTACCATCCCACGGGATTCTTTGAGCTCTCCCCTGGTCCCATATTTCAAATCAATCAATTTTCCCCCATCAGCCTTCTTCACTGTCCAACTAGAGCATCTGTACACAGTAGCTGAAAATACAAGGGTGTGGCTGATCTTAATCTTTGTATCTAATGACAAATTTTTTTTTAAAGGTTTCATTGGGGAATTGGGGGAGAGGAACAGCATTGAGGAATCAGGGAAGGGGAACAGACAAACTGCTGTCCTTTTGTACTTCAGTCTAGTTGTGGAGGACACTGCTTCACTGGCCCATTATCACTGAGCTCTTCTTTGGTGAGGCAGTCAGTCGCTGGCCATTGGATGGCAGCTCAGGGCAGTTCTCGTTGACTGCCCACAGCTCTCGCTGACTGCCAGCCACTCATGGTAGCTCATGGCAGTCCACTGCAGCCCACACAGACACTTGCCAGTCATGGCAGCCCATGTCCAGGTCAAGCTGTTGTTCACCATCTTAGCTGTAGAGGGCACAGTGTCACTGGCCCATGTGGGAACCAAACTGATGGCCCTGCTGCTCAGAGCTTGTGCTCCCAAGCCAACTCTTAACCAGCTGAGCCACTCTGCTGGCCCCCCTAATGACACATCTTTGTTCTTAGTGATCTTTACCACTCAAGATGACCCTTATCTGAAGTCTACTTTGATATTAATATAGACACACTAGTTTTTAATTACTGTTTGCCTATTATGTGTCTTCCAACTTTGATGCTATTTGTGTATTTTTTATTTAATGTTTTTGGTAGGCAGCATCTAGGGAGGTCTTGCTTTATTATCAATATGCTTTGCCTTAAATTTACCACTTTAAAATGCATTTGTTTATTTATAGTAAATGTTCTGTTTCTATATTTATACCATATGCTGTACAGTTCTCCCCTTTTCTTATTTTATTTGCTTTTCCAAAAAGCTTTTTTTTCTCCTTTTTTTCCTACCATTATTTAATTTTATTTTCTCTTAGTTCTGGGACTACAATTACATATATTTTACTCCTATTGATATTGACTTTCTGGTCACTGATACTGTTTAATTTTTTGCAATCTTTATATTTCATTTAAGATAACTTTTATTGCAGTGTACTCAGGGTCACTAATCTTTTCTTGTGTTGTTTCTAGTCAGTTTTTAATCTCGGTAGGTATAGTTTTTTATTATCAATATGTGTTGTATTTTTCATCTCCAGATATTCTGTTTGGAGTTTAAAGTATTCCATTTGGTTCCTCATTGTGTTCACATTTCCCTTGAACATTTGGAGTGTGTGTGTGTGTGTGTGTGTGTGTGTGTGTGTGTGTGTGTGTAATGCCCATATTTGCTAATTCCATAGCTGCTGCAGGAAGGTTGAATAATTCCCGGACCCATATGAGTTTTGGAAATTATTCATCCTACAGTTATTCTGTAATTGTTACCCTTGCCATTATTTTTTCTTATCTAGTTTATGTGATTTCTGACATGTGTGTATTGATTTTTAATCAAAGGCTCCTCTCTGAAATATTCTACTTGTCTTGTTCTCCCTGACCTATCTATGTCTCCTTATCACAGTGTGACTTCTGATCTCTGCTTGGCTTCCCCCATGCTTTGTTAAAACTGGAAAATGCTTTCAGGAAGTTAACTAGAGAAATCGTACGGATCACCTCATTTATTGATTTCTCTTTGGGTTTGTTTTCCTGTACTGCCAGTTATTCAATATCCCAAAACTGTTTCTTATATTTTGTCCAATTTTCTATTTGTTAGAGCAGGACAACAGTTACCAGTGCATATTATCTTTTATGAATAGAAATGGAAATCTCCCATTTCAATTTAAATGAAAGTAATTGGTAGTATGAAACTGATGGACACTTACACATATACTTCTAATTCATATAGCACATATTAAAACGTATCTACTAAAAGCAAGTAATGTACAATAATATACTTAAAATATTAAGATAGGCATGTGTTGAAGCAAAACATTCTAAATGGTCAGATGTTCTTGTGCAGTATGTATGTGGTCATTTAGAGCATCAAAATGTATTTCTCCTGAATCTTTGGTCTTAGTCCACAATTCCTGGCTCACACTCTAGAAACCCTTGGAATTTCCCAAGTATTGAGAGTCATGAAGGTATCTTTGGTTATGTGATTGGGGTGACAGGGAAGTACCTAAGGATGGGGGCTGGTTGCCCGGAGACCAAACAATCTGATTAGCACATTGGAACTTCAGTTCCATCCCCCAGATTTCCTAGGAGGGGTGAGTGGCTGGAGATTGAATCATTCCACAATGGCTGCTGACTGAATCAAGCATGTCTCTATAATGGAGCCTTCATAAAAATCCAAGTTGGCAGGATGTGGAGAGCTTTCTGGTTGGTGAACACTCAGAGATGGAGAGTGGTGAGCCTGAGGTGGGCATGGAAGCTCTGCACTCCTTCCCACATACTTTACCCATGCATCTCTTTCATCTTACAGTTCCTGAATTATATTCTTTGACAATAAACCAGTGAGGTAGTAAGTAACATGCTTCTCAGAATTCTGTGAACCATTCTACAATAGAAAATTAATTGAACCCAAGGAGGGGGTGTTGGAACCTCTGATTTATAGCCAGTTGGTCAGAAGTACAGGTGACAACCTGACATTCTGAGTTGGAGGGGGTCCTTGTAACCTTCAATCTGGGTTCAGTCGGTCAGAAGCACAGATAACCTGGGCTTGTGTCTGCTGTCTGAAGTGTGTGTGTGAGGGGAAGGTAGTCTTATAGGACTGAATCTTTCACTTGTGGAATACAATGCTATCGCTGGGTAGACAGTGTCCAAATTGAGTTAAATTGTCAGACACTTTGCTGGTGTTAGTTGGTACAGGAGAACCCCCACTTCACAGTGGAATGGGATACTAAGTTATCATGATATGGAGTGGAGTACAGCTAACCAAAGATGAGTATGTAACCTGAAGAAGAAATAAACTTCTGTTGTTTTAAGCCACTCACATTTTGGGGCCATTAGTCACTGCAACATAATCTAGCCTATTTTAACTGGTACATATGCAAATTTAATCAATCTAATAACTTCTTTAATCTCAGGTTCATCAATTGTAAAACCTATGCTATATTACATAAAGTATTATTGTGATAATTTAGTTCATGTATATATTCAAGAACAATTGCTTATTATAGACACTGAATAAATATGAAGAGCTCATCTTAAACTATATTTAGCTCTTAATTTAGCATTTTAATCTGTTATACTAACCTTATGAAAATATGTTTAGTTTTAAATGAAATTTCAGTTTAATAGATTAAAATACCACGGAGTAAATGCCTTACATTTTTAAAGCATTCTTTTCTTTCCAAATTCTTCCTCCAAATATCTATCATCATTCAACCATAAAATACACTGAATGATTAGGTATTCATTATACACTATTTTATTTGTGCTATTGGAATTTTCTGTGCCTCTTCAAAAACTGTAAACTCTATTTATAAAAAGATTGTTCTGTTCTTTGATCTTTTACTCTTCAGCTATAGGGATTAGACAATTTCATATTGGAAAATAAATTCAGATTTAATTATTCCCTTAAAAAGATACAAAATTGAATTCACTTTAACCATCCAGCACATTTTTAACCCATAACAAACTATTTGCTTCTTTTTTAATAAAATATTTTTTTATAAATTTAATCCCAATCTCCCTTTTGAGAGACAGGAATGTTCCTTCTAGGTAAATTATTATATTCCAGTCACATTTCTAGCTGTAATAAAAAGATTATCTAAATAAATAGAAACCACTAACATGAAGGTCTGACAACAGAGAGAAATACAAAGTGTTGGTAAGACATTCATTTTTTTCATCCCAGTTTCTTATTTTCTTCTCCAGTATCTTTTATCATAGTATCATAAGTGTCAGTTCTTGACTCACTGTTGTCGCTTTAATGCAAGAGAAGAGCTTTCATTCTATGTTCAAATCCATTGCAAGTTTATTTAGGCATTCTTTTGTGTTCTATCTAATTATTTTGTAATAAAAGACCTTCTGCTGAGGCTGAGCTATGTATGGAGAGAACACAAGAAAAACGTTTTTAAAACTATGTTGATTAATAATATCTTATGCAAGTTTTTTTTTTTTTGAGGGCACTGTCACCAGCCCTCATATGTGGGACCCGAACCAGGGCCACTGGCTTCCCAAGCTGGCTCCCAACCACCACACCACTCAGCTGGCCCTGCAAGCTTTTAAATAGACACGTTTACTACGAGATATTTCAGAGCATTCAATACACCATTCAGCTTTGTGATTTTTTAAATGGGGGGTATAGCGTGTGATATTTTCTGAAATCATTTGACCGTAATATTATTTTATCTATAAAAACTCTACCTGAGTGTTACTCCCTGGATCTTTTTTTACAAATGCAGCACTAGATCAATGGTATAGTGTCTCTAAAAGGAGATAATTCTTTTTACCACTCATCATGTAAGGTTCTGTTACGCGAGTCTGTTCTTCTTGACAACTCAGTGAAGAATCAAAGGTCAACAAGCTGATTAGTATGCAAGCAGGATTTGTTAGTGATATATTCTCAGGTAAAAGAATGGGCCTGGTGGGAGAGAGGCATAGGCTGCTGAAGAGAAAGAGAGAGAGAGAGAGAGAGAGAGAGAGAGAGAGAGAGAGAGAGAGAGAGAGAGAAAGAGAGAGAGAACCAAGGAGCCCTTGTCCTGAGGACTTATAGTTTGCTGGATGGGGTAAGGGAGTTATCCATTCATTTGGTGGGAAAAGGTGGTGCATGCTCTTAGATGGGAGGGTGTGACTTCCTAAGATGGTCAATATCTGTTGACTCAGATCCTTACCTTGCTCCTGACCACCTCTAGTCTGTTGTTGTAAAAACAGATACATGGCTGGGGGTATTTAATCAAAGCTAGTTATGAGCTTTTTCTGTGGGCACCATGGACCCACTCCCACCCCTTCTCCTTCTCCTACGTTTTTCTAACTTCTACCTAACAGTTCTTTCTCACCTGAGAGGAACATCTTCTTTAACAGAGATTGCTATCTCAGGAGTGATGTGTGATTGGAACTGACATTTGAAGGGCATCTAATATATATCTAACATTCTCTATCTGAACTCTAATAAGCCATTCCAAAGCTATATTCTTGCAGCTTGCTCTGAATTAAACTAATTATTGCATACACACAGTGAAAAGGAAATCACTCCTACTAGCTTCAAAATGTATTACTGGCAATAGTGGTATTGATTTCATTTCACAGAGGAGTCATGTTTTTCCTAAATCTTGGTTTAAAAACCTGCCATCACCCCAAAGTCTATCATTTCAATGGTCAAATGTACTTTTCTTTCCATAGGCAGGCCTAGCCTCTAGTATTTTCCTTTTATTATTCACATCAGATAAACAGAAGTCCCATTGACTTAAAACTTCTGCCTAAAATATCTGGTGCTTATTGAGCAATTGAGATACATGAGTTCCATTCTCTTTCTTTTGAGCTGGGTTGGTGGACATTTATAATATTGTTCTTCCTTCCAGACACAATTCATTGAGGTGGCACACCTAAGTCAGAAAAACAACAAAAAGTTTTTCTAACTCTTTCTTTTCTCTTTTCCTTGGTTTATGTTGTAAGCCAATGTAGTTGGTTTTGACTTTGGAAATTGAAGGTATGTGATCTAAAATATTTATTTGTTCTCTTTTCTGCTTGACAAAGTCAACATTTAATACATTTCTAGCAAGTGAGTGCAATATCAAAGCCCCTGTACATTTCCTAAGTCCACTATTCTGGTAATGTTAGGCATTTTCTAAATTGCCTTCCAGCAACCACAAATGCTTTTTAAATTTTCTTTTTGCAGTCACATCACTGTCTTCTCTAGCCTTACCCAAATTTTGTATTTTGTGTTCTTTGTCATGTCAAAAAAAGGTAGAAAAGGGAGATTGCTAAACCTCTGCAGGAATTGGAAGTCTAAGGTCTGGCTCCTATTAGATTATGTTATTTTTGAACTCTTGCCACCAACACCAATCCTTTTGTACTTTGCATGACATTCCTGGAGTGACAGGAATTATATGTAACCTTCTACTGACAACTGTAAAACTATCAACATATATGAGGCAATTGTTTTCAAGGATGGGACCATAGTTAACACTGAAATATTATACTTGAACTAAAGGAAATCTTCACATACACTGCATTTCTGCCTGGTAGAATTTCTAAATAATAACCTATGGAAGTAAAGTCCTAGGAGAATGAGTGTTCCTCCTGAACCAAAAATGGGGCATACTGGAGTTGAGCTGCTGCAGTGGATAATATTTGTGAGGTCGTGTACCAGAGAGGAATGAACTATAGAGTATGGGAGAACCAGAGATCTGGGTGGGGTTTATCTTCAGGAACTTGTCCAAGAGCTTAGCGGCACATGAGCACAGCCAGACTTTGCAAGGCCAAATAGAGAGCCGGTGTTGTGAAGGTAGGAGCTCAAGAGAAAAATCAGTGATCACTAAGGCTTAGGAATTTTGGTGATCTACCCTAAAAAGAGTGAAAGAGTATAAAGATCTCACTGTGATCCATGAGTTCTCAACTGAAAATCCAGAAATGACATAACTTTAAAGATGACACCCTATAGTAAGGACAATATCAGAATAAATGTTACTTAACTCACTCTGAGGGCAAGCTTGAGAAGATCAAAAAAAGTTGCCACTAGTAATTTATATCTCTGTCAGATCAAAATTCAGTACTCCTTAAAGGAAGGTAACATACTTTAGGCTCCTTATATGTTGTCTTCCACAATATCCAGCATTTAATAACAACACAAAACAAAAAGGAACATTAGACTTGCACTTAAATCAAGGAGGAGGGAAGTAGTCAATGGAAATTGAATGTAATTTCACAGATGTTACAATTAGTAAACAACTATTTAGTTGCTATTATAAATATGCTCATGGACATAAAGAAATATAGTATGGTGACTATGTAAATTTAAAAAAATGCATCAAATGGAAATTTAGAGAATGGAAAGAGTAATAGGTAAAATGAAAAATTACCAAAATAAGATTAAAATCCAATTGGAAAGTAGATAAGAAAAGATCAGTGGGAAAAAAAGACAAATAAGAAAAAAAAAATTCAACCTGAAAATCATAGAGAAAAAAGATTGAAAACAATTAAATACAGTCTCAGTAATTTGGGGACATAATAGCCTAACCTAAGTCTAACTGGAGACTAACAAAGGAAGAATAGAGGATTGCAATGGAAAAAAAAAATTAAGAAATATCTTAAGCAATTTAAAAACATATCCATCCTAGGTTTCTGCAAAATTTTATTTTGCAAAAGAAATGATAAATTACAACAACAAAAACAAAGCTAAAACCACCTAATTTCCATTTAAGAAATGGGGTAAACATACTAAAGTCATGGCCTTGATTTCATGTACAAAATGTAAATGAAAGTCATTTGAAAGTCAAATGATAAATTACATTGAAAGTCATCACTCTGTCCTTACAACACGAAAAAGTTGGGCACTCTGAAAACAACAGTTGTTTATGGGCCCATTAGAAATTTGAGGTTAGGGGGCAAACTATCACCCTGAAATCTAGAGAAACAGATTCATCCCGAAAGACATCATTAGGATCTTACATATCCTAAACTTGTAGCAACACTTAACATCATTTTTCAAAAATTTCTGGAGTCTCCGTATAAATTAGCCTGAGACTGAGAGCTTCTGAGGGTTACCATATTAGTGGGGACTCCATGCTTCCATGAACCCCCATGTTCTTACAGTGAAGGTCCAGGAATGATCCCTGTGTTCAGGAAGGGAGCATTAATAATTCTGAAATAAGCTATAATCTCCTCCATAGTGCTTTCCTTCTAATAATGGAAACAAGGCAAGGATAGTCTCTCTCACCCTTTCTATTCAACATCATACTAGAAGTCCCAGCTAATGTTATAAGATTAAAAAAAAAAAAGCAAATGAAATGTATACATATTAGGATGGAAGAAATAAAACTATCTTCGTTCATAAATGTCATGATTGTCTCTGGTAGAAATTAAAAATGCTGCAATTATTTTGTAAGACAGTTTGGTAGTTTCTTAGAAGCAACATATAGTCTTACCTTATGATCCAACAATTATGTACCTATGTATTACTCAATATATTTGAAAACTTAAGTTTATATAAAAATCAGCACATCAATGTTATATTGATTTTATTCATAATTGTCAAAAACTGTAAACAGCTGAGATGTCCTTCAGTAAGTTAATTAATAAATTATAGCACATCTACACAATGGAACATTGTTCAGCACTAAAAAGAAACCTGCCATTAAGCCATGAAAAGAAGATGTGGATGAATCTTAAATCTACATTGTTAAGTGAAAAAAGCCAATCTGCAAAGACTATACACCATATCATTCCATCATATGACATCTAGAAAAAGCAACAATACAGATGGTAAACATATAACTGGTTGCCAGAGGTTTGGGGGTATGGGAGTTTTAATGTATAAAGCACAGAGAATTTGGGAGGGGTGGTGATAAAACTATTATGTATAATAATTTATGATACATCGATGACACTGCATATGTTAAGATCTAAAGAACTTGCAGCACAAAGAAGGAACACTCAAGTATGCAAACTTTTAAAAGATGGTGTAGGAATCTGGGGAAATTCAGGATGGAAGGTAGACTGCGAAAAAATGATTTATCTCTATTAGAAATATGTGAAACAATCTCACTGAAGGGGGTGAGGAGAAAATTACTGACCTAAGTAACTTTGGAAATGAGACCAAAGGCAAAAAGAACTGCATATATTCACTGTTCTTGAGATGATGAAGTAATTCCCCATTACAGGTTATCAAAACTGTCAGGGTCGTTAAAAACCAAATCTGAGCAACTGTCACAGCCAAGAGAAGCTAAATGAGACATGATAAGTAAATACAATACAGCATTCTAGCATAGATTCTAGTAATATATGAGTAAAGGACATCAGTTAAAAACTAAGGCCATATCAACATGTAATACATAGACTTTAGTTAATAGTAGTGTATTGATACTGACTTAATATCAAAATGTTAAGTAGTGTAAGTTCTTAATACAGAAAACTGAGTATGGGTATAGAGAAGCCCTCTTATTATCTTTGCAATTTTTCTGTAAATCTAAAACTACCCTAACATAGAAAAATTTGTTAAACAGAATGTTTAGGAAAAACATATAGTATGTTGTGCTTTATGAAAACAGATTATTGCATAAAATCATTCCTTAATTTTTCTATGAAACATAGCTGTGTGTGTGCTCATATGCATGTGAACTGGTATTTGTGGACTGGTGGAATAAACTATTATGAAGGGATAGACGTAAGCCATCTTATATAATTATTTTTAGAGAAATTTTGGAATTGAAGATCTGGTTAAAATCCTATTTTAATACTCTCCATTTCAAAATGGAAAGGAGAATACACCAATGGCTAACTTAAGTGATTATTTCTTTGGAAAAATAAAAGGACAGTGTTCTTACAACTAGAGTATGTGAGCATAAACCTCCATGTCATTTTTAATTAGCTGTGTAGTTCTGAACAATTCTCATAACAACTTTTCCCTCCTGTGAAAAATGTGAACCATAGTATTTCCCTTATATCGGAGCACTTTACCTTGCGACCCTCACCCCCTCCTGACAACCCCCACATACAGATTTCCTCAGATCTCACTGCTCTCTCAAATAGCTTTCTGACTGAGTGATTTTTAACAAAATGTGTTCAGCATATTAAAGATCCCTGGATGGGTGGTAGATGGAGGAGCCTGAGGTGAGAGATTAGATGGAAAGCTTCAAGTTCAACTTTAGACCCCAAATCATGTTTCTTAAAATTGATACTATTGTCTAGTGCTTTTCAGTACTTAACTGTTAGGCAGAATCTCAATACATTACAAAAATAAAACATCAGCCATTATATAAGTATTTTATATACTTATGCACAACCATCCAGAGTATATTGTAATTCAACATTCTATAAAAAAGTTCCTGTTTTGTGTATATTTTTTTCATATTTAAATTGCCCCTGTATATGTGATGTCTGTCTAGTCACATATATCTGGGTAGATCACATACATAATGTGATGGAGGCTCATCAAACAGAACAAAACATGAATCTCAGCAAGTGTTGCATCTACACCTTTTGTGAAGTTACCAATCTTTTCTTTTTTAGTTCCTTGAAAATTCTAAAACAGCACTGCTTCTGGTGAGGGGCTCCAGAAACCCAGTGCCATCTCAGTATTCTGAAAAGTGGCTAAAAAAGCCCTGAATATTTATGTTAGATTTATTTTACATCTAAATTATCAGAGGATTGGAATAGATCACTCTCCAAAACCTTATCTTAAGCATTCTCTGATTCCAAAAAAATCAGTGCCAAACCAGGGTTCCAAAAAAATATATACACATTTTAAAAAAGGAAAAAAAACCCCACAACTATTAAAATAGTAATACTCAATATATAATAACAAAAGATGTATAAAAGTCATGTTCTATAATTACAAGAGGTGCTCAAAGTGGTTACCATCAGCGTCCAGATACTTTTGATTACAGCGAACTACTGCTTGAGCAACGTTGACCAAAGTGTCCGCTTGTAGACATTTTTTTTGGCACCCTGGTATATAGTGTAGATAGTACTGTCCTTGTATCATTGCAGGAAGGAACTCCAGGACCTACTGAATAAGCAACACAAACAAAGCCAAGGAAGCAGTGGATTTATTAAGAAACAGGAACCAGTACATACACTCTCAAGATGGTGTGAGAGTGGGCAATCCCAGAAGAAGAGCAATTGCACCAAAGAGCAAAGACCCACAGGGTTTTATTCAAATAAGGCACAAAATATTCAAGCTTTAGGGGCGGAGTCACTGGTGTTCCCAGGGCAGGTTCCTGCTGTCCTTGCTGACTACTCCTTCCTGTCCAGAGGTGGGATTCCCTTTTTTGACTTGGCCCTTGACGGAACTGTCATGGCAACAGAGGGCATAAAGATTTTTCCCTGCCCACAATGTTAGTCCATTGCAGTTAGGTGTACCTAGCTGCACCTCTTCTTAAGAATGATCATCTCTCTTTCCTTTGGTTCCCCTCACATCTTCCTTCTTATCCTCCCCCACTCTCTCCCTGCACCCTGTTCTTTCTGCCTATGATAACAATACCAAAAGAAAAGGCAATTTCCCAAAACAACAATACTAAAATTCTTCAAATCACATAATTCATTCATTTCAAAATGATGTTAAAACAGTCACATTTTCTCATTCTAAGTTCAGGGTTTTACCGAATATGTTGCAGTTTAGTCTATGATGACTTGCCGCAGAAATCCCAGGGTAACCTGGAAAGCAAAGTCCTGTTAACATTTGTGTAGGCCCCAGGACACAGCCTTTGTTTTCAGGCTAATCAGGAGCAGAACCATTTACTGTCCATGTTCTACTCTCATCCGAGTTCTCTATGACATGCTTAGCAAGCAGAACTGGAGATTCTGATTATCTTAAACTTTCTGAAGCTCAAATCCACAACTTAATTTAGAAAGTTCCAAGCTGTTTAGTATCATAATACTAAAAGGAAATGTAGAGCTGTATGAATTTCATACTAGACCAAGCATGAGAGATATGAGTGATAAATACAAACTAAAATAACCAATTAATCTAATTAGGAGGAAACATGGAAATTCTATAGGGAGGTAAATGTAGGGAGACAAAAAGAATACTCCTTATATAAGTTAATAAGTGATATAAATTAATTCTTATATCACTAGTAATAAATGTGTTAGCATATTCTAAAGTGTGGATGCTTATTTTAATATTTGAGCCTCTGTATCCAGTGTGTATCAACATCCCTGACTGCTTGGTGCTAAATAGAGTCATACAATACACATAATTTTAGGATACAGAATGCACAAATCTTGCTGAAAATGCTGTTCAAGATATACGGATGAAACGAACATGACCGAATTTACGTTCTAAGCCGGCAATCAAAACCTTTATCCCTTTATGGTATCTCTGGATATCCACTCTTTCCCACAACATTTCTCAAGATGTGGGTGTTCCTTAAACCACTTTAAATGATTTGAGTCTTGTCTCTTGAATTCTCTCAAAGCAGAGGGAAAACAGGGTCTAATTTATAACTCTGAAGACTGGGACCTAATTTATAATTCTGAAGTTCACTGGAGATTTTAAGATACAGCAGTCTCAGCTCACTGGCTGCTGAATGAAAGCTCCTTTTTTGATTTTTTAGAAACAAACATTATATTACAGTCATGTTTAGCCCAGCTGGGGAAGCCTAATGTAGCTTGAAATAAGTTTTGTTATGAAGTAGTGATTCTGAGTTGGAATGCCTCGTCTTGCTGTCCAGGGGTGTTTACAGAGCCTAGCACCATCTTGGGAGAGGAAGCTTAAATAAAGGCATGCCTTGTAAGGGATTATAAGTACAGTTCAGCTGCAGTCACTGGGTTTGGGTTAATTTGTGGCTGTTTCTGTGCAGTATTTTCCCTCCCTCTTCATATTGCCAACTTGAGCTTCTTTGGTTTCCATAGTAATCGCCCCAGGGAATTTCTCTTCTACTGGGTGTTTGGTTTAGGATGGTTGATTTCTAGTCCTACTCAGAATCATAAACCCATTTTATGCTGAACAGCACCAAAAGGTATTAAGGGATCTATTTCAAGAATCAGTTTGTCAGTCTTCTCTATTTCCCAAACCAGATAAAGCTTGAGCTTCTAAAATGTAGCAATTCTTTTAAAAGAATCAGAATAAATCATTACAATCAGGCAGTCCCAGAAACTTTTCAAATAAAAGCTAAAAAAGGAAAGAAACAAAAGAAAAACATTTAACCAAATACTTTTAAATCACCTCAAAGCAATAAAAAAAAAATCTATCTATAACGATTAGCTAAACTTTTGGATTGGTGATTACTGATAGACCCATTATATAATTTAAAATGCTAGTTTTCTTTCTTTTAAAAAACAGTTAATAAATTTTGGAGACAAAAAAAATTATTGTAAAGACCATTGTGTCTGGCACTATTGGAACAGCATGGAATGGAATGGGATGGAATTTAACAGCCTAAGAGTTAATGGTTCTAGTCCTGAGAGTTAATCAGAAGCTACATGACTCTGGGCAAATCAGTTCACCTTTCTGGGTATAACCTTCTCAACATCATTTTAAAGAGTTCCCTAAGCACATTGCATGCATTCAATAAGTACTATTATTTTCTCTATTTTTAAATGGGGAAACTGAGGCACAGAGAGTCTGAATAACATAACCAGGATCACACATTTAATAGGAGGCTTAATTCTATTAATCAGCTTTCAAACAAGTCCGATACTAGGGCCTGCTCTCTTAACCAAGACAATGTATGTCTTTGAACTGAATGACCTACGCATATAGAAAAAGAGACTGAGGTTAAGTAACTCCTTAGGGACATTTAGTTAGTTGATGGCATCTTTCAGACCTGTATCTGATTTTCTTTTCCCAAACACTCAACAATGTTATAAGAATGTCTGTATTTTTAATACTCAGCTATGCTCCATTCTTTAAGAGAAATTAGTAGAAGCAAAATTATAAATTCTTACAAAGAAAAATAAGTACAAAGATTGTAAATGTACCCTTAAGATTTCCTTCAACAATTACAAAATATTAAAGAGGAAATTTAATTTTATCTTATTCTCAGTGTTAATTTTCAATAGTAAACAGAACAAAGAATATGTAAGATATCAACCCTTTTCTTGTAACACTTAGTGTGAATTACTTAATGGTGATTTACATATTTACAAATGCATTACACATACCTTGTGCAGCACTTGTCCTTTACTCTGGCCATTTTTGTTGCAACCAACTTCATTCAACTGTGACCCCACATTGCTTCTGCTGACCCTCTTTTTTTTTTTTTTTTTTTTTTGCCTCAGCCTGTTCTTGAGGCTTCAGTTTAGGAAAGGAATCTTTTGGGAAATGCTGATATTTATACATCTATAATACGAAAAGGCAATACTTGACGAATGGGGCAATGATATTCATCTTCTGGAATCTCTTCACCCAATAAAGGACATGCATGTGTTCCTTTGACTTGGTTTCTCCATCCTGTGGAAACCCAAGCAAAGACATGAGAAAGTTCAGATGTTGTATGTTTGTGCATCCATCCTTATTTCTACCTGTACCAGTAGGATAAATCGTGTATTTTCAAAATCTGTACAGACACTCTTATTCTTGAATGGGTTTAACTTGAAATTCTTTTCAAATAATCAACTGAAAGGTACCATTTAAAAATCTGTTCATAATTGATGTTGTGCTTTGGTCTAAATATATATTGTACACACACACACACACACACACACACACACACACACATTTTATCGTGAGCAGGGCATAGCTATCAAAGTAGCGGTATCACACATGTTTGTGCCTTTCCACAATGTCAGGCTTTGCTAGGATAAAGCCATGGATCTAGTCTTCCTGACTCAGATCCCCATGGTCATTAACCAAGGCTGTAGCCAGAGCCTAGCCTCCAATAGTCGAGGTAGAGTGGTTTCACACAAGAGGGTCACACAGGTTTGCAAGCAATAGGGTTAGGCAAGGTAAACCGAGTCTTAAACAAGAAGGATGAGAGAGGGAGATAGAGACTCCAGCGTCAGCAAGAGTCCCCATGGTGCTGGGGTGCATAGTGTCCGGCATCAGGCCGGGCTGGTGAGACAGTCAGGAGGTGAAGCTTCAAGTGCTCTGTCTGGATGAGTGCAGGTGTGGCGGTCAGCTCGTCAGTTGCAGCCTGAGCAATGAGCCATCAGAGAGCTCTGATTATATGTTCAAGGCTGGGTGCAATGCACCCATCTGCAGTCTGATAAAACTTTCCAGATGGTCACGCTCTTCCCTGCATCTGGAGTTACCTGGTTAGGGCACTCACTGGTTACACCTTTCATGTGATGCTCTGGCATGACTGTCATTTTGTGACTGAAATAACTATCAAAATTATTAGAGTCCATTTTGTGTTCATAATTAATGCTTTATGTACATTCTTCAAAGTACAATGAATCAATTTAAAAATGTATATATCTGTGTATATATTATGTATGCATATAGTATATGATAAAACATATAGATGGAGAATCATGTTTTAGTGTCTCTTAAACCTGTACTTTTGGACTGTATTAAATCAGGCTTAAAGGATATCATGAGATAGAAACCTGTGCCTGGGTTTCATAAACAGTTTCTTCCGCTTTTATTGCAGGGCTGAGCAATATCTAGATTCATGGCCTTGCTTTCAGACGTTTGCGGGCTTTTTAATCTGCTGAATGGTTGTAAGTCTCAGACTCGGTGTCTAAGGGCAGATGACAAAGCCTTCATGCTTCTTGCCCAAAGCTAGGTTGTTAATGTTCAGAGAGAGAGGAGTGGGCAAAAATAGTCAACGATTTGTCCCCTTTTATTGCTTTTCTCTAGGAAAAGTAAGAGTTCACAGTAACCTCCAAAACCAATTTGACTTTTCCTGACTTTGGAAGTTGAAAGACTGGTTTCTCCCTGTTATATGAATATGAAGGAGGATACGAATGATTTCTAAAGAAATGTGCTTAAAGCACAAACTATTTAGGTTTTTCATGTTCACTGGTTTTGAAGATAAACAGCCTCTTCTGGTATGTGTATAACGATTATTGTACAACTTGAATAATATTAATAATAATAATGGGAACAAAAATGGTATAAACTTACCACTAAGCCTAGGCATTCACATAAACTCTTAACATCTAGTATCTAATTAATTCTCACATATTTTATGGGTTACATATATTATTCTTGTCTTAAACATTGTGGTATGTTTTTGGCATTCTTACAAAACCCTACTTTTGAACTTCTAGTGGTTGCTCCTACACTATGAGTTAGATATATTATTACCATGTTTTCACTATAAGAAAAGCAAAGCACAGAAAGATTACATTATATGCCCAGGTCATATAGTAAGTACATGATAGAACCATGCTGGAAGCTGAATGGTCTGACTACAGCGTCTACAGTATTATGTCTTGAACTTTAGAGCTGAAAATTGGCAATGGACAGGAGTTCCCAGACAGTTCGCGTCATCTCATACAAAGTGTACAGTGTGAAGCCGTGGGTTATGGAATGTTGGGCTTTAGGTAGAATTTTTTTCTAAAGCATCTTTCATAAAAAATGTGCACAAAATACGGATAGTTATAGAAAGTGATTATCTTCGTTTTATGTTTTCTTTGCTTCTGGCATTTGCAAATTCTACACAGTGAACATGGTTAGCTTTGTAATAAAACTATCATTAAGGGCTGGCCAAGTGGCACATCAGTTAAGAGTTGACCTGGGATGCTAGCTCTGAGCAGCGGAGCCCCAGGGTTGATCCCAAATGAGGGCCAGTGATGCTGCGCCCTCCAGAGCTAAGATGGTGAACAACAGCTCAACCTGGAGCTGGGCTACTGTGATTCGCCAGCTATGGCGTAGACTGCAGCCCCTGCTGCAGTGGGCTGCCGGTGAGCTACCAGAGTAGCTGGCAGTGAGCTGCCATGAGCTGCCGTGAGCTGCTGTGAGCTGCTGTGATCTGTCGTGAGCGGTCATGCAATGGCTGGTGAGCGACTGCCTTACCCAGGAAGAGTACAATGATAATATCAACATGGGCCAGTGAAGTGATATCCTCCACAACTGGAGAACAAAAGGATAGCAACTTGTTTGTCCCCTTTCCCCAATTATCCAACACTGTTCCCCTCCCCCAATTCCCAATAAAATCTTTTAAAAAAAAAGTATCATGAAACATTTAAGTGTCATAAAGCTATGGCAAAACTATAAATTAATAAAATAAAGCTGTTAAATATACCACAGTTAAATGTTTGTAATTATAACAATATTTTATTATTAATCTTCAATCATATATATCTCAATGGAATACTAAAATAATGAACTTACAAATTTAATCTTTGTAATTTAATTTTATTATAATTATTTTTATTTATTTATATTTTTAAGGATTTTATTGGGGAATTGGGGAACGGAAACAGTGTTGGGAAATTGGGGGAGGGGAGCATTGCTGGGGAGGGCACAGAAAGCTCAGCTCCAAGTCCAGTCATGCTGCTCAGCTCAAGCTTGAGGTGCTGTGTTCAATTAGCTACGGATGGGAGTAGCCACCATCCCATGTGGGAGTCAAACCAGCAGCCTCATTGTTAAGAGCACGTTAGGAGCCCGTGCTCTCACCAGCTGAGCCATCCTGCCACCTGTTGGAAGCTCAGTAGCAGCTCAGCTCGGGTGCAGCTCACCAGCCCATGTGGAATCAAACTGGAGTCCCTGTTGCTAAGAGCTCGCTCTCTTGAACAAGCTCTTAACCAACTGAGCCACATGGCCAGACCTATTATAATTCTTTGACATACAATCTTTTACTATATGTTTCTGTGAAAATTGTTCTCATCTTATAAAAGTTATTAATAAAGCAATATATCTAAATTTTATACCACAACTAAATATGCAAGAGTTATTTAAATACTTGAAAAACAAAACCTCTCACTGTACTGATAATTTCCGTATATTTATAATTAATCTCTTTTGACAACATTAAATTTCATGTATTTAAACTTAAGAACATATTTCAATCAGTAAATTTCTTTCATCATGAAATCTTAGTGGCATCTGTCCTCTATTGACTAATAATTAACTATTCAATCCCCCCCCAATTATTTAACTATATATAGGAGAAAAATCTCAAGGTACAAGTTCATTCAATTTAGTTAATATAATTGTTTTAATTTTCAGCTAACTGAAGTTAGTTTCTATGTAGAGTACTCATATCAATATATGTCAAGATTTATATGTCAATTCCATCAGTGTTTTCTCCACTATCCTTGGGGTCTGTCTATATTGCATTATACATGGTTGTGGCAGAGATCTGACTTTGATGGTCCACATCTCTCCTTGCTGGTTTTTAGTCTTCATTCCCATCAAGTCTCTGACCTTTGTCAAAATGTTATTACTCATGCCCATCTCCCTGACTTCTGTGTCTCTCCATAGACTCATTCATTTCTCTTTGGCACCTGGGAACTCATGAGGCTATTTGTGGAACTTCACAGTGCTTGTTCTAACTTTGGGCACGTGATAAATTATTCCACTACAGTGAATCCTCACTTAAAGTTGTTATAGCTTCTTGAAAATTGTG
This sequence comes from Aselliscus stoliczkanus, assembly GCA_033961575.1. Taxonomy (NCBI): domain Eukaryota; kingdom Metazoa; phylum Chordata; class Mammalia; order Chiroptera; family Hipposideridae; genus Aselliscus; species Aselliscus stoliczkanus. Next base: position 116,759,061 of record CM066736.1, read on the forward strand.
AATGTAAGCAAAACAACGATAGCAAAACCAATTTTAACACAGGCTAATTGACATTAACAAGAGTTAAGTTCCTATGGCACAGTCTGGTCATAAAAACATCACCAAACTTCTAAATAAAGACTCAAGGCCGGCAGAATGGCACGGTGGTAAAGCGCTGGCCTGGGAAGCCAGTGGCCCTGGTTCGGGTCCCACATATGAGGGCCAGTGACACTACCCTCAAAAAAAAAAAAAAAGACTCAAAACAATTCTAGTAGTAAACATTGAAATAAATGTGAGCTATACATACATTTGAGAAAGATTAATAAAAACAAATGAGATAATTATTTTCTAAGCCCTTATTCTGGTTCAAGGTCACAGGTGTCTTTCCTGGGCAGTTCAGGTCACGAGGTGGGAACCCACCCGGACAAGGCATTCTTGGATCACAGGATGCACTCACACACCCCTACATTTACTCAGACTGGGACAAGTTGGACACGTTAGTGTACTTACTGTGCACATCTCTGGGATGTGGGTGGAAATCAGAGTACCTGGAGGAAACACACACAGACCTGGGGAGAATGTGAGAATTGCACACAGACAGTGGTCCTGGCAGGAATCCACTTTATCTCCTTCATCAACATTATAATGGAATGGCATTGAACAAAATGAATTAACAAGGACCTGCTGTACTTTCTGATCATTACTGAGATAGGTGGGACTTCCATGAGCTCCATTTTCAAGATCATCTGAACATATCACTATACCATTTTTAATTGGCCTTATGACATATGGCACTAAAAAAATACAGGATCTTTTTATGATCTTGGGCTTCACACAGGCAGGGATTTCTAATCTCCTTTGCTTTAAGATCCCTCAATCCAATATAAAGTTTCTGCTCTTGCCATGCTAATGTCAGACCAGAAGAAATAATAATTTGTCATCACGAGTCGCTGCTGGAATAAAGCAGCATATACATGAAATGAATAGATTATGTAATTAATATATAAACATAATTTTTTTATATTCTTTCCCACTTAATAAAATCCAGCAGTCTTTCATTTTTAAATGCGATGTCATATAACATCATCAAAAGCACAGTGAGGATAAGACTGAGTTTCTTTGCGATAAGGTGAAATCACATGAAAATGTGTTTTCTTGGTTGAGAATCCATGCATTTATCATTACTTTGGAATCAATGTATTAATTAACACAATATACCAACCTTAAAATTTCAGTGGCTGAACTATGTAACATTTTATTCTCATTTTATCACAGTTTAGTGACTACAAGTATATTCCCAATAGATACCTGGGTCCCCCAACATGAGACAGTGAAATTCCAAGGTGTTTGAGGTTAAAAGACCAGAGTAATTTACTATCTTATAAAGTGGCCAGAAGAATGGCAATTAAAACCCAGTCTGTGAAATATAAAGCATTATATTTATTGAGGGATTTAAATTATATTTACAAAATAATAGCCTGAGCTTAGTTATAACCCATGAAAGGAATTAAAGGTCATGTGTGCCTTGTGTAAATCAAAAGGATCATCAAATGCTGGATAACATGTGATCTTTATCCACAAACATAGAATAGGTGTGCCCATACTTCTATATTATGTTTTATTTGTAAGGTACAAGACTGTATTTCTTTGCCTAAATGGGAGAAAAAATACACAGAACAGCTAAAAAGATAATCCAAAGTCCTTTTACAAGATTAAACTGAAAAAGAGGATTCATTATTTATAAGACTTTACAGATCAAAGCTAAAAGGGAATATGATCACCAAAGGAATGGAGTGGATAAATATCAAATGCTCACCAATCCCTAACTATTAACATGTGAGAGAATTTTTCTTAGATGGCATAAAAATGAGGACAGATAAAAATGAAGTAAAATTACTGTTCTAAATCATAAAAGATAAAGTGAGGGTGAACAAAAATGAATTCAATTACATTTAAGCTGTATTTGAAGTCGGCGTTCAAGCAAAGAGCTGTTTTATGATGTTATGAGAGGATAGAAATATTTAAAGTTATATTTATCTAACTGAAATGTATCTCTCTCTCTCTCTCTCTCTCTCTTTCTATATATATATATATATATATATATATGTATACACACATTCCATTTATGTATTTACATGTAATTTAATTACTACAATTACCAATAAGATTGGATTAATATACATTATATTATTATTTATTTATTTTGTATAGGGTTTATCTCTTTTCTGTTCCTTTGACTTTGCTTTCTTGCCATCTTTTAAATTAATTAAACATCTCTATGCTTCCTTTAGTTTCTTTTATTTGGTGCACATTTTTTTACTGTCACTTAATTGTTACCCTACGGATTAGCATAAGCATTCTTGATTTATTGTCTGATACAAATAATTTAGTCTATCATTTCTACTGTGCTCAAATATTAGAATCTAAATTTCATCTACTGTCACTTTTTGCATCATTTTGTCATGCATTTTAATTTTATATACATAATTTAAATTTTACAAGACATTAAAATAATTGTGTTGTACCGGCAATCATTTATATTTATACATAAATGTACTTTTTATATTGTGCTGTATTATCTTCTGCATGCTGATGGTACTATTTGAGATCATTTCCCATTTTTTACTGAAGAGCTGCTGCCAACATTCCCTCAGATTTGGGTTTTCTTAAAACATCTTTATTATACTCTGGTTTCTCTTCAGATCACATAAATCTTTCACCTTAAAACATCTTTATTCTTTTTTTTTTTTGAGGCTATATTCTCTAGGTATACAATTCTAGGTTGGCAGCTATATTCTGTCAGCAATTTAAAAATGTTATTACATTTCCTTCTGTCATTCCTCATTTCTGTTGAAGTGTCTGCTGCCAATCTTATTTTTGCTTAATTGAAAACAATGTGCCTTCTTTTCCCTAGTAGCGTTTAGATTTTTTTTCCTTGTTTTTGGTTTTTAATATTTGTACTGTAATGTGCTTGTGAGGTTATTTTTGGATTTATTGAGCTTTGCTATGTTCATTAGATCTGTGGATTAATATATTCTTTTTTCTTCTATTCTTTCTTAAACTCTGATCTATTTTCCTTCCATTACATTTTGATTCCCCCCTCTCTCTCTCTAGATTCCCATGTTTCATTTTGTTTATTTTATTATTAACCTGTGCTCTTCTGTGTCTAGTCTGGTGTTAAACACATATTATATGATAGTAATTTCAGATATTTCGTTTTATTCAATTCCTGAAAGTTCATTTCATAATTTTAAAAGTTTAAACTCTCTAGTGCAATTCTATATTTTTTCAATAATTTTCTTCTCTGTTCTTATATTCTGTTTAACATGTTCTTAAAGTTAAATTATTTTTTCAGTATATGAATCATATATTGTTTGCTTTTTCTATTGATTGAAAATCACATACCTCTACCTCTTCACACAGCTACTGTTTTCTGTTTTTTGTTTTTTAAAGATTTTATTGGGGAATTGGTGGAGGGGAACAGCATTGGGGAATGGGGGAGGGGAACAGACAAGTTGCTGTCTTTTTGTTCTTCAGTCTAGTTGCAGAGGATGTTGCTTCACTGGCCCATGTTGGTATACTCATTGCGCTCTTCCTGGATGAGGCAGATCGGCCTCTGGATGGTCGCTCTCACCATGGCTATTGGCAGCTCACGCTGGCTGCCGGCCACTCACAGCCCATGGCAGCCCACTGCAGCAGGGGCTGCAGCCTACACAGTCGCTGGGGCTCACACAGCCCAGCTCCAGGTGGAGCTGTTGTTAGCTGTAGATGGTAGTGTCACTGGCCCTCATATGTGGGATCCGAACTGGGCCTGCTGGTGTCCCAAACCAGCTCTTAACCAACGCGCTACTCGGCCGGCCCCACATAGATACTGTTTTTTATTGTATATCGGACATGTGTACAAAAAACTGTACAGCCACTAACTGATATTATCTTCAACTTTTGGCAATTCAGGAAATATTAACAGCCCCGATCTGATCAGAAACTGAAGTAAAACAACTTTTATTTGCAGGTTTAGTGTAATTCAGTCTTTGTATACATTTTCCCTGCTCTGAGGCGATACCCCTTGCTGGATTTTGGTTGTGAAGTTGTTACGTAGTAGACTTCACTTCCCTGAAAAACTTTGAGAAACCCACCCTCGAGATTTCAACCTAGACTTTATTAACAATTGCTTAATGATCTTGAAAAATGTTTCAGTGGTTGTCTATGGTGTGGCTTATGTGGATCCACTTCCAACAATACTTTCTTTACTGTGTATTGGGAAACTATGGGAGATTTAACTCTGTTGTTTAGAAGCTTTCAACCTATCTCCCATGTTTTCCCTATAGAGAATTGAACTTACCAAAAGTTTAGAACATCTAGTACTGTGTTAGAGTCTTCTCTAGCTTCCTTTTTTTTTTTTTTTTTACTGCAGCCCCATATGTTTGCTGGTTTTCTTCTTCTCTATAAAAGCCTCACTCCCTGAGAAAACCTGCTTCTTAGCCATTGGTAACTTGAAAAATATCCTCAGGAAAAACAAAACCTACAGATCATTAGCCAAACTTGAAATGATCTCCTCATTCTGAATTTTTTTTCATGTAACCCTCATTGATGCCTCATCTTTTGACATCTTTAAACATAACAAAAATTGTAATTTGTGCTATTCTTCCTGTTAGTTGCTATACAGAATTCTTGACTTGCTAAAATTACTACTGAGACCATGTATATTTTTAATGGGAAAAATACTATCTGTGCTGGTGGTATAGTACCTTGTAATCACAGATCAGATTTCACTAACTGAAGGATAGTTTTGATTTTACTTTCTTTTACATTAAACTGTATGCATATTTAATCTCAAATATTTTCATTAACACTGACTTGTGCCTTCATTTTTAATTCATATTTTACATATGTTTTATAAGATAAAACTCATCAAATAAGTAATCACTATTTATAACTAACTGCTTTGAGTACTCTACCAAAAATTGTTATTGCAAAATTGGTTTTCCCAACTTTACAATTCTGAGGAGAAAAAAAAACAAAAACCTAAAGTCATCTAGTTATACATAGGAACTTCATTAAAAGATAGTCCTATGTGATGGTGGATTTTATGTGTCAAATTGACTAGACTAAGGAATAGCCAGATAGGTGGTAAACATTATTTCTGGGTGTGTCGATGAGAGTGTTTCTGGAAGGGATTAGCATTTGATACAGTAGACTAAGTAAAACTCTACCCTTACCAATATGGATAGAACTTATACAATTTGTTGAGGGAGCAAATAGGACAAAACGGTGAAAGAAGGGTGAATTTTATTTCTCTTCCTGACCTGGGATATCTATCTTCTCCTGCCCCTGGACACTGTAGCTCCTGGATCTTGGGCCTTCAGACTCCAGAACATACACTAGCAGCCCCAGCTTCTCAGACTATCAGCCTCGGACCAGAAGTTAAACCATCAGCTCCCCTGTTTCTCTTGGTATCAGACTAAATTATATCACTAGATTTCCTGGTTCTCTAGCTTGCAAATAGTACATTGTGGGACTTTGCAGCCTCCGCAATCCTATGAGCCAGTTCCTATAATAAATCTCTTATCTTTATATATCTATATCTCATATATCATCTATAATCTATTGATCAATAGAGATAGATATATCTTATTTGTTTTGTTTCTCTGGACAACCCTGCCTAATATACCCTACAAGTAGATATATTTAAATTTTTCAGAATAAAAAGTATAATCATTTGAATTTTCTATAATTGTATTTTTTTCACCTCCCACATTAACTTGTTAAGCATACATTTTAAATGATGCAGTTTGAACTTTTTTTAATTAACTTTTCAAAGCTAAAGTTTTTTATACTCTTTTTCTTGAATACTCAAGCTTAAGATCCCAAAAGGGTTTTGAATTAGAATTGAACAGAAATTTAGAGAATTCTTGACAAGGAACACTTCTCTCAAAACAATGGCAATAGGGGAGAGAGGCCAAAATTGAGTTTGAATTCACTCCACTGAAACAAAGTGGAGGGTGTTTAAGAGATAGGCTAAGAAGGTGATCATCTGTGTTTGCTATTTGGCCTTACCCAAGGGAAAAATAAACATCCTCATTGTCATATCTTCATGAAAGGAGGTAGTCATACAACGTGGAGCACCCAGTGGGCACCCAAAGAAATCAGGTTCCTGCCCTCCCACAGAAACTGGGAAATGGGGGTGCTAGCTTCTTTGATAATGACATTTCAAAGCACTTGCCCTCAGAGAAAAGACCATCCTTTGGAAAAGACCAAAGCACTTCCCTTGAGAAAGACCATCCTGTTGTAAAATTGGTAAAGGCTAAATTTTTGTTTTTTTACATCTCAAAGTGACCAAGAAAGAATTTGCAGTTACAAATTTCCTAAAGTAAATGCTCTGAGGAAATGGAGATTGGGGTCAAGAGATAGGAGGAAGGTTGTCTAAAACTTGTTCAAACTGAAGGGAAGCTTGAAGGTCATCTTAATCTCTATCTTAGTGAAACTAGGATATTAGATTACCCTAGCCACAGATAATTTAATATGTTCCTTCATAGAATTTATAATTTTTATTGGTACTAATTTTTTTTTTAATCATGTATTGGTAGCATCATTTGTTTAACAATTCCTTACTTCTGGACCATTATTTTGTTTCCTGTCCTTTTAAAAATATATATTTAAAAATGTTTTATTATAGTCCTAGATATGCATTGAACCTCCTCCCTATGTTACCCACATACACTTTTTTAAAGAATCCACCTCTGTAAATAGTCTTGCTTAACATATACCCCAATATATTGAATCTGTCCACAATAATCTCATATCTAAGTTTATGGGTGATTGGATAGAGTAGAATCTGAACAAAATTTCATCATAAAGGTCTAAGAAAATCATGATTTATTAACCTAGAATAAATGATGAATTGCTCCAAATGGATTGTTCTCATGAATTAGAAATGAGAAAATGAAAGAGTGCTGACATATAATTTTTGGGAACTATCCTACACTCAGAAGTTTAGATATTCTGAGGTGTGAAATTTTTGCTCACCTGTAGTAATATTCTGCCCTTTGCAAACCTAAGAATCATAAACGGAACCTTATTTTAAAACAGCTGTTTCTCTCATATTTTGCATTATTTAAACATGAAACGAGTTCTTAAAAGAGTGTTTCAAACAAAAGTAGGTATTTTTCCACAAAATATTTCCTTTTCTTTTGATTTTTTTTTGTTTGTTGTTGTTTGTCTGTTTTTGGTCAAAGAAATAACATGTTAGAAGTAAGGGATGAGCTACATGTCTGACTAAAATTAATTCTTGATTTACCTTTTTTTTTTTCAAAATAAATAAATAGATAAATAAATAAATAAATAAATAAATAGATAGGTAAATAAATTTCCCAGTGCTTACAATTTATGTTTGGTAAGAGACTTGCTTAAAATTAAAAGCACTTTCAAAAAAAAAATTAAAAGCACTTTCAAAATTTATTATTTAAGAAAAATAATGAAATTTTTTTCATAGCAAATTCTTATAGCTGCATATATTCTTAATGATCATAGTTTTCATCTAGAGCAGAAACGCATATTCAATTTAACACATATTTAGAGTGAATCACCTAATGTTGACTCTCTCAAGTATATCTAATTTTATTTGCCTTATGCAAATTTTATTTACAGAGAAGGTTGGAAACAAATTTTAAACTCATTGGACAAATAGAAACAATGCATTTCCACATGATCAGTAGGAACATAATATAAAATATAGGCTCCCAGGGACACATAGGTCTCCAATTTTTGATTGCAGTTAAAAATAAAACTTATTCATAAAGTGAAATGGTCCTCTACCACTCTTATCCTTGAAAATGAAGTTTCTCATGGTTTTTATTTTGGGAATGGGAAGAGAACCTTAAAAAATCATTGTCAGATTCATAGTGATGGACTCGGACAGCCTGTCATGGGTAGTTGTGTCTCACTACTCTACTTCCACTAATTTAACAGTGTGTTTGAAGTGAGGCGCACTTTCAAATTGGCAGAATGTCAGACCGGTTCAAAAATAACTCTCACTAGCACAGACAGCCTAAGCTGGTCAGCAGGTGTTGTTATCAGTGTTCCATGATTTTCCCATGTATTGAATTTTTATTGGGCAATGGGGCTAAACAAAACTTAACATTGCAAATTTCAGTACCTCATTTTCAGACACGTCATTGAAAAAGCTCTGAAGGTTTATAGCAACAGGCATGCTCTTGCTAATAATCTCCTCAGAATACACTCATTAGTGTTCCAGGAATATATATTTTATCTGATACATTGTTCTCCCACTGATTTGTCAACATGACAGTCAGTAGCTGGTGAGAAAATTACATTTGGATTACAAAACGCAAACCGCCTGAGGTCTACACAGTTGTCAGTCTTTACATTGGGAAATATGTTCCAAAGTCAAGGTCAGAACTGAAGTCAAACACATGAGGTGCTAGTTATTGATTCTAAAGAAGTTTCTTGTTTTTCAACTGACTTTTTGTATGACTTGACAACTCACACAAAAGCACTAAATGAATCAATTTGGCCTTTTCCCAAATACCTCCATTTATTGTTCTGCACAACTAGCCTTCCTTATTGAACAACCTCTAGAGTATTGAGTTGTTAGCAATAGAAACAGGGATTTTTCTTTTCTTTCTTTCTTTCTTTCTTTCTTTCTTTCTTTCTTTCTTTCTTTCTTTCTTTCTTTCTTTCTTTTTTTTTTTTTTACGTACTAGAAGTCATAGCCACATCTGAAAAAGGCTGATTTTCTAAATAACTTAGTTTATACATCTTGTACTTAATAATAGGAAGAGATTTTTCTGTCATTGTTCCAAACAGGTTGAAATGTTGTTAATAAAGAATTGAATCTTGTTGGAAGTACATTATACAGAGAGAGAAAAACTATCATTTAGAAAAATTAAAGACTGTAGAGCCAGGCAAATTATAATTATAAGGTGATGAATAGATATTCCAGATATTGTACAAGGTTGAGGTTCAATTGCTGAAAGCAAGTGTGGAGATATTCCTTTGAATACTATGGACATTCAGGAAATATAATACTTTTGCACTGGGACTACCATGACACAAAATAAGAAGTACCCAGAACATACTTTACAATGCTTAAAGACCAAGTATTAAAAGAATCAAGACAATCCAATAATTGTCTAGGAAAACAAAACATAACACTTCTCAAAGAGAGATAAAAAAAACCCAGACACTCAGCAATGCAGCACCTATACTGTAAGAAATATAACTAAAATTATGAGACATGTGGATAACAAGGAAATTATAACTCATAACCAGGAGAAAATTCAATCATAAGAAACACATATAGCTAATACAGAGATGATAAAATTATCATAAAAGTACTTTATAATTGTGTCTAAGAAATTAAAGGAAAAATAATGGTGGAGAAGATGGTGAATCTAAATACAAATAATTGAAGTAAAGAAAAATAAAAATAACAAGAAAAACAATAAAGAGTAATTGAAAAGTTCCAGAATAAATATATAAAACATAGATCTATAAATTATCAGATGCTATTAATAGCGTATTTGTTATAACAAAATCCATTAATTTGAAGACTGAGCAATAGAAATTACCTAAACTATATAAGTTCCCTATATACCAGCAACAGACAAGTGAAATTTGAAATTGAAAATGTACCATTTTTATTAACACCTCCCAAAATGAAATATTTAAGTTTAAATCTAACAAGACATTAAATCTAGCAAGACAAATATAAGGGGAAAAAAACAAAAAACAAAACAAAACTCTACTGAATTAAATCCAAAAGATCTAAATATAGATGCCATGATTTAAATTCCAGTCCAAGGGCAGGGAGAGACTAGATGAGATCTACCAGCACAGCATTGCCCAAACTTGAAAGCAACCAAGTTGTCCTTCAGTAGGTGAATGGACAAATGAACTGTGGTACATTTCAGACAAAGGTACATTACTCAGCACTAAAAACAAATGAGCTATCAAGCTAGGAAAAGTCATGGAGTAAACTTAAATGCATATTACCAAGTGAAAGAAACCAATCTTAAAGGCAACATACTGTTTGATTCTAACTATAAATACCATTATGGAAAAAGGAAAATTATGGAAGCAATAAAAAGATCAGTGGTTACCAGGGATTAGGGTACAGGGAAGGATGAATAGGTGGGGCACAGAAGATTGGTAGGGCAATGAAATGACTGTATGTTACTATAATGGTGGATATATTTACCCAAACCCACAGAATATACAAAACCAAGAATGAACCTCAAATCAAACTATGGACTTCAGGTGATAATGATGAACCCATGTAGGTTCATCAATTGGAACAAATGCATCCCTCTGTTGGGGGGATGTTGATAATGGGGAGGCTGTGCATGTTGGGGGGCCAAGAGTATATGGAAAATCTGTGTACCTTCCCTTTAATTTTGCTGTGAACTTGAAACTGCTCTAAAAAGTAAAGTCAGATAGATAGATAGATAGATAGATAGATAGATAGATAGATAGATGATAGATAGATGATATTTAAATATGTGTCTGAATTCCCATTTCTCTGTGGGCACCTTAGGGTCAGATGTATAGCCCTCATGTCTGAAACTCTGTTGTCACCTGGCACAGTGTTGGGCACATAGGTAGCTAACAACCAGCAATTGTGGGTAGACTGATCAATCATGTATTCTGTGGTCTTAAGGATACAGGGAAGAAGATGAATTAAAGACAACAGCATGGAATAGATTTCAGGATGTGAGCTAGGCCATGAGTGTAATTAGGTCAATAAATTCCCGGATCGTATTTTACCTCAGAAGAATTTCACAATATAAAAATACTCTCTTCTATTTGATTAATTGGAACACACTCCCCTAGTTTTTCTACTATAATTATGACCACATCTTCTTAATCTTTTCAACTTTCTCATACTTCCCTCTTTGGCCTTTAAATATATAGATTTTCAATACTCATTTGCTAGGTCCTCGCCTCTTGTTTTCTGCACTCTGAGTTCTTTTAGCAACGGCCAAGGTTTCATTCTTAACTAGTCTCCTTGTCTCTTCTCTAGCTATTAAACTATTCTTTCTGCTTCAGTTAGAGCAATTTTCTAAAATTTCAATCATAAGAATGATTATGTGACATTCTTACCCCCATTTAAAAATATTTAATACCTGCAATTTGCCTTTTGCATAAAGATAAAGGTAGTGAAAATTGTCAGAATAGTCTATGTATCTCTTAAACTTTATTTTATTTCACTCTGTACCCCACCACTCTACCAACACTTTCTATTCTGTTGCAATAGCCTCTCTTTTAATCATGTAAATCCTTATAAATGTCCTTTGTAGAATGCATCACAGATTGATATTTTTTTAAAAAGGTGTGGGAATTTGGTTTAAAAAAGCAAATAAAATATCTTTGACTAGGAATTTGCAATTATAAATATGATAATATTCCTGTAATTTGGGTCTTCAAAAAATAATAAATTGCACAGTGTTTTCAAGGAAAACATTTTAAGATATTATAAAATCAACTAAAATGACCAATATAACTGCAGGGTATAGCACCTGTTATTGAAACTTTTAGTTTGTAGCTGTATAAAAACTCTAGTGGTTTTTATTTTCTTCCCAATCTGCTCAATGCCATTCCATGACATGGAGCACATATTAAATGCAGGAGATGAAATGGATTTTCTTCTCTTCTTTACTCCTTCAATAGTCCTTCCTTTCTACCCTTCCCTGCCCAGTATGTAACACTTAAGCTAGTTAAAAACCCACTGATTTTTCTCATTAAATTATTCCTCATCCAGGAACTTTTTTTTTTTTTTTAAGATTTTTCTTGGGGAATTGGGGGAGGGGAACAGCATTGGGGAATCGGGGAAGGGGAACAGACAAGTTGCTGTCTTTCTGTTCTTCAGTCTAGTTGTATAGGACGTTGCTTCACTGGCCCATGTTGGTATCCTCATTGCACTCTTCCCAGATGAGGCAGATGGGTTGCCGGTCTCTGGATGGTCGCTCACCGCGGCTATTGGCCACTCACGCTGGCTGCCGGCCACTCACTATAGCCTATGGCAGCCCACTGCAGCAGGGGCTGCAGCCTACACCATCGCCGGGGCTTGCACAGCCCAGCTCCAGATGGAGCTGTTGTTAGCTGTAGAGGGCAGTGTCACTGGCCCTCATATGTGGGATCCGAACCGGGGCCACTGGCATCCAAAAACCAGCTCTCGACCAATGCGCCATTCGACCGGCCCTCCAGGAACTTTTTTGGAGGTACATATGGGCTCTTTATGTGAGCCAACAGAGGAGATTTTAATTGGCTTTCAAAAATTACAATGAACAGCCTTTAAGATATTTTAAATAATAAGTGAAAAAGCTTTGAATTTAGTTAGAGTCAGGCTTCCATTTTCTTAGCTAGATAAAATCAATAGTATGTGTTGTGTTCCAAAGGAAGTACTCACCGAATCTATAAATAAGGCATTTCCTTTTCTTTTGTGAGATAATTAGGCAACTTTCAAGTAATGCTATGTAATCAAAGCCTAGCAAAGAGTAAGTACTCAGTTTGTGTTTGAGTAAAACAACATGGATATTCTTGTTTCCATTTCTCTTACATTCCCCGTTCATGGATAACCTTGATGATTTATTTGATTTCATCATATCAGACACATTGTGTGTTGCTATAGGTACATTATTGTTTTCCTCCCAGCACAAATGGCTTTAGGTATGGTATTGCAGCTACTCTCAACAGACTAGATAGAAACACTCTTGGTTAGCATAGCTTTATGATAAGTCTTGAAATTGATAGTGAGTCCTTCAATTCTGATATTCACTATTTTGTTGGCTAGTTTAGGTTTTTTGTCTTACCTTGTAAAATTTGGAATCAGCTCATCAATATCAATAAAATAGCACGTTATTAGTATTTTATTAGAATGCTAATAGTTTTTGATTTGGATTGTATTGAATCTATAGATTACGTTGGGAAACACCGACGTTTTAAACTATTGTCTTTTAATCTGTGAACACAGAACATCTCTTCATTTATTTAGATCTTTGGTGACTTATATCCATGTTTTATAGTTTTCTGCATACAGGTCTTATACATATTTAGGTTTATAGCCGAGAACTTCATTTTTTTGTTGTTATTGTAAACTGTATTTCTGGACAATTGAATAACTGACAACTGAAAGACAATCCTGTGAAGAAAGACATTTATTATTCATTTATTATTTCATATTCCCAATCTGCATACTTTTTCTTTTTTTGAGTTTTCTGCATTAACTGATGTGATCAGATGATTTTGCTGTTTATCCTGTTGCTATGTTGGACTGCATTAATTGAGTTTCAAATATTGAACCACCCTTGCATATGTGAAAAAATAGTTTATTTTTTTGAGTTTGAAACTAGTTATACATTCTTACATTCATACTTATTAAAATTAATCTTATTGGAAGCCTAAATCCCTAAAATGTCTTGGTTCTTGAAACATTTTTTACTATCAAATGCATATTATGTCTTATATAACTTCATGTATATGTCCTCTGTATTCTGTTAAGGTCTGCTGAGTAGGAGAGAGGCTAGGGAAATCTTGGGTCCAATGCCCAGAATTTATTCTTCAAGATGATGTCAGTTAGCAGGATTCTTTTTTCTTCTTTTCTTTGTATATATTTTTTGTCACTTTTTAGATATGTGAATTTAGACAAGAATTTTATCCCCTTTGAACTCTAATAAATTTGGTACATATTGTATTAATAGTAATTGCTAATACTAATATTAATAAATCACACTTTAATTTTCTGATAACTCTTGAACATAGCCCTCCCACATGCATACATGCTTTGTTTGCTTTTTCACAATGATCCCTGAAGAGAACTTTAAAATCCTTATGGTTTCTTAAGAACTTTGCACATCTTGTTTCCTATTTAATATTTTCCGAAGTATCCCTTTGGTAATCTATACCTAAGATTTAAGTTAAACATACCAGTCTACTGAGTTTACCATATCCCTTTATGGAAGGAAGTTTTATATGTTCATATCTTTTGAGTTTTTGAATATTGGTTGCTTATGTTTTATATTTTGCTGAATCTGCTATGATGAATCAAGCAGAGAACTCTGTAAAGAGATTTTTGTTATTAGTGGTATATGTAGTATGTGAGAAGAGTCATCTCAGATGCCAGGGCAAGAAATTAACAGAACATTTCTCTGTTTTAAATGTTTTGATTATTCTTACAGAGGAATCATTGTTATTATTACTGATATAATGTTTATTAACATTTCTTCTTCTCTGTCCCTTGAGAAATTATATTGTGTAGTTTAATGAGTGCTGTTTTACTATTGACTATTATCATTGTAATAAAATTGACTTTTATTTCAGATTCATGATGAAAAAATTAACTAGATTTTTCTTACTCTGCATTTTCAAGTCTTACATGGGATGCTTGGTCCTTTTGCCTCTCACCCTACTAACAGTGTCCCAGGCCAGACCTTAAGCGCTATCTTCTACATCAAATTACATTAAGGACAATACGAAGTATTTTGATTTTTTAATTCAAAATGGCACTGCTTTGCTACCTAATAATCTATCCTGCATCTATGTGGTCTGGAAGACAAGAAAAGTCCAAAAGCAATGAGTAGAAAGAGATGATTTATAAGGCATTCTGGTTGTATGGATTCTAAGGTGGAGTATTTTCTATTTGACTGTGTATTTTAAAAAATAAACAAAATCAAGAAATTTGTAAATATATATTAGTAAATATATATGTAATTATATATGTATATATATATATTTATACAAATATATATATATATAATTGTTTACATAAAGAAAATTATTAAGGCAAGTGTGAAACCGACTATGCAGATGTCCCCTTATGTTACTAATTAAATTAAGATATTTTGAACACAAAGATGCACACCATATACATTATATATGGTGAAACAGAGAGATACATGACCTTCTTATCCATTCCATGCTGAAATAATATCCCTATTCTTTTAAATGTTTTGAGGGAAGCACTCTAAGAATAGGACAAAAAAAAAAAAAAAAGATAGGTTTTGAGCTTTTTTTCCCCTCAATATGATCTCCTTGTAACTTGTTTTTTCCAGGAATGTAATGTGTAAAATATATAAGATTTGAAGCTTAGAATTTTGTTTGTTTATTTGTTTGTTTGTTTTTGGTTGGTAAGTTTTATCTGCTACGGTTTTAAGCATCAGCAAAGGATTTAAACCACTTTGATGAAATTGTATCTAATATACTATGTAAAGTTCCATTTTTGTGCATTTAGTATGCCCAGTCTGTCACTAGGCTGCACTTGGTATCTGCAAAATGCCATTTCTCTTCAATTTTGGCATCTTCGCCAGAGGAGAAATTACTATTTTCTTATCCGAGGGCTGGATGCCATTTTGACATATTTTTAATGTAAATGCCATTTATCTACTCCTATATATTTGAAAATAAGAAATTACAGAAGAAAGCCTCTCCAAACATTCCACCCCGTCACACTCCTATAAGTTACCTTGTACTCTCTACTCCACCAAAATTACCCTTTAATATAGAATTTTATTTTGTACCAATTCGTGCATGCAGGATTCTCATTGTATGTTTGGTTTGTTTATATTTAGGAGTTTGTAAAACCTGAAATTGTACCATAATTACTTTTTATGAATTTTTTAAAATCTACTCCTCTATTTTTTATTTTTCCTTTGTGTATCCTATTTGTCATCCTGGCCGTAAACCTGAACCTTGAACACTGTCAGAATTTTCTCAGTCACTTATCTTTATTTTTCTTCGAAGAATGACTATGATAATATGGATTCCAAAAAAGATTTTCTACAACCTCTAGATTCCACTATTATCTATGGAACTCATATGCTTATAGTCTTGCATCCAGAATTTTAATCGTCTTTCTTTTTAGTTTATAGGGAAGGATGCTAGGTGATTTGGGATACTTGAACATACCTATATCCATGTTCATCCTCTGAGGGGAAGAAAAAACTGCTAATGTGATCACCTGTCTAGATGCATTATGGGGAAGAGGAAACTTATATATGTTATATGAAATTTCCTGATATGTCATTCTTCAGCATTTTAATTTCCTTTAGGTGCAAAGAATTGGGTTAATTGTAATCTGTGATTTGTGACACAGTCCCTTCATTCTATTTTTGAAATATTGTATTGTTGATTTTTTCCCTTGATTATATCCTTGGCATTGTGTTGGGCGTCCCCAAGACTAGCCTCATTTTGCTGGTCACTAGGAATACTTGTGGGAATTAGGAAATAGTTGTACTCTACACTAGATTTATACCAGCAATAGAAGCAAAGAGAAATCAGCAATGTGAAAACATACACAGGATGAACTCCAAAAGAAACCAAGTACAAAATTCTAAGGGTCTTCTCCTGTGGAGTCACACTAGATGTGCTTAATTCTTCCAGTATCAGATTGTGACAATATGTGTGAAATATTTTCTAATAGGGAAGCTCATTAGAAACTAGGTCCCAGGGTTTTTACTGGGGGCTTGTTATGTAGGCACCCTCCACCTAACATGTATCAAAATCCAGATTCGCAGAAGAAAAACAGGTGTTCAGCATAAACCATACTGTTTGTCTAGGCACAGTGATCCACTCTTATATATTGGGTCGTTGGAAAAGTCATGACATATTTTTTTCTATGTTTTTCATTGCAAAAATGTGTCATGACTTTTCCAACAAATATATATATATATATATATATATATATATATATATATATATATATATGTATTTACCATTCACACCCCCAGGTGATAGTAAAGATTCAACCTTGTAAGGAGACCTTTTTAAGGATAGAAATTTCAGGCCTACTATGTTAACTTTTTTTCTGCATTGATATGTACACAATTGCACTAGACTATTTAAAAGATAATGTTATATGATTTTTGTTATAGATCCTGGTTGTCTAATCTATTTATAGTGACAAGTACTCATGATTTATGATACAATTTTTACAATAGTCATCTGAAAGTCGATCTCATGATGACAACATGGATGATGGTAAATCACATTTTTTTCCAGGCAGTGATATAGTCACCTAAGAAACATTTGCCTGGCTTGGCCTCTTTTCCTCTCCTACTGATTTCTCCTTGTCCATGAATGTTTCTCAAAATCTTCCCTGAAAACGCCATCCCTCACTGATTGTTCTCTTATCTAATTGCTTTTGCATTGTTGAATATACAAAGGATTACCATCTTACTAGGAGGGCATCAGAGCTGTGATAGGACCTTCAGTTTAGAGTTTACTCTGTGTTTCTTAGGCATGTATTATGTCTTAATTTTCCTAACTAATCTGTGAAGATTTGATTGATTCAGTCATTTCCTATAATTCTGTCATCCCATCACTATGCTTAGATACTTAAGGAAACTTCAACTATTCCTTTGAAAAGTATGCCATAGACAAAACCCAACAGTTTAGCTCTTACAATATCACCAGAAAGTTTCTAAACCAGCTTCTAACAGCGCTTACTTCTGTTACCTAACCACTTCCTTCAACCTTATCTGGACCTTTATCCCTCATACTTTCAGCATTCAAGAGACTAAATAGGGACATCCATTTCCCTTCCATTTTAATTTCAAATGTAGAAAATGGCTCAATTCCCTTTAATAGCCATAAATTCTAACATAAATTAACTTCCTGTCAATAGACTAGACCACATTCACTGTAGCTCTAATTTTCATATGATTTTTGATATTTGAACGAGAGAAAGGGAAAAGCTGCAAAGTCACCATTGCCAAAAGGCCGTCCTTTGAGAGTCCCATTAAGTTATTTCAGTCTTGCTTAGTTGGCTCCAATCTGATGAATTCACAGCCTAAGATATTTAGTTGGAGTCTGTTTTAGATGATACTTTGGAATTCTTCCACCCAATTTCTTTCTGTAACCTATTTGGCAGCATGAAATCCAAAATTGTCTGCTGGGAAATAATCACGAATGTTGATCTCTGCAAGAGCTTTCTATTTTTACTTTTCTTCTAATTGTGGTTGTTATTTGTATGTTTTCTTAACTTATGAAGTTCATCCAACTTCATCATCAAGGTCATCCACATGTTAGCAAATAGTAAATTATTTATGTAAGCATAAGCCCAAAGCAGTATTATAGAGGTCTAGTAATTATTTTCAATCATTTTACATAATTATGTTAAATACAATAAAACTTTTAAAATGTTAATATTAATAAATGCTGTTACACAAATTAAGGAAAAGTTGACATGTTAGTCTAATGAATATGGAACAATGAGTGGATCTTATTGATGATAAATATAAAGGGCTATCTAAGGAAATGAGAGGCTGATTTTCTTAGGACTTCATCTTTCCTTCTTAGAATTACCTAACAGACTTCATTATAGCATAAGGGAAGAGTTACCTGAACTCAAAAATAGCAATTTGGGTCTTATAGGGCCTTTAGAATTCTAATACTACAATTAGAATAAATGAATAGAGAAAGCTGTGTAAGGTACTTCAATCACTATTAAATAGCTGGCAAATCTTATTACAGATGCCTTGAGGGAAATAGACAGGAATTTAAGAATTGATTATAGAAAACACAGAATCAAATAGCTCTTGAATATTTTCTTGTGGTTCAAGAAAGACAATGAACTTTAATCAATCAAGCTTGTTCTGTCTTCATAGCTCAAGAGAGCTATATTAAAACTAAATGAGCACAGACTAGACTGCAATAAAATCCTTGAGGGTTATTCTAGCCATATGCACTGAGGTGACAAACAAGCCCACATAGACCCAACAAAGACCAACAGGACTTTAAAAGACTAGCAAGTTTTAGCCGGTTAGTTTATGGCAGGATTTTCTCTTTCTGTCAAAACAATGCTGATCTAAATGGTGATTAGGGTAAGGACTTCTCATAACCAGGGCCAGAGAATTAGAAAATTTTCAAAGAAACTAATCAGCCTCATTATTCTTCCTTTAAATTAAACTGACACTCATCTATACTATAAACATATAGTTTCTTACACTTGATTTTCTGTAACTCTTTTACTGAAGTCATATGGAAAAATGCACATATAAAATACAACTCTGAATTTTCACATAGAACCACTATATATATGAAGAAACAACTGTAATTTGAAATGGAAAGCAAAACTCTGTGTGTGTGTGTGTGTGTGTGTGTGTGTGTGTGTGTGTTTGTGAATGCTTGCGTACAAAATCAAGCATCAGTAGGTATCTTGAGTCACATCTTATTTATAGAATAAACCCTATAGATTCAAAATCATAGAAAGGGCTTGTTAATCTAAAACCAAGCTTTATTTAATAACAAGTAGATTTTGTACTTGTTATAGTAGAAACTATAATGTAAATAAAGAATTCCTTTCTAAACCTGCAATTTTCTGCTCTAGTGCCCCTGCCAGATATGAGTATGAAGATGTGTAAATGGAAGAAAAATACCTAGTATTTAATAAATAGTGTTAACAAAATATGAGTAATAATTTTGATTATTTTGAGTACTATGATGATAATATGATAATTTAAACTTATGGTACAATATATATCAGGAATATTATCAAGTTATTTGCATGAGCTATTTAATTTCATGATGAGCTAATACTCTGTAAAATAGGAATAATAAAAACACTATAGTCATAGAGTTGTTGGAACATCAATAGCTGTAAAATAACTATAGAGGGCCTGGAATATATTATTATTTAATTATTAGTGTTGTCGTTTTTATTAGAGTTATGTGCCATATCACAAGAAATAGGAATTGATATTTTAATTTTATTGATGAGACTCAAAGGTCTTCCATATCTTACCCACTGTCCATTGGTGAATGAATATATTGGAGAATGGTGACATAAATCTTTCTCCCTCTGATCCCAAAGTTCATGCTCTTTTATTGTGTAACACTATCTCCTTTGATATTAGGAAAGGGGTAGAAATATGTTATTTGCATATATCTACAACACTCTTATACTTATTATTCCGTATATGTTGGGCTATCTATAGATCTGTGTCGTTCTCTGTAAAATGATGAATTGGACAAAGAAGTGATTTTTTTCCTTTTATGGCATGGGATACTACTTTTCATTCAGCCAAATAACTCTAATTAGTCTGTCAAAGTTCATTCCATATGTATACTTTTAAACCGTTTAAAACTACTTCTATAAACAGGTGCTTTCATCAAAGATCTTGATTCATTTCACTCAATCTGTCTACCCTGCATTGAAATATCCTGCAGCAGTGTCGCAAAAGAGGAATATAGCTTACTTCTCTGGGAATCACTAAAGCAACTTGTAACAGATGAACAAATTGGGTAATTTTCACTTCTTCAATGTAAAGAAAGGAAAAAATTAAGGAGAATTGTTTCTACTTGGCTCTTATTTCTTTCTTGAGCTGAGAGCAGTAAGAATAGATTCTCACTCAATTCTTTTATATAGAACCCAAATTAGACTGAAAAAGAAAGTGCTTCTTTTCTCTGTGGGTAGCTCTTGAGTTTGTTAAGTTGACACTTGTTCTCCTTTTTTTCTATTAAATCACTCATCAGTTGGTAAACTGGGCCTTATTACACATATTTCAAGTGAGAACAGAAACCCAAAGCCATTCACTATGAATCTGAACATACCAATATACCACGTGACTTTGCTGAACCATTTTCCAATGAGTCACAAAGAGGATGGCTAAAGAACACAGAGAAGGCATTTGAGCTCCGGATGCATTTCTTTCTTCTTTGCCTATTCCGAATAATATTAAGATACTCCAAAACACCCTAGATGTGAAAGCATTCTTCTTCTTTTTCTTCTTTTTATTATTATTATTGCATTTCCAATTAGAGAGAAGGAGAAAGGTAAGTGGTGAAGCTCTCAGGAGCTCCAACAAAGAGCCATGGTCAGGTACCAACCGATAATAGGAATAAAGATGTTTTTTATTAAATGGAAACTGGATGACATTCCTAACTTTCTGTAAAGTTAATTTCTACTAACATAATCAATTTCCAAGCTGTTAAATATAAAAAGTCAAAAATATGGTTTTGAAAAGTCACGACAAGGACAAGAGCTGCCACACAGAAGCTTGAGTAGGAGTGAATGCAGAAAAAACATAGCTTGCAAAAGGGAGAAATGCTTTTCATGGAAGAGGTAAATACCAGCCTAAACTAGTATAAAAGTCATGTCACCCTCTTTATCACTATCCCTCAACATCGACCCCTCTTTTTTTCAGATAAAATATAAACAAATAAAAATATTCAGAATATAAGCAGATGCCTTTTGATATTTGGGAAAAGAAAATATCAAAATGTGATCTGCTGTATGTTTCTGGCACCTAGCTCATAAGGCCATTACATACTAAATTAATTTATTCCACAAATATTTTTATTTTTTTAAAGATTTTATTGGTGAATTGGGGGAGGGGAACAGCATTGGGGAACCAGGGAAGGGGAACAGACAAGTTGCTGTCCTTTTGTTCTTCAGTCTAGTTGTGGAGGACGTCGCTTCACTGGCCTATGTTGGTATTATCATTGTGTTCTTCCTGGCTAAGGCAGTCACTCGCTGGCCATTGGATGGCTGCTCACAGTGGCTCAAGACAGCTCATGAAAGCGCACTCCAGCTGACCGCCAGCCTCACTGCAGCCTACGTGGTCACTGGCGACTCACAGGAGCCCAACTCCAGGTCAAGCTGTTGTTCACCATCTTAGCTGAATAGAGCGCAGTGTCACTGGCCCTCATGTGGGATCTGAATTGGGGCCCTGCTGCTCAGAGCTGGCATCCCAAGCCAACTCTTAACCAACGCTCCACTTGGCCAGTCCTCCACAAATATTTTTGAACATCTCTATGCCAGGCTGTGCTCTAGGGCCCACCATACATTACCAAATAAAACAAGCAAAAATAACTGTTATACTAGAGCTTACAGAATAAACAGAGGCTGATAATACATAATAAGCACAATAAATAAGTGATATAGTATATTGGTAGAGGGAAAAAAAATCCCCATAGAAAAATATAGCAGGATAAATAGAATCAGGATGTGAGTGTGTGTTTTGGTTGGGGTGGGGTTGGGGGTAGGAGTGGGAGGATGGAAAGTCAGAAATTCCTCATTAATAAGGTAGTATCCGGATATAGACTTGAAATATGTGGGAAAGTTAGCCATGGAACTATCTGGGAAATGTAAATTGTTAAAGACAAAGGGAAAACCAACACAAAATACCCCAAACAGGACGTGTCATTTTCATGGACCATCAATGTTGGCAATAAGGAGAAAAACAATACAATTTAGATGATATTGGGTGTGTGGCCACTGTGATCATTTTAACTTTGAAGAGGAAGCTCTTGCAATATTTTGAGGAACGTAATAACATTGCTTGACCTACATTTTTAAAAGGTCATTCTGGATGCTGTCTGTGAGGGTGGGTGGTCATGGTGGGAGCTGGGAAACTAGCTAAGATGTGAGTGATAAAAGGTCAAAATCAAAATGTATTTTGAAGGAAGAGCTAAAGTTTCTCATACTTTAGATGTAGATATAAGAGTAAAATGATCCTGGGGCAGCCGGTGAGCTCAGGTGGTTAGAGTGCAGGCTCATAACATCAACGTTGCTGGTTCGATTCCCACGTGGGCCAAGGAGATGCACCCTCCACCACTAGATTGAAACAACTACTTGACTTGGAGATGATGGTTCCTGGAAAAACACACTGTTCCCCAGTAAAATTAAAAAAGAAAAAAAAGAGTAAGATGATCCTAAGGTTTTTGATGAAAACAAATATAAAGTTGGGTTGCCATTAGATGAATTGGTAAGACAGAAGGTAGAACAGGTTGTGAGGAGTGAAAACAAGAGTTAAGATTTAAATGAGTCAAGTCTTGTTTGATATCTCAGTAGAAAAATCAAGCAGTCAGTTTGATATATGACTTTCAAGTTTAGGAGGGAGCTGAGACATATACTGAACGAGATTTTGGCACCCTGATAGGACTCTAACATGCAATAATGAATTATGTCAACATGAGAGTGAGTAAAGATGGACAAAATACCAAACACTAAGCTCTGCGGGACCAGCAAATGGTACTGAATCAGCAGTGAGTCAGATAAATAAGAGGAAAACCAAAAGAGAATGCTGACCTGCATGCCAAGGAAAGAAATATTATCAAGGGAGAGGTAGTGATCAATTATATCAGGTAATGCTATAGGTACACTAAGAGCTATGAACTGACGAAACACCTAGGGAGATCTATTCCGAGATGTTTATTTTGTTTTATTTGTTAGAATTTGCATCTACTCATTTCATTCAGTCTCAATATGATAAAAGGGTATATTTTTCTTGTTCATCTTTACATCCTGAGAGATCAGCACCCTGCCTTGAACAGAAAAGGAGCTACACAGATATCTGTTAAATGGATGACTGAATCTATAAGCATTACATCTAGAGTGCTGTTAAGCCCATTCATTTCAAAGAATTTTATAGACAGTGCCAATTTCACATTCAGATCATATAATTTGCATTGCCAGTCACATCGAGGCCAGGGAAGAGCACGACTGTCCATGATGGTGGAGTCCTTGCATCAGAAACACCTTGGCGTGTGTGTCACTCTGGATTGTCCTTATGTGAAATGAACACAGTGGGCGGTTTGGAGTGTCCTGGCAGGACTGCACAGGGAAACATTACACAGTCCATTATTGACCAATTTCAGGGGCTTGCTGAAGTTGTTTACTTCTCTTTCTTTCCTCAGCATCAGCACACAATAAAACTAGTGTTACCCCTTTAAGAATCTCAGGGATCAAATGTATATTAACTTGTCTCTCAGCTACCTTTGGGGAAATCAACAGTATTTTATTTTCTTATCTGTATATAGGTATAGTATAATTTAGAGCACACTTGCAAATTGTCTTATAACCTAGACTTTGAGAATCAACATTCAATTGGGAGTAATAATTTTTTTCAGTGATACAAATTTACTTATTTCCATATTACAATGAAATCTGAATATAAAGCCATGTTATTTAAGAATATGGAAAAATGTAAAACATTCAAATTTAATGTGTATTCAATTTATGATTTATGTAAGACACAGAGGATAAATTCTATATATTGAGCTATCATCATTTATTTATTTATTTATTTTTTAAATTAGTTTTAGGTGTACAACACAGTGCAATAGTTATACTTTTTACTCCTCAAAATGACAATCCTCCCTCCCCCAATTCGCCATTCCACTCCTCTCTCCCCCCCATATCATATATATCTATTACAATTCCTTTGACTCTCTTCCACAGTATAATCCACATCCCATGACTATCTATATATTCAATTGCAGTTGGTATACAATATTATACACCATCAGCTTCAGGTGTACAGTGCAGTGATCAAGCCTCTACTCCACATCATTTTTATTTTTTTAAGAAAAATACCTTGCCTATCTTAAAAAAGGGGCAACAGTAAATACAATAAAATATCTACTTTGTTTGACCTTGGATAATAATTGTAGAACTACAGTTATTTTTATAGTTGTAAAAGTATAGTGATTTTATCCATTTTTAATTTATTTATTTCATAACCATTCTATAATGAAAATACATGACTTTCTAAGTTACTGTCAAATTGTCCTGAAGTTGACATTTGAGGGATTTTCACTTTAAATTGTTTAAAATGTTGCAAAGAACTTGTTAGTGATTTTAGAAGATTATATCCTTTTTTTTTTCCTTCTAGCAGTAATTTTTAAAGAAAGTAGCTATATAGAAATAAAGAAAGTAATTACATGGATAAAAACCAAGACATCTTGCTTTCACTTTTTCTATTTTGGTAGAATAGTTAAGACTGAATGCCAAAATTGCTTAACATGAAATTGCTACAAACTTCAGAAATACCTTTTCTCATTAGGTTCCTGAGACATCTGTCAACATTTATCTGTTAGTAGACTAAGCAATCAACCTCAACAAATAAAATATCAGATCCAAATACATATACCTGTGAAGTAATGAAAGGGAAAGGGTATTAGCATTAAAAATCTATCAGCTATCCTTCTCCTGATTTTTCCTTCACAAAAATTAATAGGTGGTGAAACTGGCAGACAGTAATGGCATTTCTTCAGCATTCCCTCCCATTGTCCAACCCCTGGATTGTTGATATATGTGAGATCCTTGGGAAGCAAATGCCAGAATAAACAGGGCTCCAGTTTATAAAACTCAGACATAAGTAAAGGTCAATGGCTGGTAATCAACTAAAAAACCCGTTACTCACATGGAAGCATCGCACTTTCTGTGACCTTGGTAAAATCGACTCTGCTCTGTTGCTGGTTAGTAAGTGGATTACAAGTGCCTAATAGCCTTTAACTTACTAGTTGTGTACACTTGAGCAGGTTATTTATAGTCTTTGAAGCATCTATAACATAAAAAGCATCTATAGAGTGGAATTATATAATGTGTTTTATATAAATTGTATGAAATTTATAAGTTACTCTGCATCATATCTAACACCAAATATATTTTCAATGCATATAAGTTAGAACAGTTATGATTAGTTAGAGGAACTTAAACAAATGAAAGGCACTCAGTAAATAGCCAAGTCCATAAAAGAAATAGTACTTTGTCTATTCTATAAGACAATGATGATTCTAATCACATTCTGAAATGACCTCCACATTTTGGACAAACCTGTAGGTACAGGCATTTGTGAATTTGTTCATGTTCATTTTGGCTCTGGCTATACTTCTGGACGATGTGAAGTTTCTGAAATATTTTTTGCTTTTCTAGGAAAGAAAAAAAACAATTTTTTTTTTCATCACATGGGAAAACCGATGGTGGTGGTAGTGGAGGTGGGAATACAAAATGCAGTAACATACAGAGAAAAGGAAATGGCCTCAGAATTAAAGAATTGTGATAAAATTCTACTTACAAGCATGGATTCCTCTTTTGAATGTTCAGACTTTACCAGAAAATTAGGGCTAATAGTATCACATATACATAATTTTTGAGACAATTTAGAATGGTAACAGGGTAGGTTGTTAATAAATTAATAACAGCTCAGTACTAAAACTCTACCTTCCTTCAGCATTAAAAAAATCATTAACTTCAAATTAAAATTGTCTTCAACAACTAACCCAAGTTTGTATAACATTGTGGAACAGAAAAACAGTTGGTTATACATGGTTCTTTATGTGTGAAAATCCAGTAATTCCACTCTAAAGAATTTCTGAAGAGGGACAAGGAGAGAGATTTGGTTGAGTATTCATTTTTATTTGTAAATGGAATGTACGTGACTATTACCTCAGGATCCTAGGGCAATGAAAAGAAAATGCAGTAATTTGTTAAGTATTGATAAAATAACTACCAAGAATTTCCAATCTTAATGACTTCAAACCAGCTAGCCATTGCTTATATGATGTGACACTGGATATAATGTCTCAGTAAATGTGACTAGCAGTAGATTCATCTCAAGACCATTTTTTGGGAGAACACCTGCAGAGTTTTTACTGTAAAATAAAATGGTGGTTCTATCTATAGAGGACTTTTCACAAAGTACAATAAAAACTTTTCAGATTGTTAAAACTGAAGCTTCTTTCTAACATACTACATGATAAAATGAGTAACATAGGCAAGAGACTAAATTCAGTAATGCGCTAAACAAACCAAGACTATTGGATTTTTTCCCTGTTGGTTGCCTTGGTATCACCAATTGCATATACATATGACAATTTAAAGAGAGTATGATGATGTAAGAACTAGATTTTTACAATGTGAATCATAATATATAGGTAGCTATCACTGGAGTGTGACTTCCATGAAGCTGTAGCAAACTTAGAGGTTACCTTCGAAGTGGGATAAAATCTCAAAGTCTTCATAGTTCTCGGTAGTTTGGGAACAAGGATTAGATGTTGAAAAGACATGGATTATGGAAAAGGCAAGATGAAGACTGTTTTATGAGATCTGAGGGAAGTGCATCGGAGTTGGCAGCAAATATGCTGATCGAATTGTATGGTTAACAGGTGTGTTTACAAGCAGACATCAGTGAGATGTTTGCAGGCTGAGCACCAGAGAATAGGTTAAAAACCCCAAATGGTGCCCAAATTGCGCCAACCATCCTTTAGGTAGGGCGAATTTCTCAGTAACCTGGCAGTCCTTCTCGAGTTTATATTTTGTGACAATTCGTACAAAGATTAGATGGCAGAAGCCTTCCATGACCACTACCACTTTAGACCATATTTACAAACATACATGCCTACCTTGACAGGGAGAGGAGGGCTATTCATTCACAACTGCAGTGGCCGTAAACCAGGCCAGTTGTCAAACCTCTGGCTGGTTCCTCGGAAGATGAGAGGATGCAGGTGCATGCTGCTTGTTAGAAAGAACAGCAAAAAAAAGGAAGAAAAAAGAAAGGAAAAACAAACAGAAAAAGAAAAAGAAAAGAAAAGAAAGAACAGCAATGGTGGAGCATCTTCCCGCAGTCTGCCATGACACCACAGAATCACTCAGACATGAAACAGAAATGTCTGTTTGTTTCTGCAGTGGATCCTGGACACTATAATGAAGCTTTGGCCTTCTCAGGGAGATTTCCCTAAGATACAAACAAACAAACAAAGAAATAAACAAATGAAACTTTGGAAACCATAAGTGAAGCATTGACTAATATGCAGGTTTATGCTCTCCTAGATGTGGTTTCTAGGGCTCATAAAATGACCCTTGGCAGATAGGCTTATTTAATGTGATTTGTGCTTCCACTGCTTATATACTATTTATACTGATGTTTTACATGCATATACTATGAACATTTATAAAGTCAAGGGAGGATTTTTTCAGGGGCTGCAGCATATAGAGAGCTGCTAGTGAGACACATAGGTCCTTGTCAATCTGTCTCCTGGTCCTCATTGCAGCTGATGCCATGAAAACAACATAGTATCTGAGAAATGTAAAGGAAAATCACAACCTTGATAAAGGACAGCAAATCACAGAGAGTAAGAGACATACTATCTCAATAAAACAGCCCAGTATGATCAGTTGGAAAGCTACCAAGAGCTGGAGTCTTGGGAAAGTTAACCAACTGAATTCTGTTCTTGCTTCCATAGTCACAGTTACTGCAGATATTGTGACTGTAAAGATATTGCTGTGGCTGTTACTAAACCTGATGCACAAACTAATGGCACTGATTGATACATTGTCCTGGTGACAACACCTTTTCTCCTATCCCCAAGGCACCCAAGAACCAAGACTAATTTGCACCCAAGAACCAAGACTAATTTGCACACGTGGCAAGGCCTCTAATATACATTTACATACTCCCCTAGGGATATGTAAACTCCTGCCCTTTGTGACCTGTGGGTCAGGCAGGGGTTAGTGTGAATGTCTCTACATTGTGTGGTGCAGTTTTCATTATATAGCTGATGACCTGTTAGTTGGCATGTCAGAAGCCTCAATTCGGAAAGTCCTCACTGCAGTGTTATCATACCTCCATCAGCAGGGGCACAAACAATTCAGGAAGCACACTTATCAAGTACAATTCCTTGGGACTATGTGGGTGGATTCACAACTCTCAGTCCCTCTGGCATTCAGGGAAATTTGCTTTCTCTTCATCCAATAACATTACTTAAAAGGAGACCCAGGACTTTGTTTGGAGACAGTGTGTCTCAACTGGACATTCTCCTGGGTCCCTTAGACTGACTAACTGCAAATCAGCATCCTTTGGAGACCAAACCAAAGGCTTCATGGGAAACTGATCAACAAGCTGTGGCATGCTGTTTATAGTTGGAACCCAATGACCCTAATGATCACTTTGAGCAACATGTTTCTTTGATTTAGCTGAGTGGAGTCTCTAGCAAAGGGTGTAAGCTTCCACCCGGAGGCCTCCTTTGGGCTTTTGACATCACCTCTCTGAGCCCACTGTGAGGTATGATCCTTTTGGAAAATAGCTCTTTGATAGCTACTGTGCCCTTGTTGAAATGAATGCCTGACCCAAGAGGCTTCATCACTCTTTAGCTTGGTAGTCCCATTTTGGTGCTGCTTAACACAGACTTAATAACTATAAAGATGGGATGGGTCCACCAAAACATGCTTATAAAGTGGAAATGGCATATTCATGAGCCTGGCTGGCCTGGTCCCTCTAGCATCTTGGCTTTACATGGAAAAGTCACAGCTATTCCTTTTGGGGAAACGTAGTCTTTTTATCTACTGCCTTGAACAAATCTGCTGGCTCAATGGAGCCCTGGATTCAGAGGTTCTCCTAAACACCTGAGCCGGTTTCACAGACGGTTCCTCTAAACTGAAACACAGTGGCATCCGCCCCGCTGCTCCACCTGTTCAAACTCAGCCCCAGCTATGCAGAGCTACCATGGAGATGGTTGCTCTGCTCAATGGGCCAACCTCAAGGGCATAGGTCTGGCCCTGTAATGTTTTCACTTAATCTTGGGCTATTGCCAATCTCTTAATATTTGGTTTGCCACTTGGAAAACTGCAGACTGGCAAATTAGAAATGCTACCCTTTTATTTATTTTTTTTATCTTTTTAAGGGCAGTGTCACTGGCCCTCATATGTGGGACCCGAACCGGGGCTGCTGGGCCTCCCAAGCCAGCGCTTAACCACCGCGCCACTCGGCCGGCCCAAAGTGCTACCCTTTTTATGTCTTTATTTAAACAATTTCTTTCCGTTATCATTATTAAATCATCATTTTAACATTGTTTTCCTTCTATAGTGAGTGCTTACTGTGTTCTTCTAAGAAACTCTTGCTCACCCCACACTGTGGATGTATAATCCTGTCTCCTTCTAGAAGCTGTATAGCTTTAGCTTTTATGTTTAGGCCTGTGGTGCATCTCAGAATAATTAAGTCCTATAATATAAGATAGGAGTCGAAGTTGTTTTTATTATATGTGACATTGTCTCAACTCTATTGGTTGAAAAGTCTTCCTTTCCCTATTGAATTGCTTTAATAACCTTGATGGAAACCAAGTAACAGCTATTTTTTTTGAAAGAATATATTATACTGTTATAAGTAGGATTTCTTAAGACACAAAAAGAGCTAACCAAAACAGAACATTTCCACTTATTTGAAAAAATGCACTTAATCAAAAGTGCATTAAAAAATACCAAGATGAACCATTAATTGGAAGAGTTGTGGCACACACAACTGATCTAGACATAGAGAGACATAGATATAGATTTACATTTCCACAAATAAGAATCATATAAACAAGTCAATATAAAATGCTTTAAGGTATTAGTAAGCCATTCACAGAGGCGAAAACATTAATGGACAGTGAGCACATGAAGAAGTATTTAACTTTATTAACAGCCATTTATATACATTCAATTGGAAAACAAGTGAGAATGCAAAATGTTAGTGTGCATATGGATTTCTTACAAACTGATTGTTAATACAAGTGATTTCAAAAATAATTTGGCATTATCTTTTATATCTGAATATTCAAATATCCTTTGGCTTTATTATTCTGCCTCCAAGTATATACCCAAAGTAAATCTGGCATTTGTGAACTATGAGATATATTTAAAAATATCCATAGCATTATTATTCATGATAGAAATAAATATGGGAATGATACAAGTGTCTATCGACAGGAGAAATAATAAATTGTGATATATTTTCAATAGAATATTACACAGAAGTGAATATTATTGAATAAATGCTCAATGCAAAATATGAATGAATATTACTGTCACAATGTAATATAAAAAAGCAAGTCACATAAAACTATACACATGCAAGAAAAAAAACAAAACCAAGAAATATATGTGAGATAAAAATACTTTAAAAAAAAAAGTAACTGTTAAACAAATAAAGGACACATGTTACCACTTGGTGGCAGCAGGTGGGTAAGAAATGATTCAGATCTAGAAGCAAGTGATTGGTAATGTTTTAACTTGAGGCACAATAATTTTACCAATAGTAGATACATTATTTAAAATAGCTTTGTGAAGAAATATATATGTAAATATATAAATGTAAACACATATTTGATTAAAGATACACATCAATTAAAAAGTTAAAAATGTGCATGTGGTTTAATTATGATAGCGTAGCACAATCCAAGGGTAATAATTGAATTCTGTGGGCATGCTCCCTCTGTGAAAATACAAAAAAGCAAAAATCAAAGCAAGCATGTTACAAATACAAAGGATAGAACTACTGTGAATGCAAGTCAGAAGCTGACCCTTGTTTTATATTCCCTGACCTTCATTATTAAAACAATTAAACCAAACTATAAATGACTTGCCTGTTGAACATCAGTAGGAATATGGTTAGTAAGTTTCTGCAACTAATCTGTAAAGCAACATGGATGTTGCAAAACTGAGTTTGCCCTTCGTATGTCACCCCTTCTGTGAAGCATTCCACCCAAGCATGGCCAAGACTTTCCTTGAGAGTAAAGACTATTTTTATTTTGTCAGTCAGAGTATGCTCTTAATCCTTGCTATTTGAGCGCCACGAATCTCCATTTGCTTTGCACAAACAATTTTAGACATTAGTACGTCATAATTATATTCACAAATCCCAAACTTATTGATGTTGCTATTGCTAGTGACATGAGATAGAAATGATGGTACCAGAAAAGATTATAGCAGCTTAAAAGTAGATGCCTTGCATAGCTTCTATGTGTGACACATCCTAGTTAGTAAATAACAGGGAAACAGATGAATATTCAAATTGATAGTGACAACTTGATCAAAGGAAGAAACAAAAAAAGAGAGAGTCGTGTACAGCAGGCTTAATCAGGTTAATTAGAATCTAGGTTGCATCCTGGACCTGGGAATACTTATTAACAGACTGTCATCTGAAGAAGGATTATTTTCACTTAGTCTAAGGAGCATGACAGATGTGTCACATGTGGATAGATTGTCTCTGGCTAGCTCTCAAGGAAGAAACTCTGTCACAAAGTTGTAATTGAGCAGTCTGCCACAAGACAAGCTGAAAAATGTCTGGTGTCCCTGTTAGTCCAATATCCAGAGGCATCATGGTGTTGGTGGAGGTGCAAAGGAAGGAGAAAGGGAGAAGTGAGCAAGGAGAAAAATGGGAAAAATAATGGGGAGGGGAAAATGTAGAGAAAGAAAATGAGAAGAGCAATGAGGGCAGCTAGAAGAAGAATGAGAGAAAAAATAAGAAAGGTAGCAGCAGTCAAAGGGAGGCAGGAGATATTGTGGAAGGGGTTTACATATCCAAAATCAAAATAAATATATAAATAAACAACTAATGACTTTCAGATACAACACGAATCTTACTTCTGGGAATGCAGTCTAGTAAGGGACTTTTTATCCTGATATAATTTGTATCCAAAATGTTGCCTTAGTTTCTTTTCTTTTTTTATTTATTCCCCTTCAGTCTTCTTTCCCTTAACCTACTTTTCTTTCTCCATGTCTCCTCCTCCTCTTTCTACTAAATACATATTTAGTAGAAATACACTGTTTATAAGATGTGCCTGTGCACCAAAAATGCTTCCTTAAGCTGCCAAAACCACACATTTCAACTTGCTATAGATAAATGGCAGAAAGAATCGGATGGCATAGAATGTTAATTTCTTTGCAAATATCACATATTCCTCTGGATAATACAAGTTAGCTCAATTCCTTGTGTCTGTCTCAACTGAGGAGGCATAATAAGTGCAGGGATAAAATAAACTCTTGAAGGGAGATACGTAACTCATAAAAAAAAAAAGAAAGAAAGAAAAGAAAAGGTAACAGAAAAAAATGTTTCAATTGTATTGAGCACAGGAGAAAAAATGAGAAAAATATTTTTGCTTTGACAGGCAAAATTTTTTTTTTTTTTTTTTTTAAAGATTTTATTGGGGAATTGGCGGAGGGGAACAGCGTTGGGGAATTGGGGAGGGGAACAGACAAGTTGCTGTCTTTTTGTTCTTCAGTTTAGTTGCAGAGGATGTTGCTTCACTGTTGGTATCGTCATTGCGCTCTTCCCGGATGAGGCGGATGAGGCAGATCGGTCGCTGGCCTCTGGATGTCGCTCACTGCGGCTATTGGCAGCTCATGCTTGGCTGCCAGCCGCTCACGCTGGCTGCGGGTCACTCACTGTAGCCTATGGCAGCCCACTGCAGCAGGGGCTGCAGCCCACACCATCACCCGGGCTCGCACAGCCCAGCTCCAGGTGGAGCTGTTGTTAGCTGTAGAGGGCAGTGTCACTGGCTCTCATGTGGGATCCGAACCAGGGCCGCTGGCATCCCCAAACCAGCACTTAACCAATGCGCCACTCGGCCGGCCCGGCAGGCAAAATTTTTATTGCTTTGGATTTGTGACATAATCCTTCTCTGAATTATTCATTTCTTTCTCCTTTAATTCGATTAGATATTTATATGCTTATTCTGTTCCACTAACACAAAATACACTCAACACACACTCGCGAGCAAGCCTGCACTCCTAATAGATTAGAAGGTCCATGGAGGAAAGTTTTATTTCTTATTTATCTTCCAGTTTCCCATTTACATATCAGAAATTGGATTTATAAATCTAATATATGTCCTGAATAACTTGGCTTACTCTTGTACTATAAAAATAATGTTTTGAACTAAAATTTGAAATCTTTTGAGACATAAATAATAGATATCTATTTTTAATTAAACCTCAATTTTTATAAAAATAATACAAATTAATCATTTTAATATTAATTTATTTTACAAGCCTTTTGACAAATCTATTGTCCTTTCTAATCCCTTCCTGGTGCCCTCCTTCACACCCTCTACACACCTTCTCTGGAGATACTTTAACTTTTTTAAAGTACTTTTTTCTGATACCAACAATTTTATTTCTAAATATGCTTCTTAATTATGTATTTATAGATTTTTTAAAAACAGTTTGTGACATCTCTACACATCTTTCTTCATTAGCTTTTTAAAATTTAACTCTTTTATTTCCTCTCCCATGTTCATGTGTCTCTTCTCTCAATCTTTTCCATATAGTTAACTACATATTTTGTAAAAAACTCAATATTCAGTATTTTTATTAAATTTATTAAATTATAAAATTTATTAAGCATTTTATTTGTTTTATTAAATTAACCATTTACAAGTGAGTTGAATTCTATGATATGTCATTTCCTTCATAAGTCTCCACTTAATGTAATATTTGTCTTCTGTTATTCATATACTTAATTTCTTGGATCTCATCAGCAATTTATCCCTAAACTCTCCAACATATCTGAAAAAAATCTCAATATGGCTGATCATGCAATTTAACATCTCCCTATTTATTTAATTGCTGCAGTTCTTCTAAGAATTCTTCAATTCCAATCTCTATGTTCATTTCAAAGATATAACAAAGGGAATTGCACATTTAAAATGAGAACATAATGTTATAACAGAAGGGATAATCAGCGAATATGAATGAACTTGTGCAAGACGGATGTGAAGCATTCGATAGAAAAGTTAGAATATATGTTAGGTAAATTATCTCAAAAGATAAACACTAAGTGAAAAATAGTAAGGAATCAATGAACATCTTCCTCAAATCATGTATTTAAAAAACTTAATGATTTACTGCTGCACACAGACACCCCCAGAAACCAACAGAATGGATGTGGAGAAGTCCTCATTCTAATAAAATATTGCTTGAGATATTGCAAACTCAGTGAGAAACTTTAGTTCTATATGGAAACAAGTAAATTATCCTTTAGACCACCGACAGTTTTCTGTTTTACATTTAGAACTAAAGCTTCTATTGAGTTTGCCAATTAGTTTGGGAAATAGACAAGTTATCAAACTGTGTGAAAGGCTAAGTGTGCACACAGGGTGCTTTAGGGGCAGAAATGAAAAAGTTACCCACAGTGTGAATGTGGGTGGAGGCGGATAGACAGAGAGGGAAGCTTCCTGAATGGGTTGATCCATATGTTAAAATCTGAAGAATGAGCAGCATTTATTCTAATGGAACGAAGTGGGAGAAAGTTTTTTCTCGGCATCCATGTTTCTATCGGAACTCTAGCATCTCTCATTGAGTTTCAGTGGTGGATTGTCGGCAGGGGATGTATCTGCAGAAAGATGCTGAAAAACCAATGGGGCTCATGACAAGTTTGGACAATATAAACTGTCATATAATTGATAAAAATCATTTATTTGATGAATCTGACCAGACCAAGCAATGTGTGACTAATGTGATGCCTGGAGATTGGCAGGAAAATAAGACATCTACTGTGGGA
Organism: Aselliscus stoliczkanus; assembly: GCA_033961575.1. NCBI lineage: Eukaryota > Metazoa > Chordata > Mammalia > Chiroptera > Hipposideridae > Aselliscus > Aselliscus stoliczkanus. The sequence continues at coordinate 116,794,094 of CM066736.1, forward strand.
AAGGGGTGGGAAATGACTTTCCATCATTTTCAGAAACATGACATGCCTTCTCAGGTCGCTGAATTCTCATTACCCACCTGACAGTCTTCCAGCTCTAATGTACCTGATGGAAAGATGTGGATGAGGGCTTGTTCTAAGGACAAAGGAGACTCACTTATCAAAGAGAAGCTAAACAAATGGTCTGAAGCCATTAGAGGTCGTGCGTTTCTGTTATAAATACTTTCTGGAGACGGTGCACTTTCACAAAATGTCTAGTCAGCAGAGGGCCTGAGATGTTTTATTTTGTGATGGTATAGGCCAATAACTTATCATTTTAGAAAGCTTCATGGATTCGACCACCTTTGAATTCACTGCCTATGTGCTTGGTGGGACTTGGTAATGTTACAAATAATGGAACAGAAGCCTGAATTGTAAATGGGAAACATCTCCCACTAGATTGTTTTGTACATTCCCAACATATTTGCACCTGAGCTTTGAATTAGGCAGAACCTCAGAAATGGCAGTTCACAACTGATTCAAAAACTGGGACCAAGAAGTGGAAAAGTTATTCCTAATTAGCATTCTTGGTTAAGAGTGACTGAGGAGAGGTGTCAGCTTGACAGGATGAAAGGTGAGTGTTTTGACCTATGGAGACATTAGAGATACTGTCAAGAATAAACAAAAGGAATTTCAATGTCAAAAAATTCACATTCATTACAAAGTGGGCACGTAGGAAAAACTCATCACAATGAGGAACAAAAGGCACACCTATTAATGTCACAGGGTGCAAATGTTGGGTTGTCTAAAAAGCCATGACATAATTTTTTCTATGTTTTTCATTGCAAAAATGCATCATGACTTTTCTGACAACCCAATAAATAACGATATGCACCTAAACCTGTCATCATCAGAAGCAATATAAACTGTCAGATAGCCAGATGCAGAAAAGTAAAATAATTATATATCTTCCTCAAAAGAGATTTCAAGTGCATTTGGAATTCACAATGGAGTACCTCAATCAATAATGATATCAAAATTGAAGAAAGAGGCAAAAGGAACAATTTTATAATTACAGTACAAGTGATAATAATTATTTCAACATTTCAATAGCCTTTGCCAAACAAGAATAGAAAAAAAACACTTCCTTAGAGTAGGAAATATTTCCAACTGTGTAATTTGCAATAAGATATAGTATGGACAGTTCAAATAACGTTCCATTGCATTTTGAAGGCAATTTTTGTTGTTTTTAAGAGTAGTCTCAGGGTTTGAATGCTAATTTTACTATCAACTCTAAGAAAACACAATATGTGATATTGGAAACTTATAAATGCTAAACTAGTATAACCTTCTTCCCAAACAAGGACTATCTATTAAAGGTATTCAAGAGTACCTTAGAATAGCTGATTGCTTAGTGAATTTTGCATTTATGTCTAGAGATTTTATCATTGGCAGAAAAACTAAGGGAAGGATTTAATTTGTTGAGTGTCTTTCATGCCAGTAGTTTTTATGCACATTATCTTATATACTCCATCTGACATTTTGATGAGGTAATCATCATTGCCTTTATCCTTTATATTAGATCCTGAGACACAGATTACTTAAGATTAAAAGCAGTATGTACAGCAATAACAAAGGATGCTGTAGATATAGGAGAGCTGGGTTTCATCACAGCTCTGTCACATTCTAGCTCGGGACCTTTGTACAAGTTACTTAATATTTCTTATGGCCAAGTTGTCTCAGGGATGATAGCATCTACCTTTTAATGTTGTTGGAGTGACTTATACTTATATAAACTAATTTAGTTTGTATAAACCTGAGACAGTGCCAGGCATTAGTTTCCAATTAATTTCCAACAATGACTACTTTTAAAACTTCCCTTAGGGTCTCACAGGTAGTGGGTATCAGGTCTGAGAGTCAAAGCCAAAATTTGTCTAACACTAAAATCTATTTCTTTTTTATGTTTGCACACTGCCTTGCTCCTCAGTGGGAGCAAATCAGAGAAAAATTAGGTCTTTAGCAGAGATCAAGTGCACAAAAAAATGGTAAACACAATTGTATATTCTTTGCATGTGGTTGTGAGCCCAAAAAGCAAATACAAATAATAATGAATAATGTGGAGTTACGTTTAAAATTGGTGGGAATCTCAGCACGACTCTACAATGCTCTTGTGAATGGATATGTTATAAAAAACTGAACTTCAGCCTTGTCTCCCTGTTTTATCCCATTGTCCACTCTGAAGGTAGAAATTTTGCCCAAAACCCATTATTGATTCATTGATTGATTGCCTGGGACCCTCTTATCTTGTTCATCCTTTTCCTGAAATATCACTTGAAGTTTCACCCAAACAGTTCACACTTTTGAGGGTCCACAATGAATAGACAGATTTAACCTGGTGCTTTTACTTGGCTTATATTCAATATTCTTCACAATACAGATTTTCACTTTCTGCCCCGCCTCTAATTAGACCTCTGTAGCATGGACTCCCTATTCCTTATACTCATTTGCTCACTGAGTAATGGATTGTCCATATACCAACAAGGATCCTATTGATATACTGTCGTCCATTAGCATTAATTGTAAATTATCATAATTATCATAAACACATATAAAAATATAAAAGACAATATAGAGATATATAAAAGCGAGATATAAAATATTTCATATTATGTCAGATATATATATATATATATATGCATATATATATATCTTTAATTATCAGCATCTTTTTCCATTTTATCACTAGAATTAAAAGCTCAAATAAAGAAGCATGGCATGCAATGTGAACAGAAAACTTAACATCACATCTAAGGTATTACCTTGCAACTCGTCTGATTAGCTTACTGTTTCCCTATCTCTTCTTCTTCCTTCCATAAATATTCTTGGTATCATTATAGGCTTAGCATTTCAGAAACAAACTGAGCAGAAGTCTTGCTTGCCTCTCATGCCACTTAAATTGTAAGCTAAATTCCAGTTTTTTCTATTTTTTTGGGTGAGTAGCAAAATGTAAAAACCTCACAGTTTATTCTCTATTTTGCTACCAGATTCCAAAATGAGGTTTTTAACATCTACAAGGTTGAAAAATAGCCTATGCATCTATAATCTGTAAAAATTGGACATGTGAATCAATAAGGTAAAATTAGCTTGAGATCTGAGATAGCTATTTATCATATCACATTTTCTGACTTTAATAAAGCCAGTGACATTTTAAGGAAATTCCTTGAAAAGGAATTTTTAAAAGATAGATATATTACTAAATATTGTCATTAAAACATTACGTTTAAATGTTGGATTATTTTTCCTCAGAATGTTATTTAAAGAGTAATAAAAATTCCTGTGTCCAGTTCAATTGTTGATGTGGTCACCGTAAAACCAATATTTCTCCCAGCTGTTCTTTCTTGTGAGAAAGAGTCAGATTGTTTTAAATAACTTTTAGGGACACACTTAATATTCTTCAGAAATACTTTGTCCTGAAAGGATGTATTATATATGTGTATTATAAATTGGAAGCGAGAAAAAGTGAATGAAATTTTCTCAAAATGTTGCCTTTACTGTGGCATTCAAGGCCTCCTAAAGACCACCTCCTCTAACCTACCTGACCAGCTTTCTCTCCCCGCCATCCCTAAAGCTCTTTGTCCCTCTAAAATGTTCTGTTTATTAATCACCAAATGTCTTTTGCTCTTCCACCTGTATTTCCTCTCCTTTTGAGGAATGGCCTGCTCCCTCCTTTTCTAACCTGATGCCCCAATTCCGTCTTGATACTATCAGTTCCCAATTAAGTTAGCCTGATTCCTTTACCCTGTTCCATAGACTATCTTTGGAAAATGTTAGCTCTCTCTTTTTCCTGGAGATCTGATTATCTCTTTAATGTCCAACAGAGTCCTGTGCTGATTTTTTTTAGGATATATTTAACATGTCCACAAACTGCTTTTCATAGCTGATAATTGAATTTATGTTATTGACTCATATTTCAGGAGATAGTAGCCTCCTATTCAATCTCATTAAAACAACAGAGGAAAACGAGGTTTGAATTTACCTGTTGAATTTCACACAGCTAATTTGTGGGAAACCTGAAACAGGAAACATTCCTTGAGATTAATAGTCCATTTCTACTACCAAAGATGATAGCATCACAACAAATAATTGATAATGTATCACTTCTTTTTCTTTGGATTTTCTACTGAGCTTTGTTTATTTATTGCATGTATGTCAATTAGAGATTGAGTGAATTGTGCACATAAAATTTGCGAAGTATCTATAAAATCCACATGCATCCTGATTTTGACTAATATGTTGGTTTGGTATACTTCCTGGAAACCCTCAGGTGACACTTTCTAGGCTTAAAAGATATGAAGAAATAGGATTGTTTCTGAATTTTATTGATGTCTTGATCACATGTTTTCCTAAGACAAGTGGGAGCTATAAAATAAATTGGACAAGGATAGACATAAAACCTTAAATAAGTTCCTGGTTTTCTAAGACCTAAGGGATACTGTAGCACAAAATTGTTCTGTTTTCTAATAAAAAAAAAAAGCACACAAAAGTCTGAACGGTGAATGTGTGGGGCTTCTCTTATTGCTCTTTGCTCAAGCCTAATTGAATTACAAAATGAGCATCTGACTATTGAAATTGGAGTGTGCATATATAGAGCCAGGCTTTTTTCCGCTCAGACTTTTTTCATAACCACTTGATGATACATTATCTTTTTGCATGAAATCTGTGTTAGGTAGATAGAATGAATCAAATAATAAAAACTCAATATAGGATCTCTGTATATTTTATGTTTCCAAACATGATATTCCTTCACAACCTCAGGAGAGAGGTATTATTTATAGATGTGAATGGCTTATGTACTAGAAGCTTCTGGCTTACGTACTAGAAACCTCTCTGAGTGGAGCAGTGTGTGTGTTGTGTGTGTGTGCATGTGTATGTATTGAGTAAAATACTGAATTATCTTCCTCAAATCAAATCCTTTTACCACAAGTTGCCTGCACATAATTTAAATACATAAACTAATACTACTCAATGAATCAATGTAAACTTCAAGTAAAACTAAAATTTGAGTGGTATAAACAGAAAATTTGGCTTAAAATTTTTATTTATTTTCATCTTATAAACATCTTTAAACCAGCTAGTATTAGAATTTAGAAATCCAAATTTGCACAAAAGAAAAATAATTATCAGTGGTTTTATGGTTTATTTTTTGAATAACACAATAAAATGGAATGGGGAGTGAAGGAACTTAGTGGAAATTTCCCCTACAAGTTTCATGGAATCAAGGATTTTATTTTATTTTTTTATTTTTTATTTTTTTAAAGATTTGATTGGGGAATTGGTGGAGAGGAACAGCATTGGGGAATCAGGGAAGGAGAACAGACAAGTTGCTGTCCTTTTGTGCTTCAGTCTAGTTGCGGAGGAGGTTGCTTCACTGGCCCATGTTGATATCGTCATTGCGCTCTTCCAGGATGAGACAGATCAGTTGCCAGCCTCTGGATGGTCGCTCACTGCAGCTATTGGCAGCTCACGCCGGCTGCCAGCAGCTCACGCTGGCTGCTGGCCTCTCACTGTAGCCTATGGCAGCCTACTGCAGCAGGGGCTGCAGCCTACACCGCCCCAGGGACTCACAGCAGCCCAGCTCCAGGTGGAGCTGTTGTTTACCATCTTAGCTGTAGAGGGCAGTGTCACTGGCCCTCATATGTGGGATCCGAACCGGGGCTGCTGGCATCCCAAAACCAGCTCTTAACCAATGCGTCACTCAGCCAGCCCAGATTCAAGCATTTTAGATAACTTACATAAATTGAAATGAATGTGCACTTGACCGCTATCTTGTCAATACATTGGAACTTCGTACTGTTTCCACTTTTTTTTTTTTTTGAGGGCCCTCATATGTGGGATCACTGGCCCTCATATGTGGGATCCAAACCGGGGTCGCTGGCATCCCAAGCCAGCTCATAACCACTGCGCTGCTTGGCCGGCCCTGTTTCCACTCTTATAATCTATGTACCTGTTCATATTTTAATAAGAGGTGAATGTGAAAAGTTCTCTTTCCATTTATTATAGTTTTTCAAATTGTGTTTCTCTAGAATTTTTGACATATTTAAAGCAGTTGCTAAATATGACAATCTGCCACTGCTTGAAAGTTACTTACTTGAAGAGATTTTAGTTTAGGATCATATTAATGCATTGCCTATTTTTACAGAGGCTCAGCTTATGGGAAATAACTTCTCAACTCAAATGCCATTTCTTTGGGATATTGATACAGATATAGATATAGATAGATAGATATAGATATAGACATGGATATGGATATAGATGAAGGTACAGATACAGATACAGAAAGATATAGATATAGATAGAGATAGAGTAAATTCCTAATTTTCTGGAAATTCCAAATGTGACATCTGTTCCTAAAGATATTGAGGTATAAGTATATTGTTCATTAAAAACAAAAAAATGTCAAGTGGACATCCAACATTTGCTTAATCCTGTGTAAACTAAGACTGATTTAGCTATCATTAACAGAATATCTTAAGAACAATGGTTTATCAATTTAGGCAATTCATTATTCCATCTAATTGTACAGTTTGTTATCTAATCTAACAAGAAGCCTGAAATATCAGAACACTTGGTAAATCTCTATGAGCATTTCAGTATTCATGTAGTATTTGATCTAGTGACCACTGGATGAGTAGAAATTAAACATATAATACTTACATAACTGTATGCAAAGGCAGAAAGCAGTGAGAAACTCATGGAGGAGGCAGGGAAAGAGAGGAAGAGAAAGGGGTATGGAGGGTATATGGCTTCATATATGTTTTCCCTTTTACTGGAGAGTAATGAATATATTTTACAGGGTTTCCCTTACGTCTAATTAGCCATATGTGTGCAATGGACATTCTAAGTAGTAAGAAGCATAGGACAATGAGTTTTGTTTTTGTCTTTTATTTTGTGAGGGGACAAGAGAGAAAGATTTTTGACAATGCTATTGGATATAAACAAAGCGGTTTCTGCCAATAACATTTTCAGAGGGGAATATTTCAAAAAGTATGCACCGATCTTCTGAAAGCTTTGTCAGAATGTTCTTTCTTATCATTGTTTATGAATTTGGATAATATCCACTAAAGTTATGTTCATATTTTTTTAAACATGCAATTGTATTTTAGAGGATTTTTCATATATTCAGCAATGAGGTAAATATTTTCACTTATTTTCAAATTTTTGTTGTCTGAAGTTTTTATTTTATTTTATCTTATTTTAAATTGAGGCATCATTGACCTATAACATTATATTGTTTTCAGGTGTACAACATAATGATTTGATATTTGTATATGTCATGAAATGATCACCACAATAAGCCTAGTTAACATCTATCATCCTACATAACTACAAAATTTTGTTCTTGTGATTAGAACGTATAAGATTTATTCTCTTAGCAATTTTCAAATATGTAATAGATTATTATTAACTGTTGTAACCATGCTGTACATTACATCTCCAGAACTTATTTGTTTTATAACTTGATGTTTGTACCTTTTGACTACCTTCATTCATTTCACCCACCCCTCACCCTTCCTCTGACAACCACCAGTCTGTTCCCTGTTATCTGTATATGTGAGCTCAGTTGTTTAGTTGTTTTCTTTTTCTTTTCTTTTCTGTTTTGTTTTTTTAATGTTATTGGGGAATTGGGGAAGGGGAACAATGTTGGGGAATTGGGGAAGGGGAATAACCAAGTTGTTGTCCTTCTGTCTTAGTTGTGTAGCTAGCTCAGCTCCAAGTCCAGTCACCATCCGTCTCAGCTCATGGTTGCTCAGACCAAGATGCCAAGTTCAATCCTAGTTGCGGGTGGGCATAGCCATTATCCCATGTGGGAGTTGAGCTGGCAACCTTGTTGTTAGGATCATGTGCTCTCACCAGCTGAACCATCCTGCTACCTGTTGGCAGCTCAGCTCGGGCATGGCTCACTGGCCCGTACGGGAATCGAATCAATGACCCTGTTGCTCAGAGCTCATGCTCTTCCAGTTGAGCCACTCAGCTGGCCCTTCTTTTTCTTTTTAAAGATGATTTTATTGAGGTAAACTTGATATACAATAAACTGCACATACTATTTAAAGTATACAATTTGATAAGTCTTTTTTAAAGCATTTATTAAAAATATAGCTAACATACAATATTATATTAGTTTCAGGAGTATACCATAGTTATTCAACATTTATATACCTAAAGAAGCGATTACCATGATAAGTCCTGCAACCATTTGACACTGCACCATGTTATCACAATATTATTGAGCGTATTTCCCATGCTGTACATTACATCCCTATGACTTATTTGCAGTCTTCTGGTCCACCTGAACAGTTGGACAGAATCTCCACTGTTTTCCACAGACAGATGTTGGGGGGGGGGCTCCTCTCCTTGGCACCAGTACTCCAGTCTAGAAAGCCTGGTGTGGGGGACCGGGGTCCCTTGTTCTTCCAGGAGGGATCCAGGTGACCAAGATATCCCTCCAGATTCTCAACTACCACTCACAGGTGTGGGGCCCATTCTAAGTCTATGTCCCTTCTACCAGTCTTGGCGTGGCTTCTTCTTTATATTTTTAGTTATAGGACTTCTGTTCAGCTAGACTTCAGATGGTTCTCTAGGTTGATTGTTCTATAATTTAGTTGTAATTTTAATGTATTCACAGAAGAATGCAGGCACAGTGTTTATCTACTCTGTCATCTTGGATCTCACTCAGTTGTTGTTTTAGATTTCACATGTAAGTGAGCTCATATAGTATTTGTCATACTCTGTCAAACTTATTTCACTTATCATATGGCTCTCAAGTTCCATCCATGTTGCCCCAAATGATGATTTCCTTTTTATGGATAAATATTATCCCATTGTGTGTGTGTGTGTGTGTGTGTGTGTGTGTGTGTGTGTGTAACACTTTCTTTATCCATTTATCTGCTGATGGACACTTAGGTTGTTTCCATATCTTGCCTATTGTAGATAATACTGGGGTGAACATGGAGGTACATATATCTTTTTGAGTTAGTGTTTTTGTTTTCCAAAGCTTAAATTTTAAATTAAGAAAAATCTAATTGTTTAAAGGATTTAATTTTCTCCATCAATTTTGATTGTAATTACCAATTTTCTAAGTTAGAAAAATAAAAGTGTATCTTTATCATGACTGGATTTACATTTGCAGTAAAAAATACCTGAGTTTTAAAAATAACATTAAATCATACTAACACGGATTACTAAGTAACTAGTAATTCTAATAATTCTTAGATTAGTAGTTACTAATAATTACTAAAACTGAGTCCAATTCTAGTCTGACCACTTAAATTCAAATTAATAATTATTTCATTAAAGCATTTAAATTGTAGTGCATTAGGTATTCAGCATTATTGAAAGAAACACATTTTACTGTGCTTAATTTATCAGTAAATTGAAGCTTACCATTTAATGCACCAAATATACATTTTTAAATAATCATTAGATTAACTTTTTTTTTTTTTTTTTTTTTTTTTGGAGGGCAGTGTCACTGGTCCGCATATGTGGGACCCGAACCAGAGCCGTTGGCTTCCCAAGCCAGTGCTTAACCACCGTGCCACTTGGCCGGCCCTGGATTAATTTTAACTTTAAATTCTAAAGCCATCCACCTCCTTAAAGTTAAGATTCTACAGACATTAACATCTTTCTTCTTTTTTTTAAGTTTTTCATTACTTTTACACTTCCACTCATCTCAGAATTATTTCTTACTACTTTCCTCCTCACAACTTATTCCTACAAAACTGAGAAATGCATAATTGCCATCATGTCTTGATTTTCCAGCACTGCACAATGTTCATCCTGTCACTCTTTCCAGTTGTAAGGTCTAAGATGGTATTTCTTCATTTGTGCAATTAGTTGTTTTAAAATTTGAAATCAGATATGCAAATCATCTAGTCTTTTCAATATCTAATCAATTTTAGCAAATTGTTTTCAGATTTTTTTTAATCACATAGAACACATTAAATGGGACCTAAGCCCTTAACAATTAAAAAAAAAAGTATATTGCCTAAGTAAAACAACAAATAGTAACAAAAATTCTTTTGCAAGTCCTTGTTTTCATTTTTAATGAACAATATAATCACATTGTAAAGTTTTCACGAACAGATATTTCATTCAGAATGACTAAGAAATTAAAGGGAATATTGATTTTTCTACCCAATAATTATCTATTTGTATTTATTTTTCTAGTTTTTATATAGATATATAAATTTAGTAGCTGTGAAATAACTAGAATATACAGTTATATAGATTATAAATGTCCTGTTAGTTGAAATTTCTGTTATCATTATCCTAATATACATTGTATTATCCTAATATACATGTATCTTAATATACAACAATATTCAGGATATCCTCTTTCTTCAATATAATTATGCTGTGATTTTATTTTACTATGAATTTTCTTGTCTCCGAAGAATTGAAACATTAGAGAATAAAAAATGAAAGTAACTTTGAAACAATAACAGTTTGAGTGTCTATTTAACTCCAAAGGGTATATACATGTCAACATGACTTGCAGATAAATGAGTTCCAGTTCAAAGATCTTGACAATATTTTCGACTTTGGCAAAAATAGTGGAGATTATATAAAGCTTCTGCTGGAGAGGATGTTGTGAAGGAGGTAATGAGAGAATTGTGGGTGCATAGCAAAGAGGCTCCAGTCATTAAAAGAATAAAACTCCTTTTGGGCAGCCTTTTCCCTGGTTTGATGTTATACTAAATAGTGTCTCTGCTGGGGGTGACATTTACAGCCCCAGAGAGTTCTGCCAATATGGAAGAATACTATTGTTTCTTAAGTGGCTCCTATACCCACTCTATGTCATTTTCCATCTTCACAGTGGCTTTGAGATCAATTAAATCTCACCGGAAAAAGAAAAACACAAACATAGAAGTAGTCGTAAATAAACCTGTTGGAGAACCAGATGTGTTTTTGTCATACGATGTTTAGTTTGAGCAGAAATCAAAATGAATTTATATTTGTAGCATTTTCTTCAAAATAATTCTTAGAGCCTGAAAATTCTTATGCATCATGAAGATGTAGGCTTCTCCTGTATTCTATAACCTGTCTCGGCTCTCTTTTCTGAGATAGCCAACTCAATTAGACATGTCTCTCATGATCTCATTATCTTTGGTTTGTTCTAGTCTAGGAATATAATGTAACTGAGAAAATCATCTTTGTTTGCCAAATAAATAGTAATAAATGTGGCTGGGTGTAGGCAAGGCTAAGATAAGGTTGTCCCCCCAATTTATATCCAATATATTATATATATTTTTTTGTAATTTTAAGGCAAAATTTAGGTTTTTGGATAGAAGCAATTTCTTTCACAGCTTCTAAACATGCATTGTATTAAATGTGCTCCTCTACTGGATTCCTTAACTTTATATCTCTTCAAACAAAAATTTTCTAAAAAAAATAGACATGGAGATTAATAGCATATGGTGGTGGGGGAATTTTTATAACATCCATAACAGTTATGCGTTAAAAATTTTACTTCCTTGCAAGCACAACAATTTCAAAAAGATTATATTATAAAACCAATTTTACTCTTAAAACATTAGGGAATGACATTTTTGGCTAAAGAAAATAAGTTTATTTTACTTAAGATGCTTTATTCATCATATAAATTACATTCATTGCCTTCCAACTGTTGGGTACTAAGTGAAGTTAGTTTTCAAACAAACTCAATATATGTAATAATGGCAATTTATTTACTCTGTGTGCTTTAGCAGGTATGTAAATTGTGAACATTATGAGTGATTTTTAATGGAATTTAATATCATGTGTTGAGATAAGCTACTATAATTTAAATAAGAGCTTTTTTAGTATCAAATCATACTTTTGTATGACAAGATATAAAATTAACTCCCTATTTTTGAAATAAATGTATAATCTTAAAATATATATTTTACAATAACAGCAAAGCAAATAACTATTTATATGCTTTCATGAAACAGTGTAATACTCCATGAGTAACAGAAATTAATTCAGTCTTTTCATTAAGGCTGCCCATTCTCTTACTTCCCCTTTTCTTAAGATAACTTCTTTTTATGTTTAATTAATTTATTAATTAATTAATTTTTGGAAGTGATAACCTGTAGTTAAGAGCCAGGAGCTGGAAAGGAAGAACTTGATCTTGAAAATAAAAATCACAAATGGCAGATATAACCCATTTATACAGGGCATGAAATAATGAAGCAAACTCCCACAATGATTCATTTTATTTTGTGGGAACATATTTTAACCAGTGTTAGTTATAAACACAATTCTATGTTGAAGCCCTAACCCCCAATGTGACTGTATTTGGAGATAAGGCCTTGAAAGAGGTAATTAAGGTTGAATGATGTCATGAGTGGGGTCCTAATCCAATATGACTAGTGTCCTTATGAAGACCAAAAAGCATAAATAAACATAACTGGACCAGCAAGGAGGAAGGTAGGGTGGCCCTCAGTGGCCTCCTGTAGAAGAGGAAGAGACACCAGGGACGCACGCACAGAGAGAAAAGGCCATGTGCAGGCGCAGGGACAAGCTGGCCAACTATGAGCCCAGGAGAGAGGCCTCAGGAGAAACCAGACTTGCTTACACCTTGATCTTGGACTTACAACCCCTAGACCTGAGAGAAAACAAATTACAGTTGTTTAAGCCAGTTTCTGATGTTTAGTTATGGCAGTACTAGCAAAGTAATGCAATCACCAGTTGGTAAATCCAGGGGGAAAACTTGGTGACAAAATAGGAGACATAATTAAAGATAAAATGAAATTTTTGAGTAACTGGAGGAGTGCAGGGGTGCTGTCCAGGCAAAATTAAGATTGGAAGTTATTCATTTTTCATATTATATAACTGGAGTGACTTCAGGTTTAGGTTATAAATTTTCTGAAGTACATTAATTAGCTCTGGCAAAAAGAGTGATAAATCTGATATGTAATTTTGTTGACTGTTGAAAAATCGATAATTTAAAGAGTGCTCAAAACAGGGAGAAAAAGACGATAAATCAGAATCAAAAAGCACAAAGCCATTACTCATCAATTCAAACTGAAAATTTTAACAATACTATGGAGAAGAGTGATTGATAATAAACATTATAACCACAGAGTAGGTGGGCATTTATTGTGATTTACTATGCATATTACTACATATTTTAGTAGACAGATGGTTTAAATTCTGTTGAAGGACAATTCTTTTCACCTAACCTTCTTTTATGTTTATTTTTAAATGGTACATTTAAAATATCTATCTTATGGCAGGGGTCAGCACACTACAGACTGTGGACAACATCCAGTTCTCCACCTGATTTAGTAAATAAAATAATGGACACACAACTATGTGCATTTTTGCATCCTGTCTTGCCTGTTTTCACTACAACTGTAAAGTTGAATAGTTGTGATACAGACCATTTGGACACAAAACCTAAAATATTTACTCTCTGGTCCTTTTGCAAAATGTGACACTTTTTAAAATATATATAGCAGAATGGACTTTGTGTGCATAGTACATGGCACTGCTTGAATTTAATGTTTATTTGTATGTTAGTTTACTGTCTTTGTCACCATGGAAACCTTAATGCCGTAAGGACACTGACCACGTTCATTTTGTTCAGCACTGTACACATAGTATCGCTATAATAGTTGGTACACAATAAGCACACTATTCTTTGTTCAAGAAGCACAGTTAGTTTAACATTTTAAATTGGTTAAAAATCAATGGAGAGAGATTCTCAAATGGGTAGTACAATCATTACTTATTATCACCAGTTTGCCATATACTTTAATGAACTTTGCCAAATATGAGCCAAATCTGGTTCTAGACATTTGGACTTGCTGTTGTCTTTCTTCCTTTAACTGTAATTGCATTCTCCCCCTCTCCCCTCCCCCCCACGCTACCAATTTCCCACAGGTGACAGTGAATTCTTTTTGCTTATCTAATCTTCATTACCTTTGTCTTCTTTGCTAACAGAAGTCCAATATTATCTGGGCCAGCAATGTGCTCAACTAGAAGGCTATATTCCCAACCATTCCTTGTATTCAGAGATTGCTAATGAAAGGAATCTAGCAGTGATTAATTGGTTGGACTACCCTGGAACTCTTGAAGAGTAGTAGCTCATTTGGGAAAAATGTTTGAACTCTTCTGCTTTACCTTCTTCATCTTGTCAGGAATATTAATGTGATGGCTGTAATTCCATTGCCTTTTCATGAACATGTGAGCATAATGGAGACTCAGTCCAACTCTAAAGAAGGCATATAAGAAAAAAGGGAGCCTGACTCTGTGATGATCATTCATGCACTCAAATGTCTAGTCCTCCTAATGTTGAGTGAAGGAGAAAATGAATGTGTTTGTATAGATTATGTCACTGTAACTTGAAATGTCTGCATTATTAGATGAACAAAGTTCATAACTGATATACCCTGCAGTTCTCTTGAAAGAACTTCATTTTCTTTTATGTGCTGTATATCTTAGGTTCAGGAGGTAGGACTGGTAGCCTTTTTCAGCCACATTGCCAACTCCAGACCATTATTATTCTGTGCTTCTCACTTGAGAATCACAGAATCTGCCAGTGTCTTTTTTATTCAAGGCTATTTGTTCCACTTTTATTCATTCTTTTTTTCTCCCATCTGTCATGATTCCCAGTGACTTCCACATCCACAAAGTCAAAATACCAACAGTCCAACCTCTCAGCTACATAATATGCTCCCTTCTATTGACTTTTTTTGATGTGCTGTTTTAAAGTGGTAAAATATTGCATACTATAAAATTTCCTATGTTAATCATTTTTTCAGTGCATTGCTCAGTGTCATTAGGCATTCACATTGCTGGGAAACCACTATCACTGTTCATCTCCGGAAGTTTTTTATGTTCCTAAACTGAAAGTCTATTCCCATTATACAATAAGTTCCCATTGCCCCACCATCCAAAGTCCCTATCAACCATCATTCCACTGGATGTGTCTATGAATTTGACTATATTAGGTACCTCATATAAGTGGGATCATGGAGTACTTTTCCTTTATGACTGATATTTTATTTAGTATAGTGTTCTTAAGGTTCATTCATGTGGTAGCGTGTGTCAGAATTTCCTTTCTTTTGCAGGAGGAATAACATCATATATAATACACACACTTACATGCCACATCTTGTATATTTATTCATCTGTCGACAGGTACTTGAATTGCTTCCACCTTTTGGCCACTGTGAATAATGCTGTTATGAACATGGGTGTACAAATGTCTGTTAGAGTCCATGATTTTTATTCTTTTGGGTGTATACCCAGAAGGGGCATTCTGGATCATGTGGTAATCTGATTTTTACTTTTGTGAAGAATTGTCATAATGTTTTTCATAGTACATGCACCATTTTACATTGCCACAAGCAGTTCAAAAGTGTTCTAATTTATCCACATCTTCTTCAACACTTGTTGAAATTTTTTCATATATTCTGGATATTAACCCGCAATCAGAAATATGATTTGCGAATATTTACTTCCATTCCATGTGCTGTTTTTTTCACTCTGTTGATAGTGCCCTTTGATGCAGAAAGGTTTTAAATTCTGATGTACAATTTACCTACATTTCTTTTGTTGCCTGTGCTTTTGGTGTCACATCCAAGCAATTATTGCCATATCCAATGTCATGATGTTTTCCTTATTTTAAGAGTTCTATAGTTTTAGCTATCATGTTTAGGTCTTTGGTCAATTTTGAATTAATTTTTATATATCGTTTAAGGTAAACCTGTGTTTGTACAGAGCCAGTTTCTGAAGATTTTTTTTGTTCCTTTGAATGAGCCATGTTTTCTTGTTTCATGTTTGCTTTATTATCTTTTTGGGGAAATTATGCATTTGAAAAATAGCCACTTCTCCCAGTCTTTTCAGACTGATTCCATGCTAGAGAAAACTTAATCAGCTAATTTTAAAAGCTTAGGTCCTCAGGCTTTTTCTGGGCACTTCTTTGCCGTGTGTGTGTGTGTGTGTGTGTGTGTGTGTGTGTGTGTGTGTGTGTTTTCTCAATTCTTATTTACACAGGGCTGCATTTAAATGTCTCCATTGTCAATGGCATTTTCCCCATTTCTTCTCAGACCCCAGGTGTTCTATTGTGCTTCTGTGCCTGTAATCACTTACCCCAGGCATCCATGAGTCTGAAGGTTTGATTAGCCTTATATTATTCTTTCCCCTGTCCTCTGCAGTTCTCAGCCAGAGATTCCAGCCATGTTACCATTCCAATGTGAACTCAGCCAGGCTGTGTGGAAACCATTCCTTTGGGCAGTCTACAGACAGGTTAGAACATTGCAAACAAGCTTTCCTCTTTTCTAAATGGAAAAACTGGGAATTGGGTTGCTTTCGCATGACCTTACCGCACCATGTAGGTGAGGGAGTGAGATAAGAGTGACTAAAAACACCTCAAAATTTTCTGACTTTTTGAGTGTGTGTTTTTCTTGGTTAGACACTTATTTATTGCTGCAGATCCTTTACTGATTTCCAGAACTCCCATAGAGCTGTGTTAGTCAATCTGGAGGTTTTTCACTTAATATGTCCATGACAGTGAGGGCCTGGAGTGTCCTAGTCCACCATCTGGCTAACCAACTTCCACTGAGTTCTTACCCACTTCACCTCACACATTGACTACTCAAGCCATCACCTCAATTTATCATTGGACCACCCTTGATAATTCAATGTGAAAATTTTATTTCAGACATGCCTTTCCTATAATTCCAGTTCCTGTGACCAATTTCTCCAACTACTAATTTTTCACTGAGACCTTTACAACCATGTATTATCTCTCACCTGTTTCCTCTATGATCCTTGTTTAGCTTGTCTCATGGTGCATCACAATTCATTAAGTTCCTTGCTCTTGGGGAATTTATATACCCAGCAAACCTAAAACATGTTCAATTGTTTTTTATTCTTTCTTCTTGTATCTAAAAAATTGAGCATGAGGTCACATACTACATCTCATATATTACATGTGCATAGAGTTGCACTCAATAAATATTTGATGAGTAAATGAATTGATAAGCTTTGAATAAAATCACTGAGGTAGTGTACACCCTTTGGAGGCTCACAATCTATCAGTAATGTGAAAAATAAGACTCATTGTTTCTCCTTGAGAAAACAGCATTCCTGTAACCATAAAAAGAATTTGCCATGGCAGATATCTATGTGATATCCAACTACAGAAAACACATATTGAGGAAAACGTTTTAAAAGTCTACCTAATCCTTAAAGGAATTAGAGTCTTTTTTTATTACTTTGTTTAGGTGTTGCTACCTTCCCTGGAGAGAGATGATTAGAAAGAGAGATAGACAGACAGCAAGTTACACATTTAACAGTAAGATCTTGTCTACTACTTGACTGTTGTTTTGAGCAGAATCAACAGTAAATGTATTCTCAGGAAGGAGAGACCCAATAAAGTCTAAGTTCAGGGAGATCATCTTAGAAAAATAATAGAACTGAATTTGAAAAAACAAAACAAAACAGAAAGAAGAAGAGCATTTGGAGGGTTTTAAACAAAAGACAGCTGAATTAATGAAGTCCCTGATTAAACCAGCAAACATATATATATACGTCACCAATGAAAATAAATTTTACATTGATGCTAATAGTGGTTTCTGAACTAAATGGTTTCTTAAGGCAGCACCCATAAATAGAAAAACAACAGGAGTCCTCACTAACAGCTATTTTCTATAAAATTCTAACATAGTCATAGCATCTAAAGAACAGTATTTATTAAGAATCTTTAAAGGTAAAATGAAGGAATGTAGCATTCACATCCAATCAACTGAAAGTGACCTTTGTCTTATTCCAGGAATGTTATTTTTTATCAATTCTCTTCTTTTACCTCATGCCGGTACCAAACTAAAGCAATGTATTACTCTTTATCTGAACTATTCTAAGATTTTTTTCAAATATCTCATGTCTCCAAAATCACTCTCCTCTGGGAAAATGCTGTCAGGATAATTATCCTTGCATAATTCTTTCATTACTATATTCAAAACCCTCTATAGAGCTCTATGATTTTTATTCAGCATTGTTTCAACAAGTATTCTAAATGTGTACTAAGTGCTAAACATGGTGCTAGGTGTGTGAAAATAACTGTGAACAAGTAGACCTAAGAATATTTAGAATTTCCTCTCACTTTACTCTTCCATCATTATCCCCTGGCTGTATGTAGAGCGGAGGTCAGCAAACTTTTACTGTAAAAAGCCAGATAGTAATTGTTTTTGTCTTTGTGGCCATTAGATATTGATCACAGCTACTGAACTCTGTCATTGTAGCAGGAAAGCAGCCGTATACATCATGTCAATGGATGCATGTGACTGTATTCCAATCAAATTTTATTTGTGAAAATAGGAAGTGGTTTGAATTTACTTACAAGTCATAGTTTGCCAACCGTTTTTTTTTTTTTTTTTTTTTAGCTGAGCCATCCTGCCACCTGTTGGCAGCTCAACGGCAATTCAGCTCGGGCTGGCCTCGAACAGCTGTTGCTCAGAGCTCAGCTCGCACTCTTGAGCGCCAACCTGTTTTATAGTATATTCTGGGATAGTGTCCTCATACTCAGCATACTCAAGTCCAAACTGAAATGCTGTTTCTCCATAGACTTGCAACATGATTTGCCCCTAGTTATAAGTCTGTTGACCTTGAGAAGAGATGGAGGTAGATTCTTAATGAAACATGTTCTGTGACACACAGCTTTTGCTTTACCTTCAAGGAAGTGAGATGCTTTAGCTTTAGTAAAGAGGAGTTGGTAACTTCTGAAATTCAAGAAGATTCAAGGGTAATGGGTTTTTTTTAATTTTCAAGCTCATCCATCCAGATGCCTCATTCCATGTTTCAGGTGTCCACCCTTTCTTAGTCGGGTTTCTTATCTTCGTACAGGAGAACTTCCAAGGTTGACAATACAACTTCTTCTAGAGATCTCTTCACTTATAGTAAGTTTTAGTCCTCATTCTCATTCTCTTGCTGTCCTCTCCTTCTTTATGTGCTTGCAAGAGGCCTGCTGGCTTTCTCAATCTCTTGGGTTGTCGAAAAAGTCATGACGCATTCTTGCAATGTGAAAAACATAAAAAAATATATCATGACTTTTCCAACAACCCAATACTTTTGTTAATCACCCTTCGCCTGTAATTTTTTCTCTGCTCTTTGTTAGTAGCATTCAGAATGAGCCATCTATTTCTGTAGCCCTCATTGTTACTAAATTTCACTTGAAACTTATCTTGAGATATTGTACATACCTGTGCATGCTTTTCTACAAGTATCTCTCCTGACTCATTACTATGAAAGTTCTAGCAAAAGCTCTAAAATTGCGTGCCAGGATCCATCAGTTTTCCACTTCCTATAAGCCATGAGGTATTTGTTGCCAACTGGCACATGGCTTATCCATCTCAGAAATCCCAGGTTAGGACCCCTCCTAGGAATACCTGCAGTTAATCAGGTTCCATAGGTAATGGGCTCTGACTTTAGAACTTGAACTCAGGACTTTTATTGGGGGTTGATATGAGAAACAGTATCTGTGAGTGGTGAGGGAAATGATGTTGGGAAGAGAGATAAGTAGATCTTAGGTGCAGTTGTAACAGACACCTCACCAGTCGTACAAGGAGTAGACTACGTCAGCTGAGGCAAGGAGACTGTGCCTGGGTCTTTATGCTGAAGTAAAGCAGTTATTACAGGTGGGCTGCCTCCAAAGACTGCACAGACTCTTGTGTGAGACATTTTCCTTCATTTGAGGAATATTCCTGAAGAGAGTCTCAAATGTGAGCAAAAATATATAAAGTAAAACCTTGGATTGTGAGTAACTTGGTTTGCAAGTGTTCCACAAAACAAACAAACATGTCTAATACATTTCAATGTGGTAAACGAGTGATGTCTTGCAAAATGAGTAGTTTGTTTCTAGAACAAATTATGCTCACAAACCAAGGTATTATCATACATCCAGAAACAAGGAGAATTAGTGCCTTAGTCTTAGGGGACATCCACTGTATACAATTCAGCACTTTATAGATCTTTGTTATCTAAATGCAAACCATTTTGAGTGGCAAATTCAGAATACACTACTGAGAAACTCCTTGTTTCCAGGGATCCTTTAAAAATGAAGCCATTGTATATGGGTCGCCCTATCTGAATGAACCAAGAGTAGACATTCTAGTCAATACAAGCATTTTAATTCACTTCGAAACCTAATCTGGGGCCGGCTGAGTGGCGTGGTGGTTCAGCGCTGGCTTTGGAACCCAGCGGCCCTGGTTCGGGTCCCACATATGAGGGCCAGTGACACTGCCCTCAAAAAACAAAAACAAAAACAAAACCCTAATCTGTTGTTAACATACCATTTGAAATAATATGTCATTGATAGAGAGAAAAACAGCATTCTGCCATTACATACTAGAATACGGTCATCTCCTGTATATATCTCAGGTTATGTAAAAAAAAGTCACCTTGCACTTTGATTCACCTGGCTGTGGATTTTTATTGAAGTGTTTCTCAGTATTGTGTGGAAAGCTTTTAAGTATTGGCTCCTGGGATTTTCAAGGCTAGCTGCAAGTGAGTGAATTGGAAAAACTGATTCCCATCTCTCCTGGAACATACAATAGATGGTTTGCCCTAGTAAGGTATCTTCCTGGGAATCCCTGGCTTTGTTGACCATTCCACTGACTAAGCCATTGCAAGTACATTTTCTCCCTAATTGGTGCTTGTACGCATGAAGTGTATCATCGTCATTAACCAAAATCAATTAAGCACCTACATGAGCATGGCCCTTTTCTTGGGCCCTAGCTACTTTACACATGCTCTTGTGCCTCTCAGTTAGGTTTTTTAGTCCTTTTAGCAATCCCCTTCTTTGAGGAAAATTCCATTTCCAAAGGTACATGTTCAGTTGATGAGAAAAAAGAAAAGAAAAACTTAGGGAAGCAGATAATTATTATGCAGATGAAAGATGTCATTTAAGAAACACAGTTGATCAAGGCAAACAAAATTGTTTGCCTTTCATAACTGCAACAAAAATAGAGCATTCACAGATACTGATATATTCATTGACATTAACTTCGGTAGTTTTTATTCCACTTCGATGAAACCTTCTCAGTGACAACTCCGGCTCTGACCAGTTGGCTGCTGGGAGTTAGAGTAAAAACAATTTACCCAGCATGGAGACAACTTAGTTCTGCGGACTCAGACTTGGAGAAAGAGATATGTATAGACAGAAGCCACATTTCAGTTGATGAAAGGCCAAAGAAATGAAAGGATTGAGAAGTGCAGGCCAGGGCATGGATCCCAGCCCACATTTTCTAATTCTCATTTCCAATTTTCACAATATTTGCAAAAGTGAAATGGCCTTCTTTATAAATGGCAGGATTCCTATGTCTCAGAGTTATAGGATTTATTACTTTCTATTTAGAAATATAGGGTGATATCAATATTCAGGCGGTTTATTTTTTGCTCAACCATTTTTGGGCAGTATCACAGAATTTCCAAGGGATTTTACATACTAGAAACTAGTAAAATATTTGATGATTAATAAAAATATGAAAGCTTCATATTTATTCCTCCAAAATGATATAATGTATAATAAAACATATTTTATATGACACTTAAGTTATTGAACCTCTATATTAGTCATACTTCTACAACAAAATAACTAAAATAATTAATACAAGCATTACTAAAACGTTTATGTTTATTGAATACTTACAGAGATAGAACTGTGATAGACACAGTTCTAAGTGCTTAATATGAATAAATTCCCTTAATCTTCATAAACATGAGGAGGGTAATTCCATGAAACAGTGAAAATTTGGGAGTAATCTAGGAACCAACCCAGTCTTCTAGACTGGAATCAAATTTCACATGGTGTGAGATGTTAAGGAAGATGCCTGATTAAATTCCTATGGAAGACCGAGGTTATCACTTTATGTCAAATCTTCCATTTCAAATTCATTCATTTTCAGAAGATACATTAATGTTTTGTGCGTTGCCATTACTAAAGAAAGACTATGGAATGTTGGGTGAATGTTCTGAGGCCATAAAGCTAGAAGGACATATATTGGTTCCAGGTAGACAGAAGATTTAAGGAGTGAATATGCAATATTATAGAAATATACTAGTGTGGTAAGACAGTGTTGGTGACATTCATTGCTAATGATTTTTGCTCCTACTGAACATGACAAGTCAGAAAGTCACAAGGATCTTTTTATATTTAAACATAAATTCTTTGTGATGAATATGGCAATATAATTGCAATTTAAAATATCCATTCTGTAAATTAAAATAAAACAAGACAAAGCAAAGACACACTGTAAGTACTTAGCAATGCAGTATAGTTAGAATATTTATGGAATTCCCATCACAGGAGAAACAATGTGACATTCTGTCCCTAGACACATAATTGTTTGCTCTGAAAATTAGTAATCTCCTTTCCCCATGACTGTCTCTTTCAAATGCTTTGGAATTTTGATAAAGCTTCTTTGTACAGTGTGCTAATTTCTTGGTAAGTATTACTTTGAATGTGTGACTTAATATTCTGAGTAGGCAATTCCTTTCACAAATGTATGGATACAAGTCTAAGTCTTCCCTGAGTTTTTTAATATTGTTTTTTTCTATTTCAAAAGTATCAGAACCATACTGTGGTGTGAGATGTTGATGGCAGGGGAGGTTGTGCACATGTGGGGATAGAGGCTTATGGGAACTCTGGTCATTTTTGCTGTGAACCTAAAACTACTATAAAAAATACAGTTTGTAATTTTTTAAAAAGTATAGGAAAACCTTTAAGGTGCTTGTATTAATTAATTCAAAAAATTAGCAATAACGGATTAAAGATTATTTGTAAAATATACCCATAAAGAAAAATAACATCAAACAATGCCATTTTGTAAACTAAATCTACTAGCAATTACAGATATTTATCTTGCATTAACCCCCCAAATTTAAGTGAACTACTGATATTTTACTAAAAATAATTTAAATAGTACACAATAATACTGAAGAAATATTCAGAAATTCTCTAATTATAATATGACTCAAATAATTTTTTGGAGAATGTGTATTCCAATTATTATTTTCATGTCCTATAGTACATTATATCAACATTTTTTATAGTGTATTAGTAGGTATTTACAGATTGAATTTTGTTCATGTAATCTATAGGCATATCTGGAGGTTTAATCAGAAGTAAGACTTTGAAAGAATACTGGAATGAGATTGAGGAGATAGAGCAGTAATTCTAGATCTTCTACTAACCTCTGTTGCTCTCTGTAATTTTAGTCAAGTCACTTCACATCTCTGGTCTTCAGTTTCCTCATCTTTGTAAAGACCTGACCTGTTTATGTTGGGCTACGGATAAGTGGCAGACTGTTTATGAAAATCCTTTAATTAAATGTAAAAAACATTGAGAACGTATATTTTATAGGAGAGTCTCTATGATTATATGCAATGACAGCTATAGAATTTCTATATAAGAGGAGGAAAAATGTATTGAATTTGATTCCATATTTAACTTAGATGGCTTTGGAAACATGTAGGTAGCAAGTATTTGCTGACTGAAACCTCCCACTCAAAGTGCCTGGCAGTGCTGCCACTGCCTTCAGCTGGTTTTCAAAAGGATTAGTGAAGAAAGGACAGTTAGAAGCAACTAGTCTTGGGGGTGACCAGTTAGCTCAGTTGGTTAGGGTGTCATGCTTATAACACTAAGGTTGACAGTTCGATCCCCACAAGGAGGGCGAGCTTCACCCTTCTTAAAAGAGTCAACTATGCCATTATAGCATGAAAACAATGTGTAACTAAAGACCATGGGGAATAAAACAAAAACAAAAAACAAAACAAAACTAGTCTTGATGGACTCTAAAGCCCTAAAGACAAAAAGAAAATTTGGCACATAATTAATATGAAAAAAGATGCAATGTTTCTAGTTTTCACCACACACCAGGCAAAGTAGATTAAATGCCACAGAGAAGTCACCCAGCTGAAGTGGGTGTCTGGTTGCTAATCTCAGCTTGAAAGTCTGGAGATAAAACATGATTTCTGTTGTCACTATGTGAAAAAAAGTTGTGCACCTACAATATCAAAGAAGGAAATGTTTACCGAATTTAATGAGAATAGGCGATTGGTTCACCTCAATATCTTTTCCAATCCCCTCTATGCCTCTATATCAGTCTTATTCTTTAATTCTAAAGCTGGAGACAAAATAAAATAAATCTTTTTCCAAGGCAACTCCACAGACTCTTGTCTTTAAAAACATGTACCCAAAATATATCAATTCTGCTTTTTAATTATCACTGAACTCTACTCATCTCTATTGTTTAAAATGTTAAAGATTGTAAAACAAAAACCTCAATTTAACAAAGTTCACACCAAAAAGTATAGTAATGATTCTGCCTCCTATTTTTGAAGAGTTTAGATAAGGAGCAAATATAGAGATGAAATGAATAAAAATGGTGCCAACAAAGGAATTATTTTCATATTAAGTGGCATGGTTTTACTTAGGCCCATATGGACAGGAAATATCGTGTTCAATTTTTTTCATCACTTATCACTTTGTGTTTCCTTCAGTCTCAGGCTGGCTGTTCCCTTTTAGCCTTCAGATGACTGATAACAGCTCCAAGGGCTACATTTACCCAAAGTCACTCACAATAAATAGCATGTACCTTTGTTCTAGCATGCCCGGAGAATGGTTCTGGCATATATGCTGATAGATACAGTTTATGCTGATTTCTTAACCAACCTCTGAATAGAAGGAATGCAGCGTTTTGTTTGGCTTAGTCCTAAATCATATGCTCTGCTTGTCAGTGAAAGAAATATAAACTAACTCAGGGTGACAATTTTGCCTTCTACATTACAACAAAATAAAATTAAATACTGATTCCTCCAGATAGCCATCTGACATTGACTCAGGCATTAAACTAGAACAACATAGTTGCGGGTGGTGTTGTACTTTTATCTAGACAATAATAAAGTTCAAAAGTAGAAGGCAAAAACGGCAAACAAAACTCCTATTTTTGACCCAGCATTTTAACATGTAGAATTTAGCCTAAGAAATTAAACCCAAAATTTAAGATCTGGTATTAAAGTATGCAGGATTTGTTTGTTTATGTGATCATGGGACTTTAAATAGTAAAATTTCGGATGTCAGTATACACGAGAGGAAATTATGATATATTCTCACACTCGCTGGCAGGGAATTGGTTAGAAAAACATACCTCTTATAAACCTGTGTATCAAAATAAACTGTGAGGCTATTTTCAGCTAGTTTTAACTCTACATACCATCTTCTACTCTGAAAAATTGCATCTGTAATGAACCCCGATGAAGCTGATAGGGTCACATCTGTCATTTCTATGAGTCATGTTATTACAGGAAAATGTTGGTAACCAGCTCTAGAAATAACATATTACACAATCATTTAAATGGCAATTTTGAAAACTAATAAGTGAAAAAATTTTATAATATTAAATTTAAGGAAAATAGGCTAGTGCATTGTATATGTACATTTATTGCAATCATAAAATATAGGAAACTCCAGAAGTTTATTCAGGTTAAGCTAAAGAAATTGAGAGATATTTTTTCCTGTATTATTATCTCCTACTATGTAACATGGGCTTAATATATTTTTAGTAACTCCTTAATATCTTAATTTTTTTATATACACAATACAATAATGTAATTATTTTTTCCTTTCTATGTAGGTATCCACATATATAAGAGAAAACTAAGAAACAAAAATTGCATACTGCCTTGTTTATCTAAGATATATTTAAAGGTTACACAGGAAAAGTCAATTCCATGATGAAACTATAATACTGAATAGAACTCATTACCTACAATTCTTTAAAAGATATTAAATATTTTGTATCAAGACCTATTAACACTAGGTTATTTTATCATGTTCTATTGCTAAAGAAGAGTCTTATCCTGTCAGGTACGGTTCCCAAAATGAAAGCAGGAAATTAGAATGACTACCTTGATGATAAAATGCAGGAAACCTCTTAATTCATGCTATCAGAAAGGTGATCAGTTCACACAATCACTCAAGCTTGATTGTCTGCTTTTCACTAAAATTATTGCTGCTTTGGACACTGCCACATTACGATCATGCTTTGAATTCCCTTGAAGATGGGAAATTCCTGGAACAAGCCAACTTGGTGAGAATGTTGAAGGAACAAGGTGTGAATTTAAGGGGAATGTCTTTATTTCAAATTGTTATCATATTCCTCACCATAGTATTTGAAGTTCAAAGGCTGTAAGAAGTGTATTGATGAGTTCTTGTATTTTAGTTTAGTATGTTCAGGGAGCTGTGTGACATTGACTTGTATTTTCAGTGTCTGTGAGGCAAGAAATTCCCAAAAAGACCTTTATTCCCCACAGGGCAGATTTGGATAAGAAACTGGTTGTTGTTGCCATTGTCCTGACCAGATGGCCAAATCATTTCCAATGGGCTCCATGAGTATGGAGAATTTAGGCAAAATTTGGTAACTTCCCTAAGAATAAAGAGATACCTTGTTTAAATGTAATGGGATTCTCAGGTAAATTTGTTATTTGCGACCCAGCATCTAGTAAGGCAATGAATCTTTACCAATTGGTAGATTTTAGCAGATGTTAAAGTAAATTCAGAACTTATGTTTTGAGATGCAAAAGCCAATCAGTGCCCTCTTATGTATTTGTGTGTGTGTGTGTGTGTGTGTGTGTGTGTATGCAAATGATTTTAGTATATTTTGGATTTCCATGTGGGTCAAATCGATGATCTTTTTTTTCATAAGTATTTTTTCCTCCAACTATATTCGGGTATGTATGTGTGTATGTATGTATCTATGTGTATATTTATTATGTGGTGGTTACTGGATATACCTCAGGGAGTGATTCTATTCTATTCTCCTAATATTTATATTTCTCCCTTCAAAGAAACTCAAATCAGTGGGTTATGGTTAGGAATCTTCATAGCAATTGTCGCGTTATTGTGTTTAAGACCACTGGGCTTAAATAAAATTTTAATTAACCCCTTGGTTGTACCCTGAGAATTCCGTGGATATTTCCTCCTGTAAGTCTCAGCATTCCAAGCATTAAAGACATTTTATAGAGTCCTGGAGAGTCACATGCTCTTAGAGCTGTGGACCTCAGCACGCCATATGGTGACTATTTACTCCATACCCTTGACCACCTGATGGCCTGCATAGTGAATAGGTTATCAGTCTTTCCCTAGAGCATTCAATAGAATAGGGGCCAATGCCTGATTGAAAAAACAAGCAATGAATGGTCACAGGGGAGTAGTTGTTCCCCTGAGGCTAGCTTCAGTCATAGCTGATGCTGAAACCAAGACACACAGTTCAATTTGAGATACACAGATAGCGCTCGGCCAAGATACACAACCAGAGGTACATTCACAGTGGCCCCAATTCCATACTCCTGCCCCTAAGTGCCAATTATAGACGTTTCCAATTTAGGGCAATTAAATCTAACAGAGGCTTGGTAAAACTCAGTGCATAAGCACAGCACAAATCACAAACCATCCAGTAGGCAGCAGCACAGCTCAAAGAACACAGTCTTCAGCAGTAGCACCTCTGAGTGAAGGCGGCAGAGGCAATTAGCAAGCCAGAGAAGAAAGATGCTTAGTGGTGTGCTGGTCATAACCTGTACGTCCTTCTCACCTGGTCCATTGTTTTTATCATTGCACACAGACAGGCCAGGCCGTCCACTCAGAACTTTGTTTACAAGTCAATGCTGATGAGGTTGTATACTCTCTATATTAGTCTGCTTGGGCTGTTTTAACAAAATACCACAGACAGGGTGACTTACCCAACAGACATGCGTTTGTTACAGTTTGAGAGAGGAGGAAATCCAAGATCAAGGGGTCGGCAAGATATTTGATGCTGTAGCCTCTTCTCTTGGCTTGTAGGCAACCATCATCTCAGTGTGTGCTTATGTGACTTTTTATGTATGCACAGGTTGGAGAGGACCAGGGGAGAGGAAAAGAGACTGAGAGCTCTTCGATGTCTTTTCTTATAAAGACACTGATCTGATCAGATCAGAGCCCCATCTTGATAGCCTCATTGAATCCCAAATAGTTAGGGTTAAATTAAAAAGTAATGCTAATTACTATCTCAGAGGCGCCATCTCCAAACACAGTCACACTGGCACAAGAAACAATAGTCAATCCAGATAAAGAATATAAGGAATTGTTTGTATTCTTCTTGTGTTTCTATAAATGGTGTTTCTATAACATTGAAACAATATCAAAATAGAAGTTAAAAAATGACAAATATGAAGAATAGTTTACTTCTTCCTTTCTCTGCCATCCACCTAGTACTATTACCCATTGGTAATAATGTGTATTTAAATTTTTTATCTGTGTCCCTTGAGAAAGTTTCTACATAGAGAAACAAGTGTGTGGTGGTGGTGGTGGTGGTGGTGGTGGTAGGTGTGTGTAACAAGTGATTCTTTTTTGGAGAATTTGAGGAACAGACAAAGACAAATAAGATTTCTTTATAAGAACTGGGGTATGATTACAAGATTAGCGCTAAACAATTGAAGAGAAGGCATAACTGTCAAGAAAAGAAAAAAGCACAAAGGCTAATTAAAACAGCAAATCAGGGAGATTTGAATAGCTTCCTTTTTAATTTTTTTTTTATTGAAAGGAGATTATGAAGTAGAATGGGAAGATAGAAGGAGAAGGCATAGGAGGCGCCGTGAGGGACCAAGACAAAAGCATATCACATGTAACACAGAGAAGTGCAGGACATAGCCCATTTATATGCGTTGCATGATCCTCCATGTGTCTGAATGAAATGATGGCTTCTGTTGCATCTGCTTGCTCTGTTATGAGCATTATTGTGGAATTTAAGTAAATTGAAAAGTGTCCACAATGTTTTACTCTCTCCAAAGAGAGTTAGAGTTGATGTCTCTACCTCTTGAATCTGTGTTTTCCTTGCGAATCTCTGTTGTCACTGGGGCTTTATCAAACATGCAACAAGCCACGTCTTAACAAGTGTCTGTGCTTTTAAACTTACTCATGTGGTGATTTAAACCCTGCAATCACCTTGAGAATAAGCCCAAGCGAACATCCTAGTGGTTGAGAGACCATGTGAACCTAAGGAACAAGAAGTCCTAGCTGAGGACATTATAAACCTGCCAAGAAAATCAGTCTGCAGCAGATAAATCAACAAAACCTCATCTTGACTAGAGCAGTTACACAATGGATCCCATTCCAAATTGCTAGTCTGCAGAAGTGTAAGTTTAAAACATGTTGATTTAAGCAATTACATTTCAGGGTGGTTTGTTATACAGCAAAAGTTGCTTGAGATATTATAATATACTTTAATATTTTGTTAAAACATCCAACACACTCCCAATGATGCATAGTGGTTTCCACTTTAACTTTGTGTACTAAATGTACAGTCTTATATGGTTTCTAATTATTTTAGTCATTGTAATTACTGTCATCTGAAGAGTATCCAAACCCCATGGAAAATTCAGGACCAGACTTAAAAGCAGAAAAACATAAGCCAACATAAATATATGTAAAACATCATAATCAATTTATTGTCACACTGAAATCTCTTCACAACTTAAGCATGGCTTAGCAAAAGGGATCCAAAAAATTGCATGTCAAAATGATAAATTTGTCAATTTGTCCAACTGCTTATTGTTATGGGTATGACACTGACGATAAAATGAAGGGAGGGAAAAACATTTATCCCTGAAAGCCTCATCTGCGGAGGATATGGTGTACCTGCTCTTTACTTACCTTACCAGGTGCTTCTGGAATTTTCTTAGTGTAGATTTTCTTCCCTGCCTTCAAACTTTGTATCCCTTATTCTCTTCCTCTTTCCCTCCTCCTTTCCTCTCTCTTTCCTTCCTTTCCTTCTTTCCTCCCTTCTTTCTGTCCTTGCTTCCGTCCTTCCCCATACCCCTTTTTCTTTTTCTATTCTTGTATTTCATTGTATAAGTCCATGAAAAAAAAAATCTACTTATCACAAACTAATTCAGTTATGCTTTTATTTTTTCTATAGAGCTCATGGGACTTGTTGTCAGAGCTCTTAGATGGTACTTAAATATCCTTAATTGTAATGAACTGTAAGTTCCGTAAGACAATAAGCCTTTACTTTTAAACTGGGAAAGGTCAGTTATTGAGCAGTAAGTAGTTGCATCTTAATTTGATGGAAAACAGGGGAAATTTATTTCCATTAAAATAGAGTAAGGGCCGACCCAGGGGCTCAGTTGGTTAAGAGCTCCCTCAAGAATGCGAGCTGAGCTCTGAGCAACAGCGGTTCAAAGCCAGCCCGAGCTGAGTTGCTGTTGAGCTGCCAACAGGTGGCAGGATGGCTCAGCTAAAAAAAAGAAAAGAAAAATAGAATAAAAATTTACCCAGTTTTACAGTTTAGGTATGTGGCATTTATTTTCCAGTTTTATTGGAATAGTTGCTGTGGTATTTATTTTTCCTTAAATAACTTATTTAATGAAGATTCATTAAACAGCTAGTTATTTACATATTCTGCACTAAGAAACTGATACAGAGATTCAAAATGAAACTAAGACCGAACACTTCCCCTGTTCCCCCTTGGACACCAGAATAAATTAGTAGATGAATATATCAGGGAGAAGTGCTATAATAGAGAGGAGTGACCACAGAGCGTTATAGAAGCAAAATGGAGAAAGAACTAAATTTGACTTGGAGGATCAAGCTGTTTGTGTAGGGGCTGTGGTATTTAGAGAAGTTGCCATTACTGTCGACAGTTCTCCCTGGCAAAATCAGGGATGGCAATGGTTTAATTAGGAAAAGAGAGATTGTTCTGTACCTGGGACTTTGTTTGTTTTGTTTTTTAATTGTTTTATTTATTTATTATTAGTTTCAGGTGTACAAAACAATGCAATAGTTATCCCTTTCACCCCTTACAAAGTGACAACCCCCCTCCCCCACCCACTGTCCCCCCCCCAATATCATACATATCTATTACAATTCCATTGACTCCATTCCCACACTACACTCCACATCTCATGACTATATATGCGTTACATTATAGTTAACATCTAATATTATTCAGTGGCAGCTTCAGATGTACAGTGCAGAGTGGGACTTTGTTAAAGTGACAAGAATATCCCTCCTCTAATGATTAGCATGTCTGTGCAAGATGAAGCAGGAGCTATGAGCCCGGAGGCCATAGAGAGTCAGAGAGGCAGAGGTTTTCACTCTGTTACAATTTACTCCATATATATATAATATATATATAAATATATATATATATAATATATTTATAAATATATATATTTATATATATATATATATATATTTTTTTTTTTCTAAGATAACATCGAAACAGCTATGCTGTCATGCAGTCAAAAGGAGTAATTATCTTTCCAGGGCAATTAAATGGAACTGTCTGTTAGAAAGCCCAGAAGAGGTCTAAACTAAGTATGACGGAGTGAATAAAGTAAGTCAAGATTCCTGAGAAGCTAGGGTGACAAACCCTGATATTGTGTCACCTTCATGTTCTTTAGGCCTTTTAAAAATGGAACTCATTCTCTATATTGAATATAATTTCAAACCACTCCCCAAATGGAATCAAAGGAAAACACCAGCTTAACATGACTCTTGGAGCATATAAATCGGGGTCTGGAAAATGGAACAATGGTCCACTGAGATTCTTAGCACATTCTACCTCACATAGGCTCCCCTCTGAGAAGGTGAGAATGATAGGACTCGACAGCTTTCTGTTCTGGCTGTAGCATACAGCAAATGCTGGGACCTGGGAAATTGGTATACTTGTAGAGATCTCGTGTTCTATTATTTTGGGGCTTTGTTTGTTTGTTTTTAATATTAGATCTCATCGTCTCTTACTAAAACTAAGAAACATTGCATCTTTTAGTTGAACCACATAGGTGGGCCTAAAGAACTGCACATCGACTAGCTGCAAAACTGAAAATATCACATCCCATAGCAATATATTGTGCACAAAATAATGCTATAAGTACAATAAGAAATAATACAACCTAATTCTAAACACCACAGCTAAAAACTCCATTTATCTTTCTTGAGTCTCTTTATGTCTTCCCCAATATTTTAGAATTTCAATGTGATACATGAATTTTTATAAGTGATAACAAGTGTTTTGGCTCTCTTTGAGTTCAGATATGCTTATGTTTATTTTTCATTTACCTTCTTGTTTGTACTGCCAAATTAAGAAGCATTTCTATAAACACTTGATAATGTTAATATTGATGTATGTTGATAATGTTAATAATGATTCATAATGTAATTACCACCCATCTTGATCTTAAACATGTTGGAATTAATTCACAAAGTCAATTCTGTCTTCCTAATATGATATGTATACATCATAGATACAAGTAAAGCTTCTTTAAAGAAACTTATGCTTACAGGAATCTTTCATGTACCAGTCAACAACTCAAATAGCATCACACATACTAGATGGGAAATTTCTGGCTACATAGTGATTTTTACAGATTACCTCTATGTTATTACTCAGGGAAGAGGAAGATCCTCTAGCTCAGCAAAACTTCTGAATAACACAATGTTACAGTATTTACAACACAAGGATTGTAACTTGAAAACTAGAACAGGATGCAATAGACCTCAGCAAAGTTGTATTGGACACAACATAAAATACAACAAAATCACTGTCTTGGATAGTTTGTCCCAAGTGTGACATAAGAGATGCTTAGTAACATTTGTAAAGATTGAATATTTTTAAGCCCTAATAAACACCTCTGTACAACAGGTTGACTGTGATACCTGCACTATAATCCAGTATGGGAGGAAAATTTCAAATAAAAGACCATGTTTTATAATACTTACAGAAAGCCTCAGGTCATCCTTCCTGAGAGAATGATCACACTTCTCTGTATTTGTGAAATTTCTGAAAAAGTGACTGTTGCCATTTTCACAGCACTTTCCATTTTCAGACATCCTTTGGAAGGGAGTCATTGGTCGTGTTATAGAATATTGATAGTCTTTTTTAGAGATAGATAAATGAGAATAAAACTCATATACTTTTCTTAGGAATAAAAAGCTACTTTTTCTCAGGTTCTCCATTTATTGGAAACCCAGTATTTTAATATTGAGCTCTCACGACCACATGGAATTTATAAGTTAACTACCGTGACATCCTGAACTGTAATTGCTGAAATATTCCCTAGTTCAGGGAGTAGGCTATTCCTTATTTTTCTGGTTAAGTTGAGGGAATAGAGAACATGGGTGATCAGAATATCCTCCATGCTACTATACCTGGCAGTGATAGAAAATAATTTTATCAGGCAGGCTATGTGGAGAAGAAAAGCCCATCCAATTAAGAGAATGAATTTTCTTTTGTCATGTTTTAGACTAATACTTTTTGTGTCTTTTGAGCTGTATTCCACAAGATACTATGTTAATTTTAATCAAATTTCTAGCCAACTTACATAATTTTCTACTCTAGTTCATGTATAGATGTTTTTATTCTGGGAAGAGAGATTTTTTTCATCTTTGGTTTGCTATAGCAGCAGCACACTGCTGCATTCCTTAGTTTGAAACACATAACAAAATGCCACACCAAAAAAGATACATAAAACTTCCTACTCACTAGATTAAAATCACAAAAATATTACTAGTTAATATCAGCTAGAAATAATAAAATATTACTTAATAATTTTGAGAGCAAGTAAGTTTTATACAGGCACAGTGCTTTATTTTATGTTTATGTGTATGTTCCCTGACTCATTTTTAAAGATAAGTGATTTTTAAAGAACAACCAAAAATAAAAAAAATCAACAACCTGGAATAAAATTATCTCAAAGAAATATATCTCCTTTGTAAGTGCTAGAGATTGGCTGATTGTTTGTTCTTGTTTTCTGGTGGCCAAATTAAAGAGGGAAACACAATTAAGGGTTGAAATCGACATATCCATAAAAGTAAAACACACGACTTGTACTTAAATGTTTAATTCTTCACGTATTTTGTATCTGGATTTGTAGAGAGTGGGTAATTTAACATGGAGAAGGATTTTGTGGTTACAAAAGCTGATTTATTTTTATCTTCTATTAGGAATAGTTTAAGCTCTTAAAAAGATATATTCTCTATCTGCAGATTTACTGGAGTGTTCAATATATTATTCTGAAAGCCTCAACATAGAAATCATTCCTTTTGTTAGCTCACTCTATAGATCATATTAGTTTTGATTAGTAATAAAGGGAAACAGAATGAAAACATAAAATATCCTTTCTGTAGAATCTCTTAGATAGCTACAAGTCCAAAACTCATTTCCTTAAATTTCAGAATAAGGAGAAATAACATAGGCCATTGAATAACACTTTCATTTATTTTTCACTTATTGAATGAATACTATGTTCTAGGTATTCTTCAAGGAACTGTGAAAATAGCAGTATACAAAAAGCATAAAGGATTTTATATATTCCTGTGGGGAGCAGACATTACATTAAAAATACATTTATACTATGTCAGATGGTGATATGTACTGTGGTGAAAAAGAAAGTAGGATGATAGGGAGAGGAAGTGTTAGTTAAATGGGCAGGGCTATTTAATAAGGAGTATTTTTTTTTAATTGCCCTGGATGGATTATAAAGGAAAACTTTATTGAAGAGTCTTCCAATAGGGGTCAATAGTATTACAGTAGAGGACAGAGTTTGAACTCAATTGCACTGAAACAAAAGGGCTGAAGGGTTTTAAAGCACTGGAATGAGCTATTGGAAAAGTGATTGGGGGAATTAAAGGAGAGGTTGGTCAATGTTATTAGGCCCTTTGTGTTGCTCTTTGGTGCCCATGGGAGTTAGGTTCATCATCTGTCACAGAAGCTGAGAGACAGGGGCCCTATCTTTCCGGATGATTATATTTCAAAGGGATGGATGGTAGATACCAGGAAGGACCTTGAAAAAGATGTGCCAGTGTTGTAGAACCAGCAAGAGAGTGGGGCAAATACATCTCAAAGGGCAGATGAAACATTTACAATGAAAGGTTT
This sequence comes from Aselliscus stoliczkanus, assembly GCA_033961575.1. Lineage (NCBI taxonomy): Eukaryota > Metazoa > Chordata > Mammalia > Chiroptera > Hipposideridae > Aselliscus > Aselliscus stoliczkanus. The sequence continues at coordinate 116,829,028 of CM066736.1, forward strand.
TCAAGTTGACTGCCCTAAGAAAAGGGAGGTCAGGGGACTATAGTCAGGAAAAAGCTTGTCTAAAGTTTGGTCAAGCTGAGGGAACAATGTGAAGGCCATCTTTATCTGGAGCCTTTAGTGAGTATCCACATAAGAGATAACGGTCATTTGGACCAGGTAAAGAGGAGTGAATATAGTGCAAAATGACATGCCTCCAACTATTGTGGCTGAGAAAATAGAATACTAAACTTTGCCTATATTGAACATGTGAAGATATTTGCTGACAAAATCCTGTCTGAAAAGAATCAGAATGGAAAAAAAAAAAGGTATGCTTGGAATCACAAAACATGCATATCAATCAGAGAAAAAGATGACACTGAAACATTTTCAACAAATTTTCTCTGATTCCACATCAGGTGTCCAATTACGTTTCTGTGTCAATGATGTCTTTTTCTGTTTCTTTTTGAATAAAACTTCAGTTCAATGACCCTCAGTATCTAACATTTGTACCCCTTATTCTGAGAGCCAACAAGAACAGCTATTATACATTAATTATAGAATGTAAATTTTCCATGGAATATGTCATGAGAAATTAATTTTTTGCAGGTTATAAAGAATTGTGTCTTATTTCTGGGTTCAATTTAATGTGAAAGACTGGACATATTATTACTTTCTTTAAACACTCTCCACTTTAATTACTGGTCTTTTATTTATTTAGTGTGCAGCTTGCACTCAGATTACAATTAAATTATTTAATGTAATATATTTTATTTTCTATAATTCCACCAACTATTTATAACTTATATATGTGTATTTATGCAATAGATATAATCCACATAGATGTTGCAATTGTTATGAGGTCATGATTTAGCAAAGATAACTCACAGATTAGAGATTTATTATTTGAATTATTTTGACATGGTGTAGAGGGAACTCTTGAATTAGCAGAATCTGACTTTTAATTAGATTCAGAAAGACTTCTTCAAATTTCCCTTTAGTTATTGTTCTTTTTCAGAAGTATGTTTCCTTCCTTGAACCTCTTAGTAATACATATGCTGGATATCCATTTTCTGCCCTCTTTAAATTTGTCTCTTCTGTCTCATCTCTTTTATTGTTTTATCAGCCATCTTGAAGGCAAGATGTTTAAATCAGTTCCTCCATATTTCCCAAATATGTTTAATGAAATTTTATTCTATATCTCTGTACTACTAGCTCAATATTAGTTGTGCACTTGTCTGATTTTTTCATAAAATATTTTCAATAGTTCTTTGTCTCATTTCATCCTCCATGGCCAAATCCTTGCAAATACTAAAGAAAAGAAACAAACAATTTGGTCTGCATATCCTGGTTTTTGTTATGCTCTGTGCAAAGTTCATCATGCAGTCATGTTTACCATAGTATATTGGATAGAATAAATGAGTCCTGATAGGAAGGAGGAAATTTCTAGAACAGAACTCACATTTGTTAAAGGTCTTCCATATATTTGTTCAAGATGAGGTAGAAAATTATAGGTAGTCAAGAAAATGGCCACAGTAGAAGGAAATCCTAATTCAAAGACATTGTATATAAATTAACCACATTAGTCCTTATAGCAACAGTTTAGATATATAATATTTATCCTTTCATTTATATTGGGAAATTAGATTTCATACATATTAATTGACACTTTCACATATATAGCCTATTAACCTGAATTTCAGATATAAATCAAAACACATTAAATCGTGAAGGCCATGATCTTTATATTTGTCTTTACTGAGCTTTAATTCTTTTAACTTCTAAGGTTATTAGATTTTGATGGACATGGCATATATGATATTGAGAAAAGTAATTTATTCCCTGCAAAACTGCATTCATTAGGCAAAGACTTCAATATATTCTATATGACTTTACATATTTTACAAACCTTAGTTGAGTTCCTTCCCTCTTTTATATCATTTAACCAAACTGGATATTTCATCAATTAGATCTGGGGACAGCATTTTAAATATATATTAACCAGACAGAGATACCAATTATAATATCAAACAGTTGAATGAATAAGAAGTGATTGCTACATAAATAATTAAATGTTCATTTTTTAGAATACTTTATTCAACAATGAACAGGGAAAAACACTTTAAAATGTGAGGAACATAATGAATTAAAGAAAAATCAATGTTATAGTTTATTAATGGGTTTGGTAGATTGCGCTTCCAAGGAAAGTGAAACAGGGAAGATTGAATTGGAATTAGTATTTCATCATGACACATTTCACTAAACTTCCTAAGCTCTCAAGATTTTCTGTGTCACCTGCTGATTTGAATTTTATATACTAATTTTGGAACTGTGACAAATCTGAATTTGATATTTGCAAAGTATTTTATAATTAATAATAACACAGTATGTAAACACAGTGTTATTTTATTTGATTTTAAGCATATGGGTAAAATGTCTGAGTAGTCCATCATAATAACTGGTTTGATATGACAAAGTACCTGTCTCTACCTATCCAATCTAAACTCTTATTATATTTGGGTTGTCAAATTGGACAATATAATAGGAAAATGTATCTATTGAGCTATTTAGCAACAATTAGAATTGATATCTTTCAAAGAAAATGGAAGCCACAAATGATTCTTATTATGCTTCTCAAATATCTATATTAAGGTTGACCAGACTGTGAAAAGTATTTAAAAATACATAGCATCTTAATTTTAAAATATAAGGGTTTTCCCCCTTAACATAATGCGTATTTTTATTATTTTATGCACCTTATATTTCATTTATGAATAATTATTGAATGCTAAATATTTGCTAGGCACTGTCATTTACATTATTTTTATAAAAGGCCTGAGAAGCACTAAAACATAAAATCAAATAGAAGAAAATTTAGTGCCTTTTAAACTATGTCTCATCCAGTATTTTCCAAAATCATTTGATCATAGAAAATATTTTGCATCGTGGAACACTTCTCCTTCCCTCCATTCTTTGATGGAACATGTACTGGAAACTACTGGATAATCTGTCAGCTCTATCCTACTTCAAGATGTTATGCTAAGTAATCCCCAAAGTCACCTCTATACCATTATATTCGTAACATGCACTATGAGGATCAAATATGCGTATAGTAGAAGGCTATTCTTTTACCCTTCCCTTCAGAAAAAGGGTTTGATAAGTGCAAGATTTGTGTTTCTGTGATAACTTATTGCATTCTAACTCATCTGACTGTTTTTGCATTGCCATCAAGTCATACATGTCATTGTTCATAAGAAAGTAGAGTCATAGAGTACATAGGTAGTTTGAGTCCTTACTTTTTAAGTTTTTCTGTATGGTTTATGGTTTGTCCTATTTTGTTGTTTATTTTGTATTTATTATATATTGCTTTATTTTTGTTTTCTTTTATATCCTGCTCACAAAAAGATTACATACCCACTTAAAATTCTACTAGTAGTTCTCTGAACTTTAGGACTCATCCATAATTTTGGAGAGTGATAATAATGGATAACAAATGTCATAGCTACACTAAGGGTGAATATATTAACTCATGTAATTCTCATAAGAACTGTAAAAATCAGGTTTTGTACTAAAGTTATCTGTTCAGTTATCTTGGAGAATTATTATGAAAATATTTTTTTGTGGGGGGGAGACAGGAAACATACATAAACCATCCACTTTGTGAAATTCTTACCAGATGGCAGTACTCAAATGGTGATAAAGATAATGATGATTTTGAATCACTTGACATATACCATCCTTACTTGGACTCTGTTAGTTCTAAAAGGGCAATTAGTTTGAGATAATCAAATTGATCTAAGTCAGACTTATGCCAAAGGCACTTTGGCAATTGATTTCCTTGTTTGATTTCTGTTATTCCCAGTGCTGCTCCCAAAAGACTTAGAGAAATTTGTGCAAGAGGAGATGTTGCCTTCAGAACAAATATTTAATTAGCATAAGTTCCTCAGTAGCTTCTGAATGAAGACAATTTCTAGAGTTCTGAGAATTTTTACAAGTCCATGCAAGTTTTGGTGAAAACAAACAAACAAACAAACAAACAAACAAACTAAAAACTATGGATACAGAATCTGGTTAGAGAAGAAATTTATTGACCGTAGGAGATAAGTTGAATACACTATACTGTTGAAACATTTCTTGACAATCCAGATAGCCGTCACTTTCGTTCATCTTTTTTCTGTCATTTCTTCCCTCCTAGAATCTACCATCAGTGGTCTTTCAGCCCATCTTAGTTTGGAAGTTGAAGTACATAGTCCAGGCAGTGAAAACTCTCTTGTTCTCTATACTAGAAATTACCACCAAGAATCACTGATATTTACATTGACCATTTGCATAATGTTAACTTCTCCACCCAACTCCTATTTAGGTCTTTTATTCTCTTTGTATTCATCTATTCTAAAATCTGCTGATACCTGTTTTGTATTAAATACCATAGCAAGTAGAAACAAAAACAAATCCTGCATACAGAAAAAAAAAGATTTACTAATGCATATTTAATAAGGAGATATTCTGGCACAGCAGGTAAGGTAGCTTTCATGCGATATATGAGTATAGTCAATGAGCAAAATGATGCTATTGGTTTGCAAACTGACTCTGGTCACAAAGAGCAAAGAGAGACCAAAAAATTAGGAAGACCAGTCCAGGTTGGTAGGTGGCAGGTTTTAATAAGCGAGGGAACTCGCTTGCAAAGCTTGTCTTGGGTGTCTGCAAGATGAATAAATCTCTGCATCCACCCACCGGAACCTTAAAAGTTTATGTAGATGCCTGAATAGGGTTCATTCACGGATACTGTTTCTATGGTCACAGCAACATATTACTATCTCAAGATTGTGTCCTGGGGTGGGGAAGCAAGTGGAAGGCACATTCCAAGGACAGGGGAGTGGGAGAGATGTCCTGTCCTGCACAACTGAGCTAGGCAGGAGTGGAGAAGGGACGGCAAAAGGTTAAGGAAGAGAGAGAGAGACGCACACAAACTAGGAGAAAAAACAGTTTGGGGCCAGGGGATCACAGCCTCATGGACTGGAATCCCGAATCCGGCCTGACTGTTCTTTTTATTATCTTTCACATAAGCAAAGATCAATGAGGCTGGCCGAGTGGCGCGGTGGTTAAGCGCTGGCTTGGGAAGCCAGCGGCCCCGGTTGGGGCCCACATATGAGGGCCAGTGACACTGCCCTAAAAAAAAAAAAAGCAATAGAAAGATCAATGTAGCTTCCGCATGGTCTGTGAGTCTCACACCTGAAAACATAGCTCAGGGCCAAATCACTCACACCTGCAAGCTGCCTTTATTGGAAGTCCCATGAGGTTATTGTCATGCACCTCTTAAGAGAACCTTAAAAGAAACTCCTCTGCCAAGCCTTACTGATAAGAATGTACAGAGAACAGATATTATCATATCAATAGGCCATTTCACAGGCAGGCTGCCAGACCCTGAAGCAAGGGATTCACGCCCTATTTCTGTCAACTCCTGATTCCTCCTATTGGCACCCACGGGCACCCACGAGCACCCACATGACTGTGTCTGGCTTAGGTCGATTCTCTCTTGAGAAATCTTATCTATCATTGATTAACCAGCCATCCTTTGGTGCCAAGTGGGAACACATACAGTAAGCATAGTATTGAAGTCATGAGCTCTCTTTATGGAGAGGTGCACAGAGGCAGACAGGCAAGGTATAATGTGACAGGGGAGGAGCCTCCGATTGCCTGGGTAAATCTCCTGGATAAGCTGGTAGTCACATCCTCTCAGTTCCGTTCAACAAATACTTAAAAAGAGTACACAGAGTTCAACTTTCAAAGTAGTGAAATCTTTTGCACCTTACCTCTTAACTGCTGCCTCATTTTTCATTAATTCTAGGCAATGATATTATACTGTCCCACAAATCAAGTTTAAGCATTGTTCTGAGCATATCAAAGACAATATCTAATTTATGGAGGCTACAGCTACCAAGAGAAAAGGAACAATCCATCAGGTAATTACAATGCATTATGACATAGTTAGGCATAAAAAGTAATATGGATGCGAAACAGAGTACACAGTTTATTTTTTCGCATAGAAACAAGAGCATGGAGTAGATAGGAACTTTTCATCAAATGGCTATCTGGGCTGTATTCTTGAAATATTCATACAACTTCAACAAGAAGTAAAAGAGGGATGAATGTAATGGGAAAATTATTTAGGAAGGAAATCTCTTGCCATGTTTAGATAAAGGTATGTGGGTTCTAAGGATTGGTATAAAGTAAGAAATTCATGTACTGTTTATGTTGAGTATGTATAATAAAATGAAGAATATTCAATATTATTATTTCATTATATTTCCTCCAATGCACTTGAGTTAATGTATGTGAACATTAAATTCATTAATATATGAATGTTCTTACAGCAGTGCCTAGCTCCCAGTATTACATAAGTATCATTGCTATAATCATTAGTGTTATTATTCTTATGAGTAAAAGACTTCTATTTTTGCTTCATAATCTTGAAAAATAATCAGTGAATACATTTAACTATTCAAATTCTAACATAACCAATTCACATTGGCCTTTGCCTCTGATTTTTCTAAAGCATTGGAGAAAGAATACAGTATTTGTCCATGAAATTTAAAACATTTTGCCCATTTATTTATGTAAGTTTCTACTGCACACATGTCACGTAATGAGTTAACATTTCAGGTTGATGTTTCCTAAAACTGAAGAAGCTATTTGAATATCATCCAGCAGCGACTATTGGATCAATTTCAAAATCCTTTTTGAATGCTACATGGCATACAGCAGTGAGAACAGAAATTAAATATTTAAATAAAAAGATTATGGAAGATGACCTTAATCAAGATATGTTGGTACAACCAACGCTCTTCTAGTTGATGCCTTATGAATTTCCTGCATCATTGCAGCCTCCAGAAGAGAACGTTACTGTTTTCTTCTGAGTCATGTCATACACAAAAGCACACGTCTTCTAGTTACATTAACATAGGTTAAAGGGCAGAATAATCATGCTGCCCAGTTGGTAAAAAAAAAACCTAAATCAGAGTCCTGAAAAACCAAGATTGTATTTTTCTGTGCTAACCTCTTGTCAGCATCTTTTTATGGGAAATTTCCCAGACCATTAGTTTTATGGGTTAATGCCAGGTGGCATATTCCCTCTTTACTATCTGGAAATATCTGAATAAGCACAGGCTTATAGTGTGGATTTGAATTAATGCATATTATGAGAAATAGTACTTTGAGAATTCTTAGGGTGGAACTTTACAATATTTTACATTTTAGAGAGAGTTCCTCTTCGTTTAAGATCAATAACATTCCAGATATCCCAGTCTCCACAGTTTTCTGACCAGGTCTTCCACCAAGCCGAGTTTGGGGTATTTTAAAAATGGTATCTCTTCTTCCTCAGTGCTAGTCTTGATATACTGCACTTGTTAAACAAGATAACAAAGCAAAAACTGAAAGACAAAATAAAACAAACAAACAAACAACACCTCACTAATTGCCTCATTTTCTCAGTTTCCCTTTGTTTCTGTCTCTCTCTTCTTCTCTGACTCCTGATTCCTACTCCCTCTCCAGTTTTCATATGCTGTTCTACTTTGGCCTTCCAGGAAACCGTTGTCTTCTGAGAGCTAGATCCATCAAAATTCACTAGTCTTATATTATTGAGAATAGCTACTCATTGATTTCAATGACATATAATGGGGTTTATTTTCATTTCCTGTTGGTCAATGTCTTTCTCCACTTTTCCACTTTGAGGTCTGTAACTCCTTTAGTTACTTCTGGACTCTAAAAGTCTTAACTCCCCAAAGCCACATTCCCCATTTCATTGAAACATTTCCCAAAATCCATGCTTCTGGGTTTTAAGTCATTTCTTAACTGTTGCATGTGTGTGTGTGTGTGTGTGTGTGTGTGTGTGTATGTATATATAAATTCACTCAGTTTGAAAGGAAAATCAAGTCTAAAAATCACTTAAGTGTCATCATCATCATCATCATCATCATCATCATCATTTCTAACATTTATTAAGTGATTGTAAACCAAACATGTACAACATTCAGTAAAACTTAATGAGGGAGGGATTACGATGATGCCCATTGTACAGATGTGAAAATTGAAACGTCCAGAGTTAACTAACTTGTGCAAGGACAGATACCTAACAGGCGAGTTAGTCACAATGTGTAGTCAGGTCCATGTGGTCCCAAAATCTGAGCTCTTAACAATTATGGGATATGGCTTTAGACTGTGGCAGTTTTACTTTTTAACTGATAGATAGATTCTTATGACCTATAACCATGTTGGCTAATCTGTAGTAGACACACATTTTTTTCCTGAAAGTTTTAAGACTATAAACTGTGTTGGGAATGATGTTCTTGCATAACTTAAACACAAGACTTATGCTAAGGTCAGTGTGAACATCCATTCTGGAGGAATTAAATGAATTGGGACAAGTTCTCATTTGGGGCTCAAAATGCAAAATGCAGCGTATTCATTTTCAAAACATGTATATTATAGTTTTAAATTGCTTTTAGGGATTAGAAAATAATAATAAACAAAAATATCTTGCTGCACAAGTGGTTGAAAGAACACTGCTTAATTAGGCAATTAGCGCTACAGCTCTTTAAAAGTTTTAGAAATGCCGTTAGGAGAAAAATTCTTGTGGATGAAACATATATGCTTCATTCTGAAGAGAAATGTATAAAGGCTTTAATACAAAACAAAAAGAAAACAAAACATTTGTCATGGAAAATGGCTAGTTGATCTGGAAATATTGCCCATAGAAAAATATTGTGAATTTCTTAAATACATACCATACACATTATATAATACATAATAAACAACCTTAGTTTCCTATAAAGCATGAAAAATGATTTCATACATTATTTCTTTCAATTATAATTGCAAAAAGCTATATGAATTACCCAATTTCACAGAATTAACAGCTAGAAATAGTGCCATGCCTGAGACCCTTTCTAAAAATCTGAATCTTCATTCATTCTTTGACAAGAAGCATCTGAGGCAGCAACCACTGACTGAGCACTTTCAACATGGTAGAAAAGATTCTGCATGCTTTATATCTGTTATTTTTTGATGAACCTGCACAGTAGGTAGTTTATGATTAAGGAAAGTAAGACTCAGATGAATTAAGTTCAGTCATCAGAAAGCCTATGTTCCAAACATAATTTCTATATAGAAGCAACTAAGCAATCACACTCATTTTTTTTCTCACAAAGAGAATTTCAGCAAGTTCATCAGTGGTGACATTTTCTTTTTTTTTTCTTATAATAAAGTAAATTTATGTCTCTTGATACTCAGTCTTAATGAGTCTGATGGTTTTGACTGTAACCCAGGTTTCAAAAATATGTATTTATAGGAAACATACAGATGAAATCTCTTCTCTGCCTCTGACGGTTGAACAGCTGTATAAAATTACAGAAACCATTAACTCAGGCAAGCACATCCCATCTATCCTCTATTTTCCTGCATTCACTGCAGAATTTTTATTTCTACATTGAAAGACTGTATTACTGATGATTATATAATTTAAGAAAACTGCAAAAAGGGATGTGTGAAAAACACTTGTTGATGGAACACTGTAATTACTTATGCCTTAAAAAATCAAGCTTTTACTTTAATGACAACTGTATCTTTTATTGAAGTATATTTGCATTTCCAAATATAGTGCCACTCTATTCACAATTTTTGAGCAAGATAAACCTATGATTTAGCACTAAACTAATTCTTAACAGCTAGAAATATTTTATATATTTATAAAATGAGAAGATCAACTGACATGTTCCTAAGGTCTTTAAAAAACTGCTGAGATGCACTAAATATGATTTTTTTTTATTGCGGGGGAATGGGTGGGTGTATTCATCATTGTAAAATCTCTTTCCAAAATCCAAACTGGTTTTTGCCAAACAAAAACACAAGAGTTTAAAATTTCTCTCTAATATGGTTGTTTCTTATAATTTTGAACTATTCAAAGTGCATTTTGTTTATCCATTCATCAATTGATGAACATTTGGGTAGTTTCTACCATTTAGCTATTATGAATAATGCTATTATACACATTCATGGATAAGTTTTTGTGTGGATATATGTTTTCATTTCTCTTGGGTATATGCATAGGATGGGAGCTATTGAGTCATAGATTTACCACATGAGGAAATGATAAACTGTTTTGCAAAGTGGCTGAACCATTTTTTTATTTCTACCAGCAATGATGCTGTAATTAGGATTGTTTAGGATTGTTTTCTTAATTACATTGCAACTGTAAGGAACTACAATTGATTTTTGTAATCTTGTATCATGCACATTTTCTGAAAAAAAAATGATTTTTTAGTGTTACTAGTATTTTTATGAATTCCTTAGAAATTTTATTTTGGTTGTCTTTTCTTCTTGAGTTAGTTTTCGTAGTCCATGTCTTTCTAGAAATGCGTCCATTGCATTTAAGCTGTCTAATTTATTGTCATACAGTTGTTCATAGTATTCTTTTATAATCTTTCAAATTAGTATAAATTTAACAGTAATGTCTCCTGTTTAATTTCTGATTCTAGTAACGATTCTTTTCTCTTTTTTTCTTGACCAGTCTAGCTAAGGTTTGGATAATTCTATTGATTTTTTTAAACAACCAGATTTTTGTTTTATTGATTTTCTCTATTGTTTTACTGTTTTTGCTTCATTAAATCTGCTCTAGTCTTTATTATTTCCTTCCTTCTGTTTATTTTAAATTTTGTTTGATCTTCTTTTTCTGGTGTCTTAATATGGAATGTTATGTTATTGATTCGAGATCTTTATTCTTTTGTAATATAGGCCTTTTAGGTATAACTTACCTCTAAGCACTGTGTTGGCTGCATTTCATAAATTTTGTTATTTTGTCATTTTTATTCATATCAAGATATTTTCTAATTTACCTTGTGGTTATTCTGATCCATTGGTTATTTAGGAGTTTATTGTTTAATTTCCACATATATGTGAGTTCTCAAATTACTTTCTCTTATTGATTTCTAATTCCATTCCACTATGGTTAGAGAACATAATTTGTATTATTGCTGTCATTTTAAGTTTACTGAGATTTGATTTATGGCCTAGTGTATGGTCTATCCTGGAGAATGTTTCTTATGCACTTATGAAGAAAATGTATTATGCTGTTGCTGGGTTCCACACATATCTGTTAGGTCTCGATTTTATTTTTTCCTCCGGGAGAAAAACACTATAAGATTTTTGGAGACTTGAATGTTAAAACCAATCACTCAAATCTGAAAGGGTAAATTTTACTTTTGTTTTTCTATAGAATTCAATATGCATGCCCAAAGAATAAAGTCAAATTCCAAAATACATTGCTTAGTTATCTGAAAGACTCATATGTTTTATGATTATTTTCTGTGATAGTGTTCATTAAATGAAGACAGACTTGCCCATTATAAAGCCCCTTTATGCTGGTTGAATTAGGGATTAACATATGAGTAGAAATAAAGACAGCTGACATAAAATCATACACATATATATGAAATTATATATACATGTTTACAATTGTATATTACTTCATGATAAGCATTCTTATTTCATGAACTAGAATCTTAATGTTATCCAACTTTCTCAAATTTTGGCACATGTAAAAGTGTGGCAGCATCTTTAAAAACAAAATGTGATCATAACTTGTATCACAATAGGTAATATAATCTCCATTTTACAGGTGAGAAAACTAAGGCAGAGATGTTAAAGCCAATTGCCCAAGGTCACAGAGGTAGACTGCAACGGTGATGACATTTGAAACCCACAGTCCCATTGCAGACTCGTAATCATAACCACTATACTGTACTGGCATTTGATCTCAGGGGGTACGCATTCACTGTCCTGTGCCGATATGAGTATTTCAGTGGAAAACATGAAAATTATGATAATGTACCAAGTTTTTTCTTATTATGTGTTGAATCTGTTAATATTTATAACTTTCTTTTGGGCATGGTTAGCCCAAACTCTTCATAACTTAAGTAAAAATAAAAATATATTGAAGGAACACAGAAGTACATGAACCATTGCATTAGAAGACTTTGCATCATCTAAATTGATGATTTCACTTTCTCTATCAGAATCTCAGTAATTTCATAGGTTTCATGGGACCTAAAATGAAATCACTGCCACCAAAAGCATGGCAGAAATCCAGATATCAATCATATTAAGGTATGCAGAGCTGAGATATGGGGCCCCATGCCATCAATTCTAAATTTCGCAGATGACACAAAAGTAGCTTTTGAAGTTTTGGACTATGGACTGTGGCTTGCAGGAAATGCATCTGTACCTTAATAGTGTGGAGAAGATTTTGTCAATTAGACACACTCCACTGAAACTATAGATTTGTTCTAAATAAGAGAGTATGCCTTTTAATCCTAAATGTCTTTGATTGTTTCTGAAGTTTTTTTTTTTTTTCTATCACAGGATTACCATAGGAAGGTGAGAAAGCCTGACTAAAATTTGCTAGTAACAATTCTTAGAAATCTCCAAAATAACACTGACCAATGAGATATATTAAATATATATACAGAAGTTGCCAAAAAAATGTATACACATTTTAAGAAAGGAAAAAACTATTAAAATGGTAACACTCATTATACACCGATAACAAAAGATGAATACAAGTCATGATTGACTTCTGCAATTACAAGAGGTGCTCAAATATATTTGTACACTCATAGTGGCCAGCTGGGCAGATGTCTTAATTTCTGACTTTGAGTTTTCTCTTTTGAAATATGGGAATATTATTATTTATTTAAAGTTTGACATAGAATTCATATAGAAAAACTTAGAAGATAGAAAGTGCTTGCTTGTTGTATGACTTAATTAGGTAAATTTATTGTAGTTAAATTTACATGTAAATTCAGCTTCTATGGTGAACTAGTTTACATAACTATTAAGATTTTAGTCATTATCATCAAGAAATAGCTAAGGCACATAATTTAATGGCATTGTAGATACTACATTCCATAAACACTACCAAAAAATCTCAACCATATATCATCACATTTTTACAAACAAAATAATGAAATTTAGGGATTTTGAGAATCTGCAAATAACAGTCACAGAAGTTGCAACTCACAGAAGATGAATTTGAGCTTGTGACAGTCTGTTTCCCAATCTTTGTTCTTTCTAATGGACCTTCAATAACTTTGGAGCACAGGAACTGTTTTTACTCATCTTCTTGAATGACCAATTTATCATAAAGTGTTCTCGTGTGTATTTACGTGAGTTAACACAAATGTGACTAAGGCCAGAGGTATAAATGTCCTGAAGCATAAAACTTTTCTGAAATTATAAATGAAACTGTCAATCCATGAGCCTTCTGTGTGTCCTAGAATAAAGAACAAGAGAAAATGCATGTTTATTTGACAGTTATTTGTAGCCTCAGTGAATTCCATATCATGTACATAGCTGATAAATCTACCATTTACCCTTCTAGATTTGTATGTTAGAGTTATCAAAATGTTAGTTTCACAAATAGTGTTTTTTGGAGTTTTTGAGCGACATTTTGGTAAGATTAGGTGAAATTGAAATAAAAAACAGTAAGCCTGAGGGATGACTGAAATAGTCTACCTGATCTTTCTGGAAGTCATCTTAATAGTAATTTTTATATTGATGATAATATGAATGAGTTCTGTAGGAACCCTTCATATTCTAGAAAATATGCTCATATAGGCTATCTTGTTTCCTCTTTGTAACTCTTGTCTGAGGCAGGAATAGTTTGCCATTCTTGTTTTAAAGATGGAGAAGCTGAGAGTCAAAATGATGAAGTAACGTGCCCATTATCATCGGATATTGAAATGGCAACGCTTACCTTCCAACCCATACTGCATCTTTATTCATCATATTGTAAAACAATAAATTTAGGGACTAACTTGAACAGCACAGGATTTATATTCTGGTTCAAACAATAAATATGCAAATATGGGTTTTATGTCACAGGGCTATTACATCTTAGGCTCTTTTAACTAACTCTTTGTTGCTTGTATACTCAAAAGGAAAGAACCCCCAGGGATGCTTTAATATACAAGTGACAATCTGAGTCCCTCAAGTTGGATCTGGGTAGAAATATACAGAAATGTAGTAGATGACCTTACGATGTCAGATGAATATATAAAGCTTTTATGCCAGAAATGACTAATTATAGGAAAGCAGTATTCTTCAAGCCAGGGAATGCCAGTTCTGACTATTTAGCTCCCAGCTTTCCTTCAAGTGTTTCAAAGATGAAGAAATGTGTCAAAACAAATACATATTTAAATTAAAAAACTTCCATATGTGTCAGTTTTTTTATTTCTTTTTTCATGCGTCAAACTGGCAACCTTGCTGTTAAGAGCACACGCTCTATCCAAGGAGCCATCCAAGCAGCAGCTCAGCTCAAGGTGCCAAGTTCAGTCCCAGCCATGGGTGGGCATAGCCACCATCAAACAGGCAATCTTGTTATTAGGAGCAAATGCTCTCACCGGCTGAGCCATCCTGCCACCTGTTGGCAGCTCATGGGCAGCTCAGCTGGGGAGCTGCTTGGGCGAAGCTCACTGGCCCATGTAGAAATGGAGCCAGTGACCCTGTTGTTCAGAGCTTGCACTCTTAAGCAAACTCCTAACCAACTGAGCCACTCAGCCTGCCCCCTGTTATCATTGTTTTTTATGTGTGTGGAAAAATAGGAAATGCATATTCTAGCATTTAATTTCATTTTTATTTGTATTTATTAGGGTGACACTTATAATTAATAAGATTATACGTTTCAAGTGTACAATTCTATAATGCTTCGTCTGTACGCAATATTGTATGCTCACAATCCAAAGTCACATCTCCTTCTGTCACCATATATTTGAACTCCTTGACCTTCTTCACCCTTCCCCGCCTCCCTTTCTCCATGGTAACCACCATACTTTTGTCTGTGTCTATGAGGTATTTTTTGTTTGTCTTGTTTGTTCATTTGTTACTGTCTTTTTTATACCTCACATATGAGTGAAATCATGTGTTCTTGTCCTTTTCTGTCTGATTTATTTTGCTTAGCATGATAGTCTGAAGATTCATCAATGTCGTTACAAATCGTAGTAGTTCATCTATTCTTATGGCTGAGTAGTACTTCATTGTATTTATGTACCGATATTCTAGCATTTAATTTCAGTGTGAATGGTTTTACAGTAAAGGGAGAGTTTTCTTGGAATCATGGAATTATGGCATATATTAGCAAATTTTCTAAAATGCAAAGTGAAGCCAGGGGTGAACGAAGGTGCTGTGTGAGGTTTCCAATCAAATACTCATTACTGTGGGAAAAGAGCTCCGTACTTTTACAGACCTATCTCTAAAACCATGGAGACTGTGAAATTTGCTTCAGCGATCCAGTTATGGGTGCGGGAGCTGGGGTATTGAAATACCATCTCCCAGGACATCATTGGCTGAGGGCTGCTCCCAGCATTAAACGCCCAGCATTCCCATTATGCTAGCATCAGCAAGCAGCCACTCAGCCTGTAAAGCTCAGTGAGGGAAGATGAGTGAACTCTTGCAGTATCGGCTACAGTCTTGCCCAGATTATTCACCCTTCCCTAATTCTGCACTTTCAATCATTGGAATAGCTGTCCTCACAGGATAATCTTAGAAAACCTACTCACACTAAAGCACAGGTTCTTCTCAGAGTGTATCACTCCCTACTTACATGGTGCCTTATTTCACCAGCAAGAGTTAAAAGTAATCCTTAATTCCTTGTTCTACCATGAGACCTTTCCTCCCAGGTCCTCTCAGTTACAGATTAAAAAAAATAACATGAAGGGCCAGCTCAGTGGCGCGATGGTTAAGAGCTGGCTTGGGATGCCAGCGGCCATGGTTTGGATCCCACATATGAGGGCCAGTGACACTGCCCTCTACAGCTAAGATGGTGAACAACAGCTCCACCTGGAGCTGGGCTGCCGTGAGTCCCCAGGACGGCATAGCTGCAGTGCCTGCTGCAGTGGGCTGCCATAGGCTACAGTGAGTGGCCGGCAGCCAGCATGAGCTGCCAAGAGCTGCTGTGAGCAGCTGTCCAGAGGCCAGTGACCGATCTGCCTCACCCGGAAAGAGCGCAATGATGATACCAACATGGCCAGTGAAGTGATGTCCTCCACAACTAGACTGAAGAACAAAAGGACAGCAACTTGTCTGTTCCCCTTCCCTGGTTCCCCAATGCTGTTCCCCTCCCTCAATTCCCCAATAAAACCTTAAATAAATAAATAAATAAATAAATAAATAAATAAATAATAACATGAACATTTCCTGCCAGGTGATATCTAAATACAAATGGGGATAGGATCTTCTAACCTGTGCCTGGTATAACCAAAAGGAGGTCTGATTTCACTTGCTGGACAGTGTGTGTTGTGGCAGCAGGAGTACAGAAAGCTTATCTTCCATTCTTCACCCGGTAGAAGCTAGAAGTACTTTGATTCCCTCACAGGGTACATCCATCTGGGTCCAGAAGCGAGCTGAGCTCCCTCCTGCCCCATCCAGCAGCAAGAAGACTGAAGAAGGCAGTGCCGATTGGGTCTAGTAAGCACTCCTCTTTCCCCTGCCCCTCCTGTCAGCAAGGCCAAGTGGCCAGCTGAGCCTCCACAGATTCAAGAAGCTGGGTGAACTCCAAATAGGCTAAACCCAAATAAATTCATGCCAACACACTTCATAATTAAACTTCTGAAACCTAAAGACCAAATAATAAATAATAATAATAATAATGATGATGATAATAATAATAATAATAATAATAATAATAATAATTCTTGAAAGCTGCCAGAGAGAAACAGCATCTTAGCATCTTACCTATAGGGACATACAATTAGAATGACAGCAAATTTTCTCATCTAAAATTCTGAAATCACGGCGACTAGAAGGAAATTGCACAACATTTTTCAAAAGCTGAGAAAAAGTACTGTCAACAGCATATTTTATATATGGCAAAAATATCCCTCAGGAATGCAGGAGAAATCAAGATATTTTAAGATGAAGGAAACCTAATTTATTGCTAGTACACTATCCTTAAAAAATATGTAAAGAAAGTTTTCTCAACAGTAGATCTGTCTTCCTGTTCAATTTGGGTAATTCTATGTGTGTTGTTTTATACTATGTTGAATATCACATTTTATTATTCATTATTGTCTCCCACCCAATATTATGTAACTTCTGAGGGCGAGGAACTCTGTCTTAAAGTTTGTTGTGCCCAAAAAGATCTGAGCACTACCTTTTCATGGTAGTCACTAGAGCTATTTGCCAAAATTCTTTTGCTTGCCATATTCCGGACACAATATATTATTGCTTGTACTGATTCCTTTGTAGCTGGGTTTGACCATGTATCATTTACCTATTGTGAAACAAACTGCCCTCAAATTACTGGCTTAACCCAACATTTCCTTAGTTCATGATTATGTGAATTGACCATTTAGGTGGGGCTCAGCTGGGTTGTCTTTTTGGTCTTAGAAGGACTCACTCATATCTCTATGGTCAGCTTCAGGTTAGCTTTGCTATTCTTGGGTTGGTTGACCGAAAGGTCTGAAATTTTGGCTGGGAAACCTGGGCTGATGTATCTTTGGTCCATATGGTTTCTTATCCTCCATTAGACTCTCCAGGATTTGTTATTGTAGTGATTTCAAAGTTAAAATAATTAATTGCTGAGGACAGCTCTTCAATTCTCTTTTTTTGTCTGCTAAAGTGACTTAAATATTTTGAGATAATGGGCATTTTAGCAGCCTCCAAAGGGAAGGCTCCAGTAGGAGGGCAGCTTAGAGAAATCTTCCTGCATAGTTGAAAAATTGTATTATTTAAGCCACTATTTTGTATTATTTTTTATTGAAGCATACCTTAGCCTAGCCCGACACATATTTGCATACAATAGGTTCCAGATAAATGTTTATTGAAGGAATGAAGATTGATTTTTCTTAGTATTGGGCTGTTGGAAAAGTCATGATGCATTTTTGCACAAAAAACATAGAAAACATATGTCATGACTTTTCTGACAGCCCAATATTTCAGAGGAAGTAGGCATGCAAATAAAACTTTCTTATAAAACTTTTACATCAACAATTTGAGGGTAATGATGATTATGTGTTCTAAATAGTAGTTTTCAAACTAGGACTTTTGAGGATATGACTGATATTTTGATGAAAGAAAACAAAATTTAACCAACCAAATTAATTCATGTTATTAGCTATATAATTTCCAACTCTATTCATTCAACAAATATTTAATAACCGAGTACTAAATTTTACTTGGATATGCTTGAGTGGAACTTCTCAATGTCCTCCGTTATAGGAAAATTTAAATATATTTTTTCATTCCTCAAGATATCTGCTATTAAATGTCAAGTCACATTCCAATCAATTTAATTAAGCAACAAAGAGGAAAGCAAGAGAAATGCTATTAGTGTCAATGACTACATTGGAGCAAATTTAATCAAATTTGAGCAAATGACAGACCAAAATGGGTATTAGGATCACAAATGATTAACTCACTAGAAAGAACATGACTATATATTCCAGAGGATGGTTTTAATTGCACAATCATTATGCCTCTTTGGCATGGACAGATAGCCAAAATATTCTGCATTTGTTTATTTTATGACAAGTGATCATTTTGTTCAGGGTATTTACTGATTACTCTGAAATCAAGCAGTGAGTGACAAACCTCATGTAGTTTCTTTCTTTGCTTTCCATTTGTTTACTAGTTTACATATAAATGGTCCTGTGTCAGACATATTCCTATTTGAATCTGAATTGTGCTGACACCAGAAATATTTGCAAATATTTCTTGACATGTCATCAAGCATCTTGTCAATTTGAACCTTCCAAATTTATACACATACAGACATTCCAAATGCTGT
Source organism: Aselliscus stoliczkanus (assembly GCA_033961575.1). Classification (NCBI taxonomy): domain Eukaryota; kingdom Metazoa; phylum Chordata; class Mammalia; order Chiroptera; family Hipposideridae; genus Aselliscus; species Aselliscus stoliczkanus. Next base: position 116,847,839 of record CM066736.1, read on the forward strand.
TCTCAGCTCAAGCAAGGTGCCACAATTACTCTATAAAAGAGGTTTGTCAACAAGAGTTATCTGAGAGTGTAAAACTAATCAAAAATCTGGCAAGGTTTTTCTTCATTTTAAAATTTTTGTTTATTTATATACCAATATTATATAAACATTACTTTAAGAGTAATTACATGTACATTAAAAATGAATTATTTAACTTTTTTTATGAAGACAGGAGGAAATGTTCCTTATTTAAAAATGATACTTCTTTTCAAAAATTCAGAAAAAAAATCGAACTGGGCACCTAAACTGTATGTGGTAATGTCTTACACATTTTTTAAAATGGCATTCCACGTATGAGGTGCAATCAAACAATACAGTGAATGTTTAAATTAAAAAGAAACTTAAAAAAAAAACAAGGTTAGGGGGCCGGCCAAGTGGCGCTGTGGTTAAGCGCTGTCTTGGGAAGCCAGCAGCCCCGGTTCGGGTCCCACATATGAGGGCCAGTGATACTGCCCTCAAAAAAAAAAAAAGAGAAACTTATTACAGTAAAAGACATATTCCCATTAATCCCCCTCAAAATACTTCCCCTGGCTTTGAAAACACTGATCCCCTCGTTCTTGCCACTTTCTGAAGCAGTTCTGGAAGTCCCCTTTCATGAGTGTCTTTAGTTGTGCTGCTGTGGCTGCCCGATGTAATTTAATTCAAAACGTTTACCTTTTATGCTCATTTTGACTTTGGTGAAGAGCGAGAAGTTGCATGGTGCCAGATATGGTGAATAAGGTGGATGAGGACACACCATAATGTTTTCCTTTGACAGAAATCGCAGTACCAGAAGTGATGTGTGACACCAGAGCTTTTCCGTTGTGATCAAAACATATAGTGAATGCTGCTGCGGAGTGTCATCCAACAGAAAGGCAAGGTCTTCAATATGGGAAGTGGACCATAGAACCTTAGTAACAGTGTGTGACAAGTTTCAGTTTGTTCGGTGTAATCAGTCGGGTGTGAGCTATGGTTGAGAGAAGGTGTGTTTTAAAGTGTGCCGTATTTCATCCTCCATCATGACAACACTCTGTCATGCATTTCTTCTGGCATATGGCAATATCTGTCAAATAAAAACATTACATTGTGTCCTCATCCACCTTATTCATCGGATCGGGCACCATACAATTTCTGGTTCTTCCCCACAGTCAAAATGATTCAGGACATGGAGGCAGCCATGACAGCACAACTAAAGACACTCACAAAAGAGAACTTCCAGAATTGCTTCAGAAAGTGGCAAGAATGATGGGAAAAGTGTGTTCAAAGCAAGGGGGAGTATTTTGAGGGGGATTCATGGCAATGTGTCTCTTTACTGTTTATATATATATATATATATATATATATATATATATATATATATATATATATATTTTTTTTTTTAATTTAAACATTTACCATATCATTTGATCACACCTTGTAATTAAAGTCTTCTCATAGCTTAGTATACTATTCGAAAATCATGTTTCTCTCTTTTAGAAAAATAATGTCTAATTGCTTATTTTGGTCTTTACCTCATCAATGACATTTCTACAGGACATATATAAATCATAATTTCAAGTATCTGGGAAATGATAAAATGCACTTATTAAAGTTTGTTATTTGCAGTCATTTTCCTTTAAGGAAATCCAATAAATAAAGTTACAGTGTTACACAAGAGGTAAATTAAGGGAGAGGGAGAGAAGAAGCTATTTAAATAGCAAGCATATTTACCACTGGATTTCTTAAAACATCAAATTTGGTTCATGATGTATTACAAAAATGTATTATCATACATTTTGTGGAACATAATAACTTAGCTCTAAACAAATGTTTGAAGTTATAAACTGGTTTCCATTGTAATTATAGGTTCAGAAGCAGTGATCAATAGGTATAAACACTTAAAAAATACTGAAATATTGTATATACATTGTCTTTGTCTAAATCATTAGTCCTATTCTTGAGGAAACTATTTATTAAATGATGCCATAATACATTTTATAATCTTACATATTCCTTCATTACCACAAATTGAAAATTTAGACTTAAAAAGAAGCGAAGTATTCAGTCTTATAGCTCTCCTTCAACACATTGTACTTTCCTACTGGTACTATTGTACAGTATTTAATTAAGATATTTGTGAACATCATGTGTCTGAAAGAGAACAGTGAAAAATATATTGCAATTTGGATAGTCAGTTAAGTATATATCTCATGTGAAATGCAACTTTAATTGTTTTTCAAGAAATAGCTTTTTCTATAACTATTGGGTTGTCAGAAAATTCATGACGCATTTTTGCAACAAAAAACCTAGAAAGAAAATACGTCATGAATTTTCTGACAACCTAATATAGTTTTGGAACTAAAATAGGCTGAAGACTAGATACATTTAAATGTATCTAGTAAAAGTTAACTATAGTTTTCTAGTTAAAAAACGGCAAACCAGATACTTATTGCAAGTACTCACTCCAAAGTATTCCTTCAAACTATCAATAAAAAAAATAAATAAACAAACATAAATGGGTTGGTTTTCAAAGGCAAGAATGTGTACATTTTTCCCTAAATGTGAGGGAAAAATGTAAAGGATATCATCAATTAGGGCTGTCTTCAGGGTGTATGTATTTCAGAAAAATATTTTTTGGATGAGCTTTTGTCTACATAAATAGTGTTATTTGCCAATTAATTATAAAATTAATTGGCCCATATGAGGATATCTTGATTTTTTAGTATACAGTTATAATAATTGACAGAGAAATGATACTATCTCATGTGTTTTATCATACAATCACATTAACGTTCTCCATAGTACCCAGATATCATCTCTTATTGTTCATGTCCAGAAACCCATTCTTGCTGCTCTTTATGGCTAAAAGAACTGTTGCTAGATAATTTCATGTCTCCCAACACGTGATGTGTGGGTTGAATAACATTGACCAAATTAATATATTGAAGTCCTATCCTCCAGTATCTCAAGCATGTAGCCTTAATTAGAAATGGGGCTGTTGCAGATGTAATTGTTAAGATGAGGTCATACTGGAATAGGGTGGACCTCTGATACAATATGGCTGGTATCCTTATAAAAAGAGGAAATTTGGACACAGACATGCACACAGGGAGAACACCCTGTAAAGATTTCACTTATGTTGCCACAAGCCAAACAACTATCAGAAACTATGAGAGGTTTGGCAGAGGTCCTTCCCTAACTCCTTGAGAGGCAGTATGTCCTTGCAAATACCTCAATCTCAGGCTTCTAACCTCCACAACTACGAGACAATGCATGATGTTAGTTGTGGTAGTTTGTTTGGTAGCCCTAGCAAACTAATATATGTGGGAAGAAAGTAGCTAACTGGTATTATCTGCAATAACATGGCTCTTCAGAAATTGAGTCTATTAGAACAATATAGGCCTTTAGCTTCTGCTGTTCTCTAATACCATTTATTTAATGCTTTTTGCATCATTCTTCATGATGCTACATCATTCTTCATGCTGCCAATGAATATTGCCTTCCAATGATACTCAAAAAGTTATTACTGTGCTTTGTTGATAATGACCATGAATGAAAGTCCTGGCCTGAGTATGTTGGAAAATGTGAGCAATAATTCATTTTCTATTCATGTTTTCTGTTTAGAATTTTCTTGTGTAAAGGTAGAATAATGCATCTTCCAACATCTTATATCCTGTAGGCCAGTATCATTGCATTATTGAATGTGATCCCTTTCCTTGTTGATTGCACCCCTGCCTTCCATACATCACCACCAGTGGGAAGGACAGTCAAGGAGTCCATTGATGGAGTGATAAGAGTGGTTTTGTTTGCCAGAATTCTGTTTGTTTGTCCCTCGTTTGCATGGCTTAAGATTCCTCCAGAAGAGCATAACATTTCCAGAGAAATCAGATGCAAGACAGAATATTACTTGGAGTGGCCTCTTGGCATTGCAGAGCAAAGGTCCCCAAAGCCCGTTTGAGGACAAAGTAGAGGCCATCCCTGAGGACTGCCTGATATGTGATGTGGAGCTTGCAAGGGGTGAAAGATGACTGTTGCCACTACCAAGGTAATGGTAGGAATAGAGGTAGATGAAAACCCAGGTATTGACCCCTGGTTGGAGAAATCAGTGGTGTACCATTGGTAACCCAGATCCCTGAGCTTTTTGGTCCAGTGTGAGCAACAGTTGTCTAAAATCACCATGTTAATATCACTCTGAACCTTAATCAGTCTCAGAAATAAGAAACTCAGTGGGAGCGATTCATTCACCTTTCTAGGATGTGGCCAACTACCAGGTATGCCTTGAGTGGTAGCTTGGAATCAAGAGTTAGGGAGCCTCCCAATAGATATAAGTGGTGACCCAAGACAATGCGGGTCTGTCCAGGCTCCAGAAACACTGTCTTTACAGCTCTTCCAGTGTGTCTGGTCCCAGACCATAGAGAAGGATGCTAAAAAACATTTCAGGGAAGACATTCTGAAGCATAGGTAGGGCTCGGGTCAATCAATTATCCCAAATTTCTCAAGGGTTTAGAGTGGTATTGCTATGAAGTTCAAGAGTTCCTTCACTTTAAATATGACAGCACACACATCTACACTTACCAAGTCTTTTATTTGGCAATAAATAAAAAGTAAATAATTAAACAAAACACATTTCATTGTAACAGTGTTATGCAAATTTAATGTGTGCTATCAATGGCTCAGAAATCTTCAAACTACATGAGAGAAAGCAAACATATGAAATCCAACAGATGGGGAACATGTATATGGAGAGCATGGACTTTCTTAGGGAAACTCTGGATTAACAGTGATTTGTATAAAATGACAAAATTAGGGAACAATTACTAAGATAATTTTTTATAAATGTTAATTATTTAACTAGATGGTTAATAGCATTCTTTTCTCAGGAAAAATTATATAGCTGATAAATAGCTGGTAGGAGTGGCTAAAGCCTAAGAATTGGCCTCTACAGGGTGAGAAATGTGTTTAGGTACAGGTTCTAGAGAGGGTGCTAAGGCAGAAGTGAACAGCAGAATCGAGGCTGCAGCACTGTTAGCCTCTTTATAAAGTCCCATAGGACTTTTTCCACTTAAATGGAAGGAATGACCAGTATTTTCATTTAAGGCTGATGTTAGTCTTGTGTACCTGCAAGAGAAACCTGTATCAGCTCCTTATACTAACAATAGAGTTCATGTACTATAAATAGGAACACTAGACTAAAAAGATCATAGTAAACTTGGGGAAAATAAATAGCATGAGCAACGTGAATTAATACAGAATGCAAAACATCAAACAAAAGTAACAATAGACAAAGAGACACTTCAGGAAACCAAAGATATGCTTTAATAAAATTCTAATTGCTATCCTCAGACCAAAAGGAAACATCATACTTTAAAACACTGCAAAGAGCAAAAAAAGAGTTCTTATAAATTAAAAAATAAATTAAATTCTGTGATTAAAGTAACCAGTATTTGGGTTGATTAAGTGTGTTCAGTGAGAGGCTGTCTTCAAGTTTCGTCATTAACACTGTAATGTTTTTGTCCTGTGTTAATTTACCTAAATTGGAGAGATACTTCCCAGAAATCACTTTCCTGAGTGGAAGTTGTTTGAGAGAGAAATTTGCGTGGGATAAGGAAGGTGGAAGTGAAATTTGCATGGGATAAGGAAGGTGGAAGAGCTTGCTCTCAAAGGGTTGTGCTGATTCCATGCGGTGAAAGACAGACGCAGGTGCTAGTAATTACTAGTGTGTCCTCACTCGCCCTCACTCTGTGTTCAACTCTTCTTCCTGGCTTCCATGTCCATCACCAAATGGCAGAAGTGGCAGACTCCATAGGCTTCTCCACCAGGTCTCCTTTTTGCTCTCATTCTGGAAGCTAGACAAATCTCCCCTTCCATGTTTCCTTGGAAGCTCTGACTTCAGCAGCATCAGTGCTTCCAGAAAGCTGATTATTGACTTCTCTGATTTTTCCAGCTTCCACTGTTAGACCTTTGTTTCCCTCAGATTCTCCCACAATTGTATAGGCCTAATTCCTATAATAAATCCTTCATTGCATCATATTCATTGTGTTCTGCTTGTTTGACCTCTAACTGAAGCGTAATGCTCTCCTAAGTAAAATAAGCAGGTGTTTTCACATCTTGATCCCTGAATCCCAGAAAATTGCAACAAGCATCTCATATCCAACTGTGAGTTGGATATAAACAGCCAAAAGTTCATGCTTGAATACTCTGCCTTGAACAGAGTAGCTATTTTATCTGCTTTATATTCTGGGCTTCTCTTATGACATCATGAAAATCAGGTGATCTGTGCCACCTACTCGCATGTTTGAAAACTTTGTTTCATTTAATTCACAATCTTAATCAAATTGGACTTAACTCCAAAATAATGTTTGCAAAGTCCTTCCTCTGCCTGCCATCATGGCCTCTGGAATTTCATTCTCTTTACTTACATCTTTCAAGATATTATTTCTGGGAAAATCAGCCATACTTGTGGTTTTACTATCTATCTGGTCACTGGTGACCCTCAAATCTACAATTATAGTGTAGATCCCTCTAGAGTTATATATTTATATTAAACAACCTACTGATGATTCTCACTATATATCATACAAACAGCTTAAACTCAACATACCAAAGAACCAATTATATATTATTATATTACCTCTAAACATGTACAGTGTTCCTCTAGACGCTTTTTCAATAACTGGAATCACCATCACTAAGTTTCTTCTCAAAACATTAAATCAGGATAACTTCTCAGTTTTTTTCCCTCACTCTCCCATCCTAACCCTCACCAGCCAAGAAATTCACTAGCCATAAAGCTCTTCACACTTGCCAATTTAATCAATCCTTTTCTCATAATTATTAATACTTTATTAAAGTTCTCATCATTTTTTCATTTTCTTCCTTTTAAAACAGCTTTATTGATAATAATTCATTTACCATATAATTCACCCATTTAATGTGTACAACTCTACGATTTTTAGTGTATTCACAGATATGTGCAATCATCTCCACAGTAAATTTTAAAACATTCTCACCACCTCATAAGTAAATATTATGAACTTTATCACCCACCTATTCCTTCACCTTCAGCCTAAACAAACACTAATCTACTTTTAATCTATCAATTGGATTGTCAGAAAAGTCATGAAGTATTTTTTCTATGTTTTTCATTGCAAAAATGCGTCATGGCTTTTCTGACAACCCAATATATTTCCCTATTTTGGATTTTCCTATGAATTGAATCATATAATATTCAGACTTTTGTGACGGTCTCCTTTCATTTAACATAATGTTTCAAGGATCACCCAAGGTGTCACACATACCCAGTACTTCATTTCTTTTTAATATTGCATTTCATGAATGCCCCATATTTTATTTATTCATTCATTGGTTGATGGACATTTGCATTGTTTCTATCTTTTGGCTCTTATAATTAATGCTGCTATGATCATCTGTATCAAAGTTTTTGTATAGACATATGTTTTCACTTCTATTGAGTATAAAAGTAGTAGTGTGATTGTTGGGTCATATAGTAGCTTTGTTTCACTACTTGAAGAACTGTCATTCTGTTTTCCAAAGTGGATACACTATTTTACCTCCTTACTTCTCATTTCTGACTTGGTTTAAATTTATACAACGTGTCTGTAGCCCTCAATTTCACCACCACTCCTTCACCTTAGCCTTCCACTCTATCCTCAAATTTATTCAGTCTCACCCAAATACCATGATACTCTCTGGATTAAACCCTCCAGAATTCTTATTATCTTCAAGTTAAATTTGAATTAAATTACAAACTCCTTGCATACATGTCAAGATCCCTTTCTATATGTTGTATGTTTTTAAATATATATATATATATATATATATATATATATATATATATATACTGCTTTCCAGTAAAAACAAACTATGTACTTGAATTTGCGCAAAACTGACATGCTTACTTTATAACTGCATGTTCTCACATTTGATGTTTTTCAATTAAGACATCCTTCTTCCTATATTATTGATTTATCTAGTCATCCAACAAATCTCTGCTCAGTAATAGTATCTACCAGGGTAATAATCTAGATTAGCCTCCTTCAACTCTGCTTAGCATCTTGTGCTCACTTCTAGCAAAGGACTCATTGTACTTAGCTCTAATTTCTGATTTCTGTAATAGGTGACTTTTAAAGAAACTGAAAATAAATTTAAGTCAATGGCAGTGTATCTTATATCTGGTACCAGACAGATAGCAAGAAAATAATAACTATGTGATGTATGAATGGATGGATGGATGAATGAATGAATGAATGAATGAAAAATATTTTGAGTCATCTTGAAGTGAGATTATCTGAATCATTCTAGTTACTAAAACTCCATTTTTATATAGGATCTGCACTCAAAATAGTATCTAAGAAAATAAGGACATATAAATATATGAATTAATTATTGTCAACATTTGAAGAAAATAATTTCATTATATTCACATGCTATTATATTGATTTCATCTCTAGGGCTCTTAGTCAAATACATGTAAATTGGGGACAATATAAATTTAGCTCAGCATAAATAAGGACACATTTGATGATACCAACATTTGGTGTTAATAGTTTGGTACCAGTGGTGAGTTGCACCATCCTAAGAAAGTTTTTCAGATGATTCTTGGCAATAGTATTAATACATTGTTACTAGTTTGTGAGCTTTTTTTGAAATACCCATTTGACTCTATCCAGAAAGATATTACACTTTTACAATGATCTGCAGTGACAGATGTCAGAGAGGGTGATTCTGAAATCCTGAAATACAGTTATGTAAATACCATGCTACGCATAAGAATGTATTTTTTAAGCAATCCAGGGACATGTCTGACTTATTTTGGAAGAATATTCTGCATGAGTCTCATGTGTTTACACATGTTGTAAACAGGGACATTAATAGACGTTTTACACTATCTTTACAAAGATTGTTTGTATTCTGATCAGCTTTAAAGATAAAATGTCTCCCATTGGAGCAAATCGAAGGCATGCTCCCTTACCATCCAGTATTCTAAACCCAGTTTCTCTTTTTCTCTGGAGCACAGGATAAGCATGCTTACTGACTATTATATAAGATTCAAGTTTCCTATACTTTTAGTTCCTCTCCTATAACTCAACCCAGTGTGTATGTAAGTGTCACCTGGATCTCTTTGTGTTGTCCCATAGGAATTAAGGCTCAGAGAACCAGGACAATAAAATGTTCATACTCTCTCTAATGCTATTTCTGTGCATTATATCTCTTTGTCTCTGACCTAGAATTCGCATGCCTTCTTCTACCACACAAGAAACTATGTCAAACTAACTGTTCATCTAGCAAGTCCCTTCACAGTTATCAACAACTTGTTTATCAAAAACTAAGCACCAAATCCTTGATTTTATAGGAATATTCACTTAACCTAGTTAGCTCGTCTTTCTGGTTGTATTATATAGTAGTCTGGCCTTATCTAAAACTGCATCATCAAACTAATCATTGCCAAGGTTATGATTATACTTCAGATACGTCACTATTTTCATAATTATTAGCATTATATAACAGAGTTAGGCTAGGATTAATGGTTATTCATTGCCCAGATGATTTTGGTATCCATTTACTAGTGGCATATTTATTTTCTTCTGGACTACCAACTCTTTGTAAACAATGAAATTGTCTAATTTGTAAATAAATTATTGGTACCTAACAGTGAATTAGCACATAATAGCTTTCTAAGAATATAGGGTGGATTTAATGTAATTAAAAGAAGAAAACTGTATTTCTCTATCAAACAATCAACAATTAGGAAGAAAACTCAATAGATTAATAAAAGGAACTACTGTGTTGTAATAGGGGAGAAGAAACTTGCCTTGTGCCAATGACAAGTTTATAAGAAGTAGTACAGTAGAAGTGACCTCAAAAGTTCTTTTTGAAAAGACATTGCCATCTGACACAGTTCTATTCTTAAATGTATAGTCAGTTGAGTTTTAAAAATTATACATACTTGTGAATTATACCAGGCAACTGAGTTATGGAGAATGTTTCATAACAATGTACAGTTTTCTTGTCACCCATTAACAGTCAATACCGGCCCTGTAGGAAAACAACCACTGTTCTAATTTCAATCACAGTAGATTGATTTTGTTCTAGAATTGCCAAAAACAGCAATCATTCAATATGTAATCCTTACGTAAAGTTGCATTTGCTTGGAAAAATGTCTGAGATATATCCTTGTTGCATATAACATTTGCATGTTTAATTTGTGAATGAGTCCAGTTGGTGATACTGAAGTTCAAATCATTTATATCCTTAATGAAAATTTAAACCTCTACTTATCCTAATAATTACTGGGAGAGGGCAGTTGACCTTTTGAGTTATGTCATAAATACTTAGTCAATTGTGGTGTCCGTTAATGATATAGGAATTGGGGGATGAGGGAGAAAGGTTTGGTGATAGAATTCAAACTCTTCAGTTCAAGTGTATAAAGTTTGGGACACTGAGGCATTTCTGTGAAAATATTGAGTAGGTTGCTGGAGGTTAGAGAAAATAAGTTAAGGTATATAAAAGAGTTAGTATAGCTCTCAGTGATAATAACTGCTTATTAATTATGAGGTGTTATAACTATATAACTTGAAGATCATTATTATTTTTTTTAATTTTTGTCCTGGGTTGTGAAGAATAATGATCTACTAGATTTTTTACCACTGTCTTTGGGGGGAAAAAAATCTCTTGATTTTCAATCTAATTATATATATCTTTCTGCAAAGTTGAAAATTCTCAATGGAGGGGAACTATTACTTAGACTTTTTTAAAAAATATGTGATTCTATCTTTGAGAATATCCATTATAGTATGTTTCAGATTATTAGGCTTCTATAATCAACAACTACAGAATACACGTTATTTTCAATGCATATAGCCTATTTCCTAAGCATTACTATAAAACTAAAATTTTAATAATTTTAATAGGATTAAAATAATGTAAGAATATTCTTTGATGACAGTAGTATTGAATGAAAAGTATTTATTCTTTGGGATTACTGAGAATTCTTTTTTTTTTAACTGTATAAAACTGCATTTTCTTTATTTTTCATACTTTAATTTCAGAACAAAACAAACAAATAAAAAAAAACAACAACAATCCACAACACACTATGAACATCCAAACTCAATGTAAAATGTGGGAAGGGAAAGCTTGAGGCCTTGTATCCCGCCTTAGGCAGAAAGACAGGAGAGGAAAAAACCACTAGACATCAGTAGAGGAAACCAGGTGGCCAGGGACACTCAGGGCTGCTGGGGGAGCCATGGAGACACTATACACAGGGAACAAGGTCTGCAGGTAAAACTCCTACTAATCTACTTCTTCCATGTGAGAGGCATCCTCATCACCCTCAAGGGGGCGTATCTTATCAGGAAAAGCAGCAATGGGTTCTTCTGCTGTCACTTCATCTTCATCAATGTCTAGGCCTAGCTTGATCATGAGGTAGATGTGGTTGGAGTGGGTTTGGGGATATTCAAGTGAGAAGCCAGAAGAGAGCAGCACAGTTTCAAACAGCAGCACCATAAGGTCCTTGATAGCTTTGTCATTCTTGTCAGCTTCCGCCTTCTGCCACAGGGTCTCCACGAGGGGGTGGTCAGGGTTGATCTCCAGGTGCTTCTTGGCCATCATGTAGCCCATTGTACAGATGTCCCGAAGTGCCTGGGCTTTCATGATCTGCTCCATGTTGTCTGTCCAGCCATGGGTGCTCATCACAATGCAGCAGGATGAAGACACAAGCCTACTGGAGATTGTCACCTTCTCAACCTTCTTATCCAAGATTTCTTTCATGAGTTTGCAGAGGTTCTCAACGTTGGCCTTGCTCTCTTCCATTTTCTTCTTCTGCTCTTTATCCTCAGGGAGTTCCAGGCCCTCCTTGGTAACTGAGACCAGGCTCTTCCCATCAAACTTCTTGAGCTGAGGCACGCAGTATTCTGGATAGGCTCCATCATATACACTACCTCGAAGCGCCGCTTTTGCACTCGTTCCACAAAAGCAGAGTTGGCAATCTTCTCTTTGCTCTCACCAGTAGTAGTGATGTAATAGATGGACTTCTGGGTCTCTTTCATGTAAAAGACATATTCCGAAAGAGAATCCATTTTGTCTTCAGACTGGGAGATGTGATAGCGCAGCAGCTCAGAAAGGCGTCGACGATTAGTAGAGTCCTCATGGATTCCAAGTTTTAGGTTTTCAGAGAACGCCTAATAAAATTTCTTGTAGTTCTCCTTGTCTTCTGCTAACTCAGAGAAGAGCTCAAGGCATTTCTTAACAATGTTTTTATGAATAACCTTCAAGATTTTGCTCTGCTGGAGCATTTCTCAGGAGATGTTCAAGGGCAGGTCCTCAGAGTTGAACACACCACGGATGAAGCTAAGATACTCTGGTATCAACTCATCACAGCTGTCCATGATAAACACACACCAGACGTGGAGTTTGATGTTGTTCTTCGTTTTCTTTTTCTCAAAGAGGTTGAAGGGAGCCCAACGGGGGATGAACAACAGGGCCCTGAATTCCAACTGACTTTCTACAGAGAAATGCTTGACTGCCGAATGGTCTTCCCTGTCATTGGTGAGGCTCTTGTAGAACTCTCCGTATTCCTCCTGGGCGATGTCATCAGGATGTCTGGTCCAAATGGGCTTGGTCTTGTTCAGTTCCTCCTGATTGATGTACTTCTCCTTAATCTTCTTTGTTTCCTTTTTCTTATCCTTAGCACTATCATCCTTCTCATCTGAACCCACATCTTCAATTTTGGGCTTCTCATCATCATCTTTATCTTCCTCTTCCTTCTCACCTTTCTCTTCCTCTGCTTCGTCATCACTGATTTCTTTCTCTCGTTCCTTCTCGAAATAAAGGGTGATGGGATAACCTATGAACTGTGAGTGCTTCTTCACGACTTCTTTGACCCGCCTCTCTTCTAAGTACTCTGTCTGGTCTTCCTTAAGATGGAGGATCACTTTGGTGCCCCGGCCAATGAGCTCACCGTGGTCAGCTCATACAGTGAAGGAACCCCCAGCAGAAGATTCCCAGGCATACTGCTCGTCATCATTATGCTTTGTGATCACAACCACTTTCTCTGCCACCAGGTAGGCAGAATAAAACCTAACACCAAATCGTCCAATCATGGAGATATCTGCACCAGCCTGAAGAGCTTCCATAAATGCTTTAGTACCAGACTTGGCAATGATTCCCAGATTATTTATGAGATCAGCTATTTTTTTTTAATTGCTTTAACCACAAGAATTTATTGATGGATCAGAGAAAACAGTTGAATGGAACAATAAGGCACCACTGTGGATTAAAATAGTTTGCTATACAGCCAAAAGAAGGAAAAAGCCACAATCTTAGGAACTTTAAATATGCAAGTTAAGGAGCCTTTGAAGTACCTTCCTAACAGATCAGTGTCAGGCAACTCTTCCCTTTTATACAATTCCTATATCGTATCATTTGATCACAAAGTCAGACAGATACTTCATCAAGCATTCCTCAGTCATTTACACTAGAGTCATTCAGCCTGGCCACCCCTCTGTTCCTCACTCTTCCCTTTGTAGTGTTTTTGTTTGTTTGTTTGTTTGTTTTTTGTTGTTGTTTTTTTAGCAATTCCCTTCCTAATGTATTGTATATACATCTTGGAAAGCCTTCCAAAGCAAGGAAACAAGTCAGCAAACAATGAGTCAGAGAAAATCAGCCAGGGACAGATATAAGGATGAACAGACCCATAAAGACAGATGTTAGGATGCCAACAGCCTGATTCAATGAGGTCTATACTAAGCCGACTTAGGCAGAGAAGTTGCTCTGGCTCCTGCAAAGGCCTGTAATGCCACCTCAGATCATGCCACCAGTGCCAGATCCCTTGTTTCTAAGGGATTAGCAGTGGTCTACAAGAGGAGCTAGGAAGTCAATGTAACCAGGCAGCTAATCATACAATATATTCAATACTTTGAACCTGTATTAGGAGCTGACTATGGCTTCCAGCATTTGCCAAGTGTAAAATTCATAGATAATTTTGTGTAAAACTTCAAGACACTGGGGACAACCTTTAATCTCTTGGACTGGGTTAGGCACTTCTGTAACACTAATCTTTCTATTTGGAAATGTGAAGTGAAAAGCATTCTAGGGCACAGAACACTGAGACATAAACCATGCTGCAGAGGTGGGAATACCTGAGGCTTTCAGGATGCCCAGCCACCTTGTTCAAAAAGCCATGAGCAAGTCCCCAAGCATATTGTCAGAGCAGCCATTCTGGTGGCAACGGTGTCCCTAATCTAAGCCACCTTGCCAGCATATGGCTATTTTCTGAAAAGTCAACACTGTCCTAACAAGTGTAGCCACATCAGTATGCATGTATGTTGAGAATCAGAGGCCAGAGGCAGAGTGACCTGGAAAGGCTTGGCTCTACACCTCTCACCAAGGCCACCACCACCTTTCAAGAACATCTCCAGTCCAGAGCCCTTTGATGACAGAGCAGAGTGCAAGGGACCAAGAGACGGTCATGTTCTTCTGAGAGAAATGTTGGTTACTGAAAAGCTCCTGGAGAGGCAATGTCCCAGAGTCTCATTTAAGAGTAAAGGTAATTTACAACCTGCCAGACCACCAAGCTATCCTGCCAAGTCGGAAATACACTGAACAGGCATAGCTTGGGGTGCCAAGTAGAACAGAGGGGGTTGAAGCTTAATAAAAACTACAGAGGCGAAGACTAAATGAATGGTGTGTTGGGTGAAAGAGAAGTAGGAAGCGAAGGACGTATAAAAAAGGATGGAGAAGCATGCTGAAGCCCAGCTGGAGGGAAGGCAGCTTGGCTACAGTCTACATCCAGGGAAAGAGCTTTGCTGGATGTTTCTTGGCATGATTCGTTCTCTCACGTTCTCAGACTAGATGGACATGTGGCATTCAGGAGGAGAACCGGGGGTGGGGGTGGGTTGGGGTGTGTATATATAGAAATGGAGATGACTGGTGAATTTTACTGAACAGATATAGACTGGGTGTACCATTCTGTAATGCCCTGTTTATACACCACAGGCAGGTTCAGGTTGACAGAACATAACTGGGTATCATGTAACAGCCATAGTACTCCGGGAGAAGGGGAAGATGGGGTGGAGGTGGGGCTGGTGGACAGGAGGACTCTCAGGTTCCAGTTCTTAAATACTATCAATAGAAAGCAAGGAACAGTTTGGTCCCAGTCCTTTAGTGAAGAAATCGGATGCTCATTTTCTGTTCTACGTCCACTTTCTCCAAAACCTTCACAAATTCTGTGAAAGATATGGCACTGTCCCCATCTTCATCAGCCTCCTGGATGGTCCTGTCTGCGATGCTGCCCAGCTGTTCATCTGAGATATTCACTCCGACCATCATGCGTAGCACCTGTAACAGCTCATCGCGAGTGATCTTGTCGTCTTTATCCAAATCATATAGTCGAAAAGCAAAGTGCAGTTTGTTGCTTTGGCTGTTGAGCGGTTCTGGTCCATTCACATCTTTTTCCATTATCTTCAGTGGGGCGGAAGTGAGCCAAAGTTCTCATGAATCCACGGAAGCTTACTGGTCCTCCTCCTCCGGAAAGAAGGCATTGATGATCCGGTCCCCCAGTGGATTGATGGCAAGTTCTGGAATCCGCTGGAAATCTTCCCGGCTGAGAGTCCCGTTCTCTCCTTTGTCGAGGCTGGTAAAACGACTGTAGAGGCGGGTGATCTGACTGTGGGAAAAAGCCAGTCTCCTTCTTGATCTCCTTGAGCTCCTCGTCCCGCAGTAAGGTGGAGATCCGAGACCCCATCACCAAGCCAGAAGCTCCTCTGGGAGCAGAGGCTCCAAAAGCGACTAGGGCGATGGGAGGGAGGGAGGGAGGGAGGGAGGGAGGGAGGGAGGGAGGGAAGGGAGGAAGGACCAGGGGTCAAGAAGGAAGAAGAGCGAGATCAGCTTTGATCATGCCAATGCCAGTGTCCACCAGAGTGAGGGTACGTTCCTAGGGGTTGGGGATGATATCAATTTTCATCTCCTTACCACTGTCCAACTTGGAAGGGTCAGTCAGGCTCTCATAACGTATCCTGTCCAAAGCATCAGAAACATTACTGAACAATTCCTGCAGGAAAATTGCTTTGTTGGAAGGTATTGATGATGAGAGACAAGAGTTGGGCAATTTCTGTCTGGAAGGCAAAAGTGTCCACCTCCTCTTCTCCATGGTGCGCTTCCTCTGGCATCTTAAAGGTGAAGAGATGCACGTACTAGAGAGCAAAATGGGCAGGGACTGTGACCGGCTCACACACCCCAAAAAGCGTGTGCAGTGGTAACTGGAGAGGGGAGAATTCTTGTTTCCTGAGACATTATACATTCTCTCTCTCTCACAGCCTAATCAATCCCCAAATCTGTTTTCTTCATATTGATTTAATTTTGAAATTTATTTTACACATTTTGCTGTTAAGTGACATCAGAGGATTATCAGGATAAGCATTTCTCTCTAGATAGAGAGGCTTCTGAATTCTCAGATGATGGCAAGTCCCAGAGCCTGGGAATAGAAACAAGTGTATGAAGTAGAATGGGATGAAGATCAAAGCTTGGGAAGATGTAGCCATTGAACCCACCCAGGTTTCAGGTGGAACTGGGAAGTATATAGGAATACTGGGAATCCACTACCAACACTTGAGTGAGTCGAAGTTGATGGTCTTGTGGGGATGTCCCTGTGGAGAATGGGTGAGGACATGAGTCTTAGAGGAACAGAAGATTCAGAAAAGAGTGGAATGAGAACGTTTTCAAAATAGTGTTGAAAAGTGACAGAGTTAGTGCAGAAATGTTATGACTTCTTCAAATAATAGGAGAACAGTAAGGTGCTAGAGAATACAGATCTGTGAATGAAATAAGTTAGTCTTATTTTCTCTACTGACTTCTATCTGCACAAAAAGTGGAAGGACTCCACGTATTTATCTTTAGCATTCTTTGAAGATGTGTTAGATTCTGTAGACCTTACAAAGAGCAAGTCTTCCTCCAAATAAAAAGTGTCAATGGACACATAAAAGTTAAAACAAAGACAACTGTTGTTTTGATTCCACTTCAAAAAAGCATATGAAAGAATAAAAGGACCAGAATCCCAAAGCGTGTTAGACTGAGCCTTGCACTCAGATTTATTCAAATAAATCATTTACTAAGTTACTATGAACCCTCCCACCCCAGTATACTGCTTCTCTGGCTTCCTTTTCATTTGATGCACAAGGAAATAATGAAAGCTTCATCTCTCATAAAAACTTTTTTTTTCTTGAAAAATTATTAAAAGTGTGAAGGACATACAATATGTGTTCTCAAAGTGAGAACAAACATTTGAATTTCTGTTGGTTCTTGATTAAAAGTCTATATATCTAGTTTATTCTCCAGAATAACTGAGTAAAATTCTTTTGATTTAGGACTGGAATCTGGGTTTTAGAACTTGCCCTTGAATCTTCTATGCACCCCAATGCTTGAAATCATAAACTACTTCTAGAAATATTAATAGAAATGGGTATTGAAGTAATTTGCTCATTTAACATCCCTTGGATTATCCCTGAAATGTTATCAGAGATTAGTTTTATTTTCTTTCTTTCTTTTTTTTTTTTTCTTTTTTTGAGGGCAGTGTCAGTGGCCCTCATATGTGGGACCCGAACCAGGGCCACTGGCATCCTAAGCCAGCGTTTAACCACCGTGCCACTTGGCGGGCCCGAGATTAGTTTTCTTTTACATTTAATTTAACATCTTATTAATGCATAGTAAAATTTTCCAACTTCATTGCAGAAAAATATATTTCATGATGCAGTTCAGTTAGTAAGTTAATGATTCATGAATTAAATGATTTATAGCATATGAATCACAATTGGCTTTATGGTGGAAACCATTCTCAGTTTTTTGAAGCATCCATAAAATGGTATAACATGTTTTGTCAGAAAGTATCTGATGGAGAAATTAATTAGGGGAAAGGTTGCTCACTTACCAGAGGGAGGGAGGGAGGGAAGGGAGAGGAGGAATTGTGAAGAACGGTAATAAAATTAAAATCCAACTGATAAAGATAAGTAAATCATAAATTATTTAAGTCAATAGTACCAAATTTTTGGAAAGTTGAAGAAGCCAAAGACAATGGTTTAGTTATTTTTGAACTAGCTGTCCCCATACTAGGTGTGCTCTAAGAGGAATGAAATTCAATACTAGATAAGGGAGAAAAACCCTGCAAATTATATTTCTAAATCACTATTAATGATGTTCATGCAGTGTTGAAAATATCTGAGATATTGAAATATAGATGACCCTTAAACAACACAGGTTTGAACATGGGTCCACTATATGCAAGTTTTTTTCTTTTTTCTTTTCTTTTCTTTTCTTTTCTTTTCTTTTCTTTTCTTTTCTTTTCTTTTCTTTTCTTTTCTTTTATTTTATTTTATTTTTAATTAGTTTCAGGTGTACAACACAGTGCAATAGTTATACATTTTACCCCTCAAAGTGGCAACCCCCTACCCCCAATACACCACCCCACTCCCCCCCATATCATATATATCTATTACTCTTCCTCTGACTCTCTTCCACAGTATAATCCACATCCCGTGACTATCTATATATATTCAATTACAGTAGGTATACCACCTCCACTTTAGTAATACAGTGCAGTGATCAAACCTCTACTCCATCCATGAAATGGTCTCCCTATGATCATCTGACATTCCACAGAATATTTACAACATTTTTAATTATATTCCCCAAACTGTTTTTCCTATCCCAGTAGCAATATTGTAGTTGCCTATTTTTGCTGTCTAATCCCTTCCCCTTCTCCCTCATCCCCATTCCTCTCCAAATTAGCAACCATGATTTTTCCTCTATATCTATGAGACAGTTTCTGTTTACTTTGCTCATTCATACAGTTTTTCATATTCCACATATGAGTGAGATCATATGGTATTTGTCCTTCTCTGACTGACTTATTTTACTCAACATTATAGTCTCTAGGTCCATCCATATCATTGCAAATGGCATGATTTCATTCTTCCTTATAGCGGAGTAATACTCCATTGTATAAATATACCACAGTTTCTTAATCCAGTCATCTACTGACGGGCATTTTGGTTGTTTCCAAGTGTTAGCTATTGTAAATTGTGCTGCTATGAACATAGGGGTGCATAACTTTTTTTGAATAAGTGTCTTGGTTTTTTCAGGATAAATACCTAGGAGTGGAATTGCTGGGTCAAACGGTAGCTCTATTTCCAGTTCTTTGAGATACCTCCATACTGACTTCCATAGTGGCTGCACCAATCTGCAGTCCCACCAACAGTGCAGCAGGGTCCCCTTTTCCCCACAGCCCCGCCAGCACTTGTTGTTTGTTGATTTGTTGATGATAGCCATTCTGACTGGAGTGAGGTGGTATCTCATGGTGGTTTTTATTTGCATTTCCCTAATGACCAGTGAGGTTGAACTTTTTTTCATATGCCTGTTGGCCATCTGTATGTCCTCTTTAGAGAAATGTCTCTTCATATCTTCTGCCCATTTTTTATTTGGGTTGTTTGTTTTTTTGGTGTTGAGTTTCATGAGTGTTTTATAAATTTTGGATATTAACCCCTTATCAGATATATAGTTGGCAAATATATTCTCCCATTCAGTAGGCTTCCTTTTTGTTTTATTAATGGTTTCCTTTGTTGTGAAAAAACTTTTAAGTCTGATATAATCCTATATGTTCATTTTTTCTTTTACTTCCCTTGCCCGTAGGGATGTATCAGTAAAAATATTGCTTCGGGTAATGTCTGCAAATGTACTCCCTATATTTTCTTTTAGGATTTTTATGGTTTCAGGTCTTACATTTAAGTCTTTAATCCATTTTGAATTCGTTCTTGTATAAGGCGTAAGGAGATGATCCAGTTTCATTTTTTTGCATGTGTCAGTCCAATTTTCCCAGCACCATTTATTGAATAGACTATCTTTACTCCAGTGTAAATTCTTGCTTCCCTTGTCATAGATTAACTGTCCGTAAATGCTTGGATTTATTTCTGGGCTCTCTGTTCTGTTCCACTGATCGATGTGCCTGTTTTTATGCCAGTACCAAACTGTCTTGATTACTGTGGCCTTGTAGTAGGTTTTGATGTCTGGTAGCGTGATCCTCCCGACTTTGTTCTTATTTCTCAGAATTGCCGAGGCTATTCTGGGTCTTTTATGATTCCATATAAACTTTAGGATTATATTTTCTATTTCTGTGAAAAATGCCCTTGGTAGTTTGATAGGAATTGCATTGAATCTATATATTGCTTTAGGCAGTATGGACATTTTAGCTATATTAAATCTTCCTATCCATGAGCATGGTAGGTGTTTCCATTTATTTGTATCTTCTATGATTTCTTTCTTCAGTGTCTTATAATTTTCTGAGTACAGATCTTTCACTTCTTGGGTTAAATTTATTCCTAAGTATTTTATAGTTCTTGACGCAATTGTAAATGGGACAGTTTTCTTAATTTCTCTTTCCATTAGTTTATTATTGGTATATGCAAATGCCACTGATTTCTGAACATTGATTTTATATCCTGCTACTTTACTGAATTTGTCTATCAGTTCCAATAGTTTTTTGATGGAGTCTTTGGGGTTCTCTATATACAGTATCATGTCATCTGCATATAATGACAATTTTACTTCTTCCTTGCCAATTTGGATGCCTTTTATTTCTTTTTGTTGTCTGATTGCTGTGGCTAGAACTTCCAGCACTATGTTGAATAAAAGAGGAGAAAGTGGACAGCCTTGTCTTGTTCCCGATCTTAAGGGGAATGGTTTTAGCTTTTCCCCATTGAGTATGATGTTAGCTGTAGGTTTATCATATATGGCTTTTATTATGTTGAGATATGATCCCTGTATTCCCACTTTGCTAAGGGTTTTTAACATAAATGGCTGTTGGATTTTGTCAAATGCTTTTTCTGCATCTATTGAAATGACCATGTGATCTTTATCCTTCATTTTGTTGATGTGGTGTATCACATTAATTGATTTACGGATGTTGAACCAGCCTTGCGCACTAGGGATGAATCCCACTTGATCATGATGTATGATCTTCTTAATATATTGCTGAATTCTGTTTGCTAATATTTTATTGAGAATTTTTGCATCTATATTCATCAGGGAGATTGGCCTGTAGTTTTCCTTTTTTGTGATGTCTTTATCTGGTTTTGGAATCAGGGTGATAGAGGCTTCATAAAAAGAGTTTGGGAGCCTTCCCTCCTTCTGGATTTTTTGGAATAGTTTGAGAAGAATAGGTGATAGTTCTTTTTTGAATGTTTGATAAAATTCACTTGCGAAGCCGTCTGGTCAAGGGCTTTTGTTTTTTGGGAGCTTGTCAATTACTGTTTCAATTTCCTTGGTAGTAATCAGGGTATTTAGATTTTCTGTTTCTTCTTGCGTTAGCTTTGGAAGGTTGTATGCTTCTAGAAAATTATCCATTTCTTCCAGATTGTCAAATTTGTTGGCATATAGTTGTCCATAGTAATTTCTTAGAATTTTTTGTATTTCTGTGATGTCTGTAGTCATTTCCCCTCTTTCATTCCTGATTTTGCTAATTTGAGTCCTCTCTCTTTTTTTTTTTTTGATGAGCCTGGCTAGAGGTTTGTCAATTTTGTTTATCTTCTCAAGAAACCAGCTCTTGGTTTCATTGATCTTTTGAATTGTTTTTCTGTTCTCTATATTGTTTATTTCTGCTCTGGTCTTTATTATCTCCTTTCTTGTACTCCCCTTGGGCCTCTTTTGCTGTTCTTTTTCCAGTTCCCTTAGGTGTAAGGATAACCTGTTGATTTGAGATTTTTTTTCCTTCTTTAGGTAGGCTTATGCAAGTTTTTTTCAATAAATACTGTAAATTTATTTTTTTCCTTATGATTTTCTTAATAACATTTTATTCACTCTAGCATACTTTATTATAAGGAAACAGTATATTATGCATATAACATACAATATACGAGGTCTACCAATTAAGTTCTTAAACTCATCCTAGAAAAAATGCTACATACCTCATTGCTGAATATTACTATGGTCATCTTTGAAGTACTCCCCTTGGGAAGCTATGCACTGATATCAGCACCTATCCCACCCTTCAAAGCAATTTTGAAACTCTTTTTCTGGAATGGCCATCAGAGCTGTCATCATATTACCCCTGATGTCCTGAATGTCATCAAAATGTCTTCCTTTCAATATTTCCTTCATCCTTGTTTTGGGAAAAGAAAGAAGCCATTGGGGGCCAGATCAGGTGAGTAGGGAGGGTGTTCCAATACAGTTATTTGTTTGCTGGCTAAAAACTCTCTCCCATGTGGGCTGGTGCATTGTCATGATGCAAGAGCCATGAATTGTTGGGAAAAGTTCAGGTTGTTTTCATATAACTGTTTCACTCAACCTGTTTAGCACTTTCAAAGAGTACACTTGGTTAACTGTTTGTCCAGTTGGTACAAATTCATAATGAATAATCCCTCTGATATGAAAAAAAAACCATCATTTTGATCTTGATTTGGACTGACAACTTTTTTTGTTTGTGGAGAATTGGCTGACTTCCATTGTGCACTCTGACACTTTGCTTCAGGGTTGTATTGGTACACCCATGTTTCATCACCAGTGATAACATGGCCCAAAACATCGTCTTGCCTCTCCAAAAGGTCTTGGCAAACTTCAACTCTCCTTTGCTTTTGTTCATGGGTGAGCTCCTCCGGAACCATTTTTGCACACACCTTTCTCAGGTCAAGATTTTGAGTTAAGATTTTCCTAACTGTTTCTCTATGGATGTTTACTTGACCTGCTATGCTTCTCACAGTCAGCTGATGATTTTGATGTACAATTCGAGGAATTTTTGCAATGTTTTCGCCAGTTCTGCTGTAAAAGGCCTGCCAGACCTCTGTTCATTGGTGATGCATTCCCTCCCCTCAGAAAAATGCTTAATCCATTTGTACACTGCCATTTTCTTCATGGCATGATCCCCAAAAACTTGAACTAACATGTCCCTGATTTCACTTCCACTCTTGCCAAGTTCAGCAAAAAATTTCATGTTTGTTTATTGTTCTAATTCAAGCTCAGACATTCTTGCAACGGCACACAAAAACACACAAAAACAATAATGAGCACCACTCACAAAGACACCGCCACACGTCGACATGAACACAGCTGGGAGACACTGATACACCAAGGTTATGAAACCTAACCGAGCTGTTTGTACAGTGCTGCCAGTGTAAGCGCATGGTGGCAAAGTTTGTGAATCTAACTGCCAGACCTCATATGTTAATTGCCTGTTTATGTTATCAGTATAGCTTCCAGTCAACAGTAGTTAGGTTTTGGGGAGTCTAAAGTTATACACAGATTTTTGAAAGTGAGGAGGTCTGCGTCCCTAACCCTGTTTTATTCAAGGGTCAACTATATATGACTGCTATTCTTATTTTCAATCTATATTTTACAGATAGATGACCCTTAATATTCAAAAGAGGTGAATTCTAACTTGGTCGTGGATTCACCTCCTGTTTGTCAGCATTTCAAGGGGGTAACAGAGATCTAAAACAAGTCAAACAATTCATCCCTGATACTGATGATAAGTAGGTCAACTAGTCAAAATATAACTGGACTCTAGCAATGTTTTTGCAAATAACTTTTTGATTTACTCTTAGAAAGTTATATAAATTTGGAGAAAACAAAGTAAATATATATTTAGCTGACTAAATCTCAGTAACAGAACGGTGCTCATATAATTAATTTGTGCCAACAGATAGAAAATTCTCTACTGACATATTGTATCTGTCAACTATTCCCTAATAATTTATTTTTAACTAACTTATATGAACATAGAAAATGGAGTTTTGCACAAAAAATTGGGAAGAGTATATGGTACAGTAGACCCAAGATCCAAAATAAATTTGATTGGTTGGAAAATGAGCTAAAATTTAACAAGATGATGTGGTAATTTTCTCTTTATTACTGTGTCACAATTTATCCCATAACGCAGTGGTTCAAAATAACATAATTTGAGTCAGGAGTTTAGTCAGGGCTTAACTTCTTCCTTTATTTTAGGGTAGGGCTAAATTCAAGATAAAATACAAGGCACCAGCTAAGTTTGAAGTTCAAATAAACTACTTTTTTTTTAGTATATTTTTCTCAAATATCTAATGGGACATACTTGTGTCCCATAAATATTTGTGTTTCATATAAATTCAACTGGACATCTTGCTTTTTGTTTGTTTCATTCTTCCTTGTTTTCTAAATTTGGTAACCCCACTTCAGATCATGTCAAATGACTACAATCAAGGTATCAGCCAGTGATAAAGTTTCATCTGAAAGGTCAGCTTTCAAGGTCAGCTTCTGAGCTCATGTGGTTGTTGGCAGAATTCAGTTCTCTGACAATTTTTGGATTGATGGTCTCAGTACTTTGCTGCCTGTTAGCCATAAGTCACCCTTAGTTTCTTATCAAATGTCTTCTCCAATAGACAATAATTAACAGGAATGCATTAGAGCTACTTTGCTAGGAGCCCTCCTACCAACTACATGATTTCACAGGGGATCCTGAAAGAGCATGAAAAAATATTCAGGGGCTTTTATTTCTCCCCAGTGGTTACTTTAAGATAATTCAATAATTATTTGACCACAAAACTAGAACACAGGACGTCCACAAGAGAAATGATCATTTTTCTCAATAGACCATAGCAAAGGTATTATGTTCTGCTCTGAACACCATGCTTTTTAAGGAGTACCAATAAACTGGAAATAGCCAGATTGGTAAAGGAGCTATGGAATACTTGTATATGATTTCTTACTGTGAATAGTGGAAAATCTGTGACATGATTCCTTAAATGTAGAAGATTCAGGGGTAACATGATAAATATTCTCAACACTTTGATAATCCATTATGTGGAGAAGGGACTGAAATATAACTGCAAGGCTATAAAAGGAAGAAAAAAATAGGTGGGTAGAAAATATAGAAGGAAAAATTTCAACCTAAATTGTGGTAGGCTTTTCTCATATATCGATCTCAAAATTCAATGGTATACATGGAGAATTAATTCTATGAAAATCTGTACCAGTGTTCAAATTTATCTGATAAAAATTCTGTAGAAATTTAGTTATTAGATTAGTATTTGGATTAGATAACTTCCAAGATTTATTCAAACTCTGAAATTTTCATGCTGGATAATCTCTATTTTTCATTGCTTAATTAAATTTATTGGGGTGGTATTAGTTAATAAAATTTTATAGGTTTCAAGTGTACAATTCTATAATACATCATCTATATATGGCATTTGTGTGATCACTACCCAAATTCAAATCTTCTGTCACCATATATGGAGGCAGTAGAAATGGATAATCTCTGTAGTAGAAGAAAAACTAATCAGCAATAAATTGAATGAAAAATATTTGGACGGTGTAAAATTAAATTCTCCAATGAGGGAAAAATAAGAAAACAATATCCATTGTTTTTGTGGATTCTAGGTTTTATAAAATGAATAAAATAATAAGAAACTAAGACTATGGTTTACAGCACCATATGTTTAGAACCAACTAGGTTGAATCATTTTTTTTTTCTCTTGTTCAGTTTTTCATTTAGTTCCCTGACTTAGCCCATCAACAAAAATTCCCATTAGATATTGTTCATAGAGATTTTCTGTGTTCCTAATTGAGCTAATTTTTAAAAAAATATAATTCTTTTGACTTACTTGAAGGGCCATGTTTAACACACTTCACCCTCAGAGGAGGGTCCAGGTTTTTTGGGGCCTGAAACTTGTACAACTTGGGGACTAGGTAAAGAATACAAATTTACAAATACAAAATCAGGTTTAAATATTAAATATTTAATTATGTTGATAAAATAAATCATATCATATTACACATTTAAATGTGTTTAATACCACTAACAGCACAAATTCATAAAATTATTATAAAATTCAATTAACTTCCTAAAACATTTCTATGAATACTATTTTCCTTCATTTTTAGTGGCATGGTCTTTTAATATCTCTTCATAGTTCACTATTTTTGTGATATTTGTTCCATAGAGAAAATAAAAAAGAGAATCACTCCTCTAGCTTAGCTGCTTTTAATATATTTCTTTTTTTCAGGTTCACAGCTTTTTATTGGTAATGTCATATAAATGCCACAACAGTCTTATTAGATCTTAAAATATTTGAGATTTTGAAACTTGATAAAAATCTGTGAAAACATCTCCCAGCGCCCCTAGAAGATGACTGAAAAGTGAAGAATCTTGCAACTTTGCTTTCCACACCATTTACTGCTTGGAAAATGCTGTGCTCAAATTAGTTTCAATAAACTGTTTTCAGCACAGATTTTTGCAGGATGTAAGAAAACGGCAAAAAGGGCAAGGGTGGAGGATGGAGACTCACATTCAGAAGGAGAGAGAAAGCTCAGGTAAATAAGACTAGAGTAAAAAATAAGGGTAATACCAGATAGAATTGGAGAGCTTTGGATTCCCAAAGGAGTGAGGAACTACTTCTAGCATTGACGGAATCAGTAAAGTACACTTAAGCAATGGGTAATGGTGGAAATGCACTAAAATCATAGCTGTATCAGCAAAAAAGAAAGAAAACCAAGACACTCATCCAGAAAAAAAATCACTGTGTAATCAACATTGGAATTGGTCAAATAGAACAAAATGATTGGATGAAATTACGTATGATTTGCCAATGTCTCAAGATAAAAAGGAACGGGGAGGGAGATTTCTGATATGGAAAAAGACCAATAGAGCTGTTTTACAATCCTCTAGAAAATCCTTTGATTTAACATATCCTGTGAATTTTTGTTGGAGGCATAAGAATAAAAACATATTATTTTATAAAAGAGTGCTGCATTCAATGTGAATGACAGTTTATTAATAATTAGAAACATTCTGAAATAAATTTGTTATATAGTATTAATGGCTGCTAGCATTTATAAATACTTGCTTTAAATTAGAAAATATGTTGGGTATTTTTCATTTATTATCTGACTTTATCTTCCAAATAGTCCTATGAGGATGTCAATTATTGCTTGAATTTACAAATGATGTTACAAGGGATAATGACAAAAAGGTTAATATAATTTCCGTGTGAATTAAAAATATATGTACATTACACCAAAACAAATGCAACAAATGAAGTGTGACCTTGATTTCAGTTTGTTTTCTACAATTCAACTTGCCCACACAGAGCCTATGGGATCTACTTATTTCTGGTCTTCATGGTTAGACTTCAGTTTGGGAATCACCTTTGCTCTTCTTTATTGTGAAGTTTTTATACAATCAATCCATTAGTTCTTACATTTATAGGTCCATTTTATAAGCCTGAAGCCTCACGAAGCCTGAGGCTTCCTCCTTTGGGTCTGTTTAACCCCATATTTCACCTGATCTTGAGTTTATTTTATTCTCAACATAACAGTCACCCCAACTGGAGAAGAGCATGGAGAAGGAATCATATTAAAGCTGTGAAAAATAAAGCCTTGAAACCATGTGGTTCTGTGACACAAACCTGAGAGCAGAACCATTATGCTTAGACTTTTGCTTCAAACTTCATCTTTAACTGGACCTTCACTGAATGGGTTTTTTGGTTGTTCATTTGAGTACATATTTAGATGACTTGAAAGCAAGTTTTTTGTATAACTACCTAACTAATCACTTTAACTAGTATGCATATTCTATATGAATTTCAATCTGTACTTCATCTAGAAGGGCAATTTGGAATGGCTTAGAGCTCAAATCAGTTTTGAAGCAAAAAGTTCTTATCGTATTTTAAATTAAGAACAAAAATAGTTAAAATCTTATTTTGCTCCCATTTATGAAAATGAAAAGATAAAAGACTTGAACGGTGAATGCATAAAAAATCATACATCATGTTTTGCATAGCTTTGATATATTCAATACTTTACAAGTACTATTTCCAGGAGATAAAAACATTTTCTATGTTAAAAATATTGAGCTGCACAATGTGAGGAAAGATATGTTTTGTAAAAAAGTATTTGAGAAAGTACAAATTCATTCA
The DNA here is from genome assembly GCA_033961575.1 of Aselliscus stoliczkanus. NCBI lineage: Eukaryota > Metazoa > Chordata > Mammalia > Chiroptera > Hipposideridae > Aselliscus > Aselliscus stoliczkanus. The sequence continues at coordinate 116,875,786 of CM066736.1, forward strand.
AACAGCAAGTATGAAGCACCTACTGTCTTGTCTCATGGTATGTCAGCATCCTTATTCAGTTAAGTGGCTAGAGTATGATAATAATACAAGCTATTAGTTGAAACTTTGCACTTGTCCTTAGGTACATAATATATACTTTAGACGTGGACCCCCTACGTGCCCTCAAGACTTCATGAATTTAAGAGAGGAAATTTCAAGTCATTTTTAGATTTGTCCATAAAACTCAGTCAGAGCACCTGGTGGGGTAGTAGGATAACTTCTGTGTGCACAAGACAGCTTTAGTAGAGACTGCAGTGAACATTTGCTTTCTAAATTTCTTGATGGACTTCAAATTGCAAATTTCATTTTCACCACCACACAGGAAATAATTGTTTTATTTGTGTTTTATGCAGGAAGTTTATTAAAATATTACTTTCATTTACACATCTTTAAAATTTCACTTTCTCCTGTCACGTTACTTGGTAACTGAGTCTGAGCACTTTTGTGACTCAATGCACTTTTTTAAAACTTTTTTACTATTATTATTAGTTACAGATGTACAAAACAATGCAATAGTTATCTTTTTCACCCCTTACAAAGTGACCACCCCCTCCCTTCCCCCATCCCCGATATCATACATATCTATTACAATTCGATTGACTCCATCCCCATACTGTACTCCACATCCCATGACTATATATGTGTTAAATTATAGTCAACATCTAATATTAATCAGTGGCAGCTTCAGATGTACAGTGCAGGCCACTACATCATCCATGAAGTGGTCTCCCTGACAAGACTTATGAGTCCTTCTGATCCCCTAAGAAAAATATTTGCAACCTTATTGATTATATTTCCTAAACTGCTCTTCTGTTTCTGCAGTAGTATTGTAGTTATCAGTTTGTGTTGCCTTGTCCCTACGCCTTCTCCCTCATGCCCACCCCTGTTCCATCTAGCCATCATCAGTTTTTTCTTTGTGTCTCTAAGACTATTTCTGTTTACATTGCTCATTTATTCAGTTCTTTAGATTCCACATATAAGTGAGAGCATATGGTATTTATCTTTCTCTGACTGATTTATTTCACTTAACATAGTGTTCTCTAGGTCCATCCGTATTGTTGCAAATGGTACTATTTCTTTCTTCTTTATAGTTGCATAATACTCCATTGTGTAAATGTACCACAGCTTCTTAATCCCAGTCGTCTACCCATGGGCATTTCTATTGTATCTTTTGATTTCCTCCTTGATCTCATTTGTGACTCCTTTGCTATTTAGTAGCATGTTATTTAGCCTCCATTTATTTGTCAGCTTTCCGGGTTTCTTCTTATGATTCATTTCTAGTTTCATAGTGTTGTGGTCAGAGAAGACACTTGAAATGATTTCAATCTTCTTAAATTTATTTACACTTGTTTTGTGTCCTAATATGTGGTATATCTTAGAAAATGTTCCATGTGCAGTTGAAAAGAATATATATTCTGTAGCTTTGGGGTGAAATGCTCTGAATATATCAGTTAAATCCAGCTGGTCTAATGTGTCCACTAAGGTCGCTGTTTCCACATTGATGTTCTGTCTGGAGGATCTGTCCATTGATGACAGCGGGGTGTTGAAGTCCCCTACTATGATAGTGTTACCATTGATCTCTGTCTTTATGTCTGACAATATCTGTTTTATATATTTAGGAACTCCTATGTTAGGTGCGTAGATGTTTACAAGGGTTATGTCCTCTTATTGGATCGATCCCTTTATTATTATGAAGTGTCCTTCTTTGTCCTTTATTATATTCTTCAATTTAAAGTCCATTTTATCTTATATAAGTATAGCTATTCCAGCTTTTTTCTCAGTTCCATTTGCATGAAATATTTTACTCTATCCCTTTACTTTCAGCCTGAATGTGTCTTTTGATCTGAGGTGAGTCTCTTGTATACAGCATATGCTGGGGTCTTGCTTTCTTATTCATTCAGCCACCCTATGTGTTTTTATTGGAGCATTTAATCCATTTACATTTAATGTGATTATTGATAGGTGCATATTTATTGCCATTTTGTTATTTGTGTTCCTAGTTTTTCTTACTTAGTTTGTTTTTCTCTTCTGCTTAAAGAAGCCCTTTTAACATTTCCTGCAAAGCTGGCTTGGTGGTAATGAATTCCCTTAACTTATTCTTTTCTGGGAAGCTCTTTATCACTCCTTCAATTTTAAATGATAACCTTGCTGGATACAGCAATCTGGGTTGTAGGCCTTTATTTTTCATCACTTTGAAAACCTCCTGCCACTCCCTTCTGGCCTGCAGAGTTTCTGTAGAAAAGTCAGCTTATAATCTTATGAGGGTGGCCTTGTAAATAACTTGCTGCCTTTCCCTTGCTGCTTTAAGGAGTCTGTCTTTGTCCTTAACCCTTGCCATTTTCACTATAATGTGTCTTGGTGTGGGTCTGTTTAGGATCTTCTTGGTTGGAACTCTCTGCACTTCCAGGGTTTGTATTTCACTGTCCTTTGCTAGGTTAGGGAAGTTTTCAGACGTTATTACTTCAAGTATGTTCTCAATCCCTTGCTCCCTCTCTTCTCCTTCTGGTATTCCAATGAACTGAAGGTTGTTGCATTTGATGTTGTCTCCCAGCTCTCTTAAACTATTTTCAATGTTTTTCATTCTTTTTTCTTTTTGTTGTTCTGCTTGGGTGATCTCTGCTATCTTGTCTTCTAAGTCACTGATTCGATTTTCTGCTTCGTCCAATGTGCTAGTCATTCCATCAAGTTTGTTAGTTAATTAAGTAATTGTGTTCTTAAATTCTAGCTGGTTGCTTTTCATGATTCCTCTATCCTTCTTTATATTTTCATTAATTTCTTTGAACATTCTAATAAACAGTGTTCTGAACTCTGTCTCCGATAGGTTGTTTACCTCTATTTCCTCTAGTTCCATTGATTCAGAAAGTTTCTTCTGTTCTTTTATTTGGGTTATATTTCTTTGTCTCCCCATTCTGGCTTACTCTTTGTGCTTGCTTCGATATAACAGATAGATCCCCTAGGTCTGTCAGTCTTTTCTGGGTGGACTTATGTGGTATGTGTCCTTTATATTTGAATTACTCAGTCTCCCTATTCTCCTGTGCTTGTATTTATCTGAGGTGTTCCTTGGGTTGTGTGTCCTCATCTGTTGAAGTTTTAGCTTTGATTACTTTTGGCTTGTCAGTAGGTGGGATTGACCCCCAGACTGATTAGCTGTGAGGATCAGCAGTGTTCACAGTTTATGAGCTGCTGTGAGAGGGTTGACCCTTCTGATGAGGCTTGGACCCTTGGGCCCTAGTACCTGTAGCAACTTCCTTTTGGGTGTGACTCTTGTATGTCAAACCCAGAAATGCTCTGGTTTTATCTAAAGTTGGCCTCCATGCATGATGATTCTTGTGTCTTTTTGTTTGGGCCCAGCTGCAGAGAGATTTTGGAGCAAAACAGATCAACAAGAACAACCACTGCAGCCACAAAAGGAAACAAAATGCTCTCACATGTAAAAAAAACAACCATCAACCTATAGTCAACTTGTACAGAAATATCAAACATACAAAAGAAGAAAGCAAACAAAAACAAAACAACCACACACACAAAAAGTACAGAAGAGGAAACAAAATAAAATATATCATAAAATAAAAAATAGAATAAACGCAAGAAACCGAATAGCTATACCAAAAAATTAAAATTAAAATTAAAAATTAAAAAAAAAAAGTAAAAATAAAAATAAAATAAAATTTGCAGAAAAAAGGAAGGAGGAAAAGTATAGCAGTGAGAAGAATGAATAAAAGAAAGGAGAAAGTAAGGGTGGGAAAAAAAGAAGAAGAAAATAAAGAAAAAGAAAAAAAAATATATATATATTATATATATATATATATATATATATATATATATATATATATATATATATTTGCCTCCACACCCATATATATATGGACATATATTCACCTATATACACCCATATATATGCCTATTTTAAAAACTAGAAAATGATAATAATGAAATAGAAATAAAAACCAAAAACAACCAAGATAAGCAACCAATAAAGGGAAGAAAATTAAAAAAAACAAACGTTTCGGTCTTGGCTAAAGTCCACCAAGCTCTCTTCAGTTTGTCTGCTGTACAAAAATTCCTGTGCGTCTTGTGGGAACAGTAGGCCACCTGATGCCTAGCGTGATCCTGGCACTGCAGGTTTGCTGTACTTGAGTGTGATTGTGATGTGTTATTGGTAGTTTTTACAAAGTCACTGCCTTTTTGCTTTTGCCTGTCCCAAGGCAGGCTGCATCCCCAAAGACTCAATGAATGTCTTTGGGCACGCTTTCCATTGACAGCTGTGGAGAATGAAAGCGTTCCTCCCTGCCAAAAGAGTCTGTTAGCGCCTCAGCAGGTGAACCTGCCCTGCCTCCCAAGCCTTGCATAAAGGTGGGGGCGGGGTAGGTAGTCTCACTCTGCAGCCTCTTCTAGGGTGGAAATCCTCGACCCCCTACGGATAGGAATACCTCTGTAGTCTGCCCCTACTGCTCCATTCAGAGGTCAGTTTAAAACTCTGGCTTGGCAGGGGGGGCCAAAGTTTGTGGGCGTTGGTGGGTTCTTATTTCTGTAGTTGTTTGTTGTTGTTTTGTTGTTGTTGTTGTTGTTTTTGCTTTCTGTTCAAGAGAGGAGGAAAAAAAAAAGACACAGTCCCAACACTGTTTTGTGCTAAGGCCTTTGCCTCATACACTCCAGCGGAGTTCCTGCTGCTCTCCCAAAGGGGTTCCACGGGTTTAGGGGACTGCGCACACCCTGCCTACCGCGCGGCTCAGATTCCCGCTCCATCTCTCTCTCGGGGATCTGCGTCTCCGCCCGGTGTGCTGAGTTTCCTGTGAGTATTCCTTCTTCAATGCACTTTTATCTAGTACTTAACCCTCTGCTCCAAAGTATACTAAGTATACTTCCTTTCTCTCTACGTGTGTAAAGTATAATTTGTTTTTACCTCATGGCTTTTGGAAAAAGTTGATTTTCCTATGGACCATGTTGTTTTATTATGAGATATTTCATTAAGTAATATCTGCCAAATTTTGTGTGTGTGTGTGTGTGTGTGTGTGTGTGTGTGTGTGGTATGTGTCCACGAATGCACATATATGTGACCTTGGAAATGTCTGAGAATTGGGAAGTAGTTGAAAAAAAGCACTTGTCAGTCTAAACACAATGAACAATTAGTTTGGAAAAGTCATTAAGGATGAGATGTTTCCTTGAGAGCATGATTTTTTTTTTTTCAGTTCAGTCATTGTTGCAAAACCTGAAGCTCAGAGAATTTGATTAATCTCTTTTCAGTATAAACTAATTGGATTTATGGTATAAAGTATTCTGCTAAGAAAAAAAATGGAAGTTTGTATTTTACTCTTTTATTCTCATTTAATGATTTATTTTAACTTGTTACGTTAACTTGGCTCCATTTTGTATCTGTGGGATAGACACTGCTTTGAAACTATATAGATTAGACTTTCAAATCCTCATATTATGATAGATTTTTCCATGTAGGAATTCTTTATTCTTACGAGTTGACTGTAATTGTTAGTGCCAAAGAGAAAGTAACTTTCAAGGAGCAATACAATAAATTATTTTCACTTTGAGAGGATGAAAAAGATGATGAATAAACAGTATAAGAGAAGTACATATTCTGAAACTTTCTGATTAATGACTTCAATACTAGCTGTCTCTTGCTCTTTCACACACATGCACGTGCACACACACACATACACACACACACACACACACACACACGGTCTGGCAATTAAGTTTGCAAAATTTTTGCCACGATGTTGCTAAACTTATTGATATCAGAGGGATTATTCATTATGATTTTATATCAACTGGACAAACAGTTAACCAACTTTATTATTTGAAAGTGCTGAAAAGGCTGAGTGAAAAAGTTAGACAACCTGAACTTTTCACCAACAATTCATGATTCTTGTATCACAACAATGTGCCAACTCACATGACACTGTCTGAGAGGGAGTTCTTATCCAGCAAACAAATAACTGTATTAGAACACCCTCCCTACCCATCTGATCTGGCCCCCATTGACTTCTTTCTTTACCTGAAGATAAAGGAAATATTGAAAAGAAGACATTTTGATGACACTCAGGACATCAAGGGTAATATGATGGCAGCTCTGATGGTCATTCCAGAAAAAGAGTTCCAAAATTGCTTTGAAGGGTGAACTAGGCACTGGCGTTGGTGCATAGCTTCCCAAGAGGAGTACTTCAAAGGTGACCATAGTGATATTCAGCAATGAGGTATGTAGCACTTATTCTACGATGTGATTTGTGAACTTAAGTGCCTGACCTCATACATTTAGCTATGCAGGTCTTGTGAGCATTACTCAAACCCTTTGGACTAAGACTGCCTGGGTTAGCATTTTGTCCTTATCTTTTATATGCTATATGAACTTAGACAAGTTGCTTCACCTTTTTCTTTTTCTTCTTTCTTTCTTTCTTTCTTTCTTTCTTTCTTTCTTTCTTTCTTTCTTTCTTTTTCTTTTTTTTTTCATTTGAGTTTCTTAACTATATTATATGAAAGAATAATGGTATCAACCTCATAGGTTTGTTGTGAGGTTTAATTTAGTTAATCCATGTAAAAGATTAGCTCAGCACACATATTATTAGGCAATCAATAATAGGATGACCCTCATTCACTTTATTCCATAGAGAGGTGCTTTTGTTCAACAAATCCTCAAGCCCGATGTGTCTCAATCACACTACTTTTAATCATTCCTTTACTGATAAAATAGATGAATGGGGAGACTATGATATAATATTGTTATCATCTGAGGTCAAGGAAACAACAACTTAGTCTCATTTCTGGCTCTCGGGAAGAGAAGCATAATCATGCAGATCAGGTCACAGAGATGCCATAAAACTTGATCATCAGCACAGGGTCTTCAGTTCCATCAGGTTTTCTCCAACACATTCTGACATGACTGTCTCGGTGTATCATACAGATTGAACAATTTCATTATACCCAGAAGATTCTCAAATTTATTTCTAATACCAACTGATAACTTTATAAACATGCAGCCAGAGTTTGCCATCACTGAAGAAGATTTAAAAAGCTAACATTTTTCAATAAATCTCTAGGAGTGCGAAAGAAACTTTCTGAAAATATGATTTTTCAGTAATTCTCAGGAAGATAATTGAAAAGGGAACTGCCTAAATATATATGCATTAAAGATACTGACTCAGGCTCAGACCCTGGAATCCTCAGGCCTCAGTCTTTTCCTGGAGAAAGAGTAGTGTTATATCTGATGTCATCAGAGCCCTCAGATAGAACAGAATTCTCCTATCCTCCAGGTTGATGCTGTCAGCACTGGAGTGAGGACCAATATTGTATGGAAAACATGAGAAAAGTATTACCCATCAAGTATAGAAACAGTTCAGAAACAAGAACTGACAGTTTCAGGGGTGATCTTTTCCACTCGTAGGGGAAGATACTTACAATATGGCTGGGACAGTCTGCCAAGATATTAGAATGTGCCAGGTACCAAGTAGCAAAATGAAAGAACTTGTTATAAAATGTGAAGTCCTTTGTATTCTATGGGTGAACAGTGCTTCAGAAGTGTCCTAGAGTTTGGAGACTTGGAATGGGATTTGAGAGTGTCGAGAACCATAGGTTTTTGCAAGTTAAATTGCTGCTCATCAGAGGTAAGATGCTTATCTACTGTGGCTCAGAAGAGTAATTGAAGTTGGTTGCTAAGGTAGCAATGGATCAGGGAGTGTTTACAGAGCCTGTTTTCAAACAACTTAGAGCAAGCACTCATAAGTGGGACACGTTGACTGCAGTCAGTGGACATTTCCTTTGTATTGCCAAGGAAACTGCACTTGAGTCAATGAGAAGAGGAAAAACCAAGTCACAGACATGAGAGAGGGTGAGGCGGAAAGGGAGAGCAAGCCCTCTGGAAATGTGTGAAAAGGAGGACCCAGCCTGAAATGTAAAGATGTGAAGAATTTTTACTATGACCTTATAAGATTCTTGTGGGGAGCATGGGGGGAATGGATATAGAGGTTTCCTTATAAGGACTAAAATGGACAAGAACGGAGAAAAGGGATAAGCAAGTAGTTCACATGATAATAAGCCTTCCAAAACTATTTTAGCTGTAAGCATGTGTGGACACATGCAAAAGGATTATTATCAGGATGACCTGAGGTATTTACAATGTACAAAATATCAAAGATATTCTAAAGTAGTAAAGAAGTTTGTTTGTTTGTTTGTTTAGCTGAGCTATCCTGCCACCTGTTGGCAGCTCAACGGGAGTAAAGAAGTTTTGATTCTAAAAATCCCCAACCCTCAAGATAACAGAATTGGGGTAGAAAACGGTCAATACCTAAAACACTTCACTTAGTAATTGGTGAGATGGAGGCTAGAATTGGAAGAAAGACGGGGGTGGATTGGTGTTCAGTAGTACATGACACCATACATCACAAGTGACAGTTTGTTATCTAATTTACAAATGACACCAAAGCTACCTCTCATTCAGTAGTGAAATGGACCAAGATTGTATAGTATAGTTTCAGAGGTTTGCCAGTTAAAGGAGGTACATGGTTTGGTATAATCGTATGATGATGATCACACACAGAAGCAATGAATGTAGTAATAATTTAGTGCATTAAAAAGTTCTTAATCCTAAACTAACTCATTACATAATCACCATATCTCATTCCATGCTGACAGTATTATCAATCATTGGAAATCTTTGATTTTTGACTATGATGGGACATTAAAGTAATAGTTCCCAAACTTTGGTAAAATACTGAGAGTGAGAATCATCTGGATAGCTTATACACAAGCAAGGAAGCAAACAAGAAGATTGGGTTTCTGACCTCTACCCCGAAGAGCATCTGTCTGAGTAGCTCTATTATTTATAAGGGATTCTTAAGTTATGGACATTTTCCTATAACTCTGGCAATCACTTAGTTTGTTGAATCATTAATATTCTTATATACTACTGATGTTACATAATTCAGATGCTTGAAAAATGCTAATTATCCCCAAATTATAAATCCCTGAAGTTATGGAATATGTGTCATACATTTAATTATTTTAACATTTAAATAATGTCAGGTACATGCAAATAAATTTTTACAAAACTCAGGGTACGAATTATTTTACTGATTTAGAGAGTGTTGAGATTGTTGAGAGCCTCTCTTGCTCAAGCTATCTTAGAACCATTGAGATATGGACGTGGAGATAAAAACATTCCATGTATTACTGATAGAGCCATTGAAAGATAACACTTAGTCTGTGGCTAAGCAGGCTTGTTAACACTTCACCATTAAATTATACATTATTACACACATTGTCACTCAAATAGCTTGACCAATTACAGTACTCCTCTAAAAAGGCAGATAATGAAAATGCATTGCAGAAAGCAAATCCAAACACCTGATGCCTGCAGATTGGCACATCTCAAAATGAATACAAGGAGGGGTCAGATTGAACAGATCTTCTGTCAGTTCATTCTTCCAAGTTCATCATATTAGTAACCTTTCTATGTATAAGGGGGATGATCACGGGGCAGGAAGAGAAGTGTAGAGTGTTGATTTTCATAGAAGAGTGTTGAAAATATCAACACAGATGTCAGAATGGGCTCAGAAAACTAGTACATTATAAAGCCAAACTCAGTGTTTTGGTTTCCAGCCAAATTTTTTTCCAAAAACCACTTTAACAGAGAAAGTCATGAAATTGACAGTTTCAATCCTTGTACTCTCATTATCTGGTAATTTATTCAATACTTTCCATAAACTTCTGCTTTGGGCCAGGACATGTGTTGGGGAGGGAAAAAAAGATGGTGAATCCAACTCATTGTGGCTCACAATCCAGAGTCACATATAAATAATATAGCACATTTTAATGAATACAGTTATATAGATACTTGTACGTTGTTAGTCAGGGAAGAGAATAAGGGTTCTGTGTCTGCAAGGTGAAGGATATTCCTGAGCTCAATCCCAGGATATGATTGGGAAATAACAAGTTAAATGCATACGTGGAGCATTAGGCATTGGAAAAGGCATGGAAAAGGAGCAGAATCAGAGAGGAAAGAATGACTATGATATATGGGAAATTCTGGATGATTTATTGACTGTAATGCTCTTTACATGGCAGAGGATAGGAGCAGTCAGGCTAGAGGGCTAGGCTGTGGTCAGATTATGAAAGGCTTTACATGTTTCAGGGTTGGAATCTTAGAAGTTATAAGTGATTGAGAGTCTGAATGAGTTAGAATTCTCTCAACTGCAAAGAAAAGAACACAACTAAAAGTAATCCAGCTCAATAAAGAAAATGTATTGGCCCACATAACCTTGAAGTACAGTGGTGGATCTTCTAGAGGCTCATGTTGTTATCAGGTCAGATACAATAGCAAGAGTGGGGACAGCCTTTTAAGCTCACGAGTAAGGTATTGAAGATATGATATAAAAAAAATAGAAAGAACCTAGGTTCTTGAAAATTGGAGACATTATATAAGCCTGGACTACTTATGCTTCAACTGTTATGTGAGAAAAAAAGGAATGAACCCTTATCTTGTTTGGAAACCATGTTAATTTGTCTTTTTTTGTGGCAACAGAATCTGTATTTTAACAAATTTATATATGCACATTGAATCTTCAGCTATTTTCTTCTGTGCAGTAATGACGTCAAAGACAAGTTAGACAATGTTGGCCTAAAATATTCAATTATTTAAACTTACTGTGACAACATCAGGAGGAAATAAAACTTGTCTGCAATACCTAAGAATTTTCCAAAAGTTCAGGCTTAGTTTTATGCTTTTATTTACAATCCAAGATTATTCTGTTATGAACTCATCTTTTTTTAATCATACAATTTCCTTTCAAATGCTTCTCCCCAACTTCCCCTGACTGAAGTTAGTTCCTTCTACTTTGATAATAAACTTGAATTTCAGGTGACTTTTACTGTAAAATTACTACCATGGAGGAGAGACTGAAACATTGACAAAACTACAAAGATTTTGGTTCAGTAGACCCTAGTCTCAGTTATGTCCCCAATTCTTTTGAAAAATTCACTTTTGCTCTTGGCTCACATGACTTTTATTTTCTCAAGAATAAAATAGTGTGCAGTCTACTACTCATACCTTATTTCTGTTCTGTGTTTGAGGACCTGACAATGGTCCCCTAATATGGCTGCACACATTCTTTCTATTGAACACATATAATATGTTTTCCAGAATAATAAACATTATCTCTCCCTCTTCTAATCAATGTTACCCAACTTACTATCTGATTGTGAATATAGTTTTCTATATCTTTATCTCTTTTGAAAATAAGCTTATAACTTGAATGTTTTTTACATTTATTTTTCTTTCTGACTAGTATTTACCCTCAACTTCTCATCTGATGAACTTTTCCAGAATCAATAACCATATACAGTGAGCCCGTAGTCTATTTCTGACAACTAAGTGTTGAATAAGTTATTTTGAATTACTTTATTCATATCTACCTTCTTCTCTTTAATTTTAATTAAGGCATAAATTGTACAAACCCCTATACACATTGTTTTTTGTTTGTTTTTTTTGTTTTGTTTTTAATTTAATTTAATTTTATTTATTTTTGAGGGCAGTGTCACCAACCCTCACATGTGGGACCCTAACCAGGGCCGCTGGCATCCCAAGCCAGCTCTTAACCACCGCGCCACTCGGCCTGCCCTATACACATTGTTTTGAGATGAAAAAAAAAATGTGCAGTTTCTTTCTCTCATTGTAGAAAACTATTGAAAAATGAAAACACATTGGGAACTATATTATTCATGAAAAGAGAAAGTAATGGGGCCAAATAAACAATAATAATGTGCTTAAATATTTATAGTAATAAAATAAAGTAAAATTTAAACTACTTGGATTTTTCTAAAGGCAGATCTACAATATGGACATGTCCCCTAAGTGGTAAGATGTTCATGTAATTATTGCTGGTTTTTGGTTTTTTTTACATATATATATTTTTTAATTTTTATTTTTTAGCTGAGCCATCCTGCCACCTGTTGGCAGCTCAACGGCAACTCAGCTTGGGCTGGCATCGAACCGCCATTGCTCAGAGCTCAGCTCGCACTCTTGAGCGAGCTCTTAACCAACTGAGCCACTCGGCCGACCCTGCTGTTTTTTTTAAATATCCAAATAACCAATTATTTGACAAATATAAAAACAAGACATAACAAGTGAAGGCATCTTGGATTAGAATTAGGTGATTCACAATGTCATTGAATATATATTCTATTTATTTTAAACACCATGAAAAATAATTGAATTAGAAGTCAGAAAGCACTGAGTTTTAATAATGCTCTGCTACTTATCCACTGTATCAGTTCTGCATTCTTTCAGCTTCAAGTTACAAAGAACCTGACTTAAAATGATAAAGGTGAGGAAGTTCACATGTAATATGACTTTAAAATATACTTTTTCACATATAACATAATAATGGAGAAGCTAAAAGCTTTATGATTCTCTTGGTTCTTTGTTCAGGCTGGCTTGTCTCATAACTGAAAATGGCTGCCAGTATCAGCAAGGACATGTTTCCTCTTATGTTCAGTAAAATGGAAAGGGTTATTTATTTCACCATAGAATGGAAAACTTTCTCTTTATTCTGATTGAATTAATGTAAACTATGTGCCTACTCGTGGACCAATAATAATCATCAGGGAATACCATATGTTGACTGCTTTAAGTGAAGGCTTCCAAGCTATCATTGGTGAGACAGATGGAGGGCAATAATTGGCTCAGACTAATAAAGATGAACTCTAAAAACAGTCGATATAACCTAAGTCAGAAAGATTATTTGAAGGAGAGGCGGATAACTTAACATATTATCATTGAATACATGCTACTTTTTCTATAAGACAATGTTTTATATTATTTTATAATCCTCATGGTTTTAAAGGAGAAAAGCAGTACTAGCCAAACACATGTCCCTGGGTAATTGTTCGTTCAAGTACCCTTCCTTCAAGTAGAGGATCCTTCAAGATAATCTAATTCCGAGGAGGTAGTGAGTGAAATGAACTTCCCTCCCCCTGCCATGACATACTGCTCTGCAGAACACCTATGAAGAAATAGTGTAACAGTAAAAGACTGTCTCATTTCATAGAAGAAGTAGGTTGGGAATATACATAAGCAGTCCTGTGAGTGGAAAGATATATATGAGCAGGAACCTTTTATTCTTCGCTGCTACTATCATATCTGGGTATATAACTGCCATAGTAAATACAGATTCAATAACATTTTGTTAAACAAAAGATTCTTCCTTGGAAACATAAATAAACCCTAGATTTAGTCTCTAGGAAAAATAATTTTAAAATTATGATCATTTTCGGTTACCCCAACTTTGTTAACATGTGGCATATATAATGAATGGCATGCCAACTAATTTATAACAATATGCTAACAATTTCTGAAAAACAGAATCAAAGATGTCTGTTTTACTAATATTTTACTGTATTTTAAATTATATGCTGCTTTATTCTACTAGGTATTAGACTCATTGGGAAAAATATTGGTGTGGATCTTCTCTTTTACTTTGCCTAATAATAAAAGACAATGATTCTAAAAGATGATTTAAAATATTAGGGTCTTTATTTTCTTCTTTCATCACAGAATTTCCTTCTCTTAAGTATTCTTAAAAAGTGTTTTGTTTTGTTTTTTTGAGGGCAGTGTCATTGGCCCTCACATGTGGGATCCGAACCGGAGCCTCTGGAATCCCAAGCCAGTTCCCAACCACCGCGCCACTCGGTTGGCCCAAAAGGTGTTTTATTTATCTAACTTTAAGCAAGGCAATATTAACATAATATCAAATTATAATGATTTAATCAAGTCTTTATATTCATGGTATAAATCTATGTGCTGTTTTAATGTTTTAAATGAATATTGAATTTTTCAAGACTGTTACAAAAGCAGCATATCCATATATCAACTAAAAATCAATTTCTTCTGGTTTCGAATCTTTTAGCTATACATTTTCAGTGAGAATATACATTTTGTTGTTGTTCAAATGTTTTGGCTAATTTATTTTATCTGCTTATATACTATTAAAAGTTAAAAGTTGATAGTCGAAGGCAGAAATCCCTATCTGCTGTGTCATATTAAGTTGCATCCTATTGTGCATAACGGCCCAATTTAATGCAATAGCACTGCTGCAACTTGAAATCCTTTAGTGCCAGTAGACTGCATTTCCTAGGAAAGTGGAAAAAAAAAATGTTAGGTGATACTTTTCAAATCTCTCTTGTACAGTAAACGATGATGTTTAAGGAACCCACTGCTTTTAAAATCTAAAATCACCAGAAAGTATCCTGAAGATCCTGCTTGGCTTTGTGTACCTAAAACATCTGGGGATCTAAGAATCTTCCTACTGTTTGAGTTGGCAGGAGATCAGGTTTGGATCTATGAGGATATCAGGTCAGACTGCACCATACATGTTTCACAAGGCATACTGTAACCTCTAGAGATAATTATTCTCCAAACCATTAAGAAAACAGAGCTAGAAAGCTGACAGGCAGACCTCACACTCACTAAACTGTATTGGCAATACTGTCCAGAGAATAAGCAATGCCTGAAGAACAATTCAAAGGTAACATAAGAGGAAATGTAATTAGCTCAATTTACTAATAATTGCTGCTACTTTGTAATGGCTACTACTGTCAGTAAACTGTTGGAAACACTCCCAACTGATTTTATCCACTTTTTAAGTAATGCCCCTTCCAGCAATTCAGAGAAAAATTATTTGGAAAATCATATTGTGGTATTTTAGTGTTCTTCACAAGCTATTTATTACTGCTTTTTCCATCATAACTTCCTGGATATATAACAAGCTACCTTTAAATAAAATGTCATATTATAGCAATATCTCACCTCTCCAGAGATCACATGTCTATGAAATATTGTCAAGAAACAGGAAAACAAGAATCCTCTGAATCAGTAAAATAGATTTATATAAAAATAGATTTTTACATACACTGAAATATTCTACTCTCATTGCCTAATATCTTTTAAACATTAATTCATATACCATGGCTCCTGATGTTCAAATTCCACCACAGCTCTGAATCTATACCTAATGAACCAATGTATGATTATATTTTTACTTCTTACATCTCAGTGGAAGAATGTGTTGACTAATAGATAAAAGGGCATTCATTATTGGCAATAGATAATAGTTCAAATTTAAATGAGCTTGAGTCAATTCCTGAGTTATGCTTTATCAAAAATATATAATTTCCAAACTACCTTGTACATTTTGATATGCAAGAATCTTATTATTCTTTATGATTGCCAATAATACAGCATCATGTCAGCTCTAACAAAATCTGTTTGTAAAGGCTCAGAGCACATTGTAGAGGATATACAAATTACACTGTACAGCAGTTATTCTCTTAATGGCGAATTAACCAAAATTCAATGCCAACTTGAGAAATTTCGTTTTCTGGCCATCACTGGCAACAACTGTTAATTCCCCTACAGCTTTATTTCAGTGTCTGAGGTTGCTAGTCATGACAGTGACCCTTAGGAATCATGAAACTTTTGGATTTGTTTATCATTCATTGAAGGGTATGAATGTTTTTAATATAATATCAGCTTTATTTTTTGCCTTTGAGTGGTTCAACTTATTCTGAAAAACCAACATTATATCACTTTTTTATTATGTCATGGAAGTAAAATAATAGTAGTAAAAATACTTAGCAGTTGAACAATGCCTTTAAAATACTTTCACTTACATAACATTATATTGTTTAAATCTCATATTTCATAGAAGTTATATATTAACAAATATATACAAAATTAGATGCGCTTGTTGAAAGATTTTCCCAAGGTCATAGAGCTAGAACATAATTAAGCCAAGTCTCCAATATGAAAAGGGATACTTTTTGTGACCATGACAACTAGTCCATTCGTCCCCAAATAAGATTTTAAATGGATGACTGAAGTTCTGATCTTTTCACCCACCAATGTCAAGCAATATCTAAATAAGACTTGCCAACTGGCAGCTGGTGCCAGAAAGATGAATGAATAATCCTTAGATGGTCACTTATCAAGAAGTAGCAAGCCAAGATTTTTGGAACTATTCCTAATAAAAATGGGCAGCTTCCCTGAGAATCTCATTTTTCTTCCTAGAAAGAAAGAGTTGTAAGCATCTAGTTATATTCTCTATGACTTCCTTCTTTACCTGTTATCCTCCAAATTTGTCTTTGCTAAACATTCCCTTGAAAGCTAAGAATGGAAATCAAAACTTATGCCGCCTGTCTGAGGGTGTAGGCAATGAAGCTAACTGACCCGTAATATTTTAAGCTATTACTCTATACTGGGAGTGCCAAAAAAAATGTATACACATGACTTGTATTCCTCTCTTGTTATTGGTATATATTGAGTATTACAATTTTAATACATTTTTTTCCTGTCTTAAAATGTGTATACATTTTTTTGGAACCCTCTGTATTTAGAGTTTGGAGACAATGAAACTCTTTCAGAAATAACTAAGCACATAAAAAAAATCATAAAACATCATTTAAGTTAATTATAAACATTTCTACACAGAATATATGAGAAATCCACACGTGCTGAAACAATCTCCAAGTATTGCCTTCTAACAAAAACTGAGTTCTTAGCAAAAATAATAAAATAGGTTCTATTTTTTCTCAGTTAGTACAATATCTCTCTTATAATGGACTTGAGCATATGTATCCTATTATCAAGATGAATGCAGTCTTTCTTTTAGGTTAACAGGGAACAATTAGTCTGGCACATTCTTTTTATTTCTCTACAGACTTCTATCGATCACTTACTAGGTACTCCAGATGTTTCAGCAACATGAGTGAAAAAAAAAAAAAAGAACCTTGATTGTCAGACTGTTCATTCCAGCAGGGAGAGACTAAGCAACAATAAGCAGTAAAGAAAAGCACCATAAATTAGGAAATGTATTAAGAGGTGATGAGTGCTGTGCATACAAAGGCAAGTTATTGTGGGATACCTGAGATTAGGGTTAAGGTGGATGGGAGTTGCAATATTAAATAAGCAGTCAGGTTTGGCTTCCATGAGAAGATAGAACTTAAGAGTAAACTTGAAGAAGGTGAGTAAGTAAACAAAGTAGAGAAGACCTGAGCAAAGTCTCTGAAGAAGGATCAAGTCTGAGTTTAAAAGCAGAGCCAGGAGTGTGACTACAATGGAATAAGCCAGAGGAAAGTACTAGGATAAGAGGGCAGAAAGCAAAGTGTATGTGAGAGGATGGGGTATAAAGAAGAAAAGACAGATTCATCAGGGCTTTCTACCCTGTTGGAAACTTTCGACATTTCCTCTAATTGAAATGGAAAAACATTGCAGGATTTGGGGGAGAGAACTGATACTGTCTGACTTCCCTTTTGGAGATCACTCTGCCTGCCATACTGAGAACAAATATAAGGGGGAAGGAAGAGAAATAGAGTACCAGTTAGGAGACTATCGCAATAACGCAAGCACAGACAGATGAGAGGACAGGAAGAGACACTGGTAGGTAGTGTTTTCTTCTCTGATTCTTTTCCTGACTGATAACCTTGGTTCAATAAAAATTGAAGCTCCACTATCCCAGCTACCACTTTTTATTAATACATCAGAGGAAAAAATAAAAAGTCTGTTATGCATTGGGGAGAAGAATCTCTTTCTATAAATAATATACCTTTGAAAAAGATGAGCTGATTAAAAGGATGAAAGCCAAATTCAAGGGGAGATTCAGACAACTGTGTTAAGTTTCATTTCAGTGAAGGAATTGAATTTGACAAATAGGACTGATTTTCCATCTGGACTCCTTTTGTTTGCTTACTCAGCTTCTGAACCACCCACTGGGTATCAAAAAAGATATTCATATACTAGTTAATTCCCTTGGTCCTATTAGATTTATAGTTTAGTTCCTAGGAGAGCTTAATTATTTTATAAACCTATGTTTAAAAAAAATTAGAAAGAAATGACTTGTTAAGTAAAATATTATTTTTTCCATAGATTCTAGATGTACAGTTTCACAAACTAATTCTGAAATTGGTACGTGAATTACAATTCATTTACTTCTAACTGAGATCTACTGATAAATCATTGGTCTATGTTGTGTTGATGTGAGACTGGAATAAAATTGCTATGTATACAATTTTTTTTCCTAAAGCATATCTGCTCTAATTCCAGAAACTTAAGATTCCATTAAGAGGAATTATATATAAAGTAATTCAACAAGTATTGGCAGAGCATTAACCATGTGCCAGTCATATGCTTGAACCTCTGAGGAAAACAAATAAAAGCAAATAAAATGACATAAAATAAAAATGAATGACTATTTTGATCCTAAATAAAATAATGATCGAACAGAAAAAAAAAAAAGGAGATGAATAGGTCTATAGGAAAGAATGTTCTCTCTGATAAAGCCTTTTAGATTGTCCCTTTTCCTCCTGTCACACCCTCATCCTCATTTTAGAGAAAAATAATTGTTTAGTGATTAAGAAGCAAAAAAAAACAAACAAAAAAACCCCCCAACAAAATCTGGCCATCATCTTTGCAGTCAATAGACTCTATAGACTATGACTTTTTTTTTTTGTTTGAGTCCAATTAGAAAATAATTAAGCTCTATCACTCGAAATGCTTCATCAAGAAATATTATTAGGGCTGGCTGAGTGGAGTGATGGTTGAGCGCTGGCTTGGGATGCCAGCGGCCCCGGTTCGGTTCCCACATATGAGGCCCAGTGACACTGTCCTCAAAAGAAGAAAAAAAATAAAAAAAAGAAACATTATTAATGCTTGAGGTATAATTAGGAAATATATATATATGCATGCATGTAAATATTTGTATATATGTGTGTTTGTAAGTATGTATAGCCTATTGTTCACTATTCATAAAATTTTAAGTGAAAATAGTAAGTACGAAAGTAAATAAATATATTCTATTTGTTCATCCCAGTGGAACCAATTAGACCAAGTGTTAGCCAACATTTTCTTTCAATGTCTAGATAATAAATATTTCAATAATACTTTGCTTAGAAAAATGGAGTGTGGGCTGGATTTGGCCCAAAGACTATAGTTTAGATTTCTGAATTAGACTATTAGGTACTTATTAGTAGTGCCCAGACGTTAGTCATCTCTCTATCTTTAGTCACTGACACATCTAGCACCTACAAGTAATTCAATAAATACTTATTGAGCAGTCATTAGCTAATAAATAAAATTTAAAACAGTCCATGATTATGGATACAATACTGACATCTGTAAATCCCCTCTAAGTGTTGACAGCATAAGTCAGCCAGCTATTATTTCAGCAATATATGTTATTTCGGGAACAAGGAATTGCAATCTGGTACAAGTAACTATGGCAAACCACATACAAGTGCTAAAACAAAGAAAATAGGAGGAAGCTCTTCTGTAAGAGGGAAAAGGAACTTGGGAAGAGCTGTTAAAAATAGTTTTCCCAGGGCTGGCCGAGTGGCGCGGTGGTTAAAAGCTGTCTTGGTATGCCAGCGGCCCCGGTTTGAAAATAGTTTTCCCTGTTGTGTTTTGTAATCAATGTAGGGTGTGAGACCTCACCTTCTGGCCTCCCTACTTCTCTTTAAATGAGGTTTCTGTTCATTAATTTCTTAGAGTAGATAAATGCAATAAACAGCCTACTTGGTAAATCTGATGTGCTACGATCAGTTTCCAGAATGACTGATTCTTAAATCTATAAAACTCAAAGTAAATAAAAGACTGCAACCAAGTCAGCCTAGGATAAAAAGGACGTGAAAAGTGGTCAATTACTTGAGTGAAATGGAACTGTTAAGAGGGCTATCTAGCCTCTTTTAAAAGGGAGGAAAGAAGATAATGAATTTAAAGGGCATGCAACTCCAAGAGTTAACGTTCAAGAATTAGAGATTTAGAGATACATGCTTCCAATCTCTGGCAACTGTAAGATTTTATGGTCATATTTATTTTCAAATATCATCAATAAAATCTAAAGATAAAATGACTGTCAGTAACACTATGGCTTCATAACATCAAACATTCATTTTCATACTTTGTAATATGAATTATGAAGCAACTATTTATCAATTTAAAAGTCAGGAAAATAGCACATTGAAAGAAAGTAATTAATTTATAAATACATATTTTCTGGCACTGTTAAATGTAGACCTATCCACATAAATTAATGAGAGTTTAGACAGCTCTTTAAAAGTCATTTAATAGTAATATCACCTTCACAATATATCATGGAACAGTTGAAACTGATGTCAATTTTTATGGAAGCTCTGATTACAAGGAGTCTATCTGAATCAGGGGAGACGTTCCTGACAGATTCTTTGTTGTTTCTAACTGTTTATCACAAAGGGAAAGAAAAAAAAAAACCGCACAAAAAATAAACAAACAAAAAAACTAAACTATATATTTTCCAAAGATTTGGGGAAATGATTTCCAATGATATAACATTTTATTCAGAATTTTCTAAATGAATTTTAAAATGCATTTTGTGATTTTTTTTTCTTCTAGTATGGGAAATTAAATAACCAATGACAAAGTTGGACATTAGATGAGTGAAATTAAATATAAAATAAGGACTGCTTGAAATACTTAATACAGAACTAAATGAAAAAAAAAAGCTGTATGTAATAGCTAACTTCATGCATGTAAGAAAAAAAGTGAAATCCATTAACTAGACTAACATATAGGATTAAGTAAATCACTTATTCTTTTTTTTTTTTTTTTTAAGAAAGATTGTACCGGGGAATTGGAGAAGGGGAACAGTGTTGGGGAATTAGGGAAAGAGAACGGCCAAGTTGTTGTCTTTCAATCTTAGTTGTGGAGGGTACAGCTAGCTGAGCTCCAAGTCCAGTCACCATCTGGCCACCCTTTGGCAGCTTATGGCCACTCAGCTCAAGGTGCTGTATTCAATCTTAGTTGCAGGTGAGCATAGCCCATAATCCCATGTGGAAGTCGAACCAGCAACTTAACCTTGCGGTTAGGAGCACATGCTCTCACCAGCTGAGCTATCCTGCCACCTCTTTGCAGCTCAATGGTAGCTCAGCTCGGGCACAGCATCACTGACCCATGTGGGAATTGAACTGGTGACCCTGTTGCTCAGAGCTCACGCTCTTAACCAACTGAGCCCCTTGGTCAGTCCCCCACTTATTCTTTTTTTATTAGCACAATCATGTATTGACAGGTAAGCCTGGGAGTGTGAATTCTACTTTACTAATATACTAATTTTTTAAATGTGGACATCTACCTCCTATTCCTTATTCTCAATATCAGAGCTAAGAAAAAGTAATGAAAGAATAACCAACCCACTTTCTTCTTTCTTTCCTGTTTTCCTTCCTCCTTTTCCCCCTCCACTTCTTTCACTCACTTCCTTTCTCATTGGTCTTCCCTCTGTTCCATTATCTTCTTAATTTATAATTAAAAAAAAAACACATTTTCACGTAATGTACATGATTGGTAATATATTAAATACAAAACAAAAGAGAAGGGATGAGTTATACCTGGCTAAAATTAAAAGGAGAATATATAAAGAATAGCAATAGTTTGGGCCGGCCGAGTGGCGCGGTGGTTAAGAGCTAGCTCCCGGTTCGGGTCCCACATATGAGGGCCAGTGACACTGCCCTCAACAAAAAAAGAAAGAAAAAGAATAGCAATAGTAATAATTATATAAACTACCTTAAAATCAACCATATGCTAAAATGGAGAACATGTTCCAAAGTCTTTTGTAAGAGTTGCAACCACAGCAATAATATATGTGTACATTCACTCTTCTTTTTAGACAGTCCACA
This sequence comes from Aselliscus stoliczkanus, assembly GCA_033961575.1. Taxonomy (NCBI): domain Eukaryota; kingdom Metazoa; phylum Chordata; class Mammalia; order Chiroptera; family Hipposideridae; genus Aselliscus; species Aselliscus stoliczkanus. The sequence goes on from CM066736.1 coordinate 116,897,524, forward strand.
CTCCTAGAAAGTCACCCACCCTTTAGAAAATTTTCAATAGAGTTAAAAAATGCATAGGAAAGCTAGTTGTAGATAGATAGATGATAGATAGATAGATAGATAATAGATAGATCTTTTATTAAATAATGAATTTGACTTAAAGCTGCATGTGTAAAACAACTACTAAACAGAGCCAATCTGATTCATGACAAAGCATTTTAATGACAAACAAGATCCTTCAGTGCAAAAATATTTTGCAATAGTCATCATTAATCACTAAAATGCTGCAATTCCCTTCTAGTGATTTGTTTAACCATTTTACCTCTATAAGTTCCACAAAAACTCTGGACTAACCTATCACCCTGTGCTAACTTTTGGAATGTACTGAAATTGAGATTTGATCTGGTCTTGGCAGTACATCAAGCAAATAAATTGTTCATTGACTTGGACAGTTTGATTGAAACTCTCTGCTTCACATGAGCCATGATCCTACCTTGTTATTTTTTATTTTTTGAAATATATAGGACAAAACCTAGAAAAGGCATATCTGGTTTAAAAAAATGAAATGGTATAAATTTTAGGTGGATGGAGGCAGGCACAGAAACTAAATGGTCATCCATGTGCACCCACTCACATCTTGAAAGTGGAATTCATCAGTTAAGGTCGCAGCCTCACTGTCTTATGATCAAATTCATAACAGCTTTCAAAGATTTTGTTGTGTCAAAATCTGAAACAAATTTTTTTCTAAAAGTCTTATTCCTTTGATTGAAGGCTTGGCTATGCCCATTAATGAAATTATTCAATTAAAAACCCTACAAAACATAGGTATAATTAATTTATCAGTACAATCTCTTTACAACTCTATTAGGCTTTTGCCTGTGAAATTGCTTTTAAGGTTATTCTACATACGTTACCAATAGAAATTTTATTAATGAGAGTGGAGAATTTTGCACATTTTAAAATCAGCCTCTTGGAGTCATAAATAACCATGTAAGTTGGGGCGCTTATGAGAAGACTCTCTTGTGATTGAAGAATAAAGTTGAATAGAGTAATATCTTGCTCTTACTGACAGAAAACGAGGCCCATTATACCTTCTACAGTTAATTATTCTATGGTATCTTCAGTCTTTTTTTTTTCTCAAATTGAAGTTAAGAATTTAAAAAAAAATAACTAAAGTACTTGTGGAGGATGTATGAGACTAGTCATAGAAGCTTCACTTTATGTAATGCATTTCAGGCTATAAAATTCTACACTCTACACTGAAATGCTGTATAACTATATAAAGAAACAATAATGTGGGTCAAAGTAAACTAAAATATCTACTTTAAAAAGACTTGTAGAAACCCATCTATCCTTAAATTCCTACTTTGATGATTCCATTAGATAAGTAGGTTAATTACTAGTTTTGTGAAGATGTTACTCAACCTCTCTGATTTTTTTTTTAATTTTTAAAATTTTTTAGTCACTTCTAACAGGGTTCAGAAAATTCTGACATGCAATCCAAACACGACTCACCATCTTCTTTTGTAAGTAAAGTTTTATTAAAACACCCATGCCTACTTCTTTAAAGATTGTCTATGAGTACTTTAGAAAAAAATAGTTGAATTATTTTTACTTCTGGAGGAAGGTAGGTTCTTTAGATAGAATTAGTGGAATATTCTATTTAAGAGACAGGGAGAGATCTTGAGAAGTGAAAATGTAGGTTTCTTTTATGAATATGCAACCTGGCCTTTGGAAATATTATGTACTCATGAAGGTTAAAAGTGCCAGAAAGCTAATCAAAAAAATGTACTAAAGAAAAAGAAATGTTTCCAGTTGAACAAGAGAGAAAGTAAAAATAGTGTAAGGATAATTATTTTTCCTTAAAAATGTTTGAATTGTTCAATTTTGTGATTAGACATATTTTTAGCATAATCCCCTAAGAAAAGTCTTTCTATGAATTTCTATCTAGATAAGCAATCTCTTTCAATTCAATACAAAGCATGCCCCACTACCTAGGACCAGGCTCATTTTATAATGTTCAATTCAGAACATTCCAGCCCTCATTTACCCAGTCCACATAATTCTATTACACTTTTTCAATGGAATTCAATCACATAATAAATAATAGCAATCAAAACCAATTAATTAATATTTATCTAATTTGATTTGATAAGTGAAATACTTTTTTATTTTCTATGAATTGATTTCAATTCAATTCCACCCAGATCAGAAGTCAGACCAATCCTAACTCATTTCGTTCCATTCCAGTTTTCAAACATGATCAGATGTAGTACACAATATTCAATTTAATTCACTTGAATTTCACTTCTCCTTCTTATTAATTCTAATCTATGTTATACCTTCATTCTATAAATCTCACCCTTGATAATACAATAAACTTAAGACTATGGTGTTTGTAATCAGTTTTCTTCTTTTGAGAAATCTTTTGGTTTTCCAAAACTGAACTAAGAGAAAAAAAGGTCTTTATTCATAGAACAACATCATTTGTCATCGTAACCAACACTGACTGCATATCCCGCTATTTATACCCTCCATGTGTAAGACATTATGATAAGTACTTCACAGCATATAGATGAATTAAAATAACAACAGTGACAACAACAAACACTGCCTTCAAGGGTTACAATGTGAGACAAAAACAAAGAGCAGGAAAATACTATCGTGCAATATGGAGTACTAAGTCGGTCACAAATAAAATATGAAGAATGGTAGAGGCAAATGATAAACAGAAATATCCACTTTGAAGATAACAAGGTAAAAAATAACATTCTCCTATTATCTCCCTGAAAATCACTTCAAAGCAACAAGAGGGATGACAAATAGACACAGAGGTATTAAGAAACAGTGAAACCACTAAATTGCAATATGAGTGGAAATCTGCATGGAGGTGTGGTGACTGAGCAGGATTATATGTAAGTTGAAACAAATCAAAAGAGAGAAATGCTACAATTACGGATTTCAGAGATACCTACGAATCTGTTTATTTGAGATGGCAAATACTTTCAGAGATAAAACATAAATAAAAATACAAAATAAAATCCTAAATCCCTTGTTTGGAAGAATAGGGACAGGTGATTGTGCTGGAATTAGAATCTTCCCTCCATTAAGTTAGGTTCTAAGAATCTGAGGAATCAGAGCTAGTAAAAGAATCAGAAAGATAAATCATATTTGAAGGTAGCTTTATGTCTCTGGAGTGGTCAGGAGGAGGAGCGATTTCTATATCTTGGATAACACTAGTTGCTTATTTTGATTGGCTGGTGGGAGTAAAATCTAACAGTCTCACCTTGTGTAATTGTCTAATCCTGAGTAATCTTGTTGTTCCTTTAAGACATGAACATGCTCTGGCTCCTCCCACAGAGAATTCTGTTTCAAATAGCTCATACAGGAAGAACAGATATCCTTAAGAAATGGAAAGTTGGAATGAAGCAGCAAAGGATCATATAAAGATATTGTAAGTCAAAAAATAGGTGAGATATTTTAAAAAAAAGTCAGGTATAACAATTTTTCAGAAAAAATGCTTTTTTATGAAATGAAGGATATTAAAACTAAGTGTTTTTGCAATTAATGGAATATAGAAGAGGAAAAACAAAGGAGGAGGAGAAGGAGGAAAACAATCACTTCTATGAAATAAAAATACCAGAAACTTGAAAGCTTTTATTGAAGATGGGAATACACTAGATGCCTATCAGGCCTGTGTTCCTGTGTTGTTGAGGCACAGAAAACATATGGAAAAAAATTGTCACAGAAAAGAAAGTAAAGCAGAAAAGACACTAAGGATGATAAACTCTGTTGAAGACATACTATGAAATATGGAGACCATGGTGAGTTACTCCAACACCAACACCAGCAAAGCATAAATTTAATGTCTGATAATATCAGGTATTGCAAGAACGTGAAACAATTCTGTCTTTGAAACTCATCTTGGCATTATTTACTAAACCTGAACGTGAAAATACCAACACATATATTACTAGCACTCAATAGAAAAGTGTACACATACTCATATTCATCAAGAGGCTTGTACAAGAATCTCCAGAGGCCCTTTTTGTGTCCTAATATAGTTTTGCAGGAAACATATTAACCAAGGGTACAGAATAGTATGCACAGAATCCCATCAATTTTCTAAAACATTTCTGGACTGTTAAAGGGCAAAGGTGAAAGGAAGACTGATTTTGATATATTTTGAAAAATTTAACAGCATTTCCTATTAAAGTTTTGTAAACTACAATTATTTGGCAAACCTGCAAACATTGAAAGGATAATAAGACTATTATGAGAACTTTATGATGTAATATTTAATAGATTACATGAAATTAGTCAATTCCTTGGAAATTGCATCTTAACTAAACAAAGGAAAACAAGAAAATCTGAATATTCCTATATCTATCAAAGAAATGCAATTCCTTAGACCAGCTTTCTGATAAAGATATCTCCAGACTCAGATGGTTTCATTTATGAATTCTGTAGAAATAATAAGAAATTTTCCACAAAATTCTGTACAAAATAATTTCCCACGAAATTTCTCAGAAGTATATAAGAAGAAGACAACCATGATAAAATAGCTCACATTGACTAATCCTTCTGCCCAAAATAACCATAGAACCTAAACAAAATACATGAAACAACTCTCCGAAGTCTTTGGAGAGGAACTATATGGGCACAATACATAGACTTGCAATTCCTGAGAGAAAGAGAACCCAGTGTGAAAAGATTCACATTTACCCTTTTTCCCTGAGGACATTTGCCAGTTGTACATTTGGAGAATAAAATTCTAGAAGAAAACATCAGGTTTATAAGCTTCAGGACTGACATTTAGAGATGCCAGATTTACGGAAGCAAAATCCTGGGGAGCAAGGGGTCACAAAGGCCATTGACAATGGATTCAACCTCTAGCCTCTCTCCCCATCCTTGGAGATGGGAAAGGAGTGAAAGTCCCACCCATCTATTCATGGTGGCCCCTTTGGCAACCATTCCCTTTCCTTAGGAGCTTTCTAAATGTCACCTTATTAACATAACAAAAGACATCTTTGTCCTGTTTTCACTTAGGAGATTCCAAGGGTCTTAGCAGCTCTGTGCCAGAAACTGAGACAAAAAACAAATGCATGTATATTTATTATTATAAATCAATGCCACAGAAACTAATTACTTATGCCTTGAATGTAAGACTGATTACATTACAATGGCTCTTTCTAATGAATAAAACATTGCATACTAGACAACACATAATTTCTGAGGCTAGGTCATAAAAGTAATTGCTGCTTTCATCTTCTTTTCTTGGATCATTCTGCTAAAGTGAAGCCAGCTTATGTTAGGAGGCCACGTTTGTAACTCTGTGGAAAGGTTCATATGCAAAGTCCATGTAGAAATAAACCAACTTGCCAGTCATGTGAATTATTCAGCACCAAGTGGATTTTCCAGCCTTAGTCAAGACTCTATCCAGATGATTTCTGTCCCCCAAACATCAGTGTTTTAGCCAAGGTCCTAGAAATCACAGAGCAGAGATGAACCACCCCCATTGTGTCTACCTGAAATTGCTGATTTACAGACACCAAGAGGTAATAAATATTACCATTTTAAGCCACCAATTTGGAGGTAATTTGTTATGCAATAATAGATAATGATTATAAAATGTATTGGGTTTACTTTATTTAAATGTGTCATAAGGCTTATATTATACTATGAGCTTGTATCTCTTATTATATAACATAATGTCTTACCAATTTTAAAATAAGGGAGTATTTTAATTACGCTTACCTTGAGGTAATTTTTCTATTTTTCATATCCATTTTACCAAAGCCTACATAAAAGAAAGAGATCACCAATGAAATATCACACCTTATAAGCAATATTTAGAGGAACAGATATTGGTTTCCTTTAGAAAAAGGGATATGGATGATTTATGTTTAACTATAACACATAAATGTCTTAAAGGCACACTACTAGAAAAATTATAGTCCACAAATATGCAAATATGAATGTGCTCTAGATTTATCCAAACAATCCACACTATATTAAATAGATAATGATTTATAATTAAATAATTAAAGAATCAGCAAATGGAAATCAAGTCAAGATATACCAATAATGCCTTACTAAGAAATCATTCTTGTATAACACATAATCACTAGCCATCTGCATGTAAGCATGTGTTGACTGTTAAGTTGCTTCATTACAGACTCAATACCTCCAATTAATATACATGTAATTTAGGAATAGTAGATTTTAATGGGATTGGGTAATTTACTTAGTACATTCTTACTAATAAATCCTTAGCTATATACAAAAAATAAATAAATATTCAATTCTCTGTCGTTCTGCAGTTGAAAAAGCACTTGCTCCTTTGAAGGACTTTGTGACTAGCCAATGAGGATTTTCAGAATCCATATGCACCGGGACTTGGAAATCTTGATTCCATAGAAATTTGACATTGTCCCTCGTCTGGATAATGGGAGAACTCACCATCTTGTCCTCAATTACTTTTCTCCTTTCTTTCTTTATCTTCAACATCATCTAGCACCAAACACCTATTCTCCCCTTCAGTAAATGAATAATTTACAGAAGTCTCCCAAATCCTTTGTGACAAGTCTATGGAGAAAAGGTAACCCTTGTTTACCGTTGGTAGGAATGTAAATTGGTACAGCTGCTATGGAGAACAGTATGTAGTTTCTTAAAAAAAAATTAAAAATAGAACTATCATATGTCCCAGCAATTCCACATCTGGGTATATACCCAATGGAAATGAAAACAGGTTATCAAAGAGATTTATGAATAATATATGTTTATTGCAGCATTATTCATAATATTCAAGATTTGGAAATAAGCTGGAAGCCCAGATGAGGAAGAAGGTACACCCTGCCTTTTGAGACAACATGGATGGATCTTCAGGGCACTATGCTAAGTAAAATAAGTCAGACAGAGAAAGAGAAATAGTGAATGCTTTGAAATATATGGAAACTTAAAAAAAAAATCCTAAAAGCAAAACCAAACTCATAGATAGAGAGGGTAGACTGCTAGTTGCCTCAGGTTGGGCGTGGGAGAAATGGGTGCAGGAGGCCAAAAAGTACAAACTTCATGAAGTAAGTAGGTCATGGCATCTATAATGTATAGCATAGCAACTTTAGTTAATAATACACTCTTGTATATTTGAAAGCTGCTAAGAAAGTAGATCGTCAAAGTTCTCATCACAAGAAAAAAATTGTAGCTATGCGTGGTGATGGATGTTAGCTAGGCTTTTTGTGGAGAGCATTGTGCAGTCTATACAACCATCAAATCATTGTGTTGTACACTTGAAACTAATATAATGTTATATGTCAATTATAGCTCAAAAAATGCTAGCAATAGCCCACATGTATTGAGTTCTTGTCATATGCCAGGAACTTAAATAATTTAATATTTAATCATGGCAGTGACCCCATAAGGAATGTACTATTTATTAATATCCCCTTTAACAGAACTATACACAGGCTCAAGGTGTTTAAGCAACATGCTGAAAGAGATGTTTCTAGGTAGAGATAGAGCTGGATTTTGAGCTTAGGTAGTGTGGCTCTAATATGTATGCCCTTAGGCAATAATTTATATGAACCACTTTACAAGATATCACTGTCATATTTGCCTGAGCAAATCTTAGTTGATCTCCTTTGTGGTTTCATCTCCCTGTGTTTGCCCATTAGATGTCTGTATTTGTAATCGGTGAACTCATCAAAACCCATGGTCTTCATAACCATGTACAATTTTAATGACTCTTGAGTCTATATTGTTACTTCGCAGATAGCACTACTTGTGGAGCCTAATAGAAATATTTTTCTTGGGTATTCCATTAGCACTTCAAACTTAACATAGCAGAAAGCATATTCATCATCTTTTGCTCCATACAAGCTTTTCCTCTATATCTCTTTCCTTAGAAAAAAATAGTAGCAAGAACATGTTTGTCCAAAGCAAATAAATGGGAATTACATTTGTCCTCTTTATTCTCACTTACTATCCTCTTCCATACCTTATATCTAACCATTCTCTATAGCTTCTTCTTTCACAATAATTCTTATATTTATCACTAGTTATCCTACTTTTTCTCTAAAAATGATCATCATATTCATAGTCTGTTTTAAATATTTCTGCAGTTCTACATAACTGTCAAGACCAGTTCTGAACTCTGTAGCTTAGCACTTTTGTCCCTCTCTGGCCTCATCTCAAGTTACATTTCCATTTGTGATGTTTATCATAGGAAATGGCATGGGTTTATTGAGGAAGGCATATTGATATCATGCTACCATGATTTCACACAGGCTAATTTCTATGCCTGATAATATACAATTTTCACCAAAATTTAAATTTGAAAATTTAGGGAATTTAACATTCCTCTAGAAATCAAAAACTGACCTTTGAATCAAAGTTTGATTCAGATGTTCCTCTTATTTCCTCCCATAGTATGTTATTCAGTCTTCTATCAGGAACACATCAGATTTTATTGTACTTTTATTTTTGTCTGATCTTGCTTAATAGACTACAAATCCATGGAGAGCTGATATCACATATGATTTAAGCTGGTATCTCAGATGCTTAACATAATACCTTTCATTCAGTAGGTATGCAAAATATGATCACCTATTAGATAAAATTATTCATTTGTGTAGCGACTGAGAAATCTTCAGGTACTCTGGAAATAACTGTTTTGATTCTACCATGATTGGATGATAAAAGCTGGAAAACAATATTCATCAGGTTTCTGTCCTAGGAGTTCAAGATGATTTAAGATCAGCTTATAGAGAAGATGTTAGCAAAATACCATTTTTCCTTATGAGATATTAACAATGTTTGCATTCTGTAAAAAAAAAAAAAAAGACTTTTTTTGTTGGTTTGATATCTTGCTTTTGGAGACAGTACTGTTTGTTCAAATATTTGATGGCTTCTTGTAGGTGTCATTTCTAGATGCCCTGGACAGTATATGCTGAAATTGAAACTGTTGAATTGATCTAGTGGCATGACGCAGGAGACAAGGTATTCTGAAAGTTGCATGAAATGTGATTGTCAAACTGAAGCATTGTTATGGAGAGTAACATAGTCTTTATTTATAGAAAGCTTGCATAACTGTAGAAATGGAAAGCATTCAATTATTTATAAAACGTCACTGAGACATTAACAAAGTGAATGTTCATTTAAACACTGTGAAGACTGTGAAGACTGACAGGAATATAAAGTTTCCTCTGTGTGTGCATGTATGTCTCCATGTGTGAACAATTTAATGGTTCCATTTATTTTTCAACTGTTTACATCTTATGTTATTGTTTTGCTAAAAGTCCTATGTATGAGAAAGAATGCAAAATGTAGATATTAAAATTTCACTCTGAAGCTCAAATTTCAAGCTTCACAACTTGGTATCATCTGAACATGGGGAAGTTATTTCCTTTATCTTTGCTTTGCTTCTCTCATGTATAACTTGGAAATAATAATAGCTGTGCCATAGGATTGTTTTGAGGATTAAATGGGTTAAAACAGATAAAAGATGTAAGAAGTGTAATCAAACTTTTTTTTTTTTTGGCAAGTGAATCAGCTAATGCTGGACATTATATTTAGGCTCATCAGAATGATGATTTATAACATAATATTTGCTGGTGCTCATCATTGTGAGCAGGTCCACTAAACCAAGTGATTATGTCTGATTTAAATATATATGTGGATATAGATATAGATACAGATATATATAGATAAAGATAGATATCTAGATCTAGATCTAGATACATATGTATATCAATTATCTATCTATCTATCTATCTATCTATCTATCTATCTATCTATCTATCATCATATATTTGAAGGTAGCATTGTTACTGCCTTCATGCATAATAATTCCACAATAAATTAGTTACATCCTATAATTAGGAAGCAAACTTGCTTTATAAATACTGGGACATTTATTTGTATACAGCTACACAGATAGATTGGGGACATAGACCAAAGATCTTAAAACTGGATTTTCCAAATCTAAATCTTCTTCAGACGAAGTCCCATTGCCCTGGTTCTCTTTCTCTCGGTCTCACTCTCTGTAGAGTGAGTGCAGGTGTGGGGCTCTCCGCCTGGTGCATGTGCCCATGTGCTCATGAGAGGCAATGGAGAGGGCTGCATGCTGATGGATCTTAGATGGAGAAGCTCTGCACTTATCAGTTTTATAAATTGGTTTCTATATTAGATTTATTTTGTCCAAGACCTTAGTTTATTTTATTTTTATTTATTTTTCAACTTTATTGAGATAAAAATCGACAAATACAATTGAATATAGTCAAAATGTACAATGTGATTATATGACATACGTATACTTTATGAAATGGTTATCGCAATTAGGCTAATTAACACATCCATCACCTCATATAAGTACCTTTGTATGTGTGCATGTGTGTGTGTAGGGTAAAAACACTTAAGGTCTACTCTGGTAGCATATTCAAGTATTCACACAGCATTAACTATAGTTGCCATGATGTCCATCCCCAGAGCTTATTCATCTTATAACTGAAGGCTTGTACCCTTTAATCAGAATCTCCCGATCTCCGCCAAATCTCAGCCCCTGCTAACTACTATTCTGCTCTCTATTCAATTAATTTCAGTGACTAGTTTTAATGTACATAAAAAAATCATTTCATAAAACCTAGCAGCCACTGTTCTTAGTTTATTTCACATATTCTGCTTCCAGGATAGTCCTGTATAAATTTTCACATTAAAGACAACTTAGTTGATAAAATGAAATGTATTTGACATTTGAGCCCAGGAGATTGAGCACGGACTAACATAAATGTATGGAGGGAAATGCTTCAAAGTTACACAGTACAATACATCCTTTCTGTTGACTAACACTAAATTTACTTACAGTTACACTTTCACTCCATGTTCTGTATATATTTTAGTAAATTCTTTCTTTCTTTATTTTATTTTAATTTTTGAGGGCAGTATCATTGGCCCTCATATGTGGGACCTGAACTGGGTCCGCTGGCTTCTAAGGCCAGCGCTTAACCACCGCGCCACTCGGCCGGCCCAGGAAATTATTTCTTAATAACCTATCATTAATAGACATATACAAAGAACAATGTGTTGGTTCATAGAAGAGTTAGTGATTAGGGAGTCTTCTGATTTTACAAGGCTACTTCCTTTTATCCCATGGCAAATTCCAATCTGAGTTTTTTGTCTACTCTCTTAACGCATGAAAGATTTACTGTGAGAAAGTGTCCCAGTACAATGCCCATGAGTTGGACTTCCAATTTGGGCCCATAGTTGTGAGAAATTGTTATTAGTCATGTGCCAAAAAAAAAAAAAAAAAGAATTTGTTCCATGTATTTCCGATTAGTGACTTCATTTCGTTAGGTTTTCCATTCTGTTTTGATTTGGAGATTTTTCCTAGAAATCTTGAATTCAATACTAGTATTAAGGACTTGAAGCCAAATTGCTTTTGCTACAGTTTGCCAAAAGAATTAATCAATAGAGTAAACGTAGATAGAGCATCATTCATATTGACTGGATATATAGCATCTGTTACAGGCTCCCTGTTGCAAGGCCATCACAAAGTAAGGAGCAGCCCAACCAAAAATATTTTGACAGTGACTCCTTCGTTGAAGACTGAATTCATGTACATGTATAAAAATATGTATTTGGCTGAAGGATGCCAAACCATGCACCTGAAAGCTAGTGAACATCAGTATCCAGAATATATTAATATTAAGCATTTCCTGAGAGTCTAAGAATTTATCAGATATTGAGAAAAGACAGAAAGAAAAATGTGGTCAATAGCCCTTTGGGAGATTAAAACACAATCAAATTATGTCTATAAGTTATGTGAAACAAACAAATCCTAGAATCATCAATAAGTAAGTTCAATAATATAAAGATCAAGGAAGGAAAGTCATCTCTGTTGAAAAAAGAAAAAAGGGGGATAAAAGATGAGATTATTTCATGTGAAAACCCACAAATTTTCAAGAGTTTCCCAAACTTCAATCATTTTATAATCAAAGGCTCCATCACTTGTAATAACAAGAACAGACTAGAAATAATTTAAGCATAGATAAGAGTTATTAGTTTGCATGTTTAAGTGTGCATCCAATGTGAATTATAATTATAAATTTAACATATTCCTTCTTCAAACTTGGAATAGTTTCTCATATTTAACTATTTATTGGAACTAATATAATAATAATTACTTATGTTATATTATATTATTATATTATATTTTACTCATTTTTAAATAGTTCATGGGCAGCTGTGTAGATTCTGATTTTTCTCTTGTCAAAAATTGAGAATTACACTCAGGCGTATGTCGGACATTTTGGCAAATGACTATGCACTTTTGATAGCAGGCTATCCATCTTTGCAGAGGATTATTATTTTGGCTCACTTGTAATTAATTACTATTCATTTATGCTTTAATTTCTCATGCTTTTCAGAACAACTTCATGAAAATCCCCCAAATCCAAATGCATGCAGTATGTGAATGTAGAATGCAGCATGCATGCCACTTTGGTTGAACGTCCATGGTCACGTCATAATAAATGGCTTTCCCAAATTATTACCAGCCTACAAGGTATATTTTTAGATTCTTCATCCAAGGAGTTTTTAAACCAAAATGAAACAGTTTCTGGGGACATACATCAGTGTTTCCCCCTAAACTAAATTAAGCACAATGAGCACAGGGAACCAGTCGTCTAGCTCTGCACATGTGACTGTCATGAAAGTACAAGTGAAGCCTGAAGTCGCCTTCGATGTCTCACTATCCCTCTGCCTGCTGTGGTAGGACATAAAGGGCTAGAGAGGCAGTAGTAAAAAGTACAGCCCTGGATAATAGAGGAAAACATACTGTTCTCTTTATGCTTGTTAATAGGGCATGACAATTGGTCCCCAACTGCCTGGCAGCCATTGTGCCTTGCTACTCTGAAGTGTGCCAGCTGATAAAAACATAGTTACCTAGCTAATGCAAGCAAGGCATTTCCCCCATGCAGGAGATGCCTGATGCTTGGAGCACTCATGAACTTTGGAAAACCGAATTTATTTATGTATTTATTAATTTGTTTAGGTAGGCAAGCAAAACGTCTTAATTGAGCCTCATTTATTTAAAGTGGGTCAAAAGATGGATTATTGAATTTGGACTTGGAAAAGAGATTATGTTTTAGAAACTGCAATTGCCCTATGAAATGAGGCAAAACACGTCTATTACTTATAAGAAAAGGAAACATGCGTATTAGTCAAAATAACATTTTGTGGTTAATATAACTTTACTATACACGTTTGTGGTTTCCCAAGCCCTTGTTAAATTCTCTCATTTAGTTATGTAATCGTCATACCACTGTAAGATAAATGTTATTATAGTTCCTATTTTATGCATAAGAAAAGGAAACTCAATGCGACTAAATAGCCTTGGGTTACAGAGGTAAAAATTGTCATAATAAGGATACAAACCATGATAAACAGTACCTGGGTGGGGGTGGGGGGTAAGCACATACTTTCTCTCAGACTTTGTTGTTTGTAAGGTAGTAGCAATAATAGCTACAATTAATTGAAAATTTGCTAGATACCAAAACTTGTGCCAAGGTCTCTACATGTATCATTTCATTTAATCCTCACTATAATCCTTTTAGAAATACATCATTGTTTCCATTTATGAATGAGAAATTTGTGCTTTTTTAGATTACTAAGGAATAAGTATTCTAGAAATGGTTTATTAAAGTGGCTAAAACAAGATCTTAGGCTACACCTTTCCCTCCTAGGATGGTAAAACTAACAAATTAATTATAACAAGTTTTAAACCTAAGAAAACATTATGCGTGTTATATGATATATAATATGATTTTTTGCCTTAAGTAGGAAAAGAAAATAATGTATAATTATTTGAAGTAATGTTAAAGTAAATTTTATATGGTGAGTTATATTTTTCTAATGAATATGTCCAAATAAGCTATAGATTCAGATGCATTTTTCCTAGGAATAAAGCACTCTTGCTGTAGCTACCAAAAAAATCCAAGAATATATATTATTTTTTTTCTTACTGGTTTCTAAATTCCATTTCAGGAATTGTAGATATCAAAAATTGGCCTGTTTCAAGAATGCTAACACTGTGTAAAGTGTGTAAGAAAGAAATTCTTAAATGCTTCTGATGGATATGGAAATTGCCACAATATTCTAAATGAGTGATATGTGCAAACGTGTAATATAGAAACATTTTTTTTTCCTTATCACAAGGAAAATCTCCAGTTAGCTCATTGAACACTAATCTAGGTGTTGCTGTGAAGATATTTTGGAGAAGTGATCAAAGACCGTAATAATTTTGCTTTGTTATGTAGGGGAGATTATCCTCAGCCTGATTTGATTGAGTGAAAGACCTTAAGAGCAGAACTTAACTTTTCCTGAGGAAGAAGAAATTCCACCTGTTGATAACAGCTTCAGCTCATGACTGAGAGTTCTAACCTTCTCTTCTTGAAAGTTTACCCTGTGGGTTTCAGACTTGCCTAGCCTGCTCCCACATTTATGCAATCCGATTCCTTGAAACACATCAGCTAATAAACAACTTCCTATGAGTTCTGTTCTTCTGGTTGAAAACTGGCTGATTCTGATTTGTTATGAAAGTACTAGAATAACTATGCAATCAAATAACTTAAAGCTGGAAAATGTCATAGCATAATATTTGTAATTATGACGATATCTTCTAAATATTGCTAAGAAAAAAGTCTATAAAAGTATCTGAATAATTTGTTTATATATATATATATATATATATACTTGTACATATATGTATGTGTATATAAATTTATGAATATATGTAATCAGGAACCAAAGCATTAAGAGAGAATTTGACTTTGGCAGTTGTAATTATGTTACTGTTTTGTTTTGATTTTTACTTGTCTTCTTCTGCATTCCTGTATTTTCTAGAGATCAATATAAACTATGTATTACTTTAAGTTTCAATTGCGAAGATCATTTTGTGTAATATATGTACATGTATACATACGTGTGTGCAATAAGTGTGTGTATGTGTGTAGATAGATATAGATACAGATCGAGATATAGACATAATTGCTACTTTCATCCAAGGCTTTTGGAGACTATAAGTAGGAGAGTACGGACATGATGTCACTTACTTTTTCCCCATTAATTTAAGCCTTAATAATAGTCAAACCTCCTTCCTTCCTTCCTCTCTCCCTCCCTCCTCTCCTTTCTCTCTCTCTCTCTCCATGCTTTCCTTCTCTCCTTACACAGATATTTTTGAAAGTAGCAAACTTTGTCCTGAAGTAAAACACAGATTGCTATGCTCTTTTGTGTTTTTTTTTTTTAATTTGAGGCATGGTTTACATACAATTATGCACACAGCTTTTAGCCATACAGCTGGATGGGTTTTGATCACCATCATAGTTGGGAAATGATGCACTTTAATCATTTCAAAAATATTTTCTTTGTGCCCATTTGTAGTCAACCCCAACAGTGATAACCTCTCCCATAATTGCTCTCACCATAGTTTAGTTGTAGATACCTTAGAAATGGATATAAATTAAACTATGCAGTGTGGATTCTTTTGTATCGGGCTTCCTTTCCCATCACATGATGATGTAGAGGTTCATCTATGTGGTTGCCATGTAACAACATCAGTATTTCTTTTTGTTGGAGATTAATAGCTCATTTTGTGAATATACCATGATTGTATATCTAGTCAGTAAATCGACATTAATTTCTTCCACGTATGCTCCTTTGTCAAACATTAGTTGGCTATATTCATGGCTCTCCATTCTGTCTCATCTATTATTTGTCTATTCTTGCACCAATACCACATTGTCTTGATTATTGCAGTTTTATCGTACATGTGAAAGTCAGGTTGTATCACCTCTCAACTTTTCTTCAATATTGTGTTGGCTATTCTGGGTCTTTTGACTCTCCAAATAAGCTTCAGAATCAGTTTGTCTACATTGAAAAATAACTTGCTAGGATTTCTGTTGGAAGTGCATAAAATCTATAGATGAAGTTGGACAGAACTGATATCTTGACAATACTCAGTTTTTCTATGCATGAACATGGAATATCTATTTATTTAATTTTCTTTTTTTTCTTTGATTTTGTTAATGAGAGTTTTGTAGTTATCCTTATGGAGATCTTCAATATATTTTGTTAGATTTATAACTTAATATTTTGTTTTTAGGTGCTAATATATGTGATACTGTGTTTGAATTTAAAATCCCACTTGTTCATTGTTGGTACTTGTCTGCTAATATTATCTAGTTTTCTCTGTCTGTTTCTAATGCCTGATTTTTTTTCCCTTGAAATTTATTTTTCTTTGTGTCCAGTAATTTTTACTGGATGTCTGAAATTTAGACTCTTATGGTTCTGTGTGTGGGTTCTTTTTAAAGCTGTTGGACATTTCACAGTAGGCAGTTAAGTTACTTAAAGACAAAGTGGATCCTTCCTAGGCTTGTTTTTAAGCTTTTTAAAGGATATGATGCCAGATAATTATGTTTGTGAATTCATCCTAGAAAAAATGCTACATTCCTCATCCCTGAATATCACTATGGTCACTTTCAAAGTACTCCCCTTGGAAAGTTATTCACTGATGCCAGTGCCTCGTCCACCCTTCAAAGCAGTTTTGGGACTCTTTATCTGTAATGGCCAACAGAACTGTCCTCATATTATCCTTGATGTCCTGAATGTCATCAAAATGTTTTCCTTTCAATATTTTCTTTATCTTTGTGTAAAGTTAGAAGTCTCTGGGGCCAGGTCAGGTGAGTAGGGAGGGTATTCCAATACAGTTATTTGTTTACTGGCTAAAAACTCCCTCACAGACAGTGCCTTGTGAGCTGGTGCATTGTCATGATGCAAGAGCCGTGAATTGTTGGCAAAAAGTTCAGGTTGTCTTACTTTTTCATGCAACCTTTTCAGCACTTCCACATAGTAAACTTGGTTAGCTGTGTGTCCAATTCATATGAATTCATAGTGAGTAATCTGTCTGATACGAAACAAAGGTTAACATCATTGCAAAGATTTTGTGAACTTAATTATTAGATCTCGTATGTAGTATACCTTTTATTCTAAAGGCTAATTTCCCCCCACTTCTAACATGTCTCTTTTCTGTGGTCCCAACCAAGTGGCTTATGTATTCCATGATATCTCATCTCTGGCTATAGAAAACAAGAATGATTTTTAGCTCTGAGTAAAGATTGGGATTTTTTTCATCTTATAGTTCCTCAGAAAACTTCCTTTTCCCACAGTTTTTTTTTCTTTCCCCAAGCATCCTGTGGACTTTCTGCCTACACAGATACAGGTTAGTATTTAATTGAAAACTCAAGGGTAACTCTCTTTTGCTGGTATTTTGTGGGAAATTCTAACCATTTTGAAATATAGAAAGCTTGAAAATAGCAATAGTGAAACAATCCATCACTTATAAAAGAACCCTAATAAAAAGAATAGAGTACATGTCATGGAAAACAAGGGAGGCCAGAAGGCAGTGGGATCACTTACTTAAACTACTCAAAGATAAAACTGGTCAACCAAGAAATCTATATCCCACAAAGCTGTCTTTCAAAATCAAAGATAAAATGAAGATATTCTCCAATAAATAAAAACTAGGAGAATTCTTTGCTACTACAAGCACTTTATAAGATATAATAAAGGAAAATTTTCAAGCTGAAAGCTAGTGACCTCAGATGATAATTCAAATATACACAAAAGCCAAAAAACATAAAAATACAGGTAAAGGTAATTATTTAATTGTATAAGACAGTAGAATGCATATTCTCTTTTCTTTATCATAACTTAAATTGCAATTGCATAAAACTATATATATCATGTAATTAGGCATATAACATATAAACATATTTGTCAATAACAAAACAAAGGAGATGATTGGAGCAAAGCTACATCGGGCTAATGAAATGACTCTTGAAGGTAATTCAAGTTCACAGGAACAAATGAAGAACTAGAAATGGCAAATAAAAAGGTTACTATAAGAACAAGCAAAATAATATGCTTACTATCCTTTATTCTTTTTGCTTCTTTAAAAATATAAAAAATTATATAAAGTAATTACAACAATGTATTGTTGGATTTGTACGATATATATGAGAAGATGCAACATGTATAACTCTATCGAAGTTAAAAATGTTTGTGCTGAAAAAGATACTGAAACTGAATGTACAACCTGTAGAATAGGACAATATACTGACAGAAATTTTTTTCTGGTAAGAGTCCAGTTTCAAGACTACTTAAACACATATAATTCAATTCCTAAGACAAATATTCCAATCAAAAATTTGGACAAAATATCTGAATAGGAGATTTTCTAAAGATACACAAATGGCAATAAATACATAAAAAGATGCTCAACATTATTAATCATTAGGGAAATGTAAATCAAAACCACAATGAGATACCGCTTCACACTCAGTAGGATAGCTATCATGATAGTAATTTTAGAAAAGAAAAATAAGAAGTATTGGTGAAGATGTACATAAGTGGAACCCATTACATTGCTGGTAGAACTCTAAAATGGTGCTGTCTCTGAGGAAAACAGTGTGGTAATTGTTCAAAATGTTAAATATCACATGACTCAGAAATTCCAGGTGAATGGATAAACAAAGTGGTATATCCATGCAATGGAATATTATTTGGCCCTAGGAAGAAAGTGTATACTGATACATGCTACAACATGGATAGACCTTGAAAACAATATGCTAAGTGAAAGACTCCAGTCACAGTAGATCACATATTGTATGATTCCATTTATGTAAATTGTTCAGAATAAGCAAATGAATAGAAACAGGAAGTAGATTAGTGGTTGCTTATGGCTGGGGAGGATGAAAGGATAGGGAGGTAATAGCTGAAAGGTATTTGGTTTCTATTTATGATGATAAAGGTGTCCTAAAATTAACTATACTAATGTTACTAATGGTTGCTCATGTCTGTGACTATACTTAGAAATGTTCAATTGTATACTTTAAATGAGTGAATGCATAATAAATTCATCCTCATTAAAGTTGTTTAAAAAATGAACAATAAAAAGGCTATTTTTAAAAGTATAGTTGACCTATATGAAATGTCTATTTTTAGGTTAATTTAGATTTATGATTATTCCAATTTTCAGTCATCCTACGAAAAACATGTTACTTTTTTTTTTTTTAATACTGTCAGGATTTAGGTGGGAATAAAGAGCTGCATGCATGTTATAGTAATTAGACTGACTTGATAGCCAATCTAACCAGAATTCAAATGTACTGCAATTAGAAATTATTCATCATAGAATGTCTTCCACACACACACACACACAAATGTTTTAAATGGATCTGGGATAAATGACTATGATTTAATTTGTTGATTTCTGGTCCTATCTTGACCTTTACTATAACTTCAAAGCAAAATGCTAAATATATGTAATGATAAACAGAGACTGTCATGGAGTCACTCAGTTTTCCTGAAAATAGTTTAAGGACATTTTCATGGATTTGGAAAATGGAATCAATGTTTTCACAAACTTAAAATGTTTACTTTGAAATGCTTATTGATGTCTTAAAATTTTCCAAATATTAGAGAGAAAATTTAATATTAAAGGGTGATGGACATCTGTTTCACTGATGAAAGTCACAGAGACATGGATATGTATTCTGATGTGGGTCTCTACTAAGTGTTTCATTTTGGTTGTATTTCTTAATTTACTTAATATAAATAATTTTCACCTGTAAAATAGGATTAACTCAAGTACTTCACCTCAGCCCCCCCAAGATTAAATAAGATTATATATATAACATATTAATCACTGTGCATGCCACAAGTAATGCTTATAATAAATATTGGAGCCTTTTTCTTCTAATTTAAATTGTACAATCTTAGGGGCCAGCCGAGTGGCGCTGTGCTTAAGAGCTGTTTTGGGAGGCCAGCGGCCCCGATTCGGGTCCCACATGTGAGGGCCAGTGACACTGCCCTCTAAAAAAAAAAAAAGAAAAATAAATTGTACAATCTTAGGAGTCCTTAGAATAAATTCTTGGTTAGCAGTTTTGGTGATGGAGAATTATTATCACTTTTTCAAAATTAATGACATGACCATTATGCAATATATGTCCTAATATTAAGGGAAAACCCCAAAGGATTCACTAGAAGTCTGGGTTAGATTTGCTTACCTATCATGCTAATTAATAACAAGGAAGAATAAGCCAGGGAATCTAAATAAAATGATTTAGATCACAATCTTGTTCAGCCCCTATTCCAGCCCTACACATCCAAGCTCCTGTATCCTACTAGAAACATAGTGATGAGTTGGACTAACACTGTGGGTAACTGCTTGGTTTAGAAAAGTCCTTCAAAGGTGGTATATTTACCTCAACTACCTGCTACTCTTTTTTTTTTTTTTTTTTTGAGGGCAGTATCACTAGCCCTCATATGTGGGACCGAACCGGGGCCGCTGGCTTCCCAGGCCAGCGCTTAACCACCACGCCACTCGGCCGGCCCAACAACCTGCTACTCTTGAGACAGAAAAATTACTGTGGATACCTTTTCAGACCAGGCTTACTTATGTTATTTTGTTTTCCTCTTTCTAAAGTCTTGGGGATAAAAGTATAATGAAAAAGCATCAATCTCTATTCTTCTGATCCTACCAAAGTCAGAAATTCAACAAATTGAACATAATGTGTACTTTATAAATGCCCTAAACTTATAACAGTAGTACAAATTCCTAGAGTAGATTTTCAAAGTACTTTGCCACCAAATTGTCATAAATCTCCTCTGTTGTGCACTTCTGGAATTTATTACATAAGGATGGAAAAATATGGAAGAAAAGAATAACCGGTGGGAAAGCAGATAGTATGAAGGGGAATTTCAACATTTTTACTAATAACCGTAGGGCACCACCCCAGAATGTTTCCTCCAAATAAGAATATTTCAGAGTGTATGTTATGATCTCTCTCTCTCTCTCTCTCTCTCTCTCTCTCTCTCTCTCTCTTCCTCCCTCTCCCTCTCTCTCCTTCTCCCTTTCTTCTTTCTCTCTTTCTCCTTTTCTTCTCTCTCTCTCTCTCTCTCTCTCTCTCTCTCTCTCTCTCTCTCTCTCTCTCTCACACACACACACACACACACACACACACACACAGACATACTTGATACGTTTACTTAACTGGGTACGTTTACTACGTCTACATAACTAGAGACCTGATTTTTGCAAAACTTTGATTTAGGCCATTTATGATTCAGAAAGCAAAATAATTATACAATGGATACACTGCAGTCCTTATTCACTCCAAATACTAACCCCAATCGGAAATTGTCCCTTCATTTATTTGCTGATTCAACACTACTATGTGGAAAACCCCAGGGTAATATGCTGTGAATAATAAAAAATGAACATGACTAAGAACCTGCATTTATGTTTCTTAAAACAAATAGTGGGGAAAACTACAAATACTTTTTTGTTAAAGAAAGACACTATGGTATGGTGTTTATATGAGGAATCATTTGACTCTAGAGGAAGACACCCAGTGTTGAGTGTAAGAATCAAGAAGAGTTTTGTAAATGAGGAGAGATTTGAAAATCCAGTATTGGTTAGGCATAGGGAAAGCGTCTCTAGGAGAGCAAGTCTGATGCTATTTCAGACATGGAGCATATGGAAAAATAGAAGAGATGTTGAAAATGTTATTTCAAGTGAGATTGGAGGAGCCCATGAAATTCGGCTGGGGCAACTGGACATTGTTCTGCAGATAATAGGGAGTTGTTGAAACTTTTTGGAGAAATACATGATATGATCCAAATCAATTAGTTCTAAATCTGTTACAGGTCCCAAAGGCATTGGGTGAAGTACAAAAATGAGTTATTTGACTGCCATCCAGCAACTATATTACCTAATTGGTTACTTAGAGTTTTCTTATGTCTTCCCTGCATTACTGGTACCTCATTCAGTCCTTAAATGAAACTGGATATTTTATTTATTAGTCCTTCTTTTTTGCCAGTTGAGAGTTTTTGTTTTTTTCAAAGAATAGCCCACCCCCCAATTAGATAAGTTCAGCTTTGATTTATTTTACTTGTTAGAATTTTAAACAAGAAGCTTTCTATTTAAAGTTTTAATAAACAAAACTGAAATAACAAAAATTAATATAGTGAAAAGGACTCATTTTGTGGATGCCATTTACACAAGTTTCCCCCTTCCTGCCTTGTTTGTTCCTGCTGAATTTCTCTATGATCCATTCATTATTCACACATCCCTTTCAGGTAAATTCACCAGGTCACTATTGTTTAGTGAGGATTCACACTCTGCTTTCATGATTTATAACCCCTATAGGATAAACACTGAGGATTAGGATCACTTAGCCTTCTTTTTCATATAAAATTCCTGCCTTTTCACTAGTAAGCTCAATGGAAAACAAACAAAAATGGTATTTAAATCAACAATTCTGTCCTGTTGAGAGATAAACCCTAAGGAATGTACCTATATATTTAACATGATTATCCACTATATTTAAATGCACTCTCATAGCAAATTGTCCCATTCTACATTACACACACTTTGTGTGTGTGTGTGTGTGTGTGTGTGTGTGTGTGTGTGTGTGTGTGATTCAGGGTTATTCCATAGATCAAATTGGGATTATTCCTATGGTAATTTTTTTTATTTCCTAATTGTCCCCTGGCTACCACTGTCCTAAGATGTTTATCAGCATCTTTTCTTTAGTGTTTTCATGGTTTTATCGCCAGATGCTTTTGCTAATAAAAATAAGTGAAAGGACTCTCAGAAACATTTTAGTGCCCATTTGAGGCGCAGTGGATACTCCTTTGGCTGTCATTGTTTTTCTGGAGTTATTATTGCCTCTGGCACAGACACATGATTTTATGGAGTCCTAATGCTGTTATACATGTAGGTAGAATTAGTATTTTCTTACTGTTATAGGGGTTTTAGGCAGGAAGAAATTAATTTATTATTTGATTTAAGAAAGATGCAATATTTACTGAAGCTACTGAAATTGTTTATCATTAAAAATGGAATCATGACATCAAGACTGCTTGAAGTTTCAATGGGCAGCAATATAATTTTATGAACTATAGCTGCTAATACCAAGTGGATCTTGAAAATACATAATTTACTTTTTTTTCCCCTTCTCTAAACTGTTTTTTTTCCCAGAGTACCAATTTATACAGAAGAAACTTGAATTGTGGCAATATTGTATATTCTTGACTGCCATTTCTGTAAATCTAGATCACTCAGCATCATCTGTCGCTCCCAAAGTGACCCCATTCTTCATACTAAAAAAAAAATGACCTTTACATTTCCAAGGTGTCTTTCCTTGAACAACAAGTAGAAAATATGTTTCCATATTTTTCACTATTTTTCCGTCCTTTACAGCCTTCAGAAAACACACTCTGAAATGATTTAGAGCCTAAAATAATTTGAGAACGACCCAATTAATTGACAAACAGATCTTTAACCTACTGGATGATGCCTTTCTAATACAAAAAGATATGTCTTGTTTTCTTGCTCAGGCATTTTTGTCAAGAATGTTATAACGCTACCTATTCATTCATATCAGTGTTATGCTTGCACAAGATGGCAACAGCTGCCATCCTGACATTTCACAGGACACTGAAACATTATAGGACAGAAGTAAATTTCTCAACATCTTTTTCCTTTCTCGAGTTCCAAGAGAGCTGTTTCTTAGAATTTTTGAGCATGCCCTGAGTATTCTAACCTGTTTATTTTTTTATTTTTTCCCTCCTATGCTTTTCTTTTTAGGAATTATTCTACATATGTATTTTCTAGTTCACTACACTTTGTGTGTGTGTGTGTGTGTGTGTGTGTGTGTGTGTGAGATGTAGCCAACCTGTTATTTCAATTATCAATTTCAAAATGTTATATTTTTCAAAACAAGAACTTTCTTTAATATGGGTTTCAACTGCCTGTTAAAATTCACCATCATTTCAAGTTTCGCTTAGAGCCATTTAAAAGAATAGTGATAATATGGGTTTCTTTAATATGGGTTTCAACTGCCTGTTAAAATTCTTTAATATGGGTTTCAACTGCCTGTTAAAATTCACCATCATTTCAAGTTTCGCTCCCTCTTCTTTTCTGTTTTCTTTAAGATATTAATTATAGTTATTTTTAAATTCTGGTCTGGTAACTCCAATACCTATATCATCTGTGTACCTTATCTTTTTTCCTTTATATTGATTTGGATGATATTTCCTTGATTCTTGCCATGTCTAGAATAAAAGAAGCAAAGTCTCTAGATGATACTGTCCACCTCTAGAGGCTAGCTTGTTTGTTTTCATTTTTTCCTTTGTTAGGAAGACAGGATGAGATTAGACATCTCAATCCAATATGAATTGACTTTAGGATTAGGTTACACTCATAGTAAGGAACAGCTTACCTCTGGATCAGCCTGTTGTCTCTTACCTGGACTCCTGGGATGTTGATTGGTTTCTTCACTTTGATGGTTTAAAATAGGTCCCTGTCTTCTAATTCCTAGACCATCTCTGCACCATTCCACAGATCTAGGAGTAATGGAAACTAGTTCTGTGTTGGAGACAGGCTCCCTCCTTGTTGACCCTTACTTCATAAGCACCAAAAGTTTAAAGGATATATCACTATTCTTTTAAATGGCTCTAAGTTTAGCATCCTCAGCCTCCTGTGTGCAAAACCATAACTCTACAAAAATGCTTGCATCAAGCCAGCTGATCATCTGAAGTTTCTGATTTTTTTGCACCCACCCTGAGTGACCACTAAGGGGCTTCCTGGTTTTTCTTTTCCCCCCAATGGGGCCTCTGTACCTGGGATGAGCCTAATCCTTAACTGACATCCAGCATCATAAATCACCTACGGTGGAAAATTGCTTTTGATTGTCAGTGTAATTTGTCATATTAAGGCACTGAAAAAGAACAGTGAATAAGGTAGGACACATCCAGGAAGTATGATGGTGTAGAAACAAAGCTTGAGTGTTTCAAGTATGACCTTCTATAACTCACTGATGTAGCCAAAGATAAAGTGATGCTACTTTATTTTCCTCCTTACTCTTCTATTACTAAATCCTATAAAATTGAGTTTGAATAGTCTCTAGCATCTTTAATTTCATGTTGGTGAAATCTGTGATTGGAACCAGAAACCAGAGGTCTCCAAGTTAGGTATCATGAGAAGAGAAGTTGAGAACCCGAGAGCTTCTGACAATACAGTGTACTGATTTAGCCATTAACCTTTGTCCAAGTAGATAAAGAATGTAAATACAATTGACACATCACTCACTATTCTGTATTTGGTTATCATTTGGTTACATTTCGTTCAGATCTATATAGTAGGAATAAAGTGCTTTCTATATTAGTGGTTTGTTTTAGTACTTCTAAGTAGACTTTTGTGTAACCCTGAAATGATTATGTAAATGTATATTTGGTATAAGTTTTTATGTAAAATGTTTTTTCCCCTTTAAATTCCCAGATCATGTTTGTTATAAGAGGATGAATTTGCTCCCTTCATTATTATTTTTAACTACTAACTGAATTCACTGATGATATTTAAAAATTACTTAATCAACATAATGGACTGTGGTGTTCTTTTAACATTGAAAACACAATTGTTTTTTTCTTCTAGTAAGTTATTCTTTAGGTAAAAATAAATGTATGATTCTTCAGATTTTAAAGCACAATGGAAAATGTTGTCTGTCTCTATGCCTAACTTTCTCAGAAAGGGAATTATCTATTGTTTAAAACTGTCTTGAGTTAAAAATGTGTAGACATGAAGTACAAAGCCAAAAAGAATATTAATGTGGAGTATTGTTTAACACTTTATATCCATCTTTAATTTCTATTAATTGACTAATGGTCACATAGATAAGAGCAGGGTTCCCTGTTATATGACTGTTATATTTTATCCATGTATTTATAGTGTTTGTATATGTAATCACTCACAAACTCTTTCATCTCAAAAGCAAAAACAAAAACAACAAAAAACCGCCTTACACTACAGTGTTTTACCACTGAACAAATTCAGCAACAACCATAATTATCTTTCTGGTAAATCAATAAAATACACTGCAATACAAATAAAAGTAATGTTCAACAAAGTATAAAGTTGAATCCAATATACCAATATAAAAATATATCGTCTTCACATAAATCATATTTAATATCAAATTTATTGGGATATATTTCAATTTTATAACCCACAACCCACCTCATTCCACACCTTTTTAGTAAAGGTCCAAGTTCAAAACTAAGGCAACAGCTGCAAGTAGTGGTTATAAAATTTGATGTGCTCATATGCACACTTCAGTTAGAATCATGGAATCAAAAAAGCTACAATTAACCTTTGAGATATCTATCTTCATGTTAAATACTAGAGAGAAAAAAATGTATGAAACCAAACACAATGCTTGCCTTTTGAGTACTCTTCAGAAGAGGAATGAGATTTTTATAAAGTTGCACAGGGCACAAAAGAACAAGACAAACAAATGAAGAAACAAAAACTCATAGACACAGACAATAGTTTAGTAGTTACCAGAGGGTAAGCGGGGAGGAGGTGGTAGATGAGGGTAAAAGGGATCAAATATATGGTGATGGAAGGAGGACTGATTCTGGGTGATGAACACACAATGTGATATATAGATGATGTGTTACAGAATTGTACACCTGAAACTTTACTAACAATTGTCACCCCAATAAAATGTAATAAAATAAAACAAAACAAAACAAAAAACAATTGCACAGGGCAACAGTTTGGCCAAAATTCTTAAATTCTGTTTCAACAATTTAGTCCCCGCTCCATCCACCATGCCATCTCTTTCACCTCATTTAACTTTTAAAATGTGGTAAGAGTCATATCCTACTCTTAATTGTTAGAATCTTAAGGAAACCCCTTTTGGTTTTAAATCAAAATAAAATTCAGAAAGAATTAACTAAAAACTCCAAAACACATATCATAAAATTGTTTATATTCAGGTGAGGTCAGGATAATTTTATTTTTGAATTCTATCTAGTTGCTGACATTTTATATCATACCTCTAAGACATTGGTTGAAATCTGATTTAAAGGTCTTAAATAACTCTAAGCTGAATGCTGGATACTAGCCCCGTGGTCTTCTATTGATGAAAAGTAAATGTCAGGGTGATAAAAACTAATCAAGTCTGTTTTACTCCATTGGAATGTTAAAAATTACATAAACCTAAAATTCATAAACACTGGTTGTCCTTACATTAAGGGCATCTGATATTGCCAGTTTTATGATTCTACTAGGTTTTCAGAATAGCTTCTCCATTCACCTCAGACACCTATAAATAGCTCAAGCTTTATGGCTCTAAAAAAGGAAGACTGTCAAAAGACTATGAATATTTCAAATAACTCTCCTCTCTTATAAAGTTTTTTAGGAGCTGAACTTTCCATATTAACAGGAAGTCACAATTATTAATCTGAATCTCACAAGGTAATAAATCAAATGGTGAAATATAGTTGGTATTCATAATTGTTTTGAAATTATATTCTATACCAATCACTCAGTTTTTTTAATATTTATTTATAAGAGAAACTCTCTGTCATGTAATTAAATTAGTCCTTTGTGAAGCATTACTGCCTGGAAAGCTGTGTGAAGCTTGAATTTACAGTAAGTCAACTTTAGTCATCCTTTCATTCTTTCAGAAAGAATGGCAATGAATCCCAATGTGGATGCACTATGTCAGTGTGACAATCGATGGTGTCAAGATGGTATATGAAATTCACAAAGCTGTTTATTTAAATACGCTCCATTTCATTCAGATAGGAAGTACTGAATATGAATCAACCTGATTGAAAGGTGTTTCCTTGTTTTCTTCTTTTTGACTAAATTCAGGAAATTTAGCTGTCCAGAAAAGGAACATGACTAGAATCTGTAAATGACTTCCTGTCAGTGTAGCTAAAAAAGTAATAAGACATGACTGCACTGTATTGAATAGAATCCAAAATAAATAAAAAATAAAACATAAGCCTGAGGTTAACTTGTAGAGAAAATATGAGCAGATATTTAAACAGCGATATTGAAAATATTGCAGGACTCTGTTTGGTAACACTTACATACTCATATATTTCTCTTGAAGTTTGAATTCTCAGAATGCTCTTTTACTTAATACACATTCAGATCCATACCTTGGCAACCTGGGTATCATACTATGAAGGATTTCTCAGTTTGGTCATTTTCATAATTAATCTGGGAGGTAATAGAAGGAAGAGACTTCCAGTGACTGCCAAAAAAGACCTCAGACTCCTGCTCCAAAAAAAAATATGCTCCATTAAAAAAAATCAAGTCAGCAAAGTGATATAAATCTCCTTGACAGGATGTAGAATGAAGTTTTCTTTCAGTCCCCACTATCTCTCTTCTGTGGAGTTGCCTACAAAATAAAATAAGCAAAGAACTTGTCAATCCTTAGGTCCCACCTGGATAAATAAAAAGTTTCTGCTAAGAGCAAAAAAGAGAGAAGAGCTAAATAGTGTGGATCCTTTCAGCAGCTGTGGAAGGGAAAAAAACCCTGCGTTTAGAGCTTATCCATCCCTTTTTAATTGTTGCTGATCTTAAAGAAGCAAATCCATCCAAATTCAAACTGGAAAATATCTATTAAAGATTATTCCAAACTTAAAATCAGAGTACAAGATTTGGCAAATGTATTATTATTATTATTATTATTATTATTATTATTTTAATTTTTTTTTGAGGGCAGTGTTACTGGCCCTCATATGTGGGACCCGAACCAGGGCCACTGGCTTCCCAAGCCAGCGCTTAACCACCATGCCACTCGGCTGGCCCTCAAATATATTATTTTATGTGCTTGCTTCAAGAAACAAAAGTATTCAAATTATATTATATAGCATTATGAATATAATATATTGCCTTTATTGGAAACATTTCAGTTACATGAAATCGTGCAGAGTATTGAGAAGAAAAGGAACTAAACCATGAATCAAAAGACCTGAGTTTATTCTCAACTCCAACACTGCTTTGGGAATGTCTTGGGAAAATTCTCTTGATATGTCTGGAGGCGTTAGAGACGACAATCCTCGTGCAGTTGAAAATGCATATATAAGTTTTGACTGCCTTAAAACTTAACTACTAATAACCTGCTGTTGACTGGAATCCTTACTAATAACAACAAAACCAGCCCATTAATACATTTTTTAAGATGTATTACATACTCTATTCTTACAATAAAATTAGCTAGAGTAAAGAAAACATTATTAAGAAAATCATAGATAAAGGTAAATTGATACTAATTTCCTTCTCCCATTACTCAAGGCACAATTCAAATCACATGCGCTCTTGAAGGTTTCAATAATTTCTTTTATTTCAAGGCATACATTATACTAGGCACTCAGTTTTCCAAACACATGAGTCATTATCTGGAAGTAATCTTTATTTATTTTATGATCATGATGTAAAAATGATCATAGCATTGAGTTAAAGTTGATTTCATAATATGAGTGTTGCTATATATGTTATGTTTAAGATTCATAAAAAGCGTCAGAACTTTGTCATACATGTGAAAACTGGTGGAATAATTGATTGAAAACAGTATTGACCATAAATCCATTGTATTGAATCAAGGGTTTTAAGTATAAAGGCGTGAAGGAGTTAGTAAGAATGCACTAATGAGTGCCTGGGTTCTGATCTGGGGAAGGGAAGAGTTGCTGAAGCTGCAAAAACCCAACTCCACACTTGGAAGACACTCAGGTTTGTATGAAAAGACAAGCCACTTTGTACACTGTGCGGTCAATTCATGAACCCTGGACAGTACAGCTCAGCAAGAGGAAGATCATTACAATCAAAGCAATTCTGAAGAATAAGTAATTAAAAATTGAAAAAACAAATCAGACATTGAAATAAAGTCCCAGGTACCCTGATATCCTTTGTTGAACTTTGTATTTTGGCATTTGATCATTCCAACTTTATAATAATATAATCAAGGGTAAAAATAAACTATAGGATTGAGAGCAATAGTCCAAAAATAACTTTGTTTATGGTCAATTGTGTGCACTTAGCTAAACACTGATATTTGGAGCTTTAGAATCTTACACATCTCTGAAGAAATATGCCATGTTCATAGTATCATAAGCCCTCATGACTCAGAGTTTGTTATTAAAGTAAATCGTTGCTTTATGCTTTTAATTGTGCCTGGTGTTGACATTTAAGCGTGAAACAGTTTTATTTTCAACTAAAGTTTTTATTCTTTCTTGTCCAGAGAGAGAACCCTTGAAGCCTAAACTGCAGAAGTTGCCATATACTACAGAATCAAACCACCTTTTTAGAAATCATTCAGTCATTACACTGGATCAAGAAGTATGGGTGCAGGCATGCTAAAAAGGCCCCGTTCACAAAATCAACCTTCCAATTTTATCATTTCATGGTTCAATGATTATAAAATGAAAAACATCATTGACAGTCTACAGTCCAGTAAAGCATGTCATTTGACTGTTGTTAGGGATTGAAGAGGACTGGTGATTTTTAACATCGTGGCTGTTCATCTGCTTATATTGCATACTGTCATATTTACTCATCCACTCTTGCTCACATTTTAAGGAATGTATAAGCTTTTCATGAATACAACACAGGGAGATAATCTATTTGTGAATATAGGTTATCCAACAAGGAAATCCACAGCTGCTCTAAGTGTCAACACTGGAGAAGTTCAAGAGGTCTTAAAAGGAGCAAGCCCAGAAGCCAATCAAAGACACTGATGCTGCCTCTGGAAACGCATCGGAACGATCTCCATCTGGGGCCTTATGTGTGCCAAGTGTTTTCTCATAAGTGGTCACAGCAGTTAGGTTCTTTGCTCCAGATGAGAGAGAAAGGCACCAAAGGGAACTATTCTCCACCCTGCAATCAACAAGAAAGCGCTGCGCCAAGTGAAATTGTAATTATATATATACAGTTATGTGTTAATGAGCTTTGAAAATGTTTGGTTGGAGAAGAGAGAAGTGTCTGGATTGACTAAAACAACTACGTATCTGAAAATAAAATGTGCGTTATTAACTACAAGTCTGTGTGCTGGTATATGTGCCTGTATGTGTGCGTTTGCAGGGAAATGGTTTGAGCATCACAGAGATGTTACCATGTGCTTATATGTTTAGTTTATTAAAAGGTCTCCATCTGAATTAAGAAATAGCTTAAGGGGACAGCCGAGTGGCGCGGTGGTTAAGCGCTGGCTTGGGAAGCCAGCGGCCCCGGTTCCGTCCCACATATGAGGGCCAGTGACACTGCCCTCAAAAAAAAAAAAAAAAAAAGAAATAACTTTGGAGGATCACCATCTTATTGTAATTACCTGAGGAAAGCAGTGTAACTTTCATCAAAATTTAGATAGGACTATTAAGTCTGAGAACAACCAACTCTGAAAAGTAAATTTTCTTAGGAATGTTTTCTTTTTAGTATGGATCTAGTCACAAACTCTGGTGGTAATGATCTGCTGGGCTCCCTGCCCACATACTATTGAGTTATCATAGATGCAAATTAACCTGGTCCAGGGTCCCACATATGAGGGCCAGTGACACTGCCCTCAAAAAAAAACAACAAAAAAAAAATAAAAAAAAAATTCCTGCAAGTAGTTTAAAGGAATCCTGAACACACAACAATATAATTTACAACAACTCAGATCTCTGCAGATCCCTATATGGACATGCATATTATTTGAGAAACTAAGTTGATTATTTATAGTGAGATAGTTTTTTTTGTTTTGTTTCCCCCAACCTCATCATGCCTCATCCAATGAGAACACTAACTCCAACACCACATTTCCTTGTGTAGTATTTCAGTTCTTCCAGAATTAGGTAACTGTCAAGATGGGGGGATGAAAATTTCCAATTGCAAAGTTTAAGCACAAGGTGATTATTTCTGAATGCATGTCCCACAAATGCATTTAATACTTTGGTATTTGTTAACAATAAAGACTGCATTAGCTTTGTTTTAAGTAATTTATTATTAATGATCCATTAAGTGGTCAAATGTGCAAGTGGCTTGCTTTTTATAAATGAAACTTACCTCAATTTTGTTTCTCATGTATATATCATGTAGCTGTGTACAGTTCCTGTGTCATGTAGAGAAGAGAGAGTGATTGCAGAGCTAGAAAACTGACACTTTGCCCTTAAGCTAAGACTCCCCAACTGTATCCCCTGTAGCTGCAACCAGGGTCTTCTGTCTTCCTGCTTATAGTTTGGTGAATGGACGGCTAGGATCAGAATTAACATCTCAGTGAAGCTTGTTAAAAACTTAGAAACGCAGTCTCCCTCCACAAGACCATATAATTCGGAATTCTTTTTCAATTCAATGTATTGGGGTAACAATGGTTAGTAAAATTACATAGGTTTCAAGTGTACATTTCAAATTGGAATTTGAAATGCAATTTAACAAGATCCTCCAATGATTCATTATATATTAAAGTTCAAGAAACACTTATATGCATAGTTCATCCAGTTACTTGGGCTTCCATATCATTCCAGGATGTTTCTGTAAATTCTGTTAGACTCTAGGTCTTCATGTGCCTGGTGTATCCTAACCCAGGAGGAAGGTATGGAAATGGCTATAAAACAGGTCTGTGGCCTATTTCATAGGTAGAAATGCCTATGTAATATTTGGCAATATTGATAGTGACAGTTCCAGTAAATATTTGGCAATATGAATAGAGACAGTTCCTAAACTAGTGGATATCAAAACTGAATTCACATTAAAAATCAGTTGGGGAGTTTAAAAAAATAATAAAAAAAATTTAAAAAAAATTACCCATGAAAGAGCCCTACCCTGAAACAATTAAATCAGGATTTCTAGAGATGAGGCAAAGTTATTGGGGATTTTGCAGTATTTCCAAGGAGTATTGCAGTATTTTCATCAAAGGTGAAATCTGTCACATTAAGGAATATTAGCAGGATATTTAATTGAATTAAATTGAAATTTACTATCTCATAGAAATTTTAGCATGGATTTTAATTGAATTAAAGTGGTCTGGGCCTATGATTTTTCAAATCTTTCTGGAAGTTGGTTAAATATATAAAGATCCAGGTCTTAAACAAATCCAAAATAAAGGTGTCACTCACATTTTTAAGAAGCACAGACATTTTGAGAACCTATCATCATGACTAACTAATCTTTGTTCTGAATTAGGAATAGTGAATTTTTCTAGATGGAACAACTCACTTCTTTACTGCATGGATATAACTAAGGTTGAAATTTAATTGCAAGCAGGTGGAGTGGTGTGGATAGGGCTTAATTAAATTACACTAGCTTATGATAAGTACTTTTTTAAAAATCATCCCTTCTTTTCTAATCTATGTACTTCTTATTTCTTTTCCTTGCCTCATTGCACTATCTAGGACTTTCTTACAATGTTGAATAGGAATAATGAATGAGGACATCCTTGGTTTGCTGAGAGCTTTTAACCACAAATGGTGCTGGATTTTGTTAAATGCTTTTCCAGTATCAGTAATATGATCATATGATTTTTCCTCTTTTAGCCTGTTGATGTGGGAAATTTCATTGCTTTATTGTGACTGATGTACCAGCCCTGCATCCCTGGAGTGGACAGCCGAAACCATTTCAAGGATGCAGTCTTGAGAGAGTAAGGTGTTGTTGAGACCATCTGGATGGCATAGTTACTGAGCCCAGGTAAGGCCTCTATATAAACTTTTACGAATTTGGCAAGCAAGTGCAGAGATCTACTCATTGTGCCGCTGCTGAAGACAAACCTAGTAAGTTCCTCCTTTTCTTTTCTTTTCTTTTCTTTTCTTTTCTTTTCTTTTCTTTTCTTTTTTTTTTTAAACCACCATCTATGAACCTGGAATGGTCTTCCTCTTTGGTATCACCTTTCCCTCAGTATATGTGGAGAAATTTACAAACCATACCCACCTGATCATGGTGTTTAATTTTCTTTCATTTGGATTTAAGGAATTTTATTGGGGAATTTTGTATTTATATTCACAAGAGATATTGCTCTGTAGTTTTCCTTTAACGTCTTTATCTGGTTTTGATGTTAGGGGAATGCTGGACTATTAGAATGAAGTAGAGAGTGTTTTCTCTGTGTCTCATTTCTAAGAGAGATTATGGAGAATTGGTATCATTCTTCCTTAAATGCTTGGTAGAATTCACAGGTGAATCTCTCTGGACCTGTTGCTTTTTTTTTTTGGAAGACTATTAATCATTGATTCAATTTATTTATCTAAGTTATCTATTTCTCCTTGTGTGATTTTGGTGGTTGTGTCTTAAATGAAATTGATCTATTTTATGTTTGAATGAATTCATTTCATTTATTCTGAATATATTTCACTTAAATATTTTAATGATAAGAAATGTTATTTTTGTGGCATTGACAATTCTTCTCTAGATAAATTTTATTTAATTAAATGGCTCTTTTCTCACCCTGTTCAGATTAAATTGAATCTAGTGCTTTGGTAAAGGAGAATGAGAAGGAGTTTTGGAAAAATATGTTAAGTGGGACTAGAATGTAATGGAAAAATGCAGTTTGAGTCTGAATTCTTCTTAAATTAATTTAATTAAACTGTTAGATGATGCCAGTCTTTTGAAATCGCTTCAATCAGAAATTTGCCTTTGTCTTTCTAAGAGACAAAATACTCTCCAAGCAATGCTACATTTTCTGTTTTCCAGCTTTCATTTTTAATTAGTCCTATATTCTATGACTTTGTGTAAACAGGTCTTGGCTCCTTTTCTTCCTTTATATTCCAAAACAACAGAGATATGATGTTCAAATTTTTTATAATTAATTGTTATCTGTTGGGTTGTCGGAAAAGTCATGACATATTTTTCTGTTTTTCGTTGCAAAAATGCATCATGACTTTTCCGACAACCCAACAGTTTCAACCTACTTAGCTATGTCTGCCATTCTCTTTTTTTCCTAATTTTATTGAGATTAAATATGGCATTGTGTAAATTTAAGGTGTACAATGTAATGATTTGACATATGTGTATATTGCAAAAATAATTATTGCACTAAGATTAGTGAAAAATCCATCACCTCACATAACATAGTTAACTTTTTTCCTATGAAGGGAACTTTTAGCATCAGCACTTATAGCAAGCTTCAAATATACAATACAGTATTTTTAATTAAAGTCACCATACTGTATATTACATCTCCATGACTTACTTGACTTTATAACTGGAAGATTGTACCTTTTGATCATTTCTCCCACCCCTATTTCACTAATTCTGGTGGTTACTAATCTGTTCTGTTTCTATGAGATTTGTTTTTGTTTTGTTTTTTCTTTTAGGTTCCACATATAACTGAGATCATACTTTCTCTCTCTGGCTTATTTCACTTAGCATAATACCCTCAAGGTTTATCCATGTTGTGACAAATGGCAGGATTTCCTTCTTTTTATGGCTGAATAATATTCCAATTGTTTGTTTTTGTATGCAAGTCACATTTTCATATGTCATGTTCTCGTTATCCACTTATTCATCAGTGGACACTTAGGTTGCTTCTATGTCTTGACTATTGTAAATAATGCTACATTGAATATGAGAGTGCAGGTATTTCTTTAAGATAGTGATTTCATTTGTTTCAGAGATATGCAAGACGTGGAAATGCTAGATCATATGGTTGTTCTATTTTTAATTTTTCAATAAGCCTCCATGATTTTCTTCACAGGAGCTATACCAGTTAACATTCCTACCAACAGTGCCCAAGGGCTCCCTTTTCTCCTCATTGTCAGCAGCACTTGTTGCCTCTGTTATTTTTTATAATAGCCATTCTAACAGGTTCAAGGTGCTTTCTAATTGTTTTGATTTACGTTTTCCTGATGATTAGTTATGTTGAACATGTTTTCATGTACTTGTTGACCATCTGAATATATTCTTTGGAAAAATGTCTATTGAGGCCCATTGGAGACATTTTTTAGCTGGAGTACTTGTTTTCTTGCCACTGAGTTTTATGAGTTCCTTATACATTTTGAAGATTAACCCCTCGTCAAATACATGGTTTGCCAATATTTTCTCCCATTCTTTAGGTTGCCTTTTCATTTTGATGATTTTCTTTGCTGTGTAGAAGCTTTTTAGTTTGATACATTTCCAATTGTTTATTTTTGCTTTTGTTACTTGTGCTTTAGATGTCATATCCAAAAAAAAAAAACCCAAAACATTACAAGAAACATTTTCCTGGTGCTTTCTTCTAGGCATTTTATGGCTTTAGATTTTATTTTAAGTCCAAATATCTTGCTATACATGTCTGCTATAGGCTTATATAGTAAGAATAATGAGTTTGTGTTACTTTTATTCTCTTAGAATGTAAATACTATGCGGACAGGGATGGTGTGACTATTTGGTACACTGCTGCATCCTTAGCACCTAACCCCAATGCCTAGCAATATAGGATGACTGAACCTTACACTTGCAAAGCACCTAATGGTTTCTGGAGACACTAACATGCTCATGTATATTGTTGCCTGAGATCCTTATAATAACTCTGTTAAATCTAGTTTTGTCATTCGCACTTTATATATGAAGAAACTAACAGACAGGGGAAGATGTCTAAAATTCATATATTCTTCTTTTCTTTTTTATACAATTTTTAAAAATTACTTTCAGGTGTACAAAACAATAAAATTCATATATTCTGACTCTTCCTGCTCTCATAGTTCTGTAGCCTGAAATCAATGTTGTCACATAGCAGATACTCATCATTTGCTGGACCTCAGTAAGAGAAAAGAAGGCATGCTATTCATTGCTAACTCTTTGATTTAGAGGACCCATGTTTTTTACTCTCAGACAATTGCAGTTTTTCAGGGGATCCATGACTATTGGATAATCAAGGTATACCACCTTCCTGGTGAGTAATTTTATACATTCCACTTGTATTAAAAGAAACTTAGATAGTTATACATTATAATGCAGAACTTGCATTAACTTAAAAGATAAAGCATGAGTCTTTAAAGGAAATGTGTGCATTCCTTGCTTCAGACCATAGCTCCCTGCTGCTCCTCTGACACACGTTCTTTCTACATTGCTCTTAGGGTTACCTAAGCAGAACATTTTAAGAATCATCGAGTGAGATCTATTAGGTAGGTTGATGCTCTGGGGCTGGATTTTGGTGAAGGGTTTTTGTTGTTTTTTTTGATAGCTGTTTTGTTTGATAAAGCAAGTCCTGCTCTTGTAGAAAATCTAATAGCTAGAACACTGTCAGTGCTGGTTGTTCCTTTTGTTGCCATCTTTTGTTTGTGGATTTGAAGAAGTTACTCAACATCTATAAATCTTAGACTCCCCTCGTTTATAAAAAGGACAGGAGCATTTGCTATCTGCGAAATTAATCATTGTAAGTCACTTTTGAGAATTTCACACATGCCTAATTGCAATAACCAGCAAAACACCATTAATAATAAGCACATTTTATAAGATCACAAATAGTTTCTCATTGCCAGTGGGTATCATTTGTGTTCACTGATTAATGTGTTAGATAAACCATTGTTATTAATGGGAACAAACACCCCATTAGGGAAAATGGTTCACACAATATAGCAATACAGGAACAGAGGTCAAATGGGCTGTATTAGAAAGGAGGTATAGAGGGAATATTATCCTGGTGACCTTAAATATTTGCTTCATTCATGCCTCAGTGGGCAACCTATTTACCACTGAAAGGCACACTGAGAAATTAATCATGAAACTGGCATACTAAAACCAAACCTGGCTTTTATTCAACTTTGTTTTGAGAGTAGCCTAATAAGAAAGGGTAAAATAGTCTTTTAAACATTTATGCAGTTCTGTGCTCTCTCAATAAATAACTAAACCCTTAACAAGTTATGTAAGTCATAGCTTTCCTGCTATTGAAATAAACTCTATGGAAACATGTATGTTTGTAATTATATTTTTCACTCCGAAAGTTATACGAGATCAACGTAAAAATTAAAAGGAAAAAAAATAGCTCTAATATCAAAACATAACCGTATCTGTGATTTTGCTTTTAAACAGAAAGTACCTTTTCTGTTAATGCTGAGGAGTCATATATTGATTATTTTAACCCTTTTCTGTGAGTTTTGTGTGTTCACAGTTTTACTTATACACACACACACACACACACACACACACACCATTTTGAGTCTTTTGATTCTGTCTTTTGTCAGCAAATTTGTGATGTTCATTCGTGCTGCTGTGTGCAGAATGCATTCTGTGCACTGCTGTATACTGCTGCCTTGAAAGTAGTATATGTCACAACTCATTTATATAGTCTACGTTGATGGACATTTGACTTGTTTCCTATCCAGATGTTTGACATAGTGCTGTCATGGATGTTTTTGCACATGTCTTTTGATGAATATATATGTTCACATATTTCAGGAAATGCCTAACGTGGAAATTTTTCAGTTATGTGTTATGCCCAAATGAAGCAGTACTATGTATTGCATAACAATTATCAAGGTATTTGAAATTGTCAATGTACTTTAGTGATTCCAGTGGGTGAACACTGGATTCATTGTAGTATTAATTTATATTTTCCTTATGACAAATGAGGTTGAACCGTTTTAGATGCTTATTTGTCATTTACAGTTTGTCTTTGTAAATGACTGTTTAAGAATGTTGCACATTTATTGTCTTCTATCTTGTGTGTGTGTGTGTGTGTGTGTGTGTGTGTGTGTGTCTAGTATTAGGAGGCTGTTGTTAAATATATCCATTGCAAATACTTTTGTCAGTATATGATTTGCCTTTTCATCTAAAAATAATGTATTTTGATTAAAAAAATGTTCCCAATGTTAATCCTGTCTAAATTATTAACCGTTTACTTGTGCACAGATCTTACGGCATTCTCTTTAAGGAATAGTTTTCTATTCTAAAGAGATAAACGTATTCTAAATATTCTTTATGTACTTTGCTGTTTTACTTTTTATATTTATATTACAAACATCTAAAATTGATTTTTGGGTTTATTGTGAAGTGCAGTCAGATTCATATTTTCTCCATATGGTATTCAGTTAACTCAGCTTCACCTTTTAAAGACTATCTTTTATCCACTTGTTTGTGCAGTGTCACTTATATTTTAATTCAAGTGACTATACTTGAACATTATATTTTATATGTCTATGTGAGAAGCACATAATAAGCCAGAAATCATTATATCAGTTTTTGTCCTGACATAATACAATGACATATACAAGAAATTATCATTCCTCCTTATAATCAGTGAGTAAATTTAATACCGTACATTCTTGATACATTTTGGTTTTTCATAATGTCTAATATTGAGTCACTTTTGTTGGGAACTGAGCAAAGCACATAATTTTATTTTTCAGAAAGGGAGAGTCTTTATTTAGAGAGTAAACTTTTGCCTGTGTGTTATCTCACCTAAAAAGGCATTTTTGTAGCTTTGTAAAACCAATTCATGATCCAGGAACATATTTACAGAACAAGCAATTTATCTGAAACTTCTGGTGTAAACATATCCATTTTCAACTTAAAACACAGATTAAGCTGTGCTTTTTCTTATTCTGAATCCAATAATGGGTCAGGAGCCCTATGGTTTAATTAAACAAACAAACAAACAAACAAAAAATCCTTTATTCTTTTTCAAAAACCTTATAAAGAATAAAAACATTACCAGTATATGAATAGGTACATCACTCTACTAGGGGTGTGAGGTGAATTTTAAAAAAACTTCTCTGTCTCTAATATTCATAATGCCTGTTATATACAAGTCCATTTGGGGAAAACAAAAATGAATAATACTGAGTTCTTGCCTTCAATGTACTTACAATCAAGTTGAGAATTTGGAATATGCCAACAAATAACTAAGATACATGATAGCGTGTGACAAAAATTTTAATAATGAAGGGTAGAGGATTTCAGAGACAAGAGAAGACATTTTCATACTCAAATAATCCTAAAATTCTTTGTATAGAATAAATACTTAGGATAATCTTAGAGGATGTGTAGGATTTCTATAATCATAGAAGGTGTGTTATTTACATAGAGTAGGGTATGGGGTTCCTATAGGTGGATGGACAGACGCACAAAGCATAGAGAATTCTATACAATTTGGATGGTCAATGAAGATAGAGTTATCCCGCTAATATTGGATAGAGAATGTCAATGAGCTGGTGAATTACTGGTTGGGATATGGACCTAAGATTTAAGTTTTTCCAATTTTGAGCCAGAAGGATAGAAAAATCTGGTGTAAATAAGAGCAGCAAAAAATTCAGAAATAGGTCTGACTTCATGGGTCCAGGGAAATGCAAAAGAGGAATGGGAAGAGATGATTTTGACCATGAATAACCTAAGTTTGATTTAAATATATGAACATATCAGTACTACTTTAACAGACCATAAGATATATAGGAGAAATGAGGAATAATATCTGAGGATAAAAATAACTTTCAGGTAATCATATAGGCAGAGGAAAAATTGAAGCCGAGGTAAAAGAAAAGGTGTCTTGAGTTATTATACCCTGATTGATAACAAATGCATATATAATCTGTCAACACTACTGATTTTTAATGATTTATAACATAATAAATAGATAATAAATAGATAATTTATAATTCATAATGTATATGTGTGAATTAATTATACAATTTATAATATAAAATTTACAACATAAACAAATTTTATAATATAAACTAATAAAAGAACTTATACATTGTAATATGTTTTATCCAAATAGGCACCTACTTAAGCTATAAAGTTATTGCTATTATTTTATCATAAAAGTGTTTTCATCAAGCACTGTAGGTTACGGTATAATTAATGTGTCACAGTTCAAAGAAATACATAGTCTTCAATATCCCCATTGGCAGTTTACCTTTGTTCCATAAGTGACAAATGTATTTCTCTCTCATCAATAGCAATGATATTAACATATGCATTCACATGTTCAATTTTCTACATTAATTATTAGTTGGCTTTATACAGAGAAGGTTCATTAGAGAATTGAGTGATTTTATCTTTGTGATCCATTTCATAAAATAAATTTTATGGGGATATAATTTATGAAAGTGAAATTTACATATTTTGTACTTTTTAGAAAATCCGTAAATGATCTCCATTTGAGTATGGTAAGACAGACCTAAAGAGGAAATTATTTTGTTGGCAAGTTAAAATATACAGGAAGGAGTACAGGTTCAAGCATGAAACTTGAACATTCCTACCTCATGATGAATGAATATTTCTAATATATTTTAGAACATTTTATCAAAAGTGTAAGAATCTATGTTCATTCATATATTTATTTGGTTCAGAGACAATGAGGGTTATCTATCCTTAAGAAATAAACACCCATATATATTTTTATTTCATGATTTATATTTAAATTACTAACAACTAACGTGACATGTACATATGCATCATATAAATATACACATACATATATTTATGTTTCTAACACTAATAACTAACATTAACCACTGTGAAAGTCTCACTGGAAGTGAATTTGACCATTAACTTTATCACAGAAATTAAATTACAATGTTCCTTAGCATCTTTCTTCCCATTCTGACAATTCTCATTGCCTCTGATAATTATTTACGTAAGGTGAAAGCAATTCAGTACAAAGCCTCATTTAAGATAAAATCAAATATTTAGTTTTGGAGTGGTTTAGGGAGGGAAACCCCTACTTACAATTAATTTTACACAGTGTATAATACTGTTTGTGTTTATGCTTTGTGAATATGGGGTGTGTGTGTGTGTCTCTGTGTGCCTATTCCTGACTTGGGATTTTTTTTTAAATTAAGCATATCCATTAATGTTTTAAAGCCATTAAAATCAAGATAAAAAAACTTGAATTTTTGTGGATTATGAGTAATTCCTTCAAAAATAATGTTTCTCAAAATATTTAATATAAATTGATATTATTAATATTATGAATGTAAATATTTGCCTCTTAATTTAATAAAGCATTGATCTCAATTCTATAGTAGTTTGAAAAAGCAGGAAAACTGGAAAGCATAGAAATTTCACATAAAGAGAAGTGTTTCTCTTAATATAGTGAAGAAAAGTATTCCTTCAAGTTTATGTTGAATTTCTTTCATGGTTTCTTGACTATTATTTAGCTGATCTTTGGGAAGCCAACTTAAACAATTGGAACAAAAAAAATCTTCAAATTAATTTTATTGGTCAATTCATTAAAATAACTGTCTACATATTAAAAATAAGTAAAATGTCTATTAATCAAGTCTAGGATAATATATGTAATATGATAGAACAGCATTTCATGGACAACTAAGAAAAAATTCTGCCAATTAGACAAAATGCTAAGACACCATTCATTTAAAAATTAATCCTGATTTCAGATATATTAAAATAAATTTAAAAAGTTATAATTGCCATTTATATAATGATATACAGCATATGATGATACATATTTATACACACATATATAAGTATATGAAATTATGAATTTATCAATATACATATTGATATATTAACATACTAATGAATATAAATATATAAACATGATAAAGCCATAAATTAGACTATAGAAAACAAGAGAAGTGTTGTATGGCCCAGAATTACAGCTATAGTGTAGTTAAAGAAACCAAATTCAGCAATAAAATATTTTCTAAACTTAAGTGTCATTCTTCAACACTCAGCAAAATATATATGGGACATTTATTGTGCCCTTCTTGAAATTATCTTGGTGTTTTTTTTCTAACTAAGTTTCTCTTATATGCCATTGGTTCTCTGATTTCGCAGCCTTACCTAAAACACCCTTTGTCCCGTATCTTGACTCCAAATAACAAAACCTAGACTCATTGAGCGGGAGTTGAATTAACTTTGTTATCAGGGAGGTAAAGAAACTTGTTGGAACAAAGGTAATCTGATCCCTACCTAGCAAGCAAATGGCAGAAACCTCTAAGAATGCTAGTAGGCTTATGTTGCTCACTGTTTGGGCATAAATTGAAATTTTGTATATGCATGCCTTTCTGGATATGTGCGTGCATCATACATATACATATGGCCTTTTATGTTTATGTGTGCTTATATAGTTTTCTCAGTTCACAGCCATATTTTTCTCAGTTCTGAATGTAAGTTAAAAGGATCATATGTGCTATCAAAATGATTTTGATATTGTTACCCCAGATACTAAATGATTAAGTATGTACAATCAATTTGCTTCAAGTTACAACTTAATGAGCCTCTCCAAGGAATATTTCTTTTAAGGACATTTTAATAAACGAAGCCAATCAGGAGGAAGTAGCATTTCTATTTAATCAGAAATTCTGTCTAACCATTAAATCATTTTGAAAGACTCTCACAACAGTCATAACACTACACATTAGCTATTGCAATAAAGGTTTTTATAAGTACTGTGGGATCAAAAAGAAAGGACTGCTTGGGAGACAGCAGAAATCTTTCTTAAAAAGATAATATTCCATTTGGGTCCAAATGAAAGCCAGTACTTTGTCTTATCAGGCATTTATCCCTTGGACCAAAATTATGGTTAGGTTCTATTCAGAGATATAAAGGTCCTGAAACGAGGGTGGATTTTTTTTTAACTCTTTATCACTGTAAAAGTAACCTCACTAACTTTTAAACAGCCACATAAAATTAATGGAAATTGCATTACCCTTCTCAGACACACAATAAAAGCTTATTTACATAAACCAAGAATGAATTATGCATTTGTTTTTGTTTTGTTAATCTATCCTATATTGGAAGTAATTTTTTAGTGCCTCTAAATTTTTCAAGATAATAAGGAGGAGACAAAAGGAGATTATTAGATCAAACAGAACAGAGAGGTCAATGGCGACTTGTGAGCTCTAATCCATTTCTGCTGGTCTGGATTATAACACTCAATTGAAATGATCAAATCTCATATTGGAATAGTTAATAAAATAGGGAAATTTCTTAAACTTTTCTTTCATCTAGTTAACGTTCTTACAGCATGCACAGAAAAATGGTCCCAGGATGGCTTCTAAACCATATTTATAAGGATACTTTTGCTGTTCATCACTTGTTTACACAGTGTCATCTCTGTGATGTAACTGGGTATTTAGTGTGTGATATTTCTTTTACATCATGGCTTAATGCAATCTCCCTGAAAAGTTTACTGCTTTCCACTATCAACTGTTTCTGACTTCTGACTCATTTTTTCTTTCATTTTCCTTTCAGATATTGTGGGGACATTGATATTTTCGGGGTTAGCTTTGGGCCAGCATGCCAGGCACAAACAAGTGATCACTGGTGTATTCAGGCTTTTCCTTATTTTCCTTCTCATCCATTTTTCCTCCTCAATTCAAAGTGATTATTGATACAGTTACATTAATATATACCATATTTGTTACTATTTTCTATTTGTTGCCCTTGTTTTATTTTTCCTATTTCTGACTTCCACTCTTTTTTTTCCTTTTGTGGTTTTGATTTAGCATTTTA
Organism: Aselliscus stoliczkanus; assembly: GCA_033961575.1. Classification (NCBI taxonomy): domain Eukaryota; kingdom Metazoa; phylum Chordata; class Mammalia; order Chiroptera; family Hipposideridae; genus Aselliscus; species Aselliscus stoliczkanus. Next base: position 116,941,775 of record CM066736.1, read on the forward strand.
TGACTCCATTTTCTTCCCTTTCATAGCATAGCATATTGGTTATTCTTTTTTTTTTTTTTCTTTTTCAGTATACCATTCCATGGGTGATGTTAGTACCTTATTATAAAATAATCCTAATTTTTTAATTAATTTCACTTATATACAAGAATACATAAGCATATATACATACATTATATATATATGTGTGTGTATATAATTGAATACATAATTGGTATAATTATTTTGAACAAACTGCTATCTGTTAGATCAATTATGAATAAGGAAAACAAATGTTTTTATTTTGCCTTCACTTGTTCTTTCTTTTATACTCTTCTTTTTTTATGTAGATCCAAATTTCTGACCTATATTATTTCCCCTGTCTCTAAAGAACTTTAAACATTTCTTACAAGCCAGGTCTATTGGCAAGAAATTACCTGTTTTTGTTTGCCTAAGGAAATCTTGATTCCTCTTTTTCTTTAGAAGGATAGTTTCTCTGGGTACAGAATTCTTGGTTGGTGGGCATTATTCTTTCAATACTATAAATATTTCACTCCACTCTCTTCTTGCTTGAATGTTTTCTGAGGAGACGTTATATGTAATTGTTATCTTTGTACTATTGGTAAGGTGTTTGTTCCTCTGGCTTTTTTCAAGATTTTTTTCTTTACCTCTGATTTTCTTTAGTTTGAAAATGATATATCTACATCATTTGGGTGGGGGGAGGATAAGGAATTATCCAGCTTATTCTTCCCTGAGCTCCTTGGATCTATGATTTGGTGTCTGAAATTAATTAGGGGAAATTCTCAGTCATTGTTTAAAAATTTCATCTGTTTCTTTCTCCTTTGATTCTCCTTCTAACTGTCCAATTACATATATGTTACACCTTTTGTAATTGTTTCATAGTCTGTGGATATTTTTTCTTTCTTTCTTTCTTTCTTTCTTTCTTTCTTTCTTTCTTTCTTTCTTTCTTTCTTTTTTTTTTGTCTTTGACCTCTTTGCTTCTCAGTTTTTGAGGATTCTATTCGTATATATCCTCTAGCTCTGAGATTCTTTCCTCAGCTGTGTCCTGCCTACTAATAAGCCCTTTAAAGGTATTCCTCATCTCTGTTACAGAGTTTTGATTTTTAGCATTTCTTTTTGTTTTTTTCCTAAAGATTTTCATCTCTCTGCTTTCATTGCCCATCTGTTCTTTCATGCTGTCTGCTTTATCCATTAGAGCCTTTAGCATATTCATCATAGTTGTTTTAAATTCCCAGACTGATAATTCCACTCCCTCTGCCATATCTAGTTCAGATGCTTATTCTAGCCTTCCCAATTGTGTTTTCTGCCTTTTGGTATGCCTTGCAATATATTCTTGATAGCTGGACAGGATGAACTAGGTAGGTAAAAGCACCTGTTGTAAATAGGCCTTTTATAATGTGTTGGGGAAGGTGAAGTATTTTATACTCCTACTATTAGGTCTCAATCTTTTAGTGAGTCTATGCTTCTAGACTATAAATTTCAAAAGAGTTTCTCTTCCCCTTAGGTGGGACCAGGTGGCTAAATTGGGCTGGGTTTGGGTAATTTCTTTTCTTCCATGGGAAGTCTGAAGCCAGGTGAAGCTTGGTAATCTTCTTCCCCAAGTCAGTTAAGTGTGATAATACCCCAGAAGTTTAGGATCTGGTTAATTGTTTCCTCTAAGGACAGGCCTTCTTTAGAAGAGCAGTGTGCTCTCTCATATTTCAAGATGGCTCCCTTTTTCCCTCTGTCTGCTGGAAGCACATGGGGATTTTCCTTCAGTATTTACTGTGGGAACTTGGTCTAGCTCCTAAAAGTATCTATCACCATATTGTGGGGGCCTCCCTATTACTGGGTCCCCCTGGAGTTTTTAACTCTCAGACTTGTCCAGATGGCCTCCAGCCATTCGTCAGTTGCAGTTCAAGTTTTCAAGCCCAACTTTGGTTCCTGCAGTGGTTTCCCCTGTGAGCCTCTACTCTGGTAAGCCATAATTTCCATATTCTCCTGCCTGCCTCCTCCTTTTGGGGCAGTGGATTGCCCTGCCTCCTACCCACTCTGATGGACTCAAGAAGAGTTTTTGATTTTTCAGTCTGTTTGGCTTTTTACTTGTTGTTTCTGATGGTGTGGCAACATTCAAGCTTCTTATATGCAGAACCAGAAAATGAAAATCTAAATTATGTTCTATACAAATGGTATGCTACCTAAAATAAAATGTCATTATAATTACCCAGGAGTAGATGACCTTATTGATGAATTGGCAAATACAAAATGGGGTACATATCCTCAGATGCTACCACTTATTCCTGTAATTAAATGTTCTTGAAAATTGCCAACTCTAGTGGCTTGCTTTTTTATTTAGACATGGGGAGATTTTCTCTGAAGTAAGTCAACAAATACCAATAAATTAAGTTGCTGATTGAACTGTGGTATGTCCCTGTGGAGCTGGGACTAGTTTTGGTATATGTAGAGTGATGTCAAGTGTTTTGTGCTGGTCTGAGCCTATGGATAATCAGTGTTGTAGTTGTACTGGCTTTTATGGTTCTTATTGTTGCAAAATGCCCTCAGCAATAACGAATTGAAAACTTTGGATAAAAAAGGTTTATTACTCTCAGATACTGGAAAGCACATGGTGCACCTGGGATCACACAGCAAGGATTATGTAGAGAAAGAGAGACAGAGTGTGTTGACCTGGGATTCTGCTTTTTTTGGGGTTGAGGGTAGGAGCATTGGGTTTTGTGGGTTCACCCTTTATTGGTGAATTTAAAACCTAAGAGTGGAAATTTAAAATATTGGAAAAGAAAACAAAAAAGCAGCACAAATGGTCTGTTATGGAAACCAACAGAGATCTGTCAAGCAAAGGAGCCCTCATTGGGCAGGGTTGGGGTGGGGTGGGGGTTCAGTCTTTGTCTAGTCAAGTGGCTGTGACTGGCAATGTGTTTATTTCTGATAGCTGTCTTTGAAATGGATGCCTCTTTGAAGTGAATGTCTTAGCAATCAAAGATTAAGTCGGCACTGCATTATGTGCAAGAAAAAACAACTTTCAGGGCTTACACTACATCAAGTTTTTCACAATTAGCTGTATGTCTTGAGACTTAATACTCATATATTGCTCATGCGTACTTTGCATATACAGGGGGGAAAACTGAGAACAAATTGAAAATTACAGCTTCTCATTTGGATACGAGAATGTTCATAGAGATTCATTTTTCACAATCTCAAGAGACTTGCCAAATTTTTAGCAACCTTCAGAAACTACAAATTATAGTAGAATAATCACTGGTTTCTCTCTCATAACATAAAAGCATTTAAAATACTAGGATAGCCCTTTTCAAATATTCTATTGGAAAATCAGCTTACCTGAACTTGCCTTAAGTTAGAGTGAATTGTGTGTGCGTGTGTGTATGCGTGTGTGTGTAAGATAAGCTTTTAAATTTATCAAGAGAAAAAAAAAACTATAATGTATGCATCAGAAATACAGGAAGAGAAGGTATTAACTGCTTACTCATTGTGCTAATTCAATTTTCTTCCAAAACATTCACAGTGCTTGAGCATCTCTAGTGACAGGGAATCCCCAGCCTCACTAACCAGTTATTTTCAGCCTTTAGACAGCTCTGACCCGTTAGATAGGGCTTCCTTATACTGAAATCTGAATTTACTACCCACAACTTCCCACTGCTCATCTAAATAGTGTAAGCCTCACCTCTTACATGATATCCAATTAATAAGACAAATGTCCTCAATAATTTTAAACTACTTCAGTATTTTCTATGAACTGTATAGATTTCTATGCCTTCGAAACCTTTATCCTATCCTCCCCCAAGAAACACCTGACTATATGTATGACTTAAAGTGTGACTGCCTTTAGAAACAAAATAGACACAAAAATATAAATCAGCTGTGGGATGAGGTTTTTTTTTTTAATTTCTGATAACTTCATGATTTAAAGTATTAAAGAAGATAGAGTTTATGGAAGGTCATTTGATTAAAGTCTAGTGACCTTAATATTATGGTAAATAATGGAATTTGGAGCTCCAGTTTTAAGCTTCCAAAATTAATAAATTTGGCACCTCAAATCATTTAAGACTTTTGTATGTTCCTGTTTCTAATAGAGAATATATTTGGATTAAATATGGTAGATAAATAAAAGACAGGATTATGTGAAAAAGCCTATGTTGATGTTAACTTTGAGAAATGTATTTTGGGGCTTATGTCTTTGTTAGTAACCGTCTTATTGTTAATTACCATGGAAATATTAAATTAGTTCAGGTTTTCCAGTTTATCTTGTAGGTGGCTCTAAATATTATCACTGCCATATCCTATTTTGCATCCTCTAATACCACACACACACACACACACACACACACACACACACACACACACTGTGTATAATTTACATTTCTTAAGAGTATTATAAATATGTAATTTATATAAGCAATTGAAACATGTGGTTGAGCTTCACTGTAATCCATTATGGTAAATAAACCCTGAAGTTGCAATTTTAGGTATGGGTAATTCATAGAACTGAGGTATTGGTTGGAAAGTTAATAGAAAAATCAAAAACAATAGACCTATGAAGTATTTACCTTATTTTTTCTTAACGTCTCAAGTTGATCTTAAATTAACACTTCCTCATCAGTGACTTCAGACTTAGGTGAACAAGAAGTTGGGCCAGGAAATGAGCAGCTATGTTTAGTCAGTGATAGCACAACCAACTAATGTTGACACAAATAGGTACTGTGGGACCAGGGATTGGTCACCGTTTAGATTTTTCATTTATTGACCTAATTTTATATTCAAATGCTCTAAACGCATCTCTACCCAGGGAATCGTATAGCATTCTTTTTATGTATGGCATATAATTTTTATTTTTATTTTTAGCAGCTACCCTATTTCTTTCTATTAATCAGCAGCGGCTAATTTTTTTTCTTTTTAATTTTTAGAGGGTCTGTGAAAATTGCTGGAGCTAATTACTTGTCATTTCACATCAATTTACTACTTTCTAGCCCAACAAGATACCTCCTGTCATAAAAGTACCAGGAGTGTCTTCTAATGGCCTCAAACCAGCTGATAGTCCTTAGTATATAATTACATTTAATACAATTTAAAATCTTTGTGTATTTTTCTCCATTGTATAAATACCAAATGGTATCTATGAAATGTTTTATAATGCCCTAACAGGTGTATCTCTTATCCCAGGAAGTCCTATTTGGTAATCAAAAAGCTGAATTGGTTAGACAGAAAAATGAATGAAAGCCTCTTAGAACCACTTACATTTTGGGATTGCAATGAAGGACAAACACTGTTAAAGTCATTGATCTTTTCTAGACCATACACCTAAGGTATCTTTCAAGAAACTAATTTTTATTTTATTCAAGGAAATGAGATAATATTAATTAAAAGAAAAAGCCACACATAAGAAATAAGATCTTCATACTTTAAATACACTTTTCATTTGATTAAGTTTTGGGGGTACCAATTGCAGTATGTCCACTAATCAAATCTCAAGTAAAATTAACCATGATAATCAATAGTAAAGTTTATGATGCAATATCATGATCAAGAGTAGAAAATAAAAGAAATAAGCAGAGTATCAATTAAATAAAGTGGTTAATTTACATACTGATTTGGTATGTAAAATTTCAGAAAAAATATACAAATATGTCAGTACTTTATTTTCTTTTAATATAGTGTAACTCTCTAAATTCTTCATAACATGCCCTTAAAATGTTTTTCTTTGTTACTGAATGGATTAAACACATAAATATATAATTTATTGTAAAGTGATTATCCCTAGATAACACTCTAGAACTTTTTAAAACTGATGTGAATGTTTCAAAAAATAAATTTTAAGCTCTTATTAATAAGACGAAAGATCTAGAGTTTATAGGAACACTAAACTTTCTTAGACATTGAAAAATATCATCTTATAAATATCATAGATCCTTGTGGTAAAGGGAGAGAAAAGGTAGTTTATGTGTATCTTATCTTCCACATTTGAAAAATAAGCAATGCTACTTGGCAGCAAAAGGAGTGTATGAAATCTACGCTCTAAACCAACAGGGCCAATTTCTCCAGGGCACCCTTTCAATTTCATTTTCAATTCCATAGGGGGGATTAGTGTAGCCTTATCCTCTGATAGACAGATATATCTTTTAGGATGTGGAGACTTAACATTTAATAGACAGATTCTGTGTAATCGGCTAGAGCTAGAGCATAATATCAATTTATATAGTGAGGAAGAGGTATTTTTTTTGTTCATTTCTTTGTAAGAGATCTGTGAAGCACATTATGGTGCATTTTATCTCTCTCCTTATGTTTTATACACTCAGGCTAGAGATTTCCTGAATAATTTCAGCATAATGTCCTCTGTATAAAGGAACACAAGTTTAAATAAAATGCATAATGATTTTAGGGCTGTGCTATAGAGAACATAACCTGAGAGTATCTCCTGGGAGGGTTTCCCCAACCACATTGAGGGATTCAACTGGAAACTCTAACACCTGTTAATTTGAAAGTTGGAGTCATGAAGGTGATTCATTTAATGGTTACTCCTCAGCTGATAAAAGGGCAGGAGACTTCTAAGAAGGAAACATGCAGTAGGAAATTAAAAGACATATCTCACAAATTAAAGTCTAAAACCTCAGAGTTCCCCTTATGTCAGCAATGTAGTTCACAGTTAAACTGAAACACAGCTGAGAATCATATCTAATGGCAGGTTATTCTGGTTTGATTTAAGGCAATGAGCCCATTGGACAGAATTCTGTTGTTTGTTCTCTATGTTCAAATACAATTTAAGCTCTTATTTTGTTCCAGATGTTGGGATAAGTACAGAATCAGACCCATCTGCTCTTAACTCACTTTGATACTGGGTATGAAAATGTAAATAATATTATGAAAACATAATCATCTCTAACACATGTAATGCATATAAGTTGTGTTAACATTAAGATTTACATGATTATTTTCTTAATCCTCATAACTACCCATTTAAATAGAAACAGGAAGGAAATGGACACAAAATAAAATTTGGGACTGTTGGTAGTTTCCAATTATCAAATAATTTTCACTTTTTGATTAAATTTTAATTTAACACTTAACAAGCATAATATAAAATTTATTTCCTTTGTGTATTATATTCTAGATTTACTAATGTATAGAATAGGACCCAAAATGCAGAAATTTAGGTCAAATAAATTTAAATTCATTTGAACAGAATTTGCTGAGTTGCACAATAGCTATGTGATATAATTGGGTAATAGGTAATAATGGTAGCAAAAATAAAGAGCTAGGTACATGTTCCTGAAATATTCAGAAAGTAAAATTGGAATGATTTGATAATGGACTACAGGAAAGAAGGGGAGAAACTCCAGAATGAATCTTAAATTGATGTATTACTGTAGACCAAGAAATGAAGTACAGGAAATGAAGAAACAGCAAGAGAACAAAAATGATGAGCTCATTTATGCAGATGTGGAGAATGAAGTGTGAGTTCCTCAGAAATCTTTGTTGAATGACTGACAAACTAGCTGGAGATGTCTCGCAGGGAATTGGACCCATAAATCTGGGCTTGAAGGCAAAGTGAAGGGAATGGGAGGTATATATGGGATTAATCCCAAAACGAGTTATGAGAGCAAACAGGTAGTAAATATTTGTCCTTTGGGGCTGGCTGTTCAACATGTAACTGTCCATCTTATATGGAGGACATTTCATTTTATGTAATCCTGAAGTGACATAGCAATATAACTCCCTCCTCAGGAAATGAAATGGAAAACCCCAACACCCCTCCCCCCCACCCATTATCTATCTTCTGGCAGCACATGGGCCAAATTCAAATAACCAGATGGTTATATCTTAGACTTTGTTATTGAATGAGTGGTACAAAGACTGAGGATTTGACTTCTGTAATGGTGGGAGCATACAGAGATGGCTTGCATTGTTAAATCATAACTACAAAGTTCTGGTTAAGAAGCTGTCATTAGGGCCGGCCGAGTGGGGCGGTGGTTAAGCGCTGGCTTCAGAAGCCAGCGGCCCCGGTTCGGTCCAACATATGAGGGCCAGTGACACTGCCCTCAAAAAAAAAGAAAAAAGAAAAAAAAAAGAAGCTGTCATTATACTTCCCATGCCTTAGATCTGCCTTACAACAGCCTTAGTTCCTGTTCATTTTCCAAGTAGATTGTCCAAACACCTGTTGGATCACATGAGCTCTTAATAATTAATCAGTTCTTCTCATTGTTAATGTAGACTGCTAATTTCCTGTTTCTTGCAAATAAGACCCTTGACTGACACTGGAGGCATGCAGAATGGGAAATATCAGTGGGCTAAAAACTACAGAAAAAACCATTGCCCATTATCAAGTAGAGTGAAATCTAATGTACACATAGAATACCCTGTGATCAATTAAGAATTGACTGTAGCCAGACCAGAACTATTTTTGCTGTGGTTTTCTTTGTTTCAGTCCATGTGTTCGAAAAAAGTTTATCAGACCATATGGAAGCATATAGGACCATGGTTCTAGAAGTAAGATATGCATAAGTGCATATACATACCTACATACATACATATTCCCATAACTGATTAGAAATGCGAAGTCCAAAGGTGCTAGACTTGTCTGAGCATACACATACACAAAATATATTTACAATGAATATATAAATTCAAGCTATTTTGATTTTTTTATACTTCTTCCTAGAAGTTCTTCTAGTTCATTAGGATAAATGTATGTTCCTTGTTATTCTAGTTCTTTACAACAAGCTTCTGCAAAAGTTTGTTAACAAATGAGTTGCTGGGAGATTTAAATATGAAATAAAATGGCTCTTGCTTACAAAATGACAGCAATACCCTGGAATCATATTTTTCAGCTATGGCATTCTAGACCACAATCCTGGCTCTTGCATATTAGAATCATTGTTTTTTCCTAAGATGAAATAGAAGTGTTTAGACATCAAACAGAATTATAGTTTCCCTTCAAATTTCATTTAAAATATTTTCTTCTCGTTAGCTACATCACCAACTATCTATGAGTATATAAGCTTTCTTGAAAACCATCATGAATATACAACAATCAATAAGGTTTGACACTTATACTTTAAAGAATCCATTTTCTGGCTATCAATAAATATTAAATTGTGGCTTGTAAATGTTAGGGTGTCTTTTCAAGAACCTATTCTCCTTGTGTGTTAAAAGGATTATTCTTTGGACTTAGTTATGGGACAGACACCCTTGGCTACCCATCTACACCCACCAACCTTGATCACAAAGCTGTAAACATAAAGCATATTCAGGGAATGGGAATGAGATAGGATTAAGCAGAGATCAATATAGGGGTCATCAGAATCCAGAGAAACCTTCAGAGGTAATAATAGAAACTTATTAGATAATTCAATGAGAAAAAGTGACTCCCTAATTTCTGTGATGTTGATTAGGAAATTTATTTCACCTCAGGACATATTTCCTTGCGTTTAGAAAAAAAAAAAGAATTAAATAGAGCATACACTTAGTACCACCTCTACAAGGAGCCCCTGCCCTTTTGGGGACTTGACTTTGGCCCTCCTTTGGTTGTTCTTTAGTTGTTTTCCACCATAGGAAAGGAGTCCAGTGGCCACAGAGCTGTGGACACTCAGTGTGGATATCCACCTTTCAAGCTTGGGCTCTGACACCTCAGGTCTGACCGTATGACTTCATATGTACTTCCAAGCTTGTGAGGTCCTGTTTTGCAGGGCAGATTGTATTGCACATGTGGAAATGCCTGTAAATCCACAGAGTAGCCTATTGGAAACATTTGGGGGGGTGAGGGTGAGGGGCAGGAGCATATAGTTGTGCCAGACAGAATTTGAAAACTGTGGGCCACCTCTCCCTGTACTGTCACATTCCAGTTTCACACTCTGAGTAGCCCAAAGGTTCAGAATTGGAACAGTGACTTGCCATGTTGTTATAAAGTCTATTGGATTGATTTAATATATATCGTTTAAATACTTAGACATTTGTATTTGGGGCAACTTTTTATTCTTGCACTGGGCTCCCAATTTTACAGGCAGGCCTCTAGGAGTATACTCTGGGCATTGGCTGGTGGAGGTTTTAGACCAGGATCCTAGCTGAGTACTCTACTGTGCTGAGCATTGTTTGCTTTACACTGGGCTATGGAAGAAGGTGAAGTCTGTCCTAGGCTAACGGACTCAAATAAAAATAAACATTCTCTTGACAATAAATGAAGGAATTTTAAGCAAAAAGCCTATAAAATGTCAAGGAAAATAGAGGAATAAAATATTAGAAACGCCAAAACAGGCAATGAAAGGAACCACACGTATCATCATGCTGGGTACCTAGGATGAGTTGCATGCCAGGAATGGCAAGGATGGGACATGATGATGTCCTGGGAAAAGGAGGGTAGGACAAAGCAATGCTAGATTTCAAGTGAAGTGGGGAAGTCTGAATTTTAATTAGGGAATATAATGTCCCACACTAATCTTTGTTTTGTATTGTATAAGGGAATATTTAAAAGTTTTGTTTGGTTTGCTTTAAGAATATTTTGATCCTCCTAAACTTCCCTTCAAAAAAGTTTTCTAATTATACAATATAATTTATAGGTATAGAAAGTTATAAAATACACAGAAGTATTTTATTACTAAGTAAAATTATGTGTAATAATCTCACAGAAGAAAAGGAATAATAGGGATTCAAACATATATTTCTTTTTTGGTATAGAGGAAATCATATAATATATGTATCTTGCCTTTTGCTTAATTCCTTGTCATGTATTGTTAAATTTTTCCACATCAGATAATGAATTTGTAATAATTTCACAATAATTAAGTGGGTAAATTGATATTTAGATATTTAGATTTAGGTTTTCTTTATTATAAATAAATGGAAAGGTAGACAGGTTTATGCATAAATTTTTTAAAGTGGTGCATTTTATTGTTTCCTTAGCATGAATTACTAAAATTAACTTTCTAGATAAAATTATGTAAATATTTTTAAGATTCTTTTTGCCTGATCCGTAACTTTCCTTCCAAAATTTTCTACCATTTTACACTCCAATGAATCCTTGTCTTACTACATGAGTTGGGAGTAACACGAAAGACTAAGTAACATGAAAGAAGTAAGTCATTTTTTTTTAGTTGAAGTTCCTGAATCCAGGACACAAAATGAATACTAGCAAAATTTCAAGAGAAAACTATATTTATGCCAAAGCCATATTTATTCAATTCAGTATTTAAAGAGCCCTATAGGAAAATTATACTTGTTTCTTATTTCATCCTGATTGTATGGTATCTTGCTAATTTATATTTTTTCTAAATTTTTAATTTAGCTTTTTTCCTTCCCAGATTTTATAAGGAGATTTCAGAAGCTTTAATACATATCAGTATTAGAAATTTCAGTAGGATTCTCTAGAGGCAAAACTACCTTCATGGGGAATCTCAGGACTATAGGTCATATATACTGAAAATATAATCCTGAAAAGAAACAATGAAACGGAATTGAATTTATCCTGGTAGGTGGATTTCTGATACTGACAGGGTGTGAGAAAACATGCACTGAAGCGCTGATTGTTGGTAAATTCCTTCTATCACTAAGGTTTATATCTTCAAACTTAAGCAAATAAAAAAAAAATAACCATCAATCAGTATTTTCTAGTTACATCACAAAGTTGCACTTGACTATTGCTTCACACCAAGATTTCTTGACAAATTTCAGGAAATGTTTCAGGTCACTTATTGGTTACAGCTTTCAGCACTTTTGAAGTAAATGATCTTGAACAAATGTCACTAACTCTAGAATAAGTCACTAACACTCTGCTTTTACCTTTCTTGACTTTGGTGGAACGTCAAGTTCACTCAGACCGGCTTGAGTTAGCAATATTGCTCTTCAGGGTTTTGGGAAGTGCAGCCCTCTTCTGAGGTAATGTACCAGACAGATGTTTGAGTGGTAGGCTTTTGCTTGATTTTTGTCTTTTCTGTTTTTTTATTTTTTTATTTTATTTTTTTGTTTTAAGTTGCAGAAAAAGACAGTTTAGTAGAAGAAAAAATACATTTCAAAGAAGCAGAAGTGGGCACGAGCAGTAGAGAATGGCTCAAGGGCCATTATTAGAAGAGAAAGTACACTCCAAAGTTTGGAGCCGGCCAAGCAAAAGAAGCTCAAAAGGCCCAAGGGGGTCCAAGGCCAAGGCCAAGGGCCAGGGCGTCATTATTATGCGAAAAAGTACACTCCAAAGAGTTTGGAGAGGCCAAGCAAAGGAAGCTCAAAAGGCCAAGTATTTTTGATTTTTTAGAAGAGATCTTCAGTTTGGAAATCAGGGGCTCTAAATATGACTTGCTTACCAAACACCTTGCTTCGCTGAAGGAAGTGGGGCATCCAAGGGCATTGTCATTCTTATTATATTTGGCAAATTGGACTGAGTTAATGCAGGAAACCATCATGACTAACACCTCTCTGAGGTCTCACAGATTAATTGTAACAACAATTCTGAGCACCTGATATGTACTTCAATGTTGTGTTTCACTAACACACTCATTGAAACTCCCAACATCTTTATACTAGAAACATTGTCATTATTATCCTGAGTTTGTTTGTTTGTTTTTCAGATAGGAGCTAAATGTTAATTAACTGGTAAATGGGCACACTACCAAATGGCAGAGCAGGGAACTGGAGCTAATTCTCAGGAACTCAAAAGTGCATGCTCTTAACTATTATGGTGAGCTACATTGTTTAAGAAAAATCAAACGATTCCTAATAGCCATTCATTGATTTTTATAAGATTTGATACAGACCTGCTTTGAAGAGTTTATTGTTGTATTAAGGAAAAATCTTACCTCTAATCTTTAGAATCTTCTTGGTGATGGAAGAACATAGAATAGCACCTGATCTAACCAATTCTATTTATTGTAGATAAGGAACTGGTGGCTTTAGCGAGAACCTTTTAGCAACTCATTTCGAAGCTGTGGTTAATGAGCACTTTAAACCACTCAGGAATCAGTGACATAATGTTGTGGGTGAATTTTGCTGGAGGATATGTTATGATTTATTTTCTTTTCAATGCAACCCAGTTCCAATTGTAGTGCTTGCTAAAATCTTGCTAAACAAAGCAACAAGATTTTAGAAGTAATGACTACTTTTTCTACCTCTGTCTCAGGTTCTCAGTTTCTTTAAAGAATCACAAAAGTTGATAACGAAATCTCCCTCTCCAGTGAGAAAATCTGATTTGTTAATTCCCTAATTACCCAGTCAAAATTTGGCTATACTTATAAAAGGCAGGGAAGGACACAGCCAAGGTTTAAAAGAATAAACAGCAAGCATAGATTTTAATTTTGATTTTCTATTGTTTGTGAAACTTTTGATCTGGTTACAAATGATACTGGAAATTATAGGCTGATTTGTAAATTGAGGAGGATCTTGATGATGATCAGAACTGACAAAATTTAAAATGTACACATGTTCCAGAACTGTAACTTTTAAAATGTATACTGTAGAAAAGGTTAAATGTTTAAACAAAGATCTTCCTGAAAGGCACTTATTGCAGCAATGTTTGTAATGTAATGTGTGATATATTAAAATCATGTAAACATTAATCAATAGGTGAATGCTTAAATAAACTATAGGACATCAATATTATGAAGCATTATAAGCCTTTACAAAGATTGAGGTTCAAATATTAATGGGTAAGTAGGCTACCATAGAAATATATCTATTTTAAGTAAAAAACACAACAAAACAAAGGCTATAAATCACAGGAAATGTATAATTATAGGTTTTAATTACATCTGTAGGTTAATGTGGATAGATAATTGATTTACAGAGATAGATAAGCAGATAGATAGATATAAATTAAAAATATTTTCAGGTAAGGTTATTAAGAGGAATTTTTACTTTTTAACTTCTACACATTTATATTTTGCTTTACTAAGTCATATTATTATATTGGATTGTTAAGGGATTTAGCTTATCTTCAGGGCAGAATTAAAACTATTTTAAAGAAATCTTCAACTTTGAAATTTGATTTGGGGAAACAGTTATATATGTTATCACCAAAGGGAATGATATTGGAAGTTATGAAAAATAAAACATTATTAAAAATAGCCCACTCATTATTACAGATTTATTTCTGACTCTGAAACTCTAGCAATCCAGAATTGCCCTTAGATGACCAAATTGAATACAACCACCTAACAAGTTATTTCAAACACATTTCTGCCAGCAGATAACACTTCAAAACCTCTCTTTTCGAAGCTTCATTTCCAACAATTATTGACTGCTTGAGTTTCTGCTTCACAGGCTAGAGAGATGCATTTGTCTTCTGTTTATTTACGAACAGCATGAGCTTTTTCATTTCTTCTCCAGGATATTTAAGACTCAAAGTGCTTGAATGATTTGATTACCTACTTCAATATAGAGAGTTGGTCATCACAGAACAGACAGACCTATTGCTGGTGAAGGAAGGCCTGCCGATGAAGTATTAGTGCTTTGGAGGAGCAGTCCACTAGTTATGGCTGAGCAGCCATTTCCGTTATAAATATCTACGTTAGGGTATTTATTTTATGGCAAGAGCCACCTATGAGGCAAAAGGTTTCACTTCTTTAAGCCTAGCATGGAATTATTTAGTCAAAATTATAGCTCAGAGAGAATTGGGGGAGGGTGGTTGTCACTTTGAGGGGTAAAAAGTATAACTAGTGCACTTTGTTGTACACCTGAAACTAATTAAAAGTATATATAAATTAAAAAGAAAATTATAGCTCAGAAATTTGAGTTTAATTAAGATACATTTCTGTTTTACCTTTTTGGCTGTGGTTTTCCAGTGACATCAAAATCTCATTTTGAAACACTTCAAGCATTTTGTAGCATGTGGCATACACTGGAATTTTGATAAGACACCAGAGTTTTGTGACGCACTGGTATCACAGGAAAGTATGTGTTTTGAAAAAATGACCCGAGAAAGGCCGTATCAATTTATAAAATCATGACACTGCAAAGAAGGCCAGTTACTTTAAAAATCATCTTCCATTAATCTAGCATTACTTGAAACTGGTTTATTTAAAAAATACTAAGATCATTCTCCTGAGCTGATGGTTTCCACTGAGTCACTTTTGACGTCCGAACCAAACAATATCTTTGCCTCTATTGCTTTCTAAAATGTTCATAGACTTTGACTAAATTTGACATTAAGGGATATGAAGTTCTGGATGTAGACATTTTTGTCTATATGGATGCAAGATTGAGACCAGTAGCCATCTCAGATGACTGTCATTTAAAGGGAATGCAATATACAAATATATGTGATAGAGAAATATGTGATATTATTGACTAAGATCTACAATTCGAAGAATGGTTAGCGAGAATTTATTATATAAACATGGCCAAGCACTTGAAAAAATAAACCAATTATTACTTGTTGAAGGCATAAGGGAAAGTAACATTTGGTGAAAGCTTACTTAGGGTCAGGAAATTTATAGCATTACTGCACTTATTCCTTCCAACAGCCTGGTGTGGTAAGGAACTGAATCTCACAGATGATAAATAACTTCTCTAAGGTCAGAAAAGCTGGGAATTGAACCCAAGGCTGTATAACAAAAAGTTGTGCTCTTTCAGCTATGACTTTCTTTTCTTACTTTATTTTTTAAAATATCAATGATAAATACATGTGACTATAGGAAGTTGTGTTCTAAAACAAAAACTTTTATTAATTCAACATACATTAAGCTAGAATGTAAGCTTCATGGGGGCAAGGAGTATGTATGTCTCTGTGTTTCTTACTATGAATCCAGCACCTAACACAGAGTCCAATGGTGACAGATGGTCAGTGAATATTCAGTAAGTGTGTTAATGGAAAGAAGAGGTATGTAAATATCCATTCAAATGAATATTTACAATATGAATTGTAGTACATGAATAATTTAAATATATAATCTATATGTTATGTTTCAGTGTTTCAGAGATCTTCCCAATATTTCAGCACTAGCACCACTTTTTACTGTGGTAAAAATCATGTAACAGAAAATGTACTACTGTAACCGTTTTTAAGTGTATCATGCAGTAGTGTTAACTATATACACCTATTATACAGCAGATTTCTAGAAATCGTTCATCCTGCAAAACAGAAACTCTATATTGAACAAAACTCCCCTTTATACTACCCCCTGGCAACCACATTTTACTTTCTGTTCTACAATTTGACTATTTTAGATACCCTGTTTTAGAATCATATATTTGTCCTTCTATGTCTGGCATATTTCACTTAGCAAAATTTCCTCCATGTTCTTACTTGTCACAAAAACGGCAGGGTTTCCTTTATTAAGGGTTAATATGTCATTATATATGTATACCACAATTTCTTTATGCATTCATCCATGGACATCTATGATGCTTCTACCTCTTGGCTATTGTAAATAATGCTGCAATGAACATGGATTTGCAAATATCTGTTCTTGTTTCTGCTTTTAATTTGTTTGGCTATATACCCAGAAATGGAATTTCTGAATCGTATGGTAATTCTCTCTCATATTTTTGAGAAATCTCCATATTGTTTTCCATAGGGATGCACCATTTATTTTGCATTTTGCACAAGTGTTCTGATTTCTCCACACCCACATCTTTCCTTCCTCCCTCCCTTCCTTCTTTTCTTTCTTCCTTCCTTCCTTCCTTTATTTCTTCCATCCTTCCATCCTTCCCACAGTGGCCATCTAATGGGTGTCAGTGATAGCTCATCATGGTTTTGATTTGCATTTCCCTGATAATTAGTGCTGTTAAGCATATTTTCATATGCTTGTTGTTGGTCATTTGTATATCTTCTTTGGAGAAATATCTGTTTAGGTCCTTTGCCCATTTTTAATTGGATTATTATTTATTTACTTTTTAGTCATTGAATTACAGGAGTTCTTTATATATTCTGGATATTATCCCCTTATTAGATAGATGGTTTGAAATTTTTTTCCTGTTCTATAGATTACCTTTTCACTCTGTTGATGTTTACTTTGTAGCACAAAAGGTTTATTATTATTATTATTATTATTATTATTATTATTACTTTTTAAAAGTTTAATGTAGTTTTATTTGTCTGTTCTTCCTTTGTTGCCAGTGCTTTCAGTGCCATGTTAATAAAAAAAAATCATTGCCACATCTAATGACATGAAGCTATTCTTCTGGGTGTTCATTGAGGCATTTTATAGTGTCAGGTGTTATGTTTAGCTCCTTAAGCTATTTTGAATTATTTCTTGAATATGGTATAAGATAAAGGTCCAACTTCATTGTTTGACATATGGATATCCACTTTTCCCAGCACCATTTTTGGAAGAGCCTATCCTTTCTCAATTTGGTAGCTTTGGCACCCATGTTGAAGACCATTTGACTATATGCGTGAGGGTTAATTTCTACAATTTGTACTCTGTCCTGTTGGTCTATATGTCTGTCTTTATTGTAGTACAATACTATTTGATTACTGGACTTTGTAATGTATTTTGAAAGCAGAAAGTATGAGGCCTCCATCTTGTTTTTCTTTTTCCAGGTTGTTTTTGGCTATTTGAGATTCTTTGAAATTCCATGTGAATTTTAGGGTGTTTTTTATTCCTGCAAAATATGTCACTGAACTTTTGATAAGGATTGCATTGAATCTGTATATTTCTTTTAGTGGCATGGATATTTTAATCATATTAAATTTTCCAATCCATGAATATGAGATGTCTTTACATTTATTTGTGTCTTCTTTTATTACTTTCAGCAGTGTTTTGTGATTTTTGGTGTACATGTCTTTCACCTCCTTGTTTAAGTTATTCCTAAATATTTTATTGCTTTTCATGCTATCATAAATGATTGTTTTCTTAATTTATTTATCAGATAGTTCATTTTTAGTGCATGAACATTTGACTGATTTGTGTGTGTTGATTTTGTATAATCAAAAATTTTTTTTTTAAGATTTTTTTTATTTATTGGGGAATTAATGAAGGGGAACAGATGAGTTATTGTCCTTTTGTTCTTCAGTCTAGTTGCGGAGGACATCGCTTCACTGGCCCATGTTGGTATTGTGATCATTGCAGTCTTCCCGGTGAGGCAGTTGCTCACTGGCCATTGAAAGGCTGCTCACGGTGGCTCATGGCAGCCCACGCCTTGCTGGTGACTCACCAGAGCCCAGCTCCAGGTCGAGCTGTTGTTCACCATCTTAGTTCTAGAGGGCACAGCATCACTGGCCCTCATGTGGGATCTGAACCAGGGCCCTGCTGCTCAGAGCCGGCGCTCCAAAGCTAACTCTTAACCAACAAGCCACTCAGCTTTGCAAATTTTTGAAAGCCATTTATTAGTTCGAACAATTTCTTTTTCCGGAATTTTTAGGGTTTTCTAGATATAAGATCAAGTAAGATAATGTTTTACTTCTTTGATTCCAATTTGTGTCTCTTATTTCTTTCTTTCTTTCTTTTTTATCTTTTTTTTTTTTTTTTTTTTGAGAGCAGTGTCACTGACCCTCATATGTGGGACTGAACCGGGGCCGCTGGCTTCCCAAGCCAGCGCGTAACCACCGCGCCACTCGGCCGGCCCTCTTATTTCTTTTTTTTTTTGCCTGTTTTTTATGGCTCAGATTTCCAGCACTACATTGAATAAATGTGGTAAAAGAGAACATCCTTTTCTTATTCCTGATATTAGAGGGAAAGCTTTCAGGTTTTCCACATTGAGTAAGATGTTACCTGTGGACTTCTCATTTATAGTCTTTATTATGTTTACACATGTGCTTTCTATTTCTAGTTTGTTGAGAGTTTTAATAATGAAATGCTATTAAATTTTGTCAAATGTTTTTTTCTGTATGAATTGAGATGATCATTTCTGTTGTTCCCTTTTATCTTATTTATAGAGTGCATTACATTGATTTGATTTTTATCAAATCAAAAAAAGGATTTAACAATCCTTACATCTCAGGAAAAAGTTCCACTTGGTATGGTATATAATTCTTCTAATGTATTATTGAATTTAGCTTGCTACAATTTTATTGAAAATTTTTCATCAGTATTCAAAAGATATATTGGTTTGTAGCTTTTTTGTGTGTAATATCTTTTTCTGGTTTTGGAGTTAGGATAATGCTGGTCTGATAAAATGAGTTTGGAAATGTTCTTTCCTCTTTAATTTTCAAAAGAGTTTGGGAAGGATTGGTGTTGATTGTTTTTTATGTTTGGTAGAATTTCCCAGAGAAGCCATCTGGTCCTAGGCCTTTGTGTTGTTGTTTAGAGGTTTTGATTGCCAGTTCAATATCCTTAGTTATAGGTCTGCTTATATTTTTGATTCATAATTCAGCACATGGTTGAATCTTTTGTTTTTGTTTGCTATTTTTAAAAATCTAATATCAGAATATTACCATTTTATTAATTCCAAAGTTGTTGACAGAAAACAAAATAGACTTTATGAAGCAAATTTAATAAGTGCTTGATGCATTTCCTCAGTTAATTGAATAAGGTTGAAGTTACACAATCTAGAAACTGGTTAATTTTGCAATAATCGAATGCAAATTCATATGCCTTGCTTTTCTAATATAGTTAACTTTAATATATGAGAGAATATGTAGAATTTCTTATTGACTAACATAATGTCAATTCATGTCTATTAATTTAGAAACTAATTCCTCTATTGCTGGTATGTGTGTAAGAAAAGCAATTACTAGTTGTAATAAAGTTAAAATATCATGTCTGGATTTTTTTCTAAGTGTGAGTAGAATTATTTATTTAACAATTTTTCCTGAATTAAATACAGAATAATGTTTCCTTGACTATATTGAGTCATTGAGAGAATAGTCTTCTAAAGATGTATTTTAATTAAAAAGAAAATATTTTGCCTATAAGAAAATTAACACATTGTTAGCACAATTATTTTAAGAGAGTATACTGGGTTGAATAGTGTACTTTCAAGTGCATGTCCTACCCAATACCTCAGAGTGTGACCTTATTTGGAAATAGGTTCATTGAAGATGTAATTAGTTATGATGAAGTCCTATTAAAGCAATGTGGTCCCTTAATCAATAAGTGCCCTCATCATAAATAGAGAGGTGTCCTTATTTCCTTATCAGAAATTCAGAAGAGACAGAGACATAGACATTTAGAGAGAATATTTATAATGACAAAGACAGATGTTACCGTGAGGATTCTACAAGCCATGGATCTCTAGCGATTGCCAACAACACCTCAAGTTATTAGGCAACAGATTCCCCATAGAGTCTTGAAGGAGAAAGAGAGCATAGTCTTGTCAGCATCTTCATTTTGAACTTCTAGCCATCAGAACTGTGAGGTTATAAATTTCTGTTGTTTTAAGCCATCCAGTTTGAGGTTATTTTTAATGGCAGCCTTAGGAAACGAATACAGAGGATTATTGAAAAGCAGAATAAAATAAGGTAATTAAATAAATTGTGGAAAACAGATGGAGAAATACTAAAGTTAGTTGCTTTTAATGGGATGACTTTACCTTGTTTTCCTATCACTTGGGAAAAAAATTCTTCAAATTAAAAAAGGACTGCCCCTTCCTATGATAATTTTCATAAGCTGATGTCTGTGCAACAAAAAGTAAAGTTCCCAAAGTGGAAAGTAAAGAGCATTGGGTTGGTACAATAAATCGGGTTACTGACCCTCTATAGCAGGTGTGACCATTGCTTTATTTTTTTCCAACCTTTGAGAGTTCAGTTGAATTTGCTCTGATCTAATCATTCTGTCAAATCCCTATGACTCTTGTGAGGTTAGTAATCTGTTTTCTTTTTCTGGAACCCCCGATAAAAGTGAATTAAGAGGTTTTGAACTCTCACTAAGTAATTTGGGGTCTATTTTAATTGGTTTTACACTGACTCATTTAATCTTCACAGAAAAATGAAGCACTTAATATTATCTTCTCTATTTTATATTGAAAGAAACTTTAGAAACTTTACAGAAACTGGTCATTGTCATATAGCTAGTAGGTAATGGACCCAGGATTCCAACCCAGACACTGACTCAAGAGCTGAGCACTTAACTCCCTAAGAGGGGATTTTTAGTTAGCAGTGGAGATTTAGTCCACATCTGTAATTAGAGGGCAGGTTCAGAGGTCCTTAAGGACCAGAAGCAACTGCCTTAGATTCAGCCATTTTCCCATATTGACCATCAAAAATCTACTCTTTTTCTCATCTCCTCCAGGAAACCATTGCAGATTCTTATCCTACTTGTATTTAGAATTTATACTTCTATGATATGACATACAAAAGTTTGCAAGTATTAAAGTTTTAAAGATTCTTGCTTCATCAGCTAAGTAGTAACTCCAAGAGAATAGGAACCATTTAATTTGAGATTTTCCCCAAAGCACTAGTTATGCAATAATTAATTATTTAGAATTTGTTAATTCAACAGTTTAATTGACAAAATAGACTTGATAAGATGTATATTAATACAAATGATTCTAAAGGTCATTGTTTCTTTGGAAAAGTGATCTTTATATCCCTTTCTCTCCTCAATCAGGTGTGTCAGATAAGACAATAAAGTAGTAATCACTTTTTTTTTTTATGTCAGGTACTGGTCTGAATAATGTATACTTATCCATTTTAGTTTTATTACTCTGAGGCAAATATCATTGCTATCCTGTTTCTACAGATGACAGCTTTGAAGCTCAAAGAAGTCAGTTAATTAAATTTTATACTACTGCTAGATTTTAGAGCCAGGATTCAAACCCACTACTGACTAGTCTAAATCTACCTGTGTAACTCATGCAGAAGTTTCCTACTTTGGAATTATGGGAAGGCACGGCTAGGTGATTTGGGGTGTCAGTTTGCTAACTCTTTGAGTAATATTAATTTGAGTTCCGGGCCGGCCAAGTGGCGCAGTGGTTAAGCATTGGCTTGGGAAGCCAGCAGCCCCAGTTTGGTCCCACATATGAGGGTCAGTGACACTGCCCTCAAAAAAAAAAAAAAATCTACTGTCCTTGCAGAGAGCGAAGAATATCAAATTTGATTTCCTAAGGATTGTTTGGCCATATTCCTAAATCAAGTTTTCAGAAAAGTCTGTTCTCTTATGCTCTTGCTCCATCTCTGATCTTTCTGTACTGCCTTTTGGGGAGCACTGAACCTGTTTCCCTACACCCCAGTTTTTTCCTCTGCTGCTATCTGTGAGGATCTGCCAGTGCCTTTGTCCCAAGCTTCTAATTTCTTTCAACACCTACCCCTGAACTGAACATTGTTATTTTGCTCAGTTGTGTTTTGGAATCCTGTGGCTCCATTACCCTGCTTGGACCACTGAGAAACCCTTTCTATTCTGAAAACAAATAATGCATTGCAGTGAGTCCCTCATCTGAGTCTGTTGTTTTTATTTATTCAAACCAAGAACTTATAGGAGACTTGGGATTGGTATAAAATTGTTCAGTGTTTGGGGCAAATTACTAAATAGCCTAAACTTCTGGGAGGTAGGGATATTTGCCTTCAGAGACACTATGCATGAGACACAGTCTTGGAAATGAGTTTGGGGAATGCATGCATGAAAATTAGCTATTGAGGCTACCTGAATGATTTTCTACTTACAGATTTGTTTCTTATATAAAAAATGATTCTGTTAATAAAGTTATTAAATTAATCAAAATCTAAGAAGTGTGCAAATGCAATGTTATCTATATTAGCTGCAATATGTGATTAGAGAATGAATCCTAGAGCCAGATTCAGGTTTGAATCCACCACTTATAAATTATGTGACTTCTGGCAAGTTACTTGGGCTTCCTGTGCCTCAGCTGATAAGTATATTCTCATAATAAATGTAAAGTCCTAACCAAAGCATTTGGCACAGAGTAAGCATTACTTATTTTCTAGCAACTATTGCAAAAGAATAGCTGTAGGTTTTATTTTTTCTTTCTCTAGCTCTGGCCTGAAAATATGACTTAGTGAACAGAAATATAAATAAGTAAAGTCCCCAGAATGGAAATAAAAATGTTAATTCATTATAGACCCTTGTAAAATATTTGTTGGTCAATTGAAGTACAAGGTACATTTTAATCCCGTAAAAGATATTGGGAATGGTAACAACAACACTAGACTCTGTAACAAATTCAAATCTTACTCCAGGAAAGTTGAGTCCCTTTGTAGCAACTTGTGGTTTCCGTGGCCTGGTTTGAGCTTTCAGTATGTTGGCCTTGAGCTGGAGATTTTTCATGTAGGGTGAGTAGAGGTGGGTAAGCCACAGAGAATGAGTGCAGGATACTTTGGAGAATCGTTTGAAAGAAGAAGGGGCTTGCAGTCTCCATTCAAAAGTGACACCAGTTAGGGAGGGCATCCTGCAATCATAGCTACACACAGCATCTATTGAGTGATTCTCTGGCTGTTTCTTTACAGAGCAGATCCAAGCACAAAGCTCCCACTGTCTTCAAAAAGAAGCTTTGTGCTTGGATGGGCTCAGCAGGAAGAAGATGAGAAGCTGACCCCTGGTTCCTGTTCTTTCCCCGGATAAATTTGCCCAGGCAATACTCTACTAAGATATATGAATTCTGTACAATATTTCATATGTTCATAAGCAGACTGCTGAAGAAATGGCAGTGTGAAGTGAATGTTAGATTTCATTATATTGTACTGTATGATGGCAGACATACAAATAGCCTTGAGATTGAAACTTCCACTTAGTTACTGTGATAAAAGTTAATATTAGACCAACTCAAATATATCTGTGGAAGCTGTTATACAGTCTATTTTCAACTGTATGAATTCGTGACCTGAATACTCCGAAGCTAGACAAAAATCCCCATGATACTTTGGTTTGATTTTAAAGAGTATATTAAATAAGGAGTTTGGATATTGTTCTAGTTCTTACTTGATTTCAGCTCCACAAGGGAGGCAAAGATCACACGGTTTTGATAAATCCTTGTTCTAAGGTTGCAGTGTAGCTCACTTCCTCTCTAGGCACAAGCACGCTAATCAAGATTTTCAAGTGCCTAAGTGATTTTGGGAAATTCTTTTTCCACAACTCACTCTCTCTTTCTCTCTCTCTCTCTCCCTCCCTCCCTCCCTCCCTCCCTCCCTCCCTCCCTCCCTCCCTCTTTCTCCTCCTCCCTCTCTCTCTCTCTACACACACACACACACACACACACACACACACACACACACACACCAGCTTTATACATTCTAAAACAATTAAATATTACTGGTGGTTAGATGACAAGGCAAAAAAGCCAGTTGCAGTTAACACCTACACTTTAGATTGATTTTGTATAGGGTTTTTTGTTTTGTTTTGTTTTGTTTTTTTGATCCAAATATATTAAGAGATCCTGAACCAATTCTCTAAACCAACAGTGTTTTTATAGCCCCAATATTGTATTTTGGACATGACAATATTCCATTTTGTAGCAGCAGCCTTTAATCATGGAGATAATTCAAACATCTTCCATTTTCTATCGGGAGGTATTATTGGAGTGGGGCTGGGACCAACCTAGTTCAAAATACTGGATTGTATTTTCAGGAAAATAAATAAAACTTAAAATAAGCTACTTTAAACAATTTTTTGAGTCATTGAAAATATGTGAAATAACACCTCAAAGTCTTTTATATTCCTTATAGTTCTATGAATTACTAAAAGACGACCCTCTATTTTTTTAGAATTTGACTGAAATTTATACCTTTTGCCCACAGTCATTTTCAAAGGCAATTCAGCCTTTGAAGGATTCAGAGAAACAGTATATGTATATAAAATTATGGGAATTTTGAAGATTAAACATTCTTTTAATGTTCCTATATGGTATGTTTTATATTTAAATTGTTTTCCTCCTGGAGTGAAAACATATGTCTTTGCGTACACTCTACTATACTGATAAACTGAAAGAACTCAGTGAATGTAAGTTAAAAAGAGTAAGATGTTTTTAGTATTTACAAGAAACACAAAATTTTTTAAAAAGTGTGTGCCTTACAGAAGAAGCAGGCACATTTCATCTAAATGTCAGATTATAAAGTTTATTCTGTTTTCTAAGAAATAAACTCTAGGAGGTTCACTAGTTTTTTAATAATTAAGTCATGAATTGAAAAACATATTATTGGGAATACTCTGAATAAAAACTACTCATGCAGCAATAAAACACTTAGTATACTTAGAAAATATTTCTCTTCCTGATTCATTTTTTCATGATAGGTTTTACGTCTAATATGTCATAATTACAATGTCCAAATGTATGCAGAAGAAGAAAATACAGCAAACCCCTATGTAATTTTAACCATCAAATCTATAACATAATTTTTCTCATTACTCTTCTCTCTTTCATTTAATTGAAGGGGAATTCTAAGTCAAATCCCAGTCATCATGTCATTTCACACTTACATAATTCGGGGAGTATTTTAAGAATTTTATAAAGAGTAAAAGTTAAATGCTTTGCTTACATATCATTATGACATTATTATACTTAAGATATCACAATATTATTAATTACCTAATATCTTATTGTTATTAAAATTTTCCTGATTTTCTGAAAATGGTTTTCATAGAGTGGCTTCTCCTTACATATTTTAAAAATCATTTTAACATATTTTGATTTATACTAATACAGAAAAATAATGATTCATTGGGTTTCATGAAAAACTAGTTGAAGGACATACACCCAATCTATTTTACATATTACCCATTCTAATCTATTCACTAAATATATTTGTTCTGTAAATGTGAATGTGTTTTCACTCAGTGTGCCTTTCCTCATGATTTCCTATCCTCCCGTTATGTTTTCTATCCTCCTTATTCCCCAAATTCGGAATATTTGCTCATCTTTTAAGGCTCATTCAAATGTAAACCTATTTCTGGTGTCTTTTTTGGCTCCTTCAAATAAAAAAAGAATTTATCAATTCCTTTCCATTTTTTTCATAGCATTCTGTTCATGCCAGCAGTAATTAATAATTGGATTGATTTTGGAACTATGCAGGCAAGTTCTTAATTTTTATGGTGTCCTATTTATCAATTATGTTCAGACTGTCTGTGACACCCCTGCTTAATTTAACAAAATGTTATAAAGGTGTTCGCTTAGAATTTATTCTAAAAGCTTCTTTGGTTTTACCTTCACATTTAAGTCCCCCCAATATCTATTCTTTAGTCTCTCAGGAGCTTGTGTATGTTACTACATATGTTATTACTTTCATCAATGTTTGGTAGAATTTACTGGCAAAATACGACTTTCCTATGTTTGAATGTTTTAACTCCTGGATTAAAACGTCTAAACTATATTGAATAATGCTTAGATTTTTTTTTTTTATGCATCAGTTTTGATATCTTGGTGTGTTTTTTTTTTCTAAAAAGTTATCTACTTTGTTTGCTTGTCAGATACTTGTTAATATTCTGTACTTATATATGTCTGTATCACCGGTGGCAGTGTCCATTTTTCATCCCTTCTACTGCCAATTTCGATTTTCTCATGTTTTTCTTGGTCTTCTTCCTAGAGGAAATTTTTGTTAACATTACACAGAACCAACTTTTGATTTTGTTTTCTTTCATATCCATCATTTCGTTTCAGTAACTTCTGCTCATTATAGATTTTTTGCTCTCTAATTTTGTTGAAGATTTCACTCACTCTTCTTTTTTTCTACATTTCTAAGTGGATATTAGAGAATTAATCATCAGGTTTTTTGTTTGTTTTGTTTTTTTCTTTTAAACATATCCATGGAAAGCTACACATTTCCATCTAATTGCTACTGTATCCAGCAATTTTTTACACATTATATCTTCATTATTTAGTGAGATATATTTCCTATTTTCCATGTTTCCTTTGTGCTTATTTTTCACCTGTAGCTTATTTAGAAGTGTTTTGCTTGATTTCAAAATACATCGGAATGTTCCTACTTATATTTCCTGAATTGATTTTCAGCTTTATTTCACTGTGATCAGAGAAGATTTTCTGTATAATTTCAGTTTTGCAGCTTATTCAAGTTTGCTTTGTGAACTAGCATATTGATAATTTTGGTACGTTCAAAAAATAAAAATCTGCACTAGAAAAGAATGTGTGTTATAATGTTTTGGGTTTCAGAATTATATATATTTCATTTAGATCAATCAGGTTAACTTTGTGGCTCCAATCTTCAGTATACTTTCAGTTTTTTTGTAATGTTGTTTTTTTCCTTTTATTAAGAGATATGCCTTAAATTACTTAATTGTAATAGTGAATTTATTTTTCATTTAGGTTTTTTTCATATTTATAATCTCTATTTTTACTCTGTAGTATTAGGCACATACATTTAAGGTGTTATATAGAGTGAATCCGCTTTTTTTGTGGTTCTGAAATGTCATCTTTGATGTTAGTAATGTAACTTGGATGAAACTAGTATAGAAACACCAAGTTTTCTAGAAGTGCTATTGCACTGCATAACAGTTTCCATTCTTTTACATTCAAATTATGTTACCTTATATTTAATATACCTTTTATAAATAGCATGTATGGTTGGGTTTTACATTTTTTACCAGATGCCAATTTTATTCTTTTACTTGTAGTACAGAGTCCATTAGTTGTGTTTATGTCCATATTCTTCTCTTTGTTTTGTATTTGACCCAATTTTTTATTTTTTTAACACTTGGCTATTTTTTAAAATGACCTATTGTTCTTATTTAATTATTCTTCTATTAACTTCTTAGTTTGTTTCTTCCTCTTAGCTATTACCTTAGAGATTAAAATATGAATTTTATAACTGTCTAAATGCAACTCCTGATAACACTAGTATCATTTTGAACGACTTTATTGAGGTGTAATTGATATACAAAAAATACTGCATGTTTATAAATGTATGCAATTTGATAACTGAATATGTGTATATTATAGTAATATTGTCACTGCAACTAAGGGAATGTGTATATCCGTCACCTTTAAAAGTGGCTCATATCTCTCTCTCTATTATTATTATTATTATTATTATTATTATTATTATTATTATTGTAGTGAGAATGCTTAACGTGAGATCCACCCTCTTAACAAATTTTTAAGTGCACAATAATGTGTTGTTAACTATAGGCATTATGTTGTATAACAAATCTCTGGCACTTACTCGCTTTGAATAATGAAACTTCATGCCCATTGAACAACAATTTTCCTCCATTTAAAATCTTTCATGTTACCTTTTCCCAGGTTATTGTCATGTATTTTAATTCTGCATACATTGTTTTGTTTTGTTTTGTTTATGTTTTAGCTGAGCCATCCTGCCACCTGTTGGCAGCTCAGTGGCTACTCAGCTCGGGCTGGGCATCGAACTGTTATTGCTCAGAGCTCTCAGCTCGCACTCTTGAGCGAGCTCTTAATCAACTGAGCTGCTCGGCTGGCCCTTCTACATACACTTTAAACATCATGATGTACTAACTTTGCTTTCCCTAGTCAATATTTATTTTATTTACTCATATAACTATCCTTTCTGGCAATTTTTTCTCCTGGCATTCACAGGTCTGAACAACTCCCTTTTAGATTTATTGTAATGGAGGGAGGTTGATGCTCAAATGTCAGTTTTACCTTGCCTAAAACAAACAAACCAACAAATGAAACCTTAACTTTGCCTTCAGTTTTCAAGAATATTTTCAATGGGTATAGAATTTTATGCTGAAAGTTTCTTTTTTTTTTCTTTTTTTTTATCCTCCCTCTAAACTTTAAAGCTATCATTCCTTTGTTTTTTCAGGTTTTTACCATTTCTGATGAATCTACTGCTGTCTCTTTTATGTTATCATGCTCCCTCCCACTCAACTCCAGGCTGTTTTTAAAATTTTTTCCTATTATCTTTGGTTTTAAGAACATTGTCTCTGGATGTAGAGGTATGGTTTTCATTGTATTTATTCTGCTTGGTATTCAAAGTGTTTCTTGACTATATAGAATGATTTCTTTTTTTTCTTTTTTTTTTTTTTTGAGGGAGGGGGTTATTTATTTATTTGTTTTTAACCAGAATTTAGAAACTATCAAGAGTATCACTTCCAATATTATATCTGTCCCATTCTTTCTCAACTCCCTTTCTATGATTGAAATTTCAATTAGTTTAGAAACTTTTATGGCATCCCATATATATCTTATACTCTATGAAAAAATATTGTTTACGTTTTATTTCTGGATTTCAGTTTGAAACTTTCAGTTCATTAGCCCTCTTTAATTTGTTCAATCTACCAAGGCTGCTAAAGAGAGTTCCCATATACCCTTTACCCAGCTTCCCTAAGTTATTATCTTACATAGTCATGGGACATTTATCAAAATATTAAATTAACATTGGTACAATAATATTGATTAAACTGCAGAGTCTAATTAGATTTCAAATTAATTTTCTACTAAATCCTTTTTCTCTTCTATGATACGATTCATGGCATCACATTGCCTTTAGTCCCAATGCCTCCTGTGTCCCCTCTAATCTGTAATCATTTCTCAGTCTTTTCTTGTTTTTCATGACCTTGAGAATTTTGAAGACTACTGATCAGTTGTTTTGTAGAATGCCCCTACTTTGAATTTCTCTGATGTATTGTTATGATTAGAATGGATATATGAATTTTAGAAAGAATAACACACCTATGAAAAATAAGACTTATCCAGGGAATACATATCAATGTGATTTATAACTAGTAATGTTAAAGTTGATCATTTAGTCAAAATCGTGTCTTCTAGAAAAGTTACTGTTTTTCCCTTCCCTTATTCTATTTGTTAGAAGCAAGCCAATGCGTGCAGATCACACACATAGAAAAAGGACAATCAAATCATTTCAGATTATATGTTAAAAGCATCACAGTAGTTAGTAAATTTAGGAGGAGGTCATGTGAGGTTATGTAAATATCTTATTTCTCTTTATAGTTTTGTCCACTAATTTTAGCATTCTCTGTGACTCTTCCCTACATGAATTACTACCTTCTGTTTCTTTCATTATTTAGATTTTCACATATTATTTGTA
Organism: Aselliscus stoliczkanus; assembly: GCA_033961575.1. Lineage (NCBI taxonomy): Eukaryota > Metazoa > Chordata > Mammalia > Chiroptera > Hipposideridae > Aselliscus > Aselliscus stoliczkanus. The sequence continues at coordinate 116,971,563 of CM066736.1, forward strand.
TTACTTGGAATCTTTTTGTAAGGAAAAATATTTTTATACTTCTTTATCTAATAATTTATGTATATCAATATGGAATTATGAATATTAATTTTTTCCTTTATATATAAACAATATCATAGTTATTTATTTTATTGCTCAAATTTTTCCATGATTGTCCATTGGGGCTTTTATTTCTTTTAATGTGTCTTTATATATTTTTCCTTTTTTTGAGCACTTCATTACTTTATTACACTACAAGGTGCTTCAGGGCCATCTGTTTTTCTCTGTTCTAGCCCTAGAATCAGCCATTCCTCAAGGGAACTGCAGTCCCTTTTGTTGTAAAATAGTGTTTAGAAACTGATATATGGGTACTACATGTACTAGTTGCCACAGAGATGTCACTGATCTCTCAGTGCATAGAGCAAAAAAACATATGTATGTATCTATAGTTATGTCTATATATTAATGAAAATAATCATGCTTTCATACTGATATCTTGTATAGTTGTTATCCAACAAGAGAACATTTATTCTAGCCTCTCTACTGGTCTTTGGTAACTTTTTTTTCTCAGACATTAAGAAGTATGATTCCCATTATCTATAATTTATTTACTTATTTATTCTATCCTAGTATACATGTGAAGTAGGTTCAAATTTGGTAATCTGTACCCTGATAAAATAGAAATTTATCACCTAGAGTGCAGTGATTATATATAGTATACCCTGATTTTTGACAAGTGTGCCAAGGAATACAATGGGGAAAATATAGTCTTTTCAAAAATTAATGCTAAAAAAATTAGGTAGTTAAATGGGAGACAAAAATGAATCTTATTACATATATATAAATTTACATGAAATAGATAATAGACAGAAATGTAAGAGAATAAAATATAAGTTATTTGGAAGAAAACAGGAGACAATCTTGGTAGTTAGTAAATTTGGGTGGAGATTATGTGAAGAATGTAAAGATTTACCAGGATACAAACAGCAAGAAACAAAATAAAACATTGATAAACTAGAATTCCTGAAGATTATTTTTTTTTTCCATTTGTAAGACACTGTTTTGAAAATTAAAGGGAAAACCCCAGAGTAGGAAAAATTACTTTTAGTATATCATACATCATTAAAGACTAATGTCCAGAATATATATATATATATATATATATATATATATATATATATATATATTTCAATTCTGTATGTGACAGAGCCCAATGTTAAAATTCAGGAAAGGAAGCTTTATGCACACTAACAAAGAATATATATGGATGGGCAAAAAAGCATGTGAAATATGCTCAACGTCCTTAATCTTAACTTGGAAAATGCATATTAAACCTGCACTCATTAGGATGCTAAAAGTAAAAAAAAGATTAACATTTCCAAGTATAGGTAAAGATATGTAGGGACTAGAATTCTCATTCTCATTTATTGGTGTTTGGAATGCAAAATGAAACAGACATTTTAAAAGACAATTGATACTTTTTTTTTATAAAGGTAAACATACATTTAGCATATGATCCAGTGATCCCACTCTTAAGTATTTATCCAAAGAAATGAAAACATATGGCTGTACAAAACTTATACTTGAAAGTACATAGCTGCTTTACTTATTATAGCCCCAAACTGGAAACAATCCTAATAAAAATAGTTTTCATTTCATTGGTTTATATTTTCTTCAACTGTATAATCCTAACATTTCTTTTCTATATATGTTCTTAATATTTTTTTATTCTAAATAATGCCATGTCCCTCGGCCCCAGGCTCTCAACTCTTGCTCTAAGTTCATGATCACACTGAATAAACATAACCATGTCTAGTTCTTCTATTTTCATTGGTAATAATACATAATTCTCAGTGGATTTTTCTTTACTCTGTTCACATATTACCCAAGATATGTGTATTGTCCTCAGGGCATTATGACGTGGTTCCAGATATTCTACAAGTTTTTCTGTATATCACAGAACAGGGCGTGGAACATGGGGAATGAGGAAGTAAAGCCTTCACTGTGATTTCACTATGCAGAATTCTGGACATTTGGTTGAGGATTGAGATAGAGTACATTAATGGTTTTACTACATCACCACTCCTCAGGTACCTCTTCTTGACTTGTCACTTGATAGCATTCTCCCAGTCTGAGTAAATGTGTAGAGCTCCCCTTGAAAAGTATATTTTGTGTGAGCAAGAGTGACTCCATTTTGAATGATCAAGAGTTACTCCATTTTGAGTGAGACTGTGCCAAGGAATGCTCAAAGAAGCGAACAACTTGTTTGTACAAGTAAACAAGTACCAGGAGGCCATGAAGCAGCTGCGTTGACTGATGGGACAAGCCTAAAGAGGTAAACAAGTACCAGATGGCCTTTGGATGGACTGATATAACCGGGTGTACCCCGACATGCTCTGGACAGCAGACCTTAAGAACCCAGCACTTGGGGACACCTGAGAGCTGCTCTCAACTGAGAGGTGACCACAATGTAACTCGACTCCAAAAACCCTCTGCTCAGCCCCGGACTCTGACCAGACGTCTTTCTGAACCTCTGCCAGACCGTGGTCCCGGATCAGCCACCCCACGCTCTGGACTCTGACTGACTCTGGCACTGGTTCCTTACTCTAGGTACCATAACCTATTTTGTTAAGACTTTGACTTTTGTGTGATAGGTATTGCTGTGTTATAATTAAATGCATGATTGAAAAGGCATCCAAACCATGCACACCTAGTTCTTTGCTCGGCCTCAGTACTGCGGAGGCTCAGGAAGCCTGCGGGCATTCCGAGTTCCTCTCATAAGTTAATTCTCACTGACTTGCAGGAAGAAACTGCAGCTTGGACTGTAAGCCTAGGGGTCGCTCGGGACAGTTAGTGACCATCTTTGACAAATGGGATGTTGGTAAGCCTAACTCAAGCAGTAGCTTTGTGTGGTTATGTTTATTCTCTTTTGTGTTATGTCATTAAAATGAGAATCTGTGCAGTGGCTGCGCGTCCCCAGACACTGGAGCCATCCTGACGCAACTCTGGCTAAGACCTCAGCAAAATGTGGTCTCAAACGGAACAGGTCATGGAAACCATGGGGTTCATGTTTCATGCATTTGCTGGGGATAAAGGCTGCTTAACAAAGGAGGACCTTAGAATGCTCATGGAAAAGGAATTTCTTGGATTTTTGGAAAATCAAAAAGACCCTCTGGCTGTGGACAAAGTCATGATAGACCTGCACCCATGCCAAGACGGCAGAGTGGGCTTCCAGAGCTTCTTTTTGCTAGTTGCTGGACTCAGCATCACATGCAAGGACTATTTTGTAGAACACATGAAGAGAAAGGAAAGAAGTAAGCAGCACTGAGCAATTACTCCCGCCCTGATCAGAGTTCTCCTAATGAGCCACGTAGAGAATCTCTCTGCCCCACAACTTTCCCCTTCTATAAGGATTTCGTGAGCATATGGGCACCCTTAGAAAATGTACAAATAAAGTCGCACACCCATGTGACTAGAGAAAAGACAAAAACAAAGCCAGAGAAACTTTTTTTAAAAATTACGTTTATTTGAAACTACAATTTAGATAAAGCCAGATGCTCATTTATAAATTTGTGTTATCAATGAGTTTTGTAAATTTTACTTATTTTCCATTAACATATTTATGTACATTGGTATATACACACACATATATAAAACATTTATTTATGTATTTATGATTTATTTTTTAAATCTCTCTTTGTTTTCAATTTCTTTTTGCATCGTTTTGAATCCCATTTATTTTTTCCTATGTACAATTTATTTACTTTTATATATATATATTTATAAAAGTATAGTTAACATGTTATTTTGATTTTTAAAATTTTTTGCATCCTCTTGCCCTCAATAAACAAATTTCTTTTTTCAGTTCCAAAAAAGACCATGTCTGGACTATCCCGCTGGAAAATGAGAACCACAGGTTCCTTGTCTCCCTTCCCTGTTTCCCAGGCCACTGCTAGCTTGAATGCTTTGATATGTGAGTGTCCCAGGACTAGATGAGCCACCCAGCCTAAATTATTGAATGGCAGAATCATTATGAAAATAAATAACTATTTGCCCTATGTCTGAGTTTTGCGGTGCCTATTCACACAGCATTATTGCAGTAATGGAGAACTTGTACACAGACAAATTGTCTTCGTTTATGGCCAGAGATTTTGCTCCCCGCTTTATCATGTGTCCCTGGAGATTTCTTTTCCATAAGAAGATAACAGCTTAGGCTGAGCTCCTACATATTTCACTTGGCTGCATCAAGCAAGCCTTAAAGAGTCTCTTTTGTATGACATCACTCTTTCTTCTGTTAGCTACTGGTTTAATATTGTTGCTGGGTTTTGCTTATTTATTTTTTGATTTTGGAAGTTGTGAACTGTTGCTTTACTTTACTATGTTAAATAAAAAGTCCCTCAGTTATTTTAAAAATGATATTACCTCTCTCTTTATATGTGAAAAAATATTTTAAAAATATCTGAAGGCACTTTCAAATTTGAAGCAAGATCTATTAAGCAAATTTCATATCATGTAAGATTTAAAATCTTTAGTTTTTTAAGACAAAGACTTAAATACCAGGCTTAAATACCAGGCTTAAATACCAGGTGTGTGTGTGTGTCTGTGTGTGTATGATCTAAATATGTATATTTGGATGACAAAAGAGATGAATTCATAATACATTGACCATTCTCCTAGCATATGTTTGATTTCAACCATGGAAAAAAGTGTACTTGAGTTAAAAAGCAACTCAGCATGTAACATATAAATATTTCTCATAAGATACTTTTAAATCATAGTTCATTTTATTAACTATAGTAAATATCGGTTTAGTAATTTTCTTATAAGATTCAGTCTCGTTTTTCATGTCATAATCTAACCATATTATTAAAGAAACTTCCAATGTTTCCTTTGCCTTAGCACTTGCCTCCCATCTTGGAATCGCTACCTAAGCAGACCCCAAAGACAGTACTCTGTCAAATAACATTTGATTAAATGGAATGACCATCTATCATCAGAGCACAATGATTAAAATGTCCTTTGTTATCAACACCACCATCCATTAGTTAAAGGCAGAATTTATTTCACAGAGTTAAAAAAAATAAATCAACCAAATAAGGTACTACAAATTTGATTAATCAGTTTCTAATTACTTGAGACTCATAGAGCACTTCAGAAAAACAGGAACAGACTTACCATAAAAACATCTAAAGATAAACCAAGAGTTGAATGTATAGCATTTTGATGTTGAATGTTCACAGTGGCATTTGCAGTCTTGAGATTTCATCACAGTATTGTGAATCTTTCCTTAGTGTTCTGCTTTTGTATTATCAGATGTATGTGTTTCAACTGACAAAACAATGTCCTGGACCAAGTTTTGTCAGGCTATTCTGAATCCTCTTCTTACCTAAGCTTGTACCATTGGACTTCCTTGTTCCTTCTTGCATTGCCCAGTTGTAGCAAGAATCTTGCTAAGTCTGTTTAGCATGAATCCCTATCTTTGATATCTAACCTCCATCAATGCCTGATCAAATCCCATCCCCTTCTTTCCCCATTGTGATATCTGATCACCTGGGCCTGCCTTCAGTAAGAATCTTACCAAGTCAGTTTAACCAGAAACCTCCTGCTCCCTAGTGTTTCTTCCTAATAATTGTCCATCCACTGACCCCTCCACTCTGCTCCCCGACTAATATCCCCACTTTTCCTTGTGTTCAGAATTGAGTCCAGTTCTGTATCAAGGTCTCTTTTTTTCTCTAATACAATATTTCCTGGATAAAATCTATTTTTATCTTTTTACCTCCTGACTGGATCTGGTTTTCTTGGACAGAAACTAGATTAAACAAGTCCCCTTTTGCTTAGAGAAATAGCATTTAGTATAGGAAAAAAAAAGATTAATTTTAGCATTAACTGTTATGAACTTCCTAGAATTGAATAATAAATGAATTGAATAATAAATGATTGCACAGTTCTAAAAATTTTTGAGAGCTCTCAGAAGAGAGGTTGGGATATTATTCCATACTGTACAGGTGCCAGTGAATTGAAGAAGAGTTGTTGACATACTTCAATTAAGCTTTCTTGACTTCTAGTGCCTCCCTCTACTCATAAAAACAAGATACAAACTAGTGTATATTTAACCTAAATATATCAAATCAATTTCTTATGAGGATTAGCTTAGGCTCTATAAATACTTTTATGATACAAGTACAAAAAGTAGAATTTTGCAGTATTAAATGTCTTAAAAATTCATGCTTTAACCAACAGATTTTTTTGGATTAAGGGCTATACAAGTACTAAGGCTATGGGTTCCTAATGAAAAGCCCTGACTATGCACCTTTAGGAAAAAAATCCAATTTTTATAATTACAGCACTGTCTTTTATCCCATACTGCCATATAAAGAATACTGCAATGTCAACAAATAAATAAATAAATAAATAGATAAATAAATAAAACCAAAAAAAAAAAAAGAGAAGTTTACTTTACGGACTGACCAAGTGGTTCAGTTGGTTAAGAGCTTAAGAGTGTGAGCTCTGATCAACAGGGTCCCTGGTTCAATTCCCACATGAGCCAGTGATGCTGCACCTGAGCTGAGCTGCTGCTGAGCTGCCAACAGGTGGCAGGATGGCTCAGCTGGGAAAAAAAAATAAAAATAAAAATAAAATTATAAAAAATAAAAAAGAAAAGTTTACTTTAAGCAGTACACATACCTGATTGTAAGATGAAGAAACTATATGCAGCTGGAAACGTTAGGGCTAAGATGGTCGCAGCATAGTTGATAAAACAGCGAGTTCAATACATATTTGAGAGGAGAATCACAACGTTAAGCAAGGGACTGACGGTGTAAGCGTTCTGGTGACGTGTGTGTCAACAATGCCTCCTAGATCCTTGGCCTGCCTAACAGTTATCACTAAAAAGCTAGAGGAAAAAAAAAAAAACTTATGCAGTGTGGTAGTGAGATTCCAAGATGGGCTCCAGGAATCCTTACAGTCTGGATTTTTGTGTACTCCTACTGTGAATAATTACTGACCTGGGTAACTGACAGAATATTGTGGAAATGATATTGGAGCATCCATCTTGGTCTCTTGGATAGCTCCTTCTGGGGGATGCCATCCATCATATTGTGAGGACACTGAAGTCACCCTAAGGAGAAGCCCATGTGGATAGGAACTGAAGCCTTCTGATCATTGCCAGGACTGATGGGCTAGCCATATGAGTAACGTACTTTAGAAGTATATCCTTCATCTTCAGTCAATCTTTCACATGACTGCAGTGATGGACAATATCTGACTGAATTCCAAACCTCAGTAATCTAGTCAAGCCACTCCCAAATTGCTGTGTTAGAGAACCTTTGAGAAATAATAAATGTTTTATTAAGCCACCGAGTTTTGAAGTAAATTTGTGACACAGAAATAGATAACTCAAACATGCAGGAAGCCTATAAGTTTGGCTTTGAGCATATTAAGTTTGGGTGTCTGCTAGGTATCCAAGAGGAGGTTATAAATTGTCAATCAGATACATCTACTGGGAGATGAGAGGAAGGGTCTGGAATTGACATGCAAAATAGGGAGTAACCTGCATATGATTGGTACTAAAATCACCTATAGGGAGAAGGTGAACTAAGGAATTTGGCCTATGAGAGACTTTGGGGACTTCTATAGTGAATGGATGGGAAGAAGAGGATATGGACACAGACAGGAAGTGATGTGGGGAATAGGAAGAACACAAGATGTTCAGAGGAAAGTGTGATTTAAGAATGACAGTTTGGTTCATAGTATCAACTATTGAAAGGTCACATTATGGAAGATCAGAAACCTACTTTGGATTTAGAAACAGATTTCTGATCTTACTGCAAGTTGCTTATCTGTAATATTTTGGGATATCCATTAAGAAGAATACAGTGCAGCATGTGAATATAGAACAGCTTATCATTTGCATTCAGAAGCATCAGCTATGTAGCAATTCAAAGTGTTTTCTAATTTGCCCATCTGGAAGTCATACTGAAACATTTTCATGGCTCATTTGTATAGTCAAGTAGAGATCAAGTCAATCTATTACTCTTGAATTGTAATTTAAAAATAATATCAAAGCCATCAAAATAAATAACTGTAACATTAAAAAAAAAAAACAATGCTAATGTTAATACTTTTGATTCCCCAGTATAATCATATAGAATAAATTCACACTCAACAGGGCCGACCGAGTGGCGTGTTGATTAAGAGCTGGCTTGGTACACCAGCGTCCCCAGTTTGGATCCCACATATGAGGGCCAGTGACACTGCCTTCTACAGCTAAGATGGTGAACAACAGCTCCACCTGGAGCTGGGCTGCTGTGAGTCCCCAGGACAGCATAGCTGCGGCCCCTGCTGCAGTGGGCTGCCATAGGCTACAGTGAGTGGCTTGCAGCCAGTGTGAGCAGCTGGCAGCTGGAGTGAGCTGCCATGAACTGTTGTGAGCTGCCATCCAAAGGCTGGTGACAGATCTGCCTCACCTGAGAGGAGCGCAATGATGATACCAACATGGTCCAGTGAAGCAGTGTCCTCCACAACTAGACTAAAGAACAAAAGAACAGCAACTTGTCTGTTCCCCTTCCCTGGTTCCCCAATGCTGTTCCCCTACCCTAATTCCACTCCCCCCCAAAAAAAAATTCACCCTCAACATATTCCTAAAGTTTTATAATAATGACAGGAAAAATAGAGAAAAAAATAAGTCTTTTAAGACACAAGGGATTTTTATGATTTCCTGCTGCAAACATGGTAATAATAGACATAGTTGTCTAGAAATGTGTGGTAATTTATCACAGAACACAAAGGAAAAAGTACATAGGAAATACCATGTGGTTAAAAAAAAAAAAAGCATAGGGGAGTACCACAACTAATTACTCAGATCCAAGTTCCACATTAATTTGATTCCAAACACATGGATGGCAATATTCTAATAGAGTGATTTGTTTTCCTTCCTTCTTTGCTGCTTATGTTGTAGCACTCTTCCCCTTCACAGAGCTCCAGACTGCCACCCCCGATAGTACATCTGACATTGCACTCCAATAAGAATCGAAAGGAATATTTATTATCTCTTGTAATTGATTTTGCAATCAAAACTCTTTTATTTCTATTTATTTCCTTATAAACGAGGACATTTCTTATATATGTGTTTCCTCGTTAAGAAGAAAGCTCTACATGTGTCAACTACAGATCAGAAATACAATTATTTTTCTTAAGTACAAATAAATGGAGATTTAATATATCATAGCACAGCGACTCAAAATTCATATTTAGCCACATGTTGCATTTCCTTATGTATTGATAAGCCCAGCAATGTAAGTCAAGGATATTTTCTTGAAATATCCTTTCTCAGTTTAACACTCCATATTCAAAATGAATACATGTATGTTAGTGAACTCTTCCCAACCATCTCCCCTTTAAATTAATCTTGAGTGAGGACATGTCTGTTTTTTGCTTATCCATGTCTATTCATATTGTATATTTGAAATTATTTTTGGAAGTCCATAATGTAGGTATTTACTCTATAGTAAAAATTTGGGTGTTTTAACTATGATAAAATCAAAGATTTGTTCGCTAACATTACTTTTTCTATGTCACAGTTCTACTGGTCAGGAGTCCTGGTGGGCTTGGCTAGATTCTAGGGTCAGGGTCTCCTAAAGCTGAAATCAAAGTGTCCGACAACTGCAGTCTTATTGGAGATTGGGGTCCTCTTCCAAGCTCATTCCTTTTATTGATAGAATTCAGTTCTTTGCAGTAGTAGGACTGATGTTCTCCTTAATTTTCTGGCTTTTAGCCTAGGGCCTCTCTTAGTTCCTTAAGAGGAAATGCCACATTTCTTCTCATGTGTCCTGTTTTATCCTCCATACAGCAGTAACACATCCAGTCCTTCTCATATTTTAAATATCTCAGACTTCTTTTACCATCAAAGAAAGTTCTGTGTTTTTAAGGGCTCATGTAATTTGATAAGGCTCAGCACAGTAATCTCCCTACCTTAAGGTCAACTATGACATGCAAACTAACATAATCATGAAAGTGATATCTCACCATATTTACAGGGAAGTAAGATGAGTCACCTTTGAAAACCATTTTACGAATTTGATTTACCATACCAGGAAAAAAAAAAGTATGATTCCTTCAAAAAGTATACGTATAAAGCAAATCTACAATGGTTTCCTCAAACTGTGGCATCTCAACACATTTATAATCTTCCCTACCTCTGTTGCCTAAAAGACAAGGCCAAGTTATATAGCTGTACTATATGTCATCCCCACATCAAATATCTGTCATTTGGTAGCATTTAATGTTTATCACATTTTCCTGCTTTCCATTAGAGTAATTGCTTTGTCCCTCTCCCTCCAGTAGAAGGTTATTATGTCTACAATCTATCTACATAAGTGTTATGGGTTGTAAATGTATACTTCTCCCTTGGTGACTATTATATACATAATCTGTTACCTTTCTCCAGTAAGCTAATGAATGGTTGACATTTGTGGTTAGAACAATCTGGAATCTTTAAATATTTTCTTTAACATAAAGAAATGAAAATAAAAATAAATTTTTTTCTTATGTTTTTTTTCCTTTTTTAATTATTATTAATAGTTACGTATGGACAAACAAACTTAACTGAACATCATCTGTTTTGCATTCAGCATATAGCAAGAAGTTGTTGCTCCCTACTGATAACACAAGACATTTAAATGTATTATTAAATGGGTTCCTCTCCTATGTTAGTCAAAGCAAACTTGTTGATTACAGTTTAGACTATTTAATTGGTTGCCTTAACAAGAAACAATTGAAAAAGACACATTTTGGAGAGTGAAAACTTTTATTTACCACTCATTAGTACAAAATACCAAATTTAATCAAAATTAATGGCAACAAACCATACATAAATTATGAGTTGCATTCCAATCATTGGAATCACTTGGTAAAAGACATTTTGGTTCTTTTTACCAGATAATTCAAAGGATTCAATAAAAAGAGACCCAACAAAAGGAGGTGTGTGTGTGTGTGTATGATTTTATTGGGGAACTGGGGGAGGGGAGCAGCATTGGGGAATTGGAGGAGGGGAACAGACAAGTTGCTGTCCTTTTGTTCTTCAGTCTAGTTGTGGAGGACATCACTTCACTGGCCCATATTGGTATCATCATTGTACTCTTCCCAGGTGAGGCAGTCACTCACTGGCCATTGGACGGCAGCTCACAGTGGCTCACAGAAGCTCACGGTAGCACATGCCAGCTGCCAGCCAGCCCCACTGCAGCCTGCGCAATTGCCCACAACTCATGGTAGCCCAGCTCCAGGTTGAGCTGTTGTTCACCATCTTAACTGTATCGTCACTGGCCCACATGTGGGATCCGAACCGGGGCTCTGCTGTTCAGAGCTGGCGTCCCAAGCCAACTCTTAACCAACAAGCTACTCGGCCGGGCCCAAAAGGATGTATTTTAAATGGTCTTTCTTTGGTTTGAAATTCAAAAGTATATTATAATCTCCAGGTTTAGCTTTGAAATGTGTGAAGTGTAGGTGATCCTCTTGAGATGCTCCGGATTTGACCTCTCATATGAACTCTATCTGTATATATTCAACTGCTTCTGGAATTCCTCCTTTTTTCAATTCTTATTTTCAAGAAATAACAAACCCAGCAATTAGAAATTGGTATTCATTTCATAATATTAACTTTTCTCCTTTTCCACTTTATGTCAATACCACCATGAATTTTTTATTACTAAACTAAAACTCCAGAAAAAATATTTTCTTTTTTTTTTTGAGGGCAGTGTCACTGGCCCTCATATGTGGGACTGAACCAGGGCTGCTGGCTTCCGAAGCCAGCGCTCAACCACCACGCCATTCGGCCTGCCCATCCCAGAAGAATTTTGATCTAGACATTTTCTTTTATTTCCTAGTTACTCACTGAAGCTTGTCCTTGATTGTTTCCTTGTTGCACTGAAGATACTTCAGTCCACCTCAGTCTTAAATTACTGTACAATTGGGTAATTGGTTTCTTTACGGTTAGCAGTCTCTGTTCACTTCAGTCAGACTAATCCTGAGGAAACACTGGTTTCATCATGTTAGTAAGGGACTCAAGGGCTTATGTGGCTCCCTACTTGGAATCAAGCCCAATTTCCTTCTCTTGATTGTAAAGCCAATCATTCCTTCAACTTTATTTTCTACTACATTCCCATATGCTCTCTATTGATGTCATGTTTGTGTTCTTACTACCTTCATGTACACTTTTTTGGGGTTAATTTCCTACACCAAAGTGCAACAAATCATGCTGCATCATATTCTCCAACTGGAATTTTCCCAATTTCTAACTATTCAAAGCTGTCTCAGTTTTTGACTTCACCATAAACCCTCCAAAAATAATAAACAAGTAAATAAATTCTATCTTTCCTTCCAAAATGCATACATTTTGTTTCTGAATGTGTATACATTTACACTTACACACATATACTTTATTATCTACCAGGGATGGTTAAGAGGATTTAGTTTAGGACAATGGAAAGATTTATCTAAGGAGTCCTTATATCTATGAGGAGAAAATTGCCATCAGATTTGTTGGGTGGTATTTTAAGAAGATATGAAATCTCAAAACATTGCAGTCATTTTCTGATCTTGAAACAATTCAGAATCTTATCTGACTCTTCTGTAGCAATGATGTTAAAACAAACACTTAAACACTCACATTTATTATCAGTTTATTTAATTTTTATAATAATATTAGGTAGGTACCATAATTGTATTCTCTTTCAGATAAGGATACTGTGGCCCAGATGGGAAACTCAGGCAGAGGTAAGGAAACTAAGGCTGCACAGTTATTCAAATATAGGTAATTGGTTCTTGAGTCTGTTACCAAACATACTGTATATAAGGGATCATCATATGGACTTGTAATAATAATGTAAGAGTCACAGAAAATATGAATAAGAAACAATTCCTCCAAGACATTGGTTTACTCATCAAACCTTGCCTGAATCTCTGTACATTTTACTTACAGGAGCCAATAGATATCCTGTTGCTTGCGGTTTTTGTTGTTTGGTTACTTTTTTCTGCCTTGTTCCCTTTGTTTATGTGTTAACTCATGTGGAACTCATCATCCTAATTTAATCACATTGTTTCATTGAGAAAATGGAAAGTATTCACCATAATGACCAAAACTTAAGGGTTTTGGAAGCTCATTGCAAAATGGCACTCTAAATCTACAATTGTGACTTAAACAAATGCAATTTTTATGTTTCATTATAATTCTCATTTTCCTGTTTTGATTCAGGGAATTGGCTAATTGCTCATGATTTCATAAAGCATAACTCTCTACATGATAAAATGAATCTTATTTCTATTTCCTTTATCTTGCCTGCTCATAAATTATTGAATAATATAATTAGCACACAAATATTGCAAGACAAATCATTTAAATACTGTTGATTCACAATGTCATTAGTACTTTAACATAGCACAATTTATTTTCCTTAATTAAATATATCAATCCCAGGGGATTGGATGGTTTGAAAGAATGTTATTGGAAGTTGATTTATTTATCTGTTGTTTGGTTTGTTGACTCACTCATTTATTACCTCCAGGTCACTGAGCAAGCTCAAATTGTAGTGGGGATTTTATGGTTTTTTGTTGTTTTTATAAGATGGGAGTCTCCTGATTTGCATGAGTGACCTGGTTACACCAATATTGTTCCTTCACATAAGGTATGAACATTAATATCATAAAAGTGAATGCTTGCACAGAGACCTTACTTCAGGCTAGTCCACTAAATGAAATTTTGACAGTCTTTTCAAGCTAACCACCTTCCCCAAGCTGATGAGAGTATATTGGCAATGGAGGAAAAGGTGTTCCTGCATTTCTGGGGTTAACCTAGGAAGACATTATATAGAATGAATAATGTCCCCTTTTGGACCCTCTCTTTCTAATCCATTTTCTACCCTTGACATCACTTGAGTATTTCTCATTACAGTTTATTCTGGTTCAAAACAAAATCATCATATGTGTTTTGACTCTTATACACTCCCTTCTCACTTACCTCTCTGAACATATAAAGATACATCTGTTTTATTGTGTATATGCAAGTCATATGTGATCATTGTAAAAAAGAAAGTCTGAAAGAAGAAAGCAGTTAAATGATATCACTGAAGTCATTGAGATATAATGGCACATAGTTGGTAATTACACTAGCTATTTATATAAAATAGTAGTTATAATTAGTAAAATATGATCTTTAATGCCTAGAGCAGGGTTTGCATGTTGTGGAAGATCAATAAATATTTGGTAAAATAATTCATTATATATGAACATACATTTGGATATACATTATTATCAAGTCAATATAGTATACCATATTTTTTTATACATCTGCTTTACTATTTAAAAAACAGTAATATGTTGAGGTAGTCTTAGATTTTGCATATATTTATGTTAAGCTTGACAATTATCCTTATCTCTGGTAAGGGCCAGTTCTTCTTACTTCAGAGTTAAAGGGACTTCCAGTTGGATTAAGTTAATGAAGAGCTAAACATGTTGTTTTCATTACAATATTGGGTGGGGTGATCAAATAGGTTTTTATTTTTAAACTCTGAAGTATTTTCAAGGATATGTCTTTCTCCTTTGCTTAAAATCAGCTTGTATGTCCGCTGTTCCAATGACGTACAATTACCTAAATTACCTAACAGACTAATTCAAAATTCAGTGGCTTAAACAACTTGATTTCTTGAATCTCCTAGTTAAGTGTGTCAGGAACTCATGTAAAACTTAGGTGGGTAGTCTGTTTGTTTACCAGAGATTAACTGAGGTGACTTCAGGGAACTCAACTGTTGGTTGGGCTTATCTTGGGTGTCCAAGATGGTTTTACTTACACATGTAACATCTTAGAGGGGGCAGCTGGAAGGCAGGGTTCCGCGGGCCCCTTCATTTTACCGTGTAACCTTAGGTGTCTCCATGTGATCTCACCAGCATGGTAGTCATATTTCTTATATGTTGTCTGAGGGCTTCATAAGACCAAAGCAAAAGTTACAAGACTTTTTAAATGCTAAGGCCAATGGTAGTGTGGTCAAAGTAGTCATAAATCAGCCCATATTTAAAAGGGGGACCATGAGCTCCACCTTATGATGTCCTATCTTCAGACATCTTAAGCTGTCATACTGAAAATAACTAAATCCGATATTTTTGTTTTCTACAAAGAAAAAAGTATAGAAAACTTACCTGTAAATGAGGAATATGTGATATTAACTTCTCAATTTTTATTCCCTTCCCTTATATAAAATGTGTCAAAAATAGATTGTATTTTAAAAGAAATAGAAAAAAAAGTAGATGCTAGGTTAGCTCTTTGTCCATGTACAAATTCTTCAGAAGGAAAAAAAAAGAACACAGAGTTGTTTAATTTATATGTGCAATATTGTAAAACAGGGTGAAAAACAATAGCCCATATTATTCCTGATTGGGTTCAATTAGGTTGTAGCCTGTTTTCTTTCCCCCTTTTCTTGCATTCACTAAATGATCAAAGTGAATTCTGAAGGAAGCAAAGGAAGAGAATCTCTTTCTCTAGTCATTTTATTTTCTACCCATTCTGTTTTATATATTTGAGAATACCAATAAAATGAGTAACCCTCTATTGATAAAGAGATCTTGTATAAGTTTGAGCTTGGCTGTAATTTAATTTCCTCTGCTGTGGAATTTTTTGTAACCTTCTGCAACCTTCACTTTATGCTCAGTGTCTTATTTTAGTTATTTACTTTTTGAAGCCAATTTAAAGTAGTCTGTTTTCTAGCGGCTCCTGAGATTATTTATAAAGCTATCTTCTTAATCTTACTGGATTTCAGCTTTTGATTGTGCACACCTTAAAAATGGGCCATAAAGCTTTGGCTGGCACTAACTGACATTTCAAGATACTTCACTGTTGGGAAGTTCCTAGGAAATGTAGTGATAGTTCTTCATATTTTTGAAAATTTCATGAACAAATGCTTTAAAAGATTTTTGCTTCTGATTTCATTGAGAGGCTTATCATGTGTAGGGTAGATATGGTACATATTTTCCATTTTCATTTTCCTCTGTAATTGTTATAGGCAGCTACATGAATTTTCACCAAATACCTTTATCAGCTCTTTCCGGGCTTCCTATTTATTTCAGATTATAATCTTTAATCCTTCTACATTCATTTTAAGCTTATTGGCTGTCATATGCCTCTTCTGTTACCTGACAACTCTTCTTTTCATTTTAATCATCATGTAGGTAGAGAAATTTTTCTACTAGAGATAAGGATCACTAGAGAGAAATCGGAACAAAATTTCACAAAAAGGAAAGCCACGTTTTAGTGAAATGAGGGTGACAGCTAGTGATGTAATGGTGTAAAGGAAAGAAAACAAGAGATGACTTGAAAGAAAAAAAACAGAAAACCAGCATTTCAAAGTTTTCCCTTCCAGTTCAGCAGCATTGAAAAGAATAACACTAGGAAAGATATAAAAAATGAAACAATAATACTAAAAGTGATAAAAAGGTGAAACTATGAAGGAGTGAATGGTCAAGGATATATAAAGATAAAAGACTGTTTTAACTTAATGTTGTCAGCATTTCAATTTATATAAACAGCACAGTACCAATTTTGAGAGGATTTCATATTATCTGCATTCTGATGCATTTGTTTGATACTATAATCCAAACCAATAGTTATAAACTTTTTTTTATTATATTCTATTGCAAATCATCTGTTTCTTCTTTAATTATAAATATATATATATATATATATATATATATATATCTCAAATACAAGGAGTCTGTATTTATATTTAGCAATCAGCTATATGAAAGAAAAAATATTGAGAAATAAAATATATATACTATATTGATAATGTTTAATTTCTGTAAAAGGGCATAATTTCTTTTGACTCTGTCTTCAGCATTATGGATTTTCTGCCAGAACAACTCTGGGCACTATAACTTTGTAGCTCAGATTCTTATACAAAGATAGATTATATTTTTCCAGCATAATCAAATGTTTAAAAAAAGTAAATGATTAGGGTTAATTTTGTAAATCTAGAAAACAATTGGACCGATACAACATAATCATCATCAACAACAATATCATCAGTTATATTTAATAAACAGTAGCAAAGGGTAAAAATGAAATAAGCTTTTATGCAAGTATGAAGTGTAACCTAGCTCAGGCATATAAAACAGGGCTAACTATTCTACACATTTATTTAGAAGCCTGGTAAAAATTGCTAGTATATATTAGAGATCCCATTTATTCAGGTAAATAGGCACCAGTGTCCTATGTTGTGGAAAAAAAATAAGAGCAGACACCGGAGATACTCAGTTCCAGAATATACTCAGAGTTTCACGAAGCCTGTTCTATTTATGGGTCACGTCACTTGGCATCCCACCTGGAGGCCTAAATTAGAGTGAAGACTCACTTTTAACGACTGGAGTAGTTACTTCAAGCATAGGGCATTTGGGCTCAGTCAAGCTGGTCAGTAATTTAGAACAGTATTTGGCCTTGGAGAGATTTGGTCTTAAACTGTGAGTTGAGCTTGTCACCTAAGCTCTCAAACCTTCATCTCCTGTGGGGTTAATGACAACTGCTCAATAACACTTGTTAAAATGTTTAGCAAGGTGCCTGTCACATGTTAATTGCTCAATTAAGGTCTGTTGTCATTGCTGCTATTACTTGGGTTGCCCTCAGATAGAGTCCCATGTTTACTCCTGCTGAACAGGTCAAATATTGAGATCCAAAGGCAGTTACCATATTCTGTAATTTAAAGACGTCTGTGGCATTCCTGATGTGTAGCCCCAGTGTATCTTCTTCAGCCTTAAAGAGGTGAACACTGAAATAATGTTCATGTTTCATATTAACATTAACATATGAAAATTAAGAATAATAAAAGGAAAGACAAAGAAAAAAGTATAGTAAAAAACAAAACAAGACAAAACTCAAGAAGCTGATCCTTGTTACTCAAATCTACTGTATGGGTTACGGTTATGTTTCAGGCATATACGGGGGGTACTCTTTAGGCAGTAGCTTTCCCAGGCCAGATAAATAATGTGCATCCTGTCTACTCAGTATCATGGTCCTTGTTACTGCCATTGTAAAAGCAGAAGCTTCCTCAGAGAAACATTGCTGGAATCAAGCATAGTTTATTACTCAGTAAAAAAGACCATTTTAAGTCATTGGATTGAAGAAGTACAGTATATAGATAGTGTCCTTCTAATATAATGACTGTGCCCGTTTCCTGCCCTTTACTTCATTGGGATAAAGCTCTACAGTTAATAGAGAACACATGAGTAAAAAATAACATAATTATTTTATTTTACTCAGTTTGAGAACATTTCAAAAAAGGAGTTTATGAAACAACCGAAAGCATAACCTTTAGTGATCAAATTACTTAAAAATTTCAAAGCTGTTGAGACACATTGGCCGCAATGTTGAATTCACTCAGAAGAGATTATCTACATAATAACATCTGGCAACACCAGGATTTCCAAATTTTTCTATCAGGGTTGAGCACTGAAAAATATATTTAAGTTTCTGTGGTTACCTTCTATAGTACTATTGCCTCATCAAAATTTTGAGATTCTATTTCTACTCTTACTATCCAACAAAAACCCACTTTAAGAGCAATAGTGTAAGATTCAATATTTGTGCAAAGCAAGGAATATGCTAGTATATTTGCTCTTGTCAAAGAAAGAATCAGATTAATGAGGAAGTTTGATACAAGTCAAAGTCCACAACTATTTAATATTTTTGCATGTTTAATTAGTTGGCTTATCATTAATCATATTTAGTTGCACTTCCTTTTTTTTTTTCTGTAGACTTTATATGTGAGTTTTATTACAGTGACTGTTCTTAGGAGGTTTATAACAGTGATTACAGCGCTGTTAATGATTCCACAGATTTGGGGGTTGTTTCAAAGTCAGTGTGTATTATTTTTAAAAGTAAGGTTATCAGCAGAAAAAAGTGCTAGATGACTTGTTTAGGCAACTTCCATTACATTAAAAAAACTTTAGTATTAGATTTGATATCTAAACAATTATGATATTGTTCATAATATTAATATGGATATTTATTACTTTTCAAGTAGAGAATTCCTATGTAGTAATCTTTTCTATTCCTTCTACTTCATCTGAACATGAGAAAATATTCTTAATTTATACAGGTTTTCTCCTTCTGCCTTCAAAGGAGTGAGCCTCCTTAACAGAACTAAGGGCATCAATAAGATACATTCCAAGCTTTCAATACTAGTTCAATTTTGAAGGCACAAGATTATTATGTACAGAATCATTTATAACAAAAACCATGATTTTCAGAAGTGTATATACAGATAAGACATCAAATATCCAATACTACATATCCATTGAAAAAAGTATTTCTTCACCCCAATAAACTTTAATTAAAAAAAAAAGAGTAAAGTATTTCTTGACCTCCGTCACCTCCCCAAATTATCTTGATCTTCTCACTAGCCATCAAAACTAGCCTATGATAGTTAAAAACTAAAGAATGATGTTTTTACATGGCCAGAACTCTTGTTAAGGATTGACCAGACCATATGATGAAGAATTGAATCGGTCAGTGGACACGGATTGAATCAGATGTTTGGATTGGAATACCACAATCATGGTGGTGGTCAGTGGAAAATTATAGGAATCAGTCATGTTCCTGTAAACTAAAACAGAAACAGGAGATAGATCTATGTTGATTGTCAAGGATGTAGAATATTTTATTAAGTAAGGAGTTAAGGTATGCAGTCAGGACTATCAAAGAGCTTTTTCATAGGTCACCTTCTGATTTATACCTGAATACTAATTGTGTTCATTAGTTCATTTAATGATTCTCTATGTACTTACCTTGAAGGCCTAAGAGTTATTGTTACTTTTTAAAAAAAGAAAAACACTAAGACTTAGAGAAATTAAATACCACAAAGACTATTCCATTACTATACATCTCAGATCAGAAGCATGGTTTTGGATCAATTTCCTTTTATAGTGAGCTCTGATTTTCTTCTGTGTTGATGATATTTTTATGTTTCTTGATGTTTACATCTCTATATGAATGGTGAGAATAAAGCAAGCTACATAAATATGCTTTCCTCAGTTCCTCAGCAAGTGAGGAGGTAGATATGCAAAGCCCAAGAGATATGTGATTTTAAAGAAACTGAAAATTGCTAGTAAGTTCTCAATTACATCATAGGTGAGTATTTCCTTTTAATGATTCTCATTTAGAAAAAAAAGTTTGGTGTCTCTAGGAAGGTGGCGTTTTGCGATGCTTCTGCTGAATAAGAGTATAGATTAGATTCATATTAGGCCAATTCAATATATAAAATGAAGTTTCACAACTAGTCCATTAAGGAGTGTTTATGCAACACCCACTGACTCTCTGTATGATTGACAAACATCCACCACCTGAATTACTGCACTTATTATTATATGTGTGAAAACATCTAACAAATGTAAATATTTAATTATGACTCATGTACATTACAGAATGAGAACACGTTTTATTTATTTCTGAATTGGTGTCCACCTGTTTATGGTTCTGATTCTGGTGATCGAGGCAGAGAGAAGTAGAAAAGGCTGGGTGTTTAAGAATTTTTTATTCTATATGAGAATAAAAATATATAAAATATTTAAAAATTAGAATTAAGAACAACAACATACATGGATATCTACAGCTAATGGAAGATGTAAATAAAGTCTTCTTTAGTCTGGTTTTTAATATTTAACTGGGAATTCTCAAATTTTAGTCCATATGTAATATATATATATATATATATATATATATATATATATATATATATATATATATATAGTACAGCCTTTAGGAAACTGTCATTTGAAATACAGACATTTGTTTATGTGCCTATAATTCATTTACAATTCAGAGATAACCCTATCTTATGGTTAAAAGTCATAAAAGTGAACATTAATGCTAAGCCTATATGTAGGAAACTTTGTTTATAATACATTACAGAGCTCTCTAGGCAATGCTTCATGTTTACTTTTGAATATTTTTAAAGATCTCACCACTAAGTCTATGAAAAAGGACAACTGCTATTTTTTCACTTTGATAAGTAAAAAGGGGGTGCTGTCAGGGGCTTATCTACCACTCTAAAAATCTTTAAAAAGCTTCCTCCAGAGTTTGACATGTATTTGTGTTCACTAAGATGATTTATGTACTCAACTCATTAAAGTGTTTTAAAAGGATCCTCAGCAAGGTGAGCATTAGACAAGGAAATTAATTCAGTGCCCAGAATATAAATAGAATACTGTAATCATAAAATATAATAGAAATCAGCTCTTTCTTATCCAACATAAATTCCTTTCAAAAAAAAAAATCAAGCAGCTTATGTAATTACATTTTGATTGTGTTTTCCATTTATACCATATTCCTCTGGTAGGTAAGCTTGTAATTGCAGACAGCTCTACAGTATGTATTTAAATTAAGGTCAAATGGACCCAGACTCCCAGAGTTTGTTTTTCTTTTGTCCAGTAACTAAACAAAACAAAATAAGTCTGGTTCTTTAGAAAAAAACATTTTGATGAGCTAGAAATATTGCCATATGTCAACATAGTGAGTAAAGAAAGTAAAAGAAAAAAAAATCATTTGTTTGTATTCCATACACTGTGCTAAAGGTTTTTGTGGAAAATATCAAATGTTCTCAAAACAACTTTATGAAAAAAAAATAATTTGAGTTTCTTAATTTTGCTAGTATTAGACATGCTAACGTAGAGAGAGATTCAGAAGAGTAAGTTTCTTCATTAGCTCTCAAATGTGGATTGTCCAGAGGTCGAGGTAGCTTCAGTTTGGGGTCGTTCCAATGGCAGAACAGCACTGCTAAGAGTAGTTCTTTATCATTTCCTCTTCTCTGAGCTCCATATTATCAGCGTCAGGCTAAAACAGTTCTCCTTCTGTATCATATAGTATTGGTAATATCTCCTAATACTACATGTTTCTTTGTTTATGTTCAGGGAAAGAAACATTTATCCCAACATTGCAAGTGTTCTTAAATTATTCTATTTGGATTGGTTTTAGTTACAAGTTCACTACTGACTCACTCCATCATTGTGGCCAGAACAATGAATTGTGATAATTAGCTAAATCACCAAGGATCCACTCTAGGCTGTTTGGGGAATGGATGCTTACCCAAAACAAATTTGGTTGTTAGATAAGAAGAGTTAGAAAATAGTGGCTATGTTGTAGATAGAAATAGCCACTAGGATATTAGGATCTCTTTAATAAGTGAGGAAGCAAAAGTTCCAAGAAATCAAGCCACTTAACAATGTTTACCCAAGGTCAAAGGCAACTCTGTATTTCACTTGCTCTTATAGTCATTTAAATCCAAGCTCCTAGCCAGCAGCCAGGACCAAATGCCCACCATGTTAGTGAGGCATCTTGGACATTGCAGGCCACTTTTACATTGACCTGATAGCCTGATATGTTATGCCTATTTGACCTTGACTCCACCAATATCAAATGGAGCAGAAGCACTGAAGAACTGAGCCAAATCATCTCACAGGTTAGTGAGATAAGAAAAACATTTGTGTTTTTTTTTTTTTTTTTGAGAGCAGTGTCACTGACCCTCATATGTGGGACCGAACCGGGGTCGCTGGCTTCCCAAGCCAGCGCTTAACCACCACGCCACTCGGCTGGCCCAGAAAAACATTTGTTGTTTTAAACACCTACATTTTGTTATAGCTTACACTGCAGCAATAGAAAAGCACAACAGTCAATATCTATGATGTAGCTGTTAAATGAATTTGCAATCCTGGCTTATTGTTAAAAACCTCAGGAAAATTTGACTTTTTGTGCCTGGATTTTCTTCTTGTTTTCTAGGTACACTTTTCTGCTTCTTTCCATGTCAATCCACTCCCTAGTTTGGTCTACACTGTCTTGTTCCAGAAGTACTATATTATTAATAAATATATAGAAAATTCCAAATCTCTCTTCAAACTGCATAAATTTCAGAATTTACAGAGAAGTATTTCATGCTTTTATATTTATAACTATTTATGTCTCTTTTAATAATTGAACAGATTCATGTAAAACTACGTTCAAGGAAAGCTTACACTTCACCAAAATGTACATGGTAAAACCACCCGCAGCTATTCCTTAGAATGTGTTCATTTTAATTTTTATTGTCTCAAGGTTGAATTTCTCTCTAATTGGAGGTTTATAGACCTTCTTGACTTCTGAGATTAAGAGATGAAACTCTGAGGCAAGAATTGTTTTCACAGCACTCCTCTGAACTAGGAAAAAAATTTTTGACTGCTACTTTTTATATATTACTGCTATTAATATAAACTTCTCCCTCTCACTCTTCAATACTCTGTTTCTAGGAATTTTGTTTGTGAGGACTATACTTTCATAGAGCATATTCTTATATTTTTTGACTAAATAAATGAATTAATGTCAGGCAATCATAGGTTATATGATTCTACTGTCGACATTTTTATATTTTCTGACCTATACAAAGCCAACATAGAGGTTGAGCTAAATTAGGAGATATTAGTTAGGATGGTCTGAAAGCCATTACCAGTAATTAACACAGGATTTACCATTGTTAGTATTCAATATGTTTTTAACACAATGTGTAATTTATGGTGTTCTATAAAAAATGCAAACCCTAAATCATATTTTCTCTGTCAGCCTGCTTCATTAATTGCAGGAACATATAGGTTGTTCTTTTTTTTTTTTTTTTTTTTTTTAGAAATTTATATTGCTAAATTGTATTAGAATGGGCATATGTTGTTTCTTACACAGACTAATTTTTCAATAGATACCTGATGCTACCCTAAACAACAGTCATCACTTCTCTAGGCAGATATGGTTTTAGATTCTGATTAATTGAGGACCTCTAAAACCTATTTAAAGCAAACTTAATGCTGAACATAATAAACAAATCATCATATTATCAAATAGCATAAAAGCAAATAACAGGAGACCCCAAACCAATACTGAGTTTGTAAACATTGGATTTTACTTTAAGTCCTCTCCTAGAGTATGGCATTTAAAGAAACATAAAAAAACTCAATATTCATCATAAGTAATAGTTTAATGCAGCATTTAAAAAACTGAAAACCAATGTAAAAATTGTGTGATGAACAGAATACTAAGTATTAAAGAGAGGATTGCTGTTCATGATTTTTCCTTTGTCTCAGGCTCCTGTATGGTTCAACATGACATTGCTAACAATTTGTGCCCATAAGGATCTCAGCTTAGGGGGAGACAAAGAAGTAAAGCACAGGTAAAAGGGTGCTGGGGCACATGGGAAACACATATCCATCACTAGTGCTGGCAAGAAAGACTAACCAATGGCTTTCCAGAATAAACAACACTGCTATTGCTGTTGTTCTTCTTAACTTACTTTTATAGAAAGAAATACCAAATACCTGATGCTCAAGTTTCCCCCAAACAGAACTCCCTAATATCACTATTCCTTCAAGTGTCTTCTCTTTTATCATTAATGTTTGTGAGAAAAAGATAATTGTTTCTAATTTGAATTTGATGTACTCCTATCAATTGGCAATAAAAGTTTTTTTTACAAACTGAATGAATCTTCATCCCCTTCATCTTACATTTTTGCAAATCAGCATATCAACAAAAATGGTGCATTTCATTCAGTTGTCTGACTTAATAAGCATATTTGTGATCTCATTTCTCTGAAAGCTTTAGTGTTTCGGTACTGACATACTGCTAATGTGAAGAAATGTGACTTTATTCTGCTGACTATTAATTAATTTTTGTAATTATATCATCTCTAAAGCATATTCAAAATCAGATGTGAAAATAGTGGCTAAAAAGTAAGAAACATCTTTATCTGCACAAATGCTTTACCATCTAGAAAAGACTTTAACTAAAGACTCATTTCGAGATAACTGATTGTCTTGGCAGTTATTGTTCTCAAGTTAAGAAGAGTTTAAAGAAAAGAATGTTAATTTGCATGTACATTTGATACATTGTGTTTCAAGGAGCTATGGAAAAATTCTGAGAAAAATATTTTTTGATAAGAAGAAATATTAATTATATTTTGAACAAAGCCACAAAATTCTATATATATATATATATATATATATATATATATATATATATATATATATATGTAATTCTTTTCCCACAATAACTCCATGAGAATTATTTCTTTTAATTCCAATTTTATGAACAAATAAAATGAGACTGGGGTGATTTCAGTAAGTTATGTAAAGTTCTGAGCTAAGGTAAGCCAACCTAAAATTGAAAGTACATCTTTCCCACTTCATGCACTGTACATCTGAAGCTGACGCTGAATAATATTAGATGTTGACTATAATTTATATAGTCATGGGATGTGGAATATAGTGTGGGGATGGAGTCAATGGAATTGTAATAGATATGTATGATATTGTGGATGGGGGGCAGGGGAGGGGGTAGTCACTTTGTAAGGAGTGAAAAAGATAACTATTGCATTGTTTTGTACATCTGTAACTAATAATAATAATAACAACATAAAGAAAGTACATCTTTTCTTGATGCAGTTCCTTTGTTCACTTTATTTAGCAAACTTTCCACTTTGTATATGTTTTCCACTTCTTAAGTATTTCTAAGGCTGCCACAACAAATCACCACAAACTGGGTGGCTTAAAACAACATGAATTTATTCTCTCACAGTTCTGGAGGCAAGAAACCTGAATCAAGATATCAACAGCTCAAGGTGCTGTGTGTAGCTATCAACAGGCAGCCAGATGGCGACTGGCGCTGTCCACAACTAAGATTGAAGAACAACCACCTGGCTAGTCCCCTTCCCCAATTCCCCAACACTGTTCCCCTCCCCCAATTCCCCAATTTTTTTTAAAAAAAAAAAAAAGAAAGAAAGAAAAGATATAAATAGCATTGTTCTTTCCAAAGGCTCTCTGGGAGAGTCTGTCCCCCACCACCTTCCTAGCTCCTGGTGGCCCCCGGCAATACTTGCCACCCCTTGGCTTGTTGACACTTAATTCTAATCTCTGCCTCTGTCTGCACATGGTCTTTCCTTGTTTGTCTGCATCTCAAATTCCCTGCTCTTTACTCTCATAAGTATAACACTCATTGGTTTCAGGGCCCATCATAAATCTAGGATGATTTTATCTCAAGACCCTTAACTTACATCTACAAAGGCCTTCTTTCCAAGTAAGATCCCATTCACACATACCAAGGTTAGGACTTGGGAGGGGGCAGCATTCAGCCCACTAGATGTGTTTTATATTTTGTGTTGATAATGGTACACCAAAATATAAATTTAACAGCAATTCTAGAAAGACAAATGGAAATCAAATTATTTATAAAGATCTATTGTATTATGAATCCACAAGATTAATTTTTCCGTAAAAGGGGTTTCAAATGCCAGAGAGAGTAGTATGTAAAGGGACTGTGTCAAAAGAGGAAAACAAGATCTTGATTGGGTTTATTATGTGTTTTGCTTCAGTATGACCTATCGTTCTTGAAGGTGAGGTCATTGTTAAATGTCAAAACGCAGAAAGCAATAAACCATCAGGGATGCTGAGGAGAAAACCTAGTTTTTGTTGCTTTTTGGCATTGCCCACAAAATTCAAAGAGGTACGTGCAGGACAGCAGACCTTGTAATTAATGAATAAAAGGCACAGATTTTACTGGATAGAGTGGTTTATAACGAGAGAAAGAGTGAATTTGTTGCCTCATTTTTGAAGCACAATTCACAATCTTTTAGAAACTTCTTTCCAATATCATCATCCCATCTCTCTCCAATCATTTTTGATAGG
The DNA here is from genome assembly GCA_033961575.1 of Aselliscus stoliczkanus. Lineage (NCBI taxonomy): Eukaryota > Metazoa > Chordata > Mammalia > Chiroptera > Hipposideridae > Aselliscus > Aselliscus stoliczkanus. Next base: position 116,998,263 of record CM066736.1, read on the forward strand.
CTCAACCATGCAGAACTAACAGCTATTAAGGGGAGAAGTGTTTGCCAGGCATGCATCTGGTTAAACAGAGCATGACTAGTACATCTGAAAAATAAGATGAGTATCAGAAAAGAGCGATGTATTACATGTTGAAAAATATGTTAACTCCTTTCCCCTGATGACTTCAAAGTTTTACTAGAACTTATTTATTTTTCTATGCTTTGTGACTCAGAGAATCATTCAGTTTATTGGCTTTTAACCAATAGCTTTCACGATCCAGTTTCAGCCTGAGTCATTCAACATTGTGATTTGGTAAGAACCTTATGTCCCAGATAGCAGAATACATATTTGCATATAGGAGCAGTATAGATGTGGAAAAATTTAAAAAGTGGACCAGTATAAGAAAGGTTATGGAAAGGATGTTAATTTATTTGAAGAAGGAAATAAGAGAACTGTGTTGGCGTTTTCACGTAGGAGCATAACGACTGTAGAAAGAACTGAGAACAATCTAGCAATTTGGAAGAAAGAAGACACCAACTACTAATTTTTTGATTACAGAAAAAGAGAAAATTCTTATGAAACAATTTATCGGGATCAATTCAGGGTTCCTAGCTTTTTGAGTATGACACACAATCAAGGATTAGAAGTTGAAAGACCCTCACAGAAGATGAACAACTTTCAAATTTACTTCAGATCACATTGGTCAGCTCTAGACAAGATTGGGTGCTCTAGGCTCATAACTGGGTGATCTAGGATTGATAACAGGGGTTTATTTTTTTGTTTGTTTTTGTTTTTTTAAGAGGGCAACGTCACTGACCCTCATGTGGGATCCAAACCGGAGCCGCTGGCATCTCAAGCCAGCTCTTAACCACTGCGCCACTCGGCCGGCCCAATAACGGGGGTTTAAATTCAACTTCTTTAAATTCATTTAAATTCAACTCCAATGAATTCAGAAGTCATTGAACAAGTACTAATAATTCAGAAAAGCATCCAGTGTTAGGTCCCTCCCTTCCTTCTTCCTCAGTTACTTGAGTTACCTCAGTTCCCTAAGCCTGCTTTTCAAGACCTTGTAATCAGTTTAGCAATGATTAAGTATCAACTGTGTGGGTGGAAACTCTAAGGTGCTCGAAGGCTGCAAAATGAGCACGATAAAATATTTCTATAAGTGTTTTTAATTTAGATAGAGAATAGAGATATGAACAAAAATAATTACAACACAACATAGAGAATGTCAAATATCATCAGAAAGTCACAGAAAACAATAGTACTAAGATTCCAAAAGGAAGTGATGATTTCCTGTTCTTAGAAAATAGAATGAGGGAGGCTTTCATGAATATCTTGGCTTCTTAACAGGGCTTGGAATGGTAACTTTGATTGGACTGGGCAATGTAAAGGGGACTGGGGAGGGTGATTCGAGGCAGAAGGTACAATGCAGGCAACTGCACAGAGACAGGAAAATGAAAGTTTTGTAGGAGAAGCAATGAATAAATTGGTTAGAGCCTAGAAATTCTGGGAGGAGGCTAATAGACACTAAATTGGTGCAGGCAGATTGAAAGGGCCTTAAAGATCAGCTTTAGGAACTTTTACTTTTTCTATGAATATTAAAGATTCCATGATGGGTTCAGAGAATTGAGTCAACATAATCAGAAAGGGATTTTAGGGAACCCAGTGTTTCTGTGATCTCATCAGCTTAATATATATTAAATATTCTTTTCTACCTTTTGTAATGTTCTTTAACCTGTGCCCCTCAGCACCAAATATGGATATTGTTTATGTGGTATAATCAATCATTGTCTAGGAGGTATAGAAAGAACGAACAACTGACCCCAACAAATGCCAACATATTTTGAGTGGGACTGTCCCTAAAAAGCATCCTCAAATATGTGTTTTGCTGGCTATTTGTAACTAGGGTCACTATTGTCATCATGGGTCAGGGGAATTTGGCAGTGAGTGGTGGTGGTTCTTTCATGTGTGAAAATGCAGCTTATTTAGTATCTATGTCTTTCAGAACTATATAGATCCTTGCCCATCTCCTCCCACCAGTTATTGTGTCAACCCCAAAATACCAAGTTTGATTTCCAGACAGCCCATGTGGAGGTGTGTGGCATGAGGCAGAACATCCTTGAACTTGAGAACCACATGCTCTAGCGTATAATGATTACACATAATGTTTGTACATGAGGTGTCTAATACGCAGTTCTCAAAGTGTATCCACCAGTGTTGCCATCCTATGGAGCACTGCAGTGAAGGAATTCTCTTCTGAGTAAATTTAGAAACCTGACTCCCATATATCTATTTTGGATTTTAACAGTGATTTTACTATAATCAAAGCCATTGGAATCTTTTTAACCTCACATCCGAGGAATTCCTCATTTCGGACACTTTTTGATGCAGAATTTCCTTTGTGCTTAAAATCTAAATAGATCAGTATCCATTTTCAGAAGCGCTGATCAAATGCATGTGGGAATCTGCTGAGGGGTGTCTCGGCAAGGAAAAAAGGAGTGCTGAGCGTGGGAAGGAGATTTTGTTGTCACTTGGATCTCATGTAGTGTGTGCCTCGCTAGTCTATTCAGTTTTGCTGCTATTCTTTTTTTCTTTTCGTTCTCTCCATAGTCCATGAGTTAGCGCCAGAAATGCCAATTTATTTGGTCCTCAATTCCTTCCCAACCATCTCAACAATAGTGCTTGAAAAACACTAACAAGAATATGAAATATGTCCACACTTCATTTGAAACATGATTACTTTCTCTGTGTTTTTAGTTTAACTATAGAACTACTTTTTCTTTTACCAATAGAATTTTGGAAATTCTAGACACTCATGCTAATATATTTTCTCACATTATTATTTTATTATTATTATTATTACTATTATTATTTCACTTCTTGATCACAAAATAGGAATGCAAAGCTGCAAGACATGTAGTTCTGGTGGCCTTTTTCTTCCTTGCATATCTTCATTGCTACAATTATATATGCATATAATTCTCATCCTCTCATACATTCAATATATGTGTCCAACACTTGGGAACCAAAGGTATTTATATAATGTGTAGTTGTATTATTTCAAATGGCTAGTATTTTGTTAACCATACTTCTCTAGTAAGCACTGATGCTGGGGACAAATAAGTATTTGGATGATATATATGTATATTAGTCAGATGAAGGTGTGATTACTGCTTTGCCTGCCAAGAGAAAAAAAAAATTGTTTAAAAGTAAAATTGTAGCTATCTCACAGGCTCCAAAAGAAGGGAACAACTTTACAAAATATTAAGAGGAGCAGAGAAGGCGAAAGGAGTGAATACAATTTAAACACTTACTCTGTATAATGAATTGTGTAAGGGGCTGCAAAAGTCTTTCATTCATTCCTCAAACACCCTGAGAGACACTTATCAATAATTCTCCTTGATATTGACCTTCCACTTTAAATGTGAAGAAATACAGGCAGCATGAGGTTAAGTCAGTTGCCCAAGAACATACAATGCATTATCGACACAAATCCACTTTTGTCTAACTCAAAGCCTGGCTTTCTATTCACCATCTCACATTTTTTCTCTCTTAGAGGACACAAGCAATCTTTGACTTGTTTCAATCTCAGTCAGCTAGTCTACACACCCTCAGTCTATTTACTTGAGGAATCGTTACAACCCATTATTCATCAGTAAAGAGCCAGACACAACATGTATTAATTTACATTCGTAGTTTCTTTCTGTAGGGGAATCTGTTATAGGCCACATTTACCTGTTTTTATTTTCCATTAAGATCAAGGCCAGGTAGAACTTATATTTGGAATCACATGAAAAATACATATTTAAATCAGGCTTCTAACTCTTATAAAGTATATGACCTTTGACATTTACGAAATGTGTCTGAATGCATTTCATTTTATTTGTACAGAATGATAGAATGGTGATACCTATCTAAAGTAAGTGTTCTTTAGAACATAAGATGTAATAACATGTAGACTACATGTTGGGATGCAATTTACATTCAGTTGCCATGCAATTTATTTTACCTTCTTTCTTATGTCTCTAAGTTCAATTATTATTTATCTTTCCAAATATGAATCCCAAGGTGATAGTATAAATAAGTACTATATAGGATTAAGGGATGTTAATGGATTTCTTTGATGGCAAACTAAGGTAATTTGTGATTGGTGGTATATGACCCAGAAAAGTATGGGCTGCCTTTCAGGACACTTTATTAAAATCAAAATGCTGAGTTTTATTGTCAGAACTGAAATCCTCAGCATTAACACTGAAAGCATTTATTTCCACTATTCCTAAATTCAAACGTGGTATTTTTGGAGTGGCCAGCTTTCAGTATGCAAAATGGATTGTTGTGATTTGAATGTACAGTTATTTTTAAGACAGTATATATTGATAGTTTTCAGGTTTATCTGCTATTCCTGAGAGCCTATGTAAATATGTGATGGCACTATTCATGAATGCAAGCAATGGCACAATCATTTTAATTCTGATATGCTTTAGTACAAATAAATATAATTCAGAAAAAGAATATTGCATGAATATGCTACAAGGAAATGAAAAAAAATATTAGGTGAAGCAAGATATTACTATGAAAGGATTATATTGTCTGCACTGTGCTTTAGAAAGCTTTGGGATACAGACATTAAATAGGTTGGCTGCAAATTTGTTTCTCTGGTTAATTAAATCTAAGAGTTTTCAAGACAGGTTGTCATATTATGATGTATTTCATTTCTTAAAACACATTGATCTTATGGAATTTGCTAACAAGTTCTGAAAAGGGAAGTTGGGACCATTCATAAAACCTACACGATCTCTTTTGAACCCAAGCCTAGTGCTCGTTCTAATTTTAATTTTCAAGTTTGAAAGAAGTATATTTTTTATTGTTGCTGTTGTTTTGTTTTCTCTTGAAAAATAGAATAAACTAAAACAGCTCATCTATAATCTCAGCATAAAATCATTGAAGCAAATGGCTTTTCAGAAATCCCTTAAGAAAGCAAATAGGGGAACCTTGTTTATGAACAGGAGATTATATTAAGAACTGTGTAAATAATCATTGAATTCTTCTAGAGCCCTTCAATATTGAAGTAATTTGTCATGCCCCCAAGCCACTGGCCTATTATACAGTTAATGAAACTAAAGCTCAGGGAGAACAAGAAACTTGAACAAGGGTGAAACACATTGGCATTGGTGGTGTTAAAATTTGAAGTCAGATTCCTTTGACACAAGAAAGACTTTTGTTTTTCCTATTCCACTGTTACCTTCTCAAAGGTGCCTTGGTTTTAAAATGGAATTACATTGCCCATAAGGAAGAAACTATAATTGACAAAATGGAATAGAGAACATTGAAGAGCCAAATACATTGAAGGAGCTCACTCCTTCATTAGCCATCAGATTAACAAACTCTATTACAAAACAATTTCCAAAAATTATAAATTTAGGTATCAAGAATAACTTCCTAAGCTAAATATTTATCAAAGTGTGGAACCATTTAGGTAATATACAATATCATTGATACAGCTTTCTGTCATAGTTAAATGTAAGGCATGCATTTGGAAAAAACACCTACTGACTTGGGCAGAAGAATACAATTTAACAGTATTTTCCCAACTATTTGAATTTATTTTATCTAAAAATAGTATTTTGTCTCACTCATGTTCTTTAGCTACATTGTAGGCAAGTGCATTTCAAAGCAGATCCATACAAACAACTCCTATGAGAGAAACAGAAAAACAGATATGAAAAGGGAACAATGTAAATATCGTATCAGTAGTGTTGCAAAAGCTGGAAAAGAAATGGTATTCTTCTTTATATCATACAAGCCTGTTATTTCCAGTCTTGAAAATTGCAATTCCGTCCTTGTGCTTAATCTTTCACACTTCTGAGAAAGCTGTACCAGGTATATGTGAAAGGAACAGAACTGTCTTATCTTTGCTTTCTTAATATACATCAGGCAAATGGGATGTTGCTAAATGTCATTTCTATGGGAAATACACACTCTTCACCCAAGAGTAGAACTGATAATGTAGAATTCCAAGGAATTGTTTGATGGGGTTGGAGGGTGGGCATATAGTTTGTCTTAGAAAATTATGCTTGCATTAATTACTTGTATATTTAAATATTCTAAAAACTATGCTTAACATATGTTTCTGGTTGTTTCTTAGCACATACAAACTGCAAATGGGTGATGAAAGTAAATGGGCTAAGAAATCCAAGGCTTCCAGCAGTGAAGTTTTATGTTAATTTTGGGTTTGCACAGGATATCCAATATTGTTTTGTAACAACAAAATGGCACTGACTTTAATTTTAAAAAGGGAAAATCCCAAGAAGTACAAGTTAGACCTGGGGAGACAAAGAGAAATTAAAGGTAACATTTATTGAGCGCTAACTTTGTTCCAAGAATAGCACAAAGAACTTTATATTAGTCGTGAATATACTATGAATATATCATTCAAGTAGTCCTATGACAGTCCTCCAAGGAAGCATGTTTGGTTCTATTTTGCCTACGAAAAAACTGCTTTTCCATTTCTGAGAGGTCATAACAATATAAATAAGTAGCTCAAATTACAGATATCTCAGTCAATAATCAGAAAGGTGAAATAACTTGCCCCAGTGGTAGAGGGAAGAGATGAAATTAGAAACTAGGTCTGCTTCACCCTAAAGATCTTCCCATGCCAACACAATTCTTACTACTTATCTACGCTTATGGAAAGTTATAAGTTCATTGAGATTGATGCATTCTGGGCTCTACTAGGTAATATAAAGTACATACTTTAGAAGACATAATGTTGGTTTAAAAAAATCTTGCATGAAAATTTTTCAAAAATCATTCTATGATTTCTTTTGAACTTGGGTGACATGTATAATGAAGTGGAAAACACAAGAATGATAAAGGCATGTTACCCAGTGTTCTACAAACATCTACAATAGTTTAGTCTTTTACGGGCAGTATTATTGAATTATAACGATCAAAGTTACTTCTTTGTATTGCTGAAGTGGGCAGCATAGGAAAACAGGCAGGAATAATTGTTCTTTACATTTCCATTCATATTTACTGAGTGAACAAAGAACAGTACAGATCATAGAAGAGCTATATCGCCAGGAAAGAGCTATTTACAAATGGATCTGTCATCCCTACCTGAGATTACTGTAACTAAATGTTTTGAAAAAGATGTTCATCTAGATAGAGTTAGTCAAATTACTCAATCAGCATGATCCTTAGCATCTGCATTTTATATATATATATATATATTTTCCCACTAGATTGACATAACTTGGATACATTTTCAATGTTCAAAATAAGATATTTAATTTGCCCCAGAAAAATAAAATATTTAGCAGAGAAAAACAGATTTCATTTCGCCAATCCGTAGGGTTATTTTCACTGGAAAATAACATCAAAATGGCAAAATAAAATCAACTTTTTCAAAACGTATTTTTATTCATTTATTGTTTTTAGTTTTAACAATTTTTATATGATCTGTGCTTTTCTTAAATATTGTATTAACACATTAAAATAATTTCAGGTAATAAATCACTATATAATATGACTAAAATGGGAAGCTGGATCAAGCACATTTGTGATATTTAATGAGGAAAATTCTTGTATGTAAATGGGTAAAGGTCCTAACGCTAACATGACATTCTGGGAGCAGTTTAATAAAGCAGATGCTAAGAATTTGCAGCGCCCTGCAGAGCCAGCTTCCTGATTCCTAGCACTCATAATACCAACCCTGTTATGCTCAGGAGTGTAGCTACAGGAAAACACAAGAGCTTGGCATGCATGCAGGTTTCCCAAACCTGATAACCTAAGACCCATGTCAGGAGGACATAGGAAAAGGAATAAACCTCATCTAAGAAGTTACCACAAGTAAGTGAGGATAAAATGATCAGCCTTTGTAAAATCTCTCGATTATGTGTTGGCCCTATTCACAATAAACTGTTAGTTAAAGTGGTGACTCTGACTTTGAGAATTTACAATATGACAACAGCTATTTGGCCTTGACTGGGCAAGGCATTTTGGTTATGTCATATATATATATATATATATATATATATATATATATATATATATATATATATATATATATATATAAAATTTGATTTCCAATAAAGCAAAACTGCATACATTTGTGTCAAGGGTATAGGGTAAATAGCTGGAGCACAGGGAAATCCATGTTTCTTCTTCAAAAGCCAGAACAATCAAGAATAAAGAAGCAGAAGTCTGCTAGATAAGGATGGGTGATTCACAACTGAGCCCCTTTTAAGGAAATAAAATAATTAACTTTCTTGGGATAGATTAATGATAAGGGTAGATTATTGAACTAAGATGAGGTGTTTGTTCATTACATGATATTGAACCCCTGAAGTTTTTGAACAGGGAATGACAAAATCATGGATTTTGTTTCTATGCTAGAATTAAATATTAGGAAAGATGGACTAGAAGAAACAATGCTATAATGTTTTAAAATTGTTCTGTGTGCTATACATTATGTTGAGCATTTTGTCAAAAGTAACCAATTTGAATCCTCTCACTCAGTCTATGTTATATTCTAGTCAGGTAAATCTTATCTAGATGCAAAGAAGACAAACTCATCCATAATAATTTAAATTTTAAATTTAGAAAATGGAGAATTTATGGTAGTGATGTGAAAACAACTCTTAGAAGAGAGTGATCCTTTGGTTTCAGGAATTGAAGTCTTGAGATCTAAATCTGACTGCATGTTCTTTCTTATGTCCAGTACTCTCATTGATATTTTCTACTTTCTTATGTATATGTTCATATTTTTATTTTACAAATACTTAACGTAGCACTTGATATCAATGCCTTTTCAATTCTCATAATGAAAGTAGGAGGTAGAAACTATTTTCTTCATTTCATAAATATAACTGAAGTTCAGAGAAGTTAAATGGAAACCATTTCCCAAGGTTGCTTAACCAGAAGGGGTGGTGGTGCTGTGATTTCAACTCACATAGTCTAGCTTTCTGTTTCTGGACTTAATGACTGTCCTATGCTAATGCATTGATCAACATGGCCATTAGGCTGAGATCTTCATCAAGACTTAAAAGTTCTCTCTGATAGACTTTATTCTCAGTCTTCCACCTCAAAGATTTGAAATAAGAGGATATTCTGAGAGGATTACTGGATACTAGCAGTCTCAGGTAGAGGTGGTTCACAAGTAGATGTAATGAGTGAGGGTAGGGGTCTGCCATGTATATTGTTTTACCCAGTTTTGGGAAGCACCAAACTGATGTCTGCCCCATGAGCTCAGCCAGAGATTGATCATAGTTAAAATAATTTACAATTCCAAATAATGATAGATATCAAAAAAAAAAAAAAAATGAGGGGGCATGAATATTGCTGGAGGTGGAAACCTTTGAGAAATCATGTTTTTTCATTACGGGTAGGAGCGAAGAGTTTGAAATAACCAGGAAAAGCATGTAAAATTAGATAGGCTTGCAATGTTTGCAAATAGGAGATAGAGGGCGAGGGGAAGAAAGAGGAAAGTGGGGAGATGGGGCTAGGAGAAGATGACAGTAAGGGAAGAGAGAGAGGAAGCAATATAGATCAAAGCAATATAGATCAAACAACATGACATAAAACTTAAGGGAGGGGCCGGCAGAGTGGCTCAGTTGGTTAAGAGCTCACTCAAGAGTTCGAGCTGAGCTCTGAGCAACAGCAACAGCAGTTCGTTGCCCAGTCCAAGCTGAGCTGCTGCTGAGCTGCCAACAGGTGGCAGGATGGCTCAGCTAAAAAAAAAAAAAAAAAAGAAAAAGCAAACAAGGGAATGGGCTCAGAGACCAGATTGCTGTGTATAAATTTATCTTTTGCTATTTGACCTTGGAAAATTATTTATCTTCTATATGCCTCTGATATATATATATATATATATATATATATATATATATATATATATATATATATTACTACTTCAGAGGGTTGTTGAGAGGGTTATTAAGGAGATCTGTATAAGAATGCATTGCTTTTAAGTAGTAATAATGAATATTATGGTATTTAAGAATATTTGGAATTCTGAAGTACAGGAAGCTGTCCGTCTATTGAGCTTTTTTTTCTTTAATGCCTGTTATGGCAAATTAGATTGATAAGAGAAACTGCAAAGAAATACTGTTTGGGGTATGAAATTGAATTATATAACCCCATAAAATATAAGAACTCATTGACTATTCACCATTGCCTTTAATAGGTTAAAAACTAATCTAGTACACAGAGTAAGAGGAAAATATTTATATAATCAAATATTTAACTTTCATTTCTCTTTGACAAAGCATGTGGGTTTTTTTACCCACTTTCATAATTATGCACTAACACAATAATATGTAACATAATTATTTTTTAAAAGTAATTTTTCAATTAACTCTGCACAAAGAATGTGTTCCAAACTTTGTAATGTAAGTTGACTCAAACTTTTCTTTTATAATATGTTGTGGTTATAATTTATAGCAAAACTATATTTGAAAGAACCCCAAGTACTGGAGTTTTTAGTGTTATCATGGTTATACAGGCTATAACACAAGATTTTGTGTGTGTGTTTTTTAATTCATGCTTTCACATACCATTATAGTTTCCAGTCTTCCTCCTTTTAAAGGCTGTGTGTACCTTCTTTGGGTTAGGCTGCAAAATGGAGATTATAGAAAAGAAATATCACATTTATAAGATGCAGAAGATAGTTGAAAGTGGTTCGCAATATCTGTTGAGTCTACACCGAGTTTTGCAGATGGCTGAGATTAGACCTGATACGTAACCAATCTAAATAAATACAATGAATTCCAGGATTGCTGACTTATAGTTCCACTATCAGTAAATTCCTCTGCATTAGTTCTTTCTGGCTGCACACATAACAAATTACCCCAAATTTAGAGGCTTGAGACAACACTAATATTTATTATCTCAAAGTTTCTGTAATCAGAAATCTGGGCACAGCTTATCTTCATAGCCTCTTACAAAGCAGTAATCAATATGGCTGTCCAGGGTCTGAGGTCTCATCTGAAGTTTCAACTGGAGAAACACAGACTTTCAAGCACACTCAGGTGGCAGTTGACAGGATTGAGTTCTCAAGAGTTATTGGATAGTGGATCTCAGTTCCTGAATGTTGTTGGATGGAAACCACCCTTAGCTTCTTACCATGTGGAACTCTCCCTTAAGTACAGCTTAAGCACATTAACACATTGAGGATGGGGCATTTAAATGTATAGACACAAATCTGCATCACAGGTCCACAAATGTGTACTGAAGTGAAAATGGCACCGAAGGGTCTGCCATCAGGAAAGAAGTTATAATCTTTTGTAACCTAATCATGAATGTGACATCTCATTACCTGTGTTGTATTCTGTTAATTGGAGACCTTAGGTTCAGCCCACACTCAAATAAAAGGATTCCCGAAGCATGTTAAGAGCATGAGAAGGGTATCAATGGAAGCCATCTTAGAAATCTGCCTAGCACAACCTCCTACTATTATATTATCACTGCTGTCTTTTTTTTTCTTTTTTTTTTTTCTTTTTATCCAAGGGAAGGGCCCAGCTCGTGTCCAGAGTCGCCGCCGTCACTGCTGTCTTTTATGAATAAAAAACAAACAAACACTGAACCACTACCTAACCTACTCCAACCTCTACCCCCTCAAAAGCAAAATAGGAGATGGGTATATATTCCACTCAAATGTATATTTATACATTTAGGCTTCAGAAATAGTGACTTAACACATTTTAATATAGCTCTGTTTTGAATATGCTTTATCCTAGTGATTCTCTCAGGTATACAAGTTAATTTGGTCCCTCTTCCATTCCGCCACATTGCCCAAGTGGAAGCTCATCTTCACTTTTGAGTGATAATATATCCAGCTTGCTGCCTAGGTAGCTAATGAGGAACTTACTTCTGAAACAGAGCACTTCAGTAATACAGAATTCGTAAAATGCATAGGAGCAGCATTTAGCAGAAGGAAACACAGTATTTCTCAGTGAGATCGGAGGCCCACATGTGCCAAATAGTATTCCCCAAGCTTGATGGGAATGTAGATCTCCTTTTCTAGACGAGTGAACTCTGATCGGACTTGTGAAGTCAGAAAAATCTGGGTTAGATTTCTGGGCCAACCGCTTTGTAGCTGTGTGACCACAGGCAAATAATCTAGTCACAAAAGTCTCCAATTTCCTCACATACAAACAAAAATATTATCTTCCTTTGTAATAAGACTTATGTTGGATTAAATGGCATAATTTATATTATGTATTTAGCACATTGTTTAATAAGTTAGTTACCAACATCTTTTAACTTGATTGTGCCATATACATGACTTTTCCCCTTTAATTGATGAATATTTTTTAAATTTTGGTTTTCATAATCATTTTGATGGTATTTTTTAAAGGTGTAGCTCAGACTAACTTTATGTTTTGTTTTATTTTTTCCAATTGCTCAGGGTCTGTATAAAGTTAATGGTTACATTTGTTGCAACCAGTTTAGTATTCATCTCGTGTAATCACATTGAGCTTTTACTATATGCTAAGTGATGTTCTGGCTTCTTAGATATACAAGAAGCTAAACAAGACGTGACTCCTGAACTGATCACCACAGATATCATTAGGCACCTATCATGAGCCCAGTCTTGGCCTTAGAAAGAAAGCATGTGAGAAGCTCTTTTAACTACTCATAAACTCTGTGTCAGATTGACTCTCCCTGGGCCCTAAGTTTACGTTATGTTTGTTGATCAAAGTATTTACTAGTATTTAAGTCTAGTAATTGATCCTTGCTTTTCCTATGCCTATGACTGTGTTATGGTAATGTCCCCTGAAACTCAGGTTTTTAGGTTTGTAATTTCTTTTTGCACACCACAGGTTTGACTTGGTTGCTATCATCTACCTGGCCTCACGAAACCCATAATCCATCTGAAACTAGAAATAGCGCCTGCATGTTCTTCCCGTTTTCTTATTGCAGAAGATAATTGCCCAGTTGCAAAATAAATAGATTCAGGATTTTACCCATGAAATCCTAATGTTTGATGATACCATTCATCCTTCAGGATAAATATTGGTTACTAGATATATAATAGAGATATCAAGCTGATCCTGAAAACTTTTGGTCCAACAGAGATTTTTATGGTGACAATTTCTGGGAAGGGCGGTTTGTACTAACAAGGTATAGTACATTTAACCAAAATTAATAGAAATTTACAGATTTAACAGAAATTAAACTATTGTTGAAAAGAAAAAAAAATGCTTTTCACATGGATTCAGCAGCCAGATAATTACAAGTCACATAATTGAGAAATTCTCTGTGTGTTTTTATGAATAGAATATAATACCTCTTTATTTATTACAACCTGAGTAGGGCTATATCTAACTCATAGTCTGATGCTATGCCATGTTGTTGAAATTATAAATTTTTTACTATCAGTTTCAACACAGAGAAAGGGCAACAGTGTACATAACATGCATACATTGCTACTAAACCACATTTGTCTTTCCATAGCTGTGTCCTACAGTAAGGTAACTGAGTCATTTAGTTCTGAACTCTGCATATTTGCCTCTGCCCAGCACATACTATTTATTAGATAAATATACTTTTGAAGGGGAAAAAAGGAAGACAGGAGGAAGTAATTTCCAGGGTAAGAAGTGAAGGGGCTGAAATCTAGATATTCCATATTCTTATGCTCACTTTTGCCTTAGATCCTCACTCCTCATTGTCTGTCCTCTTCTTTTCCATTCTTTCACTGACAGTGTATATACAGACAGGTTCTGAATATCATCTAAAATATCAAAATCACAAAATAACCTACAGCTTCCTTTCTTTCTTCTAAAGACTCTAGTCCCATACTCTTTAGCTCACACAGCGTCAGTCCTATGAGATTATTTTGCCTAGCTGTTTCTGATTTCTCAGTGCTATAATGAGCCATGCCATTGCATAGTCCCTTGGATTTCCTCCTAAGCTCCCACTTGCTCTTCAATCACGGAATGCTTAGTATTTTTAACACTGCCATATAGATAAACCAAAAAAGGCAATGGAGGGCAAACAGAATGGGATGAACTAATGGCAGGAGATAAAGAAAATCTGTTGGCCTGGGATTTAAGACTCGATTTCTTGTCCCAGTTCTTTTCTGGGCTATATGCCTTGGACATGCCACTTCACTCATTGGATTCAATTCTCTCATCACCCGGGGACATCACTGTTTAAGCTGTAGGAACTGTCCTATAGCTCTCACGCTTTACAACTCAGTGAGTTTAGAAATGAACTATCTCAGGTTTTGGGAATACACTCTAACACAGATACTTTGAGACAGTTAAACTCTTCCAACAAGAAAGACTTGATTGGACTCTAGACTGTAAAAAGTCCAAGAAATAAGTAAACAACAAATATATAATCAAATGCATAGATAATTATATAATTCTGAAGAAAGTATTGGGAGCATTGGTAAAATTTGTGTATATAATGCAGATTAGATAAGAGTGTTTTATCAGGGTTTAATTTCTGATTTTGATTTAGTGTGGTTATTTTAGAGTAAATCCTTCTCTGAAGAATTTAGAACTTTTAAAAAAAAAATTAAAAAGAATGGTTTAAATGAGGGAGAAGAAAAGAGGGGGACACAGTAAAGAACATGCCCAAAGGATCAAGAATTCCAATAGTGTTGCAATTCCTGGTTCCAGTTCCTTCTGGCAAATTATCTGTGCCATTGCCTATGTGTTCCATCAGTATCTACATATTTTCTCACCCTGACTTATGCTTTTTTTCACCTTTTGCTCCAATGGTCTTCTGTTACTCAAAAAGAACTAACAGATATTATGTCTATAGTCAACATATTAAGACAGCCAATAAAGCTTTTATCACATCTCCTTTTCTGAATAGCAGGCCTTTATTTTAGAATTCACCAAACACCCTTATAAGCAGCTGCTAGCACGGCTTTTTACACTGAGCAGCAGTCTCTCTTCTCTTTGAAACCTGAATACATATCTTTCCCTTCCCAAAACTAATTTTTTTAGTTTATGTCTAGGATTGTAGTTTATTTTCTCACCTCAATTTTGTTAACTCTAAAAACGGGAGAAAGAGAGAGAGAGAGAGAGAGAGAGAGAGAGAGAGAGAGAGAGAGAGAGAGAGAGAGAGAGAGAGAGAGAGAGAGAGAGAAAATCCTGTTACCTGGTTGTATAGGTCCCTTCCTGCTCTGAAATGTTTTGTTTTATTATCTTCATATTTATCTTTATTGTAATGCATGGCATTTGGTCTGGTCCTCATTTCCAGCAGGTGGCGGTATAGAACACTAATTTCGTCATGCAACCTAATAACACTGATTATTTTTTAAGTCCTTTGCTTAATTTCATGAATAAGCCATGTATATCCTTAAACAAGACAATAATTAAGAGAAAGTATTGGCAATAACACGGACAGGAATTCAAAGCAGCCCAATTAACTTGTCGAATTATTAACTAGCACTGTCCACCATCTATTAATAATAACCTTAAGATACCTACTATGTACCCTAGGTAATAACACCATCGTTACTGTTTTTTATTTCCTGATTCAATGTGCAGATGAAGCTCCAGTGCTCTTGTTTCCAAAAATGTCCTTGTAAGCTTATTTTTTTCTTTAATCAGATTTTTTAGAACTATTTGCATTTTTTTTTTTTTTTGCATTAAAGGAAAATAAGCTCCCTAACTGTCGTCAAATAGACAAGTATACAAAGTTCAAGTTGTTGATCAGTTAGGGTTGATCAGTTCTAATTTTTGAATTTATTTTTTTGAAATTATTCTGAAAGCAACAAGAAACAGACGTTGTCACAAACAAAGCACAAGGGAAAATAACACAATTTTAATGGGGGTGGGAAAGTTTTCTCAATTCTGAATCCTGTGTCCTTGTCTGTGTTGGGAAAGTACTTGAGAGGTAGGTGTCATCTCCCCGTTCTACTGAATGTGGTGCCCAATGCCTTGTGGCAAAACAGAACCGAAACTTCTCAGATGCCCCACTGCTTTGATGAGACTGAGGACATGTCACAGTGGCTCCTACAGAACTATTATTTGATCTTACTTTCCTCTCTTACACATAACATAGTGTTCTGCATTTTCTGTTGATTCTTTATATCTGAAAAGAAACCAGTTCAATTTCAAAGTTAGAGAAAGACCTGTATCTAGTAAGGATGTGTATTGCCAGGTAGCTTGACCTTCTATTACCAAGAATATTTACTTTGCTTGTGTCATCCTTTATCTTTCTTCATTTCTAAATATATAGCAAAGCACTAAATATTCTCTGACTTCTGAAGGCGCTCTGAGATGATAATCATTTCCTATTTATGTAAATAAGCATTATTACAGTCAGGAAGGATGGGAGAAAGATGGCGGTTGGGAGAAAGGTCAATAGCTCTTGAGTTCTTACTATGGACCAGATGATGTATTTGGTGTATCACATACATTATCTCACATAACTTTAATAACTACCCCACATCATGGAAGGTATCGCTGGTAGACACACTGATACTTAGGGGAGTAAAGTTCATGGCACAATTTTGTTAACCAATAACTACAAGAAGTTGATATTTGAGCATAAATTTTCCAGGCCCTATAATCCATACACTTTTACTTCTTTATATTACATTCCCACTTCAAACCTGTGCAACATATGTAATTTTCAGGAAACTCATTATTTATTATTTGATATTTTAAAAAATAGGAATAACACCTATGCCTCATATTTGCTTTCCCATCATTTATCACCAGGTCCTGGAATAATTGACATCTCCAAATAAAAATCCTAATTTTTTTAATGTCATGATCTAAACATGTTGATGTAAATCTGTGGATCCTTCTTTTGCTACCCTCTTGCACATAGAAAGGGCGTTGGCACTGTGGTTGCTGTTAGTGCTGCTTACCAAATATATCTGGCTCTCTACATACCAAGCACATCATGAATTCAAAACTTTTTGGGATTAAGGTTGTTCTTTGGCCAACCGAATAGGTGATTTGGTGGCGTGTATTATGTCCAGATATAAGCTTTAGAAAACAAGGCCCGATTCACTTCACCCCCCCTTTCTCTGTTGTGTGATTATTGACCATCAGGTTGAAATGAAGCTTTCTTTATCATGGGTACCTGAATAATTCCAGTGGGCAGAACTCCTTTTTTAGTCAAAATATATTAGAATTTGCTGTGATAATAAACCACCCCCATGGGTTAACCCAGTGAAGGGTGATTTCTCATTTATATGAAATATCCATGGGTTGCCTGGGGTCTCTGCTGCAGGTTCTAATCATCCTTATATTGGCACATAGACTTATGAGGCAGCTGCTATCTGTTATATCACTTGTATGCATGGAAGAGCAAAAAGAGAACATGGAGCAAAAAAGAAAGGTGACTGGCTTGTCAATTTTCTGTTCACTTTGCATTGCTGAAAGCAAATTACATGGTCATGCCTTCAGTCAAGGGGTGGAGGAGTACAATTTTGTCACCTGCTTGGACAAAGAGAACACTAAATATTTGTGAACAGCCCTAATGACAAGCATAAACTCTAGCCTACTTTCTTGTACTAGACATATAATATAAATACGATATAATCTTACATAGAGTTAATCTAGGGAGGTCTTGTGTTGTTTGTAACTCCAACAAAATGTAGCCCAATTAGGCCAAAATATTCATCAATAGAAAACTGGTTAGGAATCATGGTTCATATATTGTAGCAGGAACACATAAATATTGCCTAAAATATTTTTTAAAATAACGGTGTTCAGATCTCACCACCCACCAATATCATAGAGGCAGATTGGACATGGTCTAGACCTTGGTATTTTTTAAAGCTCCCCAAAGGATTCTGATATGCAACCAGGTCTGAGAACCAATGATGTATGCAATTGAATATTAGGCATATGATATAGAACTATAGGTAATGATTTACAATCATGCCCATTATCTCCAAAAACCTATTTCAAGTTTAAAGGCACATCATAAAATGCTTTGACATACTCATATACTTTGTAACAATGTACCAATAGTTGCTTACATGTAAAGAAAAGTAGAGAATACTGAACTAAATGTTGCATGTGTTCACCTCTGGGGAGAGGGTAAGACTTTCCATAACTTAGTGATGAAGAAGGAAAAAGTTTTAAGTTATAGTTAGTTTTTGTTTTCTTTCTGTTAGATGATGCTGATGATGCTGATGATGCTGCTGATGATGATTTTCTGTGTTCCATAATCATAATCTTGTTTCGGTCAGGAAAAAATATAATGCTAAAATTTAAACTTAAGGGATAAAATATAATTCAATACTTTAAAAATAGGAAAGCATGCCATATCTCTAAAAAGGGAAATATGATGATGAATATATGTTGGTTTTCACTAAAGTAACAAACATAAAGATCAAAATTTCCAGATTTCTTAGGAGTGGTTTGGCAGGAACTTTATTATTTAAAATTTTATCTGTAAGAAAAATGATCACTTTTAAATGTCAATTTTTTGAAATATCATATTTAAAATAAATTTGAAAAACAAGGGTAATGAGTGCATTTTCAACCTAAGTTAATAAAACATTGTACATTTAGGATATTGAAAACATTTTGATATAGCTTCAGAAATAGACAAATCACCCAAAAGAACTCAAGAAGAATATTTATGGCAAACCTCAAAATATATAAGAATCTAGAATCTGGTAGATGTGTATTTCAGAGCATGGAAGGTAGATAGGTTATTCACTAAACAGTACAATGCAATATACAGATGATGCATTATAGAATTGTACCCTTGAAACCAATGTACTTTTACTATCCAATGTCATCTCTAATAAATTTAATAAAAAATAAAAATAGTACTGAGAAAACTTATGTTGAGAAATAAAAAGTTAGTTCCTTAGTCTACATTGTAAACCAAAAATTTATCATTATTCTAAATTTAGATATGAAATAAAATTTAAATGTGAAATAAAAAGGAAAGCATAAAGAAGTAAAGAGAAATAATTATGTCATATTGTAAAAGAAAAAGCATTTCTAAAAATGAAATCACAGAAAGAAGCTATAAGTAATTTATTTACAAACTCACATAAATAAAAACCTGGAATATCTGTGTCATCATGTATCACACATAATAATTAAAAACTGTCAGCACTTTGGGGAGGGTAACACATTTTAGGCAAACTATGAATAATCATTAGTATAAAAAACTCCAGACAAATTTATTACAAAAAGTGTTACAACCCCTCTCCCCCACACCGAAAAAAAAAAAAAAAAAAAAGAAAAAGAGCAACGTTTTAAACAGACATTTGACAAAAGGAAGAAACACAAGTTAATTGATCCACTAACCATTATATATTTATATTCTACCATTCAAGGTTAGCTACTGTTTAAACTCAGCAATATTCTAATGAACATAATAGGGCCCATGCCTTCTGAGTATATATTCTAATAGGAGGAATAAAATAACCAAGCCTAGTGTGTCATAAATGCAATGCCAGATAATAAAGCAGAATATGGGCATTAGGACATACATCGTGGGGGTTAGGAGTTCTTAATTTATACGGGATGGTCCCAGGAAGCTTCACTGAATGTAATTAGGCAGTGAGTCTCGTGGGCAAAGTGTTTCCCAGGCATAGGACATAAAAGTGTGAGAGGACAATTACAAATCTGCTCTATTTGCATATTATAGCAGGAGTTACATTTAAGTAGGTTTGGAAATGTTACTGTGGATCACAGTTTTTCATGTCATGGGACAAACAGAAAATAATAATCCTTGTACAGTCCCTTAGAGGATATGGACAAGCTTGCTTCAGCTTGAGGCAACAAGGCTGCCTATAGCTAAAAGCTACCTCAGAGCTTACCTCCCTCCTCTGAGGACAGAAGGGAGGACAATATTGGCATATATTAATACCTTTACAACAATGGTTTGGAAGGCTCCCTCACCATAGATTCTAGATGGATTGGCAGAGAAGAATAATGCCAAAAGTTAAAGGGTTTTGAATTGTTGTTCTAATTTTCTATTATCATGATTCAGCCTTAGAAATTCTTTCTTTGAAGCTGATACAGCCCAATATCTAAGAGAAATTCTACAAAAGTCACCCATGGACTCAAAGACGTAACGACATAATGGTTTCCCATTTTCCTGTAGGACTTGCTTCCTAGGACATATAATTTGCTCGGGTGGATGTATCTACTATTTATGTGTTGAATTCAGAGATAATCAAAAGAAAAAAAAATGTTCTTTCTGTACAGTTTAGATTGAAAATACTTTTTTAACAATGCTTTTTGTAGGATGAATTAGAAAAAAAGCTTGATGAATGAGAATCGGTTTAGATCCATGCAGAAGCACTTTATAGCAAGATTTGCTATATGATCTTGTTTTAACTTAAAAAGAAAGATAACCTTGGAGGGATATATGTACTACAGTTATTTGTGAATTTATCAGAACAAAGAAGAAAAACCAACGTCATGATTAATCTCACATCTAAATCATTGGGGCAAATTTGGATAGGGGGATATATGATGAGAATATCTCCTTTGCTTGTGAAGTTACATCTCCCAAAGTAAGGTGCCAGCAAGAGGCATAAATGGTTCTCCAATTCTGAGGACGGAATTTTACCTAGATCTTAGATTTATAGTCTGCTTCTAGTGTGAACAAAGGGGAACTAACGAGATTACTCTGATGTCTCAATTGCCCATTTTCTGGCCCATTAAAAAAAATCGCAGAGGTAGGACAAATTTCACAGTGAAATCTGAACACACACATAACCCCCTTCCGAATTTGCAGAATGCAAGATAATGTCATAATAATTTCAACTGTGGAAGTGATAAATAATTAAGGAGCAATTGGCTTAATATACTATCTTTCTTCACTTGGCTTAGCCATTGGCTGTTAAGTGAGCAGGGATTAAACTCTCTCACTGTCCTGTTTTCTTCTTTTCCCAAGTTTATGAGGAGGTTATCTGATAGAAACAGCCAACCTAAGCTTGACTCTGCTCCCAGAATTGTTCAAAGAAAAATTCCCTTATCTTGGTGGTGCAAAGAGAAGAAAAAGAAAGGGATTTGCCAGTCAGTAGAGGAACCCAGGAGTAAGAGAGAGATTGTGTCTCTCTTTTGTGATCAGAATTTTTTTCTAAGATTTTCTCCAGAGAAAAATAAATGGGGCAAAGTGTTTTTTCTCAGGAGGTCCTGTGCACTGCATGTCCACGAGGAACAAAGAAACATCAGGAGATAGCCAGCCATTCTGGAGCCATCATTACATGGGTGGGGCTCCTGGTAGCCAGTTCTGTGAGAAAGGGAGCACAGCTACAGCAGGGCATTGGGTGACTTTAAAAAAAAGGCAAGTCAGGCAGGCTGTACTAGAGGCGTTTTGTTGTAGAAGACTCTGGAGCAAACGTGGATTGTGACAGACCTGGAGTTGAGGATACAACATTTTTAAGAATTTTTATTCTAGTGTGTTAACATATTCTTTAATGCTCTTAAGGAGACAATGATAAAGAGTGTCTTCTGATTATTTTTATTAACTGGGATGTGACGTTTTGTGATGATAACATACAGGAGCCAAGTTGAGTAAAGCCGTAAGATATATTCAAGTTATACAACACCCCTTCTAAAGACATCCAAATACTGACTCAGTCAGCAAGGGAGGCCGCTTCAGACGTTTGGTATAAATATCTTCCAAATCAAATTATAGCTGGAAATGTTAACTAATCATACAACCAAATCAAACCAAATTAATGTTAGTGCTCTATAAATATTAAACTTGGAAAGGAAAATCTGTGCCTTCATAAGTCCATGTTAGAAATGGTCTGTTTCTACACCTGCTTTGTGTAAATGTAAAAAGAAGTAAATGATTTGAACATATGGTGTAGTCATTTTCCCAACTTAGACACCCAGCAAAAATGGTTTCTGGAAGCCTTTTCACTTTTAGAAAAATTTTTACATAAACCATGTCTAGTTCTGTAATGTATTACTTTTCCCTATTGCTCCATTCTTCTAGAAAACTAAACATTCTGAATCTTTCTTAGTGGATAGATGGACTTCCTTAAAAGTCATTCTTCTGTAATTTCAATTCCTTAAGAAAATTTTAAGCAAATTCAAATTGTAATCAAATAGTATACTCGTATGTTCTGTCATTATGAGCACTTATCTCTGAAGTTTCACATTTTAAACATTTTAAGATGAATTGTGATACTGGTCATGTGCCTGACTGACAGCATTGGAAATTATAGTTACCTAGTCAGTGAAGTGATAAATCCAATGAAATGATAAAGACTATATACAGGTGCCTGATATGACCCCCCAAATCAGGCTGCCAATACTCTTTGAAGCCATTCTGCTTTGACTAATATACGGAGATATCATGGGTTCAGTTCCAGACCACCTAAATAAGCCAATATTTCAATATAGTGAGTCACAAGAATTTTTCAATATCCCAGTATACATAAAAGTTATGTTTACACTATAATGTACTGTGTTACATGTGAAATAGCATTATGTCTAAAAAATGTACATACTGTCTATTGCCATGTATGATGCTCTCCCTTGTATAATGCATACTCACATTTTTGGCCCAAACTTTCAGGGGAAAAAACCTTTTGTTTTAATTATTTAATTCAAATTTTTATTTGTTTACATTTAGGTACTTGTCTTTTGTATTATAAAGGAATTTTAGCATTTATTTTTTTAACATATTATGGTACAAGAGATTTTAGGTAACAAATATTACCAAACACAAGAACAGATACAAGGTACAAGAAATTTTATGTACCCGTAACAAATTTACGATATTTACGCATCATAGAAGGCCAAGAGCTCTTTGTCGTTGCAAGTTCGTCATAAGTTCAACAAAACCAATTATCATGCTGCGGGGTACTACTTTACATAGGGATAGCGTTATTGATTTCCAGAGTTACACTTTTAACTCATAAACATAAATAAAATAATTAAAAACATTTATATAGGTAATGAATTAGTACTACCCATGTGTAATGTATGTCCTTATTTTTCCCTCACAAATTTGGGCAAAAAAGTGCATTATACATGGCAAAATATGGTAATTAAAGAATACTTTATTGCTAAAAAAAATGCTAACCATCATCTGAGCCTTCAGTGAGTCATATTCTTTTTGCTGGTGGAGATTCTTGCCTCTATGTTGATGACTGCAGACTGATCAGGGTGGTGACCACTAAATTTTGTGGTGGCTGTGCCAGTTTCTTAAAATAAGATAACAATGATATTTGCCACATCGATTGTCTCTTCCTTTAATGAATCATTTCCCTGTAGAATGTGATTCATGGTGCCCCCAAACGATTACAATTGCATCATCAAAGATCACTGATCACAGATTTCCATAACAAATATAATTGTAATAAAAAACTCGAGATGTTGCAAGATTTACCAAAATGTGACATAGAGACACAAAGTGAACAAACGCTGTTGAAAAAAATGGAGCCAGTAGATTGTCATGATGTAGGATTGCCACAAACCTTCAATTTGTAAAAAATGCAATCTCTGCAAAACACAATTAAGCGAAGCATGATCAAATGACATGTCTGTATGGTGTCTCAGTGCTTCTGCA
Source organism: Aselliscus stoliczkanus (assembly GCA_033961575.1). Lineage (NCBI taxonomy): Eukaryota > Metazoa > Chordata > Mammalia > Chiroptera > Hipposideridae > Aselliscus > Aselliscus stoliczkanus. Next base: position 117,021,732 of record CM066736.1, read on the forward strand.
ATCTCTGCATTGAATGGTTACATATGGACTATTGTTAAAGTTACTACTAGTTGGAGTGGGGGGAAATATCAAGGAAGAGCTAGATGTGGCCATGGTCCCAGGCAACTGTCAGTTAGCTGGGGCTGCTATGAAACATTGCCATAGACTGGAAGATGTAAACAATGAGCACTTATTACTCAGTTCTGGATGCAGGGAGTATAAAATAAGGTGTCAGCAGATTTGGTTCTGATGAGAAACTATTTCGTGGTTTGCAGCTGGCTATCTTGCTATGTCCTCACATGGCTGAGAACAGAGAGAAGCAGAGAGTATCTCTTCTTTTCAGGGCACCAATTCCATTCATGACCTGCATCCTCAGGACCTAATTACTTCCCAAAGGCCTCACCCCCTAATATCAACACATCAGGGATTAGGTTTTCAAATTTATGAATTTGTGAGAGACACAATTTAGCAACAATGACTTTTAACAGTAACAATAATTTTAACCTCACTAGGCAATGGTTTAAATAGACAAGAACTTTTTTCTTTTTTTTTAAGTAGTAAGATCAATATGCTGGTCAAATTCTGAGTAAATTAGAAAAGATTTCAAGAAGACTGTCTGCTGTGTAAATTGCTTCATGACTTGGTTTAAATACAAGTCTCCAGCCTCTTCTCCCACGTTCTCTGTGTTTGACATCCCCAAAGTGCCCCAGTCCATGCAGCTCCCAGAACTCCTTGCACTGTCCCACATGGACCTGTCTCTGCTACTCTTATTCCCTCCGCCAGGTGGCGCTGGACTTTTGTATGAGGTCTGACAATTAGATTCGTGAACTCATCCTAGGAAAAGTGCTACATACTTCATGGCTGAATATCACTATGGTCGATTTTAAAGTACTCCCCTTGGAAAGCTATGCACCAACACCAGTGTCTAGTCCACCCTTCAAAGCAATTTTGGAACTCTTTCTGGAATGGCCTTCAGAATTGTTGTCGTATTACCCTTGATGTCCTGAATGTCATCAAAATGTCCTCCTTTCAACATTTCCTTTATCTTCAGGTAAAGAAGGAAGCCACTGAGAGCCACATCAGGCAAGGAGGGAGGGTGTTCTAATACAGTTATTTGTTTACTGGCTAAAAACTCCTTCACAGACAGTGCCGTGTGAGCTGATTCATTGTTGTGATGCAAAAGCCATAAATTGTTGGTGAAAAGTTCAGGTCATTTTCGTCTAACTTGTTCACATAGCCTTTTCAGCTCTATCAAATAGTAAACTCTGTTAACTGTCCAACTGGTACAAATTCATAATGAATAATCCCTCTGATATCAAGAAAGTTGAGCAACATCATTGCAACAAGTTTGCGAACTTGATTGCCCAGCCTCATAGTAGTTTCAAATGATCACTTGGGTTTAATTTTCCTTCCCTTCTGGGCATCGGAGATGATTTTACTCCTTTGCATTCTCTTGTTATTGGATGAGGCCCTGCAACTCCTTCAGGTCAATGGACAGTGGACATTTAACTGACATGGGAGGATTGAACGTCTCTGTGTAGCATGTGTTCAGTTCTGCCCAATGTGTTGTGGACAGAAATGACATTGATTCAGTGGTGATTAAATGGGGCTTTTAATTGTCAGTTCCATATCCTACAGTCCTCTTGTGAAAGCATATATTGAAATAGTGTTTTAATAAGATGAATGTACCCTAGAATCTGAGCAACCTCGCGATTTACCACTGCTCTGGAGAATTTACTAGACCCGCAATAGATGTTGCATAAACAAGAAATAAAGTCAACACTGAGATTTAGGATTGGTTTGTTCTTGGAGAGTAGTCAATTCCTTCCTGCCTGAAAAAAACATAGCAGTCTTCCCCTGTTCCGAAACTTTCTAGGCTGAGTTAGGGGGCCTGAGCTGTGATCTCTTCAGGATTTAATGCCAACATCCATACTTTGTGTTTGGGAATACATGACAACAGCTCTCCCGTCTACAAGATCTATCTGTGAGCCTATCCCCAGCTCGAGCATAGGAGCATATGATCCAAGCCAAAGTCAATCACTGCAACACATTTGAGCAATTGATTCAAATGTGGGCACTGGGCTAAACAATTTGAAACAGCATGAATCTCAAGACTCTCATAATTCTGGGATAAAAATATTTTCATCTTATTGAACGATTTGTAGCTGAAAGGAAATAGATCTTGGGCTACCAGAAGCCCATTTTGCTGCCACAAGGGATGTTCATTTTAAAATCAGAGGCAGCACAGGTGAAGTCAAATCACATTCCAGAGAGAATTATATGGCCTACTATATTACAGGGTCTTCTTATGAAGCCATGCCTGAAATCAGCCCTTCCCTTGGACTTTTCTGCTTTGTGATTCAATGAATTCCCTTTTCTTAAGCCAATGTGGGCTTAGAGTTCCTATCATTTTTAATTTGAAAAGCATTACTTGTACAGATTCCTCCTTCTATAATCATGATGCCATGTTGTTTCTGCTAGTAGAGGATTTAAGGTGCAATATATAATGTATTTAGATACTTGTATCTCCCTCCAAACTATGAATTTCTTGAGCCCTATGTCTCCATCTTATTTGTCTTGTGTAACTAATACCTGGCTTACACTCAATGTTTAATGAATAGTCTTTCAAATTATCTTAACTGAACAGTGGACATAGAATGTTTGAGGAATAATGGGGAATCCTAGGTATCAGTAGGCAGCAGAGGAAAAAAAGGGGTCTTCCAATGTGGTGCAAAAGAGGGATGTTCAAAGCAAATATCACAGGTTTCCCAACAGCTCCTGGAGCCATTCTGGTATTTTAAGAGACTGGGGTTGTCTCACAGTTTTTAGATTGTTTAAAAATGTCAGGATAGCCTTGCCAGATTCTGCAAGGGGCCACCTCAGATCTTGAAAAACCATGGTTTGCCAGAAAAACATCAGGAGAAAAGAAATACAATTACATTAAAAGAACAGAAAACATCAGAGTTGTTTTCTCTCATAGTTAAGGGCAAAAATTAAGACATTTTATATATTTATGAAAACTATGTCTTAAAAGACTATTCATCAGGAAATGCTTTAATATCTTTTCTCTGCATGGGTCTTTCTCAGAGATGAAGCTAATCTACTTTGAGGGCTTGGTAAAACACTGAATGATGTTCTCTCATTACCTGTCACCTCAGGGACGAGACTCTTTGGACCATGACAGAACATATCGTCCCATACTCAACCAGAGTCACTGTCACTTTTCTTTCTTGTATTGCTTTTGATCTTCTTCGGGAACTGCGGGGACATCTTTCTTGCCTGACATTGATGCTGCCAGGCACCTTGCTCCCAAGGATAGCAATCACTGGCTCTTTGGCTGTGACTAATACTAAGGGCTTTCTTCTAACAGGAAAAAAAAAAAAAAAGTACTATGAAGGAAAATGCTGACCATTGCTGCAGTGGAATAAATAGTGATGGTATAATACCAGCCATTATGCTGCTGCTGAATGGCAGTCTTCCCATTTTCTGCCAGGACTTTTTCTTCCTTTAAATAATCATTTCATTTTAGTTCATACATTTTCTTATTCAGATCTTTGATGTCTTCTTCAAACACAGGAATAATCAAACTTCACTGTCCCTTTATTGAACAGTATTGTAAGCAAGCACTTGTGAATGTACTATACCATGTTTTAAAGTGTGGTCCATGGAGCTTGAGCCTCAAAGTTATCTGTGTCTTGTGTTTAAAAATGCAAATATGGGTGTCATGAAAACCACTGTATTTCTTGGAGTCTATTTCTTAACCAAGAATGATGGTGATTTTTGAGAACTAGTGGTTTATTGTTTTTTGTGTATTAGGCACTGTGCTGGGCACCAGAAATATCAAAGTGAAGGGAGCATTATCTTGAATGAAAACACTTTCTATGAAAAATAGGCATAAAATAATTAAAAATCAGCAATATCCTTCTTGCAAAATGCTATGAAAATTAGAACAATTAGGATTAGGTATGCTAAGCTTCTGCCTGTAGTAGAGAGAGTAAATAGTAAACAAACTTTTTCTATTATTATTATTTAGAATTTTGATCTGTAGGTTATAGAATATTAGCCTACCGATCACTTACAAATAGCCTCTTTAGATTTTGTGTTAAATCAAAATAATTGTTAACCTTAATGTTTATAAACATTTCAGATAATTTTAATTAACTAGAGTTATTGTACTGAGATAACAGATAAATTTATTTCCCTGAATTTCTCATACTAACATGCAAAATTTTCTAGTACCAAGTGACTAAATTCTGTTAATTAATGTAGAAGGAGCTGGAATTAATAATTTTAGTAGGCATATAGACATGGATCTTGCACCTACTCAAGTTTTAAAGACATGTTAAAACTAATGAATAATTAAAGAACTCACTCATATAAAAAGAATATCTATGCATAAAACTTCAGGAGTTTCACAATTAAGTTAAACTTTAAGCCTGAGAGATATGGGCTACAACACACAACAGATCATAGGGTATTCATGGAAGATTGTACAGGTGAAGCAAAAGCATTTGGAGTGAATGGATTAAGAGAGCTAAACGGATTATTTGCCAGAGAGAACAAAGAAACAAAAAAAAAAAACCCTGAGGTTGACTGGTGTAATTCTATTTTGGAAAGTCAGATTCAGTAATGACCTATGAAATAGCAGGCTGAGCAACTGTGTTGATGTTTAGAAGGAGCGAGCTTCTCTATGAGACATTTACAAACAAAACAAAATGTCTTTTAAAATGATAGGGGCTAGTTAAGGTAGCTAGCTTAAAGACAAATTGGCCAGATAAAGAATTAAATTTTCAAATTTGTATTAGCAACAAATTTTGTACTACTATCAATTCATTCAGGTAAAACAAGTAAGTTTTTGAAATTCTCAAAAAGATAAATTAGAACAGCAAAACCTCAGTACCTTAAAACAAGTGAAAGTATTTCCGAATAACTCTAAATCTTTATCATAGTTCTGCGTATAGTGTTGTTAATATCACAGTGTTTTATTTTGGAGAAGTTCCAAACTGTGATACACCATGTGAACAAAAAATCTTGTAATTCTTTCTATTATTGGAGTTAAACAATATGGAAACATGCACCCATTATCGTCTCAAACTCGTAATTGAAGTTGCCTTAGCAAAAATGATTATGTAATCTTTGTACCTGGTTATAATTTTTAACCATTTTAAATATATTTTAATTCCTTGAAAATTTTATTTATTTATTTATTTATTTATTTTCCCCCAAAAATAGCCTTTAAAAACAAGGAGCTATAGTTTGGTGGTAGAGGCCTAGATATTTGTTTCAGACCTGGCTTATGTCCTGTGTTTACTATTTTTTGGTAGGGCAACATAAAGTCACGTTACTATTCTAAACATTATTTTATCTGTAAAATGTAAAACACAACTTCATATGATTAGGATTGTTGTAACAATTACATGAAGTTATCAACTTAGAAAAATGCTTTTTTCACATAGGAAGCTCTCAATAAATATTATCGATTTTTAGAGGCATATGCAATTAGCCTGACAGATTTCAGAAGATATATCTGAAAACTCTGTTACAACAGGTTTTGTTTCATTAAACTAATCTATCCTAATAATAGCTTAAATGTATTCTCCGATGCATTAGGTATCTTGATTCAAACATTGGCCTAAGGTTCTTAGAATAGATTGATTTCAGATTGTAATGCTTTTTGTGGTTTGAAATCTGTTAATGCCAAAGTATGCTGAATAAGGACCTACAATTATTATGTTTTGCGTTTCTCTTTTTATACTGTAGCTTTAATAGATATTGACTGGGTTCCTTCTGTTGAGTACTGGTTTAGCAGCTAATGAAAGACTCCTTAGCAGTTTGCTATTCAGTCAGGTTCTCCATGCAGTACTTCAGTACTAAGAAGAGTGGGAGAGTTTGCTTTTTACGAGAAGATGTGTAAGATAGAACTGAACAAGGTATGTTGTGGAAAAGGAAAGTGACTGCAATAGAAGTTCAAACAAGGTGACCCCCTGCCCAACTTTTCTAGCTGTGTCATCTGAAAGAAGTCATTTATGCCCCTGAGTCTTAATTTTATTATCTAACTTACATAGATCATAATACTTGATGTAGTGATTACATAGAGTTTATTATGAGGAATACATAAGATAGTACATATTTAAAATTGAATAGATCAAGTCAAATATAAATTACCCTTATTATAATTAATGTGTTTATTATCATTTATCTTGGAAACTGCTATTTACTTGGCTCATGTTATAATTAATTGTCACAGTAGTCTTATAAGATGGTTTTCATTATCCCTTTTATAGATTTAAAAAGATAGGCTGAAGACTTATAGGCTTAAGTCATCTGTAATATTTGATGGAGTAGGGCTTCAAACCTAATCTTGTCTTACTTTGAGGATTCAGCTATGTCTTTCAAGATTACCTCTTAATAAGGGTTATATCGTCAGAGAAAATGTTTTTGGTTTTTTTTATTATCATAGAAGCCAAAATTCAGGGCTTTGATTAGGAATCTAGTTAGATTATTTGGTATTAATTGTAAAGGTTAAGTTTAAACAAATATTTCTTATATCAAGAACTATGCAGCAGCACTTTGATATATTATCCTAGCATAATTATTAGAGAAAAAAAAACAAAAAACCTTGAAATCAGGATATATGATTTCACATCCTACTTGAACCCCCAACTAAAACACATGTTTTAAACTAATTATCCTTATCTCAAAATAGGTGTTGGGGGAATGGAATTAAACGGGCTAATTCACATGAAAGGACTTCAAGCACTTATGGTATAAGTTAGCTAACATTTTAATATTTATCATAATGTTGAAAACATAGACTGAAAAGATATTTTACTTATAGAAAAGGAAAAAGAAATGGTAGAGATAATATGTTTACCATTTTATTAAGTTTCTTTGGCATCCAGAAAGTCTACATTTTCTATATTCCTTTGCAGACTATTTGAGGACCATAAGACTGAATCTTGGCTATAGAAATGTAGGAGGAAGTAATATAAGCCACCCCCAGACCTGGAGGTTTAAAATTTCTGTTTGATCCTACTTCATTTTAAGGTGGACAACATAAAGAGATGGAGGCATTTCATCTTGATCATGATATTTTATTCCTATATTAATTCAGTCATTATATACTTCTAAAAGTGTAGACATTTCTGTAGTTTTCTTTTTGTGTGTTATCCTTACCAGGTTTTGGTATCAGGGTAATGTTGGCCTCACAAAATGAGTTAGGAAGTATCACATCTTCTTCAATTTTATGAAAGAATTTGAGCAGGACAGGTATTAAATATCATTGAATGTTTGGTAAAATTCACTAGTGAAGCCATTTGGTCCTAGACTTTTGCTTTGGGGGATGTTTTGGATGATTGTTTCAACATCTCTTACTGTTGATCAGCTTAGTTACATTTTCCAGTTCTTCGTGATTCAGCCTCGGAAGGCGACATATTTCTAAGAACTTGTCCATTTCTTCTAGGTTACTGAATTTCGTGGCATACGGTCCTTTATAATATTCTTGTATGATCCTTTGTATTCCGGTGGTATGCATCGTAAGTTTTCCTCTTTCATCTCTGATTCTATTTGTGTCTTTTCTCTTTTTCTTCCTTAGTGCATCTACCCAGGGGGTTGTCCATTTTATTAATCTTTTCAAAGAACCAGCTCTTCATTGCACTATTTTGTTCTATTTTCTTTTTGTTCTCTATTTCATTTAGTTTGGCTCTAATTTTTATTATTTCCTTCTTTCTGCTAACTAGGGATTCATTTGTTATTCTTTTTCTAATTCTTTAAGATGTAATATTAGATTGTTTATTTGGGATTTTTCTTGTTTCTTAAGATAGGCCTGCAAAGGTATAAATTCCCCCCTTATTACTGCTTTTGTAGCTCATATGTGGGATATAAAACTGAAAGCAACAAATGGAAAAGACAAAACAAACAAAAACTCGTGGACACAGACTACAGTTCAATGGTTACTAGAAGGTAAAAGGGAGTTGGTAAAAGAAGGTAAAGTATGTCAAATATATGATGATGGAAGGAGAACTGACTCAGGGTGGTGAATACACAAAGCAATATATAGATGATGTACTATAGAATTATACACTGGAAACCTATATAATTTTACTAACCAATTTCACCCCAATAAATTTAATAAAAAATAAAAATATAATTTCTTATATCATCATTCTACCATTATTGTTTCCAGAATATTGAATGAAAATTGCATGATATAAAATATTACCCAGTACATAAAAAGCAAAAAAACCCCCAAAAAAACATTTTCCCAGTTGCATCAAAAAAGAACTTTCACAGTGAGTGTCTGATACTTCATCCAAAAAAAATCTATTTAATAGAACTCATAGTTGTATCTCTTAAAATCATTCAAAACCTAGCACAGTCCCTCTCTTTATGCAGTTGACCTAGAGATGGGTTAAATTTTCCTATGAAATGTCCAACCTTCTGAATTTGTCTTTTGCCTCCTTGTGCTTTTAGTTAACTTTTCTTCTATTCTAAATATTTCCTTGTAAATGAAAATTAAATCAAAATTGTGATTAGCTTAGTACCCTGATTTTGGCCAGACTATTTTGATTATTTCTCTGTGCTTCCTATTGCTTCCCATTAGGAGGCCTACAATATCTGATAGCACTGATTTAGTGATGCTACTTGTAATCAATGGGTTCAGGGGTGTCAGGCATCCCTCTATTGTTGGTCTCACCTATTAATGATTTTAAGCTGAATTAAAATTCGGTATGGCATAGTAGAGATTTTCTGATTTTATAATTTCTTCCATATATACAAGCTTGAATTTTTATTTTTTTATCAATTGAAAAGGTTTCATACAGGGCAGACAGGATAAATGTAAAAATATTTATTTTTAATTAACAGTTTTCCAGAGGCAATCAGATGCCCTAATGTCTACCAATGGTATTTAATTAATTGTTACTTATTTGTTTGAGGCTTCCTTTATTTCCCTCTCATTTATAGAACACAACTATTACTTACATATAGTAAATAGATTGCATATTAGATACTATAAATTATTACTCTATGCTGCTTCAAATCACTTTGTAAGCAACAAAATGGGTCTATTTGCCTGAGATGACATTTATTTATAGAATCTTTTGTGAGTGAGCATAGAAAGAAGTTCAATGTTGATGTTATTTTTCCCAGGAAAGTCAATCACAAAAGGATGTATATGAGGCCTGGGTAAGACCAACATGTGATTGTAATAAGAGAATAATGTTTTAGCATTTCTCTCATGCATTCATCAAATTGCTGATTCTTGAAGCACATATCATTAGAATCATCATTGAACTATTGGATACTTTCATACCAGTGTTTCCTGTGCTTATCTAACAAAAAAACATGATTAAAAAAGAAAATAGCACTTGCCTTGATCATGCAAATCTAGAGAAGTTAGAATACATTCAGCAACGGTATTTATTATTAGCAGAGTCCAGTTTAAATTAGAGTTAAAATTGACACATTTCATGGGAAGATCACAGTGGGAATATCAAGTGTCTCAGTGTGTGATGGATTAAATAGGGGGAAAAATTAAAGTTGTAGAAATTGTTTCTTTGCAGGGATTCTAATGTCAGATACAAAAATGATTGGACAAGTTTGGTTAAGAATAACAATGAAGCTGACATTGATCTGTGGATTGGTTCTTACTTAGTTTGTATGGCTGATGAACTTGAACCTTTAAACCAGTCAGTCTTCCCTAAGAGGGCAAGGAGTTGGATTGATAAACACAGGAAATACTCTTTTCTGGTGGAATTTTGATCAGGATTTAAATTCTATTACTGGCACTTCATGGATCCATATGTGCAACACAAAGATAATTAGTATTCATTATCGGAGACAGAAGATGGTAAGTGGAATGGATTTAGAGTCTGAAATACAGCTTGCCCTCTTCCTAAATGTGTTACATTTGGTTAGACACATTACTGTATGAACGTCAATTTTCTTATCAGTAAAACAAGAATGATAATATATCCACTGCCTGCCTCAAAAGGTTTTAGTAAGGCTGAAAATCAAAATTATAGAGCAAGCAAAAATGCCATTAATGAAGAATTAGTTAAATAAATGATGGTATCCTTTATTTAAGAATGTATTAGAGTATTACAAATTGTGACTTAGAAAATATTTAATGCAAGGAGAAAATTAAGATAATTACTGTAAATTTAAAAAACTTAATTCTGTAAAATATGTTCACACTTCATTTTTATAGAAGAAAAACTATGACTATATATGGATATATATATATATATATATATATATATATATATATTAGATAGTAGTAGTGGTTGTTGGTGACTATTCCTTCATCCTTCCTTTTTTTTCTATCCTTTTAAAATTTTAATAAAGAACAATTACATGGAAATCAGTAAAAAAATTTGACAAATGAAGAAAGAGTCCAATAGTATATAGCACACAGAATACACAGCACATTCACACATATACAGACAGTTGATTTTGATATATAGAATGACAGAGCCATTAGGTAATAGACAGATTTTCCATAAAGTGGATACAATCGGTACTCAACCAGAGAGAGAGAGAGAGAGAGAGAGAGAGAGAGAGAGAGAGAGAGAGCGCAGCAAGAGACAGGAGAAAAAGGAAATAGGACCCCTTACCACATATCACAGATGATCATCAATTCCAGAAGAATCATAAAAATAAACAAAAAATTAAAACTATTAAGGTTCTAAAAGACAATAGAGGAGAATATTTCCATGATATCAGTGCAAGGCAATTGTTTAAAAAAAGATTATTAAAATTTACTATCTTAAAATTTGTATAGTCTATTCTTCAAAGAATATATAAAATGTGAAAAAGCAAGGCATGGTTTATAGAAATAACATCTGAAACCCCAAAGGGTTTTTAAACAGACCATAGAGACACTTGTCACGCATCACTAAGCATAAACAGAAAACACAATTAAAAAGAAGGGTAAAAATCATTGAAAGATATTTCACGAAAGAGAAAAATCAAGTGGTGCCTAATCATGTGAGTAATCAGAGAAAGACAAATTAAAATTAATACTAAGTGATTAATTAATGTTGGCTAACATTAAAAACTTGACTATATCAAGCATTAGTAAGGTGAGGAATAGTAGAAATTCTAATATTCTACAAGCAGACATGTAACTTTTTTGACATTATCTAATAAAATTAAAGCTATACATCCATACAACCTCAAGAAACTTTCTCAAATATACCCAGGAATACATAAATTAAGATGTTCATAGGAACAATTTTCCTAATTGCCAAAAACTAAAGACAATCCTTCACCTATCAACTGTAGACAGGATGAATGTATTGTGGAAAACTATCCAGCAGTGCAGTATTTTCAGAATCATCAGTGAAAAAAGAAATATAGTCAGGAGAATGTATTCTGTCTTCAATATTATTTGTCTTTCCCATGAAAATGCAGAGGATAATAGTATATTATTTAAAATAAATTATCGATCAGCTAAATCCATTTTTTGACCATTATTCATAGCAGAAAATCTATTTTAATTATGGGTGAGGAAAGAATACTTATAAAACTCCAAATATGTGTATGTACTAAATAATATATGTTATTGGTTATAGCTATGTGTGTATACATAAACCATTTTGTGTGACAAATATCTGTCCATAAACGCTGCTTATTCCAGTGGGAAATCTTAACCTTTAAGAATCACAGTACTCTATTAATTTAATTCTTGCAATCAATCGTTCTTTATCCTAATCTCACAATTAATTCAAACTGCAATGAAAGAGAATGCGACTATTCATATCTGAAAGCAATTGTTCTTTCCCTTCTTGATGTCATCATACTATTTAACAGGTAGAAATTGCAACTTAAGCTATGACTGAAAAGATTTTTTTTTAAAAAATCCCCTTCCTCATTTCTCCATAGTCTTATAGGGGAGGATAGTGCAAGGGAGACACAAGAAAATCATATCAATTGTTGCTTATAGATAATTAGAACTAAGGGGAAATTAGTATGTCATCTGGTAGAAACTCAAGATTATTCCAGGATTTCCACTGTGAAGGCACACCATCCAGAAGAATACAAAGCCTTGTCAGGAATCTAATGATAGTTGGTAAATGTGCATCAAGTGAAGGTGAGAAAGGAAAGGAGAAACTCTTTGAGTCATAGTTTCGATGCTCACTGTTTTGTTTTGTTTCTAGATATCTGAATCTCAGGTAAGGGCATAGGGACAAGAAATTAAAATACCTGATGTCCTCTAGAATTTGGGACCATTTAGTCCACGTAGTGTTAAGGAGATGGTTATATAATAGCCCATTCACACTCTCTTATAACACATAATTTTTTTTTGTTTGTTTTTTTTTTTCAATTTATGACACCTGAGACACTAAGGATATTAATCAGTGGATTTCAGAGTCTCTGGAATCAATCTAAAATTTCTCTTTTTTTCTCATGTATATGTATATGTTTACATATATGTGTGCATACATGTGCCTGTGTGTGTGTGTGTGTGTGTGTATGCAACAAATGAGGAAGAACAAAAGTGACAGGCTTTTTAAGTGATCACATCAGTTTCTGTGTGCTACTACTCAAAAAAGCTTTCATATGCTTTCAGGCTGACAAGATAAGGCCGCAGCTTAACATTTACATATTGTCCTACTGTTTAATGAAATTTCACCAGAAAATTCTTTTATTTCATAAGCCTGGACTTTGTGAAACCAATGCACTTATAAAAGGTAAATACATATCTGGAAGCAAATGCTATCTCCTGTTAGTATACTTAAGAAAGCCAAGCACAAGAATGCTGATCTGTATAAAGCTCTGTAACAGCCAGTAGAATACCGTCAAGTTACTAATGCTCCTTAGTGAACTGACACTACTCAGAAGTGCAATGCATTACCTGAAACTCACTGTTTAACACTGAGGGTACATTAAGGTAAATGCCTGCTATGCAGTGGATTGGTGTGTTATTGTTTGTCTATTCCGACTACACTACAGGCCATTAACTCTTCGAAAAGACTTCAGTATCTGTCATTTACTAGATTTCATCCTAGTGTGTTCTTAGGATTTCTCTTTTACAGGCATGACTTTATTTTCATCAGACCCTTACAGAAACTACTGTAGGCTGTTAAATACTTTGAGTTGTTCTTCAATAAGTCAGACATAGGAAACTCTTCCTGCGGTTGTTTTTTTCTCTTTTCTTGTGGTGCCTTTAGCTGTTTAGTTGTCTCAGTTGCAGGAACTCTCCTGTTCACTTGTCTCAGAAATATTTGGAAATTTATAAATCTCTTAAGAGATGTAGGTTTTAATCAGTGCTTAATATATGATCAGTTTTGTTATTATTAAGGATAAATGTATCATTAATGAAATGTTAATATTTTTAAAAATTTCCTACTTCATGATAAAATTGATTTCAAATATTTAGCTGTTAAAAAAAAAAATCTTATCTCAGAAGTCCATACAAAACCAGGAAAAAACCTTGATTTGGCCAGACATCCATAATATACAGACCCCTGTTCTAGTCCTTTTGAAAATATATTGTTTTCTGTTCCCTAAAATTTGCTTTTCTTCAAGATCATTATTTTGTAAAAAAAAAAAAAAAAGATATGGGTCTAGGGGAAGGAATCAAAGGTATGTTTTATTCTTTTTCTCAAGACATTTTTCTTAAGGAAAAGGAAGCCTTCATTCTATCATGGAAATAAACTCAGTTGACTAGTAGACTGTTTTGGGATTTGAGGTCAAAATTGCAGGGAGAAATACAATGTTTTGCTTGGCTTGTTCTGTTGTGCATATATCTCCCTTGGGGACTTCACAGAGATGGCTGTATCTATAACGTGGCTGCCAGAAGATAATGAAGATGAATTATCATTCCATCCTTCAAGGCTAATATCATACTGCTTTATAATGCCACCAGTGCAAATACTATTTCTATCTAAAAATGAATTAATCCAAAGCTAAATCTATACTATTTTCTTTCTCTGGCTGAAAAGGAATTTCCTCTTTTGATGTAGCAATTTTACTTTCAGAATTGAACTTCGTAGAAATATTTAAATACACATACACTCACACACACACACACACACACACACACACACACACACACGAGGTCAGAAAATTAAGTTTGTGAACTTGTTGCAACAATGTTGATAACCTTTTTTGATTTCAAAGGGATTTATTCTTTATGAATTTGTACCAGCTAGACAAATAGTTAAGTTTACTATTTGAAAGTGCTGTAAAGGCTGCGTGAAAAGTTAGATGACCTGAACTTTTCACCAACAATTCATGGCTCTTGCATCATGACAATGCACCAGCTCATACAGCACTGTCTATGAGGGAGTTTGCAGCCAGTAAACAAATAACTGTATTGGAACACCCTTCCTACTCACCTGATCTGGCTCCCAATGGCTTCTTTCTTTACCTGAAGATAAAGGAAATTTTGAAAGGAAGACATTTTGATGATATTCAAGACATTGAGGGTAATAACAAACAGCTCTGATTGCCATTCCAGAAAAAGAGTTTCAAAATTGGTTGAAGGGTGGGCTAGATGCTGGAGTGGGTGCATAGCTTCCCAAGGCGAGTGCTTCGAAGGTGACCATAGTGATATTCAGCAATGAGGTATGCAGCACTTTTTCTAGGATGAGTTTGCAAACTTAGGTGTCCAGCCTCGTATAAGTGTGTGTGTGTGTGTGTGTGTGTGTGTTTTATAAAGATAAATTTAGAAAATAATTTAATGAGCCTTGCAAGGGAAAACAAATAAATAATGGTCCATTAATAATAAAAGATAATTAGGAAACCCATTTAGAGAATCAGGTAGTTCTATATGCACTGGTATGATACGTTTTCAAAATGCATTAAGTAAACAAAGTGTAGCATAATGTGTGGATAATTTCAGCTTTTCATATGTACAAAATGTGAGCCTAAACATGTAAAAAAAATTATATAGATAGGAAATCCTAGAAAAATGACTGGAAAGATATATACCAAACTGATAGCATTGCTTAAATTGGGAGGGCTGTGTACAAGAGTAGGGTGACATTATGGGAGTCTAGAGATTGGACATCAAATGAAATTTTCATGTTTTACTCTATAAAATCTTTTTTACTAATTATTTGCAATATTTATATTCTTTAGTAATCAAAAAATTAAAATTCTAGTAATTTTTACCACACATGATTAATTTACATTTCCAAATTTAATCATTATGTTCTATATACCATTCTATTTTTTCTGTTTTACTTTTTTCACTTTATTTATTTTGACATTCAACGGTATTTTATATATGTGCAGCATAGTGCTTAACATTTGTATAATTTAAGAAGTGATCCCCTGATTAGTCTAGTACCCATCTGGCACTATACATAGTTATTACCATATTATTGACCATATTCCCTATGCTTTATTTTACATCCCCATGACTATTTTGTAACTACCAATTTGTACTTCTTAATCCCTTCACCATTTTTATGCTGCCCTCAATCCCCCTCTCATTTATCACTCCAATAAATCTAGTACCTATCTGACACCATACATAGTTATTACAATATCATTGACTATATTCCTTATGCTATACTCTACATCCCCATGACTACTGTATAACAGCAAATTTGTACTTTTTGATGCCTTCCCTTTTTCATTCACCCCCAACCCTCCACCCATCTGGCAACCATCAAAATGTTCTCTGTATCTATGAATTTCTTTCTGTTTTATTTGTTTGTTTATTTTGTTATTTAGATTCCACATATAAGTGAAATCACATCATATCTGTCTTTCTGTGTCTGACTTACTCCACTTACTACAATACCTTCCAGGTCCATCCATGCCACAGCAGATGACAAGCACCCATTCCTTTCCATGGCCAAGCAATATTCCATTGTATAGATGACCACCTACTCCTTATCCATTCATCCATTGATGGACACCCTGGCTGCCTCCACATCTTGACCATGATAAGCAATGCTGCATTGTTTATCTATATATACGGATACATTTGTCCCCTGGAAGTAGCATTTGAGTTTCTTCAGATAAATACCCAGAAGTGAAATTACTGGTCCTTCTTGGTCTCTTGTTAGCCTGTTTTAAAGCCTGTTTTGTCTGGTATAAGCATTGCTACTTCAGCTTTATTTGCTTGTTTGTTTGGTTCCATTTTCATGAAATATCTTTTCCCCATCCCTTTACTTTCAGTCTGCATGTGCCTTTCGATCTGAAGTGAGTCCTTTGTAGGCAGCATATGTAAGGGTCGTATCCACACAGCCACTAGATCTTTTTATTAGATCATTTCATCCATGCACATTTAAGGTCATTATTGATAGGTATATAGTTATTCCCATTTTATTATTCATATGTTTGATCTTTTAGTTATTTTTTTTTTTCTTTTCATCTTAAAGAAGTCCAAGATTCCTTATAATACTGGTTTGGTGGTGATGAACTCTTTTAACTTTCTCTTGTCTATATCACACCACTTTATTTTAGAGAAAAACAAAACCTGAGGGTATTTTTTTGCTAAGATATATGATATTATATTAAGAAAGAGTAAATCATAAATGGCATCTACCCAGTTCTTATTCTTTTATTAGAATGTGGATTGTTATATGGTAACTGATGGTGGAGTGTGTAATTTATTATCAAACAGCATCTTTATTTTTGCTTTTCATGATTCTTCCTGAAATAATTTTATTTATAAACTTATTTACCTCCTTCTGTTTTCCTCTTTTAAAAAATTCATTCACTAAACTTCATAAACTCTGGCAGTTCTCACAAAGTTGTCACTATAACTTTATTGCACATACTCATTATTGTCATTCTGGATATTAATGGTTTGTTATTGTGTAAAATGTGAATAGTATAAACAGACTGTTCAATCCCCCTTTCTCCTCCATCTTCTTTCTGAACTCTGAAGAGAACTTCCAAAGTTAATTTTAATGATAATTTGACTTTCAAAATGAGACTTCTTAGATGCTTTGAGAATAAGAAGTTTACTCTTTTAAAGCAGTCAAGGTAAAAAAAAAACAAGAGAGAAAAAAACAGTGTTAAATCAATATGGAATTTTCATGGGAAATACCTCTTCGAGCTGAATGTTCATCACGGTGATTTTTTTTAAAGAGACTATTGCTTTTAATTCTGCTTATATTTGGTGACATTTGGGTTTCAGTGAAGTGGGGCTGAAGGCTACCGAAGCACAGCTCTGACAGAATCATAACAATGATTTATCACAATCAGTTACTTCAGAGTTAAATAATCATCAGAAAAGGAACAAAATGAGTTTGTGATTTCTCAAAAATTAAAAACGTTTATCCTTTAAACATGTTTGACTATTTAATATTAATGCTTCATAAGATCTCACATATCTTAACTTTTTAATCTAACAATTATATAAAATAGGCAAAAAATTTCATTGTGCATTTCAGAGATGAGGAAATTCAGCCTCCTAGAAATCTGACTTTCAGATAATAGAGTTAAAAATAAAAGCTAGACCTTGAATTAAGTACCCATACTCCCACATTCTGTAAAATAAAGAATTCATTGGTATTTCTCACTTCCTAATTAGTGCATTAAATTATTTGAAACATTTGGTGTATTAAGGTTCTTCAGAGAATCAGAGCCAATATGATGTATGTTTATCTCTATAGAGAAATTTATTCTAAGGAATTTGCTCATATTAGTATTGAAGCTGAGAAATCCCCAATCTGCATTTGTCAAGATGGAGTTCAGGAGCTGTTGGTGTAGTTGCAGTCTGAACCAAAAGACCTGAGAACCAAGAGAGCCAGTGGTGTTAAATTCCAATCTGAAGCCCATAGGTTCAAGACCAGGAAGAGCTGATGTTTTAGTCTGGATCCAAAAGCCAGAGAGACCAGTTTCTCAGCTCTTGCAGTCAGGCAGGCAGTGTTCCCTCTTTCTTGGTTTTTGGTTCTATTCAGGTCTTCAATTGATTGGATAAGGCCCACCCACATTTGGGAGGGCTGTTTTATTAAGTTTACTAATTCAAATGTGACACCTATTCAAAAATACTCTCTCAGAAACACCCAGCATAATGTTTGGTCAAATATATAGACAACCTGTAAGCCAATCAAGTTGATATCTAAAATTGGCCATCACAGTTGGTTAAATTCATGAAGTTACTTGATTCTTTCATCTCATCAGTTGTGGATAGGTAAAATTTAAAATGCATTCTAAGACATATTTGTAGAAATATTTGTAGAATCCTTATTTTTGTAGAATTAAATATACCATATTCAATGAAGTATAGATGCACAACCATTGAATTAATAACTTTTTAGTTGTTAAGTCAAATTAACTAAATGCTTAAATAACATTTACAGGTGAAGCCGGTGGTTGGAACACAATGACCCTACATTTCTGGGGTTATGTAACTTGTAAAAGGTACTTACTGGGCTGTCAGAAAAGCCATGATGTATTTTTTCTATGTTTTTCATTGCAAAAATGCATTATGGCCTTTCCAACAACCCAATATTTTCCCTAGTTATCAAATAATACAATTAGTATATTTAATTTTAATAGGAACTGAAATTCTAGTCAGGGAGATCAAAAAGAATAAAGCAACAAATGCAGAGGGCATTTCAGGCTATAATTAGACTGTGATATGAATAAAACAAATAGGGTGTTAATATAGAGACTTACTTTTGGAGAACAAAAGAACTTCTAGCAGAAGTGGGAATGAAAAGAAGCATACAATTTTAATATACTTTAGAAAGCGGAAGCATAAGAACAGTGACAAGTGAAAGATAAAGTTGAAGGAACAGGAAAGTTTATGTGTATCTCCTGGGATTTGGAATTTGCTCAAGAGGGCAGATGATGGAGCTACTTTTTACTTTATTTATTTATTTTTTAATTGTTTTTTTAGCTGGGCCATCCTGCCACCTGTTGGCAGCTTAGTGTCAGCTCAGCTCAGGCTGGGCATCACACTATTGCTCAGAGCTCAGCTCTTAACCAACTGAGCCATTTAGCGGAACCCTTGGAGCTACTTTTTAAAGAACTGAAAAAAGGGCAGGGGAGAAGCAGCTTGGGGTAGTGAACATAAATTGAGTTCTTTGAATTAACATGTCCATTGATATCAAAGGTGAAATTTTGAATAGAAGATACAAGATTGAAACAAAAGGGAGAGGTCAAGGCTAAGCTGTTAAGTATGAGATTCATATGTAAATAAATGTCATTTAAAAAGTATTCATAGAAGAGATCACATATAAAGAAAGTATAGCTAAGTCTGTGTAGTCATAGACTTAGCTGTTATGCAAAACACTTTTACGTACTTCTGGTTTTTTTTTTTTTTTTTTTTTTTTTTTTTTAAAGATTTTATTGGGGAATTGGTGGAGGGGAACAGCGTTGGGGAATCGGGGAAGGGGAACAGACAAGTTGCCGTCTTCTTGTTCTTCAGTTTAGTTGCGGAGGATGTTGCTTCACTGTTGGTATCGTCATTGCGCTCTTCCCGGATGAGGCAGATCTGTCGCTGGCCTCTGGATGTCGCTCATCGTGGCTATTGGCAGTTCACGCTTGGCTGCCAGCCACTCACGCTGGCTGCGGGCCACTCACTGCAGCCTTTGGCAGCCCACTGCAGCAGGGGATGCAGCCCACACCATCACCGGGGCTCGCACAGCCCAGCTCCAGGTGGAGCTGTTGTTAGCTGTAGAGGGCAGTGTCCCTGGCCCTCATGTGGGATCCGAACCGGGGCCGCTGGCATCCCAAAACCAGCGCTTAACCAATGCGCCACTCGGCCGGCCCCGTACTTCTGGTTTTAATGAGGAATTTCTGTGGATTCACTCTTGGATTCTTTTCATCCTTTGGGCATGTCTCATCAAGGAAATGTAAAATATGAATATCTATATTATGAATTTGGAGACTGAACAAGTTAACCTCAACTCTAACACCTCCATTCTCTTGGGAATATAACTATCAATAGAGGAGAGAATTTTTTCACTGCTTTGCCATTCCATAATTCTTATCTGGACAAGCCTCCTCCTCACTTGATAAATTTGCCAAATTCTATAGATAAATGAATTCTATAGATTGACAAGTTCATTTAGTCAACAAACCTAAAGTTATGCCTGCCCTATCTTGGACTCAATTACCAATTACCAATTAGGATAGAGCCCTAATTGGACTCTATCATCAATTACCATTATATATTGGCCTCTACATTTACTTTCTGTTCTATTTTGCTACTTGTTCATACCCACTTGAAGAAGAGGTGGGCTGTTTACAGAAAGAAGTCTTAGAAAGCTCCAATATAGGAACTTACTTGAAAGAGCTTAAGTATGATTGAGTTGGAGAGATGAAGCAAGAATATATGAGGGAATAAAAGGATATGGCCAGGACTTCTTGCAAAGAAGTACATGTTGTTTTGACAAGAATCTGAGTCACATGATAAGTGCTAGAAAAATCAACCAGGGAACGGCCACACTTGACTGGGTTAACCACGCTGGGAAAAGAAGATTGAGTAGAACATGAAAGAATGGGAAGTATCTGCATTGACAAAATAGAGTAGGGTGAGAAAAATTTTATAAAGATATGCCAGGGAAATGCAAAGTCAGTATTTTGACCTCTGTGATTTTAAACTTTCCTATGTAATTTATCAGGGTGACATTTGTTAGCAAAATTATATAGGCTTCAAGTGTACAATTCTACAATAAATCATATATACATTGCATTATATGTTCACCACCGAGAGTCAGCTCCACTTCCATCACCATATATTTGACCCCCTTTACCCTCTTATACCATCCCCCTCCCCTCTTTCCCTCTGGCAACCACTAAACCTTTGGTTTTTCTCATCCATTTTTTCATCTTACCACAGAAAACAACAAAAGATGATAATCTCTTTTTGCTATATTTTTCAATTATCTAGAAACATTGAAAGAAGGATAAGGCAAGATCTATTAAACTTATAATAATCTGGTCTCTAATTACCCTTTCAGGCCTTTTCCTTTGTATTCTTCTTTTCATTATTTTATTTGTTGATTTTATTAATAATCCTTTCATTCATTCATTCATTCATTCATTTGTGAGCCACCCAGTGTTGATTCACTTAATAGTTATTAAACATTAGCTATCTTTTGGGCTACAGTGACACCATAGTGAACAAGACAAATGCTGTTTGTGCCCTTGTGAAGTTAATCAATAAAAGAAGACAAACATAAAATAAATTATTTCAAATAATCAATAATGACCATTCTATCCAGTTACCATGAAGTGAGAGGATAGCTTTGGAATACAGATTGCTCAGTTCAGCTGAACATGGGGTTGCTTATTCAATTTTAATTTGCAAGGTATTATGTTCATTTACAAAATGTGCAAAACACTTTGCTAAGTGTAACTGATTATAACTTCAGAGAAAGCAGAACTTCTCCGAAGGTAAGGACTATAAAGAGAATTAAATGTTAAGTTTTTGAATAACAAGCTTATACACAATGATCACTTCAGTTCTGGACACTAGTTTGTGAAATTTCTATTAGTAACATTGAGATTTCTGGATAAAGAGAAGATAAAATGTGTTATCCGTTTGGGTTATCCCTCTTTTTGCTGATCAAGAGCATATACTAGCATTGTGTACCTTAAGAAAAAAACAGAGAAAGACATGGTGGTTATCTAAAAATACCAAATAGCAGGGTGAGCATATTTTCCTTTAATGCTTTCAGTCATTTCTAAAACAAGATTGTAAAGAGTCACGTTGTTACTGAAATACGTGGCACCGTATTCAGATGGAGGAAACAATTCTCTTCCAACACAGGTTCCTGGGAAGTGCTGCTTCTTAAGACTTGTTTGTATTTGTTAAAAAGAACAGAAACTTGAATTCAAGCGAGGAGTAAAGTCCCCCAGCTATGAATTATTGTAGATATACTGTCCAATTAATGAACATCTCTCTCAGATCTCTTTAAAAAGGAAGTTCTTCTTCTATCAAAAAATTATTTGATATAGAAAACTGCTTTTATTTTAAGAGGGGTAGGTCAGAGACGGTGAATAGAATAACTAGAATAATTTATTTATATACCTAGCTCTCTCTTTCTTGCTCCCTTTTCTTTTTATATTCCTTCTCCCTTCCGCCCCTCCATTAGTCTATAGTACATGCACATGTGTGTGCATGCACGCACACGCGCGCACACACACACACGTTTATTGATTTATCATTATGTATTTATTTCGCACTATTAGTGAAGAATAGAAAAAGGGTTTTCTGTTTGCCTTCCTCCCCACTCATCCCATTTCTTACCAACCCCATGCAACCAGAAATCAAGGCAAGCAAGACCAAAAAGTCCATGTTTTGGAAAATTAGCATGCTTAGATTTAGAACCAAACCATTTGAAATGTACAGTTGTTATCTGCTAGTGTGCAGACTATAGTTGCCACTGTATGGGGAGAGTTTCCCATGTAGTAGAAGAAATTATTGTGTTGGGGACGATATCAGCAATTGACAATACACTGTGACCCATTTCCATAGAGTACCCAAAGAAGCTCAAGACCTCTGATGTAGAGCTAGGGAGATGCCACATATATAAATGGGGGGTTGCTCCTTGGCACCTCAGGAAGCAAGCCCTGGGCAACACATGAATACAGGGCTACAGAATGCTGACTTTGGCTGGATCTTGGATTGATCTAACAAGTATCCATCTGGGAACATTCTTAAATCTGCTTTTGCTCACTCAAAATGCAAGCTCTCCATATGTGTGTGGCACTGTAGTTAAGAGTAAGGGCTACACATAGCATGGATAAAATTGAATTTCTCAGAATTCTGCATAGCAAGATTTTAGAGTCACTTTTTACTTTATTCACAACACTTAAGATGTGTGACTGGTTTTATAGCGAGAGATGCGGAATACATTTTTTTTTTTTCGCAGTGCATTACAATTTTCCATGAGAATTCACAAAGAAATCCATTGGGCTTCACAAGGAGGTGAATATCAGGCTGTAGAAATTTTGAGTTTCAGAAGAGGAAGTCTTCCTTAATGAATAGAACTTGATAAATAGAATCAACAAAGTAAAATGGGCTAAGAAAAGAAATTAAATTCAGTCTAGTCATTTATATTCACTATATAGTTAATTATAAATAAATAAGAAATACCTACAAGTCATTTGGTTCAACACTCGGTAAATTTATAAGAAAATACAAATCACAGGTCTCAATGGTATTTAATTTAAAGGAATAATTGTGCAGGCTAAAGGATTTGGAAATTTATACTATTAAAATTTAGGTGAAACAATTGGGTAATACTTACATTCCAATTACCCCAGAGGCTCAAGGAATAAAGACTATTAATTAGATTGGGCAAGGGTTTTATTTGAGTCAAAACTTGTACTTGTAATCATGTTTTCAATTCTTTCAATGTTTCTTAAGTAATAGAATGAAGCTCTCTGAGATATGCAATAGTTTATTGAGATTACCATTTGAAATCTTGAGTTTTTTTAAATCTTTTACACACAAAATTTGTAAAAGACATTTATTTTAGAAAGTGCATTTGTTACAATAGGTTTAATATAGAATATGTGATTTAAGTGTAAGAATTTGGATATACTCACTCAAGCTATAAAATGAATCCATTAGGCTTATGGGCATTAATTTAAAATTTAAGACCTCAATAGCTTTATGTATGTTAATTTCACCTCTCTAAGTATGGTGTTAATCTCTTACTAGTATGAAAACAGTCTTGGTTTTCTCCTGAAAAGCCCATTCATTCTAAATATTAATTCTGGAAAGTTTAATCCTCCAAGACAAAATCCTGTTCCTTCCACAATGTCAAGCCAAAACATTTTCATCTTATCCTTAGGCCTTGTATTGTACTTGGTCCAATCCTTAACTGGTTTCAGCTACTGTGCCAGTTTTGAAGACTAGGACTTCCAAAGCAGAGGCGAATATATTATACAAGGAGTTCTCTAACGGTTTCCAAAGTGTGGTTTCTAGACCAGCAGCATCGTCTGCTGACATGTCAGAAATTTGAATTGTGTTATCTCACTCTGGATCTTCAGAACCAGAAGATGATTCTGACTCACATTTGTGTTTAATAACTATTATTCTATTCCATTTAGCAAACCAGCATTGCACCCTCACCCATCATTGGCAAATGTGCTTCCATGTTTTTTTTCTAATTTTTTCTAATACCTCCTTTAAAGCAATCATAGCTCTTCAATTAACCTATGGTGGAATTTTTCTCAGAATTTGTACTAATTAAAAGTAGTTTCTCCACAAAAATATCTTTGACTCCATGTTTGTCAGCATTCCCTAAAGACAATGTGGTTTCATCAAAAATACGCACATAAAATTCCCAAGGATGAAAAATCTATCTAGAGACTTTTTTTTATTATTCTGTTTAGTTTACAGCCAAGATATTAGCATCTTTTGAGTGTTATATGCCAAAAGATCTGGCAAGGCAACCAATTCATTTCTCTGAGTGTTTCCATTTGATACACTTAAAAAGCAACACAGGTAAATAATGGAAGTGCCTATGTGAGCTCATTTCCTCAGCAGCTGATTGAATGTTTAATTCACTTCACTTCAGAGGAAGAAGGATGACAAATATGAGGCTCTAATTGAATAGACACACAGCTGCTTTTAATATTGTGCAATTAAGATCTTGTCAACAAAATGTGATTATTCTCCTTTTTTTCTGAGACAAAAATAACAAAAACATACAGAAAATAATGAATGTATATGAGATGTAAAGACACAGTATTGAATGGTTGAAAAACTGAACTACCTGACATATTATATGTTGTGGGAAAAGAATATGAGGTTTGTGATGGTATTTTGTCTCTCATGCTCAGCCTAGACATAGGCTTTGCTTTTAGAATTTGATAAAAATTTAAAAATGAAAAAATTTAACAAACACACACACTGAGATCCAGGGGTATATGTAAATCTTAAACAGCATTTCTTTTGAGATTCTCAATGTATTCATCTATTGAGAAAGGCAAAGGCAGGTGAGAGACTGATGTATGAATGGACAATATCCAGACCACATGTAAAAATAGAACTCTGACCCACAATCTACAGCAACTGGTACGGAAGCCTGCACAGCAATTGACTCCAAACTGTTAGGACTTAATCAATTACCAGCTTCCCTAATTTTTGCCTCCTCTTTCAACTAAGGACCAAATGGAGAAAGTCAAATATATTCCTCTCACCAATCACCTAGGATGTCTTCCTTCTACTTAACCCACCTCCAGCTTCTCCATGGCAACAACTTCCGGTTAGGGCATACCTAAAACATTCTCTTTTTCCCAGTATAAATCTCTTATACCCCCTGCCTGCCTCCTCTGACTCTCTATCAAACACATGTGATGGAGGCTGACTCCCTTGGTCTAGCAAGCTCCGATTAAACAGCATTTGCTTATTCTAATTTGGGTAGTCTTCATTTTTTTACATATAAGCAAATCCATAATACTTAAAATGCTTTCAGTACTAGTTTTCTATAGAATTGTAGAGACTATGGCCTCCAGGAAAGAATCTTCATCAATCTGAATGTAATTTTTCAGCTTCAGATTTGATAAAAACTTGAAAACTCATAATGAGGATGCTATGAGAGTAACATGAACAGACTACAAGATTTTAATTGAAGATGGAAAGGAGAGGTTGGGTTAGCACCAAAATTTGAATATTATAGATTTCAAGTTGGCTTTCCTAAGAGGGTATTACTATGCTGTCCATATTGTTTTCAAATGGTCATTTGTACTTCAGTGAACCAATCAAAGGGTTCCAAATTCACCATTACTCATTCCGCAACAGGAAACCATCGAAGAGCAGTTCTGAAGCAGAGGATTTTATTTAATAGATCCATTTTTCCAGAAATACACTAAAAAAGTGAGCTAAATATATGGCCTTTACCAGTGATATTCCATAGAAACAATAGTAGGAAGGTCAAATGGGGATTTCCACCCTGGGTAAAAGGACCAATGGAATATTTATCTGTAGAGTACTTAGAAACAATAATAAAACTGAGCAAAAATTGCTCTGATTTTCGTTATTTCCATGCATTGGTAATCTAAACAATGTCAGTGTTTAGAAAAAAATAAACAAAAAGAAAAAACAAACAAACTGTAAGAATCATAAGGTGATCCCGACTTTTGCTGGTCTAAGTTCAAAACAGTTGCCATGGTTATGATTGAGGTTGAGTTATAGCAATATATATATGTAAGCTACATATTAAGATTCTTTTATTAAATTGAATTCCACAAAAATGTTACTTCAAATACCTTTCAGTTATACAGGGGTCCCCTTGACACACACAAGCTCAGCCAGACTCATTTCTTTTGACACTCATGTTGTAATTGTCAAGTCCTTCAAGCTCAATTTGGGTATAGCATTATATCTCTAACGCCATGACTCTATATATCTCTGTATTTAAATAGGAATTTGGAATAAACAATAATAATACAGTGATTTTGAAGATGAAGCATTAAAACTTGATTTGCTTTAATTCTGGCTTCTGTGTTACCCCTTAGTGTTTTGTTTGTGTGAAAATTTTAAAACATTTAAATGAAGTGTGAACAGTGATGTGAAATATTTTTGTTCATGAAGTATCCATAAGCTGACATACAGATTTCCAAGTTAAATTTAGATAAACACTGATTTTTTTTTTTAGTATAAATATGTCCCTTGTAATATTTGGTACAAACTGATAATAAAAAGAAAATATATGTTGTTTGTCAGAAATTCAAATTCAGCTGAGTGACCTGTTTTTATATTTGCTAAATCTGCAACATTGGCAGAAGTTTTGTTTATAAATGACATAGCTTACTAAATTTTTAAATCTTTAAAGTTGAAACAAAGTAGAAGTTATTTTTAAAGTTTTGATTGTTTTAAAACTAAAAGATGAATTAGGAAACTAAATGTTATATCAATGGTATGATTTTCTGGTTTCCAAATTTATTAATTTCTGTTTGTTAAAATCTAGTTATATAGGACAACTATTTTTAAAAGATATTATTACATAAGACTGCAAGAAAAAATAATTAATATTTTTCTTTCTAACAAGAAGGACCCAAAGAAGACTTGATATTATCATATATTTACCTTTGAATGAGAAAAAGGAAAAATTTGGAAAGGGAAATATCTGTATTCTCCAGTTCTCTAACTGGATCACCTTTTCCTCAAAGACTTTCCTGTCCTTTCTTAGAATATTAACCATTCATCCTCTCTGCTCTCCTTGTATATCCTGTTGTTGGTATTATACTATGGAACCATTATTTGTTTATATCTCTGCCTTGGCAAGAAGACTGACAGTATCTTAAGAAAAAGGATGGAGGTATTTATTTGTAGATGACTAGAGCAGATATGTTTGCAACTAATGCTTGTACTTATTTATTTATTTTTTTAAAGATTTTATTGGGGGATTTGGGGAGGAGAACAGTGTTGGGGAATTGGAGGAGGGGACCAGCCAAGTTGTTCTTCAGTCTTCATTGTGGAGGGTGCCAGTTGCCATTGGGCTTCCCATTGGCAGCTCATGGCCTCTAAGCTCAAGGTGCTGTGTTCAATCTTAGTTGCGGGTGGGCGTAGCCACCATCCCATGCGGAGTCGAACCAGCAGCTTTGTTGTTAAGAGCCTCATGCTCTATCATCTGAGCCATCCCGGCAGCAGCTCAGCTCCAGGTGCTGAATTCAGTCTTAGTTGCTGGTGGGCGTAGCTCACCATTGAATAGGCAATCTTGTTGTTACACCAGCTGAGCCATCTTGTTACCTGTTGGCAGCTCAGCAACAGCTCAGCTAGAGCGCAGCACTCACTGGCCCATGTGGGAATCGAACCAGCGGCCCTGTTGCTCAGAGCACGTGCTCTAAGCCAACTCTTAACCAACAGAGCCACTCCGCCGGCCTGCTTGTACTTTTTAAATAGCTCAGTTGCATTAAGGTTACTGGATATTCATGTCCATGTCAAGCAATGGCATCCCTGTTTCAAAAGATCTTGTGACATAGCTTTTTGGATTCATAAAGCACTTGTTACAAATTTCCCTGGAAAAATTAACTGAAGGAAACTTCAAGTGTATGAGAAATGGGTGACTCCTAGAGCTAAAATGATAGAGCAAAAATCAAACCTAAAATTTCTAAAAACTGTAAACTGTATGTGAATATTTATATTCTTAATATTAAAAGTAAGAACTGATAATGATAAATATATTATTTTTAACTTTTTATTAAAGTAAAACATTCGTACATGCATGAAAGTGCACTGGTGGGCAACTATCTAAGTTTTCGTCAACATAAAGATGTTTCTATAACTAGAACCCCAGAAGTTCTCTTCTTGTTTCCCTCCAATCACTATTCCCACAGCATCACTAAAGGTAATTACTGCTTTAATTTCTAAACATATAATTTAACCTATGTTTGTACATTCTATTAATGACATTATAGAGTATCGACTCATTTAAGTCTGCCTTTTTGCACTCAACATTCTATTTCTAAGATTCTTTGATATCATTTTGTGTTGTAAATCATTCGTTCAATTGTTGAATTCCATTAGATTGTGTGACTCGCTATTCAACCAATGATGGTCATTACGACATTTTGTAGATTTGGGCTATTATGAATAGTGCTGATAAAATCATATTAGAACATGTCTTTTGGTGAACATATGTACTGTAGAATTTCTGTGCCATGGAAAAATGCATGTATTCATCCTTAGAAGATGTTTCTGAACACTTTTCCAGAAGAGTTGTACTAAACTATTCCAATTGGGTGATTATGAGGATTCCGGTTGCTAGATATAATTGTAAGTTCTCATGTTTATAATTTTTGAGTGCTTATAAAAATTACTGTTCGGTGAATAAGCAGTTTGCATAGATTATCAATAATCCTCATAACAACCTTGCAAAGTAGAATGCAATTTTCACTTGTCAGATGAAGAAACTTATGTCAATAATTTTAATAAATTTCTCAAGGTCAAAAAGCTGATAATATCAGTGCAAAGATTCAAACGAGGTCTGCCTAACTATATGGTTTCATAATCTTGATATTATCATAATCCTGTTAGCATAAAATTTGACAGGATGATGTTTGTGACAGACAGCCATCTGTAAGCCTTAAAATCCAATTGCAGTTGTTACTTTAATTTTTGTAGTTTCTTGTATTTATTTAAATATTATCTGCATTACTTCTAGTTTATAAATGAGGAAAATTAAATTCTGAAAAGATAAGTAACATGCATGAATTCATATTAATGACATCTCTAGGAGGTCAGAGCACATAGAGAAGACAGGTACAACGGGAGTCAATTGAGGTCGGAGCTCTTGTATTCACCACTGCATTCCTGGAGTCAGCAAGAGTATCTGGCACACAGGAAGCCTTCAATGAATATCTAATGAATGGCTGAAGGACTGAATGAAAGAAGAGCCAAAAACGGATTATATGAATATGTTTCTCTAACTACTGAGTATGCAGACAGATGACTAACCTCAGGGGGCTGCCTCAAATTCTTTGTGGAAAGAAAACTTTCCTTGTGAAGGAAGGAAGCATATATTAATTTTATCATCAAGTTTCTCTCCAAATAGAGTTGTTTCCAAAAACCAGCAAGAGAGCTGCTTGCTTTCTTTCTAATAGAAATGATCACTGTGAAATCACAGATACAGAATTGAATCCAATGCTGAAGTTTAATTATCTGGGAAAGTGTGTTCTATTATCCACCCATTTAATAAATATCTTCCAGTGACTAAAGAACATGTTATGTGCTGGGATTAACCGATTGAAAAGGAAATCACAATTCTCTTCTTTATAGACATTATTATTATAGTTACATCAATTCCTTGGGGCTCGGTGTCCTAATCTAAACGTTGGAATGTTATTAATAATATTAACTAATATTATAATAACAATAGTAGAGTATTTTGATGATTAAATGAGGTAGAGAAACCATGAGATAAAACATAGCTGCTTACAAAATAGGATGGTCAGTATTGTGAATATTCTTGATTTATCTTTAGCGTAGTGAGCACAAATATATGGAATCACAAGAGACAGTATTTTAGGTGTAGCATTGCACTTCTGTTTTATTTTATGCCCCTAGCATCTTTAAAGAGAAATGTTCATTGATCCCTCTCTCACTCATTTATTAAACAGGTGTTTTATACCAAGTGAAAACTCCAAGTCTTTTCTTTACTATCATGTATTTATTATATTTTACAAAAGAAAAATTTGTTATCTGTGGAACAAAATGCAAATTCTTGGCATATAAGGGTACAAATCCATCTTGTTTACATGCAAATCCCTTAAAATGACTATTTCTCAAGGCTCCACCTTCTTTGTTTGTTAGGTAGTTCCCACTTATGCTCTTTAGGAGTCTTTCGTACGCCTTTTTCTCTTTCATCCAACAAGAAAGTTTCCAAACTTAGATTTTCCTCATGCAGAACTTTCAGACCTCTAGAGAAATCATTTTTCACCACCTCTGCTGTAAAAAGTGTTTTTCTTCCTAGAAAGCCTGTGTGATCAGGCAGTGGATCATGGCGGAGGGATGATTCTGTATAACCTCGGCTATGAGTCCCTGCAGAGGCTGTCCTTTCTACTGAGCCCCTGGCAGGAAATACCTACCTTGGCCCTGCCTTCGGTTTTGCCATTTAAAATCTAATTTGCTCAGAGCATATCAATGATTTGTAGGGCACAGTATCTCCATGTTCCATTAGTGAAAACTCTGTGATAATACCAGATTAAATATGACTATATAATGGCCCCAATGCACTAGTTCTTTGATCATTTAGTGAAGGTACTGTTTCTGCCAGACTTTGTGCTAAACATTGGAATTAAAAATATGACATAGTCAATTACCCTGAAGACTACAGAATACTATGCTTGTTGGTGATGTTACCAAGAGAAACCTGTGTAATTTTATCAAGTTCTGAGAAGTCATCTTATCTCAACCATGGATTTCTTAACCTCCTAAAGGCAGTAATCAGAACATTTTCTTTTTGAAGGAAATGTTCTTAGATCATTCTCAGTTCTCTTAACTGATTTCCTGTCCATCTTCAAATCTTTTTGAAATGGTTTTATTTTATTTTGAAAACCTCTACTTAGTCTGCTTTCTTGAAACTGCTATTATTTCTCTTTTTTTTTTTTTTTTTTTTTTGAGGGCAGTATCACTGGCCCTCACATGTGGGACCAAACCGGGCCGCTGGCTTCCTAAGCCAGTGCTTAACCACCGTGCCACTCAGCTGGCCCTGCTATTATTTCTCTTAATGTTTTCTTTACAACAGGTATTTGAGGGATCACAACAAAATTATTACACAATTGCCCATCAACACTTTATTTTAATTTTCCTCATACTTTTCCATGTGAGCTTATTGTCACAATCAGATTTTAGAAAAATAATTTAACTAAGATTACTGTCTGAGTGGGTCTTTCTTTCTTTCTTTCTTTCTTTCTTTCTTTTTCTTTTTTTTCTTTCTTTGTTTCTTTTTTGTCCATTTATATTAAATTTTACTGACATAATTTTTTCAGTAATAAGAACTAAGATATGTAAACCATCAAAATTCATTCCATGCATTAGCATATATTGGCAGTTTGTATAAAAAACGTTTTCTTAAACTGTTAATTTTTGTAAATACTCATGTTGCCAAGACATTCAATGTTCATTATGAATGAGAACTCATAAAACCCCGTACCATTTTCAAAGCACATATAAAAATATTACTTTGTGTAAATCTTCTAAGATGCTCATGATGTAATAGCTTACACATAAAAAGACAAAATAAAGAAGTCAGAAATGTTAAGTACCTTTTCTGATAACATAACTAGAATCAGTCATGAAACACTGTCTTGAACTTCATATTAAATATAATCACCATTAGACTATAAGAAATAGACAGGGGCCGACCAAGTGGCTCGGTGGTTAAGCGCTGGCTTCAGAAGCCAGCAGCCCAGGTTCCATCCCACATAAGAGGGCCAGTGACACTGCCCTCAAAATAAATAAATAAATAAATAAATAAATAAATAAATAAAAAGAAATAGACATATTTTTTTTTACGAATTATTTTTTTTTTAATTTCACTAATATTTTCCTAGCCCCTAGTTCAATAGCTGTGACATAGAAATGTGTTAATTCCTCTTTGTCTCACCTTTTATTTATTTATATTTTTTCAGTGCTTATAAAAGAGAGACTCTCTTGGTTTTCACTAAGGTTTAGGAGATATTCTGAACATAAATTTTGTCATAATCATAAATAGATATTTTCAGGAGAAATACGATGTAAAATTCCAGACATCTAAAGGAATGACTATGTCTCACTAACAGTTTTGATATCAATAGTAATAAAACAGTTAAACTCATATAACATATGGACAATTACTTAGATGAACAGTACTTAGATGTAGATTATAAAATATTAATGGTTTTAGGGTATATCATAATACTTTTGTTAATAACTGGGGTTGCATTTTGTATGGCTTTTTATGTAAAATGAGCATTATGTCCAAAAGACACAAAGAGCTTTATTCAAACTTCTGATTCCATGCAACCTGAAGTTAAATTGATATAGTCTTTCTGGCTACAAGTCTAGTATTCCTTTCCCACCATGCTTATTCTTTCACCTAGAAGATAGTTAAAACTTAATTTAGTCAAAGATAAAAAATAAAGAATAGAAACAACTGTTATGCCACTTGCAGCAAACAATTAAATGATGACTAACCATCACCGTGGTCATTTGTGTATTCCTTAGTATCTTCTGCATAGTATCAAATAGCTAGCTAGAAACTAGGAAATGAAAATCCTTGTTATTAGCCAAAGTATAACAGCATAAAATCTGTATTAAATCTCCAGAATCTACTCATGGTATGGGGTCATAAGATCCAGAACAATGATAACCTAAGCCACTGAACAGCAACGATTTTGCCCTCAATGTATTAAAAATACCTCAACTACTCACCAAGTTTAGTCTGGAATATTTAATGTTATTATATAATCAAAAGGTAACTGTTTCAAACTTAATACCTACAAAGCATCAACTATTTGATTTTAATGGAAATTGATATGCATGGTGCTAAAATAGCAATGTCAAAAAAAGTGAAATTCAGGTTTATTTTCTTTGATAAAGAATATAGAGGGCCGGCCGAGTGGCTCAGTTGGTTAAGAGCTTGCTCAAGAGTGCGAGCTGAGCTCTAAACAACAGCGGTTCGATGCCAGCCCGAGCTGAATTCTGAGTTGCCGTTGAGCTGCCAACAGGTGGCAAGGTGACTCAGCTAAAAAAAAAAAAAAAAAATATATATATATATATATATATATATATATATATATATATATATATATAAATGTATGACATAGTTTTAAATGATTTTCTCATTTGTAATAATTAAAATTTTAGACATAATTTTAAAATCCTTTCTCAAAAGTGAATATATTCTTCTTTATAGCTGCAAAATTGTACCATTTGCAACGATATGGATGGACCTAGAGAACATTATGTTAAGTGAAATAAGTCAGTCAGAGAAAGACAAATACCATATGATCTCACTTATATATGGTATCTAAAGAACTGAATAAATGAGCAATGTAAACAGAAATAGTCTTAGAGACACAAAGAAAAAACTGATGAGGGCTAGAGGGAGAAGGGGAAGGGACGAGGCAACACAAACTGATAACTACAATACTACTGCAGAGACAGAAGAGACAGTTTAGGGAATATAATCAATAAGGTTGTAAATAGTTTTCTTAGGGGAACAGAAGGATGCATGTCTTGTTAGGGGGACCACTTCATGGATGGTGTAGTGGCCTGACCACTTCACTGTATATCTGAAGCTGCCGCTGAATAATATTAGATGTCAACTATAATTTAACGCATATATAGTCATGGGATGTGGAGTATAGTGTGGGGATGGAGTCAGTGGAATTGTAATAGATATGTATGATATCAGGGGTGGGAGGGCAGGGGAAGGGGTAGTCACTTTGTAAGGGGTGAAAAAGGATAACTATTGCATTGTTTTGTACATCTGTAACTAATAATAATAATAATAATATTTTTTAAAGTGAATACATTCTTAATATACAGAAAAGTCATTTTGTAATGTAAGAGAAGGAAAGATTATGATATATGTATATAAATTGTTTTGTCTGTAGGTATGATGTTTTCATTTATCTTAGTGGCACCATCCCCTTTGAAAAGAATATCTTAACGTATCTGTTGAAACAAAATTATCCAGCACCAAAACTGAGATTAATCAGAACTAAGATGCCTCATGTACTCTATTTAGGTGTTTATTATAGGACTTACTGAACACAAATTTATAGAAATGGTATATAATTAAATGAATAGAAAAATTCCCTGATTCATTTTTAATATCGATCATATGGTTTTCATCAGCAGTTTCAGGTAGTAAATGGTGAAGACTGTAATATAGCCATAGACAAAATTTAATCTTAACTACTTAGCTTTAGGTTTGGCCAGACTATCAAAAATTGTAGCCAACAATTCTTGTAGTGAACTTGGGAATCTTGAGAATATTCAAGGAGTCTGGCTGTGACTCCCTCTGAATTTAGGAAATCATTTGGAACATAGCCACCAGTCTCCAAGAATGTTTAGCCATCAATTTGTGCACTGGCCTTATTATGTGGGTATGCATGAGAATCCATCGAACATTCCAGAAATAACATTTGGGTTTTATTTCTTATTTATTTATTTATTTATTTATTTATTTATTTATTTATGTCATTTGCATTGCTCTGCTTTTGACTAGAACGTATCTGTGCAGTACATCAGCTAATGTAAGGTGGCAACATTATGCCTGTGTATGTTGAGGTCACTAGAGTGCAATAATAGCTAGCTTGGTTCCAGCCACTTTGGCAGGAAGATAACAGGAAGGCATATGCTATACCAGGGGAAATTGCTACTTCTGCCATTATTACTCTCTCATCTTCAAATTTCCTGGCCAGGGAAATACCACAAGCAAGAAAGAAGAGAAAGAACTCACTGAAATTTTCTCTTTGTGCAGTCTCATAAGGTTCAAAAATACATATGGGCACAATCTCCCATGTTGCTTGTAGAAAAAAAATCATTAGGTGAGAAATAGACAACTCGTTCTAAGAAATTTCTTGGCAGCTCTTTGGCAGGCTAGACAAAAGGAGTAAAGATCAAAAAAGTGAAAAATTGAACAAAGTAGCAAGGGCTGGTAAATAAAATCTAAGCCAAACCTGTGAAAAATTAGCTTTCCCTCTCAATTATTGAACTGGCTATTGACAGAAGCATGCAGGAATTTTCAAACAAAATCGTTAAATGCAAAACCCCAGTTAGATTGAAGAGAATTTGTTCTCAAACTAATGCTATTATGTAGGCCTAGAGACCTTAATGAAATTAGA
Organism: Aselliscus stoliczkanus; assembly: GCA_033961575.1. Taxonomy (NCBI): domain Eukaryota; kingdom Metazoa; phylum Chordata; class Mammalia; order Chiroptera; family Hipposideridae; genus Aselliscus; species Aselliscus stoliczkanus. Next base: position 117,056,931 of record CM066736.1, read on the forward strand.
CAAAGAAAGAATGAATTTGTGGTAGTATGTGACTTAGATCATAGTCCAAAGTATTAGACCAACGGTAAGTAAGGTCCATTTACACGACTATTGGCAAATTGAGCATGCTGACACTTACACCTTAGGGAAACTTCATAGTCTGAAGAAGACGGCTTCAGTCATTCCTTTGTGCTTTTTTTTCCCATAGCTCTGTTATTCAACATCTTTTGTGTCTCCGTTTCTCAGTGACCAAAATATCCTTGTGTTCACCTTTGCCCATTCACTCTCAGGCACATTGAGCTGAATATATATAATTCCACTGACTTCTCAGCTTTCATACTCTATCCAAAAGTAATCACATAGCATCCTCTTGGTTTTTCAATATTTAAAAAACACAAAATAGGGCCGGCCGAGTGGCGCGGCGGTTAAGCGCTGTCCTGGGGAAGCCAGCAGCCCCGGTTTGGTCCCACATATGAGGGCCAGTGACACTGCCCTCAAAAAAAAAAAAAGAAAAAGGAAAAGAAATAGACTCATATAAATATACACAACTGATTCAAAAGAAAAAACAAAAACAAAAAAACACAAAATACATAAGATTTCCAGATGTGTGATGAGAGCAAAACATAGCTTTTGAATTGCCACAAATTTTTCCAAAAAACTAAATAGACCACTTAGGCAAGGAAAGGAAACAACACGAGAATTATAGTCAATAGAATTTGATGGTAGGAAACCCCGATAAACTTCAGGAAATGGGCCATATGTCTGCCCCAAGGTCAAGAGACATCCAGAGGTGATCATAGGCAAGTGAATGCAGGTTCTTGATGGGCTCTAGAAACTAAATAATACAGCCGAAACTTACATCCCAAAATGAAGGGGCTTTTCTACACGTCATGAGTAGAAACCTGTATGAGTGGCACAAAGAGAAAATTCCTTACAGGTTTTAAAATGCTTTTGAGTCTAGAAAATATATATACTACATGCATGAATATATGAGAATACATAGGAGAATTTATAGGAGTGTGTTGGTCTAAGCTCTTAAGACTCTCAGAAGTATTCATCAGATACTCTTTTAAAGCAGCAGAGCCTGTCATGAGGAAATATGTACTTGAAAAAGAAACCAAATGGAGCATGGCAAGAACACTGGGTCAAGAAAAATAGAAGTTTAAGATAGCTTTGGGAGGTAATGGTTACATAAGTTATTGTTAAGAAGAAAATTCAAAATCCAATATAAGACAAAAATCTAAGTAATTTCAACATGGAAATGTACATGTAAATGAGCTTCATACCCCCTCCAAAACAACCAAAAACAAAAAGAATGTTTTGGGCATAGAATTTTTTCACAAAGGGATTCCTCTAAACTTTGAAGGATCGTGCAATCACTTTGATCCTAAAACTGTTCCAGAGCATGAAAAAAGAAAACCTTGAAAATACCTTTGGTGAGGAGAATGTAACATTGTTACCAAATCCTAATGAACACACAATTTAGAAAAGAATTCATTCTGCAAATAGTTCTTAATTATGAATATCCATACAAAAATATTAAATACAATTTAGCAAACAGTATACAACAGTGAACAAAAAAATACATTATGATCCATTGGGATTCTTTCCAAGAATGCAAATATGGTTTAATGAAGGCATCCAATAATATAATTCATCATATAAATATATTGAAGAAAAAAAAATCATAGCTGCTGAAAAGGCATTTGACAAAAATCAAAACATATTCATATTATTACAATAAAAATAAATAGAAACTTCTAAAATAGATTCAAGAGTAAACATGAGTGCAAAAATTAGCATTTTACTTGATACATACTAGAAGCATTCCTACTAAACTTAGGTGAGAGAAAAAGACCCACTATTGCTCCTACTATTTAACATGTGGTCAATGTGTAAATAGCTAAAATCATAAAAGCAATCATAAGCTCAAGAAGTAGAAAGGAAGAAGAAAGACTGTATTTATTTGCAGATGTTATAATTGTATGTGTGTGTGTGTGTGTGTGTAAGAAATGTCCAAAGATCCATGTTGAAATGTCCAAAGAAATGTTGAAAAGCTACTGCAAATGATAGCAGAGTTAGTAAAGTAGTAGGATAACAGAATCTTTATATAGTAAGCTAAAAGTAAGTTTTTCTTAACTTTAAAAATGGTACAAGGTAAAATGAAAAAAGAAGACCTATTTATAATATCAATAAAATACAAAACATATAACACAAAATTCACATGGATTTTTCAAATATTGTGTGAGAAAAATATTAAAGCAACCCTAAAAGATACAAAATAGAATTGAACAAATGGAAATGTATATCAAATTTTGGAAGAGAAAAATTCAGCATGAAAGATATGTCAATTCTATTTCTGTTAATATACAAATTTAATATGACTCTTATGAAATGACTAGTTGCTTTTTCCTGAAGGTAGGTAGATTAATTATTAATCCTTATGGAAAAATAAACAAGATTAAAGAACCAGGAAAAGACAAAGGATACCATATAAACACAATGTTAAAATATGTAATTCCTGTAATTAAAGCACTGTGACATCAATGACTGAATGGCTACAACAATGCAAAAGACTAGAAGATCCAGAAAGAGACAAAAAAGCTAAACATGTAAACAGGTATTTTGCAAAGGAGAAAGGAAAATCTATTAAACATATGAAACAGCCTCTGAATAAGATAAGTTCAAATTGCCCGAAAAGCAATTTACACTTATCAAAAATTGAAATATTTAAGAGCAGCAAAATTACATACTACACACACTCATTTGCTTTAGCCATAAACATATTGATTATTAGTTTCCTAGAGCTTCTGTAGCAAATTACCACATACTGAGTGGCTTAAAACAACAGAAATTTATTTTCACTATTCTGGAGGAAAAAATACTGAAATCAAGATGTCTAGAGAGTTGGTTCCTTCTGAAGCTTATGAGGGAGAATATGTTCCATGCCTGTCTCCTAGACTCTCATGGTGGCTGGCAATATTTGACATTCCTTGGATGTAGCTGCATAATTCCTATCTCTGTGTCCATTCTCAAATGGTGTTCTCCCCGATTTGTCTGTATCTGTGTCCAAATTTATTTATATTTTTATGAAGACACCAGTTACTGGACTTGAGGCCACACTGATGCAGTATGATCTTTACTTAATCTAACTAATGATATCTGCAAATGACATCTGTTTCCATATAAGGTTACATTCTGGGGTTCTTGGCAGATATACATTTAGAGGGACACTATTTAATCCATAATAGACAGGACAGATGATGATGATGAAGATAGATGAGATAGATGATAGATAGATAGATAGATAGATGATAGATAGATAGATAGATAGATGATAGATACATATATATAATTTCACTACAAATATTTTTATTAACATATGAATTTTTTCATAGTTTGGATTGGAAATATTGTTTGGAAGAAGCCAAAATATGTAATAGGCTATTCAGATATATTTGTTTCTCTTGAACCAATCAGAAACCATAGTAGGACATTGTTGAATAATACCAATACTGTAAGTTGGTCATTACCATGACTAATTGTGCATTCCATCAAAATTGATGCTTTTGTGTTTGATTCAGACTTAAATTTAACATTAAATTCAGTTTTAGGTAGAAAGTCAGCACTAAATAAATTCCTTGAGAATTAATAATTGGTTGTAACTATCTACAAGGAAAAAATCAAAATCTTACTGTAAGCCCTAACCATAGTAATCATAATGCTTTAGAATTTAACAGAATGCTCTCCTGACATAACTAACACATGCATTTCATCATTTCAAATAACTGTCAGGAAGTAGATTTTTCTATGTACTCAGCCCCACACTGCCAAGTGATCATGTGAATCTTGGTTCATTATCCTTCTACCCTGACATAATTTGCATCTGGTTAATGGCTTCCAGAATTCCAGACATTATATTCTCACATAAGATTATCCCAAGTAGGAAAAAAGGGATGGAGTAATCCCTTTTTGCTTGCCTACCTATCTTCATTTTCATGGGGAGTGTTTTTTTCAAAGACACATATCTGAACAGATTTCCTTTATGTGGCATCACATGCCCAGTCCATCCCTCAGTAAATCACTAGAAAGAAACACATTGATTGTTTTATATCAACACTGATTCATTCTCTGGGACAGGTCGCATGGCCAGTATATGTGGGATTCTACAAATGAAAGAGGGATAGTCGTTGTTAGGTAGGTAACCCACAGTGACTATAATACTGACATGTGGTTTTCCACCTGACAAGGATGATCTTAATTTCTCAAAGTTCTCAGGGCAAATTATACTCAGGCACAGAGAGGGAAGAGATAAGTTGCCATCTCTTTCTGTCCTCCAAACTTTATACATTCATGAAGTTAAAAACGCGATGAACTGAGAACTTAATATATTTTTCAAACATTCCTTATGCAAATATTTGAAATTCATTAGAATGGGAGCTTTAAAAGTCACAGAATTTTGTCACCTTTGTTCACTAATGCGCCATAATGCCTAGCTCTGCACCTGGAATATAACAGTTGTTCAATGCATATTAGCTGATAATGTTGAATAACCAAATAGATGTCTGTACATCTGAAGAAGGAAGTAAAAAAAAAAATGAAGCTTTAACATTAAAAAAACAAAAAAACGTCCTGACCACATAGAATGTTTCATAGCCTTAATGTGTATATATGGTAGTTTTGGAATATGTTCTCTGTCCCAGCTTGTTATGCTTTAGTCTCACAAAATAATTGCCTCTGAGAAGAACATGACATATCTCCTGCAGCCTTCAAAGCATTCCCCTTAGCGTGGTGGGTAGACTGAGATGAGAGTATACCACTGAAAATGCATTTTACTCATTTGTTTTTCCTACGTCTCCCCACATAGTCTCACTAAGGACTGGGCTATATTTTTAAATATATGAGATAATCTGATAGCTCCTTTGGGAAAGTTGTTAGACTGAGCAATGAGTTTTAATTTAGAAAAGAAGTTAAAGACCCCAGACATCAATTTTTTTAAAAGGCACGATTTTGAAGTCAATCTATGAATTCTAGGCCTGCTCACTCATTAGGGAACTAGAGACATTTCTCCTGGATTTTCTGATGTATAATGATAAGGTTAAAAATCTGTATGAAAGTTTCATTTTGCATATTGGGAATTGATAACCCAAAGCAAAATTTGTTGCTGTTTGTTGTGTCAATATTTTCCTTGTTGTTGCTATTGCTACTATGACTATTTCCACTACTAATAATTTATAGATAATTAAGAATTTTTTTAAGTATCTTTTTTAAATTTTTTATTAAATTTATTGTAATGACTTGGTTAGTAAAATTATATAGGTTTCAAGTGTGCATTTCTGTAATACATCATCTATATATTGCATTGTGTGCTCACCACCCAGAGTCAGTTCTCCTTCCATCACCATATATTTGACCCCCTTTACCCTTTTCTACCACCACCCTCCCCCTTTACCCTCTGGTAACCACACAAACTGTTGTTTGTGTCTGTGAGTTTTTGTTTATTTGTCTTGTTCGTTAATTGCTTTCAGTTTTATATCTCACATATAAGTGAACTCATATGGTTCTTGAATTTTTCTGTCTGACTTACTTCAGTTTGCATGATATTCTCAAGATCTATTCATGTAATTGCAAATGGCAGTGTTTCATCTTTTCTTATGGTCGAGTAATATTACATTATAGTTTTGTTTTTCATTTTATTTTATTGGGGAATTGGGGGAGGGGATCAGCATTGGGGAATCGGGGAAAGGGAACAGACAAGCTGCTGTCCTTTTTGTTCTTCAATCTAATTGTGGAGGACAACACTTCACTGGCCCATGTTGGTATTGTGATCATTGGGCTCTTCCCAGCCGAGGCAGTCGGTCGCTGGCCATTGGATGGCCACTCACAGCAACTCACGGTGACTCACGGCAGCTCACAGAGGCTCACAACAGCTCACGGTGGCTCACAACAGCTCACAGCAGCTCGCCCTGGCTGCCAGCCACTTATAGTAACTCACAGCAGCCCACTGCAGCTCCACTGCAGCCTACACCATCGCCAGCGACCACTGCACCCTATACCGTCTCCAGGGACTCACAGGAGCTCAGCTCCAGGTTCAGTTGTTATTTATCATCTTAGCTGTAGAGGGCGCAGCATCATTGGCCCTCATGTGGGATCTGAACCAGGGCCTTGCTGCTCTGAGCGGGCACTCCAAGCCAACTCTTAACCAATGCACCACTCTGGAGGCCTGTATAATAGTTTTTAAATAAGAATAGTCATCATCAGCATGTTGGCATCTCTATGGGGGCATATGCTGTGACAAAGATAATAGTGAATGAACATAGCCAAATAGTTTAAAAAGCAGTTCAGGATTCTGGCAATCTGTTTTAATACTGACAAATTAAAAGAGCATGACTCAGAGTTTGTTTACTGGGAAAGATTTTTAAGTGGAGAAATAAAAACAATAATTAAATAGTGTAGACAAATGTTGATGTATTAGGCATCTTCAAGTTGTAGTTAGACAAAGCCTAGGTGTAAGAGAAATCGTTATGCCACCATTTTCAAAACAATATGGGGAAGAAAGTAGGGGAGAAAGAGGGCCACTGGAATAAAATGCAGCTACAAGTCAAAATACCTAGTGGTTGATTGTACAGCAAAATGGCAGGTGATGTTAACAAGTCCAGAGAATACCTGTTATGAGTTAGGAAATACTTCATGTTTTCTACCTCATTACAGTTTAATATTCTGAAATTTAGAAGCCTCCTACATCTCCTACACCTCCTACATCTTAGTGTACCCACTAATTTTGCACAATAAAAAAAGATAATTTTCAGAATTAAGACCTACAATATGAGTTTATCTTTGTTATTTTCTATTTGTGCTGCTCAATAGAGTAACCAAAACCACATGTGACACTTACATTTAAGTCCATATTACTTACAGTGAAATAAAATTGAAAATTCAATCAGGGCCGGCCGAGTGGCACGGTGGTTGAGCGCTGGCTTGGGAGGCCAGCGGCTCCAGTTTGGGTCCCACATGTGAGGGCCAGTGACACTGCCCTCAAAAAAAAAAAAAAAATTCAATCATAGAGTTCCACAAGCCATATTTCCAGTGCTAAATGTCACATGAGGCTTATATCTGCCAAACTATTGGACAGTGCAAACATGGAACATATCCAAAATCACAGACATTTGTATGGGGTAGCCCTTTAATGAAAGTTATGCTAAAACATGTGTGTTGTTGCATTTCAGTCTCTAAATCAAATATTTTAAAACATTCTTGGAGGGATGTTTAGGATGAGGATAATAATCTATGTTTAAGCAATGAGCTCCCTGGTCTAATAAATGATGACCAGTTTGACTGTGTTACATCTAATACATAATCAGTTACAATACTGTCCTATGAATATAGTTTCATTCCTTCCCCCTGTATTATACCATGCAGGTTCACAAAGACATTTACTGTCTTTACTCCAATCCAAGTAAATTCCCTTATCAAAAAGTTTCATCCTTCCCATTTTCCTACTCCTCTTACTTTCTGCTTGAATTGGTACCTAGCGCCATGGTCTTCTACAGCCTTTGCTCTATCTGGTTTTCCTGTCTTGTCTTCTATACTTCCACAGAAGTCATTCACAACCAGGTAAATTGCTGTTCTTTTTAATTACCTCATCCTGACTTTTTTATTTTTTTTATTTAACAACTTTAGGCTTCTGGGCACATAGAAGTAAATCAATTAAATCATTAAATATTATTGAATGCCAACTATATATAAAGCACTGTAATGTAATATCCTCCAATTCAATCAATTCTTGGGAAACCTATAAAGTCCTAAGAATTAACATTTCCAATTAAATATTCCCTAGCCTGACATGCATACTAAATTTACTCATCTAAATTTTGATGGCATAGTCTATAAATATACTTAATTTTTATGGTCCTTGCGTATTTTTTTCTAACATTTGAGTTTTTGACTGGGTATATATTATTTTCAAAACTGTAATTTAATACTTTAAGACTACAACCACATTTTATCTACCATTTGTGTCCTACATGCTTCTTCACATGGTATCTTGTAACCATCAACTTGTTTGGTCAATAAATTTCTTTCAGGGTTGACAATATTGGGTTTGATTTACTATGAATATATTGAAAATCTACCACAACTGAATTTTCATTGATATTTAATCATAAGCTGTGGCAGTACCTTGATACTTATACAAGATTTTCTTGGGTCACAATTGCTCATATCTTCGCCAAATCTAACAGAAAACTGTTGGCTGATTTGTAGGCAGTTTGTCCCTAAACTCAGCCATCTCTTTCTTACCCATTTCCCTATACCCCAGCATCATCAGCATACTACAGTTCTAGTAACTTAGCCAATTATCAAATGAAAACTGCTCACCAGTCTCTGCTTATGGAGAGACCACCAGTTCAACAACCACAAAGTGAAGGACATGAGTGAAGGGAAACTGTAGATTTTCTTTATAAACACTCCATTTCCTAAAAACAGAAATTTTATTTCTGCCAGTCCTCCACTTATGCTAATGGAATAACTAAAAAAAGGGTCAGGAGGGGAGTGGTTTGGAAGCCTTTAATACCCTAACTGAAATCTCTCAATATGCCTCTTTGTGGAATACCTGGTTAAGAATATAGCAGGCAGCATACTAAGATGGCCCCCATGATATTGCAACTTTAATTATGTTATGTTACATAGAAAAAGGGATTTTGCAGATATAATTGAGGTTATTTAATTGACCTAAACACATAGATGTTATTTGAGTGGGATTAACCTAATTACATGGGCCTTTTAAAAACAAGATATTGACAAGTAACAGAAGAGGAAATCAGAGAAATTTGAAGCATGAACGATCTGATGGAATGAGATTGGTCCCTTGCTGAGGAGGCCATGAGGCAAGGATGGGAGAACAGCTTATAGTATCTGAGAACAGTCCTAGCAAGACATCAGAACTTCAACCCTGCAAGTACAAGTAATTGAAGTCTGCCAGTAATCTGAAGGTGGTGCTTCATACTAGAATTTTGCTTAGAGCTGAGAGCTTTATACCCTAGCCTGGTCAACACCTTGATTTTTGACCTTCTGAATTCCTAAGCAGAGAACCCAGTCAAGTCTACCCAGACCTATTACTTACAGAACTGTGAACTAATAAAAGGGTATTGTTTTAAGGCACTAAATTTGGAGTAATTTGTCATGCAGTAATGGAACATCTTTTTTTAAAATATTTTATTGGGGTGTTGGGGGAGGGGAACAGTGTTGGGGAATTGGGGATTGGGAACAGCCAAGTTGTTGTCCTTCAATTTTAGTTGTGGAGGAAGCAGCTAGTCCAGTTGTGCCACTCAGTTCAAGGTGCTGTGTTCAATTAGTTGTGGGTGGGCGTAGCCAACCCTCCCATGTGGATTCGAACCAGCAACCTTGTTGTTAAGAAGTCACTCCATCCCCTGAGCCACGCAGGCAGCAGCTCAGCTCAAGGTGTGGAGTTCAATCTTGAGTCGTGGGTGGGCACATAGCCCACCATCTCCAACAGGCAACCTTGTTGTTAAGAGCACATGCTCTCACCAGCTGAGCCATCCTGCCACCTGTTGGTGGCTTAGCGGTAGCTCAACTTGAGCACAGCTCACTGGCCCATGTGGAAATAGAACCAGTGACCCTGTTGCTCAGAGCTCACACTCTTAACCAACTGAGTCAGTTGGCAGGCCCCAATAATGGAACATTAATACAATACCTATTATATATACTAGTACTACTATTACTATGAATAGAAAGCACTTTATATTACACTTTATTTAATGCTAGGTGCTCTTCTAAACACTTCAGAAATATTAATGCTTATAACAACATATAGAAAATGTATGATTATTTTTCCAAATATAAATGAAGAAACTGAAGTATACAGATATTAAGTAATTTACCAAAATCACAAATATAATAGATGATATAACTGGTCTTGGAACTCAGGCAATCTGACTACAGATGTTATGCTCTAAATTATGCTTTGTATTAATATTTCTTTTACAGCTGTTGTACCCATGCACATTACATTTCTTTGAGACTATTTGCATCTAGTTCCTTTTTTTTATAAATTTATAAACTCCCACATGTTTAGTTGCTACCCTGACTGAATTCATTCATTTAGCAAATATTTAAAAATGGTTTGATTGCAAATATGCGAAAAGGATAATAGCTTTAAAAGTATCAGGGATACAATTTAAGCATACCCAACACAGATATTATCCTGGTTATATTTGAAGTCTAATAAAGGAAAGAAACAATATAAAATAAATTGATGCCACATTATACATTTTTGAGTTATAAGGTAGGTAGATGCTCGATATCCTAAATCAACTTCTCTTTACTCATTACCCACTGGAATACCAGTATTTTGTTGTAGTTTTTCTTTTCTAAGTTTTATTTGTTGTTGTTATTGTTTTGTTTTGCTTTTGATTATCTCACTGTTGCATTCTCAGAATTTAGAAGAGAGCTTAGAATATAAAATAGGAGATAAATATTTTCAAGAATAAGTAACTGTATGAATGTATAAATAAATGAATTACTTCTTACCCCAGGTAAAATATATTATTTTTGTAAGCACTGTCTTCATTGAGAAGATGTTATTTTTCTTTTCAGAACAGAAATAATCTTTAACACCAAAGTGATTTTGAGGTTGCCCCTTCTATATATCTAATAGAAGACTGCAAAATACCACTATTTATGCTGTAAGATTAAGTGAATACCAGATAAATTGTAAGATAGATAGATAGATAGATAGATAGATAGATAGATAGATAGACTGTGGAAACAAGTCAAAATTCAAATTCTAGGGGACAAACATATACTATGTAATCAGAAATTAGAGGCCAAATTAAAACCTAGAGGATTTACTGTGTCTGGGGCATAAGATGTTGAAATAGGAAGTTTGACCTAGGCAGATAAGTTTTGTGGTGATTATAATAAACCAGCAGAATGTCTAATGGCCATATGTGGACTAGTGTGGCAAATTAGAATCCAGAAGTTTCTAAACCACAGACCTGGTCATCTCTGTGCTTCCTAATTTGTGCCCGTGTGACTTTGGTTGAGTAAGATGAGAAAGAGAATTTGAGGGGTAGGATGGAAAGCAGAAAATAATCTTGAGTCTCACAGTGCTTATATCTCAAAGTCCTGCTGGAGGAAATTGCCTAAAACCGCCCATGAGATATTGCTGATTCAGATGAGAATTAACAATAATTAAAGTTCTAACTGAGGTCAGACTCACTTTAAATCCTGATTAGAAGGAGGACGTGAACAAATCCTCCTTACTGCCTGACAGTCAAAAAAATAAGTCCTTATTTTGGGGAAAATTATTATCTACTTCAGTCTCTCTCTCTCTCTCTCTCTCTCTCTCTCTATATATATATATATATATATATATATATATATATATATATATATACACAAAAAGTCCGGTAAAAACATATAAAAACTATGAGATGTGCAAAGAAGCAGGCAAATGTAACCTATAATCAAAAGAAACTATCAATAATCAGAGCATATCTACAATGGCTCATGTTGAATTTAGAAAACAGGGACTCTAAAATAACTATTTAAATATATTAGATAACTTAATTGAAAGGATTGAGAAAAGTGGGTGGAATTATGAAGTAACAAAAACAAGAAAATGAAACTGTAACCATTTTAAATTTCTGGGACTGAAAAATATAATCACAATAAGGAGGCATTAATTGGATGAAATTAACAGCAGAAATGATAACATCAAGTGTAATAATCTTAGCATCATAGGGGTACCAGAGGGAGAAGAAAAAACAAGGGATGGAGAATGTATTTGAAGAAATAATGACTGGAAACTTTCTTAACCTGATGAAGGAAATATACACGAAAATCCAGGAAGTGCATAGAGTCCCAAATAAGATGAACCCAAAAAGACCCATACCAAGATACATTATAATTAGAATGTCAAAGATTAAAGACAAAAAGAGAATTTTAAAAGCAGCAAGACAAAGACAGCTAAATACAAATGAGCTCCCATAAGACTGGCAGCTGATTTTTCAACAAAAGCTTTATAGGCCAAAAGGGATAGGCAGAAGCAAGGAACTACAACGAAGACTAACCTATCCAGCAAGGCTATCATTTAAAATTGGAGAGATAAAGATCTTCCCCAACAAGAAAAAGCTAAAAGAACTTATTACCACCAAATCAGTATTACAAGAAGTGTTAAAGGAACTTCATTAAAAAAAAGAATGGGGGGGTGTAAAAATGAATAAAATGGCAATAACTGTGTACCTGTTGACAATAACTTTAAATGTAAATGGATTAAGTGCTCCAATCAAAAAACAGGAGGGATGAATGGATATGAAAATAAGACCCATGCTTACACTCTCTTCAAGAGATCCACCTCAGATTGAAAGATACACATAGACTTTTCAGTAAAGAGATAGAAAAAGATATTTCACGTAAATGGAAATAAGAAAAAAGCTAATTTAGAAATATGTATATTGGACACAATAGACCTTAAAACAAAGATTGTAATAAGAGAGAAAGAAAAACATTACATATTGATAAAGGGATCGATCCAACCCTAGCAAACGTCTACACACCCAACATAGGAGACCCTAAATATATAAAACAAATATTGGTTGACATAAAGGCAGAAATTGGCAGTAACACAATCATAGTAAGGGTGTTAAACACCCCACTGACACCAATGGACAGATCTTCCATACAGCAAATCAACAGGGAAACAGTCTTTAAATGACACATTAAAACAGATGGGTTTAATTGACATTTTTAGAGTATTTCACCCCAAAGCAGCAAAATATACATTCTTTTCAAGTGCACATGGAACACTTTCCAAGATAGTACATTAGGCCACAAACACACATACACACAAAGTCTCAACACATTTAAGAAGATCAAAATCATATCAAGCATTTTCTCTGACCATAACGGTATGAAACTAGAAATCAAGTACAATAAAAAAACTGAAAAACACACAAACACGTGACCCAAAAATCTATGGGACACAAGTAGTCCTAAAAGGGAAACTTAGTCCTATCTCAAGAAACAAGAAAATTCTCAAATGGTCTTACTTTACATCTAAGGAAACTGGTAAAAGAACAGAAAACAAAGCTCAAAATGAGTAGAAGGAAGGAAATTGTAAATATCAGATTGCACATAAGAGAAATCAATTCTAAAAAAAAATACAAAACATCAATGAAACCAAGAGATTTTTTTTTGTTTGAAAGGTAAATAAAGTTGACAAACCTTTAACCAAATTCATCAATAGAAAAAGAGTGAGGAACCAAATAAATAATATCACAAATTAAAGAGAAGTGACAACAGACAGTACAGAAATACAACAAATTTTAAGAAAATACTATGAATAACTATACTCCAACAAATGGAACAATCTGGAATTGGATAAATTCCTGGAAGCATACAATCATCCAAGGCTGAATCAAGAAGAAACAGAAAATCTGAACCACCAAGTACTACAATTGAAATTGAATCAGTAATCAACAAGCTTCCAACAAACAAAAGTGCTGAACCAGGTGGCTTCACAGGTGAATTTTACCAAACATTTAAAAAAGAATTAACACCTATTCTTCTCAAACTATTCCAAAAAATTCAAGAGGAAAGGCTCCCAAGCTCATTTTACAAGGCCTGTTACCCTGATGCCAAAACCAGACAAAGATATTTTTAAAAAAAAGAAAAGAAAAAGAAATTTATAGGTCTATATCCCTAATGAATGCAGCAATGTGTTAAAAAGATCATACGGAACAATCAAGTGGGATTCATTCCTGGTATGCAAGGTTGGTTTAATATCCACAAATTAATTAACATGATAGACCATATAAAAAATGAAAAATAAAATCATGTAGTCATATCAATAGATGCAGGAAAAGTGTCTGATAAAATCTATCATCCATTTATGATACAAACTTTCTGCAAAGTGGGAAAAGAAGGAACATATCTCAACATAATAAAGGCCATATCTGACAAACCCACAGCTAATATCACACTCAATACAGAAAAACTAAAAGCATTCTCCTTAAGATCAGGAACAAAATATAGATGTCCACTTTCACCACTTTTATTCAACATAGTACTGGAAGTATTAGCCACAGCAATCAGACTAGAAAAAAAGAAATAAAAGGCATCAAATTGGAAAGGAAGATGTAAAATTGTCATTATTGGCAGATGACATGATACTCTATATAGAGAATACCAAAAAAAAAAAAAACTATCAGAACTGAAAAGTGGATTTAGTAAAGTAGCAGGATATGAAATTTATATTCATAAATCAGTTGTATTTCTATATACCAATAATAAAGTATTAGAAAAAATTAAGAAAACAATCCCATTTATATATTTGCATCAAAGAAATAAAATAACTAAGAACAAATTTAACCAAAAATATAAAAGACTTTGACTTTGAAAATTACTGTTTAAGATGCTGAAGAAAGAAACTGAAGAAGAGACAAATAAATGGAAGCATATAATGTGCTCATGGATAGGAAGAATTAACATCATTAAAATGTCCATACTACCTAAGCAATCTATAGATTCAATACAATCCCTGTGACAATACCAATGACATTTTTTCACAGAACTAGAATAAATAATCCTAAAATTACTATGGAACCATAAAGGTCATGAACGACCACAGCTATCTTGAGAAAGAAGAAAATGGAGGTATCACACTACCTGATATCAAACTATACCACAAGGTTATAGTAAACAAAACAGCATGATACTGACATAAAAACAGAACAGACCAATGGAACAGAATAAACCCATACCTATATAGTCAATTAATCTGTTACAGAAGAGGCATGGATATACAATGGGGTAAAGACAGTCTATTCAATAGATAGTCTTGGAAAAACTAGACAGATACATGCCAAAAAATGAAACGACCATTTTCGTACATTATGTAAAAGAATAAATTCAAAATGGGTTAAAGACGTAATCCATTTAAAATCCATTTAAAAGAATCAAAACCATAAAACTCCTGAAGAAAACATAGTAAAGTCTCTGATATTGTTCATAGTAATATATTTTTTTTCTGATATGTCATCTCAGGCAAGGGAAACAAAATAAAAAATTAATAAATGGGGTTGCATCAAACTAAAAAGTTTTTGCACAGCAAAGGAAACCATCAAAAAAATGGAAAGACTATCTACTAAATGGGAGAAGGTATTTTCCAATGATACATCTGATAAGCGGTTAATATCCAAAATTAATAAAGAACTCATGAAAAAACCTCACACACACACACACACACACACACACACACACACACACACGTAAAACAAAAGAAAACCCCCCAAATAACCCACAAACAATCCAATTAAAAAATGGGCAAAGGACCCGAATAAATATTTCTCCAAAAAAGACATACAGATGGCCAATAGACATATGAAGAGATTCTCAGTGTCACTAATCATAAAATAAATGAGGACTACAACCACAATGAGATACCCCATCACACCTTTCAGAACGGCCATCATCAGTAAATCAACAAATAACGTGTTGGCAAGGAGGTGGAGAAAAGGGAACCCTTGTGGATTGTTGGTGGGATTGAAATTGGTGCAGCCACTATGGAAAACAGTATGGCAGTACCTCAAAAAATTATAAATAGAACTGTCTTATGACCCAGCAATTCCACTTCCGGGTATTTATCCAAAAAATTCCAATACTCCACTTTGAAAAGATACATGCACCTGTATGTTCACTGCAGCACTATTTACAATAGTCCAGACTTGGTAGAAACCTAAGTGCTCATCAGTAAACAATTGGATAAAGAAGAAGTGGTTCATATATACAATGGAATATTACTTAGCCATGAAAAAATGAAATCTTTCCATTTGGAACAGCATGGATGGATCTAGAGAGTATTATGCTAAGTGAAATAAGTCAGACTAAGACAGAATTTACCCAATATTTCATTTATATGTGGACTCTACAGAACAAAATAAACAAACAAACAAAACAGAAATAGACTCAGAGATAGAGAACAAACTGTTGGTTGCCCGAGGGGAGGGGGTTAAGAGGATGGGTGAAAAATGTGACGGGATTAAGAAATATAAATTGGTAGTTACAAAATAGTCATGGGGGTGTAAAATGCTGCATAGAGAATATAGTAATTAATAATGAAACAACTACGTATAGTGCCAGGTGGGTACTAGGCTAATTGGGGGAATCACTGAATAAATTATATAAATGTCTAAACACCTGAACCTAATATAAAATAATATCGAATGTCAACTCTAACTGAAAAAAATAATTTAAAAATAATAAAAGTAAAAAAATAAGTAAATAAAAATTTTTAAAAAGTGGGATATGTTCTTCTTCTACATTCCAGAAAAGGTTGTGTAGAATTTGCACTATTTTTTTTTTAAGTTCGGTAGAATTTGTCACTAAAATCATATGAGTCTGTGATTTTCTTTTTTAGAAGTTTTAAAAATAAACTTCAATTTCTTTACCTGTTTTATGCATGAAGCTATTCAGATTTTTTTTGTAAGTGAGACAAAGTACTTTATGCTTGTCATGAAATTAGTCTATTTCATCAGTTTTAAAAAGTTTATGGGTATACTTTAGTTTATAGTATTGTTTTAGCCTTTTGAAGTTTTTAGTGTTTATAGCGATACCAAATTATGCATTGCCAATAGTCATATTTTTTTATCTCCTTTCTGTTTCTTGATTAGTTTGAATACAGCTATATCAATATTGCTGCTCCTTTAAAAGAAATTACTTTTAATTGATTTGTCTCTATTGCTTTTCTGTTATAAATTTCATTATGTTCTTATTGTTCTCTATCATTTCCTTGCTTTATATTTAGTTCTCTCTCTCATATATATATATATGTATATATATATATATGTGTATATATATACATATATACACATATATGTATATATATCTCTCATGTATATATGTATATATATCATATATATATACACATATATATATATATGAGAGAGAGTAAAAAAAGTATATACATTTTTTTTAAAGATTTTATTGGAGAATTGGGGGAGGGGAACAGCATTGGGGAACAGGGGAAGGGAAACAGAGAAGTTGCTGTCCTTTTGTTCTTCAGTCTAGTTGTAGAGGACATTGCTTCACTGGCCCATGTTGGTGTCATCATTGCGCTCTTCTTTGGTGAAGCAGATCGGCCTCCGGCCTCTGGATGTCTGCTCTCAGCGACTCTTGGCAGCTCACACCGGCTGCCAGCCACTCACGCTGACTGCCAGCCACTCACTGTAACCTATGGCAGCCCACTGCAGCAGGGGCTGCAGCTATGCTGTCCTGGGAACTCACAGCAGCCCAGCTCCAGGTGGAGCTGTTGTTCACCATCTTAGCTGTAGAGGGCAGTGTCACTGGCCCTCATATGTAGGATCTGAACTGGGCCGCTGGCATCCCAAGCTAGGCCTTAAGCAATGCGCCACTTGGCCGGCCCTACACATTTTAAGAAAGGATAAAACCTATTAAAATTGTAATACTCATTATATACCAATAACAAAAAATGAATACAAATCATGTATATACAGTTTTTTGGCACCCCAGTACATAATTTTATATGTAGTATATAATATACATATAAAATTATATATATATATATCAAATATATATATTTGATATATATATATAATATATATATAATTATGTATATGTAATTTCCCTTCAAGCTGAGAACTTTTAACATTCATTTTAAATGCACACCAGTGACAGATTCTTTCCGTTTTCTCTAATCTAAGAATGCCTCTGTTTTTTCTTCATTCCTAAAGTATATGTTCACTTGGCAAACAGTGTGTTGACTTTTTTCTTAATCACCACTTGAAAGATATTGCCCTACTTGTCTTCTATATCTTGTACTGTTTCTGATGTGAAATCCATAGTTATGCAATCATTATTCCTGCTTATAACATTTACTTTTCCTCTAGATTCTTTAATGATTTATTTTTTTACTTTTGGTTCCCTAATGTTTTAGTGTGATATATTTTAGTATGATTTTGAGTTTATCCTCTTAGGGTTTCTCTGAGCTTCAGGAATCTGTATTATATGTCTTTCCCCAATATTGGGATGTTTTCAATCATTACTTTTTAAATATTTTTTTCTGCACCAATTTTTTTCTCTTCTCCTTCTAGGACTCACATAACACCAATGTTAGACATTTTGATATTATTTCACAGATTTCTATGGCTTTGTTTAATGTTTTTCAATGTTTTTCTCCCTGTTTCTTCGATTGGGTAATTTGTGCTGATTTTTCTCTCTCTATCACCTTCATTCTGCTATTGAGTCCCCTTGTTATATTTTATATGTTGTATCTTTTAGTTTTAAAGTTTATATTTTGTTATCTTGTATAATATCTATTTAGTGCAGAATATCTTTTCAGCATTTATCACTCCATTTATTCAGGGGTGTTCAACTTTACCTCAGGAATCATAGGTTTGTTTTGTTTTGTTTTTTTGTTTTTTAAATTTTGATTAGATTTAGTTAGCTAGTAAAATTACCTAGGTTTCAAGTGTACAACTCTGTAATACGGCATCTATCACAGTGTGTGTTTACCACCCAGAGTCAGTAAGCACCCCTTACAGATTCGTGGTTTGCAAATATTTTTTACCACTTCATAGATTGTCTTTTCACTTTCTTGACTATTGTTGCTGCTGTGTAGAATCTTTTTAGTTTAATATAGTCTCATTTGTTTATTTTTTCATTTTATTGTTTTAAAGTGTGCTTTAAAGGGTGTCGTATCCCACAAAACCAAGACCATGTCAAGGAGTTTTATTCCTATTGTCTAGTAGGAGTTTCATGGTTTCAAGTTATACATTTAAGTTTTTAATCCACTTTGAATTAATTTATGTGATTGATGTACAAGCTGTTTTAATTTAGCAAAAATACAATATGAGAAAGTTATGCCACGTGGTTTTGTATCTCCTAAACAATGCTGAGTATATAAAATCCGATGCCTCTGAAAGTATGTTCCAAAAATAGCTTTTTAAAATTTCTTTTTCCAGCTTTAAAATGCTCTCTCTTTATTCACATTCCTCAATGGTAATTTAATATTCGGTTTAAAGTATAATTTGCTGAATAAGTAGTAAAGTCAAGACTACAATTGTTAGTGAGCTCTATTACTGAGGATGTATTAAATCAAGTGAGAAGGAAAACAAATTAATGAATCTAATTGTTCCCCACTCCAGGCAGTAATGTTCAAAGGTTAACAAATCAAGCACAATTTTCACAGAGAGACTGAAAGAAAAAAAAAAAAGGCCTTTAAAGTAGTCACAAGTATGATGCTTTGTGACATCTGAAGAACCCAGGGACCACTTTCAATTACTATAAGATCTCATATCTCATTATCTAATAGATTCTCAGTGTTCATTTCTGTCAAGAGACTGCATGCCATACTTATAATGTTATGGCTTAAAATCTTTACTAATGCCTATGCTCATTTCTTATAAACTGTTATATTAATGCAAACACTCCCAAATGGTCTCCAATTTAGTTGCCATTAATTAAAAGCAATATTAACTAAACGGTAAAGTAGAAAACAGAGAGCGTGCTAAATTCCATAACGAGTGAGAGTGAGAGCTTACTGATTTCAAAAGAGCTATGAGTGTCAAAGTGCCAAGAGGCCAATGGTCATTATATAATGAATTAAATATTAAAAAAACAATTGTTCAAATTAATTTTAGAATAAACAAATGTTTACTGACATACGTTATATATATTTTTAAGTGTCTGCTTGGTTAGATCTAACATATATTAAGTATTTAATGAATAGTTTGTGAATGGGTGAATGACTGTAATATCTTTAAAAGGAGAATTCAGTTTCTCATTGGCTATTTTATTTCATGTGCATTAAAGTGCTCAGGGGTGTATATAAGGTGCATGGATAGAAAGAAAGGCATATAGAAGATAGGAGTATTGTTATGGGCAATATAAACATATGTTAGAAAAGTTAAATGTTAAATTTATTATGTCACAAAGATTTCAATATGTAACAAATAACTTTATTTTTAATTGATATTTTACATTTCAAATAGTTTTCAATTATTCAAGGATGTGTAGTGTTATTTCAAAATAAGTTTCTAATAATCATAAGTATATTAACATTAAACAAAAGTATCATTTTAAAGCCTTATTTTGAAGCATGGATAAAATTGTTTTTCCTGAAAACTATGATCCTTGAATTATTAATCTTATCTGTGGTCATTATTTATAGTTTCTTAACATTTAATTAAAACCATATCCATTTTATATGCAATTATTTGGGGAAGCAAAGAGGACATTAGAGATTCTTCTGAGTCTAAAAATAGCTCTAATTTTCCATATACATTTAAATGTGAATTATCAACCGGACATTTCATTGGCCCATGTATTACATCATTCATGTAACAACCATCTATTGAGTTTCTTGATGTGTGATTCACTAAATCAGGAGCTGGACATAAAAGGAGAACAAGACAGAGTCCCAGCCTGCAGTTCAGAAGTTACAAGTATATAACAAGGAACTGGAAGTCCAAAAGTTGGAGAAAATTAAACAGGATTGCATGAGGAATATTAATTCAGAGGGTAGAAAATAAGGATTTTAAATCAGGACAAAAAAAAAAAAAAGGAACTCTTCCTCCACCTGAACCATACTATGATTACGAGTATTTTCTAACACATCATAGAATTAGAAAATAATTGGAACAGCCTGCCCCACTGTGAAACAGTAATAGTGGTTGATATGAATGAAATTTGAAACTTAGATATGGAAAGTGAAAGATGATGATGATGATGATGATGACCATGGTGAGAAGGAGGAGGAGAAAGAGGAAGAGGAGGAAGAATTGTATATCAATGAAAAGCCAATCAATGGTGGGGAATTACCATACCTAATAGGAAAGTATTTCTTATAGAGACAAAGAAAAGTAAAAATTCCCCTTAAATATTCAGAAATAGGAGGACACCCTACTTTGTATATGGTAATAAAAGTAAAAGGCAGTTGTTAAAATGAATTCCATGACTAGGGTGATAAGGGGATGTAAAAGAAAGGAGCCAGGAACCTAGCAACAAAGCTTTAGGGCCAGCCGAGTGGGAGCACTGGCTTGGGAAGCCTAGCATCCCGGTTCGGATCCCACATATGGGGGCCAGTGACACTGCCCTCAAAAAAAAACAAAAAAAAAAACCTGCTTTAAAAGGGATATGTAATGATCTCACTTATACATTTTAAATAATTATATAGGCATGTATATTATTTTTAGGTTCCTTTGTTTTGTTTTGTTGTGTGTGTGTGTGTGTGTGTGTGTGTGTGTGTGTGTGTTTTACTGTCTTTGATTTTTGTACTAAATATTTATATAATATATTTTACCTAGGATCTTATTGCCTAACATCCAACCAGCTTGAGACAAAGAATAGCTAACAGGCAAGTTACATATGTATGCATATGTATGGTTGTTTAAAATATTTAATTTAATTTTATTAATTTTATTATTTGAATTATTAATAAAGACAATATTATCAGCTTTCATTCTTAAAGTCTATGTATTCAAGGATAATGATATCTGAGTTTAAGAATCTCAGTGATTTAGTTTTTTCCTATTCTCATGCTTACATCCATTAACTCACTCTTACACTATTATTTATTAAATATCCACCAAACTCAATGTTAGTGATATTGAGATGAACAGACATTTTTTTAAAACCACATGTTAAGTAGATATAAAAAGCCAAATTAATTATTATAATCCTTCTTAGGTTGATGACAACAGAGATATAACTGCAGGTTTTTAACTACTCAAGGAATGGAAGGCTGTTTCAATTGAACCCAAGTGAAAGTGGGCCAAATCCCACATGTTTCCAACATCCATGTGACTTCAAACCTCCTTATTGTATTCAGATGTTTTGAAACTCACATGATATATGTTGACAAGCATTTAATATTGAAATTCTGGAACAGATGTGTGTCTAATTGCTTCCACAAAATAAAATGTTTTTATTCTGCTTCTGCCACTGAGGACCACAGAGTTATCCTTCAATAAAGGTCACCAGCAGAAAAACAATAAAAGAAGCATTAAGCAGTTTTCCTATGATTGGCAGCTGTCTTGCCCCCTTAGACTTCATAAAATTCATTTTTATTAAAGCACAATATAAAAACAGAAGTTCAGCTATTATATGTGCAGTTGAAAATTAAATGTACATTTTTTCATATGCCTGTTGGCCATGTGTATGTCCTCTTTAGAGAAATGCCTCTTCATATCCTCTGCCCATTTTTAAATTGGGTTGTTTGTTTTTTTGGTGTTGAGTTGCATGAGTGTTTTATAAATTTTGGATATTAACCACTTGTCAGATACATCATTGACAAATACCTTCTCTCATTCAGTAGGCTTCCTTTTTGTTTTATTGATGGTTTCCTTTGCTGTTAAAAAAACTTTTAAGTTTGATGTAATCCCATATGTTCATTTTTTCTTTTACTTCTCTTGCCTGCAGGGTTGTATCAGTAAAAATACTGCTCAGGGTAATGTATGCAAATTTACACCCTATATTTTCTTCCAGGAGTGTTATGGTTTCAGGTCTTACATTTAAGTCTTTCATCCATTTTGAATTTGTTCTTATATATGGCGTAAGAAGGTGGTCCAGTTTCATTTTTTTTTTGCATGTGTCAGTCCAATTTTCCCAGCACCATTTATTAAATAGACTATCTGTACCCCACTGTAAATTCTTGCTTCCATTGTCATAGATTGACTGTCAAAAATGTTCAACCTCACTGATCATTAGGGAAATGCAAATAAAAACCACAATGAGATACCACCTTACTCCAGTCAGAATGGCTATCATCAATAAATCAACAAACAAGAAGTGCTGGAGAGACTGTGGGGAAAAGGGAACCATGTTGTACTGTTAATGAGACTGCAGATTGGTGCAGCCACTACGGAAGTCAGTATGGAGGTATCTCAAAAAACTGGAAATAGAATTACTTTTTGCCCCAGCGGTTGCATTCTTAGGTATTTATCCTGAAAAACCCATGACACTAATTCAAAAAAATGTATGTACCCCTATGTTCATTGCAGCACTATTTACAATAGTTAAGACTTGGAAACAACTGAAATGCCCATCGGTAGATGACTGGATTAAGAAACTGTAGTACATTTATACAGTGGAGTTTTACACAGCTATAAAGAAGGAAATCGTACCATTTGCAATGATATGGATGGACGTAGAGAACTAAGTGAAACAAGTCAGTCGGAGAAAGACAAATTCCATATGATCTCACTTATATGTGGAATCTAAAGAACTGAATAAATGAGCAATGTAAACAGAAATAGTCTTAGAGACACAAAGAAAACCTGATGAGGGCTAGATGGGACAGGGGTGGGCATGAGTGAGAAGGGGAAGGGACGAGGCAACACAAACTGGTAACTACAATATTACTGCAAGGATAGAAGAGACACTTTAGGGAATATAATTAATAATGTTGTAAATATTTTTTTGAGGGGACCAGATGGACTCATGTCTTGTTAGGGAGACCACTTCATGGATGGTGTAGAGGCCTGACCACTGCACTGTACAGCTGAAGCTGCCACTGAATAATATTAGATGTTAACTATAATTTAACACACATATAGTCATGGGTTGTGGAGTATAGTGTGAGGATGGAGTCAATGGAATTGTAATAGATATGTATGATGTCAGAGGTGGGGGGGCAGTGGAGGAGGGAGAGGGGAGTTGCTTTGTAAAGCATGAAAAGGATAACTATTGCATTGTTTTGTACTTCTGTAACTAGTAATAATAATAAAAAGAAAATTAAATGTACAAATATTTGGAAACAAATCTTGGTTTTGGAGATTATTTTTTCTTTGGTATATATACATATATATATATATATATATATATATATATATATATATATATATATATATATATATATATTTAGTTTTAATTTTATTTTTCCAAAGAAAAACATTTCTTGTTTGATTCAGTAAGGAAGGAGAATGACTGCAGTACTTCATTAAGAACAGTATGGGATTGGCAATAAAACAGACACACAGACCAATATCCCATTGAACTGAGAACCCGGAAATAAACCCACACATACATAGGCAGATAATTTTTGACAAAGGAGCTAAAAACATACAGTGGAGAAAAGAAAGCCTCTTCAATAAATGGTGCTGGGAAAATTGGAAAGCCTTCTGCATAAGAAACTAGACTGCTATATGACCACACACCAAAATTAACTCATAATGGATCAAAGACCTAAGCACAAAATATGAAATGATAAATTCCATAGAAGACAGCTTAGGTGCTAAACTTATGGACCTTCAGTTCAGAAGGGATTTTATGAATTTGACCTCAAAGGCAAAGGAAGTAAAAGCAAAAATAAATGAATGGGACTATCAAACTAAAAAGCTCTTACACAGCAAAAGTAGCGATCAACAAAGCAAAGAGGCAACCAGCCTAATGGGAGAAGATATTTGCAAGCAGCATCTCTGATAAGGGGTAATATCCAAAATATATAAAGAACTCATACAACCCAACAACAGAAAAACAAACAATCCAATTAAAAAATGGGCAGAAGACCTGAATGCGTATTTCTCCCAAAAAGACAAACAAATGGCCAACAGATATATGAAAAAGTGCTCAACTTTACTAGCTATTAGGGAAATGCAAATGAAAACCACAATGAGATACCACCTCACACCAGTTAAAATGGCTATTATCAACAAGACAAGTGATAACAAGTGTTGGAGAGATTGTGGTGAAAAAGGAACACTCATATGCTGCTGATCGGAATGTAAATTGGTACCACTATGGAACACATTATGGAGGTTCTTCAAAAAAGTAAGAGTAGAATTACTATATGACCCAGCAATCCCTCTTTTGGGTATCTACACAAAATCTGAAAACGTATTTCTGTAAAGATATATGTTCCCCTATATTCATTGCAGCATTATTCATGGTGGCCAAGACATGGAAACAACCACAGTATACTTTGATAGATGATTTGATAAAGGAGATGTGGTACATATATACAATGGAATATTACTGAGCCATAAGAAAAGATGAAATACTGCCATTTGCAACAACATGGCTGGATCTTGAGATTATCATGCTAAGTGATGCAAGACAGAAAAAGGTGAGAACCATGACTTCATTCATATGAAGGATATAAAACTTAAAGCAACAACAACAACAAAAATAAAACAAGACAAACAAATGAACAAACAAAAACTCACAGACACAGATAACAGTTTAGTGGTTACCAGAGGGTAAGGGGGAGGCAGTAGAAGAGAGTAAAATGGGTCAAATATTGGTGACAGAAGGAGAACTGACTCGCGGTGGTGAGCACACAATGCAGTATATAGATGATGTATTATAGAATTGGACATTTAAAACCTACATAATTTTACTAACAAAGGTCACCCAAAAAATTTAATAAAAATTTAAAAAATATATCAATCACACACACACACACACACACACACACACACACGAAAGAAAACTGCTATCATTTACTCATTCCATCTACATTATATTGAGCAAGTTATATGTAGCAGGCACTAAGGTAGCTGCTGAGGGCAGTGGTGAACAAAGAAAAATCTGCCCTCAAATACTTTCTTTGCTTACTGTCTGGTGAGAAAGATACCTCTTACCATACAAGTTATAAGGGAAACAAGACAAATGTGTGCTTCTTTTGTTCAGAGATCATTTCTACTGACTCTTCTTTCCATTTAGTAGCAAAATGAGTATAGCCTATCATGTCATAGGGTTACTTTGCATATGTAAATACTTAAATTTGAAGGTGTTCCTGCTTTTGTTCTTCTTTGATACCTAAAATTAGAGAGTCCAGGAAATTGTTTAAAATATTATAAACTCCAATTCACCATTAGTTCAACTGTAGTCATCTTCCTATGATTTATGTATGTAGTTAGTAACTGGAAGAAGCCCCCATGGGTAGGCATTTTCATGAAATGAAAACAAGAGCACAGACTTGGCCTAAGGTCTTAGTCGTAGAGGACTACTTTACATCTAGGTATATTTCTGGGTCAGATTCTAACAAATCTACCCCATAAGGTCAGGACCTATGTATAGTTCTTTCATCATCATGTATCCAGAATTTATCATAAGAACCAGTATTTGTATTATGCACTCAATAAACTTGTATTGATTAATTGATGAATTAATCCTTTTAAAAGTAGTCGATGCAATACATTGGTGTCACTATGCTTATTGTAAAGACACCTGATGGTTTTGCCCAACCCTCTCTTTGGTAATGTAACACTTGGGTGTCTGCCACTTTCCCACCTAGTGAGGCTGTAAAAACAGGACTTTGCTTCCCCCTGTACAGATGGGGCATAAAACAAGAAAGCCTATTGAGACACTATTCTCACTAAAATCAGAGATGTTTAACTTTGATTTTGCTGGGGGTTTTTTGTTTTGTTTTTAATGGTGGAAGATCACTAGACTTCGTGCTATTCAATGTGTGGTCAGCAAACAATACCAGTCTTTGAATAGGTTGTTCAGAGTCCATGAGATTAGAAAAATATAGAAATTGAGAGTCAGTCTATTACATTATTCATATGCCTATTTTCAGAGTAGTCTTAGAAAGCAAATTCTCTTTCTTTCTAAGGGAAATTATTAAGGAGCCAAGGTGAAGGGTTATATTGCCACTTTGTGGATACAGTTTATCTGATACATAGTAAACCTACAGGAAAGTGGAGGGGGAGGGGAAGAGAGACAGAGAGAGAGAGAGAGAGAGAGAGAGAGAGAGAGAGAGAGAGAGAGAGAGAGATACTGACTTAATTTATACTCTGAACCTGAGGACTTTTTCGAATTGTCTAAGAATCCTAGGAGATTATTCAGTTCAGCAAAGTAGCAAAGTTAATCATGTTTCTTCTTCATGAGGTGTCTGAAAAGAGTCTCATCAGCCCCACCCACTTAAGCATTTCTTTATTAGGACTTTCTAGCTTTCAACTAATTGATCTAAATTTACCCTTTAAGCCTTATTCCCATTCACCTTAACCTTTGGGAATTAATTGTTGTCTGCTAAATATGCCTTGTAATTTAAATTTCTACATGATTTACCCCCTATGATTTCTTTTTTTTTTTTCTGGCTACTCTTTTTTTGCTGACACTCCCCTTTCCCACTATACTTTGGATCAACTTGTCTTTATAAAATGTGGAAAAACCATAGCCCTGGTATGTAAAAATATATTAGCATTGGTATTAAATGATAAGGACCACTTCCTATCCTTCATTCTACACTGCCATCTCATATTCACCTCCTAAATATTTCTTAAGTATATGCTTGACTCTTCTGTACACTTACTACTTCTCTTATTTTTGCTTCCATATTTCTGATATGAGCTCCTATAAGGTACTATCTTGTCCCAAACTCCTGTCCTTGCCTTCAGGCTGTAATCCCTTAACTCTCCCTCTATTTGACATTCCAAACCCTTTTACTGGATTGCTACACCACACCTTTGTGCCGATTGATATCTTCAGATTTTTGTGTAGCTGGATAGAGTGTGGGGGCAGCAGAGGAAGTGAGGCAAACAGCCATTTCCCTTTTTCTAGGATGCTGCATGAATTTTATTATTTTTTCATCTATACCATGATGGAAACAACTTTTGGAACAAATGGAGAGGCTAATGTAGTTTTCACAAATAGACATTATGTGATAAGATTTACATGTAAAAATTCAAACAACTTAGTAAGACATACATGAGCCCTCTGTGTCCTGGCCTTTTTTTCCTGCCTCATTTCTCATTACTTTCTGACAGAATTTAATTTCTTGTTGCACAGTAAGTTTTGTATTGTCCATTTACATTCTATTGTCTCCATACTCACTCTATACCCTCTGTCTGCACGATTCTCCCCCAGGTTCTTATTTAGTTCAGGATCCCTTCCTTTAGAGAACTTGACCTTTTCTTCTCTCACCCCAGCTAGAGTAGATAGCCCTCCATTTTAATTCCATGGA
Source organism: Aselliscus stoliczkanus (assembly GCA_033961575.1). Lineage (NCBI taxonomy): Eukaryota > Metazoa > Chordata > Mammalia > Chiroptera > Hipposideridae > Aselliscus > Aselliscus stoliczkanus. The sequence continues at coordinate 117,084,856 of CM066736.1, forward strand.
AGCCTTGGTATCTCTTTAATTTTGTCCTTGTATATCGTTTTAAAATTGCCATTTGGGGATTTTTTTTTCTTTTCTGACCTGTGTGTACACAGTTCTTAGTTCAATGCACTCATGTATTTATTGAAGAATGACTAATCAATATTTTCATATATTCACCTTGTAGCATCCAATGGCCAATAAAACTCAGATATTCATTTCCAGAGAAACATAGTAAAATCTCATAGAAATTAAGTACAGAATAAGAGTCTCAGGAACTCATTAGATTGTGCATAAATTTCATATTTTTCCAGTTTTACTGCATATTGTTAACATGCATATACTGTTAATTCATTGCATACCACTAAGGCACATTAGTATATTTACTTCTTAAACTTTTTTATTCTATAAGCTATTGGGAGATATAACTTTAATGTTTTAAGCTTGCAAAATACTAAACAATCTTTTCAGGGTAATAGTGCAGCAAATGTTTATAGTACCTGCTTTGTAGACCTGCACAGTTATAACCCAGGCTTACCCTCCTCTGAAAGACACTACTCCTTAAACAGGTAATTCTGAATGGACCTGGGATAGACATTTAATCTCTCTTTAGCCTATCAATTTTACTCACCAGAGAATGGGGACTCCTGATAGAAAGATGCTTGCAACATTGGGTTTGACTAAGAGGGGCTTAGAGTTCTCCTCAGCTTCACTAAATACTAGACACATTTCTTTCTGACTATAGGCCACTGGACTCCCTCTCACTAGAGCACTTGAAAGCTTGTAATTGAAAATTCTTTTTTTACCCTTTTGAAATACATATAAGTCTTCTCCAAGCCTCTTGCCAGTTTTTCAGCCCAGGAACTTTTTTTTCTTTTTCCAAGAACCTGAGAATCAACTGCTTGAAAAATAACACCCCTGTCTCCCAATTTCTTTGGAAAGTTAGGGGCCTAACTTCAATGGGTGCCAATCAGCAAATGCAGCCTAATCACAAAGAAAAACATTTGTAAGTTCAGGAATAACTCATTATACTCAACTCATCCTATTGATCAACCTCCCCATGAACAACCTCCAGTACTTATTCACTAACTAACTTTTTAAAAAAATCTAACTTTTACTTCAATACAGTTGAGGTTAATCCCTCTCCCTTATTACAATAGCCTGGAATAAAATCTTCTTTGCTTGTTAAACTTTTCCAGTGAAATTTTTTCTTTGACAGGCTTATGTGAGAATACTGATCACTTATGAAAACAGGACTTGTAAAAATTTTTGGCAAGGAGAAGTAGAGAAAAACCATTCTTCAGAAAAATAAATGAAGCATATACAAAAATAGATAAGTGAGCTAAGTGATAAGTTGCCATAATGAGAGAGGAAGAGAGAGAAAAAACAGTCACTTCAATTCCTGGTGGCTTCCTAGTACCTGACCGCAGACCCTGGGAAGAGCTCCTTGCAATTGACATCTGTGAGATATCCCTATATTGTTTTTCTGTTAGCTATTTTCAAACTGGTTTCTGTTACTTATAACTAAAATAATCTTGGCTAAATGCAGAGATTTATTCAATACGGAAACATATCAATTCAGAGTGTTGACTATGAGTTAATAAATCAAGGAATGGAATTATTGTGGGAACATAGATGGCATTTTGTCAAGCACTTTCTCTAATAAGCCAGCTTAATTTTGAGGTACTATATATTTTGTAGAATATCCTATCATCACCTCTAATTGTTACTTTTAACATGATATATGAAGCATAATGTGATTATGGAGTCAACAATTTTTCTGTGACAGTATGTCACTTTACTTTCCAATGAGTGATACTGACTCAAAGCAAAGATAATTTAAAGAAAAAGAAAATAACATTAGAATGGATAAAACCAGGGTTGGGGCAAAAACATTTGAAACTGATGTAAAATTAAAGGGAGTAGGAAAATAGCATGTTATTTTCTCTAACTGGTGGATAGCACAAGCTTTATATATTTACAGTCATGTAGAATAAGGATTTGATTTTTTTTTTTTTTTTGGAGGGCAGTGTCACTGGCCCTCATATGTGGGATCGAACCGGGGCCACTGGCATCCCAAGCCAGTGCTTAACCACCGCACCACTCGGCCGGCCCTAGGATTTGATTTTTTTTTAAGATGTAATTAAGAATATGATAGGGAAGGCAAATTAAAATAGCTAATAGACATATTAAAATAAGGTAGAGAAGCTGAAAATTAACTATCAAGACGTTCATCTCCTGAAGAAGTCAGAAGAAAAACATATATCTAATGAAAGTAATTGCAAAATGATAATGGATAAACTCTAAAATATCTACGTAAAACAAACACCATTAAAAGAAAAATGAAGGAAATTTATATAAATTGACAAGAGAAGATTTGGGGGGCATATTGTAAATTGTGACATGTAAACTAGCAAGTTATAGAAAAATATGCTTATATTATACCTTCATATAAAATCAAACACACATATCTACATAAATACCCAATATGATGGAATTAAACATAGGTATATGTACAAGTATTCCTCTTATAATATTGTTTTGTTTTTTTTCACCAATCTTTATACCAATAAATGTGATCATCACAAGGTATGATCAAATGCAATAAACGTTTAAATAAAAAAAAATACTACAGTAATTTTTGCCATTAATGCCCCTCAAAATACTCCACCTCAAACACACGTTCTTGCCACTTTCTGAAGCAGTTCGGAAGTCCTCTTTCATGAGTGTCTTTGGCTACCTCAGTATTCTGAATTGATTCAAAATATTTACCTTTCATGGTCATTTTGACTTTGGGGAAGAGCCAGAAGTCTCACAGTGCCAGATCTGGTGAATAAGGTGGATGAGGACACACTATAATGTTTTTATTTGACAGAAATTGCCATACCAGAAGCAATGTGTGACACAGAGCCTTTATAGTAAGCAATATTAGTAAAAGATTTCTGGATTAGATACAAAACTGTCTTATGTCTAACAAGGCTATCAACCTTTAGGTTATCTGTTCTATGAGGGAAAATTATTTTCATCTCTACTGGACCAAAAAGTCTACAAATTAACAAGGAATCTAGGACCTTTAATAAAATAGTAAACTGTGAGCTGCTTGAAGTACATTTCCTTATATAATAATTAGGTGACCTTTGGACTTGTATGGCTTTGAAAGGATTTGCTGCCCATTATTTGGAAGTTTCAGGTGATTTTACTGACAGTATAGAATATGTACTAGAAACCATTAGAAATTATCATGCTTAATTGTGAAAGTCTGAAAACATTCCAACTGATGTCAGGATCATTATTTTTCTACCATGAGTCACTATCGCTCTGGAACTTTAGATTTTTTTTTTTTGAGGGAAGTGTCACTGGCCCTCACATATGGGATCCGAACCGGAGCTGCTGGTGTCCCAAGCCAGTGCTTAACCACCGCACCACTCGGCTGGACCTGGAACTTTAGATTTTAAATTCCATGATGGTTACGTCAATGTTAACTTTATTCATCTATATATATCCAAATGCCTAGTACAAAAATAAGTACATTGTTAAGACTAAATATATTTATATTAACAGACTGTATGCTTCATAATGGAAGAGACGAGATAGATGTTTCATCTATCATTGAATACACAACAGAAAGAATAGCTCTTTGCATAGGGGGGTGCTTTATAAATAACAGTTGAAGGAATTAGTAAATTAAGGAATGGATGAATTTTATCACTAGTGCACTAAGAATTGTCTTAAACAGAGAGTAGATAAAACAAATAGGCTGAAGCAATAATTTTTAAGTTTAAGAAAAAATTCAATGCTGTGTCAAAAAAAAAGGTAAGCAAAGATGAATCTGATAAATAAGCTGTCATAAGTGCATGTAGCAAGAAATACATGTGAATTGTCCCAGAAAGAAAGGGACCAAACGAAACCCAGGCAGGCTGATAAGAGATTCCCACCCCCACCCCACCACACACACCCCCTTACTGATATTCTTAAAAAGTATTCAATTTCATTGAAGAAAAGCAAATTAAAAAGTGCCATAGCAGAAAGTACAGAATCCTTACTTAATTTACTGAAAATAGCCATGTCTTTCTTGACCCCAAACTTGCATACTTCACTTAGCAAAATAAGACCCTGCAATTAGACTCACCTTCTTTAAACCCATCCTACCATAGATGTTGTGTTAACTGCTCTTAGAGCATAGATACAAGCAAAAAGCAATTTACTATTTTCCTCCACTGCCCTTTCAAACCCAAATTATGGACCTGTTCCTCCTTGTGTCTTGAATAAATCTTTAACTTTTTGCATCGTGTGGATAATGATAATTGCTTCAAAATAACTTTAGTCCTGAAATCATGAGATAATTGTTAAGATAAGTCAAGGCATCTCAATATCAACATAACTGAAAGGATTGCATTTTTTTTTCAATGGAGTTGTGACATGTGCATTACAGAACGCTGAGCATATCGTCTGGCCACTTCCCCACTAGATACCAGTAGGAGCTTTCCCCAGCCCACAGATGTCCCTAGACATCGCCAGTATCCCTTAGGGGACAAAGTTGCCCTTGACCCAGAACCACTGGGCTGAGCCTACTGAACAGTTACATGTGTTGTACGTATTACATAAAAAATTTTGATACCTTTGTATTGATTCAGAATGTGGGATATGTGCCATTAAATGCTTTGTGTTCAGTAGAGTCAAAGTCTAAAAATCCCATCTTAACATTCTCTTATAGTTGATAAAATCATTGTCTTCATTAGTTCACGTTTCTAGTATTTTAGCTGCCCAGTGCTATTTTCGTGCTCTAAAAATGGTTGTCATGAGTAGCTGCCCTGTTGTCTTGTACCTTCATGCTTTCAGCCAGTAACCCCTGGGCACATATTTCTAACCTCAGAAGTGGAACTGTCATGCACAAGGCCCAAGAATTGTTCAGTTCAAAAGGAATTATATTTCTTTGAAGCTGAAATTTCTAAATGGCACTACAATGTGAGTTATCCTTTTGTTCTGACCTGTACACCCTAAAACTGAGGATCCATCCTTATATATACACTTACATCCTACCCAGTAATTGGGTTGTGCATCCAATTTCCATTTGAGGAAGGAGTTTTCCACCAGCTGGTTGCCCTCAAGGAAATATAATAATATTTTTCATATAAACTTCAATAATTTATTATTTTTTTATGAAAAGTCATACTAGAATATTATGACAAGCTGTTTGTCACTTGTAAGTATAATATAATATTTGAATGGAAGTTCATTATTAAGGATGTTTAAAATGGCAATAGATGAACAGATACCAAAATCAGTTCTTTACACTAGTAATTCTATAATAAATTCAACACTTTAAAATTGAATGGGCTAACAAATTTTATTCTCACATTGAAATTTTTAATATTCTAAAGATTATATATTGTAATTAGCTTTTATAAATTTTGGATATTTTCTTTAATCTAATAGAAAATGAATATAAGGAACTTTGTGAAACTGAAATAATTTGTGTTTCATATCCATGAGGGTTTATATGTTTCCATGACTAGAAGGGAAATCTGATGCAAAATTAGAAGGGGCTATTTATTTCAGCTCAGATCTCTGTTCTCATCAAGAAACACTCCTAGGTGTCTGTATATTAATAGCACGGAGTAAATGTGGCTTTATGTCTCACAATGCAGAATGCAGTGATATCAAAACCTAGGGTCAGAGATGTAAAAACATAACAATAGCAAAACAAATTCAGAACTGAAATTAGCCAAACATAAAATTTATCTCGAGGCACTCATCAAAATCACTGCTGTGTTGGCCCTACAGCAATATGTGCAATGAGGGTACCCCCTAGTGGTCAGATGCTAAAGCAACGTTGTAAGTGACAACCTGAAACATGCACAGAAATGCAGAAATAGGAATTTTAAAGAAAACTATATAAATAGAAGCAATATACAGAGGGATACATTTTGAAATAGTGACAGAGGTTAAAAAAAAAAAGGAAACAAGAAAAGGAGCCTTCTCAGCCTCCCCTTGGCTTCAATTCCCCAAGCCTCCTCACTGGCTCAGTGCACAGATGTGACTCCTACATGGTTGTGTGAGGTCTCCCAGTGGTTACAATCATATTTTTCATTTTTTGTTTTCTCAATTTGAGGCAGTATTCAGTTCCTGGTGTGAAATCTTTGGGTTAAAATAAACAAGCATAATAGTATCTTCCGTATGGAGTACTTTCGTGTATTTAATTTCATGCTAGAACTATGTTTTTTTATATTTTCCTGCTCTAAAATTGTTGTAGAGTCTTAAGTTATTGTTTTTCTTTTTTGTGTTTTTTTCTTTAGCCTTAATACCACCAATATAAATCTTCTTCTAGTACGTAACCCAGTTTCTTAGATACTTTTTAAAATCTTTATACATAGCTATGAAGCTTGTCTAGTTCTCTCTTAGCATTTTTTTAAAGATTGTATTAATCAATTATGTTACTCTTCACCTGCATAATTGAAACAGTTTCATCCCTCACTATACCTTGGCATTCCAAAGGTGGGTAATTGCATGTTTTAGCGTATTTCTTTTTAAAAATCAATGAACCTCAGTATAGAACAAAATACTTTTATTTTACATTACAGTATTTTAAAAAACAAGGTAAATGGTTCAGTATTTAATATTTTTCTTTTCTCCAACATAAATGGTCTATTTGATTATATAGTTCAGATTTTCTCTTAGATCTTATGAGATATGCAGTTTTGAAAACTAATGCTTGGTGGTACATGACACTTTTCATTCTGAAAACAAATAATTTTTTTTTCTTTATTTTGATGTTAGTGAAAAAAAAAATCACCAGTCCAGCATTTTGAAGCACTGTTAGTGTTCTGTTCTATACACCCCTCCCTACTTGAACTATGGTTTATTTGTACCAAGCAATTGACCAGATTTCATAAGAGTCTTCATCAAATTATAAAATATTATGATATCTTTTAATGAGATATTTAGCCATGCAATTTGTATAAAAAAGAAATTGAGGGGAAATTGTTTTATGATTAATTTATTATAAATACCAAAAATGAACACCAAAATATAAAAGGCAATGATTTCATAATTTGAAAATCTTGAAATTTGACAAGCTTGTTAAAGTTACCAATATGGTGTGTGACAATATCTGAAATCACTTCCATTTTCTTTTCAAGTCAATACTTAGAAGCATCAGGAATGAATCGCCCCACAAAAGATTCTCAAGCGAAGTTAGGCTTTAAATATTTTAAAGTAATGGGACTATTTTTTTTCCAGTATTCAACTAAATCTTGAAAGTGTGTTACTATTTGTTCTCGTATATTTTAGGTTATCACTCTATGACTTAAAGTCCTATTATTCTTTTCTCATCCTTAAATAAATTTTACATGATTTATCTTACCTGTGATCAGGCCCAGACCTACACATGATATCTTTATGTAGTAGTTGCAAGTGACACTGTGAGTACAATTGGGCCTCATATTTGAAATGTGTGAATATATATACCAGGGGTGCCAAAAAAATGTATACAAGTGGACACTTTAGTCAGCGTTGCTCAAGCAGTAGTTTGTCATTATCTGAAGTGTCTGGACGCTGATGGTCACCACTTTGAGCACCTCTTGTAATTGCAGAAGGCAAACATGACTTGTATTCATCTTTTGTGATCAGTATACATTGAGTATTACAGTTTTCCTTTCTTAAAATGTGTGTGTGTGTGTGTGTGTGTGTATTGCACCCTCTGTATTTTCATCTACTCTCTGTGGCTGCATTTGCAGAGCAACAAAGGATATAGATAGAGAGTTGTAGGCTGTGGAATTCTTCTAGACATAGCTGTGTGGAATCCTGTTATATGTATGTGTATATATACTGGTACATATATACACACAGACACATGGTGTGTGTGGGGAGTTCCATTCATAGCCTAATTCTCAGCAATATTTAATGGCTTTTGACAATCTAGGTCAGATTGAAATGACCTTGCTTTAGTAAATCTCTAATTTCTAGCTTTCAGAATTAGGATAAATACTTACCTATGCAATGTTCAAAATAGATGTAATAAGTTTGGAGAGGAAAAAGCAATTCTGGTTTGTAATACCGGCAATATATGCCAACTCAGGTATGCTTTGATTACTTAGCACTGATAAGACACAGTTTCTCACTTCCATTTCCTGGATGATAGTTTTCTCATGTCGTATCTATAGTAGTGGACTAAATAATCTCTGATATATCGGCCAGCTATAAAATGTGATCTTCTCATTGTACTGATCTGTGTTTAGCTCTGTATATCTAAGTATTCAATCTTAGTCTGTCTTTCTTACGTAAAAGACTGCCATTTTGCTCTGTGCAGCTTTGTGTTCAAGGGAAAAGAGAGGGTAGGAGGGGAAAGAGAGATCGACATTTCCAATTTCTCTGTGATAAGCTTTTCCCGCCAGATGAAGTCATTTCGTGATTTTCTACGTGTCTGTACCTGTCCAGCTCAATGCTCTTTGAAGCCAGCATTTCCATTTCATGATAGAATCAATTCTTTTATGAGAAACTATTAGCTTCCTATTTGTTCCATATCAGTCTACAAAGACCAAATTTCTTAAAGGGCCGCTACTTCTATTTTTGTAGAACAATCAGAACACAATAGAGGAAAATATAGATTTTTATATTTTACATAACAGTGCTCTTGTGTTTTTTTTTCATTCTACCAGATATTACTGTTTTGCTGATATTATTTTTAAGCGTATATAAATAAAGACCTTAGGTAAATGACATGAATTTATTGCTCTATGATGTCAAGGCAGAGCACTCATTGTTCCTCTAAGGCTATTTATTCTCCATGCATTGTCATCTTAAACAGTAAACCCTAAGGTCTCTCTCTTTCTCTCTTTGTATTTGTAATTCCATGCATCTATTTTTGCTTGTCACTTTTAGCTTCATCTCACCTCCAAAACTCTGCCCCTTCCTCAGAACCCCTTCTGTGGCTGTCCTTGGTGTTCCCATCTCAGTATTCACACATCACTGTCATTCATATTCCACGTTGATGACATGGATAGTGATTGTTTCCTGGAATAAATGGAAAAAGGAAGGCCTACAACAAAACAATGTCTGTCAAAGGCTGCAGCCAGTAATTGAAATCCAGTTGCATTTGCAGCTTGGTAATTCTCCATTTTCCAAAAGGGGCCTCTTTGCTGATAGCTTCATGCCAGGCCGATCTGTCTGACACTGTTATTCCCCAGAAGTTTACCTGTCTGACACCTTGTGTAGAGCTATCCTTTTGGCAAATGTGCAGCTCTGCACTTGGACCAGGAGGGATAGAATTAAACTTACTGCAAATGAGCATTTATTTATTTATTTGACAGCTGTTACAAAGATAAGGTCATGCCTGTATAGTACTGCTTCAGTTAATGAAAGCTGATTACACATGTGAATTAGGGAACGGGCCTTTGTGTTATGGAAATGATTATTTATATTACAAAATAGCTTACTGCAAGGTTCCATTAGAAAGTGACTAGTACTTTTAAAATAATTGTTTTATGTAAGTCAGTTGACAGAAATCCAGCACTCTAAGATCACACAGATTGAGGTTCTCCTGCAGTACTTTTTTCCAACTATATTTTATTAGCTTTGCCTACACTGTGTGTGTGTGTATGTGTGTGTGTGTGTGTGTGTGTAAAAATTATATATATATATATATATATATATATATATATATATATATATATGATTTCAGGAAGAAAGATATTATATGGAAGCTAGGATAATTTTGCTATACTAAATGGTATATTAAAGAAACCCATTTATTTAATTTTGAAATCTTTTACTGGAATATTAAGATTAATGAGGATTGATTTTTATATTTGCATTAGCTTCTCTGTTCCTGGAAACTAAGAAACTACTTTGAGTAAGGAACAAAGAGAGTGTGGGATGGAATCAGATCTCTGAATTAGTTTTTTTATTAATAAGAGCAGCATTAATATGCACCTTAATTAAATTTCACACCCAAGAAAGGAATTTTCAGGAGATCCTACAACTAAAAGGGCAGGAAGGAAATCTTACAAAAACATTCCAAGCTTCTGTGACTGAAAGACAGTTATATAGTGATCTTTAAAGTTTTTGTTTGTTTGTTTTGTTTTTAAATTTGGCTCCTTGAACCTAGATTACTTAATTGGGTGTGGATTTCAAATAAACTCTATAAAAAAGATTTGAGCTTTATGAGATTAGCTATGCTGTACTTTGAATCCTAAATCTTTATTTTCTAAGGTTGTTTTGTCATTATAGGAAATACATTCTCCAGAGTGTTTCCAACAAAGACCTGGCTTTTAACAAATCTAATTATCTAACAAATGGCAGGGGAGAGTGAAGCTTGACTGCAAAACATCAATGCCTTTGGGTACAATAAATATAATGTAGGACTTGAAGTAAGAATATCTGTTATATTGTCACAGCTCTGCTATGCAGCCATGCAAAAGTCACCTTAAAAATCTCAGAGGTTTATTTTCCATGTGTGTTATGTGAGAGTTACACCAGCCCTACGCAGCTCACGTATTGTTGTGATGACTATCAGAAAACTGATTTGAAATCATTTGAAAATACAAAGGGAATGTCTCAGAGATACTGTGAAATAAGAAAAAATGAGTTTTAAACCATTTAAACAAAGAAACCACGACCAGTACGTCTTAGATTTCCAATAGGAAGACCTAGAGTAATTTTGCTTTTAAGAAGAATCTAGTACTCCATCTCTGTAGGTTATCTTTGACATGTACAGCTATTATTATCACCTAAATAGCCTCTCTACAACTTGAAACTGAAAAACAAAAGCTCCATATATGCCCCAACACTCCAATATGCACTATAAATATGTAGGTAAAAATCAGTGGGGAGTTAATATTTTATAGGTGTATTCTGAGTGTCACACTATTTAATTATAATCCACCTAAAACAGGCTCGGGGAAATATACGTAAATTAAAGGAATCTGTCTTAACAGAAAAGGCAAGACAAAACAAAACAACAACAAAATAACAGTATTCCCTGGACAACAGATGGGATAGCTGATAAATTAACTCTCGGATGATTTTCTTCCATTGTTTCCTATTTATTTGTGAATTAAATGTCCTGATTGATGAAGCACTTTGTCCTTAACATTAAATTCAATTGGCTAAAACATGTTGCCTGAGAAACCAGAGGTAACAGTTTATGGCACCAAAAGAGCTAGATGGTTCTTCACTATCCCATAGCTTGGGTGGATCAGAACAATACCATCCACTCTAGGAGGCAGGTCAATTCAATGCTTTGCTAATGCTGGTCAGTGGCATTGGCACAGTATATAGGGATTGCATTAGATCTGTATGTTCCTTTGGGTAATGTGGCCATTTTAACTATGTAGATTCTTCTAATCCATGAACACGGAATATCTTTCTGTTTCTTTGTGTCTTCTTCAATTTCGTTTAATATCTTATAGTTTTGAGTGTATGGGTCCTTCACATCCTTTGTTAAGTTTATTCACATGTGTTTTATTCTTTTTATTGCAATTGCAAAAGGAATTTTTTTTATTTGTTTTGTTTTTTTGACATTCCATTGTTAGTATATAGGAAAGCAATGGATTTTTGTACATTGATTTTGTATCCTGCAACTTTATGTATTTGTTTACTGTTTCTAATAGCTTTTTGGTGGAGTCTTTAGGGTTTTCTGTATAAAGAATCATGTCATTTGCAAAAAGTGACAATTTCACTTCTTCATTCCCAATTTAGATGCCTTTTATTGGTTTCTCTTGCCTGATTGCTCTAGCTAGGACTTTTAGTACTATATTGAATAACAGTGGTGAGAGGCAGCATATCTATCTTGATCCTGATTATAGAAGAAAAGCTTCCAGTTTTTCATCATTAAGTATGATATTAGCTGAGCTTTTGTCATATATAGCCTTTATTATGTTGAAACACTTTCCTTCTATACCCATTTTATTAAGTGTTTTAATCACAAATGGATACTGTATTTTGTTAAATGCTTTTCCTGCATCTATTATGATCATAAGAATTTATCCTTTATAGTTTATATGGTATATCGCATTGATTGAATTTCGTATGTTGAATCATCCTTGTGCCCCTGGGAAAACCCACTTGATCATAATGTATAAACTTTTAAATGTATAGTTGTATTTGATTTGCTAGTATTTTGATTAGGATTTTTGCATCTGTATTAATCAGAAATATTGATCCTGTAGTATTCTTTTTTGTATGTTATCCTTACCAGGTTTCGGTATCAAGTAATGCTGGCCTCATAAAATGAGTTAGGAGTATTGTTTCAAATTTTTTTGGAAAAAGTTGAGGAGGACAGTATTAAATCATCTTTGAATGTTTGGTAGAATTCACTAGTCGAGCTGTCTGGTCCTGGATGTTTGCTTTTAGGGAGGGCTTGGATGATTGTTTCAATATCCTTACTGTTGATTGGTCTATTTAGATTTTCCAGTTCTTTGTGATTCAGTCTACAAAGGCTGTGTATTTCTAAGGAATTTTCCATTTCTTTCAGATTATTGAATTTGGTGGTATTAGTCCTTCATAGTATTCTCGTATGATCTTTGTATTTCTGTGGTATCCATCGTAACTGTTCCTCTTTCATTTCTGATTTTATTTATTTGTGTTTTTTTCTCCTTTTTACCTAATGAGTCTAACCAAGGGTTTGTCAATTTTATTAATCTTTTCAAAGAACCAACTCTCTGTTGCCTTAATTTTCCTATTGTCTTTTTGTTCTCTAATTCTAATTCGCATTTTCCTTCTTTCTACTGATTTTGGGTTTCATTTCTTCCTCTTTTTTTAGTTCTTTAATATATAATGTTAGGTTAGTTATTTGGGATTTGTCTTGTTTTTGAGATGGGCCTGTAATGATAGAAATTCCCCTCTTAAAACTGCTTTCACAGTATCTTAATATTTTGGGAGTATGTTCTATGTATCTTTTGATCTCTCCTTTTATTTCTTCTTTGACGCAGTCATTCTTTAGTAGCATGTTGTTTAATTTCCATATATTTGTGGTTTATCCTGCTTTCTTTTCTCAGTTGATCTCCAATTTCAAAACATTGTAGTTGGTGAATATATTTGGTATAATTTCAATCTTCTTAAATTTTCACAGGCTAGTTTAATATCCTACCATATGGTCTGTTCCACAACAAGGAAGTTCTTGATTAGGACATTCTTGATCACAGCATCTTTATTGAGACTATAGAATTTGTTTTTTGTTATATGTGTTTTAACATATAGAAAATATATTCATTCTCTATATATTCTATATGAAAATACATTAATATAGGCCAAAATACAAAGTTTGAATACATGTATAAGAAAATATTTATAATATGATTTTTAAAAACGCACGGATTTCCTTTTCTTTCTTTTTCATATTGAACCAGAATAAATAATAATTCTTCCCTGTGTTTCATTTATTCATTAGAAATATAGTTATTAAGCCTGATACTCATGCCAGATAATATGCTAGGATATAAAGATGATACTAATGTAAATAAGTTAGAAGTACTAGCTTCTTTATTTCTACATGAACTTCTAGTTATTTGGGAGTGATTTATTTTCTTTCTCATCTCTGGTCTTTTGAGCATGCATTAGGCCTAAAATTCTTCCTCAGTCATTGATTTTTGCTTCTTTTCTAAGCTCATTTGCTGATATCCTTTCACTCTTTAGAGGTTTCTGTTAATTTTTTTGTAAATGAAGTAGCATTATCTGATTAAAACTTTGACTGAACAGTCACCTGCCTTAAATTTTGTATTAGTTTTATTTATTGATTGATTGATTGATTTTAATTCTTATTTAAAATATAATGTGTGCTGGCAAAGACAGACAAAGCCAGACACCAGTTAAAATAGTAAGGACAGATTTTAATCAGTAATATACTATTTCAATAGAGAAAAGAATCCTGCATGAACTGAACTCAACTTCAGTTGTACAGAGGTAACTGTACATTTTATCAGGCAAATGAGGGAATCAGGAGGAAATAAATGGTGTCTCCGTAGAGTCAACAAAATGAAAATTACCAAAGGTGGAAAGGGGTGATTAGATCATGTGAAACAAATCTGGATTTACTAACTGGTGCTGAAGCCAGGCCCCTATCTTCCCAAAGAGGACAGGAGACAGGGATCCTGTCTTCAGGTGTGGGCTGCAACAAACAGTAAATTATTTTAGCAGCCTTGAGTTTTCTCAGGCAGACATTTGAGGGGGATGAAGATCATCCTAGGAACGCGTCCGTGGGCTGTTAGTGGTTGTGTTAGTGTTGTTCAAGACTTTATAGGCAAGGCCTATTTGAGAAGAGGGCTCAGAGGAACCTAGCAAGAGTGTGGTCATGGTGAGAATCTTTGTCAGTGCAGAAAATTTTGAAAATATACAGGGAGACAAGGCTCCCATGGAACAGAGACTAAGACCAGTTAGCCAACTGTTAGCATTTTTACATATTTCCTATTCTGTTACATTGTGTGTGTGTGTGTGTGTGTGTGTGTGTGTTTATCTGTCTATATTCTATTTCAATGAACATAGTACACTCGCCTGTGGATTCCAAAAGTGAAGGATAGCTGTTTCCCTGGGACAGCAAGTTCCAAGGAGTGAAGGGCAGCTCCAAGATAGCTAATTGCATTCCCCTCCCACAGTATGTTCAGTGACATGAACCTCAGGGACAGACATATAATCAGTTGTAGGCAAGTTGCATGGCAACATTTTAGAGGGAACTTGCTTAATAAGGCTTCTGCTGGGAAATATGGGGGCTTTTTTTTTTTTTTTGAGGGCAGTGTCACTGGCCCTCATATGTGAGACCCGAACTGGGGCCGCTGGCTTCCCAAGCCAGCGCTTAACCACTGAGCCACTCGTCCAGCAATGGGCTTTTAAAAGGAAGAATTCACAAGGAGTAAGGTACCCAAAGCCAGAGTCTGACATGAGAACAGGAGTAGCCTGTTGAAGTTAAGTCAGTTTGAGAGTCAAACTCAGAGGAACACACATGGCATCTTCCAGAGACACTAAGACTGTTCCCATGTAAGAGTGTTTCCACCTCAACTAACCACAAAGCCAAAAGAATACAAAGGCAAGCCAGACAAGGAAGAGCTGCCTCGCTTGCCTGGCTTTCCTCCCCACACCCCAGAGCCAGGGAGGTCTGGAGATGAGTGAGCTAAGGCCCCACTTGTTAAATCTGGCTCCCTGACCTTACTTTTGAATAAAAATCAAAGTGATGAATAATGTGCTGTAATTTTCATAATCAAGACTAAGATTTTTTAGTTAAATTGACCCATAGCTCTCTATTATTTATGAACTGTGACTCATAAGAAGATATGAGGATCTGCCGGTGTTCTCCACCAATGGCAGAGGGGAAATTTCCCCTGCCAATAAGTTTCAAAGTGACAGTGGGTGACAAAAAAAGTAACTTTCAGGATTGCATTCCAAATCTCAAGTTTCTGCAACATACTGATTGCAAATATCAGTATATCAATATTTATATCCATAACTAGCTACTTATAGCTTTAGATATGTGTTATATATGAGTTTATATATATATATATATATATATATGAATAATTTCTCACCTTCTGTGCTATATCCAAATCTCCTTAAATATCTTGCCCTTGTTTATTCTAACAAGACTTTTTCTCCTGAAATATATTATACACAAGGGTATGTTGGATTGTTAGTGATTATATATATATATATATATATATATATATATATATGTAAATTTACACATGTAACTAACATACCTCATTACAGTAGTGTCTTCTCTAAATATTAGTGAAGATATAAATCAGGTCATTTCATGACAGGAAGTGAAAATATAACCAGAAAATCATTTTTTTTTAATTTCACCAGTTCCCCAAATGTTGTTAAAGAAAGAAATCTGTTTCTGCTCTGTGTTCGCTAGGTGTTTTTAAGTTGCATGGAATTTAACACATTCAGGGTCTTCCTAGTTTCTGAGAAGAGCTTGTTTGTTTTGTACCTGAGCGTTGAAAACAAATGCTACTGTATAAAAAGAAGTTTTCTCTTTCATTATGAAGTTATACCTTCAAATAGTGGGATCATGTGAGCCTTAAATATGAAGGAAGCTTACAGAAATTGAATTTCATGCAGTGGTTAGGACCCAAGTGTAAAGGCTGTTTTTGAATTGATGGCATGATGGGCTTTTTTAAATATAATTTAAAATATTTTGTGTGCCTAAATACATGAGCACTTTAATTAGGGGGCGAGAGTAGACTCTGTTATTGTCAGAAACAATAAAACCTTATGGCCACAACTTTGGAGCCATCTGGGATGCCATATCAGGTCCCTGTCTTTGCTTTCTGTTGTACTAAGATCAGCTATCCTCTCTTGTACAAGTTAATAACTGGGTTCGGACAGAGCTTTCAAAATACTCAATTAAGAGTAAACTGACTATCCGAAGAGAGTAATCTTCATATAAGAGTTCACTCTTTTAGGTCAATCAGAAATCTAGAGGTGGGTGGATTCTGGCTTTGGTTCAGCAGCCAGTTAAACATGTTACATCTGTGGTTTGTACAAAAGTCTTGGCCTTTTTCCTCTGACCTCAGTATGACTGCTGACATTTATGCCATCACACCCACATTTCTAGGTAATAGGCAGAAGAAAAGGTTGAAGGGCAAAAAGGGCTTTCTAACTATCCTGATGCTTCTACTTGCGTTAATATTTCACTGTCACTGTCCACACATACCTGCAAAGAAAACTGAGAAATGGAACTTTTTAACTGGGCACATTGCCACCCCCAATAATTATATTTTGAGGGTGATAATGGTAGTGATGAAGAGGATTTTCTTAGATGGAAGAAGGAGAATGTGATAAGTTAGATAACTAATTTTCTCTGCCATTTGCCTGAGCCAAATGGAAGGCCCTCTTTTGTTGGCCACAAATACTTCCAGAACCCCACCTGATATAATCCACCTTCTTACTCTACCAGGAGTAGGAAAGCTCCAACCCTCAATGGCGCAATTTCTAGGGGCCTCTCTTTTCTTCATCAATGACTCCTGGAAAGGTAGGAGACATCAAGTGTGTAATTGTTTTATCCATACCCCATGCATTCATTGAAGATCTCCATTCAGATGTCATGCAATTAGAAAAAAAGGGGTCTATTCTCATTTGAAACTTTAGAGCTGAATAACTTGCTCTATATTAATCTAATATATTCAACTGATGAGTGTTTTTATAAGAATAATAGAACAATAGGAAAGAGTTTCAAAATTTCAGTGCAGCTCTTCATAAAAATGAAACACAATTCAGTAGCATTGAAGATGTCTTAAGCAGGAAAATAGCATAGTGATTAAATATCTTGTTAGCCCTCTACAACCTATGTTTTTTCCTCCCTATTTTAGTCAACTCTACCACCAATGTGGGGATTTAGTGACTCTGACATTGTTTTTCAGATCCATCTCTCTCTCATTCTTTTCACCATCTCAGTATTTCTTAACTGTATTCATGTGAATCTGGTGTTCTGTGATATGTTAAGAGGTTCATTTAAAAAACAACCTAAGATCTACAGTCGAACTTTTGGGGATTACTTCCCACAGAGATTCACAATTCATATTTATATTTTAAACATTCTGAGAAACTTTGAAATAAAGAAATCTATTCAACTTAATTTAACTCAGCATTTCCCAGATCTGTCTTATGATGAAAATCAATTATGAATATTATGTGGAAAGTTCCATGCAAGGTAGTTAACATAAAGTTTTTTTCTACTTTAAGGCATATATATATATATATATATATATATATATATATATATATATATATATATAATTTCCTTTCACATCTATATATCATTAGATTTAACACTTTGTAAGCAGGCATAAAAAGCTATATGACGAGTTTACTCGTTTCCCGCAAAAAATGTGTTAATATTCCTCTGTATTTTAAGACAAAATCCATAAGACATTTGTACAGCCTATTGGTGGGTTCTTTTTTATCCAGGCAGTTAGCCCTAGTCCAATCAATTATGGTTTGAGCTGTGGGGCCACACAAGACAATGTATAGAGCCCATGTATAAGACACGTCTTCCAGGGACGAGCTTCACATTGGAACTGTGGAGCATGGCATGCACTCGGGTAATTCAGTCCTTTTTAGGACACACACTCTGACGTTCCCAATAAATCTGAGGCCATAATCCCTCATGATGCACTTCTATAAATAGCAAGTCAGATTTGGGAGAATATTGAATGAACTGTCACAAACATTTCTCAATAAAATAAGGGGGGAAGTGTAACTGTAGCTTGAATAAGAATTACATATAGATTTACTAAGCTTTGGGGTCCTCTTGGTTGAAATGTATTTCCAAAGGGGAAAAAAATCAATACTAAACTACATTTGATACATTTCCTTGATAAAAGCCACAACTTCCAGTATTCTAGAGATGAATGATTTATAACTAATACATCCAAAAAAATGTTTCTTGTGGCCCTGAAATCTGATAATTTGGTTTTACTTTGTGGCAGTGCTTCCAGAAATAAAATCCCTGTCCATCACCATTATTATTATCAAGGATAGGCTGAGAAGCACTGTAGAAAGCATAGCACATATTCACTGCTTTACTCATGTGTGATAACTGCAGAATTTTGGAAATGTATTAGCTACAGCAAAAGAAGAATGAAGACCTTAAAGCTGTGTTAGATAGAAATGAGTAAGGAACCTTGGTTTTCTATCTTGGGAACACTATTCTCGGTGTACTCTGTGTAATATATTTCCTCTTGGCCTTGCAGATGTATTTTTGAATATTTCAATCTGAAAACATTTTCACTACCTTGCAATTGTTATTTCAGCCTGCCTTCCTCCTCACACTAGAACCTGACGCATATTACAAATGAAGGATAAGGAAGGTGAATATAATTCTCATTTGAAATTTTTAACTTTTGTTTTATTATCTTTCTGGATAGGTCATGGTGGGTTGGTTACATATGAATGTCTTTTTTTTTTTTTTTTTAAGTTGAGGAGTTTATTAGGGAAATGTGAGAGGCAAAGACACCCCAAGTGACAGAAAGAAAACTGAAAATGTCCTTTCAAGCCAAGTGGGGGCCTGGCCTTGGCCTCCCCAAAAGGAGAAAAAACTGGTGGATTGGCAACCACATTCTCTGACAGCTGCCTGGCCAGGGCTTGTGTGTCTCCCATCCCCCAACAAAGGTGGTGAGGAGACAGAGACTATTTATAGATTCAATGCAGAGGCAATGAGAGCTCTAAGGAAAGTGAGAGAGAAAGAGAGGGGTGGGGAGGACCTGAACCAAGGGTCCCAGGCTTTTGGCTCTGAGTGCCTCAAATGCATTGACAAGTAGTTCTACAAAATGTTACTCAAAAGGTAAAATGCCTAATGTTTTCAAGAGTTCCCCTGGAACTTCTCCCCACATGCCACGTCACACTGCCAGATGTACATGGCAGAGCCCAAAGGCCACATTTTTGAAGAAAGAAAAACAAGAATAAGCCCAATTGCTCTTTAAGGAGAGGAAGGAGGTGAAGGCTGCTGGAGCCTTTCCCACGTAGGTCTGTGTTCTGTAACGCAACTTCCCAGCAGCAGCCTGGCACAGCTCTAGGTGAGAGTCTCACCTCTTGTCACCCGTGCTTCAGTGTACTCTATTCTCCGTTCAAGAGCTGTCAACTTCTCATTTAGTGTTGCGAGTCTTGAACGACAAGACATATCGAAGGAGTTGAGAAAGTCCGCGATTTTCTTGATGCTGCTGGTGATGACCTCAATGTACTCCCGGTTCGCCCAGTCCTGGTGAATCTCCTGCTGCACTGGGTCCTCTTGTCCCGCCATGGCTGCCGCTGAATGAAGAGCGACTGCGCAGGCGCTACATAGGAATGTCTTAAGGCAAAAAGATCCTCACCTCATCATACGTAAAAAATATATCACCCTGGTGGGCAATATTGACAATGGGAGAGGCTATGGATTCATGGACATCTAGGGTATATAGGAAATCGCTGTACTTTCCTCTCAATTTTTCAGGGAACCTAGAACTACTCTAAAAAATAAAAACCTATTACACAATTACATTCTTTTTAATAGATGTCCTACTGTGCACAAATAAACATCTTTAGGCTAGTGTACAAAAATTATTAAGAAACTAGAGGTGGTTACAGAATGAAGGAGAGGGGTAATTCTAATTATATTACTATTTAATTCATATTTAATGACCTGGTGCTCAGCTGCAGCTGCCAGGAAAGATATATAATGATTTTAGATCAGAAGTGGAATCCCCTCCATATTTCTTCCCTATAGACGAATCAGTTTTCCAGTCATACTGCAATTAAGCAGTTATTCCTTTTCAACAGATGGCGATCATGGTACCTATTTCCTATCTGCGCAGCAATAGAACAGTCACAAGTTAGGCACAAAAAAAGCAGAAAATGAACCCCACAAAGCATGTAGAGTTCAGCTAAAGAGAGCACCAATGTACTAAGGAAACACAGGGAGATGATATCATTTCCTAATGAATTAACAAGTTATTGATGATCGGGATTTAACAGAAAATAATGAAGAGACCCAACGGCTTTAAAAACGTTGTTGATAAGGGTAGATACTTGAATGAACCTTAAAATGGTCATGTGAGCAAAGGTTGAAAACTCTCTTTAAGAAGTAATGAATAATCCAGTATTAAAAAGTGGTATCCCCCCCAAAAAAAAATAAATAAATAAAAATAAAAATAAAAAGTGGCATCCCAGCTTAGGTGATATGAGCTAAGAAAAGTACAGTACATACGTACTTATAGACCTGTACTGACAAAATAAATGAATAATAATTCAGACAAGGCCAAAGGAAACATAGGGCCTTATGTGACATCACTTTAAAGATTTGCACCAGTTATAAATGAAGAATTGAACACAGATGTTCAATTCATTCATTTATCAATGTTTCATTCATTCATATCATGTTTAAGGTTATTGAATAGCCATTGTATATGGTTTTAGTTTGAGAGTACGCATTCAATAAGTTTTGGTTCTTTTATTTGGTTATGTTTGTATGTATGTCTTTGTAAGTCTTATGTTACAGAACACCTCCACATATCATTATAGATAGATAAGCATATCTAAATGAAAAACGAATACTATTACAGTGAAGATTCTGAAGACAGGTGGGCAAAATGAGGATAAAATATGTTACAAAAAAACCTTCTCTTGTATTTTCATCTCTATCTTCCACATAGTGTATGGTTTGATTTTAGCACACTTTGAGAAGTTGTCTGCCAACACTAAATATTATACCAGTCACGTGACTTGAAAGTCCTCTTATCTTCTTGGAAGATACAGCACAGGGATTAACAAATTGGTCCGTTTTTGTAAAGTTTAATTAGAAGACAGCCACACTCATCATTCCATGTATTATCTATGGCAGTTTTCAAGCTACAACAAAGTTGAGTACTTGAGACACAGCCATTTAGCTTTATAGAAAAAGTTAAAATGCCTGGCATAGCTCAAGAAAAAAAAAAGGGTCTTTGAGTCACATAAGCTCGGGAGGAACTGTGTGTTCCATGTTAAGCTTTCTGTTTTATACTGTTCTGTGATTCCAACATATTTTCCATGTTCTATAAACTAACTTCCTCTTATAGTAAGGTATTCTCTTTTTCTCATTAATCAGGATCTTATGTTGGTGTTTCACACCCAGAATTCTTCACTGACCCTGAAATTAGGCCAGCCTTTAGTATTTGTGGGGTCCAAGGCAAACGGATAAATGAGGCTTATATACAATACATTTAAAAGTTATAAGTAAACAAAATATCATTAAGCGAACTGTGTTTTATCATCCCATTTTGATAAGCATACCTTCATAATGAACCAGAAAGACAAGCTTGAACTTAGAATGTTCAGGCTTTTGTTTCTGCAGCAGAACATGGCAGTATAAGGAGGATTCCTTCTCAATCTTCATCCTGCAATTTCCCTACACCCTTTTATTCCCCTTTTTACTTCTTCCTGTGATAGGACTGCCTGCAAATAGACATCCCTGTCCTCAATCCTAGCTCAGCCCACACCTCCTGAAATGTCTCCCTTTGGCCACCCTTCCTGAAGGCCTGGGGCTTTACATAGCTGTGACATGGTCAGTTCTTGGGGAAACAGATCCAGTGAAGACAACTCACAAATCTTAGGAGAAGCCTGGATCACTTTAGCAGGAAACTCCCAGGCCCTAGTTGTCTAGAGCTTGGTCAAGAGCGAGGAGCATAGTAGGCTCAGACTGTGTCCTTCTCTTGACTCCACATACTCTTCACCCTGTGCAGAGATTAATATTTAATGGAAAATCCCAACAGAGCACTCTAAAATGCTCATTCCTCAAGACCAGCATCATCATCATCTTCTAGGACAGTGGTTCCCAAAAGGGGGTATTTTGCCCTATATGGGGACATTGGGCAGGCATTTTTGATTATCATGACTGGTCCAGGGAGCGCTACTGGCATCTGGTGGTTAGAGGTGAGGGTTAGTGCTAAACACATCACACTGCGCAGGACAGGTCCCCCAAATGAATTATTTGGTACACAATGTTAATAGCACTGTGAATGAGAAACCTCACCTAGAATTTTATTAGAAACGCAGGAGCTCGGGCCCACCCCAGACCTACTGCATCGGTCACAATCTGAATTTTAATCAGATCTGTACGTGTGTACATCAGAGTGAGAAGCACTGCTCCAGCACGTAGGGCAAAAGTAGAGACTCTTCTTGCCAAGTGAAGGATGGTACCATTTGGGACAGATGGATAGTTCATGTTCCTATGAGATTTTCTAATGTTAGTGTTTATTGTTATGCTTTTCCCTCATTCCAGTACTAGTTTTTCACTTATTGGTTTATTCCTTTAACAAAAGAGTCACAAAATCAGGTGAATACCTTTTATTTTCATTCTTTTATGTAGAGCATGATATACCAACTTTAATCTATAGGGAGAATTTTGAATGATATTTGAAAGGATATTGTATCAATAGAGCTCATACTTCCGAATCAGTCCTTACAGGCTTTAAAACATTAACATTATCTCAAACTGAACTCTCCTGGTTGCCTTGTATCATATCCTGAAATTTTACGAAATAGCGAAAAACATTTTATAGACAGACTACATCATAGCTTTTTAGAGGATTTCATTATCTGAACAGGGCGGCTTCCAGTACTAGACACTGAATGTCTGGCCTCTCCTGACAGGACTCATTTACTGATGATACCAATAGCATTTCTCAGACCACAAAGTGCTGGGGAATGAATGAAATGAAATTTCATTATTCAATTTAGTCTGAATACCTTAATTTATTGATACAAAACAAATGATTGTGTTTAGCCTGAGCTTTGTCTTACCCATGCATAGACAATCTAAGGAACTATTCTGGTTTGAAGGTCAAAAGGATGAAGTTGTATGTCTCACGCACAAGGAGACTATTTCTAGAGGCAGTGGGATAATGAGAGGAACCAATACAGTGTTTCAAAGGGGCCTCATACCTACTGTCTTCTGGTCCCAATTACATTGCAAAGAAGTCAGATCTTGCGTTTAGCCCTTAGCTTCCTTATTCGTAGATTACCCCTGATTCGATAAAATTCAACCAACCCCTTAAGGTATCCAGTCGTTTTGTACTTTCTTTTACTTCCAGATTTCTGATTTTATATGTACCTTGAGTAAAAGTTTTATAAATATTCCATGAGAATCTTTAGTTTCCAAGCACTGTGCTAAAGACAACGTACACACACACACACACACACACACACACGCACACATGCGCACACGCATGCTGGCACAAACAAAATGAAAAAAAACAATTCTATGACTATATGGTTGATAAGACTTCAAGAATCCCTCCCCGCTTTTTTCTTCCTCCACAAAACGCTGTCTTCACTATCTCTACTCTAAGAATCTACAGTTTGGCAAGAAAAAAATGTTATAAATCTGTGTTGAATAAATATATGAATGAAAGCTCGGGGGAGAATATGAATGTTTGTTGAGGTTTTTGTAGCTCTGGAAGTTATTGAGTCCAGGAAGTCACTTGCTATACCTTTCATGAGGACTGATTTACCTGTCACCTTCAACACTTCTTCTCTCCATATATCTTTATAAGCCATTGAGAGTCAATAAGCATATAAGGATATTTTAATATAAAATATAAAGATATAGAACAAGGATAAAGATACCCTTATAAGGATATTTTTCAGAGATACTGTATATTCCATTAACCTTTGAAAACAGCATTCATGACTTGTTTTTCAGCTACTCCTCAATCACAGAGCTACTTATCTCAGGTCTGTCTCTAGCACAGACCTTGCCTTACTGAAGAATGATTTTGTGACTCATACACTGGGACTGTGGTGACAATCTAGCTCTTAGATGCCCCATCAAATGACTCTTGTTGATGTGGCAGCCTTTGCCTTTGCCCCAGCCCTGATCATTGAGAATTTTCTCATTCCTAAGGAGTTTACTTCACTTAGATTTTTCTGTCCCATTTTCAGCAGGAATTCCCCACAACCAGGGACTGTAGCCATTAGCCGGGAGATACTGCTGTTGGTTCAGTTGACTGGATATCTCATTAATTAGGGCCAAGTTTGTCTCCTCTTCCATGATTTAATTAGGTAGGTCATAGACCCAAAACATCAGTGCTGTTTTCATATTATATGTGTATTTATATTCAAACACATTGCATCTATCCTCCTGCCCCCCTCCCATTCCCATACTTCTAGTTTCTGGATAAGAATTTGTTTTATGAAGTGAAGTAACGTTATTTCTTTAAAAGTACAGATTTAATGAAATTCTTAAAGTAAGACACTTTTGATTCTAGTTTTTCAATTAAATTAGTAATATACAGTAAAACCTTGGATTGCGAGTAACGCGGTTTGCCAGTGTTCTGCAAGACAAGCAAACATTTCTAATATGTTTTAACTTGGTAAACGAGCTATGTCTTGCAATATGAACGGTTTGTTTCTGGAATGAGTTATGCTCACAAACCAAGGTATTACTGTATTTTGACATAGGTTTGGTATTAGACATACGGTCTTGGAGGGAACTTCTGCATATAGTTAAGAGAAAGACAAAATTCATTTAGTAATTTCAATGTGGTTTAGAAGTTTTATAAAATGGCTGTGATCCTTTTCCTAAGAAACAGGAGCTGGCAGAAAGTAATCTGTCTAAATTATGTTCATATTAAGAATCCTCAGTTTCCAAAATGAATTATGTACAACTGAGTATATATTGTTATGCTGAGTTTTATTTTTCATGCTGAGTTTACTGCTGTTGTCCATAGCATTATTCCTCTGTTTACATTGTCTATGGTGGGGGGAACAGGGTGAGAAGGGGTTTGTGTTTATCTTTAGGTCTGTTGAAACCTAAAAAAAGCCAAAGGTACAGTTATCATGTGATTGTAGAACATTGGGTTGGGGTATTTTAAGAATTTCTCTCAATATATGGCAAGCTTAAATTTTTAAAATGTGGCTGCTAGAAAAGCTGAAGATACAAAATGAAAACGTACTTCAAACTGCTTTAAAGGAATTAAAGCACACACTTGGGACAATGTGTTTTTTGTTTTTTTTGTTTCGTTTTGTTTTGTTTTAGGGCAGTGTCACTGCCCCTCATATGTGGGACCGAACTGGGGCCACCGGCTTCCTAAGGGACAATGTCTTTTTGAACAACATCAGGAGCACAACAAATTACCAAAGGGGGGAAAAAAAAACAAACGAAAAACTTATCTGAGGGGAGAGCACCATGGAATTAAATTTTACCACATTTCATTACCCATGTAATTCTGAGTTTAAGTCTGCTAGTAAGAGGCATGCTCATTAGATTTGTAAAGCAGAAAATACAAGACGTCTTGGCAGTTACGGAAGCGTGTGAAAGACTGCTGGTGTAGGTTAAGCAACAGTCTTAAATTTGTATTTTAGAGGAGAAACCGGAGAAAAATTCTACAACAATGACAAACAACTGGAAAAACAAACAAACAAAATACTAGGGAAAAGATAGATATGATGGACAATTATTTTAAAATGCAGTATTTTGGGTGAATTGCTATTAGGATTCCAACCTATTCATATTAGGTCTAACCAAAAGAGAAAATAAAACAAGTCTTTATAGAAGAAAAACTATAACTTACCTTAAAATACAGAAAGGGAGGAAAGTTCCAATGAAAACTAATAACATTTCAGGGCAAATATAGACTTAAATAAGAAATATTTTATACTTCAGTGATGAAGAGCAAAAAAAGAACCAAAAATTCCAAAGGAAGAAAAAAAAGCTCCTAGAAACACATACAATCATTGTGGCTTTATGTTATTAAATTTTTAAGAATCCAATAACAAAATTTAGGGGAGAACTTGAGTGGACCTATTATGCACCAAGATTTTTATATCCAACCAAGGTATTAATTATGTTGGAAAAGAATAAAAACAAGTTTTCATATAAGAAAACTTGGTAAATATTTACCTAGGTATGCTTCATGGATAAACTATTAAACAAAAGCTCTAGAACAGGGGTCGGCAAACTTTTGAGACAGAAGAGCCCCCAGGGGTCAGCAAAGTGCAGCTCGCAAGCTGCAGGCTCTGAAATAAAATTGAAAATGAAAATAAAACTATTATAGTTTCATTTATAAAATTTTTAAAGGATATTATTCACATTATGGTGATTATGTAAAAATATATTTATGGCTCTCGAATAATTTTTTAAATTGTTTTGAGGGACAAGATTGGTTCTTCCAGGGGTCGGCAAACTTTTGAGATGGAACGTACAAAGGGCTGCCTGTGGCTCGTGAGCCGCAGTTTGCCAACCCCTGGTCTAGAGCATTGAAAAATTAATTAAATACATAATTCAAGAGAGAAAAATGAAAAGAATACAGAAATAAGATATGAAAGATACTGGTGAGCTTTTTGTGTTTTTATTTTTCGCTACAGTAATGAAATTAAAAATTTTAAAAATCTTTGAAAACACCACCTACAATATCTTGTCAACACCAAAAGCAGCAAAATAGCTGGGGTCTTCGAATCTCAAAGAAAATGAAGAGGAAGGGACTAGCATTGCAGGGTGAACCGAGTACATAGTAATTGCTAAACAAATCCTGATTTTCATCTTGTTTTTTTCATAGTCATGAAAAAATGCTGTTATATCAAAAAACAATGCAAACAAGTGCTGTTATTGCCCTGACTCAATCACCAGTCAATTTCTAGCTATTGTCTTTTTCCCTTTGCCTGATGATACTTCCATACTGTAAAGCAAGTTTTCCTGACCATGTTGTCTATCAGAGGTTCCAGCTGATTTAAGGCTCCAGGAGTAGCCTCAACCAATGGTTAGCAGAAGTTTGTATATAAATATCCAATTGCTTCCTAGCTTAGTCGTGATAAGTTTGAGGCATGCCATTTACACTGGTTCCTAGGGTTTTCTCAGTAGGCTTAAACTCCAGTTACCCACAGAGGTAACCGATTGAATAAGACATCCTTTCCTGGCTATCTTTCCTTCTTGTCACACATCTGCATCCCACCAGTGATACTTCCTCTGATCACTTTTCAAAGAAACTATTTGTACTAAAATCCTGGCCTCAGCTGCACTCCTGAGAAAATACAAACTAAGAGACCACATGCCATTTAACAAACTGTCAAACAAGGATGAAGTAAAATGGACACTTTCATACATTAATAGTGGCAGTGTAAATTGATACAAACCATTTAGAATATATATATATATATATATATATATATATATATATATATATATATATAAAATGGCCATTAAATGTTTACACACTTTGATCCAATTAGTACCACTGTGAGAAACACAATATAAGGGAATAATAATATAATGCACAGGAAGAAAACATCACACCCAGTAACATTCATGAACTACAACTACTTATAATACATAGTAAAATAATTGGGAAACTGTTTCCAAATTTGACAAATCATTGGTAAATATCAGAACAGCTGTTGATGAAAATTTTACATTGTTTAAAAATTAAACTATGAATTCTATGTTAAGGCAAGAAGGTTTCCTATGATAAAGCATTAGTGAAAATCAAGATATAAAATCTACTGTAAAGTTGGATTACCCTACTACAAATCCTACAAAAAAAAACCACAACACAATCTTATTCTGAGACACTATGTTACACCTCCTTTTTTCCTTTAAACCTGGCCTACATATTTATATTCCATTGATAAATGGGAAATCATATGAATCACATGGATAAAGAAATTTACTGAAAACTGCACCCATAAGCCACTTCCTGTTATAATGATGAAACAGCCTTCATTGTAGCCAGAAACACAGTTTCCTGTGCTGAATTCTCTCTGCTTTAGGTTACTCAAGGATTTTGCTGTATTCATTTCTGCTTATTTATTTATTTATTTATTTATTTATTTATTTATTTGTATTTTTTGGTAATTGATCTTACCCTTTCTACTGGATAATATCTATCATCCTACTGTCATCATTATTAAAAAAACAAAGTGGCATAAAAGCGTCCCATTTGTCATCCTATTTCCTACCAACTACTGGAGGAACTGCCTGTAATTCAGTCCCCTTTTCCTCGCTTCCTTTTCCCACTAAACTTAAAGTTTCTTCCCTTATCATTGCACTATCAAAGACACCAATGATTAGTTTGTCAAATAAAAAAGTCAAATATCTGTCCTTATCACACTTGAACTCCTAAGTGTCTGACAGCATTGACAACTTCCTTTTAAACCGAAATTATTTACTTTGTGTGAGAAACATCACAGTCTTGTCTTACTCCCTACTTTATTCATGACCCTTCCTCATTCTCCTTCTCCAACTTCTCCCTCTATTGCAGCCCTCTAAATGTTTATAAGCTGCACATTTTGCATCCAACTTTTTTCACTTACTGCTCTTCTAGATGACGTTACTCAGACCCATAGTTTAAAATATAGTCTTAACTACTGATTTCCCCGGATATATCTGAGCTCCACATTCATATCTCTAGCTGCTAACTTGATGTCTCCATTTGCATTCCTAATGGGTGTTTCAAATGCCACATGGCTGGGATACAATTTTTCCCTTCTTAAAATTAGTCTTCCTCTGCCTATCACAGGTCTTAATGATATCATCAAGCATCCAATCACAGAGGCCACGCACCTAGGAGTTATTCTTCATTTCTCATTTTCATAGTCTTCATTGCCAAACGGAGTTTCTGTCTCCACAGTTTATTCTGAATTCAACCTCGTCTCCAAATACCCACCACTGTTACATGTCCCATTTCTTGCCTGAGCAACTATAGTAGAGTTTTAATTGGCTTCTTGCTACAGTTCTTTCCCCTTCTGGCTCGTACAAACAGACATAGTAATATTTTTAAGCACATGAGCCAGATTACAAAAAACAGTTTCTCTGAGAATTTTCTTTTAACTCTTTTTAATGACCGCAAGCCTTACATGACCTGACCATCAAATTTTGTCTTTCTGACCTTATCTGCCATCACTTTTTCTGTCATTCTCTAAGGCTTACATTCACTGGCTAGTTTTCTGTTATCCAAACAAGGCAGCCTCATCTCTGCCTCAGAGCTATTCTACTTGCTATTCACACTGCTTGGACTCTTCTCCACTGATATTTTGTATGGTTGGTTCCTTCCTAACATTCAGATCTCTATTCAAATGTCATTTTCCTAGAGAGAATTTTGTTGATCATTCTCTCTAAATTCACATCCCCACAAACATCCTCTTACATAATTTTCTATCCCATGTTGGAGAAATGTAATTAAAGACAAAATGTTCTCCCACCCAGAAAACCTCTCCACTAAGTTAAATTAAAATATTAAATTCACTAATTAATCGAGATGACCATCTGTGTTAGCTAATTGGCTTTATTCAAAGGAAAGCTAAATCTCTCATATCATTTAGCCAAGAGGTAGTTTGGCAATTTGAAGTATGGTGCCCACTGAAGTCAGGCTTCTACTCTCCTCCAAAAACCAGGCCATAGGGAAGAGCACTATTGGATTTTTTTTGTTGATTACATTTCAGAAAGATGGTTTCCAGTTCCTGAGAAAGAGTACCTGGGTCTGAATACTGTCAAGAGGCTTATTTAGCATTATTAAAAGATTTGCATATATTTCAAAGAGAAAAGAACTTCCAAAATTACCAGTTTTCTGAAGTAAATTACCAATTTTCTAAGGTAAAAAAAGGAAATGGGGGGATTTCTTTCCTTATTTTCAACAGGGAGTATTATGCTTCTTATTTTTAGTTTGTATTAACCCTTATTCTCATTACCTATGCCTTATACTCACAATTTTTTTCACAACCCAGATGAACAAATACAAATATATTATTTATAGACTTGTCTTTTGGGATGTTATCTTTCCTTTTCCTTAGAATTTAACTTTCATGGAAACAAAGAATTTCACCTCCGATTTTATAACCGTATTCTGATTGTCTATAACAGCGGGCCATAATAGGTACAAAATAAATATTTGTAGAATTAATGGTTGAATAGTATTATCATTTAATAATATTTAATTAGTATTTAATAATAGTATTATGTACTGTTAATCAAACAAGAAAAATGCTAATAGAACAAAAAAATAGGCTGGAAAGAAATATGGCAAAGTATTTTTTTTTTAAAGATTTTATTGGGGAATTGGGGGAGGGGAACAGCGTCGGGGATTGGGGAAGGGGAACAGAAAAGTTGCTGTCTTTTTGTTCTTCAGTCTAGTTGTGGAGGACTTTGCTTCAGTGGCCCATGTTGGTATCGTCATTGCGCTCTTCCCGGATGAGGCAGATCGGTCGCCGGCCTCTGGATGATCGCTCACCGCGGCTCTTGGCAGCTCCCGCTGGTTGCCAGCCGCTCACTATAGCCTATGGCAGCCCACTGCAGCAGGGGCTGCAGCTATGCTGTCTGGGGGACTTACAGCAACTCAGCTCCAGGTGGAGCTGCTATTCACCACCTTAGCTATAGAGGGCAGTGTCGCTGGCCCTCATATGTGGGATCCCAACTGGTGCCGCTGGCATTACAAGCCAGCTGTTAACCAATGCACCACTTGGCCGGCCCAGAAAAATATTTTTAAGTGGTTTTGAGAACTATCTATGAAACTGTCTTTAAAGTTTATTATAGATTTCAGTGTTTTCTTTTTAATAAATGTTATTCTTAGAGCAGCTTTAGGTTTACAACAAAGAGTAGAAGGTGGTTTCCATTTATATATATTCCCTGTTTCCCCCTTCCCCACAACATACAGCTTCTCCCACTATCAATATCTTGAACCAGAGTGTTACATTTGTTTCAGTTGATGAACTTACACTGACACATCATTATTACTCAAATTTCATAGTTAATATTAGGGTTCATACTTGGTGGGTTTTGTGTGTGTGTGCATTCTTTGGGTTTTGAGAAATGTATGACATGTATTTATCATACATGTTATTTTCAATGTCCTAAAAAACCTTTGTGCTCCATATATTCATCGCTCTCTCTCCCTTAATCTCTGGCAACTACTGACATTTTTTTTTTTTTTACTTCGTCCATAACTTTGCTTTTTATGGAGTGTCATACAGTTGAACCATACAGTATGTAACCTTTTCAGGTTAGCTTCCTTCACTTGGCAATATGCATTTAAATTTCCTCATGTCTTTTTATGGCTTCATAGCTCATTTGTTTTGTAGTACTGAATAATATTCCATTGCTTAGATGTGCCTAAGTTTATTTTTCTATTCACCTATTGTAAGACACCTTGGTTGTTTTCAAGTTTTGGCAATTATAAGTAAGGGTGCTATAAACATCTGTGTGCAGATTTTTGTGTGTACATGTATTTCCAACTCATTTGGGTAAATACCAAAGAATACGATTGCTGAATTCTATGGTAAGAGTATATATAGATTTGTAAGAAATTTCCAAACTCTCTTCCATAGTAACTGTGCTCGTAAGCATTCCCACCAGCAGAGATTTCCTGTTACTCTACCTTCTTGTCAGCATTTGGAGTTGTCAGGGTTTTAGATTTTGGCCAGTCTAATAAGTGTGTAGTGGAGAGTCCAACGTTTTCTCAAAATGAATCTTGACTTTTATTTTATAATGGAAAGAATAATCAAATTGGTAATTGAATCATTGACTTGCAAAAGGTGAAGGCAGGAATCAAATCTAAATTTTCCATGAAGGATCCACTGTATCAAATTCTCTTAAAATATTTGTTGAAACTTTTTTTTTTTAAATTCATACTACCTCGCATTTGTTTAGAGATGATTTCAGCCTTAGAGATGACATCTGACTGGGTATGCAAGTTGACTATTGTTTCACAAATTTTATTCATGTCTGTATCTGTAGAGTCATAGGAATATGGTATTCTATCCCAAGAGTCAGTTCATGTAATTCACATTAAATCTCCTAATCTATGCATCTGGCTGACCCAATTACTACTTGAGAAGATGCTTGCAGAGGCTCAACTCTGTATTACTGTTTCAAAAATCTGATTTGATCTCTTTTAAGAGAATCACAAATTGTTTTATGATAGTTTTGAAGGGAAATGGAAGAAAACACAAATTGATACCATTAGGTGTTTATTGAATAAACATGTAAAACATTCTATTGGGTTGTCAGAAAAGTCATGACATATTTTTTCTCTGTTTTTTTTTGTTGCAAAAATGCATCATGACTTTTCCGACAACCCAATAAAATCAGAAATATAATTTCAAACCCAGGGCATTTATTCTGTGTGTTTTATTTCTGTATTTTCTGTGTCTTTCCCATATTTCATTGTTTGTGTGCCAGAAGAAGTAAGCATTTAAGTTTTATTTGCTATTTAAAGTCCACAAACTTCATTTTAACCCACCCTGATGAATAGTAGTAGCAAATATTATATCCATGAAGTCTTAATGGTAAAAATACATAGAGTAAACCATGGAGAAATCTACTGTTTACTTGAATCAGACATGTCCTTTTCCATCTGTTAATCTAACTTACTCTTTTAGAGATAACTGTTAATACCATATACTGTTTTATAGATCCTACAGGGATCTGAAATCCTTTTTCGTACAGGTATACTACACAGTTTGTGATCTTTAAAAGCAAGATGTGCATTTTGGTCATAGAAGATTTCAAGTGGTCAAAATTTCCAGAATATGATACAGATGTGATGAAGAATATATACGTTTAAGAGTAATTAAAAACAGTATGAGATAGCCGTTGTTTAGGAACTCCCTAAAGAAGATTTGTTATAAGGGAAAAATTAGATGAAATGACCTCCAAAGTTGCTCAGAAGTTTAAAATGTAGAGTTCAATCATCTTCTAAGACCAGGATCCTAGAATTATGTCACAGAATAAAGGAATTATTTATTTTAGTGAAATTGAAGTTTGTATCAGTAAGGATGGTTGTATCTGTGAGAAATAAAAAATTCAACTGTGGTATATTGAATTGTGTCCCTCCAAAAAGATATGTCTTGTTCTTAACCCCTGCTTCCTATGAACATGATCTTATTAGGAAATCATGTTTTTTGCAGATTTAAGTAAAGGATCTCGAGGAGAGATCATTTTGAATTTAAGCTGGGCCCTAAATTCAATGACTATTGTCTTTATAAGAGAGAGAAGTTTGACAAATGGAAATACACAGTGAAAAGCCATAAGAAGACTGAGTTAGGGAGTAGAGTGGTATATGTACATGCCAATGAATGCCAAGAATTACTGGAAGCCACCAGAAGCTAGGAGATCATGTCAATACCTGATTTCAGGCTTTCGGCCTCCAGAACTGTGAGAGAATGATGCATCTCTGCATTTTAATTCATCAAGTTGCTTGTAATTTGTTACCAAGGCCCTAGGAAACTAATAGACCCATTTAAATTGATTTTTAAAATATGGAAATTTATTAGCTCACACAAATAGTAGCTCAGAGAAATGGCGCTCTTTGGAGTTGAGTTAGTCTAATTGTATTTCTCTGCAATTCTTTGGTCTTTTCCTTCTTCCTTTAGAGCTTTATCTTTACTCCAATTGTGAAATGGTTGCAGCAGTTACAAAACTCACATACATAGTTGACAATTTCCAGGGAAAATGAGGGAGAAAAAGAAATTTACTTCAGATTGCTCTCAAAATTCAGAAATTACTTTTCCAAATATTCCAGGTACTGTCCTCAAAATGCATTTGCCCAAGTTAGGTCATATATATATATATATATATATATATATATATATATATATATATATATATATATATATATTAATCATTAAAAATGAAGATGTCTTTAGACCATTCAGACCTTTACATGAAGATGGAGCTGAATTCATATTCTCTAGCACCACAAAGTCTAAAAAGGAAGGTTAGAGAGCTAAACAAAACTGCATATCTGTTAGGATGAAGAAAGAGATCATAGATGTTAGGTAGGCAAATAATTGTAACTACAAATTACCATGAGTAACATAATGCCCCTACCTCATGGACAAGCTCACTAAGCAGAAGGACTATCCTTATCAAGTGACTTGATTTCCTCTGCAAACATTTAAAGCTGCAGTTCCCCTCTAATGTCTGGAGGTTTTAAAGCTTTGCTTCTATAATGATTCTTTCTAGTTAAGTTTGGTGATACTACCACACATGGGAGGAGAAATATTGAAAATAGTATTCACTTTTTATATTAGATGGAGGGTATATTGTCCATCATGACATATATAGAATTGTAATACCTCTAAACTCTTTGTCTTTCTGCCTCCTACCCTCTTAAGATCCCTATCTTTCCTGGAAAAATCAGTAGTCAGGATGACATGGTCTGACCAATATAGATATATTAGCTGATTCTCCTACTATTGTTGAATTTAATATATCACATTTTGGTAGAGTAAACATTTTCAAAAAAGTTGAGGGGTGGCTAGGACAAAGAACTATTTTATACTGAGAAATTCTATGAATAAGAAAAGCACTAGGCTAGACATATTCATTTAATGTTCAATACATCCCTCTAGGGATTTATTCCAATGGAGTTGAACAAACAAGAGCTAATTAACTTGTCTAATATTGCTCAGCTAGTGAGCAGCCCAGGTCGACTTTGAACCCATGCTCTCTTTGAAAGGAACTCTAACCAAAATTATTATTACAGAGGAGTCACTAATAAAATGAATTATTTTTGCATTCATCTTTGCGGTAGACCAAGAATTGTACTTAATATCCAAACCTCTATGTGTAAAACAAGCTGTTTAAATTCAACTTCCCCAGAGGCAAAACTCAGAGTGAGCATTTGTATTCAAGTGATTTATTAGGAAGAACCCTGAGATAAACAAGTGAAAGGGTAAGCAGGACAAGAACAGGTAGAAAGCCAAACAGGGCCATGATTTGTGGGAAAGCACCATGGAAGGCCTTTCGGCTCATTTCACTTGAAAAATCTGGAGTGCAAGATGAGTGCAGAAGATGAGTGCCAGAGACCTAAACTCTGTCTTTGAATCACTGGCTAAGGTCTGCACCGAAAAGGTGTACTCTCCATGCTTGCAGGGCAAAGTGGTCCTAGTAGCCTGAGAGCAGCCCACAGGAAAAGTCACAGGAGTAGACCATTAGCAAGAGCTCAGGGCAGGGCTTACAGAAAGACAAAAGGGATCCAAAAGGATCTGGATCTAGTATCTTCCTTGTAGGTTACATCTGTCTTTGTACAAAAGGAACGATGAATGCATAGAATAACCAAATCTGGAACTGTCCAAAAAGCTTGATTTGAAATAAACACTACAGAGGTGTTGTTTCTTAGGTTACAGAATATCTCATAGTTGCACTGATTTTAGGTTGATAATCTGTAGATAGAAGAAAAGCAGACTAAATGTTTCTTCCTTTATAAAAAGGTAAAGGGTACATCCACTTGGGTGAGGAATAATATCCTGAATATCATTAAAATTGGATTGATTTAAACTTGTTTCTTCACCTCCCAGGACTTAGATGGAGGATTGGAGTTGAGGGGTAATTATTAAGATAACTGGATTTGGGACCATCTTTATGATGTATGTTTGCTTTCGTTTATATCCTATAGAATTGTGTGGGTTGCTGGAAATTGATACTGGGAATTCATTTAGTCCCCTAAATTCATGTTCTGGCTTTCAAGTTATTCTGGATAATGTCCCATGGTGTGCTGTTATAAACATCAGCTGTTATACAAGGATTGATGCCACACATTTATTTGGAGTTGTTTTCTTGTTTTTTCTCTGATATAGGAGCATTAGCTTCAAATTGAAAAAGAAAAACACATAAAGTACTTTAATAAATAAATGTACTGTGGGCTTGATTGAAACATATTACTAATATTATTAAGTGCCCCAGAGAGTAAATGAAATTTCACGTTGTTGGTATTCACACTTCCATTTTTGTTGCACAGGACTTGCAAAACACTTACAAACACATTACTGTATGCAAAACATCATGCTCTTTCTGGAACTCTGGTTTTTATGGACTTTTATGGCTGAACAATTGATATTTACCTATTGAGATTGGCTTAGAAGATCCTAAAGCAGCACAGAAAAAGATAAACTATGACTATTTGCCTATAATATGAGAACAGCAAAATAGCTAAAGGCCTCTTTAAATATTTCTGGTATTAAACCAGCATGACTGTTTAAAAGTTCAACATTTTACTTTCATATTAAGCAGTGTGGTTGCTCTCCCAGTCTTTTTTGGTATAAGGGTCCTATGAGATTTTTGAGAGAGTTATGTCTTCTGTTGTTACCAAATACATTAAAACTACTTCCTCTTCTTATCTGAGACTCTTTCTGATGCTGTAGGTACAATGTGTATTCACAGATGCTAATTGGTGTTCATTAGTTTCAGATGGGCTGACATAAACCTAATATAAAGGAGTTTAAACTGAAGATGGTTCTCTTTGTGAATGCTTATCAAAAAAAAAAAACAGTTTATTTTTAATTCATTGTTATGTGAAAGGCTGTCTCTCTGGTCTAAAAGAATTAATCAATCATTTTATTTGAACACCCAAGAGAAGATTCATCAGAATTTAAGCAACCAGAGACAGAGTAAAGGACAATTCTGTTACTGGCAGAGGAAAATGACATGTAGTTCAAGTATAAAATTGACCATAGAAAGATGCATTTAAGACCAAATAAGCTGTTAATAAATAAATGAGACATCAATAAAACCCAAGGGAGTTTGTAACTCTTTAGGGAGCAGGTGGTATATTAACTTGACTATGTAAAAGGGCTGAATTTACATAGGCTGCAGAGGTATGAAGGCATTTTTGGAAGATGTAATAATATTCAGAAAGGTGAGGTGGTAGGATTTGCTTCTGACAAACCATGAGTAGACAGGCTTGGTTTAAGGGAATGAAACGGTCATAGAGAAGCAGTGATGAAAACAAGGCTGTGAAGGCAAATGGACTGTATCTTTGTGGGCCTGGTGCCATGATTAGAAGTTTATTCCCTAGGCAGTGGGAATCCCACAAATGCTGGGAACAATAAGAGGTGTGATCAAATGATACAGTGAATGTTTAAATTAAAAAACATATATGTATTACAGTAAAAGATACATTGTCATCAATCCACCTCAAAAACTCCCCATAACTTTGAACACACTTATCTCATTGTTCTTGCCACTTTCTGAAGCAATTCTGGAAGTCCTCTTTCATGAGTGTCTTTAGTTGCACTTTCCTGGCTGTCCTGATGTCCTGAATCAATTCAAATTGTTTTCCTTTCATGGCTATTTTGACTTTGGGGAAGAGCCACAAGTCACATGGTGCCAGATCCAGTGAATAAGGTGGATGAGGACACACTGCAATGTTTTGATTTGACAGAAATTGCCATATACCAGAAGTAATGTGTGACATGGAGCCTTTCCATGGTGATCACAAAATATGGTGAATGATGATGCTGAGTGCCATTCCATGGAAAGGCAGGGAGGGCTCTTCAATACGGGAAGCATCGTGTCGACACTTAGTAACAGTGTGTAACAAGTTTCAACTTGTTTGGTGCAGTCAGTCGGGTGTGGGCTACAGTTGAGAGAAGGTGTGTCTTAAAGTGTGTCAGCCTGAGAAATGGGCAAATATTTTCATCATCCATTATGACAACACGCCATGTCACACATTGCTTCTGATATGTTATTTGGCAGTTTCTGTCCAATGAAAACATTACAGTGTGTCCTCATCCACCTTATTCCCCAGATCTGGCACTGTGAGACTTCTGGCTCTTCCTCACAGTCAAAATGACCATGAAAGGTAAACATTTTGAATAGATTCCGGGCATCGAGGCAGCCACAACAGCACAACTAAAGACCCTCATGAAAGAGGACTTCCAGAACTGCTTCAGAAAGTGGCAAGGATGTGGTAAGGATGATGGGATAAGTGTGTTCAAAGCGAGGGTGGGTATTTAATATATATATATATATATATATATATATATATATATATATATATATTTCTTTTTTTTCATTTAAACATTCACTGTACTGTTTGATCACACCACGTAGAAGGCAGCAGGAAAAGAAGGAGACCAAATGTGGGATGGATTGACTCCATGAAAGAAGCCATAGACGTGAGTCTACAGGAGCTGAGCACAAGACATTGTGGACATAACTGATTCATAGAGTTGCCAAGAGTCGGAGTCTGCTCAACGGACCATAACGCACAGTGAGAATCTATTAAATATGTATGAATAGAGGAGTTACGATTGCAGGCTTTTGCTCTAATCCATGCCAGAAGAGAGACTATCAATTACCAAAGATTTTATTCTCTCTCCTTGCAAAATGGGAGCTTGCTGGGAGAATTCCTTTTGTGGGCAGAGTGGGAGGAGAGAGGAATGGAAGGCTTTTTGAGTAGTCAAGTACCCCCAAAGGTTGCACGGCTTGTGCTCATCTGTACATAAGAGAGAATAATTAGGCCCAGTGGGTGTTACATCATAATATTCACTTTATGACTGGGTATGCACAATGCCAGGCGACTGGTGAGCATGGTTTTATTGTTCTAACTGCTCATTTTAGTTCAGTGCAAAATATGCTAGGGGTAATGCTTCTACTAATACAGCTGAGGGCATTTTTATGGTGGAATTTTCCATGTTAACTTTCAAAGTTATGTCAAACACGAGCTCTTTATTTAATGTCTTCATATTCTAGGCACAGGGATCTACAGACATATTGGTGAGAATCCTGTTTTAAATAAGTGAGAAGGCAAAAATGAATAAGCTATTGAACCCACAACATTAACCTTGTTTTTAGAACCTAGCAGGATTTGTCCATGTCAATGACATGCATTCAAATAATTGCAAACACTATATAAGGAAAGCAAGCCCATGTTCTGTACTAAGGGTGGATGGGCTTTGAAAGCTGAGAGAACTAAATTTATTTTTCTCTTTCAATAATTGCTAGTTGCATGCATAAGCAGTTACTTCTTTGAGCTATATTTACACATGTCTTTCTGTAGAGTAGTGATTAAATCTTTTCAAGTGAATTTATACAAAATAAACAGTGTAATCATTAAAAATAATAATATGCATATGTATTTCCTAATGTAAACCATGGAATTTTGTCTATAGCATAGAGTAAAACATGTTCACAGTAATATATGTATATATAGATAGAGCTATAGATATAGATAAATAGATAGATAGATAGATAGATATTAGTTACAGATAGATAGAGATAGATATACAATCACAGCACCATGCCTTTAAGGAAATCCATCACTGAAATGTAAATTATTTCTCTTTGCTTATGGTTAGGTTTTAGATAGTTTTGCTTTCTCTTTTGTAATTTTATATGATTAAAAAATCACACAAATGATTTGTATGCCTTTAAAATACAATAAGGCTTTTAAACAAAAAGAAAAAAGAAAAAGAAATGGACATGGACTAGGGAACATTCCCTTCAACCTATTGAGTCTCACCTACAGCAGTGCCAGTAACACACAGTTATCACTGAAGATGACAAAGTTATTATGCATTACACCCAGCACTTTTAACTTCGCTACCTGCTGGGCCAGGAGCCAGAAGTCTGGAAGGCTTAAATCTCTAAAACAGAAGCAGTTCGTGAAAAATGTATGTTTTACATTATCATCACAGCAAGCATGTGTTATTAAACTTACAATATGATAGAGACTTAGGCACAGAGCCATTAGGAGGCATGAACAAGATTATATAATTGTTAAGTAGTGAAGACAGGACGGACCCTAGGCCGATTTGATTTCAAAGCCTGTGCACTTTCAGCAACACGGTATTGCTTTACTGATGCCTAGTTTGGAATCAAATAAGAAAACATGAGCAGCAATGGCTCTAGAATATGCTTTGCTTAGGTGATTATATATCTGTAATTCTGAGGAGTGGTTTTTGTGTCTCAGAGTAACACTGTCTCTGAATGACATCAGTATATCATTTCTTTTTTCTGTTAAGCAGGGAAAGGTATTAGAGCTGACAAGCTGAAGTTACAAATTTGAAAAATGAAGCAAATTAAATTCTATGTATTCCCTCATCAAACAAATGTTTGAAAACACAGGTTAAAACTAGACTGGCTTAACAATGCTAGAGATCCATTAAGAATTTAAATGTGCAAAACAACCAACACATAATTATTGATATTGTACTTATAGATAGAAAGGAAGAAAATTTCAGACAAAAAGAAATACCAGTACTTGCTTGGTGACCGATTGCACAGACTGCCTGGGTGATGTCCCCATATGACCTTGTGTGGTGAAACTGTTCACCAGTGATGTTAACTGAATAAGCTTTATGCTCAGGGATTTCGTACATGCTCTGTATTTAATTCTCACAGAAAGCCTGGGTGATTCTAATTTTCATGATGACGTTACAGATGCTTGAGGAAGTTCAATAATTATTTCAGTGTTTTCACAAAACATCTAACTCTAAAATTAATGTTCTTTCTGATATATTATGTTTTCTTTCCCTATCAGGTCTGATCTGCTTATTCATGGGTAGGAACAGTATATGAGGGCTGCTGCTCTCAAATGTGGTTCTGTAACAGTAGATAAAAGTATAACATGGTAGGGGCTTTCAGCTTTTAGTTTAACACAAGTGAGCTTTTTGTAAAGTTGGATTTTGCTGTGTTTTGTTTTTGTGTTATAGTTGGCATAAATTAGAGGTTAACAGACCACAAGATTCTCTACCTACCTTGATTTGGAGTCATTTTTCTTAGTGATCCAAAAAAAAAAAAAAAGGAACTTAATGCTTTGAAGCATCATATAATATGATGCCATATACATGATGCCATCATGTTTAGAATTTGTTATTGTGTATATCAAAGCATAGGTCATGGTTTCTTTAGTGAGAAATCTATTAGGAATCCTTTGAGTAGAATTTTATATATTTAATATTATGACATCTAGTATTTTATTCCTTATATATGTTAATATATTAATGTTATTTCTCTTAACTCAAAAAAGTGAGGGAGAAAAAAGGCTGTGGTGGACAGAGAGTTCTTTACTCTGAGCCTCCCAAAGATGCACCATTATTTGGTGATGGTGGTGTTTGGAGGGGTGGTTTTTACAGTGATGATGCAAGTGGGAAAAGATGAAGGCCTTCGAGAATCCTCTACTGTTCACAGTCTGAATGTGGACAAAAATATATCTGAGAATTTGTTCCCAATTATTTTAATTGTTAATACAAAGAAAGGTGATTCCCTGGGATAAGAACACTCCTATCAACCACATGCAAAGTTAAATAAGTCCAGCTTGCAATAATGACAACAAACAAACAAAGCACAGCAATAGCAAAACAATAAATCTTCTTTCATGAATGGAAGTTAAGAGAGGGACAGAGAAAAGAGATCAGAAGTCTATGATCATCCTCTGAGACAATCGTCCCCATGTGTCTTATGGTGCATTTTTTAGGCGCAATTTAGCTCTTGGCTAAGATTGAAAAATGATGGACTTTTCCAACGCTTAACTAGATTTCCATTTTCTGATCCTGGCACTGGATGTTTCTGGATGTGTTGGTGATTAAGAACCAGCCAAATACTGTGAGTCTCACTTGGTTTGCCATTTACTTCTAAATGTATCAATTTTCTAGTAACCGTTGATTTTCATAGGTAAATGGCTCTTCCATCAAAGAGCACATTTGCATATCTTTCAAATCTCATCACCCTAAAGTAATCATCACTTGATCATAAAATACCTTTCCAAGAACTGAATGACATTGAATAGTTTGTCATACAAAATGTATGGGAAATAAGCAGAGGTATGTTGTGTGTCTAAAAGAGTTTTTGAAGAGAATATTTTGGCTTTTAATAGCTTCCCCTACAATCTCTCCTTTAAGGAAGAATTTGTAGCTTCTGGCTGAAATAATTTAAATATTCTATAGCTAAATTTATTTGTTTATGCACCATTTTATTTGCATGCATAATATCACTTTCCAAAAATGCTCCCAAATATGATAAAAAGCACTCAAACACAATGTAATTTCAAGGCTAAGGTTTCCTTATATTTTTACATTATATCCTGCCATCCAAGGTTAAATAAAAGTCTGCAATTTTAGACATACCTAGAATATGTAAGTACTTGTCTGTAAAGGGAATACTAAAATAAATATATAAATGAAAAATGTAAAAACCTCACAGAATTTTTTAAAGAATGTAAAAGTGAAGTAATATCAATTTGATAGTAAAATGAGAATACCTTGGGCCGGCTGAGTGGCGCGGTGGTTAAGCGCTGGCTTGGGAAGCCAGCGGCCCCAGTTCGGGTCCCACATATGAGGGCCAGTGACACTGCCCTCAAAAAAAAAAAAAAAATGAGAATACCTTATCTTGTGTGTCACAAAAATTCATGAGTATTAGGGCGAGAACAATTCAGGTTTGACTTCTGTATGTTTTACTTATTAGCCCTATCACTTTAAATAAAATGGTGACTTTTTTCAGTCAATTTCCTTATACTTAGTATAAGGATTATAATAGTTACTGTTCAGATCTGTTAAATGTGTTATACATTACATGGCACAAAGATGATCCTTACCCCGTGTTAGTTTGTTGTCCTTCTAAGTTAATGTTCAGAGAAAGTGAGGAATTTTTTGTTTACTGTATTATAATTAAAGGTACAATTATGTGATATCAAATTGTACAATCTACTCATTGAATAGTGACTCTCAATCTAATTATTAATTGTATTTCCTCTGCAGATCATAGTCTCATGTCTTCTTGATTTCTAGAGGGAATGGCATTTTGCAAGACATTGCCTGAAATACTGTGCTCAAGTAAATGTTGGGAAATATGAGAGCAAGTTTGGCAGATGTTTTGCCATACCTATTTAGTTTTCTTCCTGAGCACAGGGATCAGTGACATTTTCTAACCACCCCTTTGGTTTTTATTTAGCAAGAGAGTATGTGCACAGTTGCCAGCTCTGGCCTCCAAATCTCTTACATGTGATTTTCTCTGCTTTTGTTTTCCCCCCTCTTCATGTTGAGTGAAGTAGAGATGCCCTCATTGGTGATTTCTGAAGCCTGCTAAGAATACAATGGAGACATAATGGAAGTAATAAGGTGTAATAACCAGCATTGAAGATGACCCCCAATAATGTTCATGCTTTTATAGTCTTTTCCCAAATTGAATCAGGACTGATCTTTATACCACATAGGACATCGTGAAAGTGATGTGTGATTTTTAAAGAAAGGTCATAGAAAACATTGCAGCTCACAGTTCTGTTTCTTGACTTCCTTCGTCTGCCATGGGGACACCCAGGCAGCCCTTTGGAGAAGCCCGTGGGGAGAGAAATTGAGGTAGCTGCCAACACCTACCACACAGGCTTTCATCCTTAATCAAACCTCCAGATGGCTACAACTCCAGCAAATATCTGACTCTTTATAAGAAACTCAGCCAGAACTGCCTAGCCAAGCTGCTCCCAAATTTCAGACCCACAGGAAGTATAGGGTACAATAAATATATTTCTGTTATTGTTGTTGTTTAAGACATTTTAATTTATGAGTAACTGTAACTTAGGAGTAACTTGTTATATAGCAATAGATAACAAATCTAGTGACCTGATGCATAGGTTGAAGGAAAGTCTTCCAAACAGAAATAGTTGCATTGGACTCAATTGAACAAGGATGGATTTCCATTATGTAACCAACTAAAATTTGCTTTAGCACTTGCATTAGCTTAACTATATAATATAGTTAGTGATTAGAGTTTCTCAACCTCTGGGCTTTGGACTTACTGACATTTTGAACCAAATTGTTCTTTGCTATGGGTGGATGTCCTATACTTTGTAGGATATTTAGTAGCATTTTATCTTTGCCCACTAGATGCCAGTGGAAACCCCTTTCCCCAAGTAGTGACAACCAAAAAGTGTATATATTGCTATATATCCCTTGGGGTAAAAAATCACCCGTGGTTGAAAATCTCTGAGCTAGAGAAAGGTTAACATTTTTTTCAATACTAAGCTAGTGTGAATCACTTAAACTCAGCTTTTTTCATTTATAAAAGCAAAGTGGATTAGACAAGCGAAATTTAATTCTGAAATGGAACAATTCTTTTTTAAAGCACTCTTTTCATTTCTACCATATCAGTATCATAAAATCACTTAGTAATACCACAGGATATATATACATATTAAGATTTTATTATGGAATTGGAGAAGGGGAACAGTGTTGGGGAATCAGGAAAGGGGAACAGGCAAGTTGCTGTCCTTTTGTTCTTCAGTCCAGTTGTGGAGGACGTTGCTTCACTGACCCATGTTGGTATTATCATTGCACACTTCCTGGATGAGGCAGTTGCTCACTGGCCATTGGATGGCCACTCACAGTGGCTCACATCAGTTCAACAAAGCTCATGCCAGCTGCCGGCCAGCCCCACTGCAGCCTACACAGTTGCCAGCATCTCATGGCAGCCCAGCTCCAGGTTGAGCTGTTGTTCACCATCTTAGCTGTAGAGGGCACAGCATCACTGGCTCATGTGGGATCTGAACCAGGGCCCT
This sequence comes from Aselliscus stoliczkanus, assembly GCA_033961575.1. NCBI lineage: Eukaryota > Metazoa > Chordata > Mammalia > Chiroptera > Hipposideridae > Aselliscus > Aselliscus stoliczkanus. The sequence continues at coordinate 117,129,531 of CM066736.1, forward strand.
GCTAAACAGAGCTGGCCTCCCAAGCCAACTCTTAACCAAAATACTATTCCGTATATATATTTTAATGAAATTGTCTTAGCTAATGCAAGAAACGAAGCAAAAGGTAAACAGATTAGGAAAATATAAATAAAACTGTCTTTGTTCATAGATGACATTATCAGCTATGTAGGAAAACTGGAAAAAAAAGTCATAAAAACTCAACTAATGAGCCATTATAGAGAGGTTGAAGGACATGGTTAATACATAATAGCAATAAATAAGTGAAATTTGAAATAAAAATATTTAATACCATTTATATTAGCACTTTCCAAAATGAAGTAATATAATATAAATCTGACAAATATGTGTAAGAGTTTTTTGAGGAAAACTACAAAACTCTGATGAATTAAATCAAAGAAGAACCAAGTAAATGAAGAAATATTGCATGTTCATTGATAGAAAGACTCAATATGAACAAGATGTGAGTTCTTCCCATCTAGACCTATAGATTCAATGCAATTCCAATCTGAATTTCAGCAAGTTATCTTGTGGAATCAAGAAACTGGTTCTGTAGTTTATATGGAAAGGCAAAAGATCCAGAAAAGCTAAAAAAATATTAAGGAGAAGAAAAAAAGTTGGAGTACTGACACTACATGAATTAAAACAATATAAAGCTTCAATAACCAAGACAGTGAGCTATTGATGAAAGGATAAGCAAATAGATACATGGAGTAGAATAGAGAGCCCAGGAGAAGACTCATATAAATATAGTCAACTGATCTTTGGTGAAGCAGCAAAGGCAATACAATGAGGAAAAATAGTTTTTTCAACAAATGGTGCTGGAACAACTGTGCATGGGCATCCAAATGCAAAAAAAGAAAAATGAGAAAAGAAAGAATCTAGACACAGACCTCATACCCTTCATAAAAATTAACTCAAAATGGATCATAGATCTAAATGTAAAATGCAAAACTCTGAAACCCCTAGAAGATAACATAACAGAAAATCTAGATGGCCTTAGTATTGGCCATGACATTTTAGATACAACGCCAAAAACATAATCCATGAAAGAAATAATTCATAAGCTGGGTTTTATTAAGTTAAATTTTCTGATGTGAAAGACACTATCAAAGGGTGAGAAGACAGTCAGGACAGTTTTGGGAATATAATCAATAAGGTTGAAAATATTTTTCTTAGGGGATCAGAAGGACTCATGTCTTGTTAGGGAGACCACTTCATGGATGGTGTAGTGGCCTGACCACTACACTTTACATCTGAAGCTGCCACTGAATAATATTAGATGTCAGCTATAATTTAACACATATATAGTCATGGGATGTGGAATATAGTGTGGGGATGGAGTCAATGGAATTGTAATAGTTATGTATGATATCAGAGGTGGGGTGGGGGAGAGGGGAGTCACTTTGTAAGGAGTGAAAAAAAATAACTATTGCATTGTTTTGTACATCTGTAACTAATAATAGTAATAATAAAAAAAGTTTTTTTTAAAAAAAAAGAAGGGTGAGAAGACAAACCACAGACTAGAAGAAAATGTTTGCAAAAGACACTCTGATAAAGGACTGTTATCCAAAACTTTCGAAAAATTCTTAAAACTGAACAGTACGAAAGCAAACAAACAACCTAATTTAAAAATGGTCCAAAAACATTAACAGACACCTCACCAAAGAAGATACACAGATGGGAATTAAGCATCTGAGAAGATGCTTCAGGTCTTATGTCATCAGGGAAATGTGAACTAAAACAAGATACCACTACATATCTTTAGAATGGTCAAAATCTGAAACACTGGCATAAATGCTGGCAAAGTTTGTAGCAAGCCACAGGAATTATCTTTCATTTCTGTTGGGAATGCAAACTGGTACAGCCACTTTGAAAGACAGTTTGACAATTTCTTACAAAACTAAACATACTTAACATACAATCCACCAATCATGCTCGTTGTTATCTACCCAACAAAGTTGAACTTTCTTAGAACCTTTCTGTAGAACTTTGTCAGAAACCAAAAAAAAAAACAATTTCCCCTTACGTTTCTGACCCCAATTCTCCATCTTTCTTGTGTTTTTGTCCTTTGAAAGTGTTTTTGTTATGGCCCTCACACAAATCATTATCTTGGGATCTATTTCAGGGGAATCAAAGACAATCAAGGAAGAGAAAGTCACTACTGAATCTGTCATGTTTCCTAATCTTTGAAACAAAAGCAATTATTTGTGGTTTGACCCAGCTCAGCTCCATGGAATGTATATCCCACTTATAGATATAAATGCAAAGAAAGAAAGAAATATCTATTTTTGAAGGAAAGATAAACATTTTACCTTATATTTGTAAAACCATTAAATCAAACATAATAGAGTGTCCCAGTTTCTCTCTTGCTTTCTACCTATTCCCCTTTCCTTTCTTTTTGCTGTCTACCTTGCTTACCCTGATTAGCAGAGTAAATGCAAGGTTTGCAAAAATAATTATCAGGAAATATTTTTCCTGATGTTGATCAGGACTCTGAGCAAGGAGAATGAAAACAGAATTGGTCCACTAGCACATGTTTTGGTTAAAGTAAAAATAACAGCTGAAGCTCAAACTGTAACAGATATGCAACATTCCTCATCCTATAAAAATCCTGACCCTGTTTCACTGAGAACTGTTCAGGTGCTTCTTGATTTGCATCAGCTGAATAAAGCCTTTCTTCTGTGAGTCATTTAAATTCATTGATTTTAACATCTTACCTCATCCATAAAAAAAGAAAAAAAAATCTGGAAACCATATGAATGCTACCATAATGATGCCATAATTTGAAAGCTACACTCTGGTTCATTATAACATATGACAATGATATAATATTAATGTCACCCTTGAAACTAGAATCAGTGAATAATTCCAATTTAATTTCCCATTAATTCTATAAATAAAAACTCATAACACTAGTTACTATAAATTTTGAAAAGATTACTGATTTTCCTTTTAATAACCTTTTCTTTTTTATTTTCTTAGCAACTTGAAAATTGGTAGTTGTCATTCAACAACAAGGCTCATACCAATCATATTTTTCCCACTGATTCACTAAAAATCACTAGTTTCCTACATTTTTCAATTAATCCAAAATATTCCAGTGGCATCAACCTCATGTCATTTCATAAATCTAACTAGTTCTTAGCTCATACTATGCTGAGGAATCAAGAAAAAATATTTACTAGAACAAATGTTTTGGTGCATTGAGCAGTTGATTTACTCTTGGAAGTAGACACCCATCCATATTCTATCTCAGAAAGAGTGGAAGAAAGGAGAATAAATTCCAAGGAGTCAGAAAAAAGTACATAAAAGTCTAGAATCCTGGCAAGAGAGAAGATAGGTTAGAGAATAAATTTTCACATAGCACAAATTTGAGAATCTTTGAGTCACTTTTTCTGATTTCTCTAATTTTATTTCTAAAAGAATAAGAACCATGTGGGAAGTAAAGCATTGACATAGAGAATAGCTTCAAATCCCTCAGGGTACTATGGAAAAATTATATTATAACTGTAGTTGAAGTTAAAAGAAATCATGAAATGAATCATTATGTACGATTATGGTGTATTCTGATGCATTTGCTTTTCTTTTAAGCTTTCTTTTGCATCATCACTTATTTTGATATCATAATACATTTTTGTTGTAAGATGCCCCACAAAACAGCAAGGTGGTTTATTAATGAGAGATAAGAAGGTTATATTCCTGAGGGACTTTAGATTTAGGTAGTTTAATAAAAACTAATTGGATTAGAGAAACTAACTATGGTCTAAAATACATTTGATATAAATGATCAATTTGAAGTTTGAAATAAACCAAACTGAAGCTTCGAATCTTGGCCTGATACCTTAACAGATAAGTGATATCAAGCAACTTTCTTAAATCCCTTTGGTCTTAGTTTCATAGACTATAAAATTATTATCATCTTAATAAATTTTATATAATTATATAGTCTAATGTGTGAAATAATAAATGATTTACTAAATGTGTATCAATTTATTTGGATGGTAACATATGAAATTTTTATATATTACTCTCAATATATTTACTGTTGTTATTATCAAGTCCACAAATAATATATAGTTAAGTAGTTATATGCTAAATTAGAAAGTTCAAATATGTTTATTGCTCAAATATGTTTATTGGCTTAAAATATTTGTGACTGATATTTCACTGGAGAATGTAAAAGTCTTTGTTATAGTAAACATAATATTTATTTCTATGTTAATTTTAACATATGGGAAAATTAATATTGTTTGGAAATTAACTTTCAGTACATGATACATAATGAATTATTATTGGGACATATTTTAAAGAACAGTGTTTTAGAAAAAGAACAATAATGTGGGGTCAGAAGAAGTCCAGTTCCAATGCACTGGACATTTAATGCAAAGCAGATAAATTATCAGAATAAGTCGTATTCTTCACATATTTAATTATATTCAGATATGTTTAAAGCTATTCATTAAACACAATTCTTTTGTTCTTTCACTCAAGCTTTCCTTTATTAAAAAAAATCACCTACTATATCTCAGACACAGAGATTATGGTGAATAACATATAGGGGCTCAGTTTAGTAGTACAATTAGGTAAACACATTATACAACGTGAGAAATGACACTATAGATGTGTGTCCAAAAAAAGCTATATGAAACATTGACCCAGAACCACTGTATACCAATTTGATTGTCTCAAATCCCAAAACCTTGACAATAGCAATTGCTGGTGAAGTTGTGGAACAAGAACCCCTGTTCACTGCCACAGGGAGTGTACAATGGGACAGACATTTGATCATTGTTTTTACAATAGGAAGCATAGTCTTACCATATGACCCAGCAACAGTGCTCCTAAGGATACATCCAGCTGATTTGAAAACCTTTCAGCTTATAAAACCATGTATGTTAACTTTATAACAGCAGCTTTATTCATAACTTCTAAAAACTGGAAACAACTAAGGGGTCCTTCAGTGAGTGAATGGGTATACAATCAATGGCACATCCGAACAATGGGATATTATTAAGCAGTAAAAATAAAGAATGGGAAAAATGCATACCTTTACAATGGAAATCCCAAAGTACCTCTTCGATATGATCATGGTCAATATCAAAAGTACTAAGTCATGTTAACAGCTTATACTCTTGATATAAATGACATTTCACTTCTGTAGTCTTTCTACAAAAAAAAAAATTGTAATCCCAATGTTTTTATGAGAAAATCATCAGACAAATCGCTTACTGAAGGGCATTCTACAAAATACTTGATGAGAAACTTAAAATTGTCAAAGTCATCAAAAGCAAGGAAAGTCTCAGAACATGTCACAACCAAGCGGAGCCTGAGGATACATGACAGCTAAATGTACTATGTTCCTATTTTTTGATTACTCATTAAAACTATTTTTCTGCTGCAAAAATTATATTTGTAGCAATTCCATTTATTCTGATAATCATGAATGCACAACAATTTCATGATTTCTGACATTAACATCCTTTTATTCAGAATATTCTGATGTTACCCTTTGTGTAACCTTTGTAGTAATTTCAGTCTCAGGCCCCAGTGCTTATACATGACCTTCTCTAGTTCCTTCTTTCAGTTACAAGGGTGAGGATGATTGTAGTCCATTGAGATTTTGTTAGGGGGCAATGGTTAGTTGACACACATGGTAAAACTAATTGTATATATTATAATTCATGCAACATAACCCACTTTCCAAGTTAAAAAGTAAATATTCTTTTCCATGGTTTTAGACTTGCAAGACATTGGCAAATGTAAAGGTTGTTGATTTACAGCCTCCGTTCACATGCTTCACATAAAACCTACGGTATTTTTTAAAAGGACTCTGCATCTGGATATGTAAAATAAATACATAGTATTACATGTATCCTGTTACTATTCTTTTAGGCAGATTTACAAATTAAATTTACAAGCATATAATCCAAATTTTGTAAAGAATTTCTTTAATTTTTTCAGAAATCAAATGTGTATTAGGAGGTTTCAAAATAAAAGTATGAGGTTTCTAAATAAAATTTTATTCAATTTTCAAATCAAAACATGTTTTTCTTTATTTACCAAGAGCTTAAATTTAACTTAGCATCCAATCACTAAGTTATTGTTTTATAAGCTGCATCATAATTTTTTAATATACTGAAATATGTAATTTTAGAAAATTATTGATTTAAAACTTGATGGAAGAGAGTAAAATCTCATTAATTTTTCTTATTTTAAGCAGTCCTTTTATATTAACGGCTATCCAATGTTTTCTTTATATTCTAGCATATTTTCATTTTAAAATGAAACCCATTTCAGAGCATCATTCCCCAATTTCTTTTTTGAAGTATTCTTAGATACCCTTTTATTTTTTTTTATTAGTTTCAGGTGTACAAAGCAATGTTATATTAGACTGTACTCTGTGAAATAAGTCAGATGGAGAAAGATAAATACTATAATGATCTCACTTATATGTGGAATCTAAAGAACAGAATAATCGAACAAACAAAACAGAAATAGACTTCGAGATGTAGGGGGGAAAAAACTGATGGTTGCTAGATGGGAAGGAGAGAGGAAGTAGTTAAAAGGATTAGGAAGCACAAATTGATAGTCACAATATTGTCACTGGTATATGAAATATGATTTGAGGAATATAAACAATTTTTTGTTTGTTTTGACATTTGCTTTTCGGAAGGGAAATTTTACTCCCCTTTGAGACACCAAGATTTTCTATGATCATGGTTTTGTATCATGCTTCCTGATAAAGAGCATTTATATACTGCTGGATAAAAATAATGCCTTCTTTTGATCTATTGTTATCATTTGAACTTTAGAAAATCTCTAATTAGCTGAGAATCTTTTCCTTTCTTCTGAAATAAAGAGACAATGCTTCATGTAACCTTTAGAGTCCTTATAGAATAAAACCACTAATAATCAATGCGCTACATATTATATCATCACTTGAAAACTAGGGATGATAAAAGGTAAGAAAGAGCAAAAGTAGTGGGGACATGTATGAGAATATGAAACAAAAATGATTGATCAACCATTTAAATGTGTGGTTTATCTATTTTATATGTGTAATGATATGTACCAAGTATATATTTGTAAAAATCGCTTCATTATTTAAATTTCTTGGAAAAATTATTCTGATGGGGATAAATATATGGAGTGAGGACAGGATAGTTAAAAAGTGCTATTACAAGACACATGAAGGAGAAAGGGAAAATATTGGATGCTCTCCAACCACCATCTGCTGTCAGTTTTAGCTTCATCTATAAAACATATTTAAACAGCTAGGCAATGTGAAGGTTCCATGTAACTTTTTTGTTTGCAAACAGCATTCAGGGAAGATTGAGTCAGGGATGTTTAAAGTTTGGTGAACTCAAAATGTTCAAGAAAAATAATGGGGCAATTGCAGAGGACATCAGGCTTATTAACCTCTGTGTACCTCAGTTATTTGTTTACAAAGTGGGATGATAAAAATGACAATACTGTAGTATTGCTTGCAGGTTTATTTGAGTTAATATATGGAAAGGGTTTAGAAGAATTGTTGTCCTATATTAAGTACTATATTACAACATGTTGTCCTACTCAACCCTTCTTGGAATTAGTCCTCTGTATTGTCGCTCCATTCTCTAATGAAGGAAAACATGAGGTTCATTCTTGAGAAAAAGGCTAAAACTGTACAGTTTACCCCAGTAACTCAGAACTCTCTCTCTCTCTCTCTCTCTCTCTCTCTCTCTCTCTCTCTCTCTCTCTCTCTCTCTCTCTCTCTCCATGGTGAATGAGAAGAACGTAATACTATGTCTCCACTGTAGAATACATACATATATCCACCAGGGCAATGCATGCCACCTTTCAATAATGTGAACAATTTTGTAGTCTTGCATACATCGGTACCAAACCTGACTTATTCTCCACCAAATTTAAATCTTTATGTGTTTCCATATAGCTGTGGTTTGCAGTACACACATTGCCCAAACATCATCTTGCCTTTTTTTTGTTTTGTTTTGTTTTGGTTTTTTTTGAGGGCAGTGTCACTGGCCCTCATATGTGGGACCGAACCGGGGCCGCTGGCTTCCCAAGCCAGCGCTTAACCATGGCGCCACTAGGCCGGCCCCGAAAGAGTTCTTTTTAAACATTTTGTAACTAAAAAGAGAAAAAGGAGAAAAGAACAAAAAGACAAGGATAATGACTGGAAAAGTACTGGACAACTCATAGCTATTCCAATTTAAGCAGAAAGACATACAACAGATGCAATTTAGAGGAAGCACTTTTCTTATATGGATCATTATACACTAAGCAATGTTCTGGTCACCCAAAATTAAGTCTCCACATTAGCTAAACGTTGGATTATTTTTAGAGTGTAAGAAAATTTGAATCTTCCTTATATCAAGTAAGAATTGCAAAAGTTTTTTTTAATATAATTTTCCCATCTTCCTAGCAAATCTTGGGTAATTCACCTTCTTTCTTCAAGCATCAGTTTATCTAGAAAATGAAAGCTGCATATAAGTTGACAGTTTGCTAACTTTGGACAACTTCTCTGAATTTATATAAATGATAACTTAAATTCATTATTTTAAGGAGTCAAGGCAAAAAATGAGAACAGTGGACATTTACCTGAATGCACAGTCTTGGCACATCTATTACTAATTGCTTAATTGGATTTCCAAAATATGCAAATATAATTGTTTTAACTTAATAGCATTTTGATGGAATGAGACATTTAATAACCCCTTTAATTAATAATTACATTTATTGAAGTAAAAGTATATGGCAATGAAAACATGCTATGCTTACTTAGTTGACTGTGGTAATATCAGAAGCATATTTTGAATTCAACCTATTATATCACTTCAATGGGTGCCCGTGATGTAGACATATATGCCTGGGCTTTGGCATGTGACCGATATGTCTTTGACTCTTGACTCTGCCATTTTCTACATGTCATAACAGTAAGTATTTCATAATTCTGAGCTTAATTTTTCCTGAAGCTAAAATGGAAACATTAGGAATCTCATTGGTTGAGAATTAAAAGGGATAAAATATTTAGTTCCAGCTCATCATAGCTCTTCAAAATACATTTTCCTGTCTCCAGTTGGAATAATTACATAGTATAATAGCATTATTATACATTGGCTTTCATTTCTCCTGTGCCATTCTCATAGTCATTTTTTAAAAGGTAAACAAATAAAGCTATTCATCAGGTAGAAGCTACTGCTCCAATTCAATATTGTATTTGAAAGACATAATCCTATGCAGTCAACATACTTTTACCAAATCCCTGCTAAATGGCACTTATCTAGCTTTCCTTGAAGAATGCCATTGTTTTATTCATTCATTTACCTTTTTTGTTACTGTACAAATCTGTGCTCAGAGTAGTCAGTGTAGCTATTGTTTGCTGATAGAGATGAATGCCTAATATACTACTGTTGGAACAAATTGAGAGATAATAAGTATTGGAAGAAATATCTCTTATGTTTTCAGAGCAAAGAAATGTTTTTCCTCTCAGCAGCTATCTGTATCATGATGTGGATGTCTGTTTTTAAATTTATTGAGCCACAAATGGGTACTTTCCTCAGATTTCAAAATTGCAGATTATTAGATCTGAGGTTCAAAAATAATTGCCATCAGAGAGAGAGAGTTTAGTCTGTCATCTGCTCAATTCCATATCTTTATCACACCCTCTTTACTTTGGTTTAGGATCAAGTTATCCTTATTACCTCCATTGTCATTGTCTGCCACTTACCATGTGTGGCTGGGAATAAGAACTACCAAGAATGCAACAAAAAAGAAGAAAGCCTAAACCTCTGAGTTTATTAACTTACTCACTTTTCATAGATGACTGAGACAAGAATGAAAGAAAGTGCAGTGAATGGAAGACTGAGAAAATAAAGAAAAATAGACATTTCATTAGATTTTGCAAAACCCATAGTCTATGCGGGAAGAGCTACAGAAAAAATTATGTTTCATGGCATTTTGTGCAAGAGGCAGTGAGGAACACCATGGCTGGTTTGAAACCTGGAGTATAATTTCTCAGTTAATGCTCTATGGGGATGTACACTGCATGTACATCCTGGCAGCAATGATGAGAATCATTCTGAAAGAAGTTTGGATCACTGATGTCAACATTGAACTTCTTGGGCTTTGATCCAGCATTATTGCTTTATTTTTTGGAGGGCAGTGTCACTGGCCCTCAGATGTGGGACCGGAACCTGGGCCGCTGGCTTCCCAGGCCAGCGCTTAACCACTGCGCCACCCGGCCGGCCCGAATTATTGCTTTATTTATTATTCCCTGAATATACAATACATACCAGGGTCTCTGGCTTCATATATTCATGCTTGGCAACTAAGTTACATCAAATCACCAAAAGCAATTAAGAAATTGATCTAGCTATCCCACACCATAAAAGGATGAATTGTATGTCAAAAAAGCAAATCACTTATTTTTACTGACAGGCTTGTGTGACCAATTGGAAAGAAGTGTCACTTAGATCAACAGACACACGCTCTATTTGTGGCAGGAAAGCCTACTTGGAAACAAAGTGGTAACAGAAACTTGCCGTATAATAAGAGAGCTGGATCTATAGAGTTAGAATCAATGCTTGATAATAAACAAGAGTAAGATGAAAGTATTACAACCTGAGATAATTGTTTCATTAATGATATGTACCTTTGGGAGTGTCTTAGAATTAGGTGATAATATATCCCAGTTTGCCCAGGAAAAAGACCTGTTTTGTTGAACGGACACAACGTTTCTCAAATCTTTCCCAGTTTGGACACTTAAAAGTTTCATCCTTGTATGGTTTTGACAACAATGTAATAAATTATGACTCTAGTTCTTTATGTTTATAAGAATGAGGGGATCCAAGCAAGCCTCTAAACTTTTGGTTTTCTTAAAATTAATGTCATGGTTACTATTAAATATTTGAATTTGTTTGCATTGGTAGTTTTTTGTTTGTTTGTTTTGTTTTTTAATTCCTTTATCTTGTATAGAGACCAATACTGTGATGAGATTAGAAATACACTAAATTTTCATCTGTATCATATAAGTGACCTACATTATTAGTTTGTGCTTGAGGTTTACACATTGTTTTAAAAAAATCTCTAACATCCTGGGTATCTTATACATGAGCATTGGCTGATCAGTTCGATCATGAACATCTATCTACTGACCATTTCTTCCTCCATGAAAGCTATTTCTTTTGTGAATTTTTATTCTCCACCTACTTTCTTAAGTTCCCCTTCTCAGTGTTACTTTCTGCCTTTTTATATACAAAACTATTTTATATCCTAAGTGCTTGCGGTCTTGTGGACACTTCTTACTGTATATTTCACAGATACCTAAATGCAACATGCTCAAATCATATTATTTAATTTATATTAAAGATTTTCTCCATTAGTTTTGAAAAAAAATGTAAAAATTGCACAAGCTGGTTGCAGAGACTTCCCTAAAACACTGTGATTAAACAAACAAAAAATAACAGCAACAAAACCACTTCAAGAAACAGAGAAAATAAGGCTAAAATTCAATCAAATACACATGACGTATTTGCATGAAATACTCAGTTGAGAGGCACAGAATAGATGATACTCCACAGTGAGAGCTACTGTGTAGTTCTGAATGTCACTAGACTCTAGAGGAATCACGAACTGCAGACCAATAAAAACAACTAAAAAAAAATTACAGAAATAAAGATAAATCATACTGAAATTTGTTTAAGAAAATATTTTGAAAATTAAAATAAAACTTATAAAGAAGTTGAAAGAGTACACCACAACCCACAAAAAAAATTACAAAGAACAGTTAATAATATTAGTTGCAGAAAATTATCAGGCATCTGATATAAAGAAATTTATTTTGTGCAACAGGATAGAATAATTATATTATTTTATAGAAAATGAAGGCCTTACAATAATGAATGCATATGCGCTAAATTGTATAAATCAATATTTATGTCAACTACTTGCTGGTTAAATCATATATAATTTAATCAACAGTTTGTGTATCCATTCTGCACCTCTGTAAAATGATTTTATAATAGTTAATATAAGGATTGAAAAACAATCTATGTAAAGTGTTCAAGTTAGTGTCCGAGTTTTCAATGAATGCAAGTGGTCTGATCGTTCCCTTCTCCAGGATAGGAAACATTCTTTTTTCTGTGTCCTTGACACAGCAACTGGCACATAGCAGGTACATAAATATATTGCCTGACGATAATATTCTGTCACAAACACCTTGCATTACTATATGCTGGACACCAGAGACACCTGGATGTCTGCTGTTTGAACTTCTTTAACCCATTTGATTTTATGTTATGCTGAGTTGAGTTCCTGACATCTGATACTGTGAATGAGGCAAGGTTTATGCCAAGATACACAATGTCAAAACACTGTTGCTCTTTTCAATTCTAATATTACACTAGCTTTTCTGACCTGAATTTAAACAAGCCTCAGAAAAGAAAATATCTAGAGCTCAGATACTCTCAATCCTTCTGCAAATAGCTTTTGTATTTTTCAACACCTGGGGTGAAACAAAGTGCAAATCTTTTAGAAAATTGTATGCACTTTCCCAGCACTGCGAGAAAACATGTGGGTGGAGCCCACTTCATGGAATGGAAAGGTGGGTGCATAAATGGACCTTTTCATTTTCCTAGTGTATATATAGAATGGAAGTTAGATTTACACACCTGACTGGGCATAAACTAAAATGATAAATAAACAAATACAAAAGGTATTATTTACCCATGGAATTTCCACCCTGGGAAGTAAGGCATATCAAAATTTCGTTTACCTACCTTCCTTCTGAGCCTCCTCCTTATTCTCATCTTTACAATGGTAATGTTGCAAAGTTGCATTTTCTTTATTTATCTGCTTCAAAATGCTTTATTATAGATAATATTCCTCTCTTAAGGAAATTATTCAGTTACTCAAAGGCAGTGGTAAAATAGAAACATCATTTTACCTGCCCGACACCAGAGATACCTGGAGTGTCAATAATATTTTAAATTCAGAGACATGAACTATATATGTACAATGTGTGCACATGTGTATGTGATATGTATAATATATTTTTCTCCAAAAAAATCTGTGTGTTTCTTTTGTGATATCTATGTCTATATATCTCTATATATAGACATAGATATAAATAAATATGTGAATATATATCTCTATAGATATATAGACATAGATATAAATAAATATATATTCAAAGTTATAATAGATTCTAGGTTAAATATATATATATGTCATAATAAACTTAGAACATATATAATATATATATGTCATAATAAACTGTCTTGATCTTAGAATTGAACATAACTACTGCATTTCTTTTCTATGTGACAGCCTATAATTTGTAGTATGGTATATGTAGATATCATTATTTTTAAGTAGAAATATGTTCGAGAAAGAGTGGTGTGAGATTCTATAGTTAGTGCCTCTCTAATCAGTGTCCATCTGGTGCTGATGCATTGATATCTATTGTGACCTTTAGGGGAAGAGTTTAATATCACCTCAATCATTATACAGTTGAACAATTTCAGAGCAGTAAAACCACTAATATTTATGGTCCGTGCATGTTGGGGAGAATGCTTCTCTTCACCTATGGCCGTACTTACCTGTGAATATGCTTACATTTTTCTTTTTCTTTTTTTTTTGAGGGCAGTGTCACTGGCCCTCATAAGTGGGACCCGAACCGGGGCCGCTAGCTTCCCAAGCCAGCGCTTAACCGCTGCGCCACTCGGCTGGCCCTATGCTTACATTTTTCATGTTAACTTCTTCTAGTGTTTGTCTTTCAAAGTGTTTGGAAGGAAAAAAAATACATAACCTACAGGATATGTTGTTTGTGTATGTGCATTTATTGAGTTTCTTCTTTTCTCCCCCGCCCTTATCCCCACTCCTTCTGTGTCTCCTCCTTCTCTTCTTCCTTCCTTTCTCCCTCTCCTTCTCCTTTATTTCTTTATGAGAAAATAGAGTGTAGTGATTAATAGCATAGCACTAGAACCAGCCTGCCTGGGTTAGAGTCTTATTTCTATCAGTTACTGTCTGCATAACTTTTTGCCTCAGTATCATCATTTAATTTATAAATTAGGATATCAGCAGCTTTTACCTCATAAGTTTACTTAGAGACCTGAAATTACATGGAAATTACAACAGAGCTTAGAACAGATCTGTTTAATAACATATGCACAACATATATACATTATATTAGTACAGTTAAAATTAGTCTTCATTTGTTTCTTTTATAATCTAAGTACTTTTTCTCATTTCAGAAAGGCCCAGGATGGATGATTTAGTGACAGTGTATATAAAAAATATATATAAGTGTAATCAGATCACAAAGCTTCTTAATAAAAATGATATAAAATACTGATAAACAAAATGTTTGGTGATCATTTAACCAGCCTTGACAATAGAGAATATTGCCTAATAATATTAATGGGGAAAACAAAAATCTCATTATGACAAAACAAATCTCTATTAAATATTTCAGTGTAGAAATGCAAGCATAAAAGGACTAGAAAATATAGAAATAGAGATAATTAGTTGAATTATGGTGAAGTCTTTTCCACGCATATATGGAAAGTTCAAAGTATTTACTCATTTGACTACATTAAACATAAATAATCTGATTATAACATTAATTGCAAAGAATAAAGGCCAAAGCTGGAAAGGGGGCACAAACATACACTGAAAGAGCTTTTCATGTATGAAAGTTGTCTTTAAAAAAAAATACTGAAAAGACACTTTTATGTATGAAAACTCTGTTTTAAAAAACATACACTGAAAAGGCTTTTCATGTGTGAAAGCTCTATTTTTAAAGAAGCTGAAATCCCCAAAAGATAAGTAGACATAAATTAGTCTATTTTAAGAGAAGAGACACAAAATAGAAACAAGTAAGCCAATAAAAGCATTCCCAGAATCAGCAATAATCAAAGAAATGCCATTTAAATCCCTCAGGAACAGTAGTTCCCTTTATTCATGGGGGATACGTTTACCAGGACCTCTAGTGAATTCCTGAAACTACAGATAACACTGAACTCTGTATATACCACTTTTTTTGTTTCTTTGTTTTTCTCCTACTCATAGAGACCTATGATAAGGTTTAATTTATAAATTATGCACAGTAAGAGATTAGCAACAATAACTACTAATAAAATAGAACACTATAACAATACACTACTGTAATAAAAGTTATGTGAATGTGGTCTGTCTCTCAAATTACCTTATTGTACTATACTCACCTTTTCACTTAAATGAAGCACTTTACATCTTCTCTTTGGCATATCCGAATTACCAGCATCACTACTTTTGTGCTTTGGAGCCCTTGTTAAGTAAAATGAGGGTGACTTGAACACAAACACTATGATACTACGACAGTAGATTTGATAACTGAGAAGGCTTACAAATGACTAACGGACAGGGAGCATAAAAGGATGGAGATGCTAGACAAAGGGGTGATTCATGATCCAGGCTCGAGGCAGCTGGAGGGTGTGAGATGTCACCATGCTACTCCAAGCAATGCTGAATTGAAATTTATGAATTTTTATTTCTGCAACTTTCCATTCAATATTTTTGCACTGTTGTTGACCGCAGGTAACTGGAACCATGGAAAGCAAAACTGTGGATAATGGAAGACAACTGTACTGTTTTTTCATGTAGGTCTGGCAAAGCTTTTCTCTTTTGTCAAGTTTGTATTTAGTTTTAGCAATAATATGTATGGATGTATGGGTGCTTTGAGTTTCTATTTTTGAGATTCTAAATGGGTAAAATCTTTGGGAAGGTAATTTAGCAACATATCAGTAAACTGAGAAATGTACATCTTTCCAGTGAACAAATCCCTTTCCGTGAATTTATTACAAGAATTAATTAGAGATACATAATAAAGTGGTGCTGTGAAAGCATCTTCACCATAATATTGTTGATAATAAAAGTTAGGAATAACAAATATCCAATAATATATATAAGTAGTTAAATAAGTAAGTCTTTCTCTGAATCTATTAAAATAATGGTGTGGGGTATTATTGACATATGAAAAGGTCCACAAAAGGGGACAGTATGTTAGTTGGTATATATAAATTAGTAAAATTACGTAAGCATGTATACAGAAACCATATACTAGAAACTGAATATAACAAGTGAGAGATACAGTTAATATTTATGTAGTTTCTGTTAGAATTCTCCATTATCAATTTTTTCCTAGAATACACATTTATCATTTTGAAATCAGAATTTTTAATAGTCTGTATTTGTCATGTTAGGCCTGAAAGTGGGAGGTAATTTAATAAGTGGGGGACAAAAGTTAAAATGCATGCCAGGAACATTTTAATGTTAATGATTTTTCCAGTTATTAGCATTGAGACATTGAACGTTTACTTAAACATATCTGAACCTCCATTATAAAGTTAACCCTAAATTTCCAAATGCCTTGCACAAAATATATGTTAGTTAACTCCTCCCTTGTTTTATTTACGCACACAAAAATAATTTGTTCTGTAATATTCATCCATGGACACTGAAACTTTAAAAATATTGCCAGATCTGCAGTAATCACAATAAGCACAATGTACGTGTTGTAAAGATTGTGAGAAATTATACATGTACTGAGCTTCACAAATTTCAAAAAGATAGTCTTTAAGTTGTCTCCTTTTTTTCTCTCTTTTACATTTCTCTTGAACATTCAGTTTTTACATACTCTCACTGGGGTAAGCATGTTGTTTTTCAATGGAGTCTCTTTTTATGTATGACATTACAGAAATTACACATGTGCATATAAATACATATATATACATATATTATTTACATGCATGTGCTTATATATATATATATGTTTATTCCATATTTAACAAACTTGGTATATATACCTTATGAATTTTTAAATATTTCTGAGTATTTCTGCTAATATATATTCATATAAGACTAATCTTTATAAAGGATTACTTCGCTAAAAAGCAAGTTCTTTCCAATGTGTTTTTTCTAGAAGAAAAATATATTTAAATGAAGATATTTAAATTTAAATAACTATAACCAACCACAAAGATTATGCATCCCTTATTACAGAAGCAAACTTTGTTCAAAAATGTTTATGCTCTGTCTAGTTCTTTGATTCAATTATAATATAATAAACTTTGTATATGTAGCCTCTTGAAGCAGAAAATTTTAAAAATAACTGATTCTTGTCCAGTATTCAATTCTTCTGAAATTGTAATGCTTGACTTTCATTTCATCAGTAAGTTATTGAGTTCCTGATCTTGACGAAGTAAGTTTTTGGGCCTTCTTCACCTAAATAATATTGAAGATTATGCTTTATAGTCTACACTAAGAGTTGCTAACTCAAATACATTACTTAGTCGAAAACATAAGTGAGTGAATTGGGATCTATATTTTCCTATTGGGAAATGTAAGTGTTTGAGTTAGCCATATACAGAGGGTACCAAAAAATATATACATTTTAAGAAAGGAAAAAACTGTATTAATTGTAATACTTAACGTATACTGATAACAATAGATGAATATAAGTCATATTTGACTTCTGCAATTACAAGAGGTGCTCAAAGTGGTTACCATCAGCATCCAGACACTTCGGATAATGGCAAACTACTGCTTGAGCACAGATAATATCTCTTAAAATGTGTATAAGTTTTTTTGGCACCCCCAATACATATGTATATCGTAGTAAAAGGAGAATTGGAGGGAACATTTCTCTTTAAAGACTTTTAAATTGGAAAGTTTTATAACAATTCTTACAATGTATAGCACACACAATTGCAGACTAGATTATTCAGCCTATTTATGTAAATTTCAATCTCTGGTTATACCTTCTCTTTCTGTGGGATTACCAGAAAAGAAGTCTTTCTACACTTATTCCATTCCCACATCTAGAAAATAGTTGCTGACTATTATATAGCTCCAGAAAAAAGGAAAAAACATTTAAGTGTTTCTTTTGTTCCAAGATTATCATTTCTACTGCCATGTTTTTCTCAACTGCCAATTTTTAATTTACCGAATAAAAAACTTAAAAAAATAAACTCCAATAAGATCCTTAAAAATTACTCTTGGAAAAAATACCCTTTAACAAAAATATTTAATTTTTCCTGGCTTTTTAATATAGCTCAAAATCCTTAGCTCTTATCATGGTTCAAACAATCTCATCTTCATCATAGCTCCCACTCTTCTCAGCATGAAGCATGAATTTGGCCTCTTGGATTCTGAATTTTTCTAGAATGTGCCCTTGGTTCCGTTTATCAACCTCTCTCCTGGGTTTTCCGAGTCAAAGATTCTTGTGGCTTTCCTCTTTATCAAGTGTTTCTTCCCATTGAGCCCAGATTTGCATCATGGGTTCTCCAACTCCTATTATAGGCTTCTGCCCTACATCATATTTATTTCCATAACAACTAATACCCAGTTTCTCAGCTGACATTAAACTTGCCCTTCATTCATGGTCCTTTTTGGTTGTTTAAAACAGTTTAAATACCGTATGATTTAGTGAATATTGACTTGTCCTCAGATGTTTTCCAGAGTGAACCAATCAGATTCTGAGGCTCGAGTGGTTTGTGCAGAATTACGTAGCATGGGTTTGCTGAATTACTCACTTGTGACACATTGTCATACTCTTGCATTTTGTATAATTCAAGAATACTTTCCCGGGCCGGCGGAGTGGTGCGGTGATTGGGCGCTGGCTTGGGAGGCCAGTGGCCCCGGTTCTGGTCCCACATATGAGGGCCAGTGACACTGCCCTCAAAAAAAAAAAAAAAAAAAAAAAAGTCTTGCTGTCATCTGGTCAAGCACACACAAACTATTTAAAAAAAAAAAGAAAAGAAAAGAATCTTTCCCTGTAAAGGATCTAGGCTGTTTTATGGCAGAAAACTTATCTTACATCTCTTACAATGGAATTCTGCCAATTTTTGTTAACACTTACATAAATACATGTATACATACATATAAACATATATGCTGGTAATGGCTTAAACGCACTTCTATGGTCAATAATTTTAAAGATGGTGGAGTAAAAATGGGCAATATTTGGTGCATAAACAGAATTAGCTTTCCATTCTTTTCTGTCATTTGTAAGTTAAGTAACCTTGTATAAATTGTTTAACTCCTGTAAATCTCATTATTCTGATCTCTAACGCTAATGTATGTTAAGTCACCTTGAAAATCTATATCAAGAACACCTTGATTCTATACCCAGAACCTCAATTTTCTAATCTATAAAATAGGCAAAATATGCACCACACAGATATGACACAGAGAAAAATAGAACAATATATATATATATATATGTGTGTGTGTGTATATATATATATATATATATAACAATCTGCGGAAGGACTTAAGTTTAGGTGTTTAATAGAACTTATCTCACTCTTCTCATATAGCAAAATCTTAAATCTTTTTTTATATCCCAATGACAAATAGGTATTAAAACTGAGTTAGTCTGTAAGGTTCTTTTAAAAATGTCTAGTGTAATCTTTTACCATTACAGAGGTCTAAATAGTTGTTAATTGAAACTTACGGGTAAAGACATTACTTCACATTTCTATTAAGTGGACACCAAACATAATTAAATTAAACCACCAAAATATTCACATATGAAATAGTGTGAAAATGAGTAATTTTCTCTATTTGTCTTTTAAAATGATATTCACAAAATACCTCCAAAGCATATTTATTAGAAAAAATAGTATTGGGAGAGTTGCGGTTGCAAAATGTCAATTCTGGGTGTCAAATTGTTCCATCATAAATTTCATGCCACTGATTTTGTGACTTTTCTGTTCTTCTAAAATGCTTCTCTTAAATCTTAGAAATGGGAAATTTTATTGTTTTTTAATGTAGAAATGTTTATTTCATTACCATCCTGCCCCTGCCCCCAAAAAAAATTCAATCTGTATACATAGAACTAGAATCCTAATGTTGGAAGGAGCATTTGAGTTCCTTTCACCTATCCCCTTTATTTTACAGTTGACAAAACTGAAATTCAAACACATTTAGTTTTCTACATAAGGTCATATAGATAGCAAATTTTGCATTAGTCTTTCTATTGTTTATTTCCTCCCTTGTTAATATATACAAATTTAACAGATACATTAAAACAGAAAAACAAAATATTACAACAGCAAAAATATGTTTTCAGTCACTGTAGGATTAATAGAAACCCGCTATGAGGAAAGCTGCCTTAAATGAGTGAAATCTTTTACAGAATGTATCTGGAAATGAAATTTCTATTATATTTGCAAATGTTTATAGCTGTTTATTTTAAAGTCAAGCTAGAGTCAGGCAGCAACTTAATCAAATAGTGATGATAACCTGAGTCACTCAGAGCCCACAGAGAAATGAAACAAACACACACACACACACACACACACACACACACACACACTCACACACACCTGCCCCACCACATGTCAGAATATTCTCTAGAACATGGAGAGATAAAAAATACATGTGGTAATATCTGTGTGAATCTTGCTTATATATCAATTTATAATTGTTATCCACGAATAAGGACCATTATCTTCACAATAATGTTTTCCGTATACATGTGTAAAGTGTGTGAGGAAGCCTCTTGCCTTCAGAAACGATTGAGTAGGATTCCAGCCTATTGATTTTCAAATCCCTGATTTTCTCATTGTGCTGCTCTCCCCTATAAATAGGAGAGCAGTAGCCCCCAAACACCCCTCCATTGTCTTTTACTGTATTGGGTTTTGCGTGGTTCTTCTGTATTTCGGCTCCTTTAGTGCTTTCCATACCTACTCTGTTTCAAGCTTTAAATACACTTTGGCATCAACTATATCACCACTTCATCCCTTCCCTACAAGAGTTGACTCTGGTTTATAAAACAGAAAATAAAAAAAATTAAATAGGTACTGGATTGTTTTAAAACTGTGGACAGAGCTTAACAATTATGCTCAAGGCAAAGCTTCTAGCAATATGTCCCAAAAGCACAGCCTAGGACTAGTCGGAAGAGACACAGCTGCCACTGCCAGCCGCCTGGGAGTGGTTCACTTTGCTCTGTCCCCTTTTCTGCTTCAGGAAGGTGACTTTGCAATTACAGTTACTGTCCTCACAGTAAGAAACAAAGCTAGAAAGATACTTGACCCCCTCCCCTTTTTTTTCTTGTGTCACTATCCTAGGACCCATGATTGTGCCAAGCTGTAGGGAGACTGACTATAAAGGAGAAAGTGCAGGTTTCTCAGCGTATGTAAGAGGAGATGGTCTTTGGGAACCCATAGAATCCCTGGGATGAGGAACTTCCCAAACATAGATGGCTGTCAGTCATGAGCTGCCATAATGAATGAAAATGATCACCCTATCCACATTTTATTCAATTTTCAATTTTATCCGTATTTTCAATGTTCTATGGAGTAAAATATATTTTCTCTTAAATATTTTTGAAATACAGAAAGTTACAGAGATTAACATAACACCTTATTACCAACTTACTCAACTTTGTAACACAATATTGTAGTTTGCTTTTTTTTCCTTAAGAAATGATACATGAAAGGCATTGTTAAATTCCTGCTTGGAACTTGTTAATCGGCATATTCTTTCTCATTTTTCCTCCCTCCCTCTTATTAATGTTCACATGCAGTATTATTATATAGGTGTATCTACTTTTAGTGCAAATGTATGTGCCTAAGCCAACTGTAGAATGAGCCCAGCGAACAAATGACCATGTGGTCTTCATGGACTGTGTACCTCCATACTTATCATGATAAAAGACAAATAAACTATCTTGCATAGGGTTCTATAGTTCTGAATTGGTAAAGTAGATATTTGACTTTAATAAGATATTGATAAATCGCTTATAAAGTGTCTGTAAAATTTCCATTACCCCCATGTAGCTTAAGAGAGTTCCCATTAACATACTTACTTATCAACATTTAATGTTATCAGACTTTTAATTTGTTCTGTATTAATAGATGTGAAATAATATCCCATTTTTTCTCAGTGTTCTTCCTTTTGTTACTAGTGTGGGTAAACATTTTTCAAATTTTTATTCTCTGTTTGATTTACTTTTTTTTAATGAATTGCCTGATCATATTCTCTGTCCACTGAAGGTGAGATGTGTACCTTTTCATAATATATTTATAAGCCTTATAGTGAGATTTTGTATTAAAAAGTCATTTTCTAACTTTCATGTAATAAAATGTTTTTTTCTTTATATCTCTTCTGTATTCACTTTTCCACACCATGATAATTTTAAAAATCTGAGACATATAGCTATACATAGCTTCCCATTTATGGATATATGTCCATCCAAAAATGTTTTAAATTAGGTTTACTATTTATTTTGGCATATAATTCCCTAGACTATTCAATTGTATGTGAGTTTTATAGGATTTAGTATTTTTTATACTAACAATAGATATATAAATCTATTATATGTGTATTTTCAATATATTAGTAGGTTTGTTCCTGAACTCGCCACCAAAATTATCTATTTATCTATTTTCACATCATTATTATTGGTTGGCTTAATTGCTGTAGATTTAAAATAACATTGATATGTGATACAGCAGTTATAGAGATCTTTTTTCAAAATTATTTTAATTGCTTTGATCCTATATGTTTCTATAATAATTTAGAGTCAGTCAAGATTAAAATTGTACATACTGTTGAAAATTGATTGGGATACAATAAGTTTAGAGATATATTTGTTAAAATTTATTCTATAATATTGAATCTCCCCATTTATTAACATAATATATACAGTTTGTTTATTTTCTCATTTGTGTTATTCAAAAATGTTTCATGAAATGTCTTCAATAGAAGTCTTGCATATTTGATGTTACTTTTATTCCTAGAAGCCCTGTTATGTTTGGAGCTTTCATGGCTATGTTATTGAGTATCATATTTTCAAATTTGCTGATTTGTAGGAAACATTTAACTTAATGTGACTCTATCATATAAAATCAGATTTTCTGCACAGTATTGCTAACTTGGAGCATATTATAGTTATATCCAATGAAAAATATTATAATGTGCTATATACATCAATGTGAAATCTCAAAACTGATATCCAAATATAAAATATAACTGGAAAACATGCACAAAGATGTCTATATATGACATAAACACTCTTGTGTTAAGATACATAATGTTCAAAAAATACTTCCTGTTTGTCCATCATTTTGGTTATTTAGAAATTGTTACTTTGTATGCCAAAACTTGTAAAGTTCATATGATATTTATAAATGGTGTAACAAATAACATATAGAGCCAGATACATTTATTTTAAAAAAATACAGACCCCAAATTTACAGTGAAATATTAAGAAATTCCCTGAAATAAACTTATTCTCCAAGGGAAGTAATGACTTGTGTTTAAAGAATGTGACAGAAGAGGACGGAATAAGACTTGAAAGGAAGTCCTGTCACTGTTTGAGGGAGTTGATGGCATCAACAAGTAAAGTAAATAAGTAGCAATTTCCATTAAATGACCAGATTAGAGAGATTAATATGAATTTTTGATGAGTTTGGAGATCATATAGGGACTCTATAATAAAAAGTGTTTCAGGAGAGGTAGTTGGGGCTCTATAATGAAATCCATCTATCATCTAATGAATCTTGATTTCACTCTTCCATGAGTATCTTTGAATAATGCTAAAGGAAATGTTAAGCTATGAGGCAAAAGAAAGGATTCTCATCATGTGTAATCCATTCATAGAATATATTTACCATTACATTGGCAAATCCCATAATTTTTTTGAAGTTAGAGGTATTGAGGGGATGAATCCAAGACTTGATCACCATCATCGTACTGAAGGAGAACTAGTGGTGGTGATAGCAATTGTGGGTGATTTGGTATATGGTTTTGGTGGTAAAAATGTTTTATTGGAAATATGCATAATTTATTTTTGCAATTCAAGTATTATTTGTTGATTCTTTCATTAGCCAAGTCCTTCATGTAAATTTGTGCATGCCACACTTTTAGTATTCCTCACTTTCCTGAGTAGATGGATGATTTCATGAGTTCTATGTCATTGTTAGATTGTTTTAGGAAGAGGAGAAAGACAAGACACTTTGTATACATCTGAAATATTCATGATGATCACATGTTTTATATTTTATTAAAATATTGTCTTTTAATTTATTATTTTTATCCAAATAATCTTTTCATGTGGGTTAAAGAGCCAAACAGTGAAAATGATGGCTTGTAATAAAAAAAAACACAGCCGTCTGTTTCACTATTCCCTAACCTTAATCCCACTTCCCAAAACTATTTAATTCTCAGGTTTAGATAGTATGTATTATGATGGTGAATTTTATATGTTAACTTGGTTAGGTCAGGGTGTCCAGATATTTGGTCAAATATTTTTCTAGATGTTTCTGTGAAGGTGTTTGTTAGATGAGATGAACATTTACATCAGTATGTTTTGAATAAAGATCACCCTCCATAATGTGGGTGAGCCTCAATTAGTTGAAGCCATTAATAGAAAAAGACTGACCTCCCTATGCAAGAGTTAATTCTGCTAGATGACTGCCTTTGAACTTGAACGCCACTCTTCCCTGGTTTCCTAGTCTGCTGCCTACCCAGCAGATTATGGGTTTCCAAAGAGGTTACCAGATTCAAGGCATGTGGTTGCTTGCCTGTGTGCATCCAAGCCAAACAAGACATGGACAGGAGACTGCAGCAAAGAGAGTAAAGGTTTATTTTAGGGTTGCCCCAAGACCAGAGACACAGGTAAACAAGTGCTGTCAAAAACATGGCTCCCCTGTGGCCTCTAGTGACTAGGATATAAAAGAAAAATCATTAAATATGGCTACTATGGGAATTGGGTCATGGGCTGCACTACATGGGTCGGAGCTAAGGTAGGAGGCAGTTTATCATGGCAGTCATGGTATCGTTCTGTCCGGTTTCCAGGGGATGTTGTCCATGGAGAGCTTCTGCTTTCATGAATCTGGAGCTGAAAAGTAACTGAGCCAAGGTGTTATCTTTGTTTGACTAAAATCCTACTCTAGTTTGAGGCCTGGCTGTTGTATCTTGGTCTTGATTGAAAGTTCTGAAGCTCTATTCTTAAATGAGTTTGATGCTGACTAGAGCCTAATGTCATAAGGGCTTAGTGATTAAAGAGAGTGAACATACAGTACGTATACTGGTAGAGGATCTGGTGGAAAGCATACAAGTGAATCTTAGTTCTAGCAGGCTAAACAAAGCTAGCTTGGATTAAAGCAGAATTCATGGTAAAGAAGTGAAGTTCTTGTGCAGTTACAGAGTGCAAAGCCTCCACAACTATGTGAACTAATTCCTTCCTCTCTGTCTCTCTCTTCCCCCCCTCACTCCCTCACTCGCTGCCTCCCTGCATCCTGTCTCCCTCCCACACACACTCACTCTTTCTCATCTGTATATCTCTATATCTATCTATGCCATGCATTGCATATATACACATCCTGTTCTGTTTCTCTGGGAAATCCTAATACATATATTGACTTCCAAGTTTGGAAGATAAATCTCTAGGTTTTCTCATCTTTTACCAGTTTTACTCCTTCAGTTTTGTAATATAATTATATCCCAGTTTTTACTTAAATCTATATTTTTATGAATGCATTTTTAAGACTATATATTATAGTTATTGTTCACACCTATACCACATAATAAACACTGAACATGTTTTCATTCTTATACAGTATTTTGTTCTAGTGGTAATTATTGCCCTAGTTCTCTGTTGGTTTGATTGCTTGTTTTTCTAAGGTCATAAGACACTTTTCCATATTGTCATACATCACTGCTACTGAAAGCTGGATGATCACAATGATGATAATGATAGAGAAAAAAATTTTGTTGATGGCAGTTATAATGATGATGCTGACATTATTTTGGATAGCAGTTCCAAGTTCTTACTCATATCTGTGTTGAATGGAGGGAAGCTAAAGAAAACCATTAGTGTTATCAGAAAATTGTGAATGATTAATATATATCAGGAAGAAGATATTATCATAAATAAACTCTATATCCATTCTTTCCATTTTCACTGCTATCATTAATTACTCTACTCATTGTTGGATTCATTGATTCATCCATTTAATACACACTTATGAGGTACAAGTAAAGCACTGGAATAGCATGGAAACCAAACATAGACATAGTTTTCACCTTCTGACCCACCATCTAGTAGAGTACGTAGAGGTTAGTTCCGTAAAACTATTTAGAAAATTGCAACTGTGATAGGTCCTATTGAATGAAAGTGACATGATGTTGCTGAAGCTTATAATGGATTTTCTATAAATATGAACAAGGATTTAAATAACCCATAGGAGTTAAGAGAACATGAAAGGAGAAAAAAATATCCCAAGTGCAGCCAGCAGGGGAAACATGATGACATGACTATTAGTAATTGAAAGCCATCTTGTCTGAATTAGAAAAAGCTAAGGGAGAGTAGTTCAAGATAGAGCTAGAAAAGAGGTAGGATGATAGCAAGCTGAGTCCTGTTCTCTTATCTTAAGTGAAAGGGTCAGTGATGGAAATATTTTAAGTTATAGGATGTCCTGATAAGATTTGCATTTTGAAAAGGTTACCCTGACTTGGCTACTGTCTGAACAATTAGTTGGAAAGGGGCATACTTGCTCTATGACAAGTTATAAAGAAAAAAAGTGAACCTGGTATTTGGCATGGCCAGCTATTGTTTTAATAAAAAAGAAATTTAAGTCAGAGAGATGAAATACACTTTTATAATTAGCATCAGAACTTAAGACAAACAAAATTTAGATGATTGATTCTAAGTATTTTTTCAATGCACTCTGACATGTATTTATTAAATATTCTAGCTAAACTTGCTTAACTCTTTGTGCTCTTGGATTATTTGTGTTACCTTTTACCTCACTGTTTCTTCCAGAGTTTCCTTTCATTCCCATCACCTATAGTCTTCCTTCTCAACTGCCAAAGTTATCATCTTTCCATTCTGAACCACAAAAAATTTGTGTCTCCTTAAGGCTCTTCTTAGCACAGTTTCATGATATAATAACTTATTAATAAGCATATTATTTTTTCTAATAAATTGCATATTTGTGATGGTAGAGGCACTAATATGATCTGTTTTTTTCTCCACTGATTCTGATTTGATGTCTTGTATATAATAATTGTGCAAACAGGTATGATACTCTGAAAATTGTTAATATTTTTATGAATACATTATATTAACATATATTTCTGAAAAGGTACTAAATAAAATGTTTTGTCATTAAATAATAACAAAAAAAAATTAAGTCACCAGAGTTTTATTAATGAAAATTTTACTGAGTACTCAGGTTTCCATGGCTAAATTTGGAAATCCTATAGAAAAGCGGTAGACTCAACAGATTTAATTAGTCCTTTTTGGGGTCAGAGAGATTTGCCAACGTTGTCATATATATATATATATATATATATATATATATATATATATATATATATATATATATTTGACCATCTTGTAATTTTGAGAGAATTATGATACAGCCACAAAATTTAATTATTTTAAAAACCAAAATAAAATGTTTTAAACATGAGAAAAATATTACCATAAACTTACTTGAAACATTTCACTAAATTCCCATTGTACTTAAAATAAAATCCAAATTCCTATAACAAAATAGATGATCCTACATAATGAAGCCATGCTGAGGCTCCATCCCATGGCCTATTACTCTTCCCTCAATCCCTATGCTTCAGCCCCAAGGTATTTTCTTGGTTCCTCAAACATTAAGTGCTCACTTCTGCTTTGGGGACTTTGCACTTGTCCTCACCCCCAGATCCCCACCCCCCTCACCCCAGCTCTAGAGCTCTCTTCCTATACAGTGTCAAAGTTCTGATTTCTTCTCATCATTTAGAGCTTAGCTGAAATATGAGATGCTCAGTCAAAACTTCTCTGATTGCCTCTCCATTTCCAGTCACCCTCATCACATTACAGTTATATAGTCTTTTCAGGACTTCTCATTATTTGAAATGATCATATTCATTCATTTGCTTATTATCTGTCTTCTCCTATACGTTCCATGAAACAGAAAATGTGTCTGCCTGGTTTGCTATTCTGCTTCCAAAGAACAAAATCTCACCTGTTACATGGGAAGTACTCAATCCTTATTTGTTAGATAAGCGAACGATTCAATGAATAGCTAAAGAAATCACACCATGCGAGGGCCTTCTCTGTACCTCTATCTCAAAGCAGCTGCAGGCACACAGGATCCCAAATCTTTCTTTCATTGACAGAATTCATTAACACCTATATTACTTTTCAATTTATTATTAGATATGTTCAGGAAGAAATATACATAATTTTATGGCACTGCATGGTAAAGAAAAAATCAGAGAGCTTGGAATAATAACAGTTTTGCTCCAATGGGAGTTAAATTTACATCAGCATACTTTAGAAAACGTAACTATTAAGTAACACATGCCTTTATAGAACTACAAAGGACAGCTGCAGGTGTAAAGAAAGAAGAATGGAGAGACTAAAACATTGAGGGAATAATTCAAGTTACCTGCTGTACTAGATTTGATGAATATGTATTACCCATGATTGATCAAAACAGTTTTTAAAATGGTGACATGAAAATTTCCCAGAAATAAAATTAATTCTGACTGTCTGTTCATCCTAGTCTGATGCCCCAGACCTTCAAATGAACCCTATTGTACTTTAGCTGGACAATCACCAACCACCTGCCCAGTAATCACTACGCACCATGCTTGATACAGCAGGACAATAGTGAATGTTTATATAGCATTTATTATGTCCCAGATACTGTTATATACATTTCATGTATATCAACAAGTTTAATCTTCTGATAGCCCTTCAGAATAACTGTCATTATTCCCATTGAAGGGGCAAGGCTATGGACTTGCCTAGGATAAAACTTGTCAGAGCCAAATTTTGAGCATAGTCTGTTTATAGATCCACGTTCTCTATCACTAATATACAATTTTTCACACAATACTCTTCTGTCTGACAATCCATTATGTGTGTATAGAACCAAGTCAAACATACTTAATAGAGCAGAGGAATTTTGAAGTCAGATACAGAAAGCCCAAACATTGAGAAATAGAGAACTAAGAGGGAATATGCAAACTTTTAAGTGATACAAAGAAATTTAATTGGATTTCCAAGAGAGTGTCTTAGTTCAGACTGTAATCACAAAAACAGCATAGACTAGATGGCCTATAATCCACAGAAATTTATTTCTCACAATTCTGCAAACTACGAAGTCCAAGATCAAGGCAGTGATAGATTCGGGGTCTGGTGAGGACCCATGTCCTGTCCTGTGTCCTCACAGAGCAGAATGGGAAGGGAGATCTCTGGAGTCTTTTTTTTTTCTTTTTTAAGATTTTTATTGGGGAATTGGGGGAGGGGACCAGCCAAGTTGTTGTTCTTCAATCTTTGTTGTGGAGGACGCCAGTTGCCATCTGGTTTCCCATTGGCAGCTCATGGCCTCCAAGCTCAAGGTGCTGTGTTCAACCTTAGTTGCGAGTGGGAGTAGCCACCATCCTATACAGGAGTCGAACCAGCAGCCTTGTTGTTAAGAGCGCACGCTCTATCCTCTGAGCCATCAAGGCGGCAGCTCAGCTCAAAGTGCCAAGTTCAGTCTTAGTTGCGGATGGGCGTAGCTCACCATTAAACAGGCAATCTTGTTGTTACACCAGCTGAGCCATACTGGAACTTGTTGGCAGCTCAGCGACAGCTCAGCTTGGGTGCAGTATCACTGGCCCATATGGGAATCGAACCAGCAGCTTTTTTGCTCAGAGCTCATGCTCTTAAACCAACTCTTAACCAAGTGAGCCACTTGGCCCACCCCCTGGAGTCTCTTTTATAAGGCCATTGATCCCATTCATGAGGGCTCTGCCCTCATGATCTAATCACCTCCTAAAGTCCCCACCTCCAAATATTCTTACACTGGGGATTAAATTTCAGCATATCAATGTGGTGGGATTGAGCACAAACATTTAGTCAAGACAGGGATAGATTTTGGTTCCTTCCTCTCCAACTAATTTTACCCGATATAATCTAGACTTGTAAACAAATTTGTCAAATTCAGCAAAAGAGCCATATTATTTTAGGATAACTAGTGAATTCTGCTGTATCTGTTACTTCCCCATTTGTGAATTCCAAATTATTTTACGTAGAGTACAGTGATCTAAACACATTTATGAAACGGTTGCTTTTGAAGAAATCATATAACCTGGTTTATGGTTTTATACATATTTACAAATCATTTACCCATTAAAAAAAGAAACTGCTTCCATTGAAATTGTGTTCAAAATTCGACAGTGGCATGTGAAAAAAAATATGAAGATATGGGCACAAGTCCCAGCTTTGTTACCTACCACAAATGAAGTTTTGACTAAAATGCTTATCTCCTTTTGGAATCTTATTTCTTTATTTTTACTCTGAAGTATGGCACATTTCTACTGTTTTTATCTGCTCAGTAATTTTCTGGCAAATCTTCCATATTCTATTCTTTTGATTCTTATGATTCTTACACTCATGAGACCCCCAAAATGTTATAACATATAGACCTTACTAGGGCAATCAACTTTCTCTCTCTCTCTCTCTCTCTCTCTCTCTCTCTCTCTCTCTCTCTCTCTCTCCTCTCTCTTTCCTTTCTTACAATTTTAATCTTTTGAGATATACCCAGAGCAAAAAGGCAGCTGGAAATGAGTAATTTGTGGAACTCCAGAGTAAGGTGCACTAGTAAGGTTCATTATGATCCCTGAAGTTGTCCTATCTCCTGGTTTTCCCAAAGATTGGGTGATTTCTTCAATATTGTGATTAATATCATTTGTTTCCAAAAAGTAACTGTATTTATGCTTAAGTCAGTAAGGTTACTTTCTGTTACTTATCATCAAGGAACCTAAATGATACTTGGGAAATAATTTGTATCCCGATCATCTTCACACGTGTTTGTCTGGGCCATATGAATTAACAGGTATGAAAGTGATTGTTAATTAGAAAATGCTAGGGCCGACCGAGTGGCGCAGAGTTTAAGTGCTGGCCTGGGAAGCCAGCGGCCCCAGTTCAGGTCCCACATATGAGGGCCAGTGACGTTGCCCTCAAAAAAAAAAAAAAAAAAAAAAAAAAAAAAAAAAAAAATGCTATATAACATTTCTTACAGGCCCATCTAGATAATTTGTGGTACCCCATGCAAAATGAAAATGCAGAAACCCTTCTTCAGAATTATTGGATTGAAGGAAATGTCAGGATGTATTTTTTCTATGGTTTTCATTGCAAAAATGCATCCTGACTTTTCTGACAACCCAATACCTAGCATTTCATATAATGACTGCTACAGTCTGAATGTTGTGTTCGCCCAAGTTTCCTAAGCTGAGATCCTGATACCCAATATGATGGTATTAGGAGATGGGGGTCTTTAGAAGATGATCAGGTCATAAGGACTGAGTCCTCATGAATGAGATCAGTGTTTGTATAAAAGAGACTCCCGAGACCTCTCTTGGTCCTTCCTCCAAGTGAGGATCCAAGCAGAAGTCAGTGGTCCTGGCGAGGGCCCTCCCCCTACTTTGCCGACACCGCAGACCTTGGACTTTCAGCCTCCAGAATTGTGAGAAATACATTTCTGTTATTTAAAAGCTATTCAGTCACTGTTATTTTGTTATAGCAGCCCTAATAGATGAAGATAATGATAACAGAGCACTATATCAAGTATAGGGATCTACACATCTTCACAGGCTGCACACCCATGAAGGTGGCCCTTGCCTACTTCTTATAAGGGGCTTAAAATTAGAATGTTCCCTTCTTTTGTTATTAACTCTGAACAAAGAGATCAATGAGAAGAAATGTAAATCCAGTAATCCCAAGGCTGCCAGTGGCTTATTTACCATGGGCCAAATACAATCAGATTAGAAAAAAATTAGATGTATATTTTACTTGCAATTAAGATAAATATAAGTATTCTAGCTATTGAACTAAAGATTAATCTGTAATCTGTAAAAAAATTGTTATTATTTGCACCATAAAATAATTTTTATTTTTATAAAGTTTGTCCATTAGTTATTTGATACATTTCTTACACAACTATAAAGTAATGAGAATGAATAATGCTAAAAGTAATTTTTTCAAAAATTAATGATTTCTCAATAACTAGCTGTATGACACAGATAAAGTTAAAACATTTTGCATGTCTCCTATCTCATCTCTCAAAAATCTTCAGTTTTTCTCTTTTTATTTCATTGGGTAGTGGTGATAAAATATTCCTTGAAAATGTGAAAAAAACATATTAATAAGGTAATATTAATGTTGTTGTTCTTGGTATTATTATAATTATCTTCATATGTTACTCCCTAAACATTAAATATCCAGGATGGAGCCACTAAACTAAACTTGTGGTATTCAAAGTTTTTTCTAAAGCAGTTTTAATTAACTTAAATAATTAGAAGAAAAAATATATTTTGAATAGTTTATAAATTGTAGGTAATAAAACATACTTTCTGACTAAAGATTGTGTTTTGATAGTGAGACATTATCAATGGTGCCTAGCACAGTTTCAGGTATATGGTACTAAGTACAATCAGTAAAACTTTGCCCTATGGTACCTCCATAATCTAAGTTTAAGGTGGTCCTTTGCCTAAAGGAATGGGTTAATTTATGTTCATGTTTGTATTGATTGCTTCTGACATATTATTTTAATAGTCAAAGTACTTATTTAGGAACTTTCAGCTCTACTCACAGGGCATACTTTCCAGTACTACATTTGGATTTGCTATGCCTGTACCAATTTTTCTCTGTTTCTTTATTTTTGAAATGAAGCTTTCAGCCTCCTAATTTTTCTCAGCATAGGTAGTTATAAAAGAGCATTGCAGGTTCAGATTTTTCATATGTTGAGTTAACCCCATTAGATTCCTCCATAGAAGTAGGTGAAGCAGCATTAATCATAGAATCATAGAGCTGGAAGGAAACTCCAAAGGTCACATAGTTCATTCTCTTGCCTCCATGTAGACTGCCTTGAAATTAACCTAGACAAATAAGTGTCTGCCCAAGAATTTAAAGGTCAAATGGCATCATGAATGTATGAACACCCATAGCCAAGTAGAGTATGAGGTGATAATTTTGGTAACTCAAGTACAATATCTTCACATTGGTTCAATCATCTGAATATATGAATATTTCCATTTAGACAGCAGTGTAGTTCACCAGAACAAAGTGATTTGAAGTCTGAAAGACTACAGTAGAAGATTTTTTTGAGAATACAAAGAAAGACTCCATAGGAAATGCCTGTGTCAGTTATCTACTGCAGTGTAACAAACCACAAAGCTTAATGACTTCAAACAACAGCAATTTATTGCTCATGACTACACAACTTGGGCAAGACTCCATGGGAATGGATCATCTCTACTCCATGTAGTATTGACTGGGGCATACTAACTTGGATTGTAGGATAAGAGACAGCCTCACTCATATGCCTGGCACAACAGATGGGATTGCTGGGATTAATGGGAGCATACTAAACCTCTACTCTTTGTGCCTTGGTAAGAGAGTCTTCATTTTTTTCTTTCTTTTATTAATATGGAGCTTTAGTATCCAAAAGACATAAATAGAAGATCCATATCTTTTAAGGTATGCTCCATGCTCCATGGATGGAGCTGACAAAGTGTCACATCTTGTGTATTTTATTGTTCAAACAAGTCACAAGGTCATTCATAAAATAAGCAGAATACCTCTTGATGTGAGGAAGGGAAGCAAGGAAAGGTCAAATCTCTGGTATCAAATCACAGTCAAATCTACCATGATAAGCCATGTCCTTTTCATGTGGAAAATATACCTGTCCCTTTCCAATATCTTCCAAAACTCATCTTATTAAAACATTAGACTCGAAAGTCCACTATCTTGTAATCTTCATTGGGATTGGATTTGTATGCAGCTTCTTAGGTTAAAGTCCAATTTCTCTGGAGAACGGAGAATTTAAAAAACTGGCTATCTGCACCTACAATTATTTATGAGACAGAGACAGGACAATAGAGACTTCCTTCCAAAGAGTTGAAGAACAAGCAACACATAGCAGTCTCTGCTCCGTGGCAATTCTGAAAGCCACTTGTCACTTGCTTTTGGAGTCTCCAGTTCCTACAGATGGGAAACATTCTTTGAACAGAACCCAGGTCTAGCCCATGAGAATGGATTGCTAATCCATGGCTAACCTCAGCCATTGGCACCATCCTGTGAGCTATTGGTTTTGCTCCTTGATAGAACATTACTTTATCTTAAGAAATAACTTCTATTTGCTGTCGAGTAGCTTTTTCTTCCTGATACTAAAGAGTATGGTGGCCAGAAGCCTCTTTTCATTTTGAACTGTCTTAATCCTTTTAGGTCCAAGCTTGTACAAGTCATCTAATAACTGTGTATTAAGTTAATGTATCAAATTACAGATCATTTCCTTAGACAAAAGCCATACCCACAATATCTTCAACATAGCCCTTCTCAACTTTGGGCTGCAAGCCATGGTTCTATCTTTAATATTCTTAGAAGTCTTTTTTTCTTTTCTTTTTTTTCATGCTTGGAGAATATAGGATAAAACCTCATAAGTCTTTCTGAGGTTTTTAAAAGAGGTCTTTCAGAACCATCGTTGATTTGATCTTTTTATTGGCAATACCTTGGATTTGGTCTTTGCCAATTTCTATCTTTGAGTCAGGAATGAATATATATATATATATATATATATATATATATATATATATATATATATATATATATATTCCAACCTAGAAAGTCCTTAGATGGAAAAATTTCCTCTACAGTCTGTTTCAGAACTAAATATTTCCTTCTTTAGATCATCACTGTTCTTATATTTTATGTAAGTAATTAGTCAGTTGGCACTTTTGATGCTCTGCCTAGATATCTCTTTAGTCAGATATATTTTCCATACTTTATGCTGACTAGGCAATTTTGTTAATTTACCCATCACTACATAGTACTGATATTCTTTCCTACAGCCTCTTACTGCAGCCATTTTATTGCTTCTCCAGCCTCTACCAACAGTCGCCTCATTGCCTGATCAGCCTCTTCCAACCACCTCGTTCTTAGCCAATAACACATATTTTAAATTTCTGTTCTTTAGCACTCTATTTCCAGGTATCAATATCTGTCTCATTTACATATTACTGAGTAAATAACCACCAAATACTTAGCTACGTAAAACAACCATAATTTATCATTTTCCACAATTCTATAGGAAGGCAAGACTTGATAAGTAGGTCTTCTGCCCAATTTCATGTTGGCAGTGGTCACTTAGCTATTTAGTGACTGCTGCATTTAGCTTGGAGCAAAGGTGGCACTGGAACAGCTAAGATGGCTTTCATCACATATCTACTACTTCAGCTGGAGTGGGTAGAATGTCTGGCACCTGACTGGGCCTCTCTTCACATACTCTCTCTCTGTTCAGTAGTCTGATCTGAGCTTCTTTACAAGTCAGATGGATTCTTCTCAACATGTTAAAGTCTAGTCCTCTGGAGACATAAATCCAGTTTAGCAGACTATGTTCTTTGCTGCATCGTATTTGTAAAAGATAACCACACGTCTAGCTCAAATTCTAGGGGAAGATACCATATCTGCTATTGATGGGTCTGTGGTATGAACATGCCGAGATTAAAGGAATTCTTAGGAGCTATTTTAAAGGCAATCTATCACTTGCTAATATATTGGGTTGTTGGAAAAGTCATGATGTATTTTTTCTATGTTTCTCATTGTAAAAATGCCTGATGACTTTTCTGACAATCTAATAATTCTGGACATATAGTAGGTGATCTATAAATGTCAGTTGCCTTTTATCCACAGTCCCCATATGTTATAAATGTTAACCTTCTTTTGTAATGAATTATTTATTAAATAGTACTTTAAAAAAATAAAAGTTACTCTGTCAATTCACTTACCTATAGTAATGTGATTTTCAGTTTTAAATTTCTCCTTTTTAAATAAAAAAAGAAATATCTTCAGGGACAAGTGACTTTGATGGTCAAGTAGTATGATGATTCCAAAGATGATCCTGGATTTTACAATGCTAAGGTCTTGTGGTACCTGTCCTTTTATACGCCCTGAAATCTTTTTCATTAGTTCGGGGAGTAAAGAAGAATGAAAGATAGAATCTGTGACTAAGAACTGTCCAAACTTTAGGGCTTAAAATAACATAGGGTTGGGGGGAGAGATTGTTGTGAGGGAGGTGTCTTTCTACTACCCTAGATTAATCTACTTATATGTATGGAATTTAAATTTAACAATCTAAAATTTATGTGAGCTTACCACTCTTCTTTTTCAATCTTGGATTAGTTTACTTGTTCCAGCCAACAAAGATATTATTTGTGCTGTGTAGGTGAGATGGAATTATCTAAGTAAAGGTGTAGTTGGGATGAAGTAATCATTTGTATTTGTATAGATATAGGTGACACCTGAAGATTAGATGCGCTTTAAACTAATACCATATATCCTGATTTTTACACTTATAAAAAGAATGATACATTTTTTTTGGGGGGGTGGGTTTGGACAAGGAATTTCTAGATGAGCCATTCAGGAGTATTGACACCTTGTTCTTTGGCATCAGGCTTCAAGGAAAAGGTTGAAAAGGCCCATTGGTTAGGAAACTCAGGCTGACATATTGGTTGTGACAAAAGCAGCACAGTGGCAGCAGTCGTGGCAGTCACAGGTTCTGGCAGGGTGGTTTCTACCATGGGGTGATGAGAGGAGGCACTTTTATCTGTAGGAGTTTCAGAGGCATTTCAGAAGGTATTTTCAAAGCTCTGTGTTGGCACTTTTGACATTCTGCCTAGATATCTCCTAGAATACTGAGTGAGAGCACGTTAAAATGTGTTTTTAGGAATGACAAAAGAGATCCCGTCTGCTCACACAAAGCTCCACAGGGAACAGTGAAGAGTTTTGTGTGTTTGTCATTTTCCCCACTTGCTTCATTCAGGCTACACAATGGAGTTCAGAGAGTGAAGAGGCAAGAGAAAGGAGTGAAAGGATCCAAGGGTAGGGAGAAGGGTAGTGTGCCAGCTAGAGTCTTCTGTGAATCCAATTCAGATGCTTAGATCGGGAGAAGCTTAGAAAGATTGTAACAGGTAGTAAATTGTAGGTGATTGAAGAACGAGCATTGAAAGGACACCCCTATAGAGATGGGGTGAGCCGAAGAATGGGGCTTTCAGTATGTACATCGTGGGGGGAAAGAAGTTTCACAAGCTGGCTTCTGGGTTCATACAAGCGATATGTTAAGCCCCAAAGGAAAGGATCGATGTGGGATGTGACAGGAGTGGTGAATGGACTCTGACAAACTACTAGAAATAAAATGCTCTATGATTAGGTATAAATGTAAAGAGAAATTTGGGGAGAGCCAAAAAGTAGAGTCATGTGAGGCTCTGTTTTATGCAGACCAAAAATATATTAACTTCTTCCTTTATGGCAGACACCATACTAGGCATAGAAAGGAAAGGCCTTACATTTTCAGAAAATCACTTTTCATATTGTAAAAAGAGGCATGCAAACAAATAATTATGATAAAGTGCTCAGCATACTGAAATATCAAAAATTATATATTCTCCTCATTCTCATTCACAACATCTTCACAGTGTTTTTTTAAACTGGGAGGCTATATATGCAAAAATGTCAGTTAAAAAATGATTTATCCAAAAAAAAATGATTTATCCGTATTAGTGAATTTTTATCTTATGAAATGGGCAGCATCCCAGACTTTTTTCATTTTTTATTTGTGTGATAAAATTGTTCCTATCGAATCTTATTGGATCTTTTCACTTTGAGACAAATTTCTTCTTTAAATTTTCCTGTTCATATTATACATTTCTACCCTCATACCTCCACTAGCCTAGTGCTTTTTAAGCTCATCATATATAAATTTCCTTCTGCTGTCCATATTGTTGTCAGAGAGTGAGCCTTTCTCAGCACAAAGTCCAGGTCCTTGGCAACTCGAGCAAAGAATTGAACGAGATACCAGAGTAAAGCAGTAAGAATAAGTAGTTTATTAGAAAAGATAGTACATTTAGAAGTAAAAGCAGACCTGAGTCTAGAGGATGGCTCAAGGACCCATTACCAGAGTGTGGAGGGGGCACATGCAAAGGTGAGGCTTAAAGGGAAGAAGTGGTCAAAAGGAGCAGGGAAGAAGCAGAAGCAGCAGCAGCAGTAGCAGCCATGCTTCCCTCCCAGGACTTGGGGTTTTTATCCTTTTTCTCCAGGATGGGCTGTTCTTCCTGGGCGTAGGTGCGAGTGACTGGTCTGATCCAGTTGGATATTTTGTGTCCACTTGCTCTTCCTGCAGGGGTAGATAATTACAATACAAAGGGGAGTTTTGGGTGGAGAGGGGAAATGCTTCAGGCGGTTGCACTCTGTGGGATGTGTAGGAATGCAGGAACCCAATGCTGGCCTCTAACTGCCTGCCTAGTTTTTCCTTGAGAGATGTGATCCCCACAAATTTTCTATGGGAAGCTGAGAGACAGGAGGTCTCTTCTTCTGTATCTGCTTCCTGCTGGGCAGGGGTGTAGAGCTGTCCCTGCCTATTGGGGTTCACGGAACTCTCACCCTAGCTGGTCTCAGATGAGAGGAAGGGGTCTCAAGCTCCACCTGAAAGACCGTGTTGGCTTCTTTACTTGTTGGGGTATCCCCTGTATCCTCAAGGCTCCTGAATGAGGACAAAAATATAAATCTGTTAGTTCTTATGAAACTTGTGGCTATTCAGTCCATCACTCAAGTGGCATCAGTTGTCTGGACACAGAATGCGTTTGACATTTAGCTTCCTGGCCTAGGGGTTGTTATTCCTTTCAAATAGTTATCTGAAGCAGGGGTAGGAGACTTAGAAAAGAAAATATTAAAGTTTTTCAGTGGTGGGGGTTGGTACTGCTCAGTTGGCCAGTAACAATATTATACGCTTGAATTTTCCCAAAACTTTCCTTTCTGTTCTCAGTTCAAATTGCTAATTAAAAACCATATACAATTAACGGCACAAAGGAAAGAACAGGTAAGTTATGTAATTGTAACAATATTAACATCCATATCACTATAGAATATGCTAACAAATTCACATGCTTTCTTGTATTTAATTTTTGCAACAACCTGTAAGTTCAATTTTTTTTTTCAGTTTTATTTATAAGAAAATAGAAGTGAGATAAAATGAAACCACTTGACTGACATTAAAGATCCAATAAGTGGCACATTCAATTTAAGAACTTGCACACTATGTCATAAAGAGTCACCTAATCTGCCAAGCTTAAAATTGTCGTCACATCAAATCAAGAATATAAGAAAGGATTGTTGTTGCACTGGACAGTATTTGGCATTCATGAAAAAAATAAACTATATAAGACTAGGATCTCCATCACCAGCTCGGCTTTGGTCAGTGAAGAGAAGTAGTTTGGCTTTCCAAACCAACATTTTCTGTTGAAGGTAATAACTATTCGTATACATATATTACATTTATGCTTCCAGGAACATAGAAATTCCTATTCCTGTCAGTAAATTACTCTTAGTTTTAGCCCAACCAACAGCCCTGGACATTATACTTTTAAAAAGAAGTAAGGTGGAGAGATGGGAGTCCTGATAGTATCCTTAAGACCCAAAGAACAACAGGCTGTGGGGTTGAGTCCCCTGGGTTTTCTTTTTGTTTCATGTATCGCAGACTTGGACTTTAAAAGCTGGCAACCTAGAAACCCTAATGAACACAGACAAACAATGCCCCAATGAAAACCTGTTTTCTCTAGACAAAAAGTTAGGAAAACATTTAGACCAGCAATGCACAGCTCCCGCCAAACCCCACAGAAACATCTCTGGCCCCACAATGTCAGCAATGGCTGAATGGGTAACCTACACTTGTAACTCTCTCTACCCAGCTGGAAGCAGGCTCCCCAATGCCCAACCGGGTTGGAGTCAGGGGAGGCCAGGTAGGCAACCTGTGCTGACATCCCTGGTGAGCAGGGACAAATGCCCACACTGTGCAGCATCAGTGGATTCCATGTGGGGTAGCTGGACTTCCACCCCAGCAAGTAGCACAGATGGCTCCCCTTTCCCCCAAGGGTTAGAAAAGGTCTAGTGGAGAGTCAGAGCTTTCACCACCATGCAGCTGTAACGCAGCCACTACAACCACCCTGTCAATTCTGGCCACATGTGGAGAAAAAGCTCTGGACCCCTGCTCAAGAGAAATGAAGAACCCTCCCCACCTGAGTGTCAGAGGAGGCTGCGTGGGGAATCTGGATTTCTGTTTCCACCTGGTATAATTAGTGGCACACTTCCCTCTTCCCCAGCTGGAGCAGTATCAGAAAAAGCCAGTGACTAAGATGGCTTTAATGGTCTCTCAGCTTGATCAAATTTGTGACAGTCTCCTCCCCTCCTCCAGGTCCCTGGTCTCCCTTCCTTTAGTACGTTTACTTGAGACAATTTGAATTGCAAATTCTTTCTCTTCCCCTTTGAGATGTAAATCTCTTTAAAAGCCTCTTACCAGTTTTATAACCCAGGACAGTCAATTGACTGTCCCTTGGACAAAAACCCTGGAGCTGTCCCTTGGTCAAAAACCCATCAGGTAAGAGAGGGCCCTCCACTCCCAGCCTCTGTAGGAAAATAGGGGTCTAGTTTAGGTAGATGGATGGGTATCATGCTCCAACTTGTAAAACAATCTCCTGTTAGGATTCTGGATTTGCTTTGCCTGTGGGTAAAGCTCATTAGCACACACACGCACATGGCTTCACATCAGGCCCCAGGCCCAGCTCTTAAAGAAACTCCAGTCCTTTCAGTGCAGTAGAGTTTAGACTAAGGTCTAACCTCTCTCTTCTATTACAGAAGTCATAAACTGTCCCTGGCCTGTTTAACATTGGTGCATTTTTTGCTTTGACACCAGCTAAAACATGCTGTTCCATAATGTCTAGGTTTTGAACAAAATTACACATTATGCCAAGAACCAGGGAGATTTGAAGTGAAAGAAAAAAAAAGATAATAAATGCTAGCAACAAGCTGAAAGAATTATTAGAATTATCTGATAAATACTTTAAAGTAACTATGATTTTAAAAATGTTTCAATGGACAATTGACAGTCTTAGAGCAAATTTAAAAATAGGAAGTTTCAGCAAAGAAATAGAATATATAAAGATTAATCAAAAGGGAATTTTAGAACTGAAAGATACAATAATAAATAAAAATGCAATGTTGATGATGTCATCAGCAGGATGGAGGTGTAGTATTTCTATATATTTTGGAAACTTTGTGCTGCTGGTCCTTATATTAGTTTACCAAATGCTTGAAAGACAAATACATACTGTAACTGGCCTATTAAACTAATTAAATAATTTGTTAAAAATGAATCATTCTGGAAGTAGGCTCCACCTATATAAATTTGCTTTATTTTATTGAGTTGATGAAGATTTTTAATTTGGTAAACTACCATTTTAGGTTTGTATAATTATCATATTGCATTGGAAAGTACTGCATTACACATTTTGTGCTTATCACTTTAATGTTTTACAAAGTATGGAACACATAAAATTGTTGTGACAAGAGATAATTAGGTCATCTGTGGTTTTAACATTAAATAACATTGAATCATGGAGAGAAAAATATATTCCTTTCCATTTCTTTTTCTGGCTTTATCCCATCAAAGAGAACATCTCTGTTTCATATCATAATCTCTTTATAATCTCTCCATCTTTTAACAAAAATAAAGCCTCAGGTTCAGAATCTTCAGCTAACCTTATATTTAGATATTTAGGTAGGACTGTGTAGCATTGCAGTATTTTCAAAGTGTTTATTTTTTGGTTATCTGCTCTTTTTGAAAAACATCTTTGTTTTCCATTGCATTGGTGATGTGAAGCTTCCTTTTAGAAAAATTTAATTTTTTAAAAAGATTCAATTTAAAAAGCAAAAAGAATGCATATAAAATGAAAACAGCAAAAATCTGATGGCATTATACTAATGCAGATTTTTAATTATTATGCATTAACTCATTGGGCTTCCCATTAACTATGAAATTAATGTCTCAGTTTTACAAGTACAAGAAATAAAGATAAGTGGCTTTATTCCAGGTTCTACCCCTAGTTATAGATAGATTCTACATCTCACAGATTTAGCTTCTCTGCTAGTGCCTCTTCTTTTAACACAATGACATCACAAATTATAAAGTCACACTTCCCTTTACATAGAAATTCTAGTCCAGGTTATATAGTTCATTGTCTCCAACATTGAAAAGAATGACTGTGGGAATCTTAAATTGCCCACTGTGTTAAAAAAGCATGCAATATTTAGTAGTAATCACTGAACTTGATTATAAAAAATGGAAATAAGGTTCTTTTTATAATCTCTTTAAAGGACCTCAGATAAGCTTATTTTGTCCATTGTTACAATGCAGATCATTTAATAAAAAGCTGGGCAGGAAAATAACTTGTGATGCTGATGTTCATTCTTCTGATAAGTCATCCATTTGTAAATATTGTAACATTGTAATGGGGCGGGGGGGGGGGGAGACACAAACACTGTTAAATTTAAAAAGAAGCCCTAAATAAATCTAAGACTTTTCATTTAGTAAGTGACTCAGTGAAATTTACAAGATTGCAAAGCATGGGTTAGATGGGTTGGGAAGAAAGCACAATAATATATTTGTGTATGTTTTGCTCTAGAATTGAATTACATGTTACATCTTTGGATATAGCCATGATCGGGGAATTGAAATGGATAGCTTTTATTATTCAAGAAGTAGACTGTGATATTAATCAAAAGAAACCAAACAGAAGAATGCATTTCACTTATATGATGAGCATGTTTAAACAGAATGTAATGTACAGAATGGGTACAACTATATAAAAAATTTAGTTTCCTCCATTTAACTCTATTGATGAATAAATAATTGTTGGTTGAGATACTCATATAGGATATTAAAACCTTTGAGCTTTTTTTATAAAATAATGGAATTATATGTGAAAGGACATTGTTATCTATTGACTTTAACCCTAATTCCAAATTTCATCTGGACCTGTCCTTTGGGCTCTTTTTCAGAAGTTAAAAAAAGATGATATCTATAATTATTTTTTTTTCAGAATATGTTTCAATACATTGCTTTGAAATGACTAAATGCTCTGCCCACATGAGGACAATACCAATTAATTGTACCAATTATGGGCAAAAAAGAAAGCAGCTGTTATTAGATTTCAGTGACTAGAATAACAATTTCCTGAATTTTTAGTCTTTTCACTTCTGGTGGTATATTTATGATACATGCTATATTACCAATTTCTGAATATATAGACTAAAACAGCTATGGAGTATATCTTTGGGTAGGTCTAGTAAACCAATATTGGTAAAAGCCATTTAGAAGGTAGGGTAAATTTGTTGGATAGTATAGTTGGAAAGACTTTATTTAGGAGTTTGTAATTAATAACCACCATTACATAATGTGATCAAATCTCATCTACATAAGAGATGTGAGATTCTAAGGCATCAAAAGCAATTAGCATGGTCTATTGATACCTATACACCTTAGGAGAATTCTGCTAGAACAAGCATGAGCTCAGTGTGTGTAGCAGGCTAGCAGGTGTGAGCAGTTGAAGTCTGTGGTGCTTTCACAACAAACATTGTGATGTAGATATAATCAGTCTAATTTGCAAAATCATTTGCAATTTAAACAATTAAATGGGAGAGATTGCCAAGAGACCACTACCAAAATAATGTT
Source organism: Aselliscus stoliczkanus (assembly GCA_033961575.1). NCBI lineage: Eukaryota > Metazoa > Chordata > Mammalia > Chiroptera > Hipposideridae > Aselliscus > Aselliscus stoliczkanus. The sequence continues at coordinate 117,173,132 of CM066736.1, forward strand.
TCTGCTACCTTAATTATCTTATTTCTGAGGAGCTATTATCTGCTCTGTTATGCATCCTATGTACATGCTTAAATGTTTTATGATGTGAGGCAATATTTTAGAAAAGAGGGAGAACAGAATTAGAACGAGGATTTTAGAATGAGGATTTTAGGCACATAAGAAAAATCTTATTAATAACCAAATTGGGGGCAAATTAGCCAATTTTGCCCCAAGAAGATATATAGGTCAAGAACTTACACATCACATAAAAATGACTGGTATTCAGTCAGTTTGAATCATCAGTCCCGAAAACCCAAATGAACTGTCTCACCTACAACGTTCATTCAGAATTCCTCTTGTTATCACCATTTCAACAAATGATCAACCATTTTGTTTTTGCATCAACCCCGAAAATATGCCTGTCTTCTGGGACACCAAAAGAGTCATTTTCTAATGAAATAGCCTGGGGAGTCTCTGATTTGATCTGTAATTGATAAGAAGTGCCCAGGTTATGATTCAACAATACAGGCAGTGAGACAGGGACTGCATAAAATCTAGCCCCAGGCACAGAAATCTACCACAGAAGGTTATAATTTTAATTTTAAGAGATTTCTAGGGAATCTTATGTGGAGTTAAGAAAAATGACTGGATTACTATAAAATATGCACTATCTTTCAGCTCTTTCATAAAATCCTCCTAAAGTATTGAGAGCTATAAAACAAAAGATTAATTGAAACAGTTGTCTTGGCTACAGAAAAAAAGGAATGTTCAAAATCAGGTATGTTATAGACATTAAAACTATTCATCAATAAACAATTTCTTATATTGTCTACATTTAAAGATATTAGATTAAACATTGATGAGGTTAAGTTACAGTTTGGAATAGCTTTGCAGTAATAACATCATCATTTAACATATTTATATTTTACTTTGTAATAATAAAACCTACCTGCAGTATTGTGACTTTGTTTAATATTGGCCAGTCCTAGCTAAAGAAAAGGGAGGATTACTAAAGAAGAAAGCTAATTTTTGCACTTTATCTAAGAGAGAAGTGACACAAAATTAATAGGAGTGCTGAGGAAAAGTCAATTAGTGAGAGCCACAGAAGGTTTATATGATAAAGAGAGTCACTGATAGTTTAAAATTTTGTTTGAGATATGTAGAGAGAGTATCAAGCGTTGTTTTTGTTTACCTGTTTGTTTGTTTGTTTTACTTTAGATGATTATGTTTTAAATACCTGTTTGGGGTAAAGATATTCTGATATTGATTGTACATGTAATATAAAAACATGTTGAGTGGCTCAGTTAGTTAAGAGCTCGCTCAAGAGTGCAAGCTGAGCTCTGAGCAATGACGGTTCGATGCCCAGCCCGAGCTGAGTTGCCGTTGAGCTGCCAACAGGTGGCAGGATGGCTCAGCTAAAAACAACAACAACAACAACAAAAAACTTGTTGACAATATAATGTTAAATGACCTAAGTTTGTAGCCACCTCCATATTCTCTATATACTGTTTCCCAAGAAAAAGAGAAGAACCCAAGAATTTTCAACCAAGGATTTAAACTTACCTTTTAATGATAAGTAATTGACTTATCTATAAGTATTTTAAAGTAAAAACAGAAGATAGGCAAATAATATATTAATAGCTAAGAAATGGTAGACCTAAGTCAAATTGTACTTGAATATTCAGAGATAAAGAACATTGAAAAGAAGTATCTGGAGTTCAGTTTCAATTTTATTTTTAGTCTTCTATTATGCTTGGCAGTATGTTCTTAGTGTCTGGCAAGAATCTCTCACCTGTAGCTATATTTGAAGAGGTCCAATAGGTCCTTTAAGAATATGTAGTACTATTTGCAGTATGCCAAATTGATTTTGTACTAGCTCACAAAGAAGAAAAACCAGGAAAAATTAACAAAATAGAAAGTAGTACATTTTCTATTACATTTTACATAGAACAAGGATATTAGCTAGAATTGCATAGTATAACTTTAATATAATACCATTATTCTCTCAATTTTGCCTGATCTTACTAGAACATTGTCAACACCATTTAAATATCCATGGCCTGGTCTTCTATGGCATAGTCTTGAGTCTCCTAGAAATGTATCACTTTTTTGAATTTCGTAGTTACCACTTTCTTTTTAAAAATATTGTGATTGTATATGTAAGAATCTTAAATGAAGTAGTATTCATTTTCACTTATTTTAGATCTTATATAAATGGCATCATACCACAAGTTGTATTTCTGTGACCTTTGTTTTTCAGTAGTATCTCTATAAGATTTTTGTTATTATTTCCAGCTGTAGTTAATTTTTCACTAGTATATAATATTTTATCAAATAGTTTGCCAATGTTTTTCAATTTTGCTTATGGTGTCTGGCTTTGTTATTACAGTTATTTGCTTTAATATAAACTCTGGTTCAGTGAATGTTCCTTGGAGTTCACATGCAGGAATTTCTCTAACACGCATGTGCAAGAAAGCACAGTGATGGATTAGAGCATGTTTTACTGCTCATTATAACAAGATAAGGTCACATTGTTTTCCAAAGACTTAACACTTTGTAAGCGGGCATAAAAAGCTATATGACGAGTTTACTCGTTTCCCACATACAATGTGTTAAGTTACCTATCATCCATTTTGCACTAGAGTTCCCATTGATTTACAGCGTTCTCCACAATTGTGATTCCCACATTTCCTAATGTGTTCCCCTTCAGGTCGGCATAAAATGGAGCCCACTGTAGACTTCGTTTTCATTTCCTTTATAGCAAATGAAGTTGAAAGGCTTTAAACTAAAATTCATTATTCTTCCTCTTTTATTGAATATTCATCCATGTCTTTTCTCTATTTTTCTATTAGGTGCTTTGTTATATATATATATATATATATATATATATATATATATATATATATATATATATATTTATTTATTTATGTGTTTAGTACGTTATAGTTTTTTTGTTATTTATATAGTGTTACAAACATCTTCCCACAGGGACCGGCCGAGTGGCGCGGTGGTTAAGTGCTGGCTTGGGAAGCCAGCGGCCCGGTTCGGGTCCCACATATGAGGGTCAGTGTCACTGCCCTCAAAAAAAACAAAAAAAACAAAAAAACATATGTGTATACTTCAAACATCTTCCCCCATACTTTAACCTATCTTTTCGCTTTCTCCTTGGTGCATTGTGATGAAAATCTTAATTTTTATATAGTTGGATTTACCAATCTTTAGCTTGTGATTAGTGTTTATTGTCTATGGTTAAAGAAATGAATTTGTAACTAAATATTATAAAAGTATGCTTCTACAATTTCCTCTAAACTTTTATAATCAAGTTTTTGATTAATTTTCTTTTTTTTTTTTTTTGAAAATTGTCAGGTAGGAACCCAGCATCTGGCTTTTTCCATAGAAATAAATAATTTTCTCATCGTTATTTATTGAACATTTCCTTCCTGATCAAGTAATCTGCAGTGTCATCTGTATTAAATACCAGGTTTCCATATATGACATCACCTCTCACTCGGCCCTCTGATCTGCTCCCATCATTAATTTATGTATATATTCTCAAGTACTACACTTGCTAATATTCCTGTTTTATATTAGCTGAAGAACCTCTATTTTTTTTTTCTTTTTATTGATTGTCTTGGCTGTTTCCCTTTTATTGAATAATTTTTTTCATCAAAGTATAACAGCTATACAAAAATGAAACAACCATAATTGTACATAAATATTAAATGTAAGTGTACTCATAAGTGTTACAGAACATATAATCAGCTAACTACCACCAATATAAAGAAATAAATCATAAACAGTATTGGGAAAACTTCTTTTATTCCTCCAAGTTTCTGTTCCACACGTCTCCATAAAATCAACCATGTAACATTTTTGTTGTATATGGCTTTATTTCTCAAAATTATGTTTGTGAGATTTATCTTCTTGTGTGTAGGAGCAGGTTATTCTTAATTATGACTGCATAGTATTTTATTTAAGACATACACATAAAACAATGGTGTAATTTATTCATTCTGTTCATAGACATTTGGCTGTCTTGAGTTTGGGGCTACTGCATATAGCGCTGCTGTGGGCATTTTTAAACATGTCATTTTAGTGCATATATGCATGCATTTCTGTTGGGTGTATTCTTATTGCTTTAGTAATACACTTCATTCATTAGTTTTTTTTGTTTATTTGTTTGTTTGTATGCTTGCTTTTTTTAAGTATATAGGGCTGCTGACAACACATTCTTTCCCTTTTTGTCAGCCTAGAGATATCATCATTTTGCCATATTTTTGAAGGATATTTCCATTGTATATAGAATTTTAAGTTGTGAGTTGTTTTCCTTCAGACATGCAAAAATTTTATTCCTTTGTATTCTGGTTTCCATTATTTCCATTGCTGCTTACTGTTGATCCTGTAAAGTAAATATCTTTTTCTGTGGCTACTTTTCAGAATTTCTCTTTGGCTTTAATTTTCAGCAGATTTGTTATGATGAGCCTAAATATGGTTTCTTTGTGTATATTCTGCTTGGCATTCATAGGTTTTAAGTCTCTGGCATGATATTTCATCAGTGTTGAAACATCTTGTCACTTCATCTTCAAATAATTTTCAACTTCATTCTTTCTCTTCTTCTTGGATCCTAGTTGCATTTATGATAAAAATGTTATCATGTTCCATACATCTCTTACATTTTAAAAATAATTTAATCTTTTATTATTTTCTTTTATGCTTCGTTTTTTTTTTTTTGTTATTGTTTTTTCCTATTGTCCTATCTTACAGGACACACATCGTGTACTCTGTTGTATCTTACCTGGTTTAAATCCTTGTGAGTTCTTCATTTCAGTGATTGTATTTTTTACGTATGGAATTCCCAGTTGCTTCTTTTTTATACATTGCAAACCTCTGTTTGTTTTCTCTAAGATTTTTAATATTTTCACAATTTATTTTTATTTCATTTCTCCTGTATTTTGATCAATTGCTCCTTTATCTTGGTGTGCTGGATAATCATTAATTGAATTCTGGACATTGGCTATGAAAATTCTAGGGAAATTTTATGGTTTTCAATGGAGTTCTATTTATCATAGTGGGATTTAATTTTAGTTTTGGCAGACAGATTGATGACAGTTCCCCTTGTTTCCGTCTGGATTTGATCTGATTCCAGGCTGATTTTAAAGTTTTATGAGTGTTAGCATTTATGCATATGTTGTTTGTTTTCAAGAGTCCCAGAAGAAAGCTTGAAATGTTTACTGTAACTCCTAAATTATAATCTTTGTTCATGCAGCATTAAAAGAAAGTCAAAATTTCTGTCAGTTTATCAGATTTGTAGTCACCAGTCCCTGTTCAGTTTAACCTCTCAGCTGCTATTTAAGGATTAGCAAATAGGAAGAGAAATGCTATGCAAAATAGAGCAGCTCAATATGAACACCTTCTTCCCAGAATATTTGACTCTTACAGTCCTTGCTGTCTAGTTCTCTGATGCTACTAAGTACTCGTTTCTTTTAATTTTATCTTGTTTGTCTAATTGTTCTCAGTGGGGAGATTCATCACATAAAAGTTCAACTATTTTAAGAACTGAAAGTATTTGATTGTTCAATATAAATTTGAGAATCGACTTGTAAAATCGTAACACAATTTTGAAGAATATTACTTGAATTTGCATCAAAACTCTAGATCAATTTACAAATAATGACATTGTTATAACATTTAATCTTTATAGTCGTCAATATGATCTGACTTCCTAATTATTGATATCTGACTTATTATATCCTAAGAATATAGTTTCCACAATGGAAGTCTTAGAGATGTTTTTATGATTTATTCCAAGATACTTTATATTCCATGACACTGTTTAAATTGTGCCTTCTTTTAAATTATATTTTCCAATGAAATTGATACCCTGATTTGTTATATACCTAATGGCTTTAAGAAATTCTTATCTTTCCAAAATCTGTATCTATGTGTATGAAAATATTATTTTTGAGTGATTAAATTAATTCTTTTTATATAGATTGGTGCTGTAACTTTTACATGCATTTAATTACAGTGACACACTAATATAAACATAAACTATATACAATAATATAAATTTGGAATATTACCTTTGTACATTATCACAACTTATGAAAAAAATATTTTTGTTTGTTACTACACTCATCATTACATCAGCCACTTTTTGGATGGTAAAAGCAATACAAAGTATATCATATGGTCCTCCTTTGGAGATGTTTGACATGTAGCAGTTTTTAAATTCATGATAGCACTTGAAAATTTATTCACAGTGCCACAAGCATTCATGTGTTTTAAAACAATTATCTTTAATAACCTAGTCACATATTCATTACTTCCTATTATTAGTAACTCATAGTAGGAAGGTACATTTGTTGAAGTTGATTAGCCAAAATTGATACATTGTTAATGAAAGTCCACAGTTTACATAGGGTTCACTTTTTGTGTTGTTTATTCTACAGGTTTTAACAAATGTATAATGACACACATCCACCATTACAATGTAATACAGAACAGTTAAACTGCCCTAAAAAATCCATATTGACTCCATCTATTGAGTCCTTCCTGCTTCTTCCTGAACCTTAACAACCACTGATGATTTTACTGTGTCCATACTTTTGCCTTTCCAGAATGTTATGTAGTTGGAATCAGATAATATACAGCCTTTTCTGATTGGCTTCTTCCACTTAGCAACAAGTATCTAAGGTCCCACCATGTCTTTCATGACTTTCATTCCACCAAGCCATTGTATAATCCCTGAATACTATTCTGTTGTATGGATGTACCATTTCATTTATCCAGTCACCTACTAATGGACATCTTGTGTTGCTTCTATGTTTTGGCAACTATAAATAAAGATGATAAAAACATTAGAATTGAGGGTTTTTGTTGTTGTTGTTGTTTAGATGTAAGTTTTCAAGAAAGTACCAAGTACAATGATTACTGGAGCATATGGTAAGATTATGTTTAATATTGTAAGAAGTTGCCAAACTGTCTTCCAAATTGGTTGTATCATTTTGCATTCCTACAAGTAATGAATGGGAGTTCCTGTTGTTCCGCCTGCTTACCAACATTTGGTGTTTTCAATATTTTGGATTCTAGCCATTCTAAGAGGTTTGTTGCTGTATCTCGCATTCATTTGCAATTCCCTAATGATATATGATCCTGAGCTTTCTATCATATGACTATTTGCCATCGGTGTATCTTTTTGAATGAAATATCCTCTAAGATTTTTGGTCCATTTTTAATTTTTTAATTAGATTCTTTGTTTTCTTATTGTGGCTTTTAGGGGTTGTTATTTTTGGTACAAGTCCTTTATCAGATATGAGTATTGCTAATATTTTCTCCCATCTGTGGCTTGTTTTTAATTATATCAAAGTGCTATGATACTTTAATCTCAGAAATTAACTTTATCATTGTTATCAGTTTATTCCAATCATTATTTATGTTTATGGTTTTAATCACCATTTCTTTTATCCCCTCAAACTGTCATTTTGGGATTTTTCTTTTCCTACTGAAATGAAGTCATTAGAATCTATTGTAAAGCCTGTTTATGGTAAACTTTATCAATTTTGTTTATCTAAAAATGATTTTTTACCAAAATGATCTCTTTCAAATATTTTAATTGTTTTTTTTAGGGTTTTTTTTTGTTTTTTTTCAAAAACAATTACAAACATGCAGAAGCTACTCTGAATTTTGGTCTGCCCAAGAGATTCTAGATGCAATTATTTCTGGAGGTTAATGAAATCTCCTTTTTCTGTGTCCTCAATTTTATATAAGTTCTTCCCATTGGTGAAATTCCAGAACCACCTGGGGAAGGTCTTTCTTTAAAATATAGTTCTTTGTTTCTCCCTGACATGCCAAGGATGCCTTAAAAACAAACGACAAAGCAACATGTAACTTAGTATACATTGAAAGGATAAGCCCTCATTGCAGAGGTGACAGTTGAGCAAAGTCTTGAATGATTTAAAGAAGTACATCATTAAGCTCTCCAGAGAAAAAGCATTTCATGCATAGTATAAGGACCTCGAGATAAGAGTATTTTTAGTATGTTCTAAGAAAAGCTAAGTAGTCATTATGGCTGGAACAGAGTAAGCAAGGGGAAGAGTAGTGTCAGACATGTGCAAAGAGATACTGGGAAACTGATCAGGTAGAGACCTATGTTTCCTTTTATTCTCATGGTAAGATGAGAAGCCACTGGAAGGTTTTTCCCCTCACTGAGATAATAAAGTCATTTTATCTCTCATTTGTAAACAAATGCAATTGATCTTCACATATGATGAAAGAATAAATTATCAGAAAACAATTCTAAATATCAAAGCATGCATTAATTTTTTACCTCTTTTTTTTTTTTTTTTGAGGGCAGTGTCACTGGCCCTCATATGTGGGACCAAACCAGGGCCGCTGGCTACCCAAGCCAGTGCTTAACCACCGCGCCACTTGGCCGGCCCGCATTAATTTTTTAATAAATGTGTAAATGTTTATCGCATTGAAGTATATCCTTGGATTATTTTTGTACTCAGTAAATAATGTATAAGCTCATGTGTGGCATCCACCTTGTCTTGTTGACTTGCTATAATAACTAATAATGATAATAAAGATGATGCTAATAATGCACCAAATGTCACTGTTACCAAATACAGTAACAGTAACTTGGTTTGCAAGTGTTCCACAAGATGAGCAAACATTTCTATTTGGTTGGTACAAAAGTAATAGCGGTTTTTGCCATGCTAATAATACATTTTAACTTGGTAAACGAGCAATGTCTTGCAATATAAGTAGTTTGTTTCTGGAATAACTGACTCTCTCAAACCGAGGTATTACTGTGCCACCTACTGATTTCTTATTATATATATATATGTATATGTGTATCTGTATCTATATATCTATATCTGTACCTCCACCTATATCTATATCTGTGTATTTATTTGAGTTCAGTTGACTCATAATAAGAAATCAGTGACCAGTATGCCATAGCAAATAATAATTGTGTGTATATATATATATATATATATATATATATATATAAAACATAACATATATAGTATATATTATTTATATAGGGCTGCCAAAAATATATATACACATGACTGGTATTCACCTTTTGTTATCGGTATATATTGAGTATTACAATTTTAATACAGTTTTTTCCTTTCTTAAAATGTGTATATGTTTTTGGCACCCTCTTTATGTGTGTATATTGGATATTATATGTTATATATTATATATTAAAATTAAACAATATTATATATACCACAAAAACATACTCATTGAATTTTAAGAATGTAAGTATGGTGCATATACTACCCCCACTTTCATATATGAAGTAACAAATAACATCCTACAGATGGTAAACTGAGAACAAGACAGTCTGCATTCCACCTCCTGAGATACACGTGATTAAAATATATTTTCCTCATTTACTTACTTCAACATCATTCGCATATTAAACTTCCCCTTGAGATTATGACTCCACGCTATTTAAGCCAGATAAAAAAGATTCTTTTCAGAAGCACTGAAAATCTCATCAGTTTATTTATATACTCATCACAGAGTATACTCTCCTTTGCCTCAAGGTTGAAAAATAATAATGCATATCACTTAGCTAATGAAAATGAGGTCTAAAAGCTTTATATTTTTATATGGTAAGTTTCATTTTAATAGCATTTGATTTATTTAATAAGTACTTTTCTATAACTTAGATCTAAGCATAAATTCTCTAATAGTTCAACATTAAATTATTATTTTAAGGAAAATAGTATTTTATTGATAAAAATATTCTTTCTTTTAGTCATATTGAGCCAGTATTAAATCTGGTTGCTAAAAAAATCTTTGTCCCAAAAAATTTTTATAATTAGATAAAATTTTCTAATTCCTGTGGTCCCAAAAGAAGAAATTGCTTCTGTGTAACTTTGAGAAATATTATAGCAGTTTAAAATTTTACATTATAAACTAAAAAAGTGAGAAGACTGGCTAGAGAAGATATATATTTCTTTTTTTTTTTTTTTTTTAAGATTTTATTGGGGAATTGGCGGAGGGGAACAGCGTTGGGGAATCGGGGAAGGGGAACAGACAAGTTGCTGTCCCCTTGTTCCTCAATTTAGTTGCGGAGGATGTTGCTTCACTGTTGGTATCGTCATTGCGGTCTTCCCGGATGAGGCAGATCCGTCGCTGGCCTCTGGATGTCGCTCACCGCGGCTATTGGCAGCTCATGCTTGGCTGCCAGCCGCTCACGCTGGCTGCGGGCCACGCACTGTAGCCTATGGCAGCCCACTGCAGCAGGGGCTGCAGCCCACACCATCACCGGGGCTCGCACAGCCCAGCTCCAGGTGGAGCTGTCGTTAGCTGTAGAAGGCAGTGTCACCGGCCCTCATGTGGGATCCGAACCGGGGCTGCTGGCATCCCAAAACCAGCGCTTAACCAATGCGCCACTCGGCCGGCCCGAAGATATATATTTCTATACATTTAAATAAAATGCCTCATTATTTAATCACTATTTAATCTCTCATGATTAACATAAAATGACTTGTTCAATATAGGTTATAATTTCTGTTTCATTGGTAGAGATAGACTGTGGTTGAAAGAAAGAAAGAAAGAAAGAAAGAAAGAAAGAAAGAAAGAAAGAAAGAAAGAAAGAAAGAAAGAAAGAACTGTTCCCTGGTTTTGGTGACTGATATCACTATCTGATAATCATTTGCTTATGATATTAAATCAATGAGGAAACACAGATTAAATAGGAGTTGGCTATCATTAGTAGGTTTTAAGAGAAATGCATTCATAATTTTTATTTTATCTTCTGTGTTAGCTGACCTGTTTTTGGTCTCAAGGGACAGAAACTCAAAATAAAATAACTTAAGAAAAATAATTATATTTATCTGGAAAGAACTATGAAAACAGGGGACTTCAAGTAGAGAAATTGTGATTCTACCCTAACACAACTTTCTCCGGGTACAGAGATATAGCACTAAGATTGTTCATCTTTACTTACATGTTAAAGGTTAGGCTCACCAGGATAACTAAAGTAGAATAGACAAATATTAATAACTACTGTTTGAATAGGCATATAACCTACAGCCTACGAGTTAGCTGCCATATGTGTATCCATACAACATAGATATAAGTGAATGATACCATTATGTCCCATGTAAGTTTGAATTACATTTTTAATCATTTACATAATTATCACCATGAAAGCAAACATTTGAATAAAACAACTGACCGGTATCAGAATTTGCATGAGTGCCCATATATTAGTAAAATAAAGGGAAATAGTATAACTTAAATACTACAATTGGAAATGTGTGTCAAGGTATTGCATATTACAAGATAGAATTACTATGGTCCAGCTTCGTTCTCAAGATAATGTATAGACCATTTAAAACCAAAGGACTTTAAATAGGCAAAATAACTGAAAGCATTTTTATTTCATTAACATTCGCCATCCTTGATATGGTTTACATTTTCTTTCTGAAAGGAGAGTAGTAGAGGAATCTAGGTGATTCCTGATTCCTGTCAGCCAACACTTACTGAACTGATGGCCACTAGAACCCAAGAGCAGCCAAAGCTTCCTCTGTAATACCTAACTATAATACCAACAAAGAAACAAGATGAGAAAAAGTAAGCTAACTGTACTGAATCAACAACAAATAAAATCTGCCTCCAATATTAGTTAAGTTAAATAAGTTTAAATGACACATTTGAACATATTTAGCATTGAACAATGCCTTAGAGGATGTAGGTTATAAATAAATATATGCTGAATAAAGAAATTTAAAATAGAAAAGTTTCATAAAATAGAAAAGTTTTTAAATACTAATACTTCAGTACACATTTATAAGCATTTAGTACCAAAGTTAATAAAACTGATGTGGCTTTCATATAGTATGTTTCTTGAAATTTTCACAAATTTTGCAATTCTCTGAGTAAGACTTATTAGTTCTTATTTTATAATTAAAGAAATTGAGACTCAGAGGATGAAGGAAATTTTACTTAATGGTGTTTAATATATCCTCTTTCAGTATGGAGTGGCTTAGAAACATACGTATAAAAGCAAACCAGGGAACATTTTCTTATAGCTAAACCATAAGGCTATTTTAGGGACATTTGGGTATTTTAGAAATACAGGTTTAACTTGCTAAGTTCTAGAATATACCAAATTACCCAAAAAATCTATTATCTGCTGCCTCTGATATGATTTTTGTCTCTAAAACTCAGAGTAGAAAAATATCAACCCATGATGCATCCTCAACATTCCTCATAAATCCTGGACATTTCCTCATGGCTTTCAAGTCAGTCACTGACCTGGCCTTTCCTTCTTAGTTACTGAACTCAAGAGATTATGACTCAAGTCAGCTTTGCTTCATGCAGAAATCGAGAAAGAAGCCATTGAAGAAAATTGGGATTTAGTTGATCTTCATGAGATGAGGTCTAATCCTTTCCTTTGCGAAAGTCAATGAATGGGCAGTTGTCTAAATTTCAACTTATTTTTAGAGTGATATATATCAGAGATTGAAACCTCATGAAAAATTTTGAAAAGATACAGATATCTGAAATGTCAGATCTAAATGGAGGATGTTATTTTTTTTTTTAGCACTGCCTAAATTCAACTCTAAAAGGCAAAGATGACACCAGTAGAGTACAATAATATTGGGTATTGAACATTACTTTTCTCAAATGATGTCCATCAAATCCAACCAAAAACATGTAATAAACATTTTCTGTCATGTCCAGCACGACAGAGCAGTGGGAGTGGAAAAGGGATGGCAAAAGGTTAAGAAAGAGAGAGACACAAATAAGAGCAAAACGCAGTTGGGGCCAGGGGACTCCTGCCTCGTGGACTGAGCCCCGAATCGGGCTTGCCTGCTCCTTTTATTGTCTCACACATAAGAAAAGATTCATGTATCTTCTGTCATCTGTGAGTCTCATACCAGAGAATTTAGCTCAGTGTCAAATCACCCATGCCTGCAGGCTGCATTACCGAATGTCCCATGATGTTATTGTCATGCATCTCCTAAGAGACAAAAACTTCCTTTGCCAAAACTTACTGATAAGAATGCACAGAGGACAGAGATTATCACATCAATAGATCATTTCACATGCAGGCTGTCAGAACCTGAAACAAGAGATCTACACCCTTTTCCCTCAACTCCATGATTCCTCCTATGGCTTCCATGTGACTGTATCTGTCTTAGGTTGTTCCTCCCTTGAGGAATCTTACCCATCATTGACAAACCAGCCATCTTTTGGGGTCAAGTAGGGATACATAGAGTAGGCATAATATTGAAGTAATGATCTGTCTTTATGGAAAGGTGCATGGGGGCAGGCAAGCTATCATGTGACAACATCCCCCCCTTTTTTTTTCTAAACTATGAGAAACACAAATCTCGTGGATTTTTCATTTACTGCCCATCAGAGGGCTGCTTGTCCACTTCTGAGGACTAAACATAGAACAATAAACGAAACAACCATAGCACCAGCAAACCCTCAACCCAAAGTCTTTATCCAGTTCACAGGATTTAAAGTAGACAGTCCATCTGCAGCAAGAGACTGTCCATTCTAGCAGTGGTCACTGGAGGGCGCTCCAACCCCGGGAACGGTCTGTCATTGCTGTCGTCTCTTTTTGATTTTCTAGCTGTTGGTTAGAGTGAATCTTTGCGGGTTGTTGCTCATGGTAAGATTTAATACACCAACTAGGTACCCACAAAGGATATCCTTCTGGATCTGGAGAAATACAAGCAAAACCTCTTACCCATGTCAATAAGGTTCCTAAATGCCATTGATTGGTTTGGATATCTTTCTACCATATAGGTACATTTTCCAATGGTTTAGAACTGTGTTGATTATTAAAATGACTTTGTGCTGCAGTGCATCTAATGTTAGATTCATTACTTGGACCAGATTAATTTTAAAAATTTAAAGTAAACATAGCTTTAGCCAACTGTGTCTGTGGATGTTCCTTGCTATCTCCCCCTCTCTCTGTTTTTGTAAACAAAATTTGAAGAGACTGATTAGAATTATTGGAAAGTAATACAGTCTGTATATTTTGTACAGTATGTACTACATAGGCAGAATCTGAAACAATATTTAAAGGACTAGAAAACATTCTTAAAGCAGTTAAAACAACAACTAATTCAGCTTTCTGGGCTGAAGTACAGTTAGTCTGTATTGTTTGGTTACCTTTTTCACTAACAATTGCGCTTTACCATTACTAGACCCATCAGTAAAAAATGTGACACCTTGAGGAATGGATGTTTGTTTAATTTTCTTAGGTAGAATCCAATTAGATTTTGAAGAAATTTAAACAGTTAATTTTTGGGTAATGATTGTCAATTATTCCATAAAAATCGCTTATAGCAATCTGCCATGATTCAGTGACTATTTAAATGTAGTACTTGTTGTCTTTTAAAAGGAACCACTATTTTACTGGGTTCCTGTCCATTGAGATGTAAAATTCTAGTTCGAGCTTGCAATATGAGTTCTGAAATTAATCCAGCATAGCTTGGGAGTGACTTAACAAAATTGTTAAACAAGAAAAGCCACTCTGCTAAGTCATTTTGCTGAACAATCACTGCCACAGGTGAGTGTGGAGTAGGAAAAATTAAGACCTATAAGGGTTGCACTGGATCTATACGTTGAATTTGAGCTTCTTGTATTTTTTGCTCTACTAATTCCAATTCCTGACCAGCCTGAGGGGTTAGATTGCGAGGACTATCTAGTTGAGGTGGTCCTCATAAAAGACCAAACAAATTACTGAGGGCATAGATAGGAATGCCTAAAGTAAGACTTGGCCAATTAATGTCTCCTAAAAGCTTTTGTATATGTGAAGATGTTGTCTCTTCTTATTTAAACTTTTTGAGGTTTAATAGTCTGCCTGTCTACCATCTCTCCCAAATATTGGACTGGTGTGGTAGTTTGGATTTTATCTGGAGCTATACAGAGTCCTACAGAGTCAAGCTGTTCTTTTAACAAATCAAAACATTTTGTTAAATTTTCTGCAGAAGGAGCAGTGCAGAAAAGGTCATCCATATAATGAATAATGTAGCAGTTTGGAAAACATATTCTAACTGGCTGAATAGCTCGAGCTACAAAGAGTTGACCTACAGTCAGGCTATTTAACATTCCCTGGGGAAGGACTTTCTATTGATATCTCTTTATTGGTTCTTTATTATTAGTAGATGGAATGGAAAATGCAAATCGAGGACAATCTTGAGAATGTAAAAGGATGTTATAAAAACAATCCTGTAGGGCCTGCCGAGTGACGCATTGGTTAAGAGCTGGTTTTGGGATGCCAGCGGCCCCGGTTCAGATCCCACATGTGAGGGCCAGTGACACTGCCCTCTACAGCAAACAGCTCCACCTGGAGCTGGGCTGTGCAAGCCCCGGCGACGGTGTAGGCTGCAGCCCCTGCTGTAGTGGGCTGCCATAGGCTACAGTGAGTGGCCGGCAGCCAGCGTGAGCTGCCAATAGCAGCGGTGAGCGACCATCTAGAGGCCGGTGACTGATCTGCCTCATCCGGGAAGAGCGCAATGACGATACCAACATGGGCCAGTGAAGCAACATCCTCCGCAACTAGACTGAAGAACAATAAGACAGCAATTTGTCTGTTCCCCTTCCCCGATTCCCCAATAAAAATCTTTGAAAACAATCCTGTAAATCAGTTACTATTTGAGGCCAATTTTTTGTAATCATTGAAGGTTGTTGAAGTCTAGGCTGAAGTTCCCATAGGCTCAATAATAGCATTAACAGCTCATAAATCAGTGAGCATTTGCCATTTTCCTGATTTTTTTTTCTTAATTACAAATACTGGAGAATTCCAGGGACTAGTAGAAGGTTTTATATGATTTTGTGCCATCTGAATTTGTACTAATTTTGTTAAAACCTCCTATTTTTCTTGAGGGGGGGGGTTCAATAGGTTGGGTAATCCCCTGGTTAAATTTTCCTAAACCTCTCCTGGGTTTATATCCTATCTGGCTCATCAGCTTTTGACCTTGATTACTATATCGCCCTGGGGGATCCAAATTTCTGCCTCCCATTGTGTAAGTAAATCTCTTCCCCATAGATTAACGGGAATGTCAGCAATGTAGGGTTGTAAAATCCTTTTTGTCCCTCAGGTCAGATGTTATCAGATCATTAGGTCATTTCACAGGTAGGTTGTCAGAAACTGAAGCAAAGGGTCTATGCTGATTTTCCTTTACTCTGGGATTCCTCCCATGGCTCACATGAGACTGTGCCTGTCTTATGTTGTTCCTCCCTTGAGGAATCTTACCGCCATTGACTAACCAGCCATCTTTTGGGGCTAAGTAGGGATACATAGAGTAGGCATAATATTGAAGTAATGATCTGGCTTTATGGAAAGGTGCATGGGGGCAGGCAGGTTATCGTGTGATGACAATTTTTAACTAAGTGTATAATAATTTAGTTAAAAATGATGTTGAATGTATAATAATACATACACTGAAGACCTTGAATGGTACATTTAAACAGAACCAGAACTGATGTAAGTAGCTTCTGTAAGGAGAATTGCCTTTGAGACTTGATGGTTTTTATTACTTAATAATTTTGAGTTTTAACATACCAGGCTGAGTAAAGCATCATTTCACATAAACCTCAGACTAATCTGATAGCAGTTATTTTGCCCTATGGTAGTAACAGTTTCATGCCCCATTTATAAATGAGTAAAATAAGACTGAGAAAGATTTTTTTAATTGCTCAAGTTCTCATTATATTACAGAGGTAGGACTGAAGTCAAATGTTAAAGTAATGCTTGAGCTTTTAAATATGACACTATAATATAAAGCCCCATACGTAAAGAGCTTATTCTATATTATTTGTTTCAATTATATTAACCTTAAAATTGAAGTAGATAATATTTTTCTTGAGATCATTTCCTTGCCAATGAATTTTAAGAATTCATAAAACAATATAGCAAAATTATCAAGTTTGCAAGGAGAAAAGACATTGACAAGAGATGAAGAGTACAAAGAAATACAGAATCCTGAGGCAACAGATTATATTATATTAATATGTTTAACATTATGCTAATAAAATGTATACACAAAGAAACATTATGCTTAATTTAGGAGTTGAAACTTTTGAAATTAGTGTACCTTATATTACGTTGTCATCATATTTTTCATTAGTCAGCAATCATTGCTGTACTTTTAAAAGTTCCAAACCTCATAAGATTTTAATAAATAAATGGAAATTATTAATATAAACAAAGCCTGAAGTACATTCTTCCTAAGAAATCAGAAAAAATAAAGTATAATTGCATTTCCATGTTAGGTTGTACAGATTTATAAACAAGTTAACTGGTTTTCATTTTAAATTTCTAAAATATTATATTCAAGACTACCTTGAACATTAACATGAATGAGAATTCATACAGAAAAAAATGTGCAAAAATAAATTTATAAGTAGACAGTGAAGTGATAAAGAAGGTAAACAATATATAACAAAACAAATAGAGAACTAAAACTCCATTATAATAAAACTAATAGTTATTCTAAAAGTCAAACCAAACAAAATATACATGAAAAAAAAATCAAATTTCTAACAGAAATCTTTAACCACAGAGAATCTGAATGAAGACAAAAAAAAAAAAATACTAGTGAGAAGCTAATAGATATGGAGAAAAAGAAAACCTAACATAATTATTTTTGCATCGAAAAAGAGAACAAATGTATTCAGAAACTAAAAACATTAAAAATTCCTGTAATAGAAAAAGAACTGAAAGAACAGATAAAGATTGTATCTTGTTCCAGAAGAATTGTAGACATTATGCTAAAGTGAAATATCTGCGGGACTATGTTCTTGAATTTATTGAACTTTTTCAAACATACAAAACACAAAAGGAACATAACCTCATGTACTAAAGTTTACTCAGAAAATATGGCATTTATGACTCTGTCCTGGAGAGAACTAAGCATTTTTAAGGAAATTATGAAATCCAGGCAATTAAAAAAATCATGATCATTGTAATGACAATGATGATTAAAATATTTAAAAAACAAAATATAGAGTTAACAATTGTGTGCATTATGCCTCAGAACTGATGGTAACTACTACAAACATTGATAATATAAGAATGGCAATTAAAAAAAATTCTCAGAAGGTAATTTGTGGATCAGATGTTTTGATAGTCTAAAATTGCGAAAAAATAGCTACCTATAATACGTAAGCATGATTTTGTTTTAATTTAGAAAAAACATAATTGATTATCAGGGCACAAACATTTTGAACAATGGACACAATATTTATCTGTCAGGCAAAAAAATAATCTAGAAAGTAAAAAATCACTGAAATAATAAATTTAAATTCACTTGAATTTCCAAGAACTATGAGAAATTTACAGATATAGCTAAAAAAGTAACATTGATTCTAACATCTTAACATTTAAAATAATTTATCTGCATACACTCAAAGAAATTCTTTAGAAAATTGTTGTATTTGGTTATATAGTTATTGAAATTGAGTGATATTTTTAGCTTCACTTTTGTATGACTTCAAATTAAACTAAACATGTCATTCTGTATTTTAAAGCTAAATGTACAGTAGAGTATGTTATAAAAATGGACATATCTATCAATCTTTCTATTTCTAGTTTTATCTCTGTAGATGAATTGAAAGGTGTTTGGAGCAATATTATCACAAAATTAATGATGCTAGTTCTCATCAAGGAGAATTAGCGTTGATTTTATTTTACTTTTCTATACAACTTGAATTATTATGAATATATATTACATGTATAAAATAATTTACCACTTTCAAAATAGAATAAATAAATTGGAAATGTTAGAAATTCTCTAAAATAAGCCCATTACAATAAAGTATCATATTAAAATGTGAGATTTATATGTTTTCAAAGTATTGTACCAGTTATCCAAATATTTAATACAAAAATATGTCCCAAAACAATGGAGTATAAAGGCAGAAAGATTAGTGACAACCAGAAAAATTTATTTTGATCATCCCCATGAAACAGAACCTTGGGTTGTGTATGTGTATGCCAGGTGCTATAGACCCTTGCAATTCTCATTATAGATAACAGACAGCTCATCCATGTGTATGATGCTTGACCATGCAGCAAATCTACTGCACTCTTTAAAACTATGGACATTCATTAACTGTGCTCTGACATAACCTTTGTGCCAAAATGCCAAGTAGCTGCTTTATTTAAGCATAAATTGAATGACTATGTATCCACTCTAAACTTCACTCTCTAAAGAGAAAGGATGCAAATATTTTATCATCCCTCCTTACAAACATGGTTCCACCATTGTTATCTGTTGTGTAATCTATTCTATTAATGATCCTACAGGCTTCCATCAGAATCAATTGGATGGCTAACTAAATACTGTTTAAACAAGGTCATTCTCTCATTACTGAGTGCTTTGGCCTCATTAATGGTAATAGCAGGAAGGACCGCTGGCCTGCATCAGCAGGAAATAGGCTTAGTGGGAAACATTCAAAGATCAACAAGAAAATTACAGCTTTTTAAAAGTTATTGTTAAAGAATTCATTTTCTCTAGGAAGGAAAAGTCAGAGCAATTAAATGGCCTATTTTTATTGAATATCAAAATATACATATTCACTGGATGGTACTACATTCAAAAGTTCAAAAATAAATAGTATGGCCCTTTTATTTTCATCACTGCCTTTGGGGATAAAGGAAAACAACAGCGGTTCCTTCCCCTCCATTTTCTAACCCTATTTATGTTTTTGCTTTTGAATTCAAGGTCATATATTTTGGGCTCTAAGATACTGTTCAACTCAAGTGAGCTTTGTTTCTGGCCCGAGGCTCTTCTGTGTAAGTGTTGTTTTTATTTTGAAGTCTGGATGTGAATTGAGCACACACAGATGGGGGTAAATGGATTGCAAGTCCTCTTTGTGTGAAACTGAAAGCTTCTTTTTAATAAGGTGCCTATTAAACATTTGCTGGTTGCTGCATTTTTATGATCATTAAATCTAGTTGAATGTTAATTTTACCTTAGAAGTTTAAAACATTGGTTCTCAAACAAATGCATTAGAATCACCTGGGGTGTTTGCTGTAAATCTGTGCTTCTAAGTCTAGAACTCAAGCGATTTTGATTTTGTGGGGCCTGAGATGACAAAACTTAAAGCACTTCTCTAGCAGATCACATCTGGAGAAATGCTGGCTTGTAGTTGTTAGTCTTTCTTTATGTATTTACTGAAATAAGAAAAGGCTAATAGTTTTATTAAGATCCAATGTCTAGCACGAACTTCCTTTTCTTGTCACCTCCCAAATTTTGTATTTCATAAATATGTTTGTAAACAGAAGACAAGCATTAGTAAACTTAAGTAATTTTTCCTTATAAACTATAGTGTTTATAAAAATCATGTAATCAATGAAGTCATATATAACATTTTTCAATAAAATGACTTAATGTTTACAGGTATTGCCTCAATCCATAAATAAAACTTCAACCTCTTGTAATCATTTTTTTTTTTTTTTTAAAGATTTTATTGGGGAATTGGTGGAGGGGAACAGCGTTGGGGAATCGGGGAAGGGGAACAGACAAGTTGCTGTCCTTCTGTTCTTCAGTTTAGTTGCGGAGGATGTTGCTTCACTGTTGGTATCGTCATTGCGCTCTTCCCAGATGAGGCAGATCGGTCGCTGGCCTCTGGATGTCGCTCACCGAGGTTATTGGCAGCTCATGTTGGCTGCCAGCCGCTCACGCTGGCTGCGGGCCACTCACTGTAGCCTATGGCAGCCCACTGCAGCAGGGGCTGCAGCCCACACCATCATTGGGGCTCGCACAGCCCAGCTCCAGGTGGAGCTGTTGTTAGCTGTAGAGGGCAGTGTCACTGGCCCTCATGTGGGATCCGAACTGGGACCGCTGGCATCCCAAAACCAGCGCTTAACCAATGCGCCACTCGGCCGGCCCTGTAATCATTTTTTATAGGTAAATTTGGGTTCCTAATGATTCAGATATTCATTTTCCTTTCCTATGCATGCATAATTAGCTTCCTCTTGTACAATAAAAACTAGTAATTTCTGATAATTGAAAAGTTTTACGACATTGCAGAATCCCATCCCTGTCACTGACTAACTGCAATATTTTTCATATTAATTTACTTTAGCCAATTCTGCTTTTTTAAAATGGAGTTCATAATAACTCCTATCATAGCATTGCTGTCACTATAGCTGAGATTTTTTTTTTTAATTAAAGTTTATTGGGGTGACAATGGTTAGAAAAGTCACATTGGTTTCAAGTGTACAATTCTGTAATATGTCATCTATATATCACATTGTGTGTTCACCACCTAGAGTCAATTCTCCTTCCATCACCATATACATGATTCCATTTACCTTCATCTACCAATTCCCTTCCGCCTTATCCTCTGGTAACCACTAAACTATTATCTGTGTCTTTGTGTTCTTGGTTCTTTCTTTGTCTTGTTCCTCTGTTGCTTTCAGTTTTATATCCCACATATCAGTGAAGCCATATGGTTTTCAACTTTTTCTGTCTGATTTATTTCACACAGCATAATAACCACAGGTTTTTAACTACTCAAGGAATGGAAGGCTGTTTCCATTGAATCCAAGTGAAAGTGGACAACATCCCAATTTTAAGATTATTTGTTCTAGTTCTGTGGAAGATGCCATTTGGATTTTAATAGGGACTGCAATGAATCTATAGATTACTTTGGTTATGTGGATGTTTTAATGATGTTCTTCTTACCCCTGAGCATGGTATGTGCTTCCATTTATTTTTATCTTCTTTAATTCCATTCTTCAAAATCTCATAATTTCCTGAGTAGAGGTCTTTTACCTACTTGTTAAATGTATTTCTAGGCACTTTATCTATTTATTTATTTATTTATTTATTTATTTATTTATTTATTTATTTATTTTTGATGCAATTGTAAATGGGGTTGTTTTCCTAATTTCTCTTTCTGATAGTTTGTTACTGGTGCATAAAAGTACAGCCGATTTCTCAATATTAAGTTTGTATCTTGTTAATTTACTGAATTTATCAGTTTTAATAAGTTTTTGGTGGCAGTTAAGGTTCTCCATATACAGTTTCATGTCATCTGCAAATAATTACAGTTTTACTTCTTCCTTTCCAATCTGGATGCCTTTTACTTTTTCTTCCCCTTCTTCCCTGTCCTTCTCTTTCTACTTCTTCTTATCTTCTTGTTCTTCCTTTTTTTCCCCTTTAATTACTGTGCCTAAGACTTCCAATGCTGTGTTGAATAAAAGTGGTGAGAGTGGGCATCCTTATCTTTTTCTTGATCTTAAGAAAAACACTTTTAGCTTTTCACCTTTGAATGTGATGTTAGCTGTGAACTTGTCATATCTGGCCTTTATTATGACAAGCTATCTCCTTGTCATATATTGCCTTTATTATGTTGAGGTATGTTCTCTCTATTCCCACTTTGCTGAGAGCTTTAATCATAAATTGATGCTGGATTTTATCAAATGCTTTTTTTCTGCATCTATTGATATGATCATATGATATTTTTGATCATGTGATTTTTATCTTGCCTTTTTTATATGTGGTGTATGACGTTAATTGATTTGCAGTTGTTGAACCAAACTTGTGTCCTGGGAATAAATCCCACTTGATCATGGTGTAAGATCTTTTTAATGTATTGGTGAATTCAGTTTGCCAATATTTTGTTGAGGATTTTCGCATCTAGGTTCATCAGTGATATTGGCCTGTAATTTATTTATTTATTTATTTATTTATTTATTTATTTATTTATTTATTTTTAAAATATCTTTCTCTGTTTTTGAAATCAAGGTAATGCTTGTCTTGTACAATGGACTCTGGAGCCTTCTTTCCTCTTGAAATTTTTGGAATAGTTTGATAAGGATTGGTGTTAATTCTTCTTTGAATGTTTGATAAAACTCACCTGTGAAGCCATTGAGCAGGATATTTGTTTGTGGGGAGTTTTTTGATTACTGATTCAATTTTGTTAGTAGCTATGAGTCTGCTTGAATTTTCGGTTTCCTCTTGACTAAGTCCTGAAAGAATGTATGTTTTTAGGAATTTATCCATTTTTTCCAGATTGTCCAGTTGTTGGTATATAATTTTTTATATTACTTTTTAATAAGCCTTTGTATTTCTGTGGTGTCAGTTGTCACTTCTACTCTTTCATTTCTTGTTTAATTTATTTGAGCCCTCTTTCCTTTTTCTTGATGAGTCTGGCTAAATGTTTATCAATTTTGTTTACCTTTTCAAGAAACCAGCTCTTGGTTTCAATGATCTTTTGTATTTGTCTTTTTTTAAAATCTCTATTTCAGTTATTTTCATTCTATTCTTTACTATTTCCTTCCTTCTGCTCATTTTGATGCTTTGTTTGTTCTTCTTCTTATAGTTCCTTCAGGTGTAAAGTTAGATTGTTTATTTGAGGTCTTTTTTGTTTCTTGAGGTTGGCCTGTATTGCTATGAATTTCCCTCTTAGAACTTGATTGACTGTGTCCCATAGAATTTGGGTCATTTTGTTTTCATTTTCATTTGTCTCAGGGTTTCTTTTGATTTATTCCTTGACCTCGTGGTTAACCCATTCATTGTTTAGCAGCATGGTATTTAGCTTCAATGTGTTTGTGCATTTTTCATTTTTCTCCCAGTAGTTGGTTGCTAATTTCATATCATTGTGATTGCAGAAGATGCTTGACATGATTTCAATCTTTTTAAATTTATTGAGAATTGTTCTGTGGTCTGTCTTTGAAAATGTTCCATGTGCACTTGACAAGAATGTATATTCTGATGGTTTAGGGTGAAATGCTCTAAAAATATCAATTAAATACATCTGGTCTAATGTGTCACTTACAGCCACTGTTTCTTTTGATATTCTGACTGAAAGATCTATTCATTGATGTCAATGAGTTATAAGTGTTCCCTACAGTAATTGTATTACTGTCAATCTCTCTATGTCCATCAGTATTTGCTTTATATATTTAGGTGCTCCTATGTTGGGTACATAGATGTTTACAAGGATTATAAACTTTTGTTGGATTGATCCCTTTACCATTATGAAATGTTCTTCTTCATCTTTTTATAGCCTTTGTTTTAAGGTCAATTTTGTCTGATATAAATATTGCTACTCCAGCTTGTTTTGTTTGTTTCCATTTTCATGAAATATCTGTTTCCACCCTTTTTATTTCAGTCTGTGTGCCTTTTGATCTGAAGTGAGTTTCTTGTAGGTAGCATATGTAAGGGTCTTGTTTTCTTAACCATTCAGCCACACTATTTTTTAGTTGGATCATTTAATCCATTTACCTTTAAAATAATTGTTGATAGGTATGTAGTTATTGCCAGTTCATTATTCCTATTTTTGATCTTTTTCTTGTCTTTTTAAAGAAGTCCCTTTAACATTTCTTGTGATACTGGTTTAGTGGTGATGAATTCCTTCAACTTTTTTGTGTCTGGGAAGCTTTTATCTGTCCTTCAGTTCTAATGACAGCTTTGCTAGGTAGAGTAATCTTGGTGGTAGGTCCTTGCTTTTCCTCACTTCGCATATTTTGTGCCAACTCCTTCTGGCATGCAAAGTTTCTGTTGATAAATCAGCTAATAGTCTTATGGGAGTTCCCTTGGACATAACTAGCTGCTTTTCTCTTGATGCTTTTAAGATTTTCTTGTTGTCTTTAACGTTTAGCATTTTATTTATGATATACTTTGGTGTGGGCTTCTTTGGGCTCATCATGTTTGGGACTCTGCACTGCCTGGACTTGTAGATTGATTTTCTTTGCCAGGTTAGGGAAGTTTTTCATCATTATTTTTTCAAATAGTTTTTCAATTTCTTGCTCGCTCTCTTATCCTTCTGCTGTCTCTATGATATGACTGTTGGTATTCTTGATGTTGTCCTAGAGGTTGCTTAAACTATCCTCATTTTTAAAATTCTTTTTTCTTTCTGCTGTCCCCATTTGGTGTTTCACAATACCTTGTCTTCCACATTTCTGATTCGATACTCTGCTTTATATAATCTGCCATTGATTCCTCCTAGTGTATTCTTCATTTCAGTTCATGTATTCCTCATTCCTGACTGGCTGTTTTTTTATGGTTTCTATGTCCTCTTTATGTTTTGTTCAAGTTCTCTCTGAGTTCATCCATTCTTCCCCTAAGTTAATTGAGTATTCTTATAAGCAGTGTTTTGAATTCTGTATCTCATAGGTTGCTTGCCTCCATTTTGTTTAGTTCTTTTCCTGGAGTATTCTCCTGTTCTTTCATTCAGAACATTTTTTTTTTTTTTGTCTCCTTATTTGGTTGCCTCTCTGTTTGTTGCTATGCAGTAGGTAGATCTGTTGCATCTCCCAGTCTTTTCAGGGTAGCCTTATGTAGTAGGTGTGTTGTGAAGCCCAATGATACAGTCTTCCTGGTTACCTGAGCCAGGTGCTCCAGGAGTGTCCCTTGTGTGGATTGTCTGTGCCCTCCTATTGTAGTTGATTCTTGATTGCTTTTGACATGTCAGTGGTTGAGGTTGACTCTTAGGCTGACTGGCTGTGAGGACTGACCATGGTCACAGCTGATGCCCTCAGAGGAGGACTCATTCCAGCATGTTTCCTGTGTCTGATGAGACCATCCTTTGGCTGTACTATTATGGAGCTAATCAGGTGGTATTCTGTTCTTGTTTGAAGCTGGCCACTGGGCATGTTGATTTTGGGGACTTTGGAATTTTTCCAGTGCAGGCCAAGATCAGCTGCTGCCTGTGCCTGTCCCAGAACTACCAGGTGCTACAAAGTAACCCATGGGCTCAGAGGCACATGGGAGAGGCCACACTGCGAACTAAGGACAGCTGCCACGAATGCTGGGCCTTGGGCCTCTCAGCAAGAAGTACAGGGCATGCTGAGGCTGGTTGCCACCTACCTGGGGTCTGTGGACATTTGAGAGTTTTTGGATACATCTGCAGTGTGCGCTAATTCTGGCTGCAAAGAACAGCCACTAAAAGTAGCTTACGCAGTACATAAGTTAGGTGGGGTCATAGTCTCAGGGTGTCAACAGAGTGGTCTAGCAGTTTTCACCAGGTTAATGCAGCTTTACTTTTGGTGCCAGTGCCAGGCCTGGGGCTGCTCAGCGAGAGGCACACGAAGACTATCTGCTGTCAGCCTGCGGTTGTGGACCCTCAAGAGTTTTTAGAAAAGTCTGCAGCCTGGGCTGAGGCCACCTGCCTGTTAGGAACAGTTCTGAAGGAGTCTTGGGCAGTGCATGAGTTGGGTGGGCCATGGTCTCTGGGATTAACCAGGGTGGGAATAGCAGTGTTCACCAGGTTAATGTAGATTCATATTTGATGCCTGCCTGAACTTGCCAGCTGTGTGAGCAGAGGGCTCAACACAGGAACAATGGCAGCTGCCCCTCCAGCCTTTGCCTTGAAGGCACACAATTCAGATTCTCCCTATATGTCTATGGTGCCTTTTGAGCTGCTATCCCTTTGCTGAAGCTTAGGGTGAGT
The DNA here is from genome assembly GCA_033961575.1 of Aselliscus stoliczkanus. Lineage (NCBI taxonomy): Eukaryota > Metazoa > Chordata > Mammalia > Chiroptera > Hipposideridae > Aselliscus > Aselliscus stoliczkanus. The sequence continues at coordinate 117,199,520 of CM066736.1, forward strand.
ATTTGAGAGTGAGTAAGTATGTGTGCATGCCCTTTAAGAGGATGTTTCTATCAGTTAGAGAGCTGTTTCAGAATGGAAGCTGTCAAAACATGCAGCCAAAAACACAACTTGCTTTCCAGTGAGTGAGATTTATTGCAATTTTAAAAGAAAACCAATAGTGAATTAGAAATTACTGAAAACAAGAAAATCCAAACTATTCATTTTGGAAAAGATTAAAAACAGAGAGAACATCACCAAAAAACCCCATTAACTAGAGGTGAGATTTCCTATTAGTCAATACAAATTAAACTAGAAACATAATCAAGTTAAGGAAATGTTCATGTTGAAACTTGCTATTTCAATTTTCTTCCCTGATTTTGTGGCTGATACACATACTCAAATATATGTATATATGACATTTTTTTATTTTCTCTTTTCTTGAATATCATTAGGAACACATGGATTTTTATATATCCAATGTGCTACAATTCATTGCAGTTGTTGTTTTTGAATATTTATCCAATGGGAAACAGTGGACAAAGTTATCATAGCCTCATCTTTATACATTCCCACCCCAGATCTGTAATGTAGCTATTTTTCCAAGGCAGTCTGTGTTTTTTTGTTTTTGTTTTTGTTTTGTTTTAAATGGTGGGATAAAACTTTTTTTTTTTTTTTTTTTTTTTTTTTTGAGGGCAGTGTCACTGGCCCTCATATGTGGGACCCGAACCGGAGCTTCTGGCTTCCCAAGCCAGCGCTTAACCACCACGCTACTCGGCTGGCTCCGAAAACATTTTTAAGTATTAAAAAATAACAGCAATTTTACAAAGAATCATTTACAGAATCAACAGACTACTGTTGTACAATCAGGTAGTTAATCATAGAGTCCAATTAAGCCCTTGGAGAAACACCTGTTCACTCCTCTCTCCTATTCTGGAGAAATAGCCTAATGTTAAGTGAGAGATGTGTCTGTACAAGAGGTTCTCAGAGACTGGTGCCCCAAATGAATCTCCATGGTAAGGCCTTGAAGCACAGAGACTCTAAACTTACATGTCTGGCGAGGGGTCTGATAATTTCAAATTTAACAAATTTCTGCAGGTGATTCTGATCATGATGATCTGCTCTTAGGAAAACATCCAGGAAAAGTGTTGGCATGTTAGTGACGCCAAGGCAGCTCATAGGCTGACAGACCTCATTCTTCTGTTACTTCTCAAGTCTGTTGAGTTCAGTATACTTCATGACCCCTGTCTGTACACACCTTTATTAAAATAGGCTACTCTGTCTTCTGTCACTCATTTTCCTTATTTCATCACCTATTCTAGGTAATCTAGACTCAACCATCTTATAGGTCCAATGACCTCCTTCAACTCCCAAACTGGGATATTAGCGTAATCATAATTTTCAACAACAAGATGTGAACTTATTATTTGTCCAGTGATTAAAGGATTACTTTGCATAGTATTTACTAAAGAAATATTAGGTTTGAGGATCATGAAAAGAGGTTGATCCCGCATGGGGCGGGGTAAGTGTTGGCAAATAAGGAGAAAGAGAAGAATCACTAAAATATGTTGAGTGCTTATTTTCCAGGCACTGTATTAAGATTTCTACATAGTTTCGACATAAAAAGCAAACACAATGAGGTTGTTCCTAAATTTATATAAGTACATGTATATATCACATTATATAATACATAATACTTATTATATGAAATATAATATTTATTATGCTGTACTATTATATTATGTTATTATAGATAAAGATTTTAAGACTTAGACTCATAAAGTAATTTTTATAGGGTACCAAGCTAAGATGTGGGAGAATAGGAATTTGAAGTCAGGTTACTCTGATACTGGAGCAATTTCATAAAAAGTATGACAGTCTGAAGAAGATACATGAAATAAAGGTTATCAAATTCCAAGGGAATAGATTTTAGTCTTCACAACAGAGAAATTGGTTTAACTACAGCATAGAGGATAAAATTGGAAAAGTATTGCAGAAAAAGTGATTTGGTGTTAACATTGAAATAATATATTCTGGAACCTTGTATCTGAAAACATAATGTTGGGAATCTATAATAATAATATTCTCTGATATTTTACCTGAAGAGGTTCTGGGCAGGCCTCCCAAACATGTTGCACTTTGGCATGTGGATTATTTTGAGCCAAAGGCAATCAATACTCTGCAGGCTTAGGAAAAATGTCTGCTCCACCCTTAGCTACCTAGGATAATCTAATGGGAGCCTTGGCCATAATACAAGTTATTATCCAGAAATAACTTTTTTTTATGACCTATCTATATGGCATGACAAACTTCTAATTACTGAACATCATCTTTTCTTATCGTTCTATTAATTGCCCTCCTTTGCTCTGAAGCCTCAGCAAATTTTCTCCTTCCCTATGAAGCCCCAGGAAGCCTTACCTCTCTCTTAAGTTCAAGATTCCATATTTACCTCATTGCATCTATCTGTCTCTAGGCCTCTTATGTTGGTGGGGACTCTGGCACGCTCATGTATGGGGGTTCCCATGTGTATGTATATAATTAAATTTGGTTATTTTCTTTTGTTAATCTGTCTCATGTTGATTTAATTATTAGAGCAGCTGGCAGAACCTAGATGAGTAGAGGAAGATGTCTTCCTCACCTACGTAACAATACTCTACATATACATTTTGGAATTATATGCAACCCTACCAAAACCTTAACAGACAAATGTCATTCAAGCTGCAAGATAGAATTTCACTTTCAAATAAGAAAGAAGAAAAAAGCAGTGAAACCTGAAGCATATGTTACTGCTGCTAAAATCTTTCCATGAAGCCAGAAAAAGCAGGGTGATTCCAAAGCTAGAGTGAAATTGTTCCATAATCCATCTGAGAGGCATAGAAAATGTTTCTGAATCTCTTTGTCAATTTCCTTACCAATTCTTTGATATATTTCCTTCCCTTTTGAGATCAGCTATTTTGAACTCAGTCAAACCCAAAGCAGAAGATGAATACATACAATACATGATATACATTAATTGAAGCTTTTATCTTCTGTCTTGACTGAAGTATAATTGTACATAAAATGAATCATTAAACAATCCCATTTTAATTTACTTAAATTTTATAAAACTTACTTGAAATTTTTTCTGGTTGCTCTGAAAAACATTGTTAATATTAAACATTAATTAAGTATTCTTCTATCTTATACATATTGTATTATACTATTTAATTGTACAATGTTTTATTAGAAACTGAACAAACTGCAGACAGTGGTGGTGAATTAAATTTAATTATCTTTTGTCAAAATGACGATTCATTGTAATTTAGGTAAGGTGACTATGCTTTGTGTCTGATAAGCATAATCATAATGTAAAAAAAATTAAAAATAAGACAGAGAGTTTGAATAATTTAAGTGATATTATATTAAGATATTAATAGTTAGAATGGCAATCATAAGTATAAAATCATTTATTTAGGCAGATTATCAATATGTTAAACTAAAAGTATCGCTATTATCAACATAATAGCACAGTAGATGCTAATAGAATAGAGAAAACTTTAGCTTCAGTGACAGTTTCTCACATCAACTGATAAATACGGGGTTCCCATTCATATTCATTTTGTATAAATCTGCTTTTTAAAGAAGACGTATTTGCTCCATTCTCCCTTTTGACAAATAATTCTCTCTGTGACAACTCCAATCTTTCTAGTGTTTTCTCCTGTGTGTACTAAACTTTTTCTTCACAGATAACTCACCTTTTCTCTGTTTTTATTTTTCACTCAAGCAACTCACTGCCTCTAGTATATTATGAGATTCCCTAAATAGATGTAAAAGTATTCACTATTGATTCATGAATAGAAAATCCCCATGGTTTAATCCACTAAACTGAAGTTTTGTTAGCAAACTAAAGCAGGCTTGCAAATATTAGCGTAGAATATGATTTCCTTTATAAAAGATTTATAACAGACCCACAGAGTAATAAATAGATAAAAATGAGGTTTATTTAATTTTTAAAAAGGTAAATTTTCTTTTTGTTCATTGGAACACACACCCAAATAAATAATAAATTATCAATACTTTTTAATAATTGGAAATATTCATGAAAGAAAAAATAACCCAAAGCTAAAACTAACATTAGATCTAATTCTAATTCTACACTTATGCTTATTGAAAACGCATTTAGTTTACTGGTTAGTATCTCTGCATCTTCTTACTTAAGAGAGGTTTGAGAAGGATAGGAAGAGAGTGTATTCTGATAAGGTTTTGGGGAGTGTTTTGCACATACCTTAATTATAGTGGTTGAGAGAGGGGGAAGAAGGGATAATTGTCAAATGGGTTGGCTAATAGAGGAGCAATGTCTATTTCCTCTTTTTCTAGCTTGAATTCTTGGCAGATAATTAGTTGTCAGAACTTTTATTTTGTCACCTACAGACAGAACATAAATTGTTGGAATGGTGTCATAAAGTACTTTGATCATACAAGCCAAAATGGAATCTGATACTTTTTATTGATAACTCTTAAGTTTCTTAACAATAGTGATGTTTCCTGCAAAAATAAATTTACCTAGTATAGGATTTATGACTCATAATAATTATAAGAACCAGCCCAGCTGGAAGCTTGAAAGATTTGATGAATATAGAACAGTGCTAATAGCTGTGGATAATTTTTTTTTTACTTCAATTGTCTAACACATTAGATAGAATAATAATAGTAATAATAATAACAATAGTAAATAAATGAAGCCATCTCTTCATTGATAGTAGTAATGGATTTCACCCAAAGTCTTCAGAGGTTTGATAAATCAGTCACCCTGCCTACGGATACAAGACTAGCTTTGGCTATGACTACAAGGGAACACTTAAAAGATATTAAAAATCAATTATAAAAGTATCAAGTCACATTAATAAATTCCTTTTTTGTTTCATATTGTACTTGTCCTCAAGGAAACTAGGAAAACTCTCCTCTGACCGCTTACCCATAACTGAAATATCCAGATTTCAAACTGTCTGTACTCTGGCCTAATTGTATTGCTACTAAGGACCTCTGCCTCTGCAATGGCTAGAAGAACAACCTGTATAATAGTTGTCAGTCACCTCTGCTCTCTGGTAGACTTCTGAATTAAATTATTCAGGGGACATTTATATAAAGCCTATAATGGCATTGATTGAATAAACCAACAAACTAACAGAAATTTTAGAAAAGCAATAGGGGATGACACACAAATTAATATAATTTCAATGAAGTAGGGATATTTAGAATATTAATGAAATATACAGAAGGGTTTAGTTACTTTACCTGAAAATGAGAGAGACAAAAAGATTATAGTGAGAATACAATGGTTCTCTTTTCTAATGTTTAAAAGCTGAAAATAAAACAGGAGAAAATGAGAATATCAGATGGGACAATAGAATAATTTTAGCTCTGTGTTGAAATTGCCAATTGCCTGGTGAGTATAGGACTTTGTATGGTGCTGGTTACCTCTGGTTCTGTGCTTGTTTTTTTCCCTTGAGGTTACTTTTAGTCCCCATCTCATTCATGTTTAAATCTCTATCATCTAGCATGGAATATGCCTGGAGGGAATAAGTTCTGAATTCACAGAGACCTCTCCTTTTGAATTTTCCTTACCAAACACAGACCTGAAGGCTGAAAGTCCTTTTTTTCTGAAATTAATCTCTGAACATCAAGTTTAAATTACTTTAAACTGAGTTCTTTTTAACAATAGGAAAGTATATTTCTGGTTTATCTGTCTGTTTTAGGCTTAGTTGCATCCTCATTTCTTCTTAAAAAGCTTCATCTACCAAATGGAAAAATTAGGAAGGTAAAACGAATTATTCCCTAATCTTTGCGTCACCTGCTTTTATGGGACTCAATGGAGGATCAAGTTTAGTTGATATTGAAGTTGTTAGATCTTAGAGGAGAGAAAAGACTACAAAATATATAAACCTAGTCTCTACATTTCAGCAGCTCATACTACACATCAAGCTACATTACAAATAGTAACAGTTGTTTTACTGGTTGGTGTCTGTAGGGGAAGCAAAACTTTACCTCCACACTGTTAGGGGCTCCCTCTGAGCCTGAGAATTAAATTGCCATAAGACAGATTAACAGGAGAAAAACGTGGATTTTTACATGTACATGGGAGGCCCCGTAGGAAAATGAAGATCCAAACAAGTGGCTAGACCTGTGTGATTATGTACTAGGTTGAACAAAGAAAAGCAATTATGGCAAAGTAGTTAAAATATATGGGGAGACTAAAGGAAAGCGGGAGTTATTTGTAACAAGGTCTGTCTGTACAGATTTCTCTAGGCCTTGACTCTCTGTGTCTTGGGATAAGAATGCGGTTTTCCTCCTAGTATAGAGAAAGCATCTTTCACATGGGAGTTTATCTCCTGCTTTTGTGAAGAAGAGGGAGAATCAGCATACCCTCCTTGCGCATGCAGTTTTTCAAGTGTCTTTAACTCAAAATAATCCTTTTGACAAAGGTGAATATTTTGGGGTAGCATATTCTTCCCCCCTTTATGTCCCTTTTGTATAAGGTTCGTTTGTGAATTCCTAGATCACAGCAATCAGTGCTGCAGTCTCTATTTCTCACTAATTACATTGTAAAGCCTTTCCCTTTGACTCTTTCCCCTTTCCTTGAGCAAAGGAGCACATCTATTAAAAGCTCACATAAAAATCCTTAAGGCTGATGGGGACAAGAGCAGACTCCATCACACCTCCTCCCCCATAGCTATCTCCCAGTTTAAGTACATAACCCACTGCTCATGGGCCCCTTAGATCGTGCACACCAAACAATGTCAACAAATGCTCATGGGCAGTCACATATACAGATTTTCAGGATGCCATTTTAGGTTTAACTGTGAGCCTACCATACAAATAGAAAATATTAGGTAGCTGAGAAAGAAAGCACTAACAAAATAAACATTAAAATATGCCATTGCACTAGCCCATCCTGGATATCTTTACTCATAGATGGAACACACATGAGCATATTTCCTAGAATATGGTAGTCACTAAAAGTATATTATTCAATAAATCCTGTATGTAATGACTCATATACAATGACACATTCAGAAAGTCACATATACACCTATTTCGTTCTTTGGGGTCAAAACACTTAATAATGGTTCTCAAGCTATGGATACTTTGATAAAAAAGAAAGTGCACATAAAGTTTTTTGATGCTCACAAATTTCTTAGAGTCTTCACAGGCCATGAACTCCAAGCTGAAGTTTCTTGATGTAGTCAAGCTTCCTTATTTCACAGAGGAACAAATGGAGACCTTGTTAAGTGAGATGGATCAAATAACAGGTCTGAAGCATGAACCCCAAATCTGGGAGGTTCAATTTGTTACCTTTTTCACCACCCCATTCTACCATACATGTTCTACCATGCCATTTCTACCATATCTTTTATAGATGAAAAGTGACTTAACAAAATAATTCTTAGAATGCCCTAATAGCAGAAGTCATTCATAGTTACTAAACCCCGCAATAAATATTATTTTTTTAACTGATGTCTCAAGGTAATTTAGATGTCATTCTCCTTTAAGCAGAGCAATAACACACAACTGACCAGAACTTTCTGGACATCAGGCACTTAATGAATTTTATTCATCACTGTCTCATACACTTGAAGAAGACCTACCTTTTGCCAATGTTGGGAGGTGGCAGAACCATTTTAAGGTTTTTGTGGGCCTTATTTATTTGATTTTTTTCAGCCTCACCCCATAGCTTATTAAGCATATCTACCAGAGCAGAATACAAAATAAATGGAGTGGAAAGGAGGCTAACAATGAATTACTCGAATATATAGTGATTCTAGCAATTACATACCCGATGTCAAAATCCTGTTACCCCTCACTATACTTATTTAAAAATAATATGAATTTCTGCCAAAAGCTTTGATGAAAGAATCATTTACCAAAGAGAAAATAGACATGATTTTAGGATTTCATAATCCTGATTCATAAACATTAATTTTTGATTGTTATCTGATCTTATATGAATAGATCTGGCATTATCAACTTTTTAAATTACATTACTCTGAGTTCTGCACTAGATAAAGGGAAAATCACCTTTGCTGGTTCAGTTGTGTTTTTCTTCCCCAACCTCAAAGAATACGTAGCTAAAATATTCAGATATTTTTTTTTTTTTCTGGGAGGTGTATTTAGTTACGATTTCATCTTTTCTTTTTTTTTTTTTTACTAATATTCGTGATTCCTATTTAAATCATATACTATCTGTGTGTGTTATTCTAATATTTAATTTTGTACTTATACATATGATTTATTTAGTAGAATTTTTAATTAAAATGCTAGTAGGAAAGTTTTGATCTATCCTTGGATTTTATATGTATTTGGGAGAATAAATGTTTATTTGCAGCGTTCCCCAGTTCATCACCCTACATATTAATACAGAGGCATTTTCCTAGCATTTCATGTACCTTGAATATGAAAGTTATCAGAAGAGCTTAAACTTCTTGTCGTTGAGCTTACACATGCACTAAAATCTTTTTTACAATCATTCTCAACCTAAATTCCAATGTTTATTTCTATTTCTTGACCAATAAGCAGACAATTGCATGGAACACATCCATGTCCACATACAGATTTTCTCAGCTGTAAATAAATACGGGATAATCAAAGATTAAGTGTTTTTTTTTTTTTGTTTTTTTTTAGCTGAGCCATCCTGCCACCTGTTGGCAGCTCAACGGCAACTCAGCTCGGGCTGGGCATCAAACCGCCATTGCTCAGAGCTCAGCTCACACTCTTGAGCGAGCATGTCCTTTTAGGGAGACCACTTCATGGACGGCGTAGTGGCCTTACCACTGCACTGTACATCTGAAGTTGCCGCTGAACAATATTATATGTCAACTATAATTTAACACATATATAGTCATAGGATGTGAAATATAGTGTGGGGCTGGAGTCAATGGAATTGTAATAGATATATATGATATCCTGGGTGGGGGCAGGGGAGGGGGTGTCACTTTGTAAGGGGTAAAAAAGATAACTATTGCATTGTTTAGTACATCTGTAACTAATAATAATAATAAAGATTAAGTGTTGAATACATACATGTACACTCAGTATTATTCTTGTTTTGAAATATATGGCACTTGTTTTATTCTGTCTCTGGATAGAATGTAGTCTCAGAGCACCCAAAATGACACTTAGGGACTTCATGAAAATTTTAAACCCATAGGATGTCAGTTACACATGAAAATGGCTATCTTATTGAAAGCTTAATATCCCCTGAAATACATTTTATAAATATGTTTATTTATAAGTTGTTTCTATCATAGGGAAAAGATAAAATGGAGACAATTAAATAATTTACACATTTGTTTTTCAAAGTGTCTCCTATCCTGTTTCAAAAAAAAAAAAAAAAAAGATTAACTTCCCATGGGAAATCTCATTAAATTGTAACCATAGAGTATACAGAAACCACAATCAATCAGTAAGGTCCTTTGAACTTCACCCTGATCTTCACATATATTATTGACGACTCAAACCATGCAAGTCTATTTTCCAATCAAGGTCTGAAGGCAAATGAGAAAAAGTAAAGATAAGGATCAAAGAGTATTGAACGTGAATTCCACTTTTTCTCTAGGTCTTTGTAAATGTGGGTTGTGTTAAAAGTTAGGTGGATGCCACAATAGCAGCAACAAAAGCACATTATTGCGCTTGATTTTCTTTTATTATTTTACAGGAGTCTCAAGTTTTCTGTTATTGGAAAAGACATAGAGTATGTTTATGTACTCACATATTTCAAATAGCCATAATCCTTTTATCTAAAATATTTTTTAACAAAAGCAAGTCAAGTTTATTTCATTCTAATGCCTTTTCAAGTTGCCTTTGATCAATTACAAAAATAGCAAAAAAAACTAAGGGTTGTAACATAGAAATGCTTACAAATCATAAATATATCACTTCATTTCCTGGCTTTATAAACTCATGTGAATTTCTTCACTAATTTTGATATAATTATCTATGCTGTGGCATTATTATACCATCATAAATAAAAGATTCATATAGTTTAAATCTAAATTATAGTCTCTTAATAAAAAGAGAAACAATGACTTTTGGATGACAAGTTTTCCTTGAACATTTTAAGTGTACATTTCAATTTTTAATAAATGGCTCTGACTGTTCATGTTTTCTGACTAAGCATTTGTCAAAATCCTTTCAGTGGAATTTAATATATTTATGATAAGCCTTTTGAGTGTTTGAGATTTTAGCTCTATTCATCACACTAAGTCAGAGCAGTGACGTCTCAAGAAAGAAATGAGTTTATGGGTACAGGTGCCATTTTCAAAGAGACAGTCCCCAAATTGATTCAAAATTATTTGCTTTGTACATAAATTATTCATGTTAGCGGTGATGTGCAAAATATCTGTGTACTTAAAACCTATTTTTATTTAATATTTTGTATTCTCAAGATCAGTGGAACAGGGACCTCACATAGATCATTGCTTTCAAAAAACATCCCTGAGACACAAATCAATCAAACGGGTATGAAAGTCCAAGAACATTCAAAAGCCAAGAGACCCGTTTTAGCCTGGTTACCATAAGGCAATGTTTAGTTTTAGAGTAAATACAAAGTGGGTTGCAAATGGGGTGAATTCCCTAATCTTCTTTAGTGGTCCTAGGGATTCTCCCTAATGGTTATTTACAAAACTAGAGCAGGGGATCTTTTTATTTTGGTTCTACAGAATATAATACATGCTATTAAAATCATTCTATTAAACAGGTAAAACTCCTAGGGGTATTTCTAAGCCATTTTACTTTTGTTTTCCATCATTCTTTAAAATTAATTTAATTTTCCATCATTCTTTAAAATATAATTAGTGGAACTCATTCTTCCCTTAACCCTAGATGTGAATTCAGAAAATCCCACTCAATTTTTGGCCATATTTATGCAATAATGTCTCAAACCAGTAATTATCAAATCCAGTTCCATGTAGTAATCAAATTTCTGAACTTTTCACTCTCCCCTACCTCAGGTCTAATGTAAATGGGAAGCTTGCCTAGCTCACTGCAGTTTTTGACTGATGCAAGATTTGGAGGTGTGGTTAGGGGGAGGCTATGGCCTGAATGCTTGTGTCCCCCCAAATTTCTATGTTGAAATCCTAATGCCTGATATGATGATGTCAGGAGGCAGGGGACTTTGGAGGTGATTCAGTCATGAGGGTGGAGCCCTGAAGAATGGCCTTACAATATGGGATACCACAGAGTTCACCTGGCCCCTCCCGCTACCTGAGGACACAGGGAGAAGGCAGCAGTTATGAATCAGAAAGGGGGCGCTCATCAGAAGGCAACCACTGGCCCCTTGATCTTGGATTTCCCAGCCTCTACAACTGCAAGAAATATATTTCTGATTCTTCTAAGCTGCCCAGTCTGTCTTATTTTGTTATGGTAATGTGAACAAACTAAGACAGGATGGGTAAAGGAGAAGAACTTATTGATACCATCATTCTGTGTTAAAAACTAGCTTTGCCACACTGCTATCTGGATATTTAAAGTTGATTTTTCTCTTGTGAATTTTTTTCATAGTTTCTTTGAAAACTCCTTTGTGGTTTAGGATCTAACCTTCTAAATCATTAGGGTAAATGTATCTCTAATCCAGCTTGTCACAGCCTCTTCTTGAACCCCCAAGGACTCCCTTCATACCTGCTTAGTTTTATTTGCCAGCCCAGAGTCCTTCATGAGAAAATGTAAGTTTTTTCTATAGCAATTCTGGCTCTCATGAGTGCACACCTTCCTCCATGGCAAACACCCCATATCCTCTTTCCTAACAGGTTGCTCAAGGAAGCGGAGATATTCCCTTTGCTACATCAGTGGAGTAGCTAGCCATCCAGTCATTTGTCTTTTTATTTTTAGACATTTAGATAAGAGTTGAATATGTTTCACAGCATTTTGAGCAATTCTTGAGTACTACCTTAACAGAGCTTGAGTTAACAGGTAGGAAGGAGATTCCATGGGGTGATAAGACTAAACCCTCTAATAACTCTCTCCAAAGACCAAAGACATTCCTATTCAAGAGCTTCTAAATCAAGGGGTACAAGAGCCTAATAAGTTTTTTGTTGTTGTTTATTTTCTTTTTTTTAAACATTGCTTTTTCCATTCCTGTGTATGGTCTAGCATCTGTGGTGTCAATTGTTCATGACCCTTTAGTACATGCGTTTATCAACATAGAACGTTATGTGCTGGTAGTGAAGATGAATTGTTTCACTTTCTCCTTGCTGTAGGTTGCATCTGTCTCCCCAAAGGATATCTTGAAGCGTTAACCCCTGGGTGTTTATGGATGTGGACTTATTTGGAAATAGGGTCCTTGCAAATGTAAATGAGTTAAGGTGATGTCATACTGAAGTAGGTGGGTCTTTAACCCATTATGACTAGTTTCTTATAAGAGAAGAGACACAGAGACAAATACACATGGAGCAAAGACCACCATGTGAAAATACAGATGCAGAGGGAAGACAGCTATGTGGCAATATATAAACAAACCAGATGCCAGAAACAAATAATTTCTCTAGAATCAGTTGCATACACATGCACATGCATATATTGAAAGACTATTTTATCTTCTTACATTATTATTTATTTATTTTTAATATTTTATTGGGGAATCGGGGGAGGGGAACAGACAAGTTGCTCTCCTTTTGTTCTTCAGTCTAGTTGTGGAGGACATTGCTTCACTGGCCCATGGTGGTATCATCATTGCGCTCTTCCTGGGTGAGGCAGATTGGTCGCCGGCCTCTGGATGGTTGCTCATTGCAGCTATTGGCAGCTCACACTGGCTGCCAGCTGCTCAGGCTGGCGGCCGGCCACTCATTTTAGCTTATGGCAGCCCACTGCAGCAGAGGCTGCAGCCCACACCGTCGCCAGCCATCTTAGCTATAGAGGCAACAAGGTGAGCTATTGTTCACCACTTTAGCTATAGAGGGCTGTGTCACTGGCCCTCTTATGTGAGATCCGAACCAGAACCCTGCTGCTCAGAGCTGGTGTTCCAAGCCAGCTCCTAACCAATGCACCACTTAGCTTGCCCTTACATTATTTTTTAAACCTTAGGCAAAGCAAGTTTTCTGTTTTACTTAAAACATGGTCATAAAGTTGATAAAGTATAAATATTAAAAATCTAAAAACATGTAATCTCATATACTAATATAATAGGCTACTTTACATAGTATATTTGGTCTTTAGAACTGTCACCATAGAATGAAGACATACTAAGATTAGAGGCACAGTGTTTATATGTCAACATTTCAATGGCAGTGATATAAGATTTATTTAGGATTTTAAATTTTATTCTTTTAACTTTTCTCACTTTTATTGAAAACATTTGGCATCAGCTACCTGCACATCTTCTAATTTGTTTTTAAAGCCATGTTTATGCCTGTTTGGACACTATTCCTAAAGTCTGCTTTATTTTTGACAATAGATATCTGTTGGCAAGAAAGTCAATAAAAGTTGTACGGTTAAATTAATTATAATGGTTATTGTCTAGAATGAAAAAGTCAGCCATTGTAAAAATTATGCCATAGTTTTGTTTTTTTAAGATAGATTTTTCTAATGCATATAATATATTTGGAGAATATTGTTGCAAAATAAACCAAAGTAGATCAATATTTAAGGTAAATAGCCTTAAATCATTTGGCATAATTGGATTTTAAGAACAGCAAAAATAATTACATACTTGGCTGTTTTAAAGTCTGGCTCTAGTGTAGCTAAGCATTTTACTCTAAAACCCAATAAATAGTGTGAACCCTGAGAAAGAAGATGCCTACTAAGAAGGGCTCCCAGTGTCTAATGGGACTCAAATTAAAAACAAAACAAAACAGAGCCCAGCAACCATTTCTACACAGGGGCCTCTCACACAAATAGCAGTTCAGTGAAAAGCCTGCACTGAATACTGTGTGCGTGCACGGAGTTCCAGACATCTGAGCCAGCCTTTATAAAGGAGTTCCTGGAACTGTATTTCAACCAATAGGACTGAGGCTTTCCCCATCCAATCAGAGCTGGCAGCTATTTCAATGTCAGCATCTTCACTGGCCAATCAGACCAGTTCCATTCTGACCAATCAGGACAGTGCCTCTTGGACCAATCAGACTGCAAGGATTTGGAGTCCTCATTTGCATGAGAATGGACCAATCAGGGACTGGGGTTGGGGACTTTTGTCTATATAAGCCAATTTCCTGCTGGCTCTTGGAGTATGCTTTCCCTTCCCACTAAAGACTGAAGACTATTTCCCTGGCTGGAGCTGAAACACTAAAGAACACTGAAGATGAAACATTGAAAGACATCCCATCAGACCAGAGCAGAGAAGAGCACATAGGGCAGACAGGACCTCATCTGACCTGATCTAATCCGTACAGAGTAGAACCAAGCTGTCTAGCTGGAAAGGGGCCTGATCCCAGGGCCACCTGTCAGCCACGCTGCTTTATAATTGAGCTGTAACATTATTGACCTGTTCTACAGACATGCTGTTCACATAATCATGCTGTAACATAGTTGATCTATTTGCACAGCATAGGTTCCTCCTTCACTACACTCCAAATCGGGGATGCCTGTTGGTTGGTGTTCTATTGACACCATCATTGTTGACAATAGGAAAATTTCAATTTATTGCTTTCACATAGCTTGGCTCACATTGTACAAATAATTGATTGGAGTACATGGACTAACATTGACTCAATTCATTGCTGAAATTAGGAGTTGTTTTGGGCATTTGAACCAAGATAAGTTTACAAAGCTAAAAGAATGTTTGCACTTTTGGAAGTACAAGTATAAATTTCTTAAAATTGCTGACAAGTACTCCTTTCACACTGTGGTGATTATACTTGTATAACACTTGACATTAGTATTCAATCTAAAAAAATATGTGTTGAGTAAATTCAGTTAGTTAAAAAGTTTTATTGCATTTGCTGTGAGTTTTTGTATAATACCTAGTAATAACTAAATACATTGAGTACTTATAGTATTTGTCTGGCATCTCACTAAGGGCTTTATGTGGGTGCTCAACTTTCACAACATTACTTTGGAGGGGGATGCAATTATCTCATTCTACAAGGCATTTAGCTTTTATTAACATTTAGAAAGCAGCAAATCACTGAGGCAAAAATTGAAATCAGAAAAACTGTTCTTAATCACAATCTGTGATATTATTCAACTTTTCTATTAATATTATAAATAGTATAGAATCTTTTTCCTGACCTCAAGAAATATGGTACCTAAAAGTGAAGAATTTACAATAAATATTGTCTTGTGAGGGTGGTTGGCAAAAATCTGCTGTTTCATGATATGGAAGGGGAACAAACCTGTACATCCCTCCACCCAGGGTGATGTACCTCAGAGGCAGAAACAAAGGTTGTGTTGAATGAATCATGAGCTGTGTATTTGAACCCATTCTCCAGGTCAAGTTTGAATGCCAAATTCACCTCTGGAGGGAGGTTACATGAAACTAGTCAAAGGTTTTATTTCAATTTTTCAACATTTTAGCAACTCCCTCTGCTCCTTTACCAACTCCCTTCTGCTTTATTATTGCCAAAAATACATTTCCAAGTGTCATGGCATTAGTAAAGAAAAGTCATGGTAAACCTGGGATAGAAACCAGAATGGAAGAAAAGCCAGAGAGATGGAAGCAGTTGTAGCAATGGCAAGTTAGGAATCAAGAAGTATTTATGGTAAAACTATTAATTCTGATCCATGATTTCTGGTCGTCACACTACAGCTAATATAAGGGGGAAAAAGTCATCCCAAAGGGTTTGAATGTCACATTTCAATGGATTACTTTTGTAAAGCTGAACACTGAGAATTATTTTGAACATAACTTTTTCATCAGCAACGTACCAAACTTTAATTTTGTAGTCATCTTATATACATAGAAAATAAATAACAAGTCCATTCTCAATTACCCATTTTCATGGGCAAGTGCCCAGTTTTACAAGAAAAGGCCTCTAGCTGGTCAAAAAAATCTATTTTACAAGATAGTAGAGAAAGGAATTTTCTTAGAAATGAAAATTTATTAGAAATATATATTAGGAATATATAGATGATGGCCATTTTGAATATAAGCTAGATATTCAATGTCAAGTTGTTGTCATCAAATAATTTTTACCTATCATTAGAAAGTTCAGGAGCGTACATTATCTACTATCATGTGGAAATGTCACAGAAATCTCAGCATATTTCAAAAGTTAACTCCCAATGTTATGAGATTAGGATATGGGGCCTTTTGTATGTATATAATTAGGTCACATATGGGATTGGTGTCCTTATGAAACAGACTTTAGAGAGCTCTCCCACACCCCTTCCTCCATGTGAAGACATGATAAAAACATGGCCCTCTTTGAATGGGGAAGTGGGCTCTCACTAGACGCTAAAAGTTCTGGTGTCTTCATTATGTATTTCTCTGTCTCCAGACCTGTAAGAAATGAATTTCGGTTGATTATAAGCCACCCAGTCTATGATGTTTTGTTACAGCAGCCTGAATTGAACGAGACAGACAGAAACCTCAGTCTTTGGTTTTAGACCTCTAAATCCTAAGCCCGTGGGATAACTTGGGTTTAATGAATAGTGTTCACACACAAATCCATATGGCCTATAAGAGCCATCAAATTTCAAATTAAAAATGTAATTACAAAAATGATACATAGTCCTGTAAAAAAGAGTGGGCATATGTATGCAAGACTGGTATTTGATAATGATTAAATGAAAAATTTCTCAGTTTTATTAAATGTTCAGGCTAATATGCAAGACTGTTTACAGGTTTTCTAGAACAATGAAAAGATAAGCTCCATCCCCTCACACACACACACACACAAAAAAAAAAAAAAATCAAAAGAATCCCCACAAAGCATACAGGGTTATTATGCTTTTTAAAGCATCTGTGTAAGTCTCTGTCAGTCTCAGTCTCTTAAGTAGAAGTAAGGTAAAACTAATTGTGTGGACAAAATCTTGTTTCTAATTCTTTCAGGTTATAGAACCAGGTTGTAAATCATGGTCCATCCATCAGGACAATGGCTACCAAATAGGGACCCCATTTTTGGGAGGCAGATGTCCTTCCCCAAGTATATCTTAAATATTCTTTATGTATTACAGGCAACATTGCAATATTAAGTTCATTTTTTTTTTGATCAAGAAATGCAATTTTTTTTTTTTTTTTTTTTTTTTTTTAGGGCAATATCACTGGCCCTCATATGTGAGATCCAAATCAGGGCCGCTGGCTTCCCAAGCCAGTGCTTATCCACCATGCCACTCGGCTGGCCCAAGAAATGCTATTTTAAGACTTCAAAATATAGGCCATTTTTTTTTAAATTCTTCTATTCTGAAATAAACATTTTTTTAAATAGATTCAGGTGTACAACACAGTGCACTAGTTATACTTTTTACCCCTCAAAGTGACAACCCCCCTCCCCCAATTCGCCACCCCACTCCTCCCCCCCATATCATACATATCTATTACAATTCCTTTGACTCCCTTCCACAGCATAATCCACATCCCATGACTATCTATATATTCCATTACAGTTGGCATACAATATTATACAACATCAGTTTAGGTGTACAGTGCAGTGATCAAGCCTCTACTCCATCCATGAAGCGGTCTCCCTAACAAGACATGTGACCATCTGACACCCCACAAAATATTTACGACATTATTATATTCCCTGAACTGTCTTTCATATCCCTGTGGCTAGGACATTTTTATTTAATTTTTTTATCCATGATTTTCTTGACCTTGAATACTTCCTTGTCAGACTTTCTTTTTTGCCAATTTAAAGCAAAGTTCCAACATACATCATGAAAATCATGGAATTTCTCATAATTTTGTGAGAACCACAATGTCTTGAAAGCAATAAAACTCTTTTCTAATTGGTTCTCAGAATATCAGTATTTTTTCTGGAACAACTTAAAGCAATGTCCTGCACAAACAAAGTACTCCCTTCTGATTCTCCCCATTAAATAACCTCTTCTCCTTAAGCCAAAACCCATATAATATAGTTTCTTATGTGACTTTGAAAGGGACATTGGAAACCTTATAGATTTTTTTTCATCACTTAATTGGTAGATGACTCAGAGTTTTGACTAAAAATGGGACAGATATTATGTCATATACATTTGGTGTAAAGTCCATATCCCATATATATTAGTTTCTGTTATTGTCACAATTATTATAATTAAAATAAACTTGTTTTGCAATACATGTGCACACACACACAGACACACACACACGCACACACACGTTTGGACAATTAAATTCATGAACTTAATTGTCTGACCTTCATATATTTTAATATATTTTAATATATACCAAATGTTGTGGAATGGGATAGGGATAATAGGAAGCAAATGTACTGGGCTCTACTACTTGAAGCAATTTCAGTCTACCTCCTCATATTTCCCTTCATGAATACCCTATGAATTTGGCATTATCATAAACATTTTAAGGATTGAAAAATAATACCAAAAATGAGTAACTAATTCAGGGTTTCACAGCTGATAATAAAAAGAGATAGGATTCAAATCCTGGCTAACTTAGTGACCTTTCCACAATAGAAGGTTGTGACTAGAAATACTGTGCTAAATGCATGAGTGGAAAGCTACAGGACTCAGATGAGGAGGACAGTAATTCCAATCGGGAGATCAGAGACTGGGTTTAAGTAGAATCAGTCAGTATCTCTTCTAAATTTTGAAGAAGAGTGCAATTTTGATAAGTAAAATAATCCAAGAGGAGGATTTTGTTGCTTAAGGCAATGACATTGAACTAAATATGGAGACACAATGTGTCAATATGTTAGAGGAAGTTCTGTGTGGTAGAATGTACTTTGGGTGAAGTATAGGAAATGAATTCAAGAATAGTAGGTGAGGTTGGGCCATTTCATGGAACCATAAGTTGGGGAATGTGTTTGATGTTTGGAGAGTTCACAATTATTTTTAAAGCAATCATGGAAAAATTTTAAGTACAGTTGACATATACTATTTCATAGAGATATATCCTTTCATCAGGACTTATTTTATGGTGGGGAGAGAGATCTGGCATATTGCATGATAGGTAACAAGGATTTGATTTTCAAAGGTTGACATGAGTAGATTGTTGCAATTAGTCTATTAACTCTGGATATTCACTGTATCTACACTCCCCCCCACACACACACACATTCTGCCTGAAGAATCAGCAGCTGTAGCGATTGTGTTTGTTTCTGTAAATCCAAACTTTCTATTCAGTGGGCTGTTTCAGGGGATAGACTTGGGTGGCTGATATAAATAAAGACATTTGGCTGCATATCTAAATCCACATTCTTTGAAAAATCGTATGCATATTATGGTTGGCCTCTGTTTCCTCTGACTTAAATTTCGGTTGGTTTCAAACCCTGAAAGGGAAAAAGGTTGCTTTCAATTTCCCTTCAAATCTCCAGTGATTTGAATTCATTATCTTAAGAAGTTGACCCTCACAACAAAATAGAATCTAGTTTGAAGTTGAAATAAATTAGTGATAGTGAGATCATACGGGAGGTAGCTGTGTTAAGTAGCTAGGAAGGTAGAAAGAAATTAAAAGTTATAAAACCCATTAAGAAATTGAATTAACAAGTATTCATTTGAGCAATCATAATGGAAAGGTGAAGAACCAACTGTACTGGATTAAACAATATGACTTCATAATTTATGAAGGTGCCCAAAAGCCTTAGCCAATTTGGACCTGAATCAAGTTCTCTGAATCATTTACATGGGTCCCAATGAAAAAATAAAATAAGGCAAGGGTTTTTTTGTTAGTTATGTTTTATTTTCATCATTGGCAAAGAGAATTAGAGAAGTAAAAGGGTATCCTCCTGGGCTATTACTGCAATTTAAGTTTGAGTATTAAGTAATATTGTACAAGCACCATCTACCATATATCTCAATAAATATTTTTGTAAATAATTGGAATAATTTATCCAAGACCTTTTTTCGGTGGGTAATTCAAAGCTTAGTCCTTATACATATTTTTTTTCTGACACTAGCCATCAAGGAAAATACAAAGGGTTAATAATTAATTAATAATGCCTTATATTTTCATATGCATTACTCTCCTGAAATTGATATTATAAGTATCCCATCTTTACAAAGACATTTAATAAGGGTCATTGCTTCTGCCATGTGGGTAGAACATTATGAAACTGTGATTAAACTCAGATGTTCCAAACAAATGGAATTAAATTTTATTTGGTTTGCTGTGCTGGGCACTTTCTATTGTTATTGCATCTAATCACAAAATGAGGCATTGTTATTGTCATATTAAAGGTAATGAAAAAGGCTAAGAGTTATTAAAGTTACAAGCTACTTATTCTCCATATGGACACATGGTACTGACTCTAAAAATAACAGTAAGGTGAGTTGATTGAGTCAAAGCAGACATTTCATTTTAATTGCTTTATCTCTCTCATCTGTTGATATTGCATAACACTCAATTCCCTCTGAAACTTTCAGCAAATTGTGTAAGAAAGGTGAGCCTAAAGATCTCTAACTTGCCTCAACTAGAATTAGGGAATTACTATAATCTGTGTAGATTTTGAGGCCAATTTTCAGTGATACTTCACAATCATGAAAAGCACATTAGAGATAATTTTTTATACCAACGATAACGCTTCTTTTCTGAAATCATCCAATTTGGAGATGAAAAGGACATTACTCATTCTCTAAGCCTGCTGCTAATCAAAGATTTGACTTCTCCCACAATATTCCTGTACTCACCACCAATGCTGAAAACATAATAATCTGAAGGAATCCATTTCATAGTTTTCAGTTAACTGAAACTCCTGTTGCAGCTCCATTCATACCCCAGTGGCACCTATGTCTGCCAACCACACACATCTGTACAATCTATCCTCCAGAAAGGCCCTACACGGGCATTCAAGACCAAAAATACAGTCCAGGAAAAATCTGCTTGCATGGAGGCTGACGAGTCCTCTGTGGAGGTACCAGAAAGACAGTGACACAGTGAGGCACATACGGTATATATGTCTAAAAGGCAAATCCATATCAGAGACTCAGTTTAAGGAGAAAATAAAGGTAAAAAGAAAGAGATATTATCAGGCATTGAGACAGAATCCAATACAGTTAGGTAGAAGCAGGGCTGGCTACATAATATGTGGGTTTCATGAAATAAAAATGCAATACCTCTTGTCCAGAAAGCTAGGGGAGGAAAATGTGCTATAAAAAGCACTAAAATATAAATCCTTTCCTTTCTTCAGTTGTCTCTCTGTTGACTTACCATGGTGTTTTTATTTGCTATTATTGTTCTATATACATATTTTTAATTATTAGCAAATTTTTCCATTATTCTTTATAGTGTGCTTTAAGTACAAATTTAAGAGCATTTAACTCATTTGTGGAAACACCGAAATGACAACCTTTGTATTTTACGGCTCTTTCCCTGGAGTGTGTCTCTAGTCAGTCAGAACAAACAAGTCCAAGTTACCCTTGAGGAGGATAGAGAAAGGCGAAGTGGTTTTCGGCCAGGCACAGAGCCATCCGGGGGCACTAACTTGGTTATGGGAATACAGGGCAATGCAGACCTCAACAGCTTCCCTGGACACCCAGCTTGTGAGTAGAGCCCCCTGGAAGGTACTAGCACCTAATAGCACCAGCTTCCCCCATCCAGGAGTCTCCAGACTGATGCACAACCCTAGCTGGGGTGGATTCTGGGGAATGTGAGCCAGTCATCCCTACCTGCCTGTGGCACATGGCCTCTGGCTGCCTACTGGATGTGCCCAGGAATTGCCAATGGTGGATGGTAGTGACCACACCACCAGCCACACCTTGGAGCACAGGTAGATGCCCAACAGTGGCCTGTGCTCCTGGTCTCCTGGCCTCCCCGCCACCACCCCAGCACCCTTTCTTGCCCTGACCACAGAAAAGTAGGCCTCTTAAGGATAGGTGGAGGGAAACAGGAAGTGTAAACCAGGTCTGGGGCGCCACAGATTAAAGGGCAACTGAAAATCTATACTGGGTGGCTGGGAGGCAGGACTGTATATGAACCTATAAACCGAGGCTCCGTGCCTCCTTCACCCGCTCCTACCATGTTTAATTGTGCCATTGGAATTCACTTACAAAACATAAAGTCAAAGA
The DNA here is from genome assembly GCA_033961575.1 of Aselliscus stoliczkanus. Lineage (NCBI taxonomy): Eukaryota > Metazoa > Chordata > Mammalia > Chiroptera > Hipposideridae > Aselliscus > Aselliscus stoliczkanus. Next base: position 117,221,585 of record CM066736.1, read on the forward strand.
TAGTAAGAATTTCAAGGCAGTGATAACAAGGCATTAGACCAAGCCCTTGGCCCTGTGTGTAAGGGCTCCTGTGTGATTCCAAAGCTCAAATACACACCTAGCCAGCAATGAGTACAAGACAGGTAACAGAGATCACTTATTGGACCTGAACCAAGAGTTCCCATTACGGACAAACTAATCAAGTTCTGCCTATTTGACTGGTGGCTATTTATCAGAACAGTTTGCTAAGTAGATTGAATTTTTTATTAAAGTTTTTGGAAAGAATATTTAAAATAGTTATTTTAAACAGACTATCTTCAAGCCTATCAATACAAAAATGGTACACTGTGTAAGTTAATTAAAATTATTTTACATTACTTACAGTAGTGGCTTTAATTGTCCATACTTAATTTATTTTACATGTCTTTAAACCTACAAGTTAGGAAAGTTATGATAATGTAGGTGACAATAGTGCACCTCATTATGAGTATGTGTATTGTACATAAATTCATAAAATTAAAAAAACAATGCCTTAAGTTTAATTGCTTGCCTCCACCAAGGTAAATTATCAAACTTCAAATGAAACTAACAAAGGCCTCTGAGATAACAAAACCGTATGGAAATATAAATTGCATTTTCATGAAAAATGAATTATTTTCTGCTGACATTGATAGCATATTCTCTCAGCTATTATACTTCAAGATATTTTTTAAAATTAGATGCTGTCAGAACTCTAACATTTGAAAAACAAAAGAAGAGTGAACATAAGTTCAAGAGAAAAGGATAAACTACAGTGCAATAACTCATTTTTAACATCCACGACAAGTGACAGATGGCTTTGATCTCATCTGGGCATTCATGAAGCTTTGAGGAAGTAAGTTCCCCCCATCTAACAGGATGCCAAAGTTCACTGCCACACTCAGACAACCTCACCATGTACATTGTCCCTTTTCTGTCCATGTTGATTTTTATCTAGAGATGATTTGAGTGACTTTCCCACAGGCAAGCTACACCTTTCAGTGTGTTGAATATTATTTTAGATTTTCAAAGACTTAGGCTAAATTGTCTTTATTCTTTTTATTGTTATAATGGTTTTTCTGGTGCGATATCATTCACATTATCTTTTAATTTCTTAGTGCCATGGGGTACAAGCTGTCTGGGATTGCGTCTGTCATGAATACTTCAGACAGAAAAGATTGTGACTCAGGATGAGTACTGAACAGAAGCTTCAGTTCTGCCATCAATCTGTTTAACAGGGATGAGGGTAAGGGCTTAAAATACGGGGATGACATCTGAATTAGAAAATGTAAATGACCATGGTCAGCCTCATATCAATAAAAGGAAATATAAAATATCGACAGGAGCTTACCTAACGATGATGGGTCTTACCGAAATACAAAATTAAATAAAAGTACAATTCCAATGAACACTAAGCCCTTATGGGAAGTGATTTGATGTAGGGGGGAAAAATCACTTTGAACACTATGCAGTCTTAATCTGTAATTCTGAAATAGTAATAGGAACATCAATTTGTTTTAATTTTATGTTTAATCTACAAAAGGCATTGATTTCCCTTTTAAAGCTTAAAAAAATCATCTGGCATCATCCTCTTCTAGAAAAACTTTCAGATGCTTTTAGAACCACAACTGTGTATTTTTCTCTAAATATATATCTTAGTTTCAAAAGTATTAATATCTTAATCTTACTACATTTAGATCTAAACATAGTTTCTATAAGCCATTATGAATCTAAAGATAAAGTTATATATAAGTATTATGTTATATTTATATATGTACATATGATATATATATGTATTTATGTTATATATATATATTTAGTATATAATTGTATATTTAGTATACAATTTAATCTGACAATAGGAAAAGTTGGATTACTCCATAAATGATTTTGAAAGAAGTGAATAGTCATAATTATAGCAATAAATAAAGTTAAAGTTTTACATCACATTGACCTGGTTAAGATGTGAAAAACAGACATTGTTAGAAACTTGCAAACTTGGCAATATCTATCAAAATCCAAAACATACATAACATTTTACCCAGTAATTTTTTTCTCAATCTTATAGACTTAAAATGTGAAATGATAAATTTAAAATATTTTTCTCTTTATCATAGTAACAGCAAAATTCTGAATGACCTAAATATTCATTAATTGGATACTGCCTAAATAAATTACATCTATGACAGGACACTATACTATTTGAGAAAATAATACAGGTCTGCATGTACTAATCTGGAATGTTCTCTAAGATATATGATAAAATGAACATGCAAGGAGAAACATAGTATATTTAATCTGTTTCTAATTGTATAAAAGAGTAAAATGATACACATTTGATTTTATATGTGTAAATATTCTGGAAGAATACAATAAATGTATAACAGTGACTGATTCTAGCAAAAGAGTTTGGGGTACTCGGGGTCAAGGAAGAAAATGTTCACATGTACTGTTGTATTCATTCTTTGCATTTTGAATCATATGAATGAGCTATTTTTCAAAATTAAATATTTTTTACAAGTAAAATGTCATGATAAATCTTTGCAAACTATAAAGTAATAGGCAAGTGTTCCTACTTACTGTATACAATATGTTTCCCTATCACTCACCAGGGAGTTATATTTTGAAAAGGACTCCAAAGCCTAACTGACTTGAGGAGAGTTGTTATTTGGGGGGTAAGAGTAAGGGTGGCTAGAATTTATGATGCCAAATATAGAGAAATGGGAGGGAGAGGCAGCAGCAGGAGAGATTCTCAAAATCCCTTAAGTTTTTGGCTGAATGCTGAACAACACAATCAAGAAAGGAACATACCCAAAGTCAGGTAAAGAACTATTAGAAAGCAAACAGCTGGATAATTCCCAGGGCTCACACAGGGCAGAAATAGTTCATGTTTCTACCAATCAGAGTGAATAGATGTCACAATATATTGCTCAGTAGATATAATCTTTAGAAGAGTTTTACTTTACTAGTGGGCCAATATTAGTATTGGAATAAAGGCTACTCTGGACTCACCATAACAAATCTTAAATACAAGTCTTAGAGTAATCAAACTTATCTTTAAGTAACTTAACTGTGTGTCAGAACAAAGACGCTCACTCTTTAAAAGAATATACACCATATATATATATATATATATATATATATAAAACAATACTTAACCAATTAAATTATCAATGTTTAGCATTTAACCAAAAATTTCAAACCATGAAAAGTAACAGGGAAATGTGACCCATATTTAAGAGAAATATTAATCAATAGAAACAGATCCATAAATGACAGAGGTGATGAAACTAAAAGACTATGACTGCAAAATAATTATTTTAAATCTTAGAATATACTCAGAGATGTAAAGGAAAATATGAACTTCATCACAAAACAAGTTGGAGATATAAAACTTGAAAACATAGTGATAAAATTTTATCTTTTAAATGAAAATACACTGAAGAGAATTAGCAGAGAATTGAAAGCTACAGAAAAAAAATCAATAAAGTTGAAAATAGTAATAAAGCATAAAAATAAAGCACAGAGAAAAAAAAACTTAAAAATATAATTAACAGTAGAGTGATCTGTATTATATTATTCACTCTAATATGAGTAATTTGTTTTCCAGAGTGTGTGACTGGTGGAGAAAATAATGACTAAAAGTTTTCCACAATTCTTTAAATTATAAACACATAGATCCAATAATTTATCAAGCCCCAAGCATAAGAAATATAAAAAGCACTACAGCAAAACATATTATCAATTTCCCATATACCAGTAATGAAAAGAAAAATTTAAAACCACTCAGACAAAAAAGAGCCATTACATATAGAAGAATAAAGATAACAATATGGATTTGTTGACAAAACCAAGGAGGCAAGAAGTTAATGGAATGACATTTTTAAAGTCCTGAAAAGAGAAAATTTCAATTTAGGTTTGTGTTCCTAGCAGAGATACCCTTCAACAATTAAGGAGAGAAATAAATATATTTTTTTCAAACCAACAAAAGCTATGACAGTTCATTGTTTTTATATACAAATTATCTGAAATATTAATGGTGGTATTTTTTTGGAAGAAAATTATACTGGATAGACACATGAATCTTCTATATAACCCATACCACCTGAAGTAGAAATACTAGAACATAAGAATTAAGAATTTAAGTATGTTATATACATATATAAGTATGAAACCATATTTAAAATTATATTGAATTGTATTAAATTATGACATCATATATTAAATCTTAAAAAAATCTGGGTGGTAATTTTTGTATAATTGTTGAAATATACCTTATAGGGAATAAATAATATGACAGAATGAATTGATTAATTGGAATATTACATTGATTAAGTTTTTCTGAATCATAAAAAATAATAAAAAGAATATTAGAGCTAAGAGGAATTATGTTAATATCAGAACCAAAAAATGTGAAAGAAAATGAGGGAAAACAAAATGCATATAAGTAGACCTGGATTTCAAAGTGAAGAAAGACCTCAGACTGAAATTTTTCTTTGAGAGTCAAACAGGAGAAATAAAGAGATGCCCATACAAAGACATGTATTTTATGGTGGCATTTAAAATAACAGAGGATAAAAAGCTAAAACTTCAAGAGAAAGACCAAGCTCTCTAAAAATATATGAAAATCATAAAGACATTAGGCATCTTGACCAAAATAATAGCTACAATATGAAGTTAAACTTTAACATATTAAAGGAAAAGGATATTTAATACAGAATGTAATATCCAGCCCCAGATTTTCATTAGAATGCAGGGTATATTATAAATAATATGCAATAATATGGTCTTTAAAGTGTGCTACAAAAACGACTAGACTAAGAACACTTTTATGGGCAGATCATTAGTTGCCTATGGCTAAGGGAATGAGGCGGGCTTTGACCTGGACAGTGATAAAATGGAACAACATTTTTGGGGTGCTATAAATATTCTGGTAGTAGATACTTGGGAGTATACATCTAGGAATGACAAACACTCATAGGGTTGAGAAACACTCCAGATGCTTCTCAGATAAACAGTAGAAAAAGAAAGTAGTGAAAATGGAAACTGTAGATTGAAAGAAACTTAATCTTTGAATGATTTTTAACAATCAAGACTAACCTATATCTTCATTTGAGTAAAGAAAATATAAAGAGATAAGGTCATGGTAATTTTAAAAGTCAAGATAATGAGTAATTTTAAGGAGAAGGTAGAACCTATGATTGGGACAGGACCCACTGAAACTCTTCAGAAGTACAAGAAATTCTAGTTCTTGACCTGGGTGCTTATTACAAAGCAATCACCTTTTTATAATTAATTAAGCCATAAACTCGTTTATCTTGTTTTTTAATTGTACAATAAAATATTTTAAAAAGGGAATTAGGAAAAGAGCAAATTAGGGACTTAGGAATAGAGCAAATCAATTCAAAGCAAAAAAAAAAAAAAAAAAAAGATGAATATAAAGTGAAGAAAGCAAGAAATAGAGACAAAGATAAGAAAAAAATCAAGTTCTTTGGAAAGATTAATAATAAAACAAATGTTTAGTTAGATTAATAGGAAAACAAATTAAAAAAGGAAACAGAAGTTGATACATAGCCTAGACATAAAAATTTAAAAATTGTATAACATTAGATACAAACATAAGTTAATATTTTAAAAAACAAAATTAAAGTTACTGATAATATTAAAATATCAAAATTGATGTAAGAATAGAGAACTTACACAGTCAAATAACACAGAGATAATTTTACAATAAGCTCTATCAAGCTTTTCATGAATAATTTATTTCAGTCATTGAAATTAGGCTGTGGATTTTGAAAAAAGTATGAGCAACTTCTCATTATATAAGGCTAGTGAAATAGCCTTAAAAGCAAGGTAAACAAGTTGGTTATATCTTTTCCATCCCAATAAAAGTGAGCTCATTATATAGCATAGCACATACAGATTGAATGAGAAGCATGGACCTGACTGGAACAACATTTTATATATATTTAAGATTTTATTAGGGAATTGGGGGAGGGGAATAGCGTTGGGGAATGGAGAAGGGGAACAGACATGTTACTGTCCTTTTGTTCTTCAGTCTAGCTGTGGAGGACATTGCTTCACTGGCCCATGTTGGTATTATCATTGCGCTCTTTCCCAGTGAGGCAGATCGGTCACTTGCCCCTGGATAGCCCCTCAGGGCAGCTCTTGGCTGCTCACACTGGCTGCTTGCCACTCACACTGGCTACCGGCCACTCACTGTAGTCTATGGCAGCCCACTGCAGCAGGGGCTGCAGCCTACCCCGTCCCGGGGTCTCATGGCAGCCCAGCTCCAGGTGGAGCTGTTGTTCACCATCCTAACTGTAGAGGGCAGTGTCACTGGTCCTCATATGTGGGATCTGAAAGGGGTTCTGCTGCTCAGAGATGGCTTCCCAAGCCAGTTCTGAACCAACGGGCCACTTGGCAGGCCCAACATTATATTTTTAAAAGATAAAAATCTGGAAAGAATCTACTAACAACTGTGACTTGGAGGGATATATTCGAAACTACTGAGAAAATGGAACAGGAAGAAGAGAAAAAAAGGTAACATTTTTTCAGGGTCTAGTATGCACCAGGAATTTTATGAGTATATACATTATTGTATTTCTCCATTACTATAATTCTTTGTGGCCAATGCTAATATTACTAACACATTTGACAATAAGGAAGCTGAGGATCAGCGAAGTTAAATATCCTACTCATTAGTGTACAGGCAGTTTAATAGATGGTGCTTGAGCCTATATATGATTTATTGTACTCTTTTGAACTTCTGATCCAATGGAAATTGTTGTTAGGTTTAAAACTTGAAATGGTCATTCATTCATTCATGTGTTAAATTTTTTGATTTAGCAAGAATTTATAAAGAACCTACTATCATAATTCGGAGTGGAATTTTGTACTTTAAAACAAACACTTCATTCAGTAAAAAAAAGTGTCTTTTGCAAAGACATAAATATTGCCACGTTAAGAGCTTTTATATGTGTCTAAAGGCAGAAAGCATCCCACTTCTAAGCAATCCATTAGTATTTGCGATTCATTAGAGCGAAGAATAATGAGGTGACTGAGACCAGAGTACCCTTGCCTTAATTGATTGCCTGAGTTCCAGGATTAATAAAATCCAATTATTTTGTTATGTAATTGATGCAAAGTTTATTTGTATCCCTTTTTAAAGAAGTTTGCTAATGCCATAAGAAACTAAACAAAACAAACTAATTGTAAATGAATACCAAGTTCAATTAAATCCCAGGCCTGACCAAATATCCCTTTGTACAGATTAGTTCAAAGTCCTTATTTATCTGTAAAACACACAGGAAATTGAGGGTCTGTGCTACCCTGACTTGTGTGATACCATGGGAGCAAGAAAGCATTATAGCTTTTTAAATAGAAGTGAAAGATCATAGTCCTCTGGAATTAGCAAAAGGCCAATCAGAGAGAGATCCCTTGTGGTTCAGAGACTGAGCGTTAACTAAGAGGTTAGAATGGAGTATTTTTGGTGGGGATTGATTTTAAGATGTCTCTCAATTGACTCTAATGGTGCCTTCTGGAAGTCTATGCCATATCAGTCCTCCTTCCTGCTGTGTCTCACTTGTTGTTGTCAGATTTGCATACCCACTGTCCCGCCCGGCTTAGAACCTGTTGTATGCGTTCTTTAGACTCAAGAGTGACTGTGTTCTGATCGTTTAGGGTTCTAGATGCTGGACCATCAGACATATGCTTGGAATCATTTGAGTTGGAGTGAGCCTTCGGCATCTCCATGCTCAATGTTCTTTCTTCAGCCCATTATCTTTCGTCAGCTCAGCTCACTTGCCTTCTATAGCTTTATCTCACTTAGCTGTTTGAACAGAAATCCTTCCTTAACCTCAAGCCATTTTGTTGAGTCTTAAAGTTATAAGTACCTTCTGAGATGTCTAAAAATTGTAAGGAGCTATGCTAGATATTATAGGCACTCTGAGCTTGGAGCAGTCTTAAGTAGTGGGTGAACCATACACATTTATTTAAATTGAATGGATCAATGTAATATACTGGTACAATTATATTTGAGAACCATGACCTGCATGGCAGTAGCTTTAAGCATCATTCATGCAGATGACTCATCTATTTATATGCTTAGCTCATGCCTCCCCCAAAAACTTTAGGCTTGTATACATCACTGCCTTCTTTATAGCTCCACTTTGATAAATATCCACAACCAAGCTCCTGGTGATCACCAAAAGCTTAACTATTTCCTCAGTTTTCCATCTCTGGTAATGGTCACTTATACACCATAGTTGCTGGAATAAAAAAAATTGAAGACAGTTCTCTCCCACCCCACCTCCATCTCTTATCCAGTCTCTCAGGAAACCCTGTCCCTTAAAATGAATTCAGATTTGGGCAACCCCACATCATCACCACCACCACCATGGCCTGGGTCCAAGGCTCCAAACAGTCATCCTACCTCATCAAAATTATTGCAATAGCCTGTCTGTATCCTCTCTTGCCTTGCTTCCACTCTATTCTCAATAAAAGGAGCAGAATGAGCCTGTTAAAACTTACATCTCTTCATGTCACAGAAAAATGAATTGCCTTTGCTCTCAGAGTAAAAGTCAAAGGTCTTTACAGTGACTTATAAAGTACACATGTCCTTTTTCCCCATTCACTCTGATCTCATCTCCTAGTTGCTTCTCTTTTTTTGCGTAACTCGACTAGCTTTGTTTTGAGTCCTTTGCATTCACTTCTTTCTCGATTTAGAATATCAGCTGAAATACTAATTTGTCTGTATAGGTGGTACCCTTAGCTCCTTTAGGTCTTTGGTTAAATGTTCCCTCCTTATTGTGTCTTTCTGTTATCCTCCCATTTAAAATATTATTTCCTAATAATCCCAACTCCTCTCCTCTGCATTATATTGCATGCTACAGTGTTTATCATGATCTAATAAGTATACTATGTGTTTTAATTATATATTTTATTTTCTGTCCTTTTCCCCTAAAATATTAGCTCTGTGAAGCCAGGGATTTTTGCATTTTATTTCCAGCTATATCACTTGCACCTGCATATTTCCTGCCATGTATTGGTGGCTCAATAATTATCTGTTAAGTGAATGACTGGATATGATCGTGATGGACACTGTTACTACTTTCCACTTCTTCTAATAACAGGATTAGACATTCATACTTTTCCCTGAGTAACTTGGTAGTGTTCTCCCATTTGGGGGTGAGATGAGGGGGCTTCCATTCCTTAACTAAGGGCTTGAGCATGTGATTTACTTTGGCCAATGGCTTTTTGTAGACATAGTACAAACACAGTCTTAAAAACTCTTGAACAGTCCTGTGCAGGCGTCTCTTATACCTCTGACAGCAAGTAAGAGGAATGTGCCCCAGTCAAACCCAACTAACATGATCAGAGCTGCCCATCTTAGCCTAAGCTTACATCAAACTACCCCTAGGAAACCTCCAGATACATGAGTGAAATAAATGCATATTGTTTAAAACAATAAGCCACTAGGTTGAGAAGTATTTGTTATGCAACAATAGCAACTTAAACAATGAATCATAGAAGGCATTTTTTTAGAGACCAAAATGATACCATGCATTCTTAATGAATTAGCAAGCTATATCAAATGAAATAATAATGACTAAATTATATATATTACTTGGTTACTGGGAAACTCAAACTATGTTATGTACTCAATTGCAATCATTTATTTTAGAAAAGATTTCAGAATTTAATCATTCTCTTATTCTATAAACTATTCATTTATTACTTGTTTCTTGTAGTTAATGTTTTTAAAATAGGTTTTCCCCATTTTACATTAATCCATTTCAAATCTTTTTTATAAATAGGAGTTGTGTGGATTAATGATAACAATTATTATAATACCATACTTAGCAGAGTTTATATGTTGATACTGCAACATAAGGCTAATTAATCTTTAACCAATGTTAGAGTCCACAACATCTATTTTCTGTGTCTTAATAGCTTTGATTTGAGCTAAGCAGTAAAAACCATAGGACCTCTGAAATGAAACTAAATATTTTACCTACCCTTAAATCATTAATTTCTAACTGGTTTCTATATCTTGTTAGTTACATTAGTTCCTATGATGATTAATATAATAAAACAGTGTCACTGCCTGAAACACTAATTCTGAAATGAATAATAAATTATAATATGATGAACCTAAGTCACTTTCAGCCCTATTCTTTTATAAGAAATGAGTTGCAAATTACCCCAGAAGCATTAGTTTAAAATAACAGGTAACCAGGCCGGCCGAGTGGCGCATTGGTTAAGCGCTGGTTTTGGGATGCCAGCGGCCCAGGTTCGGATCCCACATATGAGGGCCAGTGACACTGCCCTCTACAGCTAACAACAGCTCCACCTGGAGCTGGGCTGTGCGAGCCCCGGTGATGGTGTGGGCTGCAGCCCCTGCTGCAGTGGGCTGCCATAGGCTACAGTGAGTGGCCTGCAGCCAGCGTGAGCGGCTGGCAGCCAAGAGTGAGCTGCCAATAGCCGCGGTGAGCGACATCCAGAGGCCAGCGACCGATCTGCCTCTTCCGGGAAGAGCGCAATGACGATACCAACAGTGAAGCAACATCCTCCGCAACTAAACTGAAGAACAAAAAGACAGCAACTTGTCTGTTCCCCTTCCCCGATTCCCCAGCGCTGTTCCCCTCCGCCAATTCCCCAATAAAATCTTTTTTTTAAAAAAAAAAAGATAAAAAAATAAAATAAAATAACAGGTAACCAAATGTTTCTAAAATGCCATATTGATCTTTAATTTCTGCAGTTAATTGACAATAAGACTTTTTCTTCATATACAAAATCTCTTACACACGCACACACTAACTTATCCAAAAATTAGTTTAAAAGTTTTTTTTTTCTTTCTGATTGATTCGTCCTAACTCTCCTAAATAAATCTTAATAACATACACAGAATTACTCTTAACTCCAAGTAGATCCATCATTTCATTCATTATATCGGCAGACTGGGTCTATGCATGTGTAATTTAAAATTCAATTTAAGAATTAAAAAATGAATTGCATTAAACCAAAGGATTGGGTCAGCAGTGAACTGAGTAACAAATTATTATGTTAACTTTTTTTTTCAATTAGTAATAGAACTTATTTACTCATTAAAGTTTTTTAAAATTAAATTTACTGGTTTTGTACTTACCACTTTTAAATTCAATTTTAAGTTCAAAGTAGAATCCACTTTGTTTCTAAAGTTTGATCAACTTCAGACAGATCCTTTCAATTTGTATTGATCCATCTTCAGCCTGGAGGTTAAATGTACTTGAATATTTATATCACTCTAACCCTCTATATGGGTACTGAGACCACATTTATGAACTTTGGCAGCAGTAGGAATGAGGCTGGATAAGATCAGAGCAGAGGAATGGAACTGGAAATAGAACTGACTACCAAATTGTGTAAGCCAGAAATAAAACATATATACCTACAATATATGAAGCAGATGGTTGAAGAGAAATGATGAGAGAGAATTCAAGATAGCCGTGATAGTCCAGTTTTGAAGGGCTCTCTGTGATTCCAGGTAATTTCTCTTTGGAACAGGAACTTTGGCTGGGGTTAAAGAGTTCATGATCTAAAATGTGCTCCGTAGAATTTCAGTGTTCTACCCTAGTTCCAGGGTTTATGGAAGTAATATAGCCCCAGTGGAAAATTGGGCACTAAAAGAGAAATTAAGATTCTATGAAATAATGGAAGTGTAATTAGGTGAACAGGCCAGCATGGTAGTGGTGAGGGCAGGTTGTGATAGAACTGACATGAGTTGGCTCATGTCCATTATCAGTGCTTCTTTTTAACATGTTTTGTCAGTGAAATGTTTAATGAGCATCACTGCTGTGCTCAATTCTAGGATACAGTGTTGACCGACGTGTCCACCCTAAGCATGATATCTACTGGAGGAAGGTAGTCACGTAAGAGTGTGATATATGTTGGGTTTTGATAACAGCTGGACTTTAGTATCAGATCCCTTCCACGGTTGAAATGGGAAACTCCTGAAGGACTCTTCACTTCCATAGCCAGGGTTCGCTCAGGAATTGATTAGAATTGGTTAGCCCTGATCTGGTAATGGTTGTATTTACTAGCAGTGTAAATAACTAACTACTTTAACCTAAGATTATCCCATTTATAAAGTGTATAACAGCATTAATTACATCATTGAATGGCTGGTAATACTCAGTAACACTGTGCGTTGAGAAGGATTAGCAGAGTTCCTGGCACATTTTAATTGTGTAAATTATTAGGATTACTATTTACAATACTATAATAATTAGATACAATTGAAAGAATGCTAAAAGAAAGAGGGGTTCACATGCAATAGAAAATATTGTACATAAACTATACACAAAATCGGGAAGGTAAGAGTTAAAAATTCTAGAGGAGTTTACCATCATTCACATGAATCTCTTTAATGCTGAAAAGCAAAGCTAGTATTATTCATAACTTGATCACAAAAACATCAGTAAGGCTTTTACCATGGATTTGCATCCTTTCTGTCTTTATTTAATTGTAGATTGCATTAACTCTGGAATTTACCCCAACCTCTTCTCCCTCATGGATAAATTCATTCCCTATTTAACTTTGCTTCACATGGTACCACATATTACATTTTGGTAATACGAGTTTCCAGAAGTATCACACAAATAGAGAGCTCTAATGCTTTCTGATTGCCCAAAAACCATGGTTAAAAAAAAAATAATAATAGTAATCCTAAATAGAGATGGACTGATACCATGCTAGGAGATATTGCTGCTGCTAAGTTTAATAAAATATGATTGACGTGCTTTGATTTATCATGGGAAGAATCACATTTTTATAACAATCCAAAATAACATAGAGCAAAACTCGCTGACACTGAGTGGAATGAGAAACACACTGCCTTGGTGATCTGTGGCAAAACATTAACAACTCAGCTTTGGAACAGATGACCCTTGTTTGTCTCAGAGACTTCACAACACCCGTCATGAATGTGGCTTCCAGGACCTGTCCTTATTATCTAAGCGCCCCCACACTGCTTTACACACACACTCTCTTTCCCTCGCATTTATATTATAGCGTTTGCTAGGAGAACATTTGTTCTTACTCCTAAAAGCTCTCAAGTCGACAAGTCGATTTTCAGAACAATTAGAGAGAGCTGAAGTTCCTAAAGACTGGAAAACAGTTTGATAGGCAGTAGTTCAGAATGGAAAGCGAGGTCTTCTCTTTTCCATTTCTAGTATGTATGTGCTTGTAAGCCTGCTTTCTTTAAGTCCTCATTGCCTAAAGAAAATGGGAATTTTAAAAGACGAAAAAGCATAACATTCCTAACAGCACACACTTATTTGCACTTTACCCTTTTCACTGATACAAACAGGTCATTATCCCATCCTTCTCCTGTGATATTGGAAATCTGACAAGAGCTTTGTATTAATTTTTCAGCTTATTATTTGGAGAATTAGATTTATTAACTTATCTTTCTGGTGTTGTAAAATACTGGTGCATTTGCTGCCATTAAAAAATTCTTAAGGGCTGGCCAAGTGGCGCGGTGGTTAAGAGCTAGCTTGGGACTCCAGCGGCCCTGGTTCGGATCCCACATATGAGGGCAGTGACACTGCCCTAAAAAAAAAATAAAAAAAAAAAATTCTTAAGTATAGGAAACATTTAAAGAAATTGAAATGTCTTCTGCTCAATTATATTAATAATTAGAGATGATTGATTAGTAGAATAAATGTAGTTCTTTAAAACATAGACTGTAGAGACAGAATGAATTTTAGATGACTTGTGTTTGGTTTATTAGCTGTATGAACTTGGGTGAGTGACTTAATGTTTCTGATCTTTATTTTCTTCTCTTCAAAAGACATTGATAATGGACACAAGATCTGAGTGGACAACACCCTAAATACAAATCAGATACACAAATGGTCAATAAACACATAAAAATATGCTTGATATCACTAGTCACATTGGGGGGATGCAAATATAATTCATAATAAGATACCATTTAACACCCACCAGGATGACTTTGATCAATATTATCATGATAACTTTTAGTAAGAATATGGAAAAATGATAAACTTCATATATTGCTGATAGAAATGTAAAATGATTCAGCCACTTGGAGAACAGGGTGGATATTCCTCAAAAGAACAAATATGGAGTTACATACAACTCAGTAATTCTACTCCTAGGTATATACCCAAGAGAAATGAAAACATGTCCATGTAGAAACTTGTACACTAATGTTCATAGAAGCATTATTCATAATAGTTCCAAAGTGGAAATAATCCAAATTTCCATCAACTAATGAATAGATAAATAGTAAAATATAGTATATCTATATAATGGAATATTATTAAGCCATAAAAATAAAGGAAGTAGTGTTACATACCAAACCACAGATGAACCTTGAAAGCTTGTCAAGTGAAATAAGCCAGTCACAAAAGAACACATACTATATGATTCCATTTATATGAAATATCTACAGAAGGCTGATTTATAGAGACAGAGAGTAGACAGACAATAGGGCTGGGGATGGATGTGGCATAAAAAAAGCAGTGATTGCAAATGGGTGTGGGGATTTAGGATGGAGGGAGTAATAAAAATATTTTTAAATGGATTATGGTGATGATTATACATCTGTGAATATACTAAAAACTATTGAATTATACACTTTAAATAATGAATTATGATAATGACTTTAAGTCATTATCTTTTCAATAATGCTGTTATTAAAAAAATATGGTGATAATGATAGCTAATCCCATTACTTTTTTTGTGAGGTAAACAAAGAGCATATAAATGCAGCATTCATGTCATATATATGTAACAAATGATACAGAATTTTTAAAAAATATCTTTTCTAATTGCCTTGGGGGTGTACCTAGTTGATTCCATGATAAGAAAGCAGTGGTTATATTTTCTTAAGGCCCTGTAGATGGAGATGCTTGGCTTATGTTGAATTATGCCAGGTTATACAACTACAACATAGTGGAAATTCATTTTTAACTACTTTTTCTGATGATGCACCATTTGCTCTTTTCACTATACCATAATAAACCAACTCCAAAAAATCTCTATTATGATTTTTTTTAATCCTAAAGGCTGGTTCTTACATTGATAATACTAATAATATTTTAGTGTTTATATGTGTCATATTCCATTTCTGAAAATATGCACATTGCTTTTTACATTTTCTCTCATTTTGCCCTAGATTTTTAATACATCCATTGTAACTTTTCTAATTTTATAACAGTAGTCCCCTTTATCTGCACTTTACTTTTTGAGGTTTCGGTTGCCTATGGTCAACCACGGTACAAAAATATTAAATGGAAAATTCCAGAATACAGCAATGCATAAGTATTAAATTGTGCACCATTCTGAGTAGCATGATGAAATCTCACACCATGCTGTTCATCCCACCTGGGACATGAATCATCCCTTTGTCTGGCTTCTCCACAAGGTAGAGACTTCCTTCCTGTCAGTAGCCATGTTGGTTATCAGACCAATTGTCAACGTATCTCAGTGCTGTGTTTAAGTAACCCTTATTTTACTTAATAAGAGTCCCAAAGCACACGAGTGGTGACACTGGCAATTCAGACATGCCAAATAGGAGCTGTAAAATGCTTCCTTTAAGTAAAAAGATGAAATTTCTCAATAAGGAAAGGAAAAAAAAATTGTATGCTGGTTGTTAATATCTATGGCAAGAATGAATCTTATATTCTTAAAAATTATGAAGAAGGAAAAGGGAATGCATGCTAGTTTTGTTGTCGCACCTCAAACAGCAAAAACTATGGGCAGAGTTTGTGATACATGCTTAGTTAAGATGTAAAGGGATTGCATTTATGGGGGGAAGATGTGAACAGAAGATGTGTTCTGATTGATGACAACGTGTTTACCTGTACGAGAACTTCAGCAAGAGATCCCCTGAAATGAGGGACACTGAGCCATTTATATAGCCATTTATGGTAATAATAAAAAAGGGTGGTTACACAGATTCAGGGGTAGGTTTGGCATGTTGTCATCTCACATCATCACAAGAAGCAGAAGGGTGAGTACAGTACAATGCTATTTTGCCAGAAAGAGAGCACATTTACGTACCTTTTATTACAGTACAATAAGTCTTTACTTAATATTCAATAGGTTCTTGGAATCTGCGACTTTAAGCTCAATGACATATAGTGAAAACAATTTTACCACAGGATAATTGATATAAACAAGAGTTAAGTTCCTACGCATATTTCTGGTCTCAAACACATCACCACACTTCTAAATGAAGACCCAAAACAGTTTAATATTAAACATTGAAATACGTATGAGCAAAATATACATTTAAGAAAGATTAATAAAAACAAGTAAGAGAATAATTTTCCCACTGGCTTTTTCCAGCACAGGACTGCAGGGGGCTGACGCCTCCCCTTTCAGCCTAGGGCACCATGGACAGGATGCTCTGCCATCACAGGGCTCACTCACACATGCCGCCGCGTCACTCACATCACTCATACTCGGACAATGTAGACACACTCGTTTATCTCAACATGCGCGTCTTTAAGATGTGGGAGGAAATAGGGGTTCCCCAGAGAAAACCCAGGCAGACATGGGGAGAACGTGGAAACTCCACACAGATATATTCATAAAGGAATCGATCTTTTTTTTTGTCTTCAACATTATAATGAAACGATATTGAACCAAATGTTATTTGAGGGTTTGCTCTAGATGGTTATAATAGTTCGATTTTATTACTTGTTATTGTTAATTTCTTAGTGTGCCCAAATTTACAAATTAAACTGTATCATAGGTATGTAGAGGAAAACACACACTGTATATAAATTTCAGTGCTATCTGCAGTTCAGGCATCCACTGGGGGATCTTGGAATGTATCCCCCATGGATAAGGGGGAAGCTCTGTACTTTATCTTCACATTACTCTTAAAATTGAGTTTGTCTAGTTAAGAGGCATTGAAGCTTATTCTGTAGTCTTCAATTGAAACAACTGTTTACTACAAGTATAGTGCTGCATTTTTATAATGTGCTAAATTTGGGAAGGATTATGGGGAGGTGAACAAGTTTATGAGATTTCTCAGAGTTTCATTAGTTTCAGTGTATCATCTAGTTTCTTCTTTGCTTAAAATTCTTCAGTTTCATGCTCCTCATATTATATGTTAATGTGAAATATTTTTAATTCTTAAAATAACTGCATCTGAAGATATCAATACAGTTTGGAATCAATTACTATGGAAATTTTATTATTCATTTTCTGATTTTTATCCTTAGGAGAGTCTTATTTTTGAGACTAGTATCAGGCTCTGGCAAGGAGGGAACAAAATTGAAATCATCATATTGTTCACAAGTTAAAACAAACTAGTTGCTTAGGAAAAGCATTCTTACTCCTGGCAATGTGCCCAGGAAGAAATGTCACTTGTGTGCTGTCTCAGAGAGGGGAATATGTAAAAAACAGACACACAAACATACAAACAAACAAAAAACCAACTGAGAACCCTTGTAAGAAGAATCTGAAGTTAAAGCTACTTTTTATGTTATTTCTCAAGATAGGTCTTTGAAATCATTAAAATTAAAACTCATTCAAATTGAGTCTTTAAGTGGCAAGGGGAAATGGTGGCAAGTGTTACTTCATTTACTTGATTTGAGGCTAGATTCTCAACATATGCCATTCAGTATGGTAGCCACTAGTCACACATGCTTATTTACATTTAAGTTATTTAAAATTTAATAAATTTGAAAATTCTGTTCCTGTCTTCGTGTTTCAAGTTCTAATGGCAATTATGTTGAACACAGATATAAAACACTTCCATTGTTGCAGAAAGTTTTATTGGACAGCATGTCTTCATTGTTAAATTTTTTTCTAGATTGGGCATTCTTTTGAAAATTCTATGAAACTCTATCCAAAAGGATAAAGAGTCTGCCCCTTTCAGGCAATTATACCTGAAGGAATTTGTTAAATTGAGCTATGAAATAGTATGGAAATTGTTTAAATGTTATTTTTCTTGAAGGTTTTTAGATCTCAACTACTTTATGTTGCCATCTAAGGACAGTCATAACAATAAGAAAAAGTCAGTTTCAGATTATGACTGATATCATTCCCTGAAAATTAAAAAACAATTCCTTAATGAAAAACTGTGTGAAGGCTATTTAATCTCTACTGAAAGTTTATAGCAATAAAAATAAAACTGAGAATTAAAGTATCAACTGCCATACTAAATGATTTACATATATTGCTTCATTTAATAGAAAAAGTGCTATGTGTCAGACACCGCTATTGTACCAGTTTCAGAGAAAAAATAGAGCTATATGCAAACTGAGCAGGATAATTTAAAACTAGTAAAAGGTGAATCAAGGATTGCACTTATTTCTGTTGATTCACTTCAGATTTAATGTGTGTGATACACAGAAAATTGAATGAGTGAAGCTTCATATAAGTCAGAAATATAAAAATGTTATTATCGGAAAACATCATCATTGATATAACCAGTTGCCCGTTAAAGGGAAATCAAATATTTGCTAATCACCTTTGCATAATTAACTTGAAACTCTATACCTTCCTAGAATACAAAATAAAAACAAAAACAAAAAAATAAAAGTTTTTACAAGAAGCAAACTTATATTATCAAATGAATATTAGATCACTATATATTTTTTTCCTTTGAAGCTATCAGTCACAAGTCATCAATTTTCTTGTGACTTTGATTTTAATATATTTGACCTGGTATCCTTTCTTTTTTATGTATATAAACTACTTTAGATATACAAACACACACACATTTTCACCTTTAAGATTTATGGAATTTTTAAAAATAACTTTTAGTTTTAAATAACTAAACTCTGTGCTTTAAATCTTCTTCTATAAAATGAAGGGTTAGTGGGTCTACTTATTAATCTTTTAGATTTTGAGGGGATAAAGTTCAATCAGATAGCATATGTAAAGGTATTATGCAAGAATCTAAAACATTATGTTTGGATTCTTATGATTTACAATTCTTGCATTTTTTTTTCAGTTCACTTTGCTTCGCTGTCCAAAATGCTATGGTATAAGTAATTGAAATAATGCATCCTAAATTTCCACTCTTTTAAACAGTCAAAATATCCAATAGTTCCAAAACAAATTCACTGAACAACAGTACAAAACAACTCCAAGTTAGCACTCAACTCTTACACACACACACACACACACACACACACACACACAGATACACACACACACACACAGATACACACACAGTTCTGCATAAAATTCATTCATTCATGTCTATACCTATAATTCTAAGTAAAATGTGCAGGCAGCAACAAATCTAGCCAATTTAACAATACCCGTTAGCTAAGAATCACTAGAGAAGTTTATGTTTTCCCTGAATTTTATTATGCGAAGAATTCAGGCTAGATTTATAATAAAGATGGAAGTTAAGTACATTTTAGTGCTTTAGACCTATCTTTTTCATCCCATGGAATACCCACTGGGGTCTTAAAACTCTCAGTATTTGGATGAGCATATGTAAGTTATACAGAACAAGAGGTTGTTATTTTCAACCACTGGTATTCTACAAGATAACTCCAAAATGATAAGCCTTACCACCTCCAGGACTTTCTTCACATCCGAAAATTGTAATGACCTGGTTTTCAGATGGCTTGAACTAGTGGTAAAGAATTGATGGAGAAAACAGAAATCTGTACCATTTTGGCTACAGAATTGTTTCAAAATGACTGTTTCCTCATCTATAATATAGGCAGATGATGCTTTCCTCAAAAGGCTGTTTTATGGCTGGAATGAAATGGGGTATATGAAAGAGTTCTACAAATATAATGAATTACAATTATCATTTTCATTAATGCAGTGTTTGGCAAGGGAAAGCAGAAATAGTATCACTGATTAGCTTTTGAAAGGGAGTCAGTACCAGTGTGGCCTGCACTTTATTTTATCCTCAAATATTCCAGAGCTCACTGTAATATTTCTTGAAATTGTCACATGTTTGAAATTGTCCAAAATATTATAAGACTTAGATTTTCACCATGCTAAACAAACCATATTTAACTTATATTTTCTTTATTCTTCAGTGAGTGATATTTATGACTTTGCAAACTCTGTAATGGAATAGAGGCCAAAATTATTAATACAGTTGACTCTTCAAATCATGGCCTAATTAATTAGTTCCTCACCTATGGAATCTCTTTCTGTTTTTGTTACAGTGTTCCAAAATGGCTAGCATACTGGACATTGAATAGACACCATTCAGTGACAACTTAGATATAGATGGAAGTGTGAAATAGGACATATTTTAATGAACAAGCTTATTTTCCTCAACTCTAAAAATAAAGACTAATCTCAGAATTAAAGAGAATGGTATAATTGCAAGAGGGTTAAATTAATTACCAAAAGTATGTCAAAAATAATAGTAACCCTGAGGGAAAATGTGAACAGATTTGAGCTATATAAAATCACAATACATTTTTTTCTTGTGTGGTTAAAAACAAAATATGAACTGAAACAGATACATGTAAGGAAAGGAGTATATGGTGGTGTCCTGAGGTTCTTTAGTATAGGAAAATGGTGAAATGACTGATTACATTTTGATAAGGGAGTATGCATGTTGTAATTTCTCAGATAACCAATATAGGTAGAATAAATGTGTATGGGGAGAAAGTGAATTTTAAAATATTCAATCCAAAAGGAGGCAAAAAGAGAGAAAAGGAAATATAGACCTGCAAAGCATATGAAAAGCATAATATATGATGATAGTTACCAAAATATATGAAGAAATATAGTAACTATAAACAGATTAGATGCCTGATTAAAGTACAAAGATTATCACAAAGAAAATAATTAAACTGTATGCGTTTTTCAAGAGACAAAGAAAACACACACACACACACACACACACACACACACACACACACATTTTAAGTGAAATGAAGTTATAATATAATTTAACCCAGGATATGATAAATGAAATAATGTGGAAATTGTTCTATTAACATCAGAAAAAATATTCACAGAATAGAAAATTACAAATAAAGAGGATCACTTTATAATAAGAGTGTAAATTTACCAGGAATATATTACAATTTAAAAATGTGTATGAATCTGATAATACTGTCTCTATTTTGAAAGAAAATTAACCAAAATATATTTAAAAATTGACAAAATATCTCCGTAATGAGAGATTTTTTCATGTTCCTCTCTATAATTGACAGAACAAGCAACACATATAATTATAAATCTATACCTAAGAACAATAAGAAATCCAGCAAATATATAGATTTCAGTAGCATAACTAATAAGTAATCTTTACCTTCACACACACACACACACACACACACACACACACACACACACACACTATCCAACAGCTATAGATACTAGGCTATTGTTAAGCTTAACAAACTAACAGATTTTGAATACTTACTAAAGTTTTTAGAAATAGTTTACATAAAATAAGTGGTCTCTAGTATTATAATTATTCTGGTTTCAAAAACCTTCTAGGAACTGTTTCCTACCTATTTTTCCAAGCTTTTCTCTTGTTAACTCATCTCTTGATTTAAATATCCAGTGGATTTATATAAAGTTTATAGATCTCTGCAATCGCATTTTCTTTCATGCTCCTCTGACTTTGTCATTTCAGATCCCTCTCCCTGGAATATTCTAGATTACTTTTATTCTTGTACACATTGTATAATGATTCAGCCTTATACTTCCTTTTTCCTTTTAATGAGCGTGCTCAGGCATATCTCTATACATCATTGCAAGTGACTTAACAGAAATGCTCTTCCAATACCTAATTTACCTAATAACACCTGCTGTACTAGCAATACTTCCTTACAGTTGATGCTCAGTTGCATAAAACGTTTTTTAAATTTGCTCCATCCCTAAGCTGAATTTCTATCCTTAGTACCCACTCCGCTCCCCAATTGAGAAAACTTTGTTAATACACATACATACACGCTCACACAAATTTCTATTGCCTAGATTCTTTCTTCCCCTCATATCTAAAGTCACCCTTCTGTTTCAATTAAACACCTGTATATGTGTATGTGTGTATATATCTTTTCCCCTAGAGCTCAAGTTATCTTCCTTCAAGGATGCTAACAATTCACCAGATTATGCCTCCTACCTTAAGCTAGCTCTGATTATGTATTAGAACATTGGTCAAACAAAAATGCATTCTGCCTTTCACAAGCACAGTGAAAAATACATGTACACTCTCTCACGAAATACAGGAAACCATGTTTAATGTATGTTTACAAAGTGAATAAATTGTATAACTTAGGTTGCAAATTTCTCAAGAAATAAGAAAATCAGGCATACTTTAAAGATTCCTTTACATGTTTACTACATATTAAAATATTCAGTAGTTTTGGTGGGTCTTTTGTGGAAACTGGTTCTTTCGGTCCTTACTTATATGTTTATTCTTCCGTCTTGTCAAAAAAATAAATAAATAAATAATGTGGTAATCCCTGTCTCTGCTGCTTATATTATTATTACACTGCTTATCATGTACTCTTGTTCTGCATAGTTTTAATTCTATGATTTTAAGACAAAGTATAAGTGAAATTGGAGAAGGTGAAATTTCCATGATTTTTAAAGATATTACAAAGGTATTTCTGAGTCTGTTAGATAAAAGAAACAGATTCATTTTGATCCATCAATAATAATTACTTCTCTTCAGTTTAAGTGTATTGAAATAGTTGGGAACATTTTTTTTTATTACCCTAAAGTAGGAAATTGTGCTGCTTGAAATGTCAGATTGTAATTTTAGAAATAGCGCCAGCTCTGATGTCTCTGTGAATGTTAGGGCAGAGAAACTGAATGGCCCCTAACAGGGCGACATGACACCTGAACAGGGTTATCTTTACTATGATGCTGAGCCAAACATATTAACTAAATTTCTTCTTATTTTTGGATCAAAACCATAATTAAGTTCATACACCTGTGGCAGTTGGTATGGTTTAAATTTAGTTACCCTCAGGCAAAAGTTGGGAGGACAATGTATTGAATTGATTTTGCTAAGATAGATAAAACATGAATGGTTCCATTTATGCATGTATTTCTTCTTAAATCTCTCTCTCCCTTGATTTCTCCATCACAGTAGATTAACTAGACCCACCCACCTGTTCAAACCAAAGACCCGGGGGCCATCTTTAGTTTTTCACATTCCTTCACATGTCACATTAAGTCCATTCGTAAGTTATTGGTTTTACATCCTGATACATACTGTACTTTTTTTTTCTTTTTAGAGGGCAGTGTCACTGGCCCTCATATGTGGGATCCGAACCGGGGCAGCTAGCGTCCCAAGCCAGCTCTTAACCACCGCACTACTCGGTCGGCCCGATACATATTGTATTTTATAGTTCCTTTCCATGTTCATGACTGCAAATTTACTGCAGGTTACTGTCATCTTCCCCCCCACCCCCCTTTACAACAGATTCTTGACTGCACCCCATGAGCCTTTGTATGCCTATGTAGTGGTTACCTTTATATATGATGTAATAGTTACCTTTATATATACATAATGAAATCACCAAATGCTTTAGCATACAATGCTCTAATGGCTTCCTGATGCACACATGATACAATTAAAGAACTCCTTATTAAGCCTGCAAAGGACTTACCATGACATGGGTTTTGCCCACTCATGTGACCTCATTCTGTCCACCTTCCACAAACAACAATCAGAACAGCCACCCTGGTGTTCTATCTGTTTCTTGAACCTGCACAGCTCATCCTCATTTTTGCCCTTCCTCTTCCCCCTAAAGAGGATGCTCTTCTCACAGATATTCCTTTTGCCTGTTCCTTCTCAAATGTTAACACTTCAGATAATTCTTTTCTGGTTACTTTGTCTACAATAACCTCCCAACACACACACAGAGCAGTCAGTTTTTTTAAATATATGACCCTGTTTTCTTTCAGACATAGTATATGGGACTGTCTGCAATCAGTGTCTTCCCTGTTCATTGTCAACATCACCTCTGCTAGAAACCTCACCTCACTATGTACTAGTTTATCTGGAAGCCTAGAATACTGTCTTGAATAAGACAGGTGGAACATCAAACACATCTTTAATGAATGAAGTCCAATAATTTTGATAAAAGTTGTAATTTAAGTTGATCTTTCAATAGAAAGTATGACTACTACATGAAAAACTATAATTCTGAAAGTTTTTGGAAAATTTGAAACCTCAGTTTCTATATCCACCAAATGAAAACTTATAAAAGCATTTGACTTTCTCATCATCAGGGTAATATGCCCGAGGATATTACTGATGCCTTGAAACTTTAGTTTCATTTCTGTTATGTGTTGATAGAAAGCATCATACAATGCAAATCATATCGCTTTACTAGATTTGAGTATTGTTAATAAACCTAAAACCTTAGAAAAGAGGAAGAAAGCCTAATTATGTAGACCATAGTGAAAACAGATGTTCCCTAACATACAATGGATTGCATAAACTGTCACATTTCAATGCAGCGGAGAGTGTCTGAGTGACAAGACTTGGCTGCTTTGGAGGCCTGGCACATGATGACAAACAGGATTTTAGGATGCTTCTCTCAGGAATGCAGTAGGAGTGATTATATCCCAAAAGTTTTGGTTCCCATTTGTTACCAATATTAACATTGAGTTCTTCTGACACTGGAATTGCTCAATGTTGCAAATTAACAGGCAAAATTGCCAAAAGGAATCATATATTTTTGGCAAATACTGTGAAAAAAAAATGCTGAGAGAGATCATGTAGAACAAAACTTCACTTTGCATGATCAGTTGAATTTTAAGAGTCAAATCAGTTTTTAAAAAAAGCTGTATTGATATATAATTCATACACAAAAGTTGTACATATTTAATATATACATCTTGATGAATTAGACATATGCAAAAATCCATAATATCATCACCAAAATCAAAATGCTAAGCATATCAATCACCTCCAAAATTTTCTCATGTTCTTGAGTGTGTGTGAGTGTGTGTGTGCGCGTACCCGTGTATTTGGTGGTAAGAACGCAACATGAAATCTATCCTCTAAACTTGTTTTATTTTTTCAGTTTTACTGAGAAATTATTGATATATGGCATGTAAGTTTAGGTGTACAACATGATGACTCAATACATGTATATATTGAGAAATGATTATACAATAAGGTGACTTAACACTTCTATCACCTCACATAATTATGGTTTTTTATTGTGTGTGTGGTGAAAGAATTTAAGATTTACTTTTAACAACTTTCAAATATGTAATACAGTATTGTTAATTGTAATCATCATGCTGCACATTATACCCCCATAACTTATTCATCCTACAGTTGGATGTTTGTGCCTTTCGACCAGTATCTCCTGACTTCCCCAACCCCACATGGCACCTGGAAATGCCCATTCTACTCTCTATTTCTATGAGCTCAGTTTTTCAGATCCCACATGTAAGTGAGAATGTACAGTATTTTTTTTCTCTTTCTAACTTATTTCACTTACCATAATATCCTCAAGGCCCATACATATTGTTTCATGGCAGGATGTCATTCTTTATACAGCTGAATTTCATATATATATATATATAATGCATATATATATATATCATGTATATATATCATATATATGTTATACATTTCATATATATATGACATGTTTTTTATGCACTCATCTTTCAATGGACCCTTAGGTGTTTTTCTATTCTTTGACTGTTTTAAGTAGTGCTGCAATAAACATGAGGTTGCATATATGTCTTTGAGATAGTGATTTAATTTGCTTTGGATGTATACCTAGAGTTGGGATTGCTGGATCAAATGGTATTTATGTTTTTAACTTTGTTGCAGAATCTCCATACCATCTTCTTTAGTGAATGTACTAATTTGCATTCTCACCAACATTACAGGCTGTAAACATACTTTAAAGTGTACCATGCTATATTAACTATAGGTACTGTGTGGTATAGCAGGTCTCTAGAACTTGCATAACTGAAACTTTATACCCATTGGGTAGCAACTCCCCATTTCTCCCTCTCCCCAGCCCCTGATGACTACTATTCTATTTTCTACTTCTATGAGGTTGAGTATTTTAGATTCCTCATAGAAGTGTAATCATGCCATATTTGTCCTTCTGGGACTACTTATTTTAACATAGCATAAATGCCGTCTTCTCTAAATTCATCCATGTTTTCACAAATGGCAGCATTTCCTTTTTAGCACTGAATAATATCCCATTGTATGTATATACCACCTTTTCTTTATCCATTAATCTGTTGTTTGACATTCGGTTTGTTTCTACTTTGGTTATTGTCAACATTGCTGCAAAGAACATAGGGTACAGATATCTTTTTGAGATCCTGATTTCAATTCATTTAAATATATATTCATAAGTGAAACTGCTGGATCATATAGTAGTTCTATTCTTAATTTTCTGCAATATGTCCATAGTGTTTTTCATAGTGGCTACACCACTCCATAGCAATTCTATCATCCCATTAATATGTATAGGCTTCCCTTTTCTCAATATCTCTGCCAAATGTATGTATCTTTTTGTTTGTTTGTTTTTGTTGTTTGGATAATAGCATACTAAGAGTTGTGAAATGGTATTTCATTGTAGTTGTGATCTGTGCTTCCCTGATGCTTATTAATGTTAAGCACTTTTTCATGTTTAGGGTATCTCTTTACTGAGAAAAGCCTGTTCAAGTCCTTTGTCCATCAAATCGTTTCACGTCAAGCCAGAACTACCTTCACTTATCCCAATCCTCTCTTGATAATGCTCTCCATTTTCCCCAATTTGTTACACTCTGATTCTTTGAAAAAAATAATTGTAAATTACAGTTACAAAATGCTGAATATAAATTACATGACCCATAGATAATTGGCTCACCATATATTACAATATTTCTATAATACAGGGACTCTAAAAGGTCTTCTCATGTTTTAATTTGCATCTATTGTAGTAAAATAAGCTAATCAGGATGTAAACTCACTGTTGGAATGTAAAACTAAAACTAAAAGATTGCTAAAACTAAAGATTCCTTTTTTTCCTTTGTCTCCCTCTGCTCATTCCTCCATCTTTTGTGGGAATAGGTGTTTTCAAAGCAAGATAATAAACAGTTATGCTTTTGTAAAAGCAACAGAAGTACAGAGAGGTTGGAAATTGGTGGTGGTGGTGGTGAGGAATTAGGTAATTAACCAGCAATTTTTGTATTGAAGGGGGACGGAGCAGCAAGATGTAGGTTAGCAGTTGGACTGCTTAATGTAGTCCAGGGAAAATGATAGTAAGCCCAGAGCTCTGAAGAATGATTCTATTATGTGGGAGTCAAGGAAAGGATCATACTACAGGGCATCATTTGCATAGTGCCCTGAAGCATGTGTAGTGGTGAGAAAATGTACTGCTATCTAGTGATCTGTGTTACTGAAGGATCCCTCCATCAGCGTTTTTAAAATTGGAAATTACAGAAAGTAACTCAAACTACATTATGCAAAGAAAAGAGCATTACTTCATTACATGAAAACAAGTCTAGAGTTAATCTAATGTCAGGAAAGGCAGACTCCAAGGACATTGATTATATTTTCTCTATCTCAGTTTCTTCATCTGCAAAATGTAGAAAATAGTAGCATTTACCTCATAGGGTGGTTGCAAAATTAATTGTCATAAGTAATATACTTATAAAAATAACTAGCACAAAGTAAGTGTTTATAATTCCTTTTTTAAATTTTCTACTTGTTTCAATTACAGTTGACATTCAGTATTATTTTATATTAGCTTTAATTCTTTTCATTGACAAAGACATTTTTCAAAACCTATAGAACAATTTGTACATATTTCTTTTTTCTTTCAGAAGGGACTCTTCTGAGGAAACCAAATATTTTAATGAACTAAAATATCAAGATTATATCACAAATAAAAAGAACATTTTGAATGAAAATCATTAGTAAAATAATTAATAATTACGCTATCTTTGTTCGATAGGCTCATTCTTATTTGGAAAAAGTGTTAAGAGAGATTATAGATCAATTTAATTATCAAACTTGAAGCACCTTATGAAAGCATTCCATTTTAGATTATGCTCCCCTGTTTTAATATTCACAATCATTGATATTTACCAATATGTGAGAAAAGAATGTGGATGAAACATATGTACAGGACATATTTCTATGACTCCTATGATGAACACTCCTGTGTTCAACAACATCAACAAATTATAGAAGTAATAAGTCAGCCAATTGATAAAGCACTTGCTCAATGCATGAGCTTCACAATTCAGTCAGGTGTAAATTCCCTTGACTTTCTTGCAGGTATTTCTGCCCGAACACCTGCCCTGCATTGATTCAAGTTTCCTCCTTCCTTTTCATTTTAAGGAGAGCAGTTTCTCTGCTTGGCCATGTTGGATTCTCCATATCTTCATTGATTCCAATACCTCCCAGTCTCATAAAACACAGTCAACCTTTCTTCTCTCTTTCCTTTAAGTTCTCCCTTTCCATGTGCCTTTCGTCTTCTGCTAATCATTACATAATCATTCTCATATTAAAAACCATTCCTCACCCTGCCTGTATTGTAGGTATGTTAGCTTTCTCTATAACTTATTAAATCTAATTACCCCAAAAGGTGGTTCATGGTCATTACCTTTTCTGTTCAAGTTCCATTTCCCTTTCTCCCACTGATTGATGGAGAACGTTCCATATCCTCCATCAATCAACAAATGTACGCAAACTTGGACTATCTGACTAACACCTGTTGCATTAGTTTTTCCATTTGCAAAGAAAAATATCAGCACTTACTTTTTAGACTTATTGTGAAGACTTAATGAAATAATATAAATATATTTATGTACTATACCTGGCACATAAGAAGAATGCCAATAAATCTTTGATCATTAGTAATGACATATTTACTGAATAAACTTAAAGTTATTCTTGTGAAATTTCACTAATAGAATGTAAGTGGAAAATTATACATAGGAAATGATCAGGTGTGAATGTAAGCATATTTTCAGGAATGAGTATTTACTTCATGGTGGTGGTAATGGGGAGACCCTTTAATTTAGGTAGGTTGACATTTTATGAACTCCTTCAAATGTCCATCTGTAACAGAGACTAGCACCTGTCCATCAAAGATTCAGATTACCTTACTGTTTCATAGACATGATTCTGAGAAGCATCTACCCAGGTTGAGGCTACATTTAGGATACAGTAAGGGGATGGTTTTGAATGCATTTTTCCCCCAAACACTGAGGGTTAACATAGTGTGTGTGTGTGTGTGTGTGTGTGTGTGTGTGTGTGTGTGTGTTCCTGAACTGGCTTGATTAAAAAATAGATGTGCTTCTCCTTTCTCTCGCTTTCCCTTTTCCTTGCTGTTTAGAAACTACCTGTTGAAAATATCAAAGTCCTGTTATGGGAGGTGCCTGGATAGTTGAGGGATGAGGAACATCATCTGAAGTACACCAATATCTGGCAGTTATGCAAAAGGTAGATAAACTCGTATGAAATCTACAGAGACTTTTTGATGTGTCTGAGTTACCATAACGAATACATCTTTTGCTTATTTTGTGAGAACATCCATATTTTCATGAATTTGAGTACAAAAAGGTTTCTCTCTTTAGGCAGTAAAATTGAAATCGATACCTCTATCTCATTTGACCAACATACAAAGAACAAATAGCTACTTGTGAAATGATTGAATCACCCTTTAAAAGTCTACACCAATGTTATCTATACAATCTTAGATATTTGGACGTTTAAATGGAGCAATCCTGATTTCTCTGAACTTTATTTCCTAGGAAATATTAAACTCATATTTGTCTAAACAAGGCCAGTGTTAAGTAGCAGAGACTGAGTGTTGCTTTTAGAAGGACAAATGTGCATTCTTGAAGCAGGAAATTGAAATGGTAGAAATGTGTTAGTCTATTGAAAAATCATCCAAATTGACAAGGACTGCAATGAGTATAAAGCAGCAGACTGTAAAGTAGTTTATCAGCTTTTGTTTTTTTTCCAGTGAATTCCTATTGGTAATAGAACGATGGTAGAAGTTCCATTTAAAAATAATGAGAAATATGAAAATTAATATAATTTTCAAAATAAATCCAAAATATAAGCTATACTGTGTGTTTCATAGTATATTGAGTTTTTATGTTTGTATACAGTGAGGTAAATAAAATAAAAATTATTTCTGAAATTGGGAAAATGGCATAGGGTAGGACTCATAGTCCCATATGTCATGTTATTTATTTCTTCCTTTTACTGCAAAATGTTTGTCCATTTGATTGAACTTCATCAATTTTCCTTAATGGCCTATATTTACTGGATGATTACTATTGTGAGAAAAAAATGAAGAACCCTCTGCTTGCTTTATAGTTCTGGGCTTTCCACAAAATATTTTTTTTAGAATGAAAAGACGCAAATAGATGAGAACAAAATAAAACTCAATTTGTCCATAATACTGTTGTTCACAGACCTCTGCTCCTAGGAATAGGGGCTCCTTTATGTTCTGTGTGGATAATGAATGCATGTGTGCTTTTCCCTAGCATTCTGAATGTATGACTGTGTACTCATCATAGGGCAATTACCCAGTTGTTAGCTAATTTTGAATTTTGCACGATTGGCAACATTTGTATATTAACTCTTCATGTTATTATCTACTTTTCATATCTCAAAGATGGACAGTCTGTAAATCATATACAGTGATTCATTTATCTAGACATAGACTTAATGGTTGATATTTTGAAAAGAGCTAATACGTTTATACAAATAAAAAAATTACCAGACAAGGAATAGAGGGATCATTTTGCTATAGTTTATATTATTAAAGGACTCGCCTTTGGTTAAGATACTAAAAATAAATGAAGAAAAAGTAACATAAAGTAGAATAGAAAAAATAAAATGAAGCAACCAGTCATTGCATTTATCAGATATGGAAAACTGATATAAATCTAGTCATGTTTTTAGGGAAAAAATATAAAAATTAAATATGTAACATTATTATTTAAAGTCACTTTAATTATATTTTACAACTATTATCTTATTTAATTCATAGAAAATGTTATTACTATTACAATTACCAGCACATTATTATTTATTAAGAAACAGAAATAATCACTTGAAAATTGCAATTCGGTTTTATTGATATGGAAAGCAATGCTATATTTGAAACTCAGTATTTAATGCAAAATAGAAAGTGAAATTTAAATTATATTTACTTTTATTCAACTTAATGGGGTATTTCAAAAAATATATTAACTCCTCTATTATTTTGTTTGGCCTGTAAGTATGCTCTGTGTTTTCTTTTTATTTATTTTTCAAGAACTTTGGCTGGCTGATTGAATGATACAAGAGTTCAGGTCTTGCTATATTAAAATTACACAGTAATTTTATTTCTAACCTTAAGTTTAGAGAAAATACAGAAGAAAGAAGAACAAGTCAGACAGCATCCTTAAAAACTAGTGAGATAATTTCAAAATTGGGGCATTCTAGAAGACAACTGGTATACGGTCCCTAAAAGAAGTTAATGCCAGTTTAAAAAGTACAGACTGTTGTAAAATAAGACACCAAATATTTTGGGTATCCTGCTTTGATAATGGGGGCAAAGAAAACCTTTACAAGAGATAGGTAGGACATAATTAGGAATATTTAAATGTCAGTTCTGCAGTAGAGGACATTAGGAAATTCTTGCTGATATTCTTCATTGTGGTAGTGTTATTTATGCATTATAACATAGTATTCATATTTTTTAAAAACACATGCTGATACATATAGGAAAGAAATGCAGAGCCCACAACTTACTTTGAAATGGCTCAGTAAAATACACACACACACACACACACACACACACACACACACTTGTTCACTTATATATGTATAATAGAAGGAATTATAGCAAGATATAAAATATTATTGAATCCAGATGGGGGATATTTAGGTATATTATTTGACCATCCTTTTATTTTTTCATAGTTTTGAAAATTTTCACAAAAGCTTAAAAAATATAAAGCCGTATACTTAAGAGATGAAATAATACAGTTGAAAAGGGAAGAGGCTCTGTATTAAGTAACTCATGCAGCATATACCAAATTTACACTCAAAATGTTTGCAACAGCCATTCTTAAAATTTTAAGGTCAGTTCAGAAATTCTACACTATTTAAACTGTGCCTGAACTTTCCAGATGCCTCCATGCACATTGTCCAATAGCAAGCTAATCCAAGTGACTATGATTGGGGTGGGGGAGAATTCCCTCCTCTACTTTTCTTTAGTTCTACGGCTGGACTAATAATAAAAGAATAGAAATGGCACAGGACTAGACTGACAGAAATATATCCAATTTAATCAGTGAACAATGGGGAATCACAATATGATGCCTGACTCATAAAATGAGGCTCAAAATCAAACAAAAAAATTGACCAAACCTAGTACCTTTTTATACTTTTAGACAAAAAAACAATACATGTATGAAAATTGACAGGATGAAAACAAAAATAATGCCCTTAGAAAGGAATCTAAGCAAAATTTTGGTATTCATTAGTGAAGAATCTAAACAATGTTTGGGCTTGGGTAGTAAATAAAGAGGCAAGAAAATATGGGTGGTTTTTTTTTTAGCTGAGCCATCCTGCCACCTCAACAGCAGCTCAGATGCTGCTCAGCTCTGCTCAGGCTGGGCATTGAACTGCTGTTGCTCAGAGCTCAGTTTCCACTTTTGAGTGAGCTCTTAACCAACTGACCCACTCGGCCAGCCCAAGGTTTGTTTCTATATACTCTTCAACTCTGAGTTCTTTAAGCCTAGTGATAAGGGAAGGTGTGTTTTCTAGGTACAGGGAGGACATGTTTCACATGGGAGATTTAATTCTGGCTTTTAGGGAGACAGAGAGGTCGGAGTGTCCTTGCACTGGCACATTCTTAAGTAACTTTAATTCAAAATAATTGATATGTCATTGTGGGATATCTTGGGGTGGCCTTCCCTGGGTCGTGACACTGCCATTGACTTTTCTAATAAAGGTCAGGAGTTCCTCAAACCCTTAAATTTTTAATGATCTTATTTCCATTTTTATTTTTAGTTCTGGATAAAATTATCAGAAGGCATAGCTTTATGAACATTTTAGAACATGGACACAGCAGCTCCGACGTCTCCCTTAATTTGGGATATATTATTCCCCTTCCCATCAGCTTTGTCTGTGTCTGTTCATTCCTAGATACACCCTACAGCAGGAGTATTCTTGCTGTAAAATATTTTAGTGTACAGAAACATAAACACAAATGAGAGGGTTGTTTTCTTTTTTTCTTTGCAACGTTATTGTTTATCTACTCTCTTAAGAGAGACATACTTCTGTGTAATTTGGTGAGTTTTATGCAGTGTAAATGTTAGACACGAAATTAAAGATCAGGCAGTATATTGAAAAATTAATCAGCAATGAAGATGTACAATCTAAAATGACAGTGAGGC
This sequence comes from Aselliscus stoliczkanus, assembly GCA_033961575.1. Lineage (NCBI taxonomy): Eukaryota > Metazoa > Chordata > Mammalia > Chiroptera > Hipposideridae > Aselliscus > Aselliscus stoliczkanus. Next base: position 117,254,951 of record CM066736.1, read on the forward strand.
AAAGAAAAAAACTCATTATTAAATCTCTTGTGACAGTATTTAAGTATAAACATAATTAATTTATGTATAAATATAATGAAAAGTACAACTTTATTGGTTAATTATCATGATTGGATTAGTAGTTTTATATGCTTATGATAAAAAAGAGAAATAAGTATAAAATTATGTAATATATGAAGTAATAAATGGAAGAAGTGAACGAAATCTATCCGCACATAGTCATAACTACCAAAAAATCTTGTCACTCATATCCATGGGTAAATTCTAAGATTTTATTTGTTTTTCTTTGCAATATTTCAAAGCTTGACTGTAATCTAATATCTAATAGATGTCAAGGACGTGTTTTTTTTCTTTAGTTCTCACATTAGTTCATCAGTACTAAATGATTCAATTAATATTTTTAAATACTTGGCTCATGGAGAATATATAGAAAAGTGTGAGTTTAATTCATTTTCTATTAGAAAATTTTGTTGGAAAAGTGTCACTTGTTTTCAGTCACATTTTCATAATGGAAATTGGTTCCTCTCTCTAATCTGACTTAATGGAAAAGAAGATCAAGTTCTTGACATATCTGATAGGATATCAACACAATTTGCTGGAACACTTGCCACTTGATGATGAAACTGTCAGAACTATACTAATGAGAAAGGGATGCTTTGATTAGATGCCTTGTTGAATGTTAATTATGTAGTTAGGAAAATAGAGAGTTTATATTCTGACATGAAATCCCTAGTAGGATACAATGGATTCATAAAGGCCAGAAAGTCAAACTAAAAACAAAATATCATTTATCTGATACATTGGCCAAATAAACACCTTCAGTATGACCTTGAAAAGTCATGTAATTTGCTAGTATTAATAGATAATGTTCATCCAGATTACAGGCTATAATGCTTTGTGGATTATTTCAGTAATATTGGTTCCATATTCTAGGACTAACAGTTGCAAGTTGGTGTGGAGTTAGAGATAAGCAATTAAGATTAAAAAAATCTACCAAAGATGTTGCATGAAAAATACATGAAGTAATGTGATATATTTTGCTTGGATACATTAAAAATATGTTAGTCAGCTTCAAATATTTGAAACTCTATCATGTAGAAGAGATAGAAGGCTTATTCACTATTGGGTTATATTTGCAAATACAACTGGAACTGCAAATGCAGCTGTCCAAGAATGAAAAGAATAATGACTGCTAAGGAGTATCTATGTTAAGACAGGGTCCACTAAATTATGTGTATAATTTCCTTGATTTTGATTTTCTATGAAGTTCTGAAATTAATAGTCATATTCTATGTAAGTTACAAGATTGATGTAAACTATTAAAGTATGTTGGAGGTAAGTCAGTTGACTGTTAGATACAAGGGACTATATTATATATTCCTAGAAATTTTGTATATAGTTCCGTTTTGACCAATTACAACCATTTTGTCTTTTAAAAAGTAATCTAATTTCCTACTGGTTGCAGTAAGATAAAGTAAAAGGTATGATAAGACTTTTTGAAATCTCATCATCATTCAGGGAAGGCAATAAGATTGTATCTACTGAAACACAGGCAGTTCTCTATTTAAATTAATTTGCAAACCATTTTTTCTTGACATTTTAGGTAACTTGGGAAATAACTATTTTATTTTAAATTTTGCTTGTAGAAACCCAAAGTCACTTGAATATGCAACCTTATTTCACAACTGAAGCTTTAATCAACTTGGATAACTTGATAATGTTGTGACTACATAGGGAGATTTTTCATGCATGCCTGTGAATGTTTTATTCTTGTTACAGTTGATAATGTCTGAAATCTGAAGGACTATGCAATAATCCCCATATAATATCTTCATGTTCACCTACTGCAGCAGTTCCATTTACATATTCCACAAACACTAATTATTTTCATAGAATGCACTTAATTAACTCCATCCCACTGCAGAAATCTCATCTAGTGGAGAGGATGAAACTCAGTTAATTGCAATCTGGGAGAATATGTGCCTTAAATAGGTGCAACCTCCTGTATCTATTTTGTAACTCTGTTTATGAATAAACATAAATTTTAGGATATTATGTTTAGTTTCAGTCTATCATGTTCTATACACAAACGATAATTTATGGGTGTTTTCATCCAAGCTTTTGATTTCTGGTGTCAGGTTATTATTAGAAAATAAGTAAAATTAATTCACATTACATAATCTATAATGGGTATTTATAGATCTTTTATTTTAAGCAAATTTCCCATCAGTGTTTACTTTTAACTTAGAATGAAAAATAATCAAATCAGTCCACTCTAAAGTCATGGCTGGTGAATTGTTATTGCTCAGTACATTTGGTAAATGCCTCTAAATTCTTTCCAGTATAGGACATTTGAAGAAATTGAAATCATTCTTCCATAAGGAGATGGAAGTATTTTGAATGCTTTTCAACATCTATAAACTCTGTACCTTATCAATTATAAAGTATATTCAATATTTTGACCTTACCAAGTCTGTCTTCTGGAGCAGAGTATATGCTTGTTCCTAAGTGAAACAAGGAAAGAAAATTTTATATAATATATTTTGTAATGCAATGCATAAATAGCTTACATAATGGCTCTGCAACAGTGTCAGTAATTACAATATTGTGCCCTCCTTTTGTAATTTAAAAATAAGCAAACAGCCAATACACACACACACACACGCACACACACTAAAATAAGTACAACAAAGTTCAATAAAATCCTGATATTTTCTATGAAGATACAGTAGAATATTTTTGAAATTTCAAAGTATTTCTAATGTATTTGTTTTGATGCCTCTGCTTTGTTGATTCCATGGCTTGTGTTAATGTACCTGGCAGATAGAGTACTTGCATACCTCCAAGATTCCCTGCTCCCCTGTGCCCCCACACCCCTTCCCCCAGTGTCCATGCCACACAAACCCCTAGGAGAGTAAATATGATGGATCTAACTACTATGATTGAATTATGTGATAAGACAAAGTTGACTTAAAGAAAAGATTATCCAGGGGAACTGAACCTAATCACAAGTCCTTTGAAAACCACTGAGTTTTCCCTGGCTGTGGCAGATAGAAGCAGAAGAGGGAGTATGCAATATGCCATTGCTGGCTGGAGATGTAGGGGGTCATATGAAAAGGAACGCAGATGGTCTGTAGGAGCTGAGAGCAACTCCTGACCAACAATCACTAGTTAGTTGGAGTTCTCAGGCTTATAACAGTAACGAACTGACTTTTCTCATTCAAAACGGATTCTCTCATTTGAAAAATGGAAGCATATTTTTCTCCAGAGCTCCTAGCTGAAAATTCAGCCTGTTCAACACCTTGATTTGAGACTGAGACCCAGTCAAGCCCATTGAACCCAATCAAGCCTACTGCAGTTCTCACCTGCACAACTATGAACTAAAAATGGATTTATTTAGACACAAAGTTTGTGTCAGTACAAAAAATAATAGCTATGAAAATAACAGGAAAAAAAAGCTAATAAAGCTAATATTACAATAGTGCAGAATATTTGATGCTATGTGCCAAGCCATTAGTTTTCAAGCTAACTTTAATAGAATTATTTGCTTTTGAGATGAAAATCCGACATGTACTCTCAATACATGTAATAAATAAATGTGCATACTTATAGTTGAATTGAGACACCTCTGGATAAAGGCTGACGCTGTTCAATATTGATTTAACACAAATATTAATTTCACTAATGTTATATGCCAAGTCATATTTTATTCCATATTTTCCACATTTAGCTGGTATTCTATACAACATTCCCAAAGGTTCAGATAGTAAATGTTATGGAAAAAAGTAATATAAAACAACATGATAAAGAATAATTAACATTTAGGGGAATACTTTCGATGGGATGGTTAGTGAAGGTTTGGATAAGAAACTAATATTACAGCTAAAATCTAAATGTGGAGATAAAGCATACCAGGCAAATCTGGTGGTAGAGCATTCTAGGTAATCTTCCATTCATCACTGTGACATGACTATCTCAAATACTCATTTCTTAAAATTTGTTAGAAAACCACTGGCTTAAGACAAGAAATAATTATATTCAGTAATTATGTACCAGGTATTTCCCCCAGAAACCTAACAAAACTAAGGTTACAGAATGGTTCATCTTTGACTATTAAATTGGTCTAATGAATAAATTCCTGCATACTGTCTGTCACTCTCTAAGTGTTCCCATTGGTTCAGCTGAAAAGGAATATAGAGGACATTTGACAGCTGGAAGTGTGGTTACTGTCAGAGTTTTGTTTTCCATGGCTCAATATGGAGCATGGACAAGTAAGGCTACACTGAAGAAGTATAAATTGGATAACATGCAGAAAATGCCAGAGATAGGACTAATCTTATACAAAAAGAGGATTAACATCTTGCTGATAACACCATAAAATTCAGTTTTGTATGCCCTCTGTTCCACTTGAGAACAAATAGAGCATGCTTATCATTGTGAGACTTAGTGTGACTTTATCAGTTTTTTAAAAGATTTAGGGCTGGGATCCTGTCCTATTCACTTAGTCCCTTCAATCCAGGGAGGACCTACATCATCCTAGAGGGGATTTTTTTTTCCCTGTAGCATATTGCATCATATGTTATGCTAGTGGGAAGGGAAAGACAGTCTAATGGAATTCCTCCTTTGTCTCTTCTTTGCAGTTGACTCTCTGTGGCTCTTTGTACAAATATGTATTGTAAAATATTTATTGTAATTACTTATTTATACAACTAACCCACTCCCCAATGTGACTTTGCATGTTTCTAAGGCAAAGACAATATCATTTGGGTTTTTTCCAACTGATAGTAGTTTAACAATACATGTTTGTTAAATGAATAAAACTAATTTGCACTGTAATGTTATTAGCTGATGAGAGTTCCTTATGTTAATGCTTTCAGAGCATGGGGATTGGCATAAAGTTTTCCCTTAATACAGTTGTGTAGGCTGAATGAAGCTAATGTAGACAAATACGGATTTTTTTCCTCATCAACTTTGTCTTTTGCATCACTTATGGAAAGACATATTTATCTATATTTATTTGAAGGGTGATACAAGAAATTATGTGTAGCCAGAAATAGGAAATGCTGATCATTTGGTACTTGACATACAAACAACCATACTATACACACAACTATATCTATATCTATCTATCTATCTATCTATCTATCTATCTATCTATCTATCTATCTCTCTATCTATCTATCTATGTCACTGTATATCTGTAACAAGAATGTAATATTTCATTGCTAATCCCAAAGTATATATACTGAACTGCATTTATTTTAATTAATTAAAATAAGCATTATTTTAATTAGTCTCTGATTAGACCTGGGGTAGACGAGGTGAAGCAACTCAAGAATAATGAACTATTTCCAATCTACTTAATACAAAGTGAGTGTAGAAACACTAGAAGATGGTTAGAAATTCCTTGTCCTATTTTTCGGCCAAAACTGATCTTAGGTTCCCTCATTGGGAAAGAGAAACCAGGAAGCCGAATGCTTTCTAAATATCAGATATAAATCACAAACTTGGAAATGTTTGCTATCAAAGCTTTTATTCTCTGTATAAATAAGGCATCATGCATGTCTTTCTTGGTTTTCATTTTTATTTAAAATGGCTCTGATTTCTACTGTTTGCCAAATATTGGCCTCTTAAAAATGCACTGCCTGATAGTCCCTCAGGGGAATTTATTGCAGAATAATGCACTAACACTGATGCCAAGGGAAAGTAATGTCCATATCAAAATTATAGAGCAGAATACAATTAAATGAGATAGCCTATGTATTATAAAATGAGAAATAGATTTTTTTTCATTATTTTAAACTTCTATTTCAAAGCAGGATTTATTAGCCACTGTTTGATTTTCTGTGAGGTCTACAAACTACCATGGATCAATGAGAAAATAGACAATGGCTTCTTGAACATCAATTTCAGCTACATGTTGGTGTTCTAAAATTCCTATTATTAATAGATTGTGTTAATTAAAAGCCTAGATATCAGGGCATCACATGTAATTTGTACATTTGGATTTTACTCACAAAATTATTTTTAGATCCTCAAAAATGAAACATGCACATGCTAGAAAATGCGGAACACATAGAAAAATGTAACACATCAGAGAGTAAGTAAATAAGTATCAACACAAACTAGGGCAAGAAATACTTCATTTCTATATGCATGTAAAACAACATCTAGCTCAAAAACACACCTTGACTGGAAACCTAATGTTTTCCCCAAGGTCGCACCACAGTTTGGGGATCTTTCAGGTGAAATGGGGAATGGCTCTGGCAAGTTGTAATCTGCCCACACAAGACTTCCAGTGTCCTGTGAGAAAAGTAGGTTTAAGTCCATCACTTTGTTGTTAATTCTCTCCAATCATTAAACAAGATAATCTGTTATATGGCTGCTTCCTTTCTAGTCTTACTGAGACCAGCCATTTGTCTCAGGAGGCTTGATCATCACTGAATGCAGTGAGCTAACCACTATTGCTGATAGGCCTGTTGTCTCTTCTCCACCAGTTTTAATATTTCAAATCATTGACTGTCCTCTCTCAGTTGGGAAATCTTTCTTCTCTTTGCTTCAGGCCCCTTCTCTTCTTGACATCCTCAGAAAACCCACCTTATTTTTATTCTTCCAAAATAGACCCCAGAGGCCCATTAATCTCCAAATCAAATTTGCCAAACATTATTGGTTATTTTCTTTGCAGAGAAAGGAAAGACTTGATCTGTCAATATTATTACTCCAACAAAGGAAAAAGAATTGAGAGTTTGGTTGTTATGTTAAAATAGATAGACCATTCAGATCTTACATTTCTGCTAGCCTTCATGTTCAACAAGATTTTTTTTTTTTCTAATTTCAGTATTTGCTCCCTAAATCACTTCATGGAGTGAGATTTTCAATAAAGAGGGACCTGCTCCTTTAGAATGATAATAACTCTCACATATAATAAGTAGCATATGTCTCTGTGGCTTGTATTTTCCCCAGGCTCCTGGGGTCTTTAATTTTATCCTGAGTTATAGAGGACGTTTTTTGTTTTTTGTTTTGTTTTTTTTTGCTTCCATCTTCTAAAATATTGACCCCTCTGGGTGATTTTTCTTCCTCCCCAGTCTTTTTTCATTTCCCTGGGAGTCAAAATTATAGCATGAGCAGAATATCACATAGTTGTTGATAGGGCCCTGATCTGCATTACATTAAGTAGGGAATAGATTGGGGGCACTTAATATGAGCTGTTTTTTTTGTTTCTTTTTGTACCCTCATCACACTTGAAGTCATTTTCTTCTCCCAACTCTGAAACACACAGACTAGGATGGCATCTCTATTCACATTTGGCTCTAATAGAGAGAGAAACAGTGGGTAGCTCTTATATCCTTGTTCAGTTTCCTTCAGGGAAGTGACACTTTCTACTTCCTCCATTTCCTGGCTTTCAACTGTCAGATGATGGAAGAGACATAGTGTCAACAAAGTTCATGCTGTCATAGAACTTGAGGGATTCTTCTTACTGGCCTAGCTCTGCTTTCTAAACCTCTAGCTTTCTGTGTCTTTTGCATTGAAACTTGTACTTTCTCTCCAGGAAAATCATCATGAAAAATCCTCCATTAATATAAGAAATATGTTAGCAGTTATTACTCTTATTACGATAATAACAACCACCTATGGGAAAACATGTGAAACACTTTGATATCCTTCCAGTACATTTAATATATATCTATATATGTACATCTACATGTATATATCTGTAGATCTAGATATATAGACACAGAGCTATAGATCTATAGATATAGTTATATACTCATAGAAAAAGATAAATATCTATATCTATATACATAGCTAAAGATAAATATCTATATAAGTAGATAAAGATATGTATTAAATAACAGGTACATTTTATAAACTTACGTATAATTTTGTATTTATTTTATCACTTCATAGTTGAAAAGAGAGTGTTGAAAAGTCTCTGAAATTTAAATATGTATATTTAAAACACACATATTTTGGTTAGCACAGTTTTTTAAAAAAAATATTAGCTTCCCGTATTTAAAAAAATATATAGAGATTTTCAGATTTGTGGTTTTTTCTTGTAACAAAAAGGGATTGCAACATTAGATGTGAATTTGAGTCTTGCAGCATTTGACAATGACTCTAGGGACTGCAGCCCCTTCTCGTTACAGCACATGCCATGCCATGAGCTCCCAGGTGACCACAGTCTCCACTGGGGGTTCCCACTCTCTTTATCTGCATATCCCATAGAATTATTTGTATTTGTATTTCCTGTTATGCACAGGTTCATAAAATGAAATACCCTTTATGACAATAATGTACAATGTACTCTAATGTCCCAAACCATTCTATAATTTTGTATACTTTGTATATTTAAAGCACTGCCTGTCAATGTGGGTTGGAGCATTTTGCTTTGCCAGGGGACATCTGACAATGTCTGGAGACCTTGTTGCTTGTGCAACCGTGGAGCTTTGGTGGGTGGTTATGTCGCAATCTAGTGTGTAGAAGCCAAGGGTGCTGCTGAATATCCGGCAAAGTATGGGACAGCCCCCACAATGAGGAATAATCCAGCCAAACCAATAATTGAGCTGATGTTTAAAATTTTGTCTTAGAGATTGCACACATAATGACTGAACTCTTTTAAGTAGTAAAGTAGGTTTTAATAAAGCAGACCAAAGGATATGGGCAGATTTTATGGAATTGGTGGCCATTGTCAAATTTCTCTCAAGAAAAGTATTTTTGATAGACACTGTTTTAAATTTTTATTAGTTTATTTAGTAAGAAAATTTATAAATAAATACAAGATAATTTATGAATAAATACAAGCTGGAGTGTAATAGAATTTGAGAAAAATTAAATCCTCAGTAAATAATCTCACCTTGATACACAGTGGAGCACAAGAATGCCTTTGGAGTAGAAGCTTTTCCTGTACCTTCTTCAGTATCTTTTTTTGTTTTTTTAGCTGAGCCACGCTACCACCTGCTGGCAACTCAACAGCAGCTCAGCTCAGGCAGGGAATCGAACCCGCAATCCTGTTGCTCAGAAACTCGCACTCATTGAGGGAGCTCTTAACCCACTGAGCCACTCAGCCAGCCCCCTCCTGTACCTTCTTTACAGTGTCGAGGACACACTTCAAGTTCAATAAATATTTAATCACGATAATGGGACATTTTGAGGCTGCCTTCTAGAAAAAGTGTAGTAAGCAGTTTAGTGTTAATTAGCATTCATGGGCATTAACAAGGCCTGGGGACTACGCATAAGCTGAGAAGATACGACATACTTTAAAAAGTAATTTCAAAATATTAAAAGACTTCACTCTCCTTTAGTTTTTTTTTTTGTTTTTTGTTTTTTTAAATGCTTTAATTTATTTTTCTAATGAAGAAGTTCGGGATATCCTGAAACTATATTTAACAACTAACCAGAGGTAAAATTTAATGAATATCTACACATATAAGGAAACTGCGGGCTAGAGAAAGATGTTTCAGGTTGACTATAGCCCAAATGTTGATATGGATTCAAATGAACTCAAATTAAACTCAAATGGAGTGAGTCCTATGCCAGTGTTGGGGACACTGGAAGCAGCAACAGCCTGGCATGGAGAGTCAGAGCCAAAACAGGGTTAGGACGATGTAGGGAAGTGGGAGGTAATGGGGACAGTGGCACTGCATGACATGCTGAAACTGAAAGAGGTTGAGGAGGACAGGTCTGAGGGAATGAAGTGGGGTTAGGAAGGTAGCCATGCAAGTGTGGCATAATAGTGTTGGTGACCTGGTGACCTGTGTCATAGGCTGAAGTGGATTGAGGTCGACAGTGTGCATGGGGGTAATGGTAGTATTTGCCTGTCTCAGAATTGCAGTTTAGTCAGGGCTGGGGGCATCTACATTTGGATGGGTGGTACGGGTAGCGGCAATCCATCACAGTGCACCCCTGTGTTGTAGGATGTGAAGTTATTCCCACAGTTTTAGATATTTTTTATAACCAAATGCCCCAAATCTATATTAGTTGTATATTTCTGTGTAACAAATCCCTCCCATATTTAATGGCTTAGATAGCAAATATTTATTATCTCACAGTTTCTCTGGTTAAGAATCGGAGTTCAGGTTTCTGGGTGACACAAGCTTTCTTCTGTGATTGCAGTCAAGCTGTTGGCTGAGGCAGAGTTACCTCCAGTGGCAACTGGGCCTAAAGGATCTGCCTCCAAGTCTCCCATTAGGATACTGGCGATATTCAGAAGACCCACTTCCATGCTCACACATGTGGACCTCTACTAATGGCTGCCTCATGACAGCTAGCTTCCACAAAACAAATCAAAGAGAGGCCAAAAGAATATTCCTTATCATTTTATACCTGAATATCAGCCGAGGCATCAAATCACTTCTTCCCTAGTCTATTTGTCAGTTGTGAGTAAATAAGTCCAGCCCAGGGATAGGCATTAGGAATGTACATGAGTACCTGGAAACAGAGGTTACTGCGGACCACCAGAAGGTTTCCCAATCAATGCAAATTTTACTAAAGAAATATATGCAGATCTAGGCCACATACTGAAAAACTTCTGCCAATCTATTCCTTTGAATCGGTTTTTTACTTTCCACAGATTTGGGAGGACTGTCACTTGGAATACATATTTGCATATTTGTTAATGTGAGCATGTGACGTAATTGTTTCTTCAATGACCTCCCAATGAGAAAGAAGTGGTTAAGGCAAAAGGAAAGAATAGAATCCATTGCTGTTCTCACCACCATAATTGGTGTCAAAAACGGCATTCAAATAAGGAATGTGATATCTCACGTTTCACTGAAAGGACAGAGTATATAGATCATCAAATATCCTGTCTCTGCAGAGAATCCTCTCCATCATATCCTTTGTGCTAGGGAATAGATACTCTTAAAATAGGAAGGAGACGGGTAGAAATTGCCAACTATGCGGCTCTTGGTGGGGGGATAGGAGACAAAACAACTCAAGCGGAATTCCCTGACTACTTGACAATTTTTGCACAAAATATAAGCATGTGGGTTAAGAATTAGTTTCCACTGGGGCCTATGGAGATATGGAACAGTAATGATTTCTGCTCTCAAATATGTTCTGGTGTTCAGCAGACTTAAGATGACTTTGCAAGCCACAACCGTAAGCATATTAGCATGGTCCACTAAAAGAGTTGAGTTGAAACTCAGCTTGAAGTGTATTCTTTACATCATTATGACTCTGTTGGACATATTCTTTTATGCCAACAAAATATTTGAGAAATAATCTTTCCACAGCCACACTGAATTTTGAGCATTATAGCAGAAAATAATACGAAGTCCCAAGTAGAGCTTGTTACATAGATAACCTTCAAAAATAACAAACTACCCTCCCCACCCCCATTAACAAAGCACTAAGAAAAGCTGTTTGCTTTGTCGGCCAGATGTCATATTTTTATTAATTTATCTTATGTTCAATCATTTTAAGCATATGTGACAGTCCCTGAGACATTTACCGTTTAACTTATTTCAAACTTATTTCTATATAAAACACAATACAGAGGCTAAAGAATTCTGAATAAGATGGAGTTAACCATAGTTTAATTTCTACAGAAAGAGCAAATTGGTAGGTTTAATTGGTGTGCATTTTCTGCGCTGAAAGTATGAGCTCTTGGGGTGTGAAGCACTTCACCTGCAAAATAACAAAGGAGCATAGATGAGCAAGTCTAAGCATACAGAACATGTTTATACATATTTATATATTGATTTAAATTTGAACTTGGATTTAATATAACTTCAAGTTTTAATCTACTTTAGGTCTTCAATAAGTAAATGCTAACATGAAAATGTAGTTCACGGAAGACTTTTCTAGTAGTTTTGAGTACAATGAATTTGATAAAAGGGCAAGAGAGAAATGGAAAGCTGACAAATCAGTAATTGAAAAAGGGAATAGATATAACAAACTCCCTAGTGCTTAACTCAGTGAATGATTACTAAGCTTATTTATAACATGGTTAAGTTATAACTGATTGAAAGAATAACTCATATAAAGCATGAATCTCAATTAATTAGAAACATGTGTATATGTCATTTTAATAGGTATACATCATTTTGTTAGAAATTCAATTATGACATTTGAATAGCTTATTTAGGGAACTCTTTCTTCAACAGTATTTTATATCTGAAAAATTGTAAGAATTAACTGCATGATTCACGTAATCCATAATGCATGTAACAGATTTTCAATAAGCAAACAGCCATTATTTTCATAGACTTCTCTGAAAAAGATTGTTGACCAAATTGTTGGTACTAGAAAACCTCATTCACTCATTAATAGGCTGATTTACTGGAATCTTCTTTCAGGTTAAACTGTTGAGTAGATCAATCGAAAAAACACAATGGGAGGGGGATAAGATTGCAGATGATTAGCTATAATATGAAAGGCAATTTATATCTCACCCCCTTAGAATGTTTTAGAACCATCTATTTCTAGAATATATGAACCTAAAAGAGTTGAGTTGAAACTCAGCTTGAAGTGTATTCTTTACATCATTATGACTCTGTTGGACATATTCTTTTATGCCAACAAAATATTTGAGAAATAATCTTTCCACAGCCACACTGAATTTTTCATCTGTTTTCAGCACCATCACTTTTTGTAGGCACTCACAAAATTCACTTCCAATTCTTTCTTGGACAATTTCCAACAGCTCTTCCAAAGTATTTTCTCCTTCACTTGCTCTTGGCTCAATGTAAAATGCCTTGGAGCCCCTAACGGCTTTAATGTTCATAGGAAGTCTTTTTCCTCCCACGTTTGAAAGAAATTTATATTACAGTAGTAACTTCATCCTTCAAAATTTTCTCAGAGTTATTTTTAACAGGATTTTTTCCTCTGTCTCATTTAGTCTTTCTTTATAATGACAAATTATAGAACTTAGCCCTTCTTATGCAAGCCAGAGTAAAATAAGTTTCCTTGTTTTCACAGACCTGTTTATTATACTGTGATTATCTAGTGAAATCAGATCTAGACTTAAATACACTAAAAGCAAAATTCTAAGGTCTGAAGAGTGCTGTATCCCATCTATTTGCATTTAAGTGACTCAAATGTGATTTCCAATCCTAATCAAGAAAGTAACATTTTGGTAAATTCCTATTGTTATAATAATGGACAATATTTTTCTACTTTATATTATTTCCTTCAGTAATATAATACTCCCATCAGTGGTAGGTTATTCTGGGAAAACTCCAGTAAAGAATGTAGAAATTGTGATTGATTTATTTTGACCTGAGACCTTTCTTATCATAATTGAAGCTTGGGATCTGTACATTTTAAAGGGGCAATGAAGCTATAATTTTAGACATAAAAGGGACTTGCTAAATATGCAATCTGATTTATCAGCTTACTTGGCAAATGAGGAGTGTAGTCCAGTGAGGTTAAATGATGGTCAAAGTCTATACTATTATTGAGTAACATGGGAAAGTCCATAACCCTCTGTTGATTCCTCCTCCAGGGCTCTTTGCCTTGAACCTGTTGCTGAGATTATGCTCAGTGTTGCAAATTAATTAGTCCATTATGGCAGTTTATCTGTGTTTCAGTCATCCAAAAAAACGTAACACTTTTTGTTTATATGGAGTAAGGTAGAAACCTGGAAAATGGCAGCAGCATTCGTCTCTTTATATTATTTACAACACCAAAAGGATTTACTTTTTTATTGGTCAACTGCTTATGTATTAACTCTTATCCCAATAGAAAGGAAATTGGTTTTCACTGCTTCAAGGAATACTTCTAATAGCTCCTTTTTAACATTGCTTAAAGTGTGGTCCTTAGCCTGGCACCTCTTTGTGAACTGTATGTTGCTGGTCCATGCAAGAAAAGTGCAGAAATTAGAATAAAGCATATAGAAAACTTATAACAATTTGTCATTACTGTAAGTTCCAAGTGTGTTATCAGAGGATTCTTACTATAGAACAATTCAGTTGTTGTCAAACTCACCTGGTGAGGCATGTATGATACTCATGTCTTGGAGGACCATTTTTTCTTTTTTTTTGGTCCATTAAAGATAGAATTTTGTTTTTTAAATAGTTCTTTACTGTGTAGTTTGAGCAGCACTGCTTTAGAGGAATAAGAATTCAGTTTTGGTAATGTCTGTTGCTGCTGACTGCTTAAATATTTATTTGGTTTCAGTTCCCCATAGACTTGTCTTCCAAGGTAACACCCAATTCAGACATCTCTATAATTATGGATATCATGGCCTAAAGGACAGAACTTGTAGTAACTATGGTCTCAGCTCATCTGTGAGTCCAGCAGATGTTACTTATCATTAATAGGCATATTGAATGGGAAGCTAAAAAACTGTAACACACCCCAAGAAGCTTTTTATAAATTTGTTCCTGACTGGAAGAAAACAATGGGGGAAAAAATGTGTTCCTTTGCTGATTCCTAGGGGAAAACATACACTTTTCCTGGAAAGTGGGACATATTGAAATATGTACAGTACAGTTTCTTAGCAGTGTTGCTTCTCTCAGAGGAGAAGAGAATGCGGAGAGGGACACAGAGTGAATTTCCCTCAGTGACAACATGAAACACATTTTGAGATGACCCTGGAAATCAGGGGGTTTAAAATATGCAAGTGAAACTGTCTCATAGATACAGAGGAAAAACAGCGTTGCTAGTTGGGAGGGAGGTGGGGATGACGGAGAAGGGGAAGGGATTAGACAGCAAAAATAGGCAACTACAGTATTGCCACAGGGATATGAAAGACAGTTCGGGGAATATAATTAATAATGTTGTAAATATTTTGTGGGGTGTCAGATGGTCATATGTCTTGTTAGGAAGACCATTTCATGGATGAAGTAGAGGCTTGATCACTGCACTGTACACCTGAAGCTGATGTTGTATAATGTTGTATACCAACTGTAATTGAATATATAGATAGTCAGGGGATGTGGATTATAATGTGGAAGGGAGTCAGAGGAAGTGTAATAGATATATATGATATTGGGGGGAGGAGTGGGATGGCGAATTGGGGGTGGGGGATTGTCATTTTGAGGGGTAAAAAGTATAACTATTGCACTGTGTTGTACACCTGAAACTAATTAAAAAAATAAATACATAAATAAAATAAAAACAAAAAACAACAAAAAGATATGCAAGTGACATCTCATTCATCTCTAAAAATGTTTTGAGCTAGAGGGATTTTCAAAATATGCTTTTGAAAATTAGGAAAATAAATAACATAACATCATCAAAGAAACATTTTAACATTACTGTAAAAGTCAGCAGGGAGGGTCAGGGAAAGTAATGAAACATCTGTGTTGGAGCTGAGAGAATTGGGAAAAAGAAAAAAAGAGACTTTTGCTTGAGCAGCAAGCACTTTAAGGGAGGTTGTTAGAGTTGTTTGAGCTTACTGTGTATGTGAACTCTAAGAAGGAAACCTCAGGATGGAAAATTTAGGATAAGAATGTCAGAAAGTATCCTTGAGATATCCACTGAAAGTTTTCCTACACTCTGTAAAAGTAAATGTAAAATTTATAATAATAAATTTCATCTGTATGCCTCATTACAGTTTGGAAGAAATTTCACATTGATTTTTCTCATTTCATGCATACAACAGGTAAAAAAGAGAGTTATTATTTCCATTTTATGGTTGAGGAAATTGGAGTATGAATATGAATGAAAGAGCAGGGCCCCATATACCAAATGTTGTTTTGCTTTGTTTCTTATACAGTAGTTTCCCCTTATCACTGGTTTTTCTCTCTGCATGTTTAGTGACCTATGGTCAACTGCAGTCTGAAAATACTAAATGAGAATTTTCAGAAGTTTTAAATTGCACACCATTCTGAGTAACATGATGAAATCTCTCCCCATTGTACTCTGTCCCACCCTGGACATGAATCACCCCTTTGTCCAGCATATTCACACAGTATGTGATACCTATCCAGCAGTCACTTGGTAGCCATCTTTATTATCAGATCAACTGTCCTGGTATTTCAGTGCTTGCATTCAAGTCACCCTTATTTTACTTAATAATACCCCCAAAGCACAATACTGGTGATTGCTGGTAATTAGAATATGCCAAAGATAAGCTGTGAAGTATTTCCTTTAAGTGAAAAGGTATGTATGTATGTATGTATGTATGTATGTACATATGTACATATAGTACATATAGGGTTTCATACTGTCTGAAGTTTCAGGCATCCACTGGGGAACTTGGGAGGTATTTTGGGTGGATAAAAGGGGACTACTGTAATAATCTCTAAGAAGACAGAGTATGTGTTATACTTTTCTTACCTCCTTTTCTTTTCCAAATTCTGGACACATGGCAGGTGTTGGTGAATAACAATTCCACTATTCAAAAATATATAGGCTAACCTTGACTGTTGTTTTTTGCATTCTTAACATTTTTTTTTGTCAAAGTGTCCTACTTTCTGTCAGACAGCATTTCTTCTAAAGACGTTCTAAATATGCTCAATTAGCTAAAGATATTCAGCCAATCAGAGAACTGCAATACAATATATTATATTTCATGCTTCACTTCTTAGGTTGTTATTGTTTTGGTGTCTTTATTTCACAATTTTGAAAATGGTAACCTGAATAAATTCAGGGATGTTTCGAGATTATTTGAAAAATCAAAGAAATATTAGTTTGAAGATATCTAGGAATGTATCAGAAAATATGTAGAGAATTTTTTTAATCTAGCATTTCTACTCAATTAAATAATGAGATATAATAACTGTTGTGATTAAAGGTTAATTATGAAGTCATAAAAGTTGCATAATGGAAGTTAGAAATATTTCATTATAAATGAATTCATAAAACTCTGCCTTATTTTCCATTTTCGTTTATGTCATTTTGGAATACATCTTGAAATAAGTATTGAATGTGTTCAAAAAGTAACCCAGAAGCACAAATAATTTTATTGAAGCCAACAAAATCTAAAAGGCATTTTTGAAATCCTATGTGAGAATTTTTACTTTAGTTGAACTATCTCATGATTTGTGATTTTTTTTATTATATTTGACAGTATTTGATTATATTACATTTAAATTTTTTTGCTATTAGCTCTAATCATTTCTCTTACCTACTAAACATATTACTTCAATGTCATTCTTTCTTCCCTAACTATACTAGTTTGATGTACTGCTTTGAAATCAACATTACCAACATGTTAGCTATCCACAGCTATAAAAATCTATTACATATTTTATGATTAATATGTAAACCCTCAAGATACATTTCCAACAAGTGGAAAATATATGGTGGGGAGTTTCATGTATCAAATTGATGAATATCTTTCCCCAATGAAACAGAAGAAATTGATTCAGATTCTTGCTTTCCTCACTTCCATGTGGAAAGTCTAGGTTTAGCTCATTCTGTAATTCTAAGGAGTGTTTCTGAAGTCTCTTTATAGAGACTTGCTTGTGATTGTGACCCATATATTCTATATAGAGTCAGTAACAAAACCCTGAGGTGGAGAGAGCTGGAAAGAGAGAAAGACTATGTTAACACAATATAAAAGCTAAAGAAGAGTAGACAGAAATCTTTTATATTAGGGTGGCAAAGCATGGGAAGGTGGGAGAATGGGGAAGAGTAGCTAGAAAATTTCCATCTTTCATTTGAAAATCCCAGTTCATTCTTCTTACAATATACATCAACAGTCTATTCTGTGCTAAGTATCTTGTTAGATAATGGAAGTCTATATTCAACACAGCACATTTCCACTGCTCTTAATCTAATCAGGCATGCATTTATATTCATTCTGCCTTCATCCATTACTATCATTTCAGCCATTTTCCGATC
Source organism: Aselliscus stoliczkanus (assembly GCA_033961575.1). Lineage (NCBI taxonomy): Eukaryota > Metazoa > Chordata > Mammalia > Chiroptera > Hipposideridae > Aselliscus > Aselliscus stoliczkanus. The sequence continues at coordinate 117,272,687 of CM066736.1, forward strand.
CTTCATTATCTCTTGCATAGATCATTACAACTCCCTATTTTTTAATTCTCCAACATCCTCCCAATTTTAATCTCTCCATCTATGATAATTTTTCTAAAAGACAAACATCATATTTAGAAATATCACCTATTTATATGCACAGATCTTTTTTATCAGATGAAGGTCACACTCCTCAGTATTGCATCTGTGTGCCTTTCAAAACCAATCCTACTTGTTTTTCTATCCCTCTGCAGCCTCATTTTCAGGTGTTTGCCTCCTGCTGCTCTCATGCAATGGTCATTGGTAACTCAGTGTTAGTTCCTTGGATGACACATTTTCCTCTTTGCCTAAAACAGTTTTTCTCCCATTGGGCTTACAAATCAGAGAATATGTCTCTTTTCAGTGGATCTTTCTTGACTTCATCACACAGAGCTAATTGTTTTATTTTATGGAGTCCATAGTAGTTTTGCTCATCTCCACTATGGCAGCCTGCATTGGATTGCAATTAGACTGCCTGACTCCTATGAATTTTTCTAGATTAGAATCTCCTTATTTTCTTTTATATTGCATTATTTCTAACTTAGCGACTGGTCTATATCAGATGCCTAATTAACTGGTTAAACTCTATTCATCCTTGGAAGGTAAAAAGAATGGAGAAGTACGTGTCCTGGTGAGACCAGTCAGCTCACAACAGTCAACTCCTTTCCCAGTAAACTTTTTATGTTGCCCTGATAACATTTTGCCATTGCTAGGAAAGAAATTTGGCTATTGCTGGTGATTTCCTTGGTGAGGAAGCATGCATTGATTGTCCCAAAGTAACTGTGGATGAAAGGAGGCAGCAGCCCAAGCTCCTTGGCCAGCCTTCAAAGAAACAAACCAAAATATTAACAGCGATTATGTGTGGGTGAAAGAATCTTAAAAAAAAAAAAAAAAAAAAAAAATCACGTATTTGATTTTTAAACAGTTTTGGTACTAAGACAAATTATTACATTTTATTTTCATATTGTGAATTAAAACGTTCTTTAGGGATTATTGTATAGAGCATTTCACTTCATCTATATCTAAGCTGAGGGCCAAAGGGATAACATTTCTTGAAAAATGTCATTGAGCTAATGGATGGCAGGGCTTGAGCTTGATTTGAATTATTTTTAGGTGGCCAAGAGCACTTTCCACTGCACTATATTGCTTTCATTAAAATAAGATTAATTGTTAGAAGAACTAATTTAATTTAGGTAAATAGGTGAAGTGAATTAAGCAAATCAAAGCTGTATGATAGTCTTAGACAAACAGACCCTGTGTAACCAAGATCAGGAAGCTTTTAGCTGTCTTGGACTATGCTTTAATGAAATCTTTAGGTTAAAAGGGACTTCTTAATTTAATCATTTCAAATACATAAGATTATTTATTTTGTTCATCCCATTTCTAATGAGATATGAACATTATAAAATTAGATTCACTCAAAAATTATGATAAAAACAGTTTTTTTTCTTGCAAATGTAGCGGTTTAAAGCGACAATGTCATCAGATGATGAATGCGCATATGTTATTCAGGGCAATTACCATCTCTTTGGTTAGATAGAGTGAATATGAGTCCCATTGTGGGGTGAAGCATGATTAGAAATCCTGAACTAAGTTTTTCCTATCAATCATATTGGTTGTTTATTGGGGGTGGGGTGGGTCTTGTTTGAGGGTAATGGGAAATTATCAACTTACTCTTTTTTTTAGGTGCATAGACCCCCTAGCTTTTGGTTCATTGGCACTGATTATGTTTTATACAAATTACTGTGGAAAATAATTCTTTGATAGGTGATTGCAATCAGAATGATAATGTATAATTTTGATTAATCAAGGAAGTTTGATTAATTTCACTGTTGATCACAGCATAATCCCACACTAGAATGAAATGCTGTTTACTGTCTTGTGGGATGAGTAATATCCCACAGTGAATTCAGCATTTGTTGAAGTTCTCCAAACTTTGAACTAAAGTTATCTAATATTTCTAGTTATTCTGTTCATGAATATAAATAAGGGTTCAGTGTTTGTAAAAGTCTAAATACCCAAACTCAGTATAATATGTAAGAGCAGACTAAGAAAGATATTCCCACAAAGGTCTTATTCAAGACCATTCTCTTTCCTTCCTTCCTTCCTTCCTTCCTTCCTTCCTTCCTTCCTTCCTTCCTTCCTTCCTTCCTTCCTTCCTTCCTTCCTTCCTTCCTTCCTTCCTTCCACAAAAGCCTCACATCTCCAAGGCATCATTCACTTCCTATTGATGTGATTGGGTTTTTACTCTATTATGTTTAATTAATCCATTATTTTTCAATCTAAAATTATATTGCGGTTTATAGTTCACTGATGCTCATATGTGACTTCCATCCCTTGAGACTTACAAGTTAATATTGTCAACCAAACCATTAACAATTAACATACAACTCTGCTTTTGTTTGACCCTTCTCTTTGCTAAACAGTCCTTTTATTGGTTCCTGGATATCAACTGAGTCCATCATCACTTTATCTATTTCAGCATTTTATATATATCTGGCAGAATGTGCAGAGAGAGAAGTATTGCTCATACCTTGCCCGCAGGATGGAGGAAGGGAGTGCAGGAGACTCTCCCTGCACAGAAGGCCTGAAACTACACAGTCAGTTCTTAATCTCATTGTGTAGGGAGAAACCAATGGGCCTCTCTCCATCTGTCTTGTATTAGGAGTCCCTCCACAAGTGGTCTTCTGTCATCTCTGTTCTGTTTTCCCAATTCTGGACTCCAAATTCTGCAGGTCAAACCTAAGTTCTGCCGTCTGTCATTATCATCTAAAGCACTGCTCCTTAACACCATAACACCTGCTGCATTGTCATTCCAATGGTTATCATTTTCCATGATCAGTGCTTTTATTAATTTTGTATTTTTTGTGTTTGACTTCTCCAAATAAATATAAACTCTGTGAATGCAGGTAGCCTTCCTATTGTCATTCCAATGGTTATCATTTTCCATGATCAGTGCTTTTATTAATTTTGTATTTTTTTGTGTTTGACTTCTCCAAATAAATATAAACTCTGTGAATGCAGGTAGCCTTCCTCTTACGTTTTCTGCTACATTTCCAGTGGCAAGGATAAGATTTAATCCGTAATTGACATTGCTTAAAAATGTTGAATGAATAAATAAAAGTTCTAATGCTCTCTTATTAACCCTCCCTTTTATTTAAATGATTCTATTAAAGATTATTTGCTTTTTACTTCTAATAGGATCTGAAGAGTCTTTCAATGTAAGTTCAATGTACACAATAATACCAGTCACTGAAAGATAATGCCCTTCATATAGTCTGTCCCCTCTTTTTCTTATGTTCTTAAAGCTCTCTCTCTTTTAGTGTTTAAAACAGGGTTCATAACATGGGCACTAGAGTCAGACTGTTTGGTATCGGATCTGCTAGTCCACCACATACAAGTTGGTGCTCTTGAACAAATTCTTCAAGCTTCCTGCATCTCAGTTCCTTGTCTTCTTTGTTGATATAAACAGTTCTACCTTATAGTTTATTCTGGGTATTAAGTGAGTTCAGACATGATGGTGCTCAGACACCACTTGACTCATACCAAATTCACATTAAATGTGAGCATTTTTGTCATACGAAACTAATTCTTATGTGCCTTTAAAAATTCTCAATGGAGAGGGAGAAGGTAAGAGACTTTGAGAAAGTATATAGATGATATTTATTTCATGGTATTGATATTTTCCTATGACCTGTCTGCATTCCTCACTTTTGATTACATGAAATAACCCTATGGGATCATAATATTATTTTATTTTTCTTTCTGGAATAATTGTACATTTTTTATTTGCAATGTAAGCACCTAAACTAAGCAATGGTAGCTGGACTTTGTTTAAGGCCCTGTCTGTTCAGTTTATTATTTCTACAGCCTACACTACCAGCTCTATTTCATTACCAGGGTTTTACCCTGACTCCTCCCATCTGGATCCTTTGTCCATCAAATTAATTATTCTGACAAGAGTGTCATAAATGTCTTCCATGAAAACCTCAACAACATGTGTCTTTATCTCAAAAGGATAATGAGTACAGGCTAATGCATGAAACCACTGGAGAACACAGATTCCATGGAGCTCCAAGGCTGGGAAAGAATTCATAAGACAAGATACACAACTGAGGTCCAGATATAGAAGCAGCATTGAAGGTAACATACTAGATGCTATTCAAATGGATTCCTACTCCACAAGTATATGGAAGATAGATTCCTAGAAACAAATGTAATAAATAAGAGTCAAATTAAAGAGATGCATTGTCTCAGTGTAATACTACTGAATTAATTAACAGGCAAAAGAAAAAGCTTAGAGTACAGATCAACACTAAGAGATCAAACTGTAGCATAAAATACAGATACAGGAGAGACTTAATCCCTAATTCAGCATGGTGATTTTAGCTAGCCTATTACTAAAATGCGGCAAAGAATATTGGAACCTAAGGTATGGCCAACTCCACTGTTGTCTGAGATATGGGACAACATCAGCATCTTCTCTCAGAAGTCAGTGCATTGGATTTGGAGTACTTGGTGAGCCAAACACCACTGTGCAAGAGAAAAAATTGCACACAAGAGTAAATTGGTGACTATTTCAAAGCAAAGTCAGTACGTTGAAGAGCAAAATTAAGAGCAGAAAGGGGATTCGGGTAGGAGTATACTTGGATCTGGTTGTTGGAGCCTGAACTAAGTGTAATATTTTATTGTCTTAACTGTAAATCTTCTCTTTCTTCCTCACACCTACTCCTTCATCCTGGTACAGCCTAAGAGTCAAGTTGCTATTTTTCTCTCTTTCCTTTTGCCTAATGCCCCCTAAACTTTTTTGTTTGTATTTAGTTTACCCCCTCTATTAGAACAGATTATTTCTGACTCCTAGACCATCAGCATTTGTTCTTCTCTCTCATGGAAATCGGCCTTCTCTTGTTTCAGTCATCACCCCTTAAGAATGAATACCACACTTAATTTTTTTACTCTAATGAAGGCAATGATTCCTAATTGTGTTTGGTATATTGTCAAGAATCTAGTTCTTGCACAACACTGAAATATGTCTAATTGTTCTCTCATGAAATCACTTCCCATTTTCCCATTTCACTAATGGCCATGCTAGCCTCTTCTTTTCAACTCAAAAATCCCTTGATTCAACAGCCTTTCTAGTTTTTTTAATTTTTTTTTAAATTTTAGGTGTACAAAGCAATGCAACGGTTATACGTTTCACCTCTCACAAACTGACCACTCTCCTCCCCCAATCAACCTCCCCCTCCCCTGATATCATACATATTTATCACAATTCCATCGACTGCACTCCCTGCACTGTACTCCACATCACGTAACCATATATATATATATCAAATCTTGGTTGACATACAATATTATTCAACAGCAGCTTCAGATGTACAGTGCAATGGTCAAGTCTCTAAACCATCCACAAAGTGGTCTCCCATAAGGTAGTTCCATTTCCAGGTTTTTGAGATACATCCATACTGATTTCCACAATGGCTGCACCAATCTGCAGTCCCACCAACAGTGCACCAGGGTTCCCTTTTCTCCACAACCTCGCCAGCACTTGTTGTTTGTTGATTTGTTGATGATAGCCATTCTCACCAGAATGAAGTGGTATCTCATTGTGGTTTTTATTTGCATTTCTCTGATGATCAGTGAGGTCGAACATTTTTTCATATGCCTGTTGGCCATCTGTATGTCCTCTTTAGAGAAATGTCTCTTCATGTCCTTTGCCCATTTTTAATTGGGTTGTTTGTTTGTTTTTTTTTTTGGTGTTGAGTTGCATGAGTGTTTTTTAAATTTTGAATATTTACCCCTTATCAGATATATCATTGGCAAATACCTTCTCACATTCGGTAGGCTTCCTTTTTGTTTTGTTGATGATATATCCCTGCGGGCAAGGGAAGTAAAAGAGAAAGTGAACATATGGGATTACATCAAAAAAAATTTCACAGCAAAGGAAACCATCACTAGAACAGCCTTCCTATTCCTATTCTTTCACTTGCTACTCAGTCAATCTCATCATATAATCTGTTAGATGATTGCCCAAATTTATCTCTTCCTCTCCATTTTCATAAGCTGTTTTGAAATCTGAAATGTCTCTCCTTTTTCCAAACCCAAAAAAACTCTAGAAATTTCAGTCCCTATTCCATCTTTCTTAAATATCTTTCTAATCTGCTTCTTAATCTGTCTTCATTTTCTCTAATTCCTTTTGACCTACTGATCTTATTTTTCACCTGTTATCCATGTATACGATCTTGTTGCTGTCTGTACGTTGTATGTCAAAAAGAGTAAAAAATGTTTTGTGAGTAGATCCTTCGTCTTTACTTATTTTTTTTGGTGTTTTTCTTCATATTGACTAAGAGATATTAAAAAACTACAGTAATTCAAAGATTTTAAAATAAAAAGAAAAACAGGCAAAGATGGACTTAGCGTCAGTAATCTCAATGTGAAAATATTCAACCCCATTCATTCAATTATTCATTAATATAAATGCATCCATTTAATGATTCATTCATGCATTTTTTGAAAAACAAAACACTTATCTGGAACATCTGTATCACACACTGATGCTGGTTCTGTGGGTATTAAAAATAAAATAAAAGGCATAGTCTCTGACGACGTGATCTTCCATATCTACTAAGGAAAACAGCACTTTTTAAAAAATGATTTTATAATGATACTGTAATATAATACAGTAAACAATAGAATGTTCTCTGAAGAATGCATAAGAAAACTATTGAAACTTCTGATAAATGTATATTTTATAAATTTTGATGATTGATAATTAAAATATATTAATAAAAATATCACTATTTTTATTATAAAATATATGTACAGCTGTAGATGTTGTTTCTGACAATAATTGCTATGAACACATATTTATTTTAATATTATGTATTTGTATTTTATCATAGGTAAATTGAGGAAATTAATAAAATAACTAAAGAATTAAAACAAAAAATGCTATCATGTAAACTATTGATATTGCTATTTGAAAGATTTACTTTCTATGTTGATAACTTAAAAATCAGAGATTATAAATCAGAGAATTGTATAATCTGCTTTACTATAAATATTTAAGAATTTTGCTATTCCTACTTTTCAGTTATTAAACTGCTTGTAATAAATTTAATGATAAATTAAATTGATTAATTTTTTCCAATAGAGAATCTTGCTAATAAATGATAGACATTTATGTGATGAAAAACAATAGGAATTGAAATTCAAGTTATCTTTGATTGTTTATAAATAACAACACTTTATAATCATTCTTTATATCTTCAAAACTTTTCTGTATTTTGCACTTATCTGTATGTTGACTTTTACTAAAGGAGCTAAAGGAAATTGAGGCATATATTATGTTTTGATTCCAATTATGATGCAGTTCCTAGAAGCTCTAAATAAGTGAACTTGTACCTCTTTTTAGTTTTTTATATAACCAATTTACAGAATTTTTTCTCCATCATTTGCCTGTTTAGAATCAATCTCTTTTTTAATTGTTTTATCTTATGGTTTCCAATATACCAATCATTGTACTTTCTGAAGATTTATCCTCTGAAAAAATATCACTAAAATCTGTTTTCTTTTACTCATTTATATTCATCACATGTGGTTCTAAATCAAATAAGGACTAATGCTAAGTAAAAGAAATGGCATCTTTTGATCTTCATCATCTATTCCTTTTATTATGTTCTTGCCAAAGGCTATGTTAAAGAAACTGTAATGTATCCTATATAAAAGTTGTTTCTGTGATGTCTCATTAAAGAAAAAAAAATGAAGATATGTAAAAAAAAAAAAAAAGCTAATTATAAACAAAGAAATAACCTAAGCAGACAGAAAAGTGCTCTTAAAATATAAAAGTAATTATCTTTCACCTATAAGTAAAAACTTTTCAAGGTAAAAGTGATTCAACCTTGTTCTCTTTTGTGTGTTATTCTGAATTTAACTACTGTCGTCCTCACCTTGGAAGTTGCTTTCTTTTTTCTTTTTGTTTAACTCAGTGAGTGTTAATTAATCATAACATAAGATTATGGACATAAAGTAATTCTCTGCACCTCAAGTCCAGGTTCTCCTTAATTTGATGAATCTTGAAGATGTTGAGTTTCATTTTATCTGTGTGAACCTATTATGTTCACCAGTACAGATTGTCGGTCTAGGGCCGGCCGACTGGCACGCTGGTTGTGCGCTGGCTTCGGAAGCCAGCGGCCCAGGTTCGGGTCCCACATATGAGGGTCAGTGACACTGCCCTCAGAAAAACAAACAAACAAGTCCTCAGATTGTCGGTCTACAAATATCGTTATATCTAAGAATGAATGTTTGAAGGAATACTGTAAGGACCCTTCCTTTGAGCAAAGCTCTCTAGAGGTTAAATGTATATTAAACCCATTAAGTGGTATGAGGTTTGTTTTTGGAAAATATCAGATGAACTTATTATAGGCCATTTTTATTTTTATGTGTTCCAAAACAAGGACAAAAGATCAAGAGTACAGTAAATTTTTACTTTATTCTTAAAGATGAGAATCCTGCAGAATAAAGTGTTTGGTTGAATGTCATTTAATTATATCTTTGAGGATATGAAATGCTCTATTAGAAATAAGTTCCACTATCTGAAAGACACATTATTTTTAGTTGAAAAGTTTGGGTTTTGTTTTTTTTAATAGAAGAAAATTGAAAAAAGAACATAATATTACTAAAAAAAAAAAAAACCAACTAAAATAAGAACGTTAAGATTTCACATGTAAACAGATATATCTCTTTCCCACATGTTCTGTTTTAGTTTGGAGCTGCTGTTTCCTTGAATAGGCACTTGCCAAGCAAGGAAAATGATTTAAATGGATCATAACTTTTAAAAAAAAATAGTTGCATTTTCACTGTAGTAGTTTTATGATCACGACATATATTATCTTAAAATATAAAATATAATTAAACACAAAAGAAATAGTTTTTATGACTAAACTATAACTGGAAAAGTTGGCAGGCAACTATGTTAAAAGTAAAATAAAATATGGAGAACTATTTCTCACCCTCTACACCATGAAATTCATAATTTTAACTGAAAGTACAATGCCTTTTATATCAGAGAATTTTCCACCACTTAATTTTCAGGCAATTTCACTAGAGAAATTTAAAGAATAAGTGGCTAGAATTAAAAGTTTAAGAAACTACCTCTTTATTCACATGATGGGTCAATAGGATCATTTCCAGCTTTATGGTAAATCCTCTGTTGGAGGAGAGAGATTTGATAATAACATAGTTAGAAACCAATTCTATTATCTGTTATAGTTAATATATTACTTTCCTATTGTTGCTATAACAAATTACTATACATTTAGTGGCTTAAAAATGCACATGTATTACCTTACAGTTGTGGAGGTGAGAAATATGAATTGGGCTTCACTAGACTGAAATCACGATGTTGTAGGCTGTATTTTTTCTGCAAACTCTCGGGGAGAATTCATTCTCCTTACTTCTGCAGGTTCAGAGGCCACCCATACTCCTGGGTTCTTGACCCCCTTCTTCATATTCAAAGCCAGCATTGTAGTATCTTTCAATCTCTCTCAGACCATCCTTTGTCATCACATTTGCTCCTCTGACTCACTCCCCTCCTCTCTTGTCCCCTTACTTGGACCACTCTGATTACCTTCAGCCCACCTACATAATTCAAGATAATGTCCCCATCTCAAGATCCTTAATTTAATGACATAAGGAAAGTCTCTTTGTCATAAAAATTAATACATTTGCAGATTCTGGGCTTTGTGGGGTGGACATCTATATGGGGAAGTCATTATCCTGCCCCAGTGCAGTTACATATGTGGAAATATTATTTAAGAATCACTGTTTCATTCACTTAATTTTTTTTTATAGAATTACAATGCCACAAGTATGATGAAAGGGAATATTGTTATTTCGATTGTTGTCCTCATATTTTTCGGCTGGTGACCTCCATAGAAGTATGAGTTTTAGTGGCTATTTTAATGATCTCATCAATTTTCATACTAAGACAAGGAAAGGAAATAAAATTAATTTTATTAATTTTTTATTGCCATTTAATTATTGTCATTAGTATAGTTTTAAATATTTTAAAGAATTGGAAAACATTGTTTTAAATATTTTAAGCATTTTACCATTACTTTTCCCATTTAACTGATGATAAAACTTATGCTTTGTGAGATTAAGGAACTTATTAAAAAAACATACAGCTAAGTGTAGGCCTCTGTCTACTAAACCTTAGTTTTGAATGGCTGCAATAATACACTTTGTTAACTTGATATATATCTTCCCTCTCTATTTATTACATGAGTGAGAAATCTTAATCAGCTTTGTAATTCGTAGTCTATGGTCAATACATTTGCTGATCTGAACCTTTTTGATGTGTTAAACAAATGGCTTAAAACCCCGTTATATTTGAACACTCATGTTTCTCCAAAATTGATCTTGAATTAAATTTGGAGGAGTTGCTCTTTTTAATTTTAGGCTTACAATTATTTTCCTAACAAACTTATGAGGCAGAAGTGTATAAAATATGTAAATTTTACAGTAGGAAAGACATACTTCTGAATTTTACCATTTCTTAGTTGTCTGATCTTAGGTAAATTATGATATTTCTAGGCCTCATTTTCCTCTTTGACATATGGTGATAAATAATACCTGTTTTAGAAATCTTTGCTCTTTAAATATATAATAGCAAGTAGCATCCTGTTTTCAAGATGATGAAAACTTGATTTTATCCATTCTGTCCCTAAGTACCATAGATAATATCAAAAATAAATACAGTAAAAAAGATACTGTAGCAGTGCTGGGAAATAGAAATGATTTCACATGAAGTAAAATCTGCAAATAATTTTAAGGTGGCATCAAGGTGGAAAGGGATGACTACCACCCAGTTAGGAAAACAATGACTAATAGTGATTGAGCACTGACTTATATTAGGCACGTTCTAATTTCTTTTCTTCTACTTACTCATTTAATTCATAACACTCTGATGGATTAGGGACAATAGATATCACCATATTACATGTGAGGAAATTAAGGCAAAATGAAGTAAGTAATTTATGTAAAAATGTACTGTTACTAAATGACAAGAGTGAGATTTTTAACCCAGGAAGTTTGGCATCAGAGGCCATGATTTTAACCTCTGCATTCTTGCTTCCTCACTGGCATATCGGTCGTCCTCTTGAATGATAAATGGACAGTGTTATGCGTCAGAGTTTCAGAAAACCTTCACTCAGAGAAGCATAGGTGAATAATAAGGGTGTGTTTCAGGAAAATTGTGTGGATGGGGTCTGTGTCAAATGCAAGAATCTGTGGACTCTGTTAGTGCCTAGCCCACAGTGGACATTCCTGAGGTAAATGTTTCTTTTTAAGATTCACTGAACTCAGACTTTTTGCTCAGTTAAGTAGGAAATTAGCTGGGAAGAAAGACCTCATGTGCAGTGTGTAAAAAGACAAGGGGAATAAAAAAACAAAACAAAAAAAGGAGGAAAGGTCAAGAATTAGATTTTTTTTTTTTGTCCCTTTCAAACATGTCTCTCACCATATAAACTGGTATGTTTTTATTGTATGACATGAGTTTTAGTAGCCAGTAAGGTATTCATACGGGGCCAGCTTCACAGGCATGTGTCTCCTAGGGCCCTGCATTCAGAAGAGCCCTACATTGGTGTAAGGCTCTGTGGTCTCCATTGTGTTCTTAACTGTTTTACCACGCAACTTGTGATTTATAAATGAAGTCAGATGGGGCAGAGAGCAGAAGAAATCTGTGCAATGTATGCCTGCTACTGGTCCTGCCACCCCCATGACATCGTGTTCACCATGTCCCATGAGTGCAGAAATCTGATGGACTCACACGCATGGGGGTTCATCAAGACTCAAAATGAGTACAAGGTTAGTGTGTTTGTATCTATCAGTGAGTGAGTTAATAGTGCAGGAGGCCATGCTCTGTGTTATAACAGAACTTGCTTCAAATGCAGTAAGAAGGCAGTGGCATCTGAGAAACACAAAGAACAAAGGAATTGTATTCACATTCTTTCTTTTGTGTTATGTTCCTGTCTTAGCCAATCACATTGTCTTAGCCAATCATATACACTGAGAATGATGACATGGAAAGGGAAAGATAGAGCAACCCAAGGTCCATTACTTTTCAGTGCTTTCTTACTCATCAGTGTGGCAAAAGTACAGTGTGTTGGTGGGATGTATGTGTGCCAAGTGAAATAAAAACTTTGGAGTTACTTTTGTGCAGTGTTTCCACGGTTCTGGTGAAAACAAACTATGTGTATGTTGGAGCTGCCATTTACAAATTGTACAATATTGGTGATTTCATGTCTGAGCTAAATTCTCTTACATTGCTCTTTAAACTGGTGTTGCCCAACATAAAGATGAACCACAAAATATATGTTAATAATTTAAAATTTAATTTTTTCTGTACTTACAATGTCACTAACAAATAGGAAAGATCATGTTAGAGATATCACCCAAAAGAGAAAACATTTATATATTTTTTACCTTTAATGAGAACATTTTTTTTCGTTTTTTGGTTTCTTGTTTGTTTGTTTTTGCATTTTGAGCAATTTTACTTTGCACCAGGACTCACAAATTATGTAGATGGCTTTGCATTCAGGGAATGCTGAGTCCAGGCCCAACAATCTCAGGACAACACCTACTCTGGTATGTTATTCCATGGACATTAAATTATAATGGGCATTCAACACAAGTCATTCTGAATGAAAGAAAATTCTGCATTTTCAGCTATTCCTCTGGAGAAAACAAGCCAGACATTGAAGGCATGGGGTTCAGGAGCAGAACTGGGCGAGAGGACATGAAGAGCAATGGAACGAAGGGGGACGAAAGGGGTTTTCCAGCCCCCCAGTTAAACAATTTTCTTTTTTGTTGTTTGGTTCAACATTGATATGGTAATCTTTTGGAAATCTATATTTATTTATCTACATCTATATCTAAGTCTATATGATGAGAGAATATCACCCTTTTTAGTGATATGGAATTTCATCGAATTAATTTATTACATTGTTTACAACAAAGTAAGTATTCAAAAAAATTTTAGTTATCTTCAATTACTTTCAAAATAACCCCGAAATAAGTATCATAATTATCTTTATTTTATAAATGATGAAGTTGAAGATTAGAGAGATTAAGTACCTTATCCATGACTACTTGGCTAAGAGTTGGCAGAATTGAACATCAAACCCATATTTATGAAGAACATCCCTTTGCATTCTTTGAATTCCTCATATCTAATGGTTTTGCCCATCATCACACTTTAGCCACTGACATCTGTTCATGATTACAGACTTTAATAATTGCACCTTAATAACAGATAATTTCACCTCTTCCATAAGCACAGTTTCAAGCACCTCACTCTTTGACAACTACCTTCTCATTGCCTGCTCCTTTATTCTATTACTAGAAATTCTTTGAAGCCACACCCACCTCTTAATAAACTTTTGAACCAATTCTACAATTTTTTTTTCCCCTTGTCCGTTAGCAGCCTGGTGGCCTCACCTCTCTTTTGCATACTCTTACAGTTCACTTATAACTTTGTTCCTCAATCATACTCAACCCGAAAAAATCTTAACCATCTTTCAAATTTGAGTCATTGCTACAGCACCATCTTTCAAATTTGAGTCATTGCTACAGCACACAGGCAACACAACTGTGTTGACCACCTCACTTTAAATTTTTTATCTTATTTTTCAAATTTCCCCTCAGTGATTTCTGATAATCTTAGTTTCCTTAGTTAATTTGTTCTCCCACACTCCAGAGATAATCAGTTCACACCTCCTTGCTCCTCAAACTGCAAAGCCACCTCCAGCCACTTCTTCCCCATTCTTGGTTAACTTTGATTCTTTAAAAAAAAATGTGGGTGGCGAATTGGAGGAGGGGGGTTGTCACTTTGAAGGGTTAAAAAGTGTAACTATTGCACTGTGTTGTACACCTGAAACTAATTAAAAACAAATACATTTTTTAAAATGTGGATAATTAGAAGAGATGTACCACATGCTGCCACGACTGTCTAACTCACCTCCCTATGTCTGTATCTGTGCCCTGTGCCTCACCCCTTGTTTCTGTGCATGTTGCCTCTCTTCTCTTTATTTTTGCAAAGGCCTTATTTTTTAAATAATCGATACTCTTTTTCTCTTATATTAATTTTTTCCCCTTATACAGATAATTTTTATTACCAAATCATTAATCTCTAAGATTATCCATTTTATAAAAACAAATTAAGAACAGTAACAACAGCAGACCCCTCATTTAATTTCACATATGTCCCGTTATTACCCCATCAATCTTTTCCTGTCTATAAGACTTCTCCAGTTGAATACACTATAATCTCATTCTTATCTCCAACATTCTACTAAAAGAGCTCTTATAAAAACTATCAATTATCTCCCATCTTAATAAATCCCAGGTATGTTGTCAAACTTCATCTTTTTTATACTTGTCATTGGCACTTGGCAGACTGGCTCATTTTCTCATATTGATATATTCTCTTCCATTGACTTCTTGATTTTCCTCCTACTCTTCCTCTGTCTACTCTTTCTCAGCCTGCTTTGTTGGTTCAAACCTTAAACTACTGGAATACTTGAGAGCTCAGTGCTTAGAAGGCCTGTTTTCTATGTATATGATTGCCTCCATAATCTTATCTAGCCTGCTCATTGTCTTTAAAGAATGTCTTATCCTTTACCCTGACCTACATGGTAATAATATATACACTGACAACTTAACTCTGTATTTAGATGTCTAACATTTATCTCAAACATAACGTGCACCAAAACCTCATGATGTATGCTCACCCAATGTGTGGGTCTCTCCCACACCCCCCACTTACTCATCTCAGTGAATGAATGCCATTGCACACACCCAATTCATGAGCAAAGCCTGCCAACTCTAGCTTCAGAATATACCTCCTATCTAATCACTACTCAGTTATTTCAGCACTTATGTTAAGACCAAGTATCCATAATCTCCCATCTTGACTACATCATCCTGTCTTACTCTAGAGAATTAGATGACTTCCCGCTAATCAGGCTGCACTGCTGAGAGTAGGTGAAAGGAGAAAGGGAAGCAAAATGCCACAGAATTTCCTTCTGTTTTGGGTGTGTGCATTTTTTTTCATTATATATATTACATTTTTCATTAACAACTAGGTTTTATTCTTTAAGGTGTAGTTTGGTTTTTTTTAAACTTTGTTTTTGTTTGTTTGTTTGATTAGGTATTGCTTGGTTGCTGCAGCTCTTAACTGCAGTTTTTAGAGTTCTCATGAAGCTATTTTTGCCCTTATGTCATTGTTAATTTGGTGTCTCAGAGTGGGAATGAGGGTCTGGAGCTTCCTAATTTGCTATATCAATGATGCCACTTGTCAGGTTTTTATGTTTGTTTGTTTATTTTTTGAGCCATTCTAATAGGTGTGTAGTGGTATCTTCTTTCTATTATAAGTAGCAATTGTCTAGTGACAAGTGATGAGTATCTTTCACATGATTATTTGTCATATGTATATCTTCTTTGTTGAGAGGTCTTTTCAGATTTTTTTTTATCTAGCTTTCAGTTGGTTTGTTTTCTTACTGTTGAGTTTTAAGAGTACTTCTATACAACTGCTTTATCATGTTTTTTGCAAATATTTTTTCTGAGTGTGTTTCATGTCTCTTTACCCTTTTAACAGTGTCTTTCACAGAAGTTTTTAATTTTAATAAAGTCAAAGTTATAAATTTTGTTAAATCAATTTAATGAATTATGCTTTCTGGTGTTCCTTGATCCCCGTTAATTCTTAATTAAGTGTCTCTTATAAATGTTAGGTAGATAATTGTTTCTTGGCTTTTTCCCTTATGGAAATGTAAAGTCCTTTGAGTTTACATTGTCTTGTTCATACAATATACAATGTCATATATATATATATATATATATATATATATATATATATATATATATTCAGTATATAGTTGATGAAGACTTTAATAAGTCTGTGAACATATAAATACATTATATATAAATATATTAGGATAAATACCTAGGAGTGGAATTGCTGGGTCAAATGGTAGCTCTATTTCCAGTTCTTTGAGATACCTCCATACTGACTTCCATAGTGGCTGCACCAATCTGCAGTCCCACCAACAGTGCAGCAGGGTCCCCTTTTCCCCACAGCCCCTCCAGCACTTGTTTGTTGATTTGTTGATGATAGCCATTCTGACTGGGGTGAGGTGGTATCTCATTGTGGTTTTTATTTGCATTTCCCTAATGACCAGTGAGGTTGAACTTTTTTTCATATGCCTGTTGGCCATCTGTATGTCCTCTTTAGAGAAATGTCTCTTCATATCTTCTGCCCATTTTTTAATTGGGTTATTTGTTTTTTTGGTGTTGAGTTTCATGAGTGTTTTATAAATTTTGGATATTAACCCCTTATCAGATATATCGTTGGCAAATATATTCTCCCATTCAGTAGGCTTCCTTTTTGTTTTATTAGTGGTTTCCTTTGTTGTGAAAAAACTTTTAAGTCTGATATAATCCCATATGTTCATTTTTTCTTTTACTTCCCTTGCCCGTAGGGATGTATCAGTAAAAATATTGCTCCGGGTAATGTCTGCAAATGTACTCCCTATATTTTCTTTTAGGATTTTTATGGTTTCAGGTCTTACATTTAAGTATTTAATCCATTTTGAATTTGTTCTTGTATAAGGCGTAAGGAGATGATCCAGTTTCATTTTTTTGCATGTGTCAGTCCAATTTTCCCAGCACCATTTATTGAATAGAATATCTTTACTCCAGTGTAAATTCTTGCTTCCCTTGTCATAGATTAACTGTCCGTAAATGCTTGGATTTATCTCAAAGAACTGGAAATAGAGCTACTGTTTGACCCAGCAATTCCACTCCTAAGTATTTATCCTGAAAAAACCAAGACACTTATTCAAAAAAAGTTATGCACCCCTATGTTCATAGCAGCACAATTTACAATAGCTAAGACTTGGAAACAACCAAAATGCCCATCAGTAGATGACTGGATTAAGAAACTGTGGTATATTTATACAATGGAGTATTACTCCTCTGTAAAGAAGAATGAAATCGTGCCATTTGCAATGATATGGATGGACCTAGAGACTATAATGTTCAGTGAAATAAGTCAGTCAGAGAAGGACAAATACCATATGATCTCACTCATATGTGGAATCTGAAAAACTGTATGAATGAGCAAAGTAAACAGAAACTGTCTCATAGATATAGAGGAAAAATCAGGGTTGCTAATTGGGAGAGGAATGGGGATGAGGGAGAAGGGGAAGGGATTAGACAGCAAAAATAGGCAACTACAATATTGCTACTGGGATAGGAAAAACAGTTTGGGGAATATAATTAATAATGTTGTAAATATTCTGTGGAATGTCAGATGATCATAGGTCTTGTTAGGGAGACCATTTCATGGATGGAGTAGAGGTTTGATCACTGCACTGTATTACTAAAGTGGAGGTGGTATACCTACTGTAATTGAATATATATAGATAGTCACGGGATGTGGATTATACTGTGGAAGAGAGTCAGAGGAAGAGTAATAGATATATATGATATGGGGGGGGAGTGGGGAGGTGTATTGGGGGTGGGGGGTTGTCACTTTGAGGGGTAAAATGTATAACTATTGCACTGTGTTGTACACCTGAAACTAATTAAAAAAATAAATAAATATAAAACAAAACAAAACAAAACAAAAATAAATAAATAAATAAATATATTAATACCTATACATAAGTATATAAATACAAAGTCAATTTTCTAAGGCAATAGTTTCTAAAAATTTAATACATATTCTATCAATAAAAAAAATTAGCTCTCACACCTAATATGTGAATAGGCATATAAATATGATAATTTTGTCTAATAGAAACCATGAAATCATACATAATTGTATGAATATAAATACCTCACAGACTTTAAAACATTTTCCTCTGAAATATCAACTTTAGAAACCATTGTCTATCCTACAATTTGCCATTTTATATAAAAGGGAGTCCTATCACAGTCTTAATCTGGGTCTTTCAAGAATGTAATTACAGACATCACAGGAATGGCATTGCTGGGTGAAGGAGAGATGGAGAGCTTATTTCTAAGCCTTTTGTATTTAACCTGTCTGTATATCCATACCTTTTATTTTGCCCCCATGGTTTCTGTTCAGTGTGTCAGATCAGGAACTTACCTAGTCTGAGATCATTTGATATCCTGCTCTTCCAGGTCTCTCTACACATCTCAGAAATGGCAGAGGTCAACCTGGTACATTAGAAGAGGAAAGAATTAAAATTTGGTCAGAGGACCATAAATCATTTCCAGTAAGTCATAAGTCAGTTCAACAGAGCTGCTCAGATGCCTGTGATTCACAGACGGTTCTAGTGCTTTGGATGTTAGAGTTTATGGAATATTTCACAATTTGTTTTTATTAGTTTCAGGTGTACAAAATGATATAATGATTAGACAAACTGATAACCCCAACAAATCTTCTACTTATTTGACACCATGCATAGCTATTTCAATATTATTGACTATGTTCCCTATGCTGTACTTTACATTCTGTGACTATGTATGAAAACTCTATATCTCTATATCTATATCTATAAATTTAAAATAGATAAAATTGTATATGCATATACACATATTAAGTGTGAGACCTAATTATTTTATTGATAGGGTATGTATTAAATGTTTAGAAACTATTGTCTTTGAAATTGATTTTGTATTCATACATTTATTTATAGGTATTTATTTATTATATATAATGTATTTTTATGTTCAAATAGATATAGATACATAGATATATAGACATATAGATATCTATGTATCTATATTTTTAATAATAGTTGATATTCAATGTTATATATTTTTAATTATAGTTGGCACTCAATATTATTTTATATTAATTTCAGGTATACAGTGCAGTAGTTAGGCATTTATATAATATATGAAGTGATCCCCTGATAAGTCTAGTGCCCATCTCACACCATACATAGTTTTTAAACATTATTAGTTATATCCTCCATATTGTATTTAAAATTCCTGTGATTATTTTTTAACTACCAATTTTTGCTTTCTAATTCCTTCACCTTTCTCACTCATTCCCCCGACTGCCCTCCCATCCAGCAGCCATCAGTTTGTTCTCTGTATCTATGAGTCTATTTATGTTTTGTTTGCTTGTTTATTCTGTTTTTTAGATTCCACATATAAGTGAGATCATGTGGTATTTGTCTTTCTGAGTCTGACTTATGTCACTTAGCATAATATCCTCTACTATCATCCATGCTTTTGCAAATGGTAAGGTTTCATTCTTTTTTATGCCAGAGTACTCAATTGTACAAATGTACCACAGTTTCTTTATCCAATTGTTTTTTGATGGGCATTTTTGTTGTTTCCATATCTTGGCTATTGTGAATAGCACTGCAATAAACATAAGTGTGTATATATATATATATATATATATATATATATATATATATATATATATATTTTTTTTTTTTTTTAAATTGGTGTTTTGGATTTCTTAAGATATATACCCAAGGGTGTAATTGCTGGGTCATAAGGTAGTTCTATTTTCAGTTTTTTGAGGAACTTCCATGATATTTTCATAGTAGCTGCACCAATTTACAATCCCACTAAAAGCGCACAAGGGTTCCCTTTTCTCCACGTCTTTGTCAACACTTTTGTTGTTGATGATTTACTCATGATAGTCATTCTGACAGGTGTGAAGTAATATCTCACTGTGGTTTTTATTTGCATTTCTCTGATGATTAGTGATGTTGAGCATCTTTTCATGTCTATTGGCCATCTGCATGTCCTCTTTGGAGAAATATCTACCCAGGTCCTCTGCACATTTTTTAAATTGGATTGTTTGTTTTTTTTGTATTGAGTTTTATGAGTTTTTTTAATAAATTTTGGATATCAACCCCTTATCAGGTGTGTGATTGGCAAATACCTTCTTCCATTCAGTAGGATGTCTTTTGGTTTTGGTGGTGGTTTCTTTTGCTGTGTATTTCAAAAATTATTAAACAAAATGTACTGTGTGTGTGTGTGTGTGTGTGTGTGTGTGTGTGTGTGTACACATTTTGTAGTGTTCCCCTAAAATTATTGTCCACCCAGAACGTGTGAATATAACCTTGTTTGGAAATAGAGTTTGTGGATGTAATTAGATATGATAAAATGAGGGTTTACTAGATTAGATTGGGCTCAAAATCCAATGTAACTGGTGTTCTTATAAGAGGAAATTTGAACACAGAAACACAGACACACAGGGGAGAAGGCCATGTGATGAGGGAGGCAGAGATTGGATTAGAATGATGCATCCCCAGGCCAAGAAATGCCAAGGATTGCCAGCAACTGTCATAAGCTGGAGGAGACAAGGAAGCATTCTTTCGGGATTCAGAAAGACCATGGCCCTGCTCACAACTTGATTTTGGCTTCTAACCTCCAGAATTGGGAGAATAGATTTTCTGTTGTTTTAAGCCTTCCAAGATTGTGGTAACTGTGGTAATGGTACAGCAGACCTAGGAAACTAACTAACTGTACACACACAGACACACACACACACAGACACACACACACACACAGATACACACACACAGACACACACACACAGACACACACACACACACAGACACACACACACACACACACACACACACACACTGGGTTTAACCTCCTGTGGCTTTTTTGAACATTAATTTTTAAAAATTGATAATAGTAATTATCAATAACAAGTAATAGTTAATGAATATTAAATGTACAGGTTTTTAGTATTTTTGCTAAGTGTTCCTACATGTAAATGTTATTTATAGGTAACGCCGTTGACTAAGGAAGAAGCTATGACTTTCAACTTTTCAAGTACTAAATTGAGACTTAAAGTAGTTAAAATAATTTCAGAAAACCAGCAAGTGGCAGAGCTAGGACTCAGTCTGGTCTCTGTCATTCCAGGTCTCAGGTTCCCAACAGTAATAGTACATTGAAAGTAAAATTTTCAAGATACAGTTAAATATTCATTTTACTGCAGCATGTTTCAATATATTGTCACTCTTAATTTTTAGTGAAAGTTGGCACATTTAGGCAGTCTATAAATACATATTGAATGAATGAATATATGCAACATTGCAGCATTTTTATGTGATAATATTTCTCTCTTTTTCTGGCTGCAATATGTAGAAGTAAATTTTAAAATGGGAAGAAAAACTGATTTTATGTCATAGCATCTGTCACTGAAAAAACCAGACTCCTTTTCTAATGAGAGCAGCTGCCTCTCAAAGTACAGAAATCAACACAAGCATTTATAGGGTCCTCTAAGAACTGTAAACTATTCACAAAGCACAAAGAACTTTTCTCCTAAGAATGCTCAAATGGATTATAAAACAATACATTATGTTTATGTTCTCATGGCCCATTGAATTTTTTTAGTCCAGTGTTCTTTTGAATCAGTAAGTTTTGAGTGGACCAAAATGGTGCTTGCTCTGGTATTCATTGCAGTGGGCACCATTATTCAATTGCTTCTATCTTTTATTGTTACCACCATAAAACAGAATTCATTCCTCAGTTTAAAAATATTGAAATAAGAATATGTATTTTCACTAAAGCAAAGGAAGATTTTTCATCTTGTTCTTTTTTAAAAATTGTGAAATCTGACTGTGTATTTAAGCCCTCCTGTTCAAAAGCATCAAGCAGCTAGCTAATCAAAGCTTTGACTTCCTAAATATCATGAGTTTAAGAATTTAAAAGTGTCTCACTTGGGAATTTTTATTATTTTATTTAAAGCTTATTGGGGTGACAAGTATTAGCAAAGTTATATAGATTTCAGGTGTACAATTCTGTAATACAGCATCCATATATCACATTGTATGTTCACTACCCAGAGTCAGTTCTCCTTCCATCACCATATATTTGACCCCCTTTACCCTCATCTACCACTCCCCTCCCCCCTAACCCTCTGGTAACCAAACTATTGTCTGTGTCTGTGAGTTTTGTTTCTTCATTTGTTTTTCTTGTTCCTTTGTTGTTTTCAGTTTTATATCCCACATATCAGTGAAATCATATGGTTCTTGACTTTTTCTGTCTGACTTATTTTACTTAACATTATAATCTCAAGATCCATTCATGTTGTTGTAAATGGCACTATTTCATCTTTTTGTATGGCAGAATAATATTCCATTGTGTATATATACCACAACTTCTTTATACAATCGTCTATCAAAGGACACTTGGGGATTTAACATATAAAGAAAACATCTGATATAAGTAGATTTATATTCCACCAAAAGGTATGTTGAGTTCTAACCTCCAGTTCCTATGAATATAACCTTATTTGGAAGTGAAGTTATTACCAATAAAATCAAGTTAAGGTAAGGCCAATATTTCACTGGGGCTGGCCCAAATCTAAAATGACTGGTGTTATAACACAGAGACACAGAGACGTTAATGCCATATGAAGACTCAGAGACACAGAAGTAAGATGGCTGTGTAAAGATGGAGGCAGAGATTGAAGTTATACTACCGCAACTTGAGGAATGATCGAAACTCCTAGGAGCTGGAAAACACAAGGGATGATTCTCCCCAAGGATCTTCAAAAGGATCATGGTCTGCCCAACACCTTGATATTGAACTTTTCTAGTTGCCAGAACTTCGAGAGAATAAATCTCTGTTGTTTTTCTTTTTTTTTTTTTTTTTGAGGGCAGTGTCACTGGCCCTCATATGTGGGACCTGAACCTGGGCCGCTGGCTTCCCAAGCCAGCGCTTAACTACCGCGCCACTCGGCTTAACTACCGCGCTCCAAATCTCTGTTGTTTTAAGCCCCTCGGTTTGTGGCACTTTGTTATGACAGCCCTGGGAAACTGAAATAGCACCTAAACATTTTTTTTCTTTTTTTTTAAAGATTTTATTGGGGACTTAGGGGAGGGAACGGCAATGGAGAATCGGGGAAGAGGAACAGACAAGTTGCTGTCCTTTTGATCTTCAGTCTAGTTGTGGAGAACATCGCTTCACTGGCCCGTGTTGGTATTGTGATCATTGCTCTCTTTTGGGCTGAGGCAGATGGATCGTTGGCCATTGGACGGCCACTCACGGTAGCTTACAGCAGCTCACTGCGGCAGAGGCTGCAGCCTATGCCTTCACCAGCAACTCAGAGCACCCCATTCCAGGTGGAGATGTTTCTCACCATCTTAGCTGTAGAGGGCGCAGCATCACTGATCCTCATATGTGGCATCCAAACACGCAGCCCTGCCCTCAGAGTTCACCCTCCTAAGCCAACTCTTAATCAACGAGCCATTCTGCCAGACCCATATAGACATATGTTTACATTTCTCTTGGGTTGTACCTATCAGTGAAATGGTGGAGTCATATAGTAGGAATGTATTTAAATTTTTTAAGATGATGACAAACTTTTCTAGAGCGGTTTTACCATTTGACATTTTTTATCAGCAGTGTATGAGAATTCCAGACTCTCTATTTCCTTACCAACACTTGGAAAGTTTACATAGGAAAAATTATAATGTGTTACATAAGACCCCAACTTTCCAACGGTTTCTAAAATCCAAGTAAAACACATTCAATGCCTGGATAAAAAGAGTAAACTGTTCTGTTTGGACATAAAAAGCTTCCAACATTGCTTCTTTGTCACCAAAAACTAACATGGTTACTTTGTGTTCAATAAGCCTGTGATGCTTTTCTTAGAACATCAGAGATGAACATCACTATTGTGATGATTCTAAAGTTTTTACAAATTGTATTTGGAATGTAACTTAAGCTTTCCATGCAGATTATTAAAAATATTGCATGTATTTTTTTTTTTTTTGAGGGCAGTGTCACTGGCCCTCACATGTGGGACCGAACCGGGGCCGCTGGCTTCCCAAGCCTGCGCTTGACCACTGCGCCACTCGGCCGGCCCTTGCATGTATTTTTAAGTGTAACATAAGTTACCTCCACACACCTGCCAAGAAACTTATATTGATAGACACAAATATTCCATGAAGATTTGGATATTAAAAACGTAAAGACTGGGAATATATTCTGTGGCATTTCTGGTTTTTATAGGGGCACAGAGTGTGGTGTCCAGAAGCAGAAAATTCCAGTAAGGTGCTCTGATATGGGTGCAGAGTTAGGAGTGGTGGTGGGACCGGTGTGCAGCAGATAGCAGTGGTGGGATTGTTTGGGCAGCAGGGGTAGCTTTCTCTATCCTCTGCATCACAGCCAAGGAAGAATGGGATTCATCTTGAAAACCCGGTTGCTCGTAGGCTGCCTTCAATTCTTGAGGACAATCAAGTAGAATAAAGCACACAGCCTTTGCCCCCATTTGTCAAACTCAGTTCCTCCATCACAGGGGCAGAACTACCTAATCGACAGCCAGCCCATGAAGCCTAATATATAAACATCAAAGGACCAGATTTAACTGTGGATCTGGATATCGGTTGAGCATGAACTAGAAATGATTATCCAAGGGGTTGGGGTGACTTTTATTTATTTATTTATTTATTTATTTATTTATTTATTTGCGTGTCTCTCTTTTTTTTTTAATCAATAGTTAGAGATGTACAAAACTATGCAATAGTTATTCTTTTCACCCCTTACAAAGTGACTGCCCCCACCCCCCTCCCCGTGACCCCCACCCCTGATATCATACATATCTATTACAATTCCATTGACTCCATCCCCACACTATATTCCACATCCCATGATTATATATGTGTTAAATTATAGTCAACATCTAATATTATTCAGCGTCACCTTCAGATGTACAGTGCAGTAGTCAGGCCACTACACTGTCCATGAAGTGGTCTCCCTGACAAGACATGAGTCCTTCTGATCCCCTAAGAAAAATATTTACAACCTTATTGATTATATTCCCTAGACTGTCTCTTCTGTCTCTGAGGTAGTATTGTATTACCAGTTTATGTTGCCTCGTCCCTTGAAACATTTTTTTTTTAAATTGAAGTTTATTGGGTTGACAGTTGTTAGTAAAGTTACATAGGTTCCAAGTATGCAATTCTGTAATACATTGTGTATATATCGCATTGTGTGTTTACCACCCAGAGTCAGTTCTCCTTCCATCACCATATACTTGATCCCTTTTACCCTCTTCTACCATCCTCCTCCCCCCTTACCCTCTGGTAACCACTAAACTATTGTCTGTGTCTGTGAGTTTTTGTTTCTTTGTCTTGTTCCTTTGTTGTTTTCAGTTTTAAATCCCACATATCAGTGAAGTCATATGGTTCTTGACTTTCTCTGTCTATTTTTGCTTGCTAATAGTTCCAGGTTGAGATGGTTATATGTGTCAGGAATCTCAGTGTATATGTTTTCTACGATCCCAAGGAGTGTGGTGCCTTAAATCTAACCAAGAGTTTCTAGCAGTAGAACAATTTCTGGGTTTTAATCAATGCATTTTATTATTTTATATATTATATAAGTATTTATTACATACCTATTAAGTTCTCTGAATTGCCTTGGCTATGACTAAGCAAATATAAGTCAGGAGACATTTTCCTCAGAAATCATATGAGAAACACAAATGAAACATTCTAGTTGTTTTTCATTGATTCTCCTAGGCAGTTAGTTTTCCAATGTATTGCATATGGCATACTGTCTTCTTCTTGTAATTGGGTCACTATCTGATGTGTTGAACATGCAATATTACTTCCAATTCAGTTAGCAGAAGATACCTATTGCAGTTATATCAATGATATTGTTTCAATGTTGCAGTAAATCCTTGAAGAAGATGGGAAAGTGATTGTGATTTGGTATTATAATTCAGGCTGTTTCCCTTCCGTCCAAGGAGGATAGAGCATACAGATTGTATACAAATTTCAGTCTCTGACTAGCTATACTAGACCCATTTTCCAGAGAATGTACTCCCTACTCCTTGCCCTTATTTGGCATCCAGAAAATTGGTGAAATGCTCTTTAATCTCCCTCATTTTTTTTTTCTTTCTGTAAATGCTGCTCCTAATTTCCTAGAGTTTTCACTGTGGTCTCTTCTATTTTATACAGCAACCAAGGAGTCACCATGCATTCCTTAGCAAGCTGTCAGTTCATGCACTCTGCCATAAAATCTTCAGTGATTATTGCAAACTCGTGTTTGGTTGAATACTAAATTTTTGGAGTTATTTTATCAGAAAAACTGATTTCTTTTTAAGGTAACCATTTTTTCCCCACTCACATTATGCAGTCCTGATCCCAGACCATGGTCAAGTCCAGGGAAAAATACCAGGGTCTAAGTATTCCCATAACTGTTCCACTCACCAGGAATTTGGACGTAGAAAACTAGGATTCCCTCCCACCCCTTGTCATATAGTTTGGAAAACAGAAAAAGAAGACAAGCTTGAAAAATCAAAATAAAGACAACATGCCTGGAGGCATCGAGATGGGAGCATAAGATACTTTCTGAAGCCCAGCTGCATTATTGCTTTGATTCTTATAACTAATTGCTGAGCTAGTTCAAGTGAATTTCAGTAAGTTCCAATGGAAGTAGTCTTAATTATACACTAATTCAAAATGGATTTTAGCATACATTTCTTTAGCTGTGAGAAGAGGGAGCTTTATATATTGACTGGATATCATAATCTTGTCCATATCTTTCTCATATGACACTGGGCAGAAAGTAATTTTGTTTACCATTCTGATTGTGAGAGAGGGGTGGTGGTGGGGGGAATGATTGGGTCCCTCTCCTGTTGTTTGTGGACCATCTCTTTCCATAACACTTAACACTTCTAATCTCTCTCTACCCCATTCTTATTTTCATCCGGGAGAAGCAATGGCATCTGATTGGTACTTCTGGAAGATGAAAACTAGCTTCTGTAGCCAACTTCTTTCCTTGCCCTTCTATTTGTGATGTATGATTTGCAGAGACTGTGTTGTTCTCTACCAGGCTGTAAGTTTCAGAGTATCAGATCTTATCCTTGGGGGAGGAAGCAGAATGCAGGGAAAGGGAGCTCATAAAACACCAACATAGTGTGTATTGAGGCAAATAATTAGAAACCTCCACAGGGAATTCATTTTTTTGGAGAGATAAATCACACTGGGATATGGATGGGTCAAGGCATTTTGATTTTCTTGCTCTGCAGTGTCCCCATGGTCCACTTTTTTGGATGGTTTTTATATTGTTTAGTTGTGCAGGGGGTACTCTGCTTATCTATTGCTGCATAACAAACTATCCCAAACTGTAGACAGTGTGTCCTTGTGGCACCACCTGGGGCAACTGAGTCTAGAACATCCACTTCCAAGATGGCATCTTCACACACATGCCTGGTACCTTCATGTTCCTCGGCCTTTCTCTCT
Source organism: Aselliscus stoliczkanus (assembly GCA_033961575.1). Lineage (NCBI taxonomy): Eukaryota > Metazoa > Chordata > Mammalia > Chiroptera > Hipposideridae > Aselliscus > Aselliscus stoliczkanus. The sequence continues at coordinate 117,299,971 of CM066736.1, forward strand.
CTCCATATGCTGTTTTATCCTTCAGACCTTCTCAGTAAGGTTTGCGTTTCTTGCAGCATGATAGTCTCAGGTTAGTTATACTTTTGACACAATGGTCGGCTTCCAAAAGAAGTATTCCAAGAGATCCAGGTGGAAGCAATACGGCTTCTCATAAGAAGCATCAGAAGTCCCAAAACCTTACAATTGTTATATTTTATTTGTTATGCAAGTCACAGAAACTACTTGGATTCAAGGAGAGAGAATTAGACTCTACTGCTTGATGGAAAAGTGGCAGGATCACAATGCAGAAGCTCATCTTAGTAAAATACAAATGTTCACCCCTTACTTGTAAACTTGCAAACTGGGTGAGTGGCTTCCATGTTTCACATAAGCCAAAGGAATTTTTATCTTGGTCAGTCATTGTAGCATATAGCAACTTTATCAAATGTCACAGGATTATTTCTACAAAACCAAGCTGAAAAAGTCAGCACTAAGTGTTATACAAATGATGCAGTTCTCAGCAAAATTACAGAATTTCAACAAAGCAAAATCAAGGGCTGAAGCCCTCATCAAAAATGGAGACCAGCAAAAGTACAGGCTTTAGTGGCCTCAACTAATGTCTGGTATGATTTGTGGCCTTACATATCCAGGATATAAGGCCAATGGGTCAACTAGCTTAATTGTGCACTTGCAATTTAGAGATAAGACATACTTTTGTTTTTAATGTACTTATAAGTTGAATCTGCCTGACTTTGGACTGTAGAAAATCAGGTTTTGCTAAGCAGATGATTAAAAAAGAGAATATTGATCATCATGGAAATTACCTTTGCAGAAACAGGACTTTAAGACAATCAATGCTAAATTTTCACTGTTAGCATAAAAGGGAACTGAGTTTCAAGTGCTCTGCAGAAACACACCAAGTTTTAACAAAATTAGAGGTTTAAATTTCACGATTGTCCAAGATAAATAGCAGTAGTGCAGCTGTCCAAATTTAGGATCATACTGGGAATTTTCTAGAGATTAATTTTGCATTCAGGTTAAAAATGCAGCTTTGTAGCATGATTTTAAATTTACTCTGGATTTTTAACTGCTAGGAGAGAAAAATCATCCTTAAGATATAGGTTTCTTATAGCCAAACAGTTCCATAGCAAGAAGCATTGGAAATACTTCCTGTATCATAGGACAGAAGATACCTTTTCAAAAAAAAACAACAAAAAAAAATGAATGCTCATGTCTAGACAAAGCCCACACAATCTAATGTTGATGCAAAGAGAGCAGACATAAGGAAATAGGCCACACTGGCCAAATGGGGAAGAGCACTCAGTTTTTGACCATTAAATATGAGGTTAGCCTTGGGCTTTTTATAGCTTATTGAGTGCTTACTTTTGTTTTGTTTTTGTTTTTGTTGTTGTTATTGTTTTGTTTTATGAAATAATTTTGGATTTGTCAAAGGCTTTTTTCTACATCTATTGGGATAATCATGTGGTTTTTGTCCTTTTTTATTAATGCAATGATGTCTTATATTGATTAAATATTATAATTTAAACCAACTTTGCATTCAGGGATAAATCATATTATACAATCCATGATAAAGAATGACTTATCTTATTGGTGTACTGTCCTTATGTCTTGCTGAATTTGATTAGCTGGCATATTGAAGTATTTGCATCCATATTTATAAATAACATTAGCCTGAAATTTACTTTTCTTGTGATGTCTTTGTCGGGTTTTAATATCAAGAATATACTGACTTTATACAGTGAATTGGAAGTTCTCCAGTTTTTCAAAAGTGTTTCTGAAAGGTTATATAATTCTTTTTTAAGTATTTGGTAAAATTTACTAGTAAAGTCAATTGTGGGAAGCATTTAACTTACAAATTCAATTTCTTGACTTCTTATAGGTCAGTTCAGCTATTCTTTTTCTTCTAGAGTAAGTTTAAGTAGTTTGTTTCTTTCTAAGAATTTGTCCGTTTTATCTAAATTATCTAATTTTTGCCATGAAATTCCTTTGTAATACTTTTTCCATCTTTATGGTCCATATTTATGTTCTCTCTCTCACTCTTGATTTTAGTAATTTGAGTCATCAGTTTTTTTCTTGGCTCATCTATCAAAAGTTTGCCAATTTTTAAAATCATCTCAAAAAATCAATTATTGGCATTATCACATTTTCTTTTTATTTTTTTGTTTCCTATTCTTCATTTCACTATTTCTACTCTAGTCTTCATTATTTTCTTAGTTCTGCTTGCTCTAGATTTAGTTTTCTCCTCTTTTTTTTTTAGCTTTTTAAAGTGGAAGGCTGTGATATTGATTTGAAATCTTATTTTTCTAATAGAGGCATTTAGAGCAATAAACTGCCTGCTAAACATGTTTTAGCTGCATATCATAAATTTATGTTTTATATTGTCATTTTCATTCATTTCAAAATAATTTCCAATTTTCCTGTGATTTCTTTCTTGATCTATTTGTTATTAATAACTTGCAGCAATCCAACCATCATTAAGCATTAAGTGTTGTTTGACTTTCACACATTTGTGAATTTGCTAATATTTCTTGTGTTATTAACTTTCAGTTGTATTCCATTGTGATGAAAGGAAACACTTTTGTTTTTTTTGTTTTTTTGAGGGCAGTGTCACTAGCCCTCATATGTGGGACCCGAACCGCGGCCACTGGCTTCCCAAGCCAGCGCTTAACCATCGTGCCACTCGGCCGGCCCAAGGAAACACTTTTTTAAATGATTTCTGTACTTGTAAATTAATGGAGGCTCATTTTAAAGCTTAACATATGATCTGTTCTGGAAAAAGTTCATGTACACTTGAGAAAAATATGTATTCTGCTGTGTGATAGATAAATCAGAATAGATGTTTCATCTTTAACCGTTAAATGATATCATAAATATAGTCCGATATCATTAATTATCTCTTGTGATGAATTTTGTAGTTTTAGAGAGAAAAACCCATGTCAATCAATATTAGTCCAAGGAAAATAGCTTAAAAGATGGTGAATATTAGAGAGTTAACTTCTACAGATGTCAGCAGGACTGTAATATTAGGCTGCTCATTTCCTCCCTTAAGAGCATGACCATTCTTCTGGTCAACCATGGCCTTACAGTTAGTTACCAACATGGAATTAACAAAACCGAACCTCCAGAATGACATTAGGGATTATTTCTTCCCAATCCTGATATTTTCTTCAATGTGAAGGGACTTCTATTTATGGAATACATCTGGCCCTTTTGAAACCAATTTTCTATTAATATACCTGAGAACATGAGTAACTTATCTGATTATTGAGTTTGCAAGGAGAAACTCTGCATATCAGTTCATATCCCTTTTAGGGACATGTCTTCCTATAGGAATCAAGGTCTGCTCTGCTTCTCCAAGCTGTGAGTTTAATAGAGAGAGCTATTCCTAGGGGAAGCCCTTCAATAGTGAGTAACTGGTTGCCTCATTATGACTTACTTCAATATTAATAAGTTCATCTGGCTTTGGATTCTAAGTTACGTTCTGAAATATCAGTGTTAATTATCAATTTGTTCAGAACGTAGTCCGGGAAGTGGGCAGTTATTTTTCGGACTTCTTCAAAATGTCTCATGTATCCTTTAAAATAGATATTATAGCCTGTAGTCAATATAAAAAATAAAAATACAGTGCAACCACCAACCAATGTTTTCAGAGGTCATGAAAATAATAATCAACGAAGTCTTCTATTCACAAAAATTTGAGCTGTAAAACAAATTCTGTATCTTACTAGTTGTGTGACTTTGGGCTGTTCATATGAACTCTTCAAGTCTTAAAATTCAGCATCTTTCACATAAACATATAGTGTAACTGATTTTATCACATTTGGGTTTGTTAAAATGAGATAATGGTTCTGCAAATCTATTTTGAGATTTAGAAAATACAATAAATAAATAAAAAATACAATAAATAAATAAATAAATGCAAGCAAGCATATTGGCAGTAAGAGTTGGCGGGTAGATTATACCTAGCCAGAGATGAATGAAATGGACACTAATCCCCAAAAGCATTTATTACACATGAACAGAAGATATGAAATGGTAATGGTAAATCTAAGTAAGATGGAGGAGAGACATAGGTTTTAAGGAATGATTATCACATTGAACATCAATTTGTTTTTTAATAGATGAAATGAGATTTACCCCTGAAGAGTTTTAACATTTTTGAACTTCAATTCTTATTTCAATGTCTCTCTTTTCCATTAGACTATGAAAACAAATAAATACCTTATGTACCTTTATTTTCTCATAACAGGCACTGAATAGGCACTCAATACATTTGGCTTAGTTGAATTGACTCACTGAAGGTAAATTATCATGCTCATGAATGCATGCCAGACCTTGTTTACCTGCAGATTAAACCAGGTAGAGAAGCAACTATTAAAAAGACTAGAGATAATATCAAGCTTTGAGAATACAGACAGGAAGGGAAGAGTTTATCCTGCTTCTATGCTGTCTATGCACTGATCTTAATTTATTTTGAATTATCTATCATATTTTAGATACAGTCCTAGGTACTAAAAATACAGAGGAGATTAAAAGACTTTCTTTTACAGTAAATACCTCAGATTCCTGTGATACAGAAATTCCATTAAATACAATATCCATGATATGTATGAGAATAGTCATCTACTAAGCAGCTTTTGTATACAACACAGTGTGCATGCACATTTTAGGGATTATCTCTCTAAATTAACACACCAAACCCATGTGACTGGTAGTATGAAACTTTGGAAATGGTTTAGCCAACATTTGAATAGGTTTTTAGAACCAAATCCAGTGTTCTTTCTGTGCTCTGCACTATTTTCCATGAGGAAATTATGAAGTGCCTTGGGAATAAAGAAATGAAAATGGGAAAATGTAGGCTGATTAACTCAATGACAGGAAAAAGTAGCATGATTTTATGCAATCTTCCTCAAGGAATTGTGTATTTTAAAATAGGATCATGGAGAAAGGTCGTTAAATAAAATAACTATAGACACATTTGAACTAGAGGATTCTTGATAAGGCCCTTCCAACTATTACCTATGTACCCTGGCGTGTCATAGACCATGCCTCTAAGAGGCAGTTGTACTAAAGAGCATCTACTAGTAGCACTCTACTAAAGGTAGAAATCACATTGCCTCCTACATGATTCCTTGCCTTAGAGATGGCTCATTAATTCCTTCTGGGAAATATTGGTGGTGAGAGGACAGTGCCAGTAGCAAGAAAATTCTTTGCTCTGAGCCCTGATATAGAGAATTTTTCCTGGACTTCCTATGAGCATATCTACCACATGAAGTGACTAGTTCATGGTGTCAAAGAACCATGGCCAGCCATCTTTGCATGTGACTTCCTCGTGACTTTTACAGGACACCAAAATTACCTACCTAAAGAATCTACAGCCCACTTCCCCAGAGCCTCGTCTGAGAAAGTAAGGCATCAAGCACATATCTCTGGCTAACAGGTGGCCAAGGAGCTGCTCTCTGTGGAGTATGTGAGCTTGGGTGAGTGGGCTGTGGTATCCATGCATTTATCTAAAGCCCTATGCAGTGCTGAATGCAGTTTATGAAGAGAAAGAGAAAGGGCATTCAAACCAGGAGCTAAGTGCTAGCTATCCTCTACAGAAAGCTTTGAGAATTCTAATTATAATCTTGGACTTTCAAGTTATTTTGAAGATATGTTTGTAAAATATTTTAAGATTTAGGTAAAAGATAAAAATACATTAAGAGAGGAACATATTTTACTTAATATTCTATTAGCTTGATGTATATTATATTAGAGTGCGTGTGTGTGTGTGAATTGCACATTTGTTTCCTATCACCCTACAAGTGTCAAGAGCAGAATTGTTGGAAAGAACCCACTAAGAAAATCTTGCCTTGAACCCCAGAATTTGAACTGGAGAACCACCATATTGAAAGGCTAAATGTCAGAAGGCTTTCTTAATTCTTGCTTCCTTCTTGCTCCTGAAATTTAAACTTATATTAGGGCAACATTTCTTGCAATTTAGCTTGTACTATTTTACTTTTATTTTGCTTCTAAATTCTAAATTACTCTTTACTCATATTAATTTTTAATACGTTATTTACTTGAAAATTAAGTACAGTGTAATGTAGTTGTCAAGAAGTCAGCCAAGGGAATGAGTGAATAGTAGATTTTCTGTTAACAATTCTGCGTGATATATAGCATGGAAAAGTAATCAGTTCTGACTGGAGATACTGTCTCCTGGAAAGCTAGTAAAAATGAGCTTTCTTTGCTTCTGATAGCAATGTTTTTGAAGCTATTGAAATTGGGGTCATGAAGAGTTGATAGTTATTCTTTGGGGACTTCCTGCTTATTATATCTCCAACTCTACATATCTTTTCTAAATTTTTACTTGCAACATTGTTTCAGAGGATTTAAACATGTTTTAAGAATAATTTTAGAGATTCTGTTTGCTTGTTTGTGTTTTGGCTTTCCCCTTACATATCAGAGTCAGGAAAACATCAAAACTGAAGTATTTGCCATACCATAATTTGTGACTAATACTTAATAGTTACCATTAGAGATAAAAATATTTCATAAACATGAAAATCATAACATTGATATTTTTTGAAGTGAGAAAAAGGAGTGTGGATAGGCACACTTGTTCCGCATACCTGTCTGACTAATGATCATTTGAGGAGGGTTTCTACATTTCATCCTGTGCTTCTATGTGAGCTTGCTCAGGATCAGCTTTATCACATATTATACAAAAAGGAGTCTCTCTCTTTGTATTTGTACCCCCTCCATATATCTTTCAGGTGTGTGTGTGTGTGTGTGTGTGTGTGTGTGTGTGTTCAATTTCATGAGGACTTAGGTACAAAGCTCTTTATGAAATATTTACAAGACCCAGCCTTAGGGCCTGCCGAGTGGCTAAATTGGTTAAGAGCTTGCTCAAGAGTGTGAGCTGAGCTCAAAGCAACAGCAGTTCGATGCCTCGCATGAGCTGAGCAGCCGCTGAGCTGCCAACAGGTAGCAGGATGGTTCAGCTAAAACAAAACAAAACAAAAACCCAGCCTTAATCTCTATCATATGTTCAGTGTTTTGGGACCAATTGTTTTACCTCACTGAACTCTCAGTTTCCAATAGTCACACACCGCATAACAACATGTCTGTCAAGGACAAACCACATATACCACAATGGTTCCATAAGATTATAAAAATTTCTATTGCCTAGTGACATTGTAGCCATCCTAAGTAGTAGGGCAATGCATTACTCAGATGTGGGTGGTGATGCTGGAGTAAACAAACACACCACACTGCCAGTCATATAAAAGTATAGCACATACAATTATGTGCAGTGCATAATATTTGAAAATGATAATAAGTGACTATGTTACTGGTTTATGCATTTACTATTCTATACTTTTCATCATTATATTAGAGTTTACTCTTGCTACTTATTAAAAAAAACGTTTGCTGTAAAACAGCATGCCATGTTATGCCGTCAGCAGCTTCAAACATCTCCTGTATACTGCATCTCTTGATGGTATCATTGTCTGTTGTGTGGAGTTAATCTCACGTTGTTTTGTACAGTAACATGTTGCAAAGGCCTGTAACCCGGAAGCAATAGGCTCTACCACATAGCCTAGGCGTGCAATAGGCTATACAACCTGGATTTGTGTAAGTGCACCTTATGATGTTCACACAACCACAAAATTGCCTAATGACACATTTCTGAGAACCTATCCTTGTTAACAGATGCATGACTGCACTGAAAATCAGTGAATCATATAATATTCTCTTTTAAGTCCCATCTAGGTAAAAATATTTGTTACTGATATTTTCTCTCTCTACATTAAGTAGCATATCCTGAGATGAATTTATGCATACCTACACATACCTTGAAGGTATATTTTAAGAAAGCTTCTGTTTTGTAATTTAAAACAATTTAAAAAGTGAATTTGGAGCCCATTGTTTTCACTTGTCCTATGAAGAAGCCAAGATCAGAGAGTAAATGATTTACAGATCACTCAGTTTATAAGAAGCAGAGCCGAGCTTGATATCAAATTTTTAGATTCTAAATCATTTACTTTTTAAATTTTATCTTTACTTGCCATTTTATGTATGCATACCTAATTTATTTCACAAATTTTTTAGTGGTAGTAATGACAAATTGTATTACCTCAATTTATGGAACTTATACTATAAATGTAATAAATAATAATTCATATATATATATATATATATATATATATATATATATATATATACACTGATTGTCAATGTGCTTAGAAATATTGTATCAGGGTAGCTGCCCAGTTGTGGACTGTTCTTCACCTTATTCTGACACACTTTGAATACTCACATCAGTCTAAAGGCAGAGTCCTAGTGTGATGAAGGTGGGAATATGTTCTTACATTTGGGCTAAATTTATAAAGGAAACCAGTTTCAGATGATCATAAAGATCTATTTTGGAGGCAAACCAAGAAAATTCCCTAATGGTGTTAGGTATTACAATTATTTCTGTGACACATTAAATTCATTCACACCATAGTGCCTATATACTTACTTTTCCCCATGTCTGGAGCTCTTGCAACAGAATTACATGTATCTAGCTTCTTACTGTCATTTGGATTTAATATGTTCTCTTTTCAGTGAGGCCTTCACAACCATTCCATCCAAAGTAGATCAATTTTCTTTTACCTCTATCAGTATCGCTGCCATAGCATAATCCTCTTTTATATTGTTTCTGAATTTTTTATTTGTACATTGTATGTCTCCTGCATCCTCTACCTTTCAGGAATTTGAGTCTGATGATGGATAAGACTTTGTCTTTTTCATGGTTATATTTTGTGCATCTGGAAGAGCCTGCCAAATAGTATGTGTTCAATAAATATGTGTTGAATGAGTGAATTAGGTTAAGCACATGTTTGCTGCCCTTTCTGTTTACACACACACACACACACACACACACACACACACACACACACCCTTTCTTGTATCCTGACCAAGTGACAAATGCCTTCCTAAGATGAGGAGGTTAGGACAACCATCTTACTCTTTCTGCAGAACCATAGAATGTTGTACTCTTTGAAATCAGCTTACCACTTCCTACAAGAGAAGGCAGCCCCCTCACTGTGACTACAGGGAAACACCATTTTTATGCTCTGTTGTGTGATGTGACTCGTGCTTATTTTATAGGTGCTACCTTAATAATCCCAGCTTTAAGATGGAGCATGAATCTAAAGGAAAAGAAAGGTGACAACAGCATACCAAGGATGCTCAAAAGCATGGAGTCAAGGGAGAAAGATAAATCATTATTATTAAAAGAAAATGAAATCAAAGTTAATAGGAAGCGTGGGTAATAATGGAAAAATGGGTAATAATGGAAATTAAACAATTCTAATAAAATGGTAGCTGGAACATAAAATCCATAATTATACTAAATACTGCTGATGTCAAAGAGTTTTCAAAATTTTAATCATCAATTAAAATGTAAAAAATATGCTTGAAAATGAGGAAACTATGATAAATATGAAATGGATAAAATAATATAATACATTTAGAAAATTAAAGGGGATGCCTATGTTTTCTATAGAACTAATATTATGACTTAGTATGCAGAGAGCACCTGAAATAATTAAATGAAACATTTTAAACCTCTAATTGACATTGGATAATGAAACTAGGGTTATGTCTATATTCAGGGCAATTTGAGATTAGTCTTTTCAAATATGTATTATATGTTCATTTTTCTTTTTTAAAAAAGGGCACCCATTCATTCAAACTTGATTCAACCATTTATTAAACAAATATATTCACAAATCCAATATGCGTCATGAAATAGGAAGAAAAAAGAGGATACAGAAATAAACATGATTATGACAAGAACCATGACCCTAGGAAGTTTCAACTGTCTTAAAGAAGCAAAGGAAACATAGAATTATAAAGAAAGGCTAGAAAATAAGAGAAGTGACCCACAAGAGAAGCCTTGCCATGATATTATAGGAATTTATATTTTTAAAATTTATTTAAGTATAGTTGGTATACAATCTTATATTGGTTATATTAGTTTCAGGTGTACTATACAGTGACTTGACATTTTTATACCTTAAAATGTGATCACCCCACTAATTCTAATAATCATCTGTCACCCTGAAAACTTATCATAATATTATTTACTGTATTCCCCTTCTCTTTTCACCCATTCTCCCACCCGTCCCTTCTGATAACCATTTCTTTGGTCTGTTTCTATGAGTCTGATTTTGTTTTATTTGTTTTGTTTTTACATTCCACTTATAAGTGAAACCATACAGTATTTGTCTTTCTTTGCCTGATATTTCACTCTCTAGATTCATCCAGGTTGTTGCAGATGACAAGATTTAATTTTTTATGGCTGTATAATATTCTATGATATAAAGAAGATATATATATATTATTATATAATATATATATTATATATTATATATAATATATATGATATATAATATATTATATATTATATATTATTATATATTATATATATTATATGTATTATATATATATATATATATCTTCTTTACCTATTCATTTGTCAAGGTTGCTTCTATATCTTGGCTATTTTAAATAATAGTGCAATGAGCATAGGGGTGCATATATCTTTTCAAATTAGTGTTTTTGTTTTCTTTGACTAAATACCCAAAGTGGAATTGCTGGGTCGTATGGTATATCCCCTTTTAGTTTTCTGAGGAATATACATGCTGTTTTCTATACAAGCTGCAACAGTTTGCAGACCAACCAACCGTGCACAGGTGTTCCCTTTTCTCCATATTCTAGCCAATACATGCTATTTGTTGACATTTTGATAATAGCCATTCTGACTGGTGTGAGGTGGCATCTCATTGTGGTTTTGATTTGCATTTCCTTGGTGATTAGTGATGTTGAGTATCTTTTCATATGTTTGTTGGCCCATCTGTATGTTTTCTTTGGAGAAATGTCTTTTCATGTTCTCCGTCCATGGTTTGATCAGACAGATGATGAGTGGCTAACAAAGAAAGTGATTTTGAGATAGGGCAGTTTGAAGGAGAAGTCAAGGAAGGGATCAAGAGAGATGGAAAATAGAAATAAGACTTTATAGAAAGAAAGGGATTAATTGAAAACATTGCAGTGGTTCACACATTTGACATTTGTAGCATACTTAAGAATACCACATGACCCAGTGAGCCCACTCCTGGATATCTACCCAAAATATTTGAAAACATTTATTGGTAAAGATTATATATAGTCCAGTGTTCACTGCAGCTTTATTTATGCTGGCCAAGACATGTATACAACCAGTGTCTTTTGATAGATGTTTGGATAACTGGATAAAGAAGATATGGTATATGTACACAATGGAATACTATTCTGCTGTAAGAAATGATGAAATAGTGCCATTTGCAACAACATAGATGGATCTTGAGATTATTATGCTAAGTGAAATAAGTCACACAGAAAAAGTCGAGAACCATATGATATGTGGGATATAAAACTGAAAGTAACAAAGGAATAAGACAAACAAATGAAGAAACAAAATCTCATAGACACAGACAATAGTTGAGTGATTACCAGAGGATAAGGGGGGACGGGGGTGGTAGAGGAGGGTAAAAGCAATCAAATATATGATGATGGAAGGAGAATTTACTCTGGGTGGTGAACACACAACATGATATATAGATGATGTATTACAGAATTGTACAACTGAAACCTATGTAACTTTACTAACCATTGTCATGCCAATAAACTTTAATTAAAAAAAATACTAGATATTTTTAATAGCACACATAAAGTGATCAAAATCTCATAAAAACATTAGATGAGAAAATAATAAACATAATACAATCACCATCACATCATAATAGCATATCCAATTGTCTATAAAGTTCTCCATGGAAATTGCACTACTGAATTGGTGGTCCTTTCAGGTTGTATTTCCTTTTTAATTGGATTGTTTACTGTGCAGAGCAAGCTTTCTTATATACTCACAAGGAAGTTATTATGGATCCCAGGAAAGAAGGATCTGTCTTCAGCAGTGGTTTAGCATATACTTCCTTATTCTACCTTATAACAAATCACATCCTACTCTACCCCACATTAAATAACCTCCTCTGCTAAATCTTCTCTCTGACTGACCTCATTATATCAGCAAGTATTCTTAGTTATATAAAAATACATATTAAAAGTGTATCAAAATATGGCGATATAGCTATAAAATATTTGCTGCTCTCTGATGAAGAAACACTGTACTATACATAATGCATGCTAAGAAGTTTATTTCATGTGAAATCCATATTGAAGTTCACAGATAGTATATATAAATTTGAGTGATAGAAGTTTGAATGGGAATAAACAAGAATCAAATTGTAAAGTTTTTTTAAAGCCCCACTAGGAAAGTTAAACTTTTTTACTAAGCAATGGGAAATGTAGTCAAGCAAGGAATCAATCTACCCAAACTATGCTTTAGGCAGATTAATCTGTGAAGTTAAATACATTGTATAAACCAGGTTGAAACCGGGTGGTCTGAGACAGAGTGTCCTATTAGAATGTCGTTTTGAGAGCAAGTACTATTTAGCTTAAATAGAAGAGATGGCTGAGGGAATAAAATGGAAGCCGTTTCTTGGAAAGTTACAACAAATTAAATCCAACACTATGTGGAATGTGGAAAATATGCAGTATTTGCTATGTTTGGTACCATTTGCTGTGGTAATAAAGTCTGAGATGATACCACATTCATCATTATCAGAACAAAATTTTAATTCCGTCTGAAGTTTGAGGATATCAACAAATTATGGTCAAGGATATATACATTTATACTTTGTCTTTTGCCACACTCTTCAGAGTGAGTTATTAGGTGCTCTGTGGCCTGGGGGCTGCTAATCTTTAAGGTTTTGCCCATGCACAAGTCATTGTGGAATCCAGAAAACTATAAGTTAATAGCATTGTTTCCTCTGCCTGATGTGATTTAACAGTAATCAATGTCACTTACCAACTCATTAAAAAGCCTTCTTCACAGCTCATCAAAAACTAAAACCTGGGGATTTGAAACTTTTTAGTCTATTAAAGAGAAAGGCACCAACATTTTTACAATACAGTTTAACATGAGCACATAAGATGACAGCCAAGTGAAAATATTTATTAGTATTGAGAAACTCTGCTTTAATTTGAGTCAAGTTTTATAAAGAGGATATATATATATTTCAGAGATAAATACATATATATTTTTTTCAGAGAAAGTTTAAACTTTTAGTACTTACAACATTAGAATAGTGATGTAAATTGTGCCTTCTAAATTGCAAAGACATCCTGTTTTCATTCTTCAGGGCATTTTCAGTTTGATCTTATTCAAAATGCGGAGACAGACCTAAAAGGCTATGACTATATAATAAAAGAATTGTACAATTACCTGTTGCTGATAAAAGCAAGTATAATACCAGAACAAAACAAAGCAAAGACCCCTGAAATCTGAATTAAATTTCTTGATCATTTGAGCCAATTTTGCTTTTTCAAAATGTTTTTGGCTTTTGTTTTCTGTTTTGTTTCTGTAGCCTATATTACAGTACAACCCACCATATATTCTAGGAAATGTGGTCTTACTAGAGGTAGCATTTGTGAGATGTGTGGTTTCCCTTCCCCTGAGTCTTTGTGAACTTTTCCCAAAGGGAAATAATTTTCTAAGGGGTGAAATAAAGGGATCCGACAACTACATAACTCAGCTGTTCTTTGTATGCCTGAAGATTCCCTATTGTTTCCAAGTGAGCAGAATTACTGGAGATGAAATAGAAAGATTTATTTTTTTGTACTGAAAGTGCATGGAATTGTATAGCCAGTTTCACTGGAGCAAATCTTTCTACTTTATTTGTGGGGAAAATTTAATTGCCAGATACAAAGGAAACTTTTTAAGTCTCACCAGAACAACAAAACAATGTTTCCAAAATGGCATTGATTCAGTGACATAGAAAAATTTCCATTTGTTAGGCTTTTCTTCCCTTCCTTGCCAACAAAATTTTAACGTAAATATATAGAAGAAACTGTTACAATAATTATGTTGATATAACCCCACTTTAGAAACCTTTATTAATACATTAACTAATGTTAAAGAGAAAACTACAGGCCCAAAATGGCATCTCTTAAAGCTCAAGATACCAAACCTAGACTTAATACCTAACCTAACTGCAGTTGTAACCTTCAAAGGAAATGTAATATTTCAATTTTTTATTGAAGTATAGTTGATATACAATCTTATAGTGGTTATATTAGTTTCATGTATACAATGTAGTGATTCAACATTTTTATACTTTACAATGTGATCACCCCATTAATTCTAGTAATCAACTGTTCTTGTATAAACTTATCACAATATTACTGACTATATTTCCTTTCCCTTTTCACCTATCCCCTCACCCCACCTCCCTTCTGGTAGCCATCCCTTTGGTCTCTGTTTCTATGAATCTGTTTTTGTTCTGTTTCGTTTGTTTGTTTTGTGTTTGTTTGTTTGTTTGTTTGACTCACTCTACATATAAGTGAAACCATATGGAATTTGCCTTCTTTCTTTTCCTGAGTTATTTCACTTAGCATAATACCCTCTAGACATAACCAGATAGTTGCAAAGGGCAAGATTTCATTGTTTTCCTCACTGCGTAGTTTTCTGTTGTATATATACACCACTTCTACCTTATCCATCTATCAATACACATGTATAGTGCTTCTGTATGTTGACTATTGTAAAGAATGCTACAATAAACACAGAAGAGCATGTATCTTTTCAAATTATTGATATCATTGTCAACCAGTCTGGAGTTTTCTGGACAACACCAATGAGGTAATCTGTTACATAGGCCCTCCTCAACCCCCCTAGGCATAAGAGAAAATCCACATGATAAAAGCCTTGCCTTTCCCTTCCCCCGCAAATCAAGTTCTGACCTAAAATGAGTATTTTCCTTTTTTTGCTAATAGCTCCCTTGCCTCATTCTTCTTTCTATGAAAAACTTCCATTTTGCACAACCCCATTAATTGGGATGCTGCCCAGTTTATGGATCACTTAATAAAACCAATTAGATATTCAAATTTACTCAGTTGATTTTTTTTTTTGACACTTATAGGAATTATCTACTTGGCAAATTTAAACAGACTTTCGTTGACAATTATGAGTGGTAGTTAACTCTTAGCTCTCTAATGGTGTGTCTCAAGGAAGAGCTGGTGTTTTAGTCAAAATTATTTTTTAGAGAATGGGAAAACACTAGAATGTTTTTAAACTTATTACTTCCTTAATTATGTTGTAATATAAGTAGGTATATAAAAATATTTTCTGACAGTTTGGTATTAAATAAGGGCTGCTGGAATAACTATTTCAAATTTATTTTTGTTTTTTCTAGTAATTAGGACAAAAACAAATGTCCCCCGAAAGAGAAGATATACATATTTCTACTTATTCATACATATACATTCACAATTGAGTACTCTACAAATATGTACGCTCCAGAGCCAATTAGAGGAAATGTCTTCAAAACTCTATTCAAATTCCTGATGAACACCCCTGATTTCAGTAATAAGATCACTAGCTAAAACAAAAATTCATAAGTCCACATTAAAAATAAATTCATATTGTAAATCTTCCTATTCAATCATAATTGTGATTTTTGTTGTTATTGTATATGATTACATTGATTGTGATCTTATAAAGGAGGAATTAGGTTTCACATTTTCTAGTCAAACAAGAAAACATTCTCTATGACAAGTATCGACTCGACTCCCATCCTCTCAAATTGTATCATAAGCTCCATTGCAATATTTTGTTATTCAACAATAAGTTGCCTCTACTGTATGAGCCTTTCTGTACAGAGAGCGGGGGAACAAAACAAACAAAGAAAGTGAAAATTAGGTGTTACTATCTCATGTATGACTCACATTGAGAAATTAAACATTCAGCGTTTTTACCACCCCAACTTTTTACCACCAGTGATGGATTTTATTGTTTCTTATATCAAGTTATTGTCAGAAAAATGCAGTTCTCTAAAATGTTTTTTAAGTAGCATTCAGTTTTATTCATTTCCTCTTCATCAAAACCATGTATAGCTACCAATGTCATCATTATTTCAGTAAAGCCTCTTCTCTCACTGAAATCATGATGGATTTAAGAGCATATTTGGATTTTTTTTTTTATTGAGACTTTTTACTTTTGTTATTGTTTTAATTTTTTATGTCAATAAGACAACTCTTTGGCATGGACACAAATGAACAAGATTTAAATGATGAAAATGTTTTCCTGCTAAGGACCATTAATAGTAAAGACCATAATAAGAAATCAAATTTTTGCAATATATTGAATTAGAGATATATTTTACAAAAATATAAGCAGTTTGGGAAATTGGTAGTATTGCAACTCTATTTATTTTTCTTTGTTTATTTCTTGGCCTTCAATGTGTTGCTAAAGAGGCCTTCTATTTCCACAGAAAAACATTTGACATAAGTAAAATGATTTTAATTGCAACAAGACATTTGATTGATTAGATCTGTCTGTTTTTAATTGTAATTTCATTTACTTTAGATGCAACATTAGTGTTTAATTTTTATGACAATCTTTTAAACTGTTTTTGTGAAAAGGTAATGGGGCTTTAATACTAAATTTCATTTAATATAACTTGTTAGTGACCATTAAACATTTTGTTCAATAAACTTTAGTGCCAGAACTTATGTACCATTCATTCATTTAAGTCATTAAATAATCATTTATTGATCACGTCTTACACATTGTACTAGACAATGAGGATACAATGATAAAAAATTAAAAACAAAATATGTCATTCTTGGTCCCTATTGTCTCATAAAGTTGAGAGACATTTAAACAAACAATTATCATAAAATAGGATGCATTCTGTAGTAGAATTTGGTACAGACTATCATGGGATCTTCAAATGAGAGAAGCTGATTTGGTTTGGTGTTTGCACTGGATTGCATCATGTTCCCTCAGAATTCCCATCCATCTGACACCTCACAGTGTGGCCTTTTTTGAAACAGTCTTTGCCAATGTAATCGGTTAAGTTAAAATGAGTCCATATAGGACTAGGACAAAATCTAAATCCAATATGACTAGTGTTCTTATTATGAAGGGGAAAATTTGGATACAAAGGGAGAAGATGGCCATTGAAGAAGGAGGCAGATATTGGAGGTACGCTGTTTCAAGTCAAAGGATGCCAGGGGCCACTGAAAACAGACGAGGAAGGGTTCTTCCCTAGAGCCTTCGGAGGGATCACGGCTTTGCTTACACCTGAATTCCATACTTTCAGCTGCTAGACCTGTGAGAACATACATTTTAGTTTGTGTTAAGACTCCTAGTTTATGGTCGTTTTTATGGTGGCCCTCAGAAACGAATAGATTTTGGCTGGTGGTAAAACAAATCCCTAAAACAAAATTTGGCTGGTGGTTAAACAAATACCTAAAAATGTGGATATAGTTTTGGAATTAGGTAATGGGTAGAAATGCTGGAAGAATTTGTGGGTGCACGATTGAAACATCTTAGATGCCTTGAAAAGACAGCTTATTTAAATATGAATGTTAAAGGCAATTCTGGTGCATGATCAATAGGAAGTAAAGAGTAAATTAGATAAATCTATTGTCTTAAAGACATTTCATATGTCATCACCAACAGAACGTTGGTAGAAATATGAACATTAAAGGTACTTCTAGTGAGGCCTCAGAAGGAAAGAAGAGACTTGCTGTTGGGCATTGGATGACATGTGATCCTTATTATAACATGCCAGTAAACTTCAGTTCCAAGTTATTACAAGTTCCAATAACTTGTAAGCTATGAATTTGGATATTTCATGAAATTTCCACCAAACTTTGGAAGGTATAGCCTTGTGTCTCCTAGCGTTTATAACAAAATGCAAGGGAATAGAGATACATTGAGGAAGGAACTGTTAAGCAAAAATGAACCACCATTTGATGATTTGAAAAAAAAGTCAGTCTATTCAGATAGAGTTCTCTGAAAAACCAGGGATGTGGCTTAATAAACTTTTGCTGAAGATGTTATGTGTGAGACACATGGATGCAATCATCCATCTCTGGAGAAGTCAGTGATACAGATGGGTTATATAGGAAGGATGTGTAGAAAACCTTCTTGTGTAATGGAATGATCTTACATGGGAGACTGACAAGGTTTTTAAGACTTTTATCAGCAGAAACACTGCCAGCTTGAGCTGACGGGTCAGAGACAGGACAGAATAAAGGGAGGCTATTGCTCTCCTGTGATTATAGAGACAGGAAACAGGTTAATAGAGCTACTCAGGAAACAACATGTACTGCCCTTCAAGAAAAAAATATTTTAATGGAAGAGGCAAGCCCAGAGGCATGGAACAATTTGATTCAGAAAATGTAGGCTCAGGAAATGAGCTGATGATGCCCCCATACCCCTAAAAAGCAGAGCCTCCATGAACGTAGGTATAGATAGAATCACAAAGAATTATTCTCAGGCCTTGAAACCTGATGGAATTTACCTTGATGATGTTTTAGATCAGTAACTCTTTTATTTCCATTTTGTCTCTTTCAGAATATGAATGTCTGTCCTATGCCTGTCCCATTATTGTACTTTGGAATCAGATACTTTTTTATCCCCTAGTTTCACAGGTGCACATATTTTGCCCCAGGATGTATCATGCCCAGATCTCACCCATAGATGATTTACGTTTTTGGGTGTTGAAATTTGGAACTTTTTGAGTTATTTATATGAGATTCTGGATTTAGAGTTAATATGCAAATGGATGGGCACTTTTGGGATTTGGGATGGGGTGCATATATTTTGCATGTGGAATAGATGTGAATTTTTGGTGGCCAGATGGTAGACTCCACTGGGTTGAATAGCTTTCTCTCAAAATTTATGTCCACCCAGAAGTTCAGAATGTGGCCATTTGGAAATAGAGTCTTTGTAGATTTCATTAGTTAAGTAAAATGAGGTCAAACTGAGTTAAGGTGGACCTTACATTTAATATGACTGGTGTGTCCTAATAGTAAACAAAAATTTAGAGACAGAGACACACAGGGATAAAACAGGCATGCAAAGACGCAGATATTAGAATTATGATTCCCACAGCTAAGGAAAGCTTGAGACTACCAGATCCTGAGAGAGGCAAAGCAAGAGTCTTTTCTAAATCCTTTAGAGGTGCATGGTGTTGACCACACTTTGATTTTAGACTCATAGCTTCCAGAACTGTGAGAGAATAAATTTCTGTTGTTTTAAGCCACCGAGTTTATGGTACTTTGTTATAATGGTCCATCAATCTAATGCTGTGGAGAATAAATCAGGGAGGGCGTCACAGAGGAGGAGATTTTTGAATTGGCATTGAAAAAATAAATATGTATTTTATAGGGAGAAAAGAGTAAGATGTATGAAATAAGAAATGGATGCCCACATCGTAATATAAGAGAGAAGTTTGATTTCTAAGGCAAATGGAGGCTTCAGGATTTTCACAGGAATACCACATAAATTGTCAATTAACAAATTTATGAGGTGGAATACCATTGGGGAAATTTTGCTATGAAAGCCCTAGCAATATGTGCTTTGCTTTATATGCATATCTAAATTTTCTATCATAATAATTATTATTGTTGAATCTGATTAAAAAATATATTTGTGGTTTTTTATTTTATTTATTTACTTATTTATTTATTTATTTATTTATTTATTTTTAATTAGTTTCAGGTGTATAACACAGTGCAATAGTTATACATTTTACCCCTCAAAGTGACAACCCCCCACCCCCAATTCACCACCCCACTCCCCGCCCCATATCATATATATCTGTTACTCTTCCTCTATTTGCAGTTTTATTGAGGTATCATTGACATATAATAAATTGTAAATGTTAAGTGTAGAATTTGATTTTGTTTTTGTTTTTAATATGTATATATCTGTGAAACCATCACCAAATCAAGATCCCGTACATTTCCATTATCCCTAAATGTTTCATCTAGCCTCTTTGCAATCCATTCTTGCTCAGCCTCCTCCTCAATCTCAGGATGCCATAGATCTGCTTTCCTTTGCTGTATGCAAGTTTGCATTAGAATTTTTTATCAAAGAAATCATGTATGTACTCTTATTTTTTTCTTGCCATAATCATTTTGAAGATTATCCCTGTTCTGCATATAAATAGTTTCTGATTTTATTGCTAAGTAGTGACCATTATAAGAATTAACAATTCTTGTTTACATGATGATGGTCATTGTTCCTGTTTTTGACTATCACAAATAGAATTGGTATAGATATTTGTGTAAAAGTCTTTGTGTGGGTGTTATGGCATTAATTGTACTCTGCATGTTCATAGATTTAAGACCTAGCTCCTAGTATCTCATATTATATTTGAAAATAAGGTCTTTAAAGAAGTAATTAAGTTTAAATGAAGTAATTTGGTTGCCTTAATCAATGCAACTCATGTCCTTAAAAGAAAAGGCAATTTGGACACAGGCAGCGCCTTGCATG
This sequence comes from Aselliscus stoliczkanus, assembly GCA_033961575.1. Classification (NCBI taxonomy): domain Eukaryota; kingdom Metazoa; phylum Chordata; class Mammalia; order Chiroptera; family Hipposideridae; genus Aselliscus; species Aselliscus stoliczkanus. The sequence goes on from CM066736.1 coordinate 117,320,396, forward strand.
ACAACACAAGGGGCCATCTATAGTACAAGCCATCTATACTATAGGCCAGAAAAAGAGGACTCAAAAGAAGCCAATTTTTCCAAAACCTTGATCTCAGATGTCTCACCTCCAGAACTGTAAAAAAGTAAATTTCTATCATTAAAGCGACCCAATCTGTGGCACTTTGTTATGGTGGCCTTAGCAAACTAGTACAGTGCACACATGCTTTCATTTTCTTATGTAATATCTCAGAATGTAATGTCTGGCTTGTACTGCAGGTGTCTATTTGAACTTTTTAAGAAACTGGCAAACTGTTTTCTTAATTGGTGATATAATTCTAAGTTCCCACCTGCGGTATATGAGAGTTCCAATTTTTTCATGTTTCACAATGCCAAGTATGGTCTTTTTAATTTTAGCCATGTTAGTAGAGATGTGGCAGTATCTTATTATGATATTAATTCACATTTCCCTAATGGCTAGTGGTGTTGAACATCTTTTTGTTTTTTATCTTTGCTATTTAAGACAAACTAAAGTAAGTTAAATTCAGAAAGAAGACATTCACCACATTAAAAATAGAGAAAAATAAGTGTTCTTATTTATCATGCCTAGTTATTTATCTTTTAAAAATGAATGCATTTTTTTTTCTTTTAATACTTTCACTCTTGAACTAAATTGCCCCTCAAGTTCAAGGGTAAAAAAAAGTGAAGAGATGAGTGAGTAATTTTGCAATTGAGGACTTTCTCTCATTGATACCCACTAAAAGATTCTATGCTTAAATTCTGTTTGAGCTTTTTCTGTTAGGTTATATTTTGGATTAAATCTTGATTGATTACATGCTAGATTCATATTATAGTAGTCCCCCTTTATTCTAGGTTTTGCTTTTTGTGATTACAGTTACCTGCAGTCAACCATGGTCTGAAATTTTTAAATGGAAAATTACAGAAATAAGCAATTCGTATGTTTTTAATTGTGCATTGTTGTGAAATCTCATGCCATCCTGCTCCATCTCACCTGGATGTGAGTCATCCCTTTGTCTACACTGCATATGCTAGCTGTCTGTTAGTCACTTAGTAGCCATCTTGGTTATTAGATTGACTGTCCTGGTATTGCAGTGTTTGTTTTCAAGTAACCCTTATTTTACTTACTAATGGCCCCAAAGCACAGAGCAGTGATGCTGGCAATTTGGATATGTCAAAGAGAAGCCGTAAAGTGTATGTATGTATGTATGTATGTATGTATGTATAGGAAAATACATAGTATATATCTAAGGGTTGATATACTCCACAGTTTCAGGGATCCATTGGGGGTCTTGTAATGTATACTCTGCAGAACATGGGTGACATCTGTACATCAGAGAAATTGGAAAATTATTCTGAAGTATTTTGGTGTCATCATTCTTCCAGGATCAGGCAATGCTACAGCTTTCTGCCATTCTGAACTAACAAACTGTAGTTCCCTAGTATTTGAATAGAACCACTAAGTGGTGTTATCTTGGCTTTTTAAATTCCATTTGTGCATTTTATTTAACTTTGATTTACTAATGCATGAGTGAACAAAGTGATATCACTTTGTGGATAAGAAGGGAAGACTGATAAAGATCCCCTGGTTTCAAATACCATCTCTACCACTTACTAGGTGTGTGACTTTGGGTAAGTTGTGTAACTTCTTTGTGCCTCAGTTCACTCATTTATAAAATGGAGATTATAATGGTATCTCCCTCTGGGATAATTAAGCATATTAAATAAATCATATATGTGTAAGTCACTCAGAATAAATAATCTGTACTAAATACATGATATTATGAGGCTTCCTTATGGAAAATACATTTGATGTTTTCAACTTCTGGAGACCATTGTAATATTTAATGAAGTAAGTAAAGTACCTGGTACATGGCCTTTCAAATGAGTGAGGCACCGCTTTACATCACTTTTCAATTTCCATTACAATAAACGCCAAGGAGTTTCTGTGGCTATTGAAAATTATACTGATATAAAGAAATGTTGATACAAAAATAGCTGATCTATACTGTTTTCCATTATAAAGGCAACTCATATTACAATAAAGCAACTTTTGTTATCTCTTAACATAATTTTAGTTCAGCTATAAGGGTCCAAGAGCAAATTTCAAAGTATTTCCTGGAATGTCAGATCAATCAAAATGCCTGGTGTTCTAATCCACTTTTTTGATTCATTATCTATGGATACTGTAAACAAAATTAATTTAAAAATCAAGTTCCTTGATTGCTGAAGGAATTGTAGCTTTTCATTTCTCAATTTATGTACACTTTTAAATGTCAGCCGTGACACTATGTGTGAAAGAATGAATACATACACTGAAATGAATGATGGTTAATTAAAAGTAATGGGAATGAGAAATTTGAATTTTTTTTTTTTTACTGCATGGAGGGTTTTCATCTTTTCCTAAGTGGTTGGGACAAATGCTTATTAATGCTCATTGAGGAAGGTATTAAAAGAAAGATTGAATTTTATTTGTGAAAATATTTCAGATGGAAATAACTCATGTTATTTCTCCACAGGTAATTTTTACTTACAAAGAGTTCTGCAGAAATGTATCTTGCCAATTTTAATTATCTGACCATTAAGAAGAATGGTTTTCTACTGCAGGCAGCTAAGAGAATTTCCAACACTTTAACGTGTTTGGAGAATCCAAAATGAGTTATTATTTTATTTTTAATTCAAACTTGGCTTAGATTTGGTCCTCTAGGAGATATATTGGAAGACATTTGGTTTTGAAAAATAATAAGAATAACAATATTAAGGGTTCCTGTTATGCACTAATTGTTTTTTTCTATCCCCTAATGTCTGAAAATGCCTCTTAGTTATTTTTCCAAATGTGTGCAGGTGCCGAAAGTGTCAAATTTGCACCTGCAGATTTACATGAATATGCTTCCAGTAAGCTTCATGCTGAACAGTATATGGTAAATGCAATAAAAACAGATGGATCTAGGGGCAGCTGGAGTCTGAGAAGAAAAAATGAAAATAACAATGAAAGCACCAGCACCAAAAACCTGGCAAATATATCAATGTACTTCTCATCTTTCATTAGATTAGGGAGTGCAGTTGGTATTCTCAGCATAAAATTACCAGCAGTTGAATTACAATGAGGAGAGAATTAGCACAGTGTCCACAAATCAATAACACAACTAAAGTAACATGGAATAATGGTATATAATCCCAGGTGCCTCTAAAATAAACTATACACAAGTCTCTCAGGGTCAGCCCTTGAACTCTACCATCAGTCTTGGCTTTCTAAATCCATTATCTGTTGTATCATTTCATTAAGTTCTATAGATTCTTTCTTCAACTTGATTCTTTAATTATAGAAGTTTCCCATTCCCTTAGCCAACAATTAGCCTCCTCATTATTTCAAACTTGGGTTATTGAAAATACTTCCTGCTATCAAGGCAAGATTGTATAATGGGGACCATGCATAATTTTAAAAAATACGTGCGGTATGATTAAAAACTATGGTGAATATTTAAATTTAAAAAAATATTACAGTAAAAGATACCTTGCCATTAATCCACCTCAAAATACTCTCTTCGAACACACTTATCCCATCGTTCTTGCCACTTTCTGAAGCAGTTCTGGAAGTTCTCTTTCATGAGTGTCTTTAGTTGTCTTATAACCCTGATTGTAACTTTATCACTGTCTTTTTTAACTCTTCCAAATATTAGCTACCTGATATAAAAAAATAAGACCCATAGTTCCTTCCTCCTAGAGCTGTAGAAGAATCAAAGGTATAAGACTAATGGCATTTAAATTGTATAGCTAGTAATACACTAAATTATGGGTCAAAGAAAAATATTTTATGTAAAATAACCCGGTATAGAACTTGGTATTCTATAAATATTGATTCCTATGGCTGATCAAGGCAAGGTTGATTTCACACAAAAAAGTATTCTACACTTTATTTCCTTTGAGGGATAAAAAGTAGCTAAATGTAATAAATATTGATTAGGGTTATAACAACATAAGTTTTAGTTATCTTCCACTGCCTCTCCAAAGCCATTTTCCATCATTCCATAAACTTCTACCTGTCCTGAGATACGAAGTGAAACTGTCATGTCTAGTTAGGAGGATACTATCATGGTTCAAATAATAGATAATGATAGTTTGAACTAAAAATAGATATGCTCAAGAATGGTCAAAATTTAGATATTTCAAACATTGAAATACAAACCCATGCAGTTTGAGAAGATATTCAATGGCAAGGGGAAAGTGACAGAGTAGGAAGATTCAAAGATGATTTCTAAGATTCTTGTGTGAGAAATAGAATAAAAAGCCAAGATTTAGGAGTCTGAAAAACCTAGAAGGGCAAATTTAGGATATATATATATATATATATATATATATATATATATATATATATATATTGGAGGAAATAGTAGATATAATTTTTTCATCCATAATGACATTATTTTAAATAGATTCTATTTCATTCTTAATATATATGGATTTTTTGGGGTTTTAATTACGATGGATGTATTTTATTTTGATATTAAAAAGTCATCACTTTTTTGTGCTGCTCACAAACAACTCATTTTAAACACAACTATAAAGATAGGTTGAATATAATAATAAAAAATACAGTAAGAAACTAATCAAATAAAATCTTAAGGGACTATAATTTTACAATAATGAACATTACTAGGGGGAAAGAAAAGGAATCTTTCACATTGATAAAAGGTCCAATTCACCGTGAGGACATAACAATCCTAAATGTGTATAAGCTTAGTAATAGTGCTTCAAAATATACAAGTATGAAACAGGAACTGATATAACTTGAAAGAAGAAATAGAAAATTCACAATGCTACTATGAGATCTCATCACTTCTTTTCAATAATTGAAAGAACAAGTAGATTAATAATCAATAACCATGTAGTACACTTGAACAAACAATACTAACAAGAAATTTGACATAATTGATGTTTATAGAACATGCTACCTGACCATCACAGTATATACACCCTTGTCTACTGCCCATGGAACATTCACCAAAATAGACAATATCCTGGGCCATACAATTAAATCCTAATACATTTTAAAGGATTAAAACCATAAAGATTATGTTCTCTGACCACAATAGAATAATAAGTCAATAGCAGAATTATGGCTGAGGGAGTGTTTGTTAGGTTTCTTTCTATGTTACCCTTTGGAATGAAGTCACTATGTGTAGCCCACATTAAGGACTGGGGAATTCTGCTTGATCCCCTTGAAAGTAAATTATCTATATAAATATTTTGGAATTCTACCCTACAGGAAATATGTCTCTGCTGCCCTCATGCTACGATCTAAATAATTGTGTCACCCCAAATTCATATTTTGAAATCTTAATGTCCAGTATGATGGGAATAGGATATGGGGACTTTGGAAAGTGATTAGATTATGATAGTGGAACCCTCATGAATAGGATTAGTGTTCTTATAAGAGACCCCATAGAGCACCCTCACCCCTTCCACCATGTGAAGACAGTGGGAAAAAAATAGCCCTCTATGAAGCAAGGAAGTCCTCACCAAACACCAGATCTGTAGGTGCCATCATCTTGAACCTCCCAGCCCCCAGAACTGTGAGAAAAAAATGTTTATTGTTCATAAGCCACCAGGTTATGGTATTTTTGTTATAGCAGTCTAAATGGACTAAGATACCCCATTTAGTTATTTATATAGTTAATCACGTATTTATATCAGTATGGACTCATGAATATTAATTTTAAGTTCTGTGTGACCATCCAATAAAATGGTATTATATTTATTTAGTTGGTCAAATTGTCCCCACCTCAATCATTGGAAGGTCTTTCAATTAATTGGCTTCTATGTCCTTTGGACATACACCCTTGGTAGTATGTTTTTGTTTTTGTTTTTAGTACTTTCCTACTTTCTGGCACTAAAAGATGCCCCAGACTTAGCTTATATATTCTCTATTCTAGACTAGTATTATCTATTTCTCCAAGGAGCTATGTTTCTTTTATTGGAGAATGATATTAGAAAGATCCGGGCACTAGTTGTACTCATTGTTACAGAGATCTTGTCGCTTCTGTGTCCCCTCAACTGCCAGAGCAAGACATATGTGTCTTTGTGACTTTTAATGAACAGAAACTTGTACTTTTAAATGTCCAAACTTCAGTTTTTTACATGTTTTGTTTAATAAGTCCTTCACCACTGGAAATTCATGGTTATTTACATTACAATTATTTTAAAAACCATATTGTTTTATTCCCACCTGTATTTACATTTTGATTTTAAATCTTTCTGAGTTTATCATCTGTGAAGTCATGATTTATGTGTCAAACTTTATTTTTCCCATATAGATATCTAATTGACCTAAGACAGTATATTTAAAAGACTATCTTTTTTTCCCATCAAAAAAAAAATTGGCAATGTGTTTGTATTTAGAATGTAGAAAGAACTCGTGCAAAGCAGTAAGACGAGTAAGATTAAGGAGCAATCTTAATCTTTATTCAGGTTAGGGACAATAGCCTAAAAGGAATCTGGTCACAAAACTTGCACTTAACAAATTAGGCTACCAAGTCATGAAATAAATATATGACAACATCCTCTATTTTATTAACTGTCAAAAGAAAATTCAAATCACAATGAGATATATTATATAACAATCAGAATGTTTAAGTTTAAGACTGAAAATATGTGGTGGTGAAATAGTGGAACAAAAGCAATTCTCACTTCCTGCTGTGGATGCGTTGATTGGACAACGCCTTTGAAAAGTTAATTGGCATTACTTAGTGAAGTTGAACATATTCACGTATATACCCAGCAGAAATGAGTGCAACCATGACCAAAGGCAGGGACAGGAATGATCAGAGCAGGTTTAAGAGCCCCCGGGGGAAACAAAATAAGTATACATGAAGAGTAGCCTGACTCTTTCGCTGGGTCGCTCTGGTTGGCTTCTGTGCCATCACTCCGGCTGTCCCATCACCTACAAATGCTGCTCGGCCTTCTGCAGTTTCCTGGGTCGCACATCCTCCCCATTGCAGTGCAGCAACGATCCCTCTGCTGCCCACCCCTCAGTGTATCAGGTGCGAATCTGCAATCACCTGCTGCCTAAGGGGTCCTGGTGAGGCGGGGAGAGCGGAGGTCCCAGGGGGAGGGGCGGCCAGGGTTTTGCCCTCCCTCCTTAGCCACTACCTCGGATGCTGCCTTTAGCCATGGGTCTGGATGGGATAGTGGGCAGTCCGGCTGTGCCCCGCTGCTGACTGCGCTCAGCCACTGCCTTGGTTAAGATGGAGCAGAACAACTACCTATTGTAACTCAGGGCCCAGAAGGACTTGCTTTACCCCATCCTTCCCTCACACCCTGCAGTTGCTGGTGGCAGAAACTGAGAAACTTCAGAAAGGGCTTTCCAAAAAGGATGATGAGGAGAATTCCTTGGATTCATTTTCTCACAAGAGCATGAAGTGGGTACTGATACCTGTCAAGCCAAGTTTAATACTGTGGGAAAGATCCTTGGACCACAAGGGAATACCATCAAAAGGCTCCAAGAAGAGACTGGTGCAAAGGTATCTGTGTTGGGAGAGGGCTCAGTGAGAGGCAAAGCCAAGGAGGAAGAGATGTGCAAAGGTGGAGACCCCGGATATGCCCCTTGAATATGGATCTGCTTGTCCTCATTGAAGTCTTTGGATCCCCATGCGAAGCTTAGCTCTTATGGCTCATGCTATGGAGGAAGTCAGGAAGTTTCTAGTAGCAGATATGATGGATGACACCTGCCAGGAGCAGTTTCTAGAACTCTCCTACCTGAATGGCGCACTGGAGTCCCGGAGAGTTTCACCTCTTCCTCCACCTGTTGGCAGGGGCCATGGTGTTGTACCACCTGGGGTGGGGGTGGGCGTGCAGGGTCTTTGGTGCATGGTAGACCAGTGAGAGGAGCCAAAACTATAGGTGCCACTGTGACTCAAGGAGAGCCACCCCCTTCTACTCTGAGGGTGCTTCAGCACCAACAACACGGACAGCAGTCATCCAGAAAATTCCTTTGCCTCTACCAGAAACATATGAAGGATATGGATATGATGATACATGTGCAGAACAGAGATATGAAGGCTATGATGGCTGTTACAGCCAGAGCTAAAGAGACTCAGAATATTATGACTATAAATATGGGGAAGTTCAAGATTCTTATGAAGCACATGGCCAAGACACTGGAATGGGACCAGGCCACCATGGAAGGCCCCTCCAGCTAGGCTGGTGAAAGGAGATAGAGAGAGCACCCATACAGATGTTATTAAAAACAAACATGAGGGGAAAACATGAGCAAAATTGATACAGATTTTTGTACCTCCCAGAATTCCTATTGCTTTACCCACAACAGACAAGAAATTGTCTAAATCGTTTTCTTCATGGTCCCCTTCTCCCCACATTACTCCATTCCTAACTCTGTATTCTGGCTTCTGTATGTAGTGTTTTAGCATGAGTTAAAATAGATTTAGGACTATCAAATTATTTTTTAAGTGTGTAGATGCTTATTATTTGATGTTTAAATATAAAGAAAAATGTGCCTTTTACAATGAAAAAGAAGTTGAGTAAAAAAAGAAACAAAACTTAAAACCTGTAGGTTTCAAAAGTGACATTATTAAAGATTTTGAAGTTAAGAGTTGTTCACTTTATTTTAGTTTTAATATGAAGCATACCATAAAGTTGTAGTTGCAGAATACCAAACTAGACTACATTTCAAAATCCAGGGCTGTTTAAGATCTAAAATCACAAACATTAACAGCAATAGATGCCACGATGTAAAAGTGACTTCAGATGTCTCTAAAAGTATTTCTTTAAAAAACACATGGCAGTTGAATCTTTAGGTTAAATTTTAACGTGAAAAATCCTCATGAATTAAATAGTTGATGCAATTTTTAATGTTAATTGATTGAAAAAAAATATGTTTGTAAACTGACTTTTTCATTATGTGGGTTTTGAAATCTAGCCCCAAACATATAGATTTTGAAGCGGTTAATTGGGCGAGAAGGGTTGGCCACCTGAACTGTATTTGGTGCAGATTTTTAGCCACAATGTTTCAATAATATTACTGATAGTTAAAATTTCAGTATGTGGGGCTGGCTGAGTGGCATATTGGTTAAGAGTTGGCTTGAAAGCGCCAACTCTGAGCAGCAGGGCCCCCATTCAGATCCCACATGAGGGCCAGTGACTTGCGCCCTCTACGGCTAAGGTGGTGAACAGCAGCTCGACCTGGAGCTGGGCTCCTGTGAGTTGCTGGCAATGGCATGGGCTGCAGCCCATGCTGCAGTGGGTTGCCGTAAGCTACCATCAGTGGCCTGCAGCCAGTGTGAGCTGCCATGAGCAGCAGCCATCCAATGGCCGGCAAGTGACTGCCTCAGCTGTGAAGAGCACAATGATAATACCAACATGGGCCAGTGAAGCGACATCTTCTACAACTAGACTGAAGAACAAAAGGACAGCGAATTGTCTGTTCCCCTTCCCCAATTTCCCAACGCTGTTTCCTCCCCTAATTCATATATATATATATATATATATATATTCATATATATATGAAAGAAATATATATATGAATATATATATGAATATATATATTCATATATATATATGAAAGAAAAATTCAGTATTTGAAAAGATGAAGTATTTTGTTCATCTGAAATTCTGCACTGTATAAAAAGCTCACTTAGACACTGGGGCCAAAAGCTTAATGATTTTTTTAAGTTGACAGTTGTCAATGTTGAACTGATCCCAAGGTAGTCAGTCAAGTATGTCTCAACACTAGTATCAAAAGGAACACTGCTGCTGAATGAAAAATGAATCAAAACCCACTTTGCAAATAAGTTAAATTCCTAATTGCATTTTTACTATACTCCCATTTTGTTATTGGGAGATTAAATGCTACATGTGTAAATCTGCCTAAATAGGTAGCTTAAACTTATGTCAAAATGTCTGCAGCAGTTTGTAAATAAAGTTTAGGTTTTTTTTAATTAAAAAAAAAGTAGCCTGGAGAATTAATCATGTTATATTCATACAATGTAACACTGAACTACAATGAAAATAATGACCAAATATCCAGGCTTTTGAAAAAAACACATAACTTATTATTCCATTTGCATAAAATTCAAAGACAAGTGAAACTTATATATTGCATTAGAAATCTGGAGAATGTTTTCTTTGGGGTTAAAAAGGAGGATAGAGTTAGAAGGAGATTAATCTATCTTCTTAAGCATTGGCAATGTTTTATTTCTTGACTTTGGTGGTATTTATATGAGTGTGTATAGGTTTATAATAATTCATAGATGTATAGACTAAAACTGTGAAATTTACTGAGTATATGTAATGCTTTAATTAAAAATAATTAAATGCATTACATAAAAATAGGGAAGCAGAATGAAAAGATATATAAGCAAGGCTGGTATTCCTTGCTGTCACTGAAGACCATGGGGTTTGCTTCATCTGCAATTTAAAGAAGTGCTACTTAGAATAAAGATGAATTTAGGGCTTTGTGACACAAAGATGTCAAAAGCACCCTCTTAGAGGTAAGTTGTACTGCAGATAAAAGGGTCAGGAATTAAAATAAACTATACGAATATCTGACTTGAAGTATGCCTGTTTTGAGGACCTAAAAAATATGTTATATTCTTCCCTTTAAAATGACTTTAAATACAGAGAATGTCAATACAGGCAATAATTATAAAAAATTTTTATTTGCAAATTCATATTTCATATGCATTAATAGCAATGTATAAGGATTAATGATATTTTGATGAGAACACCAAAGCAATTAATGATTAATTTAGTTATTGTAAAGTGCTTCTGTTTGAGATAATGTTTTGCAATCCTGGCATTAATGCAATCCATCTGGTTCTGATATTTATGCATATTTAGATGGAAGTACATAGAATGTTGTATGCCAAAAACTAATGATGTATTTAACAAATGCATTATTGCCAAATGAAATGTTTTTACTCACTTGTTAAAAACATAATCTTAGAAAATATGTTTATTTGTTTAGTCGTCTCTGAACTTCAGTGAGTTTAAGTTCACATTTACTATGAGATTCAGATGTACAGCAATTTTCTTTAACTACCAGTACAACATTAGCTCAGTTTTCCAATTTTTACCACCAGTGTCCCAAATATGAAGACGTAGTTAAACCATCTGTTGGAAATTATTCTAAACTACAAGAGTAAGCCCTGATTTTGCTTAACAAAATAGTGAAAAGACTTTCTTCTGATAGTTTCTGAAGTGTGCATGGTTGTTTGTCCCACAATGCAGATAATAATTTTGTCATTTAAATTTTTTTTTCTCTAAATTTTGTCATTTTAACATGCATAGTACCTATAAACATCCAGGTACTTCTAATCTCTTAATAGCAATAACATCCATAAAATGGAATGGAACTATGAAGGTTAGAATAATAAACAGTATGGAAGTTACTCAAAAAAATTAAAACTAGGGCTACATCTGATACAACATTCCTACTTTTGGGTATTTATACAAAAGATTTGAAGTCAAAATCTAAAAGAGGTCTCTGACTCATGTTCATTGCAGCATTATTCACAATAGTTAAGGTGTGGAAACAGTCTAAAGGTCCATTGGTAGATGAATGGATACAGAAAATATTTATTTAACAAAGTCATAACATAGAGATATCAACATTATTAAATTAGAAACAGACTAAATGGCCAACAATAGGAATGGGATTAATTAAATCATGGCTCATTCACTTTTTGGAATATTATGCACTCATTAAAATAATTTTTGAAAAAAAAATTGTGATACACCAAAATGTTTTTTAATCTTAGATAATTATAATATAAAAGTTCATGTATATAATGACTTAAAGTATGTAAAATGTTCATGAATGATATGACTAAAAAGAAACCTGCAAAATTACTAAACACAAATAGTGATAATTTGGGGTAGATGAGGTTATATGTTTTTTTTCTTGCTTATTGATAAGTTTATTTCTAAAGTTGCACAGAAATGAGTTTTATAAATACATAAAATATTTTAGACATTAAATACAAGTCACAATCTAACATAAAAGATAATCTAATAGGGTCAAATCAGATACTCTTAGCAAAGTCCAGGAAAATAGTGCTAAATACCAGTAAAGATAAAATATAATGAGAGCCATTAATATTATTTGTATACATATTACATTATAGATACTGTTCTAAGAGATTTTCATTCATGTATTAGTTATCTACATTACAACAGCCTCCCTATGACAGCTCTATTCTCAATTTATGAGTAAGAAAATTAATTGCTCAGTTAGGAAGTTTTGGAGTCAAAATTCAAACCCAGGCAGTCTGGCTCCAAGAAGCTAAACATTGATAGAATAAAGACAGCATTTGTGCTTAAGTGTATCAAAGGCTCTAATAATTTTCTTACAAATAAAACAAAAAACACTAATAGTATTACAACTTTCAGAACTTTAATCAATTAAAGCAATGATGATATGTGAACACATACACTAATGATTAATTTTCCTGACTGTGAATAACATACATGACTTATTTAAGGAAAGATATGTATTTGTTAATTAAACCTAACTTTGTTTGTATGACTTCTATTATAACGGTGAAATTTTGCCATATAGTTTGTGATACTCAAAGCATTCAGGACTGAAACATAGTGATTTAAAACATGTAAGGACAAAATAAAATAAAACAGGAAGGCTCAAATATATCTAACCATCTATTTTAGAGCACTTGGGTCTAGACTCACAGGAATCATTATGTTAAGCCTACAGTTTTGTGTTGTTTTTTTCTTTATTTACCTAATGTGTTTTGTAAGAACCTTACATTACTAAATCCTCAAACAATCCTCCTCTATTCTAGACATGAACTGTTGCCAAAAACATTGTAAAACAATTTTGAAATTTCCATTCTTTTACAGAAATTTCCACTTTTAATTAAAGCTATTACTATCACATGAAAGCTTTTCTTTAATAAGCAGTTCATTACCACTTAACCTTGAATCTTACACACACACACACACACACACACACACACACACACACACACACACTTCTAGATATAAATACTTTTTGCCTAACAATGCTCTAGTGGACTGAAAGAGTTAATAAATCTATCAAGAGACACAGATTCAGCCAACAATTTATTACCAGTTGAAAGATTCTAACAGACTACACTATCCCAAGACAGACCTTTACAGACCAGCACTTGGTATTTTCAGTTCAAGTCAGCACTGAAACGCTGATATCAACTTTCTAAGCAGAGCGGCCTTGCCAGTTCAAATAAAACTACCATTTGTTTAGACTAACCTTGCAGCAAATTTCTCCAAACTTCTATCCTAGGAAATGCAAACCTTGCAGAAAAGTTTCTGAGAAATTAGATAATCCACTATATTTTTTTTCTTTCTGACATTAACCAGTGTTAATGATGGGCCATCTTTTTCTATGAATTATACTGTTTTAAACTGTTGCCCAATTTTATCAACTTTATTAAGTACTAGGGACGTAGAGCAACACAAAATACATGTCTGCAAAGAACCGAAGACACTCAAAAGCCAGCGTCTTTAACTTGGTGGTCTTGAAAAATTATTTAAATATCATAGGCCCTGTTTTGTCATTTATATAATAACATGGTTACTTCTGCATTCCTTTCTAGCATTAATGTTCAATGATTCTAATTGGGGGTGTGTGCATGTATGTGTGTACATTATAATAACTGAAGTGTGTGTTTCTTTGTAAGGGTTAAATGGGGTTATGTATAAAAAGTAATGACACATAATAATGACAATGCCTTGTAATTTTCCTGATGTTCACCTTTAGAACCTCCTGTCTTTTTCATCTTAGTAAATGGCAACTTCATCCTTCCAGTTACTTAGGTCAAACCTGGACCTCCCATTGACTGCTCTCTTTATCACACATAACATTCCCATGCAAGCCGAAAACGTGTGTGTTCCACTTTCTTTGTACTTCTCTTTCTCTGTACTACAATTACCCGGGCCCAGTGTGCCCTTATCTGTTGTCTACTTGTCCTTCTTTTTGGAGTTTATTCCCATTTAACTTTTTTGACATTCAGTATTATTTTATATTAGTTTCAGGTGTACAACATAGTGGTTACATTTTTATATAATTTAAGAAGTGATCCCCTTTACTAATCTAGTACCCACCAGGCACTATACAGTTATTACCATGTTATTAACTACATTGCCTATGCTTTACTTTGTATCCCCATGACTATTTTGTAACTACCAATTTATACTTCTTAATCCCTTCACCTTTTTGACTCTGCGCCACAACCCCCTCCCATCTATCACACTGATAAATCTAGTGCCCACCCATCTGACACCATGCATAGTTTTTACATTATTATTGACTGTATCCCCTATGCTGTACCCTATTTCTCCTTGACTACTTTGCAGCAACCAATTTGTACTTCTTAATCCCTTCCCCTATATCACCCTCCCCAAATCTCCTCCCATCTGGCAACCATCAAAATGTTCTCTGTATCTATGTATGAGCTTGTTTCTATTTTGTTTGTCTGTTTGTTTTTAATTCCACATAATACCAAAATCACACTGCATCTGTCTTTCTGTGTCTGACATACTGCACTCAGTACAATACCCTCCAGGTCCATCTATGCCACCTCAGATGGAAAGAACCCATTCCCTTCCATGGCTGAGCAATATTTCATTGTACATATGTACCACCTCCTCTTTATCCATTCATACATTGACACACACCTAGGCTGTCTCTACACCTTGGCCATTGTAGATATTGCTGCAATGAACATATGGATGAACATGTACACTTAAAGTAGTGTTTGGGTGTCTTCAGATAAATACCCAGAAGTGGGATTACTAGGTCCTTCTTTGTCTCTTTCTGTTGCCTTTATTTTAAAATAGATTTTATCTGGCATTGGTATTGTTACCTCAGTTTTTTGTTTTGTTTTGTTTTTTGTTTTGTGGATTTGTTTCTATCTTTATGAAGTATCTTTTACCCAACCCTTTACATTAAATCTGTGTGTGTCTTTTGATCTGAAATGAGTCTCTTATAGGCAGCATATGTATGGGACTTGTTTGCTTATCCATTCAGGCACTTTGTCTTTTGATTGGAGTATTTAATCCATTTACACTTAAAGTAATTGTTGATAGATATGTAGTTATTGCCATTTTATTCATAGTTTTTTTTTTTTATTATGTGCTGGTTTTCACAGCCAGAAGTTATGGGGATTTCTCTCCCCAGCACTGGAGTCCTTGTCTGGGGAGCTTGGTGTGGGGCTGGACCTGTCACTCCTAGGGGGGGAACCTCTGCAACTGAGATATCCCTCCCAATTTTTAATGGTCACATATGGGTGTGGGACCAGACTGTTCCACGTCTCTGCCCCTCCTATCAGGCCTCGAGGTGGCTTATTCTATATGTCCTTAGAGGTAGCGCTTTAGTTCAGCAAGATTTCAGGTGATGCTCACTGATGATTGCTCTGTAGTTTAGTTGTAAGTTTGATGTGACCATGAGAGGAGTCAAGCACAGCATATACCTACTCCACCATCTTGGCCCATGCACAGTTTATTCTCAATACAACCTCCAGAATGACATTTTAAATATATAAAGCTGATCATGTAATTTCTTTGTTTAAATCACTTACCGCCTTCTCAACTCACATAGAATGAAAAGCAAAGTTCTCAAAATGACCTACATTATTCTGGATGGTTGCACTTCTACCCTTAGAGCCTCTCCTTTTCTCTAGCACCATTGCCTACCACTTTTTCTCCCATAACTTGTTCCAGCCAAGATGACTGTATTTCTAAATATGCCAAGCAATTTCCTGCCTCAGGACCTTTGCATTTGCCCTTCGTATGGTTTACATGCCTTGTCACGTAACTGTATGGCTACTCTCAGGAACCAGTTTGAATGCCAGCCTACTAGAAAAGTGCTTTCTGATCGTATAATTTATACTAACTGCATATCCTGTAATCACATTTTCTGTACCTGGCCTTAAATTGTGTCCATAGTCTCACCAGTACAGTAAACATGAACTTGCTGGTTTATCCTCTGTCTTTTCTACATGTAATATAAGTTCTAAGAAGGCAAGATATTTTTCTGTTTTACTTTCTTCTGTATCTAGAAGTCTAATGAACGTCTCATAGATGATAGAAGCATGATGAATATATACTCTTTAAAGAATAAATTAGTGAATAAATCATGCAACACAATGTATATTTACAATAATGTTCTATGTGTAAAAGGAAGAATCTGAAACAAAATAACTCAGAAGAGAAAATACCCTTGCAAAATATATTCAAAGGAATCCATATTTCAGAAAAACTGATCCATCAGAGAAACATACACACACACACAAACACACACACACAAAACACACACACATATATAACATGAAAATAATGTCTCTTTTCTGAACACTAAGCAGAGTTCTAGCACAGAGGAGATGCTCAATAACCATTTGTTGACTGGATGGGTGAAGTAAAAGATGAATGGGAGGGAGGGATAGATGGATGTATGGATGATAAATGAATTAAAGGCATTTAACTAATGTATTCTTGAGTTTAAAATAAGTGAAGAAGACTGTGGAGGCATGTGAGGTACATTATCTCACATGAATAAGAACATGACTGTTAGATAGGCATGGATATACCTAGTAAGGGTACAGTTTTGCCTGGAGGAAGTTCATTATAAGAGGCACTTTCCCATAGTAGAAAAGGTGCAGCTTGGGAGCTGAGCCAACTTTGCTTCATTTCACAGGTCTGCAACTTCATCTACGCATAACTGTAAATATATTTCATAACCTAGAAGAGCCTCAGTGTTCTCATCTGCAAACATCAGTATTTGTGTTATATTGTTATATTAGGATTTTGATATAATGTATGAAAGGTAATGAAATATAATAGGTGCTCAAAATCAATAACTGATATTATTTGGTAAGGGCAACCATTGTCAGTACCATGGTATTTTTTGGTAAGCCACTTAGCCTTGAACTCTGTGTTGCCCTTTAAAAAACAAACTTTAGAAAATTGTTTTAAATAAGTCACTGGAATGTCTAGTTAAAAAAAATCATTTTATATTCTACATTTTTTTGAATTGATTAAAGTGCACTACTTTAGGGAATATTATAGTTTACGCATCAGCTAATTCCAGATTAAACTGGTTAGAACAGAGGCTTTATAATCAATCTTGTGTTTCATTTCCTGCCAGAGCCACATGTGCTTGTTTGACACTGGACAAATATGTTAACTTTCCAAGGCTCAATGATCTCATCTCTAAAATAAGGGTTAAATACATCTACATCTTAGGGTTATTGTGAAGCCTGGAATGTACATTTTTATACAAAACACTTAACCTTATGTAAATGAGCTTACACTAAATTATTCTACACGATCAACTATGAGGTAAATAATATTATTCCCATTTGTAGAAGAAAACGGGAGCAACTGAGTGAGGCAGTAATTTGTTCAAGGTCACAAACCTAAGGAAGTGAGAGGTCTGGATTTGTACCCAGAGAACCTTGTTCTAGAATACTCCAAACCACTTACTATCTTTCCTATTTATGCTCTCCTTGTAGAAATGTGCAGGGACATTGGTTGAGGCCATTCAAAAAAAGGAGGTACTTTTTCTTTTTCTTTTTTTTAATTCCTAGAAACTGGCAAAATGCCCCACATGTACTACCTTAGCTGCAGTGCCATGACTTTGAAATTAAGGCTATGCTTCTCTAACAATGGTGGGAAATGCAGGATAATACAGATTGTTTTTCTCATGGGTAAGTATTTTCAGTTTAATCTTGGAATTCAAAGGAATCATAAACTGTGACCCTTAATTAACTTTTGGATTTTATCTAGTCTGTAATGTGACAGATATTCATACTGATATGTATAATATCTGGGAAAATGAGAAGTTGGAGTTTTTGAAGGAAACTGTGTCAAATTAAATTTTATGACATTTGTATTTATGGTCACATTCTGTCATTGGGTAATTCAATTCATCTCTTTGATCTTCCATTTTCTTGTGTGGTAAATCTGAACTTCCACTTCACAGAACTGTGACCATCAAATGAAATAATGTATACTAACACAGTTTGCAAAATATAAACATTATCTCAGCATGGTTAGTGATAAATCAATTCAATTGTAGTTTTGAATTAATGGCATATTCAACCCACAAACTTCACTTTGCATCTCTATGTTTGGGACATGAATTTTTACCTGTGCAAGTGTTCCCTAAAGGTATGCGTAAGCTATGAAATATCAAAGAAAGAATAGCCTGTTTTCCCCTTGAGAGAGGTTGATGTGATATTTGACACACTGCCATGCCTCTTTAAATATAATATATGGAAGCCAATTTAGCTTGTTCTTAATGATTCATGATTATGAGAAACAGGAGTGACTGAACTGAGTATCATTTAGTGATCCTGTCAGAATATTAAATTGAGTAAGCTGCCGCTATGCCATAAATACCCTCTTCATATAGTCTTTGGTTTTTGGCACCTTTGATCAAATTGTCACCCATTTCATCTCCTGCACATATGATCTTTAGTACTAAATGCAGCTTTATGTCAGTTTTTCTAACTTATTTTTTGTAATCTCCCGTGGAAGAGAATATTTCAAAACAAGTGCATTAAGATTATTCCAACAGAATCATTCAGTTTTGAGAGAGTATCAAGAGTGTCTTCTATATGGATGGACCTAGAGACTATAATGTTGAGTGAAATAAGTCAGTCAGAGAAGGACAAATACCATATAATCTCACTTATATGTGGAATATGAAAAACTGTATGAATGAGCAAAGTAAACAGAAACTGTCTCATAGATATAGAGGAAAAATCAGGGTTGCTAATTTGGAGAGGAATGGGGATGAGGGAGAAGGGGAAGGGATTAGACAGCAAAAATAGGCAACTACAATATTGCTACTGGGATAGGAAAAACAGTTTGGGGAATATAATTAATAATGTTGTAAATATTCTGTGGAATGTCAGATGATCATAGGTCTTGTTAGGGAGACCATTTCATGGATGGAGTAGAGGTTTGATCACTGCACTGTATTACTAAAGTGGAGGTGATATACCTACTGTAATTGAATATATATAGATAGTCACGGGATGTGGATTATACTGTGGAAGAGAGTCAGAGGAAGAGTAATAGATATATATGATATGGGGGGGGAGTGGTGTGGTGTATTGGGGGTGGGGGGTTGTCACTTTGAGGGGTAAAATGTATAACTATTGCACTGTGTTGTACACCTGAAACTAATTTAAAAAAAAAAAGTGTCTTCTAGAATGAGACATGCAGGTTTGGGCAAAAAATACAAATATGATGGCTGGTGAGTCTCCCTAGAGATTGGTTCAAGGTTGACTGGCTTATTTTACAAGAAATCTTATCTCCAGATAACTGGGGTGTATAATGCACTCCCAAAATATTGGCAACATCGCACACCTTGATTGGGTGAAAAAAGTCACAATTACTCTTATAAAGGATTATAAAATAGTTCAGAAAGTAAACAAAAATCCTAGGCTAAAACTACACAGTTACTTTGGCCCAAAAAATTCTAACAGTCATATAGAAATCCTCTAATCTGGGGGAAGATTGTCTTAAAGAAGACACTAATTTAGTTTTCATATCTAGAAACTCAGAAAAAATGAATGTTACTGATTTATTTTAAATATGTATGCTGCTTGCCTTACAACAAATATTTTTAGATACCACAAACATCATTTTCAGCACATTTAGATGTTTGTGCTTAACATATGAAAACAACTTTCTGAATTTCAAAACAAAGAAAGCAAGGAAATATTTCGTTTAAAAATACGTTTGACATGTTTAGATTACTGGGAAGAAAACCCCTCTTTTGGGTTTTCAGAATTGTCTGCAGCATATGTCTAATTACCCCCTCGCCACAAAGGAGGAGGCTTTTGTTTAACCATATTTACAATGTGTTCTCACTTCCCAATTACAAGCTTAACCACAGAAATGATAAGGCACAATGAATGCCATGCTAATTTCATCCCAAATAGAAAAGGGAATAGACCTTACAGAGTAGATGAGTTGATATAGTTCAGTTATCAAGCCAGGTTCTCCTACTTTATTGGTTTTTCTACAAATTCTAGTTATTCTGTTACACTCCATGCTTATCAAATAATGGAATATTGCAAAGCAAATTAATTTTTGTTTGTCAAGCATATTGTAAAGGTACAGTGAATCTTCCTGTGACTAATTTTCATTACAAAAATAGTTTGAACTGCAGGAATGATCTGAAAAAGTTTGTGGATAATAAATGGACTAAAGATAAAAGCTTTCTCACTAATGAGAGAAAGAAATACTCAATACTGCTGACCTGCGGTTGGTTTTATCTTCCTTCAGGAAAAGTGACTTTACTTGCATTTACTTTTCAAGCTGTTATTAATTCTTAACTCTGAAAGGTTTTGGAAATTATTATCCATACTTTTGGAGGTCAGTATGTTCTCAGAAGATACTCCATTACCTAAAATATAATAGAACAAATTGCATAAAATTATTGATGTTGTGAATCTTTCCTTTTCCAAGATATTGGTCTATTTGAGATTTGCCAATACTGTAGAAGTATCTCATTTCTTTTGTATTACACATTTACTTGATAAGAAGTGGAAGTTTTAATACAAATTTTTGAGGATGGTGGGTGAATGTAGTAGGTGTGGCAAAAACTATCCTTACATAACCATTTTGGGTTGGAAAGCTCTTCAGCTGCCATCGTAGAACGTGCCTTTTAGTCATATTACATTTGTTTTGTTAAACAGTTATTTAGCAAACATAAGGTAAAGTGCTGAAAGAAAACAGGTATATTGAGTTGCTCATTATTATTTTATTTGAGGCCTCCTTCAGATTGCAAGAAAAGAGATATTTATCACATATGAATATTATAACCCTCTTGGAAGAGGAGGGAGAGAGAATTCTGGGGAAAAAGTTGATCTAAGGAGTACTGTCTTTATTTAGTACAATTAAAATAATGCTACTTTGCTCAATAAAAATGACACATTAACTAACACCCAAAAAAAATAATATTAGTACAGCCTTAATTTTTGTCTTTAATTTCTGTTTTAAGGATTTGAAATATTATGTTAGTAGTTCCCAACTAAGGTCATATTGCTGTAAAATTAAAGCTACATAAGTTACTGTTTAAGTTATAGCAAAGTATGCAAAGATCCTCCTTTCTTTTTTCCATTTTTTATTTATTATCTATTTTATTACAATATAATATTTATTATACTACAATAGAAATATAAGACTATAGTGATTTTACAACTAAGCAGTCTTGTGCTGATTTATATCATTAACTTCTTCCTGATTAACCTTCCCCATATATAGGTGTTATTTAAACAGAATTTTTCTGACCAAATATCTCCATATTTCCACTGTATATTAAATAGACTCTAAAAAAATAGCATGTAATCCCAGCCTTCAATAATCCAAGCCAGTTTATCATTCCATTCCCATTGACCATTACTCTCCTTTTCATCTACACCAGCTCTCCAGTAAGTCAAGTTACTTGCCATTCTATAAATATACACCTTGTGTGTGTGTGCTGGCACTCGCTTCTACTTGAAATCCCCATGCCATGTATCTCAGAGCCCACCACAGCTCTGCTTATTATTTAAGGCCTCTTGCTCCTTATCCTTTCTACTAGAAGTAATCACCTCCTTTACTGAACTGTCCGAGTGCTTTGATTCTTTCAAATATCATGGAGCATTTTTTATATATCTATATAACATATAAATATACATATAACATATGTATATTTGAATATGTGTACATATATACACATACACATATATATGTATATATCTATCTATATGTATATATCTATATATACTATATTCATACTTTATATCTACTATATATCTATAGATATATATAGTAGATATATAGTGTGTGTGTGTATATGTGTGTGTGTATATATATATATAGTATCTATCTATATCTAAATATATAATATATATATGGATATATATATATATATGGATATATATACACACACATATGCACACAGGGAGGGTGCTAAAAAAAGTATACACATGACTGCATTCATCTTTTGTTATCAGTGTATATTGAGTATTAAAATTTTCATACAGTTTTTCCCTTTCTTAAAATGTGTACACATTATTTTGGTGCCCTCCATATATACATATGCAGGTGTATGGGGTGCTGTAACATAACATCACAGACTAGGTGGCTTGCACAACAGGCACGTAGCATGTACAGTTCAGTGGGATGTGAGGGAGGCCAGCAGAGGCTGGTGTCCCCCACTGCAGGCTGAGCACTTGAGCTCACCCTCTGACAACATAAGACTCCCACCGTAACTAGTCTGCAGGAGGCTATAATTAGTATCAATTATCATGTGTGATTAACAGCCAAAAAGGACAATTAAGATATCTTTGCCTTACATACTTATTTATCTCAGTCCTGACTCAATTCTAAGCCATCACCTGGGTTTTTCTTCCCTCTATATCGGCCAATCTCAGACTTCCCCCAACTCCTTCCAACATGCCCTCTAATACATAGTCTGTCACCAGCCAGATCTACACCTTAATTCTCCTTTCCAAACGTTCTTTCTGATAATACTTCTCTGTGAAATCTGAGAGCCAATGCCTCTGCAGGTCTCTTAAGGGTGCTCCGTATTTCCCTCACACCATTCCTGCCATGGGGCTGAGGCTGGAGTGGAGGAGTGTTCTACTTGTTCCTCATTGCTCGTCCCAATTGATTTTCCATTATTACCCCCTGTCTTAATAAGCTTGAGGTACTATAACATAACATCATAGACTAGGTGGCTTAACCAGCCTCCACAGTTTTGGAGGCTGGTAGGTCCACGATCAAGGTGCCAGCAAATCATTTCTGACTGAGGGCCCTGTCCTTTGCTGCCATCTCACTGCATGATCATGTGGCCTCTGTGCACCAGAGTGAGCTCTAGTGTCTCTTCTTATAAAAGCAGTAATCCCATCATGAGGGTACTACCTGCATAATACCATCTAACCTATTGAACTTCCAAAGCCCACACTTCTAAATACCATCACATTGGGAGTTAGGCTGTAACAAAATAATGCGGGGGGGGAAGCACAAACATTCATTCCGTAACACTCACTTAAATCCCAACTTTTTTGAAGCTCATGTTATCGGACTATATTCCGTGATTTTTTTCAAAATTTTGTAGACTGTGTAAAATATACACTTAAGGTTCAACATCTGAGTTAAACCCTTCCCTTTACCGCTTATAATCATTGCTTATTATATGGTCCTCAACATCTGGAAGGTTGAAGGTCCATGCCACTGAAAATTTTAGATCCTTGCATCCTCTTTTGAAATAAATATTTCCTTCAGCCTTTTATCCACCTCATCTCATAGTCATTTCCTTGAGTTTTTATTACCAATAAACCCATGACATCCAAAATCTTGATTTAAAGAAGACTCTTACATCACCTTCTAACATTTCAACTGACTGAAATGTATTAAACAATTCCTTGATTTTTTTGAATCATAAAATCCATTGACTTTACCACTTTCTTGAGTGTGTACCACTATCACTAGGTCTGCAATTTACTCTAATACACAATTTATATTCCTTAATTTCTCCCTTATTACAAAAAAAACCCCACATAGCACACTCTTCCTCTGTGTTTTTCACTTAGCAAAACCCCAATTATAATCATATGAAGAACTCCACCAAATTTACAGAGACAAAGATGATGACTTGCCTCCCTTTAAATTTATAACTATAAATGTGGGATGCATGATCACAGGAACTTGTCAGTAACACTTGCTTTCACTGGCAATTCACTTTTCCAGACAATTATTCTACACTTTCTCCTCTCAAGGAGAAATTCTTGGATTAACTCCTAGAAGTGTTTCTAATTGTGAAGCAATATTTCTTCACATGTGTTTTGGCATTCTGGTTTTTACTCACTGTATAATTCTGAATATTAACTGTATATAATAATTATATTCTGAGAATGGACATTTCTAACCCATAGCTAATATTTTTTCTTCATCTGAATTTTAAAGCCTCTCTTTATATACAATTTGCATCTGTCTTTCTCTCATCTCATTGCAGGTAGGTCAGGGGAGAGTAAACGCATTTGTTTAAACATCATCTTGATCAAATAAATTTTTTCTAAATATTTTATACTTCAAAGGTAATTATATGTATGTATATAACCCTAAAATCTGTAGTTTTGAGCTTTGTTATCCTATCCTTCAGACCCTGTCTATTATAAAACATTAGATTTTTTTCAAACATAACTTAAAATTACCATATCCAGAGATTAAACTGATTTCCTTTCTAAACCTGCTCCTCTTTAAAAAAAAACATACAAATTTCAAATAATGGCAATGTGATCTCCCCATTTGTCCATTCTAAAAATATGCGTATTGTTTGAGTAGCACCCACTGAGGCCTCTTCATCGCCCTTAGGCCTCAGGATCAATCAATCCCAGGCCATTAGCGTATACTATCATGTCTCACCTGGATTATGGAAACAGCATCTAATTCTATTCCCTGCTTCTTCCCTGCCCCATTATTCTGGGTATGTAGAAAGATTATTCTAAAATTAAACTTGATCAATTTAATATTCTACTCAAAATCTTGAAGGCATTTTAATGCTCTTAGTCCACCATGAAAAGCATTATTTATTTTCTGGCCCACAGCTCTTTCTCCCATTTTCCTTGCTAGCAGAGCCTGTTTTCCACTATACTCACTGAAAATATCACTTGAAACTTGAGAGTAAGCAAATAACTCAATCTTGGCCATCTGAGCTTGAGATATGACCTATGAGAGAGTATATCACATTTTCCTCTGTGACAAAATAAGAGACATGAGTAAAGATTATTGTATTAGCTCCTACTTCCTCACTGGCTCTGCCCTTGCTTCTCTTCAGTCTACTTAGAATATGGTGGCCATTTAAGAAGGGCATCCTTTAAAAGGAAGTCAAATCATGGCACTCCTTTATTCACAGCCATCATTTCACTTCTACATCATTCTAAATACAAAACTCCACAGGTATAAATTCCTACATAACCTGTGTGCCCCCATTCTCACCCTGTTTTAACCCAGTTACTTTACCCCTCTACTTATCTCCTCCTTGCTAACTCTCCTGCCATTAACAGCATACTCTACTTTTCTTCCACTTGGCAGAAATGCTATTCTACCAGTTGGACTGCTCTCCCTTTTTTTTTTTTTTAACTTCCTGGTAACTTCTCCAACCTCCTTTACAGTTTAAGAACAATGTCACCTATTATTAAAACCTGTCCTGGTCATACAATGTATAATTGCAACTAACCCCCTCCACAAACTGAGACATATGCATACACTTCCAGTACACTTTATTACATACACTTTATTTTTCTTGTTGATATTTCCACTAAGTAGCAGATGCTATATTATACTTACTTTCCTTGTGTTTTTGTTTTGTTTTGTTTTTGTATTTCTCACTATCTTATATATATAGTCCATGAGCACTAGGTTTTTCTGACTATTTTGTTGGTTGATGTAACCTTAATATCTACAACAGTGTCCGACCACTGATTTTGATGAATAAACAAAAGGCCATCTTATTCTGATTTTGGAGACTTTTATCTGAGGATGATATGCTTGGCACTATTGCAGCATCTCTACCATATGGAGAGAGATATCTAGCACTTTAAGGATGGCAGGCAGGTGGAAAGCTAGGAAAACCCAAAGTCCTTAATATAGCCAAGTAATTTAACCATCCCTTGCACCACCTACCTTGGACCACCTTCTTGTTACATGATGTTTAGTAATAGGTCTTATTTTTTAATACCACCTTTTTTATGTTTTCTGTTTCAGAAAACTAATCATGCCATCACTTATGAGAAAATACTGTTTACAAGGTTCTAAGTTTCCTTAGGATCAGGCTTTCATTTATATCTCACTATCTCTTTCCTAGAAAATTTGCATTTAATGCTCTGGCCTTGCTCAACTGTTTTTATTTCTAGAACAAACCATTTTCTTACTTCTGAAAACCTATTTACCAGTCCGCTCTTTAAAACATTTATTCCAGGAGCTTCATTTTCATAAATCCTATATCCTCTTCTAGATCCCATTGTTATGTCACTTATTTGAGGCACTCTTGATTTTCCAATGCATTTCTTAAGCATTCGGGCAGCACTCTAAACTTTCCATAGCATTGCCTTTTAATTTTGTGTTTATGCTTTGTGTTCACTGTATTGATCTACCAATGAATGAGTATATGTCTGTCTTGATTATCTTTCTGCCTCTAGAATTGGCACGTTGACTGGAACAGACTAAACATTTAATAAATATTTCTTAATAAATGAATAAACAGATTAAATGAATCAACAAACAAACCCAATCTATATGAATATCTTCATTTTCCCTTTATCAACATATTATCCATACAATACAAACAACTGATATCATTTCTTAATAAAAAAAACATCTAAATGCTCAGTAATTTTTTAATCAAAATGACTACACCTTATTTAATCTACGTGATTATGAAAACAAACATTATTTCTCAATTATGTATAATTTTTTCCTCCAATGATTTTTGGAGTTATCTGGCAACATTTTTATTGTCATTATTGGTAGTCATTACTGACATCTAATAGAGGCCAGAGGTGCTAAAAAATCCTCCTAATGCACAAGACAGCCTTCTTCCTCTACTCTTCAATAAACAATTATCTAATTGAACATTTTAATAATATTGGAGGTTGAGAAATACTGTATAAAATGCAGCAGTTGACAACTTGCCAATTACCACATGAGAAGGTTTAAGAATATGAAGTTTCCAACTTACATTTTTATAGAATAAAATAAATATAAGTGCAATATATTTATTATTATTATTATTATTATTATTATTATTATTATTTTAACCTGCCATGGAGTTAGCACATAAGCCTCAAAGGTTAAAACAAAGAACTTAAATTTCCCTGGATATAGTGAACCTATATAATGTAGCCAGATGCCATAGATCTTGTTGATACCACACCCAAGATGGTAGCTCACTAGCTATGGAGCCCATAAGTAAGGGGCTGGGGAGTATTTAAATATAGCCTGTATTTTAAAGAGAGCCACAAGGAATTGGGATCATAACTTTTTCAGAACTTACTAAAAAATGATTGAACCGACTCTGGTAGACTTAGACATCAACCTAGTTTCTTCCACACACTTTCTTGGCAGTCTGTGTAAGCAGAAGACAGGGGAGCAGGAAATGATGGAGAATTCTGGGACTTGTATATAATAAATCACGTGCTGAATGAAACTTATGTACTTTTTTTTTCCCTATCCCCATGGAAATTGCCCTATCTTAAAGCCAATAAGATTTCAAAGAACCATTAATAAAAAATTTAAAAAATGGGGGTACTTACAAAAAAAGGAAACTGGTATTTTTTTCTCTAATTTGAACATGTGTTTATGCAGGAGACTTGCTGATCTGTTTCCTATGCTTATTTAGCAGGGAAGAATAGGTTTAGACAAAAGGTAGCAGGGTAGAAAGAAGGGATGGTAGTGGAACAGCCTGCGTACATACTTCTCTTCCAATATGAGGTGACAAGGTTGAAGTTCTGCATGGGTCAAGTGAAGTTACAGGAAGTAGTCAGAATGTGTCTTGCTGTTGCCTCAAACCAATTGACCCATTTTATGAAATTCCGAGAATAAGAAGCTATGGAATATGTACTACATGGTGAGAGTCAAGGTAGTAAGTTAGGAAAAGGTCCATATTGAGAGATCTCTCTAGTTGGAGAGGTATACAGTGGGCTTTAGTGGGTACTTACACATTACCTACCGAGAATAAGATTTTGAATGCCTGTGATACAAAGAATATTGACTCTTTGCCAGAGAGTCTTCCTTGTGATTCTAGTATATGAGGATATAGGCCTAAGAGAAGGTTGAAAGGAGTGAACAAGACTGTTACCTTTCCAAATAATGGAAGTAGAGAAGAAATATAATTAAATTAGACATGAAATGGAGTTTGCACTGAGTTAATTAGGACTCTTCAATTATTAAAATTACACAGAAAGCCATTAGATCTGAAAAAGTGATATTGGATTCTGAGGGTACAGAGGTTTTACATATCAGAATTTGTGGCACAGGTCAGTGTAATAGAGAATCACTTGAAATTTATGTCACAGTAAATTTTGATATTGCTCAATAAAGCACTTCCTTAGATAGACACTTTGTTTTTATATTGCACCTCCTTTCTGCAGAGTTCAGTGGGTTTTCTCATACGTCTTATAATCTTTATTCATAGAGGGAATGAGGCTGAAAAATGTTGGCTTTCCCCAAGAGAGTAATCTGAGTCTGGGAGAAGTTAATTGACCCAGCTAAAATTGTAGGCTTAGTCATAAGCTGTCCCAAACACTTCACTCATTTGAATCTGTACCTTTAATCTTAGATTGTAAAGAAGTCATTTTATTTTTCTGTAGATGTTTTAATAGGTTCATTCTTACATAAGGAATTCTATATACTTGTAGTGGAAATAATTTTATTATTTTAATTTTCTTGTTATAAATGTGAAGTCAACCAAATATTTTAGAAATTACTTATGTGTTTGAAACTGTTAGGTGAGATTGTATGAGGCCAATGCTGACAACATAAGCAACTATTTGAAGGAGTCTGAAGGCTATCAATGCAACCAAAATTGGAAGAGTTGAGAGGGAAACACAAAAAAGATGAACATGGACTTAATTCCTCTTTTTTTCTTCAAATACATCTGCTAATTCAAAAGAATGGCTGATGGACTGAAAAGATGAGCAGTTTCTAATGATTACACCAGACTGAAGTTGGACAACTGATAGGATAGGGAGTCCTCATTGAAACAACCAAGGCCAAGAAGACTTGAAGAACTTGAGGTTTATCCCTTTTGGAAGAAGATAATGTACTCCAGAGTTTCTAATAAACTCTATCAAGTTTTATTAGAAATTTCCAGAACTTAATCAAAATGACTTTGGCAGTTTGTAGTTATTAAATAGGAACACCAAAATAATTGTAATTTAAATGTTCAATAAAATAGACAATGAAATGGAGAATTTTAGCAGATAATGAGAATCTATGAAGAAAAATAATTAAAATCATATAACTGGAAAACTAGTAACTAAAGCAAAGAACAAATTAGATGGATGTAATAATATAACGGACATAGCTGAAGAGAGAATTAATGAAATAGATGACAGGTTATATAAAACTATCCAAACTGAAACAAGGGTTGTCTTGTTTGTTTGATTCACTACTATAAATTCAGAAACTTGTACAATTATTGAATGTAATAGGTATACTACTACTTCTATTACTAACACCTATCTATTATTATCAATACTACTATTTCTACTCTCAAAAATATCAGTTAACAATTACTGAACACTCACTATGTGCTAAGCATGATTATGAAAGCTTTAATGTATTAATCTATTTGATCCATACTACAATCTTATTAAGAGAAAACTAATATTGTCTCCATTTCATAGATGAGAAACTGGAGCACAAAAGATGAAGTAAGTTGCTTGAGATCATATATTTAGTGAATAGTTACTAGCAACTTAATCTTTTACTAATCTCTCCACTGATTCTCAAAAAAATAAGTGTTGATAAGCTGACCAAAAGAAGGCAAAAAGGATTGAAGGGAAAGTAGATGAGAGAGAGGGATGGATGCAGATCATTCCTTGAAGCATGTCTAATTACTTTCTGATTTATGTTTATAAAGTTTTCCATTTATTTGTATATGTTTAGCAGGGAGTTTTCCTATGAAAGCAAAATCTTAATAATTTTGACTGCATATTAGTTCAGGATGGGGCAAGGAAAAACTGGCATATGATCTATATTCCTAACTTTGCCATCCATGATATTATTTAACACATCCTGATTTCTATAACTTTTAAGAAAAAACAACCTACTGCTAAATATTTACTGGGGATTTTTGTACTGGGAATAGACTCACTTTTCTATGACTTGTTAGAAAAGCTGTAAGATTAATGAGCTAACGTTGAGAAAGCATATAAAATTCAAAGTAGACGTTTGTGAGGCACTACAAATTTTCCTAAAAACAAACAGAAGAGTTCTACTATAAACTTGTGGAATACATGCTGAGATTAAGTTATAGCACTATCTTTGAAGTTCCTAGCATCCCCAGCTTTGAGAGAATTTACAGTTGTGAAAATTAGTAAGTCACTGGCAAAACAAATAATTTGCATTTCTATATTTTGTGCTATGAAAATGGTAATGTTTGAAATATTTAATCACAGTATTTAAAAGTGCAAACTCGTTGAAAAATCTAGAGAGCTATAACTATCACTTAGATAATCTATCTGACTAACATTTTTTGGAGGAATACAAAGGCTTTAAACTTCCCGGTCTCAATCAATGAGCCATACTTTATATCTCTTGAGACTTTAATACATGATTTTTATTTTTTTCTTGACCTACCTAAAAGTAGCTGTCACTTTCTGTTTTTAAACAAATTGTCCTATGTGGACAATTAATAACATAAAGCGTAGAAAGGCTCTCAGAAAAGTGCCTGAAAAAATTTATCTGAATGAACAAATGGGTAGTAGTTACAGTAGTCCCCACTTATCCACGATTTGGCTTTTTTTTTTTTTTTTTTTTTTTTTTTTTGAGGGCAGTGTCACTGGCCCTCATATGTGGGACCTGAACCGGGCCACTGACTTCCCAGGCCAGTGCTTAACCACCGTGCCACTCGGCCGGCCCATATTTGGCTTTTTGTAGTTTCAGTTACACAATGGCAATACTGCTTGAAAATATTAAATAAAAAAATTCAGAAATAAACAATTCATAATCCTCATTATTTTTTTAATGCTTCTGCTCATCTTAAGGCCAGAAAAAGTAGCATTAAGACAGTTCCAGTTGTGCCTTGTCTCTTCTAAGTTAAACTTTTTATTAATAGTACTCAGGATCAGTAAACTATTTAAATCTCACAAAATGTCCATTTTTCTAAGATTTTTCTTAAAAAACTTATTCCTTTATTTAGAATATATTTTTGAAAGTCTATTATATGCCAATAACTTTTTAGACCCTGGAACTGTAGTAGTAAATTTAGTAATACAGAAAAGCCCTGTTTTCATGGAGCTTATATTAGCTAAAGGCAAAACAGACTTAAAAACTAAGCACTTTGAAGACTCTAACAAGGTTAACGTGAGAGAATGAGAGTTGGGATAGGGGCTGATTTAAATAAAATGGTCAGGTAAGCCTTGCAGAAGTGGTGACCTTTGAGCAGTGACCAAACTGGCAAGAAGAGGCCACGCAAATGAGCACGTGGTGGCAGAGCACCCAATAGAGGAACAGGAGACATTTCGCCCAAAGGACATCTACAAGTTGAAGTAATGGAAAGCAAGTCCACGTGGCTGGAACACAGAGAGCTATGTGGGGAATGGCTCACAGAAAAACAAGAATGGAAGCAGCCAGAAGATTTCGGGAGCTAGTGGCATAGTCCAGGTGACAAATGATGACACATAGACCAGGTCGCAATAGTAGAGATGTGGCAGAGTAGTTGGCATTCAGAGCAGATTCATTTGTTGACTTTTAAGTCTTTAATTAATTTGAACCTCTTCAAGTATTTGCTGCTAATAAACAGTTTTAGATTTTACTGTATCCCTTCAATTAGTTTGGATTTCTAATTAATATAATTTATTTGTTTTTCATTTAATCACTGACAGGTTGGAAAGAAAACTACCCCTGGATATTAATAAATTAATAAACCTGAGACTATTATTGACACTTTAACTACTGAGCATGATGATAAAAATAGGAGGAGTGTGATTTTTACAAATATATATATATATATATATATATATATATATATATATATATAATTCTCTTTTATATAAATGAAATATGGTCAGTTTGGCAGCTCTTCAAACGTTGGTTGCCAGTATGTTGAATAAGCTCTTGACTGAAATTCGAATTACAACCAAAAAAGTTATTTGTGAAATTTTAGTGTTTTTTTAATTGAACAAAGGTTTCTAAATGCATCTTTAAAACCTCTATCAACAAACCTTTAACAGGAAATAGTTTTAGTGGAACAAATGTTATATGTCAGTATTACTATACATAATTTTACTTTCTTTAATCACCCCAATGGTCCAATTATAACTTTTAATATTAGAAGACAGAAATTCATATTAAATATAAAATAAAAATCATCTATGCATATGCAATATATATTTTCAGGCAAAAAAGCAAAAATCAGGTATTTGGAGATCTAAAATCTTTCTCTACTCCAGCTCCCTTCTTTGAGGCAGAGCTTACTTCCAGCCATCCTAGTTCAAGGCTTGTAATGCCTATAATAATAGCCATGTACAGAATATTAGAATACTAAGTCTCCTAACTGGTTTTGAGTTTTTAAAACTATTAAATTTCATATGTAATTTAATAGAAGCAGAATGACTGGACAAATAATATATTTTTACATACAAGCTGTCACATAAAACCACATTAGTTGAGTGAAAAACTTATCTCCATTCTGTACTCTAAAGAATGGGTATAGAACGGAGTCAACAAATAAGTAGCCATAGTGTTTAGAAAGAAAATAAATGAAATGGGCATATGCCAATGGGAGGTATTAGAAACTCTCCTCAGGAAAAAAAAAAAAAAAAAGAAACTCTCCTCAGATGGAGAGTACATGTCCCATATGAACGCATTCAATTTTTTTTTTAAAAGCACTCCCACAGGCCAGAGGTGGGAGATAAACATACACCAAAACAAACAAACAAAGATAGCTATCAAGAAACCTCACATGCATCTTAAAGAATAAATAATGTAAGAAGGAGGAAAGTCACAACTGAACTTAATAGTTAAGTGAAGTGCCAAAGTGAGGGTACAATTTAGTTAAACTTTGACAGCTTAGTATTCAGAATGCTATAGAGGAACTGGGAATATTCTGAAGTGAAACCCATGATATGTGCACCAATTCAGAGACCGGATTTTTTTTTCCCCCCCAGAGAAGTTTGAGTAGACAGGACAACACAGTCTAGAAATGAGTTAAATATTTAGATCAGGTTGAAATTTTATTGTGACTATCAATATGATCTTTAAAATATTAGGAAATATTGAAGATGTGGGCGATGGAGATAATGTGGAGAGAGTTTGTCATTTTCTTCTAGTTATCATTCAGTGGGACAGACGTACATAAGGAAAATTAGTCTCAAAGAGAATATTAAATGTCTTGCCCAAAGGCACAGCAAAGTAGGGTAACGGTAGGGACTAAGAGGGTCCTGTGTGCCCCTTACTTTTTGTTCATACTGTTAATACACAATATATCTCACTATATTAGGTGTAATCAGAAAATATGTTGAATGTTTAAATAAAAAAATGTATTACTGTAAAAGACAAATTGCCATTAATCTTCCTCAATACACACCCTCTTACATCAAACATACTTACCACATTGCTCTTGCCACTTTCTGAAACAGTTCTGGAAGTCCTCTTTTGTGATTGTCTTTAGTTCCATTATAACAAAACCTATGTATCCACTTTTTATCAGCCTAATGCCTAGCATATAAAAAGCATTTAATAAACAAATGATGAATTATTTTTCCACTATATTAGGTGGAAATTAATTTGCTTCAACGTTCCCTTCATTTTCTCAGTTATTTATTTGATTTATTGTTTGTTTCCTTTTTTTAATCTGTTTCCAATTTGAACTATATTTCCATTGACTTTAAGGTGAAAAGGAAATTTAAAAAAAAAAAAAAAAGAATTGTTAATTTATTTGGGGCCTTTCATCATCTTGGTGTATCGACTGGAAAAGGCCAAATTCAAAAGTGCTTGCCAAAACAGCTATGTATTCCTGTCAATTCCTGCCTGCTGAAGACATGCTTCTTTTACCTCAGCCAGCAATGAAGAGCCTTGGAGCCAAAAAGCAATGAATGAGTCTACTTTCTTTTCCAACTTTCATCGTGTCGTGCATTTGGAACCAAGAGCTAAGATATTTTGTTCATCTGTTGTCACCAAAAGAAACTTAACTGTTTTGGGATACCTATCAATACAGGTGATTGGTGAAGCTCAAAAAAACTGTTAAACATGATTTGACTATGAAGTCTTGAAGTATTTCATCAATCTTCCTGAAGATGCACTCTTTTTGAAAGGAATGTTTCACTTAGCAACCCCCAAGAAAGATTCTGTAAAACCCACTATTCAAGAAGAAAACAAGTAGGCAGCACGGGATGTAAATCCTAAACTAGACCGTAGTTTCAGTGTCCCAAGGATGCAATCCTTGTGACCATATCTATTACACAACAATAAGTATGGATCTATGACAAGTGCGTGCTAAGTGCCATTTTGTGCCCTGGAGAATGAGAGAGCTAAATTTAACACTGAAAATGTATTTGTCACACAGGCAATTTTACAACTATAAATCATCTTCTAGGACCAATTCCAATAATTGTATCTAACTCAAAAGTACACAGCAGTGCTCCATGTTTGCCAGTATACTGTGTACTGCTTTTGTGTACAATGTCATCTCCCTGTGGAGTCTGGCAATGTGGTATCCCTAATTCACAGAAGACAGGATTCAAAAGTTGATACTAAATATTTTGGCAAGCCTGTGTGTGTGACTGTGTGTGTATTTGTGTTGTGTGTGTGTATAGTAGGTGACTAGAAATACATAGCTATAGATATAGACATAGATCTCTCTCTCTCTCTCTCTCTCTCTCTCTCTCTCTCTCTCTCTCATCTATATATCTTTAAAACCAAACATGCTATTCACATTTCAAACTAGGAGGCAGTGCCCAAAATATTGGGTTGTTGGAAAAGTCATGACGTATTTTTTTCTGTCTTTCATTGCAAAAATGCATCATGACTTTTCCGACAACCCAATAGTTTCTATTTATAATCATTCAAAGGTTTTCTTTAAAAGTTTCTAATTTAATTTCCTCCAAATTTTACTCAATATCTTGTTATTTTCATAAAGAGTAGAGCAATAGTAAGTGCAAAACAATTGAGCCAGGATTTTAATGGTAGTTATTACATTTTGTTAAATATTTCCATTAAATAAATTCACCATAATATTTTGTACCTAATTTTTCATATGCTTTATTATCCTTCATATCATGTAATTTCTCTCTTCTTACCTTTAGACTTACATTTTGAAATAAATAATTTTAAGGATAGACTTAAGGGTACTATATGGGAATGACTCTCTAAAGCAGGAAAATTAAAACTGAAACAAAAACATCAAGCCTACATGTAAAATGGGGAACATAATTCTTATAGTATTAAAACTACTGGGGACTTCCGGTAATATGGTGCAATAGACAGATGCTGTGCTAACTGCCTCCCAGGATCACACCAAAATTACAAGCAAATTATACAGCATTCGACCCTGGAGGTCCCCAGAACACTGGAGGAACAGAACCACTAAATGAAGAACTTAAAGAGGAAGCCGCGTCGGGTCTGGTAGGAGGGGCAGAGATGAGAGAGGGCGAACCCCGTGAGGAAAGCCCCAGCCGTGGGGAGGCTTCTCCGGTTGGGGGAGAGACCCTCTGGCCGCACACCAAGCTCACCAGCCCAGAGTTCCTTTGCCGGGAAGAGGAGTTCTAAGATAGCCGGCAGTAAATTAGTGAGGACTCTCTTTGCTCAGCTCGGTGAGGCTAAGAGCGGCTAGAGAATCAGTGGGGCCGGCGCCCGGGCTTGCTCGCCGGTGAGCACTTACCTGGTTCCTGGTGGAGGGAGTGGCTGTGTGAGCCGGGAGCCTGCGGGGATGGACTGAACTGAGCACCTTTGGTGCAAAGGCTGGAGGTTTTTGGACTGTTGTTCCCGTGGTGTGGAGCCTGCACACGAGTGGTGTAGGGAGGGTGCCATTTTGTCAGGGTTGGGCCCTCCCACGGAGGATCAGGTTCGAGACCTCATTGGTCTGGTGGAATTGGAGCAGAAGTGCATGTGTGCGTGCGCGCGTGCGCATGCGGCCTTGTATCCCCACCCTCTGCCCGGCTTATACTGCGTTGCCAGGGAAACGCTGGGTGGGTGCCCTCTGGCTCCAACAGGCTGCTCACTGAGACGCGGGAGTGCGCAAGCTGCCTCCAGTCTCTGCTCTCTGCACTGCGCTTGCAGAGTTGCCAGGCTGGTGATTGGTTGTCGGGCTGCTCGGCCTGATCTGCGAGTGACTGATTGGGACAGGCTGAGACTGGGAGTTTTCCTGGGAGTGTTGGGCCATGAGCTGTGTGCCTGCATGATCCAGCCAGGGCTCTCCTGGTTATCTATCTATTACATCAAAGCAATCCCAGAGCGACAGCCAGAATGGGGAAACAAAGAAACATGTCACAAGTAAAAGATCAGAAGAAACCTCTAGAAATGGAACTAAATGAAACAGAGGGAGCCAACCTTTCAGAGACACAGTTTAGAACACTGATGATAAGAATGTTTAAGGAACTTAGCGAGGACATAAAGAAGGATAGGGAAATCATAGAAAACAACCAGTTAGAATTAAAGAATACAATACCTGAAATGGAGAACACACTCGAAGGAATCACCAGTAGAGCAGATGAAGCAGAGAATCAGATCAGCGATTTGGAAGACAAAACAGCAGAAATCACCCAGTTGGAACAACAAAAAGACCAAAGAATAAAAAAAAAATGAAAATAGTTTAAGAGACCTCTGGGACAAGATGAATCACAATAACGCTGCATCATAGGAATGCCAGAAGGAGAAGAGAAGAAGCAAGGGGTCGAGAATGTATTTGAAAAAATAGTGACTGAAAACTTCCCTATCTTGGTGAGGAAATCGACATACATGCCCAGGAAGTGCGGAGGATTCCAAACAAGCTGAACCCAAACAGGTCCACACCAAGACACATCATAGTTAAAATGGCAAAGGTTAAAGACAGAGACAGAATCCTAAAAGCAGCAAGAGAAAGACAGTAGGTTACATACAAAGGAACTCCTATCAGACTAACTGCAGACATGTCTACAGAAACTCTGCAGGGCAGAAGGGAGTGGCAGTAGATATTCAAGGTGACACAAAATAAAGGCCTACAACCAAGATTGCTCTACCCATCACGGCTATTACTTAAAATTGAAGGAGAAATAAAGAGCTTCTCAGAAAAGAATAAGCTTATGGAATTCATTACCACCAAGCCAGCATTGCAAGAAATGTTAAAAGGGCTTTTTTTAAACAAAAGAAAGTGGTAAACAAGCTAACCCGGGAAGACCAGGAATACAAATAACAAAATGGCAATACATATACACCTATCAATAATCATTTTAAATGTGAATGGGCTAAATGCTGCAATCAAAAGACAGGGAGTGGCTGAGTGGATAAGAAAATAGGACCCAAGTATGTGCTGTTTACAGATGGAATAAGATATTTCATGCAAATGGAAATGAGAAAAAAGAGCTGGAGTAGCAATACTTATTTTGGACAAAATAGACTTTAAAATGAAGACTACAGTAAAAGACAAAGAAGGACACTATAACCCTAATAAACATTTATTCACCCAATATAGAAGCCCCTAATTATATATAACAGACTTTGACAGACATAAACACAGAGATCAACAGTAACACTATTGTAGTAGGGGCCTTCATCACCCCATTGTCACCAATGGACAGATCCTCTAGACAGAAAATCAACATGGAAAGAGAGGCCTTAAATGACACTTTAGACCAGCTGCACTTCGTCGATATTTTTAGAGCATTTCAGCCTGAAACAACAGAATATACATTCTTCTCAAGTGCACATGGGACATTTTCCAAGATAGACCACAAAGATAGGCTACAAAACAAGTCTCAGTAAATTTAAGAAGATTGAAATCATATCAAGCAGATATAAAGGAAAAACTGATGGTTGCTGGCTTGGAGGGGGTGGCGATGAGAGAGAGGGGAAGGTTTTGGGCAGCATAGATGGGTGACTACAGTGTTGCTGCAGGCATATGGGGGGCAGTTCTGGGAATGTAATTGATAATGTTGTGAAGAGACTATTGTGTTAAGTGAAATAAGTCAGTTGGAGAAAGACAAATACCATGTGATCTCATTTATATGTGGAATCTGAAAAACTGAATGAACCATCAAAGTAAACAGAAACAGACTCATAGATATAGGGGAAAAACTGAGGGTTGGTAGTTGGGAGTGGAGTGGTCTAAGGGAGTAGGGGAAGGGATTAGATAGCATAAATAAGCAACTACAATATTGCCACAGGGATATCAAACACAGTTTTGGGAATATAATAATCCAAAAATTTTGTAGCATGTCAGACGGTCATCTGTCTTGTTAGGGAGACCACTTCATGGATGGAGTAGAGGCTTGATCACTGCACTGTACACCTGAAGCTGATGTTGTATAATATCGTATGCCAACTGTAATTGAATATATAGATAGTCACGGGATGTGGAGTATACTGTGGAAGGGAGTCAAAGGAATTGTAATAGATATGTATGATATGGGGGGGGATTGGGGTGGCGAACTGGGGGTGTTGTCACTTTGAGGGGTAAAAAGTATAACTATTGCACTGTGTTGTACATCTGAAACTAAGTTTTTTTAAATGTTTATTTCACAAAAGAATTAAAAAATAAATAAAAATAAATAAATAAATAAGACTACTGAGACTTCCTATTAACTTTATTTTTCTTAGAGCCCTTAAGTGCTAGTGTGTAAGTTCAGCTATTCATTTGCTTCATTTGTTCCTTGAGTTCAGACAGCTATTAGGTTAATTTTTTTCCAATATTAGATAAATGCTTAGATAAATTTATTTATATATATATAATAAATATTAGAAAAGTTTAGTAAATATATACTTTTAAATGTAGATAGATAGATAGATAGATAGATAGATAGATAGATAGATAGTGCCACAACAGGAAAAAAGACTGCATACTTCACCTAACATACACTTGATTGTTCCTCAGAAAATGAATGAAGTTTTTTTATTTTTCTCCTTTGCTAGTTTAAAGTTGTCTATAGTCTCCTAAAATTTGATGAAAGTTTAATTTAATGTTCAGTTTAAAAGCAAAGATAAATATGATTTTATGAATACACAGTTCCTTAATGTAGTGTGCAATGATTGTAGTAAGGCCATGTGTATATGCAGAAAAAATGAGTTTTGGTTAATGGTTCTCAAATTTTGGTCACAGATGACCACCAACAGCATCACTTGGGAAACTGTGGAAATCGCAATCAGGGCCCATTTAAGATTGGTTGAGTCAGACACTCTATGGTAGGTTCTAGAAATCTGACTTTAAAAAGAAGATAGCGATTTGTGGCGTTTGCTTTTTCCTGTGGTACAGATTCTCCCACCGTGGCAATTATGATACCATGGAGAGCAGAGAAGTGATTTTATGCCACTGCCTGTAGTTGTTCTGATGTACAGTACACCACAGGTGGAAAATCACTAAGCAAAACTGTAGGGAAGTGGAACACACAGGTTTGGATGGCAGACAGGTTTGGGTTTGGATAAGGTGCTGCCACTGATTAGATTATTATTTCAGACTTGGATAGGCTATATCACAAATTAATAATCACTTATTAATTTCCTTTTCATAAGCAGGGTCCATGACAGGGTCTGCCTAATGGTGTGATAATCAATGGAGTTAGTTTGAATAGAGTGGAATTGTATCTTTTACAGGGGTTAGGTTCTAAAGTCAATATTTAGGGCACAATTATCTATAAACCAAAATCACCCCAGCAAATTCCTTAAGCAAGTCTGTATGTCCAAAGCAAGAGATATCTGTTTTCTCAATAAAGCGCAAAATACAATCCTTCGCTTGTATATAAAGGCTTATATAAAAATTACTTATTTTTAACGTCAGATCAACACAGAGTGCAGCGTGATGCTCATTCCGTGGGGAGTCCATGAAATGAGTCTAATGAGGGTGCAGTCAATTCACAACTTACACTCTCGGTTACCTCCTGGACATAGTAGAATTGAAATAGTCTTTGATATTGTCATAATCCTTACCGTTGTGTTATCTTTCTCCTCATTTCTTTTATCTTTTAGGGAATGCAGGGTACAGATTTTGAAATCCACTTAATTTAAATCCAGATATTGGGGTTCTTTACACTGAATTATTTAACACAATTTAATAAATGTTGTTTTATTGCAACTCCAATAACACATAGTTGACAGTCCATATATTATTAATACTTATGTTTGTTGGTTGGTGTATCTTGCTTGAAATATAGAATGAACTGATTCTCAGCAATTTTTCAAGGACACCCACCACTCCCCACAAAAAAAACAAAACAAAACAAAACAAAAAAACTATTATAACAATAGTAGCAATGAAAACTTAAAACATCTATTTTCTGCCTCTCCTTGAGTAAAGTTTAACACATTTTTTAGAACTAGGTAAGTGCATTTTAGTTTTACTACTTTCCTACAAAGAATGCATATATCTTACAGTTAAAATATCACCAAAATGTCCTTTTTTCTCTATACAGAGGGTGCCAACAAAATGTATACACATTTTAAGAAAGGAAAAACTGTATTAAAATTGTAATACTCAATATATACCAATAAAAAAAGATGAATACAAGCCACGTTTGACTTCTGCAATTACAAGAGGTGCTCAAAGTGGTTACCATAGCATCCAGACACTTCTGATTTCAGTGCACTACTGCCTGAGCAATGCTGACTAAAGTGTTAACATCTCTTAAAATGTGTATACTTTTCTTTGGTACCCCTGGTATTTATCCTGATACTTGCAACTGTATAATACCTTGTATCAAAATAAATAATTCCTTTTTTACTGACTCTATTCAAATATGTGTACAAATGAACCTATTCTGCCTTCAGCTTTGCTGTAAATATGTATTTCTTTTCATCTTTCCTAATAAGACAGCCCTCTAATCAATTTTGGTGTTCTCATTTCAGAACTAAATTCAAAACTTTCTATAATTTAACTTTTATGAGAGAGTTGATCAGACTGAATGTAATGCTTTTTAGTCTGAATTGGAACATTTTGGGGCACACTTAGAAAACCACTCACTACTGTAAATGTATAAGTGGTGATTAACCTGAAAGACATTGATTTTTATCTTGATATGTATTCTGGAGCTCACTGGTGTTTGAATACTTTCAGATCCTGTGTACCTAAAAGCAATAATACATTTTTTTCCTGTCCTCTTGAGAATTAATGAGACTTCCAATAGCCATCATATTTAAGCAAAAGCAATAGACCTCAGGTTTTTAAGGCTTCTGTAATGCATGCAGAGACTGGCTATTCGGATGTTTCTTACTTGATCACTGGATTTGATGGCTAATGATTCTCAAGGAACTGACAGGTAAATAGATAGAATAAGGAAGCATATGTGGTAATTAGTACAGATTTATAATTAAATTTGTATGCATTTAATTTTATACAGTGCATTAATTAGAAATGTTTATTGATACCCAGGTGTTTTAGATCACCAAAAATATAAAAATCCTAATAATGTGCAATTCCAAAGATTTTTTTACTCCGATTTCTTTTTAATGAGAATTTAAATTTCTTTTTTTTTTTTTTGTATATTTTGTTATAATAACATAGGGCACCTCTCTTTAAAAAAAATATTTTATAAGCCATCAGGAGATTTATATACTTTTAAATCCTATGCTAATTTATGTGTGATTGTGGATTTAAAAAGCATGTCCTGGTTCAAGGTATCTGTTAAAAATAATTCAAAAAGTTTGTCATCACTGGATAAAAACCTCTCACTTTTACTGAAATGACCAGGCTTAAGAATGCCTAATTCGTAACTAGAGAGGAAGTATTAGTTTGGTTATAATGGAGAGAGTGTTTTAGGGTTAGACTGAGCTGGATTTGAACCCTTCCTTGGTTCTCATTAATTGTGTGATCTTTGCTGTACAACCTAGATTGAGTTTAAGCTTCTATTTTTAAAAACTGGGAACAATGTGATTTCCTCATGCACTTGTTAAGTGATAAATAAGTAAAGGATCTAGGATACTAACTTGACCCTGATATATAATATTTAACACACTTGAACTCTTAATTCATCTCATGTTTATGTTGTTGTTGTTGTTTGCAATTTTAAAATTTGATGAAATGTCATATCAAATCTCTGAAAGCAAAATGAAAGCCAACCTCTTCTGAGCAGTCAGTTAAAGGAGTTGGGAGAAGGTAAATATAAGGAATCCTATCTGTTAACTTCACTTTTGTCCAACATGATCCCCGAAGGACTTCAGTGGGAATGTAGGGCTCAACAAATCAGTTATTATTACATGTTTGATCTCAAGTATGTCTGTCAGCCTCCAATGGCTGACGTGATCTCCTTGACTGAC
This sequence comes from Aselliscus stoliczkanus, assembly GCA_033961575.1. Lineage (NCBI taxonomy): Eukaryota > Metazoa > Chordata > Mammalia > Chiroptera > Hipposideridae > Aselliscus > Aselliscus stoliczkanus. The sequence goes on from CM066736.1 coordinate 117,362,566, forward strand.
TATTTGATCTCATTTCTTACCACTTTCCTTCTCACTCACTGCTGCAAACTACACCCACCTCTTTGCTACCCCTAGAATATTACCATGGTATTATAGTCTCAGAGCTGTGGTACTTGGCTCCCTACCTCAAATGCTTTCCTCAGATATTTTCATGACTAATTTTTTGACTTGAGTCATGTGTTTTCTCCATTATTTCCTTTTTTACAGTGTCCTCCCATAAATAGCCTTTCCAAAATGACACAGTACTCCATCCCATTACTGAACTCTATTTATCATTAATGTACAGGTTTTGAGGATACCGACTTTATCTTTTTGCATATTTATATATTGCCTGAGTCTGGACAACTGCCTGACACAAAGTAGGTACTCAAGGCCTGTATTACATAATTTTATTTGCATAAATAACTATAATATTGAAGCAATTTGGGGCAGATAAATCAATTAAAAATTATATATGCATTTGTGTATGAATGTATGTATGTATGTATGTATGTATGCATGATTTTCTCTTGTGTTTGAAAATAGAAAGTTTAGTTTCAGCTGTTATAATCTGGTTTCTAATTCATTTTGAGATAATTTTTTATTGTTGTAAGATAACTATAACATAAAATTTATAGTATTTTAACCATTTTTTTTAAGCTGGCTATCCTGCCACCTGTTGGCAGCTCAGAGGCAGCTCAGCTCAGGCCGGGCATCGAACTGCTGTTGCTCAGAGTTCAGTTTGCACTCTTAAGCAAGCTCTTAACCAACTGAGCCACTCAGCCAGCCCAGTATTTTAACCATTTTTAAGGGTATAATTCTGTGACATTAAATACATTCACAATCTTGTGTTTATTATTACCAATATGAATTTCCAGGACATTTTCTTCATCCTACACTAAACTTTCGACACTTTGAATTACTTCCCATTCCTTCATCCCATCAACCTCTACTAACTTCTATTCTATTTTCCATGTCAATGAATTTGCCTATTCTAGGTAACTCATATATGTGAAATTATTCAACATTTGTACTTTCCCATCTAGCTTATTTCATTTAGCATAGTGTTTTCTAGGTCCATTCATTTTATAGCTTGATATTAAAATGCCATTCCTTTTTCAGGCTGAATAATATACCATATTTTGTTTATTCATTCATCCATTGACAGACAGTTGGGTGGTTTCCACTTTTTGGTTATTGTGAAAAATGTTGCTGTGAACATTGTTTTACAATGTGTTTGAGTTCCTGCTTTCAATTATTTTGGAGATATACCTAGTAGTGGAACTGCTGAGGCATATGATAGTGCTATTTTTAACTTTCTAAGAAACTGCCAAACTGTTTTTTATATTAGCTGTACCATTTTACATTCCTACCAGCAATGCAGAGGTGTTTCAGTATCACCACATCTTGGCCAATTTCTATTATTTTCCAGTCATCTTAGTTGTGTAAAGTGGTATCTCATTGTGATTTTAATTTGCATTTTCTGAATGATTACTGATTTTTTGCATCTTTCCTTAAGCTTATTGACTATTTGTGTGACTTCATTGATGAAATGTGCGTTCGAATTCTTAGCCCATTTAAAAATTTTTGTTGTTGTTGTTGACTTGTAGGAGTTCTTCAAATATTCTAGATATCAATCCTGATCAGATGGTTACACACCTTATAAATATTTCCTTCCATTCTGTGGGTTCTTTATTTTTGTGTTCAGAGTATGGGGTCAGAGTCAACGTTTGTTTTCCAGATAAATTGCAGGCTTCTGTACAGTTTCCCTAAACACTTAAGCGTGCATATTATTACTTAATGTTCAGTATTTATTTACCAACTCTGTACACAATTTACATATATTTTGAAAAGCACAGATTTTAATACTACTTTTGCTAGATTTGACAAATGCATACACCTGTGTAAAATGAAATACCTATCAAGGTAATGAACATACCATCATCCAGGAAAATTCCTTGATGTTCCTTCCTAGTCAGTTTTCATAATTCTTGCCCCCAGATGTAACTATAATCACTCTTTTATTTTTAACCATGAAAGTGCATTGAGAGTTTATAGCTTCAGAAAAATTGAGGAAAAGAGAGACTATGCACTCTTTAGTGTAAGGTTTTTTTCTACTTAGTTTGATGAATGATTTTCAGATTTATTCATGTTACATATGATCAGTTGTCTATGCCTTCATAATAATGAGTACTGTTTGATTATGTGAACATACCACAGTTTGCTTATCCCCTTCATCTATTAATTTACACCTGTGGGTATTTCATATTTTTGGCTACTATGATCATGTTGGATACATATTCTTTTGTTAACATATATTTTCATATCTCTTGGTTAAGTAACTAAAATTTGATTTTCTGGTCCTAGGACATGTATACTTTTAATTCTAAAAGAAAGGGACAGAACTTTTTCCAAAATAGTTGAGCGTTTGTATATTTCCAGTGACCATGTATACGAGTTTCGTTGCTCCATGATTGGTATTATTATATCTGACATTCTAGAAAATGTGTAGTATTGTCTAATTATGCTTTTATTTACATTTCCATCATGAAAAATAATATTGAACACATTTTTTAGGTGTTATTTTCCCAAGCCATACCCTTCTTTCTGAATTGATTGTTCATATCATTGGCTTTTTATTTTTTGCTAGATGTTTTTTAGTCACTTTAATTTATTTCTGAATTGTAAGGTTGTTGTTGTTTTTTTCATACCCCCAGGAAATCCATTTTATTAATGATGCCTTTTAATAAAGAGACATTTTTAAGTGTTATGGAAATTAATGTATCTTTTATCCTTGTTTATTATTTTTAATGATCTATTTAAATATATTGCTTATGATCAAATCACAAAAAATTACCATACATTTTTCTCTAAAATCTTTATGCTTTGGCTTTAAATTTAGGCCCATGATCTATTTCAAATTAATTTATGCTTAACATGTGAGGTTGGAATAGAGGTTCAGTTTTTTTGTTCTCGTAAAGAGCCAGTTCTTTCAAGATCATTTATAGAAACCTTTCCTTCTTGTCCCTATTGGGTTGTTTTGATGCCCTATTCAAAAATCAAATAATTTCAGTTTGGGTTCATTTCAGGGCTCTCCTCTATGTTCCATCTACTATTTAATCATCCTAATACTAGTACCACACTTTCTTGATTATTTTATCTTTTTAGTAAATCTTGAAATCAAGCTCTACTCTTTTCCAAGATTGCTTTGTATATAATAGGCTCATTTCTTCATTACATACAATTTAAAATCAGATTGTCAGTTTCTATGAAATGGTTTTTGGGGGAAATGATTTGTCTTGCATTGAATCTATAAGATTAACTAGCATAAAATTGACATCTTAACAATGTTGTGTTTTTCAGTCCATGAATATGATATATCTTCCAATTGATTTAGTTCTTCCTTAATTTTGCTCTTTTTTTGATATTTTTCAGTGCAAGTATCTTGTACATCTTTTGTTAAATTTATTCTTAAGAATTTTACTATTTAAAATATTATAAATGTATTTCATACATTCTCAGATGGTTTCCATATCTTAGCTGTTATGAATAATGCTGCAATTAACATGGGAGTACAGATTTCTCTAAGGTTGTGAGTTTTGTTTCCTTTGGATTTATACTCAGAACTGGGATTGACAGATCATATGGAAGTTTTATTTTTAATATTTTGAGACCTTCCACTCTGTTTTTCAGTGGCTGCACCATGTTACAATCCCACCAACAATGCACAGTATTCCCTTTTCTCCACAAATGCACCAGCATGTGCTGCCTCTTGTATTTTTGATGATACTCATTTTAACAGGTGGACAATAATATCTCATTGTGGTTTTGATTTGAATTTCCCTGATGATCAGTGATATTGAGCATCTTTTTTTTAAATTTCATTTCATAGGCCATTTGTATGTCTTCTTTGGGAAAATATCCAGGTCCTTCGCTAATTTTTAATGGGATTTTTATTATTGTTACCATTACATTTTACAGGTTCTTTATATACTTTGAATATTAGCTACTTTTTATATACAGAGGGTGCTGAACAATATATACACCTTTTAAGAAAGGAAATAAAACTGTATTATTTGTCATAATATATACCAGTAACAACAGATGAATATAAGTTACATTTGACTTCTGCAATTACAAGATGTGCTCAAAGTGGTTATGCCATCAGCATGCAGGCACTTCTGGTTATGATGTACTACTGCTTGAGTATAGATAAATTTCTTAAAATGTGTATAAATTTTTTTGGCACCCCTCGTATATGGCTTACAAATATTTTCTCCCATTCTGTATGTTGCCTTTCCATTTTATTTCCTTTCCTGTGCAGAGGCTTTTTGCTATAATGAAGTCCCACTTATTTATTTTAGCTTTAATTGCTTGTACTTTTGGTGTCATAGCCAAAAAAATCATTGCAAAGACCAATACGAGTATATGACTCAGCAATCTTACTTCTGGGTATATATCTGAAAGAAACAAAATCAGTATCTCAAAGAGTTGTCTGTATTCATGTGTTCATTGTACCATTATTCACTCTAGCCAAAATATGGAAATAACTAAGTGTCTACTGAAGAATTAATGGATAATGAAAATGTGATATATAGATTCATATTTAAATTAGATATAGATGTGGATATAGACACATCAAAATGTTATTCAGCTGTATAAAATAGGAAATCTTGCAATTGTGACAACATGGATGAACTTGGAGGGCATTATACTAAGTGAATAAGCCAGATGGAGAAAGACAAATACTGCTTAGTGTCACTACCTTGAGAAATCTTTAAAAAAGGAAAAACAAGAGTTGAACTCATAGAGCACAAAGTAGAATGGTGATTGCGGGGTGGGAGAAGTGCGAAGAAGTTGGTCAAAGCATATACGAATTTCAGTTATAAACTCTGAAAAGCTAATGTACAGCACAGTGATATACATAAATGTTATACATATATCAAATCATCACATCATATGCTTTATATATTTGAAGATTTATTTGTAAATTATAGCTCAGTAAATTTGGGAAAATATTAATACTGATCTTAATCTCCTTAACTCACTAAAGCTACCAGGCTCTAATCGAGTTCCTTCTCCCTGTGCCCAGAGTCTTGAAGTTGCCTTCATGCAGACACCAGGGTGACTCCAGGATTTACTCTGTGTTCCTTTTCTTAGTGTTCCCATGCCCGTATTGCCTGTTTTATAAAGTCTGAAAAACATAAAACATTTTTTTTCCAGTTGTTTACAGAGAAAGTTTAAACCTGGTCCTTATTTCTCCATCATGGCTACCACAAACCATTTATTTTTATTTATATTTTCACCTTGGCTGTCATCACTATTAACAATTATTGAGGACCAACTCATAGTATAGATAGATCACTATGCCAGGTACTGAGGATAAAGCGATGGAAAAACCCACATACTATTATAACAATGCTTCCTATTAATTTTATTTATTTATTTATTTATTTATTTGTTTGTTTGTTTGTTTATTTATTTATTTATTTTGAGGGCAGTGTCACTGGCCCTCATATGTGGGACCTGAACCGGGGCTGCTGGCTTCCCAAGCCAGCTCTTAACCACTGCACCACTTGGCCGGCCAAAACGATGCTTCCTATTTATTAAGAGATTTGAAACATCTATTTTAAATGATACAAGGATACATATATTAAATGACCAATGTCAAGTATAGTTGTCACAATGCCATGATAACATGACTGAATGAATGACATCACTCAAGAAAGGCATAAAATATAAGGTCTTTAAATTCGAGTATATAGGTTTGGGGGAGAATGATTTGTTTTGCATTGAATCTCTAGATAACTTAGAGACAATTGATATCTTAAAAATGACATTTCCCCAACTGTAAAATGGAGCCAGCCATCCTGCTCTTGTATCCCATGGGAGTGCTGATAGGCTCTGAGGGGGACAGCGTGAGTCCCTAACAGGTACTAGAAGAGAATGCCACCCCTCACCTCATCCCCCTCTCCCACCCTGCAGGCCTCACCATTTCCAACAGTACAGAGGCCATGAGTCCGATTCTCTATGCAAATGAAGATTGGCATCTTTCTCAGGCAGAGCAACACTGTTAGCTAGGGGACAAACATCTCTGGCCTTCAAGGTCTCAAGTATGACATGCTACTGCCAGCGACATCACCTTATTTTTCTTAGGATCCCATCCATCCATAATCAACCTTTATCATTTTCACTGTTTTTTAGTACTCTATAGAACTACTTCCCATCTCATTTGGAGGATCTGAATCCTAATTTGCCTATCTACCACATACATTTACCAGCTAATGTCCATAGTGTATTTTCAAGGAACAAATTGAAAGCCAATAAGCAAATTGAAAGCAATTTTTTAGGAGTACCATTTGTCTCAACAGGACCTGCATTTAGTCTACTCCAAGTCGGTCATTGAAAAGTAATTGGGGGCAGACCATGTGGCGCGTTGGTTGAGAGTTGGCTTGGGACACCAGCTCTGAGCAGCAGGGCCCCAGTTCGGATCCCACATGAGGGCCAGTGACACTACACCCCCTACAGTTAAGATGGTGAAGGACAGCTTGACCTGGATCTGGGCTGCCCTGAGTCACCAGAGAGGGCATAGACTGCAATGGGGCTGGTCGGCAGCCGACATGAGCTGCTGTAAGCCACCGTGAGCGGCCGTCCAAAGGCCGGCGAGCGATCTGCCTCACCCGGGAAGAGCGCAATGACAATACCAACATGGTCCAGTGAAGTGATGTCCTCCACAACTAGACTGAAGAAAAAAAAGGACAGCAACTTGCCTGTTCCCCTTCCCTGATTCGCCAATGTTGTTCCTCTCCCCCAATTCCCAGTAAAATCTTTCAAAAAACTAAAAAGTAGTTGGAAGAAGTTTAAGGAGTTTAATGGAAGAAGCATTTTTAAACAATACCACCTTACCTGAAAATAAGACAATAAACAGGAGACATGAACTAGGCCTAACTTTTAAGAAAATGTCTTTAATGTGGGGAATAGTGGGGGTTTCCAGAGAGAGAATAATGACTGTGCAAGTCTTGAGTATAGGGACTACATTCTTGTTCATTCTCTGCACACAGCTGACATTCAGTTAAATGAGTCTGCTGATGTTAGGACATCCCTTTTGTTCCCCATTTGTATCTGTTGCCTGCACAACAATTCTATTAACACACTTTCAAAATTCACACTGCCAGTGAACTTCAATATGAATAGAATAAAATACTAAAGTCCTGGTAGAAATAGTAGCAGTGTTCTTTTACCTGAGACAGGTATAAGAGGCTCATCAATCTCTTCAAGAAACACTTTATAGATGATCCAGGGAGAGGAGAGTTCCAGTTTAAAAAGCAAAAATAAAAGTGTAATATTTCAGAAAAATTAATAATCAATAATAAGAATCTGGAGATTTAAAAATTTACTTTATAATTTTGACTTAAAGAGAAATTACATCACCAAATATATATCAGCAGCAGCAGGTAGCACAAACACAGCAAAAACAAGACCCAAATGATTTCATTTAACTTATTTCAATTTTTATTCAAAATTGTTACCATATTTAATGCTTGTGAATAATATTTTTCTAAGATGACAGATGGAGGGAATCCTCTTCATCTGTTTTTTATTTGTTGTTTTCACACTAAAAAAAGTATCATTATTGATTCCTAACACCAACTGCTTTTAAGCATGTGCATTACTTATTATAAATAGCAATGATATTTTACTAATACGTTTTAATGAGAAGTAAATAATTGCTTCATTAATAGAAGTGCACTACTATTTATTTCTCATGAAGTTAATCTTCAATTTCTCTGGCAATCTAGTTATAGGATTCTAAATTACATTTATTGGGTTTTATTTTATATGCAAGCAATAATGTTATAAATACATTTAAGTTCACAAGCACTGTTTACATGGTCCAAATTGCTGTATATTTTCCAATCTTTGGAAATTGAACTTATAATTATGTCATAATTACTATTCAGTGATAGGGTAATTATAGAGTAATTGCTCAGTCATTATTGAGTAATAACATTGTAACACCATGAAATTGCAGGGTAGATAAATGCGTGCCAATGTTTACATACTAAAGCACAGTAAAGAAAATCCTACAGTTATATTTCACTGCATTTAAGGAAAGTATAAAATAAACCACACTAATCAGTTTTCAGTATTTATACATATTAGCAAAATTGCTTCAAAACAAAACCTTTATTCTCAGTTGAAAGTTACTGGCTTAATTTTCGTGGAAAAGTTAATGGTAGAGAGAGAATGTGTGCTAAGAGCTTATGTTTTCTCTTTAAATATCACTGCATAGATTACCTTTTACATTTAAGTAAACTGTATTATACAAGTGAGATTTCTTAGGCAAAAAACACTAGTGCTATTATTTTTAGTGTAGTCATCCCACCGAACTTGGCACAAATTAGAAAATAACTGTACTATTTACTCTAATTTTTATGTTAAGTTTACATACACATTCCTATTTATATAAAACAAACAAACAAACAAAATGATTCTGTGGGAAGAGCAAATTTTGTAAACTGAGTCACATACTTTTTCAAGGTTTCAAGTTCACGAAAGGCAAAACATTCATGGGGGGATTCTAGATTAAAGGAAAATTAAAGTCATGACATGTAACAGTAATAAAAGATTCTGGCTTAGCTCCTGGGTCATAAAAAGTAACAGCTATAGGATATTATTGAGAGAATTGGGAGAATTATGATTTGGGTTATATTAAGTAGAAGTATTGCTTCCATGTTAAGCTTATTGATTGTGTTTATCATATTGATTTATGTTGGAGAATATTCTTGTTCATTGACAATACACACTTTACTATTAACTGTAGTAGTCTTCCTTTAAGGAAAAATAATGTGTGGCTAAACACACACACACACACACACACACACACATTCATGGAGACAAAAGAAGAGGAAGAGAAAGAAGAAAAAGAGAGACAGCAACAATAGTAAATGTTAACAAGAAGTACAGAGAACATATGCAAAATACAGATGAAGTATTACAGAATTATACACTTGAAACCTATGTAATTTTATCAACCAATGTCACAATAATAAATTTAATAAAATTTAAAAAGAGAGAAATATATAGATGATAGATACATAAATTTTCAGTATAGTATTCTTGCAACATTTTAAGTTTAATTAAAAAAAAAAAAAAACGTTAGGAGGGGCTGCCAAGTGGCTCAGTTGGTTAGAACACATGCTCTGAACAACAAGGTTGCCAGTTCAATTCCCATATGGGCCAGTGAGCTGCACCGTCCATAACTAGATTCAAGACAATGACTTGAGCTGAGCTGCCAGTGGACGGCCGGATGACTCAGTTGGTTAGAATGCGTGCTCTTAACAACAAGGTTGCCAGTTCGATTCCCACATGGGATGGTGGTCTGTGACCCCGCCACAACTAGGTTGAAAATAGCGACTGGACTTAGAGCTGAGTTGTGCCCGCCTCAACGAGGTTGAAGGGCAACAATTTAACTTGGAGCTGATTGGTCCTGGAAAAACATGCTGTTACCCATTAATAATGAAAAAAAAAAAAAAAAGAGGTGAAATGTTGCACATATCTTTAAGCATATGAAAGTTTCACTTAGTTCAATCAATATATTTTGATTAAGTGGAAAATACTCAAAGAATAAAACAGAATCTTATTGAGGAATAATAGTTTTATGATTCAAATAAACATTTACAGAAATTATATTATACAAACTAATGCATTACTTACCTCAAACATGCAAGTTGCTTACATGTGACCCCACAAAGACATTGATATAGACTGGATAATGATTTCATAAATCTTAGAATTGCATAAGAAGACAAAAGGTGAGGAAACCCAGGAGTTTCAAGTATAACTAAAATGTCAATGAAAAATCAAAGGGTGCTTAATTATGCATTATTCTTATTAGACTCATTTTGTCATGTGTTACAGTACATCTCTTTTTTTATTTATTTATTTTTAAAGATTTTATTGGGGAATTGGGGGGAGGGGACAGCATTGGGGAGCCAGGGAAGGGAACAGATAAGTTGCTGTCCTTTTGTTCTTCAGTCTATTTGTGGAGGACGTCGCTTCACTGGCCCATGTTGGTATCATCATCGCGCTCTTCCCGGATGAGGCAGATCGGTCGCCGGCCTCTGGATGTCGCTCACCGCGGCTGTTGGCAGCTCACACTGGCTGCCAGCCATTCACTGTAGCCTGTGGTAGCCCACTGCAGCAGGGGCAGCAGTTATGCTGTCCTGGGGACTCGTGCAGCCCAACGCCAGGTGGAGCCCTTGTTCACCATCTTAACTGTAGAGGATAGCGTCATTGGCCCTCATATGTGGGATCTGAACCGAGGCCGCCGGCATTCCAAGCCAGCTCTTAACCAACGTGCCACTTGGTTGGCCCCAATACATCTCTTGATCTGATTAAAGTCCCTTCCCATATTCTACATACATACACATACTACATACATACACATTTATATATGCAATAAACAAGATAAATACATGCAATGTCAACTTTTCTTCGATAAAAATTTAGTGAGTTTTGTAGAAGGAATTGGATATGCATGTTTCGGGAATTTCTTACCCCTTATGTATTTTTCTAACCTTCATATATCTTTTGAGACTAAATTAACCCGTTTCTCAAATATGCATGCACGCGCGCACTCGTGGACACACACACACACACACACACACACACACACCATGAGAGACATATTTAAAACACTCAACAAAACCAGCTGTGTCTTGAAAACACTAGTATGCTAGTTTTATAATATCTCTTAAAATATGAGTCCCAATTTATAAACAAATTTAATACTTTTTAGTTTATTAGCTCTAACAAATTCAAATTTTGGAGTATGAATATATTTGCCCCTTAATTTTCATGGTGTTATTCAAATCAAAAGAAAAGGTTTGTTTTAAATAATTCTGTATTCATTACTTGATATAGATGTTCATATATTGTGGAAAAATATATTCTAAACTTGACTTTATATTGAAAAATAAATATTTTCAGAGGAAAATAAAAAAATAGAGAATAGGTTTGGAAAAATATTATTTGGAATGAAATCATTTCTTAAAATAATAAAACACTCAGAGTTAAAAAATAGAATTACAAGCATTATAGGGAGATGATTCATCTAACCTCACATCTAATGTCTTACATTAGAGCATATAAGATTCACTTGGTTATGATATGAAAACTCTATGATGAACTTAATTATAAAATAGTATTGATGCTAATTTTATTATTTCACTTAGTGATTATGTTGCTACCAGTCACATATTTTGTTTCTATTACTATTTCTCTACTTGTAATAACTATTTTAAAGAAAATAGGAATAGATTTTCAAACTAAAATATCCCCACATAAGATGGAAATTACAAGTCCCACTTTTTATCCTTTGAAGGCAAGTTCTTCACAGTAAATGTAATAATGTTCTGAATCATTAGTAATTACTATTAAGATATCATGGCTAATATCCTGAATTAAATGATGATAAAATAGACATTTAATTTCCTGTGGATTTATGAGAATAATTTAATATCCTTTTGAAAATAAAAGTATTTATTAATGAAATAGCTACCCAAGTTCTATTTCTTCTTTAAAAATCTGTCATTTTATTCCACACAGACACAAAAATTTTATTTTCCTCTAGTAGTGTGTATTTTATACATACTTAGTTGTTTTCCCATCACTTCAGTGATAATAGACTGATATTTAAGTCTATTATTTAAAATAATTAAGAACATCTTTTTAGTTTTGTAAAAAAAAATACCTTAGACATTTTTCAATTTAATAAACTATAGGGGATGTAAAGTATAGTATATGGAATATAGTCAATACTATTGTAATAATTGTGTATGGTGTCAGGTGTGTACTGGACTTATTCGATGATCACATCATAAATTATATAAATGTCTAATCACTATTCTGTAAACCTAAAACTAATACAACATTGAATGTTGACTGTAATTGAAAATTAAAAAAAGATGATAACACTATTTTAAATGTTAGCACTAAGTAATTCACCCACAGACATCATAAAGACAGAAAAACAATGAGAGAATTTAAGTAATACAGAGGCTATATCATTTACCTAACACACATCAAATGCAAGTTTCAGAAGAATACAATAGAGTAAAGGGTGAATAAGCAACAACTGAAGTGATAACAGATGACAAGTTTCTAAAACTAATGACTTGAGTTCTCAAATATAAAGTTTACCACAAGTACCAATCAAATACAGAAAGTATATCCAACTAGAAGCGTGTGAGGAACTGCAGAATATCATGCATAAAAAGAAAGTTTTAAAAGCTTTCAGAAAGAAAAGACAAAATATAGGAAAAAATGATAATTAAAATGAGAGGAAACTTCACCTCAGCAAATATATATGCTAGAAGACAATTAAGTAATACCTTCAAAAAAACAGCAGGAAATACTTGTCATTTTAAAACTTTATATCCAGCTAAACTGTCAATGAAGAGTGAGGGCAAAATAAATATATTTTCAGGTATAAAATAAGTCATCATCCAAACACTCAGAAAACAACATGAAAACTGAACCTAAAGGGAAAGCATAGTATATGAGACTAATGGTAGGCACAGAAGATAAATTTTAAGTAGTTAAATTTAATCATTGATTTTTTAATTTTTTTTTTTATTTTTTTTTTTATTTTTTTTTAAAGATTTTATTGCGGAATTGGTGGAGGGGAACAGCGTTGGGGAATCGGGGAAGGGGAACAGACAAGTTGCTGTCTTTTTGTCCTTCAGTTCAGCTGCGGAGGAAGTTGCTTCACTGTTGGTATCGTCATTGCGCTCTTCCAGGGTGAGGCAGATCGGTCGCCGGCCTCTGAATGTCGCTCACCGTGGCTATTGGCAGCCCACGCCGGCCGCCAGCCGCCCACGCCGGCCGCGGGCCACTCACTGTAGCCCACCGCAGCCCACTGCAGCAGGGACTGCAGCCCACACCATCACCGGGGCTTGCACAGCCCAGCTCCAGGTGGAGCTGTCGTTAGCTGTAGAGGGCAGCGTCACTGGACCCTCATGTGGGATCCGAACCGGGGCCGCTGGCATCCCAAAACCAGCGCCCAACCAATACACCACTCGGCTGGCCCTAATCATTGATTTTTTAAAAAATTATTTTTCCATTATTTTCTATACTTAAAACTAACAATTTAGGCAATAATAAAACTATTTACAGAAAAAGTATATGTCTTCAAAAATAATAATAAACTATATTATTTTCCATTTAAACTTTCATTCATCTTACACATTCCATAAAGAATATCAGAAGGAACTTACTGTGTCTGAATACTCTGAATATGTTAGTGTTGTGCTCTCATAGAACTTTTGTTCTCCCAAATATTATATTTTCTTTTTATTTGTGACCTATATTCATAGAGCTGTTCAATTTTCTCTATCTCAATATATATAATAAATACACACACACAATCCTATATACATAAATACATACAAGGGGTGCCAAATATATATATATATGATTTGCATTCATTTTTTGTTACTGGTATATATTATCACAATTTTAATACAGTTCTTTATTTTCTTAAAATACGTATACATTTTTTGGCACTCTCTGTATTCATATATAAAAACACATCTTCTCTGTGTCAGTAAATACTGAATACTGGATATCTTTTGGATGAGATATGAAATGAATTATTCTTTCAATCAGGGCACATTTTCTTTCAAGAATGATTCAGAGAAAAATAACAAACTTTATTACTACTCACACTTGTACCACTCATATATTTTTCAAATTTCCAAAAAGAATTTGATTAAGTTGTTTCTGTTTAGTCAAAAAAATCCCAATTTCACTGAAAATGCTTTCAGATTTTAAAAATGAAGTCACTGAATTCAGAGAAAGTTGTATCAAACATCTTGGAGTCTGCCTTTGAAGGTATCAGTTTTTCCTATCATACAAAAAGAGGGTGTAGATCTGTCCTAACCAAATATTCTGCAATCAGCAATATGCTGGACCCTATAGCAATGAACAACAACAAAAATGTCATAACCCCACTTTTTAAGAAATACAATTTATTTGGGGAAATATCATAGAGGATGCACTGTAATTAGATGGGTTATAGATGTTGATAAATATTTAAATGATAATTTATAATGGTTTTATCATTAACCTTTAAATTCCTAATACATTTTTAGGCAGTCATTACTTTGTTCCTTAGTTTATGAATGTGGAATGAGATCCAGTAACTTCCTGCAATCACAGAGCCAGTTATCAACATAGCTAAGGCAAAAACAGGGATCTTGAATCCTAAGCAGAATGCATGCTCTCAATTACATTACTCTGAGATATGATTTAGCGTCAAAAATTAATTCAACTGTGTATATGCTTTTTTTTAATGCTATCATTAATGTTCATAGCAGGAACTAAAAACTGACAAATTAATGAAATTGTGTTTTCGAGCATAGTTATATATTTGTTTAATAAAGCAAAGCCTTATTCTAAGATAAAAAATTATTGCCAGCCTTATTAGAATTTTTAAATAATAAAAGTCTCTTTATCCTGAAGGATAAGGACTGCATCCACCTCTGCATTTGATGGCACAAAGTAGAAGATAAATATTTGTTAGGCAGTACTCCACTTTTCCCTAAGTCTCAACACTTTTTATGAAATTCGAAGTACTCATATGATTTCACCAATAAGTATAAATAATACGATGTGCTAAAGGAAGCTATGCTTGCTTAATTATTTAGGGAAAATATTTCTTCCATGAATTAAGAGAATATATGCTAAATATGCTTTGCTGTTGGTAACCTAGAAGGATTACTTTATCAGTAGATGGAAGAGATATTGCTTGAGTTGTGTGATTTCATCTGCTTTGTAATGAAGCATCTTTAGGATTTTCAACACAAATAATTCTTTGAGTAAAAAAATACCTGGGCCGGCAGAGTGGCACGGTGGTTAAGCGCTGGCTTGGGAAGCCAGCGGCCCCGATTCAGGTCCCACATATGAGGGCCAGAGACACTGCCCTTAAAAAAAAAACAAAAAAAACCTATGTCTGCTCAAGAGCAGCATAATAATCCATATCAATCATGTATGTTTCACTATCAGATCAAGAATCAACCTGATCCTGATAATCAGCCTGGTCTATGTAAGGTAGACCATAATAAAATATTTCCCTCCTGTACCCCAAAGGGTTACACTCTGAGAGTAAAGTTGAAAGGGATAAAATCAACCTTCATACATAATGAAGTCCACTTTTAAATAAATAAAATAGTCCAGGACAACTTAAGCCATGTGATTGGATAAAGTTAAATAAATATTCTATAAGCCAAAGATGATGGGTAGAAGTAAATGAGAATTCTTTTGTAGAGTAAAATATTATAGGCCACATCATCCTAATCCTCAAATTACTTCTATACATATTTTTGCAATGACAACATACTGCCCATACAATCAAATGTAACCGTACAAAAGAGGTAGCAAATTACCTGAGCAAGGACTTCAGAAGTGAGAGGGAAAAAAGTCTCTACACAGAAATTACAAATACATATAGATAAAAATTATAAATGTTGGAATTATCAGACTCAGGCTGAAGGTAAAAATATGCATTTATATATTAAGGGAGATAAAAGCTAAGCTTCAACAACTGGGCAGAGTACCAGAAACAATAAAAAGGGACTTAAGCATATTGAAGCAAAATCTTCACAGAATTAAGTGCAGTGAATAATATAATAATCTAAAACAAGGGCTCAGTTGAATGTGCTTAATAGCAGATTATACAAGGTGAAAGAGAAATAATGAATAGGAAGTTGGGCTGGAGAAAATAAAGCTGGATGCAGCATTCGTAGACAGAAATCTAGAAATTTTATATAGGAGAAAATAAACAAAGAGTATATAGGAGAATCTGTAATTAAATTCTATTGTTTAATTAGAGCTTCGAAAGTTGAGAAGCATACTAATGAGGCAGAAGTAATATAGGAGGTGACATTTGAGAATTATCCGAAATGCATGAATGGTATCAGTTCATGGTTTCAAGAAGTTTTACGATGCCAAGCAGAGCAAATGCAAACAACTCTACATACATAAGTTAACAAAATAAAACTAGAGAAAACCATAATCAGACCATCCATTGGTACCAGGCAGGAGGCCTGCAGAACCATGGCACAGAGGTTGGATCTTGGTTGGATACAGAGGCAGTTCCCCAGCCACCAGCCTGGTCACTGACATAGTCCCCTGAGCCACAGCCGTGTCCTGTGTGTGGTCAAGAGAGAGGGCTGCTACTTCAGGCACCTTCCGTCCCTGAAGGGTTGAACAAAGAAAAAGACAGCGCTCAGACATGGATACCTAGATCTGCGGAGCCCTGTGTGCAGCAGGGTATGGGGGCGATTTGGAGGAGGCCTTTTGCAGCACTTCCGGCCTGCCCATACCAGCTGCCCAGGCTCTGCCCCTCTGGGCTCCTGCTGTTGGTAATGGGCCAGGAACAGGAGCCTGGTACAGGGATGCACTGGCAGTATAGCAGGCTGAGACCAAGATTCTATTCGTTGCCTTTCTCACCCCTATACCTTTCCTGCTGTGGGACTAAGGCCCTCCCCAGAACCCAGCAAATGAAACCAAAAGCCCACTGAGCTGTATTCATTGCTTTCTGTCCTTGAAAGCACTTTATGAGGCCGTGTGTGTGTGTGTGTGTGTGTGTGTGTGTGTGTGTGTGTCCTGGTTGTGTGTTTTGTGTTGGTAAATGAGGTCAGGTTTGTGCAAGTTTTGATAAATACATACATAAAGCTGAAAAAAAATTCATTGTCAATAGCTAGAATAAAAAAGGAGACAGTACTAAGCCAGATACAAAAGGGAAAATATTACATGATTTCAACTATATGAAATAATCTAGAACCAGTGAATTCATAGAGGCAAATAATAGATTAGAAATTGCCAGGGACGGGGCTGGCCGAGTGGCGCGGTGGTTAAGCGCTGGCTTGGGACGCCAGCGGCCCCGGTTCGGGTCTCACATATGAGGGCCAGTGACACTGTCCTCAAAAAAAAAAAAAAAAGAAATTGTCAGGGACAAGGGGAGAAGAGGGAATTTATTGCTTAATTGTTACAGAGTTTCTGTTTAGATTGATGGAAAAGTTTTGGAAATAGTGTTGATGGTTGCACAACACTGTGCATTTAATTAATGCAACTGAATTGTACACTTAAAATGTCTAATATAGCAATATTTATAACATTTGACTGCAATAAAAATATACATAATAAAAATAGTCTTATAAATATTTTTTATAATTACCTATAATTAAAAACCTTGTCACAATGAAAACCTCACTATCAGGTTCTATCTCACATTTAAGGAATAAATATGTCAATGGTACTGATTTTAGAGATTCTCCCAGATAAGAGGGCAATAGGATACAGTCTCCTATCATTTATGAGCTAGTATAACCTTGATCCTAAAATTCAACAAGATTATAAAACATAAAAATTGTATTCTAATGTCACTCATAAAACAAGAAGCAAAAATTCTAACTAAAATCTCACTAAGTA
Organism: Aselliscus stoliczkanus; assembly: GCA_033961575.1. Taxonomy (NCBI): domain Eukaryota; kingdom Metazoa; phylum Chordata; class Mammalia; order Chiroptera; family Hipposideridae; genus Aselliscus; species Aselliscus stoliczkanus. The sequence goes on from CM066736.1 coordinate 117,380,041, forward strand.
AATATGAGAAATACACAAGAGAAAATGCAGGAAATTAGGGTTATCACAGGACAAAGTGTTTATTGAATATTAGATATGCAATACACAAAATTCACCACATTAGCATACCAAAGAATAAAAAAATCATGCAAACATATATAATAAATGGAAAATATTATAACAACTAGGAATAGGCTAGAACTTCCTTATTCTGATAAAGAATACCTAAATAATGTAAAGTATGGTATGGAGAATATAGTCAATAGTATTGTAAAATGTATGTATAGTGTCATACAGGTAGTAGACTTCATGGGGGAATCACTTCATAAATTATATAACTGCCTAACCACTATGCTGTACACCTGAAACTAATATGAAATAATATGAAATATTGAATATAAACTATAATTAAAAATATAGTCATGGGAATGTGTAGTGCACCATGGGGAATATAGTCAATGATGTTCCAATAATTATATACAGTGTCAGGTGGGTAGCAGACTTGTTGGGGTTACCACTTTGTGAGTTACGTAAATATCTGATCATTATGTTATGCTGAATGCCTGAAACTAATTTAAATAAATATACACACACACACACACACACACACACACACAAAGAATAGTGAAAAAATAACCCCATCACTAATCATAGATGATAAGGTTGTGTAAGTAAACCTAAATATAAAAGATAAATATCAGCTCTTATAAGAAAATATTTTCATAAAGCAGGATAAGAAAGTAGTTTCCATAAAAGAAAGTTTGATACTTGATTAAAAGTTAAGAATGATCTCTCCAAATGACACCATTGGAATTATTAAAATACAAGTTACGAATGGCAGAGAAGATATTTACAACATCCGTAGCTAATAAAGAAATCATGTCAATAATATATAAATTGATATCACACATTGGTTAGGAAGAAGATGGACCACCCAATAGAAACCTGGGCAATTCATGAAAAGTGACTTTAACAGGCACTTATGAAAAGAAGAACTATAAATGGTCCATAATTAATAAACATTTCTCATAAAATTCAAAGTCATAATGATATACCACTACACACCTATTAAAATACATAAAAACAAACAATATTGCCAAATATAGAAACAGGAGCAATAAAAACACTCCTCCATGAATTCATAGCTAATTGGTGTGTAATTGTCCTCATTATTTTGGAAAATAGCTTCGTATTGTCTGGTAAAATTGAAGATACACTTAATGCTATATATATATAGTTTTAACTCTACTATAATGTTTACCTACAGAAATAAATGTATTTTTGTGCCATCAGACATACACAATAGTCAAACCATATTATTTATGATAAACCCTAATAGAAACAATGTAAATATTCATAAATATCATAATTAATAAAAATAGTGATATATTGATCAATGGAAATCATGTACAAGTATAAATATAAACAACTACAAACTCAAGCAACCCAATAGGTAACACTTAAAAGCAACAGTTGAAGAAAATAAGCCAGGCAAAAAAGAATTCATAATATCTGATATCATTCATATAAAATTTAAAAATAAGAAAGACTAAAAGACTGGGTTTAAGGATGAATAGTTAGGAGGTAAAGTTATAAACAAACAATGGAGTTATGAATATAAAACTAAGGATATGGAGGAAGAAGGAGTTATATTTAGGAAGGGAAGTGAAAAGAGGCTTTGGAAATATTAGCAATGTTATTTTTCTTGGCTATGATTCATGAGCATTCTCTTTATAATAACTTTTTATCTGTACATTTGTTTTGTATACTTTTGCAAGCCTTGTATTTCACAAAAGATAATAAGGTACACAAGTACAGATTTTGAGGTTGCCAAAATACATACATACATATATATTTTATATATATATATCAGTGTGTGTGTGTGTAGCATGTTGTGTATCAAGCTATTACAGGTGGTAATAATCATTAATAATCAGTAACAAAAATCATTAGGTAAATTTCAACCATAATAGCTTTATTTTGGATAGTTCTTAAAGGGATAAATGAGGGAATAAATTTAGATCATAGATAATATATGTCTTCTCTTATCAGATATGTCTCATTTCACTCGTTGGGGAATGCTGTTCACACTCCTTGATTACAAAAATAGTTTTTTTCTCTTGATGTTCTGATTTCAATGAGTGCCAAACACCACATTCATAACCCCGACCCATCTGATGTCAGTCATATCTGGCCTCTTCCAACACTTTGTCGTTATACTGTTAAATTGTTCAAAGTCATATTTTGTTTGCCTTCATATTGTCCATGTGACAACATTACCCTCCTATCCACTCCAATTGCCATTCTTAGCTCAAATTCTCACTTCATATCCTAATTTCTACAATGTAACTTACATGCCAATATGAATCATTTTATTAATATTAGTACTAATAATCATTCATTAGCTTTTGTATGCCAATTTCTGAGCTGAGTATTTTATACCTCTTCATATTGAATCCTCACATAATCCTTTTATTGATCCAATGCTATCTTATTTGCAAGTGAAAAAAAATAGAAAAAGCAATGTTATGTAAATTGTCCAAATTACAGCTGGTAAATGATAGAGCTGGGACTAAATCCTAAAGCCTATGTTCTAACTAGTGTGATATATTTTTTCTATGCATACAAAATAAGGAAAAATAAAATAAGGAAGTTTTCATGTGACCAGCATTGTCCAAATCCCCTCATCTTCTGTGATCTGGCTCCAGTCTCCAATTTCAGCCTTGTGTCCAACTATGTCCTCTAAAACAGACTTTCTATTCACAGTCCAAGGTATATCCTCTTCAGTGCTTTTATAACAACCATTCTTTTCCACTGTTTGTCTCCTCTCAATTCTCCAAGTCAAGTGGCATCTCTCTGTCAGGGCACACATATGTGATCTTCTCTACGAAGCCTTCAATGTCTTATCAGTAAGAATGATTTCTCCTTGCATTGTCCTCCCCTGGGATTCTGCTGTTGCCCTTATGAACATTCTCTTAACATTTGCATTATAATTTATACACAGGTTATCAATAGATTGTTGAAACGTGGTCTACAAAAGCCTTAGTGATCTACCCTGCCTATTCCTTCAGCCTCCTCTTTCATGCGACATCTATTCACTCTATCAGAGTCCCAACCTGTTGATTTCTTTCTGATTCTCCAAGACAGGTCTTTCACCTCTGGCCCTTACATTGACCTTTTGTTGCACTCTCTCAGCCCCCATCATCCTACTCTATCCCCTCCACTCCTAGGGGATCCTAACTTCTCCTGCAGACCTTGGATCAAGCTACTTTTCAGGGCAGCTTTGCTTCTAGTCCCCAAACTTAGTGCTGTCCCACATTCTCTTATTATATACTTGCACGGTACTTTGTATTATTCCTTCATAAATTGTATCACAGCTTGTATAAAGTACACTAGTTTGTGGAATTGTTTCTTTACTTTCTCACTCATTAAACTATAGCTGCATAAAAATAGAGACCACATCTTTTTCCTTCTTTTTTTTTTCTAATTCAGTCCTCAGTGCCTAGCTCACATCAACCCAGTAGTAATAACTCAATGATTTGTTATTAAAATATTAAAAATATTTTAAAAAATAGTTATTAAAATCTTTGTTGAACAGTCAGTTTCCTGTGGGCATGGACAAAGTATCTTTGGTATTGCCCTGAAGTATAGGGTCTCACAAATTCGTTTTCATAATGACAGGAGCATGCTGTCTAAAAATTCAAAACAGAACAGTTCCTTCTTCATATGTTTAAAACTGATTTGATCTCAGTTACTTTCTAAGTAATGGGGAAAATCCAGGACTATCTAAATGGGATAGGACTATCTTTCTAAATCCGTCTACACAGAGGACAAGCTCCATGCATCAGGTTTTCTTTATCCTGTTTTAGATATGGCTCTTCTAGTAAGGAAACACAGACTTATGCATAATTCTATTTCCTTTTTTATCTAGTTTCCTCCATTCTGTTTTTATCTACATTTCATATATTTGCTAATAACTGCCTGCTTCTCTTTTCACCGTCAGTTATGCAGCAATATAATCTTTATTGCATTGTACTAATTTTAATATCTTCCCTACCTAACTTGCAGGACCTGCTCATAAATTACAGTATTTTTGCCCTTGACACACTGATATTAATACCATTTTTCCAACCTGGTTTCTCCATCTATCTCCATCACCTGTCTTTTCCTTTTCTTGCCCCTCTATCTTGACTGCCAGCTGGTGTTTACTAATGTTTTTCAGTCTTCTCTGCCTCTCAGAATAATCTATAACTCTCTTCTTTGCTAGCAAATTGTCCAGCAGTGGATTTCTAAATAGCCAAAACTCAGTTATGGGCATTTTAACTCCAGGCCCCAGAGTGAAACTTGGCAGTAGAATGATATACCTTGAAAATGGCTGTGGGATTTTTTCAGATACACCGGGATTTCTTAGGCAAGGCTCACTGCTCCAACTCCAGTGGTCCTTTTAAAATCTTTTTTATTAGCTATTCATATGACATCTCCTTTCCAAAACTACACATAAACAGTGTTTAACTGGAAATTGTGCCCCTTTGTGTTCTCTCTCTCTGCATGTCCTCCTTCTCCTCTCTCTCCTTTAAGAACTATTAATTTCATACACTAACATAGAGTGATCCAAATAACACTCTGTTAATTTCAGAATAGCATTAATTTTTACATTTTCATGAAAAAAATAGAACCATTGTAATAAATGTATCTCCTCTAGGACTAAAGACGCTAATACTCAAGAACATGATGAGGGAATAAACACATTTTTGTCTCTTAGAAAAAACATCAATTACCATATTTTATCATCATGTTCTGATTTTGGAGCACAACTTCAATGTAGGGAATAGAGATAAAATATGACGTAAATATAAGCATACAAGAATTAAATGGAGCCTGTACCACAATGGATCTAACAGTCCAGAGATTCAAAGATTCAAGTTGCCATTCATATGTTCACTAAGCTAAAATAAGGATTCATGAGAAGTAATTGAATTGTAGGTGTCAAGAGAATTGGGTCTTAGTGCCCTTGAAAGTGGGAAAACAAGTTTATCTGTATTGAACAAAGAGAGGTCATTGAGCTCTTCAGAAGAACAGATAAATTCAGCAAAAAAAAAAAAAGTCAGAAGGGATTATAAATGTCCTTCCTACTGTCTTCACTTCTCCCCTTCCATTTCCCCTTCCTTCCTCCTCCTCCTCCCCATCTCTTCCCTTCTTTCTTTCTCTCTCTGTTTATATTGATTAGAATTTTACCAAGATCCATCCAGTTTCAACTTATAGGAAGCATACTTTTCAAGAGCCATTTATCCCTAAGTTTAAGCGGAGAACTAAACCCACAGAAATGTTCATACCAATATGATTGATTTCCCTTGGGATAAAAGTAATGTTGTGTTAGATTTAAAAACAACTGTCAATCAAATGTTGTTTTTATAATTTGTTGAAATTCTAGTGTCACAGGTTTCTCTAGTCTGTTTCTGGTTGATTATGGCATTGTCACTGGAAAATGAAGCCAGCTGTGACAATTAGCCTCATTTACTCATGGGTGATATCTCAATTGATAAGCCTTATATCATATTCTACTTCCTATTTACAGGAATAAAATCTTTTCTATTAATCACTATGTGATTTTTTTTTTTACAACCATCTTCTGTTATAATTAAACTGTCTTAGATAATTAATGGATAGTTTTCTGAAAATGTGTCTATGCTTGATCCAATCTTTCATGTAGGAAAGGTTAAAATACCTATTTTAATCTCATTTGCTCAGTAGTTACAATGTATAAAAATTTATTCATTATATTTTCTCTTCGTAGGGGCTATTGTGGTAGCTCACTGGACAAATGGACAAGTCTAGAAATAGCCAGAACCTGGAAATATGACAGGTTTCCAGTAACATGAAATTGCCAATAGGCAGGAATTTTGTCAGCAAGAAAGAAGGAAGGGAGTGTTCTAGCAGTAGGGTATAGGCAACGAATAGATTTGAAACAAAATATATAAAATAATTTAATGTGGTATATGATAAAAATATTTTGTAGATGTGGGGAAAACAGTTATCCAGTAAATCTTATTTTAAAAATAAAACATGTTGTATCAAAAATCAATTCAATATAGTTTGGGGATGTAGTCAATGGAATTGTAATAGATATGTATGATACCGGGGGTAGGGGGACAGGGCAGTGGGGAGAGGGTAGTAACTTTGTAAGGAGTGAAAACGATAACTATTGCATAGTTTTGTACATCTGTAACTATTATTAATAATAAAATAATAATAAAAACAATTCAAGATAAAGAGGTAAATAATAAAAATAAAAACCTTTGAAATGTGGAAATATTTGTTTAGTTTTGAAATCTCTAGAGGAAACTAGCCTCAATTTAAAAGCAATCAAGGAAATTATAAGAAAAAGCAATAACCATGGTTAATTAAAAAAAGAAAAAAGTGTAATATGAGAACATTTATTAAAAATAAACCATATACTAAAATAAAACCACCATATATATTTTCTGGCTTACAAATTATCAAAGACAAAAAAATAAAAATATTTAATGTTGGCATGATTAATCTTTCATCACAGTGTGGGAAAACAATGTGGCACCACCCAACTTAGAAATTTGAGCTATTAACTTAATTATATAAACACTAATTAATAAGATAGTCCATATCTAGAACAAATCCTTCTATTCAAATTGTGTTTTGGGAGATAATTTATAATTAATAAAAAAAAGAAACTCCATTTGTATACAACCCTTGGAATAAAGTAAGTTATGATAAAGAAGCACACTTCAACATAGTTTATCCAAAAATCATTATTTTTAAAGAATAAATGTGCTTTAATGCCTAAAAAAAATGGGAATTTTATATAAAGTATGATGAAATAAAAGCCTTTCAAATTGTACCAAAATGTTAACAGTAGTTATCCATGGGATTATAAAACTATAATTTTTTTTATTTTTTTTCTGTGCTTTCCAGGTATCATATGGGTATAACTAAATTTAAATTTTTAAAGTGTTCTAAAATTTTTAATGTTAGGTACCACTTCTAGTTCACCTTTATTCTTTTGTTTGTTATCAGGAGCATCTTTTCACATTGTGAATATAATATGCCATTTTATACTAAGGAGTCTGCCATAAACATAGGGAGCTCACACATACAATATTTTGGTATCAAAAGACTGGATTTTCAAAGTTTATGGTTTTGGCAAATAATTGTGGCTTGTGCCATAAGGATTGGGTACATACAATATGCTACTCCTTCTGTTAAAATTTTTGTGCAAGTGATTATTTATCTTTCTCATTACAATCAAGGTTAAGAAACATTGGCATTCATTTCTTGAATCTCTGCCAATAGAAACTATTTCACATTTGCTTCTGACTAATGTTCTTGTCACTTAGATTTAGACAATTTTCTTTTTTTAAAAAGTGAGCCTTCTAGAATTTAATTAGGAAACTACTTAATATATCACATTAATTAATACACCTCAATGTGGCTGTTTTCAGGGCAGACTTGTCTTTGTTTCCTCTTTTAATTATTTTATTTTTTGTCTTTGTTCTATGATTTTTACTCTAGCACACTGTTATTGTAGGGGAGAGAGAAAAAGAAGCACCTAGTATAGCCAATAGCAATATATGATTCTCTACCTATATGGGTTGAAATTATGTAAATATACAGAGTTATAGCTTAAAAATACCCACCAAATTTCCTGACCCCTGAAAGTTTCCTATAAGTTAAATTATAAAAACCAAAAAGAGAGAAAACCTGTTTTCCAAACTTTGGGGTTATAGCGAGTGATAGAAAATGATATTGAAGGGCCCAGAAATTAAATTTAAATCACTGAAAGATTAGAAGACTTGAACAGAATGTTTTCATAGAAGATACATGTAGCAGTTACTTGGTAAAAGGGAACTGGTTGTTTAAATGACTAATAGTCATGGAAATAAAATATTTCTATCTAAATTTAATTGGGAGTTAGTTTTTTTCTTTCCCCAGACTCTTTAAAGATCAATTTAACCTTGGAAAACAAATATTTTAATTATGCAAATTATCTTTGTATTTTTTAATATACAAATGTAATTTTAAAACGAAAATAACAAAGGAACATTATGAGATGTACATTTCTAAGTCGACTACCCAACTTCTTCCTACCACAAATAAAACAAATAAACTGTGCTTTAGATTGCTCACTTTTATGCCTGTAGAAATAACTTTCTAGATATCAGTTGTGCCACAAGCAATAATTTTACGGACCAGAGAAGAGACATAAAATGGAATTGAATTGAAGATTTGGTAAATAACAATTTGACACACAATCAAAATAGCTAGTTTCTTTTTGAGAAGGGAAGGAGAACTGACTGGGTGGTGAACACACAATGCAATGCACAGATGATGTATTATAGAATTGTACACTTAAAACCTACATAATTTTACTAACCAATGTCACCCCAATAAATTTAATAATAAAAAAACCCTTAGCTAAGAAAAAAAAAAGAATCATCAAAGGAAACATTCAACTTCATTATTTAGTCTGAAAAAGTCGTACAATAGGGTTCATAAGAATTTAAAGAGATAGTTCAAGAGGCTAAATAAGAGTTTATCAAAGAACTGAGGGAAATTAACGCTGAAGCATCATCTAAGTAGGCTCAGAATTCTAGAACTCAGCCATTTTAACTCCCCTAAATCGGGGAGAGACATTAATGACAATACAAACAGTGGCATAAGAAGCAAAACTTCTATGTGATGTGGCCGTTGTTAGATTTTCGTTTCACTGGGGGATACAAACTAATCAAAAATATTCTGCTATATTAGGAACTTAAAATAGCTATGCTAAGAAGGTAATTGAGATTTTTTTAAAGTAATAATTCAAAATATTTAATATTATGTTTCTTAAGACAGTTTTATGTACATAATAAGTGACAGGAATTTTTGGCAAGCTGTCTACTTCTGTTTCTCGAGACTCTTCTGTCTGTCCCCTAATGAAATTTTATATATTGAGCCCTCCAGAAAACTAAGTTAATGAAATTTATGGTGATATATTATATCATATAGCATTGTTGAGAATGACTAAAGAGGCATGGTTTTCAGTTACATGGCAAAAGGAAAAATATTATTATTCTATAGTAAACAACCTAAAGAAAATTTATGGTTAGGCACTGCAGGAAATACCACAGAGAAAGGTGTCTGAGGATTGCTTAGGGAAAATGCTTTCATGAGTACAGTCAAATTTTACTTAATGGTGATTTATTTGCGACAAATGAGATCATTTATTATTATGCTAATTTTGTTCGATGGAATATTTTGATAAAATGGTCATGTCAGACAATGAAATAAGTTAGGAGAACAGGGCTCAAGCTAAAAATTATACACACACAGATATATATATATATATATATATATATATATATATATGATATAGGAAAACTATGATTCCTGAATCCTTAAGTTATATAAGTAAAGATTTCAACTCTAAAAAAAATGACATAATGAAGAACTACCAAATGAATACTACGATTATTTTTACATATTTTTAACTTTTCAGCATGCCATAAAAATTTAAGGTTTTGAAACATGTATAAAATCTAAGAAACTTAGAGATTTATTTCATGGAACTAGCTATAAAGGCATAGAATCAGAGAAATCCAAACAGCAGTATCACAAATCTAGTAAAACGAGCAGAAGAAGAAAGAGGAAGAGGAGCGGAAGAAGGGGAGGAGGAAAAGTTCTTCCATTTTGGTAAATTTCACTAAATGAGAGTCCAGGTTTTCCGAGGAAAGATGTTTGATTTGATTACTGGTCTTAGAAGAATGAAAGTAAAAGGCCTAATATCAAGAAAGGGGGCCGGCCGAGTGGCGCGGTGGTTGGGTGCTGGCTTGGGAGGACAGCGGCCCCGGTTCGGGTCCCGCATGTGAGGGTCAATGACACTGCCCTAAAAAAAAATAAAAAAAATAAAAAATAAAGGAAGTTATGCTACAATCAAAATCATAGAAAGGGGAAGAAAGAAAGAATTAAGCCATTAAAAGCCACACCAACACACAAGATCAGGAATGATAGCATCAAAGTGAGGAGAACGTGTTTAAAACAGGAGCCCTGAATTAAATTGGCTTATATTAATTAACTTTATCAATGAGCCTTATAATAGAATATCTGTCCTGAATTTCAAATATTATCAGGAAGGCTGGGGGAGGACTATATGTCAATTCTGTGACATTCCATGGTACTAATTACCTGGGAAATTAGTCTAGAATGCATAGACATGGAAATTACAACTAAAAAATTGTTCTTATTTTTACTCCCACACAAATACAGAAAGATTTTGAGGTTGCCAAAATTTAAAGTGTATTTTGATATTTTATAATGAGAGCAATTATAACATTTATGTGTATGGTGGGTCTGAATAAACAAAAAAAAGATGAATGTGGGCCAGCAGAGTGGCGCGGTGATTAAGCGCTGGCTTGGGAAGCCAGCGGCCCCGGTTCGGGTCCCACATATGAGGGCCAGTGACACTGCCCTCAAAAAAACAAACAACAACAACAAAAAGATGAATGTGAATCACTTCATAAAGAGAGATTCCTATTTGATATAGTACTTGAACTACATGATGCTTAAAATAAAGAAGTATTCACTCTTTCTTGTTCTTATCTTGTTCTTACTTACTTACTACCCACCATTCTTATCCACTGCTATTTTAACTTTTTAGCATTTCTAAAAAGATCTTATAGCATTTCCCAAATAGACTTGAATATTATAGAAATATCAGGAAGCTAACTAGTCCAAAGGTAATGGACACATACTCTTTAGTCCTATTTAGTTCACTGGTGAATTATGCCAAATTTTTAAGCATAAAATTATAGCAATACTCCATAATCTCTTATAGAAGATAGAAGCAGAGAGAATACTTCCTAACTCATTGTATGAGGCCAGCATCACCCAAACACTAAAACCAAACAAAGACATTTCAAAAAAGGAAAGCTATAGACAAATATCTCTTATGAAAATAGAGGCAAAAATACTAAAAAAAAAAAAAATAGATTAAATCCAATGTTGTTTGAAGAGAATTAAACAGTTTGACCAAGTGGGATTTATCCCAGTTATATACAAGTATGGCTTAACATTAAAAAATTTGTTAGTGTAATCCATCACATCAACAGGCTAAAAAAGAAAAATCACATGATCATATATACAATAGATGCAAAAAAGGCTTTTGGTAAAATCCAACATCCAGTCATGATAAAAATTATAAGTAAAATAGAAATAGAAGAAAACTTCCTCAACTTGATAAATCATATCTACAAAAAATACCTACAGCTACCATCATGTGTAATGGTCAGAAACTCGAAGCTTCCATGCTAAGAATAAGAACAGGACAAGGATGTTCCTTCTTACCATTCCTTCTAAACATTGTACTGAAAGTCATACCTAATGCATTAAGACAGAAAAGGAAATAAAAGGTATACAGATTGGGGAGGAAGCAATAACACTGTCTTTGTTTGCAGGTAACAAGACCATCTATACAGAAAATACAAAAGATTTGACAAAGAAGCTCCTGGAACTAAAAGTGATTATAGCAAATTTGCAGGATATGGGTTAATTTACAAAAGGCAATCACTTCACTATATACCAGCAACGAACAAATGGAATTTTAAATTAAAAACACAATACCATTTATGTTAACATCCAAATAAAATGAAATATGTAGGTTTATATTTAATAAACAAGATCTACATGAGAAATATTTCAAAACTTTGATGAATGAAATAAAAGAACTAAATAAATGGAGAGGTATTTCATGTTCATGGATAAGAATACTTGATGTTGTCAAGGTGTTAATGCTTCCCAACTTGTTCTATAGATTGAATGCATTGCAATAAAAATCTCAGCGAGTTTTATTGTGTATAGCAACAAACTGATACTAAAGTTTATACGGAAATTCAAAAAACCCAGAATATCCAACACAATATTGAAAGAGAAGGAAAAAGCTGAAATTGGCACTACTAGACTTCGTGACTTATTATAAAGCTATAGTAATCAAAATGATGTGGAAATTGTGAAAAATTAGACAAATAGATCAATGAAACAGAATAAAGTCCAGAAATAGACCAATATATGTGTAGTCACTTGACTGTCAAAGGAGCACAGCATACAACAGAGTTCAAAAAGCTTTTCAACAAATTGTGCCAGAAAAGCAGATATACACCTGCCAAAAAAAAATAAACAAACAAAAAAATCTAGACATAGACCTTATACCCTTCATTAAAATTAACTCAAAATGGGCAATAGATCTAAATGCAAAATGCACAACTAAAAAATGTTAGAAGATCACATAATACAAAATCTCAATGCCCTCGGGTTTGGCAATGAGTTTTTAGATATAATCTATGAGGAAAGAATAGATAAGGTGAACTTCATTAAAAAGCAAAAACAAAACTTCTGCTCTCAAAAGATATTGTCAAGGCAATGAAAAGACAAGCCACAGACTTGTATAAATTATTTGCAAAAGACACTGCTGATAAGGGAGTGTTATCCAAAATATGTTAAGAACTTTTAAAACTCAAGAATAAGAAAAGAAACAACTTGATTAAAAAATGGATCCAAGACCTTAACGAACATCTCACTAAGGAAATACAGATGGCAAATAAGCATATGAAATGATGCTGCACATCACATCTCATGACAGAAATACAAATTAAAACAACTATGGAACACTGTTATACGCCTATTAAAATGGCCAACATCTGGAACACTAACAGCACCAAATGCTGGTGAGACTGTGGAGCAACAGGAACTCACATTCATCACTGGTGGAAATGAAAAATGGAACGGCCACTTTGGAAGGCAGTTTGATGGTTTCTTACAAGACTGAATATATTCTTACTATAGGATCCAGCATTAGCACTAGTTGGTATTTAACCTAAAGGAGTTGAAAACTTATATCCACACAAAACCTACACATGGATCTTTATAGCAGCTTTTTCAGAATTGCCAAAACTTGGAAGCAACCAAGATGTCCTTCAGTAGGAGCCTGGATAAATAAACTGTGGTACATCCAGAAAATGGACTGTTATTCAGTACTAAAATAAAAGCTATCAAGACATGAAAAGACATGAAGCAACATTAAATGCATATGACTAAGTGAAAGAAGACCATCTAAAAAGACTACATACTATATGTTCCCAACTATATGACATTTTGGAAAAGGCAAAACTATAAAAACAGTGAAAAACAAAAATCACTAATCACCAGTGGGAGAGGGGTGAGATGGATGAATAGCAAAGCACAGAGGATTTTCAGGGCAGTGAAAATACTCTGTATAATATTACAAAAATGAATACATGTCATTATACATTTGCCCAACACCAAAGGTAAGTAAACTATAAACCTTGGCTGATTGTGATGTGTCAATATAGGTTCACCAATTATAACATATGTACCTTTGGTGAGAAATTTTATAATGGGGAAGGCTATTCATGTGTGGGGAACAAGTGTATGTGGGAAATCTCTGTACCTTCCTCTTAATTTTTCTTTGAACTGAACATTTCTCTAAAAATATAAAATCTTTAAACAAATGTTACTGAGAATTGTCACTTCTCATGGACATGTCCTATACTACCACTGATATGTTCTATTCCTTTATCTTGAGGTCTGCCCGCATTGCAGCTTCAAAAACAAGAAATTGAAAACCAGGTAGAAAACTCCCATTATAGGCTGAATTGTATTCTGCCAAAATTCATTATGTTGAAGTTCTGACCCCCATTACCTCAGAATGTGACCTTTCTTGGAAGTAGGGCTGTTGCAAAGGTAATTAGTTAAAGTGAGATCATACCAGATTAGCATCCTAATTGAATATGACAAATGTTTTATAAAAGAGGGAAATTTGGGCACAAACACATGCACTGGGAGAACAATTTAAAGATGAAGGCAGAGATCTACAAGCCAAAGAATACCAAAAATTGTTGCAAACCACCAGAAGCTATGAAGGAGGTGCTCCTGGACAGCCCTCAGAAACAACCAACCCTGCTGATGACTGATCTCGGCTTTCTAGGCTCCAGAACTGTGAGACAATACATTTCTGTTATTTAAGCCTCCTAAATTCGTGGTACTTTGTTATGGCATCCCCAGGAAACTAGTATATCCTCTGCCCCATTTATTTCTCGCCTTGAATTCCCAACAGTTCAAATAAAATGATGACTTTGTAGCAATTTTAATGTAGTCATTGTTGCTCCAGTATGTAAGATTAAATAAAACTTCATTGGTGTTGCAAAAATGCTGTAATACTTGGCCACTATTAGCTACTGCACCATTTAGAAACTCAGTAATAACATTTAGACATTGATCCTTGAGGTTTGTGCTCTTTCCCTCTCTCACTCTCCTTTTACACACAGGCACACATACACATACACACCACAGACACATAACACAGATGATACAAACAAAATTTTATACCAATTGAAGAAACTAAGGAGTTAATTTGAGAATCACGCTCCTTCTTTCACAGGGACTAGGTGAACCCTGTGCTGCCCAAACAAAAAAACAATACAAAAAACAATACAGCTAACAAAACTAAACCAAAGAACAGGTCTACAAGCTTTCAGGAACACAAGGGCAAGCTAATTACCAGTCATCATCACCCAGCCCTGCTTTTCCAAGTTACTTAATGTCTCGTGGCCTCAGTTTCCTCATGTACAACATGAGAGTAATAGGAGTACCTCGGGATTGGTGTGAATAGTTAAGATACAGTTATGTGTTTGCATAAGTGCCTCACGTAGTGGGCACTTGCAACATAATAATCATTATCATTACAGTACTAAACTAAGTTTTAAAGTAGTCATTTTAGTGTCAAAGATTTCTGAACACTGTAGTTTTATTGCTTAACGTGTAATTATGAAAAAAATAAATGACAGCTTTAAAATGAGACAAGGAGAGTTTTATATGGTTAAAAGTGTAGCTCATTCATAAATGAAAGGAACTGTCATATCACTTAAGGTGGAGAAGAGACTCACTCACTCTGACCTTTACTGTGTGATAAATTGTTACCTCTGTTTATTGAGTCTCTCTATATGTAACATAAGAATCATGTAAACACTTCTTAATTTTTTATTTTCCAATCATAGATCCATAGTCTATTGATATTTGTAATGGTTTAAAGGCAATTGATGCATTTCCATTCATCTCAATGATATTAAATTTAATTTCTTGATATTTTCATACTATCTAGTTTTTCTCTAGAGTGTAGGCTACTTTCATAAGATTAGAGACTAGATTCATTTTCTTGATAATGCTAGGCTGTTTGAGATGTTGTACTCATTAAAAAATGCAGTATGATACTTGATTTCCAATACTCAACCACAAAGTAACCATTTTCACACCATCCTATGTAAATGATCATGAAAAGCTACCAATAGATTGAATTGGCAGAAATTACAGGCACAGAGAAAGACACAGAGAAAAGGTATGTGCTGTGCTGACTTATTAAGTTAGTAATAAATATCAATAGAAAAACCTGCAGAGAGGAAATATGCAAAGTGGTGAAGGTGGTATCCATATTTTACTTCTTTTTGGAAGCAACAGCTGGGGTGTCAAACTAAATCTATGTGGCTGATATAAAAAAGACAAAGACATGGCAAGAATCCCAATATTTACCATTTTTGAGAATAAAAAAATATAGGCCTTATGCAAATTTTCTACTTAGAGTGGGGGACCATATCTCATTTCAGATTTCCAGTTGTCCTAATGTATGTACTTCAGCAGGAAATGTTTGAGAAATAAATGCTAATCTGATGTCATATTATCATTTGTGGACCCTGAGAAGGAATATATGTAAAGCGGTATTCACAAATTCCAGGGATTAAGACATGGTTATATTTGGGGGAAACTATTTTTGGCCTACAGATAAGTGATAGTGGTGTGTGTGTGTGTGTGTGTGTGTGTGTGTGTGTGTGTGAAAATACTCCAGAGAAATACTACATGCTTATATTTTTACATGTGGATATAGGGATTTGAGGAAATTTTTATTTTATCATTTCATTTTATTCCCTAATTTTTAAATAGTTCTTAATTTTTAAATTAAAATAGTAATGAACGTTTTTATTTTAAAGCATTTCTTTTTCTTTCATGATCCAAGGTCTGACTAGTGGAAGTAGAAATGGAGTCCAGATAAAGTCATGTGATACTTTTATTACAGTGGTTTAACTCATATGAAAAAAGTTGCAAAAATTATATAAACATTTATTTTTAACAGAAACTATCACCTTTAAGATAGCTTAAATTATTACCAATAGGGTGTTGAAACATTCATTTTTTTTTTTTTTTAGAAAACATAATAAATTAAGTTGCTTACTGAATCCTATATACCATAAGAAAAGAGAACTAGAAAAAAGGCCAAGAAATGAGAACTGACAAATATAGACACGATCATTTAATAATAAACAGAAATTGCTATTTGGGTTTGTTTTTTAAATTTATTTTTAGTTTTAACTTTAAAATCTAAATATAGAGAGAATATTTTATGTATATAGAATGCCAAATCAAAATCTTTTCATTTTTGGAACTATGCTCATACAGAGCTTTATCCAATGACCTTCACCACAAATACACTCCAAATTTTACCTGAAACAACATGCAGGTGAAAAAGATCTAATGTTATTGCTTCAGTAACTCAAAACCACAGACCGGAATTTTACCAAATTTTCAATGAAAATCATCATTTAGAAAGAAAAATGATGATGAATTTCAAGCCAATACATTTTTGAAGGCTATAAGTGGCTGCAAATAGGACTTATCAAGAAATACTACCTCAGCTCCTGCAATAAAGTGATGGCATAAAGCTCTAATAAGCACAATCAATTTTTATTAAACAAAAGTAAAAAAAAAACAAAAAAAAACTGTAAGTTTTTTGTCAGTCACACCATTACTAGAGAGTGGCACCCCCAGATATGTAATCCTTTGAATAGAAGTGGTGTTCTCCAATTTTAATAATACAGCTTTCACTAAACTTTTTCATAATCAATAATAATAATAATAATAACTCCACTTTTAGTAAATAGAACCACTGTGTTCTTTCAATATTAACACATTGTATAGCAATTTGCTATGACTCTAATCCTTATTTATAATATACATGCTTTTTTTTTTTTTAAAGATTTTATTGGGGAATTGGAGGCGGGAACAGCGTTGGGGAACCAAGAAAGAGAAACAGACAAGTTGCTGTCCTTTTGTTCTTCAGTCTAGTTGTGGAAGATGTCACTTCAGTGGCCCATGTTGGTATCATCATTGTGTTCTTCTTGGGTGAGGCAGATGGATAACCGGCCTCTGGACGGCAGCTCACATTCATGGAGGCTCATGCCGCCTGCCAGTAACTCACTGTAGCTCATGGCAGCCCACTGCTGCAGGGTCTACAGCCTACGCCGTTGGAGGCGACTCACGGCAGCCCAGGTCCCGGTGGAGCTGTTGTTCACCATCTTAGCTGTAGAGAACAGTGTCACTGGCCCTCATATGTGGGATCTGAACTGGTGGGCCCTCTGCTTAGAGCTCATGCTCCCAAGCCAACTCTTAACCAACGAGCCACTTGGCCGGCCCATACATGCTTTTTTGTTACCTCTCTGAAATAGCAGCATAGGTAATGCAAGAGGATGAACATTTGAGCCTTAAACATAATATATAATGTGTTTATTTTATGGTTTTAGCTTTATATAAGTATCATTAATCTTTGTCTTTATCTAGTATTATCATCTTCATTGTCACTATCGAAGTAATTAAATCATGGTTTTCATATCCTCAAAGTACTTTAAAAATTGTTTCTATTTATTATCAAAGAACACTAATATCAAGGTCCCAGCACTCTGTGAATGTCAAAGGGAAACAAATAAATATATTAATTAAATATATGTCTAGCATACAACAAACTTATTTCAAGTGTCATATAAAAATGTCATCAGATTGAGTTAAACATGTTAGAAAGACTTTATTCAGGGCCATTTTGGTAGGGTTCAAGGCTATTGCAATAGGGGTGACAAATTGAACTCAGCTCCTCTGAAATGAAAGGTAGGAGAACATTTACATGTTGGAGTCAGCTAATGGAAAAGTCTTGGAGGATTTTAGGGGGAAGTTGATCAATGTGATTATTCCACCTGTATTTGCCAGTTGGTCTTAGGAAAGTTAGGCTCCTACTTGCCTACAGAGACTAGAAGACCAGACTCTTTCTTGATGATTATACTGCAAAGAAGGGATGGCTCCCAGGTCTTTGAGAAACACATCCCTGGGATGTGATTTATATCTTAAGAGGCAGAGAAAGAATTTATAATTGCAAGTGTTCTAAAGTAAGTGCTTGCTAAAATAGAACATTTTTAAGCTGAAATAGTCAACGAAGAGCTTGCTTATGATTATTTTATGTTTTAAATAACACGAAGTCTGCTCCATAACATATTAACTTATAACTACTATAAGTTAAGTTCAATGAAATTAGATTATTGTTATATTTATATGGCATTTTTAAATATATGAACTCAAGTTCTCTAACAGTATACATATTAAACAATTCATGTATGATTCTCTCTAGTTCATTTTCATTGGATATTATTTTTCTGAGACAAGGGAATGAATGGGATAGATAGGTCTTTTAACTTGGCAAAAACTAGAAACAAAAAATGAGCTTACTGTTGGAATTTTTCATTTTTCAACACATTGTTTTGAGGTTTAGACATTTTTCTTTTAATACAAACTGCTTATACTAGGTCTGACAAGTTCGCAAACTTGTAGCAATGATGTTGCTAACCTTTTTTGATATCAGGGTGATGATTCATTATGAATTTGTATCAACTGGACAGTTAACCAAGTTTACTATTTGGAACGGCTGAAAAAGCTGTGTGAAAAATTTAGATCGCTTGAACTTTTCACCAGCAATTCATGGCTCTTGTGTCACAACAATGCACCAGCTCACACAGCACTGTCTGTGAGGGAGTTTTTAGCCTGTAAACAAATAACTGTATTGGAACACTCAACCTAACTCACCTGATCTGGCCTCCAATGACTTCTTTCTTTACTAGAAGATAAAGAAAATATTGAAAGGAAGACATTTTGATGACATTCAAGACATCCAGGGTAATATGAGGACAGATCTGATGACCATTCCAGAAAAAGAGTTACAAAATTGCTTTGATGGGTGGACTAGGCGCTGGTGTTGGTGCATAGCTTCCCAAGGGGAGTACTTCAAAAGTGACTGTAGGGCTTGCCGAGTGACGCAGTGGGTAAGAGCTGGCTTGGGATGCCAGCAGCCCCAGTTCGAATCCCACATGAGGGCCAGTGACACTGCCCTCTAAAAAAAAAAAAAAAAAGTTACTGTACTGATATTGAGCAATGAGGCATATAGCACTTTTTTTCTAGGCTGAATTTACAAACTTAACTGTCAGACTTCATATTACTAATAATATAATCTTTGTTGTATGAGAATTGACAGACTGGAATCAGGTTTCTTGAGTTTTTAGACCTGCTGGTATCTCTACATAAATGTATGAAACTTTGGGCAAAGAGCTTTAATGATCTCCCTTTAAGAGTTAGTTTCCTCACCTGCAACCTGAGGGGATTGAATTAGTCTTTGTTTATTACAAATCTATATTTCTCAGACACTATAGATTCACCCAAGATATATGAGTTGGGAAAATAAATAAATAAATGTATAAATAAATAAATAAATCTAGCTGACTAGATCAGCCTAATGAGAAACTAAGTAACATTTTGTTTTCACAGTTCTGACATTGCTGCCATAGTTGCTTCTGCCTTTTTATTTATTTTTCTTTTTAGCTGAGCCATCCTGCCACCTGTTGGCAGCTCAGCAGCAGCTCAGCTCGAGCCAGGAATCGAACTGGTGACCGTTACTTAGGGCTCGCACTCTTAAGCGAGCTCTTAGAGAACTGAGCCACTCGGCTAGGCCTCTCCTTTTCCCTTTTAAAAAAATCACTTGATTTCTAGTTCCTGTAAAGACAGCAATATTGTATCTGGTAGCAAAGACCTCCCAAGTATAAATCCTGAAAGCTGGTGAACACCTGTAGAGAGGAAACATGTAAGAAAGTGCAAATGGAATATCAAACAAACACAACACACAAAAAGTATTTATTTCAGGCCATCAAATGTGACACCTTTTAATTCTCATCAAAATATTATGAACATTAGTAGACCTTTCGGCAACATTTTAACACCATGCACCTCAAACTGGGGCAATATCCCCAGAAGGAATATTAAATAGCAGTATGGAAGGAACCCCAGATTTTCAAGATGCTGTGATGAAATTTTGGACTTCTGTACTACTAAAATTAAATCAGGAGTTGAAATTGGTCAACCTTCCTTTTTGGGTGGTGGGCGGGATAAGGGGAAAATGTCTGTATATGAGTATGCTGTGAGTGATAGCAAATGTTGGTAGCAAATGTTTATCTCCTTTGGGTAACCTATTGGTGGAGCTAATGTCCCACAGAGAGATAATATTTCTCAACATGCTTCCGAAGCCCATCTAGCTTGTCACTTTAACCTGTGAATTATTAATTTCTTATTATACAAAATCTACTGCTCCTCAGAAACCAATTTATTTTCTTGCTGAACTAATACTCGATTGAGTTTTGGCTGACAAAGACTGGAGCCCTATGTCCCAACACAGTGAATTTCTTGATAAAACAAAAGTATGTAAATTCTGGAAGATGATTTCTTATTTTTGTAACATGCTTCATTAACCACTTGTAGTGTAATATGTTTTAAAGTATAATTTCAGTTAGAAACATTGGAAAGTGAAGAGAAGTGAAATCAGAACGATGGTGGTGTAAGTTTGAAGCTAGTAAAAAATATACACACACACACACACACACACATATACACACATTGTAATACCCCCTTATCTAAGGCTTCACTTTCCTCAGTTTCAGTTACCTGTGGTTAACCAAAATTATTAAATGAATAAGTCTGGAAATAAACAACTTATAAGTTTTAAATTGTGAGCCATTTTTGAATAGCAGGATGAAATCTTATACCATCCTGTTCTATCCTATCCAAGATGTGACTCATCCCTCTTTCAGCATATCCATGCTGTACACACTACCCACTTGCTTGTCACTTAGTATTCATCTCGGTTATCAAACAGACTGTTGCAGTACGGCAGTGCTTGTATTCAAGTAATCCTCATTATACTTAATAATAGCTCCAAAGTGTAAGAGTAGTAACGCTGGCAATTTGAATATGCCAAAGATAAGTCATATCATGTTTCAGAAGGTCAACAGTAGCCTGATGCTATGTCACAATGCCTCTGTTATTCACCTCACTTCATGTTACCACATAGGAGGGAATTTTATGATCATACATTATCACAAGAAAAAGAGTATGTTACAAGAAGACATTTTGAGAAAGAGAGAGAAAGAGAGAAAGAGCGCACATTCACATTATTTTTATTATAGTATATTGTTTTATTTTATTATGGGTTATTACTGTTAATCTCTTACTATACCTAACTTAGAAATTCAACTTTATCATAGGTATATATGCATAGGAAAAAAACATAGTATGTATAAGGTTTAATACTATCCAAGGTTGCAGGTATCCAATGGGAGTCTTGGAACATATCCCCCGCGCAAGTAAGAGGGGACTACTAGATATGAAATTCAAAACAACCTATAATCATTGAGAATTTTGACAGGCACCGTATTGTCCCTGAGTCTCCATGCAGTGAAACTGACAATGAGATGATGATATCCACCAGAGGTAAATGTGTAGTAAACCTCAGCAGCCATTCTGAAAGCTTAGGATATACCTGTTTATTTTAGATGTGTATTTTATATTTGAAAAGATTCAGGTGAGTCTAAACCTTTCCAATTCTTATGAGTTCTCCTGCAAGACATTTAAAAATCACACATACACATTCTGAATAAAAATCATTAGAAGTTTGCAACTGAAATGAGAATTCTTGGTTAGGGAAAAGGCAAGAGATTAAAACCAACATGTAAACATTGATGTGTTTTTTTAGATTACTTTCTGAATTATCTTTAAAGATGAAACTTAAGTTGTGAAAGAAAGTTTGGTCAATCTTGCTCCTTTATAAATATGCACAATATGTTTTAATTCATAATGAGGCATATGTGGTTTTATAAACAGTACTCATCACAGACTATAACTGGTATATTTTAATGTTCATAAAGTCATTTTATACAATGGGTAGAAACGTTGGATTTAACTTTTTTATCTTATATTTGAATTAAATAGAGACATTCACTTTTATCGGTCCAAATGAAGGTCTATGAAGATACGTTCACTTGGTAGTATTTCCTGATAAAATAAGTGGTGAAAAATTTTTCAAATAGAATTGTGAATATTTTGATAGTGCACAATATTATGTAGAAAAAAAGATATAGACCTATATTATGACATGCAAAAGTAGTGAAGTAATAGCCTGAATGAGTGGAATTACATAGCTTAAACATATTATCAGTCATTCCATTATTCATCTCTTTTCTTATTTTTTCAAAAATCTTTTCGTTTAATTTTTTCAATGCGTTTCATGCAGTGGAAATGATGGTGACATTACTTTTAAAATCAGAATTTTGTGTATTTTTATTTTAGGCTGATTTGTAATAAAAAAGAAAGCTTACTCTGTGAACCAAATGTACAATGTGTTAACTGGATGCAGAGAGTTAGACTGAGATTTTGAGATCAGGTTTCGATTATTAATTTGCTTAAGAGAAAAAGAAAATCACCACAATAAGGCAAACATCTGGATTGGTTAAATTAACACATACCTTAATGGCTTACAGAGTCACTGTGAGATATTTTCCCCAAGTCCAGATACCATCAAGCCATGTTGACATGGCATATCAGTAAATTTGGAGCACTTTATGGCAAAGAATATACATTTTTGAGTTGGATACAGATAAAGTATTTTATTTAGAGCTCAATATGTGCCAGGCTCAATAATATGCACAAGAAACAGAATAATGAATAAAACAAGTATTATGAAAAACATGTATTGGAGAACACATATATTAAAATTAACTTATTTATATACTAAATTGAGAAATATATTTACATGTTCAATATAGTAGTTACTCTAGTGATAAAAATAGTTGTAAACCCAAGCAAAACAGCTGATCATTATAAGCTTTGTCTGCAGAGATGACTCAATGAAAGCTTCAAAGAAGCAATTAGAGAGTTGATTTTGAAAACTTGGTTGAACTTCATCAGGAGGAAAAAGAGGAGAATGTCTTTGCATAACTGAATCAAGAAAGGCAAGAAACAGCCCAATATTTTCAGGGTGTGTGTGTGTGTGTGTGTGTGTGTGTGTGTGTGTGTGTGTGTGTGTGTGTGTGTGTGTGTGTGTGTGTGTGTGTGTGTGTGTGTGTGTGTGTGTGTGTGTGTGTGTGTGTGTGTGTGTGTGTGTGTGTGTGTGTGTGTGTGTGTGTGTGTGTGTGTGTGTGTGTGTGTGTGTGTGTGTGTGTGTGTGTGTGTGTGTGTGTGTGTGTGTGTGTGTGTGTGTGTACCAGTGGGCTCAGGAGTAGAAGCCACAGACTTTTGGGAATTGAGTCTGAAAAAATAGAAAGGTAGCCTAAGTATCTCTAATGTGCTAAGGCAGCTGAATCCCAAATGTGATGGGAAACCACTGACTAGCTGTAAGCAAGAAATAATATAATTAGATTCACATTTTAGAAAGATCATTTGTTAGCATTTAGAGAAGCATGAGGTAAGAGTTTATTCCAATCACCCTACTGAGCCCTCCTATGCTCTACCTACTTAGCTTGAGAGACTTTACAGTGGACTTATTGACAGCTGTAACCATGGCAAGAGGATGCCATCACGAAATAAACAAAAAATAAATAAATAATATAATTAATCAAAGGTCTTTTATGTAGTTACACTTTACTCTAAAGGCTGACAGGAAAAAGATGCGTAGCCTGACTCTTGCATTTTTACAAGCTCTGGTAGCCTGCTTAAGATATAAATCACATGGCATCAGCTTGGATTAAATTAATTACTAATAATGCTTTCAAATATGATTAAAGACAGATGCTGGGGGTTTGGGATGGTAAACACAATATATATCATAGTCTTCCCTTTATTTTTTTTTGTTTTACTCCTGCATCGGGCATTAAAGGAATCAATATATTACACAACCCCACCCTAGGCAAAGTCTTTTCCTACCCATCTGCCAATCCAAATGTTATTTTTGTTTGTTTGTTTTTTGGTTTTTAGCTGAGCCATCCTGCCAGCTTTTGGCATTTCAAAGGCAACTCAGCTCGGGCTGGCATCGAACCGCCATTGCTCAGAGCTCAGCTCGCACTCTTGAGCGAGCTCTTAACCAACTGAGCCACCTGGCCTGCCCTCCAATCCAGATGTTCAATTGTAGAAACAGCAACAGAATGGGCCTCTTGGTAGCCAAACTATAGCAGTGGTTTTTCTTCAAAACACAAACTATTACTATAGAATGCAGTAGACATCGAATATTCAGTCTGGGAAAGAAGAGTTGCAAAAAAGAGGGACATGAGAACAAAAGAAGGGTGTGTGTGTGTGTGAATAAACACATAATAAAAGATGTTAATTTCAGAATATCAGTGTTTCTTTCTAAAAATAAAATCACGGTGAATCAAGTGAGCCCTCAGACCAGGAGAGTTAACAAGCGCTGCATAGAGGCATGGTCTACACAAACAGTCCATTTTCAGGTCCGCTGAACACTAAACTAAGCTGCAAATCTGTAACAAATGCTGAAATAACCTTCAGCGGTGGGCAGTGGCAGCGGTTACAGAAGACAAGCTGCCCTGGGCCCTGTCCTGGTCACAGCTGGTTCTTGTTCCTCTCTTTTGAAAGGACTGACCCCACAGATTCCCGGAAGATACAGGCTGGCTCTGCTCAATGACCAAAGAATTCTGGATGGACTGTGGGGGAGGGGTGGCAAACTGATGGCTCATAAAAGCAGTTGTGAGCCAAGGAGCATACTGAAATATCAATCCAATTATATAACTTTCAGTATTTTGGAAATGACAAAATATAATGGAAAAAAAAATAAATGAAAAGACTTTGCATTGTAATTCTAAATCCGCTCTGCTGCTTTCTAAATGAATATCTCTGAGAGAGACACTTGTATTAATACATCATTATATATTTTTCTGTAACATAAAAGATACACCTATAAAGCTTAATCGATGTAGCTGATGTTAGATCAGGAATTTATCCATGAATGTATATTTTAGAAATTAAGAACCTGCAAGGGCATGATCATTATAATTAAATGGTAGAATTTTTATATCTTTAATGTAATATTGAAGCTCAAGTTTAAAAACTAATTAATATATTTGCTAATGATATAGCGATTTCTTATTGAATGAAGAGAGTATTCTGATATAAAATAAAGGACTTACAGGAGAGCACAAATGGCCTCTCAAAGGCATAACTGAAAATACCTTTCAAATCCTCACTGAACTTTGAATTTTCCTCATATTAGTTTCACAATCCATGAAATATTAGAAGCATAATTAATTCATTTATATGGTTCTTCATTCACTCAGTCAGTTGCCAAATCCTTGAGTGTGCACCATGTGCTGTGACCAATACAAAACCGAATAATATTATTTCTTTGATAAAAGGCACATTGACAACTCTGCCAAAAAAAGCTGATAGCAAAAGAGCAGAGATAAGAGAAGTTTAAACTAGGAACAAGACACAAGGAATGTAACAAACTGAGAGAATTTAGTGCAAGCACAAGTAAGGTAGTCATATGTCAATATGTTGTGAGACTAAATTTTCATACAGAAACGTGTTCAAATGGTTGTAAACTTCGCATTGACTTAATATTAATACGCAAGGGAGGGCAGGAGTAGCATTTAATTATTAAAATCTATGATTTAGCACAGATATTATTATCCCCAATTTACTGAGTTTTTAAAAAGCTATGCATTTCAGCCAAAGTCTCAAAGCTACAAAGGAGGGTCCACCAGGATGAAAGGTCCAGCTTTTCTGATTTTCAAGCTTCTGTCCCTTAGGCACTCTGGCATTTTAAAAGGAAAAGGAGAATTGTTTGGAATTTATCACTATCATAGAAATGCACTTGCATAGAACACCACCCTCTCTGATACTATCAGATTAAAGAAGCCTATTATATTGTTTAATAATGCCAATAATAACAAGGATTTAAGTGTCTTGATATTTAAGAAGTGAATGTTTATTAATGTGAATCTTTATGCTTCTGCTACATCTTTGAGTCCAGTTGAAATGGTTTCATTTAATTTCCAATTGGGCTACTTTTCTGACCTTTGGCCTTCACTCTCTTCCTCCCCTTCCCCCTCCTCCTCCCCCTCTTCTTCCTCTCTCTTTCAACTTTCAAGTTTTTAAATAATTTTAGATTTTAATAAGTTTGTAAAAATAGTGAAAGTTCCTGCAAACACTTCCTTCAGCTAGTCCTACTGTTACCATCTTACATAACTGTAGTACAATTATCAAAACCAGGAAAGCAATATTGGTACAATAGCACTCACTACTAAACTATAGCTCTTACTCAAAAGTCACTAGTTTTCCTATAATTCCTTTTTTTGTTGTTTGTTTCAGGATTCCTTATTATATTTAGGTTTATGTCTCCTTAGTCTTCTCCAACCTGGAACTTGTTTTCACCTTTCCTTGTTCTTTCATCATCCTGATACTTTTGAAGAGTGCTGGTCAGTTATCTTGTAGAATGTTCTTTATTTGGAGTCTGTCCAATGTGTTTTCTCATTATGGAACTGACATTATACAGTCAAGCAAGAATACTGAAGATGCGATGATATGTCCATCACAGTACATCATATCAGATATAATATTACCATTCATGATATTAAACTTGATCATTTGGTTAAGCTATTGTCTTCCCCCATTGAAAGCTTCTATTTTTAATTTAATAATAAATATCTTGGTGGAAGATACTTTGAAATGATACAAATATCCTGTTTCTTTCAGAAATCTCCACTCTGCCCTTAGCATACAAGTTCTGAAAATTAAGTTCACAAACTTGTTGTAACGATGTTGCGGACCTTTTTTTGATATCAGAGGGATTATTCATTATGAATTTGTACGAACTGGACAAACAGTTAACCAAGTTTACTATTTAGAAGTGTTGAAAAGCCTGCATGAAAAAGACGAAAGTGATCTGAAAGTTTTGCCAACAATTCATGGCTCTTGCATCGTGACAATGTACCAGCTTACACGGCACTGTCTGTGAGGGAGTTTTTAGCCAGTAAACAAATACCTATATTGGAACACCTTCCCTACTCACCTGGTCTGCCCCCCAATGACTTCTTTCTTTATTTGAGGATAAAAGAAATATTGAAAGGAAGACATTTTCATGATATTCAGGACATCAAGGATAATATGAGGACAGCTCTGATGGCCATTCCAGAAAAAGAGTTCCAAAATTGCTTTGAAGGGTGTACTAGGCTCTGACGGCAGTACATAGCTTCCCAAAGGGAGTACTTTGAAGGGACCATAATGATATTTAGCGATGAGGTATGTAGCACTTTTTCTAGGATGAGTTTGCAGACTTAATTGTCTTAATGCATGACATTGGACAGCTCACTTAAGTTCTCTGCCTCAGTTTCCACGTATTGAAAATAGAGATAATAATAATTATTTCTACTACATAGAGTTTTGTAAGTACTATATAAAATGTCTCACGTAAGCAGCTTAGAAAAATATTTAGCAGACAGTAAGCATGCAATAAATTCTTTATAAAAAGATGTAAATGTTGAGGGATCTAAGGGATGACAACGAGTTAAAAAAATAAAGGTGCATCAAAAGTCTAATAAAGCCTAGGAACCCTTAGCAGCAGGAATTGTCTTATTTCAAAGACTGAAAGAAATCTGGGATGGTGGAAAACAGAGAAAGCAGAGACTAAAGCTACTGGGAGACAAGGCCTTGTAGCAATGTTAAGGATTTGAGTCCTTATCCTAAAGCCTTTTATTTTATTCTAAACATGTATAAAAGATCCTGAGGATAGCCATCTGACAATCTCATCTTTTAGGATCCCTTTCTCTCTGTGCATTTCTACTTTGTAGAACAGTACCAGTCATTTGCCTAAACTGGGCAACTAGACATTATCCTAGTATAACTCTTTCTGAATATGAACTATGAAAAGTCAGATTTTTTTTTCCACAACCCCATGGCATAGGTACTTTTATTATATTGATACTATAAATAAGGAAACTGAAGTTCAAAAGGATTAAATAATCCAATATCTTCCCAACCAAATCTATTATCCTACTGAATCACTAAATCTTGTTCATTCTAAATCCTGAGTATTCCTTAAATAATGACTCCTTCCTTTCAGTTCCATTGCTACTAGCTTGTCTCAAGTTTCCCCAATATACCCACTACCTTCCTTCTAACTGGTAGATTGCCTCCAGTATTGCCCCCTCCCATCCATCCAACATTTACAATCAGAGTGATTATCACCCTAAAGGTCAAATCTAGGTATCTTTGTCCCCCACCTAAAACCCCGTATTGCTTTCCCATTGCTCACAGGTAAAGAGCAAATGCCTAATTACTAATGAATTCACTCTCATCTCCTTTCCAGCATCATTGATCGGCAACCTCACTCCCCACTTCTACTTTTATCCTCATTTCTCCCACTACATCACTCTGTGAACCAACCGGTTTCAATAACACAGTTTCTCTGAAAACACCATATTCTCAGCCTCTGATATCTGTGCATGGCTGTGACCCTGTTTTTGAGACTTCTCCATCCCATTTCTTCAAATCCTTAAGTTGACAAGGGTTTGGTGAACATTTTTCCTCTTCTAGGAAAACTCATTTTTTTAAGAGACTGAATTTTTGCCTCTTAGGTAATCCCATACACCTGTACTTACATTGATTACTGAATTTAATACTATATATTCCCTTTATTCTTCTAAGAATTCTATTCTTCCTCTAAACAGTAACTTGTTTGATAGCCAGGTAGAGTCCATCTTATTCATCACTGTATCATTAATGTCTGCACAGTGTATATTTCATGATAGGTGCTAAATATATAACTATAAATAAATGGTTTCAATTAAACAATTAGGATGACTGAATGAATAAATGAAATAAAAAATATACACCTGCAGTATTTCCTGTGTTTATTTTCAATAATAATAATATAAAATGGCAAAATATTAGTAAAAGTAAGAAAATGTCTAGCTATTTTAATATAATAAGCACATCTCTATGTGTATAAATAAATGAGTTATAAAAAGTAATTAAATACATATTTACTTGGCTATATGAAATGGGATGTACTTTTCTATTTCTCATTTCAACCTACTTTTTGCATCTCTATTTAGACGTTATTTAGGCAATTGTAATAATGACAACCATTAAAATATTATGCCCGTCTTCAATGTACATAGAAACTTTGCATTTTCCTGTTTTTCATTCTAATGATTTAAAGAATGACTTTCTTTCAGCTCTAGATTCAAGGCTTTTTGTTTTTATTGGATCCCCCTTTCCAGATGCGAAGTCTTAAGTATAATCAATCATGGTTACTGATACTTAGTAGCAGCGTTTCCTAAATTGGTTGCTAAAAATGCTTTTATTTCCCTGGAAGAAGTAGATTTTGTATGTGTTCCTTGGCTTATCAGACATGAACATAAAGTGGCATGAACAAGAGGAAAACATGGAGAGACAGCAGGTTTGGCATCAGAAGTTGAGGCATCAGGGGTCTCAGCAGGGGTGACAGTATTTTGAGGCACTTCACAAGCATCATGTCATGAGTCCAACCTGTTCAGCTCTCTCCTTCCTATGGAGACTGGTTTTGATTAATATCAAGTCAAGTGCTATGTCCTTGTGAGGTTTTACTTAGTAAGCCTGAGGTTCAAGACGAGGTTTTCTTTTAATCTGTGAATATTTTATCTCCTATTTGTAGACACAGAGCCCTTTTCCCCCTGCGAGTAAATTCCAGCATGCTAAAATCTCTTCTCATTTAACAGTTGTCTATGAAAAAAAAAAAGGATAAACAAGAAAAACAATGAAATTACAGATGAAGAATAAATAATGTATCCTCAGTGTCCATGCCTAAGAGTAAATTCGCGTTCTACTGAGGCGGGTTTTTAACACGCAAAGAATTATATTTTAATCTTTCACTGAATCCATGGGGAGCATGCCCAGATATTGTGATCTTAATAGTGGTGGCACAAACACAGCAGAGGAGCTGTTGTGTGGTATATGCGGGAGCAGAAGCTCTGACATTGGGACATTGGGTTTGTGGGTAATGTCACTTCTGACTGTGTGACCTTAGCCAATTTACTCAAATTTTTTGAGCCTCAATTGCCCTGGGGATAACCAATTCTATTCCTGTTACTAGTAACAGACAGACACAATTTTCTTTGCTGATGGGAGTTTATTATAAGAATATCTGGTAAATGTCATGGTACAGGAAACGGCATTCACAAGTGTATAACAGCCTGGGTCTTGGAGTTTCGAAACTGGAATGATGTAGTTAAGAAATAGAAAAATAGTTTAATATCATATAAAGTGAAACCAGAAGCATAATATATCACACTACCCAAATGAACCTATTATTACTATTGTCAAAATATATCATAGGACTAGGTAAGATTATCACCATCCAATATGTAGCACCCCAGTTAGAAATGGTTTTGTACCAAGCCATCTCAAAGATAGTTAGTTGGCTTTATAATGATCTATCTAACCAGCTTGCCTTTGACTCACAGACCAATTCTTGTTATAGTAAATTGTGGACAGGGTACCAGCTCCAAATTTACTGATTACTGGATGAACATAACATGTCATTGTAATTTGTTCAGAAAAAAACCCAAAAAGCATCTGGGGACAATTTCTTCACAAGACTGAGCATGACATTTTAATTTTATTTATTTATTTGTTTATTTATTTATTTATTTATTTATTTATTTATTTATTTATTTACTAAGCTGAGCCATTCTGCCACCTGTTGGCAGTTCAGCAGCAGCTCAGCTCAGGCTGGGCATCCAACTGCTGTTGCTCAGAGCTCAGCTCGCACTCTTGAGCAAGCTCTTAACCAACTGAGCCACTCGGCTGGCCCTGAGCATGACTTTTTTAAATAAAAATACTAAACTCATAGCTTTGCCATAAAGATAAATCAAACACACATATACTTATTAATTGTTAAATATTAGGCAAAATGTGAGTGACTTTTATACCAGGATAAACAAGGGATTTTTAAAAATTTCACATATTTTTTTAACGCATTATCATCTGTGGGCAAAGATATCTAATTTAATGGATTAATATATGTTCAATTTTAATTATTATTTAGGTTTCGATTGGAGTCAATTTTTAAGTGAAAAAGATTTTATGGAAATCAATTATGTTGTATTTGCCCAATACTGTCAATCCTCATTATTTGTGGTTTCTGTATTTGCATTTTTATCCACTTGCTAAAATTTACTTGGTATCCCCAAAACTAACACAGCTGGTACTTTCAAGTCATTCACAAACATACACAGAGTGAGGACACTTTTGAGTTGCCCTGGGTGTGTATTTACAGCTGAGGTCAAACAAAGCAAAATCTCACATTATTTCAGCTCTCATATCTTTTGCAGTTTTGTTTTATTATTATTATTATTATTATTACTATTATTATTATTATTGGGTAACATTGTGTTTTCCCACGATCCATCAGCTCCAAGTCAAGTAGTTGTCTTCAATCTGGTTGTAGAGGGTGCAGCTCAGTGGCCCATGTGGGGATCGAACCGGCAACCTTGGTGTTATGAATGAGCACAGCGTTCTAACCAACTTAATTAACCAGCCGCCCCTCTTTTGCAGTTTCTTTATTGCCACATTGTTTTGTTTTGTTTTGTTGCATTTTTGTATTTTTTTCTTGGTAGTGTTGTTGTTTAAAGTGGCCCCCAAGGGTAGTGCTGAAGGGCTTGCTGTCTATTGTTTCTGAGCCCAAGAACTCTGTTAAATGCCTTACAGACAAAATATGTATGTTAGATAAATTTTGTTCAGGCATGAGTTATAGCACCTTTGGCTATGGGTTCAATACTAATGAATCAAAACTATATATTAATAAAAGATCTTTAAATAGAAACACATATAATAATTTATTGATCGATTAATGATTATGTTGTGCCTAGAGCTTTAAAGGAAATTAACTCTGCATTTTCGTTAGCATAAGTGAGTCAGTGTTCACTAATTCAGTGTTTGGGGAGACTGTCCAGAACATACTAAGTACGAATTTTAAAAATCGACTGTATTTATTTCTCCTGCACTGTTTTCCATTCCTGCATGGCATAGAATGAGGGAAGAAGCAAATGCACGATTTGTAGAAGGAATTTGCCCTCATGAATTAAGATTTAGGCTTAATTTGTATAATACAAATATTCCAGCAGCAATCATAGTAATAAAAGGAAACTTTGGAGAGAGAGGTAGAAGAACAAGGGGGGAATGTTGAGTGGGGAATAAATCATCCTCCTTCTTGATCGTGTTGCTGCTGAACTTTGTGTAGAACTCAATTCTAGAGCCATGTTTTAAGTAAATAAATATTTGCAGGTCTCTCACCGAAGAGACCATGGGTTTCTTAATTTATGAAATCCAAGCACAGCCATGCATCGCTTAACGACTAGGATATGTTCTGAGAAATGTGTTGTTAGGCAACCCCATCGTTGTGTGAACATCACACAGTGTGCACTGACACAAACCTAGATGGAGTAACCCACTAGGCTATGTGGTGTTATAGCCCATTGCTCCTGGGCTACAAGCCTGTACAGCACGTTACTGGACTGAATACTGGAGGCAATTATAACACAATGATAAGGATTTATGTATCTAAAACTATCTATATACAGAAAAATACAGTACAAAAATTTTAAAAATGGTCCTTCTTTATAGGGCACTTACCATGCATGGAGCCTGCAGGACAGGAAGTTGCTCTGGGTGAGTCAGTGAGTGAGGGGTGAGTGAGTGTGAAGGCCAAGGACACTCCTGTCCACTGCTGCAGACTTTATAAACACTGTACACTTAGGCTACACTGAATTTATTTAAAAATTTTCCTGTCTTCAATAATAAATTAATCTTACCTTGCTGTAACAATTTTTTTTCTTTTTTTTTTTTTTTTTTTTTTTTTAGGGCAGTGTCATTGGCCCTCATATGTGGGACCCGAACCGGGACTGCTGATTTCCCAAGCCAGTGCTTAACCACCACGCCACTCGGCCAGCCTGCTATAACATTTTTATTTTATAAACTTCTTAATTTTTTTTTTAATATATGACTCTTTATAACACAGCTTAAAATACAAATGAAACTGGACAGTTGTACAAAAATACTTGCTTTATATCTTTAATCTATAGGTTTTTTCTATTTTAAAATTTATTTGTTTGTTTGTTTATTTTCCTTTTTAAACTTTTTTGATCAAAACTAAGACACAAACACACGTATTAGCGTAGACAGCCACACAGTCCGGATGATAAGCACCCCTCCCCACCACCTCCACATGTCGTCCTACCTGAAGGTGTAACAACACCTTCTCCTGGAACTTCTCCTGAAGACCTGCGTGTGGCTCCTCTTGAGGGGGTGTCAGTCTTTTCAGAAATAAGTACATGGCGGTTTGCTTATTTTTTTTCCCTCCCATCATAGATTTGCTTGTAAGCAGATAATGCCTCATGGATGTTTCTATTAATGAAAACATTTTGATTTTGAGGTCCATGTTTTCAAACTTTCTAAGGAGCTTGTGGAGGTCTGCAAAAGCTTCTGCTAAACCCCTCACTGTGAGTTTTCTTGGGGGTTCTTCTTCTTTTTCTCCTGCAGGTTCCTTTTCTCTTGCCTCTTGCTCAGCAATGTGCTCCTTTTCCAGTTCCAGCACCTCCTCATCAGTCATTTCCTTAGGACCCCTCTCTAGGACCCTCAGTACCATCCCCATCCACACCACGGTAGAATTGTTTGTCATCTCAGCCACAGCCTTGTGGATTTTTGCAACTTTTCACTATGATGCTTTGACAGTTATGATGTCACTAGGCAATAGAAATTTTTCAGCTTTATTATAATCTTATGCTTCTGCCATTGTAGCATATATGTGGTCTGTAGTTTACCAAAACATCATTATGCAGTGAATGATTGCATATGCAAAGCCATGCCAAGATATATGTAAAGTGAGCATTATAATCAAAGTCATTATCCATATTTCAAGAACTCTTCTTCTGTCTTATAAGGTAATCCCACAATATTTCTGAGCATACTGGTGGCTGTTACACCTGTGCTCATTAACACTTCTGACTCATTAGAGTTAGCATGAGGTCTAATTTGATTATTATTTGCTTATTCAGCTGAGACCTTCTTGCTCTGTATAGCACCCTGTCTATGGACTCTGCTAAATTTCACGCATCACTATGAATTCTGCTGGTTAGTGACATATCTGATACCAGCGCTGCTCTCTCTGTGCAGTAGCCTCCTCACCCTGGGTGGTGCTGACAAATTGTTAGTGCTCCATAACATTTCTTAAATTAAAAATGTTATTCTTTGCTTAATAAGTAATTCTTCATGCCATGCATCATTTACCATCTATTATCTTATATAACTGTCTTATGCAGTGCATTCTTTTTACTATTCCCATTTTGTAGATGAAGAAACTAAAGCAGAGAAGAAGTAATCTGTCCAAGATGACACAGCTAAAATAGGGCAGGGTGAGGAATCACATACAATCTGAACATGAGAGTATGGTCTTAGTTACATTCTTAACAGAAGGAAAGGTGAATGAATGAATGAATGAATGATAATTTAACAAGGGTGTAGATGCTAAGGCTGGTTTCTGAGTCAGCTTGTCTGAATTTGAATACCAGTCCCCTTGTTAGTTAAATGACTATGGGCCACCACATAATTATTCAGAGCCTCAGTTTTCTTACCTACCAAAAAGGGACAAACTTGGCATAAATATATATAAATAAAACAGCCAAATATTGATTGTTATGAGGATTAAATGAAGAAAAAATTGTAAACCACTTAACCAGTGCCTGGAACATAGTAAGTGCTTAAAAAATACTAGCTGCAATTGTTACTTTTCTTGTTCTTTATTTTCTTCTTATACTTATGTTAATATTTTATTTGCTTAAGGACAAGGTGAAAAGACTAAATTGCATTTATGATCCATATTTATTTTAGATGTTACCTATTCAAATTAATTCCAAAATAATTAATAAGTAAAAATGTAGGCTTCAGTTCTTTGGGATGTTAACTTACATAAAAACTTTCAATATTTTAGAGAAAGAGGGGTTCTATTCAACTCTTGTGGACAGAGTTAACAGAAGAAATATAGACATACTGCTCAGATATAGTTTGCTTTTGAAAGAGCTTGAAAAATTAATCAGATTCTCCTCAGAAATCTTTGTGTGAGAATAATAGCAAAACCCAAAGATGGCATTTGTTATGGTCATGACTGATCCTACAATGGCACCTTAAATGAAATAACACATTTACAAAAATAGGTTAAAATAGGAAAATTATATTTTCTTCTGAGAATTATACAGAACCAGAGCATATGTATTATCTGTTATTAGTACTTTGATCATTTCTCTTTACAGTATAGACATTAGGAAAGATGCCAACTTGCAACAAATATTATAGTTCAATATTCTTTCTGGTTTGGAGCTGTAAGGCAATTGTTCCAAGCAAGTCAATCTGAATGTGGCCTGCAAAAATAAGCAGTTCTCTCATGACACAGAAATAACGATAACTATTCCTGGGCTACTACTGTGAAGTACCATAATTAATGTATGTTGTAAGTACAAGTTCACATATACTTAACTGATAGACTTTTATATGAATAGATGTCCTAATTTAAATTATAAATTGAGACCTACTTAAAATTGCAAGTCCTTTTTAAGCCTACAATTAGGAGTTCTCATTATACCTAATCATTGAGATCTCCACAATCACAGTCTTTTTTAATTTGTATATAAATATATATGTTTTCTTAGTACAACCTCATATTATTAGCTGTCAGTTGTATTCAAATATTTTACTTCTACTAAATCTAATGCTTAGCACCACAGGGAGGGGAACCTGTATTTTTTTTCTGAGACCTGTTTTCGTGTTTGGCATGTTTGAGGTACGCAATATCTATTGAAATGAAACCAACATTTTCACTTTATACAAACTAATAAATGTATCAGCATTGAGGAAAATATACTTATGTAAAATACTAAACATTTTTCATGTTATTCATCTATACACATGCATGCGCATGGGCACGTGTGTGTCTGTACACACATATATATTTTATCAACATACCATTATTAAAAGTAGGTATGTTCTGGAAGCTTATGTTACCCTATATCTTTGTCAAGGCACAGCTGGTCCTTCACATCATTGATATGATAGTTTTAATGATACATATTCCAAAAACACTTTTCAAAACATTTTTATCACTTAAGGTATGGACAGCCTCCTTTATGAGCAGCTGGAACTTCTGGATGAATTGATACATCAGGAGGCTTGTGTAGCTAATTTAATGTAGTGATAAGTGCAATAATATGAAGAAAAAGTAAAGCAAAGTAAGGGAATACAGAGGGATAGAATTTGTAGTGGGTTTTCTATTTTGCATTAGGTGGTCAGAGAAGGCATCTACAAGTACGTGATACTTAAAGAGAGCCCTCAATGAAGAGAGGGAACTAAGGAGTCATGTGGAGAAGATGATTTTGATGTAGGAAACACAAGTGCAATCCTTGAGGCAGGAATGCACTACAAGGGTTTTAAGGAATTCCAGGAAGGTCAGTGTGATTGAGGCAGATTGATCACAGCTGAAGCCTGAAGGATTTTAGATTGCAAATCAAATCACATGAGGCCTGGTAACTTGAGTCAGAAAGATGGATTCTGTTCTAAGTATCATGCAAAGTACCAGAACATTTTGAGTAAGGGAGTAATATGAACTTATCTGAGATTTTAAAAGGCAACCCTGATGAGAGACTGGACCAGATTAGAAATACTGCAAACTTCTAAGGCTGTCATTGAAGTACATCTTGTCAGACATGATGGAAGCTTGGAGCAGAGTGATAATGGTAACAATGAAGACAATTGGTTTAATTCAGTACATTAATACCTCGGTTTGTGAACATAATTTGTTCCGGAAACAAACTACTCATATTGCAAGCCATCACTGGGTTACCAAGTTAAAATGTATTATTTAGTTGGTGAAAAAGTAATAGCAGTTTTTGCCATTATGAGTAGTGGCAAAAACTGCTATTACTTTTGCACCAACCTTATAGAAATGTTTGCTCGTCTTGTGGAACACTCGCAAACCAAATTACTTGCAATCCAAGGTTTTACTGTATATATTTTGAGAGTTGATTTTTCAGGACATATGGATGGGTTCAGGAAGAGATTAAAATCAAAAGAATCAAGGATGATATTTAGGTTTCAGCAATTGATAAATGATGAATGCTGACATGGGGAAGGCTACAGATCATTTGCACTCGAAAGAAGTTATGTATTGGACATGTAAAGACCATTTGGAAGAAATATCAACTGATACTTCATTGTAAGGTTCGTAATTGTAAGGTTCCATAGCACATCAGCCTATCAACTTGAAAATCAACTGTATATAATAAGTTTGAATGAAATCATGAAAAAGGAATATATATATATATATTTGGAGAACTGAGCATGGGACAATCCAGCACTTAGATAAGAAGAAAGACTCCAATAAGAAAGATGGAGAAGTAGTAGCAGGGGAAGGAGGAAAAGGAGGAGAAAAATAGACCAGAGAGATACCTATAATAAGCCAGTAAAACTGAATTTCAGAAAGGATGTCACCAACTTTATCAAATGCTCCTGAGAGAGACAATAGAATAAGGATTTAGAGGTGGTCATTGGATTTGATAAATGGTCATTATTGATGATCTTGACAATTGTGAATGATGGAGACAATGCTTATGAAGCAGAACCAAGTATGAGGTGATGAAATATATACAAAAAATATTAAATATTCCATTCTTAAATTTTACATAAAGGATATATATAAGTGAAACTCTTCAGGGGATATGGAGTCAATAAGCGTGGTTTATTTTGTTGTGTTTTGTTTTCTGTAATTATGTTTTTTTATAAAATTGGATTTCCTTTCATCAGTACCAGAATTTTCTTCCTGCTCTACTTATATTAGAATCCTTAGAAATAGGTCATTCTGGACTTTGAGTCTATTTGGTAATTTCTATCAATATCACAGCCTCTATAAAGGTTGCATATATCCACCAAGAAGTATATTGCCCTACCACCTCAGTGAAGCCCTCTTTCATCATTATGATCTCTCTATTATGTGAAAACACTTTTTTTCAGTAGTTTTCTTATCCTTATAACATGTGACATTTTATTATCTACTTGCTGACATGCTCACAATATCTAGTTCCTTAATAGTGTGGGCTCCAAAGTCAAATTGCCTGTTCTAGTTCCAGTTGTAAGGTTACCATTTGTGAAATCTTTGGCAAGTGTCTTATCCTTTCTAAACTTCAATTTCACATATGCAACACACAAAAAAAGAATAGTAAGCATATGCCAAACTTGTTTTGAAAATTCCACAAGACAGAGAATTGGCACAATGTAAATTTCAATAAATGTTAACTGTTTATTATTTTATATTTTACTTTATTATACTACTACATATCCTTAGTTTCCTTATCCCTGGCTAATGCTTTTTACTCTACAAATGATAGTTAATAAAATTTGTCAACATGTTCATTCAACTCATTTATTCAACAAGTAACTTTTGAGTATTTACATCTTCCATTCATTATTCTACACACTTGAAATACATTAACAGAAAACAACAGCAACCAAAATATAAGGTTTTCGTAGAGAATCAGCAACTTATTCACATTAAAGAACGTAATCACTCATGTACAAATTCTAAACCCCAAGTCTCAAACAATTGAAAACTGATGCAAACCCTGATAGAACTAAAGTAAGTTTTTTGTATAATTATTTATCCCACAGTTACATGGTGCTTGAGTTGTATGTAATGTGCAATATGTGATCATATTACCTTTATAAAATTTGGAAGTTCTGAATTTCAAATTATGTCTGATCCCAAGGATTGCTTAATTGAGTGTGGATTTATACTATCTAGCCTTCAGCAGAGTCCATTTATTGCAGAGTTGTTTTTCAAAAAATGCTATTAGAATGTTCATTTAAACATTTCCTTTTTTATGGAAACATAATGAAGTTTTTTGTGGCCAACGAAACCACTGTCTGAGCTTTAATTTTGACATTTGAAATTTAGAAGGCTTGGTTGAAGCACAAAAAGCATGGTGTGTCTTATACATTTCAGAAAGCATTTATAGACATTTTTATTAGAACAAAATCATAAACCAATTTACTCTGGATATTTTTTTTAGGATTATACATATAAAACCCAACAATATTTCTTTATGGGGCTACTTTTTAGAGAATAGATGTTCCTAACACAAAATAAGCATTCTGGCATAGAGTGGAATTGAAAAGGATTCCATATGGAAAAGATTTACTGCAGAAATTAGAGAACACCCATGGCGACAATGGCTGCTATCCTAATCCAGCCGCAATTTTTATTCACATAACTCAAGTTGTGAAGATCTTCCTTTTCCTTACAACACTAAAAAAGAGTTTGCCACCTGCGTCTCACCGCATATCTGTAAATAACAGATTGCACCAATTATGTTAGTGCTCTGTTGCTGTGCATTAAAATAAAATGCAGCAGTGGAAAAGATTTATAGGCAAATGCTTCCTTTAGAATTCTAAAGCTGATAAGCAGAGAAGTATGAATTATTAAACTGCACAGAAGCTTTCTAGAAAGGCTTGTAATCAAGCTTTGCTAGCACAAAACAAGAAACCTGTGACTAATTTCAAATAATGTTGTTTGTCTAACAAAATGGGACATTTAAAGGTCAACTTTATAATGAAAATCTGATTTGAAGGAAAGGAAACACTGTTACTTTAGTCTTGTATTTCATTTAGAATAGACATCATATAGAATAAAAAAAAAAGCACTGTGTCAACATTGTAAGTTAAATGATTTTGAGAATAGCTTATAATGATTTTAAACATATGCTAGGCAGTAACTGAAAAAAAACCTAAAGGGTAAAATTGTAAGTTAAGATAGTCAAAGTTAGATAAACACCAGTTTTTAATCTTTATTTTGAGTTAAACAACACAAATTTCCAAACAACTGTGCTATTACCTTAGTATGATTATTCCCCCTTCTCTTCAACCTTCCTCTAGGAAAAATAAATTGAGATAGTTAATTAATAAGGAGGATAGAAAAGGAACTGAGGGCAATCCAAGAGTTTATATGTTTGAGTAGTATAATACAATAAGTATATTTTTAAAGTTAAAAATGTTCCCCCTTTTCTATCAATGCTACCATTTAACTCTCTTCTTAATATAAATTTGTGGAACACATAAAATATTAATTTTTGAAGTACCACTTTAGAAAATAAATAAAAATCCCTACTCCTATACTGTTTTCTTTTATCCCATTCACCACAGCCTACCTCACACTCTTCACCGTCCACAATATAAAACACATTCTCCTTTTAAGATGCATCAAACTTTAAGTTACTCAACCGTTAGTTCTGTGAATGTCAGTAAAATCTGGCTGTCACTATAGAGATAAAGTGAAAAATTGAGATCCATTATTGCAATGTGGAAGATTAATTATATAGATGTATATGTACTTTTTATTCTGAAACCGAAGGAAGCCCATTCTAGCAAGGATGTTTTTCTGTCTTTTCTGTTTGAGAAGAGGTGTGGTTCTAACGAACACATCTTAACTTAAACACCAGTGGATTATCTGGTCTTGTTTTCTCTGCCTTATGACATTGACTGAAGTAGTTCCCAGATTTATCGACATCATTATGAACAATGGCTTGCCATTTTGTCCACAACCCCATTTTGCTAACTGTAAGTTCCAAGAAACACCTGTTATCACTTCCCCAGGTGTTGCTAACTGATAAGATCAGCTAACGCTTGTTTTCGGTTTCTATAATATGCTTCGATTGCTACCAGCTGCTCGAACCTTACCAAACAGGATGAGGTTTTTGCCTTTATAAGCAAACCCCAGAGCTCACTCGGGGCCATGAGGTTTGGAGAGACAAGAGTGCTCTCAAGGTCACCGGCTTTTAGAATAAAGACTCCCAATTTGGCTTACTGACTACGACATCTTCTGTTAAGCTCCTGATTTCTAAGTATAACAATTATGGTTCTCAATTTCAGAATTTTGTAAAGTGAAAAATTTAAAAAAAAACACATGGTTCTGCTGTGAATTACTGAATGCCTAAATGAGAGCATTGTTATTATATAAGAGGTTGAAAAAATTACCTTCAGATCTGACACCAGAATTATTCTTGGAATTCTTATTTTGGAAATCCAGCTGCCATATTGAAAGAAACTCAAGCCAGAGACTCTAGAAGATAAATGAAATATTTATTGTTTTAAGCCATGAAGTTTTGAGCTGGTTTATTTTGCAGCAATAGAAAGTCATCATATACATTTAAGGCAATAAATTATGATGTATTTTGACTATTGACCCATACCTCAGATTTAATGTGCCGTTTTATTAAACACTTCTTATGCAGTTAAGTAAATACATATTCTGCAGGTGTGTGGTTATGTTGCATATGTGGTAGTAAAGTTAATCTAGCAAATTGGGTACTTTAGATCTTTTCGTTTCTTTGTTAATTCATTCAATCAATTGCCTAGAGAGGTGTGTTCAAGTCCTGCATTTTGATTATGTGCTTGCTACTTTTGTGAGTCCTTGCTTTATAATTATGATACTGTTGTTAGTTGTATACAACATTTCGATTGTAACATTTTCCTAGTTTATTGACCTCTTTATCCCTAGAAATAATTCATTCCCTAAGGTCTATTTTGTTTGATGTTTGTATGGCTCCACTGGATCTCCTTTTAAAATAACTTTGCATGGCAAATCTTTTTACTCTTATTGTCAGCATTCCTATTTATTTTGATTTAAAATATCTATCTTCCACACAGAATACAGGTATACTTCTTTAACTTTATAATGGAGTATTTAGTCTATTTACATTCTATGTAAATTGATGTATTTAAATTTATAATTTACATATTAATATTTGTTTTATTTTCCTACATGATCTCTGTTCTTTATTTTTCTCTCCATTTTTATTAGAGTAGTCTTGTTTTCCATTTTTTTTTATCTTTTAGGTTGATTATTATAAAATATTTTATTTGTTTAATGGTAATCCTAGAAATGTACAGAATGCACTTGACTTATTAGCTTCTTATAAATAAGAACTAATATCACTTCCCAGATACTTTTATGGTCTTTGAACATATTATCTCTTTTTACTTCCTCCTGCTTTTGGTGCTATTATTTTCATGCATTTTATTTCTACTTTGAATTCCATAATTTATGATTATTGTTTTCTACAGCCAATATCCATTTAAATTTACCATTAGTTACTCTTAGTTACCATTAGATTTATAATTAAATCTAATGTTTTTTCATACATTTAATATTTGGAAATTGGCGTGATCTATTTCACCTTCACCCGTGTCCAAATTGCCAGGTCCTGAAATCCAGTTTATTTTCAGTAAAGCTAAATATTCAGCATTGTGAGACTGTCAAAAAATTCATTTAAAACAAACAAACAAACAAACAAACAAAACTTCATTTAACATTTCAGCTACTTTCCACTAAGCTTCTTATCATCTGTCCCAGTATAGGCAGTAAGAGTAGGGGATGTAAAGTACAACATAGGGGATATTATAGTAACTATGTATGGCATCAAGCAGATACTAACTACACTTAGCAGGGGGATCACTTTTTTACATTATGTAAATGTGTAACCACTATACTGTACACCTGAAACCAATAATATTGAACATCAACTGTAATCTAATAATAATAATAATAATAATATAATAAAAGAGGTAGAAAAGGCCAAAAAAAAAAAAAGAATTGGAAAATAACGTGAGTAGAAAGCCAAGATGGGGCCGGCCAAGTGGCGCGTTGGTTAAGTGCTGGCTTGGGAAGACAGTGGCCCCGGTTCAGGTCCCACATATGAGGGCCAGCGACACTGCCCTCAAAAAAAAAAAAAAAAAAAAAAAAAAGAGAGCCAAGCATAGTGTCATGTTCAATCTTCTCTACACATCTCTTCTTTCAAGGACCTTGGCTACACAAGTTTCGTCTGCTGAGGTAGTCAGGTCCCAATTTTTTTTTTTTTTCTTATTCTATGAAATTACTGAAAGCTCCATGGGTTCTCTGCATCACATTGGTTTTCCTCTACTAAGTTTCTTAGCCTCTCATTCGGTGCCACTTAAGGCGTGGGAAGGGCTCCAAGGAGAATAGTGAAGTGGGTTATTGGGCTTACCTCTCAGCACATTTCTTCTCTTTCAAGTCTTACAACTCCTTTTGTCTTGAATGTCTTAGGAGCCCTTGCTGCCTTCATATGCATGTTTATTTTTCTGTTTCATTTTGTTTTGTATTTTCCCAACTTTTCTAACTTTACAACAAAAACAGAGTCTAGATGAAAGCTATACCAACATAGCTAGAAGAAATATTGAGAATCTCTACATCTAACTGAAGAAAGTTCTTCACATATCAATTTTACAAAATAAATTTATGTACTGAGATTTTAGCACTGTTGCATAAAAAATATATTTC
Organism: Aselliscus stoliczkanus; assembly: GCA_033961575.1. Taxonomy (NCBI): domain Eukaryota; kingdom Metazoa; phylum Chordata; class Mammalia; order Chiroptera; family Hipposideridae; genus Aselliscus; species Aselliscus stoliczkanus. The sequence goes on from CM066736.1 coordinate 117,423,608, forward strand.
CCTCTGATTTTCTGTCAATGTTAGCCAGTTATATATAATATCTGAAAATGACTGTTTGTTTTTTTTCATTTTTAAAAACAAGACATCATTTTATTTTTGTGGGACACCCTATCAGCATCTCTATTTTTTTCTTCCTGAGTAGCATTAAATGAAGGAATTGGAGTTTCTTCTAGAATTAGATTAAGCAAAAAGTCAATTTTTAATTTATTAAGACACTGTGTATTTGTAAAGGGATAAATAAGTGACCAACAGAACAAAATGAGTACTTGTAGCACACTTTGCAAGTATGGAACGTTTGTATGTGGTAGAGATGACATGGCTAGTCACTAGCAAAATAAAGCACTGTTTAACAAATAAAGCTGGAAACAATCCCAGACTACTATCTGATTTATAAAAGTTGGAAAAACAAAACTAAACAAACAAAAAATTGCCGCAGTAAATCATTCTATGAGAGGCAGTGCGATGTGACAGGAATAGTTCTAATAAGTAAAATGCAAGTTACTTGGAATGTGCTAGCTCATAGTTTGTTTAATGGATTAAAAAATCATCTTTATATAAATGAATTAATGAATATATTTTAAAGGAATGTAATTCATGTTTCAACAAGAGTGTATTTTTAATTTATAATTCTGATTAATCCAATCTGTGCAACTAAACTTCAAGACAAAAAGTAAGTAGAGTTGGATGACAACTCTTATCTAATACTCTAACCCAACCTCCTAACTGCAGCAAGTAAGGCTTTGGGGGTTCATTACTGCAATCCTAAGAATCACCTAAGGCATCTAGTATTTATACATGTTGTATAATGCATAGTTTTAAAATTAAGAGTAGCCCTGATTACCGAATCTACAGTACATCTTCCATGATCTCAAAAGCATATGACAACACAATTGTAACTTTATTATTTTACTAGTAGTAAGGCATGGCTTGCTGACAAACCTGTGATAAAAGTTTTGTAGCATCATATAAAATGAATGTCCACTTCCTATAGAACGGATTTAATTTGTGTGTCAATCTTTGCCATTTCAGGTTTAATCAGCACATTCCAGAAATTCATTTTATAAAACCTAAATCACTATGTTGCAAATTTTTAGGCCCCAAATATAGCTGAATAGATGGCATAAAATGAGTTAAACTATTGCCAAGAAGAAAAAAAAAATCAGTTATTTCGCACCTCCTAGAAAAGACCAGTTCAGTTTTTCTTTTCTATAACACAAGACAACAAGAAATCCAATCAAATATGCATCTTTAGATTACAGTTACCCAAAATAAGAAGCTTTGATCAAGTGAGGCTCCATTTGGTGCTTCCTGATTTCTTAAGTTACCAATTTAAATGTATCCATCTTCCAAGCAGAAACTGCTTCAAACTTCTTTTATTCTTAGGTAAGGAGTGCATGAATCACTAATTACAATGCATTGCTCAGTTTTCCCACTTACTTTCATCTTGTAAGTAGATTAATAACCATCCTTGAGATACCAGCTGCTTTCTATTTATCAAAGAGAAGCCAGTGGCTGGCATCTCTCCTAGAGGACTAGGGGAAGATGGTGCATGGACTTCCCGACATTGTTGGTAACCTGAATGTGGAAACAAAACAAAGACCTCTGGGCTCTGATGCGTCCCTGAAGACTACGATTATTTTTCTTATTTTGGTTAATACAATCATTATATCCTTAACTGTATGCTACCCATTTTATTTTCTGTGTTTATGGTCTGAAGCTGCACCAATCCCACAGACAGTTGTTTCTCACATTACTTTCATGAGAAACCACTTCTAGGTAGTCTAGGAGCTAATTTTTATTGTTTTTCACAGTATCTTTCACCTTCCCTATTACTTTCTAAAAGAAATTAATTCCTTGTCCCCAAGAATATGCAATTGTAAAAACACTCAACATTAGAGAAATAATTAATCCATGTCCTATAATCAAATTTCTGCTTGGAATTTAGTTATAATGCTTGTGCTGCAAACACTTCCAAACATATTTGTTAGGAAGAAACTCACTAGAGGATTCTGTGAAGGTGGTAAAGTAAGAAGCACCAGGAACCTGTCTCCCCATATAGACAACAATTGCACTGGCAGAACCTGTCTGATGTGATTATTTTGGAACTCTAAAGGCTATGGAAGGCTGGCAACTTCCAAGGGAAGGCTTGGACAGTAAATTGTGATAATTTTCAGTCAATTTCGGCACTTAGCACAATAACAGCTATCCATCTCTCCCCTCCAGTCATCTGGCAGGCAGCATGTGTTCCTGGAGCACTTGCACACAGTGTGCGAGGAAGCATGGTGGGCAAAAAAGACTCTGGCCTCTAAATACTGGTGATTTGTGCTCTGATCACTCACTGCTGCTGCCTCTGATCACAGAGGTGCAAACAGGTGGGCAGCCATTGTTGCTGAACCTCCCTCCATTGTCCACTCTGGCTGAAGTTACTTCTAGGAGATTTAAAGGGTCAATGTCCTTTTATTCCCTTTACTTCGATTTTCTTTCTCTCTTTTTTTTTTTTTTTTTTAACATTTTTCTTTTGGGGGATCCAGCCATTAAAGACTAGGACATTCAAAAACAACTTCATATACAAGGAAAATTAGAAAGTGCATTCTTAGACAAAGGTTCAGAAAGACCTAAGAAGACTTTGAGTTTGTACCTCAGGCTGATAATACTTGTAAAGGAGACAGCCTATAACAATTACAAAAACAAAAAAAGCAAAAGTATACATAGTGGTAATCATAAATGTGTAATACCTCTGACAACCACAAGAAAAGAGCTTTCAGAGAGAATAATTTACATAAGGACAATTTTTTTTTTAAGATTTTTTTGGGGAATTGGGGGAGGGAACAGCATTGGGGAATCAGAGAAAGGGAACAGACAAGTGGTTGTCCTTTTGTTCTTCAGTCTAGTTGTGGAGGACGTCGCTTCACTGGCCCATGTTGGTATCATCATTGCACTCTTCCTAGCTCAGGCAGATGGGTTGCCGGCCCTTGGATGACCACTCACTGTGGCTCAAAGCAGTTCTTGCTGGCTGTTGGACCCTCACGCCAACTCTGTGCCACTCACGGTAGCTCACAGCAGCCCACAGCAGCCCCACTGCAGCCTACACCGTTGCCGGGGACTCAAGACAGCCCAGTTCCAGGTTGAGCTGGTGTTCACCATCTTAGCTGTAGAAGGCGCAGCATCATTGGCCCTCATGTGGGATCCGAACCTGGGCCCTGTTGCTCAAAGCTGGTGTCCCAAGCCAACTCTTAACCAACACGCCACTTGCCAGCTCAGGGCAAAATTTTTAATCTGATAGATCCATGTGTGTGTATATCAAACCATGCTTAGGCTATTTTTCAGTGCCCTATTCCTTGATAAATGCTCAATGTGAATGTTTTATCCTCTTCATCACAACCAGGTATTCATTGTTTTCTCCATTTTTCTGGAAGTCCTATTATTTGGAAGTTAATTCTGAATGTACCTGAATGGATTAGAAATTGTCTAAAAATAAAATAATCAGTTATTTTACCAGCAAAATGAGTGTATTTGGGAATAGTACAGGGATTGCATTTTGGGACATGCAAGCTATAGAAAATCATAGGCAATTTCAAAGAACAGAGGAGAGGAATGTTACTTCATAGAGAAAAAAGGAATTGGGAGGGGCTTCTATAAACACAATGTCCCTGGGAGGAAACAGGTAGTTTCAAGTGTAGTGGCTTCCAATTGGCTGAGTCAGGGCAGTTTCTCATTGGCCGGGTCTGTTGCAAGGCAAAGAGAAAATCTTAATCTTACTGGAGTAGTAAAGAAAGCTTCTTCCTGTTAAGAAATACAAAGGTATCCTTCTTCACTTTGCAGTTTGCATGTGCAGTGACAAATAGTGCATTGACTGCTCTCCCTTCAGGGCTTTCTGGATCCATTTTAAATGAAGTTTCCTTTATTAATTTTCACAAAATACAGTAGATAGGAAAGGCCTGATAAACACATTTTTATAACTCAAAAATAAAAAATAAAAAATTAACGTAGGCAGTAAGTCTTGAGCGTGCTTAAATTTTCAATAGATTTTTTATATGCTAACTCTAAAAAAATCAGAAAGTAGAACATAAGGAAATTGAAAGACACTAGGAGACTACTGGGGCTATATAACAAAATTAGGGAGTTTAATTCTCACTTCTGGGCATGTATGTCAAAAATGGAATATGGAAGTTAAAGCTAAGACTTATTAGAACACATAGACAACAGTTCAAAAGCTTTTTAGTCATGGAACTCAAACTAATGCTAATTATGATTTGGAAGAAAATTTTAACGTTTTAAAGACCTATTTTAGGTGTTGTTTTATATTATCAACTTGACAATACATAATGCTGTGATCTAAAAACTAAAGAGAAAATGTAAGAGGAAAATGGAGAGACTTCTTAACCTCCTCATTCTTTAGACTGGATATGTTACATATCTATAATCCTATGAGCACATTAGAGTAACTCAAGGCTAAAATTATGTTGATGAACCTGGTCCCAAAGTAAAAGTTAATAACATTATTGTGTACATTTTTATGTAGAGAGTACTCGAATCAAAAATATTCAAGAGATGCACCCTTCATATCATTTATATAACTCCTGGAAATATGCAAAAACACAAAATAAAGTAGAAATTTTCATAGTTTCAGATTCTATCAGTTCTACCATATATTTTTGGTTATATTTGAAATTTAATTCTACCTGACTTATCTACTAAAATCATATATTCAATATAATTATAAATTGTTTTTAACATTATATAGTAGTAGGATATAAATTTCCTAGTCTTGGAAGATAGCTATATTGAAAGATTTAAGAATCAATGTATACAATCTATTTCTATTAAATAATTTGAGTTGCTATATAAAAGAGCGTTTTACATAAGCATAACACATATGTTGTAATAGAAAAGAAACATTGGCTCTGTGTTGTCTAATATAGGAAAACTCTGTGCCAAAATAATTACAGACCATGTGTGCTTGTGGGGAATTGGTTCTGAATATGCAAACACCAGTCTTGTTGACTGGGCAGTGATACACTCAGGTAGGCATCTATTATTGCTGTAGCTAAAGCAGGGTTGGGAAAAACTGAGAATGACATCACTTTGTGAATGAAACAGCACTGTATTCATTTTAGAGATTAGTAAACAGGGGTCCTGAAAACCTCAATGAGTTATTTGAAGTAAAATAGCTGTGAGATAATCAGCTTTTAGCTTTGAAACAAAATCATGTATTTCAAATTTTATTGTAGCTGCCTCTCAACCTGCTACTTTTAGACATTAACACATGAAATTTAGCTAATTTTACTTTTTGCTGTAAAATGATCATGGGAAAAATGTAAATACTTTTATAAAAATTAAATTAAAATCTCCTATGTATTCAAATCTCCCTATATTCTTAAGATAGAAAATTTTGCTTAAATAATACATGTTTTAGGGTATTCCCTAATTTTCTTCCTTTTGTAGTCAGGGCATAATTTTTAGCACAGCATCTATTATTGTAGTGTATCCTTCTTAAGAATACAGTGTGCAGAGTGGTCAACAACTTTCTTCCCAGAGCACCACACTGAACAAATTCTTCCTAAAAGTGTTGTTTAGAAATGCAAAGGGTAGTGGATATGTAAGCAGAAAAAAAAAAAAAACCTCTGAGAATATATTGTTCAGGTATCTATTCAAGTTAATCCTGAGAGTAAATTTTATGAGTTAAGAGCATGTCTTCTTTAGAAACGAACTGGAATTAAGGAAACATTTCTAAGAAGAATGGGTAAGAGGAGTTTCTTCACATCTTTGGTCTTGTTTCCCTGAAGAAAACATTTTTTTTACATAAACACGAGGTCTTCGGATCCATGTCATTTGATTTAGTTTGAGCCCTTTAGTCATCAGCCATGTCTACCGAACTGCAGAATCTCATCACAGAACAAGGCTGCCTGTGAAGACAAACCATGATGAATAATGGCACCGTTACCCCGAGGAACTGACTTTAGCATTATTGGAACTCAAATTAGTATAAAATACATAGGTCATCTTTCATTAATTATCATCTCTCATGGGTCATGGCTTTGCCCAGATGTTTGGGAGCTAAGTGAAATTCAAAACAATCTCATATGTTTATCAAGTGTAAGCTCACCCATATTAAAACATTGATAAATAGTTATTGTATATAGGGGGAGAAGAGCTTAATCTAAGATTATTTTTCCTTTCTTTTTTCTCTTCTTTTAGTACTCAGCTACTAAATAACTCCACTGAAATATTAGCAATTAAGTGACTCATTGTACATGATTTTAACTTTCTTGGTTGTTATACAACAAAAGCATAGACGTTTTTGCAAATTGATTCCATTGTACAACAACAAATTCTGAGAAGAAAATATATGACTTCTAAATATTGTCCTGGTTGATCTGTCCTCAGCAGTACCCTCCTTTTGAATGAATCCTAGAGAAATAAACTCAGGACAATTTTATTCTCCCTCTCCCTCCTCCTCCCCCTCTCCTTCCCCCTCTCTCTGCATTCCCTTCTAAAAGCAGCTTTGTTGTAGTCCAATTTTAAAATCTAGTTGGAATTCTGTAATATCTCTGCACAGATTTCTTCTGCAACTTGTATAGTAAATTAATTTCTTCAACCCTTTTTAATAGCACATGCATGTTTTCCTTATTTGACACAACAAAAAAATGTAAATGTGAGTACTGTTTCAAATACCAGTACTAGAAGTCGAAGAAAAGTTCAGCCTATACTGATATAATGTTGGAGTCTATTATTTATAAATTGCCAAATTTGTTCCCATATATCCCCATTTCATTATTCTCAATTCCTACCAAAAAATAAAAAAAGTCAACCAAACAAAACAAACAAGGAAACAAACAAACAAACTGAATAAAGCAAACATACTTATACAGTGGCTAATCAAAGGAAATGTGCTTCATTGCATAATCAGGAAATTAAATTTCATTTACTAAATTTCACTCAGATGCTATACCACTAAAAGATGAATAATAATTTGTTATCCAAATTTTCCCTCTCAAGTTATTTTCTCCATTACAAGTTCTATATTTTTGAGATAATTAATAATGAAAATTGCACAGGGCAGCTTATAAAGCTTCTAATAGGCAATGATACTTTTTCTCAAAGCTGTAGCTCTAAGTTAGGGTTTAAATTGTCCAAAACCATTCCCTACAGACTGGATTCTGAGAGGGAGTTAGCCTCTTACAGAATTCCCTGGAACCACACAATAGACTAGTGCTTAAAATAATTAATGTAGAGAGTTCCGACATTGCCTGTCAGGACTATATACAACTACGAGTTTTGGATCTCATTTCATTCCAGGTTATAGCAAGGAAGACCTGTGCTCTCACAAACACTGAATAAGATGGTAGAAAAGGACTCAAGACCAGCATGATGTGACATTAAAAAGACTGTTTCTTCCGAGAATTAAGGAGAAAAGGCAGGGGAATGGTTGGGACAAGATGGGAGGTGATCATGCTATGAATACTTCTCCAAAAAGTTGTTCTTTCCTACAAACATCAATAATAGTAAACATGTATATGGAATGAAGATCTGGGATCAGATAAACTGTTTTATTTCCTCATATTATAGGTCTTATATGTGCTATAAGTAAAAATAATTATGACTTTTCACTTCCTAGTGTGTCCAAGATATATCCCAGGTACTTTATGTCATTCAGTCTGCTCAAAAACATCACAGGGTAGATATGCTTATTGTCCCAACTTTGTTGATGAAAATAAACTCTGAGTGGTTGGGGAACATAATCTCTTGGTCATGTACGTAGTTTGTGAGTGATTGAGCACAGATTTGATGCCAGGCTATGTTTTTTCCAGGTTGCTGCTCTAAACCATCACATTCTCGTAACTCCCAGAAAGTATACCAGTATCTGACTAGAGAACATTCTTTGGTAAATATATACAGATGCTTCATTATAAGGAAGCGTCTTTATATAAAGAAACTTTAGAATATGCAAGCATTGCCAGCAAAGACATCTCACAGTAATGAAATAATCTGCCCCTATCTTCTTATAGGTTTTCCAAGTTGGTTCAAGCTAATGTGAACTTTCTGGGTCTCATCCAGTGATCGACAGTATAGAATGCAAGAAATAAAAAATGAGTGCCTCTGATTTTGGCCACACATCTTACTCTACCCTTCCTGATTCTGCCTAGCAGTACTTTCCTCAAGATGGATATCTGGCTATCAGTTTCATCTTTTCTCACATCAAATACGAAATCCTCCAATCATCACAATGCAGATGTGCAACAAGACAATTTTAGCTACAGCCTCAAGTGTAAGTACAGGTCAATTTTTATGAAAAAAGTTTGGGATGTCTGTCTATTTACATTTTAATGGGATATGGGTCTGAGGCTATATTTTCTATCATATGGAAATAGTTTCCCAGAAAAGTATTGTGAATCCTGCTGACATTTTGCCTAAGTGCCTCTCGATCATTTAAATATAACATTTGAGCTTATATAATCTTCCAGGGTATTTAATTTGATTCCAAAGCTCACAAAATTAGACCCTAGAGTACAAGTGCAACATGTAAATAAGTGTTTTACAAAATGCCAGAAAGAAAGGATCAATGCCAATAGAATGAAAGAAGTATTTTAAAGTCTTATATAACTAACTCTTTGCAGAGCAGTTGGTAAAGAGCAGCCTGATGGCAACCCAGCTATTCCTCTTGCATTATGGTCCTTAAATCTGGGTTGGATTTAAAATGATCATATCTCTGATAGTTTTTTAATATGTTCTACTCCAGTTAGTCTTCGTTTTTTTCTTCAAAGTGAATAAGACTTTAAAATCCCCTTTCATCCAATTTTCCATCCCTTTATATAGATAACATTGATGAATTTTTAAGATAATATATGCAACACTCATCTGTATAACTTCCCCAACACTGTTGAAGCCTCACTATGTGCTCTTTCTTCATTACTTCCTCCACCCACCTCCCAGAAAAATTTACTACCTTCATTTCTGGTATGCATCATTACCTGAATATCATTATAATTTTCTTATTTATGTATTTTCTTGAGTGTTTTAATATTATTCTTAACTGGCATAGTATTTTACATATATATATATATATATATATATATATATATATATATATATATATATAAAATTTTGTAACTTATGTTGTTTAAGCAATGCATTTCTAAGGTTTATCCATATTCAAGCATGTAGCTTTAATTTATTTATTTTAATTGCTGTATAGTACATCATTGCAAGGATATCCCTGATATTTTTGAGTTGTTCTTGATGAGCAATAAAATTCTTTTTTCTAGTTTTTGGGTAATGCAAATGCCATTTTTTTTTTAAAGATTTTTTTATTGGGGAATTGGCGGAGGGGAACAGCGTTGGGGAATCGGGGAAGGGGAACAGATAAGTTGCTGTCTTCTTGTTCCTCAGTCTAGTTGCAGAGGATGTTGCTTCACTGTTGGTATCGTCATTGCGCTCTTCCCGGATGAGGCAGATCGGTCGCTGGTCTCTGGATGTCGCTCACCACGGCTATTGGCAGCTCACGCTTGGCTGCCAGCCGCTCACGCTGGCTGCGGGCCACTGACTGTAGCCTATGGCAGCCCACTGCAGCAGGGGCTGCAGCCCACACCATCACCGGGGCTCGCACAGCCCAGCTCCAGGTGGAGCTGTTGTTAGCTGTAGAGGGCAGTGTCACTGGCCCTCATGTGGGATCCGAACCGGGGCCGCTGGTATCCCAAAACCAGCGCTTAACCAATGTGCCACTCGGCCGGCCCGCCATTTTTTTTTTAAGCTTTTATTGGGGAATCAGGGAAGGGGAACAGACAAGTTGCTGTCCTTTTTGTTCTTCAGTCTAGTTGAGGAGGATGTTGCTTCACTGGTCCATGTTGGTATTGTGATCATTGCTCCATTCCCAGCTGAGGCAGTTGGTCACTCACCATTGTTCATGGCAGCTTTTGTGGGCTGCTGGCTCCTCATACTGGCTGCCTGTCACTCACGGTAGTTTATGGCAGCCCACTGTAGCCCCACTGCAGCCTACTCCATAGTCGGCAACTCAGGGCAGCCCAGCTCCAGATAAGGTTGTTGTTCCCATCTTAGATGTAGAGGGTACAGTGTCACTGGCCCTCATATGGGTTCCGAACCGGGGCCCTGCTGCTCAGAGCTGGCACTCCCAAGCCAGCTCTTAACCAACGTGGCCACTCAGCCTTCCCCCGCAAATGCCATTCTTGTACATGTCTCATTGTTCATATATGTAGAACTTCAGTGAGTAAGCGAAGAAGTAAAGTTGCTGAATTGAAGAATATGTTAATATACAAATTCGTTAGATGTTATATTTCTTTCCAATGTAATTATGCCAATTTACTTAGCCACAATCAGTGGATGATTATATTTGGTTTCTTCTTCATGTCCAGTGATATTTTCTAAATGGGTTGCTTGGAATACCAGATAGTTGGTCCTATCCAAAATGTCCACAAAGACATTTGGTCCACTCCAAAAAGGCCCTTGATATTTGTTCCTATACCAAAACATACAACACAATTATTGGACCAAGAAAACATGATAATATTTTTTATGTATAATTCTGTTCACCAGAAATACAAATAAACGTTATGTACTACACTAATGTGGACATCTTGAACAGGGAGGACAGAGAAAGATGTGTGGCCTAAATCTAAGGCAACAGTCTAAAAAAAATACTACCTATAGTAGTTAGTGTGCAAGGCAAATCAAGCCAGATATCAAATAAAAGTTATGACTATCAAAAGAAGAAAAGGAGAGCAACCTCTCTTAAAGAAACAATTTACACATCACTTCTCTAAACGTAGTTGAATTTGCTAATAACTTGAGAACTAGTTTTGTTTGACTGGTTATCTTTTAGAAATAAGTAGGTATGAATGTGTAAGATCAGCTGGATAGTACAGAGATTACAATGATGCAGGAACATAAAAGACATGATAGGAAAAATATGACTGAGAAATCATTTAGAATTCATTTTGAAAATTATACAATTTTTAAAACTTTATTAAAAGTCGCCACAGGGCCGGCTGAATGGCGAGGTGGTTAAGCGCTGGCTTCAGAAGCCAGCAGCCCCGGTTCGGGTCCCACATATGAGGGCCAGTAACACTGCCCTCAAAAAACAAACAAACAAACAAAAAACCAAACATGAAAAATCACCACAAATATTTCTTTTATTTTTTTATTTTATTTGTTTATTTTTATTAGTTTCAGGTGTACAACACAATGCAATAGTTATACTCTTCACCCCCCAAAGTGACAACCCCTCTCCCCCAGTTCGCCACCCTGCTCCCCACCATATCATACATATCTATCACAACTCCCCTGATTCCCCTCCACAGTATACTCCACATCCCATGACCATCCACATATTCAGTTACAGTTGGCACACAATACTATACAACATCAGTTTCAGGTGTACAGTGCATTGATCAAGCCTCTACTCCATCCATGAAGTGGTCTCCCTAACAAGACATGTGACTATCTCACACACCACAAAATTTTTACAACATTATTATATTCCCCGAACTGTGTTTCATATCCCTGTGGCAATATTGTAGTTGTATATTTATGCTGTCTAATCCCTTCCCCTTCCCCCCATCCCCACCCCCTCCCAACTAGCCACACTGAGTTTTTCCTCTTCATCTACGAGTCTGTTTACTTTAGTCGTTCACTCAGCTCTTCAGACTCCACACACAAGTGAGATCACATGGTACCTGTCCTTCTCTGACTGACTTATTTCACACAACATAATAGTCTCTTCACAACATTATCAATTACATTCCCAGAACTGCCCCATCTCCCTGCGGCAACATTGTAGTCCCATCTACACTGTCCAAAACCTTCCCCCTCTCCCTCTTCCCCACTCCCTCACAGCCAACAACCATCAGTTTTTCCTTTATATCAACTTTTTTTGTGTTGATTTTCTGTCTAAAGGGTCTGTTCATTGGTGACAATGGTGTTGAAGTCCCCTACTATGATAGTGTTACTGTTGATCTCTGTCTTTATGTCTGTCAAAATCTGTTATATATAATTAAGAGCTTCTATATTGGGTGCATAGATGTTTATTAGGGTTATAGTGCCCTTCTTTGTCTTTTATTGTAGTCAGTCTAAAGTCTATTTTTTCCAAAATAAGTATTGGCACTCCAGCTTTTTTTTTTTCTCATTTCCATTTGCATGAAATATCTTATTCCATCTCTAAACAGCATATACATGTTTCCTATTTTCTTATCCACTCAGCCACTCTCTGTCTTTTGATTGCAGCATTTAGCCCATTCACATTTAAAATGATTATTGATAGGTACATATGTATTGCCATTTTGTTATTTGTATTCCTGGTCTCCCTGGGTTAGCTTGTTTACCCCTTTCTTTTGTTTAAAAAAAGGCCTTTTAACATTTCTTGCAATGCTGGCTTGGTGGTAATGAATTCCTTAAGCTTATTCTTTTCTGAGAAGCTCTTTATTTCTCCATCAATTTTAAGTGATAGCCGTGCTGGGTAGAACAATCTTGGTTGTAGGCCTTTATTCTGTGTCACTTTGAGTATCTCCTGCCACTCCCTTCTGGCCTGCAGAGTTTCTGTAGACAAGTCAGCTGTTAGTCTAACAGGAGTTAGACTTTGTATGTAACCTGCTGTCTTTCTCTTGCAGCCTCTAGGATTCTGTCTCTATCTTTAACCTTTGCCATTTTAACTATGATGTGTCTTGGTGTGGACCTGTTTGGGTTCAGCTTGTTTGGAACCCTCTGCACTTCCTGGGCATGTATGTTGATTTCCTTCACCAGGGTAGGGAGGTTTTCAGTCATTATTTTTTCAAATACATTCTCGACCACTTGCTTCTTCTCTTCTCCTTCTGGTATTCCTATGAGTTGAAGGTGGATGTGTTTCACCTTGTCCCATAGGGCTCTTAAACTATTTTCATTCTTTTTTATTCTTTGGTCTTTTCGTTGTGTTCACTGGGTGATTTCTGCTATTTTATCTTCCAAATCGCTGATCTGCTCCTCTGCTTCATCTACTCTACTGGTGATTCCTTTGAGTGTGTTCTTCATTTCAATTATTGTATTCTTTAGTTCTAACAGATTGTTTTTTATGGTTTCCCTATCCTTCTTTATGTCCTCGCTAAATTCCTTAAACATTCTTATCATCAGTGTTCTAAACTGTGTCTCTGAAAGGTTGGCTCCCTCTGTTTCATTTAGTTCCATTTCTAGAGGTTTCTTCTGATCTTTTACTTGTGACATGTTTCTTTGTTTCCCCATTCTGGCTGTCGCTCTGGGATTGCTTTGATGTATCAGATAGATCACCAGGAGAACCCTGGCTGGATCACTCAGGCACACAGCTCACCGCCCAACACTCCCAGGAAAACTCCCAGTCTCAGCCTGTCCCAATCAGCCACTCACAGATCAGGCCGAGCAGCCCGACACCAATCACCAGCCTGGCAACTCTGCAAGCGGAGTGCGGAGAGCAGGACCCGAGGAGGCTTGCGCACTTCCGCGTCTCAGTGAGCAGCCTGTTGGAGCTGGAGAACACCCACCAGGCGTTTCCCTGGCAACGCAGTATAAGCCGGGCAGAGGGTGGGGATCCAAGGCCGCAGGCGCGCACGTGCACGCACACGCACATACGTACTTCTGCGCCAATTCCACCAGACCAATTAGGTCTCGGACCTGATCCTCTGTGGGAGGGCCCAACCCTGACAAAATGGCGCCCTCCCTACACCACTCGTGTGCAGGCCCCACACCACGGGAATAACAGTCCAAAAATCTCCAGCCTTTGCACCAAAGGTGCTCAGCTCAGTCCGTCCCCGCAGGCTCCCGGCTCACACAGCCACTCCCTCCACCAGGAACCAGGTAAGTGCTCACCGGTGAGCACGCCCGGGCACCAGCCCCATTGATTCTCCAGCCGCTCTTAGCCTCACCAAGCTGAGCAAAGAGAGTCCTCACTAATTTACTGCCGGCTATCTTAGAACTCCTCTTCCCGGCAAAGGAGCTCTGGGCTGGTGAGCTTGGTGTGCGGCTGGAGGGTCTCTCCCCCAACCAGACAAGCTTCCCACGGCTGGGGCTTCCCTCACGGGGCTCGCGCTCTCTCGTCTCTGCCCGTCCTACCAGACCCGACAGGGCCTCCTCTTTAAGTTCTTCGTTTAGTGGTTCTGTTCCTCCAGTGTTCCAGGGACCTCCAGGGTTGAATGCTGTATAATTTATTTGTAATTTTGGTGTGATCCTGGGAGGCAGTTAGCACAGTGTCTGTCTATTGTGCCATTTTACCGGAAGTCCCAAATATTTATTTTATTTAAACTTCATGTAGTCAAGTAAAAATATAACAATTTCATAGTCAGTTATACCTAAATTAAATAAAACTATGCTTCCCTAAGAGGACAATGATAACATGCTATATTAATAATAAGATGAGAATTGCTATTATGTCTTCTATACAAATTTAATCAGGGAAAAGTGTTTATGTAATAAAAGTTTTCCCTGAAACCTCATTTGTATTAATTTCTTAGGGATGTACCAATTAAGTGAAATACATGTAAGAGCACTTGATCAATATAAACCAATGTAAGAACTGAAAGGTGGGAAAATCATCCCTAAAAATTAAAACATAATATGTAACAAAATAATTTGTATTTAAAACGTAGCTGAACTCCATCTCTGATTCACACACTCTTCTATTACAACGTCAATATTAACCTAATAATAAACATTTCAGTTAAAACAAATAATAAGTCATTGGTATTATTCAATTATTAAAGGTAGAAATCTAACAAACTGCTTCATCGAATTTAGTCAGGCTTTAAACATCTGTTTATCAGGTTACTATTGAATAAGGTAGATGGTGTGCATACCATCCATCATGAAACAGCCAATGGCCTTCAAACAGCTAAGATATCAATCTTCTCATTTTATATCAAGGCAGGAGAGGCACAGAAAGATTAATGGGTTCTAACCTTAATGGTCCTTGAATCTATGTAGTTTTCCCAGCTGCAATGATCAGGTTAATCAAATAGATTTCTCAAAGCATGGCAGCAGGAGGTCAAAAAACTAAATAACACAGATAAAAGTAACATAATGTGTAAATTTTCCTTAATTCACTAATTTTTATTCTCAACTTGGATAAAATCAAAACAACGAAAAGGAAATCCTATTGCAATAGTATTTGTGTGTCACTGTCAGGAATTGCTTCAAGTTAGAAGAGAATTCCATCTCTCAAGTTGTGTGTCCTTCTTTTTTTACTTACTGACATTTTACAGAGAAATAGAAGTGTTAATATTGAACATGTCTGCCCACGACCAAAAATGTATCTTTTTTTCCTTAGAATAAACATTTATTAAACAGCATGGAATTGGGTTTGCTATCACCTATCCTGGATTAAATATTTCTTGAAATAAATGAAACATGTATGTGGGACAAACACTTATACTTACTTAAAATATTGTCTTAGAAGCATCAATAGATTTAGTTACTCTCTGCTGGCCAAATATGATTTGGGAGAGAAAAAAATCAAGCAAGATAAACAAGCAGACTAGAAACAATTTAGGAAAAACACAGTTTAGGGATATAGGAAAAAGAAACGGGAGGAAGTGAAGGACAAAGATGAAGATGCAAAAAAAGAGAGGAAATATCAAGGGAAGGAGGAGGAATAAGAGGCAAAGGACATAAGGAGAGAGAACTCAGAAAAGAGAGGAGAAATATCAAGACAGAAATGTGAAATAGAGCTTAAGTCAGAAATAGAATTTGAAGACTATTTTAAAGAGACTCAGACCGGAGAATTAATTTTAAAAGTTGTGGGGACAGTGTCCTCTAATACTAAGACCATGAAGGAAAATGCAAAGATGCTGAAGTTGCAGGTTTTCAACTCCTCAGTTAAAAATAAGATATAATAAGAAATCTAAATCGTTCATGATATTTGTCAACTAAATATTGAGATTGAATGAGGCAATTCAAGCAAACTGCTCAGAAGAATGCCTGACACCTAGTAAATGCTCAATAATTGCTGATTATTATTATTCTTTATAATCTAGTTTAGAGGTTTGCTACACTGTGAAGAACCAAGCAGAATATATTTGAGGTCCTATAAACTTTAGGCAATTATCTGCCTGGCAAATGATACTCTAAATGCTCTTGTAATCTGTGATTCATTTTAACTCTCTATATTTTTCCTATAGTTAGAACTGAAGCAAAATTCTTAATTTATGAGTAATTTTGAAGAGAATGTAATTTTATTTAACAACTATATAATATAAAGAACTATATGCTATCCTTAAAAAAAAATCTAAAAATTCCAGAGTAACTTTAGTTGTAATTTTGGGGAAAAGTCATCAAAATCTCTGGATAGGCCCAAGTGGTTCCCTACATATCTTTTAATATAAGTTATTCCTTGAATTTTAAAGATTTCTTTAAGGAAATGGAATACTTTTTATCTTAAGAAAATATTTCTTGATAGGACTAATGTTTTAGTTGTTTTTTTCCATGTCTCTAGAGTTAAGAATTATGCAGGTATTCTAATCACTGTTATTTTCAGAAGTATTATTCCCATTTTATATGTATCAATTCATATAAGCAGGTGCAAACATCTGCTTGTCAATTATTAACAATCAGTGACAGGTTTCTTCAAGCCCCATTTCCTTAAAGAATTTTAAAAACAGAAAAGGTGAGGAGGAACTAAAGAAAAATAATATATATATTTTGTGTTACACAGTGATTCCAGGATAATAAAATACATGATAAAATACAATGATTAATAATAAAATTGTCAGCAAGGAAAGTTTAAGCCATTTTACAATGGAAAACAACACTAGTTCGATGTGGTTCAAAGCCCTTCAGAGTTAAATGCAATATATTTCTTCTCCCACTAGGGCTCATTGAAACATGCAGCTCTCCTATCTAATTAGTTCTATTTCTTGTGATAGCCTAAAACTCAAAAGGTTATGGTTTTTTCTCAGCTAAACAAAGTCTCTAAGTTGCTGTTTTCTGGTTCACCTGTAAAGTTTTCTGGAAATGCATCTTAACCTGTAGATAACTTAAAACACTTTTTGTGTTCTGCATTATTATCAGGTACTGTTTCAGTTTTGTCCTTCTAAAGGGAAGGGAAACACATTTTTATTGGGCACTGTGGGGCCAAGCCCTGCATATAAATCTCATCCTGTTGATATCGAATTCTCACAACAATCTTGCAAGGTGAAAATTTCAACCCATTTAACAATTGAGGGAGTCCAAGAGTTAGTGAGTTTCCCAAGGTTGTTTCTCAAGTTTATGCCATGGTTTTGTTGATTCCGGAGTTACGAAGCTTTTAACAAAAATACATTGCTTCATAAGCGGCAGAAGAGATAATGAATTAGCATGGTGTTACGATTTAGGATTCAAGTTCTTCATCTTTGAAATACTGCAAGTAACTAATAAGCCTTTTTATCTTGCATGTTCTAAATGGATTTTCATCAGTAAAGATAGTGTTCTGTTGTATGGTATGATAAATGTTGAAGACGGAATATTTCTAGAATAACTATAGATGTTCAGGTTACTTTGGATTGGCTGAAAATATTTTGGAGGTATCCCCCAGTTTTGTACAAACATTGTACAAGAATCCAGTGATGCCTCTAAGGCTTTACTCTCTGACATGATCCCTAAACAACCCTGGTGCCCAGGTATGAAACATTGCTTGATTCTGGATGTCAACAGTAAGGCACAGAACTTTGCCTTTGGAAATTTATTGTGTCGACCACAAGCAGACTTTTACTTAAGATGGGATTGGAGCTCCTAAAAGGACAAAGTGCAGGGACTTTGCCCAGCGTTTGCTAATATGGAGCTTTGAAGAATTGGGACAATTTTACTCTATTCATAGACTTGGATTAGAGAACATATTTCATAAGCATTTGTTTGAGGTAAAAATTCATTTTTCTTGAGGCTTGTGTTTTAACCAGGGATATGGTGGTGGAAGATAGTTAAACCTTATTCATCTAAAAAATTTCTGTGGCTACTGTTTATCTCTCAAGAAAAGAACTTCAGAGAGGTACAGGGTCAAATTGCCTAGAGGCAGTTAGCAACAGTTTGTGCAGTGACCCATAAGATGCCTTGAATATATACTAAGCATACAACGCAGGGCTCTACCCTAAAAAGACTTTTGAACTTGAAGAGAAATTCAAGTGCAGTTTTGTTTCTAATGTGTAAAGCACCACCAGGTTTACTATTTAGCTATCAATGTTGTATTTTCTTTTTCTCTCTCTTTTTAATTGGCATAATTACCTATTATACAGACATAGTTATAACTCACAATTTACTAACTAAAGGACTCCTTATCATTCTTCCTTCCTTACAGCTGAGCTGGACTTTCTAATTATGACAATGTGGAGAGAAACAACATCAGCGCTGTCAATGCTGAACAACAGCCGCTCTTGGTAAGTGATGAAAAGAGCTTCAGATTAATTATTTGAGGATTAAACGGAAGTCTGCTGCTGATGTCTCCATGAGTAGTCCTTTGGGAGGCCTGGCAGAGAGTCTGGGTGTGTGTAACAAAATATATGAATTTTTTTCCAAAGAGGCATTTATTGTACAATGAATTTTAATAGCAGATGACAGCCTCAAAATTCATTTTAATAACTGGTATTTGAAACACCAAGGCATCTTTTCATTATATCCTATAGACTCAGCTATTAATTCATACATTACAAAATACATTAGCGTTAACTCAGACCAGTGGACCCACTCACACAGTATTAACTGTGGCTAAATAAGTCTTAATTGTCCACATTCTCAAAGCATGAATGCCTCACTTGTTCCCTATATCACTTCCTAAAATCTGTAGCATATTCATAACCCTTCATGATGAGACTGGTTCCACACTTAGTTTATTCACCACTACCTCCTGATCTGGAAACTTCCCCGTCTTTCTAGCTCAAGCCCTAGTTTCCTAGTAACTGCCTGTACTGATTTCTCAGTCACCAAGTCAGGTTGCATGGAATCCTCTGTGTGGTGCCAACTGGCAAAGAGAGACTACTACTGCTGACCAACTGGCCAGACAAGATTTCTCTGAGCCACTGTACTTTACTATATCACTAATGAGAAAGTGTATGAATAAGCAAATAAGCAGATGAGTAATAATGCTTACAAAGTTCCTTTAAAGCTTGGCATTCAGAATTGCAAAACATATTGCCAGTCTCACACGCTATTGCTCCCCCCAAATGAAGATAAAATTTGCACAAGTTCATCTCTACAACCTGTAACAATGATGCCAAGCATTGAATTGATTAATTTTGGAAGTACTGTATTTATTCTGTTTGTAATGACTTCTATCTAGGCTTTTGTTTTGACCTGTGAGAGAGACAAGTTTATCATTGTGATAGAGTTTGACCACTTTTTTCCAAATGTTTTACCGAATATTATACTTTTTCTCAGTAGAACATACCCATTCCTGCATACCAAACCCACAGAACCCCAAAATACAGCGCTATGGTTTATTTTTAGTTACCTGACACTTCCCCACATCAAAATATATTCTGTTCCAAGTCTAGAAATTTCTCAGTAAAATAATTTTATCCGAATCACATACAAGAAAATGTTAAATTAGAATGTTCCTATTGCTTAATCTAAATACTACAAATTTTATGCTTTTACATTTGAAGATTTTTTTCTGAGCATCCAGTAAAGCAATGCTACAAATAAAGAATGAGAAAGCATATAAAATGGCCATGAAAAAATGTTATCCTTATGCAAAAATGTGTTCATTTGAATTATGATTATATTTAATCTCTACATATTCTTTATCCAGGTTTGTGCATAGAGTAAGAGTTCCCCAATTTTCCGAAGCTCCATACTTTCAAGATAGTAAGGTAAGGACGTGGCATTCACTGGATGTACACACTCATATTGCCTCTTGATGACTTATCAGGCATGGGTTTCCCACTCACTTCCAAGCTCGGTCTCTTTGTCATAGTACACATGTGATCTTACACAGTTCTTTCCTGAGTTTTTTCACTAAAGGGTCATGATGACTAAATGCGGTAAGGTCATAGGAGAAAGAATACTGGGCCAAGGGTCAGAAGTCCTGGGATTGGGTTCTGACCCTTCCACTTTCTATTTGTGTGCAATCACTCCCATTTGCTAACTTCAGTTTCCTCATCTGTAAGTTGGAAGTAATGCTGCTAAACTCATTTCTAAATGACTAAAAAAAAAGATAGGTGTCAAAATGTTTTAGAATCTGTTATACATAAATATTAGCTGTTTTTCTTCTGCAGCTTCAATAGAGCTTTGAAAATTTAAAGATACACCATAGGCCATCGGAGTCATATATTATGTCAGATACATTTTATACATATGGAAACAATCCCTGAGCATTTAATAGCAACCGAATCTTTACTTGCTTATTCAAAACTCTGAAAAACCTATAAAAAAAGTATCATGCTTCCCATTTTCATCGAGAAAGCTGAGTCACAATAAGCTTAAGTAATTAGCCTGGATGTTAGAACTGACATATTAAAATGAATTGAACCATTTTTTGGATACACTGAATTGAAGACACTGAATTCATTAACAGGCCAGGGAAAAGAAGTGACTCTTTTAGAGCAGAAAGGACAATCTGCAGAAATAAAAATCACACTTTTTGGCAATGTGGAAAGAGGCTAGGAATGAAAAGAAATTATATGCTTTAATATAAAAACATACGAACAAGCAATAGAACAAATAGAGTTCCAATTTCTAGGATTTCATTTGAAAATAGAGGCATCATAGAATCATAGATCTCAGGGTTTGCAGGTCTTTAAATTGCTAGTCCAAAGCTACTGTTTTTAGCTCATAGTTACAGCCCCTTGAAAACATTCTCTAGAGACTTCTAGATTCCTCATGTTCAGCTGTACTATTTCTCTTCACAATACATGATGAATGATAGTCACAGTCGCATGCACGTACCAGCTAAAACAATGAAAATAAATGTATGAGTGATGTGCATTTCTTGCTATCAGAGTTATTAAAATACTCCTTTTAATCCCAATAAGTGATAGTGATGTCATTATACAGAAACTCTATATTTGTCTTTATTTTAAGAGGACATTCTTCCAAATTTTAGTAATTCAAACTATACAAGTAGCACATTTCTCCGACACACCAGCCTGTCACGACGCAGTTCAAATCTCTCTTCTGTCCTCTATATCTGCAAGTAAAGTGACAGGTTATAAGTTTGCTTTTGGTTCAAAGTGATATAAAACGGAATTCAAACTAACATGACGAAAGATGAAAATTCACTTTTAAATGTAGTCACTAAGTCCAGAGACGTGACTAGTTCAGGTAGGATTTGATCCAGGAATCCATCATGTTGTCAGGGCTCCAAGTTATTTTCTGTGCTGCCATTTCCTGTGTTTCCTTTTCCTTGCACCCACTCAGATTGCCCCCTCCTCACACTATGTAGCAAGAATATTTGCATATTCTGTATTCTTGGTCATACACTCTACATTCACACTTCACATTCATGCGCATACACATGGATCACAGAGAAAGTCTGTTTGTCCCCTAACTCCCAGAAAAGACCCTGAGACTCCTCTCCTGGCATCAGGTTAGGTCACATGTCAAACAGGAGCCAATCACTGTGGCCTAGAATGGAATGCATTGATTTGGCTTAACTGTGATCATGAGTGTTTACCCCTGGAAGAGAAAGTTAAGCTGACCGCCCTGAAACCACATAGACCCTCCTCCCTCCCTCCTCAAAAGAATCAGAGGAAAGGGGAAAGGAAGCTAATGCAGAGAGTATAACCTGAGAAGTCCACTTTTGAGAACTCATTATCTCCGAAAAGAACTCCTTCCTCTTAAACAGCCCAGCCAGGTAGAAAATCTTTTCCTTTCTAATTTTTTGCCTACAGATTCCACACAATAATTCACATTTTTTCATTGCAGATCTATAGAAGGGATTATATCCTTGCTGTATGCTCTCTATGGCTGATATTTGTCAATAGGATAGCTTATTCTCATAGTTTACTCCCTCTTGCACTTGAATAAGGATATTTCAAGAAAATAAACACAGGTTCTCTGTATTAATGTTCACTTTATCTGCTGATCTCCAAGGAAACCTAGTGATTTAGATGAGCCTCTCTTGACGTTTTGTAGAGAAAAGTTATTTATCTTATAAGTATTAATCAAAATGTGTTCAATATTCTGTAGCTTACTGGATACATTATAATGAAGGTGGCTAGCCCCTTTATTTCTGCACAGGGAAAAGGCAACTGCCTAACCTCCTTAATGTCAGGTTAATAGAGGCACATTGGGGCAGCTAAAGCCCTTGGACCTTGATTGGAATTACTTTAGGCCCCTAGTCTTCACAACAGGAAGTCAGAGAAAGTGTTGTCAGTCCTCTTTTCAGTTTATTGAAAGACCTTCCCACTCTGCAGGAGCTAAGAGATATAACTACTTGCTTGACTCTCCCCAGGACCACAAAATGGCATTTCTTTTGGATAAATCTTTTAAGATTCCCTTATCATAGTTCAATCATTCTTTTAAAAAAGTTATGCCTTTCCCACACCAGTTCTTATCCCATTTTTTTCATGGAAAGGCACTATCTCTTCTTTTTTCTACAGTAGAAGACTTTGACCTTAAAGGAAGCAAGAAATAGGCCTACAACCTAGGAGGCTTCTGTGTTGCTATGAATTACACTGGGTATAAACCATGGAAAAGTATTTAGATTTACACTGGTGGTTTTTTCATCATCCCATACCTGACAAATGAATTGATAAATGTGACACAAGGCATTTTGTTTCTAGTTAACAGATGGCGTATTCCAATTAGACATTAGTACATTTTGAATTGTGATAGGTCTACTGGAAGGGAAATTTGTGGTGTCTCAACCATGAAAATAAAACGACTCCGAATTCACTTTTGAATGAAATGCTCATTTTCATTTTTACTATGGGTACAATCAGTGATCAGAAATGACTTTGTATACACACATTCTACATACTTTCAATTACATTGCCAAATCATTGTGGGACAGATTCGTGTATTTCATTATATAAGTCAAGACACTTATTGAGAACAACATTGAAAAATTAAATCACTTAACAACTTATCAGGGAAGAAAGAAACATTATAAATATGAGCTCTAGATTTTTTTATTATTGGGAATTTAAGTGGATCCCAGCTAGATAACTTAATCTTTGAAAACAGTTGGTTCAAGTCAGATTATACTGATAACCGCAAATCGGCAGCTTATTTTTACTAGGTTAGAACATGATTATTTAAAAGCAAATTATATAGCTATCATACGATTTGAATTGTCTATTTAAAAATTTTAATGTGTAAAAGAATAGATAATATGACTACTCTATCCATTATTAATTAATAATTAATTCAAATATTGAAATTTCAGTGTCCTGGAAATGGTCTCTATTGTTTCTTTGTAAAACATACAGTGAAATACATATTATAATGAAATTAAGGTGTCAAGCTCCCTGAAGAAATAACATTCTTTACATGTATAAATGTTAAGGACTTCAAATGCATTTTGCATATACTTTGTAACCACAACTTAATATTTTGTCTAATGACCTGGTTTAAAAGGTATGTACAAGAAACCTGTTTTCAATATCACGCAACTAAAAATATGTTTCTGACATTTTTAGCTAATCAATATGGGAAAATAACAATTTTTGCAAACTTAAGTGTTATGAGGTGAATTGTGTCCTGTAAAAAGACCTCAGTACCTCAGAAAAGTATCTTATTTGGAAGTAGGTTGGTTGTACATGTATTTTAGTTATGATGAGGTCATACTGGAGTAGGATGGACTCTTAATCCAGTATGAGTGGTGTCCTTATAAAACAAAGATATGAAGACACAGGCAGAAAATGTAATGATGGAGGCAGAGATTGAAGTTATGCTTGCAAACTAAGGAAATCCGCTGGATTACTGGAGACACCAAGCTAAGAGAAATCCTCGCTATAAATTCTCTAGAGCCATTTAAGGACCACAATCCTGGAAAGACAATGATTTCAAACTTCCAGCCTTTAAAACCATGAAAGAATATATTTCTGTTACTTTAAGCCATCCAGTTTGTGATACTTTATGTGGCAGCTCTAGGAACTAATACATCTTTTAAAGCATTAGAAATACATTGTTCTGCAGTTCTTCATGCTAGGACTCTAAAATCAAGGTTTGGCAGGGTCATTCGTCCTCGGAAACCTCTAAGGGAAGACCTCCCTTCCCTCTTCCAGCTTCTGGTAGCTCCAGCTGTTTCTTGGCTTTTGTCATCATAAATCCAATCTCTGCTTCCATCTTTACATGGCTCTCTCCTCTCTCCTCCTTTGTGTCTTTGCATGGTGTTCTCCACATGTCTCCCTTTTCTTACAAGGATACAAGTCATATTGCAGGAAGGCACATTCTAGTTCAGTATAACCTCATCTTGGTTATATCGGTAAATACTCTACTTCCTCATCTTTGTTATATCGGTAAATACTCTACTTCTGCATAAGGTTATCTTAACAGGTACAGAGGATAGGACTCCAAGATATCATTTGTTAGATCACAAATTAACCCATAACATGAAGCAAAGAAATTTAAGGTTAAAATACAATTGAAATATATTAGGTTCCAATTATCCATATAATTCCAGTGTATATATACTCTTCAACATCCCCTTTAAAAGGTAACATCATCTAGAATCTAGATCATAGTTTACAAAATAGAAGATAAAATTTATTACTAGACATGTGTTAGTTTATATATCATTTGAAAGGGAAAAAAAACACTGCCAATTAATCAACAACACAGTGTTGTCTCCCTATTTAAGTTATTTAGTTTTTAAAGCCTTCTTTTAGACTTAATTAGGCATAATTTGTTTCATACATTACTTTTTTACATAAATCCAAAGAAAAATCAAAGCAAAATAATTTGGTCAATAAATTCTAAAATCTCTACACTCCCCAAATATTATTATTTTGAGTCAACCAACTTAAGAGTCAAAGATGCTTATTTTATTTTCCACACTAGATCATTCTCTGCATTATCAAAAACACTGGCAAGATAACATTATAAACCTACCTCAGGAATGTTCCTAAACATCTACTCACCACCAGCACTCTCTTCCCACAGCCATTTGATTCCTGGGAGTTAACCACCAGGGTTATCCTACTTTCTTCAAGTTCAATACTGGCAATTTGGGATGATCAGGAATGCATGGCAAATAATAGTTATCATAGTCATTTTAAGACAAAATCACATGAAAGAGACATTCTGAGTTCAGAGATGTTATACTGTGAAAAGAAAATGTTCCTAAGAAATAAAAAAGTAAGCTTTCTGAACACTTTTACTGACAGAAAGTTCAGTATTTCAAAAGGTAATCTATTCTTTAGATAATCATTCCTCTTAGAAAGCTTTCCCAATTGTTGAGCTAAACTCTGACCCAATAGCTTTAAACTGTTTCCTTCGGTGCTGCCACTTGCTATGCAACCCAAATAACTTAATAGATTTTCTAAAAGAAGCCCCTACGATTATTTTAAACAATTGCTCAGTTTCTATTCTCCTCCCCCAAGAGTCTTCTTCCAGGTTAAGCAAGTTCATGTCTTCAAAAAAAAACAATCCGGCCGGCCGAGTGGCACGATGGTTAAGAGTTGGCTTGGGAAGCCAGTTCTGAACAGCAGGGCCCCAGTTCGGATCCCACATGCAGGCCAATGACACTGCCCTCTACAGCTAAGATGGTGAAAAATATCTCAACCTGAGTTGGGCTGCCATGAGTCACCTGCTATGGTGTATGCTGCAGTGGGGCTGGCTGGCAGCTGGTTTGCATTTTCATGAGCTGTCATGAGCTGCCATGATCCACCTTGAGCGGCCATCCAATGGCCAGTGAGTGACTGCCTCATCCCAGAAGAGTGCAATGATAATACCAACATGGGCCAGTGAAGCAATGTCCTCCACAACTAGACTGAAGAACAAAAGGACAGCAACTTGTCTGTTCCCCTTCCCTGATTCCCCAACATTGTTCCCCTCCGCGAATTCCCCAATAAAATTAAAAAAAAAAAAATAGTCCTCATGTCAATTCTTGAATAAGTACTAACTGGGTAAATCATATGTGACATGTTCTATGTTAGATACTGAGAAGCAAGTCTTGATGCTGTGTGTGTGTGTGTGTGTGTGTGTGTGTGTGTGTGTGTGTGTATGTGTGTATGTGTGTGTTATCTGTCTGTCTGTCTCCTCCAATGCATGCATATACCTTTGCACCTTGTCAGGAGGCCACTGGCTGTATTCACGCCAGGGATGGAGGGAGCAGCATGTTCAGTGAGAGAGAAGAGCAAGCGTAGAGCCCATGATGTAGGAAGATGTTTGAAAAGCAGATAAAAGGCCTCATGACACATGCTCAAAATTATAAAATTTAATTTGGGGCTGGCCAAGTGGTGCAGTGGTTAAGCACTGGCTAGGGAATCCAGAGGCCCCAGTTTGGGTCCCACATATGAGGGCCAGTGATACTGCCCTCAAGAAAAAAAATAAAATAAAATAATTTGAAGATCAATGACCTGCCAGCCTCTATTGACTGGCATTAAATATGTGACATAGCTTTAAGTCATCTGCCTGTTCTGTTTTTATCCTCAAAAACCTATTCTAAATTGTCAACAATCTTTTAAAACTGTTGCATCTAAATCTGAATGCTTTGGCACCAGGACTTTTTCTGGACATAGCAGAACAGAGTGTGATTGTCACTATCTTGCACATAACAGTGTTGGAAGTGTGAGATAAACCTTATTTCTATTTAATTTCCACTAGTTTGCCATACCAGGGACTGGAGGTCACTTTGGATTCCGATTCTTTTCTCTCTCACCACCAAAACAGTCATGATCTCAATCAGCATCCCACCACCTACTGATGCCTTTCCATTTGTTCACATCATTGATTTTTAAAAAATATGAAAGTTGAGTGGGACACAGTGAAAGATGAGGTTCTCAATATGACTTAAAAGTTTTCTGTGTGCTAACATGGATCAATAATTCAATATTTGGGGCAAGGGCATTCAAAAAGCTATAAATTAATCAACTGACACTACAACGAAAAGTCATTCATCTTCATCTATGTTTTCAAAGTCATCATAACAAAACTTCCTAGAACTTACCATAGCACATAATTATAGTGTTTATTTTTATGTGTGTAACTTCTTTTTTTAGTTTATTTTTAAATAATTTTTCCTGTCCTTTCCACTAAAATGTAAGTACAATAGAAACCTTAAAAAGTATATGTTATGATTTATTCTGGGAAGAAAAATGTGCAATGCTTAGAAATGTCTTCAAAGGAAGCTTCCCTGAAAGCAAAAATTATCCAGTCCAATGGCACTGGAACTGAATGGTTGGCTGTGACAGCCATGGGGATATGCCACTAAGATGTCTTCAAGAGATGCTTCTCCAGAGAACTAAAGCTGGAGTCTGAGGTCCCGTGATATCTTCAGTGAGCATGGCAGGGTCCAAAAAGGAACTATTTCTGCTCAACAGAGAGCTCCCCTAATGGGCAATCTCTACTGTG
Organism: Aselliscus stoliczkanus; assembly: GCA_033961575.1. Lineage (NCBI taxonomy): Eukaryota > Metazoa > Chordata > Mammalia > Chiroptera > Hipposideridae > Aselliscus > Aselliscus stoliczkanus. Next base: position 117,451,040 of record CM066736.1, read on the forward strand.
GTCTCCCTATCATCATGTCCAAAATTTCTGAGCACCCATCTGAGGCTCTTTCAACAAAAACTTCCCTCTTTCCATCTTTTATCACATAGCCTGGGCCCATGTCATGGTCTGAAGACTCCTTTCCTATTAAGTCCATGCTCTCTCTTTATCTCTCACAGACATTCCCTCAAAGAAATTCTCTTTCACATCTAATTCTGTCTCAGTGTGTACTTCCAGGAGGACTCAGACTTATATCAACACCTACTAAAAGACTATTAGGATTTAGACCTCTGTACCTCTCAGATCTGCTTACTTAGTCACTGCTGGAATGCTAACTTTCTCCTTCATTCAATTATCTTCCAGATGTTCACTCCTATTCTCTTACTGTGGCCAAACCATTTACCCATACAATTCCTTTCCTCCTAAATCCTTTCAGTGTGCCCTAAACCATGATCACCCAATATGCCTACATCTCCATCCATCTCACCTCAAAATATCCCCATCAATCTCTTTCCTTTAACCAAAAGGTGTGGCTGCAGCCAGGGAGCACTGCCTTCTCTACCACTACTTCAAGTGCTACTTTGTTTTTATACAAATTGGTAAGATAATTGTATTTCTTGTTCACCATTTATAATTCAGAATGAATTGTACCTTCTACCCTATTGCAAAAACAAACAAACAAACCTACTTGCCTGATATTCTCAACAACCAGAGATACTAGGCTCTTTTCCCTTTCATCCATACAATTCCTGGTCCTACTCACCCCTTGATTTCAAGTGATCCCACTGATGCAATAAAAATTTTAGTTATCAGGTGTTTCATAGTTTTCCTTTCCCTATGAACTCCAGTAATTTTTCCTGGAACCATAAACATCTGTGAATGATCCAGCCAGTATTCTGGTCTCAGTTTATTCGCTTCCTTATCATCATTCATCAATGACCTTCCCTCTCCCCAACACATTAAATTTCAAACACTCGATTCCAAGGTCACATATCAGAATGTATCACTACCAAATTCTAACTAATGTCAAAATCCTGAAAGTATCCATTCTGTTCTAGCACCATAATTCTCTATTCTCTCTCTCTATTTACTCCTGTGTTTCTGCTTACATATTTTTGAACATATAATGATCTTCACTTTATTCATGTCATCAATTTCTTACTATCTATCAACAACCTGCTGTCTTCATTTCCCATTTTATCCAGGTTAGTCTATGATCCATCATTTTAATCGCACCCAAATCACATAACCTAGAAGACTGGATTCACATTAAAATCATAATTTTATGTGTCAAATGAATTCTAAACACAGCTTGGTAATCTTAGTACTATATTTCTTAAGGAACTTCACATTTCTTTCCAGATTTCCCAAATTACCCCACTTTCCACTCCCCATCACTTTATCAGCTGAAGATAATAATTCATATTTTAATTATACACACACACACACACACACACACATAAAAGGCACATCACTATCTTTCTATCCTCACCTAAAAAAATGTAGCTGTGCATATTTTTACCTTCATCCGTCCTTTCATGTCCAAGGAAGGGTAGTTTTCAATCAAAGGCCATTTGCTCAGTATACTCATATAATCTGGTTTTCTTTACCTCTTGCCCTTTTAAGGATTTGGAAACTTAGTCTATACTTTATTGATTTCATAATCCTTGTAAGTATTTTTTATCAGTACATAAATATATGCTAATGTTTATCATCCTAAAGAAAACAAATGAATGCAAATTTTTATTAGGTAAATGCCTGCTTCCAGTTATAATCCATTTGTCCCACTCTGCTTTAGTGTCAAGGCTTTGGGGAGATATATACATAACCTTTATCCAAATTCTTGTACCTCATTTACCTCTTGCAAGATGCAGAGTAGCTTCTGTTCCTGCCAGTAAAACAAAGTAGCTTTCATTTTACCGAAATGCCATATTTAGTGAGATGACAGGTATCATACAGCAAGATGAGTTTGGGCATTTTCTCTGGTTAATCTCTTTAGGGCTGCTATACATCTAAGCTCAGTTCTGTTATCTTCCCAAAGACACTATAAACTACATAACATTTTTAATAAATCCCTTTTTGCTTAAACAAGCAAGAAGACATTATTTATCTTCAAACAAGAACACTAATCTTTAGAGTTTCCATCATGCTACATTCTTCTGAATGTTTTCTTGTAGCTAAAGTCATATTGGGTTTCCTTTCAAGTTTCCTGCTTCTCCCCACTTCCTCCTCGCTCCCTCCCCCCAAAATAGAAATGATGGAACTTCCTAGTATATGCCCATAGGTTTTTCTTTTCTTTTTTTTTCCCTCGGTATATAACTTTTCTAGGTGATTTTGGTCTTCACTATGGTCCTATATCCCATCAGAATATATTCTGAACATTTAGAGCAGTGGTGGGACTGACTGGCAGCCAGCGTGAGCTTTCATGAGCTGCCGTGAGGTGCCGTGAGTCACCTTGAGCAGCCATCCAATGGCCGGCAACTGATCTACCTCACCCAGGAAGAGCACAACGATAATACAAACATGGGCCAGTGAAGCGACGTCCTCCACAACTAGACTGAAGAAGAAAAGGACAGCAACTTGTCTGTTCCCCTTCCCCGATTCCTCAATGCTGTTCCCCTCCCCCAATTCCCCAATAAAATCTTAAAAAACAAAAAACAAAAAGGAAACTGGTTCTGCCCTCTGGGCTGGATATATGCTGAACTACAGAATCATGGGGAATCAATGCCATCATAGTAGTGAGGAGCTTTTGAGAGATGGTTATGTCTCCGATGGAATTTGAAGGTAGATTGAAAATAGAATTGGAGACTGCTTCTCTTCTGGACAATTATGTAGAAAGGTAAAATACATAAAAGCAAGGAGGCAGGGCAAAGAGAGAGTTGAGCAACTGGCAAGCTGTCTATCTACTCTTTAGGGGAAGAAGGACAACTGAATTTCTCAAGAGTCAATCTTATTGAGAATGCCCATGATTTTGTCTTTGTCAAAGCTGATTATGCATGTTGGAAGCTTTTGGTGCAGTCCATTCTTAAAGTTGACAATTCTAAGAGAAGGCCTCCAATGCCTAACTACAATTCATCAGGTCCCATTTAGAATATACTACAGGACATTAAGACTGGAGAGAGAAACCTCCTGCTATGGGAGATTAATCATAGCCACCGATTTTTGACATGTGTCCCTTTGAGAGGCAGGTCCAATTCTCTACCCCTTGATCTCTGTAAGGGCTTTCTGTCTATTTTGACAAATAGAATAAGTTAGAAGTGATGCAGTGCCAATTTTCAGGTACGAGACATAAAGCTCCCATGTTTTCTATTTCTTTCTTTTTGTCTTTTTGTTTCTTTCTGTCTTTTTTTTTTTCTGTTTTCTTTTTTTTTTTTTGAACAGTTGCTGTTGGAAACCCATTACTAGGTAAGAAGCACAACTGTTTTGCGACCTTTACACTGTGAGAAGAAATGCTTCACTGTGAGAAGAAAAGTCATGAAAAGATGCCCTGGAGGATGAGAAGGCCTCATGGAGAGAAGAAGAGGCCAAAAGGCAAAATATTACATCATATGGTGAAAAGCCACTTTTGAAATGACATCTCCATTCCTAATCACCCAAGCTAACACTTTGTAAATCAGAGACTGACTGCCTTACCCTAAAAGTATGAAGAAAATAAAGAGATTATTTTGAGCCACTAAGAATTGGGGGTTTTTCTTACACGGCAATAGATTCCATAAAAATTAGAAAAGAAAACTAGGGATAATTTCACAGGATAAAACCTTCTATCACTGTTAGTTTTTGTTTGTTTCATTTTTTTCTGTTTTGTTTTTTTTTTTTGCTTTTTTACCTGATAACTGTCCATAACTACATCTGAATAGTTGGCCTGCAGATATTTTCAATGAAAATGCTTCTGTTTCTATAAAATGATGATTGTTTAACTTGCTATTTCAAGTTAAACAGTTGATTGTAAGATGAAGATAAAGAGAATGACTGCTTTAGGGGGTGTTATGATTTTTAGATGGGGAAAAAGAAGATAACATGATAAACAGACTCACATGGTATTTGGATGTGAATTTTAAACAAAGCTAATTTTACACATCACAGTTGTTCCATTAAAAAAAAAAAATTCTATTTAGAGCTTCTGTGGTTAGCAAGAGACTATTTCACCTCCACAAGCTCACCCAACAAAAACAAGCAGTTACAGTCATGCCTAAACAAAGTCACATTTACTGATATCATAGACAATATGTAATGTGTTGTATCTGTCAAATAAACACTCTTCCTTTGGAATTTTAATTTTGAGAGTGGTTAAGTGGACCTGAGTATAAGTGAGGGCCTTTGCAAATCAATCATTTTAATTTCTAAATGTGTATGTCAATTAGAACCTTAGTGAGAACAGAGAAAGCCTCTGAAAGCCAGAGAAAGTAGTGAAATTGCTTTGCATGATGTTCTGCTGTGCCCCATTTTCTTGAGATAAGCCTTCCAGGATGCAAGTTAAGAATAGAGATGGGTTGCCTGGATGCGAAGAAGCATAAGAACAACAGCAACAGCCACTGAAATATAAGCCTGCTGATAGCACAGTAAGGGGATGCACAGCAGGGGCTTGAGAGAAAGGAGGGGAATCCGTAAGCTGGGCTTTTCTCTGAGTGTTCAAAATACTCTTCAGACTTTATATCATCTTCTGCACAGCTTAGGTGGTCACGCTATTATCCAAATCTGTACCTTTTGGGGGAGGGTGGGTGAGTTTTGCCATCATCACAGAAGTGTGTATGTGGGAAGAAAACTCCTTAATGGCTGAAAGCAGATTATTTCTATATTTTTGATTTCTCTGTGCAGAACTCTAATAAGGAAGGACACAGGTGCCACAAAATTGAAACTCTCACATAAGTTAACTCCACCCTACCTGCACTTAAACTGGAAATGGCTCTAACATTACTGAATACTTGATTTTCTGCAAAGAAGCAAAGCATTTCAAGTGCTGTTACAGTTGGTTCAGGCACTCAATGGCAAGAAAGAGATCAGCAAGACTATGTAAAATGTGTTTATAAAATGTTCTTTATACACCAAGCCCAGAAAAAATTCTCAACTTCCCATTTTGTAAAATACAGTTGGATTATTATTATTTTTTTTTTACTGCAACTAAGGGTAAAACTAATCACTAGGAGGTGTCCGATCTGCATTTTGGAAATCTCACCAAAGGTAGGACACAGCATTTTTCATGTCAAAGGGGATTTAGTGAAGGATTTTTGATTAGAAAGGAGTCATCCTCTTTGTGGGAGACCGCTTTGGTAAATAGCAATACAAAGTACCACCTCTCAACAGACGTTAGGTCATCGAAGTGGCATGAATCATTCATTTCAGGTCTCCAAAGGCCTTGCTACTCTAGGGGTGCAGGACCTCATGATGAATAGAAAATGAAATAAGACGCATATCTGATTCTTCCTTTATGGCCCTGCAGAGTTTTTCTTGGGCGGGTTTAAGCAATATTGTCTGGGCTCTGTGGCAGCCACACAGACAGCTGCCCCTCATTCAATTGTTTTCTCCTGGAATAAAGAGAACTTTTTTTTTTTCTCTTTGTCAATTTTATATCTTTCAAAGGCACAATAATGATGTATACTGAAACATGTTTTCCTCATACAATAAAGGAAAAAGTAATAAATACAAGTAATAAAAGGTGAAACAACAGCTTTTGGGTACATTTCTGACTCTTTTTTATGAGCCTATTTTTACAACACATGATATCACTTCATTCATATAAATGACTTGGACAAACTGAGTTACAACCCCTTGCTTCTCGCCTTTTACCCACTAATTAGATTCAGAACTTTAATATTAGCCCTGGATTGTTGCTGTTACCGAACAGAAAGTTTGTCTGCCTGGCGCTAGCAGAGCCAAACACTAAAAGAGGAGAATTGCAGTGGAGAAAGATTGGCTATTTTATTATGAATGGTGCCCCCCAGAGAATGGGAAGATAATGCTCAAAAGCCCGAACTCCCTGGTGGCATGGAGGTTACAGATTACACAGGGCAAAAATCACAAGACATCATTGATTAGGGGTTGGGCTTGTTCTGTGAGCTGATTGGCAGGAGGGGAGGGGAGTGGGATAAATCATTTCTTCAGGTCTTGAGAACAGCTCTGAAATCTGCTCTGGGGTCCTTCTCTCTGCTTCATGCAAAAGTAGCCAGGGGGTTGGTCATTCCACCTTAGGGCTCAGGAGCTGAAACCTAACCTAGGTCAAGATGTTATCTTTAACGTAAGGAAAACCCATGCCTTAGGACCTTCAGTCCCATGGCCATTGTTTCTTGCTGCCTCAGAGGGTTAAGGACTAGTAAGGGAAAGGGCTAAGGCTTACAGGGCATGCTGTGAAGAAACTGAATAGAGTGCAGGGGCTACATACGAAATCTAAATCATACATTAAAATCAGGATCCTCGGTTTCATTGCCAGTATTGGGCACATGGAGATATTGGTCATCTTTAGATAAACACCACTTTGCATGGATTCTCCAGTGGAGTTGAAAGTATATCAGGTCAGCTTTAGTTACAACTTGGCCTAAGAGAACTGAGGGATCAGTGGGTCTTTTGGGTTCCTGGACCCAATTTCAATGTGTGTGTGTGTGTGTGTGTGTGTGTGTGTGTGTGTGTTCAGAGTGTGGGCAGGGGATCCCACACCACTACAAATTCCCCAGATACCAACCAGGTGTCCTACAACACAACTCAATCCTGACACTATCCAGGAGATAATATCAGATTCCACAGGTTAAGGACTCAGCCATGCAAGACTATCCACAATCCTCTGCTCCCTGTCAGATGCCAGGCAGAAACCCAGGTTGTTATCTGTTCTTCTACAAACCAGCTACACATTGGAGGTTCTAGAGACCCCCTCCCACTCAGGATGCCAATATTGAGTCTAGGTTGTCACCTGTGCTTCCGACTGACTGGCTCTAAACAGAGGTTCCCTGGAGCACTTCCTCAGGTGCGTTTCATTTGCTAAAACAGCTCACAGAGCTCAGAGAAACATTTACTTAGTAGACTACTGGTTCATGATAAAGTATATAACACAGGAACAGCCAGATGAGAGATGCACAGGGCAAGGCATGAGCAAAGGGCACAGAGTTTCCATGTCTTCTCCAGGCATGTCACCCTGCCCAATTTCCACCTATTCACCAATTCAGAAGTTCTCTGCACCCTGTCTCTTTAAAATTTCCATGGAGGCCTCATTATATAGGCGTGATTGATTAAATCATTGACCATTGGTGATTGGCCTCTATCTCCAGTCCCTTCCAGGAAGTCAGCAGCAGGGCTGAAAATTCCAACCCTCTGACTACTTAACTAATCACTTGGTTGGCACCAATGCCAAGCAGCCCCCATCCTACGGTGCTTTCCAAAAGTCACCCCATTAATATGACAAAAGAGGGCCGGCCGAGTGGCGTGGTGGTTAAGCGCTGGCTTGGGAGGCCAGCGGCCCCGGTTCAGGTCCCACATGTGAGGGCCAGTGACACTGCCCTCTAAAAAAAAAAATATGACAAAAGATTACCTTTATCACTCTCAACATTTAAGGAATTCCAAGGGTTTGGGGACTGTGAGCCAGAAACCCTGTATGAGAAGTATATTTTGGGCATCTGAATGATGAAATCCATGTTGTTTTCACCAATAAATCACAATAGCACATAATAAATGCTACCTAGCTTCTCAGAAGACTTGTCCCTCTTTCAGTGTGTAAGCATGAGTCATGCAACATGAGTGGTATTCCTGAAACCTTAGCACCAATTGTATCTTATAATAACTCCTTACCTAGCACCTCTGAGCGATGACACAAACTTCACAATAGAGAAAGGGAAACTTTGGCAAAACAAACAAATGTAACATTGCATAATTTATAACAATTTATGTATGGATTATTCCTAATATGGTTAATCTCTAAGTGAATGATGTCTCTTTCATTAACATCACCTCTTACATTGCTTATATTCATGTTTCACCAGTCTAGCCTCGCCTCCTTTATATGGAACACAAAAACCACATTTCCCATCACTTGAAACAAATCCAGGTTTAGATAAATGAAGCAAAAATGTCAAATCCTACTGAATTGATGAGAGATTATATTAGTTCTTTTTACAAACCAGATTGGAGAAGTAGGGTTGTTAGCTCAATTAGTGTCTAAAATTAAACATATCAATATATTTAATGGTTGAGTGATTTGAGGTCTTTTATAAAAGACATGAGAGGCCGGCCGAGTGGCGCATTGGTTAAGCGCTGGTTTTGGGATGCCAGCGGCCCCGGTTCGGATCCCACATGAGGGCCAGTGACACTGCGCTCTACAGCTAACAACAGCTCCACCTGGAGCTGGGCTGTGTGAGCCCCGGTGATGGTGTGGGCTGCAGCCCCTGCTGCAGTGGGCTGCCATAGGCTACAGTGAGTGGCCCGCAGCCAGCGTGAGCGGCCCGCAGCCAGCGTGAGCGGCTGGCAGCCAAGCGTGAGCTGCCAATAGCCGCGGTGAGCGACATCCAGAGGCCAGCGACCGATCTGCCTCATCCGGGAAGGGCGCAATGACGATACCAACAGTGAAGCAACATCCTCCGCAACTAAACTGAAGAACAAAAAGACAGCAACTTGTCTGTTCCCCTCCGCCAATTTCCCAATAAAATCTTTAAAAAAAAAAAAAAAAGACATGAGAATATTGTTATGGTGATAATTATTACATGTTGTAGAACAATGAAACTAAGAAAACAAGAATTTTGGCTACTTTCCTAAAGTATTCCAAAACAGGATAAAAAAGCCTTAGGTGGTTTCACTCCTTTAACAACTTGAGGATTTCCTTTTAAAGATTTCCCACCTTCAAAGTTAGAACCAAGCGCCTGTTAAATAACAAAATTCAACTGAATAAAATTTAAAATCTTATTGGTTTTATTGAACGATGCATGAATCTGACAGGATCCCATCTAGCAAGTAGAGGGAGCTCAAAGGAATTGTACAACATGGAAGGCTTTTTTTATAAGCAGAAGGGGGAAAGAGTGGGTTGTTTCAGGCTCAGGTAACCTACCTATGGGGGATAAGAGGGGCTATCAGTCTGATCACCTTACTAGGACTGAGCAGGAAAGTCCAGATTGACCGGTTAAAATTACATTCCTGGGAGAGGCTGAAACTATAATTATGTTAAGTATTAGGTCTTGGTTTGATGACACAGCCTTAGAACAAATGCTTCGGCATTTGCATCTAAATTACTAAAGTGAGTTTTAATGGTAAGTTCTCAACTACTGTGCTATGCCACCAAAGAAGAGTGACACCAAAGAAAAGTTACTGTGTGATTAATTCTCTGTCTGTGCCATAGTACCTGAGAGAGAAATGCTTCCTCAATCCTTAGAAGGAAAACTGAGTGATACATTAGGGTTAGCAACTAGCATATGAAAAAGAGTCTTGAATATACAGAACCTCAAATATTTCTAGAATACACAGAAGCACAGTTTTGCTTGTTTTTTTTTTCATTTGATTTTCACATCAATGTTGCAAATTTTCAGGTGACCAGCCAAGTGACTCAGTTGGTTAGGAGTTGGCATAGAGCACATGCTCTGAGCAACAGGACCGCCGGTTTGATTCCCTCATGGGCCAGTGAATGCTGCACCCTAGCTGAGCTGTCACTGAGCTGCCAACAGGTGGCAGGATGGCTCAGCTGGTGCAACAACACGATTGCCTGTTCAATGGTGGGCTATGCCCACCCGTAACTAAAGATTGAACACCGCACCCTGAGCTGAGCTGCCTCCCCGATGGCTCAGTGGATAGGGTGTGCACTCTTAACTACAAGAATGCCAGGTTCAACTCCCACATGGGATGGTGGCTATGCCCACCCACAACTAAGACTGAATTCAGCACACTGCGCTTAGAGGCCATGTGCTGCCAATGGGAAGCCAGATGGTGACTTGCATCCTCCACAATGAAGACTGAAGAACAACAACTTGGCTGGTCCCCTCTCCTAATTCCCCAACACTGTTCCCCTCCCCCATTTCCCCAATAAAATCTTTATAGAAAAAAAAAATATTGCAAATTTTCAAATTAATTTAAGGGGAAGGAAAACTTTGACACAGCAATGCACACTTATTTGCCCCAAATCATGTAGCAACTATGTTGACACAACTATATTGCCTGAATTTGAACTTCGGTTTCTCTGGTTTTAAACCACACCATCCCCATGCTTAGAACCCCACCCTTTCTCCATACCGCAGTGTATTAATGCTCACTACACTGATTTTTGGTGACTCAGAATCTATTTATTTAACTGCTTAAGATGGCACCATAATTTCCTTTTGGGGAATTCCAGTGGTACCTCTTTGGATAACCTGGGTAAGCCTGGCAGTGAAACTTCCTGTCCTGCCCTAGTGATATTGTAGGTATATGACCTAGAGAAACCAATCAAATCCTCTCCTGGAAATTTTAATCTTAAGTTACTATCCAAGAAGAGATATATAGAGAATCTAACAATTATAGTGGCCACCCACTTACTATCTGTGTAGAGAGCATAGGTCGCTACCTGTGCATACCTGGGAGAATTCAGGGAGAAATGGGCATTCACTCTGTGCTCCATTTACTCTAAGAGCTTTAAACAGGCAATGTGGTAATCTTGATCACCATGGTTGAAATTGTCACTGGGCTACCCTCCAGAAAGTCCTAAAGCTTCTCAATTCCTAGACTATGTCAGGAGCTTTGCTTGCTTACAGGAACTGAAAAAACAATTCCTGACCTCAAAATGAAGAGAGCTGGGTACAAAATCCAAGATGGTGATGGGACATCGTGTGCAGAAAGGACCGTGTGCCAAAGGGCCAAGTGCAACAGAAGAATACTCATGCCTGGAAGAATGTAAACACTCCACGCCACAGCCTATAAACACAGAGGGCTCCTCCCCAGTCAGGGAGAAGGTGTACTTAAAGCATGAACTCACCTTTATCTATTCTTGGATCAAAGAATAAAGTTTCTTCTCTGCTTTACTGAACTCAGTTGTGTTCCATTGACGTGAATGGCACTGGGTAGAAGGACCTTGGTTTATATATGAATCATTCCATAAGACATGGAGAATATTTCTATAAGAAGAATATGAGTACTGGAGTGGGAAGAGTGTATTTATGGATCTTTCTAGAACACAGGGACTGAGTCAGCCAACTTTTGTTGCACGTGGCATTGAAGTCCTGGTGAGGGACCTAAAGCAGAGTCATGTCCAGCTCTCAATCAGCTAGGGGAGAATTCATGTTAAAAGAGCAGGTTTGCCCTCTGCTTGGCCAAACTTCAAGTGAAGACCAAGTTCCTTAATATAGAACGTTATACCAGTTTCTTACTCCTTCCTAAAAATAAATTTAATGAAAGTATTTATGTTGTCCTTGTTGTGAAAGTCTAAAATGACAAAGGGGGGGACTTCTGGTAAAATGGCGCAATAGACAGATGCTGTGCTAACTACCTCCCAGGATCACACCAAAATTACAAACAAATTATACAGCATTCAACTCTGGAGGTCCCTGGAACACTAGATGAACAGAAGCACTAAACGAAGAACTTAAAGAGGAGGCCCTGTCGGGTCTGGTAGGACAGGCGGAGACGAGAGAGGGCGAGCCCCGTGAGGGAAGCCTCAGCCGTGAGAAGCTTGTCTGGTTGGGGAGAGACCCTCCGGCCACACACCAAGCTCACCAGCCTAGAGCTCCTTTGCCAGGAAGAGGAGTTCTAAGATAGCCGGCAGTAAATTAGTGAGGACTCTCTTTGCTCAGCTCGGTGAGGCTAAGAGCGGCTGGAGAATTAGTGGGGCCGGTACACGGGCTTGCTCGCTGGTGAGCACTTACCTGGTTCCTGGTGGAGGGAGTAGCAATGTGAGCCGGGCCCAGGAGCCTGTGGGGACGGACTGAACTGAGCACCTTTGGTGCAAAGGCTGGAGGTTTTTGGACTGTTGTTCCCGTGGTGTGGAGCCTGCACACGAGTGGTGTAGGGAGGGTGCCATTTTGTCAGGGTTGGGCCCTCCCACGGAGGATCAGGTTCGAGACCTCATTGGTCTGGTGGAATTGGAGCAGAAGTGCATGTGTGCATGCGCGCGTGCGCATGCGGCCTTGTATCCCCACCCTCTGCCCGGCTTATACTGCGTTGCCAGGGAAACGCTGGGTGGGTGCCCTGTGGCTCCAACAGGCTGCTCACTGAGACGAGGGAGTCCGCAAGCTGCCTCCAGTCTCTGCTCTCTGCACTGCGCTTGCAGAGTTGCCAGGCTGGTGATTGGTTGTCGGGCTGCTCGGCCTGATCTGCGAGAGGCTGATTGGGAACAGGCTGAGACTGGGAATTTTCCTGGGAGTGTTGGGCCGTGAGCTGTGTGCCTGCGTGATCCAGCCAAGGCTCTCCTGGTGATCTATCTATTACATCAAAGCAATCCCAGAGCGACAGTCAGAATGGGGAAACAAAGAAACATGTCACAAGTAAAAGATCAGAAGAAACCTCTAGAAATGGAACTAAATGAAACAGAGGGAGCCAACCTTTCAGAGACACAGTTTAGAACACTGATGATAAGAATGTTTAAGGAACTTAGCGAGGACATAAAGAAGGATAGGGAAACCATAAAAAACAACCTGTTAGAACTAAAGAATACAATAACTGAAATGAAGAACACACTCGAAGGAATCACCAGTAGAGTATGAAGCAGAGGAGCGGATCAGCGATTTGGAAGATAAAATAGCAGAAATCACCCAGTTGGCACAGCAAAGAGACCAAAGAATAAAAAACAATGAAAATAGTTTAAGAGCCCTATGGGACAAGGTGAAATGCAATCACATTCGACTCATAGGAACACCAGAAGGAGAAGAGAAGAAGCAAGTGGTCGAGAATGTATTTGAAAAAATAATGACTGAAAACTTCCCTACCCTGGTGAAGTAAATCAACATACATGCCCAGAAAGTGCAGAGGGTTCCAAGCAAGCTGAACCCAAACAGGTCCACACCAAGACACATCATAGTTAAAATGGCAAAGGTTAAAGACAGAGACAGAATCCTAGAGGCAGCAAGAGAAAGACAGCAGGTTACATACAAAGGAACTCCTGTTAGACCAACAGCTGACTTGTCTACAGAAACTCTGCAGGCCAGAAGGGAGTGGCAGGAGATACTCAAAGTGACACAGAATAAAGGCCTACAACCAAGATTGCTCTACGCAGCACGACTATCACTTAAAATTGAAAGAAAAATAAAGAGCTTCTCAGAAAAGAATAAGCTTAAGGAATTCATTATCACCAAGCCAGCATTGCAAGAAATGTTGAAAGGGCTTTTTTAAACAAAAGAAATGGGTAAACAAGCTAACCCAGGGAGACCAGGAATACAAATAACAAAATGGCAATACATATGCACCTATCAGTAAACATTTAAATGTGAATGGGCTAAATGCTGCAATCAAAATACAGAGAGTGGCTGAATGGATAAGAAAATAGGACAATGTATATGCTCTCTACAGATGGAATAAGATATTCCATGCAAATGGAAATGAGAAAAAAAAAAAAGCTGGAGTGCCAATACTTATTTTGGACAAAATAGACTTTAAAATGACTACAATAAAGACAAAGAAGGGCACTATAACCCTAATAAACATCTATGCACCCAACATAGGAATTCCTAATTACATATAACAGATTTTGACAGACATAAAGACAGAGATCAACAGTAACACTATCATAGTAGGGGACTTCAACACCATTGTCACCAATGGACAGACCCTTTAGACAGAAAATCAACACAGAAAGAGGGACCTTAAATGATACTTTAGACCAGCTGGACTTTGTTGATAATTTTAGAGCATTTCACACTGAAAAAACAGAATATACATTCTTCTCAAGTACACATGGGACATTTTCCAATATAGACCATGTTAGGTCACAAAACAAGTCTCAGTAAATTTAAGAAAATTGAAGTCATGTCTAGCGGATATAAAGGAAAAACTGATGGTTGCTGGCTGGGAGGGAGAGCGGAAGAAGGAGAGGGGGAAGGTTTTGGACAGTGTAGGTGGGACTACAATGTTGTTGCAGGGATATGGGGGCAGTTCTGGGAATGCAATTGATAATGTTGTGAAAAGACTATTATGTTGTGTGAAATAAGTCAGTTGGAGAAGGGCATGTACCATGTGATCTCACTTGTGTGTGGAGTCTGAAGAGCTGAGTGAACGATCAAAGTAAACAGACTTGTAGATGTAGAGGAAAAACTGAGGGTTGCTAGTTGGGAGGGGGGTGGGGATGCGGGGGAAGGTTAAGGGATTAGACAGCATAAATAGACAACTACAATATTGCCACAGGGATATGAAACACAGTTCGTGGAATATAATAATGTTGTAAAAATTTTGTGATGTGTGAGATAGTCACATGTCTTGTTAGGGAGACCACTTCATGGATGGAGTAGAGGCTTGATCACTGCACTGTACACCTGAAACTGATGTTGTATAGTATTGTATGCCAACTGTAACTGAATATGTGGATGGTCACGGGATATGAAGTATACTGTGGAGGGGACTCAAGGGAGTTGTGATCAATATGTATGATATGGTGGGGAGTGTGGTGGCGAACTGGAGGAGAGGGGTTGTCACTTTGTGGGGTAAAGAGTATAACTATTGTGTTATACACCTGAAACTAATAAAATAAATAAAATAAAATAAAATAAATAAATAAATAAATAAATAAAATGACAAAGGGCTCTTAAAAAGATTTCAAAAGTGTGCTTTCATCACAGTGATAGGTGTATTTATCAGAATATTAATGCTGAAAAAAATCTTTCTCAAATATAATCAATCCTTTAAAAAAAAAAAAGTTAAAGGAAATGTCTGTCTTCATTCAAAGCGTCTACTTCAATCACCTGATTGTTCTTTCTCTTTGCTTCCTATCTATTCCCTTTCTTCATATTCCCATCTCACTTCTTTATGTAGTATGAATATATTCTCTCTCTTTTTTTTTTTAACCCTTAAGTGTCTTTGATCTTCTTCTCTGTGATTACCAGGCTTCACAGATGGGACTGAAATATGAGTGAAAATGACTTAATATGGAGTTCCTATTCAGAAAAAAATTTGTCTTCAGTGATGTTTGATGATTTCTCCTGGGAAAATAAAGGCATTCAAAATCTTATCCTAGTCATCTCTGAGAAAAACATTTCAATTTGGCCAAGCAGCTGCTTAAAGGAGAGCTAAAAACTGACATGAACAAAAAGAGTTCCTGCAGCAGTTAACACAGTGACAATTTCATATTGATAACACTCTGAGGGCAATCCCTGCCTTCCTAGCACAGGCCACAAAGTACAGGCTAACAATGATAAATCTAGCCCTTTGAAGATGGTATGCATGAATATGTTGATTTGCATTTATCAGTTTGCTTTTAGATATTTTTTTCCTATTTTTAAAAGCAGAACTAGTATAACTGTGTTATTTGAAATTTCTACTCATTATAATAAATATTCTTGAAAATAGATGACTGGCTTTCCAAGGGAATACAGTTTTATTTATTACAAGTAGTTTTAGTTGATGTATCAGAGAGAACAAATGCCATAAAATACTTCTCACATTGTTTTACCCAATACTATTTTATTGAGAAGAAAACATATATATATATAAACCTCCTGTGATCTGGCCAGGTAACAACAAATTCCTTTAACTTTATCTTAAAGAGTTATGTACATTTGAAGTCTATTCCTTAGTGGTGTCCACATTTAATATAAAATTTATGTTTTAAATAATTTACCTTACCTTTCTCTCTAATCTTTGAGGGAAAAAAAAATCTGCTAAAAAAGTAGCATTATCACTTGGTTGCATGCATTCCTCCTGGGCTACCAACTCATCCCAACTTAATAACCACATGCCGAAGAAGATGCTGTTTTAAGCCACTGAAGAAAAGGCCATATTGTTAGTTTGGATAAGGTATAGTCTATCCTTCTTCATATATTAGGTTACTGAGTGTATTTTAAAAGGTACTCATTCCTCCAGTTAGTCAACAATTATTTATTGAGTGCCTTCTATGGGTGCCTTCCGTGGATGAGGCTGGTAAAGGAGATAATTAAGGAAGTTGCCCTCAAGGTGCTTGTAATTTATGGAAACTGCACAGAATTAACAAAGTAGATAAATAAACCAACTAACAAGCCACTCAGCTAATCCACCAACTGATGGTTAGAGAGTACATTAAGACTTGGAGGAAATATACAAGGTGATGAGATAAAATTCTGGGAAGAGGCAACTTTAGATTACTAACCCTTCTGAAAAGGCAATATGATGGTAATGCCTAAATATAGGAAAGAGACAGCTGTGCAAGCCAGTGAGTCCTGATCACGTTCTTAATGGGTGAAACACATAGATTTAAAGCCAGGGACACTTTATTAGGAATTGATTATTGGGTCTCTTTTGCTATTTGGTTTAGAGATCAGCCGGAAGTTCTCAGTTATGATTGCTCTAGTCCTGGTTCCTAGGTGCAAAGCTGGCCTTTCACCGACTTTCGTTTCATAGTTATGTCACACTTCCTGGAAGAATCTCCTTGAGATAACATTTCTGTAAACTTTTTAGAATAATCAGTACATCCTAGATATTAATTTCATTAGCACTGGCTTTATTAGAGGATTCATTTTTCAGAATCTCCTTATCCTTGGCTTTAGTACATACAGATCATTATGTATTGTTTCCCAAGGAAAATATGGAAAGAAACAATGTTGTTTTACTATCTAAATTAAAGAATCCTTTTTCATTCCTTTTCAGCAAAAAGTGTATGCGCACACACGCGCGCACACACACACACACATTCAACTTCAGTCAACTTTCTTCAAATGGAATTTCAAATGGAAAACAAGTGCTACCAAAATGTAGTAACAGAAAAATTTTGATTGAATTCAAATTTGGAAGCCAGGTTGCCTCTCCAAACAGTCTTTGCTCGCCATATTTCATGTTCCTCACCTCTTTTCTCCAGCAGTATACCCTAAGCAACTTGACAATTGTAATTGTCCACTGGAGGCTCCTGGAAGCATGTTATGAAAATAATTTCCTAGCAAGATACAAAGGTTCATAACAGCCTTTCCATCCTTACCCTTACTATTTTGAAAGCATTTATTTGAATGTTATCAACTCTGGTCACATTGATGCCTTGATGGGAAATGAGACTGTTAACATACTCTTAATTCTGCTAATAATTCTACCAATGTATTACAGCAGGACATTCCACAAATTTTACCTTCTACATCTTATGTTACAAGATTCTCTTTTCATTCTGTAAAGCTCTAATTCTAGTATGATATTGTAACTGAGAGGATCTGATTTAAAAAGTCACTTTTTCAAGATGTTCAATTATTTTTTTTTGTTCAAGTTTTATTGAGAAGCAATTGACATACATCGCTGTATGTTTAAGGTACATAGAATGATGGTTTGACTTACATACATTGTAAAATGATTACCACAGTAGGGTCAGCTAACATCCATCTTCTCATACAGATATAATAAAAATAACAAGAAATAAAGAAAACAGGAAAAAAATTTCCTTGTGATGGGAACACTTAGGATTTATTCTCTTAAAAACTTCCCTTTATAACATACATCATGGTTAGCTATATTCATCATGTTCTGCATTCCATCAATGGTACTTATTTATCTTGTAACTGGAAGTTAGTACCTTTGATCGGCTTTCTCCAGTTTCTGCCCTCCTCCCCACTCTCTGCCTCTGGTAACCACAAGTCTGATCTCTTTTTCTATGTGTTTTTATTATTATTATTTTAGATTCCATATATAAGTGATCTCAGTATTTGTCTTTCTCTGACTTATTTCATTTAGCATAACACTTTCAAGGCCCATCCATGTTGTCGCAAATGGTAGGATTTCCTTTTTTTTTAATGGCTGAAAATATCATTTTATATACATACATATACACCTGGATGAAAAGATATATAATATCTTTAGCATCCATCTGTCCATCGCTGAACACTTAGGTTGTTTCCATGTCTTGGCTATTACAAATAATGCTGCTATCAATATGGTGGTGCAGATATCTTTTCAAGTTAATGTTTTTGTTTCCTTTGGATAGAGTCGCAGAAGTGGAATTGCATATGGGATTTCACTTTTACTTTTTTGAGGATCCTCCATACTCTTTTCCATAGTGGTTGCACCAATTTACAGTCCTACCAACGCTGGGTTCACGAGGGGGTGCAAGGGTCGTATGTTCGCTACATCTGTGCCAGCACTTCTCTCTTCTTTTTGATGATGGCCCTTCTAACTGGTATGAGGTGGTATCTCCTTGTAGTTTTAATTGGCATTTTTCTAATTGCGGGGAGCCAGCCCCCGCGAGGACCAGGGGTTCCCTCAGGTGAGACGGCGTCAGCGAGGAGAAAGAAGGAGGGAGACACCAGAAAGAGGTTCACAGGAGTGTCACACACACACTTTATTAAAGCCTGGCCCCTTTTATAGGGGCTTCTGACCATCACCTCAATTGCAAGTTATGTTTCACATGATCAGGATGTTTTTCTCTTTCTCGGAGCTTTTACCTTTTTGTAATTGTATCTTTCCAGGGTACACCGGTTACCATGACTATCTTACAGGACGTACACTTGAACTTAGTAGCAAAAGGAGTCTCAAACTTTTCCTATCCCAGGAAGAGCTGCATATCATTGCAATAGAGGGGAACATCCGTTTCTCAGTCAGAGCTTCAGTTTTTGTTGCTACAGCAATGTGCAAAGCAAAGAGTTAAAACAAGGCTGTTAATTAAAATACCTCATGGTCAGTAAGTTGTCTCTTATCAGAACTCTCATGGCCGAGAGACCTTGGTCTCCTGGTCTCCAAGGAAACCTTTCACAGCTGCATAGGCAAGTAAGCTCAAGGTTGGATGATATCACCAGTTTCTCACAGACACTACCTGTTTCTCACAGACAGGATTTGCCTATGTGACCAGAGGCCTGAGCCTCAGTTTCCAAGGGGCTTGAGTCCCCTATTTCTCAGACTTGGGGTCCCCTCAAGCTGTAGCCTGTTTTAGGGAGTTTCTTTTTTTTTTTTTAGGAAATCTTGCTCCGTCATCGACTTACACAGCCAGCTATCACCAGGGTACCACAAGAACTTGTCACAAATGCAGTGAGTACTGTCTCCTATAAGATCTGATGTGGAGGAAAGGCACATGGGTTCATAGAGACAGGAGATATTATATGACCAACCATAAGGCAGCATCCCAGACATCCAGTGCTGAGCATGGATCTTTATTTCAATGTGGCCTTGTCAGACACTGGAAGACTGTTGGTTCCCGGCATCTAATGGCTAGTCATGTTGAGCATGTTTTCATGTCCCTGTTTGCTTTTCATATATCTTCTTTGGAGAAATGTGTGTTTGTGTTGGTCCATTTTTTCACTGGGTTATTTGGGGTTTTTTTCTATTGAGTTGTATGAGTTCTTTATATAGTTTGCATAATAACCCCTTATCAGGTATATGCTTTGCCAATATTTTTTCCCCCTTCTGTAGGTTATCTTTTCTCTTTGTGGTTAGTTTCTTCTGTTGTGAAGAAGCTTTTTAGTTTGATGTACTCCCACTTGTTTATTTTTGCTTTTTCGCTTGTATGTTAGGTGTTATAGCCAAAAAATCATTACAACACCCGTATCAAGGAGCTTTGTTCCTATGTTTTCTTCTTGGAGTCTCATGTTTTCAGGTGTTACATTTAAATTTTTAATCCATTTTGAATTAATTTTTGTGAGTTGTATAAGATATGAATCCAGTTTCATTTCTTTTTTCATGTGAATATCCAATTGCCCCAGCACCATTTATTGAAGAGACTGCCTTTTTTCCATTGAGCATTCTTGTTCCCCTTGTCAAATATTAGCTGACAAGTTTTTTTCTAATCATTCTACTTTCAAGGTCAAGTTATCCCAATCTTCAAAATTTATCATACAATTTTGACCAAATATCCAAAAATGAGAACTATTATTAGCAATGATATATAAAACTCACTATTTTAAATATGCCCCAAATTTACAAGTCCAGTTAAACAAAACTCTTCTTAGAAATGCTTTCTTAAAAATAGTTTTCATTCCATGAATAAATGTTTGGTTTAAAGGGGAGGAGGAAGACACCTCTGTTATTTGTTTCATTATTGTATATCTGAAACAGTCTTTACTAGGTTGTCTAGTTTACCAACTCCTAGTACAGTGTTCAATTAGAATACTTTAGTGCTCGCTTGCTATTGTATAAGGTAGCACAATGATTTTCATCAAGCACATCCAGGTGCGTCTAAAGCACACTCAAATTTCAGAGCAGCTGACCTAAACTGTGGATTGGTTTATGGTTATTGCAATCAATCTTGCAGAGGAAAATACTATAAACATAAACTACTTTCAACAAATGGGTTTACTCATGTGTTGTCATATGGTTTTGTACAGGAGAATTTGTACCAGCTTCATTTCCACATTGGAACAGCATTAAAAAACGTGCAACTAATTTAGAAAGTCAGAATTGCTTTATGAAAAACAGTGGATTTCCTTAAGGGAAAGTATATATTATACATATTAGCTATTTCTTGATAATAACCTTATGTGTAAAAAACAATTTTAAATCTGTTATCTAAGGTTAATCACTGCATTTTAAGAAAAAGTATTGGTTTTCTCCCTAGATAATGTAGTAAGTTTCTTTATTTTTTCAACAAAAATATATAAATTTTTCCTGGTATGGCACAAGAAAACTATTGCGTTGTCAGAAAAGTCATGACATATTTTTTCTATGTTTTTCATTGCAAAAATGTGTTATGACTTTTCTAACAATCCAGTATATATTTTCCTTGTAAGTAAATGTAAAAAAAAAATTAGATTCAGGAACATTTTTTAAAATTGAATAACATTTTCAAAATTGTTTTTCTTTTTTTCTGCAGGATTTTCTTTCTGATTATTCCATACAATATGCTATTTTTGGTATATGCCTTATATAAGCAAGAAAGCTTATGTACTTTAAATTATTAATTACATTAAAATATTTTCCTCCAAATAATTTTACAGTACTTTCAGAAAAGAATTAAAGAAAATGTTATATAAACTTCTATTGCTAGAGTGAATGAAAGGAGCAAAAGTATTCAAAAAAACAAGAAAATCTGATGTAAATTTTACTTCTTACTCTTGCTTGTTATATCGCACTTTATATACCAACTGATATCTGAATCAAGATTTTTATAGCAACCTAGAATTCCTGGATTAAGTAAACCTACTTCTTCAATACAACTTGGGTATCTTCAAATGTTCTAATAATCTACTTTTGGCGAAAAGATGACAGTTCAATCAGTTAATACAAGATAGTTGTCAAATTTTAATAAAAACCTGATTAAAAAAAATTTATACAATTTCAGTGATATTTGAACACTTGATATTTTAGTAAGAAAATATTTTTATTGAAAAGAGAAATATGGATCTGTAAAAAGAAGAGAAATTATTAAACAATTTATTCTTAGTATTTTCCCAAGTTCCTTATTCATTGTTTCAGCAGCTAGAAGGAACATGCTGTTCCAATGTGGAAATGACCTCCTTGCTTAATACCTTTAACTACTCCCCCCATTGGTCATCCTCTGGTACATGAAAGGGTGACCATATTTGGTATTAGTGCCATTCTCAGTTACTGTCAGGTTAAACTTGTTCTTACATCACTGTAAAACTCATAGGTTTTGCTGTCAGGTTCATGGAAACTTTTTTCTGTTTATCTTGTGAATCTTATTTCTGTTCCTCCAAATGCAGTGAGAACATCTGGTGTGGTGCTGATGGCTGTGAATATGCATTTAAGACACTTGAGAGAACCCAGTACACTAGGGAGATTACAATGGTGACAACCAGGAGTGTAACACCAAGAAACTGAAGCACACTCCTTAGCCAGGGGTCCCATGAACCAAACCAGTGAGTGTCACATAAATCAAAGAATGTACCTAAAGAAGCATTGTAACCACATGTGAACTTCGTTTCTTTAGCATGCATTCTGCTTTAATCCAAGCTCGCTTTGTTTAGCCTGATAGAACTAGGACGCACTTGCATTTTTTCCACCAGATCCTCCTGCCTGCACATATACCATATGTCCACTCCTTTTAATCGCTAAGCCCTGAGGACATTAGGTTCTGTTCAGTGTCAAACTCCCTTAAGAATAAAGTTTTAGGCCTATTGATCATGACCAAGGTACTATAACCAAACCTCAGACTAGAAAAAAATTTTAGTCAAACACAGGTAATACCTTGGCCTCAGTCATGTTTTGGCTCCAGACTCATGAAAGTGGAAGATCCCCATGGACCACATTCCCTGGAAACCACACAGAACAATGCCATGACTGACACCAGGACCTGATGGCATGATCAACTGCTCCTGCCTTAGCCCTGGCCAATCGGCAGAGCCCACAACCCCAACTCCCATAGTAACCACAATTAATGATTTTCTCTTATATAACTGAGCTACTAGAGGCCCTCAGGGAGCCAAGGTTTTGAGAGCACTAGCTCACCGTGTCTCTGGGCTTGGTGCCAGTTCCTTAAATAAACCTTTAGTTTCTCTGCAGCAATGTCCTGTTTGTGTCTTGTTTGGCTTGGATGTGCACAGGAAAGTGGACCCTTTGAGTCTGTGTTAACAGCATCAGCACACTTTATCCAAGGGGTTTGTTTGTTAATTTCTTGTATTTGAGTTTCTACACTACTGAGGTGTTGATCCAAGTACAGGAGCAGATATCTGCTATGGCCCAGACTCCACCTGATTCAGTCAACTAGCAATCTAAAGTAATTTTATTATCTAAAACCACCTTAGCAAGAAAGTGTAGGGACTTTCGTTGTGCACCTATGGCCTTGGGTAGATTCAGGGGTAGTTGCCAGAGTTAAAGACAAGCTTCTAATTATGTTTTCATTTGCACTTACTCTCAGCTATGGAAAATGGTACTCTGCAAATGATGCCCATCCAGAGGGGGTGAACATCTGCTGCTAAGCTTCTTTTGCCTTCTACATTGACACAGCATACTCATCCAAAGTCTAGAGTTTACCTTAGGGTTCGTTCTTGTATTGCATGCTCTACGGGTTTGGACAAAAGTACTACAGTGACATGTATCCATCATTATAATATCATACAGAGTATTTCCACTGCCCAAAAATTCCCCTGTACTCTATTTAGTCATCTTCTCCCACCTACTTCCTTGGCATCCATTGATCTTTTCATTGTCTCTATAATTTTGCCCTTTCAGAATTCTTGACTTATATAGTATATAGGCTTTTTATTATAGATTGTCTTTTTTCACTTAGTAATATATATTTAAGATTCTGCTATGTCTTTTCATGGCTTGATATCTCATTTCCTTCTTGCACCGAATAATAGTCCTTCATCTGGATTGACCACAATTTATCTATCCATTCACCTACTGAAGGACACCTTGGTTGCTCCCAAGTTTTTGCAATGATGAATGAAGCTGATATTAACCCCAGTGGGCAGACTTTTTTGTGGACAAGTGATTTATTTTTGTGTGGACATAAGTTTTCAACTTTGGGCAAATATCAAGAAGCATGATTGCTGGATCATATGGTAAGAGTATGTTTATATTTATAAGAAATTGCACAGTGCCTTCTAACATGGCTGCACTATTTTGCATTCTCACCAGCAATGTAGGTGAGTTTCTTTTGCTCCACATCTTCACCAGCAGTTAATGTTTTCTATGTTCTAGCGTTTCACCATTCTAGTAAGTGCCTAGTGGTAAGTGCCTGTTGTTTTAATTTACATTTCCCTAATGACATATGATGTAGAGCCTCTTTTGTCATCTAAATTTTTTCTTGCTTACCTTTTTGGTTACTGTGGGAAATTGGGGCAATGCCTCCAGGAAAAGTCCTACAGTAACTTTTGGATAAAATTCCTGAATTATAGTTCATAGATCATAGCTTAATAGTTCAAGGGAAAACAAAATACAAACTTCCTGTGGCTGACGCCTATCAGAGAGTGTCCTAAAGATTTCTTGAACCTTCAAAACTCCTTCCCTAATCTATCCACTAGCATCAATTACACGTTATCTATCACTGTCTTCTGCGATAAAAATAACAATAATAATAATCAAGAACTTGTTGAAATAATAATAATCAAGAACTGAGCAGCACAAGGAAACTTCTGCAGGTTAATATCTATTTCCATTTCTCCTCTTAACACCCTAGTAGTAGGGGAAATAATGAACCTCAAAAGATGTCCACAGACGATTCTCAGAACCTTGAATATATTACTTTCCAAGGCAGAAAAAGACATTGCAGATACAACCAAGGTTGAAGACTGACATGAAAAGATTATGCTGCATTCTTTAGGTGGGTCCAATTGAATTACATAAGTCCTTAAAAGCAGAGACATTTTCTGGATGCAAACAATCAGAGAGATAGCATCACGAGAAAGATTCAACTTACTCTTGCTGCCTTTGGAAATGGAGGAAGGGCGCTATGCCAAGGAACGAGGGAAACCTCTAAAAGCCAGAGAATTCAAGGACGCATTCTCCACTAGAGCCCTGTTAACATTTTGATTTTAGCCCAGTGAGACCCATGTCAGACTTCTGACCTACAGAAACGTAAGATAATTAATTTTTATTCTTTAATTTACCATATTTGTGGTAATTTTTTATGACAGCAAAACTCTCATAACCTTCACAAATGTAACACATACACACATACCCCTTTACCCTCATATACTGTAATCTATTATGTATAGATATACCTAAACATATTTAGGATGGAACCTCAATATAGGAGGCAGACAATAAAATTGTTTGATATTAAATAAAGAGCCTACTTTACTAAAATTCTTAAAGAGCAAATTCTTAAAGAATAGAGTTTAATATATTTTTCTTACTTCCTTTGCTTTGGAGAAATAATTTCTAAGGAAAAATAATAAACACTACAATGGTCTTAATCATTTTTTTCTTTTGCTCAGGTATCTTTACATACTGAAAGGACACATTTTGCAAAATATACTAATTGTTTTTGTGATCTTTGTATTTGGGAGAGCCAAAAAATGTTAAGAACATTTAAACATTAAAATAGTTGATTCTGGGCCAGGCGAGTGGCGCAGTGGTTAAGCACTGGCTTGGGAAGCCAGCAGCCCCAGTTCAGGTCCCACATATGAGGGCCAGTGACACTGCCCTCAAAAATAAATAAATAGGGGACTTCCGGTAAAATGGCGCAATAGACAGACGCTGTGCTAACTACCTCCAGGATCACACCAAAATTACAAACAAATGATACAGCATGTCCCTGGAACACTAGATGAACAGAAGCACTAAACAAAGAACTTAAAGAGGAGGCCGTGTAGGGTCTGGTAGGACAGGCAGAGAAGAGAGAGGGCGAGCCCCGTGAGGGAGTCCCAGCCGTGGGAAGCTTGTCTGGTTGGGGAGAGACCCTCCGGCCACACACCAAGCTCACCAGCCCAGAATTCCTTTGCCGGGAAGAGGAGTTCTAAGATAGCCGGCAGTAAATTAGTGAGGACTCTCTTTGCTCAGCTCGGTGAGGCTAAGAGCGGCTGGAGAATCAGTGGGGCCGGCGCCCGGGCTTGCTCGCCGGTGAGCACTTACCTGGTTCCTGGTGGAGGGAGTGGCTGTGTGAGCCGGGAGCCTGCAGGGACGGACTGAACTGAGCACCTTTGGTGCAAAGGCTGGATTTGCACTGTTCTTCCCGTGGTGTGGAGCCTGCGCGCGAGTGGTGTAGGGAGGGTGCCATTTTGTCAGGGTTGGGCCCTCCCACGGAGGATCAGGTCCGAGACCTCATTGGTCTGGTGGAATTGGCGCAGAAGTGCGAGTGTGCGTGAGGCCTTGGATCCCCACCCTCTGCCCGGCTTGTACTGTGTTGCCAGAGAAATGCTGGGCGGGTGCCCTCTGAGACCTGGGGGTGTGCAAGCTGCCTCGGATCCCCACCCTCCTCACAGCTTGTGCTGCGTTGCCAGGGAAATGCCTGCTGGGCGTTCTCCAGCTCCAACAGGCTGCTCACTGAGACGCCGGAGTGCGCAAGCTGCCTCGGGTCCCCGATCTCCGCACTACACTTGCAGAGTTGCCAGGCTGGTGATTGGTTGTCGGGCTGCTTGGCCTGATCTGCGAGAGGCTGATTGGGACAGGCTGAGACTGGGAGTTTTCCTGCGAGTGTTGGGCCGTGAGCTGTGTGC
The DNA here is from genome assembly GCA_033961575.1 of Aselliscus stoliczkanus. Taxonomy (NCBI): domain Eukaryota; kingdom Metazoa; phylum Chordata; class Mammalia; order Chiroptera; family Hipposideridae; genus Aselliscus; species Aselliscus stoliczkanus. The sequence goes on from CM066736.1 coordinate 117,477,091, forward strand.
CTGCGTGATCCAGCCAGGGCTCTCCTGGCGATCTATCTAATACATCAAAGCAATCCCAGAGCGACAGCCAGAATGGGGAAACAAAGAAACATGTCACAAGTAAAAGATCAGAAGAAACCTCTAGAAATGGAACTAAATGAAACAGAGGGAGCCAACCTTTCAGAGACACAGTTTAGAACACTGATGATAAGAATGTTTAAGGAACTTAGCGAGGACATAAAGAAGGATAGGGAAACCATAAAAAACAACCTGTTAGAACTAAAGAATACAATAACTGAAATGAAGAACACACTTGAAGGAATCACCAGTAGAGTAGATGAAGCAGAGGAGCGGATCAGCGATTTGGAAGATAAAATAGCAGAAATCACCCAGTTGGCACAGCAAAGAGACCAAAGAATAAAAAACAATGAAAATAGTTTAAGAGCCCTATGGGACAAGGTGAAACGCAATCACATTCGACTCATAGAAATACCAGAAGGAGAAGAGAAGAAGCAAGTGGTCGAGAATGTATTTGAAAAAATAATGACTGAAAACTTCCCTACCCTGGTGAAGTAAATCAACATACATGCCCAGAAAGTGCAGAGGATTCCAAGCAAGCTGAACCCAAACAGGTCCACACCAAGACACATCATAGTTAAAATGGCAAAGGTTAAAGACAGAGACAGAATCCTAGAGGCTGCAAGAGAAAGACAGCAGGTTACATACAAAGGAACTCCTGTTAGACTAACAGCTGACTTGTCTACAGAAACTCTGTAGGCCAGAAGGGAGTGGCAGGAGATACTCAAAGTGACACAAAATAAAGGCCTACAACCAAGATTGCTCTACCCAGCACGGCTATCACTTAAAATTGATGGAGAAATAAAGAGCTTCTCAGAAAAGAATAAGTTGAAGGAATTCATTACCACCAAGCCAGCACTGCAAGAAATGTTAAAAGGGCTTTTTTAAACAAAAGAAAGGGGTAAACAAGCTAACCCAGGGAGACCAGGAATACAAATAACAAAATGGCACTACAATATGCATCTATCAATAATCATTTTAAATGTGAATGGGCTAAATGCTGCAATCAAAAGACAGAGAGTGGCTGAGTAGATAAGAAAATAGGATACATGTATATGCTCTCTACAGATGGAATAAGATATTTCATGCAAATGGAAATGAGAAAAAAAAAGCTGGAGTAGCAGTACTTATTTTGGACAAAATAGACTTTAAAATGAAGACTACAGTAAAAGACAAAGAATGGCACTATAACCCTAATAAACATCTATGCACCCAACATAGAAACTCCTAACTACATATAACAGATTTTGACAGACATAAAGACAGAGATCAACAGTAACACTATCATAGTAGGGGACTTCAACACCATTGTCACCAACGGACAGACCCTTCAGACAGAAAATCAACACAGAAAGAGTTGATATAAAGGAAAACTGATGGTTGTTGGCTCTGAGGGAGTGGGGAAGAGGGAGAGGGGGAAGGTTTTGAACAGTGTAGATGGGACTACAATGTTGCCACAGGGAGATGGGGGCAGTTCTGGGAGTGTAATTGATAATGTTGTGAAGAGACTATTATGTTGTGTGAAATAAATCAGTCGGAGAAGTGCAAAAATAAATAAATAAATAAATAAATAAATAAATAAATAAATTAAAAAAATAGTTGATTCTTTTATAAGAGAGATAATGATCATGTATTGAAAATTTATCTAGTTTAGTTTTGAATCAAAGGTGACTTTGATAGGAATGATTTAAACTCTGAACTGAAAGTTTCTGGATTTCCTAAGATATGAAAGCCTTAGTAAAAATAGTAAATAATTGCACTTAGCAAAACATACCCAAATATTCATATATGCATTTGCATGCATCACCTTCCTGACCCATATGTAAATGTACTTGGTTTGCCTGCTTCTGTGATTACACAAACTTATTTTTTATGTTATTGTGGTGTTGTTTTTTTATTTTTTTATTTTTGCTTTTCTTTTTTTCAACTCTCCAGCCAAGGGTAAAAATAATCCTTAATGGAACAGAGTATTTCATTTCTGTTTAGGTTTCCAAACACAATCAACCCTCAATATGTTGTTGACCAACTTCTCAAGGCAACAAAAGTAGAAATCACTTGCTCAGGGACCAAAATTTTCCTTGAAACCTCAAATACAATATTACGTATTGTATTTTGTGAAAGCTACATGTGAAAGCTACATTGCATTCACAAAGTAACTTTACTGCCAATGTACACTGATTGCAAACCACTTTCCACCTGTCTATAGATCTGCAGGCAAAATATGTGGCACTTCATAAGAACATGCCTTACTCAGTAACCCAGACAAAATGTTCTTGTGCAAAACGAAAGGTCCTTTAAGTAGGGCTAGGAGATGGCTCTCTGAACATGCATGATAATCCTGTGGAATCCATATAACATGCAGAGTCCTAGGTCCCTAATGTCAGAAGATGGTGTTTCTGCTATGGGTGGCTGGGGACCACTCCTAATGCCCATACAAAAACAAAACCAAGAGAGCAGGCCAACATGGAAAAAGAGTTGAGTGAGGGGAAGAAGTTTCTCTGGAATGAAGATATAGTTTCAGATAAATCTTATCCAGGGTAAAAAACTCAATTTCTAAGGGCTTTTTATTTGTTGGTTTGTTTGTTTTTTTGTGTTTGTCCACTGTGTTTAAAACACCTCCAAACCACCCTAACATGTCTTTAATTTCCTTTGGAGAAAATCTTATGTCATTGGTTCACCATGATGTCTTCCTATTTAGACTTGATAGAGCTCAACCATGAAAAGTTTTAAGCCATGAGCATGGCTGAATGAAGAAAAGAACTCCAAATGAACAGAGATGAGCACATTCAAGCCATGGATCAAGGGGAATAACCCAATGTAGAAGCTGACCTGGGAAGGGTACCCAAGTGCTCCAAGACAAGGAGTCCATTATCCCATGGATGAAGGGAGGAATTGAAATCCCCAGTGTTTTCCTGTGTGGGTACAAACGTGTATGCAGACCTGTAAGTATGGCACGGAAAATAAGAGTACAGCAGCACGGCGGACCATATGCGACATCAAAAAACATTTCCACTGTGTGTTTCCAGATGAAGATAAGTTGGTAGACATCAGTGGTCATCTTATCCTGAATCTATTGCTTTCTAGCAATGAACTACATTACCATTAGCAAATTATTTTAAGCATTACTTTCCTTACTGTAAAAATGAAGGTAATAATGAATAAGAAACAATTTATCTGGCTGTTTAAACATTGGAAGCATCACTGAAATGAATTGTCCTAAAAAATTTGATACAAAAATAGCCTTATACAAATAATTTTAAAGGTATCAGGGTAAGAAATACTGTTTTTTTCCCTTTAATATGCCTCACAAAGTTTATTAATATAAGAATAATTTTAATACATGGGCATATGCATAATGTATTCAATTAGAGCAAGGTTTCTCCTTTAGCTGTGCTGATTTCATTTGAGTTTATAGTTACTGCTCATTATGTGCAGCATCTGCTTTATTGAATAAATCAATAAATCAATTAGGACCACAGAGCATGAGCTAGCAAAAGAACACAAATTCCAAAGCTCAGGGACGTGTATATGAATCCTTCCAGTTAATTCTAATGAAATGTAGTATAATGAGTCCTAAATTGGTAATCAAGAGAGTTGGGTTCTTTAGCCTCACACCTGTTATGGATTTGTTTGGCAAGTAATTTTCAACTAAAATTTGAAAAAGCAGTTATATACAAATAGTTTTCATTATTTATTTATTTATTTTTTTGCAACAGTATCCCTCTTTTTTTCCCAAAGGAAATCAAGCATATCTCAGCTATATGAATCAGTATATGCAGGACCCCTTATTTATTTAGACTAGGATCAAGGAGGGGCAATCTTGTTGTTTCTCCCCATTTTAATCTCCTATTCCTTCATAGAACCTCACTACCCAAACTAAAGAAATATCTGAGGCAAATCTGTAGGTTCCTGGACATTAAATATTTTTTTAAAAACCACTGTTAATGTACAAAACACCGTCTGCATCTAACTTTGATAGTTCTTTGAACATTGAAGGTAAAATATTTGTCTATCTGACATTCTATGTGGATAAATTTATATAAACACTGTATCTTATTTCACACACACACACACACACACACACACACACACACACACACACACACACACAGCTTCTTTCTTATTAACTGGAAGTGAGAAGGCATATGAGCTGTGTTCAGTTCAACTGTGCATTTCCTTCACAGACTTATAGATGTAGGTAGCAATAAGATGAAATTGGAACTCATAATTCACTCTGAGGACATTCTTTAGAGTCCTAGCTCAAGTCAATGTCTTGTCCCTGCTGACATAAATTGGAAGTAATGGTCAGAGGTCTAGCGCCCATCTTGAAAACGTGAAGTGACCTTAACGAGGGAAGTCAGACGCCAAGGAAGGCAGAACAGATAGAAGGAGAAGGTGAAGCAGACACACCTCCTACCAGCATCAGAGTGCCCACCTCTAGACTTCTTCTACTTGAAAAATAAATAAAACTTTATCTTGTTTAAGCCACTGATGTTAAGAACCAGCCTAACTTAATCCTGATACTAACATTTTCTAAGCCATATATAGAGAAGTATAGAATTGCAATGGCTACTTCTACCTTGTTTTACTTGAAATTCCCACAGTACTATTGAGAGAGGATCATGATGTAAAAAAAAAATGGCTCTTAGAAAATCGATGGGCTCACATGAGAGTAATGAAAAATTCTGGGAAAATGAGGAACAGTTTATGAACTATGTAGTATGGTGGATATAATGGATAGACACACTGAGAAAGAAGGAAGGTGGAACCATAAGTCACAATTGGCATTGTGTTTTTATTTTTTTTTTAAAGAGAAAAAGAATATAGCTAGGTTTCCATGTTTGCTGGGCCACTAGGCCACTCTCTCTTTGTTAGGCATGCACCTGATCATTCTGATTTTCAATTTTCTCTTCTGTAAGTACAGATTATATCGTGACTCACCTCACAGAATTGTATGATAATTCAATGACATAATTCTGCACAGAACATTTTAATACACCCATATAGTAAGTGCTCAATTAAATTTCAGCCATTTTTGTTCTCTTTATCATCAGCACACTCTCTTCCGTTAGTTAACCATAAGCTGTACTTCAGTTTACTCTTGAATGAGAGGTGGAAACAAATGACGTCTAATGTTTCCTCACAAATCAAACATTCTTTGACCCAAGGCAGATATAAATGATGTAGATTTTAGTAGCCTACACTCAGTCACTTGCCTTCTGACTGCTTATACATTCTCTACTTAAATTTTTACAGTGTATCAAATTCTAACAATTTGAGATTCGCCATGCTCTTGATTGAAAATAAAGTTAATGTAGGAATAGTCAGGGGTTGTAAATGATACAGTTTAACAGGGATCAGACTGGATTATTCTAAACCATACTTGCTCTGTGGATTCGGTGTCATAAGATAAAAATAGGTAATTGGGAGAAGTTAGGGTATCAGTGGTTGGAACTCTTGGGAGGGGAAGGGGTAGGTGAGCAGGTCTGTGCTTGAATAGAGCCCCATAAGTAGAAAGAACTACAAGAAACTGTTAGGAAAAAAACAAGGTATAAGGTCAAAGTGTGCTGATCTGAGTAATGATCCAAGAGAGGACATAGCTCCCTGGACCAAAATCTCCCTGAAGACTGACTGAGATTACCTCTGTATTGTTCATGAATTATGTCCCCAGCAATTGGCATAGGGCCTGGCAGCTAGGAGATAATTAATAAATATTTAATGAATATTCAACAACTTGCCAGGTTTTTACAATACTAAGTTTAAATGCTAGAGAGAACCAAGGTCTCCTCATTCAAACTCTGATGCCATTTTTTTTTTCGTAATTTACACATTGTTTCAGCTCCACTGACTAGCATAGTAAATACCTGGTGATTGAATGAACAAATGAACAAAATAATGAATTACCCACTCTGCTTTTGTGACTATGCCATGGCACAAACAAGAAGAGGAAAGACCGGAAGTTTGAAAAAGGAGCGAGCCATCTCAGTTCCTTTCCTGCCCACTTGTCTCCTCTTCCTGCTGCTACCACTCCAACACCCACACAGATTACAAGCCCCATCCAAAAATGTTCTAAATCAGAGCATGCTGCGAGGGAACAAGACTGAGGCATTTGGCCTTGGTATTTTTATTTTAATATGTGTGCTCGTGCAGGACAAACGAAAGGTCGGAAAGCAAACAATGGAGGAAGCAGCTGAAAAAAAGTAATAATTGTAGGGGAGAGCAGGATTCTCTCTGACAGTAGCGACTAAGGATGAACAAATGCTGAGCAGCTGTTGTCAAGGGGATCCATTCGAACCACAATTTGGAGGAGAGGACCAAAGCTGTTTTGTTGCTGAACACATTAAGGGTGCACAGAAAGGGATGCGAGTAAATCATGTCTCATTGCAGGAGTCCTGGTACCTGCCAGCAGGTACTGCCTGAGTCAGACCTATTCCAAAAGCCACCTAGGAAATGCAGCAGGAAGTCAAAGAAGTTGGAAGATTCCTGTGTCTGGTTGGGTGGGAGCCATTTGCTAGGGGAACAGGTTTTTTCAGCTGAAACACATCTATGTGGGAGTTCTGTGCAAAATGATATTGCAAAGGAGTAAAAAAAATACAGAAAAGAAAAGGACAGCCTTTGGAGAGGAGGCAAACCCACTCAGAACAAAGAGGAAGCGCTTTCAGGCACTGAGCTGCTGCGAAAGTGCAGGTTTTCTCCCAGGAATAGCCCGCCTCTCTCTGTGTCTGCGATGTGGTCAGTCTCCAGCAGGTCCCTAGTCCACTGCAGTGGCTCACCAAATGCTTGAAGCTCCGCTATCAAAGACTATATTTAAAAAGAAAAAAAAAAATGGGGATGGAGGAAGATTCAGTAAAGTCCAAGCTCAGTTTCTCTGACTGTTCATAAACGTTAGTTGCCCTATAGAAAAACTATTTTAGGACTCCTCCAATAAGATATGATTGACTCTCATCTCTTTCTGTGCATATTCAATGTGTTAAGCTTTGGTTTCACTTTAGCTTTTCTTTATTTAAGTAATGTAAATTGTACATTTTTTATTATTACTAAAACAATGAATGTTCATAGAAAGGCAAAATAGAGTGGTACCAAAAGCCAGTCTGCCTAAATGACTCTTTTGATTATGATACAGAGTACCTAGATGACCTTGAAAGTACCATTTAACCTTTCTTCAGCTTAAACTAAGGATATTAATAGTACCTAACTCATAGGACTGCATGAATTAAATGAGTGAATTCATGAAAAGAATTTGTAACAGTGCCCTAGTACATATTAAATGCTTTGTACGTGTCAGTAATTATTGCACAAAATACAAAAGACTCTAATAATATTAATACAATAATGGAGATAGATAAGCAGAAAATGCAAATTATGCATGATCCCATTTCAACCAGAGACAGCTATTGTAAATGTTGCTACATTGTCTTTTTCATATTTTGCTACCTTACATATTTTTTGTAAGTCCTTTTTTAAATACTGATACCACTAATATTATTAATTATAATAACTATAACACAAACATCATAGTTCTGATAGGGTGTTTGGGGTTCAAAATCTTGATCTTATTTCATTGTTATATAATTCCAATTAAGTTGGTAAATTATTAGCTCAGTATTACAAATAAACACATTAGGCATCAGTGTGTTTGGTAGGCTGAATTTGAAGATGATTCCCAATGACTCACATGCTCTTTATGACATCTTCCCTCTGAGTGTGGCCAGAAATATGATGGGATTTCACTCCTGTGATTATATGGCAAAGGTGGAAAGATTTTGCAAATATAGACATCATTTCCAAATCAGCTGATTTTGGGTTAATCAAAGGCAGATTTTCCTGGGTGGGCCTAATCTATACAGCTAAGACACTCTCTCATTGGTCTTGGAGAAGCAAAATGCCATGTTGTGGGGAGGGTCCCTAGCAGGGAATCATGGGCTGCCTCTACCTGCAGACGGCCTCAGTCCTACAACCATGAGGAACTGAATTCTGCTAACTACCAATGAGCTTGAAAGAGGAGATGAGATCATCACCTTCTGATACACTGCACCAAAGACTCAGCATGGACTCCTGACCCACAGAAACTGTAAGATAATAAATATGTTTTGTTTTAAGTCACTAAGTCAATGGTATACAGCATACTAACAGTGTCAAAAAACAACACAGAAAAATGAAAGTATAGTTAAATGGCTTAATATGAGTAACAGAACCCACTCTTGAATCCAGTTCTGACTGATGTCAAAGCAGGTGTGCTTAATAGCTATACTCTAGACTTTCATGTAGACAGATACATTATATATATATAAAACATAAATATTATTCACTGAGTTTATTCCACTCCTTAGGTATATGTTTATATAGTGAGCCAATAGCCTAATGTCGGATATTTAGTTTCTTTGCTATTTAGAAACAGTGCTACAAAATACATACTTCAAACAAAATCTTTTCTTGCATTTCCTTAGTAAATTCTGTAGGATTCAATTTTTCCAAGTAGAAAGACTAAATTAAAAAGTATGTGTGCTGGGCCGGCCGAGTGGCGCAGTGGTTGAGAGCTGGTTTTGGGATACCAGCGGCCCCAGTTCGTATCCCACATATGAGGGCCAGTGACACTGCCTTCTACAGCGGCTGTGTGAGCCTCAGCAATGGTGTAGGCTGCAGCCCCTGCTGCAGTGGGCTGCCATAGGCTACAGTGAGTGGCCGGCAGCCGGCGTGAGCTGCCAATGGCCAAGGTGATCGACCATCCAGAGGACAGTGACTGATCTGCCTCATCTGGGAAGAGCGCAATGACGATACCAACATGAGCCAGTGAAGCAACGTCCTCCGCAACTAGATTGAAGAACAGAAAGACAGCAACTTGTCTGTTCCCTTTCCCTGATTCCCCAACGCTATTCTCCTCCCCCAATTCCCCAATAAAATCTTAAAAAAAAAAAAAAAAGCATGTGTGCTTTTAAAACATTTACCCTACCCCTGATATTGATATGACCAAAACCCCACTGGGATACACATGAGTATTGAGTTTATTTCCTCTCGAGACTATATTAGGTAGTAAGATGTATATCAAAACTCTTAAAATTTGTAACCGTAAGAAGAAAATGTATGAGGTTCAGTAAAATATAAATACAATTAACTTTGCATACACACACACACACACACACACACACACACACACACACACACACAGCTTTAAAAACTTTCTATGGCAAGTGATAGAAAACAATGACATGATACCTTATCCCCTAGGAGGCATATACCAATCTCAGAAGAAAAGTGTCATGACCAATTAATGACCAGTGGTAATTGTTGGAATGTTACCACAGGCTGTCCTTACTTGGGTATGCTATGACCATCCACGGCCCTGTGCTCCATTATCACAGATTTGCCTGATATGGGCCAACTAGAATTTTTGTGAAACAATTTCTAATTTCCAAGAGTAGTACATTAATGTGACTTAACGCAACAATCTACTTCCATTCTTACCAGTCTGGTCAGGGGATTGAAGGTTATAATTCAGCCTCCACTGATTAGGAGAGCAGACACTGTAAGAAGAGGCAGAGACAAGTTATCCATTACTTCACACTTATAATTAATATTTCCTTGAAAAAGCTTCTCAACTCTGAAATATATGGTCTTAAAAGGGTTTTAAAAGAAAATCTTATGGTTTGTGAAAAAGGATAATATTTTCAACTTTTTATTGAAAAATAATTGTAGATTCATAGGAGATTGCAAATAAATGTACAGTGAAGTCCTGTGCACCTTTGTCTCAGCCCCTCTCAAATGTTGGCAATTTATACAACCACAGTACAGTCTCAAAAACAAAAAATTGACATCAGTGAAATTCCTAGAGTTTATTCAAGATCCATCAATTATACACACACTCTTTTTTTTTTGTTTATGGATTTGTATAGCTCTATAAAACTTTAACATGTAAGTAACTTCATATAACGGTCACCACAATTAAAATATCCAATGGCACTCTCACCAAGGAATTCCCTCTTGTTACTCCTTTCATTCAGAACCATCCCCAACCCTTATTCCTAACCTTTAGCAATCAATGACTTCTCCACCATTATAGTTATGTTACTTAATGAGTGTTATAAAAATGGAATCATGCAGTACATATGATTTTGAAATAGGCATTTTGTATTCAGCATAATTTCCATAGGATTAGTTGTTGTGGGTATCAATAATTTGGTGCTTAATATTGCTGAGTTCATGGTATGGATGTACCAAGATTTGTTTACCCATTTACCTGTTTCTCATTTGGGGCTATGATGAATAAAGTTGCTGTATATATTCATGTGTGAGTTCTTTTATGAAAATAAGTATTAGTTTCTACAATAAATGCAGAATAAATAAATGCAATTTCTGTGTTTTATTGTAAGATTATTTTTAGTTTTAAAATTAAGTTCCAAACAATTTTCTCAAGCAATTGTACCATTTTACATTCTCATCAGCAATGTATGAGTGAGCCAATATTTCCACATGCTTGCCAGCATTTGGTGTTATCATGATTTTTAATTTTATGCATTCTCATATTTGCATAGTAGTATCTAATTGTAGTTAATTTGCATTTTCCTAATGAATAATGATGTTAAACATCTTTTCCTGTGTTTATTTCCCATCTGTCTATCCTGTTTGATGAAACGTCTGTGCATATCTTTTGCCCACATTATAATTAGATTGTTGTTCTTTTTACTGGTAAGTTTTTCCAGTTCTTTATATATTCTAAATACAAGACCTTTGTTGAATATGTGCTTTGCAATATATTTCTCCAAGTCTATACTTATATTTATACCCATTTAGCTTAAGGTGTTTCACAGATGAAAAGTTTTTATTATTGATGAAGTCAGATTCACACATTTTTACTTTTATAGATTATGCTTTGATGTCAAGTTGAAGAATACTTGCCAAGCAAAGACTCTGGAGATTTTCTCCTATGTCACTCAAACTCATAAAGAGTGTTCATGGGATACCTACAGGTGACATCTTATCTAATGTTGAAAGACTAAATGTTTTAACTCTAAGATAAGGAAAAAGGCAAGGATTCTGTTCACACAACTCTTATTTAACATAATACTGGAAGTTCTAGCCACTGCACTAAATCAGGAAAAAGAAAAACGAACACAAACCAAAAAGGAAGAAATAAAATGGCCTCTATTTGCAGATAATATGATTGTCTACATAGAAAATCTTAGGAAATCTTACTCTAAAATTTATATGGAAAGTGAAGGATTCAAGAATAACCAAAACAATTTTGAAAAAGAAGAGCCAACTGTTAGAAGTCCTTCTTCCTAATGTTAAAATTCACTATACACCTACCTGTAGTAATCAAGATAGTGTAGTACTGGTGGATGGATAGACACATTGATCAAATGAAAGGAATAGAAAACTCAGAAATAGATCTACATAAATATGCTCAATTAAGTTTTGACAAAGAGGCAAAAGTGTTTCACTGGACAAGGGATAGCTTTTTTAATAAATGGTACTAGAACAATTTTACATCCATTGACAAAAATAAATAAGCCTTGACCTAACATTCACACCTATCAGAAATTTAATTCAAAATATATCATAGAATTAATGTAAAATAGAAAACTATAGATCTTCTAGATGATTTGTTTTTAATCATTAAAATCTAAACTTGCTTGCATGAAGATGAAGAAATAAGAATAGATATCTTTGAATAGAGTTACAACATTTTAAACTATTTTAAACAGGTGCATCAGCACTTACACATTACAATATCAGCAAACCCATCTAGAAGAGAGGAAGCATAGAATAAGCCCATTCTTTGATACAGGAATAATCTAATAATTTAATAAAGTCATAATTTAACATTCCTAACTGTGACTCAGTGAAAATTTTCCATTATTTTTAAAATAATTACTCTTGAAACTGTCCAGTATGTCAGGATGGACCAGAATTATGATGTGTAAATGGTTTTCTTAGCCACAACTGTCTACACAGAAAGATATGGAACAATAGTTGTCATGGTAGAATAGCATTAGCAGATTGAACACTAAAATTTGCCAAGATTGGGAACATATGGCTTTGGTAAGTATTTCTAAAGACAAATACAACCAAGTGAACAGGATGGTATCCATTGAAATTCTGTAGAAACCAAAATTTAGTAAATTGTGTTTCTAAAGGGCACAAAAGAAAGAGATAGAGTGAGTATGCTTGAAGTGAAGGGTTCAAATCCAGCTGTGCCATGTAGGCACTCTGTAATTTTTGGCAAATCATTAAACTTCTTTGGGTCTCAGTTTCTTCATTAAAAAAATTGGACTATAATACCTACCTCATACACTTGTGAGGATTAGTGAGATGTGTAAAGAACTGCCATAGGTTGACACGCAATGAATGGTAGTTATAGGTATAGATTATATTGTCATTGGAAGCCAAAGAATAACCTTTGAAATCTCTTGCCATGAATAATCTATTAAGAAGTTACCAAAGGGCTCATTTTAATTGTCTCTTTTTCTCTCTTTACTTGCCCACTAGCTGAGTGCTAATTACCCACACACCTATAACAGGTCTAATTTTCAGATTTAAATTTCTCTCTCTGCTGCTCAAGGTGTAAGAACTGACACATTTCTGACCTCCCCTTGCCATTATAATTCCTGGATTCCATTTTCAGCTTCTTTGGAATTAACATATATCAGCTTTGCAAAGCATTGGAGTACAAGCTTCAAGAAGATTTTGTTCTGATTATCACAAAATGCCAGCTCCCAGTGACATGGAATTCTCCCCTTCATGCCACTGCTATTCACTTACTAACAGTTTTCTTTTTAAATGGAAAAACAAAATCCTGACATATTCTTTGACATATTACTTGACCCATGAACTTGACATTTTAAGTTACTCATCTGGAGTAATGCATAAATCTGCTTATTCAGAAAGTTGCAAAACATGGGTGGGTTTTAAGTTTGTTTCTTTTATACAGGCATCTCTTCACATGATTTGTAAACGTTCTTGACATAGAGAAGAGAAAACGGAAGACAGAAAGTGAGTACCTATTTCTTTTATTCAATAAATACTGAGAATCAACATTTATCCAGAAATTAGGCTGTATGTAATAGATATAACAATGAGTAATACATCAAGATCTCTGGTTTCTTAAAGTATGTATTATATCACATAGTTCCACAAACTTAGTTCCTTAAAACAACACACATTCATTATCTCAGTTGGTGTGGGTAAGGAGCCTTGACATGGCTTTGTTTGGTGCCCTGCTTCAGAGTCTCATCGGAAAACTGATGTCAAGGTATGGTTATAGTGTCTCCCCAAAGCTTTAGTGGCAAAGAATGAACTTCCAAGACGATGCGGCTATTGACAGAATTTGTTTTCTCATAGAGTGTAGGACTAAGGGCTTTTGCTGGCTCTTGGGAGTATTACTCACAGTTCATTGCCATATAGGTATCTCCATAAGGAAACTCACAATATAGAAGCATTTTATTTATTTATTTATTTATTTATTTATTTATTTATTTATTTATTGAGGGCAGTGTCACTGGCCCTCATATGTGGGATCCAAACCAGGGCCACTGGTGTCCCAAGCCAGCGCTTAACCACCATGCCAGTCGGGTGGCCCCAGCAGCATTTTAAATCAAATCCAGTGTAAGAGAGATACTGCTGGCAAGGCTGAAGTCATTATTTAATATAGTCTAATCACAGAAGAGACACCTATTGCCTTTGCCATATTCTATTGGATAGAAGTAAGTCACAAGTCTGACCCACATTCGAAGGGAGAGGATTAAGTAAGGTGAAAATGAGACACAAAACAATTGAAGTCCAATTTAGAATCTGTCCACCACTAAGTATAAAATCCAATAGAAATTTATAAAGTTCCACAGGCCATTGCAGTATAGTTTCATATACACCCTATCTAATAATCTCAATTACCTTGATATTTAGGTATTATTATCTCATATAATATATGAGGACACTGAGCCTCAATGTTATATCCAAAGCATTCAATTAGCAGCCAATAAAAACAGTATTTGAAATTAGGTTAAGTTTATTAGGACAATAATTGTGCCAAAAATAATGACAATAGGGTGACTGGGTGAAAATGGTGAAGGGAGTAAGAAGTAAAAATTGGTAATTACAAAATATTCATGTGATCATGTGATGCAAAGTAGAACACAGGGAATATAGTCAAAGATATTGTAATAACTATGCATAGTGTCATATGGGTACTAGACTAAACAGGGAGATTACTTTTAAATCATATCAACATGTAACCACTATGTTGTTCAACCTAAACTAATATGAAATAATATTGAATGTCAACTGTAATTGAAAAAAAAATAATGATAATAAAATAGTATATTCCTAGAAATCCTACAAGTATTAAAATGATAATATAAAATATTTTATGCCACTAAATTCAAGTTATATCAAATTGGCAAATTTATTGTAAACAAAATTTACTAAAAATTAAACAAAAAAAACATAGAAAGGCTAAGTATTCTATATCTGTTGAAGAATTAGATTTATAATTTAAAATACTCCTATAAAGAAAATTATAGGCCCACATAATTTCATTAGTGAATTCTTTCACATATGTATGGAATAAATAATACCAGTCTTAGACATACTTTTTCAGAAAATAAAAAGGAGGGAACCCAAACTCATTTTATTAAGACAGAATTACTCTGATAATGAAATTTAAAAAGTATATCTCACAAGGAAATCTTACAACGAAAGAATATTATAAACCAATATCTTCTAGGAACAAAGATACAAAAATTCATAATAAATTGTTAGCAAGTTAAATCCTCTAATATGCAAAAAAGATAATAATATAAGATACTACATAGCTAATAAGCAGAGTTTATCTCAAAAATTTAATATTTGTTTAAACTTGAAAACTGACCAATAAAATTTACCACATTAACAGACATAAAGAAACCTACATAATCATGTCAATAGATACATTTGATAAAATGTGATACTAATGATAAAAAGTCTTGTCAAAGTAAAAATAGAAGGGAATATCCTCAATTTCATAAGGGCATCTACAAAAAAGTCTACTAACATTATCCTTAATGGTGAAATATTAAACAATTTCCTGCTAAGATTTGGAGCAAAGCAAGCATGTCAGCTCTGATTGCTTCTATTTAACATTACACAGCATGTCCTAGCCAGTTCAATAGGGCAAGGAATAACTACAGAGTTTGGAAAGGAAAAAGTAAAATTGACTTATTTTTAATTAACCTAATCCTATAGGTAAAATAATAATAATAATAATTATTAATAAAGAAATATTGCACAATATCAAATATGGCCAATATACAAAGATATTTTGTGTACTTATATGCTATCAATTAACTACCATAAAACAAAATTTCTAAAAATGACATGTAAAATATTATCAAAGCTTATAAAATCTTAGAAATAATTTTAACAAAAAATTGTTCAAGACCTGCCCACTGGAAACTATAAAACATTGTTGACAGAAATTGAAGGAACCCTAAATAAATGGAGAAATAAACCATGCTTATGGATTGGAAAATTCAATATTTTCCAGGTGTTAATCATTACCAAATTGATGAGTATAATCAATGCAATACTAGTGAATACCTTAAGGTTTCTTGTGGTATAAATTATCAAGTTGATTCTACAATTTGTATTTCAAAATAAAAGGACCTTAAAGAGTCAATGTGATTTTTAAAGAGAAGACCCAAGTTGAGGATTTATGCTACTTACTTGATATCAGGTTTCAGTAATTAAGACAGTGTGGTACTGTCATAAGTATAGACATATAGATCAGTGTAACAGAATAGAAAGGCCAGAAATAAAACCATACATATGAAGACAAATAATTTTTGACAAAGGCACAAAGGAAAAACAAAGGTCTCTTTTTCCAACAGTGCATGCTAAATCAATAGGATAAATGTATTCATAAAATAATTTTTGACCCACTATTAATATCATACACAAATACACGCATTTGAAGCAGATGAGATATGCACATATAAGCTAAAATTGCAAAGTTTCTAGAATAAAATGAAAAGGACCTTGAAAACTTGGGTTTAGCAAATAATTATTAAGATACAAAGTCACTAAACTAATAATAAAACAAAAATATTAAAAAGTAAGTTTCATTAAAATAAAATTTTTGTTCATTCAAGGAAACCATTAGGAATATGAAAAAGCGAGACACAGTGTGGGAGAAATCAATCATCATATATATTTCTCACAAAGGACTTGTATCCAGAATATAAGTATGTAAATACTCTAATACTCTTAGAAATTAATATAAAAAAAATGAATAACCCTATTTTTAAACAAGTGGGTCAAAAAAACACACAACACTTCTGAAAACAAGAAATATAAATTGCTATTAAACACAGAAAAAGGTAATCAAAATCACTAGTCAGCTAGGAAAATGAAAAGAAAACCATAAGATGACATTTCACAACTACAAAATGGCTAAAATTAAAAAAAAAAAAAAGATAACAAATATTAGCAAAGATATTTACTGGCAAATGTGTGGAGCAACTAGATCTCTCATACATCATTGGTAACAGTGTAAAATAATGCCAATATTTTAGCAAGCCACTGAGCAATGCCTCATGGTGGCTGCAGCCTGTAAGATAATTCCCAATGATCTCCTTGTCCTTGAATTCATGCCTTTGTGTAATCTCTCACCTTACAGGTAAACTGTACCTAGTGACTTGCCTCTAAATCCAATACAGCAAGAGGGATGAGATGCCACTTCCAAAATTAGGTTATAAAAAGATTGTGTTCTGTTTGCTCACCACCTCTACCTTTCTTTCTCTTAGAGTCCTCCCTCTGAGGGAAGCAAGCTATGGAGGATACTTGTGTCAAGGAACTAATGTTTACAACCTACAGCCAGAAAAGACACAGGATTGCCATCAGCCATGTGAGCGAGGCTGTATATGGATCCTTTTCATCTCCACTCTCGAGATGACTGAAGTCCCAGCTGACCCCTTGATTTCAGCCATGTTAGAAATTCTATGTCAAAGGACCCAGCTAAGCCATGACTAGATTCCTTTCCCACATGAATTGTGAGAGAGTACATTTTCATTGTTTTAAACCACTAAGCTATTGGGTAATAGATAACTAATACACTTATAAAGTTAAACATGCACCTATTCAACCAAGGACCCAGTAATTTTTCTCCTAGGTAGTTACCCAAGAAAAATAAATGCATCTCTCTCTCTCTCTCTCTCTCTCTCTCTCTCTCTCTCTCTCTCTCAGCACCCCCCACACACACACACACAAATAACACACAAATAGAAAAACAAATCCTGTATAAAAATGTTCATCATGGACAGCTTCATTCATACAAGCCAAAAGATGATGAGGGAGCAACAAAAATGAAAAAAAAAATTCCTATTAAGAGAAGAATGTATAAATAAATTATATTTATAGCCACAATATGACTTATATGTAAAAATCATTAATTACAGATACATAAACTAACTAGAATTTATTAAAAACCTACATTAAGCAAAAGAGATCCGACCCAAAAGAGTTTACCCTATATTAGTTCAATCACCTGAAGTTCAAGAACAGGCAAAATAAGCTATGATAATAAATAAATACTGGTTGCCTATGATTGGATGAGACTTGACTAAGAGTGGGCCCAATGCAGCTTTCCAAGGGTAATAAAAGTATTGAATAGCGTGGTTGGGTTAGTGGTTACACAGGTATTTGTTTATCAAAAATGTGAATTGTACGTTTAAGGTCTGTACATTTCACTATAATACAAGCCCCAATAAAAAAAAATTAGAAATATGTTGTTGAGTAAAAACTAGACATAAAATGCATTATGCGTATATTAGTATGTGCTATCATTTACATGAAATTAAAGAAGTAATGTCAATCTATGATGACAGAAAGCAGAGACCGTGGGGGCTGGGAATGATGGGAAGGGGCAGCAGGAAATGTTTTGGGTGATGAAATTACTGAAATTTTAAGTACATTTGTCAAAATTCACATAATTATAAGGTTGGGATCTTCCTATTTGACACTTCATAAATTTTTTTCTCAATAAAAATATCATAGCCATAAACTATATTTACTGTATATGTTGGAAAAATCCTTGATTTTTCTCAAAGAAATGAAGGTAGAGAGATGCCCTAACAGTTCTTTAGACCTCAGGAACTGGAACTGAAATTCTAATTTCTATCAGCATACTTTCTCTTTCTCTCCACCCTTTCAGTATCATTGTGTTTTTATATGTATTAGCTTCTGCTTCATCTACATCAAATGAAGTTTAGATTCATATTCAATACTGTGACTTGAGAGACACATCTCTTTCTCATAATCAATTATAGAACCTTGAAGGATTACTCCAATTTGACCAAGTTGGGACACAATGATCTACTATTACTATTCAAGAACGTACTCCAGAAAGTTGGGAGACTTTTCTAGGAAGATAAAAAGAATGTCCACTGTAATACTATGTTAGATAAGTAATTATGGCACCAGCTGTGCTCAAATTCATGTCCAGCTAACATCCCCCAAACAGTTGTCTATTAAGGCAATCTTCATTTATTTTATTGTTTTACATGTTTATGAATGGTCATTCCTTGGAGCACCAATCTACTCCTGACTCAAGGTGGGTCCTACAAACCTAAAGTAACTCATGGAAAGGCCTGATACAGAAGATTTTCCACAATAAAATTATAGTAACTACGTATACTAATCGTATTTCTTTGGAATCTGAACTGAAGAATAGACACGATGGAATAGTAATGAGATACTATTAAGATAATAGAGTAAGAGAAAAATAAAAACTGTCATGACAGAGGACATCTAGTCTAAGTTTTTCTTAACATTAACAGCATACCTATCACCTTGTGGATTTTCAAATGAAGATGTAGATTTAGTAAGCCCAGGGTTGGGCCTGAGATTCTATATTTATAAGAAGGTTCCAATAAAGTCAGTGCTGCTAATGAAGGACCAAACTTTCATGAACAAGGACTTAGCCCATAAGAACTGTCATTTTTTTTAGCTTTCTCTGAAAGCAGGGCTTCCAAATTCCAGTTCTAATCTATGTACAACCCACCCTTGCTTTTTAGATTTTCTGATTCTGTTCTATGCAATTGAAGTCATCTGCTTAACAGAGAACCAACACATAATAAATTTCATAAAAAGTCATTTCCATCAGTTCACTAATATGATGGAAGGTCTAACAACACTAATGTGTCTCTTCATCAATGTTTTTTACAGCCATTTGCCTTTGATGCTGCTACTTGCTAAACATTTTAAACTGAATTCCTATGTATTTTAATCTTGAAAAATATGTGGCAGCTGCAAGAAAGCTCTGGAGCATATGAGCTTAAAATTGAAACTCACATTTCTTCTCTGCTTTGTGTCACCTCAAGTTTCCTTTTAAGATGTTTCTAGATGATATCCATCATAGCAGTAGTTGTAGAACTAAGTGGATGGAAGAATTTGTTTACCTAGGTCCATGCTTCCATATTGTCTTTCAGAGCATCCCTTTAAAAAGCACTTAACTTCTTTTCTGACATCAATTGCAATACCTATAAACTGTAGATAAGTATATACTAATCTAATGAAGATTCTTATAAAAAAATTAAAGATTGTATGGCTAAGAATTTTCACTATCATTCCAATTTCTGCTGGTTTTTAGAGTCAGAAAATGAGAAACATCTGGGTTTGTACAAAAGTTATGATAATACAAAAATCCACCCTAATAATCAACCTATATCTGGCCAATTCAACAGCGTGATTCATCAAGGAATCACACATTATTACATGAAAAATAAATAAATAAAAGTAGAAACTAGTACATCTAGTAATCCTATATGTTTATTCTCTTCCTGCCCTCATCCTGCTCTACAGCTGGACTCAACTCTAGTTTAATGGCCAATCAACTCTGATGTTTAACCTGTTCTTGCCTTTGAACATGGTGTTTTGGAAGCTGATCTATTTGGTATTGAATTACTCCCTTTTCCCAGGACTGTAACTTATGCCCCCGAGTTCTCAGCAACCCTATTGCCAATTCTAAGGCATCTCAAGCCAGAGATAAGTGCATCCCAAATACTGCATGACACATAGCTATATTAGAAAAATTGTATGTTACTAATCATGAAACTCAAATTTAACCTGATGTTCTATCTTTTTATTGGCTTAATCTGACAATCCTAACCCCGTGGAATTTGGCATCATGAGGGAAACAACACTAATGAAATATGAAGCTCAACCTGGATTTGGCCCCCAAAACTTATTCTCCTTCTGTGCCCGCCCCCCGCCCCCCAACACACACACAGTACAACTGCGTGGGCCACGGATGAGTAGAATGAGACAGTCCAAATTTGACAGACATATTGTACCCCGAACAAATAGAAACTCAGCATAGCACGGACTATGTAGATACGTAAATCCAATAAAGAAAGGAGAACATATCCATTAACTAGTAGTGAATTTCTCCTAGTGGTGCCCCCTTATCAAATGGCCCAGAGCAACGGCTTCAAGCATTAGAGGTAGGAGCAACAAAATTGTTTTGAGAACACTGTAAATTCATGTGAGCACTAAACACATCTGTAAGTAGGCTAGAGATTGTGTGTTACATATATACTACATATATGTTTTAATTTGTATATAAATGTAATGAATGCAATATGAAATAACTGAAACTTATTACTGAATTTCTGGGAGATATTTTTGTTATTTGAAGTTAGTTCAGCAATTATTATATCATGCTTCTATTCAAAGTGTTCATTTTCTCAAGTATTTCTGATCATCCACTAGGGAAAGAAGCATTCGCCTGAAGTGATTCAAAGAGGTAAATATATAAGTTCAATTATGTAACTATTACCTTTTAGGGTTCAGGTCCAACTAAGACATTGACTCTCTAGGAAAATAAGAAAGTAAGGATTCATCTGCACTACTGAGAAATGATGCATAAAGTGACATTTGTTTTCAAAGGAATATGAGACAGCCATGTAAGCATGGAAGGCACCGGATGGCGCCGCACCTGCTTCGCATTGCTCTTTCCTTTATCAGAAGCACTGCTGCAGCAAACACAGGATGGGGACAGTGGGGAATAAACAAGAGGGTGTTTGGCTCCAACGCTTTGGCTTCTTATTTAAAAAGAAAGAAAGAAACAGGGTCAAATAGCAATCATAATAAAGAGAGAGCAAAATAAAACACAACCTCCTTTTTCAAAAAAAAACTACACTCCACTGGAAAGATATAAATGAAATCAATTCTGAGCAGCAGTAGAATTCACTGTACACAATACCCTATTCAAAGCCAGGTTTGCCAATCTTATTAGACAACGAGAGAGAGAGAGAGAGAGAGAGAGAGAGAGAGAGAGAGAGAGAGAGAGAGAGATGATTACTGTACAAAAAACTGCCTGCTTCTCACTCCGATTTCATCAAGACTGTTTAAATTTATAAGCCAGTGGGTAGGGGATATTTCTGGTTGTTTATGTCATGATGATAATTCTAGATGAGTCTCCGGTGTCTGTGTGTCCAAATTTTCTCTTCCAAGGACAGAAGGTTGGATTGGGGTCCACCCGAAAGGCCTCATTTTGTTTAATCAGCATATTAAAGGCCCTACATCCAAATAGAGTTACATTATTTCTAATCTGGATTTCTTTGATTTCTTTTTCTTGCTGAGTTGCCCTACATAAAGCCTCCAACAGAATGCGGACTAGCATTGGCCACAGTGAACATACTTGTCTTTTTCCTGATCTTAGGACCAAATCATCAAGTCTTTCACCATTATGAATGATCTTAGCTGTCGGTTTTTCATAGATGCCCTTTATCAAATTGAAGTTCCCTGTATGCATAATTCGTTGTGTGTTTTTATCAGTAATGGTGTTGATTTTTTTTTTAATGTTTTTTTTTTCCCTGCATTTATTCAGGTAATTGTGTGTGTGTGTAGGGGGGGCAGAGGGGTTTGTTGATAAGACATCTTACACTTAATTGATTTTTTTCTGTAATAGACAAATGTTGCACTCCTGGGATATCCCACTTGGTCATGGTGTATGTAATTTTTAATATATATTGCTGGATTCAATTTGTGAGTATTTAGTCCAGGATTTTTGTGTCCATATTTGTAAGAAGTACTAGTTTATATTTTTCTTGTGATGTTTTTATCTGGGTAATATTGACTTCATAAAATGATTTGGACTGTGTTCCCTCTTCTTCTGGTTCAGAAAAATTGACAATTATTTTTTAAATATTTGGTAAAGTTTACCTGTGAAGCTCCTGGACCTTTACTTTTTGGTTTTTGATTAGTAATTTGGTCTCTTGTTATAAATGTATTCATGTTGTTTATTTCTTCTTGCATCAGTTTTGGTAGTTTGTGCTTTCTAGGAACTCATGTCATATAAGTTGTTTAATTTATTGGCATACAATTTTTCATAGTATTCTTTTAATCCATTTTATTTTTGTAAAGTTAATAGTAAGTCCCCTGTTTCATTTCTGATTCCAATAATTTGAGTTGTCTCTCTTTTCTTGGTCACCCTACCTAAACTGTTCTCAATTGTAATGAGCTTTTTAAAGAACAAGCTTCTGGTTTCATTGATTTTCTTTATTGTTTTTATAATTTATTAATTTCTTCTCTAATTTTTATTATTTCCTCCCTTCTGATTCTTTGAGTTTAATCTTTTCCCTTAAGGTAGAAGTTTAGGTTGATATATTTCCTCTTTGATAATATAGGCATTTAGCTGTAAATTTCTCTCTACGCCCTGACTTAGCTGTGCCCCATATAAGTATGTCATGTTTTTATTTCTATTCATTTTAAACTATTTTCTAAATTCCCTTTTGATTTCTTCTTTAAACCAGTTGATTATTGGAATCTGGACATTTCAGAAAATATACTTTAGCAGCCCAGGTTCTCCTCCCACCTCCAAGTGCTTGTTAATGGCATTTGCTTGTTAAATGTTTAGTGATTGGAGAAATTATTTCAGTGCGCTCTGCACTCCATCCACCTCCACCAGCAGTGTAAAATCTGCCATGTTGCTCCTTTGCGGTCACATCCTTCTGTATGCTCACAGTCACCCTGGGACCTGGGCATACCCATTGATCTACTAATTGTGGTTCTGTTGTTTACTACAATACTCTGGGGCACAAACTGCTGCACAGAGTAATCGAATCAAATTTGAGCTATCACCCAAGGTCACTGAGATTTGTTCTCATCCCAGGATGGTTCTTCCCAGCTAGCTGTCTCTCTTCCCATTTCTGTCTGGAAAACTAGCCAGTCTATAGTTTAAACCATAGCTCCAATGAATCTATCCATCTCTTCCCAGCTGCCTCTTACCACAATTTTCACTTTTTCTTAGCAAGATCTTAAACTTCTCTTATCCACATGTGGTTGCAAATGAGGTCACTTCCTGTGGGGAGGGATTTGGAGCTCTCTATTTTGCAGCCCCCTCCTTCTGAGCAGAATCTCTGAGCCACACCTATGGGGCTATGGGCAGAGACAATGGTGTGCTCCTCTCTGAGTGACCTCCTGCTTTAGGAGCTCAATGCTTAGTGAAGAGGCAAGGCCAGCATCCCAAGAGTGTTCTTTGGCTTGCCTCTCTTGGCAAAGAGGCCCTGCCACATGAGTCAGGGTAAGAGTGGTTGAAGCCCAGTATTCTCATCTGTGCTGTTCCCAAAGGATAGTCTTCAGCCCCTGAGTTGGGGCAGGAAAGAAGAAGGGATTGCCTCCCTCTTGGTTGCATTTGCCTGGAACTTTGTCTCAGAATCAGGTAGCTTGAGGTGGGATTGGAAAATTTGATGTCCTGCCCCTCCTGGTAAAACAGCCCTCCCACTGGGAGAGGAAGCTGGCTTCCTCTTGGCTGTACTAGTTTGGATTGAAGTGTTTACCTCATTGAGCTGGGAGGGAGAAGGGAGTGTGTGAGCCTTGGTTCAAACACCACAGACTCTCACAGTCATTACAAAGTTTTAGTTGATTTTCTTGAGTAAGTGCATCTTCATTTCCCATATATAAATTTTGCTGAAGAGAAGGCTGTAGGACTTCCTCATGTTCTCATGCTTGGAGGTGACCTTCTTCTATTTTTTTTTACTTTAGATTTTTCAAAGTGAATTCACATTTATTCCTATGAAGACAGTACTGAATAGGAGTAGTAAAATTAATCAGAGTGCATAATATTCTTGAGTACTGTCTATGTGAAAACCTTTGTATAATCTATGCATATTTCTTTTCCAGCACTATTAGGTAAATATTTTTTTATCTCTGTTTTACAACGATTAGAAAGTCTTTTACCAAAGTTAATCAGGAGTCCATGGCAGAATCATCCAGTCTTCTCAATTCTGTCACTTAAACATCATTGCATGTAACCAATTATCTGAGCTATAGGCAAATGTTAGCATGAAAAACTTGAATAACAGAGAGGACAGCTAAGCTATCTAAAGTTACCTTCTGGTAACTTAATTAATAACACTAGATTTTGAAAGCAGTCTCTAGGCCAGAGTACTTTCACTTATAGTATAGTAATATATATATATATATATATATATATATATATATATATATTCATTCTAAAGCATCACCAAAGAATCAAAATTAGTTCGACACACTCCTCAGGATAGGATTATCCTGCTACCTTATGTTAAGTTGAAATCAGAGAAAGAAGCTATCATTCATTTAACACCTTGGTTTGCCATGCAACGTGTTGGGAGATTTCATACACATCATCCTATTTATTTTTCTGAATAAGATAAGTTGTGTGGTCCCCATTCTTTAAGATGAGAGAATAGGCTCCCTGAAGTGTGAAGTTAAAGGATGTTTCCTACAAGATTGATATTGCTATGAGGGCAAGGCTTGAGTCTGTCTTATTAAAGTTTTACCCCACTTACTTTGCAGAGTCTTGCTCATAATATTCATTCAATAAATGTTTGCTGCCTTGAATTGATTTGATTTTAATTGAATTGAATAAAGCATGTCAAATGTTATAAGTAGGGACTGAACGGAGCCAGAATTCAAAATCAGGTGTTTAATTCTAAAAGTTAAGCTTTATAGCCTATAAAACTTAATGTCATATCTAAATATTCGTTATCTTTTCTGTTTTGACCTTATGAGTAAAAATATGAAAGAATGACTAAAAAAAAAAGAAAAAATTCTAGCAAACAAAGTACATAGTACATAATCAGACTCACCAAGAAGTTTGAATTAGAATGGCAGCAAAAGAACAAGTTGATGAAAGGAGAACTGACTCTGGGTGGTGAACACACAATGAAATATATAAGATGATGTATTATTGAATTGTACATTTGAAACCTGTATAATTTTACTAACCAATGTCGCCCAAAAAAATTTAATAAACATTAAAAAAAGGAAACTAATAAGTGGAATGAAGTAGAAAAAGGAATTTCAGAGCTCTGTATAAAAGAAGCAAAAGAGAAAAATAAAAACCCACAAAACAAAGCAAAGTGGAGAGTACAAACAGACCTTAACGATAACAAACAAGGAAGCACAATACAGTTGGGAACTGGCCATGTAAATAAAGCATCAAGGTCTGTTTTCTCATACAGTGTGATTAATATATAAAACAAGATAGGAAAAGATACTGATGTTTATGAACATCCATTCATTCAGCAAATATTTATATATAAAGTGTTTATTATATGGCAGATCACAGGAATACAATGGCCCCTCCTTATGGAGCCCATCATCCCATAAAAAAACACAGTTTGTAGTATGTATAATATTCACAGGTGAGACCTCTGGTATATACAAGACATTATGGGAGAAGCAAGAAAAAGCCTAGGCAGGACACTTAATGGTGCGGGGGAGCAGAGAAGGCTCAGCGGCTGAGATGCTGCTCAAGGTGATGAGAAAATAGCAGATGAGAAAGGCATTTCCCAGCCTGAGAGAACATATTTTGAAAAGCAGTAGGGACCTTAGAGAGAATGCCGTATTAAGGCATTCATAAGCTGTTAGTTTGCTGGGGCTGAATCACCAAGTTAAAAATAGTTGAGTGATTGGAGGTAAAAGCTGAAGAGGTAGGGAAGATCCAGTTTACCGTCTGGAGGTCTGGAAATCTGAGCCATCTTGAGGAATGAACTCAAAGCAAGGGAAGAGCGCCATCTATTGAATGTCGGCTACTGCTTACCGCAGCCTGTCTGAATCTTCTACTTTGCATGCCGTCTGACCTTCCCAATCTTCCACAAACCTCACAGCCTGCAATTTTGTTAACTGACAGAAAGTGCTTTACTTAACGCTGTTCTTAATGGATCGTATTTACATGGCTGATGTGTAAACTTCCTTTTAAGAATGGCAAGTATAACACGATTGAAAAACCACCACCAGTTTTCACATCAATAGAAGCTGATATATTATCTTTTTAAAGCAGAGCCTGTCGGATTTTTTTTTTTGACAGTGACACAAAATTCCTGTCCACAGAAATGGTATTTCTTTAAGTACCTGCTTACTTTGTAAGTGGGCTAAAGGTTGAATTTTTGGAAATGACTTTTTTTTGTTTTTTTGTGTTTTTTTTTTGAGGGCAGTGTCACTGGCCCTCATATGTGGGACCCGAACCAGGGCCACGGGCTTCCCAAGCCAGCGCTTAACCACCGCGCCACTCGGCCAGCTCCTAAAGGTTGAACTTTTAAAACTGCTTGAGACATCACATTTCTCTTGTAGAGTTCACTTATGTTTGATATTATTAAAAAGTTGTTTTGAATTTGGTCACATAACTCAGTTTTAAAGTAAGAATATTTTTGTAGTACTTTAATGATTTTCATGAGAGAATTGGAGAGAGAGAGAGAGTGGGGGGGGAGACAGAGAGAGAGAGAGAGAGAGAGAGAGAGAGAGAGAGAGAGAGAGAGATATTTTTCACTATAAGCAGGTACCTTAGATATCATTCTCTCCTCTCATCTTTTTAGAGTTCTAAACCCTCTACCACAATAATGATATCAATTGTACATATTCAAAATGGTTTCAGTTGACTTTCCAATATTTTTTCTGTCTGTTTTTCATGCATTGCTATTTTTTACCCCCAGAGTGCAAGTTGAAATGCATTTTTTCAAAACAATATTTGCTTCAAATTACTTAGAAAAAGCTAAGTTTTCATTATTATTATTATTATTATTATTATTATTAATTTATTGTTATCATTATAGGGATAGTGGTACTAATTACTATGGGATAGTGAGGCTGGTAGTTATTGAAGGAGATACATATTCTGATGGATGAATGAATGCACTCAGGAGAAATGGAACAAGATGGAAAGCCCCAACCAAGCTCTTATCAATTTTCCACTGTTGTGGACAGATTTCTGCTGGACAGTCTAGAAGCACTCACCTAAACAAAAGGACACATCTGACAGAGTAAAAGAAATGTAATGCTCTTCTCAACGCCTCTTTTAAGGTAAAGTAAAATTGTTTTGCACTGTTCTGAAAGCGTAAAAGGAAACAGTCAGTATAGTGTTCTTGGAGTTTGGAAATGATTAGGGCCCTCTTCTGCTTCATGAAAGCACTTGAACATTTGATTCTGAGATTTCTATTCTACCAAATTTCAAAGTTTGTCTATAGAATACTCTTTGATAGCAATTTGACAAAATAATAATAATAATAATAATAATAATAATAATAGCCACTGAAAATTCAGAAGACTCAAGGAAACAATCTCATTTTTTCCCTAAACTCTTTTTTTATATTAGTTTCAGGTGTACAAAACAACATGGTGATTACATTTTTACACATCTCACAAAATGATAATCCCAACAAGTCTTCTACCCATCTGACAACAAAGATATGGGGTCTGACAATTAAGTTCTCAAACTTCTTGCAACGATGTTGCTAACCTTTTTTCATATTAGAGGGATTATTCATTATGAATTTGTACCAACTGGATAAACAGTTAACCAAGTTTACTATTTGCAAGTGCTGAAAAGGCTGGGTGAACAAGTTAGACAACCTGAACTTTTCATCAACAATTCATGGCTCTTGCATCACGACCATGCACCAGCTCACACAGCACTGTCTGTGAGAGAGTTTTTAGCCAGTAAACAAATATCTGTATTGGAACACCCTCCCTACTCACCTGATCTGGTCCCCAATGACTTCTTTCTTTACCCAAAGATAAAGGAAATATTGAAAGGAAGACATTTTGATGACATTACGGACATCAAGGGTAATACAATGACAGCTCTGATGACCATTCCAGAAAAAGAGTTCCAAAATTGCTTTGAAGGGTGAACTAGGTGCTGGCATCGGTACTTAGCTTCCCAAGGGGAATACTTCGAAAGTGACCATAGTGATATTCAGCAATGAGGTATGTAGCACTTTTTCTAGGACAAGTTCGAAAACTTAATTGTCTGACCTCATAGCTATTACGATACCATTGATTAGTCTGTACTTTACATCCCATATATATATATATGATATATATATATATATCATATATATATATATATTTAATTACAGCTGACATTCAATATTATTCTAATTCCCCAAACTTTTTTTATTTTTTTATTTTTTTTTAGCTGAGCCATCCTGCCATCTGTTGGCAGCTCAGCGGCAGCTCAGCTTCGGCTGGGCATCGAACTGCTGTTGCTCAGAGCTCAACTTGCACTCTTGAATGAGCTCTTAACCAACTGAGCCACTCAGCCAGCCCTACTTCTCTAAACTTTTAATTCAAAATAGGTACTTTGGAATAATTGCCTCAAAATTTTTATACACCTGGGTTATCATAATGGTTTCCTTATTGACTACAGAATAAATGATAAAATCCTCAGCAAACTGCATAAGCAACTTCACAACCATCTGACTGGCATTAAGCATCAGTTCATCCTGATTGTTTCTGGTGACTCATCTATGTGAACCCACAAATCTGATCAGGATGGTGTTTACACAGCCTTATGTTTAGTCTTATTTCTGTTTCTCTCTTACTATACAAAGTGGTATTTCTCTGTACGTTTCTAATTGTGTGGATATCTATCTATCTATCTATCTATCTATCTATCATCTATCTATCATGTATCTGACATACTCATCCAAGTCTTATGTCCTCTTTGAATCTTTTTATGTTCACTCAGAGGTAATCTCATCTCTCTGAACTACCATAGCAGTTATTATTGGTTTACTATTGATTCTTGCCTACAGGACTTCATTCTGTGGTTCAAAACTAATAACAGGGCCGACCGACTGGCGCGGTGGTTAAGCGCTGGCTTGGTAAGTCAATGGCCCCGGTTCGGGTTCCACATATGAAGGCCAGTGACACTGCCCTCAATAAAAAAGAAAAAAAAAAAAAGAAAAAAAATAATAGCAATAAGCTCCATAGGCAACAATATGCAAATGAAACACAAGAACTGTGCTTTTGTTCTTGAGGGCAGTATCTCGATGATAATAATCATTTTTTATACTAGATACTCTATATAGTATTTAGCACAAAATCTTATGCATATTAAACAGCAAATATTTCTTATGTAAAATAAAAAAAAATCACTGTTTTCCTTTTTATTTTATAGTCTGTATTGAAATCTGAATGTGTTAAACCTTGTTAAGTAACATTGCATGATAATTTCTACCAGTTTTAATCTGTTCCTAACCAAGATGCTAGTTTTGATAAGCTCGGCTGTAGCAACAAAACAACAAACCCAAAATATATTATAGTTCAAACTCAATTGAAGTTTATTCTATAGTTTACACACGTAACACTGCAAGTTAGATAGTCATGATCAGCAGGAGTAGAGGGGAAAATGTAGTGTAGATGGTTCTGCTCCATTTGTACATTTAGGGACTTAGTCGGACTGAGAGTCTGACATTTCATCGCATGCTTACCTTAGTGCTAGGCTCCATCTTTGTCCTCTAGAAAGGGAATAAAGTTGAGGAGTTAACATGAAAAGTTTGTATGAGCTAGGTCTGAAGGTAGCACATATTATTTCCATTCACAATTCCATGAGCATAATCCAATCACATAGCTACATATAATTGCACGGGAGCATAGGAAATATAATCTGTTTGTGTGCTCAGAAAGGAAAGAAAACTAATGTGGGGGTATGTGCTTTAGAGATTTATAGAAATTAGCTATTATAATCTGTTGATACTACAATGCTTTTTATTATATTCTATATTACTTATACATCATCACTATTACACCACTCTAACCTAGCCTACTTACATATAATTTAAAGACTCATAGGAAGGAAAAAAGAAACAAGACCAGATAGATCCTTAATTAAAATTCTAGAATATATTTACAGATAACATTCAATAACTTTCTATTTGGGAATCCACAAAATACATGGTGATAGCCAGGGTTTTCCAGAGAAGAGGCTCATTATAAAGATTTGGCTCATATGGTTGTGTAGGATGACAAGTCCCAACCAAGATCTGCAGGGTGACTTAGAAAGCAGGAGAGCCAAGGAGAGCCCACAGTGTAGTTTCAGTGAAGCCTGGCAGGCTCTAGGACCAGGAGAAGCTTACGTTTCACTCTGAGTATAAAGATAGGACAATCCTGAAGGCTCAGCTGAAGGCAGTGAAGCTTTCAGGAGGATTCCTCCTGCTCTCACCAGAGGGTCAGTCTCCGGTGCTCTATTCAGGCCTTCAATGGATTGGATGAGGCCCACCCATCTTTGGGAGGACAATTTGCTTTGCTCAGTCTACCAATTCAAACATTAATCTTATTCAAAAATGCCCTTACATAAACACTCCGAATGGTGTTTGCCTGGACTTCTGGACACCTGTAGTCCAGCCAAGTTGAAACATAAAATTAGCCATTAGTCTCTAAAGAATATTTTCTTTACACATATCTTAGTGTCATTGACTTTCTCAATATAGTGTGAATTTCATCCTATTTCATGTTTTAAGTGTGGATTCAAAGCATATCACCACCATCATCATTATCATCATCATCATGCTAGATGGATACTAAAATGAAAACGTTTAAATTCTGAAGCTCTTTTCAAAATTAAAGCCAGAATTATCTTTCTTTTCACTGCCCTTTCAAATTGTTAACCAATAACATAGAAAAAGAGGAAGAAAAATAGTTCCAAATAATTAATAAAGGTTTAAAAGGCATCAGTCAGATCTTAAAAACTAACTATTTACAGTGAAATATTCTGAAAGACGTTTAACCAAAGTTTGTGAAATAAAATAACTCAACTGTAAATCTGGGAGAAAAGTTACAAATATTTCCTTTTTTAATTTAAGCAAGGATTGCCTTGTCTAACGTGCATTTCAGTTAAGAACATAATATATTTTTCTATATGAAAAAAGTGTTTATGAGTATAAATAGAACATGGCTGATACTCCTAATACATTCTAAATGTAATTATTTGCCTACAGAGTTTAGAATAAAGCAGATATTTAAGTATTTATTTTAATCAATTAAGATAATACCCAATATCAAAACAGGACTTCTTACTTTTACTTTCTTCTTTTGTAGCTAAGAATCCTCTTTGACAATCAAAAGCATTGGAAAGTTCTACGTGTGTCTTCCTATTAACTGTTGGTGAAGTTTTCTCATTGCAGAAACTAGCAATTCTCTTGATGAAACCATGATGAAAGACATGTTTTTCTCCATAGGATTAAAATTAGTAATCAGCAAATTGACTTTCTGAGATGAAATAATACAGGAATTAATGTCAAATCCTGTATGTACCTTCAAAAAAGAAATATCATATAAAAAGAATGAAGATGTTGTTTAACCTCAGTGTATGTTAAAGAAAAAAATTACATAAGAATCTGGGTGGCTACAAGTTTACTATGAGCCAAACTTACAGTACAGCTGCTTGAAAAGTTCAATATTGTTATAGATAGAAGATTGAATCTTTGCTAAGTGAATGAAGATTTACTGTGCAAAACTGCAATAACTTATCTCATGAAATAATGAGTTACTTTTCCCTGAGGAGTTCGTGAGGATAATCCAGTAGAAATAATACACGTTGAAATCTTCTTCTAGGCATATTTAAAACACTTTCAATGTAGTTTAATATTCTGGGATTTAATGATACTGTGTTTGGTCGTTTCCATTTCCATATATCTTGCAAATGAGGTACTCTGCCCCTTGTTCCAGATTATCTTTTCCAATATGTTCGTATAGAAAATAAAGTTAGTATTTCCCATCAGAGAAAAGGACAGACATGCTCACAGTATAATAAAGGTAACATTTTCTTTAGAAAAAAAGAACAAACATGCTCAGTATCTGTTATAAAAGATTCAGGCCCCTAAACTCAGGATTATCTTCTCTAATGCAGTTCTGTTAGAAATGGGCTTCAGGGAAAGGATGTCAAAATGATTATCCTCTGCTACTGATATTTCTGGGAGTAATACGTGCTGTTAACCTCTGACCTGGGAGGCATCTTCTACCATACCCACGAAACTTGGCCAGCTAACTTGATAGCTTACCAGACAGCTTCAGAGCACTTTATGCCTTCTATAGATGAACAGAAATATAGTAGCATAGAGTTAGATGGGCAGCATGCAGGAATGATGCAGGAGGAAGAAACCAGTGGGATCTTTCATAAGAGAGATCCACAGAGGCATTGCCTTCAATGGGTAACAAATTAAATCCGAATCAGTCCAAGGAAAAATCCCCATTCTTAGTCTATTCTCTGGAGTGTAGGTTCTGGAGTGGGAAGAGAGATGCTGTCTTCTCCATGAATCTTAATTACTGTGCCAGTAGGAACAAAGAAGAGAAAAAAGAAACAAGTCAAGGGCATAAAATGGGTCTCTCTAAGGTCTCAGGCTATTGAAAATATGAGGAAGCCTCAAGAATTTGAGACAGAGTGGACCAAATAGGAAGAGTGTTTTTCCTCCACTAACCCTGCTTTTTACAAAAAGGTGATATACTTAGAAGTCAAAACCCATTTCATAATATCCTGGTTGGCTGTGCTTCATTTATTCTAGAAAATGGCAGGTTATGCATGCAATGTGTACTTGAATTAATCATGGAGGTACATTATAGCAATACCTGTGCAACAGGTAGAACAAGTTGAAAGATTAACAGAGATTGTTTACCTTTAATATGCCATGCCAGGCATAGAACCAGCACCCTATATCAACCTACTGAATGACTGAGTTCATTTATATTTGCTCTGAAGAAAGGAATTTCATATTTTAATGAGTAGAAATTGCTCTAGTTAGATTAACCCTACCAGCAGCTAGATGTACCTTATTTATAATACAGAGGCACATTTTACTGTTGTAATAGAAAACATTGGCCTCTCTGCATAGCAACACATAGCTGCTAGGTAACATTGCCGGCTGAACTCACACATAACCTGATTTCCTAACAGAAACAGCCTTTTATATTTAGAATTTGATATTAACAGATGTGTATCAGAACTCTGGTGAGACAGACTCTTTGAATATGTACAATATTTATCAATTGCTGACATTTTATAACTATCTTGCAAAATCCATTAGCTTGCCACATTATCAAGAAAAAAAATGGTCTTTCAACATTAAAAAAAAATTGAAATATTAAGATAGACATCATTGTAGTAAGAAATAAAAAATGAAAACACTGACAGAGAAGATTGCCTACAAGAGAGTCAGATTTTTTGAAGACTTTATAATCTGAGTGCATAAATATTTGAGTAGCTACCCAGTAATGTGATAATGTGATATATGTGTGTGTATGTGTGTGTATATATAATACGTATATATAAAGATGAAATATATATATATATATATATATATATTTCATCTTTTCCATCTATATTTATAGTCTCCAAGATGATGCTACCCATCACTATCTATTTCACTGATGAACTTAAATCTTATGAAAGATAATCTCCATGAATATTTCATTCCTTAGCAGAATATATAAAGATCATATTTTTCTCCAATTTTCAGGCTTTCTTGTTTGCAGGACTATTTTTTCTGACTTCAAATATATACAGTAGTTTTCTTTTAGAAGTTTGAAAATAAAAATTAACTCATCAGTGTCATCTATTTGTAGATTCATACTGTGAGCTTTGTCGATTCATCCTCGGTTGCATTCTATAGGACACTAGGAGGTGTAATATGGTGACACAAACCACAGGTAAGCAAGTATACACCTAAAGATCATGCATCACAGTTTAAGGATGGGCTAGGCTAAGAAACTTACCTCATTCTATCCTGACCACTGACCTAGCAAGGTAGGCCTAGTAATCCCCATTTTACAAAAGAAGAAACTGAGGTATAGAGAGATTAAATCCTTTATCCAAGAGTCTATGTAAAAACTATAAAAGCTGTGATTTTGAAACCAAGGATCATGTTCTTTTACCAAATCAGAATATTTCCACAAATCTGTCAGTGGACACTAACTACATACCTAGCGAGGGTATATGGACTCACAGTCTTCAATCAGAATATCTTGTTCTGTCTAAATTACTGGGGTTTTCAGAATCATATTTATAAAAATGAACTGAGGAAACCATGCAGTATTAAACACTTTAGTGAATCTACACAAATATTAACCTACATAATTTGGACTTCTCAGCAACCTACATGTTCACTAGGACTATGGGGCCATTTAACCTTGTTTCACTTTTGCAGTATGAAGTCTCCTAATTGAGAGCTGTATCCATTATTTTTACTTTAACATTATGTTTATTTATTTACTTTTATTTTTCCCAGTCTGTTTCATAAAACTTCATATCCCACCTTTTCTGCTTATACATCCAGGCTTCTCCCTATGTGTCACAGGTACTCTCTGTATCATGGATACAACATAATATAGATCATGAATTTGTTATGCCTCCATTTTAATTGTCCTCAATTTTAATTCCAGCTCTGCCACTTACTAGTCATGTGACCTTGGACCAATTTCTTAATTTTCTTAGCCTCACTTTCCCTTCTGCTTAAGATAATTGCTAATGGGTACTCTAGTCAACTTACAGAGTTGTTGTGAGGACCAAGTGGAGTAACTGTGTGACATTACATTGAAGCCACATCAATGTTATCTTCATGGCATTGCAGTAAAAAGCTTGGAATTGAAAACCAGATAGAGCCCTAGTCTGCTGGAATGTTCTAACCAGGGGGTGTGTGGCCAAAATGAGGTTGTATGCAGCCTGAGTCTTAATTCAATGTGTCACCCTCCAGAAAAATCAATAATCCATCAAACACAAAACCACATTTTTTATCTGTCCATCTCATTTAGGATTATGAAAATGGTAGATATTGAAACAGATATTGAACAGGAAAAGCCCTGTCCATTGGAGAGTCTCACAAATCAGACTGTCCATGCCCAGAAGAAATGCTTTGGAATGTGGTAAGGATTTGAAAAGCAGAAACTTTTAGGTCAAAACCAAACTGATTAACATGTCAGCACAGATGAATGAATAAAATGTGTTATTTCAAGTTAAGTAACATTTTCCAATATGACTGGGCTTATTGCTTCTGTTTGGGTTGTAATTTGTGGTTATAAAGTTACACACCGTATTCACATGGTGCTGAAGAACATTTTGCAATATGAAAGTATTCATATTACTTTTAAATTTGTATGTGTGCAAGTATGCCTAGACCTAATATGTAAGGAGCATGATACCAGTTCTTTCATTGGTAACTACGTGGACATTAAACACTAGAATTTCAATATTTTGCATAAAATTTTTCAGTATTTTGCATAAAAATATTTAACATTATTTAATTACATTTAAAAAAATTTAAAAAAGTGTTTCAGTCTCTTTTAAAGAATATAAAATATTATTGGGAACAAACAAATGATAGTGGTGAGAAGATGATTGATAAGGAAAAAAGGTATGTAAGACAGAATTTTGACCAAAATCCAAAAGCACTCTTTAATTATGAATGGCACACAGTTTGAATTTTTTACTGGAGATAGAGCCTCAACTGTGCCAATAATGATGACATTCTTTGGCAGAATTCAAGGTGTATGTATGAGATTTTCTGGATCTCTTTAAAAATGGGACATGTTTATGAAACACATTTCAAATTTGACACTATAGGAATGCTGACTAAATGTTTTCTTAAAGAAATTAGGTTAAATTTACAGAAAATATAAGATGTACAAGAAGAATGAAACAACACAATTAAAGATTCCCCAACTAAAGAGTAAGCCATTGTCAGCAGAAAAAACAGGGTTAATTTTGCACTTTTGCTATCCACAGAACTGTTTTTTATGTCTATTAAAAAGGCTGTCAAATATTTAATAAAAAATCTAAATAGATATTGGGCCGGCCGAGTGGCGCAGTGGTTAAGCGCTGGCCTGGGAAGCCAGCGGCCACGGTTCGTTCCCACATATGAGGGCCAGTGACACTGCCCTCAAAAAAAAAAAAAAAATCATAAATAGATATAAAGTTCACTATGTCACTTTTAAAAGTATTTACAAATATTTAAGAAAAAAGTCATTTCCCAAATGAAAAGAAACTACGTGTGAAATATGCAAAAAGGAATAAAGTCAAATTAAATATATGAAAATCAGAGCAATGAAACAAAAACATTTGCATCACTTTGAAGAAGATTCACAGAAAAATCCTGAAATTGATTGGTATACACACCAGAGACACTATACTTCCAGGTATGATCTGATCAAAGAGAGATTAAAAAATATGAAATAATTTTTATTTTTCATTTTAACATATCAGCATTAAGATGTTGAGAGACAAACAACTTTTAAAATACTGTGTCTAAACTACAATATTGCCACAGGGATACGAAACACAATTCAGGGAATATAATAGGTTGTAAAAATTTTGTGGCATGTCAGATAGTCACATGTCTTGTTAGGGAGACCATTTCATGGATGGAGTAGAGGGTTGATCACTGCACTGTACATCTGAAACTGATGTTGTATAATATTGTATGCCAACTGTAACTGAATATATAGATAGTCACGGGATGTGGAGTATACTGTGGAAGGGAGTCAAAGGAATTGTAGTGGATATGTATGATATGGAGTGGGGGGGAGGAGAGGGGTGGCGAACTGGGGGAGAGGGGTTGTTACTTTGGGGGTTAAAGAGTATAACTATTGCATTGTGTTGTACACCTGAAACTAATTTAAAAAAAAATACTGTGTCTAAATAATGTTTTAAGAAGTGGTAACGAGCTGAGCTCTGAGCAACAGCAGTTCGATGCCCAGCCTGAGTTGAGCAGCCACTGAGCTGCCAACAGGTGGCAGGATGGCTCAGCTTAAAAAAAAAAAAGTGGTGGGCTGGCCGAGTGGCTCATTGGTTAAGCGCTGGTTTTGGGATGCCAGCGGCCCCAGTTCGGATCCCACATGAGGGCCAGTGACACTGCCCTCTACAGCTAACAACAGCTCCACCTGGAGCTGGGCTGTGCGAGCCCCGGTGATGGTGTGGGCTGCAGCCCCTGCTGCAGTGGGCTGCCATAGGCTACAGTGAGTGGCCAGCAGCCAGCGTGAGTGGCTGGCAGCCAAGCGTGAGCTGCCAATAGCCTCAGTGAGCGACATCCAGAGGCCAGCGACCGATCTGCCTCATCCGGGAAGAGTGCAATGACGATACCAACAGTGAAGCAACATCCTCCGCAACTAAACTGAAGAACAAAAAGACAGCAACTTGTCTGTTCCCCTTCCCCGATTCCCCAACGCTGTTCCCCTCCACCAATTCCCCAATAAAATCTTAAAAAAAAAAAAAGTGGTAAAATTTTCAATATATTAATAATAGCAATGTATATTATAAACTTAAATATTTTATAATATTTTCCACAAAAATAATTAATCACATGCAATCCATAACGACATTTCAACATGATAATAAAATTCAGAATTGATTTATAAGTCTATTGCTTAAAAAAGTCTAATTGGTAAATTCCTCTATATTGAGGTTATTTAAAAAATAACAGGATTTAAAAAATCAAGAAAGGTGGTATAATTTTGCATTACTATCAGTAGAACATAATGTGAAAAGCATTAATTATTGCAACATTGTTAAGGATTTTACTGAAACAAAGTAAAAAAAATAAATGTTATGGAATAAATATAAAATAATTTATTATTTATGTTTTTATATATTTACTGAACATATGACTAACTTATCAACAGAATCCTTGGACATATGCAATTACAATTTATTCAGTTATATTTTGCCTACTATCAATCAAATAGAAAAAGACATGTATACTTAAATATTTTTTTTATCTCATTATGAAGATATTTTGTCAAGGTTGGAGGGTAGAGAGTTCCTTCTTTTTTTTTCAAAACCTGTTTGCTTTATTCATACTTTCAAGTACGTAAACTAATAGCATAAAGAGATCTGTGTAGATTCTTACTACTATCCCCAAATTTTAAGTGGCAGATTATATTGAATTACACACAATTTCTGGACTCTCTTGCACGTAACAGACAACTTCACTAAGCACATATATTACAAGATATAAGTTGTCTCCAGGGCTTATACTTTCCAAAGAGAATAATGACTATCATTTAGTAAGATACAACATTTTATGTCTTGTCAAAACCATACCAGATCTAGACATATTCCTGTTTCCCATCTGTCTTACACTGACCATTTCCATGCTCTGCAGCAGGAATTACTAGTACTACTTCCTGATTTATATGCATATTTCCTTTTTTAAGTTGGCCTTAGGACATATATTCAATTATATTGCTCAAACCTTGTAATCCACATCTAAAGTCAAACACGACATGTTCAGGAAGACAGGCATTTGAGTGTTCTTTCATCTCATCTGTTCTGGAGCAGTTACATGTGATTTTCAGAAGTCATAATTGTCATCTTGCCTAGATCTAATACATACCTACAAATGCAGCCTTACAACCATAAATTGGACTTAAAAGAACAGAGTAAGAAGCTCTAATTGTTATAGTGCTTTATGGTTTACAAAATATGTTCATCCACTCTCCAAACTGACCCATGTAAGTACTGAATGAAAAAGGCAGCACAATTGTTTTGTAGATCAGCATGTTGAGGATTGAGTATATTAAATGGCTTGTTTAACATCACTCAGAGCAAGAAATAAAAAAAGAAAACTAATTTATTGACTTCCATAAGAAAGGTTCTACGTATACATTTACTAAAAGAAGGAAAGTAAAATGGCTTTCATCAATATGCCACTTTTAATCGTTTTGAGTCCTTTGCTTATTTTGTTAATTTTAAATACAAATACATCTCAATTACTGCTTCTAAGAGTATAAGTTTTTTTTTTTCTTTTAGATTTTTTCATTGGGGAATTGGGGGAGGGGAACAGCGTTGGGGAATCGGGGAAGGGGAACAGACAAATTGCTGTCTTTTTGTTCTTCAGTCTAGTTGCGGAGGACGTTGCTTCACTGGCCCATGTTGGTATCATCATTGCTCTCTTCCCGGATGAGGCAGATCTGTCGCCGGCCTCTGGATGGTCGCTCACCGAGGCTATTGGCAGTTCATGCTGGCTGCTGGCCATTCACTGTAGCCTATGGCAGCCCACTGCAGCAGGGGCTGCAGCCCACACCATCGCCGGGGCTCGCACAGCCCATTTCCAGGTGGAGCTGTTGCTAGCTGTAGAGGGTAGTGTCACTGGCCCTCATATGTGGGATCCGAACCAGGGCTGCTGGCATCCCAAAACCAGCTCTTAACCAATGCGCCACTCAGCCTGCCCAAAAGTATATGTTTTATTCAACATCTATAAATATCTTAGCATTACAAAATGATCATTGAAATGCTTTGGGTATACAAAAACAGTGAGTGAAATAAAAGATATGCCATTTGGACATCTGACATGAAGGCAAAAAAGAAACAAATAAACATTGACAAACATAAAACCAAATTTTTTCTGATAAAACTGACATCACCTGATGTTGCCCTTTTTAATTGAATTGTTCATAAATTATACTTAGATGTACATGTAGATTAGACAGCTATAAGTACAGGTATGAGTATGGGTATAGATATAGATATATATATGGATGTAGTGATTGACTTAGACATAAGCATTGAAGTATGATCCATAACCCCATCTGGTAGATTAAAAAGACAAACAAACAGATGGGCAAAAATATGGGCTCCAAGTAAGTTAGTAAATTACTCAAGATTACCTAGCTGATAAAGAGCAAACTGAAAGTATTTTCACCCTTATACTATATACTATGCTTATTCCAGGCTATCTTATCTGCCAAGCTTTTATCTGGTTAAGTTATCTGAATTAATCCATTAAACAGCTTACAGAAAACACTATTCTTGTGAGTATAAAAGAAAGAGGAATTTGCAAGGCTCTTAACTTCCAACAGAATGGTAAAAAGAGTATTACCTGAAATTGAAATGAAAAATTAAACCAGAACTGAACTTTTAGAGCTTTAGACTAATTCAATTGTATCAGTGTTTTCAGTAATAACTTCGGATCTAAAATTGTTTTTTCAAATGCATGTTACATTTTGGTATTAGAAAATCCTGCTTGAAATTTAAAAGAAATGCACTGATTTGTATTCAGCCAATACACAATAATTAATATACAATAAACTTAAGTGCTAGGAGTGTTATCAGGTTCTTAAGGGAAATAAAAAACAGAGTAAACATTTTAAGTACTTGGGTGATGCAGAGCATAGGGCATGTAAAGAATGAAAATGACACACCAAAACAAATTTATTAGTGTTAATGATGGTGTTAAACAAATGACCCAAAATGGCATTCTAATTGTAAAATAATAAATCAGCTATAATCAAAGGTGTTTTACTGTAATATCCTATATCCAAATAAATAAAGTCAATCACAAGTTAGAGAGAATAACATTAATCATAGGCAGTAATATCAAATTTAAACTATGGAAAATTGCCATGGAGTCATTGATTTTTTTCAAAGAAACTTGCAACTGATGAACTGTTTATACTGCCTGTCAGTTTAAAACAGCAGACCATTTGGTTTCATTAGATATAGTTCTCTCTCTTTAAATATATGATTTACAATTGAGTCACCAATGGACTGATGTTCATTTCTAAATCTCTTAAATATATGATTTACAATTGAGTCACCAATGGACTGATGTTCATTTCTAAATCTCTTAAATAAATTTTGGTATAGAGATTATCTTGAATTTACTTTTAGTTAACACGTATGATAATTAGAAAAGTACCACGAGTCTTCATACAGTTTTCAAAGTAGTAGGAAGACGCAGTCAGGCACAATGGGAAATATGATGTGAGATAGATTCAGAATGAATAATTTTCCTGTTGCATAAAGACTCATATTAAGTATAGGCCTCCTGGGGGCCAAAGGAAAGAATTTCTTTCTCCATAATAGTCTTTCTTAATAGAAAAAAAAATCTATGTACTTTTAAAGTCTAGAATGGCAAAGTTTGAATTGGATAAGAAAATTCAGAATTCACTTTTTTTGAGTTTAAAGAGACAGTAATAATAACAGTCCTAGTATGAGTGTTGTCTTGCAGTGTGCCAGGCACTTTGCTAAGTGTTGCTTTTAGTGAATTAGCATATTTAATCTTCACAAGAATCGTATGAAAGATATACTGTTAATATCTTCATTTTATAAAGGAGAGGACTGAAACTTGGAAAGTTCAAGCAACTTGCTCAAGGCTACAGAGCTGGTAACAAAAACAGAGAGAAGAAAACAACAACCATGACTTGATACCAAGTATGTCTGGATCGACCACTTAAACTAGTAAACCCTATGCAATACTTCTTCCTTGAAGTATTGCTGACTAGGAAATGTATAGATATACTACATGTCAGTTAGTGCTTTTATATGATGCCAAAGCTCTAGGAGCTGCCTTCTTAAGACCTACAATCTTGAGATATATGGTCCCACAGTACATTATGCCACTAAGGAAAATTTATTGAACCACAGCTTAAGGTCTTGTGGCTCACTCTCTACACAGAGGCTTCTTGGATTAATGCCATTCTCATTTGCTTCTTTAACGCAGTCATTGTCAGAAGCCAAATTATCTCCATTATCAAAAAACTCAGTCACTCATCACCATATTATTCTATATATTTTTATTCCAATTCCAATTTTCTACCATCTCAAACCTTTCTATTCTGTGGCCATGTACTCCGAGTAACAATTTCATTAGTTTTTTTTTTTTCTGAGAATGTATGCCCTTTACCCCTTCTTCTTTAGAGAAATATGGCTCATGTCCAAAGATACTACTTTTCCTATTGCTCTCTCAACATGAGGTTTGTTTGTATTTCTTCAACTCATTACCTCAGAGCTAGAAGATTAGGTTCTTGTCACTTTCAAATTATTATATTTCAGGAAATACAAATATGGGAACAGTAAAAATATTGGTAGTTGCCAGGAGTTCATGGAGGAGAGACTCATGAGAGGTCACGAGGGTTGAATATATGAAACCTAGTGGGTATTTCAGGGTAGTGAAACTATTCTGCATGACATTTTAATGTAAGTGCATGACAATAAGCATTAGTCAAAAACCACATGACTATACAGCACAAATAGTGAACTTTAGCATATGAATATTTTCTAAAAATCAAATTATTTAGGAGATCAGAAAACATGAAGAAGGAATGCAGACTTATAATCAAATCTAATTGTGTTACAAATACATGAAGCCACCTCACTGAATGTTGTGGGGGGAAATGTACCGACCTAAGTAACTTTGGAAATAAGTAAGACTAAAGCAAAAGGAACTACACATAAGCACTGCACTCTTGTTGATAAAGTTATTTCCCTTGGGAATAGAGGTTAACAATTCTGATACTGCTATACATGTATACTAGAACTGAACAGTTAAGTAAACAGATGGCAGATATACCAGCGATTCTCAGAGTTGTAGTCATAATTTGCAGATAAACACGGAAAGAGGCTAGAATAATCTATGTGATAATGGATTAGTGTTGGAGACATCATTCTATACTCATGTTTAGATTAACATAGATACATGTGGTTACATACAGAAATGTGTGTGGTTTCTTACTCTATCAGTTGAGGAAACACACCTAGCACCTATACCTTAATGGTTTTAGCATTCTCCAATAAAAGGAACCAGATTTCCTTGGAGAAGTGGTTGATAGTAGGACTGGGGCAGGAACTATACAATATATGCCTGGAATATCCTGACATTCCAGAAATTAACAAATTGCTCAAAGCAAACAAACAAAAAATTTCACATGGAAGGGACTATGTCACAGGAACACAGGAGCCAACTGAATGAGTTCCTAAAGGCGCAGTTGGAACAATTTGAGCAACAAGATAGTGTTGGATTATAACTCAAAGTATAAAATAAATATCTGTGTTCCATACTGATATCAATCAATAACTCAATCAATTAGTAGATTGTTGAGATGAGACAAGTATCCTGTGCATAAAAATTCAAAATAATTATGGAAATAATACCCTGACATCTAGAAGAAGATACACAAAACCCACTCCATAAGTGTGAGATGTGTATAATTACTTCCTTACAAAGACTACAATATTGACAAGGGAGTGTGGAGGGATTAACTTAACAGTGGAGAAACCTAACAAACACATTCTCAGTCAGGTCACTGGGTCAACATCAACAGTGAAAAATTATGTGCAGATTAGGATAAGAATTTCACTTTAACCCTGTAGTCTTCCTTCCCCCAAAAAAACATAACCCCAGTTTAATCATGAGAAAAACATGGACAAATTCCAGTAGAAGGGCATCCTGCAAAATACCTCACCGGTAGTCCTCAAAACTGTCAAGGTCATCAAAACCAAGAAAAGTCTGAGAAACCAACACAATAAGTAGTCTAAATACGTACGATGACTTGAATGTAGGATTCAGGAACAGAAAAAGGACAATAAATATAAACTAAGGAAATATGGATAAACTATGCTTTTAAGGTAATATTATAACAAATGTACCCTACTAATGTAAGATGTCAATATAAAGAAAATTGATGTGGGGTATATGGGAAATCTTGGTACTTCTTCTAAATTTTTCTGTGAATTTACAACTGTTAAAAATAGTGTACTTTTTAAACTGACTTAGCCTACAATTATTCATGTTTCCCGGAAACTCCCAAGCCCTTTCACCTGTATATAGGAGGGACAATAGGCTTGATGTATCACATGACCTTTTCCTCATGGCTACCGCTAATCGGGTAAGAGGTAGATCCATCAGATTGTTTCCCAGAAAGTCAGGGCTGAGATAAAGTTAGTTAATCCCTTTGTATAAAATTATGTGTATTTAAGGAGTCTGAAGTAAAAAATATCCAACCATGTGAAACAGAAAAGCAGAGAAAAACAAAATCTATCTACAGAATTGAAAAGAGGATGAGAGACAGTCTTGGTGCTTTTTTTAGTTTATCATTCTAGTTCCATACTGCAATCGCTTGCATTGTTGCCCTTGAGTTTTGTAAGATACCTTCTATTCTCTTACTTTTTGTTAATCTTCATGTATTAATTAGCCATTGAGGAT
The DNA here is from genome assembly GCA_033961575.1 of Aselliscus stoliczkanus. NCBI lineage: Eukaryota > Metazoa > Chordata > Mammalia > Chiroptera > Hipposideridae > Aselliscus > Aselliscus stoliczkanus. The sequence continues at coordinate 117,521,352 of CM066736.1, forward strand.
AGTGTCTGTAAATCTATAAACATAACAGACAAAAATATCTTCCCTGAAGGATCTTATATCCCAGTGAACTATACTCTCCTTATTATTTACCAATTATAAAACGTTCTTGTTGCTATGCTTGGGGTACTTTCATAAATCTAAGTATATTCTAACAATATATTTTATCCAGTAAAGCAGACTGTGTTAGAGATTTCTTTGGATAGATGCCTGTGCAAGGGCAGACAGGGAAACAGGATTGTGTAGAAGGGGTTGAGTTGAAATGTGGTCCAACAAAGACCTCAGTCAATCCCAAGGGATATCTGGAACAGAAAACTCTCTTCAGATTTGCACCACATTGTTTGACCAGCTGACAATTTATTACAGTGGGCTCCCAATAGAAGGAGGTGTGAGACTGAGTGAAGCAGTGTTCTTAAGCTGACATAATTTCCAAAGAAGGCTTGAGACTTGAGATCTGACTGCATTTCCAGCAGCTTGGAAAGTACAAGAGTTCTTCATTCTTTAAGGGGAATCTGGGCAGTGCTACATGGCATCTGCCACACTGTAATTCCATCTATATATCTCAGCATTTCTGAGCCAAAATATACACCACACCATCTGAAGTTAGATATCTCTATCAAGTATGGTAAATGTACCCTGTAGTTTTTACTTACAATAAACAAAAAGAATATAGTTAACTATTTTTTTCCTCACTAAACATCCTCACTAAGGCCCCGTTTGGTTTACCACTCTATGCCTATAATTAGTAAATGGCCTGCCATAGTGTGGTGGTTTCATATATGTCTCTTTACTTCATGTTGAATGATTTCATTTACACTATTGACTATTTCTCTCATTTAGCTATATCAGAATTGATAAAATGTAAAAGCTGATTATCCATCCCTCTCTCTCTCTAAATTAAATGAGAAAGGCTTCATATTTTAAAAGGAAATTGAAGCCACCATGGTAATAGATTAAAACTCTATCAATATTTAAGAACGCTGTATCTAAGATCCAATACAGCTGTATAAGAGCAATGATGTTAAGAAAAAAATATCTGCAGCTATTTGTAAAAGAAGAGCCCAAAATTAATTGTGTGTATACCTACATGTTACTAGTATCATCTTTTCTAATTTATATAAATTGTCTCAAACTGCCTATCTCAATTTTGGTGGCAAGTAAAGTCTCTTGGAAAGATTTCCAAAATTTAAGGAAACTTATAGTCTCATGTTTACTCTGTTGCAACTTTCATCTCTTGGTTATTTTCTTTCTCTTCTCTGTAAAAACACAAAAGTGAAACCCATCTTTTCCTCTTAAATGTCTTTGAGAAGATATTTGTGAGTATCCAACTTTACCAAGATTTGTTACAACAGGAATTGTATCACAAAACTTAAAAAAAAAAAATAGTACTGGGTGCATTGTTCAAATCTCAAGTGGTAGGGCATACCTGTGTTGACATCTGGCACTCATTCATCTTCCCACCTAGCTGTTCAGCACCAAGGACAGAGGAAGACAGATTTATTTATTTATTTTCCCCCCACCCCCCACCCCTTTTCCCCCTTCCACCTGGCTTAAATGGCCTGCCATGGTAAAATATCGACAATTTTTAAAATATAAGACAATTTTTTATAGTTGACGTTTTCCCAGATGATTCAATATTTTTTTCTCCAATTAAGTTAGCAATTAACATATGCTCCCAGAAAACCCTGGGTTTTCTAAATTTTATATTAAACATTTTATATGCTTCAGCAATAAATTTCTGATGGCAGTTTTCTTTCTACCAATTAATATTGAGCTCCTTGATAAAATAAAGCTGTATCTCCTAATGCAGGATACTTTGGTAAGAGAATGCTGTATATTTCTAGATTTTCCAATGACTCAGATGTAGGTGGCTTCAATTATATGTTTTAAGTCATATACAGTTCCTCATGAACACAGCCCAGTTAAGATTAATAGTAATATAAGAGAAATGCACATCTGGGCCTGTCAGGAGATTTAGTAATGATTCTAGATAAAGAAATGCCCAAATCCTTAACACTCACACCAACTGCATAATGCCATCATAAATTCACAAGGAGCAATATAGAAACATTCCCATTAATAATTACTGGTGAAGACTTGGTTGTAAATCTTCAGGTAGAACTTATATTCATTTGCAAGACATATAATGAATTGCCAAGACTCTTCTTTTATAGATCTCAGTCTTAGGAAAGAGACTGAGATCCAATCTAGCACTGTCCACTCTTAGTTTTCCAAGCGAAGTCCCACTCCTAGTTATTATATCAAAGCCAAATTAAGTGAAGTAAAACCATGCATGCCACCAAGTTCTCATTGTTTTTATTCTCTGCAGTGTGGGGTCCGGCCCCCGCCAGGACCAGGGGTTCCCTTCGGTGGGACGGCGTAGGCGAGGAGTAAGAAAGATGGAGACACCGGAAAGAGGGTCACAGGAGTGTCACACCTTTATTGTTAAAGCCTGGCCCCTTTTATAGGGGTTTTTGACTATTATCTCAATTACAAGTTATGTTTCACATGATCATGATGTTTCCTCTTTCTCAGAACTTTTACTGTCTTTACTTTTTTATAATTGTATCTTTCCAGGATACACTGTGGCCTGTTCAAGGATTTTACTTACCATCTAAAGAGTGGTTACCATGCCTACCTTACAGGGCGCATGCTTGAGTTATTGCCAAGAGTCTAGCAGTGGCTGAGTTTAGGGCAAAAAACTATTTCTATGTGATTATAATACTTAGTAGCAACAGGAGTCTCAAACTTTTCCTATCCTACAAGGAGCTGCATGTTATTGTAATAGAGGGTAACATCTGTTTCTCAGTCAAAGCTTCAGTATCTGTTGCTACAGCAATGTACAAAGCAAAGAGTTAAAACAAGGCTGTTAATTAAAATACCTCATGGTCAGTAAGTTGTCTCTTATCAGAACTCTCATGGCCCAGAGACCTTGGTCTCCTGGTCGGTCTCCAAGGAAACCTTTCACAGCTGTATAAGCAAGTAAGCTCAAGGTTGGATGATATCTCCAGTTTCTCACAGACACTGTCTGTTTCTCACAGACAGGATTTGTCTATGTGACCAGAGGCCTGAGCCTCAGTTTCCAAGGGGCTTGAGTCCCCTATTTCTCAGTCCTGTGTTTCCCTCGGACTATAGCCTGTCTTAGGGAGTTTCCTTTTTAGGGAAATCTTGCCTCTTCATTGACTTATACAGCCAGCTATCATCAGGGTACCCCAGGAACTTTCCATAAATGCAGTGAAAGTACTGTCTCCTATAGGATCTGATGTGGAGGAAAGGCACATGGGTTCATAGAGACAGGAGATATTACATGACCAACCATAAGGCAGCATCCCAGACATCCAGTGCTGAGCATGGATCTTTATTTTAAGGTGGCCTTGTCAGACATTAGAATGCTGTTGGCCCTCAACACTGCAGAGCCTACTAAACTCTCTACCAACACCCACCCCAAATCTTGGCCCAACTCTTTGAATGTGATCCTTATTAATTTACACAAGAAACCTTTATTGGGCTTTATACTAGGTCCCTGGAACTGTAGTAAATCTGCAGTTGACACACACACACACACACACACACACACACACACACACACACACACACATAGATGTTTGTGAGGGGTCACACACAGATTAAGCAAATTATATTACTCTATTCTATCTGTAGTTAAGCTTTAGAGATACTTCTAAAGTCAAAGTCTCAGTTTCCTTGATTCTGATACTAGTGACTCAGCCTGCTTCCATTTTTCTCTTTAAAAATTGCACCTAAAAACCTGCTTTTTCCAGGTAGCCTATGAAGTGTAACTCAGTTATAGCAGGAAACAGAGTATACTATGTACTGAACAAGGAGTCTGGTGATCTTCTCACACCTTATTTCATCAATTCTAATTTTCACCTACATCTTTTTAAATTAAATGTATGGGGATGACCCTGTTAGTACAATTATATAGGTTTCAAGTGTACATTTCTATAATACATCATCTGTATATTGCATTGTTTGTTCACCACCCAGAGTCAGTTCTCCTTCCATCACCATATATTTGACCTCCTGCCTCTCTTCTACCACTGCCCTCTAACCTTTACCTCTGGTAACCAATAAACTGGTGTTTGTATCTATGAGTTTTTTGTTTGTTTGTTTGTTTTGTTCCTTTGTTGCTTTCAGTAAAAAAGTCAAGAACCATATGACTTCACTGATATGTGAGATATAAAACTCACCTACATCTTAACATCTCAGAAATCAGGATGAATTACTTAATTCCCCTTTCTTGTTGTCTCTAAAATAAGCATCAACTTATTTTTGATCTAACTATTTATTTATTTATTTATTTATTTATTTATTTATTTATTTATTTATTTTTAATGTGAAAGCCTTTACTGATAATTGGGAGGAAATGAGTGATTTGAAAAGATAATTAGGAAAGGTAAAAATTCTTAGGAATCCTATATTCACTCAGATGCCTTGGAAACTTAGTAGTTACCTAATTTTTATCTTTTGATCCGAACAGAGTTCTTTTAAATATTCCCTTACCACAGTAGTTTAGAAAACCTCCACTCAGAGTAGGATATGCTAGTAAACATCCTTCAGTAGGTGATTAACTTAAGACAATATTTTGCATTTCTGAAAACCTCAGACCAGGTGATACTGAATTTTTAGGGTTCTGCCTCCCTATAGTCTCTACCTTTATAATTGCCCTCTTTGATCTTTAAATTTGCAGCAATTCTGTTTGATCAGATTTCCTCCCTGGCCATTTTGGACTTTCTACAGGTTTTATTTTTCTCCTTTGATGATTTGTTTGACTCTTAAGAGGATAAAAAATTATCACTGAAAGTAGTCATGATGCATGAATCCCAGCAGACAATATGGACAATACATTTCCACATTGGGGCAAACTTTTTCTAGCTGATTAAATCTTTTCCCCCCTTTTAAAATATACACAGCTCAGCTAAAAAGGAGGGATATCTGGCCCAATCAGTGTGTCTTAGCATTGTCTGTATGTAAAGAGATGGCCAGATCCTTAACACCTGAACCAGCTTCCCAGTCATGAATTCAAGGGAGCATTTTTTTTTTTTTGGGGGACCCGAACCGGGGCCGCTGGCTTCCCAAACCAGCGCTTAACCACCGCGCCACTCCGCCCGTCCCAAAGGAGCATTCTTAATATCCTGTGTTCTTCTGTCTTTTAGGTCAGGGCAGGGTAAGTTGATTAACAGAGGAGTATGTCAGATGCCTCATTTGTGCTAGACAGATGTTGTACTAAGAACTTTTACATATATTTTGTTAGCTTATCTGGCTTTTAGAATTCTCATTTTATAGATATGGCAACTGAGGCCTAAATAACTTACCAAGATTCAATCAGCTAATAAGTATGATTTTTAGTCTGGGCTATGAACTACCTAAGTCAGCTCAAGGATTGGTCTTTGCTTTAAAATCAAATCATAATGTGTCTTATGAAGGTAGGAAATTTCCCTTCCTTTTTTTTTTTTTTTTAGTTTTTTTTTTTAATTTTAATTTAATTTTAATTTAATTTAATTTTCTCTGATTGACTTATTTCACTTAGCATAATGTTTTCTAGGTCCATCTATATTGTTGCAAATGGTACGATATCTTTCTTCTTTATAGCTGCATAATACTCCATTGTGTAAATGTACCACAGTTTCTTAATCCAGTCATCTACCACTGGGCATTTCGATAGTTTCCAAATCTTGGCTATTGTAAAAAGTGCTGCAATGAACACAGGGGTGCATATATTTATTTGAATTAGTGTCTTGGGTTTTTCAGGATAAATACCTAAGATTGGAATTGCTGGGTCAAAAGGTAGTTCCATTTCCAGCATTTTGAGATCCCTCCATACTGACTTCCATAGTGGCTGCACCAATCTGCAATCCCACCAACAGTGCAGCAGGGTCCCGTTTTCCCCATAGCCCGGCCAGCACTTGTTGTTTGTTGATTTATTGATGATAGCCATTCTTACTGTAGTGAGGTGGTGTCTCATTGTGGTTTTTATTTGCATTTCCCTAATGATCAGTGAGTTTGAACATTTTTTCATATGCCTGTGTGCCATGTGTATGTTTTCTTTAGAGAAATGTTTCTTCATATCCTTTGTCCATTTTTTAATTGGGTTGTTGTTTTTTGTGGTGTTGAGTTGCATGTGTGTTTTATAAATTTTGGATATTAACCCCTTATCAGATATATTGTTGACAAATACAAACAAATTTAACCAAAGAAGTAAATGATCTGTCCTCAGAAAATTATAAGACAGTGAAGAAAGAAACAAAAGAAGATACAAATAAATGGAAACACCTACTATGCTCATGGATAGGAAGAATTAATATAGTTAAAATGTCCATACTGCCTAAAGCAATATATAGATTCAATGCAATTCTTATCAAACTACCAAGGGCATTTTTCACAGAAATAGAAAATATAATCCCTTCCCTTCTTGTAGTAGGTATTGCCCTTTCTTTGCATGTGAGTTAGACCTTTTGACTTTATCTCATGATCCTTAAGTCTCTTCAAATATTTTGCTTCGTAAGTTCTGCATTTTGAGAACTGTGTATATCACTGATATAACCAAAGCACCAGAAGTTAGTCTGTATTCAGCCTTTTTACCCCTTCTTGTTTTTCACATAATGGGTCAATGTATGTAAATTATTATCACTATCATTATTATTATCACTGCTGTTTTTTTATTATTTTTTTATTTTTTAGATAAACTTTTAACATTGAAGGCAAGTATAGGAGAATACACAGTGAACTAGACTAAGGGGAACATCTACTTGGTCAGAGGCTTCATACTAAGCACTTTCATTCATATTTAACTTCACAGTAACAAAGAAGCATACACCATTATCCTTGTTGTACAGACCAAGAATTAGAGACCAAGAATTAGAGAAACTAAGAACTTTCCCAATGTCTGTGCTCACGAGTGGTAGAGCTATGATTCCAACCCACACAATATATCATCTACAAAGCCCATAATCCTTATTATAACCTAAAAGCATCTCTGAAAACAGAGGTTGTATTTTATCCACAGTTTCTTGTATGTAGTAATTTCTGAAGAAAATTTTTTTAATGGCTAAATTGAAAACACCTAGCTGTACCATGAATGCTTGTCTATCACTGGGCATATTTAACAGATTTTCTGGGACATTAATTTCTTAGTCTAAAAGTAATGGAATGTCCTGCATAACTTCAAAAGTTATTTTCAGCTATAAAATGCTTGATTATACTCCCTACAGAGCATGTATCTCTTTATGACATAGAAGTAAATGCGTTTTTTTTTTTAATTGAAAAGACAACTTCCAGTGGGATTCTTTTAACACATTTTCCTTTATGACATAGATCTTCCATTTTATGCTATAATCATTGAGTTGAAGTTGAGAGAGATTCAGATAGTGACATGCTATTTCTTCCTTTTGGAACCCATCTAATTTACCCAAGGACATTTGCTGTCAGTCCTATTTTTGAAGATTTCTAAGGATTGTCTTCTGAAAGTATATTGGAGAATAGCTTCTTATGTTTGAGTGTTTGTCCTACCCATATTTTTTTCTAAGGGAAGTTGAACATATGTGCTCCTTACCTTGGCTTGGCTAATTTAACTAATCCTGGGTATCTGTCTCAAAGGCTACTGGCTTATAGGCTGGCCAGGGTCTTAACTGCTGACCAGGCAGACTGGTAAAGAAGGCAGAATTCTCTGTAGATATCAACCTTGTAACCCATATCCAGTCTGAAACCATTACATAAAAGTCCTCAGTCAGCAATCCATTTGTGTAACAGCTGTGAGAGTTCTTTTCTTACTAAAACTGTGTATAGTGAAATCCAACACCCAAATGAAAAAAAAAACAACGAAAAAAACCTCCAGAAACAAAGGCATATTTTTCTGAATAATCAAAACATAGGAGTATAAATTCGTAACAATATATCCTGATTACCATCAATAAAAGTTAATGACTAATCTTGTACATTTTCCAAATATTTCAGTTCTCATTCTGCTTTAAATTATTGATTTTATTTCTTTATGTGATTAGTGATGGTATTTTAGTTATTTGTCTAACCCTCTACATGTTTTATCATATATTTTGATGGAGTACATATATGTAGGTATATGTGTGAGAAACTGCAAATGAGAGTGTGTATGTGTGTGTTTGTGTGAGTACAAGAGAATGTTTCAGCCATAAATATTTCTTTTCCATTTATTAAGTGCCCTATAATTATATTGAAATTATTTTGTTGACAAGTAGACCTTTGTTACACCTCGTGTGGTTCTTAGGCCAACAGCATTGGCTTCACATGGAAATTGTTAGAAATATAGGATTTTGAAGACTAAGCCAAATGTAACGAAAGAGAATATGCATTTTAACATGATCCTCAGGCGATTCGTGTACGCATTGCATTTTGAGAAGTATTTTCCTAGATCATTGCTGCTACTCCTGTATCTTGAGTTAATGTCATTGGTTTTTTGTTTGTTTGTTTGTTTATTTTTGTTTTGTTTTGTTTTTGAGGGCAGTGTCACTGGCCCTCATATGTGGGATCCGAACAGGGGCCGCTGGCGTCCCAAGCCAGCTCTTAACCACCACACCATTCCGCCGGCCCTAATGTCATTGTTTTAAATCATCATCCTTCTCTTCCATTGCCTGAGATTTTGGACAATGCTATAAGATAATATATTGTTCTGCCTGGGTTTTCTTTACACAGTGATATATAAGTTCTCAGTGATCCTTATATTCTTTGTTTACCTTGTTTTCATTCTTGCTGTCACAAATACTGTTTCTCTTGGGAACCTTACCATATAAAGTGAAGTTCAGGTTTCAAAGACCCTTTATTAAGACTACCAGACATTGGGGTCAATTTCATTACTAACCATATGATCCTATTGATTAAGATAGCGATACTCTTCAAACTCATTTGATTCTGTGTATCTTAGAACAGGCTGTTTATCTACATGAATCTAGCCTTTTTAGTTAATTCCACTAAGAGATATTCCTCTCAGAGTATTAGTTTATAGTTTAGTTTATTATTCATATTTTTAACTTTTTAGTTCCTGGAACATGGTGGAAGATAATTGCATTGGGGTTAAATCCCTTTTCTCCTCTTTTCAAGCTAAATAGTCTTTGACAAATTACTTAATTTTTTTTGTGCCATAACTTTAAACTTAGCATAGTAATATGTAAGGGAGAAAAGAACTCTGTAAAGCACCCAGAAAAACTCTTTGCACACAGTTGGCTTTCAAATATGGCAGTGCCCTTTCCCTTTTCCCACATAGGGGCATAACAAGAAATAACATGTCTAAGTTTCTCACATTGCTGGCTCATTCTGAACTGCTGCCTCCTTTGCAGATGGAGCTTTCAAAACTTCGGCTCTTTCCTGACTGCCATGTCTAGATTACACATTGCTGTTTGTGACGTAAGGACTCCTTTAATCCTTTAATCACTTAGTTTTTCCATTGCTTTCCTGAATTCCGAAAGGTGACAGTTATATTAGGCAGCAGGGGGTGGGGAGGACAAAAAAAAAACACAGAAACTTTTTATCAGAGGCTTAATGAAAATAAAGGAATAGGACCAAGATCTGCTTAAGAGTACAATGAGAAAATTACATATATTTGCATATCCTTTTATAGTATATTTCATCAGTTCCTATAAGACTCTAGTGTACAAAGAATTTGTTTTTTGAGGCTAAGCACCCTTTAAGTTATTGATCACAGAACGATAGACATGGAGAAGGATGAGAGATATATGATGACAGTGGGTTCATTCATCTATTTTATCATTACAAATTTTAATAATCACTTGATAAACAATGTCTTAGTCCTTGTGTATACAGAGATAATAAAAAGTCAAATAGCTTTCCTCTCCTCTTGGAATTAAAAGTCATGTGAGGGAAAAGATAATTAACAAATTAAAAGACCAATCCATAACTCAGGGAGTAATTAATGAAAACAATATAGTGTGAAGGAATTTTATGCCAAAATTACCCCAATGCTCTAGGTTTTCCTATATCAACGCTCTCTGCAATTTGACTTTGCAGCTCCTTCCATCAATAAGTATGGTCTATTTACCAACCCTTTGACTCTGGGTTGGCTTTGTGACTTGTTTTGCCAGGAAATATGACAGAAATGACAGCATGTCCGTTCTGTTGATGTGTCTCAAAAGCGCTCAAGTGCTGTCACTATCTCTTTTGGAACAAGCCTGGACTAACCTGCTGGATAATGAGAAACATATGGTCCAGACACAAGCATTAACCCATGCGTCAGCCAGTGAACCCCCTGATATGTGAGTGAAGTCATTTGAGACTAGCCAATCCCTCAGCCAACTCACCAGCTGATGCAGAAAAGAACCCAGCCAACATTAGCTGAGCTTGCCTGGCCCAGATGAGTAGAATTGCTCATCCCTAAATCCACAGAATTATCCATTGACTTATGGGAAATAATGAATAATTGCTGGTTTCATCCTCTAAATTTCAGGGTGGTCTGTTAGACATCAATAGATAACTGATATTGATGATATATTGGAAATGCCTAGAGGAAAGTATGAATGTTAGACATAAATCAGAGAAGGGATGACACTGAGCTGAGAAAGAAATGACAAAAAGGTGCCAGCCATGAAAGCATTTGGGAGCATTCAGGAAGAATGTACAGCAAGCACCAAGACCATAAAGATGTATGACAAATCGTACATTAAAGAAAAAGGAAGGCCAGCGTGACTTCAGAAACATAGTCACGGAGGAGATTAATAAAAGAAGTCCGTGTTGAGATAAGCACATATCTACTCATGTGAGTGATGTTGGGTTCTTGGGAAGAGTTTGACTAGTTAGGGCTTAAGAGGAACACATTAAAGAGGACCCACTTATATTTAAGGCCAAATGATTTTCTTGGAATTAATGACAGCTATTTGTGAATCTCACTTAGCTATTGCAAATCCATCAATAAGATGGAGAGAATATTTTTGTTTTTTTGCAGTATCACAGAAACATAAAATGTCAACAGTACATTTAATTCCAGAAATAAAAATCTCTATGGAGTTATAATTTCTTTTGATTAAAAAGACAACAATTTCCAAAAGCATGCTGTGAACAGCAATTTTTCCCTGACTTAAAGTTTGGCATCGTTAAAATGATCTGGGTGATGTGATTATGGCTGATGATGGCTGATGGTTGTGAGACGTGTCAGGCAGTCCCCACTGAGAACTGCACTGTCTCATTTCGGGAGGTTGCCTCTCATTCAGCACTCTGTAGCTAAACTCAGCTACCTAGATATTAATCCTCAGCAATTAGAAAACAATAATTCATGCTTTCCAAATGTGTCATATGAGCCAATGTCATACAGCCTGCATGGCTGAAAGGCTGTATTTAACCAATGTACTTCTATAGGAAAGCTCTGTGCAAAATCACAGCTGTGGAGTCTGACTGAGATATCAATGTGAAGTGACTACAAAGTGATATGACTGCTTTATGGTAATGGATTATCTTGTTTTATGGTTGCAGTACTACTCAGAGATGAAATGAACTGATAACTATGAAAATTAAAATTCCATCTTCTAAATTTCATTTGTATAGCTTGAGTGAAGTTTTCTGGTCAGTAGTTCAACAAATACTCATTAAGTCTCTACTTGGGGGCAGACACCAGAGGAAATAAAATGAAAAACAGAAGTTCTGTCTCTTCAGGATCTAGTTGGGGAGAAACATACAAACAGATAATTTTAAAAAATAAAATAAAAAAAATATGAGTATGCTAAGTAGAGCCATAGAAATATACATACGGATTGCTACCAGTCTAGGGGAAAAAAAAAACACATTGTTATTCATTTACCCCTTCTGTAAAGCACAAAAGAACACAGGGCAAATTTTAAAATTATATTATTACATAATATGAATTATATTACTATAATAAGAATACTAGATATATTTCTTAGTTTGGCAAGAGGCTATCAACCTTGCTGCCAATTTTTAAGATAGAGTATTTTGTCTTTAATCAGCAATACATAAAATCAGTTCTTCAGGTCCTTGACAGAAATTAAACTCCAATTATGTACTCCTCAGCTCTTATCAAATGCCCAGCTGAGAAAAATGATAATTAGGTAAGATTGTTTAAGGGACATGAAATATATGCCCTAAAATAAATGGCCAACATATCTTTGACTTATTACATAATTGGCTTCTACAGGATATTATTATTCATTACTATGATACCTCTGAGTCATAAATCACCATTTCTCTTTGGAAGAATATGGATCTTATGAATATTTCAAAGACTGAAATATTAAGCATTAGAAAATAAGTTGTCAACAGCTTAGTCATGAAATAGCTGTAAAAATGTCATTTCCTATTCATTAAAACTTAATGTTTTGTCATGTATTTCCCATTGACTATCTTTAGGGATAGCTACAAGACCCCTTCTAGAAAAGCTGGTTTCAGTAAAAATACAGAAATCTCCTACTCCCCTTGCATATCACTATATTCAAACCCATATAATGACTGGAAACACCATTCCTTTTGTGCTCAAGTTCTAGTTTTATATTGTACAATGCAAGTGATTTGATGTTAGTGTCTTAGAGTGGTTCTCGGAGTGTAGCTTCAGATCAGTAGCATCATGTCACTGAGGAACTGTTAGAAACATATATTTTTGGCCTCCACCTGTTGAACCTGAAACTCTTGGGGTGGAGCCTAGACATAGGTGTTTTGATAAACCCTCCCAGTGATTGTGATGCCCAGGAAAGGCTGAGAACCCTCCGCTGACTCAGCTGAAGAGCAGTAATGCATGTTGGCATCTTTTCTTTGTTTTGGGGAGGAAGGGCAGTGTCACTGGCCCTCATATGTGGGACCCGAACCAGGCCACGGACGTCCCAAGCCAGCTCTTAACCACTGCGCCACTCCACCGGCCCTGCATGCTGGCATCTTACGAGATAAAGAAATGAACCACAGGCAGAAGACAGTGAGAAATGTAACCCATCTTCATTTCAGGAAGGCCTTCCATACCTTTCCACATTACAATCACATCAGCAACAGGAAAATAAGATCATCACCCCACTGAAGTTAGATCAATAAACATCTGCCTTCAAGGACATACATAGTTAGGATCTAACCCAATTCTTTACCCACATTTTTCCTTCTAGGGAGATGTAAGCTACTTAATTAAATCTTATAATAAATATATAAATATAGATCACCAACTGTATGCTTACTCCTGAACTGGCCTGTGTCCTAGATAGACAAGCAAATCTAATAACTGTACTCCCGAAGCCAGCGCCTAATCTCTCTTCACTCTATACTTTGCCCCATACTTCAAAATCTTTCCCTCAGAAATGGCTGTACCTCATTCTTGATGATGTGCCTTGAAAGAGGCTGGTTTTCCCCAGATTCCTAAGAAGTGTCTACCTTCAGCATACTTCCTTGGTCTGACTTATTTATTTTGATATAACACTTATTTCTGAAATAGTCATTTTTAAAACCCTCTGTGCTACAGTTTCCTCAATTGCAGAAAAATAAGTATGACATCCTTTCGCTTGACTGTCCGGAGCTGTTAAAATCCAACGAACAACATTACGTAAGTGAGTTAGGTCCTTTTAAATAATAAACACAATGAATATAACAATACCAATGACAATATTAATGATAGTTTTTGTCATGCCAAATCTTTGTCCCTCAGTCCAAAGTATGTTTCTGGGTTTGCCCTACTGGGATTAATTTCTATTCTAGTGCAGTAGAATGAATATTTGTTTTCCCCAAAAACTCATATTTGGAAACCTCATGCCCAGTGTGGTTGTATTTGGAGGTAGGGGCTTTGGCAGTTAATTAGGTCATGTGGGTGAAGCTCTTATGAATGGGATTAGTGCCCTTATAAAAGTGACCCCAGAGAGCTCCCTTGTCCTTCTGCCATGTTATGAAATAGCAAGAAGACAGTCATTATAGAACCAGGAAGCAGACCCTTGCTAGACCCTGAATCTGCTGGCACTTTGACCTTGGACTTCCCAAACTCCAGAACTGTAAGAAACAAATATGGATTGTTAAACCACCCAGATGCAGTACTTTTGTTATAGTAGCCAGAGTGGACTGAGTTCTGTCACCTAGTTCTTCTTTGTCCTCCTAATGTTCACTTCTCCATCTATTAGGACACACAATCCAGCAGTGGAGAGTCCTGACAAACTGAAAAACAAAACAGATTGAGATTTAAACAGGAAACTTAAAGACAGTAACCTTCTGAATAGGTAAAGAAGGGCTTGCCAAGTATAGCAACTGGGAGAAACTATGGTGGAAAGAGAAGTCAGACTGGCAACAGAATAAAAGAATTAGTCATATAGTGTAATTGATAACTCATAAGAGCAAATATTGAAATAGATTTTACATGAGATTGGATAAAGCTCATGCTATATTTTATATTAAATATTACTCAGCAAAATATTAAATTTGAATACTTTTATGAATTAATCTTGAGAGATTTAAAGGGTCTGGTTTTCTCTGCAGAGTCACCTTTTTATCTGTTACCAGATTCCAGAAAGAAGCAAATGTAACAGCAGCAAACAAAGAAGGGAAACAAAGATCTCTTCTATGATACCTCCTGGATCAACTTCAGCCATTAACAGGAAAATAGCTCTCTCACTTCTAAATAGTTAACAATAAAGTAAGCTGTCTCTATTCAGCTCAACCCCCTCCCCTTTTCATTAAATATTTTCTTCTTAATCAGAATAAAATAAAAGCTTGGTTTTCTTCATTCTGGACCAATTCCTTGTATGAGTAAGTGGTTAGATTGGATGAAATCTTAAATTCACTCCTAAGGATCTAAAATCTTTCTTTTTTTTTTCTTTCAGCTGAGCCATCCTACCACCTGTTGGCAGCTCAGCGACAACTCAGCTTGGGCTGGGCATCAAACTGCTGTTACTCAGAGTTCAGCTCGCAATATTGAGCAAGCTCTTAACCAACTGAGCCACTCGGCCAGCCCTTCTAAAATCTTTCTTAATTCAGCTGTTACTTCTGCTATTTTATTCCTCACTATCCTTTCCTTGTTAAAAAATAAAATTGTAATAATAATAACTATGAGAGCATCAGTGGGAGAGATCTATGTGAGCTCATTTGAACAGAAATCCCTTTTTAGAGTTTAAGGCACTATAATAAAAATGATTTATTTTTGTTTATAAAAATTATTATATGTCTTATAGACAGAAACAAAACCCATAGTGAAATTTATTCTCTGCTGACACTTCTGGGTTAAACTTTTATGAAATCAATATAACATGTTTGTTAACATTAGAAATATGATTTTACCCCCAGAAAAATGAGAAAGAAAGAAATATAATTTCACCATTCAGAAAATACAACGTTCTGAATGGTGACTTGAATCAAATGATTGTTTTGTTTTGTTCATTTTTATTTTCAGGATGTCAGGGAAAGAAAAAAGTCATAAAAGAGATTTTGGTAGGATATATGCAAGAATTTATTGACCAACACTAGTGAAAAATACTTAAATTGCATACAAGTCAATGTTGTGAGTCCTATGTCTTTAAAATATTTCAAAGGAGAACAGACTCTCTTCCAGATGGCTGAGAATTTTACCTGCCTAAAAGCTGGAGGGAGGAAAATAACTTCCATAATTTCTTCTAGCTTTACAATTCAAAGATGTGGATGGTATTATCAAGAATCATTGTCTCAAAAGATAGAATTTAGTCATATATATATATTTGACCATATATATATATGAATATATATATGAATATATATATATATATATATATATATATATATATATATATATATATATCCATGGTTTAATACAATCCAATTGGTCACAGACCTTTATCTGTGATAGCCATGACTATACCCATGAGCTGTGATGTTTTAACAAAGAATCATTGGTCAACTGGTAGTATTCAGGAGAAAAAAGAAACTATTCGTAGGACAAAAACATCCTTTCAAAAAGGCTCATCTGGGGGTGGCGTGGTGGTTAAATGCTGGCTTGGGACGCCTGCGGCCCGGGTTCAGATCCCACATATGAGGGCCAGTGACACTGCCCTCTAAAAAAAAAAAAAGATCATCTGCTCAGAAATGGAAAATTCTCAGTAACACTAGCCAAATAAATTTCCTTTATGTAAATGTTCAAAAGTTCTGTTTGTTATCCATGTAAAAGAGTAAAATATAGGGCAGACTGAGTGGCGTGGTGGTTAAGCGCTGGCCTGGGAAGCCAGCCGCCCCGGTACGGGTCCCACATATGAGGGCCACTGACACTGCCCTCAAAAGAAAAAAAAAGAATAAAATATGTTCTACTGTATGTTAAAAAAAAAAACTAAGGATTTTTAGAATTTTTAGAACTGACGGTCATATGATATGCTAACCAACAATAATTCATTTATTTCATTACAAAGATTGTATACATTCAGAACTCAATAAGCTGTTCAGTTCATTTCTTTTTTTTTTTTTTTTTTTTTTTTTTTTTTAAAGATTTTATTGGGGAATTGGTGGAGGGGAACAGCGTTGGGGAATCGGGGAAGGGGAACAGACAAGTTGCCGTCTTCTTGTTCTTCAGTTTAGTTGCGGAGGATGTTGCTTCACTGTTGGTATCGTCATTGCGCTCTTCCCGGATGAGGCAGATCTGTCGCTGGCCTCTGGATGTCGCTCATCGCGGCTATTGGCAGCTCACGCTTGGCTGCCAGCCGCTCACGCTGGCTGCGGGCCACTCACTGCAGCTTTTGGCAGCCCACTGCAGCAGGGGCTGCAGCCCACACCATCACCGGGGCTCGCACAGCCCAGCTCCAGGTGGAGCTGTTGTTAGCTGTAGAGGGCAGTGTCACTGACCCTCATGTGGGATCCGAACCGGGGCCGCTGGCATCCCAAAACCAGCGCTTAACCAATGCGCCACTCGGCCGGCCCTGTTCAGTTCATTTCTTTGCAGGGATGAAAGATCTAACACTCTACAATAGACCTCTTGGTGCTTCTCCCTGATTATTTAAACTTTGTTGTTAGTAAGTCAGTATTCAAAACATTCCCTGGAAAGCTCCTCAAGAATCAATACAACTATATGTTCAATCACAGTATGGCTCAGAGCATTTCAATAAATAGGAATTGATGTATCCTTACCAACTCCACCAGAGCAGCATATGTAATGTACTTTGTTCTCTACAATCAAGCAACAGCCAAAGTAGAGACTTAAATGGCCAGTGCAGGCAATATATAAAAACTGGCCAAATAGTTTTTAATAAACCTATTTTCCTGAAAAGAGTTACAGACTTGATTTTCATGAGAATAATATAATTTCAAAATACACATATAAAAATGAATCTGGGTCCCTTGATTTTCTGTATAAGCTGAATTATTTTAACAGGATTCACTGAAAACAAGAGTACATTCATCTTGTTTGATATTTGGGCACACTACCATTAATGTGGATTGAGTGACAGATATCTATCTGTAAAGAAGGCATACTAAGCCTTTAGTTTGTAGCCATGTGGGGTGATGTGATGCATAAATATTCCCAAAGATAGTATCTGTGCACACAACGATTGAACATCAGTTTCTTGATAATTCTTAATATTTTGGCACTATTAAATATACCATTCAGCAAAAGATGTTTCAATACAACTAATGGAAAGAGAATAAAAATTAATTTTCAGAAACTAGAAATAATAAAACCAAAAAGCTCTTCATTTAGCTTTTAACTAATATAGCTGTACAAATGTAAAGACATCAAAAATCCAGTAGCGATCACTGAGATGCTAAATGTCAGCTAGAAGTCCATTGCTGGACGTGGCTTTGGATTGAAAAATATTCAGTTAAACAAATGTCTATAGCAGCCAGAACTCGTTAGTGAGCAGAAAGATGTATTTCCTTCCATTTCTTTGGTGCCATTAATTATGAGTGCTGTGTCAAGTTCTGGTGGCTAAGGGAGATGACCCACCTTCCCATGGGGGCCCGAGTGTAGCTTTCAGTAGTAAATGAAGAGAGTGGTCATTAATGAAATGTTTTGCAGAAGAGAGAGCACTATGATGCTGACAGCTGCTCCCTTTTACTGCTTATTGTAATCTAAATACCCAAGAGTATTCAAATTCAGTAGTGAAATTTAAAAATCATAAGGGGTAATTTATCCTAGGAGTGCAACACATATGCATCCATATATCAACTCTAAAGAGATATCTTTCTCTTGGCAATGATATTGTTGGGCTGTAGAGGCCCAGACTGAGCTACAGGCAATGAAGTTCAAGGTCTGGTGCACATCAGAATTACATGAGAAGCTTTTAAGAATCCCAAAACCAAGACTGAACTCTAATTTGTAGCAACAAACACCATTTCTGACAACTTCCTTCTACCAAGGAAGTGGTTTCTTCCACAGATCTCTATCAGAATGTATTATATTACTTACATCAATAATGCATATTACTGTAATATCCTATGTATAATACCTGTGTTAATACATGTTGTTACTATTTTCTCATTTAGGTTATGAAAAGTGATGGGAGATTCCTGTTTTGTCTGTGGATTGAAAGCTGGAAAAAAAAGAAGTACTGGCATAGTCATTTATTAACAACAAGATTCTGTACCCATCATTTAACCTCAGTGATCCTCAGCTCTTTTAATTATAAAGTATGTTTAATATTAAAAATATGTATTCAACAAGTATTGCTGAGATCAATAAATAATATATAAAATACAAGGTATGCATATTATACCCTATGCAGATATAATATTTGGTGTGTTTGGAGGGGGGAAGTTACAGACGTTAAATGAATCAAGACAAAAAGTCTGTAGAGTAGATACCCACAAAAGATGACAGGAATAAATAATGTAATCCTGGGTTTCTAAACCAGGTGAGAGAAGTCTATTCAGATTATAGATGAACTTTAGGTTCTTTATATGTTTCCTGAAATTAAGTTCAGAATTACATTTTTTATGTATTGGTGGGAAGTCAATTAAGTGAGTGAGTGGATGACTGTATTTTTTCAAGGGAGAATGTACATTATTTTCATAAAATTCTCAAAGTAGTCATAACCAAAAGAGTTCTAAGAAATTCTTTTTAAAAAGACTTCCCATCTGAATCTGATAAGCAGTTAATATCTAAAATATGTAAGGAACTCACCCAACTCAACAACATAAAAGCAAACAACCTGATTAAAAAATGGGCAGAGGACCTGAATGGACACTTTTCAAATGAAGACATACAGATGACCATTATGCAAATGAAAAGGTGCTCAACATCACTAATCATCAGGAAAATGCAAATCAAAACCACCATAAGATATCACCTCACACATGCTAGAATAGCTATTATCAGGAAATCAACAAATAACAAGTGCTGGCAAGGACGTGGAGAAAATGGAACCATTATGTACTCTTGGTAGAAATGTAAACTGGTACAGCCACTATGGGAAAGTGTATGGAGTGTATGGAGTCTTAAAAAATTAAGACTAGAACTATCTATCATATGACCCAACTATTCCACTTGTGGGTATTTTACCAAAGAATACAAAAAAACTAATTTGAAAAGACATACAAGATTTGACAATTAAGTTTGTGAGCTTGTTGCAACAATGTTAGTAACCCTTCTTTATACCAGAGAGATTATTCATTATGAATTTGTACCAACTGGACAAGCAGTTAACCAAGTTTACCATTTGGAAGTGCTGAAAAGACTGTGTGAAAAAGTTAGATGACCTGAAATTTTCACCAACAATTCATGGCTCTTGCATCATGACAATGCACCAGCTCACAAGGCACTGTCTCTGAGGGAGTTTTTAACCACTAAACAAATAACTGTATTGGAACTCCCTTTGTACTTGTCTAATCTGGCCCCCAATGCCTTCTTTCTTTACCTGAAGATAAAGGAAATAGTAAAGGCAGGACATTTTAATGACATTCAGGATATCAAGGGTAATATGTCAACAGCTCTGATCGCCATTCCAGAAGTTCCAAAATTGCTTTGAAGGATGGACTAGGTGCTGGAATCAGTGCATAGTTTCAAAAAGGGAGTACTTTCAAGGTGACCATAATGATATTCAGCATTGAGGTATGTAGTATTTTTTCTAGGATGCATTTGACAACTTAGTAGTCAGACGCTTATATTCATTGTAGCATTATTTACAACAGCCAAGATATGGATAGGGACAACTGAAGTACCTATTGATAAATAAATGGATAAAAAAGATTTTACATATCTATGTGTACACACACACATACACAGAAGCTGCCCAAAAAATGTATACGCATTTTAAGAAAGAAAAAAACTGTATTAAAATTGTAATACTCAATATATACTGATAACAAAAGATGAATACAAGTCACGTTTGACTTCTGCAAGTATTACAAAAAGTGCTCAAAGTGGTCACCATCAGCATCCAGACACTTCTGATTATGGTGAACATTGTTTGATAGACTTCTGTGGCGAGCGCGTAAACTGTTCCAACACCACAGCGAAGAGGCAGGACTTGTTGCTGTTGAGGCCTCCCGAATCTTCCCTTCACACACATCACACACAGCATATGCGTCTTAAATTTATCACAAATGCATGCAATTGTTGGCGTGTTAAAGGTTCTGTTGTGTCCTTATGGCTCCATTGCCGTCGTACTTCCACAGCATTCTCAAATTTCAACTACCACTTCAAAACGGTCTTCACCTCCTTGAATGACAACTGTGATTCTGCCATTTTCTTTGACTGTCCTGCCTGTCACATGACGCTAGCACTCATTTGATTAATGCCATCTTTTTAGTGAACGTCATACTACATATTCCTACCTTAATTCAATTCAACTTTGAAAAGTGTTATATAGATAACATCACTTAAAATGTGTATACATTTTTTGGCCATATATATATATATAAAATGATAGAATACTACTTAGTCATTAACAGGTAGAAAATCTTTTGCAAAAACATGTATGGGCCTTAAGGCTATTACACTAATTGAAATAAGTCAGCAGAGAAAGATTCCATATGATTTCAGTTATATGTGCAATCTAAAACCGAAACCAAAACAAAACAAAACAAATGACCACATAAAACAACCCCAAAACAAACTCGTAGATATAGGAAACAGATGAGTGGTTACCAGAGGAGAAGGGGTTTGGAGAGAGGCTGAAATTAGTCAAAGGGATCAACTGTATGGTGATGTGTACAAACTAGACTTTCAGTGCTGAACACCAGGTAGTGTACAGAAAGAACAAATATTATAACGTATATGTCATAGGTAATTATTATGCATCTGTAACATATATGATCTTGTATACACAATAAAAAAAAGAAGCGGTAAAAGTAGATAGTCTTGTCTTATTCCTACTATTAAGAAGAAAGCATTTAGTTTTTCTCCATTAACTATTCTGTTAGCTATATATGAATGGGTTTTTAATTTTGTCAAATTATTTCTTTGTATATATTAGGATAAACATATGGGTTTTTGCTTTAGTCTGTAATATGATAAATTCCAATAATTGTTTTTGAATATTAAACAACTCTTGCATTCTTGAGATAAACACACACACACACACACACACACACACACGCACACAGAAGACTTTCTGGACAACTTCTATTTCCAGAGCATTATAAACCACACATCTTGAGATCCTTCCTACATAAATAATCTAGGTAAGTATATTAGAAGTTATTTTATGGTAATAAAGTGATTAGGGCTTTCAGGAATATTGGAAGAGAAGGAAGAGTTAAATTTATAAAATGTGCTGGAGAATGTTAGGGAAACAACCGGCAGGTCAGGAAAGTAAACACTGGAGACCTCAGCATGAGGCATCAAATCTGCGGATCTCAAAAGTTCTTTCAGCAAGTGCTGCAGCTATCAGCACGCTCTGAGAAAGTTCCTAACCACTGTCAAAGCCAATGATTCTCAACCACTTGCCTAGAGGCCTTTCTAAATCTTGTATATTGCCCAAGTGCCCTGAATCCATACAGAAAGGGGACCCTGGAAATACAGTTTCTAGTTTTAGAGACATTAGAAGGATCAGACAGTGATAAGAAGTTAACAAATAACCCAACACACTAGGTAACATTCTACCATTTTCAGGCAACAAACCAAGAGATGATTTTTATGATATTAGGGTATTCGTGTTAAACACAAAAATTGTGAACCACAAAATTTGACAAATCCTTCAAATTGAAATTATGTGTGCACCCATACCCACCAAAAATAGTGTGAAAAGGCAATCCATAATTTGGAAGAAGTTATTCAAAACACATATGATTAAAAAAGAAATAGAACCCAAAATATAAAAAAGAAAGACAGAAAGAAAATCTCCTTTAAAGCATTATGAATAATTCGAACAATACTCTTAAAACAATTGGAAAATTACTCAAGAAAACAATGCACAGAAGATATTTAAATGGCCAACATACATATAAAATATGAACAGCTTTAAGAGGAAACTGCAAATTAAAACCAAAATAAGATATTATTTTACATTCATCAGTTCATCAAAATAAGTCTATAAAACAGTATTGATTTAGAGGGACTACAAATCTATTCACTGTTTTTGGAAACGTAAATTAGCCAAAACATAATGAGAATTTAAAAAGTGGTATTATCTAGTAAAATTGAATAATCATAGATAAAGTGGTGTTATCTAGTAAAATTGAATAATCCCAACAGTTTCATTTTAAAATACATACTTTAAAGAAAACTGCAGATGTTCTGTAGTAGATGTTTATAATCCTTTCTAGCAGCATTGTTAATAATAGCAAAAAAAACCAAAAACAAAAACAAAACTAGAAAGAAATCAAAGATTCATCATTTCTTTAATGAATAAATATTGTATATCCATATCATGGAATACTATTTGGTAATAAAAATTAATTAAAACAGGTATTTGCAACAATATACTAATAGTGGGACTATGTTAAAATTTTTTGATTTTTCGTTCTTCGAAAAGTTTTTTAAAGTTGCTATGTTATTTTATCAATTGAAAACAATCCCTGAAGAATATTATTGAGCACAATTGATTTCCTTGTGGGCTAGTTACCATAGAGAGTAATGCATTACCTATCCAGAGCTCTGTAAGAACTTCGAAATGGGGTTAGGAGTTCAATATATGAATTTTCGAGGGGACACAATTCAATCTATAGCAGCACCTTAAATTTAGGTTACTTCTTGAGATGTATAATAAGCACATAGAAAAGTACACTGGAAACCATCCAGCACAAATTGCAAATGCTGAAACATCTTGAGAAAAAAAATATAGTTTATCCAATCTAACAAATTTATTGAACAATTATTATGTAACGATGTGCCAAACAATGTAGGAATAACAGGAGTAAATATGGAGGAGGTGAGAAATATTGGAATTTGAAAGACTGGATGAGTAGAGGTTTGAAAGAATGGAGCAATAGCATGAATGAATGGTTGGAATCAAAGACAGCCCACAGATCCAGTGTGCAAAAGGATGCAAAGCATCTTTACAAGGCTTTAGTCTTCTAGTGTGGACCAATGCTAATATTTTAAAGCTCATTTACTGTTCTGTAGACCCTCTCACTTAGTCATTCCTATATCTCTAGCATTATTTCCTTTCAACACAACCATTTCATGACCCTCTCCCTCACATAATGGTCTCCAGAACTATGTCTAACTATAAGTGTATGGCACTTGACCCACCCAAATTGGAGTCACACAAATTTTCTTTCCTCAGGCCCACTTCTCTTTCCCATAACTACAGGTCTAAGTTTCATCTCTGAACTTCCCAGCTCTTTCTAGAACCAGGGCTTTATTTTAACTGATTATTTGCCAACAATGACTTGTCTGCCACATTTGCCTTTGTCATCACTACCCTTTCTTCAACCTCAGTTTCAATGTCACCTATTCTAAGAGGTCTTAGACCGGAGTTAAACATCTCCTAGTCCTAGTGGTATTTAACTGGAACTCTTGCCAAGTGATTTTTGTTGTTTTTTCACACCTCACTGAAATATTTGATGAATAAATTAAGTCGATTTGAATAGAATAAGATCGAATCAAGCTATATTGAATTGAACTGAACTGAGTTGGAATGGATGATTCTTTTCATGCTTGAGCACCAGAAGGTCATAGGGAAAACAATTTATTTCTTTGTACATTTTTCAGATTCTCTTAATATATGCATCTCTAATAGAAGAGCTACACAAACTACTCTACATACAATCAGTTGAAAACGTTCAGATAATTTGGACTTAATAGCCACATTCATGTACAGATAATAGCACTGTCAACTAAGTGTCATCTTTGACTAAGAAGCAGTAGAATTCTTTAATTCTACACTAAAAAATAGGATATATTTAAAGCTTGGCTAAATAGTCTCTGTTTTTAAATGGCCAAATTGTATTCAAAGTTAATTGGATATTGAAAATCCCAGCTTATGTTTAATATGTATCATTTTTCAGAAATCCCAAGATAAAGCTGCTAGCTATAAAAAAAATGACAAAAATATACATTTCCTGAACCACGGATTTTAGCAATCCTCATTCCAGCAATAAAACCTTCTTTTGAAAATTGTCTTCCTTATTTAGCTTATAGACAATGCTGTTCTTTCTTATGTAATCTATTTAAGCATATCACTATTTGGTGCATTCATCAGTGCTTAATACCTTGCATTATAAGATAAGGAATAGTCATAAAGACATTTTAAATAGGAAAGTATAAGATAGGAGGTTGGATTAAAAAAAAAAGTTGCTAAAATCCCTTCTAACTCAAAGATATTATGATATGTCATCTTGGTATTTTTGTAAACAAAAGCAAAATAATAAAATCTTTATGTCTCAGACATCATTACCACATTTTGTTTTTTTCTGGCCCAACTTGCACTTATAAATTTTAACTTGCAACAGCACAGTGAAAATGAGCCCTATCGCAATTACAAACAGCAGTATGTATAAATCAATAGAGCTATCAATATTTGCTCAGCATATTTCCTATGGATTCCTTTTTGAAAGCTAGGCTCCCATTCTCACTTTCCTTTGCTTAGCTGAAAGACTCACCCACGGGCATACATACAAGGGCATACACATGTACATAATAGCATTTTGATGAATGTGGTTTGTTTTTTTAATTAAAAAACTCCAATATTTTAATAGAAGGAATGACAGTTATTAATAGCATTCTAAGAATCTAATCTGATCTCTTGGTTTTATAGAATGAAGGTGAGAAGAGTTGAAAGGGCTAACTAATTTTTTTTTTTTTTTGCTTTATTAGCTATGCTTTGCTGAATGTTTATGATGTCACATGCCTTTGTTTAAGGGCTTTCCTTACATTATCTGATGTAATTCTCACAAAAATTCCCAGGTGATCTTCCTCATTGATCAGATTAAGATAATGAGGTTTAGGAAGTTAATTCATTTGCCCAAGATCCCAAGTTTAGTGATGGCACACACACTGTAACAACAAAACCAAGATTCTCTCCTTTTAGCTATTACCTGCGTTTCCTAACTGCACATCCTGAGCTTTTGCACTACACTCAGGAGCTTCTTTTCAAGTTTTTGCTTTTGTACTTTGCATTTAATAGAAAAATCCATACAGTTACTTACTACTTGGCTGTTTATTATTTCTAGCATTTCAGATTTTCACATTGTATTTAAAGTAATGTGAACCAAACACTGCATGACTTTATTGCCTGCCTGTCTGTCTGTCTATCTATCAACCTACCTACCTATCTATCATCATCTTATTCAAGAATTGCCATTCTCATCATGTTCTAACTTACCATTAGACCTTCTCAAATCATTGAATTAGATATCTAATTTGCAAGGTTTAACTCCCTCACATCAGCCAAATGAGGCACTGGGAAGGTTTTTTACTTTATAAAACTGAGAGAGAACACCTAAATTTGACTGGGTTATTTATGTCCTTTTTCTATAACTGAGATTAGCCAATAATGCCTAAGGAACCCGTGCACACTACTTTATCTGAACCCAGAAACCTAGGAATTACAGGTGAAGCCTACAGCCACACAAGGGCACACATGTGGCTCTGTCCCCATACAGTCAAGTATTTGAGGGAGTCATTAAGGGCCCCCGATGATTCTATGCAAACTCGTTATTTTGGTTATCACCTGTTCCTCCTAATTGTTCAGATTATTTATGCTCATGAATCCTTCATTGTCTCCTGAAGTGAAATATGATGGAGGCATTACCAATGCCCAACAAAGGCACTGGTATCCCCAATGGAAACTGTCTGAGGTGAAGTGTAGTAACTCCTGTCCAGAGGGCACATGCCTACACTGAGGATGCATTGTTATTGCTGGTATTAGTACTACAGTGGGGATGCAAAGTCACTGCTGGTATTAGTACTACACTGAGGATGCATTGTTACTGCTGGCATTAGTACTACACTGAGGATGCAATGTCACTGCTGGTATTAGCACTACACTGAGGATGCACTGTCACTGCTGGTATTAATACTACATTGAGGATGGATTGTCACTGCTGGTATTAGTACTACAGTGAGGATGCATTGTTATTGCTAGCATCAGTACTACACTGAGGATGCATTGTTACTGCTGGCATTAGTACTACATTGTGGACGCAATGTCACTGCTGGTATTAGTACTACACTGAGAATGCAAAGTCACTGCTGGTATTAGTACTACACTGAGGATGCATTGTTACTGCTGGCATTAGTACTACATTGTGGACGCAATGTCACTGCTGGTATTAGTACTACACTGAGAATGCAAAGTCACTGCTGGTATTAGTACTATACTGAGAATGCAAAGTCACTGCTGGTATTAGTACTACACTGAGGATGCATTGTTACTGCTGGCATTAGTACTACATTATGGACGCAATGTCACTGCTGGTATTAGTACTACACTGAGAATGCAAAGTCACTGCTGGTATTAGTACTACAGTGAGGATGCAATGTCACTGCTGGTATTAGTACTACACTGAGGATGGGTTGTCACTACTGGTATTATTATTACACTGAGGACGCAATGTCACTGCTGACGTTAGTACCACACTGAGGATCCCTTGTCACTTCTGGCACTACACAGGATGCACTGTCACTGCTGGCTTTAGTACTGATAGTCACAGGGGGTTCTATTCCATTTTCTAATGTGCTGTTACACAATGAAGTTAGAAAAATTCATGGAGATTTAAAGAAAAAAAAACACAACAAACCAATGTATGTTTTTTAAACCCTTTAAATACAAAAGATTTGAGGGCCATTGGGGTTGGTGCATGGAGACAAACTGGGAGGCAGAGAGCTGAATTACAGTGGTGAGCTCCACTTTTTCTTAGAAATTCTTGTCCAGAAAGTCCCCTAATCTCCATGCTAACACCTCTCAGGCATGCATGTCACATTGGGCTCTCATGTATAACCTCACTTCCTCAGTTAAACAAAATTTAAACTTAAATACAAATAAATATGTTACTTACAAAGAGTTTAACTTAAATACAAATAAATATGTTACTTACAAAGAGAGTCAGTGGGAAAGAGAATATTAAGGCTATGGATAACATGTGAAAAACTATTTTATGGTCAATATAAAAGAAAATGCTTTTCTAGTTTTTAAACTACTGTTGAAAAAAATCCAATATCTAACTTCCTTTTCATTATAGCAATGAAAAGAATCTTAAATAAAATAAGTACATAATGCAGCCCAATATTAAGATAGAACACAATTAACATTTTTCCAGAAATGACCCAAATATTTTGATATTGGTAAATTAGGACTTAAGCCAATGTCTAGCTCATATTAAGCACTTAATAAACAACAAGATCTCTTTAATGTTGTTATCATCGCTGAATACAATGTATCCTACAAGTAAAACAAAGGGGAGAGTCACAGGACTATCTCAGTAAATAGTAACAGAAATTTTCATAAATCCAACACTGCTTTGTAAAATCTGATAGGTAGTTTTACAATATAAGCATCTATTTTAAATTAATGATAAACATGATAATGTTGAAACAGGTGGCATTCCTTTTAAAGTCAGGATAAGACAAGAATGCCAAGCAGTATTGCTATTAGTTAATGGTGTTCTGAAACTATATCAGTAAAATTTAAATAGGGAAAAATAATTCTTTTTAAAAATAAGAGATATTGGGCCTGCTGAGTGGCGCAGTGGTTAAGTGCTGGCTTGGGAAGCCAGCGGCCCCGGTTCAGGTCCGACATATGAGGGCCAGTGACACTGCTCTCAAAAATAAAAAATAAAAAAATAAATAAAATAAAATAAAAATAAGAGATATATTTTTTCTTTATGCAAGCAGTATATAAATCTCAAAGAACAAATTGCAAATAATTATGACTTTAATGAGGTATATGGCTAAAATATGCAAAACTGAATATTTTTTCTATACCTTAGAAATGTTTTTGAATGAATAGCCACAAGAAATCAGTCAATATGATGTATAGATGACATATTACAGAATTGTACACCTGAAACCTATGTAACCTTATTAACAATTGTCACCCCAATAAAGTTTAATTTTAAAAAAAGAATCAGTCAAAATATAAATATGCAAAAATTAAATTAATGGCAAAATTTATGACTTTTATGAGGAATGATGCTGAATACCATTGAAAGATAAGAAAAATTTAAGGAACATTGTAATCTACACTTGCTCTGGTTGGAGAATCTATGCAGTAAAAACTGTCGGTTCCCTCCAAATTCTAGTTGGTTTCAATTTTTAATATATAGTTGTATTAAAAATATATACACATATGTTCTTAGATGTACATATATGCATATATATTAAAAGTTATCAAGGTAAATAAATTCACATGAATCTGTAAAATATTTTCAAATTAGTATTAATGAAGAAAGTCATGCATTGTAAATGTTTTAAAAATATAATAAAATTATGATGTATGAAGTAATAAAATCCCTGGAAAAGGGTAGATGCATGTCTAGAGCATTTGACTCGATAAAATTTGTATATACTCACACCCACACAGGAATATTATAGTACTAAATAAACTAAGTCTCTTTTTTAAACAATGTAGAAAACAACAAAATGTTTTACACATAAAAACATTATAAATGATGTATCTATTGCACATACACCAAAATTAATTTCTAATTATATGCATTAAATTAAAATAGAAAGATTGAAAGGTGTTATAGTTGCTTGGGACCCAGCAGAAAAGAAATATATCCACAATTTATGATAATTTGAGGTTTTAATGGACACTGTTTTACCAAGCCTTGAGCCGAGTATAGAGAAATTCTAAGGTTTAATAATGTAGCCCTAGGACTATTAAGTGACAAAGGAGGAGAAAATTTACAGAGACCCTGTGAAGTTTAAAGAGTGCACAGTCCACAAGCCTGTTCTCACTTCCAACTCCAAATGTGAAGTTAGAGGGTCCTGAAGGCCACCCTTAGGTTTGATAATTCACTAGAATTCACAGAATCACTGAACATTGTTACACTCACTGGTTAATGATTTATTACAGCTAAAGGATGCAGATTAAAATCAATAAATGAATGAAACACTTAGGGTAGAGTCTAGGAATGAAAGGTACATAACCTCTCAATATCTTTCTTTCTTTTTTCTTCTTTTTTTTTTTTTTTTTTTGAGGGCAGTGTCACTGGCCCTCATATGTGGGACCGAACCGGGGTCACTGGTTTCCCAAGCCAGCACTTAACCACTGCGCCACTTGGCCGGCCCACCTCTCAACATCTTACCTCTCCCCAAAGCTCTTGTTTCAGTGAGTCAGAGTTTTTCCATTAAATTGCATTTTGGACACCAAGTGCAAAGCAGCCAACTGCAAAGTTAGAGAGTTCACAAGACAACTCATTTGTAACACCAGTTGCAAGTCCAGGGCTTTTCCCAAACCACCCTCAGATTCAATAACTCACTAGAAGGACTCAGTACTTGCTAAGAGCTGTTATACTCACAGTACTAGTTAATCCATGAGAAGAAATGTATGGGGCATAGTCAGGAGGATTCTAAACATGGAGCTTCCCATGATCCTCTCCTCATGAAGTCAAGAACAGTGTGAACTCCTTCTGGTAAGAATCTATGACAATACACATACTGTATCGTCAGCCATGGACACTTATCTGAGTCTAAAGTTTTATCGGGACACCATCACACAGGCATACTTGAGCCCACAAGGCTGATCTCAGTCTTCAGTTCCTCAGGAGACTGAGCTGAAATCACATAACTCAAAGCCCCTACTCTAAATCACATTTAATTATCTGGCTAGCCCAAGGACCCCAGGCAAACAGGAACATGCCTATCAAGCATGAATTTCCAAGGGCTTAGAAATTACCACCCAGAAACAAAGGTCAAAGGCCATACCTCTCTATGGACAAGATTAAATTCTTTACAATATAGTCCCCAAAGGAAAAAGTCTTGTACAGAAGGTTGACTTCGAAGGAGCAGTCAGTTTAGGTTGAGGTAATAATAGGTTAGCCTGCCATAGGTATATTTATAAAGTTGAGATCAAATAATAACGCTCAATACAGTGAGTATCACAGAAAACTGGCACCCTGTATTTTGCTAGTTTGAGCAAAAATTAACACAATTTTTCTGGAAAGCAAATGTGCAAATATGAATAAAAGAAATGTGATAAATATGCATGTGCTTTGACTCAGCAATTCGACTTCAAGTTATTTATCCTAAAGAATTCATCAGATTGCATAGTACAATTAATTAATTAAATCTATTTATTATTTTGTGAATGGTTATGGAGCATCTATTATTATGTCAGGAACCAGACACCAAGTACTGCAATGAATAAGAGAATAAGGCCCTCAGCCCTCAAGGAGCTTTATTCTAGTTTTCTTTTCCATAAGAACAATTAGATTAATGTTATATGAAGTTACAAGTATAATCTATTCATTAAATTATAACATATCCATAGGATAGAATAAAATATTTCCAAAAAACCTAAAGTAAATTATGTATCAAGTAAAAAATGCAGCCTCTATGTTACAGCTTTTTTTAGTTGCATTAAACTTGGAAAATATGCATTTTTACAAATTTTCCAATAATTATTGTTAAGTGTGAAAATGATTGGAAAGTATTTTTTATTCTCATAACTTTTATTTTTTTTACAATGAGTATTATTAGAGCAATTCAGATAATTAAAAGTACAATAACATTTATTTTAAAAAGTAGTTTCCAAAATGAAAGTATTTTATTTAATACATCTTTAATAACACAATATATAACAGCAATATTAACATAGCCTCTCTCCATAAATAAAACTTGAATGGTGAAAATTGCCAAGCTAGTTATTTGAGAAAAATCAAATAGCGCTTATAATTACATTTACAAAATTTAAATGTATTCTTTCATAGTAGCAACAGTGTGCATTTAAGAGAAAGCAAGTTGCAGTATTAAATTTTATTCATTTCTGTATGACCTTTGGCAATTTAATTCACCTATCTTAGATTAATTTCTCCATCTATAAATTATGACTAATTACAACTGCTCAATAGCTTTGCTCTGAAGACTAATAAAATGGAATAACAATGCCTGGCACAGAGGCTTTAATTAATTTTTTTCTTAACTTTAAAGAGGATTATGATAGAGATGTTTATTTTTATTACCTGGTTTTAGTGTTAGCAATCTCAGAGTTTTAGTTACTCTTCTGAGTCTCTTCAAATTAATCAAAACTATATTTCAAAATACTGAAAGGATTCTCTGAAAGCCATTGACTTGCTTCTATGAAGTCTGATAATTAAGTTCACAAACTCATCCTAGAAAAAGTGTTACAAACCTCATTGCTGAATATCACTATGGTCACCTTCGAAGTACTCCTCTTGGGAAGCTATGCACTGACGCCAGTGCTTAGTCCAGCCTTCAAAGCAATTGTGAAACTCTTTTTTGGAATAACCATTAGAGCTGTTCTCTTTTACCCTTGACGTCCTGAAGGTCATCAAAATGTCCTCCTTTCACTATTTCCTTTATATTCAGGTAAAGAAAGAAGTGATTGGGGGCCAGATCAGGTGAGTAGGGAGGGTGTTCCAATACAGTTATTTGTTTACTGGCTAAAAACTCCCTCACAGACAGTGCCGTGTGAGCTGGTGCATGGTTGTGATGCAAGAGACATGAATTGTTGGTGAAAAGTTCAGATCCTCTAAGTTTTTCACGCAGCCTTTTCAGCCCTTCCAAATAGTAAATTTGGTTAACTGTTAGTCCAGTTGGTACAAATTCATAATGAATAATCCCTCTAATATCAAAATAAGGTTACCAACATCGTTGAACAAGTTCTTGAACTTAATTGTCAGACCTCATATGTTGAGTTCTACTAGTGAATAATATTCCTCTGTTCTACTTCATTATATGATTTATTTAGTGTATCTAAACTAATATCAATTTATTTGTCCCAGTATTCACAGTGCTATTCTACCTGCATTTATGCTTTCTAGAAATTGCTCTTAGATTTTCATTAAACACAATTTTTTTTTTTATCTTTGAGCAAAATGTTTACAACACACAAACATACAGTCCCCCAATCAGAGGCTGAACCAATCTTTAAAAAAGAAAACATCATTCTGCTAGACTGTTCAAAACCTGCACTCCCAAATTTCTTTTGAGTCAAGGTGGCACTATTTAGTATTCTAACAGTTTCTTGAGCTACAAATTTGGACAAGAGTCATATTTTCTTGAAGGAATCACTTCACTTATAATTCCATTGACTTCCTAAGAACTTAGCTTGACCTTGTTGACCTTCATAGTAGTTATTTAACCAATGAAATTAAATGGCTCTCTCTTGGAAAATGTGTCACATGACCCCAGTGAGGAGGAAATAATACAATCTCTACTCTTTTTCATGAATAAGAATTTATCTGGATTATGAATAGACTAGAGATTGTAGAAGAAGACTGATGGAAATAAAATAAGAACATTAAATAAAATAGAGAAAAATTGCTTAAGAATATATGTTTATATATTCTTAGTACATATGATAGACAAGTATATATAATGTATAATAACAATACTATAATTTATAATGATATTTTATATAATGATGCTACATAAAATTTGCATATATTTCGTGTTGTCAGAAAAGTCGTGACGTATTTTTTTTTCTGTTTTTCGTTGTAAAAATGCAACATGACTTTTCCGACAACACAATATTATACAAAATGATGTTTTAAAAGGCTATTTTAAAAGGCTATTTTAAAAGGCTTATTTTAAAAGGCTATTTACAGCAGCAGCAGCAACAACAGAACTTTTATCTGAACTAAATTGGTCGAAAACTTCTTGTCACTTTAGTGACAAGTGAGAAGAGGAAGCTGATTTCTGGGTGGAGTAGAGCTTCTTAAGAAGTTAGGTTAGAAGCACAGGACCCAAAGAGGTAGCAGATCCAGAACTCTGTTCAGGGTCTTGGAAGAGAACAAAATCAAAGAAAAACCAGGCAGGGACACACTAAGCTGCTTTAGCATTCAATCCCATCAGACCTGGTGCCTAGTTGAGACTTTTCTGTCTTTGTAAGCAAATGTAGCTGAGGGAATATGCCTAGAATTGAATAAGGGTTATATTTGACTGGTGGTGAGCAAAGTATTGTAATTCTTGGTTTACTTGATCTAAAGTTTACCTTTTCTCACTGAATATAAAATTGATACAGGGGTAAGAAGTTTAATAAGAGAAGAGTGAAAGAAACTGGTTAGAAAAACCCTTGCTTCACATAGAAAATGTAGCATATTTTCCTAAAAGTTTGTTGTTGTTGTTGTTGTTTTATAAGTTTCTATCTCTTATTAAAAAAAAAAAGTTGATGTTCTATTGCCTTATATCTTGGAGCATATAGACAGAAAACTAACGAAACCAAAATATTGGCCAATACATAAAGAGGAATACTATCAAAAATGCCCTCAAAATTTCTAATTTCAAGTTCCCATTACTACAGACATAATTAGAATAATTAATCCCTTCGCTCCTGTCATTTCTCAATGAGTTAGTTCATGGTGAACAGTCACACTTTATTAATAACTCCTGATATTTGCATATTGTATCTCATCCACAGCTCTCATATAATAAATACTCCATTTATGTAAGAGGAAGCTGGGTTGCAAGTCATCTTATTTTCTTACCAGATAATTTGAAACCCAGAGGATTTAAAACTGCCAAATATGAAGCAGGGGTGTGAGGTGGTAACAATGTTGCTTTTGATCTATGAAAAATAAGGCCATTCTACTGTTATAGGCAGGAAGTCCACAGCCCAGTGATGGGCTAAGGACCCCTGGAAAGAGGAAACCACTGCTGGGTGAGTCTACCATCTCAAATTGCTTAAAATAATCCTCAAAACCCAGAGTGATACATAGAGAAAGCAAAATACAAGTCACTGAAAGCCAAACAGCAACAAACAACTATTATATTTGGAAATGATTTTACAACATAGAAATATTTGTGTCTCTTAACAACCCCGTATGATTTCCAACAAGTGACCCATGGAAGGTAAACAGTGTGGGATTTTGTTAGTTTGTTTTCCATCATCTCCCTTCTAATTGAATGCAAGCTCAATGAAAAAGAAAAATCTCTCTCTCTCTTGCTGTCCCATTTATTTCCCTTTTCTCTCAGAATCTTGCACATAGAGTTTAATTAATATCCCTTGAATGCTATTGAGTGAATTTCATTGAAAGTGAGAGGCTGAACTAAAATAAGAGTGGACTCCTCTAATTTCCAGGCCTGCGGTCTCTTCTTGCAACAAGTTCATAACAGGCAGTAAATAAATGAGAGAAAGGAAGGCAGGAAAACAATGTGTTCGCCATAAAGCAACAGGTCAGAGTGATACTTCAATATAAAAATAACTGGGTAGAGTTGGGCAAAAGATGGGTAACCATTAAGGATATAGAGAAAACTCCTGAAGATTCAACAGAGGGGACAGGAAAAGAAAGAATTCTTACCTTTAAAACAAAATTAAACTGAATCAAGGTGGAAAGAGAGTATTACCCATCACCAAAGGGTAAAGTAGAAATAAAAATATAGTGAAAAGTATTATTTAGGGAATACATATTACTTTTTATAAGCAAGAGAAACTGCATTCACATAGATGACATCTCATTTTTGTTTTTTTATTCTCTCTTTAGTAATAATATTTCCTTTCTTAAGAATCCACTCCTATGGTTATTATTCACCAAAAAAAAAATAATAATAAAGTGCAATTTCAAACATAGCACTCTATAATCATAATGTCTTTTCTTCCCGCTCACTTATTCTTATTGCAAAACTTCCTCCTAGCATGTTTCTTGCCTACATTGTTTTCTCCTTTGCCATGTGTAGCTAGTGCTCACAGAATATCAATAGCTGAGCTTACCTATATTTCCTATCGCTTGCTGTTAGTTTGGATATGTTACTAAGTTAGGTTAGTTAGTATACTAATTAGGCAGTTAGAAATTCCCTGGTAGAATGAGCAGAAAATAAAAATATCATCAAAGCCTCAGCCTTGAAAAGTCCCAACTTTAAGATAACACTCTCCTGCCAGAGCACATTCATCAGCTATGCTTTGGGACAGGCCCCAGTCTCAGCCTTGAGAGCTCAGCCTGGAGATAACACACCTGGCGGAGCTAAAACACCAATTAAGCTCTGAGACAACGAGGCTGTTTAGACAAGCCCCCTCCAGGCTACATAAATCAGTACTAACAGGCACCAGTTTTCTCTCCAGATAAGCTAGGAAAAGCATATAAACAGAGGCCTCCCCACTAGTCAGCAGGCACTCCAGTTTCAGATACTCCCTCTCTTTTAGGGAGCTATGTCTCTTTACTCCAATAAAATGTCCTTTTCTGCTGCAAAGTTTGCCTCTCTGGTCCGTGTCTCCATTCTTCGGTGCTGTGAGATCACCATCCCGACCACACATAAAACATCCTGCATCATAACTGCGTTCTAGCAACTGGAACCCTGAACCAATATTATACATCACTTCCTATCTGATGCACTTCTGAGCTCTGGTTCCTCTGTCATGGCAAATTTATAGCCGCATGATGAGACGACAATTAGCCAATATCTTTGCTGATTCATCAAATCAAGAAATATCTTCTCACTTTACCTCTTCACTTGAATGAGAAATACACTTTGGTTTGTTAAGCCACTGAGGTTGGTATAGTTTATATATTATGAAGCAAAACAATTTTCCTAAAGTAACACACTCCCACCCGTGGTCCACAAAGGCAGCCAGAAGAATCATTCAAAAATGTTAATAGCATCTTGTCACTCCTCTTTTTAAAATTATTCATTTGCTTCCCATTAAACTTGGATAAAATTCAAATCCTTTATTAGGTCCTATGAGGCTCACACCATCTGGCCTCACTCAACCTCTCAGAACTCACATCCTTTCACTCATTCACTTGCTTTCTTTCTCTTCCTCATTGATGCCAACCCCTTGTATGTTCTCTGCCTTCCCCTTCAAGTGCTTATGTCCAAGATAATCACCAATTCAGTTCCAAATTTAAACACACTCTTCTGAAGAGGTTGTTCCCTACTTAGTGAAACAAGCCCCCTTAATTACAACATATTCTAGGACTAGAGTTAGAGTTATGGTTGATGTTTTTTTATAGCTGTTGTCAGTTCCTACAGTTATATTTATTTGCTCCCATACTTATCATGTGTATACATTTTGAGTTCCTTGATGGCACAGACACCGTTATTTGTTCATCTTTGTATTCTGGACTCTACTTGTTGCATAGTAGCCGCTCAACATTTCTTTATTGACTAATAATAAATCAGGAAGATAATTTTGCAAAGAGATTAGTATATGAAGGAAATAAAATCCAGGAGGTAACATTTGAGATGATAATAAAATAGTAAGATAGCACTCACCAGCAATGTTCTGGAAGCAGAACATTAGAGGAAGAGGAGACGGCAATTGCAAAATCCTGAAGGCAGAAATAAGCACAGTGTGTTCTTGGAAGAGAAATAAGGTCAGTGAGATCAGGGAATAATAAGAAAGAGCTTTAGACTCTTTACCCAATGCTGTGCTTTGCCTGGGAGAGAAGAGCTGGCCCTCTCCAGAGAGCAGATAGCAATCATATAATTAATACCCACACCTCTAGCCCGGGGTGAGGGCACAAGTGTTCCCTGCCCATGGCTTTCTTGCTAACAATATCCTAACTGGCCCTAGGCTCAGGATCCAGCAATTCTTACATAATGTTTCAGCAGGAGAGTCTCAGACATATTATTGTTTTAAAACACAGATATATATATATATATATATATATATATATATATATACACACACACACACACACAAAAACAAAAAATCAAATGAACAAACAAACAAACAGTCAAAGATATTCCCCCAACACCAAACAAGGCTTTTGAACAGAGATTGTTAAAGTCGAGTTT
This sequence comes from Aselliscus stoliczkanus, assembly GCA_033961575.1. Taxonomy (NCBI): domain Eukaryota; kingdom Metazoa; phylum Chordata; class Mammalia; order Chiroptera; family Hipposideridae; genus Aselliscus; species Aselliscus stoliczkanus. Next base: position 117,558,514 of record CM066736.1, read on the forward strand.
CAAAATAGGTTTATTGATGAGGTTAGTCTAAGGAAGCAAATGGAAACCCCACTTACTTCATGTCCTAATTTTCCAATCAAGATAGGCAATACCAAAATACAAACATCTTAGTCACTGGATGTCAGAGGAACTAAATATGCCACAGACATCACATCTATTTCTTGATATGGAAATAGAAAGTTAAGAAAAAAAGCTTTAGTCTGAGATGGTATGTTTGTTGCCACCTTTGGGTAACATAGCAAATGGGGAATAACACTTCTTATACCAACAATGAGAAGACTAGCAAATCACAAAAAGCAAGTCTATACGAACAAACTTTTCTTCGCTAATATGCCAAGGGCCCAATTCACCACAGAGGTGGCTATTTACAGGATGTAAAATCTGCACTTTTTTTCAGACCACTTGAAAACCTATTTAGAGCCATCCTCAATTACATAGCACCCACTAGCCTCCCTCACTTGCTTACCTGCTTTCTCTTCACTCTTGTTGTAGACTAGAGTGAGAGAGGACAAAATCAGTTTTAGGCTTAAATTTCCAAGATTTTACACTTTGATATTGTCACATCCTACTGGACAGGGCCATAGGAGTTCAGAAGGGACAGCGGGGGTTGAGAAACAGAAAAACATAGACAAGAGACAAAGGATAGTTCAAAAGCAGTGCTAGCCACGGGACTCTGTCTCTAGGACAAAGAGCCCTGAATCGGGCCTGGCTGTTCCTTTTACTCTCTTACACATGAAAGAATCAATGTATCTTCCAAGGTCTGTGTGTCTCACACCCAAGAATTAATCTCCTGGCCAAATCACCCATGCCTGCTGGCTGCCATTACTGAAAGTCCCATGATCTGCTTACATGCACCTCCATAAGGGACAGAAACCTCTAATGCTGAAATTCACTGATAGGATTGCAAGGGGACAGATGTTATCATATCAATAGGTCATTTCGCAGGCACACTGTCAGACCCTGAAGCAAGGGGTTCACGCCCTATTTCTGTCAACTCCTATTGCACCCACTGGTACCCATTGGCACCCATGGGCACCCACAGGCACCCATGCAACCATGTCTGGCTTGGGTTGTCCCTCTCATGGGATCTTATCTGTCATTGACTAACTGGCCATCCTTTGGTGCCAAACAGGGATATATACAGTAAGCATAATATTGAAGTTATTATCTGTCTTTATGGAGAGGTGCATGGAGGCAGGCAGGCAGGCTATCATGTGACATGATATGTCTTAAATGACCTAAGTAAGCCTAGTTTTATTATGGCAGTTTCAGGATCTCTATTTGGACAAGATGAAATTCTGGCATAATGCTTTGCACTAACTAATCTCTCAAAAGACATTTTTTTCTGCTAGAATGGTAAATAATTCGTTTTCACTTGGAAATCAGTCAACTGGACCACTATGTCATGTGTGCTGGTTGGCCAATACCAAAGTTCTTAGGAAGAAAAGGCAACAAGAGACAGAAAGTGAAAGACAAAAATATCAATGAAGTATCTGGGGAGGGGAACTAAATGATCAGAAGAAATTTTGCCAGCAATCTCAGAATCTACATCTTCTAGAGATAGAACTCTGCCAAGTTGATGAAAATATTTGTTTTTTCCTTCTTACGGTCAGGAAGCCCAAAGCAGTCTAGAAGTCAAACAGGCAAATTCATATTCTCCATTTGTAATTTTTTTTTAACACCCACAAACATCATTGCCGTTGCCTTCTTACTCATTAGTTTGAAAACTCGTATTCTTAATTTGACTAAACTGGCAAAAATTGATATAGCTTTTTTATTTGTATCATCATCATTGAATTAACATGAGGGATACTTCTTGCTGATTTGGGACACATCCTAACCTAATGCCACATCACTCTCAATCACATACAGAACAAGCTATTCAGAGGAACTATCTCCTGTAGATTATAGCACTAGCCCAGTGCTGTGGAATGTTTCCAACTTCAACAATAAAGGATAGTATTTGGAAACTATCTTCCTGGAATAGATTCTCTATTTGATGTGTATTTATGAATTCGTCCGGCAGTTAATTATTGTCTGTCTACTATTTGCCGGGCTTTGATAGGGTGCCCATTTAATTTACCTTCTACAGGGTGATACTGCTGAAAATTAAACCAGGGGGAACAAATACCCTAAATTCCGGGAACACAAAGACTAATTCAAACTGAAGTAAAGCCAGAGTGTATGAGGTTGAATCTTATGTCACCCTTTCTTTCAATGACCCAACAAAGTGGTTCTAGGGGCACCTTTGTAGATGCCAGACATGTCTGCCTTTAGTGAAAAATAATACATAATATAATTTCAACAATGGGGAAAATCCTATTTGCAAATTATCAATAGAATTAAAAACTGTTCTTGTGTTTCATTTTGAAATTTATTTTTGTAAGACTAAAAATCAAATGATGAATATTGTCAGTTGTCAGGATTTTGGGGGTATGATGATTATGTTTTAATTTTATTTGAAAATTTGAGTCCCAAATTACATTGTAATACTTCCTGAAATGATCATATTGACCTATGCATCTGGGGAATCAGAGCTTTAGGGTCTCTGCAATTAATCATCTAGTTGATGTGTGTGTTTTTTGTTTATTTTTTTAACAGAAGAGAAGCCTTCATTGTTTAGTTTGCAGTTCATAGTTGTCAATGAGAAATGATTTTGGTTAAGCCCTTTTGATTTTATTGGAATTTAACAAATTATGTGTAACAGTACTTAACACAGCCTTATACAAAATAGGTACTTACTAAACATTTACTGACTTTACACTCTCTTTTAAACACAAATGAATTTTTCTTTATCGAGAATAGAACACCTATAATTCTTTTTTTTTTTTTTTTGAGGGCAGTGTCACTGGCCCTCATATGTGGAACCGAACTGGGGCCGCTGGCTTCCCAAGCCAGTGCTTAACCACCACGCCACTCGGTCTGCCCCATAATTCTTGATTTACCTAGAATTGTCATGCTTTGTGCTTCTTGTTTCAGTGTCTGATCTAAACAGCAACCTTTTTCATTCTGAAAAGTGTTCTGTTTTGGAGCATAAATTATTAGGTCACCCAATCTAAGACCTCCATATTTACATAGCTAATGTCTTTTCCCTTTAATATGCTTTAAATCTTTCAGCTCAATATGGTCTAGAGGTGGGAACATCCTTATATTCTCCCTCCCATTAACATCCAATTGATCATACTGGATACTAAATTAAACTGTCCATTTTTTCAAATATGGTACATATCTTCAATGCTCAGCATTATGTTAGATCCTAGGGATCTAATGGTGAGCAAGGTCCCTATGACTCTGCCCTCATATAACATGTGAATATATAGTGGATAGGCTAAGAAAGGTTAGGCCTAGCTAAAATCTTAAGAAAGCTGTATTGACAGGGAGCAATTTACCAGCTTTAGTCAAGTTCTCAGTTGAGTAAGGGAAAAAACAAACAAAAAAACCCAGAAAACTGATTCTCTTAGGCCTCAGCCAAAAAGCTAAACCATTCACTTTCTAATGGGATCAAAGAAGCTCATATTCTGCATCTTCCACAGCAGAATCTCATTATATCTACCCACAAACTGATTGTAGAGTCTTGAACTTCAATATCATAGTATGGCTACTATGATATGCTAAAGAAAGCATTTCATTTTTCAATCCAGCTAAGGTAAGAATTGAAAATTAATTTAGTGATTTCCTTTCCATTCTTTTAATTCTTTCCTGAACAATCACCACACAGTGGGGCATAAGTGATACACTATGCTGCCAAACTACATGGTTCTGTGAGACCCTTTTAGCTCTCATACAATTTATGAATCAATTATAGCCATTGGAGAACCATAGTATGGTGACACAGGAAGCAGCATAGAGAACAGACAAATGCACCCGGGATCTGTGATGATGCCCTGGGATGTACAATGAGTGAGTGAACCAATGAACCATTGAACCAGATAATGAATCAGTGTTGGGAGTGGTTAGATTTTAAATGTATATTAACCATTTAACTCCAATTAGAGGTAGTATTGAAAAAGAGTCCAAAGTAATTTATAAGTTTAATTTAAATAAGCAGAAATCTTTAAAATCTAACCCAAAGGAGATCACTCATACAAAGTACCAAGTCAACTGACACACAGTAGGTACCTAATAAATGTTATTTCTGTCTTAATTCTTGGCCAAATCTGAGCTTGAAGAATACAGTTGTAGTAGAATGTTAGAGGAAGCATAACTACCCAGAAAAGTACCTTTGTTTATCAAGAATTACAATGTTGAGTTTTACCTTTCTGTTGGTATAATAAGGGAAAATAGGTAATTATATTGGGTTGTTGGAAAACTCATGATTCATTTTTGCAGTGACAAACAGAAAAATATATCATGACTTTTCTGAACCCAATAGTTTTCCAGTTCTTACTCAATCAGAGATACATTCTCATTTAAATCCAAATACACCTTTCTTTCCTTCTTTCTTTCATTTTGTTTAAATTGTTATTGGATCTGTACTGGATTCACCCAACCATTATAAAATAAGAGTTTGGGTATACTTTGGGGTTTCAGGGAAAAAAATGCTTCTGATTTTATTTATTATAAGAATTACAAATGAATAGTAATAATAGTACTACAATAATATGATTTGGTCCGAGAAAAATTCAAATAGAGGCCAGGTTATATTTTGTTAAAATAATACCTAACACATATAAGTGATCAATAAATGTAAATAAATTCTGAGATATCCTGCACGGATTGTAAAGATAGTCTAATGATTTCTAAGGCTTCCCAAATCTAAGGGCATTAAAGTAAACCAACGACACACCAACAGCCTCAGTGTTTAAAATACACACACACACAGACACACACAGACACACACACACACACACACACACACACACACACACACACACACACCCCTAGAGAAATTATTAAGGCTTAATAGACCAAATAGTGCATCCAGGCAACAAATCTAATTAATTTTCTATTATAGCGATGACGTTACCCAACCCATATAGAAGGAAATCTTATAGTCTAGATAGAAAGAGTCTGGATGCTGATATAAAAAATATTTTCAGAACTGAATAATCATTATATTCTATACATGTTAATGCTGATGTCAATACTTCCTTGCTTAAAGGATGATAATTATTAATTATACTTTCTATTTTTAAAGTTAATTGTAATCTACTCATTTCCTAGACTCATATTTATACTAATACTAATACCCATATTATTTCCACAGCTTATATTATTTTTAGTTGTGTCACATGGCAGTCACAAATCCAGTGATCTAGATGGGACTTTTTTATTATCTCCATTTTACAGATGAAAAAACTGATGCTTACAGAAATTATATGACTGCATCCCTTAAAGTTATAATTGATCATATTTGAAGATAGGCATTAGCATTTGGCCTCATTCCACTTGAAGGCCTGAGGACAATAATTACAGTGTTTCAGAATGAAATATATGTATCTTGTATTCTTTTAGAATTGTTTTTACAGTTGGTGGAAAGAGAACCATATATTGAAAATGACCATCATCATAATAATGATGAATCATGACTGACATTTTGAGTGCTGTTGTCTTAAAATATCACTGCGTCAACAAGATTTTCTGCGGTTTAATTTTTGCTGTTGGAGGGACTTGCTCTCATTTGTATTTCCTACAGGCAAACCCTTTCAGAGCACTGCCTGTAAACCCCAGCCCCCAGGCACAGTCGAGCCTTATCTGGGGTTTTCATGCAAATGTCTCATTACACTCCACCAAAATTACTAAAAATTGATTACAAATCGCATAAACAGGGATCATCTTAGTCATCACATAAGTTTAGCTGCCATTCAGCTGAAACATGGCAATTGTTTAATCACAAAACAGGGCACACTTGAATAGTGCAGAACAGTAGGAGAAATGGTCTGATTCACCAATGCTGCCTTCAGTTGTAGCTGCATAAATATCAAAACAATGTAAATACATTAGAGACAACCCAAAAATAGATTAAAATGTAGTAAAGCAATGAAGTAGTAAAAGGAGATTAACATTCCATTGCCCATGGACACAGAGGCAGAACAGAAATATAATAGAATCCGGTCATAAGACTACAGGACTCCATTAGCCAGACGAGCTTGGGCAAGTCACCTGTACATTATGAAGGTCAACTCTCTCATTCAGAAAGGCATTGAGCCTGCATTACTAACTTTTTTTTTTTTTAGAAAGGTTTAATTGCTTTATGTCTACATTTTTAAAAAATGGTTATTGGGGTCACAATGGTTAGTCAAGTTATAAAGGTTTTAGGTGTACAATTCTGTAATACTTCATATTGTGTGTTCATCACCCAGAGTCAGTTCTCCTTCCATCACCATATATTTGATCTCTTTTACCCTCATCTACCACCCCCTTCCCCCTTCCCCTCTGGTAACCACTAAACTATTGTCTGTGTTTGTGAGACTACATTATTTTAAACATCCTTTGCATGACTAGAGTTCTCTTATTCTATCAGTTTATTAAACACATTTTTTTTTAAAGAATGAGGTTAAAATAGGATAGAGGTCAATAGATACAAATGGTGGCTCCACAAAACCTAAAAATATCTCTACAATTTATTATATAACTGACTGATGTATATATTTGTCATTCTCTCCCTTCTTGACAGATATCAAGTCATTCCCAGTTTCATAATCTCTCACTCTACCTTATTAAACAGACCCACCTGCTATTGAGGACTAAAAAGGGTGGCTATGTGAATGCTTAACCAAAATTTCAAGGTGGACCCCTGAGTCTTCGTGTTTTTTTTAAATTAAAAAACAAGCTACTAAATAAAATTGTTGCTTTCACCAAACAAAAATAAACTTTTGAAAGCCAGTATATGAGAAAAACTTTAAGTAGGGCTTTCAAGAAAAGATGATAATATGGTATTTGTCTTTCTCCAACTGACTTATTTCACTTAACATAATAGTCTCTAGGTCCATCCATATCATTGCAAATGGTACGATTTCATTCTTCTTTATAGCGGAGTAATACTTCATTGGATAAATGTACCACAGTTTCTTAATCCAGTCATCTACCAATGGGCATTTCGGTTGTTTCCAAGTCTTGGCTATTGTAAATAGTGCTGCAATGAACATAGGGGTGCATATATTTTTTCAAATTAGTGTCTTGGGTTTTTCAGAATAAATACCTAGGAGTGGAATTGCTGGATCATATGGTAGTTCCATTTCCAGTTTTTTGAGATCCCTCCATACTGACTTCCATAGTGGCTGCACCAATCTGCAATCCCACCAACAGTGCAGCAGGGTCCCCTTTTCCCCACAGCCCCGCCAGCACTTGTTGTTTGTTGATTTATTGATGATAGCCATTCTGACTGGAGTGAAGTGGTATCTCATTGTGGTTTTTATTTGCATTTCCCTAATGACCAGTGAGGTTGAACATTTTTTCATATGCCTGTTGGCCTTCTGTATGTCCTCTTCAGAGAAATGTATCTTCATATCTTCTGCCCATTTTTTAATTGGGTTGTTTGTTTTTTTGGTGTTGAGTTTCATGAGAGTTTTATAAATTTTGGATATTAACCCCTTATCAGATATATCGTTGGCAAATATATTCTCCCATTCAGTAGGCTTCCTTTTTGTTTTATTAATGGTTTCCTTTGTTGTGAAAAAACTTTTAAGTCTGATATAATCCCATATGTTCATTTTTTCTTTTACTTCCCTTGCCCGCAGGGATGTATCAGTAAAAATATTGCTCTGGGTAATGTCTGCAAATGTACTCTGTATAATTTCTTTTAGGAGGGGTAAAAAGTATAACTACTGCACACCTGAAACTAATTAAAAAAGAAAAAAAGAAGAAAAGACTGAGAAATTGTCATAGACCAGAAGAGATTAAGCTAAGGAGACATGATGACTAATTGCAAATTGCAATGTGGTACTCTACATTCGATCCTGGAATGAAAAACAAACAATAGTAGAAAAACTGGCAAAACACATATAAAATCAGGACTTTAGTTAATAGTAATGTACCATTAATAATTCCTTAGTTTTGACAAATGTACCATGTTTATGTAAGATGTTAACATATATACAGAAACTCTATAGTATCTTTATAACTTTTCTGTAAGTGTAAATTTAATCCAAAATAAAAAGCTTATTTAAAAAAACACACAAAAAAACAAAAGGTGATAATATTTATGCTCAGAAAAATTTTAAATGATTAAGAGTGCCTCCTAATTGTTTTTTTCTTGACAGTCATACAAAGGATTGTCCTTACTTTTTTTAATGAGCAACTACTTGGCTTCCTTCTCTGTTTTATCAAAGCAAAAATTGCAGTGGATAATATTAAAGATGCAAGGAAGACTTAATTAAAGGCTATTACATAGGGGAGAGAGGTCAGAGTTCAGTCTGAATTAAATTCCTCTGAAACAAAGAGCAGGGGAATTTTAAGGAGCTTGGGCATTGGGGGATCTTAGGCCATCTGTGTTGGCTAATTGGCTTTACCTCCAGGAAAATAAACTTTTTCCTATCTTCATGGCAGGAAATAGTGTTACAACTTGGAGTGAGGCACCCACCCCAGTTAAACTTACTTCTACCCAGGGAATAGGAGATATGGGCCTTATCTGCCAAAGACATTCCTGGATTATAAATAAGAGGTTTTTGAAAAGATTTGCATCTCAAAGAGGTAGAGAAAGAATTTATAATTGTAAAATTTCTAAAGAAAATACTCTAGATAAAGGGCAATCAGGAGTTGAGTTGGGAAGAAGCCTCTCTAAAGTTTAGTCAACCTGAGGGGAATGCTAAGGCTGTCCTGATTAATTGCAATCAGTTTTTATTTCTATGTAGTCAACAAGAAAGTGGTTGGAGGAGAGAAAGAGACAGAGAGAAAGAGGTGACAGGTAGGCAGATAGATGATAGACACAGATTAGGTGATAGATATAATAGATGATAGATGATGATAGATAGATAGATAGATAGATAGATGATAGATAGATAGATAGATAATAGATAGATGATAGATAGATAGATGATAGATAGATAATAGATAGATGATAGATAGATAGATGATAGATAGATGATAGATAGATAGATGATAGATAGAAAAGGAAGGAAGGAGAGAGAGAGAGAGAGAGAGAGACAGAGAGAGAGAGAGAGAAAGAAAGAAAGAAAGAAAGAAAGAAAGAAAGAAAGAAAGAAAGAAAGAAAGAAAGAAAGAAAGAACAATACCCCTCAAGTGGAGCCTCAGCCATGCCCTTCAGGAGAAGTTCCAGAAGAAGGCATTGTTACACTAGATGAGGCTCCCTGAAAGCCTTTCGGTGGGACAAGATGTGGAGGTGGCAGGGAGGGGTGCTGATGATCTGGACCCTGTGGAGATCTATGCTAATATGTGTGTCTGTGACTTAATTTTTATCAAAAAAGTTTAAAAAGGAAAATAAATAAATTTAAAAATAGAAAAAAGCTATAGGTTAAGGATATAAAGAAAGTATTTTTGTACAGCTGTACAACGTATTGGTGTTTTAAGCTAAGTGTTGTCAAAGAGTCAAAAAATTTTTAAAAAAGTAGTTTATAAAGTAAAAAAATTACAGTAAACTTAGGTTAATTTTATAGAAGAAAGAAAAATGTTACTTTATAAATTCAGTGTAGCCTAAGTGTACAGTGTTTATAAATTTTACAATAGTGCACAGTCATGTCCTAGGCCTTCACACTCACTCACCCCTCACTCACTGACTCACCCAGAGCAACTTCCAGTCCTGCAGGTTCCATGAGTGGTAAGTGCCCTATAAAGAAGGACCATTTTTTATCTTTTATACTCTTTTTACTGTACCTTTTCAATGTTTACGTACACAAATACTGACCATTGATTTATAATTACCCACGGTATTCAGTCCAGTAACGTGCTATACAGGCCTGTAGCCCGGGAGCAATGGGCTCTACTCCACAGCCTAGGTGTGCCGTAGGCTGTACTGTCTAGGTGTCTGTCAGTGCACTCTATGATGTTCGCACAGCAATGACACCACTTAATGACATATTCCTCAGAACATAACTCAACCATTAAGTGGTGTTTGCATTTCTGTTCTGGGAAAATATTATGGAAAACATAATTTTGCAATTTTCAGGCTAATACGTATTAACTTTATTAAATATTAAATTTATATTTTAGCCTTAAAAATATTAAAATTATATTTTAGCCTTCATCAATTATGTTTTTTTTGTATTTTTCCAAATTGCCCATAATATTATTACTGGATTCACTTAAAATATAACAATTAAGATCCCAGATTTAGATTCAGATATAACTGAATTTGAATATCACCTCCTCCTTTCTGTGTTACCCTGGAAATACAAGATTTTTTCTCCTACGATAAAAATGCTAGTTTTACATTGTATGCTTACTGACTACTTGGACAATATATGCTAGGGGTTTGGTAAGTGAGCACTCAGTAATGAAGCCTCAGATGAGTCTGGAGGTGAATTGCCTGGGTTCTTCTCCTTATCAGTTTTTTGACATTAAACATGTTAGTTAATATCTTTCTTACCTCAATTTTTCTCATCTGAATAATGAGGTAATGCTCTATCTCTTAGGGTCCTTGTAAGGAATACATGATTTAATTCACATAAAGCATGGACCTTGACACACATGAAGCCATCAAAGTGGATTAGCTATCATCACCTTCATCATCATCAATTCTTTTTATATTGTATTGATATTGAAAGGATTTCTCAGCAACTCTGAGGACCAAGCCTGAGAGACCCTAGATTTAAATTTGATTTCAGAAAACGTGTTACACATGTTTTAATAAAACAGATGAGTAAGTTATTTGTAATTTGCAAGTACATAATGTCTAACGCATAACAGGGAAAGGAAAGGAATGCTGAATGGAAACCCAATGTAGTAAATGAGAAGCACTTCAATAACTAAGAACATTTATAGTTAGCATAATGAACAATTGAATGTCAGAGAAAATGAAGGTGATTGCTGCAGGTACTGGAAACAAAGGCTTTCAAGGGAAGACAACATGTGCATGTAGAACAAATCATGACATGAATGCACATCATTGTTTAACATGTGGTAACCATGATGTTCTTATCTTAGCAAAGAAATTCTGAAACATATGCCAAGATGCATTAATGAAGATAAGGATTTTCAGGAAGACTCCACATCAAAATAAGCCAACTGATGTGATATAAAGTCTCACCATGATTTGATCTAGGGATTTAACCAGTTATCATTATTCATCTTTTACTTCTTGAAGAGATAATGCTAAGATCTAAGAATGGTTGTTTAGGAAATTATGTGCTATTAATTCTTATAAATTTATAATCAATGCATCCGTTGTGTTTATTCAAACTCTCCTTTGTTGAACTACACTACTAGAAAAATAAGCACTTACAAATAACTGTAATTTATGAGTATAAAAATCTGTCACTTAAGCTAAAAATGATTTCTTTAACATTTGAATCTGGTACATAAAAGGGAAGGCAATCATTTAGAAAGATTTCCATTCATTCTGGCTTTAATAACTGTACATGGTCATGACTAAAAAAAAGCAAAAAAAAAAAAACAAAAAAAAAACAGTGGTTCTTCTTGAATGACTGAGAAGTAATAACAAATTGAGGAAAAGGAAGTATTCAAAGATGAGTGGTTTGAGTCTGGGTTAATATGATAACATTCATGGAAGATATTAGAGGAAGAAGCAGGAAAGAAAAAATTTAATTCTAAGCACACTGGCTTTTAGTTAATAGTATCTGAATGGAGATTTACATAGGTAATTGGAAAAAATGAAATTGAAATTCAAGTCAACATTTAGGTAAATCTTAAACTTCGAGATAGATCTGATTATTAGATAGAAAATGTTCATTTAGGAATGTTGGGGATATATAGTGATCTTCAGGGAAAAGCCACAGAATGGAATCATAAAGAAGTCATAGCTTTTGGAGAAGGATCACAAAAGTGACATATATCCAATGACTAAAGAGAATATTTGTTATTGTTAGAACATACATCCAAGAGTAAATGAAAATCTATTCTCTCTATCTCACACACACTCCTTTCTAATTCTATCATATGAACTTTAAAGAATAGCGGTAATGTTTCCTTCTCTATTTAGTTCTATTCCCCCCGCCCCATTTGTGGCATTATATTCTTTGCATGTAGCCCACTGCCTAGTATATAACAAATAGTTTATAAATATTTATTAAACGATCACATAGTAAAGGAAGCCACCATATTACTCAAATTTCATTTTCTTCCCTGGGTTGTTTTTGTACGTGGCCTTAGTATCCTTGTCACGAACAATAATGCACACCCATATAAATACTATTTGTTTATGAGTCCTGCAGACTGTGGAAGCTCTGGTTCCATTTGGCCATCATGTTTCCCTCATCTTCTTCAGGTTCTGGAGGAAAACATACTCTAGGATAGTATCATGGGGCTGTCAAACATGCAGCCTCTATCTGTTCAAAAGAGGATCCCTTTCCATGTCTGTGATAATCCATCCAAGCAGAACCAGTCAGGCTTTCCTATGATAATTATATCAACTTTAAGAAAGAGAAGCTCATTTTTTGAAGAAATTGCTAAGCTGGAAAGTTGGGAGTATATTGCTCAAATGCCCCACTATGGCTGTCATAGGAAGAGAAGCTACAGACAGTGAGAATCAATAGAAATTAGTGGAATTGAGACCCGAGGAGAAGGATACCCTGTGATGTGTTAACCTCTTAGATAGAGCTGTGCCTAATTCAAGTTGAGTCCTGAGGCTCACCTTTTATGAAAGCTAATGAATTTCTGTTTTCTTAAACTGTATTTGGTAGATTTTCTATCACTTGTAATTAGAAAATGATTCATTAAAATCAGCACCCAAAATGGTGCATAAATTCTAAATGTGGTGTGATCTCCACCAAGAAGTTCTAATTAGATGAAAAAAAGAATGCTTATTTGCCATTATACTTTTCCCAACCTATGGTTGTGAATTATGTATTAAAATATCATATTTATTGGGCTGGCCGAGTAGCACGTTGGTTAGGAGTTGGCTTGGGACGCCAGCTCAGAGCAGCAGAGCTCTGGTTCGGATCCCACATGCGGGCCAGTGATGCTGTGCCCTCTACAGGTAAGATGGTGAACAACAGCTCGACCTGAAGCTGGGCTGCCCTGAGTTGCTGGGGACGGTGTAGGCTGCAGTGAAGCTGCAGTGGGCTGCCGTAAGCTACCTTGAGTGACTGGTAAGCAGCGTGAGTGGCTGGCAGCTGGTGTGAGCTGCAGTGAGCCACTGTGAGCCTCCATGAGCGTCCAATGGCTGGTGAGCGACTGCCTCAGCCAGGAAGAGCGCAATGATAATACCAACATGGGTATTGGTAGCCAGTGAAGCGACATCCTCCACCACTAGACTGAAGAACAAAAGGACAGCAACTTGTGTTTCCCTTCCTGGATTCTCCAGTAACCATCTTAAAAAAAAAAAAAAAAAGGGCCAGCCGAGTGGCTCAGTTGGTTAAGTGCTCACTCAAGAGTGTGAGCTCTGAGCAACAGGGTTGCTGGTTCGATTCCCAGCCTGAGCTGAGTTGCCAACAGCTGCCAACACATGGCAGGATGGCTCAGCAAAAAAAAAAAGAAAAAAAATTTCATATTATCTACTGATTGATAATAATGTGCTTCTTTCCATTATTGGTCACCACAACACCACCTACATTCATGGGAAAGAATGTTTTGAGAGATGATAAGCTAATAGGCTTACTAAGTCAATTAAATGTACACGTAACATATTTTGAACATAAGAAATGACTCTTCACTTGCAAAAAAATTTCAAATATGCTTCACCTTACAATACTTCATAGGGTGTTGAAGTAGACTGTTTAAATTCTTTTTTTCTGACAGTAAATTATTTACTGACAGTATGGTGTTATCATAAGATCCTTGTTAATATCAACCTATTTGTTTTTCAATGGCAATAGAGTTCAGATACACTTTTAGCTAATTTTATAGAATAACAGTGGGATTAGGATGGTGAAATAGATACAAGTAAAAACAATTTTGGACAAACTAATAAATAGTTACATGACACAGTGGTATTTGGACAAACTAATAAAATAGAGTTACGTGGCATGGTGATATTTTGTGAATGTGAATGTACAGGATAAAAGGGAAACATTACTCAAATATGCTGGAGAATGTCTCCTCTGTAGAGTGGTTGCAGGAAACCTAAACATCCCTCTAAATTTATTTGGAATTTTTTGAGTAGACAATAAGTGGAGATGTCAGAAAGGTGCAGAATAAAATTTAAAAAATCAGTTTTTCCCACTTAGATTACATTTCTTTTTTTGGTTATACTTCAAATGGCCTCTTGAGCTTTTCATTTTATTCTAATTGCCATCTTAAAAAAACAACTCTAAACCAAATTGCTTAAAGCATTAGAAAATATATATAGAGAGAAGCAAGGTGCTAACATCATCCATTATTATGAGACTGTGAACTGTAAACATCAGACAGGGTACCTGTCACCTCAGAGGCAAATTGAAAGCTGAAGAGGTTTGCTTTATTGTCTCTCTGATTTAAAATTGATTGAAATGCATATACAAATGGAAAAGCTGTCAAAAACCTGGTATGTTGATAGCTCATCTTTTCCTTCTGACCCAGAACTATAATGGAATTCCTTTCAGGTGGAGAAGGAAGGAGGCAGGTTTTGAACTCGTCATGTAAAAGGATGAACTGAGATCTGGACACTAGAGACAGCCATTTCCCTGCTGTCTTTTGTTCATCACACAGACTGTGAGCTCAGTGTATTTGCCCAAGTTGATGAAATCAGTGCAGATGCCACATTGCCTATATTGTGTCATGTTTTTGTTGTTGTTGTTCACAGAAAAGATAATGTCCTCAAGTCTGAAGGGCATCCAAATGTCATGTGAAAATAGGCTGAAATTTTAAAAATGGTAAATCTAGGAGAACATCTTTATTTTGCTGTTTGATTCATTTCTTTGTGCCAACCTCCTCATCAGGTCATGTCACTTCACTTCTGGTCTTAGCCCTACTTCCTGAATCCATACTGCTACCTAAAATTTATTACTTTTCCCAAACTAACTAATAATATTTTGAAAGGATTCTTTTATACTTATCAATTCTGTATCACACATCTCTTAAGGGCTTTCAACTGTTAATATCCTTACTGAATGAAAATTAAAATCTGAATTCCTACTGCAGACAGAGTTCTTAGTAATCTGGCTCCATTTTATCTCTTTCTCATTAGCACTTATTAACCCCTAAGATTCCATTATAAACAGGCTGATTTTTTCCACCACACTCTCCCACTGAGACATCTCTGACCTAACACAATATGCCCAATCTCAGAAATTATTTTCCTCACCTGAAGAATCATTCCAGAGTCTCTCTGTATTTACAAATTATACCCACTCTTCAGATTTTCATTTAAGCCTTAATGTCATTATGCCTAATAAGTCCCAGAAAACATTCAATTGTTTCTGTTGGAATAAGGTCTCAGCATAGAAAAACAGTTATTTAGAATAATAATAATGATAGGTAAGATGCAGTTTGTTTGTGGTAATTTTATATTAGAGATGCATCACTTTGTGATTTTGTAGTGTTTCTTATTTTATGCATGCACATATATTCACACACATAAAATATGTGGTCATTTCTGGTGTGACAGAATACTTTTAAAATTAAAAATGGTCCTATAGTTAAAATCAGAAAACAATCAAACAAATAAAAATGACTATTTATATGATGAGATTTGATCAGGCTCAAAGTGAACTGTCCAATATTTATATGAACCAATATCCTAACTGATGTCAACCACATTAATAAAAGTCAATGAAGTAAAACAATGTATTAAAACTGTGGCATAAATTGCTTGAAGTCTGGAGTATATAACACAAGCTACTTTTCATTGGGATTTACCTTCTATGATGATTAAAATTTACTCAGATCTTTTACGTGATTCAAGTAATAAAATTTTAATAAAGAGTTCTAAAATTCCACATCTTTTTGAAACAGAACTACGTATTCTTTGAAAGAAGACTCAGCTTATTTTAGCATAAACTCAATATTATCAAATATTTTAGGCAAACAAAATTAAAATCTGACTAATCAAAATGCACTTAAAATATGGTTAAAAAAACAAGCTGCCACCTAACACTTAGCAAGAAGCTCATCTCAGAGGATACTTTAGGAAACCAGTGCTATTGACATTGTACTAAATAAATTAAAAATGAAAAAAAACAAACCCCAAAACCCATTAAAATCCAATTAGCACAATATCATAATAAGAATATAGAGAAAAAAACCAATGATGTGAATCCAACACACTCGATATATTAATTTGAAGCTGTGAATATTTGAAATCTTAACACTTCAGGTGGGAGAAGTTTAAGATATTGCTGTTCTCTTCATTTTTCAGATGGATATTAAAAAATTACAAAAAGGTGATTATGAAAGCAGAAAAAATCATTGTTAAGTGTTTGCATTTTAAAAATATTCTATCAAGCAGGGTGTCAAAATGGAATTATATCTGCATTAAGAATTTGAAAACAGTGTAAGGCAAAATATCGGAGACTTTTTTTTTTATGTGTATGCTATCAGTATATGTTTCTCAGAAAAATGGATAAGGAAACTTGCTAGAAAATACTTTCATATAATCTCATTAATAATTATAGTTTTATTTAAATTTGAAGGCAGAGAATTTTAATTGCATTTTGTTCAGTTATTTATAATCCTAGTTAAAGTGGGTTAAATATTGTTTGTTATACTGAAATCTGTCGTATGTCCCTATGAAACTTTACAATATGAAAATTTCAAGTGACATTTTATAATCTAGTAATTAAACTTTAGATGTGGTTAAAATAGTTTGCATCTTGTGCTCTAATATAATAATCTAAATGAGTCCAATTCATTTTCACAATGTTACCCACTTTTAAGTGTAGACTGCTAGTATTAAAACTGAAACTTAACATTTTATTTCAGCATGGAAGAAAAAATAAATTTGGCTATCTTGAAATATTGAATGATTATTAAAAAGATAAAGCCAAGGTATTTAATTTTATGACATGAATAAAAGATTCCTAAGTTACAAGATACATTTGAATTTTTTTTTTCTCAAACAATGAATATTTCAGTTGGCAAAAGAACATTTTTAAATTCAATTAAAGAAAGCAACTACTAGTTAAATATTGGTAAGGTAGTAATTTAATTTTGAAAGAAAAAAAAATCACTGTTTCTTTGTCAAACTTCCAGAACAAGGTAACTGGAAACTACAGCAAGACGACACACAGAACTATTTAAAAACCATTTGCAACTATTTATCGGTGTACATCAAGTTTTTTCTCAACACTGTGCCATGGAAAACAAAATTGAGAAATAAATTGGAAACTGAAACTGAATTAAACATGAAATAATTTATGTCAATAAAACTCTTTGGTTCTATTTTATAGATTAGAGTTTTGCATAAGTTTCCAATAGATAAAAACGGACCTGTTGTTATAAGTGGGAAACAATCCAGTATGAACACTGCCAAAGATACAGGGCCGACTGAGAGACATTCCAGAAGTGGAATGTTTTTTGTTTTGTTTTGTTTTCATTTCTATAAAAGACGGTAAAGAGGGTGATTCCACGCTTGATTTTCTCTCTAAATCAAGTCTGCTGCTATGTGAATCTAGCAATTTACATAAATAAGCAAGTGGATGAATAGAGTAACAGTGACCGCTAAATAAATTTTCTCATTAAGGTGTGGTACTAGATGCTTTCATCTCTTTCATTTCCCTTGATGTGTGACTCTGTGTTTCTTTGTCTGTCCAATACCTTCCGGCACAATAATACTAGACTACTGCTAAAAAAGATGGTAAGTATTCTGAAATAAGAATTTAGGAGATTTTCTTTTAAACCTCTCTGTGAATATGATCCTGAGTGACTCAATAAGTTTTTTATTTTGAAAAATGGACATTATGGTCCTATGAAGGCCCTTAAAGAATTTCTTCAGTATGTTCATGTATTTGCATAAAGGATTATCTAAATTGTTTCTTTTTTTCTTTTTTGTTTTTTTTTTTCTTCACTTTTTTAGAGTTATGGGAAAATCTCATTTGTTTTTCTCTCTTTCCAAAGTACTGACAATAATCTCTATTGGCATCAGATTTTCTGTATATTGATATAGCAAAACACATGTACTAATACACAGAAAATGCTCTAAAGTCTTTTTTTTGTGAACAAAAAACTACCATGTTTTGTAATCTGGACTTAGATTTCATGAGGTTGCTCAGCAGTTTTTCTCTAATGGCAAATTTCCCATTTCATCATGGTTGAGAGGAAAGTGCATATTTGAAAGCATTCCAAAAGAGCTGGATTATATCTTCTATTGAAGAACTAACTATTTAAAGCCCAGAGCGGGTTGAATGGGTGGGTTGGGATGAAGAGTTATTTTTTATTCTGTACTTCAATAGATGATAAATTGTTAGACACTAAAATTTTAAGTGCCACTACCCTGAATATTTCACAGTAACTGGCCACAATTCCTTCTCTGAAAAGAAACACATCAAGATTGGGGTGACATGAGGCAAGGGCTCAGCTGTCCGTGGTTCCTCAAAACCCTCTCACGTGGTAGGTAGCTCACTAATCTCTTGTTGAGAATAACTCTGATGCACATAATACTTTAAGAATATGCTAGAGTCATTTAGAGAGTAGAAATAGATAAAGGAGATCTTTACTATTTATGAGAAAAGCTATAAACTGCCTTTCAACACATTTCCAGAAATTGAGTATTCTCTCCCTCCCTCTCACTTATCTATCTGTTTTGTTGGTTTTGGAGAAATAGGGGATACATTTTAATATCGGCAGGTAGAATTGGAAGACAATTTTTTGTTGAGGCTTAAAAAAAAGAATTAGATATATGTGTTAAAATTCAAGCACCTTAGAGAAATGTCAATGTAGTAAATAATAAAATAATTATAATAATAATTATAATAATATAATTGATGAAGTAGTTCCACACATTCAGAAAATAAAATCTTTAATGATGGCAATCTCCAAGTAAACAGTATGTATTAAGTATATCTGAATTATTTTATGCATATTTAAAAAATCACTCAACTGGGGCCGGCCAAGTGGTGCATTGGTTGGGAGCTGGCTTGGGATGCCAGTGGCCCCAGTTCGGATCCCACATATAAGGGCCGTGACACTGCCCTCTACAACTAACAACAGCTCCACCTGGAACTGGGCTGTGCGAGCCCCGGTGACAGTTTAGGCTGCAGCCCCTGCTGCAGTGGGCTGCCATAGGCTGCAGTGAGTGGGCAGCAGCCAGCGTGAGTGGCCAGCAGCCAGCGAGAGCAGCCAATAGCCGCGATGAGCAACCAACCAGAGGCCGGCAACTGAGCTGCCTCATCTGGGAAGAATGCAATGCCGATACCAACATGAGCCAGTGAAGCAACGTCCTCCACAACTAGACTGAAGAACAAAAAGACAGCAACTTGTCTGTTCCCCTTCCCTGGTTCCCCAACACTGTTCCTCTCCCCCAATTCCCCAATAAAATCTTTAAAAAAAAAAAAAAAATTACTCAACTGTTAAAATGCTATGGAATAACTTCAAATTCCTTTTTTTGCATATTTGTAACAGTGACTTTAGGCAAGCAAATTACCAGGGTGATCAAACATAAAGAAAAATTGTTTTAAATTAGTTTTTCTGTTAACTAAAAACAAAGTCAGAATGGCAGTAGTTACTTTCATCATTCATATACCCTGAGTTGATGAATGCCATCTAACACTTTGCTTAGTGATTGATCACAATGATGGTTTCTGGAAAAGAAATGGCTGCAGCCCACATGAATTTTTGCAGCATAATGTACTATATTTGGCAGTGATTCTCAGAAATGCTGCTGGCCAGCCTGGATGTATTGGAATCAACTGAAGAGCTTATTTAACAATATAAAGTTCTGGGCATCACATTATCAGATTCTGATTCAGTAATCCCAGAGTGAATTTTATGAATCTGAGGTGTTTTTTTTTATAAGTTTTCCAGGCAATTCTAATTCACCATTACAGCTGGAAATCATTAAATGATTTCCTCCATAATCCCCATTCCCTTCCCAGGAAATTTGCATAATCTACCCTCTTTGAAAGACATTATCTTCTACTATTTCCAAACATACATGCATTTTGTGAGTTGTCACAATAAAGACACATGTAGACAAATATTCAACAAAGGAATTCACATTTGTTTTAGTTATATTATGTATCCAGCATAATGTTAAGTCTTATATAGATTATCTTAAATTTACAGCAATACTTTCAGAGAGATTTCATTATGCTGTTTTAAAGATGAGAAAATGACATCTCAGAAAGTTTAAGTATCTTGCCGAAGACAAAGCCTCTGTCTCCAAAATCTTTCTATAGGAGGATATCACCAATATCATCACTATTTAAGAAGAAGAGATTCAAGGCCTAGAGAACAAGGTTTGAAATCTTCGAAGACATTCATCACAGCAAAAGAATAAACAAGGAAACACAAATTATGTTCATGGTGTCCTTATCACATTCTCTTCTTGGACTCTACTTTGTGATTCCATATATATAAATCTTTCAGTGAGGTCTCCCCCCAACACCACACTCTTCAGTTTTAGGGTTTCTGTAGTTTCAAAACTGCTTCAGTTTCATCTCTTTAGGAACTATGATAGCTTTAAACATGGTTCCCAATTCGTGGGCACTCCTCCCTTGAGAGGATGAATGTTTCCTCCCTTTGATTCTGGGTGAGCTTCTCATTAAGTCAACCAACAGAGGACAATAGACATGTCACTCAATATCACTTCAGAGGCTAGATCAAGAATATACAGCTTCCACCTTGTTCACTGAGCAATACACTTAGCAATACATTAAGAACACCTAACTGCCATGTAATAAGTCCAGCCAACTTGAGGCTGCTACACAGAAGAAGTCACACATAGGTACCCTGATAGACAGTGCCAGATGAAACCAGCCTTTTAACTATCCCATCCAGGAGCAGACATGCGAATGAAGAAGCCATCTTGGAAGTGGGTCCTGCAGTCCAACCTATTGTCTTCCTAGCTCAGAATGCATGTTTCCAGGGGTATAGGCAAGCAATTCCTGTTGTGTTCTGTCTGAATGTCTAACCCTCCAAATCCATGAGCAAAATAAAATAGCTGTACTTCGATGCCACTGAATTGGGGGTGCTTGTAACACTGCTATGGCTTCATTTGACTTTAAGTCTGCATTCTGGTTTTTCTTTGTTTTGCAGTTCAGTAGGCCTCTGCTCCATATGAACTGACATCCCAGATATACTGGTGCTTTATTTCATCAAGATCTTCTGAGGAAAGCTTCGCCTAAACATTCAGCTCCTATTCTACTACTCTGTGCTGCCCACTCACATCCATGCCCACATGGTCACTGCTGATAAACCCAGGAGTTTAGTTCTTAGATACTCCATATGAATGGGAAAATATCCCTTCAGGAAAATGGTACTTATTTTTGATCTCTAGCTCTGCATCTTTTCTTCTTCAAATTAAGAGCCCTGTTAGAAGATTTCTCCTAGGTGTTTCTCACCTGTGTTCTGTTGCCCAGACACCACTCTTTTGCCCCAATATCTCTGTAAATGAAATAAAATGTAATTTACTAAAAAAAAAAAAAAAAAAAAGAGCCCTGTTAGAATTATTTCATAGTGATGGCCAAAAAGTACTTAACCTTTTCCTCAGCTTGACTACAATGTAGAACAGCCTCTTCCTGCATCTCAGCCCCTGACCTCCTTCTCGACCTGGCCCTTACAAAATCCAGATGGCCTAAACACAAAGGTCCCTCTCCAACCCTTGGTTTCCTCATTTACTTTAAGAAAAATGGCCTCACTTCTTTGTTTGCCCCTTTGGGATGAAATTTTTTTTTTTTTTAAAGGCCTGCTGCCAATTTGAAGAATCAGGGATGTTTTCTCTAGGGACTGGGAACAATTCCTTTGAAATGTAGTCATAAAGGATGATTATAGAACATTGGGCACATTCCTCCAAGTTGTAAAACTCCTCCTGTCATGAAGATAACAGAAAGTTTACTTTTTCTTTGAATAAAGCCAATTTGCAAACACAAATGGCTTCTGATCCCCACATTCCAGCTCTTAAAAACTCTCTTTTTGTTTCAATGGAGATGAGTTCAGGCTGCTGGAGTTGAGTTCAGGTCTCTCTATTCTATTGTCATGACCTTGAATGCAGTCTCCCCTCCCGGTTTAACTTTGTCCTGTACAGTTTTGGCTTTGACTAAATTCTGATTTCAGATAAACAGAGTTCAAAGCTCTATTTTGTATTAATTCATATTAATGTTGTGACCTTGGCTACATAACCTAATGTCCGTAAGAGAACTCGAATCAGTTCTCACAAAAGGAATATAGATTTTATCTGAAATCAAATCTTCTGTCTGCAGTCATGAGCTTTATGACATAAACACATCCCTTAAACTTATTTCTATCTCCTTTCCTCATCTTTAAACTGGTAACAATAATAGCTTTTTAAAATAAAAATGAGAGAAAAATAATAGAACATCACAGTGGAAGCATCATTTTGAAATATCTAAATTAATAAATTATTCCACAGTTAATGAGGGCCAGAAATATTGGAAGAAGATAATTGTCATTTCTTAAATTTGTTTTGTGTGCTAGGCCACAGGCTAGATATTTATATATGTTAGTTCAACTCAAAGTCACAACAAACATTTGCAGTTACTTCCTGAACACCCATTTTACAAATGGAAAACAGAGGCTCTCAGAGATTATATAAAAGGTCCTTGGTCTGTTGCTAAGGAGATCTTATCAGCTTTTCTTTTCCTTCCAGGCACACACAGGGATTACAATTGTCTACTCCTTTTATAGTTAGGATCACATTACTATCTTGTGAGCAGAAGCAACCCTTATGAGCCATTCATTGTCTGAGGAATGCACTCACATTCACATGGGAAACAATACATTCCAGGTGTAGCTACAGGATTGAATAACCACCATTAGCTGCAACTATGGGTTTCTGCATGGAGAATAGTTACTTTGAAAAGCTACTCCAGGGCCAGCAGAGTGGCACAGTGGTTAAGTGCTGGCTTGGAAAGCCAGTGGCCCGGATTCGGGTC
The DNA here is from genome assembly GCA_033961575.1 of Aselliscus stoliczkanus. NCBI lineage: Eukaryota > Metazoa > Chordata > Mammalia > Chiroptera > Hipposideridae > Aselliscus > Aselliscus stoliczkanus. The sequence goes on from CM066736.1 coordinate 117,581,553, forward strand.
CCACATATGAGGGCCAGTGACACTGCCCTCAAAAAAAAAAAAAAAAAAAAAAGTTACGCCACTCCACCATGGACTGTGTTTGAACAAGAAATAAACCTTTAGTACATTCAGATGATTGGAAACCAGGCTGTACTGATGGCAAACTTGTTACTATTTTTCTATACTCTTCTCCCTTCAAAAACCACAGTTCCAGCCCTTAACTTACACAGAGACAGTGCACACGGATCTAGAAAATTCTATTCTTGGGTGGTGTTTAGACTAAGCCATATAGATTTGTTTAGTCTCTTAGGTTTTTTTACCATCATTCAATTCATAAGTAGAAATAGTATTATGTTCCCACAAGTGAGAGACTTGAAAAAAAAAAAACTGCAGAAGGAACACATCATGCATTTTCAAACTGTTTGTTCCAACTTTGATGTCCGCCTAAGTGAAATTATTGTTAGTTCATGACCATAAAAGTACTTTGGTCTTCCAATCAGGGAATGGTTAATAGTAAAAGGTTGGTTGTAGCTCTGAATATTCCCACACATAACTAAGTACAGCGTATAAGAATAATTTTTTAAAAAATTCTTCTTCCAAATGGCAAAACTATAATAAACAATTCAGCCTTTAAAAACAGATTGAATCCCTTAAAGGCAAAAAATTAATACACTCAGCATACTAATGCTTTTCAATTTTTGCTTTATGAGATGTTTAGTAATTTCAGATGAATTCATAGTGCTTTTATTTGAGAACTTCGGGCATCACATTTTTAAGCATATTGAATGAAATATAGGACATGAATAGAGATGTTGATCTTTGAGCAAAAAATATTCCATATTTCAATAATGCCTTCAGGGCTCTAGAAATACCTTCAGGTCTATAAACCTGGATAAAACTCCTCTTACGGCTTTCTGTTCAAACTTGAAAAAGTCACACATAATTTTAGAATTCTGATTTCTGATCAAAATGTGGCTGAAGTGTCATAAAATATAGTGATTTGGTAAATAATACAGGGCAAAAACAAAACAGCAATTATTCTGAATGTTTTACATGCACTGCTAAGGGCAGGTGAATTAAAGATCATTTAATAGTGCCTACTATGGTTGACACTATACTTATAGTTCTTATGATATTAGCACTTCTTTTTTATTGAGGTATAATTGACATATAACCATATATTTGTTTCAGATATGCAACATAATGATTCAATATTTGTATATATTGCCAAGCAATCACCACAGTATCTCTGGTTAACATCCATCACCATAGCTACAAAACATTTTTTCCTTGTGATGAGAATTTTAAGATCTACTCATTTAGCAACTTTCAAATATTCAACTCAGTTGTTGTTAATTATAATCACCATGCTGTACATTAATTACATTCCCAGAACTTATTTATTATGTAACTGGAAGTTTGTACCTTGGGACCCATTTCACTCACCCCCAATCCTTTAGCCTCTGGAAACCACTAATCTGTTACCTTATACTTGTACTTCTTAAGCAAAATGAAATATTTGAGCCTAAAATGATTAAGAGTTCACCTAACTTGTATGACTGTGTCATAGAATTCTGCCCATGAAGAATAAACAATGCCCCCGGTGAAAAAACCTTGAGAGAAGGAGTCAGTAAGGGCAGGTGCTGCATTTGATGCAGAAAAATGAGCTAAGGAACACTTTAAGAGAATTGAATCTTCATCAAGCTGTGGACTACCTTGTTAGCATAATACACTGTGTATGGATGCAGCCCTGAAACTCAGTCTTCTCTGGGTCCCTTTGCAGTACCTGTTCAAAATCTTGGCAGAGGGCCAACACAGCTAAGTCATAGTCCTGACAGTGGCTTCTAATCTATCATCAGTCTTCTCTATCTTAAGTGGTAGCAGTTCTGAATGAGGAGGTCACCTGTCTCAGAAACTAGGAACGCAAAAGAGGAGCGAGCGCTACTCTCCTCCCTTTCTGTAGCGTTGCATTACATGTGCTCAACTACATAGTTTACATAGATGTGTGATTTCTTATTCTTTTTTTCTAGCTTAGAGGCAATCCAAAGTGTGCGGATAGATTGGAGATAGGAATGGATCCACTGCGCCTAGGATAGACTGGCTAACATATTATGTATAGAGAAATCTCACAGGCCAATTTCAAGCTTTAGCTGATTAGTACAAAGACAGAATTTTTTTGTATTTCATATGGCAAGCAAAGCCAAATGAAGGTAGAAATTAGACAAGTTTGTATTTATTAATAGCTCAGTTCAAATCCCACCTCTTTCATAAATTTTCCCATATACATCTTTCAGAAGAAATGACTCCTTACACAATCTTCCTATATGTTTTTGCTGATGATCATTGAAAGATGCATCCAGACTTGGACAAATAAAGAAGGAAGGGATGTGAGCAAGTTCATAGGCAGGTAATGGTGCATTTTGATGGCTCATTTCTAATACCAGGTGCTTGCTGTGTGGGTAAATCAAGGCTGGCATGGACATGACTTTTGTATGTAGTTTGCTTTCTATGACAAGTGCATCATCTGTGATGATGCCCTGAGATATATAATGAGTGAGTGAACCAATAAACCATTGAACCAGATAATGAATCAGTGCTGGGACTAATTAGATTTTAAATGTATATTAACCATTTAACTTCAATTGGAGGTAGTATTAAAAAAGAGTCCAAAATGATTTATTATAAGTTTGATTTAAATAAACAGAAACCTTTAAAATCTAACCCAAAGGAGATCACTCATACAAAGTAGCAAGCCAACTGATACACAGTAAGTACCTAATAAATGTTCTTTCCCTTTTATTAATTCTTGGCCAAATCTGAGCTTCTGCCAACTAAAAATAGTTACGCATACAAGATTGCTGGCAGAATTTTGCTTACAAATCATCCAAATTTATGGCCCTGAAGTAACAAAAGAAGGTTTTATTTTTTTAAACCATTATTAATGTGTTAATGATCTATAAAGAACAGTACATATTTAATACACATATGTACAATTTGATGAGTTTGGGTATATGCAAACACTTGTATTAACCTTACCCAAATCAAGATAATACACATATCGGGCCAGCTGAGTGGCGTGGTGGTTAAGAGCTTGGGATGCTTGTGGCCCTGGTTCAGATCCCACATATGAGGGCCAGTGACACTGCCCTCAAAAAAACCCCAAAAAACATAATACACATATCAAAAACTTCCCAGGGTTTTCTAGTGTTCTTTTACTTTACCCTCTGTCCCCACCATGGTAAGACCATTTGACATGAGATTTACCTTCTCAACAAATTTTGAAGTGCACGGTACTGTATTGTTAACTGTAGGCACTACATTGTCTAGCAGAGTTCTAGAGTTTATTCATGTATTGGGTTGTTGGAAAAGTCATGACGTATTTTTGTAATGAAAAACATAGAACAAATATGTCATGACTTTTGCAACAACCCAATAGTATAAGTAAACAATTTTACCCATTGAATAACAACATTTTTCCCACCCTCTTCTCCTGGCATCCACTATTGTATTCTCTGCTGCTATGAGTTTGACCATTTTAGATACCTCAAATAATCATGAAAGATTCTATTACCTAAGTTTTTAGCATCCTATTATGTAATGAATCTGAAATCTTACTCAGTCCACATTTTTATGAAACAACTGTAATATTTAGCTTACTTTAATTCAAGTCATCAGCAATGTGTTGGTAAGACAAAGCTGAGTCTATTGAACACCACCAGAAAGTGAGACTGCCACCTCCTCAGAATTTTGGCAGTATCTCAGAGAAAGGAAGAAAGGGACATGAGTTATTGAGAAACAGAAGTTTGATTTGGGGTAAGACATTCAATATGGGGACTTGATTAGAGATGGGAAAAGATCATGATATTTTTTCTTGGTGGAAATAAGGCAAAGATTTTTAGGCAAATGTTTCAAACAATTTCAGGGTGTGAATTATCTATTGATGAATATTTAGCAAGTTTTATAAGGAACCATCAAGCCATTGCCTGGATATGTGACTCTCAACAAAATTAAGTCATGCTAATAATGACTGTGTAATAGCAGAATCACATTGATGAGATAGTAAGTTCCAGTTTCAGTTCTCAGTGGCCAGGCTGGGTATGGAGACTGATAGTTTTCTTTCTCAGTATGATTCCTATTTCTGTGCCTCTATGCTAGGAATTCCACGGGTTGAATAGCATCAACCCTTAAGAAAATCACAGATTTGTGAAAACTTAAAACAGAAAAAGCACTAATAATTATATCACAATGACATTGGTGTAGATATAGAACAAGCTGCCAAAGAAGTTCAGAAAAAGAAACTCAATTCTAGTAGGAAATAGCGATAAAGTTCTATCTGGAGAGTTAATGTCCCAGCTAAGCTTTGAAGGACGAATAGAAGTAACTGAGTAGATGCAGGAGGGTGAGGACATAATATTCCAGAAAAGGGAACTATCAGGTGCAAACCTCAGCAAACCTAGCTGAGAACTCAAGGGGCTCAGAGAAACCCCTTTGGCTTGGCTGATACGCTTTCTTCAAATAGGACAAAGTGTGTTCTTGGAAGATCCTTGACTACTATACTAGTATTTTGTCCTTATGTAGAATTCTGTGTTTGGTTCCAGACCACTGCAATAAAGTGAAAATCACAAAAAAGAGAGTCACACAAAATTTTTGGTTTCCCACTGCATATAAAGTTATGGCTACACTATCCTGTCATCTAGTAAGTTTGCAATAGCATTGTGCCTAAAATGCAATGTGTATACCTTAAAAATACTTTGTTGCTAAAAACAATGCTAATCATAATCTGAGCTTTCTGTGACTTGCAATGATTTTGCTGGTGGAGGCTCTTGCCTCAATGTTAATGGCTGCTGACTGATCAGGGTTGTGGTTTTGAAAGCTGGGTAGCTGTGGAAGTTTTTAAAAATAAGACAACAATGAAGTTCGTTGCATCAGTTGACTCTTTCATAAACAATTTCTCTGTAACACAGAACTTTTCTCAAATTGGAGTTAATCCTGTCCAACACTGCTGCTGATTTATCAACTAAGTGTGTATAATATTTTAAATCTTTTGTTGCCACTTCAACAATCTTCACAGCATCTTCACGAGAATTAGATGTCATCCCAAGAAACCACTTTCTTTGCTCCCCCATAGGAAGCAATTCCTCATTGTTTAAGCTTTATCATGAGATTGTAGCAATTCAGTCACATCTTCAGGCTACACTTCTAATGATAGTTCTCTTGCTCTTTTCACCACGTCTATAATGACGTCCTCCACTGAGCTCTTAAACCCCTCGAAGTAATCCATGACGGTTGGAATCAACTTCTTTCAAACTCCTGTTAATGTTGATATTTTGACCTCATTCCATGAATCACACATGTTATTAATGGCATCTAGAATGGCAATTATTTCCAGATTTTCAATTTAGAATGCTCAGGTTCATCAGAGGAATCACTATGTATGGCAGCTCTAGCCTTACAAAATGTAGCTCTTAAATAATATAAATTGAAAGTTAAAATTACTCCTTGAGTCATAGGCTGCAAAATGGGTGTCATGTGAGCAGGCATGAAAACAACATTAATCTCATTGTACAAATCATCAGAGCTCTTGCATGACCAGGTACATTGACAATGAACAGAATATATTTCTGCTCATTGAAAGTTCTCAACATTGGGCTTAAAATATTCAGTAAACCATAATGTAATCAGATGTGCTCTCATTCAGGCTTTGTTATTCCATTTATAGAAAACAGGCAGAGATGATTTAGCATAATTCTTAAGAGTCTGGGTATTATCAGAATGATTAATGAGCACTGGCTTCAACTTCAAGTCACCAGCTGCATTAGCCCCTCACAAGAAAATCAGCCTGTCCTTTGAATCTCTGAAGCCAGGCAATTGACTTCTCTCTTGCTATGTCCTAGATGGCATCTTCTGCCAATATAAGGCAGATGTGTCTAAATTGAAATTTTGTTGTTTAGTGTAGCCACCTTCATTAGTTATCTTAGCTAGATCTTCTGGATAAATTGCTGCAGCTTCATCACCATCACTTGCTGCTTCATCTTGAACTTCCGTGTATGGCGATGGCTTTTTTCTTGAAACCTTATGAACCAACTCTGCTAGCTTCAAACTTTTCCTTTGAAGCTACCTCACCAATCTCAGCCTTCATAGAACTGGAGAGAGTTAGGGCTTTGCTCTGAATTAGCTTTTAGCTTAAGGGAATGTTGTGGCTAATTTGACCACTAAAACGTGGTCTGGATAGGGGATCATATAAGACTGTTTCATTTTCTTGTCATTCATGTGTTCCCTGAAGTAGCATCTTTAATTCCCTTCAAGAGCTCTTCCTTTGTATTCACAACGTGGTTAATTGCCTGGCACAAGAGGCCTAGCTTTTGGCCAGTCTTGGCTTTCAGCATGCCTTCCTCACAAGCTTAATCATCTCTAGCATTTGATTTAAGTTGAGAGACATGTGTTGAACATTTAGAGGTCATGGTAGGATTATTAATTAGCCATAATTTAAATATCACTGTGCCTCAGGGAATAGGAAGACCTCAGGAGAGGGAGGGAGATGGGGAAACAACCAAGTGGTGGAGTAACCAGAACATACACATTTCTCAATTAAGAAATCTCAGTATGCCAAAATCTGATGTTATTGCAGAAGAATGGATTCTAAATAAGAGAAAGGTAAGAGGTGGACTGATCAAATGTTGATGTTTTGTGAGTGGGTGTGTCGGAAAGAAAACAAGAAAAATAAAGTAAGGATATTGGCAAGAAATTGGTTCAAGAGATGCACAGTGAGTCCTCAGGGGAGAATTTATAAAGCGAAAACCAAATAGGCTTAAGGGCTGGCCGAGTGGCTCAGTTGGTTAAGAGGTCGCTCAAGAGTGCTAGCTGAGCTCTGAGCAACAGCACTTCAATGCCCAGCCCAAGCTGAGTGGCTGCAGAGCTGCCAACAGGTGGCAGGATGGCTCAGCTAAAAAAAAACAAAAACAAAAACAAATAGGATTAAAAAACCCCCCATACAAATAGGCTTAACATGTGAAAGAAAATAGAGGAATAAAAGGAGTGCAAGTTGTGACTATAAGAGAGTACCAAATGAATGCTGTATTCAGTTTTGGACATCTTAATCTAGCAATGTATTATCTAAGTCATCTTGAAGTAAATCTAAGTTTTGATGAATGGGAAGATGTGAGGTCAGATATTCAACTTATCAATTCAGTTTATTATTTATCATTGTTTATTTTACATTGAATCATAATAAATTCCAGTGCCTGCCCTTTATAGTGTGTAGCTGAAAGAAGAGAAAATAATAATTATATAAGCAAGTTACAGTTTAATAGTACTTTGACACAATTATGAAGAGCACACACTCTCACTCTTAAAACCATCTCCATTAGGATAATTAATCTAAAGTTGCCCAAGTTATTGGGATTGAAGTCATCAGGCAATAAAAGACTCGGTTTTGGAATGGGTCACCAGGCGACATTGATATCAACCAAATATGATGGTGGACTTGGACTAGGAAAAGAACTGTGAAATAGGTCACAAAGTCTTTTCAACTTATGACAAGCCTTGAGAGCCAAAAAGGTTGTCTAAATATATAGCAATATTTTCATAGAAGTGGAGTCTTCTTTCTTTTTTAATATACAGAGGGAGTAGTAATAGACACTCAAATATATCTGAGTACTCACTGATTCCTCTCATTACTCATTAATAGTAGGAAAACAAAGAACATTTACTAATGGAAGTAGCATCCTTCAGGGAGCCATATGTTTTAGCTAGTCCAGGAAACTTAAAGGAGCATAGAATGAGATTCCAGAAATCCTAGAAAGCAGAGGTAACAGAAAGGGTTAAGGAAAGGTTCAGTTAGGTAAACAAAAGCACAATCCAGGTCTTTTAAAATATTATTGACTACAGTTACTAACATTGTAGGCAGTGACCAAGCATAGCATGACTATGAGGCATTATCATTTTAACTGAATACATGTTTTTTTTTTCCAAAGAATTGATTCCAGAAGTCTCTTATGTAAGGAAAATAGGTAACTGGTAGACCTCAGGAATCTCAAATTGGGTCAAGTACAGCTTAAATTGATTCTACTTCTGTGGATGAGTAGTTCAGGTGAGCAGGTTAGCAGTGAAATATACTAGTTCTCAGGACTGGCACTTCCAATTGGAAATAGCAACAATTTATTGAGGACGAAAAGAAGATTTTCTCTTTTTTTGGAAGGAGCTAGAAGGTATCCAAGAAGAGGGTGGAAATGGAGGTGGCTTTAAAATGGAAGAGGAGTTCTCTTGGATATATATTCAATTTTTAGTGAGATATTGAAGCTGAAAATATCAGCAGAAGTTGGGAAAAAATATCAGACTCGACACTCTGTGAAAGTCATGTTTAACTTAGCAGAAACATTTGCAAAGCACTTTCTTTGAGTAAAGAATTGGAATTATGACAATGAAAGGGAGCAGCAGAGGGTGAAAGGGAGAGTGGAGTGAAGGGAGAATGTATTTTCTTAGAGTGATGTGTCTAAAGAAAACAAAGGGAAGTTTAAAGAAGTAGGAAAAAAAATACTGTCCTTGAAAGTAAGAAGATAATTTCAAGAAGCAGAATATCAGCACTGTGAAATACAAGGGCAATTATAGTAATACCCTGGTTTGCGAGCATAATTCGTTCCAGAAACAAACTACTCATATTACAAGACATCGCTCCTTTACCACATTAAAATGTATTAGACATGTTTGCTTATCTTGAGGAATACTGGCAAACCAAGTTACTCACAATCCAAGGGTTTACTATATATTAAATGAGAAAAATGCTTTGACAGGAGTAGGACTTTTTATAAAAATCTTTTACAAAACAATATCAGATATAAGTTGTTCCACCAGGCTTTATATACAATTGGGCTTACTGATGATGGTTAAAACTCTACATGCAGGTGACACTATAATTATTAATAAGCTGTCCCATGCTGAGTGAATATAAAGACAGCCTTATTGTTTGTGCATTCTGTAGCTGCTCACACAGTATTATCTTTGAGCTTCATAGTCTGTTTCATTTTCCCTTTTATTCACTCAACAAATCTTTATTGAACTTCTTGAATGTACAAGCTACAGGCTGATTACTGTCTTTCAGAAAACTCTATCACATTCCTGAGGATTAAATGTCATGTCTTTCAATGGGGGGTGGGAAGGCAATAGAGGTGTGATTTTTTTTTCATTATTTTTGCCTATGGATATACACATTATTAGGAGAATTTGATAATCTAATGTGTATTTTTTTTTTTTTGAGGGCAGTGTCACTGGTCCTCATATGTGGGACCCGAACCGGGGTCACTGGCTTCCCAAGACAGCACTTAACCACCGCACCACTCGGACAGCTAATGTGCATTTTAATTTTTTTCTAAGCTACCTTATTATTATTTTTTTAATGAAACCTCCTTTATCTGCTTGCTAGCATGCATCATGATGCCCTTAATTTTGCTTGTATTGGACCATGTATGATTTTCTATCTGATGGAGTACAATCATCAGCAAAAAACAGCTTGTGGGTGATTATCTCAAGGATTCCCAATTAATATTCTAACTAATGGTTTAAAAGACAGTCTGGAAAGTGGGAACAGAAAATGCTTCTGAGTCTTTAGGTATTTAAAATATTGAAACAGAACATAAATCATGTCTCAAAGAATACAAATCCCCTGTCAAGATGAGTCACATTGATTAGCATTTCCTAAAATATGTTCTGCAGAACAGTAACAAGTAGGATGCTAATTTATTAAAGGTTTTCTGGTTAACCATGTGTAGAAAATGTTGGATTGGAGCAAGTTAAACAGGTTTCTTGACTGTAAGATTTCTTAAAGCCTTTTCTCTTTTTTTCCTTTTTTTTTCAACAGGATAATCATATATTATATAAATTATATATTATAATCCAGAGAGGAAGCTGTAACCTAAAATATGGTGTTGCAAAAACCTGGGTGTCATTTATTGTTATTATTTTTTCTCGTTTTTAAATAAAATTTATTGGGGTGACAATAGTAAAATTACATAGGTTTCAATTGTATAATTCTGTAATACATCATCTATATAGCACATTGTGTGCTCACCACCCAGAGTCAGTTTTCCTTCTATCACCTTTAATCTGATAATTTTCTTTATGCCCTCCAATCAAGGGGCAGAATTGGCCAGTTATTCACTCAGGCCATATTCAGATACTTCAGGGGTGTTGGTGTTTCGTAGAATTCATTTTGTGAAATCCAGTCTTTGATAAAAAAAGATGAATTACCTTATAAAGTTGTTCCAAGGCTTTGAAAGGGTTTGTTTCCTCAATTTAAATTTAAAAAGGAAAGACTTATGATAATACAATTTAATTGGGAATGTTTGATCTCTTTCTTCATTCAAATAGAGTATACAAATCAACTCTCCAACACAAATAGGTAGGTTAAAATCAGTGGACAATGTGTTACCAGTAGTAAATGATATGTTTCAACTTGCTAATAGTACAGTTCTTTATTTTATTTTATTTTATTTTATTTTTAATTTTTATTTTTTTTTTAGCTGAGCCATCCTGCCACCTGTTGGCAGCTCAACGGCAACTCAGCTCGGGCTGGCCTCGAACCGCTGTTGCTCAGAGCTCAGCTTTCACTCTTGAGCGAGCTCTTAACCAACTGAGCCATTCGGCCGGCCCTATTTTATTTTTTTTGAGGGCAGTGTCACTGGCCCTCATATATGTGGGACCCGAACCGGGGCCGCTGGCATCCCAACCCAGTTCTCAACCACTGCACCACCCTGCTGGCCTAGTACAATTCCTTAGAATTCATTGAAAATAGTAGGTGATAGAACATGCTGGTTAAGGGCGTTTGTTAGGGAGATAATTTAGCTGTGAACAAATCCTGACTTTGTCATGTAATAACTATAAATTGGGGGTAAGCTTCAAAATTTTTCTCCTCCTCAGTTTCTTCATGAGGAAAACTGGAAAAGTAATGGTAGCTAGACTTACAAAGTGAGTTAATAAATATGAAACATATAGAGTGTCTATAAATCTGTGGAGTAAATGTTACAGGTTTTATTGTTTTGTGCAAAGACATTGTATCAAGCTCAACAAATGGGGACTACTAGCAATGTGAATTAAAAAGCTGAATTCAGAAAGGCTATAGGTGGGACAGACCAGTATTCAAATTGGGATATTTCTTATAAAATGCTGAAACTGAAGAATTTGCTGTATTATCTAATTAAAATCATTTATCTAAAGGTATATTGTCTACTTTGTGAATGACTCAGATGACAATTTAGTGTTTTTCTCTTAATATAAATGGATAAATTACTTTAGGCAAATTTATTAAGTGTTTGAACTAAATTTCCAGATTAAGATTATTATATACACATAATATTGAAAAGAATGACTTTTTCCAGCTTATTTCATAGGACCAAGAACCATTTTTATATATAAGGAGACGGAGACACAGAGAGGTGAGGATAATTTGTCCAAGGCTGAATAATTAATAATTCACAAAATTGAAATTTGAACCTGGTTCCATTTGATTTCCACATAACTACATTACACTATTTTCTATGATAGTAAAAGATTTTTGAGCACAGAATCCAAGAGCCATGTTAAATAAGTAGAATTTTGATCTGTATTACCAGAGTAGGAGTAGAAGACTGCCCTTTTGGGAGAACCACAGAGTGGAATTTCCCTGACTTAATCTTTGAACAAGAAATTCTTTCAGATCCTCTTTCACATTTATCAACTCTCAACACAAGGGCATAGAACTTTAGATCATTTAAATAACAGATAAGATTCAAAACAATGCACTGCTTGAAAAATGTAGAGGCTAATTGGCTCAGTCTCCAGGTGCTACTCTGGAAATTTTAGGAGTTAATATCCCCTGGGAAAATTTCATCCAGCTGCCTTTGATTAGGGAATAGAGCAGTCAACTTGCAAATTTTCTAAAAAGCATGCATGGCTCCTGACTTATGAATAATTTGTCAAATTGGTTTTTGATGGTTGGTGTTCAGTAACTAACTATGGAGAACAAAGGAAGGACAAAGAACATAGAGACAAAGGTGGTTTCTTTTTCTGTCAAATGCATGGCTTCAAACTATTTTATGGTTGTACTGGTCTTGAAAATAATTACAAAATGTTTCTCTGAGTTACATCTTATTGGTGTGATTTTTAAATAGTTTTAACATTTTACTACTACATTTAGAATGACCTAAAGAAACAATTTCATGCACAAATAAGAAATTAATGGATTGGTTACTCATGTTAAGACATAAACCAAGTGTGTCTCTGTGTTCCTTCATTTCTTCCAGAACAATTGTTAAATCTTCTGCAATGCTAGAGCCTTTTCTCAATATTAATGATTTGTAAGTGTAGACTACTTTTTTATTTTTAATGATTGTGTTAGCCAAATTTGATTTTTTTTTTTTTTTTTTTTAAAGATTTTATTGGGGAATTGGCGGAGGGGAACAGCGTTGGGAAATCGGGGAAGGGGAACAGACAAGTTGCTGTCTTTTTGTTCTTCAGTTTAGTTGCGGAGGATGTTGCTTCACTGTTGGTATCGTCATTGCGCTCTTCCCGGATGAGGCAGATCGGTCGCTGGCCTCTGGATGTCGCTCACCGCGGCTATTGGCAGCTCACTCTTGGCTGCCAGCCTCTCACGCTGGCTGCGGGCCACTCACTATAGCCTATGGCAGCCCACACCATCACCGGGGCTCGCACAGCCCAGCTCCAGGTGGAGCTGTTGTTAGCTGTAGAGGGCAGTGTCACTGGCCCTCATGTGGGATCCGAACCGGGGCCGCTGGCATCCCAAAACCAGCGCTTAACCAATGCGCCACTCGGCCGGCCCCCAAATTTGATTTTTGTATGAAATCATTTATTTCTTGTTAGCTCAATCATACTGAAAATGAAGTCAATAATTCAGGTATTGGAAATATATTTTAATTCATCCAGTCTCTCCATTTGTGTGCCTCATAATTATTTAAAACCTTTACTAAAGCTCATCCTTTTGACCATCTATAGCATATACAAAACATCCACATTCAAATAAATATTCCTAATTAATTGTAGAGTATTCAACTTATCTATCCTCAAGGGAAGTCAGTATTCAGGGAAGACTAATCATAAATTATAAAATAAGAGTTTCTATATAAAAGCTGGATGAGAGAAAGGAGTTTTATTATAAAACAGTTTTTTTCCTATTTTAAACACTTTGTTTTATTACTTCTACTTTTATTTTTAATTAGCTAAACAAAACAGTTTATTATTCAACCTTCAAATTAATTATGTGCATATATGTTGGCAGAACATTCCACTTCTAGCAATTTATCCAACAGAAATAACACACACACACACACACACACCAAGATATTATGTACTAAGATTACCAATGAAGAATTGATTGTAACAGTAAAAATTTGGAAACCACTTCATTGTCCATTTATAGGTTTTCATTAATAATCATATGGTCATCTATAAAATGGAGCATTATAAAACCATTATAAAGAAAGTTAATTAAATCAACTGACATAGAAAAATGATTAAAAATACTACAGGGTGAACAAGAAGAAAAGCAGAGAATGTATACATACATTATAATATATATTATAATTTCATATTTGTTTAATAAAGCATGTCCATTGTGGTTATCTCTGTGAAAGGTGTTGGGGGAGTTTCAGGACTTTCCATTCTGCCCATATATTTCTGTATTTGATGATTTTTAAAAAAGAAAACATTCCTTTTCTCTAATTACATTATAAAGACAAAAAGGGAAATTATGTAGAAAATTCATTTTAAATTTTATATATATACATATATATATACATAACATCCATATACATATACATATATATATATATACAATGACAATTATGTGTATATATATATAATGACAATTATTTTAAACAAGTATACAGAGGGTGCCAAAAAATGTATACACATTTTTAAGAAAGGAAAACTGTATTAAAATTGTAATACTCAATATATACCAATAACAAAAGATGAATACAAGTCACATTGACTTCTGCAATTACAAGAGGTGCTCAAAGCGGTTACCATCAGCATCCAGACACTTCTGATTATGGCAAACTACTGCTTGAGCAACGCTGATCAAAGTGTCCACGTGTATACAATTTTTGGGCATCCCCAGTTTATAATGGATTCTTGGTTATGTTTATAAAATATAAGCACTTTTTATTCTCCTTTAATTAATAACAATACAGTGACACAAACTAACACATTTTGGATAAAAAATATATATTCTCTTAAGAAAGTATTTTCATTTTTAAAAAGAAACAAATAAACACACATGAATACATAGGCATACACATGTATGTATCCATCTACATAGATAGATATATGCATATCTATGTAGATAGATATAGGATATACACATCAATGTCATTTCGGAAGCAGATGAGCACATTTATCTACATTTTCCTTCTAACCTGCCATTTAAATGACCTAGTTTTTCCATTAGGCCGGAGATACAGACCTTAGCCATTTGAAACAATGACAACAATTGCATGTAGGTCTATTAATGACATTTTGAACACTGCACATGAGAAATCTATCAGGATTTGCAGTCTGATTACTCTTTCAATTTCCAAAAATCACTACTCAAGTATTTCTAGGCATTAAAAGTATTTTGAATCCTTTAGTATTTTTATTGCTGATGTGTTTTGAAAAGGTTCACCAATGAATAACCCCAAATTCTTCATATGTGGGGGGAAAAAAAGAACATGCTCCATGTTGAAGTATCACTCAGCACCGTTAACAGCCACAGACAGGCCTGAAGATTGCAGCAACTCAAATAAATTAATTAGTGGAACCACCAATTAATCTGCAGCCCATTTATCAGAAAAGCTTAATGACTCTGACAGAAGCCCATATCTCATTTCACAACCTGCTGTACCACCCCTGCTCCCTGCAGCTGTTGCTTGTTTCTCCATAAAACACCACCAGCACACTCCCACAATGCTTGCCAGAAGTGGCGTCCCCGGGTTTTCAGCAACTCTGGGGCAGGGCCCTGGAGCAGCTATGGGCCAGCTGATGCGGCCATGATGCCAGACTTTGTCTTTTTTGCTCAGTCCTTTTGGCCTCTTTACATGATAGCAGCAGATGGTTCCCTAGTCTCAGATGTTTTCAAATCTCAAAAAGAAGAAAAAAGAATGTTTTATGGCTGCCATGCCATTTTTCATGTGGAAGAAAGGTGAGATCCAGAATGAAAGAGAGGTCCAGAGGAACGTATGTGAAAAATGGTAAGACATCAATCCTCAATTCCATTAAAGAAAAAGGAATTATGTACTAGGCAGTTTCCACATGTCATTCATCCGGTCTGTTTTTCATAGCTTATTGCATCGTGTTTAGCTTAGAAACATACACATAGGTAAAATATGAAAGTGTTCCCTCCCTTTTGTAAATATAGATTTATATTCCAATGGTTTATTTTCTTTGGAAAAATATAACTCCAAAAAACTGCAAAAGGAAAAACTAGGAAGCAGTCCCCAATGGTAGTAACTCTTTTTCTGTAAATGATTACGGAAAACATCACCCTTCTGTACTTTCATTCCTGCCATACCAATTTCCCTTCTCTGCTTCAACCGGCTTCAACACAAATGTCGGTTTTATGTGTAAATTGCACCTTGTAATCTTCAATTTTAAAATCAGCACTCATTTTCACTCTGTGTTACCACCTTAAAGTTTTTATTTCACTGTAAAATTTAGGTCAAAACTATAGCAAAGCAGTTAATCAATAATTTTAATCAACATGATCTTCCACATAAGTTGCTTGGAAGTGAAAGTTATGTTGTGTGTCAAAAATTCTTTTTGATTTTGGTTTTCAAGTTTTATCTCATCCAAGAGAAAGAAGCCAAATATGCATTACTTATTACGTATGCAGACAATGGTCAAGACGAAAAAGGCAACATAGAAACAAGGATTAAGAATTCAGATAATTTAGGAGAAATGACTGTGTGTATGTTTGTGTGTGTGTGTGTGTGTGTGTGTGTGTGTGTGTGAGAGAGAGAGAGAGAGAGAGAGAGAGAGAGAGAGAGAGAGAGAGAGAGAGAGAATGGTTTTACTGGTAAGCTAAAGAAACTCACAGGCAGCTGATAGCTCAAATATGAGGAAGAGTTTATAAGTTTAAGCAATAGGAATCAGAAAATGAGATAAACTGTCATGGAAACTAACAGGAGAATCTGGGAACACATGAGTAGAAGCTTATAGAAGATAACACATAAGAATTACCCATGAATCTATACCCACTAGCCAAATACACCAAAACATTGGTAGATAATTATTTCTTCCTGAGCATGAATACTGGGTCAGAATTTTTTTCAATATTGGGTACATGAAAGTTATCACAAATAATGTTGGCCCATGAGATAAAACTTAAATTGCTTCCCATCTACTGATTTTTTTTTTTTGAGGGCAGTGCCATTGGCCCTCCTATGTGGGACCCAACCGGGGCCACTGGCTTCCCAAGCCAGCGCTTAACCACCGCGCCACTCGGCCGGCCCCAATTGCTTCCCATCGAGATCAAATATCTGAGTGTCACCTGCCAGGAATAAATACCAGAAAAAAAAATAGAGAGTATAATACTAAACCAACTCCCTTCAGTTTATGAGAGGCATATTATGAATTTTATGCTCAATATAAATTTTGTATAAATCCACTTCATATACAGTAATTATCATCTGTTTTTACATAAGCCCTATTTAATTTTCTTAAAAATCCAGGTTGAGGAAAGAACTTACTAGAAAATATTAGTGCAGCAGAGGAGAAAGAGGCTGCTGCAATGGGGGAAAAAGACTATTTCAATAAGAAGAATACTCTGACCATGAAAGCTATAAGCATCTCAAAGGTTAGTCAGAAAAGGGATTTTCTTTTATAGGGGGTCATAAAGAAGGCCAGAAAGAACTCAGCACCCTTGAGTGGAGCAAAACAATTGCTTGATAGAACAGTAGATCAGAGACTTTTTCTTGAGGTCAGCCTTTTCCCAGGAAGATCCTTAAGTAGGAGTTGTAGGCTAGCTCAGGCTGAGGGGGCGGTCCTAAGTTCTGGGGCCTGGGGAAAAGAGAGAAACTGACCTAAAGTTTGGTCAAGTCGATATATAGCAGGTTTTTTGCCCAGACTGGTCAGTGGGTACAAGCTGTTCAGCTAACATTTATGAAGCAATGAATAGGAATTTCGAGGGCTTGTGTGAGGGCTGTGTCTGGCCTTGTCACAGGTAAACCAGGAGGTTATCTGTGAATCTCGTGCAAGTCATATGCATGAAAGGACTGTGCCTTGTGATAAGCCCTCTCCAGGACACAGGGGGGCAGGGAGATTTTTTTTTTTTTTAAAGATTTTATTGGGGAATTGGGGGAGGGGAACAGCATTGGGAAATCGGGGAAGGGGAACAGACAAGTTGCTGTCTTTTTGTTCTTCAGTCTAGTTGTGGAGGACGTTGTTTCACTGGCCCATGCTGGTATCGTCATTGCGTTGAGATTTCTTAATCATTGCTCTTTTCCAGGAGCACCAGGCTGACATAAAATATAACTACACCAGTACCATAATCTTAGGAATTTTATCTGTTCTACAGTTTACTATTCTATGACCAGTTCCATCGGACAGCACCCACCTCATCCTTCGTCTTCAATATGTATTTTTGAGTGAAGAATAGATAAATTAAACTTAGGTAAATAAGATTCACTAGGGTAGGGAAGAAGGGAGACAGGTGATCAAGCAATTCTAGATAACACTATATATTTCATAGTTCAAGGAGAATATGTGTGATGTAAGTAATGGAGAGTAGGACACAGGACCTGCGAGTTCAGAACAGATGTTTATTTGGGAAAAGAAAGCTACTTCCTTTACTATTTTTCTAAGTTGAAAAACAGGCAACCTTCATTTAAAATGCATTCAGTAATATACCGAAGTCCCTCAAGTAGAACAACCACATTTCAAAGTTGTTAAAATCATCACCTTTTGTAAATGAGTTTTCATTACAAAATGGAATTTGAACTGTCCCATATAGTAAGAGTTTTCTTTTCTCATTAATAACTGTATTCTATTCTTAGCCATAATGGGTGTGTCAATCATATCTGATAATTCACAGCACTTTGTACACTTCAAAGTGTTTGCACAGACATTGTTATATTTGATCTTCACCACAACCCTATGAGGTCTGTAAGGGAGATTTCATTACACATGACTTAATGAATATTAGAAATAAAACCCAGTAGAAATAATATTTTTATGGTTTTATAGGCGTTTAGAGAAAAAAATAGAGTATTGCCAAGGTTAGAGTTTCTCAACAGTTTTTTTAAATCACTCCAGATAGAGTCTTTCCAAAATTGTTTTCCTAATCACCTTTTTCTAACCATGAATGTCTATTATCACAGATAAACTATACATCCTTTTATATACTATCTATGTATTTGTGCATTATCCATAAAATGGAATTTTTTTTTTTTTACCCCAAAGAACCAATTTTTACCTATCACCCTGCTGAGAACGTATGGTATAGGTTGACAGTTGCCCTGTTACCTCATATAGCAGCAGTGCCTACATTTGCATTTGCATAGCATATGCTTGCTCATTCCATTTACACAACAAAATTGACTCTCATTTTATAGATGAAAACATCAAAGTCTATAAAATTTAAATGATTTTTGCAATGACACATATCTGGTTCATGCTAGAAAAAAGACGTCAGGCTGGGCAAGTGGAGCATTGATTAAGAGCTGGCTTGGGATGCCAGCTCTGAGCAGCAGGTCCCTAGTTTGGATCCCACATATGAGGGCCAGTGACACTGCCCTCCAAAAAAAAAAAAAAAAAATTCAGTGTAGAATATATGTGAGTCTGTATTAAACTGATAATAAAGATTCCCCTCTAATACCGTTCTATTGTCAGTAATACCAATTTACAGATCCTCTATCCATCTTGTTCCATGCTTTAGTGTTTAGAGATAAGATTCAATGAGCCTAATGATGATAAGCTTTATTGATGGGGCTTAATGTTCCTGAAAGTAAAGGGCTTCCTTATAAGGCTGGATTAGGGAACATAGCTGAGCCCTAAAGCAATCTGGGAAGTTGCCTACTTACTGAATGTTGCCCTTTCATCTGCCTGTCAGAGGGCCCTTTCCTCAAATCAGACTCCATGGAGCATAAGCTAGCCAAGTTCACACATTTCACCACTAGAAAAAGAGAAAACTAGACAAATATAAACCTCTAAGCATGCTAACTACCAATATGGGAAGAGGAGAGAGGGCCTTTGATTCTTCTGTAAATTCAAGACACTGGGAGAGATGAGGGGGCAGAGGTGAAGAGAGAAAGAGAGAGGACCATTTAAAGCTTTTTAGTAACAGTTTACTCCCACAAATATTGCTCAGGAAATCATGTTCTTTCTAGACTTTTCTTGGGATACAGATCGAGTAAAAGAGGGGAAAGAGACCAAAAGTGTTTCCTCTGAATACTGCCCCAGCCTGGGGAGAGAGGAAGGATCTGTACCAAATAGAAAAAGGAAGACGGAAAAATAAGATTTTCCACCTAAAAACCTTCAGTGAAACAGGTGCTTTGAGTTGTTACTTAATATTAGGATTAGTCATAGCAATTTGAGTTGCAAGTGACAGAAAATCAACAGAACTTCTTTTGGCAAGAAAATTAATTTATTGAAAGAATAGAAGGGTATAACTTGTAACAGAAGAAATACTTGAAACAGTAAGAAGGAAAGGAAGAAATAAATTAGGATGCAACCAAAACTTATTGTATCCATTGGTCATGTCTGGCTTCCTCTGGAGAGCATACCTCATGCACACATGTGTTCTCTTTCACTTCAGACCAGTTGACAGGACCCACAGTTATCACTGTCAAGGACTGAGCCCTATATTCTAGTGAAGGACTTTCTCTCCCTCAGTTCTGTTAGAAAACAAATCTTGTGGATGAATACTCATTAGCCCAACCTTGGTCAGTAGTTGGGATCATTCTCCCGGGGCAGGAGAGCAGATTATGTCAACCAGTCTAGAACTGTCTGGGGCAGGAATTGTGGAGCCGTCAATATGATATGAGTACAAGTTATCTGGGCATATATGTCTCTAGCTGGGCTGCTTGAGAGATAGACGGACAAAGGGTCAGAACAGAGCTGCCTTTTTTGTAACACTGATGTTCATGAGTATCAATGCAGCTATCATTAAACAAATGAAAAATATTGAAACAATAATTCAATTAAAAGTAAGATTATTCACACGAAACTAAGCTTTCAAGTAATTGCAAGGGTAAGTTTTATTTTATTATGCTTTCTTGGGGGGTATGTGTTCATTTATAAGTTAGTCATTATTAATCTCAGATGTTGGGAACAAGACAGTGCACCAGTTGTCATGGCTGCCAATACCTGAATTCCCTTAGGACATTTGGGACTATTCTATTAAAAGAATGCCAGTGGGATGCAAAATCAGTCTTCCACTATAGAAGCTCTAAATGCCAGATACTCTTTCTGCCAATTTCCCCTAAGAAACGTGAATTTGACTAATTCTTGACCCACCCAAACCTGAGTCATAAGCCGCTGAGCTGAGGATTAGGGGCAGCTGGCAAGAGAAGCAGAAACAACCACTGTGTAGGGTGTCAGAAAAGCTAGTTCTGGGCTGTGATATTGTCTCTGAGCCTCTCTGCTCTCCCGTTGTCTTTATTCCTGCTCATTTGCTGAGCTGGTTCTCCAGCCCCCTGCATTTCTCAGCACTAACCACCACCTGTATAATAAACTCTTTTTCTACTTAAATAAGTCAGATTTGATTTCTGCCGTTTGTGACCTAGACCTTTTTGTTTGGTGTACAAGAAGAACTCAATAATATCTTAAGAACTACAGCCTTCTAAGAGTAAATTGTATGTGATGATAAAACCTCTTGGGATTTATTTTGTAGTTCAATGTGAAAATAGGGTAAGATTTATATACAGCTTGTCAGAAATACAGTTCTGTGTAAAGTAAGGTATAGCAGCACTGAGTCATTGGGAATGCTATTAAAGTCATTAAGATATAAGAAGATACTTACTGGTCAAGATTTCTGGTCTTCAAACATTTTATATGAGGTGATCTTTTTTTTTTAGGTACAGCTTGTAAATTGATAATTGTGTCCTCAACTGAGTGAAATTCTAGAAATATTTTCTCTTTCATTGTTAATGTGAAACACAAACTTAATTTACAAATTCAAGTATAACAGAGTAGAAGCAACAAAGAAATACTAAGAAAATTATAAGTGAAGAGTTGGAATTTTAAGAGTTACAAAATCCAAATAGATCACCTTTATTATATGATCCAGAATGCAATCCGATTAACAGAGTTTAATACCAGCCTTCAAAGAGCTATTTAATGAATGCAGTGGCCTATAGCCACTCATCTCAAATTGTTGTTCAGCACAATACTGTTCCATTTCAGGTTGTGATTTTCTAACTAATATTTACAAAGACACTCTACTGATTCTATCTTCTTAGTAGAAAAGTTCTGCTTTTTATTTAATTCATCCATACCTCATGATAAATTTATAGGCAATTAAAACTTTTGATTTAATTCTAAGTTCATATGCAAATATGCTTTATATAAAACATGTATTCCAAAAAGTTTGCATAAATATTTATCTTAAATAAAATTATTTTTAAAATGTTGAAAGTGCTTTATTATTTATCATTTAAAATAAATTAGTTCATATCTTAATATCAACAATATTTCATTTTGGGTAGTTTTCACTAATGCTCAAAGTTTTAATTTTTATAGTTATAAGCAGTCAAAACACATTAAATAAACTAAATGGGATACCTGGATATACATGATAAAGAATTATATAGGAGTAATAAGAAATAAAAGGTCTACTTTAATAAACACAAACATAAGGGACACTGTAAATTCAAAGAAGAAATAACAAATTATACAAAATATAAGCTATGAAAAGGAAAAAGAAAGGAAACTAATCTTTATTGGGCTCTTTTGTACACAATTACATGTTATGTATGAGTATTGTAACCTTCACAATACATGAACAAAAGGAATTACTATTCCCATTTCTTAAACTAAAAAAAAAAAAAAAAAGACACTCAGAGTTTAATTGACTCATATCATATGAGGTCTGACAATTAAGTTCTAGAACTCGTACTAGAAAAAGGGCTACATATCTCACTGCTGAATATCGCTATGGTCACCTTCGAAGTCCTCCCCTTGGGAAGCAATGCACTGATGCCAATGCCTAGTTCACCCTTCAAAGCAATTTTGGAACTCTTTTTCTGGAATGGCCATTAGATCTGTCATTGTATTACCTTTGATGTCCTGAACATCATCAAAATGTCTTTAATATTTCCTTTATCTTTGGGTAAAGAAAGAAGTCATTGGGGGCCAGATCAGGTGAGTAGGGAGGGTGTTCCAATAAAGTTATTTGTTTACTGGCTAAAAACTCCCTCATAGACAGTGCCGTGTGAGCTGGTGCATTGTCGTTATGCAAGAGCCATGAATTAATTGTTGGCGAAAAGTTCAGGTAGTTTTTTTCTAAGTTTTTCATGCAGCCTTTTCAGTACTTCCAAACAGTAAACTTGGTTAACTGTTTGTCCAGTTGGTACAAATTTATTATGAATTTTCCCTTTGATATCAAAAAGGGTTAGCAACATTGTTGCAACAAAGTTTCCAACTTAATTGGCATACCTTCTACACATCTGTTTGTTTATTGCAACATTATTGACAATAACCAAGGTATGGAAGCAACCTAAGTGTCTGTCAATAGGCGATGAATGGATAAAGAAGTGGTACATACATACAACAGAACATTGCTCAACCATAAAAAAGAATGAAATCTTGCCATTTGTAGCAACATGAATCAACTAGAGGGTGTAATGCTAACTGAAATAAACCAGACAGGGAAGGACAAAGACCATATGATTTCATGTATATGTGAAATATAAAAAACAAAATAAACACACAAACAAAACAGAAGAAGACACATAAGCACAGAGAATATTTTGATGGTTGCCAGATGAGATGGGAGGGGTGTTGAAGTGATGTGTGAAAAGGAGAAAGCTATTAAGTACAAATTGGTAGTGATAAAATAGTCATGGGAATGTAAAGTATAGCAGAGAGAATACAGTCAATAATATTGTAGTAACTATGGTGCCAGATGGGTGCTAGAATTACTGGGGTGATCTCCTTGTAAGTTATATAAATGTCTAATCGCTATGATGTACACCTGAAACTAATATAATATTGCATGTCAACTGTAATTGAAGAACTAAAAAAAAACTCTTCAAAGAAAGAAAGAGGGGACAAAAGAGGAGAAAGGAAAAAAATTGCAAAAATATGTACTTGCCTATGTATTTATATACCTGTGTGATATCTAACACCATTTTGGCCTAAAGTTTTCTTTTTATAAATAATTATCTATAATATTCTTTAGGTTTGGCATTATAGAAATGACAGATTCCCAGGACTTACTTCTTTATAATTTAGGGCACAATTCTCCACCTCTAACCCCAATCAGAATATGTTTGCCTCCAGAAAATATTCCTTCTGATATCTTCGAAAAACAGTGTGCTGATGAGCGTCTCTGAACAGAAGGCACAGTATTCGTAGGTGGGTATGTATGTTTCTTATTCAAAGAAAGTAGACTAATCTTAAACTTACCCTGAATTGGAGAAGGAACATTATCAGTCAATAACATACTCTGTTATCTCATTTAATTCGAAAGTCATTTTACTTTCACCTAATCTAAATCAAAACTGTTATAAATTCTAAAAATACATAAATAAATAATAAGAAGAAACAAATAATAAAATAAGATTTTTCCCTTTCTGGGAAAGTCTTCAGCTGCTCACTTAGACCTTTATCTTTATTACTTAAACATCTAAGACTATATGTTCAAAATTATAGAAGCCCGGAATAGAGGTTTAAAAAGAAAATCAGCAAGATTTGCGTTGGTTTCATCTTTTTTATCTGTGTAGGAATATTTGTAAATTATACAATCAAACTATCTTTGAAGAACCCCAAAGATTGAACAGCATCATGCAATGTTTTGCTAATCATTATTTTAAATCTCAGCAAGATGGAACTTCTTTAATTTATTCAGCCTTTCTGACATGGTAATCTGAATAGTATTAGTCATAATAATGGGATTTTACATTCTTAATTTATCTTCCAAGACTTAACTCTATTCTAATCTGTCTTCAAAGCTTTTACCATGGTGATTATCTGTCTCAATAGTAAAGCCACAAGAATTCATGAGGAGAGAGAATTTTTTCATGATTTTAGCTGCTTATGTTTTATCAGCCTTTTTGGGGATTCTATTATAATAACTCTAATACGTTACCTGGCATCCATTCCCCCTCTAATTCTGTTTGTTAAAATGTGAATCGTGATCCATGCATACAATCTTTTCCCATGTAGAAAGATCATTTAAAATAGGAGGTAAAAATAAAAAAAATAGTAAGAATTTAGCAATCAATATTTCTATGCTAGCAAAATTTAATTTTAAATAGAAAGCTGCATGCTATTTTTCAACAAATGTCTTAGTGAATGCCCAATATCTGATGTGGTTTTACTTAATAACATTTCCTATTTCTGGGAAAAATTAATAAGATGTTGAAACTGAATTATTACTGTAATGTGGTTAAACTATTTCATGAAATGGGTTTATATTAATGCCAAAATTAACTAAAAATTAAATAAAATCAGTTTAGTTTCATCTTTATAACCTCAATATTTTCAAAAATTAATTCGTCAAAATAATATGACCTTAATAAACATATATAATAATATGGAAATTATACATTTCCTCAGTATTTCCTGAAAAAACTAAAATTACTTCATGTTTATTTTGTTTTCTTTCCAATTGAATGACTATATATATTTACAAACAGTTATGTATTTTATAGTCATATGTATTTATGTGCATATACATAATGGAAAAAACTTGAAAATTAAAATTTTGTTTTGCTGTGAAAAGATTCAGTTCATGATGTTTTGAATTCACAGCTTCCACTCCCTTCATTGCAAGCTGTCACCTAGTTCTATATTTTGGAAAAAAAAAATGGTATTCATTTACCAATTTCATTAAACAAGCAAACAAATACAAAAACATTGTTGAGTTCCATTTACATGGCAGAGCTCTAATAGACATTGAACATCACCCATCTGTCTAAAGTTTCTTATCTACCCACAGAAAATAAATATTAAACCAATAAATATCATGAATCTGACAGGATTAATTGAAAAAAATTTAATTTATTTCTGATTTAGAAAATGCCCATTTGAATTAATAATAGAGAAAGTTTGAAAACTAATAAGTGGAAAAGTATATGCAAGGCAAAGACCAATTAAAAAATTAATAAAAAGTTGATGCAGTAATATTAATGTTTAATCAAGCAGATTTTAGGGAAAATATTAAATGATTAATTTGTCAAATATATAATAAACACAATGGGCAAACTGTTGTACAAAACAGACTAAAAAAAGAGAGACAACAAAATACATAATTTAAACATATAGTGTGGTGAATGACAATAAGTATTAGGCAGAGAATAAACATGTAACAAAATAAGAATATTTCATAAACTAGTAATGTTCTTATTTAGTTACATGTTTGTTCTCTGTTTCATCCCACTAGGATGACAATAAGGGCTTTGTTGTGTTTCCCGCTTTATCTACCAGCACCTAGAATAGTTCTTGAGACATAGTAGGCACTCAATAAAAATGTGTCAACTGACTGAATGATTGGCACCCAGGTGGAGATGTATAGTAAACTGTTGTATAGAAGGGGTAGTAAAACACTGGTCAGGAAATATGGAGAAAAAAAATAAGTACTAGGAAGAAACGTAAGTCAAGGAAGGAGAAGGGAAGTGGGACATTCTAAAGTTGTGGTGGACTTGACATTTTCAACATGCTGCCTAGGAAGTCCTCACTGAAAAAGTGATATTTAAGGAAAGATAAGAAGGAAGGAGTTTGAGGAGCTCTATTTGTGTCTCAGGGGTAGGCATTCTAGGCAGGGGAAACACCAAATGCAAAGGCCGTAACCTGAGAATTTACCTAGAACATTAGAATAAAATAAAGAAAGCTAATATGACTGAAGTTGAGACAGTGAAGAAGATAGCACTAATAATTATAGAGAAGAATCTCTATAGTTAAATGTAAGTCATGCTTACAACGAAAGAACCAAACCACAAGAAGCCGTACCATTTGTAGAGGGTGTTGTTGTAATCTGCCTAATAGATTACTCAACCCTCCCCAATTTGGGGACAGCAATGCATTTTGAATGGGATGCAACCATCTCTCCACTCATAAAGTGGGTCTTGACTCATCTAAACATTATGTTTCAGTACTGCAGTCATGTTGCAATATATAGATTTGCTTATATGTTATTTATTACCCTTAAGATGACCACCTACATTGCCTCCAACTTTGCTAGAGCAAATAACATTGATAGGAAGGTCTTTTTACACCGCTCTTTATACATTTGTTCAGGTTTCCCTTGGATTCAGAATTGCAAGACTACACAGCATATGCATATTAATTGCAATAAGTACTTTTTGATGATGCTTCAAAGGGGTCTTTACTAATTTACATCTCACCAGCTGCATAGGAGGGAGAGTGACATAAAAATCACACAACTTTCTAGTTTTTTAAAAAATTAATAGATATAATTAACCTTTTGAAGTTAAGATGGTGATCTCTCCTTGTTTGATGTATATTTCTTTGTTTTTCCAGCATGCTTTAGTCTGTATTTTTATTTGTTTTATTATTGTGTCCCTTTCCAGGAATATTTTTAAAGTAATTTAGCAAACTGAAATTCCAGAACTTTCCAGCCATACCATCCTTGTCTTCTTGTTGCTTCTGGATTGTGCTAAATATAAAGTGTAGTTAATTCAAGAACTACAATAAGTTGTAATTGCCACAATAAGTAATCAATCAGAAGAGATCGTTTACCATCACTGTAAATATAACATAGGCAGTGGGGTGGATAGGAATCCTAGCTCACTAGTGTGTATCTGCATCCATTTTTTTTTTCTTTTCATTCACAAGAGATATGTTAGAATGCAAGAGAGCAGTGATGATAAATTGGGAATATATTTAAATAGGTTTGAATATAAAACCAAATGTTAACCATTCACAATTAATTGTGATACTGTTATCATTATTACTTGCAAAACTCCTTTCAACTGATGGCAACACTTATGTCATGTTCTAAGTTTTTACTATTGAATTGAAGAGATTATTTACTTTGTTATCTCTTTGTTAGTAGTTATCAAAAAAATATAACTACTTTGGTTGCTGTTGTTGATAAGTACTCATTTTTGGTGTATAATAACCACATGACCGAATTGTTTCAATGCCCACTCCACTCCAGAATCTTTGCTGTATCTGTCAGTTTTCTTTCTTCACTAGATTTTAAAACATGTCTCTTCTCTGTTATTGTGCATTCTTTGCTAAACATGTGTTAGAGAATTCGAATGTCTAAAATGGATGTTTGCTTCTGGCATCACGATTTACTATCCACAAGTTGCTACCAGCCTCTGGGAAATATTGCTACTCCAAGAGTGTTCTCATTATAACAACACTGGGGATGGTTTGGGATTTTGTAAATTTGAACGAGTGATGATTTTAGGCAGCTTTTTGATGCAAACACTTAATTGATTCATTTTTATGACCTTTGTTTGACTTTCTACCCTGGAAAAAATTGAAATCCCAAGCCTATTGAGACGAGTTTGGAATGATACATTTGCAGTGGGTAATACATGCTGAAACCACTTAGAGTATCCAGGGTTGTTATATATCTTTGCTTCAAATATTTATCTTCTCGCAAGTGGAAATAATTGCAATGTTTCTAATATAAAACACATATATCTTAAATGTGTTATAATGAGATTCTTCAGTGGCTGTAAATGCCAATCATAAAAAAGAAAAGTTTGTCAAAACACAAAGTGACTTTGTGTTTTGGTATTATTATTATTATTATTATTATTATTATTATCATTACTATTTTTACAGTAATTCTCAAAGCTTAACCTTTAACATCTGTATTATTCAGTCCTGAGTATGACAGTGCTTTACCTTTCCAATAGTGGCACTTGTCTTATTCACTTATTCAACAACTATTTATTAAACATCTACTATGTGCCAGAAATCATCTGAGGCACTTGAGATAATTCAATAAACAAAATTGATAATTACACAAGCTTAATAAACATTTTAGTCAAAAATTATATTTAGACAAATTGTTCCCCTCACATCTGGAACTTGAGCAGTAGATATGCTTCTAGAGAAGCTAATAAGGTTAAACGATATTATTGTTATAAGAGGGTTTTTCTACTCATGAGTAGATATTAGTATGAAGTATCTGAACTGTGTAACTCTCTGAGAAGTTATATTATTATCATAGAACTAGAGAGAAGTCAGTGGGCCGGCCAAGTGGCTCAGTGGTTAAGAGCTGGCTCCGGATGCCAGCGGCCCTGGTTCGGATCCCACATGAGGGCCAGTGACACTGCCCTCTTAAAAAAAAAAAAAAAGAAAAAAAAGAATAGAGAGAAGTCAGTAATATATCCTTAACTTATTTAACTGATTTAGTTAAATTTTAGTACTGAAACATTGTCTCAGTCAGCTACCAAAATAATATTAACCATGACCAGAGCACATGAGTCTGGTTAAGGGGAATTCATGTTGAATGACACAAATTTTTAGACTGCCAACAATCAACCTTTTGGTACATGGCAGTAAAGCATTTCTAAAGGCTATGGTATTGGTGCCAAAAACATTAACTTTATGAATAATGAGTATCAGTTCAACGTTTCTGATATGGTAAGTTGTCTCTAAGAGAAAACCACACTATTCCAAAAGAGAACAGAAATTAGAAGTGATTTTATTTCCACAAGCTTATCACCTGAAACCACTGGTTTATGAGTATTCCTACTTCATCAGATTCACATTATGTGCAGATAATGTTTAACTGTAACTTCGTAGGGGTTACCTCTCTTAATCCATATTGTAGCTGACTTTTCTGATATGATGTTCAATTGTAAATTTCCTAACAGAAAGTCAACTGAGATTATCGATTAAGCTAAGAATAAATGAGTTCATTTTTATATCTTAATGTTATATTGAATTTGAGGGGGAAAAATTTTTAAGTAGACAAAGTTGATGTTTACTTCCATGCAAAACAAATTCTTCATTTTTGTAATAACCCCTACTTACAATTTTCCTCAACTTTTTTGGGAGCTACTCTTTTAATTTCATGTTATAGCATCATCAAAAAGTCTCTGATTATCTCAGGGATTGATAAATCTTAGAGTACAGTGGGAAAATTATTTGGTGAAATGAACCAGAGATTACTGTCTTTGTATATGCTTTGTCTGGGTTATCTTCTCCAATTTCAATATACTGATTTGTAATGTCACTGAAAATTAAGACTAGGGAAAGTGACTAATATTGAAGTTAAAGTGATATAAGTTTGAGTTACATCTCTCTTAACTGTTTTATGTCCTTTATCACATCATTTCTTTGAGTTTCAAATACATCATCTCCAAAATGAGAGGATTGAAATAGATAATCATCATAGTCTTTTTTTTATCCTTATGTTTAATGCTCATAAGATGCTCCCACAATGTCTGACAGAAATAATTCAGATAGCTTGAGTGCTCTGTATACTTACACTCAGATTAATTACCAACTCAAAATGTGGGTCCAGAGAAGACTATCATAGAGTAAAAGGCAAAATAAGTATATTTAAACATTACAACCTTGTAATGGCTCAGTGTAGATCCTCTAGGCAAACAAAATGGTGGACATTTCTTCAATTTCCTTACTGCAATTTCAGAATGAAACTATTGTATTTAATTGGCAATAATTTCCATATTTTTACAAACTTTACATGTACAAAGGTAGAAACAACTTCACTTATTTGAAACAACATCATTTTCCTTCTTATTCAAAAGAAAGGCCATAGTCCATCATTCCAATTTTATACTTGTCAGCAGCACAATTTACCAAGTGCTTCTCTTTTCATTTCCATATTCAGCAAAACTACCAAACTAGATAAATCCATCTATTCCATTCACCATTTATTACATTCAGAATCAAAATTACTGTGCTTCATTGGAAAAAGTCACACAAAAGTGAAGATTGGTCCCACTTTAGATTTATGATTACCAAGCACAAATGCAATCTCAACATGCTCCAGCAATTCTACATTTCTCTGGTCTATTTGCTGTATCACAATCCACAACTAATTTAGACTTTTACAACTCCCTTAAATATCTTGGCTTCTCTAATTCCCTAAGCCCTTGATCCATTTTATTATTAACTATCCTGGTTTTACGCAGGATTTCTCAATGCCAGGAAAAAATGGAAATCCTTTGTTCTTCCAAAATTTCTATATAGAGTACAAAATGCTTCTGTCTTGTCTACTTAATTGAAAGATCATTTTGAAATTAACTCTTGCTACTTTAAAATTTTTAAATACAAATATGCCAACTCATTTTTCATAGGATGATGCATTTATTATAACTGACCCAAACCAATATCATATACCTAAAAAAAACCAAGAGATGTGATAGTTGAGTTAAAGAAGATGGGGGATTGTCACTTTGAGGGGTAAAAAGTATAACTATTGCACTTTGTTGTACACCTGAAGCTAATTAAAAATATATATAAATAAAAAAACAAAGAAGATGCAAAATATTTTTCTCCGAAAACCCAAATTTTCAAAAATATGAGAAAAGGGATTTTAATATTCCCCAGTATTATTTCATTTTTAAATTACTTTTCTTTTAATTCACTGCAATTATTTTGATTACTTACAATTTATTTCTCCTTTATACTTCTAAATGAACTTTTAAAATATATAGTATGTTCAGAAAAATGCACAAATTAAAAGGATAATGCTTGATTTTTTTTTTTTTAAAGCATACATTAGTAATCAGTGCTCAAAATCAAAACTGTACCCTGGAAGGCCCCATTTCATTCACTGAGATATTTTAAAATTGCCCATCTTTTTCTTTGTTCCACTCCTTTACAGTTTTCTAGTTCATTTGTTTTTCATATTTTTACCTCTATTACTTCCAATCTAGAAATTTCTAATTTACTCTTCTTCATTCACTAACACACACACACACACACACACACACACACACACACACAGAGTAACATAGTAAATAAGTAAGAGAATGGAGGCAGAGACTAAAGAAAAATGGCTAAAGAGATAAGGATTAGAAATATATAAGTATGCTAGAGATCTGTATAGATAATGCCAGTTAAATCTATAAGTTTCCGTCATTTTTACTTAAGTGACAAATTTCTCCCTCTTGACAATTTTGGCAATCTGATATGTACAATATTTGAAGTATTATTTAAAAGACAACTTTGGGGGTCTTTTGTTAGTGTGAAATTAAAACTACTTAGATATCAAAATCTGAGTATTTTTACTTAGTACATGATATAGATCATATATATATGATATACATATATATATGATGTATATATTATCTGGTGGACATTATAAGCAATTAAAGGGTGTCTTAACAATTACTTGACACTTTGTAGATATTGATAATCTCTGAAAAACAGTTTATTAATTCAATATCCATTAATTCAGAATATTTTTTTAACTACAATTGGGCATCCAAAATCAACTGTATAAAAATTAAGAATTGTCTATGATCAGCTAATTATAAAATGTGGCAAAAACAGCAGCATAATAACCTGTATAGGAAAGAAAAATTTCACAGACACCAGAAGTGAAAAAATTTAGAATTATGAACAAAATTAGTTTCTTTTGACCTGCTCCTTTTAAAAGATATTCAATAATGTATGTTATAAAATATTTAAAGACATCTCATTCATTGTTTCTTTCATATCATGTGTCCTTTAGTTTGAAGTTGTTTTGTTTCTCAGTAAAAATAGGGCTATCATATTGCCAATGGGGAAAAAAAGAATTAAACCAACAACATAGATTGAAGAAAGAGGAAAGGGGAATCCTAAGAGATATACTTCTTTACCTTTCCATTCAGCATTAATTAGGAGAATGCACTAAGATACATAGTGCACAACAACTTATTTAAAAAAAAAAAAGAATCTCATCTAAAAAATCATCAGATCTATTCCCATAGCATTAAAGGGAAATTTGTCTAAATCCTTCTACTTGGGAAATTCAACTTCATATTCAACTCACTTAACTCCCCAAATCTTCAGCATCTGTAAGTTTTCTTTTTGTGTCATAAATGTCCCAGAATGCAAGGGAGCATTTACGACATCAGACAATGTATCCCACAGTTTCTCACTGAGAAGGCAATGTTGAATTTCTCAGTCTTAGGATAACTTCTCAAGAGCTAGAATGGGGGCAGTGAAACCGAGGTGTGAAGAGGTAGGCTGGGGCTTTGGATGAGGTCGCTACAGTCACTCAACATTTCATCTAGAATAGTTTTTGATGTCACGGGAGGGACAGTATTAATTTCCCATGGCTGCTGTAACAAATTATGACACACTTGGTGGCTTAAAACAATACACATTTATTCTCTTACAGTTCTGGAGGCCACAGGTGTCACCTCTGTTTCACTGGGCAGAGATCATGATGTCAGCAGGGCTGTATGCCCTCTGAGTACTTTAGGGGAGAATCTGTTTCTTGCCTCTTCCAGATGATGATGGATGCCACCATTTCTTGGCTGGTGGCTGCATTACTCCAGTCTCAGCCTATGTGATCACAATGCTTTCTCCTCTCCTTTCTATGTCAAATCTCCCACTGCCTCATAAAGACCCTGTGAGTCCCTGTAGGGATAACCTGGATAATCCAGAATAATTGCCCCATCTCAAGATCCTTATCTCTGCAAAGACCTTTTTTTTTCTGTATCAAGAAGCATTAAGAGTCTCCAAACATTAGGGCCTGATATCTTTTGTGGGACATTATTCAGATTACAACAGATGGTGATTAAGCAAGTAAGAGGTTGAAAAGATAAAGAAGGTTTCAAGGTCCCTTGAGCTCAGGAAATACAGGCCATTTTTAGAATATGAAAAATTACATTTACTGGGAATTTGAAAACAAGAAGACATAGAATTCTGCCTTTAACTCAGCTTTGCCATAAAACCTATATTTTATAACTAAAATAAATAGAAAATAAAAATAAAAATTGAGCTGCTTTAAGATAGCAGCTTGTAAGAATAGCAAGATTTCATATTTTCATAGGCTTATGATTGCAACATTTGACATACCTTTTTTTAAAAATTCCAGTTTGTCTCTTTAGAAATTCTATGAGGTAGGCAGGGGAAAAAGAAAAAAAAAAAAATCCCCATTTTGCAAATAGAACAACTGAAGCTCTGAGAAGTTAAGTGATGTACTGAAAACCAGGCAGCTAGTAAAACATCACCAAACCTCCTGACTCCAAGTTCGAGGCCATTCCTCTCACCCTCTACCATGTACAGTTTTAATGTATCTCAATGTATCTCAGGGTTGTTTGTCTGTTTATCTTTTCATACATCTCCCTGTCTTTAAGGACTGAAGTATCACAAACGGTGCTCCTAAAATCAAGCCTGTGACCCGTGATTTTGAGACACAAAGTCAATGCAACCTATTAGCATGAGCATCCTGGAGATCCAGAGGGAGAATTGATCAAAGCTTTAGTTAGATGGCACTGATTCTGCTTCCTTGTAGTTCAGAGAATTAAGCTCTTCTGGGAATTAAGGAAGAAAGTCAGCATCTGTGGGGTGGAGGGGAGGTTCTGGTTGGGAGCTGCTGGCCCTTCTCATTTCTCTAGGGCATGTCACTCTCACTTTAAATGTCCTCAGTCCTTTCCTGGAAGCACAGGCACGCACCTGATAACAAACAGCATGTTTGCTGAAAAGTAAGAATAATTTTAAGGGTAAAACTAGAATTCTGGGTTGTTGTTTTTTTTTCATTTGAGTCTTTTACTCAAGTCTTTTTCATTTGAGTCTTTTACCCCAAGATGGAGAGAAATTTTTTAAGTGATTCTTTTAAAAGCATATGGAAGGCATGGGAAGTAGGTCCCTCTATATGTGTAAAACACCATCTCTGCTTAATAGATTCAGGCTCTTGTCTCTGAGCAGTTTGTTCCTGCTGAGTAACTTAGATATTAAAAGCACAATAATACAGTAGACACAGTTGCTAATATATTATTCTTCCATTATTTTCTACAACTGATTAACAGGAGAAAAGTAAAAGGTTAATTTTCTAATTACATACTCCCCTGAGGTAAATTATGCACATTATCACATTCATTGACACACTATAATGGGCACTTTATGGAAAAGTGATTTTCTCTGAAGCTATGAACAATCAACAGTGTATTTTTAGGAAGCAAGTAGGCAGCAGACAAACCAGCAAAAAGTCCTGCCTAAACCAGAAATGTGTTTATGCTTTGGCCTCAAAGCAAGCTGTGATGTTTCTTAATCACTCAGTCCAACCAGCCTTACTGCGAGTCAAGAGAGGCGGTGGTGTCCAACTTGAGTTTGAATCCTGGCTCCTCCACAATTCTCCACATGACCTAAGAATATCCTTACATTATCTATACCTTGATACATGGAAATAATTATTATGAGGATGTAATTCAATGCATAATATATTAATATATGTATAGCAATTAATGCAGCATCTGTCACATATCAGATTCTCAATACAGTCTAGCTGTGATAATGAGTCACACAAGTTGAAATTAGGGAGTGAAATATAGGTGTTAAGAATAGCCTTCGTTAGAAGTATCTATGTAAAACAGAATTTTCTCAGACCATGTCCCCATTTAGTGCATCCTTTATAAGGAAAGGACTAGAAGTCTTGGAAGATACAGATGAATAGTTTCTGGTGGTATTTTTATTTCTGGGCTCATAGTATTTTTACAACAACAGAAGAATTAGGGAAGAGAGAGCATCTGTACCATTAGCCCAGTTAGTACATGAGCCTCAGGGAGGCTCCTAAGTTTCTTTAGCATCCATCCTCTTGAAACCTTTACCCAAAATCACCGTGGACTAGTCAAGCTTGAAAGGCCATCAATGGGATCATGGATGGAGAACTGCTCACAGTTTCATGAAAGACAAGAAAGCCCAGAACTACAGGAGACATCAAAGTGATTTCAACCTGTTTTTGTATCCCTATTTCTAGCACAAAAGGCCCAAACTAATGGATAACATTTAGTTTAAATATTGTACCAACTTCGTTCTACTGTCGTCATGAACATTGTGATGTGTTTTTGTGACTTTTTAATCTGGGATTATGAGTGAAAAGCAAATTACAAAGATAATAAATGCTTGTCCATTTGAAGAGGCCAACCTTTTTTTTTTTATTTCATTAAAAAATTGTTAAATTTTTTTGACAAAAGTATATATTTAGACAAAAGTAAACTTATGCTTAATAGAAATAATGTAAGGTACTGACAAAGGGATGAGATTTAGAGCAGAACCTGCATTCAATTTTACTTTCTGTGTTACTTTGGGAAAATTAATTTACCTCTCTGAATCAATGGTTTGTTTCTTGTGAAATGGTGATACAGACAACAATATGGAGGGCTAAATATTACCATGAGTAAAGTACTTGACTCAATGCCTAACCAACCGATGTTACTAAATGAATAGGTTTCTGAGAAAATGAACTGTTTTAATCATCTCCTCTGCACTCCCACCCTAGGATTATGGAGATAGGCAAACATATGACAACTGACTGAACAGATAAAAATCCAGGGCACTTTATTAGTCACATATAGCCTGAAGAAAGAGGACATCACACGCATGCAAAACATACCAATATTGCACTGGGGAACAGAGTGAACAACCAGGAGCTTTGGGAGGCAGGCTTTAATAGTATCAAGAAAATGAAGTGTCCTGGTACTTGTGAGAGGAAGTGATTGGCTTGTTTGAATAATTTGGTGGGCTAGAAAGGGATTGAAACCTGCCATGCAGGGATGAACAGGAAATGAACCTGATCCATCCAATAAGAAGGGTTGTTTGGCCAGGGGACCTTATCCATGGGAACAGAATGAAGAGGGGATCTTAAGGTTAGGCAATTTGGGGCTCTTTCAATTCCCTAAGATGTCAAAGCAACACATAATATTGGACCTTAGTTTTTGGCATGACAACAGATTAATGAAACTTAATCTTCCTGTCATCACCTTTATCCCACTTCTTTCTTAAAAGGAAAACAAAAATTATGTTTTTCAGAATGACTAACAATGTTATACATAGTATTGTAATCTGTAGATAATTTCATGCAGAAAAGAAGATGAGCAGGAGGGTGGAGGCGAATAATTGTTTAAGGTGGAGACTTCCTGGAACCAATAGGAATTTGTATCAATAGATGCTGCTGGTTTAATTGACCCAGTCTTTGAATTAATATTGTAAGTTTAGATAGCATAAAGTGGGGAAAAAAGAGGATAAATGACAATGTTGGTACAATTTAAATGATTGGCTGGTTAAATTAAAATGAAACAAGCAGAAAAAAAAGTTTTCCTCTATATTGTTTTCCTTGAAAAAGGAATAAATGCCCTTTGGAACAAACAAACAGAGAATAACAGAGCACTGTAACATGATTTCTTGATGTCCAATTGATTGTATTTCATTCATGTATCATGGACCACAGCCTTTGTCCTAACTTCAACCTGTCCCTTGTGACTGAGAGTGACTTGTTTAATTCAAAGGTGTGATTGGAAATTTCATCAAAATCTCAGTTTCCCTAGTTCAGCTATGTATTTTGTCTCTAGACTTATCATTTGGCTAGTATTTTGCATATTCATTTGGCTAGTATTTTGCATATTATGGATATATTAATATAACATTTTTTATCAATTTTTTAATTTTGACAATCCCTTTTAACTTTAATATCTCCCATCATTAACCATGTGGCAGCGAGTATTTTTTTTTTTCCTGTCCTAGTTTCAGAGTATGAATAAGAGAGGAACAAGCATCCAATTTTAGGCTTTTGAGCTCTTAAGTAAACTTTGTAAAAATCTATTGGAACAAAAGTGTCTTAAAATGCACACTTTTTTAAAAAGTTCTAAGAGCTTGGAGCTTTTTCTTCTGAATTCCAAATGTCTTGGCTCAGGAAAATGAGGAGTAAAAGCCCAAAGAAATGCAAAATGAAGCATATCTATTCAAGAAAAGGAGACTGAGAAAACATGGCTAAAAATTATGAAGCTAATTCCAACACAAAGGAATTTAACATTCAACCTCCTAGAGTGAGAAGTGACAGTAGTGTGGTTAGATTAGAAACTGTCTGGTTTCCTGAGAAGGAGCCCTATGCCCATCAGGATCTCCACCTTGCCTGGAGCCTCAGGGCTAGTTTGAATGGAATTCACGTTTGGTATAAAGAAATCTGCATCAGAACAGAGGGATACTCAGAGGAAGGGCACCAGTAGAGAAGGACACATTACAAAGGTTCAGGGCCTTCTGCTCTACATCTCAATAAAGGTCGAGATAAGCAAGGGACAGCAGGCAATATGGGATATCCTCTCCCCAATCCCAGGACAATAGAAGCCTCAACTTCCCTTACTTCTATTTTATGTAGAAGGAGAAGAGAAGAGGGACCTTGAATTGAATTGAATTAAATTCAATTCAATTGAATTCAATTGACTGAGTTCAAATCAAGAATCAAACTTTTAAACTCAGGAATGACATAATTTACATTGAATTTGCAGGATTGTTTCTTTTACTGAATGAAATGAAAGCTTAATTTTACTAACTTCTTTTAATTATTATTATTATTTTTATTATTTTTCACCCATTCCCCCACCCTTTCTCCTTTGGCAACCACCAGCTTGTTCTCTCTATCTATAGGTCTGTTTCTATTTACTAATTTAAATGGTTATTTTTATAAATCTTATTAATGACAATTAATTATAACCCTGCTACACAGATGCTGTCATTTAACAAATAATATATGCGAATTTAATCTTAAAGTTTTAAGAAAAGCACAAAACAAAACAAAAAGGCAACCTGCATCTGAAATATTTTCTCTTATGTGTAGCCATGTAACCTGTATCTAATGCTTTCTCCTAAGGTAATCCATCATTTTCTGAATAATCAAATAATAGGCAAAACAGGAAAAACAGATTTTAAACTTGTAAGAGGTTTTTATCTACTTAAAAACATAACAACAAAGATCATTCCTTTAAATAGACCTATGCCAGAATCATCTCCAGGGCATGGTAATTTGGGACTCTGCAAGACAGCAATCGAAGGGATGTGACATCATCAGCTTAAGCTGAAACATCCAAAGATACACCAAACAGGCAGTTTTGGACTGCTCCGTCTTTTTCTCTCCTCCCACTGAATAACTGTTTACGACTTTTGCCATTTAGAAGGCATGTCTGGCTTCTTTATTATCTAAAAAATATTCTGGACTTTGAGAATGACAAGAACTTCAGAAGCCATTCAATTCAATCTTGCAACAATGCAGGAATGTCTTTTGGAGTTTAACAGCTAGCAAACAGGCAGCTTCTTCATGAATCCTTCCAATGATGGGTTAACTCATGACAATGCAGGTAGTAGGTCTTCAGAGTGTTGTGATGAATGAACGCACACCTTAGCAAACATCCACAGCTTTTCTCAAATGCAAACAAAATGTAATAACGTATAAATAACACTATGGAATAAGCCCTTCTGAAATGTCAAGGCACCTTTGATGTACTTTAATGATGTAATTTAATCTTTATAAAAATATTATGAAATAAATATTATTTTTTATTGTTTTACAAATGAGGAAAATGAGGCAAAAAAGTATTTAATAAACTGCTAAAGTTATTAAGTGGTAGATCCAAAATTTGAATCCAGGTAGCCTGACTCTTAAGCAGAGTTTCTTAATCCCTAAATCATATTATCTCCCCAGGGCAACATATATGTCTTAATTATTGTAAATTAAAAACACTTGGGCATAGAAAACAGACTCCAGTGACTACCTGGCCACAAATAAAGGATATATGATATAATTTAATTTAACAAGTTAAGTCCTCATGGTGTTTTTCATAATACATTTTGATGAATATTCTCATATTTTCATAAACTGAAAATAATTGTAATATCATTAATACAAACTTTCCTATTTTTCTATTAGACTATGAGACACAAGGGGAAAAAATGTCAACTATCTATCTTCACAATTCAGTTGTGACCACATTTGATCTAAGATTAAATCTCTTAATTATAACTACAGTGAGTCTTCTGTCAACAGATATCATTATCTACCAAGATATTAGGGTTCAAGGACATTAAAATGCAGTTGGAGAGAATGTATATCCAAAAAAAAAAAAAAATCAGTGAACTACTACATGTAATAAATCTCTTATGAGTGACATAGATAAATGATGGAGAGAGCTGTCAGATTTGAGTTGATTTGATCCAGAACAGCATCCTGGACTATGGCAGAAAGAGTTAGTATGATAGATTCTTATCAGTCAGCTCATTATTTATTTGTTTATTCCCCACACTGTATTGAAGATAAACTATTGAGAATTGATTCTGGAAGAATAGACAGGAGTCAAATCTCAGAAACATTACATTTAAATTTACATTATTGTGGGAGTGTTTTCATATCATGTACATAATAAGCCAAATAAAAATGGGTAGTCATGTTAATTTCAAATTTTAGGGAAAATTGGATATATAAGATATATATGACAAAAACTAGAATTTCCTTGATCTCATGAAAGTAAACAAAAATTTCCAAGGGGAAGCCTTTAAGATCCATTATGTACTTCTCTATGCCCTTCCCTACTTCTAACACAAACACTGAACCTTTCTAGGGAGTTGGCGATCTCATATGTCTTCAAATAAATATAATAGGTAGAGCTAGATATTGTTTGCAAAAAAAAAAATCAAATCAAATAAAAAAGATTAAGTTGTTACTTGAATGTCTGAGGAGTTTGGATTATTTGTTCCTCTAACATAATCTAACTTTGTTCATGATGAACACAAATATTACAGTCTTGCCAAGCCCAGCTGAAATATTTCTACTTACTATTGAATGTTGCATAGGCTAAAACTTCTATTAATCTGTGGAATATTTTTTCTAACCTACTTTAAATTCAGCCTACTACAGTCACCATAACAACCAAGGTTATATGCCAGTGAGAACTTCTTGGAGTGGGGCGATGGGGGAGGACACACTTCTTTTTAGAAGTCACATCAGCATATTTAATTTCTTAAAGGAGTCTTTTGACGTACAGTAGCATCAGGATTAGCCTTGAAAGTATCCAGGTTATTTTGGAACTCCCAATATCTTTGCAACTGAGACACATGAATCCTACATGACAAAGACTGAAAAGTAAAACCACATTTCTACTATCTTTTATTTATCACAAAGGGGAATAAAAAGCAAAAAGGAACACAAAACACATCAAAATTACATTTATTTTTAAGTAGGTAATTTTATTTGAGAAAAGCATTATTCTTGTAGTAGGTTCTGACTAATACAACAAAAGACAGCAGGAAAAGTACAACAAAGACAGAGCTCAACTTCTCTGTGTTTTTAAGTTAGATGAATGCAGTTCATTCCAATTGTGTTAGAATATTCTAGAAAAATACTAAGTATGAGAGACTGAGCAATCTGTCCGAAAATAGGGACGGCTATTTGTAAAAGCCTAAACACTAACTAACTTGTTTTGTAATTTAATGCATAAAATGAGACATGTAACCTCGGTATATGATGTTTCTCATAAATAATGCAGATGCCATTAATAATTGACCATTTATACCACCATTTGATTTCATGTATTAAAACAACATATTTTATATGTCATCTATGTAGACCACAAGTGGCCTGATCCTGGATCGGGATTCTAGCTGATGCCACCCCAACAATCATGGCCAAATGGTATAGACGTGTAACGGGTGCTGGGAAGTTAACAAAAATTTCTGCCAAAAAAAAGGATTTAGGATAAACTCTTACTGTGTAGTTCCCTTCATCTATTTGCCCCAGGAGTGGGTCGAATTGTGTTCCTCCAAAGAGGTATGCTGTACTATGAACTCCCAGTACCTCAGAATGTGAGTTTATTTGAAAATAGTTTTGCAGGTATAATTGCTTACAATGAAGTCATGCTGGAGTCGGGTGGGCCCTTAACCCCATATGACTTCTGTCCTTATAAGAAGATGATGTGAAGTCAGAGGATGGAATGTCACATGACCACAGAAGCAGATTACAGTTATGCAGCTGCCAGTCAAAAATAACAAGGAGTACTGCCAACAGCCAAAACCAGGTATGAATACCTGGTTTCCAAAGTTTCCTGGATATGAAATTCATAACAGAAATTAGTGTGAAAGGTAAAATATATTACATAAATTTTCTGAGTGAGTTTTAATTTTTTTTGTGCTCTGGTGCATGAAGACTAGTAAGTGCACTTTAGACCATATTAATTCTTATTCGTTTTGAACTAGAGTAGCACATGTGTAAAACCCTAATCTACTCTGATTTTAATTATATGTCTAAGTTATTTTGGGGCCTATTATTCGTAGATGATCCACTGTGTGCAAGGTACAGAGAGGGAGAGAAGATAAAGAACATCCTCATTATTCAAGAAACTTTGGAAGAAAACTTTAAAGTCAAAAATATGTTACTGATAGATGATTATCATTTTCTTAATTAGAGGCAAAGTGGACTATATATGTAAAAACAGACCCATGAGTGGGGAAAAAAAATACACTCCCTTTACCTAATAGTCTTAGAAAGCATTGTGAGACCATCATGGGATTAAATAAGTGTTTAACATGGAATAATAAGACCTCTTCTGCACAAAAACAAGGCTGCAAATATATATATATATATATAAATGTATATATACAAATATATATATACACATATGTGTATATATATGCATATATGTAAATATATTTGTACTCCAAGACAATCAGTTTTTAATTATTTATTTTAAATTATTTTTATAATGACTTATTTGTTGTTTTTTTCAGATAAAATAATGGATCATTGATTATTATTACTGTTGACTAACATATAGTTGTAATTTTGGCACACTACAAAAACACTTTCACATCTCCTCCATTTTTCTCACTGAAACTCTGTGAGTTGGATTTTATGATTACTCCATTTTGCAGAAAGGGAAAATAAACAACAACAAAGCGCCTTGACAAGAGTTTAGGTTAACCATAATCAAAAGCTATTAATTGTTGGTCTTGGAATTTATCCCAAATATTCAAATTCTTTTCACAATATAAAATATAAAATCACCCCAAAAATGGACTGTTTGGACACAACTCTCAATGGGTCTCTCACACCTCTCAAGGTCTTATATGAGTTTTTGTCCTGGACTATCTGTTTCATAGATGTGCATATAGTAAAAGCATTGGAGGATAGAGATACTATCT
Source organism: Aselliscus stoliczkanus (assembly GCA_033961575.1). Taxonomy (NCBI): domain Eukaryota; kingdom Metazoa; phylum Chordata; class Mammalia; order Chiroptera; family Hipposideridae; genus Aselliscus; species Aselliscus stoliczkanus. The sequence continues at coordinate 117,623,790 of CM066736.1, forward strand.
CTCTTTTAGGTAGAGGGAAGATTTGTTTCCTGAGCAGCATAAATAGATAATGTTTCCCTTCAAGGCAAATATTGGGCAGGTTTTCTAGCAGTCCATTTGAAATTTGGAGTTTCATGTGCCCTAGTGGTCCTCAGCTGTACCAAAAACACACAGTATGTACAGCATCCCTCTGGGTCTTCCCACCTCATCCCCGTGGGACTAGGGGCCAAAAGCAGCTAATATAAACATAGGGCTCATGCTTTCTGTGTCACTATAACAGTCTTTCATCTCTGACTTAGGGATCCCAAGTCTTCTGCCAGCATCCATGATGCTTGTTAACTTGGAAATAGGATGAAATAACAGCCTCTTTACCGTTCCTGTGAGGCCCTAGAGAAAGATAGAAGGAATTCACCTGAGATGTCCTGTCACTTCCAAATACACAGGGAGGAAAAGAAAGCCATCCTATAAAAAGTGAAAGAGTTGGTCTAAATTTTGTAAACTCCTGACCTAATCATTTAATTACAAAGAATTTATCTTGAGGACAATGAGGGATGTATACAAAGACAGAAAGGCTTTATTTTTTTTATGGCACTGTTTTTAATATTGTTTCAGATGACTACATTTTCAAGGTGTTAAATACGAGAGGGCCTGGGTTAGGCAACTTGTGCTTCATTCAAGGTCTGCCTGATATAAGCCACCTCCCAAGAGACTTCAATATGTCTGCCAGATAGTCTTCCTCATATTAACATTCTCAAGATTTAATCCTAATTCAGATATAAATCTTTAATCTACCATTGTGATATCCCTGTCCTCACAACTTTTCCTTATGGTCATCTGTTTCAATTTAGTGTTCACTAGACAATCTGCTCTTGTCTTCTTCAGGACATCCTAACATTCTTTAAATTCTAGATCTCATACCAACAATGGAAAACCTTCACAGTTTCAGCATTACAGTCAGTTCATTTGCTTCCCCGTAGTGAGTGATTAAAATACTTATCTTTTTAAAACTAAATTTTTAATATTTGTCATGAAATGAAAAACAACAGAAATTCATGTTTTTCCTTTTCTCGGTCTTTGGACTAAGAAACTCTTATAATCCAAGTTTCCTTCCTCAAAATAGAAGCAGCTAGAAATAAATATAATTATAATGGCATTCCTGAAGTGTGGTCTGCCTGTTCTGGATACATGCTAGAGACTGTTGTCTTAGAAAAAGCTAAGAAGGATCAGGTGTCAGGCATTATCTCAGCAAGCCACATATTTATGAAGATGGATCACATAGATCTGGATTGTTTTTCTGTTTTTTTAGTGTTTGTTTTTTGTTTTTAATTTACCTGCTATTTTAGTCATTAGAAAACAGGCTGATTACTCATGATTGGATCTGACCAGCCCAATGCTCTGCTTCCAATCTGAAGAACAAAAGAAGTTATGTCCTTTTATTCGTTTTACTTATTCCTAAATTCAGTTCATTGTGAGAGAAAGTATCTTCTTTAGAAAAGCAATGTTTATCAGCATTTTCTAAAATGAATACACATATTTTGGATTAAGTAAGAAGAGAAATATGTACAACAAAAATACGAAAATGACGATTTTAAGGGTTGGGAGTTTTAATGCATAAGCTTGGGAGAGTCCCCCTGAGAAGTGTGCTACTCACTTCTAGAACAACAGATATATATTTTTAAATAAGCAATAATGAAAGTCTACTAAAATATATTAGCTTGGATTTTCTCAGTAACACTCAGTGCCTATGATTGGGGAGTATAAAAACTGCTGAAAGCCTACTAAAATATATTATCTTGGATTTTCTCAGTAACACTCAGTGCCTATGATTGGGGAGTATAAAAACTGCATTATACAGGGCCTAAGAATAGAAAGAAGAAAGTGGTAGAGTGTCAAGAAAAAAGAAGATTTTAAGGAAGGATTAAGGTTATTTTAAATTCCTTGAATCCTTGATCCAGATTAGATAGAGAAGTGAAAGGTGGGCAGGTCCAGTGATTTGAAACATCTAGAAAATGACTGATTGACTGATGTTTTATTGAGAATGAACAATGGTCCAAGTGGATGGGCAGAGCAAGAATGGTGCAGTGTAAGATTCTGGCCACAGGGTCATATGCAGCAAGAGTTTGAACTCTTGTGGAAAAAGTAGATCCCTTCAATATGAGGAGGTCTGAAAACCAATGTGCCACATAGAAAGTAGAGATGGCCATCACTGGAGTTGGAGAATTAAAAAAGAGAAAGCAGAGCATTGTGGGAGGACAGGGGTAAGAAGGGGAGGGGAGGGGAGGAAAGAGAAGGGAGAAGAGGGAAGAGGAGGGGAGAGCAGATAGTGTATATTTTTCTGGGGATAAAAATAGAATTCTTCATTCCACTTTTCTCTTTTCTGTTCTTGCCATAGTATCTACTCTATGAAAATAAAAGAAGAAACAAAAAGCCCTTGGAAATCTAAGCCAGAACCTAGGTAGGCACTAGCTCTAATTTAGTCTGCTAGAATAAACCATAAAACACAAGCACCTATTTCTTCACCAAGTTGGCCCTTGCTGTTACTAGAGAAAGACATAAACAATGAAATGCAACCCTTGCTCATTGTAGGCAGATATTCTGGATTTTATACACTTTAGTGAAGGATTTGGAAATTGTAAGACTTCACTTGGGCTAAAGTTGGGCATATGGTTGTTACCAGCTAATGCAGTACTTTTCTAGTCCCATTTAAAACACAATTGAATATATTTGTTGCTCTCAGAAAACAGGTAATCAATATTAAAGTTATTTACATAATAATAATTGTTTTTTACTGATTTTCTTCCCTTTCTTCATTGAATTCTTCCACAAATTTTATAGCATTGCACACAGGGCATAAGAATCTCAAAGCAGATTGATAATACTCACAGTCATGCAGTGATAGACCCATTTTTGAGTATTTATATTCCAAATTACCACATTCTGCTACATCAAGCAGCTCTAACTATAGAATAAGATCTTTTAAAGAAAATCTATGCTTTCTGTAGTCACATATATTGGATCCAAATCCTAATTCCATTGTGTATAAAGTGGGTCACTAAAAGCAATCTTACATACAAGGTCTGACAGTTAAGTTCATGAACTATTGGCAGTGATGATGCCAATTTTTTTTTTTTTATCAGAGAGAATGTTCATTATGAATTTGTACCAAATGGACAAAGAGTTAACCAAGTTTACTACTGGGAAGTACTGAAAAGACTGTGAAAAAGTTAGATGAAAACAACCTGAACTTTTTGCCAATTCATAGTTCTTGCATCATGACAATGCACAAGCTCACATGGCACTGTCTGTTCGGGAGTTTTTAGCCAGTAAACAAATAACTGGATTGGAACATCCTCCCTACTTACCTGATCTGGCCCCTAATGACTTCTTTTTTTACCTGAAGATAAAGGAAATATTGAAAAAAAGACATTTTGATGACATTCAGGACATCAAGGATAATATGAGGACAACTCTGATGGCCATTCCAGAAAAAGACTTCCCTAATTGCTTTGAAGGGTGGATTAGGCACTGACATTGGTGCATAGCTTCCCAAGGGGAGGACTTCGATGGTGACTGTTGTATTAATTTTCTAGGATGAGTTCATGAACTTATTAATAATTGTCCAACCTCGTACTCATTCATTCTTTGTTTTTTTTCTCCACCCACTTCCTTCATTTTTTTTTTTTTTTTAAAGATTTTATTGGGGAATTGGTGGAGGGGAACAGCGTTGGGGAATCGGGGAAGGGGAACAGACAAGTTGCTGTCTTTTTGTTCTTCAGTTTAGTTGCGGAGGATGTTGCTTCACTGTTGGTATCGTCATTGCGCTCTTCCCGGATGAGGCAGATCCGTCGCTGGCCTCTGGATGTCGCTCACCGCGGCTATTGGCAGCTCACGCTTGGCTGTCAGCCGCTCACGCTGGCTGCGGGCCACTCACTGTAGCCTATGGCAGCCCACTGCAGCAGGGGCTGCAGCCCACACCATCACAGGGGCTCGCACAGCCCAGCTCCAGGTGGAGCTGTTGTTAGCTGTAGAGGGCAGTGTCACTCACCCTCATGTGGGATCCGAACCGGGGCCACTGGCATCCCAAAACCAGCGCTTAACCAATGCGCCACTCGGCCGGCCCCAATTCCTTCATTCTTATATTTTATATACCAATTAAGTTGTGCAGCATCTACTAGTTGCTTAATCATTTTAAAATCAGTTGATTATTCCAATCAACAAAATGGTGATAAATGGCAATGCTAGTACATAGTTCCCAGTGTTTTCTTAAGGATAAAACAATATGGGATAATAAACCTTGAATACTAGCCATAGTATAAATTCAATAGATGATGAGTATTTTACATCTACTTTTTTTTTACACTGCACACCCCTTCGCATTATCATGTGTATCTGATGAAGTGACTGGAAATGACAGTTTTAAGTCTAGTTGGTAAGTTTCTTGATTCAGATGCATGAGAAAGAGTTTAAGAAGCTACATATAACAATTGCCAGAAGAAAATGCCAAACAGTAGATAAAAAAGTCAGAAAATTTTCTGTGGGAGAAGAATCAATAGTTTAGGAACTTGACTTTATGAAAAAATTAAAGTTAGGAAATGAGTTCATTAGGGGATATTTGAAAATGTTTACAAAAAATATCTATTTTATGTTTTCTAAGGAAAAATAAAGATTAATAGATAGTGTGAGAATTACTATCTTAAATTTAAAATAACAGGCATATTAAAACATTTTTATGTAGCTCATATTTGTAAACTCTTCAGAAGTAAGTCCCACTACAGTTCACACATATAGAAACATATATAGGTTGCAACTACTTTCTCAATTCTTCTTGATTATTTACTTACCTCATTAACTCAAATTCCCTTAGCTATTCTTGCTGTGCCATGTCTCAAAATTACTTTTTATTGAGCAACTCTATCCTAATAGTCTCATTATAGGATATAGTATGATATATAAATACCTTTATATAAGGATATCATGAATTATAATTATGTGCCTGGGTAGAATTAATATTTTTGATCTAATTTAACCAATATAATTTTTACATTAGTTTGATCAAAGTAGAAATTCTACATGTTTAGAGTCAGACAATAAACAATATCGATTATCAGCTGCATATAAATATTAGGAACAATCTCTTTGAGTCTTGAACTTTGTCATACATTAGGTACTTTGTAAGTTCTGGAATTTTGTCAACAAGACTAGATGTGGCAATAAATGAGCAAACAAACAAATGAACAAACAAACATTTGCCTTGAATACCCTTTGACTCTTCCCATCTTGTCAGTGCGTTGGTGTGCATGTCTTGAGGACTGCAAATGCAGATCAGGATTCAGTATGACTTGCTCTATTGTTTTTTTAATAAAAATCATCTTTTATGCTTAGTACTATACTAAAAACATCTATCACCTTCTCCTTAGTCTTCCCCTTCCTGTCATGAAGGTTGTATTTTTTTTTTTTAAGGTTTTGTTGGGGAATTGGGGGAGGGAAACAGCATTGGGGAATCGGGAAAGGGGAACAGACAAGTTGCTGTCCTTTTGTTCTTCAGACTAGTTGTGGAGGATATCGCTTCACTGGTCCATGTTCATATTATCATTGTACTCTTCCTGGGTGAGGCAGTTACTCACCAGCCATTGGACGGCTGCTCATGGCAACTCACAGCATTTCACGACTGCTCACGCGGCTGCTGGCCACTCATGCCAGCTGCTGGCCACTCACAGTAGCTTAGGGCAGCCCATTGTAGCAGTAGCTGCAGCCTATGCCTTCACTGGCGCCTCTCGGCAGCCCAGCTCCAGGTCAAACTGTTGTTTACCATCTTAGCTGTAGAGGGCACAGCATCACTGGCTCTCAAGTGGGATCCGAACCATTGCACTGCTGCTCAGAGCTGGTATCCCAAGCCAACTCTTAACCAATGAGCCACTTGGCTGGCCCAAAGGTTACTTTTGATTGAATATTAAAATGTGGTGGTAGTAATAGATTTCTTCAAAGCTAGAATAAGTTTGCTGGGTGACAGGAAGGATCATATCTTCTATAACTTTGGATCTAGCAAATTCTTGAAAGCGGGTTTTGTGCAGCAAACAGTTGCTACAATTAGCACGTGAGTTTGGGAATCTCAGAGTTCTTTGTATTTTATACAATTGTTTGCTATTTATTGATTTGCTGCTTTTTAGTTGTGAGCAGAGTTTACATTTATAAGTGTTTAAGTGTAGTCTATTTTACAGAATGTTGCCCATAAGGAAAAAGTAGAGCAGGTGTCAGATTTTCCTTTTTTGTTTCTGAATATACTGAGCATTTCTAATCCAAATGGGAAAGTCCTACTTTGGGGGGAATTCTAAACAGTTTTTGGATAACAAAATATTGATAGGTAACTTGGACCTCAAAACATTTTTTGTCTTTTTTTTAACTACAAATTAACTTGACATGATATTGTAGTACTTATTTGCTGTAAGAGGATTATTAAGTGTCTTCTTAGAGAGGGTGTGTGTGTGTGTGTGTGTGTGTGTGTGTGTGTGTGTGTGTGTGTGTGTGTGTGTTTAAAAATTGTGTTTCTTTTGCTGGGATGGGCTTGACTCCAAAGCAGATAGATATATTTGGTGAGGTTGATATGCTAAAATTAATTCATAACTTAAAATGTTTTGCAACAAATAGTTTATTTGGGAATTTTATCACTTTTGAGAAGTAACTTGCATTTTCAAGATAAACTTTTGCCGGATCTGTGAATTGTAGCTCAAATTAATTTAACAGCAATGTTTGAGTAGGAAGCAATGAAATCAAACACTAGTTTTGTTACTTACAGAAAGAGACACTTTCAAAAATGCTGGTATTTGATTTAATATGTTATCTTTCTAGGGTTCTCTAATACACAGAGCAGTAGATTTGGGACATGAAAGAATGATACATGAAGAAGGGAGATGGAGGAAAAATATTGGCAATAGCTCAAAGATGGATAATCGTTTCAAAAAAAAAAGGACAGTTGTAAACATCTATGATTCTTTAATTATTTATTTTAAAAGGATTCATGAAGGATCACACAAAAGTAAGGTTTTCTTATGTCCAAGAGGAGAGTTATCTTTTTTACACTCTAATCCACAGGCTGTCTATCACTTATTAATATTCCTGAATATTAGAATTTCCATGTGATTTTCACATATTTATGATACATGTTCTATAATGAAAAGAACTTCTCTTCAAATACCCTAAGTAACAGCATACTTCAAATCACCACCACTCTTCTATTGTTTCAAATAGAAATATAGACATACCACCTGAAGTAGATCTATAGTTGTATTTCACTCTAAAATTGGTGTTTGGGAAAAGAGGATAACATGTTTGGGTTTACACACTTCAGGGAGAGGAACACTTGGATAGAAATGCAGTGAGCTTGGTTAGAAATGCAGTTGTACCAATCATGACCCAGTGAAGTATTTAACAAGACTAAGTTTTATTGTAGTAAGACTTTAGAGTATTAAACCTGAGCAGTGAAAGTGAATCACTCATGAAGCAATACCAGATAGTATCCACATCAGATCCTGATTAACACATACACTTCATTTAGAGGACCTTCATGTTGAGATATTAAAATAGAAGGCTGATAGCTTCTGAAATGACTGACAGCTGGAACTAGAAAGATTTATGAGTTAGGTTTGAAACAGTATCAAGAACATTTTGAGCATGGATTTTTTAAGTTGGAAAATGATCTATAGCTTTTTTTTTTAACATTATTCTACAACACTTTCAATGGGAACCTACTTTTAAGGAATCTGGGTAAAAATTATGTGTATATCCAAATGGATATGTCAAGGCTCAATAAATTAAATACTATAAGAAAAATGGAGCACTGAGATAGGTCACTTGCTGCTGAAACAAATGAAGTAATAATTCTTGGGTCGGTTTCCATTTGAGCTTATTCTTATATGATTTGGTTTTTTAAGATTTAGTCACATAGGCCCAATCCAAGAAAAGTATTACTAGACATAACGAGGATACTGAGTTAGGGAAATGGATGGTCAGAAATTGGACACTCACACATTTATTTAAGGTGAGATATATAAAGGTTGGACTTAGAGAATAAGATGGTTAGATGAGATGGTGGGGCCAAATGATAAAGGGATCTGAATGACAAATTCGGAAGTTTAGATTTTATTTCATTGGCTGTGGGAAATACTGTGGGTTTTCTGAACAGAGGAAGACTGCCTAAGGATTAAAGTTTTTCTTAGAGGGCACTGAAAAATCCACCAGAGAAAAACAGATTCAATCTCATTGTTGGTTTTGAAAATGGTCTTTAGTTTTGTGACAGCCACTAAAGTTATGCATTCCAATTTATTATTGGGTTGTCGGAAAAGTCATGACGCACTTTTGCAATGAAAAACATAGAAAAAATACGTCATGACTTTTTTGACAACTCAATATATGTTCAAGTCACTAATCATGGCCTTTTTAATGCTAGGCTGCTATGGTACTTCAAGTAAAATACTAGTGACAATTTACTTGGTGAGCAAGCATAATTTAAAGTCTTTTAACCTTTGAAATCTAAGATATCATGATGCCAGATTCCATCATTTTTTAAAAGTGCTGACAATTACCTTTTCTGCCCCAACTTTCTCCTCACTGACACCAAATAAATACTCAAATTTACATTGCTTAGGTATAAAGCCTCTTTGCATGTCTAGGGTATAAAATACCTTTATTACATATCCGGTGTGAGAAAAATGCCATCCAGAACATAGGTGGGCAGATACAGCATAGACTTATGGTGCTCACTAGAGAAGATTAGCTCTCCCCACATAAGAAGTATTAAAAAATTGTGAGTTCCCTGCATAGTCAATTGAGTTTTGCAAAAGGTTCCAAGATAATTCAATGGGGAAAATGTGATTTTTTTCAAAATATGGTGTTGAAACAATTAGATATTCATAGGCAAAAACAAACCTTGATATATATATTATATATATTATATATATATAATATAATATATATAAAACATATATAATACATATATTATACATATATAATATACATACATTATATGTATTATATATGTATTATTATGTATATAATTTTTGGCTATATATATATATATGGAATAGATCATATACCTCAATTAAAGAGCTAAAAGTATACAACTTCTAGAAAAAATATAGGAGGAAATCCCTGTGATGTTGGATTTGGCAAAGATTTCTAATACATGACATAAAAAGTACTAAGCATAAAAACAAACAAAAATCTGTGAGTCCAATTGCCCATAGGTTTATTTTTCTTTCCAACTCCATTAGAGTTCATTTTATTTATATTATAGTTTTGATCAAACTTCCTATTTTGGTAAACCATGAGATGCTTCAGGGCAGAAACCATGTTTTAGACAACTTGTTTTTTGGCATATAATGCAGTGTCCATCGCTTTAAAAATAGCTAGCACATGTATACTAAGACAAAAATACAATAACATAAACTTTTCTCTTTTTCTTTTGTTATTGGCACTGAATTATTACATATGCATATTATATACATATATAATACATATAATATGTATATATCAACATATATTATATGTAATAATATATGTGTATGAATTTATATACCTAGAACCATATTTCTAGCTATAAGAGCCTCATGGGACCAATACGGGGTATTTGTTTCTCTTTGTGGGACATAGAGCAATTTCTCCTCAACCACAGATTTGAGTTTTCTTGGTTTTAGTATATTAGTATAGCAAAAATTTTAGTATACGACCTTTTATGTATATGTTCGATCTCCTTAAACAAAAAAAAAAAAAGATAATGAATATTCTTTTCACCAGAAGCAAATGCACAGAAAAATGTATTTGCCCTACTACCTCATATGTGTATATGCTACTATGGCTAGAAAAGCAAGCCTTTTGGTAGCAAAATAATCAGGTCTCTGAAATCTCTCATGGGCTGAGGTTGTAAGAATGCGACAAATTCTGCTTTTCTATATGAGTTATTGATACTAATTCCCCTCCCTTTGGTGTACTTACTTATCTACAGTATAGTTTATCATTGCCCTTATTTTTTGTGCTGACCTCAAAAGCAGCAAGAAATGCACACATTTCTGGGAGAAGAAAGGTTACCATGAATCCTACACTTTCCAGAAGTCAACACTACAGAGAATCACAGCAAACACACTTACTACCCTGCATAGAGTCATCATGGTGAACACATTTTAACTTTAAAACAAGCATACATTTTCCGAAAGTCCCCCAGGAGATGTCAGAGAAAGAGAAAGATAGAACTCTAGAGACAGGTCCATTCTTTCTCTACAAAGTTATTAAATTATTAAAGTTTCAAGGTGTGCTATTGCAAGTACAAACTGATCTCTGTAAACTGGATTAAAAAAATGTCACCTTCAAGTTTCTCCTCATTATTATTTGATGTGTGTTAAACACCAACAGGGAGCTTTGATAGCTTTAGGATCACCCTTTCTGAACCATTAACATTAAAGAAGAGGGCAGTAAAACTAGCAGGTCTTTTATTCCCTAATGGAGTTGGATTGCTTCCTATTGAGGATTTGAAGGAGGTTTGCCCACCTGTGTAATATGCAACAAGGCTTTCTCCAGTGACCTGGTCCTGAACTAACCTATGATACTAACAATCTAAGTGGCCATTCAGACTTAATGTTCCTCTTAACTATGTGCACATGACACTGTGTCTTCCTAATCAAGTCTGTATCTCACTTCTCCTTGTAGCTAAAGCCACTGGACTCCTAAATCAAGGCCTTCTCCTAAAGTTCTTCCCAGTGATTGTACCTACCACCTAAAGGGAAAAACTTCCTCTTCACTATTGACTCAACTTGATATTTGACTAAACTACCATCCCATGCAAAATAATACATGAGCATATGTATATATTCATATTACCTTACCTGAAAGCACACTATTTTTCTTTTATTTCCTCTATCATATCATGTTTATTCTCACCTGTTTCTTTTTCCTAGAATCCTCATTTTTCAAAACTTTGAATATCTCATTTTGCCCTATTTTACAGGTCTTAATTCAGCTGTCATTTCTTCAGAGAAGACTTCTAGGATCACTCAGTCTGAAGATAGATACTCCACCCAGTCACTCTCTCTATAACGTCACATTAATTCTTCCTCATCGTAACACATACAACTGCCTGATGTATGATTTTTTTTTCCCCACCAAGCTCCACAATATCATCCATAAAAGCAGGGACCTCATCAGCCTGGCCATATTTATTAAGTCTAGTACCTAGAACATTGTCTAGCATCCTATGGATATTTAATAGATATTTGTTAGGTGAGAAATGGAATAAAGACCCTATGCAAATTGGTTTTCCTCTTGATAATCCCACTATTGGTGGGAAAGAGACCCACAGGGCCAACATCATTTCTTTCAGAACAAACCATCTTTACTTCCATTTATAAAATAAATTCTTAGGAAGTCCTTACTTGGCACAAAGCTATCTGGGGCTTAAAAAATAAACTATCTGTAAATTCTGCTCATCATTAAGATTACACAGTCTAATTGAGGAGAAAATATATGTTAATAAGTGACTAGAGCATAATGTGTTAAAAGAGAAATACAAGTAAAGTCCATGGGATTTTAGCAGTGGATGAATCCATCTCTGGTCAGGCAAATCAGATGGCTTGTGCAAGGAAGCATCAAAGATGTACTTAAAAAACATTGTAAAACTGGTGATAGAGATGACCCAGACACAGGAAGGAGGATGCCTGAAGATGGTATGAACAACCTAGGACTGAAAGAGAAGCATTTAGAAGGCTTGGTTCTAAGAAGAGCATATGTGCTATGGAAAGACAGGGTAGAAGTCAGGCTCCACACTGCAGGCCAATGTTTCTCAAAATGGAGTACCTGTATTCCTGAATTTATTGAGTGTAAGAGGAGCCAAAACTATGTATTCCACATACTTCTCAATCTTTCATTTTATTTTATAGTAATTAATTAGAAATATATATTGGAGAGAAATGAAATGTACATTTCTATATGCGTTATATATGAAAATACAACACAAAATTCGAGAAAAAAAGTCTAGATCATGAACAATTAGTTTAGGATTTTGGTGGGAAAAACAATTGAAAAGTAATGCTATAGTAATACTCAGCAAACTTGCTTACAGGTAAAAGATGTGTTTCTTTTTGGGGATAAAGCTTCATTGGAATATATGCATGCCCCTTAATTAGGATGTTGTGTATGGCTTCCTTTGCACCACAATGGTGGATTTGAACAGCTGTAACAGAGACCAGGGGTATTTTAAAAACTTAAAATATTTATTATCTGGCATTTCAAAGAACATTTTTGCTGCCCCCTGCTATAGGTAATGGTAAGCCACTTAATATTTTTCAAAAGAAGTAAAACATAATCATAATAGTGGTTTAAAATTTAATTTTACTGAAACATGTATTATGAAATAAAGATAAGTACATCCCAGAAAGCAAGGCAACAGATTAAGGGGAAATGGAACAGTTCAAGACAATGTTTCAAGGAAGGAAGCAGTGGCCACAGAGTGGAAAGTTGGGAATAGATATGAGAACTATTTTAGCAATAAAATTGCATATCAGGGCCGGCCAAGTGTTACGAGAGTTGAGAGTTGATTTGGGATGCCAGCCGCCCCGGTTCAGATCCCACATGAGGGCCAGTGACACTGCCCTCTACAGCTAAAATGGTGAACAACAGCTCCACCTGGAGCTGGGCGGTGCGAGCCCCTGCTGCAGTGGGCTGCCATAGGCTACAGTGAGTGGCCAGCAGCCAGAATGAGTGGCCGGCAGCCAGCGTGAGCTGCCAATAGCCGCAGTGAGTGGCCATCCAGAGGACTGCAACCAATCTGCCTCATCCGGGAAGAGTGCAATGATGATACCAACATGGGTCAGTGAAGCAATGTCCTCCACAACTAGACTAAAGAACAGGGGGACAGCAACTTGTCTGTTCCCTTTCCCCAATTCCACAACGCTGTTCCCCTCCCACAATTCCACAATAAAAATCTTAAAAAAAAAAAAAAGAAAGAAATTGCATATCAAATAAATAATGGCATGGAGAAAAATCAAAGTTCATTGAGTTCTAGACTGCGGATTACTGAGAAGCTAACTTATGGTAGAGAACCCAGAATAATATCTATGGTGGGGGTAGCATGTAATGAATATATTTGACTGGAAATTTCAGCAGGGCATCATCGTGTACACAGCCCATGAATGTCCACTTGAATAAATGAAAACCAGAAACAGAAATGGAAAAACAATAGTTTATTTTGATATATTAGTTATAACTCTGAGAGTTGCTAAAAAGAATTTGTAGAGAAATAGGGATGAAGGTAGAAAGTAAAACTAAGAATGGGGGCAAGAAAAGAATGTTGAGGTAAGTACCTGTTTCTATATTATCTTTGACTCTTTAATTTACGATCTGAATTAATCTGCTCATTCCTCAACATGCTTCTAGGAGGTGATGTGCCTCACACCATGGTGGGCATAAACTGCTAAACTACAAATCAATAAAAGACACATTACTATCAAGATATACTATTTAGGTACTAAAAAATGCAAGGGACAATTTTTCATCTTAGACCCAAATGAGTTGGTGACTCTCCGAGACATAAGGAACCGAATATATTGTATCTCAGCATAGCACAGAAATAGAAGGAATATGGAACACTGAAAGAAGAAAAACATTTCTTTCCACATTTAGCAAACAACCAGTAGACATTTTATACAGCGTATTGAAGAGAGCAGTTGTTTCTAGAAATTCACAATAAATAAAAGATTGAGCAACTTCCTCAGATAACACAAGGACCCTGAGAAAAGACACCAACCTTTTCTATTGTAGAATGAATGGTACAAAAATAATCTGTAACACAAATAAATAAAATCTGGAAGCAATGGAAACTGAACCAGAAAAGCAATACAAAACCAAAAATACCTCCCTCTAACAACTCTGGTAATGTTCTATTGGTTCATTAAAAAACGGACTGAAACTTTGCGCCAGAAGCTGTGTAGTATTTATAATTTGCTAAATATACTTACAATCAATTCCAGAATTACATTTGTGTTTTTCTTGTTCCTTAGTATGGATTTAGTTGTCATCAATTAAGCTTTTAGTTACCTTACATAGTTATAATTAAAGAAAACCTCTAGTCAGTAAAATACAGTTAATTGGAAGGAACCCAAACTGACAAATTTGGTGAAGACTATAATGCTGAAAGTAGGAAGCAGATAAGTAGCACCTCACAGAACAGTCTTTATGCAGATTATTTCCCTCTGTGTATGTCAGATGTTGCATTGGCATAGTCCTTCTTTCTCACCTACTTACTCAATGACACAAAGAATTCTTCCACACAGAGTATTAAGGGATTTAAGTGCTAAGAGCTGCAAAAAATATGGCCGTGCACAGCACAGCAGTCATCTACAACAGCAAGACAATGCATTTGTTGATTTTTTTTTTTTTACCTTCTACAGACATGCTTCAGTTGATTCTTACACCAGTGTCACAAGGCATGTGTGGAATTACTACATCTCTACTTGAGAAAAAACATGTGTGTTGAAAGAGGAAGACCAAGCCAAAGACCACACACAAATAGTAACCTACATTTTTATTTCTGTGTCCTTTCAAGTGTGTATGAATGGTCACTTGGATTTCACATATTTTCATATATACTATAATCATAACCATTAGTGGCATATTTCTCTAGTATATGTGACAGTACCTCACTCCTGGAAAGCCATAACCTATGGAGATAGATAGAGATGATAGATGATAGATAGATAGATAGATAGATAGATAGATAGATAGATAGATAGATAGATATCAAATATTTACATCTCCTTGGTGATGCTAATACTTTGGAAAAAAACTGAAAGTATTATTCAGTTTAAGTATTGATGTCAAATTTGTGAGCCCAGACACTCAACCTGGAGATTGGTTCTGGATATTAATTCTGAGATGAAATACAACCCTTATGTAATACAACTGACCATAATGAGCTCAAAGTAAAAGACGTTGACAACCTACTATATGTGACCCATGAAGGATCAGTATTGAAGAATTTAACGCTAATAAGTAGGGTTAAATTTTAACCCTATAAACCTATCCTGACTTGTTATTAGTCTTGCTATGAAGGTATTTAAATGGATACATCCATCAGAATGATTATACTAGTTGTGGAATTAGTAGCGTTTGAGGAAAGAAAAAAATAAGAAGGTGGTAAAAGGAAAGAGTGAAGTACGTATACTTCTATTTGTGGATATTTTCAAAGCAAGTAAAATCATCAGTCCTTTTCTTCCATTTCATTACTCAGTCCAAATGCCATCAAGCTAAGTTGAGTGAGAATTGCATACAAGAATGGAATTACCATGGCAACCAGCTTAAAATTTTGTGCTCCTGCTGAGAATTTAGCTCACTGGATAATACTTTGTTTTTACCTTTCTAAAAAATTAGATGGAAGGTAATTTTGGAAGCATGCATAAGCCATCTCGAGGTTCAAGTTATTACTTGGTTTAGTTTTCCTAGGGGTACAGAATATGAAGAATTTTATATGCCATACAAAATAAAGAATTTGAAGGAACTAGAAACGCAGTCGATTATGATCTTTAGGTCATCAATGTCCAGACAATATCCAAAGTGCTGTTTGGTCACATATTGAAGGTCTCAGATTTCAAGGAACAGGGCACAAGGTGGTGAGCAATGCACGTATAATCAACATATCAGAGAGAATGAGACAACCTTCTGTTTCCAGTGACAGGGTAGAATAGACACCCTGATAGCTTACTGCAGTCATCTAAAACATTAGGAAAATACTAGAAACAAAAGTTTAAAAAATGCACTGATGAATATTTAAATATTAAATTCACTGTAACAATTAACAAAACTAATGAAAATACATAAATAAAATATTCATTATTTTAAAGATTTCAGAGAGCTGTGGACATTATGACATCTAAAGGAACTAAATTTCAGAGAGCAATGATCCCTTTCCAGGGGAACAGAAATCTGTTGCCACAGCTAGGAGTAGAGGGCATGTATTGACTCTGCACATTAATAGAGAAGCGAGCCTGCCATAGGCAGAGGGATTCTTCTAGGCAAAAGAGAAAAAAGTGGACTTTTAATGTTGCTGAAAAAACTTGGAGTATACATGGGGAAAAAAAAAGAATAAAAAACAGAACACTTTCTCTTACCATACACACACTAAAAAACTATGACATGAATCATAAATCTAAATGCAAAAGTTAAATTTATAAAGCTTCTAAAAGAGAATCATCTTTATGGTCTATAGATAGGAAAAGACTTCTAAGGACACAAAAGCATTAATAATAAAAGGAAAAAGAATTAACTGGTTCAACAGCATTAAGATCTTTTATAAAAGACACATTTAAAAAGACAAACATAGGGCCGGCCGAGTGGCGCGGTGGTTAAGCGCTGGCCTAGGAAGCCAGCGGCCCCGGTTCGGTCCCACATATGAGGGCCAGTGATACTGCCCTCAAAAAATAAATAAATAAATAAATAAATAATAAAAAGACAAACATAGACTGAGAGAAAAATATTTGTGCTATACAAATCTGACAAAAAAAAAAAAAGAGAGAGAGAAAAGGTGACTCCCATACCTGAAATCATATATGAGGTCAGACAATTAAGTTTGTGAATTCATCCTAGAAAAAGTACTACATACCTCACTGCAGAATATCACTATGGTGACCTTCAAAGTACTCCCCTTGGGAAGCTATGCACTGAATCCACCGCCTAGTCCACCCTTCAAAGAAATTTTGGAACTCTTTTTCTGGAATGGCCATCGGAGCTGTCGTCATATTACCCTTGACGTCCTGAATGTCATTAAAATGCCTTCCTTTCAATATTTCTTTTATCTTGGAGTAAAGAAAGAAGCCATTGGGGGCCAGATCAGGTGAGTAGGGAGGGTGTTCCAATACAGTTATTTATTTACTGGCTAAAAACTTCCTCAAAGACAGTGCCGTGTGAACTGGTGCATTGTCATGATGCAAGAGCCATGAATTGGCTAAAAGTTCAGGTCGTCAACTTTTTCACACAGCCTTTGCAGCACTTCAAAATAGCAAATTAGTTTGTCCAGTTGGTACGAATTCATAATGAATAATCAATCTGATATCAAATAAGGTTAGCAACATCATTACAACAACTTTGCAAACTTAATTGTCAGACTGCATATATAATAAAAGATATATTTTAGAAATAACTTATGTATATTTATATGAGACTAAGTATATATTTTTCATATAAACACACAAAATCTACAAATCAATAAAAATATATCAACAACTCAATGAAAACAAGTACAAAATATTTGAACAGACACTTCACAAAGGAATATAGGCATACGGGGAAGACTATGCCAACTGCTCATTGTCATTACAGATCAGGAAAATACAAGTTCAAGATTATTTATACTGAAGAACTATGTTTCACTTGACTTGATATAAATAATATAAGGTTTGGAATGGATTTATAAATACGACATCTCACTGGAGGGATTTTTTTTCTCCTATTTTTGTGATGATAACCTATTAAGAACTTTAACTGAAATCTTAGCACATAAGATGTAACCTATTTTTCCTTCTTTTAAGCCTACACTAATTGAGTCAATTTCCCTTTTCACCTTGTATGTGGAGAGAGATCCAAGCAGTCAGAGACTATGGTTTACTTGATAGCTTATATCAAATAATTTATAGGTTTATAAAGATTGTTCATATTTGATTTCATTTAATTCTACTTTTCTATACTACTATTTAAGGTATTATGTTTGCATTATTCATGTGGAAATCTAGGCTTCAGAATACCAAGAAACTTGCAATATTGTTAGTGTTAAGGGCCCAAATCATGTGTTTCTGATTTTAAACTGTGTATTATTTTCACAAAATGTTCGCAATAGTCCAAATTAAGATGATTCATCCAGGTTGAATCTCATGCTGTAATCTGAGTGCCTTCCTTCTTACAGTAGTTTAATTAAGCTGTCCTGGACCTCCGAGGCAAAGGGACTTTCCTTTTGTGAAAGAAGGAAGCAGCACAGGGGCCGTGAAGCCATTTGTGCCCTGGTTTCAATCCCATCTCTACAATATAACTGCTATGGGACTTGGGACAAATCACTAAACCTTTCTAAGTTTTAGTTCCCTCATCTATTATATAAAATAAGTATAATAACAGTATATATAATACAGTGATGTTATATGAATTACAGTGATGCATGAAATACTAGCTTATCACAGACAAAAAGCTTGCTATTATTTACATTATTAATAAGAATTGGCATGAGGCACCCAAGGGGCATAGGAAGGGAAACTCGAAACTATTGCATCATTGGAAGTCTGAGCTCACATAAAATATCACTCTGAGAAGATTCCTCAGCAGAAGACTTATTCAGCACTTGGGGAAAGCTCCACCCGACTTGCTGTTATTACCGTGATTCACGCTCTTTGGCTTATTTGTTTTCCTTTCCTGCCATTTCATCATTTCTCAGGTTTGATGCACTTCACACTGCCAGCACACTTGACTGCTCAGCCTTATACATCAGGGAAGGATTATTTATTGTAACTGCTCATTTTTGTGTCAGTACATCTGCAGTCTAAAGTCTGAATGTGTGCCAGCATACTGATAGCTCTATATTGAACAGAGAAGGGAGTTCAGTTAACCCAAGTTTCTTCAGTGTTTTACCTGGGTAATTTAAGCAAATTGAAGGTGTAGGGTGTTTCCCATATATGTTATCAAGTTACTAGTCAGTATTTTGACTTTGCAGAAGTAGTCTAGGTGTTTACCTGTATTTCCTTTTCTCCAAGAAGAAATTTCAGAATTTACTTTTGTTTATTTCTATGATAAAACCTCACCTCCAATAATAACACTGAAATTCATTACAAAATGCATTGTTTTTTTTAAGTAAAAACACTATTTGTTTCACATTGCTGTGTCTTTCACTTATCTTTAAAACATAGAATGTTAAATTCATGTCTATAAAAGAGCAATTACTAGATGCATATTTTTTGTTTGTGCAGTATTTAATCAATGCTGAATGATTCATTTATCTGATAAATTAATTACTTGATTCAACTGATGCTCTTTCTCTGATCTAAGAACACTGACTTATTTAGATAACACTTAAAACAAATATGAACTAGAAAGAATAAACAAAATACATCACAATTTCTGACTTTATGGTTCTTTATCAGTCTTACTTAATTGCTTATATATACATATATGATCTAAAAGTTTTATATATTTATATAGCAGAGCATAAAGAAAGAACTAGTCCTAGAAAGTAATGTTTATAACAGGTATGAATAAATAGTAGCTTTTTTAACAAAACAGTTTTGCTAACTGCTTCTATCACTGATTGTTTATACTATAATTTATAATTACAAGTAATTAATAATACACCTTTTAGAAGCTTACAATTGAATTTTAAATTTGAAAGTTTTTACCTCAAATGTGATTTTCTATCAAAGGTGTTCTATATGAGTACAACTCTCCAAAGAGTAAAAGGTTATAAAAGGAATAGTATTGAAATTAGGGTATCAATAGAAGAATGAAAAATTTTCTTGTTCTATCCTGCTGAACTAGTTAATTGGTATTTGGTCTTTTTGAGCCACATGGATGGCAAAACATCTTTCATTTAATCTCACAAATATGTACCTTAAAAAGTCAATTATAATAAATCATATACATATACAGAGAATGCTAAAAATGTATAGACATTTTAAGAAAGGAAAACTCTATTAAAATTGTAATACACAATATATATTGATAACAAAAGATGAATACAATCAAGTCTGACTTCTGCAATTATAAGAGGTACTCCAAGTGGTTACCATCAGCATCCAGGCACTTCAGATTATGGCAAGCTACTGCTTGAGCAACATTGACCAAAGTGTCCACTTGTATACATTTTTTGGCACCTCTTGTATATTACTAAACTGAGTGTTAGAGAAAGAAAAACAGAGGAATGTTTGCAGAAAGCATAGTTTTAAATATATATATATATATTTACTTTTTCTTTCATTCATAAAATACCTTGCAAAGTATTGACTACCAATTAGGTAACCATTATTAAATATGAAATGATTCACCCATCAGGATTACTCTTTTAGGAATATTTATTAGAATTGGCAATAAGCTCCCTCAAACGATTGTGTTATACTTTTTGTTCTTTTTTTCCCCTACATAAAAGTCAAGATTCAATTTAAGCCTATCTGAGCACCTGTGTCACTTAGAAGATTACATGCCAAGTGAACATACCAGGTGGGAAGACAACTGAAGCTTCCAGAATCTACATTTCTTCTATACATCAAACCACACATCTAATTATTTGTTTAGTTGATTAATTGTACCTTGATTACTCATCATTTGTGGTTATCAGTAAATGAGACTAGGCTTACATTTTACCAATATCAATGCATTTTGTGTCTTATTTGAACTTAGCATTAATCAGCATCCACAGTTTTCATATGCTGGCATTGACTTGTTTTTTAAAGCAAAGGAAGACGTTTGGACAATTTGGAGTTCAATCTATAAGATACTTCATGATTTATCATCTTTGTAATTTAATCAGTATTGAAATACCTAATTATATACAACTCAATAGGGACATTACTTAAAGTTTTTATTCAATTTTACTGTTTTATCTTTTTATTCAATAGAGCCAAGCATTTTTCTTTTCTATTTAATGCATTAAGACATTTTAAGATAAATTATGTACCTAGATACATATTCCTAGATAAATTATTTGCCAGCTTCTTACCTTCACAACCCCTACTTAATTGTCAAATTAATACCATTTGATTATGTCTCTATTGAAGCTACAAGAGCAAAAGTACAACAGAGAGAAGGAATATTAACAGAAAACTGAAACTAAATGTTACCTCCACACTTATCAATGCTAATGTGTCTTACATATCTCAGTATCAAGACATTATTCAACAGATTCAGTGGGTTTTCATTATGCTGTAGTCTTAGAAATTAGTTAGAAAAGTACAATAAAATATTTTGGAATAAGTAGAAATAATGAATGAGCAAATAAACATATAAAAGAGTAATCTTCGAAAAGAGCATTATATTATTCAACTTCTAATTCTCATATTAGAATGAAATAAAGTTTCCCAATGCATTTTTGAGATCTAACCTGAAGACTTTCAATTATAAAATGTTCTTGCACATCTTACCACATGACGTTCATTACTCCCTTATTATAACAATTTGAATAAATGGTAATATATTATTGACATTACCACATTCTTCGAAGATATGCAAGTTTCCTGCCTGTCATATTTAGAAACACAGATGTTTCTCAACTTCTGATAGGGTTTATCTCCTGATAAATTCACTCTAAGTTGAAAATATCATTAAGACAAAAATGTATTTTATTCACCTAACTTACTAAACATCATAGCTTAGCCTAACTTACC
This sequence comes from Aselliscus stoliczkanus, assembly GCA_033961575.1. Taxonomy (NCBI): domain Eukaryota; kingdom Metazoa; phylum Chordata; class Mammalia; order Chiroptera; family Hipposideridae; genus Aselliscus; species Aselliscus stoliczkanus. Next base: position 117,645,155 of record CM066736.1, read on the forward strand.
TTAAACATGCTCAGAACATTTTAATTAACCAGTTGGGTAAAATCATCTAACACAATGAATACACTGTAGACAATCAGTTGTTCATCCTTGTGATCACAGGTCTGACTGGGAACTGTGGTTCATTGCTGCCACCCAGCATTACGGGAAAGTATCCATACTGCATATCGCAATCCTCGGGAAAGATCAAAATTTGAAGTACGGTTTCTACTGAAATACATTTAACTTTCAAACCATCATAAAATTGAAAAATTGTAAATCAAACCATCATAAGTTGGGAGCAATCTGTAAACACTGAACGGAATTACTTTTACATTATTTCAGCATTGGGTGATATTTATTCCTATTTGAGATCTTGAATGAGGTCAAGGACCGGCCTGAAAGTCAAGCTAATACCATATGTATCTATATCCACTCTGAGACAAATAGATTTTCTTTTTGTATCACAGAATTATACATTTTACCATTACCAAGCAAAAAGACATTTTTTTTTTGTACATGCCAGTAGAATCCCCTTTTGTAATGGTGACCTTATGTGTTTTTGACATTCTTTTTCCATTTGATGAAGGGAAGCACTCAGGTCAGTTTTGGAAGAAAAGAGCCTCATGAATAATAGCTTGATACAAGATCTTCAGATCTAGCAGATTATGCTGTGATAATCAAATCCTGCTGGATTTGCACTATCTTTTGATTTAAAGTAGAGTCTACACACCAGCAAGAGGACCGAACTCTAGTATATGTTATTCATCACATTTCTGTCTTCCATATGTCCCTTGCATAAAGTGATTACTTCTTTACTATTAAATTTAAACATTCTGTCCATTTTTCCATTAACTAATGAAAATTGAACCATATTATATGTCATATTCTGTACTAGGCATGTTTGTTTTTACTATTAACAGTAGTCTTGTTAGCTATTACGAACTGATTATATAGATGAGGAAACTCAACCTTAATTCACACCCTTCCTGGGAGATGTCTGATCTTTCATTTGGGAAATTCCCATTTTATGTAAGCTTGGCGTTAAGTAGTGCAGAGACTCTTTACTCGCATGTTCAAGGTGAGCTGATCATATGAGCTTCCCTGTAACTCTGTCTTGTGCAGTGATACAGGGGAAATAGATAAACCATCACTGCAATGGCAATGCCAGTACATATGCAGACTAGATCATCCCTGGCTTTTCTTATGATTCTTGTTATATAAGTCTTCCCATCTCCCTTTTACCTTCCTCCAATTTAGACTGTGATTTTTTTGGTCTCTTAATTATTCACGACAAGTTAGAGTTAATTTCTGAACTTGCAATTAAAGTACTCCGGATGAAGCTGAGGCTTGCATGCAGTAGTTCCCTCTGATCCACAGGGATACATTCTAAGACCTCGTGAAACCTCAGATAGTGCTGAACCCTTTATATACTATGTTTTGCCCTATCCATACATAATTATGATAGTTTAATTGATTAATTACATATGGTAAGAGATTAACAAGAATAACTAATAATGAAATAGAACAGTTATAACAACATACTGTAATAAAAGTTATGTGAGTGTGCTCTCTGTCTCCAAAAATATTTTACTGTACTATTTGTATGGCATGGGTACGCTGGACAAAGGGATGATTTGCATCTGGGTGGGACAAACCAAAAAAATGCAAGGTTTCATCATGCTACTCAGAATGGCACACAATTGAAAACTTACGAATGGTTTATTTCTGGACTTGCCCATTTAATATTTCAGGCCCTAGTCAACCATGGTCAACTGAAACCATGGCCAGTGAAACTGTGAATAAGATGGATTGCTGGATCATTCTTCCTGACCTGCATGGCTGGTAATGGCAGAAGGAAATTATGCAGGAAGATCCGTTCCAATTCCAAGGATAGCTCTCTTGCCCCTACACCAAAATTTTATTCCCCAGAAAACTAGGTTCTGTATAAACAATTTTTTTAACCCAATAACTTCTTAGCAGAGAAGAATACCTTCTTATAAGAATACTGAATCTCTGTTGTTGTTGTTGTTATTATTGTTATTATTATTAATTATGAGATTTTTCAGAAAGAAAATAAATGGAATTGATATGGTATATTTTAAGAGTCATCTATTTTCTCTTGTCAGATTTAGAACCAAAATTGATAATCTTGAGGTCACCAACAAATATAATAAAGCTGAGAGAAGGTTTATCACAAAGTGAAATAACATTTTGGTAATGAATAGGTAAACTTTAATAATGTGGAGGCAAGCTAATTCAATAACATACATATTAAAGTACATGGCTCTCTTTTATTTGGTGTATTAAATATTCACAAAGTGGAATACCATTTTTATTACCTAATCCAAGAAAATCTGGAAACATTTTTTTTATCCTTGCATTTTGGTTACATCATTAGAAGGCATAAATCTAAATTTCTAAAGGAAATATTTTAATTTAAATGCTTTTACCCTAAGAAATACAAAATGGGTTTGTTTGTTTAAATAGATAAATTAATATGTATATTAAAATTTATAAATTGTAGAATTTTAACCATGTGAAATTACATGCAAAATGACTTTTACTTAAATGCTTATGTTACTTTCAGCTGAGGTCAACTTAGTTTGAAATCCCCAATTGGCTATATTCCAGAGCCTTCAATAGCCCTAAAGCTTTGGGTACATACAGATTTTATCATCTTTTTTTTTTTTTTTTAAAGATTTTATTGGGGAATTGGTGGAGGGGAACAGCGTTGGGGAATCGGGGAAGGGGAACAGACTAGTTGCTGTCTTTTCGTTCTTCAGTTTAGTTGCGGAGGATGTTGCTTCACTGTTGGTATCGTCATTGCGCTCTTCCCGGATGAAGCAGATCGGTCGCTGGCCTCTGGATGTCGCTCACCGCGGCTATTGGCAGCTCACTCTTGGCTGCCAGCCGCTCACGCTGGCTGCAGGCCACTCACTGTAGCCTATGGAAGCCCACTGCAGCAGGGACTGCAGCCCGCACCATCACCGGGGCTTGTACAGCCCAGCTCCAGGTGGAGCTGTTGTTAGCTGTAGAGGGCAGTGTCACTGGCCCTCATGTGGGATCCGAACTGGAGCCGCTGGCATCCCCAAACCAGCGCTTAACCAATGCGCCACTCGGCCGGCCCCAAATTTTATCATCTTAAATGTGCTCTATTTCCTGTCCACTAAGTATTAATTTGATCGTATCACAAGCTTATACTTCATTAAAGAATTCTGTACTCATTGAAATTCAGCTAGTTTGCTCCATCCACACCATATTCCTTGATTTGAATGAATTCCTTTACGGTAGAGATTACCAAACCTTTGATTTCTCACAAAAAGAAACATGGGGTTTAATCTAGTACACACCTAAGATTTTTGAATGAATAAATACATTTAAAAAGTATATATCAGGACCTCAAAGACCTGAGAAACAAATCAGTACTTTTAAAAAACAATATTCGTGATTACGATTTTTTAATAGAAGTCTAGGCTATATAATTACAAACAGAACTGTGCCCTAAATTTAGAAGACTTAAAAATGAATGAACTCTAACCTAAAAATTTAAACTATACATTGTGACAAAGGTTTGTTAAAGTATTGCAAATAAATTCTAAGAGCAAAATTTATAAATAGATGAATATAATAAATCAAATAAATACTTAAATTAGATTTTCATAACAAAGTTGCACACTATCCAAATGGCATATTAACTAGTTTAATTTTTTTTTTTTTTCTGAGGGCTGTGTCACTGGCCCTCATATGTGGGGCCAAACCGGGGCCACTGGCTTACCAAGCCAGTGCTTAACCACCACGCCACTTGGCCGGCCCTTTAACTAGTTTAATTTTTAAGACACTGTTTATATAGTGCTATTACTAGTAAATATAGTTAATTCAACCATTTTCCAAAAAACTTACTTTGAATTTTTAAGTTTATATTTCCAAAGTCCACCATTATCTAAAGTTTTAATTCTATAAAAAATGACACACTGTCCTCAAAAATAAAACCACAGATATTTACCAAAACTAACGCCCTCAGAGGATGTCATGGATCATATAGCGTCGAAGTGCTGCTCTAGGATTGTACTGATTGTAAATCACAGTGGTCAAGAATAGTTAAATGTTGTTCTTACTGTGAAGCATTTAAGGAGTCTAAACAGTTATGAAATGCCTCGGGATTTCTATTACATTTAATGTGTCAAAATTTGTTTTCACCCTAAGTTAAAGATTATAAAATATATTATAATTTGTTATTCAGGGTCACATTTTAAATAATCTTTGTTTTATGTTTTGGATTAAAATTTTATCATATATCATAAATCACCTAAGTTTTTTCAAAGCTGACTCTCCCCTCTCTTTTCTTTTCTTTTCTTTTCTTTTCTTTTCTTTTCTTTTCTTTTCTTTTCTTTTCTTTTCTTTCCTTTTCTTTCTTTCTCTCTTTGTAACAGCTGACTCACATGTTCACTATTGAAAAGGTTTATGCAGAATAAAGTACCAGGTCTCCATAAGGTTCATGAATTAGTCCACATAAGTACAAACTAATTATCAACATCCATTAATTGTTCCAAAAAATGTTGCTTTTCCTAGGCTGCCTTTTAATTTATAGGATCAAGAAGTAACATGGGATGATGTAAGCTGTGAAGGAAACTAGTTTGAAGAAGTGTACATTTGTGTTTAAGATGACTATGTCCTTTTGGAGAAATGGACTAGCAATAACCTCTAGATTATAAATTGAATCAAGAAAATTTATTGGGTGAGAAATGAAAGAATAATAGATCATAAACTCTTTTTTTTAATTTTTTTTTTAAGACAGTTGGTTCAAGTTGCTCAGTTGCTCACACTTGGACTTTCATGTCTCACCTTCTTAAATTTAGCACAACTGATGTAAATGACGTGTGATGTGCTAACATATATGAATTTTTCCTAGTCTCCTACCAAAGACCAAAGATTACCAGGGTAATTATATGTTGGCCAAATACCACCTAACCAGATATCAAATCCATACAATTGATTTTTTTCCTTTAAATTCTAAGCAATATATTCCCACACAAAATTGGCGTCTCTTACTGAATTCAACAGACAAGGCAAACTCAATACTGTGAATCCTTCTATAGTCTTTTTTTTTTCTCCTACTGTTAACTAGTGACATGAAATAAATAGTCAGTTATAATCTTTATATAATCTCCTTTCTTAAGTTTCAGTTTATTCAGGTATCATCTGTAAATTAAACCCCCAAAGCTGAAGTAAATAGAGATGTTCCCTGAGAGCACAGAAGAAAGAGAGAGAGAATGAGCAATGACTCTACCATGCATTTTAGCTAATGGAGCTTGGAGCAGGAATATCTAATCAGTTGTTTTCTTGTTTTCCTTTTATCTTTTATTAGTTCCCTTTCAAGTATTTCAGGTCCTTTGTGAAATTTGTTACATCTTTTTATAGCTTTTAGTTATATATATTTGAAGAAATGAGCATGAAAGATATATCACTGTTTTAGAACAAAGCACGTGGAAATCATTGGAGGAATATGTGACAAGATGTTGGGGAGGAGGGGGTGAAACAAAAGAAAGATATAGAACAGCTTTTCAGAATAAAAGCTAGTAAGTGACAGATAAGACATATTGACACATTCCATGGAGGCTCTGAAAACATTTGAGACAGACTGGATTTAACCTACATGAGTATTTAAGCACACATTCTTAGAATAATGCTTAGTCAACACTGTTTCTGTGTTAGCTATTATTAATATTATTTTCATTATTATTATTACTATTATTTCTATTCCTGTAGTCACCTAGGATATTGGATATGAGTATTTGTTTTTGTTTATCTTGTTTTGTTTTGTATTTTGAATATTAAAAAAAAGGAGGGGGTACTGGGATCTGATAAAGATGGCAGAGTAAGTAAATGCTGTGCTTACCTCCTCTCACAACCACATCAAAATTACCACTAAGCTACAGAACAACAATCATTGAGAATTGCCTGACACCTAGCTGAACTGAAGCCCTACAACTAAGGACATACAGAAAAAGCTACCTTGAGGCTATTAGGAGGGGTAAAGATGCTAAACAGGTTGGTCCCACACCCAGGTGTGACCGTTAAAAATTGGGAGGGATATCTCAGCTGCAGAGGTCTCCCCTCTGTAGGAACAAAGGGACCCCATCCCACACCAGCCTCCCCAACCCAGGGTTTCAGTATGGGGGTGAGAAGTTCCCACAACTTCTGGCAATAAAAACCAGTGGAGATTGTGGCTGAATGAGACTACGGTGGCTGCAGTCTCAGGAGCTCCTCTTAAAGGGCCCATTCTTGGACGTACTCACCGATGGACTCACTCACTCTGAACTTCAGCACTGGAGCAGCAACTCAAATGGCACCAGAGACATATGGGGAGGAACTGAATTCTCTGGCTTTGGGGCAAGGGCTGGAAGGGCAGCTTTCTCCTGGAAGGAGGAGTTGGCAAAAGCTATTGTTTCTTTGTTAAGCCCTTTGTCCTCCCAACACGCAGACACAGGTGACTGTCATATCTGAGGCTCTGTCAACCTGGTTACCACTCTTCATTCACCTGATCCTGGTGATTCCCCAAGACCACACTCCACCCAACTTCAGGTCCACCCAAGTTTATCAGTGGTTTTTCCTGATAAACAACCTGTCTTGGCTCATTCTATGGATTTTCCTAAAATCTCTCAAATGTTCACAAATTCTAAACAAGCAGCATTTGGCTTCAGTGTTGCCCATCCTCTGAATGAGCATCCCTATGTCTGGAACTAGCAATAACCCACCTTGGTTCTCTCAAGTTTGGCCTCTCAAGACACCTCCAAGCCCAGCACAGGGAGCGGTCATCTGAAGATTGCTTAGTGGCTCATGCCAGGTGGCCTTGGGTAGGTCACAGACTGCAGCTGAATTTGGCTTTTGGAAGGGACCCTCCCAGGAGACCCCAGGGCTGTCAGACCTGGTGGCCAGCCTCAGACCCAGTGGGAGCATTACCCAGCCACGTCTGAGGATGACAGTCAAAGGGCATACTAGGCAGGCAATTGATCCCTGCTAAAGCAAATCTTGCACCATAGGGTCAGCCCCTGCACAATAGCTCCTCCACTATAGTCACAGCCAGTTCTTACAACCAATCAGCCTGAGAATCAATCCCTCCAAATGATGTGCAAACAGAAGCCAAGTTTCAATTACAACAGGAGGTTACAGACAATCCACACAAGGAACACACTTGGAGTACCTGGTTCACGTGACCAAGAAAACTGTGCCACTTAGCTCCACAGCACACCTACTACATAAGGCCACACTACTAAAATTGGGAAGCTTAGCAGCCCAACCTAATAGATAGAAACAAACACTTGTAATATTGTAATTACTACGAGGTCAGCCAATTAGTTCGTTAATATGCTCACACTGGCAGCACTGTATAAATACCTCAGTAAGGTTTCATAACCTTGGTATATCAGTGTCTCACAGCTGTGTCCATGTTGATGTGTGGTGGTATCTTGCTGAATGACGTTCATTATTGCTGTTGCGTGTTTTTGTGTGCCATCACTAGCATGTCTGAGCTAGAATTAGAGCAATGAACAAACATTAAATTTCTTGCTAAACCTGGCAAGAGTGGAAGTAAAATCAGGGACATGTTAGTCCTAGATCATAGGGATAATGCCAAGAGGAAAACAGCAGTGTACAAATGGATTAAACATTTTACTGAGGGAAGAGAATATGTCACCAATGAAGAGAGGTCAGGGCAACCAGTAAAGAGCAGAACTGACTAAAACATTGCAAAAACTCATCAATTTGTGTTTCAAAATCATCTGCTGACTGTGAGAAGCATAAACATCAATAAAGACACAGTTACGAAAATCTTAACGGAAAATTTTGGCATGAGAAATGTGTTGGCAATAATGATCCTGAAGAAGCTTACCGATGAACAAAAGCAAAGGAGAGTCAAAGTTTGCCAACTCTTTTTGGAGAAGCAAGAGGATGTTTTGGGCCATGTTATCACTGGTGATGAAACATGGGTGTACCAATATGACACTTAAATAAAGCATCAAATTGCACAAAGGAAGGGAGCCATTTTTTATGACCGAGACCAAAAAGTTCTGTCAGTCCAAATCAAGAGTCAAAATGGTGTTGCTAAACTTTTTTTGATATCAGAGGGATTATGCATTATGAATTTGTACCAACTGGACAAACAGTTCACCAAGTTTACTATTTGGAAGTTCTGAAAGGTTGCATGAAAAATTTAAGACAACCTGGATTTTTTGCCAACAATTCATGGCTCTTGCATCACAATAATGCACCACCTCACACAGCACTGTGAGGGAGTTTCTAGCCAGTAAACAAATAACTGCATAGGAACACCTTCCCTACTCACCTGATCTGGCCCCCAATGACTTCTTTCTTTACCTGAAGATAAAGTAAATATTGAAAGGAAGACATTTTGATGACATTCAGAACATCAAAGGTAATACAACGACAGCTCTGATGGCCATTCCAGAAAAAGAGTTCCGAAATTGCTTGAAAGGGTGGGCTAGGTACTGGCATCAGTGCACAGCTTCCCAAGGGAAGTACTTGGAAGGTGGCCATAGTGATATTCAGCAATGAGCTATGTAGCACTTTTTCTAGGATGAGTTTGCGAACTTCATTGTCATATGTATGGTGTAGATGGATACTAGATATATTCAGATGCTAGATGGTAGTGAGGTTGGGGAGCAGGGTAAAAAAGGTAAAGAAATTAATATGTACACATTGGTAGTTACACAATTGTCATGAGGATGTAAAATAAAGCATAGGGAATATGATCAATAATATGGTAGTAACTATGCATAGTGCCAGGTGGGTACTAGACTAGTCAAGGGGATCCCTTCTTAAATCATATGTGTCTAAACACTATGCTGTACACCTGAAATTAATATAAAATAGAATTGACGATCAGCTGTAATTGAAAAATTTAAAAAAAGAGGGGTGAAGGTGAAGGGGAATAAGAGGTTCAAATTTCCAGGTATACAACAAATAAGTCTTGGGGATGTAATGTACAGCACAGGGAATATAGTCAATAATATTGCCATAGCATGGTACGGTGTCAGGTGGTTGCTGGACTCATCATGGTGATCACTTCTTTAGGTCTATAAATGTTGAATAACTATAATGTACACCTGAAACTAACATAAAATTGTATGTTAACTTTATTTTAACAAAATCTTTTTAAAAAGGAGGGTACCACTGAAAATTGGAAAACTTAAAAACACTTAGGATACACATACTCTATAGTGCCACAATCTCCTTCTGTCAAAATGCCAAATTATCTATTTAAACAGATTTAATATATATTATTTCAATTGGGAATAAAATTATAAAGTGGATAAGAAAAATCATCCTGGTTAAAGTTATAATCATAACTTTAACTCTTAGGAGATCTGTGCTTTGTCGAAATAAGTAAATGCATAAATAAAAAAATAAGTTCTCAGACCCTCAGTTTCTGTGCTATAGGCCTATTGTGAAAGTTAATTATATTAACTTTATAATTTTTATTAATCTATTCATTAAAAAAGTAATTATTTTATAGTGAGAATTATTCTAGGTATAGGAGATAAAATTATGAAAACATAAACAACGTTTGCCTCCATGGATTTTCGTTTTTGTGCTTAGGAGATAGAGAATAAATACTTAACTGTAGATAAGCAATGTAATGACAAACCATGATGGTACTAAAAGAAAATAAACAGGTTTAAGTGATAAAGAGTAATTAGAATGTCACAGACTACATCTCTGAGGTAGCATTGGAGCTGGTACTTGAAATGGTATAAACGTCATTCATGGAGAAAAATAGAAAGTGCAAAAACGCTAAATAAGGAAAACATTTGATATATTTAAAGATTAAAAAAACTTACAAGTATTACTTGTGCAAAACACACAAACAAAGTGATAATAAAGGAGATAAGAGAGGTATGCAGAAGGTAGAGCATATGTAAGCCTTTTATACGGTTTGACACATTTATTCTAAATTCAAGAGGAGCTATCGAAAGGCTTAATGGGAGCAGTGGTGGATGACATATTTGATTTTTTTTTTGATTTTTTTTTTTTTTTAAATCACTGGCCGGTATGAGGAGAAGGTTTTGTCAAGAGACAAGCACAGGGCCGGCCGAGTGGCGAAGAGCTGGCTTGGGACGCCAGAGGCCCTGGTTTGGATCCCACATATGAGTGACACTGCCCTCAAAAAAAAAAAAAAGATAAAGAAAAAAAAGAGACAAGCACAGAAGCTAGGAGACTGCTTAGGTGTCTGGTACTAACCAGCCATGCAGTAGTACTAGAGATAAAGAAAACTTAAGAGAGTTTATCTATATTTTGGAGGTAGAAACAACAAGGATAAATGGATTGTCTATGAAAGATGAGAAGAGGAAGTAATTAATGGCGACCAAATTTTTTAGCTTAAGGATCTCCATGGGTAATGGTGTCATTAAAAAAGGTGGAGAAGCCTATGAAAGGAACATGCTTTGCTTTGTATATTTTATTTTAAGGGAGGCTTGTGGGCTGGAAGACATAGATAGATTATATTTATAATGTTGTTTTTCAAAGAGAAGATGATTACAGTACACTGGGAGAACCGAGGAACGCTGACAGATTTGGGAGTCAATAGTAAATGGCTAATTTCCTAAATATGCAACTAGATAATAATGACTGAGAAGATTATATAGAAAAGAGTGATTAAAATTGAACTCTGGATCATTCCAAAATTTAGAGACCAATGATAGAAAAGGACCATAAAAAGGAACAGAGAAGAAATTTTCAGCATCATGATCCTGACTTCTCTATTAAAGGGCTTCAAGGGAAGGAAACTCCCACACCCACTTTAAGGAAAACTCTTATAGTAGAAAATAATATGTCATTTAAATAGCACCCTAGATTCCTCATTTTTATATGTTCTTCTATAACAGTATTAAAAAGGGAATCTGATGGGCTTTCAAGGCCTAGAAAGAAAATGCTTATCATCTTTTTACAAAATATGCAATGGATTTTTATTGCCTCTCTCTTCTCCAACATTCCAGTTTATTCTTCCTATGAGAGGAATGATGGTGACTACAGATCTGCACAGGCTTGATAGTGAAGTTTCCACTTCCAGTCTCTGCTTATCAAAAGGTCAAAGGACAACCGCTATTAACAAAATGCTCAAAAACATATTAAATACATATTTCAAAAAACACACAGTTGTAAAAAAGATGTTCAGTATATTTCCAGGTCATGTTTGCATTCTCTAAAAGGTAAGCACAGTCTTATCTTTTTTTTTATTTTTATTCACACCTTGTGATCTCTTCTCTTTCATAAGGCAATCATCTTCCCAGAGGAAGTATTGAACAGGCCATTACTGATTCCTCAGTGGAAGTGATTTTAATATGCAAGTCTGGCTTCAGTACAATCCTAAGACTGTGGAAGCTTATATAGACAGTCAAATAAGGAAATAATATACCTCCAAAAGATCTTTTTAGTCTTAATGAGAAGAAAGGAAAATAAGATGATATTTTAAAGTAGTTTTTGGAAGGGAGATGAGAGAGAAAGATGAAAAATCACCTGGTGATTCACAATTCCTTTAATGATCCTGCCAAAATAAATTGTTGATAAAGCGAAGCTGAGATCCTACCTGTTCAGAATCTTAGTAGTGTCTTGGATGGAGCGGTGGGGGCAAAGGTAACATATTAATAAAGATTTTAGGGTCTGGTTTAAGGTAACGGCTTGAGCAGCATTGGGCAAATTAGTGAATAAGAGTTAAATACCAGTGGACAGAATTAGGCAAGATGTAGACGCATGTCTTACGGAGTAATGAATGTTTAAAATGAGCTATTGTTGGGCCGGCCGAGTGGCGCAGTGGTTAAGCGCTGGCCTGGGAAGCCAGCAGCACCGGTTCAGTCCCACATATGAGGGCCAGTGATGCTGCTCTCAAAAATAAAATAAAATAAAATAAAATGAGCTATTGTTCTGGAAGTATGTATTTATTTTAATAAGAGTAAAACTGAGTTGTATGGTGTGGGGTGAAAATAAATTTTACTCTGCCTTTCGAAGTTCTTTCTGATGATGTAATAATTAACTTTACAGGATTAACAAGAGAAACTAACCAAATTCAATGACATATGTATGTATGGGAACCCCACCTACATGAGTGATTCAGAGACAGATAGGTAAAATGAGGTACATATGGCACCCTGAGCCAACGAATGAAGTAAGATACTGAAGAGGTTCGGAATAGGCCTCATCAAACTTTGCCACTTTGGCATGTGAATTATTTCAAGCAGAAGGCCACTGAGACCTTGTGGATTTAGGAGAATATTCTGCCCTTCCCTTAAGTACCTAGAAGAATCTTATTTGGGGGCCTGGCCCATAATAAGAATTATTCCCATAGGTAACATTTTGTGACCTATGTATGGGACAGGGCAAACATCTAATTACTGAACATTTGCTCTTATTATCCCATGAATGGCCTTCTTTCCTCCCCTTTGAAGCCTCAGGGTCCCTTATCTCATCCTTTGCTCAGAATGCCATGTTCCATCTCATTTTTATATTTTTTAAGATTTTATTGGGGAATTGGGGAGGGGAACAGTATTGGGGAATCGGGGAAGGAGAATAGATAAGTTGTTGTCCTGTTGTTCTTCAGTCTAGTTGTGGAGGACGTTGCTTCATTGGCCCATGTTCATGTTATCATTGCGCTCTTCCCGGGTGAGGCAGTTGCTCGCAGGCTATTTGGCGGCTGCTCATGGTAGCTCATGGCAGCTCATGAAAGCACATGCTGGCTGCTGGCCAGCCCCACTGCAGCCTATGCCAGTGCTGGCAACTCATGGCATCCAAGCTCCAGGTCGAGCTGTTGTTCCCCATCTTAGCTGTAGAAGGCACAGCATCACTGGCCCTAAGGTGGGATCTGAACCGGGCCCCTGCTGCTCAGAGCTGGCATCCAAAGTGAACTGCTAACCAATGAACCACTTGGCTGGACCTCCATCTCATTTTAACTTTCTTTGTCTGAACTTCTCATGTATGTGAGGTTCCCATATCTACATATACAATTAAATGTATTTATTTTTCTCATGTTTGTTTCAGTCATGTCAATGTAAATGGAAGAACCTAAACATGTAGAGGTAAGTTTTTTCCTACCCCGCAATGCTTTGGGGCTTCAGAGGGCAAGAAGTTCATTCACAGAACAAGGAAATCGTATTTTCAGTAACAGCACTATATTCTTAGATAGTGGTAAAAAGTTATTTCTAGCAATCACTCTAATCATGGGAAAGACCCCCAATTTTGATTCTTCTAGGTAGTGAAGGGAGAAACAGAAGTTTCTCTTGAGCCCACAGGGTCTCAATTGCATTCAGCTTAAAATAACTTCCATGCAAAAGTGGCACATTTTGGGGAGACCTGCTATGAACTTTTTCAGTGGTGTTCAAATAAATGGATTTTTGAAAAGTTCCAGAAATACCAAATAAACTGGATTTCTATTGGTAGAACTATGCCATAATTCTTACGCAGATTACAACATGCCTAAGTGGTGCCTTCTCAAATTCTTAATTTATATTGATTAAAACAAACCAATAAATAAACACAAACAAATGTAATCATGATTAACAACAATAACATATATTTCATCTTCTTTAGCCTAACTATACAATCCTGCTAAACATAGTCAAAGGTGATGAGTGCAATTTTTATTACACTTTAGGCTCAACTAACATTAAGGAAGAGAATATAGAAAGTACATTATATCACTTTCCACTCCTCTACAAAACCAAATTTTGCATTAAAGAAATATAGGTAAAATATTTGTTATTGGTGCAGACTTTGGGATTGTATACCTTCCAGTTTTCTCATCTAGCAATGTTTTGACTTAACAGAAATAAAAGATAGTAAGCAGAACTCTGACAATTTCAGAAAATAATTTAATGGCTTTGAAGTTTTATAATTTCCTATTACTACAGTGTAATTATTGAAGGAAAGCATAATTTGCCACCCCAAAATATGCCTCTATGGCTAATGTTTATCTTGATCTAATTATTTTAAAGAAAGAGCAGATACAGGGGAAGCTCTGAAAATTCAATAGAAGTTACCCTTTTATAAGAGAAATTTACACGTATAAGGGAAATTTCCATTGCTAAGGGTGTTTCTTCCTCTCTGTATCAGGAAGAGAAGGATAACAAAATCTCTAGAAATTCTTATCAATGGAGAAGGCAGAGACCTAAATATGCATAATCACCTTACCCTTGGTTTATTGTGCTTTCCCAGATAGCCTTTCATAACTAGCTCCCCACCCCCAATATCTTCTTTTATCCTTAGCTGAAACTAAGGTGAAACTATTTAAGGTGATGGCTTGGGCCATTTCAGAGTTACTCAGTTTCCCTGGGTATTTCCCAAACAGGAGGTTTACGTGTTATTGAACTTCTGTTTGTTTTTCTCCTGTTCATTTGCCTTTTGTACTACAGCGGGTGGGGAGTTCTCAGCCACGAAGCTAGAAGGGTAGATAGAGGGAAAATTATTTTTTCTCCCCCACATTGTTGTCAAATCAGTGTCTACTTTTGGAAAATTTCAAGTTATTCAACCTCTCCATGTAGAGCTAAGGATTTAGATGTAACCTGGATTCCCCCTTCAAAGATGTACTTGAATGTTGGCCATCCCTGGAGGTCAGGTATCCAAATAACTTTTTCATTTCACAATCAGACCAAACATATGAGTCTATTAAATATTAATAATACCAGATTAGAATCTTTATGACCTAAAGGCAAGGCTAAATGTTGGCTTCATTACAGAATTGCAAATTCTCTAGAATAAAGGTAGGAGATTGGGAAGAAGGAAACGGCAGAGGTTGTCTTTTTTCATCAGACACAAACTTATTAAGTAAAAATTCAATCATCTAACTGACATTTATTGAACACCTATTATGGGGTAAGCATAAATCTAGGTGAGAGCTTTACATGAGGGTGCAAAGTAAGCTAGTTTCCTGTTCGTTGAGTTTACATTCTAACTGGTTCATAAAAAAATAAACAAATAATCAGATTTCTACATAAAATCACAGATAGCAGTTAGGGCTACAGAGCAAATAATAGTAATAATAATGATAATAATAAAAAAATAATAATATAAAGGGAATTTGAAGACAACAAGAGGAAGAAAAAGAAACCCAGAGGAAATTTCTTTTATTGTTCTATATTTCTTTCCTTATAAGTTATCTGTTCTCTAATCTCTTTTTCAATGTTCAACTAATCCATCAGTTGTCTTGGTGTTTGGTTTTTATTTTCCTTAGCTGTGTCAATTCACTTTATGTTTTGGGAGATTTCTTGACGTTTTATCCAACTCTTTAATTATTATTTGACTACCATATTTTTTTTTTAAAGATTTTATTGGGGAATTGGCGGAGGGGAACAGCATTGGGGAATCGGGGAAGGGGAACAGAAAAGTTGCTGTCTTTTTGTTCTTCAGTTTTAGTTGCGGAGGATGTTGCTTCACTGTTGGTATCGTCATTGCGCTCTTCCCGGATGAAGCAGATCGGTCGCTGGCCTCTGGATGTCGCTCACCGCGGCTATTGGCAGCTCACGCTTGACTGCCAAGCCGCTCATGCTGGCTGCGGGCCACTCACTGTAGCCTATGGAAGCCCACTGCAGCAGGGGCTGCAGCCCACACCATCACTGGGGCTCGCACAGCCCAGCTCCAGGTGGAGCTGTTGTTAGCTGTAGAGGGCAGTGTCACTGGCCCTCATGTGGGATCCGAACCGGGGCCACTGGCATCCCAAAACCAGCGCTTAACCAATGCGCCACTCGGCCGGCCCTGACACCATATTTTTAATTGTTGAAACCCCCTTTTTAATTTGTGATTGCTCCTTTTACATTTTAGTTTAGCCTTGTTTTATGGCTGCAATTTCTCCTCTTGTTTTTCCTGAGAACATTAATTAAATACATATTTTTAAATTGTGCTTTCTGAATAAGTGTTGTTTCCTCTGGCATCAATTATTTCATTTGTTGATTTCCATTTTGATATTTTTACTCTTGTTTCCAAAACAATCTTGATTGTTTATTCATGTTTACGGACTAGCTTGATTTATATAGTTAGCTCTTAAGGTAGGTAGAATAATGGCTTCTGAAAGATGCCCATGCATAATCCATGGAACTTGAATATGTTATATTACATAGAAAAAGGGGATTAAAGTAACACATGGACTGAAGGTTGCTAAGCAAGTGGGTTTAAACAGAGAGATAATCCTGGTTTATCTTGTGTAGTGTTCTTAAATGTAGAACAGAGAAGCAAAGAGTGTGCCAGATTGATGCAGTGTGATAAAGATTGCAGGTGGTCATGAGCCAAGACTGCCGGAGACTTCTAGAAGCCAGAACAACAAAAATAACAACAGCAACAACAAAACAAAAAACAAGGAACCAAATTCTCTCGAGCCTTGAGAAGGATAGCAGCCCTCTTAATATCTTTATTTTAGACCATTGAAGCCCATTTTGGACTTCTGACTTCCAGAATGGAATAATAATAATAATAATAATAATAATAATAATAATAATAAAATAATAATCATAGTAATAATGTTAAATTTGTGTTGTTTCAAGCCACCACATTTGTGGTAAGTTGCTGCAAAAGCACTAGAAATCGAATGGAGAACCCTGCTGCATTTTCTCTCTGGCTTTCTCTACATATCTGTATATCTTTTATTGATGAGTATTAATTGTCAGTTTTAACTTTCAGGTGGGCAGGACCCAGGTAGACCAAAATATAAGTGATTTTATTCTCAGAAGCGAAAATCTATACTAGAAACTGTTAGCCAGGCTCAGGTAGATCATTCAAAATTTAGAGTATATTGCTGATTTTAAACTGATGGCAAATGCTGCTGTTGTAATTACAGAGGTGAAAATAGGGCAGTTTCAGGCTCTGTGACATGAATGTTCTGTAGATGTACTAGGCTAGCAGTACTTTTGTTGAATCATTGTTTGATACATTCCATCTGCTTCATATTTTCAGGAATCACCAATAACTCTGATATTGTCATGTCCCATCCTCCCATTCATATTGTTAAGATTTTATCCCTGTTTGTACATTTTTACTCTTATTGCATGGAATTTACAAGTGGAGAGATCAAATATAAAGTCATATGCCCAACCATCCAACTTTAAATAGAAACCAAATTTAGTCTCTCTCTCTCTCTCTCTCTCTCTCTCTCTCTCTCTCTCTCTCTATATATATATATATATATATATATATATATATATATATATATATATATATTCTCCCCCCTCTAGAATGCAAACTAGTTGGCTGCAAGAGCTCAAGTGTTGTTAGACCCTTTTTTGACCGGATACTAATCAATGCTCAGAAAATACGTATCTTCTCTGGGCTCATCAATCTAAAGAAAGTATGTGTATTGCAGAATGGCAGTGATGTAGGACATTTCTCTTGGGCCAGGATCATAGTCTCATGAAGCCGAAGAATGGAGACACGGACCAGAGATGTCAAGTTTGTAGCAGAGGACAGTTTATTAGGGTAGAAAATAACAGCTCTCAAAACGAGAGGGTTGCCCCATAGCTAGGACAAAAAGCTTGAGTTTTATACTTTTTTTCTGCCTGGAAGGGGGAATGCTGAAATACTGGTGTCTGTTATTAAGGGGCTTATCAGGTTTGTTCTGTTGCTCAGCCAGGGGAGGCCTTTTGTAATGTCCTCCAAAATGGCTTTGTTGCTCTGGGGCATGACCGATGTCTCTGTTCCAGTATGAGGGAGTTACCCTATAATTTTGAGAGGAATGGCTATTTTAAGAGATAACCAGCTTTCTTATCTTTGTTCAGTCTACCAGGGAATTCTTGACTGCCTGATATTATACTAACTAACCTGTATTAGCAGCATCAGAGAAGCTATCATGCATGAATAACTGGCCATAATATGCAGGGCTGAAGAAGTTGGTTTTGCCTTTTTTGCCCCTAGAAACTGTTTGAATGACATTCTTACAATCTCTCCACATGTGCCGTTACATGTAGACCATGGATTCTCTGCTGTGGCGACTTTCCAGTCCTAAATCCTTCCATATTCCTGTAGATTCTGCAGCCTGTATCTCACATCAAGGCTACACATCTTTATTTTGCTTGTGCCACCTGGCTTCATGATGACTGACCTACCCTGCCTGTTATTATTCTTTTTGTCTATTTGTTATAATACTTAACACTTCCTGAAGAGAAGTGGTGATTCTCTTAATAACACCACTAGCTGCTTGACTTTATCACACCATTAATAATTAATCAATAAGTTTCAGGCACTTATTAATACAGAAATCCTTATAAACACCACTAAACCTTATTTTTATATTCCCTGATAGTGAAGTCCAACCCCTACACCTGTTAAGAATATATTTTAGTTCAAAGTGATGGCAGGTTAAAATATTTCCATTAAGAGGACTCCTCTAGCAGAACTGGCCCATATTTACATATGCAAATAAAACCTTATTTAGATTTGTTGATCATTGCAGTAAGGCTGTTCAGAATAAAACTTCTTTGACTTTCCATGTTTCCACCTATTCTTATGGACTGTGAGTAAAACACAGAGGATTCCAAAAAATATATATACACATTTTAAGAAAGGAAAATGCTGCATTAAAATTACAGTGATGATAACCACTTTGAGCACCTCTTGTAATTGCAGAAATCAAATGTGACTTGTATTCATCTTTTATTATTTTATTATATATTGAGTATTACAATTTTAATACAGTTTTTTTCATTTCTTAAATGTATATACATTTTTTTTGGCACTCTGTTTATACTTGCCTGTAAGCATTCTCTGCTAAAGGTAAGGTTTTCCCCGCAACGGCCATAATATCAAATTCTAGAATGAATTCATTCATGTGCCTGGGAACTTCTGAAACCAAATATTCCTTGAACATATCCCATCTGACTGCACTTCACGAAAGAATATTTATGTAACCCAATCAGATGGGTACAAATAACTATAAGCAGGTAAGATTTACTCTCAAAATAAACCATCAGTTTTGTCCAATTCAAATATTCAAAGAGCCAAATTTTTTATTTTCAACCATGTAAAACCTGCCAGATTATGTCTGCCTATCTGTAGAGACCAACCTGAAATGTCAGAACAATACTTCAGAGACATGCGTTCCATTGTGGGAGTGCGTTGATATTCAAACCAGTTAATAAAATAACAGATATGCTAATTCCTACACAAAATGGCATTTCTAATTAGTCTCTTAAGTCAGACCACTTTAAATGTAAAAATGTATGTGCATCGTCCTGCAAAGCCTTTGCAGAATGAAATATCAGTATCTAATGACTCTAACATATGGCCAAGGTTCAAACAATATGTTGGAAGCTGACTTTTGGAACAGCGAACAGTAAGAGATCACTGCATACATATTAACTTTAATTTTTAAAGGAAGACTAATTGGACGAGGATCTAATGAGGGGAACTGGCTGGCAGCAGTGGGGAAGGATGTTCCTGCTGTTCAAACTTAAAACCTAATAACAGAGTTATCTAGGTCTAGTCTCTTCCATCTGGAGCTTGGAAGGAAGAAAAAAGGAAGGAAGGAAGGAAGGAAAGAAGGAAGGAAGGAAGGAAGGAAGGAAGAATAGAGGGAGGAAGGGAAGAAGGGAGGGGGAGAGAAAGGGAAGGAGGGATGGAGAGAGGGAGGGAGGAAAAGAGAAAAAAAAGAGGGAAATGAAGAGAGAAAGATGTAGGTAAAAGAAAACAGCTGAAGGCCGGCCGAGTGGCGCATTGGTTAAGCGCTGGTTTTGGGATGCCAGCGGCCCCGGTTCGGATCCCACACGAGGGCCAGTGACACTGCCCTCTACAGCTAACAACAGCTCCACCTGGAGCTGGGCTGTGCGAGCCCCGATGATGGTGTGGGCTGCAGCCCCTGCTGCAGTAGGCTGCCATGGGCTGTAGTGAGTGGCCCGCAGCCAGCGTGAGCGGCTGGCAGCCAAGCGTGAGCTGCCAATAGCCGCAATGAGCGACATCCAGAGGCCGGTGACCGATCTGCCTCATCCGGGAAGAGCGCAATGATGATACCAACAGTGAAGCAACATCCTCCGCAACTAAACTGAAGAACAGGAAGACGGCAACTTGTCTGTTCCCCTTCCCCGATTCCCCAACGCTGTTCCCCTCCACCAATTCCCCAATAAAATCTTTAAAAAAAAAAAAAAAAAAAAAAAAAAGAAAACAGCTGAAAAATGATACGACCAAAAGAACCTTGAAATATATTCAAGGACTTAAAGAATATTGCCAAGAAGTGACATTTCTTGGAGATTAATTAATCAGTTCCCATTATTTAAACTTGGTTCCTATCAAACGTCTACAGAAGAAAAGAAAACTGTCATGACAAAGAAATGTGGGAACCTTACAATCACTAAAGAGATTACCCCCTTGAAGATAGGAAGACATTTTCTATAAATTATAGAAAGAAAAAAACAACAACAGCAGCTTTCTGTAATAGGAAGCTGATTCCACAAGAAGATGGAAATTCAGCAGTTCCAACTCCCATGTATGGGAAGAACTGACCCATGATGTCTTGACATTGTGTGACTGTAACATTGGAAAGAGCACCTATTGATATAGGGAGTCACTAGATTTTTAAATGAGTATACTGTACCAACAATAACTTAAACCAACTCATTTTCTTCAGTTGCACAGTAATTTGTCTCAGCTAATAGTATCTTTTCTTGTGGAACTGATTCCCTGAAGAAAAATCTGGATTATAGTGTTATCTTTAAGTGTAAATACTTAACATTGAGTGTATTTCTGGATATATGGTAAGCAACAGGAAATTTTAAGAATTTATTTTCACTTTCGGTAAAAATTTGGCAGTAATGGTTAGTTCTCCTCTTAGAGGCAAGCTTGGTTGTGATTAAAGATGACCAAAAAAACTATTGCTAGGGCAGTTTGATTACTAAATCATTTTAACAACTTTTAGTCTCTTTTTTATTTTTCTAAGAATGAGTCCTTTTTTTTTAACCTATGAAGACTTGTTCTTATCCATAATATTACCTTTGTCCTCAGAGTAGCTTGTGACTTTTAGGGCATGACAGCTTCATCAAAATTTCTCAGCTGTATTTCTTTTTCTTGCTTTCAAGAGCAGGGAATACTTACTTCCTTCTAATTGAAAGTGAAACGTGATGCTACATAACTTGACTTGACTGAGTAGCCATTGTGATCCCACTAGAGGTAGAAATCTATCCTTTTTTTCTTTCCTTGCTAGGTACAGATACTAGTATTAGATGAGTTATGTTTGGAAATAAAAGAAAATACTAAAAGAAGGATTCAGAAATGGATATGATAGGGAATTAGGAGTCCATACTTCATAACATGATTGAGCCATTTTGAAGGTATTTTACGTATGACCCTTGTTCAGGGGCCATGTTAATCCCCTCATATTGTTCCAAATTTAGTACATGTGCTGCCAAAGGGAGCACAGTTATAAAGGTATTTTAATTCACATGTAAATGTTCAAGAACTTTCCACAGAGACCTAAGCTGGGTCCTGTGGGATTTCCAACATAGTACGCTGGTCCAGCTTTTCTGCTGTGAACTCTATGCCCTTGCTATAAACATGAACTTCTCAGTCCAGAATTCCTTTTCTTTCACGGTTACTTGCAAACTGATAGTGCAGTAAAGAGTTAATATAGCAAGCATGAGTTGACAAAACCCTGCACTTCTGAAATGTCTTTCAGGACTTTTCCTTGACCTGCAACTGAGAGATAATCTCTGAGCCACTGGAACATCCGGACTCATAAGAGTTTTTGTATACCTGACACTTTGGGCCACAGCAGGTAGATTACACCAAGAATGCCATCTGTGGTGAATGCCTGTTTTTCTCACTTGGAGTCCTGGGCCATGCTTGTATATTAGTTTGATGTCTGGGAGGCTGAGGACTGAGAAGCTAGTGTCAATAACACAGGCATTTCATGTGACTCCATTCGGAGTACACACTTGGAAGCTGGTGCCTGGTTTCCCCTGGACTCTGCTTTATGCGCCTTTTCCCTTGGCTGGGTTTAATCGGCATCCTTTTCCTGTAATAAACCATAACTCTGAGAATAACAGCTTTCCTGAGTTCTTTGAGTCCCTGTCCAAAATCGTTAAACCTAAGTGTGATCTTGAGGACCTCCAATACAATGATTTTTTTTTTTTTTTTTTGAGGGCAGTGTCACTGGCCCTCATATGTGAGACCTGAACTGGGGCCGCTGGCTTCCGAAGCCAGCGCTCTACCACCACACCACTCAGCTGGCCCACAATGATCTTTTTAAAGGGAAGATTTTGATCTTAGCCAACACAGTTACGCCCTAAGATTCCCTCAACCTTTGAGTCTTATGGAAAAACAGGGCTTCAAACCATTTTTTGTTTTTTAAAGGTGCTTGGGATTCTTATCAACTGGGCCCTAGATAGGAAGAAACAGTGAAGAAGCAACCCAAATAAAGGAATAATGTCACTTTATGCTCTCTTCCAAGGGCAGGGGTTGCCTATGGGCCCTGTGTTAACATATATAAGGAAAGATACTCAAACAAGTTTCCCTATAATAAAAATTTGTGCCCCAAGCTGATTTCCTATAGTCACCTATAAAAGTAGTTGGTAATTCTTTTCAGATAATGAAATTGCATTCTGAACTCAAATTTGTTCAAAAACATCAGAGTGGATCTAATTCATACCATACCTCTCCCTTCACTCCCAATTTGCTCCCCTATAGCCTCACACAGCCAAATTTCCAAATTCTTTCCTGGTATTATTATTATTACTATTATTATTATCATTATTTACCTCATTAAGTGCATGGTTTACACAGTAATTACCGTTAAGACCCAGAATACAACTTCAAATCACTACAGATATAATACTCAATGTAAAAAGAGGTTGGTTATTCAAAACTAATATAACATTTGTGGATTTGTTGAAATCATGCATGGATCTTATGATTGCTTAACCATAAAACCTCTTTTAGAAGCCCATTTTTCTTTTTATCTATGTACCAGCTACCTCTTTCTGTGTAACAAATATCCCAAACTTAGCAGTATAAACAAAAAACATTTATTATCTCATTGTTTCTGTGGTTCAGGTATAGCTTAGATGGGTCCTCTGGATTATATAGCCTCTCACGCTGCAAAATGTTGACCAGAACTAGAATCATCTTAAGACTAAATGGGAGAAAGAAGTTTTCCAAGCTCTTACATGGTTGGTAGCGGGATTCAATTCCTTCTGGTGTGTTGGACTGAGAGCCTCAGTTACTTGCTGGCGATCAGACGAGGGCTTTTCTAGTTTTATTTGCATGTGGAATTCTCCATAGGAAAATTCAAAATATGGCAGCTATCTTCACCAGGTTGACCAAATAAGAAAATGAGTGAGAGAAATGGGGCGAGGGGGGGAGGGGAGAGAGAGAGAAACAGAGAGAGAGAGAGAGAGACAGAGACAGAGAGAGACAGAGAGAGACAGAGAGAGACAGAGAGAGATTAATCGTATATAACATAATCTAGGTGGAAATATCCCATCACTATTCTATTGATTATAAGCAAGTCATTAGATCCAACCCACAGACAGGATGATGGGGTTGCTATCAGGAGATAGGATCATTGTGGTCCATTTTAAAAGCTGTTTGCCATGCAGGTACAAATTCTCACTATCTTTTTTTTCTCTTCTTTGAAAATTACCAAAGAGTTTACTCACTCTTTCACAGTTCCATTCCCATCAAGTTTTCCTTTATTTATTATATATGCATGCATGCATGCATGTAGATATTCATTCAAATCATGTCATTTAGCAAATATCTCCTACATATCTAGTTTAGAGATGGAAGTTAAGAAAACAAAGAGGGATATGACTCAGTTCTTACTACAGAAACCATATATCTAAATAGGTATCTACATACATAGCAAAAATTAAACATCAGTAATAATTTTCAAAATTTTATAATAAGGATTCCCAGTTTGGCGTTCTGCCTTCCTTCTGAATTGGTATTTGAGCCCTAATACAGGGTCCCAATAAATCAATCACTCACTCAAAATATAAAGATGTTTTTTTATCACTGAGGATATGAAAAATATAAATAAAATTATAGTAATAGTTCTTGCTACAATTTGCTTACCATTAATACTAAACTTTTATTTTTGAGTAGAGCATGGGCTATATTTGTCATCCCCTTAAAGCCATATTCACATATATAGCAGTGCTATTCACTATAGCCAAAAAGTGAAAACAATCCAACTGTCCATCAATGGATATACAGAGAAACAAATTGTGGTATATTTGTACAACGGAATATTATTCAGCAGTAAAAAAGAAAAGAGTAATGATGCATGCCACAACATGGATGAAGCTTGAAAATGTTGTTCTACTTGAATAAAGGCAGACACAAAAGATCATACCTTACATAATTGTATTTATATAAAATATTCAGAATTGGCAAATCCATAGACACAAAAAGAAGACTGGCGGTTGCCAGGGGCTGGGTAAGGGGTGGGGATGCAGAGTAATTGCTTCACAGGTTCACAGGTGCTGGCTTTCATTTGCAGGGATGAAAATGTTTTAGAACTGTATAGAGGTAATAGTTGCACAATATCCTAAATGTCACTGAGTTGTACATTTTAAAATGCTTAATCTTTTTGATAGGTCAATTTTACCTCAATTTTTAAAATGAAGAAATGAGAAAGAAACACTCCTAAGTAGACTACTTTGTTTTCAAAGGGCCTGATTCTTAAAAAATAAACAGCCAGAACGGTAGTCTTTGAGAAGGATTTTAGTTTCCTTTTTATTCAAGTGGAAGATTTAGAACTCAGAGCCATTAACTTTGGAAGACTAAGCGTATCTTGATCCTCAAAGTGGGTCCCATAATTAAAGTGCTCTAACAAGGTCTGGATTTTAAACATTTCTTATCAAATGTTCTTCAATTTGGCACCCCTTCAAACTGCCTTCCTGTTTCTAACTCCTTTTCCCGTATTATTATCTGTGCAACTCAAATGATTTCTTTTAAATCATAATTAATAATTATTGTATTGATTAAGTTATTTGCCATATTTTTATTAACAAATGTCCTGAAAGTTGGTTTTGAAGTAATTAACAGAACAGAATCCTCACACTTTTAACATTACATTGGGGGAAGCAGAAAAGAAACAATAAGCAAGTTAATCAGTTATTTGCAGAAAACGATCTGTGTTATGAAGAAATTAAAACTCAGTAAGAGAAGAGAGACTGTGTGACAGACAACGTTAAATACGGGGTTTCCCCAGGTGCTTCTGGTGAGGTGATACCTGAACAATGATGGGAATGAGTAAAAGAATGAAATGTGCAGAGAGACCCAGGGAAGACCAACCCAAGCAGGCAGACGGAAAACCTAAGTATTGTGAGCCAAGAAGGAGCTTGGCTTGTCCAGGATGTAAAGCAGGCCCAATTGACTGGAAGTTAATGAAAGGAGAAAAAAAAAGTACAACACAAG
This sequence comes from Aselliscus stoliczkanus, assembly GCA_033961575.1. Classification (NCBI taxonomy): domain Eukaryota; kingdom Metazoa; phylum Chordata; class Mammalia; order Chiroptera; family Hipposideridae; genus Aselliscus; species Aselliscus stoliczkanus. The sequence goes on from CM066736.1 coordinate 117,670,529, forward strand.
GGTAGACAATACATGGAAGCCAGACCCTGCAGGGCAGGTTTAGACGTGGTGTTTTAGTTGAAGTGTTAATCTTGCCATAAAATCTAGATGCAGTGCTGGGAATTAGTTACTAAACTTTATCAATCTGTTGTGCTGTATAGGGTCTAGGAAGAGAAATAAAATATGGCAGGAAATAGCGCATTTTAAATATCTGAAATGTACAAAAACAGCATTTGACACATGATTGGCCCTAGATAAATATTTTAGGGAGAGACAATATAAACTGACATACATACCAAGGGTTTCCTTCTTCCTTCATATGACTTTCTTTTATTGTACCCGACCTTTTGACTGGTCTCATTCATTATACTTAATTTTTCATTTTGGGGTTCTACGCTACCATTCAGCCAAATTTTCCAGCAATAGTCATTTGATTGCCTTAGTTTCATTCAGGCAGTGTGTTTCAGAGAATGAAAGGCAGTTCATTTAAGAGAGCAGCCTTTGAAATTTTTGCTGACTAAAGGGGCTGTTTTTGCAGAGTGAGTGCTCTTATCGAAAAGTTTAAGTCCTCTGTTTTCAGCCAGCTCAAGGAAATGGTCATTACATGTAGGACTATGCTTATCACTTCAACATTGCACATTTTACTTTAAACCACTTCAGCAAAAATCTCCCATTCCAGCCATGTGCTGTAAGCATCTACCAAAAAAGGCAGGAAAAGTGACCTATGTTGTGATAGGAGGGACAGCCTTCAGAAATAAATTAGCACTCTGCAAAAACACCAGCTACATATGTGACTTTGGCCCACTGGATCATTTCTCTCAAACTGGGGAAGATCACACTAATTTAAAAAAAAAAAAAACAGAATGCCATGGTGTGTTTTCAAAATGGATTTTAAAGTGGCTGTGTGGGTGACTATCTTGAGAGTGACAGATAAGGATCATCATTTTGAAGTTTTAGGTCAATAGAAACAGGCTCTTATTTCTTTGCGGTAATAGCTTAGGGAATCATACACCATCTGTAGAATTTAATTGTATTCATTGTTTTCATAACAAATATATTGCATGACTGTTTGCTTCTTGTGAAATGATTCAAACACTATGCAAGTGAATGGATTTAAGAATTAAAACCCATTTCCCCTTCCAATTGGCCACCCAGCAGTCTCACTATCCTGTTGAATCATAGCCATTAGTTCCAGTTTGATGTTTCTTCCTTAATCTTTGCATATACACCCACAAAAGCATTGAAATGCACACATTCTCACACACGTGTATACTGTTTCATGTGATGATTTTTGAACATCAATTGAAAAGGTTGTGATCTTCCTAAGACCATATTGGGAAGATCTGTCTATGAAAGTAAATATAAACCAACTTCATTTTTTTTTTAAACTTTGCTTGAAATTTCAGGTGTGAATGCCCATGATTTAATTTGCTAATTAATTAATCTTCTATTGATAAGCATAAAACTTGTTTAAAATTTCTCTTCTGGCAAGATTTCTTACACCATGCATTTACATAATTTTTCTCCCTAAATAAAATTTAAAACATTGAACCCAAGCTTCTTACCATAACCATATCTAGAATTTCACTCTAAATTTCTAAATAAATGGAAGTAAAATGATGCCATAATGTACACAAATTTCACATAACAAATCTGCTAAAGTACTTCACTCAATACATGTAAAAAGTCCTATCATAGAAATTCTGCATTTAGATTATTTCAATTTTTCATAAATGTTTATTAAAAATATTGATTACTAATGCTTTATGAATATTACATTGTGGGGTGAAAACAGTGTGTACAAATCTTCTACATGAAAATTATTTTGCTTCTGTTACTATAATATCCAGGAGATGGGAGATACTAGGCAATTCAATAAAATGAGAGAACATTTTGTTCAATTTAGCAGCAAATGGAGAGATTACATTCACCAAACATTTGCCAAATAGATGCTGGGTGACATATTACAAATAAATAAAACCAATTATTTATGAAAGTAAGAAGAATAAACAATTAATACTCCAGAATGGAGGATGAAAATCTCTCATAATGCCCTATCCCAGTCACCAGAAGATTAATCTTAGATCTTAGGGATATTCTTTCCAAATATCTGCAAAGAGAGATCTAGCCTGAGGCAAAGCAAAGGCATCGATACATTGTTCCCTAACAATAATAACAACAGTAATAAGTTTCAATAGAAAACTATGCAGCAAATTTTATAACTTTTATTTGATATTTAAAATGTAGAAATGTAAAAGAATATAAAAACGCTCTGTAAGTGAACATCTCAGATATTTTTGTTGTCATTTTTGAAAATTAGATATTAGAAATACATTCAGATTATAAAAAATACATTACAGCAAAATATAAAATAAAGGCAAATGCATTCTTTCCACTCCCTTATCCCCAGTTTCTCTGTATTCACAATAATCACCCATAAAAGAAAGTTTTTGTTTATTCTTCAAGAAAAAGAAACATATACTGGTATACAGAAACATTTAGTTATACATACACAAATAAAATATTTAATTAAATGTATGTGTATAGGTATATAGTATCCTTTTTTTTGATGATAATGCTTTTATTTCACTGGCCTCTTGAGATATCTTGAATCTAGTTAGCTAGTGTTCAAAGTTTTAACATAATTTAATTTCTAAAATTTTGAAGCATAACGATATATTGAAATTTGCTACTTATTAGAGAAGACAAAGAATTTGGTAGAATATACATTAGAGAGAAACTTCGTGTAATTTTTTTTTTTTTTTTTTTTTTTTTTTAAATTTTATTTTATTTTTAATTAGTTTCAGGTGTACAACACAGTGCAATAGTTATACATTTTACCCCTCAAAGTGACAACCCCCCCACCCCCAATAGTTTCAGGTGTACAACACAGTGCAATAGTTATACATTTTACCCCCCAAAGTGACAAACCCCCGACCCCCAATACACCCCCCCACACCCCCCCATATCATACATATCTATTACTCTTCCTCTGACTCTCTTCCACAGTATAATCCACATCCCGTGACTATCTATATATATTCAATTACAGTAGGTATACCACCTCCACTTTAGTAATACAGTGCAGTGATCAAACCTCTACTCCATCCATGAAATGGTCTACCTAACAAGACCTATGATCATCTGACATTCCACAGAATATTTACAACATTATTAATTATATTCCCCAAACTGTTTTTCCTATCCCAGTAGCAATATTGTAGTTGCCTATTTTTGCTGTCTAATCCCTTCCCTTCACCCTCATTCCCATTCCTCTCCAAATTAGCAACCCTGATTTTTCGTCTATATCTATGAGACAGTTTCTGTTTACTTTGCTCATTCATACAGTTTTTCATATTCCACATATAAGTGAGATCATATGGTATTTGTCCTTCTCTGACTGACTTACTTCACTCAACATTATAGTCTCTAGGTCCATCCATATCATTGCAAATGGCACGATTTCATTCTTTCTTTATAGCGGAGTAATACTCCATTGTATAAATATACCACAGTTTCTTAATCCAGTCATCTACTGACGGGCATTTTGGTTGTTTCCAAGTCTTAGCTATTGTAAATTGTGCTGCTATGAACATCGGGGTGCATAACTTTTTTGAATAAGTGTCTTGGTTTTTTCAGGATAAATACCTAGGAGTGGAATTGCTGGGTCAAACGGTAGCTCTATTTCCAGTTCTTTGAGATACCTCCATACTGACTTCCATAGTGGCTGCACCAATTCATGCAGTCCCACCAACAGTGCAGCAGGGTCCCCTTTTCCCCACAGCCCCGCCAGCACTTGTTGTTTGTTGATTTGTTGATGATAGCCATTCTGACTGGAGTGAGGTGGTATCTCATGGTGGTTTTTATTTGCATTTCCCCTAATGACCAGTGAGGTTGAATTTTTTTCATGTGGCTGTTGGCCATCTGTATGTCCTCTTTAGAGAAATGTCTCTTCATATCTTCTGCCCATTTTTTAATTGGGTTGTTTGTTTTTTTGGTGTTGAGTTTCATGAGTGTTTTATAAATTTTGGATATTAACCCCTTATCAGATATATCGTTGGCAAATATATTCTCCCATTCAGTAGGCTTCCTTTTTGTTTTATTAATGGTTTCCTTTGTTGTGAAAAAACTTTTAAGTCTGATATAATCCCATATGTTCATTTTTTTCTTTTACTTCCCTTGCCCGTAGGGATGTATCAGTAAAAATATTGCTCCGGGTAATGTCTGCAAATGTACTCCCTATATTTTCATTTAGGATTTTATGGTTTCAGGTCTTACATTTAAGTCTTTAATCCATTTTGAATTTGTTCTTGTATAAGGCGTAAGGAGATGATCCAGTTTCATTTTTTTGCATGTGTCAGTCCAATTTTCCCAGCACCATTTATTGAATAGACTATCTTTACTCCAGTGTAAATTCTTGCTTCCCTTGTCATAGATTAACTGTCCGTAAATGCTTGGATTTATTTCTGGGCTCTCTGTTCTGTTCCACTGATCGATGTGCCTGTTTTTATGCCAATACCAAACTGTCTTGATTACTGTGGCCTTGTAGTAGGTTTTGATGTCTGGTAGCGTGGATCCCCCCAACTTTGTTTTTATTCCTCAGAATTGCCGAGGCTATTCTGGGTCTTTATGATTCCATATAAACTTTAGGATTATATTTTCTATTTCTGTGAAAAATGCCCTTGGTAGTTTGATAGGAATTGCATTGAATCTATATATTGCTTTAGGCAGTATGGACATTTTAACTATATTAATTCTTCCTATCCATGAGCATGGTAGGTGTTTCCATTTATTTGTATCTTCTATGATTTCTTTCTTCAATGTCTTATAATTTTCTGAGTACAGATCTTTCACTTCTTTGGTTAAATTTATTCCTAGGTATTTTATAGTTCTTGACGCAATTGTAAATGGGACAGTTTTCTTAATTTCGCTTTCCATTAGTTTATTATTGGTATATGCAAATGCCACTGATTTCTGAACATTGATTTTATATCCTGCTACTTTACTGAATTCGTCTATCAGTTCCAATAGTTTTTTGATGGAGTCTTTGGGGTTCTCTATATACAGTATCATGTCATCTGCATATAGTGACAATTTTACTTCTTCCTTGCCAATTTGGATGCCTTTTATTTCTTTTTGTTGTCTGATTGCTGTGGCTAGAACTTCCAGCACTATGTTGAGAAACTTCGTGTAATTATATGCTGGAAGTGTCTTATATATAGTATCCTTTAGTTGACACAACAAATACCACAATTTTACACGAGAAACAAAAAATAATGCAATGTATTATCTTAGGGCTCTTTCCAAAAAGTGCAGGTGTAGCTCACATTATGTTCTATTAAAAATATTTCCTCTTTATTGAAGTATAATTAAACTGCATAGATTTTAAGAGTACAGCTCAACTAATTTTACATATATATGAATCCATGTAACCACCAGTTCGATTTCCCACACCCCAGAACATTGCTCTCTCCCCTCAGATGTCTCAACATTAATCACACATTTGATTTCCATCTAGATAGATTGCTTTGACCTTTCTTGATCTCCATATAAATATAATATTTCAGTAATCCATCTATCAGAGAAACTGAGCAGCACACTTCTTGAATCCTTGTATTTCTCAAATGAGAACGAAATATAGTTCTAAATTTTAGAGTCAGTTTTCCTCAGTAACTCTAGACTTCAAATTCCTATGAAATAATTGCCATACATATATTGGACAAAGAATTTGTTGCAAGAAAATATTTTTTTAAAAGAACTGCAACTAAATATAAAAAGAGGAACATCAAATTTTAGGAAAAGGGAAACAGATGAACATGAGTACTTCAAGAAAGAAGATATATATATATGTCCAATAAGAAAACAACATTAAATTAAATTAAAACCACAATGTTATACTAGCTTACACCTATTAGACTAATTCCAAGTAAAAATCTGTCAGTACTAACTGTTGGTAAGAATCTGGAGCAAGTTGGAATACTTATACACTGAAGGTGAGAATATAAAATTACAACACCACTTTGCAAAACAGTTTAGAAAGTTCTCAATTAGTTAACCTAATTATGAAAGGACCCAGAATTCTGCACTCAGGAAAATGAAAACATATTCCTACACAAAGACATGTGTCCGAAGATTCCTTGCAGTTTAGGTTCATGACAGTGAAAAGGGGAAACCCACCTAAATGCTCATATAGAGATAAGATAGAAGAGCAAGATGGCCAATCGTCTTAGCTCAGAATATTTAACTGGGAACAAACTGCTGATATAGATGATGCAATGGATAAATACCAAAATCTCTACATTGAGTTAAAAAAGCCAGGTTAAAGACCATATACTGTATGACTCTACTACATAAAATTATTTAAAATCCAAACTAACTTGTAGTTAGATAAAGTAACTTAAAGAGGGGTTAGAGGGGGTGATGCCTGCCAAAACCCAAAGGAAACCTTTTGGAAATGATAGAAATGTTCTGTATCCTGATAATGGAGGTAGTTTTACAAGTGTATGCAATCTTCAACCCTCAATGAATTGTACACCTTAAATCACCCAGTGTATTGTATGCAAAAACACAGTTCAATAAGTTAGGTTAAAAAAATAAAAGAGGTTCGGAAGAAGACGTTACATTAACATATGCAAGGAACAGATGCATAGAAACAGTTGAGACTTTCCATTCAAATCATGAGAAAATATGTAAATGAAGTTTATGTTATTAAATTTGAAAACCTCAATGGTGTAACCTATGTTCTAGAAAAATATACAGGAAATATTGAAATGAGACTGTAATTCAGTGTCACCTCCAAGCCACTATACCAAATGGGTACTTGGTTAAAAATCTTTAGTATGATATAGATACCATTACAATCGAGAACTAAACTGAAATAACTACACAGCAAGCGGAACCAGGCTGAAAATAAACTGGATGAAGCAAACATAGAAACAGACCTTTCCGTCACAGTAGTATAAATATTACAAGGAGAAGTATTGGAATCACTTATGTACATATGTTATGTATATATATCATTGCTAATATTTATTTTTCTAAGAAGTCCACATTGTCTCATTCAGGGCTCACACTGACCCTGTAATTAGTTTCCTAGGGCTGCTATCACAAAGTGCCTTAATACAACATCAACTCATTCTCTCACAGCTCTAGAGGCTAAAAGTCTAACATCAAGCTTTCATCAGCATCTCACTGCCTCTGGGGGCTGTAGGGGAGAATGCACTCTTTGACTCGCCTTGTGTGGTAGTTAGTTGTCCACATTCCTTGACTCATGGCCCCATCACTACAATCTCTGCTCCTATGGTCACATTGCCTTCTCTTCTTCTCACTCTTATAAAGACACTTGTCATTGGATTTATGCCTGACTCAAATGACCCAGGATGATCTCATCTCAAGGTCTTACTTAATCACATCTGCAAAGACTTTTTTTTTTTCTAAATAAGGTAACATGCAGGTTCCAAAGATTAGATGGTGGAGATACCTTTTGGAGGACCACCATTCCACTTAGTACCCTCTGCAAGGCAGATATAATCATCACTGCTTTATTAAAAATGAATCTGAAGCTTATTGGGGTTTAGTGACTTAATAGAAAGATGTCACAGCCTTTCTGTTGTTAAAATCAGGTTTAAAGTCTGAATTTGTCAAACTCTAAAGCTTTTACATGAAACGTCTCCAAAGGGTACTTAATCATTAATTAGTTTCAATGTGTAATGTGTGTGTGTGTGGGGGGGTAGTTTTCCACCATCAAACACCACCCCACTTGATTGTCCTATTGTGCAATTCAACTCAATTCTGACACTATCTACCTGGAGATAGTGTCAGATCCCACAGTAAAAGTTTCAGTCCTATAAGACTGCCCTAGACCCACAATTCAGATGCTAATCATTAAGTCCAGGTTGTTGCCTATACTTCTGACTATACTACTTGAGATTGGTGGTTCCAATGACCCTCCTCCTTGGGTATGATTAATCAACTAGAGAAACTCACAGGAATCAGGGAAACATTTTACCTGTGAGAATACTAGTTTATTAGAAAAGGATATAATTTAGAAACAGCCACATGGTAGAGATGCATAGGGCAAGGTATGTGGGAAGGGGTGTGGCGCTTCCATGCCTGCTCCAGGCTCATTCACCATTGTCCATGCATCTGCTGGTATTCACAAACTCAGATCTTCAAAGCCCATCCATTTGTGTTTCTATGGAGGATTCATCACATAAGCATGATTGATTAAATCATTTGCCATTGGAGATTGATTTAACCTCCAGTTTGGAAGCTACTGTCTACCTTATTCACTCGAGCATATAAGGATATTTCATTATAGTTGATTTGTATTTTTTTCCCTTTAACTTTGTATCCTCCTGGAAATGTTGCTGTTATGAGTGATCCTTTTCTGTTGTAATTCACATTTACGTCTAAGTGCTTATTTCCAAAACACTGATATTCAAGGAGACATTCTGGAAGAATGATTTCATGTCTTTGTTTAAAATTCTTTCATCAACCATTTTGGTTTAATGGATAGAAAAATACATAAACTAAAAAAAGAGAAAACATAAAGGAGCAGAGAAAGAAACCTAGAGTTAGTAGTGGCTGGAAAATTAGAGCATGCCATGTGATAATAGTACATGAAAGCCAATCAGCCATGTCAAAGAGAAGGAGTGTAATTTTAGGTATATTACCAACATATCAATAACTGGGTGATGGGTACAAAAATATCAGACTAGTAATCAAGAATGCAAAGCCTTATTTATTTATTTTTTTAACTCTACCATCCTTCTAAAACTTTAGGATATAATAAAGCCTCCCAGAGATGAGTCAAATCTATCTCATCCTTAGCCCTACCTCCTCCTTTCTCCCAAATTTATTTCCATTAATAAACACATATAAATATCATGCCATAATTCTTTTCTCCTATAATATAATGTAATTTCTATTGTAAGTCTCAATTCCAGCAGAGTTTGAAAATTTAGCCTTGGTCAATTCGGGGACTCAATGATTTCAGAGTTTTCCGTCACCTTTCTCTGAGTTTTAGTCTAAAAATCTCTTGGCTGCTATTTGATTGCTAAAACACAGGATAGGCAGGTAGCTATTTGGACCTCAGACATTGCCACCTCTCCATGATGAAAGAAACTGAGATAAGCATTGTCTTTTTAATAAACATATTGTCCATGTAAATAAATGTTTGAGACAACCTAAGTTTCATCTGTTCTTCAGTCATTGGTCTATAGCTACCACAGGCTTCTCAGCTCCGGCTCTCTCTCCAGTGCTGCCTACCCTGAGCATTCAGGGAATACATTACTGTTTGTGGAATTCAGGGAGGGCTATTGCCTGTGTGTAAAACTCATTTATTTCTCCATGGTGTGCAGAAAGATTCTCTGTGCGCTGGTAGCTTCCTGGGTTCTCCCAGGTTATTCTCTGCTCCTATAGCCTCCAACCTATTTGGAATTTTGGTCATTCCTCTCAACCACTCACTTGGTTGGAAGGCAGGGCACAGAGTCCATTCTCTTTGATTCTTCTTACCTTTAAATTCTGCCCATAGAAATTATATCTAACATGGGTCAGGCAGTCTTTGGTACCTGTTGTTAAGGGCAAAAATATAATCTTCCAAATCCTGTGGGTTTAGGAAGATGAATTCCAGTATTTCAGATTTTTGCATTTCAAGTTACTTTTCCCACTCAAAACTATTATCATGCCATTAGTTGTAAAAGCCAACTTAAAATCCCCAAACCTATGGTGATGGTTCCAAGCATGTATATATTTATCAAAACTCATTGGATTACAAACTTAAAAAGAGGACATTATAGTATATGTAAATTATATCTCAATAAATTCATTTTAAAAAGACAAAAACTCAAAATTTCATAAATAACTGTCTGTTTCTTTGGTGTTTTCTCTCAGGCAATTAGGAGAAAATGCCCTAAGCAATGACTAATTTATGCCATGTAATAATTGAGATAAGGTGTAGAGCGGAGGAAAAACTCAAAATAATATCCTATGCAATAATGTTAATAACAGTAAGAATAGTGGCAATGAAAATGAACACTTATAGTTTCTTAATGTGTGCCAGAAAACAGAATTTATATTGGTTAATATTCACTGTAAAGTATAAAAAGTGTGTATGAATAGCTCCATTTCACAAATGCAAGAGCTCAAGTTCAGGAGATTAAGAGAAGTATGTAAGATCAAATAGCCTGTTTCAGGTGAGGAGTGATTTAAAAGCAGTCTAATTTCCAAATCTTTACTCTTAACCACTATCCTATGCCAACATTTCAAGGTTGTTTTCCTGGTCAAAGCAACAATAATAATTCAAATGAAAATTACAGTGATAAAGTTATGACGATGATGGGAATGATGATAACAACATGATGAAGATATCGTTATATTGATAATTTTTAGCAGTGATGTCCGTCGTTCTTAATGTTTAATGTGTGTTGACCCATTTACTGCTCACAACTGCCATGACAATGCTATTGCCATCTCAATGCTTAAAATAAGAAAAGTAAGGCTCACGTAAGCTAAAAAAAAAGCACACTCAAAATCATACAGCTCAAAAGTATTACAAGTTATGCAGGACTATAGGTTTGATTAGCATGAGAGCCCACTCACTCAACCTCATTGATTTATTCCTCTTAATAGCTTGTTTTTCTTGCCCTTTTTAAAATAAGCCCATTAATTCTGTTGTTATCATGTTTGGATACACATACTGAGTAATTTAACAGTATTCCATAATTGTTATTTATTTGGGATTGTTAACTAAATAATAAATGTCACTGCTTTTTCAAGTAAAGTACATGCTGTCTGTCAACTTGTACAAAGATGGGGGCTGATAGAAAGGGGAAAAAATAGTACTAACCGCTTTCTGAACTTTGGTTTGTATCAATATATTCAAATTGTTGTGCATATTCAGCTAGTCTCTGTCTCATGTATATCTCTATCCATAGATTTTTTTCAATTTATATATTATTGATTATTTTAAGAAGACATATGAAGGTAGGATGAAAAGTAGTAAAAGAAGCTACCTTTTATTCCTCCTTATTGACAGTTGAAAAATAATATTTATGACTACTTCCTGAATCCACAAATGCACTGATAACTTCACACGCATTATTTACCAGTCTCCCATGAGGTTTTAGTACTTAGTGTATAAATTCATTGCTCTACAAATGCAAGATGCTCAGGGAATAAAGAGAAATGGGAGGCCTATGAAATAACTCTAGTCATAACATTCAGAACCTTACATGGAATCCATTCTGGTAACAAAGTGTAGCCAGTGTTTGAAGGTCATAATGATAGGAAGTAAACAGGAAGCCACAATTGGACCTTTAAGATGGACATGAGAGGCCGACTGAGTGGTGCGGTGGTTAAGCGCTGGCTTGGGAAGCCAGCAGCCCCGGTTCGGATCCCACATATGAGGGTCAATGACACTGCCCTCAAAAAAAAAAAAAAAAAGATGGACGTGAGTATTTGGAACTTAAGAATTAAGAAGACCTTGAAGGTAGAGCAAAGAGGGAAAAAAAAGAAAACTCAAGAAATACAAGATGAGCTCTGATGATCCCTAGACAAGCATGAAGCTAGAGGCAGTGGCAAAGCTCCAGTTAAAACTCTGTAGTGTCAGAGTTATTTTCTTCCATAGTGCTTAGCACTGTAATTTCATTAGCCACTGAACTGAGACAAAGATGATTCCAGCAACTCAGTATAAACTGAACATGTTTTAGCAACTCCTGTGAAAAGTCACTGCATTCTAAGTGATACCTTGCCACTTAACAACATCAGAGATAAAAATAGTTTTGCTTTAGGAAGAAAATCATGTGCATCCAAGAATATTTAGTATTTGTAAGTTATTGGAAAAATTTTATAGCCTCAAAGGCTAAGACCCTTTTATCCCTCCAGCAGTTTTGTAACTTTAGTTTGTAAGTCTAAAAGTGTTTAAACAATTTAAATTTGCATCAAAATGTGAAAACCTAATAAAAACCACCATGAGATACCACCTCACTGCAGTCAGAATGGCTATCATCAATAAATCAACAAACAACAAGTGCTGGCGGGGCTGTGGGGAAAAGGGGACCCTGCTGCACTGTTGGTGGGATTGCAGATTGGTGCAGCCACTATGGAAGTCAGTATGGAGGTATCTCAAAGAACTGGAAATAGAGCTACCGTTTGACTCAGCAATTCCACTCGTAGGTATTTATCCTGAAAAAAACAAGACACTTATTCAAAAAAAGTTATGCACCCCTATGTTCATAGCAGCACAATTTACAATAGCTAAGACTTGGAAACAACCAAAATGCCCATCAGTAGATGACTGGATTAAGAAACTGTGGTATATTTATACAATGGAGTATTACTCCGCTATAAAGAAGAATGAAATCGTACCATTTGTAATGATATGGATGGACCTAGAGACTATTATGTTAAGTGAAATAAGTCAGTCAGAGAAAGACAAATACCATATGATCTCACTCATATGTGGAATCTGAAAAACTGTATGAATGAGCAAAGTAAACAGAAACTGTCTCATAGATATAGAGGAAAAATCAGGGTTGCTAATTGGGAGGGGGATGGGGATGAGGGAGAAGGGGAAGGGATTAGACAGCAAAAATAGGCAACTACCATATTGCCACTGGGATATGAAAAACAGTTTGGGGAATATAATTAATAATGTTGTAAATATTCTGTGGAATGTCAGATGGTCATAGGTCTTGTTAGGGAGACCATTTCATGGATGGAGTAGAGGTTTGATCACTGCACTGTATAACTAAAGCGGAGGTTGTATACCTACTGTAATTGAATATATATAGATAGTCACAGGATGTGGATTATACTGTGGAAGAGAGTCAGAGGAAGAGTAATAGATATATATGATATGGGGGGGAGTGGGGTGGCGAATTGGGGGTGGGGGTTGTCACTTTGAGGGGTAAAATGTATAACTATTGCACTGTGTTGTACACCTGAAACTAATTTAAAAAAAATGTGAAAACCTACAGGGATATGTAAATTTTTTCAGCTACCAGATGAGTATAAAATATATCAAGTACATAAAAAGCATACCTTTACATGTGTGAATTAATATTACTTATTTTAAATAGGTTTCATACATGAAATACTAATTCTATTCAAGAACTCAAAAGAAGCTGTGATGTGGAATAGTGAATTTGTTCAAAAGTTAGTAGAAACAACTGGACAATATAGAGTTACATATTTTATTCCAGGACAGAGAAATTAGACAATTCCCAGGAATATCTGCATGAAATCATACTATGCTTTTGAAATAAAAAAACAAAAAAACAAAATCCAGAGTAAATTACTAGAATTATAGGTTTATTAAAGTTGATATACTTTTCTGCTTCATCAGGCCAACGTAGGACGTAATGAAGCTATTGTGATACAGTAACTATAGGAGGAACAAAGAGAGGTGGCTGGAGGAGTCCCAGACATAGTGAGAAGGTGGTATGCTCCTGTTTCCATTTACTCAGTCAGCTTTTGACTGCCCTGTATGTATACACAACAACCAGTATATGTGTTTGGAACATTTAGGTGAAATTGCATCATAAATCAGCATTTTGCAGTAACTACCTAAACCATCAAATTCATCAGTACAGTCTATATGACATTGCACAGGTGTACGGCAGTGATCAAACATACACACACACACACACACACACACTTAAAAGTATGCACACATTTTAAGAAAGGAAAAAAACTAGGGCTGGCTCTTAACCAGTTGGTTAAGAGCTCACTCAAGAGTGCGAGCTCTGAGCAACAGGGTTGATGGTTGGATTCCCGGCTAGAACTGAGCAGCCGCTGAGCTGCCAACAGGTGGCAGGATCACTCAGCTAAAAAACCCCAAAAAAACTCCACTATTAAAACTGTAATACTCAATATATGCTGATAACAAAAGATGAACACAAGTCATACACTTTTTGGCACTCCTGGTGTGTGTATGTGTGTGCATGTGTGAGTGTGTGTGTGTGTGTATGTGTACATGTGTATGACTCACGCACGTTATGGAACATTAAACTTATGAGGCCCTAGAGGCCATGGAAACAAACTACACTTTATTGCTCTCTCTTGCAAGATTTATTGTATTTTTTTTTAATTTAATTTAAACAATTCATTTCTTCCAGACTGGGGAAAAGAAGTGAAAGTTAACCCCAGTGGTCTCAGGTCTGTGGAATCATCAGATGTCTTGAAATCTTTATACATAACACAGAAAAATGGGTACTACTCAAGTAAATATAGCACTCCAATAAATACTCATGGAAAATAGAAGTGTGTATCTCCATTACATTATTGTCTTAAATTGAAGTGGTATTTTCTTCTCCGTGTAATTATCTTCAATAACCTAATGAAGAAAATATAACAAATGATATGGTTGCCACAGAAACAGATATATATATATATATATATATATATATATATATATATATATATATATAAATAAAGAGAGAGAGAGAGAGAGAGAGAGAGAGAGAGAGAGAGAGAGAGAGAGAGACTTTTTTTTTTCTTTTTACATCTCCTTTGCTTTGTTTTAATGGGATAAAATCCTTTCTAATAAATATAATTTTGCAATTTAGCTAGTTCCAGCTTCTGGGTTTGCTTCATTATAATGAATAAATTTGGAAAATGATATATGTCCCAGTAATGGAATACGTTCATACTTAATTACTTGGTGGAATTATTTTGAAGACATAATGCTGTTGACAAATATAGTATTTTCCTGCTTCCTGAGGTAATTAATAGTGTTGTTTATTGTTCTAAAAGTTTTCTCTTTTGACAGACATAATTTGTTAAGTAAATTGGACGCTAAAATGCATATGGACTTACTGGATACCAAATAATAAAGTATTATCAAGGATAATGATACAAAAATAGCTCTTGGAAAAAATAGTACTATGATGCAAATAGTTGCCATGGTGATAGCTTAAATTCACTGTGTGATTTTTAAAAATAATATATTTTAAGAACATGTGAATTTAACTAATATATTTTTAAAATATAGACTACAACAGATCTACGAAAAAAAACCAAAAACCAAAAAACAAAAAAAACCCAGAATTATTTTTCCAAGTTTTCATATATTTTTATTTTGTATCAATCATTTGGATATTGACTTGTCCAACCAGTGGAGATAGATACTCACAAATATGAAAACTACATCAAATGGTAGAAAAGATTCATGTGTTGCTTGGGGAATTGAACTACATCACTTCATGTCATGAAAAACAAGGCATATATATATATATATATATATATATATATATATATATATATCAAAAGTAAGAAAACTAGCTGTGTCAAAATCAAGATTAATTATTAGATATGCCTACAGAAATTTTAAAACATAATCCAAAGCTCAACAAAAGACTGAGTGTCACAAATATATTAGACAGTCAATAAGAATTTGTTACATGAGATAATTATTGCTCAAATTATGCCATTTACCCCATCTTCATTTCCAAAATATATGTTGAATCCCTGAGATAAGGAAGCTTTTAGGAATACTTCCCTGCAATATGTAAAATTGAAAGCATTAGAAGATATATTATTTAAACTTAATAGATTAATTATACCTTTGAGGATACAAATCCTACTGCTGAAAAGCAAGCATTACTTACGAAAAATAATAACAGACAAAGGATGGTCATCTATTACTTTGCAAAATGTAAGACATTACTGCCTACATCAAATATTGGAAAAGTCATCTAACAGTGCCATACATAGAGAAATGATTCAAAGATATGCTAAATGGGTTAAATTAAATGATGCCATGGATGTATTTGCATATATTGGTGCTTAGTAGGTCCTCAGTAATAACTGTTTTTGAAAGAACTGATAAGACTCTACTTTCTCACTTTTTTTTTTTTTTTTTTTTTGAGGGCAGTGTCACTGACCCTCATATGTGGGACCCGAACCGGGGCCGCTGGCTTCCCAAGCCAGCACTTAACCACCGCGCCACTCGACCGGTCCTACCTTCACACTTTTTTACTTTATTTATAAACTAGTGTATTCTCTGTTTTCACTGATCAAATGATTGGGTTAAACACACACACACACACACACACACACACACACACACACAGCTAATCTTAACTAATAATGTTATTTGGTTAACATTTGTTTATATGTTTAGAATTTTCCTATCACATCTTGTCAATTTATTCATTTGATTCTACAGAAATACTGAAAAATACCATAACTTCCGTTTCACGCATTGAGACAAACAAGCAAAATAGTTAAGTGTCTGAACCAAGGTAAGTAAGTGCGCCAATCCAGGTCTTTTAAAGACCCCACACATTTGCACATCTAGCCTTTCTTTCAAGCCACTTTAGTTTTATATATTGTATTTTATGATTTTTATGTATACTCTAAAATTTCCTATGCCTCTTTAACAAAACTGTTGTGTAACAATCCTTTAGGTAGGCACCAGGATTTCTGAGTCGCCTCTAATATGTTGCTGACTCAGTGTCGGGTGTTGAGAAGCTCTCTAAGTTTTGTGAAAACCTATAGGTGTTGGTCGAATAGACATTCTACCCAAATCCTCTCAACAAGGTTATTATTCTTAAAGAATGATATCGTTACTAATAATAGGCAAAAAATACTACAAAGAAACACATATTCTGAGACAAGAAATTTATACTGATTGGAATCTATTGGTATTCCCCTGTGTAATCTCAGCCAGAGACTTCAAAAGATGGTGTTTGGGGTGAGAAAGAAGTGAGGCTAATATTGAAGGAAGGAGATAAAGAAAAACATAATAATATTTATTGAATATCAAATACATGCCTTTCATAGCATTAAGCTTTTTCTCTGCAATTAACCTTTGTTGGGTTTTTTTGTTTTTTTTTTTTTTTAAGCTGAGCCATCCTGCCACCTGTTGGCAGCTCAACGGCAACTCAGCTCGGGCTGGCCTCGAACCACTGTTGCTCAGAGCTCAGCTCTCACTCTTGAGCAAGCTCTTAACCAACTGAGCCATTCGGACGGCCCTTGCAATTAACCTTTGAAATGATCATTTTGACACTCATTATGAGACAAGGAGAATGAATGGGGCATTGGGAGACTAAAGTGACTCATACAACATCATCCAATTACTTGGCAACAGCTTTGAGATTTAAATATAAATTTTTCAAATTTCAAAGCTCTTACCACATAGCATGCTCACATTTCATCATTTACACAACAGGAGTGCATGTGTGGGAGGTTTGGGGACTAAGGATTAAAGATGTATATAATTTATTTAACTTTCACAATAATACTGAGAAGTACGCATTTCAATTATTGTCCCCAATTTCTAAATGAGAAAATTAAGTTGCAGAGATTATTATGCTGCTAATATGTGAAAAAGACAAGAATAAATCTTCCATCTATTAAAAACCCTGATTTCTGGCAACACCTATATTAGTAACCTAGAAGAATGCTTCAAGTTTTCCAACCCACAATAAGCATAGGCAGAGTAAGCATGGGAACAAGTAGGCATTTATAAAGTCTGCATCTTGATATAGAAGTGTTTTTATGAATTTATATCTCTATAGTCTACAGATATTTAACAAAAAACAAAAAAATGTGAACACAAAAGCTAAAGCATATTTCTCATTCTTTTCCTTTATATGGAATATTGAAGACTGGCTTCTAATATACTTCTGTACATTCACTCATTTATTTACCCCAAAATATTTATTTCATGTTCAAGTTACAAAGAATATGTAACTGAATAAGTAAATGAATATGTAAGTGTAGATCGCGGAGCCTATATTTTAAACAGGAACAAAATAAACAAATAAATAAGTAACAATACATACGAGAGTAGGTGGTTATACATGAATGGAGTTTACTAAAACAGAGTGATATGGTGAAAGCCAGAAAGGGGAAAGGATTGCTGCAAATTTAGGTGTCACATCCAACAACCATACAACATTAGTTGAAAGATTGGTGCAACAAGTCTTCCAAGTACGTAAGCAAAAAAATATTCCAAAACAGAAGGAGTAGTAGCAAATGAAAAAATCCCTGAGAAACAAACATAGAGCACATTGAAAGGACTAAGAATGGATCAGAGAGGTAATAGTGGGAGAGGCAGACTTTGTAGACACGCATAAGCCATATGCTCAAGCCATACGCTGAGTGAGATGAAAAGAAAATGGAGTGTGTTGAGTAGAAGAATGGCATCTGACATATTTTAGAGGTTCACTATGGCTGCTGTGTTAAATAAAGTAAATACATAATTGATGTGAGAGAAAATAGAGACTCGAACCATGGTGGTAGTGGTGGTTATAAAGAGGATTTGAAATTTAAATGTTATAAAGGTAGAGGCAACAGGATTTATTGATTCATAAAATATAGGATTTGTGAGATAAAGGAGCATCAAGAATATGTGCAAGCTATCTGGTCTGAACAACTATGAGAATGAATTGGCTATTTATTGAGATTTTAAAAAAAAAAAGTGTGCAGGAGAAGCAGATTGAAATGGGATTGGGGATAAAATGGGGGCTTAGTTTTAGACATGTGTAGTGTGAGACACATTATACATCAAAGTGAACAGTTGATCAGCCAGCTGGATACATGAATCTGAAGTTTAGAGAACAAATCAGAGTTGGAAATATAAATTAAGGTTTGTCAGTACATCGATGACATATAAGACTATAAGACTAGATGAAATTGCCAAGGGAATATATTTTGATTGAAAAATGAAAAAAAATTCAAGGATTACGCCTTGTAGATATTTGGAAGATAATGACAAACCAGTAAAGGTTAGTGACAAGGAGAAGTCATTAAGGAAGAATCCTGGGGAATAAATTTGCTTGGAAGCCTAGTAAAAACAGTATTTCACAAGAGGAGTGATGAATGACCCCAAATGCTGCTGATAAATCAAGTAGGCAAAGAGCTGAGGACTGGTGACTGGACTTACCCTCACAGACATCATTGGAGACCAGGAAAATAGCAGTTTGGTTACAGAGTAAGGATTAAACTTGACTGGCGTGGTTTCCAAAAAAAAGTGAGAGGAGAGTAATTTGAGACAACACATATAGACAATGTATTTGAGTCTTGCTCTAAAAGGAAATGGGGTTGGAGATGATGGTAAGCAAAGTCAAGAGTTTTCATAGATATGAGAAATATTACAGCTTAGCATGTCTGTGTGACTATCAGAAAGTTTGGATTGAGTGAGAAAACTGACCCTACAGAACAAAGACAGAGGGGAATTAATAATGTCCTTGAGTAAGAGATGGGTGGCAGAATCTCATGGAAGGTTGGTCTTCAATAGAAGCAATAAAAAAGTAGCAGTAAAAGAAAAATAGTGGTAAATGGGAGACAAGTCATATAGGCTCAGATACAAGTAGACAGACATGGTGGTGGAAGTTTGAGAATTTATCTCAAAAAGCTGCCTTTGTTTTGTTTTTTTGGTGTGTGTGTGTGTAAACATTTAAGTTCTAAACTCTTAGCAAATTTCAATTATACAGCACAGCTTTATTGACTATAGTCACCAAGTTTTTCATTAGATCCTCAGACCTTATTCATCTTATAGCTAAGTTTGTACCTTTTTGCCCAATTCTCCCTATTGCCCTGACACCCCAAGTCCTTGGCGACCGCTTTTCTACTGTTCGTTTCCATGAGTTTGACTTTTTTTTTTTTTTTTTTTTTAGATTCCACATATAAGTGATACCATGTAGTAGCTGTCTTTCTGCCTGGATTATATCACTAGCATAATTTCCTCAAGTTCCATCCATGATGCTGGAAATGGCAGGATTTCCTTCTTTCCCATATCTAAAAATCTTTTATAATACACCAATGACATGAATTGGTGAGGAATTATTGTCTGGAAAACAAGAAAAGTCTCACCACTTTTCATGTAAGTGTTTTTCTATCTGTGAATTTTCTAACAAGAGTAGAACTACTAATTGTTGTTTTTTTAAATTGTGTTTATTTGCTTTTATTGTGATTGTTGTTTTGTCCTTCCAGTGGCCATTCAGTCTTCCAAACAGTTATTCCCCAAGGACATTTTTGAAGTTGAACTTTCCCTAGATTTCTTTTGTGTGGAGTGCCTTATTTCTTCTACTTTCAAATGGGGAAGAATAAAAATCCCTTTGATTGAAAAAAAAATTATAATTTGTATGAGAATGAAACAATTTCATTCTCATCTTAGTCCATTTCGATTGCTATAACAAAAATGCCACAGACTGATGGCTTAAACAAAAATTTACTCTCACAGTTCTAGAGACATGGAAGTCCAAGATCGAGGCATAGCCACATTTGATGTCTCAGGATGACCAGGTAGCTGGTTTATAGATGGCCATTTTTCTGAGTCTCCTCATGGAGAAAGGGGAAAGGGGCAAAGGAACTTTCACAGATATCTTTTATAAGGGATGCTAATCCCTAATCATCTCCCAAAGACCTCAGCTCCTAATATCATCAGGAGAATATCAACTAGGGAATAAGTTTCAGCATATGAATTTTGAAGGCACACAAACATTAAGCATATGGGAATTCTCAAATTCAGGTGAACTAAAAAGTATATATTGTTAGCAAGAATTCATATAGACACTCACCAGATTCTCCTGCTGTAGTCTAATGTTGTTGAATCTGGGCTTTCCTGGAATAGAATTCTTGACTTGTTGACCAAGAAATTAAAAGTGGCTTAATGAAAGCATTCTTTTTTTTTTTTTTTTTTTTTGCTGAGCCATCCTGCCACCTGTTGGCAGCTCAGCTGCAGCTCAGCTCGGGCTGGACATCGAACTGCTGTTGCTCAAAACTCAGCTCGCACTCTTGAGCGAGCTCTTAACCAACTGAGCTACTCGGCTGGCCCCCAAAGCGTTCATTTTTTGAAATGATAATTCACACAACCTGCTGCTTACCACTCATTATTATTACTCACTAGTCTTTTTTAGTATTCTCTTTGCTTAACAGAAATCTACCCCTTGTAGCATTCCTTTGAAAATACAATTACAGTATATATATATATATATATATATATATATATATATATATATATATACACACACACATACCCACTATAATCATGTACAAATATTAAATGTCATATCCCTATGATCTATAACTCTGGAAACAGATAAACACACACAAAAACATTTGTGATTTTAATGATAGCTCTGCTTTTCATTGTCATTTCAAGTTCTCAGGAGTAATGGAGTTCTACAATGATATAATCCCCCTCCCCAACCTCCCAATGTAAGATGTATCCCCCACTAACAAAATGATATTCACTAAAATGAGGGAGAAAATATTACAAGATTCAAATTGGATGATGAATATACTTCAACAATTTTGCTTTTGTTTGAATTTAATTGGTTTTAATTACACTCTGCCTTGCGTTATCTATCAGTGATGCTTTGAAGTCAGACTTGAAAAGAGAATTCTGAATTACTCTTTCAAGAATATCCTGACGCATATATCAACCTCAACGAATGTGGACTTTCCTCTCTCTCAGAATAATAGATGTGCTACTACACTGGAAATTCAATTAAATTACTTATTAAAGGCATACTGTAAGTAACTGAACCCATCATGACATCTGATTTTTTGGGGGGTATCAAACAGGGAAATGAATCTGAGGTTCCTGAACAAAAGTGACATTTTTGGAAGCCTTTGCAGATATGTCCCAATTTCTTTTTGTGTCCAATTTTCACTTAAAAGTCCACTAAAACTGCCTTAGGTTAGTTGCCTTGTCGAAAAGTTTCTTGTCCTGAGACCTTTTATTCTTAAAGCCATCTTTTTCTTTTAGGATAAAGATACACAATTTGATACTTGCAGTAGTATGACAGCTGTGGCCTTGGTGATGGTGTTGGGCTAGGACATTAGTCACTCTTGCAGTTTTTGTCAAACTGGCTCCATTGTCTGTGTGTCTACAGTCATGGGGAACCTCCTCTTAGTCTTCAGTTCTATGAGCCATTACATGACAGTCTATTTAATAAAAGGTCAAATCTTCTACAGCCTAATAGAGCACAAGCTATTAAAGCTACACAAAATAAAACAATATAAGAAAAACCTAAATTATCCTTTTGGTTAGTGCACTAATAGTGTCTTAATCACCCTTATGTAATATCGTTTTTGTTTGTTTGTTTCCCTAAGGGAGGAAGGTTACCAAAAGCAAGTTCATTATAAAATACTTAAGAATTGCAGAAAACTAAAATTGAAGGGTTTTTTCTTCATTAATTATAATTCTCCCTTTTAGTGATAACTTCTATAAACTAAACTGTTTGCATATGACTTGTATATTAATGAAAAAAAAATTAAACACAAAATTGATATCACATAACAATACTACATCTTGATTCTTTCATATTTTAAAAAAGATTTTATTGGGGAATTGGGGAAGGGGAACAGCATTGGGGTACCGGGGAAGGGGAACAAGTTGCTGGCCTTTTGTTCTTTAATCTAGTTGTGGAGGACATTGCTTCACTGGCCCATGTTGGTATCGTCATTGTGCTCTTCTCTGGTAAGGCAGATCAGTCGCTGGCCTCTGGACAGCCGCTCACAGCGGCTCTTGGCAGCTCACGCTGGCTGCAGACCACTCACTGTAGCCTATGGCAGCCCACTGCAGCAGGGGCTGCAGCTATGCCGTCCCGGGGACTCACAGCTGCCCAGCTCCAGGTGAAGCTGTTGTTCATCATCTTAGCTGTAGAGGGCAGTGTCACTGGCCCTCATAAGGCCCAAGCCAGCCCTTAACCAACGTGCCACTCTGCCGGCCTGATTCTTTCATTTTTACATAATACATAAAGAATATTTTCTTGTCACTGGACTGTCTCGTAAATATTAGATCTCTTATAATAATTTATTAAATTATCTGTAGATATACATTAAATTGTTTCAAATTCTTCATTTTGTCAAAGTTTTTGTAATGAACATCCTTGTAAAGAAATATTTCTGTTTCTAATTATTTTCAAATGAATCCCTAAGAGATGACCTGCTGAGACAAAGAATAGTGAATCCTCTGAAGGATACCAAAATATTTTGCAAAATTTTGCTCAAAAAATAAATCATATATATATATACTTCTATTCAAAGAATTTGAGAATATCAGTTACTCCTAACCCTCACAATGCTTTGCAAATCCACAAATTGTTAGTGGATAAAATGTTATCTAGATTTTTCATCTTTATTTTCTTGACTACTAGGAAAGTTGAACATTATCTTAACTGGAAAAAATGTAGTTCTATGGTTTGGGGCAATTGAGACATACCCTGTGAGAGAAATTTACAGGTGAGAAATGGAGCTTAAGGAATGACACATGGCAAGGAGTGGGCTTTATCCTGGCATGGTCATTTTCTAAGGTTTTTTTTTCATAGAAATATTTTGTCCACATCAACACAAAATTGAAGAAACATAAACCAAGTGGATCTGATAGAAATTAAAGTAGTGAGACCTACAGTATCACCTAGCAAAATAGTTCATTTTGTACACCCCTGAGGAGGTTTCTACACCCTCCTTTCTCCTCCCCCAGAAGGAGGTTCCGGAGGTGTAAGTGTCAAGCCCTCTCTTAGGCATCAGCTCTTTGCCATGGCTGACAGACAGCCACACTGCATTCCTGTGTGGGGCAGCAGAGGAGGGAAATGTCTTTCAAACAAAACTCTTTCCTGATGAAGGAAGAGTAACTTCCAAACCAAAAACTAACGAAGCTGACAATAGCATCTACACATGGCTGACAGCACAGCCTTGAGAACATTTTTGCTTTAATTTTGGAGACGCTGCCTTAGCTTTTTTAATATTAATATTTTGTTTTTTGTTTTTTAAAAAAGGAAATAGCAATGAGAGCATTAATTTGACTTGTAAAGGAAACTCATCAGGTGGGATTTAAAGCAATCAGATGTTCTAAACAGCCAAGGAAACCAACCCACTGATATCTCTTATTAAACATGAATTTGGATATATTAGCACTGCCCATCAAGAAGGTGCCATTAGAGATCATTTCTGAAGATAGTGATCGATATAACATACTCAGAGAACTGTGTGATTGAGTGGTTAAGCCAGAGGCAAAACACAGGGGTCTATGGATCGCATCTAAACTCACAACCTAGTTTATCCAACTAAGCACTTGGTGGTACAGTATTTATGTTAAAATTAGTTCACACCATTCAAGCACTTACAGATTTCACAGGAAAAAAAATATTCATAACTTCTTTTTAAACATTTGATAATAATTGCTTTGAATGTCCACATAGAAAAGATCAATTGTTGCTGAGAAGAGCTGCTCATTTTTAGACAAGGTACACCTTTCCCATTACCAAAATCCCTACCACAATTTACTGCCTTCCTGACATTGAAGCAGAATGTCAATTTCCATCTCTCATTTTACCCATGGCCCATTTTACTTCCTTTAGAATACTTCTCAGATCTTTTAGGCTAATACTGTCACATCATTTACCAATGTATCTGGATGGAAAAGAGTACAGAGTGCCCCAAACTGGAAATAATATATTTTGAGAATGCACCAAGATAATTCAATTGGGAATAGTTTCCATACATTCATTAATTCATTCATTTACTCTCTTATTTATTCATTTCATATTTTTTGAAAACCAACTATACACCTTGCATTACACAGGTTGTTAGACACTGCAGTAACCAAATGTCTATTGTTCTTTAAGCAGAGAGCAAATGTACAAACTTGATACATGACAAGGAAAAACACAGGATGCTATGAAATTACATAAGAGAGGAAAGGGATCTTTTAAAAAAGAAAAGCAAATTGTGCAAGTCCAGACAAGATAGTCAGATTATAATTATTTGACTAAAGTATGATTGATGGAAAAAAAAACCTATAAAATATCTAAAAACTAAAATATTTACTAATACAAAAAGAGAACATTTAGTAGAGACCAAAAGAAGATACTATAAAACAAGAATTTCCCTTTGCCTATGGATGAAGCTAGGATATATAATAATATATTCTGTATAATCAATATTTATATTCAATATTATACACACACACACACTATATACAAACACAATTATTATTTACCAAGCATTGGATTAAATTCTATGATATACATTATCTCATTAAGTGTCTTAACAACCTTATGAGGCAAGCTGTGTTGTTATTCATGTTTTAGAGATGAATCCATTGAGGTTCAGAAATATTAATCTTACCCAAGGTTATATAGTAAATGGCAAGACCACATCTCAAACCCGAAGTCTATGATACTAAAATATCAAAATAAAACATCTCATCAGAGTTCAGAAGACCTAGATGGAATCTTCCTTAAGATCATCTAATTTACTTTGTTTAAAGTCCAGACCCTTCACTCAACCTTCTACCTCATTATCTAAACACTCACGTAGCCTTATCCCGGAGAACATAGTGCCCTAGACGGTCAACACGCATTCCCATCCCTGAGAAAAACGCATCATATTGTACATTTCAAAACTGACATTGGTTTATCGAACACTCTTGTTTGTTTTTGGATGCATGAGTCCATACCCCAGAGTTCAATCAACTCTGGATGGGCTGAAACATGGAGTTTGGAGGTTTACAATGTTTGGAAGTATTGGGCGTAGTCTGTGCTCATAACGAGTGAGAGTCAAACTAGTTAAACAGATGCGGATCAAAGTGACATTTAGATACCTTTAAAGCCTTTTAAAACATGTAGTTTTAGATCTGTCGGTAAGTTGGCTTGCTACTCTCAGCCCGAATTTGACAGACTGTTGTATTAATATATAGTGGCTGGCACAACTGAGAAACGACGGGGCTTCCTGCAGACACAGGTCTTCCACGTGGTAAACAAAATGGTCCTGAAGATGCGCCATCGACAGTGGGCCATCTACAATAGATACATCTACATGGGCAGCTCAGAAACTTAGAACTAAAGGAGGCTCCACCATGTACGCCTGCTGTATGCTCCGAAAAGAACTTCACATGGCCTTAGCTCAAAAGGGGGAGGGAGCCACAGGGAAGAGTGAGAAGGGCTATATGGATGGTTATTATTATTATCATTACTGTCATTGTTATTTCAAATCTCTAGAGTGACATGTCTACCATATGGGGATTTAGGCGTTTTCTAAATATGTAATTATTGATAAAATGTGTTATGCATAGCAGAATGCCTAAAGAAATATTATATTTTATTGATTGACTTAATTATGTTGGTGCAGAAAATAAACATTTCACAATAAAGAGTATTTATTTTCCCATCTACAGACAACTGAATCAAAAGCATTAACAGCATTAGAAACACTTTCATGGACATCATAGAAAAGAGGGCAATAAATTATACATACTAAAGAAAGCTCCTTGAGGGCCGGCCGAGTGGCGCACTGGTTAAGAGCTGGTTGGGGATGCCAGCGGCCCCGGTTCGGGTCCCACATACGAGGGCCAGTGACACTGCCCTCAAAAAAATAAAAACAAAAAATAAAAGCTCCTTGAACTTCATTTCTTTCTGATAAATATGTAAACACATTTTCAAACTAATTACTGTACTCTGATAAAATAGTGCATCCTCAAAAGGAGGCCAGTATATTGTTAATAAATTCAAACATTACCAGATCTGTTTAGCAGATATATTTTATGTAGTTTATCAAAAATATTAAAATTCATAATTTATTTTGTCAAAACACATAGATATTTATGAAATCTGAATAAAAATCTCCCTAAGTCAAATATGTACATAAATAACACATATAGATTAAAATAATTTCTAGTATTGATTTATTTTTGTTATTAATGGAATTGCATCGGTCAAAAGTACTCATAAAATTGAGTTATCTTTAATTAGGACATTAGAAAGTATAGAAAATAAAATATGTTGCTTATTTAGAACTATAATGTAGCCATATAAAGAATGCTGCAAGTACCTTCAGCATTTAATTTTATAAAATCATGATGGTATATACATGAATTTATGAGGACAAGGAACAATGATGAAAGGATGTAAAAGACACTTTGTGACTTCCAACATCAAGAGAAAAAACATCAAGAAACAGCAACAAAACCTTACAGAAGAAAATAATAGATTAGAGATATGGAGGCAGGCAGGAAGGAAGGAACATGGGAAAGCAGGTAAAAAGGAATGCAAAGAGGGAATGAGAAAAAAAGGAACTTCTGGGAATGATAATGGCAGGTATTTGATCAAAATTTCAAATACAATGAAAGTCTTATCAAGAATGAAAATTGCACCTAATCCTATAATAAAAGTAGAGTACATGACATGTTTAAGCCCAATAAAATATTTCCTGATGGTGTTAATAAAACACTAACAAATTTCTTCATTCTAAAATAAGCTCAGAGGTTGAAAATGTACATACACTTATCAACATATCCAATTCAAGTAAAACCATTTAATAGATTATTATGGGAAATGAACATGCTTTGGTTATATCCCATTGTTAGATATGCATTTTTCCATGTGTTACTTACTGTCTCTATCGGAGAAAGAATACAGAGGTAGAGAGAATTTTGTGGCAGACCTAGAACCTAGATTGCTTGTACAGAAGTAAACCATTCACATGTTTTTACTTGATTGCTATCTTGACCAATAATATGTTTGAAAATAGCTCCTGGCTAGGAACAGATTGTAAATTATGTAGATAAGAATGCAGATTTATTTTTCTGTGCATGTTAAATTACCACTTTAGGAAGACTATAAAGAAATAAGGTTTTTACTAAAGCTTGCTGGAAAAGCCTGACCCAGGTATATTCAAAATGAGGGGTGGGGCAAAGGGAGAACATTAGGATTATATGCTACAGAAAATTGCACTTTGCTCTCAGACCTTTTCATGCATTCCAGGATTTTGTGTTATAAAAAGAAACCTGTATCAGTCAGGATTCAATCGAAGAAAGGGAACTACTGTAATTATTGTGGTATGAGGGAAGTATTGTAGGACTATGAGATTACATAATTATTGAAGAAACTGTAGAAATAAGAGTCACAAAGGGAAAGCTGGGGGATCAGACAAAGGTCCTTAAGCAGCCTTGCTTGAGCACTGGCATAAGTGGGCAAGGATACCTCGGCAGGCAGCCGCTCATAACCAGCTGCCATAGCATGTCTCAAAAGCTGGGGGAGCTGTCCGTGCAGGGATGTTGCTTCTTTGTCGGACAGTGGGCCTGGGGTTACTGCTGGTCAGCAGAGCCCTAGTCACACAGAGTGATGGGGTGTGAGGACAAGCTGGACTCATCCAGCACCTCTTCATCGGTCTCCTGTCACTTATGACCTGTCTGATACATCTGAGGGCTCCACTGTGCTTTCAGCAATATCCCAGCAATTTCTCATTTTGACAACTCTTCCTGGAACCATTCAGAGGTGATTCCAGAAAACTTATTTCCAGCTTAGCCAAGTGGACACAACATAAAACCACCACCAAGCATGAGTATCGTCATTTGCTTCCTTACCTGCTCCCTGGTTTTCTTCTTTTCTTCTCTTCTTACTATTCTTTTTAGAACAACACCCTAAATAGAAATCACTTTCTAATTATCAGTGGCTAAGCTGGTTGCTAGGGTACAGTGATAAGCCATATATACAGATAGGCTCTGACACCATGTAACTTAGTGTTTAGTTTCATACCTTGTTTTGCTGAGTTAAATCTCCGAAGTGGGTTGCACTTCATGGGACAAACCTACAAAATAAAACAAAATAAAATAAAAATAAATAAAAAATGGAGTCAAGGGTCCCATGCTCAAATACCTTCAGGTCCCAAGCACTTAACTAAAATATGCCAAGACTCTTGACAAATTATAAGAGGGAACAGAGGGGCTTATAACAACTCAAGTGTCTCTCTAAGGCTTCCAAGTATAAAACATAGCTTCCAAAATTTGCAACAGGATAGGACAATATGCTTTATCTTTTGTATGATAAGAAAAAGATAGGCACAAAATTCAGCAAATGCAATATGGTTTCTTAGAATAGCATGATTAAAATTATCCATGAAGAGACTTAAAAGTGTTGCAAAGTCTAAGTTGTAGCACTAGACCCATAATTGTTACAAGCCCATAATGAGAGGATTTCTCCAAAGCACTGACAACAAAAGGAGGGGAGCCTTCCTTATATACTTAAAACAGAGTTGATCATAAGTTTAATCCATTTAGCAAATTAATGGTGAGAAGATACAACACACTTTTATTATCCTCATTTGACTGGAAAAATTAAAAGATAGATTAAGTGTGCCCTTATTGCCAAAAGTGGTGTTTCCTCTGCCGTATGTTGAAGCATGACATTGAGACACATATCTCTTTTTCTGTGTGTTCTGTCATACATTTCCTTACTATCTGCCTAATTTTTAGATCTTTCCAAGTTTAAACAAGGGGCAATGTCTTATCTTTGAAACCCACAGCTGATGGAAATAGACATAATTTCAAAAAGCTTGATTCATGGATTTACACTGTGCTATGACATCTTTGACAGTTATCTAGGCCCCCTCAGAATAATAATCAAGGGGTAGGGGAGAAAAAGGTCCTAGATGTTTTTTGTTTGCAATAAAAGGTTACTGGGGTGGAAAAGCTAGTAAGGCCCAAACAGGGAGGTCTGATGCCCATTACTTATTCTGTGGGACTGGACTAGATGTGATTCTTATTCTAGTGGACTGGCCTTGTGTGGCCTGCTGAAAAGCCATGAAAGGTTTGACAGTAAGAATGACTGCCTGCCAAGGAACCTTTCTCTCATTTCTATCTCTGTTCCCCCCGAGACTGTCTTTATTATGAGAAGGTCAAACACACTAGCTTCAGGTGCCCCTTTCTTCCTGATTCCATGGTTGGACTGCTTCCCTTCTTCTACCTGGAGTCTCAGAGGGCATTCATTACCCAGGTAGCTTGTCTTTGGTCCACACTCTTTGTTCCTTTTTTCACACTGATAGGCTAGAGTAATCTATGGGCTTCATCAAGTGTTTGTGAAGGAAACCTTGACAAGGATGTAATTTGTCCATCATAATGCTAAATAATCCTCCAACAATTTACACACACACACACACACACACACACACACACACACACACACACACACACCCGAGGGTTTCCAAAGAGATGTGGTCAATTTACATTCACAAATTAAATTAAGCTTGAACTCCTGACTGAGCTGCCTTCTCTTTTTTGAGAAGACATCCTTAAAAATGAATTTGGTTTGAGATATTTTTAGTTTTATATTTTTAAGGAGTAATGGATTGTGTTATTGTTAAGAAATGATGCATACCCATTTAAAAATGATGTTGTTTATACAAACAAAAGTAAAAATTCATGAATAACTATTATTAACATTTGGTGAATAATGTCTGAATATCTTGTCCATGCCTACCTATCTAACATACACAGAAAAGATAGGAGGTACATATATTTAAAATAGCACTCAGCATTTAGTTTTATTTAAATTTTAACTAAATGGGAAGAAAGCAAATGGAACAGAAGATACATGCCTTACTGAGCCCCAGAAAAATCTTTCTTCATAGGAAGGCATATAATTTTTTAGAATATTTCTTCAAAGATAAGGAAAAATACCTTGACTTTTTAATGAAATTAGATACCTTATAGCATAACTTTATAGTGTCTATTGATTCAGTAATATTGAAAGATGATACCCATATTCCTTCTATTGATCTATTAAATTTTATTATGTCATTTTTGCATTGATTATATTGCTATTATAATTTATTATGCAAACCTTGTTTGAAAATTTGTTTAATTTGGTATATAAATCACTTCAGTCTCTTTCTCTGGCTCTACCACAATTCCCACTTTCTTAATCTGTTTATTGTTAATGTATTTTCATCATTGGCTGCTTTTCATCATCAGGTAGTTTTTCTGAAAACAAACATATAGATGCTGCGGTCCCTAAGGCCTTACAGACTTGAGGGTATTTTTCTATTGCGATTAGAGGTTAAGGCCACATTGGTCATATATAAAATGCTTGAATGATACTCTCTATCTTTTGGAATTCCATCCATTATTTTATCTTGGGTTTCAAAGCATAAGGAACACCCAAATCCATGCTGTCCAAAACAATTTATGAAATCTATATTTTTTCTGCTTGTACATGTAAATGGTACTTTTCCTTCATATTTTATTAATTTTATCAGGATCGATATTACTGTTATTGTTCCTACCAATTTCTCCTGGAACACAATTGCTGCTTTTAACTTTATAGGTCTTTATGTTTGAAAGTATTTTAATGTTTCACAGGTCTTTGAATTGTTTTCTCTTTCATTTTATTTTTTTCTCTTTCTTAGCAACAATGTTTATGATTTATGTGGCTGGAGAATCTCCTTTATCTCCATATAGCATCCTCTTTGTCCTATCACTTATATCACTGTTACTTTCAAGTTCTTACAATATGATATCTTTAGGCCTTGTAGATATATATCACATTTATTTATGTTTATGTAGTTGTATTTATTCAGTCATTCCATGAATTTTGCTACTTCACTGCATATCTCTTTTTATTGTCTTCTATTCTCTTCTTGAATTTTTATAAATTTTAGTTTTTGAAGATATTTCATATGGTTTACAGTTTTTGAGACTATAGATAATATTATGTGATATGTGCTTTGCACTTGTTTTTCACTTGTGTTCTTTCTCTTACTTAAACGTACTTAATTTTTGTAGATTTTATCCATGTAGATTTTATTTTATTCATGGAACTCATGTTGGTTCCTTTATATTTGTTTATACTGTTGAAAAAGACCAGCTGAATTCTAAGGAATAAAACAAGGAATGGCAGGACTGAGTGAGAAATCTTTACCTGGATTTGTTGTCTCAAAAACCTTTCATTCAATATGGTATTAGTGAAGAGACAATATTTCTCTTTGTTTCTCCCTGTTCAAGAATTCAGTATCATTATAGCAAAGGTCTTGATGTTTCAGAATCTATGGATTTCAATGTGATACTTAAAGCTTCCTCTTTCTTCTTCACTCCACTTTAAGTCCTATAGTCACCCTCAGTTAAAACATTTGGTCACAATCAAAATGATTTGTTTATGTTTTCCCTATCATTTCATTTTCACCTGACATTTGGTGGCATTGAACTGCGTCTCCATGGGGACATTTCCCACCTTTTCAGTGGCTTCTCCACAGCATTAAATCACCTTCTTCAAGTCAAAGCATCACTGAATATGCCTGCAGGATGGTGACACTTACTTTGAAGGCAATCTGTATGCTGCCAACCATCCAAGGTGCCATGTGTAAGCTCTCAGCATGTTCTTTTGTCACAGACAGTACAGTGTTTGGCAGATGTACTTCAAGGTTACTTACTAGCTTAGGGCTATGGCATGTCCCTTGCTTTGTCAGTTCCTCTACCTCTCAGCATTTTACTTATTTATTATGTATTGTGGCATTCAAAGACACCAACAGAGTAAAAAGTCCCTACTTGGCGATCATTAACTCAAAATTACTCCAAATGTTTTCAAACAGAAGACTATCACTTAAATGTATATAAACCTAGGAAACAAAACTTCTAATTCAATTTAATTAAATCTGCATTTACTGGAGGACATAGTGTGTTCCAGTCACTGGAGATAGAAAACTATATAAGGAATGAAATAAGGGAGAGGCAGGTTTTCCCAAGATGGTCAGTTGATAAGGACAGTTCTCTGGAAAAGACAGAGGAGTGGTAGAAAAGATATTAATATGATAACACAAACTGGCAAAACCAGTAGCATCTACAAGGCCAGACAATTAAGTTCGTGAACTCATCCTAGAATAAGTGCTATATACCTCACTGCTGAATATCACCATGGTCACCTTTGAAGTACTCCTTTGGGAAGCTATGCATTGATTCCAGCACCTAGTTCACTCTTCGAAGAAATTTTGGAACTCTTTTTCTGGAATGGCCATCAGAGCTGTCATTGTATTACCCTTGATGTTCTGAATGTTATGAAAATGCCTTCCTTTCAATATTGCTTTTTCCTTCAGGTAAAGAAAGAAGTCATTGGGGTCCAGACAAGGTGAGTAGGGAGGGTGTTCCAATATAGTTATTTGTTTACTGGCTAAAAACACCCTTACAGCCAGTGCCTTGTGAGCTGGTTGCATTGTCATGATGCAAGAGCCATGAATTGTTGGCAAAAAGTTCAGGTCATCTAACTTTATCATGCAGCCCTTTCAACACTTCCAAATAGTAAACTTGGTGAACTATTTGTCCAATTGGTACAAATTCATGACGAATAATCCCCCTGATGTCAAAAAGGTTAGCAACATCATTGCAACAAGTTCATGAACTTAATTGTCAGACCTCCTGTTTCTTGCTATATATTAAAGAACTTACTGCCATGTGGATTTCCGGTGAACATTTTGTTTGATAGACCTAGTTAACATATAGTTTATAGGTTAAGCAGTAAGAAGGCAATAGCATATATAGTATGAGAAGGAGAGATGATAAGGTTTTATCTGAGCCTGTCCTAAAGGACCAACTATTTCCAAACCTTTGCACACTCAGGGGCCCATTGTAAACTTGGAGGCTGATTATGAGCAATTCCTTCTCTAATTCTTACACATCATCAGAGAATATGAAGTAAACAACAGCAGTTGCAAGTAATAATGAAAAATAATCAATGTTATTAAATGCTTCCAATATGTAATATGTCCCAAGCACCTTACTCATGTAATCCTCACAGAAGTCTTGTAAGTCAACACTATTATCATCATCATTTTGTAAATGAAGAAACAGAGCCAATAGAGCTTAATTAATTGTCATAAGGACATGGAGTAAGAAAATGGCAGAGTTGAGATTTAAGCCCAATTCTGATTAATTCCAAAGCCTTTCAGTCATGATGTTAAGCAATCTCATCACAGCTTTGCAGTGTCTAGAGAACCTGTCCCTTAAGCCCAGCTAATTCCCTTCATTGTAGATACATCCATTTTGCATGAAATGCAAAACAACATATAAAACCCCCATTCTCCACTCCACACTAATAAAATAAATAAAAAGGAAATACTTGTAGTATTTATATGTGGGGTGAGTTTGCAGGTCACTGAATACTTTCACATTTTGCTCTAATTCCTTTGTTTTACATTGTGTCGTATGTTGTATGCGTACAATCTTGTATCTCATGTCTGTTGCGTCAGCTAGTCTCTGAGGCTCAGGTTGTAGAGAAGGCCTTGTTTTAGTCCCTTTTCAGCATCAGCAAGCAGCTGGTCTATACAAAGCTATTCAGCCTAGGTAAAATTTTCTTCATAGGCCTCCAAGTATCATGTGTCATCATTAATACATTTAAAGAATTTTTTCTACTACATCACTAGCCAAAGATTCTCAGTCATAAAAAAAAGGGAATTGAAAATATTAAATATTTTATCTCCAAAGCAATAGCAGGCAATCTGCTATTTTCTTGAGCATTGGGAATTTGAGGAAAGTTAAGTGAATGTTGATAAGCTTCATATGTAGAAAACTATAATCTCCATATGTAGGAAAATGTTATTTATTTATGAGGGGGAAAGACCCCTCTTATTTAGAAGAACTTGACAGTTTTTTGACAGGAAGGATTAGAAGGTAGAACTTTGTAAGGGGGCTCAAGAGATTGCAAGCATCACAATATTTGTTCAAGTAGACCAGTGACCCCAATCCAAGTGTGAAAGAAACAATCTTCTATTTTATTACTTTTAGAATTAACATACCTATGTACATTTCTGTCAGTGCTTACATGTATTGATTTGTATAACCACCATTACCATCAGATTATAGAGTAGTTCTATCACCCCAAGAGATTCATTCCTGTAGACTCTTTGTCATCACACTTCTTCCCTCCTCCTAACCCCTGGGAATCATTGTTCTATCTTTGTCACTATGGTTTTGTCTTTTGGGGAAGATATATAAATGAAATCATACAGTATGCATCCTTTTGGAACTGGATTTTTTTCACGTTATAATGCCTTTGTGATTTAATTAAGTTTGTGTGTGTGTGTCAATAGTTGAATCCAGTTTATTGCTGGGTAATATTTTATTGCATAGATGTATAAGAGCTTCATTATCTATTCTGTCATGAAAACACTTTTGGGTTACTTCAAATTAACTTTTTTATATATACGTTATGAACAGAACTGCTCCCAACATCCTTTTATAGGTTGTTATGTAAACATATAGTTTTATTTCTCTAGGGTAAATATCTTGGAGTGTTGTCTCTGAGTTAAATGGTAAATGTATGCTTAATTTTATAAGACATTATTGAATTAAAGTAACAATATTTTTGACATTAAAGCACCATTAGGGACAAAAATAGAGTGAGAGGTATTATATATATACATATACCAGCACTTCTCTTGACTCAGGTACCCACATGGCAGAATTTTGCATCTAGTTGAATGAATCTATAAGGTTATAACATTGCCAGGTTCAGGTAACTGTTTGATTGTTTGTTCAGGAATTATTCAACTGAACATAGATATGTAAAAAAAATAAATCATGATACAGACTTTATACCCTTCACAAAAATTATGTCAAAATGGATCATAAACCTGAATGTAAAATGCAATCTGGTAAAACTCTTAGAAAATTAAATAGGAGATCTAGATGACTTTGAGTATACTCATAGCTTTTTAGATATAACACTAAAAGACATGATCCAAGAAAGAAATAACTGATAAATTAGACACCACTAAAATTAAAAAGTGTGCTGTGTGACAGACAATACCAAGAGAATTAGAAAACAAACCACAAAGTAGAATACAATATTTGCAAAAGACACATCTGATAAAGGGCTGCTAGCCAACATGTACAAAGAACTCTGAAAACTCAACAAAAGAAAACAAACAACTGAATTAAGAAATGAGCCAAAGTCCTTAATAGACATTTCACCAAAGACAATACAGAGATGGGAAATATACATGTAGAGATGGGAAATAAACAAAAGATACCCATATTGTCATCAGGGAAATTAAACTAAAACAACAATGAAACACCACTACATACTAATTAGAATGTCCAAAATCTAGAACACTGACAATACCAAATACTGACAAGGATGTGGAACAACAGGAACTCTCACTCACTGCTGGTGGGACTACAAGATGGTATAGCTACTTTGGAAGACAGTTTGGCAGCTTTTTACAAAACTAAACATGCTTTTACCATGCAATTCAACCCAGTAACGTGCTTCTTGGTATTTACCCAAATGGTTTGAAAACATGTTTACACAAAAACGTGTACATGAATATTTATAGCAGCCTTACTCATAATTGTCAAAACTAGGAAGCAAGCAATCAAGATTTTCTTCAGCCTGTGAACAAATAAATAAACTGTGGTACATCCAGACAATGAACTATTATTCAGCACTAAAAGAAAATAAGCTGTAAAGCCATGAAAAGATACAGAAGAATCACAAATGCATATTACTAAGCAAAACAGCCAATCTAAAAAGGTTACATACTGTTTGATTCCAAGTGTGTGACATTCTGGAAAAGGAAAAACTGTGGACACAGTAAAGAGATCAGTGGTTGCCAGGGGTGAGAGAGGTGGGAATGTGAAGCAGATAACAGAGTATGTTCAGAGCAGTGAATATGCTTTGTAAGGTATCATAATGGTAGATGTAGGTTGTTATACATTTGTTCAAACCCATAGAATGTACAACACTAAGAGTAAACTCTAAGGGAAAGGATTGACTTTGGGTGACTACAATTTGTCAATATAAGTTTACCCTTGTTAAAAAAAAAAATTGCCTCTTTGGTAAGTGCTATTGATAATGGGGGGCAGGAGGCATATAGGAAAACCCCTGTACCTTCCCCTCAGTTTTGCTGTGAACCTAAAATTGCTCTTAAAAATCTTCTTTACAATAAAAGTAACCATAAAAAGGTAAGAATGCAACCCAGAATAAAGCTTGCATCATCAAGGATATAATCTTTTCTAATATCACAACATTACTAAAATTTTAATGGAACTTAAAAAAAAAAAAGCTCAAATACTTTATGAAGAGTAAATAAACATTCAGTCAGTCAACAGTGCTATGTATGTAGACCAAATCAGTGGGGATGGTAATATTCAAATTTTGCGTGTTGGAGAAACACAGGAATAACAATAGGTGTAACATCTATTAATAAAAATTAAAAGTTGGCATGTTTTTATTCCCTGCTATATTTCCTTTGAATGTTATCCTTGCCTTTCCAATAGGACTTTGACACAGTGTTGCTACTATTTTCTTAGATTAGCATCTAACTTGGAGATTTGTTTCTTCTTCTTTGACTTGAAACATAATATGTGAAACATATTATCAGTAGAAATTCAGTACATATTATTCAAACATAATGAATGAATAGATGAGTGAACAAAACGAATGCTTCCTTATAGAAATATTTTTAAAATTAGTCTCTATAACAGATTGTGTTTTCCAACGAAACAGCTACAATATTTCTAGTCTTGCATGCCACCCCATAACCATGCCATAATCCTGACAAGAGGCAGAACCTGGTACATTCTGCTTGGACAAGGTTAGGTCTTTGGAACCACCTTGAATAATAGATTATGGTGAATATAATGTTAATGACCTCTGAAGTTATGTCATGAAAGGAGTTACAATATCTACCTGCCCCTTTCTCCTGGAACACTCATCTTTGAAATCAAGCCACCATGCTGTGAGGAGGCTCAGGCCACATGGGAATATCACATATAAATAAATGTACAGGCCAAGGTCCTGTACTCTCACTAAGGTCCCAGAGAACACTGCAATTAACTGCCAAACATTTGAATCAGAAATCCCACAAGACAACACCAGTAGTGGCTGTTTTAAGAATATGACAGCATACGAGATACTGAAAGGCAACCTAGTTAAGTCTAGTTAACCACCCAGATTTTAAGAAATTATTATAAATGAGAGAAGCTGACATAATCTCAATTTCTGCTGTGCTTTTTGCACATAACCCTTTCCTCTACAATAGGACTTTGAATAACTATTGCTATTATTTTATAAATATCTAAGTTGTGTCTTATTCATCTATGGAGCCAATATGGCATCTGGATCATAGCATAAATTTAATAAGTGTTTGATGAATAAATAATGAATGAATAAATTAATTTAAAAAATGAAAGCTTCTTTATTTAAAGACAAAAAAAAAAAAAAGCTTTTCAGCAAGTTGTATTTTCCAAAATTTTACTGGAGTAACTTTGTAGTTTGTTATACAGAAGTAAATAACCACAGCATCCTCCTATTAGTCTCAATTTATAGTACCTCTTGAATCCCTTTTGTTATTTTTACCATACATTCATTCAAGAAAGAGATAACAGAAATAAATCAACCCCAAAGTATTGGAGTGTATTTCTCAATACTGCCACTTAGTTATGAAAATTTGGGTGTCACTTAACCCCTCAAAGTCATAATTTTAGTGTTTACCCCAAAATATTACTGTGTATTCCAACAAGTTTATTAGATAGATGATAGGTATGTATGTAGATAGATAGATGGATAATAGGTAGATGATAGATACATATGGAGATATGTAATTATTTGTCAACATTTAAACTTAAGTGATTTCACATAATTATCTAGGTCTCTGGTTTCTTTTTCATGGAAATGAGTAGAAAATTTTAATAGTTTGGCATAAACTTGATCCTCCTTAATGTTTCTTATGTACAGCCCCTTAAATTCATTATATATCTTCCTATGTAGGCACTTGTGATATGACCACAGTTCAAAATCATAAAAGTTATATTAGATATTATTTTTATTCCCCTTGGGAAGTTCTCTCAACAGCTGCTACAAAAATAGTTAATTGTATTTCTTTAAGCTAGTTTCCTCAGATTTCATAAAAATTACCAAACTTGGCTTTGAATTATATCATTCACTCAATTATTAATTGAGTAAATACTTTTAGAGCTTTCTATATGTGTCAGACATTATGTTAGGTACTCTACTGAGTATTAGGACATTACCTTGTAAATATTAGTTTGCTCCCCAAATACAAAGTCACATTTTTAGTAGCTCATAAATAGGACATACCCTTATGTACAAGGATTTTGTTCGTTTGTGCTTGAGACTAACAAAGGACATTCCAGTGATAGGAATAAGAATTGATCGAGGCCAGAGCTGTCCAATAAAATGTTCTGCAGTGGTGGAAATGTTCTATACTAGTGTTGGTCAACATCGTAGCTGGTAGCCAGCGGTGGCTAGTGCAATTGTGGACATGAATTTTAACTTAATTTAATTATAACTGACTTCAATTTAAATTTAGATAGTCACACATGGCCCATGGCTATAGAACTGGACAACTCAGATCTACACCTTATTGACTTTTCTGTGAAGGTACATAAAAAAGCAAATCCACAATGAGGTTCTTGCCAGTCTCCGTGTTCTTTTAGGACCTGAACAAAATAGTAGAGACTGAATATTGATTATAATAGGAAGTAGGATTATAGACAAAAATATTGGGCTTTACGTGATCATCAGTGCAAAATGGGACAATGAACTCAATCATTCATTAGGTAAACTCAGCTCTGACTTATAAAGGAAATGAGAGAATGTAAAAAAGGCCCTTTAGACATCGTCTCATTTAGCCTTGCTTTCAAGCTGAGAAAACTGAATCCTAGCACACACGACTTTACCAAGATCACAACACTAGCCTGCAGCAAACCCTGTACAGAAACACGGGCCTCCTGGTTCCTGATCCAGGGTTCTCACCAGGAATGCTTTCTGCACCTTGGAAGCATAACCTAAATGTGTTGGCCAAACTAAATTGCATCTATGTATTTATTTGTTCAAACTGTATATAACACCTTTAAACAGCATGATAACACATTGGGCACCATAAAATTTTTATCAAAATTTTATAAAGAACAAATAACATAGGCTCGTAATTATTAATGAGCAAATGTCATTCTCTATATGCTTTTTATTTTCATTAAAATAAAACAATCTGAGAGAACTAGCGATATGGACAGCCCTGTCATATGCTAACTTCTCAGGTAAAGGCAGCTTTCAAAACATGCTTCAGCAGAATCCCAGTGATGCTGTTACTGTGGAGACAGCAAGCATTGGGAGAGGACTTCGAGAGGACAGTGCAGGAAGAGACACTCGGAGCCCTGATTTACATGCAGGGCCCTCATTTGACTCTGTTTTATGTAGCACTGCTGTAATTTCTGATCATACAAGTACACAATGGTAACCGTCTTGACAACAGCTCTGTACAAATGTCAGGCAGTTTTTGACTATGTTTCTAGTCTTTTCCGTTTTGTTAATCAAAGGCTGCAGAAGAACAGGACAGCTTTCCCTTTGGGTGGCCACAGAAAAAGCTTAGGCACAAAATGTTTGTTAATTTTAATGAACCCTGATATGTGTAGCTTCTAGCTTTAACCCCTCAACCCTATTACAACAATGAATGGTATAATAAAACCATGAACCTGCTGTTGTATTTGTTGGTTTTCTTAAATCAAAGACACTAGGTAAGGAGGACATGAGATAATGAATACTTTTGCATTTCTAATGAATGTTATCTATAAATATAACAATTCAGTTAGTAAATATTTATTAAGAAGTTTCAAAAAAAATACAGGAAGAGCTTCATTAGAGAAATTATGGAAGATATAAAGAAGTACCCCATTTTGTTCTGGATTTTTTAGAAAATATCAGATCATACATCTGACTACTTCAGACTGGAAGTCCTTCCTGGAAATGATGGCACTGATGTATTTGTCTTCATAAATGCAGGGTCTGGCATAATGGCACTCAGCAAATATATCTCAAATGGAGGATCACTGAGCTACAGATATAACTTCTACTTACAGGGCATCTACCATCTTGGTAAGCCATCTCTAAGTAGGATTTTATCCCACTTGATGATTTTTAAATGTGCTGCCTTTGAAACATTTACAAGTGAATGACTGAGCTAGAAATCATCATTCCACTTATTCATGGATCCATTCATTCATTTAGTGCCTCAACTCCAAAGCTGTATGTACCACAAACTCCTTTCAGGATTTCTGATGTTCAACAGAAGTTGGCAGTGGGAAACCTTCCTTATAGAGAAAATGCAAATAAATAGAAGCGCTATGAGAAGAAATGAGACAAAGCTTAGGTTTTGAAGTGCACAGCACCAAGAAAATGGCACTCTACTCAATTTTTAATTCTTGCCCTAGGAAAGCACAGGCAACTTATATTTAGTTCTCCCAGGGCAACAGGGATATGAATTAACTCAGTACCACCTACTCAAGCTAACTCTGCCATCAGAATCATGATGGCTTCTATGTAAGTATAATGTAATAAAAAGAGGTTGGCTCTGAGGCATGGTTATAATCTGCTTTATAATTTCAAACCTCATTTTCAAAAGTAAATTTAACTCCTCACTTGACTACTGCAGCAATTGATGTCCTTTATGGACAGAAAAGACCTCATCTTCACATAGTAATACATCTTAATCTGACCCTGAAAGAAACTGAGGTCACACCCTGTGCTCTACATGCAAAGGAGGCTGGAAGTTTGACCTCTGACTTCTATGTTAGTTCTACATTAAGCAAGCAGGATACATAATGTTGAAATATCCTTAAATAGGAAAAAGATATTCAAACTTTATTGGTAGCCATGAGTATGTAAGATGTTCACTCCACTAAGCTAACTGACCTACAGATAATTAACCTAGTCATACCACTCAGCAATCAATGATACTGCCAATTTCCTCATGACTTTGCCAAACTTACACTTTTGCCAATACTAAAAAAAAATGGAGTTAAAGTTTTATTTTTCTAACTTAGGCTAAAAAAAAAATTGGGCATCATTTTATGTATTTATAAGGCAAATATATATTTTCATCTGTGACTCCTCCTACCTATAGCTTTTGCACATTTTTCTAAGTGATAATTTTTTTGTTTGCTTCATATTAAATGCAGATGTTCTTTATATACTTTTGAATAATTTTGTTAGTTGTTATATATATTGTAATCAATTTCTCCCAGGCTATTGTCTGATTTAACTTTGTACCAGCTTTTGTTATTTAGTATACTTAAATTTTTGATATGAAATTTATTAATCTCTTTAATAAAATTTATTTTTTGTGATTTAAAAGAGATAATTTGTTTAACCAATATATTAAAACTATTCTCTGATATTTTTTACCTAATAATTCAAAAAAATAGTATTTTTGTACAGTTTTATCTTTAATTTAATTGGAATTACTTTGCTTTTTTTTTTTTTTTTTTGAGGGCAGTGTCACTGGCCCTCATATGTGGGACCCGAACCAAGGCTGCTGGTTTCCCAAGCCAGCGCTTAACCACTGCGCCACTCGGCGGGTCCGAATTATTATTTTCACAACACAGTAATTTTTTTTAGGGCAGTGTCACTGGCTCTCATATGTGGGACCCGAACAGGGGCTGCTGGCTTCCCAAGCCAGTGCTTAACCACCACGCCACTCATCCGGACCAAGGAATTACTTTTCTTGTTAGTGTGAGGTGAGGAAATAAACTTTATTTTTCCATGTGATTATCTTATTGTCCTAATTTCACATAATGGAATATTTTATCCTTTCTTAAGTGCTTGGAAATGCTCACACTTATTCTTTTTTATTTTTCTTTTAGATTTCACTGAAAATCGATGATCCTTTCATCTCCTTTCTACAAAGCTAAATTTAGAAGTCCTCAGGTTTTAAAATAAATTGCCCGCCTCTGGGAAAACTTACTTAAATATCAAAGTCAAAGCGTACTTTCCCATCTTTAGACTGTTTTAGAGTTTGACCCAGTATTAATCACCCTTTTCCACACTTTATTAATATTGAGGTAAAGCGTTTAACATGGAGGGGATGGTCCAGTAAGGCTTCTTGGAGGAGGTGACACTGAGGTGAGAATTCAAGGACAGAGAAAACACACTTCAGCCTAAAGGAACAGAATCTTCAGACACTTATTATTATTTGTACATGTATCCTCTTAATTTTATGTATAAGTTTTTGAGCAAAAGGGGAAAATAGTCTATAATTTCAAACATCTCTATAAGATTACTCTTAACTATTTAATGAATGTTTGGTAGTTTGCTAATTAAAGCAGTCATTCCACATAAAATGTTTAAGGTCCCAATTCATCAGAGGACAATATCTAAAAAAAGAAAAAAATATACTGAAACTCCTTTGTTTCTATTGGGTAGTGGGGTGCTGGCTTAACATAAAGCAAAATTTACCTTATTATTAATTAAAAAAGAAACTAGTT
Organism: Aselliscus stoliczkanus; assembly: GCA_033961575.1. NCBI lineage: Eukaryota > Metazoa > Chordata > Mammalia > Chiroptera > Hipposideridae > Aselliscus > Aselliscus stoliczkanus. The sequence continues at coordinate 117,713,517 of CM066736.1, forward strand.
TTCATGGTTGTTAATTTGGGAGGTTTCTAAATGGTTCTATTCTCAATTTAATACAGAAAAAGTATAGATGTCTCTACTGCATATTACTTGTACTTGCTCTGTGATCATTATAAGGACTTACTTTTACCTAGCATTTTGTAAGCACCTTTTCTATTTACAAAGCTCTTTCTTTTAACTCAGGAAGGCACTAATTAAACTCATCTTCCAAGGAAGCATCATCATAAAGCGTTCTGCAAAAGTACAGTAGCTTTAAATCACATACATGCTAGTCCTATATTCTGTCCCAGCACACCAGACTCACAGGAGATGCCAAGTGCATATTTCACTAAACTTTAACTCTCTGAAGTGTAGAATGTATTTACATGAAAGGTGCACCAGTATGTGGGGAGAAGGTAAGGCAGTGGCTGGTGAGAGAAGCAGAAAACACTTAAACAGAAAAAAATCACAACTAGAACTATTTAAGTCTGCATGTATAATTGAAGACACAGTTGCATGAAAATCTAAAATATTGACAATGTTCTTATCTTGAATCTCTGAGGAAGAAAGTTTACTTTTTTTCTTATTATTTCATGTTGTGAGAATATATTTAATTTAGAAAACATCATGATTATTTTAAATGAGGATAAAAATGTGTTCTATCACCAAGAAGAAAAGACATCTATCCCCTCAGCCAATATAATTAATTAATTGGTGGAGAGAATGGGTATGCAGGTAACGGCAGTCTGTCTTCAATTTACTTTTCCTAAACAGACACTGTGACGAGATCAAGTCCATTATGACAGGAATATTCAAAGTCTGATTTTCACACACAGATTTGTCTTCCTTCAGTAGTGTTAACCTTAGGTTGGTTCTTAAGACGTGTATCATTCAGAACTCAAAAATACTAAATCCACGGCAAAAGTATAAGAAGTCCCTATTAGTTGTTTTAAAGATGCATTTCTGTGGCTGCGATTATAGCGTTTGCATGGTAGTTATTACTGGGGTGCTATCATTTAAAAATTGTCATTGTGGAAACAGCTTCTGAAAATGCACTCTCTCATTTTGTTAAGAGTGAAGGGACAGCGAGTACAGAACCGCCTTCACAGCAAACCTTCATTAGAACAAAGGAAGATGGACTAAAACTATAAATCAAAGAGCAGTAATGGAACAGGAATGCATTGCCTGGAAGGTTAAAAGCAATTAGTAAATAACCAAGGTGGCTTTGAGGCTGTGAAGCTCACTTTTTGGCTCAGCTGGGTAATGTCAGCAGTTGAGTCGGTCACGCTTTCAACTAGTGACATTTATAGGCTATAACACTGGCTGCAATGCTGAGCACTGTCTTTTGTGGTGTACTTACATTTTCTCTGATTAAAGAAGGGACAAGTCTCCAAACAAAGAGATACCATGAATACGGTTATCTTTGAGTAATTTGTGAGCAAAACTGTCCTATATGTGATATATTACCATTGTCTGTTATAATCCCTGGACAGAGTGAATCCTCAAGAATTTTTTTCTAAATTAAGCCCATAAATGAAACATAAATAAGCAAATGATCACATGGGACAGAAAACCAGCCTGGTACTATCATTCAGGAATTCTTAACAGTCCTTCAACATTTTTAGATTGGCCCAGCGGTTCATATCATCACCCTTCACTAAATATTCAGTTCACCCTCAAAAGCAAATTTTGGAGTTCCTACTTTTAACGAGATACTGTGCTACATATCAGAGGTACAAGGATGAATAAAACAATCCTTAAGAATTTTTGAAAGAATTCATAAACTATAATTTAATGTGATAAAACTGTAATAGAGCCCAACAGAAATTTCTGTTGTGGCCCAGAGGATGGAACAACCAGATCAGTCAGATGAGGAAGGTTTGACAGAGAACACCGTTTTGAGAATAGGTAAGTTTGTCATGTTGAAACGTGCATGCTCCAGAGTGGGACACCCTGCCTAGAAAGCATAGCATGTGCAGCACCATGGACCTTCTAAGACCATGGTGTTTGGAGAGGACAAACACTGGAAACAAAGAATTTTAGAGAGTAACAAAAATTTTGAAATGTTTACAATATATCCATTCCTCGTATAACTATCCCCACTCCCAAACCACATACATAAAGAATTAGTGCAGAACCAGTGAAATACAATATAGGGATACAATGCAATGGCTATTGGACAGGGCTATGCTGGAGAAATTTATTAGATTGATAGAGGTTTTAAAGCTCACAGAGGTGTGTGTTTATATGGTAGACCACCTCATCTAGGTCTAAAAAAAGGTAACTCACTGAGTTCCCCACTGGGCCATTCTGTATCTAGTGGGGTTACTTCCTCTCTCAACATTTGGTTTCATCCAAGAAGAACTTCTTTTTTTTTTTTTTCTATTATGAGAAGGGGTTTTCATGGTTTCTTTAAACCACAGAGCAGCATTCATTTTGTGCTACCAGGAATACTTTGTACTCTTTCACTCCCAATGGTGATAAAAACCTCATGCGAGAGACAGTGTTGCTGAGATGCCAATATCACAAATCCCACAACTCCCTATGTCCTGTTGTGACTTTTTTTTAAGAGACAAACTTGAAAGTAAAACTCTAGTTCCTACATCTCTTCTATTTGGTAGTGAATATAATCCTCATGGAAATGAAGAATTAATATCCCTGAACCAACTGTCTCAAAGGCTCACTATACTGACTTCAAAAAGAACTGCCTGACGAGCATGAGAAAGGATGGCTGCAGGGACAGAGGACGTGGGCCCCAGTACATCACAGTGTTCTTTCTGGACCTACCCAAGGGCATCTCTTTTTGGCACACAGGGTTTCCAGCGCTTTGTAGTTCTTGAAGAATCTTTTCACTAGTTACTGCAGAATGCTCTGATCTGATCAGCAGTGTGTTCCTTAGAAAGTTGAGGTCTATTTTTCCATTGTTAAAACACAGAACTGTACCCACCAATAGGGCATGCACATGCCTGACACAACAGCTTTCTTCCCTTCTATCTTATCAAAAAAATTAAAATACAGATTAAAAAAACTCGATTGGGCCAATACTCAGAGGGCCATATGTGTTTAACACCTTCTCTAAGAACTGCAGAGAGCCAGCCTCCGGAGCTGGTTCGACCCATGTTCATATGGGTCCAGGAAGAGAAGAGAAGAATGTGATGGAGAAGTTAACATCGATACTATGGTGACTACTCATAAGCTGAATCATTTATTTTGCAAAATCGAGATCTATCCATACCAACAAACACGTCAGTAGGAAATTTAAAGATCAAATTTCATTCCATTAAGCTTTAAAAAAACAACCCATTTGGGGTTTTAAAAATAACGCAAAATTTTAAGAAAACATTCTTAGGAGAAACAGCCATACTTAAGGGTATATTTCTATTGCCCATTCAACCCATACTTATTTGTCTGTGAAATGCATTTTCATTTTCTCTATTCTTTTACATGTGCATGAGAACCAGGAAAATACCAAACAAAGAGACGAAGAGGAAAACCAGCCCAACAATGCAATTTAAGAAGTGAATTAAGGTGAAAAGGGAAATCTGTTAGCACTGATTCAGCATAATAGTTTGGGGCATTTGGTGGAAGAAGGAGGAATATATTGTTTTCCCTCACTTCCCAAACTTAACTGAACATAGGTAGGGAGTATGAATTCTTTAGGCTGTTCTTGTTGTCATGTTTTCAACATGCAACAGGATATAAGAATTGCTGTATTCTTATCTAGTTTTGCTCAGAGTACCTTTATGGTCTGGTGAGGTGTTGTGAAGAGTTGTCCCTCCCCTCCCCGATTGAACAGATTTCAAGTTTCTGTTCTGTTGGTCTGCATTTCTATTTAAATTGGCAGTTATCCACTGTCCTAATACCCCCTACACCATGAACTCAAAAGCTGACTTCAGGAAACAGCTGATAAACTCATTTATTCTTAAGGCATTAAAGCAGTTCAAAGCCTTATTCTGTCAAGGAATATTTGAATTGTAATGAACATAAAAATTCATTCAAACAGAATATTTCTAATGGTGCATTCATCATCAATTGGTAAAGGGAATTTAGGTGGGAGACTCTTGGGGTTGGACTCATTTCAACTCTCCTGCAGGCAATTTTGTCCTCCAGGAAAGCCAGCCCTGAGGCAGTGATGTGCTAGTACCACCTGTACCACCATTTAAAGCTTAATGGTTTCTCCACTGAACCTACCCTAACCTATTAGATATAATTGGTATATGGGTTGAATTGTGTCTCTCAAAAATATATGCTGAAATCCTAACCCCTAGTAACTCAGTATGTAACCTTTTTTTGAAAGGTCATTATAGATCTATTAGCTAAGCCAAGGGTAAGTATGTGCTGGAGTAGGATGAGTTCTTAAGCCAATATGACCATTGTTCTTTCAAAAAGAGGGGACATGGTATGAAGACAGACACACAGGGAGAGTGCCATGTGAGGAAGGAGGCAGAGATTGGGGCACTGCATCTACAAGCGAGAGGACTCCTAGAACTATCAGAAGCTGGCAGAGGCAAAGGAGCATCTTTCCCTAGAGGCTTTGGAGGGGGCATGATGCTCTCCAAACCTTGATTTCAGATTCCTAGTCTCTAGAACTGTTAAGAAAAAATACATTTCTGTTGTTTTAAATTACCAAGTTTGTGGTGCTTTGTTATGGTAGCCCTAGGAAACTGACACTTTTGGTGATTTATTTTTGCTTTCTCTCTTGTTTTCCTTCTTCTTATTTATTTATTTAACATTGACTTAGGTTGTTCATTGACAGGAGCAAGGAGAGGGACCATGAGAAAAACAACATCTCTCTTTCTTTATCATTAAAACGTTCGGAAACCTGTACACAGTCACATTTCAACTCTCTGTAAAAATAGATTAAATTTTTTTTTTTTACAGGGTTGTAGCTTTTAAACGCTTTGTAATAGTACAATTCCTTAGTCAAATGATACAGGACATGGTTCCTCAAACTGTTTTTTCCAGTTTGAAGTAGGTAAGGGGCCCCTAATCATACAACTCAGCCTCTCTTTATCGGTAATGCCATTGTCACAGCTATTTTATTAGGATAATGCTTTCACCCACTAATCAGTACAGTTGGCCCTCAGATATGTAGGTTTCCCATCCACAGATTCGACCACCTGTGGATTAAAAATAGTTGGAAAAGAAACGTTATATTACTGCTGGTACATACTACATAGCTAGGCCTACGATGGTTGTGTCTGGGCTAAACATGAACAGACACTTTTTTCTTGTTATTATTCCCTAGACAATACAGTACAACAACTATTTACATAGCACTTATGTTGTATTAGGTATCATAAATAACCTAGAGATGATTTAAAGTATACATATATGGGGGGATGCGTGCAGGGTATATGCAAATATTACATTTTATATAAGGAAATTGAGCATCCGTGGCTTTTGGTATCTGTGGGGGGTTCTGAAACCAATCCAGGATCCCAAGGGATGACTGTATAAGAATAAGTTAAGGAAACACTATGAAAGATGAGAGTGAAAAAAAACCAGCAAAACAGTGGTTATGACTATTCAATGAATATATCTGAAGACTAGCACTATAAGAAGTGCACAGCTGTTCCAACTTATATAAGCTGACAAGGTGGAAAAAAAAATCTAGTTTTAAGGATTTGGTCATTTGGAATAATAGCTAATCTTTCTGATGAGTTGTCAGGGAAGGTTGAAGTCATAGATTTACTACTAAACAGAAAGGCTGGTATTTGTTGAATGCTGAAAATATCAATGTACTACAAGTTTTTATTCAATCCTCCACAGATAAACATTATTCTCCCATTTTATGGAACAAGTTACGAAGGCTGTGACTGGCATTCTGTAATATGCTCACAATTACATGAATCAGACAGCCAGGAAACAAAGCTAAGTCTGAAGAGTACACAGTGCCATGTTCTATGAGGACTGACAATTAAGTTGGCAAACTTGTTGCAATGATGTTGCTAACCTTTTCTGATATCAGAGGAATTATTCATTATGAATTTGTACCAACTGGACAAATAGATTACCAAGTTTACTATTTGGAAGTGCTGAAAAGGCTGCATGAAAAAGTTAGATGACCTGAACTTTTCACCAATTCATGGCTCTTGCATCACAACAATGTACCAGCTCTCATGGCACTATCTGGGAGGGAGTTTTTAGCCAGTAAACAAATAACTGTATTGGAACATTCTTCCTACTTACCTGATCTGGGCCCCAATGATTTCTTTCGTTACCAAAGATAAAGGAAATATTGAAAGGAAGACATTTTGATGACATTCAGGACATCAAGGGTAATACGACAACAGCTCTGATGGCCATTCCAGAAAAAGAGTTCCAAAATTGCTTTGAAGGGTGAACTAGGTGCTGGCATCAGTGCATAGCTTCCCAAGGGGAGTACGTAGAAGGTGACCGTAGTGATATTCAGCAATGAGGTATGCAGCACTTTTTCTAGGATGAGTTTGTGAACTTAACACTTTGTAAGCGGGCATAAAAAGCTATATGACGAGTTTACTCGTTTCCCGCAAAAAATGTGTTAATTGGCAGACCTCATATGCCCTCCTAATGTGTAGAGAATAAATCTTTCTGAGTGTGTTATTGGCGTCCATCCATCCTTTAGTCGATATCTTGTCAGGGTTCAATCTCCCATAAATGTGCTGGTTGAGATGAACCCAGACAAAAGAATACCTATGGCTATTCTGGGTCTTCTGCAGGAAACAGTAACGGAGGGTGTCAGATGTAAATGCTACAACAGGTGGTGGCTACAAAGGTCTGTGTGGGCAGGTGCAGCTGAAGAGACAACCAACTGTATTTTCTCCTCACTGTACAGAGTTTTGTTTTCACCTTTAATCTATGAAGATGGCCACCATATTCAGAGCATATCACCACTGCAGTCCTAAAGCAGCAAGCATTTCCTTCCTGTGCCCCACACTTTCACATTCTATATAAAGTTAAGCTCACATGGCACTGAAATAGACATTTTTATGTTCTACAAAAATACTACTGCAAAAGGCAAAAATGCCATCACTAGAAATAGATTATCTTCTAAGATTAACTTCGCCTAAAGAACAGATTTTCCCCACACATTCAGCCTGAAATCTTTGAGTCCTAGAAAAAAATGTCATTAATTCCCTACTCCTCTGTGATCTCTGCCATCCCCTTACCTTGCCTGTCTTCTTTAAGAAAGATGTTGACCACATGAATTCAAAGAAACCACTTCCTAGCTATGAGAACATGGGCTATTCATTTTAACTCCCTAAATCTTGTAAAATAGGAATAATAAAAATTTTAATTATTTTCTTATTTATTTTATTTTCTAAGCTTCCCCCTCTAGGATATAAATTTCACAACAGTAACTTTAAAAAAATACAGTGGAATCATCTTACACATACACACACACTTTTTCATGTCAGAGAAATTGACAAATCAATAATGAAATGTTTTTTTAACACATTTCTATCTCATCTACTTTTGCTGCATTCCATAAGTTTTCATAATTATGTTTCTGTTTTCATTCCCCTAAAGTTATTTGCTAATTTCCCTCGTGATTTCCTCTGAGTCATTTGTTATTTAGGAATGTGTTATTTCATTTCCCCATACTTGTGAATATCACAGTATTTTTCTGTTATTAATTTCTAATTTCATTCTTTTGAAGTTAGATTGTATAATATATGAAGAAAAAAACAAACAGAACTGAATGGAGAAATAGATAATTCTACAATAATAGTGAAACCTCAATAAAGGATAGAATAACTAGATTGAAACAAGGAAAACAATTTGAACATTATAAACAAAGTAGTCCTAGCAGACACCTACAGAATATTCCACCCAACAACTGCAGAATATATATATTTCTCAGTGTACATTCTACAGGTTAAACTATAAGTTAGGCCATAAAACAAGTCAATAAATTTAAAATGATTGAAATCATAGAAAGGAATAGCAATTCTTAAGTGGCAGGGTCATTGAAAGGATTGGTGCTGTTTTTTTATTTTTTTTTTGAAAGGATGAGTGCTTTTGACGCTACTTCAAGTTAACAATATTTGAACATATACTTTACACTGACATTGCACTAGATGCTAAGAACAAAGATTATTAAGGCATCCTCAAGCCACAGGGACCTAACATCCCAGTGGCAAGGATAAATAACAAAACAACAAAATATAATGCATCATGAGAAATGATATTGCTTTGGGAGATTTTAGTACAAACTGGTCAACTTCTAGGCAGAGCAGGCCATGGTGGCAGGGAGTGCGGTGAAGAGAATCAGGCATGGATTTACTGACAAAGCAAGAATTGTGGAGAGTCTTGAAGATCTCAGGGAGTATGTGTTTCTAAAAAGACAAAGGGAAAGAGGCATAGAAGCTGAAACCTCCTAGAATATTTGGGATTATAGTATAAGTAAACCTACCAAGAAATTGGAAATAATCATAGGTCTTTTCTGGCTCTCTCCAGACTCTAGCCTTGATTTCCTCATATAGCTTTTTAAGGAAAGGAAGAAAATGATAAGGCATAGGGTGACATATGTAGTACACTTGTTGAAAAGACAAAATTGGCCTATACGTTTAAGCTCAGGTTAGTCTAGTATTATTAGGGGCTCACAATCACCAGAAATGCTGAGCAGCTTAGATTCCAGGACATATATCAAGTGTTCCACTTTGATTGAGCATGGTATAATTTTAGGTCATAGATAATTAAGCCATGTTCTCAGCCTATGGAAGTAGGTAACACTGAGCATTTCAGGGGGTTCTTTGCCATTTACAGAGACCACAGACACAGTGATGATGATTATCGAGTGGGTTGTCACATTTCAAAATTACTCATGAAAGTGTTCCTAATCACCTGTCTTAGTGTGCAGAAAATAACAGCCTTACTAAGTTAGTGATGCTCAGCATGATTTAACGACTAGCCTTGACATCTAATTCCTTTATAACATGTGGCTGGAACAGAAAAATGAGATTTTTTCATTTTAAACCCAATGGCAGTCCATAATCTCAGCAATTTGATCATCGTGACATCCTCTTCTCTCTCCTACCTGAGCCTCTTAAGTGATAAAGTGATAAAATTGTCTTTATGGAAAAGTCTATTCTGAACCCTTTCCCCAAACAAGTGGCATATCAAATTTCCCTTTCATTCAGGCTGTAGCTGTGGAAAATTTACAAAAGGAGGTTTACCCTTTGCTCAATTAAGAATTCCAATTAATGTCTTTTTATTAGCTGACATATTAACATCCCAAATGCTCAACCTTGAGATAGACAACAAGTAAAACACAAAATAAAAAATAAAGTCTCCTTTAGTAGATAAAACCTAGGAGGACTTAAAGAGAAAAGATTTCTCATTTAGGTGAATTTTAAAGACAAAATGTGATATAATAGAAACGGATCTACTTTCTGGTCTCTGAACAGGGATGCTCTCACCTTTATTTAGACTTTAGTCTACGACCTCAGCCCTGTAATGTGCCTGTCACTTTTTAGTTTCCTCATCTCTAAAATAGAAAACAACATTATCTAACTAACCACTCTATTGTCAGAACTAAATAATATGAAAGGGCTGCAGATTTTCAAGTGCTCTGATATGAACACTCCAGTAATTAGGTAAAAAATTCAGAAACATCAAGTAAGACTACCTATTTGTACAGGTTCAGTATCTGTTGAATGTTTTTGAATAAAAGCAGTGAAATTCTTACAGTGTGGCAAAGCTCTGGGTCCACATGTCCTGTGCTGGAGCACCCTAGAATTCACACTTCCATCCATGCTAACAATTTTGACATAAGCTCAGAGCTTTCTCATTTCTGTAATTGAGCGCTTACTGTATGGCTATCCTAGGATATATGTTGAGTTTGATTATAAGATTTAATAATTGAAAATAATCTAAATTAATATAATGGAGAACTGGATATATACACATAGGATACATCTAGATGATAAAATGAATACAGTAATTAAAATTAAAATCTACATTTTGCTTATCAACATGAAACTGTATTTACAAGAAACTATACAACACTACAACACAGTACTGAGTGAGAAAGCAGGTTGTAAAATAGCATGCTGTGTGTGTGTGTGTGTGTGTGTGTATGTGTGTGTTTAGAAAAGTGTGCCAGGATAGAAAAAATATGAATGATCATTTTAGTATTACCTAATAATCTTTTAATATTACTAATTAAGGCAATTTTCTTTTTCTTCTTTAGCTTTTTTATATTGTGTGAAATTTTAATGAGTACTATGACCTTAAAATAATTACAAAAATAAAAGTTATTTTTATTTTGGGCAAAAAAAAATTTAAAAGACATCATTATCTTATCTTGGGTTTGTGGAATAAGTTACTCTCACTAATCTTCTTTAATTATTTCTAATTTTTCTCATGGACAATTTTATATAAATTTAGTTATACAAGCCACATTCAATTCTTTTAAAAGAATATGAGGTTTAAATGCTAGGATTATAAATTAATACTCATTATATACTTATTTTAAAAACTACCTCCTAATGTGTGGTTTCTACGTGTCTTAATGTATTCATTCCTCATGGCATCATGCCAAGTCATTCCATATACATTAAATGTAGAATGCCTTTTTACTTAATTGCACCATTATATTTTCTTGGTGTCAGAGTCAGAGTTAGGAGTTTACGAACCTTCAGGGCACCTTCTTGCAATTTTCTTGTGTATCTAATCTTTTTGTTGTTGTTGTTGTTTTGTTTTTTGTGTTTTGTTTTCCCCATCTCTTCACCTACAGGGTCAGCTGTGTGAAATAAATGTTAAGAACTAAACCCTGCTGTGGGAACAGAGATAAGGAGAGGTTTCCTATGTGCTGACACTTGAAGATTTCAAGGTTTAGGTGACATGTCTTGCTGAACATGAGAATCAATGCTTTGAACAGAGGTATACTTGCTTTCTGGCTACTACAGCTGCTAAGAGTATAAAAAGATGATAGTACTCGCTCTTTGCAAATGTATCATTCTATGTGAACTGCTCAAATCACCAAAATTGGCAGGTCTTTTATTAAGTAGTAAGAATCAATGGGGAGGTATACAGACTCAACTTGAGTCTCTTGCATCTATATACTTTACACTGTTTATGGTATTTCAAACAAACAAACAAAAAAATAAGGTCAGATAACCTTGAACCAAGTCTCACTGATCTGCAAATTTGTGATCTGGTTCAGTCCACCTAGATTGTATCCAATTCTCCCATGTCCCTCTGCCCCTTCCACTACGATAAAATTCCAAGTCAATGTTTTCAGTTCAGCTAGTTAGAAATGCAGAAATATCTGTTCCATAATGTTACCATAAATGGTTATAACTATTCACTGCTTAAGGTATTTTTTTCTCCCAGGTGTGAAAAATACCATAAAAGTAGCCATTTCAAAATGGAGTCAGAGCCACCGTTCCAGAGGAACTACCTTGCACATCTTCCGCCTTGAATTTTTTTAGACTGGGCTAAAACCAGGATTGCTTTACAAGCTGTTGTTTGTAAAGCTGGTAGGAAAGCAAACATCCTGACCACGAGGACCTCTCAATCTTAAGACAGAATCTGTAACCAATCATGTATAGCCAGGAGTAGCTCACCTTCTTAGCACTGCTAAAAATTCTGTCTTCTTTTCATATAGTTAACACTTTCTTTGCCTCATAAAAACGCAGGCCTTCACTCTGTATTTGGGACACTATTTGAGCTTCTGATTCTGTGCTTCCAGAGTTGTAATTCTTTGATTCCAAATAAATGCTCATTGACTCATTTTGTCTTTTTAATTCTAGATTAACAAAGGGTACATATTCTCAGGTATTTGAGCTCCCAACTATCTCAGACACTCTTCCTCTATGCTCTGGAAGCTTTTTAAAGTATAGCACGGATGACCTTTCACTTCATTTGTCTGTAAACTTATTTATATCTATCTCTGGCCTGTATACTTCTTAAGGTCAAGGAATACCTTTTATGCGTCTTTATAGTCCTCACTTTTTAACCCATTTCCCATTCAATAGTTACTGAAGCCGCATCTACAGTTTAAAAGGTGATTTAAACTTAAAATAATGACTATATAACAGGGAATATCACCTGTGTTCTGATGGGGGATAAAAAACGGTGAAATGTTAAAAGAAATGGTGGTAGGTAAAAATAGAGATTCTTTGGATCAAGAGCCTTCTTTCATCTCTCAAATTGCATTACTATGTGAAAATGAGAAAAAGACTGGCTATACTTTGAGCTAATTGGTATCTTTTAGTGTGTTTAATTTGTATGTCCTTCAGGAAGATCACACAACACAAATAATCACAGAATGAGGAGAAGTTAGAAGCTATCCAGAAGTAGGTAAAACTGAAAGAGCTCCAACTTTTCCTTTCTTTCATTTCTTTTTTCCTGTTTCTCTACACTTTGGATATTTTTTTTTTCATTCTATCTCAAGCCATCTGAAAGTTTCCTCAAGACTTTAAGCCATACCATGGAGGTGTCAGTGGGTCAGATGCCATGGTCCAATATACAATATCTATTTTTCTTACATTTTAATCAACACAGGACAATATTGCTAGGAAAGACATATATCTGGCAAATGTATATGCCACCTAAAAAATAAGGGGGTAGTTTGGTAATTTTAAGCAATAATAATTGAGTGAAACTCCAATAAATATATATTTTTTTTATATTTCCCACTTTCTTTTTTTTTTTTTTTTTTTTGAGGGCAGTGTCACTGGCCCTCATATGTGGGACTGAACCGGGGCCGCTGGCTTCCAAGGCCAGCGCTTAACCACCGTGCCACTCGGCCGGCCCTTTTCCCACTTTCTTATATGTTTTTCCTCAAATGCAGTCTAGATAGCTACAGTCTACCAGTTATTTGGCACCATAAGATGACCTTCAATATGAAAAGTGCACACAAAGGATTCTAGACCAGAAAGATAGAAACTCTATCCCTGTTGCGCCATCATAGAAGCACTGCACTTACTTAGGAGAGAGGAAAAACAACCAATAAAACCTACACTTTGTTTAAGCCCACATTTCTTTTTTTTTTTTTTTTTTTTTTTTTTGCTACGTTCTAGTCTCAGTTATAATAGAACACAGAGCTAGCTGATAGGCTGTGTTTCAATTTTTTCAATGTTTCTTTTTGTATCCTTGTTGGAAGATAAACATAACTAGTCCCCATCCTCTGGATTTTACAGCCAGCATATATTTGAATACTATTAAACTTTTCCTTTATTTTCCTTATTGTATTCTTATACTTCATTACCCAACTCTGTGGCTCTTTGAAAATCATTTTTCAGTTTCTACAAACTCCTCCAATACAATGGAACGTTAATAGTGATATGCTGAAACTATTCTGATGAAATAAAAAGTGTGCTTACTACATACCCACTACCATTCCCTTAAACATTGTCTATGGTAAAAAGATAATCTATGTGACAGAGAAAGAAAATCATTTCCCTTTAACATAACTTTCTCTTTCTTCCTTCCATATACAACAAAAACTTATTTCTATAGAGATGTTCCTGCAAAGTGTCCAGGAGACAGCATGAATATGAATTAAGACAACATTGAAAACTTCAACTCATCAACCCATTAATCAATGTATGGAATTGCAGAAGGATTTGCGTCGCCTCAACTCCCATCTCTATATTAACACACAGGCAACTGCAGAGTTCACAATTCCACATCCTGTCTGAACACTAAAACCTTTGTTTCCGCCACTTACTTCCTTGCTAGTATTTAACTCATCACTTTGAAAACCACTTCGATAAGCAGATACCTTGAACACCGAGGGAGCTATAAAAAAAGGCCTAAATTTCTGCTTCAGCTTTTTAAAATTCCATTACAGAACAGTTACTGAAATAGAAAATGTACCAACTGCTTATATAGGAACTTTCTTAAAGAAATAGGAGAATAAAAATATATTTTTCATTTAGATTGCTCAGAGAAATAACATGTTTATCTTTGTTCCTTTTCCATAAAGGCGGTAAAAAGAGTAGTATTATGACTATCTGAGGAGTCATTGTTTCTTAATCCTTCATTAAGTGTCCACTATAAATCTCAGTAAGAGGTTATGTACATGCCAAACACATTTATATGGTAGTTAAGTAGATTTGAAGACATTAAGCTAAAATAAAACATCTCAGGAATCTGTCTGGAATTATACAAGCAATGCATATTCTGTATATTCTCACAACAGAAGGTCATGTGACCACTCATTTTTTTTAAAAAAATTCTTTTTTTCTTTTATTGTGAAATAAACATTTTTTAAAAAATTAGCTTCAGGTGTATAACACAGTGCAATAGTTATACTTTTTACCCCTCAAAGTGACAACCCCCCTCCCCCAATTCGCCACCCCACTCCTCCCCCCCATATCATATATATCTATTACACTTCCTCTGACTCCCTTCCACAGTATAATCCACATCCCGTGACTATCTATATATATTCAATTACAGTTGATATACAACCTCCACTTCAGGTGTACAGTGCAGTGATCAAGCCTCTACTCCATCCATGATGTGGTCTCCCTAACAAGACATGTGACCATCCGACACTCCACAAAATATTTACAACATTATTATATTCCCCGAATTGTCTTTCATATCCCTGTGGCAATATTGTAGTTCCCTATTTATGCTGTCTAATCCCTTCCCCTTCTCCCTCATCCCCAACCCCCTCACAACTAGCAACCCTGTTTTTCCTCTATATCTATGAGACTGTTTCTATTTACTTTGTTCATTCATTCAGTTTTTCAGATTCCACACATAAGTGAGATCATATGGTATTTGTCTTTCTCCGACTGACTTATTTCACTTAACATAATAGCTTCTAGGTCCATCCATATCATTGCAAATTGTACGATTTCATTCTTCTTTATAGCGGAGTAATACTCCATTGTATAAATGTACCACAGTTTCTTAATCCAGTCAACTACCGCTGGGCATTTCAGTTGTTTCCAAGTCTTGGCTATTGTAAATAGTGCTGCAATGAACATAGGGGTGCATATATTTTTTCGAATTAGCGTCTTGAATTCTTCTGGGTAGATACCCAAGAGTGGAATTGCTGGGTCATAGGGTAGTTTCATTTCCAGTTTTTTGAGATCCCTCTATACTGATTTCCATAGTGGCTGCACCAATCTGCAGTCCTACCAACAGTGCACCAGGGTTCCCTTTCCTCCACACCCTCGCCAGCACTTGTTTGTTGATTTATTGATGATAGCCATTCTGACCAGAGTGAGGTAGTATCTCATGGTGGTTTTATTTGCATTTCTCTGATGATTAGTGAGGTTGAACATTTTTTCATATGCCTGTTGGCCATGTGTATGTCCTCTTTAGAGAAATGCCTCTTCATATCCCCTGCCCATTTTTTAATTGGGTTGTTTGTTTTTTTGGTGTTGAGTTTCATGAGTGTTTTATAAATTTTGGATATTAACCTCTTATCAGATATATCATTGGCAAATATCTTCTCCCATTCAGTAGGCTGCCTTTTTGTTTTGTTGAGGATTTCCTTCGCTGTGAAAATACTTTTAAGTTTGATGTAATCCCATATGTTCATTTTTTCTTTTATTTCCCTTGCCCGAGGGGATATATCAGTAAAACTATTACTCAGGGTAATGTGAGCACTCATTTTTAACGGTTCATAGAAGATCTGGCCTTTTTTTTTTTTTCTATTTAAATCCATATTGCTTCAAATAATTTCAACCTTGGTTTTGGTTTTCTTTTTTTCAGTTTTTCACTCACTCGGCTATGTTTGAAAACCTGAAATATAATAATTTCCACTAGCTTCCACATATCCTGTTTACATATACATTGTGTGGCCCATTGGTGAGTAGACCAAAAACAAAGCTTATATGCTTTTACCTAAATGACAATATTGTGGCAGAAGAAATTGGGTTAGGATATATAGCCTAAAATTCCTATTATTTTGATTTTACTTCAAACTAAACATCATTTTTCTCGTTTGTAAAGGTCTAAATCATTGTCATGGACACCTAGAATCCTTCAGTAGTGACCATGGATGGAAAATATCAAGTCTGTCATTTATCTGCTGTCATAACCCCACCTGTATTGTTTATTTCATAGATTTAGATGTGGTATTATAGAACTGCCACCTCACAAATACTTAGGGAAGGGAAACATAACTGCCATTTATTAGCTGATATTGTCAGCTCTAGACATTGCCTCTAATAACATCCATCCATCCATTCATTCTTTCAGCAGGTAAATTCTGAACATCTTTTATTTACCAGGCACCATTCAAAGCTCTGGAGATACAAACATAAAAAATGTGTCCTCTAAGCTCAACATTTTAGGGGACCCTTTCCAGCTTAAACATTATTTTACTATAATTTTTCTACCTCAATTGTTAGTCATGGTGCCTTTCTTAGAAGAAATTTTTCACTTTCTAAAAGAAAAAAAAGCTAGAAAGTTTCCAACATACAGAAAAGTGGCAAGTGTATAAATAATATTTTCATGCTCTTTCTCTAGATATATCAATTATCAATATCATGTACCCACTGTTTCTCTATAAATTCAGGCTTTTTTTCTGAAGCTTTTGTGATATATATATATATATATATATATATATATATATATATATATATATATATATATAATCTCCTGTCCCTTTACCTCTAAATACTTTAGTATACATTTCCTGAGATCAGGATATTATGTTACAAAAATACAGCACAGTTGTCATTTTAATTGTAAACATGATACATTTTCTTAGTCTATCATCTGCATTAAAATTTTTTCCCAATGGAACCACTAATGTTCTTTAAATTACTGTTTTTTCCCCCTCAATATGGACACCAGTGGAATACCTCATATTGCATTTAGTTGTCTTGTCTTTTAATCTCCTTTCATCTGGAATACTCCAGCATTTCTTTGTTTTACAACACTGGCAGTTTTGAATCTGTCAGAGAGTTCTGAATAATTCAGTATTTTTTGTTTTAATAACAAGTTTTGCATTTTGAGTTTGTCTGATGATTCTTCATGGTTAGGTTCAGGTTATACATCCCCAGCTGGTATATTACGTGAGAGATATTGTGTTCTTCTCAGGGTGTCACATCTGAAGGCACATAACGGCTATCTGCTCTCCTTCCAACTGCTTAATAAACTTTGATTTTGGAATAATTCTAGATTTATAGAAATGTTTCAAAGATATCTCAGAGAGTTCTCATATACTCTTCGCCCAGAACAAGAAAGTAATGTTGGCACTTCCCTATTCAGTAAACTGCAGTCTTCGTTTGTATTTCACCAGGTTTTCCACTAATGACTTTTCTGTTCCAGGAGCCAATTCAAGATAGCATATCATATTTAGTTGCCATGTCACCTTAATCTGCAAGGCTCTGTGTCAGTTCCTCAGTCTTCCCTTGCTTTTCATAGCTTATACAGTTTTGAGGAGTGCCAGTCAAATATATTACAGAGCATCCTGTAATTTGAATTTTTCTCTTGGAGTTTGTCTTTTTTAATGTTAAATTTAATCACTCCATTGAAGTGCTCAGTTCTTCCACTACATTGTTACTATTTGTATTCCCTTGCTACTAGTTGAGAGTCTATAGGAAAACACTTTAAAACCATGCAAATATCCTACCTCTTATCAAAACCTCCTCTCACTTAAATGTAGTGTTCATTGATGATTCTTGACTGTACCCATCTTTAAATGACGGTTGGAAAATGAGACATCCAGATCCCCTATCTTTTCCAAATTTATCAGTTTGCGCTGGAAATTCTACCGTAAGCAAGAGCCCTCCCTCGTTCCTTCCTTCCTTCCTTCCTTCCTCTCTCCCTCCCTCTCCCTTTTTTCTTTTTCTTTCTTTCTTTCTTTCTTTCTTTCTTTCTTTCTTTCTTTCTTTCTTTCTTTCTTTCTTTCTTTCTTTCTTTCTTTCTTCTTTCTTTCTCTCTTTCTTTCTTCCTTCCTTCCTTCCTTCTTTCTTTCCTTCCTCCCTTTCCCCCTCCCTCCTTCTTTCCTTCCTTCCTTCCTTCCTTCCTTCCTTCCTTCCTTCCTTCCTTCCTTCCTTCCTTCTTTCTTTCTTTCTTTCTTTCTTTCTTTCTTTCTTTCTTTCTTTCTTTCTTTCTTTCTTTCTTTCTTTCTTTCTTTCTTTCTTTCTCTTTATTATTGTTATGAACGAACAGATACCCAACTGGGGAATGACTTGTAATTCATCACTGTTCCTAATTATTTTGATGTTTAAAGAGTTTAAGATTTGTCTAGAAACAACCCTTTTACATTGGCTCCCAGGTCCTGTGATCTCCTGGCATCTACTTTAAGAATATTTCCTTACTTTCCGGCATAATAAACAGTTCAAACTCATCTCATGACATTCCTGCCCCTTTTCCTTCTCCAAGGAAAAGTACTTTCTTAATTTTTTCTTGTTACCAGCAAAATAATGCTTCAAAGTAGAAACTAAATTAGTGATGTTAAATACATGTTCAGTGGCATTACTTCTAACTTAAGTAAACTAGTCCTCCAAGGTAAGTGTACCTTGGCCTAGCAAGAAGTAACTTGCTAGTTACATGAACATTTCAAATTCAGACACCAGTCAGGAATTTTACTTAATTCCACTGCATTAAAATAATGTTTTATATAAAATAAACATTTAGAACCTTGAGAATTTTTAATTCTGCATATTTTTGCATGCTGTCAACACTAAACTCAGCTGAACATACAAATCTCTCAGGTCAACTATGTTCTTTCTTTTACAACCTTTCACAACCAATTTTATAACACTCTCTTCCCCGTGTCTTATCTTTCTCATCCTCCCACTCTGACCCTTCCCCGAAGCCTTTCCACTGTGTATGTTTAAGCCATTCTTCATTTCTTCATAGAGTGATTTGCTTCAACCTGCCTTAACAGAAATCACTTTTTATTTCTTTCCAATAGCAGATGCCTAGCCTCCCATTTTCCAGCAAATAAGGCGCACACAATCTCAATAACATCATGGCTCTCCATTTCTACACACTGACAATAACTCTTCCCCCTTTGTACATAATCTTTCTATATTAAGACCACATCAAATTTACTTTCTACACCACATTGTCATTGTCTCATATTATTTACTGGTGAGTCCTCACATTCATTGAGTTATATTGACACCTAAATTTTATTTTTCTTTCATCCCCAATTCTGCCCTAGTCTTATAAAATTTTAGGGTCCTTCAGGTGTCATTCTAAGTTCTAAATCCAGTATTGCTTACATTCTCAACTGTGATTATCTGCTTCAATTTATTAATTCTGAAAAACAAATCTCATATTTAAACTGATTCACCCATGAAACTAACTCTACTATCATTTTTATCACTAGTTATTTATACTTCCTGACCTACCTATCTCTTTCTCTCCTTCTCTCTGTCTGTCTCTCTCTTCCTCTCCTTTCCTCACTGTCTTCCTCCCTTCTTCTCTCCCCCACCTTTTTAAACGACTCTTCGTCAGCTGACAGTCTTTTCTTCTCCTTCTCCTTCACCACTATTCTTGTCTTCCTTCTTCATCTACGCAGCTTTGATTTGTACTCCTACCATTTCATGACTTCAGTGCTATAGTCAGTCATTACCTTCCCACAACACTCAAACTATGGTTAAACTCAACCATCCCATCACCCTTTCCACAATATAGATACACAAAATGGCAAAACCGTGTAGATTGATGCCACAAGTACACACTAATCTCGGGTGTGACTCACTCGCACTTGGAAATCCTTTACTTGTTGACAGTCAGCTCTTTCTCGCAGTCCCTTAAAAAACTATTTCGGGGCCGGCTGAGTGGCGCGGTGGTTAAGCATTGGCTTCGGAAGCCAGCGGCTCTGGTTCGGGTCCCACATATGAGGGCCAGTAACACTGCCCTCAAAAAAAAAAAAAAAAAAAAAAAAAAACCTATTCCGAATTTTTGCTAAAGTAAATTTCCACTTTTTAAATAACATATAAATCATTTTTGAAATGATGAACAAAAATAGACCCTGTGAGGCATTAACACCCTTAACTCCCCCCACCCTGCAAACCTACAAATGTATGGCCATCTCCACAAATCCTTATCCCTTTGCCTCTGTATTAGAGAAGGTTGTCATCCGCCTATCTAAAGCTCTCCACTTCTCGTGCTCTTTGCCATCCCCAGGAGCCCTCCTTAATCTCTCTTCTGCATTTTCAGTCTTTTTTGTGGTATGCTTCATCCTTTCAGCCTCAAACACTGCTAAAGACTTTCATTCTACAAATAGCTCCAAGAAATGTCTGTTCTTTTAAGAATAGTACTTGTGTGTTTCATCCCTTTTAACCAAGGCTTTAAAATAATAAATAAATAAATAAATAAATAAATAAATAAATAAAACAAATTAAGTAAACAAAATTTATAAGAATCAATCTTCTCTTTCTGACCATTAATTTACAGACTTGACTGCTGTTTTCTGGAGTCTGTATATACTTTGGCGCTGCATCAGCTCTTCATAGAGTCATCACTGACCACCTGATTGCAAATGTACTGACCCTTCTCCTTTTTTAACCTTTGACCTCTCCCTGACATTCGTTGCTATTGATTGCTCTCTGTCTCTCTGTTCTCTTGCTTTCTAATGCTCTTCTCTTTTTTGTTACTTTTCTACCTTTCTGAACACTCTTTTTCATTAGTTTTTCAATTCCCTTCTTAATCTATACTCTCTTGAGTATTTTCTCAAAGCACTTAAATAGTTTTAACTACTACAGTATGTTCCTGACCTCCAAGTGTTTATTTGTAGCCTTAACTCCTCATTCAATATCCAGAAATTTACACCTTCTGTCTGAAAGATAGATCTTTGTTTATACCCTGGTAGTACATTAATCCAATCTTCCAAAACCAAATTATTTTTCCCTTCTCCTATCTCCTCTATTTTTTTCTCTTTGGTATACCCTATTCCAGGTAATAGAATTTTCATAGTGGAAAAATGGAATCTTTCTTCCTCTTCTCATTCCCAAAATTCAATATTGAATCTCACACCACCTCATGAAATCTCTTCTTCTATGTATTTCTTAACCTAAATTCTAGTGCCTTAGTTTCTAGTCTTGCTTCTTTACTTGTTAATCCTTCAAACATGTTATTCTAAATCAAAAATTTGGTAGTGTCCCTCCTGTTACTAAATATATCGATTAACTCACACATTTAGATATGTTGTTATACTATGACTTAATCACCTAGCCTGTATGAACCAATGCAGACCTGTGTGGGTATCATCACCTTGTTAGGCTCTTTATTTATGTTCCAGAGGCAGGGAAGCATCACAATCTTGCTCGGGATCCTCCACTTAGGAGTATAGAAGACCACCTCCAGCCAACCTAGCACTTACCTAACCAACAAGCCAGGAACCTCCGTCTAATTGACAATCATAAGAGACTTTGCTTTCCTTGAATGGGAGGGAGGGAATTTGTAGTTCCCCGGCCACATAATTCAGTGCCTAAACCTTTCCTGGATTGGGTTAACTGCTTAATGGTAAAACTTTTCCATTCTGTGATTAATTCTTATTTTATTATTACAGTTTTATTTCCCCTCTTTAACATTACTGAAGACTAAACTCTGCAGCATGGCATTTATTTCCTGTTCCCCTCTTCAGCTTTATATCCCACAATCCCCTCTCAACACAATACATCCATACTTTCTGCTTCTTTCCAAGTGTAGTAACAATATTTTGTCTTAATTGTCCCCCACCTTGACAATGCAGGAAACTTTCATTGTCTAGTCCCTACCCACACTTCAAAACCTCATACAAGTATCTTCTCCTCTCTGTAGCCTCTTTGCTGCTCTTAGGAAGTGTGAACTACTTACTATATACTCTGTTCTACCACTCTCTCTGATGCAAACATTACTTATCCCTTTGCTTTACACTATAGTTGGCTCATTTATAAGCCTGCTGCTCTGCAAGAATGTGAAATCTTTCAAAGTAGGGTACATTTCTTACACAGCTGTGAAACCACTCCCTAGCACATGTTGCCTATTCAACATGTTTAACAGTTTTGAATAATATGATACAACTGGTCAAGAAATATGTTAGGAAGAACACTTTTGACTAGAGTCAAAAGAACATATAGAAGCTTGAAGTTAAAATGGTACAATTGACACTACTATATTCTCTTTAATTTCCTATGAGCATTTTGTACTATGTACTATTTAAACACAGATAGTTTAATTGTTTCCCTATTATTAAATTTAACTTAATACAACTGGAAATTTTGTGTTTAAAAGGAAATTATGGAGGACCTTTTTGAATATAAATGTACTCAAATAGTACTTTAGCATTTCCTGGACATCAGCCCAAGGGGAATTTCAGAATACCTTTATTGTCTCCACTCTCCATTGTTTCTATTTTTAACTTCCCCTTTTCCTCATATATTCTTTTATTATTTCTCATTTCTCCCTTGTATTCCATGTGATCCTCGTTAATAGTAGATTATCAGGTTAATTCCCTAAAAATTGCACCAGGAATTCTAATTTCTAATCTCCCAAGTTTCTAATGCTCAGATCAATCAAAGTTATTCCCTTGCTGAATTCATTCAATAGGTCCTCATTGCTGATTGAAAATTTCCAAACCCCTTAGCATTCACCAATCCCTCCAAGACTGCATCGCTGTGTAATTTTCCAAACCCAGTTTCTTCAGCTCTCCTACACACACGTCACACTCCCAACAATTTTATTGTGGTTCCACACTTCCGTGCTTTGGTACACACTGTTACCTTTCTCTGAAATGCCATTGTGGTCATTGAGCTTTCCCTCTTTTGCTTTAGAAATGAAGCAGTTTGTTGTAGTACTAATGCAGCTGAGAAACAATAGCATTAGAAAGAGATATTTCTGAGTTCAAATTGTGACTTTAATATATCAGCTATAAGCTACAGCAAATTTCATCTTTTGTTTACGTTTTAGTTTTCTTATCAACAAAATAATGATAATGCCTAATTACTAAATACTGTGAGGATTAGAGATAATTTATGTAAGGCATCTGCCCCTGAGAAGACACTCAATGGCTGGAAATTTCTAAATAGCATCACTTTGCCTAAGTGTTTATCACTTTTTGGTACTCTTCTGCCTATGTTTCTCCTTCCCTCTTCTCATACCTACTGACATTTTCCCACTTATCCCTAATTAATTATTGCAATTTCTTATTTATCTTGTATTTGCTCTTTTATATTGATGGAAGAATCTTGCCTTATTTAACACTGCATTTCCTGAGTTTATCAGAAACTCAATAAATATCTAATGAAGTGAAGAAAATTTGTCCTATCAAAACATTCAATTCTATCTTTAAAGAAGTGCATGAAATAAAGAAAGAACAACATATATACCATTTGGAATGTAGCAAAACCATGAACATAATTCATCATAATTTAACTTATCAATATTTCATTATTTAAATGGTAAGTGCATATTTAAAATGAGAAGCTGTTAGCATTATAGTGGTGGAAGTTAACTCCCATTTAGGTTAATACTACTCTTACAATCAAGAAAATGTTCTTCTGAATTAGGTGAAATTGCTAATGGAAAAGACATTATTTCGAGACCATTTTCTCAGCACAAGGCTGAAATCAGATGCTTAGTTGGATCAATTATGTTCTAATTGCTCATAGCCCTTTGAATGCATGAATACTGATTTATTTTCAACGACAATCACACAGGGCTAGTTAAATGGAAAGGGAGCCCAAGATACAGAGGCACAAACAATATATATGTGACTTAGTAATAAACATATTTATTTTGTTACTTAGAAAATTCAATGTATGTCATGGGCACTCAAATATTCTAGATTAAAGAAAGGCACTGTTGACTCAAAAATGAAAAGTGTAAGTGAAAAAAAAAGACATTCTTTTAAGATTTTGACAATAGTTTTGGTGGTAAAAAGCAAAGGGGTATTTGCCAAAAATTCTATCTGTATTAATAATTTCTGGAAAAATACAAAGATTTATATACTAAATCATGAGAGTGATAAATTAATATTACTACCAAGGAATAATAATTGTTAATACTGTTCTACAAAATTGCTTCATCACTGATACATTGTAAGTATCTTCACATGTCAGTACATCTTCCTAAGCCAAGACGTGTTGTATTTAGTAAGAATCAATGGCTGCATGTTTTTCAATGGATCTACTGACACTTCTTGATATTCATATAGGTTTATTTGGGTTTTTACTGTTTCATTTATTCCAATATTGCACTATTATAAATAATCCTCCTGTTACAATGATATTCTTTATATCCATCACTTCACACTTGCCTAATCACTTCCATATAGTAAATTTGTAGAACCAGAATTGTTTAAACATATTACTCTGCAGAAAATTTGTATCATTTGTATATATTTTGCCATATAAGACAATGCCTATGTGTCTACTACATTTCCAACAAAGAATATTTTAATAATTTTAATTTTAATCACTAAGAGGTAAAAAAATCACATCTTAATACTAATTAATAATAACCATCTTTTAATGTCTAGAGACAAGTTGGACTTCTTCACTTATTTATCAACTTTGGTTATAGTATATTTTCCTTGCAAAATTTTACTCAGTTTCTTGTTAAACTGAGCATGTTTTTATTTTTGGCTTGTATGTTTTATGCTATTCATGCTTAGAAATATCTTTCTAAAACCCATTATTATGATCACAATATTGTTCTTTTGTGGAGAGCCGCGGGACGTCGCTGGGCCTTCTTGGGGCAGGGAAAGAGGCCGCAGCCTACCCTGAAAGGGGTTTGGCAAGGCGCCTTAAATCTCTGAAAGCGCACTCCAGGTGCGTATCCTCAAAACGGGGTCTGGCGAGGCCTACGTGCCTCCACAGTAATCAACAAACAGTATGTTCTAGTAGATAGCTGGGAAAGCAGTCATAAGAGGCAAACAAGGAGATACCAAGAAGATGAATAGCGCAGTCGACCTTGTAGCTTGTACACACATGTTGGCATGTCTCCCAGAGTTTGGCCTTGCACCCATACAAACTGTATAAAGCTTGCTGTGTTTTAAAATAAAGTGCCTTCTCGCAGCATCCCTGCTGAGAAGCCCTCCCGGCTCCGCTTTTCTGTGTCTTTCTTTTCTTCAGCCTCTGGTGGCTCCTGGAACCTTCGTGTCGGAGCTGGACTCCGACATTCTTTGTAATTTTTTTCACTATTATATGTATACATAGGCTCTCTATCTGACTCTTAATAATTCAAATGTATAATATATGCTTTTTAAAAAATAATATGTATTTCATGAAGATTTTCAAATTTTTTAGCATGTGTGGAATTCAAAGGGGACTGTTCATATATTTTGAATTTCCTCTTGAAATATTAAATTACTCAGAGTAGTTAAAAATTCAGAAATTCTCTGAGAAAGAACTATGGATATTTGACTCACTGAGATTTTGGATTGTTTTCCATTCCAGCATAGCCTAGACTATGATTTCTAGGGATACTAGTATTGGAGATGAGGAACTGTAACAAAAACACCCAAAATTTCTAGCTTGAGGGGAAGAATGGGGCAGTGAAAAAATAATTATTGGAATCTGAAAGGATGATGGTCCATATTATCCGATGATGAAGTAGTAAAACTATGACTTAAACAATAACTTGAAAGGAAGTACTTATACATTTTAGCCTTAAGGTAAGAGGCTGGGGAAGAGAGCTTTAATAGCATGTAGCAATTGCTGCTGCTTATAATTGATAAGGTATTCAATGAATGATACGAACTCAGAAAAGAGGAACAAAATAGAATGGTGAACTCAGAGAGCCATCAGTGTTGTTCAACAAATTTTTTGTACTTTCCTCTTTCTGCACACCCTTAGAAGTTAAGTGGGGTCTTGTGACTTTTTTGTCCAATGTACCATGAGCACTAGTTATATACAGCACTTTGGGTCAAAGCCTATACAAACTAATATGGACATCAGCATATCTCTTCTCATTGCTTCAGTGACTGAGAAAGTTTTCATTCTGGTAAAGCTTCCACAGTCTAGTTCCCTCTGTGAGAATGATATGCAGATGCTTGCTACCCCTCCCACTGATCCAAATTGGACATGTATCGTAGGCAAGACAATGCACTTTTCCACTGAGCTTTGGGCATTTTTATTTTGTTTTGTTTTGGTGTTTTGTTTTTTTTCTTCCCTACAACATACATTTCTATTCTGAGTGGTACTGTATCTGATACAAAATAGTTTTTCTAATTATTTTAATACTCTCTTAATTTGTGGTTACTTCTAAACATGGAGGTATACTAACATTTCATTCAATCATTCACTCTTGTATATTAATGTAGTAGCACAGTCCCTGGTACAAAAAGAATACTAATTGTATACAGGCTGATTAAAATAGAGAAAAAGGTTAAAATCAACACTTCAGAAAAATTCTACTGCTGTCTCTAGACTGTCATTTCTTATGCTTTCCCTTTTCTCTGATTATGGTTCAGAGAATTTTACAATTATTCAAAATTGCAAAAGAGTAAGAAAAAAATCCCTAATTATTGTATTACATATGAAACAGTATATATTAACTTGGTCTGGCCACATACATGTCACCATAAATTACTCAAATAATATGCTTTGGCAGCCTGCAGTTCAAGTCTACAGAATAGAATCAAGTTTATACAGTACATCTTTCTTAACATTGATATTTCTGTCATTCTATGCCATAATAATTCTTGCTACCACTCTTTCCTGTTCTCATTTATATATATTTACAATTACTACTTTTTAAAGTAATTTTTAAATTTACCATTGCTTTTAAATGCTTCCAGTTTTCTTGTTTATTTAACTATATTTACTATTTATGTTATCCAAGACATTGATCTCATGGTATCAAAACATTTATTTTAAATGTTTTTATATATTTTTTATATATTTTTGTATATTTTTATATATTTTTAATAGATTATTTTGTATATATTTTTAATTCAAACGTTTAACATACAGTTGTTTTACACAATACCAACTATTTCTTACTGAGGGGAGAGAATATAATCACAACAAACTGGGCCAGTGTCACTAAACTCATGTTTTACCTCCAATCTGGAGTAAGAAAAACTTGATAAAAATGGGTCTATTATCCTGTTTTTAAATTTTAATTATTTTCCTATATCTATGTCATGAACCAGGATTATTCAACCAACAAAATATATTATCACATTTTAAATTTGAATCAATTAAGGTTATCATAATCAGGAATTTCTTAGTTATAGATGACCAAAAGTAAATTAAAACTGGATTTAGCTGAAATATTATTATTTTACTCATATTATTGAAATAACTCAAGTGTCCAAAAATATACTGACAGAAATCAGTCTCTGTCTCTTGCTATGTTTTAGTCTGTGTTGGCATCATTCTCAGGTAAAATCTATACATAGGTTGGCAAAAATAGCTACAAGCAACTCCAAGCTCCATTCTAATAGCTCAGCAAGTACAGTTCCAGCAACTGCCAGGTCTGGCCCTCAGGGACCCAGGTTGGCTCATGTTCATATTCCAGAACCAGACACCGAGCCCAAGGTGGCTGGACACGTTGACTTGCTGAACTGTGTCATGAGTTCCCTCTTGGCGTGTTTAGGCTCTAGTCTCAGGACAGTCCCAGAGGAAAACGGGGATCCTCTACACTAAAAAACAATATGAGAGCTTCTGGGAAGATAACAATAGTTGCCTATTACAGAGACTTAGAGAATGTTAAATACCTACCCCAAATTCACAGCATTCTTTAATGGCAGAGTGAAGATAAACATGACTTCTGACTTAAATGCTTTTCTCTTTAGGGCACAATGATAAAGCCACTTTGAATTTCTTTTATGAAGTTCTGATTTCAAATACTGTTGCTATAGGTTTTAACTGTTTTTAATTGTTATGTTTAGTATGAGCTGATCTATAGATACAGATGCAGAGAAACATATAAAAGTATATTTTAGCATAAACTTTTTTTTTCCCCAAAACGCTTCCTGTATAAAGTAAGACATTATGGTGGCTGCCATTTGAACAACTGAACACTAATACCATTTAAAACAATATCCACCTAAATGATTGGTGGGCATTGATGGCAAACAGAAAAGAAAAAGCATGTTATTAGCTTTCTATAGAAGTGGATAAGGAAACAGAGGGATTTGATTAGGTTAGATTAAAAGGGAATAAGCATACTCACTGGAAGGAGGAGTCTCAGGCTACTGTACAAGTGAATGTACTTTCCTAGCCCCAGAATGAAGGGGGAGGTGCAGGAAGTCAGAAGCAGTGGACTAAAGGCAGGCCTTGCTTCTTTCACACTGATTAAGGAAACAAGTCATGTGATATGGGACATGACACCTTCCACGTGATTGATTGTTAAATTCCTCACTGTATTTCAGAACACACACATGGGTTAAAACATCAAAACATTAAAGCTATCCTCATATCTTAGAAAAGCTTGAGCTACAAGTTAAAAGGCCAAGGCCAGTTAAAAGCACATACTCTCCTACAATAAATGATCAAACTGGAGTTATAACAGCCTGGGATTGTCAACAGTTAAGAACAAATAAATAAGGAAGCAAACTAAAACTGAATGTTGGCATTCTTTAAAGCTTTGTTCTCTGGGATTAAAAGAGAGGATTTCTAAGCAACTTTAATACCCTGCATATTCCATTTTAAAATTTTTTTTAAAGTTATTAAGAATGAATACAGATATATCTCTATTATCCATAGTTGTGAGAATTGGATGTGTGGCATTGACACACTATGATTCGCATGGAGGAGTGTATTCTAATAATCAGTGAAATACCTAGAATATAATAAACAACGCAGTGCAAGCTCACCTTACAGTGGATAGTAAATATCAGAGAACTCATGATTCTACCAGCGGAGCCCACTTTTATCATTACAGATTTATCATCAATAAAGAGAGTAATCAGTGTATTTTGTGTGCATGGTAGTGCTAGGTGCTACAGCAGGGGATATAAAATAAATAAATAAAAGCCAGCATACCCTGTCCTTTATGAGTTTCTAGTCTGGTAGAGAAGATAAACTCTACATGAAAGGACTTGCAAAACAACGTTTTTGCTAGCAAAGGAAGAAAATCAAGTCAGATGTTGTTCTTCAGGAACTCGTTGGTGGGAAAAGCTAAAATTTTTCATTTTTCTTAGTTTGTTTTCAATGGAAACATAGACTATATATCAATTGACTACAAAAAGAAAGGGAGATTTTGTTTTTGCAGTTGTTATTACCATTAAGCAGTGCGCCCCACTCTATTTTTTTGCACTTTTTAAACCTTCTATTAAATTTATTGGGGTGACATTGGTTGGTAAAACCATGCAGGTTTCAAGTGTATGATTCTATAATACATCATGTATATTTTGCTTTTTTTTCCCACTAGTTTAGTTCCCCTACGCTCAATTTTGTAGCTCATCTAGCTTCATCCAATGCAAAGTAAATAAAAAGATTTTAATGGAGGGAACACTGTATCTACCATTTTTTTATGGTAAACTTCCCACAGTCAATATGCTCAGTATCTGTGTGGGGAGGAAAGCATTTTGACATGAGTCCAGAGTTCACCCATCTGCACATTTTCTGTTTATCTCAGTGGTAGAAAATATTTTTCCTAAGCTAGAGTACAGTGCTTTGGAAGACACACAGTCCTTACTGTGTAATCTTCAGAAGCATACTTCTTTCGTCATGATTTGGTTGCCTCAATTTTAAGTTTAACAATTAGAAAATAGTAACTTTGAAGTTATTTTTTTCCCACTTGAGTTCACTCATCTATTCAGTTAATACTTATTGGTTTCCAGCCAAAGGTTGTGAGCAGTGTTCCAGGTTCTGGGGATATGAAGCAAGCAAGGGTCTCAATATCCATGATCACGTTATTCATATTCTTGTGTGGGTCCACAGTAAAAATCAACAAACAAATATGATGTTTAGTACTGAGAAGAAATATCGGAGTGACTGCTTAAATTGGGGAACTACTTTATCTAAGGTATTCTCTGAGGAAGGAACATTTGAATTGAAACTTGAATAAAGATAAATGATCTAGTTGTGCATTACATTAAAATTCAAGAAGCCTCATGTTTCATCTGCAAACACTCAAATTTATTTCCCAAGCCCCTGACCCTTTCATGCAGATGAAGTCACTCAACTTACTGGTAAGGACAGACAGTTCTTCTCTTTGCAGTTATTCCATTATTATTCTTCACACAGAGGATTATGATTGTGACTCTTTGTCTATTGAACATACTTTATACTGAAGAGGGAACAATAAAATTATGACTTGGTGACAGTAACCTACTTTACTGCCAAGGTATGTTGTAACTTTCCATTAATTTCATTGTATCTCTTCTTTCTGTCATTTAACAGGAAACAAACAAAACTGATACTTTCAATGGCAAGCAGATACAATGAAAAGACACTAATTGAAAAACAAAACAAAACAAAAAACTGCTTTGCAAAGATCCTTCAGGTCCTGGCAGTCCAAATTTAAAAAAAAATGTTTAAGGACTTGCCACTTATTATAAAATGAAGAATGAATATAGACTATTAATAATGAGTTATTACCATCTTTTTTTGGAATCTTCTAAAAATCTGTCCCTCTGGTCATTTTCTGTAACATAAAACCTAAGAACAGGACAGAATGTCCATAGAAACACATTTCTGAATGAATATATGAGAAAATTATTCATGAAGGAAAATCAATATCGTTTTTGTTTATTTGTTTGGGATATCTGCATGAAATGTTTGAAGGACATGGGATCAGATAATTATGTATGTTGTGGTGGTTATTAAGTAGATTTAACAAGACAAAAGTTTGACTCCTACACAGTATGCATTATACCTTACAATGAGCAATGTGTGCTCTTGGGATGGACAAACCCAGAAAGAAAAGAGAAAAGCTCAAACTAAATAAAAAAGGAATCATTAAAAGAAAAACAGAAAAGAAAGAAGTTTACACACTCAGAAAAGGTGAAAGAAAAGACACTTGAAAAATCTATTCTTTGAAGTATCTAAAAGATCAAAAACATCATCAAAACTGAGAATGAAAGGAAATGTGGGATGTTTGAAGTCTGTACAATCAAAATGGGAAGTAAGATTCATTAAACGTATATGCACGATGCTGAGTGTAATTTATATTATTAAATATTCTGTGCCAGGCAATATGAGAAGGACATCTAATGCATACCTATTTAACTCTTACAGCCCGTTGAAATGTGAATTACAATTGTATCTCCGAGAATTTAGGTGACTTTTTCAAGTTCTCATAGGTGGTAAGAGATAAAAGCAAGACATGATAGCATGCTCTTGACCACCAGAAATGACACTTTTCCTGCTATCTACCCCGCTGTCTCTCAGCGAAAGATCTCTTGTATCTAGGACAACCCAAGCTCATTTGATCCTGCTTTCATTTTCAGTCAGTCAATTAAGCTGCCTCTTGCATCAGGCACAGTGGCCTCCAGAGAAACAGTGATGAATTTGACTATACAGTCAGTAACTCTCCTACAGCTCACATCTACTAGATGCACCTGGAGGTCCTATCAGGCACTCCATCCTTAGGATAACTTCCAAGTGGAGGGAGCAGGTTGATGGTGGGGAATAACTTAAGCTAATATAGTATGTTATCTGAGCAAATTATTCAGTGAGATACAGGCCAGGGTTTGGAGTTATATGTAATCTAATAGGGAAATTTATTTTGAGAGACTCATTTATAGCAAATATATAAGCAGTAAAATATGTGTCTCTGTATGTATTTGGAAAAATGTATTTAAATTTTAAAAAATCTTTGCAGTAGGGAAAGCAAATAATGTTGATTTTTTTTTCATTTAAATACACAATAATCTAGAGATCTGATTCAATAAAGAAGAAACGGTCTAATAAATAATTATTTAGGTGTGTGTGTGTGTGTGTGCATGTGTGTTGTGTGTGTGTGTATGGAAGAAGCAAATAGCATTTGTAAGTAGGCATTTGAATGAGCACTTATTCCTCCTTTAATTATTTCCTTGAAAAATTATTATTTTTGAGTACAAACTCTTTAAATTCAACCTTTATTTTTGAAACTCCACATAAATCTGTTTTCACTTGCTCTATTATGCACAATATATTCCATTTAAATTTTGTCACAGGGATGAAGTAGTTTGAGGGAGACAATGTAAGCTGCATCTAAAGATGTGACACAGATCAGGATGGGTCATTGCTGATGATACATGATTCATATTAAGTAATATCTCAAAGAACATGTAAAACATAAGACTTTGAGTCATGAATAGAATGAAAATAAAGTATTCACAAGATAATAGTATTTCCTGGTAATTATACCATGAATGATTAGGCTTGCCAATGCTTGCCAGTAGCAATAAAATGGACAAAGATCTATGTATGTCATCATTCATTTTGGGTTATGTAATCCTACTATATAGTTATATAGGCTCATTATGAAATCAGATGTAGCAGTGCACGGATTCATCATTCAATTTCTGTCAGTCTCAACTTTCTTCATACAGGGGGTGCCAAAAAAATGTATACACATTCTGAGAAAGGAAAAAAATTATTAAAATTATAATACTCAATATACACTGATTAACAAAAGATGAATACAAGTCATATATATACACTTTTTGGCATCCCTGTCTCAGTATATGCATTTTGCTTTCTACCAAAGGAATGGCAAATTTTATTTAAATAGTACTCTAGGGGTAAATATATTATGTTCTAGGTATTAGAGAATTAAAAATTTTTATATTATATATATATATATATATATATATATATATATATATTCTCACCCTACCTAAACAAATTGAGTTTCTTACCTTTAAATGAACTCAACTGTAAGGTGAACCTTTGATGTTGGTAGGTGAAAACTATAATAAACAAAATACTAAGATTAATAAGAATCCTGGCCATTGACTGATAGACCTGCATGTATGTTGGCATTGAACTTGCACCCTTGTCAAAGTGAAATTTCACCTCATAGGCATATCAACAAACTGTCAATTTTACCACAAACTATAAATGATGACCAAATGGTGTGTAAAATAAAAGAAATATTTTTGAAAACAGCAAGAACTCTTTAGGATACATTTCGCTTCAGGTTTACAGCAAAAGTCTGAATTATATTTAATTATCCTTTCAGAGCTGAGTGGTTAAACCTGGCTATAAAACTGATCGGCTAATTACCTTTGCAAATATCTCTAGTTGCATGAAGAATAACAATTCATGCTAAATAAAAGTAGGAAATGTTAATTCTAATTTGCCATATCTATATTGTCCGAGAATGAGGACTGAGTTCGGAAACATTTTGTGGGCTGGGGCATTATCCTTAGTTGTGAAATTCCTGCATTTATTTCAGTTCTACTTGGAAAATGTGTGATCTTTTAACTCAGGGAAGGTGCAGATAATTCTCCCCAAACTCCTCTCACTTTGTCTCAGGTCCAAAGGAGAATGTTAACAGTGTCCTATAGATCATGGGTGTGGAAGATTATCTATTAATCTTGTTCATAAATGCACTCAGAGATTAAACCCTGGAGAATTACTTAACTCTATTAGCCTTGGAAAGAATGTACATCAAGTGATTATTACAGATCTTTGTACTTAACAACTAACTTACTAGTTTGTTTTCCTCTCTTTCAACTACACATTAAAGCCTTTGAATATAGAATAGTTCTTTAATTTTGGTGTAACCAGTATTTAGTGAATTCTTTCAAGACCTACTGTTATTAGAATATAAGCTCTATGAGAGAAAGATTTTCAGTTTTACCTTTAGTCCCAATATCTAGAACAGAAACATAAGTTAGGTATTTCATAAATATTTTGTGACTCAATGAATAATGAATATTGCTACTATGCATGGAACACTTACTATGCACCAAAAGTAGTGAAATATTTTGCATAACAGCATTTTATTTGATCCTCACAGCTATCCAATGAGATAAATATGATTCTTTTTACCATATGAAGAAATTAAGGCTTGGAGAAAATAAACAATTTGTCCCATGTCACATGATTTGGAAATTCCATAGCCAGATTTGAAATCTAGGTATATTTGACTATGAACCCTGAGATCTTAAGCAATATGATACTGCCTTGAATATTCAATGTACTTAATAAAATTTATTCCCCCAATGCATACCCATACTTAGCACTATGTATAACATATATAATATTTGTTTATGAAACTGCATTTATTTTAATCATTTGTGTATATATATATATATATATATATATATATATATAAATTTTATTTTTTATTTTTTTAGCTGAGCCATCCTGCCTCCTGTTGGCAGCTCAGGGGCAGCTCAGCTCAGGCTGGGCATCGAACTACTGTTGCTCAGAGCTCAGCTCGCACTCTTGAGTGAGCTCTTATCCAACTGAGCCACTCGGCTGGCCCCAACATTTGCATATTTTTATAAAAGGATTTGAGATTTCATAAATTGTCCTAGAACAGTGCTTTTTAATAGAGTATGTGCTTAAAAAACATTTATTCAATGAATGAATACAAAGGAAAAAAATAAATGTTGTAAAGGTTTGGTTTGGTTTTATGGCAGCCTTGTTCTTCTCCAGCATTGGCTATCAGTTCTCTTCATTCAACATTTAGTTTTACCAACTAGGATACATTTAGTTGCAAGTAATAGAGCACCCAAATAATAAGGGCTAAAATCACAAAGACATAGGTTCTATGTAAGCACTCAGAAATATATTCAAATATCAGCATTCTTTTTTTGCTGTCTGCCATTATCAGTGTGTTAGCATAGCATTATTATTGTTGTTCATAAGCTTGTCACTGCTTAGAACATCACTGAGGAAGCTCCATGCATCATTGAATTTACTGAACTATGTTGAATATAGAAAGATGGGGACAGATTTTTTCTTTCTGATATTCTATATTTCCAGGCTCAAAAATATCCCCAGAAGTTTGTACTTCCAACTGAATGTCAAAGATTCATCTTTACATCAATTGACAATCTGGACAACACATGTATCCTAAACCATAAACTAGTAAGGTGATTAGAATCACTATTCATGTTAAAACCACTGTTGTTTAGCCTCTGTATCTACTTTCCCTGAGTTTTTTTTTTTTTTCTGCCAAAACAAAAACAGGGTAGAAAGGGTGAATGATTTTTAATGGTCCATTATCACTGTCCATTTCATTCAGTCAACTTGCCAATTTAATTCCCATAATTCTTTTAACAAAGGTTATGCCATTGCTGTGTTTAGTTCATTAGGTAGTACTTACTTTCAATTCCTTTCCAGGAATCACATCTTATATGAGAACGGGCTAAAATTATGTTTGTCACACTACTGCATTTTATTCATCATCTTCCATAATTTATAGAAACTATTAAAAAAGAGGAAAAGTTAAGTTATAGATCATGGTTCTAGGCTGAATGAAATAACAAAATGCAACTTGTTAAGGCAAATAGACACCCACTAACTTCCATACACTAGACTAGATGCTTTTTATGTAATACTACCTTTAAGCCAAAGAAACTTGGCAAGAACAGTATTATCATCCACAATTGCTACTTGAGAAAGTTTATCTAAGTAAAGATAACTAAGCTGGTTAGCATTCATTAGTTAAGTTATTCCATTTCCCTTGCAACTGAATCCAGATCTATCCTTTCTCTGATCTACCATTCTACCTGCATGGTGAACAAAAATCACTCATATTATGAGTCCTCATGGACCTAGAGGTTCCTTTATTGAGAGACTTTCTAACTGTACCTACATCTGAAATAGTTATGACAGAAATTGGCTTATCGGTGGTACAGTTGAAAATATCAATGTACTCCTAATGTGTGCCAAAGGTGGGAATGGGATAGGCTAGAAGGATGTGGAGTATTAATCATTTGCATCAACAGAAAAATGAGGTGACAAAGTGTTGGCTATACAAAACAATTTAGTTTTCACAGTCGGACTCCTTGGCAGCATCTTCCAAACAGTTTCTTTTCACAGCAGTTTCTCAGGCTGTTCAAATGCATTTACTTTTGCCTTAGGCTTGTATGCAATCTTTCTGTCAGTTTGTTCTTCACTCATCCTTGCTTTCTCCGAGGAAGACAAGGAAGGATTATTCAAGATGTTGGACTCAAGCTAAGCAGGGCAAAACAGTTCCGCTTGGGTACATGGTGTAGAAATAATTCATCAGGCCCTTTCCTTTAATCAGAAAGACCATCTTGCACTTACATCCTGATTTTGTAATCCTTCTTCGAAAGTGTTTGGGGTTTCTCTGACTTAGGCAGAATATTTGCTAATTCACTATCACAAAGTTCTTCAACTAAAAATATATAGAAGGCAATGAGAGACAGTAAATGTACATATAAACAAGGAGAGATTAGTCATTCGCACACAATAAAGCTTTATAGAATCTTTTTTATTTACTTTTTTTCTATTCTGAATTTGCCTTGGCTCAGAGGGGAAAACAATGGGTCAATGGACAAAAATATCTTTGAATTTATGCTTTCTAATGATTAAAGGTGATGTTTAAAGTGATATCATGTTCTTCCTGCCATGAGGTTAGTAGTACTAATGACCCTGTTCAGGTTCAAAATAAAGTACAAATTCTTGAGAAACAGCCCCCCCACACATACACACAAGACACAAAAGTCTTCAGATGATCTGGATCCTGCCTTCTATCCTCTCAAGGTAGTCACCATGGGTTTGAACCATGTCAACCCAATCCCTTGGGGAAGGAGCAAGATTTATACAGCTCTCATGTCTGCCTGCACCCTCACTGGCTAATTCTATTTCACATGAAGACTCTGCTCCAAGATAATCCCAGCCAGAAAATCTTTCTTAACACCCTGCAGTGAGGAGAGGCACCACACGGTTGTATTTCTATAGCACGTCATATTGGCCCTATCTTCTGATATTGTGTTTTTCCTATTTGTATGTTTATCCTCCTCACCAAACTCTAGTTATCTTGAAAGTAAAAACCATGTATTGTTTTTTGTGTGTACTCAGTCTAAGATAGGGCCCGGGAGACTGCATGCCCTCAATCTTTTCTGAATGAAAAAAAAAAAAAGGTAAAATATATTCTTTTATTTCCTTATGTGAGAGCAGTGTGGGCCAGAAATGCTTATGCCCACCAATATCCATTTTGTATTCTTTTTCCTGTGTAATTAGGTGGGTCCATTAGTCTAAGCAATAGAACTTGCGGGCTGAACTCTAAATGTTCTAGCATGATTCTTCTGCTCTTTGTATGCTCATCAGCAAGCTGGAAGCAAATGATCCAGTCAGAAGATGGCAGACCTACAAGATGGAAGCATCCTGTTTTCCTGAATGATTCAATGGAAGGGGCCTGGATCCCTAAGTGACTTAATGGAATGGGTTCCTCAGTGACTTAGTGGAAGAGAGCCCTGTGCTGATTGGTTCCGGCCATGATGTGATAAGACCAAATGTTCATGGTGTTAAGGTACTGAAACTGGAGGGTTGCTTCTTTCAGAAATTAGACTAATATATTTAATTAAAAGATTTTTGGAATACTGCAACAGTGAATTTTGTATTGGGGAAAAGTAATGTTTTGTTATGTTGTAACTTTACATTACTTTCCTTGATCATGTTTTCTCAGTCTAATTTTATATTATTTTATTTATTTATTTATTTATTTATTTATTTATTTATTTATTTATTTATATCTCAGGCTCATTTGTTATACCCGTGACCTGTATGTAAAGAGCTTGGAATCAGAAAAGCTGTTCAGCCACATAAATCCAATATTCTGTTTTAACAGTCTTTGACCTACATATACTTTCAAGTGGACCAGGGAAGTGAAAAGGGGGCTCCGATATGATTTTTTTAATGACAGTGTCACAGTTGGTTTTTTTTTGCCTTGGATTAAAAGACTCATTAGATCAAAGGAAGAAGACAAAATATAAAATTCTTGCTTCATACCTATGAAATATCCAGTTGCAGTACTGCAAAAGAATCATATTTTTAAGTTATTATTCACCTAGATTTCTGTTTACTTGTTCTTTATGTGGCTTTCTTCTGGAGTGCAGGGATGGGGCTATAAATGAAGTTTATCCTCTACACTGTCATCAACCTAATTAGTGAATTCCATTAAGATACTTCTAATTTTTCCTTAAAGTCACTTATGTTCACTTATTTTTTTTTTTTTTTTAAGTAATCTGAGTTCAGTTCTTTCATTCAGAAAAATACCTGCTTGGTTGATAATAGCTTAATCCCACTATGCAGTTTCCATCCTCATTCTGGAAGAGTATGATATATCCCTTTTAGAGGGAGGTCTCCTATTCAATCCTTCATCACCTACTCAAATTATCTTTCACACAGGGTGAAAAATCACTTGGAGAAATGCTACTGATAGAACTGTGTTGTGCAAATGAACAGCATAGACACTAGAATTATTATATTAGACAATGACATTTCCATATCACATATGAGTGGGAAGGGATCTGGGTAGGTCATTCAATCATCCCAGTACCCTACAAATGCCATCATGGAGGCTTACTTGCTCAACCTACACACGGCATCACCTTATTTCAGACTAGAATACAAGCTCTTTTAGAAATAGGTTTTAAAAAGCTATTTGGCTCAAGCAGTCTATAGGCAGCAAAATCAGTTTTAAAAGTCCAGATTGTTAAAAGCAGAACTAATTTCCAAAGGAAACATAAAAAAGGTATTTAGATAGAGGGGTGGGGAGTGGGAGAGAAAGATGGAAGGGGCCATTTCTATGTCTAAATGAAGTACATTGAGTTAGACAACTAAAAGTTGCTTAATCTGAACTCTTAGAGATGACTTTGACCTTATTTTTCTCACATATCAATTCTAATCTATCTATCCACAATCCTGAGAGGCCATCCTTTAGAATAGTTTTAGAATCTAGCCACTTACCACTTCTTCCCAGTTTGGCCTGGTCCAAACCATCATTGTATCTCTCCTCTATTATCACCATCATCCTTAATGGGCTTCTCTCCTTCTACCGAAACCTCACACTCTATCTCAACCTAGCAGCCAGAGTGCTCTTGTTAAAAATGTAAGTTAAATCACATAATTTTTCTGTGCTAAACTCTCCACTGACCATCTCCTCTGGTTTTACATTCCTAGTGCTCCTGTAACAAGTTACCGCAAATATACTGTAATGACTGAAAACAACACAACTTTATTATCTTATAGCTCTGGATGTCAGAAGTCTAAAATGAGTCTCACAGGGGCCAAAATCAAACTGTTAGCTGTATTCCTCCTGGAGGCTTCATTGGAAAATCTATTTCCTGCCTTTTCCAGTTTGTAGAGGTGACGTGCATTCTTTGGCTTATGTTCTTTTCCTCCATCTTCAAAACTAATCATCTAAAACATGCTTCCTCAGTCAAATCTTCTTTTATTAATTTTGAAGCTGTTGCCCTCTTATACTATATTAGGGTCACCCAAATAATCTCTGATAATCTCCTCATCTCAAGATCTCTAACTTAATCACATCTGCAAATGTCCTTTTATCATATAAGGTAATATTCACAGGCTCTAGGCGTTAGGCTGTGGACATTTGGGGGAATCTTATTCTGTTTATAATACTGCCCTATCTTAGACAGATTTTAAAAATTAAAAAAAAAAATACGCTTACTCTCCTTCAATGGATTTGTGCCTACAATAGCTCTAACCAATATATGACTTGAAATATGGCAGAAATAACACTGTAAAATGAAAAAGAGATAAACGAACTATTCAATATATGGTGCTGAACAGAATATTGAATTAGTGCCTATATCTTATCACGCCAAAACATTAATTTCAGGTGGCATAAAGATTTTCTTTGTAACCTCAAGAAAGGGAAGATTTTTTTTTTAAAGACACAGTGAATGTGTCTTTAAATATGAAAGAGGAATAAATACAACTATTTTTCATTAAGAAGCTGTGTTTCTTAAAAAGAACATAAAAGAAAATGAAGATTAAACCACAAGTAGAAAAAGATATTTGTGACACATATAACTGATAAGGGTGCCAAAAAATGTATACACATTTTAAGAAAGGAAAAAATTATTAAAATTATCATACTCAATACAGACCAATAACAGTAGATGAATACAGGTCACGTTTGACTTCTGCAATTACAAGATGTGCTCAGAGTAGTTCCCATCAGCATCCAGACACTTCTGAATATGGCAAACTACTGCTTGAGCAACGTAGACCAAAGTGTGTTCACTTGTATACGTTTTATTGGCATCCCTGGTATGCATGAATATGTGTGTATATATACACACAAATACATATTTGGTGACACAATGAAATTATAGATACAGAATTTCAAATAGTATTTACCTCTGGAAATATACAGAGGTGAGGTAAGAGAACTGGTGGATTCAACAGTATTGGGATATTTTAGTTTTTAGATGGAATGGTTGACACCCAGGTGTTCATCTCAATATACCTACATATATACACATACATATACATGCATATATAAAAATGTGTAATAAACAAGTTAAATGTATGTAAGACCATTCCTATAGTCATGAGAATGGGTTGAGAATGGGTTGAGAGGAATAAAATTTCTAGGTGAAAATGGTCAAATTGATGGTGAACTTTAGGGTTGTAATAGTGGTACAGTTGACAGAGATTAATGTATTTGAGAGATACAGAGGGTTCCAAAAAATGTACACACATTTTAATAAAGGAAAAAAAAACTGCTAAAATTATTGGGTTGTCGGAAAAGTCATGACGCATGTTTGCAACAGACGGCACTAGTTCATTTTTGGAAGTACTAGAGTCATTTGCATCTATGTTATTACATGTCATTTGACAGCTGACAGATCTAGCTTCATTCTGAAAAAAAAATGAGCTCTTTGGTTGAGTTTGGGAGATTTAACAACAAGTTGAAGATGGAAGACAAAACTGTGCATTTTTGCCATATTTTCTCTTATACTTCCATAAAGGGAAGAACGTGTGGCAAGCTTGTGAAAAGTTGCGTAAAGTTTATAGTGATAGTGCTCTACAAGAACATCAGTGCCAATGATGGTTCATGAAACTTCATGCTGGTGATTTTGATCTCAACTTTGCTCATCAGTCAGGAAGGCCCATCAAGGTTGATGATGGCAAAATGAAGGCATTGATGGAGTCAAACCCATGTTACATGACACGAGAGATTGCGGAAACATTGAGCATCCATCATTCAAGCATTCGCGATCACCTGAAGAAGCTGGGATATGTAAGTAAGCTTGATATTTGGGCTCCGTATGAACTCAAAGAAGAGCATTTGATGGCACATATAAGCACTTGCAATATGCTCATTAAACATGAGGAAAATTACCCTTTTTTGAAGCGACTGATAACTGGTGATGAGAAGAGGATTGTTTACAACAATGTGGTACGCAAACGGTCTTGGTCCCGATGTGATGATTTGCCTCAAATGACATCGAAAGCAGACATTTATCAGAGGAAGGTTATGCTCTCAATGTGGTGGGATTTTAAAGGTGTAGTGTTTTTTGAGCTCCTACCAAGGAACCAAACAATCAATTCGAATGTATGCTATCTGCAATTGGACAGTTTGAAGGAATCCATCATCCAGAAATGTCCAGAGCTTGTTAATTGTAAAGGAGTTGTGTTCCATGACAAAAAGAGACCACACACAAGTTTTATCACCCGTCAAAAATTATTGGAGTTCGGATGGGATGTGTTGCCACACCCATCATACTTGCCTGACCATGCACCATCAGACTTACACTTGTTTCACTCTCTTCAAAACTCCTTGCATGGTATAACGCTCAATTCTGATGAGGCTGTAAATCTGCACCTTGTTCAGTTTTTTGCAAATAAAGATAGGTTCTTCTATGAATGAGGAATTATGAAGCTCACTGAAAGATGGCAAAAGGTTATTGAACAAAATGGGCAATATATCGATTGATCTTTTTTCTTTATATAAATAAACGATCTTTGAAAATCATAGACAAAACACATCATGACTTTTCCAAAGACCCAATATAATACTCAATATACGCCAATAACAAAAGGTGAATAAAAGTGATATTTGACTTCCGCAATTACAAGTGGTGCACAAAACGGTTACCATCAGGTTAATTTTAATACAGTTTTCCCTTTCTTAAAATGTGTGAATTTTGGAGAATACTGTTTAGACGTGAAATGAATGCATATGTTGAGGGCAGGGATGTATAAATATGGTCTCCATATTTTTTTTCTTGAGCAGCTGGTTAAATAAATATATTGATTTAACTGAGATTCAGCATCAGTTAAAATGTTTTCTCCATGGAGATATAGTTTTTGTCCCTATCTAAAGGAGTCCTGCTATAGTCACTCCAATTTACCTCATCCTGTTTTACTTTCTGTATCACACTTATCACTGTTTGAAATCATCTTATTTACTTAGTTGTAAACTAAGTAAATGTTTATTCACTCTCACTTCCTGCCTGAATGTAAGTTTCCTAACCAGAGGGGCCTTGTTTGTCTCGTTAAAAATCATATTAGAAGCCCTTGACAGAATCATATACAGGAATACAGGATGGGACTCAAAACATATTTACATGAAACAAAGAACAAAAATAAAATGGTTAGAAAGGAAGAAAGAAAGATGAAACACAGGAAGGAAGGAAGGAAGGAAGGAAGGAAGGAAGGAAGGAAGGGAGGAAGGGAGGGCGGGAAGGATTGAGGGAGGTGAATAATAGATTAAAGGAAGGTTCCAGAACTTTCTATTTAGAGAAAAAGAGGAATAGCAAACACAGAATAATTCACTATTCCTCCTTAAAAGATATAAAGTATATTCCATGGTGTGTGTATGTGTAATTGCACACATGTGTAAATATGAACGTGTGAATGAAAAGCATTTTTATAACTTCCTTATATCTGTATGGCCCTGACCAAAATTTTAACTCACATTTATATGTGAAACATGAATCTACATTGGAATCATGATACAAGTTGTCTTCAACGGTCACAGCAATGCCTGACTGTGAAATCAGGAGGGTCAAGTTGTCAAATCAGTTTCACCAAATCAGGGATCTTCCTCAGGCTTTACCAATAATTACCAGAATACAAATAATCATGAGGCACAGGCCAAACAGGGAGGGTTCCAGGACCACCAAAGCAGCTTTAGGATACATTGTGGTGTAGATTAACACTGCAATCACATCTTTCACGGAAAGGAGCCATTTTAGTTATGGAATGCCGTTGGTTAGAGATACTCAGATTGCTCACACACACTTTTGCATTGGGACATGCCCTATACATTCATAGATTTTTGGGTGTGTTTACCAAATGATCATATCTTATTACTTTGTAAGATATATGGTATTTAGAGATTGTTGGCAGTAGATTGACTCAGTAGCATGTTGTACAATGAGATAAGAGTATTTTATTCCACTTTTAAAATTTCAGATGTTTCCATATCAGCATCATATTATTCTTTCTCATCAAATTATAAACAGTTTTGAAATTTCTTTTTGTGGCTTATGAGAACAAAAAATTAATATTGACTATAAAAGGGAACTTTTTAATTAGGAAAATATATTTTTATGCTATATATTGACATCATAAATTAAATAAACAGAAATTAAATCAGTCTCTGGGATCATATACTACTGTGTTGTCAGAAAAGTCATGACGCATTTTTGCAACGAAAAACAGAAAAAAATACATCATGAGTTTTCCGACAACCCAATAGTTTTGACTTTGTCTCACTTACAGTCCACTTATCATACTGATTCTCTGGAAGCTTAAATGAGTTTTTCACAAGTGCATACTTAAATTACTTGGAATTATTAGTGGCTGGTATACAATATTTAGCTTTTCTTATAAAGATATGTTGATTTCAGATTTAAGCTGTTATATCCTTAAAAATGTAAGCTCTGTGAGGACTGTACCATTCACCTCTTCATCCTCAGAACAGTACATGGCACATACTGGGCATCTAAAAAATGTTCGGTGTGAATGAATAACATGATAGAATTGGGTGGACATGCTCATAAGATATTGGACATACTCATAATAAATATGCTCATTAATTAAAGAACAATTAGGCCAAGCTACATTGAATATTCAGAATGACAAAGAAAATAGT
Organism: Aselliscus stoliczkanus; assembly: GCA_033961575.1. Lineage (NCBI taxonomy): Eukaryota > Metazoa > Chordata > Mammalia > Chiroptera > Hipposideridae > Aselliscus > Aselliscus stoliczkanus. Next base: position 117,757,344 of record CM066736.1, read on the forward strand.
ATATAGTTCAGTTTAGTGATGTTACATATTGCTCTGTATATGAATTACATTAGCAGGCAGGGCAGCATGGTGTACCAGGATGATAGAGGGGTTTTTTTTGTTTTGTTTTTATTATATTTTTTTAATGTTTGATCTACTAGTGTCAAAGTTGGGCTGTTTCATGCAAACACACTTGGCCTTCTATACTAATCCACCATTCCAATCAGATTTAAATACTCACAACCAGATAGAAACAAATGGTTGCCTTTCTTCTTCAATTCAGTGAAAAAGAGCTTATTTGTCCTGATTAATGTAGTGCTATTTGAAGCATTCACAGAGATGTAACATAGAAAAGGTTTCAGAGACCATCTAACCCAACAGCTTTGTGTTTCAGATGAAACAGATGCCCAAAGACAGTTGATCATTTTTGAAATTCCAAAACCTCTGTGAGAAAAGATTGGGAAAAAAATAAACTGATGTCAAAATATTACACAGTCCTAGAACTCAGTATTTTTTTTATCAAAGATTTCTATTAATTTTAATACTAAACAATCTTGAAAAATGTAGCCATTAAATGAAAATCTGTCTTAAGGATGATTTTTAAAAACTGTGCATCATTTCAGTTACTGGATTCTTTGGATTAATAATGTTAAGTAAAATATGTATGGTTTCCTGGTAGCGATACATCCAATGCATCCAGTTCATTTTCACTGCACTTAGAATAAAATGGCCTGTTTGTTTGTTTACTTCTGTTTCTTCGTAAACAATCTCTGAGAGGGAATTTAAAGGTGAATATTCTTTGGTCCAGGAAGGTGTATCAGTTGTGAGTTTTGATTCTTTACACTTTATCTCATATCCACCACTCCAACTTAAATCCAAGTGGCCAACATCTTTTAATGCCATATTTTTAATTTTCTAATTGATTTCACATTGCCTTTATTTCACCCTACCTTCATATCTCCAAATAGTCACAAGAGCGATTTAACAAAAACAAGCATGAATTTATGTTGGATCCCTACTTAAAATCCCACAATATTTTTTTTGCATTCCTAATTAAGATAATAATAATAGTAACAATAACAATAATAACTCCTTCCATGGCATGAGGCTCTACTAATTTAACTTTTATTTACCTTTCCAACATGGCCACGGTTTCATCATTATGATCTAGTTACTTAAGAGAGAATAAACAAAGGCCTCCACAGTAGACATTTCTCAGTTGGTAGTTCAAGAAATGTATAGTTTGAGTGGAAGAATCCCATAGGTATTTTAGCTAGCTTTTCATGCATAACCTCTAGAGATGTGTTGCCCAATATTGGTAGCCACTAGCCACAGGTAGCAATTTAAACAAAGGAATAACACAAACAAAGGGAGAGAGAAAAACTCATAGACACAGACAAAAGTTTAGTGGTTAACAGTGGGGAGGGAGGGAATGGGGTGGTAGATGAGGGAAAAAGGATCAAATATATGGTAATGGAAGGAGAACTGACTCTGGGTGGTGAACACACAATGTGATATATAGATGATGTATTACAGAATTGTACACCTGAAATCTATGTAACTTTACTAACACTTGTCACACCAACAAACTTTAATTTAAAAATATACTAATAAACAAAAAAATTTGAATTAATTAAAATCAAATAAAATTAATAACTTAATTCATTAGTTTCACTAGCCATATTTCAAGCGCTCAATAGCCATTCTGCATATGGCTAATGGATGTTGAATCGCACAGTATAAAACATTTGCCATCAAAGCAACACCTATTGTAAAACTCTGTTTAGAGTCTTATTTTCATCACAGTGCTTTAATGTATTGATTTAAAAAGAGAAAAAGAATTACCAAGAATCTAAGGCACTGGAGCATCTGAGAATCACAATGGAAAAATTCAATATTTCATTTAGAAAATTCAAAAATAATTTTTGAGTTCTTATTCTGTAGCAGGCCTTACATAATAGATGCTGAGTATAAGCAATGGAAAAAATTGCAATGTCTTCTACCCTCATGTGTCTTATATTCCAGAGAAGCAAGCAAATTAATACACATCCACAGTTGCATCTTCTTTAAAGTAGTACCCACATTATGGGTTTCCTAAATGATTTGCTTAAAAAGTACTTGGAACATAGTAAGTATTCAATATTTCTTGGCATTTATTATTTGTAGTAATAATAGTACTGAAATTATGATGAAGGTAATGAAAGAAACAAAAACAATGAAATCATAGAGAGCAATGGCAGGAACTGAAGGGAGATAGATCGCCTACTAAGGGATGGTGGTTTGAAATGGCTTCTCCGATGGGTAACATTCAAACTGCGACTATAATGTTGAAAGGAAGCCAGCACTGAGACAACAAAGAAAAATATGTTCCAGGAAAAATAGACCACAAGTTGAAAGAAAAAGAAGAGTTTGCTTTATGTGAAGAACTTAATGTAGCTGGAGTGTACGAGCAATAGGGTAGAGACAAATGCTGTGAATGTGGAGAGGGAGGGAGCATGTGACTGCAGTGCCTTCTAGTCTACGGATAGAGATTTAAAAAGCATGTTATTATTATTTTATTCTAAGTACTGCGAGGCCATTGGAGAATTTTATATAGAGGAAATTCATGACCTGATACTTGTTTTAATACCTATATCTGACTGGATGGAGATTATTGAAAGGTGGTTAGAAGACAAGCAGAGACCACATTCATATATAAATATAAGATGAGTGAGTGAAGTTAGTATACTTGCTTTACAGATACATTCATCAGCTTTACTGCAATAACAAACAACTCCCAAGCCATGCTTATTTAGAAAAACAAAGGAATATTTCTTGTGCACATTGTATATAAATGACTCATGTGCTGTGGCCCAGATACATTCTAACTCTGTGGTAGGTTACATCTTCTTTGTTGCATATGTCTTTGCATTTTGCAACCAAAACTTGAAGGGGCAACCCCAAATGGGAGATGTTTATTCTTATAGCCCAGGGCAGAAGCAAAAGAGTTACAGAAATGTTATGGCGCAAAGTGCAAGCCCAGACTCAATATCCACAAAGTAAAGAGAAATACTGTAGGAAGCAAGAACCATAGACTCTCGCAGGAAACTAAAGCCCCTAAGAGAAAAATCACTGTTTTGTATGAAGTTTCTGTACTCTCTCTGAGTGTTACTTTCTTCTTTTAAATATTTATATCATTTTCTTTGTTTTGGTTTAGTTTTTCACTGCTGCAGCTTTAAGCTGAAAGTGTGTTTTCATGAAAATATGAGTCCAGGAAAATCCCAGCATCTCTATTTACAAATTACAATAATATTTAGATGATACGCTTTACAAAAGTTTCAAAATCTCATCCTCAGCATTGAGGGATATCTCCGTGGTGTCTCTATGTGCTACCAATATGCAAAATGATAGTAGCAATAACCAGAGTGACTGCTATTTACTAGAAGATTGCTCTATGTTTAGCTCTTTATATACATTCTCAAATCTCTATCAAAACTCTGCAAGAGCAGTATTTGCTCCCATCTTATAACTGAGTAAACGGGTTTATAGAGTTTCAATTATTTACCCAAACTCAAAGGTGGTAAAGGATCAGGCTGGATCCAACCCTGAGTCCAAAGCCTCTTATCTAAAGCATAACTGCTAGCCATTTTGTTTTGTACCTTGATGTGAACATGAACAGATATGCTGGAGGAGAGGCAGAAGTGTCACAATGAGTGTGTTCTTTACTGAAGTTAATAAGTGTGCAAAAAGATCTTTCTCACTACTATGTCTTTCTTTTGTTTCTTTATGGCAAAAGCATAAGCATGCCATGTCATAATTCAGGTGTCCACTATTCATTCAACATTAATACTGAGTCCTGACAAGTCACAGACAAAACATGGTGATGCAAATTAGAATGTAGTGAAAAAGAATGATATGATTCTGATATAAAAGAATATGTCTGGAATTTGTGGAGGGGCATGAAATACTCTGACCTAATTGCCAAGTGTGCTCTTTTTATTTTATTTTTTTTTGAGGGCAGTGTCACTGGCCCTCACATGTGGGACCGAACCGGGGCCGCTGGCTTCCGAAGCCAGCACTTAACCACCGCACCACTCGGCCGGCCCGCCAAGTGTGCTCTTAAATCATTCTACAGCTGAGTGTCTTAAATATCACAGATCCCAAAGCATCAATGAGATATGAGTCAAACACATTATATAACACAACTGATGTGTTAGATATTTCACAAGTTGCCTCTAAATGAAACATTTTCACTTTTCAGTAAGTGGAATTTACTTTACCTGGAGCTCTGTCTCTAACCTGACCTTCTGTTACATGTATGCCCACAAACCACCTCCATCCCCTAAGGACACACGAAAGTTGTCGACATGGGGACGCTGCTCTTCCAGCTCTCATCAATCCCTGATGGCATATTAAACAGGTCAGTCCTTAAGAGCAGGACAATCTGAGTCTGCGTTAATTTTGCTGTCACCTACTTGTGTCGGCTGCCCACATGTGGCTCATATGCTCTGAAACAATCTCAGCATGCTTTCCACAGAAGACCTTGGTCAACCTGAGTCCAATGGTCAACATTTTTCTATGGCTCCTGGCTGTATGGTGATCATAAGCAGCCATAACGGGGACAAATATCTGTTGGTCAGCAAGAGATTTGTTACCTCATTATAACCTTTTGAACAAGCCACGGAGGTGCAATTGCCCTCATTTTTTAGAGGCGGATACTGAAACTCAGAGAGTTTACATTGCATGCCCGAGGTCTATGGGCAATAACACTGACCCCAGTGGGTTGTTCTAAGAATTATAATGTGTTCACAAATGCGTAATTATTGGGTTGTCGGAAAAGTCATGACGCATTTTTGCAACAAAAAAACAGAAAAAAATACGTCATGACATTTCTGACAACCCACTATAACTGCAGTACTTTGTATATTTAATTCTTTTTTTCTGAACAAACTAGAAAAAACTGCCAGCAGTCTATTGCTACCTTACCATACTTTACTGCAAATCTAAATACCTTTAACACTATATCTTTTAATTATCAACCTAAAAATATGATGGTTCACCTGCTCATAAAAGATAGCAGTGAAAAACATGAAAAACAACTACAGCTGTAAATACAGTCTACCTTGGGTGAAAAAGTGGGGACTATCTTTTTGATTTCTGCATTCCTAAGGGGATTTTGCATATTGGTCATATCAGTTTTAAAAAATTGCACAGAAAACAATTATCATGTCAAAAAAAAAATAAGAAAAAAATGAGCCTGACAGATTTATGTCTGTATATTTTAATCAATTTTAGCCAGCTATAAGACAAGATTTTTTTCAGCCAGTATGGTGGGAGAGAAAACAATTTTGTCCATGTTTAAACTAAACTGTACTAGCAGTCTGGGTTTTCAGAAAATTCTACATGTGAGTTCTTTATTTATGTTGCCACTTACTTCCTCATAGAAACACTTCTAATATTTTCACAGTTATGGTATTATGGAGAAATTAGCAGAATATACTTTTACTTTAATTAGAACTATTACATTTAGGGCAGAAACCAGTCTTGAAAATCGGATTATACTTGGATGGTACCTATTTTCGGTTCTTATTCACCCTATGGCTTGCATGTGGGTGTCCCATGTAAAGGCTTCAAAGAGTTTGTAAATCTCTGAAGCTTTGTAAAATAAATTTACATATTTCTCAGTGTGGGTATACAGCTTTCATTACATTTCAGCATGGTTGGAACATAACCAGGCATTTGCTTTCCCTAACACCTGTACTAATTTAAAACCTCAATTACTCGTAGCATTTCTATGTTAAATCTAAGAAGCAATATCTAAATGTTGGTGCCATAAGTGGATACAAGAGAGATAATGGTTGGATGAAATGCCTCTACAACAAAGAAACTGAATTCAAAGAAACCTTAAGAATAATCTACCCAAACCATATAATCTTAACTTGAATCCCCTTTACTCACCTCCAACAGATATATATTTACTTTTTTCTATACAGAGAAAATATAAACTATGTAAATAGTTTGTTGCTTCAGGTAGCTGTTTGTTAAAAAGTTATGATTGATAATGAACACTTTTTGGAGTGACCAGCTAAGAAAGAGCAGACCAAGGAAATGACACCTCAAAACAGAGTAATGGGCACTTTCATAATTGCACTGGTCTTTCAAAAGAAGATAATTTTATCAGATGAGCAAATTGCCGACCAATTTCACCATCCTCTCCTGTCCCAAGAAATTAGGGGCAATCCAATGTTACTGCTTATTTCAAAAAATGAAGTAAATATTATCTCATTGAAATGATTTACTCATTCAACTGAAGCTAGAATTTATATCCAGTAATTTCAAATTACAGATCAGTCACTGGTTTTACCACACTAACAGACTTTTCCCAACTAACTTTCATTTCTACACAGTAACTTATATCTATGTAAAACTCTCAAAGGACTTCCCAATACACTTAAAATCATTATAATATGCTTTTCTAAAAGTCTAAACTTAATCCCTAAGGCGTTACACCATCATGGCCTCCCTCGAGTTCACTGCATGCCTCTCTACCCTTTTGCTGCTATCCTCCAGCTACATTAGCTTCTTTTTAGTTCTTTGAATATAACAAACTCTTCCTTTCCTTTGAATATATGATCTCCTTTTTTTCTGGAACATATTTCTCCTTCTTGTCTTAGCATTGGCTCCGTTTTATCATTCTGGTCAGTTTGAAAGTCATCTCTTCAGAGAAGCCATTCCCAAACCATCAAACCTTTGCAAATGCCCTGCTTCCCTGACTTTTTTTTCCCTTCTTATGTCATTGCTTTAGTTTCTTTTACCATCTTCATCACAATTTTAACACGCGTTTCAATAGAGTAAGTGAAATAGCTCCACCTTGCCTGTTTATCCATTATCAAGAAGGATCCTATGAGTAGAGAGGTTAAAGCAGGATTTTCACCACAGTTTATACTTAAACTCCGTTGAATTAGGACATCAGCATTTATATATCACTCAGGATAAATTCTCCATAATTGTATAAGTCTGGAGTAAGTTAAAAAGATGATAGATGATAGATAGAGCGATAGATAGATAGATAGATAGATAGATAGATAGATAGATAGATAGATAATGATGCCCAGATAACCTCAAATAAAAATGAAAATCATTAGTAGTTTTAATATTTCATAGTTTCAGTTACATAAGAAGTCAGCAAAATGTTAAGCAAGAAATGATTAAACCATAACACCCTAAGCTACCACAGTGATAAGGAATGTTTAAGAATGTAACCCTAGTAAAATCCAGGTCTCCTGTGGCCCAGTGTCTGTAAGATACATTTAAAACCCTGTGCACATCACAGATACATTTAAAACTCAGTTCACAGCCAGAAGTAAATGAATAGTAAGCCCATTATTTATCTACATTTTAAATGATTAAATAGGATTTGATTTATAACCTATAACAGGCATTTTAAATTTCTAATTCTTTTTCTCCCCAAATCTCTTTTGATCATCTCATGCACCAAACTCCTAAAATTCCTTTGCACAAGTAGCCTGTGAGCTTATGTGTGTCTCTCTTTTCCCCAGCTTCGTGTCACATGCATAATCTTGGCTTCTCGCCTCGATATTTTTTTCTCCCTTTGTTAGTGCCCTCTTCTCATTCTCTTTCCAGTTCACAATTTTATTAACTTATCTCCTCTAGACCCCTAGTTTAGCACCATGGAGATCCAGCAACATCTTGAAAAGGGGCAATTCTCCTTAGAGAGATGAGAATCAAGGGGGGAGGATACATCTGACTTGGTAAATACTAATGATGAAGGTCAAAAAATTCTCATGGTTCCTTGTTTTATCCCTGCACAGAATTCATATTCAAAAATTATAATGACATTTGTGTTTCTGAAAAGGGTCTATGTTTTCATTCCCTCACCACTCATTAGACTTATCTCCTCAATAAAGTACAAGTAGATTAAAACCTTGGCTTATTATTCCTTTTTTGATGCATGAATATTCACTTACAGACAACTGGGGTGGGAAGAAAGCAAGCAGTTATGAAATTAAAAAATGTGTCATGATTTTTCCTACAACACAATATTTCAGAAGCTACTAGAGCATGTCTTCTAAATACTGATATAATCTCTGATAATCTAGAATTTAATACCAATGAAATTATCCAAGGATGATGGAAAAATGAAGACATTTTCAGATATACAAAGTCTAAGAGAGTTCACAACTTACAGACTAAATGACTAGTTCAACTAATTCTTCAGCAAATGTGAATACATAGGAAAGAAGAAACCAATAAAAATTGTAAACACAGATTAACAGACTATACCGGCAAATGTAATTAACAAATTAACTATAAACTGAAACAATAATTCATTTTTGTGTCCCAAATATATTAAAACTAAACTTTAAACAAACAAAAAAGCATGAAAAACTGCTCCGTTTGTATTTAAATCATGATGGTGTCTGGAGAAGAAAAGAAATACCTAATAACTTTAGGCTTGAAATAAAAATATGTGGTTAATTACAAAAAATATATCTATAATTATATATGTATATATAGTGTGTAGAGTAAGATAAATAAATATGTAAAAGTATGTCTGCATACATATAATTCATCATATACAGTATGTCCAAAAATGATATTTTTCTCCATGTTAAATTTCTATAAATGATATACATTGTGGATCCTCTGCAATTTCATGGATGTAGCATTGAGAGAGGAAGGAGTTGTTAAGACCACCTGGACTGAATACATGACTAAACCTAGTTAAGGCCACTGTATGAACTAACAAAGTTTTATCAGGTAAAAATCTTGTTTTGCAGTTACCCAAGATAAGCTTTGCATGTAAATTCCATTGTTTTTGAAAACTGCCACCTACCTATCAGTAGGGTCTTCTGCTTTCTCCCAACTCCTTGCCCTCTGTGTTAGGGTTCCAGTTCCAGATTTCATGCAGAAAACCTCCACAGTTGTGAACCAACACTTCTAAGTTGGGGACTGAGTCCTCTTGACCAGCTTGTGGTACTTGGTGATGATCCATCTTTCACCAGCAGGTCTTCAATATGTCTTTGCACTGCATCTGGGTGTATTCCAGACCCTCTCATCCTCTTTACAGTCCCTGGGTCCCATAATCCAGTCTGGGCAGGAGGTAGCTGGCCATTAACCAGCTCATCAGGGGGTCAAGGACATCTTCCTGTGGACTAGCATCTCTTCCAGCTCCAGCTTGTGGGGAGGGAAGCAACCTCATTAGGCCTGCTGGCTGCATGCTGTAGCAGGGCCTGCAGACATGACTCCCCAGCATCCTAAGAAAGGCAGGGCTGACTGTGGCCTGCCTAGGGTACATCCCTGAGCAGCTGAGAACAGTGCCAGGGGCATGGTCTGTCGCTGGGGGCTGCCCCAGGTGCTTAAGGGAGCGTTTTGCTGCCATGCTCAGACACATCCAGTCTGTGTCTAAACCAGCCCTCAGCCCTGACCACAGCTGCCCAGCAGTTCCCACATCCAGATAAACAGACGCCTGAAATTCATAGATGACCTTTATTATGGATCGAACTGACGCTGGAGAATGTGGTGACAGCAATAGCTGGACAGCAATAATGGCATTTCTAGTGGTGACCCCCAAACTTGCACAAGCAATTACAAGCAGCCTTGCTCCATCACAGCCTTTTCCACATGGAGACCTTAAGGCTTATACCTTAAAGGTGTAAGATTTTTGTCCAGTATTAAATCCATGGGGCTAAAATTATTTTGTTACTATTCTGAGTGGTTCAAGCATCCTGGTTCAGGAAATACTCATACATAAGAGAAGGTAAGCTTTAGTCCAAGTTCCTTATTCTCAACCCAGCAATCATTCTCACATCTGTGGGAATGAGATTCTCAGAGGCTTGAAGTATATGGGATAAATCTTACTTTGGGAGAACTAACAGAGTAGAGAAGAAAAACTTCTATAAATACTTTTTTTTTTCACAGCATTTTTTTTTTTACCACAATGTGTTTATCTATAAAATGAGTGGGCTAGGCTACATGTTTCCTACATTCTTTCCTAAATCTAAGATTTGATGGTTCTAACACTCTCTCAATACCAAATAACCTCTGTCATCATCAATGTCAACCTGTCATATGTTTCAACGAGATTAAAAACATTAAACATGCAAAGCATACTTATATGTGTGAAATGTAGCTATAAGATACTTCTACAAAAAATATATAAAATACAAAGATAATTAATGTTATATCCTTAAGGAGTATTCACTAGTATTAATTCATTATTCATCCTTGTATTTTCTGCAGGAACTAAGAAGTCCAACAAATTTCTGCTGAATGGGAAAAAAATAAAATAAAAGAATCTGGGTTTTCATTGTCACATGATTTTTGTTTGAAAGAAAGATTCTATGGTAAATGCATCAAACTTTGAAATACATGAAAATGCAAAGCTGAGAAGCTAACATAATCATTATATTGCAACATATCCCATCCCTCTGGTTTATGTTACATGTGTTTATTCAATATATATTTATTGAAAATTCACTAAATGTCATCTAGGGATTTAACAGTGAACAAAACAGGAAAAGTAATTGCTCTGATGGAACTCTCATTCCAGTGAGGAGCATACAGTCAAGTGTAAATTGCATTTGGCATTCTAGCATCACCCTGGGCTTGATTGAACTTTCACATCACGAATTCAGCTTTAGGTATTTTTTTTCTACTAAACTTGTTTCTTTATGTGTCATTTGTTTTGTTTGGTAAATGGATTTCTTTCCTTAAAATTGTTAGACTTGTTTCAAAGTTTGATGATACTTGGTTGTCCCCTAATCATTGAAATTGAATATCCTTTTGTTCCTGTCTTGTCCCAGGAATTGCTGTCTAGAACTTGGCTTCTTGACATGGAGGGAGGTCAATCTAGGGTGTGCCCAGCATCTGTCTTCTGGGTCTGGAGCTACACCTTGGTGATGGGTTTTTGCTAGGGCCATGGCCCCATCTCTCTCAAGGAGGCAAGGATCTCTTTCAGCTATACTGCTCAAGTCAAGCAGAATGTAGTTTCATTTATTTCCAGTGCAATTTTCCAAGTGATCATGCTGACATTGACCCTAGGGACCTCTGCAACTCATTGTACCATTATTCATTAACAAACTGAGAATTATCCCACCATTTCTTTGCCACTATCCTCTACTACAAATTATTGAAGCCATGTTAATTCAATGTTTTTTGCTGTGAATCTGATTCCTCTTTGGTGATTTTTTTCAATATTATGAGTCTTTCTTATTTTTCAGTGCTATTATATATTTACTGTATTTTACATTTTTGTTATATAGAAAATAATACTGTGAGATGAACATGCTTAGCAAATACTCTGTATTTTATGTTGCTAGCAGTATTCTGTAGGGCAATTTGTCAAAATGTGTGAAATTTTAAATTCCCAGATCAGATTGTTTTTTTAGGAGCTGATCTTATGATAGGCAAAGAGATTTAAATATAATGGACAATCCTGAAAGCAACATTTCTGACAATATGTTTTATTACATCCAAAGATTAAAAACTTACCCCACTTTCACAAATCATATTATTTGATAATGCTTAATAATATGGCAAATATTCAGAATATATTGTAATTAATAATAGTTATGAATTCAATGTTATAAAAATAAAATCTATGTGTGTGTAAAACTATAGCAACAAGACATAAATGTAAAATATATACTCCGATCTTTTCTAAGATGTACATAATAAACATGTAATGATTTTTAATTACCAAGGAAAAACTTCTGATATTTATAATCATTTTTAATATCCATTACACTTGACATTTGATTCAAAGTCACATGATAAAAAGGATTTTAGAGAAAGTTATATCCCACTGTTTGGTATATGTATTTGACCAATAAATAGGTGCATAGTACATAAAATAAACAATACATAAGTATTGAATATTAAAAGTAGACTTGGTTATATGTCTCTCCAATACTTGTCCAATACATAGTCTCAAAACATTAAGAAATATGTCTCTTTTATAACCTAGGAATTATAATAAAAAAGAAGAGTAAGCATAATCCATAAAAACAAAATACATGTATGTCCTTTTATTTACTGAATTACAGAGTTCCCTGGAGGTTATGCAATTAAACACCTTCCAAATTAAGCAAAAAAGCAAAACAACCTATTTTTTATGATCTTCTTTTCAAGAGAAAATTTCTGATAATGCTGCTTTTGGCATCTGTGTGTGCAATTAGAGATAATTCTGTCATATCACAACAGCTAAATATTCACAGAAGCTACCCAAATTAATTTTAGATAAAATTAACTTATTTTTATAATCTGTTGACAAACCAGCGTCGTGCATACATAGAATCTGACAAAGAGTTTATCTGACTGCTGTGTAAGAGAAGCTCAATTATTTTAAATATTGCTTTCCTTTAGGATTCTTCTAGGCATTCATATTAAACAAAACAAAAATGAACTTCTTCCTCTTATAATAACTCGACTCTAAGTTTTTAAGGTCATTCTTGTTTGCTATGTTCCTGTAATGCTTGAGTAAGAATAATGCATAATATCAGAACTGTCTTATTCCATAATAATGAGCTAATAGTCTCTATTAGGTGAATATTTTGTTGAGTAAAATGCAAGAAAAAAAAAAAAACCTTTAACATTTTACCCTTAGCTGGACTGAGGAAAGAGAAGTCTTTCAAAATGTGACAGGGTCAGCCAAACAACATGAGGCATAAATAGGAAAAGCCATTAAAACATTATGGTCTGAAAACACTCTGAAAATCAAGGACTGTGTTAGTGTTTGCATGTTTAAAAATAGTTTGAACATGTTATTGTTTAAAGAAAACAAACTGAAAAGAAAACTAAACAACACACACAATTCTATTAACATCTGAGTTAGATTTGGAACATCACCCATTCATCTTAACCTTTCACTCAGCATAGATTCTGTTTCACATAAGTCACTCTTATTGTAACTTTAGATGTTTTAAAGTCTTTTGTTTAAGCATTCAATTAGAATGTGTGATCTCTTCCCTGCCCTTCATTTACTTTTTGTGTATAACAATGGACATAATGAGACTGAACATTTAAAGGTAATTTCACATAGGAAACAACCCAAAAGGCCACCTATGTAAAAACATGAAGACTATAAAGATGAATAAGACCGTCTTTTGACACTTAGAAAACTCATCTAATATTATGTCTGTTATTTTTATTTATGGAAGGAGACATGAGTTTTGAACTGTGAAATCATTTGGCTAATGTTATACTTGTTACTAGTTAGTAGGTGGTTAATAAAGGTCCATTCTCAGGATTGAAGTGATAATTGTTTATCTAGGACAGTACCTAGCATACCGTAGGCACTACATAGTGATATATTTTTTTTTCTATTTATGATTAGAGTTTCCTGATATAAGTGATGTGTAATTTTTACCAGTGGTTAAATCCACTTAGCAAAGTAATTTTGTTATTGCCTGGGTAGTATTAACATGGATATGGAAAATAAATACACTCATAGGCTATGTGAAGTCATAAATTAAGTATGCCATATTAATAGTAAAATGATACATGAGTGAGGAAAATTCTTACCTAAAAAATTTAGTACATATAAGTACATACATATATACTCGTATAATCACACCAATATCAAGTTCACATAAATGTTAGCAGTTAAATTCATATTAATCACTCAGCATTCAAAACACTGTTTTAAAGTAAATAATTGTAAAATAAATAAAAAAAATCCCTGCAAATAAAAGCTTATGTTTAATTGAAAAAGAGGCAATTTGGGGGCATATATGTTTTATCAAAATTGCTCTTTTACCCCCTGAAACCACATGCAAGGAATACTTTTCTTCTCTTCCCCAGTGAGGGATTTTTAGCTTTGCCTTATACTAATTTTATCTCCTCATAGCTTATACTCTGTCTCTCTCCCTTTTGCCATTTCTTTGTTAAAACCCTATAGCTTTGTTACCTCTTACAAGGTCCCTTTGACTAAAAGACTTTTTCCTAAAATGTCAACCCACTGCCCTCTTTCAAAATAAATCCAGTTCTTTCATGGAACTCCAGCTGATCAAATTGGAGAAAATAACATTTTTTTTCTTCTGTTCAAGAGACCCCACAAGCAGTGTGCTTTATCCAAGCTTTACTTCAAGCTAGCTTTAGTTCTATCACTCTTCTATAAAATTATATTTTCAGCCATTTGTGCACGAAGAATTTAAAAGATGATCAATATTATTTATAGTTAGCAGGTGAGAAGAGGGTGGAAAGTAGAAAGAAGTCAATTGATTGTCTCAGTTTTAGTACAGCTACTATATTTTAAATTCTAAGTTGAATTACTCTTCACTTTTAGAACATTGCCATCTGATATTTCTCTTGTCCTTTACATGTGTATTTTGGATAATAGATTTGGTTTTCATGCTTGTTTGTCTTGCCAAGTAATTAAAGTTAAAGGACTTCTCGGCAAGAAAGCAACCTCTTTAATTGGCTGAAATGTAAGCCATTAGAGAGGGAATTATGGTAACAAAAACGAAGTTAATAAAAACATGAAGTGGTTAGAAAAATCAGCGTTGCACTCTCCACCAAGATAACCTGATTTCAGAAGATAAATTTATGACTTTTAGTTTTTTATTATCGCTATGCTTTTAGTTTTATTATTCATTGAAAGACTTTCATTGTAAAGTGTGGTGTTAACTAGTATAGTATACTCATCTTCTAATTTTAAATCTCGAAACCACCATTAGAAGTCATACCTGGTTATCTCTCTTCTTTGTAATCCTAAGACTATCTATCTAGCACATTGTCCTGATATTAATACCCACTCAGTAAATATTTGTTAAATGGATAACTAAATTAAGGAAGGTTCCAACAAGTACCTATTGAATATCTCTAATTTAAAACATAGCTCAGCACTATAGTTAAAAATTAGAGTTCTTTGGTGAGTTTATGGCATAGACCCTGACCAGGTATAAGTATATATTTACAAAATTCAAAATAATTATATGAGATTTTACAAAACCACATGAGAATATACACCAAGAAATACTGCTAACTATTACAATTCCATTGACTCCATCCACACACTATATTCCACATCCCATGACTATATATGTGTTAAATTATAGTTGACATATAATATTATTCAGCAGCAGCTTTGGGGGTGGGGGGGAGGGTAGGGGGAGGAGTCATTTTGTAAGCGGTGAAAAAAATAACTATTGCATTGTTTTGTACATATGTAACTAATAATAATAGTAATAATTTGATTTTTATTGAAGCCATGAAGCAAAGTATTCTTTTGCACATTTCCATCTGATAATATGGGCAAACCCATTTTTCTTCCATAAATATAGACACCTCTAGGTGAGATAATACGCTCGGGAATTTCTACCCAACTTTAGAGTTACCAGATGAAAAGTTGAAAGACTTAATTTATATTTTACTGTTGTGTGTAGGGAGATGCTAGTATAACAATGATAAAAACTGTTCCAGTCATGTTGGCCAGACTCAACATTGAATGAATGGAAGTCTTTTTGTATGCCAGCAACTAGGCTACAACATATATTATATACTTATTTACTTTTCACAAAACACACCGCCAAGGTAGGTTTTATGTTCCTATTTTACACTCTCACTAAGTTCCATAAAACTTAAAAATTATGTGAGAGATTAGTAGATTATAGTAAAATTTTAAAACCAGTTTAACTTGACTCCCCAAACCATGGAATGAATATCAGTAAGAATAAAACCTTATGGATCTCAGCGTGCTTTTTGTTTGTTTCAAATGTTTTCTCTCAATCTCTCTATTGCCTATGTAAAGCTGAAGACAATTATTCATCCCAATTGTCTTGGTGATGAAATTAACATTAAAGGCAGGTTTTGTAGGATATCCACATAGATAATTATTTAAATGGATCTTGGAACATCTATTCTTTGTCATTTAAACCCACATTAAAACTTATTCCAAATTTAATATTTTGTGAGCAAAGTATCCTGTATGACTGTGTATATTTAGACATTTACCCAAAGTTCATCTCCCTGCTTTCATAGCTTTCAGTATGGCATCTTGTTCCTGACACATAGCTATAAACTTCAGGTTATTGTCCAAAACAAAAGTGAGGAATAGAGGACTATTGGGGGTAGAAGATATTGCTTAAAAGTAAAAATAAAATTACATGTTAAATCTAAGGTACACGTTTTTTGCTTTGAGGAACTCACTGTAGCTCCTAAAAAGGCACCTAGCTAGATTGAGAATTTTGATAAAAATTGCTTTATTACTCATTTTGAGCTATGAATTGAAATAAAAATCAACACTTTCTATTGCTTTCTTTTAGGGGATTTATAATAACTAATTTTATTAATCAAAGTTTACTTTTGCAGATAAACAGATTGGAATTTTTTTTCCCTGTGGGCAAATAAAACTTTCCATCAGGCATTTGTTATTTATGTATAAGGAATTAATTTCCATCTGAAAAATTATGTATTTTGTCATATTAACCAACCATGTCAAATTTACATTTTACTTTTAACAACATTAATTTTCATACTATAAAAACATTTTAAGTTACCTATTTTGTGAAAACATTAAATAAGTAAATATTTGACCCAGAATTCTTACACTTCCATTTTGAAAAGTACTTTCATTTCTCAACATTTTTATCCAATTTAAACTGCTTTTGTGCATATAAATATGATTATAATAATAGTGCTGTTTGCTGTTCTAGTTTTTATTAATTTTCTTATTTGTTACATACTATATAATAAATTCACAATTATTGAGGATTTCAACACCTCTTTTAAAGTCACTCCTCATATCTATTTTCTGCCATAACACTAAATTATGTCTACATTTGGTGAAATTTCCTCATCTATTCAACACCAGTAAGATTCACTTTCTTGCACCTCAGGTATTAGAAGTGGTGCACGTATTGTCAAAAGGAGGGAGGATGAGAGGTGAGCAGTATGTAATTTTTAATAGTCTTTATATTCAACTACCTCCCAGCCAGGTCCCCAGTTGACTACAAATTCATAGAAAGCCCTTCTGAGATCAGTCAAACCCAGCCCAAGTCAGCAGAACCCCTCAAACACCCATTTTTGTATGAGAAAAACAAATGAATGACTGCTAAATTTAGTTGGACATTAGCTTTGGACCATCAGAACTTTATTTATAATATTATTGTGGAAAAATTTTACAGGCGCTTCATAGTATCTTATTCTCATTTTTTTCTAAACTTGAAGCTATCATTCACTTTCTTGATCTCCTCATCTTGTATATTCAAAAATGTCTCCTGAGTTATCCATTTTGGTGAATAGCATGAACACCTATCCAATGTCCCAGGTCCGAAACATGTTTTTGTTTTTTCCTTCCCTTTCATTAACCTTCACCTTAAAAATTTTCACCAATTCCTAGTCATTAATTCTACCTTCTATTTATCTTCAAAATCCATTGCTCTCTCCCTCCACTCTAAAAATTTCTTAGTTCAGTCCCAAATTATATCTTGCCCAAACTATTTTTTTTTAACTAGGCTTAGAATCACCTTTTCTTCATCAGTATTTCTTTCTTTGATAAAGCATAACTCACTTCGATACTACATGAATCTTTCTAAAATGCAAATTTGATCAGGCTAATTTCCTGCTTAAATCCCTTAATGATGTCTGTGGAAAGAAAGTTGACACTATTTTGTATGATCTAAAAAGCCTCTTACTGTGTGGCCTACATCTACCTCTCTGTACCCAGTGTGGTCAGTTCTAGAAGCCATGTCCATATGCTTTTGCATACACATTCTCTTTCTCCTGGCAGGACTTTCTAGACATTATCTAGAAAGCTAACTATTTCTGATTTTTCAAGATATACACCAAGCACACTATCTCTTAAAATAAGGTAGGTTCATGTAATTTGTGTTGTCATAATACTCTAAACACACTTCTATTTTAGAATTTATTATTTCAACAAATATCTAGCATATTTTACTTCATGAGCAAACTCCTAATATCAGGGAACATGTCTTATAGGAACTAATATATTTGTTACATAATTTAGAAAAGAGAAGATCTCTTTTCCTACCTTGACATATTGTATTGGGGAACATTACCAGGAGAAGCATTATATTATGAGTTCATTGCAGCCAAAATTAATAATGAATAAAAACTGGTATTTTCTCATCATTTAAAACGTTCTTCTTTTCAACATATGATTAGGTAATAGAACATTACTTTTAATTTTTAGAATCTTCTAACATCATCTGAAATAATTGAGGTGGGGGAGAAATTCTTCAAAGTTTTCCTAAAATAAGAAAAGTTTTTAAAAACAATAATTTCCAACATCTTTTTCCAAATACTATATGTAGGAGAAAAAAAAAATGTCTTGATGAACCCCAGAAATAGATTTCTCTGAGAAAAGACATGAAATTTTCTGATTGATATTAACAAACTTAATGGATACAAACTTTTTGAATATTTCAATTAATACGTATTATTAGGTATTCAATTTCTATCTAAAAACAGAGAATACATAATTTCAAATACTAGTGGATCATTTTTTAAATCATATTATTTCACTATTTATTAGAACCAGAAAATACCAACAACATGTCACACACTTCATAATATCTGACTAAAATGCAATTGATTTAGAAATTAACAGTAAAAAGAGAGCTCAAATAATTCATCTGCTTATAAAATTAAACCTGTCCACATCGATGACTATCTTTATTAAAGAGGAGACCAAAACAGTAACTGGAAACTAATTAAAAATAAGTTAAAGTGAGAACACCGCATGTCAACACTATGTCATCTGTCCAAAACAGAACACCTAGGAAAATTATATGCATTCACTGTGTAAGTTAGGACATAGAAAGATTTAAAATAAATTATGTAAATAATGAAGACTCCAGAACACAAGCTGGAAGATGTAGAAGGTCTGTGTTAACTGGGATATTAGTTCATTTGTTCATTTATTCAATCATTGGCTGCCAAAAACAGACTCCAGTTCTGAACTAAGTAAGCTTAGAGTGTATTAAGGAAGCCAGGTACTAAAGAAGCCAACAGAAAATTTATAAACAAATCATAGATAGGCATCAAAAGAAAAACATATGATGGGCTCGTTTCACTTAGTTGGGGAGTTCAGAAAAGTTTCTCGAGGAAGTTATGAGAAGCCTGAGATCTCAGGGTGAATAGGTGTTAGCTACGTGAAGGTAACGGGGTAGGCACACCAAAAGATGGGAGTATGTCCAAAGGAACGATGGGGTGAAGTGACATGGCACTTTGCAAAACCTAAAGGAAGCTTGTGTGGCTAGAAGACAGCATGACCTAAGGAGAAGCTGTAGAGAAAGTGAGGGACAAGTTCAAATAGTGTCTTTAGTCCACGTTTATGACAGTAGCTTTGATCTTAAAAGCAATGTGGAACCATAAAAATGGTTAAAGCTGAGGAAATGGTATGCTGGGATCAGATTTACATTTCTGAAAAAGATCCTTTTAGCTACATGTGGTGAATGGATTGCAGAGTGATGTCTGTCAAGAGAACACAGGACCCCAGTTAGGAAATTGCACTAATCCATGTGAGAAAACACAGCCCCTTTTCAGAATGACAATGGGGAAGTAGCCCAAATTGAGGGATGTTTAAGAGTTAATATCAATAAAAGCACAAAGCAGTAAAATACATTCAATGCAACCAACAGATTTGATCCAATACTCAAAATAATTAGAAATCAGAGATATGCACATTAAAAGAATGAGAAACCGTTTTTCACCTATAAGCTTGGCAGGAATTCATTGCCTAATGAAACCAACTATTGGCAGCTTTGTGACACTAAAGCTATAAATTGGTAGAGCTACTCTTTGAGGGTTCTGATACAATTTAAAGTATGTAATTTCTTATACAGAGCAATGCTACACCATGGTCTTAGGAAGGGATGTGTTTGTGCATATGGCAGAGTCATGGACAGGATATAAACTAAAATATTATGCAATAATAGCCAAAAAATTGAAAATAGCTTAAAGATCTATGAGGAATCTATGATCTATGAAAATAAAAAGATGAATAGATGTACAGGAATGTGATTAGGATCAGATAACATTTTTGCCAGACAATGGCCAAGTTGGTAACTATAAAAATAAGGCCCAAAACACACTGGGTGCTTTAGAACAAGCCCTGGACTAAGAGTAATCATTTCTGGGTTTTATTCCATTCTCCCTATCTCTCTCTCTTCTTTTATTATGATATTCTTTACTTTCCCTTTGCTACAATCATCAATTTCTAAGTAATTTTCAATGTTTTTCTGATTAGATTGTAACCTCCAAAATGCCAGAGATCCTATACTCTTTTTCACAGTTGATTCCCAATACCTGTAATTGTACCAGGCATATTATATGTAGTTAATATATATGAATATTTATACAAATGACTGGACAGATTTATGAATAAATGAATAATTTCACTTTTGTCCCTAATTTTGTGTATTTTGGGCACACAAATCACTTCATTTATCTTAAGATCCCACCTATATAATTATTTATATAGGTTTTAGACTTCTTAGTGCCTTTCTACTTTAAAATGTTATGAATGTAATATGTTGCTTGGGTTGTCCCAAAAACTCTCATCATTTTTATATTATAACATGGTTTTAACTCTTATATTTCTATGGATAACATATAAACTATATGGAGTTTGCTATATTTGAAACTATGAGTGTTAATCTCATATATGTTTAAACAATGCAAGTTCAAATGTTGCTATATCACCTGCTTCATGTAACATTTTAAATTGTTCAATAAGTCCACACGCAAACAATATCTCATAAGATTTTTAACATAAACGGACAGTGGAACATAGTGTAGTGCAGATCAGAAAGATCAGAGATGATCTAAGGTAAGCTACCTTTTAAAAAATGGCATCTGTGGTTAATGTTAACTGCATAGATATTTAGGCTACTTGAGATTCTCTTATTTTGGGCCAATAACATCATAGAAAAAAATTGGAGAGATTCTCCCAAAGACCTGCTTCACACTGCAGGAATGGCAACGCTCATGTTTTCTCATCTGGATTGCAGTCCGATAACCTTGTAATCCTATAACACCACCACAGTCCTTCATACATGACATGATTGAATAGAGGCACATCAAACCAATTATGTAGTGTCTTTCAGCTAAATGGCGTCCTGGCAGAGTCGAACACCTCATTTTGCAGTTCATTACAGAGAGGCAAACTGGAGCCTGAGGGCAGCACTAATTAATGTAAACTGGTTCTCTGAGCCACAAGACTCTGAAGCTTATTGGTTTATTCCTGTTTATACACACAGAAAATAAAGCAATTGTTTCATTGGTATAGATTTCATATCATATTATAGCACAGTGACATCTCAAATTTCTCTAACCTTTTCATTGAAGTGTTTAAATGCTTATCTTCTCCCTCATAACACTTTCTTATCACACATGCATATACACTTAATTAGAGGCAGCATTTAATAAAAAATCACAGTCATTGATAATAGAAGTCAAGTAAGCAAAACTGTTTAATTTCTGACAAATGTTTGTGATAAATTTTATTATTTATAAATATATTTGTTTTACCTCTTTATGGTGTCCACCATCCCACTTCCGCAGAAGGATTTGATATCCCTACCCCATTTACTTCCCAGTCAATCACAGGACTTGCTTTGCTGAATAGAACATGAGTGGATGTGAGATATGCCATTTTCAAGTAGAATCCTTAACAGCTATTGAGTAGTCTGCCACGTTCCCTTTTCTCTCTTCTGTCCCTCCATCCACAGATTTACAGAGACAAAGAAGTAAAACAGAGCCTCCCATCAAAAGGTAAAAAACAAAGGACAGTTATGGCTATACACCACTGAGATATTGGTAGTGTTTGTTATACAGCTTTGTGTCACAGCAGCTGTGTCACAATGTTTATAATACAATGTTTAAATGTGACACATTATAATTCTCATCAGGAAATTAGTAAATGCTTTTATGGACATAAAACTTGTCACTAAATTTATGGTCTTTGAACTAGCACACATTCTTTTCTAATAGAACTAGGAAAACAATCCTCCAGCATTGATTTGATATTTTGTTTTATTTGTTTTCTGTTATGTTGAAGAAGGTCACTATTAGGGTCTTATTCAAAATGTTAGTTATATTTGTCAAGGAATTACTACTTTCCTTTTTTTTTCAATAAATGATGGAATTTGGAGAGGGTTGTTTTTTTATAGCTAGGGTTAGGTTCCAGAGATTTTTTTTTTTTTTTTTTTTGGATTTTTTTCCCCTCTGTAACTGAGCAATTCTACCTCTAAAAGGGATTGGGCAGGAGTTTTCTCAGATATTTAAAACATATTTAGGTTAAGTTTTGCATAAGTGTTATAACTATAAAGTTTGATTTTCAACTGCAATGTTTAGAAAGTTTAAAATCTAATTTGGAATTTAAAAAAACCTGAGATTTAAAAAACACATCATTAATGTTAAAGTGAGAATAATGACATATATCACAATTTCAGTAGAAAGAAGGCCCAAGATATAAAATATTCTTTTCTAAATTTCACTAGTTTGACATTGTATTTGCTACTCTTTTGAAAACCTCACCAATTCAATAAGATATGTAAGGTGAACTTGAGAAAAAGATAAGAAATGTTAATCCTTAACAAAAACTGCCATGCTTGGGCAGGATGAGTGGCTGGTGGTTAAGCGCTGGCTGAGGAATCCAGCGGCCCCGGTTCGGGTCCCACATATGAGGGCCAGTGACACTGCCCTCAAACAAACAAAACAAACAAACAAAAAACTGCCATGCCTACCTGCAGAACATATATGTATATATATATATAACATACATTTCTCCTATCACTAATTCTAGGAAATGAAACCATCTGATACATTAGCTGACAATAAGTTTTCAAAAACCAAATGTTCTGTATTCAACCTTCTTTGTCCCTGCATACAAACTAATTTTTAGGTAAATTATTAAAGAGCTATCCTTATTGCTAAATTCATTATGAATAGAAATAGAATAAATATGTTGCTGTTCATTTTCCACTCCTATGAGTGAATACGAGGTCGGAAATTAAAAGTTCTCAAACTCATCCTAGAAAAAGTGCTACATACCTCATCGCTGAATATAAAAAATGTACCTAATGATTCTGTGGCTGAGGATGATTAATTGTGAATTATTCGGTGCACTTAATTAAATAAGTTTAGAAAACATTTGGCCTTTTCATAATCAGAGATGAAAGAGAAAAGAACAGAACCAGAAATTCCATGGCGGAGGGGTTTCAGCGTTAAAAGAAGCAACTTTTTTTATCTTCATCTTGTAAAAGATTCTCAGATTAAGACTCAGATAGAGAACTGAGTAGAAGCCAGCCGAGTTACAGCCAACCTGTAGCATTCAGGTTACATAACAAAAAGTGAATAGGAGTATGTGTTCTGTGAAGAGATTGAAATTTGGAGGTTGTTTTGGCAACAGGGGATGCCTCAGTTACAGCTTTTCTGCAGTCCCTATGCACTGGCCTCCAGCATTTTTTTCCCTCTTCTCCTTTTAGTCCCTTTGAATTTGTTTTCATGGTGCCTGGAATGCACTGCCCATATCCTAACCCCACAGCCACTTTCCACACAGATTCTCCTCTTCTCATCTCAAAATACATTTTCTTAGGAAAGCTCTTCGGGATCCTTCAGACTAGGGGTCACTTCTTATAGGCCATCTTTGCACTTTTTTTTTCTTTTTTCTTAAAAGCGAACACAATTTATATCTGTATATTTTGGTTACGTGACCTTGGTTCCTGATACTTAAACTGCTCTGAATAAAGCCATTAGAATGCTCGACTGAGCAGAGAGATGCAATATACCATAGAGGAATCTTCCTGTGGAATTCAGTTCTATAGCAAACACTATTAGAATGTTTGCAGGATAATATTTAAAGGAAACCTAACTCTCAAACAATTACTTCCCTTCTTATTCCTGGCTTTTCTATGAAAAGTACATTTGAAATATTCAAATTTAAGCTTCTTGTGATAAAGTAATGGCTGAGGGCAGCTTCTACATAGAAGTTAAGAAGGAGATACAGTCATTCTATCTCCAAAATTCACACAGTCTCCCTCCCTCCTTTTGCTGTGACACGCTGCCACTAAATTGTCTATCATGAGCTTTAGTTTTTTCTTTGGTAAAATTATGTTGACAGCCTTAAATATAAGCTTAGTTATCAGAGTCAAGTTTATTCACTGGTTTCATGTAAGTCACTTCTTTTTTTTTTTTTTTAGTTATTTTGATCTTAAAAAAATATAACAAAATTATTTAATGCATTGTTTTGAATATTAAAATAGTGTACCAATACATAGAGCTTGTAACATTTGCTAATACATAGATTGTTCTCAATTAGTATTTTCCTCTATGATTTCCTGCAGTAATTAGGATAACCAGGTAACACCACTTAACTTGTATCTAGGACAGAATCAGCACTCAGTAAAGCTTTTTTCCTCTTTTTTTTCTATTAATCTGGTGTTATTCTACAGAAAGTAATTTACCATCAAAATAAGTTTTATCTTTCAATTTATTTTTACTTTAATAACTGTTTTTCATTGCTTATTTTTAGAGAATGTGATTTGATTATTCTATTGGCCACACAGATTCAGTTTAGGTATCTGATCTCTAGTTTTTGGAAGCTCTATGATCAATCCCATATATCAACCCTCTCCTGCTTCCACACTAAAACGTAAATCTCACAGATGATCAAAATACCACACATTTATCTTTGCAGACAATCAATGTATCGATATGCCTAGAAGCGAAAGATGCATTTACCTTTTTTTTATCAATAGAAGTAATAACCGCAAGCCCTATGAATAAAAATAAAGCTATCTCTTCTATTTTTATATCCAACTACATACTTGACTTGATCTCATCTGCACTATAGAAGTCTATCATCTGACTACACGCAATGCAAAGAACGTATTTCCTTCCATTGATTCTCAATTTCCCCGTAATTAATTTCATTGATTGAGTAGGAGCCTGTCAAATTAGAGAGAAGTAAATATCAAATAATGACATTCCATCCATTAGTATTACCGATTCTTCTTTATTATTATTTTGGGGGTGGGGGGTGGGCAGGACTCTTCCTATTGTAGTTTTTTAAATTCTACCTCAGAGAGGAAAAGGAAAAGGTAAAAAAAAAAAAAAATGCATAATAGTAAAATCCCAGTGCCTAGAATAGTGCTTGAACTTTACAAAATAAGCAGTAAGTGCTGGCTGAACAAATGAGAGTCATGAACAAAGCAATCAAAACCCAAATGCTATGCATTCACAACATAGTCAACAGAGAAATATTTATTGGTGGCCTACTTATGCCAAGACTGTGAAAATGCTGCAGATATCTGGATGAGACATCATGGTTCTGCTCTCAAGCACCTTTACAACCAATTGGAGGAAACCTGTTAATTAGTATAGTAGAAAAACATTGCTGCAGTGAGAAGATAGAGCAGCTGTCACTAACTGGAGAAGTTATGGAGTTTCTCATTTATTCATTTTGATATTATTCAATCTCTTTCATTCTCCTGTGATAGTCCCATTCATTGTCATATCGTTTACATGGATAACTTTAAAGTTTATTATCTGATTGAAGATAGAAATTAAATGCTTTTAATGACTCTCACCTTTGATACAGGTTTATAAAACTAGAATCCGTTTCTTAGATTTATCACAACTTGGTCCAGACCTATTTGATTAAATTCTACTTCATTTATTTAGCATATGTTTTTATTGAGACTTCTGTGTCTTGCATTTTAAAACTATATTCCTCATGCTTAGAATAACACTAGGTTTAATAAAAATGTGTTGAACAAATCAAAGTATTTGTTATGTACCTTATATTCCAGTGGAAGGGGTTTAAAATAATATAAGTCACACAACATAGTAATACGTTTTGTGAAAGGTATATAAAAGGTGATACAATAGAAGGGACTAAGTGGCTATTTTAAATAGAATACATAAGGAAAGCCCTGAAGAAGTGATAATTGATATGAGACATGAAGAAGCTAGTTACATGAAGATCTTGAAGAGGGTCAGCCCAAGTTGAGAGAAAAGTATTTAAAGGCTCTTGTTTAGGGAATAACCTTGGCAATTTGGAGGAACAAAAAGAAAGTGTGTCTAGCATGTAGTGAGAATGAGGGAAAGTTATATGATATAATGTGTGAGTTTTCTTAGATCAGCATAATGAGTGTGAAAATTTTTTTAAAATTCAATATAAAGTATTTAGCACTATGTATCTCAACAAGGTAATGATTGTTCCATCTAGGGGACATTTGGCCATGTGGATATATTTTTGACTGTCACAAACAGGCAGGCAAGATCCTACCGGAATCTAGTGAGTTGAGTTCAGGGATGCTACTAAACATTCTATATTACACAGAATAGTTCTTCGACAACAAAGAAATGTCCTAAAATGTCAAGAGTGTCAAGGCTGAGAATCCCTGTTTTAGGAGATTGTACAAGGGTAAGCATAAGAAGTGATACGGTCTAACTCACATTTTAATTACTTTGGATGGGAAACTAGACCAGAGAACATGGAACCTCAATGACAACAAGATACAATTATAATGGTAAGAAATAAAAATAAGATATGATAACATTTATATTGATCACATATCTTTTCTATGTAGTTTTATTTACAAAAATATGATTAATATGTGTCATACTCAGATTCATACAAGTCATATTATAACTATTGTAGTTTCTAATGCTTTTGTATTCTCTTCACCTCTTGTCTCAAAGCCTTTCAGCTTTAACAACTTTGATAATAGAGAAGACAAGGAATCAATCCATCATGAACCAAATGTTTCAAGTTTCACTGAAATATCACATTTATCTTACTCCCTGCCCTACAGTACCATTGTTTAAAATTTATTTTGCTTCCTCCTAGATCATAACAAGTAAAATATGAAATTTTTTCCAGTGACAATTTATATAACCAGATAAAATGTGAAACCGAGCATTCTCAAATAAATATTATTTATATACTATTATAACTCATCAAATGTTATCCACAGAAGTTTCAAATGTGATGCAAATATTTTTTCTTCTTTAATTCTGTGCAATTTGATTATATTGCTACACACTCATACATCAATAATTGAAAAACAGTATTTGAACTAAAGCAAATAAAAGGGGAAATTATTTTGACAGTTCAGACAAAAATTCAGGGCTTCTAGGAATTGGGGATTTCTAAATAATTTTCTAGTCTGCTTTGTGCTTTGGATCTAAAGCTAATGAGAAGCAATAAGGATCATTTGATTAGAAGACCTGTGGCCAACACTGACCACTCATGATTTAAATATACGCTTTGTAGAAAGCTATTCATTCAAATTTCAACTCCCCCATTCATATTTTTGGACAAAACACAGTCAAATCTCTCTAAGTCAAATTTACTTCTTTACAAACAGAATGCTATCAGATATTAAATAACAAAACAATACATAAAACATAGGGTACATGCTGTTAATATAAAACCAATGCTTTGGAAGGAATTGTGTCATTGAGATTTCTATCCAAATTGTGTGATCATTTATGGATTCCCATATTTTAATGAGGCAGGCACATTTTATTGGGCCAACTCATTATCAAAATTGGAGATGAACTGATTTGAATGCTGCCTGTCTCCTCCCACTTTAAGTGTCCAAGTGAAACATAAGTTTAGATATATTTATATGCCAGACCAGACCCTCAGTGGCCCTGGCTCACATTGCAGGAATCGATCAAGTAGTAAATCCCTATCTGCTCTGTTCACACTTGTAGGAAAGAACAAAAGCCCCCTTAGTTATTTGAAGATGGCAGAGACCAAAGAGTGATTGGACATTTGGGTATATATGTCACCAATAAATAGCCAACAGAACAGTTTACCCCAGGAATGAATGGAAGTTTTATCATGGAAATAAGGAAAAAGGAAGGGCGGAAGGGAAGAAAATACAAGGAATGGAAAAGTTGCACTTTCTATTACTTATTTTGTGTCAGCCTGTGTGAAGCACACATATCCAATGTAGTAACTCATCTAATACTCCTAACTGAAGAGTGAAGACAATATTCTATTTCTATTTCTAGATGAGAAAACTGAGACTATAGAGAGGCTAAATCAATTGTCTACATATTTACAACTAGAAAAGGTTAGAGCTGGGATTTTTCACATATGCTTTGGCTCCATATAAAGCCAATGATTTCTCCAGGACAATACATTTTCATCTGAATTGTGCTTTGTGAAAAGACATGTCAACTAAGCATTGACTTCAACAATACAAAACACCTTTTCTTTGTTTAAATTCAAGCAAGTACTGGAAATAAAAATAGAAACAAAGACAAATAAGGTGATGTAGCTCAGAAGAAAAATATGGTTATAAAACTAATACATCAGGGCCGGCCGAGTGGCTCAGTTGGTTAAGAGCACGAGCTCTAAGTGACAGTGTCTCCAATTCAATTCCCAGATAGGCCATTGAACTGTACCCAAGCTGAGCTGCTGCTGAGCTGCCAACAGGTGGCAGGATGGCTCAACTGGTGAAAGTACATGTTCTAACAACAAGGTTGCCAGTTGAACTCCCGCATGGGATGGTGGGCTGACCTCCCCGCAAGTAAGATTGAACACGGCACCTTGAGCTGAGTGGCCCACGAGCTGCTTACAGGTGGCTGGATGGCGACTGGACTTGGAGCTGAGCTAGCTGCGCCCTCCACAACTAAGACTGAAGGACCAGAACTTGGCTGTTCCCCTTCCCCAATTCCCCAATACTATTCCCCTTCCCCAATTCCCCAATAAAATTGTTTAGAAAAGTAATACATCAGCAGTCACAAGTTATCATTTATAGGTGATTCATTAAGATTCAATTCACTCTAAAAGTTTAAGAGGCAGAAGAGGCACAGTTACCCTTAACCTACATGTTACTGATTGAAAAGAAAAACAAAAATCTCTTCCACAAAATACATGGTAATGTTTTCTGAGGCTAGTTTGGTCTTCCTTTGGTTTTCTCTTTAGGAATCCTGGTATTTAAGAAAAGCTATTGATAAGTGAGAGTGGTTGCCTCCGTTTACAAAAGTTTTCTTGTCTTATTGAAGAAGAATATGCTTACTCAGAAACCATATTCAACTATTGTTTTTCCTGATGTTTCCCGTATTGGAAAATATTGTAAGTCCTTATAAAAATGTATAATAAAAATGCTTGAAAATAGAGCATGGTTAAAATGATAATTATAGGATAGGGTTTTGTTTTGTGTTTTCTTAGGAGCAAATATCTAGGTATAATTTGTATTTTCCACTAAGCTCTGTTACCTACTAAGTCACTGTTTCCTATGCCCAGAATTTGAATAAAATATTTCTATATTTTTGGAAACAGAATTTCAATTTTGTATATTCTGAAATATGACTTTGTGGCTTTGGGTAATTAAGTGTTGAGTAATTTCTAACAACTGTTCATCAACTTTTAGGATGCTGGGCTAGAATTGAATGAATACATACATATATAGGTACTTATTTGAAAAGAGTGAGCTCTTTCTTACTACTATAAGTACAGGAAACCTGGAATGTGTGAAAGAAATGAAGAACTCAAAATTAGAAGGCATGAGGCTTTGGGGAATTAGGAAAGTGATTCAGAATTTCTAAGCTTCTTTTTCTTCATCTGTTCATTATACAGGTTTGACAAGATAATCCCTTCTGACTTCTGTCTGATATTCCTTCTGCTGAGGTAACTTACTTTGTTTCAACTATCCTAGACTATTCCTACCTCTCTGGAAAAATAAAAAGGTGGAAGAGATAAAATTAAATAAAGATTTGGAGTCAACTTCTGCCATGTGTAAACAATAACTAGTGACTTTTCTCTCAATGATCAAAAGCAAATCATAGAACTCTCTCTTCCTGAACCCCATGAAGAATTTCACTAGTAGCATTTGATGGTCATTACCCCCTCATTAAGCTGAAACTTTGAAAACTTGTCTCAGCAAATGACTATTCCAAAACTATTTTATGAACACATTTTAATCAAAAATATTTTAGAACAAATATCTTAATGTATTTTACATGAAAAATATGCAAAAAAATTCTAAATGCATGAAGAAAGTTAAAGATGAATAAAAATAAAATAGGAAGATTTTCAAACTGTATCAAAATGACAATATGTAGCAAGGGAAATTTGTCAGATTCAGATCTTCCAACTCAGATATCTGGCATATTACTATAAAAAGACTGAACTTTTATAAGTCTGAATTTTATCACTTGTCAAATGGAATAACTAAATATGATTGATACTATATTTCATAGTTATTAATAAACTGTAACCTTGACATAAATATTAATTATGAAACTATTACATATGTAGTCAATTGCATTTCTCTGAGGCAAATTTTTGCACGATTTATGAAAATTGCTTATCTGGAAGTTTTATGACATTTAAAATAGATAAAAATATGTTTAGTGTATTACCATTTCCTTTTCCTAAATTCACTTTTTTTGTGTTTTCATTTCCTCAAATAGAAAAAAGGAAGAAAAATCAAATTCTTAAGTTTTATTTAGGTTGCTTTTCATTTGTGTACTTTAGGGTACATAAAAAACAATGTCTACTTCCAAAGTTAAATATCCTTGAAATACATAAGTACCCTATAAGAACTAGAAAAAAAAATAGTATATTGAGAAAGGTAACATTGAGGGGATATGAAACATCTTACATACCCAGAAATATCTGCAAAGATTACACTTTTTTACTTTTTCCTTAACCATGGTTTTCCTCCTAAAGTAGTTTGTTGGTACCTGTCCTTTGCTTATATGCAAAGGGTAGAACAGCAATTACGGGAAATGAAGACTCCATTAGCTCGAGTGGTGTCCTTTGGCTGACAGGCATAATATTCTTAAACTAGAGTACTTCACACTGCCAATCTCTACTAATGGAGACTCACTACATGTGTATCTATGGCTATCCTGAAATACTTTTCTTCTTTATAAAGAATTAGACAGAAATAGGTAGAACAAGAAAAATCATTCATTAAGTGCAGCAAGAAAGCCATTAGGATCATAATTCCCAAGCATTAAGAAAAAGATAATAAGCCTTGGAGAAAAATAATCTTATATATGTATATATGTCATTAGCTTACTTCTAATGGGGAAAAGAGACAAGTTAAAATGCTTCAATTGCTATTTAAAGACTTTCTTGTGAAGGAAACACTACCTTCATAAGTATCCAAATAGGGGGCTTGCCAAAGTATCTCCACCATTAAGTGACTCCCTTTTGTCTCTGGATATATATATATATATCTGCTGATTTAGATTTCAGAGGTTGATAGCTGAATCTAAAAGCCAGTATAATAAAAGAGGTGAAATGAATAAAACTAACAAAATTAAAAAAAAAAATTATCTCAGTGCTTCTCCATACAAGCTTTTACACATTTAGGAAGTCAGTGAAATTAAAAGGTCTATAAGGGCTAATTACTGCTTTAACTACTGGTGATGCATTACTTAAAAAAGCCAGTCTAAGCTTCTTACAATGAGGCAGGATTGATTCAGAATTTTGTAGATTGGCAGCAGTTATTCCTCATCGACATTTACAACCAGGGAACCAGAAAACCAGAAACAGGGGGACATAAATCATAAACCCAATACATGAGTCTAACTCTGCAGTAGAGTGACATCCATCACTTGAGGAGTTCCATAAGCCCACAACTTCCTTTCCTCTGCATCCAAAAAACTGTCATCTAAATATGTCTAGTTTCTGGTTCCACATATAAGGTGTCTTAAAGTCACCACTCTGTCCTAATAAGAAGTAAAAAGCTGAGCAGACTGAAAAACCAGCAACTCTTCTTGGATCTTTAAAAGGGGAGAAGACACAGAGTAAACCATTGCTTCCAAGATTGGAGAGACAGGTGAATACAGAGAACTCGCTTACCTGAGCAGAGACTCACTGGAGGAAATGACCTCAGGAATCAGTGCAGGAGTAAGAAAATGTGAATCGTAATTGATGGGTTGCTATAGGCTCAGCATACAAAAGTCTGAGAGTTAACTTCCAGGAATTTGACCAGGTTCTCAAGGTAAATACCAAACAAAGATCTCCTCATGCTTCTGGCAGAGGAAAGGAAAAAGGAACCATTTTGAAATACACAGGTCATTCTGTTCTACTTAATAAGGCCTGCCTTCAGGTGAAATTAATTAACTTGAGTCTTACTTGATGGGGTATCATCTGAGCCTACTGATCTGCAGAAAGGGAAATACCCAACTTCAGCCCACTCTAGCCATCCTCTCCCACCAAAGGGGGAGAACAAAATCTGTGAAACTCTTATGAAGTTCATAATCCCGACAAATTGGTTCACCAAAAGATTGAGACCAAATCACAGGCTATAGAACACTATCACTGCCCCCATACTTCACTATGACATGACTAATATACCAGTTTCTTTTACCCTGTACATCATGTATAGCTATCAAGAACAAATTGCAAGGCCATACCCAAAAGCAAAAAAACACAATTTGAAAAGTGAGGGAGCAAGCATTAGTCCAGACAAGACAGGGATGTTGTAATTATTAGACCAGGAATTTAAAACAATGATTATTCTAAGGGCTCTAATGGATAAATTTGATAGCATGCAAGAACATCTGGCAATGCAAGCAGAGACATGTAAACCATCAGAAAGAACCACAAAGAAATGCTAGAGATAAAACAAAACAAAACACTGTAACAGAAATAAAAATTTCTTTGATGGGCTTATTAGTGGACTAGACACAGCTCACGAAAGAATTTCTGTTTTAGTGAATATATCAATAGAATCTCTGAAAGCTGAACAGCAAAGAGATAAAAAACTAAAACAAAACAAAACAAAATCCGAACAGAGCATTCGAGGACCGTGGAACAACCACAAAAGGTGTAACATATGTATAAATGAAATATCAAAATGAGAAGAAAGTGATAGAGAACAGAGGAAATGTATGATTAAATAATGACTGAGATTTCCCCAAATTAATGTCAGACATTAAGCCACATTTCCCAGAATCTCAGAGAACACCAAGCAGGATAAATATTAAAACAAACAAACTACTCCTAGGCATATGCTTTTCAAAGTACAGAAAAATAAGGATAAAGAAAAAAATCCTGAAAGAAGCCAGAGGAACAAAGAACATTACATATAGAGGGACAAAAGTAAGAACTGCATCCGATTTCTCCTCAGAAACCATACAACTAAGTAAAGAATTGAGTGGAATATCTAGTGCTGAGAGAAAAAGAAACACCTATATAAAGTTCTATACTTTATAAAATTATCCTTCAGAAGTGAAGGAGATATAAAGACTTTCTCAGACAAACAAAAATTAAGGGAAAATGTTGCCAAAAGACCTACCTTGCATGAACTGTTTATGAAAAAAAAATAGCGTGAAGGAAAATGATATAGGTCAGAAACTCACATGTACATAAAATAAGGAAAAGCATCAAAGAAGGAATAAAAGAAGGTTAAATAAAAACTTTCATTTTTCTTATTCCTAACCTAACAGATAACACTTTGGTCAAAATAATACCTGCAATGTATTTGATTATGTATGCTTCTTGATATTATTACACATAATAGATATATATGCTTATATATAAATAAAATAAATGAGAGCAATGATACAAGGGACAGGAGAGAATAATTAGGATTATTTTATTATTATAAGATATCATATTACCTATGCAGTGATACAGTGTTACTTGAAGGTAGGCTTGGATTGACTATAATTGTATACTGTAAACTTTAGGGCAACAAATGAAAAAAGTAAAATAAAAAAATAAATATAACCAATACTCTAAAAAAGCCAGTAAAGGAATCACATAAAATGCTCAATTGAAACCATAAAAGATGGGAAAGTAGTGGGAGACAAAAATAGAAATAAAAAACAAGGGCAACAACTAGACACCATAACAAATATGGTAGATATTAAACCAAATATATCAATAATCACTTTGAACATCAATGATCTAAATTCACCCATTAAAAAACAGAGTTTGTCTGAGTGGATCAAAAAATAAAATCCATTAGATATTGTCTACAAAAAATTCACTTTAAATGTAAAGACCTAGGTAGATTAAAAGTAAATGAATGGAGAAAAATAAACCATGCCAACAACGATCAAAAGAAAGCATGAGTAGTCATATTAATTTCAGACAGATCAGACTCCAAAGCAAAGAAAGTTATCAGGGATAAAGAAGAGCACCATATGTGATAAAGGGGCAATTCTCCAAGGAGGCATAACAATCCTTTATGTGTAAGCACCTAACAACAGAGCATCAAACTATGTGAGACAAATATTAATAGAATTGCAAGGAGAAACAGATGAATCCACTGTCATAATTGGAAACTTCAACAACCATCTATCAGAAATGGAGAGATTCAATAGGCAGAAATCAGAAAGGACATATTTGAATTCAAAAACACCATCAATTACTGATATAATGGCCATCTATAGACTATTTCACCCAACAAAAGAAGAATATACATTCTTCTCAATAGCCCATGGAACATTCACCAAGACAGACCGTATGCTGGGCCACAAAATAGTTTTGAAAAGTTTAAAGGATAAAAATCATGCAATGCCTGTTCTAAGACTGCAGCAGAATTAAGCTAGAAATCAGTAATAGAAAGATACTTAGAAAATCTTCACAATACAAGGAGTTAAACAACACATGCCTAAACAACATGAGTCAAAGAAGAAATCTCAAGATAAATTTAAATTTACTTTGAACTAAATTAAAATAAAAACACAAATCAAATTTTTGTGCAATTCAGGGCTTAGAGGAAAAGTTGTATAATTGAATGAATATATAAAAAAGAAAGAAGACCGATAATTAATCATCTAAGTTGCCACCTTAGAAAAGTAGAAAAAGGAGAGAAAATTGCATCCAAAGTAAGCAGAAGAGAAGAAATAATGAGAATTATAGCAGAAATAAATGAACTTGAAACCAAGATATCAGTAGAATAAAATCAATGAAACCAAAACCTGTTTCTTTGAAAGATTAATAGAATTCATAAGTCTCAAATCGGTACAACACAAGAAAAAAAGGAGAGAAAAAATAATCTAATATCTGAAATGAAAGAGGGAATATCACTGAATATTTTATGGATATTCAAAGATAGTAAAGGAACACTATAAACAAGCTCTATACCTATAGGTTTGATACGCTAGATGAAATGGGCCAATTCCTTGAAAGATATATTCTGCCAAACTCACACAACAAGAAATAGACAATGTCAATAGACCTGTATCTATTAAAGAAATTGAATCAATAAAATGAAATAATTAGATATGACTCCAATAAAATATGGATAAAATCTATATGTGGAACAGTATAAAACTATGATGAAATAAAAAAAAAAAACTA
The DNA here is from genome assembly GCA_033961575.1 of Aselliscus stoliczkanus. Classification (NCBI taxonomy): domain Eukaryota; kingdom Metazoa; phylum Chordata; class Mammalia; order Chiroptera; family Hipposideridae; genus Aselliscus; species Aselliscus stoliczkanus. The sequence goes on from CM066736.1 coordinate 117,792,589, forward strand.
AAAAGGTTGAGAAATATGATACTCTCATAGAGAGGAAGATTTAATATTTTCAAAACATCAGTTCTTCCCAATTTGATCTATACATTCAATGTAATACCAATCAATATTCCAGCAAATTATTTCATGCATCGAGAGAAATTAATTCTGAACCTTATATAGAGAGGCAAAAGATCAAGAAGAATCAACACAATATTGAAGTAGAAGAACAAAGTGAGAGGGCTGACAATGCCTGACTTTAAAATTGAATATGATATAAAGGTACAGTAATCAAGGCAGTGTGGTATTGGCAAAAGAAGAGACATATAGACCAATAGAACAGAATCAAGAGCCAAGAAATAAACATAATATAAGACATAAATAGTATCAACTGTTCTTTGACAAAGGAGCACAGGCAATACAATGGAGCAAAGATTGTCTTTTCAACAAATGATGCTAGAACAACTGGACATCTACATGTTAAAAGAAAAAGAATCTAGACACAAATCTTACACCCTTCACAATAATTAACTCAATATGAATTATAGACCTATATGTAAAATGCAAAGCTATGAAAATTCTAAAGGACAGCATAGTTAAAAACCTAAATGAATTTGGGTATGGTAATAACCTTATAGATACAGCACCAAAGGTGTATTCCATGAAATAAATAATCAATAAGCTAGATTTCATTAAAACTTAGTACTTCTGCCCAGAGAAAGACAACGTCAAGGAATCGAGAAGACTGGGAGACAGTATTTGCAAAAGACACATCTGATAAAGAACTGTTATGCAAAATGCACAAATAATACTTAAAACTCAACAATAAGAAAACAAGCATCCTGATTTTAAAAATAGACCAAAGACCTTCAGAGACACCCCACCGAAGAAATTACACAGATAGGAAATAAGAATATAAACCGCTGTTCCACCATCATATGTCATCAGGGAAATGAAAATTAAAGAAACAATTAGAAACCACTACATGCATATAGAATGGCCAAAACCTGTAACATGGATAATGTCAAATGCTGACCAAGGTGTGGAGCAACAGGAACTCTAACTCATTGTTGGTGGAAATGCAAAATGGTATAGTCACTTTGGACAACAGTTTGAAAATTTCTTACAAAAATAAGCATACTATTACCATAGGATCTAGCAGTCATATGCCTTAGTTATTTACTACAAGATGTCCTTCAGTAGGAAAAAAGATAATTAAACTGTGGTACATCCAGACAATGGAATATTTTTATTTCTAAACAGAAATGAGCTGTCAAACCACAAAAAGAAAGCTTAAATACATATTACTAAGTAAGAGGAGCTAATCTGAAATGACTACAAACTATATAACATTCTGGAAAAGACAATATAAACATCAGTAGTTACTGGGTGAGGGAAGATGGAGGATGAATTGGCAGAGCATAGAGGCTGTTTAGAGCGGTGAAAATACTCTGTATGATACCACAATGATGAATACATACCATTATACTTCTGCTCAAATCTACAGAATGTATAACATCAAGAATGAATGTTGTGGAAAGTATGGACTTTGGGTGATTATGAAGTTTCAATGTAGGTTTATCAGTTGTAACAAATGTACCCTCTGGTGTAAGACGCTGATAATGGTGGCATCTATGCATGTGTGGGCAGGAGATACAGGGGAAATTTCTGCACCTTCCTCTAAATTCTGCTGGGAACCTTAAAATGCTCCAATAAACCCAAAGTCATTCAAAAGGGGGAAAATGGTATAATTATATATGTATCTATTCACTGTATTCCTTTCCTCTCCTTTGTTCACCTATTTTCTCCCTTTAGTTATAAAAATATAATGTTACTTTTTGGTGGGAGGAAGAATTTAAAGCACAGTTTCCCACTTGAGGTTTAACTGTGTATTACAGAGGATATATTGAAGGAGCTGAGGAGCAATAAACTGACAACTTATACACCATTAAAAAACAAAAAGCCATCTTACCCTTTCTCTTATTTCCTATTTCCTGGCTTCTGCCCATTTCTGTGGTGACTTCTCTCATCACTGATACCAGAGATTGCTGGACACCTGTAATTCTAATACCTCTTCTTAAACTCTAATCAACTGGCATAATTAAAATGCATCATATGGAATGACCCACAGATACAAAACTCCTTTGCAGTATCCCAATAATATCATACAAATATAATGGTTTTAGCCATATGAACTCTAAGTCAGCTACCTATTCCCTTTGACCTGTGAAAAAGACTTGGATCAGTAGAGAAAATAAATTCCAAGATTTAGAGGCCTAAATCTAAGAGCACTAAGACAGCTATGTCCTCATTACATTTCAAGAAAAAGGCAAAGAAGATGTGGCCATTCTGTGTTTTCATTCTCACTTGGAATCTAAAGCAACATTACCACCGGTGGGCTACTTATTGCAATTTCTGATGATAATTATTTCTTATTTTCATCAGTTCTTCATGATTTACAACCATTTACATACATTATTTCCCTTAAACCTGAAAATCAGGTAGGATTTTTTTACATCCATATTCCAATTTTATAAACTAATACTCAGGAAGGCAAAATATCTTTCTTAATTTCATATGAATAGTAAGTAGCATATCTGAGAGATTAAATCTCAGGTCTTTAGATTTTTACACCTGTTCTTTTCTACTATTCCAAATGTAAAATAACAATTTTTCCCTTTCTGGAAGCCCAGGGAGCTTACCATGTAGTAAAACCAACTGTATTTGCTCTGCAGACATGGAAAAGTAGGAAATTGTTCACTATCTTGCTATATTGAATATTATATGTTTAACATATAATTCAGGTCTGATAGTCCTCCTGATAGAACAAATGAATGCAAGCATTAGCACCATAATGGATTGATCATGTAATAAGAAACTATACTACCCATTAAACATTATCACGATTCTAAAATAAGTATACAATGAAACAATTGATTTTTGAAGTTAGAAGTGAATTTATAGACTAAGTCTATTTTATAGAGGAAGAAACAAAATCCCAAAGAGATAAAATGAGTTTTCTTATATATAAAATGAGCCATTCGCTACCAATATAATAGGGCAAAAGGATTCAATGCTAGGAAAGATAAATGTATAACTTCAGAATTAATATTTTGATTTAAAATAATCAGAGCAATTAGTATTTACTAAGGGCTTTCCAAGTGACAGGATCTCTATTCATTTTACCCCACGTTCTGAGAGCAACCATAAAGGTAAGTAATATTATAATATCTAATTTAGAGATAAAATCAAAGGTCTAAAATTATTACTAACTTGCCAACAGTCACAAATTCAAGGATTCAAACCCAATTCTCTAGAACACTCTTACACTCTGATGCTCATTTTCAATATCTATCCTCAACCACTTCATTCAGTGGTTTGCCATTCTGAATAAAAATCTTTTTCACAGCTTTCTGGTACTTATGTGTGGTCATGTGACTCAGGTTTGGCAAGTGGATGGGGTGGAAGTGATGTTGGCAACTTCTGATGTCAGCAATCCTGAAAGAGAAGAGTTGTGCTCTTCCCATCACCTTTTCCCCTGCTGACTGGCAGAAATGCACATTAGTTGGTGAGTCATTTTGATCCACATGGATGAGGATGACATTCTAGTGATGGCCCGGCCACAAAAAGGAGTCTAGTTTTCCACCCTATAAAGTTACAGATGAGACCTCATTCGCTTACTCTATGACTGTTATTTGAGAGGACTATATCTCAGCCTCACTTAAAACTCTGTCATTTTGAGTCTCTGTTGGAGAAGTTGATCTATATTATAAGTAACAGAACTGCCTTGTGGTGTAAAATGAAGCATATTGAGGTGGACCCATGACAGTCAATGCAACATGGCACCATAAATTTCCGATCATACTATGAAAAGAAAACAACTCAGATACATTATATGGCCCCTTCTATTTTACCCCCAAGACTTTTCCTTCTCTTCTTTGCTTGGCTAACTAATGAATAGTGTTTTTATTTAAAACGTAGGCATCTCAACTTCCTGTCCTTGACTGCCATTCTGAGTCCCTTGCCTGTTTAGGCATTTCCTTTGTGGGAATGGAATCTTTAATCACATGCATCATGCTAAGTTGTTTTTTGTTTTGTTTTGATGCCTGGTTGCCCTCTGCTACCACAAACTCTGTGAGAGGGAAAATCATCTCATATACAACTCTGGTTTCTCAGTTTCCAAAAATGTGCCTAGCATATTGTCAGTCATTACTAAATGTTGACATGACTCAATTAATTGATGAAATGACTTCTAATAGTTACTGGAAATTAGCACCATACAGAGAAACACACAGAATATGGTAGGTAACATGGACAGATAAAGCTAAACAGCACAGAAAATTTGACAACAGTGACAGCATTCAGCTTGCAAACATGATTTTCCTCAGCAATACAGACATAAAAAGGGTTACTAAATTTGGTTTCTTTTTGGAACACTTTTCAATAATGATTATCTAAAAAGGAGCCAGAAAAACCATCCTGAGAAGTGTCAACCTATAAGGAACATGAAAATTCTGTATGGGAACCAAAGTGTAGGCTTTTGATCAGAAGCCAGGCTTCCCATCAAGGTTTACAAGGTCCTGCAGGGTCCAGAGCTGCCCCTCTCCTCAACTTCATCTTGCTCATTACTCCGTTTTCTGTGATCCAGCCACACTGACCTGCTGTCTGTTCTTTGTACATGCCAAAAACTCTTTTGTGTACATCAAGACCTTTGCTCCTGCTGCCATCTCCTCTTGTGAAATCCTTTTCCCAATATTTAGTGTGGCTAGCTTCCTTTCATCTTTCAGATTTTAGCCCAAAGATCACACCTCAGATATTTCTTTCTGGGCAACTATTTAAAGTTTTCTCATCCTTGCTCCCTAACCAAGGTTATTTTTTATATAAAACCATTTATTTTCTTCATAACTTTCTATTTACAAGTTGACCAGCCTTGTTTCTTTCTTTCTTTAGTGTTTATCTCCCCCTCACATGACTGTAAATTCTGACCAGCAGGAGCATTGTCTGTCTTCTATACTATTGTATCTCTAGTACCTACAACAGGGATTCACAGTCAAATTGTACTTAATAAGTTCTTGAATACATAATGGAGCCCATTTATTTTGGATTTGATGTGTACTGACATGGAATTGACTCTACAATCCTCATTGCCGTGGTGAATCATCTTTGAGGAATGAAGGAAACAAGATATCAAGGAAATACTGTATGGAGAGTCAAAGGAAAAGAACTCTAGTTAAAGCTGAGAATTAAGAGAAATAATACTAGAGGATTTATATAACTCTTGTGGGCCCAATTGTGTCTTCCAATATTCAATGCTCAAATCACAATCCCCAGTACTTTAAAATGCCATCATATTTGAAGACCACTTTTTTAAAGAGGTAATTAAGTTAAAATGAGGTCACTGGAGTGAGCCCTAATCCAATATGACTGGTGTCCTTATAAGAAGAGGAAATGTGGACACAGATACACAAAGAGAGATGACCATGTGAAGACATAGAGACAAGATCACATACAAGCCAAAGAGATAATCCTCAGAAGAAACCAATCCCGCGATGACTTGATCTCAGACATCTAGCCTGCAGAACTGTGAAAAAGTAATTTCTTATTTTTTAAGCTACCTAATATGTGGCTTCTTATCATGGAAGCCATCATACACTAACACAGCTGCCTAGCTGGAAAATAATGGAAAGAAAAACAGAATCAAAGACCCACCATGACCATGAAACCACACTGTAAACTATTTGATAGGAAGAATCATATGCAAAGCCTTATTCTTTGTATGTAATGACATGATTCATGGTCGCTAGAGGGGGATGAAGGAGGAAATGAGGAAACAAAAGATGTAAAGGCAAGGAGAACAGGGAACATGAAAGTACTTACATAGTAAGTTGATTCACTCAGAAAGAAATGCTGGGTAGCAAGTAAGATGGCAAGATCAGGGCTGACCCATACAAGCTCTGGATTTTATTTATGTACAAAACATACTCATTGTTTCATATAAAATGTAAAGTGAAAGCTAACAATTCAATGGCATTATTTTTTAAAATCTTAATAATATAGCTTTTTTTTTTTTTCAAAACTACTGAAATGCAAGAGAGGCTGTTTTAAGACATTTATTTTTAACCAAACACTGCTTTCATACTTGGATTGCAAATTTTCCAGTCTAAATCACAGTAAATATAAAACATTGAGCACAAGATAATTTTAACTATCTCATCTAACAATGTAAACACAATACTTACAGAACTGTGTGAAAGAAGGAACTGTTCTCTTTTTAAATCTATAACCAGATGTGAGATTACTGGTCTTTGTTTCAACTACAATGAGGTGTGAGAGGAAGAAATTAATTGTAATTTTGGTGAATAAAATGCCTGACAAAATAATAGTTTTTAGCAGATCATTGTTTTCACTCTTTAATTTCTATCCAGCAAAGTTTTATTTCAATGGTACATCATCATAATTGCCATTTTTATAAACAACAAACTGTGCAGGTGCATTTGCAAACTCACCCTCTGCGGCAAATGCAAGGAACTAAAGAAATATAGAAGAGATTATGAAATTACAGAACATCTTTGAGCAGACAGTGACTGCAGAATATCTGCCTTAAAGAAAACTAAAAAATGACTGGCCCTTGCCACCTGGTAGCCAGCCATAGGCAAAAGAACCCCTAGGTTTCAAAATTTGATGATATAATAATTCACTTCACTGCCTTTCCCCAGATTTTGGCGGCTTCTGCCATATGTGCTATACTTTATTATGTTTAATGGGTTTATAGTCTTCAAATCAGCACTAAATTAGATATCAGTACTGAATTTCTCACAATCAATGCGTAAAGTATGAGTTATAGACAGGTTAGTCACTGAATGAAACATCTTCAAAGGTATTTTGGAATGCAAAGACAACGTTGGCACAATGAGGGGGACGTGTTATTTCCGAAAAGCTTACTTCATCAATCTTGAGTTTCAATATTAAAATAAGTTCTTATTCTTCAAGATTTTGCATTCGTTCGTTCACTGCAGGTACTGCCCATGTGCCTGAAGATATCCTCGATATAAGTGTGTATTACAGGCACTCAGGCTCGTTTTTAGCTTTATTCATAAATTCATATATCAATTTCAAAACCCCAGCTTAAGCCTAACGTGATTATAGTTGGTGCGATCTATCTGACAAAAAAAAAAAACAAAGGGACTGATAATACATGCAAATAGTTTCATTTATTAAAGAATGCATCAGATTAGTTCATGATTCATGCAACTCAGTATCATCCATAACAATATGCAGACAAAAAGATTACAAGTATTGTATTATATTCTGGTGGCTAGAAATTTGTTCTCTCTTATCTGTTTAATTGCTAAAAGTTCAGTTATGAATCCATTCATTTGGTGGAATACTGAATTATGTCTTGCTTCTAAAAGAATGGTTACATAATATCAACATTTACCCTTAAAATTCCTTTTCATGGTTTCACACAGTCATAGCTTTGGAAATATACTGAGTAGAATTTATTTAGTCAAACCAATTTTATGCATGAACTTCCTCTCCAACCTCTCTGTCGGACTGAAATCTACTTACTCTTTGAAAATACTCCGTGGCTCAGAAGATACTTTCATTGTCAGACAGCTTTTTTTAATTTTTCTAATTTTAGAAAAAAACATTAGAAAAACATTTTTTAATTTTGGAAAAAAAAATAATTAGCTGAGTGTTGCCATCCTGACTGGCTTCTAAAGTTACATACAAGAAATCTAATTTTTATACATGATTATAAATATTTGAAAATTTCTACCATATACCTATTTAATCTTCTCTAACCCTTGGTAAATATTTTTACTTCTTCAGTGATCCTTTTTATGGCAGGGTCTCTCTTTTTTAAAAAAAGATTTTATTGGGGAATTCGGGGAGGTGAACAGAGCTGGGGAATCAGGGAAGGGGAACAGGCAAGTTGCTGTCCTTTTGATCTTTGGTCTAGTTGTGGGGGATGTCGCTTCACTGGCCCATGTTGGTATTGTGATCATTGTGCTTTTCCCAGGTGAGGCAGTTGCTCACAGGCCATTGGACGGCCACTCACAGTGGCTCATGGCAGCTAACAAAAGCACACACCAGCTGATGGCCAGACCCACTGCAGCCTACACCATCACCGGTGACTCACTGGCCCAGGTGGTATCCGAACCAGCAGCCCTGCTGCTCAGAGCTCGAGCTCCCAAGCGAGCTTTTAACTAACGGGCCATTCGGCCAGCCTATGGCATGATCTCTTGATGATCTACTTACGTAGTGGACTCAATAGATAAGATAATAGTATGAGATTAATATGTGTGTCAGGTAGTCTTCCAGGAGTTGGCTGTGTGGTAGTGGCTAAACACAAATCTTGCATTCATGGCTTTTAGAGTTGAGTGAGGAGAAAGAAAAAAAAAAAACAAACAAGCAAATAGTTATGGACATCTGTTGATAAATGTTATGAAGGAGGCCCTGAGAGTGTTCTGACAGAGTTAGAGGAATTTAACTACTTATAAATATCCAGGCACACAGAAGTGGAGTGGAACGAAAGGGAGAAGCTGTTCCAGAGAGAGAGAGAGAGAAATCAGAGACAAATGACAAATTGGGAGAATATGTTGGCAATTCATATCATAGAAAAAGAGCCAAGCTCCCTAATATATAAACTGTTCTCAAAATCAAAAAGATCTACATAGGATCCTAGAACAGAAAAAATAAATATTAGTAGAAAATCTGATGGAATTTAAACATGGTATGTAGTTTAATAATATGTTAATTAACTGGTTTTGATAGGAACGTGGTGGATATATAAGATATTAACATTAAGGAAAGCTAGGTGAAAACTTTATAACAATACTCTGTTATTTTTGCAACTTTTCTGTAACATTATACTAAATTGGTTCAATATAAAAAGGTAAAACATTTTAAGGAAAAAATGGACGAAAATATCTTTCAAAACAAGCACTCTGCAGGAAAATGTAGATAAATGCCCCGTAAACATATGAAAAGATAATGAAATTTACTCAGAGTAGAAGAAAGGGAGAATACAACTTCACAAAGACATTTTTCACCTTAACAAAAGCTTGCCAAAAATTTTTACATGATAATAATAAACTTCTAAGTAAATTTCTAAAAAACAAACAAATAAACATCTCTATCTGACTCAACTTGCCAGAGGACAAAAGGGTACAAACACTATTGAGGGGAATTGGATAAGGTTCCATCAAAACTACAAACATTTTCACCTTATGAGAATGGCACTTACAAGAATTTGTAACATTAATATGTACTCTGGTTTCTCTTCAAATCGTATAAATCTTTCACATTTTATAACATTGATGTTCTTGCTACTAAGCCAATTTAGTGGATAGAGGTAGAAAAATATTTTTACCAAACATGAACTTATATTGATACATCTGTCTAAGTCTCATCCAAATCCACAGCATTCTTCCTTACATTCCCCATTTGCATTTACCTTAAAAATCAAAGAAAACACTGATTTCCAAAAGTATTAGTATATACTCATTTGCTTTATTTTGCAATATATAAAAAATAAATTTTGGGGGGTAGGGGAATGGTAGACGAGGGTAAGCGTTTGAAGTATACAGTGATGGAAGGCAAACTGACTCTGGTGGTGAACACATGCTGTGATATATATTAACTATGATATGTTACATAATTGTATACTTGAAACCAATGTACCTTTGCTAACCATTGTCACCCCAATAAACTTTAATTAAAAAAATAATTTTTGAATAACACCAAAATGACTACCATAAAACCTGTAAATCAGTGTTGAGATTTTTAAAAGATCTTTCTGCCCTTAGAATATCCCTTGGAGTGTGTAGTATTTAACAGTTATCTGAAACAGTTATTTGGTCTGTGTTTTCATGCTTTCAATTCGATATAAAGTTTTATAATTTTTATTTGTACTTAATTTTAGTGTTTGTGTTTTTCTTTCAATGTGGTTTATTTTATATTTTGAATCTGTAAAACACTGAGATTGTATAAATTCAAACTATTTTAAAAATACAGTTGGAAAAGTCACATTCCCATTTTTATTTCCTCGCTCTAAGTCATTCACCCTTTGTAAGTAACATTTTTCATGAGTGTTTGGTTTATCTTTGGTATGTTTCTTTCTTTTTGCAAAAATAAACATAAACACCACACACACACACACACATACACACACTCACACACACACTCACACACACATACACACACTCACACACACACATACACACACTCACACACACACATACACACACACAGTCACACACACTCTTCTTCCCCTTCTATGTCATGCAAAATGTAGCCTACTATACACATTCTTTCAGACCTCATTTTGATTAAGCTTCACTGCACTCTATTATGTGAATGCCCATAGTTTATTCAGCCTAGTCTCTTATGAATGACATGTATATAGTTTCCGATATTTTAGTTTTCCAACAAGTTCCACAGTGAATAGTCTTGTTGCATATATTTCATATTTGTGAGAAGTGTAGCTTCTAGATTTTGGTTTCTTACTACCATCCCTAATAAAAGAAACCCGGCTTCTTGGAGAAATGAATGGTTTCAGGTTTAGGCAGAGAAAATACAAAGTAAGCTTAGAACAACTTGTGCCTAAAAACAAGGGCACAGGAGCCAGGTGGTAGGACTTCAATGAATCAAATACATGACAATTTGAGCATTACAGTGAATCAGGAATAATAATAAAACAGATCCTAACACATGGAACAAAAAATAATTCATAGACCTATGGTGATACTAAAAATAATGATAATGATGATGATAGTAATGATAATAACAGTACTGAGACAAAGAGGGAAAACCCTCCTTTACAGAATTAGAAAATCACCATTTTGGAACCCCCAATGTAACAATTGATTCAGCTAAAGGTCATTGATGGATACTAAAACTAAATTTGATGAAAGGTTTTTGAAGAACTGAATATTCACAATACCACTCTCCAAAAAGGAAAAAAAAGACTGCCTTTACAATTTCTATCAGACATTGCCCTAACCAAATAATCAAATTCAACATCACCGATATTGTAGAACTGGATGTTACACGCCTCCAGAACTGATGCAATGAAATATACAAACATCACGATTGTAGGTTTTGTAGTATCCTTGCCCAAAGTGTTCAATCTAAACATAGTAATGAGGAAACAAATGGATAAATATGGAATGTAGGATATTTTGCAAGATAAGTGGCATAAACTTTATGAAAAAATATATTCTTACAAAAGGTAAAGGTGCTATCTTAGTTATAAAATAACTAATGAAGAATACAAATCAAATACAAATCAGATTCATCAACTTTGACTGGACTTTGGATTTTAAAATAATGATAAATGAAATTTTGGTGAACAATAAAAATGAACTGTTTTATTAGATAGTATTATTGAGCTAATGTTACTTTTTAATGGGTGCTGTGGCAAATGCCCTTATTGCAACAAGATGCTTACTAAAGTACATTGAGATAAAGCATTATGATCCCTTCAGTTTATATTCAGTATCCCAGGGTCCATCATGGTCCTGTGACAGATTGGGATACAGAGGGAGAGGGAGGATGTTAATTATTAACAAATGTTGTTAAGAATTAGTGAATCTAGGCAAGGATGTGTGGTTGTTAACTGTAGCATTCTTTTGCCCTTTCTATAGATTTTAAAATTTTGAAATAAAGAAAAAGTGATGTAAAATAAATAAATTGAACTGAGAGTAGGACCACCCTTGGTTTATTGCCAGCAGAAACCAATAAACAAATTTCTGAATGAATAAATGAATAGTCATTTGAAGTGTAAAATCACTGCATATATATGTTAGATGTTCACCATAACAATGACAAGTGTTTGAGCATATACAAATTGACAACATGGTGACACTTCTGATTCACTACAATTTTAAAGTGAATTAATGTTTTCAGATCTGTGATGACATTCACCCAACCGGTTTTCTGCAGGGGATAATATGTCGTATTTGTGTCCTTTTCACCCATCACTTCACCTTTGGGATGCTTGCTCAATCCTGGACTCCATGAGGTTCCAGTTAATTTCCAATGATAGTTTCAAACCCTCTGACTGAGAGTGGACACTTTATTTTGGGTAGTAAAGTTATTATATTCACTATCTCTAGAGCCTATCATGGTAGGACCAGTGATAGAAATATAAATGAAATAAATCAGAGTCTTCCCCTAGGATTTTATGTGCAGACCCAGACTTTGTTTCCTCTAACCTTGCTAACTAGGAAGGATAAATACTTCAACTTTCAGGGCTCACGATAGCCACCACAATTTCTAGATCCCCAAGACATAAAAGGAAAAAACAAAGACAGAAAAACAACAATGACAACAACAAAACAAACAAACAAAAGAAAACATCAAATGGGGAAATGCATCCAAGAACTCAGGTTGACAGAGAGATAGAGAAAACGGATCTAATGACATATTTTGCTTTTCTGATGTCTTTAAGACTAGCACCATTCCCTGATCGCCCAGTTTTTGGAAAATTCCCTTCTTAGTTAAAGCTCATTGAGCCTCAGTTATATACATCTTTAAAACTCCTGAATGAAGTTGAAGGCTGTGAATATTGTTCATGTAGTTTCAATATACTATTCAACACAGTAAACATTTTCCCAATGAACTAAGACTATTAAAAGGGAAATAATACTATCTCATTAATTTAGAGGTCATTAAATCGAGAATTTTTCTTAATTTAGACTGAAGCTAAGCAACGCTGTCAATTAGTGAAGGCTCCAAATGTAAACAATAAAAACCCATGTATGGATATATAGTGTGTGTATATATATTTCAGCTCATATTTGATTTAGAAGTCATTGGAGCTATGCAGATTTATTTGTAGCTGGTTTATTTTTGCCTTTGATTTTGTTGTGATCTCCTGAAATGCAAAACCCCAGAAAAAGAAACAATTTAGTCCATGTGGTAGATGATGGTTTAGCTGCTATCATATTTATCTTTGCATTTCTTATGAGGAACAGACCTGTCAAACAAATTAAGTCATATGTTGAGTTTAGAAGAGAGTAATATTCATTTCAAACTTGTGTAAAGTACCATTGACATCTAGAATATGAAAGTGGAGTATAAACAGGGGTCCTCAGAATGTAAACTACTACTTTTATGTATTTATGACTAATATGTTCTGATCTGTTCCTTACCAAGACATCCTTCTGAGGTCGTAATACTTTTAGGTGCCCTCTGATAAGTTGGCCAGAAAAGGAATGTGCACAATCAGGCAAGTTAAGAAAGTTTAAGAAAGTCTGTTTTATTAAGGGAGAGTCTATCAGGCTGAGCAAAGATGGCTACAGCCCGGGCTGCACATCTAAAGGAGACTTCCAGCCCCGACGGAGGGGATGAGGAGGGTTATACAGGGAGGTGATGATGGTAGCATTGCAGGTACAGGCCAACAGACATTTTGTTGTTTTCTTGCAGGCATGACTCTGTCTGTAAGTCAAGGTCTCTGAGACCTAACATTCAGAGACTTCACATTAAATCAAGGTCTCTAACTTTCAGAGACCTAACATCCTCAAGTGAATTTAAAGCACTTGAAAACTCCATATTGAAGTCAATCAACACTTTTATAGTACATATTGTGAGCTATGTGCTATGTTGTCAACTGAAAAATGAAGAATGTACAAGAGTCTACAACTACACTAGTGGTATAAACTGGTAAATAAAAGTAAATGTAAATTGGAGAAGTGTAAGTAAGTAATATTTCAGATGGAAAATGAAGCAAAACCAAAACCATTTAAATTTCCTTATGATTTGCTCTTCAGTGACATTGAGTGTATTTTTTTCTTTCATTTGAAGATGGAGAGAACGTGATATGAACACCTGGAAGCAATTTGCAGATAAATTCAATCATATGGGGATGTATTCTTGCATCATTTGCCTTTTATGAGGCACAAAGATAGAAAAAAATAATAAAATGGAAGGATGTGGGTAAGGAGCTTCTTTGATACCTACATGTTTGGTTTTTTTTTGTAGATTTAAATTTTGTTTCTTTAAAGCATTATATATTCTGGAAATACTGACCTACACATAAATGTACCTATCTATAATTTGCTCTAACCATTGCAATTTAGGAAATGAGAACAAACTATGATCTAACACTGAGTACTAAAAATAAAATTAAGAATTAATCTTAGGGAGTCATTATGGGTTGAATTGTGTTCTCTCACAAGTTCTGTTGAAGTCCTAATCCTCAGTACTTTAGAATATGACCTTATTTGCAAGGACAGTCATTGTAGATGTAACTAGTAAAGATGAATTCATACTACAGAAAGGGAAGCCTCTACTCCAATATGATCGGCGTCCTTATAAGAAAAGGGGATGAGATACAGAGACACAAGAGGAGAATACCATGTGACAATTAAATGAGTTTTAGCTAACATCTGTTTTATTATGGAGATGCAAACTTTCTCCCAGCAGTTTATAAAATAATCTCAGGCCTTTGTTTAAAGATTAATAATAATCCTAGCATTCATGTGTCTTCCAACCCTGGATTTTTCAATTTAGGCAAAACATATAGGCAAAGGAAAAATCAAGTGAAAATCCTTTATATATATATATATATATATATATATATATATATATATATATATATATATATATATCTCATATGACCATGACGTACACTTTAAATGCCTTACAATTTTGTCACTGATACCTCAATACAGCTGAAAATAATTAAAGATAAATTAAAAATAAAATGGTTTACAAACTATAAACCATTATACAGAATTCTGGTAAAATTTTGATGAAGGGCTACAGTTAAACCAGAAAGAATGTATTTCTTTTGCATTACAAATGTCACAATTCCAAGGCGACTGTCCTATGACTCTAAGAAAGTACAATGTAGGGCTGGCTGAGTGGCACAGTGGTTAAGCGCTGGCTTGGGAAGCCAGCGGTCCCGGTTCAGATCCCACATATGAGGGCGAGTAACACTCCCCTCAAAAAGAAAAAAAAGTTCCATGTACAATTTAGTTTCTAGTCTAAGTTTGCACACTCATTCACAGTTGAAGAATGTAACACTTCTCCAGCTTCCATTTTTTGTGTGCTTCTTGAAGAAGGTGCAAGAAAGAATGCTGCATGTGGACAATAATCTTTATATCACAAAGATCTTAGCTAGTTGTAAAATGTTATCCAATAATAGCCTAGAGGCTCGCCAATAAAATGTGTAAGCAGAATCAGGCAACTATAGGACATAATAGCAGAGAAATGAATAGTTTCCTATCTAAACCCACAAACTATTATGTTCTTGACTTTAACATGGAAGTAATCAGCTGCAGATGGTTTCAAATTTGGTGATAAAGTAGGTTTCAAATTTGGTGATACATGTCTCTATATTGTTTTTATGTGGACATGATACAATGTGTCTTTTAACAATTTTAAATAGTTCTATTAGAAAAAGCATCTGCATTCATTTATTAAATACTCAAATCAGATTAAAGAAGGTGACACATTTTTAAAAAAAACTGTCTTTATTGGCTTTTCAATTAGAATGTTTGGTCTCTATTTGGAGTTTTTTAAGTTTAAAAATTCAGTGAAAATAAAGGATCTTTCTATTCTTGATTGCCACCATTCCCAAATGGATTTACTTTGTGATGTGACAAATGTTCTTATTGGTCTTGGATTCACTAATCTACTATGTGTAGATCTTTTTTTTCAAAGTATATGTGAAGTTTTGTGAAAGATATTAAGTTTATTACCTTCTCTATGATAATGATTTTCAGGGGTGTATACACATTTTTTCTTGACATTCAATATTATTTTATATTAGTTCAGGTGAGTAGCATAGTGGTTAGACATTTATATAATTTAGCCTAGTATCCATCTGGCACTATACATAGTTATTACAATATTATTGACTATCTTCTCTATACTGTACTTTACATTCCCATGACTATTTTGTAACTACCAATTTCTATTTATTATTCTCTTCACCTTGTTCACCCAGCTCTCCAACTGCCTCTCCCCTCTGGCAACCATCCATTTGTTGTGAAAGATAATTTTTTTATTTTGTTTCTAAATTTTAGTATTGAAGTAAGGTTTTGGTGGAGGTACACACTTAACATGAAAACACAGTATCTTCTCAGAAACCCAGTTACGTTTTTAAAGTATACTAATGCATTTCAAGCCTCCAGGCCTTACAGATAAATCTTACAAATTTCTGACTGTAAGCAAGAAATTTGGCAATAATCAGTGAACGTGTAGATTAACTGATAGAATTCAGAGTTCGAACAATGTTTTTGTTGGTCTCTCAGTAATTGATCATCTGTATTATTATGCATCCATCTCTGCATAATTTTTCGGTTTATTATCTTCTTCCATATGCTTTTCTTTAGGAGACTGGAATTACGTTCTTATATTAGTTCTGAAATTCTGCTTGAAGTCAATTTCTCAAATCCCATCTATTACCCCATGACACATGCCCTTGAATCAGTTTGTTTGACCCCACTAACCATTGCCAGCACCCTGCCCCCCGGACTCCATATGAATAGATTTCCTTGGACAATCCTTAACTGATAGTTGCTCAACCACCTCGCTGCCCCAGCAAACCTGCTTAAATTCTGAGATTGTTTCAGTTGTAAATTGCCGCCCCATAACAATGGCATAAGACAACTATTTTATTATTCTGATAGATTCTTTGGTCAGGAATTTGGATGAGGCATAGCTGCGTGATTAGACTGTTTCACATTGTCGAATACTTCTTTTCGGAAGACTCCAATAGCTGGATGTGACTGAATGGCTGAGGCCTAAACTCATCTAGCTGGAGTCTTACTCATTCACATACCTGGCACCTGGGCTGGGCTGACTTCAGTACTGATCTTAACTGAAACTGTCTCGTGGAGCTACAAGCATTGCTTCTCTGTTTTTTGGACTTTCTCTCAGCATGGCTACATCACTGTAGCAGAACTTCTCATTTGGTAGCTCAGGTCTCCATGAAACAGAGCTGGGGCCTGATGGCTTTATCTCTCCTGGCCTCAGAAGTCACAAAGAGTCAGCTTTGCTGTGCTCTACTGGTTAAAGTAGTAACAAGTCTCCACAGACTAAAGAGGAGAGAACATAAACTCTATCTTTCAACGGGAGGAGCGTTGAAAAATTATCAATTGTATTTTAAAATTACCTCAGGGCTCCAACAGCTCCATATATGTAGGACAAATTAATCATGTCTGCTCTCTTCTGAAGGCTCAAAATAGGTACTTTGTGGGAGACCCAGTGTAATAGGTGAAGAAGAGATATTGCTTACTTGGCAAGAATCTAGTGAGCCTGCCTAGCAAACTAGTGACCCAGGAGGACACATGGCACTGGAAAAAAATAAAATAAAATAAAATAACAACACTTACTGGATACACCCATTTCCCCAAAATAAATGGTGAAACTGACATTTAATTATGGCTTTATGGCTTATCTATATGCTTCTGTAGTGGTGGAAAACTTTCCCTTTATTCCCTTCTAGATTTTTAGTCTGGTGTAATAATTAAATGGACATAAAACAGATTCACAGAAAAAAAATGTACTTAAATGTCCAATAAAAATATGAGACTCCCCAGCAGTCACTTAATTGAAGCCTACATACAATCCTGAGCTAAGGAGAAGGGGGTAGGGGTCTGGGGCACCAAAGGGGAGAAAGACAATACACAGGAGAATGAGAAGAGTTAATGTCTGATAAACAAATGTTTGTCCTGCCATACAGAGAAGTCTTTGTGATATAGAAGGTTATATCTGGTAATAGCCCTCTTCCTGAATCAGGACCTCTATCTAAATCATTTTAGGCAGTTAAGGGGGTGGTGATACCTGCCTTAAAGTACGTATAGGGTAACTCTACTTCAGAGGAGGGTTTTTCCTGTAACTAAGCAAGGTAAACCCAGGATTAAAAGGGGAGATGGTGGTTCATATACATGGCAAATTTACCACATAAGCAGAGCTTTATGGGAATTCATTCTGCTTTAAGTTAGGGATTCTGTGCACTATAAACCTGTTAATTTTTGAACTGCTACAACATTTTATATTAAATAATATTTTCATAGAGTTTGCTAGAGAAACTCCGTTGAAAAACTCCCAACTCAAGTAACTGAAGGAATGGGGAATTATAAAATGATCAGACATATACACCAGGATAGCTGGCAAGCTCACCGTGCAAATAAATATAGGTCAGATGAGTGGAGAAAGCAGTGGCCACACTCACTGGAAATAAAAGAAAAACCTGACAGCTTATACAGATGGAGATAAGAGGAGAATAATGCAAGAGCAGAGAATTATGACTCCTATGGCTGTAATTCCTCCTGCCTGGGATATTCTTTAAACTCACACTGAGCTTCAGTTCTGACATTTATGCTTTGCTTATTCCATGCCTATGAAAGCAGGACTAACTCTACTTAATTAGAAAAGAAACCTAAGTAAGCACAGGCTTTTATTTTTCCTAAATGGGAAAGGGAATGCCATAGATAATTGTTTTGTCATCAAGGCAAGATCAAATTGCTGACCCTCTAATTATATTGGGCAAAATAACAACGGATCTTACTTGATGGCCTTCCTAATTCTGGAGCTCATAAATCGAATTAAAATGGGAGATATGATGCTTACGGACTAATTTGTCCAGAGTTCATTATATTGGAGGCTTACAAAAGAGCTTTGTGACTAATTACTTTGCATTGTCTACTTCCTCAGTATTAAAGCTGATATCATCAATCTAAATATAATCAAATCATATCAATGTCAAATCAATGATCTGACAGAACCAAGAGTAAACTTCCTACATTCAGTTGAGCTTGAACAAGTTTAAACATGCACGACTTCAAAGTATCTGTGAGATCCTTAGCATTAAATAGGATTTTGAGTTTTTCTGTAATTATAGAGTTATGCATACTACATGCAAGTGCAGACAAACAAAGTTCTTTATTCCCTAAAATATCGCCCTCACAGGTAACTCTTACACTTCACATCACCAGCAGGTTAAAAGAGTAAAAAGAAATCCAAGTTAATTTTTTTTTGAGGAGGGAGTATCCAATCTGGTCACCTCAGTTTAATTTTAAAATTTGAGATAGGCTTTTAAGAGATTAGTTTCTTTGGGACAAATACCCAGTGTTACAGATCTCCTCCTTTGCCCTCCTGCACTTCAAGGTGATATATGCTGGTATGAAGGGGCTTCCTTATTCACATGCCATCAAATAAGGGCGTCTCAAAATTGACTAAGGTGCGTTGTTCTGCTCTCTGGGCAGAGGACTCCTGAAGTGTGACTGTACCATCCCTGGGTCCTCTGCTGGTGTCACTTAAACTGATATAATATGTAATTTTTTATTTATCAGCTTGGTCAGGATAAGCCTTGGTTCATTTCAACTCTTATTGGATCCAGGTCTGGCAGTGATTTCCATAGTTCCAGTCCAAATGGTCTACTCTTCACCTACATTGCCCCATCCTCTGCCAACTTACTAAGCTAGGTCTTAAGCTAACTTCCATGTCACCACCACTCTTAAAAGAAAATGGATGCATCCACACTATCTGGGAATGAAAGGAAGTTAAACCCAGGCTCTTTTTTCCATTTAACAGTGTTATGCCACTGAGTTTACATTATTGGACTATCCATACCACTAGCCCCCTTGGTGCAACATTATCTCCCCGAGTTCCACATTGAATAAGAAGCAAAGCTCCTTCCTTTTAGTGTTAAATGGAGGGACGCACTTAACAATTACAGGTCACCATTTCTAGGATGGAGAGCTTATCCCTTGCTCTTTCATTCTACTATTCTAAGAGGCTAGCCTCATGACCTAGTTATAGGTCTCAAGATTACTGGGGAGAAGGACATGGAGATAAAATGAAAAATAGAGAGATAACTTCATTAATAACTTCAAAAATCTTAACCACTTTGTTGTCTAGTTTCCCCCTTTCCCTTCTACAAGAAAATTAACTTTCTTCACTTTGCTGGCCTACGTTGTCCCTCAGGAGGCTGACTTCTACACACTGACTCATTTACTTTCCCTTGTTCTCCAGTGTCCAACAGTTTTAGGACAATAGATCTTACCAAAGGGAGATTAGAGAGGATAGGGAGAGAGATGTCTATTTTCCCCTCAACCTCCCTATTCACTATGCCCAGTGAAGTCTCCATTCCCTGCAGTCATGGATCCATTTGGCTAGCCATCTTCCTTGACTCCAGTTTTAGCTGTCCTTGTCCTCGATTCTTCCGGTCTAGAGAGAGATGGTTTCTTTACTGTGTCTTGGTCTTTGGTGCTTCACCATCATTTGTTGGTTTCTTCAGCTATGCCTACCCCACTTAAAATCGTTCTCCTAGTTTCACTTCAGTTAATCTTTCTGAATATCCCATGTTTTTCTTACAGAAATTCTTACTAGTACACCACTTTACATAGTTCATACTTTTTTTATTTTAACAATTATGTATTAAAAAATTGCTCTATGCCAGGCATCAATCTCAGTGCTAAGAATAAAATATAAAATATAAAATATAACAATAAAAGTCCTTGGGCTCGCCAAGTGGTGCAGTGGTTAAGCGCTGGCTTGGGAAGCCAGCGGCGCCAGTTCGGGTCCCACATATGAGAGCCAGTGGCACTGCCCTCAAAAAAAAAAAAAAAAAAGTCCTTGAGTTCATGGAGTGCATGCCATAATGAGAAATATGAATAATAAACAGTGTTTATCATGTATAGGTGGCAATAATTATTATAAAGAAGAATGAAGAAGGATGGGTCTAAGGTGATGGTAAGAGGAGTGTAATTTTTACAGGCTAAACATAAAAGCTCTCATTTATAGATTGAGGCATGGAGGAAATAAGAGACTATTATGAACTGAATTGTGTCCTCCCCAAATTCATAAATTGAAACCTTAATACCTACATGATTGTATTTGCAGATAGGACCCCTAAAGAGGTAACTAAGGTTAAATGAAACCATAGGTTAGGGCCCAAATCTAATAGAACTGATATCCTTATAAGAAGAAGGAGAGAAGTCAGTAGTGCACATGCCACATGAGGATGTAGCAAAAAGGCAACTGTCTACAAACTGAGGAGAGAGTCATCAGGAAAAAAAATAATAATAATAATCCTGATCCCTTGATCTTGGACTTCCAGCCTCCAGAACTGTGAGAAAATAAATTTCTGTTGCTTAAGCCACCCACTCTGTGGTATTTTCTTATGCCAGCCCTAGAAGACTAATATAGGGAACAAACCATGTGATATTTAAAGGAAGAACATATCAGACAGAAGAAATGACAAATGTAACAGTCCTGAGGGAGGCAGGAGTATTCTGAGCAGGTTTAAAGAACAGGAAAGGGGCAATGTTCCTATAACTGAGTAAACAAAAGAGGCAGTATCAGCAGATAAGGTATGAAGTAATGGCGAGCCAGATCTTGAATGACCGAGTAAACTCTGACCCTCTTAGCTGGGAAGCGCCAATAGCTGAGTTGGGCGTATACTGTAAAGGGAGAAAAGGGAGAAGAAAGAGATTAATGAGGAAGCAACCGCAGTAATTCAATGAAACCCAAAGCAGCTTGGATAAGGATGTTGTGTGGAGATGGTAAGAAGTGGTCAAAGTTTAGATCTAGATCAGCTGTAAAAGTAAAGCTAATAAGAGTTCATTTTTTAAGGGTTAAATTGTGATGGAAAGAGAGTTGTCAAGGATAAGTGTCCCAGTCTGTGACAGGAACAACCAACACACAACATTTACATTTACTGAGCTGAGGGGACAACTGGAAAATATGTTTTGTTTAGGGCAAATTCAAGAGTTTGGATATGGGCATGGTTAGCTTGCATTTTCTATAGGCATTCAAGTATATATACAAAGTAGGCAATTGGAAATATGAATCTGAAATGCTGGGGAGTATGCGAGTGTGGGGGGCAGCATATGTAAAGCAATATGCTAATATACAGTGAGTGCAGCAACAATTAATCACACATTGCACCTGCCTCCGATAAGCATATGATTTTGATAGTATATATATATATATATATATATATATATATATATATATATATGTATATATATAATACATATTTAGTAAAACATTCATAATTCTGTGAAAAGTTACCATGAGGGAAGAGAGTGTATTATGACCACAGGAATTTCCTTGGAATTACTTGCATGTCTCATATATTCAGGATCTGAATTATATTGATAAAATATAACTAATAAAAATATACAATAGTTGTACTTTAATACCTATACATGTGTTTTTGTATTATATAACTTGTTTGCACATCCATTATTTGTTACAAAAAAACATTTGAAGCATAAAATCAACTAAGTCATTCCATAATAAAATTTTATCTCATGGTTTTAAGACTACCATAATGTCCATATATGGTATTACACATACCATATGACAATAGCTGATTAAACTAACCTAAGATGATACAATACTCCATACAGAATATTGTCTATAAGAAGTGGGAGGAGGTCATGAACAGGAAAGTTAGTGGTAAAAATGAAGTGATCGGGATGCAGGAAACACTTTGAAACTCCTAAACCATGGTTAAACAAAAACTACGTTTTCCTTTGAGTTATACAGAAGAATTCTAACTAAGTTTTCAATGAATTATACTTAAGAAGACAGAGATATCTAGAATCTAATTTTATTTCCAGTGGTGATCTTTACCCAAGTATCATATTATTGCACTTGTTTCCACTCTATTGGCACTCCCCACCTTCTCCAGACAGGTGCAAAATTTGTAAACCTTCAAATATGTGGTATTGGAAGGAGAATTGACTTAGGTTGGTGAACACACAATGCAATCTAACAGAATTGTACACTTGAAACTTATATATTTTTACTAACCAATGTCACCACAATAAATTTAATTTAAAAATATTTGTAATATAAATAATCCTAAAAAATGTTATAGACCTTAACAACAGTTCATCTTCAACCAGTTAGTTTAAGCAAAATCAAATCTTTTCTAGTTTGACTATTTCTAATCATTGTGAAAATGATACAATTAAAATTCCTAAAATTATGATCTTAAATATATTTGACAATAGACATATTAGTTGAGGTCTACCTAAGAACAGAATCTAATACAAGAACATTGATGTAGGTCGATTATTTTGAAGCTCTCCTGGAAATCAGGAATAAAGGATCAAGAAAAGTGAGCTAAGGAGGGAGAAGAAGTTCCAATGAGGATGCATTATAAAGGGCACTTGTGTAGGCAACAGGATCTTGATTCTACCAGCAACTCAAAGAAGTCAGGGTTGTTCAAAAAATGTCTGCATAACAACAAAGGGCTGAGACATCATTCCAAGAGAATGTGACATGATGCCTCAAAAGTCACTGCTGCATTAGCTGTGAAAATCCAACCATTTGCTTTACATTTCTGCTGCAAAAAT
This sequence comes from Aselliscus stoliczkanus, assembly GCA_033961575.1. Taxonomy (NCBI): domain Eukaryota; kingdom Metazoa; phylum Chordata; class Mammalia; order Chiroptera; family Hipposideridae; genus Aselliscus; species Aselliscus stoliczkanus. Next base: position 117,815,898 of record CM066736.1, read on the forward strand.
ATAACCACAGGAGTACAATGGATTCCCAGTAAACTAGAAAAATTATGATCTCCAACAAGCGTCTTCCAGTCTCAATCTTGCCCAACTAAAATTCAGCTTCAACAGTTCAAAAGTCAATTCAGAAGCTCATTCTTCACTATGCCACCTTAAATAAGTCGTTAGTGATTGTCTTCATGATCACAAGAGAGCTGAGGTATCTCAGGCATTCCCTGAAGACATTTAAAGAACATAGGACTATTAGAGAAGTGTGATATCTGTTGGATAGGCAATCAACATTGTCAGCCACACAATAGGTCTCACCATCTTTATCTGTTTAATGACCATTTAATGATACAAATATGGCAAGATTAAACTACTACCAAAAATGCCTTTATTTACAACAGATAAAATTATATGTTACAACAAAAATTATTTATTTCTTTGCTTGAAAAATACATTCATATTTCAAGCCACTATCTTTTCATGTGCCATTTTCCTGGATCTTTGATAACTCTACATCCAAATACAGAAAATCCTATATGTATTTATATCAGATTCTAAATGAAATTTCAAAGCCTCAAAACTTAAAGTGTCTCTTACCATTATGAATAGATGCATTCCCTATTCATTATCCCTTCCAAGCCACATTAGCTCCCACCAGACATGTATATATCAAATAAAGCAAAAGCAAAAGGCTAGACAGTCATCTGCAGAAGGGATGAGCAAGCTTATTTATGATTCATTTGCCTTTTTAATATGGGTTCTCCATTGGAAGCCTCTGATACTGACAGTCTGGAGAGATAAATGGGACAAAGGTGGTCATTACACCAAGATATACTCAAGCACATCAGAATACGCTTGTCAACTCTTTTAATTTACATAATTTCTAAATGCATTAAGAACGGAAAGCATTGTTCACTGATGGCATTTTTTACTATAGAAAAATCAGCAACACAAAACAAATTCTGCCTTAATCCGAGTGGAGAAAGTAATTGCTGTTTTGTTTTTTTTCTTTATATCTGTCTTAACAGAAACTTTTCATTTGAATGCAGCTGTTTCCATCAAACGTTCCAACATAGGAACATTTAAAAGTTGCCCAAGCAGGCCATTCTCTGAGGAACAGATTTCACATACAAGAATCAAGGGAAGAGTAGTTACCAGGAAAGGGGTAATATTTGTGGCTGAGGAAACAACCAATAGGCGAGTGGTCATTACAGAGAAGAAAGTCTAACTTAATGATTTCCCAAATCTCTTTACTAACAAGTATTGGCACTTTATCCTTTTAATACTAATTTTTAATGTTTATTTTGTCATTTATTAAACACCTAAGGGTAAGTAAATAAATTAATTAATAAATAAATTAATAATTAATTTAACCAGTGGTCCAAGTGAAAAACAGGAATAGCAGGGAAATAAATAGTATGAGAAAGACAATACGTTTGAATATGTTGAATTAAAAAAAATGTTTACATTTAAGAAGGGAATAAAGTAGAGAGAAAAAAATGGAAAACAAGAAGAGAGAATGGAGAAAAGGAGAGAGGATGAGATAGAAGGTATAAGGGAAAGGAAGAATAAGAGAAAAAGGAGTGAGGGAGTAAAAAAACACAGTGAAAGAAAAAGACAAAAAGAAGGAACGAAAAGAAGAAAAGTATATAGACAGGCAGGCAGGCAGGAAGGAGGGAGGGGAGACATTCAGATCCTTAGAGCACCCCAAAGGGCAGGATATGGGCAATAGGCAACAAAGTTTCCATGTGTTTCCCCCCTGTATTAATATGAATGCATAATATCTGCATTTGGTCATAGGATACTTCATATGTCGTCAAGACATACATGTCATCAAGACATGTACTTTCATTGAGGTTATATCTTTTTTCTTCTGGAAATTGTTTTCTCTAAAAAGACATGGAAGAAAGGATTGATCCCAAATAGGGAACACCCTCTAGGTTTTCTAGTTCCTCTGTCAGCTTTTTAAAAATTCAGAAGGATAATCTTGAATTCTTTCTCTTTAAGGGGTCCCCGCTGAAGGCTCTGTGTGCATAAGCTTTAAAGAGATGGTTCAGTGTATCAAACCTTCTAAAAAACAACTGAAGGACACCTATACATTTAAATAAAAATATTTGGTAACAACATGGACTAATTCAGTAGAATGAACCAGAAACACTCAAGTCTAAATTATCTGGGTTCTTATTTTGACTTGCTGCCTGGGGAAAACGGAAGAAACAATAAGGCTTTTGCAGCTCTAGTTAACTGCAGCAATGACACAGTCAACACCACTTATTTCAGAGATGTTGTGAAGATGTGTTGATGTGATGTAAAGCTAGCAAATGGCCCCAGCATTCAGCCTCCAAGAGCAACTCAGCTCCTTCAATGTTCAGGTTGCATATTGTTCTATATTTGAGTCCCAATCACCATGCTAAGCAGTAAGAAATGGATTTCCAGATTTCTCCTGGATAAATGAGAAATCTTTTATTTTTTGGTATGGGGTAGGACAATAGAAAAAGTGCATCATATGTTAGAAATTTCTCTGCTCATATATTTTATTATCTCTTTCGTTGGCTGGGCAAATTGTCATGACCTGCATTCGGAGAAAGCTGTGGTTTAATTCACATTGCTGTGTATACGCTTAAACACCTGTCTTCTCCAATAAAGTAAAACCTTCTTTAGGTCAGGTACTCTGTATTACACTTTTTTAAGCTTCCCAGAATACCAAGAATATTATGTTGTGTGTAGAGAAATTGTTCATAAATTGCTAATGAGTCTTGTTACTAATTCCAGCTGGAATTAGAAAAAACGAGGGAATTTATTGTCACCCACACTACTGGAAAGTTTTATCTGAATTTGGGAACAGCCATGAGCTAACTCAAAAAAGTCTTATTTATGGCCAAGTTCCAAATTATAAATCAAGTGCAATTCAGTCTGCCTATCTTGTAATATAGCAAATCAAAAAGAAAGCATGTACTCGAACTTCTTTGAGTCAGGTTGCAATTGACAGCTGTGCCTCAGAGCATGAAAGAGCTACACACAGAGAAATGAACATTCTGGAAACACTGAAAGGCAGATAGGCTCTAGAGGACATTTTCCTATCTTACATAGGAACAAACATTGGGAACATTAAAGAGTTCTAACATAAGCCAATCAAAAATAAGCTACAGGCACCCTTTTACATTGTATGAATTATAAATATATAATATAGGATTTAAATGGCTTAAAATAAAATTGTGTCCTATATTTAAAATGTATTTAATAAATGTAATTGCTAATTAAAGTTATTTTATTTTTTATTAAAACATAAAAAATATAAGGTATTCTGTATCACTTTTTTGCTATTTGCAAAAAAAATAAAGAAAAATCTTTGTAATAAAAAAGATTAAAGCAAGTTTGTGGTGCTCAGGATTTCATTTGTTTAGTAATATAAAGTTTACAACTAATAGTTATTTTCATGCAAGAAATTTAAAAAAAACACAAAATCTCATTTTAATACATCTTTTGATATTTAAATTTATATTTTAATTTGTTTTTTTAAAATTTACATTGTGGACACTTTCTGTTTATTTTGATAATTTATCTGTCATTATTTTGCAAGTGTAGTGGAGGCATAATGAAAGCACATAATGAAAGTACTGGAAATGGAGACAGGAATCTTTGCTTTAAATTCAACTCTGTTGGTGACAAGACTATATAGTGTAACCTTGGCACACTTCTATCTACAATGAGCAGTTTTCTCATCTGTTATCTTCATTGTATTACCCTAAAGATTAATCAAGTGATGGATGTAAACACATTGAAAACTTTGCAGCAACCCAGACTTTTCTATTTATAAAGGCAAATATGCACTTTGGGATTACAAAATATATCTCTTGCTAATGTGTATATACCTCTCATTTTTTGAACTTTAAGTAGAAGAACAGTAATATAATTCATAAACCTGCAGACCATAACTTAACAAGGAGAAACCCTCAAGCAAACACAACACTACACTTTGTTCTTTTCTTGAAAAACTCCTACCTCCTGGAAACAAAATTTTTGTGCATTTTTAATTCTACCGTGGTTTGTATTCAATAACTTGAAACTGTTTTCATCAGAAATGATGCATAATTTTCAGTTTAGAAATTCCAGTGTCTGGCGGGGCCAGTATCCTGGTGGTGTCTCTTTTAATAAAGGCCCTAATCCCATTTATAAGGGCTCCTCCCTTCTGACTTAATCATCTCCCAAAGGCCTCACTTATAATAATATCACATCAGTGCTCTAGAGTTTAAGATGAACTAGGATTGGGGGCGTAAACAAACATTCAGTTCATTATAGTATTAAAACAGTTTCACTGGGCAACACCACTTAATATTAATTTTTCAGTGAATGCATTAGTTGCTGGGCTTTTCCAGTGTGCTGAACTCATCTTGTCTTTAAGATTCAAGATTTAACTATTAACACTCAAACTATAACTCCACATATAATGCGAAGTGTAGTTGGTACCAATATTTCTAGAAATTATTAGGGTCTCAGATATGTCCTCATACATCTAGCTTCCCTTTTCTGCTTATTGAATTATTGACAGTCATTCTTCATTTGCTTCTTATGTTTCCTGAGCCATTTCTGCAGTCACCCATCCCAGAACACTGATCTAAATCCTATTTCTCTGAAAGTTCAAAGACCTTCAAAGTGTATTTTGATAGGTTTTCTAAAACTGTACTTAATAACAGAGCTAGAAATGATGAGTTAGAAAAAAAAAGAAGACTATGCATATGTTAAATTGTCCCCTCTTGGAAATGACAAAATATTGGACTGTAGCAATGACAATAATGAAAAAAGCAAACTCTTATAAACACTTTCCATGTGCCAGTCATTGTCAGCGCTTTACACAGAACACCACAGTAAAGCACTAAGGGATTGATAATAGATTATTTTTTATCCCCATTCTTTACTAAGGAAAACACACACACACACACACACAAACAAAAACTCACCCTAGTTGTCAGAGCCAGTCTTCAAATCCTTAAAATGTCCCTTGGCCATACTCACTGTCTATTATAGTATTAGGGCTCTAAGGAAACTACTGGAGTGGGAATAGGAGGGGGTGTGGAAAGGCAGGATGATACCTCCTGAATCCAGTTCAATCTCAGAATCACAAATGTGGATAATGAGACAACATGAGCTTCATGTAGTGATGCAAGGAGGTACACATGGCCATGTGTGAATTATCTTAGCCTTAAAATCAGAATACGAATTTAACCAAGCCTCTGTACCTAATTACAAATCTACCAAAAGTTGAAGAAATGGAAGAAGAGTTCAATCAATAAAACCAACAAGCAATCAGTCAGAGACAAAATATGGAGATTCTGTAAGACAAACTTGTCTCTCAAAAAAAAAAAATTAAAATCTATGTGCGAGGAGCACTATTATAGCTAGAATAAAAGAGACTGAGAAACATAATAACCAAATCCAATGTTTGGACTTGTCTGGAAATTGATTTGAGTAAAGTAATTGTAAAATAAATTCAATGAGTCAATTGGGATAATTTAAATATGGGATTGATGCTACATGGTATTAAGTAATCAATGTTAATTTTTAACAACTGATAATATCATGTTGGTTAACAAATAAAAGAGAAGTCCATTTCAGTATGTATGTCTTTATGAATAAAAAAAATGTTTGAAAATATGAAATCACAAACTGTCTGGGATTGCTTGAAAATACTCCAACATTAAAAAAAGAAACAAGTTGGGAGGGAGGGATATACAAAACAGACTGGCAAAAAGTTCATAATTGTTGAAGCTGAATAAAGTATACAGTGCTTTATTATAAAACTATTCATTTCTTTTATATTTTTGATAATTTCATTTATAAAAAGACTTTTGAAACTAAATGGCCCTAGGGAAATCTCACACACAAACTACTAACAATATAGATTTAGGATAACCTATGGTGAAAATTGTCATGCTACCAATATTTTACATGAGCTCTATGTTTCAAGCTAATATTAAGCTAAATCATATAATTTGCAGATCAGCAGCCCCTTTTAATTAATCATAGTATTTAGAAACTGCCAAAATCACATTCATGATTGCATTCTGAAAAGTCATATATATTTAAACTTGGTTTGACTTGTAATGTGCACCCTAGTGATACATAATCCCAAATTATACAGTAGGAAAAATTATAGATATTGATAAACATATGGATATAGCTAATATTGACATAACTTCTACATTTATTATATATATGCAAATATATCTAAAAGCTCCTTTGAAGAGAGTCATGATGTGTACTGACTACTGTGATAAATTCTTCAACAAAGATAATGATTTATGCTGTGCATCCCCCAAATTTTAAAATATATTTGACAATGGAACACATTTTTCCATGGCATGGACAGCACTAACGTGCAAATATGCAAATGTGGATGATGCATATTCCTTAGAATTTTTACTCAACTTAATAAATATGACTTAAACTAATATATTAGTATTAGGAAGTCTTCATTACGTCAATTAAATCTCATCAGGTAGTTTAGCTTGAATGCCTTTATTAACTCATGAAAACAAACAAACAAAAAATACATAGAAGTTACTGCCTTTTTAAGAACTAATATTCTGTCATATCAAATATTTATTAAATTATTAATATTACATAAAAATAAAATTAGGGATATAAAATATGAAAACAAAATATGTACTATCTTATTTTAGAGTCTTATTTCTAATAATGTGAATGGTTTTGATCATTTCAATGTATTCCCATTTGATGGGAGAAGAATTTAAAGAAATGTGCTTATTTCTACATAATACATAAGGAAATGAAGAGTCAGAAATATACATAAGCAGAATTGCAATATAGGTAAAGTAATGAAAGAAAATCTATTTTAATCTCTAAAGGATTTAGGAGTCAAGCAAGCAAAAATTGAGCAGATAAAAGAAAAGAAGGATAATTGGAAAGCCTGTATAAAAGTGCATAAAAATAATCCCATGGGTCCTAGTAATGGGATTAGCATAGAAAAGATATAATAAAAATTTAATTAGTGACATCATTTATCTGTTTTAGAAAAAAATACATTTCACAGGTCCCAATGATATTCCAATCATAATGGAGTTTAATAGAGGAATCCTGCAGAGATTAGATCAATATTCATTCATTCACCAAATTCATCAAGCATCTGGCCTCTGAAATTTGCTGACTTTCTTATCTAAGGTAAAACATTTATCCTCTCTAAAACTCAGTATCTACATTTAAAACAGGCATCTATTATACAGAGTTGTAGTCAAGATTTATGGGGAAAAGCATATTGCATGCATGCCCAAAACATGTAATAATGAAAAATATCATTGGCTATTATGATCATAAGTATTATTTACTATCTATGTACTTTGTGTTGAAGATACAGAGATAACTGAAGCAGTTGTTAATACTTACTGAATATCCAGTGGAGCAAAGGTTATATCAATGTGAAATATTTTCAGGGTGATTCATTGAAAACTTTCAAGCTGGCTCACATATCCATACATTTTTTAACAAAACTATGAAATAGCCTATTTTCCTTTCTCTAGTTCTGACGCAGAATCCTCAGTTGGGGAGAGTCAATACTTTCTTGAATTGGCTGTGTTTGTTGTGAATCTGAGAGTAATGGATACTCCTTGGCCATAACTAGAATGGCCTGGGCCTCAATTTTCAATTATTTGAGTCATCCTCCCCAGGGGAAGTCATGAGGCTACACTGGGTGTCATAGTTTATGGAGTAAAAAAGATGAAAACGGGACATGTTGTTATGCATGCTTACTAGAGATAAAGTGGTGTCATTAAATTGGAAGCTTATTACAGTCATAATTTCTCAGGGCTCATCCATGTTAAAACCAACATTTTCATTTGAGCTTATTTCCTACTCATCTATTGGAGGCCTTTTGTCAGTATCTGTTTCTCTTTTTGTTTGTTTGGGGGGTTTTCTTGTTTGTTTTTTGAGGGCAGTGTCACTGGCCCTCATATGTGGGACCAAACCAGGGCTGCTGGCTTCCCAAGCCAGCGCTTAACCACTGCACCACTCGGCCGGCCCTGTCAGTATCTGTTTCTGAAGCATCTCTGGTGCAGTGAAAATAATTTTGAGAACAGAACAACTGGGCTGCATTAGCATCTGTATGAAATTCATTTTATTTTTATTGAAGTCAGCCACTTAAGCAAATCTTTCTTCTTACATTAGCATTTCGCAAAGAACATATCAAGATTAAACAGCAAATACCTATTTGTAAAATGGATAGCTTAAAATATTTCAAGTTGTGTATATGTGTGTGTGTGTGTGTGTGTGTGTGTGTGCTCGTGTGTGTGCTTGGATATATATTAAATCATGGACTCTTGAACAAGAAACATTCAATTTTTAAAATCAGATAAGCAATGTGGTGTATACCAGAATTGGACAACTGCCCATTTATTTTTCTTTTTATGACAATATTTTTTATTACTCAGACTTATTAAATACATGGTGTCCACTTTCAAAGATAGAAGCTCTCTCATGGTTTCATCAAGCATGGTTATGTTTTGTCAATTGCTTTGAAAGCCAAGAGTTGCAAAGATTCATATTTGGCTCCCGCCTCACAGTACTAACCTCATTCAACGGAAATATCACAACATTAAACTGAGGTTTGTTATCATTTAATGTTGGAAACAGGATTTCGAATTGGTGTAGAGACTGAGGACCATTTGAAACACTAACAAAAAGCTTTATTTTGCCATCTTTATTGTGCAGAGCTGACAGCTTCTTGAGCCCCATCTTATCTTTGATTTCAAAGAGAAGGCTTCCCAATTGCCTCACCTGACATCAGAAACAAGAAATGAGGGTGCTGCATATTCGGTGTTCTATCATTGAACTACTTTCCTAGGCTGTGGACAAATTATCAAAGATTTAGCCATTTAGGACATGCATTTATTATTTCCCAGTTTCTAGAAGTCAGAAATCCAGGTGACTCAACAGGGCCCTCTGCTGAGTCTCAACAGGCCAAATTCAAAGGGTTGGGTGGGCTAGTCCTCTCTAGGGCATCTGGAGAAGAATCCGCTTCTACGCTTAGTTTCCTTGCTAGCAGAATGCACTTCCTTGCCATCAGTTGGTCTAAAGTCCCCATTTACCTACCTGCTGGCAGCTGTAGGGAGGAGCCTGGGGGTGGGATTAAGGCCAAGTGCATTCCTTCTAACATTGCTCTTTTTATCTTCAAAGCCATCAATGGTACATCAAATTCTTTTCACACTTCAAATCTCCCTGACTTCCACTTCTGCCTCTGCTTATAAGGGTTTGTGTGATTAGATTACACTTACTTGAATAATCTCCATTTTGTCATATAAACAAAGGGTATTCAGGTGATCAGAACTTAAGAAAAAATAGTCAGGTATTCATCACCAAATTCTCTGTGTACCTTCTACTATAGGCTTGCCGAAATAAATATACAATTTTAAAGAATGTAGGCTTTACAGTCAACCAGGCCTTGGTTCAAGTTCAAGTGCAAGCTTAGTTATTTAATAATTGTATGATTTTTGACTCTCAGTTTTCTTCATTTCTAAATCAACTCAATTATATTTTGTAAGGTTGTTGAATAGATTACATGAGATAAAGTATGGCAGATAATATAGTAATTGACATAAAAGAAGTATTCAATAAATGATTCTTATAAACTGTAGAATCCTGCCAAGACAAATTACATTTATTAAGCAACTCCCCATAGTACACTCCATCCCATCCTTGTAGTTTGCTTGCTTCTTTGCTAAAACCCCTTCTGTCTTCAAACATACACCAAAAGATATCTGAAGTATATTTTTGGGGTATATACTTCCAGAACTTTTCAAGACTTTTGATTCAAGACTTTTCAAGAAGTTGAATGCAGCCCTATACCTCTATACATAGCCTGTGCCATTTTGTAATAAGCCACATGAATGTCTTGCCAATATAACTTAAAACTCCATATTCCAAATTTTCCTCATTCAAAATTAGGGTGCCTTGATCATGCTCAATCTTTAGTGTTAGGTATGTGATATCTCACCTATTGATAGCACATTTGTCTATAAACTCCCGTTCATGAACAATTAAAATTTAGCTCAGTAGGGAGTTGAATTTGGGAAATTTTATTTACCAAATTGCCTTTCCTTCTCAAAGGAATGGACAGGAAACTATTACCAACATTTGCTCACCTCTTATTCAATTTGTTTAGGTGTCTGGAACAAAGTAAGGGAAGAAAATACCATCACCACTAATGCACTATAAATTTTGATTTTAGAACACTAACCGCTGACCTCATGGGGTTTGTTTATTCAGCACCAGGGATCTGTCTTCAATTCCATATATATTCTCTTTTCTTCCTGATCACTGATCACTGTTCACTTTTATGCCTGAGAGTCACAATTACATTTCCTATTGCAACCCTGATTATACTGAGTATTTTAAGCTACCAATTTAATCCAAATGTTTATTAAACTCTTTCTGGGGAAAGAAAATTAAATGATTTTAGTAAAACTAGACCTTTATTAGTATACTAGTAAGCATGGAATGTTTATTACAGCTCAGAGCTTTCAGCAAATGCTTTTTAACTGAACTTGTTTTATAGACATCCCTTAGCAATTGTGTTAAATTTGGTGGTAATTAATAATTAGGCACCTAGATGCAATGGGATGACACTACTGAATGATAGCTGTGTTAACTGTGTGGAAATACTGACAAAGAGGTAAGGATGGATGTGAATGGACTAGTGAAAATGATGTTTATTTCCAATGTTCTTATCCATGCCCATGGATTTAAATACCATCCATATGCCAATAACTCACAAATTCTTATCCTTTGCCAAGGCTTTTCTGAGCTTTAAGCTACTTGAAATATGCTCTTTAATGTCTTGTAAGTATCTCAAGTTTTACATGCAAGGAGTAAGACTTAAATATTTCCTTCACAACATACTCACCTCTAGTCTTTTCATCTCCAAAAAATAGCAAATACACATCAACGTAATGCTTAACTGAAAATCCTGTGAAAACCAGTTGAATTTTAAAGAATAGCAAAACAACAACAAAATATTTTCATGAAATTATTTCAGCCTTGTTGTATATAACTGGATGGTACCTAAGTCACATATCCTGTATAGCAATTACTATTAATTTTCTTCCATATCACTCTATTTATATTAATAATTATCTTAGAATTTAATTGTTTAATAAACAAGAACTTGCAATGATTTCAAAAATGTGAAAGAATCATTTTGCTAACCTCTATAGTTTTCTCTTGGAATACACAATGGCTACTATATTCTATATATTTATTTTTGTTTGAGGATAACATGAAGCAAATATCTGATAATATATAATTCCATTCTGTATACTAGTAAGAAATACAAAATAAAAGATAAAAACTTGTACTATTTATTGTAGTACAAAGTATCATAAATGTAGAAGTAAATTTAATAACTGATGTGAAAGAGTTCTATGCAGAAACCCATAAAGCTGTCAGCTTTATAAAATGTGAGATTTACCAGATTTATTAGTTGGAAGACAAAATTTTGAATTTGGTCCTTTCTCCCAAATTTAGATTTGGTTCAATTTTAATCAAAATCTTTTGGAAGAATTTGACAAGATAAAACTAAAATTTATTTTGCAATGTGAATGGCTAAGAAGAGTCAAAATATTTTTAAAGAATAAGGACAAGGTGGAAAGACTTGCTTTACTGAATGTCAAGACTAAGTATAAAGTTCTACTAAATATGATAATATGGCTTGGGCGTAAAATAGAGAGCTAGGCAAAAGGTACAGAATAAAGAGCTCAGATACAAACATATATGTGTGGATTCTTGAAAGTAGTACTGGAGAATGACAGGGAAATAATATGTTTTCCATAAAGGTTACCGGCATGGTAGCAAAGTGAGAAAAACATGAAACATAATCTTATTTCAGATTATTGGAAAAATTAAGTCATGGTAGATTTTCTAAATATGTGTAAAATAATGTTAAAGTAAAAAAAAAAGTATGTACTTTACACGACTATTCAGTAAAATATATTTTTGACTTCAGGATAGGAGAATACTTTCTAAAAATTAAGACAGGAATAGAATTTTTAAACAATGGGAAAAGATAAGCTAAACTACATTAAAATTAACAACTTGAACTAATCAAGATATCCCTGCTAAGGAAATGAAAATTCAAGCCACAGTGTGGGGAAAATTATTTGCAACAAATATAGCTCACAAATAAATACAGCTCCAAAAATCAATTAATTTAAAATAAAAAAAACCCAGTAGAAAAATGGATAAGACTTAAACAGGAATTTCATAAAACATGTTCATTGGTGTTTATAGCAATGGAAAAATAATGTTTGAAATAATATAAACTGGAAGCAACACAAAAGTTCATTAGTAAGGAAATGGATAAATGCAATATTTACATATACATACAGCACATCAGTGTAAAAGACTGAACCCCAGCTAGATGCAATAATAAAGATAACTCGGGCCGGCAGAGTGGAGCCGTGGTTAAGCATGGCTTGGGAAGCCAGCGGCCCCAGTTCGGTCCCACATATGAGGGCCATTGATACTGCCCTCAAAAAAAAAAAAATATATATATATATATATATAAAACTCTAAGAAACATGTTTAGTGAAAAGATAAAGTACAAGAAGACCAAGTACAATTAAGCAATGTGCTTTTTAGTTGCATGCAGAAATAGGTGTGCTCGTTAATTGGCTCTATCAAAAGTCATTCAAAAGTTTTGATTTTTAGTTTATACCTATTTTTAAGTTGTACCTATTTTCACCATGGCTGATTTCCTAGCTAGTGACATTGTAGATCTGAATGTGAAATTGGGAAATGATATTAACAACCAGGTCTTTGGCCACAAAACTTGCTGGCTCCACTATATCACTACATTCATAGGTGATAAAGCAATGAAGTATTTTTACAAAGGAAAGATACATGCAATTTTTAAAAAGTGTTAATTTTTTTCAAAAAGTTTAAAATGTGATTTTCAGACACATATGCAATGAATACATGACAAAAAATACATTCAACTCAATGATGGAGGGAACTGGTCAGATGGCAAACCTGTGAGAATTAGAGGGAGGATGATTATAAGTCCACCATGAAATGTGTTCTAAAATAGTTTACTCTGAAACAAAAATGATTAATGGCCTATAAGACAATACATGACCTTTGGGGTTACTTTTCTACCAGACATAAATTATTTGTAATTCTATTGGATAGGATCTATAGATTAATATGTAATTTTTGAGTGTGTGAGCCTTTAATAGCAACATCACAGATAGCTACATTTTTCTAGATCATTAAATAATTTGTTGTGGACGTTTCAGTGTAAATCTGAAAGACCTTACTGTACACAGTTTTACTTCATTTCCAAGCTGTAAATAATTTTTCTTAATGACTCCACCAATTTGCTAATACATAATCTCCAAAGATTATACTTGATTACAAAAATAAATGATAGCCCCAATAGGCTTTGACTTAATTATTTATATAGGGCTACAAGAATTTTAATTTTACTTAATTATTTATATAGGGCTACAAGAATTTTAATTAACCATATAAAACTCCTTCAGTGTACAGTATTGATCACATTCTAAAGCAAGAGAATTAACTTCTGTCTCAAAATTTCATTAAGGAATCTCAGATTGGACAATGTAAAAGCCTCGATTATTATATTTTTCATTTTGAGGCTAACCAAGCAAAGAAAGTCTCTCCACTAGATTTCTCTAAGTGCTATTTGACTTTGGTGAATTTCTTTCTCCTGGTTTCAACTCAAATTATCTAACCAGTCAGATTCATCCAAGGATTCTCCTCAGTAATAGAAAACTTGCAATCTTATATAAAAAAGCTTCTGAGCTAGCAGTTTCTGACAGCCTCCCTCTCTCTCTCTCTCAAAAGACTAAAACAGCAGCAGCTCTCAAACGTGTTTCAAGAGCCCTTTACAACATCTAAAAATTTCTGAAGATTTCAAAGTGTTTTTAGAAGGTTTGTCTTTCAAGATTTACTGTATTAGTCATTTTTAAGTGATCACTTAAAATACTTATTTATTTTAAAATAGCGATAATACTTATTTTAAAATAGCAGCTACAAATAATAATAAATGACATTAATTATATAACAATTTATTTTTTAAAAACTTTATTTGCTAAAATTAAAAAAAAAATGTAGGAAGACTGGTATCATTTTACATTTTTGTATATCTCTTTAATGTCTGCCACTATAAAATATCTGTTTCTGCATTTCATTTATGTAATTGAAGTTTATACAAAACACCTGTCCTGATCAGATATGTAGTTGGAAAACAGTATCTAAATAGCCTTTTCAGACCACTGCAGATATTTTTCTTTTATATTATACCAAAAACATGGCCTGTTATTTCTAAAGGTTATTTGCAATGTGGAATTTGAAACTACATCAGTAAATTTTTCATAAACTGTTTCTTTTAAACCCATGGATGTATTCTATCTTTTGAATGGATCTTTTATCTATCCTTACTTTTATGAGATCTTTCATTTGTCATTTAGAAAATATTGGTTCACTGGATTACGTAGATATTCCTAATGTGACCACAACTCATGATACAATATCAAAAATTGTATGTTAATATCACACATGATTTCATCAGAAAAATTCTTTTACTATTAGAAAGCTCTTAAGATCATGGTGACAGACACAAGTTATCCAAAGTTATAATTTTTGTTTGGAAGCTCCAATTTTATTCATAGTAACAAATACTGCCTGTATTTCTTGATGTAACAGGTGCATATTTTTTTACCAAAATGATTGCTAAATATTCAAGTCTGAATAACTATATCATTTGTCTATTAGTCCTTTTGTCAAGTAACAATGGACAATAATGAAGTTATATCAATAGCAGTAAGCAGTATAGTTAGTAAGAGATTAATAGTACTACTGTGAACACACTGAGTTAATTTCTAAATGTTCACATATTTACACACAAAAATTACTATCATTAAAAATCCTAATAATCATAAGAACACTTTCCATTAGCTGTCTGAACAATATTGTCATCAAGTGTCATATAGACTCTAGACAGGTCTGTGATACTCCCATAAAAGAATGACAGCTAGAAAAGCATATGTCTTAATATTACTGGGTTGTCCGAAAAGTCATGATGTATTTTTCCTATGTTTTTTGTTGCAAAAATGTGTCATGACTTTTCCAACAACCCAATATTATGAAAATTGCTGTGACTTCATGGTCATTCATGAAAGGAACCTGTAGATGACATTGAAACACAGTTTTCAGGAATACTGAGCTAGCATAATTAAAGTATTAGCAATTTATATTACCTCTGGAAATCTTAGGAATATGTAATTTATATACATTCTCACATAAAACAATTACAATAGAGTTCTCTTAATTTAAGTCATATATTAATCTAATTTATTTAAATGTAGAGAAATATTTCACATTTATACAATAAATAGATATAAAATAATCATAATAATAAAATAAATATAGTTAATAAATAAAATAAAATAAGTGAACACTTTTAAATTTAATTTAAAAATAAATATAGAATAGCAAAGACCTTTCTATTTATAGATAGCATACATACAAAAATCTTAGAGATTTAGCCCAGGTCAAAATAAACACAAAAGCATAAAAAAAATTACAGTTCCAAATCTCAGAGAGCTAATCTCCTTTCTAGTGGGCAGTAAATCTCACAAATAGACTGAGATAAAATAGGCTAAAATTTTGATTCTTTGCTATCTCTTATCCAACAAAAATATATCTCATCATCCACTTTACTGAAATCTCCAAGCTGCCACGTGTATACACGAGAAACCAAAATACGATCTTTGCTGCCATCATTATGGAATAAATTATGAGCTATGTACAAACCAACTTTACATATGCATATGGTACTCTCTTTGCTATGCAGGTAAAGCCAACTTAGTGGTCCCAGATAAAGTACAGATTTACAAATCCCTGGGCACTGTTACGGAGAAGGACACAGAGGTGATCACCAGTTAGCAAAAAACAAACATAATAACATACTTGATCAGAAAAAAATATACATATCAAAAACACCCAAATTATAAGAGGAGAACAAACCTTGAGAAACAAAGAGTGAGCAAAAGTAAGTTTCAGTGTAGCTTGAGAATCATTTTAGGGGCCATGAAAAGATTTTTCTGGGCTTAAGTAGCCCATAAGGAGTACTCCTCAGACAAGGCCATTTAATTTGATCTGGCAGGCAAGTCCTTTAAACGTATATTAGTTTCTCCAGTACTGTCAAAATGCAATTTCCAAAAACTTTTAAATGTAATTAAATATCATGTCAGACATAGGCAGCTTATTAATTAATAAGCATGTTCACAGGACATTTTGGGGACAGAGTATTTCTAGTTCACTTGGGAAGGCATTCTGAAGTACACGTACTAATTGAGAGACAAAACTGGTTAATAGACTAGAGGTCAATAAACTTGTAATCTTTAGGATAATATTTTCTATTAGAAAGTAATTATTTCTACCACACATGTCTATAAGTTAACATGTTAACTTCTGTAGTCTACAAACTTAATAGCAAATAATCAAATCAAACAAGGTAAATTCTCTTAAAAACTAAGTATTTCATGGGTGATTTAAACAATTACTCAGTAAGACATTTATAGGTTGAACTATTCACAATTTACTTATTTCCAAAATCTAAATAATTTATTATACTTTATAATTTGCATATATTTGCAATAAATAGGGTATTATGACTTATATGCAATAAATAGGGTATTTATGTACCCATTCAAACAAATACTGAAAAGTGGAACCTAACCTTTTGGGTCCCATCTCACAAGCTAGTGAAAGTTTAAATGATAATATATCCAATCATTGTTTCCTTCAGACCTCACAGAATTAATTCAAGCACAGTTCTCACCTCAGGATTAGGAATACTGAATTCAGACAAAATAACCCTAAAATTCAATGACAAAAGAAAAGATAAAACTTAAAAGCCTGTTACAAAAATAGAACAAGAACTTTCTTGATGTATCAAAAGAAAACTTAAAATTGGGAAAGATAAAAAAAAACATACCGATAGTTTTCTATCATCTATTTAAAGTCACTTACGGAACTTCCGAAATCATTAGCACCATGGCTTTAAGAACTCATAACCCAAGATGCAATTGGATAAATAATTAAAGCTTAATACAGCTTTTAAAAGAAACACACAACTGTAATTGTCTGATTGAATAGTAAATGATTTATTATAAATTATGAGTGTTCTGGTTTTCTTTCACAATTGGGTAAGTCCAGGCACTGAAAATGTTACTGGCATAAAAATAAAATGAGGTTAGTATTTTGAAGTCAATCCATTCCACTACTATAAATACAATTAGCATTAAAGTAGTGTGTTTTGGAGCTAAAATAAAAGCCACCTCAAAAAAATTCTACCTATTATCTTAACATAGATTATTCCACAATCCAGTTTACTAATAATAACCGATAGGACATTTGGCCAGTAGTCCCCAAAAATAAAATCTTGAGTATGATCTGCAAACTTAAAGGCTGGCCCTTTGCCTCAATTCCTGATTTCACCTTATTTGAAGTTCTAAAGCAGAAAATTATCCTGCATTTCTTTGCAGCTATACATTTTTATTCTAGAAACAGAGCACAAAGCAAAAACCACCCTTCCTTTCTCAGTACTGTACCTAAATTTCCTTTATTCAACTTAAATATATTGTATGTACCAAACATTATATATCACTTGGTAGAAAACTAAATAAGATTTGGCTAAAAATAGGATGACTTAAAAATAAAATAAACCTTTTAGATTGGGCTCCTAACATACTAAGCCCACATTTAAACTAGAATTCCTGACTTCACATATGTCCTCACCCACATTTTCAAGATATAGGACCTGATTTAAAAATCCACAATCCCTTTAGGAAAAACAAACAAACAAACAAACAAACAAACAAACAAACAAAACTTTCTTTTCTCAGGGTCTGTATAATTTGGCTGTATAATTTCTATCAATCTCCTCTAATCCTTCATTCCATTGCCCATATCACCAGGATAAACTAGAACAGAATTAACATTAGTTAAAGTAAAGCTAGCTCCTGTAACAAACAAGCCTTTGTAGTTAGTTGTATGAGTCTGGGAGAACACAGACAGTTACTTTGTCACAATTGCTAATAAACTAAGCCAATTTACCAAAGCTATTACACCAGGAAAATAATGTTACCATTTCACAGACTTCTTAAGAACTGATGGCTACCAAGTTTTGTAAAAATAAAATGTTTATTCTCAAATACTCTTCATGTTCATTCTGACGCTGACCACTTCAATGCAAGTGCTTTGCCGTACTAAAGAAATTCTTGAGCTCATGGATCAATGTCTTCTGCTTTGAATCAAATTTTATTCCTTCAAGATTTTATCCTTTGTCTATTAAACAAAAATTTTCCCAAGATCCTTCTCAGACTTTCTACCTAGTAAAGTTAGTTTGACCATATTTTTCTCTAATCCTAATAATTTAAACAATTTTAAAGTAAATATTTTTACCTTTTTTAAGTAAAATTTATTGGGGTGATAATGGTTAGTAGAATTACATAGGTTTCAAGTGCACAATTCGGTAATACACCATCTATATATCACATTGTGTGTTTACCACCCAGAGTCAGTCCTCCATTCATCACCATATATTTGACCCCCTTTAACCCTTCCTATGTCCCCTCCCCCTCTGGAAACCACTAAACTATTGTCTGTGTCTATAAGTTTTTGTTTCTTTATCCATTTATCTTGTTCCTTTGTTACTTTCAGCTTTGTATCCTATATATCAGTGAAGTCATATGGTTCTCAACTTTTTCTGTCTGATTTATTTCTCTTAGCATTATAATCTCAAGACCCATCCATGTTGTTGCAAATGGCACTATTTCATCTTTTCTTATGGCAGAATAGCATTCCATTGTGTGTATACACCACATCTTCTTCATCCAATAAACTTCTGAAGGACATTTTGGTTGTTTTCATATCTTGGCCACCGTAAATAAAACTGCAATGAACTTTGGAGCACATATGTCTTTATGGATGAATGTTTTCAGATTTGGGGGTATACACCTAGGAGAGGAATTGCTGGGTCATATAGTAATTCTATTCTTAATTTTTTGAGGAACCTCCACACTGCCTTCCATAGCAGCAGCACCAATCTGCATCCCCACCAACAGATATGAGGGTTCCTTTTTCTCCACAGCCTCTCCAACACTTGTTATTATTTATCTTGATGATAGCCATTATAAGCTGTGTGAGGTGATATCTCATTGTGGCTTTTATCTGAGTAAATTTAATCATTACAATACCTTGAATATGAGACCATCACAATGAGAAAAGAGCTCTTAATTTGGATTAATAAGGATGAAATCCTGAAAGATTATTTCTTTCTATTCTCTTCAGTTAAACTTTAATGTGTTCTAGCTCATCTTTTTTTAATGGTCAAAAGAGTGCAAATTATTTGCAGTGTTTTCCTCTTTATTCTATTTTTTCTTGAACTCACTAACTTGGCAGTTTCTATTTTTATTAACATATTGATTATTTAACCTAATGAGTTTCATTCTCATCATAAATTACTCCATTGACAAATAGTATTCAATACTACACTCCTGTTGCTTATGTCTTCCTAAATTTCTTAATCTGCTAAGAGTCTCTAATATAATGTTTACAGGTTGAAAGACCTCAAATTTGTAAAAAAAAAAAAAAAAAAAAAAAATTAATTCTCCCCTAATAGATCTAGAGCTTTATTTCAATACCAATTAAAAAAAATAAAATCCTGGAAGGGGGTGTGTGTGTGTGTGTGTGTGTGTGTGTGTGTGTGTGTGTGTGTGTCTGTGTTGGGGGGTGGGGAGGGGGGATTACATTATCATGCAATTGAAAACCTGATTCTAAATTTCTTATAGAAATTACCATATCCAAGAATAGCCAATGCACTGGAAGAACAACACTAGAAACTACAAGATAGTGAGTTATATTATAACATTATAATTATCAAGAGAGTGTGATAATTTAATAAGAATATACAGACTGACCAATGGAACAAAATAAAGGTTTATAAATATATGGTCACCTCATTTATGACAAAGATGACACCATAGTACAATTGAGAAAGGACAATATTTTAAATAAATGGTTCTAGGTAAGTTGATACCCATAAAGAAAAATAAGACCTTGATTTTTCTTCACAGGACAACAAAAACTATTCCAGATGTGCCTCTGATGTCACTACAAAAGGTAAATTAATTTAGACTTTGGAAGAAAATGTAAAGAATGGATTAGGCATAGCTATCTCATGCAGAATTGTTTAAAGTACTTAATAAAAAGCAAATAAATAGCATTTGATAAAAATTAAGAATGTGTTTCCATCAAAAGATAAGTTAAAAGAATGAAAACAACACATTGAGTGGGATAAGATTATTTGCACACATATATTTGTCAAAGATCGAGTTTTTAGAAGATAGCAAAAGAAACTTTTACAAGTTGGTTAAAAATCAGTAGCATAAAGCAAACTTAAAGAGGTACTTTACCATTAAGGATGTGTCAGTGCCAAAAAAAAAAAAAAAAGACATGAAAAATATTCCACTTTCATTTGTTATCAATGAATGCAAGTTTTAACTACAATGAAATTCCACTAAACACCACAGGACAATTCTAAAATTTAAAAGGCCTCATAGCAAGAAGTGTCAAGAAATTGGAGTAGAGGGACTCTCATTATATACTGTTGGGGGGTATATAAATTATTCAAAACCTCTTTGGAAAATTACTTGGTATTACAAACCTAAACTGAACATAATCTGTCTCCACTGATTCCACTTCCAGGTATGTTACTACCAGTAATGTGCAAATGTACATACCAAGAGACATGTATTATTAGAATGTTTATCACAGCAATATTCGTAAGAGATTAAAACAAAAAACAGAAACAGTACAAATCCCCATCAAGAACTGAATGAATAAATAATGTAAGATGAAGTCAAACAATGGAATATGCAACAGAAATGAGAATGGATGATTTAAAATTACCTCCCTGCAACAAGATGGATGAATCTCAGGTATATTATTTGGAGCAGAAGATGGCAAATGCAAAAAATATATGTTTCTATTGATGTACAGTTTAAAAATGGGCAAAAGTTATCTATGATATCAGAACAGGGATTACCCTGAGGGGGTGGGGGAATAGGTAGATGAGTGCACGTTGGTCTGAGATGTTAGCAATGTTCCTTCTGTTCCGCCATCCTGCTCATGGTGACAGGTGAATTCAGTTTATAAATTGACTCCTCCACTTGGGATTTGTGTACTTTTCTGTATATATGTTATACTTGAACAAAAATGTTAAAAAAGGAGAAAAATATCTTCAACATTATCTCCAGATCTTCCACCAACACATTCCCCTAAATTGTAATATTCAGTCTAGGAATAATCCCATTTCCAATATAATATATTGAATGGAGAGAGTAATTTCAGCAAAATAATTGATTAAGATTGAGCTATGTCCTTTATGGTCTACCCCATTTTTGCTGTTTGAGGTGAAATTATATCACCTTACACTTAAAAGTTTAAGTGTTACTCCAAAAGTTGCCATACAAAGTGTGCACGTGTACACACTCACACACACACACTAACACACACAAACAGACACACTCACAAACATCTTTTAATAAGTAAAATTATTCTCACATTCAATTATGTTTAAATCCATATTAATAAAGAATGATCGCTTTCCTAAAGCAATAATCTGTAAAGATATTTCATGACTGAAATGCAGAAACTCTTCTATATTATCAAGCACAGCAATTTTAACCATTTTTATAATTATACCTGGTTTACCCAAACTATACCCAGAGATATAACTGTCCATGATACAATGTCCTGCCAGTGTGATTTCTCCCCCAAAACACCATTTATTTCTCATCATTCAAGTTATCTAAGAAACCTGCTAACAAAGAAACTAAAGAGTTTTCAGTTCTTCACTAATTCACGACAGAAATGATCAGACAATGCTACACACACTGTACCCCAGGTGCATGCCCACTTTACATTTATGACCTTCACCATCCCAGTATCACTCACCTGATTTTCCAGTGAAGAGGAATCCATGCAATCAATATCTATGCTCTCCCAGTACAGAAACCTACAGATGCCGTAGAATATTTTTGGCATATAAGAATTAAAGTTTTTTTAATGGGTGCATTACAACCTAATGAAAAATATTATTTTAAAATACAGAGTTTACATTCTTTATTTAAGGCACAGACAACAGTTTAGTGATTACCAGAGCATAAGGGGAGAGGCAGATGGTAGAAGAGACAAAAGAGGGTCAAATATATGGTGATAGAGAGCTGACTCTAGGTGGTGAACACACATGCAATAGAAAAATCATGTATTCTAGAAATGCACACTTGAAACCTATACAATTTTACTAATCAATGTCATCCCCGATAAATTTAATTTTTTTGCCGTTTTATTATTATTATTATTATTATTAGTTACAGATCAACAAAACAATTCAATAGTTATCTTTTTCACCCCTTACAAAGTGACTCCACCCTCCCCCCTCCTCTCTCCCCAGCCCGCCAACCCCCGATATCATACATATCTATTACAATTCCATTGACTACATCCCCACATTATATTCTACATCCCATGACTATATATGTGTTAAATTGTAGTCAACATCTAATATTATTCAGTGGCAGCTTCAGATAAATTTAATTTTAAAAATACATATAATTTTATCAAAATGGCTGGAAAAAGTTACATTTGAGACTTTATTTTATATCATTAACCAAATAAACTATGTTGACCAAGAGATTTAAAAGTTATATTTAAAAGCAATAATCTTAAAACACAAAAACTATATAAATAAAATATAATAGGAGGACATACTAAGGGAAAACCATCAGAGATGCATAGGGTGACACATTTAAGTACATGTTTCATAAATATTTTAAATCCCAGAATAGTGACAAATAACATTAAAAGATAAAAAAATAAACTTGTAATGTTATAATAAATATGATCAAAATTCATTTCTTTAATACATAAAAATTGTCATAAACCTAAAATTATTAATATATCAATAAAAATAGAAATAGAAGCAAAATAACAGGTATAATTTTTAGAAGAATATTTTGCTTTGATACTGATGTAATGATTTAATTGAAATAATTAAATTCTATTTTCTGTGAAAAAATATTTGGGACAAATACTCATTGCAAGAGAGATATGATGTGATCAGAAATTATCACTGCTGATGAAAGATAAAATTGTACCATAGGTCTGGAAATAATTTGGGGAGGCTATACAAAGAGGAAAAAATTATTTTCTATCATCTGTGCCAGATCAAACTCCTCATAACACCATCCTCAGGAAAATTTTATAGCTGTAGCAATTTAGGTGAGAGAATATGCATTATAGAATTGTTAATAGAGGGAAAAAAACAAATCTACAAAGTAATAGAAGAGATTGTTCAATAATTTTTGTTGCCCATATGCAAGATGACAGGTTAATGTCAATTTGATAAACATGTGTTATCTCAATTTCAATTTACATTATTCTCTATCTAGCTACCTATTTATTATCCATCTAATGGAAAAGTTTTCAGTGTAACAAAATGTTAATATCTGGATTTTGGAATTATCAGTGGATTAATCTTTAATTGTCCAAAATGTCTCAAGGAGTTTTCATCCCTGTTAAAGTCAAAATCAAATGTGAAAGTATTAAAACACAAATAAATGGCCTTATACCGCTTAAAAAGTCCTCTCCCTCCCCGCCGTGGTTTTTGGCTTATTGTAGTTGTCTGTGTATACCTTTGTATAATGTACGCAGGAGTTAAAGCACATCATGTTTGAAGGGTAATTATTTTGTTATTCCATCAATGTGTTTTCTAATTCATATTGGACTGTTCCTCATTATATTCCACAAATAATTATACATTTAAACTTGTAAAATTTCATCAAGATTCCTTACTCTTTCCAAGTGTTTCTGCATCTGATAAATCAATTTCTCAAAGGATGTAGTTTTTCTGCAGACCCCTGTTGCCCAGGTCTTCTTAAAACTTAGCAGAGTTAAATTACATTTAACTACATTGATCTGCATCTTCTCAAAAGTAGTTGGACAGATTAATCATAGATAAACAGATTAAATTTAAATGATTCTTAGTAACTGAATACCACCAGTCAAAATTATGGCAGATATTGAAACCTTTTAGCATATCTCTAACCTAGAAACCAGTTTTCAGTGGCATCTGATTACCTTTCCACGGAGTCAAAAACAGTCTATTTTAGTGTACTATAATATGTAATCTGAGATAAATCCCATGTTTTTTCATAAGTCAATACCCTGTGTGCACTGCCTTCAGGAACTTCAGCATCCTGACTCATCAATATCAGCATGAGAAAGGAATACAGGATTGCAGATCAGAATTTCAATGCCCCTCTGTTTATGCAAAAAATCATTTATTGAAGCCTAGCCAATCAAAACAGAAAGAAATTGTATGTACACCAGGATGAATTATTTCTGCCAACGTTTTCTTTTGGTAAATAGCACTATAAAAAGAAACAGACAAAAATATCTCCAGAATCTGCTTAGATCTTCAAATCAAGGGTCACCTGGAAATGCTGCCCTCAAATAGATGATTGCCAGAATTTGTATGCTTATTATAAAGAGAGCTTGCCAAACAACTAGATTATTTTTGCAAGTAAACTCAGAAAGGCCTCTGTGGGTTTTGCAGTGACGGTGAGCTGGACTCACATTTCTGAGTTGTCACATTTGATTTATATGACCCCAAGCCCATGTCCACAACATCCTCTCTGACGAGAATGACCTTCTCCTTTTTGCTCAGTGACAATCTTATTTCCCAAAACGCCCCTCATAAACCACCCCTCTCTACTGATATGCCCTTTCCTCTGAGGTAAGCATTGCATGTCTTTTGAATTCAATCGCAGACCTGATTTCTAGAACTTCCTTCACTACAAGGTCCCAATTATTTTATTTGTATTCAAATTCCCAGTTTAGTAATCGAAAACATCCTGTAACTAAAATCATTCATTAATCCTTTCATTTATTCACATTTATTGAATGGCTTCTATATGTTAGAGTTTCTATGCTATCTTTGACATGATCATGATGAACAAAAAAGACAAGGCATCTACTCTCACAGAATTTATATTCTAGTTGAGGAAAACAAAAAAGGTAAATTTTCCAAAAATCCATCTAGTGATAATGCTCTGCAGATAAATGCAAAAGAATGACCTAGTAGCCATCATATAGTAACTATGTGTGGTTTATCATAAAAGGCCCCTCTAAAGAGAAGACATTTAAGCTATTGTAATATTTTAATGCTAAGAAACAGCCTGAGGGAGCCGGCCGAGTGGCAAGGTGATTAGGCGCTGGCTTAGGAAGCTAGCGGCCCCAGTTCAGGTCCCACATATAAGGGCCGGAGTAGATCCCTAGTAAGAGCATCCCAGGCAGAAGGAACAACTAATGTAAAAACAAAAAAAAAATAAATGAGTAGAGCTATTCAAGGAATCGAAAGAACACCAGTATAGCCAACAAGGGAGAAAATTAAAAAAGGAGACAGAGGTAAAATGTAATTTGATTGGACATGACATGACAGGATATGATGGAACAAAGCCAGGGAGGTAGAAAGACACTAGGTCAAGTATGACTTTGCAAAAATGAAAAAAAAAAAAAGATTAGATGTTCAAATACAGTGGAGTGTCACTAGGGATTTTTTAGCGAGGGAGTAACATGATCGTATTTACATATTAAGAGATCATTCTGGTGGCTTTTAACAGAACAGATTACAGACCAGCGAGGAGGTTATTTCATTGGTTTGGGCAAAGAATCTTACTGATTCAGATTAGGATGTTAGGGGAGAAAGTCAACATAATAGGGAAGATACAGGAGATATTTGGGAAGTAGCATTTACAACATTTTTTAATTGGTTAGATGTGTTAAATGTGGAATAAAGGAGACATATGAATAATATTGAGATTTTTATCTAAATCAAGTGGGTGGGACATCGTTTTTGATTAAGTTACAGAAGAGTGGGGAAATATTGTGTTTGTTTGGGAAAGGGGGCAGGGTAGAAATTAAGAAGAATCTTTTGGAATCCTTTGGATATAATAAATTTGGAATGCTTTTAATTTAATATATATTTTTAATGGATTCCTTAAGGCTTTATATGTCCAAGATCATGCCATCTATAAATTACTTTTACTCTTCCTTTTGTATCTGGTTGCATTTTTCTTTTCTTTGTTTAATTGCCCTAGATAGAAACTCCAGGACAATACTGAATAGACGTGGTGAGAGTGGACATCCTTGTCCTAATCCTGATTGTGGGAATACTTTTAGTTTTTACCATTATCTATGATGTTATTTGTGTGATTTCTTAAATGTCCTTGATTAGGCTGAGGAAATTTCTTTCTATTTCTAGATTGTTGAGTGTTTTTATAGTAAAGCGGTATTGACTTTTGTCAATGCTATTTCTTCATCTATACTAAGATTATCATGTGGTATTTGTCTTTCATTCTCTTGATTTGGTGTATTACTTCAATTAAATATCATATGTTTACCAATCTTGCATTCCTGGATCAATTCCACTTGTACATGGTGTATAATCTTTCCATATGTTGCTAGATTCAGTTTGCTACTATCTTGTTGAGGATTTTTGCATCTAATCATGAAGAAATTGGTCTTTAGTCTTCTTTTTCATGTTTTTGTCTGCTTCTGGTATGAAAGCAATACTAACCTTATAGGATTAATTGAGACATGTTCCTTTTTCTTTTATTTCTTGCAAGTGTTTGTGAAAAAAAATGGAATTCTTGTTTAAATGTTTGGCAGAAACCATGGGTATGGCCTTTTTTGAATGTGTATGTGATGTGTATGTGGAATATTTTGATTAGTATCTCAATCTTTTTACATGTTATAGATCAATTCAGATTTCTTACTTCTTCTTGACTCAATTTCAGCAGACAGCGCTTTTCTAGGATTTTGTCCATTTCATCAAAGTTATCTAATTTGTTGACATACAGTTTATATAAGTTTCCTAGAACTATCACAAACTTGGCAGCTTAAAACAAATTTATTCTCTCACAGTTCTTGAGGGCAGACAACCAAAATCAAGGTGTCAGCAGGGCCACACTCACTATGGATGCCGTAGGGCCCCTCTTTGTAAGGATAGTTTTGAGGTCAGTTTTCGTTTTTTGTTTCTGTTTTCAGTTTTGTTTTTTTCTGAGAACCTGAAAACCTTTTCTTACCTACCTCTTTTCTTGGTTATCGCTGGTAAATCAGCAGGTCTATAAACTAGCTTTTTGCTTTCAAGAACTACCTATCTCCTCTTAATTGCTTACAAATAAATAACTAAAAAAATCACCATTTGTTTTCAAGATTATCATTGGGTTGAGCTTCTTCTACTCCCTGTATCAAATAGAGTCCATTTTTGGGGAAGAAGAATTCAGACCACTTTCTTCTTAATGGTGACCTCTTCCTGTGGGCAAAATCTCTGAGGCATTTTTCAGGAGCTTGGGGTAGTGGCTCACTTCTCTGGGGTAACACCCTCCTTTATGAGCCAGACACTGGGTGATGACAGTAGCTCTAGTCTTCTCAGCTTGCATACCCAGGTGCAAAACCTTCATCTGAGCAAGTTGGGGTAGGATGCTCAGGGCCATAGCGTGTCAGCCTGTGGCACCACTTGCAGCCTCCACCCACTGAGGGGGAGCTGGGTAGAGACAGAAAGCCCAAGAACTTTCTGCCACAGTCACATTGAATTTGACCTCCGGAATGCAGAACTGAGGCAGTTGAGAAATGCTGGGTGGGGTGTGGGGGGGTGTGGAATGGGAAATGCCGGTGGCTTGCGTCTCTGGAAAATACCATAAATCTTGACTGTGAGCTAGAGGGCACATGAGCCCTGTCTTCTCGGCCACACCTGCTGGAGTGGAACTTTTTTGTAGCAGATGGGATGGACAAGAGAGGGGACACATCACAGCACAACTGCTATAGACTATCACTATTTTTACTGAAATTTAGTAGAATTTCTTGAATGAATCATTCTCCCTTTGCTATAATAATGTAGGACAATTTCCACAGATCTTAAATGGTTGTTTTGCTTTACAATTTTTTTTCTGTGATGGTTACATCACAGGAAAGTGGTTATCATTTTAACTAAGATGGATAATGGTAGGTCTAGTACAGAGAATGAGAAGAAGGGTAAAGAGTGGAAGAGTAAAACAGAACAGAGAATGGCTATAAATTGCTTTATTTTTTCAGAGGTAGAGGTCTTAAAATCAGTACCTTTGAAAGTGTACTTTGTATTTAAAAATGTACCTATGCACCCAAAATTTATGTCTTACACACAATTTCCAAAACACAAAAGAAAGCTCTCCAAAGAGGCCATGTGTTAGAAACTTCTATATTAGACTATTACACCCTTAAGGGAAGGAAGAATCTATTATCCTATTTATATTTTTATGTCCTGTATTACAAGTAAAGTTCTGGCACACTGTAGTTTTTGAATAAAATTTGATGAGACGCTAAGTGCATGAAGTAATACAAAACACAGGAGAAAAAAAAAAAAGAGAGAAGATGGCAGATTTCCAAGAATTTATGGTCTCTTTGAGGGGAGAATCTGTCTGCATTAATAATTAGAAATAATGATAAATAAACAAATAATAAACTGATAAATAATGAAATACATATATGGGATGAAACTACATAAAACTGCTTAAGTTGAGTTTGGAGAGGTTAAAGTTACTAAAAAAAACCCAGATATTTTAGCATTTAGTTTGTCATAAAAAGGGTTAGCATTTTATTTTTATATACAAAAATAAAATGATCACAAAATTAAAATTTCAAAGTAATCAGCTGCTGCGTTTTAAATATAAATCGTTGTTGGAAATGGTAGGAACACAACAGAAAAATCCAGCAGCAGATGAATGGAAATGTGGAATAAGATAAAGGAAAAAAAAATGAGAAGACATGAGAAATGATGTGAGAAGATAAAATTAATCATGGCTTAACCAGCCTCAGAGAGACCATTTTAAAATGCAGGCTAGCACATGACAGCGGCCCTTTTTCTCTCTGAGGAGTGGCCTTTAGAAACCCACTGAAGTTTAAGACATTATCTGAAGGGGAGAAGAGCCTTTTATTCCTTATTTATTTTACCTGCACTTTTCACCACCTTCACACATGCCTTCGCAGGAGGAGCTGATACGCTGCAAGGTCTCCAGTGGCTGCGTGTCCTCTGTCGGCAGATGTAGGATTATTGAAGGAAAATCTCTCAATGGGCAGTGTTATGTATTATGAGAACCGAAACAGGAAAATGCCGATTTAATTTTAGTACGAGTCCTCTTTGGTGGCCACATTTAAGACAAGGATGTGTTCATAGGAAACACATGATTGAAAACATGCATTATTTAAAACCTGAGTCTGATAAGCACACTAGGTTTGAATTAATCACCTGAAATGGTACCATGATTTGGTAAGACATAAACACAGATTACAATTCACTGGGCTTGTTAAATATGCATACAATGCGAATTTATCAGGTAGGTACATTTCCTTACTTAAAAGAATCTCATTTGGTGGCAAACTGGGAAATTGGTATGCAATGAATAAAAGTTCATAAAATCAAAATAGAAAGTGATGAAGTCTATGGGGGCAAGGGTCATTTCTTATTCTAAAGTAAAGTATTACTTTAATCATTTATTCATTCAACAAATATTACATTTCTACTATGGTACATCTTCTAAATGGGGGGATGGAAGGGGTTATAAAGATAAAAAAGTCATGCTCTACTGATGAAGGTAGTGTTTGTTGAATCAATGACTATGCCAAAATGGGTAAATTTAACTAAAGAAAGGGAAGAAAATCAGATTTGCACAAAGATTTGGAAAAAAGATGTTTTCCATTGTATGTATATTATTAATACTATAGATTTATAGAATATTTATATTAATAATACTTTGGCTTACAAATCATAATCTTACAGCAACAATACTCCAAGAAGGTATTAAATGACCATTTCATAGATGAGGCTCAAAATAGCGAAGTGTCTTGTCTAAATTCTCATAATTATTAGTGGTAGAGTAGAACCTTGAACCCAAATTTTTGTAGCTTCTTTCATTCTCCTCTGTAGAAGGCGGTAAGTCTTCTTTACTACTTACATGGAAACCTTCAGGGCTGTATCCTCACCAAGTCGCTTCCAGGGAAACCAGTCCAGTGAAAAAAGTATTGCATTTCATTTTCAAAGGTCTCAGACTCTATCTGGTATTGCTACACTAGCACCATGCCTATGGTCGCACATGCTAATGTTTTGTTTCCTCATTTCTGAGGAAACTTCTGTAAACTTCTATCTCACCACCGTCAATGTCAATCCTCTAGCACAGAGAAAAAAGAAAATTGGGTTTTATTTTAGTTTCTTCCTGAGTTGTGTATTTATCAGTGTGTCTTGGGGTGTTTGATTTATCATCCAATGTTCCCAAAGTCCGGAAGAGGCGTTTCCCTTGGTTCATGGCTTTTACTGGAATTTCTGATCATTGTTTACGCAATAGGACACAGAACTCTTCTGAATGGAGCCATTGCATATTTACTATAGGGCAAAACAACTTTATTTATTGTCCTATATCTTTATTTCCCAGGATACTATCATTAAAACATACAGGTATATAATACTTAATTAAAAGCTTGAGACAATAAAATGTAAATACAGCATAGGAGGGGAAAACATAAAGATGTGTGGCATGTAATAATTTTCTTAGAGAACCAGGGTATATATTCAAGAGGTTAAGCTTTAAGGAGGCAGGTGGGGAAGAGGGTCACTCAGTTAAGAAAGCCTGTTTTTATCCTAATTTCTTTTACTCAGATTTTCCTTTCTTCAAAAATTGATGTAACCTTTACTATTTTCCTAACCCCCTCTACCCACAAAATGTTTTTCTCATGCCAAGCTCTTTATTCCTCCCTTCTTTTAATCACATGAGATTAACACACAATGGATATGTTAGGAAAACTTCAGAAGGCTGATCAGGGCTTTCAATTTGAGAGAGAAGTACAGATGTTTCTCACCTTATGATGGGGGGTATGTCCCAATAAACACACTGTAAGTTTAAAATATTGTAAATTACAAAAATGCATTCCATACACCTAACCCACCCAAAATGTCATAGCTTAGCCGAGCTTATCTTAAACATGCTCAGAACATAATTTAAAAACAAAACAAAAAGCTGGCAACATAGTACAGTGTAGAGTATCAGTTCTTTACCCTGGTGACCACATACCTGACCAGGGCCTGTGACTAGCAGCTACTAACCAGCCTCAGGAGAGAATATTGTACCACAGATTGCTTGCTAGCTCAGGATAAGTACAAATTTGAAGTACAGTTTCTACTGAATGCGCATTACTTTCTCACTATCCTAAAGTCAAAAAATTATGTCACACCATTGTGATTCAGGCACCATTTGTATATTATAATAATTACATTCTGAGAAATGCAAGAAATACCTATTCTACACTTGATAATCCCAGTGTCTCCTTCTGAGCTTGAGGGGTAGGGATGGGTTCAGAATAACCAGGACAACTTTATTTTTGTACCAAGGATCACGGTACTCTTGTTACACTGTGGGAAAATGTAACCAAAATATGTGAATAATTCAAAAAGATGGGTGGGGTTGAAGGCCAGTAGATGAACAGCAAGAGAAACATCCTTAGTTTGACTCCTTTCCAATTGATTAAAAGTTTCAGACTAAGTGACGCTGCAGGTAATTGTAGATTTTTTTTTGTTGTTATCTAGAAGGAATGCCAATTATTTTATTCAGTAAAACAGGTAACCACACAGCTGTGTTTTATTGCTCTGTAAGATATTAACCAGTTTTTTATGTAACCCAATATTAGAGCCCAGGAAGGGCTGCCTCAAAATACCCTACACTATCATATTGATTACTTTGAATTGATGTTACTTGACAAGCATCTGGTGTAAGGAAGGCATGTTGACCCTCCTTTGTCTTCTTGAATGCAGGAAATAAATCTCCCCTGTGAAAAGTGCCCTCCATGCCAGGGGGGCTGAGACACACGCCTTCATTGCTAGACTTGAAAAATCCTGGGCTGAGAAAAGCTTGTATAAATAAATCATATTAACTGTGTTACTAATTTAATACTCAAGCCAAGTCTTTGTTTAACTTCCTCACTAATGAGCACCCCAAACCTAAGTGCTTTGATGTGTCGTTTCTTTACAAACTTGTTGTTTCTTTGTCTAAAAAGTACTAAGACCTGGCTGATTCATCATTTCAGAGAGCATTAATTATTATCTCCCAGGAAAACATATTAAATTGTTTTTTTTCTTCTGTAAGATAAGTGACACAGGGAAGTTAATTTTATTCGCCTTGGCTTATAATACCTGAACCTGAAACAGGCTCTATGAAGAGTTTTACACTTTGGCAAAGTTAAATCATTTGTGATGGGATTAATATCCAGACAACTTACGGAGGTAGGAGCAGGCAACTCAAGAAAACTTTGCTGCAAAATATGTATCAATGTAAAGTAAAAATTTGGCTTTTTTCTGTCAAATTGATGAATAAATCTTAGAAACTCTTAGGGAATAATATTGGGTCTTTGGAAAAGTCACGACACATGTTTGCAATTGATGGCACTAGTTCATTTTTGGAAATACTAGCGTCATTTGCATCTATGTTATTGCTATGTCATTTGACAGCTGACAGCTCTAGCTTCATTCTAAAAAAAAAAAAAAACTGAGTGATTTGGTTGAGTTTTGGAGATTTTACAACCAGTTGAAGATGAAAGACCAAACTGTGCATTTTTGCCATATTTTATTTTACTTCCATAAAGGGAAGAATGCGCATCAAGCTTGTGAAAAGTTGCATAAAGTTTACAGTGACAATGCTCTACAAGAACATCAGTGCCAACAATGGTTCATGAAATTCCGTGCTGGTGATTTTAATCTCAACAATGCTTCTCAGTCAGGGAGGCCCACAGAGGTTGATGAAGACAAAATAAAGGCATTGATTGATCGATTCAAATCTACATTGCACGACACACAAGATTGAAGAAACATTGAACATCCGTCATTCAAGTGCTCACAACCACCTGAAGAAGCTGGGATATGTAAGCAAGCTCAATTTCTGTTCTGTATGAGCTCAAAGAAGTTCATTTGACAGCGCATAAAAATATCTGCAATATGCACATTAAACGTGAGGAAAACAATCCTTTTTTGAAGCGACTGTTAAATGGTGATGAGAAGTGGATTGTTTACAACAATGTGGTACGCACAGTCTTGGTTTTGATATGATGATTAGCCGCGAACAACATCAAAAGCAGATATTCATCAGAGGAAGGTTATGCCCTCAGTGTGGTGGGATTTTAAAGGTGTTGTGATTTTTGAGCTCCTACCAAGGAACGAAACAATCAATTCGAATGTATACTATCTGCAATGGGACAGTTTGAACGAATCCATCATCCAGAAATGTCCAGAGCTTGTTAATTGTAAACGAGTTGTGTTCCATCACGACAACACACACAAGTGTGTTCACCACATACAAGTTTGATCACCTGTCAAAAATTATTTGAGCTTGGATGGGATGTGTTGCCACACCCATCATACTCACCTGACCTTGCATTCAGACTTCCACTTGGTTCACTCTCTTCAAAATTCCTTGAGTGGTATAATGTTCAATTCAGATGAGGCTGTAAATCAGCACCTTTTCAGTTTTTCACAAATAAAGACAGGTCCTTCTATGAACGAGGAATTATGAAGCTTACTGAAAGACGACAAAAGGTTATTGAACAAAATGGGCAATATATCACTGATTAATATTTATTTTTGTTATAAATAAATGATCTTTGAAAAACATAGACAAAATGCATCATGACTTTTCCGAAGACCCAATAAAATATTATTTGTTATCATCTGTGTAAACTTCCCACATAGCAGAAATTCTGTACCTTAACAGAATAAGCTTCCCTGCTCAGATTTGATTTTATATGCAATTGATAAATTAAAACAAAAAAGGAAAAAAAATTCCTCACTTATGATAAAGCTAAAATTCCTTAAAAATTGTTATAATCTTTTTGTGTTTATTTAAAACATTTTTTCATTTTGATTAAATAGATAATATTATTTCTCAGTACCCGTGATCCTATCTTCCGTTACTATCTCTGCTCTAAAATTTTGGTTTGCCTCACATATCAGCTCCCAAATTTAGAAAAAAAGAACATATTCAGGAGGGCTTCTGCAGGTCTTCTAGACAAATGCAAAGATTTGTTATTTCATCTGATTAAAAAAAAACAGAGGTGTTAGGAATAATTAGAGTTGTTTGCTGTGTTCCATATTTTATAATTAGCTTAACAAAATCTGTGTGGGAAGAATCATCAAAGCAGAAGAAACAGTGTTCCCTAACTAAAGACTGTACAAGTAAAATATTACTACAATCAGTATTTCAGTAATTATACAGTTTATGGTCCTAGAGATTTTTCAATTATTTTACTGTCTATAATATTTTCTTACCCTCAGGAGAAACACTGGTCAAACTCCTGAAATACTATGTATTAAACCCCAGTAGAAAATTTACTCCCCCCTTTATCATATCCTTATCCATTCTAATCAATTAACAGTAAATCAACAGGTTTCTGCTTCCTACTGATGCTTGCTGAAAGACTTGCTATAAACTATAGGTTAGACTTGTGTCGTCCATAAAAAAAAGGCTGTCACAATGCCTGTTGTAAAGATTCCATCAGATACTCCAAATTATTGGTACTTCAATGAATAGATAATTAGAAGACTCTTGCAAGCTGATAATGCTTAGAAAATGTTCATAGAGTATATATGGGCTGAGTCAGTATTTGCAGATCTGGAAGCCAACCTACTTCCTGAAAGACCTACTTCTTTCTTACCCAACACCCATAGTTACAAAAATTACATAAGATGAAATGGTGAGGAAAATTTAACTATGGTTATTTGTTTGAAATATTATTATCATCTTAGTGTTCTAATTTTATGCATAGATGGCTATTACAGACTGAATGTTTGTGAACCCCACTCCGCGATTCAGAAGTTTGATTCTAACACCCAATATGAAAGTATTAGGAGATGTGGCCTTTGGAAGTTGATTAGGTCATGGGTGTGGAGCCCAAATGAACACAATTAATCCCATTATAAAAGAGACTCTGCTGCTGCTTTTTTATTGGAGTTCTCAAGCTACTGAACTGTGGGTAACAAATTTCTACTGTTTTCAAGGCACCCCATCTATGGTATTTTGTTATAGCAGCCCAAATGAGTTAGAGCAACAAAGAAGCCCTTTTAACTCTAAATATTAGTAGGCTATACTTTTCCAAACTGAAATTAAACACTTTATATGAAATTTGTTCTCACTAACTCCTTAGAATTGTAAACTACTTTGCTGAATCCCACTACATTTTCATGGCAATATGCATATTTACATATAATCAATAAAAATCTATCCTCCTTTTTACCAAGATATAAAATTGGGCAAAATGACGCATCATTAGATAAATTAATTGTGTAACCAACCTCCTATGTATATTGTCATATTTGAGAAAAAAATCTCATTTAATAAGTTATGATAAGCCTTCCATTTAACAAACGAGGATACTCACCCAAGATGGAGTGACAGACACAGAATTTACCCTCTGGCCTAAAACAAACAAAAACTTCGTGGGATATATGGAAACATGGATTATCAAGACACTGAACATAAGCAATTTTGATGTAACTTAATATCCAGTAGAAGTTTATCTGGAGCTGCCTGTTTTTCATCTTTTACTCATCATTCAGTTTCTAATTGCCCTGAAAGCAACTTGTCTGAATCTAGATCTGATTTCTAGCTGTTCAATTTAAAATGTATTCAACTTATTACCTTCAGTATTTGCACTTAGTAAAGTAGCAGTAGTGTAAGTTTGTCTATGACCTGTGAAGTATACTCAATTTAAAGTTCAGTGGTGGAGACATTCATATAATAATAAAAAAATTAAAACAAAATAAGTATGTGGTTTCAGAAAAATAAAGGTACTTATATAGAAATTATTACATTCCAGGCAGTGTTTTAAAACAGATACGGAGGGAAAGATAGAAATAGATATGGATAGTCAGTTTATATTACATAGAATACAATATACACCCACAGCAACCTTAGGTTTTATGAGATACCCATTTGCAGAAGAAGGGACCTAGGCATAAAAATGATAAAAATGGTACATGAGAGAACCAGGATTTGCACTCAGTTCCAGTTCTTCCTATTTTATTTATTATTTACTGATATTGATATTATTTACTGATAATTTAGAATATCATCTAGAGAGCCAGTATCATCTTTTGTGTGTGTGTCAATCCAGTTAAATTACCAGCTCCCTAAAAAAAAAACCAATATTTTTTTACATTTTTATAAGATTTGACTGTGCTTATTTAGCAAAGTAGCTTGCACATACAAGATATACAATGAGCAGTTGTTGACAGACTAACCATAAAGAACCCATTCATTTTAAAAGACAAGAAAAAACCTGTCATATCTAGTAAGTGTCATATTTTGATATGAATTAGCATATTTTCTGATGTTTCTGATTAGAAGGGTGAAGTGCAAATGAGTCATAGGATAATGGCCATTTATCATTCACAGCAATTGCTTTGGAGCTGAACACAGATGTTGATTATAAAAAAGTATATCTTCATGCAGCACAATTATGCTCTCTTGGACAAGCAAAAGCTTATTGTAGCATATTTTCCTCACCAAAAATATCTGGCATCATTAATATATACCAGCTTTTGCGCTTTATTTAACTCAGTAGTGTTAAGTGGATAAAGAGTAAGGATTACTTTTTCAATCTATAACAGGTAAAGCCACATTAGAAGTGAAAATTATTAATGAAATCTAAAATTATTATTCAGTGATATGAAAATTATAACAAAAAGAGAAGCAAATGTTCTAAAGATAAAGCACGAATGAAAAGATACCACCACTCTTACATTATAAAGATATAGAAAAAAATGTATGCAGCGATATATTTTTTTTCTAACTACCTGACCTCCACACCTCCATGCCATTTACACTAAAGTATCAAAAAACATATAATAATTATGATTCAGATTCATGCTAGGATGCTTATCATTAAGAGAATTTTAACAGCAAGGTTACAAAGTCATCTTTTGAAGCTGCCACAATTACTGACAGAATAAAGGAGTATAATTTAGATCTGTGATGTGGTTATCATCTTTTAATTGTGCTGTTTTTACTTGGAAAACACTGGAAGCATTCAAATATTGTACTCCTTTGTTCTTTGTATTGTTGTCTTAAAAGTAACATTTTTCTCTCAAGTTTGCAAATGCTTTGTGTAGCTAAAGTTGCGCAACCCGAGCTTTGTCAGAATGAGGTTCAGGTCACACCTTACCAAATTTTTAGCTTAAGTTCTAGAACAAAAGTGAAGAAATAGGAATAGCTTAGCTCTTTTCAAAGTATGTTGTAGATAAAATGTTGCTAACTCAGAAACCGACATTTGTAAATTGAATATATGATATTATTTAAAAAAATAAGGCATTGGGCCGGCGGAGTGGCGCAGTGGTTAAGCGCTGGCTGGGGAAGCCAGCGGCCCCGGTTCGGGTCCCACATATGAGGGCCAGTGACACTACCCTCAAATAAATAAATAAATAAATAAATAAATAAATAAATAAATAAATAAAGTGTTTACAATGAAGAAATTAAAACTGAACCATACATTTCCTCAAAAATTAAGTAGGTAATACTGCTTACCTCATGTTTCCTATGATAGAGTATTGATATGCCAGAAAAAGATTGCTAACATAATATTCTAGAATTATAAGATTGAGTGATAAACTACGTGATCTAAAAAAAGAAAGGAAACCATCCTTGTTTAGGTAACCACTAGGTGCCAGGTAAAGTGCTAATTCCTTTTTTTTTTTTTTTTTTTTTTTGAGGGCAGTGTCACTGGCCCTCACATGTGGGACCGAACCGGGGCCCCTGGCTTGCCAGTGCTTAACCATTGCGCCACTCGGCCAGCCCTAAAGTGCTAATTCTTTTATGTAGTTTAAGTCTCATAACTCTCCTGAGGTGTAGTTATCAGAAAAATGAGAAAATTGAGTTAAACTAAATGCTTCAAAAATCTTTGCCCAAGTATTTATTTACTGCTTTCAAAATACTTACTGGAAATTATGCCTGGAACCATCTTAAACGCTAAGAATATAGAATTGAATAGGACAGACAATATCTCTTCACAAAAGGAGCTTAACCACTAGTGTTTTACATACTGGGGTGCTAAAAAAAAGGTATACATATTTTAAGGGATGTTATCTATATATTACCTTTCAAAGTTGAATTTAATTACAGTAGCTATGTGTAGTACGATGTTTGCTCAAAAGATGGTGTTAATGAAATGAATGCTAATGTCATTCATTGTATTACAATTTTAATACAGTTTTTTCCTTTCCTACAATGTGTGTACATTTTTTGGCTCCCTGGTGTGTGTGTGCGTATTTATTATATATGTTATATATAATTTATAATTAATAATAAATAATATACAGCATGATATGTAATTAATATGTAAGTAACATATATGTAACAGTTTATATATTATAATACAATATGCAATATACAGTTATGTGCTATATATTATATATAATATAGATAATATGTAACCAAGTAAATGAATGAAATAATCATCAAAGAACGTGCTTCCCCTGTACTGTTCTTAAGTATTTTTCCTGTACTACTCGATTTGCACTTTCTTGTCAGTCCTGCAGGAAATTCAGGTACACAGTCACATTTCTAAAGCCTCCATCTTGTTCTAGGGCATCCCATGTTTTCTTTAAGACATTTAAAATACGTTAAATCTCAAGTTTCATGAACACCATAGTTTTCTAGGATCTAGACTCAATACTCTTTTGCACAAGTACTTTTCCTGGGGGATTTTCTTAGCGCCTCTCTGTATTATTTTATTTTAATTTGTTTCATTTTATCATGTTTAACAATACCCCTTCAGAATGAGTAAAATGCTTATGTATGCCCCTAGGAAACAGTGGAAATATAGCTGTCCCTGAAAGTCCATGGGGCCGCCCCTTGCTAGGAATCCTGAGCGCTATTGGAGAATGACCAGCCCAGGT
Source organism: Aselliscus stoliczkanus (assembly GCA_033961575.1). Taxonomy (NCBI): domain Eukaryota; kingdom Metazoa; phylum Chordata; class Mammalia; order Chiroptera; family Hipposideridae; genus Aselliscus; species Aselliscus stoliczkanus. The sequence continues at coordinate 117,855,001 of CM066736.1, forward strand.
TGCAGTCTGACTTGGATGGTGTGCTGTTCACCTCATCCTCCTACAAAGAGGTCTTACAGAGAACTTCACATCAGTGATGTGTGCTCTTGATAAAGAGTTAAATCATTTCCTTTTTCCCTTCCTCTATGCCCTACTCCACAATTTCTTTCTTTTTTTTAAATAGTGTTTATGGGTAAGGAGATCCTCACCCTTTTTATGGAGAAAAAAAAGAGAGTAAAAAAAAGGGAATAAAAGCAAAAGCATATAAACCAACCAACAAGACCAAGGCTGCGGTTTGATTCACACATTATTTGATTTTGATAGCCCCGGTCCTAAGCAGTAATAGTTTGTAGGGAACAGGATATCTACATATATAAAACATCAGCAATTATTATATATCATTATCTCTAGTGTAAAGTGGCATGCACCAAAATGGAAAAAAAATCATTTCAACCCAAAAGATAAAAGTAAAGGGGGCACTGCAGTACACTTCTGATGCACTGCAAAGTGTTAATTTTGCCTCAGTCCTCTGAAATTTTTTCAGTTTTTTTTCACTATTTTCTTTTTACCCCATTCATAATATTGCCATCCACTCACAATATTAAAGCAGATTACAATATTGTGCTGTTTGATAAATATTTCAACACTTTTAATGTGTTTACTTTTTTCTTGACTGTCATATAATCAAAATGATTTTATAATAACATTGGCTATTTAATAAAGTGGATTAGGAATGCAGTTGGCAAAGTTTATGAAAGCTTAAGTATATCATCTTCGCTTTTTGCTTTTATAACTTTAGTTTCTCTTCACTATTATTCATCTCCCTGCTGCTCATCCCATTTCATATCCTGGGCTGACCCATGGAATTTGTTCTTAGGGTCCTGCAATTTGTTCATACATACAGTATTTACATTCACAGTCAATTCATTTCAACCATTTTATTTCAAGCACCAGTAAAAAGAATCCCTCATTTCACTAAAAACCAAGCATTGTGAAATTATGATTATTTTTAACCATCTTATGGAAGAAGCTTAGGGTCACAGGGTGAGATTCAAGTGAGAAATAACTAAGACCCTACATGGTCTTTCATCTGTTGAATCTGCTTGATTGAAACTACTTTCAGATTCTACACGGGTTGAGATCAACCTCACGTAAATGTGTGATAGCAGGAGATAAAAATGAGAAATGGTGCTTGGCATTCATATTCCTCACTCTGCCCACCTCCCCGGACCTAGGTATGCGACTGTACCATGCTGTTTCCATTTATTTCAGAGGAGGCATTAGCCTTTCTATTGCGCTTATTCCCATAATGACTATTTCCAATGTTTTATTGAATTGAGGTCTCGAGCATTGCAATTTAACGTTCGTTCTCCTCTTCACAATCTTTAAAACTCCACGCAACTTCTTCTCTCCTTGTATGTCCTACCAACTGTTTCCTTAAATGAGCTTTAGTAGCTCCCAACACAGTTGTGAGCCAGCAGGATGCTGTTGTGAAGGGATGGAGGGGAGGCAGTTCATACTTCCCCCAAGTATATTAACTGGAAAGCCCTTCCACTCAAGTCATGTACCGAAGCACTTCAACCACGGCACCTCTGACCCTGACACTTCAAGTGGGAGCTCGGATCAGTTCCTATTAAGAGAGGCACATAAAGCTGCCATTGTCACAAATTCAGCTAGTAATGGATAAAGTGGTAATTAAATTAAGATGGTTGTTGGAGAGAGAGGTGGCTTCATAACAAAATCTAACAGTACTGAAATTCACTTTCCCACTTCCCACCTCTACCAATTAATACAGCAGCTCAGGATTGGGTTATTTATATTCAGCCTTCCAAGTCACCTTGCTACATAAGAGCTGTCTCCAACTGCTAAAAAGTTTGCTAGAGAGAAAAAAAAAATTACATTATATATATATATATATATATATATATATATATATATATATATTTTTTTTTTTTTTTTTTCCCCACAAGCCTATATGAGGAGTTTATAAGGTCTTAGAAAAATAACTTCTCAGAAAAAATAGGATGCCTCTGTATGGAATACCAACAAAGGGACTAGCCAAACACTAAATTGCAGATTAATTATCTTCAGTTTTGTTCTGTAATTGAGTTAGTCTCATACCAAAAGATCCAGGATGGCCAGAGAGAAACTGACAAGTAGGTCTTTTTAACAGGTTTACTGTTAGATGCAGTAAACCATTCACAAGACAAATGCACAAAATTATATACCCAAATCACTTGAGGACCCTTAAAAACTACTGTTACTTGAATCCCACCCTTAGAGCTTTAGATTTAATTGGGCTTGCAGGCAGCCTTTCAAAAGGGACTTTTAAAAACTCCATATGTGATATTTATGTGAAGCAGAGGTAACAATCACTGTACTACAACTTAAATTTCTTCATACTTTTCTTTTTGTAGCAGTTATGCTGTCTGGTTTTCAAATGGATTTAATACCTGTAGCCTTAAGGCTGTGGGAACTGAAAGATGGAGGAACTTTCATCAGCAAACAGAAATGCTGCAGCCATGCTTATCATTCTAAAGGTTACGGTTCCTACTTTTTTGAGCAGAGCCTATCGAGTCATCCATATTTCCTCCATTTTCAATTTATATTCACAACTTGTGTACCTGACACAATAGAAAGCCCCTGACTGCTGCGACAGATTCAATATTTTCAGCCAATTTCTGGGATCAGGTCTCTGATTTGCTATTCTCCTCAAGAAACTGAAATCAGAAAATTTTAGATGATGAAAGGGAACTTTTTAAATCCAGTTCAGATTCTCAGCTATGGAGTCTACCATCTACAAATAGTTTGTGTCAAGAAAAATAGATAGATAAAAGTAGGTTCATATTAAACATGGGAGAACACAGACACCCATCCTAGTTTTCTCCTCAGTTCTCATGGAAATAAGTGTAGTGTTTTTGTTGTCATTGTTTTAAAATTATTTTAAGAAAGGTCACACAAGGACAATTAAAGTGGCAAAGGAAAAATATGTAAATGTAAAACAGATGGATAGTGGTAACAAATTTAGAAGATGAGAGAAAGCTGAAACTTAAGATAGCCAGAGAGAAAGACAGAGAACCGCCTGCTCTGCATTGCATTATCCTAGAAATGTGCAAGAATTTGATGAACCACAGACCTCTGCAAATGTGGTTAGGGGGAGCTAAAAACAGGATAGTTTGAAAATCTGTTGAAAAAGGTGTATGCTATGATGTTTACCCACCTGGCTCAGGCTGGCAATGACTCTCTTCCTGCACTAGAAAAAGACTGAAGGTATATTATGTGGAAAGAGCCAACAATGAATATTTTGAACTGGAACACTAGGCACAGAAGAAGGCAATTTCATCAAAAAAAAAAAAAAAGCAGGGTTGGGGCATGAAATCCATGCATTCGTAAAAAAACAGGTATATTCCACTTAGGACAGGGTCTCTTGGGATGGAATCCTAGTTTTCTGCTTGTAACAAGCACTATGACTTTAGACAAGTTAGTTTTTTTCTTTGTGCCTCAATTTCTTCATCTGAAAAATTAATATAAACATAGTTATTAGATTGATATAAAGATTAAATTGATGGATGTATGCAAAGTACATATTCCAATGCTTGGCAAAAAATAAACACTATATATGTTTTAAAAAGTCATACTATCGCCCTAGTTGGGGCTCTGGATAATGACAGTGAAACTTAAACTGTACAGCCAAAGATCAAAGATTCTTCCCAGAGGGAAAATTATGTGTGTGTGTGTGTGTGTGTGTGTGTGTGCACATTTCTAACTCACAGAGTTTCCAATCAGCTTTTGAGAGCCTCCCATAATTATATGGAACACCCAACTATCAATAGATATATGAGGAAAATTTCTATCAGAACAGATAGAAAACAAAATAAATCACTAAAATAATTTTAGAATAAGTGAAAACAATATAGGGAGAGTAAAAGTGCAAAAAGGAGCTATAATTAGTTTCTGCAGAGAGAAAAGAAGAACACATTGCACATATGAAAGAACATCATGCTATGAAACGGGATATTTAAGGAACAAAACCAGCCCTCAAAATTTAAAAATATAGAAGAAATTAAAACTCAGTACAAGGGTAGGGAAACAAAATTATGGAAATCTCCCATTAAGTATAATAAAAATAAAATAGGTTTAAAAGAGAAGATTAAACAAAATGAGATGATCAGTACAAAAGGAACAGTATCTGAATAATGGGATTGCCTGAAAGAAAATCAGAAAAAAATATAAAATATAGGAAATTACCTAAGAATTGATTCAAGAGAACTAGACTGAATAACTTGTATCAGTTTTCATATTTGACATGCTTACCATATTTCCTGCACAAAATGAATGAAAATGAATGGAAACTTAGGGACATCCTCATGATTTTTAGAGCAATGAGGGAACTGAAATGATACTAAACATTTCCAGTTAGAAAAATTAATCTAATTGTATAACCAGTTATCACAACCCTGTTTGGAAAAATATATATATATTTTCCTGACTAATATGAGGGCCAAACCTGCTTTAAACCAAGTAGCCACATGTACATAAGTCTATTTCTGAGCTCTCCATTTAAAGCATTATAGGCCTTGTAATATCATAAGAAAATTTCCCTCATTTATTTTTATGAAGATATTTTGCTATTCTCAGCCCTCTGTTCTTCTATTTGAAGTTTTGAAACAACTTGCCAATTTCCATTAAAAACTATGTTACTAATTATATTGGAACCTATTTAATACTTTGATTAATTTCAGGGTAATTGACACATTTAAATATTGCAAATTACTATCTATGAACATGGTATACCCATTTATTTAGGTTTTTTAATATCTTCCAATAAAAGTGGATCATTTGTACATAAAACTCTTAATGCCTTTTGTTACATTTACTCTTACATTTTGGTACTAGTGTCGCTTTAAAAAAAAAGAGTTTTTGACACAATCCTCAATCTTATGGAAAGGTTGCAGGAACTGTTGAAAAACTAGATTTTTCCCCTCAATCTATGGAGGGTTAGTGGTGAACATGATTCCCTCTAGACCCAAATACATGATTGTATATTTTCTAAACACAAGGACATTCTCCTATGTAAATATAATAACACTAAAACCATCATATTCAGGGAATTTACATTGTTGTGTTACTACTAAAGATTCAGGTACTATAAATAAAAATGTAATAGTTCTGGGGCCGGCCGAGTGGCGCGGTGCTTAAAAGCTGGCTTGGGACACCAGCGGCCCGGGTTCGGATCCCATATATGAGGGCCAGTGACACTACCCTCCAAAAATAAATAAATAAATAAATAAATACATAAATAAATAATGTAATAGTTCTACTATAGCTCATGATAATAGTAATGTTGACGTGGTTATGCATTTTTCTAAATGACCTAAAATGATGTGGTCTTTTAAAATATAATGATATCATATGTTCTCTTTCTCTGTGAGATTGATGAAGAGGGTCAGAATAATTCTTTCTGAAGTCAGTGATGGTTATGTAGGCTGTCTTAGAAGAAAGTGGTCACATTTTCCAAGGTTATCTCTTACCTACCACTTCAATTTTATTTTGATTTCTATCTACACTCTACTCTCATGTGGCTTCTAATGGCTTTGTGTATATTATCCTCACATTATGTAGAATGTTTAATAATAACCATAATGTGAAAACTTTCCATTAAGCATCACCATGCATACCAGAGTAAGAGAGTTTGCAATGCAAAGTCCTCCTACCATGACTATGACTTTGGCCAAGAACCATTATGCTTTTAACTGGATTTGTACTGGCCTGAGCAATATTTATGTCTCAGCATTAACACCAAAGTAAATGGATACTAATGAAAGTAGGTATAGTGGATGGAACAATTATTCTCAGTCACTTCTGGCATCAACACCCTTTAAATATGACTTTGCAATTCTTCCTCTAGCGTAAGTGGAATATTGTTCTGTGCTTTATTGGTATTGGAGCTGCCCAGAGAGCTTGCTTGGAACAAAGGGACATCAGTGTTTCTGATCTGAGTAGAGGCTTGCATTGTGCATCATTTATATTGCTCTATTGTGTGTCTATGGGAACTGCCAGTTCAAGAAGAACATGAAGATATGTGGGGAGGATCAGCAACCAACTCATAGTCTAGCAACAGGGTTAACTGATCCCTGTAGAACTGCAGCACATCTGCAGGCCCGAAGGAAAGAAGAATTGCTAAACCTTAATTTTGCCTTTGCTCATGATTGATTCTTTTTTATTATCAGATTAATAAACTCATATGCATAAATAGTCATAAGAAAAATTTCACTCATAATCCATCCATATAGGATTGTATAAATTAACAAATAAGAAGCAAGTTCATATAGGATTGTATAAATTAACAAATAACAAAGTTTAAATATCAATGTATATGGTATTCATTTGGTGTGTGAATAGGCATTTTAATATGCAAAATCTCTATTTTAATCATAACTTTTTAGGTAATATTTTGTAACATGCAAATACACCAGCAAAACAGAAATTCTCTAGGTTACCCTGCCCATATGCGTATTTTCAATAAATATGTACAGCTTTAAAATTATGTTTTGACCCTGTTTGTTTTAAGTATATTTATTTAGATGTAATTTTATTTCTGTTTAATCTAATAATAAAAACATATGAGTATATGTTAAGAATGTATTTTTTATTTTATTTTTCTAGTAGTTCATTCTTATATTTTGCAAAATGTCACAATGGACTAGGAAAAAAAATTAATGATTGCTCAATGGAGATATTTGAGAAGCACTGCCTTGCAAAACTAAAGATCTATGCCAACATGGCCACAAGAAGGTTCATGATACAAGTTGTGTAACAAAAAAAGGGGGGCATATAACATAAAAAGGAATGACAATTAAGTTCATGAACTCATTCTAGAAAAAATGCTACATACTTCATTGCTGAATATCACTACTGTCACCTTTGAAGTACTCCCCTCGGGAAGCTATGCACCAATGCCAGTGCCTAGTTCACCCTTCAAATCAATTTTGGAACTCTTTTTCTGGAATGGCTGTTGTCGTTTTATCCTTGATGTCCTGAATGTTATCAAAATGGCTTCCTTTCAATATTTCCTTTATCTTCTGTAAAGAAAGAAGTCATTGGGGGCCAGATCAGGTGAGTAGGGAGAGTGTTCCAATACAGTTATTTGGTTACTGGCTAAAACCTCCCTCACAGACAGTGCCGTGTGAGCTGGTACATTGTGGTGATGCAAGAGCCATGAACTGTTGGTGAAAAGTTCAGGTTGTTTTCATCTTTCTCATGCAGCCTTTTCAGCACTTCCAAATAGTAAACTTGGTTAACTGTTTGTCCAGTTGGTACAAATTCATAATGAATAATCCCTCTGATATCAAAAAGGGTTAACAGCATCTTTGCAAAAAAGGTTAGCAACATCATTGCTACAAGTTTGTGAACTTAATTGTCAGGCCATACACGAAGATGATGATGTTAAATCCTGGAGGTACAGTGGCTATTGAAGGGATCTATGTTACTGTGGATAGCACTTTGTGCTGAGAGAAGCCAGCCCCCTGATAACTGAAACAAAATGATAATGAACTGGACAGGGGCACTGTGATACCTAAGATGGTATTATCCTACACAGAATCTATAAGAGGAGTACAGAGGGAGAAGGAAGGAAAAAGAGAGAGGGGGAGAGATAGACCCAGAGGAAAGCTGAGGAAGAAGATAAGGAAAGGAGATTCCTTTTTAGTTGCCAATATCAGCATTCTTAGCTATAAACAAAAGAATCCATTCCAGCTATTTGAAGGAGCAAAGATATTTGTAAAGCATATTATGGTTCACAGAAACCTGTGAAATGCAACAAGACATCTGAGTTACTGCTATTAAAATGTGTAAACAAACCTTGCTACAAAAACACCATTGCTACTTTTGCTCCTCATCTATGATGCCAGCAGTAGATGACTGAGGACCAGCACTGTTGACTCTGAAGAAGATAATGCGTCCGATTACAATAATGTGTAAATTCATGTAAAAGAACTGTAATGAGTCCTTCATTTTACCCTGCTTATACTGCAGTCTTCTAAAATAAAAAATAAAAAAAAAAACAAAAACTTAAAATGATAGTCATAGGAAACCAAGAAATACCAGATACTAAAGTTTGTTTTTGTATGTTTATTTTAATTTTAGGAATCTAGTGTATTAGTTATCTTTTGCTGCAATAACGCTGTGTGATGGTACTCAGAAACAGCTGTTACTATTGACACATCTGTGTGTTCAGCACTAGTGTGTGAGTTGGCTGTAGAGCTGCTGGGCTCAGCTGTACTTAACTCCAGGACCAGGAGTTACTGGGCCATATTCTTCTTGTGACAGATCCCAAGAGCAAATGTGAGCTAGTCAAACCATACAAGCATGTGTCAAGCTTCTACTCACATTACATCCACTGACATTTCATTCGTCAAAACATGTAATATGGGCAGGATAATATCAGTGGGTTAGGAAAATTTGTGCCACTCACTCAAGAAAAAGGTGCTATGAAGTCACAAAATAAAGGAAGTAGATATAGAGAGTGTGTGAAAAATGGTGAATGACTACCCAATATCACTGAACCTCAGTGTCTTGGGAAACATTTACTACAAGAACTGACACACAGGATTGTTTAAGCATGTTCATTTAAGGCAAAAAGACACTAGTTCTTAGGTAAAGCTAAAGCCTGGTGGCAGAACTTCACTTTGTATCCTCCAGTCTTGTGGAATTTATGGTTGATGCTATGTGGAAAGTTTCTACACTGAGGTTTTATTATTGTATATATCATATGATATGGGAATGTTTTGTACAAAGCTGGTAGATAGAAGGTATGGGAAAGCAGAGAGCAGACAGAATTTAAGAAGCAGTCAACAGTACTGAAAGGAGAGAAACAACTTCATGGAAATCACTCTCCTCCAAGGCCGTTCACATGCTCTTACAACATTACCCACAGACAATAATGTCTATCTTATACTTTTCATGTTTGTTTTAATAACACACCTAGCAGAGAAACTAGATTAAAAGAGATGTAGTAATAGGAATAGAAAAAGATATATTAAAGCAATCCTAGGGTATTCATTGTATTTTACCCCAAATGAACTGAGCAATGCTATGTTTTTACAATTTGAGTTCAATCACTCATAAGTTGCCAATTCCAACAATTCCCAATTTCCGAAGACTGGTTAATTAAAGTGTACTAGCATTGTTTTTCAGAAAGTATACAGAGTTATTCCTGAGTTTAGTTATCATTTAAGATAAGCTATACGCGACCTCCAGTTTTTCTACTTCAAAAGACCCACTTGGCTTGTCTTAAGTGAAATTACTAAATAGTAACTGAAGATCAGGTAAAAAAATACCTTGTGTTAGCCAACGTTAAAAATAAATAAAGTATAAGTAAACCTAAAAAGGATCTTATGGTAACATCAGCTTCTTTGCACATCACTTAGTAGATCTATCACCCTAGATTTCTTGTACTAACATTACACTAGAATATTTCTGCAAATTACTTTATGATAATGCTTTCTAGGAATTTTACAACTGCACAGGAGTGAACAAAGAATTTCTTTGATATTAATTAACTTCAGCTACTTTACTAATGTTCATGATTTTAAAAATTTCAATAGGGCCAAACAAAGGAAGTTATCAATCGACTTAACTGTTTTGCTTGCTCCTTCTAGCATTGGGATGTCTGATGTTGTGCAGGAGAAGCAAGAAAGTCATCTTAGGGGTTGGCTGAGTAGCTCAGTTGTTTAAGAGTTGGCTTGGGAGCGCGAGCTCTGAGTAGCAGGGCTGCTGGTTCAGTTCCCACATGGGCCAATGATGCTGCACCCTCTACAGCTAAGATTGTGAACAACAGCTTGACTTGGAACTGGGCTGCAGTGGGCTGCCATGAGCTATCGTGAGCGGCTGCCCAATGGCTGGCAACTGACTGCCTCACCTGGGAACAGCGCAATGATAACAATACCAACATGGGCCAGTGAAGCAAGGTCCTCCACAACTAGACTGAAGAACAAAGTACAGCAACTTGTCTGTTCCCCTTCCCGGATTCCCGAACGCTGTTCCCCTCCCCTAATTCCCCAATAAAATCTTAAAGAAAGAAAGAAAAGGAGGAAAAGAATGGAAGGAAGGAAGGAGGGAGGGAGGGAGGGAGGGAGGAAGAGAGGGAAGGAGGGAAAGAAGGAAGGAAGGAAGGAAGGAAGGAAGGAAGGAAGGAAGGAAGCAAGCAAGCAAGCAAGCAAGCAAGCAAGGAAGGTCATCTTACAATAATATCTCACAAATGTTGGGGGTGATCTTAAGCAAAATGTCCCATGATCTAGTGACACCATGGTTTAACATATGAGGAATTACCTAATGACATAGAAGACCACACCATACAACATATAAAGAGAGCAAAATATTTTTCTTCGAAACTTGAGAAATGTACAAAATTGCTAGTATGTCTTGTATGCATGCTTTGAACATGGTAGTAATACGAAGTAATAATTTGGCTTCAGATTCATTGCCTAGATACACAACTAGTTCTGAACTACATAAAACTATTAAGGATTATGTTGTCAACAAATAAGTTTTATATAGAAACATGTTCTTTTGCTGCAGTTGCAATGATAGGATAACATTCTGAGTAAATTATCCCAATTAAGTATCTTTCTCCAAAATGTAAATCAACTCACTGCTTTCTTCATGGGGAAAGTTTTACGATGGAAAAAAGAAAGCCAACTCAATTGAAAACAAAAATGTCAACGCAGTAGAAGGTATCTGAGGCAACTAAGCATAGCTACTTAAGCAAGTAGTCAAGGACCAGCTCTCACTTTCTGGATGGCTGCAGAATAAATATGTGCTTTAAGTATGCCAAGAAAAAAAAAAACTTACTTACTTCATCCTGCTTTAGCCTATAAAGTGGCTTGCGGAAAATTCAACTATTAAAATAAGAAACATTTCAGACATCGAAGCTCCTTAGAGAATTTATTGATGAAATATATTATTTTGAACAAATGGTTTGGCAACCATAAGAAATAAAAGTATCCCACAAGTCGCACTGGGTTTTCCAAAAAAAGTGGCTAAAGACAGCATCAAAAATAACTTATGAGGGCTGGCTGACTGGCGCGGTGGTTATGAGCTGGCTTGGGAAGCCAGCGGCCCCGATTTGGGTTCCACATATGAGGGCCAGTGACACTGCCCTCAAAAATAAATAAATAAATAAATGACTTATGAAAAATATACAATGGAGTAAAATCCCATAAGCGAGGTGTTTTTGCCATATAAACAAATCTATTTTTTGAAACTTTGTGTTGTCCCTTTGCTTTTACAAAAGACCTACATTATTAGCTCCTATAGTGACTAATTGAAAGAAACTCAAAGAGGGTTTTCACTTTTAGGAAAAAAGGAGAAAAGCGAAAACAGTGCTGAGTATCTGTTTTGCAGCAAAAAGCCATTATAGAGGCAGGAGTATACCCAGAACGGCGAGAGTGACACTAGCTGCCAAGCTCCTTCCCTGGAAACTATACTCAGCATCTCAGCATATAAATTAATGGTAATTGCTTCTTATCTTTAGGACATTTCAGCTGCTTTCAGAGAGCAGGGGAAACCTATATATACACACACACAGAGTAAACCACTGATATTCATATACTTAACAATTGAGGTTTGCAATTTATCCAGGGGCACCAATACCCATGATGTCTATTTGTAGTTATTTGTAGTGAAAATACGCTTTTTACGTCTCAGAGTAGTTGAGATGAAATAAGAAAATATATGTCAGGTGATTTGGAATCGCATATGCTGTTCAGCTGCCCCATGTGCAGGCAGAACCAGGTAGACAGGCAGTGAACCAGGACTCGTCTTAGTATTTGCTTTTCAATCAGAACTGGTCAGACTCTCTCCTTAATGTCAAGGGGCCATTGTCCTTGCACTACAGATAGGAATATTTTCAGCAGGACTATCTTTGCCCAGGAACAACAAATATCTATCCAGAACTAAAGAACTGAAAACTGCCAGTATTCTCAATTAGCAAACTATCACCTTGAAAAGGTCACTGCTGCAGCATTTCTCACTAGGTTTTGAGCTGAGATTAAATCTTTGAAACCCAGCCACAATAAATGGCATTCTGATGGCAAAGCTTGTCATATCACCTGCAGTAGGAGGGAAAAAAAAATAAATAAATATATATATATATATATATATATATATATATATATATATATATATATCTTCACTCTCTCCTATAGGTTATACCTTGCCCACTTTCCAATCCTTCCAATTATATATGAAATTATATGGCACCTAAATGTTTCCCCAGAGTATTTATTTGCATAACATTTATTTGTCTTTTAATTTTTACAGAACTGACAGCTAGTGGATTGGAGTAAAAAAATGAGTCCAAATAATGCTGACCCAACAATTTCCTTTTCTTACGGAGAGCACTTGTGCTAATTACTAAAGATTTCATCAAAGGAGAAAACAGTGATGCTTCCAGTGCTCATGTAGGTCAAGTGTAGGCAAGAACCACTCCAAGGTCAAGAAGAATCTGGGCAATTGCCTCATGCATCTTGCTTTTTGGCTCTCATAGACTGAGTGCCTTGTTGCCAGATTGAAGAAGAAGGGGAAGAAGAGGGTGAAGAGGTCTTTTGAGAATTGCCCTACTAACCACAGTATCCCCAGCCAATGGTGCCAGTGTGTGGGCAGGATTAGGACATCTAAATCTTATTCCTACTACAGTTACCAGGGAGAAGGAGAGGGAGAGGGAGAGGGGGAGAGAGAGAGACAGACAGAGACAGACAGAGACAGACAGAGAGAGACAGAGAGAGACAGAGAGAGACAGAGAGAGGAAAATAACCACTATCCAAAATTTTTACCCAAAGCTTAGGGTAATTTCATGGTGAACTTGCCAATAGTGAATGTACATTGTTGCATATCTGGCTAAAGATCTAAACAACAATCAAGGTCAGGCAGCTTTCTGGGTCATCATTCTCTCCAAGCCCCATACCCATATGTGCTAACCATTGTAACCATGAAAGAAATGTCAGAAAGAGAAAGATATATAATTGTTGTTATGTTTATAATTATCAATAATGGCAATCTTTCATCAAAATAGGAAATAAAAACAAATCCTTAAATATGGCCAGAGACTATATAAATGACCAATATCTATAGATTAAATAAGGCCTACCTTTCACACCTAAGCTTACATCATGCTACATCTAAGGTAATACCCATACCCCAATCTTGATCCTTAGTGCCTTACCAAAGTAGAGGAAAAATGGGTAAAAGCAAAATGGCATACATAAATACCACCTGTTTGCTGAGGACCCCACTGAAGACTCATAAATTCAATGGTCTACTCAGCCTCTCCACTTGGATATCTAATAGGCCTCCCAACCTCAACTTGTCCAAAACTGATCTTCTAACATGCTCAACCCAGCCCTCAGTTCAGCTCCATCCACTGTCTTAACTATCTCAGTCAACATCATCTCAAATCTTTCCACTTCTTAGGCAAAAACACTCAGGGGATACTTGAATCCATTTTTTCTTTTATACCTCGTATCAGATTCATCAGCAAATCCTATTTGTTCTAAGGTCAAAAATATCTAAACCTGATGTCTTCTCACCACTTATGTTGTTACCCCGTTCATCTAAGCCACCTGATTATCTGCCATAGGATTTATTTCATTATTGCTGGCCTCCTTCCTCAGCCTTGTTCAACTAGTCTAAACACAGAAACAAAATATTACAATGTCACTTTTCTGCTGAAAAATTTCCAAGTCTCCCATTTCACATAGGGGAAGCCCAAAGTCTTTCATACATTCACAAGGGCCTTAGATGATAGAATGGCTGTGACCTTTCTGACCCTATCATCTGTCTCCCGTGTTGCCTCAACTCTTTCTATTCTCTTTGAAGGTCTCACACACTCCAGACGTGCTCCAACCTATTAACAGGAGGGGTTCCTTTGGAGAGTGGAAACCCCTCTGTCTAGGTGGCCATTTCTGTACATATTTTCATGAACACCCTCTTCTTTCCTGTCTCATGTTCACTTATCTTCTCATTGATACGTTTGCTGACATTCTGTCCAAAATGTCAACACTAATCCCCATCCAACATACATATATGCAGATCCATCTTATCTTTGCCCTAAAGTTTCTCCTTAGCACTTGTCAGTATTGTACCTGCTAGAAATTTTATCCTTTTACTTTATTTCCTGTCTTCCCTCACTAGAATGTAAGCAGTTGCTCTCTCTTCACAGATAGTCATAAGCCGTTCAGAACTTGTCCAGAAAAAAAAGAAGAAAAAAACCCAGCTTTTGCTAATTGTAGAGATAGTAAAAGAGGGGTGAGGAAGTGATTAATAGAGTGGTTAGTAGAATGAAAGTATATAGGAGTATTATAAAGGAGAATAGATAAATTAAAAGCAAATTTTTTAAAAAGTAGATTTAAAAGTATACATACATTTCAAACAATGAAACACTTCAAAACTTCATATCTACTCATCTTGAAATATGTTTTTTAAAATTGTATATCCCATTTTACTAAGTGTTTTTTTTTCTGTATGTGATGACCATATCAAAGTTTCTGCACATAAAATCACATAACGTAATCAAAGATGATGTTAGACTCACATACTTAGCTGATGCTTTCTTTTGTTACCAAATACAAATAGTGAAAATGCATTCTTTTGTTCCCAAGAATGGAAATATTCAATATATAATCTCTCTCCCAAAACCTCTTGTAAAAAAATAACATATATTTTATTTCTAAAATCAAAACTTATAAAAAAAGTCCTTATTTACTTGGCATTCTAATTGAGTCAATGTTACTTTTTAAGGCAGATACTGAAAATGCCAACTTCATTTTCAATTAAAACTGAGTTTCACCAAAAAAAAAACAAAAAAAAAAACCCACAAAAACAGAACTGTATTATGGAATCACATGATTTAATGAGTTTCCTAAGAATAACGAGTCACATGTAAAAAGTTTATTACATCAGGAATATAATTAAAATGGGGTTTTGAACACAGTTTTTATTTTTCTGGCTAAAATAATGATTAGGGGGTTTCCATGGAAACAATTTTGTACTTAATATCCAACTTAAATAGCTATTCCTCCACATCTCTGTCTAGAGTCAGTGCAAAGTTACCATAATGGTTTGGGTTTATTTAGGAGGAGGATAAATATGCTGAAAGAAAATTGTTTTATCTTTTTATTTGGACAGGATCCAAGTACTTTCCTGTATGACTACGAATTATTTTAAAGATAACCTTCTAAGAGTTAACATGCTTATTTGGAAACCATACAATGCAAGAAAGATATCTATTTGTTGAAGCCATAAAAAGAAATAAATCACATACCTAAGTGACAGAAAATGCAAAGGTGCCAAGTTTTAATGACTAACAAGAAATGTTCTATCTAAGGTGTGTTACATGTAATTACCAGCAATTCACTGAGTGGCCCAGCGTCCAAATAATCTAATTACCTGACTCTAGTGGTCTAGTCTACTGGCCATAGAATGCACTCAGACATAATATCAAGTAAAAGGATAACATCTCAATTTTATTTACAAAGCACCAGGTCTAACTAACAATAGAAGTCTTCTATTCACATGCCTTTTGGTGATTGTGCAATATGGCTCATTACACAGTAAAGATTTTTTATAAGAGACATCAAAGTCTTAACTATAATCATCATTCAAAGTACACAATTATGTTGGGTAAGCCATGTTAAGATAAATTCTACTTAAAATAGTGTGGGTTTAATGGCACCCTTGTTATCAAATCATGCTGTACAGTCTCCCTCAATTTGAATGCACTTTGTTTTTAATGCTCAAAGTTGTCTAGTTATTTAAAATAATATGTTTTCGAATTTGTAGTTTTATGACTAGCCTGGTACAGGATTTTCCAAATGAGCAAACATAGTCTTTCAAAACTAGGAATAAAAGTATCTTATCACAAAAATTCTGCTGAAGATTATGTTAGGTATCCACATCCACCACAGCCCGTCGCCATAAAGTGTACAATCTCACAGCTCAAACAGGAGTTGTTTTTTTAGTTCTAAACACTTAGATCATTGTGCAGAAAAGGATTCCACTCTTTTTGATATTTGTAAAACTCCTTGTTTTCATTTTACAACATGTTTTTTGGCTTCTTGTTCAAGGGCAAAAAAATGTTATTAGATATTTATAGCCCTCTTTCGCCCCAAAACTCACATGCAGAAACACACACACCACACAAACATACACACGCACCTGAGTTTATAAATTCTGTTGGGTCAGCCACGGATGTAATTTGTTATGGAAAAACTAAATTGAAACATCAAAGACAGAAACAGGAAAAAAATATGTGGAAGAAGGAATCCAAAATGTATTTGGTAATACAAAGTCACTTGCTCTGTCAGGGGCATTTCAAACTGTCCTCTCCACCTCTAGACTTCACAGACACACACACACACAGACACACACACACACACAGCAATGGGGTTGCTCTGCAGGAAGCTTAAAAAGGCCATAAAAAAATGCAATCTCCCATATATACAGTGAGAGTATTTGCTTAGTGTTTTATGGATTGCCATGTTTGTAACAATTTTTGAAAAGTACAAGAAGATAAAAGTATATATTTAAGATAGTTTATTAATATCATTATAACAATACACAAAATTACATATCACATAAAGTAGTGTAGCAAATTAGAGATATTACTAGTTTCATATTGATAGTTCATAAAAACTTTAATTAAAACTCCCCTTGTCCCTCTTTGGTGTTAGTTATGGGTCCTCACTGGATTCTCTTTGTGAATCACCGAGGTTTTTAGAACACACAATTTTCAGTTTCATCAAAATTGTGTATAATGATTCATGATTGATACTTCCAGCAATGAAACTTTTATATCAAGCCACAGGGACCCATTCCTAACACATGAGTACAGGTGTATCTTTTACTTATCATATAAAGTTATACTTGTGAGGTCTACAACGTACCCACTTACTCTATTGCAGTTTACAGAGAGGTTTTTAAAAGATCCTTGCAATTGTGAGATCAATCCCCAGTGACTTAAATGTATTCCTCTTCATGTTTTTTTTCTTGTTACTTTGATTGCGTCAAGTGGCTCCTATAAGCATCCTAAGCAAGCATAGACTGAGGTCATTTTTTATGAATACATATTCCCCAAGCATAACTTTGTTATTCAAAATAAAGCAACTGAGAGATCACGGAATAATATCAGAAGTTTATAAGAGTAAGAGGCCCCTTGAAGGTGACTTCACTTCTGAAAGGTGATGGTGGCTCGTGGGGTGGGGAGGGGCAGACAATGCTATAATAGCATATACGACACTATTTTGAGCTAATATAATTTTCTCAGTACCAGATGCTTCATCTCTACCACAAAGTTAACTAGACTGGTGTGATAAAAATAAATTTGGATAGTAGAGAAGTCATTATAAGAAGAAGTGATTTGGAAAGGCACTGAATTTCTGGCAGCCTAGTGCATTTTCTCTTTTCTTTCCTTCTCCTGACTTCTCGTACCCATGGAAGGCGCACACTGTTCTTTCTGAGGGAAACTTGGGCAGTCATCAAGCAAGTCTAACTGATTCCCTAGCTGAATACAGTCCATGAATCAAAAAACTATGGTGAAAGTTTCTTAGAAGCATGGCAGTTTTAGAAAAGGTTAGGAATTAGCAACCACATATCTTAGGATAATTAGGAACACCCTAGACTGCAGCAAAATCAAGGCTGGAAATTAGTACTTAAAAACTAAAGATAGGGCCGGCCGAGTGGCGCGGTGGTTAAGCGCTGACTTCGGAAGCCAGCGGCCCCGGTTCAGTCCCACATATGAGGGCCAGTGACACTGCCCTCAAAACAAAACAAAACAAAACAAAAAAAACTACAGATATTTTTATGCTGATTCAAGTAGACTTTCTTAGCTTGGAAAAAATAAGTAAGACAGACAAAGAAGACACAGGTTATACTATAAGCTTCCTTTTTCCTCATTATTTCTTTCCATCTAATCATCATTGTTCATTCATTGAATTAAAGTTTCTCTGTCGGATATTATGGTAAATTCATCAGATATAGAGATAGAGAAACTGACAGCTACTTTGCACTATTCAATAACAACACTTACAAAATTAATAGTTAAAATTTATTGAATGCCTACTCTGTGCCATACACTCTGCTCATCACTTTATAAGAAGCAAATGATCTAATTCTCTTAACAATGTCAACAGTAAACACTAATGTTATCATATTGTACAAAGAACAAAACTAAATCTTGAAGAGGTTTAAACATTTTGGCCAAAATTATACAATGACCCAAGTACTGAGAGTAAGATTCAAAACTCATGTGCATCTGAACCTATAACCGAAGTCTTTAATGAAGTTCTAGTGGATGGTCTCATTTTGTTAAGCACCTATTCTCATCCTGGTTAATGATTCTTGGTTCTTTTGACAATTTACAGAACCTCAATAAGAAGCAGGATGTCAACTCTTACCTGTTATCATGTGCCTCTACTTAATGTCAAGAAGGAATGACTGAGTTTCTCTTACAGTATATTTTAGAATCACCAAAATAATCCAAATTTTGCATTTAGTTAAAATATGGCTCAATGTATCCTTAGCTTTGTAATACCCGAACCAGTTACGATCAGCCTGGAACATTCACATAAAGAATATAAAACAAAGTTCAGCCAATTTGAGTCAACCGTATGAATGTTTCACTGATTTTAAGTGGTGATGTTAGTTCATGATCAAAATAACTAGAATGTGTTTTTTTTGTTTTGTTTTTTTGTTTTTTTTTGTAGCATTTTTAACTGCAGGCAAACCTTGCCTTCATATTTTTCACCATTATGCTTTCGGACATGAGGTAAACAAATGAAACCAGACATGAAGACATCTGAGGGATGAATTCTGGTGTGTATAGCTAGCTGACAATCCAATGGGATGTCATAAGGAGAACAAACAAAACAAAATATAACATATCTAGTATTTCTCATTGGAAAAGGCTTCAGAAAACACAACTCTCAGAGGAAAGTGATTGCAGGCAAGTACTTGTGTTTACAAAAATATGAAACGTCTGGGAAAGTCAGAAATCACTGTTTCTGTTCCTCTCACTTTACGTCCTATTGATCGGAATGCTGTAATTTTCACGGCACTGGGGGGAAGACGAGCAGGCAAAGGCAATTATTCAGAATGGAGATTTGGGAGCAATTTTTGTAATCAATAACCTAACCCACGAGTGAATAGCTAGTACTATTTAAAACTGTTCACAGGAGATTCAGTAATATTGATTTGATTCTGCTTGAGCACCTTGCTTAAATTGCTATTCTTACTGAATCTTATCTGTAGAATTATTTTATATTTTTAAAACTTTCTTTGCATTGGTTAGGAGGGAAAAAAGGAAGCCTCCAAAAGTTGAATACCATCCTTTGCTTAAAATATATATATATATATATATATATATATATATATATATATATATATAGTGTTTATATTTATAAAACATACATATATTTAATATATATATTTATAAAACATATATATATGCCTTATATTCTTGTAAAAAGACATTATAATGTGTTAAAATCTTTTGTTCTGTAGTCAGAAAAGAGGAATGATTAAAAGTACGTGACTCTGGACAATTTTCAAGTAGGCATACCTCTTAAATTAAAAGTCCACCAGTCTCATATTTGCCTTTTGAGTTCTAGATGTTTTAATACAGAAGAGACAAACAGAAGTAAATACATATGTTTTCTTATTAGGACACTCTGTCTATAATGTGTCAGGCACAGGAAGAACTAAGTTGTTCTCTTTCTATATGGTCTTTTTTCAGTGAGACTATGAGTTTTCTCATATAAATGTATTAAGATGTGCAGAGAACAAACTTAATGAAGAAAAATAAGAGCTTACTTTTTAATCATGAAGTTGCCAAGCTCCCAAATGATATTATACTTACTATGAATATTCCATTTTCTTTATATTCAGTGTTCCTCCTTTCCCAAACTACGTGAGTTTTATTTTATTTGTTTGATTTTCTTTTTTCTTACCAACACTTTATATAGTTTTATTTTGTCTTTTACAAATGTTCAGAATCATAGAATGATCATTTATTAGACCACTAATAACTCTGTGTTAACTGGAGGAATCAGATTATGTTTTCCTTCCTCAGAAATCAAGAAAATTGCAAATAGGTGAAAAGAAGTGAAGGTGGAAAAGCAGGGATTCAGATGGGTAAGCACTTGTGAAGAAGCTATGTATGACCTCCCTCATTTCCCTTTGCTACAAACTTTTATAGTTTCTCTCTAATGTGAAGGAAGGTGTGAGCATTTTTTTTCCATAAGAAAATATCCCTGGGTCTTTATGAATTTCTATACTGTTTCTTCTTTGTTATAAATTCCCTCAAAGTGAGTTGTGGAAATGATAGTGAAATATGACAGCCACTCTTCCAAAGGAAAGTAAAATATGATTCCAGTGAAAAAAAATGAAATTTGATTTTAAAATTTTGTAGAATGAGACTAGGGCTTGAATTCAAAGATGTGGGTTTGAGTCCCTGCTCCAACATTTATGAACTATGTGATCCTGAAAAATTTGTATAATATCTCTTATCTGAAAAGTTGAAGATTAAAGGAAGTAATTCGAACAGTCTCCTGACAATTAAATGAAATAATCATCATTAAAAAACCCTGGAAACTGTATTATAAATGCACATCACTATTATTCTCATCCCTCTGTTAAAATTATTGGCATGGGGTCGATTCAGATTTTTTCTACTGTCTTTCTTCTGTAAGCTTATGTGTATAAGGTCAGACAATTAAGTTCATGACCTCATCCTACACAAAGTGCTACACATCTCATTGCTGAATATCACTGTGGTCACCTTTTTGAAGTACTACCCTTGTGAAGCTATGCACCCATACCAGCACCTAGTCCACCCTTGAAAGCAACTTTGGAACTCTTTTTCTGGAATGGCAGTCAGAGCTGTCGTTGTATTAGCCTTGATGTCCTGAATATCATCAAAATGTCTTCTTTCAATATTTCCATTATCTTTAGGTAAAGAAAGATGTCATTGGGGGCAAGATGAGGTGATAGAGAGGATGCTCCAATACAGTTATTTGTTTACTGGCTAAAAATTCCCTAATAGACAGTGTCATTTGAGCTGGTGCATTGTTGTAATGCAAGAGCCATGATTGTTGGTGAAAAGTTCAGGTCATCTAACTTTTTCATGCAGCCTTTTCAGTACTCCCAAATAGTAAACTTGGTTAACCATTTGTCCATTTGGTACAGATTCATAATGAATGATCCCTCTGATATTTAAAGGGTTAGCAACATCATTGCAACAAGTTTGTGAACTTAATTGTCAGACCTGCTATGTGCCCAGCCTAACTTAATAAGATTAACTATTTCATTGTTAAATAATCTCTAGAATTGTTTCAGAGAAAGCCCCTTCCATTAAAATGAAAAATCTTGCATGCTCTTACACAAATTTTAATATTTGGAAGTCCTTCTCCCTAATATCTTTTTGCAGTATCTGTCAGTGATCAAATTTTTTCAGAAACAGTATCCTTCAAAAGTGTCTTTATTGATTTGCTTCACTGTAAGTAATTTATTTTTTTGACTTTAAGTTTTGTAAGTAGGAATAATTATAGCTGCACCCTCTGGATATTCAAATATGTATTTTATTTGGACCAACTGACAATGCAACTAAACTCTGATCCATAGATTTCTGGCTTTGCCATCCCAATTGCTCCTTCACTGAGATGGGGTGATCTCAAATAGGACAGTGGTTTTGCTTGGGCACATGAGGCCTCTGGGGAATCAATGAGCCATCCCCTACCAACTGAGGACCATAGGCAGCTATTTGTTAGCAGCAGGTAATGAATAATGGAGCCCACCCTGTAAGGAAGAGAGCATTGATTAGGTTTTCCACTACATGAGATTCTATCCATCCCAAAGAATCTTCCGATATTCCGATTTTTTTCAGAGTGACCTCAGTCAAGGTTTCAAAAAATGAAAACCTAATGTGGCGCATGACAGACTTTACTCTAGTAGTCGGACTTATATAATAATGAAAAATAACAGAAGCTCAGCTGTTTTCACCCAAACATTGATATTATGCTCTGAATATGTATTTGGAAGGAACAAAACTGTAGATTTCTCTAGCACGATTCATATGTAAACTACTCTTATTTGTTTCTTAAATAAAGCTGGACTACACTTTCATTGTCCTGCATGTGTTAAACTAATGTGGAAAAATAACCTATAGCATCAGTATTTTTTATATCAGTCACTCAGAAGTATAATTTTCTTTATACTGTATATCATAAATTTTCATTTAATTATTTAACTAGGGATCATCAATTTACTTAAATTACCAAATGGCATATATAATAAAATGAAGCTATATTGAAAATGGCCAAAGACTAAACGTAAGCTTTATGAAAATATATGATAATGAAAGGAATAATACAGTAGAATGTAAATTATATAAGTTTGTATCAATTAATGGCTACCACATCTATTCTTTCAGTTTAAAAATTAAAGCGATGTATTATCTCAAATTCATAAAACATTTATACAAGATTTTACATTCAATCTTCACATTTCCTTATCCTGAGTTTCTGGAAGAGTTGAGAATATATGGTTATCAGTAAACACTTTTGAGTCAAAACAACCTGTGAGGCAGGTATTATTAGTAGCTTCAATAAACAGATGAAAAAAATTAGAACAAGTTAAGCAGTGATGTCCAGTTCCAGGTTCTGCATGTAAGCAGCTTGGAAATCACCTCTACATCCTAACAACAGGTGAGAACTAACCAGACTGAAAAAGCAACTGATCTTCTTGGGTCTCTAAGAGAGGTGAGAACACAGGGAAAACTACTGACCACAAGATTAGAGAGACATACAGGCAAACATGGGGAGCTGTGGTTTACCTGAGCAGAGATTCAGGGGAGGAAATCATCATGGAAACAAGTCCTGAAGTAGGAAAACCTGAACTGTAATTGATGAATTGCTGGCAGCTCAGTGTGGACAGCTCTGAGAGTTGGAAAATCCAAAGGGACCCAGTCACAGGGAGGCCTCCACAATATTGGGAGTTTTGCTTCCAGGAGCTCCACCAGGTACTCACCGTAAATATCACAGAAAAACGTCCCCATACTTCTGGCAGGGGAAGGGGGAAAGGAACCTTTCTGAAACACAGCTGAACATTCTGATGTTCTTTGCTCATGAGAAATTAGTTAACCAGAACCTAATCTTCCAGGGTATTATCAGGGGGTAACTGACCTGGAGGAGAAAAAATCCCAAAGAAAGTCTACTTTCAGCTGTAGACTTCCACAGGAGAAAATGGAAATATCCAATTCCAGCTTACTCTGTTCCTTTTATTCCATATATAGAGGGGAGAAAAAAAATTGGAAAACACTTGCGAAGTTCACACCCAGAGGCATAGGCTCACTAAAAGATTGAGACTTGATATAGTACTATAAAATACTTCCCCTCCCCTACCATTATATCACTCAAGACCTATTTTTCGGAGTTTCTTTTACCTGGAACGTGTCTAGTTATCAAGAAAAAAATGACAAGACATACAAAAATGCAAAAAAGAAGCTCACAATTTGAAGAAAAAGAGCAAGTGTCAGACCACATAAGGCAAGAATGTTGGAATTATCAGAACAAGAATTGAAAACAACTATGCCAAGTGTTCCAATGGAAAAAGTAATCAAAGAGAAATGTGAAAGAGAAGGGAAATTTCCCAAGCCCATTTTATGAGGTCAGCAACACCCTGATTCCAAAACTAGACAAAAACATTTATATATATATAATTTGATGAACATCGATGAAAAATCCTCAACAAAATGTTCGCAAACCAATTCAGGAATATGTTAAAAAAGGTTGTACACCGTGATCATAAGGGATTTATTCCTGGGATGCAAGATTGTTTTAATATCCACAAATCAATTAACATGATACATCACATAAACAAAATGAAGGATAAACATATTACCATATCAATTGATGCAGAAAAGTAATTAACAAAACCCAGCATCTGTTTATGATAAAAACTATTAGCAAAATTAAAATAGAGGGAACATACCTCAACAGAATAAAGGCCATGATGACAACCCCTTAGCTCATATCATACTCAGTGGTAAACAGCTAAGTGTTTCTCTTAAGATCAAAATCAAGACAAGGGTGTCTACTGTCACTATTTCTATTCAAGATAGTATTGGAAGTTCCAAACACAGCAATCAGGCAAGAATAAGTGACATCCAAATTAGAAAGAAGCAAAACTTCTTTTTTTGCAGATGACATGATACTATATATAGAAAACCCTAAAATTCCACCAAAAAAAAATTAGTAGAACTAAATAATAAATTCAGTAAAGTAGCAGGACACAAAATTAATATTCAGAAATTGGCTGCATTTTTTATGACAATAACAAACTATCAGAAAGAAAAATTAAGAAAACAACCCCATTTACAATTGCATCAAAAAATTAAATACCTAGGAATAAATTTAACCAAAGAGATATAAGATCTGTACTTGGAAAATTGTAAGACATAGAGGAAATAAATTTATGGAAATTTATAGAGGAAAACAAATAAATGGAAGCATACATTGTGCTCATGAATAGGAAGAATTAACATCATTACAATGCCCATACTACCCAAAGCAATCTATACATTCAATGTAATCCTTATTAAAATACGAATGTCATTTTTCACAGAATTAGAGAATATAATCCTAAAGTTTATGTGGAACCACATGAGATTCTGAATAGCCAAAGCAATCTTGAGAAAGAAGAACAAAGTTGGAGGTATCTTGTTACCTGATATCAAACTACTCTATAGGTCTATAGTACTCGAAAGAGCATGGTACTGGCATAAAAACAGAAACATAAGTCAGTGCAACAGAATAGAGAGGCCCAAAATTAACCTATGATTATATGGTCATTTAATCTATGACAAAGGAGTCAAGAATATACAATGGTGTTAAGACAGTCTCTTCAATAAATCTTCAATAAATGGTTTGGGAAAACTGGATAGTTACACGCAAAAAATGAAACTAGGCTACTTCTTACACCACAATAAACTCAAAATTGAGTAAAGACCTAAATGTAAGACCCCAAATCATAAAACTCAAAGAAGAAACCATAGGCAGTAAACTGTCTGATATTGTTCACACACACACACACACACACACACACACACACACGGTGCCAAAAAAATGTATACACATTTTAAGAAAGGAAAAAGCTATATTAAAATTACACTGATGGTCAGGCCGGCCGAGTGGCTCAGGAGTGTGAGCTGAGCTCTGAGCAACAGCAGTTCGATGCCCAGACCGAGATGAGTTGCCGTGGAGCTGTCAACAGGTGGCAGGATGGCTCAGCTAAAAAAAAAAAAAACAACAAAAAAACAAACAAACAAAAAAATTACATTGATGGTAAGCACTTTGAGCACCTCTTGTAATTGCAGAAGTCAAACAGGACGTGTATTTGTTCATCTTGTGTTATCATTGTATATTCAGTATTACAATTTTAATACAGTTTTTCTTTCTCAAAACATGTATACTTTTTTTGGAGATACAGTAAAACATTGGATTGTGAGTAAAGTGGTTTGCAAGTGTTCCGCAAGATGAGCAAAGATTTCTAATACATTTTACAGTGGTAAATGAACGATGTCTGGCAATACAAGTTGTTTCTTTCCAGAATGAACTATGCTCACAAACCAAGGTATTACTGTGTATGTATGTATGTATATGTGTGTATGTGTGTGTGTATATGTGTGTGTATATATATATATATATATATCTTGTTGGGCAAGAGAATCAAAAATAAAATAAATAAAATAAACAAACACAACTCCATCAAACCAAAAAGTTTTTGCACAGGAAAGGAAACAATCAACAAAACAAAATGACAGCCTACTGAATGGGAGAAGATATTTTTCAATGATACAGTCAATAAAAGGTTAGTGTCAAAAATATATAGGAAACTTATACAACCTAACAAACAAGACCAACAATATGATTTAAAAATGTGCAGAGGATCCAGATTTCTCAAAAGAGGACATACAGATAGCCAAACAACATATGAAAAGATGTTGAATGTCACTAATCATCGAAGAAATGCAAATTAAAACCAAAATGAGATATCATTTCACACTTATCAGAAAGGCTATCATCAAAAGATCAACAAACAATTAGTGGTGGCAAAGACGTGGAGAAAAGGGTATCCTCGTGCACTGCCAGTGGGAATGCAAATTGATGCAGCTGTAGAGGTTCCTCAAAGATTAAAAAATAGCACTACCCTATGACTCAGAAATCCCAATTCTGGGTATTTATCCAAAGAAATCCAAAACACGAACTTGAAAAAATATATGCATCCCTATGCTCATTGCAGCATTTTGTTCAATTGGTAAGATGTGAAAGCAACCTAAGTGTGCATCACTAGATGATGGATAAAAGTGATACATACATAAAATGGAATGCTACTCACACATAAAAAAGAATGAAATGTTACCATTTGCAACAACATGGATGGACCTAGAGGATATTATGCGAGGTGAAATAAGTCAGACAGAGAAAGACAAATACCACATGATTTCAATTATATGTGAAATATAAAACACAAAATAAATGAACAGACAAAGCAGAAACAAACTCATAGATACAGAGAGCAAACTGATTGTTGCCAGAAGAAGGGGAGGACATTTTCAGGTTGCGTGAAAAAGATGAAGGGATTAATTGGCAGTTACAAAATAGTCACAAAGATGCAAATTACAGTATAGGGAATATAGTCAATAATATTGTAATAACTATGTGGTGCCAGGTGTGCACTAGATTTATAAGAGGGATCACTTTGTAAGTTACATAAATGTCTAACCACTGTGCTGTACACTTGAAACTACTGGGTGGTCAGAAAAGCCATGAAGTATTTCCTTCTATGTTTTCCATTGCAAAAATGTGTCATGACTTTTCTGACAACCCAATAATATATTCAATGTCAAGTGTAACTAAAAAAAATGTAAAAGAAACCAACAAAAACCTTGCCAATTTGATGTCTAATTCTTTTTTAAATGCTAGAGATGAAAACAAATTGAATGGAACAGAAATGAAGAATGACTTTGAATAAGGAATGGAAGATATATTTGAAATAATGATGGAGAATTTCCTCCAAATTAATGTCATACATTAATGTCATACATTGGGATATCTAAGAATCCCAGTGAACACCAAGCAAGATAAATGCCAAAAGACTAAATGTAGGCATGTTATTTTCAAATGACAGGAAATCAAAGATTAAAAAAAAAATCCAAAAGAAACCAGAGAAAAAAACCACCTTACATAGAGAGGAACAATGATAAGAGTTACATAAGATTTCTCATCAGAAACCATGCAAGCAAAAAAAAAAAAAAGAATGGAGTTAAATATTTACAGTGTTGAAAGGAAAATACAAAACATCTACCTAGAATTCTATACTCTGTGAAATTATCCTTCAATAGTGAATGAATAATAAAATCTTTGTCAGCCAAACAAAAAAATGAGAAAATTTGTTGCCAATGAAACTACCTTGTGATAAGTATTAAAAGAAGTTTTTTAGAGAGGGGAAATATGTAGGTCAGAAGCTTGGCTTTTCACAAAAAAAGAAAGATTAAAGAAGGAATATATGAAGGTCAAATAAAACCTTTATTTTTATTAATTGATCTAACAGATAAAAGTTGGTTCAAAATAATAACAAAATATATTTATTTATGTTTCTTTTATATATATATATATATATATATATGCTTATATATGAGAAAAGTGGATGTCAGCAATGATAATAGGGATGGGAGGGAAGAATTAGGATTACATTGTTATTATAAGGAAGGCATATTACTCAGGAAATGGTGTAATGTTATTTAAAATTGGACTTGGATTAGTTTCCATTGTAAAATACAAATTTATACCAACCACTAAAAACAGATTTAAAAAGGTATAACTGATATGCTAGGAAAAGAGAGAAAATAATATAAAATGCTCAATTAAAACCACAATATCTTGTATAATATAGTATGATATAATATAATATAATATAATATGCTCAACTAAAACCACAACAGACAGAAAAAGAGTGGAAAAGTGGAAGATTAAAAAAAAAAGGAATTATATCAGACTTAAAAGTTTTTTCACAACAAAGGAAACCATTAATAAAACAAAAAGGAAGCCTACTGAATGGGAGAATATATTTGCCAACGATATATCTGATAAGGGGTTAATATCCAAAATTTATAAAACACTCATGAAACTCAACACCCAAAAAACAAACAACCCAATTAAAAAATGGGCAGAAGATATGAAGAGACATTTCTCTAAAGAGGACATACAGATGGCCAACAGGCATATGAAAAAAAGTTCAACCTCACTGGTCATTAGGGAAATGCAAATAAAAACCACCATGAGATATCACCTCACTCCAGTCAGAATGGCTATCACCAATAAATCAACAAACAACAAGTGCTGGTGGGGCTGTGGGGGAAAAGGGGACCCTGCTGCACTGTTGGTGGGATTGCAGATTGGTGCAGCCACTGTGGAAGTCAGTATGGAGGTATCTCAAAGAACTGGAAATAGAGCTACCGTTTGACCCAGCAATTCCAGTCCTAGGTATTTATCCTGAAAAAACCAAGACACTTATTCAAAAAAAGTTATGCACCCCTATGTTCATAGCAGCACAATTTACAATAGCTAAGACTTGGAAACAACCAAAATGCCCGTCAGTAGATGACTGGATTAAGAAACTGTGGTATATTTATACAATGGAGTATTACTCCGCTATAAAGAAGAATAAAATCGTGCCATTTGCAATGATATGGATGGACCTAGAGACTATTATGTTAAGTAAAATAAGTCAGTCAGAGAAAGACAAATACCATATGATCTCATTCATATGTGGAATCTGAAAAACTGTATGAATGAGCAAAGTAAACAGAAACTGTCTCATAGATATAGAGGAAAAATCAGGGTTGCTAATTGGGAGGGGATGGGAATGAGGGAGAAGACGAAGTGATTAGACAGCAAAAATAGGCAACTACCATATTGCCACTGGGATATGAAAAACAGTTTGGGGAATATAATTAATAATGTAAATATTTTGTGGAATGTCAGATGATCATAGGTCTTGTTAGGGAGACCATTTCATGGATGGAGTAGAGGTTTGATCACTGCACTGTATAACTAAAGCAGAGGTTGTATACCTACTGTAATTGAATATATATATAGATAGTCACGGGATGTGGATTATACTGTGGAAGAGAGTCAGAGGAAGAGTAATAGATATATATGATATGGGGAGGAGGAGTGGGGTGGCAAATTGGGGGTAGGGGGTTGTCACTTTGAGGGGTAAAATGTATAACTATTGCACTGTGTTGTACACCTGAAACTAATTAAAAATAAATAAATAAATTATAAAAAAAAGGAATAAGTAAAATGAACAGTAAATATAAAACAGTAACAAACATGGTAGATCTTAATCCACTACATCAACAACTCAATAATAGCTTTGAATATCAATGGCCTAAAAGTACCAATTAAAGACTTATTGCCAGAATATGCATAGATCAAAAAACAATGCCTAAATATATGTAGTCTGTAAGAAACCCACATTAAATATAAGGACACATATAGATTAGAAGTAACTGGATACAGAAAAACATACCATGCTAACACTAATCAAAAGAGAATAGAATAGCTCTATTAAGTACAGATAACAGACTTGAAAGCAAGGAACGTTTTCAGGAATAGAGAAGGGCATTGCTTAATGATAAAGGGGCCAGTTCTCCAAGAAAACATACCAATCCTTAATGTTTATGTGCTTAACAACAGAGCATCAAATTATATATCAAAAACTCTTAGAATTGCCAAGGAAATGGATGAATCTACTATTGTATTAAATATTTTAGCACCCTTCTATCAGAAATATATAGATTCAGCATGCAGAAAATCAGTAAGAACATAGCTGAATGAAAAAATACCATCAGTCAACTGGATAGAATGGACACCTTACAGACTACTTGATACAGCAACAGAATACACCTTCTCAAGCTCACTTGGACCATTCACCAAGATAAACCACATGCTGGGCTATAAAATACACCTGAACCAATTTAAAAGATTATGAATCATACAGTATCTGCTCTCAGACTGCAATAAAGTCAAATGGGAATCAACAATAAAGATAAATGGCAAATCTCAACAAGCACATTAAAGGAGTTTGGAACAATCATTGTGGCAGAAGCATGAGACGTATAGGGCATGAGTCAAACTTGAATATGGCCTGTGCAGAGCCAGTATGAATGTGCAATTTTCCATGATATTAGATAGACTCAGAAGATTGAACTTCACTAAGTGTCTGAGATACAGCAGTGTCAGACATGCCAGGGTCATAGTTATTATCAGTGTTATTTTAAGTAAAAGCAAATATTTAGCCTAGTGGTATAGAGAGCTCATAGTAATTCATATTTCTGAGCAGCATCAGGGAAGAAATGGAAATGTTTTCAGCTTGGATCTGTCACAGACTAACTCAGAACTATTTAGTTATTAAAGAATACTTTGGACATATTATTCGGAGATTTTATTTGGCTGTTGTAAAAGTTTCTACCCCTATGTGGGAGAATGCCTTTGAACTAGTCTCATGGAACAAAGACAAAAAAATGAAACAACAAATCCATACAAGTTGGTAGTGAAGGAAGGGGGGAAAAAACCGCAGACAATCTGGGAGTGGTAAATCTTGCTTGAATTTTATGTGGGGGGTCATGGGTAAGCTGGCATCTATTGAAGATGATGATCTGAAGAGTGCCCTGGAGCAGGCTGCCTAAGGGTACTGACTAGTGTATCTCTGGGGCACATGTGACATGTGGCCTCTGCATTAGTATCTGCTAGTGTTCTTCCATTGGAACCTGCACCACAGTCAAGTTCAGGCCTGTGCCATGTTCCTACCAAAATGAATCAAATCTTAATTACTCTTCCCACCAAAAGAAGTGTGAGAGATTGCTATGTTACCACATTACAGCAGAGAATCAAAAGAGATGCAAGGTACACCATGGAAAACATATGAAGTACACAATATTCTCCTACAGTTCAAACTAACTGATGCTGGCAGCCCAAGGGGACATTTCTCCTTATCCATAGAGTTTCTAGGGGTGTCCTAAACATGTAATACTCATATTTGTGTATTATGCCTACTGATACAATAGAATGTGTAGACTTTCCATTCTTTATTGTGTATCATCACTCACAAGAATTTTGCGTGTGTTCTAAAGAAATATACAGGTCACCAAGACATAAACTGAACAATGAAGCTCAGATTATGATTCTTAAATCTACAATAAAAAGTCAGTAGCACCTTTTGAAGAATGTTCTATTAATAAGCCTCATTGCTATTTAGTTATATCAAATATTTTAAACATATATCCCAGCAGTTAGGACTTTATAATGATGCCTGTAACAGAAAATTCAACTCGAACTCCCTTAATAAAAAGGATTTATTATGCCTTGCAACTGCAGATGCCAGAAGTGGGTCGGGTGTCACCATTTATTTGATTCATTGACCCAGAATTCAACTTTTTAGTTTTCAGCCCCTCTGCTCTGCCATCTATGGTATTAGCATCATTCTAAAAAAAAAAAAACCATTCCCTTGAGTCACAAGATGACTATTGATAAATTCCTGCCAACCTGCTCCATCTTCAAGTTCATAGTAAGAAGGAGTGTATAGAGTGAGGAAGATTTCTTCTAAGAAATTCTCCACAAACATCTTGTATCTCATTAGCCTCCATTAGGGTACCCATGTGTCTTTGAATTGATAATACAAACGATGATTATTCACTGATTAGCTTAGGCCTCCACCACATGCTTCCCAGTTAACTAATGTTGAAGTCATATTTCTCAAAACATGAACTGCTCAGGAGAGATACGGACATCTAAAGAACAGCAGAGAAATAACCAGAAAAGAAGAAATTGACAATGGGAAGGAAAACATAATGTCTACTAAACAACCACGCAGGGCATATAGCAGAAAATATCAAATATCATTCTACTACAGAAACATTGCTTGAGTGGGAGACAGTGACTGTACTTATTATACTTCTAGGAAACAACCCACTGGATTACCATAACAAATTAACTGAATATTGCAGCATTCTAATAAAACTCCTTTCTAATGGCCAACTCATCCAAAAATGATGTATATGTTCAGCGTTCAACGTTCCCCATGTTGTCATGGCACTTTGGCCTGAAAGAGTAAAAATAAAACCCAATGACTCCCTTCCTTTGGGTTGGTGCTTGTATTACCCCACCCAACGTTGAGGAGTTCTTGTACTTCAAGGTGAAGGAGCAGATGGGTCCTGAATAATTCCTACTACTGACCACAGACCCAAACGCAAGTTCATCTCTTGATCTTCCAACTTAGCTGCGGTGAATCCTTTCACACCATCAGTCTTGAAAGCTTTCTGTTTGGATATTTCATAGATTTCAAGACCCTACCTCTTTTCTACGGTAGTCAGTTATAGTAGGTTCATTCTACAGAACCACAGTGATAAATAATTCAGTTTAATTTTTATTCTGAAACACCCAGCAGGGACTCTAGGATCATTCAGAAGAGAAATGCAAATACAAACTGATAGACTTTTTGAAGGTATTTTTGATATGAAGAAAGAACAAAAAAAAACATATAGTGAGAGAGAGACAAAAAGGAGTGGGAGGGCTGGATAGAGATGGCTGATGGCTGTGTGTTACAGTCCATACCTAGCTTGCTTGGAAATTGGAGACAGCCTTTCTTACTTAGCTCCTTGACACAGTGATATTTTTTTCCTCCTGTTAAACCCACTGAGGTCAATGGTACATGAGACAGAACAGTGATATTAAAGAAATCTGCCTCCAAAAACGAAGCCCCCCACAAAGACCATTTTGAAGGTCTCACTTTGATGCTAATGTTTGGCTCTGCACAGACAACAAGCTTATTTTCAATCCCAGAATGAAGAAACATAATCTTTTCTTTTCCCATTTTATTTTAGCAGATACTTATTAATTACTAACTATTGTGCAGTCACCAGGCTTGTCAACTTTATAGACATTTTATTCTAGCAATGGAACCAATAGAGACTAGAGAAAAAAACAAATAGTACATGCCCTTGAGTACTTCGCAACTTGCCAGCCGAACCTGAATTCCTGTTAAATGACTTATAATGAAGCTTTAAAACAAAAATGGACTCTAACTTGAATATAAGAAAATCAAAAACCTTCTAAGTGCATTGGTGATTTGTATTATTTATGAGAAAACAGAGAAAATTGATAAGAAGCATAAAAAATTCCTTGTGAGAAGGCTGCTGATCACGGCTTTTTTCTCCTCCTTTTGGTGGTGGGATGAGTGAGGAGATTTTTCTGAAGCAAGGCATATTTTTGGTATCCAGATTTTGTGCAGATCTCATTTGAATCATAGGCCCCATAGCACATGGCAGGTAGGCAAGTTACCAGGAACAGAGAGGATAAAATAGGTTTGGGGAACGTTTTACCATCTTGGTACACTTTTAGAACCTTCTGTTTAAGAAGTCAGCTCTTTCTAGTACAAAAGCAGATTGCTGAGATACAGTTTTTCCAGGTAATATCAAGAGAGATGACTAACAACATGGATCCAACAACACACGACAAAAACACTGAATCTGTCAGATCGGTAATCAGCTCCTTGAAAATTGTGTGGTAACTTTTTAACCATCATTTAAATTTGTATCCTCAATACAAGAAAACTGAACTATATGATTTTTAATGTCCTATTTGAGTATCTATGATTCTATGACTTTATCAAAGAAAATGAAATCTATGGAACGGTCCAGAACGTTATAAAAGAGTGGATGTTAACAAATTACATTAAATATAAGATCCCATTCATTGTAAACGTGTCAATATTTTGTGAATCACTACAAAAGAATAAAGGTTGCCACATAAACATTTTCTTAAAAGAGTGCTCCAGTATTATATCTTAGATTGTCTTTTAGGCCACTGACACCCATTCTGCAACTTTTAGTATACTTTCAACAGGAAGCTTTGAGAGATAACCAGGATTCCTATTCCATCTTCATATGGTCCACCAATGGTTTATTGACTAAGAACTCAAGAAGTTATAGTTGCACCATCATGCCATCTGCAAAAGCTATTGTCCTTATACAGGGTTTGCCTTGACAACTATGATGTGACAGCAACCTGGCAGAATACATAACAATAAATATTGGGCCGGCCAAGTGGCGTGGTGGTTAAGCGCTGGCTTGGGAAGCCAGTGGCCCCGGTTCAGGTCCCACATATGAGGGCCAGTGACACTGCCCTCAAAAAATAAATAAATAAATAAATAAATAACAAAAAACCAATAAATATTAATTCTACATGCCAACAGTTATTTTGATCTTTTCAGTAAATAAACACCTGTACTTGTTTGTGCCAAGCACTGTAAAAAGCAAGCGGACACACTCATAAGTGAAGTTGATATTTTCTAAGCCCTCTGGAGAAAAACAGAATATGTAAAGGAGACAGAAAAGAAAATGGTGCATCCCAAGTTTGGAAAGAGGCTAGAAAAGACCAGGGAGAGAAAGAAATGGTGCCTAGAGTTGAAAATAAAGAGGAAGTCAGGGACCAGGGCATGACCCTTTAGACTATCTGAACGATTCAGAACTTTTACCCAGAAGAACAGCAGGTAGGTGCTGAAATGTTTAAAAAGTAAAAGGGGAAGATTTGCATTTGGAAAATATAACTTCAGTTATATTGTCTACATGGATTAGAAGAGGAAAAGGAAAAAGGGTTGCCAATTAAGAGCATACTGTAGTCTCATCATGATGACACTTTGGTCTAAAAAAATTGCAGTGGAGATAGTAAGAAATATACTTTGAAAGCTGATTAGGAGATGAAGTCTATAATACACAGATTTATGGAGGGAAAATAATAGCTAGAAATTGAATAAGACATGGCCAGAAACAAATTACTCTTTCAGTTCTGTGATATGTATTAATTACAAAGGTACATCTGTGTATAAAAAAAATAAAATAAAATGAAGATATGTCTGTAACTCTTCATGTCCAAATGGGAGCCTCACAAGTTTTAGTTCACTTTTATTTTCCCAACTAGCTATATTAAAATCTAACTGTCTCAATGCACAGTAACAACTTCAAAGAGGATTCACTTTACTAGTTCTATTATAAGCCCTGGAAAACTTGCCATAGGAGGGTTAATCAAAATATCTTTCTCTCCTCAAAGGACTGGTAGATGTCATTCTGGGCCTAACTCTGACAGAGACTGAGTGAGTCCAATGTTCTGTTGCTTTGATTAATTCAATTGCTGTCACTGCTGATACCTCTGTAGGAACAATGACATAAAATGTTTAGAGGATAGACAAGTGTGTTTTTAAAATGACGGATCAAACAACCTGTAGTGGTTAGATGGGCAAACGAAGAAATGTGAGAGTTGAAGGATTAAGAAGAAGAAAGGATACTTTGCTTGGAAGTGGAAATGAAGGTAAAGAATGGTTGTATGGGAAATAACCAAACTTGCCATGTGGGAAAAGAGAAGCTTGTGGTCAGAGTTTTGAACATTTGAAGTAATGTCTTTGGAGGAATAAAATTTACAACAAATAACACATTAAAATGTAGGTTGGCTGAAGTGAAGAAAATGAGGTCTTTGGGGGTTGGGACGTCAAAAAATCTGAGAGGTCAGAACATTGGGAGGGTTATCATCCATATAAACTTGAAATCAATCAAAATCATGTGTTTTATTTGAATAGCATAGGTGCTTGATAAATTGTGGAGATTGAAATCTAGAAGACAGGAGGGGAGCATAACTAGGTGGGTAGGTAGAAAGTTCAATATTGCAGAATGTCATACGTCTCAAAGGAGCAGACTTGTTTGATCTGTTTTCAATATATCAGGATACAGGATTATTAATAGCCTAGAAATTATAATGAACAACAATTTCAATCTGCTAGGAAGTAGGTGAACTCTGGAACAAAAAAAAAGATTGAGGAAGATAAATTTAAGATCCTTAATGAATCCAATCTCATTTGCTTATGATTTCATTAAACTTTTCAGTTTCACTTCCATGTTTTTGTCAACATAGACATCCCATGGTTAATCACACAAACAGTGTCATGCTCTCACATGCTTTCCTTCATATATTGGGTTGTTGGAAAAGTCATGACGTAGTTTCTCTATGTTTTTCATTGCAAAAATGCGTCGTGACTTTTCTGACAACCCAAAAGTAAGCTGTGTTTATCGTGCCAACTCATAAGGGTTTATAAGACTTAATCTGATAAATTATGTATTGTTTTAGAACACAGAGCAAATGTAACTTGATCATCTTAGTTTTCTGACCTTCTCCTTTGCCTCTGTCACCGTCATCCAGCAGAGGATGATAGCTCTCATCTATACACCTCCATGGCTTTTTGTGCATTGCTTCATTAACACACTTTACCCGTTCTGTTAGATATTGAAACATATTTTTCTCTACTACTAGACAGAGAGCACCTTGAGTGCAAGTTTCGTGTCTCATTGACCATTCTATTACCTCTACTAGGTTGTATCTTAAACTTATCTGCCTCAATCTTTTTTTTTTTTCCCCAATTCCAGAGTTCACCTACTTCCTAGTAGATTGAAATTGTTGCTCATTACTCTTAGGGTAAACAGTACCAAAGGATTGCTGAAATAAATTGAAGTTTTAGAATGTTTTGTTCCCTAAGCAGCCACTTTTCTCTACCATGTTAAAAACATTGAGTTCTTTGTCCTTTGGCAATGGCATATTTCATAGGCCCAAAAGATTTAAAAGCATACACAAAGCCAAAATGAAAAGACTCATTACAGTGCTGCATTATAGCTACTAAGTCATATTTTGCAACCATGCTGTGCCACCAATATAATTAGAAGATATTGAACTTTCATTAGTTAGGGGAGCCTGACACCCTTTAATTGTCATTATTTAAATTTTTTTGCTGACTGTAATAGCCTCATGAGATAGACATCTCATTTCTGTGACAGACCCAAGGGTCACCAGTGGTGTAATTTTATTTCCGCATACTTTAATGCAGCCCATAATAGTATTCAAAATTTAATGCATTATAACTTTCATTAGTAACATTGTCAAGTACAAATTAATCTAGTTTCCCATTTTAAAATTAGAATTTATTAGTATTGGAAATAGTAGTAATTTATTACCACACATATGATATTTGAATACCTCCATGGTAATTCTATCACCTACATTCAGTCCTGTAGACAAGCACCTTGAATGAAGGAGAATTGTCTACATTCAAAGACAACATCCAAAGACAACTAACTCGTTTCACAATTTAAAACTTTATTTTACTGTTCCTATATAGGATGAAACAGTACCCAACATTTCTACTTCTATCACTTGTATTATACAATATATTTCATGGTGTAGGCCCTCTTATAACATTGGAAAACATTATTAAATTGCCTCATAAGACTTATAGCTGGGATATTTATGCCCAGTTTTGTAACCTATTTACATATTATGTTATTTGTATTTACTATGATATCTTGACTATTCTTTCTGCCCTTAATGTGTTCATAATGCTTAAGATGTTTTATTCAGAACTGAGTTGAATACCTGTGGTGTCATGTCCATGTAACAAAGGAAAAACAGAGTTTCATTCTTCAATTTTAGGTGCTTATGCTTTCTTGTATGCAAACTAAATGCTTTTTTTTTTTCTGGTGGTGGGTGATGCTACAACAAATTTTTTTAATTGACATCTCACTTTAATCTTTGAAACTTACAATATGAGGAGTAAACTGTCAGATGGATACACTTTAGTAAATCCATTCCCATCCCCACCACTGCTGACAACCATTGTCTGAATTTACATAAAGTTAAACAAAAGTGCAGTATGGATTTACCTCACCTCTATAATTTTTAATGCCTAAAATTGTTGCCCACTATATTCATTGACTAAAATGTAGTTCACAAATGGTGCACTTGAACAGCAGTGTTATTTCATGTGTCTAGCATACCATTCACCATACTTTATTCCAATTTCTCTGCATGTACCTTCCTCTCAAATGTATGTATACATGTGTGATCAAACAATACATTGAATGTTTAAATAAAATATATATATATTACAGTAAAAGACACATGCCACTAATCCCCCTCAAAGTATTCCCTCTTGCTTCAAACACACTTATCCTATTGTTCTTGCCACTTTATGAAGCAGCTATGGAAATCCTCTTTCATGAGTGTCTTTAGTTGTGCTTTCGTGGCTGCCTCAATATCTTGAATCGATTCAAAACATTTTCCTATCGTGGTCATTTTGGCTTTGGGGAAGAGCCAGAAGTCTCACAGTGCTGCTGAATAAGGTGGATGAGGACACACCATAATGTTTCTTTTTGACAGAAATTGCCATACCAGAAGTGATAGGTGACAGGGAGCCTTTTGTTGTGATCACAAAATACGGTGAATACTGCTGCCAAGTGCCATCAACAGAAAAGCAGGGATCTTCAATATGGGAAGCGGCATGTCAAACCTTAGTAACAGTGTGGGACAAGTTTCAGCTTGTTCTGTGCAGTCAGCCGGCTGTGAGCTACGGTTGAGAGAAGGTGTGTTTAAAGTGTGCCGTAAATCACCCTCCATCATGACAACGCTCCATGTCTCACATTGCTTCTGGTATGGCAATTTCTGTCAAATAAAAACATTACTGGGCTGGCCGAGTGGCTCAGTTGGTTGAGTTAGCTTAAGAACACGAGCTCTGAACAACAGAGCAGCCAACTGGATTCCCACATGGGCCAGTGATGCTGCCACTGAGCCGCCAACAGGTGGCAGGATAGCTCAGCTGGTGAGAGCATGTGCTCCTAACAACAAGACTGACTGTTGGATGGTGGTTACACCTGCCCACAACTAAAACTGAGCTTGCACCTTGAATTGATCTGCCACCCGGATGACTCAGTGAATAGAGCCATGTACTCTTAACAACAAGGCTGATGGTTGGACTCCCACATGGGATGGTGGCTACATCCATGTGCAACTAAGATTGTAACACAGCACCTATTGCTTAGAGGCCACGCGCTGCAGACAGGAAGCCAGATGGTGACTGGCGCCCTCCACAACTAAGGTTGAAGAGCAACAATTTGGATGGTCCCCTTCCCCAATTCCCCAACACCATTCCCCTCCCCCAAT
This sequence comes from Aselliscus stoliczkanus, assembly GCA_033961575.1. Classification (NCBI taxonomy): domain Eukaryota; kingdom Metazoa; phylum Chordata; class Mammalia; order Chiroptera; family Hipposideridae; genus Aselliscus; species Aselliscus stoliczkanus. Next base: position 117,894,126 of record CM066736.1, read on the forward strand.
CCCCCAATAAAACAAACAAACAAACAAACAAACAAAAATTACAGTGTGTCCTCATCTACCTTATTCACCAAATCTGGCACCGTGCCACTTCTGGCTGTTCTCCAAAATCAAAATGACCATGAAAGGTAAATGTTTTGAATCGATTAGGGACATCGAGGCAGGCACGACAGCACAACTAAAGACATCCACAAAAAACAAAACAAAACAAAAACAACTTCCAGAATTGCTTCAGAAAGTGGCAAGAATGATGGGATGAGTGTGTTCAAAGAAACGGGGGGTATTTTGAGGGGGATTAATGGCAATGCGTCTTTTACTGTTTTATATATATATATATATATATATATATATATATATATATATATATATATATATATATAAACATTTAATTTGAATGTTTAATTTAAACATTCACCATATTTGTTGATCACACTTCATATGCTTCAAGGTTAGGGCTTGTCTTGTTGTCTTGCTTGGCTCTGTATTCTCAGCACAATACCATTCATTGAATAAATGGTGATTTTTGTACACAAATAGCATCAGTTTTGTGTATCAATGTATTCATGTAATATGAAATATAGATATAAAGGACACAATTGTACTGCTAAATATCTAAAAAGGCAGCCAAGGGGAAGAAGAATTAATTATATTCTATAATACAATAGCACCAACAAAAGCTAGTCCAATAAGAAAAATTACATAGAATATGCTCTAATTTTATTATTATAGCGTGGCAAAGAATTTTTAACAATCCTCAGCTACATATTCATAAAATTTCAGGTAAGCTAGCAAATTTGGTTGCATTTCTAGTTACAAAATCCACTATTATTTTTGATCCCCAACTAATCTCCCCTATAAGAGGCTAAACTATTTCAATTGATAAGCATGTACTCCATCTAATGACACAGATGTTGAGGAGTCTGAGGATAAATAGAGCCTATGATGAAGACTATGATGGGTGGCTATTTAGCATCTAACTTATGCTACGTAGTATTCTAAGTGCTTTATGTGAATTATTTCAATTAATCAATATAGTGACCTTATAAAATAGTTCAAAGTATAGGTCCATTTCACAGATGAGAAATTTAAAGCTGGGATTAACACTCGGTCATTCTGACTCTAGAACTAATGATATATCAATCTTCCCGACAAAATGTCAAATCTAAACACCTGTTTCAAAAAGTTCCTGAAAAAATGCAACCAATTATATCAGTTTGGGTTATTTATAATAAGAAAGTTGACCTTTTTAAAGACAATTAGATAGAGAAAGAAAAAAAAATCAGTTGGCTGCTCTGGCTCAGAAGGTAATTAAAAAAAGAAACATGAATGTGTTACCCACAAATAGTGAAGTTACCATTTGTTCCTGTTAAAAAAAAAAAAAGCAGTGAGTGCTTTCTCTACCTCAGCACTATTAACATTCTGGGTGGAATACTTCTTTTTTTTGTGGGTGACTGTCCTGTGCATTGTAACATAGGGACATCCCTGGCCTGTATCCACTGGATGCCTATAGCACCTTTCCCCCAGTGTGGCAACCAATAATGCTAAGTGTCACCTGGGGGCAAAATCACTGTCCAAAATAAAGAAAAATGATGTGACCTTAATGTCCTACCTGTCTTTATCATATTTTTTATAGAAGTATTCCTCACATGTTGTGAAGTTAAGCAAGATAATTTTTGAAAAGCAACTTTTGAAACAAGGGCGAAAACCTGATGAAAGATGGCTGCTTCCTGTAGACATATTGATACATCTAATTCCTCTGTTCTTTCTCCTATGACACATCATGATTTTCAGGTTCCCCCACTACATCCCCGTAACACATATACTACTCCCATTCTCATCTCCCATCCTACAACCCTTACATAACACTTCTAATTTTGTTTCCAATCTGTTTATACTGTTCAACTGAGTGAGACAGGTCACAGCTGGGAGTGAGAGGATTGCTCCAGAACATGTCAGTCTTAAAACTCTCCACTACATTCTCCCCAAACTGAGCTGCATGAAAACCAAACTTAAATGCAGTTCAAGAAGCAGGTACCGTCAGACCTTTATTAAAAGCCTTTCTTCTCTTCCTCCTCCTCTTGTTCCTTCTCCTTTTCCTCTCCTCCGAAGATTGGGGTTGAATTTTAAGTGAGGTCTATTACATCCGCTTTGAATAAAATATTAACAACTTTTATAAATAATTAAAAGATATTACTACACATCCCACATTTTAAATATTCATCCCAATTTATATCTGTATTTCCCACTGCATTTGTATGTTTTGCAAACTTAGCATTGAATTTTAATATGAAGATAGGATCCTATTCTTACGCATAATCATTTGAATGCAAAATACTATCATTTTCAAGCACCATACTATTGAAGCACATGCCTCCTAATTTAACCCAAAGAGGACAGGTAGAGGGTTCCTAGAATCATCATCTATAAGGTTACAGTCACTCTTTCCTTTCAACTCACCTCAAATTTGGCTAAAAGCATTCCCCACAGATTTCCTGCCTCTGATTTTGTTCTCAATTTGTAGCTAAATGCAAATGAGTTCATATAGTAAAGACTCAAGTTCTTTTCTTTCAACCAGAAATAGTAGTTGTAGGAAAAATAGAACACTTGCATTCTACTGTTTTTGTCAGTCACCTACTGGACAAACAAGGCAAAACTACTAACATAGCCTGCATCTCTTGGAAAATTCAAGAAAGAACTAACTTTCCCAAAAGTTATAAATTTGACTTCTAAGTGCAATTTAGATTTATGTACATGTACTTTATATCAATGAATTCTAAGCATTTTTTTTAAATGAATATATTTCTTTCAGCTGGCCAATATCTAAATATTACTTTCTTTTTTAAATTATTACATTAATTCTGCAAGTAGATAAATTGAGACTAAATCTTTTTGGATCTTTAGGAAAAAATTTATTCCAAGTTGTCTTCTTCTAATAGATTTTAAAAAGAAATATAGCCTAGAGAAAACTTTATTACTTCAGTCCCCATTTAAATGAATTATAAATATCTTATGTTTTATTGATTTTACTAATAATTATGTTTTTACCTGTTTGGCAATGTAATTTTTTAGTTGAGTAAGATCTTACAGATTTTTTCAGAGCCATGTTTGATCTTTCTCTGAATATAGTAACTTCTTTGAGAGTAATTTTTACTATTGTGTGTATTATCTCATAAATCAATAGTAATATAACAATACCACACATTTACTATGTGAGGTTACACTGGTTAATTGCTCCCAAACCTATATGAAGCCTATGAAAACACAATTTCATGAATACTCATAACATCCTTTTGAGGTAGGTACTGTTATTTAAGAGATGTGAAAACTTAGAGATTTTAAGTAATATCCCCAAATTAGCCAAAATATAAGAATTCAACTTAATATTTGAATTGTAGCCTCTCTGACCTCAAAGCCTAGGTCCTAACTATTTTATGTGATGCACATGTAAGTAAAACACTCTTATGCCTTACTACCCAGAGATCAGTGAGCTGGCAGCATCAACACTACCTAGGAACTTGTTAGAAATGCAGAATCTCAGGCCCCATCCTATATCAGAATCTGATTTTAGCAACATACTGGTGATTCTTATACCCATTAAAATTCTAGAAATGCTATTCTCGTAGATTCTGGGGTTGTCTTCTTAGTATCCCTTTTGCCTTTTCATAACGTGTTTATAATTTGTTTAGAAAAACACATAGTTCCAGCAAGGTAACTCCATATCTAGCTACACAATCCACACTACACTAAAATATACATATCCCATCAGCGTGAGCTTCTGGATTGTTCCTGGGAATGATGTACAAAAACTCTACTCTTGAAAGCCAGTTGGTTAAAGAGTGGATATATAGGTATAGAAATGGTGATTCCAGAGGCAGGAGAGACAGACAGAGGCCAAAGAACAATAAGCCCACTGCATATTTGAGAATTTCTCCTTAAAATGAATCTGCTTTAGGAGAGTTTGTGTATGTGTGAGTATGTGATTTTGGGGGGGGGTGGGGGGGTGGGGGGGTTATAGAAGAGGAGAGAAGTGAGGTAGAGTGAGTTGCATTGATGTAATCAGGTTTTGAAGACCATTTTGGTTACATGCTTTAGAATTAATTAAATGAGCAACAAAGCCCTAAGGTGGAGAGGCCAGCTACAGGCTGTTTCTGTGAGAGACCCTAGAGATGCCAGTAGTTTAGACCAGAGTGAGGAGGAGAGAGAAAAAGGGAAGTGAATAAATTCTAACCATGTTTAGGAAATAGCAACAATAGCCTAAATAGTTACTAGGCTATAAATAGTTGTTAGGAAGGTATTAAGAAAAGCTTCAAAACATCCGGTCAGAGCAATTGAGAACAACAATTTTTATTTAATATATATATATATATTATACTGGAGTAGGAGCAAAGTAGGGGACAGAATGAGGAATTCCATTTTGAAATACTTGGGCCCTACAGTGGGAAGCACAGTTCAAATCCATGTTAATCGCTCACCATGACTTTTTGTTCTTAATCCATATATGTGTATATATATATATATATATATATATATATATATATCTGGACTGCATTTCATCTTTTAAAAGAGAGGATAATAAAACGTTTTCTCCATTCCAAATTATACCTTTCCTGAAATTAGTCTTAATATTTTTGAGGTTTTACTGCTATGCAAACACTTTTTTTTTTCTGTATTAAACACAATTTTAGTGTGGGTAAATTTTCTAAAGGGAAAACATAACCTATAATCAGATCTCTTAGGAAAGAAAGGAATCTTGCAAGATTGACTTCTCTCCTGCTCCATTAATTGTTAATTATCACTAATGAGAAGGAAGTAGGATTTGGGTTTCATCTGAACAGCCCATAAATCAAAATCAACTAGAAAGCTGGTCATGTGAGCATGGTCTCACAGCATGTGGCCCCCCACCCTGTTATTTCAGCTTCCCTAAGAGAGGTTTCTAAATGCTGGGACATTCTTGATACAGTCTATGGCAGTCTGGGCTCCAAACCCTGAAGGATTAGAATCGGGTGTAGTAAAATTTGGGGTTTTTTTTTTCCCCTTGTGAATGGATATTAGAGGGAATTCTTAAATCTCTGAGAAAGCTTCTACTAAAGAACTATGAATCTCACATGTGCCTTAAAATATCCACCAATGCCCAGGAATCTCTAAATACATGGAAGGGAACTTTAGCATTTAATTTCTCATTATTCAGATGATTTTCAGAGGTCATGTTATATCCTGTTATTGTGTTTTTTTTTTCTTTATCTTGTGTTTGTTTTTAAATAGGAGGCAATGTTGAGGAGACAATAAGGTGGCAAAACTATTCTGACAAATAATTGACTAATAAATGGTGCATTAATTTAAGTTGCTCCAAATGCTTTCACTCCTTAGCAAAAGCAGTTTTTTTAGGAAAAACAAAACAAAACATAATTGTGTATGTGCCCTAAAACTACCAGAAAACAAAGGGGTAAAATCTGTTTCTTTTTCCTTTATGTTTTAGAGAGAATAAATATGATATAAAATTATATTTAAGTGTGCAGCTCCCATGCTGTCTTTTTGCTATGGTAACCAAAAGTCCCACTCTAAACTGTAAATGAAGATATAGCATATATATATATATATATATATATATATAAAATACAAGGTGTGACAATTAAGTTCGTGAACTCAACCTAGAAAAAGTGCTACATACCTCACTGCTGAATATCACTATGGCCCTTTGAAGTATTCCCATTGGGAAGCTAAGTACCGATGCCAGTGCCTAGTCCACCCTTCAAAGCAATTTTGAAACTCTTTTTCTGGAATAGCTATCAGAGATGTCATCCTATTACTCTTGATGTCCTGAATGTCATCAAAATGTCTTCCTTTCAATATTTCATTTATCTTCAGGTAAAGAAAGAAGTCATTGGGGGCCAGATCAGGTGAGTAGGGAGGGTGTTCTAATACAGTTATTTGTTTACTGGCTAAAAACTCCCTCACAGGCAGTGCTGTGTGAGCTGGTATATTGTTGAGCTGTAAGAATGATACAAGAATTTTTGGTGAAAAGTTCAGGTCATGTAATTTTTTCATGCAGCCTTGTCAGCATTTCCAAATGGTAACGCTGATTAACTGTCTGTCCAGTTGGTACAAATTCATAATGAATAATCCCTCTTATATCAAAAAAGGTTAGCAACATTAGTGCAACAAGTTCATGAACTTAATTGTCGGACTGTGTGTGTGTGTGTGTGTGTGTGTGTGTGTGTGTCTTTGTGTGTGTGTTGAATTGGCAAAGAAAATATCATACACTGCTCTTTACATGTAATTAGGCATATCAATGCACTGGTTTTCATTTTCTATTTTCATATATAAAAGGAATATGAGAGTGTTAGACAACTCTGCATATACATTGAATGTTCTGTTTGAATGATATATTCTGTTCTGGAATGTCAATTCAATGTCTAATTTCTTTTCTGAATTAGATAACTAAAATGCCCTTAATTAAAAAAGAGATGCACAGAGAGAAAGAGAGAGAAAGAGATAGAGAGAACTAAAATTTTCATTACAGACATCTTCTGATATTTTTGTCTTCTAAAAGGTGAAAACAAAGAAAGCCCTGTAATAAACTAGGCTTTGTGTAATTATTAGGAGTCAAAGTATTGGTTTTTAAAAGTTGTCCTAGCCTCAGGCTGGCCAAATGGCTCAGTTGGTTAAGAGCTGGCTTAGAGCACATGCTCTGAGCAACAGGGCCGTTGGTTTGATTCTCACATGGCAGTCGCTGAGCTGCCAACAGGTGGCAGGATGGCTCAGCTGGTATAACAACAAGATTGCCTGTTCAATGGTGGGCTATGCCCACCCGCAACTAAAGATTGAACTCGGCACCTTGAGCTGCGCTGCCGCAGGGATGGCTCACTGGTTAGGGCATACGCTCTTAACAACAAGGCTGCTGGTTCAACTCCCGCATGGGATGGTGGCTATGCCCACCTGCAACTAAGACGGGAAGCCAGATGGCGACTGGCACCCTCCACAATGAAGATTAAAGAACAACAACTAACTTGGTTTGTCCCCTCCCCCAATTCCTCAACACTGTTCTCCTCCCCCAATTCCCCAATAAAATCTTAAAAAAAAAAAAAAAAAGTTGTCCTCTCTTTCAAGTACATTTTTAGTCTTCAAGTTAGTAGTCTTATAAACTAATCTTATAAACTGAAATATTTGAAGCATTTTTTAAAAAAATCTACTTTATGAGCTTTCAGGGTAATTTCAAGTCTTAAATTGCATTCAGTACAGTTTGAGACTTCATTTTGATATTTTTTTTAAATTAAAATATAAAAAGAAGGGAAAGAAGGCAAATAGTATTTATGAATTCCTCACTAGGCTAAACTTTTTATATGTGATATAATCTTTGTAGCAATCCTTGTTACATTTTTATGATCTCAATTTAAATAACGAGGACATTAAGTCTCAGAAAAGTTAATTACCATTCTCTATGGTTACACATTCCCTAAGGGATCAAGTAATAGAGTTTGACCTGTATATAGATTTGTCTAGTGTAAAGTCCTACCCATGTTTGCTGTTGTTTGTTCTCTACTTAGGCTAAACTGGAGTCAAAAGAACTCTCACCAATAAAAATCTGTGAGAGCCTAAATTAAGGACATGAAGCAACGCTGAGAGTGTTGCTATCAACTGAAGAGTTATACACAACAAAACAAGTTTCATTCTTCCCTAGGCTGCCAAGAACATTATTGCTTTTTTGTTTGTCTGTTTATCTGTTTGTTTGTTTTGTCTTATTGAGCAATATGCCATGGAGATTATATTTTCATTGTGGTTGACTAATAAAATGCACTGTTATAATTTCATGCCACCTCCTATTTAAGAAGTAGCTGTTTTCCACCCATTCCTATATTTTGAATAAAAGGGAGACAAAAATAATTCAAAGTTCTTGTTTCCCCAAAGAAGTTCAATGTCTAGCTAGAAGAAAAAAAAAAAAAGTACAAATATGCAGAAAATCATCATAGATACAGCCAACATGTCAAACAGAAGATTATACTGTGTAAAACAATTTGGAATAAGCATAAAAGATGGTTTGATATCTCCAGTGGAAAACTGTATTTTTTACCACACACCTTTCCTGAGGTGTGTGAGTTATCTGATTCTAGTCTTTCACTCCCCCTTAGTGATTTACAAGTTACAGATAACTCTTTTAGTTATAAATAATTCATGGCAACACAAAATGGTTCTTATTTAAAGACATGAAAATAAATTTTGTCTGGTAAAAGTTCAGTTGATTTCCCTCCTGCACTGTGTTAGAGACCAGTTTGCCCCTATTTGCACATTCATTTTAATATTCCTGATTTCAAAACGTGTGTTCCCAGTATTCCTTTTTTAACTAGTTGTGTGACATTTTATCAGTTCCCTCGTTAATAATGAGTTAAGTTCAATCTTTATTACATGTTCGTTTTATCTCTGTATGAGATTCATAATTTTACCTTTTCCTGAAAATTGCTCTTTAACAAATTTGATACAAACAAGCTTGGATGGTATCAAGAGAATGCAAAGGAATAAATGATTTTCTATGGGTGTATGAAAGAGAGGTGATAAGATATACCCTCCTCTAGGCCAAATGCCTAAAAATATATTATTGAGATGAAAGGCAGTCTTCTCTCTAAACAAATGCATCAGTAATCTACCCATGTGATTCAGTCAGGTTTCACATATTCTAATATTCTCTATACCTGTATATCAAAGAGAAATAAATTGATACATTGCTTTAATGAGATAGATTGAAAGAACACACACACACACACACACACACACACACACACACACGGATTAGAAAAACATAAACTGGAACACCTTAACAATTAAGATATTATCCTTTCTATATTTTCAAATGAAATCAAATAAAAACACTAAACCATTCTGTCAACCTTTTAGTATTAATCAAGTCTAGTTTCCCAGCGAGATTTTTTTTATTAATATTTTCAAATCTCTCTTTGATTTGAGAAATAACACCAATATTTTGTCATCACTACCTTCTTCCTTGTTCTTTGGGCATTTCACAGCTTTATCTCATGAGCCATTGAAGAGAGCAGCCCTGTCTCTCCTAAATAAATACAAAATGACTTCGCAACACCAGAATGTTTTGACAGTGAAGGGGTTCAGAACATGTCTCTCCAGAGCGTGTCACTTTAGTACATGGACTATCTTGAGCTGAAGACAATCAAGGCCCAAGAGACGCAGGAGAAGGTCCTTTACCTCCCCTTTCACTGGACTAAAACAATTTAGATAGAGGGCCTGGTCCAGGAAGAGAACTATCCCCAGAGACAACTACACAAAACAAGGGCTAGGTGTGGTAAACTTGGGGGAAGCTCAGCAGAGCCTGGAAATCCAGTTCCTTTTTTTATCGCATCATCTCTGCATGGCATAGCAAACATTGGTTTACCAAACATTTGCCCTTCTTATCTTCTTATAAACTGTCTTCCTCCTCTGGGAAGTCCCAGACACACATCCCTGTATCCTTAGCCCAAGATGGCATAGAAGCCTCAATTGCCTAACAGCCGGTGTGTCTCAGATTCTCATGGGTAAGGATGTAATTAAATTTGTATTTCTCTTGTTAATCTGTCTAATGGTAATTGGATTACTAGAAAAGTCAAAGATTCTATCTAGAAGAGTAGAAGGAAACAGTCTCCTCTCTAACAACAGATTAAAAAAATTCTTCTGAGTACTTACCTATTTAATGACTGTTTCCAGTTCCTCCAGTGGTATTTCCATCCCTTTCTTCCTGCACAGACAATATCTTTTGTAAAGACAATCATAATAACTCAGTTTATTTTTATCTTATAGGATCTGTGTGTCTACCAAATCCTGAGTTATTACTTAAGAATTCAAAGGCATTCTTCAAACTTGAAGTTCATGTCTTACTCCTATGTAAAAACTCGAGTAAGTCATTGGTGTCATCAAAATCATTAAATATTTTGGCAGATATTTCTGGAATACCTAATTCAAGGTAACTTGGCAGAAAAAGGAACACATGGTAAAAGAGATAGAAAAAAATACATGCAGTCTATGTGAATAGGGCCCCCCGTAGCTTTGTGGAAAATGAGTGTTGCCATGAAGAAGGGAACAGTGATGGCACCCACTTCGCACGGATACGGAAGAGAAAAACTACCCCCCTGCCCTCTTCTTAAGTTCTTGTGGCTGGACTATTCATAAAATTGACACAAAGCCAGGCTAAGAGGAGGACAAAACAAACAATACATGCACATGGGAGAATCATAAACAATGCTGAGAGAAATGATGAACCAGCCAGCGTTTTATACAGTTAGATAAAGAACAATAAATTTGTGAAGACTTGACAGGATAAGAAAAAATTAGTGCTCATTAGGAATGAATCTAACCAAGGTTTGGGTGTTCATTAGGGAGAAATCTAAACAAAGTTGGAGCTTGGGTTGTAAATTAATGAAGAGGCAACAAGGTTTGTTTTATACAGGCTCTTCAGCCCTGGATCTCTTAGCCCTAGCGAGAAGGTGGCCTTGCTCAGCTCCTGTGGAGCAGAGGGAACACCTTCCACAGGGGAGATTTACTCCCTGCATCCAGGGAGACAAGCGGGGGTCAAGGTACTTTCTGGCACTGGCTGCTTGTCAACTTACGTTAATTCAAAGTAATCAATGTGCTAGTGTAGGATATTTGCCCTGGGTTTTGGGCCCTGATAGCATCATCATGTCTTCATTACCTTAAAAAATCAAGATGAAGGGCTCAAGGAGTGGCGCGGTGGTTAAGCGCTGGCTTGGGAGGCCAGCGTCCCCGGTTCAGGACCCGCATGTGAGTTCACACTTTTATGCCCACATTTGTGATGGAAAAATAAGGCTGCACATTATACATGGGTAGTACTAATTGCGTAGCTATATAAGTGGTTTTTAATTCTTTTATTTTTGTTTATGAGTTAAAAGTATAACTCTAGAAATCAATAATGATATCCATATGCAAAATAATACCCTGGAATACAATCGGTTTTGTTGAACTTACAATGAGCTTGCAGTGGCGAAGAGTTCTTAGCCTTCCATGATGTGTAAAGATTGTAAATGTGTTACTGGTACACAATATGTTTAGTAATTATTTGTTATATAAATTTCTTGTTCCATAATATGCTAAAAAATAAATGTTAAAATTCCATTATAATACAAAATAAAGCAAGTATCTAAATATAAACAAACAAAAATTTGAATTAAAAATTCAAACTAAATATTTTTTTCCCTGAAAGTTTGGGCTAAAAACATGGCAAAATACAGTACGTGCGTGAGAGGCTCAAGTGCTACCCATGGCTCTTTTCATTAGTGAAAACCCTGAAACTCTCTCCAATTTTATCTCCTCTTATTCTCAGGAATCCCACAGAAGTAACGGGTTAAAATAGCTTTTGTAAGAGAACCATTATCAGAAGCCTCTGTTTTGCACCCTCATACTAGCACGAGGATAAAACTTTTGCTGAAAAGAAAATATAAATAAATACCTCCAAACTAATTAAAACCCATACCTTATTAAGAAAATGCTTGTAACTTATTTAGCAAAATGTCTAGTACCAAGTAAGCAATGGGAACAGGAGTTACGGTTTCTTCTCCTCCCCATACCTGTCGATAATAAATTGAGAACAGAGTTATACTACGTCTTATATGCCACTAGAAAAAAATGTTTGAGAAAATGTAGACATGTCCATTATAGGAGACTCACACCCAATCAATGCAAACATCATTAATTGGGTTCTCCTGTTAGGCTGGCTAAATGGATTGTTACTGTGGTGTGAGGCAATGTGATTCACTTTAGATTGCGAAAGTCATGGATTACCTAAAAGATAAGGCCATTAAAACAGATCCTTAGGGGAAAAACACATATACTTGACCTTAACATTGTTCTTCCAAAGAAAACAAATAAATTTGGCCATGGGCATTGTTTCCATATATTTTGAAAATCATTAAGAAGGTTTTTGTACTATTTAATGCCACATGGCAAAAATAAAATGGAAAATAACACATACAAAAAAATAAATTAAGGATAAAAATGACTTCTGTAAATGAGTGAGATATTTAATCTAATAGAGAATATAATAATATGCCTTTCAGGGATAAGTAATTAGATTTCTTCTGATAAATTCAATTATAAAGGTCAAATAATGATATTCTCTTAAAAAGTTAAAATAGAGGAAGAGGGAAGTCTAAAATAAAAACATTTGGGTGGGAAACCATTTTGACTTTATTACTATGTTTCATTTTATCTTTGCTGTTTTTAGAAAGAATAAGGATTCTGGCAGTAGACCTAGGTTTGACACTCAGCTTGGTAATTACTACATGAGTGACCATAGTCACACATTCTTTTTTTTTTTTTTTTTAAATCTTTAAAACAGGAATAATTATGCCAGGATAACTGAGTTATTGAGGAATCACAAAATAACCAAAGTGAACCACCTGCTATATTCTCAATAAGTGTTAGCTCCTGCTTCTTTTCCTTTCTCCTATTCTCCTCCCCCGAACCCTCCAAAATCCTTTTCTAAAGTGTATAGAAACTGAACCTTTGGCTCCAGTAAGGCAATATCTGAGGCCAGAGCTATTAAAATTCAAAATACAAAGTCACTTAATTAAAATATAGAGAAGAATGAAGAGAAAACAATGACAGAATCATAAAATGTGAAACACTCAAGTTTCTAAAGAAATGCGCTTGTCTTGAAAAACACAAAGTGGTAGAAAGTTTAGGAGGATCCAAATTGCCTCATTCTTGGGTAATAATTCTCTTTTCCCAAAATTACTGTGTCGTTTTATTTTCATTGAGCTCTTTACTTCTGGGATTCTACCCAAGATGAAGGCTGCAGTCACAAATGACACTCTTTAACTCCAACTATAATACTTGTCTTTTTTACTTCAGAGGGTGCTCCAAATATGTATATTGAGTCTTCTCAAAAACTACCAGCAAATTAAGCTTTTTATCATCCAATTCATGATTTACAGATATACACTAACTCTAGTGAGTCTTCAAGTATGATTTAAGTTTTCTGAAAAATTTTACAATCTAAAAGAAAAAAATGGAAAGATGTTGACGATAATAAATTATCCAAGTAGTATGAAGATTATGATTGTTAAATATGATACACACAAATACCCACCCACACCCACACCACACATGTGCGTGCATACACACACACACACACACACACACACACACACACACACACACACACTTCCTGGAAGACTTTTCCCCCAAGAAAAGATTATCTAAAACTTTGTTCAGTTTTACATATTAAAATTCATGTTCTACAAATTTTAAAATCTATTACTGATTTCAGTTTACCACCTTATGATTTACTAAAAGCAAAATTTTGACAATTATTTTTAGGGACACTTTTATTGCTAATTAATTAAATGTCCTTAAATATTTCAAATGACCCAAGTGTTTTGTTTGTTTGTTCATAAATTTAACTTGCTCAATTTCCTATTATAAGTATTTCAATTTTTAAGCTATCAAACCAAAAAAATTAATTAAGTAGTAATTTTCATGAATCTAAAGAAGTAAATTAACAAATACAATGTCAAGTTATATTAAAATGTTCCAACACTGTATTTAAAAACAGTATAATTTTTACTTTAAAAAAATCACAATTCTGAATCAATTAACTCATTACATATTTTAAATTGGAACTGATAAGGCCTATCTTCATACCAAATTCTCTCAAATACTACAAATATGTAAAATATGTAAATTTTTAAAACAAACATTAACATTATGGTGTTGAGTCCATTAACATGTCTATTTCTGTACATTTCCCTAGATCTAAAAGATATACATCCACTAAGGAAAAACAATGGCATCCCAAACATGTTTTGGAATCATTTTTGACAGAGGAAGTTGTATAATGACCTGCCATTTTGTCAGGATGCTAACTGGATGCATTTTAGGGCTATTGCTAAGACACAACACTATTTATATCTAGGTTCAAGTTAAATAGATTCAAATTAATCATTCTCCTCACAGAGACCTGTAATGCCCCCCTCAGGTTGCTATTTCACGAAACAAAATTTTACCTTTTTTAGCTACTATGATATTTAAATGTCTTTGCTCTAGTTGCTAAGACCCTAGAACTTGATAAAAGTTTCCATTCTTTCTACATTTTAGCAGGCTTGTAGGAACACAATTCTCAGTAACACAATAACATTGCATTGAATTCTAGATGGCTCCCACAACTTAATCTGACTATGAGTCACACATTCCATGCTCACTCTCAACTGTAACAGCAATCATAAATGCTAATATAGTGATTAGCATGTGCCCAGAGACACTAAAATCTTATTACCGTTTTAATTATTTCTGTAAATCCAATTCTATGGGATTAATATTATCCCCAATTTATAGGTAAAATCACTGAATCAAGGTGTTTAATAATTTATTTAACATTGTATAGCTAACAAGAGGTAGAAGGGGATAGGAAGACAAGGATCTAACTTCACTGAGTGCTCTTCACAAAATACTTTAGTCTGGAAACCAAGGCTTAGAATTGTAAATGGTGTTACTTTCTGTCACATATATTGGCCTCCTCACAATTTTTTTTTTTTTAATTTTATTGGGAAATTGAGAGAGGGGAACAGCATTGGGGAATCAAGGAAGGGAAACAGACAAGTTGTTGTCCTTTTGTTCTTCAGTCTAGTTGTGGAGGATGTCGCTTCGCTGGCCCATGTTGATATTATCATTGCACTCTTCCCGGGGTGAGGCAGTCAGTTGCCAGCCATTGGACGGCTGCTCACGGTGGCTCATGAAAGCTCACGCCAGCTGCCAGCCAGCCCCACTGCAGCCTATGCCATCGCCAGCGACTCACAGCAGCCCAGCTCCATGTCTTAGCTGTAGAGGGCGCAGTGTCACTGGCTCTTATGTGGGATCTGAACCGGGGCCTTGCTGCTCAGAGCAGGAGTCCCAAGCCAACTCTTGGCCAACGCACCACTCGGCCAGCTCCTCACAAAATTTATGCTTGCCATTTTTGTGACTTTGGGCCTGATAGGGTAGTGGTCTTGGTTTTACTATGTGCTTTTTCTTTGTTGGAAGTGTTGCTACATGTAGATGGATTGTACAAAATCTTTACAACAACCATGACAACCACCAACTTCTCTTCCCACCAACAAAGGGAAGTGGTCTTTATATTCCTTAGAAAGGGAGAAATTTGACTCTCATACCTTCACATGACTATAATGAGTAAACCAGGTAATATGGAGTCTATTATTGCATGACAGTATCTCAACTTTACAGCAAAATTAGAAATCTGAAAGATTTTTGAAAAGAGATCGAAAGGTAGTTGAAATTTAAAATATTGACTTGCCATGACTAGCAAAACGACTCAGATTAATAATCAGTATTTTAAAAGATCAAAGTTATTACACTTGGATATGTACTCTTTGGAAAATGAAAAAGCCTCATTCTTCTCGTTGAACTGGTACAAAAACAACGGAAATAAACTGTCATTTGTAATTAAAATGAGGGGCTTTGAATGCTGTTTAAGGACAAAAATGCAGTACCCATTTCTACAAAGTAATTTAATTACACAGATCATGGGGGGATTAACTGAGTTCTGAAGACATTCTTTCAGAGAACAAAATGACAAGAATGAAATATTGCAGATGTGTTGATAGTAAAAACGTCCATGGAAACAAATTATCCATTGATAATCCAATTACCTGTTGCTTGCAGATCTCCGATCTGTTAATTATCTCCATTTATTTTGAATCAGCTTTCAGCCACTGAAATTTGTTATGGTCCATTCAAGTCTTTGCCATAATTCAGTACTTTTCACTTTTTTTAATGTACGGAAAATGGCCTATTATTTCTTCACAACTTTGATTTGTAGTGTTTTTTTATTCCTGTTAAACTGTTCTAGATTTGTATTATTTCTCTCATGGCAAATCCCAGCTTCAAATGGAACAACAGTGACTGAATATATGAAGCCAATATTGACATTGTTTATAGAATTTCCTAACTGTATATGGGACTTTACAGAACACATAAAAATGTAATCATCTCTCATCCGTTAGTATTCATTTCCATCACAGTTTACATTGCCCTGTTATTTCCCTACATCACTAAGGTATGATAAAATATTCATGGCATGACACCAAGATAGTGCAGAGGAAATGGAGAGGGCTGAGTGGATTTCTTTCTTTCTTTCTTTCTTTCTTTCTTTCTTTCTTTCTTTCTTTCTTTCTTTCTTTCTTTCTTTTCTTTTTTTTTTTTTATTCACTCACACTATTTTTGCCACGATTATATAGGCTATCATTTTCATTATCCTCCGAAGGTAACCAAAAAGTTACCATAGAATTTTGAAAACATCTCTGCAGTAAACCTAATAGATCTATATGGCCTGAATAAATAGTCTGTGCCTGGCTACTAAATGGAAATGATATTGAAAGGAATATACTGTTCTCTGTAAATAAAGAGAAAACTACTATATGTACCCGTAATTCTTTTTTTCTCATTTTTTTTTTTAGTTTGTCACAAGTTTTCAATACTAATGCCATTTATCCTGTTTCAAATCCTCAAAAGAGAGATTTAGTGAATCTAACTTAGCTAATTTGTTCAAAGAGGACCCAAGTAATCATTGCTTTGCCAGGAGATGGTTAGCATCTGGGGTTAACCTGCTAAAAATGTGACAACTAAGCTCAGTCCTGTAGTAGAGAGGATAAAGTATTCCCATAGAAAAGTGTATTCAAAGGGTACATGGGCTAAACATCTCTTTTACACTCTGTCTTTGCAACTATCTGGCTTTAATGTCTCTGAAAGCATGATCCTCTTTGTCAACGATGCTACTTCCATTATGCACAAACAACCTTCTTCATTTGCTCTGCAGGAGGAAACTTATATCCTCTCCTTGCCTCTCTAGCTTCTGTGCTCACATGGCAGCTTGTTCTGTAAACAA
This sequence comes from Aselliscus stoliczkanus, assembly GCA_033961575.1. NCBI lineage: Eukaryota > Metazoa > Chordata > Mammalia > Chiroptera > Hipposideridae > Aselliscus > Aselliscus stoliczkanus. Next base: position 117,911,011 of record CM066736.1, read on the forward strand.
CAACCATCACAGCAGTAACATCTGTTTTTTCACAGAATTCCAATTAAAAGACAGAGACACCCAGAATGGATCAATAAGCAAAACCCAACAATCTGCTCTCTACAAGTGACACGTTTTAAATATGAACTACAGAAAGTGAAAGTAAAGGTGTGGGAAAAGATAGAACATGAAAACAGAAAGCGTAAGAAGGCCAAGCTGGGTAGACTTAGATAAGTTGACCTCACTGTGTGTCTGCAAAAGTGGGATAATCATAATACCTAACCCATAAGGTTTTTGTGAGCCTTAATAGGGTAAATATGTAAAATGTTTTGATCAGACACATAGTTCTAAAAAAGTGGTTAGATGTGTTTATTAGTGGCTTATATCATAGGGAGCACATATACAAAGGGCTATGAAACACAAAAGAGGTGATTCATTCTGCCTGGTAGTTTATTGAAATAATTCAAAAGGGAGGCAAATGTACACAAGATTGGGAGATAACTGGGGAATGTAAATAAGAAACAAAAGTGGAGAGAAAATTTCACGATGTGGTATGTTTGGGACACAGTAGTGGTTTGTATAAATAGAGATAAAAAAACAGTGAAAGAGGGAGTAGAGAAGGGTTTGGAAATATGACATGGTATCCTTCACTGCAAGGGGCTTCAGTGTGTTCCAATATAAAGTGCAGGAGTTCTGGCTGAGATTAGGAGGCCTGCCCCATGACACTTCAACTTGTGATTCTTGGCAAATAATTTAACCTCTCTGTGTTGTGAAGGTTAAATTAGAGTACATGTGAAATAATAAGAATATTTTGAGAATAAACATATGAAACCATCACTTAGAAAGCCATTGCATATGGAAACTTGAGAAAGTCATCTAATCTCTCAGAGTCTCAGCTTCTGTATTTAAAAAAACAAACAAACCAAAAAGAAAGTAGGTGCAAAAATATCAATGCTTATGAAAATAATGGTTGTAAACTATAAACTGCTATATATACTATCAAAGTTAAGGTATCATTTCTAGAATAGCTACTAAGTGCTAAATATACTGAACTACATAAATAAAAATATACATATCATTTACTTTATTCATTTATACTTTACAACAAGGTGACATAGATATTATTAATTCTATATCAACAATGTAATAGAAGTGAAGAAAAATTAATGAATTTTCATAGGATGATCACAGAGTGAATTGAAACACATCTAATTTCAAATTTCATGCTCTGCTCTGTTTTATTGTCTTAAATTGATTGCTATCATGATTGTTATTTATGTTCTATTTATATTGGTCTTTTCATTCTGGTAATATGTTTAACCTGGGTTTTAAAAATTGGAGGGAAATAATTAACTAGGGAATGTTATTATATAAGTAAATTTCTTAATCTACAAATAATCATTTATCTGTATTCACTTATGTCTCTGTTTAAACAAAAATACTGAGGAAAAAATCACATTTTTGGAGATAAATTCAGTAAATATTAGAAATATTTACTTTCTGAGGACCATGGTTCCACAATGTCTTGACAAATTCTCAAAATAATAATGCAGCCCACATAAAAATAATTTAGCATCTGATTCTAACTAAAACCTCCATCTCTGGAGTGTCTATAAGACTGTGCCACCTGAGCTTTTCACAGCTCTTGTTGAGACCTGAGACTTCTTATGTATTATGCAAAATCTCTCATTCTAGAAAACTTTGATGTACATAGCGATGACATGAAGCTACCAACTTTGGTCTAACAAAGCATGACAGGCCCACTAGTATCTCAGTGGTGCCATCAAATCTAAACATCACTCGGGAAATAATTTCTCTAATTTTCTTTCATAATTGCATAGCCAGACTCCTTTTATTCTCTCAATTATATTTTTAACAAAAAAATTTTAGAAATATCTCCACAGTCTAAGAAAAGACTCTTTTTACTAGTAGGAGGCCCAATTAAAGTTAGTTATTAGAAGTTTGACCTGACATGGTACATAAAGTTCAGCTAAAGTGTGTACAATGTGGATTCTTAACAAGAATTGTTTCCCCAATGAACATGATTATATAAATGCCTTCAGGAGACAACTTCAAAAAGTATTTCAGTGTCTGAAAGTTCATTAAGGTATCAAAAGAAAACAGTCCTTGGATTAAAAAATACTATTCTCTTTTCTATCTTGGTTTACCAAGAGCATCAAAGAGGGAACCAAGCTTCTCTCTGGCTTATCATCAGGTTATTTAAGAAGACATCTTTGTCATATGATGAAAAGCACAAGCTCTTTGGAATTAGAGTCTTTTGCCACCTACTTGATATTTAATATTTGAAGACTTAGGGCATTAATTGAGATTTGGTTTCTTCTTTGTCAAACTTTGTTGAAGTTGGTGGAAATATTACATGAGTCAATGCATGTAATACTTTTGAAGCAAAAGTTTTTTTATATTTTTAAATTGTTCTATATAATAGAACAATTTAGTGAGTAGATTCTTCCCACAGGATGCTTAGTACAAAGGACAGGATAATGTGTGAGTTCATTTTTTTCTATGATTAATGTCCTCAGATGATCTTTTCAGTCAGTCATTCGACTGGTACTTCATGCCAAACAAAGAAAAGTAAAATACAGATGAGCAATAAAGTTATCACTTACAGTATAACAAATTATGATTACTGACCCTCCTACCCACTACCTTTACTCAACTGAATAAGTAGGTGCTTCACCTCAAGAAATGGTGAACTTATTTTCCAATAATTGGCTAATATGCAACATTCATTGGAGGAAGAGCTCATCAATGTACATTTTCCAGATTTACCTTTGTTCTATGACTGGACTAGAATGGGCAGCTTTCTAATATTTTAGCTTAAATTAAATATCAAACTAAATATCAATTTTATAGTTGAATTCTTGCCATAGCAAAACTGCAATATAAATAAATCAAGATCGTGGGCCGGCCAAGTGGCGCATTGGTTAAGCGCTGGTTTTGGGATGCCAGCGGCCCCGGTTCGGATCCCACATGAGGGCCAGTGACACTGCCCTCTACAGCTAACAACAGCTCCACCTGGAGCCGGGCTGTGCGAGCCCCGGTGATGGTGTAGGCTGCAGCCCCTGCTGCAGTGGGCTGCCATAGGCTACAGCGAGTGGCCGGCAGCCAGCGTGAGCGGCCAATAGCCCTGGTGAGCGACCATCCAGAGGCCGGCGACGGATCTGCCTCATCCGGGAAGAGCGCAATGATGATACCAACATGGGCCGGTGAAGCAACGTCCTCCGCAACTAGACTGAAGAACAAAGGGACAGCAGCTTGTCTGTTCCCCTCCCCCAATTCCCCAATAAAATCTTTAAAAATAAATAAATAAATAAATAAATAAATAAATAAAGGTCATGTACTATATAATAATATTGCCAAATAAATGTATGAATTATGCAGATTTAAGTAAATTGAGGTAATCAGATGATGACAGGTTGGTCTTTTCCCCTCCTCTTCTTCTTCCTCCTCTTCCTTCTCCTCCTCCTTCTTCCTCTTCACTTCTGCCTCCTTCTCTTCCTTCCCTTTGTCCTTCCCCTTCCTCTTCTTCTTCTTCTCCTTTTCCTTCTCCTTCTCCAAAACAAATAATTCTACCTGGTTCACTTATTCTGAGCCTTTGACTGTATCATCATACCACATATTGTCTTTATCTCTGTAATTCATAGTATGAAATTAATTTATATCACAAAAATAATGGGCACATTTTACCATTAAGATTACTCATCTGTTCACACCCACCAAGCATTGTACTGTGTTTTCAATTCATCATTGCTTACTTTAATGTACCCAGTTTGATCACAGTAATGGCAGGAATTATTCCATCATACCCAGAGTGGTGCTGAAATAATTTAATCTTGTTAAGAAACAGAAATCTGAACTTTTAAAAATGTGGGAAACCTTATATGTGTGTATATATTTAAAAACACATGTATAAAATGTTTCCTTCCCAACCTAATATTAAATTCTAATTTTTGCTATCATGCAATCTGATGACAATGTTAGAAAATGTTTGCCTTCATTCTGAAAAGAAATGTGTTTCTGTTTCAATATTCTATCAATGTGGGCATCATATATAGAGCCTATGGATTTTGACACTTCAAAATACAGAAAAAAAGTCTCTATTCAAAAACCTCCTTCAGGGCTGGCTGAGTGGCGCGGTGGTTAAGCGCTGGCTTGGGAAGCCAGCGGCCCTGGTTCGGATCCCACATATGAGGGCCAGTGACACTGCCCTCTAAATCAAAACAAAACAAAACAAAAAACATCCTTCATCTTAACTTCCCCTTCCATTTCCAAAGTGAAAAAATAATTTTAAGTGTGTTAGCCTTCAAGTCTTAGTTCAAGAACAAGTAAAAATGAGCCCAGGATCTCTCAAACTCTTTAGAAAATAATTTCTTAAATAGAAATCTTCTGAATATCTACTTACCACATAAAAGGTTCATGGTTTGAACAAAAATCCTATGGCAATATTTGGGAAAACAACATTAGAAAGTTCTGCCTGTTTGTCCCCAAGACAATTTAATTCACAATTCAGCTCCTTTAGTATCCTACAATAGTGGCTTCAAGTTCTACTGTTTGTAAATTAGGGAAAATTACAATGAGCTTTCAGCCTAAGTACTCCTAATTCATAGATCTGTCATCTCAAGAAAAAATTAGCATAGAAATCCCTAAGTCTAACACTATTCTAGACACTGGGCATTCTTGTCAGGGTGTCTGGTGCAAAATAATCAAGGAATCATCTTTTATGAAGATGCTTTTTTAAATGTTCTATAACTTTAAGTACATTAAAATAAAAAATTGGGGGGGGAAAAAGTGAGTGTGTGTGTGTGTGTGTGCATGTGTGCGTGTGTGTTTGCATTTACAGGTGGTTAGTTGGCTGTGCCACACACTTCCAAACAAATAAAAGCACATTTATGTATACTGATAAATATAAAAAAGTAAAATAAAACTATACATTGCCTAGAAGTTTGTAAGAGAAACAAGGAATTTGGACAAAGCACCAAGAGGCAGATAGGGCTTGAGATGAGCCTTGAGGGTTGTACAGATGTTTGATGGTCAATGAGAAGTATGGAAGACAGAATTCTAAATATGGCCCTTCAAGATTTCCATTTACTGTTTGATCAATCTAATACTAATCAAGGTATGGTAAGAAGGGATTTTACAGATGTAATTGAAGTCCCTCATGTGAACTTTAACTACTGGAGATTATCTGAACGGGCCTGACCCAATCCAATCACCCTTTTACAAGTAGAATTTTCTTTTGCTGAGGGCAGAAACCTGAGAGACAGATGTACCCCTGCTGGCCTTGAGGAAGAAAGCAAATATATATGTTGAAAAAGTCTGAGGGACCGTGTCTAGAAGCTCAAAGCAGCCCTCCACTGACAGTTAGCAAGAAAGTGGTCACACATTTCCAAGGAAAAGAAATCTTCCAGTAACCATGAAATTAGAACAGGTTCCAGATGCTCAGATGAGGGTTGAAACTCTGCCAAAATCTTAATGCAGCCTGAGAGATCTAAACAAAGAATCCAGCTAACTGTGCCCAGATTCCTGACACATGGAAAACATGAGATAAAAAATATGTTGTTTTATGTTGCTGAGTTTGTGGTAATTTGTTCCTATATCAATGGAAAGTTAATATAAGAATAATATATGGGAATAGCATGGAGATAAGGATAGTCTCGGTAAATATTTGTTTCCCTGGAGGGAAGGGAGAGCATTGGTAAAGAAGCACGAATTTTGGAGTGAAATAAAAGCCAACTGAATGTCAGGCTAAAGCTTAGACTCTTATCTATTGGAGAATCAGTGTATCATGGGAGTCTCAGGATGGAAATAATCTGTTTCATATCAGGGTAGTGTGGTTTGAGGGTACAAGAATACAGATCAGAAGGGCTCCATGAGGCAAGCAAGAGGAAGAGAGGAGCTAAAGAAGGGACCAGCTATTGGAACAAGATACTTTGATAGGTCTGGGAAACAGCGTTCCAATTTATTAGGGAAAGAAACTTTGAAATGTAGAGCTATGGGAATAAAGAACAAACTAATCTGAAACACAGTGAAGAGACAATAAACCTATTCTTTGAAAATATTTGGTTACTCTCTGTAACTGAGTGCATAAAAGGTATCAACAAAAATGATTTCAACATTAGAAAGGGAGGAAACGACCCAGCAATTCCACTCTAGGTATTTATCCTGAAAAATCCAAGACACTAATTCAAAAAATATATATGCACTCCTATATTCATTGCAGTGCTATTTACAATAGCCAAGACTTGGAAGCAGTCAAAATGCCCACAGGCAGAGGACTGGATTAAGAAACTGTGGTACATTTATACAATGGAGTATTACTCCGCTATAAAGAAGAACGAAATCGTACCATTTGCAACAATATGGATGGACCTAGAGAACATTATGCTAAGTGAAATAAGTTTGTCAGAGAAAAACACATACCCTATGATCTCACTTGTATGTGGAGTCTGAAGAACTTAATAAACGAGAACTGTAAATAGAAATAGTCTAAGTGACACAGAGGAAAAACTGATGATTGTTAGATGGGACAGGGGTGGTCATGAGGGAGAAGGGGAAGGGACAAGGCAACACAAACTGATAACTACAATATTACCCAGGGACAGAAGAGACAGTTTAGGGAATATAATCAATAATGTTGTAAATATTTTTTAGGGGACCAGATGAACTCATTCCTTGTTAGGGAGACCACTTCATGGACAGTGTAGAGACCTGACCACTGCACTGTACATCTGTAGCTGCTGCTGAATAATATATGTCAACTGTAACTTAACACATATATAGTCATGGGATGTGAACTATAATGTGGAGATGGAGTCAATGGAATTGTAATAGATATGTATGATATAGGAGGGGCATAGGATGGGGGAGGGAGGAGTCACTTTGTAGGGGGTAAAAAAGGATAACCATTGCATTGTTTTGTGCACCTGAAACTATAATAATAAATAAATATTTTTTAAAAAGAAAGGGAGGAAAGAGGAAATGGCAGTAACTCAAATTTAAATGAGTAACTTACTAAAAGAGCCCACTTTGAAAGATGGAGATAAAGTGGTGGGTTTTAAAAAATTGGTTATCTTTGCAACCCATGATAACTTGCATATTATATATATACAGACACATACAAATATACATATAAATAATTTTGTATTCATTTTTGTCAACAGTATGGGGTAATCATCTAAATTTGTTTTGTACATGGATATCCAAATTCTTAGAACCATTGGCTGAATGCATTTTTTCTATTAAATTGACTAGCCCCCATCGTCAAAAAACAATTGCCCTTAAGTGTAAGTTTCTTTTGTACTCTTAAATTCGTTCCTTTGCTCTATAGGACTATCCTTATGAAGTATCATGTTGTCTTGTTTACTTTTATATGAAGTGTGACATTGGGAAGTGTAAGTCATCTAACTATGTTCTTCATCAAAATTCTCCTGACTATTCTTGGTTCTATGTATTTCCACATAAATTTAAAACTTAGCTAATTAATTTCTACCGAAATAATATTCTGGGATATTTATAGGAAATGCACTGAATCTATAGATCAATTTGGAGAAAATTATCGCCTTAATCATATTCAATATTTAAATCAATAAACATTGAAGGCCTCTCCATTTATTTAGATCTTTAATTTCTATCAGCAATTCTTTGTAGATTTTTGTGCACCTTTTTTATTTTTGTTATTTTTGTTGTAAAGCATTTCCTTCCTTTTGAGGCTATTGTGAATGGAATATTTTTTTTTTGATGAGTTTGTTGCTGATATATAAAAATATATTGGTGTTTTATCCAACGACCTTTCTGGAGTTGCTTATGGTACCTGGAAGTGTGTGTCTGTATTCCTTAGGACATTCTGCATAGAAAATCATATTATCAGGGATAAGATAGTTTTGCTTCTTCCTTCCCAATATAGATGATTTCCCCCCTTATGGCATTGGCAGCACAATATTGAATGGCAATAGCAAAGAGGAGGTCTCTCTATCATCCTCATTTTCGAGGAAAATCATTCAGTCTTTCACTGTATGTTTACCATTTTGCTATTTATTTTCCCTTAGGATTCATTGGTTCCCTTTTCCTCTTTCTTCTTTGTATATGGTTGTTAAATAGTCTCTGTGCACTTTTCAGTTGCATTTATTTATTTTTTTGTGATTGCTCTAAAATTTAAACATGCCTCAAGCCATTAGGTCATTGGGAGAAATAGTGAGTTTTAACTATGTTAATGTCACAAGAATATGTGCATTCATTCATCAAGCAGCTGCTGTTAAATGTCCCCCATTCATCTCATTTTGATAAGTGGAATAAACCAGTTTTCCTATGAGTGCACTTCTACAGGGGCATGAAATTAAAATTAAAAGATGAGCAATTTCATGGTGGCTTGGTGTTCGATGTAAATACAGTGACTTCCTCACCTGTGTTCTCAGTAGGAAACTATCTGTCCTTCCCTAAAATATATTACAAAATGGAGAAATTGCCTTCAAATATATTCAGATGTTGGCATGGTCCCAAAGCTGAGGGAGATCCCCTTGAGAATTCTGAAGAGTCTTAAGTTCACCAATGCCCCTGGCACAGGCATTGGCCAGAATTTTGATGTCCCCTGAAGAATAAATGGCTAAAACATCATTTAAGTCACTGAGATGGTACTCAATTGTATATGTTATTATAATATATACATTACCTTTGAGGTAGAAAATTATTACTCTACTATTAATATAAATTAGCCCCTACTGATGAGTATTTACCACAATTCCAGCACAGAACTAAGAACTTCTCATTATCATTTAAGACTCACAATTATTTTAGTAATTAACAGTCCCTTAATAAACAGGGCCCCACTCCAGCCCAAATCCTACTGTGTCACTTTTACAGAGAGGAGTTCAGAAGTCCAAAAAGAACACTCATGCCAAAACTCTGAGACATCTTTCCATCCTGGATAATGTTCCGAGTACTTGAGATCATGGAATTCTTTGGTCCCCTTCCAAGCCCACTTGTGGAGCATGTAAGTGAATCTTTCTGAAGTCCATAGCCTATAGGTAGAGTGTAAGGTTTGTGCATGTACGCTTAGACCAGAGGGTGCTTAAGGGAGAGTTTGGTGGGAGTATGGATGGAGCTAAGACGGGCTCAGGTTTTTACACATGTATGTTTGTGGTCTCTTGTGGTGAGCACATAAGCTGGGATTGGGAAGAGAGGAAAACACAATGAGCTGGAGACTGCAGACCAGGCAGGCTGGACTAGTTCTCCATGTTCAGAACTTTGAGAAATGCAATAATTTTCAGATTTCAATTGGACTTTCAGGTCATTATGAAAACATCAAAGTGGGAATAAATATGTCTTATTTAATTATATGTTAAGTTTCTTATACCTTTTAAACATTTACATATATATGGTAGATTTCATATATATTCTTGATGTTGGCCTAACAATTATCTAGGATTGGATGAAATAATATCATCTCTATGTAAGTGAGGAAACCTAAGACTCAGAGAAATTAAATAATTTGGCAAAGGTCACAAAGCCAGAAAGAGACACTGAATCTGGCAGATTCCAAAGGCCGTGTAAAAACCACTATACTGTCCTCTTTGTATGTTGCAAGATCACACTGTTAATATTTGGGGAACGCTAAGTTTAGATTCATTGATTTCAAAGCCTGCAATTTTCCAGTGATACCTTTACTACTATGAATATAAAATGCAAGTTTGAGGAGGGCAAAAACATTATCTTTCTTCCTCATCCTCAGCACCTATAAGTAGATACCTACAAGGTCACAGTAGGCTCTAGATAAACATTTGTTGAGGATTGAATGAATTGGATAATGTTGGCATTTATAGCCGCACTGGTGTGACCTCATATATAATGCATGACTGTAATCTAAAACCTCAGGAAAAGAATGATGGGAAAATCCTCTAATGAACTACCCATTGTAGGTGTGAATAGAGGGCTGGCTTCTCCTCTATCATTCTTCTGCTGCCTCCCACAAGGTGATTTATTTTTAAATAGAAGAAAAAGGTGAAAATAAGGAAAAATAAAGAAGTATAAAATAATGTTGTCTGTTTCAATACAACTTTCATCTGTGAAAGAAAAATAATTTTGTTTTTCTTTCTCCATTGAAATAACCTATAAAAACAAAACAAAATCTATCAATCAATGGATCACCTGGAATGCAACAGCACCTTCTACTGATGTATATTCTTGGGTGATTCAGCAAAAGACAAAATTAGGGACTCAATTAATTATGAATTACTTAGGTAAATGGGTCATAAACTAAGATTTAGGGATTGAAAAGAAGCCAGGCCTACAAATTGCCAAAGGGACATGAGCTGCTGTGGCAAGTGTCTTGCAGAGGCAAGCTCTCAATTCCAAGGACAAGCACCTGGAGGCAGGACACTGAACCATGTCAGCAAAATAAATTTGAATCCCGAAAAATACCAGCATACCTACAGATAAAAATCTATGTGTACACGGCGGGGGGCGGAGCTTATGTAGGTCTCAATCAGAGGGCTGGCTCTATGGTCGGTGCACCCCAAATGGCTAGTGATAAATGATACCTTAGCTTGGCTCATTCCAGTGCTGATGGCTGATTTAATACTGAAAGTTACATTCGTTTGAAATGAGTCTTCACCAGCAGCACAGCATTAATAATCCTTTGTTTTTATGCAGGAGGATTGCATTATCTTTACTATGGGCTTTAAAATCTCCTCTAGGATTTCTGTTGCTTAAGAGTTGTGCTAACAGGAGCTTGGTTAAATTGCTTATAAGAACAGAGGAGAGGTTATAAATTGCAGGCTTCTCAATTCCCAGAGCTACTCAAGAATCTTGTACAGTCCAGGGACATTAATATCTCACCCAACCCGACTGCAGTTGTGCAAAATAATAATAAAAAGTACCCCTTCCTTGCTCTCCACCACAGGTGCTGCTCTATTATTTTATCTCAGTTCAAAATATTTCCACCCCTCATTTTCTTTATGACCTTGTTGACTTTGCCTCTCTAGGCAGGATCATCTTTTATCACTATCAGCTTTGGTCCTAACCTTTGATGACTTCTGGGCTTTTCTGGGACAATAAATCTGAACAACTCAGGAATCTTCATATTCCTGATCCCCTTCTGATACACTGTCTCAGCTCTCTGCAGACATGCAAGAACGCTAATGGGACAACCAAGAAAAGAGATAACACCCTGACAAGCAGTTCCTGACTGTTCAATTAGTTTTGAGGAGTGTGGTTGAAAGTCTAATGAAAGCCCATTGTCTGGGGAAGCATGCAAATAAGTAGCCGGAGGCATTCTTAAGATCAAATTTCCCTTGCCTATGTCTAGGGATAGGGTTCTGCCTATGTCTAGACTGAACAATTACACAGGACTTGAACACGGGACTTAAACCTTAATGAACCAGGTGCTCCATACTGATCACTTCTCATTATCCTAGAGGAGCTAACAGTTAATTAAAATACAAAATCTGGCCAGTTACTGTGGCAAGAAATAAAGAACAGTGAATAACCCAGAAACAAATATCACCAAAGTTTATTAGCAGTCTATTTACCGGTTCCTAACATCTCCTCCATGATTTTTCATGCTGATGTAGGACTTACTCATGGAACGATGCATTCAACAAATATTTCTTAAATGCCAGCTGCATGTGGGTCAGTGTGGTAGGCACTTGGGCATCAGAGTTGAGTCTTTCACCTCAGACAATAGTCTTAGAGGAAAAGAAACGTATTAGCAAATAAAACTGAGACAATATGTCCAGCACGAAACAAAGGTAAGAGAAGACAAATGCATAAGCCCCAAGGAAAAGTTTATGACTTTGCTCAGAATACCTAGTTGCATTTGAGTTATGTCTTGAGCAATGAAGAGGACAGAAGAGGCAAGGGAATTTTTAGATAGACAGAAAAACTTGCAAAAGAGCAAAACGAGCAGTGTGTTTGGAAAAAAGAAGTTTGGGATTATGGATTACAGGATTCAAAGCAGGAAAAACAGACTGGAAAAGTAAATTGGGGTCAGACTATTAAAGAAAAATGCATTTAAAAATAAGGAATGGAGTTCTAATCCTACTGATAATAGGCAACTATGAGAATGATAAAACTATGAGCAAATTTGTATTATAGAAAATACATTCAGCATGATGGCTTTGGGTATGCTGCTTCAAATCCCTTTGCCATCAGGAACATGAAGCTTCCAAAATCACCTTGGAAGAGAAAGAGAAGACTATAGGATAAAGCAGAATGTGTTTTGAGGACTGAGCCTAGTATCACTTCTGGACACATTCCATTGGCCAGAACCAACTGGTTTTGCCCCAGCCTTCCTACCTGTGCTCAGAAAGAGGAAATGGTGGAACACACAGCACTGTCTGCAACATGGTGGATGGGCTAGGAATGACTAAAACATGAAAGCAAAGGGAGTAAGAGCATTGCAGTAATCCTTCAAAGAGAGATTAAACACCTACATTAAGACAGTGGGCATGGGGACATAGTTGAATTTCAGTGATAGTTAAGACAGAAAAATGATAATTTTTAGTAACAAATTACAGACCAACAATAAAGAATAAGGAACTATTCAGGATAACTCCAAGATTTCTAGCTTTGGATAGCAGGTAATTGGTGTCAACACTAAGCAAGACCAGGAAGAAGGAAAAGGTCAGTTTGGGCAGTTTTTATGGAGAAACACAGAAAATATGATGAGTTTGACACAGGGCATTTCAGTTGAATATGCATGCTGCAAATCTGTAGAATATACTACTTACAGGATGGAAAACCAGGCTGATAACTAAAGAGAAATGCTTACCACCTCAGCACAATTATTTATCTGACATGTGTAATTAGTTATTAATCAAAAGATACTATAAATAGATAGAAAGAAACTGATTTTCTCCTAGAATGAATATTTTATAAGTAGGCAATTTAACTCCTGACAATGTTGTTGTTGTTGTTGTTGTTGTTGTTGTTGTTAAAAGAGCAAATAAACAGAAGGGTGTGACAGAGACCAGCTGACCTTTCACCAAACTAGTTGTCTCTTCTTTGGGCACAGAGTTGGACTACATTTTCAAATTTTGCAGTTAGGTGTAGCGAGTTACATTAATTTGGGAAGGCAGCTACAAAAAAATACCACAAACTAGATGATTAAACCACATAAATTTATTGTCACACAGTTCTGGAGCCTAGAAATCCAAATTCAAGGTGTCAGCAGTTATTTATTTCTGAGGGCTGAGAGGACAGACTCTATTCCAGGGTTCTCTCCTTCACTTGTATGTAGATGACCATCTTCTATGTCTCTTCACATTGTCTTCCCTTTTTGTGTGTCTCTGTATCCACATTTCTTTTGTTTTATTTTGTTTTTTAATCATTTTATTTTATTTTTATTATTATTTTTTTTAGAGGACAGTGTCACTGGCCCTCACATGTGGGATCAGAACCCAGGCTACTGGCATCCCAAGCCAGCTCTTAACCACCGTGCCACTCGGCTGGTCCCATTTCTTTTGTTTTATAAGGACACCACTTATATTCGATTTGAGCACCCCTTCCCCAATAAAATCACTTTAACTTAATTACCTCTATAAAGGTCACATTTTAAGGTCCTGTGGTTTAAGATTTCAACATATAAATTATGGGGGAAGACAATTTAATCCATAACATCAGATGACTGAATTCTGGCCAGTGGAATATAGGATTATACCCTGTTAACCCCTTTTACAAAGCCCATTAAAAAAATGCTCAGGTGTGAACCATCAAGCTCTTTCCCTTTCCTGACATATTGCTACAAATAAACACAATAACCATGGAAGCCACAAGCTGAAGTAGGCAAAACCACAGTATGGAAGATATTGGGATTCTTGAATCACACGAGTAAGTGTGAAATGTTGACAGAGGTGGAGCCATTTCAAAATGGAGCCAAGACAGCCATTTCAGAGGAACTGCCTTGTATGTCTCACCCCTTGAAACTTTGGAATGTTAAACTGGGAAAAATAACCTTTGGACTGGGAAAAAATATATATCTTACAAACAATTATTTGTAAAGTTAGCAGAAAACAAACATTCTAACCACAAGGCTTGATGATTATGGACATTCTTTAGAATCAATAACCAGCCATGTACAGCTAAAGAGTAACTCAGTTTGTTACCAACAATAGAAATTCCTTCCTTCTACTTCATGTAATGATTTACCTTTCTTTTTCTCATAAAACTTCCTTGCCTTCACCTGAAATCAGGACAAATTGTTTTTGTCCGAATCTGTGCCTCCTGATTAATGTTTGGTGATCTCAAATAAATGCTTATTGCCTCCCATTATTTTTTATTTTTAGGTTAACACAAGAAATAAAACATATTCTGTGTTTGAGCCATTGTACATATTGGATTTGTTCAGCAAACAGCTTTGTAAAACTAATAAAATGGACTTAGGCTGATGATATACAGCACACACACATACACAAAAAGAGAGAGAAATGCCTAATAACTGACTTACCAATCTTCAAAATGATGCTCATTATATACATATTTCTCTATTAAAGAGGCATTGGGCTTACTTCCTTTGATTTTTAAGACACATCATGCCTAAAATTTCCATAAACCTCTGATAAAACAGCCAAGAAAGTTTTCAAAATATTTGAAAAAGTATCTAAGGATTTCATCCAAATTCTTCAGCCATCTTAAGCCTCAAACTCTATCTTCAGCTACACCTCAACTTTCAAGATAAAAATTATAAAACTTGTGTTACGACGTTGATGAAATATCTCTAACATTACTTTATTAAATATTAACATTTTTCAAAGCTTAACAACTGGAACCAATTTCTAAATGGCTTTAAAATATGGAAGGTTTCAAGTTGCCCTTTCAATAGTTGATGTTTAAAGTAAAACTGTGATAGAAAATTATATAAAAGTTGTTATTTATTTGAGTCTACCTGATTGTAAGTAAGCCCAGAAAATACAGGCTGAAAAAATATTTCTCCAGACTTTTGGATACTATGAATCATACAAATTCTGAAATTTGAATTTTAATGCAAAATTTGGAGATTAAATAAGGCAGGCACTATTGATGAACTGCAGGAAGGCTATTTCATTCAAAAAGTTGGCTTCAAAATTCTAAGTATCAGCTAATGTATATACTGTGTTTCATAGTCAAGGGATTTCAATTATATGCATTATGTGAGACACAATAACAGGATGCATTTGTTGATGTGTCATATTTATCAGTTGTCACCTGGATTAATGGAGATGGGGAACAGATCTTGTAAATCAAGTTGTAGCACATTAATTTCAGAGAAAAAATTATAATTTGTACTTTAGAATAAATGCACAGGCAGAGAATAGTATAATTGCTTGGAAAACTTTATTAATAACCCAATGCTCAAATGATCAGAGCAACTTTGTTATTGCAATGCTCTATGCTAAAGTGCATCTGCCCATGTATTTGCCAATTTCGTTTTGTCCAGTAGTTCCTTGGGTTTGATTGTTGAATTGTTTAATTTTACTGGAATCTTTAGGACATTGCCAACAATGCAAAAATAATTAAAGAAATCAAACTGGATAGTAACCCTTTATAGGATATACTGTTTGCAAGTATTTTCTCCCAATCCACAGGTTGCCTTTTCATTTTGATTATTTTCTTTACTGTGCAGAAACATTTTAGTTTGATGTAGTCCTAATATATTTTTGCTTCGGTTGCCTGTGCTTTTGGTATCAAGTCCAAACAGTCAAGGAGTTTTACCCCAATGTTGTCTTCTAGGAGTTGTATAGTATGAGGTCATATGTTTAAATCATTTTCAGCAGATTTTTGTGTATGGTGTAAAATAAAGGACAATTTTATCCTTTTTCATATGGGTATTCAACTTTCTCAAAACCATTTATTAAAGAAATTGGCCTTTTACCAGTATGTATTCAATAGTGAATAATAATAATAATAATAATAATAATAATAACAGTAATAACCTGATTCAAAATCAGACTAAGGACCTGAATATACAAAACATACAAATGGTCAACAGATATATGAAAAGATGCTCAACATCACTTGCCATCAGAGAATGCAAAACAAAACCATAATGAAATATTACTTCACACCTGTTAGGATGGCAATTATAAAAAAGGCAAAAGATAATAAGTATTGGTGAGGATAGGAAGAAAAGATAACCCTTGTACACGGTTGGTGGTAATGTAAATTGTTAGACCATTATGGAACACACATGGAAGTTCTTAAAAATATATATATAAATAGAATTGCCAAATGACCCAACAATCCCACTTCTGGGGTATAAACAAACAATCTAAGTGTCCAACCTATATTTATAAATAAATTTTTCTGTACATCTATTATAATTATATATATATATATATATATATATATATATATATATATATAAAATATTCAGCCTTAACAAAGTAGGAAATCCTGTCATTTACAACAACATTAATGGATGAACTTGGAGGATATGAGGCTGTGATGTAAGTCAGACACAGAAAGCAAATACTGCATGATCTGACTTTATGTGAAACCTAAAAAAGTCACACTCACAGTAACAGAGAGTAGAATGATGGGTACAAAGGGATAGGGTGGGGAAGAAAAGAGGATATGTTGGTCAAAGAGCATAAGCTTTTTGACCTAACATACAGCATCATCATTATATTTAATATTAATGTATTATATATTTGAAGTTTTCTAGGAGAATAGATCTCAAGTGTTTTCACCACCAAAAGGGAGAGTATAATTATGTGAGGCGATGAATATACTAATTAGATTGATTGTGGTGATTTTTAAGTATATTTATACACATACACACACATAATCAAAACATCATTTGTACAACCAAAATATATACAAGTTTTATTTCTCAAATATATATCAATAATACTGGGAGGGAAATGGATTTAAGACCTTTGGGGGATTTTCAATTTTTTTATTTGATTTTCTTTCACCTTTTAGAACACATTTGTTTAATGAAATTTTGCATTTATTCTTTTCCCCTAATTTGTATATTCATTCAGTTGATAAACAAAGGTTACTGAGCATCTATTATATACTTCTCCTACTGAACTGTTTAGCATATAAATTGTGAGTAAACCAGGCAAAGCCCTTACTCTCATGTAGTTTAGATTGTAAAGGAGACAGATAATTAAATAGTAATAATAATGCAACTTAATATTAGAGTATAGCATTGAACTTTTGACTGGTTTCAGATCATTTGAATTTGTGATGGACCCCCAAATAAGATCTAAACTGCTATAGATTCCTTATTAGTTAATATGGTAATAGTATAATTATATATTGCTTAAAAATACCAGAAATACATGTGTTGCTAAGTACAAGCCATTGCTATATGACTTTGTCAACCATAATTTAGAGTAATAGGATCAGAGGGTATCAGGAAACCAAAATTCAAGCCACAGATTTATAACTTGTACAGTCTTGGAAAAAAAATCAAACTAGATTTTATCTCTCTTACTTTATTATCTTTTAAACCAGACTGTGCTAGCAGACTAATAAAACCATCACAGGAAAGTAATTCTTTTGATGGTAATTAAAGAAAATCTCCCTCACCAAAGAAGACATTAAAAACATCTCAGATACATTGGCACATGTCATCAACATATTAACTAGTGTTTATATTAATTCTCTTGTTTTTCTAGAATAATTATGATATATCTTGGAGCTAATGACTAATTCAACTCTAAATGTTTCTTTGGTTGTATACCTGTACAGCATAGGGAAAATAAAGAGATGAACAAATCAAAGACAAAGGGATAGCTATATGCCTTGACTATTCAATAACAGTATTTGATTTTCAATTCCTAGTCGCCTTGCTGATAAGTAGAGTGGCTTAAGTTTATAGAGTGTTCAATAATATAGTCATAAAGTAGGCTAGAAATTTCACACAGCAGTTTCTCTTACATCCTCTTTTGACTGAGGAGACATCAAACACGGGAGCTTAATTATGGAAGAAAATAGTGTTAAATCAGTTTGTCCTCCTATAGCTGCCTTAAATAAAGGGGAGAATTTGTTCAAGATAGTATTAGGATGGTTATATCACTACAAAAAACTCATACACAATATTATAGATCATATTAGGTCATGTTATATAAATCATGGTCTTCCTGTGCCATTTGATTTACTTCTGAATTATACCAAAAGGATATTTGAAACAAAGAAAACTGATAACCAGTTGTTTAGTGATGTAGGAAAAAAATAATAGGTATGTATTAATCATTCATCATGCCACGTCTCCATGCCAGGTACTGCATAAAGAAGCATTTCACAAAATTGCATGCTTTTAAAACTTAAATTGCCTGAGAAATTAAATCAGTTAATCTGAATGTAGTCATGGCCCCTAAGTTTTATGATGGTCAAATTTTACTTATTCAAAAAAAATGTACAGTTTAATCATCCAAGAGAGCAATGATTTTTTTTTCTTGTTTCTTAGGGTCAAACAATTTATGCATGTATTCACCATCAATTACAGTCATTTATAATATATAGTTCCCTCAATTAATATTGGTACTATGGTCTTAAACTGACTTATATTTCAAGATTAAGCAGTTTGTGCTACAAATGTTACCTAACCATTGTTTTACTTCCAAATACAAACAGCTTGAAAAATTATTACAGGCATTTCAGCATTGTCATAGAGGTACGTGCTGAGATAGTCATTCATGCCTTTTACAAAATATGTTTGTGCTGAAATATAACGAAGAGTTGTGATTAAGCTATTGTAGACATAAAACATATCAGTGACAATTTGTCCATTCAGCCTTATTTTCTCAGATGAGTGATGGTTCTATATTTGGGCATCTTTTACAACTCTTACATTAAGTTCTTTCATGAGGAGAATGCAATAAATTAGTGCAAAACCCATCCAAGGTATTATTGTCCTCATAAAAACATTCCTTTATGAGTCCCAAATCATAAGTTCCCCTCTCTACCCCCACTCTGAAGTTGTCTGGTGATGTCTTAAGTCATAAAGATGTACAAGAATTCAGTGCCAAAATTAACTAATTTAGTCAAATAATTGCAAGTCAGTGAGCAATGTGAAGTTAGACAAAAGTTGTTTTGTCATAGACACATTTCCTTCCAATGTCACTTATAATACAAAAATTGAATTTGATGTAAGTTTATTTAACACTTAAATATTGAGAACCTACTATGTTCTCAGGTGCAGAGACCACAGTAGTAGAAAAGAGAGACCCATACATATCTTTGTCTTCATGTAGGATGTGTGTGTGTGTGTGTGTGTGTGTTAGATGCAGAAGATGTAGGCATTATTCAAATCACACACATACACAAATGCACACACCCATGCAAAGCAATTACAATATTAGTTTCAATCACAAATAAATCTAATCTTACTTGATCTATCTATTATTCACTTTTATTTCTGTATTCTCCCCTCTAAATATTTTATAAATGTCTTTCCTTTGAAATTTACTAGTCTTGGATAGTGTTGGTAAAAGGAAGGTAACACGAACATAAAACAGACAGAATCCAGGACCTCGGGGAATTTATAAACACTTCAAAATGTTGGCTTAGTTGCATTGGCAATTTGAAGAAATTCGTATCTAAAAGCATTGTTGGGAATAAACCAATAAATGAAAGCAGCAAAAAAAAAAAAAAAAAAAAAAAAAAAAAATCACATTAGAGTAAGGCAGCAGCAGTCCACCAGAGCCAAGAAGGAAAGCAAGCTGCTTCATTCCCTACACCTCAAGCTCTGTTCCCAATCAAAGAAACAATAGGTTTCCTTTGACTGGGATGAATCTCTAATTTTAGGAAAATATAACCATTGTGTCTTCTTTTCTATAATTCACCCCTCTGAAAAATAAGAAGTTTTAGTATAAGACAGACGTGAAGAATTTAAAGATTGAAATAAATGACTCCAGAATCAAACTATTAAAATGGCAACCACAGAAACAATAACCTTGAATTCGGTGCTCAGAGGGAACTTGGAGGAAGGCCTTTGATCACAGTTTAGCCTAAAGCTGAAAAAAATTAAGGAAACACTGAGGAAAAGATTTTTATAGTAATGTAATTGTGAGGTTGCTTTTTAAAATTATCAACTGAATTTGTCAATGAAAAAAGAAGAGGAATGTGAACCTTTAAAAAAAGGGATATTAACATCCATTTGTATTTAAAAACGTGTTTAAAACAGTACCCACTGCTTTCTGGCTTCCAAAGTTCTTGACAAGATATCTGCTGATAATCTTGGTGAGAAGCCTTTGTATGTGATGAGACTCTGCATTTGGCATTCAAAAGCTTGATGTGTATCTCATTGTTGCTCTTTTTTTTTTTTTTTTTTTTTGAGGGCAGTGTCACTGGCCCTCACATGTGGGACCCGAACCGGGGCCACTGACCTCCCAAGCCAGCGCCCAACCACAGTGCCACTCGGCCGGCCCCTCATTGTTGCTCTTTTTGAGTTCATCCTATTTGAAGTTTATTAAGATTCCTGGGTATTTATGTTCATCTCTTTCATTAAATTTGGGAAGATTCTAACCATCGTTTTTTCAAACATTCTCTCTGCCCCCTCCCACTATGTGTATGTTGATCTCTTTAATGGTGCCCTATATGTCCCTTGAACTCTGTTCACTTTTCTTCAATCTTTTTTCTTTCTGTTCATCAGACTTGATAATTCCCTTTGCCTCCTCTTCAATTTTGCTGATTCTTTTTTCTGCCTGTTCAAATCTTTGAATTCCTCTAATGCATTTTTAATTTAAGTGATTGTAATTTTCAGTTTCCAAATTTATTTTCAGTTTTTTAAAGGTTTTCTATCTCTTTATTATGTCCATGTTGTTTCTTGACTTTCTCTATATCTTCCTTTCGTGTTTGAGCATCTTTAATACAACTGTTTAAAAATCTTTGTCTTGGGCTGGCCTAGTGTCGCATTGGTTAAGAGTTGGCTTGGGACACCAGCTCTGAGCAGCAAGTCCCGGGTTCAGATCCCACATGAGGGCCAGTGATGCTATGCCCTCTACAGCTAAGACGGTGAACAACAGCTCCACCTGGAGCTGGGCTTCTATTAGTCACTGAACAAGGCATAGGCTGTAGCCCCTGCTGCAGTGGGCTGCCATAAGCTACAGTGAGTGACCAGCAGCCAGCGTGAGCGGCCGGCAGCTGGTGTGAGCTGCTATGAGCTGCCATGAGTGGCTGTCCAATGGCCAGAAAGAGACTGCCTCACTTAGGAAGAGCGCAATAATAATACCAACATGGGGCAATGAAGTGACGTTCTCCACAACTAGACTGAAGAACATAAGGACAGCAACTTGTCTGTTCCCCTTCCCCAATTCCCCAGTGCTGTTCCCCTCCCCCAATGCCCCAATAAAATCTTAAAAAATATATATTTGTCTAGTGAATCTGCCATCATGTTGTTGTTTTTTTCTTTTTTCTTTTTTTCCCTTTGAATGGGACATCTTTTTCGGTTTCTTTGTACTCCTTGTGATTTTTGTGTGTGCTGAAAACTGGACATTTGAATCTAATAATGTGTTAGCTCAGGAAATCAGATTGTCTCTCTTTCCAGGATTTGCTGTTTTCTGTTATTGATTTTATTTTTTCTGGTGGGGTGAGGAGCTGTCTCTGTCAAGGATCAGCCAGAGGTGTAAGCTTCAAGTTATCCCAGGTCTTCTGTGAGCCTGTACCTTTTCTTGCGTATCTGTGGTCACTTTCTAACTTTCCCCATATATGCATTTGCTTTTGAATGTCTCAGTTTTTAATGGCTGGCTCCCAAAAAGTGTAAAAACATAAAAATGAAGGGGTGTGGGGTGGGCAAAGGTGCTGCCCTTTAAGTCCACTGGCCTTCCCTTCAGCCAGAGAGGAAGGGGCTAATGACAAAGTGGGCAGGTGCAATAATATGGGTGCCTGCCTCTTTGTCTGAACCTCAGAGACCAAAGACAGCAATGAGTAATCAAGAGCACAGACCCTTTTTGCCTACTATGGCTTCTGAAAACTGTGTGTAAGGTGCTCTAAGAACACATACATACCCAGCTACCTGCCAACTGGCAAGGATAGAGGATGGGTAGCTGCTACTGTGATAAGAGCTGAAATTGATTAAAATTAACCACATTTTACCATCCAAGTGTTACCCTAGAAGTTGCAAGCCTTTGATAGACTGAGGAGTTACAAAATGGTTTATATCAGAGAGATTTTGCCAGAGCAATTTTTGTCTATGTAGGGGAGACAGATACCTGGTGCATTCTACTCCACCATCTTCTAGTGCCCATAATCTTTAGCCCAAGGATCCAATCTGGCCACTGAAAGCACTTTACTTTTCCTGCATGGTGTTGAATAATTTTAGCTTTAAATACTTCCAGAGAGGAAATTTATCCCTTCCTTCATTTCCTTAATTCTATACTCATACATCTTGTACACTGCCTCTCTTAACTCTACCACAGGCATCAATGAAAGCTCTTGAGTTAAGACTGAGAGAAAATTGATATTGGTAACTATAATAGGTACCATGTTCCAAAGTAATATTGCATACCCACTGATGCATTCTCACTGCACAGTCCTTCCTTTTCAATACCCCTTGTTAGTTATCAATAGTGCCTGCCATCAAAATATTTCATGGCGTACATGGTAAAAGCTGCTAGTCTGCTGAGGCCACCTAAGGTAAGGTGATGCTCAACTTTCACTAAGCTTGAAGTAGTATCCCAATATTATCTGTCACATAACTTAAAATGATCTTTTCAGTGAGTGTCTGAAATGATTTCTACACATTTTCAATCCCATTCTTTTATATTTAATAGTCTTTGGTTCTGTTGTTTAAATTATGTGATTATGGACATCAGTATCCATTATTTTGTCACTGGAAATTTGATTTTGAATGATTTAATGGAGTGAGCAATAACCTTATATTACTGCAAGATAGATAAAGAATTTTATCATTACCATTTTACAGATAAGAATATTTCTTTAAACCTAAACACATTTAACAACTTTGTCACATGGTCTAAGTATTTTTTTTCTTTGTTTGAATCCATATAGCTTTGTGGTTGGCACATAGTATATATTTGAAAAAGACTTGTTGGAATAAATTGAACCTTAGTACAAAAAAATAATTTATCTGAAAGAATGATCTATGTCGAAATCCAAATTAATTTACTTTTGTCATTGATGAATTATGAATCCAATGTAAGAGGATAAGGCAAATTTGACAAAGATTACTGCTTGAGCAATAAAAAATGTATATTTGTTAAGAATAGGTTTGCTGCCTGAGTAATAATAATGTAGACTTATTGAGAATATATTATGTATTTTATAAGGTACTATAAAGCTTCCTCGCATATAACACATTAGATATGAGATAGGAACTACTTTTATCCATATTTGACAGATGAGAAAATTATAAGACTGAAAAGACAAATAACTCATTCCAGGCCATGAAACCTACAGATGACAAAGCAAGGGCTCTAATCCAGGCTAGTTAATCTCCTTGTACTACATCTCTGATGTCAACCAATGTTCTTACATTGTGTTTATCTCAATGTTGATATGATAAGCTTTTGTCTGAATGCAGTTTCATTGACTATAAAGAACACAATAGAGGATTTATCATCATTTCCCATTTTCTCACTTGTGCAATCTGCCATTTTACTAGGTAATGCTTTTCTGAAATTGAGAGGCATTGTGGCTTACTGGAGCCGCCTTTGCATTAGAGAGATAAAGGATGATTTAGATAAGTAGCTAACAATTTGCATTTATGTTCAAAAAAAATTATAGCAATTATCTTCATGCAGTTTCTTTCACCTCATTGTTGAGAGACCCCTTGCTCAGATATAGTCTTTTCTGGAAAAAAAAAAAAAATCACAGTCTATGAGTCTCAGCAAAAGCAAACAGAAAACCAGGAGACTCTCTCTCCCTTTTGCTGCCATTACTTCATTTGTCATCTAAATGGTTTGATCTCTTTTTGCTATAGCTAAGTGACTCACAAAACCTGATAGGGGGCCGGCCAAGTGGTGCGTTGGTTAAGAGCTGACTTGGGACGCCAGCGGACCTGGTTCGGATCCCACATATGAGGGCCAGTGACACTGCCCTCTACAGCTAAGATGGTGAACAACAGCTCCACCTGGAGCTGGGCTGTGGGAGCTCTGGTGATGGTGTAGGCTGCAGCCCCCACTGTAGTGGGCTGCCATAGGGTACAGTGAGTGGCCAGCAGCGAGCATGAGCGGCTGACAGCCTGTGTGAGCTGCCAAGAGCCGCCGTGAGCGGCCTTCCAGAGGCTGGCGACCTATCTGCCTCATCCGGGAAGAGCGCAATGATGATACCAACATGGGCCAGTGAAGCAACGTCCTCCACAACTAGACTGAAGAACAAAAGGACAGCAACTTGTCTGTTCCCCTTCCCCAATTCCCCAACGCTGTGCCCCTCTCCCAATTCCCCAATAAAATCTTTAAAAACAAAAACCTGATAGGGACTTAATGACCAATAAAATTATTTCCAGTGTTATACAAAGGTGACAAAAATGTTCTCCAGATCAAATAAATTATCAAATAGGAAATAATGTTTTTAAGTTGCCAAAAGATGAAGCTATTTTCTTCATCTAAATGATACATTCATTTATGTCAACTGAGGAAAGGAACAAAAACAAAATTTGATCTTTACCAAATTACTATGTAATTAAGTATTAGGCTTTGTTTTGATTGATATTAATATGAAATTAGGATAAATTCAGAAATATAGTAATAACTTGAGAACATAATTTGAAGACATGTAATAACAAAGAAAATAATGTAAAATTAACAATATTAGGCAGATTATATTCATACAAAGAAGTGAGAAATTAAATTTCATAGCTAGACAATAAGAAAAAACAAAGTGGCTTGAGATCCTACTGGCAGCACCTGAAGTTTACTGACCGAGTAAATAAATATTTGGCTATCGAAGGATCCATGAAGAGAATTATAAAACATGTTATTGGTCTTTTCATACAAAAGTTACAGTAATGATGAATACAGACTGTTGGAACTGAGCATCTGATAAAAAAAAAAAAAGAAAAACAGAAAAAAACAAAACAACCCCCCCCAAAAAAAAACACATAAAACTTTTGTCATAGATAAGGCATTTATTTAAGTCATACCATGAAATGTCTACAGAATTGGTAGTGATACAACTCAACTTTTTATTTTTGTCAAAAAAAAAAAAAAATCTCAAGAGAGACATTCAAATGGGACATGAATTTGAGTTCTGGACCTCCAAGTAAAAATTTTCAGAGTCATTCTTGTCACCTATTGTCACAAATTCATCACCTCTTGTCACAATCCTCAACACACCCATAGAAATTCAAATTCTTCATGTTATTCATGCTCAGGGAAAAGGCTGACCTTTTGGGAAGTGTATTGGATACCCTAAAACGTTAAGCAAGCTACATTTCAGTAGTCTAGCCACCATGTCTCAAAGTGTGGTCACTACAATAATGCATCAGTATGACCTAAGAGCTAGTTAGAAATGTAAATTATTGAGTTATAATCTAGCTCTTGTGAATCAGATAGTCTGGGATGGAGCCCAACCTTTTGTGTTACATACAGCCTTCCAGTTGGTTCTGATGCACAACAATGTTTAAAACAATAAGAAATAAAAACAACAACAACAACAACAAAACAACACACAACAAAACATAAAGCACTATATTAAAGATAAAAGATATGGATTGCAATCATAGTTGTACCATTCAACTGTTGTGCTACCTTGAGTAATTTACTTAACTTCCCTAGGATTCATTTTCTTTATTTCTGAAATATGTCATCTATTTCTGAGGTTCATGTGAAGATAGGATACGATAAAGTACAGAGAAATACTTAGAAAAACTGTCAAGTTCTAAACCAATGGTTCTCAACTTGAGGTGATTTTATCCTTCAGAGCCCATTTTATAATGGCTGGATATGTTTTTAATGGTGACTACTGGTGAGAGGTTGTTATTGACATCTGGTGGGTAGAGGACAAGGAAGCTACTAAGCATATTACTAGGATATATAAATGAACAGGACAGCAACCCCGCTACGCACACACTCACACAATTTCACTGGGTCCAAATGTCAATAATGCAAAGGTTTATAAACCCTGCACTAAACCAAGAAAATATATCAAAATTGTACTTTTATTATCCATTTTTCCAATCACTTCTGCCTCTTCCTCTTTCTCCAATTTATAAATAATAACATGAATATCAACAATACTAACATATATTTTAAAAATATGTAATGGAAATGAAAGATACAGGTAAATGGCTTTTTTTTTTAACCTTTGGAAGTCGTTGGTAGGAGATAAATAAAGTTTCTTTCATCATATGTTTAAAATGTACGTTTTCCTCATGTGGAAAAAAGATTGCAGTAATGTGAAGTACTCGCTTCAGTGCAGCTCACTGAACAATTCTGTCCCTCACTTTCCTTATAATTAATCTCTGGGCCTAGCAAACACAGTGATAACTGAAATAGGAAGCAGCCTCACTTTTCTTATATCTCCATATTATTAGCTATCTTGCCACAGATATAAATATTATCCAAATCACCATACATTAGAGACATCCAAGGCAGGTTAAAGTAATAAAGGAGAGACATATTTTATTAGATTCTTTACAGATTAGATAAAAAGAGTAACTTATTTTTCTAACCCCATCCTTTTCCAACCACACTTGGATGACAAACCCCATATAGTGACTATAGTGAAAATGGATCATCTAAGGATGCCTCTCCACCATCTTGCTAACAATTTTCATTCAAGACTGAAAAGGCAATAAAAGTGTAATTTACATGGTACGGGAAAGTGGGTAACAAATGATGTTCAGAAGATGTAAATTATATGCTTAAATTATATTCTATATTTGTTATAGTTATTTCACTTGTAATTATAGTACATCATATTCATACCAATGGATAAGAGTTTATTCTCAAGAGCTACCTGCTGCATTGGATTCCATACTCACCAATGCGGATAGCTTAGATAACAGCAAACAAGTTTTAGAGAGGTAAGCCATTGGAAAAGTGTGAACATTTGCTTACTTCCAAAGATATTAAGTGTTAAAGATAATAGATGCATGTTTCCACAAAAATATAATTAGATATAATCTTCATTTTTCATTTATCTTTTATAATAAAAGAGGTGCTCTCTTTCAACAAGTGACTTCCTACACTGCGGGCATTCCAGGAAATATAAATTCACCATAATAGTAGGTGAAAATAAAGAGATTGCTCTCTAAAACATTCATTATTAGCCTTTACAGTGAAGGCTCACCTGTTTGAAAATAGATGTGTACCAAGATCTTTAAACTGAAAGGGACTGAGGATATCAACTAGTCTATTAAGTAACATTGCCTCCCTAAGGGGTGTGTGGAAAACTGAAGGGGCAATTACTTGGGAATCCAGCTGACATTTAACAAGTGGAAGCTGACATTTAACAAGTGGAAGTGAGGGATGCTCACCTATGATGTGAGCGACTGTCCCTCACGCACACACACACACACAAAACAATGATCCTGCCTGCAGTTGTTCTAGATTAACTAGGTGGGTCCACTCTAATTACACAGCAGAGAACCTTTCCTGTATGTGGTCATAGGAAGTTGTGACAATTGTCACAGAAATGTAACATTGCTGGCTTAAAAGATGAAAGGGGGCTGGCCACAAACAAAGGAATGTAAACAGCCCCTAGAAGCTGTAAAGAAAGAAAAGAGTTCCTCCCTTAGATTCCAGAAAGGAATGTAGTCCTTGATTTTAGTCCAGTGATACACATGTCAGACTTCTAAATTACAGAATGATAATCTCATAAATTTCTGTCCTTTAAAGTCTCCAATTTGTGGAAATTTGTTACAGCAGCAATAGAAAATTAATATACTGCCTCAAATATCCTATTTCCCTAAGGCATTTTATAGGAGAGAAAGCTAAGAACAAGAAAATTTAACTATATTTGACATCAAATCAAAGTTTTTGACCCTGACTTCTTATTCAAGTGTTTTCTTGCTGTCATGTTGTCACTGCCGCGCGTGTGTGTGTATGTGTGTTTAATGTAACATTCATATAAAGTTCTTGAAGACTTTTGAATTATTTCTAGACCCACATGCACAAAAGACGCAACCATACATTGTATAAACATCACAGTTTACAAAACTATGTTTCTTACTTTTTAATTTGATTTGCACCACAGTTTTGTGAAGCAGGCAGATCAATAAAAAGTCTTAGAAATAGAAAAGCCATACAACTTTCCAAAGGACATAGAGTTCCAAGACCAAAATTCCTTTTTCTATAAAACATTTTAAAGTATCGATCAGACCTATTGGAGACTGACAAGTTAGGCACCATTTATTCCAAGTTAAAGATTTTTAGTAATAAGACACTGACTGGATATTAATAATAGAAAGCTATTATAGTTACAGTACTTACTATGAGGCAAGAGTGAAGAACTGTGAGGAATCTGAGATTTTAAGCCACGTGAAAGCTAGCAAATTAGCCTGCTACAATTGCATAGATGCTGGCAGAATAGTTAAGGTTAGGGGGAGAAAAAAAAAGGACTTTATTACTCACAGAAATAGCATTAGTCAGACTATCAACATTTTATTGTGCCCATTCCCCAAGTCCCAATTCCCACAGGATGATACAAAGAATGCCAGGCAATACCAGCACACTCAGTGCATTATTACAGCAAAGCAAATCTGGATTTAGGGAAACCAAATCTTTTATAATGGGCAGTAAACATGCCTTCCTTTTGCTCCAGAGAAGGACACTATATCTGCCAAGGCAGTTGCTATACAGACATCCTTGAAAAGATCATCAGAAACAAAGGACGGCCATTACCTTGCTTCCAAATGTGAGAAATTATAGAAGACCCATCAAGAATTGTACTCTAACAGCAGACAATGTGGCTTTATGTGTGCAGCAGAGGAGTATAATTTGTGTCTAAGCTTGACTGGAATTCAGATTGGTTATATCTGACAAATTGGCAGGGAAGGATTGCCTTGTCCAGTTCACCTCAGGGAGTGAGGAACTTCTAGTTAATGAATAATTAAATAAATAAATAAATAAATAAATAAATAAATAAATTCATCTTTTCTGAAAAAAAAAAGGGTATGTGATTCTGAGCATGGTAGTGTCACTCAGAACTGCCACTAGCCTATATCCAAGGGACACCTGAACTGGCAACATAACCTCTGACTCTAAACATTAGTCTTCAAGGTTGTTTCACTTTCACCTCCCTCTAACAAAGTGGTCCATGAAAACGCAAGGGGGATTTCTTTCTGCAACCTCATCATAATCATTGCTTAGCTTTCATATTTAAAGAACTGTGGGTGTCAAAAGCAGCATCCAGAAGAATAACTAGGCAGGTCTAAAAATGTGACTGAAAGGAGTGGCAATAAAAATAAAAATAAATTTCTTAAATGATACAGAAGTTCCCATCCTTTGTATCAGTTTTCTCTATCTGAGGAACCAGTCTCAAACACACTACTCACTAACAGTGACAAAGGAGGCCAAATGAGGCACCAAGCCCTAGAAGACACAACAAAAATAGCTGAAATGGCACTTACCCAGAAATGAAGCTCAGCAAAAGAAAAACTAGTTGTTGACAAAAGACATAAAAGAGAGACTGGGTTCCTAAGAAAGGCATACCTTGGAATTACTGTGAGTCTGGTTCTGGAACACGGCAATAAAGTGAGTTGTCATCTTTTCAATGGTGGAGGGTCTTGCCTTCATTTTGCAAAACATGCAATGTCTGTGAAATGCAATAAAGCAAAGCACAATTAAAACAAAGTATGACTATAGTGAAAATAGTAATAGGGAAGAATATTTAGCAAGTGCTTATGTTCTTAATATTATCCTAGAGTCTTTCGAATCCTTACACATTATTAATATAGATGATAATAATCTCAGTTTACAGATAAAACATTTAGTGTAAATGATTTGTGATTGATGAATTTCTGACTTTATATTGAATCTCTTGAAAGAAAATCTCACCTTATTTTACTATCCACTCAATATCAATTCCTTGGAAATTGTATTTCTTACTTTCCACTGAAACTCTTTGGGAAAGACCACTGAACAATTTCGTCTTCCATGCCAAGGCCCTCTATTTAATGCTGCATCTTTAACTTTCCAGTTGACAGCAATAAGGAGCCCTAATTTCTTTAAACTCCCCATTACATTTCCCTCTTTATTTCTCAAAGTTCCTGGATGAATGTTTGTGTTTTTTTCAGCTTTGTATTCCTTCAAGGGCCCACTAATTGTAGGAACTTTGGGGCTCTGAAACTACCTTCCTGTGCTTCTCCTTATATGCCTCCCATTGATTATCTCTTTTGTTTCAAATACAATTTCTAAGGCAACACCGTCTAATTCTCCAGGCCCATTATTTCCCCCCAAAACTCCAGATACATATTTTCAATTTATATTTGGATATTTCCACATGGATGACATGATGACACCTCAACAATAGTATATCAAGTAATTAGTGTATTACTTTTCCCAGTCCCTAAACTTCTAAGCAAACATCTCCCCCATCTTCCTCCTTTTAATCTTATTTATGTATTTATGTATATATATGCATTTATTTATTTTTGTTTAATAGTACATTAAAATCATCTTTAATCCTCATCTCTTAAAATTCCATCAGTGTTTGGTCATTCTAACTGATCTTCAAAATTGTGTTTTATGACTACTAGTATTTAAGGTAAAGGTTTTACAAATAAAAAGAAATAGAAAAAAGAAAGGAACAGAAGATAGAGATTTGAGGTGGGAACAGTGAATAATCTGGTTAAGCCTGGAAGTGGTGTATAAACTCACTGAAAGCTAAAGCCTACACAGTATGCAGAGAAAGCATGTTACAATGGCCTTGAATGGTACACTAAAGCATTTAGACTCTATTCTATATTCAACAGGGAACTCCTCAGACTTGAATACCAATTTGCTTATAACGCACCCTATAATATTTATCTCATTTTGTCTATTTTATATTGGTTAGTGTTCAGGTTTTATCTATTCTATTTTTTAATGTT
This sequence comes from Aselliscus stoliczkanus, assembly GCA_033961575.1. Taxonomy (NCBI): domain Eukaryota; kingdom Metazoa; phylum Chordata; class Mammalia; order Chiroptera; family Hipposideridae; genus Aselliscus; species Aselliscus stoliczkanus. The sequence goes on from CM066736.1 coordinate 117,941,927, forward strand.
CTAAAATAAGGGTATTTTTATTTTCTTATATGTTTATTTATGTATCACCTATAGCCCCAATAAAGGCTTACAACTTATTGGTGGTCATGAAATATTTGCTTAATTGATTGGGCCTACACAGCCGTAGTAGAACTGATAAAGAGAAAGGAAATGTTGGTTTGAAGTTGTTAGCCCACTGATAATTCATTGCATATGTTTGATTAGGTTTTTACTGACAGAAAAAAATGTAGTCAGTCATTGTATAAGGTTTTGGTGATATCCACCATAATATTATGATTTATAATAAGAAACATATACAGTCATCCCTCAGTATCAGCAGGGGATAGTTCCAGGACACTCACAGATGCAAAAATCCATGAATGCTCAAGACTCTTAGTCAACCCTCCATATCTGCAGGTTCCCCATTCCTGGACATAGAGGGTCAACTGTATTTGGTTTTCCTTTCCCATTTTTAGTGCAGAGCTTCTAAAACCCTTAGAATTTCCAAGTGGTGAGAGAGATAAAGGTGTCTTTTGTTATATTAGTGATGTGACTTTTGGAGTGCTCCTAGGTGACTTAAGGAGAGGGGCTAGTTGCCAGAGGACCCAATCCTGTGATTGGAGGGTTAGGATTTTCAGTCCTACCCCTCTGCCGTCAGGGAGTGATGAGGGGCTGGAGATTAAACCGATGGCCAAATACCAATGATTTAATCAGTCGTGGAGTAATGAAACCTCCATAAAAACCCCAACCGACAGGATTCAGGGAGCTTCGATGCTGGGGAACCAGAACACTTCCATATGCTACCTCTCCAGGCTCCAAGCTCCACCAGGAGGACAGAAGCTCCTTTGTTCCAGACCTTGACTCATATATCTCTTTATCTGACTATTACTAATACCTTTTTATATCCTCTGTGATAAAATGGTGAGTAAATGGGTTTTCTGAGTTTGTGAGCAATTCTAGCAAATTAATCAAACCCAAGAAGGGGATCATTGAAACCTCCAATCTATAGTCCATCAGTCAGAAGCACAAGTGATTGGGCTTGTCATTGCCAACTGAAGTAGAGGACAGTCTTGTGGGACTTAGCCCTTAACCTGTGGATTCTGATGCTCTCTTCAGGTAGTGTCAGAATTTAGTTGGATTGTAGGAGAACCAGCTGGTGTCTAAGAATTGCTTGCTTGGTGGTGTGGGAGACAAAAATACCCCTGCACCCCTACATATCAGGATTCAGAATCCTTTATTCATCTATTTCAAGATCCAATTAAGAAAAATTGAGAGTCACTCATTGTGCTCTTCAATCATGCACAATTTTTGGATCTGAGCCCATGAAGGAAATGGCCTTAGTTCTCCTACCTGTGCTTACATGTTCTTTCTTATATGCCTTACTGTAACAAATTCATATATTCATAATCTTAAGGAATAGAAAAACTCCTACCATGATTTCAAATAGCTCTTCTGTCAAGTATACACAAGAGCTGGGGAGAAAATCTCCAAACCTTCACAAATTTAAACATTATGACATTTTGAAGAATGTGAACTGAATAAATTGGTAGGCAACTTAGTTCTGGGCCACATGCATGGAGCTCTTAATCATAATGATTTTTGATGGTCAGAATCAAATTGAACTTATTACTTATTTCCGCATTCCTGGGGCTGCCCTGTATTTTCTGTTGTACTAAATGTCGATGTTTCCATTAGAGAAGAGTATGATATACCAGTGTAGGCTGTGATCCAAACCAGGCTCTGCGATCCAAACCAGAAGCACATGGTGCACGGAAAGAAAGATACATGGGCCTCCTGGGAAAGTATTAGCATCATGACCTCATAAGAGTTAATGGACAAGAAGAATGACTTCAATGGGCTGTGTAGAAAAACCTGCTGTTTCCTCTCAACACTTGAAAACCCCAATGAAACTTTAGTGATTAATAGTGATTGGATCCAATAATGATTAGGCAAAGCATCTGCCATAGGCAGCTCCTGGGCACTAACATGACCTTCTGTGTGTTAATTAAAGACATCACTGATCCAGATAGTCTGGTCTGCAGTATATAACCACACCAAATGCAGAAGACACTGCCCTGCTTAGGGAGCCATAAAGAAACAAATTGACTAGGCTTTCTCTTCCAATCAAAATGTAAATTTGACTTAAAGCTAAAGATGACTACTAGGTTAATTGTACCCATGCCAACTTTAGGTTTATAAATAGGCGCATGTCAGTATTTAATTGGGTAAGTCACTTAACCTATGTACTAACTATTGGGGCACAAACGTGTGAGATAGATAGATAGATAGATAGATAGATAGATAGATAGATAGATGAAGTTGCTAATTTGGGGGCTCTCCTAAAGATTAGTCAAACTTATGCATGCAAATTAGAGCATAGGAGCATATATATATATATATATATATATACAATATTAAATATTTTGAAAAATCTGGGAGGATTTGAAACAAACTATTAAGCACTGATGTGGTGTACCCACTGAAGCAACTGCTTTTATTTTATTTTAAAAAAATATTATTTTATTTTATATTTATAAAATATATAGTTTATTATACTTTGTTTTTCATTTTATGTTGTAACTGTTTTTGTATTTTTAAAATAGGAAATAGATTTTCAATCTATTTAATAACATCATGCAAATATTTTCTCCTTCAGTAACATATATATGAGAAGGCCTTAATATATTTTAGGCTTATATCTAATTAGTGGAAACATAAGTTGAAATATATTTTAGTTGCATATCAGAACACAAGACAAAAGACATTTGTAGAATGTTTCTTTTTAGGGGTGAAAAAATATGGGCATTACAAAACCTATCTGGTAAAGTGGGAGTGAAGGGAAGAGGAGAAAAGGCACAGGATTTGTATATGTATTGAAGAGACAATGCTCAAATAAAATAAAGAACAACACAAATCATGATTGTAGCAAATACTGTATTGTTCTGAACTAATTCTAAAATGCATAAAAGTACAAATCAAGTAGACAAGAGTCACACAAAAGAGTTTAGTGACTTTGGGGAAATTACTGTCTTTACCAGGATGCTATTTCATATCCATACCACAAGGATATGTGGCCTCTACATTCTTTTCTAGATCTTGCCTATTATAGTCTATGATTCTCAAACTTGAGCATTTCAATCAAAAGATCCTAGAAGGCTGTCAAAACTCAGAGTTTCTGATTCAGTAGATCTGAGGGAGGGCCTCAGAATTTGTACTTCTAGCAAGTTTACCTGTGATGCTGATACTGCTGGTTATGGACTGCATCTAAGAACTATTGTAACTTTCATGGCTAAAAATGTAAAAAAGTTAAAGCATCTAAATAAAGGAATGCTATCACATTTGTTATATTTTCAGATTGTACTTAACTCTTCAAAGAATTTGCAAACAATGTCTCTTTTCTTTCATCTTGGAAATATGATACTAAAGCTGTGGGATTCGATAAATTTCCTTAAAGAAAGACTATAATTAGATATGACAGCAGTCCCTGCATTAGTTTGCTAGGACTGCCATGACAAATTATCAAAAAATGGGTGTCTTGACCAAGGGAAATTTATTTTCTCACAATTCTGAAGCTAGAAGTGAGGGAACAAGGTGCAGGTGGGGTTGGTTTCTTCTGAAGCCCCTTTTCTTGGCTTGCAGAGAGTGTGTCTTAACATGGTCTTTCCTCTGATTATGGCTGTGTCCTAACTTCCTCTTTTCATAAAGACACAAGTCAGATTGGATTAGGACCCAACCTACTGACCTCATTTTAACTTTATTACCTTTTTAAAGGCGCTGTGTCCAAATACACAATGTGAGGTACCAAGGGCTAGGACTTTGTATGAATTGGGGGTGCAGGCAGAATTTAATCATAACAAACCCAAAGCAACACTTTGAGATCAGGGAAGCCAATATTTTGAGATTTGGTAGAAGAAAACTAGAGAAAGAGGCTTCAATTTGGGAGGCAGAGAGATAATCAGGAGAGTGTGGTAATAAAGAAGCCACTCACCACTGCCAGAATTATCCACATTTAGACAGTAGCAAGGCAGTTTAACAAGGCTTTGATCATTGCTCCTATGACTAACGAAATATTCACGCTGATGCAACAGAAAGTCCAGAACTCTTAACTCTAAGAGCAGTATTGCCCTTTGTGATATAACTTATTCTGATTACAGACTCTGAGTTCAAACTGAGTCCTCTAGATTAGCTTGCGATATATGAGTTCTAAAGTTAAATCTTAGGTAACAGCTTTCCTAAAAAGTTGTAACAAAATGGGGACAAAGCTAGGGTAGCGCCAAATAACAGAATGCAGCTAACAGTAAAGAAAAAAGCATCTTTCACATCTACCTGAAAAGCAGTGTGGCTTCAGCCAAAGACTCCATATGACACAGTGCCATCTGGGACCTCGAGGACTCTGGAAGCTATGTGGCAGCGGCTCCAGACAGATCAGCCATGGTCAGCGGCTACTGGGATAATGAGCAGAAGCTGCAGAGATGCCTGAGAAGAATCCCTGGCAAATAAGATTCAGCTGCAGAAGTAATTTACCTTCTCATAATCAAGGTAACAGCGGTGAACTTCACAGGAGGGGCTGGATGCAAGGAAGTAGAAAGAGGGGAAAAAATGGGGGTGGCTGCCCAAACCTGTTCTTGGGCAGACAGAATATACATATATTGGCTTCATGAAATAACTAGGAATATGTAGCCACTGACATTAAGAAACAACAGGGGTCCGGTCGAGTGGTGCAGTGATTAAGTGCTGGCTTGGGAAGCCAGCGGCCCAGGTTCGGGTCCCACATGTAAGGGCAAGTGACACTGCCCTCAAAAAAAAAAAAAAAAAAAAAAGAAACAACAAAACATAGATTATGTTAATAAAAAAAATGAGGGCATGAATGAGAGAAAAGGGAAAATAGCATACAGGGATATGTTTTTTTTTTTTAATGGGTTGACCATATTAAAAAAGAGTAGATGGCATTAAAAACATTTTATCATTAAGATAAAGGCAAATGAACATGAATGGCTATTTTGAATATTTTCTATGTACACAATTTTTTTTCATTTACATCAGAAAACAAAGTTACCCATGTCAAACTGGAAATAAACATATATACAGATCTCTCTCTCTCTCTCTCTCTCTCTCTCTCTCTCTCTCTATATATATATATATATATATATATATATATATATATATCTGTCTTGAAGTATGTTACATTTGCACGTCCAAAAACAGAATGTATCTTTTGCTTGAAAGATCCATTTTCATGATACTCAATTACTGCTCTTCAAAAGGAAATATTATTCTGAAGAGAGATCTTAGGTAATATAGATTAAATAAAATAAATCTAGTATGAAAATATTATTATAAACATGAAAAAAGCCAGGTTTCCTGGGCCATTTTTGTGTTATTGATATATGATAATTTCAAGTTAACAATGCCATTATTGGAATTCTGTAGTATATAGCAGTAGTTTTGTCTGTCTAATAATCCCTTTCCATTCTATTAGCAAAGAGCCCTCCAATGCTATTCCTTCTACCCCTTTCATATTGAAGATGGCAGTCAAAGCAACCCATCCCCCTCATCTCATTTCTTTTCCAGGGTTAGATACATGACTCAATCTACATCAATCAGAGCTCTCCCTAGGACACATTATAAAGCAAACTGGCAGAAAAGTGTTCTCTTTTTGTTCATGAGGCTATATTGTATAGTTAAACAGAAACAGCAAGTGGCCATGATCTTAGATATGTGGGGACAGCTGGGCTAAGAGATTGAAGTCAAAACAGAGAGAAGTAGAGGTAAAATACTAAGAAAGAATGAAAAAGTAATAGAATGAAGCAGACCCAAAGCAAAACCTAGAGGCCCGATGACTTTGGCATTTCTCCATCCAGTCATTAATGCAACCAGTTTCCCCCTATCTTTTTTTGAAATTTGCTTCATGTACCCTTTCCACCTATAGCTAATTGAACTAGTTTTCTGTTACCTGACTCAGAATGGCTCCTAACACATTATTAAACATATATTCCAAAGCTATTATACATTTATAGAATCCACATGCTCAACAGTCTGTTTATAAAAATACTGGTTCCTTTGACTTCCCGAAGTCTGTGGTAGAATATAGCTGTTCAAACTTTCCATTTTTTCAATCACTTATATGTCAGTTACACAAGAAAACCTAAGACAAGTAGTGTTATTCGAACATGAGACAAAAATAATTAATGAAACTTAGAATACTTTATTTGTTTGAGGCTTTGATATTAAATGGATCTGTGAAGAATCACATCATAGAAATGGTGACAATGAGGAGTGTTCCCTGACTTCTCCACTGGAAATTACTGCAAATTGAACAGCTATAACTCATCAGCGGAACCTCTGTTCATCACACAGAACAGCTAAGAGACTCCCACGACGATACTTTCTAGGGCAGAAAGCAAAACACAACTACATAAATACGACCCCACTCCCAACCTCCCTCAGACACCCTAGTTCCGCCATTCCAGAGTCTTAAACTGATCCATGAATGGAGGAGTAGTGTCAGATTACAGAGGTACTCCTACTCCCAGGAGGTGGAGGGACGCGGCTAGGGAAGATGCTGCAGAGTGTGGGTCTGCCTACACTGCCCTCAACTTTCCTGTGTGGCTTGGGAGGCAGGGCAACTTCATCTGCTGAGTCACTTGCAGGATCCCAGCAGGTGGCTTTTAGCAGTGCTGAAATCTCATACCCCCACATCTGCCAGCAGAAAGAGTGCCAGAAGACGCACATCGAGCTTTCTGGGCAGGCGAGAGCAGAAATAACATTGACTTTGTAAAATCTTGCCAAGCACACCTCATAACCCCATTCATCTAAACCTGCATCGGCAGGATCACTCTGGGTGCCAGGTGACCAGCTCTGCCCCACAAGACACAGAGGAGCTTTTGTACAGTAGAGGACAACCAGAAGATAGCTTGCTGGACTTTAGCCAAGACTGGCACTACTTCTGTTTGTTTGTTTTTTGGGGTTTTATTTTGAGGGTGGTTGTTTTTTTGTTTTTGTTTTTCTGTGGTGTTTTGCAGGGGTTTTTTGTTTGATTCTTTTGGTTGTATTTGTTTTTCTATTTCATTATTATTTTTAGATTTTGATATATGTACATATATGTGCATATATATGTCCACATATTAGGTGTGTAGCATATATATTTTTTTCTTCTTTCTTTTCTCCCCTCCCTTGCCCTTCTTTTCTTATTTCTTTTCTCTGTTCTATTTTTCCTCCTTCTTTCTATTTTTCTGCAAATATTTTTTTGAGGGGATACTATTTGTTGTGTTTATTTTGTTTTTTTGTTTTCTTTGTATGTTTGATATTTCTGTGCATGTTGAGCGTTGGTTGTTTGTTGTTATTACATGTGAGAGTATCTGGTTTCTTTTGGTGGCTGTGGTGGTTGTGCCTGTTGATCTATTTTGCTCTAGAATCACTTTGCAGCAGGGCCCAGCCAAATAGGCACAAGAATCATCACACCCAGGGGCCAATTTTAGACCAAATTACTGGGTTTGACCTACAAGAGTCACACCCAAAGGGAAATCTCTACAGGCACAAGAGCCCATAGGAGCCAAGCCTCATATGAGGGGTCAACCCTCACACAGTAGATACACTGTGGACATAGCCAATCCTTACTGCTAGTCAACCTGGGAGTCAATCCCACCTATTGACAAGTCAAAAGCAATCAAAGCTCAACTTCAATGGGAGAAGACACACAACACAAAGAACACCTCTGGTATACATGCACAGGAGAATAGGGAGACTGAGCAATTCAAACATAAAGGACACATACCACATAAGTCCACCCAGAAAAGACTGAGAGACCTAGGGGAGCTACCTAATACATTGAAGCAAGCACAAAGAGTAAGCCAGAATGGAAAAACAAAGAAACACATCCCAAATAAAAGAACAGAAGAAACCTCCTGAATCAGTGTAACTACAGGAAATAGAGGCAACCTACCTATTGGAGACAGAGTTCAGAGCACTGATGATTAGAATGTTCAAGGAAATTAGTAAGAATATAAAGAAGGATAGGGAAATCATGAAAAACAACCATCTAGAACTAACGAATGTAATTACTGAGATAAATAAGAATCTTGAAGGAATAAGCAACAGATTGGAAGAAGCAGAGAATTGAATCAGCAACTTAGAAGACAAGATAGCAGAGATCAACAAAGCAGAACAACAAAAAGAAAAAAGAAAAAAAACAACAACATTGAAAATAGATTAAGAGAGCTGGGAGATAACATCAGTGCAATGACAAGCACATCATAGAAATACCAGAAGGAGAAGAGAGAGAGCAAGGGATTGAGAACATATTTGAAGTAATGACTGGAAATTTCCCTAACCTGGCAAATGAAATTGACATATAAGCCCAGGAAGTGCATAGAGTTCCAACCAAGGTGAACCCAAACAGGCCCACGCCAAGACACATTATAGTACAAATGGCAAGGGTTATGAACAAAGACAGAATCCTAAAAGCAGCAAGGGACATGCACCAAGTTACTGACAAGGGCACTCCCATAAGATTATCAGCCGACTTTTCTACAGAAACGTTACAGAAGGGAGTGGCAGGGGATTTTCAAAGTGATGAAAAACAAAGGCCTACAACCTAGATTGCTTTATCCAGCAAGACTATCATTAAAATTGCAGGAGAAATAAAGAGCTTCCCAGGAAAGAATACACTAAAGGAATTCATTAGCACGATGCCAACATTGCGGGAAATGTTAAAAGGGCTTCTTTAAGCAGAAGAAAGAGAAAAACAATCTAACTAATGAAGACCAGAAACACAAATAACAAAATGGCAATAACTATGTACCTATCAATAATCACGTTAAATGTAAATGGATTAAATGCTCCAATCAAAAGACATAGGGTGGCTGAATGGATAAGAAAGCAAGACCTTTGCATATGCTGTATACAAGAGACTCACCTCAGATCAAAAGACACATACAGGCTGAAAGTAGACGAATAGGGCAAAATATTTCATGGAAGTGGAAATGAGAAAAAAGTTGGAGTGACAATACTTGTATCAGACAAAATGGACTTTAAATTGAAGAATATAATAAAGGACAAATAAGGGCACTACATAATAATAAAGGGATTGATCTAACAAGAGGACATAACCCTAGTAAACATCTATGCACCTAACAGAGGAGCTCCTAAATATATAAAATAGATATTGACAGACATAAAGACAGATATCAACAATAACAGTATCATAGTAGGGGACTTCAACACCCCACTGTCACCAATGGACAGAGCCTCCAGACAGAAAATCAATATAGAATAGTGGCCTTAAATGACACATTAGACCAGCTGGATTTAATTGATATTTTCAGAGCATTTCACCCAAAAGCTACAGAATATATTGGGTTGTTAGAAAAGTTATGACACATTTTTGCAACAAAAAACATAGAAAAAGTCATGACTTTTCTGACAACCCAATACATTTCTCTCATGCACACATGGAATATTTTCCAAGATAGACCACATGTTAGGCCGCAAAACAAGTCTCAATAAATTTATGAAAATTGAAATCAAATCACATATCCTCTCTGACCACAATGCTATGAAACTAGAAATCAACTACACGAAAAAAAGTGGAAAGTACACAAATACACGGAAGCTGAATAATATGCTATTAAATAGCGAGTGGGTCAAAAATGAGATCAAGGAGAAAATCAAAAGATACTTAAAGACTGGGAAGGCCGAGTAGCTCAGTTGGTTACGAGCTTGCTCAAGAGTGTGAGCTGAGCTTTGAGCGACAGCAGTTCAATGCCCAGCCAGAGCTGAGCTGCCAACAGGTGGCAGGATGGCTCAGCTAAAAAAAAAAAACAAATAATACTTCAAGACAAACGAAAATGAAAACACCACAACCCAAAATCTCTGAGATGCAGTGAAAGCAATTCTAAGAGTTACGTTCATAGCAGATGTAAGAAAAATATCAAATTAAATGGCTGTTCTTACGCCTGAGGGAACTGGAAAAAGAACAGCAAAATAAGCCCAAAGGGAGTACAAGGAAGGAGATAATAAAGACCAGAACGGAAATAAATGAAATAGAGACCAGAAAAACAATACAAAAGATCAATGAAACCAAGAGCTGGTTTTTTGAGAAGATAAACAAAACTGACAAAACTCTAGCCAGACTCAAAAAAAAAGGACTTAAATTAGTAAAATTAGGAATGAAACAGATGAAGTGACAACAGACACCACAGGGCTGGCCGAGTGGCGCAGTGGTTAAGCGCTGGCCTGGGAAGCCAGCGGCCCCGGTTGGGTCCCACATATGAGGGCCAGTTACACTGCCCTCAAAAAATAAATAAATAAATAAATAAATAAAAAACAGACACCACAGAAATACAGAAAAAAATAAATAAATAAGGAAATACTATAAGCTACTATATGCCAACAAATTTGAAAATCTGGAAGAAATGGATACTTTTCTAGAAGCATTCAACCTTCCAAAGCTAACTCAAGAAAAATGGAAAATCTGAATAAACTGATTACTACCAATGAAACTGAATCAGAAATGAACAAGTTCCCAACAAACAAAAGCCCTAGACTAGATGACTTCACAAATGGATTTTACCAAACATTCAAAAAAGAATTATCACCTATTCTACTCAAACTATTACAAAAAATCCGGAAGAAGGGAAGGCTCCCAAACTCTTTCTATGAGGCCACTATCACCCTGATTCCAAAACCAGACAAAAACAGTACAAAAAAGGAAAACTACAGGCCTATATCCCTGATGAATATAGATGCAAAAATCCTCAACAAAATATTAGCCAACAGAATTCAACAATATATTAAGATCATACACCATGATCAAGTGGGGTTCATCCCTAGTATGCAAATTTGGTTCAATATTTGCAAATCAGTTAATGTAATAAGGCACATCAACAAAATGAAAAATAAAAATCATATGGTCATATCAATAGATGCGGGAAAAGCATTCGACACAATCCAACAGCCATTTATGTTATTTATTTATTTATTTATTTATTTATTTATTTATTTATTTTAGCTGAGCCATCCTGCCACCTGTTGGCAGCTCAACGGCAACTCAGCTCGGGCTGGCATCGAACTGCCGTTGCTCAGAGCTCAGCTCACACTCTTGAGCGAGCTCTTAACCAAGTAAACCACTCGGCTGGCCCTTCAACAGCCATTTATGTTAAAAACCCTTAGCAAAGTGGGAATAGATGGATCATATCTGAACATAATAAAGGCCATATCTGATAAACCCACAGCTAACATCATACTCAATGGGGAAAGCAAAAACCATTTCCTTTAAGATCAGGAACAAGACAAGGCTGTCGGCTTTCTCCACCTTTATTCAACATAGTTCTGAAAGTTCTAGCCACAGCAATGTGACAAGAAAAAGAAATAAAAGCCATCCAAATTGGTAAGGAGGAAGTAAAATTGTCATTACACGCAGATGATATGATAAAATACACAGAGAACCCCAAAAACTCCACCAAAAAACTATTGGAACTGATAAATGAATTCAGTAAAGTAGCAGAATACAAAATCAATATCCAGAAATCAGTTGCATTTTTATACACCGATAACTATCAGGAGAAATTAAGGAAACAGTCCTATTTACAGTTGCTTCAAGAACTATTTTTATATTTACTAAATATAGTAAAATATTTTGGAATACATTTAACCAAAGAAGTAAAATACCTATACTCAGAAAATTATAAGACACTGAAGACAGAAATTAAAGAAGGTACAAATAAATGGAAACACCTACCATGCTCATGGATAGAAAGAATTAATATAGTTAAAATGTCCATACTGCCTAAAGCAATATATAGATTCAATGCAATTCCTTTCAAAGTACCAAGGGCATTTTTTACAGAAATAGAAAATATAATCCTAAAATTTATATGGAGCCATAAAAGACCCCCAAATAGCCAGGGCAATCCTGAGAAACAAGAACAAAGTCGGGGGTATCACGCTACCAGACATTAAATTATAATACAAGTCCACAGTAATCAAAACAGCATGGTACTGGCATAAAAACAGGAGCATAGATCAATGGAACAGATTACAGAGCCCAGAAATAAATCCATTCATATATGGTCAGTTAATCTATGACAACAGAGGCAAGAATTTACATTGGGGTAAAGATAGTCTATTTAATAAATGGTGCTGAGAAAATTGGACTGACACATGCAAAAAAATGAAATTGCAGGGCAGGCCGAGTGGCGCAGTGGTTAAGCACTGCCTTGGGAAGCCAGCGGCCCCAGTTCTGTTCCAGATATGAGGGCCAGTGACACTTTCCTCAAAAAAAAACAAAAACATAAATAAATAAATAAATAAAATTGGACCACTTCCTTAGGCCATATACAAGAACAAACTCAAAATGGATTAAAGACTTAAATGTAAGACCTGAAACCATAAAACCCCTAGAAGAAAATATAAGGAGTACATTTGCAGATATTACCCTGAGCAATATTTTTTACTGATACATCCCCATGGGCAAGGGAAGTAAAAGAAAAAATGAACATATGGGATTACATCAAACTTAAAAGCTTTTTCACAGAAAAGGAAATTATCAATAAAACAAAAAGGAAGCCTACTGAATGGGAGAAGATATTTGTCAACGATATATCTGATAAGGAGTAAATATCCAAAATTTATAAAACACTCATGCAACTCAACACCAAAAAAACAAACAACCCAATTAAAAAATGGGCAGAGGATATAAAAAGGCATTTCTCTAAAGAAGACATACAGATAGCCAACAGGTATATAAAAAAAAAATGTTCAACCTCACTAATCATTAGAAAAATACAAATAAAAACCACAATGAGATACCACCGCACTCCGGTGAGAATGGCTATCATCAATAAATCAACAAACATTAAGTGCTGGCGGTGCTGTGGGGAAAAGGGAACCCTGGTGCACTGTTGGTGGGATTGCAGATTGGTGCAGCCACTATGGAAGTCAGTATGGTGGTATCTCAAAAAACTGGAAATGTAACTACCTTTTGACCCAGCAATTCCACTCTTAGGTATTTATCCAGAGAAGCCCAAGACACTAATTTGAAAAAAAATATATGTACCCCTATGTTCATTGCAGTGGTATTTACAATAGCCAAGCCTTGGAAACAATCGAAATGCCCAGCAGTAGATGACTGGATTAAGAAACTGTGGAATATTTATACAATGGAGTATTACTCAGCGATAAAGAAGGATGAAATCGTACCATTTACAATGATATGGATGGACCTAGAGAACATTATGCTAAGTGAAATAAGTCAGTCGAAGACAGGGAGATACCATATGATCTCACTTACATGTGGAATCTAAAGATCTGAATAAATGAGAAACATAAACAGAAATAGCCTCAGCGACATAGAGGAAAAACTGATAGTTGCTAGATGAGAGGGCGATGGGAATGCGAGAGAAGGGGAAGGGACAAGACAACATAAATAGGTAGCTATAATATTGCCACAGGGCTATGAAAGACAGTTTGGGGAATATAATCAATAATGTTCTAAATATTTTTTAAGGGGTCAGATGGACTCATGCCTTGTTAGGGAGACCACTTCATGGATGGTGTAGAGAGAGGCCCGACCACTGTACTGTACATCTGAATCTGCTGTTGAATAATATTGTATGTCAACTAAAATTGAATATATATATAGTCACGGGATGTGGAGTACAGTGTGGGGAGTGGAGTCAATGGAATTGTAATAATATGTATGATATTGGGGGGAGGTTGAATGGGAGAGAGGGGTAGTCACTTTGTGAGGGGTGAAAAATATAACTATTGCATTGCTTTGTACACCTGAAACAAATAATAATAAAAGAAAATCATAACAATAATAATAAACCTAAAAAAATTAAATAAATAAATATATCTGTGAATAAGTAGGATTTTTTGGATAAAAAAGTTAAGTGTATTATTTTTGACATTAAATATTAACACTTTTATAAAAAAAAATTTTGACTTCAAATTTTACTTAAACCTCTATGGGAGCAATTTCAAAATGCCATGGGTTTGTATTTACATTCATCAAGTAATTATAGCCATTTTCTTTTATATACCAATGTCTATTTCAAAGTGATTTAAAATATAATTTAACTTCATTAAAGGCTAGGAAACATATATTATTCTTGTGATTTTTACCACAATGAAAATGGACTTGTCCAAGTAAGCAAAGCTGGTAAATGATTATACCTCAAGGACAATCTGGGTCTATATTTCCAAATTGAGTATTCACTTCAATTACCCTGAAGCATGCAGTATCAAAGGAGAGTTGTGGTTATTTGCATGTATGCTAACAATCTAGGGTAATTGGAATAATTGCATTGACAATTATAAAAACTTTGAATAATAATGTATATACAGTAAGGTTTAGCTCACTTGTCATCTATACCACTTATATAATGCAGGTAACATTTCAATCCGGAGCTGAAGAAATCATTTCAAATTGTCAAAGTTTGTTGAACAGAATTACATTTTGAAATAAGAGAAAGCCTTATTCATTCATATATACATTTCAATTATTTTATTAGTGACACATAACCAAAACGTTAAAATCTCAGTGGAACAATTTAAATAACTATATAAGCAAAATATACTTATAATTCTATAAGTATACACATATAATTGTATAAGTATATATGTATAATATATTACCTTTTTAAAAGAAGAATTATACTGGACACTTGTTAAAAATGGTAAGGAAGACTTTACATAAGACTACTGTAATAAAGGTCAAGACTATTGCAATAGGAGGCAGAAGTCGAATTCAATTCAGCAAAAAATAAAAATGGAAAAGTACTGAAAAATGTTAGGAGAGGGCCTCGTTTAATGTGATTATGCCATCTGTATTTGCCTGTTGTCCCTTATCAAAGTTAAGCTCCTACCCTGTCACAGGGGCTAGAAGACAAGGGATCTATTTTTATGGATGTTTACATTTCAAAGGGATGTCTGCCAGGTCCTGGAGAGAGGCATTCCTGGGTTTGTATAGAGGATGCATCACATCTTTCTTGGGAGAATTAAATAAAAAAATATTATGAAATCTCTTAACAGATAGACGTATCAATAGAAATCTAATAAAGTTAATATCTTATAGCAACAAAAATAATTGCAATATAGAAGTCGAATGAGCATCAACAAGATGAGTTCTATTTTCCCATATTTTTTAACCCTCGTGGCTACCTTTAGATTTTTGAAATTTCATATGGTTTCCATTGTCAACATATGAAAGAAAAAAAATATATAATTTGGAATTAGATGGGTTTTAATATCATTTTATATTTTTACTTACTAGTAACTTTATATAAATGGATTAAATTTTCTGAGCTTCGTTTTTCATGTGGGTTATATGAGGCAGTAAAAACCTTATTAAATACATTTGGAATGTACACAGCAGATATGAAACAAGAGCATATAGGAGGCAAACAGTGTGCTTTCTCATATTCCTGTGGTTTTACAAATGCTGTTGTTTTTCCTGAAATTCCCTTTTCTACCCTGTTGGCCTAGCTGTGTCTTCTCATGTTCAAAACTTCAGCATTATCTCCTTATCAACCCATTCCTATTCTCTTATCTTCTACCCTCTGATTGATTTGTATTAATATGCCCTGCACATATCTCAGACCTGATACTGCACTGTAAATACACTAAGAACCCGGGCAAATGCTGAACATATTTTATAAGAATTATTTCTTAAATGTTTTCAGTCCAAAATTATTTTACATGTAACTTTCCCCTTTTTTAAAATAAAGAACAAATAATTCACATGACAAGTAAAAATGACAGAAAGTTTCCCAATTTCTGCTATGAAGCTGGTATAACCCTGACCTAAATAAGAAAAATAATACCAGAAAATAAAAGAAAGAAAACTATTACATGCTCATATTCCTTACGATATAACATTCTTGAATACAATAACAACCCATAACTGAAATAAAGAATTAGTGTATGAGGCTCAATAAGAATTTATTTTATGAATGCTATGTTGGGAAATATTTGATGTAATTCTTCACATAAACATATCAAAAGCAGAATAAAGAACATAAATATTATAAAAGATGCTGAAAAGCATTTGATAAAATGTAATTTCTTTTTTATTATTAAAAGCTCTAGCCAAAGTAGGAATAATGGATACTTCTCAAATATGATGTTCATCTAAATTAAAATGACTACCAAAATCAAGATTAATCATTATATTTAATAGGAGCCATATTAGAAAGATGAAAGTCAGTGTCACCCACCATTGCTGTTATTACAGGGCTGTATTAATTTTATTTTGTTGAGTAACAAATTATCAAAAATTCAGAGGCCTAAAACAATGCCCCTTTGTTAGTTCACAATTCTATAGGTCAGGAGTTTGGCGGGCTTGGATAACTTCTCTGCTTAGTGTCTCACAAAGCTGAAATCAAGGTACCAATATGACTAGGTGCTTATCTAGAGGTTCTGGGGAAGGGTCTCTTCACAAGCTCACTCAAATTACTGGCTACATTCAGTTCCTTGAGGTTGGAGGATTGAGATTCCCAGCTCCTTGTTGGATGGTGACTGTGGGATGATCTCACCTCCTAGACACTGCTCTCTGGTCCTTGCATATGGCCTTTTATAACTACAAATTTTAAAGAAAGAATAATGTGTGTGTGTGTGGGGGGGTATTTTTAATATAAATAACTCTAATAAATTAGCAAATACCTTATAGAAAAATATTCACAAATTAGAAGCTTTAAATACACCACACACACACACACACACACACACACACACACACACACACACACACACACACACACCAGGGAATACACCATAAGACTCATTAACAATAAGAAAGAAGAGGGCCGGCCGAGTGGCGCATTGGTTAAGCGCTGGTTTTGGGATGCCAGCGGCCCCGGTTCGGATCCCACATGGGGGCCAGTGACACTGCCCTCTACAGCCAACAACAGCTCCACCTGGAGCTGGGCTGTGCGAGCCCCGGTGACGGTGTGGGCTGCAGCCCCTGCTGCAGTGGGCTGCCATAGGCTACAGTGAGTGGCCCGCAGCCAGCGTGAGCGGCTGGCAACCAAGCGTGAGCTGCCAATAGCCGCGATGAGCGACATCCAGAGGCCAGGGACCGATCTGCCTCATCCGGGAAGAGCGCAATGACGATACCAACAGTGAAGCAACATCCTCCGCAACTAAACTGAAGAACAAGAAGACGGCAACTTGTCTGTTCCCCTTCCCTGATTCCCCAACGCTGTTCCCCTCCCCCAATTCCCCAATAAAAATCTTAAAAAAAAAAATAAAATAAAATAAAAAAAATAAAAATAAAAAAAAAAATAAGAAAGAAGAAAAGAAAAACATAACTTGTTCTTATGCCATAAAAAAAATAATAGAAAAGAGAAATTTGGTTGTATGTTTTAGAGGCCTTAAAACTGTGCCTAAGAGCAATACCAGAGAATTTATTGGTATTTATCCAAAGATAACCAAAACTAATTTGAAAAGATATATGCACCTTTATGTTCATTATAGTATTATTTACAATAGCCAAGATATGGAAGTAACCATAGTGTCCACCAACAGACAATTGTATAAAGAAGATGTGGTACATATATAAAATGTAATACTATTCAGCCATAAAAAGAATATAATCTTACCATTTGTGACAACATGGATGGACCAAGAGGGTATTATGCTAAGGGAAATAAGTCAGACAGAGAAAGACAAATACCATATGATCTCACTTATATGTGGAATCTAAAGAACAGACTATATGAACAAACAAAACAAAAAAAGACTTGCAGATACAGAAAACAAACTTATGGTTGCAAGATGCAAGGCGATTATGGGGACTAGGTAAAAAAGGTGAAGGAATTAAGAATTTCAAATTGGTAGTTACAAAATAGTTACAAGGATGTAAAGTACAGCATAGGGAATATAGTCAATAATATTGCAATAACTATGTCTGGTGCCAGGTGGGTACTAGACTTAACAGGGGGATCACTTTATAAATTATATAAATCTCTAACCACTATTCTGTTCACCTGAAATTAATATAAAATAATATTGAATGTTAACTGTAATTGAAAAAAAACAAAAAATAAAAAATAAAAACTGTGCCTAAAATTTGCCCCAGAAATTCTACCTCTTAGTATTTGTCCTAAGGAAATGATTGTTATGCAAAAATATTTAGTAATGCTCAGCCTATTATTTTCTTTTATAATAGCAATACTTAATATAAAATGTCCAACACTTCAAGGATGATTAAACAAATTTAATAGACCAATAGATGTGACTACCATTAAATCTTGTGACATGGAAGCACACTATTTAATAAATGGAGAGTAGGTTGGCTAGCAAACAATAAAGAATTTGGAATAGTATATTCCCATTTGGGGAAAATATATCCATATAATTGCATAGAAAAATTATGAAAACATATATAGAAGCATAATAACAGTAATTACATTTGTGCTATAAGGTAATTGCATATGTTTATTTTCTTTATTTTGTTTATTTTCTAAATTAACAGTATGGACTGGCTGTTGAACTACAATCACCTCTACCCTAGGCTAGGAATATTATGTAAAATGGATTTAAGTCCTATTCAAAAACTTTCTTCAGTGCCTGGTTCTGAGAGGTGCTCAGTAATTGTGTGTCGCATAAGCAGTCCCCCATTAAAAACTTCCAAGTTGCTCTTTTGAAATAAGAAAAATTAATCCTGACTGATTCCTAGACACTCCATTATCAAATCTCTGGCCATGTTGTGCGGAAAGAGCTCATCTCTTTGAGGGTGAAAAGGGAGACTTTTGGGCTGCACCAAAGTAAAAATCTATAAGATACTTCTCTGTAGTATTCTAGGTAGAAATAGAACAGAAATATGTGACAACATTTGTTACTCTGCAGCGTTCTGAAACCAGTGTTTACATTCAATACTATGAAACTCAAAGTACATTAGAATACAAATTGATTTGATGCAGTGGAAAGATTTTTGAGTTTACTATGTTTGGAAAGGAACTGGAATGGGACCATTTTTTTCTCCTTCAATTTTCAAGCAACACTAAATAAGTGTTTTTGGAATAAACCACATTCACCTTGCTACTCATTTAGCATATTTTGTTTGGAAACATTTACACAGTGAAAGCTGTTAATGGCATCCTGATAACCCTGTAGCTATGAGTAAAGAGACTGCTTCTTTGTGCTAAATGTACATTTTACCCTTTTGCTTTTTCTAAATACCTCTATTGCTAATGACTGTCTTCCTCCTGAAATTCATATTTCCTAAGTAATCTTCAAGCATAGGATTGTCATGGAGGGACAATCTCTATTAAAATTAGCTGTCTTCCCCAATTAGCAAATGAAGAGAATTTTATCCAGGGGAAAACTTAGTTCTATTAAAGGAAATTGAACTGAAAGTTTTTATTGCCTGATAGGATATTGTCTTAAAGGCGATCTCAAGGACAGTTTATTCATCAACTCTCTTGCTTTTTTTTTTCTTTTATAGACTGTCATCAAATTGGCAATTCTTGATAGACTGTGCTGAAAATAAAACAGAGAAAGGATAAATGTATATATCACCTAAAATTAACTTGAAAAATTAATATGGATATATAATACGATTCTAAGGTGTAGTAAAACTTGGCCAAATCAATTAAAATGTGGTCTTTTTATTTCTACTGTATGCTACTCTAGTGTACATACTGGGTACACATACAGTTTATGCAAGGACTTTTTGTACATGTCCCCAAAATTGATGGATAGTGTGTGTCTGCTACAAAAACACCCTTTCCTGACATCTGTTGAGATAGTCTTCCCATGGGCGGGGCTTCGTCATGCTCTGATGTCTACTGCTGAACTCTTAGTCCCACTCATGTGGTTGTGACGTCTACCGCTAAGAAACGAAAGTGTACTTTTCTTCTGTCCTTGGTTCCCAAACATATTTGAGGTTGTTTTAACCATGTTTTTCCCCCACCTGAGTTTAAAATTAAGTGAAGAGAAGTTTCCGGCCCTTTCTCAGGTACTCATAGCCATGCTCAAATCCAAGCTTCTACATCTGGAATATTCCTCAGCTGTCTGCCAAAGGCTTCTCATGGTGCGATCTGTAAAACACTAGTGGTTCCTGATGGGTCAGAAATAGTCTACAGGATGGTGTGTGTGTGTGTGTGTGTGTGTGTGTGTGTGTGTAGTATAGGTGAATATTATATATTTTAAAATATACATTAAATTATAGTATTTTGCAATAACTATTATAAATGTATAATTTAATGCATAAGTGACATACATTTTATGTAAACACTATGCAAATAAACACATATATAATTTTCTAATATATTTCTTAAATTTGAAATAAAAGATTCTTTTCATTTTTTCCCCCCCGAAGTCCATTACTATTTTTATGATCATTCAACTTTTAAATGCTATTCATAGACAATCATTTTACTGATTATATCATCTCACCTGAGATGCAAAATTGCTCCTGTGGTTCAAGGAGTTCTTCACATAAGTGAATGTGGTAGGCTGTTAAATGATTGTAAATACAATCTCCCTAAGAGGAATAAAATAAGTATTGTTATATTATTGTTTGTAATTATTACTATTACTTAATATTAGCTTATCTTAAAATATTGTGCTTTATTACTTCAAATTCTAAATTATTCTATAAAATTTTACCAAAAACAAAAAAATGGTCTGCAAGCTCAATGAATACCCATGTTACTGTCCGTGGATATAAATTTGTGTAATTCACTATTCTATATTATTCATTTCTATGAGTTTAAATGCTGCTAGTTGCTTATGGATTCTATATCCATATCTTCAGCACAGATGTTTATTCTGAGCTCCAGACACACATAGAGTAATAGGACACTTAATGACAGGGATAATAACCCTGAGAAAGGCATCATAAGGCAATTTCATTGTTGTGTGAACATTATAGAGTGCCTGACACACACCTAGATGGAATAGCCCACTACACACTTAGGCTCTGTGGTGTTATAGCCTATTGCTCCTAGACTACAAGCCTGTACAACATTATTGTACTGAATACTGTAGCCAATTATAACAAAATGTTAATTCATTATATATCTAAACATATAAACATACAAAAGGTACAATAAAACTATGGTATAAAAGAACAAATGGTTGTGTGTGCGTGCACCTTGGGGGACAAGGAGAGGGCCAGGGAGGGAGGTCCCCTTGGAGGGAGAATAGACATCAGGAGGAGGGAGGGAGGGAGGAAGAGAGGGAAGGAAGAGGAGGGGAGAGAAAAGGGAAAGGAGAGAACCAAAGAGATGAGGAGAGATAAAGCTTGGGATGAGGAAAAGTAAAAGGTGAAGAAAACAGAGGGTGATGGGGGGGAGAGATAGAGATAAAGATAGAGATAGAGATAGAGATAGAGATAGAGAGAGAGAGAGAGAGAGAGAGAGAGAGAGAGAGAGAGAAATTCAACATTGCAGTCAGATATCCAGACTTTTCTTCCAACATTGCAAAAAAAAAAAAAAATTTGTTTGTTATACATTTTAATCTTATGGAACCACCCTCATATCTGGGAAGCATCATTGACCTAAATGCTGTTTTGCAGTGCATGACTATATTCAAATACCCACCTGACTTCCTCATTCAGTTGCCTCACAGGCTTCTCTCAATACGTGCACACCTGAGTTTTCCATTGCTTCTACCACTAACAAAAGTTACTGGTCAGTCTTCTATGGTTTACTGAATGACTATTCTAAAACCTCAGTTGGTCAGGGTAAAGACTTGAGATCCTCCCTTTACTCCTCCTTTTCTCAAAATTTATGTTCAATAAATAGTAGTTCCCCTTTGTTTATAAGCAGAGGATATATTCCAAGAACCTCAGTGGATGTCTGATATAGTACTGAACCCTATATATATTGTACTATGTTTTCCCTATAAATGCATACCTAGAGATCAGGCACAGTAAGAGATTAACAATGATAACTAATAATAAAATAGAACAATTATAACAATAAAAGTAATGCGAATGTGATCTCTTTCTCAAAATATTTGTGCTATATAGTAAATCCTCACTTAGCATCATCTCTAGGTTCCTAGAAACTGCAACTTTAAATGAAATGATGAAAACAAAACCAATTTCATCATAGGCTAATTGATATAAACAAGAGTTAAGTTCCTACAGCATATTTCTGGTCGCAAAAACATCACCAAACTTCTAAAAAAAGATCCAAAAGACTTTTAATATTAAATATTGAAATAAATGAGAACTACACGAAGTTAATAAAAACGAGTAAGATCATTCCTTTCCAACCCATTTACTCCACTTTAGGGACACAAGTGGCCAGAGCTTCTTAGCTCAGGGCACAAGGTGGGAACATACCTGGACAGGACTCCCTCCCATCACAGAGCCACTCACACACACTCCCACAGTCACTCAGACCGGGACAAGTTAGACACGCCAATTCACTTACTGTTGTGGGAGGTGGTAGGAGCACCCGGAGGAAACCCACAGAGACATGGGCAAATGTGCAAACTCCACAGTGGCCCCAGCAGGAATTTATTTATGTTTCTCGTCAACATTATAATGAAACAACTTTAAATGAAATACTATGGGAGGACTGGCTGCACTCATCTTTTCACATAAAGGAAGCACTTTACAGCTTCTCCATGGCATATCCAAATTGCCAGCTTTGCTACTCTTGTACTCTGGGGCTATTAGGTGAAATAAGGATTATTTGAACAGAGGCGCTGCTATAGCATTGTAGTCAATCTGATAATAGAGATGACGACCAGGTAACCAATGGGTGGGGGAGTGTCTACAGGTGGAAACACTAGACAAAGGGATGATTCACATCACAGGAGGAATGAGCTGGGTGTCATGAGATTTCATCATGATACTCAGAACAGCAAGCCTTCTAAAACTTATTGTTTATTTTGGGGATTTTCCATTTAATATTTCAGACCACTGTTGACCACGGGTAACTAAAACCATGGAAAGTAAAACTGCAGATAAGTAGACACCACTGTATCAGAAATTCCCATCAGTTATAACTCTTGGTAAAAGATCTAAATTCAACCTGTCTTTATTAGCAGTGTCAATTGTCCAAGCTAGAGTGGTCTCTAACTGAGCTATTAGAATGGCTTTTCACTGGAGTCCCTACTGTTGCACCTATCTAACTATTCTCCATACAGCAACTAAAACAATCACTTTAAAACAATTTCAGCAACAAATTGACCAAGCCAATTTCCCCAGAAAAAGGGAAAACAAAACAAAACAAAACTTTATTGGCTACCTAGTTCAATTATAATAAAATAATAGCATTATTGAATACCCTCAAAACCTTATATGATATGCACTTTGCCTACATTTTCATGTCAATCTGAGATCAATCTTGTTCTGTACTTGAACTGAGCCACCCTTTTTTCTTTCTAATTCCTTAAACATAGCTGGTTTATACCTAGATTAGCATGTGTTTTCTTTGCCTGGTACTTTCTTTGCCATGTCACATTTCAGTTTTCCAAAGTTCCTACCACGAAAGACATTTCTGAGTCTCCATCTAAGCTAGCTTGCCCCATTATACTCATGCAGGGCCCTTCATACTGTTACTTCATAACAATTTTATGACATATATATATATATAGTTACTCTCCACTATATTTTTAACTCCATAAGGAAAAGGACCATGTCTTTTTCACTTATCCAGTACTTTATCTTTAGCACCTTAAAAGTTACTCAATAAAATTTGTTGAATGGGGCTGGCCGAGTGGTGCATTGGTTAACAGCTGGCTTGGAATGACAGAGGCCCTGGTTCGGGTCCCATATATGAGGGCCAGTGACACTGCCCTCTACAGCTAAGATAGTGAATAACAGCTCCATCTGGAGCTGGGCTGTCATGAGTCCCCCAGACAGCATGGCTGCAGCCTCTGCTGCAGTGGGCTGCCATAGGCTACAGTGAGTGGCTGGCAGCCGGTGTGAGCTGCCAATGGCTGCGGTGAGCGACCATCCAGAGGCTGGCGACCAATCTGCCTTATCCGGGAAGAGCGCAATGATGATACCAACATGGGTCAGTGAAGCAACTTCCTCCACAACTAAACTGAAGAACAAAATGACAGCAACTTGCCTGTTCCCCTTTCCTGATACCCCAACGCTGTTCCCCTCCCCCAATTCCCCAATAAAAATCTTTAAAAAAAAATTTGTTGCATGAACAAATAATCTTTTAACAACTTCTACTTTCTATATCCAGCATTTTGATAAGCTGAGGGACTCAGAAAGAGTCTGCTGAGACACTCTTCATTCGAAGTCTATGTCTCCTTCCTTAATTTAATATCTACGCTATTAAATTAGAGGTAACTTGAGTCTTACTTTATACCACCACATACTTAAACTTGGATTTTAAAATATATAAAAAAACCAAAAATACTCCCCACTGATGGTGGTGGGTTTTTTGTTTTGTTTTGTTTCTAAAGATTTTATTGGGGAATTGGGGGAGAGGAACAGCATTGGGGAATCAGGGAAGGGGTACAGATAAGTTGCTGTCCCTTTTGTTCTTCAGTCTAGTTGTGGAGGATGTCACTTCACTGGCCCATGTTGGTATTATCATTGTGCTCTTCCTAGCTGAAGCAGTCATTCACTGGCCATTGGACGGCAGCCCACAGTGGTTCATGGCAGCCCAAGGCAGCCCAGCTCCAGATTGAGCTGTTGTTCACCATCTTAGCTGTAGAGGGTGCCATGCCACTGGAGCCTAATGTAGGATATGAACCGGGGCCCTGATGCTCAGAGCTGATGTCCCAAGCCAACTCTTAACTAATGTACCACTTAGCTGGTATTTTTCACAGCCTCCTCTTTTGTTAGTTATGTTTTATTCCAAAAATACTGTCATTTTCAAGCACTGCTCTGAATTTTATAGCAGGGGAAGGCAGGAGTTTAGGTTTTTCTCCTGTTATTCTAGCTAACATAAAAACATTAAGGAATCTCATTCAAAAAATTTGATAATGTATTTGTTCTAGTCTGTTTTCAAGTTATATATTAAAAATATTTATATATATTCAATTAATCATTTCCTTAATAAGTAACTAGGATGATACTGTCTAGAGATTAAAGGGAATATTAAATCAAAAATCATCATCTCTTCTTTTAAAAAAATTGGGAAGCTTGTAGGGATGGATTCATGCATATTTAATGGAAGATGGATAAAATGTGAATGATACTGTATTTTGCATTGAGGGACAGAGTCATGTGGTTTTAGAAGGAATTTGGAAAAGCTAAAATTCAAAGAACCTAGATTATAAATAGGTTTCCAGAATGATTTCTATATTTGTTTCATTCTCTTACATCTTTTGTTTTACGTTTTAAGGATGGCGGATGTGTTTTTAAAACATGGATACACCTATATGTTTCTAAACTATTATAAAGGAAAACCATACACAAAAAAGTGCCAAATTCTTTCTGGTATTAGGTACTGGACAGATAGTTATTAAGTCATCTGAAAAAAATGCTACAAGGGTACACAGAATCAAAAACACAAGGATGCCAGCAAATAATTCAATTAAGATTAAAAGCTCCATATATCTGTTCTTTACAAGATCACCTTGTCTTGGCAGTTTTACATCATAGATGAGTTAGTGGAATAAAGAAAAAAATCCTATAAATCACCTTATTTTCCCACAATTATTTAACTTACAAGTTATTATAAAGAGGAGTTTGTTTTTCCTTTAAGTAGCTAGCTCAGTGTAGGGTCGATGTTTGATCTCTGGGTCTTATGTCTTACAAAACATAGAAACTAACTGAGATATGTTATGGACATTATTACTAATATTATTATTCTCCTAACTTAAAGTGTAAACTCTCACCTTCTTCTACTAAATAATTTTCATTTAGCAGTTAACTGCTAAAAATCTTAAAGGGATACTCATATAAAACTAATAAGTAAGCAATTTATTTGACTGCTTCTATAATGAGGAGGGAAAACCATAATTGCCTTTTGTGAAGGTGAAAAGGGTATTAAGAAAACCTCTAGTCGACACAGGTTAAACTCCCCAGTCTATTACTTGGCAGTAGGAGGATAATACCCAGGATTCCACCATAACTCACAGCTAAATACACTGAATGCTATATGTTTTGTAGCTATTAAATTTTCTCTAAGGAGAGTACCATTGATTCTAAGAAGTGTAGTGCACTGAGTGTCCTAAAGGTATCTAAGCACTATGGTCAAATTTCAGGCAGCAATATGATATTTCTAAGATTTATAAGTAAATGTTAGTGGTATCACCTGTTAGAGTTGCTAAGGTCAATAAGAAAAAAAAAAAGTACCCAGCTCTCCCTCACCTATCACTTCTTCATTGGGGCTGGGTTCCCTACAGTCATTAAAAGGTAGCCAAGCTTATTACCCTCTGCACCATAAACAATTCAGCTGGATTTCTGAGGCCACCTCCACAATTACAACTGCTCTAGCATAGAGGTACCTACCCTGGGGAAGACTGGTAGTTTGTTACCCAGATGTCCCAGTGCCAAGGATATCAGTACCTATTTATTCTCAGACACCTTTACGGGGTGGATAGAGGAGCATTTCCTTCTGAGACCTAAAAGTCTGCAGAGGTTTCTAAGGCCTCATTAGAGGAGAAAATCCCAAGACTTGGGTCACTCCCGAGTGACTGTGGACTTTCCTTTGACAGCAAGGTCACCTAAAGCCTGGTGTCTGCCCTAGGGATAAGTGATAAACTCCATTTTTCCCAGGGACCTCAATCCTTGGGAAAAGTAGAACAATCCAATCAGACTTCATAAAGGACTGTGAGGAAACTTTGTCAGGAGACCTAAAGCCCTTGTTCCAGTCACTTCCCATTGTTTTCCTTCCTTGTTTCGCTGCTCCCAAAGAGCAGCTGCAGCTAAGTTCTTATGAAATGCTCTTGGGAGGCCTCTTTTTAATCTGATCTGCTTGCAGACTCTGACCTCAGCTCTGTTATTCCCTATATCATTAACTTGGAAGAGGTTCAATAGGCACTCAGGAACTATGGGGATCAGCACCACCCCCAGGCCAACCCCTTTACCCATTACAGCCCCGTATAAATAACTGACCAAGTATTATTAAAAACCTGGAAAAGGGGTGACTCATGGACAAGTTAGCTCCTAAATGGAAGGGACCTTATACAGTTTTCCTGAGCACTCCAACTGCTGTTAAGCTACAAGGAGAGGAATCAGTAGCTGGGTCCACCTCTCTTGAATCAAATCTATTTCATTTAAATCTCCACAGGACTCTCCCAGAGAAGAAGCCTGTCACTCAGAAAACGCTGAGATACCTTCATATTCCTGTGAGCCGATTGACCTGGTCCTTTTACATCCTCAGGGCAACCCCTTCCACCACTCTCGAAATCTTCCATAGCCCCCTCCCTGCTGTAATAGAAAAGCAAGGAACTCTGGTGCCCACAGGCAGGGACAACATCCCTGTTCAACAAGAAGCAGTTTCAGAAGATGGACATTCGTTACAAAATCCCTTGTAAGATAACAAGGGCCCAGACTTCTTGAAAGTTCTATAGGCAGAAGAAACAGGGTCTCGGGGAGAAAGGTAAGAGGAGACTAAAGAGGGAGGAGATGTGAATGTCCTAAAGAAAAGTGCAGCTACTAGACTGGTCAGAACAAGATTGTGGTGGCCTAGAACAGATCCAGGGGGCCATCTTGCCCCTCAGGGTGAACTTTAGCTAATTGGAATGGATCATAATACTATTTTTTTTTTTTTTTTTGAGGGCAGTGTCACTGGCCCTCATATGTGGGACCGAAACAGGGCCGCTGACTTCCCAGGCCAGCGCTTAACCACCACGCCACTCGGCCGGCCCCGATCATAATACTATTATAATAGCATTGCAGGCAGCAAAAATCTCCACCTGGTGTCGCCATGACAGTTCGACTAGAGGCAAATAAAGACAAAAGTCCCTCCTCCCTACCGAAAGGAGTGGTCAGTGAGGACCCATCTAGGAATACCTATAATGTCACCCCTAAAACTTGAATATTTTGTGCCTTCAGTTTAGAAGTAATAAATTCCTAAGCCTCTTTGTTCTTCAGTGCAGTTGCTCTTCTCCTGGCCTGCCCTCTCCCACCATCTTGGGAGTGTACTATCCTATTTCTTTTAATAAATCCATTGTTTACTTGGCTTTCTTAAAAACATAAACTTAATAGAAGTTATAAACACCTTAAGAGTCACATGCCCTGGTAGGGAGTTGTTCTTCAGAGTTTCATCAATGAGAAATTTAATTGTTTATTAATTATTATTATTATTATTATTTAATGCCAATCAGAGACAGAATTATTTGGCACTATGTATTTCCTTAAAGAAATGATCTACTTGACTATCACAAAGCTGAAGCAGTGACAACTGTTTAGAATTCAATCTTAGACCAGTTTCACACAGAAGATATAAATCTTTTTATTTGTAACCTTATAAAACTGATGCACCTCTTTCAGGGTAATTAAACTCAAATTACAAAAAGATTTAGCCACAGGGCTCAAAGGAACTGGTAATAAGATACCCAGCTTTTTATCTCCATGCAGTTGTTATGAGAGTGTCTTGAGCTGATAATGGATAAAAGCAGCAAGTGTATGCCAATAGATCTAGGGTTTCTGCAACCCCAGTTCATGATTCCCTCTGTTTTCATGTTTCACTTGTAAACTGGCTTCTGATTTATCACTCGAAGGGCAGAATCACGCCATTAAATGCTTCTTTACTTTTATCACTTCATGTCCTTTAAATTAAAATTTATGTTTATCTTCACAATCAGCCTTTGGAATAGTCAGACTTTTGATTGCCAGTGGTTTCACAGACAAATGACACATTCAAGGACACATAAGGAATTGTTGACTAAATCAGTGCTTGACCTAAAAGTGATCTGAGATGCTTTTCTTAACCACCTAATCACAGTCATAGTGTGTGAGTTTTTCTGGCAAAAATCCCAATGCTAAACTTTATTTTCCCAGTTGGAAGTTTGTGATGAAAAGGAAATGAGTGCAATGAAAAGGGAACTCATATTAACTAGTGTCTTTCATACAACAAGCGTTAGTAAAGTTTCTTAATGAGATTTTCTTTCATTCTCCTAACCTCTGATAAAGGCATTATTATTTTTGTTTTACAAATAGTTGAAGTTCAGAATGGTGGAAATGTACTCCTTTGCTTATTAATAAAAACTTGAGCTTGTAGAGTTTTGTTTGCTTTATAATTTTTAAAACTGGCATGATTAGATATTTGCAAAATTAATTGAAAGGTGTGTTATACCCATACGAGAAATGCACTTTATATCTAAGATACAAAGAAGATCAAGAATATTTTCTTTCCCATTAAAACTGTATCTTTTGTAGCATTTTAATAAATCAAAAATATTATGTCTTTACTGATTTTTTCCTTGTTTTCCTTATTAGTAAGACTTATCATGAAAAAGCATTTAAATATGGAGACACATAACGAATCTAAAATTGAATCCATATTTACATGAGATAACCAATTTTAACAATCTGATGCATAACCTTCTAGACCCTTTAACAAATATTAGTATAGTGTATCTGTTACTTTGTGATTCTTTCCAAGATATTTAAAAGTATATTAGTAACACCTTCCTGTGTCAATATATGTAGGTGTCTTTCACAGCTGTATTGCAATCCTTGCTATGCAATGGCAATTTATTAAACTAATCTCTTATTACTCAGTATTAAGTTATTTGTTCATTTTTTGTTTTTGTAAATAACATTATGGTAAACATTCCTATAAAGACTTCTGCATATTTATCTGAACATTTTAAGATAGCTTGCTAAATTAGAATTTCTGGGTCAAAACATGAACATTTACAGATTCAGTACATATTCATTCATCCATCCATTCATTTATTCATTCTTCACTCATTCAGCAAATGTTGAGTATGTTCCATGTAGCAGGCATGATTTTAGATGTTTGGGTGATATCAGTGAATCAAATAGCTTAAAATATATTGAGGGGAGAAAGGCAATTTAAAGAAATGTTAGGGGCTGGCCGAGTGGCGCGATGGTTAAGTGCTGGCTTACGAAGCCAGCGGCCCCGGTTCGGTTCCACATGTGAGGGCCAGTGACACTGCCCTCAAAAAAAAACAGAAAAAAAAGTTAAATAAGTGTATTGTTATATATTATGTTTTATGGTGGCAAGTTCTATGGGAAAAATAAATAGCCTAGAGTTGGGAGTTGGGGACTTGGATGAGTACAATTTTCAACAGGGTGGTCAGGGTAGAATTTACTGAGAAAATGTCATTGAGTAAAGACTTGAAAGTTTTATTAATTTACATGCCCAGTAATAATGTATGAGAGTGACTATAGCCTCAAATCTTTGGCAGTATAGTTTGTTATCAATCTACTCAATATTATATGCAAAAATACAACCTCACTCCTTTTTTAGATGTCAATTTATTTAATTGAGAGATTGCTGAGCATCTTTTCATGTACTTGTGGATCACTTTTAATTTCTTCACTTGAGAATTTGTTACCCTTGGACTTAGCCCATTTTTTTTCCTATTGGTGTCGATATCTTTTTTGCCTACCAATAAGTAAGCATTCAGTAAGGATCTTAACTGTTTTCATATATGTCAACAGTTTCCTAGTGTTTTTCTTGTGGGGAGGGGCAGGGTGGGGGTGGCAGCACGGGGGTGTTCTAATACCTCAGAATCCTAGAGGAGTCTGTGCCTGAAAACTCAAAAATGACTTTTCCTTTCTTGTCCAAATACACTTATCATTGGTTGAAAGAAGATAAACTATTGCCACACCATGAAGCCGGTCCTGATTACTTTTACCCTAACCCAGCACTACTCAATGAAGTCCTAGATTTATACAAGTTTATATATTGTTTTCTAATTTGCTTTACGCATTTTCGTTCTTCAACTAATAGATCAGTTATATCTTCCCAAAGTCCCCTGAATTGTTCAAACAATGGAACATCAAAAGCAATGGCTCTGAAAAAAAAAAAAAGGCTTAAAACAAAAATGGAAAGCAGGGCCGGCCAAGTGGCGCGATGGTTAAGCGCTGGCTTGGAAAGCCAGCAGCCCCGGTTTGGGTCCCACATATGAGGGCCAGTGACACTGCACTCAAAAAAAACAAAAACAAACAAACAAAAAATTGGAAAGCAGCCCTGTGCTGATGCAGTGACTGTGACCATATCAGAGGTGTCATCAGCAGCCTAGTATGAAATAATGCAGCATGGTTCTTAGAGATTCACAGCTGCACATTCATCATCTACCCATATGGCTTTACACTGAGGCTCCTCGCACTTGCCCCCACCTTCGGTTTCAGGACAGCACAGAGTCTACGGCATCCCGGAAGGGCTGGGCAAATT
Organism: Aselliscus stoliczkanus; assembly: GCA_033961575.1. Classification (NCBI taxonomy): domain Eukaryota; kingdom Metazoa; phylum Chordata; class Mammalia; order Chiroptera; family Hipposideridae; genus Aselliscus; species Aselliscus stoliczkanus. The sequence goes on from CM066736.1 coordinate 117,973,153, forward strand.
TGATCCTCCTGCCTTCTTTTCCCAAGTTCCAACTACCCTCTTCACCAGATCTGATGATGAAACCAAATTCACCTTCATAATGAAATCTTAGTCTGAAATAGGAAGACTGGGCCTTAGAAACAAAAATTTTCTTGAAGGTGCTCAGGGAACGGAGGTCGGCATCCTTGGGATGACTGGAGATCTGTATGCAAAGAGTCCAGGTTGTTTTGCCAAAGACAAGAAGGAGACCTCAGAGTGAGATGGGAGGTTGTATTTCTAATGACTCATTGTTATCCTATAAGGAGTTAAATATGTATCCTAAGTCCCATGAGCAATAGGGAATTATGCTAAATTTAAGAAGCTAAATCAGCATGGCAGGAAGCTTTACATACTCAATTAAGGAAATATGATGGCAATGACTTACTAAAATACTTTACTATAAAGTTAATCTTCTTTATAAAACACAAAATTGAATAGAGGGAGATTAATATAACGAAGTATTGTCACTTGAATGTGTTCTATTCACTCACCCCATTCAGTCATGTATAATCATTTACCTCACCTTCTCTTTAACTTCTAGGTGGCTGATGCTCAGACCCCATGTACTTCTTAAGCATGGGCTGCTTATTATGTCAAGACTGTGCCCCAATATTTCCTGGATGCAGCTATTTCATATTCTCTTTCTTCCATGCCTACGTACCTAGCTCACCTCATCTCAAATTATAGAAACCAGAGGAGTCTCTAACATTCTCATGCCTTCCTTTCTCTCTGTTGTTCTATGGCACCCCAGAGCCTAGATGCACTTCTGTTTGTCTATCTAGGTATTTACTCATCCATTCAAAACTAACATTTATTGAACACCTCCTATGAACCAAGCACTATGCAAGGAATTGAAGATACAGCATTAGTTCATAAAAGATCATTGCACCCAGAGGTTTAACCATCTCATGAAGGAGACAGGCACATAAACATGCAATCAGAGTATATTATGGGAAGTTTTATGATACAGCCATGTGAGGGAAGCACAGGAGATGGTGGGGTCAGTAGGAGAAACAAAGGAGATAATGCTGAAAATAAGTAGATAACTCTCATGATGTGTTTAGTACATGAGCTAAACCTTCATTTTTTATCTCCATTACCCTAAAAGTGTATCTTCTTACCTATTTAAAGACTTCTATTTCTCTTAATAGTTGTTACTTGCGGGGGTCTCTTTTATGGATATTACCTTACTATACATGTCTTGGTGTTTGCAAGTCTCCTTGTATTGCCTTTCTTTAATGGCTAGGATATCACTTTCCATGACTATGTTTTGCTTTTTATTCACTAGTTTGCCAATATATAGACTTAAGCTACGTTTACCACAAGCGTGACTTGGTTTTAATTCCTCAGTGCTAAAATGGCAGATAGACTTAAAATACACATCCTGACAAAAATGAGCTCTGCTTGCTACCTCTGCCTCTGTTTTAAACACAGCTGGCATTCTGTTAATAAATGGAAGACATTCGTTTCGTTACTTTCCTGAGCACAGACACTGACACATCTTGTGTTCACATTTGGTGCTGAAGCACATTCTGCACTACCATAATGAAAAATTTCAGGAGAAAAAAGTATCCAACTTCCAAGTTTTATGTCCTTGTTTTAATAAATGACAACATTTTTTTAATATTCAAAACTATTTGCTACTTCACCATGAAAAGAATTTTAAATGGAAGTATCAGAATAATCCAGATTTATCATTCAAACCATATTAAATTGAAATTTTACCAAATGTTACCTAATCTGTGTATTTTTAAAAAATATTTGCATCACCCTCTTACCTCTAATGACATTATATTACAACACCTAAGCAATAAATTAATGGTGAGAAATCCTTAGATTAAGAATAAGTGCAAGTTCCTTCTTTGTACTGTATTTATTTATAAGGTGGTATCTGATATAGGTCCCACACAATAAAGAATTTTAAACACACACACAGACATGCATGCACACGCACATACACGCACACACAAACTTCCAGGTGTATCTCTTTGTTCAGTTGCTCCAAACATAATTATATCTGAGGATCTGAATTGCTATAAACCTGACATACAAGACACTTAGAATTTTACAGACTAGGTAACTTTTTTGCCTAACAAATTAATATACTAAATATCCTTTGATGGTGAAAATGTAGTAAACTGGATACCATCCATTGCTAGAATAATGCTGCCAAAAACATCCACAAAATTTCAGTGAAATGCAACAAGAAAACATTTATTTTTTACTCATCATCTATGAGTTATCTGGGCAGTTTTGATAACAGCTTGGATCTTTCATGCAACTGCAAGTCAAATAGATAGTTCTACTGAGCGAGGCTGAGCTCTTTTACACATTTGTTGTTGGCTGGCTCTTGACTGGTTTATGATGAATTCAGAAGGAAAACCAAAACCAAAACCAAAAAAACAAAACAAAATAAACTGAGTACTTTGTCTCTCATCCTCCATAAGCCAAGCTCAAACTTATTATTATGGTAGAGACAGAATTTTAAGCGAGGACAGAGTTAAGCAGGGCTGCTAACCTCTTTCAGAACAAAACATTATCATTCTTCCATATTCTATTGGCCATAGCAAATTACAAAATAAGCTCCATTTCAATGAGTGGGGAAATAAAGCTTACCTCTTGATGGGAGGGGCTTCAAAGTCACACTGCAAGGGGATTATGGAGACTTGGGTTCTTTGCTAAAACCAATCTACCACCAACACTGACATATATCCCTGGTGAGAGCATATATACATATATATGCTCATATATATATTTCTCACACAAGAAATTTATGATGCATGAGGATAATTTGACCAAATGGGTTAAAAAGTTTTAAATTGTTTATAATCATTGATGAATTAGTATGTTTTCTGTGAATATAATCAAATAAATATACAAACATAAAATATGTGAAAATTTTGTCATCTCACAATTGTTTGATTCTGTTATTTGAAAAAGTCAAATGATCAAGTGATCAACCATACAAAACTGATTAACCTAATTGATAGCATCCACTCTAGAAAATGATGCAGATTTTATTATAATTATGAAGTTTATAGAGCAACATAGAAAAAATATTCATAAGTGTAAAGTAACATGGAGTAATTATACAATAATGCAGAACAAAATACAATGCTTTCTTATTATAACTATTATTTAAGTACATTGACAGAATTTTTAAAAAATGATAGATTCCGGGCCGGCCAAGTGGCACATTGGTTAAGAGCTGGTTTTGGGATGCCAGCCGCCCCGGTTCAGATCCCACATATGAGGGCCAGTGACACTGCCCTCTACAGCTAACAACAGCTCCACCTGGACCTGGGCTGCGCGAGCCCCGGCGACAGTGTGGGCTGCAGCCTCTGCTGCAGTGGGCTGCCATAGGCTACAGTGAGTGGCCGGCAGCCGGTGTGAGCTGCCAATAGCCGCAGTGAGCGACACCCAGAAGCCGGCAACCGATCTGCCTCACCCGGGAAGAGCGCAATGAGGATACCAACATGGGCCAGTGAAGCAACGTCCTCCGCAACTAGACTAAAGAACAAAATGACAGCAACTTGTCTGTTCCCCTTCCCCGATTCCCCAATGCTGTTCCCCTCCCCCAATTCCCCAATAAAATACTTAAAAAAAAAAAAGATATCTCAACCTCTTTTAAATATCTTTCCAAGATTCTATCAATTGGTATCTTATTTTCTCTTTTCTTTAAGTATTCAAATTTATTTTCAGTAGAGAAGAAATGATAAAATGGGAAATTTCTTAGGACTTAATATTAAGAATACAAAGCAGAGTACACAATTTTTATGAATACAATTAACCAAAATAACCCTCAATCTATGCATAAAAGACTAAATAATTTCTCAGAATATATATAGTAATTGTTTGTACAATTCTTTTTAAATTTTTATATATTAACATGATCTATTTTGATTTTATTCTATAAATATGCACGGTAATTGCTCCCCAATCACATGCTGCCTTTACATAAAATTCCAGCATATGCATATTTCTATGATACCCACACAAGGAAAAGAATTTAAGGGCACAAACTTGGAAAGCACATTGTGCTGTGAAAATGTTTTGAAATTAGGAAAGTTGACATAAGGATAGGGTACAAGAATAGCTACTGGCATTTGATCACTGGAAATCATGAAAACGAAGAAGTAATGATGAAATAGGTCTGACAGCAGTGCTGAGGGAAAGGGGAGGCTAGACCCCCAGACATAAGACTCCCCAGGTGTTTGGATCAGGGTGATTGATCAGACTACTGTAATTTTAAAAAAATTAATTCCTATGTCCAATTCATATTCAATGAATCACAGTTCTGAGCTGAAACTAGTTTACAATGAAGGTTTCCCTGTTTCCTATAGAGTAAGTGGACTAATCACATAAATGTTTGATGCTTGATGATTTGTTTCTGGTTTGATAATTCCTAAAGTGACGACACTGGTGTTGAGTTATAAACTTGCTCTGGTGAGTTTTAATTCGTGAAGATACTATGATCATGTATTATAAATTTTAAAAACTTCATGTTTTCCTGGTGCCTCAACATCTACACAAATAGCCTGAGAGCACCCGTCCAGGTGACCAGGTGCACCAGTGTGATAAGGCTGGTCCTGCCACAAGTTCCCCTTCTTGCTCTCCACTGACTGTGACCTAGTGAGACTCAAATGCACCAATGAAATCCTGCCTGGCTTCTGTTTGTGTATTCTACCCTGAGTCCCAGTGAAAGCACTTGCACAGTTCCTGGAGGTGAATACATTTATGTGTCACACTCCTCCCCATTTTGTAGCTACAGACAGTAGAATAGTATTTTTGTCCTGGTGTGTAGGGAGTGTTGGAAATAATATGGTTATTCTTAAGATATCATTCCTTGGCTTTCTATGGAAGAAGTATCATATCTTGCATCAGAAAACAATCTCTACTCAGGAGAATTCAAACTCCTACCCAAAAGGGATGCAATATTGGAATCATCATAAAGTACCATGTTGTTGCAGAAACTGTCTTTATTCACAATTGAGAAGGAAAGACACATTGTGAGACTTTTATTACTTTAACAAGCATCAGTACAAAAGCAGGTCATTTATTTTTATTTTTGTTTTTTAATATAAAAAATGAGCACAATATTAAAATAAGCTAAAGCTACAGAATGAGAAAAAAAAAAACAGAACAAAACAAAACAAAACCAACTGGTCAGCTTTCATCTGCTTTAACCACACTCTATTGACAACTTTACATGGACACGTTTATGTGCACGTGAATTTTAGGAAAAAAGCTCACAGGCTGCACCAATTTTTAATGCCAAGCCCCAAGTAGCTACAATCATTGCTATTTTAATAACTGTATTCATTTCAAAGAAAACCAAGCAATTTAGCTTCCTGCGAAAACCTTGAAACTGACTAAGCCCTCAGGGTATGAGCATTTTTAAAGGAAAGAGTTTCACAGTTTACCATGCTATTTATAAGAATATTGAAAGACAAAGATTAAAAACAGCATTGTGTTCTCCCTAAATTTTATTTTATGTCAGCCAACTCTTTACTCCTATTGTGAAAAAGGAAAAAAAAAAAGAGTGTAAACTAACAGGATTATAATCAATTTATACCTTGATTAAACTAAGGCAGAAAAACCTAAAAGTTTCTGTGTTGTTCTGGACAAATGCATTGGAGCTTACCTGGTGAAGCCAGTCATCCTGAACAAGCCCTTATGTTTGTGGAGGCTCCGTCATATACAGTCGGCCTTCCCTTCCCTATCTGTATGTTCTGAATTCACAGATTCAACCAACCGGAGATCAAAACGCTTGGGAAAAAAATGTTATGTTGCCGCTGACGTGTATTGTGTTGGTAGATGTATGAATGTTGCATCTGCATCGAACACGTACAGATTTTCTTTCTTGCAATTATTCCTTCAACAATAAAACAGCTATCTACTTAGCACTCATATTGTAGTAGGTATCATAAGTAATCTAGAGATGACTTAAAACGCACAGGAGAATTGTGTAGGTTATATGCAAATACTACGCCATTTTATAAAAAGGACTTGAGCATCCGTGAATTTTGGTATCCTGGAAGCAATGCCCTGTGGATACCAAGCAATACCCATGATCTTCTAGCTGACTACCTCCAGAAAGCCTTCAGAGATCAATCCAATTCTTTACTGATTATTTCCCTGCTCATGAACACCAGATTATGTTCCTGAGCTGCACGTGTAAGTCTTGATGTGTTATTACTCCTCAATTAGATCATACAGTCTTGATGCTTTCTTTATAGCCCACCTTGGATGCAGTGTAGTATTTTATGCACAGTAGATGCTAATTTTTTTCTTTCAAGTTTTAGTCATTATGCTTAATGTATGCACCAATGATTCCATATTTGTCACCCAAGGACATTCAACCCAGCCAGCATTATAACCACATATTGTTCAAGAGCTGAGAACTTTTGTAATGATTGCTGAGTATAATGAATCCAAGGGTAATTCAAAAGCTGTATTTTGCATTAATCACAACCTTTTCAAAAGTGATCAAAAGTCCATGCTTTTTATACTCAACCTTTTCAGAGAGGATGTTTGAAGAAAAATTCTTTCAGGTATGGGGAGAATGAGAAAAAAAGACCACATTTGCAAAACTGAAACCCCTTATTTATCCTTCAAAGCCAGATTACTTGAGGGTTAAATGAGCCATGGGGGCACTGACCATGATTGCCAAGTACAAAAATCCAGAAGCAATATTTGTAATTGGGAGTATTGAAAATCTAGAATAGTGGCCAAAGACATAAGACTTTTCATGCATCGCTCACTTAGGCTTATAAATACTTACTGTATAGGTTCCAAAATTTCAACTGGCCAAACACAATTCAGGGGGAAATATGTGTACTCTCTGAAGAGGAAGTCTGTCTTCCACTTTCAAGCTGCTATCTAACAGCATAATTACTGGGAATACACTTAACCAATGGTTTAGAGAATGTCGATGTTTATATTTTTTATACATTTCCTTGGAAATTTTAAAACTCCAATGAATAATCGCTATTCTATAGCAGCGTATGGCTCCCGAAATGCATGAAGCAGGCTTTATTGCTGGTCATTTCTGAAAACAATAGCACCCCTTGCATCCAGACATCAGGTGAAACTTCCTCCAGGGTATAATGGGTTGACACATTTCTTCCACATTGTCTGAAATATTTCTCAAAAAGGTGAGTTTCTCTCCAACATTCCCAAGCAAATAACAGCATAAATCCAAGATATTCACAAAGTTTAATTATTCAGGCAAGGGAAAGATGATACAGTATGGCAGTAGAAAAAGGCCAAGATTGGGCACCAATCTCTTTGATTGCAAATCTCACCTATGACACAAACTTGGGGGTTAATCGCCTTATCTCTCTGAGATTGAGCTAAATAATTTCTACAGTCTTGTCCAGCTTTATCCATTTTACTATTATGTAACATGAGGAGCCTGGAAATATCTCTATTCTTCCTCGACCATTACCATGATAACAACATATTGTCAATAAATATATTGACAATAAATATATGTAATGTTCTCCCTTTCTTTTATCTGTATAAAGTATCACCTGTGTATCCAGCCAGGTATATCACCTAGGAACTGATGGACCAACCCTATATTGATTAGGGTTCTTCTGGTTGGAAGTCATAAAATATAACTTGAATCTTTGTTCAAGAACAAAGCAGATTTTTTAAATGAGTATGACCTGAACAAAATCTGGACTATCCTAGCACATTCAAAGAAATATCATCTAGAAATTTAATTTAATTAATAAATCAGGCAGAAAAAGTCAACAACCATATGATTTGACTGATATGTGGTATATAAAACTGAAAAAAAAAAACAAAGGAATAATACAAACAAATGAAGAAACAAAAACTCATAGACAATGACAATAGTTTAGTGGTTACCAGAGGGTAAGGAGGGAGGGGGTGGTAGATGAGGGTAAAAGGGATCAAATATATGGTGATGGAAGGAGAACTGACTCTGGGTGGTGAACACAGAATGTGATATACAGATGATATATTACAGAATTGTACACCTGAAACTAGTAAATTTACACCTATGTAAATGTACTAACAATTGTCACCCCAATCAACTTTAATTAAAAAAATATTGATTAAAGAACAAACACTTTGAATCTTTACTGAAGTTTCTCAAATTCCAAGAAATAAGATTTACAATTCATAGAAGTATTTTATAAAATCCACTACTTTCAACCCTCTATCAACAGTTCTCTCACACTGAGGCCAGCTGGCAACCCCTTTTTCAACTCCTTCAAAGTCCACTTCTAACCAAACAATACCCCAAACCTCACCCTATGCAGATCTTGCCCTTTCACCCTTCCTCTCTTTTTCAAAAGTCTCGCATCCCTGTCTTTTTTTAAATCCTCTTTCCAATGTAAAGTAAAAGTCTCTTCTTTCTGATGTTTCAGGTCTATCTAATCACTCAGAATCAGTGGTAGTATAAAGTCATGGAACTTAGCTCAAACACATGGAATCAACTTGAGAAATTGAAGAAAAGAGGGAAAAGGAGAGGGATTATCTCAATGGGAATATTACAAAGGAACATTTTTGCATACTTTTATCAATGTACGTATTTTATTTTCTACACTGCAACATTCATGGGTATATGGGGGATTGGGCTTCTGATACTTTGTATGAGGAATATAGCTTGGGACTCTGGAATAAACTAGAAACAGTAGTATGACTAATTTTAAGCATATCTTTTCTTCAATCTCTGCTTTTTTCTGTCTGGGCATGTTTATTCCTTCTCTTCAGCTCTAGAAGCTGTTCTCCACTGTTTTTGTGTCTCTATCTGGTAGTTAGCATGTTCCCAGTGAGCTTTCCACTTAATGTGTTATATTTTCAGCTACAAATATAGTGAATAATCTTTGTAATTAGAAAGGAATCTGATTCAGTTTATGTTTCATGCCCATTTAACATCTAATTTAAAATGGCCAAGGCAAGTGGTTCATATTTTACATGATACATCCTGATATGGATACAATAAGGATTTCTTAAAATGCAGTAGGGAGATGGTCTGAGAAGACCATGTGGTGGCATCAATCAGAAGTTCCAGTTCTGAGTGTAAATATAATTTTCATATATGTAAGAGCATATTACTTAGATAGGCTTGGAGTAGCATCTGGCTCCTCTTTGCTGTTGCTATTTCAGTTGTATTGCATGCCACTCTTTCAATGATGTATCCCTTCCTTACTTCAGGGTGAGATATTTTAAAAATACATTGTTAGAGATAAAATGTTCTGTTCATTATTCATTGTATATCTTTTCACAACATTGTCGCATGTGTTAGTTTCCCTAACAAAACCTATCTATTTTTATTTTTACCTAGAATCTTACTCTCAGATTAGTAAGATATTTTTTTAAAATGTCAGTATGCTCATTGTATAGATGATGCAATCTACAGAGTTACCCATGATCACATATCTGGTAAGAGAAAACCACAGTCATTTTATTTTTTCTTTGTTCATTTATTTTGTACGCTTACAGCTATTTGTACACTTATGGATATTTGTACACTTATGTATCTGTACACTTATGGTCAGTAAACCTGTTCTATGCACTGGAAGAAGAGTAAACTTAGGGTTGGCTAGGTTAGTGTATCTAATTTCCAGAAGAAAACTAAAGATAGAACCAGCAGCTATGCAATTTAATGTAATTCAATGTGTTAGCTTATTAATTGTTAAGCTAGGTACAAAGTTACATGACCCAGGAAATTCACAAAATTGTGCATTTTCTTTGCATCTTTATATATTAATATATTATATGTAAATATATTAATATATAAATACTAGAGTAATGGGGACTACTTCCATGGCTATAACTACACTTGTGGTTGAAAAATGACCTTCTGTCAAACACCTACATTCCAAAGGTTCAGAAATAATTCATTCAGTAAAGCATATTCACCTAGATTTTGCATTAAAATCCTTTTATATCAATAAAATGGGAGAAAAGAAGAATGAGAAAGGATCATGCTATTTAATTTAATCAAGATAAGGTTGAGAAGGAAGATGGACAAAGATAGGGCCTAAAGCATTGAGTACAAGGACTACAGAGACCAGTAAAATAATGGGGCAGAAGCAAGCAAGCTGAAAAGTTTTCTTGATGGTCAGGCTATATAGAGCCTTGACTTCTTAAGGGCAGTAACAAAAGAGTTGGATTCCTGGGAGATCCAAATCCAGCAAGCCTCCACTCAAGACCAGACTCATACAGAGAAGAGCACATTAGAACATGGAGGTAAGTGGGATGGGGTTTGAGGCTAACGGCTGAAAAAGGAGGAACTGGGAAGGAAGACAGAAGCATAAACAGGCCACTTGGCCAAGGCCAACAAAATGAGAAATTTTGTCTCCATGAGGGTTAATTTTATGTGTCAACTTGATTGGGCTAAGGGATGTCCAGATGGCTGGTAAACTTTGTTTCTGGGTGTATCAGTGAGCATGCTTTTAGGAGAGATTAACTTTGGAATCAGTAGGCTGAGTGAAGAAGATCAGGGCTCATCAACCAAAGTTGGTGGGCATTGCTCAATCTGTTCGGGGCCCCAAATAAAACAAAAAGGTAGAGGAAGAACAAACTCTCTCTTCTTGAGCTGGGACATCAAATGCTCTCCTTCCTTTGGACAATAGAGATCTTGGTTCTCAGTCCTTTGTCCTTGGATTAGATCACCAGCTTTCTTAGTTTGCCAATATACACACGACATATCATATTTTGGCATAGCTCACCTCCATAATCACATGAGTCGAATCTCATAGTGTCAGTCTGTCTGTCTGTCTATCTATCTATCTATCTATCTATCTATCTATCTATCTATCTATCTATCATCTATCTCTTATTGGTTCTGTTTCTCTAGTTGGTTAGGAGAATCCTAACTAACATATTCCTAGAGTGAAACAATCCTGAACGTATGTTGGCTGGGCAATGGCCATTTGAAGTAGTAGAATGACCTCTAGGATTCAGCCTTTTAAATTACTAGAGTCCCCAGGCTTCTCTAGCAGCAATGATTAACAAAAGTTATGCATTGATCCATAGAGACCTGAGGCTGGCTGGATCAAGGTATGTGGTTAGTCTTGAATGGGTATATGTAACACCACAGTGATTTATGATACACCGTTTAGAAAAACTACAGTTTTCACTTGTTGACTCATGAAGACAGGATTTTTATGAATATATATTTTAAAAATATATGACATTTTAAAAAAGATATTTTCTAGCTGGGATATAGATTCTTTGGTCCTCAAACCTTATAAACAACATGCTGCTTTTCTTTTACTCCACCTATCAAGTTTCAAACTAGCCTGAAAAGACTCTCCCATTCTATTTCTTCTAGATACCTCTTTAGCTTTTGACTTTATTTTTAAAATAGGAATTACAAGAATACTGTAAAACAGACTTGCTGTGACACAGCCAACACACAAACCCTGTGTGATTTTCCTGATTTGAGTTAAGAAAGATCTCTTGTTCCCTTCATATTTTCAACTCAAACTGAATGTTTACTTTCATTTCTTCATGTGTAGAAATTCATACCGACTTAAAGGACTCTTAATGAACAGTAAACACAAATTTAGGTTCATATTTTCAACTCAAACTGAATGTTTACTTTCATTTCTTCATGTGTAGAAATTCATACCGACTTAAAGGACTCTTAATGAACAGTAAACACAAATTTAGGTTTCTTAAAATTTCAAGATTTGTATCAGTGAAAAGAAAAATTAAAAAAATTAAAACATTAAACATTTTTAGTGACACTCCTTCTTTTAGATCTATTTTAAATGTTACATATGTATTCAAAAAAACTATATATATATATATATATATATATGCATACATGTATAAAAGATTTGTAGTTTATAAGGTCTATGAATAAGCAAGGAATATTTCTAATATTCTTATCTATAAAATGGGGATGCTATTAACTCACTTCAAGAGTGATTATAAAAGGAAAAAAAGAAGATTAAGCGTTGTCTAAAATGCAATACATGCCATTATTATTATTACTGATATGAAGCATTATCTGTGTTGGTATTTAAACAAGAAGCTACCAAATGCTGGTTGGAGTCAAGGTGATCACAGTAAATCAAGGGGCCTACTCAGAACTACTGAATCAAAACTTCTGGAGATGAATCTGAATTTATTTTAAAATTCCTCAGGTGTTTCTGATATATGGCCGAATTTGGGTTTTTGTGAATAAACACGTTAAAATGGCTGATATTAATACCAGTTTTAACAACTAATTTTTACTGTGTATTTATAATTTGCTTTGTACTTTGCTATGTGCCATATACTTATGTCACATTCTCATAACTCGTGTAAAGGAAGAGCTGTAAATTAACCTTATTAGACAGATTAGGAAACAGGCATAGAGGTGAAGGAATCACCCAAATTGATATATCCAAGTGATGGCAAAGCTGGGACGGAAACCCAGGACTTCCTAACTCCAGAACCAGCCCAATAATCTTAACCAGCACAGTATACTACCCATTCTAAAACACTATGAATATACTTTCTAATTTTTTCTCCTATGGAGTTCTAATAACTAAAACCATATAAGCATATTTTTCAAATGTTTTGAACAATGGGTAGCAATGTGCTCCAAAATGCAAATCGGTATGAAATCATGGCGAGCTCCCCTTAATTCCTCATTTTGATTCATTTATAGTGTCAGGATATTTGTAGCTTTTAGAATTATCTACACATTGTAGTGCTAATTAGAAAAATTTTAAAATGGTGAAATGTTCACAAAGCCTTTATGTCTTTTTTTTTTCTTTTTAAATACAAATTACAGCAAGACCCCTTTCCCTTTAATCACCAAAATAATTTAATGCCTTCAAGCACATTTTTATTTATTTTTTATCTTTTTGCCTTTATTTTCTGGCTCCCATTTTAACTGACTTGCTGATTTCTAGATACGAACATGGATTTGTTGATGAATACAAACTTGGAATTATATTTGAGGAAACAGTTATGGTTGTCGCGGGGACTGATTAGCCTTGCATTAGGAAGGATGCTGACTAAGCCAATGCAAGGAAACCCAAAACCAAAGTGGCTTATACAATATGAAAGTTTATTTTTATATTACATAGCCATTCAGGGCTGTGACAGAAGGGAAAAGAAATCAAGCGTCCAGGCTTCTTCTATTTTTTGGTCTTTGCCTTCTTCGATCTGTGGTACACATATCATGGTTTAAGGATACCACTTACCCAGACTTGCAGTAGAGCCCATGTGAAAATAAAAATGAAGGGGCAGAAGTCCACCTCTTCTTTTATGACCATGACCTAAAAACTGCTTACACCTCTTTTGCTCATATGCCATTGGACAGAGCCTACGAGGTGGGACAATTAAATTCTTGAACTTTCCACCATGTAGTCACATGGCCACAGTCGGGTGCATGGAAGACTGTATAATATGGACTTGGATGTGCAGCCATGTGCTCAGGTAAGGTTCACATTACTAAATCCGAACAAAAATGAGCATGGAAGGGAGGCAACTGGTGGCCTTTGCCGCCATCTTGAAGATCCCCATGGTTTTAGAAGTAAACACTTATAAGTTTTCAAAAGAAATGCAGTTTCATTCCTTCTAACTCAATGCTATTTCTTGACCCAGCTCACTTAATCCTTGGTTAGAACCTAATGAAGAAAGCCTTTTTAAATCGAAGCTTAAAATAGAAATCCTAGATCATTCATAAACATTTCTTCCCTTTTGACTGTTGCCATCTCTCCAGAGGCTAATGAGATCCTGATGAATGAGAGCCTTAAAATAAATGATCACTTTTTTTTAAGGAACATAGTCTTTCTATTGATGTAGTGTAGCTTCAGTGCCTTCTGTCAAATTAAGTAAATATCTTCTACTACTGAAAGCAGCATACTAAAATGTAAAGCACATTCAACATTTAAAAAATGTCAGGAAACTTAAGTCCTTGTCTTAACTCTACACCTGACTAGCTGAATAGCCTTTGGCTAGATAATTGTGGCATTTAATGTTGTGGGAAAAATAATGGCCCTCCAAAGACATCCAGGTCCTAATCCTCAGAACCTGTAAATATGTTAGGTTACATGGAAAAGGGGAATTAAGTCTGAAGATGGAATAAAGGCTGCTAATCAGCTGACCTTGAAATGGTCAATTACACTGTATAATTTTGGTGGGCCCAACAGAATCACAAGGGTGTTGTTTTAAATTACTATGTATGTGGTAATTTATTATAGCAGTAAGAGGAAACAAATGCTCTTAGTTACATTATATTTAGATTTAAGAGTTTTACTACATGATCTCAATCATCTCTGTGATAGCACACTAAATACAACATCTCATTTAATTCTCTTGGCTCTATGATGTAAGCATTGAAAAACCAAAAAAAAAAAAAATACAGAATTTAAGGAAGTTAAGTGACTTGCTCAAAGTGTGACAGAAATTGGTGGAGAAAGTACTCAAACATTGCTCAAATGTCTATGCTATCCTATTTAAGACATAGCCTTTGTCTTCAAGGATCTTGGAGTTCTGATTCATTAATTTCATGATATTTTGAATAGCATAGGAGTTGGAAAACTTTTCCATAAATAGCCACACAGTAAATATTTTAGGTTTTGCAGGCCAAATGTTTTCTATTCATGCTCAATCCTACCATTGCAGCATGGAAGCAGGCACGAACAACATGTAAATAAAATCTGTGGCTATGTTCCAATAAAACTTTATTTATAAACTTAAACAGTAGGTTAGAGTGAGTTTATGGGTGATGTTTACTGCTCTAAAATAAGAGGTTAAATATAGGGAATTCTTCTATTAAATTGTTTAACTGCATGGAGGCTGTTCTCTCCCTGTAGGTAAAAACTGTTAATGAAAGATGTAATTCATAATGAAATGGACTTCATACTAGTACTTTTCATTGGCTTTCCGCTTCCTGACATGCTACCCACAGCCCTAGCCAAACTGCTTTATTCACACAGCTAACTCCTCCTCCCTTCTTAGTCTATCATCAATCTCAGATTCTCTTTTACCCTATTATACATTTTTCCCCCTAAAGTATTTATTACTTTTTAATATATAGCATATTTATTCATTTTGTCTATAGTGTAGTGCCTGGCTTTTCATAATAAAGATGTTCTTTGCCTGTTTGATTTGCTGAATTTATCACAAGTGCCTAATACAATATTTAGTGCATAGCACACTTTCAATAAAGATATGTTGACTAAATATTGTCCGTGGTATCCTATTTGTTTTTGATTAGGTCAGATGTGTTAAGCATTAACTTCCTGATAGTTAAAGTGCATAAGTGACCAGAAGAATTTATTTAATATTAAATTTCATTTTCCATTGGGATATTGCACTTTCACTGCCTTGTTAAACACAAACATGATTTCACTTAACCTACTGAATCTTCTCCTGTTCAATGGATATGAGGTTTTCTATTACTATATCTAAATTCACCTCCCAGTACAACTCCAAATATTTGTTGCATTTCTCCTCAGAAAGTCTCACATCAGTGATCATAAAGCACTTTTAAAAACATTTCAGAAACAAGTGGCTATTTAAATGCAAGCTCCAATATGATAATGAAGGAAAGGAGAGACATTGCCAGATGCAAGTGAAAGTTAGGGCGGGCGTGCTTATGTTTATTCTGGAGCTGTATTGGGATTCCTATAATGATTAATGATGCAATAATATAATAAGAACTCAGTGGCCATGAGGCAGTGGCATTTGCAAATAAAGAATGAGATCGGAAAGTAATCAGCAGCTACTTTGACCTTAGTTAAGGTTCCAAGTTATACCCCATTTTTTATATCATGTTAGTTCATTTCCTTTCATATTACTGTCCTAAATCACTTTGCTCTAAGGAAGAAAGAACAGATGAGTTGAGTATGAAGATTAACAGGCAGCATATCTGTCTCTGTTTGCTAGGATGAACACCTAAAGTTTAGAAAGCAGATCAGAAAGAACTTCCTGGTTTGCAAATTGGACTGGAAAATCACCCAAGCACACGTTTCCTGCTAAATATACTTTCTAACCTTGATCATACTGGAAATAATGCAATGTTGGTCCTTATTAAACAAATACAAGCTGTGAAGAGATCATAAATGTATACTAGAGATCAAGCATGTTGAAAAAAAAAGCTCCATATTAGTTTTTTTTTTTTCTTTCTTTTTTTTTTTTTTTTTTAGCTGAGCCATCCTGCCACCTGTTGACAGCTCAGCCGCTGCTCAACTGGGCCGGGAATCCAACGGGCAACCCTGTTGCTCAGAGCTCACACTCTTGAGTGAGCTCTTAACCAACTGAGCCACTGGGCTGGCCTTCCATATCAGTTTAATTAAGTTGAAAGCCTGATTATTTGAACTGGGGCTATTTATTGATTCTAAGTATACTTCTTTGGACTGTTGCTTCTCTCTTTCTTGACATCATCTCCTTGTCAGAAAATCACAGCTGTATTTCTCACTGACTGCTTGACTTCATCCGGGTATCTTGCCCAATGTCCACTGACACCATAAACTTATCATGTCCACAGTAGAATTTGTAACCTTTCCCTTAAGATGAGGACCAGACCCACAGATATGATTCCTCCTCCTGCACTTTCATATCTAATCACTTAGTAAAAACCACTCAGATTCTGTATTCTGAGTGTGCTTCATATTTTGTTAATTCTCCCCTATATTACCCTAATATGGGCCTGTACAACCTTTCTCCTTTGTCATTGTAATTGCTTTCTCACTGGTCTACTGCCTTCTCTCTCCACAAGGCAACATCCTGCCCCTAGATTAATCTTCCTAAATTATAGCTCTGACAAAAACCTATTCAAACACTAACCAACTCTTCAATACCTACCAAATTCAGAATGAATTTCTAGTGTTTGCATTCAAGTCCTCCTAGATATTGTTCAACTACCTTCAACTATCTCCAAAGTGCTGTCAAACACAGAGACCAAACTGTGGCCAAAGCCCCGTTAGCTCTCCAACATCAGTGCTTTTGCACACAATACATTCTCCATTTGAAATGTCCTCCCTTAACTCTTCTACCTGTGAAAACTCTACCCATTAATCTCACATGTGCATTTGTTTGTTTTAAAAAAATATTGTATCCTACCTCTGTTGAATATACATAATCCTTTGTTAGTATTTGCCCACTCCCAATTAGGGCCAGAAGAACTGTGCTTCATCCATATTTGTATTTTTCTTGGCATCTTGCACAGGATACCAACCATAGTAAGTGCTCATTATATGCATGAGGAAATAAATAAGTTGAAACCAGAAATATGAAGAAGGATATGACTAAAGACTTCTAAAAGTCAGCTAGTGGTTTCCAATCTCTTAAAATTTCAGTTTCTATAGGTGTTTTTTACCCTATTTTGAAAATTCCAAATGATATCTTTTTTTCCACTGGGGAGGCTAAATGTATTAAACTTGAATTAATTAAACATTAAAAGCAAGTTTGAGTTATAAGAAAATCTAAGTTTCTGTATAAGTATATTAACAACATCTAACCTTAGATCTGAAAACAGCTAACGTTGAAGTAGTGATGAACATAAATATTTTGGTGAAATATCTACAACTACTATAATGGTATATGAAAATATCTGTTAGTTACAAAACTGGTACTATTAATACTGCTGTGATTTATTGCCTAAATCCATAGGTAGTTACACTGATAGCCAAAAAGTATTAAAGAAATGCTAAGTTTCAGATACAAATTAATGAAAATTGTGATGAAAACTTGGCATTCAAGTTCATGGACCCCTTCCTCTATTTGGAAGACCTTGCAATCTTAAATCCTCCTAACTAGAAGCACTATCTTCTCAATCTTCTAAAACTGCAATCACATCTCTGTCACAGCATTTATATACAATACATTTAAATAAATTTTACATTTTTTAAAGAATCTTAGCATTTTTAAAATGCCCTCTGAGACTGCCTGAGTCATTCTAACATGTATCAAAGCAAAAGATTTGGTTCAAACATCTAAAATAAACAAATAATGACTTCTTCTCAGAGGAGGCAATTCCATAATACTACTTCTTTCACATCTGCAAAGATCCTATTTCCAAATAACATTACATTCCTAAGTTCTGGGTGGACCTAAGTTTTAGAGGACACTATTCAACTTACCACAGGCAGTAAAACAATTTTTTCCATGGGCTACTTTGTCCTAAAGTAGCCACCAGTAGATGCTTGGGAAGATAATCTCTGATATAAAAATAAGAATAATAACAGCTGGTATTATTTTGGGTAAGCCCTAAATTTGATGACTGGTATCCACATCAAAAGAAGAAAGAGGTTAAAACATATACCATGAGAAGGTCATTGAAGACAGAGGCAGAGATTGGAGTAATGCAGACACATGCCAAGGAACATTCAGGGTTGCCAGAAGCCACCAGAAGTTAGGAAGAATCAAGAAAGGAACCTTCCCTAAAGCTGTCAGAGGAAGCATGGCACTGCTAACACCTTGGATTGGGATTTCTAGTCTCCAGACATGTGAGTGTATAAATTCCTCTTGTTTTAAGACACTCTGTGGTAATTTGTTACAGCACCTCTAGGAAACAAATACATTACCTAATGGTTCAGAGAAATTCCATACTCGAGTCATGAATAATCATCTTTAATTTTTTTATAATATTGTCAATGAAAAGCTAAATAGCCCAGGTATAAATAGCACGAATGTTTCACACCAAACATATAATTTTTGAAACATGTATAGCACAGTGGATAGAAGCTTAGGCTGTGCAGTCAAATAGAACTGGAATTCCAGTTTCACCTCTTATTATCTGAGTCTTTGGGTAATGAGCTTCAGCTCTTCGTTAATAAAATTGACAAATAACAATAGCTATCTCATAAGGGTCTTGTGGAAATTAAAGAGATAATGCATATAAAGTGCCTCTCAGTTACTGGTACGTAAGAGGCAATCTAAAATGTTGCTTGCCATTGATGTTATTTCAGCTTTTATAGTTATTACCATGTATTATTATTGTCTTTTGGGGAAGGGATTAACTTTTTTGTTGCAAGTCCCTGCTATTCCATAAAATTAGAACTTCCATCAATACTTTTGTTCCCTTTGCTGGGGAGAAAACTACTTGCCATAGGCTGAAAATTGATGTATTGTGCTGATAAGATGGTGAAGGTCTATGTTATTCAGCAAAGTCTAGGCCAGGTAACATTAACAATCCACTCCCCACCCGCACCTTGAACCTCAATAGTTTAAACAATTAAAGATTTACTTCTCACTCGTCCTACATGACTACTTCAGGAGAGCGGGTAGGTCTCATCCATGCCTCCCACACTCAGGCTAGCCCAGTAGTTACCACCCGTGTGGCAGATGGTAAGGAATGTTCCTTTAAGAAATGATGCATATTACTTTTTCTCATATGCCATTGGCTAAAGAAATCACAGGGTTATATTTAACTGCATGGGGGCAGAAAAGTGCAATTTACCGTGTGCCTAAAAGTAAAATGAAATGTAGTTGGTGAACTTTCCTGATGACCACCACAGTGTAATGTGCATTGGCCCCTGGGTTTTACTGGACACGTGTAATGTCTTAGTTTGCTCCTCTCCTCTAGAGTAAGTCCACTTGAAGAGTCCTTACCTCTGCAAAAGAACTCCTGCAGGTGTCTCTACTGGCTCTACGTGTGCCTGAGTGCGTAACTCACTTCAGGAGAGAAAGGACTCAAATTATTAGGTCTATTATCTAATTCAGCTTTATAAATAATAAAACATATGTTTTAATCCCCATCTAAATCCAAAATCTATTTTTCTATTTGCTAAAGTTTTAGGGCAATGAGAATAATGATTCATAAATGGGATCCCTCAAAAAGCACACATTATTCTGTGGTATTTTTTTAACCAAAAATTTATAAGCTGAATTGAATCATGAGAAAACATCAGACAGACCCAAACTAAGGACATGTTACAAAATTTCTGTCCAGCTAAAAGAACAGAGGTCATGAAAGACAAAGAAAGAGTAAGGAACACTCCCAGATTTAAAAAAAGAGGAAGGAGGTACAAAAACTAAATTAAATGGGGATTCTGAATTGAATGCACATCCAAAAATATGTACTGGAATGCAAATAATATGGTGATGGAAAGAGAACTGACTCTAGGTGGTGAACACACAATGTGATATATGGATGATGTGTTACAGAGCTGTACACCTGAAACCTGTGTAACTTTACTAACCATTGTCACTCCAATAAACTTTAATTAAAAAAAAATCACATCCAAAGAAAGAACATGTCATGTTTATCACATTACAATATAAATAGAATTATGCAATTTAAATTTGCAATTTTGTCTGTGAACCCAAAGGAAAAATGTTATTATTATGATACCATGTAATCACTGCATTTGCAAATATTTGCTTTGAACCTAGTGACAGATTCTATATTGAAAATCATCACTTTTGGTGAGACAGTAAATAATTAGAAAACTAATGTTACATTGAGTTGCTCAGATATTGTATCATCCAAAGAAGAAATGTTTGACCCAGTTTTTCAGAAGGAAGGGATGGATGCTCTCTGTAACTGCTTTGTTCCACCACATAACCTAGCTGCTCTGTATGACTGTCCCTTCTCTCTCGTTTTTCATTGTCCAACACAAACGTAACCACTTAGTCAAATGCAAGAGGTTCCACTACTAGTGTTTCTCCACCATATATGATAACCACTAACCTTAGAGTCTTCAATGTCTCTTGCCTGAAAGTCTGCCTTTTCCTTGGCCTCTGCCTACATGAGCATGAACAGAGAACCCCCACAATGCCTCACAAACCACACACATTCAGCAACTGCTCATCTACAATACACGTGCAATTAAAAACAAACAAATAAGGGCCGGCCAAGTGGCGCAGTGGTTAAGCGCTGGCTTGGGAAGCCAGCGGCCCCGGTTCGGGTCCCACATATGAGGGCCAGCGACACTGCCCTCAAATAAATAAATAAATAAATAAATAAATAAATAAATAAATAAATAAAACAATGTCTACCATGCATAAAGGAAAAGGTCCAAACCTCTTATTGCTGATTTCCAAGTTCTGCATCATCTGGGTCTTTTTCCAGCCTCCATTTTTGTTACTTCCCATAGTGAACCCAACTTGTACTTGTCATTGTAAAAATATTCTATGTTAGCATCCCTCTGCTGGGTGCTGATTCCTCTGCCTGAAATCTCATCCACTCTAGTGGCATCAATTAGTACCCTTATGCAGGCAACTTTCAGATCCACGCCACTAGCCAGTTGTCTCTTGCAAGCTCCAGACCATGTTTTCAAACATATAACTGGTCTTTCTCAGTGTGATATGTCATAGTTCTTCCAATTCAAACACGCCCCGAAGGGTTTCTACCTTCCCTGCTATTCAAACCCACTCCTTGTTCTTTGTTCTCTAAATCAGTTGAGTAGAACTCCACTGCAGCCATTTCCCCAAGTCAGAAACTCAGCTTCACCATTCATTTTCCTTTCCCTTGTACACCTAGAATATATTCAATGCTGTTATCTTGTTGAAGACTTAATCATCTTTTTAATCCATCCACTTTTTTCCCATTCCCATCCTAATGCTCCAGATGGCCACCATTTTATCTCTATGTATTGTTCTTTAAGCATTTTCCCCAGTCTTATCTGCCTCCCTCAAAGTGGGACAGAGACCTTTCTCATGTACTTCCCTGAATATAGGGATCAGCACCTCCCACTAGACCACACCTCTATATTTTTTTACAATTTTATCTGCATGCTGGGTACACCCTAGCCCATATGTATATTCATTATTTTTTGTCATTATCTTTTTTCTAAATGTGTGAGGCACAGGTAAAACTTAAAAGTGATTATTTTGTTAGCTATAACAACATGTTTAAAAGAGAGTTGTATAATACAGAAAAAAAAAAAAGACCACTTTACCAAGCCATCTAAAACCATTGGCTCATTAGCTGATTTATGCAATTTTAGAATATAACAGAAAGAAGAAACTGGAATCTTGATTTGAATAGGTATGTAGTTCCCTGGCGCCTAAAAGGCATTTAGCACTTCACCTCCACAAAGCTCAGACTGGACTGGGTGCTTTGTTAACGCTTTCTCCCATCCTGGGCACCTGGCACATCAAAAGACCAGAGGGTCACCTACATCAAAGGATCTTGAAGATAAAAGAGCTTTTTCACCTAGATAAAACCTAAAAGGCTCCTTAGGATATTTATTTATTATTGGACCCTTATTCTAAGATCAAACATGTCCCAACTCAGCCGGATACCAATCTAAACTAGGTTTCAATTGATTAAAAAGTGAGAAGCAAGCAGATGAAACCAGTCAAATGCCAAACCTAAATACTTTCAGCCTTGAAAGCTGAGGTGGTTAAAGAACTTTGCTTTCACATCACAAAAACTAAAGCAGGCTCCCGAATTAAGCTGCCTGATGTGAATCATGCAGGGAGGTGCGGTATGTGTAAAGTTTAAAAAAAAAAAAAAAATTCAACAAAAATTGAAGTTGTTCAAATCAATCAACAAATCTTTTGAAAAATCCATTAAAAATCAGAATACAGTCGTTTCTTTGCCCTAAACTTTTATCCCTAAGGCTTTGTATTTGTGATGGTATAACATGCTATCACCCCTTTTAAAAAAGAAATACTGTCTTCCATTAACACAGATAGAAAGAATATTTCCTATTTCTTCAAAGTTTTATCATTTTGTTACCTGTTAGTTGTTCACAGGTCTCTTCCTTCAGCTCCCTGATAAGTGAAAACACTTTAAAGGTCTGTTCCTTTCTTCTCCGTGACCACTTCCATGCACAGTGTCTGGGGCATAGCGAGCAATTAAGCCTTCATAAATCGACTTGTGGAATATATCTGGGAAATCATTGCACTTGAAACTTCATTCTATCTGAGAGCTTCCCATTCTGAAGAAAAACATTTCTCCTGCCAGGAGCTCTCAACCTGGGCTACAAAATTAAAATCACCTGGAAAGCAGTTCAAAAAACCAAATTGCCTCCATCCTAAGCCAAATAAATCAGAGAAAGACTCAAGGGTCAAAATTGAGTGTGTGTAAGGATTATCTTGGAATGCTTGCTAAAATTCAGGTTTCTGGGCCATTCAGGCAGAGAATCTGATTCATTATACCCAGGTGGGACATTGGAACCTGCATTTTAACAAAGTTGTAATCATTAGAATTCACATTGAAACGTCAGTGCTGGATTTAGTCTCCTGCAAAAGGTGCCTTGGTACAGCTAAGCCTGGATTCAATACTTTAAAGATTAATAAAGTTTGAAGATGTCTTCACAACAATTGTGCACTAATTAGATTGGGGGAAAGAATCCATTCCAGAAAAGAATGTATTTTAAGATGAAAACAATGCCTTTGAAACAAGCCGCTATTGTCACCACCACCCTAAGAATTGAGAACTGGGTTTTGCTATACTACATTAAGTAATAATTAGCTAATGCTTTGTTGGTGATTTGTTTTATGGTAGTCCTACTCTACTAAACTCTTTGAGGTTATATATGGTTAGATGCATGGAATATGGAGTTATACCTGAATTTTAGTCCTGGCTATCTTACAGTCATATAAGGACGTTCCAGTCAAGGACCTAAGACACATAAGCTGGTGGTCCCATAAGATTATAATGGAGCTGAAAAATTCCTGTGGCTAGTGACTTCATGGCTACCCTAAGGTCATAGCACAAAGCATTACTGTTTTCTGCAGATTTCAGTTTATTGATAGTGCTGCTATTGGCTAGAAATGCCTGGGGGCACTCACCTGGGCCCCAGTGAGCTTCCCACAGACATTCCCATTTCTAAACCAATTTTACAACTGGACTGACTCTTCTGGTTCTCATGATTGCAAGACGCCTTTCAGCAAAAACCATTAAGAAACTTTGAAGAAAAAGTGATTGTCACTTACAGGCCCTGGAGCATACAAGGCATGCCAGGAGCCCCACAGGCAGGTTGTGGGAAGGTTGTGGCACAAGGCCTGCGGTTCTGCCTTATTGGGGTCAATCGTGGGAGCCTAGGTTTTTGAGGGCTCACTCACTATTGGTAAATTTAAAACATAAGAGTGAGAATTTAAAGATGGGAAGAGACAAAAAAACAAGTCGCCCAAAAGGTTAGTTACTGAAATCAAGATTGCCAAAACAAAGGAACCTCAGGGAATGTGGCCCGGCTTTTTATCTAGCTGTGTGGCTGGCAATACAGTTATTCAAGATTGCCTTCCTTGAAGGGGCATCCACTCTTGGAAGTGGATACTTGGGCAAGGCAATGGAGGCTCAAGTCAGGCGTTTGTATTACACAAAGAAAAGCCAACTGTCAGGACTAACACGACAATGACATGTTTGTGGCCATGCTAGTTGTATGATAGTAGAGTATGTAACATTGCAATAGCAGGCTATGCCCTTTGGTTTGTGTAAGTGCATTCTATGACTTTTGCATCAGCATTGCTCAGAACATACACCTGTCATTACACAGTGCATGACAGTCCTTTCTAATTCACTTAAGGATGTGGCCACAGAGTGCTTCTCTGCAAAGTGTGGATACAAATGCTTTGAACTCACAGGGTCAATCTGAGGTCATTTATGTGAAACGCATAGCACAGCACACAGCAAGCTCTCTCTCTTTTATTTTTCAAAAGCTACTAATTACTTTTTTATAGTTTTTCGGATACTACCTTGAAACAGGCACATGCCTGGGCATCTTACAGCTATTTATTTAATCTTTATTAATTGCATAACAGTGAAAAAGAGAAAAAAATTTAAAAATATCTACTGCACATATAGCACTAGTGCTTTGCTTCCATTGTCTCACTTATATTTCACAATAAACTCATAGGAGGGTAGGCAGATGAGGCACTTGACCAGGGTCAGAGTCTTAAGGAAAGGGAGAGCTGAGATTTGAATCTCCGGTCACCTCAGTATCAATGTTATTTCCATTACAGTACACAGTTCCACTCTCAAGAGGAGCTCATGTATTTAAGGGCCCCTTTGGCCTTCTTGGTATGCCTTCCCATGAAGTGAAGAAACCACAGGGTCAAGAGGACAGGCCCATCAGAACCTGCACCCACATTTTAATCCACACTCCAGTTGCCCAGGATCACAGATTTCTCTACCCAAATATCCCTGGGTCAACTTAAGGCAGATGATGGCTTACCCCAAGACCTGAGGGGCAGCCAAGGGGCACTGTGGTGGACTTGGGAGGTTCGCTGTCTTGGCAGTCACTGGAAGAGCTAAATGGAACAGGGAGGGAGAAGAGATGGTGATGGAGTTTCATCATGACGCTCCCTGATGCATGACATTCTGAGAGTCCAAGAAAGTTAAATTCCCACCTGCTTTTCTGACTGGAATGAAGGCATACTTTCAATGTAGTGAGATGGTATATATTTTATTTGCCAGGTTATTAGCTTAGTTTATGAGTTCTAACTAGTTAGATAAATGGTATGTGGCCTTCCATTAATAGTCTTACTCAGAAGAATCCCACTGATGTGGTGGGAGTGCCTATAAGTAAATATATATTGCTTGCTTGGCTTAGGGGAGAAAATCATATTTTAAATCAGATGTCTCAGAAGGAAGATCATAGGGGAAAACATTTTTCACACATACACACATTATTTCAAGTAACCCAAGCACCATAATGTTGAGGGACTGTAAGCCTCAATTAGGAGATGAGAAAATGTACAGCCATTCCAAAAATGAGACTCTTAGAGACATTCTGGCTCACCTGTGTACATACTGTAAAGTACAGCCCAGTGTGGGTTTTCTTAGTCTTTTTTGTAGATAGCAGGGGTGAGATGGAAGGGCCATAACTTTTATTCATCCATGCATCCATCAGTCCATCTATCCATTCATTCATGTTTATTGGGAACCTACAATATATTTAGAACTGAGGATAAGATATACACCTACCCACATGAAACAGAGCACCTAGTGCTTTAACAATGGGTGCCTCACTCTTCTAAAGGGTAAAGTAAGCTTGTCTCAGGAAAGAGCCTGAGAAAATGAAAGATCATTGTTTTCTCACTGAATCTGCTTATTTACTCAGGTGAACCAGTTAGCTCCTCTAAACACCCACACAGATTTCCTTCCCTGTGAACCAAATATCTGAAAAACAATCATCGTGCAGTGACATTGGCACTCATTTCTATCTTTCGTTTGACTATCTTTTTATACAGGATGATTTAAAAATACCCATTCACATTCAACTTAAGTCACACAATTCCCTGAAATAAATCTATGACAACTCTGGTCCCACTTGGCCCCTGTGGGGTCTAGCTGTAAATTGTCCTATCTTAGTGCACTGCAAAATATCTCTTGCACAGATTGAAGAAAAGACAACTTGGGAATTTTCTCTTTTCTAAAATGTGTCAGTTAATCAGTATCCTAGCTAACTGGTAATGAAAGTCAGACTTTATCTGTAATTATCTAGGTGCCAGACTCCATCCTCATACATGAGCAAATGACTGGCTTTTAGTTTGCGGGATTATTTTCTAATGAGAAAAGATCATATCAATATTGAGATGTTGGAATTCATTTAATTACGTTTGTGAAATAATAAAGCTACTTTGAGGACTTCTTATTTTCATCATCTAGCCTCTGATCACAAGACATTATTTTCACCACAAATTTCACTAGAAGCATCGAGAGTTGAATCACAAGATTAGGAACTTCAAGGTGAAGTTCTTTGTTCTGCCACACTCCACTAATTTTCCTCTGCCCCAGGAGAGACAGGTGATAGGAGGACTCCTTGACTGGTTACCTATGAAATTAGCTTCCGGTCTTCAGTGAAGCCTTTATATTTCTTATCCCAGAAAAAGCATATGACTAGAAAATCATGACTTTTTAAAAATTCCTATACCACCCAGGTACCGCCAATCTTCACAATTTAAATGTATTAAATATTTTTAGCCTCAAAGATTATGAGAGCCACTTAAACTCACTCTTATGATAAAAACGCATAGCTGACAACTGATTACTAAGCTTTACACAGCTAGTCAATTTATATTAATATACATTCACATTCATCAAGCCATCGGAAGTATTGGCTGAGTAGAAACATCACATGGGAGGCAAATGGTATACTATATACAAGTTAGGTATTATTATTAATCTGGGAGTAAATTTCAGTCATCTACTTATATCCAACATTAGAAAAAGTTTTCCATGTATTGCTTTGCTATTTCCAATCCATGTCAACCTCCATCAAAAATTTAATTCTTCACGTGTACCGACAGTTTATCTGGTTTGTCACTCCATAGACTCTATCTGCTAGTGGTTATTTAGGCATGCATACCAGCAGTTTTCAAACCTAGTAAATAGTAGGATTACAAGGGGATCTTAAAAAACAAACAAACAAAAATATGCTTTGGCTTCACCCTACATCTGTTCATCCTAAGAATCTCTGAGGCATGCACAGAGCTTGAATTTCACCATTAAAAAAAAAAATCAAAAAACTTTCACGTTGCTTCTAACTCACAGTCAGAAATTAAAAAGGCTGAGTTCAACATCTAAGCCGGAAGCAAAGGTTATGGATAGAATCTTTATGGAAAAATTATCTGGGTAGGAGCTTTGATTATCTATACTCTTGTATTACCAGGCAAAGAAAAATTTCCTTATTGCTCATTATTCCAAGTGGAGATTTGGAACTTGTTCAAAAGCACTTGGAATATAGATGGATAGTTGAAATATATGTCAAGCCAGAATCCTCAAAATATTAGATATTAGTTTTAGTGAATTTTGGGCACATTTCAAGTGGCCTGCCAACTTCTAAATTCTCTGCAATTATTATCCAAAATGTACTTGAAACTGGCTTAATTTATTCTTTTATCTTCTCTTTGATGTAACTATAGATAGAAGTAGAATGCAATGTAATTGTGTTATTTCACACAATAAAACAAATCATCCACCACAGAGAAGTAATCAAGCCATTTAATTTGTCATGGTTCCCTGAACACCTGTCTTGTTTTATTTTTAGGCCTTACTATATTCTCCTAATAAATCTAGTTGAAAAAAATTATCAACACAGCAAAATAAATATTTCTTCAGGAAAACAGAATTTAACTAAAGTGTCTACTCAACACGTAAGCTCAGCTTAGGATAATGTGAAAGTTTCTAAGGGAACACTGACATTTAAGAGGCATTGGCTTTATTACTTTCTTTTTTATTTTAATTTTAATTTTTTTTTAATTGGGAAACAATGTGTTTTTCCAGGACCCATCAGCTCCAAGTCAAGTAGTTGTTTCAATCTAGTTGTGGAGGGTGCAACTCATATGGGGATCGAACCGGCAACATTAGTGTTATAAGCACTGCACTCTGGGCTAACCAGCCACTCCCATTACTATTTTCTTTATAAAAAGAAAACCTTCTTCAGTGAAACCCACTGGCTAGTTTTCTTCTGATGATAAGGTGCTTTTTTATTTGCTTTGATATAATGAAAAGCATTAAAGGTGGTAATAAATTCTGCAACCAAAGAAGCATTGAAAGGATCTCAAAGACAACATTCTAAGTCACAAGGACTGTCCAATGTGACTTTCACTTATACATAAACAGCATGTTGTGTCAACCTATAATACACTAATGGGCAGTGAAGAAATGGAATAGTGGAAGAAAGGGTATGTTAAAGAATGAAGGCATGGGACTTCAGAATCAAACTGTTACGTATCATTTAATGATACACAAGTGATTGCTGATGATTACAGAGACTAATTTCCATCTTCTACACCAGGAGTGGGCAAACTATCTGTAAAGTGTCAGATAGGAAATATTTTAGGCTTTCTGTGATGTAAAGTCCCAACTGCAACTGCTTATCTATGCCATTGTGTGAAAATGGTCAGAAACAATGAATGCATAAACCAAGGGGCATGGCTGTGTTCCAAAAAAACGTTATTTAGAAAGATTTCTGATTTATCTGTGGCTTCCTGATCTGCTGATCTGAAATTTCAAAGGCTTTCTTCTAGCATATTTTAGAAAAATTATAGGATTGGAATAAAATGCTAAAGGGAAACCTGACAAGAAGAGGACACATTTAAAGTAAGTCTGGTTTTCAAGATTTCTTCCAACCTCTTGAAAAGGGGTTTTACAGCAAAGCTGGGTAAACAGTAGGAAGAATATTGGGACAAAAATACCCATAAGTTATAAGTAAGAGTTTGACCCATGAACTGAAAGTAGCTGAGTTTTGCAAATGTTTCCGTGGTACTTGGTAGAATGTTTGGTAAGTGGTACATGCATTTTACTTTAAGATCCATTGCATCTGCATGTGTGACACCTCCGTGTTTCAGAATAACATACTCATTTTCCATTTTTTCAAGACCCCCAAATTCTAGAGGAAAACAAAGGGAGCTTAATGTAAACTGCATCATAGTAGACATTTTCTAAAAGTATTCAGACTGAAGATACACTGCTGGAGGGAGATATGATTGAGGTTAGAAGGTGGAGTCCCAACAACCCACATTCACTCAGCTCTATTTGGTAAGGAGGTCATTAGAAGTATCAAGAAAAGAGAAAGACTTGGTATCAACTTTGCAAGATTATAAACTCTGCTTTTTAACATTTATTCCTTTTACAACCCTAGTAGATTTCTTCAAGGCTACATCTTCAAGGTCTCAGTTTCAGGCCTCTAAACACATCGCTGAGATGCTTAGCAAGGACCTGTTGGGGTAGTGATTAACCTCTGTGGGGCGTGTTTCTTTTTGTGGAGCTAAGAGAGGCTGAGTGAAATTAAATTGTAGATTAATTATCTGGGTTGTTCAGTTCTTCCTTTGAGGGACTCATTTATCAAAAAGACTTAATAAAGTTTTTTTTGTTGTGGTTTTTGGGTTTTTTTTGTAAGCAACAAGTATAGTGGTAGAGTTCCTATTCCTCAACTGTAGGCATTGGGAGAAGAGGAGTAAAAAGGATGAAAAGAAAGAAAGAAAGAAAGAAAGAAAGAAAGAAAGAAAGAAAGAAAGAAAGAAAGAAAGAAAGAAAGAAAGAAAAGAAGGAAGGAAGAAAGAAAGAAAGAAAGAAAGAAGAAAGAAAAGAAGGAAGGAAGAAAGAAAGAAAGAAAGAAAGAAAGAAAGAAAGAAAGAAAGAAGAAAGAAAAGAAGGAAGGAAGGAAGAAAGAAAGAAAGAAAGAAAGAAAGAAAGAAAGAAAGAAAGAAAGAAAGAAAGAAAGAAAAACAACCCCCCAAATAATGCTTACTTTTAATATTGCAGGCAATTGGGAAAGTTGAGGAATATAAAATCATGACCCTAAGATTGGTCTGAGCTGAGAGTTCAATAAATGTTAGCTATTATCATTTTATTAAAATTATAATTATGATAATTAGTATTATCAGCAATGTAGATGTACAAATGACATATGGGAAATAACTGTTTTGCTCAGAAAGAAAAATGAAGGAAAATATATTGAAAAATAATGTGGCTTTAAAGCCAATGCCATTATATCTTCAGTATTTTTACTTTATCAGAAGCAATTACACAAATTAATAAAGAAAGAAAGCATGTAATCTGGCCCTCTCTGCTGCTGAAGTTTTAATCTATGAAACTACTAGAAGAGAAAAACTATGCTACACATTCACTAAAGCTGATGAAATTTCTGTCTGCTAGTAGCAAAAGAAAGGAGACTTTAAATATCAGAAAAAGCATGTGGATTTACACCCACACATACATGCACAAACATTAGAGTCACAGCACCTTCATAAATGCAACCATTTCCTAAAACCTATCTTCCTAAAGCTATCACTAACTAACCAGTTGCCAAATTGAGTATTTTAAAATTTCTTAGATTACTGGATGTATGTTCTTCCCAAAACCCTACTGGTCTGGCTATCATAAATCTTTGGTTCTCTTGTCTCCGTTTTCATCTGCTCCTTTAAACCTCAGGAACTTAACTCACCACAGTTCCTCTGTTCCAAAGGCTCTTTGTTCCCATTTCTTTTTGCCTCTACCCTTCTTTGCCTTATAGCAATTCATGCTTCTCGTCTCCCCTTAAAGCCACCACTTTACAGAAACCTCCCAGACTAGAACAAATCCCCTTGTTGTACATTCTCAGTTATCTGATTCTGCAATTTGACTTTATAGCACTTCTCATAGCTGCAATGAAATAGCTCTCTGTGTCATTTGTCTTCCCTTCATAGCATGGGACTCATCTTTAAAGTGATAGCACCAGGGTCTGTCTAGCAAAGGGCATGGCATGTAATAATGACTCAATGAATATTCCTTTAATGGATTTTGAATAAATGGTTTTCCCTTGCTCGCCACACCTTTCAAGTGTTATTTCTCATGGTCCTATCCTTAACCCACTGCACTTCTTGTATTGCATACCGAGTGGTCCCATCTACTCTCTGTTTTCACTACAAGTTTTATATTGATGGTGGCAAGATTAATATTGTTAGTCCAGAAAACCAAATGAATCAGCTAAAAAAGCCAAATAACATCCATATTTCCCCACAAAAATCCCTTAGTCTGTGAGCAGCTAGCAACTCGTTGCTCCCATACCCGTGTTTCCCAGATTGCAGGTCCAAAGCACTGATAGACTCATCTTTCCCTCTTGTTTTATTCAAAGTGCAGAGCTGTTTTTTTTTGACTCCGTACATCTAAAACAAAGAACACTTAATTTTCCTCTCTGAGACCTCACCCAGAACAGCATATTCTACCTCAGCTGCCAACTATAATCATTATCTTTTAACACTCATTCACCTCCATATTTCTACTAGTTAACACATAAAGAAAACCTCGACTCCCAATTCCCTCCCCAACATCCAACAAAACACCAAGTCCAGGTAACTCAGCTGGATTTTTGTATTCAGTTGGACCATGTAACACGCCCTGACTTTAATTTCCATTGATCATCTCTACACTGTAGTAGTGGAACACCCTCCAAAATGAGCTTCTTGGTGCCCAGGCTTGTTAACCTTCTTTTTCTTTTTTCCTTCTGCCATGCCAGCGGCCCCATCTGAGGCTGCCACTCAATGACATAGAAGATGCTGATACTTCATTATCATCTATAAGCTAGAGTCCAGGTGCTCTATAACATCTTGAATCATTCTCATAGCTTTGATTTCAGCAATCTCCAAATTGTATACTTTGTTCTAGAACATCAAACCATTTCCAGTACTGGAAAAATTGATGTATCCCTTCCTTCTTCCTAGCTAATGCTTATTCATCCATTAGGGTTCAACCCAAGCATCACTTCAAAGAAGAAGCAAACCTGATTTTCCCTCCCTTAGCCACAGAGCCCAGGTCTGTTGTCCTTCTCTCTGTTTGCATAATGTACACTGCCTCTTCCATTCAATGTATCATATTCAGTTTGCAATACAGTAATATAGCACTCCTTGAAGGTGGAGACTCTGTCCTTACTCTTTGTATTTCTAACGACTTTACTCATTGTTGGCAGATGGCAAGCACTCAATGAATGTTTCATGAATAAAAATCAATATATTTAGAAATGAAAAGATACCAAATAGGGCCAAAGACTGAAAACTAACCACTCATGACATGTGGAAAGGTCTAGAACTAGGTCTCAAATCTGTCACTCCTGTCTTTTTGTGGAAAAACAACTTTTGCACTGTATTTCAGTACTGGTCCATCTTAACCAATTCATTCTCATGTATCCATCTATTTCTCTAATATCCTCACTTTGGTTGCATTCATTATTTATAACAAGTAATGCTTTTACTAAGTATGAAAAATAACAAAAACTGAAGCATAGAGGATTAACTTTGGCAGAAATACTTTGTTAAGACAATTATGTATAAATATATATGGTTGTCGGAAAAGTCATGACATATTTTTTCTATGTTTTTCATTGCAAATATATATATATATATTAGAATTATTCATGAGTCTCTAATTTTCACACAAGTTAAGTCTCTAGTTTTGGGGAGCATGTTATATGTGTTTTTCTCTCTTGACTCTACTTGGTAAATGAGAAATTGTTGCTGAATATTTATCTCTTAAATAGCTCAGACAGCTTTGTTGTATTCTAAGAAAGATAAACTAGACAATTTTATTGACTTCATAAAAACAGTTAACATAATGAGATGCTAAAGAACTATTGAGGTTGGGTAAGAAGGATTTTTTTTTTAATGAAAAAGGACTGCAATGACCCTTCATAAATGTATTTATCAATGACATTTGATTAGAATATAAAAGTAAATTAAAATGCAACCTTTAAAATACCTAAAACTGAATAATTGTGATTAAAATAATATTGATTGATTGATTTTCATCTTGGAATCTAGCTGATATAATGGTTTTCATTTGAAATTCTTCTGTGAAGCTCAATATCAGTATTTCAAACATTGTCGTATGAACCAATCCAGTTCTTCAAAAGTGTTGGCCTACCAATTTCATTAGTAAAGTTGAACGGACAAATGAGGCTAACATCAATTACCAAAATGTATCCTCAAAGAGAAGACTGTTTTTGAGGAGAGCATAACCTAATAGAACAAAAGAGATGAAATAGTCTGAGGACAGTGTTAACAGTTTTCAATTCTGAATAATAAATGCCATTACTAAATTAAGCCTTGGTATAGTGATCTGAAAATCCCAATTCTCTTCTATCACCCTTGGTTTTCTTTCTAATTTTTTTTCCACATTAGAAAGGGTTTACTCTCAATCTCTTTCTCTCTAAAATGGAGATAAGAATACCTACCCTATAGGGCTTTGTAAGGACTAGAGAAGATGAGTGTGTAGGTGTACTGAAAATGATACTATAATAATATGATTGTTGACATCTTCCTTGAGGACAAGTTGTGCCAGCTGTATTTCTGTTGTCCTCTACAGAGTGCCATCTAGAAATTACTTGAGGGAATTTGATATGATCAGCATTTGCTTTTGTTATGACTTTGCTCAACTTAGAAACAAGTGTTCTGGCCCCTTCTTGCTTGTGGCCAATATTATCTGGAATGGCTATTAGCAATCAGATAAGCACATTAATATGAATCATCAAAACAAGGTGATAATTACCAGGTGATAAGGTCTGCAGAAGGATGAGCAACCATCCTGGTTTGCCCTGAACGAAATGGTTTCTGGAATGCAGGACATTCAGTGCTAAAACCAGGGAAATGTGGGCAAATGGAGGTGAATCGGGCACTCTATTAATGGGGCATGGCTTTGTTTTGGTCACTGTTGCATATCCAGAGCCTTGAATGGTGTCTGGATGCAAGTAGGTTGCTTAATTCATATTCACTCTACGAATGAGTCTATTCTAACAAAAATAATCTAACCGTATTTTGTAATTTTATCACTTACTTTTTTTTAATCTTTTCCCCTTTCTATTCTATGTTTATGGCTTCAAAATATTAATAGCTCTACATACAGACAAGATGTAGTTTCCAAAGAAAATTTGATACGTTAATTAAAAGATATTATTCTTTCAAGGCTGAACAAATGAGAGAACAGGTGAATGTTCTTTGTAAGTTATAAGATACACAGTTTTTTTTTATTTTTTAACTATCTTATGAATACCTAATAGTATCCCACTAATTTCCACGTGCCCATTTTATTTCTGACATTAATCTGTGGATTTTTACTCCATTGACATCAATGCTTGCTCTGATCATTAAAATAGCTCTCAAATGACAATTATGAATCACTCTCAGGAATCATTATAAATTGAGTTTTATATGCATTTAATGGTAATGTCAATAAATTAAAACCATATTGGCCTAATAAATGAGATTTTCATCTCATTAGCATAGCTTTCTGATGAATAATCTTTAAATTTTGTCATCAATAAGTATGGTAACAAGTTTGTGTTCATAAAATTATATAAATCATAAGATTATGCATATTATGTAATATAAATTATATGTAATCTATGTATACCTTCTTTAGCTTTCAAAACATTTTTCAATATTGTTACATTCCTTGTTTTTCTTGGAGGTAGAGGTTATATACTTTTTTTTTTTTTTTTTAAGCTGAGCCATCCTGCCACCTGTTGGCAGCTCAGTGGCAGCTCAGCTAGGGCTGGGCATCGAACTGCTGTTGCTCAGAGCTCAGCTCGCACTCTTGAGCGAGCTCTTAACCAACTGAGTCACTCGGCCGGCTCGAGGTTATATTAATAAAAAGAAAATGTTAGATCTTTTAAGAGGAGCTCAAAAGTTAAAATAAAAAGAGGAACCACTCCTGTAATGCCTAGGAAATAATGTATTCACCTATGTGAGTTGCCCCCAATATTGTTAGGGTTAATCTCCAAACTGCATAACTAAATGTTGTGTAGCAATAACAGATTCTGATTTTCTATTTCTTCTGCAAAACCTAAAAACATGCTGAGAAATGAAATTCAGGGATAAAAATATATATATAGGATTTGGATATGTACTGAAAAATCAAAATGCAACTGAGCACATAAAGGCCGTCATTAATTTTTTGAGTGACTTGTTTGCAAGATCTTGAAAATACTTCAGGTGAGAACACATAGCTACATGACATTTTTACGGTCAGAATTAACTAAAGTTTATTCTTTGACAGTGCATTTCTGTTGAGAAATAGCTTTACAAACATGAGTTAGTCTGCTTGTGGGCTATTCAAGAGAAACTTTATTATTTATCTCTTTCAGTTTATAAAACTTCATTTATTTATTCTTAATAGAACTATCAATGGGAACTGGAAGTGTGTTTCAACATTTAACTTTTGAGATATTTTATAGATTTTGTTAATGTTAACTTTTTTGGTTAATGATTCCATTAGTAAAGAAACCCGTGATTTCCCTAGTATTACAAATTATCTGATTTAAAAGTTTATAGTAGCTACCAAGAAAAACTATGTACCATAAAATATATCATAACTGCTCCTGTGTATGTTTCAATATATTTAGCTGAGTTGAAGCTTCTTTTTTTATTTCTCTAAAAGAACTATTCACTTTATAAAACTAGCAACTATGCTTAAATAGCAATTTCTGAGTTCCACTTTATTTTTAACTCTCTTCATATGGAACTAAGGGATGAAAAGTGATACTTACTAATTGCCATTCAGGTGCCTTACTGATATACAGGCATGCTGAATGCTAGGTTTCCATAATGGCTTTCCATCCTGAAATCCTGGGGTTGAGCAAGGTGGATATTCTGCTAGGTTGTCAGGGTCAGAGGACATAAATCAGAAAGGAGCCCAGCCCTTCTCCTTCAGACAACACTGAATCTTCTCTTTCGTTCAGGTAAAAAACCATATACTCATTACTTCTGCCAACCAGATACAGACAGGATTGATGCCATTTGGACAAGTTCAAGTTCAGCAATTCAGTATTCAATCTACAATAAAGTGCAGCATTAATAACCTCAAAAATTAAATTAAATTACTGGACCAGCTATTAAAAAATGCTTCAAAGTTTGGCATTTCATAGGTTCTTGCTTTCTGTATTTTGCACAGGGTGTATCAATATATGAGTATCTCTGTAGACTGTGCATAACAAAATTTACAAAACAAAGGGGTTTTTTTCAATATCATGTGCTCTTATTAAAATATTTGCTTCATTTATTGTCTGTCTTGCAGCAACACTCTCCCTCTTTCTTCTTCTTTTTATTTACCTGGGCAGAAGCAAAATGAACAGTAGTTCCACTAACTGCTGCTAAACAGCAGTTATAATATTTAATTATATAATTTAATACACAACTTGGATCTATTTCTCAAAAAAATGTTTAAAAGGTTGAAATCTCAGAAGTTTTGTTGGCAGCACGTGAAGAAACAAAATGACATGAACTGGTGTGTGTAGTAAAAAATGCTTTCATTCATTGTCTAAATTTGGATATGAATTGAAAGTGCACTCTCAGTCATTCTAGATTACTTTTTTTCTTATAGAACCAGGTGTATCTTATTTTGTATCCTGATAGAGCATGGAAAGACAAACATGTTACAGCTGGTTTTTATCTACTACAGGATTTTTAGAAATTCATATTTCTCCTAATGGAAGAAGAGAAAAAAAAAAGTAACTTGTTTTTTTGGGGGATGCAGTGTTACTGACTCTCATATGTGGGATCCGAACCAGGGCCACTGGAGTCCCAAGCCAGCTCTTAACCAACGCGCCACTCGGCTGGCCCAGTACCTTGTTTTTTTAAGGGAACTGTTTGACTTATTTTTATCTGAAGTGACTTTTGCATAGGAAATACACTGTAATGAAATAGAGTGATGTGTATATAGTGGGGGGAAGATGTCTTTTATAAGAGCTTTGACTCTGTGTTAGCATATTTTATGAGAAACAGCAAGTGGATTTCTAGAAGGTTATGATGCCTCACTCAGGCGTTCATGTTAGGTCTGTGATATTTAATGATATCATTGTTTTCAATATCCCTATGAAAACTAGTCAGCTGAAGCACCAACCAAATAACTGAACATATCATTTAAAAATTACATTACTTCAGAGCATCACCCTGTATTCATAAGTCCTCAGCTGACTCTTCCACTTATCTAAGTATCTTGAAGATTATTCCAAAAAGATAAAAGATTTAGGTCTGGGGTTTCCCCCCACCACCACCATGGTCAACATTTAATTGGAAATATTGTATACACTGGGCATTCCACTTAATATTTTTCTTTTCTTTCTTTTTTTTTTTTTGAGGGCAGTGTCACTGGCCCTCATATGTGGGACTGAACCGGGGCCGTTGGCTTCCCAAGCCAGCACTTAACCACCACGCCACTCGGCCGGCCCCCACTTAATATTTTTTCACGTTACAGTAAATCCTGTGCCAAAAAATGCCATCTTCCTTTTTTTTTCTTCCATGTAAATATGCATTCTGTTGTCAAGTTGTTTGCTAGCAGATCTATATCCAGAATTTCATAGCATA
Organism: Aselliscus stoliczkanus; assembly: GCA_033961575.1. NCBI lineage: Eukaryota > Metazoa > Chordata > Mammalia > Chiroptera > Hipposideridae > Aselliscus > Aselliscus stoliczkanus. Next base: position 118,010,836 of record CM066736.1, read on the forward strand.
CAGGTCTTGAATAATATCCTGATTTTTAACTCTGATCCTGATTTTTTAACTCTGATTATAAGACCTAAGAATAATCATAGCAACATTTTCTTCCAAAAAAAAACCCAAAAAACTGATCAATTTTCCATGGTCAAATGATCTATTTCAGGCTTTGAATTAAGATGATATTTGATTCCCGAATATTCAGATTATGAGGGGAAATGGTTAATATTAGGCTGTATGTGTGTGAACCATACCAATTCCTTCTAATACTTTGCCAGTGCAAACATTTGAACACGTTTGAAAGAATTTAAAAGATCGAGGTAACAGCCAGGTATAAGAGATACAAGAGTAAAGCTCCTAAATAGAAAAAGCAGGTTGGGAAATTTTCTTTCTAAAACATCTTTGATGCAATCCCAAAGCAAACTGCATATTTTTTGTTGGAAAAACATATATACAAAAATTAACATGAGGTGACCTTAACTTGTTTAATTATAAATGGCATATTTTGGGTTAATTATTTAAAAATACTGCTACTTAGCTGCATTTGGATAGAATAAAAAGAACAATCAATATTGAATTGTGTTTTGCTACAAGGATATACTAGATGTTTAACCATTCACATCACAGTGTGTGATGGTCTTTATACACGAGTGCAGCTACTGTACTGAGGGGCCCAAAGCCAAGTACATTGGAATAAATACAGACACTGCTAATCATAAACATCTAGAACTTGTTTTACTGTCCTTTAAATAAAACAGCTGTAGCCTTCCAGCCTTCAACCCCAATACCAGCATGAGAACAGACCTTTCATCAAAAGCACTTATAAATTTACTGTGAAAGTCAAGTTTGGCTTCAATGATCTTACATCTGTATTTACATCTACCTATATCTATATCTATACACATGGTAAAACCTTGGATTGCGAGTAACTTGGTTGGCAAGTGTTCCGCAAGACCAGCAAATATTTCTAAAACATTTTAATGTAGTAAACAAGCAATATCTTGCAATAGAAGTAGTTTGTTTTCAAAATGAATTATGCTCGCAAACCAAGGTATTACTGTATGTATATATAATTTTTTTCCCCAAAATGTATTTATTAGGGCAACTATGATCACCTATGGGACTGAACTATATGCTTTAGTTTCTCACCTAACTTTTTAGTTCAAGTTCACCTTTTATTTCATTTAGTACAATTTATCTAACTGTTCAACCACTCCTCTCAGTCAAGGGAAATTGTGTGCAGGGTCTAACTCCATAAGAATTATAAACTCAAGATGAAAGAAGGTTTGGAGTGAACAGAGACAGACCATGGAGGGAAGGCAGGGCTCTTTTCCCTCCATTTATACCAGTCTTCTTTCCAATAGCACATACATGCTTGATCTTCCTTGGTGTTTTGCTTTATTTGTTTGTTTTGTGGTTTGTAGCTTGGGAATATATTAAACACATTCAAAACTGAATAGCTTGACAAATGACAGTCAATATGCATTTTGCCTTTTCTCCAGTCTTCTCCACAGTAAAACAAATGTGAATCATGTTCCTAATTAGGAAAGTAGGAAACGAGAGAGGAAAGAGCTGCTGGAGAATTGGTGATAGAAAAATAGAGGCAAGACCCTTTTTGATCTCCTTCATTCACTATCCCTTCTTTCCCGTTCTCTACCTACTTTGTTAGTAATGATTGTTTTGCACACTTGGAGATCACAAAACCCTGGTGTGAGTTAAGTGTGAGTATCAAAGCAGGTCATCCATTAGGAGAGGAAGTTTGCTGTGCCTTGGCCAACCCTTGTTTCACCAATGAGGTTACAGGTGTCAAAAGTAATAAGAGGTGTACTCTTTCACTTTGCTTCACATAAAGACAAAAATCATATGTATATGATATTAAAATATCAGGAGAGTGCCAAGGTGCCAATATCCAACAAGTTACTTTTTTACTTGGAAGCCAGTGTATGTTCTCAGACCTACACTTTCTCCAGTTCTTTCAAGTATCTTTAGTGAATAGCCACTGTCTTAGCATTGCTACCTCTTGGTATACATCCATCCATTCACAGCAAGTTCCTTACTTATATTTCCTTAAGCTCTGCAATCTGCATTTGGAAGAAGAAAGTCAGCTCTTCCAGAAGGATGGAAGAAACCATGACTCATGAAGTTTTCTGTAATAACAGTAATCTGGTGTTTTAGAACTCCAGGATCACAATTTGCAGCTTTTCATGTATCGGTAAAATTAGAGCTGGTCCCCAATAATAAGTTGATATTCGTTTAATCGAGTGATTGCAGGGCAGAGACCCTGAAGGCTTTGTTAGTTGTGTACTCACACTAAAATCAGTGTTTAAAATACATAGAAGGTCTTTAATACTTATTGTTGAATAGAACTGAATTTGCTGACACTCAGCACTAAAAGTGATTTTTCAACTTGTATAATTTAAAATATCTTCGCATTTTGTGGACATGCTTTGTCTAGCCAGTAAAATTTTACAAGACGGTGAACAAATTATACTGAAACTTCCTTCCAAGTGGAATTGAATTTACTTCACAAAATCATTATTTTTTTAATCTCAGCATTCTACAAAGGGTGACCCTAATGAGAGGGAAAAAATACCACAGCATCCTTGATTATATAGATCCAAAACTCAAGTCAACTCATGAAACAGGACCCCACGGAGATTGATTCTGTGACTGAGGAATACTGTAGCATTTGCTTTCTTAGAAAGTAGGAAATTGAATTACCTTCAAGTTTCTCACATTTGAACCACACTACAAATGAGTTGTGTCCAGGTACAGAAAAACCAACAATATTTTATTTATAATCTTATTTTTAGCTTTTGAACTACAAATTCTGGTTCTAGAGTTGTTTAAAAGATCATGGGTTTTATAGATGCTCATATGTAAATTAATCTGTTTGCTTACTTTTTTTTTTCCTTTTTCCATTTAATGGTCCTCCTCATAAATACAGAACAGATCATTACATGAAAAATATAAGATCTTGCATTTTTTTCCTCATTCTCTCTTAAAAATCTATTTCTAATATTGCATTCCCCATTGGACTACTTATAAGGACATGAGGGGGGAAGTAAAAGAGAAAAAAAAGACAAAATAGACTGGATCTCACCACTAGAATTCACCATAAAAATCTCAAAGTGTAACAGAATTCTTACAAAATTTTCTAGATCAGCTCCTTAGGGAATTGAGATCTCCTATGAAAAATATGGCAATCGGGGAAGGCAGGGACGAGATGTGGGGAAATAGTAAATAAGTGCAGCAAAAACAGGTTCTGAGGAATACACATAATTTTGTCTGCTTTAGATCACAATAGAATTTTTAATAAATAAATTTCTTTTCTTTTTTGTTTTTTTTTTGTAAAGACACTTTTTTGAAACAGTAGATTTAGCCCAGTCATTTGTGTCATTTTAATAAACCGTCTTTTGTTTTGTTTGTTTTCTGTAACTCTGTAAATGTTTTAGATTTGAGTCTCTTGTACATTGTCTTTAGAGTTCATTCGGATCAATAACGGTTCATGCACTGAACTGTGTATTGAATTGATTGTGTTAACTGTTGTTGTGTGGTTGAAGGGAGATTTGTAAGAGTTATAGTGATTTAGGTGCCCATGCTCAATGGCAGGCATGGGCAGGTGGCTTTCCATGGGGGTGTCTCCTGTAATCTCATCATCCACATTAATGATTTCAACAGTCCTTGTTGGGGCGTGATGATTTTGCCTATGGTGCTGCTTCCTCATCTTGTAGAAAATGACCAGCATCACTGCAGCCATGAGCGTGATGGCCACGAAACAGCCGATGATGATTTTGGTCGTCTTCATGACCTCATCAATTCCTGGGATCCCGCTGTTGATATCGGTCACTGGGATGGTGAATGTTTTTTCTGTTGACCTTGTGCTCTGTGGCGTGAGAGAGGTGGTCACATTGGTGGTTTCCCAGTCAATCACCGGAGTGGGACCCACGTTGTTATCTGTGGTCCGTGCCTCATCCTGAGAAGGTTCCATAGTCTCGACTGTAACGGTTGAAAAGTAAGTGAAGGGAGTAGTGGTTGCTGCAGTAACATTCAGGGTGGCTGAAGCAGTGGTATTTCCAACAGAATTACTCACCATACACGTGTACATGCCTGTATCTTGCACAGTTACATTTGTGAAATTTAACGTGCCATCGCTGAGCACGGCTATCCTCACTTTGTATGCCCCATGGGTCATGACCGTTCCATTTGGAGTAATCCAAGATACAGAGGTCAGGGAGGTGGAGGCCCGGCATTTCAGCTCAGCTGCCATGCCTTCAGTGACATTGAGGTCTGCTGGGGGCTCCACAATCACAGGAGCATAGCATGTGAAATAATTCTGGTCCAGCTCCCCAATGTACCTCCCTTTCAGATTGGGAGGCGTGTTACATCGGGCACAACAAGCTGTGTTGGAGGGGGCCATGTCTTTTATCCACCAGCTGAGCCACAGGATGTCACAGTTACAGTTCCAGGGGTTGTGATGTAAGTGTATCCGCTCTAGGTGATGCAAGGGTGTGAAGAGATCGTGAGGCAGTAACGTTAGATTGTTATGTGCCAGGTTTATCTCCACGAGGGACTGAAGGTTATCAAAAGCATTCCGTTCAATCACTTGAATCTGGGATTGTATCATCCACAGTTTTTGAAGGTGCATCAACCCCTGGAAAGAGCCAGGCCTGATGGCAGATAAGTGATTTCCAGAAAGATCCAGCTCGTCTAGTTTTATGAGAGGCGTGAGGTTAGGGATTTCCCGGAGGTTGCACATGGCAAGGTTCAAATACCTCAAGTTAGACAGACCTTCAAAGGCACCTTCTGAGATGTATGAAAGCCTCTTCAATTCCCCTAAGTCCAGCCGGCGCAAAGAAGGGATTCGGTTAAAAGCATAAGAAGGGATGCTTTCGATGGGGTTGTTTCGCAACCAGAGCTCCTTCAGTTTAGACAAATATACAAAAGCTCCATTCGGGATGGTGGTGAGACGATTGTCAAAGAGTTCTAGAGTGTTGAGGTTTGCCAGACCATTGAAGGCCCCGATCTCAATTGTTCTAATATGATTCCTACTCAGCTGTAGGATTTCCAGGTGCCTCAAGTGCTTGAAGCTATTCACTTTGATGATCTGGATTTGGTTCTCATGGAGGTTCAGCAGCCGCGTGTTGGTGGAAATGCCATCCGGAACCTCGCGTAGGTTTTTCCGAACGCAAATCACCTTGCTGAACTGGTTGCTGCAGGAGCAGACAGAAGGGCAGGTTTGAGCCCGCACCAGACCAGCCACCACAAGAAGCTGAAGAGCCAGCAGCACCACAAGCAGGGGGTCAAATAGGGCCCTGTTAAACCTAGGACCTATCATTATCTGCTGTGGATGTAAGGTCATCTTGTTCAACATTCATAATTTATCTGATGTTGGTTCCTCTGGAGTTCAAATAGTCTGTAATGCAATAAGAGGAGAAAAAAAAAACAACAATAGAGCATTAGATCTCCTCCACAATTATTTTCTGGAACAATGTCAATGATACAGTGTGTCAGCTAAAGACATTTCTTTATCTAACAAATCTAATGTCCTTCATTGAGTGAGATGTCTCATAGTTTCAGGAAAAAAAAAAAATGTTTCTGTACCTCGAATTAGCAGCCTTCCACAACCCGTATTGCATCAGATGTGTAATCATGGAGAAATGGAAGAATGAGGTAGAGGGCCTTAAAAGAGTGTTAATCAACCATGTGTGACCCAAATTCATGAGGACATATGAGATGTGTCCAGACCAGATTGGAAAAAGTCAGAAAATGGGATTTGGGGGCTATATCCAACAAACTAAAAGGTCCCTTATGAAGTGAATAATAGCTAACATTTTATTTTGGGTTATTCTATGTGCCAGACACCATGGGCTACCGACTCCACAAATAATCCTATGCAGGGATGGCTACATACTTTTGTGGGGCCCAGTGTAAAATGAAAATATGCACTATTTTGTTAATAATTATTAAGAATTTCAAATCAGTAAGAACAGAGCATTAAACCAAGGGTGGGCCATTTTGAGAATGGGGCCTTTCATAATTTCACAAGGTGCACGCTCTGCTCTTTCCAAATCCTTGCAGCACTCCTCTGAGGTAGGAACTGTTAATACACTCCAGTTTCTAGATGAAGAAATGTATCATAGGAGAAGTAACATGTATAAATTCATATAGTTAGGAAGTACAGAGCCAGATGTTCATCTGACTGGTCCAAGACACATGACCTCAAATACTCCAAAAACACGTTGCTTAGAAAATAAGGGCAACATATATAAATATATATATATATATATATATAGTTTTTTTTTGTAATTAATTTCTTGAAAATACTTCTCCTTTGGGGTGAACGCAGCTGTAAACACTGGCAACTTACCTTATAGTACCTGTGAAGATATATTGAAATAGTGACACGCACAAATGTACAGAGACTTCTACAGTGTCTCATGTACAAAAGCTCATTCATTAGAATATAGCCAACTATTACCTATAGGCAGACATACCCCAGATTAAATCATTTCCCACGAAACATGACATTTTTTTACAGAAAGATTTTTGTATAGCAGGACTATTACATCTTACTGATTGTAAGAGAAATAAAATAATTACTTCCTGCCTCTCTTCCAAAACAAGGAGGCGTTCCACAGGTCTTACCCAGTATATGCCCCACTCCACTGGCTTATCATGGATTGGGTACCTGTGTAACGATTTTTCCCAAATCTCTCATCTCAATAAACAGTGCCTCTTCTATTAATGTCTTGGAAGGAAGAAAAACTAAATAAAGTGTGTGTATGCATGTGTGTGTGGTGGTGGTGGTGGTGGTGGGGAACTGACGACATTTTAATTCAAAAATGCACTAATTTAGTACTTATTATGTGTCACCTTAGCAAAGTTAATTATCCTCTCTATGGCTCAGTCTCCTCACTTGAAAAATGGAAATATTACAACCCTTGGTACCATTGTGAAGACAAAATTAGTTAATGCAGATACAGGGCTTAGAATAATGCCTCCCATATTGTAGGAACTCAATAAATGTCAGACTTTGTTATTTTTATTGGTATTATTATTGTTTTAATTATCACTGTTTTTGTTGTTGCCCTTCGCCAGACATTTTACAAAGTAGAAGAACATCAACCTTACCCTGAGAGAATGATAATTCAAGAGATGACATAAACAGGTAAACACATGAAATGCAATAATATGTGAACATATGCTATATGTTCTTGAGACCAGGCCACACTGGCACAAGGGCGCTGATGCCAGAGACCCCAGTCTGTGCTGGTAAATCAGGGGATTTTTCAAAGAAAAGGGTCATCTGATCTGTAGTTGGTAGAAGCTAGTAAAGATAGGAAAGGGAAGCAACTCAGGCAGAGGGACCAACCTATGTCAAGACAAGGGCACATGAAAGATGCTAGTACATCCAGGGAACAATGAAAAGTGCCCTGTGGCAGGACGAAAAGCCTGGGGAAGCGAAAGAAGCTGGGACAAGACACAGTCCAGGCTGTCAAGAGTTCTATCAAACTTAGGAATCACTGTTTCATCCCGCAGGTGACATGTTTTGTTTTCAGAGTGGAATGCTATCCATCAGCTTTGTTTTTAAGGATGGCAATGTTGGACTAATGTGGGAGAGAGAAAAATCTTTGAAAGAAACTAGTAGCAAAAAGAAACAATTAAAATGATCTTCCAGTGGTTCCACAGAAGCCTTGGAGAGAAGAATTCAATGCCAGAGACAGGTCCAGTTACCTGCCCATCAAGTCCTCACCCACTACCCAAGGGCCTGAAGTAAGAAGGGCTGGCTGTTTAGGATACAATTCTGCTGGCAAGTGAGGTTCTCAATATATAAATTAGCATTTGGAAATAACTGCATTTGCATAGTGAAGCCAACAAGATAGAGAAGAGACTATTTTCCAGTAACAGGAGATTCCTTACTCAGAAAAGGCAGCTGTCATTAAGAATCCGTAAACCTATATCCACATTCACAAAACCACTGAAAGGGGCCTGAACCTGAAGAAAGTGAAGTTTAATGTCATAGATTGCTCGTGAGCTTCAGAGGTTTGTTTTTGTCTCCTTCCCTATGGCAGCAAAGGAACTTAACTAAAGGTTCTGAGTTAGTATTTCATTTCCCAGACTTCCCAGGCCGACTGATGACTTCCTTCCTCACAGCTATTGTGGCTCTAGGCTGACTTTTCACACCATCCAGTGCTGTGATCATTTATCCTTAGCCTGTGAACTCTTTGAGCACATAGGCCATGTCTGATGGCCTCTTCTTAGCCTTCTGCCCACACAGCACCTGGCATACTGTAGGCACTCAATTAAATGGCTGTTGAAAATATGTAAAACAGGTACTATCTAATGACAACTCTTTGCCTATGTGTAGTGATAGGTACTGATATATTTATTATTCATGCCCACAAGCACACCTTTCATATTCAAACCAACCAATCCGAAGCCTATACTCCAATCACGTCCTTTGCTGGGTTCTCACAGGGCTTTTACAGTGTGGCCACTATTCTTCCACCCTAATCATCCTCGGGCTGGATACTAGGCAACTAGGGAGAGCCTCTCTGCTCAGCCCCCGCTGAAGTTATTCATACTAGCCAATCCTGAGACTGTTTATCTTGCCTTCTCTCACAAAACACAATGGAGGCTCCTGCTCAGGTTCTCCCCTTGCTTTTTCTACTCCCTGACCAAGCCTGGTGCTTTCCCATGTGGCCCCTGTGTGGCATGGCACACCCCCTCCTCTTAAGAACTGTCAGAAAATATATACAGAGGGTGCCCAAAAAATCCATACACATTTTTTTTTTAAGGGTAGTGTCACTGGCCCTCCCATGCAGGATCCGAACTGGGGCCACCAGCATCCCAAGCCAACTCCCAACCACTGCGCCACTTAGCCAGCCCAATCCATGCACATTTTAAGACAGGAAAAAAACTATCAAAATTTTGACTCAATATATACCGATAATAACAGATGAATTCAAGTCACGTTTGACTTCTGCAATTAACTACAAGAGGTGCTCAAAGTGGTTCCCATCACCATCCAGGCACTTCTGATTACAGTAAACTATTGCCTGAGCAACGTTGGCCAAACTGTCCACTTGTATATATTTTTTTTGGCACCCCTAGTGTGTGTGTGTGTATATGTGTGTGTGTGTGTGTGTGTGTGTGTGTATGTGTGTGTGTGTGTGTATATATTATTTAATGATACTTGTCTTCTGATCTGTTGGCCTCACCATGCCTGAATAAAAATAAAATCTACATTTTAAAACAATTAATGGCTAAATAGAAGGGCCCTGCTCATCAATTAATTCTTTGATGGCCTTCTGGTAATAATGTAGTTGGTAGGCTTCACACCCTGAGTTAGATCCTTCATTGTAAATTTAAACATGACCTTAAAAACCCTTTCGGATTCCCATTTTAAAAAGAATGCTATTTAAATTTCCAGTAACCATGACCATTAAAAATTTTTCATTTGTCTGACTTGATATAATTTTACATATGTTTGTGCCTCTTCCCTGAACACACACTTCTTAAGGCAATTGGGAATTTAAAGAAAGAAAGAAAGAAAGAAAGAAAGAAAGAAAGAAAGAAAGAAAGAAAGAAAGAAAGAAAGAAAGACAAAGAAAGAAACAAAGAAAAAAAAACAGCATGTAAATCCCCGATACATTAACTGATTGATGATGTTTTTTAGGATTGGGGTCCCAGGGTCTTGCTCGACTGCTCTTCCTCTACCCCCCACCCCATAACTCTTCTCAGAATCCTAGGGTCTCTGGCAACACAAGTTGAAATAATTGGTTAACTGGAAACAGCACAGCAGTGAAGATGATAAGTCCTTACTCTGCCATTTGCTACCTTTTTCCTCCTAAAATATGAAACAGCAAAGACAGCCATGTCCACTGGCTGAGAGAGAAGGCTGTGGTGTGAGACTTCGTGATTTCATATGCCTGCTTGAGCCTCATGACCGTACAATTGAGAAAGTTGCTTCACCTTTCTATACTTCATTTCCCTCACCTGTAAAAGGAAACTAGCCATGTTCACTACTCAAAAGGCTTTTAAGGCTGTCACATAATATACATAAGGTTACTGGCTCACAATAAGCAATATAATGAAAACAGTATGTATTAAACATAAAATGATGGGACTCTCAGTTTCTTCCTCTCATATAAGATAGGGGTCACTATCTATTATTCAAAGTTGTGGTAAGGATTAACTGGCATGGTCAGAAACACGCTATCATAAAACATATGCAAACATGATGCATTGTTATTAATTGTACAGTATTTATGCCTCTCCTTTTTTAATCCCCAACCTGTTTTATTTTCTGCTTCTTGCTTACTTCAAGGTCTTTTTGTTGTTGCAATTAATGAGCTTTCCCATAAATCAGTCATAAGTAACGATTTATGAATTACAACTGGTTCAAAGCTGATTTATAACCTACAGCAAATAATGCTTGGTACACGTGCTGAATTGAATAAACTACTATCAACAAAATGTTTTCTATTTTAAAGTCTAAATTATGTTACTTCACATCAAAAGCCACGTTTCAACATCTCTTTTATAAGATGTTTTTATCACATCAAAAGGAAATCAATTTAAAGGTATGCACTATCTATTACAATGTCATCTGACAGCATTTATTTACAAATGGATTTGTGTGGGCTTTGAATTAAACTATAATACTTTTAGCCTTGGCCCAGAGGATATCTTGACTTCATCAACAGACCTTTCTTCCTTCCCTACCCATGCTCCATTGCACTGAGACACAGAAGGAACTGAGCACTAGAGAGTAGCTAATGAGGATGATTTATTTAGCACAGTATCATTGCTAAGTCAGCATAAACTGTGTATAGACATTGGAATTAGTTTGGGAGTGAGGTGGGAGAAATATAAATTTAAACACAAGCCCCACCCCAACAGATAGCTACACTCACACTCCTAGGTAACAACAACAAATCTCCCTAAACAATGAACCAGAAAAGTTTACCCCAAACTCAGCATGGACACTGAGGCCTCCAAACCACACCTTACCACCGACATCAACATGACTTGCTCTTCTGATGTCTGTATTCGCATCTCTATCCTCTTCAGGGACTCTCCAGCCAATGCAAAGGATTTGTTTCATTGTCCTTATAGGAACTTACCCAAAGATCTATCAACTCTTTCCAGAAAACATTCATGAAAGCCTGTGCTCTAAAATTCTTTGAATCTGTCGCCTCACCTTGTTCTTTTCACTAATCCTGGATTGCTGTATCATAACTCTTGTGCAATCCTAATCAAGTTCCCACATTGAAAAAGCATCCTAAAATCAAACTTCTGATTCTCAGAAAATTCTGGCCTAATCTTCACTGTTTCTCTCACAGACACTCCCACAACACTTTGTGAGTAATAAACTCAGCACTGTCTTATCAACAGGTTGTGTGGGGGATGTTTTGGGAGACATCTTGACACAATACTAAGGTGGGTTATTCATTTAAAATGTTCTTGAATCTCAATCTTGCTGTCTCTATTTCTCTCCTCGTCCCATCCCCACCCACATTTGTTGACTAATAAACATCCTACTCTTTTGCTGTATCCTAAGAAAACTATGTTCAGGAAAATTCATTCCCATCTAAAAAAAAGAAGTCACAAAACTAAAACTATATTATTTATTTTGGGAGAGGTTGATCTAACATAATGCATATATTGAATTTGGTTTAAGCTAGGACTAGGTAAATTTTTTCTGTAAAGGGCCAGATAGTTCAGGTTTTATAGGCCATATGGTTTCTCGCTTCAACTACTCAAGTCTGTCATTTTAGTTTTAAGGTAGCTATAGACAAAAGATAAATTAATAGGTATGGCCATGTTCAAATTAAACTATTTATGGGCACTGAAATTTGAAATATAAAATTTGAATTTCATAACTTTCACATTTCAAAATATTCTTAATTTTTTTTTCAACTGTTTAAAAAGTTATTCTTAGTTCATAGTGCATAGAAAAATAGGTGGTGGGCTCTTAGAAAATTGTTTGCTGAGCTCTAGTCTAAACAAGTGTTGGCTATATTATTCCTATTGTCTGAGACTGATTAAGTCTGGACATGTGACACAATTTGACCAATGAGATGTGAAGAGAAGTCAGCTGAGAGGTCCAGGAATTTTCTTTTTCTTCCCATAAATAAGAAGAAAAACATGGGGAGAAGTAGTTCTTCATTCTATTTCTGGATATACTTGTGAGTATAAGATGCTTAAAGTTGCTGCAGCCATCTTGTGGCCAAGAGAGGAGGCAGCCTGAGGACAAAGCTGATATGACCAGGATGGAAAAATGGAAAGAGGGAAAGAATTTGCAATTGTTGATACTGTGATAAGCAGATGAATTAATAAATCCTGAAACTGGCTTCCTATGTATTTTCTTATGTAAAATAATCAATTCTTTTCCATGCAGTTATCATTTGTTTTCTGGTTACTTACAGTCTAACCTATCCCGATACTTTCACATTCCTTCTCTTCTCTTCTCCTCTCTTCTCCTCTCTCTCTCTCTCTCTCTCCCTCCCTCCCTCCCTCCCTCCCTCCCTCTCTCCCTCTCTCTCCCTCTCCTCTTTTTCTCTTCCCTCTTTCCCTAACCAATAGCAAAGCAAAGACAAAGTAGACAGCAGAAAAATTCTGATTTCTTTGCCATTAAGTCTGAGACCTATCGAGGGAAACGAAGTAAGCTGAAGCAACATGATTTGCTTCTAAGAAAGCAAGTGAGGCTTATCACCATCATGCTAAGGCTTTCTGCTGCAGTCATTTCTCTCGATCTTTTTAAACTTTAAAGAAAGCTAGAATACATAGGGAAAGGAAAAACAAATTAAATAACACCTCTCCAAATCAAATTTATCATACAAATATTTACTAATATAGGTCATTTTTTTCTCATTTGAAACCCAATTTTGCAAATATGTTGTGCTTTCTCCACCATTATGCAAGAGTATGAGGTCCTATAGATTTTCAGAGATAAGAAAATTTTTGTAAATATGCCCAGAGCTGACACTCTAGGCAAATGTAATAGAAATGATACAACATTGAAATGGCTGCAACCTGTCAAGTCAAAAGGAGGCTTTTTGGCTAAATACATGGACCTTGTAATGTTTCTAGAAACTGTTGGGGTTTTAAGAAACTGAGATTTAGAAAAAAACAAAAAAAACAAAAACAGCATTTTCATTTTTCTAGAGAACATATGTGGCTTATAGTAAAAGACTACATATGTTTAATGTTTAGAGGTGACATTACAATCTCGTTGGATAAGAAGGAGTGAGTAGAGAGAATGATATATTAAAAAAAGAAAAGCAGGAAGGAAAAAGAAAAGAAATGTGTAGCCAACCTGTTGGTATGTTCTGGACAGCATAAAATCAGGATTACAAGAACACTAAATTGTCTACCCCTTCTAGAACTGCACAATCTTGTTGGAGTTATAATACAAATGTATGGAGACACATAAAAAAAAATAAAAAGTGTACATGTATGTATCGAGGCACTAATGTGACTCAATATATTCAATATCTAAATGCCATAAATACTGTCAAAAATAAAAATAGACACAGGTCTTCAGAGAAAGTTTTAATAAGAGGCAGGGTGTTGGTAAAGGCAGAGGGGCACTACTGTGAAAGCAGAGAAAGAGCACACAATAATAAGGAAGCTGACTTGATGGATGCAGAGCTTACTTTGCAGAATTTAGGTCAAGCTGACCCAACTGGAGAGTTCTGCAGGCCTGCTGGAAGAGTCTGCACCGGCTTCAATAAAGACACTTAGGAAGAAACCCCAAGCTCTTAAGCAGAAAAGGATGTGATAAGATCATTGTTTTAGTAAGGTTCCACCCTTGTGTGTACAATAAATTGGAGAGAGAAGATTGGTTGATGCAAAGATCAGATGACATTAATCATCAACATCCCTCATGTTACTTTAGAACTGCATGGAACTGATCTTAAATCTGATTATCTGACTACTGAGAGGTGTATACGCATAGGTTCAAATTAATCAGCTCTAGTTGAAATCCTGTAGAGCAGGAAATACCAGGGATGGCAAAATTAGCTTCTGTATGTGGTTGCATAAAAAAAAAATATCAGTGTACACTGAGTGAGCAGGGTATCATTTTAGAAACTCTGATGTACAAGTCAGGAAAGAGGCATCTCTGATTTCTAGCACTGCTTTCGTCTACTCTGTAAACCACACACAAAGCACTAGTAAACACACGTTCATTTGGGGTCCCCTGACAACATCCTATACTTTCCAACTTGGAATGATGCTGAGGCATAGAAATCCACACCCTCAATTTATATTAGCAAAACCTAGTTGGACAAGAAACAGATTTAGAATGAAGTGAGGAGGGTTGGAGGGTTGGCTTAGTATAACTGACTGGTCTTTGGTACATTGGCCTTCTTTGAGCTGGACCTTCGTTAAGTGGGAGTGATGACAATAATATTAATAAATAGACACTGAGAGGATTACATGCACTAAATGGCAGAGCATAGACTCAAAGCAGACTTCCAAATCTGCCCATGTACCTCCATAAATGCAACTGCCACACAACCAATTTCTCAAAGTAAAAATGTAAGAAACTTCCTGACTTTTCTTTTTCTTGATTGACATCCAGCTCAATGCTACTAATTGGACTCTACTACTAAAATGTAAGTGGATCCATCTACTTTTCTTCATTGTCCTTTTTTAGAACAAATCATTTTCATTTCTCACATGGACCACTGAACTACCCTTTTACCAGTTTCTCTACTTTCGCAATTGCCTCACCACAATTAATTCTTCATACAGCATTTAGAGTGAAGTTTAAAAACATAGGTATGTTTATGTCATTCTTCAGTTAAAATGCTCCTAGTTTTATACCATTACAGAGCAAAGTGCAAGCTGTTTTGATTTCAATCAAATGATCGTCTGACACCTGCCTGCCTACCTCTCTTACCTTGCAATTTTTTTCACCCCTTCCTTCTCTCTTCAACCACACTGGACTTCCTTCTTTCCTCAAACACTCCAAGCTTTCCCCCCGACTCAGGACCTTTGCGCTAAGGTTCCCTCTGCCAACATCACACGTCCTTTGATTTTTGCACAGTTGGTTTTCCTTGTCATTCAGGGCTCCCTTTAAATTTGACCTTCTCAGAAAGTTCTTTTTTGCTCATCCAGCCTAAGTTGTCTCTCTATCATCATCTATCACATCACTGTATTTAATTTTCACTGTATTTATCATTATTTGGTATTTTTTCATATATATATATATATATATATATATATATATATATATATATATATGTATTTTCTTACTGCCTATCTCATTTGCGTGAAATGTTCTGATCCATGGAGCACATACTTGTCTCCCCTGTTCAGTGGTATTCACCTAGAAAAAAGTACTCATCAAACATTTGTTAAATGCGTGAATGAATAAATTAATGGGTGTTCAAACAGACAGAAGCACCTTATAGATAGTTAAAGCTACACATTCACTGAGGACCTAAATGATGTCAGATTCACTAATTTATCTGTGGCATCTAGTAGAGTTCAACTCACATAGTAGCAATTACATCAATTTCTGGAATAATGCTTGTCTAGTTTTTAGTTGTCATGGAAATCCTTCCTACAAAGAAAAGCTAGAGAGAAAAAAGCAATAGAAAGGTCATTTCATTGTCTCCTTGCTCACTTTGGGTTTTTTGTTCTTTTTTTTTTTTTTTTTTTTTTTATGGAAAAGGCTTCCCTGTTTCATTGTCTTTATTATTGTCAGTAGCAGCCCTGTTTTAAGTTTGGCCAAACAATGCCCTCTGCTGTATGTGCCTAAAAATAACATGATTGCCTTGAAAATTCCAACGTAGATGATGCATAAGTTACTTTTATGATTTGCATGTTCACATAACAACCTGTACTTCAGAACTAAGAAGGCTTGACTTAGCTTTTGGGTCGCTCCATTGGATCAAAGCAGTTACAGCAGAAAACAAGGGTTCTTATAGGCAGAAAGTCAAATATCTTCAAATGCTCCTTAAAATAGAGGAGCCCCTTGATCAACACATTCTTGCTTCTGAAACTCATTTGAACCATTAATTAGAAAACCCACGGGTGAAAAAATTTCTCCTAATTTTTCTGTACATCCCAAAGGAATAAGTTGGAATAGGCAAGGAATTGAAGTAGGTGGTGACCGCCCCAATTGGTCTTAGCAATAACAAGTCAAATCGACTTCATGTTAGAAAAGCAAACTCAGAAATATAGCCAATGACTTAGCAAAGCTAAAAATGGAAGTTATTTGTGTCTTCCTGTTTGTTTTGCCTCGTGTGATGCCGGAGAGATAAGCAAGCATACCGGGCATAAAGTTTCTGGCTGTTTCTGAATCCTTTTGAATATATTCATTTTTTGAGTTTGATTATTTATGAAGAAATAAACTATAGATGACTGACTTGTTTCTTAAATTAAAGGGTGAGATTTCAGGTGTTCAAGAATACGCTTATATTTTTATGATAGCTGCTTCTTGTTGTGTTGCTTTAATGAAATGAATAACCAAAGGTAAAAAGCTTAAAACCTCAAGCTCCATATACCACTTGATATTTCACTCTTTAGGAAATGAAACCAGGCTACCCCAATGATCAGAAATGTGCCTGCTTGTAGCAATGCGTGCATTCTCCTTTGCAACTAACATTTTTGCGTCTGGAGCCCTACCAACGCATAAAAACTTCTTTTCTTTCCCCTTCCTTTTTGTTCTTATTTTTCTCAGGTTTAGGGCTATCCAATGACTGATACATGCTATTCTTTATCCTTAAATTTGGTCTTTGTGTTTTACACTTTTCCTGAGGGAGATCTTCAAATAACACTACAGATTTAGCGAAACAACAACACAGGGACCTAGGCAATCGTAGTTCAGGAAAACAGAACCCACCAAGAGTTCCCCAGTGCTTACAGAATAAAGCCTGAAGCCCTTACTGGCTTTACCCACTAGATGCCAGTAGCACCCCCGGTTGTGACAATCTACAATGTCTCTAGACCATTACCAAATGTTCTCTGGGGGCCAAATTTGCCCTCTTAGAAACTACTGCCTTAGTGACATGCGCGACGCTCCATGATGCTGGGCCATACTGCTTTCCCAGTCTTGTTTCCCATTGCTCTCCATAATACACTCTACGCTGCAGTCTGTTTCTGATTCTAAAAATGTACCCCTTACTTGACTTCATTCGAGCCTTGCTCCTGTTTTTTGCATGGCCTGAAATGTCTGACTCTGAGTTTCCTTTCAAAGTTGTACCCAACTTCAGAGCCTGGTTTACAGTGACAATTTCTACTAGACCTTCCTGAGTCTTACTGGCCTTCTCCTAAGTGTCTGTAATGCCAAGATGACAGCAGTCATCAAATATGTGTTTGAATCCAAATGTTTAGGAATACATTTGACCTATTCACTTATAAACTCCCTAAAGGAACTGGATGATATCTAGGAATTCAGTAAATATTTGCTGAATTGTATCACTGAATATAGCCCACATTTCAATTCATAGTTAGGGCCAGGATGATAAGCTAATATCAGTGTCCATCCATAAGACCCATTATGTGAACCAAAAAATAAATATATAAAAATAAAAATGGTATATAACTTAGTATAAATGGTAAAGAGGGGGCTCAATAATTCCTCCATGCCTCCCCCACTCCAGGAGCAAACAAAAACTTATAAATACATTATTTTGAAGAAGTACATTACCAAAAATCGGTATGCAAATGGGTTATTTAAAACAACAGGGTAAAAATTTGTCTTTACCAGCAATAAGCTATATCCTAAATACCATATCCAGTGTACCTACCATGTTCTATATACTAAATATGTGTATATGTGTGAGAGAAAGAATGAACAAACGAGAAGGGGAGGGAGAGAGAGAGAGAGAGAGAGAGAGGGAGAGGGAGAGGGAGGGGGAGGGGGGAGAGAGAGAGAGAGAGAGAGAGAGAGAGAGAGAATAGACTAAAAAATAAGAAAATATTGGTTCTTGTAGATTGCTAACTACTTATAAAATTGACACTCACTAATGGAATCTAGAGACTTTCAAAAAAACTCAGAAATACAAATGTATGTAGTGTCTATCTGTGAAACTTCCAAGAGGTTGTATACTCTGATTTACATGTGTTATTGTTATGAGGGTACATGAGTTAATACATTTAGAACAATGCCTGATACACAGATGATTCTGTATGAATGTTTGTTGTTTTTATTGTTATTGTTATTTGTTTAGTCCTGTTAACAACTGAAATCCAATTATAGATAATGACTAATATGTCAGCCTATTATAATCTGATGCTAAAGCAATTTGAATCACATAGCTTTCTTAGTTTGATTTTTTTCATTAACCATCTTATTTAACTATAATTTGCTCTTCCATAAAAATTCATAGTTCAATCCATCGGTTCCTAAGAAGTTCATGAATGAATTTCAAACTATTTGTCAATCTCTTGTATTTATATGCAAATTTTCATATAAATGTGATTGTGTATTTTTATAGGAAGATTATTCATTGGCTTTAACATCCCATTCTCTAAGAGATATGACTCCAAAAAAATTTAAGTTCTACATGAAAAGATTTGACAAAATGAAGTATTTGAAAGGTTTATTACAGTTCTAGCTATAATACAATTTAGCAAATTGGTATTCTGCTCTATATATCCATTTCTTATGTGTTCAGTTAGTGTGACTACAACCTTCTCATAATGAGCTACTAAAATCAGATTTCTGAGAGTACAAAAACAAGGACTAGATCTGGATTTGAGTAAATTCAAGACAAATGTCCACTGGAAAATGTTCTGAAATGAAGTCTTCTCTGGTGACAATGTTCCTTGCCATACACTTTAAACATTGATATTCAGCTGACAATTTGTCATCCCGTGTCATTTCTTTAAGGAATTTGAGTTAATATAAGAATCAGGGTACTGCGTGATGAAATGGGGTCCTAAGCTTCCTCAATAGAAAGAAATGGGAACTTCTCTGCTCAGCTTTTCTTCATTTTTCCATAGTTTATTCCTATAGGGAAAGTGCACTGAGACAGTGTAATTGGATTGCTAATGTTTATATATTTCTTAGAATATTTTGGATAATCATGACTGATGCCAAAAGAGAAAATATCATGCTTATTAATATTAGTAAAGATCAACTGGAATAAATGAGAAAAAATTATATTCCATTAAAACAATTATAACCAAAACCCCAGTAAGAATCCTCACTCCAAAAAATAAAAAAATCTAATGCTGAAGAGGTTAAATTACAGAAACTGGATAGTTTTAGCTTCTCATGATGCATATGATAGGATAATTTTCTCTAGGGAATCTGAGTTTGAAAAAGGGAATAAAAGGATAGCAAATAAGAGCGACTGAACATCTCAAATGACATTTAATCAAAATATGGAAAATTATTTTTCTCCTCATGATATTCTCCTGACTGTCCACAGAGGCCAATGGTTATTCTTTTATTCCTCTTTTTACATATGCTTATATATTAATATTAATATCTAGATATTTTCCTGTCCAGGTTAATGACAAGACAAGCAACTAAAGAATGTTTTGAAAAATCTAACAAATCCATGAAACTCAAGTCCCTGGCAAGGCAGGTGAAGAAAGATTTGATTTCAGAAGTTGGTAATGCAGTTAATGACTTTGCTTCCCATGCTTCCTTTGGATTGATGACTAGCTGGGAGGAATTGATAGCCATTAACCCCCACCTGCTCATTAATCGTTAGGAAATGCCCTATGCAAGGTCATCATTGCAGTTATAGGCTGAAAACAAACAAACCAACAGCAGCACCCAAAAGGCATATGGATTTTTGTAATAAGTAACACAATTTACATTGCCATGCAAAGAATCTGACAAGAATAAATACCACATAAATAGGGCCATTCTGATTTTAAAATTGCCTCCCAAGGTTTTACCAAGTACTCACTTCCCTGTTTATTATTAAACTGTGCAAAGCCTCCCTTTCCTAGACAGTAACCAAGGCAAAGCACTAAACATATCAACATGTCTGGGCTTCATTTTATATTAGGGTGCTGGGAAAGACAATCTCTAAAGTCACTTCAGCTCCAAGAATATATGATTCTAAGTATGCTCAACAACATTGCGTAAACTTTACCTACAAGGGAACTCCTTCGACTTCGTAATTCCTCATCAACTTCGTAATTCCCCATCAGTCGATCATTTGAAACACTGTGCTGAGACCAGCCTAAGTAAACAATAGTCATGAGCCAGTGCCTAAGTGCCATAGTGAGTGAGTGTGTACATGATTATGTGGATAATTATACGTAGTCTAGTGTTCAGGGGGAGACAAGTACATTTTGAAACAGTTAGTGAAGGCTATATGGACATGAGATTTAATAGAATATGGGCATTTGGATAAGCAAAAGGTCTGACATTCCAAGGGACAGGAAAACATAAGACATTTACCCCTTCACTACAATTTGCTGAGTGCCTACTAAGTGTCAAACACAGTGATTAGCTCTTGACTCTTAAGGCCAAGTGTCTCTCATCAAGAATCTCACAGTGTAGTGAGATTCCTAAGCCAGCAAACAAGGGACTCTAATATAGTAGAACGTGCTAGAGAAGAATGAACAGTTTCAGGAGAACACACTAACACAAAGAAGAAAGATGGAGAGACGGGAAAGAGTTTCTTGGGAAATAGGCATGTAGTGGGTGGGAAATGTATGAAAGTGAACATGACTATTGGACAGAGAGAGGCACAAGGTGACTTCTATTATATATATATATATATATATATATATATATATCCAGTGGGATAGAAGGTAGGATAAGATAACCCAAGGTAGAGAAAAACAGACAAAGGGATTTAGATTATATACTAAGTCATGTGATGGTTTTAGGGACTTGAGTTTTCTTATTTTGATGCAAAGGAATAAGATAATAAGAAGAGTATTTAAGGGAAAGCAGATTTGCAATAATATGGAGAATGAATAGGGAAGAGTGTACTGTGAGACCTAAAGGTTAACAAAGACATGATTTCGATAACCAAGGTATGAAATAATGAGCGTCTGTACTCATCTTTGCTTTTTACCTAAAATACAGACTGACTTATGACATCATGATTTTCATACCTCTGTCCTGTAATCCTTATCCTGTGAGGGGTCTTCATACTTCACCAGCTCCCTTGATTCCTGGCCCATCCTTGTCTGCTCTGACTTGTATTTCAGGCTCTTTAACACATCAGAGCAAATCCTGCACATTTAGTCCTGTATCCCACTGCAGACCTTGGAGCCACTTCCTTTCAGTTCTCAGCATGACTTAGGAGTTTAATAAATTCACCAAAATGACCAACACAAACCTGATAAGAAAACTCTTTTTAATTGAGTCTGTGTTTACGAGATCTGTGCAAGGGGAGGAAACAGGGTAGACATACTGTGATTTCCAGGCAACGTCATTTAATCAGAATGCAGATAGCCGGGATGGCCTCCTAATTAGAACTGGAACTGGTTTCAAGTAACCTCAACACTGTTAACATCACATAGTGAGGAAACCTTGGTGATGACATGTCAGATAACGGAAATGACTGTAATCACTGATTTCTTTGTTTCCCCTAATGACCGAAAAAGAGGGATTATAGGCCAAACACAGACATTTGAAAATGGGATTCTTATTTATTGACTTAAGGCAGTCCTCATTTTGCTTGGTCCAAGTCCTCTTTTTTTGTACAGTGCTTGTATAACAGATTTGCTCTCAGTTACCATGGAACCTTGAAAAATGAGGACTCAGTTCCAATGTGAATAAGCTGCAGTTAACACAGTATCGGGCAAAGCAAGAACTCCCTCTATTTTCCTGTATTCATTTGCCTACAATGCGTTATATCTAAAAATAAACCATGGAAAAAAAAATCAGGAATACACATAAAAAGTAATAAGGAACTTGGTCCCCTATGGTATCTTAATGGGATAAGGAAGTAGGGAAGCCTGTGCACGTCTCTATTGAAGTCATTAGTTAACTACCCTTCCCTTGGTGTGGATAATGAAAATTACTTCACGGTTATTTCTCCCGCCATTTTTCTTTATTTGCTAAACAATGCATTTTAGAAAGAATAATCACATTGAAAAAATACAAGGTTGATATTATGGATGCTGGATGATACCAGTGCAAGCCCCCTGACCTTTCTGTACCCTTCTGTAAAGTGCAGACAAAACACGTGCTCTTCCTATGCTAAAGAAATGCTGAAAAGGTAAAATTTTAATCAGAAGTAAGGGTGACAAAAAGGAAAACCCACAAAATGAGGTTAGTGTATGATATGGTTGTCAATCCTTCATCCTCCAGTCCTATCTTTTAAGCTCTATGTAACTGCTATGTGAACAGGAATGGAAGGTGGTGGGAGAGGCAGGCAAGACTCCAAGATCAGTTGTTGGCACCCTACTGCCCATTGGCAATATCCGTATCATCATTGATTTTGTCAATAAAGTTTTATTGGGACACTTACACACCCATTCATGTATGTGTTATCCATGGCTGCTTCTACACTAAAGCATAATTATGTGGTTGTGATAGACTATAAGGCTCACAAAGACTAAAATTGTTATTCTTGGACCCTCTATAGAAAAAAAAGTTTGTTGACCTTGCTTTACAGTGTCCCAAGAGATTCTTTTCCTACCTATTCTCCTCAGTCCCAAAGGTACCAAGATGATCCAATAGGGCATGGGAGAAAAATCTGGCAATGGTGCCACGTGTCACATGACATTCATGAGGAATCCTGAGCAAGAGAGTGATCTGTACAACACAGCTGGCAGTACCAGTCATTGTTCCTATGCTTTTAGCACATTGCGTCATACTGCTATTCCTGTGTGTCTGGCTAAGTGGCTTTAGGGATTCTGTTACTTCATTTTAACTAAACTAATACCAAATCAAGAAAGGGGTTTACAGAGAGTTTTTCAAAGATAACACAGAATGAATATTCTACTGACAAAGCAAACAAACACACAACAAATAAAAAGGATAGAGCTAACATTTTATCTCCTAGTATGAGCTCTTTCAGGCCGTAAAATGATTGTAATGTAAACAAATGTTCATTGTGATTAATCCTGTATACGTGTGTGCGCACCCATATGTATGACGTGTGTGTGTGTTAATGACCATGCTCTCCGTCAATCATGCCCCATCACACCCTTGTCCTAGATGTATACTCTCTTTTGAATTTATTAAGTTCTCATCAATATCGCTGACTGATACCAGACTTCTTTTGAATTTTTTCTTTCCACGTCACCCTTTTTGTCTATACAGAACCATCAAAGCACATTGCTGTGCAAAATCAATGCCTCATCTGCCCCTGAGACTGAGAATTGTAATTCTGCATGTGCCTTTGGCTGCTTGGAGAATGACCTGGAAACAGGTCTGTGAGAGGCAGATTTTTGAACTATCTTCTCCTTGCTCCTTTTTCTCCTTCCCTCCCAAATTTTCCTTCCTTTTGCCATTCATTAGAAATATGAATTAAAATCTGCTGGATTTAAACCTTAAAACTCATGAACATTTGACCCAAATTAATAGCAACAGTCTTTGAGAGTATTAATTTTAAGAAGAACCCTAGAGAACTAGATAAAATATGGGTGTCTTATCAATCATATCACTGAATGTGTTTTATCTAACCTATAAATTGGTTGTGATATCATCTGTCTTTCCTTCCTCATTGTTATCAGGGAAACTTGAGATAGTTTATGAGTTATTAGCAAAATTTAAACTATAAGTATTAGATAGACTTTGGAAACTGATAATTTTTTTTTTTTTTACTTTGAATTCATACTAAAAACAAAACAATTCAGAAAGGTGAGGGAAGGAGAGACACCGAGCAAAAAACACAGCTTTCTAGGTGGCAGACGCTTACTGAGTACTTTACATAGACAATTTTATTTAATCTTCATAACAACTGCATGAAGCAGATGCCCTGTTAGTCTGTCGTTCACTCCATATCACACCATTAGTACCTGATCTCACGTCTGTCTAAATCAACCCCTTGTAACCACTGCACTGTACACATGCACTTTCCAGCTTTGGACAAATGCCTTACTCTCTTGGTAATTCATTTTCTTCACTTCTAAAGGGATGGAGAGAAACATCACTACTATGGAACGCTGGCTACATGACCATATCTCATCCTAATAAGACCCCACTTCTTAGGAGTGCTTCCAGTCATTTCATCTTTGAGAATCGAAGACAGAACATTGAAGCACTCTGCCCCAGGCTTCACAGCCAGCCTGTTGTGGGGCCTGCACTTCAGTCACCAGTTCCAGATCCATTTTCCTACCTGGCAGTGAATTTTGTGGGATCAAGTGAGACAATCTAAATGAAGATCTGGCACACAGTAGGTATACAACATATAGTATGTGCTTTGTGTCCTAAAGAAACTCCTCTTTTCTCCTGGAATATGATCAGTACAATGATGTATGCTCCACTTAGAAACCTGAAAATGAGGACTAAGGTGAAATGTCTATCTGAATTGGCTAAATCAAGGAGAAGCCATCTCTGAGCCATGAACGTGGAGTGTCATATGGAGCATACAAGCTTGCCACTGGGTTCCTTCTTACCAGCCTGTACTACACTAGCAAACTTCACTCTCAATTTTTTTGTTTTTGAAGAAAAACATTTCCAGCTAATAACACAATTACACTTAAGTATCAGAGCTCATTTTAGTATTATTGCATTTGTTAAATCTAACTGAGTCCAAATTACTTCCTCATTGCTAATAAGAGAAAGGAGGAGGGAAAGGAGGAGGAGGAGAGGACTGAGGTGGGGGGATGTTGTGAGGGCGAGAGGAAGAGAAGGAGACATATACAGACTGACAGAGAGCAAAACAGAGAGATATCAATGCTGCATATAGCCTCAAGTCCAATAAATGTCAGTTAAACTTGCTCCCCACGGTTTCTATGGAAACCCCTTAAGTTAAGAGTGGAACACAGACATTTTTTGGACTGCAATTCACGAGCTGTTTATTTAATTATGATGAAACATGAGACTGTTTGGGACAATACTATTATCATACTGATAGCATTTAGAAATCAACAAATACGTATGGCAAAATAAAAAGTTATTTTTTTCTTTTTCGAAAAATATTAGCGTCATGCAAATTGCATGCAAATAATATGCAGCTTGGTTTTACAGGACTTCACACATTATTTCCTGCAGGCGAACCCCAAATTAGGTAAATGACATTTGTTAAAAGGGACTTTGGAGGCCTCATGCCAATTAGACCCCCCACCACCACTTTGCCCAGTGAACAAAACCAAGGTCACAGCATTTTTCAATTAAACCCAGGATAAAACCAAAGTGCAGCACAGCTGGAAAAGCCAGCTCATTATTGCCCCATAGATCATTTGTGAGCAATGAAGGTCTCTGGTGTTTTCCTGTTTTATAGACATTTGAATATAAAAATAAAGAAAATAGCTTCAGATTAGCTTTTGCCTTACAAAATAAACAACCACTTTTAGGGCATTATTCCTGGTGGCCCAAGAAACATGATGAGAAGTCATCATTTTTCTGTCTCTGATAATTGGAAAAGGTTTGCTTAGCGTTTCATTTGGCCCCAGAGAACCATCTGATGAATGGACTCATTCATCCCCATGGACCTTCACTAAACAAGCACAGAGTTTCCACCTCCAGTGGGTCAGGCACTGTGCTAGGGACAAAGGAGACAAGAGGAAACCCCATTTCCTGCTTAACACTTTGTAAGCGGGCATTTGAGCTATATGATGAGTTTAATCGTTTCCCGCAAAAAATGTGTTAATTATGGGCTTTTTGAAGGGAATGTATTCATTTAATTGATAAATATTTATTGAGGGATAACTATGGCTCAAATGTGCCAGGCTCAGATAAACCCAGGTTCCTGCCTTCCAGGAGATTACAATTCAATGGGGACAAAAAGACCCCTAATCATGAGTCATAGAGCAAGAAGTCCATTGTGGGGCCTGCTGCTTCCCCGTCTTCTCTTTCTGGTAGAAATGCCACCCATGAAGTGTGCTTGTGTGTGTGGCGTGACTGGCTGGTGGAGGGCAGGCCAAGGAGGGAGCTTCAGGGATGTTTCCACAGGAGAAAAATTCATCCAGCTCTGTCCATGAGCCACAAGTACTCTTGCAAGATCTTTAGCCCTTAAAATACGACTGAAGGAGGAGGCACTCACAAGAGGACACCCCAAGGATAGCGACCTCTGGTGTCAAGCTGGGAACATGAAGGGTGTTTCCAAGCTGACAAAGAGAAACGTAAAAGAAATGTGCAAATATGACTGAATATGTCTTTGCGAGTATATCACAGCCTATATTTTAAAATTTAGTAGTGGTTTGCAGAGGCTGGACTTCCCACAAGTTGCTCATGCTAGCAAAGCCCGTCACTGCTATTATTGGATTTGACAGTGTATAATGAGCCATTTCACATTTGCTGCTATGGTGGTGTCCGGCGTACTGTGGGAAAGATTTAGCATGAATCATCACCCACCTAGCTCTCTATTGTGGTCTCCATGTTGTAAACAGGCAACGTGTTTGACAATCTAAAAAAAAAAAGGAAGAAAAACCCCATTAGAACAATTCAGCACATTTTCTCGATCTGCTGCCACCACCATCACCACAGCCAACACTGGTGACAATATTTATTGAATCAACACTGTATTTTAACACTCTCCTGGGACGGAAGTCAAGGCAGCTATTTCTACCACTGGCCATTTTGAACAATGCACTGTTTAATGCCAATAAAAGGATGCATTTGGTGTCCGAAGATCTGTGGTCTACACTTGGTTTGTATTTATCATATGAATGACCTTAAGTGAGTCACATTTTTCCTCTGTTGCAGTGTCTTGACTAAAATCAACTCTTAAGATCAAATGAGATCATGTGTTTTGAATATGGATAAGAAAGAGTTAAACAGAATAAAATGAGATCATATATTTTGAATATGGATAAGAAAGAGTTAAACAGAACACTGAATTATTAGTTAAATAGGATGTTAAGAGTTTGACATAGGCATCTACTGCAAATTCCAACTGGTTTTTTTTCCAATATCCAAAAACCAGAGAGATACTAACATCTCCTCCTCCTACCGATTCCTCATCCAACTCTACCTGACTCCTAACACTCGTGTGGCAATGGCAGATTAAAATTTAGAATCTGAGTTTGAGGGCCCCACACTACTTGAAGTAAAGAAACATGAAGAGATAGAGTTGGCATTTTGCAAAGCATAATGAAATAAATGAAACAATCTTTAATTCCAACAAACACAGATCTTTAAAGACCAGGCTTAGACATGCAGTTGGTGCAAACTGTACAAAGGAAATCCTGAGCAAGAACATATGGAAAAAGCCCATGCAATTAGTAGTTGAGATCAAAGGCATCGATATTGAAATCACCAAGAATCCTATCAGGAAGGGCTGGCCGAGTGGCTCAGTTGGTTAAGAGCTTGCTCAACAGTGCGAGCTGAGCTCTGAGCAATGGCGGTTCAATGCCAGCCTGAGCTGAGTTGTCGCTGAGCTGCCAACAGGTGGCAGGATGGCTCAGAATAAAAAAAAAAAAAAAAGAATTCTATCAGGAATAGGGTTGGAGAGAACAACTGGGATACATATGTTAAAAGCCTCAAGCAGGGAAGAGGAGTGAAGTCCGTGGTTTACTCCTTCAAGGAAGTGATAGCACATGGTAGAACCTGGTGGTGTAAGCTTTGAAGCTGAGCATTTTAATGTGTTAGATGGTTTGGTATGAAATAGATAATGTAAGTAAAAATGCTTCTCAAACCTCAAAGCAATACACCACCAGTGATGATGATATGATGATGATGATCATTATCATTGTCATTATTATTATTACATAAGTAAAACTGAATAATGATTAGAATTTATTTCTGGGATGATCTGTGGATTTTTTGGTCATCGGTTTTAAAAAATGTGTTAACTCAATTTTATAGAAAACTTCCCCCAATCTCATGGTTTCAAGAACCATTAAATTCCTTTCCCGTCAGTAAGACCTATGAAATATGAGTTAGAAGTTATTGTGCCTAGGATTTGTAATAAGGTGAGAGCAAGACAATGAGTAACAAAAACTGTGCATAGATGTGATATATAAGAGGTGGGAGGTGAAAATGTATGTCCATTGCTAAGTCAAGTACCAATTCTCATTTCTCACATTAGGTAAAAATAAGCAGCACTAGACAGGGTGACCACCCTGTCTTCCCCTGGATCCTAGGAAACCATTCTCTTGAGTCTCCTTCTCCCTCATTGGTCACTGTGCTCAGTCTCCATCAATAGTTCTGCCTTATTTGCTGGGCCATTAAACCTTGGGGTGCACCAGGGCTCGGCTAGCGGACCTCTTCAGCTATACTCACTCTTTAAATGATCCCACAGTGGCTTTAAACGCCATCTACAAGCTACAGGCTGCCAAACATATATCTTCAGCCAGCAATGAAGACTTGTATATACAGAGGGTGCCAAAAAATATATACACATTTTAAGAAAGGAAAACTATTAAAATTATAATACTCAATATAGACTGATAACAAAAGATGAATACAAGTCACATTTGACTTCTGCAATTACAAAAGGTGCTCAAAGTGGTTACCATCAGCGTCCAGACACTTCTGATTACGGCGAACTACCGCTAGAGCAATGCTGACCAAAGTGTCCACTTGTATCCATTTTTTTTGGCATCCCCGATATACTTGCTAATTCAAGACCTCCACTTGGAGGCATTAAAAATCAATCTCTCCAAAATAAAATTCTTAATTCTAACTGAACCTCCATCCCTGACAAAGACTTTCTAACAACAACTCCATTCATTCATTCAACAAAAATTTTAAGCTTCTACCATGCACTGTTCCAGGGACCACCCTCCTAGTAGCTCAAAGGCCCCTTGAAGTTTCATTTTTGTTTTGGTCTCATCCCCACTTTTGCATCCTATTACCTTGCTACCTTATAACCTTTATATCCTTATATCCTATACACTGGAATTCTGTATATCAGGAGTCACATCACTTCTCCTCACCTCCACTGCTACATCCTAGTCCATTCTTTCTCTGAATAATTGAATTATTCCAAAGCCTGGTTCAATGTCTGGTGTCTTTGCTTCTATTATTGCCCCTCTTCAGTCTTTTCTCCACACCGTGCAGAGATCCTATTAAAGTGAAAGTCAGATCACATTCAGTCTTCCGCTCAATGTTGAGAAGCATCTCATATCACTCAGAGTAATATTAAGGTGCTTCCAGTGGCCTGTGTGACCATTTATACTTTTGTTCTGCATCCCTCTTACTTCTCTGACCTTATCCTGCTATTGCTATCACTCTTACTCACTCCACAGTGGCCACACTGGTTCCTTGCTCTTCTGCCAATATACCACGTGCACTGCTTCCTCAGGAAACTTGCACTTGCTATTTCTTCTGCTTAGACTGTGCTTCGCCCAGACAGAACTGTACCTATGCATGCACACGACAATGGCGCCACTTTCATCCAAGTATCACTGTGTTTTGCCTCTTCACTTTCTCCTCTAGGTCACCTTCTCAGAGAGGTTTTCCTCGGCTATGCTGCCTAAAATATAACTGTTCCATTCCCCCATCACTCTCTATCCCTTTGTTCTGCTTTATTTCTCTTTAAAGCACTTCTCACAACTAGAGATAACACACATTTATGTATGTATGTATGTGTATAAATTTCTATGTGTGTGTATTTTCTTTTTCAGTCTCCTCTGACAATATGAGGTCCCCGGACATGGAGTTCATATGATTTGTCTACTGATGGACCACATCAGTGGTCCAATTTTATGATGAGGAAACTAAAGCCCGGAGAAGTGGAGAGCCTCTCTGAGAGCTTTTTTATGGAGAGAAAGGGGAGGAAAGGGAAGTTACAAAGATGGAGGTGATGCTGAATCCTATATCAAAGCCTGTGATAAGGTGCAGAAGTTTATCAATTCTGTCATTAGATGTATGAAGTTTGTGACCTGGGAGAGTTCTATATTTTTTTTAGACTTCAATTCCCTCATCCATAAAGTGAGGGTGATAATAACAGAGCTAACCTCAGAAGGTTGTTCTGAACATGAAATGGGGTGATGCCCACAAACCATTAGGCCTGGCATTGCATAAGCTCTAAGAAAATAGGAACGATTCTTTATTATCTGAGAGAGTTTCATTCAATGTTTATTAAGCACTGCTTGAAGTATTTGAGGAGTGACTAAACAATTCACGCATTTCTATAAAATAATTACCTGGTGCTAAATGTGCTACTCATCCCCCAAGACATGATAATGCCTGGACATGGGAAAATATAAATCAATGTGATAAACCACCTTGATCTTTTACATGTCAGCATAAAAACAATATTGGTAATAAGAAAGCTAGTGACAAGAAACATACCTTTTGTTGATATTACACATTACAAATTAGAAGATCTTCTCATATATATTATCCTATCTGACCACAATTATGGGAGGTAGGCAGAAGAGATTCTATTTTACTATTTTGCAGATGAGAAAGTTAAAGTATAAGGACATTACATAATGTGATCAAGTTTTAAAAACAACACAATAACTATATGTTATAACCGTTAATACAAAAATTGAAATCTTTGGATCCACAGGCTAGAGCTCTGCCCAGTATATGATCTTTTAACATGAACATGTTAAGGGAGGGAAGGAGGTATGTATGCTACGAATCCTTCCAATGTTCTCTACATTTGAAAGAACTTGATTTTTTTATGTGCTCCTTTTTATTTTTTAAAGATTTTATTGGGGAATTGGGGGAGGGGAACAGTGCTGGGGAATCGGGGAAGGGGAACAAACAAGTTGCTGTCCTTTTGTTCCTCAGTCTAGTTGTGGAGTATATTGTTCCACTGGCCCATGTTAGCATCATCACTGCGCTCCTTTTGTGTGAGGCAGATTGGTCACCGGCCTCTGGACGGCCGCTCACAGTGGCTCTTGACAGTCCACATCGGCTGCCAGCAGCTCACACTGGCTGCCAGCCACTCTCTGTAGCCTATGGCAGCCCACTGCAGCAGGGGCTGCACCTATGCTATCCCGGGAACTCACAGCAGCCCAGCTCCAGGTGGAGCTGTTGTACACCATCTCAGCTGCAGAGGGCAGTGTCACTAGCCCTCATATGTGGGATCTGAAACAGGGCTACTGGTGTCCCAAGCCATTTCCCAACCAATGCACCACTTGGGCGGCCCTATGTGTTCCTTTTAACACATTTCACTATTACTTCCATACGTGAAGAATGAAATAAAATTTATTGAGCAACTATCAATGATAGTGTTAGTCATCCACATTGTACAATTCGTTTGTCTTTTTGCATCATTTAAACTACATGCTCTATTGGGACAAGCACTATTCCACATTATGTGCATGCACAGCCCATTTACTACTATGTAATATGTGTTTAATAAGTGTTTTTTTGAATAAGTAAATTAAATAGTTTATTTGGCTATCTATGGAAAAAAAAACAACTGAAAATAAACCTGAACTTGAATCACACAATTAACCAGTATGATTATAGTAAATCTTACAAAATTGTTGTTTCCTAAGACAAAAATTGTTGATGTCAATAACTCATATAGTTAAAAATCACCATTTTCAAAGACACACATGATTTTGGAAATATTCACTTTGCCAATCAAATTTCTGGAATTTATGGAAATCCTTTTCAGTTTACTTCTGGTTATATAAACTTTAATTTACCAACCAAGAGAAAAAGAGCCAATATTTTTATTTCAATGGAAAGACTTATGACTTCAAAAATTCAATTTCTGGGGCCAGCAGAGTGGCTCAGTTGGTTAAGAATGTGAGCTCTGAGCAACAGGGTCATGGGTTGGATTCCCACATGGGCCAGTGAGCTGCGCCTGAGCTGAGATGCCACTGAGCTGCCAACAGGTGGCAGGATGGCTCAGCTGCTGAGAGCATGCGCTCCTAACAACGTTGCTGGTTCAACTCCCGCATGGGATGGTGGGCTATGTCTATCCCAATTAAGATTGAACACAGCACCTTGAGCTGAGCTGCCTGAGCTGCTGACTGGCAGCCAGATAGTGGCTGGACTTGGAGCTGAGCTTGCTGCACCCTCCACAACTAAGATTGAAGGACAACAACTTGGTTGTTCCCCTTCCCCAATTCCCCAACACTGTTCCCCTTCCCCAGTTCCCCAATAAAATCTTAAAAAAAAAAAATTCAATTTCTGAAAGTGTAATTAGAAAGAAAACCAGAGTAGGTACATTTAGTACTGGGTGACGAAGTGTTCTTCTCTGTTAATTGCTTATAGCAGGATCCATAAGCACAGAGCAGAGAAGTTAACCACCTACTCATCCATAGCCTTAAAATCCAGTGGTACAGCCAGCTGTACATCATGGAGACCTAAGGTATCCAGGATGTTTTTTCTTAATATAGCTGCTCAAATATCACTTCTTACTAGTTCTATTCTGACTCACTCCTTTATCACCTGACATGCCCATAGAGAGAATTAACCACTTGCTTATCATTCATTTTTCAACAGTGTTCTCTTCTTAATGCCACTTACCACCTTGTGGGAACCAAGGCCATATCCTATTAATGAGTGCATTGCCACTGCAGGGCACTCTGCCGGGTGGACATAGAAAGTAAAAACTTCAATTAAAATAAAATGAATATCTGAAGGGTAGATGTGAATGAGAATATATACATTACTTAAATACCTCCTTAGCTGCTAGTGGTACCCTAGTTTAACATGGAAATCAAGATGTGTGGGAGTAGGAGATGTTACATAAAGAGTGTCCTTGATTTTCAAATAACATCACTAGGTCACCCTTGTGCTCTAACCTAACCAGTTCTCTGGTCGGAAACTACACATGAGAGCTGTGGCCTGTGTAAACGTGGCATTTATCTTCATGAATGTAGTGATGAAGATGAAACAGGACTGGCACAGACATGAGCGACTTATCCCATCTCTCCTCACAGGGGAAGAGAAATGACACAAAACATCAGCCACCATGTATTGTATATATTTATTCAACATTTACGCCCACAGGAACAAAGATACAGTAGGGCTTTTCCTCAAATTGATTGCTTTTCATTTTCAAAATATACAGCAAACAATAACAACAGAGAACCTGTGGGAAAGTCAGAGGGGATGAAAAATGCCGAAATAGCTTCTGTGAGACAGGCTCTACCCCATGAGAGGATACCTCCACGGGCCCTATCTCTGGGAACTCTAAAATGGCTGCAAGCCTCCAAATACGATTTCTACAGCTCTCTGCCTACTGTCATTAAGCTAATCCTATGAGAAAGTCACAAATTCCCCCGCCCGAGGACACTACACAAGTGCACTCTCCAAACTGCGGAAAATTCACTAAGGTGGCCACTCACTAAGACTGGCTTCCAAGACCTCCTGGTCATTTACTAGATAGTCCTCCTGGTTTATTTTATTCTCAGATGCATTTATTATCCTCGGATGATGTACATGCTTTAATTTCCTAGTTGCACTAGTATATCTTCATTATGCTTCTTAAGTTGCTGGTAAGGTGGACAGGGTACAAAAGGCTGAATAATGGTACCATCAGGTTTGTTGTGTCTTTCCAGCCCTCAGAGCAGGATAATGTGGGTACTCAATGTCAACCCACTATTGGATATGGCTTCTTCTAGATTGTAGTGCTGTAGCACCTTTGAGAGCATATAGGATCATTTAAAGTTATTGTATTCACATGTAAACCTAATATGAAGTGGACTCTGTTGGAAGGAATATAGTCCCCTAGATCTAGTTCGCTAGAAAATGATTATGTCTAGATTATCAGAAAGCCAAGTATTCTCCTTGCTAAAAAATTTGGGAGTTGTAGGTTTTGCCTTATATTGCCCATACCTGACTTGTTTCCAACGTCCTCTCCATTTAATGGTGGGCAATGGACTTTCACTTATAGACAAAACAAATCCTGGCCATCTTCTCTAGACTAACTCTCACACTCAGCCTCATGATATAATTTCATCAAATTTAGCCCTAATCTTATGCTCCAATTGCTTATACTCTGTCCTCTGTACTACTTTGGGAAATGTTACCAATTTGGTCCCAAGACTATATCTTCATATGTATTTGTGATCTCTTATGGAATCCTTGTCCTCTTCCATGAGTCTAAGTTTTTGTCATTAAACATATCCAATATTCAAGGCCCTGCATGATTAAGGACCTGGCTTGTTTCTCAGATGTCTAGGTATCCAATATTATCACCTTAATCCTCACTGCAGGATCATTAAATACCAGGGGCTATTCTGGACACTCAGGGCTCTGCAGTGAGTCAGACAGTGAAGAAAACTCACTCCTGCAGCATCTTTTTCAGGTGTTGGACAGATAATAAACCAGAAAAGATCAGGTAGAGATAAGCATTTTAATGAAAATAAAAGAGTGATGACACAGGGAATGATTGGAATGAAATATCACATTGATGTGTTCTAGAAAGACCCCTCTGAAAAAGATGTTTTACTTCAAGAATCACAAGAAAGAACTCAGACATAAAGAGATCTGGGAGAAACATATTCCAGGCAGAGAGAACAGGTAAGGCAAAGGGTTCAAATTTGAAGGAGTACTACAGTCTAAATGTTTATGTTCCCCACCACCCCAAATTCACATGCTAAATCCTAATGCTGTAATGTGATGGCACTAGAAGGTGGGGCCTTTGGTGGGTGATTAGATCATGAGTGTGCAACCCTCATGAATAGGATTAGGAGCTTCATAAAAGGTGCTCCAGAAACATCCTTAGTCCCTTCCGTATATGAGCTGCAGTGAGGAGTCTACAATCCCGGAGAGGGCGCTCACTTGACCATGCTGTCTCCTGATCTCTGACTTCGAGCTTCTACAGCTATGAAAAATAAATTTCTGTCATTTATAAGCTCCCCAGTCTTTGGTATTTTGTTATGACAGGCCAAACAGACCAAGACAAGAAGCATGTTATATTTAAAGAATAATAAGTGGAAAAACAGGTTAGTCTAGCAGGAATAAAATAGACAAGCAGAAGAGTAGGAGATGTGAATGAAGGATTCTATTAGTTGCCTTTGGTTTCCATAGCAATTATCACAAATTTGATGACTTAAAAAAAAAATAAAAATGTATCCTCTCCCAGTTATGGAGGCCAGAAATCTGAAATAGAGAGGCCAGTGAGACTCTCCAGAGATATTAGGGGAGAATCATTCCTAGTCTCCTCCGGCTCGGTGGCTCCAGGTTTGGCTTGGTTTGTGGCTCCATAACTCCAACTTCTGCCTCGGTCGCCAGGTGGCCCTCTCTTCTCCATCTGTCTCTCCTCTGGGTGCCTCTTATAAGGACACATCATATTTAGGCCCACTTGGATAATCCAGGATGGCCTCACCTTAAAACTCTCAACTTAATAACATACACAAAGGTCATATTTTCAAATGTCCCCTTCACAGTTCCTGGGGTTAACATGTAGACACATCTTTTATGGGAGCCACCATTCACCCTACGACAGGGAGTTAGACCTGGTAGGCCAAGGAAAGCAATTTCTTTGTATTCCATTGCATATGCAAAGGCAAGCTCTTGCAGAGTTTCATATTGGAAAATAACATAGTCTGATTTTGTATTTTAAACTATCACTCTGGCTACATGTGAGAACTGATTGAAGGGATCCATAGTAGATCAATAGTGCAGGTGAGAAATGGCTTGATCTGGTGTGGCAGCAGTAGGAGTAGAGAGAATCAGAAAATTAAGGATTTGTTCTGGAGGTAAAGAATATTTGCTTAGGGATTACATATGGGGATGAAGGTAAGAGAAACCAACAAATGGCCATTTGCCACCTACTGATATAACTGCCCAAATATTGTCTGCCTCTGAACCTGAACTCCCCACTACCCCACAGGTCTGCAAGAGTGTTTGTGTCCAGAGGTCATCTCCACTTACCTCGCTGTTCTTAAACCTTTGAAAACAGTATCTTTTCTATTCATCTGACCCTTGTTCTCATTCCTATGGCTGGTTGTG
Source organism: Aselliscus stoliczkanus (assembly GCA_033961575.1). NCBI lineage: Eukaryota > Metazoa > Chordata > Mammalia > Chiroptera > Hipposideridae > Aselliscus > Aselliscus stoliczkanus. Next base: position 118,046,702 of record CM066736.1, read on the forward strand.
CTTTGTCTAACTTTACTTCAAGAGGCTGCCCTGCCCAGTGACCAATATAGTTTTAAAACAAGCCCATTCCAATTATTTTCCGTTCTAATGCAGTTCCTGGAGGCATTCAAGCAAAACCTAAGAGATTTGGTTCGACCCTGGAAATGGTATCCCATTTAGATTACACACTGAAATGTGAGAGATTTCTGCATTTTCTTCAGGTCAAGGTGACTGAAAGCTCTCTGAGAACAGGTCTAACAAAGTTTCAGGGCCTAATTATACAATAATTACCATCTCAGTGGACTGCATGTATTCTGTACTTAAACCTCCATAAAATTATAGTTCCTAGGTTGTCTTTCTACTTCAGGCAGCTCTTCTGAATACACAAAGAGATTGACTTAATCAAAATAATACCAGTTGTCATAGTTATGTCTTTTGAAGAAATGATGATTTCAAGTCAAATAAGGTTGAAATTCTGATGGAGAAGTGGGTATTCTGAGTAGTTCATGGAAGGTAGAGACAAGAAATCGTAATGTGCTATAGTTTGTAAAGTGAAGTCCCTTGATGAAGGCCAAATTTTCATATTGAGCAGCCATTTAATGGGAATGTGGCTGTTAGCCTACACTCTTGGACTCAGGGAGAAGAACAAATGGACATGAGATCTCTATCGCTATTCTCCGACAGCAGGCTGTTCCCCTAAGAGCTGTTCCCTTAAGACATTCTGAAGTGTCCACATAGGTTTTCTTCTGGTAAGTGCCTATCAACCTTATTGTTAAAAAAATTCATTTGTTTTTCAAGTTGATTTCAACATCAAAAACTATACAAGTATATTTTTAATGTATTGAGTTTGGTATAAAATTTATTATTTTGTCCCTTAACAGCAAAGTCAATTTTAGGATTTGGTATTTCAAAACCAACCATATTCAGAAACAGCCTTATTCGGGCAAGCTTAAAATATACTATGGAAATATATTCTTTGGCATGTGAAACTTGGCAAGGGTGAAGAGGGGGGCCGCTGCTCTCCGGCTCCAGATCAGACCATTTGTGTATTCAAAAGATCTTCAATGAAATTCATCAAAGTGGCAATTCTGTGGAAATACAAGTCACCAACCTAATATCCATTGGCAAGTAGGAAAATGTTGTAGATGTTTATGCTGACATTTAGCTCTATTCTTATGTTGGGTACATTTACATGAGGGTTGCTGTCTTCATCATGAAGGATGTTTGAAATCAATTGTGGCTTAAAAGTAGAAAAAAAGTATAAGAAAAAAAACACTTCTTAGTTGATAAATATGTATCTCTTTACTCATTCATTTACTCATTAACTAATTCTTTTGTTATCTTTAAGTCACCTAAACCTTATTGAGCATGAAATGATTAAGTGGGAGTTGGGCAGACAGTGGAGATGGGGTGAATCTTAATTATGCTACACTGCAAGAGAGTCAAGTCTGTACTTCTACATAAAGGGAAAATCCCCTTGCAGATGGAAATTTGGTCAGTGATGATTTTTTACACTCAGGAGTCTAAAGTCTTCCTCCCTTTATTACTGCTTGGAGAATCCTGATCAGGACAGAAGTCTCAGACATTGAAGATAATTTTTAAATTGGAGTTAGAGAAGCCATTCTCAGGTTAATGAGCACAGAGCAGCAGGCATTTTGAAGAGTTTATTTGGAGAAATAAAACGTCTGCAGAAATCAAGTGATTAAGATGTGATACTCAAAGCGAACTCTGAGCCATCTCATTAGCAGAGACTAAGAATAATCTACAAATGAAATAAGAGTCCTGATACAAGGTCACAGACATCCCAGAGCAGGCCAGCAGGGTGGGGCCCAGGGAGGAGGAAGATAAGAAACCTGATTGGATCAGATCAGGAGATATTCCCTAGAAGAGATGCCTATTTCTTCCCAGCCAAATCTTAAGAGAGGAAGAACCAGAAACGTACATGAAATTTTCCACTGCATATTATTTATAGTTCTCCAGATGCACTTATGTGTATTAAAATGTACATATTTTTATTCCACAATGCAGCTTCAATCATTCTCAATTAATTTGAACAACTCTTGTACCAATGTCACTTTCTCAGAGATTTTCCTTCAAAAGCTTCCATAAAAGGACTCCCTACTCACTTGCACACTGTGACTCACCTCTTTTCTCTGAAATTACACTATTCATTTTTCTCTTGTAAAACTATATTTCTGCATTCAGAAGAATATAAGTTTCATGCATGGAGGGACATTATATATGAATAGCTTGCTCATGACCTTATTTCCTGAGCCTAGAATAATGTTTGGCACATAAGTCACTCAAATAATTATTGAATAAAAAAAAAGTGAAGAACCCTTTTATAACTTCATAAAGTCACCACCTAAACTACACCTCTATTGTTATTATATGAATGAGAGAACACTGAAATGGAAGTTTTGGCCAAGGAAACAACATGCAGTGGATAGCACATTCCAAAGAGGGTATGCACTTACAGTGGAACCAGTCGTAAGTGGTTGCATGGTTAATAATATCTTACGCAAAACAAAATATCAATGGACCAGAGAAAACTCATAGTGAAGATTTCTTTGGAGAGAGTTGTCCTACAAGCCCCACTCCTAAGGGAAGCAGTGGGTGGTCTTATATCCTAATCCTCAGCTTCATGCAAGGGGCTTCAAGAAGATTCTTAGAGGAGGATTTTTGAGTGAATTGTCAGTGGGCTATGACTTACAATCACCCCAAGGGAAAGACTGTAGAAGGATTCTGGCCTTCATCACATGCCTAAAGAGAGGGCTCTGATGGCATAGGATAGTAGACACAGTAAGTTAGTGTATACTGGTAAATACTATCTGAGAAATTCAAAGGCAAAACATCAAATGTTGATCACACATACTAGTTTGTTGAAAGAACCCTGAAGATATTTTCAGTCCTTTGCAAGAGGGTTGCCTCCAGAAGAAAATGGCTTACCTGAGGGAATCTGAAAGAACTTCTAGATGCCTAGGGGCTGAGTAAAGAGTAAGTGATGTATTAAGGAAGAAAGCATCATGCTCAGCAAGGCAAATTCAGTGAGAGAGGACGAGTGAGTCATCAAAAACAAACAAACAAAAAAAACAAACAAGAAAAACCACATACACATGAAATCCACCATGATTAAATAAATTTAAAATGTTTGGCAAATTCAAACATATCAGTGTCACCTCAAGGCAGTATCAGGTAAGTAAGAGCTATTCTTCCTACCTCTTACCTATTTTCCCTAACCACAATCAAACCAAGAAGCATCAGAACTAGGAGTAGACAGATGGGAGAGGAGAAGAAAGATAAGACTAGGTGACAATATAGACAAGAAACCAGCCATGTCCATATCCCAGCCTGTAACTTCAGGCTTCCCACCCATAATTGGACCTGTGATGGGAAAGGCAGGAATCTTAACATAAGTTCAAAGTTTTGAATATTACATTCTATGCATATTTAAATGACTTACCACAGTGCTTTGCATTACATAAATACAGGAAGTTTTTATCTACAAGCAGAAGAAAACTAGTCCCAGTGAATGAATTTTTACATGGGAGAGAAAAATGAAATTGCCGTATCATTATAGTCATAGTTTGTATTAGGTCAATATAATGGTTACAATAGTTTTACAGATTTTCAAAATTATGGAGTGCACAGTTTAATATTCCAAGTATAAATCTCCTTTCAAATTTCAAATGTTAACCTGACATCTGCCTGGTTATGCTTCACATTTTGCTAAAGATTGACAAAGAAGACAATGGCAGTTAAACTATAGAATAGGGCTCCCAAATTGACATAAATATTATTTTTTAATCAGCAACAATGTCTCAAGGTTTAAATGTTTCCAAAGAATCTGTTATTTCTAAGATTATTTTTATTTTTTTTGAGGGCAGTGTCACTGGCTCTCATATGTGAGACCCGAACCAGGGCTGCTGGCTTCCCAAGACAGCGCTTAACCACCGAGCCACTCGGCTGACCCTAGAATCTGTTATTTCTAAAAGAGCTATGAAAGAAGGGTCCATTCAGGAGTTATTTGAAAATTAGAGGCAATCAGCACTGTCACATATTCTGGAAAAAAATATAAATCAGTGCTGAACAATTTACAGGATATGGGAGATTTAGATCAAATAGTCATGTATCTGTGTGTATAAAGATGGGAAGGGGTGCATACATGAAAAGACACAAAGGTTAGGAAAATACAAAACAGCAAATACTTTTGGTGAAAAACAAGGCACTGAAAGGAGTTTTTCTCATTTCAGTAGACTACTCCTTCAGTAGGCCTTCCTGAGCTCTCATGTTTTTTATAAAATATTAGACCACAAAGAATCTATATTATTTTACCAAATGCAGAGTTCACACTATTATTTTCGATTTTTTGTGGTTCTTCATTTTTAGTGTATGCCACATATGTTCCCTTTCTTGACTGTTCCTATGGAAATGTTTGAAACATCCGGTTCCATGTGAAAAAGGAGAAGACAGCTGATTTGATGGGTTAAAATGGTGAAAAGTAGCCAATTTGCATATCTATCCCAACTCAATGTTCATAAAAAATATAGGCCCTTGGTGGCTTTTCAAAGATAAGGGTGGCCTGGCAAGATAAGAGAAACACAATGTAAAAGAATTATTAATTAATAAAAAAAACAAATATTAATTTTCTAAGTTATGTGGACAAACCTTACCTTAAACTAGAGATCTTTTGTTCCAACTCATATGTCCCCATAACAACTGAATTGAAAATATTGCCACATATTCTATAATATATTCTGTCCAGAGCTACAGAGGAAGACGGAAGCAATTGTTATTTTGACATACATAAAGGTTTTGTTTTTTTTCCTCATTGTTGAATTACAATCCTAAAATCATTGCTGAGAGTGAAGAGGAGAGATTGAAAATGGAAGCAGAAAGGGTAGTATTTTTCCTTAACATTTTGTACTTTAAATATTCATGAATGAGTGCAAATGGATGACAGATCATATTCATAGTTCCAATTATTTTTCTTACTCATGGTCATTGCCTTTTTATTGTCTGGAAAACTGGTTCAGAAAAAAAAAAAAAAAGACTGACCATTTGTCCATTGTTATACCAGAAGTCATTTCCAGTCTCCAGTTTTGTTGTCTCTTCTCCAAGGACTTAGTCTGTTTGACCTTCATTAGCTCATAAGCATCCCAATTGCAAACTCTCTTTACCTTTGCTTCCCTTTTACCATTTTTATTTGGAAGAAAGGTTAAAAGAAAATGGATCAAATAATTTTTGGTATAGAATTAGAGAAAGAGACACAGATACAATAGAGAAATAAATTGCTTCCTCAGGTCCAAGGTAACAGGGAGAGCAAGGAAGTATCTGATTATCTCTGGTCTCTCTCTCCCTCTCCCTCTCCCTCTCCTTCTCCCCTCTCCCTCTCCCTCTCCCTCTCCCTCTCCCTCTCCCTCTCCCTCTCTCTATTTAAATTATATTAGTTTTGGGTATACAAAACAACATGATTAGACATTTACACCTCTCACAAAGTGATAACCACCCCCAATCTACTACTACCCCTCTGACATTATATATAGCTGTTACAAGACCATTGACTATATTCCCTATGCTGTGCTTTATATCCTGTGAATATATATATTTGACAGTCAATATTATTCTACTTGAGCTTCAGGCATACAGTGCAGTGGTTAGGCATCCACACAATCTATGAAGTGATACCCCGATAAATCTAGTAACCATCTGGCACCTTATATGATCTTCACAACATTATTGACTCTATTCCCCATACTGTATTTCACATCCCCATGACTATTTTGTGACTACCAATTTGTACTTTCTAATCCCTTCACCTACTCCCCCATCTCCCTCCTCAACCCACCCCCACCCCCTTATCGCCACATCGCTTGAAAGCTGAGACCTCTTGCCACTGTTCTAGGAGTTCCCTGTTGCTCTATAGTTCTTGCGTTGCCTGGGTGGCACACCCTCCCTCATTCAATAGTGAGCTACTTGAAGAAACCTGCAAGTGTTTTGCCGTTCTTTTAGCCACAAGTTTCTGCTTAGGTGCTTATTTTGCTGTCATGTTTATTAGGGCCACGTACTACAACAAACTCTTTATGTAAGGTATGTCATTTACAACTGTTCAATGATGAGGAAGAGATTGCTTAATAAGGTTAAGTAACTGGGTCAAAGCTTTTCACTAGCAGAGACAGGTTTCTTGTCCATGCTGTCCAAACTCAAAGATGAGGCACTTGAACTTATACTTGGAAGCACCACAGAAAGAAAGGGTTGGGTGGCCTTTCCTGTGACTGTTTTCATGAAATAGGCTTTAGCTCCCAACTTCCCCTTAGCCTTTCTGGATGAGATGTTCTCATTTGCCATTTCACCTCATCTGCAAGCTCCATTATCCCTCTAATCACGTCCACTACTTATCTCTGTTGTCTTTCGTCTTCCATTATAGTTTTGTTAAAGGGTAGCGACTGTATTGCACTGAGTCCTGATGAAGCAGACATGCCATTTGTCAGGGAGCTAAGCAAGAAAAGTCCTGAGAGTGGTCCCCTTATTTCACTGCTTGGCATGTTTCCCAGAAAGCACAGTGAGTCTTATCCACGTGCAAGAACATTTATACCCATTAAAAGTTTTAGATCTATTTGGAACCAAATTTTATAATACAGCCCAGAGAGAATGGTAGTTTCCCATTATTATGAAAGTTTGATTTTAATAAGGATTGGCTTTCTGAGGGTTTAGAACAAAGCGAGCTGCATTTAAAAAGGAGTCACAACCTCCTTGGATGTTCTAAATCCCTTTTTACCCATATTGGAGGTGAAAGTAGGGAAATATAAACTCCCTCTTAAAGAAATCACTAAGTTGTAAAATCTCTACACGATAAAGACATTTGGTAGCAAGTTATCAACTGTATACATTAAACTGTGGCTGATTCCAGTCCTATGGTAGGATGTGAAATTAAGAATTATACATACATCTTTGTGTCCACATATACATGAATATGTATATATTCTGAAATCCAGCATGTGTTGTTATGTATGAATTGGACTGTAAGTTGCCACTAGAGTCAACATATCCTATGAATAGAAGTTGATTTATAATAGCATAGCAGCAATGATGGGTAGCTGGTTAGAAGTACCACACAAAAGAAAATTTGCAATTGTGGTCTTGATTTGAAACCTGAAAATTGAAAGTTCACAATTGTAAGGTGACCCTGAACCACACCATTGTATATTTTCCCCAACCTCTGAGTATGAACGGGACCTGTAACTTACTTCTAACCAACAGAAAATGACACAAGAAATAGTATTCTCACTACCTTGATCAGGGAACATTGTATAGCAGAGGTAATGGCGGATCACTCTGATGAGCACATGATGTTATATGAGATCTGTCCTAGGCCATTGTTGCACGAGTTTCTCCTTTTGGCCTTAAGAACGAACTGCCATGTTGGTGTGAGAAGGCCATGTGGCAAGGAACTATAAGTGGCCACTAGGAGCTGAGCTCATGACCTACCTGAATGCCAGCTTGAAAGCCAGGGTCTCAGTGCTAAGCTATGAGGAACTGAATTCTATCAATAATTACTGAAGCTTCAAAAAGAACCTGGACCTCTACCTAAAGCCCGGTCAACACCTTGATTGTGGCCTTTTGAAACCCTGAGCACAGGACCCAGTGAAGCTGTGTCCAGAACCCTCTTCCCTGAAATGGAAATAATAAATATATGTTGTTTCAGGCTAAAATAACTGTAGTAGCTTGTTACACAGCAATAGAAACCAAAATATGTTTCCTACGTATTTCCTGGAATTATAGGGCCCACATTTCAATCATTGGCTAAGGTATCATCTCTCAATAATGCAGCAGAACCTGAATAGAAAATGTTCTTTGAGGGGCAAACAAGACCCCTAAATTAGATAGAAGAGCTTATGAATTAAGTGGACATAGGCATGTCCAATAGATGCTGCATGAAGAATGTAGAATGGATACCCATCTGGTAATTTTGCTCACAAAATGTTACCAAAGTGGGGTATAAATGAATTTCTCCAGGAATCTTAAAATTATAAAAAATAAAATCACCCTCAAACTAAATATATACACAGGTATTTATTGAGAAACCATGAATCATACAACTATAACTTTAAGGAGTTTATTCTATTGTTGGCAAAAGTATGAAAGGATATGAAAAAAATATATATGACATATAACCAGTTGTATCATCATACTTATGTGTGTATCTTGATGTGTGTCTGTGTATGGATCTATGTGTATCTGTGTATGTGCCTGCATGTATTTCTATGTCGATAGCTGTATGTGTGTTTATTTGTACGCATAGCTATATGTCCTTACCTACATGTGTCTGGGACTCTGTATGCCTCTGTGTATCTGTATGTGTCTGTGTGTATGCCTTTATGTTTATTTGTGTCTGTGTATTGTGGGAATATGTGAGTGTTTCTACATGGAGGGCAGAGTGTGTGTATGTGTCTGTATGTCTGTGCCTGTGAGGGGGTCTGGAGGACAGATAATGGACAAATGAAGCTCTTTAAAGGCCTTTATACATATTAATAAGGAATAGAGCGTAAAAACAAACAAACAAAAATCACTGACTATGGACTCTGCAATCTAGTGTTAGTTCTAACTCCATAATATATTAGCTCTGTGACGTTGGTAACCTAAAGTGTGAGCCTTGTTTTTCCTATATAAACAGTGAATTGGATCGTAAAAATTAAGTTCAAATCACCCCACTGCTGGCGGGAGTGTAAACTGGTCCAATTCCTTGGGAAGGCCTTTTGGCTGTCTTTAATAAAGCTAAGCAGACTCCTGCCATGACCCAACGATTCCATTCCTAGGCATCTGTCATCAGTACAAATGTGGACCCACATTTACCAAAGGCACATATTAGAATGTTTATGACATCAGTAGTCAGTTCTTATAGGCCCAAAGTAGAACTGGTTCAACAAATGAATGGATAAACTATGGTATAGGCACCCAATGTGATACTATATAGAGATGAGAAAGAGCAATCTACAGTTTTACAATAATATGAATGAATCGCACAAATATAATGTGAGCAATAGAAGCTAGATACGAAAGAGTATCACATGATTTATCTAAAGTATATCAACAAGGAAATGCAGCCTAAATAGGCAAAGGTAATCTAGGCACTAGAAGTGAGGAGAATTATCATCCTTGGAGAATGAGGCATCCGTCAGCTTCCCATGGTGAGTGCTGGTCATCTAAGTGTTCAATTTGTCAATTGTCATGGACATGTATGCTTCTGATATGTGTGCTTTTCTTCTTAGAATATTAAACATGAATATAAAATTTTAAAAAATTATAGTGTCAGACAGCTGTAAAGATCAAACAGGATAACATATTTGAACATGATTTGAATATGTTGCAGCACCACAGTCCTTCTTATAGGGTTTTCTTATAAATGGTTTTCAAACTGGGTAATGACCCCTAGTCAGTTCTGAAATCAGTGTATGGACCATAACCTGCATTAAATAAAATAACAGAGACTAGAACGGAAGATATCACAGTGTATTATATACTGGGAATTTTTTTTTTGAATATATATATACATTTATAACTGCTTTGAGATGTAAGTGTATTTTTATTATGGGTTGCAGTAAAAAGGGTCCAAGTTATTGCTATAGTGTATCCTTGATATATGGACTTACAGCCACACTCTAGGCTCACTGAATGCCTCCTACATATTCTGTCACTGCATTGTGACCTGCACCCAGACCAGAGACTTCATTCATTCAACAAGAGTCAAGTGAAGAGGTATTTCAACAGGAGAATCCCTGAATGTAACTAAAGCATCCCCCCTATCTATTCAGCAGTAACCCCAACCATTGGCCTTATCACTCCTGGTCATTCTCTACAAAACTTAGAGCTTTTCACCCAGCATATGGTGTAGAACTCTGCAAATTGCTCCCTCAACAGGGAAACTTGCTGTACGTAGACTCTGTTTCAACCATTCTTCTCTGTAACACTCTGGCAGATGTAGGGAGTGGTAGCACTGAGCATCAGTGAAGACGCCGAATGGAAAATATTGCTCATTTGCATATTCCTAAAATAATGGGATGAGGATAATAATTAATAGCTATTTTTATAACCTTTGATTTAATTAATTCCAGCTAGGATGTTTGTAAACATGTGATGTTATGTTTGGATAAATGTGTCAACGTGAAAATTAGTCACTGATACAAGGCATTAAGGAAGAGTTTTAAAAGGCTTCAGGAGAAGGCGGGGCTAGACAGCTCCCTGTTTGCTAGTTGGGAACATGTTTACCCACAGAAATGGCCGGTGGTGATATTCTATGACAAAACTGGCTCTGGAGAGGTAGTGGGGAAGCAGTCTAGGCAAAATAAAGAGGTGAAAAACAGGATAGGATGAGCCTTAATCCTGGAGGCCTGGCAAAATTCAGATTAATGAGGGTAGAAAGGGTAATTTCATGAGGTAGGAGTCATATCACTTCAAACCCACTTATGCATAACATTCTTTTCCAAAGAAAGGGGATTTGAAATGAGGAAACAAAAGAGAACAAGATGGGAGAGAAAACTTGTTTCACTGAGGGGCAGGAGTTATTCTAAAGCTCTTGGAAAAATCAAATGGGGACTAAGTGGTGTTTGAAGAAAAGCTGTAGAGGGACAAGGACAAGATATGCGAGTTCAATAAAAGACTGAAATTCTGGGGAAAGCCATTTGGATTGGATTCATGAGACAGAGCGTGGAAAGGAAAAGGGTTCTGAGTAAGGAAGCACAGTGACCAAAGAAACAGACATGGTTTGGGCTGACGAACGAGGGCTTCTTTCAATCTTGCTCTAGCCTGGGTCCAAACCTGCTGATGCTTCAACTCAATGAGCCCACTTCACATGGGTGATGACTGGTCATATTTCATATAAAAAGAACCCTAAAAATCTCCACAGTATGTAGGGACCTTCCTCTGAGGTGATTAAAGCTAGAAGCATAAAGGACAAAGGTTCCCTGCCTTGTACTCAGCCAAACCCTCCTGCTCTGCGAAGGGTCAGGTGGGGAAGAGAAACCTCATATCAGAGCTAATGATCACACTCCTGCTTTGCTAATTAATGGCACTGACTCATGTAGTGTAAAACAGAACTTGAAAGGTTCCACACCAGCTGAGACGTCAGGGCCAGGGGAGGAAAAGAGCTGGGAATCCTTTACAAAGCTTGGAATGAAGGGGAATCTTTAATTCTCTGTTAATTACATCTTTTACATCTATAATTTCTGAGCCGTGTAAGCAGACAAAATCAAATCAGTACTGCCTGACACAGCGGTTCCATTTTAATTAAAAGCCACCACCGTCACATTACCTCACACGAGGGCAGAGCTGGAGTTACCCTGGGTCTCATATTTACTTCAGCTTTTCCCTTTTTATTCTTGCACGGACAATTCTAACCCTTGACTTTTCTAAAATAACTCGGCCATGGAACATTTTAATTCGTAATAGCTATATACAGACCAATGAGTATGCACTCCCAGGAATTTACATGCATGTATATACACTTATATATGTGACTCTAAGGTCCTAATACTATATAATCTTGAAGCTTACTTTCCTGGGATACAGAAAGCTCTAAGTAGGACCCTCATATTTTGAAAGAGTTTTTGTATCCTGGTAACTTGCTCATTTGCCAGTTATTAGTGGACAGTTCTTTCCACAGAAAACAGTGTCAATATTATTGTAAGAGTGAATATCTGACATAGGAGAGAATATAAACTATTAATATACATGTATATATTATTTTAAACTCTGCCTAGGGGATCAATTCTTATAGTATAGGAGATAAGAGTTTTGAAGTATAAATATTTGGGAGGTGGTGAAACCGAGGGTCCTAAGGACTTTGATTTTCCGTGTGTGTGTGTACACACCTCGGGGAACTAGCCTTTCCCCCAGATGATCAGCAATCCCCGAAGCAGCGAAAGACAGTAGCCTGGACATGACCGATGGTCACATGGTCTGGATCTCTGACAACCGGAAGATAGCATCTTAACCTAGGTTTCAGCCCCTGAGCCCTAAGGTAGAATGCCACCCTGGCTACTTTCCCATGAAATCAGGAGAGAAGCTGGAACAAGACCTCAGAACTGTCCTCAGGACATGAAGAAATGATTCATACCCTTACCTTACCTCCAACCAATCAGCTCCCAGCACGACCCTGAACCCCTAACACACGGTGTCTTGTGATTTTGCGCTGTACCAACTGTATAATTTTGCCCTGTATAATCTACACGCCATCTGGGAGTGGAGTCTTCAGCGTTCGCTGCCCCATCTCCACATCGTCTGACTCAATATTCATAGACTTTTCCTTCTACACGGCAAACTCCTGCTTGTGCATTTCTTTGGGCCAGTGCGTGCAGGCAGGTGGACTCAAGGAAGAACACTGGGGTTCTGGGAACAGTGGGGAGAATCAACCCTAAGGTATGAAGATTGCCTGCGATAAATTTATTTAATTATTATCAAGGTTTCACCACAGATGTGTGCACATTTTGTATTTTATATGTATATGTATGCATATATGTATGCGTGTGCAATGTAATACTGTGATTTGATTGAGTCTGCTCAATATGCTATGTATATTGTTTGGGAAAACAGGCACATGCTTGTCAGTTCAGTTTCTGTTTATCTTTCTGTCATGAACAGTCTTAATGCTTTTTATTATGGGTCTTATCCTATAATTCTCTTGACCAAGTCTAGTCTCTCACTTAAAAAAAAAAAAAAGACATAACATGCAACATCACTGGTAAAATTCACACACCATTTCATTCCTTTATAGGCACTAATTATATAGAAAGGAAGGTCATTTTGTTTTAAACAAATTCCTGACTAGTGTTGATTACTGCTGTATTATTAGAATGTGAATTAGGAAACTTTCTAATTGCCCTCCCCTTTTGCAGACACCCGCTAATATTAGACTTTAGTTATGAGACACATTTAATTTCTTTTGTGTACAGGTTATACTAGTAATAGCAGCATGGCTTTATAATAAATACATTACATCTGTAATACATACAATACATATAATAGGATACATATATTTTTCTGTTTCCGAAAAAGCCTGAACATGAGGTATTATTAAACAGAGCCCTAGTTTGGCTGTGTGTGATAACAGTGCTGAAACTCTACCTAAAAAGGTGCTATGTGGGAGTGGGCTTCTGCTTTGAATGTTTGTGTATACCCTCCTGTAACCCAACACACACATATGAATTGTTCAAAGGAAGTCAAGGCAGTTTACCCAATGAGTCATCACATAATCCCTGCTTTGTTCTGGTGTAGTCATAGCTGCACATTAATTTGGATGCCAACTCTGTCCCGGGGGTAAACACAAAAGCAGAGAACCTTGTGCTCCCAAAGAGATGCTCTAAAGGGCTCACTTAGTGAAAACATCTGCAGTGCCTATTTGAAATCAAGGCCTCAAAATTACATCTTCAATGAAAGTAAGCTACGCATTGCACAGCAAACGAAAGGGGCATATGCCTCACAGTGAAGCCGTATTAAGAAAAGAAGACAGAAGAAGAAACAGAAATAACCAGAGAGGAAAGGAAGAGAGGATGAAAGAAAAAGTGAAACAGAGAATGGAGGACCTTTCAGAAATATCTCTGGGATGCAAACAAAAGCTATGCTAATATCTCCACGATTAGATAGATGCTATGAGAAATTCAAGGTCTACTGCAAGGAAATTGGAAATCCAAGGTTTCAGAAAACAGACATTTTAACTGACCACCAAGTGGAAGATTACCTGTGAATTTACACTTCTGGCCCTGGAAATATCAGGCTTACTTTATATTCCCAACACATGAGCAAGAAATAAAAACACAGCATTTTTGTTCACAATGCAATAGGTACAATAATCTAAAGAAAATGTCTGCAATTACAAACATTTCAGGGATTTTGTGTGAAAGTAAAGCAGACTCCTTTATTTAAGGACTTCTCAGAGCCTTTTACATGCTAAAAAACTCAACCCTTTCCCAAGGTGGAGAGACCTATAATATGAATGAGAAAGTGGACCAAGTTTTTCTTTATCTGCAGTATTTACATTTGTATTTACTCTCCAAAGCTTATTTTGGGAAAGGCTAAATTAGATTTGTCAGTTAAGATACCTAATTATACCTTATACTGAAAAAAAGAGACTATTTGCAATAGCCATTAAAAATGGAAAAAACGTTATTCTAGGATTATTTGTGGAATTTATTTTTATATTGTTTTGTAGAGTTTGGCAGTTATTTTAACAGACAATCCAATATGATCAGAAACTGATTTCTACAGCTTTTCTTTTTTTATTCTTTCTGCGTGTTGATATCATTTACTTAATGCATGAAATAAAATCACTCAGAAGTTCAGCATTAAACTAGGCTGTAAAAGATTAAGATATTAAAACTTAGAGAAGCACGCAAAAATTTATGAATAGAAAGTCTAGTAACAATTAAAATGATCTAGAGACTCATGGATAAGCCACTGTTTTTATGGGAGACTTACTAATTAAATAAGACAACGCCTTAAAATAATTTACATTGTGATTGATGCATGATAAGCACCTGTTGGTAGTAGTTATTTTCATGTGTTATTGATAATTTTATGTCATATATACATTTAAGAATGGGACCTTTCAGGATATAAAAATGACTTCCTTGAAATAAGGAAAGGAAACTACAAACCTTACTTAGAAATAAGAGTCTTTACAGAGGTAATCAAATTAAAATGAGGTCATTAGAATGGGCCCTAATATGACATGACTTTCTCTACACAAAGGGGAAATATGGACAGAGACAGACATGCACAGAGGGAAGATTATGTGAAGACACACAGGAAGGAGAAAGCCATGTGACTAAAGTGATGCATCTACAAGCCAAGGAATACCAAAGATCGCCATGAAGCACTAGAAGCCAGAGGAAGCCAGGAAGGATTTTTCCTTAGAGCTGTCAGAGACAGCACGCCCTGCTTGCACCTTGATTTAGACTTCGAGCCTCCAGAACTATGAGAAAATAAATTTCTGTTGTTTCAACCACCTACTTTGTGGTAGTTTAGTATGGCATCCCTAGGGAACTAATGCTGGTGTTTTCTTTGTAGCACTTGTCACAACGGCAATCATTTATTTGGCTTACTGTGACCGCCTAGTTTCAACATTTGAGTGCAAACTCTAGGAGGGACAGGGGCATGCATGTCTGATTAACAAAGCAACCATGTACCTTCTTCATGATGAACCTGAAGAAGGTATTGTTGCAAGGAGCTGCGTGTGCATGTGTGTGTGTATTATTTTTTTTTTTTCTGCAGGACGCCATATTTATGAATCAGCCACAGGAGGAGTATGTGTGTTTTTAAATTTTCTGTCTATGCTGTAACCATAACAACTGTACAATATTTGTACATATGACAATACTGTTCACAGAATCAAAGGAAAAAGTACAAGAGTCAGGAAAATAACCGATGGATTTTTTATTGCGTTATAATTTATTATAAAGTATTTTCTTACTAGTTGGCTTACTTGACCCTCCCAGAGGACAGGTCAAATAATCATAAGTAATATTTCCATTTCAAAGGAGAAGCTGAGGTCAAATGCTTTAATTAAAGTCACAGAGCTATTTTGGGATAGGGTTGGTACTAAATCTACAATTTTCAACTTCAAATCTCCTCTCCTTCCATTATAACTTGCAATAATTATGTAAAAAGTGAGATGGATAGATTGGTGATATAGAATATAGATAGAAAGAGAGATTGCATGAATACGCCTGGTCCCAACCATTCCCAAGTAAGAAACTTTGAGCGTATCAGCTTTCAAAGCATTGCACCTTGCCCACTTTGAGTAATAATGCCATAAAGTATAATACTAGTTACATATACATTTGATTGTATTGAATTTGCATGATGCTGTTAGCCCTCAAAACAAGGGCCTTCATCTCTTGACTAAATGTACCATTAAAGGAAAATTCGGAGCGTGTTTAGGTATTCTAAATGATTTCAAAGTTCATAGCAAAACTGGTGAAAGGAGGGTACATGGTCGCTTTGCTATCTTAGCATCCACACCTCCCAGTGAACAAGGAAAGCCAGGGATCTTGTCCAGCTTGTCTCTGCAAAGTCCTCCACTTAATCAATGTCACAGCTGAACTATTTTACCCAGAAAAAGAGTGTCCCAAGCTCCAGCTGACAGGCCACAAGGAAAAGCAAATCAAGGTCAGAGCCTGAACTTGCAGGGGCTCTAACTTTTGAGAGCCTCTGGCCTATAGCAAGAGGAAGCACATGTTTCGAGGAGGGGGTTCTGGTAACATAACCAAAAACCTGTATTTTATAAATTAATCAATAGAATTAAGGGACTACACAAAAGAGCACTTTTCTGGGGATGATTCCCTTTCAGAATACAGCCGGTCCCCAATTTCCTCTCATCCCTCTGGTGATTTCCTTTTTCCTCGACCCTCAGAGCAGTTTTTCCATATGTGTCACTGAACCTCTACTAATCCACAAGTGGCTGAATTCATTACTCTACTGTGTGTTTGTGTGTTTGTGTTGGCTAGAACACATACACACTAGTGAATACCTTGTAGTGAAAATCACATTCTGCCAGTTTTGATTTGCATGTTTCGTAAGTTTTTAATTTTACAGTGTCTGCAGCTGAAGAGTTGAGATGGGTTAGCGATGGGCAGTGTGTTGTCTCTGACTGTGACCACCCACAGAGCAGGATATCCAGTGAGATACCTGAGATATGAAGGTTTTGTGCTTAGGCACACACTTTAGTCAGAGGGACTTACATTTGATACCTACGTCTGACACTACTCCTTGTGTAGCCTCGGGAAGTCGCTGGCCTTCCCCAAGATGTTCTCCTTTAAAAAACATATATATAATTATAGTAGCTAACTCACAGTGTTCTTTGGAGGAGTAAATAAAATGCTACATTTATCATAGTAAGTGTGAAAGAGAACAGGGTGATAAAGAAAGAAGATAGAAGGAAAGAAAAAGAAAAGCAATGAAGTTTCAGAACAGCTAACAGTTGGGAAGAGTGAGAAAGATGGATAGAGGGAAGCAGAAAGGAACGGAGGAGGGAAAGGCACGGCTCTCCTGCTACTCAATAGAAACCCCACCAAAAGGTACTTACACCTGGCCTAATGCTGCTATATACAATACTCTATTTATTCTGAACAAATAACAGGAGTCCTCTAATAATCCCAGCATGCCCATACCTGAAAAATGTAATTACATCATTTCGTTCAGTAATTTCTTGGTAGTCTCTTAGAGAGAAAAGGCAAAAGGAATATAGCTCCTTTTTCTGAATACCCAGAGCCCTTTATCTAAAATTCTCAAATGAGTTTTCTCCTCTTGCACCTTGAATTTTTCAGAACTGTGTATATGTCTTATCTTGTCTCCTTGGTGCCTCAGTGGAATGTTTCCTGTCTGACTCACGTCTCTGTCTTCCAGGATATGTCTAACAGAATATCTTCAGTAAGGTAATGTACAAATCAGTAAGCAAAAGCAAGTTTAAGAGCAAAGTGATAGGCTGCCAGGGCCAGGGGGTGAGTGCAAATGGGAACAGCAAGTGGGGCTAGAGCAAAGATCTCTAGGTCATACAAAAGACAAATAGGTGTGCTATAGAGGAGGGAGGGAGGGAAGGAGGGAGGGAGGGAAGGAGGAAGGAAGGAAGGAAGGAAGGAAGGAAGGAAGGAAGGAAGGAAGGAAGGAAGGAAGGAAGGAAGGAGGGAGGGAGGAAAAGGAGGGAAGAGGTGGGAGGGGAGAGTCCATGGTAAATAAGCTTTACTTGTGTAGGTAAAAGAAGTTTAGTCTGTTTCTTTACTGCAGAATTTCTTTCCCAGGGCCTGGAAAAATGTGCTTGAATTAGCATTCCCACAAAGGGGCTATATGACATATCGTAAGCACCACACATATTGGACCAAGTAGTTTTGTCTCTACATATCTGGGAACAATAGCACTAACAATATAAATCTGGAAAACAAGGCCTTTTGAGTAATTTCTAAAGCTACTTTGTAGTAATGGTCAACCTAGGAAATGTGTTCTCTATGCCTCAGACTAAGATGGCTATTATCCCTCCACTACCATCTTTCGTCTTCAGGATGGTAGAGAAACAACATCTTTCTTCCCTCTCTCTCTTTCCCTGTTTGAGAGTGAGACACATGACACTACATAGACTATCTCTTGTGAGAAAGAAAAGTTGCGGGGAGAGAAACAGAGGAAAGAAAAACAGAAGTTACTGTGAATTTTTCCTCCTCTCCCTCCAGTGAGTCTGAGGTTAAAATTCTACGCTCTACTTACACTTCACTTGAAGATAAGGCACACTGCAAATAATTCTCTGATACAGCCTTCCTTGGGCTCACCTCTATTTCTCAGGTTTATGCGGTCGGACTACAAAAGTGGGATATAAGGTCGCCGTTTGTATGGGACATGGTCTGTACTAACAATGTGCTTTGAGATGGACTTTTTATGTAGATCACAACCTTGGGTGTCATAGAGAGCTAAATGAAACCGGGCTTGTTATCTTGGTGCACACTGTCTGAGAGCTAGACTAGCTCAGGTTCGTTGGATAACAACATAGCAAGAAAATGTGGGTAACTGAATAGTTAATAAATCCATTTCTGGTCCATTCTTAGCCAACCATGAAGACAGAGCTTAATCACAAGCAAGATGAGAAAGACAGGGAGGCACATAAATGAACAATAGGAGAGAGAAGGAAGGGCAATGGAGCTTTGTTCTATAAGGGCCAGAGTTATAGCAGAGCTGGTACCCAAACATACAGCACCCCGGGACTCACATGCTGCCTTCCCCTTTGGAGAGCCTCCTGCAGCCAGTGCCTTCCTCTCTCATAGCGCTAAATGGTATACAAGAAATAGGAGTGATATTCCTATAATGAATATAGGAAATATTCATTAATGTGAGGAAATGTAATCATCAGGAAATTCCATTCCTTGATATTTTCCTCACTCTTATTAGAAGGGCTAACTGAGTCAGAATGAGGCAAACCCAAATGTTTACATTTATTTCAACCTTTTAATTTAGAGGTGCTTAAAATATAGTCTCTAAACCAATAAGCAAAAAATATTAATAATACTAATTACAATTTATTAAAAGCTTACTATGCTAAGCACATTACATGCCAGTCTTATTTAATTTAATCCTCATAACACTATTAGGAGATAGATACTATTATGTCCATCTTCCCAAACTACATTCCTCCCTTCTCCCCAAGGCTCCATCCATCCTGGCCTAAACTCCTAGATAAAAATCTCACATAGTGCCCTGCCCTCAGCACCACAGGAAGCAAAAGATGAAAAATAGAGAAGAGAAAAAAATATTATCTCTTGGTTCTTCAGGGTACACAGACGTTAAAAAAAATCAAATTTATTGAATTTCTGCCTCTTTTTATCCTCTTAACTTAAATCTTATTGCCTTACCTAGTTAAAATAATTATACAAACTAAATATCACAGGATAAATCATGTTCTAAAAAGGTTCTTATTTTAGAATTTTATACAGCCCAAAGCTATAAAAATAAATCTCATTGCCTGTAAAATGCTCAATGACAATGTTTAGTTGGAATAAACCAGATACACAGCCATGGTTACAGTATGATACAGAAGCCAAAATGAAACCATTCCAAATGGGAAGTGTGCTCAGTTCTGGGTGGATAAATGGCTTGTTAGTTCACATGTCTGTTTTTCTCTTTCTCTGTCTGTGTCTTCAGCTTTCTGAAATGTATGTGTAGCTAACATTCACTGACCCCTTACCACGTACTAGTCTAAGAACTTTACATGTATTTACTCAGTTACTTTTCACAACAATGTGAGGAGGTATTATTATGACCCCCATTTTACAGATGAGCAAAATTAGGCATAGAGAGGTTAACAAGTTTACAAAGGTAGCAGAGCAGCTATGTGAATCCAGCAGGTCTGCTTTCCGATAATGAGTTTTTAACCACTACATGCTACTGCCTAGTAACGAGGATGTTACCTTCATAACTAGAAGGGAAATATATATATATATATATATATATATATATATATATATATATATATATATATATATAATATATTTTAGCTGAGCCATCTGCTACCTGTTGGCAGCTCAGCGGCAGCTAAGCTCGGGCTGGGCATCAAACTGCTGTTGCTCAGAGCTCAGCTCGCACTCTTGAGTGAGCTCTTAACCAACTGAGCCACTCGGCCGACCCTATATATTTCTTTTTTTAAATGCACTCTGCCAATTTGGTAACAATCAGGGAAGGGCAAGGATGCACATGCTGGGTAAGGGCGGAAGGAATTTAATCGAGGTGTTTTTTGTTTTGTTTTGTTTTTGCTTTTAACATCTTCATTTCATTGGATTGCACTAGCCATCAGATGAGCTTCAGGCCATTAAAAGGTAAATTGGACATTAATATTTTCATTTGAGTGTCTTTTCCATTGTAATTGTCAATAATGAAATTACCATGGAGTCCTTGTTTAGAAAAAAAAAAAGAAAACCTTCATTTTTTATTTTATTTTTCGTTTTCTCCCATCCCTAGAAATGTACCAAACAGCTGAGTCTGCAGATCGGAATGCTCTTCCTGTAATAACAGTCACCTCACGCCATCAGCCACCAACGGAGGTAGGGGAGTGGAGTCCATTACCGAGGGGCCCCCCACTATTCAGGTGTGTTCTTTCAAGACCTTCAGCTCTCCACTACAGTTTATGGCCTGGAAAGTGGCTTCCATAATGTGATCAAGCTAGGATAATGATCTCATTATAAAACCAATCAGAAACTCTGTGCAGCTATTTTTTTTTTTTTTTTTTTTTTTTGTTCATTGAAAGGTTGGGAGATAACGAGAGAAAAAAGAAACATGAAGTTTGAAGTGCTCGCCTTTGGAAAACAGGACTGTTCAGCAAAGGCCAACTTCCCTTTGTGTCCCTTCCCAATCTTCCCCCTCTACCCTCCCATCCCGGGTTTGGGACTTGATACACCTGAGGTTGGATATCCCTCTAAAAGTGGATAGGATTTGGCATAGCAACAGTGCAAACCCAAGTCCTTCAGAGGGGTCAAGAGTTGAAAGCTGGAGAGTTCTGGAAAAAAAAAAGGCAATAATTATAGATCATTAACAGCAGGCAGAGCTCAGAATTAAGAATAAGATAGGAACTGGATCACAGCTAGATCATACAAGTAAGGAGCATGCTAGAAGGAGAATCGGAGGCAGATCAGATGCTAAGCCGGGTGCTTAGCTATGTGTATGTTATCCCATTTGTCCTGGGGCAGTTCTGGGATACACTTGTTGTCCTTTCAGAAGTGTCCTGAGTTGCATGATGAATTACATAAGCACAGTAAGAGCTGCTGAGGCGCACGTAGTGGAGTGAAATTGGTTCATTGGATAGAGAAGGAAGCTGAGTACCCCACAGGGGAAATGACGGAGGGGATCTTTGGCAGGAAGAACGTTAAATACTGAGATTTCAAATGATTCCTTTCTTATTGTGACTCCTTAATGGCCAATACAAACCTCTATACCAGCTGTCTCTTCCAAGTGGGAGCAGAGGGAAGAAAAGGGACTCAAGGAGGGTCTGTGGTCATTATTTAGACTGATACCAGAAGGACACAAAGAAATAATCATAGAAAACAATGAGTAGAGAACAAGAAAATATCACACAGGTTGAAAATAGGGAGCCAAAAGGCAGATAGAAATGCAAAATCCACAAACATTTGTGGTAGCTTTAGAAAAAGCACTGGACTTCTGACAGTACTGAGTGACGGAGCCCATGGAATCTAATGCAGATTTTAAGAAAGAGGTTGATCTCAGCTAATGTCAGGGTTTCATTAAACACACACACACACACACACACACACACACACACACACATACACACACACACACCCTCACACCCTCACACTTATTTCTTTCCTATCTCAGAAGAAGGGAAGAGGCCAGAATGGTCAGATAGCATACAACTGCATCACCAGAGGGAGGATAAATAGTCCCATGGCTAAAAGTGTTTGACTAGAATAAAGGGAGGTTTCACCCTTCTTTCATGAATGAGTAAATTATCCCCCTGTCCTCCTGTTAGGACAGCTTGTACTCACAGGTTGCCTTCTTTTTATAGTGCTTCCTGTTACGAATTCCAATTCATCCCAGAAGAGAATCTTCCACACAATAACATTTAAATAAAGTGTTTCAAAGTGTGTTTTAAAGAAGTTCCAAGACAGGTGTAAAACCTTACTGGGAAAATGATCAGTAAGCATCAGTTATCAGCTAACACCATGGTTGATACCCAGCTGAGGACAGCAATGGGACAGAGTGTGGGGAGATGGAGAAAGGGACCTGGCAAGAGGGCTGGGAAGCTGCTAAAAGAAAAAGGCTCTCTTTCATGACTGTCATTTCCTTAAGCAAGCAGGAGCCACCTTGAACTTAATTACCCAAAGACAAAGGATGATGGGGCTGGAAACCATGACTTCTGGCTTCCAGGGCTTAACATAAATGGTAGACAACTGTCAACAAAGTTTGACTTCAAGAGCCCAAGGAAGATTTCCATGTCACGTGACCCCAACCTCTGCCTTTCCCAGGCAGAGTACTAACTAACATTGCACCATCTTACCCCTCTTAAAATATTACCACTTCTAGGAAACGTTGCCACTTATACATTCATCAGGAATTTGAATGCAAGTGTGGTGGAGTAAACAAGAAGGGGAGAGGGGAGCTAAGAGTTGCTGAGCTCCTACAAAGCACCAGGCATTGTGCTGGTTTTTCATTTTATACTGAAAACCCTCAATATATAGCTTGCAGCTTCTCTTATCCTCAGTTTTCACAGAAAGAGCAATGTGAAAGGTAAAGAAACTTGCCCAAAGGAGGCAAAATTGGATACCTGAGGTCCTGGGTAAGAATGGATGAAAGAACATCATCAGAGGCACAGTTCCCCAAGCATCTGAGACTATGGTAACACCTAGGAGCCTGGAATGTCCTTCCTCTCTCCTTCTCCTCATCTTTCCCTTGGTAGCTCACTGTCCTCAGTCCTTTATTGTCCTCGTAGAAGTCTTCTCCACCCTCCCAATGCCAAGCAGCCTCCCTACCCGCTACTGCTCCCAGGTACCAGTTATCATATCAGCCCATTTATTTCTCGTGTAGCCCTTACCGCAATCTATATTTAGCTTGCTTATTTGTTTTTAAAGAACCTCTATGAAGGCAGTGACCTGGTTGTTTTTTCTTCACGATTCTAGACTCTCCTGCCTGAGAGTCTTGCCCATACAAGATGCTCAAGAACAGTCTGTTGAATGAATTCATGGACATTTGGATAAATGAATGAATGAATAATCCTATCAATCAAAGACCCAAAACAAGGAGTCTAGAATGTCATGAAATAGATTCATACTATTTCAGTTTTGCTTAATGCTGTTCTGATTTCTCTGAGTGTTTGGGAGTTTCTTTTGATTCTCCTGTCTTCCAAATTTAAGCTCCTTACCACCCCTCCTCCCAGAAAGGATGCAAGGGAAAAGAATGACACAGATACACTGGATGGATGAAGAGTAGGACAGTGACAAGGGTGTTTGTTCCTTCTCCCATCTCCTTCCCAGACCAAATCTTCCTGAATTGGATATTGTTGAGTCTGTGAAAAACAAAGCACAAAGCTTTTTCTTACAGTCTTCAGTGCAGCTGGAAGACTTAGAAACTGGCATGCCCCTTCTGCACCTTCACAAAGACGCTATGATGCCTGAGTCTATCAGTCACTATCACCTTTATGTTTTCTTCTTCTGAAGACATGGACAAAGCAATCTTTGCTCTGCCAAAAGCACGATGACCCTGGGATGGTGGGCTCAGCCTGATTTTACAGTAGATTCCCTCAAGCCAGTGCTATGGACACATATCACTGCCATGGACAGGTAGGATTCCTAAATGCCTTCTCTCTGATATCTCTGCTGTTTTGGGCTCCTGGCTCCAAAACAGAAAGATGCTGATGGACGGATTTAGCTTCCCCCTTTAAGCAAATCCTCTCACCCCTGTGCATGCTGCCACTTGATCTCTCTGTGTGGCTGAGGCCCCTCTGTCAGGAAGCGTTTTATGCAGGATGCCCTCCGTGGCTCCAGAGTGGCAGGGCTGTGCCAGGAGGGGTGGCAGTAACTGCTGCCACTGACATATTTCAATCAAGCTATAGCAAGCTGCTGCCAAGCAGGGAAGCCAGCAAAGGAGCCTTGGTGACTGCCGGGGGCTCACATCAGATCATGTCTCCCTGTTTGGGAAAAAAAAAAATCCAGCCACTCAGCAGTGGGGGAGGTGGGGAAAGCCAAAGGAAGCCTGAACCTTGACTGTTCTCTTGGCTTTGACAGCTGGCTCTGTGCCAAATGCAAAATTACATGTGAACTCTTAGCACCGTTCCACAGTAGCAGAGAAGCACTCTGCTGCAGATGAGAACACTTCAAGGTGAAATGCCTTTCGGGAGTATTTTTTTTATTTTTTATTTTTTAGCTGCTGAATCAACGTTCTTGGCTACAAATGTTACATTCCTGCATTTCTATTGGATCTGCTCTGTAAGGGTTTGAATTGATAGCCCTCCTAAGGCCAGTTCCAACTTCCAGGTTATCTGACAGGAACAAGTTTCATGCCATCCCCCCTTCCCTCCTCTGCCCACAGTGCAAGTGCACCCTTAAATCATCTCTTGCAAAGGAGCAGCTCAGGTTCAAGCACTTTAGACACTGACATCACTGAGAAGGACCCTTTAGATGAATCAGCCCAGCTCTCTTTGGTAGGCTCATCAGGAAGGTGAGGCAAAGAGAAGTTGAAGGGGCTTTTGCAAGTCAGACGTTTTGATCATTTCCTTACTTCCTTTGCCCTTCCTGTAGCATGCTGCCACCTCCTGGAGTGTAAAATCAGTTCCTTCATCACTTGGGTGGATAGAGGATTCCAAATGACTTTCATAGATGAAGGAGTTTTGCAATCAATACCCTGTAGAGAACAGATGCAATACTCCAACTCTCACTCCAGAAAGCAGCCTTTAGGGGGGAAAAAATGCATGCGGGAGGGGGAGGGAAAAAGTGTGTGTGTGTGTGTGTGTGTGTGTGTGTGTGTGTGTATAGAGAAGGGGGAAGAGAGAGAGAGAGAGAGAGAGAGAGAGAGAGAGAGAGAGAGAGAGAGAGAGAGAGAGAGAGAGAAGGGGAGGGAGAATATTCAAGAATCTTTACAGTGCAGTGCTCAGGTTTAAAAAAATCTACTAGCCACAGTGTAATATAAAATTAGCAATTAGATCTCTTTTACTCTTTTAAAGTGAATACTGAAGGAAGACAGTCTAGCCCAAAGCACTAAGAAGGAAATTTTGTCAGTATTAAAGCAGTTAAGGTAACTACCAGCAAGAATCAAATGGTATTGTTTCTCTGACTGAACCTTAAATTATTTTAAAAAAATCCTTATTATAAAGAGTAAATTGAAATTCTGACTTCTCTTTGGTCTGAAAACCAAATTGTGCTTACAAAAGATTTATTCTATACCTTTCTCTACATTTCAACAACTTTTCTAATAGGTTTGACTAGAGAGAACCTAAGTGAACGTAATATATTTGGAATCAAGTAATGGGATTTTTAGTAAAAATCAGAATAAATGTTTGTTCTTAGAGGTCCTATCATCAAAAATATATAGAGAGATACAAACTATTTTTTTATATGAGTGTAAGGATATCTTACTGTATTGAGTTTGTATTGTTCTTACATATTACCTTACATATTATCTTACATATTTCCATTCATGTGTAGTTTTACTGTGATCCTATTTTATGGTTTCAAAAAATTTGAACACAAAGATCGTAGCATCATTTGCTCTGTTCAAAACTGGTACAGCCAACAGTGAGCTCCTTTCTCATGCTCTACAAACCAGGGAGTTACTAACCCAAAATAGGAAATTATATATACATATATATTATATAAATATTATATATATATACTATATAATATGTATATTATATGATGACAAATACAGAGGGTGCCAAAAAAATGTTACACATTTTAAGAAAGGAAAAAACGATTACAACTGTATTACTCAATATATACTGATAACAAATGATGGATACAAGTCATATTTGACTTCTGCAATTACAAGAGGGGCTCCAAGTGGTTCCCATCAGCTTCAGGATACTTCTGGTTATGACTATCTACTGCTTGAGCAACGTTGACTAAAGTGTCCACCTGAATACAATTTTTTTTTTGGCACCCTAGGTATAAATTATTGCTATGATTCCTGGAAAGAGACTTCAAAGTGGATCCTTATGATAGGAGATGTAAAGGATGCAAAAATAGTTGACATGAAAGCTTTCTTTGTGAACACCTATGCATGTCTTTGATACTCTATTGATTCATAACTTCTCTAAGGAATACATTTTGGCATTAAATTACCTCAAACAGCCATGAAGGCTTTCTTTCAATCTCTTAAATGCTCTTGTATCAGGGAAAATGTATTATGTAATGGGAAAATTTAACTGTGTGTCAGCAAAACCAGGCTGACTGCTGTTCCCCTTTTGGATCTAGGCCAAGTCTATGTTACTACGCTTGGTGCCTAAGATTTATGTCTTGTGATCTTATTTCTTTCCATTTATGTTGCAAGGATAAAAATATGTGATTTCTTTGTTCCTCTTCTTTCACTTTTAGTTTTAATAGTGTGTGGTAAGGACTTTTTTTTATTAAAGCCAAATCTTGATCATTCTTTTTCTTAAAGCATGGCCAACTGATTTTCGAATCCTACTACTTTACTTACTGGGGTAAACCATTGTATTCTTGTATTTTTGCCTCATGAAAATTCCCCGAGACAGAAAAAAATAATAAAAAAATTAAAAAAAAAACACCTGGATTCAAACTGCTATTCAGCTTATCTCAGTGGGCCTCAGTTTCCTAAACTGTAGAAAAGAGGAATCATAATCCTTGTGTATTGTGCACTATAAAGAGAAGTAATGAAGAAACAGACATAGTAATAGGCTTGAACATCTCATGTATTAGCTACTTGAAGGGAGGCAGTTTTAAATAACAACCAGAAGAGCCCTTCCATCATGGGAGGACATAGGAAGAAGGCTGTCATCTATGAACTAGTGCCTTTAGCTTGAGCTTCCCAACCTCCAGAACGAAAGTCAAGGCTTCCAGTCAAGATGGTGGAGCAGGTCAATGCTGTGCTCACCTTCTCCCATAATCACATCGAAATTACAACGAAACTACAGAACAACCATCATTAAGAACCACCTGAAGTGTAGCTGAACAGAAGTCCTATAACTAAGGACATGCAGTAGAAGCAACTTAAGAGACTGGTAGGCGAGGAGGAAATGCTGGTTCTACACCCACATATGGTGGTTCAAACCCAGGATGGCTATTTCGGTTGTGGAGGGCTTACCCTGAGGGTTGAGGGGGTCTCAGCCTCATACTAGGCTCCCCACCCAGGGTTTCATTGCTGAAAAAGAAGTTCCTATAACTTCTGGCTGTGAAAAACAGAGGAAATTGTGGCTGAGTGAGATGGAGGGCTGCTGGAGTCCAGGGCATTCCTGTTAAAGGTTCTGTGCATGGACTTACTTGCTGACAGACTCACTCACTCTGAGATCGCACTGGAGCAGTAGCTTGAAAAAGCCAGTGACGTACAAGGGTGGACTGACTTCTGGCATCAGGGAACGGGCTGGAGGGACAGCTCTATCCTAGACAGAAGGTAGACATTGTTATTCTTTTGTTGAGCCCTTCCCACACCCAGCCTACAGGGACAGGTGCAGACAGGCTCCAAGTCTGAGTCTCTTTCAACCTGGCTAACACCATTCGCCCTGCCCTGGTGATTCCCAGAGACCCCCCCCCCCCCATCAACTTGTGGGCACACCCAAGCCGCTTCCATTGACTTTTCCATACAAATGGCCTATCCCAGCTTGCTCTGGGGATGTTTCTAAAATCTCTCAAAGGTTCACAAACATTCAACAAACAGTGGCTAGCCTCAGCATGCCCTGTACCTCTTGCTTAAGTGTCCCTCAAGCGTAGAACTAGTGGCACTGGCCTTGGCTCCCAGCTTAGCCTCTTCCAGGAACCTCCAAGAGCAGCACAAGTAGCAACCATCTACAGATCACTTTGTAGCTTATACCAGGTTGTCGCAGGCCATGCACTGGCAGTAGCTGAACTTAGCCTGCACCAGAGTCCCTCCCAAGAAGCCCCAGCACCAACACATCTCTTGGCCAGCTTCAGACAACACCAGAGCATGACTCACCTACAATCACAAACTACTACCCAGAGGGCAGACTGTGCAGGCACCAGAGCCCCCTTAAAGTGAATCCTGCTCCATGGGTTCAGCCCCTGCACAAACATACCTCTGCTGTAACCACAGACAATTAGCCTCATTGAAGGATCAATCTCTCCCATTGAAGTGCCAACAGCAATCAAGGCTCAATTACAACAGCAGAGCACACAAAACCCACACAAGGGACATACCTAGAAAACCTGGCTCAGGTGATTGGGAGGCTGTGCCACTGGGCCCTATGGAGCACCTACTACATAAGGCTACCTGGCCAACACTAGGAGACATAGCAGATCTATCGAATACATAGAAACAAAGGGAGTCAGCCAAAATGAAGAGACAAAGAACATGTCCCAAATGAAACAACAAAGAGAAAACCCCAGAGAAAGAATGAAATGAAATGGAGGCAAGTAATCTTCTAGATATAGCGTTCAAAACACTGGTTATAAGAATATTTAATGAACTTAGTGAGAACTTCAACAAAGAGATAGTAAGCATAAAAAATAATATTGTACATCAACTATTGGGTTGTTGGAAAAGTCATGACGTATTTTTATCTGTTTTTCATTGCAAAAATGTGTCATAACTTTTCCGACAACTGGATACAGTTAAAAAATGTAAAAATATATCTATTTAAAAAGTAACACCAGAATAATAATTGACTAAAAATTAAAACTATGTTTGAAAAGTAGTGAGAGTAACAAGAGATGACAAATGTATTATTTAAATTTTATTTTACTATCATGAGTCCTCTTTGGGATTTGAATATATGTGCCGATTGCTAGCAGGACTATCTTTAGAGGCAGAAAGGACCCTAAGTATGAACATTGTGGAAATTTTTTGATAATAAAATACAATCCATGAGGGCAAAATTGAGCAATATGGGTTAACTTTGTAAACAAAATGTTATTAAATAATATTACTTTGATTTACAAGAACCATCCATTGTTACACATGAGAGCTACCTATAGTTATTCAGGACCAAATTTTCATGATGATGCAAAGAATGACAATAAGTGACGTTTCCAAAGAGCAGAATATTATAATTGAAAGCTTCACACTCACCAACATTGAAACAAAGCCAAAGATTCCCCTGCCTTTTCGGTTTAAATAAAAACAGCTGTATTTTCCAGCAAGCTACAAAATCCCATGAGGATGACAGGGAATATGTAAGAAGAAAATATGAACTAAAATGGGATTTTGAAGAAAATGAGAGAAGCTAGAGGCAAATGAAGAATTCTGGACTAAGCCAGGCCTTGTTTCCACTTCATCAAACTATACTTCAAATAGAACTATACTTTTGATTCCTAACTGATCATAAGCATTCTCTAGTATTCTAATTTTTAAGAGTACCAGTTTTGGGGGTAAGAATACTGCAATCATTTTTACAAGTTCCTCTAGGGCAGAGGTCAGCAAACTTTTGAGATGGAAGAGCTGCCAGGGGTCAGCACACTGCAGCTCACGAGCCACATGCAGCTCTTTGGGTGCGTACATGTGGCTCTGAAGTAAAATTGAAAATGAAAATAAAACTATCATAGTTTCATTTATAAAAGTTTTAAAGGATGTCATATTCACATCATGGTGATTATGTAAAAATATATTTATGGATCTCAAATAATTTTTAAATTGTTGTGAGGGACAGGATTGGCTCTTCTTGGGGTAGGCAAACTTTTGAGACAGAAGGTACCCAAAGAGATGCATGTGACTCGCGAGTCAGTTTACTGTTCCCTGCTCTAGGGAGATTCTGAAGTTCTGCCCAACTTACGTACCCCTGGACAAAGGACAAAATTTTGTCCTGCTCTCATTACCAATCAACTCTGTCATGTGCCCCCTTGGCACACAGCTGCACTGCTTAACTCTAGGTATGTTTTGATTAGACACAGATGCAGTTTAATTAGCAGTTTGTATCATCAATTAGAATATGAACCAAAAAGTCACCTTCTTGCTTAGGTATGCTTTGAACACAGATTTTAATATGAATGATGATTCTTGAAGAAAAGGGAGAGAGGAGTCTAATGAAGTCAGTAAACCATGGAAAGATTTCACCTGGGGATGTAATCTAGAAAGTAAGAATTACTTGAATAAGCTAATAGTTACAGTAATATATCTAGCCTTAGAGCATCTGAGTACCACAGAATAGGAAAAAAAATGTGATGATAATAATAGAAAAGCTACATTTCCTTTTCATATCATTTTCCCCAAAAGATTTTCAAAAGCCACCCCTGCCCCAACTCCAGGAAGGAAACACATCAAAGCAGCTTGCAATGTTTACAGATTCATGAAGTCTTTCATTAGTTTTCTCATCTACCCAGGGGAAACAACAGCTCCTACTGCTTCTACTATTGAACTATTACTCAGGCGCTTGTTTAACTTTATGCCAACCTGAACATGCCAACCAATATACATCATATCAGGAAACCTAATTTTAATTGTAGAGTTGAGGATAAAGGGGATCAAAAAGGTGGGGACCAGAATCTGAACGTAGGTCAACGTGACACTAAGGCCAGGTGCTTGACCACATGCCACAAGCAGCACCAAACTGAGAATAAAGAGACCCAGTTTAGGGGGTGACTGGTTAGCTCAGTTGGTTAGAGCATGGTCTGATAACACCAAGGTTGCCAGTTTGATCCTCGCATGGGCTGCTGTGAGCTGCACCCCCGTCAAAAGGGTCAACTATGCCATTGTAGCATTAAAGCAAAGTATAACCAATGACCATGGCTGTTCCCCAATAAAATTAAAACAAAACAAACAAAACAAAACAAACAAAAAAGACCCAATTTAAATATCTTCACCAAAAAATTACTTTTCTATTTTTCTTCACGCTCTCAAATTGAATTCTCCTTTCAAAATAGATGGTTCACCTTTTTTTTTTTTTTTTTTTTTTTAGGGCAGTGTCACTGGCCCTCATATGTGGGAGCCGAACCAGGGTCACTGGCTTCCCAAGCCAGCGCTCAACCACCGCGCCACTCGGCTGGCCCAGATGTTTCACCTTCTTGCATTTAGAGTCTAAACTCACATTTACCTCAAACTCAAAACTTGCAGTCATACATTCTTTGCCTCCGTTTTTTTTCCCTTTAAACGGGACACCTATAAAATCCCTCACATGACTGCAGAATTCCCTCTCTGACTACATCCCAGGCATCACTAATTGATCACGGGAGCTGGATGCCGTCAAAAGTCCTCTTCATCAAAGCAGCTTAGATAATCATGTCTTATCAATCGGATTTGCCATTCAGAATGAAACCTATTTGCCATTCAGAGTTTATATATTCTCTAAAGTTATTTTTGATTTGTTGGTTTAAAATCCCATGAGGGTTATATAAGTCTGTGAGTCAGTTCTTATTTTACTATGGGTTCATGATAATGCTTTACGGACACTTACTAATGAATCTGGAAGATGTTGACCATATTGATATGTGAAGCATTTGAATAAGAATAAAACAAAAAGCCATAAGATTTCCTTGAGTTCTAGACCACAAAGAGCATTTAATTACACAGTCCAAACACATATTTCTTTTTTTTAAATTTATTTATTTTTAATTCGTTTCAGGTGTCAACACAGTGCAATAGTTATACTTTTTACCCCTCAAAGTGAACCCCTCCCCCAATTCGCCACCCCACTCCTCCCCCCCATATCATATATATCTATTACACTTCCTCTGACTCCCTTCCACAGTATAATCCACATCCCGTGACTATCTATATATTCAATTACAGTTGGTATACAATATTATACAACATCAGCTTCAGGTGTACAGTGCAGGGATTAAGCCTCTACTCCATCCATAAAATGGACTCCCTAACAAGACATGTGACCATCTGATACCCCACAAAATATTTACATGATTAATTATATTCCCCAAACTGTCTTTCATATCCCTGTGGCAATAGTGTAGTTACCTATTTATGCTGTCTAATCCCGTCCCCTTCTCCCTCATGCCCGCCCCCCTCCCAACTAGCAACCCTCAGTTTTTTCTCGATATCTATGAGACTTTCTGTTTACTTTGCTCATTCATTCAGTTTTTCAGGTTCCACATATAAGTGAGATCATATGGTATTTGTCTTTCTCCAACTGACTTATTTCACTTAACATAATAGCCTCTAGGTCCATCCATATCATTGCAAATGGTACGATTTCATTCTTCTTTATAGTGGAGTAATACCCCATTGTATAATTTCTTAGACCTTCTCTGATAAGCAAAGAACAAGGCTAGAATATGAAGACATGAAGTATTTTCAAGCTGGGCAATTTGTCAAAAATCACCGCAAATGGAATTCCCAATATATTTCAGGAAAAAGCTAGATAGTGACCTATGTAAAAGTGAATTTATATTTTGGCTGCCAAAGACATCTTACCTGAACCATGGGTATCATAAAGTTTGAAGAATCCCAAAGCTTCTAACAAGCCGTTTTTCTTCTTTTGTTTTTTGTTTTGTTTTGTTTTTTATCACACGAATTTTGGAACACTTTGTAAACTAAACTATATCTAGCAGGAGCTTTTTACTCAGTGTGAATAAGAATTGAGTAGGCAAGTGAACTAAAGTTCGGACAAGAAAAGCTTAGTAAAGATTTAGGGCAGTCACTACAAGGGAAAAAAAGAGGATGAAACCAACAAAATGAAAAACTGGAACATAAACAAAATGCTCGTGGAACAGCTGTACTAATTCCACAGCATTTGTCATCCAATTAGAGAAGCCAATCTCAAACCAGGTGGACAGTGAAGAAAAGTAGTGAGCATGATTGGGAACTTGACAAAGAAATAAACGGGAAAAGTAAAACTTATTAGTGTCATAAAATCTGGCCCACGACTTGATCTCCTGAAATGAACTGCCTGACAGTGCTATATCCTGTAACCTACCTTGCAGCCTTTACTCACCTTTCATTTCCCTCCCTTACACCCCAGGTTCACACCCACACCCATATTCACACACATGTGCACGATGGTTCAGAGACAAAACATACACAATCCTCAGTGTGGGCAAATTTCTCATGGGGATGGAGTAGATCTAGGACTTTACTAAAGAATCCACTCAATGAATTAAGATAATGAACTTGGGAACATAGTAGGTCAATATTAACTGTTATTACCATGTCGAAAGGGCTAGTTACTCTCTATATACTGACCTAATTACAATCCTTTTAATGACCCTATGATGGTGTCATTTGTGGCCAAAGGGGCTAAGGGTGTGACATACTCAAAACCAATAGTGAAGACAGTAAAATATGGAGACCGCTGCCTGTGGGGCCTGTGTTTTTCCTTTTGTTTCAAACTGTATTTCCATAGGGAAGCTAAACACTTTTGGGATATTGAGTGCTAAACGTGTCCCACACCCACCAGCACCAAAAAACTTAAACAAAATAACATACAACAACGAAATAATTAACTTAAGTCAGATCCCAGCACCCTTGATATCCTATTAGCCTTACTTAGAAACACAAGCTGTGGGATTGATAGAGAAGTTTATTTCTGCTTGAAACATTAATGTTGCGTGCACTGAAGCTTCTGGCACTAATAATTCTCTCAAGTATAACACTTGAACTCTAGCCTTCATAAATTGTGCTAACCTCAATATTAGCCCCCTTCATTTACTTGCTTATTTGACCCAAGGGAGTTTCTAATTAATCAGACTGGCACTCACCTATCATATCAACTCTTACAGGTTCATGCAAAAAATGTACTTTATTTGCCAACAGATAATCCACACTGCACTCGGTGGCCAGATATTAATCTTATTAAAAGGGTGATTCCATTATGTCCCTTCCTTGGTCAAAAAAGACCAAAGCTTCCTTGCAGCTGCTGGAGTGAAAGGCCCACAACTCACTTCACATTGACAACTTTTCACAGGGTAGACCAATGCTCCAATCCCAATTTTCATATCACTAATTCTTTACACAAATGTGCTGATTCGGAGAATCTGAGCTACACACGATGCTTGCTGTCCAACCCCCTTTTCTCTTTCTTTCTATTCAGATTCTCCTCTATCATCCTTCATGGAACAGCCCTCAGGCTCTGGCTATTGCAACGATACTAATTATAGCAATGATTTTGTTTCTTATAATATATGGCATTAAACAATGCTAGGACAATATGTTTTATCTTCACAACAAAATTGCAAGCTCTGGGTGACAAAGGCCATTTCTGATAAGTATCTATTAGGGTCCACTCACTGATTCATATCTAATCAGCACTGGAGCAATTCGGAAATCCGTTCATCAAGCATTATTAAGCATCTATTATATACTGTGTTAAATACAACTGCTATGCTATTACTTCCAAATAACAACACAACATGATCACTGCTCTTACAGAACTTTTATTTCATAGGAATGAACACATTCAATAAAGTGGGATAAGTGGGGAAAAGCTCATGTTCTAGAGGAAAACATGGCAGCAGTGGAGAGAGAGTGAGGGCTTTTTCAGCAGGTACCATTTACTTACTGAATGAATAACTGGATCAGGGAGAGAAGGAAGGAAGGAAAGGAGAAAGGAAGAGGCAGGCATTAACAGTTTATAATTACATTTTCCTGTTACATATAAATAGACAAATAACTGCAGAGGTAGATACCCTCATACATACCACAGACTTTTTACCCACATACTCACTGAGAGGAGAGCAAGGTCGGATTCTAACTCATAAATCCACAGCCATCTATTTTCAGCAGAGATGCACTGCAACAATCCCATTACACACTTGCATTAAGTGGAAATCTAAGCTCAACAATTCAATTACTTTCCTTACTCCATTAACAATTGTTATGCGATATCCAGATCCTCCACAAATATTCTTCCTTATACTATTAAAGCAAATGTCCCCACACAACATGACAAGTTGCAACATTTCAACATAATCAATTTTTATATTTATCTATTCCTTCGAGAGATTTAAAGGAGGCCCACTTCGAAGCTCAAATAAAGTTCAGTTTAAAATTCCAATTCTAGGTTCAGATTTATGCCAGTGCTTATTCTGCATATGCGCCCATCCATGTCCATGGGCCTCTCTGCTTCTGAAATATGGAATAATTCTACATGTATTTACATTCTTCCAGCCTTCTTATTCAGTGAGCTTTCTAAATAGAGGCTTGTTTGTGTCAAGGTAATAAATGGGGCTAAAGGGGACTTCAGGATTGGGACACAAGGTCAGAAATGGACACTCTGTAAACTGACGATCACAAAAAAACAACTGTGGACAGGGTTCCCCTCAGCAGAAATTGCCCCAGAAGTAGGTTAGGGGGGATACTTTGGGAGATATATGGAAGATGATTGTTCAGGCAGCCGAAAGACAAGAACAAAGGTTCTGAGGCAGGATCATGCCTGACATGTTAGAAGAGCAGCGATGGGGGCAGGAAGTTGAAGTTGAGGGCCAAGGGTTTCTTTTGTTGTCGTTGTTGGGTGTGGGGGGGATCAGGGCCTTATGGGACATTGTCAACAATAGGTTTTTATCCTGATTGAAATGAGCCATTGCTTTTGATCTATGAAGTGATTTCATAGACTTCTATTTTTATAGGCTCCCCTTTTTCTTTCTTAACTTAACTCAAGGGAGTAACTAGAGTTCACCAGAAAGACATGATGGGTCATTTTACAGGGTAAGTTTCTAGAGTTTAATTATGCACTGTCCTTTTAAGATAGCCCAGATCTATCTGAATCTACTTAACAATAATAATAATGATAATAAAAATCTGTTGTTAATTTTGTCCCTGAAATAGTTTACCTTGTGGGAAATTTTCTTGCAGAAAGTGCAAGGAAACATGGCACATGCTTTATTTAACCCTCACAGGAACTCTGTGAAGTAGGTGCTATTTTCCTAGAAATGAGGAAGCAAACTTAGAGTAACTGGCCCAAGGCCACACAGCTAGAAATGCAGGTGATGAAATCAGAACTCAGGACAGACTACCTCTGTGGGCTTTGATCATGCCACACTGATCCTATGTTCTCTGCTTGATCACTCAAATGCTTAGTATAACTTTACCAAATACAAATTCCAGTTTTGCAAACAGTCTTCCACAGTTTTTATAAGTACCAGTAAATACCATAGGAGCTTGTTTCGCTGGATGAAGCTTGATTGCTAAACCTGTACTACTGAAGGTCAGCCATTTTTCTTGGTCTTTCCACCAAAAATACAGACAGACAGTCCTGAAAATATATGCCCTGTGCAGAGCAGCCAGCTGAACAAACCCTTGTGCAATAAGCTAGGTAAAAATATAGAGTGTGCATTTATGTGATACATGCATGTACATGTGAACATGTGTGCAGAAGGAGAGAGACAGAGATATAGAAAAAGATAATTTTTTTTGTTTTGTTTTGTTTATATTTTATTGGGGAACAGTGTGTTTTTTCCAGAGCTCATCAGCTCCAAGTCAAATAGTTTCAATCTAATTGTGGAGGGTGCAACTCAGTGGCCCATGTGGGGGTTGAACCACATGGTGTTATGCGCACTGCGCTTTAACCACCTGAGCTAACCGGTCACTCCGAGAGGAAAGTTTTGATTCCTGGAAAACGTAGCCATGCTGCACACCACTGCATACCACCACAAGGGCACACAAGGCAGAAAGCACACAGCAAGCAGCCTAAACTCGCCAGCCTCAGCCTCGGACCTCATGCTTAGCAAAGGTCCAACCTTATCTTCTTTAGAGTTCAGTTTGCAAATGAGCTATTTCAAAACATTACTCTATGGAGTTCTTGCTTCTCTCCAAGTTATCGTCATCTTACTCTTTCTCTGACTTGCTCGGTTATTTTTATTTTTTATTAATATTTTATTGGGGAATTGGACGCTCACTGCAGCTCACAAAAGTGTACACCAGCTGTCGGCCAGCTGCACTGCGGCCCACGCCATTGTTAGTGACTCACAGCAGCCCAGCTCCAGGTGGAGCTGTTGTTCACCATCTTAGCTGTAGAGGGTACAGTGTCACTGGCCCTCATGTGGGATCCAAACTGGGGCCCTGCTGCTCAGAGCTAGAGACCCAAGCCAACTCTTAACCAACAAGCCACTTGGCTGGCCAAGCTTTTCTTTTTTTTTTAAACCAACTTTTTTTCCCTTGAAAAAGGAAATTCATCAGTGTCACTGGGTATAGCAATAAAAGTAAACAAAGCTTTCCCTCTGCTTCAAAGAAATGAAGCTTTTCACTTTTATCTTCCCAAACAGACTAGAATAGAGATGCTTTTTTCTCCTCCCCGCTCCCCTCATTACAGTGGGGGTGACTGCCTTCTATTATAGAACTCCACCCCGAGGCTGGTGACTTCCTTCTAAAGGGTCAGTGAAGTCCATAGGGCCCACCCAACTGCAGATATGAGAATGACTCAAAGAACCCTCACAAACACCCAGGTGCCCATTTTGAACAATAACTGCTTTAAGGAGTCATAACTAGGAATAAAGTCATTTCTGGAGGAAGCAATGATTTTAGGATCTGTGTTTATGTTCATAGCTACATGGGTGAGGGATTGGAGGGGTAGAAAGAGAGGGAAGAGCTTACCAGGCAGCAAATGCAACCTCAAGTGGCCCTCACTGCGAAAGGTTGGAATCATTCCTTGCAGTTAGTTATGTGAGCTGTTCAGAAGAGGATAATAATGAGGCCAAATTAGTGCAGACTGTAGCTAAGGGCCCAAGGGTTAGCATTACAAAGGTCTTTGTTCAAATCTCAGTTCTGACACTTAGGAGCTATATGATTTGGGCAAGGTGTTTTAACACCTCTGGCACTCATTTGCTCATTAAGAAAAACAATGTGCGGGAAATGCTTCTTCAATACAGTACCTGGACAGCCTTCCTCTGAGGGTACCTGGCTGCTTACAACAAAAAGGGACTCCTCAGTAGACTGGCCAGAGAGAGGCTGCCCACAGTAGTCAGTATTTTGAAAAGAATAATTGATTAACCTCTGTGTTCCCATTCACAAATCAGCCCCAACGTATCCCCTAACCTTGAGAGAATTACTCAATCGCGTAGAAATGGTGTCAGTTGGTGGCAAAGCCAGGCTCGGAGAGGACATCTGAGTTATAATTCTCCCTCAGTGCCCAACAAATTATACCACCACAGGCAGGTCACAGCACCTTTCTGGACCTCATGGCTCTTTGTGTACAATTAATGAGTTGGGCTAGACAAATTCTGAGGCCCCAAATTCTGAAACTCTCTGTGGGCTTGATTTCCCTCAAAGAGGAGGGACCATTTCTGACTATAAGCATGGCAGCCTTTGACAAATGTCCCCAGTTATTGTATGATGGTTGGTTATCAATTCCAATTCTGGGTCCAGGCGAGGAGCAACATGAAAGCAGCCTGCAGGGGTGTATGCTTGAAGGGAGGGGTCAAAGCTATTGGGTTGGTGCCCAAGTAATTAACAGGTTAAAAATAATTGCAAACACCAATTAATGTTGCACCAACCTAATATTAGGGCTAATGATCAAAGCCTGACCATTTAGGGGGGAAGGTCCTGGGCAAATGCACCGATTTTCTCTGAGATCAATCCCCTTGTCCTAGCCGCCTACAGGGCAGAAGCGGGGCGCTCAGCTGCTTCTCTCAGGAAGACAAACGGGTCTTGAATAATTTGCATTTATAGTATTAATTATGAAATCATCTATTTACTTTTTCAACCCTCTTTGCAAATCATGCTAAAAATAATATTGTTTAAACCCTGATTCACTTGCTGTGCCCAAGTGAATTCCCCAAGGGAATTCTAGTCACTGCCATATTTAAAAATGCCCCTCGAAATTAGCACGCCTTGCACAGGCTCCATTGGCAAATTCAATCATCGTTCTGCCACTGGGTATTGTTATTTGTGGCTCCCGTAAAGAACTGGAGTTCACCCGCCTTCAGTTCCAGCCAGTCGGAAATGATATGAATATGCTGTGGCTAAGTTTAGTGGCAGCAACTCCATTAATATTAATAGACAATAAAGAACCCCATAGTATAATAAAAACAAAAGCTCCAAACAGTATCTGAAAAGCCTATTAAGAGCAGAATAAGTGCTCTAGTGATAGTTTTCTTTTCTCTTACGATCAAGACTTAAAATATAGCACACAGGCATTTTTGGTATTTACATATTTTTCTTCCATTCAGGTGCAAAAAAAAAAAAAGGCGGGGGGGGTAGCTTACTAGATTTAAGTAGCTACCTAATTCCTTGGTTTCCATCATTGAATAAGGTAGTTTGTTACTAAAAGTAGAAGTTAGGGATTTTATGCTGGAGGCACCACCAAATGTTTCTTACCTAAGGGTGATTAATACAACTGCAAAAGAGATGAAATTTTAAATCTCTGGATTCTACAAATAGAAAATGACAAATAACTGGGGATCATGGAGGAAAGACATACCGAAGCCACAATGAAGGAAAAACAACTGTTACTAAACAGCATCTGCATGGAAATGGGAAGTCTAGATTGAGACCAACCAAAGTCCTATCACTAAAAATGGAGGCAGTTTATCTAAACAGTATGGAGGTGCCTAGTGGATGCCATATATCTAAATGAGTGATATTCCTCATGAAATCCCCTTTCCTGATCTTTTTGATGAAATTGAGGATGCAGGAAATCTCATATTTGTAAAATATTTTAATAGAGATCCTTTCTAACCATAGATTCCACACATGACTTGCAATTACATCACCCCTACTTGACCAAAATGGCCTTAACCATTACCTCAGCTTGACTCAACTTTAGACAGGCTTCTCCTGATTCTAGGACCCTCAGCACCATTTTCTTACAGCATTTACTTCAGAAAACTTGTAATTATAAATCTTTTCTTTGACCCTTTCACACACACACACACACACACACACACACACACACACACACACACAACCCCCCACAAAAACAAAACAAACAAACAAACAAACCCTCTTGCCACTTATATCCCCCAGGAATGTCTTTCTTAAGGACCTGGGAACCATCTCTTTGAAATGTAGTCAACAAAGAAGATGGTACCCTTATCTGACAATTTCAGTGGGAGTGAGTGTAGAAACCTAACATTGGTGGGCACCTCCATTCCGAGTTGTTGTCTGAGAGATATGAGAAATTTATTTTTCTTCTAGAAAAGTCAATTAGCAAGCACACATGATCTGTGACTCCCGCCACCTCTCCAGGGCTTTTTCATTAGCTCCACCCAAGCCCCCCCCCACACACACACACAAAGGCCCACCCCTCTTTTTCAGTGGAATTGAGTTCAGATTTAGTCATGGTCTCTGTCCCTTACTGCAGTAGCCTTGAATATTCTTCCTTGCCTGTTTAACTTTGGTCAGTGCAATTCTTGCTTTGACATGTTCATCCTGCACATGCTTAATGCTTTCTGATATAAGAGCAAGGGTCCCAACCCCTCCATGGGCAGCTGTCCCTTTCTTGTTTGTACCTGACAATTCTCCCATTAAGGAACTTAAGTCTACGGCTAGGAATTCTATCCACCAACCCCAGTTCTGCTCTTGGGATGCACATAAAATAAGCCTAATATTTTACATGTCATTTAAATAGCTAAAGAGTACTTCTCCAGGTTCAGCCTTCTCCAGGGCCTTCACAGGGACCTCTGAGCTTAGGGCTTGAATTTGGCCTTGTCAAAGGAACTCTCTAAGGGCATGTATAAAGGCACAGTGCCTCTGGGTTCAGAAGAGGCTATGGTAGGGTTTTTTTTCCCTTCAGAAAAATAAAAAGTTAAACTGGTACGATAATTCAGGATATGACCCACAGATCAGTAGTGATCAGAATTAATTACAAAGGCATTCAATTTTCAGTAATGCTTTCTAACACAGTATAAGAAATAAATAAAAGCAATCTAATTGAGGTCTGAGTGGCCCAGGATAAGGATATCAACACTCCTTAGAGCTTTAGACTCCTAAAACCATCAAGGAGAGACACCACACATTCAATTTAGTGGGTGAGAAGCATAATAGCTAGTACATTCTTTCCTAGACTACAGTCAAAGTCTTGAAAATGATGCAAAAGTCATAAAATTTGTTGTTCTTTTATTCTATTCCTCCTCTGCAGACTGTCATATATACTCATACAATTCCCCTCCCTTTTCAACTATTTGAAGTTTTCCCACTTTAAGGTCTAGGTGTTTCCCTGTTTTGGATGTTTTCCTACATTCTCACTTCTATCAAAACTTATTCATCTAATGCCTCACTTTCTCAGACATGATTTAAAATTAAGGGTTAACAAAGCAATCAAGTAGCGAACTGGGTTCTCTTAGTATTTGACTGGGCAGTTTTTCCATCCAAGAAAACACCAAGTTAGAAGTGGGTTGATTATTCACTCTGAGGGGCACACTTGGCACTCCCTGAGGGAAGGATAGAAACCACAGGGTCATTGTAGGCCTTTTCCTCATAAAAGGTCTTCCCATCCACAACCTCCGCTGCTCCCTCCTACAGCCCGCTTCTGTTCAAAAGTAATCTTCTGTATTTCCACAGGCTACATAGTATTGGATTTGAATTTTTTATGGAGTATGCTTTCAAATGAGTTTTATTGTACTATGTACTGATGCTACCATCTCTCCTAGAGTTCGAGCTCCTCAAGGGCAAAGCTACTTACCTTTCTGTAGCCCATGATAACCCATATAGTGCCACCACATAGCATATCTCAATAAAGATATATAAATAAAAGTATAAATAAATATAAAGGGATGAAAATGAGAAAAAAAAATAAGGAAATCATCCCAACAGTCATATAAGACAGAGGAAGGAATTATTATTTACTGCCACTTTCCAGGGACGTTCAATGATTTCCCAGTGCTCAACGTAGGCGACTATCCCCTCTGAGTGGTGAATTTACATGTGATTATGTTGCCTTGGGTATGCAGTTATGCCAAGATTTTCAGGGCCTGTGCATTCTGGAGATGTGTATCGACTCTGGTTATTTGGAAGAACACACTAAAAGTAACCTAAACAATATTAGTGTTAAGTTTTAGCATATGTAGGCACATGTATGAGCGCGCGCGCGTGTCCGTGTGGGGATGGACAAACTTACATATTGGTAGCTCTCATTCTGCTTAAAGCAGATAGAACTCATACATTCATTTGATTTGGCTGCAGAAAGAAAAAATTTCTCCATAATAAGCAACAGATAATATATAGTAAAACCTTGGATTGCGAGTAACTTGGTTTGCTAGTGTTCCACAAGGCAAGCAAACATTTCTAATACATTTTAATGTGGTAAATGATCTATGTCTTGCAATATGAGTCATTTGTTTCTGGAACGAATTATACTCACAAACCAAGGTATTACTGTATATAAACCTGGGGCAAAGGGGATGCATCCCTCACTGAGTAACAAACAAACAAATAAAACAAACAAACAAACAAAACTCTAGACAGAACCCTCCTTTGCAAGAAACAGTGGTGGTAGCAGTCTACATCTCAATCTCAATCTCTCAGTCCCCAAATCTTTTCAGCTTCAAAAAGAAAGCCAATATTTATGAACGTATTACCCAAGCCTTGATTCATCTTAATATATTGTACAAAATTATTGATGTAGCTGAAATGGCTTCTTATCTTCCCTTTGATCTTTTTGCAAGTGGATTCATTTGGAGATCGAAATGAAAAATTTGAATGTGGAACATAAACACAGGGAGAGCTCTTTTTTGAGGCTCAGGCCTGAAATTGAGAATCTGGCACAATCATGCATTAAGCTAGATACCACGGCTGTGCAGAATAAGAGTCAAGGGATTTGTGAAAGCTACTTTTTCTTATAATTAAAACATTCTTGATTTTCTAAAAGAGAACTTTAATGAATTCATTAGTCATACCGGATACCAATAAAGCCTGATGTTAGCAGCTAAGTTTATAGGTATGGATCCATCCAAGATCTTGGTCATCTTAGGTAACTAATGATTCATTGAGTGTTTCTGTGTCACTTGAGTCACACTCAACTGAGGAGCTAGAACCATAAAAACAAAACAACAACAAACAACTGAAGACTTAAACTAAACTTTAAAGATAGCATTTCATCCAGACGCATAGTAACCTCTGCATATGACAGTCAGAGGCAGCGAGCTCGCTGGAGCACTCCCAGTACAGGGGATCAACCTGCCAGGGAAACTCATGCCACTGTTACCTGGCTCTAGGGTCCGACGATGTTTCTGGACACTGGGGAAATGTTCTGCCCTCAGAAGCTTCCTAAAACATGTCTAGCATCTCCCCTCTAATCTGTTAAAAGACATTTTCAGAAAAAAAGTAAAAACATGGCTCTCATGTACATAGAAAAATGTACACAGGTTCAAAAATAAATTTTGGTCGCATGATATAAGGGAACCGAGATGTTATACCAATTCAAAGTCAAAGTTGAAACACTGCACAATTATATAGAGTAAAGTAATATTGAGCTAAACTGCAAATGAAGACAAACTCATTTCTCCACTGGGGAGAAGGGAAAGCAATTGAAATTCTACTGGACAAGACAGAATTTGCATATCTATCAGCTACTTACAATTTACAGAGCTGCAAAAAAAGCTCAAAGGCAAGGCAAAAGACTAGACTGGTGTGTTATAGATCATGAATAGTTTTCCATTTAAGTACTCTTCTTTCCAATGGGCATAGAATCCTAAAACTCATTATGCAATTCTAAATTACATAAAACAAAACCCTAAAAACATGAAAGCTATCATTTTATATGTTTGGTTTTCATATATGCCTCGGTATCAAGACCTATTTATTTTACTACAGAAATACTAATGCATTTTATTACAAGTATTGCCCCAGAAGCCTCTGAATTTGTTACATAAAATGTATGTCGAAGTACTCCCCTTGGGAACCTATACACCCATGCCAGCACCTAGCCCACCTTTCAAAGCAATTTTGGAACTCTTTTTCTGGAATAGCAGAAGAGAACATGGACAAAAAGAAAAAGAGAAAAAAGAAAAAGAGAAAAAGACAAAGAGATGTCCTGGATATACAGGTACAAAGTGTAGAGCTAACAGCTTTCGGAGCTGATCCGAAATCTCCAGAGAGCAAGCATCTTGATGACGCGAAACACGTCATACTCACGTTTTATCTTCTGGATCTAATTGAAGAGACTCACACATGGTGAATGATCATTAAATAATTGAAGAAGAGACAAATAAACACTAAAACATTGAAAGGGTCATTTCATTTTCACTATAGCTCTGTGGTATGCTAGCTGTATTTTTTCAAGTGCTGGAATTATCTCCCTCTTGGTCTACTTGACTCAGATCTCTCTCCCTGTTGAATTCATCTC
This sequence comes from Aselliscus stoliczkanus, assembly GCA_033961575.1. Classification (NCBI taxonomy): domain Eukaryota; kingdom Metazoa; phylum Chordata; class Mammalia; order Chiroptera; family Hipposideridae; genus Aselliscus; species Aselliscus stoliczkanus. Next base: position 118,091,004 of record CM066736.1, read on the forward strand.
CTACAAGTCTCCATTTCCAGCCCTGAAGCCCAGCCACCTTACCCTCCTTGCTCTTCCTGAGCACAACAGGGAGATGCTCCTTCAAGAACTTTCTCCTGAGGACATTTGTATTGCTGTCCTCTCTGCTGAAATGCCTACTCTGGTCACCCTGTCAAAAATAGCACTTCTAGTCATCCAACACTCTCTCTCCCTTATTATGTTTTATTTACCACAACCTGACATTGCATGATAGCTTTGCTTATCTTTTCTCTTCCTCCACCAATATGTATGCCCCATATTGGCTGACACTTTGTGTTGCTTACTCTTATTTTTAGCAGCAAAACTAGGACCCGACACATGGAAAGCACATAGCAATTTTTTTTTAAATAAGATGAATCATAGAATAAACCACCCTCTTTAGCATGTGCTTTTATGAGAGGTTTTCTCATATCTTTTTGAAAGCAAGCACTATGTATTAGTAAATGTAGATATAACCAAAACAAACAGAATAAAATCACTAATTATAAGCAGACTTTACAGGGCGTGGAAAAGGCTTCATAAGAAGTAAATATATCTAAAATTTTTAAGTACTAAGGAAATAAAATACCAAGAGTTAAAATAAAAGATTATTATTATTATTTTTTTAATTTGCTAGTTGTCCCTCAAAGATCATTTTCCATTTCTGCTTTAAAATCTTAGTTTTAGTTTGTGGCCTATACCAAACTCCAAATAAAAGACTGCATTTCCCAGAATCTTTTGTACCGACATGTAGTTATATGACTAAGTTTTGACCAAATGGGATACAAGCCAAAGTACCCTAAGGGGATTTCAAGAATGATTCTTTAGGGCTGGCCGAGTGGCGCGGTGGTTAAGCACTGGCTTGGGAAGCCAGTGGCCCCAGTTCGGGTCCTACATATGAGGGCCAGTGACACTGCCCTCAAAAAAAAAAAAAAAGAATGATGCTTTAAAGAAATAAATTTGGAATAGAGATGACCTTATAATTTCCTTTCTCCATTTTTCCTTTCTTCTTGCAGGAATGTAACCATGATGGCTGGAGCTTTAGCAGCCACTGCGGATCATGTTTTGACCTTGAGGTTTAAAGTCTTGGAGAAGAGACATAGAAGAAACCTGGATCCCTTGTAGTTTTGTATAGCCATTATACAAACTCTGCTATAGCAGTCCCCCCTTATCTACAGGGGATACATTCCAAGATCCACTGGATGCCTGAAGCTACAGAAATACTGCCAAGCCCTATCTATACTATGTTTTTTTCCTATACATACATATAGTTTATAGCTTCTGTTTGGCATATCCAAATTGTCAGCATCACTATTCTTGGACTTACAGGCTATTACTAAGTGAAGTAAGGGTGACTGGAATACAAGCACACAAGCACTGAGATACCATGACAGTGGACCTGACAACTGAAATGACTACTAAGTGACTCAAGGTGGGGAGCGTGCATACAAGGTCTGACAATTACTTTCGCAAACTTGCCACCATGCGCTTACATTGGCAGCACTGTACAAACAGCTTGGTAAGGTTTCATAACCTTGGGATATCAGTGTCTCCCAGCTGTGTTTGTGTCAACATGTGGCGGCATCTTGCTAAGTGACGTTCATTAATGTTGCGTGTTTTTGTGTGCCATCATGAGAATATCTGAGCTTGAATTAGAGAAATGAACAAATATTAAATTTCTTGTTAAACTTGGCAAGAGTGGAAGAGAAATCAGGGACATGTTAGTCCAAGTTTATGAGGATGATGCCATGAGGAAAATGGCAGTGTTCAAATGGATTAAACATTTTCTGAGGGGAGAGAATGCATCACTGATGAAGAGAGGTCAGGGCAGCCAGTAACGAGCAGAACTGATGAAAACATTGCAAAATTTCATCAAACTGTGCATCAAAATTGTCAGCAAACTATGAGCAGCATAGCAGACCAAGTAAACAATGATACAGAAATAGTTAGGAAAACCTTAACTGAAAATCTTGACATGAGGAAGGTGTGTGCAAAAATGGTCCTGAAGGGGCTCACTGATGAACAAAAGCAAAGGAGAATCAAAGTTTGCCAAGACTTTCTGGAGAGGCAAGATGATGTTTTGGGCCATGTTATTACTGGTGATGAAACATGGGTGTACCAATATGACCCTGCAACAAAGTGTCAGAGTGCACAATGGAAGTCACCCAATTCTCCACAAACAAAAAAAAGTTGTCAGTTCAAATCAAGAGTGAAAATGATGTTGCTAACCTTTTTTGATATCAGAGGGATTATTCATTATTAATTTGTACCAACTGAACAAACAGTTAATCAAGTTTACTATTTGGAAGTGCTGAAAAGCCTGCCTGAAAAGTTAGACAACCTGAATTTTAAACCAACAACTCATGGCTCTTGCATCATGACAATGAATCAGCTCACACAGCACTGTCTGGGAGGGAGGTTTTAGGCAATAAACAAATAACTGTATTGGAACAGCCTCCCTACTCACCTTTTCTGGCCCCCCGTGACTTCTTTTTTCACCTGAAGATAAAGGAAATATTGAAAGAAAGACATTTTGATGACATTCAGGACATCAAGGGTAATAGGACGACAGCTCTGATGGCCATTCCAGAAGGAGAGTTCCAAAATTGCTTTGAAGGGTGGACTAGGCACTGGCTTTGGTTCATCGCTTCCCAAGGGGAGTAGTTCAAAGGTGACTGTAGCAATATAGCAATGAGGTACTTTTTCTAGGATGAGTGCTCGAACTTAATTGTCAGACCTTGTAGCTTTGAAAGCTGGACAAAAAGCATGATGCATGTCCTGGGCAGGATGGAGATCAATATGACAAGGGTTAATTACGTTACTCAGGATGGCATGTAATTGAAAACTTATTACTTCTTTTTTTTCTGGAATTGTCCATTTAATATTTTCAGACCATGGTTGACCGCAGGTAACTGAAACCATGGAAAGTGAAACCGCAGATTAAAAGGGACTACCGTATTTTCAGGCTTTTCCAAGGAACAGAATAACCCTTGTGTGCTGATGCCACAGCTATTTTTAATTTTCTGTTATATGCACATCAAGTTCATATTTCATGTTAACATCTTAAAATAGCCTTAGAGTAATGTTGATTCGCCTGACAATGCATTTACCAGAGCGGGTAGTAACCAGACAGGAAACCACGCTTCCGAGGATCAATAATGAGTCTGAGTGATCTAAAGACACACTGTTGTAGCATCACTGTTCTTATTCCAATTGTTGGTGTATTCACCACCTGTTTAGGTAAGGACATCTGCTAATTTTCATGATTTCCCTAAGTCTTACATAAATATTAATTAAGCACAACAGCTCTGAAAAACAAACTAAACATTTGTTATTGTGGATTAGGAGCAAAGCACTCAGGGTAATTACATGCTCAGATTGGAAACCTCTAGTAGTTTCTAAAAACATGCAACTTTTATAGGGAGTAGGCAAGATAAACAGAAGAAAAATACAAGGACTATAGGAGTATTTAAAAAGAAATTTCAGAAGCTACTAGGAAGCTAAATATTTGGTAATTGCTAAATGCATTTTTAGATCCATTCTAGTATGTATAAAGAGTTAGATTGGGGCTTTACTTTTAGTAAAAAGACAATAATTGTCAACGCTTCTAAAGATATTCACTATGTATGGCATTCTGTTAAGCTCTTGACACATATTAAATGTCAATAATATGCACATTCTTGACATATAATACATGATATAAACATCACAGCAGCCCTGTGAGGTGGATACGATTAGTATTTTCATTTTTCCGATGAAGAAATGGAAGTGCCGAGATGCTACCTTAAGGTCCATGTAGTAAATGCTGACTGGAAGCAGGATTGGGATCCGAGTGGAAGGCTCCAGGTTCCATGTGCTTAGCCATCATGCTATGTCACCACTGCATGATGACATGTGACCAAACAAAAACCTGGGGACCGATCACTGAGAAAGTCTAGTGAAATGGCTGAGTGGAAATACTGACATCTAAAGAAATCTAGAAATCAACACCTAGGTGGTAGATACTAGGATTGACATCTAGAGACAACTTGGTACCAGGATGCCAGCCACACCTGCAATTGTTTTCCTATCCTGCCCTTAGGATAAATGCACTACAGCCCTTAAAAGCTAAACTCCATTTGTTTTACAAAAGACCAGTGGAACAAGGTTTTGAGGAGTGATTCAAATAATCTGTTATATTAAGTGTTAGAGTAGCAAAGTTTGAAAATGTCTTCATTCTGGGTGGCTGATTAGCTCAGGTGGTTAGAGTGCAGGCTCTTAACACCAAGGTTGCTTATTTGATTCCCACATGGACCAGTGAACTGCGCCCTCCAAAACTAGACTGAAAGACAACAACCTGACTTGGAAGTAACGGGTCCTGGAAAAAAACATACTGTTCCCCAACAAAGTTTTATTTTAAAAAAAAGAAAGAAAGAAAATGTCTTCATTCTTACAATTAGAGGATATCCAAGGTTGTGCTCAGTAAGAGTTCATCTTACTTACTTGCATTCTGATCATCTTCTTAGAGTAAGAGCAAAAGGAATGGCGTTTTGGCCAATGCATAGAACTGGGCAATGCTGGCACCCTTAAGGATATGTTGTACGAGCATGATCTGTGGACAGAAAGTTGGGGAAGACTCGTGTAATGGAAAGAACACCAGAATGGAGCCAAGAGGCCAGGAATCTTGGCTCTGCTATTTAATAGCTGAATGATATGAAGCAGAGTCCTTAAAATTATGGTGACCTCCCTTTCCTGGTAGACAAAACAAAAAGGACATTAGATGGAATACCCGGATACCCGAGACATGCTTCCTCTCAGAAAATCATGCTGTTCAGGTGTATAACCCCCTACTCAGAGAGCTGTGCACTGGCAGGTTTAATCTCAAGTGACCGAGTGAGGGTGAAGCATTAAATGAATTAAGAATGACTTTCCTACTGATGGCTCCATTGACTGAGCATCCACTGTGTGCCAAGTTTTCTGTAAGATGTTTTACATACTTAGCAATCCTTACTACAGTCTCTGTGGTAGCTAATATAATCTCAGACAAACAAAGAAAAGAACTCAGAATTTAAGTACTCGCTTAGACTTCTACATCTAGAAAATAGCAAAAAGGGAAATCAGAACCCACACACAGTTAGTTGGAATAAACGGAATTTAACCTCTGACCTGTCTTACTCCATGCTGTGGACTGTTGTCCACATAGCTCTTCAACAATAATTGTTGAATAAGTTCAAGAAAAGTCATTAGATTGATTAGTCCAATTAACTTAGACCTTGATATACAAAAACAGACAGGAAACCCCTGCTGGGTCCAATAAATAAAACAATAAAACATACCCTAACCTTGGCTGCATAAATATGAGAGGGCCCATGGAATTTTCCCCATGGAGTGAAAAACACTAAGAGATTCTGGGAAACAACCAAACTCAAGAATGGCTCAAGAAAGAAAAAAAAAAAGGAAAGCATTAAGAACTGCTTTGGAAGGCAAAAAGACTAAGGAGAGAACTCAAAGAATAGTACTCTTTGGCAAGCCAAGAGGCCGAAGAGCTGAAAGGGGAATTTGCAGAACACTGAAGAACGCTGACAAGGAAAAGGTCTAAAAGTTGACCAGACTTTTGTTCAAAGCTGGTAATAAGATAGATCTGGTTTTTTCTTCTTCTTTTTTATTTTTGTGAACAACTAGAACCAATGTGAAAAATAAGAAGGGAAATTCCCCTTCTTATTTAGTTACAGGCATTCTTATGTAGTTGCATGTATTTTTTTTTGGAGGGCAGTATCACTGGCCCTCATACGTGGGACCGAACCGGGGCCTCTGGCTTCCCAAGCCAGCGTTTAACCACTGCGCCACTTGGCCGGCCCGCATGTATTTTTATAAAGTATTAAAAAGGCTTAAACAATTACTATTCAAACATTGATCTTTTTTATATATTATCTGGGGTGCCATTCTCATCATTCACTGCTTTGGGTAAAGAATTTTTTACCAGTCAAACCTAACATAAGTCCTCATGTCTTTCCTTTCCTCTTGTATTTTTTATTTTTATTTTTTAACTTAAATAGGCAACTACAAAAGCTTCAGGTTTCTACTATGACAAGAATCCAGCTGTACGGTGACTGTCATATTTGCTGGTAGTGCCTGCATAATGAAGATGAACCTGAGCATTTCATTTGTGGAGGAGGCTGGGTGATAGAATCTGCTTAATCCTGTAGCCACCATTACAATGCTCCCATGTCCTCAGGGCTACAATGCCCACTTGTTCCTTTTCCTAAGTTGGCCAGTCCAGAAGATCCAGACACCAACCAAACACCAATTTTCTTTATCCTCTCTCTGATTGTCCCTAAATTCTGTGAGTCAGAAATCGGCTTACAAGAGACAAGGTGACATAATCTAGGGTTTTCCTTTTTGTCCGACTGGGTAATAGTCTTTTCTAGAAGAAAGATAAGGTTTTCGTGATACCAAATGTCTGACTTGATTAGAACAGGCTCATTATCTTCTAAAATGAGACTAAAGGTGGAAGATAGGAGACGAGCGGTAAGGAGAGCCCAGAAATAACACAGAATTGCAAAAGCGAGACCCAGGGGACTCACAGAAACGAAAAGAAGCATAAAATCTTTCTGCGAATTTCCCCAATTATGAAACACAAAGTGAACGTGACCATAAACGGTGCCATCACTGTGCCTGCCAGTGTTCTGTGCCACCAAGGCCAGAGTTGGTAACAAGTCACCAGAGTAATGGGAAGACCTCAGGTTGTTCAGAGGGATGGGGCGTACAGGCCTGGGCAACAAGATGCCAAAGTCAATCTTTATGAAAACCCTGATTACAGGCAGTCAGCAGCAATCACAGAGCATCTGAGGAAATCCAGGATCCGTTTCAGTCCTGAGGAAGGAAGTCATTAGGGAGTTAATCAATTTTCCTTTAAGTTCATTAATAATGGTATCTGGTCTCCCCTAATCTGTAAATTATGGAGGATCAAAATTTAAAAGTGGTGTGGCTAGAAAGACTGAAAGCACACAAGCTTTAGAAAACCCATTTTACTATACCCTATGGAATTAACATGTTAAATAATTTCTTTCACTTCCTACTTACATATGCAGAAACTTGGATAAAATGATTAATAATGGCTGACATTTTGTGAGTGATCACTCTATTCTAAGCACTTTGTTGTTTGTTTACATGGATTATTTCATATAAGAATCATAATAATTTTATTGTATATTTAATATTAATATCACCACTGTTAATAGACAAAAAGCTAATGCCTACTAAGACTAAGTGACTCTAGCAAGAAACAATAAATGCATCTAGTAAATACCAAAGCCAGGACAAAAAACAACAACATATTATTGCTTAAATATTAGTAGATCACAATTGGAGAGACAGAATGTGATGGAAGGAATACAGGATTTTTAGTAAAAAAAAGGCTCTGGGTTGAGTCCCGGTATTATCATGTACTAGGAGTGTGTGTGTTTAAGCAAATTTCTGTGTCTTTAATTCCCTTCTTCATAAAATGAAAGCATTTCTAGCTACCTTGCATGTCTGGTATACAAATTAGATGAGATAATGAATGTACAGTGCACTATAAATATATATATCTGAGACAATAATGATAACAGTATTTTTCATTGTTTGGTCCTTTCAATGAGTTTATTAAATGTGACAGAAAAATGACAAATGGCATCACTATTTTTATATGCCTTGGCATAGAATGGGCACTCAAATAATATTAATACCTTTTCTCATCCTTTCCCATCTCTCTATATATAAGGAGTATTCAATCATGGTACAACTAGCTGATTAAATACATAAGTAAGTAAATTAAAAAGACAACAATACCAAAATATTGAAGTTTAATTAAATATATATATATATATATATATATATATATATATATTTATATATATTTCTTGATTAAAAATAAAATTTAAAAAGAGGGCATTATAACTATCCCTACAAAGTAATCAAGTTTCTTCTAAAAATAATATCATAGGTAAAGCCAAAATCTAGGATACAAGTCTTATCATATGGCAGCTAAGTGTCCATACGTGTCAAGACAATTTAAAACGTGACAGGTATCTTTCAGCAAGATGAAATTCAAGACAAATCTGAATACCTGCAATTTCCTTTACACCCTATACAGTTTCATGTGACTAATGATCTTTATTGTAAAAATGTTTTCCATTTGTATCTCCTCTGTACATGACTTATAACACTCATTAATTTTACAGAATTATCTGCCTATAAAAATTGGCATATTTATTCCATAACATGTCTCAGCTATATTTGAATTTTAAAGATACACTCAATCGAAAGAAAACAATGCATTTGCTGAGGAAAAGAGAGACCTAAAGAGGGCGGTAGTCATAAATGCTATTTAGTGTGGTGAGAAATGCAAGCACAAGAGCCACCCAGAGAATCACTGAACATTTAAAATTTGGGGCTCAATTATGAAATTAAAAATATGGCCAGATCAAGTACTCCAGCTGATCTCCAGGTCAACAAAGGGTTTGAGAGGAACGGACGGGTCTTAGGGTATTTGAATCTTAAACCTTGACACTAATTTTAAATATATATTTACTAGTTATAACATATACTAATATTTTCTAAGTATGTTTATATGTATATGCTTTAATATTAATATCATGTATTAATAATTAAGTATAATTATATAATTATATAGATATGTAATATATATAAATTAATTAATTACACCTAGTGTAGAGTTCCTGTCCTCACTATGGCCATGAACTCTGCTCTCCTCTACCTTTTGTCCACACACTCACTCTGTTACAGCCACAATGGCATCCATACCATTCCTATGCCATGCCAGGTGTTAGCCAACCAGTCCCTCTGCCATAAAAAAAATTTCTCTAAATATTATATCTCCATGGCTTGCTCTTTCACCTCTTTTGGGTATTTCTCCAAATGTCTCCTCAAGATGTCTTTTCTGGCCACTCTATTTATAACTGCAGTCACTCCTCTGCCCCCTGCCCACCTCCTCACCTCTAAAGCTTCACCAAGATGGCAGTTGTTACCCCATGTAGCCACATGGCTGTTTATTTTTATTAGTTAAAATAAAGGAAGATTTAAAATTTTATTTGTCGATCATACTAGGCTTATTTACAGTGCTCCCTAGCCACTTGTGGCCAAGGACTACCATATTGGATAGCACAGCTACAGAACATTTCTGTTATTGAGGGAATTATTATGGAACAGTGCTGCTCTAGACATATATATATTTCATATATATATTTTTACTTTCATACTCCTCTCAACCAACCCACCCATATACACCTGGATTAGTAAGCTCCAAAAAAGGCCAGGACTTGTGTCTGTTCCCAGGAATTAACAACAGTCCATGGTTCATAACAGATATCCAATACATATTTATTGAATGAATAACTAGATGCAAACAGAACCATCCCTTATCCCCCTTAAAAAAGTCAGAAATAAGGGAATAGTTCCACCGCTTCTCTTTTGTGGAGATTTCAACCTCCAAATTACACTCAGCTGCATTTTACCAGGACTCCTTTCCATGTTGCTTATAATTGCCCAAACGCCTCTGAATGGTAAATCTTTTAAGACTACAGTTTCCTGTAATCACTTGTCTTCTGTGCTGGAGTGAAAATCGCTGAAATGTGTCAAGATTTATGGCAGAAAATCCTGTCAACCCCTAAGTCTGCCAAAAATCGTTAATCATCTTGAGTTTTAGGAGTCAAGCATTTTATTTGAATAGGCTTTTCATACCCACATCGTGGTAGATACATACAGATTATTGGTGGAAGGAGACCATTAGTCAATCTATTTGACTTTAGAGCTTAGATACACATTTGTCTTGTAAAAATCATTTTTTATTTCTAATTATACTCATTAGAATAAAGGCTCAACTGTGAATGATCACTACCTTCCATGGGTGACCTTGCAAGGAATACAAATTACTCCTAAAATTTGAATTCATTAATACTAACAGAATTTGATATGTATTAAAAATACATATTATTGGCCAAAGCAACTGCTTTCAAATTTAGTCAAGCTAAGAAAGCTCTAGATTTGTAGCTATTGAATTCATTTTTTTAACTTTTGAAGACCTATTTTTACATTTTTTAAAACTATAAACAGAATAGAACTTGACAGAATATTAAAAAGCACAGAAATATTTAAATAAAATATTTAAAATGGAAATAACAAATAATCTTATAATCCAAATATAATCCCTGTTAACTTTTTGGCATATTTCTTAGTTTTATTCTATCTCCTTCCATCCCTATTTTTTAAATACGTACTTACGGCCCTATGTATCTCTAATTTACTTTCAGCTTTCCCCCTTAACACATTAGCGCTTAGCATTCATATATTCAATTGTTCTTACTTTACTTTGAATGATTTGTATTTTCCCTTTTTATTGAGGTACATGATTTGTATTTTTCCTTTTTATTGAGGTATAATGGGCATACAATATATAGTTTCAAAAGCACTAATTTGATATTTATAAATATTGGGAAGTGATCACCACAATAAGTCTAGGTAATATCTGTCACAATACATAATTGCAGGTTTTTTCCCTTTACTGAGAACTTTTAAGATTTACTGTCTTAACAACTTTCAAACATACAACACAGTACTATTAATTATAGTCGCCATGCTGTACAGTACAGCCCCATGCCTTATTTATTTTATAACTGAAGGTTTGTATGTTTTGACTCCCTTTACCCATTTCTCCCACCCCCAAACCCCCACTTCTGGCAACCACCAATTTCTATGTGTCGATGAGCAAGGTTTTTTTTTTTAGATTCCACATATAAGTGAGATCATACAGAATTTGTCTTTCCCTGACTTATTTCCCTTAGAATACTGCCCTCAAGTTCCATCCATGTTGTCACAAATGGCAGGATTTCATTCTTTTTTTATGACTGACTAATATTCCATTATTTAACTGCCTTGTGCCTCAGTTTATTTTTCTGCATTAAATAAGATACAGGAAAATTCAAGATGACCTGGAACATTGTAAATAACCAGTAGGTACTATTATTCTACTATTATTAAAAATTCAGGTACCTTTGAAGGAAACAGGAAAACTGCCTTGTGGATATCAAACATGTGCTGTATATCATCATCATTTTCCCATGGCATTGAAACTTCTTTGCAAATGTAATTTTAATGACTGTAGCATAATCTACATATGGATGTGTTAGCACACACTGAGTTATTCCCTGTACCCCTGGGCATTTAGATTGCTTCTGAATTGCTTCTGAAGTTTTCACTTGACAAAAAGTAATGGATTTCAAAGAAATAATTTCTATAGATTCAATAAATATTTATCCATCACCTCCCACGTTAAAATCTCTGTGACAGGGGCCGGCCGAGTGGCGCAGTAGTTAAGCGCTGGCTTGGGAAGTCAGAGGTCCCGGTTTGGGTCCCACATATGAGGGCCAGTGACACTGCCCTCAAAAAAAATAAAAATAAAAATAAAAAATAATAATAATAATAATAATAATAATAATAATAATAATAAAATCTCTGTGACAGAAACTCCAGGCAACAAGATGAGTGCTTGTATTATAATAGATTAGGATGAGTCCACTGGGAGAATGCCAGGCAAGTCCTGTGAAGACTCAAAGTAATAAGGGGGTGTTGCTTCACAGAAAAGGTCAAGACTTGTGTTTAGGAGATAACACTAGAGTTTCAGTAGACAGACAATGTAAATAGAGCCGAAAGAGTACCAGGGGTACAAGCGGTAAAAGTAGGAAGACTTTGAGCAAATGCTGGAAAGTGGTCCAGCATGAGCCAAGGTTCAGGAAAAGTGAGTAAGATACCAGTCTGGCTGGAGGGAAAGCGGACGCAAGAAAAGGTTAAGGGCTATGATCAAGAAAACATAAGAAAAGTTTAGACATATAGACTGTTTCCACATTAGAAAATACTTTGAGTGGCAGGATAATGAGTCCATCCTTTATTATGTTTGCACTGGGGAAACCATGACAGATTTCATTGAGTCCCACGGATGCTAATTAAAATGGCAAAAACAGCATTGCATCCTATCATGTCATCAGAGAAGCAACTTAGATCTGCACTACATGAAATATATAATATACATGAGAAAGGACACCAGCACTTAAGTAAGCATAGGACAAGAGAAGACAGATGCTAGTGTGACTCGGGGATTCCGAATAAACAAAAAGAAAACACCAGGCCAGTTGGATAGCTCCTTTCAATATTATAATCTTCTCTTCTATTGCTGCATAAGAAGAATCCAGGGGAATTAGACAGGATAAAGAGCCTGTAACTCCCACTCAGTAGAGCTCTGAGTAACTACTTCTACTATTTCTCTTTAGACCTCCTTAGGAAGGAACCAAAGCAAGGCTGGGCTCAGAGTGTGCTTCCAGAGTGACGTGTCTGAAAGGTACCTTTCTCATTTGCATGATTGGACAATCATTAGAGCACACACTATTTCCAAATGTCACCTAAGAGAACAGACAAGATACCAATAAGAGGTGTATCTGCAGAATGAAATGTGCTAACTACAATTTTATCTGCAGTGCCTTTTGGGAAATTAATTCTTTGCCTCCTTTCCAAGACCTCCCATTCATGTATCCCTTTGCAAAACTAATTATTTTTAAATGGCTGCATGTTTTCCATCCCACTGAAAAAGGAGACTTCAGTTTCTACAACTTATCTTACCATGCTTTAGCTTCTACCTAAAAATTAATTTTTAAAGTTTTCTCTTCCAAGATTAAAATCATTATTTAAATAAACTAAGATACGCAGTTGTAAAAATTAAAAGTAGATGTGAATGGTATGTGTGTTTGTGCCCACGTTTTACACAAAGAGACCATATTAGAGATTAGAAATATGTTTTACCCAATTTAACTTTATATCCCACAAGTATTTCAACTTCCAATATTTCCCATGAGATGACTTTCAAAATCCAATAGCGTCTTATTCTATAGAGGATGTCAAATACTCAATAGCCTCCACATTCATTAAAATCCTTATTATATAATGTTGATTTGGGTTATATACAATTGTGGTTCCATGTAGCATTTATATGTGTGTGTAAATTCCTTCCCCATAACCTAAGCTTTATTTTATAATCTTTAATCTATTTATACATGCCCCCAAATCTAATTATTTCATTATTTACCTGGCTTTTTCAGCTTTCTCCAATTTACACTTTTCAACATGTGTGCTGCACATAGGAAATGCAATACGACAGATGCAATTTACAAAGACAAGGCAACACAGCCCAAAGATCGTGATTTTTTAGACTCAGGTAAACCAGATTCTCAGTCCAACTCTTTGACTCACTATTTATATGTGTATAAGAAAAGAACCTACTGCTTCCTATAATTCCTCACTTATTGATTCATCTCTAAAATTGAAATAATAATCATAATTTTACCTACAGATTTGTTACTGTAGTTAAACAAGATAACATGTAAAATGCTTAGCCTGAGTGGAGTAGGTATTCAATAAATTACTATTGTTTTGATGCCAAGACACTTCCTTCATTCTCCACTGACAAGTATCCCATACCTGTATACCTTGCTACATTTCTTTTAATTCTAATGATATAGTTTGCTCTGTTCTTTGTTATGCTCTGTCAATTGTTATTTAATGGGCCACTTGGAGGCATGGTTTATGGTCCACCAATATTGGAGTGACAGATAAAAATATTATGGGACACAAGCTCTTTAAGAACCTACACTCATCCTTCAACTTTCCTCTCCTACATAACTTCTACTCCTTAAGTCTTAGTTTAAGCATTACCTTATTGGGAAATAGTCCCAGAAACTATTCCACCCCAAATTCAATTAAGAGAATTTAACAGAACAGTTCTGTCATATTTGCAGGGTATCTGCCACTGTAATATAATTCCCTCACTGGGTCCTGCGCCCCAAAAGACTTGGAGCTACTTCATATAGAGAGCATGTTTTAATTCATTTTGTCTCTCCATCATCGAGGAACAATGTGACATTAAATAGGCACTGAGTGAATTAATAAGTTATTCTGAATGGAAGTCATCAATAACACAGGAAGACTGATGAAATCTATTAATTTGCTTTACTTCCCTATCTTCGTAAAAAAAGTTGCACTATCCCCCAAAGGTTACAATGTTTATTTACCATCATCTGCTGTCAGAGAGAAACCCACCCAGACAATGCCAGATCGATGGAGGTCGATCCATCCTATTAAAATAAAACGAAGTTACCACAATAAATCTTATGAATCTGTGTATAGACCACAATTATTGAATAGAACTTAAAGTAATTATAAAATATGAAGAGAAGAATAAAAACCATTGTGGAGGTGAATCCCCATAACTGCCTGTATAAAAACCATGAATTATGCAGTTGAAGCTACCTGAAACAAAGGTGTAAATCCATTATTCTTAGAGAAACAGATGTAAACCATTCGACTATCTAAAACCTTTGGGATGACCTAGCTTGCATTCCATTGGGGGCAAAAAACGGGGAAGAGAGAGGTGAGTATGGCTTCTTGAGGACTTCAAATTCAATGACTAAGCTGACTCTGGTGCCAGCATAAAATTCAAAACACAAACAAAAGCATTTAACAAGGTAAGCCACAAGAAAGGTGGAATTTTCCTACAAAAATGAAGCTTCCAACACAGTAGTTTCTATTATTCTGTTTCATCTTTTCAAGAGCTTCTAGCCACCCATATATGAGGTAATGGATGATAACATTTAAAAGTGTGATATCTGAGCGGAGTTACATAATGATTGGAGGATATAGGTGTTTGAATTTGTTATGTGAACATTTCCTCTTCCATCCCTCTGTTTCTGGTCTTCGGAGAATTACCTTCTACAGAACAGATTCTAAACATGTATCTTAATCATTGCTGACATCTCTTTTCAGACTTAACACCTATAGTTGACTGTATTCTATAGGCATGTTATTAGCACTCTGCAGCTTTACCTGAATTACCTTATATAATTCTCCAAACTACATGATCTAGAAATTACTAGTTCAGTTTTGTTCAGAAAGTAGCCTGAGGCTGAGAGGAGTTCAATGACTTACCACAAATCATACAGTAAGCAAGGGGAACTTGGGTATGTCGTCTCAAGTTACCTGATTCAAAGTCCAGGGCTCATTCCATTATGACTCAGACTCCTATTCTATTCTACAGCAACAACTTTAGGCTGGATCAAGTTATGCCAATAAATTCACTTTTGGATCTTTCTTTTGGACTGCTCTAATGAAAAAGCGCTATATACTTCCCTGTGAGCAATTTTCAACAATGCCTTTACATGACCATAATAATGCATTAAACCCTGCTCAGTTGTGAAAGGCGGTTGCTGCCTTGGCAAATTACATGGATTGTTGACTGTAATATTTCCCTAGTATAGAGTTTACTCTAAGACTATCTTCCACTATGCCCAATGGGATAAAAAGCCATTTACAATCTTTCATAAAACAGTAATAATCCTGCTGGTAGTTGAAAAAGTTTTCAGTCTAGTCACAAGCCATTTCTCCTTATTTCTTGGCCAGATTCTACAGATTCTATATATACTATCAATAGTGAGGCAGCCTTGTATGATACAAAGAGCACTGGATCTATGAAATCCGAGTTCTAGCCTGTTCTGGCTCTAATGAGCTTTATGATTTGGGGAAAACTCATGTCTGAGCCTCAGTTTTTAAAGATAGAACATGAAAGGCCAGCCTAAATTCCCTTCCAGGATTAAGTGTAGTAGTGTCTCTCTTTTCTCTCTCTCTCTCTCTCTCTCTCTCTCTCTCTCTCTCTCTCTCTCTCTCTCTCTCTCTCTCTCTCTCTCTCTCTCTCTCTCCCTCTGCATTTGAATAGTCACTGAAACCCCTGTTAGCTTGGCAGGTATTTATTTAAAACTAGGGAAATAGCAGTTCTCTGATTTTCCAGTTTTTCATCTCAGGACTGTGATGGATTTTTACATCATTCATTAATTAAGTCTCATATCTACCCCTCCAGAAAGGTGAGACCTCAAAGGCTGTTATTTTCTGCAATTGCCCATATGGTGCCATAACGTGATATTAACTTGGGAACACAGTACACTGAGAACCTAGCAACTCATATGAAGAGTGTCCTTTCTGAAAAAGAGGCTTGCTTGAGGACATACTGTGCAAATAAGCTGAATGGGGAAGCTGGAATGAAAAGGTATAATTTTTATAGTGGAAATTTCTGGCAGATGAAGTTTGCTTTAAAATTGAGTATAATTTAAATAACGGTAAATTATCTCTCCTCCTCCTCCTCTGCCCAGTGGTTTATCAGATCCTGTAAAACTCATCTCACATTTATGTCTCTCAATCTATGTAAGTAGGTGATGCTCCTTTGAAGAAGACAATTATGATAACAGTTTTTAGCCTGCCTTATCTCTGTTCTCTCTTCCCCCAAACATAGTTTCTCTGCAAAGTTAGAATTAGGTCAGTAAATTTACCATGGACACCATCCCTCACCCCCACATCCAAATATTTATGTATATATCTGGTTCAAAAAGTCATAGAGCTGAAGCACAAATTTACTTGTTTTATGGAAGGAGAGGAAGGATTAAGCAGAGAGGTGTAAAGTCTCTGGATAGTAGACCATTTGCAAGTTCTCTTTGGGATGCAGGATCACTCCCCAGCATTCTTGAGTCACTTATTGTTCAGAGCATAAGGCTACTCAACTGTAGAAACAAAGGGTGTTAAAATGACAAAGGGAGAGTAAAGAAAAACTGGAAAAGGAACAAAGAAGTACAGCAGAATAATAACACAGTTTCCTAAGCATGGTTATTTGAGAAATAAGAAACATGAAGTAGAACATGGATTTTTAATTTAAAAAAAGTTTAAAGCTATGCTGTAATAATGAAAAAGAATTACCCCTCAGGGCAGACTTGCTGCCTGCTAGGTAAAGAGCAGGGTGAGTCATATGTTAGCCTATATAATCCAGACAGTGATCTGCATGATAGGTTCCTGATTGTTGTTTTGCAAAAGAGAACACTGAGGCTGAGAGAAAAGAGGTCGGTAGTAAGAAGAGGTGGCAGGATTTAAACTCAGGTCTTTCTGACTTCAGAGTCTATATGCTCCTGCCAAAAGCCCGTTCTCTTTCCCAAATCCAGTATCTGTCTCACTGCTCATCCTCATTCTCTCCTGAAGTAGAGTCCTATTAGCCACTCTCAAGTAAGTAATACCACACATCACACAATCTATATTTACCAAGGAACCTACAACTGTGAAACGCTGCCTTCTTCCAGCGGAGCGGAGCGGGGCAGGGCGGGGGACAGGAAGGTAAAAAACTACAAGTGAATTTTCATCCCTGTATTTCTCCATGTATGTGTGGCTTCCAGACAGACTGGCCAAACAAGTAGGGAATATACTTTGATTTCATTCCAAGGAAGCTACAAAATGCATTGTGACTTGCAGCCCTTTTATGAAAATCTTACTTCAAAGTAAAGCAACTCCTTCTTGGAGAGGCAGGGGAGAAAACAGGGAATAAGTTTTCCCTTCACTTCCATGCTGAAAACTATGGTATATAAATCATCCTACCTTCACCTGGCTTACAGAAAACAGAATAAATGCAAAAATGACTAGCTGTAATATTTCCCTAAGACTTTTCAACATGAATTATAAGCAACTGCTAACAATGATCCTTCACTTGTGTGGTGAAGCTCACAAAACATTTTTTCAAATGTAGCTCTTGTCTGCACTTGAGAGGTTTACGTTTGTCCATTTCCATATTGTAAGTATGAAAACATATTGCCAAAAGTTGAAGTAAGTCAGTCCCATTGTCAGTGTTTCCCTTGGCATTCTGGGAAATGATCTGCTTAGAGTGGCTGCACAAAATCTATTCACTCAGCAAAGCTAATTTTAGCTGAGGACCAATAAATATGTATATAGCAATGACACCACACTAGGCTATCATGGCAGATCAGGATGCACAAGCCGGTAAAAGATGTGAAACATTAAAGCACATTGGAAGTTTCAATTCTTTCAAAAGGGGAAGAAAAAATAGTTGGGAGCTCAATAGGAGATAATCCATTTGGTTAAGACATAGTCAAAAAATATAATTTTCTCTTTTTCTACCTCTTTAAGGAATAATTGTCTTCTTTATTTATTCCTCCCTTCCAAGCAGTCTTTTACTCTGTATCTATTACAATATTCCACTTCAAATCTCATGTTTTAAAGACATATCTAAAATTTTCATTTTAACCTGTAGTAATATTAACTCCATACCACATATTTGCCAGGATATAAAACTATTTGAAAAGATATTAAACATTTTAAAAAGAAAACTTTCATGTTTCTTCTTCCAATGTCTTTTCCATAGGAACTTAGAAACATTTTCCTAAGTTTAGGGATTTAGGTGCTCGCTGATTTTTCATTTTTAAAGATATCCTGTAAGGGAGATTAGGAAGCAATCCTTTCTCTGGACTATGTTTCAGATAGTTTTATACTTACACTTATGAATTAATAAATGATTCTTTAAGAGTGTGGACCAGAAGGAAATTTCAGAAACACTCAGAAAATAATCAGGGCCAACTTGTGATACCTTTCACTATTGTGATACCAATCATTTCCTTTCAGTGACTAATATCAAGGAATAATGTACTTCTCCACCAAGATTCAGTGTGTATCTCCCATCGATTTCCTGAGCAGTCAGACATTTGCAAAGGACTCTAAGATTCATCGCTGGCAATGCCCTAGGATGCATAAAATATCAGCGATGGGAGGGAAAGGCAAATAAATTATCAGTAAGTGTGTCAATGTGGCGATGTATACGAGGGTGTTTTTGAAGTTCATAGGTCAACAGAACATAAAAATTACTATTTTATTATTAAAAAGAAACATTTTCCACTCACAAAAACGGAGACAACATAGTGATAGCACTTAATAACCAAGTCACTAACTTAATTTTCTGAGCTTTCTTTCAATTGATGATGCTTAGCAACTTTAAAATTGCTTTTTTATTTTACTAATTTGGGGTATGAGGGCTATGTTGTATTTACATAGAAGAGGAAGAAAACTGGCAGGAGCGGTGATTTTGTGGTTGACGATACCTTTAACAGGGACTAGACACAGAGGAGACACAATTTTTGTGAGAGAAAGGGGCTTAAATGGATTTGTTTTAAGCAGAATGAACTTGAGATATCTACAGAACATCTACCTACAGACTGCCAAAAGTCAGATGGAAATATGATTCCGGGGTAAGAGAAAGTGATGATAATTGCCAACAATCATTTGGATGCCTTCAGGATGTAGGGATAGATAAAGACAAGAGGATGAATAAAAATAGATACTTAGAAAGAAATGCTCCTTTGAGTCTTCTCTATCTAATTTCTAGTCTTTTCTATTTGGTTTAATGATAGATAAATATGTACATAATAGTTAACCAAGTGTCATCTGGAGAGTGGAATGCCTCTTTATTTGAAAGGATGGGTTGTATACTGTATCGCAGTCACTTGCTTCCATGTTTGTTCCCCTGCCAGACTGTAAGATTCTTAAGGGCAGGTTATAGTGGTTGGCACAAAGTAGAGATCCAGTAAACATTTTTAAAATAATGTTTAAATAATGAATAGAGGAATAAATGAGTAAATGAGAGAAAGCAGGATATAGAAACTACACTAGAATCTCAACTTATACGAAGTCATTTTTTCAGGACTAACATTCCACTTCTGATTTATAGTAACTTCCCAGGACAGAAATAATCAAAAAAAGTGAAACAAATCTAATTTTACCAAAACTGAATGTAAGTCTATATGTCATTTTGAATATCACTATGTAACCATTTTTGTTGTAATAATCAATAGCTAATATAGTGTATACATGTGCAAATATATACATTTGTATCTTTGTATATAATTTAATATCAAATTATCAACATATGAAAGTTTACAATAAGCCATATAGCTAATTTGTGATTATTAAATTATATTTAAATTACATATCCATATTTAAATTTCATTAAACATTTATATGTGTTAGGTGCTAAATCACACATTTTCTCTAAATGATCTCATTTAATTCTCTTAGTCACCCAATGAGATAGCAACTATCATACCTATTTTGGACAAATATTTTAGAAATAAGCATGCATATAACTTTGAACAGGTTTTATAGACTTTCAAAATATAATGTTCAATTTTCTAAATAAAACATTCAAAGCCCTACACAATCTACCTGTGTGTATACACACATACATATTGAATATGCACACAGTTCATATTTCACGGGGCACATATTTTGTACATATAAGTGAATTTATCGCTCTTTAAATTTCTGAAGTATATATATATATATATATATATATTATCAAGACACTAGTGGTTAAAAATGAGAACTGATGAGTCAACACTTTCATATCTGTCCTGTAAGGCAAAGAACAAAATAGAAGACCACTTCTACTCAATTTCAACTTTCTCTGTAAGACAGGACAAATGAAATTTTCTATTATGCATCATGGCTTAATGAGGCATAACTTTCCCATTGCAAATAAATTAAGGAACATTAACTTAGAACAGAGTCTTGAAGGGACAGTGGGGGTAAAAATATCACTTATGAGGAAAATTTGCTGATTAAATGCAATAATAGATAGTTTTCAAGTATTTCACAAACACAATTTCAGTTGCATTATTGCTCTGCATTTGTATGTCTGCTCTTTTGGAAACTGATTACTCATGAATTGTAATCCCTTGGAATGTGTCCAAGAACAAGATAGAAGGTAAACAAGTCAAAACAGCCAAAATAAATCTTTCCAAGTCCATAACTAAATATTGGCCCTGCTCTTACAGGAGAGTTTTTAGGTCTTTTTCCTCAGAGACTGTTTAATTCTATTAGAACACAATTTGGAGTGCTCTCATAGCATCTTGCCTGGACCACTGCACTAGCGTTCTAACTGGTGTCTCCGCCTCCATTCTTTCCTACTTTCAAGCCACTCTTCACATGAATCTATCATATTAACAACAAGCTTAAACTTGCCAGTGGCTTACCATTGTCTATGAAATCTATCTTTTACATGGTTCAGAAGACCATATATAACCAACCCCCTGGGTATCTTTCAAGATGCATCAATGCTACCAGAAACCTGGATTTCTCTTTTGGTCTCTAGCCACATGAGGCTTTTAAAAATTCCTTTATTTAATACCATGCCCCGTCCAGAATCAGGACCTTGGCACATGCTGTTGCCTCTGCTCTTAATGCTTCTTCTCTTTGACTTGCTAATATCCACTAACTTTTCAGGTTGCCACTTACTGATCACATCCCCATGAAGGCCGGTCTTACAACTACATTAGAGGGCTTGCCCCGAAGTACATCAACCTACACTTCTCAGTCATAGCAGAGATCATGTTTAAACTAAAGGATTATTTAACTTGTGTTATGTCTTCATTGTTTCCCTGTGTTAAACAGAAAGTTCCAAGAAAGGGTTGTGTTGTTTTGGTAGCTAAAACAACAGATCGTAAGTACAATAAATATTGATGAACTGATCAAATGCAGATACTTTTTTAACAGGCAAAATAAAGACTAGAAGAGTCATACAGATGAAGTTTTGATAGGCAGGAAGGAAAAAACAATACATTATTTTTTAAGGACACAAAAAATAGAACAGTTGGGCAGCCGAGAGTAAGAACAGTCCTTATACTTCAATAGTTTTTAAAACTTCATGTATCATAACCCAGTGCAACAAAGAATAGTATGATGACAAAGACCCTGAGTTAACAATAAAATGTAAAAGAGAACTTAATAATCATACTTCAATAATCAAGAGATTTTTTTCAATATAATGTTAGAGCTATTCCCATTACCCTAATTTTAAATAAAACGAAGCGCTGGTATTTCAAGAGGTAAAGTTCAGTTACTTAGAAAATTAATTTATGTTATGCCTCTCTAGCAATATTAAGCAAATAATAAAAGCTACCAATGGTCGAGGTCTAAGTGATAGACAGCATTCTAAGCAATTTACATTTATACTCTCATCTAAGCCTCGCAGAAACTCCAGAAGATACATACTACTTAACCCCCCTTACTCATTTTATAGATGAGGGAACTGAGGTACAGAGGGTTCTAAGGCATTTGCTCAAGGTCATACAGTTAAAAAGTAGCGAAAACAGGTTTGAAACAAAGCTATCTGATTTGGAGGCAGCTTTCTTTGTTAACACCTGCTCCACAGTCTTGGAGGGTCTCCAAAGATAAGGCTAACTCTGTTTAACCACCGTTTATCATTTCTTGGATAAAAGTATCAGTCATCTATGAATGCCAGGGACTATGCTAAACACTTTGTATACATTCATCTAACCTTCAGAACAACCAGGTAGGGTAAGTATTATCATTATTTCCAATTTATGAATAACTACATGGAGACTTAGAGAGTTTAAACTCTCAGTCAAGCAATAGAGCCAGAACTGAATCTCAGATCTATTGAGTCCAAAGACTAGCTCTTAATTACACAATTTCTCTTATCTAATAAGAGAAGACTCTTGTACATTAGATCAGTCTTGGCACAATGCATGTTTTGGTCTGGGTAATGCTGGGGGCTGCCCAATGCATTCTAGGATGCTACTAGTCATGACAACAAAAATGTCTCCAGACTTTGCCAAATGTTTCCTGGGTGGGGAGGCAAACTTGTTTCTTATAGAGAACAACTGCCCTAGACAGTAGATTTTTCCTCCGGATACTTCTGGATAAAAACGGAACATTTTTCTACTGCGTAATCTCTATTTCCAAACTGTGTTCTGCTACTGTATGTTTTAAAAATATACTTTCTTTAAGCAAGTTAAACTACACAGTTTAGGCTGAAGTTCCCTTAGGTTATATTTTGAGTTTATGGATTATTCACACATTTAGAAGTCATCCAAGTACCTTGTAGCAGGACAAGAGCTGGTTAACTTTAGTATCTTTTTTTTTTTTTTTTTTTTTTTTTTGAGGGCAATGTCACAGGCCCTCAACCAGGGCTGAACTGGGGCCGCTGGCTTCCAAGCCAGAGCTTAACTACCGCGCCACTCGGCAGGCCCAAGAGCTGGTTCAC
The DNA here is from genome assembly GCA_033961575.1 of Aselliscus stoliczkanus. NCBI lineage: Eukaryota > Metazoa > Chordata > Mammalia > Chiroptera > Hipposideridae > Aselliscus > Aselliscus stoliczkanus. Next base: position 118,113,958 of record CM066736.1, read on the forward strand.
TTTAAATAGGTCACACAGATACTTTATGGTCATGTAACACTGGGCAACCTATTTAACATCACTCTAAGCCTGTTATTAGAGTGGGGCTAATAATAGTGACTTCTTCTCATAAATATGCAGACTAGATGATAAGGTCCTTGTAAAACATTAAGCCCAATACTTGGATCATAATGAATGCCTAATTAATGTTCATGATTATATGATGATGATGATGATGATGATGATGTGTGTTATTTTCATAGTTTTCCTTTCTAGTTTATCTTCAAAATCTCAGAAGCCATCATAGTTCCTGTCTACATTCACTGAAAATATTTACTTAGAGGCCATAACATATGTCTAAATGTTGAAGCAAATCCATTATATGGGTATAACTTAAAGTCAATGGAAGTTGAAATTCAAGGCACAGGGATCAATTGCTGAGAGGAAACATTTTACACTTCAAGTCCAAATACTTACATCTCTGGATAAGGCACATTACGGCTATAAATAAGACAGAAATAGTGAAAATTGTTTTTACGCTAAGAAAAACTTTCTAAAAGGAATAGATTTTTGTTCTTCCATTCCTTACACATCAACTTGACAATATTTTTTTTTATCTTTTGACTGATTATTTTTTAAGTAAAACTTTTAACAAAAACATATGTACCAAATGCACAACCCAACATATCTAGACTGTCTAGCAACATGTCATCTTCAACCCAACTCCATGGGACTGTTCATGCTTTGAAGCCTATACATACGTGCATGGCAGTTAGTTAGTTAGTTAGTTAGTTAGTTAGTTAGTTAGTTAGTTTTCATTCTTATTTTTCCACAAGGTATACATCTCTCCAATTGCATATGCTTTGCTGTTTGTATGATTGATGCCAAAAAACTGTTTCCATATTTGACCATGCCAGTCAGGAATGCTGGGACATTCATAAAGAACCAGTGTCCAATACAGAAAGATGCTTCGTCCTGCTCTTCATGGCGTGCAGTGGGCAAGAACAATTTTCTTCCTTCTATGGAACAATGGCTGCCACAAAGCCACTGGTTCAAGAAAAGAGGTTTTAATACCCAAGCTTAGTTTTTAAAAACATGTTGTCCTCTATTTGGGAAAACTAAGCAGACAGCATGAAGCCAAGAGAATGCAAGCAATGTTTAAATCTCATGTCACTTTTCTCAGATGAAAAAGGAATTCTCTAAACAGAACAGCAGTTGCTGGCTTAAGGAGCTATAAGCCCTGCCAAATTGTAATATAGCCCTACATACTTCCCTGTAATTATTATTTTTCTCATATAACCGCATAGCTCTCAAAGGAGATAACTTGAACAATTTAATCTTTGTTCTCCTCAGAACTTGTGATACATCAACAGCACTCAGCAGTATCTGTTAATTCTTTTTTTCCTAGGCATGGAGAAGACCATACAACCCAGTACCTTCTCTCCACAGTCCTCAGAGTTAGGTGGGGCCATGTGGTTTTCTGAGATAGAAGCCAACTGGCCCATGGACTTGTCACTTGAGAGGAAGCTGCCCTGGAGAGCAGTACTGCGTGGCCCCACAGAAGGCTGTGTATGCACAAGCAGTAAACTTTCTCTGTATTAATACACCAAGATTCCAGAGTTGACCTGTTATCATAGCACAGTTTAGACAATTCTGACTAATGCAGATCCTAACACAGTTTCTAGCATGTTGTAAGTATTTAATATGCAGCAGCTCTTTAAAGAATAAATGGGCAGAGATGAGAACACTGTTTACTACAATAGTCATACCTAAGTCTAGATATAGATTATAAAGGAAAATGCATGGTCATCTTGATTTATCTTTTAAAAAAATCAATTCCTGCATATCAAGCATGTACAGACGATACATTGACCTGCTAAGCAGCATGATTCCATACTGCTGACTAAGGAACGGACAGATCATATGCCTGTAAAAAGATTATCAACACCAGAAAGCAGTCCATATATGTTAAGGTTCAAAGTGAATGAAGTGAGAAATCCAGTTGGAACGGAGTGGATCTGTAACTTTTACTAAACTCTCATTCCTTTTCCACCTTTTATCTAAATTGCTTATATTGGCATACATAGCACAAGCTACTATGTGAAAAAAAGGATGGCACTTCAAGTGCCATCATCACGATCTGCTGTTTTCAGCCTGGTAGTAGAGCTGAGTCTGAGATCCAGATTGTCCCACCTCAGCTCTGCTGGTGAGAGCCTGCAAGACTTTGATTTCTAGTTGGAATCTCCCTTATTCTCTATTTGCCCTCTGGTAAAATGGGCCCAATGACGTCCCTAACACAAAGTCATGGCAAGGATTCAGCAGCATGAAAGGTTGAACAATTAAGTTCATGAACTCTCCACTGTGTAAGTGCACAGTGAAAAGTTCATGAACTTCATTGTCCAACTTCATATACAAAGAACCTACTGTTTGCTAGTATGTGTTGACACCCAATAAATGTTGGTTTCATTTCCTCATCCCCTTTCTTTGAATCTCACATCTCTCTCTTCAATCCTCCTCATACTCCTTTTCAATGTCTTATTTATTTATTTTTTTGTTGCTTAAACTGAAAAAACAAAGGGGGATAAATGCTAGATAATTATCAAAACACCTCTCAGTATGAAATATCTATGCTGTTTAAACTTGATTATAACCTGGAATTTGGAGTTGACAGCCTTCTACAAGAATCAAAATAACACTATCCAGTATCACCCAAACTGGAGCCTGAGAAGGAAAGGAGGGAAGTGAAAGAGGAATAAGCAATGACAGAACAAATGACAAAGGATGGCAAGTGATCTGTGAACAGCCACAGGTGAATGGGGTTTTACAAAATTCGTCTCAAAGAGTTGCTCTTGTCTATAATTTCCTGGACTTTTAATTAATTCAGATAAAACAAATTTAGCACAGGTGATAGATACATTGTTTTGGTCAGTGGAATGTAAAAGGGTTCAAGGTTTATATAGCAGCACAACCTTCACATTGTTTATCTGTGCTCTTAAGAATTCTCTTAAGAGCAATAAATGAGATGGGCAATAAATGAGATGGACTGACATTTTCAAATACGTCCCTGTGCCTGTAAGCCAGTCTTAGCCATTTCTGTCAATATTCAGTAAGAACAAAGAACAAACACCTCATAATGTAATTCTTCAGGTGGGTACAGCTCTATCCACTGTTTCTGGATATGTTCCTGATTACCTCTGAATTTTGAATTTACTTCACCTCCCGAATTTGACCCCAAACTTGCCTTTGGGTAATCTCTTTGGATAACGGCTGATGCTCTTTTGCTGCCCTCATTTCTGTCTACCTTTGATCAGTGGACTGCACTGACTATAGTGATACCAAATAATACTCAAGCCCCAACCTGCCCAGGCATTGGCACCAGCCAGCATGATTAGCGATCATACAAGGGTTGCAGGATCATTTTCTTTTTTAATAGCTAAACACCAGCACATCAAAAAAAGAAAAAAATAGAGAAGACTTCTCCCCTATGACCAACCCATACTCCAAAGCAACTGTCATGACAAAAGTTCATTTGAAAAGGAATTTACACTCACATAAGTTCGAAAAATAAACAATCTTATCACATCTGAGTGTCAGAGTTGCAAAGAAGGAGTGCCTAAGGAGTAAATGAGTTAATGTGGAAGTACATTTTTAAGGCGATTCTGAATCCTTCCTCTCTCCCCTCCTGCTTCATGTACCTTCTGAAGTGCTGTGTCCCATATACTAAAAGAAGGTGTTGTGCATACAAAAGGCGATCTTTTCTCTTGCCAATGCCAGGGAATTAGACCTCATGAGAAAAATCAAGTTTGAAAGAAGGAGAAGCTAAAATTCCACCCTGATAAGGCCTCTTGGCCTCCAACAATCCCACACAAGCTCTAGGTGCAAGCCTGAATTCCAAAGAATGATATTTAATCTCAGCATTGTTACCTGTATTACACTAGGCTGTGTTCCTTTCCTATTGCTCTCCTTTGTATACCTATAATACCACAAAGACTTTGCCTCAAGCTGTCCTTTGGCCTCCACATGCAAATGGCCATACTCCAAATTCTAACCCCCTTCACGACTTCTTCCTTACTCCCTTCCCAGCAGAATAGATTTCTATTTTTTTCAGATCTCTAGCATGTTATTCCAAATCTAGTATATTCTTCTGGCTCAAACTACTTTGTATCTGGTTATTATGTCCGTATCCTCTAAAAGCAAACTAAGAATACTTAAAACCCACTTTAATGATCCTTTTGTCCCTCCCAGTACCCCATTTACTACTTTGTAACCTAGTGCTTATTACATGTGTGTTGAATTGAAATATATATATATATGAAGGAAAAGACCTCACATTGTTTCTTCCTGTTCACATTCAGGAAGTGAGTGATCCAAGTCAGTGTAAATATGCCATGGGCTAAGGAAAAGGGGAGAGTGAAGACAACCAATTGCATATTTAAATATCTCAAGGCACAATGCAAAGACCTCTATCAGCTAAGACCAAGAAAGGGAACAAGGAACAAATCAACTGCCTTTGCAATGTGTTGGTTCCCTGGGTCTTATTTCTAATTCTATTTTATATAAACCCCTATCCTGCTGCTCTCTTTCAGCTAGAAACTCCAGCCAATAGCCAATAGAAGCAGAATGCTTTCTCAACACTTAATAATGAAACCAGAAAATGCAGAAATCTCCTTTATTATGTAACAAGGATGGGGATTAACTGTCAACTGGCAAAAAATAACTCTCCAAAAAATCCACCCAAAGAACGGTTTATTCGGGAAAAGAATAAGAAACGAGGTCACCCCAGGGGTGTGCGAATGCACACTTTCAACAGGCGCTCCAATTGGCAGTCCACCTGACGAAGAAAAAGCCCCAATTTCAAAATGGCGTTTTTATTTATTAATATTAGCATCCCTCCCCCAGAAGTTACCACAAAGTTTAACAGGAAGTTAGGACTAGAAAGTTAACAAAAGGCCCAGCTCCACCCGGAGTCCTCTCAGTTCTATGCTTAAACATCTTAAGATGCCAGTTCACTTTTATCACAACCAAGCTGGATAGTATTCTCTTGGTATATGAATCCCAACAAATATGTAAACAAATTGATTCCTTTGCTGATAAGATACTTAGTTGACTTTTAGTTACACCTGCTAATCTGATGACCTAAGAACTTCTTTATACACAAAGTTCTGGAGACCAGTAGCATCAGCATCACCTGGGAGATTTTTAGAAATGTAGATTCTCAGCCCTCACCCCAGACCCACTGAATCAGAATTTGCATTTTAACAAGATCCCCAAGTGACGCAAACATTGTAACATTTTAAGAAGCATGGGTATTGGATATTCTAGCAGCAATCTTTCGTTTGCATCCTTGTCCTCTCTTTGCTCTAAGCTATTATTTTATTGGAAAATTAAAGTACTATATTTGCTTCTCACACCCTCTTTTCTCTATCCCTCACTGTTTTCTATATACCTATCCATTTACTTTAATATCCAGTATAAAAAGATTCCCATTATGCTTTAGAATGTACACATGTCTTTCATATGCGTTATCTCATTTGATCCTTCTGATATCCTTGTAAACATCACCACACATAAGTTGTCAAATGTCATCTAGGTAATAAATATCTGAGAATCTGCATTCCCAATGGTATCAAGATGCTTCCTCTTGCAAACAATGTACCCAGTGAACTCTCCATACTCAGAATTATCTGCATTGTAAATTGAATTTCAAAACAAAAATTCACATATTTAACAGGAAATAGATATTAATGTACCTGTAAGACAGAGTTTGAAAAGACTAGAAAGATTTGCATTTGATGAGTTTAAGGAAAACAGACCAAAAAACAAAACAAACAAAAAACAGGATCGTAAGTTCCTTTCTCCTCCTATATCCCCCAAAATCTCCATGGAGCCAATGACTTGAGACTTGAAGCCGAACTTAATTTTGAATTTTTTGCCCTTGCCACTCCCATATCCCTGCTTACGCCTAAACAGAGGCACTAAACATGCACACTCTTGATGAAAGCTTTTATAGCTGCCATTGCAAAATGGATTTGCTGTCAGCTCGTCTAAAATGTGTCCGCTGAAGAAATGAGAGGAAAAAAGATCCAGTCATTGCTTGTAACAAATGGAATTTTCAACTAACTAAAATCAACTTGGGCATTTCTATCCTGTAAGGCAGGACTTCTCTAGCATCCTTACCAGTCATGAGACCTGAACTTCTCAGCAATGAATAGAACATAAAGCAACAACAATAAAGAAACATTTACTATAGTCTCATTAAGAAGTTGTTTGTAATGTTAGGACATAATACAGTAAATTATCAACCATATTGAAAACCAAGTGCATGTTCAAAAGCTTTCATCTAAATCTATGCCATGTACAGAAGTAAATATCTGTACACACGCAAAATTATTAACTAAAACATTAGCCTTCATCAAAATGCTTCAACACTGTTATTTAGACATCTAAATGTATCATTCTTTAAAAAGCGTCTTGATGATTGCAGAATGAAAAGCACACTGGAAGCTAGGAGTCCAAAATTAAACATCACATAGGTAGACTATCACAGTAGGAAGGAATTTTAGAGAGCTTGTTTAGACCTATCCCTCATTTTCATCTTAGAGATTTGCAAAGAGGAGCCCAAAGAGGCCACACAACTTACCACAAGATCCACTGTTGTCTGTCACTGACTAGCTGGTGGGCAAGTCCCCTCTCTCTCAGCCTCAGTTTCATGACCTGCAAAATGAGGTGATTGGACTAGATGATGTAAGACTCCATATACCCAGAAAATGCCATTATCCTGCAAAACTAGAAGCCACATCCTAGAACTTCCCCCGCAATGAAAGCAACATACAAGAAGATGAAAAGATATTTAAATGACACTTGGCACTTGGCACTGCTGGTGTTCCAGCTTGTTGATACCTTATCATCTTGAGACTTCAAAATTGCATAGGTGGCTGGTGCCCCCACAGATAAGCAAACCAGGAGAGAACCGTTGTTGGGATACTCTGCCTGAGAAGTGCTGCAACTAAAATTCAGTCCAGAGTGATGGTAAGTCTCCTCCTCCCTCTTCTGAGCATCTGGTGACTTCCTCTGGCTGGGCTTTGCTTCAGGGGTTTCTCCTTAAGGTTCACTGGAATTCTGGGAAACCAGCTCTTGACCTAACTTCAGACAAAGATGCATTTCCTTCTGGAAGACTCCCGGCCTGGACAAGTCATTCAAAATCAACATTAAAAGCAACCCAGGGCTCCAGGAAGTTGATGATTTTAGCATCTTTTTAAATGAGCTGTCTGGCCTTGTCTATAGTGAAATCTTTATATTTTGTTACAATTTTATTATGTTAATAAACAAAGAGTTGGTATGTTTACTAAAAAAGGAGGACTCAGCCTTTCAATCAAAGACCTACCATGATCCTTACTCATGCTTTTACTGCATGTACTTATCTTTCATTCCACATGCTTATCTATGGTAATATCTTTGAAATGGCTTCATTTATTTAACTGTTTCCATCTTTCTCTTTTTCTTCTTTTCATTATTACTATTTTCTAATGAATAATCAAAAAGTTAGACGGTGGTTTAGGTTTTTAAAAGGATTTTTAAATATATGACTCAACGAGGCACAACGTTTTGATCAATTAAGTCAAACATGAAACCAGAATTTAATTGATTGGGCTCACTTTAATGATATACAGAAGTGAAGAATTTTATTCTATTAGCTGCAACATACTTATTTAAGGAAAGCTAGTATCTATATCTAAATAATTCTATACAAAATATGATCAACTAGGAGGAGAATAATTCTACAAACAAAGTCCAATTAAGTAAATCAAAATTATTCATAACATCATCATTATTATCATTTATTATTTATGGGGTGATTATTACATGGTAAAAGTGAACTGGCATCCTCCACAGAGCCGGGAGGACTATGGATGGAGTTAGGCCCCTTGTTAACTCTCTAGTGCTGACTTCCTGTTAAACCTAGTGGTACCCTCTGAGGGAGGGATGCTAATACAGAAGCCATCTTGGAATCTGGGTTCTTTGGACATGGGCAGCTGGTTGGAATACGGGCTGGCAAAGGTACTTGGTGGCTTTGTTTCTATTTCTTTTCCTGAATAAACCACTCTTTTGGTGGACTACCTGGAGAATTATTTGTCCAGTTGACATATGTATTGGGCACTCTCCTAATCACTGTACACACTTACAACATTTTAACCCCACAGAGACACTGCGATGTTAACCCTAAAAGGAGACATGGGGAGATAGAAGGGAGCCAAATCATGGTCTCAAAGAAAGGTTAACTTGTTGAAAAAGGAAAAAAAAAAGGATGATCATACATTTTTAATTGGCTATATTAGGCTAAACCAAGAACGTAAGGACAGGGAAGCCAAGTTTGTCTCAACTCCCATCTACAGGAATCAAGCAGTACATATTCTCTGATTATAGGGAGTGTGTTAATTGTTACAGGTGCTCAGCAACAGGGCTTTGTGAGCTCTCAGGGATGCTCATAACTGAATCTGGGCAATGTTGAAAAGTACTGCAGAAGTTGTAAGGGTCTTCCAGCTCTGGAATTCTGGACAAAAGTAATACTGTAAACATTGAAAGTATAGCTATACAAATAGAAGAATCAATCAATACACAGACAAACAATCTTAGAGAACATTACACTTGTATGTGTCTCTTCTAGCTCTCATTATATTCTACCTTGTGTGGAATGTATGTGTGTTCTTTTACTTTCATTCCTATTAGATTATAAGTTCATTGGATCTTGACTCACTACATACTATTAACCTTGGGAAAGGTGCTCATTTTCTTCTCCTTTAATAATGGAACCTGTCACACAGCATTGTCATAAGGCATATATTAGATTTCATATTTAAAGGCTTTAATCCAGTGCATTGCACTAGTAAGCAACAAATAAAATGAGTTCTTAATTATTATTATTATTATTTATTACTACACTACTATTATTATGATTATTACTAAGTCACAGATGAATGTCTCAGACTCAGTTCCTTTGATTTTAGAGTCTAATAAACCCCAATCAATAGCCATCTTTACATTCCAATAGGTCAATCCAAGCAGCAACATTTTCTCTTCCAATCTGCCAAACTAAATTATCTGGGAAGAGGGAAACAAACCCAAACCACCTGCCATGAACTGCTTCATTGAAAAAGCAATTCAATAACATATTTTCAGCGTGTGGCTCTCTTAACTAAAAAGAGAATATGGAGTGAGGAAAAGAGAAAAAATGATATATTTTATTCCAGTATGTTACAAAATTATGATTCGTTGAAGTTCATTGTATGCATGACAAAGGTACATACATTCTTTCTGTAGTGAAAGAACTGTTATATGCCTTCACAATTAATTAATGCTGTCTCCAATATTCCTAAGAAATCAATGTCAAATTCATTTGAATGGGGCTTCTGGAAAAGCAGACCTCTTGTCCATTTCTGGGATGGTAATGCAATAACATCAAGAGAGATTTTAAATGGTACATGTGCAAACTGGTTTGAAGAAAGACAAAATCCCACACTGTAATTTTACCAATACTTTTCAAACACTGTGAGTTGTAGAGCTCTTTTTTAAAAGAATATCTTAGGCCCTACAGAAGCAAAGGTCCTTTAACTATCTGTCATTGGCTAAGCAACTGCCTCATTTCTCATGGAAGTCCTGAAATACCTAGAGTCTCAAAAACACTTAGAAAAGCATCCTTCAACTCAAAATACCTTATACTATTGATGAGAAAACTGAGTTCCCAAAATGAGAAGGGATTTGACCATGTCTCACAATTACTTGCAAAAGTTAGAATTCATGGCTCATTTATTCATTCAGCTCATATTTAGTGAGAGCCCTCCCTGTGCTCATTCTGTGCTTGGCTTCATATACGTATCATGCTTATTTTTAAAATTCAAGCAATTTCTATTTGACAACTATTCATTTCATATCCAGTAAGTGCAAGGGCTGTGTTTGGGACAGTGAGCTGAGGGTAATGTAAGTCAGAGTTGCTATCTGCCACAAACATTTTAAAACTTGTTGGGAATGTACAAAGCACATAAACAATTATAGTAATTGGAAGAATGTAGTTAATACCATTAGAAAGCAAGAGAATTTGATAAGAGTTAACTTAATAATTTCCTAACCATATTAAAAAATAAAAAAATACCTGTATCTATTAACCAATCACCAAATCTGTATTCATCGTGTACCAGGTGCCAAGAACTGGGATGTGATTACCAAAAATACAAAAACAGCTAGAAGTTTATAATCGATTTAAGTAGCTGGCTGAAATGTACAAACAAGAAATGTGTTTTAACAAGTCAGGATAATATTTAAGTGCTAAGTGTAATGCAGCAATTTATATGTTAGAGAGATTCTTTAAAAAGAAAGCTCAGTGTGGACTAAGTACCATTACTAAATCAAGAAAGAGCATAAGCCCTTAAAGTATTTTATTACCATTTATACTACACTAGAGACATTGGTGCAGCCATGAAACCTAACACATACTTATTGGACTAATTATGTGAACATACTTTTTCTCATTAATAGCTTATAACAATTAGTATGACATTGTATTATATCAATAGGCCCTTAAAGAATCACTGAGAAATTGGGCAATTTATTCTTCAGCTATTTTGTTTGTAACTTTTGTTGTGACATTCCTGACTTTTCACCTGTTAACTCATTAATCTGCTCAGAACTGACCAGATATTCATCAATCTTGGCATATCCTGAAACCACTGAAGAAGGGTACTCCACAATCTCCTTCCTTAATTCTCACCTAAGTTGAATTTCCCTCCTTCTCTGAACAATGTAATAAACAGTACATTTCACTTGAAAAATCTTTTCGTTTTTTTACCTATAATTTACATATAGTACTATATTATTTATTAATATATTATATATACATATATATTCTTTTCTCATCGATATTAGCAGCCCAAGACAATGAGAAGCATGGCTTATACCTAAATATAGCCTTTTACCAAAGAGGTATGTAATAAATAGCCACTATTATAATTCGACTGCAATGGAAAGGCCCACATGTATTACTGATATACTAGTCAATGAGTAGGTATTGACAGTCTAGGACTTATTAATTATGATCCTTTATTTATTTAATCCTCAACTCCTAGGAGAAAAAAGTAAGAAGCAAAAGGAACAAACAATACAGCATCTAACAATAGCAGGATGCCCACTCTGTCCTCCCATCTTGGATTGGGTGTCAGTCTAGTAAACCTTTTATTTCTCCATATGTAACCCAATGGAATTAGCTGAGATGCTGCACGCTATTCATTCTTTCAGATCTTTAAATATTACTAGAGTCAACTAGGAACACAGAAAATAAGAAACTTACATTGATTTTGTTTGGACTATTTAATAGCAATATGGGGGTGGAGTTAGGCAGAGTATTCTTTAGTGTAGTTGCTCCAAATTTTTAGTTTTTGTTTACTGTCTCCCAGTGAGAAATCCATTAAGCAGTAAAACACTTCTTTCTCCCTCTTTCATCCCCACCTACCCTCAGATCTCTATTTTCTTCTTTCCTACTCCCAAAACTAAAAGCAATGTTTCACCAATCAAACCCTACAACATGTGATGCACTCTAAGACTTACTTTCTTTTCTATCTTACCCTATCCTATCCTATCCTATCCTATCCTATCCTATCCTATCCTATTCTATCCTATCCTATCCTATCCTATCCTATCCTATCCTATCCTATCCTATCCTATTTTACTCCATTTCATTTCAATTTATAGTATTTCACTTTTTAAAATTGCAGATTTGAACAATCAAATCGATTTTATCACTCTCTCAGACTACATGAATTCAATCACATTTTAATCTATGAGTATTCTAGGAGTTATTTTCCTCATTTTGTAGAATAATACCTCATTCTAATAGTGCCTCATTTTGTGGATAATACCATCTCTTCATAGGGTTGTATTCATTACTAAATAAAATACTTGTGCTGTAACTGTGCTTGGGCTTAGTGTTCAATGTAAACATATATTTTACAGATATTATTACTTTAATTATTATATTATAATTTTAAATTCTACTAGATATTTGGAAACTGTTGCTTTCTATTAAAATTCTCATATACATGACAGAGATTGTTAGGAAATTCCTAACTTTAAACAATGGTTAGGGGGGAAAAAAAAGAAAAAGACAATGAAACAGTTTTTTTTTTAGATTTCAAACAATATTACCTTGTAGTTGATTAACTGCGGGCTTTTGTTTTAGTACCTAATCTCCATGGTGATAAAGGGATGTGAAAAATGACAGCTCTGGCATTTCATTGAGACGCTTCTGTAGGATGACATATATAACAGATTCATTCTTCTACTTAAGTGTGCTGAAAGTCATCTCATCTCCTATTAGTAGGAGAAATATGAACAGAGGCATGAGGTTGCCCTCACCCATAATATTTGTATCAGAGGGGAAGACATTAACTAAAAGAAACTGAAATATATATGTTTTTCTTTTTTTAATAATTCTGGTTTGAAGTCTCAAATCACTGTTTACATAAGAGGTTATAAGTAGGAATGTTATAGTTTCATTTCCATCTTTTTTTAGAGTATAGAAGCAGGTAATTCTTCAATGATAAAGTTCACTATTCAATAAAATTTTAAATAAAATGAAATAGAAATAAATAGAAATAAAGGGTATACATGTGAGATATATATATATATATATATATATATATATATATATATATATATATGGCAGAAAATAAGAAAATAAATTACTATTCCTGCCATGACTTATCAGGTATCTGAGCAAGTTCAGACAACAGCAGACAAGAATAATACCAACTCCTCAGCAGGAGATAAAGTGGTTTCCCCAGGTGGAGTTTATGGTTCTCTTTTAATCACTCAAGAGATGGAATTTTTCTTTCATCTAAACTAATTCTGCTTGCTTTCAACCTTACCCCGCATCTATCCTATAATTCCTTCTTTCTTCTCTCTCTCCCTCCCTCTCTCTCTTATTAATTTAAATATGGACCTTTTTAATTCGCCAGGTGGACCATGGGCATCAACACTTCAAAAGATGTCTTCAGGGGGCCCACTGAGTGTACCACACTAGTTTTATTTTGTTAATTGAATGGTTCTTAAACAACCTCATTATCTGCCCACAGCATTTAGCATTTCCTATTAGGAAGCTGTCCTTGGCCCTGTCTTTCCTGCCACCAGGAAGAACAGAACCAAACTCCCAGTGTCTTTAAACAAGTCCCCAGGCTTTCACACCACAATGGGCAAAGTGAAAGGAACTAATACTGAGTATCTACTATGTGTCAGGCTATAAATGGTATGGTACTTAATCTTAAAACACTCCAATAATACACATATCATTATACTCATTTAAAGAGGAAGACAATGGAAGCAAAAAGCGATTCTATCACTTCTCGCAAATCAGACAATGCGTAAGGTGTCGAGGTGGGACTCCCAGTGTCCACACCCTGAGCCACTGCACAGTGCCGTGCTCAGTATTAAGGATAGGCTGACTTACTCTTTTCGGTTATTTGTTTTTTTTGTTTTTTTCTGTCAGCTCTTTGAAGGGCTTAATATTCTAGATTGTCCAGATATGGGGGTTATGTTATCTCAAAATGGTTCTAAGCTGTGTCAAGTCCTTTCCCCGAGTTCCAGTTCTAGAAAGGCTTGGAACAGAAGCAAAAACAGCAATCTCTCTGTAGACACCCTGAAAGCCGTAGGGCAAATGGAAGCCAGGGAGACTAGTCAGCCTTCTCCTGCTAGTAGAACATAATTTCCTACCTCTTTTCTTAGGAGGTTTTACATATAAAGCTTGAAATTCACATTAAAAAACAAAACAAAAAAATTAAAAAACAAAGCCAAACAAAAAAAACCTCCCATATAGAGTTGTGTCATTAATCTGATTGGTATATAGCCATGAATGGAAGACTGCCTCTGTGGTCACTACATACAGCCAAAGCCTGTGGTGTGGCTTGCTTTCTCTGCTTTGCTCATCTTTGCACCTCTGCCCACAGTGCCTTCTATTCCCATCCTTGCCTGGCTAAACCAGGCTCATGCTTTTGGGCCAAGGCCCAGTGTCACTTCCTCCACAGAGCTTTTTCCGGCGCTTACCTACTTCCAGTTCTCCTACTTTTGGGTTGCCCCAGCACTTCAATCATGTTCCTAAAATAGCATTTATCACAATGTGTGATATGTTTCTCACCCTATAGACCAGGATTTTCAAACTCAGCACTACTTTCTTGGGCTCTATAATTATTTTCTCATTAAAGCTGTTCTTTGCTTTAGCAGCAACTTGGGTCTCTACCCACTGGATGCCAATAATATCACCCCTTCAGTTATAACATCCAAGTATATCTTTAGATATTGTCAAATGTAGCCTGAGGGGAAGGGAATATCGCCCCCAGTGAAGAACCACTTCTTTAGAGCATGGGAACCACATAAGCAGTAACTCTGCTTTTTTTCATCCTCTATACCCAAGAGAATCAGGCTCATAGCAAACAGTTAATTAAAATCTTTTGGTTGGAATTAAACTAGTCTCATTTCCTAATAGCTACATAGTGTGTTACAAAATGCACTGAATTCACAATTTATACGTGAAACAAAAGTGGCTGCTAAATTAGAGTCTGGATTCAAAGGATGTGAGATCAAAAGTCACTGGGTGTCAGAATGAAAACAATACTTTTCCCTCTGCATGAAGAAATCGAAAATAAATCAAATTATATTTATAATTATATATATGAAATATATTTTATACACACACACACACACACACACACACACACACACACACACAAATGACCCTTCCTGGAAAATAGCATTCAGAAAACTGGATACAAGTAATCTGATGTCTCTAAATATATATCTATAATGCCCTGTTCACTAAAATATGCAGTGAATCTCTAGCTGTTTTTTCCTCAAGACTCATTCATGAAAAAAAGTGATGCAGGGCTTGATTAAATAAAGAAGCACAGACAGTATGATGTTGCCTTTCTTCCTGATAAGATATTCGTCTCTTCTCAGTTTAGTACAGAACAATCTCAAGTCATCTGACTTTGCTTTTTTCTGCAGACTAGTTAACCATCTATTTGAACTGAAAACCAGAACAACTGTGATCTTACCATCAGTTTGTGATTCGAGACTTTTTCTCACCTTAGAAGGGAACTGGTCCTGTGTCTCTTCCTTCATTTCCTGCACTGAGGTTTTAATTACAGCTTTAAATGTGAAATCGATTTGTCTTTTCAGGTTAAGCAAGTTTCAAATCCATGGGAATCTATTATTCTCCTTGGGATACTGTAAGCAGTAATAATACATTTGATACGTCCATGTCATTTTGATAAGAAAGAAATGCAAAAGCAAGAGCAGCTCCTCCTACTCAGTAATCAGAAAGCAGGTCACTTGGAGCCAGTAGGCCTGCTGTCCTGTACACGAGAGGAGACCAAAACTTCATAGGCCACATTTTGTTAGTTGCCTTTTGTTGGTTTTAGATACATTAATTATACTTTTCAGGATAATACGATTCTTGCTCCTATAAAGAAGAAATAATTAAATACCAGGACAGCTAAGGAAGTGTATGATGTCATTTAATTCCTTGGTGGATGAAGCAAAATGCATCCCAAGGTTATTCTCTGATACAGACAGCAAGGTACTTCAGGGTCCACAGTAGATTCTTTTGCACCCACTCCTCCTCCAAATGTGAGCCACATTCAAATTCACACCCATAGCCAGAGATATTCCCAAAACTCCCCCGTCCCTGCACAGCCCTCAGCTTCAGGCCCCTAAAGCATGCAGACAGAAAATAACAGCAACTGAAACGGAAGGGAATATG
Organism: Aselliscus stoliczkanus; assembly: GCA_033961575.1. Taxonomy (NCBI): domain Eukaryota; kingdom Metazoa; phylum Chordata; class Mammalia; order Chiroptera; family Hipposideridae; genus Aselliscus; species Aselliscus stoliczkanus. Next base: position 118,129,736 of record CM066736.1, read on the forward strand.
CATTTGTAGAACCATTCGATTCACAGGTTGAGGGGCATGTATACCTGAGATAAGAAACAAACAAACAAACAAAAAAACTTTGACCTCATTTTACACCCATGGGTCTCCTTTTCCCCGATTTCAATTTAAAGAAACTCCTGGGAACCCATAAGTTGAATTTAAAACAGCTTATACGTCATGGCTTACACAGATCTTAGGATACTTGGACAAACAAATCATTTTCTGCTGTGCTCCTGCAGCATTTTGATCTGTGACACACCAGAGATGACAAGCTTATCTGGGCCCTTAGTAGGTGCATCTTGGGAGTTAACCTCCTTTGGAGTTAAATGTTAGGAGGCTTGTATGGCATCTGGACATTGCTTCTAATCAGCTACATGCACTTAGCTTCTCTGAGCTTCAATGAATCATTTATAATTATATTTAACCTATTATCTTTCTATGTCTATCTATCTATCTATCTATCTATCTATCTATCTATCTATCATCTATCTATCTATCATCCATCACATATCTATCTGTCATCTATTGTTGAGGGCCGTGTAGCCCAATATTGAGGGGCATGCAGTGTTGAGGACTGTGTAGCCCAATATTGAGGGACATGCAGGCTGACTTTAGTGGGCTTGGTGAATCATAAACTTGTCTATTTGCTTCTTTTGTTCTTTGCTGCACCTGGAGGGTGCTTACTATTTACTAAGGAATGTGGTGAGGATGGCCAGATCCTTGGGACACAAAAGAAAGATGGCTATATGGGTTAATGGAAGAAAACGGCTTAAGAAACTAACCAAGGTTTCACTGACCTTTAGACTATTGGTAAACAGTTAATGATCTACCTTTCACTGAGGTAATGCATATTTTTCCTACATGTACCCTTGCACGTACCTCCTACCTAAAAAATGTATATAAAGCCTGCAACAAATAAACTGGAGATCTATCTCTCCATTTTCTGTCTTTTACTGCAACAAACAGTTTCTGTCTTTCCTTAACCGCCGACGCCGTGTCCACCTTCTTGAACCCTGGTCAGCGGGGGCTGGTCCCCCACAATCTATGTATCCTGTCTATTTCATGGAATCAGAAGATTCAAATAAAATGATACAGGTGAAAGGAAGCAATTATTCTTTTCTTGTGATAGTGGTGTTATCGCCACTCAGTTCCAGCAAATGCTCGCACGTGTACACACACACACACACACACACACACACACACACACACACACACAGAGCACCTCAAAGAATAGAGAGCTCTAAAACAAATGGATCTTAACCACATACTTTAAAGTTCCAAGTCAGCACAGAAAGACTCCATTTTATCCTGATAGGGGTGTGAAAAGGTCAAGTATTGATTTAGGTTTCCAAGAGAAGACAAAAAAGAAAAGGTCCTTTCTGAAAATATTTACTACATTTTTCTTCCAAACAGCGTTTCTATGTGGAACAGAGATGGCTTGAAACCCACAGGATGGCAAAGATAAAATGGCCAAACTTACAAATGTGGGCCTAGGATTGATTCTCCTTGTCCCTTTGACCTTTAATACATGGAATAGAACACTCCTATATTGCTGCAGTAGAGAACATATGAGAAATAAAAGTGAAGCAATCAAAAGCTTTATGTAATCCATATATTAAAATATACAGCATGTTTTCTGTTTATTTACATAAATAGTATGTTTTGCTAAAGCACTTTCATATGGACATATCACTGCACAAAACATCAGTACTTTCTTTTTCAGGAATTAGACTCCTCTTCCCATACCTTACGTGCCTCTCGGCTACTAAAGAAATGTTTGCAAAAACACACTAATGATGTCTGGACGAAACATTAGAGTGTGACACTGAAGAGAAACGGATTTTGGATCAGAAGAAATTTCACCTAATCCTCAAAGGTATAGAATGCACCTTGGCATTTATACAGAGAGTAGCAATTCATAAATATCTTGACTATGGTTGCAGAAGCATTCTGTGCTTAATTCCAAAGTTACCATTAACTTAAATTCTCGGTCTATGTTTTGTGTTCAACTCTCTAAGACTACTTCTGCCGTAGTGGATTCAACAGGAGTGGTAAAAGATTTTAAGTCTCTAGCATATGTTTGATTTTATAAAGACATTATTAGAAACCAGAGGTATACCAGAAAGCTATCAAAACCATCTCCCATTGTTTGTTTATTTGCTAGTTTATTTAGTGTTTGGGGTTAAATGCCAAACAAAGAAGCAGACTGGTGTATAGGGTTGGTATAGAATCAGATAAATCTTGTTTTGCATCCCAGCTATGACACTTTCTAGGGGAGGGATGTAAGACTTGTTATTTAATCTCTATGAGTCTCAGTTACCTATAAAATAAGAATAACAGTATCTGTCTTAAAAAATTCTCAAGATGATTAAGTGAACCTAACTATGTAAGTGACCTATGTTGTCATGCTTACTTCTCTTCAAAGGATTAGGACAAACATAGTTTCTTCTTAGAAAGGGATGGGGATAAATGGATTTATGGATTATTAAACGTAATACCAAGATGCACTATAGCCCAGTAGCTACCCATTGTCATGAGTTCAGATCCTGGCTGTGACATAATCCACCTGAGGGGCCCCACCTGTGTAAGTCACTTAACCTTTCTCTGGCTCAGGTTTCTCAGCTGTAAAATGGGATAACAATGAAGCATTTTACAGTGTTTTTCTAAGAAGTAAATGAGCTAACACCTATATGTGTTTAGCTACTGGATTATTGTTCTGAGATATCCTTTACATCATAGTTTCCTCTGACTATGTAACTTTTTATGGTAATAAATGAACCCTTGACTCCTCTTGTTAATCGTGAAAACAATTATCAAACTGCTGCAATGAATTCAATTCCTCTAGATCTTATCTTTACCATTGATAGAGAAAACAGCTATCAGGTGAACAAGCCTAATTCCAGGTCCCAATCTTTTCTGATCTTCTTTGTCTCTTTGCAGCTAACATTTGGATCCTGGGTGGATTCCCAGATATAAGTGCCAATGCTGCTAAACCCCAAACTGGTAAGTGTCAAACAGCTAAACAAAGCCCCTAGACAAAGCTCCAAACTGCCAGAACAAATGTTCATCTTTTTATCCTAACGCCTACTAAAAGGATCATGGGGCTGGTAAAACAATGATGTTAGTCATTTACATTTTAGTTAAAATGAGGGTTTGAAAGCGGACTTTGACTACTGTTACAGGAAAGAGCATAAGGGCACTGAGGGTCCGAATGAAGTCCAGATAATGCCACGGATTGGGGAGTAAGCAGAACGAAATGGTTGGACAGGAAGGTCTGGGGCACTTACCACTCATTTCCATACTTCCCTGAAGATAGACCCATGAGCAAGAACCAACAATCCTTATTGTCCAGGCTAATGAAGAAAGGCAATCATAGATCAATGTTTCATAATAATATTGTTGTTGTGATATATCATTTTTACATTTTTTATATACTACTCAACATTAATTAAATTATGCATGTATATGAGTGTGTATGTCTGTGCATGGATGCATCCTTTTATTAACTATTCAACAATATTTACTGAATGCCTACTATATGCCTTCTTCTAGGAACTGATGATGCTCCAGTGAATACAACAAAATAAAACGTCTTGGTCTTAGAGTTTACATTCTAGAGGGGTAGACAGATAATTTTAAAAAATGAGTAGGAGTGACCAGTTTGCTCAGTTGGTTAGAGTGTGGTGCTGATAACACCAAGGTTGCTGGTTCAATCCCCAAATGGGCCACTGTGAGCTGTGCCCTCCCTAAAAGAGTCAGCTATGCCATTGTAACATGGAAGCAATGTATAACCAATGACCATAGCTGTTGACCAGTAAAGTTAAAAAAAAAAGACTAAATTCTTTTTACTAAGATACCTAAGTCTCTAAGATGCTTTGAACAAAAGTAAGTAGAGAAGAATAGGGTTGTGCTTTTACATCAGTGGTCAAGCATGGTCTCCCTGATAAGGTGACATTTGAGTCAAACTCTGGGGCCATCTGGGGTATGCCATAAGGCCGCCTGCTCTAGAACATTCCAAGCAAAAGGACCAGCAAATGCAAAAACCCTGGCTAGGGTGCAAACCTCGCTGACATATTTGAGAAACACTGGGTATTTCCCGAAACCTTCATGATAATTGTAGATATTGCTCTGAAGTGTCAGCGTAGCAAGGATGATAGATACTCAGGACTCTGATGTATTTGTCCCCCTACTAGATACATGAAATCTACCCAAACAATATTTATCATCTCTGAGAGAACTATTTAAAAAGTATTATCTGAAGTAATTTGTTCAGTCCAATATGTCTAGCCCACAGGGTGTTTAAGCAATGGGGAGAAAAAAAATCTCAGTGTATCTGCTCCTAGGCTGTGTGACTTTGCAGGTTACTTGGTCTCTCTGAACCTTGGTCTCTTCACTCTCACAGTGTTAGGGCAGAATCTTCCCTATGCTTGTTTGCTTGGATTGGAAAGTACTTGATGAAGAATCACTTGGCATACAAGTACCAGATTTTCTGGAAAAATCTCATTTATACCAAGATCATTTATTCTATCTATTTATCTGAGAGACAGCTAAATCTTTAGAGAGAAACCAAAATGTACTGTATAAGACAAATTAGATATTACATCATCAATATATCAACCTCATATATTTTCTAGAAAAGCTTAAAGGTTCTCACTCAGAGTCCATTTATTAATTTATTAAAGGTAATTCTAATATTCTTGAATGCACAGTTTCCTAGTACTACCACTGGTTGATTTCAACTTTTTGATGTATGCCTCTCTTACTTATGTTGGATGGGTTTGGACCTACTCATGTATTCTGGAGAGATAGAGAATTGTTAGTTAAGTTATCTGAGTATCTAGAGAAAAGGATAAATCTGTGATTAGGATTGAAAACAATCCAATTCATGGTAGAAAGATCCCAGCTTTGGAATAACTTAATCATGGGATCAAAGCCAAGAGCACCACCAACAATAAGAGTCCTTTTGAACAGGTAACTTAATGTCTAAGCCTCCATTTTCTTTCTTGGAACTGGAGATAATGACAAAAGTACTACATGGTTGGAAGCAGTGTTACGAAGGAATTATGTAGAGGATATCTTGGTAGATTTCATGGAATAGTTCCTTTCGTTTCCTTCACTGCCCACCCTACACATGACCTAAACCTAGGACCTCAGCCTCTGCAAACTTTGATGGGTCTAGCACAAAACTGTGTCTAGAAAAGAGCAGATACTCTTAAGTAATTGCATGAATGCATGAGTGAATAAATCAATGAATAAATGAACAAATAAAGAAATTTATAAGTCAACCCATCAATGAACTACACAACCAAAGTTCCTGAATCCTTACTCTGGTAGACAGCAGGAAGTCGTTCTCTTTAGACCACTGCTTTCGCTTCAGCTACACTTATTCAGTCTCCTTTACAAGGAAGGATTCATTTATGTCTTCAGAAGACAGATGTATTGAGCTATCGGGTGCTTCTGCCAATCACCTCCTGCCAAAACCCTGATGTTTTATTTCATTAGTGTAGGCATTTCCCATTAATTTGGGTACTGTTTCAGTGTTAGTTCCAAAGGACATTGGTTTGGGGCTCTTCCATGTTGAAGAGCTATTTAATACATTACTGCAATGAGTTTATCCCTTGCCAAGAAAGAAGTAGTGGCTAACCAATTCTAATCAGTTTCTGACAACATGATTCTAATGCTTGGCTCAATGATATGTTTATTATGCTATACCTGGAATTGACAGAAACAGATCAGTAGACTTCTACTGGTAGTGAAGAATAAATAAAACATATCATGCAGGTGTTTTCCTTCCTTCTTTCTTTCCTTCCTTCCTTCCTTCCTTCCTTCCTTCCTTTCTCCCTCCCTCACTTCCCTTCTGCTTTTATTTCTTTCATATAAATAAGAACATAACAGTATTCTGATGTATGTCAAGTGTAATAGATACTATTGATGCCTAAGAACATGTATCCTTATCCCCCTCCTTTCTAGTTCCCAAGTAAACCCGGGGTTTATTCAGGTATCTACTGTCTTCCACATAGTTCTCCATGCAGTCTTAAAGAATGGGTCTTGACTCACTTGGGGCAACGATGGTTGTCTCATTTCCTTTGCTACTGGTTGGTTAGACAAGAAGTTTAGGTAACAAAACATGAGAGAGGCTTAATGGAGATTTCTGGGCAAGTTTTCCTCACTCTCAAAAGACTCAAAAAACAGATAAGCCCTTTTGCCCTGCTCTATGTCATGTCTGGATATGATGCCTACAACTGTCGTAATTTCTTGTGACCAAAGAGGAGCTTTACTAAACACAAAGATGACAAGTGAAGAACAGGAGAGCAAAATGATGGAGAGATGAATGTCCTTGATACTGCTCTTGAACCAGTAAGATGAATCAGAAGGTCTCTCCCTCTGAACTTCTTGTTCTATGTGAAAACCAATGTGCTTACTTTTTAATAAGCCAGTAGAGGAAACCTGTTGTTAAAACTATATCAGGACCTGGGTGGAACATGAACAGAGTATTTGATTCTGTAATAGAATTAGCCCTTCAAGAATTCTGGAATTACCAAATGAGGGGCTCTGTATAGTTAAATATTTCAGCCATGAGCTTGTCTTTTGTTTGTTTGTTTGTTTTTAGCTGAGCCATCCTGCCACCTGTTGGCAGCTCAACGGCAACTCAGCTCGGGCTGGGCATCGAACCACAGTTGCTCAGAGCTCAGCTCGCACTCTTAAGCGAGCTCTTAACCAACTGAGCCACTCGGCCGGCCCTTGTCTTTTAAGAATAGCAGAATTGAGCACTGTGATTCATTTGTATCATACTTCATGGTCTCGAGATGAATCTTTCATCCCCACCTACAAATACAATGGGGGGACTCTTTTATCGTGAAACACCCAACTTTCTGGTCCTCAAGTTTGGAACTGAACTTAGTTGAAATGCTCAGACCTTGCCTTACACATAGCTGGGAGGGAGTTTTGGAAATAAAAAATCTGCCTCACAAACCATCTCTGCCTAATCTCCCCAATTATTTCAACTCAGATTAGTCTCTCAGTTGTCTCAATATACATTTGGACAGTAGTAGTTATTTGAATTATCCAATTATAATAATATATTTATATTACATTAATATATAATTTATTCCATGTGTCTCTTTTTTACCAATTAGAATTTAAGATCCCTAAGAGCAATTCCCATATTCTTATAAGAAGCAGAAAGCTTTTTATAGAGAATATGTTCAATCATATTTTGTGACCACTTAAGTTACCAAGCAGATATGGAAAATAACAATTTTAGGACCTTTTTTCCTTCTACCACAAGTGTTTAAACTTATCTCTAATTAAGCTTATAATTATATTTGACCATAACCTAAATCTGTTCTGAATAGAAAGAGTCAAAAACTTCTGGATTCTTCAATCTACTCTTTGCTTAAAAGGCTTCTGTCCATCTTACATTGTAGCATATTAACACCTTGTAAGTGGGCATTTGAGCTATATGACGAGTTTACTTGGTTCCCACAAAAAATGTGTTAAGCAGAAATAGGAAGGAATAATTTACTTGCAGAAATTCTCTATGTCAACAAGTCGATACATTTAGCAACTGATACATCACCATAGAAATAACAGAATGATTATTAACCTAGTTTCCATAAAGATGGCAATGAAGGAAATGATGATAAATAGCTAAACTGTATCAGTTGCTCTAACCATGTGTCGGTTACTGCTACATCCATTAACTTTTTTAATCCTCACAATTCTCTGAGTTTCATCCCCTTGTTATCTCTGTTTTGCAAATGAGGTAACCAAGAGACAGAGAGTTCAGTGACTTGCCCAGGGTCTCACAACTTACAAGTTGAGTGTCAGAGCCAAAATTGAGGGAAGCAGGCGGCATCTCAGCCTTCACTCTAAAACTACCCATCCCCCCAAAGTATCCTGTTCTCCATGTAGGTGAGAGAACTTCAGAAAGAAAAGGAATACCAGTCCAAGGAGCCATCCTGAGAAATGACAGGGATGAGCATCAAAGGCCATTATTCATGTAACCAAATTGCCATGTGCAAATAACATACAGGAATAACAAATAACATATTGCTCATTAATAAGCAACCATTGACATGTATCTCCTTTCTTCTCTCCACATATCATTATTTTAAAAATTAATTCTGCCTCTTTCCACAAGCCAACCAGAAAAAAAAACAAAAAATGCATGTGTACACAAAATATTTAACAACACATATAAAGGAAATAATTATTCTAAAAATATTATGTAGAGCAATTTTTTTAAAAGAACAAGAAATGTTACTGGTAAAAGTGAAAAACACATTAAAGTGCACTGAAAGTTGTCTTTCTCCCATAATAAAGTACCTCAAAAACACGGAGGCTAGGATTAGGTATCAGAAGGGAAAACCATTTGCTGTGGTTGATGTATCTTCACATGCTGAGAAGGAGGCATAGGGCATGGGGTAGCAAATTACGTGTGACTTTAGAAGATAGAAACCGCTTTCATCTTGCCTACCCAACATTTAGCAAGACTATAAATCTGGGTGATAAAAAGGAGTTTCAAAAGTTATGAGATATGGGAAAGGAATGAAATAGTCAGGTTCCATTATGAGGAACATGTCTTAAAGACAGAGAGCCTTGCTGCATACTACTAGAAACAGAAATTGCATGCAGTGATGAAGCTGAAGAAGGCCGTTTTTAGCCAGAGGTTGAAATATCCAACATCTGCTCAATGAATCCAGTCAACCCAACTCCCCATTGGGAAAAAAAAAGGACAGTAAAAGACAAAACACAACACAAAACAAAACCCACACAAGACAAGATACTACACAGCTCCCTGAATATAGATAGGATCTTAATAATATTCATGTATTGACCGCACTTAATTACTAACGTAGTAGAAACAACTTTAGCTCCTGTGGCAGAGTGGAAATATAATAGTTACTAAGAGGACAAGTTCTGTGCGAGACTGTCTGAATCTCACACTTCTGTGGACATGGACAAGTGATTTTAAACAAAATTTATGATTGAGTTGCCTGTAAAAATGAAGATAAAATTGGTTGGTTATTTTGAGGGTTAAAGAAGTTAATATGTCATGATATTATTGTCTCTCCACATCCAGCCTCCCTGTCTTCCTTTTAGTACCTCCCAAAAAGGGCTGCTCTGTTGCCCAACTTTGGGGGTCACCATTCAGGGGTCACTTGTAACCTATAGAAACAGAAATCCTCAGAATGATGCGATGTTGATCCGATCCCCTATATTTTAGCAGAATACATGGCTACACAGCTAGAGTTTAAAGTCTTCTTCTTCCATTAAAAAGAAGGCCCGTCATGTGACTATGTTCTGGATGACAGAAGGGAAGCACAAAGGATGTACGCTGGTTCAGAGTCATATGTAAACAAAGCTGTACATCCCACATTCTCATAGGTGGCCATATTTTTGGAGCATCAATGCTACACAGAAGAAGATCAAACCAGAGAGGATGGAGAATGACCACATAGAAGAAACCCGGGTCCTAGGAGAACAGGGTGGAGAAGTTCACCCCAACTGATTAGTCCCCCCTACCTCTGTTGTTTTTGTGAGAGAAAATTAAATCCAGGTCTTGCTTGATCTATTGTACTTTAGATCTCTGTATTACAAGAGCTTGGTCCATTTCTTTTTTAATATCTTTGTGTAAAGAACTTAGAACTGTGCTTGGCATATAGTAAACTCTCATTAAATGTGAGCTACCAACTCAATAAAGTGAACGAACCAGTACTGGAACACAGAGCGCACTGCATGCCTCCAAGAAGGATGCTCTTTGCTTTCTGGGCAAGAACACTGCCTCCAGTGCGCAGAAAACAAAAAGGCAGAGCTATTTGCTAGAAGCACATCGTTTGGCATACTTTAAACTCCCTTAGAGTTGAAGAGGTTTTGTTTTCCACATTTCTGAATTTTTATATCTATTCTTAATTCAAAATCGTGACTTAAAAAAAAAAGTGGTTTTGAAGTTAACTTGGTGAATAACTTTAAATTCATTGACACTTGTACTTCTGACTCACTCACATTAGTCACCCCATAAAAACACAGTGCAGGGAGAAAAGTAAGGGCCAAAAAAGAACTACTTACATATTTTTCAAGCTGAATTCTCTGACCGTTAGATATAAAGGACTTCCATCCTTTGGACCATAAAAGGGTTTCTTTTTTCCCTCCCTTCTTTCTCTTTCCCTCCCATCCTCCCTCCCTTCCTCTCTCACTCTCTCCTTTCCTCCATTCTCTTCTTTCCTTCTTTTCCTTCTTTCTTTCTTATTTTTTACCCCCCTGTGCTAATGAATATATCTAGTCTCTCTTGAAGAATCAATGCTCCTACCTGAATCGGGTGGAGGCTCCTAGACTATCATTCTTTCTCTCCTCTCAGCACTCACCCTGGGCAAAACTGCTAAGAAGATAAATTTTTATCTTCAGGATAAATCAGTGCTTGCTATTTCAGAGTCTGTTCTCATTCCCCATCTAGTTCAGGGGAGAGTGGGGGCACTTGCCACATCTTCTTCTAGACATCCAGCTGCCCGTTTGCCCAGCTCTTTGGAAATTTACATATTTGAAACATACACAGACCATTCATTACTACATATGTGGCATGACTAATAAGCTATTTTAGGGAGATGGAAACACATTGTCCAGTATTGCTTTACAACATCAAATTAAATAGCTGAAGGTCAGGGTCTTGTGCCACAGATTTAAAAGGGCAGTCCAAATGATTTTTTTTTAATTATTTAATTATTCTTGGAACAACTGGGAAATCTGCTGTTTTGAAGGCAACATATTGGGTCATCGGGAAAGTCATGACGTATTTGTCTATGTTTTCTAATATAAATGCATCATGAGTTTCCCAACCCAATAAACCAAACCTTCACTTCTTTTCCTCACCTCTTCCCATCTCTAGCGCAATTAATGCTTCGCCCTTCCATTTTCCCTTAGATCTTCATGCAAATTCTATCAATGTTCCTCCCATTGTGCTATAAATAGAGGCCCCCATGTCTTTTTCCCTGAGTAGACTCTGTAGGTCTGTCTTTCATTATCCTTTTGGCATGATTGATCTTGTTACTTTGCCCTTTTACCTTGTCTCATGTCTTTCACGTTCGTGTTTTGCAGTGCCATTTTATTATTGCACCTGTTGAAGTTATTTAAATTGGGAAACAGTTTTCAAAGTAAACATCATACATTTAGGCATCAATAGAAGGCTTCGGTTCTGCCATGCTTCTGAAATCCTCCATAGTCTAAATATTTCATTATCTCCTTTTGAAATCCCAAAACCCACACTTCAACTAAAGTCACAGCCAATGAAGAAGATTGTGTTGTTCTCATTTCTGGAGTATAGACACAGCAAAGGTTGAATATTCCACCAAAACTCAACTCCTCACAGCATTAATGGTGCCACTTGGCACTAATGTATTTTCAGGAATTAAAATCTGAACAGTAGAAATGGCAGCAAGAGAAATAAACAAACAAACAAACAAAAAAAACACAAAGAAACAGCATATCAATAAAATTCTGCTCAGGCACACAAGTATGTGGTCCGCATTTGATGGAGGGATTATATGAATACATAAGCCATTACATAAGAAGCCATTAAAATCCTCCTGCTCGGAGTCTGCTCAATTCATAGTGATTTGAGTTGCTGTGGGGGCAATGGCAAATCTAAACATAATTTGTTTGCTTGTAGGATGAGGAAGAATTTGACAGATTTTAAACATGCATAGATAGTCCATTTCTACATTTTTAGAGTGGTTAATATAATACTTCAGTAAAAATATGGAGCACATGTTCCTATGTGTCTTTGTGAAAAATAAAATAAAATAAAAACATAAACTGCTGCAGCCACATACTATTCCAAGAGTTCCCAGGGCACCATCTAAATTCTTTGGCAGCCTGTCATGTACTATGGAGAACAGAGTGTTGCTCAAAGTACTGTAAATGGGAAAGGAACAGTCATTTATTGACTCCTGTGCATAGATATCTTATGAAATCCTTACAATAACTCTCTAGGGCAAGTTTATAAAACCCATTTAACGATGGAAAAAAAAATGGCTAAGAAAGGATTCATGTCTTGCCCAATAGGATCTAGTTGGTAAATCATGGAGACAGGATTTAGTCTGAAGTTGCTTTGGCTCTAATACCCATGTTCTTTCCATTGCCTTGCACTGCTTGACGTGAAATTCATTTCAGAATGTTGAATTTTAGACCATGAACCATTTCCTCTCTAACACAAACACGTATTCTTATTCTCCTCTGTGTCAAGGGCCAGTTTATGTGTTGCCTTCATCCTAAAACCTTCCCTTTCTGATCTTCAATGGCATGCACTGCTTCTGTTATACAAATCTGTTCTTCAGGATGTACTATTACTGGGGAAAGGTTGGGTAGCTAATTATTTCTTAGAGCCAGTTCTGTGTTCTCAGAATATAGAATTCTTAACCTGAGACTTATGTCAAACTTCAGTTTCACACTCAATGGCCTACATAATCATGGCTCCTAACAACTAATCAAAACTTCTTAATTTATTGAGTTATTATAACTGAATTATATTAGTGAGTGTACTTTATTTTACACATTAAAGCTGCTTCAATGTAGTGGAGTGCAAATATGTTTTATTACGTAGCTATTGTGTTTAAATGAGGCGATCAACAGGACCTTGTGGGGGCCTTTTGTGTAAAACAAATAATTGTTTCAAGTTTGAATTTTCAAGTATAGACGGTCCCTAAATTACAATGGTTCAACTTACGATTTTTCAACTTTGCGATGGTAAAAAAGTGATAAACATTCCGTAGAAACCATGCTTCAAATTTTGAATGTTGATGTTTTCTTGGGCTAGTGATATGCATGCAGTACAGTACTCTCTTATGAAGCTGGGAAGTGGCAACAAAATGATTTTGCCTAACTGTTGGTGAATGTAAGTTTTCTGAATAATTTTAAGGTAGGCTAGGCTAAGCTATGGCGTTTTGTAGGTCAGGTGTACTAAATGCGTTTTTGATTTATGATGTTTTCAACTTACGATGGGTTTACCAGGATTTAACCCATCTGATTATAAGAGCATCTGTATTAGATTTGTGAACTACAAAGTGAAAAGAAAGTAGGGAAATATAGAATGAAGCTTAATGAAATTAATGTTAGGTTTGTATATTAGAAAGTGTGATAGACTCCCTGCTATGTCCAGGAATATATGTAACTTCCTGTAATTACTGGCTTTCTTCTTCATAAACTCCCTACTTCAAATCTTCATTGATTTCCTTATTCCTCTTCCCCTTGGAGATAAAATTACATATGGGAAGCAAGCCAACAGAAAGAAGGGAAATTCAAAAGAGAAGGGCATGGAAATCCCTAGTCAGCAAAAGGCCCTGAATCCTTGTTGTACCATCAAGTTTCCATACAATCTAGGAAAGAGCAGGGATAGGTTTTTGGGAGAGAGTAGTGCCTTATCCTAAGCCCCATCCTACCGGGTGGTGAGGTCCTTTGAACACAAATAGTGCTTTCTACTTGGCTGGCAATATCAAAGTGTAAGGGTGACTATATATTTTGCAAGATTTAACAATCTAGTTTACTTTTTGTTTTTTCATCTTTTCTTTGTTTCCTTCTTCTCCTCCCTTTGCTACCTCATTAACCTGGTTAATTGCTAGAGCTTGGATTTAAAAGAAACTGTTTCAGGCCTTAGACCTCTAGAAGTCAAAAACTAGGCTGCAACTCCCTTACAATTTTCCACTAGATGATGCATATCTCTTCCATGTCACCAGGTCCTAGATAGCATTATCTGAGGATGAACTGGACCTTTGGATCTGTTTTTCTGGACATCAGCACCCAGGACTCACCTGACTAACTCCCCCTTTCCTTTATTCTGATTTTTCTTACATACCTACAAAACTTCTGACCTTTCTAGGAACGGGGAAGGTAGCTTTGGAGACAGGAGTCCTCCATCTTCCTGAAATACTGGCATTTTGAATAAACTGCCTTTTCTTCTTTCCACCAGTCCTTGTCTCTTGGACTTTCGTTTTCATGCAGCAAGCAGCCGAACCTGGGTTTTTGGTAACAAAAGTACCTAGTACATACATTTTTACATAGAGACACTAATACCATAAATTATTACAGCCAAAAACACTTCAGAGTGAGTTACAAGAGGGTCATGGGTTCGGGTTGCATCACAGACTTTCAATCCAAGAAGACTTGAAGAAAAAAAAAATCATGAGCACAAAGCAAACTGCTTTTGTGATTCTGAGTTTATATTAGAAAAATGTTGCCTAAGATTTTATATTTTCATGATTTGATGTAAAGCTTTAAATTTCATCATGAAATTACATTACCCTAACCAGTTATTATACATTTAAAAGAGGACAACATGGAGAGATACCAAAAACCTAAATAAACATTCTTTAGCACAACCCCATGACTTTCAGAGACTGGGTTAGAATTCATATAATAGAAAGCCGTGGCTTTGGAAAGAGATCACTAAAAAAACATGGCTTTTACACATGACCCTTAGGGAGCCACCTGGAGAGTCTATTTAGAGCCATGAACATCAATACTGGCTATATGCACTTCAGGATTATGTCTGGAGCTTTTGGAAACATGCTCACATGCAGGTCCCATCCCTGGAGAGTCCGCATCAGCAGGTGAAGCTCCTATATTGAAAACTTTAAATTTCCTCAGGAGATCTTGGTGCATAACTGAGACTGGGAACCACTGGTTTAAAGATTGTAGGAAGAATTGCTTGGGTATCTTGCATCAATTTAGTCCTGTTGTTTTCAACCCTTTTCAAACCTGTTTTGGAATCTGTACTTCTTTAGCTTTCATCATCTGAAGGAGGAAGCTAATATTGGTACTTAAATGCTGTGTGTTTTAGAGGGAACCTTAGCTTATAGGCCTCAACTAGGATTATTTTGAATTTAGTTAAAATCTACAGCTGATGTTGCTGTCTTAGAGAGTTTCAGAGTCTTATCCTAGCTGTACTTCTCATGTTACAAACATGGTATTTTTCAAATAAGAGGGAGTAGCAATCATGCCTAGCAGTCAAGTCAACATAACATGTCTGTTTAGCCTAAAAAGAGTTCTACTACAAAGAATGTGCTGAAACTTATTATAAAGAATGATGGTAGCAAACATGTATTGATTTCTGGCTATGCGCCAGAGAGTATGCTAGGCACATACTCTTTTTCACTTAACGATAACACAATGAAGTGGGCATTATACTTACACCTATTTACAGTGACGATTACTAAACCTATTTGCTATTATCTCTGTTTATGGTGATGAAAGCAACATTGAGGAAATATAAGTTCTAAAAGAGCTCATAGCAATAGCGTACAACCATGACTAAATTCAAAGACTATTTACGTCAAACTTGCTCTTAAATATCCTATCACTCCAAACTGACGACCATACTACCTTATAACAACAAAAGCACACTAACAAAATTCCACCTTTTCTTTCTTCTTTATTTAACCTGAGATCTGTTTCATTCAATTCTACACAGTGAATAAAATTGTACAAATACTGAACAAGGTATTGATATAAAGCCTTTGTTTTATGTACTCCAAGGAATAAAAATTTCTTATCCATGCCCTAGTCCAAGAGTAAAATATCCCTGAACAGCAAACTTTAGAAAGTCAAAAGAGGATCTGAGGCTATCCTTATATTTGAGGCAGATCCTGGAACAGCTAACAAATCCCCTTTGAAAACTTGGAATTCCTTCTTGGACTCTATCTCTCCTGAAACAAGTATGGGATGGAAGGAGGTTGTATTATCCAAGACTCATGAAACTAACCCACATGTGGGGTGTCTAGGGTGAATCCTAAGATTTGTCCTGAAAGAGCAGCTCTGTGTCCTTCACCTCCTATTCTGGTGATCAGCCTCGCTCATTCATGGTCTCTGCTTGCTGGAGGTGATGATGAGAGAATGCACTCCTTTAGGTGGATACATACATCAGGTAATTTCCTTAATATGCTAGCAATAGCTCTCCAATCCAGTTACGGGAAACACTGTACTGTCATTGTACCAGTTTGCTAAAGCTGCCATAACAAAATACCACAGTCCTTGAAGCTTAAATAATAGCTCACAGTGCTGCAGGCTAGAAGTCCAAGATCAACGTGTCTACGAGTTTGGCTTGTTTGAAGCCTCTCTCCTCCACTTGGAGATGGCCACCTTCTCACTGTTTTCTCACATAGACTTGTTCTTTATACATGTATGTCTGTGTCCAAGTTTCATCTTTTTCTATGGTCACCAGTCACTGGGGATTAGGACCTACCTTAAAGATCTCATGTTAACTTGATGACCTCTTTAAAGACATAATCTGCAAATACAGGACATTCTGATGCACTGGGGAGTCAAAACCTCAAATTCTGAATTTTGGAGGATACAATTCAGCTCATAATACTCACATTTTATGGTTTTTAAAAACAGAGAAAGAGTCCCTTATATTTCAGTCTACTTTTTCAGCCAACCTAAGAAACCAAATTCTTCTTGTGATGAGGCAGAGGTAAAGAGAGGAGAAGAGGGGGACTATTGACTTTTATTTTCACACAGTTGCTCCTTGCACAGTTGATTGGAAGCTGGAAATTCAATAAACAAAGATTTCCGCTACCACTGGGTCTACAGCTGCAACTAACAAGATCATTGACTGTTTACAGGCAGAACGAAGTTGAGACTTATCATGCATATCTGGTGATTTTGATCACAGTAGTGTATACAAACAATCTGGGGAAGCCAGCACTAATGCTTTCTCTATTTTTTTTTTTCCTTCCTCAATAAGGTATCTACTGGGGAAAAACTGAGTACAATGACCTTGAAGCACCCACTGTAAGCCAGGTGTTGCCACAGAGCTATAAACCCTCAATTTGAGCAGCCTTTAAAAATCAGAAGAGACCTTCATACACTAAAGGGTTTGCAGCCCTTTAGATACCCCAAAATAATTGTTATCGACACTCCCATCCCCAGTTCATCCCAGATATAGATCCTACCTAAGGAAAAGCAACTAGACTGCTATTCCAAAACCAGTCTCAATGGGGACCCTTCCTTTCCAGCAGACTATGAACCCTAAGCCTCTCATACATAAAATTTTTGTAGTTTCCTCTGCTTTACCATCTGTTTTCAGCCTTTCAACAATGTTGAATGTGGGAGAGGCAGCAGAGCAGCTGAATTTTACAGATCAGGAAAGGCAGATTCAGAAGGGTTAAATACCTTTCCCCAAATTACAGAACACAAAGGTTGAGAATAAGAGTTAAATTTCTTCCCTTCCTAACTTTAAAAGTCTATGTAATGGACAGGATGTCAAAACTAGCATATAGTGGTAGTGGCTAGCGTACCACATAGCAGGTGTTTTGTGTCAAATATGCTCAGGTCCTGACTCTGGCTTAAATTGCCCCAATGAATATGAGCTTGGAACATTCCCTGCCCCCTCAAGCCAGAAAACCATTATTTTCTCAACCCTAAATGTCTCATGGGGGTATGACACCTTAATTTTTCATTTTGATAAATAAATGTAGACCCTGCTGTCTACTCATGCTGATGAGGACACATGAGGCTGCCACAGGGAAGGACTCCTTGGTGACTGACCCATGTGGACAGCATGGTGGACATCAATGGACGCATTATAACTGCCTCATAATACTCCCATAGGTCCAGCGGATCGTATGACAGGAATTCATTTTATCACATCCTACAATTTGACAAACTATGAATAAACCACGGTGCACAGGCCATTTGCTATATCTTCAAACTCATTTAGTTATTAATATAATTCCAGTCAGGCTAGCATGAAGTCCTATTCCAAAAGGTTATATCTAAAGTTCAGTGCTATAAAATGTCATTAAAAACCTTAGCATGACACAGCAATCCATGTCTGCACATTAAAATGGCCATCCTCCAAACTGAATATAAACTGACATAGATATACTCAGGAGTTCCAAAAAGCTAAGAGGCTTCATTAAGTCGAAGTTGCATGAAATAATGCAACCAATGAGAAAATATTTTGAAATTTCCATGAGAAAAGAGCTATTTGGTGGCTCTTAACAGTTTTTGCCAATGGCCTCAACTAATAATAATAATAATAATAAAATCATCCATAAAGTGTAGAATACAATGAGTCCAATTCTGTGTACTCAGTGAACAAGAGAAACTGAATATATGGAAACATAATGGACTCAAACCTTCCTTGATACATCCATGTCTGATTCAAAAATCAAAGCCTATGATAAATATCAAAGGTTTCTATGAGTTCTAGTTTTGTAGATGATCCAGATAAATCCATTCCAAGAATCACCTATTTTTAACCAAGATCCATGGAAGGGATTCTGTGAACTCCCTGAGATAACTGAAAAATTGCATGTGTAGAGGGGGAGAGTAAAAGTTTCATGGCTTTTATTATACTTCTAAGGTATATAAGATCCAAAAAGAAAGAACTGCTCCCAGGTCTGTTCAACTATTAGTGCATCCAAGAAAGAAAAGAAACAAAGAGAGAGAAAAAGAGTGAGAGGAAGGAAAAGTGAGGGAGGGAGGGAGGGCGGGAGGAAGGAAAGAAGGAAGAAAGGAAGACAGAAAAAAAAAATAGTCGCTAGTGGGAAATCATAATTTCAATTAAACATCTTCCTTTGGTTCAGTCTCAACCACTAATCATCTTAGAGGAAAGCAAGTCTCATTATAAATGCATTAATTAAATTATTCAGATTCCATGAACAGAGGGTGAACCTATGATTTATTCTCTTTTTCTATCACTGCAAAGACACCAAATAAATGCATTACTGCCTCAAAGGGGAAAAAAAAAAATGATTCCTGAATGATAATTTATCCTTTAAAAAGGGTTATGTGTGTATGCAAATTCAAATTCCTCTACTCAAAACTGATAATCTGGATATAGCAGCTTTCCCACGCTTAGACACAGATCTTACTTTGTGAAATACACATATTTCCCTTGAATCTGCAATTATGCAATTTTATCAAAACTGGCCAAAGTAGCCAACATTACTTTGGAAAACTCTATTTTACTTTAATCAGCTATTATAGTCCAACTGTAGAAACATGTCAAGAGCTGAAATTAAGCAGCAAGTTCTCAAATAGAAAGCAATGAAAACATTTCTGTAACACATACTTTTTTTTTTTTTAACTTTTAACATTTTAGTTGGGCTATCAACTTTGTTAAAAAGAGTTAAAATAAAAGTATCTGGCTTTCAAATGAATGTAATTTTGAAATATTTACTTGTAAAAATTATTGGATGAGCAGCAATTATGTCACACTTAATTCCAATTACGAGTATATCTTTATAATGTAAAAAATATCATTCTTCTACAAGTGTAAAATAACCCTTCATTACCCTTTATCCCCCACATTTCACTTATATTTTAATAACAGTAGAATGCTGTTATATCTGTACAGAGAAACACTAGAAGTAAAATCCAGACTTTTTAACTATGATCTAACAAGAAATATATGTGTATATCCATGTATATATGATTATATATTTATATATGTGTATGTGTGTATATGCATATATGTGTATATGTATAGATATATATCTATACATATATAAGTTTCAAATATTATTAATGAAAGCTTTTTTGAATTTGAATGCACTGTATTAGGGAAAACTTGTGTGTGTATGTGTATACTATAGGCAGTTAAAAGGGGATTAACGATTACCAATTTAATTTGGCCCACATAAGACAAGCTGATATGACTTTAGGTGTCTTCTTCTGTTTCTCTTAGGACAAATTTACAAATATAAGATGGCTGCACTCTAAAAAGTAGAGCTTATGGATTGTTGTGGGAATTTTTTTTTTCTTAAGTAACCATGGGTTAATGACTAAGTTGGTTGGAACTAGTTCCTTGAGTTATACTGATTCAATCACATTTTCAAAACCATGTGTAGATATGCTTTAAAACACAAAGTAGTATCTTACAACATAAGCATATAAGATGAATGTATTAGCAATATTAGACACAGTGATTTAAATTATTATGATGATATTGAATTTTGCAAATGAAAAGTTTACTCAAATTCAAATTGTATTATTATTACAGGGATTAAGTCTTGCTTTAAACAAATTCCAAGATTTAAGTGTTCACAACTTCATTTCTTTTCTTCCAACATTCATTGAGTACCTACTATGTACCAAAGAGGTAGAGAAAGAAGAATAAGGCTGGTGCCCTACAGAGAAAAAGCTTATAATATGTGGAAAATGGATAATAAACACATAATTACTAAACAATGTGATCCGCATGGTGGTACAAGTGTGTATGAAGTTCTGGGGAGAGAACAATAGAGGCTACTGCTGATGCTGCAGGGGGAAGATAAGGTCAATTTCTGCTAACCATCAGTGCACACAGTTTAATAAATGGAACAATGAAAATGAACTGGCTTAAGGCAATGTCACTTAGTTCAGGACTTTTAACAGGGGCACAGAAGGGATAGAAAATCAGAGAACACATATTTAGTACATTTTTCTTTTAATCCAATTATTTTAGAGAAGTAACTGAACTGCTTGGATGGGCTCCAAGAAAAGCCTCTTGTACGATGGATGTTACTCTATTACAAACCATATTCCACTCTATTTTATCATAAAACATATTTTATCAGCTGGATGTTATTTGCAGGGATTTGAAAGAAGCCATGAATCCCTACAGAAATGGAAAAACTGTCAAAAAAAAAAAAGGTAAAAAAAATTTTGTGACAAATGGCCACCATTCCTGATATTCGCTTGTGGTTATTGTGCTCTGAGGCAAAAGAAAAGAACGAAACAAGATACAATTTTTGGAAACAGGAACAAAGATAGATTTTAAGTCTATACTTTTGCTGAAAATGCATTGATGGTTCTGATGCGAGGTGTGGAACCCCATAACAGCCTCTTACATCAATTCTTTCTGATGGAAATAAGGTGAGGATTGCCATCAGATACACAGGCTTATTTTCCGCTTGGATCTGGGGGCCAGTGGGCAGCGGCTATGAGGGTATCTGACATGGAGCAGGTATCCTATAGGAATTCTCCAGGTATCTCCAAAGTAGAACTGAAGCTCTGGCCAGTAAACTGGGGATGGAGAAGAAGAGCAAGAAAAGATTCTTTCTGTTGTCACAAAGAATGGAATTCCTGTCTGAGGCAGCTTCGGTGGGTCATTTGGCTGTTTCCCCAGATGCATGAATATTTCTGAGAAACAGCAAGATAGCTCCAGTGTGGGAAGTCAAAGGAGATTTCAGGGGGTGGGAAGGGAGGGAAAGATTCCCGTCAAGCCTCTGGCCACATCCAGGGTTTCTCTTTTAACGAGTTAATATAAACATCAAACCAAGTGCTGAATCAATGAATTCACCTACTTAATTTTGTACTTAATTAGTGGAAGCAAGTCTGAAATGAAGTGCTTACCATGCGGAATAGCCACACGCACAAAAAAGGCAATTCTAGTGTGAAGGACTTGGCTAGATAGAGACAGCAAAGGAAAGGAGTAAATTTGACAAGCATGATGCAAAAGGAAACAGAAGAGGGCAAGAAGATGTAAAGAAAAAAAAAAAAAGCCATCCAGACTACCTGAGAAGGGGAACAAGGAAAATGCATTTCCGTTCTCTGACCAATATAGCCCCGTGACCTGTAAATAGTTCTGTGAAAGGCTTAGACTTTAGAAAGAGAAAGCTAAAAGCAATGCTGCAGAGCATCCAAAGCAAACTCCTCATTTTGCTGATACAGAGGGCAGAGCAAGAGGATGTCACTTGCTGAGAGTCCTGTGGACAGAGACCAGCAGCATCAGTGCTGGAAAGTTACTTTTGACAATGGCATTCAGTAGTGGGAAAGGGCTGTTACAGAGATGCTGTGGGGATGCTCTAGTGGCATGGGCTCACATCTCCTACTTTACTCACAACCACCTGTCAAGGTTTCTTTCCAGTGCTCTAATGTTTACACCTTATGGCAGTGTTCAAGACTACTGAAGTATTGGGCTGGCCGAGTGGCATGGTGGTTAAGCGCTGGCTTGGGACACCAGCAGCCCCGGTTCAGGTCCCACATATGAGGGCCAGTGACACTGCCCTCAAAAAAAAAAAAAGACCACTGAAGTATTGAAGTTAATGACACGCATGGTGGTCACAAAGTTGTGTTTATACACTCACATATATATACACATATATCTGTTTTCCATGTCCCTGCTGTATGTGCGTGTGTGTATACATATGTATGTGTATATAATATATGTATATACACACATATACATATGTTATATGTACACATATATTTGAAACTTATCTTGCTCAATAATGACAATAAGGTAAAATTATTTAAAATACCACATACTATCATAATCATTCATTAATAGTTACTATTATATATTATAATAATAAACAAATTTTAAAAGGACTTTAATGAGATAACAAGGAAAAATAGTAAAGCTCAGTTTTTTTAATCATATAAATTTAATTTTGTGAAAAACTCTCACGCCATTCTCAGGTGTTACGATGAAGTCTGCATTAATAACAAATAGAGGAAAAGCTTCCTTTCCTCTATTTGTTATTAATGCAGACTTCATCATAACACCTGCTCATTCTGTGGATTAGCTTCAGGAAGCAACGCTACACAGTAGAATAATATGCAAGCAGGAGTAGGAGATTTCAAACATTATGAGTAACGACTTCATTATACTTCTTATAATGATCCCAGAACACGAAGTTGGGAACAGGAACTCCTGTGCACATGAGCAGGTCCCTTGGGACAGCCACCTGTCACATGAACACTAGGGAACACAGGTGCAGGCAGCCGTCTGAAAAAGGGGAGCACGCCTTTACAGGCAGACACAAGTTGCTACTGCTAGGGAGCTCCACCCCCCTGCTAAGCAAACAGCCGGTGGAAACCTGGAGCTCTGAATGGCTGTTTTTCCAACAGCAGCTCCCTAAAGGGACCATGTAGGAAAATCAGCAAAAGGAGTTCCTTTTGTTTCAGAGACGACACTGCTGGGTGGGTGGTCCTAACGGAGACGGTTGCCTAACCCCAAGCAGAGTGTACGGGGCCATCTATTTGAAAAGTTCATGATAATCTAATTGAAAACAAACACTGTATAGGAGATAAAAAATCAGTGGTTGGAAGTTTGTAAAGCAAGACTTTTTTTTTTTTTCAATTGCAGAGTACATATTGAGTATTTCCATATGTAAGTCATGGAGAAGAGGACACAGAGGAGTAAGCGAAGGGACTGTCCTCAGGGAGCCTTCACTCTAGGTGGAGGAGTGAATAGGCATAGAGGACAATTACCCAGACAAAGCAGGACATAGGAAATGGGAAATGATGCAGCACAGCCAAGCAGGACATACTGCACAATTGAGAGCTACCACGAGCTGAGCTGCAGAGCCTCTGGAGGCGTGCCAGGTTTAAGGTCTAGCATTATTTCACAAGTGAGGGTTTGCTAGAAGGAGAACAGCAGAGAAACAGTGCTATAGAAGATAAATAATGGGTGATAAAGACGGACTGGAAAGAGAAAGGCAAACCCGGGCGTGATTATAGTTATCTGGGCCAGATCAGTGCTAACAGCCTGAACAGGGTAGGAGAGGGACATATTCTAGAGACACGAAGAAGCAAGCAGCTACTCGGCCTTGCCAGCCCCAAGGGACAGCAAGCAGTGTTTCGGATATTATAAAAGAGTGAGTGGTACCACGTTTCTTCAGTTTGGTTTTTAAAAGCCTTAGATTTGGGGATAAGAAGCCACAACTGATATTAAACCACAACTTATGTTCTTCGAATGTTAAGATATTGGGTCAAATATACAGTAGGCAATAAGAAGAATTCTCAGCTGTCAAACTGTGCCCTGAATCCACAGTCCATTGTCGCAGTGTGCAGTTATTTCTCCTTGCATCTCAAATCTTAGAGAAGGATAAATGGCACATGCCTCTGGAAGGCCCATCAGAAGCCATGTGGGAATTCAGGACACTGAGATAAGCCGGTGCGGACCATGTCTGTGCGTGTGTATATGTTTCTATGGGCACGTAAGTGAGCAAGTGTTGGTGTCCACAGATCCTGCAATCACAGTGTGTTGTACCTATTCTCCCGGCCTCTGCAGTGTCTGTCTCATAAGCAAAAGAAAGCTGAAGGAATAAGGAAACTGATTTGGGGCATCGCCTCCTATCTGGCCCAATGCCTGGATGAGCTGAGAACAGCAATCTTTTTTAGTAGCTTCTTGGGAAAGGCAGTAAAAACAGTGTCCCAGAGTTGCATCCCCGTCTTCCTCTCCCACATATCCTCCCGATGGAGAAGAGTAAAGAACCTTACTTGGGAGCTATGGCAGGAAGGGCCCAACATCCCCTTTCTCATATATATGGAGGATATCTTCTTATGATTACAGCTGAAACAACTATGTGACACAGCCCTATGCAGCGAAGGATGTAACTATTCATACCATTACATCATAAAAAAGAAGGACTGCCAACTACTCATATGTGTAGAGGTAACGAAAGTTATGTTGCCAGGAAACCACTTGGATAGGAAATATTTCCTCACTCTTCCCAACATATGACAAACACCAAGGCACCCTACAACACCCTTGTGGTTTATTTGTGGTACTTTCAAATGGTTACATTTAAAATACATGGCATAAGAAAAGCTTCACTTTCAAATATCCAGAGTTGTGGCTGAGCCACTGCCCTGGGCCAAACTAGAGGCTGAAAAATGCTAGAAGAGATTATCAAAGTGGAGAAACCTGGGAAAAGAACAGAAAAGTCATGAAAAATTAAAAAGAAAGTGACTCTAGAGGAAAAACTTACAGGTCTTTGGTGTTTGGATTTCTTTAAACTTAAACCATTTTTTTTTTTTTTAAGTAGTCTCACATGAGAGGCTACACAGCACAGTAGAAAAACCACCAGGTTGGACTGGCTGAGTGGCTCGTTGATTAAAAGTTTGCTTGGGAGTGCCAGCTCTGAGCAGCAGGGCCCCAGTTAGGATCCCATATAAAGGGCCAGTGACTCTGGACCCTCTATAGCTAAGATGGTGAACAACAGCTCCACCTGGAGCTGGGCTGCCATGAGTCACCGGCACAGTGTAGGCTGCAGTGAGGCTGGCCGGCAGCTGGCATGTGCTTTTGTGAGCTACCGTGAGCCATGAGCGGCCGTCCAATGGCCGGCGAGCGACTGCCTCACCAGGAAGAGCGCAATGATGATACCAACATGGGCCAGTGAAGCCACATCCTCCACAACTAGACTGCAGAACAAAAAGGACAGCAACTTGTCTGTTTCCCTTCCCCAATTCCTCAGCTCTGTTCCTCTCCCCCAATTCCCCAACAAAATCTTAAAAAAAAAAAATAGAAATCTTCTACTACAAAAAAGAAAAACCACAAAGTTGATCAGTTCGAAGCAGAGTTCTGTCATTTATGAGCTCTGTGCCATAGGTAAATCATCAAGCCTATCTAAGCTCCCTCTTCCTCATGTTTAAAAAAAGTGCTTATTTCCTTGTGGTTGCAATGTCATTATAAAGGTAAAGCATTTAGAACACTGCCCACACATGGTAATCACTCACTAAATGTTACCTATTATAGATTATTTTTTCACATAATCATTACAGTTTTTGTAAGGGCACAGTGAGATACAGTATGTAAAACAACCCCCTATAATCCCTACCATATAATTAATGGTCAAAAAATGGCAATATTCATTTATTTTAACTCTCTGGGCACAACCTACTCCACCAGTAGTTTGCTCTACACCAGCTTTTAGGAGAAGAAAATGCCTCTTACATTTTCACAAATAAGTGCTTGAGTGTTTTCCATATGCAAGCATTCTGCCAAAAAGCTTTACATGCATTATGTCAATTATAACTCACCACAACTTGGTTATGAATGTGGTTTGATTATCAAATCATACAAGTATGAATAAAGTGTCCATCCTGTGTACAACATGGTACATTCAGTGTAAAGACTACAAAACAGATCATTTTCAGTCCTTGAACGTGGCGAGCAGTCATGGGCTTTGAATAGATCTTAACAAAGTCTTGTATCCAGGGCCCAGAGAACTATTTCTTCCACCTTGTCTCTGAAGAAGCAAAGGATACCATGCTGCATTACCTGAATCATTACCCTTAGGTAGGCAGAATGGAGAGTCAAGGATGGACTATGTCGCTGCTGAGACCTTTGCAGTGACAAATAAGATGTAATCAAAGCTGGATGGGAGCACACCCACAGCTGGTGCAGGTGACCAGGAGCATGGGTGTTCGAGACAGTTTAAAGAACTTCTGCCAAGGAACTTTTATTAACCAGAGAGGTCTCTTTTGTTTTTGCTTTTGTGTCCTTACTTCCAGAAAAGCCTGTAAATGCCCTTTGAAAAACAAGAACCTGTCCCTAAGAGATTGAGAGGAGCAATGCATAAATAGTATGAATGCAGCTGAAGTTGTTCCTTTGAAAAATTGATAGCTACAGCCACGCGATTTGCAGGAAGAACAAAACTCCTTATATGGTTATTAAAACTTCAGCACCTAAATGCAAGCAAGGAGACATTACAGAGAAGTAAAACCAAAATTAACCCTTCTAGCAAGTTACAATGTGAAACAAAACAATCTATCCTTCCCACTCTCCAGCATTAGACCTATGGTATTTATTTGTGATTATCTCTCCAGCACCTAATTCCTCATGTCTCTTAATAGCCCCTGGATTCCATCTGGGGATGCATTTGAACCTCCACTCCATTCTCTTGAAGCCAGTGTCTGGTACATGAGCGGGACTATGATCTGAGCTAGAGCAGTCAGCTTCGATTTCAGGATGCTCTCTGGGAATAAGGGGGAAATGTGTGAAACTTTCTTTTTTTTTTTTTTTTTTTTTTTGAGGGCAGTGTCACTGTCCCTCATATGTGGGACCCAAACTGGGGTTGCTGGCTTCCCAAGCCAGCACTTAACCACCACGCCACTCGGCCGGCCCTGAAACTTTCTTTAATGGATGGGTGACGGAATACAAAACAATAGTCTGAGGATGGGAGTTGACAGTGGATTGGACTGAACGAAGGACGTTACAGAAAACAGAGCATACATCCCTTTAACATCTGGATCCGACCACCCCTGAACTTCATCAACTGCATGTGTCAGTCAATTTTATTTTTCTGCTTCAGCTAGTTAGATTTTAGTCTCTTATTTCCAATCTAAAGCATCACAACTGATACAAGGCCTGAGAAAGCGTTCCACAAGAAAACTCTAATATGGAAGGATAAAAATGATCTATTTAGCAGGAACGCAACCAAAGTTTATTTCAATAATCCTGTCTATTCTGCTTTTCAAACAGTAGAGTTATACCAAAAATATCAGGAACTTTACCATTTGAAATTCAGAAACTCATGTTCTAATGCTCTTTTTCCTTTTTCATTAAACAATCTGCCCTTAATTATTTTTAACTTCATCTGCCTGAGGCACATGCCTAGTGATTATTTCATAACACTGCTGTATGAAAATGCCTCTTATATTTTCACAAATAAGTGCTTGAGTGTTTTTCATATGCAAGCATTCTGCCAAAGAGTTTTACATGCATTATGTCCATTATAACTCACCACAATGTACTATATTTATTCCCATGTGGCAGATGAGAAAGTTGAGGTTGAAAGGGGTAAGTAAAATTGTGCAAAGCCACAGATCTCAGAAGTGATAAGGCTTGGCTTGATCCGGCTCCTATGTCTATGCTTATATATCACCAAACTTATAGAGAATCATTGGGTGTTCTAAACAAGAGACATGCAAAAGCACCTCACACATAGTACTCAGCATATTAGCAGCTATTAGCATTACTGATGGGGCTATGCTTTGGGAGATAAAATTTGATTCTCAGATCTCTAGTATGTGAATCTGAGAAAAAAAAGCAAAGAGTTCCTCTGTGCCTAATATTACACAAAGGTCTCTCATGACTCATTTGGCTCTGAAGTAACTGTCTTCTCTTTCAGGTGAGTATCTGGACATATTTGCAGGGAAGCCTAGAGACAGCTTTGATGCCAGCCCTGGAAAAAAGAGAGGGAATCTCTGGGTGCTGGCACCCACTGGCTGCCTCAAACCTATCAATGATGCTTGAAATCCTTCATACTTCCTCTGTGCAAACACCTAGGAGATGTGTTGTGCCTCATCCCTGGCTGGACTGAAAGGCCCAGAGATGCCTCACAATGAACAGTAGACAGAGAGCGATGGAACTGAAGGCTTTAATACAGACAGAGCCTCTGTCCCTTCTTGGCTGCAGCCAAGAGCAGCAGGGTTGGACCTGAAGTGATGGCGCTGTGCCTGCAAAGCACTTTGGCACATGCCGGGATATGAAAGACTCTAATGAGACCCATTTCACAATTCACTGGCCACGTGCATTCAGCAGGCAAAGCTTTCTTCCTAATGGCCCACAATATATCCTATGGCCCAGGTCTGCAATAGAGTTCCCCTCCACCCACTAAACCAGATCTCTCACTGTCTCCTCATTTCTCGTCCTTTGGCTGCAAAATAAGCTCAACAAGAGGCAGCCGCCTCGCTTTAAAGAGACAGGAGGTATTTCCAACTGCAGATCTCTCTCTCAGGGTCTACAGGAACCTTCCAGAGACCTGCAATGCATGCTAATCCTCCCACTGGTTAAGAGTGGGCTCCTTCATAGTAAAGTCATTGTTCTTTCTAATTGTCAGAGACTGCTGCTCTGCACTTGCCTGGAGCGATCCAATTAACATATCACCACAACATTAACTATTATAACATGTTCTGTGTCCCACCAACAAGGGAAAGCCCCAACCCGGCTTCCATCCACAGCTTCTGTCTAATTAGGTCTTTAATATATAGACCGGGGAATAAGGAACCCGGATTTAGAAGGCTACATGTCTCACTCACTTTCGGCCTGAGAGGAACCTAGCAGAGTTGGAATATTTTTGTTGTTAATGGGGAACAAGTTGAGAAAGTGAGAACCAAAGAAAGGACAGAGGGAGGAGGGAAAGGATGAGGAATTAGATAAGGACTAAGGACCCAGGAAGATAAGGAGGGTTGAAGAAGGGGTGAGAAAGAGAGGGAAAGGCTGTTGGCTACTTTGGGGAATTGAAAAACATGTAACTTCTGCTGGAAACTGTCACCATGGCAACGTTCAAACAATACAGAGAAAGCCTTCACAGTTCCATTCTTGCCTTCCTGAACACCACTGTATAGATGTTAACTCTTATAGGGTGGCTTCTGACTTTCTGCCTTTTCAGTTAAAAGAAATCGGAGTTAATTCACTCACACATATGCTCTGATCCCTGCAGAGGTAATTCTCACTAGAGATCCTTTAACTAAGCTATTAACATTCTCCCTGCCCAGATTAAACAGCCCAGCTCATAGCAAGCGCTGGCTCGCACTCTGATTCGCTTGCTCTCTCTCTCTCTCTCTCTCTCTCTCTCTCTCTCTCTCTCTCTCTCTCTCTCTCTCTCTCTCTCTATCCCTCCCCGTCCCCCACCTCCCCCAAAGTTGTAAAACTCAGCACATTCTGAGGTCTGGCTCACATTCAACTGTAAGCCATTCAAAAGAGGCATGTCTTTACATTTTAAATGTCATACACCATTTTACCATTTTTAAAAACCCCGTTTTTGAGTTACTAAACTTTCCACCATCATTATCAAGTCATTAGTTCAAACAAAACATATCTATTGTCCTAAGTATGAGCTCCTTGGTACTTAGTACAATGTTTCTTAGGCTCAAAAAAAAAAAAAAAAAGGAAAAACAAAAAAAAGATAAGCTCTATGGACAATAGGATATTTATGTAAGCATCACAAATCAATCAATCAATCAACTTGTTCTAGGCAGGACCACATTTATAGTAATGAATGATTTTAATAATCATAGGACAGTATTAGTCATCATAGGGAAAAAAAGACCTTACTCTTTTTAAATCCATGAAACCTACCTCCTATCGCAGGTCCTATCTGAGCAACAAGTAAATAATGTAATCAAATGGTTCAATTCACCTACATTGCCTTCAGGGATTAAGTCAAAATTGATGGGATGAAACTAAAGGAGGCCTCCCAAGAAAACAGTGTTGTCTCAGTAGTTCATAGTTTGTCAAGAACAAGAGACCACACATACTTAGCACCAGTGCCTTTAAATAAGGCTTCCCTTGCACAACTTCTCAACTCCTGATTCTTTAAAACAAGAAATGTAGTAGTTAGGGAACATTGCTTTGGACATTCTGAGACCAAAATGTGTTGAGAGGATTCAAGGGACAGCTAGATTAAAAAGCACTGAGAAGCATTACTATCAATGTTCTCTCATTCACTGTTACTATTATTAGGCTAATAATAATAGTAATCTCTAAACTGGAAAGAAATCATCTAAACCTAGAAGAAAAAAATGTTTTCTAAAAAAATTCCAAAAGGAAAACAAATGTTCCAATTCAACACATTCATGGCATTTATATTTCAAGATTGAATACAATTAAACTACTGTATGTTGCCATGTATAATGTGCCCTTTTTTATCCAAATTTGCGAGGGAAAAATAAAGATGTGCATTATACATGATTAGTACTAATTCTGTATCTACACAAATGTTTTTAAGTCTTTTATCTGTGCTTTTGAGTTCAAAGTGTAACTCCAGAAATCAATAATGATATCTGTATGCAAAATAATTCCCTGAATACGATAATCGGTTTTGTTGAACTCACAACGAACTTGCAATGATGAAGAGTTCTTGGCCTTCTATGATGCGTAAATATCATAAATTTGTTACCGATACATAAAATTTCTTATACCTTATATCTGTTCTTGTGTTTAGTAATTGTTACATAAAATTTCTTGTACCATAATATGTTAAAAAATAAATGCTAGAATTCCTTTGTAATACAAAAGCACATACCTAAATATAAACAAATGAAAATTTGAGTTAAAAAATTAAAACAAAAGATTTTTTTCCCCTGAAAGTTTGGGCCCAAAACATAGGTGTGCATTATACAAGGGAGTTCAATATACATACAAAATAGAGTATAATTAAAGAGTACATTACCATGTTGCACTTTCTTGCATCTAATTCAGTGTCTTCTGCTTCTTCTGAGAAAGGAGGAAGCATCCTTCTGAAGCATGAAGCCAGAGCATCTCCTGAGAAAGTATACCTGGCTCCATGAAACCAGGTGCGTTCATATTGTGAACAGTGACCGCAGTTCACCAAATATTTTAATGCAGACAATTTTACTAAGAAAAAGATCTTTTTTATTCTCCCATTATAAGATTGCATATTGGGGCATTACTTAAATTTCAAAGTCATAGTCAATGACTATTTCCAATAGTCATTCATGAGTAGGAAGGCCTACTTCATGTATCTACACAGCTTGTGCAATGCACAACTCCAAGGGTCGCCTTCATTTTTCTGAACAATATTCCTTGTGGACAATGCCACTGAGGAGTGTGCATTGCAAAACCTGTAGTGGGCCATTAACAGCTATAAATTAGAGCATTAAATTAACACTAAAATATATTTACAGAACTGTTATCAATACTTCAAAAAGCCAACTTGGAACCACACATGTTCTCATACAACTGCATACACTAATTAAAACATCTCTTCTTTGGCTTCAATTTATATCAACTCGAGCTCACGAAGTCTATCCTGTGTACTTCAAGAATGATGACTGGCAGCTATATGTTTTCAATTAGGAAGAACAGAGGAACGAACTGCAATGCATTTATTGGGCAAAGTAGTTTTGAAACATGGGCCCCTAGAGAAAAAATCATAAAATAATAATGAGTTCTATCAAAATATACTGAAGATTCCTATCAGCTATGTTAAATGTGAGAGATGACAAGATGAGTAAGATGAGACCCTATCCTAGAAGATATCACCATCTAGTGTGTTTTGGCCAAGTGAGTAGATAGATTCTAACAGTGATAAGGGCTTTCACAGATGTATACACAAAATGTTGGTACACAGAGGACAGAAGACTCACTGGGCCAAGGGGAGCTGGGACAGTTTCCCTGAAGAGGTAACTTGCTCTGAGATTTGACATATGAAGAGCATGTCCTAGACAGATAGAGTAGCTCTCACTAAGTTTGCACCAAAAGTAGCCCAGGATATCTCCAGAGAAATAAAACACTCTGCTTGGCAGGCAGACAAGAGTGGACATGAATAGGCTGTGCAAACTGCACTACCAAAAGAAGACTCTGGATTTTATTCTATAGAATATAGACAAGTAGATTTTTAGCTTTATTTCTTAGGATGGTCCTTCTAAGGGAAGAAGAATCAATAATGGACTACATTGAAGAAAAGTTGGCATGATCAGAAAGACGAGAAAGTTAGAAGGATATCTAGGAGAGAAACAATGAAATCTGGGTTGAAGGACACAAAAGAGCTGAGTTTAAGATAGTGAATAGATTTGATGAGTGGTTGAATATAAGGGAGGCTAAAGAGCTACTGATATCATCGAAACTGAAAATATGTAGCTTCCTGGAGGGAGAATAAACATTTACACTTGTTGTATTAAGTTTGTAAGGCTTATCAGAGACCAGGGAAGGAAGTGGGATCTTGAGGGTGATGGGGTTTAGGGGTCTTCAGCATACACAAGGTGTCTGAGGCCAAGGATTTGAGTGTCATCTCTCAGAGATGCAGACAGACTGGGATTACAACAGATTCGAAGGGGGAACCCTCAACATTTAAGGAGAAAGCTGTGAAATGGATACAGCAGGTGATTGTAAGCAGCACCTCGAGTCCCTGGAAGAATTTCAGAAAGCCAACAACAGTGTCAAGTGACACAGAGAGAAGAAAGATGACAAGGACTGAGATCAAACCTGTCAGGTTTGTAGGATATTGTAACTAAACTCCAGAGTTATTATTAGCATTGACCTTATTTCTCATACAATTCTGAGTTTCCGGATGATCTCATAGCATTTTGCAAAGCGTTTCTGCCTGTTAGTTACGTTGAGTGAGTGAGGACAGTTTTTTCCAACCTTCATTTCAGGAAACGGGGAAAGGGAGACTGCAGACATCTCAATCCCAACTTAAATACTCAGATTGAATACCAGTGTAAGTGGCAGTGAACCGCCATATTTATGTTACCAAGTCAACAAGTTTGAGTTTACTAATTCTGTCCTCATTTCTAAAGTTGGAAGAAATGTAATTTCTACTTCTGTCTCCACCACTTAGCTGATGAACAACCTTAGACAAGTTACTCAGCCTTATTGTGTTTCAGTTCCCTAAATGAGAATTAAGGAGAAAAATATATGTTTTATTTTCAACATAGTGCCTGGTGCACATCAAACACTCAATAAATAGCAGTTATTATCACTATAATGAAATTATACTCACAGTCTCTATAAGTTTCGAAAGCTTCCATTAGCAAAGAAAGCTGCCATCAGCTTATTCCAAAGTTAAAATAAAAGTTTATTAATCTTATATAAGTTTTTCATTCTTTTTACGCTTCATTATACATCTGATTGACATTGGGAAACATAAAAATAGTATTACCAATTTTGAAAGCCAAATTGGCAAAAGATTTTCATTTACATACTCAGTGACTGTAAAGCATAAAACAGTCAGACATTCAGTTAAATGTTCCCATTTCTGTGGAAAATAACCAAATATTTCAATGAAAAGAAAGTGAGCTAGCATTTGTTGTGTACAATCATGCGCCAAACACTTAGGCGTGTTTAATGCTTGCAAAAAAAAAATGATCTCCATTTTTATCGTTGAGGAAACTAAGGCATAGGAAAGTTAATTGGCCCATTTATGATTCCCCAGCTAACAGGTGGTCAAAGTTGGAATCCAATGTTTATCTATTTCAAATTTCATTGTATTTCCCCTACATACCTTCTACAGATTTTTGTCACCTTTCTACACTATCAGCCATTGTAATACTGATTCTGCCTTTCTCTCACAACTGATTCTGCTGTTCTCCTCCACATTTTAACAACTAGTATTCTGAGATATAAGATTTTATATTTTTAATTCCTAGGGATCCTGAATTCCCAGGTAGTCAATTATGAATTCAGAGTCCTAAAATCTTAATGCTTGACTGAATCTTAGTTTTTATTTTTATTTAACAGAAAAGATTGTAAGACCAACCTAAAAGAGATAAGGTGGCAACCATCAGTTTTTCCTCTATATCTCTGAAACTACTTTTGCTTATTTTGTTCGTTCATTCAGTTTTTTAGATTCCACACATAATATATAGTCATGGGATGTGGAGCATAATATGGGAGTGGAGCCAGTGGAATTGTAATAGATATGTATGATATCGTGGGGGGAGGAGTGGGGCAGATTAGGGGAGAGGGGGTTGTCACTTTGAAGGGTAAAAAGTATAACTATTGCACTGTGTTGTACACCTGAAACTAATTAAATTTTTTTTTAAATACACAATGAAGAAAGATACATGTAAAAATGAAAAACGATTTGAAGTATCACAAAGATGTTGTTACATGATGAAGGGTTTTGCATTTCTGTAAAAGTTTCCTAAAATAAATAATTAATAAGAAAAAAAAAAGTGGTAAGGTGGCTTGTACAAATTGTTACAGTCCATTACTAACAGCATCAAAAATAAGAAAAATTACCTAACTTTCAGACCTCTGCTTTACCAACATATGGAAAACACTTACTGCACTTAATGGTACTTACTATGTATGTATGGGGGCATGTGTGTGTGTGTGTGTATCACATAGATATATGTCACATTTGTACACACACACATACACACAGTCAATACACTCATTGATATTTTTCATTAAGCATCGATAAGTCGCACAGGTACAAATATGTATTTGGGTCCTTTCGAGGAAATGTCTCTTAAAGTAAGTTCAGTTAGTCAGTTAAGGACTATTTATTGCATGCACACTATTTTTCAGGCACTCTTCTAAGGTGCTGAGGACATGCCAGAGAACAAATAAATCCCTTGTCCCCAGAGAGTGTTACAAGCACACAGTCTCAGCCACAAGATCTGCCCAATCAAGTTTCAACTGTCAAATTTACATTTCTCCAGAGAAATCATTTTGAAGGACGATGCAACAGACTCTTGATATCCTTCAAGTTTTCCAAGACACAATTTACAAATCATTAATTTTTTTATGCCTATATTATAAAATACTTGACACTCTAATTAAACTTTACATAGACACAGAGTCTATTTTTCACAATTCACAAAATATATTTCAATCTTCCCTGAGAGAATGACATTCACTAAAGCACTTCCAAATATTTTTGAAAAGTATAGGAACTCACCAAAAATGGTTGCTTCTATTTGTGTTACTCCAACCTTAATCTTGTCTATATATTCCTTCTTTTTTACTCTACACCAACATGAATTTAGGTTAACAGCTTCCTTCAAAAAAGACCATACCTGTTTTTTTTGTTTTGTTTTCTTTTCTTTTCAAACACTGCATCACCGAAAATGAGAGATGCTCAATTTCACTGTGCATTTCTAGAATGTCTGCTGTGCATGACATATGCAATCTGACTTCATGTTCATGGCAGTCAGTTCTGTGTGATTGCTATAACCTCAGTCTTACAGATAAACAAGCAGGCTCAGAGTGATTAAATGGTGCATGTCACACACATTGAGTATTCAAAATTGAGTATTCAAACTCACTTAGGATGCCAGAATCCAAGTTTACTGAATTTCTCAGTCACCTTTAAGAAGCACACTAAAAAGTAAAATTGATCATATGGTAAGAACTTCTATAAACGATCTCTTCAAAAGCTCAATGGAGATGGTTAACTTTAGGCTATTTCCCCAAAATTAACACAGATTTCACAATGACTTCGGAATCACAAAGAAGCAGTATAACAATCCAATGGGAAACTCCTCAGCCTGAATGCCCTGGTCCACTCTACAGATATGACACCAAGAATCTTGATCATTACAACGGGACTCTTTTTCCCTCAAAGTGGGAATAAGTCTCTGTAAGGATATTGAGGAACTGGACAGAGCACAGGGCTGCTGTTGTAGAGAATGAAATTATGAGCAAAGACCATGAGTGGCTGCCTCAGAAAACCACTGGCGAGTTAGTGTTGGAAAATTTGTACATGCAAATAATAAGACATGTCTACATAAAGCCTTGATTTCATGCAGTCTATCAGGCCTTTATCCTATCACAAAGTGAAGATATTTAAGTAACATGAGATTCGTTATAACTAGGGAGACTATGAATCCAACTTGTCAGTGTGGGGGCCTTACTATTCGTCATGGACGTTTATGCTATCTATTTAAACTATATTATTGCCTAGAAATCTGCCTTTATTTTGTTCATTCCAGGCCCAGACAACGTAATATGCTGCTAAAATTATACATTTCATTTAGAAGATCTATCTTATGCAACTTTAGGCCAAACTAATAGCAACAAAATTAAGGCATAATTTGTTTTCTAAAATCTCATTTAAGGATTATATCTGCTAAGATTTATTTTCCTATACTGGAAGGAGAAAATCTGGATTTTTCAGTTTCCAACTTGAAGCAGCATTACATATCTAAAGTAAAGTGTTGCAGACGATCTGTTCTGTTAAGATCTCAGAAGAAGAATTTGGCAGGGGACAGTGAGATCAGTGCACATTGTCTGGTCCTCAAGTGTAGCCACTAGAACTGGTGAAGTTCTTGGCCAGCCTGTATTCATTCCCCTAAAGTTAATCCAAATTAATCCTAGAACAGCCATAGCAAACAGCCCTTTTTTCC
Source organism: Aselliscus stoliczkanus (assembly GCA_033961575.1). Lineage (NCBI taxonomy): Eukaryota > Metazoa > Chordata > Mammalia > Chiroptera > Hipposideridae > Aselliscus > Aselliscus stoliczkanus. The sequence goes on from CM066736.1 coordinate 118,166,267, forward strand.
AGGGCCTATTCTGCTTGGGGCTTTGCATAACATTACTTTGAATTCACAAAACAATTCTAATTAGTTGAATTCTAATTTGTCCATATTAGCATTCCCATCCCACAGATGAGAAAACAGAGGGCCAGAGAACACAAAGGTGTGGCCCAAAGGGTACAGCTATTAAATTAGAGGAGAAAGCTATTTGAAAAGGGAACTTCAAAACTTGCCAAACCCATTCGTTTCTGGGCCTGCGGCTCTCAGAAGAGTCCCAGGGTACAAATGTTATTCAGTGGACACCATGCAACTTCAGGCCTGAAATAAACTGGTGAGGGAAGATTTCAGCACCCCCCCACTCCCACCCCATACCCCCGCCAGGGTCTTAATTCTTTCATCAGCCCATGAACAAGTTGAGCCAACTCTGACTGCCAAACCAAAGGAGCTAAATCCCAAGCTGGGCAACGTGTCTCCAACTGCAGTGCTGGAGGAGTGAGTGATTCACCAGCATGAAAAGCGATGATATCCTTGGATGCTCCATCATTTCCAGATTTGAGGAACAGGCTTAAGTGGAGGTGGGTGGGAGGAGGCATTTCAACCCACAATTTCAAAAACATTCATTCTCTCTCTCTCTTCTCCCCACCCCCTTCCCTCCTTCTCTCATTCAGAAAAGTTTGCATGTGTGGAGATGTGGAGGGCACTGGGAAGGAGAGAAATGCCCTTCGAGGTCTAATTGGAGTAGCAGTGAAGAATTGTGATGTGAAATAAAGGAAGGGAGAGAGGGTGGGAGGGATGAAGGAAGCAAGCAAGGAATAAAGGCAGGAAAGAAGGGAGGGAGGGGTGGAGGAAGAAGGGTAAAGCAAAATGAAAAGAAGAAAAAGAAAAAGAAAGGAAAAAAAAACCCACCCCTGATTGGCAGAGCCAAGCTGTTTGCAAGACTGGGTTTCCCACATGAAGCCCAGAGCTGAACTACGCAGTAAAAACGTCAAAGTACATTTTTTTTTCTTTTTTTTCTCTTTTGTCAATTGTGATACATTGCAGCTGAGCAGGAATTTAAGATAACCTGAATCAATCTAGGACCACAAGTAATAACATAACTGAAGTCATGTAAGCACAGAACGAGCAAACAAATAAACAAACAAAAAAAAATGCAAGGAATGATAAGATATATACAGAAGCCTACAGAGAGCTCAGGGAGAAAAAAAAACAGCCCTGCATGATTATTTTCATGGGTTGGTAAATTTATTGCCTGATCTGTGTCCCAACAGGAAACATGTGCCCAGAAAAATAAATTAGAGAAGTGCTCAGCTGTAGGCTAGTTTTGTTAAGGAGTAATGAAAAGGATAAGAATAGATGATGTGAGTGAAAAGAACAGGCTCAGATGCTTTTAGCAGGGTGTTTCTGGTTTCTATTATCACCTTTCTAATATCAATCTAACTCCATGGTTCTTTAATGACTCTCCAGGGACCTCCACTCACTGGACTAAATGTGCCCAAGCACCAAGAAGGGACCCAGGAGACTGCTGCCTTTCATCTCCTTCAGAATATGCCAGAGTTGTGGATCTCATTATTATTATTATTATTATTATTATTATTATTTTAAATAGTATAAGCCTAGGGTTATCTGAGCTCTGCCATTGAAAAAAACAAAAGACTCAAACAGGATATGAATGTTGGAGATGGGCTAGTCTTGAGGTCTAGTGTGGCAGGACTTTATTTCAAGCTCTCAGGACAAGCACTTCTCTTGACCCTTCCAGATAAAAATGGCAGCTGTGGGTAGAGAAGCAGCCACCCATGTATGTCCGATTCCTATCCAGTTAGATTTCTAAACTGACTTTTGTCTGCTGTTCTGAGACCTGTGTGAGTCACCTGTCTGATACGGCTTGGCCATTAACCAAAGAGTCATACCTTCCCTAAGCCTCAGTTTCCATTTTATTGACATGAGATCTCTGAGGAGTCTTTTGGCTCTAAAGTTCTGAGCCTATGATTCTCATGGAAGGCCCCAGAGAGGAATAAAGAAAGGTGAAGAGGAGGAGTTGTGTTTAACAAAAAAAAAAAAAAAAAAAAAAAAAAAAAAGAAAAGAAACAGAAAAAGAAAAGGAACAGAAAAGAAGAAAAGAAAAAAAGCCAGCTTCCTGGCCCTGGCAGCTATGTGGGAGGAAGAAAATGGTCAGAGGAGTGCACCTATAGGCCCTTGGGCTCTCTAAGCATTTTCAACCTCCTCATTTTTCTTCCTTGGCCTCCTCCCCCCAAGATAAAACTGGCACATGAAACGTCCTAGAGCTCAACACACAGACCTTTTCTTTAGCTCCTTTAGCTATGTTGCCACAGGACACTAGGTTTCTGCCTTTTTCTCAAGAGCCCAGTCCTGGTGATGTTGGGAAGGTCTGTGGCACAGCACAAGCCCACTGCCCAAACCATCTACAAACTGTAAAGCCTCTGTTATCCAGAGAAGTGGTTAGTTAGAACCGGTGGAGTTAAAGAGAAATGGGTCTTCCCGGCAAGAATCTAGGTAATCTGGAGACCACACTTGAGCATGTATACACAAGAGAGATTGGGGCAAGTGTAGCTACCTCTCTCTACCACTTCCTCCCCCATACCTACTCTCCCTCCCTCAATACATCCACCAGCCAGAAGCCATCCTTCAGGTTGCAGGGCTGATCGTCATATTTTTGTGTGAATACATTCTATTGATCTGCAATGTCAGGTGGGATAATGAAATATAAATTGGGCCCCTTCGATTTCCAATGGCTAAACATTTGTGCACCCAACTCCAGGGCTGCCACGAAACTTAAATGCATTCTACAGTGTCAATCACACAGCACAAGCACCCCACACTGCAGCAGCTTTCTTGGGGAGATTTCTTTCCCCCAATGAGCATTTTGCACAGGCATTTGCTCAGGATGCAGACAACCTGCATCATTATAACAACCCAGCTTATCGGTGAGCACAGCCTGATGGAGCAAATGTGTGGGCCACCCCATCTCTTATTTCTGGCCCCCTACAGTGATGTCTGTAAAAATCACACCCAAGAAGGTGGGGGTGGGGCGAGGTGGGGAGGGACAAGGAATGGTAAGTTAATGGGCATTTTCTTCACCAATAAATAAGAAAATAAGGATCACTCACTGTATTTCAGACTCATCACAGCAACATCCAGATGGAAATCCAGGTGGTTAAGAACAAGTGAAAACACGTGATCGTGGATCTTGACACCAAACAGAAAAAGGAGGAAAAAAAAAAAAAAGGAGGTTGATGAAAAATCCAACTGCAATTATCCATCAATTTTAGTCAACACAGGCACACATCCAACTGTGCTCTGCTGGTTTCTCTCCCCCAATCAATGCCTCATCCTGCCGCGGTCAACTTTTCTTCTCCGAAATTTCTTTGCAGATGTATTATTAATCTCCTCTCCTCTTGTGGGAAATTCAAAAAGACAAGAACACATCAGCATATCAGGTCTTTGCTGTCCTAAAAATGCCCCAAACTTTTCATTTCAAAAAATATCTCCTTGTCTTACTTTCTCCTTTATAGAGAAAAATGAACCATACTTTTTCTTTGTGGCTCCTCGGGTCTCCATGTCCAATCATCCTTTTGGGGAGAGGGGAGCCGCTGTTTTATTATTATGATGATGATGTATTTATGTCAGAGCACACGAACTCCCGCGGGTCTGAAACCGGTTTATTTCATGTTCCAATGCCCCCTGTGCGCACATCTACACGTTTGTGTTAAGATCCAGGTTTCACAGCAAAACGCTTCGCCCGTCCTTCTCTCTTGCACAATCAGTTTATCCACGGCGTTCTGTTCCAAGAGAGCGCTGCGTCCCGCACCCTTCATTTTTGCAAGGCACCCAAACGGCCACCGCCACCACCAAAAAAAAAAAAAAAAAGAAAAAGAAAAAAAAAAGAAAAAGAAAAAAAAAGTCTCCTTTTACATCGTCGAATCTTCTCCCCAGCACCCCCTTTCGAAGAAGGTGGGGATCAACTGCCCCCCACTCGCCCCCCTTCCGGCCGGCCCCTTCTCCAAAGATCTGATTAGATTTCTCATCACAACCCAGTGCGCAATTGGGTGTTTTTTGATTTCAGCCGCCCGGCCAGCCACCTTCCCCTTCTGCCTCCAAACTCCCGGTTATCGCTTGCCTCCTTCCCTCCACCGCCTCTGCAATTTCATAATCTCACGTTAAATGGAGTGCGGGGGGCGGGGGCGGGGGTAGTAGAGGAAAATTTCAAGGCTCCGTCAGCTGTCAAGAAGACACCCATTCCTCCCCCTTCCACTTTTTTTCTTTTCTTTTTCTTTTTTTTTTTAAGGCTGGGGGTGGCTCTGGCGTGCCTTGTCCCCGCCCCCACCCGGCGCCCGGTCCACTCCGCGCCTCCAGGTGTTGCAGAACCCCGCGAGCAGGGCCAGGATCACGGGGGGGACGCGTGACGCGACCCCTCGCTGGTGGCCAGCCCCCGGCTCCCCTTCGCCTCCATCAGCGGGCAGCGCATCCGGGGGCGCGGCGAAAGAAATGCAAACGGGGCTTTTATTTCAAATGGGGAGGGCCAAGGGATGGGGGCCGACGGGGTGTTAGGCAAAGTAAAAATAATAATAATAAGGAAAGCACAAGGAAAATAGAGAATGGAACAGAGGAGGTATGTATATATAGAGAGAGATCCCTAATCGCTGGCTCCTCGCATCCTTCTCGAAGGCAACGGCAGCGTTGATCCCCTTTCCAGCTGCGTCGGGTAGAGGTTGGAGCCACAAGTTGGTCCCTCTGGGCGCAGAGCTTTCCCGACGCGGGCGAGTCAGTCATCTGCGAGGGGACCCGTTCCCCGAAGCGCAGCTCCGCGCCATCGCCCCGGCGGGCGGCTCCCTGCGCCGCAGAAATCCCGTCCCCTTCATCCACTTCGACTGCAACTCTTAATTCCTTTCCCTCCCGCTCTGCTCTCCCCTGCAGTCCCCCAAATACATAAATGCGCTCCCTGTGCTAGCGGCAGCTCCTGCCAGGCTTTCCCACCGTCGGTGCCACGTCCTGGCCTGGAGGGTCCTAGAACCCCCAAATCTGCTCCCGAACTGCAGCCCACGTCCCTCCTCGGCCCCTCTTTCTTTCCCCCTTTTCTTCCCCTGTCTCTGCTTGTGATCAGTAAAATACAATTACCCAATTACCTCCCATCCTCTTAGCACTGATTGGTCAATTGCATTAACACTTGAAGTCGGGGAACAGGGGATTGGAGCCTCCCAGGCGTGGCACCGCTGCCACCTGGAGGACAGAGCCAGAACGGCTGCGTTGCAAAGCAACCCCCACTCTCGGAGGTTAGGAATAGGCAAAGAAACTCTGCGGTTGTGTGGGAGTTGTCTTTTTTTTTTCCTAAAAGTCTGCCTGTTTTCATCCTGAAAGCCAGGAGTTGGTACTACAAAGAGGAAGCCAGTGCAATCACGTCGCCACTAGGATTCAAATTTCTCACCGAACTGTGCAAAGCTGTTGTTTTCAGATTGCTGGGCAAGAGCCTTTTCCCTTCTCTAGGTCAAGCAGGCTGGTCACAAGGTAAGGATTAACACAGCACGGTTACCTAGGGTAGGCCGGTCAGAAGGAATCTAGGAGGAGCTGCAAAGCTGCTGGGAAGGGAGCCTGTGGTCTGGCAGGATAACCTCACCAGGAGGAAGCATTGGAAAGACATGATGGGAGCCTTCAGCCTATGCAGTGTTGCAGTAAATTGGCCTGTTGAGTTTGTACAAGAAACCCAGGACAGTTTGACAACTCAATTGCAACATCCCTGGCTCCTGGCTGTGGGCTTTTCCAACAACTCATGTGGGAAAGGGTGGGTGGGTGGGTGGGTGGGTGGGAGTGAGAGGACAGGGGGCAGCGGGGAAGGCAGGTGGCACATTTCATTTACACTGGGTTTTCTTAGAAAGATGGAGGGGCCCGCAAAATAATTTATTAATAATGTATTTATGTTAGTTTCTTTCTCCACTATATACTTGTCCTAAAGTCCTTTCTGCAGGCTATGATTATTCATGTTATGTCACTGAGATATGTACCTGGAGATATGACATGAGTAAAATGAGGAATGATAATTCAAACAATAAAAGTCTATATATGTTGGGAGAGGAAGGCACATATTTCTCTGTTTCAAGCAGCACAATTAATGATCCCTGGGCTGATTGTACTTTTGACAGATCAGAGTATGTGCTTGGTTTAAAATCAGTTTTAAAGAGGCGACTCTATTGAATGAAGCACAATACATACTTAAGATGTGAGTCTTTATGTTACAAATCATAATGAGAAGTAGCATTGGACAAAAAGGAGAAAATTTTTGATTTTTGCTACGGGAACATCAGAGGCATCCAAGTATACACCAAATGTTCTTTTTTTTTTTTTCTTTCCTGTTCCCTTTATAGTACATGCATAGCTCTTCATTTAGAGTTAAAAAAAAATAAATTACATCCATACATTACTTTGGATAGTAAACGCATACTCTAATATGTATTTCAGATATTGGCACCTGCAGAAGGACAGGCTTTCCCTTACACACAGGGTGCGATTCATTATAATTTCTCTGTCTATTTGGAGAGCTTTGATGTCAATATGAACTGCATCAAAATGAATTTGTTCAGAAGTAATGGCATTCCTTCTATTTTTAAATGAATGCTTATTGATTGACTCAAAACACTAGTGAGCAGTTGACTATAACTTTAATTTGTTTTTTTAAGCTCTTACCCTTACATGCCAATTACACTTTATCAGCTAATAAACCAGCTCCTCTAGATAGCTTCAAAGGAGTTTAGCCTTTGGTTCTGAAGTAAGCAAGAAGCCATTTGAAATGGAATTTTTCTTTCTAGGGACTCTGACAGCAAAGGAAAGGCCAATGATTTTTTTTTTTCAAAGCTGATTATTAGCTACCTACCAGACATCTTTAAAGCCTTTCAGAATGAATTAATCTATCAAACAAAACAGCAGGGAGAGAGATCAGTGCTATTTAGCCAAAAGGAAAAAGAAAAGCCTTCCCGTTCCTGTTTACCTTCCCATTCAGCAACTGTAATTTCTTTTCCCACGTCAACTACCGATTCACACAATATAACCTTGAATTAGCCATTTAGCTTTCACTTTTCGGCCTAGACTTAATAATGTACAATTACTGGGTATCCATATGGCAAGGTCTTTTGCTGACTTCTCATATACATCACCGTATTTAAAACTCCGAACAACCCCTTGAGAGATTCTAAAGATGGGGAAAGTGAAGCTAAAGTCACATACTTGGTAAATGACAAAAACAAGTTTTGAATTCAGATCTATTCAATTCCAATTGTTCCAATATTGCTGCCACTTCTATTTTTGGAGAACATGAAAAATACATCTCAGACAGTCATGAGCATGCAGGCTACCATTGCCAGTACTGAATCCCACAGCTGAATTTGTAAACTTGTGAGGGAATGGAATTGTCACATTTGTCACTGAAAGAACTTAGTCAAAGAAAATTGTTCTAAGTAGTAACAAGCTGTTATACAAAGATAAATAGATAGATGATAGATAGATAGATAGATAGATAGATAGATAGATAGATAGATAGAGGTGCCAAAAAATATGCACACATTTTAAGAAAGGAAAAAAAATGTATTAAAATTGTAATAATATATACTGATAACAAAAGATGAATATAAGTCACATTTGACTTCTGAAATTACAAGAGGTGCTCAAAGTGGTTACCATCAGCTTCCAGACACTTCTGATTATGGTGAACTACTGCTTGAGCAATGTTGATCAAAGTGTCCAGTTGTATATATTTTTTGGGTACTTTATATATATATATATATATATATATATATATATACACACACACTATACACATGTATGTAGGGTATACACTTGTATACATTTTTGGCACCATATATATATAAAATATATATAAAATATATATATAAAATATATATAAAAAATATATAATATATATAATATATATAAAATATATATAAAATATATATAAAATATATATAAAATATATATAAAATATATATATATATAAAATATATTTTGGCACTATATATATATTTATATATAAAATATATACATAAAATATATTTATGTTGTTATTTAATATATATATATATATAGACACACACACTAAATTATCATTAAATAACAACATAAATATATTTTATTCAGTAGAAGTTGTCAGGTACTGTCAACAATGACAGGGTATGTGTTCAAGTAAAATTTCTTATGAAAGCTCTTAAGAAGTAATTGCCTAATGAGGAATGGATTGATCACATTGTCACACTTCCAATTAGCCCATCTAGCTACCGAAAGCAAGGACAGGACAAATGCCATCAAAATGAGATAACTTTGGATAAGAGAGCTAACATGGCAAGTTTGTTCCACGGATGTACAGAATTCTGTGTTTGTTCTCTCCTGACCCGTGGGCATCTGGGTGGTAAAAAAAAAACTATCATGTTATTTCACTGTGTGCCGGTGACTCTACCTGGTGTAATCTTTAACGAACAGCAGAGGATAGTATCTTGTAATCAGAAATACAAAATAGCAAAACGAATGATTTTAGTAACTTTGCTTAAAAATACAGAAAATGTGGATATGTCTATTGTGTTTATTAATTCTATTTAACAGGCCATAGGCTACTCTATTCATAAACATAAGATTTGAGTCTTTATGGCTACACACTTAAGATTTGAACTTTTATGTTACCAGTTCTGGAAATCGATATTCCCCTTTCACTTTCAATACTATTAAACAGGGATCAGAATATCCTGTGGGATAATCGTATCAAGCTTGGCTCTATAGTCACACATAATGAATGACATGTAAATTAACTTCTTCAGAACAACTTCTTTTGAAAACTATTGATAAAATGCCATAATTGGTGGAAACTTACAACATGTGCTATGCTAGATAATATTACAAGAATATTGCATTTCAGGGATAGAAGATATCCTAATAGAAATCTATCCTTTGTTCCTTGAAATATAAAGATATTAATGCCCAAGTAGACTTGCAAGTTTCTGTTTTTTAAAAATATCTCGTATACAGTGTCTACCCCTCCACTCAGCCCCCCACCCCATATACGTTTTTGTGTTGCATAAGGATATTTTGGTCAATGACAGATGCACTGGATGGAGATGATTAGCTAACGTCTGCATTTCCCCCTAAACTGTGATTGATTTCATAAGCATGTTTTTTTTTCTTTTTTGTATTTCTAATATTGTGCACATCGTTGAATGAATAATGTCTATTATGACATTAGGAAATGGAACAACCTGTGTCTTTTTTTCTCTTGCTGAATATTCTTTGCACTGTGGCACACAAAATGTTTTAAAAAAAATGAGATACCAACTACAACTATAAATTGAAAACTGAATAAAAAATGCCACCAAATAAAATAATTTAGTCAGGGAATTGTAACTTATGTACCAGTTAGTTATTGTTATATAATAAACTATCCCAAAAGCTGAGAACAGCAACCTTTTATTATTTTTCTTGAATCTAAGGTCAGTCAGAGATTGGTTAAGAGACTCTTTTGATCTTGGCTGAGTTAGTTGTTAGCTGATCTAAAATGCCGTAGCTAGGACACTGGGGAAACTCAGCTGTGTTCTGTGTATCTCTCTCTCTTTTCATCAGTTTGGCCCAGGCAAATTTCTTGGCTATAGAAGAAGTTCAAGACAGAAAGCAGAGAGGCCAGAGTACTTTTTCAAGCTTCCGTGTCAATCAAATCTCCTTACTTCCCATTGGCTACAGCAAGTCATGTGGTTGGGCTCATTGCCAAGGAATAGGGCAATTCATTCCATCCACATAATCTAAACAGTGTTAGAAAATCTGCATTTTTAAATGTCCAGGTTTCTAACATGCACAGCATTTTTTAGGGAAGTAAATAATTTTCTAGGAGATGCTACTGATTTTCAAAAACGGGAAGCCACTGGAGAGTTACATGACAAAAAATAGTGAATAATTAGGGTGATCGCTGCAATCAACCACAACTTCTTTACAAATAACAAATTTTCTTTTTTTCTTTTTTTTTTTTTAAAAAAGCATTTTTTTTTTTTTTTTTGAGGGCAGTGTCATTGGCCTTCATATGTGGGACCCGAACCGGGGCCACTGGCTTCCTAAACCAGCACTTAACCACCGTGCCACTCGGCCGGCCCAATAAATTTTCTTAATGATTACTGGGGGTTACAGGAAAGAAAATTCTCCATAGAAGGGGTCATTCAATTAGTCATCTATTTATTTCCACGGATGGGTATTAACCTCCCATTATGTGTCAGGTATTCTTAAAGTTATCACTAACTCCTCTGCTACCCTCACTTTCCTGGGTCACCTATGTTGATGCTAATTCAGGAATGGCTCACCCATCTGCCCAATTCTCTTTATTGTATTACTTTCCAGAGATCATTCTCAGGTTCCTCTATGGACTCATTGCTACTAGTCTTTCTTCTCACCCATTCTATCCTCTCTAGCACTACTTAGCTTCTGCAAAAGAAGCTGTGAGAGAATATAAAGGAAGAAACAGTAAGAAAAAGTACGTTCCTTATATACAAACTCGAGAAACTACAACACTGGGAAAACTATTTGCAATGTGTAGAACAAAGGATTCATATTATAAATACATAAATACTCCTTAGAAATAACTATTAGTAATATTTGAGAAAAACAAAAGAAATCTTAGAAATGAGTGGGAAAAAATACATTACTAGTGAATTTACAAAAGAACTGGTTTTGTCAACACTTACTGGTGTCCATGTTATTTAGCACAGTCCCTGGCCCTTTGGCCTCTAAATACATTTTGATTCATGGATGAATGAGCTGTCTACTTGGTTGGGGGAGAAAAATGGGTAAATAGTAGATGTGGCCATTAGTAGCCATGGTGATACATACAATAGTCAGAATTGTACCACAAGTTCAGTGTAAAGAGCTGGGGGAGCAGAGGAGGCAGTAGCTACCTCTGTGGGGGGACAATTCCGGAGGGCTTCACAAATAGGAAACCAAAATGTGTGAAGAGCTTCATGAATGTTGGTGTACCAATGATAGATGCAGCACTGCTCATTTTGCAGCCAGAAGACCAAGAATAAGGTGGTTTCTAAGAAAAAAATAATTTGTGGCCCAAAGATTAGCAGGGCTCAAATTTAGCTAAATTACACACTCAGCTACGGAACCAGTGATCAGACTGTTAGATGCCATGCAGCAATAAGAGCATCCAGATTTTGAAAGGTATCTTAAACTGTTCTTTCTAGGAAGGTATCAACCTCAAGTGACCTGTGAGAAGGAAGAGGGTCAGTGAAGGGGAGCCTTTTGAGGGAGGATTCTTCCTGTCGGAGGCCCACTAGGCAGCAAGACAGATTCTAGGAGTGACTTAAAGTAATAACAAGAACGCTGATGAAAACAAGTGTATGACAATTTGGCAACCAATTTTGAATCAATTTAAACTCAATTGCATTTTAGAAATCCTTTTTAAATGGTGACCCAAGCACTTATAGAATACAATCTCCTTTATCAAATGTTTTTTAAGGAAGTAACATTTGTACATAGAAATTGCATGGTGTCGTTTTCGTACTGTCTAAATTAGGATTCCTTACACCGAAAAGAAAATTGCCCATAAAGGTATCTTTAAAATTCCACCAGGAATTAGGAGATGGTGTGAATCCAGTTGTGTAATTTGGGAAGACAGCTGCATTTTATCTTGCTAAATCAGCACTTCATATGAAACTACTAAAGAATGTCACTTTATTTCAGCATGAGCCATGCAGTGCAGATTCAAGAAATAAGAGCCTTGTTTCCCCACCATACTCCCATTGTGATTTCAGGAAATGAAGTGCATAGATTTCAAAATTCAGTTCTCTTCACATGGAAGATGCATTAGCACATCTGTGATTCCAGGCCTCCAGCTGATTTAGTAGCACATGATTCAAATAATGGCAGACAATCTGCATTTTTAACTGTCCAGGTTTCTAACATGCACAGCATTTTTGAGGGAAGTAAATGGCTGCCTGGGAGATGCTGCAGATTTAAAAAAATAATAATCCATGGTATTTAATCAGAATATGAAAGCACCTTTATCACCTGAATAAAGTAATGCTTCCAACACCAACAATAAGCATATATAAAGCAATACGGTTCAGAGTCAACTTTCAAAATGGTAGGAGGTTGAGAATCATTTGATGCACTACACAGATCTTTTCAACCCATAAACAACTGTGTAGATTTTATAGAGGAATCAATATAAAATAAATATCTATGTGGCAGATAAAGATTATGAGGTGTGTCTAGGAGTTGTGGTCTCCCCCCTCCACCCGAGCTTTATTGAGCTATAAGCAACAAATAGGAATTGTTTCTATTTAAGGTGTACAACTTGATATCTTCCTATATTGTATACATTGTGAAATAATGACCGCAGTCTAGCTAATTAACATAGCCATTATCTCACATAGTTACTATCTTCTTTCCCTCCCTCCCTTCTCTTCCCTCCTTCTCCTTCTTTCTGTAGTTTAGTTGTAATTTTGATGTGGTTCTAAGAAGAGGCAAGTACAGCATTGATCTATTCTGCCATCTTGACCAGACGTCCTTGGAGTTGAGGTCTGATTGAACAGTGTTAAATGATTGACTGGTTCACATCTTCTTACAACCTTCAATTGACCACCTTCCTAAAAAGGATTTTTATTCACATTTTAAGAAATGTTATGGGGTTTCATATTTTCACTAGGATAACATTATCCACATTGCAGAGGATTTGAACAGATGTTTTTCCAAAGAAGATATACCAATGGCCAACAGGCACATGAAAAGATGTTCAACATCACTAATCATCAGGGAAATGCAAATCAAAAATACAATGAGATATCACCTCACACCTTTTGCAATGGCTGTTATCAAAAGACAAGGATAAGGGCTGGCTGAGTGGCACGGTGGTTAAGAGCTGGCTTGGGACACCAGCGGCCCCGGTTTGGGTCCCACATATGAGGGCCAGTGACATTGCACTCAAAAAAAAAAAAAAATAAGTGTTGGTCATTGTGTGGAGAAAAGGGAATTTTTGTGCACTGTTGGTGGGAATGTAAATTGGTGCAGCCACTATGAAAAACAGTATGGAGGTGCCTCAAAGAAATAAAAAGAGAACTAACATATATAACCTAGCAATCCCACTTCTGGGTATATATCTGAAAAAAATTAGATCAGGATCTCAAAAAGATATCTGCATCCCCACCCCACTCCCCGCCCCACGTACACTTATTACAGCATTATTCACAACAGCCAAGATGTGGAAACAACTTAAACCAATCTAAATGCCCATCAGTGAATGAATAGATCAGGAAAATTTATATATATATATGATTCAGCCATCAAATTTGTGACATGGATGGACCTAGAGAACATTATGCTAAGTGAAATAAATCAGGCAGAGAAAGACAAATACTGTATGATCTCACTTATACCTGGAATCTAAAATAGCCAAATTCATAGAAACAGGGAGATGCTGGCCAAAGGGTACAAATGTTCAACTATAAGATGAGTAAGTTCCAGGGATCTAATACGCAACTTGATGACTATGGTTAACAATATTGTATTACATACCTGAAAGTTGCTAAGAAAGTAGATTTTTAATGTTCTCACCAAATGCACACACAAAGGTAATTATGTGAGATGATGGTGGTATTAACTTACCTTATTGCGGTAATCATTCCACAATATATATGTGTATCAAATCATCACATGGTACCCCTAAACTTACACAATGTTATATGTCAATTATATCTCAATAAAGTTGGAAAAAAAGGAATAAAGGGTAAGAAAATAATTATGCCATATTGCAATTTGTTTTCTCACTTTAAGTCTTATTAGTGATTCCTCAATCTTTTATTATTGTTCTTATTGATTTTGATGGCTTCATAAAAAGGCTACTGAGTTTTATCTCTTTTTCTACTCTCAATTTTGTTTCTTTTACCTCTAAGCTTCTGATATTGGAACAAAGCTTATTTCTGAAGAGGTCCATCCCCCTTTCCTGGTGTCTTTATCTTTTTTATTCTTCTTTACATAAGCCTGAGGCCCCAATGTTCGCTATTTTCCCTCTCCAGGAAGAAAAATACTAAATTAAAACAAAAAGAAAATTGCACATAGGTACTAATTAAACATTTAGTTCACTCTAATCTAATCCATTAATTTATTTAACAAATTGTTATTGAGTACTAATTTCAGTGGATTCTGTATACTACCTCTAGAGAAAGTATTACAAACTTTTCCTTGTTTCTCAGAGATGCTTCCACGTTTAAAAAGGCTTAGTGTTAATATATATTCAGAAAGAAGATATGCTTGATCCCAGGAAAGAGCATGGAGCCGTGGCAAGAGCAGCAACTTTGGAACTGCACAGACCTGAGTTTTAACTTGACAAATATTCATTGTTTGTATTCAGGAGAACCACAAATACTTCAGGGCTGGAGCTTAAGGAGTGTGTGTGTGCCAAGGAAGGAGATAAAATGCCAAGAAATGAATCTGCATATAAAGCCAGATTAAGGAATTTTTTTTTAAGAGCTTGTCCAAAAGGCAATGGGGCATCATTAAAGTGATATTAAGCTAAGAAGTAACATGATAAGTTTGGGATTTTCAAAAGACATTACAAGGGACAATTTGCAGATGAATTGGAGGAGAAGAGGAACAACTAGACCTAGGAGAGTAATTAAGAAGCTACAGGGGCTTATGAGGATCCAAACAAAGGCAGCAGCTTTGAGGATGAAGAGAGGGAAATCTGTGTAAGAAATGCCAAGCGTTGGAATCTACAAAAGTTTATGAATTTGCATGCTGGTTGTTTGTTCATATGTTCCCGTGTGTATATATGTTCCTGTGTGTGTGTGTGTGTGTGTGTGTGTGTGTGTGTGTGTGTGTGTGTTCATGTGTGACATTCTATCTGGAGTTTATTCAGAACATCCAATGAATGTAACAAAGTACTTCTTGAGAATGATAGGAAAGTGCTTCTTCTGAACAGGGAATGGTGTGCCTGGTAAAACTGTCATTGGAATTGCTTAAGCATAGGCTGCAGGTTATGGCTGGGCCTCTAGGTCAGGCTAAGATTAGATAAGCAGTTTCCACCCATTGTCACCAATTCCATTTCCACTGGTCCACTATAGCAAAATGAGATGAGTAAGGGCCCTCCTGTGGATTTGTCCTATTAAGTAGTTGAATTAAAAGCAAAAGTTTTCAATTTGTGATTCATTCTCTTCTATATGTTTACAATTATAATTTCCATTCTTATTGTCATTTACTCCTGTTTTGCAATGTAAATATCTGGCAAACTAAGTTGGAAACACTATTCAGCCATGGTACATTTAATCATTTTAATGAAATGAAAGCTGTGAATCTGGGACCCTCTGGACTAATGAATTGCCCTTGAGGGCCCATTGGATGCGTAAGTTTTGTGCTTTTATCAGAGTATGTCTGTCTGGAGAAGCGCTTACATGTTGACCAACAAAATGGTATGGCTGACACCACTCAACCTTTCATAACACAAATCAGTTTCTGTGGATATAACTGCAGAAAATGCTCCCAAAGTTTCCAAGTACAGATGTTTTAGAGAGCAAAATTCTAAAGTGAAATTGATGCTATCTTACAAACACTTGCTCAAATGTTCCTTTCACAGCAAACTACAACATTGAGAAAATGTTAAGAACCAAATTGCCAGCATCACTCACCAAAGTCGACTGTGTTGGAGGGCCCCACATACAGACCTAAAGACCTGTGCCAAGCCATTTTTCACAAGTAACTTGAGAGTGCCGGGGAAGGCCTGGCCATCCAGATGATTTTCCTTTTAGGCGCTGCTGCCAAGCAATGCCATTAAACACGCTTCAAGTTATAGGAGGGTGCCTGTAAGTGCCTGTGCAGTCAAATGCCACAGGATTTCAAATGGAAATGATATGAATTAATTTCCTGAGAAGAACAAAAAAGGAAAATCAAGAAGAAAGGCAGCTTCTTGTAACACAATATGCAGATTAATGGCACCCACTGATTGATTGAAGTGTCAAAAATGCGCCTTGCAGATATAAATGAAGCTACTAAAAGAGTTTGGGGGCTCTCTAGCCTTTCATATTAATATGAAATACTAACTGATCAAAGCAAGGTAAAATTACCTTGTTTTTATCTTTAACTTTTTCTCTACTCCAAAAGCTAACCTTTGGACCACCCAAAGGCACCTCATGGTACTAGAAATAAAAATTCCTTATGTTGACTTATTAAAAAAGCTTACTTTTCCTGGCTTCAACCTCCTCAGCCTTTCTTCAACCTTATCTTACATTGTCTGCCTCTGCACCTTAGCATCTCCAGCCATACAGGGGGCCTTCTTTCTGTGCTGGCAATATGGCCTTGGCACCAGCTGTTCCCTCTGCCTAACACATTTCTTCCCTGTTCCTTTCAGGCATGGATCTTTTTGATCTTCCAGGAGGGACCATCTCTCCCAAGCAGCTGACGTATCCCAATGCTTATCACATTACCATATTTTAGTTTTGTGCAGCACACTTATCTGATTGTCTTTTTTTTTTTTTTTGAGTTGTCTACTTCTGCAGGAATGTGTTATTCATGGGAACAGGGCTGTTGTCTTCCTTGCTGTATCCTCTACTCAGCATTCATAGAAAAGATGCTGAATTCAAATGTTTGAAAAAAGAGGTAAAAGTTATACCTGGAGGCCAACTGTATAGCATTAATAAGAAGCAAAGGTAGGGATTTGAAAAGGAGGCATGCTGTCCCCTTAGCAACTATTCTATAGTCACCCTTAGGTGGGGCTTAATTAAATGGTGACTATGCATCCAGTCTTTTTTTTATTGTGTCAAATACAAAAAAATGAAAAATTAATGTCATAATGTTTAGTTATACATATATAATATTGGGAAAAAGCTTGGCCACTTGAGTCCAATATCTGAGGTTTGAATATTGGCTCCACTGCGTTCTAGTTATGTGACCTTGGGTAAGTCACTTAACTTCTCTAAGGTTCGAAGACTTCATCTATCATTGGTTATCTATCGTCTATCCCATATAGTTATAAGGATGGAAATGAAATAACGCATGTGAAATAGCACCAAAGCTGGCATCTAGTGAGCACTCATTAAGTATTAGCTGTATTTGCTATTATTAATATACCAAGTTTTCCATTACTGAGGGTCCTCTCTTGTCTTCTATTGTTATCTGGCCAGCCAGGTCATTTTTTGGCTATCACTTAATAATGTACCAAATGTGACAAAGAAACAGAACCTCACTCTGTGCTCTCTAGGAAATTCTTCATTGGCATCTCTATGTATCTCATTCAGCCAGAATACCTGACTAGAAGTTAAAGTTACTTTCACCTATACAAATATATAGCAAAATGAATGTTACAAACTGTTTTTTTTGGAAGCATGTCAATGAAAATGTCATTTTGTCCTTTTCTATAAAGGTTTTGTTATCCTATCTTTAAAAAGGTCAAACTTTTCTTCTCCTGAAAGGTTTAAGGTTTCTGAAGAAATCTTAAAATGTACTATGACCTTGAACTAATCACTTTACCTTTTTGGGTCTCAGTCTGTCTGTTTTAAGTAAGTATAATAATTCCCAACACATCAGCTGTTTACTTCATGGCAGTGAGGTGAAAATGAGTTTCTCATGTTCAAAACCAGAGTCACCTTCAAAACTCCTCTCCACCCACACATTCACTTATTGATCAAGTTCTCTAGTCCCTCAGTGGGCAATGATTTGTGTGTGTGTCCCTTCCTATACACCGCCCATGCTGTCACTCCAGTTCAGACTTTGAACATTTTGCCCTAGTTCTAGACCATCTTTTTAGTCCCTGGTCTCTCCCCACTCCAATGGACCCCACTCACAGCTGAAAACATCAACTGCTCAGCAGCCATTCAAGGCAGCAAGGAACTTGAGAGCTTACTATGTGTCAGGCATTGTACTAAACACTTTACGTGCATTATCATCTAACGACAGCTCCAAAGACTGACAAATCTCATTAGCTATTTGATTACATTCACATTCCTCACTCTTTATAAGGTGGCTCTAACCTTGCTCTGCCATTTACTATTAATGATCTCAGACAAGATTTGAAATTTCAAAAGACCCCAATTTCCTCATCTGGAACATAGTGGAAGCAATATTACAGCCTCACAGTCTTTCTTATGTTGGAATTTGGGGGTCAGAGAATTATTTGTCTTGGGGGTATGCTTTATGCATTGTAGGATGATTAGTGGGACCTCTGGCATATATCCACTAGATGGCAGTATCCCTTCTCCTGCCCCACCTCCACCCCTTCTAACCCCATTTTGAAGATTAAAGTGTCTTCAAACCTTGCCTCACCACAAACATATTGAAATTGGGATGAGTAAGTTAGATAATTTTTGATGCTGGGTGGAAATAGTCCCTTTCAGCCCTTTAGTTCTTGGAGTCATCATGTATGCTCCCCATTCCCCAACATGGTCAGAGGACTTAGGGCTCCTACTATTAGTCCTAGCTTTCCTCACCTCCTTACTTTGTGGTTCTTTGCACCACAACACTTTTCTGCTTGCAAATTCTTACCCATCCTCCAGAATATTTCTCCTACCGGAAGTTCCCCTTAATTGTCCCCAACGAAATTTCTCTCTCTACATACTTTTACCACATTTTTTTGTACCTCAATCATGACCTTTACATTCTGAGATATTGTATAGTGATTGATGTAATTGTATCATTTCCCACATTGGGGCTAAAAACTCCATGAGAACGAGATTCTTTGTTTACTGTCTTTTTAGCCACTATAGAAGTGAGAAGTTTCTGGTACGTACTCATAGTAGTTACTCATTAAATGTTTGTTAAATTGAATTTAGGACAAAGAAGTAATAAATGACTTATTAAAAGACAGTGCCTACGAATGTTAAACTAAAAAAGCGTTGGAAAATAAAAAATTAAATTCCAGCCAGATTCCTGTAGAAATAATCAGATAATTGAGCCAATAGCAGTTTATTGTTTAAATTATTCATGCCACCACCTTCGTTCTCTGCTTCTCTTTGCACATGTCGAAACAGCTGAGAAAGAATTATAGTTGTCATTTGAAAACTATTAAGTGATTTGCCTATTGATGGAATCTTTATTCTTCTGCTAGAAACAGAATTTATCAAATAAAGGAGGTGCAAGCAAATCTACATATTGCTTTATTAATCAAGAGGCAAGCCAAGGAGGCAACTGCCAGTGTGGAATGATGCAAGTTACAAATGAAATGGAACTTTTCCCCCAGCTCTACCTTTTGTCTTAGAAAAAAGCTCCCCCCTCACACACATATGCTTGTTTGCTGTGGCTGGTGAAATTCCCTGCTCTCCAAGAGTTTGAAATCTAGACAAGCTTATATACAGTTACTGGTATATGATGTGGTTGTGATAAAGCAGACAAGAAACAGTTCTTCTATTTGGGAGACATGGACTAAAGACTCGACCTTACCACTTACTAGCACTGTGACTATGGTAGGCTGAATAATGGCTCATATAAAAATACCATAGAATAAAAATAGTACCAGCCTCAGAGGGTTATTTTTAGCGTTAAATAGATATGCAAAAGTAATATAGGCAAAGCTAATATATGCAAAGTACTTGTCACATGCACATGTAATTTTGGCCATTCTTATTATTACTTTTAACAGTTTTATTGAGACATAATCCACATACCACCCAAGATACTCATTTTAATGTACAAATCAATGGTTTTTAGGATATTTCCAATTGTGCAACCGTATCACAGTCTTGTTTTAGAATAGTCGGTCACCTCAAAAACAAATTCCCTCCCAATCCATGGTCACTCCCCAATCTCTTCACCCTGCTTTAGGCAACCACTAATCTGTTTTCTGTTTCTATAGGTGGGCTTATTCTGTATTTAAATTGATATATAACTGTATCCATATCATATCCTTATTCAACATTCTACATGCATGAAATCATACCACATGTGATCTTTTGTGTTTGGCTTCCTTTACTGAACATAATGTTTTCAATGTTCTTCCATGTCATAGGACATATCAGTATTTCATTCCTTTTTTATTGCTAAGTAATATTCCATAGTATGGATAAACTGCATTTTATTCCAGTTATTATTACTGTGGGACAAATAATTTTGGTCTGTTGAGGAGGGAGAGAGACAGAGCAGAGGCGTGATCTTAATGGCTGTCCAGCAACCAAGAAGAAGCAGGAAATTGAGTAGAGAAGAGAGTGGTTTGAATTAAGCTCAACATTTTATGGACACATGCCAGAGACTCTAGGTTTCCCAGGCCTGGGCCTGCATGGGGTCTGAGGTGCATCAAATGACTCATTCATTCTATACAAAGGCAAACTAATGCAGCAGAAATTCCTGCTTTCTCACTAGCCCTGTCATTAAACCCCTTGAAAGGTCTGTGTCCTCCAAATATCTCCCCACCCCTCCAATCCTCTCCTGCAGCCCTGGGCTTACCTCATAGGCCTGTTGTGAGGAGCATATGTTAATGAAGGCAAAAGTATTTTATTAAGGGGAACTTATTTTTAAAGTACAAAAATGCTTTAATACTACATTGTGTTAGAGGCATTTAGTAATGTTTCCTGATGACCAAAATATGCTTTAGAGATTCTTGAATTTCTTAGGAATTGATAGATAAATAAAGAACAAATCAGGACCCCCAGCTAGCCATTGTGGTTAGTTGAATGGGTCCTAATAGACATTGGTACCCATGCAGGTAAGTCTCTACCCCATTCAGCACTGTACCGTATTGCTTGCCAGAAGTTCTAGGATAAGGTAATATCTTAATAAACTCATTTTTTTGAGGCAAAAACCCAATTGTTTATAAATGTTACTGTAGGCAGAAGGAACAGGGCCATGGGGAGACAGGGGGAGGAAGGGAAAGACAGGCAAGGGAAAACAAAGGGGGGGGCATGAGATCACACTTAAGAAGAGGTGCAGCTACCAGACCCACCAAAACTCTTTCAGTGGCCAATAGAGACCCAGGATGCCATTTTGCTCCTCAAGGTGAACTTTAGCTAATTGTAATGAATTATAATGTTATTAGCATTACAGGGAGGGAAAGTATCCACCCCCTGTCTAAGGAAAAACAACAACAAAAATTGCTCCTCCTGTCCAGAAGGAGTGGTCAGCTAAGACCCTCCTGGGACCGCTTATAATGCCACCCCTAAGTCCTGAATATTTCACACCCTCATTTCAAAAATAATAAATCTCCAAGCCCCAACCCTCTTTGGGCAGTGGCTATTCTCCTAGCCTGCCCACTCCCACCACTCTGGGAGGGCACTGCCCTACCCTCTTTCTTTCGATAAATTCACTGCTGGCTGGACTTTTTCTGTGTGCCTTTGAATTCTTTCCTGTGGTGTAACTGAGAACTCTATCTTCGGTAACATTACAGTTTATCCATCAGGGTGCATATGCCTTTATAGTATAATTCTTCTTAAGGAAACCGTAAAAAGGTATTGTTGATAAAAACCTAGCTTCCATTTAATGAGCACATATATGCCAGACAGTGTGCCAAGTTCTTCAAATGCATTGATGTACAATAATCCTCCTTTGATAAAGACCTTGAGGGTAAGAGAGGTAAGTTACTTCAAGTTTAAAGAGTAATTCACAAAGGTGGGACTTAAAGCCAGTTTGTTCTAAAGTCAAAACCCTGAAACAGGACTTTGGTTTCCTATTATTTATGAGAACAATACCCACATATTATCTTATATACAAAGACTTGATTTGAAAGAAAGGATCTGGAGGTTTTTTTTTATTTTGTTTCATTTAGACTCCCCTTAGAAATATTCTGAAAAACACACACGTCAATTTTAATATTTGATCCCTCCACGAAAGGGTTCACCTGATCTGTTTCCTAATTCAAATTATATTCCTTAAAGAAACTGAGAGCTCTGCAGATACATTGTATCATTATCTCTACCAAAATAGAAAGTATCTCCATATTTGGTGCCACCACACTTGGTGCCGTCATTCTAACCGAAAGTTTTCAAAACTCAACTCATCCAGGAACTCTTCTGCAATTGAGGCGGAAGCTATCCAGACATTCTGTTAATATCTTCAGTGTGATTGATATTTCTTTCCTGCTGCGTGGCAAGACAGCATATGTATATATGTGGGCAAGCATATATATCTTTATGTTAATGTGCATCTGTTCCTCTCAGCTCTACCATATACTATTAAGATATTAAGCTCTTAGGGTGGGTCCTTGCTTCCCTCCGCAGAAGAGGATGTTTATTCACCTGGGTGACCCCAGTGCCTAGCCCTGTGGCAGGATATACATGTTCAGTAAATTTTTATTGAATGAGTGAGTCCTCAATGATGACAGTGACAATCTTGAAGGAAAATCTCACACACAGAGAAAATACGAGCATGTACAAATATAACTGCAGATAACTTGCTTTCTTGGTCATTTTATTTTTACGTGTTCACAGCTGAAATGCATGTGACACAGCTGGGACTTGGCAGGTGATTTTCATTTTGCCTCTGTTTTCCAAATGGTTGCCACATACCAAACATGCCATACTAAGGTGTGCTTTTCCTCCTTCAGATATGATCAACTATGATAGAATGACGTATTATTTTGTACATCATTCCCTTTTAAAGCTATGGAGTTTTTTCATAGCTTGTATTCATCATGGAGGTATTCCTCGGGTTAAGGCAAAAGAAGAAAACTAAAGATAAACAATGGGATTTTAACTCACCAACTCTCCTCTTTTGTTTAAAAAAAAAAATCTGAAAAGAGAAAATTCTGAGTCTGTGTGCCTCTTGCTTGATTACATCTGATGTCAGTCTTTTAAAATTATTACTGTTTCTTTAAATAACAAGTCACCATAAAGAGACATTATAATGTGTTCTGTTCCAAACACAGTCTTAAGCTGTCAATGCTTAAGAAGGTTTGAATCATACTGCCTAGATTTTAATCTCATACACACCTCCTTTCTATTTGAATGACCTTGAACAAGTTAATTAATTTCTCCCTCCTCTGTGTCTCTATATTTGAAATAAAGATGGAAAGGGTGCTGTGAGGGCTCATGGACATAATTCATGAGAGGCTTAGGTCCAATCATGTGCATAGGAAGTCCTTCCTCCATTACTGTTTCTGGCCATTATTTTTAGGATAAAAGTGATGCTAAATA
The DNA here is from genome assembly GCA_033961575.1 of Aselliscus stoliczkanus. Classification (NCBI taxonomy): domain Eukaryota; kingdom Metazoa; phylum Chordata; class Mammalia; order Chiroptera; family Hipposideridae; genus Aselliscus; species Aselliscus stoliczkanus. The sequence continues at coordinate 118,189,312 of CM066736.1, forward strand.
GACTGGGATAAGTAGACTCCTCCACAAATAGACCAATTCAAAACCTATCTTAAAAGAGGGAGTCCTAGGGCCGGCCGAGTGGCGCATTGGTTAAGAGCTGGTTTGGGGATGCCAGCAGCCCGGGTTCGGATCCCACAGGAGGGCCAGTGACACTGCCCTCTACAGCTAACAACAGCTCCATTTGGAGCTGGGCTGTGCGAGCCCCGGCGACGGTGTGGGCTGCAACCCCTGCTGCAGTGGGCTGCCATGGGCTACAGTGAGCGGCTGGCAGCCAGCGTGAGCTGCCAATAGCCGCTGTGAGCGACCATCCAGAGGCCGGCGACAGATCTGCCTCATCCGGGAAGAGCACAATGATGATATCAACATGGGCCAGTGAAGCAACGTCCTCCGCAGCTAGACTGAAGAACAAAAGGACAGCAACTTGTCTGTTCCCCTTCCCCGATTCCCCAACGCTGTTCCCTTCCCCCAATTCCCCAATAAGATCTTAAAAAAAAAAGAAAAAAAAAGAGGGAGTCCTAAACTTTTGTGGCATTAACACAGATGCATCCAAGAATGCTAAGTGAAAAGCAATTTCCAGGGAACCTAGAGTAAGGGGCTGCTTCCGTCTTAGCCTCAGGTATAAAGGACCCATTTTTTACCTCAGGGTGAAATAACTTCCAAGAATGCAGTATGGGGATCGGTCCAATATTCTAGGAGATGGGGTGGATTCAACAATCTGAATGTAAGGGGAGGGGCCTTAGCTTGAAGGGCTATCACCTGAGTATTTAGTTGCTTCCAAAGATTTGGTAGTAGTTAAACAATGGCTCCAGGACTCCCAAGCAACACCTCGGCATCTTCCCTAAGCTCTTTTTTTTTTTTGCGGAATTGTGAGTCTGTCACTTTAGTCACTCTAAACTCATGTACACCTGTCACTGAGCCTGGGGGACCTACCACACCAGAAGTCATCTTGGATTTACTTTGTGGCTCAGCAGCACATACGTTGTACATTATTGTCTTTCCCTTTCAACTCTCTTCACTGTCTCTTTTCAATCCCTACTCCTGGGAATTATATTTCCCATTCTTTTTGTTTAGCCCTGTTTGTAAATGATCAACTGGTTTACTTTATATTATTTCTGAGCACCGCCCCACCCCCCCACCCATGCTTTCTACTATATTGCTGGAATGACCTTTCAGTTCTATGACTTTTAACAGCAGGCAAGAGACGCTATCACTGTTACAAACTAGGACAATACGAATCACAGTTCAACCCCATTCCCAGGAAAACCTGGGAGGTCCACAGATCCACCTCCCTCACGGCTTCCATCCAGAATGAAAACAATATGGATTCTAAAGAGGTAGCTTGTGCGTGTGTCTTTTAATGGGGGTAGGGGACCATCTATTATCCTTTGAACAACTTTCCCCTTAAAGTTTGCAGTTTTATTCTCTTAATTTATATACTTACATGTCTACTTATTTCTTGTTTGAAAAGTAGAGCATGTAAAAGAATACGCCATAATTCTACTACTCAGATATTTTCTACACATATAAATGCATAATATATGTAACATATAAATTGTTGCTATCACACCCTAATTTCCTATCATCAGATTTTTAAATGAATAATGTATTGTGAATATAGTCCCATGTCTATGTGTTAAGAGCAATAGCATTATTGCTATTATTACGCTACATTATTACTAATGACTGTAGCGTTTTATGGTACCAATAGACCATATTATAACAAGTCCTTTATTTTCAGGTTTTTAGGTTGTTTCTCATATATTGCAACTATTTACAGTGCTCCAGTGATCATGCATGTGCATATATCTTCATTCATTTGTCCATTGATTTCTTTAAGGTAAGTCTTAGGAAAGAAAATGTTAGGTCAGTGGCATACGCATTTTAAAGAATTTTAATAACACGCCAGATTGGTCTCCAAAAGGGTTACACCAAGTTACATTCACAATAGCAGTTTATAAAAATGTATTTTTCTCTATACTCTTGCCTCTACTGAGTATTTTAATTCGATTTTAAATTTAAAGAGTGAGGAGGAAGCATCCCACAGGGCTTGAGGTGTCCCTGCATTAGGCCACATCAGATTTATGGTAGAAAGGCTTGTTATCCAAGGCCTGAGTCACAGCAATGTGGGCATGTTTTTTCTATTACCCAGAACTCTATGAATCAGATCTAATAACTATTTCAGTCACTACCAATATAACCACATTTCAGAGACAACCCAGACTGGAAAAAGCTATATATTTTTTTTCATCAAAAATTCTCATGGATGTGATAATAGGAAATGTCCCTTTAGTTCTCTTTAGATTGGGGCAATAATATTGTTTCACTTGAAATTCCCTATCTCATTTTCGACATTGGGGGATCTAATTTATAGATATGTTTCCAGGCATAAATGGTACTCTATCTGGTCCTAAATAAAAATGTCAATCATGAAATAACAGCCACTGCAACTTAAGCATGTGGATGTCTACTTTTTGTATATGAATCACAAACCTAACAAGGCTATTTAACTTTACTTGTTCCAGCCTGTTGCTCTGTTCATTTAACCAGGATGATAATTTTTAGTCCCTTAGCAAGGAGAAGTCAGAAATAAACTTAAGTACTCACAGAGCCAATTCTTATTAGGATAACAATTCCAAATGGGACAAAAATTTGCAGCGCTTATATACAACAGAAGGGGAAAAACTGTGATAGTTCATCAACTGAGTGGTTGTATTTCAGATCTCCCCTAGGGTTTTAATGTTTTTGCAAAAGATTCTTGGAAAACTTCCCTGAATATTCAAACATTCCTATAAAACCTGTTATCCATTCATTTTACTAACTGATTCTAAATATGATTAGAAACTTCATAAATCTTAAGGCAAAATTAAGGTTAGAGAGTTCCCACTATGATCTGATTTTATTATGCTGTGATTTGTTGGTGCCCAGAAACCTAATAGCTTTGAACTTCTGAGATAAATTCTTTAGCATAGATCTATCAGGGATGGATATAGCTTCCTCTTGTTGCCTGTGTTATTTATTTATTTTTAGTTTGGTTTCCTAATATGCCAAAAGACTTATGCTATAAAGGTTTTGGGGCTATGGGAAAAAGAGACAAAATTGTCAGTGACTCACTCTGAAATAGAATGAAAAACATGTAAATTTTGGAAAATAGTCTCATCTATTCATAATTAATCTAATTATTCTTTCAATTATTTATTCAGCTATCATTTACTAAATATCAACAAGCAGTGCATCTTTGGTTGGACTTAATCTGGAGGAATCCCGATGTCTTAAATTAGGGTCCTAAAATAGGATTTCCATTGGTTTCTTCCTGGAGCAGGATGCTCTGCTGGCCTAGGACCACCTTGAAAGTCTTTGTTTAAACAAAGGTTTTTAGGTTTGGCTCCCCAGGGAAGTCCTAGTCTTTCTATTTCCTTACTATTCCTCTTCTTTCTTTCAGTATATATATATATAGATATATATATATATATATATAGATATATATATATATCGTTATTTAGCATACTATATAAATATTTCAGCCTACTATATATGTAATATATATATATAAATATATATATAAATATATATGTATACTATATATAGTATATATGAGATATATATATATATACTATATATATTTTATATAGTATATATATATATATATATATTTGTGTGTGTGTGTGTGTGTGTGTGTGTGTGTGTGTGTGTGTGTGTGTGTTTCTTTTTGGAACTAGTTGATTTCTATTCATCGAAAGGGTTTACTTTTCCCCAGTAGCTGGGTATCTAGTCTGGCATCCCAGCAGAAGAAAGCCATGGCTTCAAATTCTAGAGATGAAAACAGATGACATATTTGTCCCATTGCTCTCCAATTCATACCTCACTGACAACAGTAGACATGCCAAGTGATTTCTTGAATTTGTGTACTTGTGGTCATACTTCCTGATTCCCAAGCCCTTCTGCATCTCTATGTAGGCACTGAAATGTCTCTGGTCCACCCTACACTCCTCTTCCTGAGATCACCCCATAACAACTATACTTTCTTCTCATTCCTCTTCCATGGTTTCATTAGTTCAAGCACAGTTTTAGACACTCTTTACCAAGACTACAACACTGTGCTGTTTTTTGTTTTTGTTTTAGTTTTTTGGTTAAATTTAGCTAGCAGAATATTTTAAATCTAAAATGTTTCCATTCCATACTTGAATGGGACAGCTGAGAGAAACCAGGTTCCTCTTTTAAATATCTGATATCCACATTCCTTGTAGGAGCAGAGTTTGGGAACAAGGAATAGTCTCTTTCTTTCAAAGTGAACACAAGATAAGATCAGGACCTTTAAAGATGTAATCATACTAATCATACATAATAACTTGAGGAAGTATAAGTTTAGACTGTCAACTTTAAAAGGTTGATCAAGTTACTAGTCCCTTGACAGTCTTTAAGGATATATCCAAGAGACCTTTGCTAGCAGTCAACTTTCTAAATGTCATTCTAGTCCACACATTTTTGTGGATTACTCATGCTAATAGGCAATATACCATCTATGCAAAATGGGAATGAGCATTAAATAATATAAAATATGCACACCTACTTCCTGATAACAGCTGTACCTCATGTTTGATGATGAATTCTTCCCCATGACATGTATTTATGGTGGAGTGGTAAATGCAGGTGACTACTCTTCCATTATAGAAGACAGAATGGTCCAGTGCATCATATTTTTTTCCTTTGCTACTCCATTATAACCAAGGGGAGGGCAAATCAAATGACCAAAATAAATCAACTGCATGATCTTGAATCTCAGATGAAGAAATACAAATATGAAAGGAACTGTGTTCATTTATTCTAGAGGCATCATCTACTTGAAAATATTAAGAGGGTCCTGCTACTAGGAATGTCTACAGATGTTTGGCCTGGCTCATAATCCTGTACCAAGTTTATTATGTTACTTTTCTCAGAGCTTATGATTCTTTTTCTATACTTTAAATATGTTTTCTTTCCTTGTTTTTGTTTTGCCAACAAATGAATCCAAGTAACTTAGATGATTTGTTAAATTACAATTACAAATTCCCATTGAGACTAGTATACTAAGGAATTAGCAAAGCTCACTTCCTACCTAGATAAACTATTCCCTCCACAACCTTTTTCAGAATAATTTAATAGTATTACCAAACATTAAAAATTACTATACTAATGTTTTGTTAATAGCTAAAACCACATACACGAGCAGTGTACCACATAGTCAACTGTTCTATGACAATACAGTTAACATGCCCATTGTGATTCTGAAATTACATGACTTTAACAGGCACTTGGCAAAAATTCTACCTAGAATCTGTTCCCATCTTAAAGCAAGAAAAATCACAGTGCTGTGGTTGCCTCCATCGCTCTGTAGGAATTTTCTTAGTGTGTTACTGGGTTAAGAAAATCCTGGTGCAACCTCTAAAGAGTCCTTCTTCTGGTTGGTAAGTCACTCCTATTCTTTAGTGGTATTAGAGAACACTATTTATTCCCCAGTTCTATTTTTTTTTTTTTCCCCACAAGAAGAATACTCCATTATTTAGCTCTCCTGGCCTCTTTTTGCTTCCTTTCTTCTCTCCTCTCCTTGGTCAAAGAGTTGTTTATTTGATTGGGAACTTGGGAGCAAGACGTTGTCAGTTTAACCCATTCTCTTCACCTTCATCTTCAGGGCAGGCTGCTTACAGATGCATCTGAGTGGCCAATCTAACACTGAAAATGTTAGAGTGCAGACTGCCATGTTAGGGAGGCCAGCAGCTGTCCAGCACTTCCTGGGACTGATGGGTAAATCTGTTTCATGCTGGGCTTAAATGTTGGGAAGCCTATATTTTGCCACACATGGAAAAGTATTCTGAGATATTAACTGCACCATTAATAAAAGTGGTATCTGGTTTTCCATTTGTCTATTGTTTTAACTTATAAAACCTCACTTTATTCTGAACTTGGATAGCTAGAACAGAAGACCCCCAAAAAACCGATTAGTAGTACTTGGCAATTACCTTATCGAAATTTCTCCAACAGGTCCTGATCTTCCTGAGAATCCTCAAAGAAGTTAAAGAAGTGCTCTGGATTTCTGCAGACAATGTTTCTTTTATACCTGGAATAAGACAACGTACATCTCATAGTTTTAAGTCATACTATAAGAATGAAAACAAATTTAGGGTTAGACATTCCTGCCTGCCACATTCCCCCAATAGAATGTAATCATTTGAAATGATGCAGTATTCATCTTTCATATATAGATAAGTAGCCATACATGAATGTGTGTGTGTGTGTGTGTGTGTGTATGTATATATATATATATATATAGTTTATTCATCTCTAGATTTGCTAGTCTTTCTTTTGTCAATGTTCATTGTACTGTTATTGAAAAAATGTGTCATATCTATTCCATTGGAGAGACTTTCTACAAATAACTTTTTCTATATACATTGGAGAGACTTTTTGATTTTTATCTCATCCCTATGTCATCAGCTCTAAACAATACAGATAATAATTAGTTTCTTTCAACCGACCAAACAAACAAACAAACAAAATATACACTGTGTAATTTACAGACTTCTCAGTTCGATATAGCAACATGACAATAAGTAAATACAGGCATTGGATTAAGAATCAGAACTGGATCCACTTCATAATCCTACCATAATTAGCCAGGCAATTTGGAGCAAGTTTCCAAATCTTGCTGACCCTTAATCTCTCCACATATAAAATTAAGGGCTTCATACAAAATTGCCTTTGTGGCCCCTTCTATCTTTCAAATTCTAAGGACATGGTTTGATGGAGATAGAATGCTTAAGAAGAATTTATGGTAGCAAAACTACCATGTTTAGATAAAGCCTGATTTTTAAAAAATAAACTTATTATGTGTACCCAATAATTGACTTCTAATTCTACTAGGCAATTAGTTACTTGCAAGTAAATGACACTAAGGTGACTATCATCAATTAATTTCATGTTCACTTATTGATTTGAAAAATAATTGTGTATCTCATGAAGCTAAGTAAAATTTGATTTTTAACTCACAGGATTCATAATCCTTTGTGGTCTAATGACCAGTGGTTCAGCTATCATCCTTCTCTTCTCCTAATGTTGAGAGGAGAAGTTGGAATTCTGAAGGAATTGGGGAAGCTATAGGCAACTTGTAAGACAGATAATAGAATTTGGCATTATATCATGATTCTCGGCCCTGCCTACCCAGGTACATCCAAAGGGAGGTGGGCATGTTTCTGAGTGAAGTATTTGTATCTAATTTGTTTTTTATATGTAATTGTCTTTCAAAAAAATAATTCCTAAAACTGAGAATTGATTAACAGCTGAAATTACTACTCGTTAAAGTAATTTTAAAATATGAGAGTTTTCTTGTTGTTGTTGTTAGAATTATGGAGACAAATTTAAGTCCATACTATATTTATGACACTGGGATAAACCCTACATTATTTTTAAGCCTCATAACTACCCTGTAAACATTTTGAAACATGATTCTCCTTTCATAGGTCTAGAAACTGAGGCATGAATCAATCACCCAGAAGGAGATAATAAGTGGCAGAGTTAGCAGGTGTGTGTGACTCCAAAGCCTATATTCCATCTTAACTATGCTGTATATCCTGGTGCTACCAAGTTTGTTGTCTACACCAAGGCCAGTAAATATTAATTTCAATAGTTTCTCTCAGTATCTGAGATACCTCTATGTATCTGAGCCTCTGAATGCATTGGTTACTATCTATCCTTTGATATATGACGGTCTTGCCTGATTTCTTTCTACCACTGTGATTATTGTACTTCATTTCTAGGAGCAGGGCAACAAAATCCTGCTTTTTCCATATTTTTGACTCAGGCTTTTTATTTATTTATTTATTTTAGCTGGTATTTAGTATGTTTCAAAGGCATGTACTAATAGAAGGACGCTTACTTTGCACGCATGCTGGTAGAAAGAGCTGAATAAGACAGAGACATAGGGTGTGAAGAAGCACTCTGATGGGTGATTGCAAAGATGAGAACCAGGCAGAGGGTTTGTCGATCAGAACAAAGTGAATCATATCATTATACAGGTTCATAGACTGATTAGTTAGTTCAAATTTTACCATGCAAAGGGGAAGGAAATAAGATACAAGGTGTTCACGAACTAGAAACCGGGTTTCTGGACTTCATCCACCCAGCTTCTAAATAGTAGCATCAAAACCTCAATTGTATGTTTATATGCATGTCTTAATAAAGAAATTCATGGCTCTAGGCTTGCATATGTAAGTTGCATTGTGTAGTTTAAGACCCAGAGAGCACAGCAGTTATGAGAAAAGACCTTGGAGTCAGATCAACGCGTGTCCCAAGGTCAGCAACATCACTTTCTGATTGGAGAACTTCAGGAAAGCGGCTTAATCTCTCCATGGGACAGTTTCCCAATCTGTAAATAGGATGATGAGAGCAGCCCCACTGCTGTATTGTTTTAGGGATTAAATGAGAACTTTTTATAAAAGACTTTGCATCAAAGTCTAGCGCAGATTAAGTAAGCGTATACAGAAATTTCCAGGTATCATCCTCATTATCATTATCATCTCACTTTCTCTTATGTCAGCCTCACAAAATGAGATAGCCTTTGAAATAAGGAAATATAAATCCCAATGAAAGGAGATTCTGACTGAAGAGCTAACAAAATAGACTGAAATCACCAATAGGGTTAATGGAGACTTGACTTTAGGTTTCTCATCAGTGAAATGGGAAAGACACTAATCTCTCTACATATTTGAAATTAGATGTGCAATCCTCTGAACGAATAGATTCTGAAATTCATCTTTCTTCTCAGGACTATCCAATTCAATTGCACTCAAAGACACAGGTTCTTGTAGCTTCTCAAAATTTGACCTTGTAACAAAAACCAATGATTTTACATGGCAAAAAGAGAGAAAGAGAAATTCTCACTTTTTCTCTTAATCATAAGCTGATGTAAAGGGATGTCCATTTGGATTCTGAGTTTAGAAAGCTCAGTTATGCAATATTCATACAAAAATAGTTCCAAATCAATACAACATGTTTTAAATTTACATTAACATTTAAATTAATGAGAAGCTCAATGTGAATTATAGAGCTTTAGATGTTTAGGACTATGCGTCTTCTTGCCAGCTTGGAACAGAGTCTATTGACTCACCTTCTCTGTCTCATAAACAGCTTCCAGACTTGATGTGTTTCCAGTGCCAGAGGATTTTCAGGCTGGTGAAAGGTGCCATATTGACATCACCAGGGAATGAAATTGGCTCTATCCACTAAAGATATAAAATGTTTCCAGCAATTGCACACACGTTCCCTGAAGGGCATTTTGCCATAGATGGTTGTCAGGCTTGGGAGCGCTCTAGGATGACTGCTTACTTGATTTTTCCCCATTAATCTTATCCAACACATATTTCTAGGGCACCTGGTGTGGACGCAGAGTTAGGCTAAAACACCACGGATTCTACTTCAATGGTCTCAGGGCCCACTGAAGGATACAATCACATATATAAACAACCACAGAATAATATCGCATGTTCTATGACAAAAGAAGGGGCATGCTGGGTGCAAGCAGAGGCACCTGAATAAGACTGGAGAATCAAGAACAGCCTGTTAAATAAATGAAGCTTGAAAGACGAGTAGACAATAGTCAATCAAAGAAGAGCAGAAAGTCTCACCGTGCAGAGGGAAGAGCCTCTCTTTGCTTCAACAAACAAGTCCTGAATGATTAGGCTATGAGAGGTGGGGCAAGGGTGTGTGTGTGTGTGTGAGTGTGTGTGTGTGTGTGTACACAGAAGAGTGTGGGTGCAACAAATTGACATGCATGGTTAGGCAGGAACAAGTTTATGAGAGATCTCATATGCCACGCCAAGGAGTTTGGACACTAACCTTAAAATACTGCAGCGGTAGAGGTTCTGATGTATTTTTATTTGTTGTATTATTTTAATAAACCTTATTTTAGAGAAGTTTCAGGTTCATAGCAAACTTGAGTGAAAAGTACAGAGAGTTCATATATATATATATATATATATATATATATATATATATATATATATATATCTTCTATCACTACACATGCAAAACCTCCCTCACCATGGACATATGTGAAACAGTGGTACATTTGTTACAACTAATGAACCCACATTAATACACCATTACCACTCAAAATTCATAGTTTACATTAAGACTTGCCCTTGGTGTTGTACAGTCTATTCGTTTTGACAAAAGTATAATAACATATATCTACGGTTGCAGTGGCAAACAATATAGTTTTATAACCCTACAAATTCTCTGCACTCTACCTACTCATCCCTCCCTCACCCTTAACCCCTAGCAACCACCAGTTCATGTGTTTTGTTTTGTTTGTTTAGTTGTCATTGTTGTTTTTAATGTCTCTATAGTTTTGCATTTTCCAGAATGTCATGTAGTTGAAATCATCAAGGATGCAACCTTTTCAGATTAGCTTCTTTCACTTAGCCATATGCATTTAAGATTCCTCCATGTCTTTCCATGGCTTGATAGGTCATTTATTTTTAGTGCTGAATAATACTCCATTGCCTAAATGTACCAAAATTTATTTATCCATTCACCTACTGAAATACATCTTAGTTGCTTCCAAGTTTTGACAATTATGAACAAAGCTGCTATAAACATCTATGTGCAGGTTTTTGTGTGAACATAGTTTTCAACTTCTTTGGATAAATAGCAAGAAGTGCAATTGCTGGATCATATCATGAGTATGTTTAGTTTGGTAAGAAACTGCCAAACTGCCTGACAAAGTGGTTTCACTTTGTATTCCCACCAGTGATGAGAGTGCCTGTTGTTCAACAGCCTCATCAGCCCCTGGTTGTTGTCAGTGTTCCAGATTTTGGCCATTGTAATAGATGTGGCGTGGTATCTCGTTGTTTTAATTTGTATTTCCCTGATGACATAAGATGTGGAGCATATTTTCATATGTTTATTTTCCATCTATATATTTTTTGGAGAGGTGTCTGTTCAGTATTTTAGCTTATTTTTTCAATGGGGTTGTTTGTTTTCCTACTGTTGAGGTTTAAGAGTTATTTGTATATTTTGGATAAGAGTCTGTTATTAGATGCATCTTTGCAAATATTTTATCCCAGCCTGTGGCTTGTCCTTTCATTCTCTTGACTGTGTATTTCACAAAGCAGAAAAATTTAATTTTAGTGAATTTCAGATTGTCAGTTAATTCTTTCATGGCTCATACCTTTGATATTTTGCCTAAAAAGTCATTGCCATACTAAATGTCATCTAGGATTTTTCGTGTGTTATCTTGTAGGAGTTTTATAGTTTTGCATTTTACATTTAGTCCTAGGATACATCTTGAGTTAATTTTTTTGAAGTGTATAAGGTCTGCGTCTAGATTCTTTTTTTTTCTTTCATGTGGCTGTCCAGTTGTTCCAGCACCATTTGTTAAAAAAGACTATTTTGCTCCATTGCATTGCCTTTGCTCTTTTGTCAAAGATCAGTTGACTGTATATATATGGGTCTGTTTCTGGGCTCCCTATGCTGTCACAGTGATCTATTTGTCTATTCTTTCACCAATACCACACTGTCTTGATTACTGTAGCTTTATGGTAAAGTATTGAAATCTAGTAGTGTCAATCTTTTGACTTTGTTTTTCTTCTTCAATATTGTGTTGGATATTCTGGGCCTTTCACCTCTCTACATAAACTTTAGAATTAATTGTAAATATCTACGCAATAACTTTCTGGGACTTTTATTGACATTGCATAAGCTCTATAAATCAATTGGGAAAACTGACCTCTTGGCAATATTGAATATTCCTATCCATGAACATAGAATATCTCTCCATTTACTTAGCTCTTTTTGATAACTCCCATCAGAGTTTTGTAGTTTTCCTCCATAAATCTTACACAGATTTTGGTAGATTTATACCTGAGTATTTTATTTTTTGGTGTGCTAATATGAATAGTAATATGTTGTTGATTTCAATTTCTACTACTTCATTGTCTGCATATAGGAAAGAGACAGCCTTTTGTATATTACCCTTGTATTCTGTACCCTTGCCGTAACTGTTTCTTAGTTTCAGGAGTTTTTTCTGTTGATTCTTTCAGATGTTCTACACAGATGATCATGCCCTTGGTGAACAAAAAAATTTTATTTCTTCATTCCAATCTATACACCCTTTTTTATTTCTTCTCTTATCGCATTTCCTAGGACTCAGATGGATTTAGTGGACTTTATTTAAGAAATATCATTCAGGCAATATAACGGGAAATAGATGGAATGTGAACAGTTCTTTCTCCATAACATAGTCATATGTAAAATAGGCCCGAGTAAATTCCTGATGAAGTTTATGTGATACCAGATGCAAGACACACAACTATCAGAGAGACTCAGGAATTCCAGCTTTATGGCTTTCCTTTTGACTGAAGAGTGATATGGGTCAATTCGATAGATAGAATTAATAGTACTGTAACTGTGTTCTACTAGCCTCATTCATTTTTGCAAAAAATGTATTTACTGAACACCAATTATGTGCCTAGGAAATTATTAGATCCTATGATGGAGTAATGAACAAGAAGGCATGATCCCTGCTTTCAAGAAATTTACATTTGGCTGACAGATGATAAAGAATAATTAAACAAATAAATAAAAATTATTTCCAGGTTATGGTAAAAACTATTGAGAAATAAACATGGCAATGTGATAGTAATTAGTATGGGGTTAGTCAATGTTGCTTTAATTGTAAAGAGGGTGAACTCCAAACCAGGACTCACTAGATTCTAATCCCAAATCTGTCACTTATTATTTTATGTTGGCAAAATCCTGTGCCCCAATTTCCTCATCTGTAAAGTGAAAATAAACATTCTACTTTATAGGCTTGCTGTGAGGATTAAATGAGCTAATAAATACACATTAATTGACCTAATAGTTGGCACATAGAAACATTCAAAATTATAGTTGTGATTACTGTTATTTTTCTCTGCTCTATTACTATTCTTTGGATAGCTTGATCAGGGAAGGCCTCTTTGAAAGGATGGAATTTTGGCTTGGGCCTGAAGATGTGAAAGAGGCAACATGTGAAAAGCTTTAAAAAGTGTGTTCACACTATTTTCTAGAAAGAGTCAGCAACAAGTGCAAAATTTCCAAAATAATGTTAAAATGTATTTAATTTACTGATATTACTTCAGTGTAGATAGTATGATATGCAAGTTCTAGCTACTTAAGCTTTGACCCAGGAATTAGGGGGTCACTTGCCTCAGTCAAGAACTCATAATCCAGAAATCATCTGTTAAGATTATATAAGAAAAGTCATACTTCAAAGATACCTATCAAAACTTCTTTTTCACCTCTCGATCAATACCAGATGATCAGCTAATGATCATTGTTATTAGAAATTAATGAACTGGTATTTATTGGCAAATTAATGTCTTGTTACTTGGCATTATAAATAACAAAAATGGGCCTATATAGAAAAATTGCAGGTATTCAAGGTAAGTGTATTGACCTATATATTTTTGAGACACTCCTTACATTTATATTAACACAGTTTAAGAATCTAGTGATGTGTGTAGCTGATATCCTTAGGCTAGGGAAGATACCTGCAGTTTGATCCATGAATGGTTCTCTGTCCAGCCATGAGTTAGAAGAACATTTCCTTGGCTAATCCAACTATAAGGGTATATTAATTCTGCCTCTGGAATGTTGTTTGCCAAAAGGTGACATTCAGAGCACCTAAAATAACAACAACAACAAAATGTAACTTTGTTGCACTTTCAGAACAGGTTGTTGTTGAAGGTATTTTGTGCTTACTAAGGTAAGCATGTATGTCTAATAAACATGTGTGTGTTTGGCAAATTAGGTCACCAACTTTACTATTACCTTGTACTGAGGGTATAGCTAACCCTTACCCAGCTCAGGCTTTGCCTATTAAAATCTAGCAAAAAGAGTCTAGTTCCTCTGTGTTGTGTAGGACCAAAGCAGCTTAGATCAATTTGCAACACTTAGCATGTCCAAGGAGCAAACAGGAAACTGCTGAGTATTGACAAGAGACACTGTTAGAAATTGTAATTGGAGAAGTATACAAGAACCAAAGAATGCAGGGATTTGTAGCTCCTGATAACATTTTTAGATTTAATTTTCAGTGTAATAGAACTCTTCTATGATGTAAGAAGAGAATGCCACTGCTCTGTTTTGCATTTTTAAAATATGATATGAACTAATGTGCAGAAAATTGTCTTCAGGTTAAGATTGAGTGCTTGGAAGAAAGTTGAGGAATATTACAGAAATCCAGACAAGAGTGATGAAGGCCCAGAACCTGTGATAGAAATGGACATAAGAAATGTGGATCGAGATGTATTTTGGAAGAAATCCCAGTAGGATTTGCTTGTGGATTGAAAGTAAAAAACAGAACCAGGAAAGACTGCTAGGTTTGGAGCAGCTCTTGCGGAACCTTCCATGCTGAATGTAGCTGCTGGGAAAGGTCTGTGTTGGAGGGCTGAGGTTCTGTCCTACTGCTAGCAGGCGCCTGTAGCAATGTCAGAGGAAGACATGTTATAAGTCTCTTGTTGACTTCCCCATGGATCCATGTGGAAAGTCGCTGATTCCCACGACAGGCTTTCAACAGACACTGTGAGGTACAAGGTGCCACTTGCCATGTACAGCCATGTGAGGTATTTTGTTCACATAGGGAGGCTGGTTTTCCATGCATAAATAGGTCCAAAGAGGAAGTCTCAGTGTTTCAGATTTATTTCAAATTCATTGAGCCTTGCTGTTCCCTTTTACAAAATGAATGGGAAAGAAAAGGGCTTCTATATTAATCTGCCATTATTAAAAAGGAAAATATTCATCAAAAGCTATGGAGCTCATAGTTCATTGTATGAATATGTTTTCATAGTCATTGATTTAGTCAGTCCATCTGTTAGTCTGTCAGTCAGTGATTCATTTAATAAACATTTATCATAAATTAGCCATGCACTGGGTCAGGCAATAGAGATGAGTCTTATATAACTCCTCTTTGCCAGTACATCCCCTAAGTATTTAGTCTATTAAACACCAACAAAAAATATCTCAAGTGCAATTCAGAAAACTGACTTCACTGCTTTCTATATTGCTCTGGGACTATTGCAAAAATTAAATATTGAAGAAATAATAAGGTCAATTGCTTTTATGTTTCATCTATGAAAACTTTACATCCCTCAGAAAATCAGATTTTATTTTCATTTTAGACTTCCAATTTCTAATTGTGAACGTACTTGAGAGTCTCTTCTTTGTTAAAAGAATGGGCTCAATCCTTATATTTAAATAATTGCATGATCTTTATAAACTTTAACAGGCATGTAATACAGACACTGGCTGGGTTTGTAAAGTATTCCATCTGAAGTATTTTCACATACATTTTAGAAGAATTTAGTTTTCACAGGAAGAACTAAAAGGAGGGCATTCTCAACATTCTGTGCCACAGTTTTTCATTTAAAGTGGAGTTAATACTTTGTAACTATTTTAAGCTATTCTTATTTAACATGGAAGTCAGAAGCCTGGTGTTCAGGAAGTCTTCTAGGCTATTTGGTTTTTACCAAAAAATAAACAGAGCATAGCATTACTATTATTTGTAGGAAAAAAAAAAAGGTTAAAAAAACAAGTGGAAAATTGTCAGAAAGAATCACTGACAGCATTATCAATTCAGTGATACAGTATAAGCAGTCCACATGTTGTGATTTTGTTTTTCATATCTGCTTTTAGCTGCTGGAGTAACTAAAGCACTTGATGAGTCACATGTGTATGTCAAACCATGTAATCATATTAAGAAACTGTGGTACATTTACACAATGGAGTATTACGCAGCTATAAAGAAGCAAGAAATTGTACCATTTGCAACAATATGGATGGACCCAGAACATTATGTTAAGTGAAATAAATCTGTCAGAAAGACAAATATCATATGATCTCAATTATATGTGGAATCTAAAGAACTGAATAAATGAGCAAAATAAACAGAAATAGTCTTAGAGACCACAGAGGAAAAACTGATGATTGTTAGATAGGACAGGAGTGGGCAAGAGGGAGAAGGGGAAGGGACAGAGCAACATAAACTTGTAACCACAATATTGCCACAGGGATAGAAGAGACAGTTTGGGGAATATAATCAATAATGTTGTAAATATTTTTTTTTAAAAGATTTTATTGGGGAATTGGGGGAGGGGAACAGCGTTGGGGAATTGGGGAAGGGGAACAGACAAGTTGCTGTCCTTTTGTTCTTCAGTCTAGTTGTGGAGGACATTGTTTCACTGGCCCATGTTGATATCATCATTGCCTTCTTTTTGGGTAAGGCAGATTGGTCCCCGGCCTCTGGACAACTGATCACAGCGGCTCTTGGCAGCTCACACCAGCTGCCAGCCGCTCACTGTAGCCTATGGCAGCCCACTGCAGCAGGGGCTGCAGCCTATGCTGACCCGGGGACTCACAGCAGCCCAGCTCCAGGTGGAGCTGTTGTTCATCATGTTAGCTATAGAGGGCAGTGTCACTGGCACTCATATGTGGGATCCGAACTGGGGCCGCTGGCGTCCCAAGCCAGCTCTTAACCAATGCGTTGCTCGACCAGCCCCTGTTATAAATAATTTTTAGGGGACCAGATGGACTCATGTCTTTTTAGGGAGACCACTTCATGGACGGTGTAGTGGCCTGACTACTGCACTGTACATCTGAAGCTGCTGCTGATTAATATTAGATGTTAACTATAATTTAACACATATATAGTCATGTGATGTGGAGTATAGTGTGGGGATGGAGTCAATGGAATTGTAATAGATATATATGATATTGGGGGTGGGCAGGCAGGGGAGGGGGAGGGGGGTCACTTTGTAAGGGGTGAAAGGATAACTATTGCATTGTTTTGTACATCTGTAGCTAATAATAATAATAAAATAAAATAAAACAAACAAAAAACCATGTAATCATATTTTCTCTTGTACTTCTCTAAGGAGGCAATCATAATCAACTATTAACTCTTATTGGTTGAACATTTAAAAAGTGAGAAACAGGACATTTCCTAAGGACATTTATGTCCAAGTTGGAAAAAATTAGGAAATTCAGAAATGTCTGTATGGTATCACTTTTTAGTTTATTTTGCCCCATAGATTAATAGCCATGATGATTACTTCTGCCACAAATTTAAAGAGAAATGATATCAGTTCAAATAGAAATTATTTTATGGACTATTTCGCTTTTGGAGTTCTCAGAAGACAAATAGTTTTATTTTAGACAATTCATGAATGTGAAAGATGTAACCGGATAATAGCAGCAAGTGTACAAAATACCACCAGAATTTTCTGCATGAAATATTATATCTTTTCATTTAGATATATGAACCTATTTTAATATTTTTTGATGCTACTTTCGTAATTCAAAAAAACAAACACTGCCACAAGTATGTCTATTTGTCTGTGAGAAACAAAATGAGACCTTTGTGTTGAGTCAAAAGTAAGCTTAGTGAAAGGCAACTGAGCGAGCGCAGAATGCCACTCTTTGTAAATGGGGCTGATTCGGTCCTCCATACGCTCTCATTATGTATTCTGCTAATAGCACAAGGGTGTGAAAATAACAGTTCTGTTAAGAGCCTGGTGCAACATTAAGATTTAATTAAACTTTGTTTTACTTGGGCGAGCTAGCCACCCAGCGCTGTCAAGGGAGAACAGAGCCCAGCATTGTATTGACTAGCGGCACAAAAACGTGGAGCGGAAATGCCAGCACATTTGGTTCATGTAAACAAGATGAGAGGAGCAACAGGAATGGTGCTGTGAACTGAAACCATGTCATCTGAGCCACGCTTGAAGGATGCGAGGGTGTGGAGTCTGCAGGTAGCCAACGGAGGGCACTGGCCAGGAATCAAGGTCCCTGGCTCTGTCGAGGAACATGCAATTATT
The DNA here is from genome assembly GCA_033961575.1 of Aselliscus stoliczkanus. Taxonomy (NCBI): domain Eukaryota; kingdom Metazoa; phylum Chordata; class Mammalia; order Chiroptera; family Hipposideridae; genus Aselliscus; species Aselliscus stoliczkanus. Next base: position 118,207,194 of record CM066736.1, read on the forward strand.
GTACAACACTTTGGTGTGCTTCCGGGCATACAGCAAGAACCAAAAATGATGATGACAGGAAATGCAATTTCAGCTCAACATAAAAATAAAAAGTGTCTAAGCTGTGAAAACTACCCAAGGGTGGAACAGACTGAATTTCAAGCTAGTGAGCTTCTTGTCATTGGAGTATTCAAAAATAGGCTGCATAGCCACTCTCACTCCACATAGTGCCATTCTCTGAATCCAGTGCATTAAGCCAGCTTGGTAGGAACTTAATAAAGAACAGGCAGTTGAATTATGAATATATATGAATTTTAGTTCCTTATGTGGCAGAGCTTAAGATGGGATTATTAGCACTGGCCCAGGTGCCATAACATATAAATTAACACTGGAGAAGCAGTTTTTTCTGTTGAAGTTTTCTCTACATATGCGGCTTTTCAAAATTAAATGTACTACAGCAGTATATTCATTTCCTAGGACTGCCATAACTAAGTACCACAAATGGGGTGGCTTAAAACAGCAGAAATTTATTCTCTAGTGGTTCTGGAGGCCAGAAAGTCAAAAATCAAGATGTGGGGAATAATATCAGCGAAATGACTGAATAAGATGTCCCTTGAACTCACCCCCCCCCTCAAAAATAGTAATTTGGCATCCATCCACAGACAAAGGTGCTCTCATGGGAGCTTTGGGATCCAGGTAGAAGACTGTGAAACTCCAGTAAAGTCCAAAACCAAGGCTAGTCGGTCAGACTTGCAACCAGGCAAACGACTCACTGGCCATAGTCCTGGCCACAGAAGCATAGAAAGCTCTGGAACTCTGAGAACTCGGCCATATCTCCATTTGACTTGGAGTCTGTCACCAGCACCATATGCCAAGAGACCTGGAAAGAGTCACGCCCACTCGTGCATGATAATACATATACAGACTTCGGTCCCAGCTATGGACCCTGAAGTGACCCAGGAACCAGCTTGTACCCATCTTGGCCACAGCCTGGGAACACCTGAAGGTAAGCCCACTAAATTCAGCCGTGCTGTAGATCCTGAAAGGGTCTGGGCTCCACCTGTGCCAGCCACAGTTCCTGATCAGTGTTACTAGCAATCTGTATCGCCAAAGACCTTGTAACACCTTATACTAGGCACGAGCCCCTGCCCAGCTGCAGGGCCATGAATTGGACAATTGCCACAGGGACCAGGCAAGAGAACCACCCATTTGTATCCCCAGAGATCCTGAAAAGACCGTGCACATGAATCCAGCTTTTTCACAGCCACAGGCAGCCATCTGCCAGTAGGAGACACCTCTGTCCATGCCCCTAGAGAACATGGGCTCTGTACTTGGCTCCAGTCCTTGCAGCCATTGTCTAGTCTGCCCGGAGACCTGGCAGGAGACGTTACAACTGACACCACACAAATATAAAGGATCGTAAGAGGCTACTATGAATAATTATATGCAAACAAATTGTATAACCTAGAAAATATAGATACATTTCTAGAAACATACAACCTATCAAGACTGAGTCATGAAGAAATAGAAAATCTGAACAGATCAATAGTGAATAAGGAGATTGAAACCATAATGAAAAACCTCCCCAAAACAGTAACAACAAGAAATCCAGGACCAAATGGTTTCATAGGTGAGTTCTACCAAACATTGAAAGAAGAATTAATACCAATCCTCAAACTCATCCAAAATGAAGAGGAGGGAACACTCCCAAAATCATTTTGTGTCCCAGGATTACACTGATACCAAACATACATAAGGACATTATAAAACATGAAAACTACAGGCCAAGACCCCTGATGAATATAGATGCAAAAATTCTTGACAATATTCTAGCAAAGCAAATTCAACAGCCCATTAAGAGAATCACACCAAGATCAAGCAGGATTTAAATCTAGGATACAAGGGTGATTCAACATAAACAAATCAACACATATAATATACCACATGAATGGAATGACAGATAAAAAGCATATGACCCTCTCAGCAGGTGCACAAAAGAAAAAGTTTGAAAAAATCCAACACCCTTTCATGATAAAAGTTCTCAATAAATTAGGTATAGAAAGAACCCACAGTTAACATCAAACTCAATGATGAGAAACTGAAAGCTTTTCCTCTGAGATTAAAAAGAAGAATGGGATGCCCACTCTTGCCATTGCTATTCAACACAGTACCAGATGTCCTTGCCAGAGCAACTAGAGAAGTGAAAGAAATAAAAGTCATCCAAATTGTAAAGAAAAAAATTAAAGTTTTCTTTATTTGCCGATGGCATGATTTATATGTAGAATATCCGAAAGATCCCACCAAAAAGCTGTTAGAACTAATAAGTGAATTCAGTAAAGTTGCAGGAGACAAAATCAACCTATGAAATTAGCTTTGTAAAAAATTAAATACTTGCAAAAAAATAACTTAAACAATCTCATTTACAATAGTATCAAAAACATAAAACACATAGGAAGGAGTTTAACCAAGGAGTTGAGAGATCCGTACACTGAAAACTGTAAGATGACGATGAAAGAAATTGAAAATCAAAAAAACAAAAAATGGATAAATGGAAAGATACACCTACTTGTGGATCGGAAGAATTAAAATTGTTAAAAAGTGTGTATACTAGATATATACTAGTATCCTAGACATATACTATATCTAAAGCCATCTATAGATGCAGTGCAATCTCTATAAAAATTCTTATACCATTTTTTACAGATAAGAAAACCCTAAAATTAGTGTGGAACCATAAAAGACCCCAAGTAGATAAAGCAAACTTGAAAAAGAACAGAGCTGGAGGCATCATACTTCCTGATTCTAAACTATATATACTTCAAATCTATAATAATCAAAACAATAAGATACTGGCATAAAAACAGATACATAGACCAATGGACTAGAGAGGTTAGAAATAAATCTATGCACATGTAGTCAACTGATATTTGACAAGGGATCTATGAATACTCAATGGGGAAAAGATAGACTTTGTAATAAAAAGCATTGGGAATCTAGATATTACATGCAGAAGAGTGAGATTAGACCCTTTTACACCAATCACAAAAAATTAACTTGAAATAGATTTAAAATTTAAGAGTTCTTAAGTAAGAATTGAAACCATAAAACTTCCAGAAGAACACAAGAGAAAAAGTTCTTTGATGTTTATCTTGGCTATGATTTTTTGATATGACACCAAAGCAAAAGAAACAAAAACAAAAATAAACAAATGAGACCATATCAACCAAAAAATGTTTGCCCAACAAAGGAAGCAATAAACAGAATTAACAGGCAACCTATGGAATGAGAGAAATTATTTGCAAACCATATATCAGATAAGATGTTAATATCTAAAGTATTCTCATATAACTCAATAGAAACACATACACACCAAACTCAAAACAAATAATTCAGTTAAAAAATGGGCAAAGGAACTGAACAGACATTTTTCCAAAGAAGACATACAAATGGCCAACTTGTACATGAAAAGATACTCAACATCACTAAACATCAGAGAAATGCAAATCAAAAACACAAAAATATCTCATACTTGTCAGAACGGCTATTTTCAAAAGGATAAGAGATAACAGATGCTGGCAAGGAAGTGGAGAAAAGGCAATCTTTATGCTCTGTTGGTGAGAATTGGTGCAGCCACAGCAGAAAACAGTAAGGAGGTTCCTTAGAAGTTAAAAACAGAACTACCATATGATTCAGGACTCCCACTTCTGGGTATTTATCCAAAGGAAATGGAATCAGGATCTCAAAGAAATATCTGCAACACCATGTTCATTCTATTCACTTTAGCATTATTTACAGTAGATGAAACATGGGAACAACCAACCGTTTTCCATCACTGGATGAATGGATAAAAAAAAATGTGGTGCGCACACACACACACACACACACACACGGATAGTACTCAGCAAGGAAAAAGAAGAAAATCCTGCCATTTGTGACAATATGGATGGACTATTAGAGCATCACGCTAAGTGAAATAAGTCATGCACAGCAAGACAAATACTGTGTTATATGACTTATGTGGGGAATTAAAAAAAAAAAATCAGAACCTCCCCAAAACAAAACAAAAACTCATAGAGGCAGAGAGTAGAATGGTGGTTGCCAAGGGCTGCAGGGTGGGGTAAAAAGGGAGATGTTAGTCAAAGTATACCAACTTCCACTTATAAGATGAATAAGTTCTGAAGACCAAGTGTAAAGCTTGGTGATGATAGTTAACATACTGTATCATGTTTGATAGTTGCTAAGAGAGTAGGTCTTAAATGTTCTCACTACACACACACACACAAACTATAAATATAGGAGGCGATGGGTGTGTTAACTAACCTTATTTTGGCAATCTATCAGATCACCACATTGTACACCTTAAACTGATGCAATGCTATATGTCATTTATATCTGAATAAAGCTGGTAAAAATACAATTGAATTTCAGATAAACAATGGATAATTATTTAATATAAATATGTCTCCAATAAATGCACTGTTTGCCCAAAATTAAAATTTAACTGGGAAAAAAAATCTGATGCGGGCAGTCCCTGTTCTCTCTGAAGCTCTATGTGAAAACCTTTCTTTGTTTCTTCCAGCGTTTAGTGATTCTAGGTGCTCCCTTGGCTTGTAGCAGCATAACTCCCATGTCTGCCTTTGTCTGCACATGGCTTTCTTCCCTCCCATGTGGGTCTCTTCTGTATCTCTAAATTTCCCTGCCTTTATAAAGGCACCAATAGTTGGATTTAAGGCCAATCCTAACCCAGTATGTCTTCATATTCACTAGATTACATCTGCAAAGACCCTACTTCCAAATAAGATTGCAGTCATAGCTACCACAGTTCAGGACCTCAACATGTGTTTTTGGGAAACACAATTCAACCCACAACAAGCAGTTTTACATGATTTTATTATCAACACAAGTGTGATTTTTCTTTTTAGTCTCCTTTCTCTTCTGCATCTCAACTCCAAATACCTTATAATAATTTTGCTTTTGGGGTCTCATAACACTGAAGCACGTCTAATTTCATGAACACATAATTTTCTCTTATATGATTGTTCATGGACTTGAGTGTTCTGATCTGCCCACCTGACCACTCTCTAGTTGTTTTACCAATTTTAGCACCATCATCATTTTCTTATCTCTGCTGGACAAAACTGAGTGTTTTTCTCCCTTTGTTCTCATGGTATCATGGTATCATCCACATAAATTTTCACTGAGCCAGTTATCAGACCATCTCATTAGCATTTGTTTCCAATTCTCTTTCTAGAAGAAACTGTAGGTTAATTGAACATAGGGAATGCATTCATTACTTATGAATATTTATTGAATGAATTAATGGACTAATAGATGACTAAATCACTAGGTGGACAACGGCCCATGCTAGTATCAAAAGGAACCCAAAGATGAGGAGAGCTGAATATTAAAATGAAAATAGAGTGAAGACCATCAAAAACATCTCATCTTTTAAAACAAGTTGTTTGTGGCCTCCTCCTCTGGCTAAACTAAAACAATATATAAGGCAATCCTTACTCCTTAGGCTCATTTGTTTTTAGTAGGTAAATAGAATTATTTTGATGAATCATCATTATGTATATATTCATATTATTTAAATATATATATATAGTAATACCTTGGTTTGTGAGCATAATTTGTTCTGGAAACAAACTACTCATATTGCAAGACATCACTTGTTTACCACATTACAATATGTTAGAATTGTTGGCTCATCTTATGGAACACTTGCAAACCACGTTACTTGCAATCCAAGGTTTTATTATATATATATACCTACACACACACACAAACACACACACATATATATGGAATTATAAAATAAACCAAAGGGGAAAAATAACCAAAAACTTGCTTAGCAATGTGATTACTGCAGGCTTGGTGTTCCAGGTGGAAAAAAAGCTATCCTGATATTTGTTCTTGCTCTGTTTTAGGATGCACAGAGAGAATGCCACCGGGGAGCCTGTCCCATTTTATATCAAAGGGCACCTATCGTGTTTTTAAAAGTTTTTGGGTAAGACTATTATGTGATTTCTAAATATTAAGTTTGTATCTACTGGGAATATTTGCTTATTACCAAAGACACGGTTGAAACATTTCAGTGAAACTTTTAATAATGGTTTCTGAAGACATTGTCAAGAAAAGCATGCCACTGGGTACTATTATCCATAAGGACAGTAGGCTAGAGTTTAGGAAAATAAGTTGAGGACATAATAAAACATTTTTAGAGCAGCTTATATCAGTGCTTTCCCACGAATATACCACCAAGTGTGAGTAGAGGACGAAGGTAATTACATTTTATTACGCTATCTCATTGGGAGTGTGTACTCATGATTGTTTTGTGGTTATTCACAAGAATCCAGCAATTATTAGCATAATAACAAACAAAGCATTTAGCAAAAATACTAATCACCAGATATATATATATATATATATATATATATATATATATATATATACACACACACACACACACACACAATTGAACCTTGAAAAAATGTGGGAGTACAGGTATGGACGCTCTGCAGAGTTGAAAATCCACATATAACTTTCGACTTTCCCATCCATCAGTTGTCCCCCTGTATCCATGGGAAACTGGTTCCAGGACTGCCTGCAGATACCAAAATCTGCGAGTGTTCAAGTCCCTTATGTAAAATGGCATAGAACAATGCATACAGTTGTCCCTTCACATCCATGGATAGAAAATTACATATATGCACATAGAGAAGTATGCCATTTAATTAGCAGAATGAGGTATAATAAAGCATCAGCATAACTGATGTTATCTATCTCATATTTTTACTTTATTTCTTTCTCTTTCTCTTAATTTCTTTCCCCTTTTTTTTTTATTTCATTATCTTCTCTTCTACCGGTCACCAGCTATAACTCAGAAAATATCTATTCTGAAAACACAGCCTAAAATTCTAATACGTGGGGCTCACTCTTCAGTATGATGGCATTTCCTGAATGGTATTAATATCTCGGTTATCACAACCCCTTAGAATCACTAGTGAACACACTTTGCCTCTCCCCCAAATTTTGAAAGAATTACGCCCCTTTTCAGACCCAAAACATTCAAATGGCTCAATATTAGTGACATATAATTCAGTAATTCAAAGTCCTTCATTCCACATCTCAAGCAAAATTATGAGAGGCAAAGCAATAACTACAACAATGAAATGAAGTAACACAACAAACAAAAACAACGGCAAAAGGATAACCGTGATTTGTCTACTGGAAATCACTGATATCATTCAGCTGGTAGTTATCAATATTCTTTAAGAATTATTAGGTAACACATCTAGTTGATCCACAAAATTCTATGTATTTATAATTTTTAAAATAACTAGGTACCTCATAAATAACGCATTTATGCTATTTAAAATATACCCCCCAAAAAAAATAAAATCCAGGGCCTTTCTAAATTAAAAGGTTGTATGGATTGTAGTGTCTCATGATTATTCTGTGTCTCATGTTCCATTCTATTGGGTCCAGAAACCATTGCCATAAACCCAGAAGTAAGGATGTGACCTGCATCTGTGCTAGAAGATTTACTTTACATGTGTTTATATTATATGAAGAAGCAGGTGGGTTTTGTGGATGACATTTAAAGGCATATCACAAAAATAGATTTCTGAATTAGAATTTAGGCTTAACATTTCTCCTGCAGTCTGTAAATTTTATACATAAGTTCTCTCCTTATTAGGATGTAAGACAAAGGGTGAACTTTTTTATTAAAGGGCTTTTCAAGCATCCTTCCCAATGAATTAGCCAAAACATTAGAAAATAGAGCAGTACGGCTTTTAATAAAAAATAGAATGGATTCTCATTTTATTGACTTTTCTATGGGATGAAAAACATATTATGTAGAAGCAGGATGGGGAAGCAGAAAATCTTAGAATTTAGTTAGGGTAATTGTTGGATGTGCCTAGTTCTGGTGTTCACCATCGGAAGGAACCTGCCATGGGAAGTGAAAGCTCTCCTATGCTGTCATCCTGCCTCTGAAAATATACAGGCAGCAAGGAAAAATTAACTTCCTATGAATGGGCCCACCACAAATAGAACGGACTTGCTAAACGTTTGAACTTTCTTACTTATATAGCTATTCAGTTAATACGTGAGTTCTGGATCCAGACACACTGGGTTCAAATCTCTGCTCCAACTTTTACTATTTCTATGACCTCAGAAAAGTTTCCCATCATTTCTGTGCCTCATTTACTTCATCTGTAAAATGTGACAATAATAGCACCTACCACGTAAGATCATTTTGTGGTGTTTTATATAAAGCAAACAGACCCATGACTGACACATATTGAGCCTCATATGAGTATGATGTTTTACATTTATTTTTTCCTAATTGAGCATCTCCTGTGTACCAGGCATTGCTCTAGGTTATTGGGATAAAATCATCAAATCAAAACCCCTGCCTTATGAAACTGACTTTCTGAATTGAGCGATGTGACAGAATCTAGGTAGTTATTCCTCAAACCTTTCCACTCTCCCTTCTTCTTTAAAAGTTATTGATTTGAGAAATAATTGACATACAACGTATGTTAGCTTCAGGTATACAACATAATTCAATATATGTATATAATGTGAAATGATCACCACAACAAGTCTAGTTAACAACCATCATGATATAGTTACATTTTCTTTTCTTGTGAAGAGATTTACTCTCCCTTCTCAACACACAGCTAAACTACACATCCCAGTCTTCCGTACAGTGATGCATGTCCACGGGACCAAGCTCTAGCAAAAGTAATGTGAAAGGAAGTGATGTCTACCTTTTCCACATAGGGCTCTTAAATATTTTCCATGTTCCATCCATTCTCTTCCAGTGCCTGCTGGCTCTACAGAGATGCAAGGCTGTCCTGGAAATGCACAAGTCAAAGATGTCTGTCTTTTTTCCTGACTATCTGGGGCAAATCCCCAGTCCTACCTCTCTGCCCCTGACATTCAGACTTTGTACAAATAGGAAAATGATATTTATTGCATTATGTTGCTAAAATGACAAGGCATCTTTTATAGCATTCAGAATTACTATTCATATGGAGAGAATAAGTAAATGTTTACCAATAAATGTACAATGTTGTATCAGCTAATGCTAAGTGTTTGGCAGAAAAGAGAAGTGGAGAGTGGAGAAGAGTGGTCAGGGAAGTACTCATTTAGAAGGGGGCATCTCAAGCAAGACTTTAGTAAATAAAGTAGAGAGACACATGCATAACTATTGAAAGAACACCCCAGGCAATGGGAATCACAAGAGCAAAAAGTCTGATGTAGGAGTGTGCTTGGAGTTTTCGAAACTTCACTCAAAAACCAGCATGCCCGAGAGTTGAGTAGGAATTGAATTCAGAGAACCAAAGACAGATAAATGTTTCCCAGACCATGGCAAGGATTGGATTTTATTGGAGGATTTTTCTTTCTTTCTTTCTTTTTTATTAGTTTCAGGTGTACAAAACAACATAATGATTAGGCATTTATACTCCTCACAAAGTGATAACCGCCTCCCAGTCTACTACTCCTCTGACATTGTGTATAGCTGTTATTATACTATTGACTATATATTCCCTATGCTATTTGCAACAACATGGATGGATCTAGAGAATAATATGGTAAGTGAAATAAATCAGACTGAAAAGGACAAATACCATATGAGCTCACTTATATGTGGAATTTAAAGAACAGAATAAATGATCAAACATAACAGAAATAGACTCAAAGGTACAGAGAAAAAACTAATGGTTGCCAGATGGGAGGGGGGTTGGGGGAAGGAGGAGAAGGTGAAGGGATTAAAAAGTATAATTTATTGGAAGAATTTTAGTAGGGAGATGACACAATGCAACATACATTTAAAAATAATCACTCGAGTTCCTTTGAGACATCAGTTATGAAGCTCTTATAGTAGCTTTTAAAACAACAAAATGGCAGCCCCAAGGCTTCTCATATAAGTGTTTTTGATTTAGATTTTTTGTCCATTCATCATATAACAAAATGTATAGTTCACTCACCATGCTATTTATTCTCCCCCCAGAAGTATTTGAGTTTGACACCATCTTTCTTAAATTCAGCCAAAATTAAAATATCATTCTCCCCATGTGATCCAAAACTTGTTCTCTTCTTAAAGCTGGATATTACACTGTAGCATGATTCATCAAACTATGGAAATCTGGTTTACATTTTCTGCCCTTATACCCTATTACATCCATTTTACATTTCTTCCATTGATATTTTAAAAATGCCTTTTAAAACTTATTTTTAAACCAAATTAGTGTAACTACAATTGACTACATGGAACTGTATGGAAAATATGAACGTGTGGCCATTTAAAAACTTAGCTTGACTTCTTTCTATCATAATAATTTAGTTCAGGCCCCCAAAGCACATGTTCTAAAGGGAATAAATAAGTTTGATGTTAAAAAAAGAAGTTCTGTAGTTAAATGTGTTTCATATTAATTGAACTAAATAAACTAATCGGATTCCATTTTTGTTGGGCAATTCAGAGGATTTAACATAATGTTATGCATCATAACTCTCCTGAGATGAGATAATATGTGGAGTATTTATCAAACTTAATTGACTATAGACATCACCCCCATTTATTTTTCTTTTATAGAACGTTTCATGGAACTTAAGTTCTGTGGAATATCTGCTACTCCCTTCTGCAACACAGTGGTTTTAATTAATTTTGATCTGAACTCACCCCAAAACAGCAATGAACAGGATCAACATTATAATCAAAATGGATGTAAGTACTACCAGTTAAAGTTTGTACTCTCACACTAATCTCATTACTCAGAGAACTTCTTTTTATAATACTCTCATGATGAAACCATCTGTGGAGTGATTTTTAAAATGAAAGTGACTCTAGGGAAATAGTATCACCTAAACTTTTCCCAGAGGCCTGTATAGAATATACATGAATACCATCTGCTCAGAGTTATCTTCATTAAAAATACAATTTTTGAGGAGCTTTATAGAAAAAAAATCTTGGTAGTATTTCTGGCCACTAGATTATTAAAAGCAAAAGAGTTTCCTGGTGTTACAGGTTTGCAATAGAGCAGAGATGTGACTCATCCGTTTAAGGAGGGGACTCCAAAAAGCCACAGAGGAACGCTGTTTGCAGGATTTACTGCTCTTCGTGTTCACACTTTTCTTTCTTTTTTTTTCTTTTTAGTTTTAGGTGTACATAACAATGCAATAGTTATCTTTTCTTATTCCTGTTTCAAGGTGACCAGGTACAAAGAACCAGAGGGTGTTTTTGCACCTTTTCCTCTTCTTTATTAAGGTAGACTTTACAGCCCAAGTATAAGAGGAAGTGTTTCCACACCCTGGAGTCCTCCCAGGAACATATCATCTCACTCCGTAGGAGCTGATGATTTTAGATTGGTTGAGACTGGATAGAACCACTTCACCATCAGCAACACTTTGTACCAGAAAAGAAGGTTGTGTCAGGTATAGGATATATTTTGGGGAAGTCGATAGTGGTTGTCCCAATAGATAAGACACCTTATCTTTCCACAATGAAAAAGCATGGGTTTTAGAATACAAAACACCTGCAGCTTCACTTTTTCCAGCTGTTATTTGGAAAAAGTGCTTAATGTATGTGGGCCTATTTTTCATCTTTCAAATGGGCAAAATTAAAAATCAGCCTACTTGATTGGGTTGTTGTATGAATTGATGTGATTTAAAATTTGTAATATTCTAGAATATAAATCTGGCAGGGTATATACCTTGAACATATTGTTCAACATCTTACCCCAAGGTGCCTACAGTTTCATCTTGCATAATAAATAGTTACCCAATATATTTTTTATATTGTGTTGATTAAAGCTTTTTCTTTATATCACAAGTCCCAACATAAACAAGGTCACCAGTGATATGATATGGTTTTTCAAAACCTTTTTATTTATCATAAAGAACTACTTGTAATATTGGAAGTGTATTAGGAGGCCAACTGGACAGTTGACTAGAACTTATGAATTGTAAATTTAGTAATTTCTTCTCCTCCTTTATTATGAACTTTCTCTAAAGAGCAATAATGAAGGGTAACTTCATGTTTTTGGACAATTATAAAATGTAAAGATGATTTTAATACTTTAACCTTAAAGCAAACTAGTATTTACTTGGAAATTTGACATACATGGTTCCAATAGAGTTAGACTCTGAAGATCGCAGGGGTGTGTGGCTTTTGCCACTCTTCCTTATAGCAAATGAGTAGACATTTTATTATATTTTCTATTGCTCTAGTAAATTCTAAGGTTTCTAAATAACTCTCAATTTCATTCTCTTCCCCACCCTGCCCAGGTACCTGGTTATTTCTACCTTATATACTATGTTCCAACATACACAACTAATAGGAAAAAGAAACTATGTGTATGGAATTCTGACTTCTCTTTTGCTCCCATGGGCAGAAACGTGAGTTCAACATTGGGACAGCAGAGAATTTCAGTGTTGGTTATTACTGTTTGCAATGTATTACTATAGGAAACAGGGAAAACATAGGAAAATAACAGTGTTGAGTTAGTATGTAATTATACATCTACTTTTACCCACCTAACTTCTTGAAAACTGCTCTCTTCTAAATACACTGTGATTAAGGATGTGTGTGATATGGATGGGGTTATTTGGGATGGAGCTATAGAGATACTTGGCAAGCTAAAATTTTTAATTACCTATTATATGTATATATAAAATTTTTATTGACTGATTTTTAAGTGCAGGGACTCTGATGTGTGTATTCCAACACTCCACCCTTTAATTCTCCCGATGTCATGATATAATAATTTTACCATTATTTTACACAAAAGGGAATTATAGACTAGAGAACATCATGGTGCTGCTGCATAGCAGAGGTGGAATCAAATCTCAGATCTGTTTATTCTATTACCCGTTCTTTAAAGAGATATGCTGAGTAATACCATCAACTATAAATAAATATATATATATATATATATATATATATATATATATATATATATAGTCACAGGATGTGGGGTACAGCATAGGGAATAGAGCCAATTCAATTGTAACAGCTATATATGATGCCAGAGGGGTAGTAGGTTGGAGGAGGGGTCATCACTTGGTGAGGGGTGTAAATGTCTAACTATTGCATTGTTTTGTACACCTGAAGCTAATTAAAAAAAAAAAAAACATGAGATTTCTCATTCACAAATTCATAAGAGTAGAGGGAAAAAAAGAATTAAATTGCCAAAGCCAAATATTAAGCCCATATAATGACTTATTTGTGGTGAGAAAAAATTTGAAGGTCAAGAGTCTACAAGCAGGTATCAACTCATAAATCCATATGTGCCTGATAGGTTTGTAACATTCTGGTGGTGGGTGCAGCACAAAACAAACTATGGAAACCTTGAACTTATCATGGCTCCACTACAAGCTGTCTCTTAATGACATAATATCAAAGGATGTTGAAACTCAAATGTTGAAACCCTAAAACCCAGTGATGTCTGATGCATCTCATTTCTTTCCTCGTTTACTATAATATGAAGTATAAAAAAAATGTTTAAATTTATAATAATTTGTTGCCTTATCTCCCCATGGAGTTCAAAAGACAGAAGTGAATCCAGTCATCACAGTTGATACATTACTCTTCACATCTCATCTTTCCTTTGCCTGAGTGGCAAGGTTGGGGTTCAATTGTAAAAAGAAATATAAATTGATGCAGCTTGTGCTTAGAAAATATGGGGATGACATTGAATATTTGAATGATGATATGAAGTCTTTTCTGAGGCTTTCTTTGTAAATTATAGTTCCATGTTATGCTTTGAATTTTGAGAGATTACATTTTTTGAAAAGCAAGTCAATTAAATCATTTAAAAAATATATAGCAAAGCTTGTCCGTAACTAAGCAATATGGTTGAAAAATTCAAGAGTATTATTATGCAAAATTAACCATCTTCAGCTTCTTTCCCAACATATTAATATATAAATTTGGAGCAAATTTAAGTCTTGAAAATTAAATTTAAGCATTTAAAAAGCAAACGCTCGTATCTTATAAATCAATGAGGGAAATAACTGTAGTTCAACAGAAAAATAGGTTAAGATGATTGAGAACCATTTGATAGAAAAACAAAGAAAGCTCAAAATGTATAAAAAATTGTCCAGCATCACTATTTTAAAGAATATTTTAAAGAAAAAACAGTAATAAAATAGTGGCTTCATCTACCAATTTTGTAATTTTCTCTTGAATATACTCAGTAAAACCTCAGTTAAAAGGACCTTTTCAGAAAGACCAGTTGTATTTTAGGTGGCTCCCTTTTCCCAGTTACTCTATATTTTATCACCTCACCTATATACTACATATTTCTAGTCATATTGTGTGATTGGCCTCCTCCTTTCTCTCTGTCTCTCTGTCTCTCCTGCCCCATTCATCCATTCATCCATCCTTTTATTTTTTCATCTCTCTATTTCTCCATCCATTTTTGTTTATCGTCTATCTTTTGCCAAATAGAACATGGGTTCCATAAGTTGATCAGTAATGTTTCTCTTACTGGCCACTCCATTGCTTGCCTGCAGTATTGTTTGAGCTTGGCTGGTGGTAGTCATAAACTGGTCATGGAAAGAATGAGTACATGCTACAGAATTCAAGAATGTATAGATAAACTGGCTCACCACTGTTGGAACTACATCTTAGTAGAACATGGCTTATATATATTTGGCAAATTTGCAAAAGAATGATGCTTTGTGTAGAGAGGGGTACAGCATGCAGTAATATTTGTGATAGCAAAGATCAAGAGTTAACCAAAATTTATAAACAGGAAGCTGGTTACACAAATTACTTGATAGCTATATGATGAGGATACTATTAATCATTAAAACCAATATGGTTACTTACATAAATTCTATTTCTTAGCTTTTTTAAATTCAAGATACAGCACAGTCTGTCTATTATACTGTTATTTGTTGAAAACTTTTGTATATCTACATAATGTTTGATACATACATGTGTGCATGTAGATAGATAGCTATAGACATAAGTATTCTAATTAGAAATTTTTAGAAGGGAAAATTATATATAATAGTTACATTTGTAAAGTGTGCAGTTGAAGAAAAGAGGCTCACCCTCATTTTAGGTTTTTTGAGTACAGTTTGAATTAGTTAATGTGTTTATGTTATATTTTTTCTAATGATGATGAGGATAAAAAAAAGCATCTGAAAAAAGTATAATACATAGACTTACATTTGACATTTCAAGATATTACAATATAATTTTTCAAGTAAAAATTCAGTTTGTAAAAATGCAATCAAGTAAAAGGAACGGAATCAAGTAAAAAAAAGCAATCAAGTAAAAGGACATTAAAAGTAAGAAGGAACACACATGTATAGGTTCTATTTGTTTCTTTATTGATATATGCTAGAGTGTAAACTGTACTGGAAGAATATCCATTAAGAGCTAACCACAACAAAGTTTGGAAAAGACATTGTGAGAATGATGTGGAGATGATCCTGTTTTCTTTATATCATGTAGGCTTACTATTTTAATAGTGAGGGTGTATGCATGAATTATTTTTTAATTAAAACTACAATTTTGCCACTGGGATATGAAAGAAAGTTTGGGGAATATAATTAATAATGTTGTAAATATTTTGTGGGGTATCAGATGGTCATATGTCTTGTTAGGGAGACCATTTCGTGGATGAAGAAGAGGCTTGATCACTGCACTGTACACCTGAAGCTAAGGTTGTATAATATTGTATACCAACTGTAGTTCAATATATAGATAGTCATGGGATGTGGATTAATGTGGAAGGGAGTCAGAGGAAGTGTAATAGATATATATGATATGGGGGGAGGAGTGGGGTGGCCAAATGGGGGAGGGGGGTTGTCACTTTGAGGGGTAAAAAGTATAACTATTGCACTGTGTTGTACACCTGAAGCTAATTAAAAATAAATAAATAAATAAATAAATAAAAAATAAATAAATAAAGGGAGGGTTGGCCGAGTGGCCTGTTGGTTAGGAAATAGCTTGGGATGCCAGCTCTGAGCAGCGGGGACCCGGTTCGGATCCCACATATGAGGGCCAGTGACACTGTCCTCTAGAGCTAAGGTGGTGAACAACAGCTCAACCTGGGCTGGGCTGCTGTGAGTCGCTGGCGATGGTGTAGGCTGCAGCCCCTGCTGCAGTGGGCTGCCATAGGCTACAATGAGTGGCCGGCAGCCAGCGTGAGCTGCCAAGAGCCGCTGTGAGCAGCCATCCAGAGGCCGGCGACCAATCTGCCTCACCCGAGAAGAGCGCAATGATGATACCAACATGGGCCAGTGCAGCAATGTCCTCCACAACTAGACTGAAGAATAAAAGGACAACAAATTGTCTGTTCCCCTTCCCCGATTCCCCAATGCTGTTCCCCTCCCCCAATTCCCCAATTAAAAAAAATAAAAAATAAAAATAAAATAAAGGGAGGAAATTAAAGTGTTTATTATACACATAAAATCCCAGTTTTGCCAGATCTTGAATGTGTCTACCTTTTCATACTTTGGAAATAAAAAGAATATTCTTAATAAGGCAAGGTGAACTTGAAGGTTAAATATTAAATGAGTTGTGGGGTCAGAAGTTCAAAATTAATAATTTTATGGCTCCAGTCAGAACAGTAGAATTTATTCATGCCAGATTACCTCCCTAAATGAGCTAGGCTCTTTTAACTTTCTGGATTTAGGTTTAGTGAGTCTCTTTCTAGAATGCTCATACTACCTTTTATATTAGGCAATCTGATGGCTCTTCTCTAATAACCCCTAACACTTCACGGAAGAATAACTCATTCCATATTCTGAGTTGCTCCAGCATTTATTAAAGCTATCTGTATATGATTTTTTGTCTTTATAGTCTCTTGACTTAAAGTCAAGGACTTTTGAGGGACATCTCAGAGTCCCCAGCTCATTGCAAAGTCTGTTATTAATACATAAATTCTCCGTAACTGTTGATGTGTCAGATGCTTGACCTTAGAAAGAAAGAGAGTGTAGGCTTCCACATGAGTGTAGCTTCCATGGTTTCTGCTAACAAAACTGCATTGATATTTGCATATTAATTTCTCATTTATAACTCTTACCTTGCATTGTTAGCTTCAGGTGTCACCTCAAGCCGGGAAAATAGGTGTTACCATTATTCACATGTTACTCATGAAGCAACAGACTTAGCATGTTTATTTTCCCATAGGTCCCTCAGCTCACAAGTGGCACACAGTTGAGCTTGTCTCTGACATCATTTAAATCCAAAATCAGGGCCGGCCGAGTGGCGCATTGGTTAAGAGCTGGCTTGGGATGCCAGCGGCCCCGGTTCGGATCCCACATATGAGGGCCAGTGACACTGCCCTCTACAGCTAACAACAGCTCCATCTGGAGCTGGGCTGCGAACCCCAGTGACAGTGTAGGCTGCAGCCCCTACTGCAGTGGGCTGCCATAGGTTACAGTGAGTGGCTGGCAGCCAGCGTGAGCTGCTGGCAGCCGGCGTGAGCTGCCAATAGCAGCAGTGAGCGACCATCCAGAGGCTGGTGACCAATCTGCCTCATCCGGGAAGAGCACAATGATGATACCAACATAGGCCAATGAAGCAACGTCCTCTGCAACTAGACTGAAGAACAAAAAGACAGCAACTTGTCTGTTCCCTCTCCCCGATTCCCCAACACTGTTCCCCTTCCCCAATTCCCCAATAAAATCTTTAAAAATAAATAAATAAATAAATAAATAATAAATAAATAAATAAATAATAAATAAATCCAAAATCACAACCAATTAGAGTAAACTCTAATGACGCAGTCCTGGAGCCAATGTATTTCGTGGAGCTGAGACACAGCAACCTTCTGCAGAGATAAGTAAAGTCTGAATGTTCCTCCACCATTGTCACTCTTCCTATAGACTTCATTTCATTGCAGCAGTGAGGGGGGCATTCTCACAAATGGCACATTCACCCATGCTCCCAACAGCTCGGACAACTGTCTACACAGGATACTGCTTCCTCCGCTGAAACATATGCATACCAAAGAGGTTTGATGATCTAACTCTGTAGCTCCTTCTAATGATTTCAATGGCTTATGCAAATAATAAAAATAATAATGATAATAACATCCAGAATAATATGCAGTTCCTTCCTCCCCACCCAAGGTCAAGACCTGAGATTATGTGAGAAATGTGGGGAAGAGAGAAAGAGGAAGACAGAAGAGCAGTGCAGGAAATGCTTCCTCAGTGTTAATAGTTGCTAATATTTATTGAGCACTTATATGCAGTGTTTAAAACTAATGTAGAGGTTAAGTGCACACACTTAGAAGACAGACTACATGGGTTTGATTGTCATCTCTGGCATTCACTATGACTCTTGGCCAAGTTGCTTAATTTTTCAGTTGCTTTTAGCTGTAAAATGGGGTCGAGGATAACAGTGCCTGCCTCACAGGTTTGTTCAGTGATGTGTGTCTCTGCCAATTTCTATGGTATAAACACTCACAGCAATGCCAATTAGAAGTCACCAATAGTTTAAGAAACAGCTCACAAAATCCTTGAGTATTTCACAACTGGCTCTCATGAGCCAGAAGGAGACAACTCCAGGACTCCCCTGTGCTGATGATGATTAAATAAGTTAGTATCATAGACGCTTAGAGGAGTTCCTGGGATATAGTGTGCACTTACATTAAGTATTTGTTTTTGTTTCTTTGTTTTAAAGAGATACTTACACTAACTCATTTTCCCTCACTGTTATTAATGAGATTGGTGTTATTATTATTCCAATTTCAGGAGAGGTTAATGAGGTAGAAAGAGCGTCAGTGTCTAGCTGCTGAGGAGAGAGATTGAACTTAAGCAATCTTTCACACCATCTCGTTCTCTTCCTGCATCATCAGGGGATCATGTTTCTTTGTGAGAATATGACTGTGCATGATCATAGGATGAAAGAAAGGTCGAGAATCCTGACAAAATAACACATAGTAAAATGCCAATATCAGCTACGTAGGGTCCCATGGTCTCAGGGATCTTTCTTTTGCCTTTAAGGTGAACTATTTATCACCTTAAACAATGAGCAACCCATACTATATGAATTCCCAAGAATGGGGAAAACATAATGACAACTTCCATTTCCTTAACATTTTGTTAATTACTTAAAATTAATTACCTTATGCAACAATTACAGCAACTGTCTAAGGAAAGATTATTATTGTACCATTCTACTGATGAGGAAAGTCAAGCTCAGAGATGTGAAGTAACTTGCTCAAGGTCACAAAGTTGCTTCAGACATTAGTTCTGTTTGAATGCAAAGTCTATGGAAACACTGCAAATCATACACTCTATTTTCTCTTAAATTCATGAAAAAATATCAAGAAATTTAGGAATACATCGATATTCTTTAGAGATAAAAGCATTATCAAAAAAATTAAGGTTTATGCTGAAGCTTTTTAGAGTTGAGAATATTAAAGACCAATGTTCAGCCAATGACAGGGAGCTGGGAGAAATTCATGTATTCAGCGTGACTGTTACTTCATTTAAAATATACATATATTTTACTGTCAAGCCCCTTTACTTTACTTTGAGTATGTATATAGCTCTGAAACTGGAGGGGAACAGGGACATGAAATCTATGCCTGTCAGAGAAAGTCCCATTAGGAGAAATGCAAGGGTCAACTTAAGGCTACTCTGCATTCTGCTTGGCACCTTCATTGGATTGGAGGGAAAAAAAAATTAATTGGCTCATTTAGCCTTCACTTAATTCAGCCTTTTATTGTGCACTTCAGTTCTCACCCAAATGAACAGAGAAAGTGCTAGAAACAGAACACATTTAATGGGGCTTTCAAAAATGTGCGGTTGCTGCTCTTTCTTCTTTAATAGACACAAATCATTTATTTTCTTCTGTAAAACTCCATTAACCAGCAAAAAATAGAGTTTCTTAACAAATGTGTATCTTCACAAAAAATGAAAACGGTTCCTTCCTGTCTCTCTCTCTCTCTCTCTCTCTCTCTCTCTCTCTCTCTCTCTCTCTCTCTCACACACACACACACACACACACATCATGAGACATATTCACAGTGTATCCACATTCAGCAAGCCTGCCCTCTGAGTTCTACAAGGCCCACAAAGCAATCCCCTCCTTTTGCACATTAAGGACTAAATGTCCTAGGCGTGAAACAAAGAATCACAATAAATTAGAAGTAGAATGCACCTTAGCTCAAATTATGTCCAGCCTTCCCTTTTTAGAGATAAGAGAAGTGAGGCTTGCGAGGTGAGATGATTAGCCCAGGATCATAAAGATGATCAGAATTTAGGAACTTAAATTAAGCTCCCTTCTCCCAACTCTAAAGATAGCCTTCTCTCTCCTACCCTAGGATGCCTATTAAGTAATTACTGATTTGGTCCCACGGACAGATTGCCTCATATGCTTATCATCCAATCGTTTGCAAAAATGCATGCACACCTAGAGAGAATCACTGGGCATCTTGCTGTTCCACATAAAATTGCTCCCTTTACCTTTTAGAAAATATTCTGTACCTCTCTTTTTTATAGTGATCATCTTTTAGACCTGGCCTTGGGAATGCACCAAGGAAGAAGTTTTATTTTTTTTTATCAAAAGTCACCAAATATGAGCTGGTGGCTGCTTTGAGTTTCTACTGAGTCTCCTGCTCATGCCTCTTCCCACACAAACATAAATATTTTACTTGCCTCATGCTAATAATTTTCATCAGCTGAAAGAGCCAGTTTCATTAATCTCCTTCTGTTTAACAAAAACACAAGTCATTTTTATAAAATGTTTAGGAGAAAAAGTAAAGCTGGCATGTTTCTTCTAGGTAATGTACCAGATAGGCTTAAGGAAAGGTGTTGGCAAGTGATACAAAAGAAGTAATTCAATATTGAAAAATGGTCTAGATATGCGTACTCATCTCAAAAGCTCAGCATAACTAACTGGCCTTTGTTAGAATCAAAAGCTGGCATATCCTGCAAGCCAAACATTGCATCTTCTGTGCCAGAGACAGAACAAGCCCCTGCTCTGGGGAACAGATCCAGGTGGTAGAAGTTCATGTCACATCCTGGTTGCATGGGACATAAGCTGTCATTTCATTTTGAACTTCCCAGTAGTATGAGTTCAGCTTCTTTAGGAGAGATAACATTTTTTTCCCCAACCATCCATTATTTGCAGTAGGGACTCAGTGTTAATTTCACTGCTTGTCAATTATGCTCATCCCTTAATTTAACTGGGATATGTGTACAAAACACCAGAGTGCTAATTCTGGTGCTTGTCTTATGCCTAGAATTAGCTATACCCTCTAAGCATCTTTGCCTCAAATTTTCCCATCTCAATTTATTTTATGGCCAGATTATTCCTCTTATCCTTTGTTATAAGAACACCTTCCTGCTTCAAAATCTCTTGGTTTCACTCACTACAGGATATAATCCAAGTTCTCTCGCAAAACATAACAGTTGCAAACAATCTGAGTCTACCCCTTGAACACCCTTATCTCTTCTACTTCATTTCCATGAACAGTTTATGCCATCTTACACTGATCTAATTGAAAGTCAGAATCAAGATTGAAAGATGTCTGATCAGTAGCTTTAGAATAGTCTATCACAATCTGATACAATTGTGCCTGTGAGATTTAGGAAAAAAAGAAAATAAAAAGAAATTCACACCTCACCTGTACCTAATATGGCATATTTTTGAAAGCCTATTGACTGAGGGTTAAAAAATATTAAAGCAGCACTTTCTGAAAATTAAGCTACTACCTAGATTTAAACATCAAACAATTTAAATCAAATTTAATCCTAAAGATTTTATGCATCCATAAAAAATAAAAGAGGAGTTTCAGTCAAGATGGCAGAGTAAGTAAACACTGTGCTTACTTTCTCTCATGACCACAACAAATCACAACTAAACTATAAAACAACTGTCACTGAGAATCAACTGAAATCTTGTGGAACCAAAGCCCTACAACTAAGGACATACAGAAGAAGCCACCTTGAGACTGGTGGCAGGAGCAGAGATGCAGAATTGGCTGGTGCCACATCTATGTGAGACCATTGAAAATTGTAAGCAATATCTTGGCTGCCTGAAGTCCCCTCTGAAGGAGCAAAGGGTCCCAGCCCAACACCAGGCTCCCCTGAACAGGGTTCCAGTGCTGGGAAGAGAAGTCCCATAACTTCTGGCCATGAAAACCAGGGAGATTGTGGCTAAATAAGACAATGGCCACTGCAGTCTCAGGTAATCCTCTTAAAGGGCTTGCACACTGACTTAACTCATGATGGAGTCATTTGCTCTGAGCTCCAGTGCTGGGGCGGCAGCTTAAGAGGCACCGGGGACATATAAAAAGAAACTCAGTTGTCTGGCCTCAGGGCGAGGGTTAGAGAGGCAGCTTTCTCCTGGATGGAGGAGTCAGTGGAAGCCACTGTTTTTTGTTGAGCCCTCACCCCTCCTGGCTTACAGACACAGGTGGCTGCCATATCTGAATCTCCATCAAGCTGGCTAACATTTCATTTACACTGCCCCTTGTGATTCCTGAAGACCCTGCCCCACCCAACTTTCAGGCACACCCAAGCTGCTTCCAGTGGCTTTCCTTGTACAGACTGCCTGCCTTGGCTCATGCTGAAGAGTTTCCTAGGTTGTCTCAAGGGTACACAGAACCCAGACAAGCAGCATCTAGCTTGAAAGTGTCCTATATATCTGGCTGAGCAGTTCTAAGCCCAACACTAGTCATAGCTGGTCTTGGACCATGGCTTGGCCTCTTAAGCACTTCTAAGCACTGCATAAATGGCAGCCATCTGCAGATTGCTTTTTAAATCATGCTGAGTGGCCCTGGGTAGGGGATGAGCTGAGGCTGAACTTGGCCTGCAGCAGGTCACCTCCCACTAGCCAGCTTCACAAAATGCTGGAGCATCACACAGCCACCTCCAAGGACACTACACCCAAGGAGCAGATTGGGCAGACACCAGAGCCCTGCTGAGGTATAGCCTGCTTTGTAAAGTCAGCTCCTGAACTACAAGTCCTCCACTGTAGTCATGGCCAGTTCTCAAACCAATGAGCCAGAGGGTCAATCCCTCCAATTGAGATGCAAACATCAACCAATGCTCAACTACAAGAGGAAGGCATTCACAACCCACACAAGGGGCACACCAGGAGTATGCAGCTCATGTGACCAGGAAGATTATGTCACCGAGCTCCACAGCACACCTACTACATAAGGTCACTTTACTAAGGCTGGGAGACATAGCAGCCCTACCTAATACATAGAAACAAACATGTGTGGTAGGAGAACAAAATGGGGATACAAAGGAGCATGTAAATAAAAGGACAAACAAACAAACAACAACAACAAAAAATACCTCCAGTAAAGGAACTAAACAAAATGGAGACAAGCAATCTACCAGATGTGAATTTCAAACACTGACTATAAGAACGCTCAATGATCTCACAGGGAACTTCAACAAAGATATAGGAAACACAAAAATGGAGATAGAAAACATAAAAAGAACTAGTCAAAAATAAAGAATACAGTAATGGAAATGAATACATTAGAGAGAAGCAATAGTAGATTAAATGAAGCAGAAGATCAAAGATCAAATCTGTGATTTAGAAGCTAAGGCAACAGAAAACACCCAATCAGAACAGAATGGCAGAGAGAGAGAGAGAGAAGAGAGGGGGGAAAAAAAAAAAGAGGAGAGTTTAAGGGGCCTCTAGGACAACATCAAGCATACCAACATTGGCATTGCAGGGGTACCAGAAGAAAAAGAGAGAGAGCAAGGAATTGAGAACCTATTTGAAGAAATAATGGTGGAAAACTTCCCTAACCTGGCAGAAGAAATAGATATACAACCCCAGGAAGTACAAAGTCCCCAACAAGATGAACCCAAACAGGCCAACACCAAGACACATCATAATTAAAATGCCAAAGGTTAAAGACAAAGAGAAACACAGTTATTTACATACAAGGGAGCTCCCATGAGACTGTCAGCTGCTTTCTCAACAGAAACTTTGCAGGCCAGAAGGGATTAGTACCAAATATTCAAAGGGATGAAAAGAAAGGACCTACAACCAAGATTACTCTACACAGCAAAACTATCATTTAGAATTGAAGGACAGATAAAGAACTTCACAGACAAGAAAAGCTAAAGGAGTTCATCACCACCAAACCAGCATTACAAAGAATCTTAGAGGGACTTTTTAAAGACTATAGTAATTGAAAATTTTAAAAAGGGAGAAAATAAAGGGGAATAAGAAGTTCAAAATTCCAGATCTAAAAAAAATGAGTCTTGGTGATATAATATACAGCATAGGAAATACAGTCAATAATATGATAGCGTGGTATAGTGTCAGATGGTTGCTGGACTTACAGTGATTATCACTTTAGCGTAGGGAGCATGATCAATAGCATGGTAATAACTATGTATAGTGTCAGGTGGGTACTGCTGAATAGCTATGATGTACACCTAAAACTAATATAATATTGTATGTTAGTTATATTTTAATAAAAATCTTTAAAAAATAAAAAAAAGATTACAAATAAAAAGTGAAGAAAATATGAGTATATGAAAAAAGTGCTGTGTTCTTAATATTTGTGCTCCCCACCCCACTCAAAATTTTTAGGTTAAAACCTGATTCACATTGTGATAGTATGTGGAGATGGGGCCTTTGAGAGGTGATTAGGTGTAGATGAAGTCATACAGTCATACGGGTGGAGTCCCCATGATGAATTAGTGCTCTTACAAGTGGATGAAGAGCTCAGGGATTTCTTATTCTGCTATGTGACAATACGAACAGAAGCTTCCAAGCTACATCCAGAAGAGGACTCTCACCAGAACTTGAGTATGCTGCCATCCTGATTTTGAATTTTCAGCCTCCAAAACAGTCAGATAAATTTCCATTGTTTATGAAGCACCCAGTTTATGATACTTTGCTTGGGTCAGCCCAAACTGAGTGAGATATAATGGTTTTCAGACATTGGACCATAGACAGTGTAGGACAGTAATCTCTGAAAGAAAATTATCCTATAACTAACCTAACTGACCACTTGGAGAAAGCTTTTAGGCCACCGTGCCTAGAGAAGAAATCCAAACAGAGCCTTCTGTTTTTCCTCAGGTAAGGGCAGTGTTTAAAGTTTGAGGAGCCCGAAAAGTCTAAAATTTGACAAGCAGAATACCAAGAGGAGAGACAACCACAGGGAGCTCTGGAGATCTACTCAGGTTTCTATGCAAGTCATTGGATCAGTAGTGATCCGTACTCATGAAAGCAAGAAAACTACCAAGTCTGGAAAATCATCAGCAGACAGGGTCAGGTAGACCCATCTCTGTTGCTCACACAGGAAGAGGAAGAGTATGTTCCCATAATATAGAGCGGAAAGACTTCTTAACGAATGTGTCACTGAATAGGGACCTCAGGGAGTGTTGCCCTGTGATGAGGTCAAATGAGCTGTAGATTAATGGCTGCTCTGTAACCACCACACAAAACTTAAAAGGTTCAAAATAAATTAAATACTAAGTACTATGTACAAAAACAAAAACCAACATTATTGGGAAGAACACTAAGAGAATGAATCCAGCAACCTCTAACATTTACAACGTTTGACACTCAATTAAATATTACCAGGCATGCAAAGAAGCAGGAACATATGACCCACAAGGAAAAGAAACATCAGTTAATAAGAACAAACCCTGACTTGACATAGATGAAATAATTAATAGAAAAAGATGTTAAACTGCTGTTATAAATATGCTCCATATGTCCATAGGTAGATTAAAAGTATGAATATGTTATATATTCTATAGAAAATATAAAAATGACCTAAATTGAATTTCTAAAGATAGAAAATGTATTATATCAGGTGAAAAGTACACTGGATAGAATTAAAAATAGCTTTGATGTTGCAGATGCAAATATAACTTGAAGACATAAACATAGAAACTATCCAGAATAAAATCCCAATTTAAAAAGAGTACAAACAAAAAAGCATCAGTTAGATATATGGCAACTTAAAAGATATCTATCTATCTATCTATCTATCTATCTATCTATCTATCTATCTATCTATATCTTTTTAAGTTACCATATACCTAACAGATGCTTTTTTGTTTGTACTCTTTTTAAATTGGGATTTTATTCTGAATAGACAAAGATTTTATATATATATATATATATATATAGATATATATAGATATATAGATATATAGATATATATATATATATATAAAATGATATAATGATTATATATATATATATATATATATATATAAAATGATGTCCCAGAATCATGAACCATAGGCAAAAAAGAAAAAGAAAATTGTACAAATAATGATCAAAAAGTTGCCAAGTTCAATGAGAACTGTAACATCTTTAATTAAAGCTCAATAAACCAGGAGAAATATGAAGAAAATAACACAACATCACATTATAGTCACATTGCTTAAAACTACTGAGAAAAAAAATATTAAAAAAAAAATACCTACAGAGGCACAAAAGGTTTTTTAAAATAAGGTAAAAAAGACAAAGACTTCTTATTGGGGAAAATGTAACTTAGAAGAAAGTGGGTCAACATCTGTAAAGTTCTGATAAAGACAAACCAACAAAAAGCCTTGTTAACCTAGAATCCTATATCCAGCAAAAATATCTTTCCAAAATAAAGGTAAAATAACATCATTTTCAGAAATACAAAAGGTGAGACTATTTATATCTACTAGGAAGGCACCAAAAGAAATAATAAATGTTACTTTATGCAAAGGAAAATGGCACCAGATGGAAATCTGCATCTATGCAGAGGAAAGGGGTATAAAGGAAATGGTAAATACATGTGACAATTTAAAATTTGATTGGCTGTTTAAAACATTGTGGTGTGTCTATTGTATATACCAAAAAAATAAAAGTACAATTTAAAATATATATAGGATGAGATTTTTTTCACTATAAGCTAATTATCCTGTATTGTTTACTGACTTCATCTGTATGAGGGAATGTTATATTAAAAAACAAACAAACAAACAAAACATACAAACATAAAACTTTAAGTCAGGGGCCTAAGTTCTTTTCCCAGTTCTACTTCCAACTATGTAATCTTAGAGGAGTTGCTTCTTCATTCTGTACTACCATTTCTTATGTGTAAAAGAAAGGCATTGGCTTTTATTAAAATCTGTGGTTCTTCTACCCTCTGGTACATCCTCCGTAGTGTCTCTTTATGACCAAGTCCTGTCATGCAGAATCTAAGGGAAAAATGAAAGCAAGCTTGGGGAGCTTCAGAGAGGATTTTTAAGCAGGGTGATGTATTAATCAAAGAAAGGAGGCGGGAACTTTTTCTTTTATAATGGTATGTTAAGAGAAGAAGAAAATGTCATGGGTGATGACTCAAGCTGGTGATTGTCAGATATTCATGACACAGAACAAAAATGCCAATCTTCACATTGTGAGAACAATTAACTTCATTGTCACCATGATTTTTTTTTCAAATATTTATTCTATTTAAAGTACCTGAGTGGGTTGTATGAAGTATAGACTTTTCTCCATTTTACTTATTATATCTGAATTTGCAAGCTGATACATACTATCAATAATTCAAATTCATCTCAGGAGGAATACATATCACATACACTCTAAGCATGCACGATAAAGTTAAGTTCATTTCAGTAAATATTTATTGACTACCAATTGAGCAATTCAAAATTGTGTATCAGAATGTTATGAGACCAGGATTTTAATCTCAACACAACCAACTAGATCCATTATCTAGAAAAAGCCTTATTTTATTTTTTAAGAAATATGCTTGTCTTCTGTAAAATGAGGAGACTAAGTGAGATTATCCTTAAATTCATTTCCAGTTATAAACTGTTGTGTGTGTCTGTATGCACAACAGTACCAGGAACTGAGGGGAATATAAACCAGGATAAGATATACTTCCTATCCTTGAGGAAATTATGATCTAGTTGGGTAATAAACTGCATCCATATTTAACTCAGAATTAATACTTAATGTTTACTACATTCAAGGTACTAGGTTTAGTGCTACTTGAAACAATTAGAATAGACTTACATTTCTAGACAAATATCATCATCCAGCATTTCAGAAATATCTCTGTAAAGAAGCTGAGAGTCAGGATGGAATTTTTAGGATGAATGATATTAAACTGAGGGTATTGTGAGGCTGTGTATTAGGGAGATGATAAGATTCAGAGAAAAACTTTAAAAGAATCATATTTACTCATATTATGCTTATAAATGGAAGTTTTGCAATAGGGGTTATTTAAATTTAGTGAGGGTGTGTGTGCGTATTACTTAAATCTAGTGTGTGTGTGTGTGTGTGTGTGTGTGTGTGTGTGTGTGTGCATGCATACATTATGTACAGCTACACATATTTCTTGACTGAGACATTTTAATGAGGAGGAAAACAAGTAGGAAAACAGATGAAATGGGATGATATGGTAGAAATAGCACCCAGATGTTCTCATTTGGAGTTCAAACAGTGCAGCTAACTAGGCCTCTCATCTTATGCAAGTCGATTTACATTTCTCAGGATTGCTAGTTCTCATATATGGTGGTGGGGGTATGTAGGCTAGATGAGTTTCAGTGTCAATGCCAGCTCTATCATTGCACATTAACAATTTGAATTGAGTTAGTGATCACTCTGGTCACTGCACCAAATCTGTTTCTAAAATAGAGAGAATTACCTGCATCCTCACTATATATTTTACCTCTGTTTATGTAGCAACAGCCTCTGCCTTATTTTCCAGTGCTTAGTACAGAACCAGAGACATTGTAGACATTAATGGAACTTCCTACGTAAACGATCCATGAATGAATTCATGAAAACACAGTTAACTAGTACTGTATTTAGAAACTGATTGGCTGTTTACTTCTGATTGAGAACAACATAGTTACATACCAGTTTATATACACTCATTTTTCTATCTTGTCTGGTTCATGTGATAGAAACAGTTTTAATTGTCAATCAAATCAACATAGAACATTCCACCACCAAATTGCACAATGTGAGACACTTTGATGTTACATTAATATTTTTTGAAAAGTTGTAATCATGATTTCTGTTGTATTATTTTGAAATACATTGGACCATGCTGGCAATCTGGATAAGAGCTAAGAGAAGACAAGCAAATGGCATTGTTGGAAGGGGAAGTGTGAGAAGTAGAGAGGGCAGAAAACCCAATATTGTAAATATACTTGTTTGGGTATCTTTCAATATCATGGACCACCTTTTTTGAGAATATAGATATTTACATATCATATGCCCTCACCTTCTTCAGTCTTGTGGTAAAATGTATTTTCAAGGAGGCCTTCTCTGACATTCCTATTGAAAATTACAACTTGTTTTCTCTCCCTTTACTTTCCTCCATAGCAATTATCTTCTGGAATATTCTGCAAGTTACAAATGTATTTGGTTATTATTGGACTCCTCCGACGAGATTGTGAATTTTGTTAGTGTAGACTTTTATCTGCAATTACATCTGTATTCCCAGTCTTTAGCACAATGCCTTCCACACAGCAGGATCTCAACAAATATTTAAAATTTCGAACATTTATTGAACTACACTTTCTATCCCTGATCACTTTGGCAGCTGTGTTTTTATTTACAACCCGCAACTGTGGTCAGCTGATTGGCTTAAAGCAGATGCTTTCTCAAAAGTGGCCTAGATATTTATATTAATTATATAGTGGAGTACAAAAAATAGATATTTTAAAAATCAACACATATGAATAAGTATAAACTGCATTAAATGAATGTAGCAAATAACAGTCACTCTGCCTTTCACTTATTATGCACTAGCCATCATTTTGCTATCTCATTAACCATTTTATGAGCCTCATCTATGTGCTAAGACAGAGTATACACTTTATTTACAACATGTAATTAACCTTATGGTATCCATTGAGGTCGGTATTATTATCACACTCTTATAGATTAGGAAACTGAGTCTCAGAGGGGTTTAAAGACTGTCCCAAGGCTGTCACCAATGTAAAAACCAGTGGACATCATGTGATAATTATATTGAGTCAGTCAGCTCTGTCCCCTGCTATGGAGTCACTGCCAAGAGAGAACTTTTAAGTTTCTCTTTTCCCAGTATTTTCCTTTCTCTTATGATTGCATTTTATTCTGTAGTTTTAAATAGGCATCAGAATGGCTAACAGAGGAAGAAGACACCTAAATATTATTTCCAAAATTTTAATTTAAAGCAAGATGCAAATATGAAACACAAAAAGAAAACAAAAGAATAAAAAAGTGGCAGACTTGCCAAACATTTTGTGGGCACTCCATATTGATCAGGTTATTTCCACTTTTTTTGTAGGGAGAAACAGACTAAATTATGTTAAAAATAAAATGGCAGATGATCAGGAAAGTTGTTATTTTGAGAATTTTTATAGTTAAGACTATCCTCAGAAGTTACACTAGCAAAGAAAGAAAAAACAAAGTACAAAACAATGACAACAAAAATACCTTTACCTAACACAGATTGTAAACAACCTTAATAAAATACACTAAGAATATCAAGGTCAAAGATGGACCTCAAAACAAACCTCATAATTTTATTAATCAATGTCACCCCAATAAATTTAATAACAATGTTAAAAAACCTATCAATACTCAGGGCCATCAAGCTATGATTCAAAAGCAAAAAAACACAAAATCAAAATGACATACTAAGAGGTCCTTTGCCAGCCTACCCTTTGCATCAAGAGGTATTACAAAACTGGATAACATTTCAGGAAAATATTTTAGCAAAATCATCCTAGCATGGTGTTGAAAGGGAAAAGGAAAGAGTATGCACTGCTCATTGAGAGTTTAGTTTCTAAGAGATGGGAAATTGTTTCTAAGATAAAATAAAATTATTTTTAAGTATCTGAAAATAAAAACATTAAAATAAAAATGTTTTCAATTTATTTCAGTCATTCTAGATATTTATAGGCCCACCTTTTAAAACGGATTTTTTTGTAAGCTCATTTTAGCAAATCCTTAGCAAAGTTTTAATATGGAATGAGTCATATTTAATCATCACTGTATATTGAATTTTTGAAGAATCCTGTCTAAATACAGCCCTCACAGAGATACTCATTTTTTACATAACAAGTACTGTTCGTTAGATCACAAAGACATCAATGAAAAAAAAAATTAGAAAATACTCACATTTTAGGCATTCTTCCTACAAAACTGAAGCACTGGGTTCTTAGTTTTCATACTGCTCACTTTCTAGCTTAAAAATTCCATAGACAATTGTACGTGAACTTGTCAATTTTTGTTTTAATTGCAAACAATTCCCCAGTACAATAAACTGCAGTTTACTTCTATTCAAGCTTGTCCAGCTGGGGTAATATATGCTTTGGCCATGTCTGCTCTGCAAAGTTGAGGAAATGGTTCTTTGCAAATAGGAAAGCTCTAGACACTACATTTTGTACACTTCTGACAATGCTATTGGCAAGACAGTATTTCCTTCCAATTCAGAGACATGGACTTTGGAGCTTTAGCCCAAGTAATCACATATTTTAATCAACAGTTCATTTACAATAACCTCCATATTGCCTAAATCCCTAATCAGAGTGTCAATGATTATAGGCCATGATGGGCTCCTTTGTTTTTGCCACAGAGGCCCATCTGAATTAAATGAGCATGTGGGTATATTAACCCTTTCAGATATAATCATGGATTTAATACACCTTAGTGAGCCAACAACTATTTGCCAGGCTATGTGCTATAAGATGCAGATGCAAGCTGAATCAGGCAAAGTACCTGGCTTTGAGGGCTCAGAGAAATTTGCAGAGATGTGTAAAAATATAGCCTGTTCTAAGATGATGTATATACAAAACACTATGAGAATATTGTGACACAAATGGATCAGAACAAAGACACAATAAAGGTTGAGGCACAACTGAACCATATGGCTCAGAAAAATATTAATCTTTCACTTAAGCCTGATAGGCTCATAGAATTTGCAACTGGATAGGCTGAGGTAGGAAAGAGAGAGATGGGTAGAAATATGGGATTTAAAAAACTTAGAAATATGGAAATATGTTTTAGAACCATGTCTAGAAATCTAAGAAGCATGCTTTGAAAAGAGCCATGGTCGTGGTTTTTGGTTCATGGGATCAAATAAGTTTCTAAGATACACACACTATCAAAGAAACTATGAGTTCAGACTAAAAATGTCTCTGAAGGAGACATAAAATGATCTGTAGACTCAACCAACAGACAACAAGCTAAGGAACTGTGCATTTCCAAAAGACGTCCAATTCTTTGACGGCCCATTTCTGATATGGCCACAGAGGATAACAGAGAATGAAGAATGCTGGAAAGCAGAGTGAATACCCCAATCACACAGCAAAATTGGGCGTAATCAAAGGACATTAGGGGCTTTCTCAGTGTCTGTCCAATGGGATTTCAGGAATTCCTGACAGGGAATGAGCAAGCAGAGAAACACACAAATCTGCTCTGCACCATGGCTCTTCAGTTTCTAGCTGGAGACAATTCTATGCTTGTGAGGGTGTCTGAGATAAGATTGGGCCCATTTGGATAATCCAAAATAAATTCTTTATTGTAATACCTGCATCTTAATTACATCTGCAAAGTCTCTTTTGCATATGTCCCCAGTTTCCCAATATTAGGACAGGGACATATTTGGTGAGTGGGAGGACAGCAGAGTGGGGAGAGAATGCATGCAGGCCACCACACTAGTAGCCCTGGGTTCTGGGCTTGATGCGACACACCTAGATGGGATTTTCAATTGTGATCCTTGGAGAGAGAGAAGGAGTAATATGTTGCTAGCGGGAAGGACAGACAGTGAGCTGTATATTTGGTGACCA
Source organism: Aselliscus stoliczkanus (assembly GCA_033961575.1). NCBI lineage: Eukaryota > Metazoa > Chordata > Mammalia > Chiroptera > Hipposideridae > Aselliscus > Aselliscus stoliczkanus. The sequence continues at coordinate 118,239,930 of CM066736.1, forward strand.
GAAAGGCAGAGTATTTTTCATTAGAACCCATTCAACAAACATTTCTGACCTTCGGATCACATGTATTGGATGGATATCTAGCTCGAGCGTGATTGAGTACGGACATTTGAATAATTCTAGCAGAAACCTCCCTGCTGACCCATGATGGACTGGTTTTCAGCCATTGTATTTCAGATTTTTAAAATTATTATAACAGTAAGTTGAATAACCTACCTAATTATGGCTGGTGCAGTAAATGTGCAAGTATTATTTGTGAATAGAGGACTACTATGTCTGGTAATGGTATTCTAGTTTTCCCCACACATATGCCTGACTTATCGAATCAAAGGATGGAGTCTTGAAATACGGGTGTAAAGACATTTGGGTGTCCATGTGTACAAAGTTAAATATTAATCTCTACCTCACAACATGCACTAGAAACAATTTCATGTAAATAGAGACCTACCTTTGAAAGACAAAATGATTAAGCATATGTAAGATAATATAGAAAAATATTTTCATGATCTTGGAGGTAGATAGTGATATTTCATTCAACTAGGCACAAGAACCAAAAACCATAAAAAAAAAAAACTTGATAAATTTGATAATTAAAATGAAGAAGTTCTGTTCAAAAAAGATACCATAAAACAAAAGATACCATAAAGAGTGAAAAATCAAGTGGTGAAATGAGAGAAGACATTTGCCACATATATAATCAACATAGATTAACATGAAGGTTATATATTATAAAAAAAACTATTCCAAATCAATAGATAAAAAAGGCAATAGGAAATATCAATAGATAAAATCAATAAAAATATTAAAGGAAAAATCAATAGATAAGAAGCAATAATACTTTCCAAGAGAAAAAAAAATCCAAATAACCAATACACTTATGAAAGACACTCTAATAATTAGCATCCAGAATAATATACCATTATCCCTTTACAAGACTGCCAAAAATTAAAATGTTTAACAATGACAAGCATTGGCCAGGAGGTGAACCAAGGATAAATCTCATTCACTGCTGATGGGAATGAGAATCATACTACCATTTTGTGATAGTGAATAAAAAGTGTCTAATATACACAAAAGTTAATAAATATTTTTGGTGATGGTGGTGGTTGTGGCTGTTATTCTTATGCCTTTCTTTACTTTGTAGGTAGCACTAATCTTGTTCATTCATTCAGTATCCATTTATTAATTTGCTACTCTCTGCCATGTAATGTGTTAGACTCTGGAGATACAAAGTCAGGTGAAAATAGTTATAGTTCTTGTGCTCAATGCTTATGGTTTAATGGGATTAATCATTTGTACTTTCTGACTTCAAGTTTCCCCATTCAAATTCATATCATAAAAATATTGAATATCGTTAATGTTTGACTACTTAATATATGCCCAGAAAACAAAGTGGATATTTGCAAAAACAAAACAAAAACAAAGATTCTGGAGAAGCACTCAAGTTTAAGAATTTTTATCAAACTCTCCACATTCTTATCATCTTTTACTCTGAAATTCCAGGCAGCATCTTGTAGGAGATTTCATACCCAGCAAGCAGAGGAGAAAGAAAGAAAATCAGAAAGGGGGAAATTCACTCTCTCTCCAAGATTTCTCTCCATCCTGTAGAAAAAGCTATGGTGTTATTAATAAATCTACACTATTTACCTTTCTAAATGCCTCATTTATCATCAGGCCATGAATTTCAACATCCTTTGAATTTTAATGATGCGGTGGAGGAATAAAACCCCAAATACACTGAGATCACTTCTTCAGTCTCCTCATTTTACAAATGAGAAAACTGGAAGCACAAGGAGGCTGAGTGAAAAGTTGAAGGTCACACAGTTGGCAAGCAACTATGTTTAAAGTCTTTCTACTCCTTTATGTTAATTCTTGAAAAATTGTAGGAATTATCTCTGTGTCTTCTGAGAGTCCTAAGATATTTTCCAGCTGAACAGAGTTTTCCTGTAATAGAATCAGGTAACAGATTGGTTTCTACACCATATAGCCGGCTGAGTTATTAAATATTAACTTTAAGGCTCTGTAGTCATCCACGGTAACACACTTTTTTAATTTTATTATCAACATGCCATCTTAGAAGTAGAAGGATAACACTAGCAAACAGATTCCAATATCCCTTCCTCAACAGCAGTAATTACAATGAAGTACTCTCTACAAATGAAATAGAGGCAGCACACTCCAAATAAGTAAGGTTTTAGGTTTTGCGGGGATCAAACCAAGGTGGAAAATGAACAGTCTCCTGAACCGCTAGGGAGGAATAATCACAAAGAACAAATCAATTACTCCTCCCTGACACTACATAGGATGAAATAAGGATAGCCCACAAAGCTAGCTTCAGAATTTAGTCTTTTCCTTATAAGAAGCACCAGATCTATATTAGTAAAACTACTTTTTGCCAAGATATATCTTAGGCTACAGGCAGGTCAAGCTTTGAAATATGCAGTGGGTTCTCATGAAGTGTAAGTATTTTAAGACAAAGTATTTTATGGTGACCACACCACAATTATGTACAGTTGCTGGAAAAATTTTGATCTCTTCCTTCACCATGTATAACAACACAGATGGGCAGACCCTCATGTACACATAGAGACAGACAGTTCCTGTCCTCACCAAACTGACCAGCTACTGGGAGTAGATGAGCAGAAAAGCATGGAGTAAAATGCAGTCTCCATAACTAGGAAGCCTGAGTTTGAATCCCAGTCTTTAGTTCCCAGCTATGAACATCAGTCAAGTCACTCACTCGCTTACTCTCTAGGTACCTCAGTTACCTTTAAAATGGGGACAATGCAAGTTATTATCCGAGTGCTATTTAAATTGGAAGGATTTAACATATTTAATGTTTTTAAGACAGTCCTGGAAGGATGTTGAGTATAACTGTTACTGTTATCAACAAATACACTTATGTAGGAAAGAGAAATAGGAAGCAAGTCATTATTAGTAATATGATAAGCATAATTAAAGGTGTGTTTTGTCATTTTTACTCCTCATATCTATTTTCTCAAATATGCTTTATCTTTACAGTCATGGTTTAAAAGATTCAAAAAATCAAGATTAAAATAATAAAAAGTCTATTCATGATTACCCGTCTTGTCAGCCTTTTCACCGCTGAAATGGAGCTTTAGTCAACAGCCGCAAGTACTGTAACTTTGCAGAAGTTTTCCAGGTCAAGAAACTTACAGAGCTGATTCCCTGGTGCCTTTATATGGAAAAACAGAAAGGAATAGAGCAGAGCTGAGAAAAAAATCTGTTGAGCGTGAGAACACTTGAGAAACTGGAGAGAAATGTACTCCAGATTCAGAAAACTATAGTTTAAAGACATCTGGTTTTGTCATATATTCATATGTATATATGATTGTCAGTCATGGATTTAAACCAATAAACTCCCAGAGAGATTAACCAGATATGCAGCCAGATGCTGCAGTTCGGTGCTTGGCAGGTATGGATTTGATGAAGTTACCAACTTTGAAGTAAGCATGGGAGTTTGCAAGTGTTTCTTGGCACCCAGGGACAAAAACAGGGCAGTGTGAGCATCTCAGTGTGTGAGTGTGTGTGTGTGTGTGTGTGTGTGTGTGTGTGTGTGTGTGTTGGGGGCAGGGGGTTAAAATGTATCCTTTACCTATAACGTCATCTGTATCCTTAGACTACTTGGCAGTACAAACTTGAAGCATTTTTAAAGAAGCCAAGTGAGTGGCTCAGCTGGTTAAGAGCTCACTCAAGAGTGCGAGCTGAGCTCTGAGCAACCAGTGGTTGCCCAGCCCAGGCTGAGCTGCCGCTGAGCTGACAACACGTGACAGCATAGCTCAGCTGAAAAAAAAAAGAGAAGGACTCATAGGGGAATATTAGAAGAGTCCCTGAGGAACAGAACAAATACATCCTTAGAAAGGTCAGTGTCCCCCATTCATGTATCATGTTGGTTTGCTCATGATGCTTTATTCCTAAAAAAACAAGTAACTATAACCACTGGATATGCTTCACATTATATTCATTAGAAGATCTTATTTCCAAAATCACATTTATAAACCCTTACCATGTGTCTAGTGTTTCATAGCTAAAATAGTATGAGAGAAGCCAATGGGAATGTAAGCCAATGAGAAGAGACAAGAATGGAAAATAGAAGAGGCTGCCCAAATCATACCTCTGGGATAGAGCTGATGGCCCTTGATTTGAAAATTCTTAGCAGAGCCTATTGGTACATAGTATGCTCATAGCTGTTCATTAGAGGGTTTTACTCTTACTCTTGTCAGGTATCTCTCCACGTCACCAACTACACAGTTGGAAAGAGACGTAGCTCATTGTTTGATAATGGTAACAATAATGGTGTGTGTTATACAGTGTATATCATTATGAAGAAACTTATTATTGACACTTTCTGAGCTATTGATTGATTATGTCACTATAATTAATAATATTTTCCCCACTTATGGGTGGGTTCCTTGTTTGTTTCTTAATATTGATATATATTTCTTTGTGGGACTTGTAAATAACATTTCTCTTAAACTGTATCATCAGATTAAATTTTGTTACATTTGGGGGATGGTGGGAAATACAGAATTATACTAAATTTGATTATTTTCAAATTCATAATTCTTATTTTGGTGACTTGACTCTAACTTCTGGTCATTTTTTTTTTCTGAATTACAATAGCCTATAGACTGGGGTATTATTATTATTTTTTCTTCTGGGGGAAATTCTGATACAAACATCCTAAAGGTTCCCAGGAAAAGAATGGATACATTGTAAAAAGAACCTGGAAACTTTTTGAGAAAAATGAACACAAGAGGACACACCATTCTATAATATGGTAGTTCTCAACCAGGACAATTTTGTCTCTTCAAGGAAAAATTATTAATCCTTGGAACCATTTTTAGTTGTTATAACTGGGAAAGTGCTAATAACATCTAGTGAGTAGATCTGGCAATGCTACCATATATCTTATAATGCATGGAACAGATATCCCAAACCAAAGATTTTCCAGTATAGAATGTCAATACTACTGTGGTTGAGAAGCTCTGCTGTCATATAAAGTTAAGAAAACCTGATGGAGTAGTTTAGAGTTCCCATGACATATAATAAACTCAATAAATAGCAATAAATGGAGTTTTTGATAATCTGGCCCTGTTAGGTTTTTGAGTGTTATACTCTGGATTCACTTGGTAGGGTATCAAACTTTAAATCTAGACAACCCATTATAAAGCATATCAATTTAGATCTTATACCAAGAAATGGATGAATGAAAGACAACTGAAAAAAATAGATCTTTGGATCCCAGGCAGACAAAAATGTCCCTTCCAATTTGGAGTTAATAATTGTGGTTATCTCCCTTCATTTGAAAGGACATGGAAGAGTAGACACAAAAACCATGTTTGTGCTACAATAACTAATTATAAATCCTCTTTGTTACAGTAGCTTTTGCAGAATTCAAGGAAGGTCTGATATGGAATTGGTACTGTGTCTAAATAATTGCTACTGAACCAGTTATTTTGGTTATTTAAATAAAACATGCCAACCAATTATAATACAAAATGTGAAATTATTATATTGAAGAATATAATATATTATATTAATTAATCAATTTGATTTCATGTAGGCCCAGGCAACTATTTTACATCTAATGGTTTCCATAAAATACTTAAAATTCAAGTCTAATTCCTATTGTGTGATATTACGGCACCAAAATAACGCAAAGAAATTAGTTTTTGTATTTGTGAAAAAGATGTCAAAGTACCTAAAGACTCAAAGACACAGAAATCCGGAGTTCCTTTTTTTCTCTTAAAGCTAGAATTCTGCCTTTCTATTTCCTACTCTCAGTTTAAAATAACTTGTTAGGAAGATTGGAGAGGAGGACAAAGCCTGACAGCTAGTAGTTCATCATTCCTTATACTGCAAATTTATTAGCAACTTGTTCTGAGGACTAAAGGGCAGTGTAGAGCAAAGTATTCATTCAACATGCTTTTATGTGTCAGCTGATACATGTATGGCTCTCAAATTGTGGTCCAGGCCAGCAGTCTCAATCAACATTGAAGTAATGGGACCCTCACCCAGTAGCCCTCACCCCCAGCCACTCTGGACTCTAACTTCTGTAACTTCCATTTAGCTGACACAGATAGAGCCAACCCAGGATATAGCCCACCACATAGCCATCTGTCTCTTACACCTAAACCACGAAGGTCAATTCAGCCCGTGCACAAGATAACTGTTGCTTCTGTAATATGCTTCGCTTGGGAAGCTATATCAAAATTGCCTGAAAGCTGTAGAAACCCCCTGCAAACTGCAAGAAAAACAGTTTGCAGTTTTTGTCTTTACAATCTCATCTCCCTATTTACTCTGGGCTGTGAGTTTGTTCAAGGGCATGAGCCCGATTGCAGCCACCAGCTAATAAACTCCAAACTCACCAAAGACTTTGTCATGGTTTGTTCTTGATTGCTGGGTATAACAACATCAACTGCGAACTTGTCAGAAATGCAGATCTGTGGGCTCCATCCTAGACCTTCTGATTGAAATATCTGGGGGAGCAGGATTCAGGAAGCTGTGTTTTTAAGAGTCTTGGGTAACTCAGATACATGCTGACATTTGAGAACCACTATAACATGCAGATTAAAAAGTGTCCTCTCACAGTCCTTAGAATTTACAGATTCTAAGGAAAATAATTATGAAAACAATTGTTTCAGTGAAGCCATATGCAAGATCCAAGAGTCATATAAAGGGAAACTAACTTGGTTTTTGTCAGGTCAGGAAAGGATTCACAGAAGAGGCTATGCTTTAATTAAAACTTGGGAGAGTAGTTTTTCAAAAAAAAAACAGTGAAACCAAAATTCTAAACAGAGAGAATCAGAGAGAAGATTCAAATCTAGATAGTAACCAAGCAAGAATTTTGTCATGGTTGATGTTTTCAATCTTCTATTAGATTCTTTGTTCTTGACCTGGTTTGTAGAACTTCATTGTTAAACCCTGACATATTTTAAAGGGAACACTGGGGAATACTTACAAAACCAAGCAGGGAAGACCTATAGGAAAATAGTACAGTGTAGTAGTTAAAGGTTTGAGTCAGAGAAAGAACTGGGCACAAAAGTTAATTTTTCTGTGCTTGGCCCTTAATACTTGGGTGTAATTAATACTTGTGTGTCCACAGAGAAGTTGCCTCATTTCTATGATTTAGTTTTCTTGTGTGTAAGTGGAAATAATAGTACCTACACCATAGGGCTGTTGCTTTCTGGGATAATTAATTGAAGTAATACATATAAAGTGTCTGTCACCCTTCTTGTCTCTTTTCATCTGTGAAGTTCACTGCTGAGATTAAGTCAGAAAAAATATATTCAATAATAGTATCTGATCTATACTTCATGGAGTATTTATTGGACTCAACGGGCACTTTGGTGAAAAATACTGTAAAACATAAAATACTATCATTGTGAACAGAAAGTAAGCTGGGAATTTGATGCAAATCAAACCTGTGTTCGCATACACAGCGCATGCACACACACCTACACAAATATAATTCGTAATGCCCTTGAAGAGAAAAAAAAATCTTCTCTTACCTGACACATATTTTACAAACTGATTGACAGCCGTGTGTGTGTGTGTGTGTGCGTGTGTACCTAGCTCAATATTGCAGCAGATTGAATATTCACTTTGTTTCCTTGACACTACTTAAGCATTGTCTAAGTATCTCATGGCTATGGATGACTGTACAATACACATCTCATCCCATGGTTAAAAGAATGAACATCCATAAGCCTGAATCAATGGATTAATTTGATTTGAGAGAAGAATTAGTCTCTGCTGGGGAAAGCATTAACCACTTAGCAATGTGCTGGGATAGTTGAAGCTGATTTTCAAATGAAAAAATAAATTAAGGAAGTAGAAAGAAACAGTGCAGACAATCTGAGGTTAATAATTGATTTGGCAAATACAACCATACATTTGCCATTAACCAATTGAGTCTGCCTTTAAATTCGATTCCATAAGCCTGCTATAGAACAACTGCAGCCCCAGTGAAGTTTAATGCATCAGTATATTTAACAGAAGTAGAGGAGATTTAGAATGTTGAAATCTGCTACCAGCGTTCAGCATTTCTTATCGCTGTCAAATAACTATTGTCTCTAGGTTTAAAAATTGGCTGGGTAATTTCATGTCATAAAAAGTATTGCATTAGAGCAGCTAAAGAACATAAGCAAATAGTCTTTGGGGTGGGCGTAAAACTGATCATCTAGAGCTCTGAGGAAAATGCTGTATATGGAGAAGGCTGCTGTCTCTGAGCTTGGGAACTTGCGTCTGTCCTCATTTGCTGATGACAAAGCCATCTCTATGCCACTGAGAACTCTCTCTCTCAGTGTTAGTGCTGCCATTATATCATTGGCAGGCATAATATTGAATCAAGTTCCTCTGCAGAAATTCAGCCTTTGGGCATTGGGACAGTGGATGAAGGTACCACTGCCTTGAAAAATAAATGATTAGAAACCACTCATTATTCAAATGACTAGCTCCCGATTCTTATGCTACAATTTTAGATAATAAATTACTGAAGCCCTAAGTAAATGACCATAGCATTTGGACAAAATGGACTTCAGCTATTTTGCGTTTTCAAATTGTGTTAGATGACAAGGGTATCTCCTAGGAATACTTTGCTCTATAGTGGGAATGGGAGTGCAGAGATGATGGCTATGGAAATAGGAAATCTTAGGATCAAAAATAGGGTAAGGTTAGGGGGTAAGGGAGGGAGTGGAAAACAAAATTTCTTTGAAATCAACTTGCTTGCAAAAATGTTACATATAACTATAGCTAAAATTTATTGGTAAAAACTAGAAATTGTACTTGTTGCTATCTATTTGATTTCATTTGCTCTTGTCCTGTGAAGTAGGTACTATTAGTATCCTTACTATATAAATTTTAAAAAATGAATTCAGACAGCTAAAGTGGTATAGCAGAGACAGGATTCAAACTCATGGCCTGTGGGTCCAACACTCAAACTATTTTCACTATATTCTTCTGTCAGGAAACCATCTGGTAAAAATATTAAGTGTGTCCTAAAATTAGATGCCTCTGAACCACTGAAGAAATAGAGTTCTTGTGCTTGATTTCACATTTTGATCTCTCTAGAGTCAGACCATCCCAATTGGTATATACTCAACCTTTCTCTTTTTTCTTTTATTTTGTCACAAGGGATTGTTTTAACAAAATTAGAAATCCACCCTTGACAGTTTTGTTATATTTTTTACATACACAATATGACTGTAGATAATTCATTACCCACTAGACTTCCATTGAGCACCTTTTAATATGTTCTGGAACTTCCCAGGCAAAAGTAAACCACTAGTGACAAATCATCCAAAGTTAATAGAATCTTTTAGAATAAAACTATTTATTATCACATTTTTTTGTGTATTAATTAGGTATATTTCCAAAAACCAGCAGAGTAATATAGATAAATAAATAAACACATTTAATTATACCACCTGGGGCCGGCCAAGTGGCGCAGTGGTTAAGCATTGGCTTGGGAAGCCAGCAGTCCCGGTTCGGATCCCACATGTGAGGGCCAGTGACACTGCCCTCAAATAATAATAATAATAATAATAATAATAATAATAATAATACCACCTGTCCAACTGTACTTCAGTATAAACACATTCAGCACCATACTCAAAGTTATTCTCAGAGGCAGAGGTGGGTTTCCATGGACATGGGTTTCTAATATATGCTCACAAGGGCAACAGATGTATATTCCTGCCATTTCATGGTAACACCTGAAAGGTTTTCATTCTGACTCTGAGATGGAAATCTAAGGAGCAATTATTCATTCTCTTTACTCGGGGAGGGGGAAATTAAGTCACTCTAAAACTACATTAATAACCAAACACTGATTAAAACAGAAAACTTTTTTCATCTATTTAGGGAATTCACATCAGAGATTTCAAGCCTTACATATCTAGCTCAAGTCATCCTGAACATGTAAGAGGGCTTAAGATTCAGGGACATTCAGAAAAACTACAGGTGTGACTTATACCAAGTGGTAGTAAATAAGGATATCCAAAAAGTTCCTAAGATGTTATCTAGCATTTGAAAATATCTTGAAAAATCCAGCTGATGTAAGAAGAATGTAATTGAAAATTCTTGAGCTTGAGAATCAGACTAACCTGGGTCAAATTTCAGCACTTCCACTGAGCCGGCATTTGACTTTGGCTGATTTGATTAATACAATGTGTGTTGTGTGCTTTGAGTCTCCTACACCTGGCAAACCTATGAATGAGCAACGGCCTCAATGTCGTGTCCTCAAAAGCCCTGCTCAACTCCTGTAGACTCAGGCCTATGGCTTATTTTATAGAGGCAGTCCATCTCATATATGGTCTTCCTGTTTTCCCGCTGCCAGCATTACTGTCTGTTTCCAAGAACCCTGCCTTCTCTTGATGTGCGGGAGTAGGACAGCTTCAGTTTTTATCATGTTTGCCTCCAGAGATTTTTCAGGCTTCATTTGCTCTAGGACCCACTTGTTCACCTTTCTAGTGGTCCAGGGTATCCATGAAGCTTTCCTTCAACATCATATTTCAAGTGAATCAATATTTTTCCTATCAGTCTTCTTTACTGCCTACCTTTTGCATCCGTACATACTCATCAGAAACATGTGAGTATGAATGATCTTACCTTTTGTCTCTAAAGGACACATCTTAGTTCTTGGTGACTTTTCCTGATTCTTCCATTGCTTCCCTTCTGAGTCTCAGCCATCTATTGATTTATCAGCTGCAGTCTTCATTTGAATTGATGACTGAAGCAGGGTAAAAAAAATATTTACAATGTCAGTATCTTTGTTGCCCTATGTTAAAGTTGTATATTTTTCCAGTAGTCATGATTTTTTTTCTTTTTCTGCATGATGTTCAAATGCAGTCCTGTGTTGGCACTTTCTTCTTTCACTTTCATGGTTTCAAATCATTGTTCCTTTCTGCCAGTAAGATGGCATCATCTGCATATCTTATGTTATTGGCATTTCTTTCACTAATCTCACTCCTCCTTCCTCTGAGTTTTTGGTATGATAATGTTCTCCATGCAGATAAAACAAATAGGGAGATAAAATGCACCCACGTTTGCCTATAGGAAACCATTCTGTTTCTTCATATTCTGTCCCAATAGTGGCTTCCAGTCCATGACACATCAGCACCGTCAAGTTTTGAGGAATACCCATATCTCTCAGAGCAACCCATAGCTTCTTATTATTGACACAGTCAAAGGTTTTACTGTAGCCTATAAAACATAGACTAGCCTTCTTCTGAAATTCTTTGGAGCACTCCAGTATCCAACAAATTCCTGCAACTAGATCTTGAGTGCCTTGTCCTTTTCTGAATTCAGTTTGAACGTCTGACATTTTTTGCTCCAGATAAGATAGAAGCTTTTGTTGCATCACCTTGAAAATCCCTTTACTTGCATGAGGAATTAGAGCAATGGTCTTGCAGTTACTACACTCCTTGGCATGCCCTTTCTTGAAGATTGGAATGTATATTGATCATTTCCAGTTTGTAAGACATTGTTTTGTTTATATATTTGTCGACAAACTCTTGTTAGGATTTTGACAGATTCAGTCTCTGGGGTTTGAAATAGTTCTATTGGTTCTACCAATAGTTCTAAATAGTTCTAATAGTTCTATCCCATATACCCTTGGTGATTTACTTCTGCCTGATACTTTCAGGGCGGCTTTCACTTTGCATTCTAGAATTACAGAATTTTCCTCATAGGAATCTTCTTCAAAGGTATCAATTCTCATAGAGCTGGCTCTTTATCTGTAATGTGGAGGCATGAATACTCACCTTATAGGAGCACTGTAAACATTAAATGATATGGCTATAAAATTACCTCATCCTCTTTCCTACTTATACTTCTGGTAGGCTACAAGGTATGATAAGCACACCAAAGGAAATTTGAATTAGCAATTTGGTACTATTATCCCTTCCGTAACTCATTTCTTTCTTCTTTTTTATTTCATTCTCATTCTCTCTAGATTCCCTCACTTTTATAATCATTATATCAGTATAACACTTTAGGCTCTTTGAAATAAAAATATTATATAAATGTAATAAACAAATACATGGTAATAATAGCAAAGTGTTTTTTTTGTTTTGTTTTGTTTTGTTTTACCAGATGGAACTTACCAGCTACTCTTTAAATTGGAAAGCCCACATATATAACCTAATGTGGGTTGCTTTCTCTGGTTATTCATTCTAGAAAGCCCTTAAGTTCCATCTGGGTTAATTAAACTCTCTTATTTATCATGTCATATATGTCTGTATCTGTCGACTCACTGATTTTAGTCAATTTGCTATTAAGAAAAATATACTGTATTACCCAGAAATATCTGAGGTATCTTGGGAATTGTTATTTACATCCTTTTTGTTTCAAAATATAATTCTATATAAAATGGAGAGTTGGAGAAACAAAGGCATATCAAATTGGACTTTTTCTTCTCTCTCCAGCTTTCCATGTTTTTATCTTTATATTTGTTTATATATAATAATGTGCAATGCACATACAATAAAACCATCTACTAATATAAAAAACAACAACAGATATTTCTAGTCTGGGTTTCAATGAGTCATCTCTCCTAATAAGATATGCCAATTTCGTGATAGGGTTACTCATTAAAAGAGATAAAGAATTTGATTCAGATACCCACAGGTTTTCTGTGACATTTGTCATTTTCTTCTGGTCCTTTCTTGGCAGGAATTACAAACAGTGGCCTAAGGATAGATGGATAGATGCAGTCATATGTTTCTTTCACTCTATATCCATGATTAACTCTTCAAAAGAAAAAAAAATGTTTCTGTAAAGGGTTCATTAGTTTTTCCCTTATGTTGTTTCAATTTCTAGCTCCTTATTTACTCCTGTAATAGGACAGGTCGAAGTCATTGTTGTAGATATAGAAGGCAAACCTAGGGTCATTTATTTCCATGAAGAAGACAGTTTCTCCAGGGTTATGATCATATTTGGATCACAAGAGATAATGCATGTGTCAGATGAAGGTATGGGGGAGAAAGTTAGTAGAGATTTTTACTGGCAGCAGCAGTCATGGTCCAAATACATTCTCTCCCTTTTCAAAGTAACTTGGTAAATGGTTGGTATAATACTTGCATTTGTTATCCTGTTTGAATGCTGACCTTCAAATCTGCACTTGGACTGGCTTGCTGATGGCAGTATTTTGTTTTTTGAAGACTCTTTTGAGGGCAGGTTAATATCCACTGAGATTTCCTTTTGCCTCAAACATTCCATCTCATTTTACCTCCTGTGCCGGGTGCTCATTACAGCCTGATTGACTCAAGGATGAAATATGGCAGCTTGTAAACGCATTTTTTATCCCTAATAAACCTCTTCAACCCTTGATCTAATTTTATATATATAGTAAAATATGCACTGAGAAAAGTAGCCTACAAATGATCTGATTCTACCTGACTTATTTAACCTTGCTTTGAAGACAGAGACTTTTTGCCTAATTAGAAACATTCCCATCTATAAAAGTGGGTGAAAGGAGGCTCAGGTAAGATGTATTATCAGACTACTTGTCTCTTGATCCATTTGTAGTTCCATGGGGCCTTTCAAAAGGTGATACCCCTTTTAAAGAAGAAATTATGTCAAGTTCAATTGCCCTGGTTTTATTGAGCTGATGGCACTCACAAGTACCCTGTAAAAGTGTTATGGGCTGATGGGACCAGCTACAAAAGCTATTACCTGGGCCAAGAAGCTGGACATTCAGGTTATGCTTGGAGGCACGATAACTTTGAAGACACTTTTCCTCATAGCCTTTCCCCAAACTCCAAGTTTTCATTCAGAATCACAGGGGTGGCTAAAGATCTTGTGGAAGAAAGAATTCACCTAGAGCCTGAAACCATTACTGGCAATTTTATGGTTGAGTGAGACTATGTGTGTAAGTGAAAACCCAGGTACCAAATTCCAATACTTTCATTAACATACCATTAACATAACATCATTAACATACTAAAAGCAATCTGCTAATTGGGCCAGATTGGAGGCAACCTGAATTGATCCTAGAGAATGGTCCAGATAAATTTAGTAACACATTGAATCAGCTTGAGAATGTCATTTGTGCCACTGAGTCTCATTTGTGTATTTTGGCTTTGGGTCAACTCTATTCTGAGATTTCCTAATGTCAAAGGACAAAGAACTGTAAAGCCCAGATTTCAGCTACTCCCCATTTCTCAAGGGACCCAGAGTTCCTCACTCTTTTATATTTTTATTCATATGTTTACTTGTTTTGCCTTCACTCTAGTACTGTTCTTCATTTTCTCACTGCATCAGAGACGAGGAGAGCAGCAAATTGTGGTTTCCTTTCGTGGAGATATGCTTTGAGTACTAACTTTTGGATGTGAATGAACAGAGAGAAAAAGAAGGGGCCATTTATTATTTAGTAAACCAGTGGTATACTGGGGACAATTGTGAGCTGCAGGATGATTTTTGAAAAGAGAGATAGATCCGAGATCCCAGCAGGCACATCAAACATGGGAGAAGTTACTGGAGCCAACAGAAAGCAAAGTGATAGACATTTTAGCGGTTAAAGGAAAAGCACTCTGGTGCTGAGAACAGAGCAGGGCATCATCAATCCCACACTGTGCCACACCTCTGCTTCACTCTAATTTGCTTTGAATACTGGAGGTGGATTAGTCATCAGGGACTTATCATAGAATTAGTAGGAAAAGTTTATTGGCAGAAGAAAATTATTTTCTTATGTACTGAAAGTGTATAAATTATCTCATGTATGCCTCAGAAAAGAAACAAACAAACAAACAAACACACTTGAATTTTTTTATCACTGTTTTCCCAATTTTGAATGTGTAAAAACTAAGAGGTAACTTTACTTGTCCAAGCATTTACCTTGTTAGCAACAGAAATGAGATTTTCATCAAGGTAGAGTAATATCTTTCCCAGGCCCAAGGATGGTAATACTCATTATTCTATCTTGCTGCTAATGCCCTAAAGATAGAGTACCAGCAACTAGAGTGTAGTATCATCTGAGCAAACCCATTAGGCTGAGCTACACTGCTAGGCTCGGAATTAACTAATGCCCACTCCTTAGCACCTCAGCAGAACCTTGTTAAATGTGGCTGTGACAAGTGCCCAGTTAGGGGAAGGATAAATCTACAAACATGCTGTGAGGGGAATTTTTAGACTAGAATCAGAGCAAAGCAAGGATCTTTGCTTCAAGAATTGCTGGCTTATAAAGTTTTAGAGATAGAAGTCACCCCTAGAGCAATGTTCTAGCTCAGGGTCATTATATTTTGCCAGAATCAAAGGCTACCAAATGACAATCTATAATTGCATCAATGAGCATTTATAATTTATGCCTCTATTTATAGGGAGTTATCACAAGGCTAAAATACCCCCTCTGATCTTATAGCTGACATGTTGAAAAATCAAAACACATCAGCTCATGACATGAATAATCTCTGTTTAAACAGTAAAGCAAATAACCTTTGATTAGTATGGCTGGCATTAATTTAGACATCACACTTGTCAGTGTTCAGCTGTACAAGACAGTTACACAAGCATCAGGCATTTCTCTTTAAATAAGAATTCAGCTAAATCTTGAGTGTTAAGCTAAATTAATGGATGATCTGTTGATCTCCAGCTGACAAGGTATTTGGAATATCCTAAACTTATAATTATATCTTTAAGGCCAGGATCCCTGTGAACAGCAAATTTGAAAATCAGTTGCCTCTCATAACCTAAAATCTATCAAAACTACCTGATGTGTATATAATCATGGATTAATAGAATGTCTAACATTTTGAAGTGCATATTTTGTGCTAACTGATCTATTAATTATGTCATCTACCTTAGGAGGTATTTGTTGAATACCTACTATGTACCATGCTCTCCTGGGAGATACAAATAAATTATGATTTGTCTTCAACACAATTTCAGGATGAGAATAATTTGCTGAGCATTTATCAAATGCCTGAGGCTGAGTGTCCTAGGCTAGGACAGAGGCCCAAGGCCTCATGGTTGTCCTGGAGAACCTAGCCCTCAGGAACAGAAGGGAAATAGCAATAAGTAATCCACTATAGCCACTGGGCACTTGATTAAAATAAAGGCATGTATAAAGAGTTAAGGAGCAAAGCACAAAGCTCTCATACAGCATGTCGCCTTGCTAGGGAGATAAGACAAAATAAAAAAAAAGAAAATAATGCAAAGGCAGGGTGTAATCCAGTGTCAGACTCTGAAGCCCTCATAATTAGTGTGCATAATCAGTTCAGGGGTGGGAATATCCCAGGGATCAATGAAAACTTAAACTGTATAAATAATATGAATGGTTTACCGCCTTCCAAAAAATATCCTATGTAAAAATGCTTGTCTTAAATAATTTCATTACACATCATTCTAGATCAATTTAGGTAATTAATTCAACAATATTTTGCTTTAAAATATCCAAATTAGAAAAAATGACTTTCTTGAGAGACACTGAAGATTTATGAGGAAACTGAAATGAATATGGACACATTAAGAATACACTTTGCTGGGGCCAGTCGAGTGGTGTGTTGGTGAAGAGCTGGCTCAGGACTCCGGCTCTTAGCAGTAGGGCTCCGGTTCAGATCCCACATATGAGGGCCAATGACACTGCCCTCTACAGCTAAGATGCTGAACAACAGCTCCACCTGGAACTGGGCTACTCCGAGTAGTTGGACGACAGCATAGCTGCAACTCCTGCTGCAGTGGGCTGCCATAGGCTACAGTGAGTGGCCAGCAGCCAGCATGAGCGGCCAAGAGCTGCTGTGAGCAGCTGTCCAGAGGCCAATGACCGATCTGCCTCACCCAGGAAGAGCACAATGATGATACCAACAGGGCCAGTGAAGCAATGTCCTCCACAACTAGACTGAAGAATAAAAGGACAGCAACTTGTCTGTTCCCCTCCCCCAATTCCCCAATAAAATCATAAATCTGTTGGTTCTAGTATTCTTTCAAATCAATGATTTAACAGACAGATTCAAAGCGAGGAAGAAAAAAAATATATATATACTATATATACACACAATAACTTTTTTTGGAAAAAAAGAAGATGGCAATAGTAGAGGATGGCGCAGTATTTCATTTCAAAACCTGTGGACATTGACTCTGAACCTCCAGTAATAAGAAACAAGTCCCAAAGTGTAACATCACAGCCAAATCAAAAGAGAATTGCAATGCTGATTAATATGACAGGGTGCAATGGTGCTGTAATGAATTCTACACTGTAACTGTCACAAAGGATTGGAATTACATAGGGCTATGCCTTCTGTACCCAACCCAAAGCTTCCTGAACAAGAGACATTATGGGATTTGATTAGGGATTTTCCAGGCAAATCATGAGGGAACTGAAATGAAATGCTATTTCCTTACAGATAGATAGATATGTGACAGCAGGATCAAGATTCACACTTGACTCTGAAGAGGGAGGAACAACTGGATCAGGGGCCTAATATGAATTTGTGTTTTAAATTGTCCTGCAATGGGTAAGACCATGAAGAGATGTGGGAATGGAATAAAGGTGGGGGGAAAATGGAGAGGCAGAGGAAATAAAAATGGAAACAAGAAAAAAAATTGATTCTTTTGTATAGGGAGGGATGGAAACATGTATGGAAAAAAAATGGAGTGTCAGCAATGAGGTGGTTCAGCACCCCACTGCTTTGGGATCCTGGAAGTTCTGAGGAAATAAAGATCATGGAAGATAAAAATTAGAAAACCGAGTCACCCTGTGCCCAGTCACGTCCCACTCTGCTAGAGAAAGAACACAGCTCTTGTCTATATACAGATAATGAATCTTCCCAGCAGAATAACCTTTTCTTCCTAAGGGAACAGGGCAGGCCATTGACCTTCAGTTAAGAATTATCTTCAGGGGCTAGGACAAATGAGTAACATGGAGATTGCTAGGAGCTGAAGAGCTTATGAAGTAAGTAAGAGCTAAATCTCTTTCTGAGAGTTATGTGTTCGTTTTTCTCCATCATAGATGCTTTTCTAAACAGTCAATAGCTGACTTTAGATCCCCCTGTTCAGTCCTTCTCTAATGCTCTCAGATAAAATAACCAACTGGACCAACCCACAGGTGACCCCCTTGTTCCATTCTGCCACTTCAAATAACCAAAATGATACTCTGTAATTCATGGTCCACCTTCTTGAGCTTGTGGCCAGGCAGTACACAGCAGATAGAGAACAGAAGAGACACAGAGAAGAAAGAGAAAGAGGAAGGGAGAGTGGGAGAGGCAGAGAGACATAATGGGTTATTAGATTTTGGCAATCTTTCATGTTCTCAAATGGGTTTTACTATTACCCAAAGTCAGAGGAGTACAGACATTATAGGAAACTGATTTGGGGAAATGCAATTTTACATCTTTCCTTTCCTTTTCCTTCCTTCCTTCCTTCCTCCCTCCCTCCCTCCCTCTCTCCCTCCCTCCCTCCCTCCCTCCCTCCCTCCCTTCTTTCTTTCTTTCTTTCTTTCTTTCTTTCTTTCTTTCTTTCTTTCTTTCTTTCTTTCTTTCTTTCTTTCTTTCTTTCATCTCCCATCATTCTTCATTCTCTCAATGGTAACTTTAAGCCTTTACCAATTACCCAACTCTTGGATTAAAGAGACTTAGTCTTTTATTTATTTCTTATCCATTTGTTGGAGGGCTATAATGGTTATAGATGGATAAAATTCAGAATTATCTTTAAAGCAAACCATCTTATATTCTTCATTAGTGATATGTTCTAAGGCCTAAAATCTGTATAGTCAGGGAATACTTTTATTTAATTCAAATACCTTATACTCTAAGGCAGCCCCCTTCTGTGTAGATATTTGGTGTTTAACCTTTGGCATGCTTATTTTAAATTACCAACATGAACTGTGGAAGTAACCCTCAGCCCCTACTTTGTGACATATGAGCTACAGAGTACTTCTTAGCCACTCAATTTCTTCTGGTTGCTTCATTATGTCTTCTGGGTACCAGGTCCTGTACCAGATGCTTTATCTCACATAGATAACTTGCTTGAACTAGATGGCATAAAGGAGAAGAACTGGGGTTCATATCAAAGCCAAAAAAGTCTGAATATGTATCCAGTCCAGCATTATAGAAAGACCTATTTTGGGGCTTCAACAGGTCACATAGATGTATAATCTTGGCAATATCTGAGTTTTCTGACTCTATGTTTTCTAAACATTGGATTCCAACATATTTATTTTAAGTTTTCAACTACTTAAGAATTCTCTGATGTGTTTATTAAAAATATGGATTTCTGGGACCTATACCCAGGTGTTTTATCCAACTAATCTTTGATAGGGCCCAGCAATGCGGGTCCTATCTCATGTTCTCATGGACACAGCTCTTTGTTCACCCATGACAGGGTCTCCTGAAGCGCATTGAGTCCAAGTGGAAGCAGCTTATCCCTATAGCACAAAAATTGTTCCTGGTCCCACTCTAATGTCTTTTCTTGTTGATTAATATACTTCAAGGGACTTAGTTTTGAAATCTCTGAATGACTTAATTGAACATACTTCCTTTTATAATTTCCTTCTCCATTCTCTTTATCACATACTTAATTTAAAGTAAATGTAATACTTCTTTTCCTCTTGTACATAATGGCCTCTCTATTATGGAGAAGGAAATTATACATTTCTGGTGGGAAAATTATTTCATTTTATTTTAAATTTAAAGTAAAGATTTTTTTCATAGGTCTAAAACTACCTTTATTCTGCCTTCAAAGGGGTTCTTTTAATTACTCAAGCTAAGAGAGCTTAGAATGTATAAGGGATAGTAAAGGGAGGAATTAGAGGAAATTTATACAGATAAAAGTACAGATTTATGCCAAAATATTAGAGAAGGTATATACATAGAATGTTTAATGGAGAAACACAATAGTAAAATGGGACATCTATTTTTCATATTACAGCTTGGTGATATGTATCAGGTGTTTTTCTTTTAAGTGGTAAAAAGAAATAAGATAAATGAACATTAAAAAAAAGTGTTCCATGATTTTGTTAGTGAATCTTTCACTTGCCTTTTGACACATAATTTTAAAAATCTGTATGCAAACACATTACAGTGACCTCAAGATCATTTATGATTTGTCAAAAATGTAAAACTGAAAAAAAGGAAATAAAAGGTTTTGTAGAGGGCATTCTGTTTGAGTTATAATGCATCTTAATGGCCTGTATAATATATTAGTAAGATACAGATTTTTTTTTACATTGATACATGAACCATGCACAGAACCAACACAAATAGATTAGGAAATAAATAATCTGAGATTTTGCATACTATAAATTGAAGAGATTCTTCAAATCTGAAAGACATCTAAACCTTGATAGGATTTTACTGGGCATGCCATTTAGATTAACTCAATCTCAATGTACCATAAGATTCTGATATCTTGTGATTTATAACATGGATTTAAATGATTAGGGTGATTTATCATGTCCTACCTAAACTCTGGAGATTCCAAATAGATACAATTTAAAAAGAGGCTTTATCTTCTAATCTCAGTGTGACAGAGAGTGTTCATAATGTTTTGATGACGAGGTAGAGAAAAACTTTAACTTCAAAAAATGACTTCAGGAAATAGTGTAATTAAGGAAAACATATGGGATGATATAATATTACTGGCAGTCATCCTAGACATCAATTTTGAAGTTAAGTAAAAGTGAAGAAAGTGAAACAGCTCTGCTGTAACATGAAGCAAAAAATAATTTTTTTTTTTTTTTTTTTAGGAACTTAGACACTGATGAAATTTACGGCTCTGAGTAATAAAACCCTCTGTACCAAAGTCATCATCTCTTTATGATGGTTAAACAACATTTAAAAGACAATCTCCATTGCACCATTTTTGTCCAAGGATCACTGCTGACAAGTTGGAAGGTCAGAAAGCAGTGGGTAGGTAGAAGTCATATTTCAGATGGGAAAATATTCATGAGGACAGAGACCGGGATGGTAATTTCTGACCCTAAGAGGATGAAACACAATTGAGTCTGACTGGACCAATGTCCAAATGACATCTAATAGCAACAGGCTGAGAATGAGAAGCACGTGGCCAGGATGATGAAAGGATAATAGGCTGAAATGTCAGGCAAGGTAGAAAGAACTTTTAAGAATGAAAATTAACAATAAAATTTAAGTGCCAGTGTGGACAACATTGTAGGAAAATAAGCATTTCTATATATTTCTGTTGAGAATATAATTTAATTTTTCTACAAGATATTTTTTTTTAATTTGTATCAAGAGATAACTTATGACTTTGATTTTGTTTTGGAAAATATAATGATGCAACTATTAAGATGTGTGTATAAATATAATTGTAAGGATGTGTATGAAAGGCTGCTCATAATATGAAAAAATAGAAATAGCTTGAATTTCCAAAAAGATGATATTTTTGAGTAATTGTGGTACTTTAATGCAATTGTAGACCATGGAGTGATTATAATGATGCTGTGGAAGCTTTTTTTTTTCTTAGAAAGATGTTTATAATGGCTTCATAAGTGGCTACAAAAAGATGGTTTAGCAAAATACAGAGTATAACATAATTTTGAATAAAATAAAACAATCCCATGCATCATGAGAAAGTATTCAAAAGAATATAAGCCAACCTGTGAATTCTTATTCTTATTATATTTATAGTATGTATCATAAGCTGACATAATGTTATTTATTTTCATATTATCTCTTTTACTAATGAGAATATAAGCTCCATGAGTTCAGAGACTATGCTTCCCTGGGTCACCATTGTACCCTACAGCCTGGTATGGTCCATACTAAGAATTCAATAAAACTTTGTTGTTATTGTTGTACTTAAATACTTACTAGATCTGTGCTGAACAAGAAAATAAACCTAACAACCTGGAATCTAACAGTGGGAACTTATGGTGGGAATTATGGTTATGTGTGTTTTCTTATTTCTGATAACTCCTATCCTCTGACTTATTTCCTATAAAGATAAAGTATATGCCATGAAGAGCAAAGCATCACAGTCAAGCCAAGGACCAGCTGGTAAAATGAAGCCTACCTATGCAGGTCAAAACTCAGGTGAAGGAAGATGAGAAGGACCTCACACTGGTCCTAGACACAACACTATTAAAATCAAAGTTAATACTCCGATAGTATTATGGAACTATGGGGTATTTTTAATGTTCTATAACCAATCATCTCAACAAGTAAGCAGCAATGTCTTCACATTTTTTTCAACAGTTGTGACTATTTCATTGATGTTTAAAATATCAATTTCTCAACCAATTTACTGCATACATCAAAGCTGCTCTGAACATTTACTCTTAGGGATAACCCTCCAACTAATATCTTGGTCGAAAAAGGTATTTTCCTTGCTGAAAATATATCCTCATGGCCAACCTAAGGAAGGAGATTTCGGAATTAGGACCATACACTAGATCAGAGTTTATTCAGAGAATAACAGCCATGATAAAAAGGGGATTAACAGAAACAACCAATAGTTTACATTAGAAGTTACAATGGTAATATCATAAGCTAATGGCTATCTCTGTCAATCAATTTTTCACTAGTAGAGACAGTAAAATAGAACCATCACAAACTTTCATGTCACACAAATAACAACTGAAGGGACTGGGGACAGTTTCACCTAAAATAATACAAGAAATCACCCAGAAGGGTCACTCCATCACCGAAATACACAGCACAATGACATATGGAAGACATTTAACACTTTCAAAAGAATATGTGTACGAAGGATAAAATTAAGAGCAATGGTGGGAATCCCCCCAAAAAACTGCTTAACGGCCCATTCCAAAAAATACTTTTTAATAGTTGGAGGTAAGGTACAGATGCACTGTGTCCAATTTTCCTACATTTTTACAGAGAACAGAAAAATACTGGTATATCTTCCTCAACAGGTTGAGAGGCAGCACCTCGAGAGGAAAAAACATGATTTTCTTTCTTTTCTTTTTTTATTGAAATTAGTTTCAGGTGTACAAAACAATGTAATAGTTATACATTTACACCCCTCACCAAGTGAAAACCGCACCCCCTCCCCATCTACTATCCCTCTGACGTCGTATATAGCTGTTACAATTCCCTTGGCTCTATTCCCTATGCTGTAGAAAAACATGATTTTCTGATTGCCTTGCAATTTCCTCAGACACAGAGGAGTACCTGGCACTTTTATAAACCCACACCTACTTCTGGAGGTGTGAGCAGAGGTTTCCCCATCTCTGAGTTGCTGAAGTTTAGGCTATAACATCACCTAGAGCTAAGACTTCAAGACTCAAATTAGAATAGAAGTTTTCATGTTCTATAAATATTTCACCAATTCTCTAAATCCTTGTTTTCTTCCACCCTTGTGTTCCCAGAATTACTGTAAAATTGTATTTAATGTGTGTGTGTGTGTGTGTGTGTGTGTGTGTGTGTGTGTAGCTACTTAGAGCAATTATTCGACTTTATACTTTATACTAACTAGACTCTATCTGGCCAGGCCACTTCACAGGTAAAATCCTTCGATTTCTCCTCATTGCTCGCTGGATAAAAGCCAATGCCACCACCAATTGGGATGTGCTCTCTTCCTACCTCTCCAGTGCCAGCTACGCTTTTCCTCCCCTCCAGACAGTCTGAATCTCTGTATCGTGTTAAAATGTTTCTTGCTTTCTTGCCATCACACTTTTGCTGGTGTTGCTTTAACTGCAAAGAGTAATCATTGCTTTCCCAGATTCTCTGGCTAACGTCTAGGCCTTGGTTTGGATTCACTTTCTTCTAAAATGTCCCCTGAAGTCAGAACCTAGACTAGGAGCTCGGATAGCATCCTATTTGTCTCCTGCCCTACACTGCAGTGATTTCTGAAGTCCCTTTCCCTCACCCAAACTATAAATTCCAGGGGGATCAGTGTCATGTCTATTACTTGAATGAATACATTTGGCATGTGATATTTTATAAGTTTAAGCTGTACAGTGTGTTACGTTGATACGTTTATATGTTAGAATATCAATTGCCAATACAGTGATGTTTATTACATTACGTAATTACAGTATAACATTGGGTCATACTATACATGATGTATTTTTTTCTATGTTTTTTCATTGCAAAAATGCATCATGACTTTTCTGACAACCCAATAGTATTGACTATATCAGGGGTTGGCAAACTGCGGCTCACAAGCTACATGCGGCTCTTCGGGTACGTTCTGTCTCAAAAGTTTGCCGACCCCTGGCAGAGCCAATCCTGTCCCTCACAACAATTTAAAAATTATTCGAGAGCCATAAATATAGTTTTCCATAATCACCATTATGTGAATAATATCCTTTAAACATTTTATAAATGAAACTATGATAGTTTTATTTTCATTTTCAATTTTACTTCAGAGCCACGTGTACGTACCCAAAAAGCAGCATGTGGCTCGCAAGCCGCAGTTTGCTGACCCCTGGTGGCTCTTCTGTCTCAAAAGTTTGCCAATCCCTCGTCTATATTCGTTATACTGTGTGTTATCTCTATGGGTTACTTACTACTCATTATAAGTTTTTACCCTTAAACCCCATTATACATCAATCTTATGCCCCCACCACCCTCTGATAGCCACTATTTTACTCTTTGTTTTGTAACTTTATTTCAGATTCCACATTTAAGTGATATTACTAGTACTTGTCTATCTCTGTCTGACTTATATGGTTTAGCATAATGTGCTCAAGGTCCATTCATGTTGTCACATATGGGAGGACTATCTTTCTCAAATGTATGTCTCTGTTACTTACCATAGAGTGCTTGCACATAGCAAGTGTTTAATAAATATTTGTTACATGAATAATTGATGGTTGGCTGTTTGCAAAGTATGAATCAATGAGCTCCAAAAGCCCTGAATCTGTATTTTCTCTTTCAGATTCATGCTCTATCACAGGAAACAAGCCATATGGTGAGAAGGATTAGATTTATTTATTTTCTAAAAATTGTTTTGCTGATACATTTCTTATATGGTGGCATGCATATGCAGTCAATATCTCTCTTTATCTTTCTCCACATCCCCATCCCCATCTTCTCTCTCTCTCTCTTTCTCTCTCTCTCTCTCTCTCTCTCTCTCTCTCTCTCTCTCTCTCTCTCACACACACACACACACACACACACACACACACACACAGTTCTTATCTTACCAAAGCATCTGCATTTGCTTGGTGAAAACAGTACAGGCAGGGCATTTACCTGACATGTTATACTAACAATGGAGTCTGTCATCCTGTGTCTACTCCAAATTCACTAATAGGCATAAGGGATGTGGTCCATGGAACCATGTGGCTTATTTTGGCCATCACTTACCCTTTGAGAGCCTTTCATAATTGACTGTGTTTACAGAAGCAACCAACATGTCATATTAGAGGTTCCAGTGGGTGTGTCATGTGTAGATTGCTTTCTCTATCAATTCATTTTGGTTGCCCAGTAATGAAATCAAAATGAAACTATCACAAATCAGTAGCTCATCAAATCAAAAGCCAGACAGAATGCCCATTTCTTCTGATTGGGGAATATTCCATATGATGTGTGTTACCCTCTAGAGCCCAATGCACAATTTCTGGCAGGAAGGGAAAAACTCATGCTACCAATAGGGTGTAAAATATGCTTTAGTTTATGAAGACCACATGTTGCATAAATTTACAATCTGATCATTCATAAGGAACTAAAGCCACCATGTGTATTTGTGTGTGTGTGTGTGTGTGTGTGTGTGTTTCTTGTTCGATTTGGTCTCTGCATCAGTCTGTGTATATTTTATGCATGAAATACCACATTTCTTCTGAAATAAATAGCTATGCCTCTGTAGCCTTCAAAGAGGAGAGGGTCTGAAGAAAACATGGAAAAATAAGCAAAGGTTTTGAAAGTGAAGGAAATTCTTTTAACTAAAGAATTGATGGAGCTTCAGTGCCCACAGACTTTAAAATCATGTGGTAATACTTCAGACAGCCCTTTGAAAAGAAAATACTGCACAGAACTAGGGTGCAGTGCTCTCTTCTCACATCCAGGAAGGAAGGGGTTTACTTTTCAGGACCGTGATGGCAAACTGGATTTCGCTGTGTTTGTATTCAGCACATTTTGTCTCTATTTGCCAATGTAATCAAAGTTGGTACTACATAATGCCCCAATTGTTTGAAAAATATTTATTCTCAATGTTTCAATAAAAGCTTCATATTTTTGTAGAGCATTTTCTATTTGTTGTTTTAAAAATGATTTATTTGCTGGGTGGTGAGAATACAATATGATATATAAATGACGTATTATAGAATTGTACACTGGAAACATATGTGATTTTACTAATCATTGTCATCCCAATAAATTTAATGGAAAAAAAAGATTTATTTGACTATTATAATTACCCAGTAAATTTGGCCAGGCATATGTATTTTATTCCCATTTTAGAGGAGGAAACTGAGACTTAGGAATACAGGGTTTACTAATGACAAAATGGAAGTGTAATCCCTATCCTCCGACCCAGTTTAACGTTCCAGCTATTAATATTCCCAGAAGTTACATACAGCACCTAGAGATATTATATGGGTTCACTCGGACAATTGTCAAATTAGGGGCATAAAGACTTCTTCATTTTATCAAAATAGATAATGAAAATTTGTTCATTTATATGTATCCTCCACAAAACAATAATCAACCCAAGGCCATTCCAAATGAGTCAGAGAGCTGATGTATATACAAGAGGGAAAGGAAAGAATTAACATTTACTGGATTAACTATCCTGGCCTAAGTTCCATACCAGGTATGACGAAGAGAGTGGGTACTTGCCCTATTAGCTGGTCGAAGGCAGATCTGTAATAACAAGGCCTATTCCACCATAGTACATTATCTCCAGCCTACTTACAATGGACTTGGCAGGAAGGATTCATGTAACTTATTCTCTATTTATGGATAATTAATCTATTATTCATTTGGAAAAAATATGACTTTAGTCCAACCTGATTTTTGTGATAAAGTTGAACCTGGGTGTCAGTTATAATTTGTATGGTCTTCTCACCATATGACTGGACCCATATGCCGACAATTTCTGGGTGATATTGTGTATGAAATGAATGATTTACATTGTTTGTTTATTGTAGCTCTAGTCACATTGTATGATTTTATATAGTTCCTTGACCTGTGGTACACAGCGTAAGTTGAGTAGTTATACCAGCACGTGTCTTTGCAGCAGCTGATCATTATTAGGCAGGGATTACAGTGCTAACTTGAGACAAGCCAAGTTATCTAGTTAAAAATTTATAGTTAAAGTTACTAAACAGATTACACATATAACCCAGGAAACACTCATCTTTGCTATATGTTCCCAAGTCGTGATGAATAGTAAAGAACATGTTTCAAAACTGTCATTGATATAGTTTTTTTTTTAATGAAAGTAATAAAGAATACGATTATTTATCTGCTGACTAATACTGACACATTAATTTCCATAAACAAACATTTTCATTAGGACAATGTGGCTTATCACAATTGGATATTTGGTGCCAAATGGTAGAATCACAGATCAATTCAACAGAAAAACCAAACAGAATAAAGCAGACATTAGTTACTCCAATTGTTTTTTCTTCTTTTTCCTCCTGTTTGAAAGAAAGCAGATGTGATAGCCCAGGCTTCAAAATGGCCTTTTGTTTATACTACCAGAAATAAAATACTAACCAATTAGTTTCATAAATCTCAGAGAGGACAAGGACATCAGGACTAATCAAGTTCAGTCTCTAGGGATGCAGAAAATGAAGTCCCAGCAAGTGAAATGATGCTTAAAATTATACAGAATTCATTCCCAAAAAGAAACTTCACACTCCCTATCCCCCAAATTCAAGTCCAGTGAATTTTTTCCACTACACTGTGTGCAAGCTTCCCATATCAGGTTAATATATTCTTGCAATAATGACTGCTGAGATTTCCATGGTTCCTTCTCACACTGTCTGGGTAAGACCAAGTGCCTTACATTGCACAATGAGGCTAATGCACACAGGGCACAAACAAGGACTTTAAAAGTGCTTGTGTATGGGGGTGTTTTCATCCTTTATACACTTGGAAAAACTGAGGCTGAGATACTCTTGTCACAAGCAGTCACCTCTAGAATCCTAGATGACTCACAGATGGCATAAAATGCCTGAGTTAAGCTGTGATTAGCAGAATATAGCTTAGTTTAGCCCTGCCCAATTGACCCATACAACCATGAGCTAAAGAAAAAGTTGTTATTTTAAGCAAGTAGATTTTGTGGTGATCTCTAAACTCGTATAACATCTATGGATGTACTCAGTGAATGGGACCATCCAACCAGTTACAAAGCCAGACTTCTTGACTCCTCACTCCCCCTCGCTATTTCTCTCCCCATTAAACTATGCATCTAACCCTGTAATACTACCTCATAAATGACTCATTCTGACTCAGAATTATACTGGTCCCTTCCTCATAATTCCTCTGCCTCTATCCAAGATATCATTACCCCTTGCCTGAATTTTTTTGTCACGGGACCTCCCATCTGGTAGTCCTTTCTCCAAACTTGTTAGCGTCTGATTCATCTTCCACTCTATAGCCAACAGTATGTTCTGCAATTTATAAGTGACAATAATATCCCCTCATTTCAATTGTTAATGGCTTTCTATTATCCTTAAAATACAATTCAGACTTCATATTACAGTGAGGCAAATACTCTCCTGTTTATTTTCTTTTTAATACAGAATCTCCCAAAATTTAAATTAGCAGGCATTTGGCCCTTCAACTGGAAATAACATTTTCCAAGGGGCTCGTGTGGCCAAGTTTTCAACAATGGAATGCATACGATTTCATGCCTGTTTCTTAAAAGTAAATTGTGTGCTGCCTACTCCTTCACTTCTTCCTATAGTGTGGAAGCTAGATGTGTGGTACAGGTGAGCTAAACTGAACTTTATGATCATATGACAACACTCTAGGGAATGAGGGAAATCAACACAAGAGAAATCAACCTGGGCCTCCAGATGATTTAGAACAGAGTCGCCAACCCCACACTAGAACACTCACCTTTCTTTGTATGGTTAGATGAGGGAGAAATAACCTTCCATCTTGTTTGAGGCACTGTATATAAGATCTCTTTTTAGAGATCTTAGCTTGTAGCCTAATTAATATACATTATTTCCATGGATTGCTAGAATATGGCTCTGTTACTGCCTTGGTCCCACTTTTTTTCCAAATTTCTTTGCCCTCTGAAGCTATAATCATCTGCTATCCATCAGCCTTTCATCTGAACCTTTCCCCTCGGAAAATGGAAAATGCTTTTCCATTTTCTTCCTCCTTCTTCATCTGACTAAATGTTACCCACCCCTAGGCCTAAGCTTAGATAGCATTTTATCTATAAAGGCTTTTCTGCTGCCCCCCAAGACTGGGCTATTTTAGCTTCTCATGTGTGACTATAATAATCTGACTTATTCTATTACAACACAAAGCACATTATTTTCCATTAGTTTGTCTCTCTGACTAAAAGATAAATTCTATACATGTAAAAACAATGTCTCTTTCATTCAGCATCATATCTCAAAATGATAGTATGTATTGGGCATTACATATACGAACTTAATTAATTAATGCAAAAGTATGGGAAAAGGCTGAAAGGAAATATATTTTAAAAATAAATAGCAGTGTGCCGGCCGAGTGGCGCGGTGGTTAAGCACTGGCTTGGGAAGCCAGCGGCCCCGGTTCAGGTCCAACATATGAGGGCCAGTGACACTGCCCTCAAAAAATAAACAAACAAACAAACAAACAAACAAACAAATAAATAAATAAATAGCAGTTATTTCTGGGTAGTGGGTCTACAAGGTATTTTTTTACTTTGTTTGTTTCAATATTTTCCAAAGTATCTACAGTATGCATGTTGTATTCATAATCACATAACACAAAATAACAAGTATTTTTTTTCTAAAATATGCATTGGAAACAAATGCTTGCTTCCAATTATTTCTACATACAACCAGAAATGTAAACATTAACTGGATATAAATACTCATCTGCCTACTAGTTAGGACAAGTGTTATATGCCCAGGCCAGTGACAAGGAAATATGAAATACTATAATTGACCATTTTGAGGTTCTGTCCCTGGATAGATGAAGAAAATCAGTATGAGCTGCTCCTTCTCTCTATGACGGATTTGTGTGTAACAAGAGATACACTAAAGGTGATGGATGTGGGCTCCATATGTTCCCCTGGTGCTTTTTGGCAAACGTTTATTTTTTCTGCCTTCCACCTAAGGTTTCATAAAAGCTTTACAGATTGGAGTTTTTTTGCAACTGAAACTTGACTCTCTGGAGAAACTGTGATAAAATCTTATGGTCTCATCTTAAAAGGACATTTACATGGGATTGGATTTTTTAATTAAAAGGAAAAAAACAACAACAGCGACCCTATTTCTTCTAGCCTCCAAAACAAAGTTGTAAATGTGCAGTCCGTATGGATTTGAGAAAACTGAGCATCTCTTGAAAATATTTGTTCCGTACTCCTGGAGCCAAATGTGTAGCTCAAACATGCTGATTCCTTTGTCATCAGCTGGGTGATATTCTCTGTTTTTCTCCTTGTTGCCCTTGAAATAGGATAATTTGATTGATTTGGTTGGTGTGCATTCAGTTTTGGATTTCTCATTGCTCAACTTATTCTTCAGAAAGGAAATGTTTCACTGCATGGAATCAAAAAGGAAATCTCCCTGAAAATAATCAGTTTAATGAAGACAGGCCATTCATTCTGGTAAGTTTTCCTCATTTTCTCTTAGAATGAGGACAAATGTCCTAGACACATTATACATAGAGAGGGGCTGGGTGAAGGCACAGGCAGAAATTAATTTAATCTTCAGCTCTAGCTCCAACTACCTACATCATTCAAATCAACAACAACACAAAATTAATTGCTTGACATACTTTTGTATTTAACCTTGAAATATGGCCCTGCAATTTAAACCAATTCAACACACAAATTCAATCAGTATAAAGAATCCATTAGTGATTGAGACCAATTTATTAACCAAAGAAATGTAAACTCAGTGTAATCGTGTCACTCTTTCGATAGTTATAACTCAGCTGGAGGGCATGAAAGGAAAAGGCAAAGACAATGAAAACACTGGGCAGGTATTTATTAAAAGTACAGTTTAAAATATGAATTATCAATTTATTTCCAATCACTGGCTATGTGTTCAGATAAATTGCAGATCTTGTGCTAACAGTACATTGACAGATAAAAGGAAAAAAATTTTACCAATCTACTTCTCATAACCTCATTTCCTTGTGTTAAGACCTTATCACATTCTATTACCAAAATAGAAAAAAATGTAATCAATCAGATTTCCTATTACTGCTAAAAGCCTTTTGATGAACTGATGATCTTTAATATAATAAATTTATTATTTCTAAAATAGGAGTCAGAACCTGATCTCTTGAGATTATTTGTTGAGTTTTTTCCCCACAACATTCAACAAAAATTGAATCAACACAAAACTGGGGTTTGGAAGGGAGTTATTACACATTTAATTTAAATCATGTATCTAGTGTTTAATTTTTCTCTAGAAAATCCTTTTCTAGAAATTTCCTTCACTTTAATTAGAAAATTTAGAAACTTTGTATTATAAAATGTATGACTTTTAGAAGTAGTCTATTTTATTCTTGGACAATTTTATCTTGTCTTTTTATCAAGTTACAAAGTTATTTACATGTTATATCATTTGAAACTCTCATGGCAGGAGGACTCTATAATTAAGCTATTAATATCACAATTTTTAGATGAGTATACAGATTAAGTCATTTTACTAAGGACTAACATTAATAAATGCAGAAGAAGGTCTAGAATGGGAGTTGGCAAACAATGCTGAAACAGCCTGCTTTTATAGAATAGCTTTTGTATTTTTAAATGGTTAGAAGCAAATCAAAAGAAAAGCAACATTTCATGACACATGGAAATTCATGGCATTTAAATTACCATATCTATATATCAGGTTGTACTGGACCACAGCCACATTTGTTTCTTCACTTATTGCCTCCAGCTGCTATCACACTAAGGTTACAGAATTGAGTAGTTGTGACAGAGACAAAGTTTAAAATATTTAATATTAGCTCTTTGTAGAAAAAAAATTGCTGCCCTAGTCATAAAAAATGTCATACAATAGAAACATAATGTGAGGTACATATGTATTTTAAAAATATTAGTAGCCACATTAAAAAAAACTGTAAAAAGAAGCAGGCTAAATTAATTTTATAGGGAATATAGTCAATGGTAGTGTAACAGTTATATCTCATGTCAGAAGGGAAAAATATTGAGGAGTGGTTATCACTTTGTGAGGGGTGTAAATGTCAAACTATTATGTAGATTTGTATACCTGAAACAAATAAAAAATAATAATTTTAATAATATATTTTCTTTAGGTCAATATGCCTGAAATATTATCTCACTATGTAATCAATACAAACATTATAAATGAATATTTTGCATTCTTTCTTTCACATGAATTCTTTTATTTAGCATTTTATATTTATAGCTTGACTAAATTCAGACTAGCCATATTTCAAGTGCTCAGTAACCACCTATGGCTGGCTGTTACCACATTGAGTACTGTAGGTCTAGATGATATTTTTTCTTCTCATGTTCAGCCAGGCCTCCAGCTACTAAATAACATGTTATAATAACACTTGGTTGAGTTTGTGTGTTCTGCCCTATTCCTTTGATTCCCTGCTGTTCTGCTGATTGAAGGTGTGGGTCAAGGGGGGTTGCCTGGGGTTGGGGGTCTTGGTTATCAGGGTGTAGAAATGAGTCACTTTTCAGTGTGGTGGTTGTTCGTCATACTGGTGGCAAAATCCTGGAAGCACACTTGTTTATTTCTACCCAAGTTAAAGTTCTAAATTCTGAACTCAATCCAGTAATCTAGGTGTTGTCTCTTCATTATAGAGTAAGAAGAAATGTCATTTATTTTGCTCTACAGATGCTTTTGCTGTTAATGGAATCAAAATCCAATTAGCTTTCTTGGCAGCTATATCTCACCGTTGATTCTTATTATACCCATAGGAAAATATCACCTCTATATCTTTTTTTAAACTGTTGCTGCAATTAAAGCCACATAAGGCTGTTTTACACTTAAGCAGAGCTTCTCCTTTACTTACTTACTTCTGCATTGTCATTCAGAAGCCCTGGAACACTGGTGGTTGACAAACAGAGCTGTGTACTCCAGCTACAAACGAACAATGTCGCTATTCCCATTTTGAAAGGCAATAAAAGCAAAACAGGAATGATGATATTCACTTAAGTTTATATTATTTTCCTACATGTTTTCTTTTCTTTTTTTTTTTTTTTTGAGGGCAGTGTCACTGGCCCTCATATGTGGGACCTGAACTGGGGCTGCTGGCTTCCCAAGCCAGCACTTAACCACCGTGCCACTTGGCCAGCCCATGTTTTTATAAATTCTGGTTGTTATTAAATATCTTGATCATGAAAATGTAGTAAAATGTGTAGCACAAATTTTTACCGCAAGAACTCAGAAAAAGTCACTCCTGCCTTCTTAATTCAAGCACTTCTACTTGGTGTGGAATTGTGTTCACAGAGCTGTGATTTTATAGAGTATTTAATTTGCACAGTAATGTTTTAATGTAGTGAAATTGTTCCCAGATTTAAAAGTGGAATTAAACACATCAAAATGGATGTTGTTAAAAAATTCCATTTGGTTGTTTCAGATAATAATGCCACATTTTCATGTGTTATATAGTATGGTGAAGCTCCATTGTTCTTGAATACATTTATTTCTTTTTCAATATTATATGATTCTCTCTTTCCTTACTGTTTTCACATCAAAAACCAGAGTGCTGAATAGTGTGGAATATATATCCTGAATATAAAAAGTACACAAATCAGTTCCTATTTTTCTCCACCTCAATCTATTCAATAAAGCAAATATTAACTGCTGCATGTTCTAAGAAATAATAGTTTAAGATTATAATTATGCTTATAAAACAATAGTTATGTTACTTCTCAAAAAATGTTAGGCACTTTCATATTTCTCCAGTGAGGCACAGACTTCAGGAAATTCCATGAAAATAAAAACTGACAGTAATAATATAACAACAGTAGCTAATATTTTTATGGGCCAACTATATGCTACACTCTGAGCAAAGATTTCATATTTAATATCCACACCAACCTATGAGATTACTTGCAATATTGTGCCAATTTTTACAGATAAGGAAACAGAACTATTGAAGTAAGGTAACTTTCTCAAGACTAAGATATATAAGAAAACTGATTTATTCAAATAAAATGCTGTATTTTTGGTTATCCATTGAGGAACCAATGGTAAAAATTGTTATTTTTGCTAAGACTATCTCTCCACATTTAAAGCATCATTTTTGTGAAAATTTTAGCTTTACTTCTAAGCTTATAACTAAAACAACTTTTATATATGCCGCCTATTTTCCAAAATAAGTGATAAATTGCATCTTGAAAAAAATATCTCTGTAAAACCAGAATATAAATGACAACAATGACACATAGTAAACTGCATTATAAATAATGCCTTTTTGCTAAGGAATAGAAATCACAAAAGGATATCACACTCAGACTTGTGTAACTTATAAATAAATACTAAATAAACTACATTAATGATCTGAGAATTATCATGTTCCCTGTTGAACTTGCTTCTTTCCTGATTTTCCAATTTTTTGTGAACGAGACCGTCCTCTTCCAAGTTACGTGAGCTCAAAATCTCACAATCTTTCACTTGTCTCCTCCCCAAATGGAATACTCTATCAACTCTCTTAATTCTGGATAAACAATGTCCCCTTGTTTTCATTTTCACCTCCATCAGTGAAATACAGCTCCTTGTTTTGTCCTGTTGCAATTGCTTTTAAGTTGAGGTCCTTGACTCAGGCTTCTTCTTTCTGGTTTACCTTGGATAGTTCTGCAAAATTACTATGCATAGTTCTGCATAGCAGTTAAACTGTCCTGAAGTCCAGTTACCAGCGTTCTGCCTCTACCATTGACTCATTCTGAGTCTGGGCCAGGCTCTGAAACACGAGGCCTCAGTTTCCTTACTCTAACATGGCAATATGAGTTGCCTATGTCATTAGGTTGTTCCAAAGACTAGGTAAGATAAAATATGCACAGCATGTAAAGTAGTGCCCAGAACAAAAATTATCAGCTATTATTATCATATTCAGGAAAAAAGTCTTCAGTAGTTTTATGTTTTTCAACATGGCATTTAAGACCCTCGGTATCTAGTTCCGATCCATTTTTGTAATCGCATCTTTTTATGATTCCAACTCAGTTCAGTTTGACATCTGTTTAGCCGTCACCCCTCCTTACAATGGAGAGGATTAAAAATCCAGACATAGTAACTGTCTTGAAGGAACTTGAAGTCTGGTAAGACTAACAGAATCATAAATAAATAACTATATGATAGCAAGTCAAGTTCCGTCTGTGGCATGTAGCGGGAAGAGATTGGTTCTTCTGAAAAGGCATACTGGGGAGAGTCAGAGAATGCCGCATTGAGAAGGCAATATTTAGACTGGTCCTCCGCATAAATGAGGATTTCGCCTAACCCAACTGTTAAAGGAAAGGGGAAGATACACAGAGCATTCACACATGCTATATTCAGACACATTGGGCCATATTGCATACTTGCCTCAGCCATCCCTTCCTCAAGTCTTTTATCCTCTCTGCTTAGAATTCCCATTTTCCCCTCATATTCAACACTTGCAAATCCTTTACATCTTCACAACCCAGTTCAAACATCATTTGCACAAGGAAGGCTTGATTCCACTCATGGAAAACCCTTTTCTCTTCTTATTCCCATGGCACAGTAGCTAAATCTTTCTGTGGTGTTTCATCTATTCTACCTTCATGGTTATCTATGTATAGACTATAAGCACTTAAGAGCTAGGTAAAATTTATTTTTGTACCTCTTGTAACCCTTGAGCGATCTCTATTAAATATCCAGAAAAGCACTGTGTGATTAAAGGAGTGGTGTTTTAAAGCCAGGGACTCAGGATGGAAAAATGACTGTTAAGTCACTGACTCTGACTGTAAGTTCCCTGAGGAGAGAAATTATATTAGCCTTCTTCATCACTATATCCTCGATATAATGTGCCTGAAATACTTTTGAATCCAAATCAGATCATAGCAGTGGCAGAACTATTGACCAAAATCCAGTCTTCAAAACTCCAAGGTCATTATTTGCACCTTTAAATTATGAATTTTTGTATTATTTTAAATGTAAGCTATACATAGTTCTTACCATTCTATGTTAATTTCTGTCCTATATGAATATTAGATATAAATTTATTCATTCATTTGACTTTATATAGGTGATATGTACCAACATTTTTATATACTGTGTGTGTTTATGGCTAAAAATTAATGGAAGTGTATTTGTGCTTAAACATAATCTTCTCCATTTAAAGTTTATGGAAATTCCAGACTTACATGATTAGATGGATTTTTTTTAAATATTATAATATTGTGAAAGAAAGGAATCACAAGCATTGGGGACCAGAAGATTGTCATTTAAATGAGTAATTTCTGCAAAGAAGGCCAGAATGTGAGATTACAGATTTTGCTGAACATTATATTTGGAAAAAAAAAAAATCTCAGCAGTTTTGTTTATTTGAATAGTGTGCCCAAATCCACTTTCATTAGCTACAGTGCTGCAGGACCCAGTAATTCAGGGAGGGAGCTCATTCCCAGTAGTTTACAGAGATAATGATAAGCCATCTTAAAGTCTAGATTTATTAGAAATGACTGAAATGCATTATAGGGCAGCAGTAACTATAATGGTTGGTTTACCAGCCAGTGGGGTGGAATTAAAAATGCATTAAAATTTATACAAAAGAAAGCAAATGGCAGTGAGTCGCTATTGGTTTTGACATAGTTAAATGGACTGTTATTTTGCTTCGTGAAGCTAGTAAAATAAGGCCTGAAAACATAGAAGAAACACTCCTTTTGGAACTTGAGCAATGTGAAAATCTATTATTAATGAAATGGACAGCTTCTTTCTTTACACATGGAAGTGGCGTATGCATTAAAGCATATGTGTGCACACACAACACACACACACACACACACACACACACACGGAAAAGAAGGAGTCTTCTCAGAATAGATAGCAGTAGCATTGCTTCTTTTTACGATTAAGGTTCGATCAAACTAAGCATACAGACTAACACCAAGAAGGAGGGGGAAATACAGCAATGGATTACATCTATGCATTCTAATTATATACACGGATATTAACAACTGTTATTAATTTCAAGTCACTCTTTGAAACTTTCTTCATGAAGATTTCAGACTCCTGGTCTTGCCATCCATGGTTTCTATCTATCTATTTATTTTTATATGTACTTGAAAATATTTACTGAGGAGAGACGAATGAGACATAAAATCGCTGCCCTCATGCACTTTGTGGCTTAATCATGTAGGCAGATATTAAAAAATAATTATATGGGGTCGGCCGAGTGGCGCATTGGTTAAGAGCAGGCTTGGGAAGCCAGCGGCCCCGGTTCGGGTCCCACATATGAGGGACAGTGACACTGCCCTCTACAGCTAAGATGGTGAACAACAGCTCCACCTGGAGCTGGGCTGCGTGAGTCCCCAGGACAGCACAGCTGCAGCCCCTGCTGCAGTGGGCTGCCATAGGCTACAATGAGAGGCCGGCAGCCGGCGTGAGCTGCCAATAGCCATGGTGAGTGACCATCCAGAGGCCGGCAACTTATCTGCCTCATCCGGGAAAAGCTCAATGATGATACCAACATGGACCAGTGAAGCAACGTCCTCCTCAACTAAACTGAAGAACAAAAAGATAGCAACTTGTCTGTTCCCCTTCCCCAATCCCCCAACGCTGTTCCCCTCCCCCAATTCCCCAATAAAATCTTTTTTAAAAAAATAATAAATAATTGTATGAATATAATATTACATATGGAATACGGGATTCAATGTAGAAGCAGGGGACGGCGTGTGTGAGCAGGGTCAGCTTCACAGGCAAAGGATCTGAGCAGGCGCATAAGAGCTTACTAACGACGTCATTTAATGCTTTCCCATTCGTCTTGAAATCCTTGATACTGTGATGTTTGAAATTGTGCGTTATAACGAACTCTTAACGGTAGAATGCAACATGCACATGAGCAGAGGAGATAGCGCAGCATGAGCGCCCACCATTCCCTCGAGACGCCATTCAGGACACGCAGCATAGGGTGCTGGTGGGCTTATGACACATGGGAGGTCAGTGATATTTAAAGGCATCTAAGGTAAGTAAGTACTGGACATCTAAGGCTGAGTACGCAGGCGTACTGACAGCCCTTCCAGGCAACACTGTCTTCTACCTGAACTTACTTTGAATGCAAAAGGACGCTAGTAATATTGAAACAAGCTTGAAGGACTGAGAAAGTCTTCCCATCCTTTCTTATTCAAGTTACTTCTCTGTGTCAGCTAAGCACTTACGCTGATATCGAAGCAAAGGGAAAGATAGGTTAACACCACCTTCCTTTTCCTTTCAGTCTGTTTTTATCCATCAGTAAGCTAAAAGTAGAGGATATTGGTAAAATGTGTGCCTATCCGGAAATGAAATAAAAACATCTTAATGAGGTTTTTGTTTTGTTTTGTTTTTGCAACATTTCTACCATTCTGGCAAGAAGGAAACACACATACATGTATGAGCTACAAAGAGGAATTGAATAATCCCTTTTTACACATACATGTTAAACGCATATTTGTAACTAAAAGTGGCATTGCACACTATAAAACTAAAGATCTAAATATAATAATTTAAATTCTTATGCTATCATTTATAAAATTAATTCAAATAATCAAAATTTAAAATTTTTCTTTACTTAAAACAATATTAAGTAGCACATAAAAAAAAATACCCTGACAAGTCAAGAGCATCAGAAAGAAGGTAAAAATTTTATAATCCAGTAACCTTTAACAAAGCTTTTGTTTTGCTCTTAGAAAGGGGTTCCACATTTTAATTTTGTGCTGGACTCTGCAAATTATGTAAATGGACCTGTTGTAAGGATGTATAAGGAAGATCTAACTTAACCTGGGAAGTGAGGGAAGGACTTCTGTCCAAGTGATAATTAAAGTGAGAGAAAAGACGACCAGGAATGAGACAGATGAAAAAGGGGGTTGGGCAGGCTGAAAGTTCTCTCCAGAGGGTCAGATACAAGGACACTAAAGTAACAGGAAGCTGGGAGTGTTTGTGGAACAAATACAGTCAGTGTGGTTGGAACTCAGTGAGCAGGGAAGGGATTGCATGGGGATGGGGCGAGTTTACATTTGCACCATGATGCATGTCTAGGAAGAGGGAAAATGATGGGCTTGATATGAGGGCAGCTGGAATACCCAGAATTGATTATAACAAAGGCCATCCTATATCAAGTTATTATTATGTGTCAGGCACTCTGCCAAATAACTAATTGACACTACCTTTGTGGTCCTCCAACAACAAAACAAAGTGTGATTTACTGGTTTTGTTATTCAGACAAGAAAATATGAGGCTCAGATAAATTAAGAAATGGGCCCCAGGTCATAAAGCCAGTGACTGACAGTCATAGATGAACCACTGCTTCTGAACAT
Organism: Aselliscus stoliczkanus; assembly: GCA_033961575.1. Taxonomy (NCBI): domain Eukaryota; kingdom Metazoa; phylum Chordata; class Mammalia; order Chiroptera; family Hipposideridae; genus Aselliscus; species Aselliscus stoliczkanus. The sequence goes on from CM066736.1 coordinate 118,279,446, forward strand.
AAACCAGAATGTAAACCCCAGAAAAGAAAGTACCTGCCTTGTCTTCCTGCCCCTAAATTCTTAGCACATATAGCATGTACACCAATGCCTATCACATAATAAGCTCTCAATATTTGTTAAATAATGACTGAATGACTTCATTCACTTATTTATTTGGGAATCTTTTTTGGGAAATTCCTGTGTCTTCATGCCTCCAAATTGATTTTGGGTATATATTTGGGTGGGATTTCTGTGAACTTTGAAAGCCAGTAATATTTCTTTTCAAATGAATGATAAAAAAAAAAAAGGAAGCAGCAAGGTTTAACTGAAAGAGAAAAGACAGGAAAGTAGGATATACACTTTACATTTATTATCTGTACTACCTTGGAAGTCACTTCTTTTGGTTCTGGTTTTTTTCAATAGAATAGAACAGGTAATATGGTAGGTTCTTTCCATTTTTCACATATTATTATGTTATTATTCTGTGAATTATTGGGTCTTTGGAAAAGTCATGACACATATTTGCAACAGATGGCACCAGTTCATTTTTGGAAGTAGTAGAGTCATTCACATCTATGTTATTACTGTGTCATTTGACAGCTGACAGTTCCAGCTTTGTTCTGAAAAAAAAATTGAATGATTTGGTTGAGTTTTGGAGATTTTACAACAAGTTGAAGATGGAAGACCAAACTGTGCATTTTTGCCTTATTTCACTCTTTTCCTTCCATAAAGGGAAGAACACGTGTCAAGCTTGTGAAAAGTTGTATAAAGTTTACGGTGACAATGCTCTTACAAGAACGTCAGTGCCAACGATGGTTCATGAAATTCCGTGCTGGTGATTTTGATCTCAACGACGCTGCTCGGTCAGGAAGGCCCACCGAGGTTGATGATGACAAAATAAAGGTATTGATTGAGTCAAACCCATGTAGCATGATGCAAGAGATTGCAGAAACATTGACCATCCATGATTCAAGCATTCATGACCACCAGAAGAAGATGAGATATGTAAACAAGCTCAATATTTGGGTTCCACATGAACTCAAAGAAGTTCATTTGATGGTGCATATAAACGTCTGCAATATGCTCATTATATGTGAGGAAAATGATCCTTTTTTGAAGTGACTGATAACTAGTGATGAGAAGTGGATTGTTTACAACAATGTGGTGCTTAAATGGTCTTGATCCCGATGTGATGATTTGCTTCAAACGACATTGAAAGCAGACATTCATCAGAGGAAGGTTATGCTCTCAGTGTGGTGGGATTTTAAAGGTGTGTTTTTCAAGCTCCTACCAAGGAACAATACAATCAATATGAATGTGTACTGTTAGCAATTGGACAGTTTGAATGACTCCATCATCCAGAAATGTCCAGAGCTTGTTAATTGTAAAGGAGTTGTGTTCCATCGCTACAATGCGAGACCACACCCACGTTTGATCATCCATCAAAAATTATTGGAGCTTGGATGGGATGTGTTGCCACACCCACCACACTCACCTGAACTTGTCATATTTCCACTTGTTTTGCTCTCTTCAAAACTCCTTGCATGGTATAACATTCAATTCAAATGAGGCTATAAATCAGCACCTTGTTCAGTTTTTTTTTTGCAAATAAAGATAGGTCCTTCTATGAAGGAGGAATTCTGAAACTCACTGAAAGATGGCAAAAGTTTATCAAATAAAACATGTCATTGATTGATCTTTGTTCTTTATATAAATAAATAACCTTTGAAAAACATAGACAAAATATGTCATGACTTTTCCAAAGACCCAATATTTAGCAATAATAGAACTCAGTGTATAAAACTTCTCTTTCACAAGAGAGAGAAAATGCAAAATATGATATATATAATTCTAATGCATCAAATTTCTCAAACAAGCTCATTCCATCATTCATTCATTCATTCATTCATTCATTCATTCATTCATTATTTCTTTTAGGAAGCCTTTCTGAGAGGTGTACCATATGCCTGCAAGAAGCCACCTGCTAAAATGATGAAATGGACAATGATCTCCATTTCTGGAAGTAGGAAGATCTGAGGCAGTTAAACATGGGATAGAGTTGATCTGTTACCCAAAGAAGGTAAATGCCAAATTTATTTACATTTTGAATCATGACCCAGAATCAGACAGAGCCAATGCTATTAAAATGAGGAGTTATAACGCCAGCACCCTTCAAAATAAATCCCAACATGTGACTCATTTGACTGTTGCCCTCACTTTGACTTCCCTTTGATGAAAGAGCAAAGACAGACAGCTATAAAACTTCCTACACAAAACAAGGTCAGTGCCTTCCCATTGACAGACCGATGCAAGCATGTGATCAAGAGCAATAGGGCAAGAATACTGATGGGTTCTGGTCTCACACAGGTTTCCAGAGACAGGTCTGATGGAGACAAAACAGGTACAATGCTCCTACATCAAGGTAGGGCTTTCTGGGTACGGCAGCAGCCATTTATTACAGGAAGTGAACATCACAAAAGGATGAAAATGAGGCACCAGGTCCAGGTGTTTGGGAACCTTCTGATGAGTCTAACATTTGAGGAAGATAAGTAATTGAAGAAGGGGCACATTTTATTTACTGAGTGCATATGAAGAGTAGAAAACATCAGAAGGATGCAAATAACTAGACAGTCAACGCTAGCCAACACCTGGAACAGCCTAGCAAATATTATGAACAGATTTATTTTTAAGTTGCAGGGTTGAATGAGTTAATTGCAGTTTAAACACAATCGCAGTTTTTAAAGGCAAGACGATTGTGGTGTCCATGAGAGTGTGCCTCACAGAATTCCAACTTCACACAGCTTCACTGAAGGGACCCAGCTGCCGGGCTCTGAACTCGAACTCAACTGCTACATTTGTACCAAGGTTATACTTCCAAACAAGCTGCTTCCACACAATACTTAGCATAGGCTTGTTTCTGTAAGATGAAGAACTCCTCTGACAGCTGACTCTGTCTTCAGGACTACATGGCAGCCTTACTGAATTCAATAGTCTAGGGGGCTTCTATCCAACCTCCCTTCCTGTCTCCTTCACTTGGGATCAGAGGCGCTTCTGGTCAGATGGCTCCCCAGGCTTTCTCTCAAATCTGTCTCCATTTTCTTTCAAAGGCCTTAATTATAAGCAAACCCAGTCTCAGTATCTGCTTCTTGGGAGACTTGGACAAACACAGAGATACATCTAGTGGAGACACATGTTGAGTGAACCACTCCTTAGTCTCAATCTGGTGAATGAGTTCCTGAGGAATACGCTAGCTCAGCACTTACTGAATTGAAAGGAACATAAACAAGCTGAAAAATATTGAGTTCCAATTATGTGTTGCCACTGTGCTAACTGCTTCTCATGCCTGATCTCACTTAAACCTTTCAGCAATCCCATGTAGTAGATTTTTGGGTTTTTTTTCAATACATGAAATTGTAGCCTGCTAGCTCATGAGTATTGAAGCCAGAATTCCAAGCCAGGTCTTTATTTTACTTTATTTATTTAAATTTTAAAGTCTATGCTTTTTATTACCCTACACTGTAGCTTTGGACAACAGTATCGTTGATATCTCTTTATATGAGAAGAAATCATTAATATATCTGTAAAAAATAAATTCAATTCACCACCACTGACCCTCTCATCATCATCATCCTTGTCAGTCACAGTTCTAAAGGAGACTAACTCCTATGGAGCATTTATATCTATGCATTCTACCCTTTAGTTGTCATGGTTTCCCAGTGCATTAGACAAACTTTGAAAATAAAGCTCAGATAAGTCTTTGCAGCCTAACTCCAGCTTTGTTTTTTTACTGTATCAGGTCATCTCTTTCTCTATGCTATGCCCTTTGCCCAAGGTGAACGATAGACACTGGGATATTAATACTCTATTAATATACCAGGTTTTAACTACCAATAGGACATACTTGAAAATTTGGTTTAATCTCTGGGCTCAGCAGGATGAATCTGATATCCTTGTTGCAGAAATATCTTTCTCTCCAGGACCAGAAAGATTGGGCAACTTGGGTGGTATTATAGGAAATCTTTTGCCTGGGTCAAAGTCACTGGACTCCAGACTAAGTCAATAATGATCCAATGCCAGTCTGTTTGACAGCTGTCTGGTGGCCTTTGTGAAAGGGCCTCCAGCCAGTCACTTGTGGGCAATCTTCCATGCTGCATTGGGTGCCTACTGCCATTTATAATGACAGACAGCAGAAATGTTGGCAGTTCAGATGGGCATGGAGACTGCTGGTATCCATTATTTGAGACCAGCACTTAAACCCTAATTTAATAACAGCCCCCAAAACCAGTAGCATAATCTTTCCAAAAGAAGGGCTTTTCTCTGGCCCAGCTGCCCTCCTCATCATACCATAACTTTCTCTGTTCCAATAGTGAAATAAAAAAATTCACCTTTGAATTAAACACAAGGTCAGATAAAATAAGTCACTGTGAGGAGTCATTATATTCTCTGTCACTGGACCAATTAAGATTTCCAGCTGTCAGTTTCTAATGTTGCAGCTCCATAAAAAATGACACTGAGATGCATTGATCTGTGTCAAAGCTGCTTCAGAGGGAAAATTGGAACAAAAATAATGATAATTGTCATAGGATGTCACACCATTAAATGAAAACATAAAGAGCAAAATGGTGTGGAGAATCTGCAAAGTCATTCTCCTTGTTGAGGTGAGACCACATTACACCAAAGCAAGTCCACTGTGTCAGTGATTGTCCTAGTTCCACAGTAGATACCCTCTCTAGTCTCTAAGGTAACCTCTGCCCAGTTAATGCTAATTTTATTTCATTTGGATATTTAATCTACGCACACATGGATATGGCTTTGTTCACGGAATTCTTGTTGAAGAAAATCGCTTAGAATTGAGATGGGAAGCAAGTAAAGGAAGCTACAATATATATAATAATCATCCCAGAAAGAAACAGGGTCTTCCAAGGACACAAGGAGACAGGGTGCTCCTTGCTCCTCCATTAATTGACGAGACAAGAGGCAGAGCTTAGTGAGCAAAGGTATATTGATGAGATGTGACTGAGCTTACCATAGAGTGAAAGAATGAGAGAGCGCACTACAATGGTCTCATTATTTGAATATTTATTTCTCAGAAGATAAATTCATTATTTTATATTTCTCTGAGCCTGGAACAACAACAACAAAAATTAAATGCTGAAATAGCTTTAAAATCAATTCAAACTTTTGAGACTTTTGTGAGTTAGTTGTCGAACACGGACATTATTAAAAATTAAACTATTATAAGTTTACAGTTAAATACATTATGTTAAAAACAAAGGTAAAACAAATTCAAAACTCATCACTTACTAATTATTTTACTACTTTTTTACTATTATCTATGTCTGTTGAAATATACAGCAGAAATACTATTTACATAGCGGTGTGCGACTGCACATCTCTTCCTAATTCTGTGCTCAGGGACATCAGCTTAATAATTTTCTTTCATTGTTTTATTTTTGTCTCACTTGTTAACATAACTAAAATATTAACTGACTTTCATTCTGGCACTACATTCACATGCATTGAAAAAAGATTGGCAATGAATATAATAAGAGCTTAGCTAAATTCAATGAGAATATTGAATGAGAATCAATTAGTTATTTGAAATAAAGTGCACTTCATATGTCACTAATAATTATAAAGTCCATGCTGCATATGCTTTACAGCAGTAAAACTTATAATTATCTTATGTATATGTATGTCCATATAATATATATACATACAGAATATATATATATATATATTTTCCCTCTAGGGTAGAGGGAAGCCAATTAAACATTTATCAGCAAACCACTGGATGAAATTGACTAGCAAAGTAACATCAGAATATGAAGGCCCTTACAATCCAGGGAAGGTAAAACACATCTTTGCCATACAGAGGAGTAGAAATCACCTAAATTGGTGTTTACATAGATCTATGAAATTTAAGTGGCCTTCACAAAACTTGGCACATCTGCTCTGAGAAGCCTGGAATTTCTTTCAACACTGCTATTTGGGTGAAGCCTGAACTAACAAAGGTCTTCTCATGAAGGTAGAGCTCTAAATGGAACTTCAAATTGAAAAGGGGTCATATTTTCATGTTTTATTTCTACATATTAAAACACCTTAAATACTTTCAGATCACTGTCATATGTCTCTTCTCGAAGAAGAAAAAAAACATAAGCATGACGCCCCTTCTAGTCAGTACCTACATTTTGGGGGTTGCATGAAATATGGGGTGTTTTGCAGATCCTTTCTTATAGATTTCTTATATATAGTTCACTTTAAAAAAAGAATATAAATTGCTTTTAAAAGCACTTTCAGTAGATTTCAGTCATCAAATAGCTTTCAGTGAACAAATATGCATACATAGAAATTTCTTGCATCTTTTGCAATAATGATAAAGATAAGAACACCAAAAAGGGATCAGTTAAATACTTTACAGTAACCCACCCAAACAATACTATTTAATGATCAGAAAGAATGAAAAGGTCTGTATACAACATCATAGAATGACGTCAAGTGAATAAAAGTAGCTCACTCTGCATGGTTTGAATGCATTAAACAGAAAGCAACCAAGAAACAAGACAAACAAATAAAGAAACAAAAGCTCATAGACACAGGCAACAGTTTAGTGGTTACTGGAGGATAAGCAGGGAGGGGAATAGGAGAACAGGGTAAAGGGGGTCAAATATATAGTGATGGAAGGAGAACTGACTCTGGGTGGTGGGCACACAATGTGATATACAGATGATGTGTTATAGAATTGTATTCCTGAAACCTATGTAATTTTACTATCCCAGTAAATTTAATTAAAAAATTATAAGTATACTAGATTTGATTAAGCATAGAAAAACTATTGGAGAATTCTCTTTAAACTATTCTTACTGATAACCTCCGAGGAATGGGAAACTTTTAGATTTGGGGGCATTTAGAACTTACTACATTCTTTTGTACAGTGTGCATTTTTTTTCCAAATGAGCAAACATTAATCTAATAATAACAACTGCCAATAAAAGTCATCTTAGAAAACAGATGTTCCAGGTAGATTTGTTCTTCACTTCTTCTTGCAGGTGAAAGCAGGGAGGTAGGGATTAGAACATTGGCAATCCAAATGTTATTAAGGTAAATACTTGCCAAGGTGTGCAAAACCTCCAGCTACCTCCATTGTCATTGTAAACCTACATTCAGAGGAGAAATGAATTGCTTCTCAGTCTTTTGGCTAAGATCAAATGCAAAGGAGAAATGAAAAAGTCTCACCTTTACACACGAAAACACTTATGGGATGGAGATGTTAAATCATATCTGTATGTAAGAGCGTGAGAAATCTAGTCAAATCTAACTAGTTCCCTTCCTTTTCATGATGCTATCACATCTGGACTAGAGGTTGCATCATGAAGATAATGGCAGAATCAGCTTTTAGATGTGTTTGCCCAGCAGGGGGATTTGCACACTCCTCCAAGAACACACTGACAAGTAGAAAGAGAAAGGATATTTTTGATGACTAGAGGGAAATTTGCTTGTGTCCTTACTCTTAGTTTTGTTCAATGGTATATAGTACGACCTTTCTACCTTGATCCAACACTTATTAATCCTGAGTAAACCACTGCTACACACTGTCAATTCCATGAGTTCAGACTACCTCTGCGTGAGAAGTAAGAATGGAAGAGAAATGCGGGCTGAAGGGGACAGAGCAATAAAAGGAGAGATGAGTGAGAATAGTGGAGAGATAAATGAAATGAGCATGCAATAATTCAACCAAATGAGACATGGTGACACTAATTATCTTGTCTCATGATGCACAACATGAGCTAAATCACTGTCCAATCTCTCTTTCACATCAGAAATATTTAAAAGAAATCCAACTCATTAGCATGTTAGCATATGCACTGATATTTAGCCATCCTGGGCATTATGCATCATTTTACCCCAGCTACACTTCCCACTTCAATAGAAGGGAATGCTATTAAATCCTCGTCACACTTCTCTTGGTTTATCATCATTGTTTGAGCATTACCTCTGTGCCAGGGACTGTGCTTAATGTTGGTGATAACAAGAATAAGTCTGATGTGTTGGAGCCACAGTTACTTTGGTGATCTCATCTCTTACAAGTCTCCCTTCCTTCACTTAGATTCAGACACTTTTTTCCCCCTCCATAATGCCATCTGTTTTCACATCTTCATAAATTTGTAATGAGTGGTTACTCTAATTGGGAAGCCCTTTCCCTAGAAATCCACATAGCTAAATCCCTCACTCCCAATCAGGCCTTTTCTGGTATGTCATCTTCTCAAGGAGGCTTGCTCTCACCAACTCATTTAGTTTTGCAGCAACTGAACCCTTAGCATGTATCAACTATATATTTTACTTATGTAAGTTTGTAATTTCCCTTCTCTGCAGTGGAATCTTCTTAGAAGACGGGATCTTACTGACTTTGCTCATTGATGCATCCTGAACACTAAGATTAGTGTCTGGTACATAGCAATTGTCCAATAAATATTTGTAAAACAAATGAATGAATAGGTGAATGAATGAATTTCTTGTGACACACACAAGAAATGTTCTGAATTTCCTGCTGTTACTTTTTAGTTTTGGAAAGACCTTCCTTCTGTTTCTGAACTGCACTAATTTAAATCTCCATTTCTAGTCACAGATTATGCTTCTCTGGGTCAAGTGTTTTTCCTTCTTTCTGATACTTGGGTTCAGTTGTTTTTGACTACTGTATCAACTATTCTCTACTAGTGTTCCCAAAACCTATGAGGGAATTATGTTTGTGATCACCTTCTGTAATATTTCAGCAAAGGCACAGTAGTATATAGCACAAAGTGGTTATGTATAACACATAATGGGAAAATGCACAGGTAAAATTTATTATTCATAATAATATAGAGGGAAGGCTTAGGGCTGGGAAAAGATGCAGAACAACTGGGATGGAGAAAAATAGAGGAAAACTTCACTTTTTTTTTTTTTAAAGAAAAGTGAATAGTGAATTCTCAGACAATATGACTTATCCTAAACCTATATAGTAAAGTCTCGATTCCTCTCTTAAAGATTATCTGATTCTTTAAAAATTTTATAAAAATGTTATGATAAGCCAAACATCACTAAAATATAAGTCCTTCTAGGTTGCAAGGACTTTTATGCCCAAGAATTATTTCCTTCTAAAAAATAATATTCAAATCAATAAAATGTAAGAGTCCTATGAATACCAGCCCTGTCTTCCCTCAGGAATAGGGTACAAGTCTTTTTGAAAATTTGTTGTTTCTGAACTACTGCTACCAACCCAAAGCAGGTTAATTTTTAGGTTTGGATTAGACCATCCTGATTCCATGAGTTGATACATAGCCCTTTTCTGACTACGGAAGGGTGAAGCTTAGATGAGTTGCTTTAGAATGCTGAAAGAGTTGTCATAATCCTGCTACAGACTTCTTAGATGGCTTTGATAAATAGCATAACCTCAGTAAGTCTGTTTTCTCATCTATACAATGAGTTAATTTGAAATAGTTCATCTCTAAAGTCTCTCTAATTTCTGATGTAATATGATTCCACAAAATAATTTATGATCTGTGGTGAGATTTCCCATCCAGCTAGAGGTAAAGTAGTTTGTATTAAATAGCTGCTTTTTTTTTCTTTTAAAGATTTTATTGGTTAATTGGGGAAGGGGGAACAACCAAATTGTTGTCTTTATAGTTGTGGAGAGGGCATCTAGCTCAGCTCCAAGTCCAGTTGCCATCCAGCCACCCGTCTTGGCTGCTCAGCTCAAGGTGCCACATTTATTCTTAGTTGCGGGTGGGCGTAGCCTACCATCCCATGTGGGAGTCAAACCAGGAACCTTGTTGTTAGGAGTGTGTGCTCTCATCAGCTGAACCATCTGCCACTCGTTGGCAGCTCAGCTCAGGTGCAGCTCACTGGCCCATGTGGGAATCGAACCGGCGACCCTGTTGCTCAGAGCTTACACTCTTAACCAACTGAGCCACTCATCTGGCCCCCTAACTGCCTTTATAAATATTCTCTGAAGGCACTTTCATATTTCTCACTTGGAGGATTGAGAAACACAGCTCCAACTTCTGTAGCTCTGTCAACATAAGCAGAGAATCCCCTTTCTCTAAGAAGTTACTTAAATATAGTCATTCAGCGGAATAAATGGCAGGGCCAGCATTGCTAGCTCTTAGCCTACTCATTTATTGCCAGTCATTATACAGAAAGTGTTTTTCAGTGGTCTTGGTGCAGTCAGCAGTGGTCACGGAGTAACAAGGGGAAAAATAAAATCATTTAGGAATAGGAGGAAAAGTAAAGCTGAAATCAGTGTTAAGAGCTTCTATTTTTATATACATTGAAGGACTTGAAGGAAGGAGTAAATGCCCTATGGGTAAGCTATTTACCTTTTGATTCTTTTAATCATTTACATTTCTAATGAATGGAAAGGACTAGTGCAACTGTGAAGGCTCAGGCACTCTCTAGGGCAAGAGGACTTATGGGAAGCTGAATCAGGGCAATTGTAAAGATAGTCACATGTCCTTGCAGGAGGTTTACTCTTAGAAGCGGGCATGAAAGGTCTCAGCGTGGTTCTGAATGTTCCCCCTTTAGCTTCCTAGTTTCTGAGATCGAAGACATTGAAAGTTGGGAATTAAAGTTAGTTCTGTTTTGTGTGTAACCTTTTCTTTCAAAGCACGAGGCCTTGAGAGGAAGTTTAACTTTACAGCCAAGTGACCTTGGGCAAGTGAATTCGACTCTCTGAGACTCCGTGAAATAAGAATGGTTAGAAAAGAGCTTGGAATAAATGCTGTTTAAGAGCACCTTCCAGCTCTCCCATGCTGTGGTTCTTGGCAACTTCATTCCTCTCAACATCATCTTCCTCCTTTTTATCATGAGGGATTTTCTTCAGTCACTGAAAGGTTCTGAGAAGTCCTGAGAAATCATTCCATCACCATTCCTGGCCTAGTCATCATCTCATCCCTGGTTTGGCTGTTCTGCCTCATGAACAGTGAAGGCAAGATCAAGTAGTCAGCATCCCTCTCGCCGCTGTCAACCTCTGCTTTCAGAGCCCCAAAAAAAGTTCAGCCCCCAGGGTAGTAGCAAAGGGAACAGTGGTCTAGGAGGCTCACACTGAAAGTACCACGACAGGAAGAATGTGTCATTGCAAGGAAGATATTGGAGATAATAAAATGGTTCAAACTGATGTGATTGATTCATCAAGAATGACACCAAAACCAGATTCTTTTTAAACCAAACTTCCATAAAAGACTCCAGAAATTTCTATTATATTATAGGAGATGAAGGGTGGTGTTGTTAAAAAAGAAAGGGGTGTGGGGGCAGGCCCTGGAAGGTTCCACTGCAAGACAGTAAATAATGCTGGAGACCCTAAACATTTCACACTTCATATTTCTGTCACAGGGCTTGTCTAGACAATTGCCAGCAGGATTACAAGAAAATAGTGGAGAAAAGATGGAGGAAATGGAGAGCACTCCAAGAGGCCTTGGCTCTAAAAGTACTACAATCAGAGACTCAGTGAGTTTTGATCACAGATTTCCAACTCTCAGGCAGGCATTAGTGGCGTACGGTGCTGACAATCAGGTTATGGAAGGACAAAGTGGACCAGTGAGCTTGTGTTGGGTTATAGACCAAGATAAACTTGGTCTTACTACAACTCATAAATCATTTTGGAAAATCATAGAGATGTATTGGAGTGAGGTAGATAAGGAAATTCGAAGAGATGAAAGCCAACATTGGTAGCCTTGTAATTCCAATACTCAGCCAGATATGCAAACATCCCTGAGCCACATGATGGGATAGAATCAAAAACATGGAATGTCCACCAGATGAAGATATATCCACTCTTCAGGCTGAGCAGAGGGGGACTTAATCAAGCTTACTCTTATCAAGGCTAGCCATTTTATAAGAATATGAAATTCCGGCAATAGGAACTGTAAAACAGATTAAAGATCTCAAAAGCTTGTTTTATTTTTGTTTTTTGTTTTGTTTTGTTCTTTTTACTATTGACTGAAAAACTATAACTATCTTCACTGACTGTATTATCTACACAGCATAGTTATGGATTGAATTGTTTGTTTGTTTATATTATAGGCATCTCTTCAATAATGACAAGCATGCTATGAACAGCCTGATTGTTTTTTTCTCAGCAACCTTAAACAGTTGTAAAGTTGATTGACACCTGGCAAATTAATATTTTTAAAACTGCATTTTAAAAACTTATTTGGAATATAATTGAATAAATTGAGTTTTTTTCCAAGTAAAATAAAACCTGCAAGCCTCTATTAATAAGTGTCCTAAATAATTGTAGAAAAAATGAATGGTTTTACATCATGAAACTGAAGGTCTTTTTGTTCTTAAAAACTGTTTTCCCAATTTTTGAAAACAATATTAAGAAAATAGACATGATAAACAACAAAACAGTAACTACTAATAGTTTTTGAGTTGTGATGCATTCTTAAACAACTTTTACTTATTTAATATTTTAATCCATCCTAAGAAGTAAGCATGTTTATTTCCACTCACATTTAACTTGCTTTAGAATAGGGACTCTTTGTCTACCATTTGAGCTAAGGATTTATCATGGATCTGTGAATCTCTTTGTATCAGGTTCAAAGTGTGTGTGTGTGTGTGTGTGTGTAAAGGTATGCAAACATCTAAAAAATAAGATGTATGGCTTTCTTTAAATTCTCAAAGTGCTGTGTGATCCTTTCCTTTTAAAAAGCGTTTAAGAATCTCTTGTAAAAAGATATTTGGGAAAAGTAATTTGGCCCAAATTTTAAAAGATGATGGCAAAAGTGTGTAGAAGAAATGGGATGGATTGTAGGAGATTTTAGCTAGAATGTATTGCATTATTGCATTTTTTGCAAGAACATTAAAATGTGTCCTTTGATTAGTGATGTGTATAGATTTTTGAAGGGTATTCCAACTTTCCTCCTTTGCTCTTTTTCTCCAGTGTTAAATATAATACATGAAATATAACTGAAACTATTAATCTAAACATGATTCTCATTAGTTTCAAAGCACAGTTATTGCTCCAAAGTATTTTGACAAATGGCACCCTGCTTCATCTTAACTCTGCTTTCACATTCAAGAGCAAACAAAGCTTGCTATTCCCCCTTCTCTTCAATGCTGAGCCAAAAAGCAGAGCTTCATATCTCCAATTCCAGCTGTGCTTTTATTGTGCTTGACATCAATCAAAGCTTCAAAAAGATTCCAGAATGATTTTTCTCAGTTTTCACATCAGAAGGGTTTTCACAAAATCACTGTGTAGTAGTAGGGGCACTGATAAGAAATCTCAGAAGGAAAGAAAATGTTCTAATACGGAGACTCTGGGAGAAGGTTGATAAAGGATCACCCATGTCCTAGAAAAAGGTTTTCTGATGGAAAGCAGTGCAATCTGAAGTACAGTGAAAGAGCCATTGGCAATAATCTACAATCTTTCAAACAACACTAGATGCTACAATGGGCACAATGGGCCATATGAAGGCAAGGATTTACATGGTCAGATGACCCCATTTAAACACTTCTTCAATGGATGCCATTGTCTTCCTGAAGAACTAGGGAGCCTAGTAGTTCTCTGTAAGTGATAAAAGAGAGCCACTTCCTGGCTGGTCAGAACAGGAATTCCTTCCTCTGTGTGTGTGTGTGTGTGTGTGTGTGTGTGTGTGTGTGTGTGTGTATTTTTTTTAAATTGGAGTTCAGATTGCTTCCATTTTTGCCTTCCACTGCCACTAATTCTCCTTATCTCTATCTCTATTTTAAATGCTTTCTCTTTCTCTTCAATTTGTAATGTTACCCAAATAAATAACAATCAGAAATTCTCAACCATAAGGTATTTTGGCTTTTCTTAGTGCTGCCTTGCTAGGCAAACAGCTCCCAGTTATGCCTGCTTTAGCATTCTTCCTTCCAGTCTTTTGTCCCTTTCCACCTCCACCTCCTCCAATTCCTCCTCTCCTTTTCCTCCCCTCCTTGTCTCCTTTTATTTAACTTTGGTGTTAAAAGCCCACTAAGTATTAAATATCTGGTAAATCATTTCCGTGATCTATCACATATTGAATCTCTACCATGTCCTAAGAACTATATTAAATACTTAACATGAACTCTTCTTCTCACATCAATGCTACCATTGCATTTCTTATGGGGAAACTAGTTTTGGGCAGATGATGCCCATTTTGCAATGTTACACAATTGAGTAGTTGCAGTTAGGACTGCAACTTAGGACCTTCCTATTCCAGAGGACTAAGCACATCTTCACTATGCTATAATAACACAATACTGAAGCATAGCCACAACCAACCCCTGTAGGCCAGATCCAAGGAAGTATGGACAAAATCTTTAAAAGGAGAAAGTCACCTCAACTTCTTAATTCTCACCCCACCCCCAACAAGATGGGGACACTGGTTATACCTGCAACTCACTATAAAACTGTAGACAAGGGCCAGCCAAGTGGTGCATTGGTTAAGAGTTGTCTTGGGACGCCAGCTCTGATCAGCAGGGTCCCAATTTGAATACCATATGAAGGCCAGTGACACTGTACCCTCTAGAGCTAAGATGGTGAATAACAGCTTGACCTGGAGCTGGGCTGCCATGAGTCGCCAGTGATGGTGTAGGCTGTAGTGGGGCTGGCCGGCAGCTGGCATGTGCTTTCATGAGCTGCCATGAGCTGTTGTCAGCAGCCATCCAATGGTCGGCAAGCAACTGCCTCACCTCGGAAGAGTGCAATGATAATACCAACATGGGCCAGTGAAGCAACATCCTCCACAATTAGACTGAAGAACAAAAGGACAGAAACTAGTCTGCTCTTCTCCCCCAATTCCCTAATGCTGTTTCCCTCTCCCAATTCCCCAATAAAACCAATTCCACCCCCCAAAAAACAAAACAAACAAAAACAACTGTAGGCAAGTAGTCAGATCTATTTGAGTTGGCATATCAGCTGACATAGGTTTTACTATACCCACACAATGTTGATACTTTGTCAGGTTTACCCCCTATTAACTCATCCACCTACAATATGCCATACAATTTCAGCCTCCCTGGCATTCCCCTTGTTGTTTATTCTGCCTGAAAATACTCTTGATATTAATGTATCTGTCTTTTAAGACAGGTGAATTTCCAACATGTCCTGAAGTTTCCTCTGACTGTTTCAGCCCATGCTAATCTGTCCCAGTGTACTGACCACTCACAGGGTATACTGTTAACACATACTTAAACATTTGATTTAATAAAAGTTCTTCCTTGGTAAAGTTGTGTCTGGTGGAAAAGCAACTGTTTCCTTTGGTTCTCAGCACAATGTTAAAACAACATACTGACAAGACTGGAATTTTCCATCTGAAATCTCCCTGTTATTTTGAAATAGGTAAGGAATTGCAGAAAAGTCACAAAAGCTGTCCAAGTGCTGAATCTGTTTTCATGATGGTAGCAGGACCTTCCGTATAAATTAGTCTTCTCCACACAAAGTAATGTGTGGATATTTCCATGTTTTCTCAGAATCTAGCCCTAATATTTGCCTGAATCCCTTAATCTTACTTTAATCACTTGACTTATTATACCCTGGTTGACTTTGGCATTCACAAGATAAATGTACTCTCCATGATAATTTTGTCAAAAAAAAATCCCTTGATTGATGGCCCCAAACAATGTGCAACGCTAAACAAGAATATATTTTGATTTCCAGTCAAGATGGTAGAGTAAGTAAATGCTGTGCTTACTTACCTTCTCTAACGACTACATCAAAATTACAACTAAACCACAGAACAACCATCATTGAGAATCACCTGAAGTCCAACTGAACCAAAGCCCTACAACTAAGGTCACACTGAAGAAGCCATGTTGGGACTGGGGGAGGGGCAGAGATGAAGAACGGGCTGGTCTCACACCCACATGTCACCATTAAAAATTGGGAGGGGTATCTTAGCTGTGGAGCCCTGTAACCCCACCCCACACTGGAAGAGTGACAGATCTCAGTCCCACACCAGACACCCCAACCCAGGGTTCCAGTGCTGAGAAGAGATGTCCCCATAAGTTCTGGCTAGACAACCAGCAGAAATTATGGCTGAGTGAGTCGAGAGGGGCTGTAGTACCAGGTGACCCTCTTAAAGGGCCCAAACCTGACTGACTCACTTACTTTGAGCTCCAGCTCTGGGGCAGCAGTTCAAAAGATGCCAGAGGCATATGGAGAGGATCAGAATTGTCTACCTAAAGGGCAAAGGCTGAAGGGCCAGCTTTTTCCCCCATAGAGGAACTGGCAGAAGCCATTGTTTTTGTTGTTGAGCCCTCCATCCCCAGGTGTAGGCAGAAACCATACCTCAGTCTCCATCAACATGTTCCTTCATTCAACCCTGGTGATTTCCTGAGACCCCACCTCACCCAACTGCCAGCTTACCCAAGCCACTTCCAGTGGCTTTTCTGTACACATGACTGCCTTGGTTCAGGCTGCAGATATTTCTAAAATTTCTCATAGGTTCACAAAACCCCAACAAGTACTATCTGGCTTCAGTGTGTCTTGAACCACTGATGCAGCAGCCCCAAACCCAACACTAGTGCCAGCCAGCCTTGATTCATGGCTTGGTCTCAGAAGGCATCTCCAAGCCCAGTACTGGTGACAGCCATCTGCAGATTGTTTTTGGTCATGTCGGGTGGCCCAAGGCATGGCACACGCTGTGGTTGAACTTGGCCTGCAGTGGGTCCCCTCCCAGGAGGCCCCAGAGCTGGCACACCCAGTGGCCAGCTTTGGACCAAGCCAGAGCATCACTCAGTTGCCTCCAAGGATGACACAACAAAGGTAATACTAGAAAAGAACCAGAGCCCTCCTAAAGCAAGTCCTGTTCTATCGGGCTGCCCCTGCACCACAGCTCATCCACTGTACCCATGCTAGCCTTCACAACCAATCAGCCTGAGGGTCAATCCCTCCCACTGATGTGCAAACATCAAACAAGCTTCAAGTACAACAGGAGGGCACACACATTCACACAAGGGACAAACTTAGAATACCCAGCTTTTGTAACTAGGAAGAATATGCCACTGGATCCCACAGGACACCTATTACTTAAGGCCACTCTACTAAGATTTTAAAACATAGCAGCTCGGGCCAGCCAAGTGGCGCATTGGTTAAGAGCTGTTTTTGGGATGCCAGTGGCTCCAGTTCGGATCCCACAAATGAGGGCTAGTGACACTGCCCTCCACAGCTAACAACAGCTCCACCTGGAGCTGGGCTGTGCAAGCCCTGGTGATGGTGTAGTCTGCAGCCCCTGCTGCAGTGGG
The DNA here is from genome assembly GCA_033961575.1 of Aselliscus stoliczkanus. Lineage (NCBI taxonomy): Eukaryota > Metazoa > Chordata > Mammalia > Chiroptera > Hipposideridae > Aselliscus > Aselliscus stoliczkanus. Next base: position 118,296,651 of record CM066736.1, read on the forward strand.
CTGCCATAGGCTACAGTGAGTGGCCAGCAGCCAGCGTGAGCAGCTGGCAGCCAACGTGAGCTGCCAATAGCCACGGTGAGCAACATCCAGAGGCTGGCGACCAATCTGCCTCATCTGGGAAGAGCGCAATGACGATAGCAACATGCGCCAGTGAAGCAACATCCTCCGCAACTAGACTGAAGAACAAAAAGACAGCAACTTGTCTGTTCCCCTTCCCCGATTCCCCAACACTGTTCCCCTTCCCCAATTCCCCAATAAAAACAATCTAAAAAACAAAAACAAAAACATAGCAGCTCTTCCAAATACATAGAAATAGACATAGGAAGACAGCCAAAATGAGAAGACAAAGGAGCATCTCCCAAATAAAAGAACAGAACAAAGCTCTATAAAAAAAGGCAAGCAATCTATTAGATGCAGACCTTAAAACACTGGATATAAGGAGATCAGTGATCTCAGAAGGAACTTCAACAAAGAGATAAGAAACATAAAAATGGAGATAGAAAAAAATAAAAAAGAACCAGTCAGTAATAAAGAATGCGATAACTGAAATGAAGAATACATTAGAGGGAATCAACATTGATTAGGTGAAGCAAAAGATCAAATCAATGATTTTGAAGATAAGGTAGTGGAAAACATCCAATCAGAACAGCAAAAAGACAAAAGAATCCAAAAAAAAAAAAATAAGGCTAGTTTAAGGGGCCTCTGGGAAAACATCAAGCATATCAGCATTTGCATCAGAGGGGTACCAGAAGAAGAAGAGAAAAGAACAAGGAATTTAAAACCTGTTTGAAGAAATAATGATGAAAAACTTCCCTATCCTGGTAAAGGAAATAAATATATAAGCCCAGGAATGCAAAGAGTCCCAAACCAGATCAACCCAAAGAGACCCACAGCAAGACACATCATAATTAAAAAGCCAAAGATTAAAGAATAGAGAGAATCTTAAAAGCAGCAAAAGAAAAGCAGTTAGTTATGTACAAGGACTCCCATAAGACTATCAGCTAATTTCTCAACAGAAACTTTGCAGGCTAGAAGGTGTTGGCATGAAATGTTGAAAGTGGATACAAAGTAAGGACCTATAATCAAGATTACTCCACCCAGAAAAACTATCATTTAGAATTGAAAAAAGGTAAATAACTTCCCAGAGAAAAGTAAAGCTAGAGTTCATCACCATCAAACCAGTATACAAGGAATCTTAAAGCAAAGTCTTCAAGCCAAAAAAAAAAAAAAAAGTCAAAAATATGAATAATAAAATGCCAATAATTACATATCTATCAAACATTACTTTAAATGTAAATATATTAAATGTTCTAATCAAAACAATAGGATGGCTGAATGGATAAAAAGCAAGATCTTTACATACACTGCCTAAAAGAGACTCATTTCAGATCGAAAGACACACACAGACTTAAAGTAAAGGGAGGGGAAAAAAAAAGTTTCATGAAAATGGAAGCAAACAAACAAAAAAACCTGGAGTAGCAATAGTTATACCAGACAAAATAAACTTTAGAATAAAGGGTTACCAAGAGACAAAGAAGGACCCAGTAATCCCAATTCTGGGTATTTGTTCAAAGAAACTCAAAATGCTACTTTAGGGGATATATGTATCCATATGTTCGTCAAAGCATTGTTTACAATGGTCAAGTTATGGAGGCAGCCTGGGTGTCTCTGAGAAATAAAGGATGAATAGAAAAGAGGAATTGGTACATATATACAATGGAATATTCCTCAGCCATGGAAAGGAATAGGTTCTTGCCATTTGTGGTGGCATGGGTGGACATGAAAGGTATTGGGCTGAGTGAAGTATGTCGGACAGAGAAAGACATATGCAATGTAATTTTGCTTCTATGTGGAATCTAAAGAAAAAAAAGAATCAAACACAACAGAAACACACTCATAGATATAGAGAACATTTTGATGGTTGCCAGTGGAAGGGGGTTTTGTGGGGGTGGATGAAAAAGGGGAAGGGATTAAGAAGTACAGATTGCTTGTTCTCAGTAGTCATGGGATATAGGGTATAGTATAAGGAATATAGTCAATAATATTGTAATAACTATGTATGGTGTCTGATGGGTACTAGATTAATTGGGGTGATAGATGGGAGGGGGTTGGGGGCAGGGTGGAAAAGGTAAAGGTATTAAGAAGTACAAATTAGTAGTTACAAAATAGTCATGGGGATATAAATTAAATCATAGTGAATATAGTCAAAAATACAGTAATAACTATGTATAATGCCAGGTGGGTACTAGACTAGTCAGGGGATCACTTCTTAAATTATATAAATGTCTAACCACTTTGCTGTACTCCTGAAATTAATATAAAATAATTTTGAATGTCAACTGTAATTGAAAATTTTTAAAAGGGGAAAAGGGGAGAAGGGGAATAAGAGGTCCAAATTTCCAGGTATAAAACAAAGAAGTCATGGGGATGTAATGACAGCACAGGGAATATAATCAATATTATCGTGATAGCATAGTATGGTATCAGATGGCTGCTGGACTTATCATGGTGATCACTTCTTTAAGTATATAAATGTTCAATAACTATGGTATACACCTAAAACTAATATAATATTATATGTTGCTATAATAAAAATCTCTTAAAAAGAGTGAAAAGCAAAAAAAAAAAAAGAGTGAATTTCAAAGGATTATTATTTTCCCAAGATATATATTTCTCTTAGGCCAATATATAGACTTATATTAGCACTAAATGTAGAATCAATAAACTCATTTTTTTTTCATCTTAAATGGGTATAAATAGTTTTTTGTTTTATGTAATAAGTGTTCCTTGTAGAAAATTTAGGATACCACAATGCATAAAATAAAAATCACAATAGAAATAATTATTTATATAACTTCACTGCATATGTTTTTAAACACACACACCTGACACCAAAATGGGATTATACTTTATATATTTTTCTGTGGCTTCCTTCTTCACTTACTATGTAAATAGTGTACATTATAAAGTCAGCTATAGTTCCATAATTGTTTTCAAAGGTTATGTGGTGGATATAATCTATTTTGATATTACATTGTTTCTAAACATTTTATATTATATAAATGATACATATTATACATAAATATTATTATGTATTATAAGTAATACAGCAAGTACAACCGTGCTTGGATGTCATAGGTCTGAAGATGGGAACACAGAAGTATTTTAAGAAGTATTTTAAGGGATTGGTAATATCACACATGGCATGGAGGTGAGCAGATTGTTTGGAAGGAGAATAAAAAGTGCCAAGGAGACTATTTCAGAGCCTACAGGAAGAATTCAAGTAAGAGAGTATAAGAGCTCATTAAGCTTAACTTTCTGACTTTCCGCAAAATTGGGTGGGATGGGGAGGGAGAGTTAGGGGATGTTAGAAGATGGGGAAAAAAATCAGAAAGCCACTAGTTTTGGAGCTGAATTCATAGTTAACAGTCTCCATGACTAAGCTTTGTCTCTCAGCAGTAAAGACCTGATAGGCAAGGAATGATGAGACAATCATGGGAACATGAACGAACACACACATATATACACACACACACACACACACACACTATATGTATAGTTTCAGCATATGTAAATTCATGATATTAAAAAAAACAGTCAAAAGAATTCACCCATTTAAAGTATATAATTCAGTGATTTTTAATAAATTTACGCAGTTGTTTACTAAAGTTGCAATAATCACCACACACACAAAAAAAGACGATGTAAATAAAAAAGTGGTTCAAAGACTTAAATAAAAGTGGAGAAGATAAGGAGGCAGTGAAGCAACAATTAGTGAGATAGGGAGAACACCAGGAGTGTGTGTCCAGGCAACCAGAAAAAGAAAATCTGTCACAGAGGAAGGAATGACTGGCTTTGTCAAAACAATTGTTGACTCAGAGAATTTGAGGATGAACACCTTACAAAATCTTGAATGAATGCTCGATTAAATAATTCCCAAGTTCAAAAGACCCTGGAAAGAACAATAGTGTTCAGGCTAAATGAAAATAGTGGTCTGAACAGCGATTTTTCTTATTTCCTCATTTGTACCTATCTGGTAGTTTAATTGGAAATTCAGCAAATTTATCAACTATGATATGATGATGATGTGTTTAGATTCTCAGAACTCAGATTGCCCAGTATCCTCATGGTCTCCTATCTCTAAAATACTGATTATAATACTTGCCACTTAGGATTAGTTGATAGCATGTTGGCAAAGCAGGTAGGAATGTTAGGATGAAATACTCCAAGCATATAGAACATGTGATTACTATACTCAGCACTGTTCTCTTTCCTAGTAGGAGATCGCTTAAATAATTTCTCAGCTACCCTAGAGCTTTGTCAGGGGCTTCTGGGAAGTCAAGCTCTCTTCTCCTGCTATCTGGTAGAGTGTGATAACTGCTCGCCTTGCCAGAGAGGCAAAAAAAGCTGAAGCCGGGGCATTTTTATCTCTTTGAAAGGCTCCAAACATGGCAAGTCATATGACTGCTTAGTGTTCAGTGAGAGGAGGGGTCTGAGCACAACCTTTTGTGAAGGCTAAGAATCAGAAACAAAAACTCCAGAAGGATCTTAGAAGCAATGGTAGCCCATGATTTTCAAGATAAACCTAAGGATCCAGTCAGCTAGGAAACAAATGCCAGGCCTGCACTTATCTTTTCTGCTGCATCCACAGGCTCCATGCGTAAGTGGTTCTTCAAGATTATCAGCGAACAGAATAGGGCTGTATGGCCAGCACTGTGTAATTAAAGACCAAAATAAGCAAGCCATCAGAATGATATTGGATAAACTGTTAGATGTGGCTTAATTGTGCTTTTTCAGGAAAAGACATGCTTTGGATGTCTAAATTTAATTCTGCTCATTAATAAAATTTTGAGAGAGGAATATGAAAGAGAATGATAAATTAATAGATATTTATTGATTTGTTTAAAAAATGTAAAAATATTTTTAAAATACCCTAGAGGTCTTATTAATTGATCACTAACCTATTTTTGCAAGGCGTTAAAAACAAAAAACAAAAACAAAAAGGACACAACACACTTCCCCTAAAATCCACAAGGGCATTCTCTATCACCTTGCCTGCCAGATAAAGCTGAATGTCAGGAGAGCTAAACATCTGGATAGCATTAAGATAAAAATATCTGGGACACCACCACCATATGCTGCAACAAAATGGCCAGCTCCATTCACCCAGGCTTTGTTTATGCTTTATATTAATGGACCCAGTTGGAGCAACCAGGCAGCCAACTAGCAGCATATGCTTCTGAGACTACAGGTGTTTGATTCCATCTTTGGAGGCAGTGCATGGGTAGACAGCCCCCATCTGTGCCCACCCACCTGAGCTGTGAGAGCACCAGGGACTTGGAGAAACTCCTGGATGTTGAGACCTTCACTTTATCTGCTTAACAAACTTAGCCATTTTGAATTGATACTGATGTTTTTTGAGAGAGCTCTGAAGATGGGATGGGGCCATGGGAAGATTATGCATATTGTTCTGTCTGCATTGATTTACTACATATTCCTCAATTCAAGTTTTCCCATTGGCTCCCCAGTGCTTTCAGGATAAAGTCTAAACCTTGGTGAGGGTGTTGGCTTCTCCTTTGAATGAAATGGGGAGTGATTCAAGGGCTCTTAGCAGAGACACAGGCTCTGACTCACACTCTGCAAAGATAATTGTGGCTGCTCAGCAGAACACTAGATTGTAGTGGCAGAAGAGGTGAGGACAGATAATAGGCATCAGCAATTATATATATATCAAGACAATGGAGATATATATATATCTCCATTGTCTTGATTGACACCATTTAGAAGGAACTTACCACCAAAATATAATTAAAGTAGAATATCTACATGGATGCTCCATCTTCAGCCTCAATCCTGGAATTAACAAAACGCCAGCATAATTTTCTACCTTTGATGAATTTCTCACTCCCTCACACCTTTAAAATTCTATTGTGCTCTTTAAAGTAACTGAAAAGACATGGGGAGATTTCCATGTTCATTTTGTATTGATGATGTCCTAATCTACCTGTTTCACTTTTCAAGTGATAAAATAATTTTTCTATTGAGGGATATTTTTTATTCATGGAGAGTAATAAAGACATTAATACATAGTGATTATATTATAGCTCTTGCTGTGATCTGAAAATCCAGCTGTGTTCTCTTCATCTTCTTTATAGCTAAAAATAATAGATGCTGTACAACTCAGCCAACAATTCAGCTGATAAAACACCGGGCTGACAGGAGCCTGTTCCTCTTGTGCACAGATGTTATCTTTTAGGCAGTAGTTTTTTTTTTTTAATTGATTTTTGTTTTGATTAGCACAGCAAATAAGTAAGATAGGCTTGCTCAGATTTTGTTTAAACAAGGTGATTTTTTTTTTTACTTCATATTAAGTTACTAAACCCACTATTTTTCAAGCTTAATGGCCTGTCTACCAAAGGGTAACATCAAAGAAAGTCAACAGGGTTCCATCTGATAATGTCTGAAGGTTTCAAAGATACTACAAAAGAAGCTGCTGTTTTCGTTTGCCCAATATCCAGCCCTCTTTCTCCTAGAAATAGCACTTCTGTTTTTACTGAGGAAGCACTCCTTCTCCATGGCTACTCTAGGTCTTTTGTTCAGTTTGATATGACAGTAAGCTCCAAGAATCAACTCCTCATCCAGTTGTCATCAATCACACAATGCCATTTCTTTATATCTGTAATGACTTTTTCGGTGATGAACATATGACCCAGGTTAGGCCATTGAATATCAGGTCTTAGGTATTTGCTCAACTACCAGTCTTTGGATTGTAACGGTGTGATAACTCTGTAACTGTTCATGGTCATTTTGAAAATTCAAAAGGAAGATACTACTTGACTATAAAGCCAACTCAGAGAAGAATTGTTCCAAAAGATAAGGAAAGCAAAAGGATTATTTCTGGTAACCTAGTTTTGAGTTGCTAGAACTAAGGGTGCCTGAAGTTACAGCCCTAGACTATTTATTTTTGTGACACAATAAACTCTTTCTTTTGCTTAAGGCAGATGGAGCTGAGTTTCTATCATTTTCAACCCAAAGAGCCTAGACTGATTTAGAAAACCAGACTCACATGAGGATACATCTTTCAGGAAAGTTCAAATGTTTAAAAAGGGAATTATATGAGAATTGGACAAGAACTAATTTTGGTGTCAGAAAGTCTCAATTCAAAATTTCATACTTTTAATCTGACTCCTATTGAACTCATCAGTGAGAAGGCTATAATAATATCTTCCCCACCAATATTACAGGGTTGTTGTGAAGATCAAATGAGACAATGCAGATACAAATTTTCCAGAAATTCAGTGTTGTGCAAAGGTAATACTAGATCAATCTTATTTTTAAAATATAGTAGTCCATTGTGTTTCCTAAAAAGATGAATTATCTAGTGCCCTTTATTGGAAGAGTTATTTGAAAAGTACAAGGTGCCTCATTCTGAAGTTTTGAGTGGATGAATTTGACTCTTACCATGAGTTCTTAGGGTACTTTTGTCACAATGTCAAGGGGAGCTAGGAATTTATCAAGTGTAGGTTCCAAGTGAGAACATCATTTATTCATTCATTCAGAAAACATTTTTGAGCACCAAGTCTGGTACTGAAAATGACCCCAGAGATTTAGGCAGAAAAACACATTCCAGGTGCAGCTGGAGATAGGCTAATATATAAATAATTGAAATGTGATAACATAAATGCTATGTTAGAGATAAAAATCAAATACTATACAAGCAGAGAGAGGGAATCCACTATAAAAGCTTCAAGATACTGGGGAAAGTTTCAGTAAAAACTTGACCTTTAAGCTCTGTCTCAAGGGATAAAATATAGCACTCCAGGGAAAACAGAATTGAAGGATATTCTGCAAATTTTAGACCTAAAGGTGACTGTGGAGATCAAATAAGCTTTGAGCAACAGATAAGATACTGAATTTTTATTGAGGACATTTGTATTTTAGTATAAGTTCTACTGATAACTCACTCTGTGACCTTGCTAAGGCTTCCTCATTTCTCTGGTTTTATATCAATTTAGAAAGTAGGGGGTTATGTGACCATCAGAATATATTCCAGCTCAAAGAACCTATAGTGTATGTCTGAAACCTCATTTAACAGATGCAAAATTCTAAGATTTAAATAAGTAACTTCCTCAGAGAATGGCTATGAATGTAAGACAAGAATGACTCGTGTCATAAATTCCAACATAAAATTACTGTTCATGGTTCAGAGTTATTCCACTTGAAGTTAACTTCTGGTTCCATGTTTAATTTCTTCACAGGTATTTTTGTGATTCTCAGCCTGAGGCACACAAGGAGGGCTGGTTCAGCCTGAGGAGCAATCAGGCACCTGGCTGTAGTCTTTTTTGTGTGTGCTTTTGAGACCCGAGAAAGAACAGTAATGGCCAACTGTACCAGGAAATGATACCCTTGTGTTTTAGCACCGTAGGAATTTTCCCAGTAGTTGGGAGAGATCATAGAACTCTGACAAAAAAACAAGATATTGCCCTGAATCTGTCCCTAAAATGTCCTGTAGTGAAACTAATGTCACTTGGGAACACAGGCCTCAAGTAAATTACTGTCTCTGGTAAGAAGCGTTAGACTTCTGAATAGGCAAATTCCCATGCCAACTTGGTTTTGTCTTGCAGAATGATGTCACAGATAAGACTCATATTCTAGTTATTCATGTATCACCTGGGAAATTTTCTCAAACTGGATGTCCACACTACTACCACCAGATTCCACAATATGTCAAAAGCTCTCTAAAGATTCACCTCACCCAATTGCCAGTTGACCATTCTCAGTAGAGCATCCCAAGGAGACAAGACAAGTTTTTACATAGCAGACCATCATCACTCAGTGGCAACTCACTGAATGTTAATCACAGTGTTACCATTTCACTCTGAATGAACACTTACATGAGACATAAAGTGCTAAGGTAACAACAAATAACAGAAAAATATTCTAGCATGGTGTTTTGACAGTCATCTTTGCAGTGTCAGTCACGTGTGGAGAGTAAGTATATTCTATATATTATTAACCGCCCCTTCACCAGTAAATGGTGCATTGGTATTGTTCATTTTTTAAAAAAATATAATACAAACAAGTCAGAAATTTTATATGTTATAGAATTTATATTATAAAAGCAGTAGCCTCCTAACAAAGATTTTCAGCCAAATTCCATTCAGGTCAACCAATTCTGCTTAAAGCCGCAAGGTGGCAAAATTATTTAGGGAGAATTTACAGGGCATAAAAAGATAAATAGAATTATCTAATATTTCCTGAGTGTTCAAGGCACTATTGAAACACCTTACATTAATTAATCTACTCTTCCCATCAAGACTACAAACTAGGTATTATCACTATTTTTAATGGTGAGAACACTGAAGATTAAAGGGATTACATAAATTTCTCAAAGGGCACAAGTGGGAAGTGACAGGCCCTGGAATGAACCCAGGCAGGCTAATAACCAGAGCCTGTTCTCCTAACCCCAGTCTTAACATTTTCAATTACTAATGTTATAATGATTTTAGAACTATAAGTACCAGGATTGTCTTATCTAATGATTCCTCTACAAGTATTTTCTAATTCATAGGTATGTCATTTAACTGAATTAAAGTAGTCTTAACCAAAATCAGTTAAATAGCTGATGATAATAAAAGAAAACCAGGTTAACAAAGAAAGAAAGAAAGAAAGAAAGAAAGAAAGAAAGAAAGAAAGAAAGAAAGAAAGAAAGAAAGAAAGAAGAAAGAGAGAAAGAAAGAAAGAGAAAGAAAAGAATGACTTCATACTATCTCATTTTCTAGCTTTTTGTTTGCTTGCATGTGTTTTGTTTGTTTTTAGATGGATTAATTAATCTAGATTAATAATCTGCATCCAAAGGACTATTGCTAATATCCATTTACCTTTATATATTATGGTTCTCTCCATAAATCAGGGGCCTTACTGTTTGTCTCTTCATCAACCATAAACAAAAGCAAGTCACACGTGGCTTGAGAAACAGCTATTAAGTACTAAAAATAAGACTCAGAAAAATTGTATTATCTGGAAAGTAAGCAACAAGCGCTGGAACTTTGGATAATTTTCCCATCAGAGCAAAGCTTTCTGCCTCCAAATAAAGACTTCTGCTTGGATTTCAGCCCTGTCACATGTGCAGAAGGTGAATCCATCTTGATGGCTTTGCTGTATGAATTTGCCTACTAAAGACCCACACCACTGGAAAATGACAAGGCCCTGCTTAAATGATTAGAAAGCTTCTAGAGAAATCCACAAGAGACAAGAAAGATTTTACTTCAAGTTCGGAAGTTGTGGTCTTATCTTCTTCCCCACCTCTTAAACATTGAGCTCTAATGGTCCCAAATATTGGAGTAGGTTGTTTTATTTCTTTGTCTGTTTTTTGTTACTCATTTAATTAAAACAAACAAACAATAACAACGATAACAAAAAAATATCTCAACCAATAAACAAACAAAAAAAGCTCAGGCCCCTTGGATTTCTAGAAGGAACCAAGTTCTTTTTATAACAATAAATAAGGAAATCTATTTTTAAACTCCCATTTCTACCATGGAATTAAAAAAAAATTAAATATGGATTTTTAGTAATTACTTAATCTCAGCCCTTTCTCTTAAAGATGGAGAAAACCGAAGCCCCAAAAGTTAACTAAATTATCCAGTTACTTGTTTCGTTAATAGTAAAATCAAGTTTTGACAACTAACTTCCTAGCCAGGTGTTTATGACTTGCAATTATGTCTTTGTTCCCATGAATACACACTTCACTTTAGGCTTGGATGGGTAAAACATCTTTGCCTAGTATAACTTTGATGCTTTTATTCTTCTTCTAATGGCATCCCTAGTGAAAAGGGAACAGCACAGCCTTGACATTACACTTTTAAGCAAAAATATAGTAGGTGCTCTCGAAAAAGAGGAAGCAAAACAGCAATGAAATTCAATGAAAGCTAATTACCTGGAAAAATACATTTTCATCTAAGGGGCAAACTCTCAGAATTCAGCCTGAGAGAGATGGAATTCAAGTTTAATCTCACTTTGGTAGTTACCTTAGGTCTTCCATAAACTATCGATAATCATCCTTAGAATACTTTGTTAAGATGGGACAGTATTTTTTAAAATGCTTCATTAATTGTATCCATCATTAGGGGGTAAAATAACACCAAAAATATATTGTTGTTATAGCAAGCCTTCATTATTTCGTGTGCAGAGTAGTACAAAGGTCATGGAGAAGACTCATTTCTAAAATATGTCCTTTATTCTTTCAACTCTTCTGGTCTGTACTGACGCTTGCTTAATTCATATGCATGACCTTCATGCTCAGTAGTGATAATGGACACATTATTGATGTAAATGAACTTCTACACCATAGATTTGCATTTATGTGTTAAATAGTTTTGGTTGTTAATTAGAATTAATTTAGTATTACCCTAATACCAAAGCCTGGAAGACATTCCAAGAAAAGAAAACTACAAATCAATATCCCTTATGAATAAAGATGAATAAAGTTCTCAATGAAATATGAGCAAACCAGGGCTGGCTGAGTGGCTCGTTGGTGAAGTCTTCGCTTGGGAGCACAAGCTCTGAGCAGTGGGGCCACCAGTTCAAATCCCACATGGGCCAGTGACACTGCGCCCTCTACAGCTAAGATAGTGAACAACAGCTCGACCTGGGGCTGGGCTGCTGTGAGTGGCTGGTGGCCTAGCTGCAGTGGGTCTGCAGTGGGCTGCCATAAACTACCATGAGTGGTTGGCAGCTAGTGTGAGCCACCGAGAGCAGCTGTGAGCGGCCGTCCAATGGCTGGCAAAAGATCTGCCTCAGCCAGGAAGAGTGCAATTATCACAATACCAATATGGGCCAGTGAAGCGACGTCTTCCACAACTGGACTGAAGAACAGAAGGACAGCAACTTGTGTGTTCCCCTACCCCAATTCCCCAATAAATTAAAAAAAAAAATTCTAGCAAATCAAATCCAGGAACTAATAAAAAGTTTTATACCTACACATTATATGAAATATCCAGAATAGGGAAATCTATAAAGAAAATAGAATGGGGATTACTTAAAGCTGGAGATTTTGTGGAGAATGGCTGCTAATTGCTACAATAATTCATTTTGGAGTTATGAATATGTTCTAAATTTAGATAATGGTGATGGTTTCACTACTCTGTGAATATACAAAATACATTGAATTACACATTTCAAATGAGTTAATTTTATTATATGTGAATCATCACTCAATAAAGATATTAAAACTGAGCAGTATGGAGCAAAGACTTCTAGTAGCACAGTTTTTCTTCAATGAACAGAATTAGAAAGGAGGGTCTATGAGATTTATTAGATCTTATGTCTTCACCATTTTTCTTCTTCTAGCTTAATTGTTTTCTTTGAATAATATTTTCCTAGCATTTTACCAATATGACTATTAAATTATCACTTAATTGAGATCTTTTTGCTTAGACCAGTAAGTGATTTATCACTAACAGCTATAAAGTAGGTATAATACTCATGTGTAACTTATCATAGTTAAAATACTATTTTAGATAATACTTAGTGACATCCCTATACTTTTGTCGTACTCACTTACTTGTGCTCTATCATTCCTAATGTGAGAGAGCTAGCTATACATTGCGTTATAAGTAGTTAATGTTGGGAAAATATTTCTATTTTTCTTTTAGCACTGTTACTCTTGCATTTAGAGGACATCTACCATCTAGGAAGTGTTGGGAAAAGGTTATATGCTTCATCCTATGCAACAAAGAGCAGGTTATGTGAAAGGTAACTGGGAGAACAAACTTGTGCGTTTCAGTCTCTTCTTGGTTCTCCCTTTTGGGCTTACCTGTCCTGACAGTGTGTGCATTTTCTTTTGATATTGATTGAATGTGTTAAACACACCTAGGGAAAGACCTATGTTTGTCTTCTATATGCATATGTGAACACTTATCCTTCACTAACCCTGCTACTGGAGCTCAATGTAATGAAACAAATATTTGTCTTTCAACTTTCCAATTACAGATCTATGTAGCAGATTCCTCCTTGAGTGAGCTGGTCCAAGAACGAGGCTTAGACACTGGAGTGGACTAGTGAGAATTAAAACCTCCATGTGTTTATTCCCCAATTTACCTTTATAAATAGCAAAGCTGATATTTAATTACTGTTTCAATTTTCAAACGATTCCCAAAATAGAGGGCTAAAGTGTAATGTGATTCACTATTTTCTTAAATGGAAACAGCATGGCAGAAGTAGCACTAAGCCTTGGGTCTACTGTTCATGGGAAGGTCACCTGTGTCATGTGTATCACATCAATGAAAACAGACCCCAGGTAGCTTTAACCTATTGTCCACGCTTGTGGAAATGTAAGTTACTTCCAAAGTGACAGTAGGTGATAGGTTCATGACCTAAAATACAACTAACCTGGACCAGATGGGGAATATAGTATTTCTGAAGCCTAGCTCCCACCATGGAATCACACTGAGTGTCATTTGAACAGGATGGTGACTGTCTTTGTACAAAACGAGGAATTCACTAGCTCCAGATGGAAGCAGGCTGACACACTGTTTCTGTGTCCATCCTCACTCCTTGCTGTGTCCCTGCTCTCCAAGGATAGGCATCCATCTGTCCAGAATTATTTAACTCGAATTTTGCCTGGAGGCAGGAAACTGGGCAACATGGCCAGACTTACATAATACTCCCAAACTGTACTTCCACCCTATTTATTTCAGTGATAGGTTTGAGATTTCCTAAGAAAGGAAAAGAAGGGAAACTGGGGTGAGGCTGGGTCCTATTTCTCATGTACTTAATATTCCATGCTTGAATTGTTCATCTGTCCTTATTCTCTTTTTCCTGAGTCCTAAGTTCATGTTATACTTCCATGACAGAGAGAAAAATGGTCCATTCTATTACCTTTCACCAGGCACATTCTCTTTTTGCAGATACTGTTGCCTCCAGAATTTGTCAAAACCTATGTGAGGCTCTCTCTTAAATGTTCATTTGCCACCCTTTTGTATTGGTGACATTGATACTCCTACCTCAGACCTGTAATGGAAATAAATAGTGCAGAACTGTATTCTGCACATTTTTTTTCTCTCTATGTGCTGACCAACTCATTTTATCTGCAATTTTTAAATTATATTGAGATGATTATTAACAGGCATATTAGTATATAAAGGTGGCATGGTGAATGCTTCAAATAGGAAGTGTGGAATTGCTTATATCTGCTAATTTCATGTTCTCAGTGTCTAACTAGACATTATATCTTTTGAGAGCTACCTCTTTTGCTTTTATTCTACTGGCCTATGAGCACCTCTCAGTTGGAAAGCTACTTAATGGGAAATAACTACCAAAATGAAGAAGAGACCAATATCCACCAACTGTATTAATCAGCCTAGACCTTCCTTGAATGGCATATAAAATATCAAGTAAGGATAACCAGAAATTTGTGAAAAAAACCCACAAAATATTAATGCTCAAGACAACTCTCCAGATGAACAAACAATATTAACCAAGAGAGAAGTTTGATTTAAATGAATATTATCTGTATGCATATTGTAACAATTTATTAAAAGCAATCATGCTATTTTAAAAAGAGATCCCATGAATTCAAATTATAATCATTACATGCTCTTTCTACATTTACCTTTTAATATTTGGACTAGATTTGTAGTTGGTTAATCATTGCTTTTACTGCTTGCATTTGTCAGTAAGAATTTTTTTCTTGCTTATATTTTCTTACTCATATTTTTTTATTTTTTATTTTTTTTTACTTAAAAAAGGCCATTTAACATTTCTAATAATACTGGGTTAGTGGTAATTAACTCCTTTAGCTTTTTCTTGTCTGGGAAACTCTACAATTCCATTCTAAATGATAGTCTTGCTAGGTAGAATAATCTTTGTTGTAGGTTCTTGACTTTCATCACTTGGGCTATTTCATACCATTCCCTCTGGCTTGCAAAGTTTCTGTTGAGAAATCAGCTGCGTTTGGGGGGAATCCTGAACCTGCTTTCCTACCTAGAGACCTAAAAGATAAAAATCAAGGAAACCTTCCAGAATACAGGGCAAAAAAGAAAATAATAATAATAATAACAAAATAATAATAATAAACATAAGAGCAGTTAATTCAGAACAAAAATGAAGATTTAGGGGCTCCAAAACACATCTAAGTGGAGTTTCACAAAACAAAACAAAACAAAAAGAGTCAACAGAGGGAAAGAAATAATAATAAAATAAAATTTCCTCAAGTTAAAGATCCTCTGTCTTTAAGACTGCAATATTCTCTCCAGTGTTAGAAATATTCTCTATCTTTAAGACTGAAATATTCTCTCCAGTAAGAGAAAAATCTGTGCTCAGACATCTGTTGGAGAATTGTGAGTATTGTAAAGATAATTTTAAGAGTTTTTAAAGAGATTATGTGTAGGATGCAGGGGAAGAAGGGAAGGCTTTGTGGCCTTATTAAAAAAAAATTGATCAACTTAACATTTTGAAGGAAACTATGGATGCTAAAGGAGAGTAGTGCACTCTCTTCAAAGTTCAAAAAGTAATTTTGAGTCTAAATTCCTAAATCTACTAGTCAAAATAGTAATATTTTAAAATGACAATGGCTCAGAATGTTGAGCTTTCATGTGTCTTGCTGAAATAGATGTTACTGGAAGATGCACTACAGAACATTTTAAAAGGAATTTTAAAACAAGGACAATAAAATAAATTACCCATTGATAGAGATGAAGCAGAAAACAATTGGTACGATTATAAAAGAAAGTTGGAGAACTACAGAAAGATATTCTCAAGTACAAAGTGCACTCCTTGCATAACTATATAATTTAAAAAAAATGAAATGTTTCTAAGTTTTAGAAAAATGCACATGTTTCTATTAAAATGAAAAAAGAAAAGTTACACTCTTAGCTGAGTGTTGGTTGCTACTGAATTTAGGACCTCCTTTAGGGCAGGGGATTGGTAGCGTTTATCTTTGCATCCCAAGTGCCTGAACTTTTATCATACATGAATGTCCTTTAGGCATTTTTTGGTTCAACTTTTCCAAATAAAATCTCCTCTCTCATGCTCATTCCTCTAAGCACATCACCATGTCTGACCTGCCAAACTAAAAAGGAAATTTAACTTCAGTTCTTTTAAACTCTACAACTAGAGAATAAATTTTGTTTTTCTTAATTCTTCAATGAAACCTCAATCCATAGAGATTTCTATCTCCACTATCCTAGCTTGGGTACTAATTAGAAACCAAAGGAGTGGTCCAAGAAGACCTTACCTGTTCTCCCTTCCTGATGGGTCTCTGCTTTGATTACATCCATCATTTATATGCAAATATTTGATATTGTAAGGTATAAAACAACATTTAAAAGTTGTATACTGAATCTTATTTTGAAAATTACTATTTTTCTCCCACTATACATTCTCCTTTTCTTCTACAAGGTAATATAACTCTCAGTGGTTACCTAGCTATCTGGCTGAGTAGAATAAAATTACCTTTTTCCTTTTGGCATGTAGATATAGCCATGTTTTTGCTAAAAGGATATAAACAAAAGTAGTTGTGTAACATTCAGGAAATGACATTTAAAAGATAGAGAATGCCCTCTGCTTTACTCCTCACTGAGAGGCTGGAAGGGAGAGGCTGAAATGGGATCAACCAAACAAGATAAAAATCGTAAGCCATGCATTGATGATGAGGAAGCTGGGTCCTTGATGAAGATAGAATCCTCATTCCTAGCCATGGGTTGTCTAAATTTATGTTCAGAAGAAAAAAAAAACCACTATAAAATTCAAACTCTAATGTTGGCTTTTCTGTCACTCTTATAAATATTTACAGCCTCATACACTTGCTGAATAACATTAGACTTCTTTAATCACCATCAAGGCAGTTCATAATGTGATTAAGCCAGTCTTCTAACATTGTATCCTACTATATCTGCCATACAACATGGATTCCTGCTACTGCAGCCATTTACCCTTTTTGTTCTCCTTTCCATCACCCATAGTTTCCCTGTTCCCTCTGTCATCATCTCTACCTACTTCCTCTCTGACAATTTGGTTTACCCATCATGCTCAGGTCAGTATTCAATGCATGAGTTGAGTAAAAACAAAATAGCAAACAATTTTGTGGTCTAAATTTCAACAATTCACAAAAAGATTAAGATATATAGAATTACTAATTGCTGAAAACAAAAAAACAAAACATGGATGTCAATCTCCCTGAACCATTACTATATTCTAATATATTCACCTTTACTTTGCTTCAAAGAATAAGAAATAAGGAGTGAATTTACTGCCAAGCTTTTGTTCGAACATCTTATCACAATATGTCTTTCGAAGAGCGGCTATAGTTTATCAGTATGTACTTTGGAAATTTAAAGGTTGGAAGATGAAAACAGCCTACATAAACAGACACACACAAATACACACACACACACACACACACATTAAAACACAAACACACACAAATTCAGGTATGTAATATATAAAAGGTTTATACTCTTCATACTAGCGGTCATTAGAGTTCGGAAAACCAGTCACTGAATATTTTTATGACCATTTCCCTCCATACACATACATGAGCATACAATCCCTGACTTGTATTTTATAAGTGTTCTCTTATTCAGTGTTTTAGCACTAACTTCCTGTTGCTATTGAGTCCAAATTCAAAATTTGATGAATACATTCCAATTACATCTCATTTGGAAGCCTTATGCAATTTATTTTAAAGATCTATCACTTTCATTGGCACTCATTTGTGGCATCATTGTACTACTTCTCATCTGCTGGAGCGGTGATTGTCAGCCCTCAGGAATCTGTCAGACAGCTTAAGGGTGCCCATCTCAATCAGAGGGGGGAAAAAAAGTGACAAAAGAAAGCATTATGCCTCATTAAATGATATTACAAACACTGCCATGCTCTAATCTGTAATTGAAAATAATTTCCGAACCACACAAAGGATGGCCTCCTGTGAATTTTCTAACACCTTCAAATTCAGAGATAGTTTGAAGACATTTAATGATTGCATTATACGGTCAATCAGTACAAGCCAGAAAAGCAGCCTCTATCCATTCTTTGAGTTGGAGCAGATAGATACATTAGAGACAAAGCAGACCCATCATGAGGAAAGAAACATGGTGACTCACGGAGCTCACTTGCAAGTCAGAATTTTGGAAGAATTTGGCTGTTGTAGACTGATGTCCACTATACAAAGTCTTCACAGCCAGGGATCCCTGTTGTTGATGCTACATAGAAAAACCAGGCACCTGCCTGTGTGCTGACCACCCGCTGCCATTCTGAGCTGTTTGTGCCAGGTGAAAGTTGAATCCCATTCATGATGCAGCATGGAGTTCTCATTACACCTGCAAAGGCTATTGAGGACTGGAGACAGACAAAAGGCTTTCACTACCTCTGGCTGACACTCAAGTTCCTTTCAGCAACAATGCACATTCACAGGAGGGTAAAAGCTAAGAAAAGAAAGCAAGCAGTAAGATAATTGCAGCAGTCATTTCAACAGTTGGAATATCTGGGGTGGTTTACTCTTCATCAAAAATTTCCATCCTACTTTCCTCCCAGAAGTGGTCAGCAGCCTGAATGGGACCAACTACAGCCACCTAAATTGCATTTGATTTGATCTTGTATGATTTGAGCAAACACCATACATCAGATACTGTGCTACATGTTAGAAGTATGTGATTTCCCTATTATAAAAACTAATACCTGAAGGAAAGAAGGATATAGGGTAAGGTTAGGGTAAAGAAATCTCTATACTTGAAATTCAAATCAGCTCATGATACTGACAAGAATTAAAGTAAATAGTAATGATCCTGGAACACATCGTGCCCATAGGTAATAAAATGGAAGAGGTGGAGAGAAAGGGACTTCGGGAAAACTTCCTTAAGCAATATCCAGAGAAGGAATACTGTCATCAACTGAGAAAGTATTCTGGATGACTTAGATGGGCTTTCTTATACTGTTATACCTCAGGCATCAACTATAAAGAAAGTTCACAGTCATATCACATTTTAAAAACACTGGCAACTTGGGCCGGCCGAATGACGCAGTAGTTAAGCGCTGGCTTGCGAAGCCAGCGGCCCCTGTTCGGTCCCACATATGAGGGCCAGTGACACTGCCCTCAAAAAAAAAAAAATAATAATAAAATAATAAAAAAAAAAACCCACTGGCAACAAACTAAGATAAGCAATAATTCATTCACTAGAATTTCATCACCTTTGAGGGATATGATAAAATAGAATCTCCAGACCTTTTCAACTATCAATATACATTAGAAAAGATGCTGCACAAAAACAGGGTGTTTGAAATTTTTATCTGCTGTACCCCCAGAACCAAAAACGCTATAGGGCATATATGAGAGGGCGGAGAGTGATGACTGACTGACTGACTGATGAATGAATGGATGAATGAATGAATGAATGAAGAAAGCCTTGCTACAGAAACTACTGTAATGATGTTACTGAATAAACCAAGTCCATGTCCTCAAAATATGAAAATAATAGTAAGATAACTTTATTTCCAATTCCATCCTACTGGCAGCAAATCCAAATGCCATTTCCAAGGTAAACATACCCATGGCAAATAGAGTTTTCCAAAATAGTATTTCTGTGACTAAATTCTCAATCTTAAACTTTTTTTTTTCCCTCTACAGATTGTACTCAGAACCTGGAGTCCCCTTCCAAAAGAAAAATCTTTGTTGATTGTGAGTTTCTTGAGACCCCTCAGGGTTAACCAGCATGTTGATGGGCACTATTTGTGGCACTTTAACTCTGACCCCAATCTAGGACTGGATGCTGTCTCTGCAGTAACTAGTGAGAGGAAGTCAAGCATAGTCCTTTGCCCAGTTACCTAGCTTTCAATCTCAGCTTTTCCATTTACTAGCCATGTGGACTTGGACAAGATATGTAGCTTCTAAGAGCCTTGGTTTCTCCATCTATAAAATGGAGATAAAAGAAACTATTTCAAAAGATTGCTGTGAGGATGAAACGAATTGATGTAAATAAAGTGTTCAGTGTAGTTCCTGACATGTAGTTAGTGCTCAAGAAATAGAGGTAATTCAGTTTACTTCTCAGAGCTCTGTGATAACACAGTGACATGACCCTGAATTTAGGGCCTAAGCTCAGTGTCTACACCATATAATACTTTCTCCAATTTTCATCCTCTCATTACAACAATCTTCCTAAAAATTTCTGTATGTAGTTTTATACAAGACTTCTATTGGGTGGAGGAATCTTTTAAAAAGTAAATAATAGGTGGGAAACCATCAACGGAAGTTATCTGCAAAAAAAGCCTGAAAATCGGGTTTTATAATAAGCATCGATATGAACTTAAAGGAGAATATAAAAAGAAAGAAAAAAGTAAGGAAGGGGGGAAGAAAGGAGGGAAGGGGGGAGGGAAGAAGAAAGGAAGAATGGAGAAAAAAAAGAAGAAAGGCCAAGTAGTCCATTACAGTGGGTCCTTTTTCTCCACATGTTTACATTTCTGAATAGTCTAAAATAATAATTTTAAAGACAAAATCATTTTCCTGAACAGGAAGTCTGCTACATTTTCAGTATGGTTACTATAAATGATCCAAACTGAAGTGTCCTCTCAACACTGGACCTTATGGATGATACTAGTCTAGCAATTCCTATTATTAAATATAGTTAATACCAATGGAAGGTGAAACTAAAATCCTTTCCATCCATAACTCAACAGGTATTTAAATTCCTTTCTAGAAACAATCATATCAGATACTTATGGTAAAGGGTAAGGAGCAAGGCAGAGAATGCTTTATGCAGCCTATATCTTAATTATTTGGGGACAATTGGAAGTACAGGTTATGCTTCTAAAGATCAGGAACAGCAAATGACTTGATGTTACCTCAGTCTAAGGTGTAGGGTTCATGTTATACACAGTGTTCCAACTAACATGAAACTCTGATAAAGATCAACAAATTAAATTCAACAAAATCACTCAATACTGATTATGGGCTAGGCATTCTGCTTTGTGAACTTAGGGAGATAAGAAGGTACATGATATAGTAGGATTTCTGTTCTCAAAGATCTCATGAAGAGGGGTGAGAGGATAAATAAATACACACAAAACAAGTGTGTATTATTTTTCAGTTAAGAGACTTCATTTTATTACTATTTAAAACCAGGGCTTATATTACCCAGGGTGCGGAGGATCTCATACTATCAGCATCAACTCAGGGCTAGGAATAAGTCAAAGTAAAGAAAAATTTTTTGGGCCGGCCGAGTGGCGCATTGGTTAAGCGCTGGTTTTGGGATGCCAGCGGCCCCGGTTCGGATCCCACATGAGGGCCAGTGACACTGCCCTCTACAGCTAACAACAGCTCCACCTGGAGCTGGGCTGTGCAAGCCCCGGTGATGGTGTGGGCTGCAGCCCCTGCTGCAGTGGGCTGCCATAGGCTACAGTGAGTGGCCCGCAGCCAGCGTGAGCGGCTGGCAGCCAAGCGTGAGCTGCCAATAGCCGCGGTGAGCGACATCCAGAGGCCAGCGACCGATCTGCCTCATCCGGGAAGAGCGCAATGACGATACCAACAGTGAAGCAACATCCTCTGCAACTAGACTGAAGAACAAAAAGACAGCAACTTGTCTGTTCCCCTTCCCCGATTCCCCAACGCTGTTCCCCTACGCCAAGTCCCCAATAAAATCTTTAAAAAAAAAAAAAGAAAAAAAAAAAAAAAAAAAAAAAAAATTTTTTGTGACTCTGGCCACCTCTTTTAAGAATAGCCTTGTAAAATTTCCCAACATACGTGCTAGGAAAGCCCAAACCTTCAAGATGCTTGATGAACAAAGGGTTACTTGATCACATGCCTTAGAACCACTGAATTCTATATCTCTTTTTAGGAATTTATATTCAGTTCATTCAAAGCAATTTTTATTTTTCTATTTCATTCTGTACTTCCTCTCCCCTTCTCCCCCAAAAGGAGGCTTGTTCATTTCCATTTGAACCACAGTGATTTCAAGTCAGGGGCCTGGAAGTGTCATGTTTAATTTACCAAATGAATATATGATCATTTACATTTTCATTACTGTGCTTTTGTTTTATGAGGCATGAATGTTTGACTTGATTCATATGCGCTTCAATTTTCTTTCAAGGAAAAGATGCAGCCACAGGGCCATTACTGAGGAGAGAAAGCTGTGTATCATTCAGAGAGGTACTGCCAAATTCCTAGAACCCTGTGACCTCTGTTTTGTGGACTGGCTATGGGCTCTGATTCAGCTTTTGTGAGGCTGAGTTGGGGAGTGGAGAGTTAAAAGTGGGACGCTTGTCTCACAGTGAGCTGAAAGCCTCGTTGTCTCCTCTTCTGTTTGAAAACCTCTTCCTACTCTCTATTCTGTGTGCTAATTCTATGACTGATTTCTTCTTATTAATCATGATTATTATTCTGAACTAAACTGAATTGCCTTACCAGCTATTCAGGGGATAAATACTATTTCATAGGCATCCCTATTTCTTTAATACTAGTACAATCTCACCAATACGTGCAAGCTCATAGGGCAGCATAATAAATCTACATGATGGGAGAGGAAAGAGAGGGAAGAATGAGCTTTGAGACACTGGAAACCTAGGCACCGTGGCCTGGATGTGCTGCTGCAGTATTCCTCTGGCTAGGATGTGGTATTACTAGGGTTCAATTTGTTTCAAGTATCAAGAGAATTGGTTGTCTGCAAATACACTCTTAAAAAGAAACAAGTAGCGTATTAGAGGAAAGTATATATAAAGGGACAGTAGTATAATGAGACATTTGATATTTTCAAAATTCTGGCAGGATTCAACTGTGCTGAAATACCATCTCTTGGTACAGCATGCCCCACGGGAACCACAGAGGCAACAGAAGAACCAGGCCAAGGTATGCTACATTACAAAATAAATATATCTCCCTCCTAGTATATCACATCCCAAATCATTGTGTGGGGGGCTTTTTTCTTTTTTCTGAGAACATCATGGAGTTCACAGGGAAAGTAAGTCCCTGGAGGCTAGATATGATAAGGATGCCTTAATGTGGTACTAAGCAAGCCTTTGAGTGTGTATTTGCACTAGAAGCATCTGCAGGTCCTGAGAGCCTAGATCCAAGTTTAATGCACATTGCAACTGAAAGGTGATATTGTACTCCTTTATTCTCTGGCCACCTTGTATGCTAAATTCTTAGCATATGGTTAAATAAATTGGGAACTGTAATAGTCAGAGTTCTCCAGAGAAGCAGGATGGAATATGAATATATGAGAGACACACACACACTGAGAGAGAGAGACAGGGGGAGATTTGTTTTAAGGAATTGGCTCACGTAATTGCATAGACTAGCAAGTCTGAAATCTGCAGGGCCGGCCAACAGGCTAGAAATTCTTGCAGGAGTTGATGTTATAGTCTTGAGTTCCGTCTGAAGGCAGTCTGGCAACAAACTTCTTTCCTCCATGGGGGACCTCAGTATTTTCTCTTAATGCCTTCAACTGGTTGGATGAGGACTGGGGACGAGCCACATTGTGGAGGGTGATCTGCTTTACAGAAAGTTGGCTAACTTAAATGTTAATTGCATCTAAAAAAGAAATACTTTCCCATCAATATCTAGACTGGTGTCTGACCAAACAACTGGGCACCAGAGCCTAACCAGATGATACATAAAGTTAACTATCACGGGAACCAATAGCCAGGTGTGTGAGTGTGTGTGTGTGAGTGAGTGTGTGCGTGTGTGTGTGTGCGTGTACAACAGAGCTCTCTCCACCCATACTACTATTATAAACTATAGTGTATGTATGCCTGTTTTTATATATGACTATATCTAATCTTCTGAAACAAATTTACCGACGTAAGAAACGTCCAAACCTGTGGAGAATGTTTATAAGAGTTTATTTGAACCAAACTGATGATGATATGCCAGGGAGCAAGATCTCAAATGCTCCTGAGAATAACACTTTTGCAGTTTCTTGTATGCCTTTGAAATGAAGGAGGGAACATGAGGAAGATTACATGAAGGTAGGGGAAAGCAAAGAGGGGAAGGGAGTACAAGACAGTTAACAAGGTTATGTGCTCTGCGGATGTGGATACAGCTTATTTCAGAGGCGTGTTAACCTAGCTGCACAGAAACCATGGACAGGGCTGGCCTAAAACCTTTACTAAAAAAGCCGTACTCGTAGGCCTGGGGCCTGGCGGCCCACCATGACCTGCCCAGTTAGGAATTTATGATCAGATCACCCTGGCAGGTAACTTTCCATAGAACCTCATGTTTTCATACACAGATTGTTATTTTCCCAACCAAATAAGTGAAATCAAGTATTAGAAAAAAGGAAGCTGCAAAACACCTCTGGGGAATTATTTTCAGGTACACTACCAGCTCAGTTTGTCAGAGGTATCATTTTTATAAAAGGCCCTCATTCATTAAGCTGCATCCTGATAGATAACGATTGAACTGAAAGAAGTCAGAATTAAAAACAAATAAACAAACAAAAACAGGTTCAAATGTTTCTTCTCTGTCACATAGTTTCCTTAACTATAAAAAGAGAATGATGTTACAAGGACACATATCCTCACAAAACTTTGGAATGTAGAAGAATGTAGGAACTCCATGCTCTGGGAGAAAGGAGAGGCCATACATATTCGGGCTCATTTAAATTATTCTCATCTTAGACAAACATCCTACAATATGTTTTGTAATTTATCCTGTCCTAGGGCCAACTTAATTAATATGCACCAGAGAGTTCAGCAAGCATGCCACCAAGAGGCACAAAATACAAAAAATAGGTTGATGCTTTTTCACCTCTCTCCTTTTAAATTCCAGCAATAATTCAGTTTGATTCAGGTTCTAAAGCCATGGCAGTCCGATTTATCCAAGTCGAAAACCAACAGCCCATTCCGCTCATGCGTTACTTTCATTTTCTCCAGCTTGTTCCATTAATTTTCTGGGATTCATTTATAAAAGGAGCAGGTTGAAATGGATGCCAGTAAAGGTCCCTTTTAGCTTTGATTCTGGAATTCTAGTCATCATAAATGATATACTTTTAAGTAGAAAGGAAGAATGCCATGCACTTTCTGTTCTAACATGGCACTGTTCAGTTTGGGAGGAGAGAGGTGTAAGAGAGAAAATCAGACTGCTTAACTCCGAACGTGCTGCTTCCCTTTCCATTCAGTAGTTGCCTCCTCTCTGTTAAGAGACTAATTAGGGCAGGGATGATCTGGCTTGGGGATAAGCTGTCTGTTCCCAGCAGTGTTCTCTCCTTAAGGGTGACACATCTATGTGCTCACTACCCACCTACCTTTGTTTTCAGAATAATACAATTATTTCCATCATTGTTGTCTTCCTTTGCACTATTCCCCTCTTAAGACAAGCCCTCCAACTGTTTATGTCCTTGCTTTTCTTTAAAGTATGGTTTGATTTCCTTCTGCTCTTTCCTTCATATCGATCACCGTTTGATGTTTTGTTTTCACATTCTAGCCCCCCTGTAATTTTGAAAATTCGTAGAACAAATCCATCCTTGTGAAGTCCATAGCAGCGACTTTTACAACACAAGTGACATGGAAAGAAGAGAAGTTTGGGAAGCTATCTGGATACATGGATTTTGGTCTTGGTTTGTCGCTGTGAGACTGAGAACAGGCTACATTTTCCCAGGGGGTCTCCTATTCTTCATTTAAACTACAGAGATATCTAAGAAACAATAAACACACACAGTTAAGTTGCAAGATACAAAATCAATGTATAAAAATCCATTGTATTTCTATATACTAACAATGAAATTTCAGAAACAGAAATGAAAAAAATCGATACTTTTTGCAATTGCAACCAAAAGAATAAAATACCTAGGAATAAACTTAACAAAGGATGTGAAGGACCTATACACTGAAAACTATAAGACATTATTAAAAGAAATTCAAGAAGACACAAAGAAATGGAAAGATATCCTGTGTTCATAGATTGGAAGAATTAGAAGAATCAACATAGTAAAATTGTCCATATTACCCAAAGCAATATACATATTTAATGCAATCCCCATCAAAATCCCAATGGCATTTTTTAAAAATAAATAGAACCAAAATCATCAGATCTATATGGAATCACAAAAGACCCTGAATAGCCAAAGAACCCTAACAAAAAAAACAAAAAACAAGGCTGGAGGTATCATAATCCTTGACTTCAATTTATATAACAAATCAATAATAATTAAAATGGTATGGTATTGGCCAAAAAAAAAAAAAAAAAAACAGACACACAGACCAATGGAATAGAGTTGAGAACCCAGAGGTAAACCCACATATATAAGGGCAGATAATTTTTGACTAAGGACCATTACCGATCATTGTGAGTGCTGTGAAGAATGGCAATATGAAGAGAAGGACTAGTATAGGTCAAAGTTAGACAGTCCCTATATGCCAGAGAAAATCCAGTCAAATTTATCTATGATAAAAATGAAGGGATTATGTTAGATCAGATTAAGCTGCAATAAAGTTGGTTTTCAAACCTAGTGTTATACACAAATCACAGACTGTCATCCATGAATCCCTTGAAGGGTGTGTTTGTATGTAACCAATGTGAATGTATCATTTTCTTTTCAAAGAAGGAAATCCCAAAGCTTGTTTCCTTGCAAAATTTTAATGAAAAATAATTAGTGGAGAGACTGGGACAAGAGATAACCATACAGGTTTCTTTCTTGGAGAAAACACAGGTGTGTGATATCGGCCATCTGGGTTCATGCCTGCTTCCTCCCTTACTGTGACCTTGGGAAATCTTATTTCCTGCATCTGTATAACAACAGCACTTGAAAAGATGACCTCTATTATTCCTTGCTTCTAATGGATGTGTGAGTCTGAATATAAACAAATAGTTGTTCTGTTGAAATTGTTCTTTCCTCAAAGAGAGTTAATCTTATATCTAAAAAGCAATTAAACTGAAAGCAAGGACAAGGATTAAAGCAAACTCAAGGACCATAAGGGCAATTATGCACAGTAAAACAGAGATATAAATCTTTTTTAGAAATTGTTCATGTCTGAGGTTGCATAATCTAGAGGAAAAACCAGAGTGACTTCCAGGTCAAAGACATGTGAGTTAAAATCCTGGAATCATCACTTATCAGCTATGTAACATTGGGCAAGTGTTTTGCTATGAATAAACGAGATGGTGTTTGTAATATGCCCAGCCGAGAGGAAACACTCAATAAATGCTAACTGTACATAAACTCACTTAACAGCATGTGATTTTTTTTTTCTTGCAACCATCAGTGAGGACGGTAGAGTGAACCCTCTTGCACTCTCATTCGTCATGCCGAACTCTTTTAGCCTGTCTTTGAGTCGCATTCAACAATATGCTTCTTTGTTCACAACACAGTAGTATTTCTATCTGCCATTAGTGTCTTATTTCCTGGCCAATGGTCATAAATATCAGCAAATATTTGGAGGATTTTCCAAAGAATAAGTGAAAAAAACATTATTGAATGTTTCAAGTACACACTGGCTGTTAAAATGTAATTTTGTTGCCATCAGAGGCCATTGAGTGTCAGATGAGTGATGGTCTTACTTTAAACTCGGAAACAGCTACCAATTATAAGGGCAATCATAATAAGTGCTCAAAAGGAGCTGCACCAGTAAACTCCTCTAAATTTCTGTTGAACATAAGTAATACAATATTCATAGGGATTAGTTTTTAAGTATCCCATAAAATACTGATTCACTTAATACTACCATTTTCAGGAAAATATCCCTGTAATAAATGAAGCAAACTGTTCTGCATTTTTAATATGCTTACTTCGTTTTGTTATGTTACTTTATTTATTTTTGGTAGAGTTTTATTTCTTTATTTGCTCTGTTTTTTGTTGTTGTTTGTTTTGTTTTTCTTTGCCTGTTTTGAAAATCAAGATACCAGATGAACCCAGATAAGGAACAAAATATGTGGTTTTTAAAATCAGTTGCTTACAGAGATAGCTAAGTGACTATCTGAGTAACTTGGCAAACTGTTTTATGGGGATAATATTTACTACCTGGTAGGAATGTTGTGAATATTAAATGACATACATTAGGAAGCATCCAAAAACATGGAAGATTCCTAGTTAAAAAAAAAAAAATGATATAAACGCCTTCACTTGTATATCTAACACTTGCTTCATTAGATGAATAAACTTCACTTGTTAGCTTGATGATAATTGTACAGAATTTCTAACTCAGGAATGGTTTTTTGAGGCGGGAAAGTTCATCTTCTACATATCCAGGAGTCCTCACACGGCTTAACGACAAGAGAAGGACATATGCTACCCAAGCAAACTGGCCAAAGAATCTTGGGTCAATAGGACAGTCAAAACAACAGATAGCACATTAGGATTTCTAGATTAACTTCGTATTATAGTAGAAGGTACATTTAATCCTTTAAAACAAATTCTAATTAGTTTTCAGATAGGATGTAGGAAGTTGAATGACACTACTCCTTCTATCCCAACCATTACCAAAATAAATAAGGTAAAAAAAAAAAAAAAGGAAAAAAAAATAGCTCCAAAAAATCAATCAAATAGCTGAAGGCACAAGGAACTAAGTAAACTAAATTCCAGAAAAAGACAATCTCTTCCTACGTGAGGAAGACCCATGTCTGATTTTATTCCTAATAGAATGACAAAAAGACGAGTAAATGTACCATGAAAGATAAACAGCCAAACTTTTAGTTCACTTTCAGTTCTCTGTTGGGTTGGCATGATGCCTTCCAATTCAAAGAGCCTTATTCACAGAGTAAGTCTCCAGACACCTGAACTTCTTTCCCTTGTGTCCTTGGCGAAGTACACACTCACAGAATACCCGAGGCTGTGCACAAGGAATTCCTTCCATTTCTGCCAGACCTTCACCTGTTCAAGGTGGGCGGTGATCTGAAGTGGTGGTGAGCACACCAGACCTGAGAAAGCATCGTGAGGAATACTGGGCAGTATTACCTCATGCACAGAAGTCCCCTGAAGCTGACAGCAAAGCCAGAGAAAGGGGAGAACTCTTTTATGGTGGTGAATGTTAGGGAAATAATGAAGAAAATCAATTCCTCAGAGACTCAAAAAATCTGGTGACTATGGGAAAAAGAAAAACGAGAAAGATAGAAACATGGTAAATGGGCAAAAAACTCCACAGAGCTACCACGTTCTTACTACACAGAAGCAAGATCAAGTGACCCATGATTTAGAAAACAAAATCACTAGAAGCAACTCCCATGAATTAAACAAGCAATTGCAGATGTAAAAATAAAAGGCACACATCAGAAACTCAAATACTCTGAATAAATGTAGATAAAAACAGGGAAGATTGAAATTGTTCCTGACTATAGGAAGGAAAAATGGAAGAAAAAGTAAAATTATCTTTAAAATAAAGAATAACTTAAAAGGGAAAGAAGGGGCCAGCTGAGTGGCGTGGTGGTTAAGCGCTGGCTTGGGAAGCCAGTGGCCCCGGTTCGGGTCCCACATATGAGGGCCAGTGACACTGCTCTCAAAAAAAAAAAAGGGAACTAAGGAAGAGCACATTCTATCAAATGAGACATTGACAATAGGAATTAAAAGAACTCCTAATAAATTAAATCAAAGTAAAGAAATAGCTAAAGCTTATATTTAATGTAATTTAATATGTAAGATAGACAATGAATATCATGTGGTTCTTTGAAGAGAAAAAAAATAGAAATACAACACTTAAATAAAAATAATATTTAACACAATAATCCAAAAAAGTCTCCAGAAATAAAGGACAATTTACTGTAAAGTAAAAGCAAACGGTCCTGAAATTTATAAAAAGATGCTGAACTCATAACAAGTAATATGCAAACTGAAAGAGTGCTGAAATATTATGCCACACTCATCGATTTTGAAAAAAAAAAATAAGTTTGGCAATATTCTCTATCAGAAAGCCTGGACAGAAATAGATATTCTCATATATTTCTGGTTTAAGTTCAAAATGTACAAGTCCAATGTTTGAAAGTTTCCTAATATCTAGTAAAAATACTTTGTCTTTTGATCAAATAATCCCACTTCTGGGAATCTATCTTGGAGATACCTCTCCAGAAATATAAAACATACGTGCACAAGGTTATCCACTACAGCATTAATTGTCATAGTAAAACATTTCAAACAATACAGCTATCTATCAATAGGGAACATTAAAACAATGGAATATTATGGCATGTAAAAAAATAAACACACAAATAAGCAAACAAATCAAGGGCGTTTTCTGTGTACTCTTTTGGAGTGATTTTCAAAAGAAAGAAGGCAAGGAAAAGATCAAGGAACCTAATAGACTTTGTTTTACTATAAGAAAGGGGTGGGAACAAGGATGTGTCACAAAACAAAGATCACAGGAAACATCAGCAGGAAACAATTTGCTATAGGATTTGGAATGGTGGAAGCTCAGGTGGAAGAGAAGGAATAGAAAGCAAGCTTTTTGGAGTATGCCTTTTTGAATTACTTAACATGCTTTGTATATCCAAAAGGTAAAATAAAATTATAAATGTGCAAAACTCAGACTTGGAAACAGACTGAAGAATTGATCCTAACTGTGTCAAGTTGCTAATATGTCCATTAAAAGAAAAGAATCAGTCAAGTAATCTAAGTATAGTTGTCTATAAGACATATCCAAAAACCCTGCAAAAAGAATTTCTATTACAAGGCCTATTGCTAATAAACTATTGACTGTGCAGTTAGAATTAGATTTTGAACACAGAGTATAAAACAAACAAGTAAATATGTAAATATTATTAGACAGTCTTTGGATTCAGAGACAAGACATGCAAATTTGCTAGCACTGTTTACTGGGAGAGCCTATTAAGAGTAGCATCCTAAAAGACACGGAGTCCTGATCTTAGCTAACTCCAAACAGAGAAATTAGAGGGTGAACCTGGACCTTCTTGTTGTGCCTGAAAGAGGGAAGGACTCAAAATCACCATTTGTGACAACACAGATGGACCTACAGGGTATTGTGCTGAATGAAGTAATTCACACAGAGAAAGACAAATACCATATGATTTCACTTATTGTGGGATCTAAAACACAAAATAAACAAAGAAACAAGACAAAAACAGTCTCATAGATACAGAGAACAAACTGATGGTTTCCAGATGGAAGGGAAGTTGGGGGCTAGGTGAAAAAAGTGAAGGGATTAAGAAGTACAAAGTGGCAATTAAAAAATAGTCATGGGATGTAAAGTACAGCATAAGGAACATAGTCAATAATCTAGTAATAACTATATATGGTGCCAGGTGGATACTAGACTTATCTGGGGGATCACTTTGTAAGTTATATAAACATCTAATTGTTATTTTGTACACTTGAGACTAATATGATATTGTATGTCAACTGTAATTGAAAATAAAAATAAAAATAAATCCCATAGGGCATATCAAAAAGATACAGAAGGGCCGGCCGAGTGGCGTATTGGTTAAGAACTGGCTTGGGATGCCAGCGGCCCCAGTTCGGATCCCACATATGAGGGCCAGTGACACTGCCCTCTACTGCTAAGATGGTGAACAACAGCTCCACCTGGAGCTGGGCTGCAAGCCCCGGAGATGGTGTGGGCTGCAGCCCCTGCTGCAGTGGGCTGCCATAGGCTACAGTGCGTGGCCGGCAGCCAGTGTGAGCGGCCGGTAGCCGCAGTGAGCCACACCCAGAGGCCGGCGACGGATCTGCCTCATCCGGGACGAGCGCAGTGATGACACCAACATGGGCCAGTGAAGCGACGTCCTCCACAACTAGACTAAAGAACAAAAGGACAGCAACTTGTCTGTTCCCCTTCCCGATTCCCCAACACTCTTCCCTTCCTCCAATTCCTCCATAAAATCTTTAAAAAAAAAAAAAAAGATACAGAAGCCAGCTTAAAGAGGCATTCACTGGCCAAATGTGACAGAATTTGAGCATAATAAAGGAAAATGATGATACTTGATTTTAAAACATTGACTAAGCACAGAATATAGTGATAATTAAAACAAAAGAGGAAAACACACACATGTACACATTTGCCATCAGTGGACCTGACTGTTATTCCAATGCCTTACTATGAAAACTAAAAATAAAAGGGAAATAAACCTTTCTCTCTCTTTCTCATTTTTTTTTAAATTTTTTTAAATTACATGTTCATCCTCAGTTGTGGCAGTTATTTCTCAGAAGAATGCCAGCTAATATGTGGCATGAATATGATAGAAAAATGCCATTTTGAAGCCCCAGTAAACCAATCGTTTCAGAAAGCCATCGTTGCCGAAGCCATGATCCTCATTACCCCTCATGGTATCAAACATCCTCTAGGTTACTTGCTAATAATCAAGAGAAAAACAAACCGCTCAAATATCTGCCAACCGTACCTTCACAAAGTTGTCAGACTTTGAACCACTAATATTGACACAATCTGACAATATGTGCCTCATGATATGATACCGAATGAAACATACAGCATTGTTTTTAAAGTTTTTTTGCTAAAGGCAAAAATCAACACTTAGACATCACAGTTTACAATGTAAAGGAGATGGGAGCAGAGTTAACACACTCCACAAGGAAACAATCTGATAAATCCAGAGTATAAGACATTTTATACAACAACTGGATTGATTTCTTCAAAAAGTCAATATCGGGGGCAGGATAGGAAATGAGGAATTAGTGTAAAATTTAAAAGATTAAAAAATTGAGCAAATATGATGCATGAACTTAACTTTGATGCTAGTGTTAAAAAAATACTGTGTAGAATTTTTTGAGACAAAAGAGAAAATTTAAGCATTAACACTGTATTAATATTAGAAAACTATTATTATTGTGATTATTATTTTTTTTTTGAGGGCAGTGTCACTGGCCCTCATATTTGGGACCCAAACCAGGGCTGCTGGTTTCCCAAGCCAACACTTAACCACCGTGCCACTCGGCTGGCCCATGATTATTTTTGATGTGATGATATTGAGGTGAGGGATAGTCTTATTTTTAGAGGGAACTTCTTGAAGTATTGGGTAAACTATCATGACCTGTGCAGCTTTTAACTTTTCAACTGGTTGAAAAGATTAGGTAGATTAGATTAAAAAAACAACAGACTGATGAATAGAATGATAAAACAAATATGGCTAAATGTTAATGTTTAAATAGAGTGGTGGTTATATAGCTCATTATCACTGTGCTTTCAATATGTTAGAATTCTTTCCATGCTTGTACATTTTCATAATAAAAGTTTTATTATGATTGCCTCTAGTGTAAACAGCTCTGGAGGGGAAATTAAATCTTCTTTGGGTGATGTTCAAATTAGAACAGCTAGCTGGTTAATTTGGCATTGGTTAGTTGTCTAATCAATAATCATTCTCTCCATCTTTTTGGTATCAGAAACTGGAAATTGTGCCCCACTGAAAACCCCCTTTGGAAATCGGGGAAGCCTGTAAAGGTAAGCAGAATTATTTGGTACAGTGCCTTCCAAAGCCCTTTAATTCCTTTTCTTGTTTTATGGCAGTTGGAACATAAACTCAATGGCTGAAGGAAGGTTTAGCTACCATACCGAGTGGAGCTGACATGCCAAGGATTGTGCAGTAGGAAGATAGAAGATATCTGATTCCCTTAGGAGTGTGAATTTTCTACTGTTAGACATTTTAATGAGTGAAAAATAAAACCTTTGTGTTTAAGCCACTATAATTTTGAGGCTGCTATTATTTTCAGCTTAACTGAATTCTAACAAATACAACATTTATAAAGGGTTTTCCTGTCCAGATTCTGGTTGTGGTTATATGAGGAAAAATGTGTGGCTATCTGTTGTAAACTGACAAATGGCCCTCATATGATATCTATGTCCTAATCTTTGGACTCTGTGAGTGTTACCTTATGTGGCACAAAAGAACTTTGATGATGTGATTAAATGAAAGATTTTGAGGTGGGGAGATTATGCTGGGTTACCCAGGTGAGCTTTAAATGAGATCGCATGCATTCTAATAAGAGGGACTCAGAGAGTGGTAAGAGTGGAAAGGAATGTGACCACAGAGGCAGAGATTGAAGTGACGTGATCACAAGCCAAGGGATGCTGGCAGCCACCAGAAGCTGGAAGAAGC
Source organism: Aselliscus stoliczkanus (assembly GCA_033961575.1). Lineage (NCBI taxonomy): Eukaryota > Metazoa > Chordata > Mammalia > Chiroptera > Hipposideridae > Aselliscus > Aselliscus stoliczkanus. Next base: position 118,330,627 of record CM066736.1, read on the forward strand.
ATGCATGTCCTTTTAGGGAGACCACTTCATGGACGGTGTAGTGGCCTTACCACTGCACTGTATATCTGAAGCTGTTGCTAAACAATATTATATGTCAACTATAATTTAACAGATATATAGTCATGGGATGTGGAATATAGTGTAGGGATGGAGTCAATGGAATTGTAATAGATATGTATGATATTGGGTGGGGGGGCAGGGTAAAGGGGAAGGGGGAGTCACTTTGTAAGGGGTGAAAAAAAAAACTATTGCATTGTTTTGTACATCTGTAACTAATAATAATAAAGTAAAATAAAATAAAATAAAATAAAATAAAATAAAATAAAATAAAATAAAATAAAAAAGAAAAGAAGCAAGGGATGGATTCTCCCTAGAGGCTCCCAGGGAGTAGAACCTGACCAACACTTTGGTTTCAGCCCAGTGAAACCAAAATCGGTTTCTGGCCTCCAGAACTGTAAGACAATAAATTGCCGTTGTTTTAAGCTATGCAGTTTGTGGTAACGTGTTACAAGAAACTAATACAATGCCCATTTCTACATGTAAAACGTGATTAGCCTGTTTTACGTTTTGCGTTTATTTCACATTTATAGCATCCCATTAGATTGTGATGTTTCACCAGCTCGTTAAGATATCCAAATGAAGATCTAATTGAAGGGGAGCTCTAAAGCACAATTTAAGAGTTCTACATTTTCTGTTATACTCAACAACAGCAGCAACAACTAACATTCTCAGGCTGCTTTCTCAGTGCTGGTGCTTGCTTATACAATATCTCACCGAATCTGAACAACCCAATGAGGTGGGGACTTTGCTAGTTTCCTATTTCAGGAAGGCAAAACAATGGCTCACACAATTTAAGAACCCATGGTCTCAGTAGTGGCAGAGTCCACGTCAAGGCCAGGGCTGTCTCCCACCATAGTCGATGCTTTTAACCACAATGACTCGCCATCTCTGAAAATGGAGAGCTGCCCTTGGAGTGAAGTCTACCTAGGATACTTGGTAAATCAGTTATCTTTTGTTTATAATGCATAGACTTCTATATGTAATTTGTACTGTTAGCTGACATATTTGGTCACCAACTTTTGTCAGGCACTAGAGAATGATCCAAGTCCAGCAGGTTGAAAACTTTATTAAGCATTCACTGCAATAACTTCTGATAGATGAAGACACATTGGGTGCACTATTATCAGCAAGGTTACTTAGAATCTGACTCTTAAAGAGTTAGGAAGCAAAGAAATTCCAAAATGCATGCAAAATGCAATCTATTATCTTGTAGGGAATTTTGGAGTGACTGTCAACTTGTGAAACATTAAAAAACCTACCTGCTCGGTTGAGAGAAATAGCTTTTCATTAGGAAGGAAAGCCTATCAATATAACTCAAAAAAATTATAACAAGAATATATTTAAATGGTCAGCTTCTCTTTATCTCTGTTCACAGAGACTAGCTATATAGATATTTTTGTTTGCTTTATTTATTTTCAAATTTGTATTGAGCCCTTGAGTGCAAGAATGTGTTGTTATAACAACAACACCAAAAATAAAACCAAATGCATCTTGATTTATGGGACAATTATATATTTTAATACTATTCATTTACTTACCAATTTATGCATCTATCATTTTTATTAGTCTTTTGTATTTTGCTAAACATTTCCACAAAGTATATAAACTCAAACTCACAACATTGTGAAGTGTGTTTGTTATTATCAACACCCACATTATGGGCAAATAAAGTGAATTTCAATACATTCAGTAGCTATCCATAGTCACACAGCAAGTTAATGTTACACTGGCTTTTCAAATAAAGTCTTTCAGATTTTAAAGTTTATGCAGAATTTTAGCTGCGTGGGACTGTCAGGGAGATGTAAGAAAATCGCAGAGGTGAGAAACGATATCAACTAGAAGAGGGCACACAGAATTTGCATGTGTGTAAGCACTTGACAGTTGTAATTCCAATTCTTCTGGCTTAACTCAAGTCATTTAAAATCACAAGACAAAACACATAAAGGAAAATATGTGCAATGACCTTCCCGGCCTCTTGTCCTTGTAAATCTGTAACTCATTCAGCAGAATCTACTAAATCTCTCTGGGCGGTTGACCCTTACTCAGATCATGAGGCCACACATTCTCATGGGGAAAAATACAAGAGTCTTTTGTCAGCCATTTATTTATGAAGTAACAATGAACCTTGCTACCAGCTTTGCTTAGACTATTGTATTCTTGTTCTCCAAAAATGGATTCTTTCTTATTCAACAGTAATTTGGACCTTGTCTAGTATTTCATTTTTCTCAGAGTTGAACTTGTTACCCTTGCCCCTCAGGCTCCCAGTAACTAACTCTTGTCTTTCTGCTTCTGGCTCTCCCCGTGTTGCTTTCTCTGCTGGATTTGCAAATGACTGAATCCTAAATGAATTCCTCTGGGTTATGGCTCAGACTTCCGTGTTTTGGGCTTGTTTGGGGCTTTTTGTTTCCTGTATTTCCTTCTTTCTGTGTTTTGAATCCTTAACAGGAGTTTCCATTGTCCCACCTGCTTGCGTATCCTTGACTCACCCACTTTCCATGGCTCCCTTACATCTGACCCTCAGCTTTCTCTGGTTTGAATGCTCTTATGGCTGCCTAGTGGTGTTACAATTTCTCCTTTATTATTTTGCTAAGAGTATTATGGAGTATGATAAACTTTTGAATGATCTTATGGCTTATGAAAGTTTCTTCTTTATTAAAAAAAAATATTATATAACAGAAGATGTTATCACAAGTTTGGGGATCAAATAGACCTGAGTTAAATTCCTGACATTGCCATTTACTCACAATGCGACTGAGGTAACCACCAGGAACCAACCCCTTTCCCCTCTGTTGGGCTTATACACCACATTTACAGTCAGCAGGTCCTATCTCTCTTTTTTTCCTGTCACATCCCACTGCACCCATCCCACCCTACTGCACTGCTTAGCCCATGGCCTGTGATTTTGCTCCTTTATCATACAGAGGCTTCGAAGGTGCCTTCCTGCCTTGAGTTTTGCTCCTTTTGAGGTTCATTGTCTTCAGTGTTTCCAGGATCCCCTGTGTTTTTACCCTTCACTCTCTGCTTAGAATGTACTTCCCTCTTCTACTAACTCCCACTCATTTTTCCAAACTCAAGTTAGATGTTACCACTTCTGGGAATTTTTACGTGACCCCCCCCCACCAACTATCCCCTTTCTCTGTCCACACACATGCTCACCAACCCTCTGGGTTAGGTGGGCCTCTCCAACAATCCCACATAACCCTGCAAAATACTTTCCATTAATCTTTATCATGCTAGGTCATTATGGCATAAGTATGAGTTTATCCTTGAGGGCAGGAACTTATTATTTACTTCTCTGGCTGTAGTTCCTAGCACACAGTATCTGGAACATATTAAGTACCTAAAATGTTTGCTATTCAGTCAAAGCTACCACTTCTGCTCCCAGAAGCAATGGAGAACTCACGACAAATGGAATTTGCTTCATCCTTCAGCAACATGTGCTTTTTGTTACATTCTCTTTTTCACCTCCAGCTATGAAAGTCTAATATGCCAGCTTCTGTTTCCTGTTTGATTACATTTGAAAATATATGTTAAGGCAGGGAAGTAAAATAATATTATTGACTAGATTTTGTGGTTTCTGCCATGACGAGTAGTGAGTGAACTCATCATGCATTCAACCATTTATTCATTTAATATACATTTATTAAACACTCACTATGTCTCTGAACCTCTATTAAGGAGCCATGGATAAAAAAAAAAAAAAAAAAAAGAAAGAAAAAAAAAATTAAGAAGGAAAATATAGACCTTCAAGCTCATAATCTAATACACATATACTCCTGTAAATACCTACTCTTCCTCTGTAATTGCCTATGGAAAATGAGTTTTTCTTCATTATTATGTCATTTTTGTTTCAAACAGTGCCTGGCTTACAGTAGGTATTCAATAAATGTGTTGAATAAATAAAATGTATAAATATATACATATATATATATACAAACAAACATATAAATGAAATAAACAATAAAAATAAAATGTAGCAGTATTTACATAAAATATTCAATCCCAGAAGTTGGAGCTTACTCATAAAGTTGTGATTTATTTTTTTCCTCTGCCTTTCAGTAGTACTTGGCCAAGCTCACATTGCTCTTTGAGTTATTATTAGATAAAGGACTCATCTGTCTTTTCAACACTCCTGCACCCAAACACATCACCTTATATTAGTGAACATTGGACATGACACAATGTCAAGCTGAGCTTCTCTAATGAAATGCTGGATGTCTGCTGGATAACCTATAACTTGACCTTGCAGTGGATGTATGTATGCTGCACGTATCTTCTTTTGGAAAGCCCCATCCATAATTACTTAGCTAGTGAGACTGTTAGTGGAAGAGAGATCTAAAAGAAACAGCATGCAAAGTCTTTTGTTTTCTAACTTATGTTCTCACTTCTCTGTTGAGCCCTGGACCTATAGAGTGAGTCTCACTGTAGCTCCTGACTGCAGCACCTTGGGAATATATTTCTCTAGGCAAGATACTTTTCGTTTTGCACTGGTGAAGATACCAAAGGGAGCAATACTAAGGGTGAACCCCTGAGCAGCCTCCATGTCTTCATTTCAAAGCTCCCAACTCAAGACTGTGCTTTAATCCAGAAACATAATTTGTAATGCAGTGACTTTCAGGATTATACAAAAATGGGTTGCAAAACGCAAAACAAATGGAGGATTTTTATTTTATTAGGAGAAAGCTCATGAATAGCATGCCTTTCTTTTTTGATGTACAAATAGCTCCTGAGTGACTGCACTGCTTATCTCAATACAGACTACTTTTAGAATGAGAATAATTATTAATATATATGGAAATGGTAAATAACATCTTATTTCCAAAATGTGACTAAGCCATGTTTATTAGTTTTCTGTTGCTGTGTAACAAATTAGCATAAATTCAGCAGCTTCGAACAGCACACATATATCATTTGATAGTTACCACAGGTCAGGAATCTGAACACGTGTTACCTTGGTCCTCTGCTCAGGGCCTAACAAGGCTGCCATCAGGTGTTGGCTAGAGCTGCAATCTCATTTGACACCCAGAGTCCTCTTTCAACCTCACTGTTTGTTTATTTATTTATTTATTTACTTACTTACTTATTTATTTATTTTTGAGAGCAGTGTCACTGGCCCTCATATATGGGACCAAACCGGGGCCGCTGGCCTCCCAAGCCGGCTCTTAACCACCGCACCACTAGGCCGGTCCCAATTTTTTTTTTTTTTCACTGTTTGTTTATTGACAGACTTAATTTCTGTGGCTCTGTGAGACCTTCAACAACGAAAGTCCAGCTACCATTTCGCGGCACACAGCCCTCTCCACAACATGGTAATTTGCTTCTGCAAGGCTAATAAGAACACATCTGCCTCTGCTTTTTATCTATTATCCCACAGCATCTTTTAAAGGGCTCACCTGATTAGATCAGGTCTGGCTAGCATAGGCTTCCTTGGAATAATTCGAAGTCAAATTATTAGGGACCTTGATTATATCTGAAAAATCCTTCACTTTTTCTATATAATGCATCCGATCATGAGTGTGATATCCCATGATATTCATGGTCTCACCCCCGCTGAAATGGAGGGAGTCATACAGGGAGAATACATAAGGAGGCAGGAATCTCAGGGAATCTCTTAGACTATCGCCTACCAGTTCATATTATATCTCATGTGTTAATTCATAGGGCTTTGTTCAATGCTACCCAAAGCCCATAGATTTACATTTTATATTGACACAAATCATTAAGCTTAGAGACTAAGGTGTTTTACATATGCACTTAGTTTTCCTAGAGACCTTCTTTAAAGAGAAAATTCGGATACCAAATTTAAGAGGTTAGGAAGCAACTTCTTACGCACATAATTGAAAGCGTTTACAAAGCAAGCAAGACTGCAGTTGTCGGGATGGCTGAGTGGTGCGGTGGTTAAGCACTGGTTTGGGAAGCCAGCGGCCCTGGTTTGGGTCCCATATATGAGGGCCAATGACACTGCCCTCAAAAATAAAAAAGACTGCAGCTGTATTTTATGGGTTTGAAAGATTTGTTGAATTGTATTTTCATTTATACATTCATCGTTCTACTATCATGTCAGAGTAGTATTATTTGAATCATATTTCTAAAACCACTTATTAATTTAATGGTTAAGATTCATTTAAAGTAGTTTTTACAGATATGTGAATTATGATTATGAAAGACCATTTTGCTTTCAGCTTCTATGGTTAACATGCTTTATTTACTTTCCATTTCATTTTTAAGAATTTTTGAGAAAAAAAAAAAGTTTCATTTCAAAGGTGCTTTGCTGACACGTTTTGAATTGTCTTTGGTTTCCTTGTAAATTTTTCCCAGTAAAGGCCACCTTACAAGTTGTCGTCTGTCTTTTAGTAAATGATTTGTATCTCTTTCTACGATATTGACTGGGTTGCTTTCAAACAAGTTATCCATTTCCTTGCAGACTGACATTATCTCTCCCTCCAGAGATCTTTCTGGGCAGTAGAGTGATGTCACTGAAACCTAGTTTTTATCTATGTACCTCGCAAAAAAATGCCATGAAATATCAAGACGAATATACAAAACATCAACAGCTTTGACCTATGCCTCATATGTGAGATTTTTTCCTTTCCCTCTCTCTGGAGTGATTTATTCAGTGGTGGTGAAATGCCCCAAGATAGGCTATAAGAATGATCATGGAGACTTTTGCTAGAAAGACTGAAGGGTTTCTCTTTTTTTTGGGTTGCGGAGATTTCAGACTATCACCTATAACTGCCAATGGCCACCTTTGTTTCTTTTGTATATGAAGAAAGCCCACTTGAGAATAAAGCCAATACAGAGGAAAACAGCAGCAAGATGTAGATACAAATATAAATAGAGATATAATATATATTTTATATATGTAGTTACAAATACTGATATAGAGATAGATCAATAGATAATAGAGATTCAGTTAAATAGCTAGATCTGTCTATACTTATAAACATCCCATAAGAAAAAAAGTAATTATGATATTAGTTTTGAGCCTCTAGATTCAGCTATACCCTCTTCCCAGTTATACTCGTGTTAAAGATATGAAAGCTAATAAAGTCTTTTGTTTAAACTAGTTTGAATTCCATTTCTGATATTTATAACCAAAAAAAATTTCAACCAATACAACCATCCCCCATGATTTGGTCATTAGAACTCAAAAACTCTAATGGAATAAGGAAAGAATACAAAAGTACAACCGATGATTAAAGCAATTGAGGATTTGCTCATGAATATAGTTGGGAGCTTTCTAGACAAAATGGATGAAGGTCAAGAATCAAGTGCAATGTGAATAATGTATTCCCATGTTTGTTCAAGCTGTGCAGACATGTTCTATAACTCTGGAATATAGAGAAATTCTTAGAAGCTTAATTACAAATTATTAGACGTAACATAAGTAGTGGATTATAGAAATGCTTTATATTGTGCTACACAATGAAAGCATAAATAAATTCTGAGCCTAGTTCCCAGCAATATCAACTGAAGTTATTAAATGTACTTAAATGGAATGTTGTATTACCATTTAGAAAGACCAAATCAGTCTGGGTGCTAACTCTTGTCTTAGCCTTCCTAGATCTATCTACTCTTTAACCTTCTCCACCCTGCCCTAAATCCTAGGAGGTTGACCTTGAAGGTTTCTTTTACTTGGTTCCCTTGCTGTCTGGCTTCTTTTTGGGGTCAGGAAATGGGGGGTGCTGGAAGGATTTTCAGAGGTGGTAGAAGGATGACATTAAGGGATTAATCCCTTCCATCCTTGTTAAGGCATTGTAGCTTGGTTACATTCATCTAATGAAAACCAATGCTTCTAGCAAGCAGCTCACTCTATATAACTACTATTCCACTAACCATTCCCTTCATTTCTCCTTGAAAACTAGGGATGGTAAGGGCTCCCCAACATTGGTTGTCTTGAAAACTTCTTAATTTCTCTAAAAAAATTACTTAAATCCCTTGGATTCAGTGTGCTATTTGTTTTCTCATAGTGCTTAAGTTATTTTTATTTGTCTTTTATAATACCTTCTTTAATTTCCTAATATTCTACAAAGTACATGCATTGCTTTTAAAATAAAAATAAATAAATAAAATGTGATTTTTAGAAAATACCTGTTGAATATATCTAGAAACTTACAATTCCACATAGAGAATAGTGATAATGTCTGAGGGAAAGGAGTTAATGTGTGTTCACATTTTTATACTGGGCCCTGCATTATGAGATTTGCAAACATTATCTCATTTATCACAGGTGGTTTTCTATGATCCTGTTTTACATAAACATAACTGAAACTTTGGCCATGCATCTAGCAAGCAGAAGGAGCAATTCAGATTGTGCCACATACATAGATATATCAAATGGTAAATAATATGCATTGGTAAAGAGGGTGATGCATTTATGATATATGAGAGAGGGATCCCTGTTCTCTGAGAAAATAGTCACTATTCCTTCTACTTTTAAAATAGTGAAGAGTTTCTGAAAAGGTACTGCCCATCGTTTTGATTGGATACTGCCCTACACAGGAAACCACTATATAAAGCAATCTAGTGCTGTAAATAAGTGAATGGAATTTGCAGTCAGAATCTCTGTGTTTGAATCCCAATTCTGTTGTTTAGACATTAGTCTAAACCTTATTAAACTTTAATTTTTCATCTGTTAATTACAGAAAATGATAGTATCTCTCTCACAGAATCTCTGGCATTGCATAAAATGTATTCATAAAGCTCAGCACAAGGTCTAGGAAAGAGTGAATTAATATTAATATAATAAATGAATTGGAAATTAGTATTAATAATAGTTCTTTTCTAACCCTGGAATTCCTGCTTATTGTACTCTACAGAGTTTTTGAATCAGTAATGTGTAGCTTATATAAAAGCTTAATGAAGAGTTCAAAGTTCATGTAAAACACATTTCTACAAGTATTTATAAATCTAAATAGCACTTTTTGTATGTGAAACAAGAAAGATTAAAATGGATAGATAAAAATACAGTAATAAAAGTTTCTTTGTTTTCTCATGACTAAATATCTTGTCTAATCCCCACATCTTTGAAAACTGACAAACATATGAGTACTTGAAAAAAATGTCATACCTAAACAAATATATTTTGAATAGAAAAAAATACCAATGTCTGAAGAATAACACACCTAATTCACTAAATCAAATATAATATGACCATGGAGGGTCGAAAGACACTGCCCTGAGTGAAGATATTACATGTTAAATTCTTTCCCTAAGAGAATGATCAAGGCTTAGAAAGATGCCTTCAAAACATGTTGAGGAGAGAGAGGATCACCATGAAAATCCTCACAGATCATTAACAACAGCATATAAAACCATTTCTGGTTAGAAAGCTTCCACCTACCATCTTCCAATTGTTGTTGTTAGGCAGTGATTGATTGAATAAATTGTGTAAAACAACTTTCAGATTTTGTATTGGAATGAGATTTGTTTTCCATTAATGGTCCACGCATAGCATTGGAAAACTCAGAACTTAGGGCATGGCTTGTATGAAATTTCTAAATAAATACATCTTAAATCACTATAAGCATGGGATGATAGGAAGAATGAAGAGAAATATGGCTCAAGTTTTACCCATTTGCCCTACATGAATTATTTTAGATTTGGTCATGTAGTTCTATAGATAAGGATATAATTCATTCCCATAAATTTTCTTTCATATGGTCAGAAAATTTCATCAACAATCACATGAAGAGATATGATATAATTTTAACACTTCATATTGATTGTGATAAACCCTCTTTCATGTTCTTCTTTGTCCTCACGAGATACACAAATTCACCATTCTTCTTAAGAATGTACCAGAGCGAAAATGTACAAGAAAGAAGCATAAGAGACTCAGTTTATGGTGGTAAATCATTTTTCGGCTTCCATATACACCTGAGTGATATGAAAAACATTCATCAGTGACAGGGACAATGACTGAAGAAAATTTATTCTGAGGAGAAGAAGAAGCATATCTCAAATCTCAAGACTGTGTGTTTACGAGGTGTGATCAAGAAATATGGTGAATGTTAAAAAAATATATTACTGTAAAAGGCATATTATCATTAATTCTCCTCAAAATGTTTTCCTTCACTTCGAACATACTAATCCCATTGTTATTGCCACTTTCTGAAGCAGTTCTGGAAGTCTTTGTGAGTGTCTTTAGTTGTGCTATCATGGCTGCCTCAATGTCCTGAATGGATTCAAAACATTTACCTTTCATGGTTATTTGGACTTTGAGGAAGAGCCGGAAGTCCCACAGTGTCAAATCCAGTGAATGCAGTGAATGAGGGTGCACCATAATGTTTTTATTTGACAGAAATTGCCGTATACCAGAAGCAATGTGTGACACAGAGCATTGTCATGATGGAGGATGAAACCATTTGCCCATTTCATGTTAATGCATTGTTCATGATCCATGATTGATGGCACACTTTAAAACACACCTTCTTTCAACCATAGCTCACACCCAACTGACTGGACTGAACAAATTGAAACTTGTCACACACTGTTGCTAAGGTTCCATGCACCGCTTCCCATATTGAAGATTCCTGCCTTTCTATTGGATGGCACTTAGCATGTGTGTGATAAGTTGGGTCTGTGATAATCTGATCACCCCCTGCCTCAAGGAAGAAATTGTGATGAGAGTAAGATTATATGCATCCATCTTCTGTCTGTTTCAATTTCACTAGAAAATCCTTAAAGCTCAGACTTCTGACCAGTTCGAAAATGACTTATATAAGAGCTCTGAAAATTGATGGCTATTATTCTAGAGACAAAAATGCTAAACACATTGTATTTATCTTGGTGTCCTCTCATGGGTGCTAGAGACCATTCTTTTCCTCAGTATCCACCTACTGTTTAGCTCTTGTTATTGAACCACTGATTTGAAAATGTGGTGGAAAGGGAGGAAGATAGAGAGGAAGAGATGTGAAATATGATCAAGCAACATTGCTCTAAATTGTCAAAGCTGATGAATCATTCCCCATAAGGAGAAAGAATGTATCAACTGAAATTTTAACAGGCAATCTTCACTGACATGTTAATACCCCTAAGGCATATTTGCTTCTTAAGGGTGAATCTTTGATATTTCAAGGGAAATCTTTGATTACTCCAAAGCCTAAAAAGTGAAGTCCACAATGGTGAAGCTAGAAAAGCAATAGCTCCACTGCTTTTGTGGGAATGAAGTTCCTGTTCTGTGCTACAAGACATCCCATCTTCATAAACTCTACTGAGGGACTTTCTGGGTTGATTGAAGGGCCATGGCAGTGTGACAGATCTGCATCATAGCTGTCTATGGACCTCAACCAGACGTGTTTTGTGCCCTTACCTACAGGGTATTACCAAGCCAGAAATCATCAGAAGTCGCAAATAGTCTCTATTGGTATGTGGCCCCTCCTCTTCCTAAAGTGTTTGAGAAATGAAGACAGGGGATTTGACCTTATTGAAGTCCACAGGACAACCTTTTTTTCCGAGCAGGAGAGTGAAGATTTCAATTCTTAAGAAAACTGAATGCAAAAAAAAAAAAAAAAAAAAAAATCTCTAAAATAAAATTTTCATCGATAGGTATTATTTCTGGCTTTTCATTTTATTTTTAAAAAAATGTACCTATGAAAAAAGTGTATGGGGCTGGCCGAGTGGCACGGTGGTTGAGAGCTGGCTTGGGACACCAGCGGCCCCAGTTCGGGTCCCACATGTGAGGGTCAGTGATACTGCCCTCAAAAAAACAAACAAACAAACAAAAAAAAGGGTCATTAATTCCTGGAGGTATCATCTTTAAAAAAAAAAAAAAAAGTGTATGAGCCTTTTAGTATTTCTATAAATTTCATTTAAAATTCAATGACAAAACAAAACATAAATTTTATCTACATGATTAATCCTTTTCTCAGCAGAGATAGGTTTGTGTAATTATTCAAGTGGTTACCAAGACTACCCAGGAGGGAGTTCAAAATCAAGGGATTTGGCTATTCTATTTTTATACTATGAGTCAGAATTCTGACCCTGGAGTTGACCCTTAAATAATACCTGGAATTAGGCACATGAGTTAACCTCTTTCAACTACAAACTTGAAACTTATACTACATGGGAACTGGACTAGATGAATTCTAGAGTAGTATCCAAATAAAACACCCAAATTAAAAATATATTTTTGGGCCAGCTGAGTGCACCGTGGCCACATATGAGGGCCAGTGACACTGCCCTCAAAAAAAAAAAAAAAATTATATATATATATTTGTCTACCCTTCTTCCCACACTACCCTCATTGCCCATTAATGCTACAAAAAATTTAAAGGAGCATGTTAGCTGCGATGTTTAATCATATTTTACATTACATAGGGTTATTTATTTTACAATCAATTAAGTTTTTCATTTAATATTGAAAATCAGTATGATGAGAAGGAAAGTATTTAGTTCTTAGCATTAGCAAACTTCAATAAAAATCCTATTACTTATTAGGTTTATGGACTTTGAAAATAAAATGCGTATATTTGGTCCTTGGTTTTTTCATAAGGAAAATGGTGATAATTGCTAAATAGTAATGTTGTAGTAGGAACTGACTCAGAATAAATGCAAAATACCATGAAACATTTATTGTAGAAATGATGGTTATGTTAAAAACAATGGTGATAATGTCTTAGTATAATTAAATCCCTCAGCGTTGTTTACAATATGATGCTACACATATGGAATTCATGTACACAAGAAGACTTGAGAAACTATCTACTGGGCAAAATGGGATTTACTGGAAAAATAGCCCTTAGAATTCAATGATTATGGATAAAGCCAATCACACTATAGAGTATGTTTGAACAACTGTCAAAATTTTGAGGTGGTAGAAGGTTAAATTATTTCTTTACTTTGCTCATGTGATCAGTGAACTTATAATTCTATATTATGAATTTGGTAATAGGTGGTGCTATTGTAACCAAGGATTTACAAATTGTCACCTGCCTCAAAGGAGTTAACAGATACCAGGCACAATAGAAAGAACTATTTTCAGTGGGCTGGCAGGGGAGCTCCCTGCTGCAGAGAGGTGGGGGACAGGGATTGAAATAGATGTCAGCTTGGCAGACATCTTGCACATTTGATGCCAAAACTGACAGTACTTAAGTGAACAGCATGTCCTGACTCTGCTGTCCAAAGAAATAACCTGTCAAACCTCTTGACTGAACTTATACAACCTCCATATGGCCACCAAGAAAACACACTGACAGAGTCAGAAAATGCAGATGCATTTTCAAGCACCCTGTTCAGTGAGTGTCATATGACAGGGCAGAAACAGCACATCACACACAGGGTTTCTGGAGTAGGGCTTCTGATTAATATGGCTATGTAATTGATCCCTGGAAAGAGTGAATTCCTTACAGTCCACAGGTCCTTCTATGAGTCAGAAATAAACTATAAACTTGCCTTTTAAGCAACTGATTTTCACTTGCTTTTACATCATTGACATCGATAAAAGGATTATAAATGATGTTCTCAATTTCTACCCAATATGATGATGATGATGATGATGATGATGATGAAGATAATGATATAGACATAATCAAGCATGTCAAGAGGACATGAAAGATCTACTTAAATGCAGGTCAAGGAAACACATGGAAGGTGAAATGAGTGTAGACATTAAGGGGGCAGGCCCTAGGACCAACAACAGGGTATATCCCTGAAACTTGTGGGAATATACTATAAATGAAGATATAACTCACCTACAGTGGAGAGAAAATTGAACTTCTTCATGAGACGCAAGTCAGGGATGATAAGTAGAAACCAGAGAAAAGGTATAATTGATCATTCCATGGGGGCCGGGTGACATGCCCAGCTTCCCATGTATGACTATACAATTCTGGAAACTGGGTGGAGATGCTTACAATAAAGAATCATTCAGACGAAAGAGAAGTGTTCCACCGTGGATACGGCTATGGATTCTGGAGTCAGAGACAACAGGTATGTAAAGTGCTATGTATGTGACTGTGAATCATTCACTTAGCCCCTCAGGATCAGCAACTCTGTCATATGTATGGATCACAGTGCCAACTTCATAAGATTGTTGGAAGAATTAACTAAGATAAAGTATCTAGAATCCATAGCCTAGAGTGTGATAGATATTACCCATATTTCAACAAAGACACTTGATGATTATTTACATATACACATGCATCCCTGTATATATGTAGCTCTGTTTTATGGCTAACAGCCATAAAGATGTCTATGACATCTTTCCCTCTTTAGTCATGACTTGGTTTCTTTTCTGCCTAGTGAGAGGGCTCTCCTCTCCTTCATCTAAAATATAGGAAAACAATTCCGACTTAGAAACATAAAGTGTGACTTCCCTGATGGAAGATGTTCTCCCATAGGGAAAAGTGTCACTAGAAGTATTCTCCTTGACTTCAGCAAAGTAAATCTTAGATCAGAACACTACCAATATCCTTCACAGCTATAGACATATCAAGGATTGTTACAGAAATGACCTGAGAGTAAAGGAAGCATGAGCTCAACACCTGGTGAGGTATATTTTATTCATGATCTCTAATACTAGAGAAAAACTTAGGGGATATGGAAAATGTAATACAATTGTCAGCTGTGACTCAGCTACTATGATATCACCTAGATGCAAACTTAGATCTGTTTGACTTAATACCCTTGCTTTCCACAAGACACTATGCTGATCCTAGCACATGGCTTCCATGCTGTTTAAACCTTTCCCCTTTCTCTTTCTGCATACATTGTTTCTGCTGCCTGGTAGTTCCAACCTTGGCAAACTTGCACTTCTGTCAATACATATAAAAACATTACTGCAATGAAGCTTTGCCATAAACCGCAGGATAGAGCTAGCTGCTTCTTCAGTTTCAAAGCACTTTCTCTTAAACCTGTATTAAAGCATCTAACACAGTGTTTATGGCTATATTCCCAGTACTGGAACAATGCCTAGCATATAGCACATGGTCAATAAATATTGGTTGGATAAATAAATTGCATTTTAATGATTTATATACAGCCTCCCTGTGTTTATAGACATCGAACTCCTTAAAAATAGTGTATAACCAATTTGCAAAAAATGTTCAAGTGGGTACTGTGAAATCCTAAAAGGATGGTATTATTTCTTCTATGATCATTGTCAGGTATTGAAAAGCCCAAGGCAATCTAATACCAAAACTTCAATTTTTTATTCAGTTTAAAACTTCTCTACTTTCTGTCAATCCTTGGCAAGACCCAGACCTCAAGATTGAAGGGGATTAATTACCATATTATGTGTCTACTCTCTTTCATGAACCACTATTTTACCAACTTCTTACATTTCTAATTTTGTCCACTCAAGGGTTAGTCTAAATAGGGAGCAAGAACAGAAAAAAATGGGGTGGAAAAGGCCTTATTGAATGAGTGCATCAGTAATGTGGATTTAATCTCACAGAAAAAGTGAATGGCCATATCCTGGGTTTTCCCTCAAGAGAAAGACTGTGGGCTCCTTTGTGATGTTGTTAGTCAGTTCAGACTATTTCAAGGTACCACAAATTGGGTGCTTTAAAGAACAAACATTTATTTCTCACAGTTCAGGAGGCTAAGAAGTCCAAGATCAAGGCACTGGCAGAGTCAGTGTCTAGGCAGAGCCCGTTTCCTGGTTCATACACCGCCATCTTTCTCACTGTGTCCTTACATGGCAGGAAGATAAAGTGAGAGAACTCTCTGAGGTCCCTTCTGTAAAGACACTGATCTCATTCATGAGGGCTCCCTCCTTGTGACCTAATTAACTGTCAAAGGCCTCACCTCTTAATACCATCACATTAGGGGTTAGGGTTTCAACATATAAATTTGGGGGAACACAGTGCATATTTTTTACAATATTCTGTGCTTTGGTACACACTCCAGCTCACCACCCATCTATTCACTTTTCTGAGATCATCTGGCAGTAAACTCTGGCCTCTTGTGGAGAAGAGGAGACATACACAGTCCTCCAATAACCCTCTCCAAAGAAATTGTCACTATTAATCTTCTTCCTCATCTATCCGTCTATTTCAATGATGAAGATGGGTGACAAACACTTATATGTTCATTTTGGCCCCAATTCCAGACTTCAAACTTCTCATTTAGCATCTTGTAATAACTTTTTTTTTCTGCTTGTTTTAACTTCTGGCATGTTGTAAAATACCCTATAAATATTAAGTCAATAATAAATAAATGAATAATAGAATGAGTGGATGGGCGAATAGCAACATAAAAGAATATAAGTTTTGTGAGTTAGAAGAAATACAAATATTCTGTCTATAAAACCTTCTGAGAGAGAATCATTGGTGGAGGGAGGGTTGAAACAGTAATGGAGGATCACGTTGATGCCATCGAGGAGACTACTGATGAGGAGAGAGTCATAATTATCTATCCTTATTCCCCTGCATACAAGCTTGGAAGAAGAGGATGTGTCAAGGGTCTGTTTTTCAAATCATCAGGATCTAAGGATCCAGGGCTCAGGTCTCAGTCTAATGACTTTGAATCTACACATAAGATTCTTAGTTGAATGAAGGGAAGGTTCAATATTGGAGATTATGCAGAAATGACCTTGAAGAAGGAAGATATGTTGCCAGGACTCCAGTGTATTTCAGCTATATTATAGATTGAAATTAGTGTTTTGGGCTAAAATTAATTCTAGTTTATGATTTTATACTGTTTTTTATTTGATGCTTGGTTGTTGAATTGACTAAAATGTATTGTTATCAAGACATTTCCCTCTGCCATCTTATTCTTTATATAGAAGACATAAATGTTCTCTTTCCCTGGTCATAAGCATGACAGGGTTCATGGCTTTTCTGGCTTTGTTTTAGATAATAGCAGTCCTGGGATCACTTTAAGCAGCACAGTGTTGGCATTTTTAGTCCAACATATTAATCAAAACTTCACATTACAGTTAGCATAAATTGCTTTTTTTCCCCCCTCCCACAATCTGGGCCACCTCTGGGCTTGAGTCTTGCAGTAGGGAAAGGAAAGTGCATATTTTCTGTGTATTTGTACCTCTTCCTCCACTTTCTAACTGATGATTTAATTGGAACAGGTCACGTTTTGGTACTGGGAGGATCACGCAGGCAGGAGGGGAACAGGTAAGAAGGTAGCTCAGATTTCATACAGCGGGTGGTGGCTTGTGGTTCTTTGGTGAGGCAGGTGGTTTAAGCCAGCAACTCTGGGTGGGCCTGGTTTATGTTTCTCTGAGGCAGAGGGTTCCACTGGATTCTTGGGTTTAACTGTTGACTTTCTACCTTTCGCAGTTGCCTTAATAGATTTCACTCTATTCTGCCAACTGGTGTTTCCTTTATCTGCCTGCCCTGCAGCAATCGACCTTCAACCGCTTTCCACTCAGTTTTCAGGACTCAGTTAGCCTTATGAGACAAGGGCCAAGACAACCTCTTGTTGGGTTGTGGCCCATCACAAACACCATCAAATACTTGTTCCTCATACACTCTGGGAATGAATACCTACCTGAATAGGTTGTGTTTTCTTGGTCTTACCTCCAAATAAATAGCCTTTGTTTGCCCTTAATATTTCCTGGGAAGGAGTCAAACCCCAATTCAGAGTTGACTTTCAATTTTCCAGGTGTAAGTTAGGTAACGGGGGATCCCAAATGCAGGAAGTGCATTGGGATATTGTCTGGGGCATCCTCTTGAAACCCACTTTACTAGATTTGGAGTGGGGAAAAGCAAGCCTTTACTCTCCTCTGAAGGAGGAAGTGGAACTCAATGCCCTACAACAGTTCTCTTCAAAGAATCTCATTTCCAAACTCTCCCTTTCTTCACATTCTGACCCATTTTCCTATATAATTCATCTCGTTGGAAGACTCCAAGAGGCTTGAAACTATTCCCTCATTTCCTTTGAAAATCTATAGGTGAAAATTTGGCCTTGGAATGTTGCATCTATTCTGTCGTGGGATTTTCCTGGAAACCTCATTTTTAGCATCCTGTTACATAGTACACAGATATAGTCAAAGGTCAAAGCACAGATTTAGATTGAACCTTAAATTATACATAAGTCAGAAATGTTCTATGTTTGGAAAGGTAGTCATACATTTACTGTGCTCTCCATTTTAACTCGCAATTAGTGGTTCTATTTTTTTTTTTAAACTAGGCTTAATAGTACCAGTTAATTCAGTTAATTCAAGTTAATTCAACTTGTAATGATAAGATGAACTAGAAGGTATTACATGCTCTGACTCCCCAATTTCTCTGTATAAGTTATTTCTTTGCCGTTCTTCTAGTTTCTTTGAGAATTCAAGAGCCAGCAGAGTATAAGCAGCTGTGTGGCTTTTCATCTGAGCAAAAATCTTAAACTGCTGAATGAAAATGTGTCTTTTTACTCCCTTCACACAGTTTCAGTAAACTGAATTAGCCCATTTCATTACATGAAAATTCCCTCTGATGAGTGAAATAGATACTAATGAATAAAACTGTAAACAATTAGATAAAGCAAGTTGCTAAAATTCTAAACTATTTATCTGCTTCAACAGCCAATGGGAACACAGCCAAAGGAAACAGTGTCTGCTCTCTTCCCCTGCTGTACCAAGGTTTAGTAGTGAAAATCTTCATCAAAGTGTCATTTTTTTGTTTGTTCTCACTTGAAAAACAAAAACAAAATTCTAATATTTATATGGAAGAATAACATTAGAATATCTATGAAAAAAAATAATAAATTGGATGAAATTAGCCCTATCAGATATAAAGAATCTCAGAATATCAGAGTAATTAAAAGAGAGGAGCATCCCTCAGGAATAAACCAATAAATGAACATTTCAAAAGTCCAAGACATTTGTAAATTAATTGAAATTTATAAGATAAAGATGTAATATCAAACCAATGAAAATTTAACAAATTATTAAGGATTATTTAATGGCTAATACTAGATCACCCAGTTTTTAATCTGAGGAAGTATGAGCCATAAGGGGTGGATGTACCTATATATATATATTCTTAGTGTTTTACGTGACAATAAATTCTAGTTAAATCAAGTCTTAAAACTGAATAATGAAAATAGGAAAAGTTATTAGAATAGCATATGAATAAAAAATGTTTAAAATATTATAATAGAGGTTATCTTTATAGCTATGACAGAAAAACCAAAAGCCTTTAAAAAAATGATGTCTACATCAAAATATTAATTTTCCAATAGCAAACAATATATAAATAGGAAAAAATAAAGATAATAGTAACTGGGAAACATGTATAACACATTGTCAGACAAAGCACCTATTTTAGATGTATACAAAGAAAGCTTACAAATCAGGAAGAAAAACCTAAAAACCGAATAGAATGCTAGGCAATGGGTATAAAAAGGCACTTTCCTAAAAATAAAATCCAAATACTTATAAATATATAAAAAGATAATCAACCTCATGTTAATTAAAAACAGAAAAATTAAAACAGTGAGTTTTTTTTCCATTAAGATGAGCAAAAAATAGAAACTAATGGATGCATTCAGCATTGGTAACAGTATGGGGATAGACACTGTGACATGCTATTGATGGATATATATATATATATATATATATATATATATATATATATATATATATTTTTTTTTTTTTTTTTTTTTTGAGGGCAGTGTCACTGGCCCTCATATGTGGGACCCGAACCGGAGCCACTGGCGTCCCAAGGCAGCGCTTAACCACCACGCCACTCTGCCGGCCCAAAATATATATTTTTGAAAAGCAATATGGTGATGCCTATCAAAAGGGTAAATGTAAGTCACCTTTGACTCAGGTTTTACAGTTTAGACAATTAACAATCTACTTTTAGAAATATAGTTGTGTATAAATATGTTTACTTTAATATTGGTAATAACAATATTGGGGAAAAACATAAATGTTCATCAATAATGGGCCAGGTTTAAATACCTATATTCCTCCAATGAAATACTCTGCAGCAACCAATACTGTACAGTAACAAATGACAAAAGCATGTAACAGAATAATTGGCATAGAATGAGCCCAATTGTGTCAAAATAGGCTTAGAAAATACGAAAGGATTAACACCATACTGCCAAGGGTGGCTTATCCTGGTGATAGAGTTAGGGCAAATAGGGAAAATGGTTTATATTTACTTTGTGAATTCCTGTAGTTTAATTACTTTTTCTAATAAGAATGTGTCACTATTATAATAAAAATCGCACAAAGCACAAAGAAACAGAGATAGACAAGATTGGCAAAAACAATGCATAGATTTAAATAAAACATAGCATTTATAGTAAAGTGCTGTGTGATGCTCTATAATTGAAATTATGGAAGTCTATCCAAAAAACCTTAGCCTGAGAAGAAATAAACTGCCTAGTCAGCAGCTAGCTCATCTATTCACCAGATCAGGATGAAATAATACCTTGTCATCTTTATCCATAAAGAATTAGTCCTAGGGAACAAATTCCCTCTTTCTCATCAACTCAGAATGGTAGCTCTTAATGGAAGAAATACACCCTAATTTGAAACTGAGACGTCACGTGTGAATACTTGCAGAACTAATTGTTATGCTTAGTGACATACTTTAACGATTATTGGTTCCACTATTTATCTTCCAAGGCTGCTGGGGATAATATGTGAAATAATAAATGTGAAAATGTTGTCAAAGGGTACATTCAAGGTAATTATTATTGTTCTAGTGTTGGCTTAAGGCAGAGAAACATCACCAGAAGTAATAATCATGAGTTTTTAAAATTGTAGCTATTAAGTTAAAACAAGGAAATACTGGTTTTGGCCTCTCAAAATGACAAGGCTTAAAAAAAAAATCCTTGATAAATGCAGAGTTGTGGAGGAATAACATCAGTTGTCTCTCTGGAAGGCAACTTGGAAATACATGTTAACATGTCCTAAAACAAGCAGAAGCATTGAACCAGTAATTCCCTTTCTAAGAATGCCTCTTGAGGAAATAATGTGTAAGTATTTCATTCTAGCATAAGTATAAAATGGGAACAAAGTAGAAATGATGTAACAGCCAACAACAGGAGACTGGTTAAATAATTACGGTGTTCCATGCAGTCATTAAAAAATAATCTTGTAGGAAATCAGAAAAGGTACATAAAATATTATTAAATAAAAAGGTTAAGCAATGTACGTACAGTATGATTCAATTTTGTGAAAAATTTTGCTTTAAAAATACATAATGAGGTTGAGATGAATAAAATAACTTAGGTAAGTTCACAATGCCACTAAAATATATCGAGCTGATTTTTCAAATACACATGCATGCATGCAAGCAAACAAAATGTCTATAATAAAGACTATAATAAAGACAATTTGATTCAATATTTACTACGTGATGGGAAATTTGCATACACCGAAGGAAATCCAAGAAAAATCCTATACAATGATTGTATGACTTCAGAGTTGAATGAATTAAGGGTCAGTGAGGCTAGGTATCTCCCACTCAGCCAAATACAATAAAAACAAAACAAAACAAAAGTAACCACGTGGGTATATTCTTTTTGATGGAAAGTCCCTTATGCTTAGAGTTTTCCTATGTGATCAGAGGCTCCAGTGGAACCTAATTGTAGACTTAATGATGTGTGTCTCTGGAATTTGGTAACCTGCTCACTCATCTGGTTGCCTGAGTTGATAGGCAAGAGGAAAAGCATTGTGGGACATTGAGGAGGATATTTTCATATGCTTATTAGAGAGAAATTCTAGAGAGATGTGGTATTGGAGACACTAATATAACACCTGAACTTATGATGGCACTTGAATCACAATAGGCAGAAAAAAAGGTTCAGATAGTGGGCAAAATTTCCAGAAAAATTAAAGAAGCTAATGATTTCAGTGGAAAAAAATAATGACAACTGTTTCTCAGCCTGGGCTTTCCCAGAAAAAAAAACATCTCAAAGAAAGAGATGGCTCAGGGCAAAAATGAAATCCAGGGTAGAGAAGTAATATGCTCTATTAATACATAATAATAAAGAAGACTAATGGTCTACCTCTTAGGCAATATCTGTTAACAAAAAAAAAGTTTCTAAGAGTATTAAGGGCAGCTTACCACAGCAACCTCACATAGGAAGCAAATTATAGTATATTTTGCCTAATAGAAACAACTACAATTTAATACACAGAAGACCCACAAAGGTTTTAAGAAATTATGTCATTTTATGCTGAAAGTGACAGAAAGCAACAGTGAAAAATGTACAGGACTAGCACACCCAAATTTCAATGGTAAATATGAGCTAGGAAAACCATTCAACAACAAACAGATTTTTAATGGAAAAAGGAAGGATGGTCCAGAAAACAAAACCAAGGGCTAAGAAATGGAGCCATAATCTATCTACCAAAGACCATAGGGAGGGACTTGACCTTGACCAAAGAGCTGAAATTACTATGGACCAATGACTGCTGTATATCTCCAGTTTGTACAGTGGAAAGAGGGACAGCTTCTACATTTCCACACAGAACACATCATGGATCCAGTGCTCTGAGTATATACTGAAAGCGTTGTCAATGCTTATTTGGTATTCCATGTGCTTTGTATAACTAGAAACACTGGGAGAAGGAATCATGGATAGAGCCGTATCCTTTCCCAAGATGAAGGAGTGAAGTCGAGAGCCTGACACCCTTGGAAAATGACAGGAACTGCATAGGAGCTTAACTGGAGAGTAGTCCAAGGATTGGCTGGTGGGCACATGTGAAAAACCCTCTGGAGTCTCCCAGAAATATCAGCGAGAGGGGCTATATTTTGACAGGGGTGAGGCTCCACCATCAGCAATGTTGGTACTAAAATAATACATTTTGATATTATATATTAAAGTGACTCTTTTATTATGTAAAGTCTGTGAGGGAAGAGTTCATTTAAGTTAACATGTGTTTTCATATCTACCCCATAAGCAGAATTTTGCAATTGATGAGCATGGAGGGTCCAGAAGAGAATATCTTAGAGGGCTGACCCTGATACCTTCCCTACATCCTGAGTAGCAATTAGTCAATTATGAGAAAATTAGATTGCTCTATAAATTCTACAGTTTTGTATTACGCATTTCTGTCTCAGTCATCTATTGGTGTACCAAGCAACAATGTTAAGCAGCAAAAACAAGCATTTCATTGGATTTCATAGTTCTGTGGGTGGGTTGGGCACAAATGGGCAACTTCTTTCTCTAGTCTCACTTGGAACATTTTATCTGGATGTAATCAGATGGTGGGGAGGCCAAAGTCAACAGGAGGCTTGACTGAGCCATTGGGAGAGTCAGGCCTTGCCTACCTCATGTGGTCTCAGGGCCTCTTCTCGGGAAATGGATCATGGGTTGTTCACAGGGTCTCTCGGGAAGTGTTTCTGGACTTCTTATAGGACATCTCAGTGTTCTCAGAAAGGCACAAAAATGAAACCCACTATGCCACCTTAAGGACTAAGCACTGGCACAATGCCATTCCTTCCACATTCCTTTAATAAAGGGCATCACAGGGCTAGCTCAGATTCGGCATGGGCGGGAACTAGCGATGGGCATGAATCCAGGAGACAGGGCTCTTTGCAAGTCAGCCTTGGAGATGAGCTATCACATCATAGTATCCGCGATGTGTCAGGCACAGTGCAAGGGAAGGCATACAATAGCATGGAAACTGACATGAGCTTGCTGCCTCCGGGAGCCCTATAGTCTAGAAGGGGAGATAAACATCAATCAGGAAAAATTCCACTATAACAACTGCTCCAAAGGGAAAGTATTGTTGTTCTCGGGTGGTAATTTATACTAATCAAGGAGGCTTCCTGGTGGAAATAAAGCTAGAGCTGGTAGGAAGGGTAGATAAAAATAAGCCACGTGACTAAGGGATGGAATAAGCATTCCAGCTAGAGGAAACAGCACACATATAAGATATAACAAGTACCACACACTGCACAAAGGAAAGTGAATGTGTAGAAGCTGAAAAAGCATGTGGGGTAGTGTGATGTAGAACAGGCTGGTGAGGCCGACAGAAGTCTTGCTTTGTCTTCATTTTACAGCAATGGGAAGGGACTAAAAGGTTTCAAAGTAGGAGGTGACAGATCAGTCTCGCCTTTTGAAAAGATCCCTCTGGCTGCAAGGTGGAGAGCAGATTAAAGGAAGTGTCTCTGAGATGACTTTATTTCACCTACCAGGATATTGCAAGCCTCCAGGTGAGAGGTGAGCTGCTTTCTTCATCTCATATATCTTAGGAGTGCTGGATTCCTGACAGACAGGCACTCACAGAATTGCTTCCATTTCTTTTCTAATCAGTTTTTTGGCTTCTATTTTCTTTTTCTTACTCAAATAAAAGTGATTCTGGGTCCAAAACAACTCACAGGAGAGAGTGATCGAAACCAATCAAATGAAGTAAAGACTATCTTAAAAGGACAGCAAGACCAGGAGCCAAACTTGATTCCCTTTAAATTTCTTTCAGTGTCGACATCCCCCATTTCTTTCAGTGTCGTCATCCTCCATTATGAAGCCTCTTGGAATCTCCAACAAGGCAAACATTGATGCCTTAATCATCCTTTCTTTTCTTTTCTTTATGCTCGAGCCCTAAACATTCTTGTCCATTTATCTGCTCCTCCAAACAGAAATGGTTCTTGGTGCAAAGAGTGATGCAGGCATGGGTTCAAACCCTTGCTTTGCTGGGTGAATTTATGTAAGTTCATGAACCTCTCTGAATTTCAATCTTTTTATCTAATAATAAAGAACATAACTGTATAGGTCCAAAGCATTGCAATAAGCCAATGAGATGATGCATTCAAAGGGTTTAGCCCAGGGCAGTACCACCTAATGGTTACAAGACATACTTTGGAGACACGTCAATCTTAGTTCAATTTCCATCTCTTCCATTTACCAGTTCTATAGCCTTGAACAATAATGTTCCTTTCTATGTGTGAGCAATAATTACATTGTCCAACCTTCTATGAAAATGTGTTAGCTCAAGTTTTGAAGTGACATAATATTTGTGTGTTTATGTTAAACATTTTTATCCTGTAGCCCATGCTGACATGATTGATCCTTGGATAATATTTGACATCATGAAGTGGGCTTATTCTTTCCACTTCTAATTATACCATTCTAATTGAGTTCAGTTCTGTTTATATTTATACTAGACTGTAAGAATCAGTAGGCTAAAATACAAAATAATTTACCTCTGATATCTCTCAGGAAGAAAATAACTCTTATTTTATGGAACAATGTTTTCAGAGACAGCAGTGTTTCCAACAATGATTGGGAGACAGCTGATCTTTTTTTCTTTAAATTTTATTGGGGAACAGCCGTGGTCATTGGTTACACATTGCTTTCATGCTACAATGGCACAGTTGACTCTTTTAAGGAGGGTGCAGCTCACAGTGGCCCATGAACCCTACAACCAAGAAAGGGCCTTTAGAGGCAGCCAGATAGATCAGTTGGTTAAAGAGTGAGCCCTGAACAACAGTGCTGCTGATTCAATTCCCACATGGACTAGTAAGCTGCGCTCTCTACAACTAAGATTGTGAACAACCTCTCAACTTGGAGCGGGGCTGCCGTGAGCTGCCATGAGCCACTGTGAGCAGCTGGCCATTGGCTGGCAACCAAATGCCTAGCCAGGTAGAGCGCAATGCTCATAATACCAACATGGGCCAGTGAGCAGCATCCTCCACAACCAGACTGGGAACAATGGCTTGACTAGGAGGTGGGGGAGGGGGAGAAAGGGCCTTTAACGTGTACAATATTTACATGATGTAATTTCATGACTAAGTACAATGTTAAATTCGTGTAGCTTTGTCCATGTGATTAAAATTCCTTTTACCTACAATAGTGCATGTGAAACAAAACCTCCTTAACTCAGCCCCTCTTCATTCACAATGTTGTGATAATTAAAGGGAAAAGAAACTTGGGAATATATTCACAGTTACAGGTGAAGAAATCTTTTGCTGAACAAAGGAAATGGGGGAAGGTTTTCCTTTTTCAAAAATACTTGAGAAATCAAATTATTTCTCATACTTTGGTAGCATTTATTTGCATGATAATGTTAATTTCTAATAATAACTACTATTACTATGAAGGGAAATGCTTCATGTATTTTATTTACATAATCATATCTAACATTATGAGGCAGGAATAATTAATTTCAGCTTTCAATTTAAGAAATTCTTACAATTGCTGCCAGTTCTAAGGACTAAGGACTTATCCAAAGTCATTCTGCTAAGTCAGGAAGGAATCTTTTTCCAGCTAGCTCCCAAGTGAATTATTTTCCAAATATACTACTAGATCTCACATTTAAGAACAAGATTGCTAAACTAATTAAATATAGAATTGCAAACAGAAAAACGAGTGTCTCTGCTTGCTATCACTAGACAGTTCAAAACAGTCTATACATTTGATTAGTATATAGCCACCTCCTGTCTCTCTTAATACGTTCTAACGAAGGAGATGTTAGCATTTCTCATAACCAATGCTGACAGAGTTGAAAGAAAACCAGGTGCATGACTGGGGAGCACTCTTTTTTACTTCCTGAATCAACAGTGTTCCATGTAAGAAGTGAAATGGACATATTTAATTAAGGACATAAGAATCGCTGAGAATCCAACCCAATTTCCCTTCTGCATAAAATTCCCTCTAAAATAAAGCTAATAAAAAATGTCTAACTTAAAAAAATGGTTGGAGTGGCATATGGTCCTTTAACCAGGTTTTAATGACCTCTCAGCTCTATATGAAATGTATCCTGTTCCTAACTCACAGGGGGGTTTGTCATAAAGTGTCAAGCACGTGCTCCGCACTATTTATTGAAAGCCCATGCTGACCAGGGCACTGCAGAGGAGGGCATCGCCCCTGAAATGAGCCAGACCAAAAGACTGGCAGTTGCTGCCCATCACTGAGCAGTAAATAACATGGACAAAGGTCCGTCCCTGGCACCTGTTCACATGGGTCCTGGCTTGACTTCCTCTGAAGAGCAAGATTCAGGTCTCGAATATAATGATATAATGTATTACCTCTGAAAATTCCAGGTCTCCGCTTTCCACAGAACACATGTTGAGAGCCATGGACATGCATTGGTGACCAGCAGAAAGGACCACATGCTCAACATACATGTGGAATAATTGAAGCACAGAGTGATCGTACCATAGTACAATCTCTTTTAAATTTAGATTCAATGCAGTCTGAGAGAGAGTGCGACAATCAAGAGGTCACATCACAACTTTTCTAATGTTCTGCTTGACAGTATCTATCCTGGAAGGTATTGAATTAGGAAAACAGCCTGTCAAAAAGGAAAGCGGGGGAGGGGTGATATCAAATTTGTATTGTCTGGAGAAACAAAGACAAAATAAAGGGACAGTGGGAATTTCACAAGGTTACATTACATGTCCAGGAAGGCAGAGATGCATAAGGTCCATTCCAAGCTTCTCTGCATCTGGATGTTTCAAGGGTGGCTCTCACTTTCCAGAAATCTCAATTGGACCACACAGAACTATGAGGGTCTATTGCTCCTTAAATATGAGTTCTGCCTACATGGCAAGGCTGAAAAAGTAGAGGTTCCTGGGGCTATGGAATCAAGCTGATTTTCGATTAAATCTTGAGTAAGGGTTTTACTCACTTATGACCTTTAGACGTCATGGAAATGTAATATACTTTAGCTTAGGAGGATACAATAATCCCTTCTTATAGCGGTTCTGTTAGGAGCAGGTGTTATCTGTGCAGTGCACCTAAGACATAAGCTGTTTAGGATATGATGGTTCTCTTCCTCTCTCTTTATTCCCTTTTTTGAATTAATATTGTATTTATTTTATAGTAGCACTAGGTACTGTGCCTTATTATTGACTGATTTCCTTGTGCATTCAGTATATATTGATGATATACATTCAAGGGGATATTGACATTTTCCCAATATTCATTGCTATTAATATAATGTGCCATTTAAAAGTAGAAATATTAAAGCCAAATTCACTGTTTATATAAAGACACATATGCATAAGCAGGAGATATAAGGAGATGACAAGCATTAACAAAGACTGTGACCATTCGTGGAGTGCAGAAAAAGTGAATTTTCTCCTAATAATGACTCTTTGGTTCACTACTTGAGCTGAAAGGGCAATGAATGTCCAAAAAGAATTATACCAGCTGTGATAAAAAGTGACTTGGAAAGAAAAACTGACAAAATATCTACATAGCTTGTACTTCAAATATAATTACATTTAAAAAGAAGCATCCATGAGACATGAAACATTATAGTAGGAAAGATGAGTATTTAATAATTCTTAATAAAATGCAAGTGATAAGAAAGAGTCAGCTTGGAGGCTGGGTTCATAGCAATCAGCTCTCTTTTAAATAGTATGACTCTTTGGATAGTTGCTATTCCTGTTCCTTCCTTCATTCATTCATCGAATAATTACTGAGTTTATATTATATGACAAGGTGCATAGACAATAGAAGAACATATATGGCCACTGCCTTTATGAAATGCATCATATAATAGAAGAAACAGAAAATTATGAAGTAAACAAATCCATGAATGGATCTTTGTTGTGTTTTTTTTTTTTTCCCATTGTGGTAAGTATTTTCAGGGAATAAAAAGGGTGATGAATCAAGGACTAATGGGGGGACATCATTTTGATTGGAATAGGCAAGTTAAGACCTCTTCTGAAAACATTCTACTGATTGCTGAAGGGTCAAAAGAACAGGCCATGCAAATCTATGGATGTGAACATTTTAGTCAGATGGAAAAGGAAGTATCAGATTTGACAAATTAGAAAAACACCAATAACAGAAAGGCTTGAGATTATTAAGTAAGGATGAAAACGCTGTGAGGTTAATATGTTGGGGTGGGCACCTCCCTCAGATCCTTTTGACTCTCTGTTGAAAAATTACTGGCAGTGAAATGGGGTGTATAGAAGCAGGGAGGTCAGAAAGGACGATGTTGGAATTTTCCAAGTAAGAAATGATGATGCTGTGAAACAGGGCATGACAGTCAAGATATATTTTAGCGTAGAGTAACATTTTATTTGCAGAACAAAGAGGATTTAGTGATCCAGAGAAAGAGAAATCAAAGATGCCATCTTTGTTTTTAAGTTGCGGAACTGGAAGGATATAGGTGCCTTTGCTTATATGTTAATAATAAGTAGAGAGTAGGGATGAGTTCAATGTTACTTGGAGACATTTCTGGCTTGATGGGCATATTGCATCACCAAGATAGGCTTTGCCAAATAGCACATTGCTTTTTATGGTGATGGGGGAATATCCGGGTACATTGTTTTACAGTGCTCCTTTTAGAAAAATGATGCACATTCAGGAAGTAATTTGATTTTTCAAAATATTTTGTCTGAAACCTTGGGGCCTAGTCCATTTAACTGGCTAGAATGCCAATGAAATTCCTGATTTGGTTTTATGAAGTAAAGTTCTTCATAAACCAAGTCAAGTAACTAGACACAGACAAAAATATTTGTCTAGAGCTCATAGAAGTTTTCTCATAAAGCCAGAAATCACCATTAATAATGAAAAACTTTGGAAGCAGCTGCAGAATGTTGGGGGGAAATTAGATAAAAAGCCAATACCTAAGATTGAAACCAATACTTTCATTTATAAGACCCATACTTCCTCAATCTTGGTTTTCTTACCTGTAAATTAAACATAAATTATTTCATTTTTTTTTTAAGAATTAAATAAAATAGTGATGCACAAGTATGCAAAAATGCTAAAGATCTACTCAAGATAATTTACTGGAGCAATGCTCTTGGTTGTATCAAATCTATGGCCCGAAAAAACAAAGCCTATTACTGTATGAACATATTAATGCATTTTGCCTACAGGATTTAATTTGTAGTTTCAAAAGGAAATATTGCAGACTACAGGCTTTTTTTTTCTTTTGTTTTAAATTTTGAGCTATGTCTCCACCAAAGTTCTGTTAAATTGATAATTATCCCCCGTTATAAGGCACTTTGAATTGCACTGAAAGTTTCCTACTTCTGTGATTTATTGTAATGGGTGGACTTCTGAAGAGAATTTTATTTGAAATATTTCCACAGGAAACTAAATTCTTGGGAAAGGCTTTGAGGCATAGAGAAGAAAATGGTGGAATGTATTGACATAGAGCATCCCTCTATCAGAGGCACCTTCAGAACTTTGATATGGGTAAGAAGGCAATAAACATTACCATCAAACACAAAGAAAAAACAAACAGTGCTTACTTATACTCAGGACCCTTGGTGTATACATATATGACCTATGCCTTTTGGAAGCTAGACACTCATCACGCTCAAGAACGCTGCATTTCACTGCAGAGAATCTGGATTGTTCCAACAGGAAAAAGCAAACCATGTGATGACACCCATAGTGCAAACAACATGCTTATTGTTTTATTCAAAATGAACTGAGACTCTTCATTTTGAGTAAGCTAAGCCTGGATAAATAATGTCAGTATGCACAAGCAAGATACTGACAAAGGTGAATACCAGCCTGGTTCTTCAAAGGTTCCATAAATTGTCTGATTTTATAGGTCCAAATTTTGAACAGTATATTAACATTATCTCTTCCAAATAATATAGTTGAATAGGTCGATAGCAAATGGTGTCTGCAATGTAAATCCCTTTCTTATAGATTCTACTGAATGGCAGAGAAGGTCAGGGAAGTAAGAGAGGAAGAAAAGGAAATATAAGGAACATAACAACAGGAAAATGCCACATCTGTTTGATATAGAAACAGGAAATAGGTTCTGGGTTTCTCAGTTCCTTTTATTATATGTTCTATATCTGCTGAGAGTGCTTTAAACCACATTGTTCACTCTAAAGTCTTCCATTACTTTCCTCATCCATTAGTGTCCTTCTGACCCTCAAGTGACTCACATTGCCTGTAGAAAAAAAAAAAATCTCCAAAAAATTGGTATTTCTCTTAAAGATGGTCATCAACAATATTTTAAAAAGCTAAAATGCAATAGGTGTTGTACTGGTAAAATTCTTCTTCCAACGTGATATTCAAAAGTATTAGTGACATTTATGGTTTTAGACACCATAATACAAATTAATCATCTTCCATATCAATTTTCAAAGTCAGAGCCCAGATAGCTTAAATGAAAAGAAAGGACATTTAAATGAACCACAGGCCCTACATATTAACGAGATGTGCAAAATCTTGAGAAGTTGTGTAATTAAACTCCTATAATCTGAGCCTGATTCTGGATGTTGTGGTTGTCCCTTAGCTCTATGGTTGTTCTCCACTCTCCCCATAAATGAATCAATCAATTGTCATTAATTTAATACAAATGTTAGATGGATGTCTCCCACAATTATTTCTAGTTCTTACCTTTTCTCCAGACTCAAATATCTAAATACCTAATATCATCTTCACATGAATGTCCCACAGATCTCTTAAATTTATCAAGTCTAAACATGACTTTTGAGTTTTCCTGAAAACATATTCCTGCCCCTTTCTGACCTTCAATGGACTTTATCTCAATAAATTGTTTATCCAGAGACACAAAGCAGAGGCCATCTTGGTTTTGTTCATTCCCTAATCTTCATCTAATCCATTAGCAAATCCTATTAATTATACTACTTTCCATCCCTCAGAAATATCTCAAATTTTACCTCTACTCTCCATCTCCACTAATATCCCTTTGGTCTGAGCCATATAACCTCTTCCATGGAATACGGTGGCTGTCTCTTATTTTTTTGCTCTACTCCATTTCTTACTTTCCTTTAACGTATTTGACACAGAAAACAACAACAATAAGCTTTGTAACCTTTTCTTACAACATACATTGGATCTCATCAATCATACTAACATCCAAGCACTTATTGTGGCTTATGTGGCCCTGCATGAACTACCCAGCATCATTTAGTACAATGACCACTAGCCACATGAGACTGTTCAAGTTCAAATCAAATTCAATTGAAATAAAATAAAATTTAAAATTTCAGCTCTTCAGTTATTTTTGTTACATATTAATTACTCAGTAGCCAGGTGGCTAGTTGCCACTATCAATGCAGAAAACCCTGTTGGAAAATGCGGATACTAATTGATGAGCATCGCCTCAAACTCACGCAACGCCGTTCCTACCATTGCTTCCCACTTTGTAGTGACATTGTGTTTCAGATTTCTGACCATGTCAAGCTTTTTATCACTTCAGAGCCTTTACACAGGTTTCCTCCTGTGCATTGGATTTTCTCCCTGTTTGTTGTGTGGTAGTTATCCCTTTCACTTAGATTTTAGCTTAAAATCTACCTCCACAGAGAAGACTATCTTGACCACCCTATCCAAAGCAGGTCTCCCTTTGTTGGGATATAGCTTAGCTCCGCATTTATTACTCACTTTATTCTCATTAGGATGTGAAACAATAATTTGCATATTTGTTTCATTTGTTCCCGCATGTCTTCTTCATGAGAATGGAAGCTTTAGGAAGTCAGACTTTATGCTTACCTTGCTCACCACTGTATAATCACATCCTAGCAGAATTTCTAATATAGAGGAGCTCAATAAATCCCTGTTAATGGACTGAAATGACAGCAAAAATTTAGCTACTTAAAGTGAATTCACACAGCCCTCACTTTAATAAATTGTTCACAAGTTTACATATATTTTTTTTCAGTTAAATCATAAATTTCATGTCTCATGGATACCTGGTACTCACATGTGTGATATTAGTATGTATATTTATTAGTATATTATAAAATAAACATCCCCCAAATTAAGCTCTATCGAAATATAGCTTTATAGTAGGTAAGTTTCCCTTATAACTTGCTTGCTATTTTTTATCTTTGAAAATATTTAATTAAGGAGATGATGCCATAGTGTCTCTTACTGTTTTTTTTTAATTGTATGGAAATATGCATAATGAGATTTAACGTTTTAAGCATTTCCAAGTGTACACTTCTGTGCTATTAAGTACATTCTCATTGTTGTGCAACTATCACCACCATATAGCTCCAGAATTCTTCATCTTCCTCAACTGTAACACTGTACCCATCAAGTACTAATACCCCATTCTTGTGTTCCCAGTCTATGGAATCACCATTATAATTTCTGTCTCTAAGAATTTGTCTACTCTATGAACTTCATATAAAAGAAATCACACAATATTTTCATTTTGTGACTGACTTATTTCACTTAGAATAATGTCTTCAAGGTTCTTCCATGATGTAAAATGTGTCAACATGCCCTTCCTTTTAAAGGCTGAATGATATACACTGCATTGTTTATCCATTCATCTATTGATGGGACATGTGTGTTGCTTCCACATTATGGCTATTGTGAATAATGGTGCTATGAATATGGATATACAAATATTTCTTCAAAAATCCTGTTTTTAATTCTTTGGGGTTGGCACCAAGAAGTGGAATTGTTGGGTCATGAGGCAATTTTTTGAGGAGTCACCATAGTGTTTTCCACAATGGTTGCACCATTTTGCATTCCTACCAGCAATATATAAGGGCTTCAGTTTCTCCACATCCTTATCAGCATTTTTCTTTTCCTTTCTTTCCTATAATATCCACCCTAATGGATGTGAATTGGTATCCCATTGTGGTTTTGATTCACATTTCCCTAATAACTAATGGTATTGAGCACCCTTTTTTGTGCTTGTTGATTATTTGTGTTTCTCATTTGGAGAAATGTCCCTCAGATTCTTTAACCATCTTTCAATCAAGTTGTTTGGTTATTTTGTTGTTGAATTGTAGAAATTATTTATATGTTGTGGATATCAATCATTTATCAGATATATAATTTGCAAATATTTCTCCCATTCCATTGGATCAGTAGTTTATAATAGCTGTTAATATATTTTGACAGCTGTGTCATAGATAATCAAAAAATATTAAGTAGAATCTATTCATCTGTATTTGGATTTTCTTGAGGGGACCTACATTTCACTTCCCAGATAAGAAGGGTATTAACATTGCCACTGAGTCTCTTCTTTCTGCCTTTCACTCCTCCGTTTGGGAAGAGTACTGATTTATCTGATTGATGAACTGAGAATCTAACATCTGTTACTTGTTTGGCTGCAATCAATGATATACACATTTGTTTACCCAGTGTCCCTTAAACTGGAAAATCCAAAGTTTTTAATATTCATGCTTTCCCTTCAGGTTTGTCTACACTTCAGAGGAAGTAGTAGTTAGCCTCACTTTTCATCATATACAGAACAATGTTCTCCAATCTAGCTTAATGGCAATAAAGTTGATACTTTGATCCCTATCTGATGACTCTGTCTGTTTGGTTTTTTTTTTTTTTTTTTTTTTTTGCTTGATTCAGGATCCAGATGTGAAAGGGATGTGATTAATTATCACTCTTAAAACCCCCAACAAGTAACACTGAAGTAAGGCTTTTTTTTTGCTTGATTGGCCTCATTATCCCAGTCTCACTGCTGCTGATGCTAAGTTTTCTGTAAACATTTTAGCTTACTATCAATGTCACATGCTTTAGGTGGGACAAAACAAGTAATTCCTGCCATTTCAAGTTTCAAGCTGACTCTTAATGATTTTTATATCAGGTATTCTATAGAGAAAATCCCCACAATAGATGGAAAGTTAGAGTAGATGACGATGGAGTTATTGTTCTATACAAGTTTACTGAATATTATTAAATTGCAATTAAAATTACAATCATCAGCCAACAGCTCAGAGATTCTTCTTATGGAATATATATGAGTATTTGTTTCTTTATTAATGTAAAGCTGTAGTGTAAAATTCTTATAATAAATAAAATCAAAATTATTATTTAATATATGATAAAAATGTTTAGAAGATTATGGAACAAACCATAAGTTCAGAGATGAAGAAGTTGGGTATTGTTAATCTAGACCAGGGGTCGGCAAACTTTTGAGACGGAAGAGCCAATCCTGTCCCTCACAACAGTTCAAAAATTATTCGAGAACCATAAAACAAATGAAATCACCATTATGTGAATAATAGCCTTTAAAAATTTCATAAATGAAAGTATGATAATTTTATTTTCATTTTCAAATTTACTTCAGAGTCTCATGTAGGTACCCAAAGAGCCGCAGTTTGCCAGCCCCTGATCTAGACTGTGATTATAGTTTGGATTCTTAAAAAAGAGGTTTTTAGGAAAGTTTCTGAAATGAGAAGAAACCAAGGATTGTACTATGTTTGATTCACTTCTGTATCCTCTGCCCTTCACACAATGCCTGGAACAAAGTTAAAAATCATTCATTCATTCAAAAAATCTTTATTTGGATCCTACTATGGGCAAGGTGTTTTGCTAGGTCCTGAAGATAGTAGGGCAAAAAAAAAAACACAGATATGATCCTGCACTTACAGAGCTTACATAAGAATACATCAAATAATTACAAACATAAATTTCCAACTGTGACAAGTAGTATGAAAAATGGTTAGGTACTGTGATAGTAGATTAAATAAGGAGAGTATACATAAGTAAGTAGTTCGGAGAAGGCATCCCAAAGGATATGAAATTTAGCTGAGATGTAAAGCATGAATAGGGCTTTGTTCTCTGACGAAGGAGATGCATGAGGAACGCACAACAAGAAGAGGAATAGTAAAAGGAAAGGGCCTGTTAAGGAAGAGAATCTAAAAAAAAAAAAAAAAAAAAAAGAGAAAGAGAAAGAAAAAGAAATATACAACTATTAAAAAATGTATATACAAACCAATTAAAAAAGGAGGGAAATGAGGGAATGAATAAAGGCCAGTGTAAGTGGAATAGAGAGATAAAATAAGATCAAGATGGGCTGGACAGCAATAAGCCCACAATTCAATTTTCAAAATTTGTATTAAAAAAAAATACCTAGGAATAAAACTAATGGAAGATTTGAAAAAAAACCTCTACTCTGAAAACTAAAAACCATGATGGAGATAACTTAAAGCAAACATAAATGGATGGAGGGATTGCTTTATTTATGTGTTGGAACATTCAATATTTTGGATATAAATTCTCTTCTAATGTTTTATAGAGTCAACAAAATCTCAAACAAAATTTGAGCCATTTATCTTGATATTGACAAGCTGATTCTAAAATGCCAATGGAAATACAAATAGTTGGCCAATCACAAAGAAGAACGAAGTGTAAGGACTCTATTGCCAGATATCAAGATTGATTATAAAGCTATAGAAATTATTACAAGATGATATTGGTGGAGATATAGATCATTACACCAATGGGTCAGTGAGTTTAGAACAGGTTCACACATAACCATTCACTTGATTCATACCAAAAAAGGTATTTCAGTGCTCTAGAGAGAGGCATGGTCTTTTAATAAATGTTCCTAAGTCAATTGTACATCCATATGGAAGAAAAAGTTTCTTGAACCATACCATGCTTTATAGAAAAACAAATCAATGTCAGGTGCAGTTTTGATTTAATTGTGAAAGACAAAAAAATAAAAATTTGAGAAAGAAAACATAGACTATTATTTATATTTTGTAGATAAAGACAAGTAGGACACAGAAAAGACTAACTATAAAAAAGTGAGGAATAAGAATGCATTAAAAAATACACCACTAAGAGAATGAAGAAGACACAGACTGGGAAAGGATATTTGCAATTGTATTTTCAACAAAAGATTCACAGCTACAATGCATGAATGAAAAGGCAACAACCCTTAAATCCATTTGAAATCACTTATAATACAATAGAAAAAATGAGCAAAAACCTTGGACAGGAATTACATAAAGAGGACATCCAAATGACCAATAAACAAATGAAAGGCACTCAACTTCATTAGTCATAAAGAAAATAGAAATTAAAATCCAATTTGATATTATTTCATAGCCACTGTTAAAATGAAAAGAACACAAAATACCAAGTGTTCAAACACTGAAACTGATACAATGCTGGGGGGAGCATAAATTGGTAAGGCATATATATACTCTATAATTAGAGGCAAACCCCACAGAATGGCATGGGTATGTTCAACAAAAACACATACATGAATGTTCATATCAGTATTATCTGTACTAGCTAAAACCTGCGAACACACTAAATTTCCATCAACAGTAGAGAGGATTTAAAAAGTATGGTGCATTCTTACAATGAATACTATAAGGCAACAGAATAATGGAGTGTTAGTATAAACAATGATATGTTGTTGGTGCCAGAATAAAGTAGACCAATGGAACAGAAGAATTAACACTGATGTAACCCACACATATATAGTCAGCTTGTATATTACAAAGTGACAGATATTTCAGTGTAGTGGGGACAGTTAAATTTTAAACAAAAAAAGCTGGATTTGTAAACTACACACTGCACATTTCTAGTTACAGAAAGCTGGAAAACAGACAAAACTAATGTGTGGTGATATAAGTCAAGTTGTCACCCTTGTGGGATAGTGACCAAGGGAGGCAAACAGGACACTTCTGGGTACAGGAAATATTTTGTTCCTTGATTCTGGGAGCTGGTTCCATGGGTACATTAATTTTATGAAAATTTATCAAGCTATATACCTAAGATTTGTGCATGTTTCTGTAACATGTTATACTTTAATAAAAGGTTTATTTAAAAAAATAAAGAAATATATAATTTAAAATTGAAAGCAGATTAAAAAATACAATTTAAAAAAAATCTTTATTCTAAGAAATAAAGGACATAGTCGAAGTCTTTTAATCAGGAATCTTGATATGATGACATGGCAGTGATCAGAAAAATTTAAAATATTGACACAACAGAGATATTTGATGAGTCAAATAAATAGGGTTTGCTGGTGGATTCCATATTGGGGAGTAAAAGGCAAGGTGGGGTTGTCATGATCCTGTCTTAGGCCTGCATGAATGTATGGATGGTAATGCCATACTCCTTGAATTCAAATACTGAATTCCAACTTTCCTAAAAGGGAAATTATCAGTTGACCTTTGGAAAAAAAAAAAATGAAGTGCCATTAAAGCATCTGAATGGTGAGTAGATAGTTCAAGATAGAAGTCTACAACATAAAGGGAAGTCAATGCTACAATCTATATATTCATAAATTGTCTATAGATAAAGGTAAAATTTCATAGAGAGAATATAAAACACATGAGAAACAGACAAAGCATAAGATGGTGCCTTAAGCAACTTCAACAGTGAATGGCACAGTAAAGTGAGATGATTAAGTAAATAAGATAGGAGAAGGAGTGGTCAGACCAGAAGAATAAAATCTAGAAGGCAACACGATCTTAGACGGTAAGGGAGGATTCAGTAAAAGGGAAAAGCTATCAGTGTTGACTGCTGTTGAGAGGTCAAGCATGGGTGAATTAAGAATGTACATTTATTTAGCGGAATCAATATTTGCTGAATGAATAAATAAATGAATAAAGTTATATTTTCTGTGTAAAACAACTCATTCACAGAGTGGAGAAAGGCTCTAACCATGGATTTTTTTCTAGATTTCTTTCCCAGGAACCTCATGTTGATCATCTTCCCAATCTCCCTAAAGCAGAAGGTTCTAACTTGACATTGCAGAACCTGGTCTTTCAAATGTCTGCTTATAATTCTGCTTTAGTTGCCTACAATTAGGCTAATTAATCAAAGACACTGCTATTTTTTATTTAAATCAAAGACTGTTAAAGTGTCTGTTTTGACATCCTGAAACTACTGGTTTCCAGGAGAGCAATTTACAAATGTGGAACTTTAACTGGACATTTCAGACTAGGCATATCAAAAGCAAATGCCAAATTAGAATCATTCCTATTAACATTTTATAAGGGGAAGGGTCTCTTTCTCTCTCTTTTTTTTAATTTATTGGGGTGGCATTGGTTAGGAAAATTATATTGGTTTCAAGTATACATTTTTGTAACACATCATCTATATATTGCATTTTGTGTTCACCACCCAGAGATAGTTCTCCTTCCACCAAGGTGAAAGGCTTCTAAAATTCTAATTTCAGAAAAACAAATTAATTTAGCATCCTATAAATCAGACTGTTTAATCATTCAGAAATATTGTTGCTACCTCTGATAAACAGTCTTATAATGTAAAACATAAATAATACTGTGTAGGATGTAAAATACTTAGCATTCTACAGAGAGGATACAGCGAGTATAGCTCGTACTGTTATTATGAACTAAGAATGAACACCAGCAATGCCAATAGCATCTCATGAATTGGTTCATGCATTCAAAAACTATCTATGAGGGGTAGACATATCCTAAAGAACTGTGGTCAGTCCTGTGGAGGACACAGTGATGAATGGAATAAGGCCCCTAGCCTTACGATGTTTGTAATATAGAAAGTAAGATACATACAGAAATTGTGAGTATCATCCAAGATAAGAAGTGGTTTATTCAGAGAGAGAGAGAGAGAGAGAGAGCGAGAGAGAGAGAGAGAGAGAGAGAGAGAGAGAGAATAGGGAAATTCAGAGTAGCTAGAGACCTCTGACTTATGAAAACCTGGAAAAAGGTTCACTGCCGGAGACAAATGTAGCAGAGTAATAGGGCAGACCGAACTATAGGGGGGCTCTATTTGACTTCTGACTCTACCATTTGTTTCTAGTGGCCTTGTACAAGTACTTGAACTTTCAGTAACTCAGTGTTTTCATGCATAACATGAGGTGTTTAATAATATCTAGTAGAGGGCCGGCCGAGTGGCATGGTGGTTAAGGGCTAGCATGGGAAGCCAGCGGCCCTGGTTCGGGTGAGGGCCAGTGACACTGCCCTCAGAAAAATAAAATAAAATAAAATAAAATGTTTATAAATAATAATAATAATATCTAGTAGATAAAAGGGGTAGCATATTTAAGGCATTTAAGAAACATACGTGATGCATACTGAATAATTCTTAAATGTCAATGGACTACTGTAGTGTGTATATTCAGCCCGCCAGCCAGCTACCTGTGCTTTGTCTGCTACCTGCCTTTTCTCTTTGGGTGGGTCCTTTTTAGCCAAGTTCATGCAGAATGACCCTACTTATTTCACCTCCCCCACCACGACTGACCTAACCCATGTGGAGCCAATTAGATCAAAAATCCCAGGGTTTTGGAATTGTGACTTAGAGTTGAGTCTATCTTCAAGTGCAAAAGGCCATATTTCATGTAAACCTGGGAGCTGTGAACAGAATACTCCGTTAATTAGACTCCGTTGCAGAGAAAGGGCACATTAAAAAAAAAAAAATGAAGCAGACACGAGAGAAGCAGAGGTGGAAAATAGAAAATATCAACTATTGAGACAATAGTTTCGGTTCTTTCTTTAGGCCAACTACACTCCTTCATTTTGGTAGTTTTCCTTTTCTTGCTGAAAGGAATATAAATTGATTTCTATCACTGGCAGCTAACTACATTTCTATCACTGGCAGCTAACTAAACCCACATGGCATACAAACTTTGTTTAGGAGAATAGGTAAGCTGTAGTATGAAACAGTGAAAAGGAAGGATGCTTTAGCGCTGAAACATCTTGATCAAAGAGACTCATTATATATGATTCACTTCAGTTTGGCTTGAGGATATAGTAGAGAAAATAAGGTAGTGAGGGGAACACAAACATTGTAAGTGCAGTTAAGGTTCCTGTCAGGAAGAGTCTGGAGTAATGCAGGTTTTGATTTGATAAGAAAAAATTTTGAGGGAGGAATGACACGATTGGACTTGTGTTTTTATGAAGATGATAATAATGCTTAATTCATATTCATAGAATACCTAATATAGGCTTTGCATTGTGCTAATCTTTTTCAATGTGCGTTTTCTTACTTAATTCCCCAACAACCTCATGAACTGGGAACTCCTGTTATCATACTTTCTAGACAAAGAATCTCAGGTTTGGAGAAGTTATAGGATTTGCCAAAGGTCACAGAGCTGTTATGTATTTGTAATT
Organism: Aselliscus stoliczkanus; assembly: GCA_033961575.1. Classification (NCBI taxonomy): domain Eukaryota; kingdom Metazoa; phylum Chordata; class Mammalia; order Chiroptera; family Hipposideridae; genus Aselliscus; species Aselliscus stoliczkanus. The sequence goes on from CM066736.1 coordinate 118,371,309, forward strand.
AGAAACACCAACCAAACTCTGCTGGTTCTACTCTTAAGTTCTTAACCAGTTCTCTATATTTGCATAATACTTGTATGTTGAATGTATTTAGAAAATGTGTAACCTCTACTGGGACCAGATAGGCAATAAATAAATCAAACAAATCAAGTGTAAAATAACAGGGAATGATGGAGACTGTGACAAACTAATTGCCATTCAATTTTTAAGAGCACATATATATGCTCTTATTTAATTTAATTTTTAATTTAAATATTAAATTAAATTTAATATTTAATTTAAAAACTATATATTTTAAATTAAATCTATGGATCATATATTGCCCTTGTACCAAGGCTAATTAGATAAGAATAGAACCTGAGGATAGGGTTTAAGAAGGCCAATAATATGATAATTACAAGTTAAGGGAAAATGAGACATGAGAACAGGGTGATGTGGTGGGAAATGAGAGAAAAGACTGTAATTAGGAGATACCAGAAGGCCCTCGTGCCTTGTAAGGAAAGTGAAAGCAGGAGTAAACTTCACTGTTAAAATTTCAATGCTGTATGACTCCAATGGTGGGGAACAGAACATGGAAGGATGGTAAAGAGAAGGAGAGGTGGATAAGTGGAGATGGTAAATGCAGGTACAGGATCACTGAACTTAAAGCATGCCGTCACCTTGGGGCGATTTTTCAAGTACCTGAAATTCAGAGACCAAAATAGCAAAGTTTGCCTTTAAATGCTACTATTTTATTGATTCATACAAAACTGTTATTTATAATAATTATAGCATTCTCGAGGGGGAAAAACATTTTAGGATAATTATAATATTCTCTAGGTAAGAAAACCCTAGTTTGGCTTATGTATCTAGTAGGACTGACTTACATGTCCTGAATTTGGGGACTGCAGAGCTTCACTCCCAAACTACCAGGAGTTGTCAACTAGTTCACATGGGTTTTTTTTTGTTTTTTTTTTTTTGTTTTTTTTTTAGAGGGCAGTGTCACTGGCCCTCATATTTGAGATCCGAACTGGGGCTGCTGGCGCCCCAAGCCAGCTCTTAACCACCGTGCCACTCGGCTGGCCCTCACATGGGTCTTTTGACAGCAAAACCAATGTATTATAATTGTGTCCTTCAATGTCTTTTTTCTTTGGGTAAGATTAAATTCCATTGGTTCTCTTCCTCAGCCGGTCTCTGACTGAGAGCAGGAATAATGGACCCCAAAGGTTAATCCATTATCATCCTCAGGGAGCTGGGCAACATATGGTTTTTGTTTTGTTTTGTTTTGTTTTCTCTTTTCTTCCCCTACTATCTATCCTGTCTTCCTGCTCAGGTTCATAGCTTTCACTTTCTTTCACACAAGTATATAGAGTACACACTCTCTTTGCAGATAGGCTCAGTCACAGAGGCTCTCTCAATTTTATTTACATGCAAGCATTTGGAATACAGGACAGGATACGCTGATCGTAAGTATGGGTCCCCCTTTTGGTAGGCTCTTGCTGGGAGGGAGCATGGGTAGAAGAGCCAGGGAGCTTGAGTAAAACAGAGCTACTCACCTTTAGCCATGTGGCCATGGACACAAGACTCTACCTCTCTGAGACTGTTCCTTCAACCACAAAATGAGGTTAATACTCACATCCTGCTTCTAGCTTACTATAAGCATCAAGTGGGTACATACATGTAGAGAGTGCCTGGCATAGGACAGTGATTCACTAATGCCTTCCAGGCATGTGTACTAATGATTTAGGCATATTGGTGATGAACTTGAATTAGGTGCAAATAATCATCCAACCATTCATTGTATAAGTGAATAAGAAAGTCACTTAACTTAGCTGAGTCTCAGTTTCCTCATCTGTCAAATGAGCATAATAATTCTACTATCACAGAATCATTAGGACAATGAAATAGATTGATACTAGCACACTGCCCAGTATACATGGTATGCCTAATAATAATTATTATCATTGTTTTTGTTGTTGCTTTTGCAATTATGATTGCCAAAATTATTATCACTTCATTATGCCATGTTTTCTCCCAGCTTATTACTTTTATGGTGTATAATTGTATATACTTAAAACATCATCAGTGTCAGATGACTTTATTTAAGTTAGAGCATATGCATTAAGAGCACAAATTCTAAAGTTAAATAACATAATTCAAATCCTTATTCTTCTGCTTTCTAGCAGTGTGGCTTTGTCAAGACACATATCTTTCTTAGTAGTTAACACCTAGGATTTATTGGATATAAAATATAATAATGGTTATACATATATAGCCCTGTGCTTGGCATATAGTCAGCTCTCAATTAGTGTCAGCTACTGTTAACACTGCTTTTGGTTTATAGAGCAAATGGTCAGTTACTACTTGGAATTCAAGAAGTTGGAGAGGTGGCCAATGAGTGATAAAGAAAGATGGTGGTTAGCCACAGTTAAAAATCATCACAAGCCTTAGGAGGAGTAAAACCAAAGAGGAGACAGCATGCTTTCAGAGTCAATGCTGTTTAATGTCACAGTGCCCTGTGCTTTCAGTATCTAAACATACATTCCATAGAAAATGTTATTTCAGTCAAAGTGTGTGGTATTGTTACAAAGCAATCAAAAGGACAAATGCTGCAAGCAAAAAATATACCATAAAAAGTCCAGAAAATTAGAATTGTGGGTGGAAGTGTAGTATGGGACTAAATTTATTTACATTTGAAGTTATAGTCATCTACTTTGGGTGATTAATTTCCAAAGGATTGATTTTTATGCAAAAAAAAATTAAAAGAAAAACTACAAAAGCAACAGACATAGGAAATTGGCTGTGCTTGGACAAGCAAGGACTTCAAAATGAAGATTAATGAAACTAACAAAATAGGTTCAAATTTTTACCCACAAAACATAAACAGAAAAAAATAAATATGGAAAGCTGGACTACTGTAAGCCAGAGAGATTTGACATATAGAGTGGCTTCCTTGATCCACTTGTTGGAATCATATTTTTCATGAAGCGTGTCTCTGATGCATGCTATTTTACAAATCATGCCTTCAACAAGGCTTTTGTAAAATAAAGACCCCAGAAAAATGCTATGGAGCCTACCACTTTAAAATATTATAACATCAATAGATTTGGAGAAAGATCCAAGATGGTGGAGTAGATAAAACTGTCTGTGTCCTTCCATGAATACATTGAAATCACAACTCACTTATAGAACAATCAACCTCGAAAACCATCTGAAATCTAGTTGAACAGAAGTTCTATTACTAAAAAATATAAAGAAGACATGTTGAGACTGGTAGAGGGGACAGAGACATGGAATAGGCCCCAAATATCCCTGGTCTGGTTGAAAATCAGGATGGCTATTTTGGCTCCAGAAGAGCCAGGGACCCCAGTGCCCCACATCAGGCTGCCCAGACTGGAATACTGGCACCAGGAAGAGGAGCCCCCACAATATCTGGCTATAAAAAACAGTGGGGATTCTGACCATTCTAGTGGTACAGAAGGCTGTGGGAAACCCAGATATCCTCTTAAACAGCTCGCACACATACTCACTCATTCACAGGCACTCACCTTGGGCTCCAGTGAAGGGAAGGTGATTCAGGGGTCTCGGAGACAAATAGGGGACAGACTGAAGAGTGTGGTTTCAGGGGGGTTACTGGAGGACAGTTGACATTTTCTTAGTGAGGAGTAATACTCCCATGTAGCTGGAAGATGGGTGCCATCTTTCCTAAGTTGAACCCACCCCCACAAGACAAATCTGAGTCTGATTGGTCTGGTGAGCTTTGCTGCTCTGACCTGCGGACTCCCCTGGAACCCCATCCCACCGAACTTGCACTGCTGGCAGAACTTTCTTCATGAACAACCAGATCCTCCCACATTGCACTTTTTCTTGGGAAACTATTGGAGTTCATGGCCCAACATGTGAGGCAACTGGCCTTGGTGTTCTCTGAGACTTTTGCTGAGTCTCTCCAGGTGTAGCATTGGCACCAAACCAGAGTGTACACATTAACCTGGTGACCACAAGTCTTCCCATTCTAGTGACTCCCTGAAACCCTGTTCACTTAACTTGCATACCACACAAGGCTTTATCAGTGGCTGATCCTTAAGGGAGCTAGCAGGTGGCAGCAGGCCTCCAGATGTCCTGGCTTTTTGAAGAGTTACTTTAGGCCTGTTACTGGTGTCAGTCATCGTTGGTTCACACCATAAACTCTCCAGAGTGCCTCCAGATTTAGCACAGACAGTAAACAACTGTAGATTGCTTTGTAGCTCCTACGAGGTAGGCCCCAGACAGTCACAGGCAGTGGCTGATCTGGGCCTGAACTGGACCTCATCCCAAGAGGCCTCAGAACCAACATACTTGGAGGTCGGCTTCAGACCACAGCAGAGCACCACCCAATTAGCCCCACAAGTGACACACACAAAGGATGGTCTCAACAGGCACCAGAGCCCACTGGGATGAATCCCATTCAATGAGGTAAGCCCCCACACAGCATCCTGTAAATTCTGGACATGGCCAAACCTCACAGCCAGTCAGTCTGAGGGTCAATCCCACCTACTTATGTGCCAATCACAATCAAGACTCAACTATAACAGGCAAGCATACAAAACCCACACAAAGGATATGCCTGGAGAACCCAGCACAGATGACCAGGGAGACTGTACCAGTGGGCCCCACAGGGCACTGACTATATAAGGCCAACCCTGCCAAGAGTGGGAGACACGACAGATCTACCTAATACATAGAAACAAACACAGAGAGGCAGCCCAAGTGAGGAAACAAAGAAATGCAGCCCAAATGAAAGAACAGGAGAACAATTTTGAAAAATAACTAAATGAACCAGATTGTAAGGATGGAGGGGGGTTGTAGATAAGGGTAAACAGGATCAAATATATGGTAATGGAACAACAGTGGTGAATACACAATGTGATATATAGATGATATATTACAGAATTCTACAACCAAAGCTATGTAACTTTACTAACATAGTCACCCCAATAAACTTTAATTTAAAAAATAAAATAAAAATAGAACTAAATGAAATGTAGGCAAGCAACCTGCTATGTAAGGCAGAACTCAAAACAATAGTTATAAAGATAGTCAAAGAACTGTGATAATGTCAACAAAAAGATAGTAAGCAGAAAAAAGGACATAGAAATCATACAAAAGAACTAGCCAGAAGTGAAGAATACAATAAAATTAAATGAAAATGCACTAAAAGGAATCACCAGCTGACCAAATGAAGCAGAGGATTGAATCAGTGATATGGAAGACAAGATGTCAGAAAACACTCAATCTGAACAGCAAAAAGAAAAGTAAATGGAAAAAAAAATAATAATAAAAAATAAAATAAATAAACAAATATATATATGTAGTTTAAGAGACCTCTGGGACCACATCAAGCATAACAACATTTGCATCATAGGGGTACCAGAAGAAGAAGAGAGAAAGCAAGACATTGAAAACCTATTTGAAGAAATGACTGAGAACTTTCCTAAGCTGGCAAAGAAAATAGACATACAAGTCCAGGAAGCTCTGAGAGCCCCAAACAGGATAAACCCAAAGAGGCCCACACCTAGACATATTATAATTAAAATGGCAAAGGTTAAATAAAAAGAGAGAATCGCAAAAGCAGCAAGAGAAAGGCAACAACTGACTTATAAGGGAGCTTCCATACCACTGTCAGCTGATTTCTCAACAGAAATTTAGCAGGCCAGAAGGAATTGGCAGGAAATATTCAACATGATGAAAAACAAGGACCTACAACTGAGACTACTCTACCAGCAGGCTATCATTTCAAATCAGAGGACAGAGAAAGAACTTCCCACAAAAAAAAAGCTAAAGGAGTTGATCACCACCAAACCAGTTTTGGAAGGAATGTTAGAGGTCATAGATATCATACCTTCAGATGAGGGAAAAAAAATAAAAAAAAAAAATATGAATAACAGAATGGTAATAGCTACATACTTATCAACAATTACTTTCAATGTAAATGGATTAAATGCTCTAATCAAAAGACATTGGAGGGGGCCCGCCGAGTGGTGCGGTGGTTAAGAGGTGGCTTGGGATGCCAGCGGCCCTGGTTTGGGTCCCACATATGAGGGCCAGTGACACTGCCCTAAAAACAAAAAACAAACAACAACAACAAAAAACAGACATTGGAGGCATGAATGTTTTTCTACAAAATCCTTATGTATGCTTCCTACAAGAGACTCACTTCAGGTTGAAAGACACACAGAGTCAGAAAGTAAAGGGATGGAAAAAGATATTTCATGTAAAAAACAAAAAACAAAAGCTGGAGTAGCAATACTTAAATCAAACAAAATAGACTTTAAAAGAGAAGCTATACCAAAAGACAATGAAGGACCCAGTAATCCCATTTCAGGGTATTTATCTGAAGAAATCCAACATACTTCTTCAAGGGAACATGTACATTCATATGTTCACTGCAGCATTGCTTACAATGATCAAGACATGGAGGCAGCCTGGGTGTCCATTGATAGATGAATAGATAAAGAGCAAGTGGTACATAGATTCAATGGAATATTTCTCGGCCATAGAAGGAAATGGGTTCTTGCCACATGCAGCAGAATGGATGGACCTGGATGGAGGGTGCTGTGCTAAGTGGAGTATATCAGACAGAGGAAAACAGGTGCAATGTGATTTCACTCATATGTGGAATATAAGAATGAAATTCACAAAGAGAAAACAGAAACAAACTCACAGATACAGAAAACATTTTGATGGCTGCTGGATGGGAGGGGAGTTGGGGGTGTGGATGAAAAAGGGGAAGGGGTTAAGAAGTATAAATTTGTTGTTACAAAGTATTCATGGGGATGTAGAGTATAGCATAAGAAATATAGTCAATAATATTGTAATAACTATGTATGGTGTAGATTTGTTGGGGTGATAGATGGGAGGGGGTTGGGGGCAGGGTGAAAAAGGTGAAGGGCTTAAGAAGTACAAATCGGTAGTTACAAATTAGTCATGGGGAGGTAAAGTAAAGCATAGGGAACATGGACAATAATATGGTAATAACTATGTATAGGCCAGGTGGGCACTAGGCTAGTCAGGGGGATCACTTCTTCAGTCATATAAATGTTTAACTACTATGCTGTATGCCTGAAATTAATATAAAATAAATGTGAATGGCAGCTCTAATTGATAAATTTTAAAAGGAGAGGAAAGGGAAGGGGAATAAGAGGTCCAAATTTCCAGGTATAAAACAAATAAGTCAGGGGGATGTAATGTACAGCATGAGAAATATAGTTAATAATATTGTGATAACATAGTATGGTATCAGATGGTTGCTGGGCTTATCATACTGATCACCTCTTTTGGTATATAAATGTTGAATAACTATGGTGTACCTTGAAAACTATGACAATATTGTATATTAGCTTCCTTTTTTTAAGAAAAACCTTTAATAATATTATAACAACAAGCAAAAGAAAACTTTGTCAATGTTTGATTTTTTTTTTTTTTTTTTTTTTTTAGTTCTTAAGAAAGACTATCTTTCTGAAATATGGTGGTGTACTAAAGATAGCATGAAAATTCAAAAACGTGAAGACAATAGTAACATCATTCACCGGCTTCCCCGCTCAGGACATAATTAATCCTCGTGCAAGGCAATATTTAAAAAGTGACAACACCAATGCCAGACCTTGTCCACAGGATGTCAACATAATTATTTGAGAAAAAAAAATTAAACAAATGACCTGTTGTTGAATGACCTGGTTTAGATTTGTACTGGGTTGACATTGGGTTTAAATCATGCTGAATTAATTTACTATTATATTTGATGTTGATCTCAGCTCATTTTACCAGACATATGAATATGATAAAACAGAAGTATACAGCATATACATGATAAGGTGAAACATGTCTCACCAAATTTTGAGTTGAAATGCTCAAAAACTTTCATAGGCACTGAAGCAATACCGTATCAGGTAGACCACACCATAGCCATGGCAACTAACCTGCTGTCAGAAGGACTATGCGGGTTGGTCGAGTGGCACTTTGGTTAAGAGCTGGCTTGGGGCATCAGCTCTGAGCAGCAGGGCCCCTGTTTGGATCCCACCATGGGGGCCAGTGACACTGCCCTCTACAGCTAAAATGGTGAACAACAGCTCGTCCTGGAGCTGGGCTGACATGAGTTGCCGGTGAAGGTGTAGGCTGCAGCCCCTACTGCAGTGGGCTGTCATGAGCTACAGTGAGTGGCCAGCAGCCAGTGTCAGCATCCGGCAGGCGGTGTGAGCTGCCAAGAGCCGCCTGAGTGGCTGTCCAGTGGCCGGTGACTGATCTGCCTCACCAGGGAAGAGTGCAATGATAATACCAACATAGGCCAGTGAAGCGACCTCCTCCACAACTACACTGAAGAACAAAAGGACAGCAACCTGTCTGCTCCCCTTCCCCGATTCCCCAACACTGTTCCCCTCTCCCAATTCCCCAATAAAATCTTAAAAAAAAAAAAAGGATTATGCATAAGCTGTGCATTCCATTAAGCTACTGCTCTCATGAAAACCCTCTACTCACTTTGCTTTCCAGAGTCAAAACCTCAAACCCTTATAATGTCTTATAAGGTGCCCAGTATGCTCTGTCTGCCACTATTTCTATCTAATCTAGTTGTTTTTAATGTGATGTTCCACTTGCCACCCCACTGCCCGACACCCATCATCTGGGAACCTTTTAGAAGTGCGATCCTCAAACTCCTCCCCAGACCTCAAGAATCAGAAACTCCAGGCATGGGGCCCCGCAGTCCATATCTTTACAAGCCATCTGTGTAATCCTGACGTTTGCTTGTCTGAGAACCTCTTTCACCGATCTATAACTTTCCCCCTCATTTATTTGACTGTGGCCACATCCGTTCCTTGTTTATACCAGTCTCTTTTACATAACAGCTTTTCAAGACTTCTGACCTCAGAATCTCTGCCATTGCTAGTCCCTCTCTTTTCCCGGAATGCTCTTTCCTCAAATCTCTACAAGGCTTTGCAGTTCTCTTTCTATAGGTGAGAACTATAAGGCTTTCAGGATTTGCCTGAGAACCCTGTTTAGAACTGCTAACCCCGTTCACCCTCTTCTGCCACTTTTTATTCCTCCTCTTCTACTTCAATTTTTTTCCATAGCAATTATCATCACCCAACGTACTACATATTGTACCTTTTGTCCCCATTGTTAGGCACCTCTTCTAGAACATCAACATCGTAGGAATGTGAATATTGGTCTGCATTGTTCACAGTTTTAACAATAGCATCTAGAACAGTGACTCTCATTCGTGGTGTGCTTAAGAAATATCTGTTTAATATATGAATGAACCCTCTCAACTTATGAGCTGCAAATATTGGCCATGGGAGGAATAAATGGCAATTTATCACCTTTGCTTACAAAGAGTGGCCATCTTTTAATTCTCAAAATGACTGAGTATTTTGTGAACGTCTGGAATGTTTCCTTTTGGATTCTGTCTCTCTGGCAAAAGCAAGACTACAATAGATCATATCCAGTGTTGAGAACAGCCGTGTTCTAGTCTCAGGGCCTGGAAATGCCACTTCATTCAGTCATCACCTGTAATTGGTCTTATTTTTGTCTCCATTGTAAAGAAAACAGGAGAGACTGGGTATTCTTGTTCAGAATGCTGTTGAGACAGGATATGAACTCCAACACTGATACCAGATATCACGAATGATATCCCTTTATAGTTCTATACCCCAAATTATATGGGTATTGTAGGGGTTAGTTTAGCTATGTGAGAGTCAGGAGAAGTTTCAAAACACAGCTACCTTAGTAAAGAGGCATTTTCACAAAAATTGCACATGCTCAAAAACTCACAATGATTTAAAGCACCCATTTCTATATGAAGGGAATTTGGCCTCCAACTCCAACCAGTTCCCAAAAATCATATCTCAGATTTGAATGGTTTTCATAGTCTGTGGCCAGGCTCTCTCAGCTCTTAATGTTGAATCCCCAAATCCTGTGTTATGTAGATCAGTTCTTTGGGAAACAAAAGAAAACAAAGAAAGGTATTATGTACCTTTCTTTGTTTTCTTTTGTTTCCCAAAGAACCATTGCAACCACCTTACCTTCAAGTGTTTGGGAAGAGACTGGAGAGGTAACAAATCAACAGTTTTCTAATTCCTCAGTGACCACAGTGGTCCTCACTACTCTATAGCAGCTGAGGCATCACCTGGGAGCCTGTGAAAAATGCAGAATCTCAGGCCCCAACCCAGACCCAGACCCAGACTCAGAATCTGCATTCCAGTAAGACCTCAAGGTGATGTGTAGCCTGTTAGAGCCCGAGAAGCATGGCACTAGCCCACTGGTTCTCGAAATTGGCTATACACTGGGTCAGCCAGGGAGTTCATCAAACATAGGTCCCATCCCCACAGACTGGGACTTAATTGGCTTGGGATGCACACAGGAAATATATTTAATGTTCTCCACGTATTTCTAATGTGTAGCCAGCTCTCAGAATGTCTGCTCTCATCACTCTGGGTGCATTTTTAAGCAGCAGCACTTGTTTTATTTATTTATTTATTTATTTATTTATTTATTTATTTATTTATTTAAGATTTTATTCGGGTGTTTGGGGAGGGGAACAGACAAGTTGCTGTCCTTTTGTTCTTCAGTTTAGTTGTGGAGGACGTTGCTTCACTGGCTCATGTTGCTATTATCATTGTGCTCTTCCCGGGTGAGGCAGTCACTCACCGGCCACTGCACGGCTGCTCACGGCGGCTCATGGCAGCTCACGAAAGTGCATGCCAGCTGCCGGCCAGCCCCACTGCAGCCCTCGCCATCGCCAGCAACTCACAGCAGCCCAGCTCCAAGTGGAGCTGTTGTTCACCATCTTAGCTGTAGAAAGCAGTGTCACAGGCTTTCATGTGGGATCCAAACCTGGGCCCTGCTGCTCAGAGCTGGCATCCCAAGCCAGTTCTTTACAAATGCACCACTCGGCCAGCCCATGGCACTTGTTATTTTAATCTATTTATTTAGCCCCTTCACAAATGCATAGCCCCCTGCCCAAGAGAAGTATAAGCTTTTGCCAACCCAAATGAACACTATTCTTATCCAAGGGTCATATTAAGATATGATACTGCTAACGTGATATAAATTAGCCAGAGCTTTTATCAGCAAGTCATTTATCAGGACCCACAGATGGTTTATAACACTGTCTCCTTAGTGTTGGCTTCCAGACCAGAGTAAATCATCCTGTCACACACTTTAGCACCTTAATGGGGAGTGTGTCTAGTGTTGCTTGGACATGGAAAGTTAGCTCTTCGATGTGGAGCACTCTATATTGACCTCTGGCCATGTGCTTATAGCATTACCTATTTTTATGCCCTTTTCATCCGCTGCAATCTTAAAGGCATGAATGTCCCATTTATCTCTACAACCTCCGAGCCTAGCATAGCCTCTATTAAGTAAATGGTAAGTTTGAAACTCGATCTTTTTGCCTGTTGTCAAAATTCTGATGACTCCTTTAGCATCCTACTCCACCTGTATGTTCCATTTAAAATACAAAAGAAGTACAAAAAAGAGACGGAGAAGTTTCAAAAGACCCAATTCATTAACTATTAATTGAGTACATAATTACCTGCAAAGCACCACAATGGACACTCCACACATAATATCAAGTAAATCCTTTCATTGGCTTACAATCTAGTAAAGAACATGGACACTTACTTTAAAAAAAAATCTATCATATATATAATATACATGATGATGAAGGCTAATCATAAGTGGCCAAATCAAACACTAAGTGACTCTCATGGAAAAGTTGATGAATTCAGGCTAGTAGCTGGCAATACCTTCCAAATGTTACTCCAAAATGATAAAAGATAATCAGTTTTGAAAAATAATACACACAAGTAGCATTATGGTAGAACAATAAGCAAAATGGTTTTATTTTATTTTTTGCATCATGGAGGTGTAGGCCCAAATCCAATATCCCAGCTCAGTTTTCTGTGAGAATGCACCTTCCAACTCCCCCAGTTACAAAAAGTTTTCCTTCCTGACTCTCCCTACTCATTGAGACTCCTAGAGACTTTGCAGTGGATACAATGGAAATGCTTTTCAGCACCGACCCCACTATTCATTGCGCTGAGGACCACAATAAATTGAGAGGACAAGAATTGCAAGCCTTTCTTTCCCCTCTTAGCTTTCTCTAAGTGCTGTGCTGAATCGGTGTCAACGTTCTGTTGTAGCCCTGGCAGCTTTTACTTTCAAAAGAACAATCAGAAGGAGAGCCTTTCAGAAAATTGATCTGCCCATGTTTGCAATGCTTCAAAATAAACTGTCAGGTCTGTCTGTTTCCCTGAACACAACCTGTCAACCTCACCTTTGGCTTCTTATTTTCCAAACCCTAACAGCCAAGCATTCTGTTTCAAAGAGCTTCTCTGAAGCGCCTTCTTTGTCGGTAGTATTGTAGACCTTGACCAAACATTTTATAAATTGGAGAGAGACCTGAATAGGGATGAAAGCCCACCAGTGGTCCCAGCTGCCCTGACACCTCCACCTACCGAGTTCTGAAATTTGGGTGAGGAAAGAGCATTCCTTCTCAATGCTGTATGACAATATCAATTCTCACTAGTAAAAAAAATATATATGTATAAATGTATATCTAATATGACATATATTTCTTGTACATCCAGAAACTTAGATTTGAGCATCTTTGGGTTCCTAGGAGAAATAGGAACAAATAGTTTCAAACAGCATTTATTTTTTTCCTAGAGCATGTCCTTCCCACAGAATTTCTCTTCTGTAATAAAGCCCTGAGTTGCCTGTAATTGTGGTGTGTGCCCCAGTAACTGTGCTAGAAGGCATGTGCCCAATCTGACATGTCAACAGTGATTGTCCATGCTAACCTGTCCAGTGGGGCACATTTTGACTTGGCAACATTGTTCCTGACATAACATCCTCATCAAAGCGCCTATACATGAAACCTGGAAATCAACCACATTATTACAGGTTCAATTATGAAACACATTTCTGAAGGGAACCTTCACCCCTCTAGTAGAAATAAGACACACAGAAATTTGGAAAGTGGCAATACTTACTATTATAGCTTTACTGTATGTCAGTAATTTATAACCTAAGGATAGCTGGTTGGTCGATCTTTCGTCTGTTTATTTTAAACATGTGGGCTCTTTCATAACAGCTGGTACAAACTCTGTCTTCTATAATTTCAGGTTGGGAAGGATAAGCAAGTCCACTTTAAGAAATTCAGATCTCACGCATCATCTTTAACTGGACAAGAGTCTTGCCTCTGGTCTGGGGTAGAGCTGCCCATCCTCATGATAGTTTGAGTGTTCTGTTGGGATGCAAGTCCGACTAGTTAAATCCCCAGCCTGCACTGCAGCATCTTCTCTGTCCTCTCGTGTTATTTGTGTATCTCTTTACTCCCTTCAGCAAATTGAATATTTCTTAAATGACAGACCATGACTCACTCAATCATCTCTATATCTAAGACACTGCCTAACCTTGATGTTTTGTCTCTGATAGCTGTTTAGTAAATGTCAGTTAAATATATGAAAACTGAGAATACTATGGATAGAAAATTCAACACTGCAATTTTCTCTGACATCAATTCCCTCCTTCCATAAACAGAGTTGCTATAAACCTAAATCTACTCAGTTTTTTTTTTTTGTGTGTGTGTGTGTGTGTGATTATTGATAAAAAATCAGCAAATAACATTGATTTCACTTTTCTTTCTTCTTGCCGCATTTCTTTATGTAACTATATTAACCCTGGTGTTAGAGTCATAGACTTAAATTCTACTTTTTGTGCTTGCATTTAAAAATTACATTGTTGTGAGAAAACCACTTACTCTCCACAAAAATAAAGAGGCATAATCATTAACAAAAGGATCACTAGGCCAGCAGAGTGGCGCGGTGGTTAAGAGCTGGCTTGGGACACCAGCGGTCTCGGTTCGGGTCCCACATATGAGGGCAAGTGACACTGCCCTCAAAAAAATAAAATAAAATAAAATCTTTAAAAATAAAAAAAAGATCACTGTGACTCTTCATGTAATTTTATGATTGGCTTTTAGAATATGCTAATCCTCTTAAACATGGTGTTTTGTTTATTTGTTTGTTTGTTTTTCTTTTTTTTCCCATTCTTTATCCAAAACTTTCTGTTAGCTAACATTCTCAAAGCTTTAGCCCTGCTTATTCATGGATCTGAAGACATTTCCTCTTAGTATGATTTATAGTTTTAGATTGTGAGTGTATCTCACATTGCTTTTTATCTACACAGATCCTTTTAAAGCTTAGATGGTAAGTTCTCTGTTTTCAACAAAAGTAGTAACAACTGAGACCACTTTTTATAATAATTACTTAGCTTAGGAGTTTACCAAGGACAGACCCTGTGTTCACAGGGGAATCAATATCTATGTCTGGCCAGTGGGTGAATTTACTCCCATGCTTCCCTCTGAGGGTCTGCTTTTATGTAGATGTCTGAAGTTCACATTCTAAATGTATGAACCAAGGCCCAGTCTCCAGACTCACACAGTTATTCAAATTCTATCTCCCTCTCTACCATAGAGCAATATAAGTGACTAGTCATATTTTCCACTCTCATATTTGATGCCTCTTTGTTCTTTGGTTTTTGAGAATTATCATTACATACTTATGAACTAAGTTATACATTTAAACGGATGTTTATTATATACATCTGTTGTCTTTATTTTGTTATTTATTTATATATTTTTAGCATCCAGATATTCAGGTTGCTATAAATGAAATCTTCCAATAGCTTCTTAAATAGCATCCTGCTTTATTTTCACTTATTATAGGACATCTGGCATACTATGGTCACCATAATGATCTGAAAATGTTTTAACCCACTTTGTGACCCTTGGGATAAAATGAAAACTTCTGAGTTAGACATGCAGAATTCTCTACAAGTCTTACCCCATGCTTCCCTGTCAATTTTACCTTCTTAATCTGCTCCCAGAACTGTGCCTTCCCACCAACCATCCATTGCAGATGCTGCTGGCCATATCCAAACTCACCTGTATGTGACCCTCCCTCAGATCAAATCTCATTCTTCTTTCAGGGGTCAGTTCAAGCTTCACTTTCTTTGCAAAGCTTCCCTAATGACTCAGATGCCCAACGACCTTGTCTTGTCCTTGTGAATTCATTATGTACTCTAAACCATATGTCCTACAAAAGGGCTTGTGACTCCAATTTGTGTTGGGACAGACAGGCGACATGAAAGAATGACATGGATTTGGCATAAGGCTCAAAAGCAAACCTATAATGATAAAAAGTTACCCCAGCCTCTGGTAACCACTTTTCTGCTCTCTGTTTCAAAATTCAGTGACTCTTAATGTTAACAACTAATTTAACAATTTAAAAACAAAAACACAGTGAGGCTCAACAGTGCAAATGCCAGAGAAGCCAGTTTGCATCTTCTGGCTTCGAGTTTCTGGTGCTTGCATGGGGCTTCATTTGCCTCTGTTGTGCCAACCTGTACGCTCCTTTTAGGCTATCATCTATCTTATAATTCTTGTGTTTGCTTACTCACAAAAGATAGCCATGCACACAAATCTTCAGAAACCATTCACTGAATTGAAATAAATTCCCACTAGTTTCTAATATTCACTAAGCCTGAATAAAGAGAATAGGGTACAGAGTCCCCTGAAAAGGCCAAGTTTGAGGGTAAAGAGGAAAACTGAGTCCTTCATTTTTTAAGAGGAAAAATAATATAGAGTTTCCTATAGTAGGCTATGCTCTTATTAGGTATCTGGAAGCAAGAGGAAAAAGTAGAATAAATTTGATGTTTTAATTTTCAAGGTGGCTTATGGCCTTGGGTTT
Source organism: Aselliscus stoliczkanus (assembly GCA_033961575.1). Taxonomy (NCBI): domain Eukaryota; kingdom Metazoa; phylum Chordata; class Mammalia; order Chiroptera; family Hipposideridae; genus Aselliscus; species Aselliscus stoliczkanus. The sequence continues at coordinate 118,387,070 of CM066736.1, forward strand.
TATAACAAAGCTATGGCGCCCTGTTAAGTCTTTTGGAAGACTACCCATTTAGTATGAAAATATCTGGGTGTGTTTCCTATAGAAAGTGGGAAGATAAGTTTCTGGAGTTTTTTACTTATTTATTTTCTTGTCCTTCTGCCTTCCAGAACCATCCACAACTGACAGTTAAAGGAAAGTTTTCTGAGGAAAACAAAATGTTCCTATAATCCTTACATAGACAGGAACAGAGAACGTGATAAAGAAAGTCCTTTTCGCCTACTAGCTTCAAGTTTGTACCCTCCTCTTAAGCAAATTGTCATGCCATTTTTCCTGAAAATGACATACTAGGTTAAATTAGATAACAATAGTTACACTTTCCTACAGTAATTAGTCTTCTGTGTTCTACTAGCTGGAGGACACCTACATTTAACCAGACTGGAAAAGAACGGGATTTGAGATACCTAATGACTGAACAGTCAGTGTTTTATGCATTAACGTGAGTAAAGGAAGATCCCACTTACATGAGGCTAAGACAATTGGGATCCAAGAGTACCTAGTCAGCTTTAAAAGGTGAAGCTCCAAGATGGCTGAATAATGATGATGATAGTCTTCTCATTTGGAGCTATTTTTATGCCACATGCTTGAAAATGACTGACCACAGACAGGTTCTTCACAGCTTCTCAGCACATGCTTCATTGATTGCAAAATCCTCAGGTATGAAAAGCAACAGGCCCTCACAAATATATCCGCTCAACTAAAATGTGCATTAGTAATTTCTAAACGATTAGGCTACAATGCAATATACTTGACATTATGTCTTAGGGAAATAAAATTCCTTCAATGTCACATTAGGGATGTATTAATAAATCTCTTACTCCATAACATCCCCAAATCATGCTACTAAAAGAGAATCCATTGGTTACTTAGATATGTTACTCTCCTGTTGTAGAGATAAGCTAGAATTTTACGATATGATCACATGTGTATAAGGGAGTGTGTGTGTGTGTGTGTGTGTGCATGTTATGTTGTAAATCTATGTTTCAATGTATTTGTGAGAGTCACTTTTATTTTTTTTTTCCATCCTTTCCCTTTCTTTCTATAAAGGGTTAATGCATGGTGAGAATCTAAAAACTATCAGACACTCATCAATTTACTCTCTTTAATCTCACCTATTGGCTTTCCTTTCCCATACCAACATACCTTTCATGTGCCTTTTGGGCTATTCCCTAGACATGTTGGTTTAATAATATTCCATGACATTTTATCTGCATAATGCTTTCTCCCTTCTTTCTACTTTTTTCATTCCCTTCTAGGCTTCAAGACCCAGCTCAAATACCACCTCCTCTCTGAAGCTGTCCATGGTTTCCCAAACAGATAAAGTGAATCTCTCTCCTGCAGTCTCACATCATCATATAGATAGTTCTATTACAATAATGATTTTACCATATTTAATTATATGTTTGTTTATCTTTTTCCTTTCCCCCCCAAGTAGACCACCCATTCTTTAAGCACAGGGCTTGACATAATAGTATGCACTAGATGAAGGCCTGTTAAAAGATGGAAATAAATAACTGAATGGATGAATTAAAATAATAAAGAGAAAGCCAACTGTTGTTCCATTACTTTCAAGTATTTCTTTGTCACCTTATAAAAATTTGTGTTTTATTAAATATCCATTGGATATTTTTTAATGCAAAACATTTTTCATATTCATAACCTGACAGTATGGAGAATAAAAGAAAGAAAATTAATGGCTGGAGGAGAAAATATTGGTTAAGGAAGCACAGATTTAGCAGTTCAGGCAAGATATACATGTATTTTATCCCATTCTTTCAAGAATGCTAGCAGGAGATGATTGCCCATTGCTGTGTTAGAACAGCCAGAGATACATGTTAAGTATAAACAAGGATACATAGAAAAAGCAATAGTTCCCCTTGTACCTTAACCTCCAGAAGCCATTTTTCACTGTCTTATAGTACAGTGACAGATGCTTATCTGTAAATGACACTTTAGAAAGTCTGTGTAGAGAGCTGTGGTCAACACGATTATGTCAAAATATTTCAGGGTTCATGCAGGTGCTGGCTGGCTGAAGCTGTGTGCTGTGAACTCTGGCAGTCATTAAAGAAACAGAGCAACTTATCTTGTTACATTCACATGTTCAGTCACATTAGAAATGGCATGCCACTAACCAAAATCCTGATTGTCCACAGGCCTGGCGCGTTCCACATTGATAGTGCTCTTGAAATTTTCAACAGGTTACAAAAGTGATAGCAGATGTATGTGGAAGCAATACACATGCCCTTTAATCCCTTGCTACCTCCCTTCCTTCCCCTTTCTTTCCTTCTCTCTATATGTACTTATTGAGTGCATTCTGATTAATAATAATAAACAATATACCAGTGATATACTCCCTATTCTCACTGAGAAAAGAGCACGGAAATTATGGATGACATGAGAACAAAGGTCATGATGTTGATGATATTAATAATAATAATAATAATAATAATAATAATAATAATCTCACTGAATCTCAACCAGGTATCCTGTTAGTTACTTTAGATTGTATTGTCTTCTATCTGTATTATAGTAGGCAAAGTACTTAACCTCTGGAAGCAGTTTAATCCTCTATAAAACAGAGTCACAACAGGGCCAGTTCTCATCACAGTGATGACACTTAGCCCAGTGCCTTATACATGGCAGACATCCCTAGTTGTTGGTTCTTATCATTATCATTGTCACTGACCTCCTACTTTGCAGATGAGAAAACTAAGCCTTAGGAACTTGGCAAATGTGCTCATGGCCAGCCAACCTATAGAAATACATAGTTGCAATGCATATGTGCTGAGATGGAGGAATGGGCCATAGTGATAGGGCTAAAGAAATGACAGATTTATAGCACCAGTGACCAGAATAACAGAAATAGAGCTAACCTGGAATTCTCTCCAAGTAATGTAATTTAACCTGCACATATGCATCTGGAGAGGATATTATTAGCTCCATTTTAAAGATGGAAATCCCGGTTTAAATGTCTGAGACTTGACCAACATCATCACAGAGTTAGTAAGCAGCTGAGCTGTGCTTGCAAGACGTCCAAGCCCAAGCTCTTTCTGGCATGCCACACAGCCTGCACCAGAAAACAGCAATAGTTCGAATTCACACCTCGCCTTGGCAGTACTATAGTCCGTTACACATCGATGGCATTGAAATAATGGATTTCGCACAGACTTCCTTGGAAATTCGCTTCCAGACTTAATATAGTGTTCCTGACGATGATTTTTTTTTTTGCTAAATGTTGCTTCATTATAGCACCACTATGTGTCAATCTAGTCCTTTCTGAAATGTCTTTTCCCCAGAGGCATATCAGCCAACAATAACAGCAGCTACATTCAGCTGAGAACACCAGATAACTGATTTATGTTGTCACTGGCACCTTTATTAACCTCATTTGCTGCAGATACAAAAAAAAAAAAATCCTGCCTTAGATTTCTTTTTAAAATCATGGCACTGAAAGGCCAAAACTGATCTTGAAGCCAAATTCCACGTGGAAAAACGTAATTATTTTAATGAGTCCAGTGGCTGAGTGAATCTAGCATGGTGTTTCCGGCTTCTAAGCAGTGAGCTGAGAGCATATCTACCTCCTTGAGTGAATAACGGGAGCTGGGAAAAGCCCTGTCTTTCCACCACCACCTAATGTCTGGTCCCCTGAATTCTATTGCCTTGGATGATTCCTAACTGGTATTTGCAATATTAAAACCCCTGGGATAGTTTAAAACTATGTATCCCATATAATGGCCTCAAATCCCTGTTGCCTGTCTGTTTCCAAATGAGAAATGCACTCGAATAACACAGTGAACTCAGCCATGCTGTGGGCACAGACTGCCCTTTAGTAGTAGACTCTTTCATGCTACTGTTAAGGTATGTTGGGTGCTCGCCAACTACTCACATGCTGAGAGGGAAGATGATGTGGTTCAAACAAGTTCCCAGAGGGCATAGGCTACAACTCCAACTTCTTTGTATCTTATCCAGCAAACATTTATTGAGCCTGTGCCTGGTATGGCGCAAGTGACTGGAAGATAGGAGTGAATGAAGCAAACCAATTCCCCTAATTCCATGGGGCTTTTAATGTAGTGGAATGAGTCAGACACTAAACAAGGTAGGTCAGGTAAAACAGTGTGTCACTGGCAGTAAGTGCTATGGACTTAATCAAAGCAGGGAAGAGGGAGAAGGAGCACATGTGTATCTGGGAACAGGGGTGCATTTTTAAATGGGGTGGCCAGCGAGGGATTTGCTGGAAAGACCGGTAGAAGTGAGGGGGCCATGTAGCCCTTTGGGGGCTGTTATGCACTGAGCTGTATCCCTTTCTAAAAGGTATGTAGGTACCCTAACAGCCACTACCAAAGAATGGGACCTTGTTCACAGAGAGGACCTTTATAGAAGTAATCAATTTAAATGAGATCTTGTGGGTGGGCCTTATATGACTGTGTCCTTATAAAAAGAAGTAGTCTGGACACAGAGATAGACTCATAAAAACAATGTGAAGAGACATAGGGAGAAGACAGCTATCTATAAGCTACATAGAGAGGCTTTGAAAAGATCCTTCCCTCACAGCACTCAACAGGACTCAGCCTTGATAACTCCTTGATTTCAGCCCCCAGAACTGTTATTTAAGGCTCTTCTGTTGGTAAACAGTTTGTCAGCCAGTTTGTTATGGCATTCCTACTGAACTAACACAGGGGCAACAAGACCAGTACATTGGAAGGAGCTGAGAGGGAGTATGCCCGCCATTCTCAAGGAAGAGGAGCAGGAGCCATGACTGATAGAGAAGAGAGTGTTTAGGATAAACATTGTTAGAGGGAGTCTGTGGTAACACAGCACTTTCATTTGCTTTTTTATTTTTATCTTACCACCACATTATAATAAATGAGAGGAATGTGAGTAGGCTCCCCTGACCCCAAAAGGAGCTGAATCTGAGGGTGAAATTCCCTCAGCAAAGTTACAAAGCTGATCATTGACAGATAGGCTTTCTTAAGCCAACAATATCTGACTCTAAATCAAATTTCCCTCTTATATATCATATGGGTTGAGTGAATAATCTATTTCTTAAATCATGTTTGTCCTAATCAAACAACTCTTTCCTTCCCTCATTATCTGTCATTAGAAAGGACATGGAGTTCATGATACAATCAGGGAAGGATATACTTTGATTAGCACACGATGCCTGAAAGTGTATACTAAGACCACCTTGGCTACTCTCACATCAACTACAATATCATCTTGATTTGATCTAAAACAACCAGGAGTGAAAACAGCAGGAGTGCACACAGCATGAAGCACCTTTCCTCTTTTCCCCATGCCATGCACAGGTATAGAGAATCCTACAAGCAACTGGTTGGGTTATACATAGAAAGAGACGGCAATGCCTTCTTACATGGGACTGTAGCCACAAGACCTAAAACAAATGACTTACACAGAGCTTATACGCAGCTTGGGGTTCAGTGATATGCATTAGAAAACTTAACTTCACATTCCAGAAGCAGAGTTCATCAACAATCAATCAATCATGTTTAGGCTCTAAGAGGCCCTTATTCCTAGTTCTGAGAGAACTGTTAAGCTTATCAATTTTGCCATATAGTAATCACCACTTTGTAACTAGTAGTGTATGAAACCCTAATGACTTCCTGGAGGAACATCGACTGGAAAATTAAATGTGAGGGGTTAAGTGAACTAAATATGAAGAGGGAAAAAAAACAAGAAAATATATGGGGGAGAAGCATTTAAAATGCTGCTGAATCTATTGCATCATATAATTGTAGGCTACAATATCATTAGGTAATACATAGGTGCCAATAATGCTGTAGCAAATTATATGAGTATAAACTCTCATTATTGTAAAATATGCATTATATGAAAATGTTAAGTGACAAAATTAAACAGGCATGCCATTTTATAATAACAATGGAATGGCCATGTTTTAAACCTAATTATCATCTTCTCCTCATGTCTCCCCAAGACACCTAGAACTTTAATTGAATAATAATAATGACATGCCTATAAAACTAATAGGTTACAGATATCAAGGGACCTGCTATGGAAATTATACAGCAAGAGGCCAACAAGCTTATTCACTATAAATCAGTTAATATGCATTATTCAATGATATTAACTAGATAATTTAATAATGATATTGAGGCAGACTCTTAATGCTTAGTCTTTGGTCCCATGACTGCCTCTTTGCTTGAAGCAATCCTTTTCACACCTTTGATTCGGAGGCTTATCCAGATGTCACCTCTAATGCAACCCTTCGCAGAACATTTTGTCTCTGCTATGGGTACAGAGACCAACTCTGATGTACCTAACTAAAGGCTACTTATGTTTCCATACTTCAGAGTCAGTCTCAAAAGAATTTTCCCTAAGAAAAGGACACAAAACATCTATGGATTGCAAACACATTCCAATAAAAGGTTCTTTAATGTCCTGCCAGCCTCCAGACTAATTGACAGTCTTATTTGCATAAGGGGAGAAGCAGGAAGTACAGAGAGACAGATGGGTGAATATTAATTGATGTTCATAAACTTGAACAATGCTGTTTGCATCTGTCAATCCAGCTTCACAAACGGCAAGTATTATTTACAGTATATTACGACCCAGCAGTGACACACACACTGCCATCCAGGCAGAGGCTCACTGGCACTGCCCTTGATTGATCTGCAGCGGTAAGGACCACCCTGGGGTTATTCATACTACACAGACTGGAGCTGAAGCTTGGGGTGGAAAAGAGAAAGGCCTAAGGGAGGCCTGACATGTTCCCAGTTATGGTTAAACTTGGGAAAGATCTGCTTCAATGAATATTTCTTTACAGAGAGGTAACATTCCCATGTTAGAGAATGTTGGCTCATCAATTTTGTCAATTATGTTTAACAAAAAGAAAGTAGGAAGCCGACTTCCAGTTCTGTCCTAGCTTTTTGGATGGGCAGTCACCTGCCATATAGGGAGGATTACAAATATCTCCAAAACTCACTAGAAGGCTTTCTTCCTCTCCAATCCATTTTAGCCTTTGATTTTTTTTCTTTTATATTCATGTCATATATATATATATATATATATATATATATATATATATATATATATGTCTTAGTTTGGACTGCTATAATGAAAATAACAAAGACTGAGTGGCTTAAACAGTAGAAATGTCTTTTCTGAAGGTTGGGAAGTCTAAGGTTCACGTGCCAGCTGTTTGGTTCCTGGCGATGATGACCCTTTTCCGAGTTTGCAGAGTGATGCCTTCTTGCTGTAATCTCACATGGCTGAGAGACAGCACTTCTGTCTCATGCTTTCACACATAAGGACATTAGCCTCATTCATGAATGGTCCATCCTCATGACCTAGTTATCTTCTAAAGACCCTACCTGTAAATATCATCACATTGGGGATTAGGCTTCAACATCAGAATTTGGGGGTGGGTGAAACACAAACACTCATCCATAGCAAGGTTCCTGTGAAAACATAAATGTACTGCTTGGTTCTAGAACTTGCATAGACAAATCCATAGTTTAATGGCTCAAAGAGGGATTCAGGAGTCAAGAGACACACACATGAGATAAGTCTCCATCACAAACAAAATTTTGAATTGAGCAAGACAAGATATGTCCCTTCCCTCCACTTCATTTACACACCTATAAAATGATGATAAAGGATATATATATATATATATATATATGCATTTTTATATATTTGTTTACACATTAAAATCAGTATGAACTTGGACCCATAATAATGAAACCACTAATCCTATTTAATGTTTCCAAATCACTCTAAAAAAATGTTAATCTATAATATCATGCCTCCAGTTAAAAACTATATGTCTCATCTGAGTCCTGATGTACCAGCCAACAAAGCTTCTGAGACTTAATAGTCACTTTAGTCTTGAAAAATAAAAATAAGGAGAAATAAAATATGATGTTGGATTTCAATGATGAAGATTTTATAATGTGTATATGTGTATATAAAAAAACAGGAAAATGTGTTATCAATAATTTCTTAGAGGATGACATTAAAAGTATTTATATTCAAATGTATTTTATATGGCATCACATGCAGGAGAACTTTTGATATTTCTCTATACTCTTGAGATGACACAATTTTAATTGAAACAAACTCTGACAGTATTTTTTCTCTATTATCACTGCCATAAAAATTGCTTGTAAAACTGTTAGTAAGTATGATACTTTCTATACTAGCAGAGAGAATCCTCTTAATATAGAAAGGATATGCAAAATCACCAGGAATGGATCAGTGATTTATAAATATTTCATCCAATGCAAAGGGCCTAAATACTTCCAATGTAATGGAACAACACATTTCAGGAACCTTTCAATTAACCCTTAAGTATTTGGAACTATGGTTTTCATTATCTTTCATGTGGTTTTGTTGTTTGCTACCATAAAATCTTCTCCACCTGGCATGTGAAAATTCTACTTTTGAATTTGCTAGTCAGTCAGTAGTGAGGTTTCATAATCTTTGGGTAACATTTTTGAAAAGTATAATGTGCAGTGAAATAGGAATCTCCTGCCCTACTAGGGAGCCCGTAATTTGATATAACTTTAACGGAAATCATCTGATATGCAGTATGGAGTTCAAAGATGGGTTCAGACTTTTTCATCCACTAAGTCTAATTCTAGAAGTGTATGCTGATTTTTTAAAGTTAAAGATGTGGACAAAACACCTATTATGTCACCCAACTAACATAAACAGCTGGACCCTCTCTTGGCATCCTTTCCACACGGCTGAAGAAAAGCTGTCTCTTTCAGGTGCCTCTGAGGCAGCCCCACAAATACATTTTGCATTTACCATCTAGTAGTGGGCAAGAACTGGCTCACAAATGCTCATGAAAGACAATAGTTAAATTTTCAGGGATCTTATGAGCTTGTTGCTTAAATAAAGTATTTAGTTAAAAACAAATTATATAAACATCCAATTTAATAATTTAAAATACTTGAAACTCATCACTTTTCAATGATTTTATTACATTTTGTTATTCTCTAAATGCTCTTAGTTTCTTTATACCTATTATACTTACATGATGGAAATATATAAGAGTATGCTACTGTTCCCAAATCTACATTAAGTGATCTCACATTGGTAGCCTGAAATTGGCCGCAATGGGAGTATTTATACCATGGAAATCAGCAAATGCTACAAATCACGGCTTTATACCTTGTTTTGTTGATTGTCTAAATAAGTGTTTCTGAATTTTTTTTTTGTTTTATTATTATCACCACCCCAAGGAGCCCTTTTAGATATTTTTGTCCTAACTATTCCCCCCAACACATGAATATTTAAACCACAGATATATTACTGTTTATGTACTCTATGCAAATCTATGCATTACACAAAGAGTGACATTTTCTGCCATTTCCCAAGAGCCAGTTTTTGACCCCATGGTTTAAAAGTGATGAAAAATATTAAGAGTGCAGATTAAACTTAAGTGTCTCATGTCTATAGACATTACACTATGGATAGCACAACAAGTTGAGAAATATTCTTTCAATATTTGATTATTAACTGATTCAACAAAGAAATTGATTACTTCATTTAAAAACTAGTGAGGTTTCAATAAATCTTTGTTGTTTCACTTTTGTATTATATGTTTATGTAAATTATATGTTAATTTATATGTACATGTAAAGTATAGGTTAATGTAATTAAAATATCAATCAATATTCATGTTGCCAATTGCAACAATAGGTTGGCTTTACATGCAAGACTTCAGCAAAAAATCAATAAAAGCATTCTGTGAGAATCAATTGGCTGCATGGAATTTATAATAAAGAGTATTTTGTATTTTATTTTTATTTGTAAATTGCATAATAAACATCCTTTATATCAATAAGGTTTATAGAAAAGAATGTATATAATACATATGCATACATTTTGTCCCCCAAGAGCTAGCTGTTAAACATTTATTATCACACCACTGTATATAACCTAAATTAAAAAGCAAACCAATTTACATATCTGTACCAAATTGGTGAAACTCCATCCAGACATTTTCAGAAACAAAAATCTATGATCATGGCAGCAAAGGTTAACTCTGGGAGGAAGAATGAGGAGACCTTTTTTCAATATCTATTTTTGTCTTTTCCAAATTTTCTAAAAAAAAAAAAAAATGTGTATATGTATTCCTTTTTAGACAAAAATTTTAGATTTTCCATCTCCTTCCTCCCAGTCATACACACATGCTTTTAATGTAATAGCACACAGGTGTAAGAGTGTGACCTCGGGGCTCCTATGGAGAATGGAAGGGCCAATCTGGGGAGAAAGGGAAAAACTGCAAAGAGGAAAAGGGATAAGGGGGTTTAATTAAAATAAGAGGGAGAAGAAAAAAGGTAGATAAACGAAGGCACCCCATCGTTGTTTGGGGAGTAGGGATGGTGCAGCTCCAGAGGATGGAGAGGTCATCACAAAGTGCAGCCAACCACCAATCAGAGTTGAAAATAAAAATGAAAAGAAAAAAAAATAGCAATAGAAAACATATTCCACCTTTGTTTGTCCCAAATCCATTATCTACATTCAGATTTGGGGATGTGGCTATTTCCTGTGAGGGGAGAGACAAATTCCCTGCTTGCCTGTGAGTGAATGTTAGCTATGTATTATTTTAAACTTATTAGTCTAATTCTATGTCAGTGCTTCTGGCAAGCTGGGGTAAAAATCACTCTCTAAAATGTTCTTACTGATATTTTCAGGGATTCCATACCCCAATTCAAGTATAAACAATACAATCACCAGGAATCAATGTTTTTAAAAATCCAGACCTTGAGATGCATTTATTTAAAATGTCCTTTTTTGAGTTTCATAAGGTCCAAGATGGGTAAAATCTTCACTTTGACCCAATCACAAAATGAGATTGATAAATTATTTTCTTTTTTAGCCTTCCTCTCCCAATTTCCCAGCTAGAAATGTCATCTGTATCCCCAACTTATCATCCAATCCAATGCTTCTAAAGAAAAAAATAAATAAAACAGAGAACTAACAATTAAGAGGAAGTTCCAACACTGGCATGTTTTAATCATAGCAAGAAATAATGTCTCTTCACATAAGTAATATGCCATGCTTTTCTGATGCATACATTCTATAAGCGTCTGTAATCGAAACATTTAATTTATAGAAAACAGATGGGTCTAGATTTCTTACCAATTTCTGTTTGTTATGAAAATTTGGAAGCCAGAGAAATTTCCCTGAGCAAGCCAAAAAAAAAAAATCTAAAGAGAGGATGTAGAAAGAGAAAGAGTGAGCTACAGGAATAAATCGTGCGACACTATAATTCACTGGTCTAAAAAGTCTGATCCATAACCTCAGAAAGATTATCAGCTGTTTGCCCCCAATGACATAAGTCATGTGTGCAAGTAGGTTTTGTACATGTCTCAATAGATGCTGCAAATCAATTGATCCTCCTGTTTCTCTGTGCAGGCTGCTACTGTAAATCATTGGCTCTCCACATAGCTGGGCTTTGTGGATAAACTGCAAAGTGGCTCAGCTCTCTGGGGTGGTCACATTCTGCCATGAGGAGTTGGCAGTGTGATCATAATTTTAAAAAAAAGAAAAATCAGGATACAATAATTTACACAAAGGAGATGATATCTACCTCCACAGTTAAATCAGTAGCAAATTACAATAGACAAAATATTAAAACTAAAAAATGCTATAAAAAACCCTAACAATTGCAAGGTATGTTTCCTTTCACGAAACACTTTCATACTATATGATTAAAAGAGCTTTAGAGTTGTATTGATCAGGGTTAGAAGTCCATTTCTGCCACATTGTATTTGCTTTTACATATAATTTGAAGCATCCCACGTTATTAATTTCCCTGTGTCTCAGTTTCTCCATCATGAAAAGAAGTGAAACAAAACAAACTAAAAACAAAACAAAAAAGGACCATGTGCTAATCTGAGAGTTAACACATACAATTTATGTAATCACATGAGCACATATTAAGATTAAAATAAAACCGTGACTATTTTTAGTTGCAATGCAATAACAAAAATTGTGCTTTATTTTTTTGTCATTTTTTACATAAGAATTGATTGCAAACATAAGTGACTGAAGTTTAAGCAAAAGAACCATGCAGGAAAATACAGTGGAAAAAAAACACAAACTTTGGGAACAGATGTGATTATGAAACTGGGATCCACCCCTCTGACTGTGAGCAGGTCACTTAGTCTCTTAGAATCCCTCATATGCAAAGTGCAAATAATGACAACCACCTTGAAGGGTTATAGTGACGATTTTGCATATTGTATACAAAGCATACAAACAGAATATCTGGCACACAGCGTTATATGCAAAAAATTACATTGTACTGGAAAATTTATCTTTGAGATTTAAAACAGGGTGGTTCCTAACAATAATAATAATTATACCAGCGTACATTATTATTACACTTTATCATTTCAGGGATCGTCTATCTTTTTGAAGTAGGCAAGCCAGGTATTATGCCCATTCTCAGGATGAGGAAAGGTGAAGCTCTCTGACACTTTTGTAATCTCTGAAAGGAGATGTGTGTGTGTGTGCATGTGTGTGTGTGTGTGTGTGCACGTGCGCATGTATGTGCATGTGCATGAGAAAAATAAAAGTCACATTAATGGATAATTATATATTAATGAAGTGGAAAAACCTCCAACAGTGACTGATTTTATTTGAAATGAAGAATGTTGAGAAGTGAAAGTGTTTTGAATCCCATGAGCCTTTGGTGTTGCTGCGATTCCACTTCCACACATTCATGATAGAATCACTGTTGTTTGATGAGCTATTTTATCCTAAGTGGCACTATTGAAGAGATTAATGGGCCAGGAGACTGGATGAGTGAAATTAACATTTTTAACGTTAAAATTTATCCAGATTAATAATAATTAAACCCACAGAATATGCTATGGAAACACCACGAAGATTGATTCTATCCCACTATAAAAATAATTCACTCTGTACACTTGAATATTCACGAAAAGATCTCTATCTCTGAACACCAACAATCGCAATTGTTTAGCTCATTGTTGCTCAGAAATACAAGTTTCAAGATTCAAACAGAACGGAACTGGAAATGGAAAGCACATAGCTTATTAGAGTCAGAATTAAAATGGATGTACTGAATGAACAAAAACTCATATTGGAGACAATAGCACATTCTTAAAAGATGCAAACCTTTTAATTTACTATTTTGGAGACTAAATAACAGTAGATCCTACTTAAAGTCTGTCCAATTATTGCAACAGTAAGAGTTGCAATATACAGAGTCATTCGGAAAAGTGTATGTGCATCATTTAGACTTTCTCTTGTTTTATGGCTAGCTCAGCACCAACCACATGCTGCCCTTAAAATATCCAAACTGAGTACTTTCAAGGTCTTTTTTTTTTTTTTTTTTTTTTTTGCCTCCTAGAAGGAAAACAATTTGAGGTCAAGACGAATCAGTTCATTAAGAAAACTTTACTCTTTCCCAGTTCTCTGACTTCCATTAACTTTGATAGCACTATACCACTCCTGCCCTGCAAAGGTAACCATCTCCCCTCAGTGTTCTAATCTTGACCTATTATGCCCATGAGAGGAGGCCTTTGCTTCCTCTTAGCTTAGACAGACATGGATTTACAAGGGATCAGGGAGGGGGCAAAAATAAATAAATCTATAAAAATCATCAAAGCATTTTTTTTTTTTTTTGAGGGCAGTGTCACTGACCCTCATATGTGGGACTGAACCGGGGCCGCTGGCTTCCGAAGCCGGTGCTTAACCACCGCGCCACTCGGCGGGCCCAAAACACCTTTTGTTTATGCCTGGATTAGTTACTTCCGTAATGGGGGCCTCAATGGAGGAATCATCCTGTGGACATCAACTTCCTCCTCCAAGAGCAAAAAATGAGTCAGATCCCTAATTAAGAATCCATGTGACGATCTTTCTTCCAGTTCCCTTTGTCTGTCTGAAGAGCTATGTTCTAGGAATATTCTAGGTGACTAGTTGTGGGAGTGTTTTCATCGCCCAGGTGTCTATCACCATTTACATGCAGGAGACAATCCCATCCTCGGGGTAGTTCTTTACGAAATGATACTGCAGAGCAAATGGATATGCAGAGCAAAAATTAGATCCTAGAACAAGATTTACACATGTACAACATTAGACATCATTACCCTCACACCCACCTCGCCAAGGGAAGAGTTCCAAAATCAATTAAATACTTCGTTTCCTAGAGTAGCGTTATGCCAAGAGTTAATTAGAATGATCCATTAGGGTAACTAACCAGGTAGTGGTATATGTGTGTGCATGTGTGTCCGTAATACGATTTTAACTTTCATTCCCATCCTTTCCCTATTTCCTTTACTTGATGAAATTTGGAGTGGAAATGTAGTAGGAAAACTTAGTAACAGAAACTCAGATTAAGGGAGAAAATAGGAATATGGGTTATTTTGAGAAAAGAGAAAGAGGTTAGAAGTCAGAAGCCCTGCGTTTGGGCTCTAGCTCCACCACCTATTATGTGATTATATATGACAGCGTTCATTTTGGAAGTTCAAAGATGATTGTTCTAATCTGAATCAATATCCGTCAATCAAATCCTCTCTTTTAGAAGTGGTGAAGAAATCAGGGGTTTGACATTACAGATAATCTCCATTTATAAACTGTGTTTTATAATATAAAATATTTGTAATATGAACATAAAATATTTATAAAAATGTAAATGTATAACATATAAAATATTTATAAGTATAGTTTATGAACTGTACTTATAAACCCTTGTACAAGCTACTTAATCTTCTGAGCCTCGGTTACCTTTCTGAGAAAAAAGGGTAAAATGAGATTAGGAACATATAATTATTGTCAAGGAATAAAAGATCGAGAAATATCCATGGCTTTTTTTTCCTCAGTGTGTGACACTGTAGCGTATTTAGATGACTTTGTCTTCATTTGAAACTGTTATCACAGAAAACCGTATCGATTAAACTTGGGAAAAAGAGTAAAAGTACCTGTGTTTCCCCTGCAATTCCCTGATGGCTAAACACAATGCTAACCACATACCAGGTTCATATGGGGAAAAACAAATGGATCTGGAGTTGAAGATGTGACTCTGGGTCCCAGCCCTGTTACTATCTGCCTGAGTTGCTTTTGTGAAGTTCCCTAACCTCCCTGCTCAAGTGGAATAAGGGGATTGGACTGCATGATTCCCAAGGCTTCTTCCAGCGGCATCCTCTCATTATCTAATATCTATTAGCTTACTGATAAATTTTCTTCATTCTTTGTTCTGAGAGTTATTATTATTATTATTATTATTTGGCTTTTTAACGTACCATTAGACCCCTAAAGAAGGAGGTTAGATCAACATAGAATTATGCTGGTAACAAAAGCAAACACACATAAAAGATTTAATACAGTATTGATCGAAACTGAGTATTAATTGTTTGGTGGCCATTCGTTAGCATTTTCTTCAAATAATCTTTAATGGAGCTGAAATTGATGAATAGTTGCAATCTGTTACTCCATAATAGAGTACATGACGCAAGCCTTTATCGTCCTGAGAGAGCAGACATGTTTACAACAGGCACAGCTATTAGATATTATATTTAAATTATATGACAAACTGAGAAGATATATCACACACGTAGGGAGTACGGAGAGGGCCCATGGTTGATTTGTATGTCTTCTGCCAGGACTAGAGATATAGTGATAGCCAAACTGTAACATTTTCTTCTAAAAAGGTAAAAATATCACAAATAAACTTCAACAATTAAATTGCCAACGGAAAATGTACATGTTCCACTTTAAATGTTAAAACTTCTCATTGGTGTGTTTATCCAATTACCAACTTGAAGCAACTAGATTTGCTAAATATTGGCAAAGTAAAATGAAATTGTAGATATTTTAGATTTGTTTTTGTTTTTTTTGAAGGAAACCCCAATTTAAAATGCAAATAAATTAAAATAGACTAGTGAGAAGATAAATTTGATGCCAGAGTGGTGAAATTATATTTTTGAAACCTACTGTATACCAGTCATCATGCTGCGTAATTTAACACCATATTAAATCATTAAAAACTTTGAAGAAGGTAATATTGACTTTGTACTACATATGAAGAAATGGGTCATCACAATTATCAAGTAACTTGTGCACATCTAGCAAAAATTCCCTGGGATAGAACACATAATTATCTTACTCTAGACAAGAGGTGGTACTTCTTTTTTTCCATTACATCGAACTAGCTAGAAGTGAACCACTCAGGCCTCTTGACAAGAGAAAACCCTCCACAGATTTCTGTCTGACCTTGTTCTTCCAGGGCTGCTCCAAACCAATGACTGAGCTAAGTGAGTGCATTAGAGGGGAACCATTTCTGCCCAGTTTATACCTCTTCAAATGGACCGTCTTTTCTTGAGGCCTCTCCATCTTTCTGTCTCCAACTTTCTTAGTGTGGCATTCTGTCTGAGGCTATTTCTACTGAATCATTGTTCTTTACCTCTCTCATTTCATGGTGTTAGACTCATTTTGTGGTCTGAAAGCTCTCTCCACTCACCCATTCCCTTTCTCCTTTATCATTCACAGCCATTTTCACAAATAAGTATCTTGCACATCAAGTTTCCTTTTGGTTTCATCTCCTTAGTTTTAAGAAAAGTCATGATGGATTTTGTCTATGTTTTTCAAAGGTCATTTATTTATATAAAGAACAAAGATCAATAAATCATAGATATGTTGCCTGTTTTGTTTGATACCCTTTTGCCATCTTTCAGTGAGCTTCATAATTCCTCGTTCATAGAAGGACCTGTCTTTATTTGCAAAAAACTGAACAAGGTGCTGATTTACAGTTTCATCTGAATTGAATGTTATACTATGCAAGGAGGTTTTTTTTGTTGTTTTTTTTTTTTAGAGGGCAGTGTCACTGGCCCTCATGTGGGATCTGAACCGGGGCCGCTGGCATCCCAAGCCAGCTCTAAAACCACCGCGCCACTTGGCCCGCCCCATGCAAAGAGTTTTGAAGAGAGCGAAATAAGTGGAAGTCTGATGGCACAAGGTCTGGCCAGTATGGTGGGTGTGGCAACACATCCCATCCAAGCTCCAATAATTTTTGACAGGTGATCAAACTTGTGTGGGGTCTCACCCTGTCGTGAGGGAACACAACTTCTTTACATTAACAAGCTCTGGATGATAGTTTCTGGATGATAGATTCAGTCAAACTGTCTAATGGACAACAGTACACATTCAAATTGATTGTTTGGTTCCTTGGTAGGAACTCAAAAAACACAACACCTTTAAAATCCCACCACACTGAGAGCATAACCTTCTTCTGATGAAGGTCTGCTTTCGATGTCATTTAAGGCGAATCATCATGTCAGGACCAAGACTGTTTGCACACCACATTGTTGTAAACAATCCACTTCTCATCACCAGTTATCAGTTGCTTCAAAAAAGAATCTTTTTTCCTCATGTTTAATGAGCATATTGCAGATGTTTATATGCGCCATCAAATGAACTTCTTTGAGTTCATGCTGAACCCAAATATCGAGCTTGCTTACACATCCCAGCTTCTTCGTGAATGCTTGAATGATAGACGTTCAATGTTTCCGCAATCTCTCATATCATATATCATGGGTTTGACTTGATCAATGCCTTTATTTTGTAGTTATCAACCCTGGTGGGTCTCCCTGACTGAGAAGCATCATTGAGATCAAAATCACCAGCATGGAATTTTGTGAACCATCGTTGGCACTGACATTCTTATAGAGCACTGTCACCGTAAACCTTATGCAATTTCTCACAAGCTTGACACACGTTCTTCCCTTTATGGAAGTAAAACAGTAAAACATGGCAAAAATGCACAGTTTGGTCTTCCATCTTTAACTTGTTGTATAATCTCCAAAACTCAACCAAATCGCTTTTTTTTAGAATGAAACTAGAACAGTCAGCTGTCAAATGACATAGCAATAGTACTTCCAAAAATGAACTAGTGCCATCTGTTGCAAAGATGCGTCATGACTTTTCTGAAGACCCAGTAGATGACCCAGATAGACACCACTGGTACAGAGAGGTCTGAGAAAGCAGGGAGAATGATGAGGCTTTTAGACTTTGTCACTCCCTCCCCAGATGGCAGGAAGGGCATCATGTACTATGGAAAATGGGGTAAAGAGAGTCCCTGGCCCAAAGTCATGGACCCATTACTGAAGCCTGCACTGATGGTAACCTGGGAAACAAGCTGGTAGAGGAAGATACACTTGCTGGTGAGACCATTTAGACACTAGGAAAATGTGGGAGTTACACTACCTGCAAGGCTGGGAGAGCTGGCAGACTACCATTAAACTGCATTGACACCAGGCAAAATGATAATGAGACGCTAAGGGTAGTTAAGACACAGTTATAGCTAAGTGTGAGGCAAGGGGCCCTCTTGTGGAATATACAGAGGCCCCGATTTTCTTCAGGGGAAGAGCAGACCCAGCTAATAAGCAAATACTAGAGTAAATACAGAGTTCCCGAAACAAAAGGATGTTCAGACCCGGCAGATCTCTTATGCTGATTTGGAAAACCTTGAACTCTGAAATAGGCAACATGGACATCTGGAGAGGGAGCTCTTGAGGAACTGGGCTTTGCAGCATCTTTTGAACCATGTGAGCTTGAAGACATGGGCCGCTCCTGTCAGGCAGGACTTCCCCTAATTGATTCCCTTGTGCAGGAAGATGCTGCAGAGCCTTCTGCCTCTCTGCGGCGCTGGCTGCTGCTCTCAGGAGCTGCTGGTGCCTCTCCCAGCTGCCAGGCCAATGACTACGGTTACATTTCAGTGCAAATTGGCTGGGAACGTATCGAGCCTGAAAACTAAGAAGAAACCTCACTCCAAAAAAGCTGCAGGAATTAGCTGATATACACCAGGAAGAGCCAGAGAACTCCTGGGACTGGGTTTTCAGGTGATTCATCAAATAGGGTCAGAATGTATAACTGAGTTTGCAGACTTGGGAGCTCTTCCGGAGAACACAGGATGTAATGGATTGACAAGGACACTGGGTAATGGGCAAATTCGCTGTTAGGGTGGCCCTTACAGCAATGGCCAAGGCTGCGTGAAGCATGGGTGCCTGGATTGCTCTGTAAAACAGAAAAGGAATGATTGAAAAGGCTTGTGGGCATGCAGGAATGGATGCATTAATGTGAGTCCACAACACTTACCAGAGAAGTCTCCTCTCTGGGAAGGCCCAGAGGACACATAATTCACCCACGCTATTGCAAATGCACCGGTGACAGGGACACCCACATCGTTAAGTTCAGCAGTGGCTCTGTTCTGGTAGGAGAGGCTCATGGTAGGAGAAATGAACATAGGTAGGGCTGGGCTTGTTAACAGCCATGGGAGTGAGGAGATTGTGCAAACTGCCAATCAATCAAGGGCTCTTACCTGGGAAATAACACCTGAATGATTCTGTGGCCCCATTTACCAGAATTCCTAATGATCTACTAGGAGACTTTGTACTTTGTCCTTCCCACCCTCTCAACTTTAGGCTCTTCTGGTTTAGAAGTTATGGTCCCTGAAGGGGGAAAATTTTTTTCATATAGCAAAGCAAGTTCCCATTAAGCTCCGAGCTACCCCCAAGACACTTGGACTCACCACATAGACAAGAAGACAAGTCGCCATTTTTGCAGGCAGAGGTACTTAACCCTGATTGGTAAGAGGGAGTAGGGCTGTTGTTCTGCAATGCAGGCATGGGGGGATATGTGCAGAACCCCAGGGATCCACTGGGGATCCCTGCTTCATTTTTGCCTAACTTTATCCATAGGCACATGCAACAAATAAAACCTGAGACAAGTATAAATTCTAGGAGCTTAGATGGTTCAGATAAGTCACCGACACCTACAGAGGTGATAGCAGAGGGTGAGGAAAATTTAAAATGGATGGTGAAGGAAGGAAATCACACCAGTTGCTGTCCTGAAATTGTAACTGCAGCAAACAGTGGTTTATTCCACTCTCTTCTCTCATCAAAGTTTCCTCTCAGGAGGAGAAGCCACCAGTAACCATGAAGTTGTTCCCCTGAAGGGCATGGAGGAGTGCGTCTCTACCGCTCTCAAAGGGGTAGGCTATGGCTGCCTCGGAGCTGTGCCCCTCACATCTCCCTTCACGAAGAAGCTGCGGTGAGTAAACAGCAGTGGTCTGACAGCCTCCAGAGCCACGATTTGAGGATCCATTGCAGAAGTCACATTTGCTCCAACACTGCCCTCACTCAGTGACTGAGCGTGGAGAGAGTGCTAGAAGCATTCCTGACGGACATGGGAAGTCTTTCTTCTGTGACAACCCCACAGCCTGTCTGAGACATTCTCATGGTGCCACTGTTGTGGGGACTTTTCCTACCCTAACCCCTTCCTGCCCTCATTGCTTCACAGGTGTAATATCTACTTTACTGCCTGAAGGCTCTCCTGCCTCGTCATCTCCCCATTCTCCTTCACAAGTGTTTCCATCTGATAAATTGCTTATCATTCTCATTGTATCTGGACACCATTTTCTTTTCTTTCTTTTTTTTTTTTTTTTTTTTGGGATTTCCCAAACAGACATACCACCCTAAAGAACAAAACAATTTCTCAAGTACCATAAAAATCTCATTTGTATGCAAAGCCCTGGCTTTTTAGTTAAATTTTTGACCACAGGAGAGAAAGAAAGAATAATCTCTATACTTGGAAATTATGAATTGTCCGGTTAATCAGGAATCCTTTAATATTTCAGAAATGTCCAGTGACACTTCACATTTTCTCAAATTCGTATCATAGAAACTTTTATTAAAATTCTTGTTTCATTCTACTAAGACTGATGTTTCCCTTAAAATGACATGTTTCTCCTATGCATATTTCTCTTCTTAAATTAACTTCCTTTTCAACTTTCCTTAAGTGTATGTGTGTATGCATATATATATATATATATATATATATATATACACATATATATATCTCACTTTTTTCTCCATTTTTTTTAAAATTTCATAAACAAAACATAGGGTAGTGAAATTAAGTAGAACAAAACCACGTTTGAGGTCTCCATGCTGGATAGTCAACTGCTTTGTTTCATATTTAAGTACGTCTTCTGCATACAACCCTTACAAATCTGATAATTTATATTAGCTGTCATCAAAACGGCAAGGACATTTAGGTTTCTTCCAAAGAATTAAAACTTTAATGTTGATATGTTGAACACTAAGTTTCTACTGTATACATCAGATTACAGTAGGAATCAAATTAAATATGTAACTACTAGGTAGGTGATGTCACCATCTTTATATTGGATAATGATGGAGAGCTACGTAATCCATTACAAATTACAGTAATACTTTGGTTTGCAAGCACAATTCATTCCAGAAACAAACTACTTGTATTGCAAGACATCGCTTGTTTACCATGTGAAAATGTATTAGAAATGTTTGCTTGTCTTGCGGAACACTCGCAAAACAAGTTACTCGCAATTCAAAGTTTTAAGGTATAGACCCATTACTATAATTTGGATCCAATAAGTTGGGTCTATCTAAAACTACAAAAGATTCCTTAATTTATCTTTCAACAAGTCACATATTCAAACATGTTGAGTAAGAAGGGGTGTTCTTTGTGCAATGGGTCTAGCCAAGGAAAATATGGATGTACTTCTTGGTATATCTTTTCTTTCTTTAATTGCTAATGAACTCAAGCAGCAATGTCAATTATTTTTCCTAAGGAAGGTACAGGTTAAAGCTAGCATTGTTGGTGAAAGAATTTTTAATACTGGAATTAAGCTTAGCCATAGTTTGCATGATGGTCTTAGATTCATGAAACACATTAGGTTCATGCAAAGGGAACTAATTTCTTTAAATAAAATAGAAACCAATAGAAGCATAAATTATAATGTGTCAGGCAGTATTGTATCTATAATTAGCCCAGGTATTAAAAGGCTTTTGTAACATAAAAACACACAGGTTCCTAAGTCATTTAAACTAACCATCTGTTTGCTTAGTACTTATTGTAGTTCTCTAAATTTTGTACAATTAGTGGTGTTAGCTTTACCTTTTAGAGGGTTTATATTAGTTTTGACTACAAAGTGAAAAACAACTCAATTAAGCATCGTCTAATGAGTGTGTATTAAATGCAATATATTAACTAAACATAATAGAATTCAAATAGGGTTAATTTTGTCCTAATTTTAAAATCCTTAAACTTTTGCTTCTGGGACAGAGTTTTAGAATGATGTAAAAATGGCTAACTTTCCTCACAGGCTTTTTAAAGCTAGGTAAGTTATTTTTATTTATTTACTTATTTATTTTTTACAATAACAAGAGACTTTCTAAATGGATATGGAGAAAAGAGAGGCAAAGAAATACAGAAGAAAAACAAGGCAAAGCTTATTGAATGTGTATTGTACACCTGGCATTAAACTATGAGTTTTCACAAATATTGTCTCTTTTAATCCTTCCAACAGCAGTTTGATGTAATTATAATTTCACCATTTTATAGCTATGGACACTTGGATTTAGCAAAGTTAAGTGACTTGGGCAAAGGGTTGATAAGTGGCCCAAATGGGATTTAGGTGTTTCAGAAATTGAATTCTATTTTTTTTCCATAAACCAAAATAAGCTACATGACTCACAATGCTCTTCAGTCCTGGGATTCTACAATGAAGTTAGACATACAGTCACTGGTCTAGGAAAATGATATACCCACCATTTAGCAGTAGTTAGAACACTGGGTTAATGGTCTCTCTGCTGAGAGTAAGATAAGACGTGTGATTTGTCCTGTGCTCCAGCCATTAACAGACCACTACATTGCCATGGGGTAGTCCCTCTCTAATGTCATTTGAATGAATGAGTCCCAGAACTTTGATTCCCCTGTGCCTTTATTTATGTTGGTACCTTTTCTCTCGTGTTTATTTTCTTATGAAATCCCTTTTCACCTTATGGTTATATTCTTCAAAGTCTAGTTCAAATACTATCTCGTCAATGAAGGCATTTGTTAGTCCTTAGTCACAATGATCCACTAAAAGTTTTTGATTTATTTCTGTGCAAGACAAGTTCTTAGATGGCCCTAATTATCCCCAATTCCAGTAATTTTGCTTTTGTGCAATCCCTTCCACTTGAAAATGTGCTAGATCTAGCCATTTGCTTCAAATAAATACAATATATCAGAAGTGGTGGGATGTTACTTCTGAGACTAGGTTATAAAAATATCATGCTTCCCATCTTACTAGCCAGCCCTCACTCTTTCTGTCAGACCCCTAACTCTGGGAGAATAAAACTGCTATGTTATGAGTAGTCCTATGGAAAAGAGCAGTCCTATGGAAAGAGCAGTGTTCACCACCAGCCAAGAAGGACCTGAAGTCCTCCATTGTACCGCCCATAAGGCACGAACACAGAGTGAGCTTATAAGTGGTTCCTCCCCAAGTAAGCCTTGGTTATGACCACAGCCCCAGCTTAATAACTGGATCCCAGGCTTGTGACAGCCGTGAGCTAGAGAAGCCAGCTACACCATGCCTAGATTCATGATTCACAGGATGCAAGAGATAATGTGTTTCTTGGAGTTGTATAATAAACTATTAAATTTGGGGGTAACTTGTTACATACCAATAAATAAACAATGGGATCTTTATTTCAGCACTTTCCCCAGTCTGACTTGCCTGATACTATTGGAGTCATGCTTAGGGTTTGGAGGATTTGATTAATATGGGCAGAAACTTTGTGGATCACAATGAATACCCAGCATGTACCACACAGCAAGGTGGAAGTAATACTACCCTCACCTAGAATCGCATGCCTAGAATAGAAGAAAACTATCAGTGCCTATTGCACATATATAGTGATCCATACTGTCAGTTACCTATGAGGTGGCATCATCGGATGAGGGAAGGGAGAAGTTGGAAGGAAATAATCAAATGACCCTGCTATTGAGACTATACATTGATACAAACTTGGTACATAAAAGGAGTCTACCTTGGTATTAGGGATAATGAGCTCTTCAAGATTTGGTCTAGTCACATATCTGTGCCTTTATACATTGTTCAGCCCATAGTAGGTGCTCAATAAATAATCACTGAAGGAATGAATTAATGAACACATGATGTTATGACGTCCAGATTTAGACTCAGATACTGAAACTGATATAAAAATGATTATCTGAGTCCACCTTTCTCATCTGCAGGACAATAGGGGTAAGTCCAAAGAAATTTAGGATCCTTCCTAGATTGTTCTGACAGTCTATTGTTCTATACCATGTATGGACTGCCAACATTATACTTACTGCAACAGAATAAAAATGTTCCTGAGCTCATTTATTAACTCTTAAAGGCAAAATAACCAGATTTAGGAAAACTTCCCAGTCAGTATATGTGTATGTGTGTTGCTATGTGAAAATATATATATATATATATATATATATATATATATATATATATATATGGTTATCTGAAAAGTCATGACATATTTTTTCTGTTTTTCATTGCAAAAATGTGTCATGAATTTTCCAACAACCATATCTATATCTATATCTATATCTATATCTATATCTATATCTATATCTATCTATCTATCTACCTATCTGTCTGTCTATATAGAGAGAGAGAGAGAAAGAGAGAAAGAGAAACAAAGAGAGAGAGAGAGAGAGAGAGAGAGAGAGAGAGAGAGAGAGAGAGAGACTGTAATAATCATCCAGGTTTTCTTTTTTTACTGTAAAATGAGAATAATACTATCTATCCTATGTGGATGTTGAATATTAAATGCTATAATATAAAGTTACTAGCACTATGGCTGGAACAAAGAGAGTAATCACATGAGGTCAATGACTCCTCTACTGATGGTTCAATGAAAATGGACTTCATTTATTCTATTGGGTTGTCAGAAAAGTCATGATGTATTTTTTTCTATGTTTTTCCTTGCAAAAATGTGTCACGACTTTTCTTATAATCCAATATATGTGCTAATGGGACACTTTAAAATTCAAACATTCATAACATTTTATGAAACAATCTAAAGTGGATGAAAAAGAAATAATGATATATCCACATAGTGGAATACCAAAAATATCATTAAATTCATGCTGTTCAGGAATATTTATAGACATAGGAAATGTTCAGAGTAAAAATAAATCGGATTAACTACAACAGAGTTTGTAAAATATGATAATATTGTGTAAAATCTGTGTATATAAATATATTACATTTATACATTATAGATATACATAATATGTACATATAAAATCTGAACATATTGTGGATATGACTGTATATCTATATAAATATACACATGTATATATGTATACATACACTATAATTAAATGTATCCACATAAAACTATACATATAACAATACTAGAAAACATGTACCAAAATAGTACAATGTCTGAGTGATGTGATTTTTACATGAATTACTTTTCTATGCATTTTTTTGAAGTTCTCAGTATTTTAAATTAAGTACATACCACTTTTATATTGAGAAAAAAAAAATCAATACTTGCAAGTTAAAATTAGATAAGACCAACCTTGGCATGGCAGAAAGAGCTAGATTTCTGTGAATGGAAGACCAAACTGTTCCCAACGCAAAGCCTGTGAGACATGGAAGACTTTCCCTGTGCTTGGTGGGGCAAGGACTGCTGGACAAAAGGATGCTGATGCTGCCTACAGCATAGGCCTACTTGCATGACAGGCTGGTTGCCCTTCTAGACTGTGTAAAGTGGTTGTCTATGTCTCTCCACATCAAAGAATTTGTGTCTTGTACCTTATAACTGCAATACCACCACCATTTAAAGAGTGAAGGAAGTCCCTAACAAGTACAAAGTTTGAACAATTAAGTTCTCGAACTTTCCACTGTACACTTACACTTAATTGTCTGCCTCTATGTCTTTTTTGGGTAGGGGGATTATACATTCATTCAGGATACAGAGATCCTCTAAATTCATCACAGTTGCTCAGTATGTGTTATATATTTGCTTCCCCACCTTATCTTTTTAGAATCTAATCTTTTTTCTTCATAGCATCTGCTCCAAAGACACTTTTTCTCTTATGTTCTAGGATCCCAAATATTTAAATGGATTTTTTGATGTATCATCAGGCATTGAGAATATTAAATATACTGGCAAAGGTAGCAGGCAACCACATCACTGATTTATTAAATAAAAGAAGAAAAGCAGTAAAAAATAAAGAAATTAAAGGGAGAAAATGAAGATATTTTTAAGACAAGATAAAATCTTTGAATGAGCTAACATACAATGTTTTATAGAATTTTCTTTTGTTTGATGCCTTTGTCACTGAAAAAAACCTATATATCTTGGAACTATTATAAGTTCTGATGTCCAGTGCATAAATAGTCTCTCTAATGTTCCTTCTTTTGAAACTAAATAGCCTCATAATTATATAACTAGCTTAGAATACAATTGCATTAATGATATAATATAGGATATTTAATTATGGCTTCTAAAAACAGTACACACAGGATCTGTTCTGGATTGTCAGGGTTGAACTTCCTTCCAAGGACATATCCATTCATTCAGTGAATATTCTGGGAATGACAGCCACGTGCAGAACGCTACTCTAAATACAACAGATACCTCAGTGAGCGAGATGAAGTTCCTGCCAGCATGGGGCTCTCATTCCAGTGAGAGAAGGCAAACAGTAATCAGCAAGCCAGAAACATCACATGTGCTAGAAATCAATGATGGTTAGAAAGAAAACAGGAATCAAGGTGAAGAAGACTAACAACTCAGTGTGTTGGCTGGCTTGGTTGGAGAAGGTCTCTTTGCAAAGATGTGTAACTCAGACCCGAATGATGTGGATGAACCAGTGATACCAGGATGTCACAGAAGGTATCTCAGGCAGGAAACCCAAAATGCTGCAACGATCCTAAATAGGAATGGTTTGGAAGTGACTGAAGGGTTGAAAGAGGCTCTTGGGGTTAAACTGAGTGGAGAGGTAGCAAGTTGCATGCAATGAAATCAGAGTGGGTGGCAGGGCCCTGTTTGTATAGATGGTTGTAGATGCCACGGGTGAGATGCTTGGGTATTGTCTTAATACCAAGAGGGATTCAAGGGGGAATGTATTAAAGAAGAGAACATAATGATCTTACTTAGGCTTCAAGAGGATCATCCCAGCTGCTGCGCAGAAAAAGGACTCCAGGAGAATAAGAATGGGAATAAGGTATCCAGTTAGAAAACTGTTATGTTTCAATTGCAAAATGTGTGTGCTACATTGAGCTACATATGCTTGAATTCCAAAAGTATGAACTAAAAGGCATACTAATGTTCACTGCTCACAAACGTTAAAGCAACTTTCTAAATTATTAGTTATATTTTCTTTGTTCATATTGTGACATTCACTGTTAACTAACAGTGTTTACAGAGAATGTTCACATACCCTCATAGAACAGAATTTCCAAGATACCCAGGCCTGCAAAAAATAGAACCCCATTCCCATCAACCTCTAGGTGAACAAGCTGAGGACAGATAACACAGCTGACTTGGTCAAGGGCACCTTGAGAAGCAGTTACAATGAGAGATGGGACTGGAACACGAGGCTCTTGATTCCCAGCCTAATGATTTCCCTGTGCACTGTCCTGCTTTACCTATAATTAGAAATAGCTCAGATGCTCCTTCTAAATAAAACAATATCTGATCCTAACCTTCCCATTATATTCTTTCCATCTGTTCTTCCTGACAATTATAGATCTTTAAATATTTCCTGTGGCTTAGAACATCTTCCTAGTGAGGTCTTCAGGTTTCTTTGGCAACTATTTCTTATGAAGAGTGAGGGCTGCACGCATTCATGATTTTAGGAATAAGAGGGGAGTTTATCAGGCTTTCCAACTCACTTGGCAAAGAGAACCTTTCTCTAGAGCAGTAGTACATCTGTACTCTTTACACTGATGGCTTGTCCCTGGATACAACTGACTATTTCACCAAAAAGTGGGCTTCCCTGAACGTCTACTCCCTGGAAGTCTGCTGCCTTCTGAAGGAATCTCACCACACCATCTCCTTGTTCCTCTCTGAGCTGCCACCACTCCATATTGCCCTCCTTCACAAAGGGCCACCATGTCCTACAGTATAGGGAGTATGCCACCTGATTCAATGTAAGACAGTCAGCAGCAGCAGCAGTTAAGTTCCCAAGGGAAATATATTTTTTTCAAAGGTGCCAGAATTAATCCCTGTTCATCCAGATACACACTATCTGAGCTAAAAAAAAAAAAAAAAAAAAAGGTAACCACAGATGATAGCTCAGCATGTCAGCACACATCAGAGGGCTTTAATGGAGAATTCGATTATGTCCCAGAAAATGGGGAGGTCTCATCCACGAGCATATGTGCTTAGAAACACAAGAAGATGGTTTTACCAACAATATCTATAGAAAAGAAGTGGAGCTGAGTTACAGGATGCAGTTTAGAGCCGAACACAACATCTTTGGAGAAGACTGGAAATGGAAGGACTGAGATCGGTAATAATATGAGGGCCCATTTTATCAGGGCCCTGGTTTGGAGAAGGAGATCAAAGCCTGGCTATTTATATTGGGATGTCAACCTAAAATGGCAACATGCAATCCCTTTCATATAGATTTAGGATTGGTCCTAAAATTGGGACCAGAATGGTGGAGATGGGATTGATACAGAGAGGGGAAACCTGAGAAGTCTTAGCTTTATCGTAAGTCTGATCTCCTTTCAAAACAAACAAACAAAAAAACACTCTAGATGTAAATAATAGTTACCATTATAGCATTTTTTTATTCAATACATGAAATGATCACTGAAAATGAAATGATTATAAATCTTTCTGCAAATGGATAACTGCCCTCATTCCAGTATATCCACATTTATTTGGTCATCTACAAAAATATGTTCACTAAAGTTCAGTCTACAATTAGAGAATATTCATTAAATTATATTTGGATTTATTTGTTAAGCTAGTAAAAGTGAGGATACAGAAAAGCACTCTACTAATTAAGCTCCCAGGCTGAGCAAGTCACTTAATGCTATCCAGATTTATTTCTTCATCTTTAAGATATTATACAGAATAGTAAGCTTTCAAGAGTTCTTGCAGTGATGGTCTATATACCTTTGAACCTATAAAGACACAATCCACTGGTGTTTTTTAGGTCATAATGTCCTTACTGTTCTCTAAGTTCTTTTAAATGCTTTAGCTTCACCTATTTCTCCTTTATAGCATCTCTGGCAAAAGGAAAGTAAGTACTGTCCTCTAAGAACCACTTTCCAGGAACATTCATGCATGACTTCGCATATGCGGTTCCTTTCACCTGCCAAATCTGCCCTCACTCTACCAATCTTAGAAAATAGCTATTTCTCCTTTCAGACTCAACTCCATCTTTGATTCCAAAGATAGATGAAAACCTTTTAAGGAATTTGTTCCACCCAGGGTTGAGTTTAATACCCCTCATTTGATTTCCCCCAAAATTCTAAACCTTCCAGATGATTGTAAGTTCCATGAGTACATAAATGCTTGTGTTGCCCATTTACCTAATGCATTTGGAGGACCTAGCATGGGCCATGGCACATGATCAGTGTGCCATAAAGGCTTCCTGGATGAATTAACTAATGGTTTGACAGAAGATACACTTCTACACACTACTTATGTTACTTGGGTAAGATACACGCTCTAAAACCTCAGTTCTCTCATTTGTATAATGGAACCACACAGTCATGGGTTGTGGTAAGACTGAACTGTGACAATGGATGTAAAGCATTTAGCACAAAGTGAAGAGTGGCAGCTGCTATTTGTTAGACTCTTTTTTGAATGTTCCTTTCTGAATTTGTGAAATTTGGTTACTGTGTGAAAGTAGCTCAGTAATTTACTGACACAGCAATGTGTACAGTTGAAAAGTGAGAGTGTGTGTGAGAAATTACATGTGTGACATAAAACATAAAATATCCTTTTTGCACTTGAACTATGCTGAAAAAAAAAAAAAAATCATCCTCCCAGAGAAATGTAGTTCAACTGATTCTGCTGTATCCGTCTCAAGGTGATGATTCTCTCCATTTTCTTCTGTCTCGAGAAGAGACTTTTTATTTACTTGCAATAACAGAAAGACAGACAGCAGATCAAATCTCCCTCTGGCAGCAGTTGACTGGAACTATTGGCAAGCAAGGATAATAGCGTAGGAGTCCAATATTGTACAAAATGGATCCTGAAAACCTTGACATAAAAAGCAGGCATAATAGGTATGCAGATATCATAAGTTTATTTGATTGTTATGTTTCTCAGAGAGCCAACATTTCTAAAATACATCTAGAGGTGATATCAGGGACACATCTGACCTGAGGGAAGGCAGTGGCCAGACTCCCCTGTAAGAGCTGCAGAGCCTGAGACAATAGGACAAATGCAAACCCAAACACCATATGGGGAAATGTTTGAAAATTATAAATCAAGCTAACCAACTGTGAAATACAATGTGCTCAAGCCTTCTATCTCACTTTTTTTTTTTATCCATAAGTGACCAACAAGAAGGTTTTTTTGTTTTTTTGTTTGTTGTTTTTTTTTCAAGCCTTCTATCTTGATGCATGCCCCTTTCCTACTAATCTAGAAGGCCAGGTTTAGAATTTACAATTCTCAGAAGCCTTAGAAATCAGGCACAGACTTGGGATAAAGGGAGACAGAAGCTCATGCCAATTCCTGCCTTCACCCTCCCCTTTCTTTTTACTCTGAGCTCCTTCCCATCACCAGTAGATGTGTACACAGACATACAGACACCCCAGCTCACTTATTCAAGTTCATGTCCTCTGCCCCAGGTCCTGCAGATAGCTGCTCTTCCCTCCTTGACAAAGCAGGTGCACATATAGGAATGAGGTGGTCTGTGCAAGCCCCAAGAGGGTGCATGCCCTCTCCAGGGTTTCTGGTAGCTGACTTTTGTCTAGAAAGGGCATGGTCTCTATATGGGCACATCCTGTTGGCTGTGAAACTCCTTACCCCATGGACTGAGCATAATCAGAGGAGGGCCAGGGCCATCTCCTCCAAAGGACGAACCCAAGGCAGGTGCCCATTTGTCATTATTTCAGGTCAATAGAGTCAGCATTTTCCAGCACAGGTTATGAAAGGAGGAAAGCAAACACAATACAGCTTAGGAAAATCTCAGGCTTCTAGCCCACAAGTGTATGCGAGTGAGACAAAAAGAGAGAGAAAAGAAAAATGAAGTCTATTTTACAGGCCAACCAGAAGTCCAGGGTTTCCTGGAAACTAGGATTTGTTTTCAGAGCTAAAACTAGTCAAGTCCCAAGCAAATTGGGATGTATCTGTCCATCACTCTCCTTCTACAATTGCAAGGCTCTATAATTATCTTACTAGAAGAAAATTTTAAGCAGTGGAAAGAGCATATAAATAGATATAGAATTATTTGAGTTCTAGTTTGAAGCTTACACTAGTCTAAATTCACACTACTAATTAGCTGTGTGAACTTAAGTCTCCCTAGTTGGGTTTTGTCCATAAAATGATGAATGTGATTTCTTGCAAGACCTAAGGTTGAGTATTCCATAAAGACATTGACAGTCCTTACTTGTATTTGGAAGACATAATTGTTTCATCAATGGCAAATAATAGTAATCCTAAGAGTGACATATTTCTAGGAACAAGCAAATAGTTGTAAGCTACACCACTCTCACAAACAGTAGATGAAAAAAAATATTCACATAGCAGTAGGTTGGATAATGTAGGTGGACAGATTGCAAACTGTGGCTGCATTTCCCCTGATCTAACTAATGGGTACATTTTTCTTATAAAATTATATACTGATAAGTCACACACAAAATAGCTAACACTGAAGACAAATCACAGCTTCCCTGGACACATCCTCATTTTATATTATTTTCTTCCAATTTACCTTTATTTTCCTGCTTTGGAGAAGAAAAGCAAATGACCATGGAAATATGACCCTGGAAATTTGTTGGTTTCAATGTCATAAAGGAAAAAAAGGAAGTCATGCCAAAGTTCTTAATAGAGGGGTCAAGAAGGAAAAAAAAACATCAAAAAAAATGGAAAGACATCTTATTGAATGGGTGAAGGTATTTGCCAATGATACATCCTATTGGCTAATAACCCAAATTTACAAAAAAAAACATATGGAACTGAACACCAAAAAAACAATCCAATTAAAAAATGGTCAGAGGCCAGATGGCTTCACAAGTCAATTTTATCAAACATTCAAAAAAGAACTATTACCTATTCTTCTCAAACTATTCCAAAAAATCCAGAAGGAGGGAAGGCTCCCAAACTCTTTTTATGAAGCCACTATCACCCTGATTCCAAAACCAGATAAAGACAGCACAAAAAGGGAAAACTACAGGCCAATCTCCCTGATGAATATAGATGCAAAAATTCTCAATAAAATATTATCAAACAGAATTCAGCAATATATTAAGAAGATCATATATCATGATCAAGTGGGTTTCATCCCTAGTATGCAAGGCTGGTTCAACATCCGTACATCAATTAATGTGATGCACCACATCAACAAAATGAAGAATAAAAATCACATGGTCATATCAATAGATGCAGAAAAAGCATTTGGCAAAATCCAACAGCGATTTATGTTAAAAACCCTTAGCAAAGTGGGAATGCAGGGATCACATCTCAACATAATAAAGGCCATATATGATAAACCTACAGCTAACATCATACTCAATGGGGAAAAGCTAAAACTATTCCCCTTAAGATCAGGAACAAGACAAGGCTGTCCACTTTCTCCTCTTTTATTCAACATAGTTCTGGAAGTTCTAGCCACAGCAATCAGACAGTAAAAAGGAATAAAAGTTATCCAAATTGGCAAGGAAGAAGTAAAATTGTCATTATATGCAGATGACATGATACTGTACACAGAGAACCCCAAAGACTCCATCAAAAAACTATTGGAACTGATAGACAAATTCAGTAAAGTAGCAAGATATAAAATCAATGTTCAGAAATCAGTGGCATTTGTATATACCAATAATAAACTAACGGAAGGAGAAATTAAGAAAACTGTCCCATTTACAATTGCTTCAAGAACTATAAAATATCTTGGAATAAATTTAACCAAAGAAGTAAAAGATCTGTACTCAGAAAATTATAAGACACTGAAGAAAGAAATAAAAGAAGATACAAATAAATGGAAACACCTACCATGCTCATGGATAGGAAGAATTAATATAGTTAAAATGTCCATACTGCCTAAAGCAATATATAGATTCAACGCAATTCCTATCAAACTACCAAGAGCGTTTTTCACAGAAATAGAAAATATAATCCTAAAATTTATATGGAACCATAAAAGACCCCGAATAGCCTCAGCAATCCTGAGAAATAAGAACAAAGTCGGGGGGATCACGCTACTAGACATCAAAACATACTACAAGGCTACAATAATCAAAACAGTATGGTATTGGCATAAAAACAGGCACATAGATCAGTGGAACAGAACAGAGAGCCCAGAAATAAATCCAGACATTTACGGACAGTTAATCTATGACAAGGGAAGCAAGAATTTACATTGGAGTAAAGATAGTCTATTCAATAAATGGTGCTGGGAAAATTGGACTGACACATGCAAAAAAATGAAACTGGACCACCTCCTTACGCCATATACAAGAACAAATTCAAAATGGATTAAAGACTTAAATGTAAGATCTGAAACCATAAAACTCCTAAAAGAAAATATAGGGAGTAAATTTGCAGACATTACCCGGAGCAATATTTTTACTGATACATCCCTGCGGGCAAGGGAAGTAAAAGAAAAAATGAACATATGGGATTATATCAGACTTAAAAGCTTTTTCACAACAAAGGAAACCATCAATGAAACAGAAAGGAAGCATATTGATTGGGAGAATATATTTGCCAGCGATATATCTGATAAGGGATTAATATCCAAAATTTATAAAACACTCATGCAACTCAACACCAAAAAAACAAACAGCTCAATTAGAAAATGTGCAGAAGATATGAAGAGACATTTCTCTAAAGAGGACATACAGAAGGCCAACAGGCATATGAAAAAATGTTCAACCTCACTGGTCATTAGGGAAATGCAAATAAAAATCACAATGAGATACCACCTCACTCCAGTCAGAATGGCTATCATCAATAAATGAGCAAACAGCAAGTGCTAGCGGGGCTGTGGGGAAAAGGGGACCCTGCTGCACTGTTGGTGGGATTGCAAATTGGTGCAGCCACTACGGAAGTCAGTATGGAGGGATCTCAAAAAACTGGAAATGGAACTACCTTTTCACCCAGCAATTCCACTCCTAGGTATTTATCCTGAAAATCCCAAGGCACTAATTCGAAAAAATATATGCACCCCTATGTTCATTGCAGCGCTATTTACAATAGACAAGACTTGGAAACAACCAAAATGCCCGTCGGTAGATGACTGGATTAAGAAACTGTGGTACATTTATACAATGGAGTATTACTCCGCTATAAAGAAGAACGAAATCGTACCATTTGCAATGATATGGATGGACCTAGAGACTATTATGTTAAGTGAAATAAATCAGTCAGAGAAAGACAAATACCATATGATCTCACTTATATGTGGAATCTGAAAAACTGAATGAACGAGCAATGGAAACAGAAACTGTCTCATAGATATAGAGGAAAAATCAGGGTTGTTAGTTGGGAGGGGGATGGGGATGAGGGAGAAGGGGAAGGGATTAGACAGCAAAAATAGGCAACTACAATATTGCCACAGGGATATGAAAGACAGTTCGGGGAATATAATTAATAATGTTGTAAATATTTTGTGGGGTGTCAGATGGTCACATGTCTTGTTGGGGAGACCATTTCATGGATGGAGTGGAGGCTTGATCGCTGCGCTGTACACCTGAAGCGGAGGTTGTACACCAACTGTAATTGAATATATATAGATAGTCATGGGATGTGGATTATACTGTGGAAGGGAGTCGGCAGAAGTGTAATAAATATATGTGATATGGGGGGCAGGAGTGGGGTGGCGAATTGGGAGAAGGGTGTTGTCACTTTGAGGGGTAAAAAGTATAGCTATTGCTCTGTGTTGTACACCTGAAACTAATTAAAAATAAACAATTTTTTTTAAAAAAATGGTCAGAGGACCTGGATAGACATTTCTCGAAAGAGGACATACAGAAGGCCAACAGACATGAAAAGACGCTCAACATCACTAATCATCAGAGAAATGCAAATAAAACCCACAAGAGATACAACTACACTCTGGTCAGAATGGTGATATCAATAAATCAACAAACAACAAGTGCTGGCGAGGCTGTGGGGAAAAGGGAACAGTTGTGCACCATTGGTGGCACTGCAGATTGGTGCAGCCACTATGGAAATCAGTATGGAGGTTCCTCAAATAATTAAAAACAGAACCATCTTATGAACCAGCAATTCCACTCCTGGGTATTTATCCAAAGAAACCCAAACCTAATTTGAAAAAAAAAATATATGTGCCCCTATGTTTACTGAAGTGCTATTTACAATAGCCAAGATATGGAAAAAATTGAAATTTCCATCAATAGACAAGCGGATGAAGAAAATGTGGTACATTTTTTACTTTGCCATAAGAAAGAACGAAATCTTACTATTTGCAACAACATGGATGGACCTAGAGGATATTAAGCTAAGTGCAATAAGTCAGACTGAAAAAGACAAATACCATATAATCTCACTTATATGTGGAATCTAAAGAACAGAATACTCATAAATGAGCAACAACAACAACAACAACAAAACAGAAACAGACTCATAGATTCAGAGAACAAACTGCTGGTTACTAGATGGGAGGTGGGTTGGGGGGATGGGTGAGAAAGTTGAACAGATTAGGAAGAACAAGAATATGAAATACAGTATGGAGAATATAGTTAACAATGTTGTAAAAATTATGATATATATATATATATATATATATATATATATATATATATATATATACACACATGGCCACGGGATGTAAAGTACAGCATAGAGAGGGGTGTAAATGTCTATCCTTATGTTGTTTTGTACACCTGAAAGTAATGAAAACAAACAAACAGCAACAACAAAAAGCTCTGTGGGACTCTTTGAACTTCAACTACCTTTATGGCAAGTATATCTCAATAGAGCTGGAGAAAGAAAAAGAAAGCTCTGCTAAGAGCTAGCTCTTCTAAGGAGGAAAGCATGGCATTTTCTGGTTTGGAGTTGCCAGCAGATGGGTTAAACAGAAACTGCATGCCCAATTTAATATTCTGACTGAAGTTGATCTTTTCTGTTCCCTAAGGAGAAAATGAATAATAATTATGTAAATGTTTCTATAATAATAATTATCCAAATCATAATTATCTAAGTGTTTTTAGGATCGTGGCAAACCTCAGAACAGCAGGTTATAAAACCAAGGTAGAAATTTGGCCATCTAAATGAACTTGGGATGACGTCTTCTTTATTCATGGATGAAATTCCTGAAAGTCTTTGCTGTTATTTATTAAGCAAGAAAATGCTAAGTGCTCCCTAAATTTAGTACTACCACATTCATAGCACTTCTTTTCCATTTTTTGAAGGATAAAAAGGGGTAAGGAATAAAGAAAGCCATGCAAAATACTCTCCACCCTCTGACTTTGACCAGCTGTCCTCTGAGAATGAAATAGGCACCTGCTTTCCTGAGTGTATAACTGAAGTTTCCCATTCTCAATCAGCAACAAGCTTTATCTTAACCATTTTGAAATAAGTACCCATAACCATATATAAATAACCAACATTTGTCATAGAATCATTCAGTGACATATTTCATCTTTACAATAAATGCAGATGTAGATTCCCCACTAAAAGGCAAATCCTCAATTTTCCAATCTTGAATAGCTCAGTACTTCAAAAAGAATGAAGCTAATGAAATTTATGGTATTGATAAGAGCCCAATTCAAAAATCTTAGCTAGGATAAACAGGGTTTTCACTTGATGAAGAATTGGATAAATGGGCATTTATGCTAAACCCTTGCCTCTCAATATTTTGTTCTGAAGCAGTTAAACAAGTTTTGATAGCTACCTTGGAATCTATAATACTGCTTTTTTTTTGTTAAATGAACTATTTCTGATGTATTATTGCCACTTAAATATGACCTTGTGCACTCAGATACTGTTGCAGTAAATAATTGTACAAGCAAGCAATATTGATATTTTTTCCTGAACTGTTTACCTCCTTCATGCATCAAGCTTGGTTTTGTTTTTTGCATTCCCTTCAATCCTGTTCCCTTCTCCTCTCTAAAACCATTGTCTTTGGGGCATGGCAAATGGGCTTTAGTAAGTCCAAACTGGCTACTTACACTAACAGAAAATTGCCTCATGAAATATCAGTTTGTTCAACTATAGAAGCCCCAGTGAAAAATATAACTCATTGTAAATTGTGGTGATATATTTTCTATAAAACTGGAGCTTTCTTTTGTAAAATTGATGATTAAAGCACCCCCGGAGCATTAGACCACACTGTTTCATTTGAAATGTTTCTAATAATATTGGTGATTTTCATTAATGCATTTGTCTTTGAAGACTAGCCATCGGCTGAGATGACTTCCTCTGTATTTTACACCTAACTTATTTCCTTAGAATGGTGAAAGCATATTCTTGTATATGTTTTGTTTTGTTATGTTTTTTTGTTTTATTAACAGTGATTTATGCTAATTCTGTTTTGTTTTTATTTTATAAGAATGGTTTGTTGCCCTGCCCCCTCCCAATAAAATCACCTGCAAAAGAGTGCTTAAATATCAAAAAGAAGGGTATTATTACATGTGTGAGAAGTTGAAATTTCCTGAAATTTTATATATACTCAGAAATGCCAAGAAAACAAATCCAGTGATCCCATAATGGAGAAAGTCTTAGAAAAATCATAATCCATCTATTCTATGGGTTATTATAAGTCATAAAAAAAGATGAAGATTAAGATGAGGCACCTAGACAGAAGATATTTCTAGTTAAGGTTAACTTAAAAAACAAAGAGGGGTGCATATACTAATGTTTCTAAAGTGTAAAAATGTTATTGCTAGACCTTACATACTGAAAATAAATACATAATATCATAATATTTTTATACAGGGTTTTAAAATCCTGTTCTACTTTCAAAATGGTTTTTAATTAACTTTACAACTGCAAAATTATAATACTGGATTATCAGTACATTAGTTGTTATATA
Organism: Aselliscus stoliczkanus; assembly: GCA_033961575.1. Taxonomy (NCBI): domain Eukaryota; kingdom Metazoa; phylum Chordata; class Mammalia; order Chiroptera; family Hipposideridae; genus Aselliscus; species Aselliscus stoliczkanus. Next base: position 118,425,131 of record CM066736.1, read on the forward strand.
TGGGTTGCAAGCAACAAATAGCACTAAACCATGACTTTTCGATACTTAATGTTAATTTTATAAGACAAAATTAAATGACCATTTCATTCACAGACAGGCCTAACCCTATAGTATTTTTTAAAAAATATTATTTGCAGAGGCCGGCCGAGTGGCTCAGTGGGTTAAGAGTTCGCTCAAGAGTGAGAGCTCTGAGCATCAGGGTTGCCGGTTTGATGCCCGAGCTGAGCAGCCACTGAGCTGCCAACAGGTGGCAGGATGGCTCAGCTAAAATATATATATATATATAATATATTACTTGGAGAGCTGAACTTTCTTCTTGTCCCTACTTCTCCCCCTTATATTCAGTTTCATATCTTCTCCTTTACTCAGTGTTTCCCATCCTATAAACTCCTATCTGAGGTACCTTATGATGGGTCATTGCAAATACCCATCCTATCACCTTCCTCTGTGGTTCCTACCTGTGTAATCCAGGACAACTTAAACCACCTATTTCATCACACCCATTCTTTAGTTTTACGTGGTTGACCAACCTATACCACAGGTGCTGTAACAATAAATAGCAAATAACAAACACTAAGAAAGGTCAAGAGAGAGATTTTAGAGACCAGAAAAGTGTTTTATATTTTAATACCTCTCATGGTGTCCTTCTCCTGCTTTTCAAATAAGAAGCTCTGCATTGTATTGTGCACTGAGCTCCACAAATTTTGTGGTCTTCCCTGCCGACCCGCAATCATCCTTTTTCGCCTTGGCATGTCCTGGGCACACCGCATCCTTGCCTGGCATATCTCACTCCTCATTTTCCTCATTGAAAATTTCTACTGACACCAACTCAGTAGTATCTCTTTTGTCTAACCCATTGACTAATCCCCACTGTGTCCCTGACCTCTGCACATTCACGTCATATTGCATAGTCCTCGCTCCAGAAAAACGCTAATTTGTAAAGATACATGTATCTCTATGTCCATTGCAGCATTATTTGCAATAGGCTAGATATGGAAGCAATTTAAGTGTCCATTGATAGACAACTGGATAAAGAAGAGGTGGTACATATGCACAATAGAATATTACTTGGCCATAAAAAAGAATAAAAGCTTACCATCTGTGGCAACATGGATAAATCTAGAGGGTATTATGCTGAGTGAAATAAGTCAGACAAAGAAAGCTAAATAAATACCAAATGATTTCATGTATATGTGAAATCTAAAGGATTCGCTAAATAAACAAACAAAACAGAAACAGACTCATAGATGCAGAGAACAAACTGACAGTTGCCAAATGGGACAGGGGTTGGAGGGCTGGGTGGAAAAGGGGAAGGGATTAAGAAGTATAATGTGGTAGTTACAAAACAGTCATGGGGATGTAAAGTACATCCTAGGGGATATGGTCAATAATATGGTAGTAACTGTGTATAATGCCAGGTGGGTACTAGACTTATTAGGGAGATCACTTTGTAAATGATAATATGTCTAATCATTATGCTGTACACCTGAAGCTAATATAATATTGAAAGTCAACTATAATAGAAAAATTAATAAATAATGATCTTAAACATTTGGTCTTAAAAACTCTTCACCTGGGTGGTACAACTAGAAAAAGTAAAGTATATATGAAAATACTTAAACAAAACAAGGAGAAATCGACTAATTTTAAAACCTTTAAATATTTTGAAGAATAACACCTCCCTCAAAAAAAAAAAGTAGTTCTTTCTCCTGCTTCCTTAGCACCCTGTGTTTAACTCTCTAGCTAGTTTCATCACACTATATATTTGTAGACTATTTATTTCCTCTTTCTCATTTAACTGTAAATACACTGAAGTGAGGTCAAACTCCAGTTCCAGATTTTTCTATATTAAGTAGTTATTCAATGCTGTCTAATAAATTAATATGCAATGAGGACAAATAGAGGCAACAAAATGTATGGCTTTTCAGGCAGGAAAAACAGTGTAGACATGTGGCATATAAATCTGCCCACTAGGGGTGTGGCTTAAGGCTGAGATTGGTGCCCCATTCTAAAGTTCCCACCAAAACAGAACTCCCAATGTCTCTATAATTTGCCAAGCTTATAAGGATATCAGGGATGGAAGAAACCAAGGTTTAAAGTCAACAATCATTTATTAACCACTGGCTTTGTGGCCACTCTTCACTTAGTGCATGATTTCATGTGGAATAGGGGTTTTCCACCTTGGCCTGACGCTACTGACTGTTTGGACCTGTTAGCTCTTTGGGTTGCTGGCGGCCTGGTGCCTTCTGAGATGACTGGCAGCATCCCTGATCTCTACTCACTAGAAGCCGGTAGAACATTCACCCAAGTTGTGATGATCAGAATGTCTCCAGATATTACCAAATGTCTTCTAGAGGACAAAATTGTCCCCTTTTGAGAATGACGGTAAGGAAAGCTACTATTCTATGTTGCTCACAGTATTTCTCCCCTACCCACCTCCCTCCTTAGGTGGAAACCCTTGCACCCACTCTCTCAGGAGGAAGATGAAAGCAGAGTGAAAAATTAGAAACACTTTCTAATTCTCCTGGCTTTTGTTTCCAAAAGCTTAAGTCTTAGAATGGAGAAAAAAAAAAAAGAAATATTGTTAGCAGGGGTAATTCATTGGCCAAAAGCAAGGGAAGGAGAATCTAGGGACCTTGCTATAAGGTATTAGGCAGAAACATGAGGGAAGATTAGCCTGCCATGAAAAAGAGGTGCCTGTGCAGTGGCAGGATTTGAGCAATGGGAGATAGGAGCAGGGGGCTTCTGGGTGTAGAACAGGGGGAATCCTGTACCCTGGCAGGGCCATGGCATGCAAGTGACACTTATAACAGAATGGGTACAATGAAGCCTAAGCAGATAGTATTATACAACCTTTGCAGATAGATTTTTAGGATATATATAAATCACAGAAAAACAGAAAGAGCCAGATTTTGATGGCATATAATGTGGATTGAGAAAAGGAGCATTTCAGTAGGCTCCTCTATGTCCTAAAATTGGAGGATTAGCTGTCTCCCTACACCCACTCTGTATTACTGTTCCACTGCATAAAATGTTAGAGTGATGAATCACCCCAGTGTTGGGAAGGAAACACAAGAGAGACCAAGATTAGACACCCAGAGGCAATACAAATAAGGATATTGGGTTTGTTGAGTGAGATCTGGCTTTATAATCGCTTAATTAACTTATGCTTTACATTCCAAGCTATGTTTCACTGTGCCCATTTTAAAGAGTAGCAAATTGAGTCTCTTTTCTTTCATCTAAATGACAAATGATTATTGTGTGCCTACAGTGTGGCAGGTGCCTTGCTGGATGAGAGTACAATGATGAACCAACAAAGACAAAGCCCTGGCCTGTGGAGCTATTAAATACCCCTGCCATTAACTGTTGGTGGTAACGGACACATGATGGGGAAACTCGATCTAGTGAGACTGGGCAGCGAGGCTTTCCCTAGGAAGGGATACATTTGAGTTACCAGGGCAGTGGTTCTCAAACGTTGTATGCATCAGAATCACCTGGAGGTATGGCTCGCACCTTCCCATATGATCAAGTGTCGCTTATACTGCTGGTCCAGAAAGCACACTTTGGGAACCACTGAACATACTAAGCAAAGCAAAAGTTGTAGGAAAAGGACCTATGGAAAGAGGAATCAAGGCTGTTTTGTACTCCTTCCACACCATACTAGAAAGCCCTGCCTTTTTATGCATGAAAAAACTGCAAATGAAGTTTCAGTGACTGGCCTTAATCAGTCCTAGTAAACGGCAGACAGGGGACAAACACCCAGGTTGTGTAACTTGCAGCTGGGCAATCTCTTTCCTCCTTGTGGGTTAGGCCACTCTGCCATCTCCCATTCCACATCTCATGGGCTGCTTCAAGAGAAAGGCAAAGAGAGCCCTGTTACCTAACAACAGCGAACCAGCCCTGCCTGCCATGTCTCATCTTTAGTTGAGGGAATGCTGACTATTTTAAGCAATGCTTCGGGATATTCTTCCTTTTCTTTGAGACGGGGGGCTTAATCTTACTGAAAACACATTTCTTCTCTCAAGAGTACCCTTGAACTAATACAGCAGAAACACTGACTCCAGTGGGGCTTGTTGATATGCCTTTGAAGAGGGTAAATTTACTAATCAATACAAATGACAACTTCTCAACTGGCAACTCTGCAAGCCAGGCTCAGCCCTTTGCTGCTTTATTAATCACAGCCTGAGCTTTTAGGATTGGAGCAGACAGAAAGTGCAGCTAGAGACATTATGCAAATCTGTCAAACATGGGAAGAGATTGTTTTAGAGGGACTCGACATGGGAATAATTACATGACCGGGAATAAAATGTGCATTCTTCAAAGCTACCTTGGCTTAAACAGTTTTAGAGAGAGCTATCAAACATTATGCTTTAGGGTATGGACTAATAACTTCTGGGAGATAGGCAAGTTGTTTCTTTTTTTATCCCCTCTCTCTCTGTACCCTACACACTCTCACATACACATACACACAATTTGTACAATAGGATACAGAATTATTAATTATAGGTACACAAATATCTACATACACATATATGTATCTATATATATTTATATATGTTAAATGAACATAAAAGAAATAGAGAAAAAAAGAGATAGAGATGTGCTATGAGGCTGACAGTCTAGTTTTCAGCTCTTGCATTCAGCTATGGTCTATCTCTGGATGAAAGAATTACCTGTTCCATGCCTCAGTTTCCCTGTCTGCAAAATGAGATCTGCTACAATCCTTAAGGAAAAGGACATGTAAAGATTCTTCTGGACAGATTATTTCCTATATCTAGGGGACTGAAAAATTGCTCGGGGATATATTTTGTCTTTCAAAATTATTTCCCCCTGCATATGAAGATTGAAAACTCTTCCTTTTCATATTTTTTAAAGCCCATGCCTCCTTTTCATTAAAATGAAAATCTCACAATATCCTGTGGAGTCATTTAACATTGGAACATAATTTAAATGTGACTAAAATAAATCAAAGAAAAGATAATTTTAGCAGAAAAATCTATTTTGAAATATGTAGATCATATTCTTTGCAATTACATAAAATCAGTGGTGATGTGGCTGAGGCTCTGGAAACTCAAATTCTATCTAGGTCACTTCCAACGTCATAACTCTTGGCCTGCCCTGTTTTCCAGCAACGCCTCTCTAACTCTCCTGGACACTCCCTCACCCCAGGAGTCCCTTTATCCCAGCAATCTCTGTAGTAGACCATACCATTTTTCATTTGAATGTTGGCTCTTTAAATGGCTGGGAAAGATAGAAGGAGCTAATATTTACCAAGCCCTTGCTATGTGCTCAGTCCCATGTGCTGGGTTCTTTCTATACATCATTTTATATAACTCTCAGGGTTTCCCTAGGAAGGAGGTAGAACAATTACCCTCATTTTATAGATGAGGAAACAAGAGCTCAGAGATGCCAGAGACCTTGCCCTAGGGCACAGCAAACATTTGCAAAGCTTTAATTTGATTCTTGGTATCTCTGATCTGGGACCTTGTGCTATTTCTAGGGCTCCACAGTCCCTCTAATTAACAGTCAAAAGGAAGAGCAGGGGGGAAAAATGCTTATTGCTGACCTATTAGGTGGTGGATTACATACATGCATTCCATGTGCTTCATCTCACTTAATTCTCAAAATGCAAGGTGGAAAGTAATATCCCCGTTTTTTAAGATAAAAAGAGGTTAAGTGCTTTAGCTGAAATCACTCCCTGTGTTTACCAAAACTGTGATATGAACTCTGGTTTTTCAAACTGACAGACATCTCTGGTCCCAGTCAGCTTTTGGTGGCCCTAATCATCTAAATATGTATCGGGCAATTATCACAAAAAATAATGTTTTCCTCCTTTTCTAACATTAGTTGATATTTTTATAGGCACATTAGGAAATAACAAAAAAGCAAAAAGAAAGATAATCCTTTAATACTGAGCTGCCCAGGAAAATCTTTAGTTTTAATATACACATATATACAATATATACATACATATATAACAACAACAACAAAAAGATTATAATAGATTGAACTTTATTTTAACTATTCACTTATGTAGTAGATTTTAACGGTTGCAGAGTTTTCTATCATATGGGTTTATCAGAATGTATTAATTCCTCTTTAATTAACCATGCATAATTTATTTCTAATTTTCCTCTATGATAACAGTGATGAATTGAACTCTAGGCTACATAGGCCTTTATTTAGTGTTTGGGAAGGAGAGAAATGTGTTTATTAAACTAAACCAAGAACAAAATGTTGCCATTCAAAAACATTACGTATTATATTAGAAATCCATCAACAAATGATGATAAGTAAATATTTGAGTGGTAGGCTCTTACCCAGATGTTGGAGAGATTGGCTTAATATACTATGAAAATACTATAGAAGCAATGAATAGAGACTGTCTAACACTTGGAGGACAGAGTCGGCCATAAGTATTACACCATAGCATGAAATTGATAGCCCAGTGGCCAGCCCAGTGTTCCAAATCATGTCGGTGTATCTTATCAGAACCAGCATCCAGGGGCCCCAACATGCTCGCACCTCCTCACCCTTGCTGCTTTCTCCTTCTCATTCCCCTCCTTATAACCTCCTCCTCTTTCTCCTTCATCTTCCTCCCATCCTTCTTTATCCACAGACACATTCTTTGGTGCATCTACGTGACACTTCCATAATAAAAGAGGCCAACATGTTTTAAAATATTGTTTTCAGATATCAGGTCTTTTTTCTCTCTCTGATTTTCCCTTTTCCCACCCTATATTCAAATAGCTACTTCTGTACTTCACTGTCTTCTAGCAGGTTCATGGAGACAGAGGCAGAAATATCTTATGTGTCTTTCTGCCTTTTCCTCCTCTAAACTCTAAGGTCTGAGAGGGATATTGAGGGCTTTTGGAAGAGGTAGAAAAGAAGAAAAAGGTGTTTCTTGGTAGAAGCAGAGAAGCCTGGCAGAAGTGGAGGGAAGAATATAGTGATGGGGTCGTGACTGAACAACTCAGGTCCTTTCCAGCAACACAGACAGCTGGTGAGATGATCACAGGGTACATACAACCCTGGGCACGAGATATCCATCCTCACCAAAGGGTCCTGTGTGTCCAGTGATACACAGAAAATTCACCAAACCAGAGAAATCGTGGATAAGGGGAAAAAAAAAAAAAAAGGCAAGTCTCAGCATGACGGATCCATATACTGTGACAGCCCTGGGGAGGAGGATAGTATCTTGGCGCATGATGTAAAGCCCCAGCACCCAGGGCAAAGGGCTAGGACATGGCTCCTAAAACATGCGAGTTGAGCTTCCCTACCATTCCTGCAAGAACGAGGTTCAAAATTAGGGTATTCATTTAAAAGTCGAGAAATTTGCCAAACACGGGTTTCAATATGGATTTTGGCGCTGGTAAGATTTTAGTTTAGCATAGACGATGAGTGTCTTGCTGGGTAACTTTAAGTAAGTTATTCAACCTCTTTAATACTCAATTTTTCTATTGTCACATGAGGATATAACAATATTCAAATTGTAGCATTGTTGCAACCTTTAGATGAAACCGTGAGTCTAAAATGCATAACACAGTGTACCCTCAATAAAAATTAGGTATTGTTAATAAATAAACAAATAAAAGTCTAGAAATCTGATAGTGGTTATTTTTAACAAATAGAGACGTGATACAAAAAACAGAAATGCGACACTGCTTATGGAATACGTAGACTAAGACTCATACAGCCACATCTATCCACAAGAAAACCATCAGCTCGGGAACCAAGTTCATCTCTCCACTGCCTACCTGCAGACAAGTTCTACAACAGGACCTAGGCTATTAGCAGAATGATGCCCACTTGACGATAAGCCTTTCTTCTTCTTGGCACTTCACGTACTCGACTTCCTTAAAATCGTTAGTTATCTGCACTGTATCAGTTAAGAAACTGAGCTTCAGACGGGTAAATTGACTTGTCCAAAACCATACAGTTCAGCAGCTATGCCTGAATTCACACTCAGATCTAACTGGGATCTAAATCCCTTTCCACTCCAACTCCAGTGTACCTAAGACCCATGTCCTGGGAGTTTTATCTGTTACTTCCCAGCTCCATAATCTCTATTACCCTGTCATCCATCCACCCTGAGTATTTTATCACCTAGCATTTTTTTTTAAGCCACGGTTATTAAATCTGTAAAAAACATGGTCACATATGTAGCAGGAGTGATTTGAGGAACATGCAACAGGAAGGAAGAAATCCATTGATGCAAGTTCAAGTATTCAAGTCCAATTCACTAAAAGAATGTGGAGAAACAACGGCAACTTCAGGGGTCAGGAAGGTAAATTAGGAATTAGGGTTTCAAGAATGTTGGGTTGGGTGAATTCATTCACTCAGCCTCCTCCCCCGGCTGACTGCACTTGTACATATTGACTTAGCAGTCAGTCCCACTGTAGTACAGAATGAAAAGGGATTGTAGTCAATGAGGGCCCAATCACAGGAACAAACTTGGCTAACAGTTTGCATAATATTTTTGTCCCTGAGAGGGTTTTATTACCTGCAGGCCAATAAGCAAGCATGAAGTCTACATGACTGCTGTGAGGTTTGATCAATTAAAGTTTGAAAGCCTTTATTTTATTTGCTTGGATGCATGGTTCAGATTGCAATGCATTATAACTTGTCACTCACAGGTGCTTTTTCAAAATGCCCCTCTGAGGTAGCAGAGAAACTACTCTGTAGAGAAAACAGGACACACAAGACATTGGAAAGTCTAGTTATTTTTAGTGACGTTGAATGGATATCTATTGCTGAAACTAAGAAAAGCATTGCTTTTACTCTCTTCCCAAGAAAAGAATTTAAAAGATTTCTGAAGTACCTCTGCTCATCCAACTTTTTTCTTTACATTTGGGTTTAAATCAAACAAGAAAATAACTTAAAGATGATTTTGTTCCCAGAAAAAAAAAATGGGTACATATTAAATATATATAAATATATATTAGGTTGTCGGGAAAGTCATGATGTATTTTTTCTATGTTTTTCATTGCAAAAATGTGACAACCCAATATATTAACATATATATTGTGTTAATATATATTATATATACATATATTATATGTATATATGCATATTATACATACACATGTATATACATATATTATATATCATATACATATTGTATATTATATATTATATATATGTATATAAATTTTATTAATCACTGCCTTGCAAAGAGGAATCATCCCACTCTGGGTGGCTGTGTCACAAACCAGCTTGTTACCCAAATGCTGAAATCACTTAGCATGCGCTTCAAATATGTTGGCTGCTCAATGGTAGGTGAGAAAGGAAAGGTGAAAACAAGCTGTGTTATTACTATAAAGGCTAATCTGGAATGTTGTTTTATCTTCACAGTGAGTCTAAATTCTCCTTCTCTTTCCGCACATCCTTTAGGAAACTTATTCCAATTAATCCCATACCCTAAGATCCGTGTTTTCTTTTAGGGACTTTCTTCTATATTGATATACCTTTTATTATACACTAGGTTCTTAAGTTAATTTTTTAATTGTATGTGAGTCTTATCTCTGTTCAATGCACATCTTCTCTTATGAGTCTATTTTCACTTTGCCCTCAGAAAGTGACAGGTCCCAGTTCTGGTACAAAGGGAAGATGGGTACAATGAAATTCCTCTATAATCCACTTTGTTCCAGACGTGTGGGGTTGGAATGCTGGGGAGGGGTTGATTGTAAAATGAAACCATGGAAAGTTTGCTCACCCTCCGGAAGCTAAACAGAACCATGCTGGGGAGGAAGCTCAATGTATTGGGTTGTTGGAAAAGTCATGACGCATTTTTGCAACGAAAAACAGAAAAACTACGTCATGACTTTTGCAACAGCCCAACAGATATAAACCTTGATTTACCACTGACTTTGCTCCAGCTCTAGAATGGGCCACTGCCTGCAGTCCTGGCTATGCCTGCTTGCTGACTTTGCCCCCATAAGATTGTTTAATGGCAGTGCTGGCTTTCCCCCCCCCCCCCAGTTTCTTAAAGTTTTAGTACTTAGGACCTTTGCCTGGAACTCTCTCCGTTCTCTACACGCACATCTCCACTTAGATGGCTGTTCAAATTTTAGGGCAAATGTCCTCTCACGGAGGCCTTCCTGAGCACTTGATTTCCCTACTTTTATCTTGTTACTCCTCATCACAGTACCCTGTCTCATTTTTCTTCACCACGTGCTTGCCTCTCTATTATTACCCTACACTACCAATTTACTTGGCATCACATTTATTGTCTGTTTCCTCCACTACAATGAATGCTGGATGAGGACAGACACTGTGTGTGTCATTTACAAAGCTGTATCCTTAGCGTTTGGAATGACATCTGGCATAGAGTTATTACTCAATTGAATAGTTGTTGGGAGAATGAATAAATAAATGGAGGAATATGGATATGAAAGTTACTTTAGACCAAAAATGCCCATCAGTAGACAACTGGAAAAAGCATTTGTGGTACACATATATGATGGAGTATTACTCTGCCATAAAAGAGAATGAAATCTTACTATTTGTCACAACATGCATGGACCTAGAGGGCATTATGTTAAGTGAAATAAGTCAGATTGTGAAAGACAAGTACCATATGATCTCACTTATATGTGGAATCTAAGGAATAGAACAAATGAACAAACAAAACAGAAATGGACTCAACTCAAAAACAAAGAACAAACTTATAGTTAGCAGATGGAAGGGGGTTTAGGTGGCTGGATCCGAAAGGCAAAGGGATTAAGAAATAAAAATTGATAGCTTCAAAATAGTCATGGGGATGTAAAGTACAGTATGGGGTACATAATAATATTGTAAAAACTATGTGTAGTATCAGGTGGGTACTAGACATACTGGAGGGATCACTTCATAAATTATATAAATGTTTAACCACTATATTCCACATCTGAAACTAATATAATATTGAATGTCAACTAAAAATTAACAAAAAAGTCATGGGGATATAAAGTACAGCATAGGGAATAGAGTCAGTAATATGCTAATAACTGTATAATGTCAGATGAATAATAGATTTATGGGGATTATTACATTGTGAGCTATATAAATGTCTAATCATTATGTTGTTTTGTACACCTGAAACTACTATAATATTGAATGTCAAGGGTCATTGAAAAATAATTTAAAAAAAAAAATTAAAAACAAACAAAAATAAAGTGCTTTAGATTTCCCCAAGAACAAACTGAGTTTATCAGGATAGAAGAGCACATAGGGATTCAAGGCAGAGATTCAAATAAGAGGAGAGCTTTTGCCTAGTGTGGCCTATGTCAAATACTCTTTGGGCACAAAGGGAACAATGTTAGTGATTAACTAAAGTACAGGTTCAACAGAGAAGAGGCCAGGGAAGTTCAGCTGTTAGTACTTCCCAGAGTGGTGACAAGTAAAAAATGGTGGGACCAGTGTTTTCTCACCAAATACAGAAATAAACATTGATACTCAGTAATTGATCTCATAAGCTCTATCTATGCATCGAGTTGGGTATTTAGAATAGAATGAGCCTGGAAGAAATGACTGAAGGATGTTTGAGTTCAATTTAAGAACTTCACAGACACTCAATGGCCACAAATCCTGCTGCAGCTTTTTTTCCACTACTTACTATGTCCCAGGTGTTACCAGCCAACTGAGCAGTACCAACCTCCACCACTGAAAAACTTTAATGTTTCCTTTTCTATGAAAATGTTAAGCCTCCTCCCTAGTGCTTTAGTTTCTTAGCTCTTGGGCTTTGATTGCTCTTCTAACCAGTTTGTGAATCTTGGACGGAAGATCCCCCTTGCTTCTTAATTGCTTTGTAAATCAGTTCCTGAATCTGAAACAGTAAGTCTCCTATCCCTGCTTCAGATAACTAGTTGAAAGCCTGAGACTTCCTAATATCCCCCAGACCAGGAAACTCAATGTGAAACCCATTTTGAGTCCAGACAACTGACGCCACCTGAGTGATGGACTGAATAGCCACAAGTTTCATAAGAACTAACAGATTTATATTTTTGTCCTCATTCAGGAGCCTTGAGGATGCAGGGGATACCCCAACAAGCAAAGAAGCCAACACGGTCTTCCAGGTGGAGCTTGAGACCCTTTCCTCTCATCTGAGACCAGCTAGGGTGAGAGTTCCGTGAACCCCAATAGGCAGGGACAGCTCTACGCCCCTGCCCAGCAGGAAGCAGATACAGAAGAAGAGACCTCCTGTCCCTCAGCTTTCCATAGAGATTTTATGGGATCACGTCTCTCAAGGAGAAACTAGGCAGGCAGTTAGAGGCAGGCATTGGGTCTCTGCATTCCTACACGTCCCACAGAGTGCAACCGCCTGGGGCACATCCCCTCTCCACCCAAAACTCCCTGTTGTATTGTAATTACCTATCCCTGCGGGAAGAGCAAATGGACACAAAATATCCAACTAGATCAGACCAGTCACTCACACCTGCGCAGGACCGCTAGTTAATCACAGGTGCCAATCAAGTGGTCCTACGCCCAGAAAGAACAGCCCATCCTGGAGAGAAAGGATAAAAACCCCAAGTCCTGGGAGGGAAGCATGGCTGCTACTGCTGCTGCTGCTTCTGCTTCTTCCCTGCTCCTTTTTCACCACTTCCCTTTGAGCCTCACCTTTGCATGTGCCCCCTCCACACTCTTTGGTAATGGGCCCTTGAGCCATCCTCTAGTGCTCAGGTCTACTTTTATTTCTAAATGTACTATCTTTTCTAATAAACTACTTATTCTTACTGCTTTACTCTGGTATCTCGTTCAATTCTTTGCTCGAGTTGCCAAGGACCTGGACTTTGCGCCGAGAAAGGCCCACTCTCCGACAACAGTACCAGGCACTATTACAAACCATTTAGGACCACTATCTTGTTTGATCCTCATAAGACCTCTGTGTATAGGTATTATTTTTGCTTCCTTTAACAACAGAGTTTACCGACACTTAGAGAGATTGAATCAGTTACTCAAGGTTACACAGGACTTCAGAGTATTCCTTGAACTCAATACCAGGTTGACTTTACTCCACGTCCAAACTCAAAGCCACTTTGTTAAAAAATATCTCTCAGTAGGACACTGCTACTTTGGCAAGCAATTATTTGTGTAGCAGGACTAGCCCTCACATAGCCTTTCTGGCTCCATGCACTAAATGCTTGTAACATTTCCTGAATTGTCACCCCACTTTTATTGAGAACCAATGTGTTAGTAAACCTAAGAGAACTTATGGAGATATATCTCTGCTATCAATCTTCCTGACAGTTCAAACTTTTCAAGGCAGAGAAAACCTATGTCTTTATATTCCCTGGGGTCACAGTGAACCAAAGAGATTTTATTAGAATTTTGGTAATCTAGATCGTTCACACATAAATAAGAAGTTTGGATAGTGCAAACAGATACCATTTGATGGGTACATTCAATGCATGGCACTTTCATGTTTGATTTGATTATATTTTCAGGAAGAAATCATCAAAATGTATACATATCACCAAAAGGTAGGGGATTGTATGCAAAGGTCATGAAATTGTCTAGATTAAAACTAGTCACTGTCTCACATAGAAATGCAACTTAGAGGTTAATTACTATGACCTCAGATTTTTACTACTATTAATTGGACCCTGATTTCAAAAGCAGTGTCTCTCCAACCCAGTCTCTGTACTCTTATAGGAGAATCCTTATAAAATGCTTTCATGGTGGTACACCCTACTCTAAAAAACATGCAATGGCATGCCATTGATTAAACTCTTTATGACTCCCTTTCCTGCTGCCAAGTCCTCCACAATCCCACAATTGAGATTTTGTCTGATGCTCTACCTTGATCTTGTGATTTTCACTAAGTGTCATTCATTCTTGTCAATCTAGTCCCTTTACTACTCCCCAATGCCTTTAACTTTTCACCTTCAGATATTTACTCTTTCCATTTCTCTCACAGAGAATTCCCTTAATACTCCCTACTGACCCAAGTGCTATCAATCCTTCACTGGCCAAATATTTCCTCCTTTGTGGCCATGTGAACCTAAAGCTATTTCTCCTTCTTCTAAAGGCTTAGAACTTATTTTTTCCCATCAGTATTTCAACAACCTAGTTGGTCATCAGACTTAGTATACATACTTTTGAAAGTATAATCCCTATATTTGTAAATCTAGAGGTACTGATTCAATATATCTAGAATAGAGCCCATGATCTTTTCTAAAAGAAATAAAAATATGGCTAGGTGATTTATAATGATCAACCAGGTTCAGAAATTACTCAACTGGCACATCTAATTATTTTGCTTTAATGGCTTTACTTTCATTTTATCAGCATTATCACCATCATTTTGTCATTTGATATATCACCAAAATTTCCTTGATAGGTGGATCTGTATCTAATCTATCAAGGTCCTAATTAACAGAGGGTAATAAAATATTTTTTGATGAATGTGTTGTGAATCACTTGACAACATTCTATGTGATAACTATTTTGACATTTTTTTAAATTATTTTATTGTGAAATAAACATTTTTTTTCCATTTTTTTTATTAGTTTCAGGTGTACAACACAATGCAATAGTTATATTCTTTACCCCCCAAAGTGACAACACCCCCTCAGTTCGCCACCCCACGCCCTCCCCATATCATACATATCTATCATTTTTTTAAAATTAGTTTTACGTGTACAACACAGTGCAATAGTTATACTTTTTACCCCTCAAAGTGACAACAATTCGCCACCCCACTACTCCCCCCCCATATCATATATATCTATTACAATTCCTTTGACTCTCTTCCACAGTATACTCCACATCCCATAACTATCTATATATTCACTTACAGTTGGCATACAATATTATACAACATCAATTTCAGGTATACGGTGCCATGATCAAGCCTCTACTCCATCCATGAAATGGTCTCCCTAACAAGACATGTGACCATCTGAGACCCCACAAAATATTTACAACATTATTATATTCCCCAAACTGTCTTTGATATCCCTGTAGCAATAGGGTGGTTACCTTTATGCTGTCTAATCCCTTCCCCTTCTCCCTCATCCCCACCCCTCTCCCAACTAGCATCATCAGTTTTTCCTCTAAATCTATGAAACTGTTTCTGTTTATTTTGCTCGTTCATTCAGTTTTTCAGATTCCACATATAAGTGAGATCATATGGTATTTGTCTTTCTCCAACTGACTTATTTCACTTAACATAATAGTCTCTAGGTCCATCCATATCATTTCAAATGGTACGATTTCATTCTTCTTTATAGTGGAGTAATACTCCATTGTGTAAATGTACCATAGTTTCTTAATCCAGTCGTCTACCGATGGGCATTTTGGTTGTTTCTAAGTCTTGGCTATTGTAAATAATGCTGCAATAAACACAGGGGTGCATATATTTTTTCGAATTAGCTTCTTGGATTCTTCTGGGTAGATACTCAAGAGTGGAATTGCTGGGTCATAGGGTAGTTCCATTTCCAGTTTTTTGAGATACCTCCATACTGATTTCCATAATGGCTGCACCAATCTGCAATCCCACCAACAGTACACCAGGGTTCCCTTTTTTTCACACCCTCACCAGCACTTGTTGTTTGTTGATTTGTTGATGATAGCATTCTGACCGCATGAGGTGGTATCTCATTGTGGTTTTATTTGTATTTCTCTGATGATTAGTGAGGTTAAACATTTTTTCAGATGCTGTTGGCCATCTGTATGTATTTTGACATTTTTTTAATCGTCAAAAACACATGTGTGAGAGTATATCTTTTCCTAATAATAAACACAATTTTCATTTTATTGTACTGTGGCCATTTCTAGATTGGAATTCAAAATTGTACAGCTAACTTTCCTCTCTCTTACCTCAAGAAAGGTAAGGATATTTGCTAAGTGAAATAACTTTCAGGAACTTTCAACAGAGTTTTATTCTTGTATCCTGCTGGTCTTACAAAATATTTTAACAGGTACAAATATTGTGGGCTCTTTCTTGGTAAACTCATTTGAAATCCCAGTTGGAGATGTGTATTCCATCTAGCGTTGACACAGGTGAAAATCCACGTGTGCAAATTGTGTCCATAAGAAAAGAACAAAAGTGAAAATAAGAGCTAGTCTCCCAAAGGTTGGATATTTTTAGTCAAATGATACATGCACTGATGGAAACCTTGGACGTAAAAAAAAAGTAAGAAAGAAGAAGGAAAGTCCTAAATTATCATAATACAGAAAGAGGTAAGAAAAAAGAAAAAAACAGAAAATCATGAGATGGAAAAAGGAAAACAAAGAAGGATTAAGGGAATGGTGAGTTAAAAATAAAGGAGAAAAAGGAAAGAAAAACATGTTATCAGTAGTCTTTAACAGCAATGTCTGTCCACATGGTCTAGACTGAAACTTATAATAATTATAGTTTATTCCAACTGAGGGGTCTTTAAGTAAAATAAAGCAAAATAACATATAATATTGGGTCTGGGAAGGAACACTGTAGATAAGGAGTTTGAAGCTTAGTTTTATTAGCTTCACTATCCATCTGCTTCTAATCATGATTCTTGATGTTATTTTGGGCATGTCCCCTAGAAATCCCTGAACCTGCTTTTGTTGAGCTGTCCCTGTCCACTATAACCTCCGAGGGAAGAGAAATTCATACTGAGGATAAAGATAAAGGGCAATCTTAAAAGGACAATGACAAAAGACAATCACAGCATCTCTATATTATTGGGAGCTCTTATACATTAGACACCAAAGCCACTGCAACTAAAGGAAATGGAACATGGGCACAAGGCAAGGAAATAGAAAGGAGAGGAAATGAGTCCATGGACAATTGCTGGCAATGCAGATACAATAAGTTGCACACCATATATGCTGTGATGGCACGAGCCAGCCATTGAGACACAATTGTCCCTTCAAAAATGATACCGGCAATGCCTTTGATAATTATCAAAGGAATTATCATTTTCAGATTGATGTGTGAGTTGAAGTGGGCTTGTGAGCACCTGCCAAAGCAGCCAAGAAAAGAACCACTTACTGCCAAGACTCGCTTCCTGGGCTTTAGTCACATCTTACAACTGTTTTGGCTCCTGTCCTTATATTCAAGTGAGTTTAATTCCCAGCAACACTACATATAAGGTGTGCAGACACAAGCTTGGAATGCTAACATAGAAAACCCAATACAGATCTTAAGTGAGTTTATGAAAAAAGCATGGCTCATGTACAGAGCAGACGGTGGCTAAATGTCAGCACAGACTTGCGAGTGGATATGGATTGTGTACAGAGATTCAGGGTAAGCACAATTCTCTAGAATATGGCAAAAAGTTAAAAAAATAAAAATAAAAAGCTTCTGTATGTCATAAAGGGCCTTTTCTGAGTTTGTTCACTTTACAACACAGAACAGGCTCTCAAACCCTCTCTAAGAACCAATTTATTTATAATTTAGACACATATTTTGGTCAAGTAGCTATCAAATTCCCAAGCAACAGCAGCTCAGAGCAAACAGGAGCTTGAAGTGGAGAAGGGCTGCTATAAGAAAACACAAAAATTACAGAACACAATATAATCAGATAAATTCTCCGACAGTCTGGCAGAATAATTCTAAATGTAAGAAGCCTCTGCCTATTCATTAAAAGTGTGGGAAGTTCTATATAAAACTTCACTAAAAGCTCCTCGAATCATTAGCTACTGACCTTGGGTCATCACAAAGCACAATCTACCTATGCATATCTGCATATTTGTATTATAGATACAAACATGTATAGTTAGAAAGCGAGAGAAAAAAACATTTAGCCAAGCATTAAGACTTCATCTGAAATTTAAATGTAAATATAAAAGAAATCATTAAAATATTTAACAAAAATAATTCTTGAAAAGATAAATATTATCTAAAGCTTTAATATCTAAGGATGTTTTCAGTATGATAGAGTCTGAAAAATGTAATCATTTTCTCTTATGACCTCTTTTTGGAGATTGATTGATAGATACTCTCCCTTAAGGAAGGAAGGAAAAAAAAATACATGAAAAATTCAAAACATTGGTGAAAGAAATTAAAGAAAACACGAATAAATAAAAAGACATCCCATGTTCAAGGTTTGAAAACTCAATATTGTCAAAATGTCCATGATACCCAAAGCAATCCCTATCAAAATCTCAATGGCATCTTTTTGCAGAAAGAGAATAAACAACCCTAAAATTCATGTGGAATGATAAGTACCCTGAACAGTTAAAACAAACTTGAGGAAGGATCCTAGGATAGAGATCACACACACACTTCTTGACTTCAAAACATATTACAGTTACAGTAGTCAAAACACTATGGCAATGGCATAAGACAGACATGGAGCAATAGAACAGAATGGAGAGCCCAGAAAGAAATCCAAGCATACTCATACACCATCAAGTGGTCTTTTACAAAGATTCCAAGGCTACACAATGAGAGAAAGATAGTATCTTCAACAAATGATATTGAGAAAACTGGATATCCACACGCAAAAGAACAAAAGTGGAACCTTATCTTATACACAAAAGCTTATATACAAAAATCAACTCAAAATGGATTAAAGATGTAAACGTAAGATCTGAAACTATAAAACCCCTAGAAGAAAACATAGGAAGAAAGCTTCCTGATGTTGATTTTGGGAATGACTTCTTCAGTATGACAACAAAAGCAAGGGCAACAAAAGCCAAACGGGGCAAGTGGGGCTGAGAACAAAAAGCTTCTGCACCGTAATGAAGACAATCAACAGGTGAAAAGGCGATCTGGGGAATGGGAGAGCATATTTGACAATTGCATATCTAAGAAAGAGTTAAAATTCAAAATACATAAGGGATTCCTACAAGTCAAAAACAAGCAAACAAACAAATAAATAATCCAATTAATGGGCAAAGGACTTCAATAAGCATTTCTCTAAGGAGGACATAAATGGCCCACAGGTATATGGTAACATACTCAACATCACTCTTCATTAGGGAAACACAAATGAAAACCACAGTAAGATATAACCTCATACATATTAGCATAGGATGATATTTTATATATATATATATATATATATATATATATATATATATATATGAAATGACAAGTGTGGGCACAGATGTGGAAAAATTGAACCCTTGTGCAACCTTGAGGGGAATGTAAAATGGTGCAGCTGCTATGGAAAACATTATAGAGGTTCCTCAAAAATTCAACCACAACAGACACTAGTCTCTCCTTCTCAAATGAGTGAAGTGTTTTCACAGCATTAAATAAATCTACTTAAGTTGGAAAAGTGAAGGCATTTTAATTCCTCTAACTGACAGAACTTGTTAAAATTGACTTGAATTGACATTTTCCAAAAATTGTATTAAAAATTTCAAGTAACCACTTGCTATACTGGAAGGAATATATTCTCTTTAAATCTAGAAATTTGAAATCATCTATCCTAATGAGTCTCAGGGGCATTTTGGATATTTGTGGGAACATTTTTCCATTGTCATAATGAATGATATATAAGTGCTCCACCGGACACTCCAACAGGTGAAGAAAAAGCTCTATATAATTATCTAAACTCAGAGTCTAATTGTGCTTTACATACAAACTAAAACATTTTTGCAAGCTTTCCATATGCATGGCCCTTACAACCACCATGTAAATCAAGTGAAGATCATATTCTGTTATGTTCAGATCTTTACCAAGAGTTGGTCATCATTTCGGACATTTGCATCCAGATGGCCATTTTACTCATGGCCCTTTAAGTCACCAACAGCGCGGACTTGCATTTACAGCTCTCATTCTCAGCAGCTCTACAGTTAGTGTGTTTTCTAACACTGAAACCCTAGCTATTTACATACCACACATATTTTTTTTAATCGCTTTCTTTTCTTTCTCTTTTTATTACAGTTAGATGGCCATATTGATTACTAATCATTAGCATTGCATGTGTGAGGTGGAGAACATTATGCATTTTATTTTATGATAGCACAGGGGATGGTTTACAGAACTTTTGTTCTGTCAGTGGGTATTAGGTCTCAAAGGGCCCATAGGTCTATAATACTCATTGTCCCATGGCTGCCCTAAGCTCTGGGATTTATTCAAAGATACTTGAACAAACATTCTAGCCAAGAAACTCATCATCAGTTGAACATTGCTCTTGGCCCCAGTGTAAGTTTTTATCTAAGTTGAATTAAATGGGCCCAGGCCTTTTTTCTGAGCTCAGTCCTCCGGATCACATAGAATTCTTATAATTGCATTCTTTCTTGATATCTCAAAATGTTTTTGCTGGGAGTCCCGCTTGGTTCCTGCCATTCTAGTCCTCACCTCTCTCTTCATCTGTTGCCCAGTATTATGGAGAAAGAATTCCTTATTGATCTCTCTGCCTGAAAATTATCTTTAAATAGTTCCTAATTCTGGATTCTTTATTATTGGGTATATGATAATCATATTTGCCTAGGAATAGTATACAGCTTTTGTAGATAATTCAACACCTGTACTATTTTAACACCCTTATTTCACAGTTATAATTGTACACATATGAAAGATAAATGTGTCTTCTTTCTTACTGAGAAACAATTAAGTGAAGGCTCAAGATATATTTAGAAATGAAGAGTCTGCTTCAATTTTTCATGTTTTACTTCTGACAGCTTCCAAAATCTACTCCTTCTCTCTTGCCCCACATCTGAACAAGTCAATGAGAAGGCCCAAGAGCTATCTTGTGTGGCACAAGAAGGAAGTTTTAATCACATGCACCAGGTTGAATAGTGTCTCCCTAGATTCTTGTCTCTCTGGAACCTCATCATTACCTGTATTTTTAAATAGGGTCTTTGCGATGTAAATATCGAAGTTAAATGAAGGTCATATAGGATTAGGGCAGGCCCTTAATCCAACATGTGTGGTGTCTTTAGGAGAAGAGTAGAGGACACACACAGAGACACACACAGGGAAATAGGCTATATGATGATGGAGGCCAGATTGGAGACAGGCAGCTACTAGTCACATAATGTGAAGGGTTTCTAGCAACCACCAGAAACTTGGAGACAGACATAGGATGGATTTTCTCTCGAAGCTTCCATGATGAACTAACTGTGACATCACAGAAGTGATTTCAGACTTACAGCCTCCAAAAACATGAGATAAAAAGTTTCTGGTGCTTAAGCCACCTGGTGTGTGATAATTTGTTACAACCATCCTAAAAAGAACTAGTATACCATGCAATCGCTGGCCCAGGCATGACAGACCTTACCCAGGCCCCATCAACAAACCATCATAAAATCGAAAGTCCAGGCAACCTTCCTTTTTCCCTTAAGCCATTTGCAGATTTGCTTGGGAGCCTGTTCCACTATCTCCAGAAAGCCTCCTTATGTGATTAATAAATCTCTTCATTTCCTCTTGGTGTTTAGGAGGCATAATCAGTCTCAAAGTCAGAACCAATTTTGGGTTGGAGGCCCATGCCGCTTCCATTGGGATTACAATTAAATACCTTACTTGACTTCTAAGTCAAGTTCTGCTACTGAATGACTGCATTTTAGGAAAGCAGGTAGCATTTGGGGATTTCTGTGTTGGCTTGTTTTTCATCCACAAATGAGTAGGCTGGACCATAATTAGTGTCACCAAATATAAGAATCAAGTGTCGTCCACCCCAAATCCCAGTGCCATGGCCAATAGCTCTGTGAGATCATTGCATTCACTCCAGATAAACCTGATGGAGCCTCCTTTTCCTTCTCGACTGAGCACTCTAGGAAATTACCCCCAAAAGCCCTTCCCTCCACAGAAGTTTATGACAAATGTGGATGGATGCCCACCACTAGTGGCTTGCCACTAAACCACCTCTGGAAATAAAACACCTTATTTCCTTTTGTCTTGGTAAATATTTCTCCCAATCCTATAGCTATATCCTTGCCTACCCCAACTACTTTCTCTTTAGAATTGATAACCGGGCCTACAACCTAGTTAGTCCTTCTCATCATTCAGTTATGCTTCCAAGTTGACCTACGGTTCTCAGTATAGAAAAGTTCAACGTTGAGCAATATATCAGAAACTCTTTATTTTAACCTAGCCTGTTGCAGGGTGAAGCACTAGTGGCTGTACAGAAAAAAATGTCAAGACATGCTTATGCAATTCTTCCCATACTACATAATGTTGGTGGTTATTCATTGTAAGCAGTTTATGTTTTATGCAAAAATGGGCTGTTATGAGCACACTGGGCAACAAATGAAAAAGTCCATGACATATGTAGCATCTTCAGATGTGAAAACCCGCAGTTTAAAAGAAACACACATGAAAGGAAAAGAATGAGCCAAGCTGAGAGCTGTGCTGACTCTGTTTTTACGATGCGCTTCCCATGGCTGAGCTGCAGGCCTGACTTTCTGACTCCTGTGTCTGCCTTGGCATTCAGAGATAAACAGGCATTTCTGTGGGGCCTCCTCTATGCCTTCCAGCCCATTTATGTGCAAGTAAAACTATCAGAAATTAGCCAGCTATAAGAGAATACAATAAATAATTAATTCGAGCCTGGTATAGTGGACAAAAAAAAAAAAAATCTACAGGGCAAGGAGTTTTAGATATTTAGATATTCTCTTTTGCTTTTCTCCTGCTCAACAGCCTTAGGCACAGTCACTAAACCTCTTTGAGTCAAAATTGCTCTTCTGATAGGGAGTAGATTAGAAAGTACTCTAAGACCTTTTATGGCTTCCTGAATTTCTTTGATTCAACTGATGTTATAGCAAGGTCATTGAAGGACAGTACACAATAAAAAGAAAACTTCCATTCAAAACTGGCCTCCATGACGGAACATGAAATAATATGTAAGAGCTGCAAATACAGTGATAAAGAAGTATAAATACGTTTTTGTCATTTTGCCCTAGACTGAGAGGAGTTCCGTCTTACCCCAGCCCCATTCAAGGCGCTACTTACATATTCAGTTAACAATGTGTATTTACCACAGTGACATTTTCATTCTCTATCACACCTTGATCTTTTAGGAAATATCTTTGCAGTCATTACAGTTTGCATGTGCAGACTCTAACACTGCATAACTTTCTCTTTTCCTTAGTAGGAAAAATATAATTATATCTGAGACTTTGTATTATACGATGTGGGATGATATAAGCAGAAACATTTTTCTTCAATATATAACTGTTGTTCAGAGAATCCATAATCCAGACAGAAATGTACACTTTCGTGCTTCACATGACCCAAAGTTTTGTTTTTTCCCTATGGGGAGGTAACTTCTGGAGAGTGTATACACTGCTGATTTCAATTAAGGAAACCGAGGCCCTAACACTCACATTTTCTGCTCTGTTCTCTTCTGCCCTTTCCATCTCTATTCTGAACCACAACACCCTCTTAGGCAGTTGGCTCTCTTCTTCATTTTCTTTATCCAAGTGGGAACCCAGTGCCACCAGAGTGAGCTTGTTAGCACACAAATCTGATCATTTATTCTATTTAAATCCCTTTAATGGTTCTTCTCATCCTGAAGGTAATGAGGACACTTTTTAGTACAACATAAAGTTGATTTGTATCTAGCCCTAGCCTACAGCTCTAAGCTTATCATAACCGTTCATCACCTTCCTCCACCAGCAACACCAGCTACCTCTTGACATCTAGACAAACCACGCAGCTTCCACAACTTTGTACCTACTGTTCATTCAACGTTAACCCAAAGACTCTTTTCCCACTGCCTACCTGTCATCAGTTACAATCCTGCTCTGTTACAAAAATCTGTTATAAAATCTTAAGGGCAAATTGCTTTCTCATCCAAATGACTCCTGCATCATGAGACATGTTTATTAATGTTTGTTTCATATTGAATATAATGGCTGTATCTGTTTACATGTTATGTAGTAAACTGCAAACTGCATCAGGGATGGGACCTTGTCCTTTTTTTTTTTTTTTTTGAGGGCAGTGTCACTGGCCCTCATATGTGGGACCCGAACCGGGGCCGCTGGCGTCCCGAGCCGGCACTTAACCACCGCGCCACTCGGCCGGCCCTGGACCTTGTCTTATTCTTTGACACTATCCTCAGTTCCATGCTTAAAGGCTGGCACATAGCATGTACTCAATTAAATTAGCTGAATGGATCTAAAATAGCAATAATCAAAATTTATTGAGTGCTTAATATCTGCCAGTCACTGTTGTCTATTCTGAGAGATGTTCATGTGTTAACTCAATTAACCTGCATAAACTTTATGAGGTAGGTTCTCTGTTTTGCATATAATGATTATTATCTGAATTATTATTCAGATAACGATTCTGAGACACAGAGAAGGTAAGGACTTCGCCCTAGGCTGAATAGCTGGATGGAGAGCTGGGACTTGAATCCAGGTTCTCTAGTTCAAGAGCTTGGGCTCTCAGAGACCATAAGACTAAGGATGTATAGGCAACTTATTCCAAATCCATCCTAACATTTAATGGCAAACTAAATGAAACCAATCTCTCATGGTTTTAAAAACAATCCAGTGGTCTATTTTACCATAATACAGATTTTAATGTCTACTTGATCACCCACTAAACAAATTTCTTACGATTTTAAGCATTTTTTAAAATTTCATGCAGAGCTTTTTAAAAATAAAATTAAAGCTTTAATTTAAGTAAAATAAAGTTTTGAATGAAATTGCATTTTTATGTTTTTCAACTTTAAATTTATACTATAAAATCATCTTCCCCACTTAGAGTTTTATTTGGTCATATTGACATGTAAGCCACTAAAATAGAATGCAAGGCCCATAATGACAGGGAAATGAGGGTCAGATCTAGGATTCTATAGAGAATCACAAGAGCAGACATAGGACCTGCTTCCATGAATTCAGGTTTCTGCCTTCTTCCCCACAATATACCCCATATCTACAACAACTACACTTGTCTCTTAGCCATGAAAGAAGACAGAGAGAGAGTGGGGAGGCAAGCCACATTCTAGCTCCACATCTGTTGATAGTGTCTGACCATAGAGGGATTGTTTGTTCTCACCACTGTAATCCATACTTCAGTTCCTAGAACTGCACCTTAGAGAATTATCTGAATTAATTAACCCAGCCTCACTTGGTTTAAACTTTTTTTGTTCAAAGAGGAAATATACAGAACAGAGAAGAGCACTGGGCTTGAGACCCGGTTCCATGGCTTTCTAAAGATGAGACTTCGGGCAAAGTATTTAGCTTCTCGCCTGTTCTCTTTGAAAAAATGGGGTAATAAAAACCATATCTATATCACAGAGCATCTGTAATATGCTTAGCTAACACATTTTATTACAGCTAATAAAACCCTAGTAGTGACTATGGTTAGTGATTATTTCAATAATCACATCATAATAATCACAAACACCCCTTGGTGAAGATCTATCTGCTAAAATTCACCTTTTAAAAAACTCCATTTTAGGGGCATTTACTTAACATATCTATCTGATGGCACTAAATTCTGGCTGTAAGAGCTTTATATTCTGTTTCTGGATCTGCCAAGATCTGCCAGGATTCTGTTAGTTAGCTAACAAGAGACAAATCTGTTTCCTCATTTGCAAAAGAAGTTGGAAAGAATGGTCATTAAATTATTTTCAGCTGAAAGATTGGCTGGCTATACCCATGTTCTTCCTGTGTATTGGGAAAGCCCCATAAATTCATTTTGTTTCAGTTTGCTCATGTATAAGGTGATGATAACAAATGTCTCTACTTCAAAGAGTTATTTTAAGAGGTTTTTTTTGTTTCCTTGTTTTTTCTAAGAATTAACTAAGTGAATACACTTGAAACATTTAGCTTGGTATCCGCATTATAGAAAGTTTTCAATAAGCAATAGTCATATCGTGCACAGGAAATACTTCTTGAAAAATTTTAACAAAAGTCTGTTCCCTTTGCAGGAATAGTCTTCCCTTTTGAAGGATATATTCAGGCAATAGCTATATGATGCTTCTAGTAACATTAATTTAATAAAACCAAATCATTTTGAACAAACACTTAATTTCACTGAAGAGACTAGATTAACCTGCTGTTTTGATGTTATAGAGATTAGCTTTCCCAGATTGTCTTCTAAAGAGCACAGATTTTGTCTCATATTAAGAGTAATAGAAAAGAAAGAAACAAAATACCAAAGGGTTTCATTGTCAACTATACTGTAGATGCTGTGATGCTATGTGGTCTACTAGAGATTCATAGTTGCTTTGCAGTTAAAAATAACTGCAGATACCATTTAACTAACAGGTTGCAACATTTCTTTGACTTGAGTTCAAAACTTTTTGTCTCTATGATAATTTTTAATGATCTTCTTGAAGCTATTCTAGCAATACGGAACTCATTGACCTAATTTTCTTTGCTTAACTACCCAGCCATGAAAATAAATTTATTGGTTTACATTCATCTTCTTACCAGTTGCTTGGTTTCTAACCAGAGTTCTAAGTGCCTAGAGTGACCCCTATGACTCTTACAGTGACATTCTTTTGGAGTTTACCATCTTTATTTGTAGTGATGCCCAGAACCAGAGCTCTGACTTCTGATGAACAAAAAGAATGTCTTCTGCTAATTAAAGGCTACAGGAATGCTTCACAGACTCCAGAAAACCTACTGAAGTATCATCCTGTTCCCACAATGTCTTCACTTCTGGATAGCAAGCTGAACATGAGGAGCACACAAGCACAAGTGCTGTCTCTTCATAACAGGAAGTCACTTCTTCCCTGGAAATGTTGCATAGGGGACACATGGGAATGCATCCTCATGAGGGGTTCTGGTTTTCAACAATAGCATTGGAACCCTGCTCCTGTCTCCACAGAGAGAACAACAACAATTTGTCACAGCTCCCTCTATTCTGTAAACTAGCAAATAAAAAATGGCTGCTGCAAAATGGTAAAAGATTTTATGAAACTGAAACTTCTTTTTATTTTGTTTTTAAAATTGTGTGTGTGTGCACGTCCAGAGAGAGAGAGAGAGAGAGAGAGAGAGAGAGAGAGAGCAACTTCTGGTAGGATAGGATGCTGTTTCTCTACATTTCAGTATGAGTATATCAAAAGCCACTTGAATATTCAATAGCAAATTCACTTATTCATCTATTCATTCATTAAAAATAAAGAATGCCTGGGAAAGCTGGATGCTACTTTGTATGGTCAGTGTGTCCCATCTGTCAACAAGAAATTAGAAGAATGTTCTATGATCAAGCAGTTTCCAAATTCCTATTCTGCAATCACTGTAAGGTATTGGTTTAGCCTCAGGTTACATTAGTGATGGAGAGAGGCTTATAAAACCTGGTTAAGGAGTTGCCTTCATGAGTATGTTTGAACCAGAATCCAGTTTACTTGGTCTCACTAATTCCAATGCATTAAAAACTATATGAAGGAAAAAGTAATATTTTGATAGTCTGTAGCAGCCTGTGATCAAAGCAAAATTTCTAACTTTGATATGAACTGTATTCTAAGAACCCTGCCCTAAAAAAGGACCCTGGTAATTTCAGCATTTAAATCAGAGAAGTCAATCTCGATGCATCCCAAGTGGTTTTTCATTTGACAAGTTAAGTCTCGAGTTTGGCTTTCTAATGATGAGCCAGCAATATTCACAAACACCAACTCTGTGCCAAAGCTCATTGCTTTGGTCAAACCCAAAGATCCCTGCCTAGCAAAGAATACATTTGGCTGGCTGTCTTACTATAGGATTGCCTCGCTATGCAGGGAATAGGACTCTTGGGTATAATGCCACTGGTGTTCCTGAGAGATGGTAGAACAGAAAAAGCTTTGAACTGAAGTCAGGGACCTGAATTAACCTTAGTACCTATAAACCATAGGCCAGATAAATGACTATCATGGTTGAACTTAGGTCTTTCAATTTCTAGTCCAGTTCATTTGTACTCTAATACAAGCCCTTAAAAGTGATATATTACTGCCAAGCCCAACAAATTTCTGAGGTCACAGTAAGCTTAAAGGAATGGATAATAATATTCAGTCAGCACTTGCTATATCCAAACATTACAATAAGCAACATAGATCATGTAATATTCTGAATAATATTACGCCATTGGTAGCATTATTGTCCTTTTACCACATAAGAACAGTGAGCATTTTAAGCAGGGCATTTGAGGTCCTCTGGCTAATAAGTGGCATGGTTCAAACTTTAATATAGTTGTATCTATCTATATTGCCCAGGCTCCTAATCATTATGTTATGTTATATCCAAATCTCATTAAAATAACTATTTCGAAGATTTGCTGTAGTATGCTCTTTGTAAGTACTCCATATTAGTTTGAGCCATTATATACCATATAATTCACTGTTATAACAGTTCTTTTTTTTTTTTCCTATTTTCCATGTCTGTCACTTTCCAAATAGTTAAAGTGGCTGAGAGAAAGTGACTTGCTGCTCTGTGTAAATTAAAGCCAGTCATCTCTGCCTTCAAAAATGATACAAGAATAGGGCCACTCACACCGCCTCCACCAATCTTATACTAACTCATCAGCTTCTGTATGTGGGTTTTCTCAATATTCTCCTACATGGTTTCCCTGATTCTTCTTCATTTCCCTTTACCCAGTCTTATCTCAAAAGAACAGCCAAAGTGATAGCCTATTAAATAGGATATCTTAAATCCTATTAAATAAGTTGAATATTTCTGTCGTTTGCTCAGACTTAGTCAATGGTTTTCTTTTTCACTCAGAATAAAAGCCATGAGTCCTTTTCAGAGGGATACAAGCCCTTACTTAGTCTACTCCTCCCTCCATAGTTTGCTACCCCCATGTCCTCACTGAACTCATCTTTGGATATACTTTTTACTCTCTCTGCTTCAAACCCAGCATCTCTCTTCTGTTCTTCAAAATTTTCACTCTCTGTACTGGAATGCTGATTTCCAGAGAGTCTCATGGCTTCCTTCCTCACTTTTCTCTTATCTCTACCTAAATGCCATCTTCTCAGCAACACCTTTCCTGGCCATTATATCTGAATGTGTAATGCCGAGACACTTCTTACCTTCCTTTTCTTCTTTTCTTTTTTTTCTTTTTCACTTATGGACATCAAAATATCATGTGTTCCTTTGATGTATCTTATTTATTTCTGTCTCCACCTACTTAAAGGTAAACTCCATGAGAACTTTTGTTAGCTGCTGTATCCCCAATACTAATAAATGTGCATGACATATCATAGGCTTTCAATAAATACGTGACAAATGAATACATGCATGCATGCATGGGTAGATGGATGGATGAATGAATGAATGAATGCAAGTCTCCTCTTTTCACAGTGCTGTGCAATCCTTTTCTTCCCTTTTTTTTTTTTTTTTTTTAGCTAAGCCATCCTGCCACCTGTTGGCAGCCCAGCGGCAGCCAGCTTGGGCCAGGAATCAAACCGGCAACCCTGTTGCTCAGAGCTCACACTCTTGAGCCAGCTCTTAACCAACTGAACCACTGGGCCAGCTACTATGCAATCCTTTATGTCATTGCCTAATCCCTGCACAAGGCATCACACACTATGTAAGAAGAAAACACCAAGACTTATGACCATTAAAATCGGGCTCCTAAAAGCTTTGTTCATGTCTCATTAAGTTCACCCCATCATCATGATAGCCACTATCCATTGCTTGTGGTAGCTAGTCTCTTTGGACACAAACATTATTTTCAAAGGCCTACTGGCTACTTTATAAGCATTCTGACCAAATGTTTATATAATAGCAAGAAATACTGATGGCCTCCACCAAATACCCCAGTTAATTCTTTCTCTTGTTTTTCATTTAGTTGTACCAGAATCATTCTGTTTAAATGAGAGTGATTTGGGATCACTTTCCATGTAAAGCCTTTTCAGTAGAATGTTCC
Organism: Aselliscus stoliczkanus; assembly: GCA_033961575.1. Taxonomy (NCBI): domain Eukaryota; kingdom Metazoa; phylum Chordata; class Mammalia; order Chiroptera; family Hipposideridae; genus Aselliscus; species Aselliscus stoliczkanus. The sequence goes on from CM066736.1 coordinate 118,454,787, forward strand.
TTTGACCCTAACCCAGCCCAGGTACCTTCCACCTAAGCGTCACAACAGCATGGGTGATTCATCCCTTCAATTTGCAAAACACAGACCAGATGGAACTTCTTCTTCTTCATGTAACAGGGATGATTTTCCTCCTTTCTCAGTTCTATATCTTCCCTGTTTTCATTTAAGCTTCCGAGGTCTGACATCCCTTCCTATTTCTTAGCCATTCATCATCCATGTAATTTTGTATTCTTCAAACAAACAAACAAATATAAAACAACTTTCACCTCTACTGTTCTAGGATGTGTCTGTAAACTGCTGAACCAATGTAAACATCACCCTCTAGGGTTACATTTTATGTAACAGGAATTCCTACAGTAACACAGGGTGACAAGCAGTCACTATTTCCCTTCAGAATCAAGCTGTGTTGAGAGAGAGAGAGAGAGAGAGAGAGAGAGAGAGAGAGAGAGAGAGAGAGAGAGAGAGATCATTAATTAAATGAGGCAGAAGAAATAGCTTGATGTTAAAGCACAGATTATGATTTTGAAAATTGGAAACTATGGGAGTCCACAGTTAAATATCTTTAGCATGCGTTTATCAAGCATTGTGAAAATGAGTGTCTGACTTTGGAATGAAGTGGGTCTTCAGTGGAATGAAGTATTCCTCATTTTGTAAAATATAGTTTTTAAAGGATTTCATACTTAGGGAATAAAATTCTGGTTAAGCAGCTCAGGGGGTAAAAATATATCATGAGCTGCATTTGCCTGGAGAGGAGGCTGTACTCTGATGCTGCGAGCTCCTTCCAGATGGCACATGACGAAGAATCTGCTCCTTTGGTGTTTAGGACAGATTAGAGTCAGCCTAGGATTGCCTCCCTAGGGAAAAAACATAGTCAAGAGGATACAGTTTCTTCTCTGTCTTTATTCTTCCATTTGAGAGTTCACATGCTAAGAGACTCAAATGTGAAGAAACTTTTCTCTGAAATTCAACTCTTTTGCAGAATTCCATCCCCATCGTCCATTTCTCCACCCATAGAAAAGCTTCATTTCTGTTTCATGTCACAGAATCAGCCTTGGACTTATAGGCATCTACTTTGGTAATGATATCTCAAATTAGTCATTAGAAGCCATTTGGTGCCTCACTGCAACTTAATTTTCTTACACTTAACGAGGAGGATCTAAACCTATCTAGGAAGATTTGAGTAGCACATCTGCTAATGGACACAATGGCACTTGGAAATTAGAACGCTCTAAAGCCAATGCAAGGTTTTGTAATTGAAATATTTTCAACCAACTAGTTTTACCCTAACCATGTAAAAGGCACTGTGTGATATTAGAAAAGGTCACAGGATACAGAATCCAAAGACAAGTGATCAATACCTAACTCAGACTCTATGTTAGAGTATAAGACCCCTAGGGAAATCACTTAATCACATTTGGTTTTTATAATAAATTAGGGGTAATGATACTGCTACCTCTCAATGAGATTGCTAGTCAGTATTTTTAAATGTACTATGTAAATTGTCAAATGTGGAGTTTACATATTTTCAATAACACATTGCAGATCTAACTGAAAACAGTAGGAAATATACATGAAAATTTCAGAAGTCTTTGTAAGGCAGATGTATTTTTATTGCTATTTTTCAGCTTTTTAATAAGAAAAGAAAAATCTAGCTCTAATGAGAAGTTAAAGGATCCTTAGACAGATTTCAGAAATTTCCATTGAGTCTGTGGAGTCTGAGACTTTGAGTCTTAGATTAATGCAATAGTTAATTTTTGTACTTAACTGCATTTATATAAAGTAGAAAAACATGTATTTTCTAAATTACTTATAATAAATTCCAGTTTTATTTCACTCAATCAATTTTGGCCTATTGTGGTAAAAATACAAACAAAAAATTCTGAGCTCTCATGTTTTGACCAGCTTACAATATATCCTTTAACAAGTTATAATTAAGCTATTTTTGCTCTTTGTTATTAACTTCAAAAAGATAAACATAATAAAAGTTGATTTTTATAAGACAATGTAAAAATCTGTTCTGATTCGAGTCTGAATAATAACAATTAGTCATTCAAATACTGTTACTGACACTTGACAATTGACCTTATTGAAAAGAGATTGCTTGTGGTAGCTATTCTCTTTGGCCACAAACATTATTTTCGAAGGCCTACTGGCTACTTTATAAGCATTCCAACCAAATGTTTATACAATAGAAAGGAATACTGATGGCCTCCACCAAATACCCCATAACTGTCCGGGCTGGATTTTTCATATTGGCTTTTATCATGTAGTTATCTTTCCACATACCTTAGTTAATTCTCAGCCTGCTTTCTCCAAACAAACTAAGGCATCTTTTTCTCTGTTGAAGTAACTTTCATAAAGAGGCATCTAGGCACCCAAGGACATGTGCTTCAGAAAATACACTTTCTGTGACAAGAATGGATTCACTGGAAGTCACACACACTGACTTGTTACATCCCTCACGTGCCAGCACAGCTTCAGTTGAGAACACTGAGCATGGGCATTTGACAGAGGACAGATTTCTTGCCCCCATGCAAATGAATATATTGCCTTCATCGATCCTCCCCAGGGCAGCCTGAATCATCTACTGCTCACAGCAGTTTAGATTATAGAGGTTAGCAGTAGGGCACCATTTGTGTTTAATTCAATTTTATAGACACATCTTTAACTGTCTATATACAGAGGGTGCCAAGAAAATGTCTACACATTTTAAGAAAGGAAAAAAAAAACTGTATTAAAATTGTAATACTCAATATATGCTGATAGCTTAAATCGTTACATTCTACAAAATAACTAGTCTATATGCATCAAAGATGTCAAAGCCAATTCAACTTTGAAAAGTAATACATAGGTAACATCTCTTAAAAATGTGTATACATTTTTGGGGCACCCCCGGTAGATTTAGAATCGATATTATAATCCATAGAGATACATAGATAGAGAGCATATTTAAAAATTTAGTTAATATATTTGAAGGGAATATATCAGATACCAAGTTAGGTCTTCTCTCTAAAATGTTTCCTCAAAACTGAAACCACCAATATCCCTCATGTTTCATTTTGCAGCAAGGTTTCATAGCACTGTTTTTTTTTTTGTTTTTTTTTTACCGCTGATAGTAAACTGTGAATCTTAGGATGCATTCTTATTATGAAAGTTCTCATATTTGAACAAAGTCAACACCATATTTAAGAAAATCTCATGAACATTTTTTAAGAAGGGATGAGTGCAAGAATCACAATGGGGACAAAGCAGTAAGATCAGATACGACATGGAGATCAGAGCGTGGATACATCCCCTTGCTTTTATTACTTGTTTTGCTCATTGAGAGCTTATTATTCAGCAAGCATTGAGCTGAATGTTTCCTATAGTCCCTTGACACAATCAGAATGATGCCGCATGAAGCATGTTCTCTCATTACCACCTGGTTCACAACTGTTCTTATGGAAGTTCATCTACTGCATCTCAACCAGGTTAAATCAATTGTCTGAGGTCTCACACACACAACAGAGGTTCAGGTGGGGTACTGACTTCAGAGCTACTCCACAAGAGCATCTTCATGTTACCCACATGCCAGCAGATCCTCTAATGATTCCTCTCACCCCAATACACCCAAATTCCCTTCTTTGGCCGCTTGCCTTTCAGAATGTAAAGCAGTCTCAGGCCCAAGCATCAGTGATCTTCACACTCCCAACAACTTCCCACAATTCCAAGCTATTTCACTTTGTAACGTACAGAGGTTTTGAGGATACGAAATGTGCTTTCTACCTTCATAACCCACTCATTGAAGAAGCTCATTTTTCCTCAAGGCACAGTTTCTGTGCATCTTGAAACAGAGGGATTTGAAAGAAATCCCATTCTTGTGAGTAATTTCTCAATGTGAAATAGTAATGCTGTAAAAATAAATAAATAAATAAACACAAGCTCTTTAAAAGGAGAGAAAAGACTCCACCGTGCTTCCTCTAGGGAATAATGGGAGGGTTTTCTGACTTCCCGAATCCATCTCCTGAATGGCTGATGTGAACATCCATCTCTGGGAGAAAGTGTCTTTTGGCTTGCACTCTCAGAAATGAGCTGGACTCTCTTCTGCCTATTCCATGCTCTTTTCTGGGCTCTGACCATAGCTAAAAATGGGCATGAGGCTGACTGGGTTTTTTTTTTTTTTTAAGTGTGCCAAGTGTTGGCTGAGGCTTACAAAAGATAAAGCACCCTGGAGATGTGTCCAGCGAGGGGAGCACAGATTCTCCTAAGCTGCCAGGGAGATGGAGGATGAAGCGAGGGTGGTGCCCCAGTAATTGCCTAAGATGTTTTGAACCGGAGTCAATTTGAAACTGATGGAGATGTCACACCAGGAATCACAAAACGTGACATTTCAGTATTGTGACAGACATATGGTTGCAAAGTGGGAAAGGAAATGGCTTTTCTCTGGGAACTCTTACTTGGTTGCTCTTTCCTGCAACTCTGCAAATTATTTACAAAGGAAAGTTTGCAGACTCTCTTTGTGTCTCTTCTCCCCTCACTCTATCCTGAGTTTTTCCTAATCCATAATGGATCGCATGAGTATTATGTTAGGACTGTAACAATGCACCATTGGTCGAGTTAGAACAATGCCCCCTTGGAACAACATTCTGGAAGCATTGTCTGCAATCTAAAGTAAGCGAGTGTGTAATCACGTGACCATATCTGTCCTCTATCGTTTGCCAGTGATGCCGGGCATGTAATGCACAGTTTCCCCAAATGTAATTTTGCTAAGCTTCAGAAGCCCTATAATTATCTTATTGGCAGATATTGAGTACGATGCATTATTATAATTTATAACTGGTACTTAAAAAAAACTATCAGCAGGGCTTCTTAGCAAATAATGTTTTATTTAGTGTTCCTAATAACCCCTTGAAGTAGGTGTTATTAACACCATTTTATCAAAGAAAGCACTGAGGTTCAGAGAAGCTAAGTGACTTGGCCAAGGCTGCATAGTTAGTAAGGGGCAGCCCTAGATCTGTGCCCCAGAACTACTGATTTTAATTACTCTGCTATCCCTACCACCTAGTGCCGCTTGAAAAATATTTGTGAAATGGATTTGTATTCAGGAAACTACAGCTGTTATTGAAGATGAATATATAATTAGGCATTTGTTTTTGAAAAGGCTGGCTCAGACTCAAAAGTGAAATATTTTGTGTGATCTTTTGGGCTAGAGACATATTAGTGAATTTGGCATAAAGAATATCGCCAAAAACACATGCAGAAAGATACAGAGAACAGATGGGATCCAGGGACCTCAACCCAAGCTTCCGAAGGGTTGCTGGGGTCGAGAAGACAGATGTGATTGTTCCCTGATGTTTCTCATGCATGCCCTCTTCTCTTTCTATTGGTCCCTGCACATCTATATTTTGGAGGCACCAGAATTAGCTCTGGTTATATAGAATAAAGATAGAAGGAACGCAGAACGGAACAAGGAAGTGGGGATGTGAACAGTAAGTCAGTTTCATTTTAGATGTAGCCTTAAATACTGTTGAGGGCAGTAGTGACTCATATAATCTAAGGAAACTGTCACTAAACCTCAGGCACAAGGGTCACGGAGGGCTTCCCACTGTGGACTTGGACATCACAAAGTCAGGGATTTCATCTTATTTATCTATGAATCCGATGCCTAGGATGGTGTGGGGTACCTAGCAAGTGTCGCTTGCCCCATCCAATTGTGACTCCAGAAGGTCTGAGCAATGAAGACACTTTTGTTCTGAAAACCTTCAGAAGACATATCAATTAAACAAGCTCGTCAGAGGTAAGAAACATCGCGCAGTGCTTAAGAACACAGCTTAGAAAGGGAGTTTGTTTTAACCCACACTCAGCTCCATCTTCCCTTATGGAAGTTCACTCCCTGTATCTTTGCCAAGGCTATTTTGCTCCCTTTCCTCAACCACTTGACCTCCTTTTTCTTCTCCTTATGTCCTTTACTTTCCTAATTCATACTCGTATTTATTGTTTAATAAGTGGTAGAATGAATATATGGCTGAACGAATGAATGATCTGGTAGGGTCCACAGAATGTTGTTAAGCAGAAAAAGAAAAGTCATCTTTGTCCATAGAATGGGAAATGTCTGTAAAATGCAACAGGATTGGAAACATACACACCCATACACGTGCACATACAAACACCTACCAGGAGTTTTGCAATAAGAAGCCTTGATGGAAATCATGGCTTCCTCAAGTTACATTTCGAGCTCTAGTTACCTGTTCTAAAAACTAGGAAAAGGATTCTAACAAAAATAGACAAGTTATATACATTATTTTGGCAATACAGAGTTATAGGGAAATTTGACTTTTTACATATATACTTCTGTAATGTTTTTGATTTTGCATAAGCATTTTGAAAGCATGAAATCAAAGCAGTTATAAAACTAAATAAATATAGAAAGGAAACTCTAAATGAAAAGTCCATTTTGTAGGCTAAATGAAATGGGCACAAAGCTGGGTAAATGATGGCATCTGTAAATATATGTTTCCCTCTTCAGTCTGATATACAGTAGTGGGTAGAGTATTAGGCCACCTCATACTGACATTTTGAAGACATTTTATTGCTCACAATTAACTGCTAGATTTTAAAACTTTTCTGGTTGTTTCTTTCTGGATTTTAGGGCCAAAGATAGCGTGAATACCACGTGAAATGTTTCAGAATGAACACCTGATGAATAAACGATGGAGAATTATTGGAAAGCAGTAAGTAACTGAGTGTCTTTTCCATAATAATTCCTAATTCTAAGTGGTTCTAACATAAAGGCAACTGAATATGTATTTGTGTTTTATGCTTAAAGGGGCCTGATTTAATACCATTGAATGAATATCTATCTATATCTATCTATATCTATATGTATGTCTATATCTATCTACCTATATCTATATGAAGTTGCAATATCTTTGATAGTAATCTTGAACTTTATTACAGATCAAAGGAAGTTTTTTACAGGGTTTATAGATTTTAAAAATATTTTCATTTTTTTTTCACATAATCTATGAAAAACCACCTGAGTCAAATAGTTATCTTAGTACTTCATGCAGGGAGTAAAATGCAACTCTCGCATAAGTCTGAAAACTATGATATTTGTGCAAAGATGTAGATATAGTTAGTTTAGTGGCTAGCCACAAAACCTGGGTTCTATTTTAGATTCATTTGATCACACTCTAGCTAATTTAGAGAAAAAGGGAAGGTGTCTATAGCTAATTATAACACATGTTATCAAATTGCTATGCATTTGAAAGGCTTTTGTCTTTGGCTCACAGATTTTTCCTCCTAGCCTAAGGCAGTCTTGCAAAGATACTCCCAATATCCCTATCCTTTCAAATAAAATAACAATAAAATAAATCAAACTGATAGCTTTAACAGCCTGCTCATATTTATCAGTCCTTTCTTTTTTTGCCTGATTCACCCTGGTGACCCATGATAAAATTCATGATCGCAAGCTCTGGCACCCTAAATGAATGTATGTTACTGAAATAAATTTAAATCTCAATTATAATTAAAGCCAGTTGTCTCCAGGAAGATTTTTCTTAAGCCTTTCCTAATACATGCCAGGCTTCTAGCCCCTGAGCCTCATTCCATTTCTCAGCTGCCCTCGAGATTCTCAGGCTTTGGAGAGTTAAGTGATACTTAGTGTTCAAGTTTCACTGAAGAAACCACCTTCAAGTAGGAGAATGAGAACACGTACACCAATACACATACCTTAGCGTATTGAAGACACTACAAGACATGTCCACCAAAATGCATATTCACCCCAGTACTGAGGAAAACGCTGAATGTAGAAAGGAGAAGTGGGGAGAAGGTAGTTCAGGAAAAAGAAACAATATATAAGTAAAATGTGGATGTGAGAAAAGGGGAGTGTGTTATGCCTGGTGGTGCCTTGGCGCAGAGAAGCAGCCAGACATGGACCCCCCAGATCTCGGGGAGACCTAGTAAGGCGGCCCTGCCCCCACCCAGGTCAAGCACCGTTCAGTCTCTGACACTCACAGTTAGGTGGTGTGAGTGATGCCCAGGCGATGTTCGCCCACAGGGCATCTTTCTCAGCAGCCAGCCACCAGCACATCTCTACTTGCTGTGGAAAACAGGTACATATGACAGCTGAAGTAAACTGCATTGTAAGGGCTGAGGCACTCAGACCGAGGAGTATGGCTTATGGGTAAAGGAAGGCCAGGGGGAGCACCAAATCTTTTTTTCAGGAAGAATAAGTAAAATTAGAGCTGGGAAAACTGCACCATCTTAGGGCCAATCATGAATATAAAGACACAGGTAATGGCATCTCAGAAAGTAAAGGAAAACCAACTAGATCCCTAAAGCATAAGAAAACCATAAAATGGCATATGAGAAGCAAGCTCAGGATAGAGAAGCGACACTGGGATTTAACTTTCAAAGGTCCCTAGTGCCTCCAGATGGGCAGCTCACCGCCTAGCACACCACGGTTGCTGGGAGAGGTGGCTGTCATATATAACATATAGCAGGAAGCACCCTCGGCATCTCCAACCTGAGAGTGGAAATGAGGCCTCATAAAGGGCCAGGTGAGAAACTTCCTTACTTGTTCAGAGTTGAAGAATCATGAAACTGTCTACAGTTATTTCTGGGAATCTCTGGGATGTCTCACATTGCTTAGAAATTATCCACTCACTCTGTCTTCTTGGTCAAAGTGCTGGGCTGTAGTCTCCATGGAGAGAAGGCTGCTCAGAGGCACAGCCATCTTCTCATGGCCCTTTAATGCCTCCAGTTGACAATGTCCCACCAGCGTCTGAGATAGGAGAATCACTGCCCCCTGAATCCTGAATGTGTTATTAACAAACATCTGGGCTCCCAGGGTGGCATGGTTCACACCCAGAGTTAATAACTCTTTCAGTCACCCAGGTTCTCCAATTTCTGTTCTGAATCATTCTACAGACATTTAGAAATGACTTCAGCAGGACTGATGACCCCATACCATCTTCATCTCTCTTGCCTCTTCCTTCTTATCCTGAGAAACTTTGTATCTACAAATATATAGCAGCATCTTCCAATTTTTAAGTCAATTAAAAAAAAAAACTGCTTCTTCTCTGTATATGAAAACAAGTTGCCCACTGTTCACCAATTTTATTACAGCCCGTCTCCAAATCTTAGTTAGTCTCAACATAATTATATCACCCTACTGAGAACAAAATGAAGAAAAAGAGCTAACCAATATTTATAGTGCTTTCACATAGATTGGCTTATTGAAACTTACACTTTATCATAATTAATATTAGTCTATTCTTATCTCTCTTTCATCTTAAATGTGCCATATGTAAAATCAGGATGCCGGATGGTGACCTGTCCATCCAGAGTCACTGGGGATCTTTGCAGGCACTTTGAAAGTTAAATCCTGGTGTCACTTCTCTCCTTCCACAATCTTCCCAGTCTCAGTAATGGAAATCCCAAGTTTCTGCTTACTCAGACCAAAAAAAATCCTATTCTTAATCTCTCTCTTCCACATCCTACTTTTTTTTGAGGGCAGTGTCACTGGCCCTCATATGTGGGACCGAACTGGGGCTAATACTTTTTTTTTTTTTAACATCCTACTTTTAATCATCCTACAAATTACATCTACTCAAAACATATTCAGAATCCAACCAATTCTTAACCACTTGCAGCTTTCCCATCAAGGTGCACGAAATGATCATCTTTCACACAGATCATGGCAGTAGCCTGCTAATTGTTCTCTCTTCCTTGACCTTGACCTCCCTTCAGTCTATATTCACCATAGAAGCCAAAGCTCCCAGTCTTCCCACTTTAAGGAGCTCAGTTTCACCCTTCCTTGTTCCTATTCAGCTGCACCACGGACTTCGATGTTCCTGGGATGCACTAAACATGTTCTCACTTCAGGGCATCTGCACTTGTTCTCAACCTGACAGTCTTTGCTCCCAGATATTTGCAACTCTTGGGCTCTCATTTCCTTTTGGTCTCTCTCACCTTCTGTGTGATGCCTTCTCTGACAATCAGTTTAAATTTCAAGGTGTTCCCAGGCCAGTACTACCTGTCTTCTTCCTACTTTATATTTTATTATAAAACTTATCACCACGCAACCTGGTGTGTATTTAATAGTATTCTGTTTTACTTATTTGTTTATTGACTGGCTCTGACCACTAAAATAGGGATCAATAAAGGCCAGAATTTATATGTGTATAGTTCTCTGCTGTATCCCCATAGCCAAGAATAGGGCATGATTCATAATGGGTGCTCAATAAACATTTGCGGAATGAACGAATTAATGAACATGGGCTAAGCAATGAATTTGGAAAAAAGTGATCTGTGATCCAATTCCTCCTCTATAATTTATTAGATCTTGATCTCATAATTACACTCTTGGTCTCAGTCTCATGTACCTCACCTATAAAACAGAAACGATGTTAAAGAGTATTAGCAAAAATAAAAAATGTGAAATGTCTAGGACATAGTAGACATTAAATAAAGTGTGATTGCTATTGTTATTAAAAATATTTTAATAACCTGGGTGATGTCATTTTCAATCTTCATTAAATGGGAGAATTTCTACTTTTATCACAAAGAGTAAAGGCAAATTAATTCAATAACATTTATAAAATAATTGAAAATGTCCAGCTCAGAGTTTGGTCCACAGAAGTTCCATAATGAATGATAATTTTGATTGTACGTTTAGCTATCCTAAAGATATGTTTAGTTCTCCAACACACTAAATTTCTTGACTTCAAAAGTAGTGCAGCATCATAAGAGGTTGGAAGGATTTTATAAATTCTAAGACTTAATATACCACGTTGCTAAAAGAGTGCTTTGCCTAAGGCTTTCCTTTTCAGTTTTTGAGCTTGTAGTGATGAAGAACAAGAATTCCTCAAGGTATGACTAACAGTGCTCAGGCCCCGAAGCAAGTGGCCTTTGCTAAAGAGATTTCTTTTTCAACTTCAGGAAAATCCTCCAGGACTCCCTTGATTTTTTTTTCCCCCTTCAAATAAATTATGTTACTTTCTTTCTTTATTTATCTATTTATTTTTTTTATTAGCTTCAGGTGTACAAAACAATATAATAGTTAGACATTTACACCCCACACAAAGTGATAACCCCCTGCCCCCAATCTACTACCCCTCTGACAGGGACTTCCATGATTTCTATTTGCTATTGAAAGCATGGGAACCCCTGAGGAGGCATTCTTACAACTTCCCTTCCCAGAGGTAACTGAAAAGAATAACACTTTGTTATCATTACTGGGAAAAAGACCCACATCTAATTTCCACCAACATCAAGTCAGTTAATTAACCAACAGGAAATTGGGCAGCATGCTTTTCTTTTCCCAGATCAAATAAAGTAAGCCAAAAGGGCTTAACCAGTCAGGTACTAGATTGTACCAGCTACAAGAAAACATTCTACACATCTCTTCCCACCTCTGTGTTCCATGATATCACCCTGGTAATTGAAATGGGCCATGGGGGTAGTATTTGCACCACAGAAACAGGAACACACCACAAATCGTGCTTTTTTTTTTTTTCTCAGAGAGCTGATTTTTCCCACATGCCATTGGTTCTACCTTGTTATTTCCAAGTGTCTGAAATAAACAACCATGCATTCAACAATTTGTTATCGCCATGCTTTCTCTGCCCAAGGCACTCGGTTTAGGAGTTGCTCTATGAAATAGATGCATACCATTCACTTGAATAGAATGCTTGTCTCAAATTGTTTTAGTGCCTTGAAATTTCTGGTTTATGGTTCAGTTTCCCGAACAGTAAATGGGCACTGTGAAACGTTTTGCTCTACCACAGAGATATTTCATTCTATTTGCAACATGAATATGGAGCTTAAAGATGTAAAATGTGAGAAATCAACCATAAGGAATTCCCATGATATTTAGCACGTTTGTCACTGGAAAACAATAAGTTGAGAAAATCGAGGTACTGCCAATGATACAACTGTTTTACCTAGTGGGGTGGGCAGGATAGGAGACCTTGCAGGTCTAAACTGACTTTTCTCTCAAAAGGTGCTTCAAATATACCTGAAAGCTTTAAAAAATTAATGTTTGATAGCTGTAATATGGCAAGAAGATGCCACTCTGATTGTGTTTTCTGTATAGCCTACCTGTCACCTCTCAGCCCACAACTAGGTCATGTGAAAGTAGCTCATTAAAATTGGCTAAACCTTATATCATATAGTCAGAAAAAGTGAAAAATCACATTCAGGATAATTGCAATATGAAGTAACTGATGCTTTTTTTACACATGTCTTTTTAATACTTTCCATCTTTCTTCCTTAACCAAATGATTGTCATCTTGCTATTTTGTTTCTAACTAATCTCTCTTCCTTAGCAAAGTGATTGCTATCTGGTTATATTATTTCTAATAATTATTTTGTTTCTGATAATATCAAGATGTGTTTTAAAAGATATTTTAATTCTGAATATCATAAAATTATATTTTAAAAGAAATAATAACCATGTAGGGCAATGTTTTAAACCTAATATTGGAAACCTTCAAACCCCAGCAGAGTGGAGATTTATGTTAATATAGATTATTTTCTATGTTGAGTATTGTATGGCACCCTGATCATCTCAACCTGTGGCAACCATAAAGTTTAAATTTCAGATAAAATTCTGCCATAAGGCTCCAAATTCTTGGAAGTTTTAAGGGTACGAGCTCTAAGCCTGATATTCTGTATAGGGAACCTATTAAAGTGAGTTTCCATGAAAAAGATGTATCAAGCATATATAGTCTATTTCAGTGGTCTATTGTTATTCGTATTCTTCACTGAGAATTGTATAAGGTAGAACTCATCCTACTTCAAACTTTATTTTCTGTTTATTTTACAGTGCTAGGCACTCAAGGAAAGCTTTTTCCCCAAAGAGCAAGCCTTTTATGATGAAGCCAACCTAACAAAAAAACAGGATGCTAAATAAAAAATAAATAAATAAATAAAATTGATCATTGTTAGAAAACCCCCCGAGTATAGCCTGCCTCATCAAATACACAAAGTCAAAGTTGATGGACTCTAAATATCTATGATGTAGGTCAGAGTTCAGAAGGATGGCTTCTCATCTGCCTGCGATGAGCAGAACTCTCCTGCTTTTACAAGCAGGCCCCTGGCCTTGCAATTGACCATGGCTTGTTTCTGCTCCATCAAGGTTCTGAGCATCAGGGTTCATGGTGATGCCCATCAGGGTTACTGCTAGTTTCTCTAAGCCTCTGTCATCAAGCAGGAGTGAAGTGCTGGAGAGTGTGCTAGCTGCAGTTCTGTCTGTCAAGGGCTTTTTCTGTTTGTGTATAAAGTCCATTCCTTATGTAATTGGAAAGCCATTGCTTATATAATCTCAGTCTTTATAATATATTGATAAAATTCAGAGCCCCTCCCTGGGCTATGTTTAAGTGTAGAATTAATGCCTGTCTTAAAGGACAGTGGTGTTAAATCATCTTGTATGGTGTTATTTTTGCGCACCGACTGTAGTTATTTTTTCTTGTGTGTAGTAGCATGGGTGAGGTTGACATTTAGCTCATAGACCACCAGTCTACAAAGGTGGTAAAACATCAGGATATTTTGGTAGGCATTTGGGGTCAGAGCAAGTATGGTGAGAGCGAGGGGGCACTTGATCTTAAATACTTAAAAGTATATGTGTAAAGCATGATTCTTATCTTGCCTCTGCTTCTATCAAGGCCAGAACAATTAGCAAGGTACTCAGTTCATTTGTAGAGACAGGATTTACATGAATAATTCTCTGACTTGATAAAGAAATGAAATCTGTCAATACTTTATCTAGAAATGTTATTAGGAACTCCTTTTCTGAAGCAATTTTTGAAAATATAAGACATTGCTTCCCAGCAGCTCAAAATCCCCTCTCTCGCTCTGCTAAACTTCTGTAACAAGTTATGGATGATGAGCAAGCAATGCGCTGCTACATCAGGCTTTAGCAGCAGACAAAGATGAACTAGAACTGCGTTGCTCTGAGGGGATGAGACACAACTTTCTACCTTATATATTATAATTATGGTAGTCTTTCTATTTTTGTACTATTAATGGTTTTATGTAACTTGATAGTTAGGCATACAAACACACACACAAGCTACCACCGCCCACCCTTTGCACTGCCAGTACAGATGACATGGGGGGGCTGGGTTTTCACCTCCACTCAGTAGTAACAAGGAGGCTGTCCCCCTACGTGTTGGAAATGGTATCAGAGTCAGTTTCATGTAGAGTGGGGACTTTCACAACACCTGGCAATAATGAGGCCACTCCCCCCCCACACACACACAGTATCAGTGGTGGCCAAGTGGGTAGCGGTGACACAGCACTGCTATGTTCCCAGCCAGAGAGGGACCAGAGGAGTCTGGTGGCAGCTGGAACTCCTGCCCATACTCAGCAGGGCTGAGGGGCACCTAGCTACTCACGGGTCAACAGAGGCCAGCAAGGAACATGACCTTCTACCGCCACCAGATGTTCATTCTACCCTCATTGTCCCTCCTAGAACAACGTCAGAAAAAGCTGGCTGAAACTGAAGGTTTAAGTAAGAAATAGAATCTCAGAATATGATACCTAAATTGTTCAGATTTCTGCTGCAAATTACTCATTACACCAACAGCCATGAAAATTTCAAATGGAATGAAATAAAAATCAATAGATGCCAGCACCAAGAAGAGCAAGTGGACAGACAGGCAATAAAATTAACTTTGACGTAAGTTTCATATTGAATGCGGAAGTTAACTCAAAATGGATTATGCACTCAAGTATAATAAATAAAACTATAAAAATTGTAAGAAGGAAACCTACAAGAAATCCTTTGGGGCTTAGGGCTAGGCAAAGAGTTCTTAGATTGGGCACTCAAGCATGATCCGTAAGGGAAAATCTGATTAATTGAACTTATTCAAAATTAAAACTTTTGCTCTGTAAACTCTGTAAAGAGGATGAAAAGACAAGTGACAGAGTGGGAGAAAGTGTTTGTAAACTACATGTCTGACAAGGACTAATACCTAAAACATATTAAAAATTCTCAAATCTCAGTGGTAAAAAAAATAATAATCTAATTATAAAATGGGAAAAATGTTAAGAACAGACATTTCACTGAGGTGGGATATACACATGGTAAATAAGCATAAAAAGTTATGTTAAACATGACTATATTTTAGGTAAACAAAATTAAAATCCCAGTGAGATGATTAGGAAAAGAAGCTTTCGACATTGGTCTTGGGAATGCTTTGGGGGTTATGACACCAAAGACACAGCAATAAAGGCAAAAATCAAGACGTGTGACTGGGCTGGTGTTTTGTGCCTGCACAGCCAGAGGCCCAGGCAGGGCTGCGGGTTTGATTCTGAGCTCCCAGGACCAGCTGGCAGTGGGGAGGGACCAGGGAGAGGCTCAGATGGCTGGCCTCTGCAAATGGGCAAACCTGTGGGGCTAAAACAAGTGAAATCTCTGGGTAGCCTGAGGCAGCTGTGCTCAGCCCTTGAGTGACAAAAGCTAAGTGGTGTCCTCTGCAGAGCCCTGGGCACTGTGGCTGCTAGCACTGTGCGCCGGAGACTGGGAGTGTCTGCCCTTCTTCCATGTCCCTCACCATCTCCATACCTCTTAGCTTTGCCAGTCTCTGAGTGGCCTGAAACCTATGAGAGTGCATTATGTAATGTCCCTAAAGTCTGGGGAAACTGGTCACTCAACCGGAGCTCCCTGTCCAGCTGAGGGAAACTGTCCCTAGCTTTCCTGTTGCAAATCAAAAGCACTAGGAGACATGATTTTATACCTGTAAGAATGACTGTTATTAAAAAGACAGGAGATGGCCAATGCTGGCTAAGGATATGGAGAAAAGGGAGCTTTGGGTCACTCTTGGTGAGAATGTGAATTGGTGAAGCCACTATGGAAAACAGTATGGAGACCCCTCAAAAAATTAAAAATAGAACCCCGTGTGATCCAGCAGCCCCACTTCTGTGTATTTATACAAAAGAAATGAAATCATTATTTCAAACAGACATCTGTACTCCCATGTTGATCATAGCATTATTCACAACAAAGGCATGGAAGCAGCCTAAGTGTCAATAGAATGATGAACAGATGAAAAAAAAAAATATATATATATAATATGTTATATATGTATATATTATATATGATATATATTTATATATGATATATATGATATATAATGTATTTTATGGTATATAATATAATAAACATTATTTCACCATAACAAAAACAAAATCCTTCCATTTGCAACATGGATGGAACTTGAAAGCATCATGCTAATGAAATATGTCAGAGAGAGACAAATAATGTATGATCTCACTTATATGTGGAATCTAAACGCTGAGCTTATAGGAATAGCACATACATTATTTGCAAGAGATACATTCCAAGGCAGCCAATGGATCCAATGGATGCCTGAAACCACAGGTAGTACCAAATCCAATATATTCTATTTTTTATTCTGGTATATACATGTCCATAATAAAGTTTAATTGACACATTATATGTGGTAAGAGATTAACAACTAACAATAAAATGGAACAATTATAACAACATACTGTAATGAAAGTTATGGGAATGTGGTTTCTCACTCTTAAAATATACTGTAGTGTACTTATCTTTTCACTTAAAGGCAGCATTTTATGGCTTCTCTTTGGCATAACCAAATTACCAAGATCACAACTCTTGTGCTTTGGCACCATTATTAAGTAAAATAAGTGTTATTTAAACACAGGCATTGTGATATTGCAATAGTCGATCTGATAACTGAGGAGGCTGCTAAATGGCTAATGGGCAAGTCCATATACATCATGAATATTCTGGACAAAAGAATGATTCACAATTCAGGCAGGGCAGGCTGGGGCTGCACAAGATTTCATCATGTCACTCAGAACGGTGTGCAATTTAAAACATTGTTTATTTCTGTCATTTTCCTCTTAGTATTTTTAGACCATAGTTGACCATGGGTAATTGAAACCACAGAAAGTGAAACTCCTGATGAGGGGGAGGGGGGCTCTGTATACTAACTATTATTAGGGGCTGGGGGCAGCAGTAATGGTGAGATATTGGTCAAAAGGTACAGACTTTCTGTTACAAGATGAATGAGTTCTGGGACTCAATGTACAGTATCCTGACTATAGTTAACGATACTATATTGTACAGTTGAATGTTGCTAAGAGAGTAGATCTTAAATGTTGTCACCATAACAACAACAACAAAATGTCAAGCATGTGAGATGAAGCATGTGCCAACTCACCTTATTGTGGTAAAGATTTCACAATATATACATGTACTGCATCATCGCATTGTATGCCTTAAACTTATACAATGTTATATGTCAATAATATCTTAATAAAACAGGGAAAAATCCCCTAAATATGCAACAACCTAATATTCAGCAATTGTACTTTCAGGAAATAGGTTGAAATCTTACATTCACACAAACATCTGTTCATGAATGCTTACTGCAATTGTATGTATAGTAGCCCCAAACTGGAAAAAATTTAGACATCCTTCAACAGGCGAAAGGTTAAACAATTTGTTGAATATCCTAACCAAGAAATACTGCTAGTTGAAAAAAATGAATAAACTATTCATGCAGCCGATAATTTGGGTAGATCTCCTGAGGATTATGTTGAGTGAAAAAAATCCAATCCCATTATGTCATATACTGTATGGTTCCATTGTATAACATTCTCATTATGACAAAATTATGGAAATGGAGAGCAGATTAGTAGGTGCCATTCCCTAAAGAGAAAATTGGGGATGGGGATGAAGTGGGTGGGGCTATAAAAGGACCACAGATGGACCTTTGTGGTGACGGAAATGCTCTGTATCTTCACTGTACTCATGTCAATATCCTGGTCATATACCTGTCCCATAGTTTGGAAGATATTATCATTGGGGGGAAAGAAAGAAAGAGTTCATGGTATCACTCTGTGTTATGTCTTAAAACTACATGCTAATGTATGATTGTTTTACAATAAAAAGCTTAATTTAAAATCCAATCATCAATAATATCATATCTACAGATTTTACAGTTGTACTACACTGCAATCCCAAATGCTCTTAGTTGCTATTGAAGAAAACTGTCCAGTTTATAGCACTGGTGCCTAAGTGGCTATATTACATTATATTATATTATATTATATTATATTATATTATATTATATTATATTATATTATATTATATCTCACCATCTGATGCCACTTTATTAAGCCAGGAGTGGCACTGGACCAAAAGTTAGGCAAACCTTAGTTCAGTCAAAATCTGTGATCTCAGCAGTCTGATGAATTGATCCAACCAGATTATCTTTGAAAATTTAAACACACACACACACACACACACACACACACACACACACACATACGGAATAGGAGGTGTGCTCGCACTGGAGTTACTATCTCAATATCTCAGTTCAAATTCATCTTCTATTTTGCTTTGAGATGCTGACCCTGGGTGGGTCTCTCCAAAGCTTATTTTCCCTTGTCACTTAGCTCTCTGTTTCTGCCAACAGAGGGAGCTAGAGGGAGACTGGAAGGCTGGAGAGGGAAGAGGGACTTAATTCCTCCTCATGAGAGTGTCATCCTACTCTGCAGTTTCTTCCATTTTGCATTTTTTTCTACAGTCCTAGAAACAGCCTTGTTGCTGCCTTCTCCAGGTGACATAACAGCAGTAGCTGCCTGGTAGCCCCTCCTCAGAGATGTCCCTTTTGCCTGTCCAATTTTCCAATAATCTAGTGAATAATTCTTAAATTAAATGTTATCTGTTAAATAACTTGTGTGCTTTCTGTTTTCTGAGTGCCACCTAATGGATGCAGGCAATAGTAGCAGCATTTGAAGCTGAATAAAGAGGAAGTGGTTAGAGAGGCCATGAGAGGCTACGTGCAAAGCAAAATTATGAGAGGAGCAAATATAAGAAGTATAAGAAAGTCAGTTAGAAGTGGGGGTAGTGGGACAGAGGGAGAAAGAGAGAGAGGGAGAGGGAGGGAGGGGGGAAAGACAGACAGAGAGAGAGAGAGAGAGAGAGAGAGAGAGAGAGAGAGAGAGAGAGAGAGAGAGAGAAAGAGAGAGAGAGAGAGAGAGGAATAGAAGTTCAGGGAGGAGTTGCAAAGAGTAAGTTCGTATTGCTGATGACAATGGTACAAACATACAACATTTTGTTTCCTTATTTTTGAATTCTGTTTCAGTACCAGCCCACATTTTTTTCCCCCACCAGAATAACTCTCTTTTCACTTGAGTCACTTACATGAATCTTTATTCCCCTAAACAAAAGAGCTTAACAAAGAAAACAACCTTCTCCCTTCTGTATAAGACTGAAGGAAGAGAAGTGGGATGATCAGATACACTAAAACAAAAGAGCTCCGAGTCATCTTTTTTTTATTTTCTGTTGTACACGTTCCTCTTGCATGCTGGTACCTATTCTTTATCTTACCATTGCTTCTTTGTCTTTAGAGAGCACTTGACATGCGACAACACACCACAGCTACATTCTTACATGAGTCTAAAAACACTGTGGTCTCCTTGAACACAGGTAACATGGCTTCAGTTTAGCTTAATCTACACAATGTGATGGAGTGGATGCAGAAAAGAAAAGTTATCTTCTGGGAAGCTCTTGAGTTATGAATTCAGGACAGATAACTATTATACTTGCAACACAGACAGGGGTAAATATTAACAGGAAAATGTATGAGCAATTCCTCCAGCCATGGTTCTTATAACATTCTCGGTTCTTATAACATTAAAACAGCCTGAACGATTAAAATATTTGCCAATTAAAACGGCAAATATAAATGTCTCCCTTGCCACAAATTGCTCTTAATGTCACTATAATTCGTTGTGCCTTTTTTTTTGTCCCCTACTTTTCTCCTAGACACAATGAAACCTCACAGAAGAATAAACAGATTATTTTTAGTTCACCAAGCCGAACAGATCCTCCTTCTAGGCTCAAGTGGCCTCGACCATTGATGGTACAATATTTAGCTACAGAAGATGCTACAACTCATTCCCCCACCTCACAAACCACCACTTGTTTGAGTTACTCAGACTTTCATTCTTCCCCATTGGTTCATTGAGACAAGTCCAACTTTCTCAATAGCACAACAGAAAATATTTTCATGCCGTCATCACATCAAGGTTTCCAACCTCACCAGGTTTTCAAAGGGAGAATAAAAAGCTGGTTACCTTTCACAAACACTTTGTTCCATATTAATGACCTAACTGCTGCCCCTGTTTCAGTATTGGAGGGGGACATCACCATTTGTTTGCTTGTTTCATTCTGAAACCTGAGCAGGTCAATCTGCCACCCCTTCTGCTTCTGAGGCATGGGAAGCAACATCCCTCCACTCGGCTTAAATCACTACTAGTAAAAGTTTTATGAGGTGGGTACTTTCTCCCCCGCTTTCTCCTTTTGTAACTGACTGAAGTGCAAATGAAAAAGATGAAATGGCCAGACATTTAGCCATATGTTGGCATCCACATGGGTACATTTGGGAGAGAAGAGAAACTGTCAGCTATACCGAAGGAATATTAAAATATCTGAAATGCAATTAACAACCCCGCAGTCAACAACTCTTCAAAGGAGTCTGAGGGAGTAACTTGTACTTCTCACTTACCTCTGGCAAACTGTCCATGGACTAGCTTCCCTGTTGACGAAAAGAATCCAGTGAATTTACTGAGATTCCAACGTAGTTTCAGGATGTTTCCATATTGTTTACCTACATAGGTTATCTCTGCATGTCCAGGAATTCCTATATAAAAGAGAAAAAAAGGATGTATTTAGGAACATATAATGCTCAATAAATGTTGACCGATTGATTTGAATTTAGTATCCATAACTCCCACTAAAAAAAATATTTGACCATTTTTATTATTTGTAAAATAAAAAGTGATAGGAGGAAAGATGTCCTCTTTTAAAAACTATATTTTAGGGGCAGCTGGTTAGCTCAGGTGGTTAGAGCACAGTGCTCATAACACCAAGGTTGCCGGTTCGATTTCCACACAGGCCACTGAGATGTGCCCTCCACAACTAGATTGAAACAACTACTTGACTTGGAGCTGATGGGTCCTGGAAAAACATACTGTTCCCCAATAAAAAAACAAACAAACAAACAAACAAACAAACAAACCTACATTGTATGCTAATGTGGTTTTGTATCTGCAATTATACCTAATAGAAGTCCAAGTGAATGGAAAGGCTTCATGAACATTGAGTGACTAGAGAGTTGATATAATTCATTTGACTAAAATTTGCTTGATATTGCATGCCCTGAATACGTGGAAAGGACTTTAGCAACTCAGAAGTTACCCCATGGTGCGAGTCGCTCATATATATTATTTTTTTCAATTAGTACATCAATACAACAACTTTTCTAAGTAGGTAATATATAGCTCTCTGTCTGGCAGATGTTTTTATTAGCTCCACTTTTCAGATCATAGAGAAAAACTTACAAGTCAGGGAAGTCAGATTTTAAGACCAGCTAAGCTGAAGCCATTCTCTCTCTCTCTCTCTCTTTTTTTTTTAAAGATTTTATTGGGAAATTAGGGGAGGGGAAAAGTGTTGGGGAACTGGGGAAGGGGAACAGACAAGTTGCTGTCCTTTTGTTCTTCAGTCTAGTTGTGGAGGCCATTGCTTCACTGGCCTATATTGGTATCATCATTGCGTTCTTCCCGGGTGAGGCAGATTGATCACCAGCCATTGGACGGTCACTCACAGTGGCTCTTGGCAGCTCACGCTGGCTGCCAGCTGCTCATGCTAGCTGAGGGCCACTCACTGTAGCCTATGGCAGCCCACTGCAGCAGGGGCTTCAGCCTACACCATCGCAGGGGTTCGCACAGCCCAGCTCCAGGTGGAGCTGTTGTTCACCATCTTAGCTGTAGAGGACAGTGTCACTAGTCCTCATATGTGGGATCCGAACCAGGGCCACTGGCATCCCAAGCCAGCTCTTAACCAACAAGCAATTTGGCCCGTCCTGAAACCACTCTTCATATGCTTTTCTCACTTGGCTGTGGAAGAGGACTATGGATTACTGTTTTATTTTGTTTAAATAATTTATATAACAATATTTTGTACACTGAATCTGTCCTAAGACAGAGTAACTTGGACTTTGGACTATGGTAAATTCCAAGGAAGTATTGATAATAAATCCTGTGTCATGATATATTACCTCATAATTATGGTCAAATCCCTTAACCATGTAATTTCTCTTTCCCTTATCACAATAGTTTTCACCTGAAATTTCATGTCTATTTTGGATTTACAGGTCCTTTAACTAAATTCAACAAAACCATTTCATCTAAACTATAATCCTTATTTAACACTTTCTTAGATTAGCTGGTTTATATTAAGATACCACCAACCATAGTAGTCCTTTCCTCCCAACTTATAGGGATCATCCTGGCAGCCACAAAGCTCCCCATTGACTTCCTCTTGGTCAAGAAAATAGCCAACCACAGAAACCTTCTGCTCCTCATATGGAACATTTCTTTCTCTTTTAAAATATCCCCAAACTGCTCACTTGTCCCCTTATAGCCAACTAATTAATGTGCCAATTAGAAAGTCTCCCTAGCTTCCAAAATCCCATCTTAAGAGAACCCTTGCCAATTGGATACAATCTCAGTGTTTTCTTGCTTTACTCCATAAAACACACTCCTCTTTCCAACAACACTTTTGAACCCTCACTTAAAGAAAAGTGACAGTAGAGGAGCTTCCGGGCTACAAATGGATGAAAAAAACAGCCCTTGTTAATAACGCCTCAGGCTTAGTTTTACTGGTTGTCATCTGTGTTATTCTAGGAATCCTTTTAGGATAATATGTAACTCTAGAGAGAAATGTCTTAATTTGTGAACCAATTTGCAGACTCTTCTTAGTACACATTAAAAGAAATATAGTAGGGCTAACAGTTTAAAAACGGGGAGGGACCCTGAATCACATGGGAGGGTGAATACCGAACCTAGGAAATAGACTAAGTGGCAGAGTTCTAATTCTGATTGTATTTATCAAATATCTCTAATATACTTGATCTACTTCATTGTCACTACTTTATTGTTATAAAATTTAAAAAATATACCATTAACTGGAGGTCTGCTATGTACTACGCAGATTATTTACATGATTATCTGCTTATGTAGGATTTGTGATTCATTGGAAACTATACTTTGTCTACAGCACACCCTTCTACTTATATGTTTCTGATACTGTGGAAGAACTCTACAGAATTTACAACTCTGTAAATTGTACTATTAGCAGTACATAATAATTCCTCTCTATAGACAAATTCTATTTTGTCTGGTAGAAGTTTAGTTGATTTCCCTCTCCACATGGAAGAAGCTAGGTTTACCTCCATTTGCACATAAATTTCAATTTCCTGATTTATAAAAGTGTATTTATTTTAGATTTTCTTTAAACAGGCTATAATACTCTTGGTTCTTTCATTGATTATATAAAGTCTTTAATACCTGATCATTTTATATATGTATGAGAGTTATGATTTTACCCTTTTTGGGATGATCTTTCACCGTTCTTTACAAAAAGTCTGTGGGAGATGGATATTGTTGAGTGAACTTTAAAGTCAAGGACCAAACGTTCAGGAGTGTCCCATGACTGGCCTGCGGTCCATAAACATCCACTGGGCATATCACCTCTCAACAAGCAGAATGGAGAAAGGCCACCTGTAATTACCATGTCTTAAAGGGTGAAAGTGCTGTAATACATAAGCAGCAAGGGGTCACTTTTTAGTTACAGAAACTCAGTTGTATCTTGATGAACTTGGTTTTTCTGTCCTTTTAGCCATTCACAACATGCCTCTTATATTGGGCTGATTTTGTTTTAGGACTTCACACCCTCCAGAGACTTTCCCTGAGAACATTTAAAACCTTCTTTTCCTTTCAAGGCATCAACATTCTAATGGAGTTGTGTACTCTGTAAACGCATGCTAATTTCAGCCATTATGCAGGTGTCTAAGTATATTGCAGGTTTTCACCTAAAAATGATATTTCCCTTTATAGTCAAAGGTATTGGGTAAACTGTTGATCCCTTTCTTAAAACATAATCCATATATCATGAGGCCACTGAATTTCTTCTGCCAGGAAAACAGGATTCCACTAGAAAGTCTGAATTGAGCAGTGTTGAATTGCAGCTTAATATTTAAAATGAATTGATGGGAGAAAAATGTTCAACAGAAACTTTTTAATTAATCATAATCTCCCACTATTATGCATTTTAAATTTTTCTGCTTTTGTTTTTATTTAACAAGCCCTGTTTGGCTCTCCCTGAGTTGCCAAAAGAACAGTATATAAAGTTATTTTCCAAACAATCTTCGAGACAAATTAAAAAGAGCTACCTAAAATGCATCATTTTTAAACATTTAGAAACTGACGTTTAGTGAAGTTACAAAGTATGACCAAGACTATACAGCCAATAATTTGTTTAACAAGTGTTAAATCCCTGAATTAAACCAGTTTCCATGTTCTTTTTCAATTACACCATAGATATTTTTACTTTAAAAATGGTTAGTGTAATGCTTGGTCCAAGGTGGACTTTCCTTGTATAAATATCTCTAACTGTTTAGATGTGTATATGTTTTACACAGAGGAAGATGCTGCAAACAGAATGAAGTTCCATCTAGAGGAAATAAAAAAAACTCCCATTTGTCCCGTAACCAACTATATCTAGGATATTATTGTAAATGGATTAAGGGCAAAGAGCAAGGTGAAGATACATTCAATGATCAAGCCAGATCATATGGAAGTAGGACGAGTGTTGACATTTCCTTAGATGCACTCAATCACTGGCCTTTCCATAAATCTGAATCAAAAAGCTAATATTTTCTGGATAAAACTAACCTACGTTATTTTTTTTTAAAAGTTATTTCATAGTAGACACTAGGCCAGGGCAAATACTAACATTTCTTTCTATATGTCTTGCATACACTGGGAAGGGCTGCTTATAATACCTACCTTCCACCCCTGCCCACCATCCAGGCTTGATATAAGCATTAAAAGAGATACACTTAAGGGCCGGCTGAGTGGCGCATTGGTTAAGAGCTGGTTTTGGGATGCCAGCGGCCCCGGTTCGGATCCCACATATGAGCGCCAGTGACACCGCCCTCTACAGCTAACAACAGCTCCACCTGGAGCTGAGCTGTGTGAGCCCCGGCGACGGTGTAGGCTGCAGCCCCTGCTGCAGTGGGCTGCCATGGGCTACAGTGAGTGGCCAGCAGCCAGCGTGAGCTGCCAATAGCCAGGGTGAGCAACATCCAGAGGCCGGCGACCGATCTGCCTCATCCAGGAAGATGGAAATGACAATACCAACATGGGCCAGTGAAGCAACATCCTCCACAACTAGACTGAAGAACAAAAAGACGGCAACTTGTCTGTTCCCCTTCCCCGATTCCCCAGCGTTGTTCCCCTCTCCCAATTCCCCAATAAAATCTAAAAAAAAAGCCAAACAAAACAAAACCCTCTGGAAGACAGAATCAAATAAGATCAAAAAAAAAACAAAAAAAAAAAACAAAACAAAACAAAAAAAAAGAGATACAATTAAGGCTGCAGCATAAAGCTTAAATACTATGGCTCATAGAGTTGTTATCATCTCCTTTCCATTCAGCATCAGGTCTGTGCTATGGATCCATTCTAACAAGGGCCCAATTATCTATCTCTAGTTGGGCAATTTGCCACATGATTATTCTTGATTCTGCAAAATACATCACAGAGCAAGAGTTAATGGGAATGAAGGTGCAATGATTCCCTTCTGATTCTTAGAGTCTGGAAGACATCTATACGCCCACCTGGTTCAAGCCCTGGTATCAATACCTTCTATCATCTCTTGCACATTTGACTGGCACTTTTCCAAGTCCGACAGCTGCTGTGTGCCTGTTTACTGGGATTATCTCCCCAAGTATGTATTTTTACCGTTTGAGTGTGAACACATAATTTCTAATGAAACACAAAACAGAGACACTAATGCTAAAGACAGAACCTTTGCAATCTACATACCAAAAAATAATAAGCTTAATAGAGAATCATGAAGCCAAAATTGCCAACCATCAAGAAGAGGGAATGTATCATCTTCTAATATTGTTTTATTGGATATAAATGAATAAAGGGCTCTTTTATTGCCTTTGTGTCATCAGCATTCCAAATCTCAATGGGACTTTTGACATAAACATCCAATCAAGAACTGAATTATTATATTTATCATGGCAATATCCTATCTGGTGACTTCATGATAAACAATCACAATTTATATAACTCAATAACAAATGTGTTAATATATTGATTTCAGAAAGGGAACGGATGTCAGTATATTTCTTTCTTTCATTCATTCTCACAATCTATTACCTAATATGTTTTGAAACGAAATCTAAATTTAAACATGCTTACAGTACTGTAGTAGATCTCAAAGGCCACCGGCTTAGTTTTCCACATAAGAAGTTCAGGGCATATGATTATGGACTGTACATTCCACAATTGATCTAACTAGCTCTTCAGAATAAGCTTGACTTTAAGGAAAATCATGGCTTTTTTTTTTTTTTCATTCTTTCTTTGGGAGACAAATTCATTCTTTGGGAGACAAAATAACATTACAATCATCTGCACTCATTATGAAGTCATATAGGCTTAGTTCAAATTCAGGCTGTCAATCACTGACTTTTTCACCTTGGGATAGTTACTTTCAGAGTTGTTTCTTCATCTGAAAAGGGTACAGTAATGGTGTTTAACTAAAAGGATTGTTGTCAGTATTAAATGAGATAACCTATGGAAAGCAAAAGCACTACTTCTGACATATGATAAATCATAAATTAATGATGGCTATTATTTTTCATGTATCCAGAGCATTTTTGGAATGCCTACTAAATGTCATAGACTCTGACTCCATTGGGTAACATACACAGATGAATAGCAATTCTCTGAGCTTCACTATTAATAGTATATGTGTCAAATATATCCTTTGTTGTCACACAAAACCTCAACCCCAAACCTGAAGAAACCAGAACTTCCCCAGAGAGCAGTGAACAAAAGGAATCCATATCCCAGAGTCATTTATTTAAATTTGATGGAAGGAAGGATTAATGAAGCATCCATATTACAGGCAAGTCTATAAATGGGCAGTACATGGGCTGACTCTTACTTAGCATTTACAGTACCCAATGAAAGGAAGTTCATATTCAAATGATTGAATACGTGAAAGTTACAAATCAAGCTAACAGATTGTTAAATAAAGCCAAGCTATCACCTTCAGGATGGCCGATAAGGTTATTTTCAAATGCAGAATTCTCAGATGCCTTGGAGTATTCTACTGGTACATGGTAGCACAAGGTGAGGCAGTCCTTGGAGCCCATCCCTCTCCCTGCAGCCCACCAGCCACACCCTTCTACCTGCTAAATTCAGCTTTGTATGCATGAAAGCTGACACTCTAATCCAGGAGTCCAAGCTCCAAACCTATACCCTACACAAAGCCACCCTTGGTCTTACAGATACACGCTGCAGTAGTGATGTCTGCTCTCAAAGGGATACACCAAGGGGAGAGGCCCATGCAGGCCCTGAGAAAGAGTGTAGGCAGGAAATTCCTGGTCTTAACTAACACTAAGGCATGGTCTGGAGATAGTTGGGGATATAGGTGGGCACATGCCCTTAGCTCCATGAAGTCCATGTCTGTGAAAGAGAATTGGATGGAAAAATACTGATTGCGTCCTTTTAAAGGCTGGAACCCAGGGTAGGGACCTCTCTTGCTTGAGTCTCAGTGTGGTCGCAGTGTTGTGAGGATCAGGACTTCAGAGCTAGGTCATCTAAGTTCAGATTCTGCTTCTGTTATTTAATGATTAAGTAATCTTTGGCAAGTTATTTAACCCCTATGGCTCAGCCTTTTTTATCTGTGAAGTGAATATAATAACACTCACTTCATAGTACTTGTGTGAGGACTACATGAGGAGTTAATACACAGATAGAAATTTAAAAGGAACTAACACAGAGTATGTACTCCATAAATATAAGCGATCAGCTATTATTAGTAGTAGAAATAGTAATAGTGATGTTGTTGGCAATAGTAATAGAAGTAACAAAGAACTAGTTCTGAAATAATTTAGTCAATTTGATCTCCTAAATAAATATATGGTTTTTATTTGTATTGTTTGAAATAAGAGACAATAACTAAGATTTATTTAATTAACATGTAAGTCCTTGCCTTGCATAAGTAATTATTTGGTTTCAGATTCTGGACACATAAGAGATGGATTCAACCTAGACACACCACCCATTTTCAAAATAGATATGTTGGATATGTGAGAAATGAAGAAAAATATTTAGCCATGGAGATGAGCTAAATAAAAAGATGCATATCTGAAAAGAGTCAGGTAAAAGGCTCTAGCAGCAGAGGAAATCTATCTTAATCTTCACACAACTGGAAAGGATAGCGTATCTAAAGGTGAATGCACATAAAAACAAAGCGACACCAAAATATATAAAGCTAAAGATGACAGAACTAGAAGAAGAGACAATCCCATAATCACAATGAAGATTTTAACACACCTGTCACATACAGAAAAAAAAAAAATCAGTTGCAAGTATTAAGAAAAATAGAACAATAACTATAAAGGAATCATAGTTTTTCAGAAAAACTAAAACTAGTTCTAATCCTCCTGACAATTTTGTCAGATTAAAACATCAAGTTTATAGAAGATTTGAACCCAATGAATAAACAATCTAACTGGCATACGTGTGACAATTAAGTCGGACATTTAAGTCCGTAAACTTGCCACATGCACTTATATAGGCAGCAGTGTACAAACAGCCCAGTAACGTTTCATAACCTTGGTATTATCAGTGTCTCACAGCTGTGTTCGTTTCGACGTGTGGTGGTGTCTTGCTGAGTAGCATTTATTATCTTTGTGTGATTTTGTGTGTGGTCGCAAGAATGCTTGAGTTTGAATTAGAGCAACAAACTAATATTAAATTACTTTTTAAACTTGGGGAGAGACGAAGTGAAATCAGGGACATGTTAGTCCAAGTTTATGGGGATAATGCCATGAAGAAAATGGCAGTGTGCAAATGGATTAAAGTTTTTTTCTGAGGGGAGAGAATGCATCACTGATGAAGAGAAGTCAGGGCAGCCAGTAACAAGCAGAACTGATAAAAACATTGCAAAAATTCATTGACTTGTGTGTCAAAATTGATGGCTGAAGGTGAGAAGCACAGCAGACCATGGAAACATTGATAGAAAAACAATTAGGAAAATCTTAACTGAAAATCTTGACATGAGAAAGGTGTGTGCAAAAAATGGTCCTGAAGGAGATCACCGATGAACAAAATCAAAGGAGAGTCGAAGTTTGCCAAGACCTTTTGGAGAGGCAAGATGATGTTTTGGGCCATGTTACCATTGGTGATGAAACATGTGTGTGCCAATACAACCCTGAAACAAAGTGTCAAAGTGCACAATGGAAGTCAGTCAAATCTCCATGACCAAAAATGTTTCATCAGTCCAAATCAAGAGTCAAAACAATGTTGTTAACCATTTTTGACATCAGAGGGATTATTCATTATAAATTTGTACCAATGGGACAGTTAACCAACTTTACTATTTGGAAGTGCTGAAAAAGCTCTGTGAAAAATTTAGACAAAAACGACCTGAACATTTTGCCAACAATTCATGGCTCTTACATCATGACAATGCACCAGCTCACACGGCACTGTCTGTGAGGGAGTTTTGGGCCAGTAAACAAATATTTGTATTTGTTTGGATTGTATTGGAACACCCTCTCTACTCACCTGATCTGGCCCCCAATGACTTTTTTCTTTACCCGAAGATAAAGGACATATTAAAAGGAAGACATTTTGATGACATTCAGAACATCAAGGGTATTCTAGTAAAAGTTGGCCATTCTAAAAAAAAAGAATTCCAAAATTGCTTTGAAGTGTGGACTAGGTGCTAGTGTTTGTGCATAGCTTCCCAAGGGAAGTACTTTGAAGGTGACCACAGTGATATTCAGCAATGAGGTATGTAGTGCTTTTTTTTTTTCTAGGATGAGTTTGTTAACTTAATTTTCTGACCCTGTGTGTGTGTTTGTATGTATGTGTAGAAAAGGTAATGGTAAGCATATTTCCATTTATATAGTTATGTGTGCATGTGTGCAGGTCCTTGGTCCTAAGACAATGTATTTCTTTCTGTGGATTACAGTCCAAAAAGTTTCAACACAATTTTCCTGGAGAAATGTTTCCAGATAATCACATGGATTTTACAGCAATGTACACCACAGCATTTTTATGAGTAATGGTAAAAAATTAGAAATCCTTCAATTAATAATAAGTAAGTAATTCATAGGACACTTATATAATAAAATACTACCATTCAACAATGAAGTAAATGAACCAGCTACGCATGACTCACTATGCAAAATTTCACAATATAATGTTGAGCACAAATAAACAGGTTGAAAATGCATATCTATAAAATGTATGTAAATGAAAAGCATGTAAAATAATATTATGTATCTTTATAGATACAGTTATACGGAGTAAAGATATAAAAATATACAGGGTGGGACGGCCGAATGGCGCGGTGGTTAAGAGCTGGCTTGGGAAACCCGCGCGTTGCCCTGTTCAGGTCCCATATATGAGGACCAGTGACACTGTCCTCAAAAAAATAAAAAAATAAAAATAAAAATAAAAATATACAGGGTGAGAATGCACATGCTTCAGGGTACTAGTTACCTCTAGCCTGGTTATCTTTATCTAGTAAAGGAAGCAGGTCAAGACTGAGATAATTAAGCATCAGCTGTAACGACAAAATTATAGTCTGTTAAAAAAAAAAAAAAAATATATATATATATATATATATATATATATATATTAAACAAACCTTGCAACACTGCTGTGGCATACCTGAGCTTGCGCAATGTCTCAAAAATGATTTTAATCAAATTAGGTGAAATAGCTTTAGAAACTCTTCCTGAGGCTAGAGGAGAATTATAACTAATTATAATCATAGTGTCTTGTATTAAAATGCACTAATAATGCAGCAGAGAAACTGATATTTTTCCAAATACATTTCACATATGTCCATGGTTGTTATTGATGTGTCAAGATTAAATAACTTTAAATGAAACATAAAAAAAGATATTGGAAAGAACTGCCCAATTGAAAAATTGGGAGACTATAGAGATTTAGAAACATATGGTAATCGACTAAATTTAAGGCTTGTATGTGCTGTCTTAGCTAGGGGTCAATAAAAATAACCCACTTCCTCCTGAGGGGCCTCCATATAGCTAAGACATGCTACTCCAAAGTATTTAAGATGCTATGAAAATGCAAAGAATGAAGAAGCACTTTCAATTTACATTGTCATCCATGGTTTTTACCAAATAGTCAACTTTCCTTTAGGCAGAAATGTTTAGCACATGAATGATTCCCGTCATCAATAAAACTATTTAAAATGTGGATGCACTCACCACCATAATCAGAATTTAGCAGGTATTAGTATTTTCCAGACTACCACCACATGTTAGGGCCGGAGGCTCTTTGTAAATTAACTATTTAATGCTTTTGCACAAATACGCTCCCTACATGGTAACAGGAAAATGAGCACTCATCAATTGGTGTTTTCACATTCTATAAAGATCTCAAATAGAATGCAGAAACATATGCTCACTATACCAGCATTGAATGCTGCATAAGAAAATAAAATACAAATTTTAAAAATAGATCTGTTTTTTTAACTTTTGTTTTCTATTGAAAGACCACCCGAGACTAATAAGAAAATCCATGTTCCACCAATTAGTTATATAAATTTAATTAGCTGAGCTCTTTAAAACTTAGTCCGTTGTGGTGGACAAAAACTCTGAGGTGACCCCCAATGAGTGAAATCTTTACATAATCCACTTCCCTTGAGTGTGGTTAGAATCTGAGACTTGCTTCTAGTCAATAGAATATGACAACATCACAGTTCCTCTGCGATTACGTTACATGACTGAAGACTGCACCCTAGCTGACTGGACCAAGAGATGCTCCTGCTGGGCTTGATGGCATAAGCTGCCATTTGGGAAGATAGTCCATGAGAAGGCCCATAGGAGCACCGTCTGGCAAGGAACTGTGATGCCCTCAAAAAGCGCAGTGCCACCCTCAGCTGTGAGTTCAGTTCTACAATCGCAGGGAATTCTGCCAACAACCACAAGAGTTTGGAAGATTTCAAGCTTCAGGAACGAGCAGAGGAACCAGGTAAGCTGTGCCCGACTTCTGACCCAGGGCTGTGTGATAATAAACATACATTGTCTTAAGCACCTAAGTTTGTGTTCTCTAGTATGCAGCAGTAGATACTTAAAACAATTACCCTTCTGTGAAACAGTTGGGTTATCAGTGATTCTTAGTTCTGGGCATGCATTACAATGATCCAAATTGTTTTTATTTTCTTTTTGAATTAATACACAGGTCTAGATCCTCCCAGTGAACTGACTGATCAGCAAATTTTGAGCGATCAGCCTGAGATACACCAATTTTTCAAAAATTCTCAGGTGATGCTGATGACACTGATCTAATTTATAAGATCCTGTTAGTTATAAATAAAATTATAAATGACAATTGGCATCCAAAAGTTATACACCTACTTCTGCTCATTTCCTTGTACAGTAAATCACACATGATATTTGCTGTAGCTTCAGAGACCAATTTTTAAAACAATAAAAGTGTTGTGCTTGATAAATGTATTTATATCTGGCCATCTTTCAAACCAATATGTCCTCAAACAACGCATGGTGTATGGTCACTTATGAGAGAGAGAGAGAGAGAGAGAGAGAGAGAGAGAGAGAGAGAGAGAGAGAGATGTTCGAGCACATATATTTTAAATGACCTACACACAAATAGTGTCTACAAAGAAAGTTTGTGGGCAAAAGCCACATGTTAATATTTTATTTCTCTTGTCTCTAAAACAAGAATTTCCCTTGCATCCCAAATCCTGCTGGACAAAATCTTCATATTTTCTCCTATTTTTTGAACCAATATCTGAGCAAAGCTTGTTCCCTCACCATTATCAATCTACAATGAGAGAGGAAAACAGAGGTAAAGAGAGGAGACACTGAGTTTTAGAGGACTCTCAGCTGTAAGTTAAAGTTTGATCTCATATTTTAAAAATAATGTCCCAGGGACGGCTGACTGGTGCATTGGTTAGGAGCTGGCTTTGGATGCCAGCTCTGAGCAGCAGGGCCCCAGTTTGGATCCCTCATATGAGGGCCAGTGACGCTGCTCTCTACAGCTAAGATGGTGAACAACAGCTCCACCTGGAGCTGGGCTGCTGTGAGTCTCAGGGGATGGCATAGCTGCAGCCCCTGCTGCAGTAGGCTGCCATAGGCTACAGTAAGTGGCCCGCAGCCAGCATGAGCGGCTGGCAGCCAGTGTGAGCTGCCAAGAGCCCCTATGAGCAGCCGTCCAGAGGCCCGCGCGCGACTGTCTCACCCAGGAAGAGTGCAACGATGAAACCCAATGTTGGTTGTGTTTTTAAAGGCAGATATAAATGCTGAACAGGGAGTTCATTTTGAGTTTCCCTCTTTTGAAATGGGGTCAAGCCACTTTCTTGGCCAATTTCCTTCAAGCTTATTTATCATATTGCTGAAAAAAATCAATGAATGAATGAAGGCATCCTTCCTGCCTTTCTCTTAGTCACCATCTCCATGCAGAATTCAGAAAAGCCAATTATCACGTATTATGCTTGAATGAGGTTTTAGGAGTTCAGGAGGCAGCCTGCTAGAAACCCAGGCAAAGAGTTTTCCTCTTATTAATGCAACAATAAACCAAAAATGTTAGAAGAGAGGAAGCAAATATTTTGCAGCCTCATCTTCAAAGTCAAAGGAAAAAACAACAGAGACTCATTTTTCCCTGTTTGTAGACAATGGGCCAGGCTTTGGGAATCCTTAGGTAGTCATTTCAAATGTAAAGTTTGGTGGGTATTGCTTTTTGTCCCTGTCCCCTCACATTTCAGCACTATTCCTTTCCCTCCTTGCCCCATCTCAAGTCTACTATTACTCTGTTCTGTTGTAAATGTCTCTGGAATAAATATTGACCTTTCATCAGCATGCATGTGCTTTCCAATAAACAGCATCTTTTATTGTGTTTTAATCAGCCTTTGTACTCACAAGAACTCTGATAATAACTTTGGATTCACATTCTAAATTCTGATTGGTTTACACCACTTGACACATTGATGAGGGAATATCATCTGCCTCTTGTACTTCTTTTCTGCTCTATAAATATTTATGTTTCATCTAACTTTCTGCTGAATAAACTTACTTTTCTAGCAATGATACAGAATCTAACGTCTCTCCCCAGGATACTCTCAGTCAACATTGAACTAATTATAGAAACAGTGGATATTATATCTCTTCTCTTATAATAAACCCAACCAACCACACCATATTCTTAATGGGGCTAGAACATTTAATTCCTTTGACAATAGCTTTAATTGTTGCTAAGAACAATATTTTCCAGAGCCCTTCCTTTTCATCACCAACAGTAAGATTTGTTTCCTTTTCCAGGAGCAACTTTCCCGCCAGAAAAAAAAAACAACAACAACTAATAATTACTTCAAAACTACATATGATGAACTGTGCATTCTTAGGAATTGAGTTGGGATGTGAAATCCTGGGTACATGGTCACGTTCGCCAGGTAAGGACTTTCCGCTTATGTGTCAGTGTTACCTCTCTATAAGGAAAATGTGTGCCTTGGCAAAAAAAAAACATCTCTCCTTTAAGGATTGCATACAAGTAATCTAAGCATAAGTATTGTCATTTATTGGGTTGTCAGAAAAGTCATGACGTATTTTTGCAACAAAAAAAAAAAAAACAGAAAAAACACATCATGACTTTTCCGACAACCCAAAAGAATAACTATGAAATTAGCCCTACCTGAATTGACTTTCATTTTTATAACAAGGGGATATGAAGTTAGACTAAATGTCCGAAGAGTCACTGAGTTTTGGTTTTGTGGAATAAGCACTGGACTTGCTGAAAGGTTCACTTTCAGTCAGTGTGACCCACCTCCCTTGTGACCTGTGGGTCTTCGGGCAGGGCATACTTCGCAGTTTCAGTCTTCACATTAATTTTTTTAAAAGATAACAGTAAAATCTATTATATTTTTCTAAAGAATAACATTCAAAATATGCAACAACTAGTATGGCAGGGACACTGTCCAATCAAAATATATGCTGACATGAAATACCCGCAGGGTCCTAGGTGAATACAATCCTGGCAGAAAGAATCAGATGAAATCAGATGAGATGGAGACATGGAGATTTGTTAACTATGAGGTTTGTCCAGATTTAGGTAGGATTATAATGCTGGCTTATAAATCCTGTGTATCTTGTTTACTTATATCTTAACATTTGCCTACCTGACATTCTCCATGAACTTCAGGACTAAACGTGTTTAAAGACATAATGACACAGTAAATATGATGTGATTATAATGGTGATTAAATTTTTACCAGAATTCTAAATAGTGGTTTATCATTATTATCTTGATTTCATAGATGAGACAACTGTGTCTCAAAGAGTTTAATTCATGTGGCCAAGCTTACACAACTAACAAATGGCAGAACCAGAATTCAATCTCAGGTGTGTCAGTATCATAACTTAGGTAAATGAAGTATGATTTCTTCTAAATATTTGCAGCAAATTCCAAAAAGTCATAGCACATACAAGACAGGACTTCTAACTTGTGTTACTTCTAAATTGGAGTAACTAGTAAACTGGGTTTACTTTATATTTAATAAAGCATCAAGACCCCTCACTTGCAAAGTACTCTGCCAGTGCTAAAAGTTACTTTAAGTCAGAAACTACTCTAGGTGGGGTGGGAAAGCCAGGTTGCAATAGAAAAATGTATCTACAAAAGCATTTCTGGAAAATGGCTGACAAAAAAATTCAGAAGGATCTGAATCTCCAAAATTTCAGTATTTTCTTGCATTTAATTTTCTCATTTGAAATAACTACTTGACTTTGTACTCAAGTTTGTATTTAAATACAAAAATTAAATGTAAACTTACGGCTTGTTTTTGTTGTTGTTTTTTTCCTTAGAGAAAACCTCTAAAAATGTTACGATCTTTGGGCCCCAGGAAAAAAATGTATCTGCTGTGTTCATGGTTGTTAAGTTAGAACAGAGCTAGAATAGCCGTGTATCTGCTTAGCCAGTTAATCATGGTTGTCTCAATCTTCTCTCTTCTTACTCATACTTCAGGCCTCAAATCGCATCACTTTCTAATTCACTAAATCTAGGCTAGTTTCCTTTTCCGTGACCTCCCTTGTACCCACATCTTCCCCTATCACAGCATTTTCACCATTTATCTTATAGTATTCCCCAGTTGCTGAACTATATATACTTAAAAGACCAGCTGTGTCTGACTTCCTCACTGTTTTATCTTCAATGCCAAGTTCAGCTTCTGACACAAAGTGGGTATGTAAGAAAGCAATAGACATTTACTGAAAAAAGCAATTTTTGTTTCTCTCTCCTTAGATGCATTCACACTGTTTTTGAATGTCCAAACATACCTTACTGAAACACAGAATATTTTTCTAACCCCCAAAAAAATAAAAAAATAAAAAATTCATAGCATGTTATCCTTAACAAAGAATGCAGTCCACATCTCTGAATTTGAAGATAAGTGCAGACAAGCTATTTACACACTGGTCATATGTACAGTCAAAGCAAAAAACTAAATAAAATAAAACTATAAATAAATAATAAAGCCTTTAAAATATGATAACATGGATTTAGATGTCACTAAAAACAATTGTGTTTCTATCTCATCAATATAAATCCCAAAACTCGCTAAATATGCATTTACGAAAAATCAATACATTTCTTATAGAACAAAATGGAACTTAGACAGAACTTTTATTTCATGACAACTCCCTTGTGTTAGACATTTCAAATAGATCCAATGGCCCCAAAAACCTTATGTCAAGAATTCAGGTAGATCAAAAGGCCAACTGAAGGATGAAGACTGAACAATTTTAACTTCCAGGCTTCTCTGCAGGGAGCAGAATAAATCTTTTATGGCAGGTTGCAAGACAATTTGCTATGTTTCTGGAGTTGCTTCCTGCCTCTCCAGGTTCTTCTGAATCAATACTTGTCCAATCCTCACCTTTGGTTTCATAAAATCATAGAAACATAGAAAGCAGGGTCA
Source organism: Aselliscus stoliczkanus (assembly GCA_033961575.1). Lineage (NCBI taxonomy): Eukaryota > Metazoa > Chordata > Mammalia > Chiroptera > Hipposideridae > Aselliscus > Aselliscus stoliczkanus. The sequence goes on from CM066736.1 coordinate 118,491,886, forward strand.
GATGGAACCTTAGGGATTCCATAAGTTAACCTTCCTATGCTAGAAATTCTCTCCGCAGCAGCCGTGGGGACTAGTCAGAGAGCTCGCCAGAAGACTTCTGGATTTGAGGCAGCTCCAATTATTGGAAAGGGTGTTTGTTTTGTTTCTTTCAAGTTTCATCAATACCTGCCTTCCTACAATTTACTTCTACTAGAAATCATTTTGCCATCTGAAACAACACGAGACAGAGCTTCCCCTTTGCTCCATGAAAATGGATCCGCAGTGCATGACGGTTACTGGGTCTCCTTTCACACCCGTCTTCAGGCTCCATGCATCCAATTCAGCACTAGCTTCACGTGGTGTTCAGACTCTGGTTGCCTTGAATAATGGTGGTTGAATACCTTAGACAAGATTGTTGGGTTTGGTTACTTACACAAAGGATGGGCTATGAGGAAACAGGCCAAAAAATTCACAAACTTTAGGGGAATTATGTTATTACGATACTATCAAGCCTATGACTAGTAATCCTAAAAACATGTGTTATAATCTAAATTATGCCCCCAAAGATACAGCCACTCAAGATGGACATATTTTCTAATTTCCCGTAAAGTATGGACACAGATACTAATGGATAAAGACCTCCTGAAAACCAGAATGAGGAGCTTTCACCATTTCTGCTTAGCAGGTTTGACCAGTGTGACTCCTCTGACCACCCTTGTGTTTCATATCATCTCTTTTTCTAAAAAGGGAGTTTTACTTCTCTTTCTTCTTTTGGGTGGAAGCCACTATCTTTGCTGAGCCGTGGTTTCTGCTAATCTCAGATGAGCACAATTCCTCGCATTGTATTTTTCAATTGTTCTAAAGAGTCTTCCATGGCACAGTAATATCTTGGTTTGCGAGGATAATTCATTCTGGAAACAAATTACTCATATTGCAAGACATCATTCGTTTACCAAGTTAAAATGTATTAGAAATGTTTGATCGTCTTGCGGAAGACTCACAAACCATGTCACTTGCAATCCAAGGTTTTACTGTATTTCCGAATGTTTCTTTCTTTTTCATCTCTGAGGACAACATTGGCTTTAAAAGGTTTTACATTTTTGTATTCTATCTCATTTTATTTAAATAAGCATGCTATATAAACAAAGTTACATGAATTTTAGTATTTATATATTATGCTTCAGTATTTTTCTAAATTGTATGTTAGCACTAAAATGCTGATAGCCCATATACTCAGTGGTGAGTGGATATGGGTTTAGAATATACGATTGCATTAAATTATAAATATATAATGAATAATCATGAAAGAAAAACTCTATGACCTCATCTCCCCAAAAGGCCTATGAAATCACAAACTTATAACTAAATTTGGGGTTATCTTCAGTTTTAGGCTACTTGATTGCCTGGTTCCCTCCATTTAGACAACCTAATAACTATACAATTGTTAAGTATCTGAAGTTTGTTTTTTCTTAAGGAATAAGAAGGGTTTATAGTGGATAGGACTATTTCCTGAAAAATTTGAGATGAGAAAATACCAAGAAGCAGATAAACATTTATGATTTCAGTATTCTTTTTCCTTATAAAACATTTTATGATCAATGTTCAAGAACTATAGTTTCATATCTCCAAAGCAGTTTTTATATCAATGTGTTTTCATCTGAAGACCATAAGGGCTAACTGTAAAAATAATGTTGATTCAGTGTGAGAGAATGCAATAGACAGCAAGCTCAGGCCACAGGCTTATCACCGCATTCTGTGCTCTTGGGTAATTCATCTCCCATTACAAGACCCCATTTTGGATGACTGCAATTTAAATATAATTGCTTGTTATCAAATCTTAGGTCTGAAACTATGTTTTAACATAGAGATATGATGTGAGCCACATGTGTAATTTCAAATTTTCCTGTAGCCACATTAAGAAAGGTAAAATGAAATAGATATAATTCATTTCAACGACATATTTTATTTAGCTCAATATATCCAGAATAGTATCATTTTAGCATGTAATCCATAGAACATAATTAATGAGCTAGTTTAGGTTCTACTAAATCTTCAAAATATGGGCTGTTCACTCTTACAGCATATCTCAGTTTGAACAAGCTACATTTCAAGCATTCAGTGGTCTCATGTGCCTTGTGGTCACAGAATGGAAATGCACAGGTCTGATCCAATCCAGGCATTGACCAATGGATCTGAAAAATCAGCCACATTTTTAGATTGACTGGGGAAGGGTAAAAGCAGCAGCAGTGAATGAAAATCTCAGATGATGTATCCCTGTGCTCTCAGAGCAGCCTACCAGAGGAGATGATAAAATCATGCAATAGCCAGTCAAGCATGGGCACTGACAAATCAAAGTAGACACCGGTCCCATCAGAACAGACATCACTCAGAACAACCAATATAAGAGTACACAAATCCTGATTGGATGGTAGCCATGCCTGGTATACTTTCCAAAAAATAAGTCATTAATCCTTCATTGGATAACTATCTGCCCCAATATACACTACTCCCCTTGTGAGAAATGAATGCCATTGTGCCATGTGCTTCCTGAATTATACTTCTTAGGCTCGAGAAACATTTGAGTTCAAATAAAAATATCAATGAATACTTTTCTGCATATATATAAAACTTTTATGGCTGAAAGCTTTTCGGAAAGAAAGGGTTTATGGAACCATATGCTAGTCAGAAAAGGACCAGGTCCTTGAAATGCAAACCATCAGCAGCAGCGCAAGCTGAATGAGGCAAATTTTCTGCCATCCTGGAGTTGACAGGTGCTTTTATGTTATGTTTTAGGGAAGAAAGACTCAATTTGTTTTAAAAAGAATTTATACTGGCTAAAGAGGATAGGAAACAGAGAAGTGGGGGCAGTTCTAGGATATCTATCTACACAGTCTGTAAGGAAGAAATATTTACTACTTTTGATTGGTAACCAGCAGCCATCCAGAAACCTCATGCAAATGCAGGATGAGGAGGCGTCTAGTGGTCAGCAAAGGATGCTTGGAGGTTGATTGACAGCTCCAACACCCATTCAGAAATGTGAGCATTTTTTGTCAGTTGGCTCACAGTTTTAACTGGTTAATTATTCTTGTATCTTTCTCTCACTCTCCAGCTGTTACAATTTAATTTTTGTAACATTGCTCAACTGACCTGCAGTAATCAGAAGAGTCTGGACGCTAATGGTAACCACTTTGAGCATCTCTCGTAATTACAGAAGTCAAACATGACTTGTGTTCATCTTTTGTTATTGGTATATATTGAGTACTACAATTTTAATACAGTTTTCCTTTCTTAAAATGTGTATACATTTTTTTTGTCTGTATATATGTCCTCTTCTCAATGAGAATGTAATGTCTCTAACAATCTTGATCATATTTTAAATTATTTACATGCCCGTATGCTCCAATATTCAGCACAGTGCTAAGTAAATATTATTGCTTAATAAACAATGTTTGATGAATACACATTGTTATTCAAGCAATGAGAGCTATGCTAATTGTACCAAAGAAATACTCTTTGCCTTTGCAAGTGAAAAATCAAATTGCACATCAGTATAAATAAATGAGAAATGTTAAACTTCGTCTTCCTTGCTGGGATTGATGAATACAAATTATTTCACTTATCAAGACAAAACCTGCATACAATTTTATATTGAATGTGATATAATAGTGAGGGCTAATACCTAAATTTCCTAATGTGTAAATGGCTTGAAAATAAGCATCATATGTATTCATTAGCTGTTACAGTGACTACATCCTAAGATTATTTTTAGGTATAGAATTAAACTTTACAACCAGAACATCTCACTCAATAACTAATTCACAGTAAGATCATTATCGTATTATAATAAATACCTGGATAAACAATATTTAAATAAGCATAGTCCTGTTTTACAGTTATTTCTTTTCCCCTGAGGATATTATAATCACTTTTGTTCCATAATAATGCTTGTCAATGAATAGAACAAGGTTTATGAAGAGAATTTGAATTATTTTTGTCATTCAATGGATGTCCCAGTGCAGCATTACAAATTCATTACCCCAGAATCAAGTTTTAAAATCTCAGAAGGGAAAAATATGAGCTACTGCTAAGGTTAGAGGTTATCACATAAAGTTGCCCACATCACATTTAGATGAGCATGGAGCTGAGTGCTGGGGCTGAACATTTGCAAACATATTTGATTTCACAGAAATGTTACAAGACACTTTCCTGTTATCTTTGCCTGTGAACATAGTTAAGATCGGTGTAAGTAACACAGCAAACTGATAAAGAATAAGGAAAAAAACAAAACAAAGAAAACAACCTTCTCTTCCCTTTTATAGTTATTTTCCAGTTAGAGTGATCTGGCAGCTTTCATTTATTTCACTATTCATTTGTTCATTCATTCCCAAAACATTTACTGAGTTAAGAACTCAGGAATAAGGCCTCAACTACTGAAAGCCTCAGGCCAGCATGCTCAAGGAGTTCACAAGGCAGAAGGGATCATCAGAAAGTAGATGACAAAGACAAGGATTGCTTAGAGCTGTGATGGTAGAAGCCCCAGGATAGACGCTATGTAAACACAGGAGGCCCACAACTCAGTGGGGAGGGCAGCGGAGTGGAACTTGTGGGACACTCATTACACAGGTTAGCTGAGGAGGCCTGTCTGCTCTGACAGATACTTAGGAGACACATTTGATTGGAGGGAATCCAAATTACAGCTTCACACACAAGAGTCCGGATGATTTTCAAGTGTTTCCATAAGGAACCAAATGAGCAGAAACAATTTAACTTGTGACCCAGGTGGAGCAGGGACTCCGTAGTTTTCAGGGCTGTGATGTGATGGGGTCCCAGCACCTTCTTCACAGAGGGATAAACAAGAAAAAAGAACAAAGAAAGGTCCCTGTGTTCTGCAATTCGTTACCTATTGCTATTCTGGTCTGTAAGAAGAGAATGATGTTGTTTTTTCTGGTAAATTCCGTGGTTTTCTAATTCAAAATTTAGAAAGAGCCCTAGATTAGAAACAGCATGGAACGCTGTATTCTAGGTCCAGTTCTACCTTTAGTTTAGCTATCTAAATTTGGACAACTACAGTTAACTCTGAGTTTCCTCATGGGTAAAATGACAAGAGTTGCCTAAACCAGTGGTCCTGAACTGGGGATATTAGTGATGTCCAGAGATAATTGTGATTGTCACAGCTTGGGGTACGGGTTATCCTAGCATCTAGTGGATGGAAGCCAAGGATATTGCTGAAGATCCTGGAATACACAGGACATACCCCACAGCACAGAACGGCAAGGGTGCCCAAACCAAGAAACCATGGCCTGACTGAAGCCAGTTGTCAAGAGGTGCATTAAGCCACATGCTGGATGGAAGCAGAGGCTGAGATGCAGTTGGGAGTCATGCCTGTGAAAGAACAAAGGTCAAAGCAGGACTGGGCAATGGGAGCCCATCAGGTCTGGAGTCCGACCTGGCACAATCTCTTCCTGTCCTACAAGAGCTCTGGAAGAGAATAACCACTAGAGAAATCCTACCTCGAGTAGAAGTGATGCGGTCCTTGTGCCCTAGGACCCATGGCCTTGCTTATCTCTTCCTGAGGGCTGCTCTGAGAAGAGCTGATGCCAGCCACTAAGGACCTGCATGGTCATTGGCTGGAGGTTGCTCCAGAACACTGTGACCTTGACTTCAAAGCTGAGGCAGATCTGAAGGAATTAGCACCTGAAGGACTTGGGCTAACCATGCTTCCTGCTGCTGGGCAGTGAGTCCTGTCTCATAGGCCAGGTGTGCATCCACCAGAATAACTGAAAGGAAGCAAGTTGCTCTTTTCTACCTTTAAAAGTGATAGCAATAGCAAAGGATCATGGGGAGCTTATTATTGACTAGCAGTATAGTAGAAACTACAGCATCTTCTCCTCAGATGTGTTTTAAAAAAAAAAAGAAAGAAAGATAAAAAAAAGAAAGGAAGGAAAAGAACAATGGTTTTGCTTCCAAAATTTCTGCATCATCTTCTGTAAATCTCACAATAACCAATGGTATTTGTATAGTGAGTGTTCTCAGTTTGCAGAAGGGGATGAAGGGAGGCTCGTAAACTACCCAAAGTCAGCCAGACAATAGGAGTATGGGATTTGAACCTAAGTCTGTCTGATCAGTCCTATCTTTTAAGAAATGTGTTACCGAGAGTCTCTTTAATTCAAACAGATGGGGTTTCAGAGTCTGCTCTTACATGCTTCATTATAATAATCATGTGAGGAATGTGTGTAAAAAAATAGAAACATAATATCTTTAGTAACTATCATTAATATCATTACACAGCATTAATAAGTAGTATCATTAATAACAACTGTGACTTCTCTGGGTGGAAGTTCTTAGCTCAGAGATCTCTAGATTGGCTTTACTCTGAGTGGCCATGAAAATTCTTATTACCCTATAGCATAGCCTGATGGAGAGGGCTCTGCAAAATGGACAAAGAGGAGAAGGAGACAGGGAAAGAGGGAAAGGAAGGGGGAGGGAGGGACCTAGGAATAGGAAAAGAGAGGAAGAGAAAGACAGAGAAAGACAGAGAGAGAGCGCTAAACAATTACAAGTCACAAGTCGCTTCTACTGCTCAGGGTCTAGCAGTTTTCCTAGTTCATTTTATCCTTTCAGGAGCCTCCTGTAAACTGTAGTAAAATACTGGTTGAGAGACCTGCAGGCTTTGTACCCATGTTGCCTGGGTTTGAATCCCAATTCCACTATTTATTACCTGAGAAATCTGGGACGACATACTTAATGTCTCAGTGGCCCCAGTTTATTCATCTGTAAAACAGGGATGGCAAGAATAATACACCATTGGGCCCTTGAAAAGACCGAGCATGTTAATACGCATAAAAGTAGTTAGGACAGTAACTTGTACATTCCAAGGCCTCACCGTGGTATTATAGGTTTTATGTGTTCTGCAGGAAACTTTGCGTCTTTCAAACAAATGAGATTAACCACACACCATGCTATTGGGAACTCCTTGCAAAGTGTTACAAAATATATTCCATATAGAGCTATAATATAATAAACATATGCATGATATTGTCTACATAGATGACTTAGAGTTTTAAAGTATTGCTTCAAGAAAAAGTGTGCATTTTCTATTTCTATGTCTTTCATTTTTTCCCCCCTAGGCTGTACCTTCAGAAGTGGAATAACCGAATCAAAGGAAATGAAGAATTTTAAAGCCCTTGACAAAGATGGCCAAATAGTTTTCCAAAGGTTGCATCCATCAACAGTGTATGAGAGTCCCTTTTCACTGAACCCTTGACAGCATATGTGAAAAATCTAGATCTAAGTTTTAATAAACTTTCTTAGATTAACGGAACAATGAACACCCCTTCCCCAATGTTTTTAACACATTCAATTCTGTATTTGATGAATTAGCTTTCATGACTTCCACCTGTTTCTCTATCAGGTTTTTTCTCATTTTCTTTTTAAAAAGCTCTTTCCTTATAGATAATTCATGTATGAAAGATAAAATCCTTTGTCAGATTTACATTTTCTCCAGTTTAACATTTCCCTTTTAAAAATCTCTAATTTTTATGAAGACAAAGATAAAACTCATATTTTCATCTTTTCTTTTTTCAAGTTAAGACTGTAGCAGATATTATCCCACCTTGGTAGTAGCCCCTTGGGTCACCATGGAGGTCACCTGCAGACAATTCCCAAGAACACCTGTAACTCCTGTCTCTCTCCCACTGGACATGTTCTCTTGTCATCAGAGGGTCTCTACTTTGTAAGAGATGCAAGCAGGACATGCATGGAAGCTACCATCCCTCAATCTAAGAGGGACTGAAACTCAACCTTCCCACACTTCATGGGAATAGTTCTGTAGACTATTCCTCACTGTCTCTCAGCGTTCCCAACATAATTGAACCCCATTTGCCTATAACAGCATTATGCTTATCAATAGACTTTTTATTGGCTCTCCCCTATTCCCAACTCACTTCCCACAACCACACAGGTTGCCTGGGAGTATGTCTCAAATAAACTACTTGTAAGCAAACCCTTGTCTAAGGGTTTACTTGTGAGGGAATTCAAACTAAAACATATGAGTCATATAACCAGTGGCTTATTATATTTGGTCATGATTTATCCATTTTCTGAAAATTATTGGTGATATGGTAGATTATTCACAAACAATGTTTATAGGAAGAATGGAGTTTAAGAATTGAACATTTCTCTCAGTCTTTCATTTATCACCACAAAAGCCCTATGATTAGCATTCAGTTTGATTTTGTTACTATTTAGATATCACTGTTGAAACTTTTCCTTTCTGAATTTCTATTACTGTAGAGTTTGAAAAAGTTTGAAAATCATGGGAGTAAATGAACTTTGATACACTTTCCAGCTCTAAAATCATTTCACTGCTTGACAAGGTTCAACTCCCGTTCATTCTGGATACATGCATTTTTTGGTTGATTGAATGATTCTTCCTCTTACTCATAGTTATATTTGCAACTTATGTCACAGTTTAGTCTGCTCACTCATTTACTCACTCTCTCATGCATTCATTTAGAATACATTTGCTGATTGGGTTTTGCATGCAAAGCAGAGGTTGCTCGAAGTAGGAGAAAGGACACTAGACTTCATTCAGCAGTTTCCACCCAGCGCACACATTTCATTTCTGTGAACTTCAAGCAAGATCTTTATTCTCCCTAATTTGTTTCCTCATGTCTAAAAATAAAGAATTATAATGAATAAAAATGCTGAGCACTGTTACGGGCTTACAGTGTAGCAGACATTTTTAAATGGTTTTACATGTATTTTATTAACTGATTCGATTCTGATATCTCCATTTTAGAATGAGGAAATGAAGACACCTAGAGGTTAGGAAATATGCACAAAGTTATGTAACCAATAAGCAATATTCATAGGATTTAAATTGTGGAATTAAATGAAGGCCACCAATACTTAAATAAGATCTATTTATTCAGGACCTGCTATAGCAAAGGAGTCAGCCACCATCACTTGCATTTGGCAGAGACTCAAAAGCAGATAGGGGAACTGGAAAGCGTTATAGTGGAAAAAATAAAAGAAGAAAGCTTCAGTTTCAGGTATGCCCTGATTGGGGGCTGTTGGCATGGGGTAGTTGGATGGGGAGCTAACTAGAAGTGGAACATCCTATGTGATGGGTTAGGGGAGCATATTTGGATTTCTCCATTTGGTCTTAAGCTGGAAGGAAGGGCAAAAATTAGGGAAGTTGGCCGGTGTCAATCGAGTCCTGACTGTTTGGGGCAGTTACAGACGCTGGGGTTTGTCTTCCCAGTCTGGTTGTGGTAGGTTGTAGGTAAGAGTTTATTTTCAAGTATTGTCTGTCCATTATATGTTAGTATATTCAGTGTCACAGAACCAAGGGATTTTTCTTTAAAGCTCACTTTCTAAACCATCCCCTACTTTTCATAAATGAATATATGTTCATACAAATTATAAACCCCAAATATGACATTATAAAATTAGTGTAATTATTCAGAATAGTGTACTACATATTTAAGAAAAGAGAAGTGCAACCTATTTTTATGTGCATTTTTTTTTAAATCTTAGGACAGCAAACACACAGAATTGTAGGATGGAGTTTAAAAGGAAAGAACAATGTGGGTAAAGTATGCAATATCTCCAACCATGAGGTCTTTGAAGAATCTCTGACTCTAGAAAGGAGACTCAAACTCAAAGGACTCCAGTAGACAAGCAGAAGCACTAAGGAATGAAGCAAGTAGGGCATAAAATATAAAATAGAGTGAAAACCTGCAGAACACCCACCTACAGGTTGTATGCTTACTCAGCTTCAGTCACATAGGACCGCAGAGAAGTGTGGCAGGAGATTTAGATTTTTATATGAAAACTTTTGATTTTGAAATGCTGAAAACTAGTTATTTTATCAACAAAACAAAACTTACCAAAAATAGACAAAATGTGACAGTCACCAAGAAACAGGCTGTGAGCCTGATGTAGTCCACTGGCCACCAATACAAATCAGTGCTTAAAGAACACTCCAGAATACTCACGGGGATGCATAGTGAGCTCCCCTTTTACCGATGCTGGGCTAACCAGGTTACCCAAGCTTTTCCCTGTCCTATAATAAGTACACAATTTCCTCTGTGTCTCCAGAATTGTACCTGGACCAGGAGGTGGAAATCAACCCATGTTCTTTCACATAAACTTCACAGCAACTCAGTAGGCTATGTGTTATTATGCCTTCAGGCATTCATGAATGTAGAGAAAACATGCAAACAACTGTGCAAGAGGATGCAAAAAATAACTGTACACTGGTGTGCAGAGGAAATATTCAAAGATACAATCTGTGCATAATGAGGTTAGTTATTCTCCTCCAAGGTGGGGAGCTTAGAGGAAGATCTTCAAAGGAAGTGACTGGAATGGGTAAACTTAGGGCTTGCCTCAGGTTACAAGTCTGGAGAAGAACTAGAATTAGTTAAAATACATATTAACATCAAACACACTGTTAGCAAAACAAGTTAATTGAAATCATTCAGTGTTCTCCCCCAATAGTCACCTATTTTAAATAAATTCTTTCCTTTAGTCCAGAGGTTGAGAATACCCATTTTAAAGAACTGGAGTCTTAAAGGGATGACTTTCTGATTTGGAAGTGTGTTGCATTTGTTTCTCCACCGACTCCACTGATAGGCAGAGTTTTTCATGAAGATAGGTTAGAAACTTACTTTTCTTAGGAAATTAAAGTGACCAGCCTCTTTCCTTTTAGAAAACAGATGCCTGATGCTTATCTTTGCTATCTGCGCCTTTACATTTGAGTTCCCATGCACGTAGTTATGATTTAATCCCCCACTCCAAGCCTTATAATCAAGGATGTGCATAATACACATTCAGCATTATTGTCCCTGAGAAAATGAACCCAAAGGAGAGATTCACATACAATGCATCACCTCCCCAGGCATTCGGCAGAAAATGAACATGTATTGACCAATGGGTGGAATAATAGCTTTGCTGACGGTGTCAGTGGAGGTGTTCAAACACCAGGCGGAGGAGGTGGAGAAACACAGGGAGGACGACAAAGAACAGTGTCTGCCACATGTGTGGGCATTTTCTAACAGATTTCCTATGATTCTGGAAGTTAGACCTTTGTAGTTCTCTCTCTCTCTCTCTCTCTCTCTGAAAAGTTCAGGTCACAGCTCAAAGAATGAAGACTATGAAAATTTAACAATGCAAAAGTGGAAATAAGCCAAAGAAAGCCAGGGAGAAACTTTGAATTACAAGCAGATCAGGAGGTACATGGAAAAGCTCTTCCTTGCAGAAGCCATGTCTAAAGTGGAGGCCATGAAGAATCCCCTTTGTTCACAGGATGATGCTGAAACTCTGTCTGGAAGTTAAGGGAATTTTCTGCAGCCCCATCAGTCTAAGCAACAGTCCGCTATACCACATTACTTCAGCTTTCCTCTTCTTTGCTGATTGTTGATATTTACAGGAATTAATGAGGCAAACACGGGCTCCTATTTGGATTGTATGCTTAGGCTGATGCTTGTCCCATGACCAAGCACTGGCTTCCATTACAAATGTGTTTGCACTATAGGAATAACCTTATCTGTGCACATCATACACTGAAAGGTAGTGATATAAGTGTTTCTGTGTGTGTGGAGAATGGATGGAGGTAAAATGCCTTATACATATCACAACAATGAGATCAAAGCGGAAAGTGAAATTGGAAGTCCTCTATAATATCAAAGCCAATAAACCAGATGTGTACTGTCTTTGGGTCATCTTTTAGCAGATTTTTACAAAAGGTATCCTGATTGTTGTTTTCTACAACACACAAATGCACACACCTGCATATATACATGGTGGGGGGGGCAAAAAATGTATACCTATGACTTGTATTCATCTTTTCTTACAAGTATATCTTGAGTATTACACTTTTAATACAGTTTTTTTTCCCCTTCTTGAAGTGTGTGTACATTTTTTCTTGGTCCCCTCTGTATATATAACCTCAGTTAAAAGATTAGACAAGTTCTGTGATGTTAAGAGAAAAGCTGGCAAACCATTTCATGTAAGTTTTAAAAGGAATGAGGTACAAACAAAATAAAATCTAGATGGCTGACTAAACTCATCAGGTTGCAAACAATAATGTTTGGTCAGGGAGAATGCTAAAATAGTGGATCGCTGTATAGAATTATTAGCAAGCTATTTGTACAATGTTGGCAATACCAGACTGAGTGTTCAAAGACAGCGATTCTTCAGCTAAAGAAGGCTGAATAGAAAGGAAAGCTTACTTACCAAGTCTGGACTAGCACCAAAAGAAAGAAGTTTGTAGGTGGTAGATGATCTATGGACTTCTGGTCTACTGCTCTGCTCTCTCCGCCTCCCCCCACCCACCCTTAAGGATACACAATCAAGGAGTCTGTTAGTTGCTAAATGCATCTAGCAAGTGATCACAATGACTTAGCAGAGGTGAGCCAGATGAGCACAAAACCCTTTGGGGAGAGAGATTATTAGAGTTATCTTTCAGCTACATAACCAGATATATGTTGGCTGAGAAAGCTATTGAATCAGTGTGTGTCTGTAGCAAGGAAAAGAGGAGTCAATTTCTCCTAAAACAAACAAACAAACAAACAAAAATATACAAAACACAAAAAACTGCAGGTCAAGGAAGAGGAGGGAAAATAAAAGGTGAGTTGCAATGACACAATGACACAGTCTCTTCTCTACCCAGGAATGAGTGGTTGACATTGCCAAAAGCCCTAGTGTGTCCAGACACACTCTGTTATTACTGTTCTGCTATCAAAGCCAACATAGCAATTTCGAACACTTTATGCCTCAGCCTGATTTGCCCTGCGGGGTGGAAGCTGCTGATGTCTAGTCATTTTGAGACCATGAAAACAAAACAATTGCATTTGCTACCTGGGAGATGGGAAGCAATGCATACCAGGTCTGCTACCTTCGGAAGCTCTCTTCAGCAGTGTACCAATGAAGCTGGGAGTAATTGCACCAGGGTCTCAGTGTAAAATAAACCCCCTGCAATCGTTAATACCAATAGGTCCTTATGAAAGGAAATAAAAGCAAAGAATGAGGGGAAACAGAACATCAGGGAAACGTGCTTCGCCCATTAGGTCTGGAATTGCCAAGGAGAAAGAAACAGTCTTCCATCCAGGACTGGGGCAGCATTTCAGAAAATGAGTTCTGAACATGAGCCGAGGCTGCATGTTTTTCTAGCTTTCTCCTTCTTACCCTCTGTGGAAATCACCTGGCACGTTTTCATCACTTTCTTTCACTGAGTTTTGTTAAACAAAGGATGGGAGAACAGCAATCGATTACAATCCACTGATGAGTAGAATTCAGAAAAACAGGGTATCTGTTTGCGAGAGGTTAACAGTAGCTAACTGCCGCCTTTGTATTCACACATCCATAATGCATTCCCCTTAAAATGTCAGAGTACTGTATTGGTGTTGTTCTTTTATTGACTCCCATGGCTAGATGGAAACATTACAGATGTCAAGTTCCAGGAGACACCAGGCAACAAGGTGTCTTAGGCTAAAGGCGAGTCTGTTTGAAAGAGACGGAGTAGTCCCAGCAGCCAATAAAACATGCAACGTTGCACCTATGCATGGCAGCACAGGAGTATCACTCATAAGCATCGCAGTGTATAGATTGGTGCAGACTGGCTCGTTTATGGAAATAAGATGTATTGTGTTCCCCCACATCACTCTGCTCCTGAACATCAGTCTTCCTTAACTTTCTTCCCTCATTTTCTTAGCCTTCTTCTTTCCATCCTTCCTTTCTTTGAACTTTCCAGCCTTTCTTCTATATTTTTTCATCCCTAACTTTATTCCTCTCTCCTCTGTCTCTATAATTCTTCTTTCTTAATCTATTGTGCAGATATCGTGTGCTAGGTACACAATGTATGATTAGACATTATACATGTTCTCTGTAGTCAGAGAACTCACCAACTAATTCTAATACAATTAAAAGCAAAGAAAGAAATGCTAAGCAAACTCTGTGAAGGAAGTACCCATTTTGCTGGTCATCAGGGAGATACAGGTGAGACATGGAACAAGAGTGGGAATTTGGCATAAGCTGGCACCATTTATTTACTTAATCATCCAGTGATTCTGTTCAGCCTAATCTGATCATCTAACTTTCACTTTCTTCCACAGCAATCACCTCTTTAACATAGTCACGTATTTTTATATGCTTACTATCTTCCTCTGCCAGAGTCCCAAGTTCACAGAAGGCAGGGACAATATTGTTTTTGATTGTCACTATATGTCATGAGCACGAGTTTGTGAATTCTGATGTAGAGGACAAAAGGGAAAAAGACAGTGGAAAAGGAACACACCTCTATTAGTTTCCTACTGCTGCTCTCAGAAATTACCACAAACTTAAATGGTTAAAAACAACATAAATGTATTAATAAATATATTATTTTATAGTTCTGATGTCAGACATCTGAAATGGGTCTCATGGGATAAAATTTAGAATGATTCTAAAATCTTTATAAATTAATCGATTCCAAGAAGCAGTATTTTCCCAGATTAAGACAAACGTGGAAAGAGACTTCATCATTTTTAAATTTCTTATTGACTCTCACTGCCCCATGTTTCTAAATATTAGAATATTAAAAAGAGTGCTAGGTTTGGAGTCAAGAACACTCTTTTTTAGTTTTGACTTTCATTAAGCTTACATTTGGGAAAGTAACTGAAACTTCCTGAGCCTCAGTATCTCCTCTATAAAGTGAAGAAAATAGTAACTACGCTATAACTTACATATAGTACATTTTCATTATTGATGTCTTAGTTGATTTGGGCTGCTATAAAAAAAATGTCATATACTGGATGACTTAAACAACACACATTTATTCCTCATAATTCTGGAGGCTGGAAAAAAGTCCAAGATCAAGAGACCAGCAGATTCAAGGGACCAGAACCTGCTTCTTGGGTTTTCTCCATATAACCTCATATGGCAGAAAGTTAGAGCTCTCTGTAGGATATCTTTATAAGGGCATGAATCCCATTCCTCATGACCTAATCACCTCCCAAAGGCCCCACTTCCAGTTGGGGATTAGGCTTTAACAAATAAATTTTGGGGGATGGGAGAAACAGATATTCAGTACATAGCATTTGGGATCTTTATCCCTTTATTTATTCAGTTGAGTATGTGTATGGCAGATGTTTTTATAGAATATATGAGTAAAACCTTATCTAAACAGATTGACTGGCAGATTCAGTAAAGTCTTCATGAAAGAGTGACATTGAACAAGTCTTAAGGAACAAGGTGAGTTTCACAGGGCAGACTATGCTGTAAAGGAGGGTGGTCATTTTTAGATTCAAATAAAATGCTATAGATGAAAATGTTTTTCAAACTACAAAGAAGTATTTGGATATGAATTATTATCTTGCAACATGTAATTCTCTAATTACACTGTCTTTTTACGAAAGATAATTTTTTTTTTTTTTTTAGCTGAGTCATCCTGCCACCTGTTGGCAGCTCAGCGGCTGCTCAGCTCGGGCCAGGAATCCAACCAGCAACCCTGTTGCTCAGAGCTCACACTCTAGAATGAGCTCTTAACCAACTGAGCCACTAGGCCGGCCCGAAAGATAATTTTTACAGAAAATTTTGAGACTACTAAAAGAAGCAAGAGAGAAAAAAATCAGTCAATTAAAGCACTTTGAGATGACTGCTAATGATGCTACATATTTCCCCCAATTTTCTGATCCCTAAATGTATTTTATAATCTCTGGATCACATTTGGATACTATTTTTCTATTTCAATAATTTAAAGTGAATGTATTCCCTTTAAATATTGTTGAGGAATGTCACTTTAATGACTGTATAATATTCTGCCATATGGGGGTACAATTATCTTTAAACCATCTCCTACTTTTGACCTCAGTTATTTCAACTTTTCCTGCTATTATTAAAAAAATAAAACAAAAAAACACATACACACACAAATTGCAATACTCTCGTTCATGTCTGTGATGTTTAAAGGCCATATTCATAATAACGTGTTAAAGAACATCAAAACAAATGAACATTTTTAAAAAAATGCCTTCCATATGGTTGTGCAGTACAGTACAAGGGACTATCCCTTTCACCTTACTTTTCCTAACATTTATTATTTTAAAAGCTTTTCTGTTTTGACAATTAGAAAATGTTATCTCATTAGTATAATTTGTATTTCTTAGATTGACACTGACCTTAAACTTCATGTGTTTATCACTAACTTTTATTTATTCTCAGTTCTTGCCTTTTGGAGAAGAATCCTATTCTGTTGAAGTCAGAGAATCAAGGATAACATTTCTCCCTTTTACTCTTCCCCTGTTCAATCCTGAGAAATTCTGCCTCACGTATTGTCCCTCTTCTCCCATACATAAATTATTTTTGAGAGGAGAATGCAAAAAGGGAGAGAAGAAGAGAGAGAGAGAGAGAGAGAGAAAGGGAAAGGGAAAAAGAGAGGGAGAGGGAGAGGGTGAGGGAGGGAGGGAGGGAGGGAGGGAGGGAGGGAGGGAGGGAGGGAGAGAGGGAGGGAGGGAGAGAGGGAGGGGGAGAGAGAGAGAGAGAGAGAGAGAGAGAGAGGAGAGAGAGAGAGAGGAGGAGGAGAGGGAGAGGGAGAGGGAGAGAGGGAGCGGGGAAGGAGGGAGAGAAGGAGAGAGGGAGAGATGGAGAGAGGGAGAGAGAGAAAGAGAGGTATCATGGAAAGAAGAAAAGGAGAGAAAATAAAAAAGCTAAAAGGAAATTGGATAAAAGAATACCAAAGGCAGATTTTCATGGGTGAATACCCTACTGTATACCCACCCCATTCACCCACTCCCCTGAACATGCAAAACAGCTTGGCAGACAGAATGAAACTAAATCCCTAGTTTTCCTACTATACCTAGCTACATTCATTACAACCACCTGGATTTTAAAGAATTTTGAAGTATTTTCAAGGGGATCTTGAATCATAGGAAAGAATTGTAGGAAATAAATGATGAATTGTCTTCATTCTCTCCATAACCACAGATCTGTTTCAAAATTGTCCAGAAATGAATTAGTATTTAAAGATATCAAATCATCTCTGGTAAAGACCCCAAATAGTTAAAGAAAGATTGACTCAGCCTAGGAGAGAAAGAGCCCCGACAGAGTATAGAAAACATATTAATTGTTTTTTTATATCATTTAAACTGAAGGAGAACTCAAAGCTAATCTTCTCTAACCTTTCAGTTGTGAAAATCAGAAAACTAAGAGAGGTGCTACAATCTGTTCAAAGATACATAGTAAATAAATGAAGGAAGTTAGAATCCAACACAGTCTAGCACATTTTCCCCAATACCATGCTGACTCTGATTTACAGTACATAGAAAAATGGTGGAATCTCCACAAGTTTATCAATTTAATGTCTTAAAAATAGTACCTCCACAGTTAATTTATTCAAATAGCAATTATGTGCTAAATGCTAGTGTTTCAACAAGGAAAGCCACACAAATGAACACAGAATGACTAGCCACATGAAAGATATTTTAAGGAACAGTGACATAGCTAAAACTCATTTGCATGAGTAACAATCCAGTAAGCAATCCAAATACTTTGGTTTGTAGGATATTCACAATACACTGTTAAAAACTCTTATTGAAGTGCCTAAGAATAAAAGCAAACTGCCATATTAAATATACATAAAAAAGAGAATTTCTAATAATTTAGTTAGAAAATCTGTTTTAAAAAAAGTTTGTTTTTTTTTTGCAAAATGACTTTAAAATTCAGATCATTATACACTATCTCCTATCGGATGCCCTCCGTGGTATTCTGTGAGTAGCCATTTTTTCCCATGCAAAGTTAACAGGAGGGACATTTTTTGAATGTTTCAATTTCTGGGAAATGACTGAATGTCTTAGATGATTAAAGATAACTTAGCTGAGACTTACAGCTTGTGTTGAATGCCAAGCAGATTAATCCTCAAGAAATCCCTTGAGCCATCCACTTTCCTGTCATGTCATTTTGTTTAAATATGACACAGTCTTTGGATATTTCATGGTTGGCAAAACATCAATTATAGAAACACACATTGGTTTTCATTGTTCTTTTCATTTTATAGTAATTTTCACTTACCTTCCTACATGCATATAATGTGTGAAATAAGAATGTTCAAAAAGATGAAATCTTATAACCAGAGAGCATACATTATACAAATGTCAAAAATCACATCTTTTCATTAATATTAATAAGTTAAATTTGTATATCAGTCTTAAATTTGCAGTGTAATTTCACGTTCTTATCTTATGTAATTATTGTACTAACTCTAAAAGGGAGATATTAATCCTACTTTAGGCGGAATGAAATGTGGTCCAGGGAGATTAAGTTTATTGCCCCCCCCCAAAAAAAAAGTAGGAAACAACAAAATTAGTGCTTGAATTGTCTTGGGAATCCAACTCAAGTGTGTTTTCTACCAAAACAAGGATCTATATACTGAATTCATTTTGATGAACTGTTTTGTCACTTCATTTGATAATCCTTTACACAAAGCACAATTTCAGTATTTAAGACAAACACACAGAAAATACAGTGAATACTCTTTTTGTTTATCCATCCATTTACAGATATACCTCAAGTCACTGATATGGCCCTGTCCAACTCGTTCCCCTCAAAGAACGTTGAGAAGACATACTCTTGTTTTCCATTGGAAGAGCAGCCATATTGTTTTTTAAAATCCTTCACATTATGAATCTTTCATACTATATGATCAAGAAAATATAAATCATGTGGCTTCACTTCCCTGTAAAAGTGTCTAATTAAGACTAAACTTGTCCCTGTAGTAAATGTGAAATGATTTAATTATAATCAAAATGATCTCAATTGAACAGCTTCTGTTTCAAATAGTCACTCTCCCAGTGCTAAGCTCATTAAATTCAATTTGCAGTAATGTACTGCTGTCATGTTTCCTTTCTGAACCACAGTATTATATTAAAGTTCTTTGATTATTTTCCTGCTGGGCAGCATTAATGTGACACACCATGTAAAGGAAAAGCTTAAAAGAGATGCATAGATGCACTACCTTTTTATTTTCTCGATAGATGTTAATGTTGAGCAGCATGAAAAATACTTAATAAAGAGTCTGCAGCCTGTCCAAGGAAGGTAGAGGAAAGAGTCAAAAAATTCATATTGTTGTTTTTCTTGAAAGTCTGAAGACTTTATTCTGTACTCAGGTGATTACAAACATGTGGACATTTCCATACTGTGTAGACGATGCACTTTTGTATGGGTTTTTATGTTTTCGTGGACACATGTTTTTCATGTACATATGAACATTAAGATTTTATTGTTCAAGAAATTTTACACTCCTGAGAATGTGGAATTGGTTTTTCCAAGAAGACAAATCTTCTTCAGCCTAAAATTATTTAGTACTGCAAAACTGTATTAAAGAATCACTCCATTTAATCATGTGTGATTTAGATGAATCACACTGGAATTTTAAAAAGCAGTTTTTATTTTAAATACAATTTTTTTCTGGCTCATTTCTTCACCAAAACCCAAACCAAACAGACAAAAAACAAAGAAACAAACAAAAAACACTGTACTAAACTATTTCAGTTTCAAAGGTAATTATTAATCCACAACCAGAAAAAAAAAATAATTTCAGGGATGCTAGATAAAATAATAATATTATATGCACAGTTGAAATTAGTAAAAATAATATCCCTAAATATTTTAAAAGATGTTTTCTATTTCAACAGTCATACTTAAAATTATAACACTATGCCACATCTGATTTTCAAAACATGTTACTATTATTTAAAAACTATCACAGAAAGAAAGGATATTAAGCAGCTGGGGATTTTGAAAGCTGTTGAGATCTATATATATTTCAAGATTGTCATTTTACTGTTTTGGTTACTCTGTCCAAAAGAGATAGCAAGACAAAAATGCAATATAAAATAAAATATGGATGTGTCCAGCACCAAAACAATGAGTCTCTCTGGTGATAATCAGTTAGATATTATATGAAGAACAAGCTGTTTTACCAAAGATCAAAAACTTAGCTTCTGAAGAGAGTTTGGCTGCTTCTCTTCTTTCTTTCCTTCTTTCAATTTTTTCTTCCTTCCTATCTTCCTCCCTCTTTTTAATTGCAAATGCTTGTTTTTAGTTATACAAGACATGTAAAAACATTCTCTGAAAGATTGGCCAATTCATCCTCTTCCAACAGCAAGATGGTGTCCATGTTTCCATATCTCATCAACATCATTTATTCTTTTTTTTTGAGGGCAGTGTCACTGGCCCTCACATGTGGGATCTGAACTGGGGCCGCTGGTGTCCCAAGCCAGCTCCCAACCAATGCACCACTCGGCTGGCCCAACATCATTTATTCTTGATGAAGCTGATTGGTGAAAAATAAAATCTTGTTACTAATTTAATTTGCACAGATTTTATATATTAAAATCCCATTGTATATGTTGCTTTTTCTTTGTGTCTTATTTTTATTTGCCTGTTGGTATCTTTTGTTCATTGGCAGCATTTATTTTTCTCATCAACTATAAAGATCTCTTTTTCTAATAAAAATAGCACTACCTAAAGTATTTATATTATAAATATTTTATGCCATATTGTCAGTGAATCAAAAACCTTTTGATGAATGATATTTTTCCTCATGAATATGCTTGGCTCACAAGATTTGATATCCACACATAGTTTAAATTCTTGAGGGTATGAAATACATCTTATTCAATTTTAGAATGCATATATAGTTTAGCATAGTGTCTAATAGGTGGCAGTCGGCTGAATTAGGTTGGAATGAATTATTGTCTTTTTAAAATACCATCCTATTGGGCCGGCCGAGTGGCTCAGTTGGTTAAGAGCTCGCTCAAGAGTGTGAGCTGAGCTCTGAGCAACAGCGGTTCGATGCCCAGCCCGAGCTGAGCTGCTGCTGAGCTGCCAACAGGTGGCAGGATGGCTCAGCTAAAAAAAAAAAAAAAAAATACCATCCTATGTCCCTCTGCCCCACTTTTTGAAGATACGGTTTGCAACTGGCTCCCTTTATTCTTCATTATTTAGCAGCTAGTATTATACCCAAATTATTACAGATGCTCAAATATTGGTGGACTATGTTTTATAAACTTTAATTCTACATAATAAAAACTCCATTCCTTAAATATGCCTATCTATTATTAAGGGCCATCAATTCACTAAGCACTTCTGAAACTTGTGTGTGTGATTTTATTTTATTTTTATTTTTATATCCTTGCTGTTTTGTAATATTCTATAGTGGATTCCAGGAGTCTTTCAAAAGTTTGAACCATTTAAGAAAACTAAATATGTTTTAAAACAACCTGCATCTAATAACAGATGACAAATATTATACTCTCACTGAATGTCAGGCACTTTACATGTCTTAATTCCTTCAACCCTCACAATTGTCCCCATTCAACAGGTGGAGAAACGGAAGCATAGGACGATTAAGGGATTTTTTTCCAAGAGGACAAAGCTAGCAGGTCACAGAGCTGGGCTTTGGACCGGAGAGTCAGGCTCTAGATGGCATGTACTTCCTCACTGACCTCTAAGCCATTCTGAAAATCCAGAGGCAGAAAAACAGATAGACAGTTATGGTTTTTTTCATCGGTAAAACAGAAATCATTTACGTAGACAGGTGCTAATGAATGAACACAGGTAAATCCTCTTATTGCAGCTTCTGTCACACAGCAAGTGGTATGTATGAGTTTATTATCATCATCATCATCATCATCATCATCATCATTATTAATGTTATTACTTTAGTCTCATAGCAATGCATTTTACATGGCCTATATATACATCTCCTTCTCATTCTTTTTGACAGATCTAATCCCTTTTGCAACATTTTATGGTAGGCGCCTTCTTAGTTGAAACCTCTACTCTCTGCTCATTTCTAATTATACCATTTTCTTCAATCACTATATGTGCTCTCACATCTTCCAACAATATCACCACCAAGGCTCTCACCAACCTGTGTCTCCAGCACTGACTTGTTTCCTCATGTTACCTCCAGGTCTATAGCTGCCTATTGTCCACTCTGATATCTTTCATATGAAAGTTTCTTAACAATGATCTCTCATTAGCTTTGGGCCCTATGCCTGTATCTCCTGTGTGGAAAGAATTTTACAAATATGTATTTTAAAGTGTTATAAGGTTGAGTGGGTTGTACATGAGCAAGTTCTGAGTAAATTGAAGAAACATAGACATTAAAAGTGAAAGTGTTTAACTTAGTGATTCTCAATAGAATGCCATTTTAAACTCCAGGGGATATTTAGTAATGTCTGGACATTTTGGGTTATCATAACTTGGAGAAAGATGCTCTTATGGACATCTAGTAGATAGAGGCCAGGGATGCTGCTAAACATCCTACAATTCACAAGACAGACCCTCACAACAAATAATTACCTGGCCACAAATGTAAGAACACCAAGTTTGAGGAACCTTAGTCTAACTTTACCAGCAAAATCCAGGCTTGATGAAGTGGTCAAGCAGTGTGAAACACCCTTTTATTTGTATACAGAAGAAGGAGGTGGAAAGAAGGGAAGAATGAGGAGGAGGAGGAGAAATCTAATTTGTGTTCAGTTCTGCTCTTCTCATATAGAAAAACAATACATGATCAAACAATCTTTCAAGGAGCAACAGGATTATTGAAATGATGTTTCTAGCCCCATTTTCTTATCTGTTCATTATTATTCTAACATACATTATTAGTAAAAGGAAGGAGAGAAAGAGAGAGTTGAGTACTAGATAGGAATAGCAAAAAAAAAAAAAAGGGAGAAAGTAATAAGAGAAAATGAAAGGGAAGAGAGGAGGAGGAAGAGAAAGTGGTGTTTATCTTTGAGTAAAGAGATAGGGCGCTTTACATGCTTTGAGAGTGATTGAGATCATTATAGCATTTAACTAATTAGGAAACACATGTAATTTAAGGGAAACTCTAAGTTTAACAGTCAAACATGGCAAACGTAAGTCATACCTCGTTTATGTTGAGTTAGAATATGTGTTTCATTCAAGCCTGGAGATGAACTGAGTCTCATTTAATCAGTGATTGATAACCATTTAATCATCAGGGTACAAGATTCCAAATTTTCCTCTGATGTGGATATTTTCTTTTTCTCTAATTTTGCTATATTTTTTGTTGACATTGTATGTTTTAGCAATTAATATCACCTGCTTAATAAAGAGCTGAAACCTTTAAAGAATAATTGCATATAAAAACAACTTTTAATTTATTTAAAAATTTTTTTTTTTCAGTTACAGTTGACATTCAGTATTACTTTTTATTCGTTTCAGGTATACAATATAGTGGTTAGACATTTATATAATTTATGCAGTGATCCCCCAATTAGTCTAGTACCTATATGGCTACATAGAAAATGTATTTCATATTTTAAAACTCTGTTATTTATATCTTTATATTTGAGAATTTCAGGGAGAGTCTTGCAAAATCAAAATATATATATATATATATATATATATATATATATATATATATGTATAAATAACAGATTAAACTTCTTACTCAAGTATGACCTCTGACTCACATCTCTCTCTTCAATTCATCTAGTCATTTAGGTAATCAAATTATAAAATGCTTCCTAAAAGTTCGTCTCCAACCAGACTGGGCTTTTCTAACACCTTATGTAATTCTGCAAGCAGACTCCAGTGGTTATAGAGATAGCAGTGAAGAGCCAGCATCCTGGGATATAGACCCCAATGGGGTTTGACTGCCTAATCTTGGGGAATAATGTCTCTGAGCCTTCATTGCCTCAGTTGAAAATGAGAGATATTAATAATTGCTATATCATTGGAGATGTTGTGAGGATTAAATAAAGTACTATATGTCAAGCACTTAGGCTAGCACCTGGCACATTGTAAATCCTCTGTAAATGTTAGCTGTTATTTTAAATAATATCATTACTGATAATATTACTATGTATACTTTTCCCTAGGGAATTATACTAGTTTAAGACCTGAAATTCATCTAATTCTTTCTGTAAGTATACATATATATGTGCGTGTATACACATATACATCAAATCATTCTATCATTATATTTTAAAGACCATTAACTTTTAGAGTACACCTATAGGACATTCATATATTTTTTTCATGATAGGTTCTGAATGAATATTTATGCTCAAGTGCTAAAACATAAAATCCATTTGTAAGGAATTTATGTATTCTACTGCAGAGAAAACACATGTCAAAAGTTAAATAATACCAAATATATGATATGAACATTAAATTTTATAGTTCTGAAGAATATTAATGTAAACACTATATATATATATATATATATATATATATAAATATATATATATATATATGGAAAAGTGAAGTGCCTTTATACATACACATATATATTTTATGATTTAATCCTCATAATAATCCAGTTCATTAAATTTCACAGTACTCCTGTTTTATTGATGAGAAAGTCAAGATAAAGTACCCGTCCAAGGTGTCAAAACTGTTCAGGTGATCTCAAGTTTGATCCTCAGATTTGTTTCACATCTAAGTCCCTGAGCTTAAGTTTTGTTTACCAATACCCAAAACAGGGTCTGTCATATCTTCTACAGTTATTGATCAAATAATAATAAGTCTTTCAAAATTAGTAAACTGGTTATTAGAAATCATAATGTGGATTTTGGTAGAGAGAGTGTTTTATACAGGCAACAGAGAATCAAGATTGATTTATATGTTATGAACATAAAAGAGAATGTTTAGCTGGACTTTTTACTTTTGCATTACTTTGGTTGATACTATATAGACATGACCTGAATAAACAAACTAGGGAACTCTGTGAGTGGGAAAGAAAATAAAATTTGTGGACATAGAGTTTAAAAACACTTCAATTTTAGCATGGAGAGTATCTAAAAATGTTCTCCCCTTTGAGTAAAATCATGAAAGAAAACAGTGGGGCTTTTCTTTTCTTTTCTTTTCTTTTTTTTTTAATTTATAAGTTGGAAACATTAATGTGTGTCCTAATGAGAAGCCTAAGATAGAATAACAAATTAATCACATTAGGAGAATGTTGCCCTTTCCATTTCCTTGCTCCTGGGAACTTAAATGCTGAATTTTAATGTTGCGTTAACATTTGCAATAAAAGTTAAAACCCTAAAACTAAAATGCAAACTTCCTTGCAGAGCAATGTGTTAATTGTACAAAATAACTACATCTAATAACTCAGGAATTCTAAAGGGAAGGATAAATTGTTGTCACTTGAAATTAGAAAGGGATTTCCAAGGAGGTTTGATGAAGTTACTGACTTAATTAAAGTTTGCCATAAGATCAAAGACAAATGCTACACATTTGGCTTGCTTTATTCAATAGACATCTTCTGAAAAGCCATGTATCTCAAGCCATTGTAAATATTTCCTCAGTTGCTAACATTATCATCTTGGATATGTTGTATTTTAATTTTTGGTTCAAACAACACTTTCATGTTTGACCAAAATACTTTGGTTTCCACTTACTGGATTTTGCCAGTGCCCCACAGGTAACACATTTGTGTAATCCACATGTAGGAGGCTTAAATAGCTAAAAGTCGACACCAGGTACTACAAAATATTTTTGAATGAAGTGGTAAACCTGAGCTTCTGCGGCCAAAGAAACTTGTGAGGATAAGAATAAGAAATCATCATAAACAGGAGAGTTTTTGAGTAACTGGCCTGGTTCTTTTAGGTACCACTAAGCCTAAAACATTCTATCTTTCTATTGATATCAGGATCAACTCTAAAATAACTTCCAAAGCAACAGGAAAACAATTTGCACACAAAGCTACTTCTAGGAAAAAAATATCACAAATAGACAACATTTAGTATGTTTCACTTTATCAGTATTATCCCACCTGTGTAATTCATACAGTAACCTTAATCCAAAGATTTTACCAATAGATGTGGATAACTGTGGGAAATAGAAGCATCTCATGGCTCCCTTACAAGAGATTCTAGTTGCACCATGAACTCACTAGACAACACTCATAAATATCATGAGTACTTGATATATTTGAAAATGTTGTTAAGGAAACATTTCAATCCTAAAGTTATGTTATTTCAATGGAAATTGTTGCTTTTTTTTTTACATTTCGACCTAAACGAATTCCTTCCAGTATTATTGAAGGAGCACAGAGTTCTTAAATGAATGATTGCAGGTTTTGCAGTTCTGCCGTTTATATGAAATTTGGACAAAATAAGTGTGTCCTTTAGAAAATGCGTACCTATGGAATTACTCCCAATACTTGTGTCTGGGAATGTCAGCAAACTCCTGTTGCATGTTCACTTGGCACCTGGTTACCTGGAAGGCGCATGAGATCTGAAGTCCGTCTCTGCCACCTTGTAGATGAATACATTTGAACAAGTTACATGAGCCGCCTGAATTAGTTCCTTCAGCTTTATAATGAGAATATTAATACCTACTTAGAAGAGAGAGGGTCCTTATGAGGATTAAAATATATAACATGTCAATAATTCTTTACAGAGAAGACACTATCATAGGGATTATTTTAAAACCAGTCTGTGCCAGATTTAAAAATATAAACCTAGTTTTATGGTTCCCCTCTCTCGGAATAGAAATCTGTCTTTAAATATTTTTGTATTTTAAAATCCAAAGATGATTTCTTGGTACTAATATATAAATTTACTGTAATTTATGTTTAAACTAAGAAATAAAAATTGTAAACTACAATCTCCAATATTGTTCTTGATGATTCTTCCCTCCTAGTATTTATGCCCATCTTTAGTCTCCTCCTCATTTAACAGCGTTGGCCAGTATAACCAGGAAGATATTGTGCACAGAATGGTATGGAATGTCATGGCTTGTTCATAAAAAACCTTACTCTCTCTGGGATTAATGGCTCAGGGGAAGCCAGATGCCCTGCCGTGAGGACAGGTATGCATCCCTATGGAAAGAGCCACATGATAAAGAACTCAGTGGTCAACAGACAGCACCAGCTGGCTAGCCAGGTGAGTCACCACAGAAGCTGATCTTGCATTTCCAGTCACACTTTCAAATAACTGCACCTTGGCAACATTTTGACTGAGCCCTCATTGAAAGTCTTCAGCCAGACCCACCCAACCTAAGCCACTCCCAAATTACTGACCATAATAATATGTGAGAAAGTAAATGTTTTGTACTATTAAGCCTTTAAGTTCAAGGGTGGTTTATTAGGCAGTAATTGATATCTAATGTAGATTTCACCCCAAGTCTGGTAATAAAATCTATATTATTAAGACTTAATTATCTAACAGCAGCCAATCCTGGATCAGACCAGAAGGACCATCCAACTAAGCCCTGTCCTCTTTGATAAACCACAGATTTGGGAGCTGAATAAAAGGTGGTAAATCAGTCTGGTTTAGTTACCCAGTTAGTCATACAGCAAAAGCTAAGTGATCTATCCTATCTGTTGTTATACCATTTTATGTGACTTGCCACCCTGATCCTCAAGTATATATAAAAGAGCAAATGATCAAAAATGACTAAATACCACGTTAAAAGAACAAATTGATGGGGGGAGTGGCCAAGCCCAATAATTATTACCAAACTGTAGTAACTAAGAAGGTGTGGTGCTGATAGGGCAACATAATAATCAATCCATGGAACAGTATAGAGAGACCAGAAACTAATTGCCACCATATACATGTATTTCAGGAACATTATAGTGAATTAAAAGGACAAGTCCCAGAAGATATAATAGAATATGAGTCTATTTTTACAAAATGTAAAAACATGCAAAAATTTCAAATGG
Organism: Aselliscus stoliczkanus; assembly: GCA_033961575.1. Lineage (NCBI taxonomy): Eukaryota > Metazoa > Chordata > Mammalia > Chiroptera > Hipposideridae > Aselliscus > Aselliscus stoliczkanus. The sequence continues at coordinate 118,519,550 of CM066736.1, forward strand.
CATCCAAATACATTTAACACCTTCAAAAAGAAAGAAGGAAATGATAAACACAGGCTTTAGAACAGCAGTTCTCTGTATCAGGGAAGGATATGAATGGGCCCATGGAAAAGACCCTCGGCAGACTTGATAGTAGATACATAAAGTTTTGTAGCATTCTGACTCATTATATTGCACATATGCCATAAATATTGTTATATGGACTTGGTGTGAAAACATAATGATTAATTTCAAAAAAAACAAAGCACCTCATGTCATCCGTTTTCTTATTGGAATTGATCATCAAGGAAGCAATTTTCCATGCCAGTAATTCTCACTGCAGGTCCTGTAAAAGCACTCAGCTTCATGTTTGGGCCTCTGGGCAGGGGGTCATAGCAGCTGTTTGCTCTGAGCTGAAAGGAAGCTGGATGCATGCCAGCAGCAGTGTTTATGATATTGCTCCCACCCAGGAAGATATTAAAGTCAGCATATCAAGAAAATTCGTGATGTGCTATATCCAAGAGGTTATGGATTCCTGAAAGTCTAAACACTACACTTCAAACCATATTGGAAAAGCATCCCTCCTCTCCTGAGAATTTGCTAAACTCATTAACCTTTTTATTCTAAAGAGAATGATTTCCCTGTAGGTCCAGAGAGCCAGGAAGAAGATCATGACAGGTGGTGGTGGTGGTGAACTGCAAGTTGTGCTGTAGGGAGGTGATCAATAGAATAAGAATGAGCGCGCTGATGCTAGGCTGTACCTACAGACTGGGAAGGAGGGACCTGCTTGAGCAGCTCCAACTTGAAGGTTGCTGCCAATCACACTGAGAAATGAACCATTATCTTGCCCTTTTTCTGAAGGGCTGACCCTTTTAACAGCTTTGTTCTGACCTTGGAAGACTCCAACCTCTTCACAGCCTCTGTATTTTGATTACAGGAATCACCAGGTTCCCTGTAATCCTCTGTGGACTTACAAGTTTATAAATGACTTGGCAATGGTAAGAATGCGATACTCTGTGGGGACAGATCCATCCATGCGTTTATCTTTCTGGATTATTTATCAATCATAAAAATGCATACAAAGCATGCATTTCTGCTGTGCTTCAGAATTTATAAGTATTTTCAAATTTATGTGTTATTTTTTTCCTAGAACATTGTGGCTCTAAGAAATTAATTTTATTTTTTATCTTTTTTTTTTTTTTGAAACTGTTTATTTTCCATCAACCTTATTTCCATTTTGCTTAAGAGTTTGTGGAAGCACAGCTTAGGACCACTCAATGGCTGTTCTTACCTACCGTTCAGTGGCCTGAGCAGTGGGGGCGCTACCAGTCTGCAAGGGCAGCTGAACGCTCCAATCTTTAGCAGGAAACGCATAAATGGGCACAGCGGGTACCTGCGTGCCCTCAGACCAGTCTGCAACCTCAGGCTGAGCAGTAGTGAACTCGGGAGCTAGAGGAGTCTTCACTCTGAAATTCCTCCTTGGTCAACAATTTTTAAGGTTACTCCAAATAAGAATCAGAGCTAGAAGTCAGTCCGAGGTCTTCGGAAGTCTTTTGCAGTCTCAAGGCTTCAAATTTTTCCCATTATATCCCACTCTTCAAAATACATGCTTGATGAAGAGGTTTGAGGAGTCAGAAAATGACACCTTCTTTTGGCACTCACTTGCATTTCATGATTTAAACAGGTGAAAGTAACATGGTGGGTTTTTGTTTTGTTTTGAGTACAGTTTAGGTATCAGTCACACATGTTTGCCTATTTGGTCTTTTCCACCATTTGATCATATTGATATTATTATTATTGTATTAGTATTAGTATTTTGTTGTTATTGTTATTGACTTAGTTTTATAGATGAGGTTTCGGCAGGACTTAAAACAACTAAATGGAAGAGGAAAATTTAAACAAAATTTTGTCTAGAAACTGCACTTAATTGTGATTAAAATATCTGGCTTTCAAGTTATGTAAGATATGGAACCATGTACTAAATTTCTGAAAACACAAGGGTAATAAATATCTAGTACTATATAGCAACATCACTACTCTGTCTACTGTAACTGATATGGGACAGATACTGGTATTTAAAAATCTAGACGCATATGTGTAAATATGTATATGTGGAGTATGTGAGTATGTGTGTGTGTGTGTGTGTGTATTAAATGTACAATAGCTTAACAACTATCCAGATTAGGCAAAAGAGGATCTATACATACAGACATACCTTTACAATGTCCTTAATTTTTCAGATACCATGGAAGATATGGGGAGTCCTGTGTAATCATTTCTGAAGAATTTCAATAACATTGGTATGTGTGGGGGAGCTAGGGTGGTGGTTCTCAGTTTGGAGAGATTTTGTTCTCAAGGGGACATGTGGCATTTTTTTTTTGAGACAATTTAGTTGTCAGAAATGGGGGTGGGGGACACTACAGGTATCTTATGTACAGAAGCCAGGGATGCCGGCTGACCACTCTACCCTCCACAATCAATAATCATCTATCCTGAAAGGTCGATAGTGCTGAGGTTGAGAGATCCTGGGGCCCTCAGCAAGTGAGAGAGAGAAGCAGAGGGCCAGGATTTGACCACGAGTCAAAGTGTCACAATCTTTTAACCACTGCTTCCTGGTCGACTAACTGGGGCTCCAAAGGAACTTACTGTATGAGAGGGTACACCCGTTATCGAAATTGAAGGACATTTAAGTCACCTGCCAACTATCTATCCCCAAGAGATGAAAGAATCAAGTACACTACAAGTAAAATAGAACCAAATATAATGTTATTGTATACACTTAATACTACTTTATTTTTATTATTTAAGTAAAAAAAAAAATGTTCAGAAATTTCTGGAAGAACCACACTAGCAACAGCATACTATTATTTTTAAATGATGGTTTTATGATACTGGTGGATGGTGTCAGTCAACATGGCTGCTGCCATCACTTACTTTTCTTTATTCCCGTGAGGAGAAGGAAACTGGGCACTGAGCAGTTTCGGAAGAGAGAAAGAAATATTTGTTTCCTACCCTCTCTTTTATTTTATTCCCCTTTGCTCTAAGCCTTGCATTAATAAAGCACAGAAGGAAGAAGAAACCAGGACTAAAGATATTTGAATGCATCCTCCTTCCCATATAAAACCTATAATTTTCTGAAATTTTCAGAAATGTACTACTTCTTTTCCATTTTGACGGCCTCTGTTGAAATTCACAGAAACCAACAAAAGACATCATGTAGTCTCCAGCACGAATCACTTATTTGGACAAAATAGGGAGGCTATTTAAAAAAGGGCAGTAATTCCTTCTTGCTGTCAAAAGATAAAGGCTTACAATTTCCTGCTGAAATGTGTACAATACCTTGTAAATTGTGAACATGTAATCATCTTTTTTAAAAAGAGGAGAAAAACACCAATTGGCAACACTGTGCCACAGAAGTGAACGTGTTACTGCAAACCATAAATATTTTTAATTCTAGTTTTCCAAGGGAAGAAGATAAAGGTCAATTGTTCAGTATCAGACAATAGTGAAAGCCAACTTAAAAAGTTGTTAATGTTAGAAAAGTCATAAAGCTGGTCTTTTCTCAAGTAAACTTTTGCTCCCATTAAATCTTAAGAGTCACACCTAACTATATTAACATGAGGTTTATAATATTTCAGAGAGGCAGAGAATGAGCCATTCTATTCCATGTGTCCTGATATTACTAAGGAAAGCAAAGCAAAGCCTCTCTTGGATGGTGAAAATTCTACTACTGAGACTATCCCAAGACTGGTTGCAGTAATTAAAGTGAGCAAAATTATGTTGGTCCATGCAAACTGCCATGTTTCTGTATTGCTCCCCATTCTCCGACAGAGGATTATAAAGGAACATTTGCAGTAAGAAATTATATTTGTACATTGTCATTTGGGAATCCTTATCAGCCTTTCACTACAATTATTGGTGTCAGTGGTATAGCTTTGTGGATATTCTGTGGCCTTTAAAATTTTTCCCTGCAACAATGAAGACAATCCTACTCAAGATGGCTGGCTATGAGATCATATTTAGATGGCAATAGGAATCAAAATATGTGGTTTTAAAATTATCTACTTTCCCAGCTGTAGTTAAAAACAATAATAAACGATTTCAATCTAATTAATTTCTGGAGCTCAGAGGCTATATTGGGTAGTGGGTGGTTTGATTCTAGATTCACATCTCATTTCAGCCCTGCCCTTCCTACTCTATGCTCTGCTTACCCTTCCATTTGGTCCTTACATAGGGACCCATCCTCGTAGGATTCACTTTTCCTTTTTCCCCTCTCCCCTTTCCCTACTTTCATCTTCTTCTCTCATTAGTTGTAGAGTTTTTTATTGCCTAATCTCATGAAAGATTACAGAGCAATATTACAAAATCCAGGCTATCTTCATTACGCTATTGTCTTATAAAGGTGGCCTCCATTTGATTATTTCAAACACAGACCTGTTATCTTTACTTCATGCTTAGGAAACCAAGTTGAAGCAATCAGAAAGGACTGTGGGTCCCAAAGTTTGGCTGACGCTATCAAGAAGGTCAAAGAATGACAACACTAGAACAGCTCTGGTTTGATTCCTAATGAATAGTCATCATTATCTTCCAAGAAAAAAGATTTGAAAAAAAAAATTATATATATATATATATATATATATATATATATATATATATATATATTGCCTCCAGTTTGCTTAAGAGACAGAGGTTCATCAAAAGATAGCAGCAGAAGAACATGCTTCAGGGGCCAAGTGAACCACAGAGATTATATAAACCAGGATTTCAGACATGGGGAGCAGGACATGGCACTGGGAGTTCATGGGTCACTCTCTCTTCATCTTCCAGGTAGCTGAAATTTGCTTATGGCTTTTGTTTGGGGGCAAAGAAGTGATCATCCTATGTCATTTGATAGAGATTTCAGGACAGTCTAGGATTAGGGTCTTTCCATTTTTTCCCCCAAAGGAATATCTCAATCATGAAGGCTAAGCCTCATGTTTAATTCAGAAACATAAATACCTGCGATTTATAGTATGATGCATAGGTGCTATTTATGATAGGTGCTATCATGAAGATATTCATATTTGCATAGGTGATATCTCAAATGATGCAGGAGGGGTTAATTTCAGTTTAAATTAAAATAATTTAAACCTGCGGCTCCTCTACCTCAAAGGGATGCATGGCCCCAAGTGTTAGAGCAGAGCTCTTAAGGTTAGGTTTGGTATTGGCTTTCCGTCATTGTTACCAATCACAGTGCGAGCTGAGACTATTAGTTTTAGCAACAGAGGGATCTGACCCTCTTTAAGTGGAATTCATTTCTCTCTATAGTCTCAATCAGTGAAGAAGCTGCAGGATGCTGTTTTCCATAGAGATCTTTAGGGCATGATTCAGAAATGTGTAAGGAAATCATTCACTTGGTTAGGGTTGCAAGAGCAGTTGTTACCTGACTCTTGCCAACCTACTCCAATAACCATTTCTTTTCCTTTCCTTATGTGTCCTGTGGCCACACAGGGAGCACGGCTAGGCAGACACCCAAGGGTGGTAGAGTGAGTCCCTTGTAGGCAAAAGCAAAACAGGACAATACTAGGTGTGATCAAAAAACACGGTGAATTTTTTTTTTTTTTAAGAAACTTTTCATAGTGAAAGACACATTGCCATTTACCCCCTCACTTTCAACACACTTCTCATCATTCTTGCCACTTTCTGAATCAGTTCTGGAAGTCCTCTTTTGTGTGTGTCTTTAGTTGTGCTGTCATGGATGCCTCCATGTCCTGAATCTATTCAAAACATTTTCCTTTCATAGTCATTTTGACTTTGGGGAAGAGCTAGAAGTTGCCTGGTACCAGATCCAGTAAATGAGGTAAATGAGGACACACTGTAATGTTTTTATTTGACAGAAATTGCCGTACCAGAAGTGATGTGTGACATGGAGCATTGTCCTGATGGAGGTTGAAGTAAAGACACTCACGAAAGAGGACTTCCAGAACTGGTTCAGAAAGTAGCAAGAATTATGGGATAAGTGTGTTCAAAGCAAGGGGGCGGGGGGGATTTTGAAGAGTACTAATGCCAATATGTCTTTTACTGTAATATTTTTTTTTAAAAAACATTCATCACATTTTGTGAGCACACCTAATATAAGGGCATCGGGAAGACTTAAACATTGGTAACACTGTGGCTCAAACTGAGGTCTCAGAAAATAATGGTAGAAGAGATGGGGAAACACTGGTTAGATTAGTTTGTGTGTTTCAATAATGTTTTTTACAACTACAGATTTTCACAGGCAGATACATTTAAACATTGCTGAGAGCAGCTATTTCTAGAGAGTGTGTATATCTATGTATGTATGTGTGGGCAGGGAAGAGTTTTGAGTTAGAGAAATTTCTTTTATTTTTTTAATTTTGTGCCTTTTGTAATCACGTATATCTATCACTTCTGAAATGAAAAAAATAGTTTTAAAAATTCAATATGTTCAGTTGATTCTAAAGTAATTATTCTTGACATATTTTAGTCTAAGTTAATGTGTCTTAATACAAACCATACATCTATATAGCATTAATACATCTAATGCTACATAAATATTTTAGAGGTTCATTAGGTCAAAATAAAAGTACAAAGGACTAAGGAAAATGCAGAAGAAGCTAACTCGTTGGCCTTCTAGAGTCAAGACAGGACTAGCACAGGTATAATGTATTTTTATTCCTTCTTGCTTTTCTGTAAAGAAAAACAAACCAAAAAATCTCAGCCTAGACCTTTTCTGACACTTCTTCTGGCTTAGTTATTATCATCTTAGCCTCAGGTCCCTGATTTTGCCCAAACTCCATGTTTTCTGTTTCTGGCCTTACCTTCCTCCACAGCATAATGTCCTGGAATGATCATTTGGCAAAGCCAATCCTCAAATGCTGCACTCTATCCCTCACCCACTACTGGCCTGTTCTCTGCTCAGTGCCTCAGGCCAGGTGATTTTCTCTCTGATAAGCCATCAAACCTCCTCTCTGCAAATCCCCTGGTTACACCCTAGACTCTTCAAAACTTGTTTCCTCTGGAGGTTGTTCCTGACCTTCACATCCCGCTGCCAACTAGACCTCCATGTGTGATCCTTTGCCAGTAGATAAATGCATGTCCTCAACCACCGTATGGTGAAACAGATATATTAGAGAGGCAGAGAGGCATCCTTGAAAGGGCACTAGCCTCTGAGTCAAAAAAAAAAAAAAAAAAAAAAAGGTTCATTTCTTGGATCCAACACTTTCTAATTATGGGAAATTTGGACTGACTATTGAATTCCCTTCAACTCTAGTTTTCTCATCAATAAAATGGACAAACTATATGGCACATTGGAAGGCTGACCCACACATCACAGTATAGATTTGCTTTTTGCTGCCTTCAAAAAGAATGAGATCATACTATTTTTCTACTTACCATCCTTTCAGCAACTTCCAACTGTTCTTTGAAAACAACAACAATGGAAAACTTTTTTACACATTCTCAAAAGTCCTGTCACTCATCACCGCTTTTCCAGCATCATCTTATGCCACTCGTGCCATCATACCACACGCTCTGATTATTGCGCTATGAGCTCCTGTATCCTTCACTTTGCTCTTCCCATGACTGATTCCATTTCATCCTTCAAATCTTCATTTTACCACTATTGACCTGATGGTCCATCTAAATAGCTCATTTCTTTCATTTATATTACTGTACCACTTTGTTTCTTTATATCTATGAAATCTAAATTTGTAATTATGAACTAACTTTTTGTTTTCCTGTTATCCTCTATCTTCCCAATCCAACTGTGAGGACATTTAAGGTGATTTTTCTCTTCTTTTTTTCAGCAATACATACTCAGCGTCTACAGCAGTGTTTATTTTATGGTAACCTTTCATTAAAGACTCAGTGAGTGAATCACAGAATAATAGGAATACCTTAAAAAGAGATTACGATACTCAATTTAAACAATATGTAGATAAGGCAACACAATGAGATGATACATGAAGCCCACCCTATGAATAATTTAATAATGACCCTCCAGTTATCTGTGAACTTGGTTGTGAAACAAGTAAAAAGAAATGGCAGCTATAGAGTGATGCTGAATATGACTTTAGTCATGCCAGCTGTAGATCCTATAATTGCCCCTAAATAAGGAGTGTCTCTTCCACCACTTTCACCATGTGTCACTGAGCCACTGTAGAATCCCAAATATTATGGATAAAATGGTATCTCAATATAGTCTTGAGAGAAAAATAATTGATAAATATATTTCTACAGAAATTAGTCTTAGACGAATTTGAGATAGAGGAGACTGTGGAAGGCACATCAACCAGTTATTATCATTTTTCAGATAAATAAATGGACCTAGAAAAAATACATCACTTGAGTCAACTCACCTAGGAAATCAACTTAAAATAATACAAGGACCCAGGTATCCTAAGGTTTAGTCCAGTGTTTTTATTTGTGCATCACAGAAAACATACAAATCTTGTTGTTTGATTTCGGACTTTGTTATAACATTTGCAAGATGAAATTAGTCTGACGTAAGCTATGAATTATCGTAAGCATTTTAATGCCTGTGGACAACTAATTGTTGGATTCACTCTAAGTGCCTAGATTCGGATTTGTCACAATTTCTACCTAAAATGAATCCAATAATTTTCTGCTTAATATTATATATATTTTTCACTCTCCTTATCCCATAATTATTCTTTCTTTATTTCTTTCCCTTCTGTGTATTTTTTTTTTTTACCTACTTTACATGTGGAAAATATATTGGTCACAATTGAAAACAGACAAACAACAGAATCTTTTGTACTATAATGTGCTACAGACCAAAGCGGCCCTGGAAGCTAAAAGTATGTTATGAGGAACCACAGGGATAGGGATGAAAATGATGTCTCATTAATGTGCCATATTTAACCCAAGTAAACAGCCTTCTTTTTAATTGAGTTTTATTGAATGAAAGGAGCTTCATTGCTCCCTGAATGATCTTTCTTCTGACAACTATAACTCAACATTAAATATTGTTAGTTGTTTGTGTTGACTTTTTATGAAGAAGATCTAAAATCAAGCAATCAATTGTCTACCCTAGGAACACCTCCTTTCTACGTAAAGCAAAATAATACATTAATAAGAAACAGTTACTGCTTACTTCCAGTAGAAGTTGCTACAAGTGGGATTCTTCTGTTTAAAAAAAAACACAAAAAAACTTCTTACAGTTAAAGCCTTAGTAAAGGTTATCTAAGATCAAAAATACTGAACAGTTGATACAGCCACTTTCAGAAAAGAAGTGTAGTCCTCACACTTTAATGACAGGAAATAAATGATCTTTCAGCTAGCTGAAATTTTAGCTTACTTGAGGAAGTAAGATAACTGGGTTTGAAAAGCCTCTGGTAGAGTGAATACTTGCCTCTGAAATGCAAGCCAAAAATCTTCATGGTTTAAGTCCTGGCTTTTCTTCTGAGTGATGGTCTCTCTAGTTCATTTGCTTTTCTGGCTCACTGTTAGTCCCCCACAAGTTAAAGCAACACCAATGGCAACAGCAAGCTCAACCAGCCATTATTGAGCTTATTCCTTCTATGTGCTGACACTAGGATCTGTAGGAGATCGCACATCCATGCTGGGAGGAAGAGATGACACCTAATAAAAGACTTGGTCTGACTTCTGTCTTGCTTGCAGTCTGAGTCCACGCCCTCACTTTTACCATCACAATCACCGCCATCATATTTACCATCACCATAACTTTCACCAGGATGGCTTTGGGGTTTAAAATAATAGCAGGTTATTTAACCATTTTAAAGTTAACAATGTGACAATTTTAAATGGGCATTTAAGACATCTAACTCACAGGGCTGTTTTGAATATTGAATAAGTTATGCAAAGTAGCTACCACTTGGTCCAGCTCTACTACCACTGTTGCTGTTTATGTGTTACTGTAACCATTTGTTGAGCATTTATTAGGTTAAGGCATTCTTACTGCACTTAATCCTCTCATCAACCATTATGGGATAAATACTTGGGTTCCCATTTTGAAGGTGGGGACCCTAAAAGTAATATCTACCTTGACAAGTATTGGCACAAAGATTTGAACCTTGGCCTGTCTCGCTTTGAAATCAGATATGGGTACAGATTATGTTATTATGCTGTGTCCACTATATAACCTTACATCAGAAATATAAAAATGATACTTTTTAACAATTTGCTATGTTAAAGTTCATTTTGGACTTAAAGTGTAGAAATAAGGAAACCACATAGCCTGCACCTCTGCCCAAAGAGATATTTGGGCTTAGCTTATTGATTATAAATTTCCTCAACCATATACTATCGCTTCTCACTCACGAGGCAAATAGTTAAAGGTCTGACTCATAACTCAGGCACAGAGAACAAAATCTAAATCCTTTATGCCACACTTTATAAATCTAAATTGTAATAATGGGTAAAAATTTTTAAAATAGATTTGACTGTATAAATACATAGCTGTTGAAAAGTTAAGACCCAGCCCCTTCAAAATGCCCATACCCCATTCATATTGTGAATTCAAGTCCCTCTACCCCCCAAATATATCCAAATTCCTTCAGCAAGTGGTAAAACCCAATTTTCTTGGGGCTGTTTAGAAGAAAGAGTTAAGAATCACATTAGGGTCTGGAATCCTTAACAAATTTTGAGAGAAATAGCTCAGGATGGGTTGTTTGGGAAGAATATTGTACTCACTTGGGAGCTATTATCACTTTAGGTAGTAAGAAGAAGCCCATACATTTACATGCCATGGACTTCCTGAAAATTTGTTAGAATTGACTTATTGTAATTATAGGGAAACTGAATCTCTTATAAGAATAAACTTCCACTGGAAAGGAAATCAGAGAACTAGTTATAACACCCATCAACGTGATGCTTTAAAACAATATATAGGGAGCTGTTTAAAATGAAAGAAAATTTTGATTCCATCTTAGAATCTAAAGGGTTGAGGAGTCTATCATTCTTAAACCCCTCATGAGCCAAAAAAAAACTATGACATTTGGCAGTGATGATATGTTATGGAATGCTTAGAGACATTGAACTAACTTCATTCTTGAATATAACTCCCAGGTTTTATTCAAGTTTTTGCAGAGATTAAGAAGTCAAGCATGGTTTTTCTTTTTCTTCTTTCTTTCTGCCCCTGCCCCCAATCCTGATCCACAGGAGAATAATCAATAATAGGCAATCTCTTCCAAAGAAAATAATATACTTTATCATCAGCTATAGGAGTCGGTAAATTCACCTGCAAAAGAAACTCAACAGAAACTGACAATTAAAAACTGTCCCCTTGGAGGCCGGCCGAGTGGCTCAGTTGGTTAAAGGCAGGCTTAGAGTGCGAGCTCTGAACAACAGGGCCGCCGGTTCGATTCCCACATGGGCCAGTGACTGCTGTGCCCTAGCTGAGCTGTTGCTGAGCTGCCAACAGATGGCAGGATGGTTCAGCTGGTGTAACAACAAGATTTTCTGTTCGATGGTGGGCTATGCCCATCATCAACTAAGACTGAACTCGAGCACCTTGAGCTGAGCTGCCAACCGGATGGCTCAGTGGATAGAGCCTGTACTCTTAACAACAAGGCTGCTGGTTTGACTCCTGCATGGGATGGTGGCTACACCCACCCACAACTAAGATTGAACACAGCACCTTGAGCTTCGAGGCCACGAGCTGCCGACGGGAAGCCAGATGGTGACTGGCGCCCTCCACAATGAAAGATTGAAGAACAGCAACTTGTTGGGTCCCTTTCCCCAATTCCCCAATAAAATCTTAAAAAAAAACAAGAAAATAAAAAACAAAAAAATTGTCCCTGACACTAATGCCATTTCAGTTAGGGAAGACATTAAACACTCATTGCTCCAACTACTGTCATTATATGAGAGAATTACACTACATGGTTAAATATGACTGACAATTAGGGAGCCAAACTGTTCATAGAATTAGAAAACGAAAACAAACAAAATTTATTCTACAATTCCCAAAACATCTAAGTTATTTTGATTATCTCCAAGGACAGCCTTGCACAGACGGTAAGACTCAGTCACCTGGTAACCTTAGCTTGGAAAAATTAAGGGAAAAGCTTCAGGAAGCATTAATAGTCTATAAAAGAGGTAAGGGGTATATAATTTGAGAACAGAATTGTACATAGTTATGAGACAATAAGTGTCCTCTCCTAAAAGTCTTCAAAAAATTGAGATACGTGTGTCTTCACAGGTAAAGAATGGATGTCTCCCTGGGTGTTAAGTGGACATTAGCTGACATTGTTTCTTAAGGCCATCACAATCAGCACTCTATTCCTAATCTTTTGATTCTTACTTAACAGCCATGTAAATGGATTGCACTGCTGACCTATCTAGCTGATAAAATCAAGTCAGAGCCAAAAGCTCTGATAGGTTGTCCATACAATCTTAGAAGTAATAAAATAATCCAACACATTGAATCCTAAGCAATTAGGAAAATGGAAATGAGCCAAGATTGTACATTAACACATTCGGAGAGCCGATAACGGTGTGCCTAAACAATATCCTCACTCCTTTGTCACATTAATTGAATGAATGTACAGAGAATACTTGTATATGTGCATCCCCCTCCCAACACACACACACACACACACACACACACACACACACACACACACACACACACCTCTATTTTGTTTTTTTAAACATGTTAAGACTTGAGGCCCTCTAGATACCAGTTACCCTAGAAAACTACTGGATGCCTGAATAGTAGCATTTCACATGGGTCAACTTCACTATAATGCAGGACCTTAGCATAAACCCCAGTTGGGTTCACGTCCCAACTTTCAGAGCTCTTTGTGCATAGCTCATGTAATACGGTCAAGTAGATTCATCTTTCCCTAACTATTCTGTTCATGCAAAACCAGCAGACACCCCCTTATAGAACTACTCATTGATCCATGGTGTTCTATTTGGCACAGTGCAAAATACTACTTATAAACTTAGCAATATGATACGCACACAAAAAATGTGTGCCCAACAAAGATTTTGCAAAGAGATTTTGTTAACAAAATAATATGTTGCTTTCAGTATGACCATAGTTTAGCATGATCTGATCCTTTTTAAAAATGTCCTTGATTATCAAATCAAATAAGAATTTCTGCTCTTCATCACAAACTGTGGTGTTATTAGTTTTCATGATAGAATTTCAAGACAGAATTCCAAAGGGAATATAGAAAACTCTTCTCATCTAGAAACATGGAAACTTTGTAGCTCAGAATTCCATCTGTCCGTGTTACTCCGAGCTACAATCACCATGTTTCATTATTGACAATACCTTTTGGTGAGGCAAAAAAAGACTAAATTCATAAAGGGGCATTATCTTATTGCTTCACAAGTAAGGGATAGGCAGCAGGAGCAGATGAAATTCAAATCAGCCAAGATCTTGTTTCCATGATAATGGCTCTCTCCAGCTTTGAAATAACATCAGAATGGCAGCTATATTGAGTGGGTTCCAGCCATCTTTGAGGCATCATTGAGACTTTATCAATATTGGGTTGTGGGAAAAGTCATGATGCATTTTTGCAACGAAAAACATAGAAAAAATACATCATGACTTTTCTGACAACCCAACAGATAGTATCTAGTAGAGTTACAGTCCTGAGAAAGGACACTTGCATCTGAGAACAAGATTTAATCCTTGTATTTCCAGAGGAATTAAAAATACAAGTATCATGAGATATCACCTTACTCTGGTTAGAATGGCTATCATCAATAAATCAACAAACAACAAGTGCTGGCGGGGCTGTGGGGAAAAGGGAACCCTGCTGCACTGTTGGTGGGATTGCAGATTGGTGCAGTCACTATGGAAGTCAGTATGGAGGTATCTCAAAAAACTGGAAATGGAACTACCTTTTGACCCAGCAATTCCACTCCTAGGTATTTATCCTGAAAAACCCAAGACACTAATTCGAAAAAATATATGCACCCCTATGTTCATTGCAGTGCTATTTACAACAGCCAAGACTTGGAAACAATTGAAATTCCCATCAGTAGATGACTGGATTAAGAAACTGTGGTACATTTACACAATGGAGTATTACTCCGCTATAAAGAAGAAAGAAATCGTACCATTTGCAACGATATGGATGGACCTAGAGAACATTATGCTAAGTGAAATAAGTCAGTCAAAGAAATACAAATACCATATGATATGTGGAATCTAAAGAACTGAATAAACAAGCAAAATAAACAGAAATAGTCTTAGAGATACAGAGGAAAAACTGATGAGAGCTAGATGGGATGGGGGTGGGCATGAGGGAGAAGGGGAAGGGATGAGGCAACATAAACTGGTAATATAATACTACTGCAGAGACAGAAGAGACAGTTTAGGGAATATAATCAATAATATTGTAAATATTTTTTAGGGGACCAGATGGACTCATGTCTTGTCAGGGAGACCACTTCATCGACAGTATAGTGGCCTGACTACGTTACACTGTAAATCTGAAGATGCCGCTGATTAATATTAGATGTTGACTATAATTTAACACATATATAGTCATGGGATGTGAAATACAGTGTGGGGATGGAGTCAATGGAATTGTAATAGATATGTATGATATCGGGGGTGGGGAGACAGGAGAGGGAGGAGGGGTAGTCACTTTGTAAGGGGTGAAAAAGGTAACTATTACATAGTTTTGTACATCTGTAACTATTAATAATAATAAAAATAATAATAATAAAAATAAAAAACAAAAAAATACAAGTAGCATATCTTGAAATATATTTTTCTACTTCAAACCCATTACAGTTTTCTAATGAAGGCTTGGTTTCCTTAGCAATGAAGGCCAACTTCTCTGTCAAAAGTGACCAATGGCTCTTCATTCTTTTGCGCTAGGATCTGTTAAATTATGATTAGAGATGTAAGCCAGTAGCATCCAAAAGAAAGAATGAAGAGCAGGTAGATGGTGTATCTTCATAGACTGGGCAATTCAAAGATTCCAGAGAAAGCAAGCAAGCAACCATTTGTTATCACATGTGCCTAATTATCTTTACAGCTGATGGTTATAGTCCTCGGAGTAAGGAGAAAGTGCTTTTGTTTATTAATTCAGTATTTTAATGTTCTTGAGATCTGTGATTTTCCCTTCCACTCTGTCACAGTTGTCTGTATACCCACTAGTGCTATATTTTCATACATTTGAGTAAACACCATTTGTTTTTCATCTGAGTCTCTGTAATGAGTGCATCTACCAACCATCATCCCTATGAATTTCTACAATGTCTGAGGACAGAGTGCCTGTTCCCACTCTGATCGTCTCCTGCATGTTGGCAGCACGGCCCAGTGGTGCAAGCCTCGTAGCAGCATCAGGAAGCAGGAATGCAAAATGGCTCTTAAATATTTACGTCCCACACTACTCTTCTAATCTACAACTTGTGAAGGGCAAAAAGGTTAAGGTCCTTACAGTCAATTAAGATCCATTACTCTCTTTGATAATAACTCATTAAGATTAAAATAATGTTTGATTATAGTTTTTAGTATAGGAAAAGCTACATTAGATATAGCGCCTTATAGTCAATAAATATGTATTTTTTAGTGATGCCAACAAACTTAAACGTGATGGGGACAATAAAAACAACAACTGAAGTTTATGTTTAATGAATGTTCATTAATACCAGGCACTTTACTAAGATTATATATATAATCACATAGAATTCTGAAAACAATTACTCTTGCAACCCCTGCTGTATTAGTTCCCTGTTGCTGTTGGCTTAAAACAATACTCATTTATTATCTTACAGCTCTGGAGGTCAGAGGTCTGAAATGGACCTCACGGGGCTAAGACCACAGCTCTAGGAGAGCTGCCTTCCTTTCTGTTGGCTCTCGGTGGAGGTCCATTTCCTTACCTATTCGAGGCTCCAGAGGCCATGCACATTCCTTGGCTCATGGCCTCCTTCCATGTGGGCTGAAGTGTTTACAAATTCTGGGGATTAAGACCTGGACATATGTAGAGGGTCTTTATCCTGCCTACCACCCCCTCCAATCTCGGTGAAAGCGAGATTTCCAAATAAAAAAAAATCTGATCAAATCTTTACCTGTCACCATTCCTTCCCTCTTTCAAACCTTAATTTAAGGCTCCTAGTTGCTGGTATGAAAACAAAAATCCCCTAACATGATGTCCTTCCAAGGTACAGCAGGGTCTATCTCCTCCTCCTCTCATTTTCCCCACAGTCCTTTTCACTCTCTTTGCTCCAGTTACACTAGCCTTGCTCTGCATATAAGACCTAACACTCCTATTCTACAAACCTTGATACCTGCTGTCATCCAACGCAGCTCTGCATAATGAACTTATATTTATTCTTCCGCCTCTGCCAAGCATCGCTTCCTGATGGAAGCCTTCACGAACTCCAAAACTCCCCACTGTTAATTAATTAACTTACCTATCTATTTATTTATATACATATATTTCTTTTGTGTTCCCTTTGTGCTAGGCATTCCTCTCAGCGTGGGAAAACAGCAGGGAACAAAACAGACAAAGCTCTGGCATTCACAAACCTTATGTTCTGATAATAGAAGACAAATGATACATAAAAACCAATATTCAAAACTCGTATGTCAGGGAGGTTGAGTCCTCTGAAGAAAAATTAAGTGTAAGAGGTGACTGCAATGAGTGGGGTGGCTAATTTTGACAAAGAGCTCAGAGAAGGAATCTATAATTGGTGACGATGGACCGAGGAGAAATGGGACAAAGGAAGGGATGGTGACTCTTGTGGATTTGTGAAGGAAGAACTCCCCAGAGGCAGCAATAAGTGTGAAGACCCAGGGACAGAGAGAGTTTGACGTTCTGGCACCAGAACTCTAGTCACTGAACTTGGAGTGGTGTGACTGTTGTCATTTGAACCCTCTCTGTCTCCTCAACTAGATTTTAAATTCCTCCAGAGAAATTATTCTGCTATTACTCACCCTACTAACCACAGTTGGCCACATTGTTGACCCTCATAAATGATTAGACGAACAAATAAACAACCCTATGAACTAAGTGTCATTCTGATGGGCAATGCATTTATGAGGAAACTGACAATTACAATCCTGCTGCCCAAGGTCATGGAATGAATCGATGCCAAAGCCATGCCCTAAATCTAAGATTATTTGATACCACAGTCTGTGTTCGTAACCACTCTGTTCTACTTTCTACTAATTATCCCGGAGGTCCTTAACATCAACTTTCCTTCTTAATGAGGAAAATGACAAAAAACTAGCTAGATAAGTATTGATTACCAACAACAGTATTCTCTTACAGAACAGAGGCGTAGATGCTCAGAGCCCCAGGCTTCTCATCAAATGGTAAGGTCACTAAACACCTCACAGTTTGCTTACAGAACAAAGACATTGCCGAAGATGACAAGCATGAAAACAATCAGAAAATGGTAAACTATTTCTGTCACCAGCACGATATTGCACACGGAATGAATGAGGAGGAAAACTGCCATGATGTTTATGGTCCTAATAAATGTTCAACGGCATTACACAGGAAGCATTCCGGAGTTCATAGTCATGCAAGACAGGTAATTCTTCCTTGGCTCATTCCCCACCAGGAAATGACTCTTCCTTCCCAAAGGGGTACCTGTCTTTCATTCCCATAGCATGGGGGGAACAGACAAAGAGTGGGCCACCTCCCCGCAAATAGGGATAGAGTTGTTTTCAGAACAGAGAGGTGAGAAACAGAGAGAGAGGAAGTCAAAGGATATTTTGGGAGGCAAATTCACACAAAGTATTGGTATGAGTATGCCATGACTACTCACTCTGATAGATGCTGTGACTTCAAGTGAACCTTAAAAAGCATTGAATAGAGTTTTAAACATATTAATAAGGGCCATGATTCAAACAAGGACAGAATTAGCATGAAACAACTTCTGGCTGGAACAGACAGCAGATGGTAATTTGGAGGATGTAGGCTGAAAGAATCCAGCCTAGAAAAGACTGTTTCTGAATGTGTTTTTACTAAGAGTTTTCCACAGTTGTTTACCAGGGAGGAAATTTATGTGTATATAAGAAATACAATAAATGTTATTGTTTGTTTATTGTATATAATTTTGCTTACATTAACCCCATTTAAATTATATGTGGTTCTAACACCATTGTGTAGTTTAAGTCATTCTCAATTAAACATAGTGCTATTCCTGGAAGGAAAGTTTAATTCAGGATATGGCGAACACTGGTATGATTAGTCAAAAGAAATGATTATTTAAAACTATATTTTAGGGGTATAATTTAAAGAGGCAATAGATCTGCATGGTACAAAACTCAAAATTGCAGAGTGGTAGAAAATGGAAAGTAAGTCCCCCTGTACAGATCACACTCCTAGAGGCAGATGATGATGACGATGATGATGATGATGATGATATTATTATTATGTCCTAAAAGTAATTTATATACGAGGTTGGACAATTAATTTCACGAACTCATCCTAGAAAATGTGCTACATACGAGTATATATAACATATATATGTTCATATACACATATATTCCTGATATTTACCTTAATTTAAAAATATTTTCCATTTGCTATTGTAAAATGGACCACATCATATTTTGTGATTGTTTTGTGTAATATATATATATATATTGCATATACATATATGCATTAATATATACGTATTAATTTTAAATAATTAAATTACTGAGTTAACATTTGCCAGAGTTTTCCACTTGGTTTCCTTGGACTTTATACATAGACAATCTTATCATTTGCCAAATGTGATCATTTACATGTTCCTTTCTAATTTTCATAATTCATATATTTTCTCTAATTTTGTTGGCTAATATTCCAAGATTAAGCTAAACACCATTGCTGACAAAGGGTATACCGGCTTAATTCTGGCTGTATCATTTCAATGGTGATGATTCTGGTGACCTCTACTAAGCACAATGTCATTCCTAATTGATAAGGGGAGTGCCGTTTGTACCTGAGAAGGAAAAAGCAAGTCATTTTTGACATACACAGTCCTAATAGATACATAATGGACAGACAGGAAAACAAATGCTTTATATAAACTACTAAAATCCATGGCTCAGACCAGTTATCCTCAAGGAAATATAGGATATTGTGGCCTTTATCCTGGGACTCAGCCTCACCCTGGGATGGGGAGAGGTTCCCAGCCAATGACCAGCTGAGGGGTCCGAGCTACAGCCCAGAGTCAGGAGGACACCTGCCTTTCCCAAGGCCACACAGTGTCAGAGGATGAAAACAAAGATAGGCCAGGGACCAGGGTTTAAGCATCATACAACTCATGATCATCAATAATACCAAAATGTATAATGAATATTTATTTATTAACATAGATATAAACAAAGCAACTTTTTAGGAGTTATCCTTTATTGTTTGTTTGTTTGCTTTTTATTTTTTTTGTGTTCTTTTTTGTTTTGAGGGCAGTGTCATTGGCCCTCATATGTGGGACCGAACCAGGGCCGCTGGCTTCCCAAGCCAGTGCTTAACCACCACGCCACTCGGCCGGCCCTTAGGAGTTATTCTTTAATTGCCTCTGCTTTTATATTAATTTCCCTGTCTTTATTTTTTATTTTGTGTATTTGTGTTCCACTTTTTTTTCCATGACTAGTTTATACAGTAGTTTACCACATTCACAATGTTTCCCAACAAGATCAGCTTCTGAATGTTATATTTTGACTCACTAATATCTGTGATGTAGCATTTCTTAACATTTTTGTGGTATATGGGTCTCTGGATGAACATGATTAAAATTTATGATCCTTTCTTCAGGAAAATACACATACTCACACATTCCTTAAAAATTACATACAGATTTTAGGGTGTTTATTTACCAGACTGACATTCATTCATGGATCTTCAATTAGAAGCCCTATTCTTAAGTATTGTCAAATAGTACATCTGTTGAATCTTCAAGGTAAAGTTCAGCTCAGTCCTAGGTCATCTCATATTTTAGAACTGAATCCACTCTGTTAAGGGTTTTAGAATTCTACTGCTACAACAAAAGACTCCCATTATAATCATTTTATGCCAGGCAATGTATGAGCTTTTTAATTGTCATCACAAAACCCCTAGGAGGTACGTACTCTTATCATCACCATTTTACAAATAATGAAACTAAGACATAGTGGGGGTCTCAGTTTTAGGATAAACTAGCCCCAAACCATACAGCTAGCATTGATTCAAGCCAGAATGCAAACCCTGGCCGGTCTAGCACTAAGGATGATGGTTATTTATCAAAAGAAAAGCCATAATAAGCTCCATTCACTCTCAACACCCTCATACCACTGCCCCATTTAAGTTGTTGTTATTGCAGGGGGTGGGTGTAACTGGCATGTAATAGGCAGAGACCATGGATGCTGCTAAACATTCTATAATTCAGAGAAGAACTCCTAACAATGAAGAATAATCCAGTCCACATATCAATAGTGCTGAAGTTGAGAAACTGCTTTAGAGAAAGAAACTAACCATGCCAGTTTCAGAACCCTTTATTTGGAAGCAATATAGTGGGGGGAGGTAAGGGTGGTACAGAGGGACAAAAATAGACAAAGAAACATAAAAACCCCACAGAATTCTAGGAAGTATCTTTAAACGACCTGTTAAGGACTGACTAGTCCCCCCAGATTCATATATTGATGCCCTCACCCCCAGTTACACTGAATGTCACTGTATTTGGAGACAGTCTTTAAAAGAGGTGATTAAGTTAACATGAGGGCTTTAAGGTGTGCCCTAGACCAATCTGACTGGTGTCCTTTAAGAGGAAATTTAGACACCAAGAGAGACACCAGGGTTGCATGTACAGAGGGACAACCATGTGAAGAGGCCACAGGAGGGTGGTCATCTGCAAGCAAGGAAGGGGTTCTTCGAGTAGACCTTTCCCTTAGGGTCCTCAGAGGAAACCACCCTGCTGGCACCCTGATCTTGGACTTCCAGCCTCTAGAACTGTGACAAAATAAACCTCTGTTGTTTAAGCCACCTAGTCTTTGATACTTCCTTATAGCAGCCCTAGCAAACTAATACATTACTTAAGGCTATAAACTATTTTCAAGAAACTTCCGCATTCTTAAAGTATTTTTATAGAGCCTATTGCTATGCTAATTAAACATGATTCACCTCTTCAATAAACCTAGTATTTAACTTCATTTATTATGCAGCACTTTGTTAGCTTAATTTTCTTTTTGGAGCAAAATCCACTTTTGCTTCCCATTTCAGGCTTTTCAGACTGCCAGGGCCTTCAAAAGCCTTCAAAAGCCTGCACCCCAGTGTTAGGCTCCAATAAGCCTGCTGTGTGGACTGGCGACACCTTAGCTAGGCATTGTCTCCATATGCAAAAGACTCAATGGTATTTATTTGGATGATGTTTCAAAGCTGTTGTCTTTCAAAGGTTGACAAATAACTTATTTCAAAAGTTAAACCAGTCAAATGAGATCTTCTCAAAAGGCAAACTGTTGGCTTTGTTAATATGAGATGTAATGAAGCATCCTAAGCGATGAGTTTTTGTTTTTGTTTTGTTTTACAGTTTCACAGATATCATTTAGACGCTGATTTTAAACATCAGCATTTTCCCATTCCAATCATCTGAAAAGCAATGGATGTATATGGTTCATACAAAGGAACCCTGAGCTTTCCCTTTATTCCCGTTTCCTTACAGCAGGCCCCTGTTCATGCTTTCCCAGAGTTCATGATGGTTGGGTAGCAAAAGTTTACATCCCACAGAAGCTCCTCTTTATAGTCATTCTTTACAGACATAGTAGCATCCTTTGCATACATGATGGAAAAGGTCAATGTCACACACACAGCATTGCTGCTGAAACTCTTCTTTCCCATGATAACCTAAACATGACTTCTGTCACCTGTACATTCTACCTGCTTCCTATTGGGACTGATCCTTTTAGTAACTTACAATGAATACAACAGTCTCTTACTCCAGCTATGAGACTATGAAACAGTCCAGGCATCAATCTGAGCCTCAGATCCTCTAAAATATCCCTCTGGCTAATGATAGTTTGGGAATGAGGGTGAACAGGATGTGGGTGGCATTTCTGTGCTATCTCATACCTTTTTTTCTTTTTTTTTTGAGGGCAGTGTCACTGGCCCTCATAAGTGGGACCCGAACCCGGGCCGCTGGCTTCCCAAGCCAACACTTAACCGCCACGCCACTGGGCCGGCCCAATCTCATACTTTTTGATGTGTCCACCTACCTGTATCTGTGCTTTTCTCTCAGCACCTATTTCCTGAAAGTTCATGTAGTAATAGAAAAATTAATACATTGCTCAGAGAATCCACTGCTGTTTCTGAACGTGTTTTTTTTTTCCCCTCAGAAAATAAATGGCATCTTGTTTTCTTTTGTTATGTGTGGCTAGTCACATCCCCCACCCTATTGCTGCCTCCATGAGCTAATAAGCTGAATGAAAGCAAGCTCTTTGAGATTAATGTATGCTGTCTCTTTTGTAGCTTTCTGCTGCCTCTGCTAGAAGTTTTCCTTTGGTTTTAGGGACACTTTGTTTTTTACGATGACGAGGGCAGCAAGTGCTATGGGCATAGGAGGGCAGGCTCGAGGGGTGTTTGGCACCCTTCAGTCTGCACAGCAGTTCCCACACAAAGAATTGCCATACCCCAAATGATAGCAGCACACCTGTTGAAAACCACTGACAGTAACACTCTAGGCGTTCCACTCTAGGTCAAAGCATTAGAGATAGAAATAGCGGCTTCCTCTAAGCCTTAAAGATAACACTTTCCTTGACAAGACACTTTGGTTACTCTGTGCCCCTGCAACCTTAACTGTTTTACATCTGAGGACTCTGAGGGTAAGGATGCACTCTGTGCTGATGATGACATCTGGAAAGTGACATTGAAAGGTGCTTCAATGCACTGCTGTTGGGGAATACATCTCCTGCAAAGTGCTAGCCTAAGCAGAGAGAATAAACATCATTCACCATGTCCTCAGCAAACATTTCCTGGGCATCTTTTCTTCTCTGTACTTTGCTAAGATACTCTGGAGCTGCAGATAATTTATAGAAGATCCTTGCCTGCGAGGAGCTATTTTATTGAGTAACTGGCTTAAAAAATTGCCTGATCCACTGGGTGACCTTCTCAATGACTCTTAGTCTTTAGGAGTCTTTGGATTGATATATTAATTGTTCATGGGATGACTTAGGGTCTTATTCCCTTGCTGTGTGGGTGGCAATTAGGGTCTGAAGAAATAAGGTTCCTGGTTTAAGGGTTTAATGAACTTAAATATCCTCCTTAAATGGAGAAAAAGGTTATATGATTTCAGATATAGGTAATACCATGGTCCACTCAGGTAATATGTTTATGACCACTTTTAGTTGCAGTTCAGGCTCTGCTACTAACTAGCATAAGCTATAGTAAAGAACGTGTTACAGTGTTTCCAGCATATTGTCTGAATTCAGATAAACTTTGCATGGAATGTAGGCCTTGCCACATACTAGCTGCACATCCTTGGGAGGCTTATACCACAATTGGGAGCCTGTGTCTTCATCTTCAAAACAGCAATGTTCACTGTAACAGCATTGCAATGGTAGAGGATTAAATTAGAAAATGGATCATCATTTGGCACACTACCTAAAACATGACAAAAGCAGTTTCACCTTGAGAAAACTACTTAATCAGTTTCTTCAAATGAAAAATGGGGGGAAGGTTGGGCGGGGAGGGAGAGCTGAATGAAAGATCACATGCAGCATCAGCTTTCTTGCTGTTGAAGTGAAGTGTTTAAACAAAAGCTAGGTGTTGAAATTGGTTATGCATGGATTTCTAAAAAGACAATATGGGCCCAGATTTCTTTATGAAGATGACAAACTGACCAGTTTTTCCAAACTCTGCTGAAGATATACTACATAATATCAGACACTCAGCAAAACACACCCATCGGCTTTTACATGGAAATCTGAGTTACAATTTCATACAGCATCAAACTAGGGAGCATGGCTAAGTATACCTTTTCATAATAAAGGGCCAAGTTTTGGTCAGCTCTTATATACTACATCAGGAAAGAGTGTCAGGGCCCTATTTTCCTTCACAAGGAGGTGGTTCCATATTTAAGCGACATCTTCCTGGGGTAAGAGTTGGGATAATTCGTAGAGAGATTTTCATCCTCAGTATTGAAAAGGCTCTTAGAAAATGGAGTTTTCTAAGATTGATTTCTGGCACTTGACAACTTTTTTCAATTTTCATATGTTACCAATAAGGTGCTCAACATGTCACCATTGGCATAATAGTGATGGATCATTGTCATTGCAGGATTTCTCTAGAGCATAGAGAGAGAGATGTTTTCCAAGAGGACCTAGGGTTGCCTACAGTTTCTGCAGTTTTGAGGAGAGGAGCAGAACCACGGAAGGCTACCCCTTTTAGGAATTCATGTTGACCTTGGCTTATATCTTGGCCTATGGAGAAATGTAACAATCATGTTGTATTGTATGACTCATCATGCCTTGCAGCACACACACAACGATCTAAAGGAGGTAATAAACCTCCATGAGGATCTAACTGTAGCTTTATCACCTTGTGTGCAACACTTCTTTCTTTCCATTAAGTTTTCAGGTAAAATCAATCGCTCCACATATTCATTTGGTAGACCAGACACTCTGACTCAAAACACTGGACAGTTCCTGACACAATCAAAACTAGGTTGACGAAAGGCACCCTAGGTGATTGTTATGATTTGTAAAGATCTGAAAGACCCAGATGGTGAAGATTAGACATTTATGTAGCACAGTGGAGTTCTCCCTGGCCCCTTCCTCCTCCTTGCACTCTTTAATGAGCAAGAGACAGTTAACAAGAAGAGGTTCAAAAACTATAATGATATAGTTTCTACTATTCTTCTTCATCCTAAAATCATCTTTAGCAAATGATAAGATTAACAATATTAACATGTGTTTGCAGAGCAGGATGTTTTCTTTAAAATGAAATAGTATATGCCCCTCATAATATTTCAAGGATCTTTTCTGTAATTTGAAATAAAAATTAATGAAAATATGAGAGTTGAGGCATTTCTTTTTCCTTATAGGCAAAATGAATTTCATTTGGGAAAGTAACAATTCTTTTTTTTTATATTTTTGGCCTGATTTTAAATAGGTGTTACAAGTCTTTAAATAAAGTCTATTGAGTTATCATTTTAAATCACTAAAATACACCCAGTATGTGTACAGTTTGAGGAGTTTTGACACATGCCTGCATCTGAATAACTGCCACCAAAATCAAGGTATAGAACGTGTTGTTCGTCATTCCAAAAATTAAAAGCAAAACAAAACAACGTTCACTCATTGTTTTTGCAAATAATTTACTCCATTCCTGCCTCCAGGCAACTACTGATTTGCTGGTTTCTGTCACTAAGATTAGATTTACCTTTTCTATAAGTCCATATAAATGAAATCACATGCTACATGTCCTTTTATGTCTGGTATCTTTCATTCAGCATAATTATTTTGAGATGTATTCATATTGTTGCATGTGACAATAGTGTGCTCCTTTTATTGATAAATGATATTCCACTGTAAGAATGTACTGAAATTCTTTTATGCATTTACCAGTTGATGGATATTTGGTCTGTCCCCAATTTAAGGCTATCATGAAGTTGATATGAAGCTTTCTCAGTCTTTATGTGGACATATGTTTTCATTTTTCTTGTATAAATGCCTAGGTTTGACATTTCTGGGTTGCATGGTATGTAGAAGTTTAACTTTACAAGAAACTGCTCCACTGTTTTCCAAAAAGGTTGAGCTCTTCTATATTTACATTGACATTGCTCCACATTCTTACGACCATTTGATATTACTAGTATTTATTTTTGAATTGCTGGAATCCTGCTGGGTATGTAGCAGTATCTCTTTGTGGCCTTTTTTGAATATTCCTGATGATTAATGATGCTGGGCATGTTTTCATGGGCTCAGTGGCCATCTTTTTTAGTGAAGTATCTGCCTAAATTCTTTGCCAATTTTTTTTCACTAAGCTGTTTTGTACCTTATTTTTGAGTTCTTCAGGGATCTCTATATATGCTACATAGGAATCCTTTTGAAGCTCATTTTTGAAGATTATTAGGACCAATTAGGGTATGCTTTATTTTGAGTTTGTTTATGCTACAACTAAGATACAATCTTCTACTGTACACACAGAGTACACTGGGTGTTCAAAACATCTCCCTACTCTGGTCAGTCAAAATGCATAGGGATTCTAGACCAGTTTGTGCTCTAGGGTCGACAGCAGGTTCTAGAATATTATATTGCTTTGTTCATCATTGTTTACTTATGAAGTGCTTTAGGAACTTAACTCTTGTTTATATCAATTAGCCCACGATAAAACTGATTTAGTTACATGTGTTTCAGTGCAGTCATAAGAACCTGTTGAAGACATTAATCAAGGAGTTACTGTATTCAGTCTGTAACTCCCAGTCATTCTTTGCATGGCTTCATGCAGTTTCTGTTCCTGCTGGCTTAATATTCTGTGTCAGAAGCAAGGCACTAATAGATTCTGGCACTCATTTTCTGTATAACTCTCTCTTTTCCAGCTCTTCTTCCTACAAATTCAAGTAACCTCAACCTCCATAAACATCTTTGTCTACTCAGTAAAACTGATGTGCTGTATTTATATGACCATCTAGAAAGTGAATCCAAGATGTTCACAGGCATCATCTTGTTTCTCCCCTTCCACAGACCACAGTCCTTTTTCCTATTGTCCAATGTCTGTCAACAGTCATCTTATAATTTTTGGCCTATTCTCTAGTTGTTTATGATAGAAAGATAAATTCATTCCAATTATTTCATTACGGCCAGAGCAGAAATCTCAACATTCTTCTTAAAATCAGCTTGGGCATGTAGATGGGATGAAGAACATGTGCATCCAATTGCATATTTCATTTGAAAAATGTAAATTTATTATATTTTAGAATAATACAGTTAAGGGAAAGAAAACAAAGAGGTAAATGTGTTAGTGTATATATGTGTGTGTAGATATAGTCTGCTCCATGTACTAGGTCTAACAAAGATTAACTATGAAACATATAAGAAATTCAATGTTTGTTGAGCAAGCAAGAGTTTGACTGCTTGTGACTTTCTGTGACTTCCTATAGTAGGAAAGACCAATATATTGTAAATGTGTCCCCTCACACCAATGTGGCTCATGAGACTATTCTTTATCAGGTTTGGGAATCCAGATTTGACACAGCCCACACTGGTCTGCTCCTCTGCTGTACTCTATAAAAACACGGGGAAAAACAAGTCTAATGCATTTTGAAGGTAAAGAGGATATGTGTTTGAATTAAATATATCATTCAGAACTTATCAGTCTTTGCCAGAGAGGGGGATATGAGAGGTACATTTGCTGGGGAGCCTGGCAACCTGTTGCATATCTGTAGCCTAAAATATAGATATTTTGAGGCTAGTATAGCCTCTGTTTCATTGTTCCTTTTTCCCCTTACTTCCTCTCATTGTTGGATTTTTACACTAACCTCTTTTGAGGCTCACTCTTGATCCTTTACTAAACCTTGCATTGAGATGAGATGTTGAGCTTATTTCCATGGAGACTGAATGTCCCAGGTAAGCATTTCTTAACCCATAAATCTTTGCATATTAACAGGACAAAAACAAGGAAAGGCAGTCATAAAAGTATGGCCATCTGAAAACTTTCTCTTCGTATATATGTATAATATTTGATAATGTGTGTATGTGTATGTTATGTGTACTCAGGAGTTGATTTGAGTGAGGTTTTCCAAGTGCCTCTATAAGGGGTGAAAGCCAGCAAGTACTACTCATATTTAAATCCACTCCATCTGTTCTGCTCCTAGAGTGAGTAGTGCAAACCATGGTACATCCTGGTATACCGCTAACCTAACAAAATATATGCGAATTGTACAAGATTGACCATTTAGGAAATAAGAAAATCTAATTCAAAATATGCAAAACAAAATGGTAACTCATAAGTAATACACATAAAAATAAATGTACACAATCCATATGAAAAATTTGATAGCACATTTTGAGGAATGTAAGATATATCAATAAAGACTTAATTTGTAGGAAATATTGTTACTACTCTACTCAGAAACTCAGGAATTTAATAAAACCAGAAAAAAAATTTTTAACTTGATAAATGATTCAGAGTTACTGTGGAAAGACAGAAAAAATCATGGACTTGCCCAAATGTAAGTATAATTGACTTGCATTATACTTGCATAGTAAATGGATTACATAATTTAAAAATAAATTAGAGAAAACAAAAAAGTTGATATAAAATTTTTATATTTGCTCAACTTTAGTTTGATTAACTAGTCTTCAAAATATTTTCACGCTCAGGTTGTTTCAAGGTCTGTTGTTAAATACAAGATATCTTGAAGATTTCCATTTATCTTGGTCACATTAAAAAAAATATTTCATGGAGAAAATCATGATATAAAGTTACGGATCTAGAAATAGGAAGCATCCTTAGTATTAAGGCTGAGCAAAGCCCAAAGTTTTGAAACACTTCCTAACACAGTTAAGTTATACTGGCTTCTGGTAAGAAAGTTTGTTAAAATACCATTGATATTTACATTGAGACAATGATAATGAGTGTAATGAAAGTGTTACATGTAGAGGGGCTACTTGTGGATGGCCATTGGTTAAAGTAAGTAGTATCTGAAAAAACAATCATGTAGGAATCATTCCAAGCATGAAGTGTGCCCTTTTGAATATTATATATGAATTGCTATCTCCAACTGAATCGAAATTTGGAGTTACATAATACATGTGATGCTACATTAAGGTTGCATCAAGAGAAGTCAGAGGAAGGTACCAGAAGACCCAGTTGGGGAAGGAAAGGTGCATATGTTCGAGATATATCTCAGCTATTTATCAACATTTTTACACTTAGTAAATCACTAATATGCCTCAAAGTGTGTTGCTTTATCTCAAAAATCAATTCCTTCTTTTCAATCATTACCCTACTTTTTTAGATTATGGTGAAAATCAAATCAGGTCATATACGTGAAAACGTTATATCATCATCCTTATTATTCAATTATTTCTAAAGCTTCAAGCTCTTAAGATTAAAAATGCTAAAAGTTTTAACGTTGACCCAGACACATTAATTAGATTGCTGAAATCAAACAGAATGTGTCAATTAAAAAAGAGTCAAGATGACAGAGTGGCCAACTTATATTTAGAATGCAAAAGGCTATTAAGTTTTCTTTCCACCACCTCCTCCCACCTGTCACCTTAGAGCTATACTGGTGTTAGTTGCTTATGCAACACCTGATGGAGAAAAATAATCCACTCAAAATTATAAATGGTTCTACCAGTCTATCATGGCACTACCATGGGCATCGATAGGGTACAATGGAAACATCATTGGCCTAAGAGTTAGGCATTCCAACACTGATCTTTATTAGCAGAATGATTCAGTTTCTTCATCTTTAAAATAAGGCTTAGATATAATCCTTTCCTTAGACCTACATCCAGTTCTAATATGCTGATTCTGAAAAAATTCAAAGGTATACATCCATCACATAAAAGGTACCATGAGTACTCTTTGGCAAGAGATATGGTATTTGCTTACATAAAAGTTATTTTCTGCCTCTTTGTAACTCAGTATAACATATTATTTCATTATCACTCTGAAATGTCAATGTTTTGAATGTATTTATGTCACTGCAGACTTTGTGGACCCCCATACACAGGAGTGAAAAGAAAAATCAGAAAGGTACAATGGTAAATGAGTGTCCTCATTTTACACAACACAGTCCATTTTTCTCATCTAATTTCTAAGATGACAAAGTATTTCTATTCCATAGAAAAAATCTTGAGAAGGGTAAGAGATGCTATTACTATAAAGCAATTTCTTAATAGGAGAGTATCAGAGGACAAAGGCTGTTTAATATGAAAAGGAGAAGATACCAAGGAAGATAATTGAGCTACATTCATGATAAATGGTTCACAGGGGGGTAAATCTTTCTGTTCGACCTA
The DNA here is from genome assembly GCA_033961575.1 of Aselliscus stoliczkanus. Taxonomy (NCBI): domain Eukaryota; kingdom Metazoa; phylum Chordata; class Mammalia; order Chiroptera; family Hipposideridae; genus Aselliscus; species Aselliscus stoliczkanus. The sequence continues at coordinate 118,549,419 of CM066736.1, forward strand.
TTTTAAATATGTGAAATAGATTAAAATGCTCATCACTAAAGCCCTGTCCCTAAACACCATTGTAACAAATGTCATTATATAGTGACTGTTCTTCAAACTGGCCCTCCTATAGAGCTCTTATAATGTGTAATAGGGTAAAAGAACCCACAATACAATCAGAGCTAGCAAACTGAAAACTGATTAGAGCGTTTTTCTTTTCTTCTTTTTTTTTTCTAATATAAAGAAGGCTAATGAATATACAGATTGTCAGTAAAATATTATGGAGGTGGAAGGGCTCTAGAGAGTAGAAAAGGGGGCCGGCCGAGTGGCGCAAGTGGTTAAGCGCTGGCCTCAGAAGCCAGCGGCCCTGGTTCGGTCCCACATGTGAGGGCCAGTGACACTGCCCTCAAAAAACAAAAAACAAAAAAAAAAAAAAGAGAGTACAAAAGGAATGAGGAAGGAGATAAAGGGAGACAGTGAAAGTTGCAGAGGGATAGTAAGTGAAAACATAGATGCACATATACCATACGAAATACAAAAATATATAGAAAACAATATCAATCAATTGCTAATAGACAATCAACTCATTATGTTGGGTTCAGGAAACACCCCAAACCTACACTACACAACAGCCCACTCACGCACTACATTCTGTATTCTCTAATTTAGTTTTTGGTTGGCTGCTTGGTCTGTATCAGAAGATGTAGGAAATTTTCACCCTTAGCCCCTGACCTTTAACATAAAAATGCATTTTCAGAATTGGCGTTACAGTTCCTCTACTTAGAAACACAAAGGATGATGACTAATGAATCTGGCTTTTCAGCATAACAAAATATCTTAAAATATATTTTGTCTTTAACACTTGCCAATATTCCTATTTACCAATTGTATCCTTTATGTTTTCTTCTAATCTGTTGGACCCTAATCATGAAAGATGAAAATGTTGATTTGAGAAGCTGGTTCTCCTTATGCCAGAATAGCTATAGCTCTTAGTTCACACCTAAATGCACCTAAATGCAGAGTAAATAAAATCAAGTTTAATAAGTAGAGAGTATTGTATTCGGGAAAGTGAAATGGCAGGCTTTCTATCCTGTAATTAACACAGCCATCACTTAGGGTTTACAGTGGGATACAAAAATGCCATTTACAATTTGAAACAAAAGAACCATTAGCTTTCTGCCCCCTTTATTGCATTATTGATTTACAATCCTTTACTTTCATTTATTCCAGTCAAAATTGGCATGCCTCACCCTTTTTTTTTGTCTTTTTCTTTAAAGTGAGTATTGCTGATTTTGCTTCCAAACAAAAACCTCCCAAACCTCTTTTCTCACTATCAGCTTCTTAATTTGTTTCATTAATAACAACGTACACTTCCCTTGATTATGTTTTTGGCATATTTGCTTGCAGACACCTTCTGCCACACCACGATAACATTTTGTCATGTCCCCTGTTTTGAGAGGATCACAGGGAACAATGACCACTGCCCCGACACGGCTTTCAATGTGTGTAGCTATATTTATCCTGACTTCTGCATCAAGCTCTGTCCTGGTTGCTCTTACTTACAGAAAGATGAGAATGAATGTGACATGACCTCTTATTCTTCTCTGGCCCACACCTCACCCCACTATACCACACACTTTCTATTTGAATTCATATCATCTTTATTAGCTCTAGCAACATGACTTGATACAACTAAAATGCTCAGCTGAATCTAAATTTACCAACCGCAGCTTCATACTCTGTCTTCCTTTAAGGTGCCCTATTGCAATTAGTAATTGGCACAAGAATCAGCTCAAGAAAGCTGAGTTTCTGCAAAGAACTAAGTTGGGAATGCCAGTTTATTTAAAGCCTTTGCTACTTGGGTTCTCTGTGACAAAGACTATTAATAGAATCTGTGAACCTTTTATAAACCTAGAGGATATAACTCCTATTTATCACATATGATTCAAAGTAACAGATAGAATTTCAGTATTGTAAATTACAGTAACATCTTTATAACAGACACACACACACACACACACACACACACACACACACATATTTATCCATTTAGTTGGGTTTGACCACTGGTTTATTTTTTACCAGGAATTAATTTTTAGACATTAACATAGCAACTTTGTTACAATGAAGACAATTGTCCACAAACAACTTATAACAGTTTTAAAATCATCAACTGGGGTGTTGTTTAATTACCACCCCCCAAAACGTCTGCTATTCATAATGATTCGTGCTTAAATAGCACCAAAGTTTAAATAACTGGACAAAGTGCTCAATCACAGGAGCAATGTCACATCTAAGTCTATACAGAAGATGTGAGTTTCCAATTCGTTTGATAATCTTACAAGAGATGACTTGTCCAAATGAGCACACTTATTTTTCTTTCCCTAATATAATTATTTGTGGAAATTATACTTTTCTCCAGAAATTCACTTTTGGTTACATTTTTGGAATTCTGTGTGACCAGGATTTCAGCATTTGATCTGATTATCTTCAATGTCATATTAAGAGATTGAGTTTGGAGAATCCCCTCAACAACCTAAGATGACTGAATAAGGAAGGTAAGTATTCAAGTTGGGGAAATTCATCTGAGTTCAGAATATGTTCCAATTTTAGGGTAATAAGATATATTTTCATGGAACTTGTAAATCAATTCTATTCTACTCATGGTATTTTTTTTTTGTTGTTTTTTTAGCTGAGCCCATCCTGCCACCTGTTGGCAGCTCAACAGCAACTCAGCTTGGGCTGGCATCGAACCGCCGTTGCTCAGAGCTCAGCTCGCACTCTTGAGCGAGTTCTTAATCAACTGAGCCACTCGGCCAGCCCTTAAAGATAGTTCTAAAGGTGAGCCTCAGAATTATTTTATAAAAGGGGAGAGTAAGGCTATGTTCTTGATAGAAGTGCCTGACAAGCCAATTACTAGCAACATTCATTGGACAGATACTGCTATTTAAGAGTTTTATGCTCTACCGACTGAGCTAGCTGGGCACCAGATACTGCTATTTAAAAACCTCTGAATTGCATGTTTTGTCAGAGGATTCATTTCGACTTATCTTTCAGTTTAAAGAAGAAATGTTTAAAGATTCTCATCAGTTAAAGATAAACATATCTATCTCACTAAAGCCTAATCCTGTGCATTATAGTCATTTAATATCCAATTCTCTTGAGCTCCTACCTCAGTCATTCACAATGCCTACCTTCATGCCTCAGAGAGAATTCGGAAATAGTGAAGCACCACCTTCAAATCACATCTAAGATCTAGAAGCAGCTAAGCAGGTGAGCGGTCACTAAGCAACCCAGGCAAGGTTGAAGAGTTAAACCCTGTTATAAAATGGGTCAGGAGACCAAGGAAACATATGCCTTCTCTAATAAAAATCTGCCCAACCTCTCCCATAGGATTGCTGTGGTACTCAGCTGTGATAATGGACTGGGGAAGAGCTTGGAAAAGCAAAAATCAAATCGTCCATATGAGGTAGTGAAAAATAACTTAGATCTCATGTTGTTCTTCTATAATTCATTGAGCAATAAGAGTAACTTGTTTGAGAATCAATTTAAGTGAGACTTATCGATGTCTCCCAACCAGTCCCATTCTTGCCTCTCCCTTGTTCTTGTTTTGTTTATACGCAGATTATTTTTGTTACAGAAATATATGCACTGGTTTTAAACAAAGTTAATTATTTTGAAAGGTTAAGTCTCTGATAGTGAATGCTGTAATCTATTCCATATGGCAATTATAGTAAATATTCCATAACTAAAGACCCTTGAGCAATATCTAAAACATAACTGACCTTTAGGCTACAGAGAGAATGAAACAGCATACGGTTTTTAAGGTTTATTAAGTGTTTTAAAGATTCAACAAATTAGAATGTAAAAAAACAAGGAAGGAAGGGAGGAAAAAAGCAAAGAAAAAAAAGGAGGAAGAAAGGGAGAGGAGAAATTTGACTATTTGAGTGGCAAAAAAATAATTGAGGGTTACCTTCAGCTTGTAGAAAAAGAACATTTTAAAAATACTTGCCAAGTTTCAAAAGGATAAGAGTCTGCCCATTAATTGAATGGTAATATATGTGTAGACTTAGAATTTGGGAAAATCAGCTACAATTTTATAATTATCATATAGTTATACAATCTATGTTGTTATGCTAATTAACACATCTCTGTCTGGACAAGATAAGAGATGGTGCTCAGGAATGAATACAAGTCTATGAATCACGGGCTGAATTCTGCTAATGTCAGGTGAGATTTATGAGTAATAAGAAAAACTGGGTATGCATTTCAGCACCATCATGTTCTTGTAGTTACAGCATGTCCTTCAACTTTTAAACGTCCGGTCTCATAGTTTGCAAGATCTTTTCATGAGTTTCCAACTGTCATAAATTATTTATCAGTTAATTTATTTAATGAATTATTTAACAGTCCTCTTTTACTTTAAGAGAAGTGATATCACTAACGGATGTTATTGATGTCTCTGAAATAGCATTTCTTGGTATAGGTTACTAGAGAAATAATCCATAATCACCATTTCCTCTTTTTCATAACAAGCAATTTAAAATGTTTTTGTTCACTGTACAATTTTTTAAAAATGGATTTGCACACTGGACACAGATACCATCAAGTGATCTTCACTTGAGATGGAAAGCAAGTAGTTCACTGGAAGATCCAAGACTATATTTCACTGCCCTCTGGTGGGATGAAGGACATACCTTCTCAAATTACTCAGGACAATATATTTTTAACTATTCCTGGGAAAACAGCTTTAAATTATATTCAGATATTTGTCATTTAAGCCCAAAGGATTTACCAGGTTCTGTCCAAAATTGACTGGTACCTCTAGAACAATGCATATTTCACCTCAACCTTATGCAAATCCCACCACCGTGCATTACCACCCTACGACATCCTGCCCTGTGCAGAATAGATGAGCAGTGGATATTGGTAGGAAAAACAAGAGTTAAGAAGAAAGAAACTTACACTAAAAGTAAGGGCTATTACTATTATCATTACAGAATACGGTGACTCTCTACCAAATTATGTAAGTTGTTATCCTTTTTTCTTTCTATTAGCTTTTTTCTAAAATGTTTGCTGATCCCGAGTTTAAACTAATGTGGAAGAGGAAAGACCAAATTGATTGTTTCTGGAAGCTGGTATGGTTTCAGTTGTGAGTTTGGGTCTCTTTCTCTGGGATACATTGAATTATTAGCCACAACTATTCATTCCCCTGGAATTGTTTTATACATTTACACCCTTGTCACATCCTCAGGGGGCACAGGGTGAACTTTTCCAACCATTGGTTTAGCATTTTGCCTAGTGACTTGCTTTGACCAATAGGAGATTAATGGAAAGGACTTGAGCAGACTCTTGAAATATGCTTGTGCAGGTGGAGTGGCCATCTTTGATTCTGCCATCATCATGAGAAGAAAATATTCTAAATGGGCACAGTTTGTGGGCTCTATAAGGAGAACTGAGGTTTACAGCAACCACATATACAACCTGAACTCAAATAAGAGACACCCCAGCCAACGTGCAGGTGTGTAAGTGAGATATAAATGTAGGACTCTGAGAGTTTTTTGATTGATTGTTAATAGCAAAAGCTGATACCAGTAGGCTTCTGCCATTAATAAAAAAACTGACCAAAAAGTTCATGAAAGTACAGTAAAACTTTGTTATTTGGCAGCATCTGTGCAGGTAGCAAAGGTTAACACGGGGGGACTTGGGGTTATGGTTTCCCATACCCCATAACCATCATTAGCCTTTTCTTAGCCACACCAAATAAACACATAAGCCAAAGACAAAGCATGCTTTCTAGGGGATGCATCTACAGGACAAGTTCTCGAATCTCCATTAGCAACCCCTCGAAAAAGCTATCTGTAATATGCAAATGATTTGTGTCACAGGGTGAAATCCTTATAGAAATACAGCTCTGAGTCAGGGTTGCTGGGTTACTCCCTTGAACTAAAATGATACTCTCTATGTTTCTCTATACAGAAGTTTTTGTATTGACATGGCTCACAGGGGAATAGACAGACAACAGGAGGCCCTGACCCCCATGTCAAAATAAGGAGGCTTTTACTGAGAGTTCAAGACCCTCAAGGTGTTTTCCTTCTTACCTCACCTCATTGCCTGCTGGGCTCCAATCTTAGATGTCAGTGTGAACACTCAGAAACAAACCCTACCCCTACGAATTTCTGAAGTACCTTAGAGAAATTAAACTATTCCCTGAGAGGCAAAATCCTTTGCCACATATCGTTCTGTCGGCTGTTGAATGGGGGCAAGAGAAGAAACAGGAACAAAAGGGAGTGAGAAAAGGATCTGACTAATCTTGCTGTTGGGTGCACAGACCTTTAGTTAATTACCCAGATACTGATCCCCATTGCCCATGTCTGCCCTTGTACTCACTGACATCAAGCTGGGAGACTCTGCAGCTGGTGGGGAAAGAACTGGTCTCCAACAACCTTCTCTGTCACGTGTCCACAGTGGCAGTTTTCTCTTCTGGTCTGTCTACCCATGTGATCCTATCCACTTTCCTAATTACAGAATTCTTCAGCATGTCTGAACCGTTAATGGCATGCTCACTGTTGCAGGTCTATGTCTCATTTTACTGTCATACTGTCAATACAATGTACATGGGAAAGCAAGTGGAAAAGTAGGTGCTTCATCTACCATCGTGATCCAGAAGTCAGTTTGGCAATTTACAAATATTTTATTAGAGGCAGCTAATTTAAGCTTTTGTTTAAAAAACAAACAAAACAAAACAAAGACAAAAAACCATCCTGCAACATGGATTGGAACTAGGTGAGCCTGAATTTTAACCAGTTTTTTTTCCTAAATGATTGTGTTATGAGTTCTTTACATTTGCCCAGAGATTTCAAAGAAGAATGTGTAGGGTGAAAGCAGGACAAATTACATCAGCTAAGCTGGTACATGGAACTCTTTCCATGGAAGGAAAGGCAATGGTATATTTTTTAGCATCTTATAACATGCAAAGCATTGCACGTTTATACATGCTATCTAATTTATTCCCCAAAATGTACTGAGACAGGTAATTCTGTTTCCATTTTACAAATTAGGAAATTAACTGGAGATATTGTGTAACCTAAAAAAAAAGTTCACACAGCTATTCAGAGACAGAGCTTAGTTTGAATTTGAGTTCTTTGTTCTCCGTCAAGGAATTTCATCCCAGAGTTCTCAGATTATCCCAAAGAGAGCATCCCTCATAAGTGTGGTGTTCTGCTTTTCCCAAAAATGCATTCAAAGCAGCTGGATGAGTGTTCAACTTAATCAATCCATTAAACATTCTTTTATTTTCCTTTCTTTCCTCAGGCTAACGTTCCTTTTGCTCTGACTTGGTGGGTCATCTGGATACATCGTGATGCTCTAAAATTTGCAGTCTTGGAGCCAGCCGAGTGGCACAGTGGTTAAGTGCTGGCTTGGGAAGCCAGTGGCCCCGGTTCGGGTCCCACATATGAGGGCCTGTGATACTGCCCTCAAAAAAAAAAAAAAAATTTGCAGTCTTGCCTATCTCTAAGGACAAATAAAACCTCAGTATTTGTAAATGTTTAAGTTCTGAACATTTTCATGCAATAAAAATGTCATCATAGTCAAATATTAGCAAAGCTACCTGGGGCATCATACTAATTAGCAGTTAGTTTAAATAATATTTCTACTGTTATTGGGAATTGAAATAAAGAGCAAAGATATACTTTCCCTTTTTTCTTTCTTTTCTTTTCTTTGCCTTGGATTTTGTTCATTTGCCATCAGTGGAAGCTTCTTTAACATTTTCAAGAAAAAACTTTATGAAAACACCATGTTTCTTCTTTGAAATCTCCCAGAATACCTGGATATAGCATGGTTATTTAGATATCAAAAAAAGTAATGTGAGAAACTAATATTTCTTAAAACATTGTAAATTTAATCACATTAGTTGATGGGTTCGAAGGTAGGAAAAGGAGTCAAGTTTGAAATCTCAGACTGTACTGTTTTATTATTTAACATCTATAAGTGTAAATAATTTACAATAGTAATGGGCTAAAACATTAAAATTCTTTTGTTACAAATGCAGGAAAGGTGTGAGCCAGAAATTCTTTTAGTCTCTCTTCATTGATAACTAGTCTGTGCCAACCAAAATGTACATGGTCTATTACACACCAGTATCTAAAGTGTTTGGGATTCTCCCTCTCCTGATTTGTATGCTTTTTCTGGTTTGGTACAATAAAAATGCAAGGTCATAATTTAACTTTACTAATTTCTTAAACATGTTTCTCTCTCTCTCTCTCTCTCTCTCTCTCTCTCTCTCTCTCTCTCTCTCTCTCTCTCAATTGGCATGCTTCTCTATACTTCAGATATATTATATATTTCTGGAATGTAACTGCCACTGTTAGCTCATGTTTCAACTCAGAAAAACCTCATCCTTTGTTGATTTCATGTTAAGTGTTAAATGTAAGCATAGAAACTCACAAACATTTTTACAAGATGAATAAACAAGTGTACTAAATATTAGTCAACCAAGTGTATTAACTAAACTTTTCAATATTTATGGAGTCAGGTACCCTCCAAAATGATGGAGTATATGGGACATTCCCTAGATGTTGGGAACACATAATTGATGTCTGCTAAGTGTCACAGGACAAACTGATGGGCATAATAATAGAGTTACACACGAGGTCAGATTAGCATGGATATGTGATGGATTGTTAACCTGAGATAGCAACAGGTAAGAACAGGCCAAAAAATATTCAAATAAGAGTTATATAGATGGCTGAAGTTTTAAAGGATTTAAAGATTTAGCAGGAATTATTCATATTGAGAAGAGCAAAGGCAGAAAGATTTGAAAGCATATGGTGAGGTCTTGAATTTTTAAATAGCTTATAATATTTGTGCTGCATTAGAAAATATAAAGATATAAAACCATATATATATATAGAGAGAGAGAGAGTGGCTCTATTACAATGGCTGTCATCATGCACTAAAGAAAGGAGTGGTTGCCATTGAAGGGACCCACGATATGGCAAGAATATTGCTCAAATCTTCATTCAAGGCAGGGGCAAATATAATACCATAGCCCTTTTGCCCAACAATTTCTTTTGAAGTTATTATTTGCAAATTAGAATTGTTGCAGCACGGGACTTTATTTTCTTACAATACTACACAGACATTAACATCATATTACCTGTCAGCTCAAAATCACTGATGATTTATAATTACCTGTTTCACTATATGCAAGTTTAAGTCTCTTCGTCAATTCAATTTTGATTGGCTGAGGTGATCATAAAATTCCAAATAGAAACTCCTTGGAAACTAGGTTCCAGCATATAACAAAATAGTTAATTCCTTCTCTTTGTGTCTCCACTGGCTGGCAGTTCTCTCTGAGGTGAGTATGTACTCCAACCCTTCACAGCCTACACTCCACCTTAATCAGAGGAAGCCCAGCGGATTTTCCCTTATGACCACTTCACATAGGAGCAAGGACAGGAATCTCTCATCAGGAGAATGCACAGCATTGTCCTAAAATCTCTGTAAAACACATCTTTCAGAGACTCCAGCCTATGTATTTAAGGCTCACATCAACAAAGCTTTCCATTTAAATAGTTCCTGATGGGAAAATGCATTAGTGTTTGTGATTTGTTAATTATAAATAGACAGACTACTAATGCCTCCTGTAAGGATTCCAAGACATCCTGTGAAAATTAATCATAATGGATATTCTTTTTTTTAATTTCCGTGTCTCTCCAATGGTTAATTATAGCTCCAATGTGTCTAATAAGACTGGGCCACAATGCTTTTATTGGTAGGCCTTAAAATCACAGGCAGCCAAAGGTTCAAGTTATTTAATCAGAGGTCTGGGTTTGTTTGGAAAATTACCATAATATGAGCTGCATTTTGTCACTCAGGGCCTATTTGATGAAAGGCTGTGAATGCTTTCGTCTTCCTTGTTCCAGAGAGATTTGTATTCTTAAAGATCTTCTGCTAACCCCTCGGAAGTTTCTTGTTGCATGAACTTTCTGGTATAAGGGAATGGAGTGCAGGTGGCTATCTCTGGGTAATAAAGCAAAACCACTTGAAGTGTCTTGGAGAGCACTGTATGGTGTTGGTAATAAAACCTAATGCTCTTATAACTGCCTTCTATGGTAAGTACTTTGTCTGAGTCTTTCACATTTAAAAACTTGGGAAATTATTCTGTCGAATCATTGAATTTCTCCCACCTGTTTTTTTATGTCTCAGGAGTCCAACAATTGTTGCTTCTGAAAACATATGGAAAGCGATAAACAAGTGATAGGGGTTGCTAAAAATGCATAATCCCACACACATGGGCTCTTCACTCACTCTGGATGCAACTTGGCTCTGCTTTCCATAGTTTTATAATCACTACCAGAAACGCTTAGGTGAAGATATATTGTTTGTGCAAAAGGTTGAGGACCAACAGAAGGGTGATATTCTAGTGGAAAGATTATTTGGAAAGTGAATATCCAGGCAATTTGCCTTTTGTTTATGAAACACACCTGAATTTCATAGTCCATCTGCTCATTTATTGAGATCTGGATATGGAGGGAGAGGAAGGGAAATAAAGCTGCCCCATGGAAAGAGAGAATCTCATGCTAGATACTCTTCTTTTCCTTCTGGGACAGAGAATACATCAGCTTCACTAAGGTCATTCAGATATTAAACTGGAGAGTCCTTGTTTGTTAAAATATTCAAACTGAATATGATGATTCAATTTATGGAGATTAGGCTTTGTGACATCATCGTTTTGTTCTATCTGGTAAAAAGACTCTGGCTTTTTTTCCTTTTGATGAGTTTGATGAACTAATTTTGTTTTCCTCTTACTCCATCAAGCAGTTCTAAATCTCTAACATTTTTAGAGTTTGCACTTACGTAAATATAAGAATCAAGCATTAGGCATAAATTATAATTTTCTGCTTCTTTCCAGCATGTAAAGATATTCCAGCCTCAGCCCTATTCCAGCATTTGATTATGGTGGGAGGGAGTAGAATATAAAAAAAATTATTACTTTTTTATCATTTTAAATAATTATAAAATGAATAGTGATGCTTCCAAAAAGAAGTCAAAGAATGATCAAAATAGGATTTTCCTTTATTGTTGAAGTCTATTTCTCAACAATGCTGTTGGGTTTGTAAGGTAAGCAGACATGTGGACTGATGAGAAAAAGAAGCCTCGATGGCCAAAGAAAAACAAAAAGGACTTTTTTGTTTTTAAGACCAGAAGGAGTAGTGAAAGAATATTTGAGTTATTAGATATCATTTAGATATCATACCTCTCTCACAGTTGAAAGAATCAACTAAAAATGACAAGGCACTTCTCAAAGACACTTAAGAAATAATGTACTTGCTATTGTTATTTAAAAGTTTAAAACACGGCTCAAAAAGAAAAAAAAAAGCAATTAAATTATATTCCTCAGTGAGCTTTGTTAGTGTCTACCCATAGACCTACATCATTCAAAAACGTACTGACAGGTGTTCAATGTAGTTTGTTTAGGTAACTAGGAGAACTGCACAAGGTTTTCAAATGCACTAATATAATGTATATAGTTTCATCACCATTATCAATGACAACAACCACCTACATTAATGCAACCAGTCATGGTTTGAAAAGCTGTGCATGCACTAACTTTTTTCATCTTCACCAGAAATCAAATAGGTTAGTATGTACTACTATTGCCCTTATTTTGCAAATACAGAAACTGAGGCACAGAACTGTTACATCGGTCCCCTGATGTTATTCTTAGGAAGTCATACAGCTGCAATTAGAATGCAGAGAGCCTGGAAATAAGAGTCCGTGATCTTAACAAGTATGTGTGGTATACATTTAAAAGGGAATGTGCCAAAATGCTATGGAACTGGATATTTGAATAGTAGGAATAGAGGTCATTTTCAACTTCTTTGTGCTTTTATGTACTTTCACATTGTCTATTATGGTCACAAATAATTTTATAATTAGAAATAAACTATCTTGAATATACAGTTGATCCCTGAACAATGCAGGGGACTGACCGTCTGTACAGTTGAAAATTCACGTGTAACTTTGGACTTTTCCAACACTTAATGACAGTCGGGACATGGCCGAGTGGCTCAGTTGGTTAAGAGCTCGCTCAAGAGTGCAAGCTGAGCTCTGAGCAACAGCAGTTCGATGCCCAGCCTGAGCTGAGCTGCCAACAGGTGGCAGGATGGCTCAGCTAAAAAAAAAAAAAAAATGTGCATAAGTTAATGACAGTCATCGCTCAGCACCCCTGAGGGACTTGTCCCAGAACGCCTCGCAAATACCAAAATCCACAGATGCACAAAGTCCCTTGTATACATAACAGCATACACATAGAACATGCCATAGAGTCAGCCCTCTCCATCCACAGACTCCCATCTGTTGATAAAAAATATGTTTTGTGATCTGCAGCTGAATTGGTAGATATGAAACTGGGAACACCAAGGGTTGACTGTATATTTATTGAAATAAAAAAAAAAAATCTAGGGCCGGCCGAGTGGCTCAGTTGGTTAAGAGCTCGCTCGAGTGTGAGCTGAGCTCTGAGCAATGGCGGTTTGATGCCAGCCCGAGCTGAGTTGCCGTTGAGCTGCCAATAGGTGGCAGGATGGCTCAGCTAAGAAAAAAAAAAAAATCTACGTATAAGTTGACCTGTGCAGTTCAAACCTATGTTGTTAAAAGGTCAAATGTACTTTAAAAATACTCTTGCTACCTTCCATTCTTCTCTGTTATCTTCATTTATCACATATGGCTGACTGGGCTTCTTTTTCTAAATGATATCTCTAATGTGAAAAATGAAATCTTAAACTTTCTGTTTCCAGGTATACAGCCTGTCTGTAACAATACCTCTTTTATTAAATCCACAGAGCCTAGATCTATCTTTTATCGGGTCAGCGGTTCATAAATCAACCCCCCATAGATGGCATAATTATGATTCAGAAATCTTTTACTAGCCAAATGCAGAAAAGGGCAACCCATACATTCTAAGAACCTCAGAAGGAACAAACTCAAGATTGTGGACTATAGGCCTCCAGTGAATAAATACGAAGAAAGACAAGGAAATATATTCGACTTGCTAAAATACAAAGACCCTTTTAAGAATTCGACGGCCGAGTGGCGCAGTGGTTAAGCGCTGGCTTGGGAGGCCAGTGGACCCGGTTCGGGTCCTACCTATGAGGGCCAGTGACACTGCCCTCTAAAAAAAAAAAAAAAAGGAAATCGAGCGAGTCTCATAAAAGTCAGCAGGGAAAGTGACTGACAGGGACCAGGGGACAAAAATACTGGTCAGGCATATGGTATTTGTCTCGAGTGTCTTACTAATGATCACATCTCTGGTTTTCCTAGTAATGCTGTTAGAACATCCAATTGATCTCTATAAGGACATTAGTGGAACCCGTAAAATAGCCTATGCAGGCCAGAGCTATGGGAAAACCAAGTCCTGACCCAAAGTCTATCACCATGAATTAGTGCCGATGTCATCATAGGTCCCAATTTTAGTAAATGAGGCTTGGTACCTAGACTGGGACCACGTCTTGGGTTAGTAACACAAGAACAATATACTTAGTGTTTTTAACATATTTTCTTTCTAAATGGGTCCCATTTCTCCCCTCCCCCAGCTCTTCTATCCTTGATTAAACATCATATCTTACACTACTCGACCCAAGCCCTCCCTACCTCATTTCAGATTGCAGTTATTCATCTGTGCTTTTCACGATGCTTTCCTTCCATTGGGGGCGCTCAGTGACTTGCGGTCTTACAAAGCATAACACAGGGCAGTTGCCAGGCACGGGATCTTTACTTCTCTAACCCGTATCTGTTGCCATCAGAAAAGTAGGAAAAGGTAGAAAGAGTAACTATGCAGAAAGTTCGAGTAGGGTTGTTTTGCATCAGGTAGAAATTATGACATAAACTGTTGAGAATAGAAAGCTATCTGTCTTCTTATCAAAGAAATGTGTTTATTCTGAAGGAATATTCATAATACACCTTAATTTTCAAAATAAAGGTAGTATAACCACCAAACATTTCAAAAGAGAAGTAATAACTTTCTCCTTGGATTATAAAAGACACATTTCAACACACACACACACACACACACACACACACACACACACACAAATTACAAAAAATATTCAAAATATTTTAATTAGATTTCTAGCACTTTAAGAAATAATTGTCCCTTTTAGGAGGAAGGCAGATCAGTAAAATACCAATAAATTGCCAAACAGAACTGGAAGTTGAAAGAAAACTGTATTCTTTGCTTCTATATTCATAAAATAATAACATGCCAGTAAATTACCTATTTTTTTTTTTTTTGAGGGCAGTGTCACTGGCCCTCATATGTGGGACCGAACCGGGGCCACTGGCTTCCCAAGCCAGCGCTGAATAAATTACCTTTAAAATTTACCAGGATTAGAGAATGAGAATACATAGGTCCTCAAAATGGTGTTTTTCTTCAAGTATTTATGGAACTGAAGAATAAGGGTGATTTGGTATTGTGCTCAGGCTTTGGAGATCTATTTTGTAGAAAATGTAAAATTCTCTCATCATTATGTATGCATGCCCTGGATAGGGACTTGGGTGGGGCGGGGGGACCATTACAAGAAAGGATAGAAAAGAGATAGAAGGAGGGCCGGCTGAGTGTCGCGGTGGTTAAGCGCTGGCTTGGGAAGCCAGTGGCGCCAGTTTGGGTCCCACATATGAAGGCCAGAGACACTGCCCTCAAAAAAAAAAAAAAAAGAAGAGATAGAAGGATAAATGTCTCATTGCCAAAGGAGCTTAGAGTTGAGCAGAGGGCTATACTGGGTGTACAAATAGCAGGGCCCTGCAGTCTGTTAAGTCATCTGTCAGTGTCTACTGTGCAAGCTAAATTCCCAAGTTCACAGAAGTTCACCTAAGAAAATGATAATTTTAAAATAATGAATGGGTATGGGATGAAAAAGTAGAAATAACACAGTCAGGTGAAAGACATCATTTTAGCCATGTTTTAAAAGAGGTAAATTATTTGACTGATGGGAAATAGTTTGATGAGAGCTAGTTAAACAGTGAGATTCACTAATGCAAATGCCCAGGGCCTTTACAAAAATTACACTAAGGGAGCACTTCACATTTATGCAAGTCAGTCAGTGTAGAAAGCGAGCACTGAGAATTAAATATGACAACTGGCTTGGGGAAAGCAGAGGAAGAGTAAAGAAGAGTTTGATGGACTCCCCCTTTCCTTCCCCGCCCCCCATAGATATCACATACTGTAGGATATGGGCAATATCACTAGATAAGATGGATTAGTGAGGTAGATAGTGAAGACTAATTTGCATATAGTGGTTCTACATGCTTTTAAGAAAATGACCATTTACACAATGGTAACAACCATGAAAAGACAGTTACTCAAGAATGGAGGTAATTAGCAGATCTGGGAGGAAAAAAAAATGATGGAAAAGGTCTGATAAAAAGTGATGCTGAAGGTCTGAAGCAGGTGTCTGTGATTGAGATGCGGACATGGAGACGAGAGGGTAACGTGGGCTACGTAGGCCATGAGCTGAAATGATTTTGATTTTTAAAAAGTTAGGTTTTGAATTACTATGAGACATCTGAGAGAAGACACTCTGTGGTAAGTTAAGGTAATATCCCAGAAAGATAGTGGGAAATCTGGTTGGGAATATAAATTTGTAAATCATAGAGATTTGGGGCCGTAAACAAAATCATTAAAGCAAAGAGATGTATACAGAAGACCTATGAGTCTTAGAAATTATCCACAGTTAGTAGATTAGGAAAAGAAAAAAAAAAGATGAGAGAGAGAGAGAGAGAGAGAGAGAGAGAGAGAGAGAGAGAGAGAACCTTATAAAGATTTAAATATATGGAATTAAAATATACTTTCAATTTTCCAGGACTCATCTATAAAGACTAGTAAAAGGAGAAAAAAAGGATAAAATATTACCTTATACTATTCTAAGAGGCTATTATACATTGTTTTTCAGGGTGCTGAGATGTTCTCTTGATCTTTTAGCTAAAATTAACCTTACTTGTAAATAAAATTTTGCAGCTGGACTACCATTTAGATTGACCACAAAGAAAAATATCATTAGATGATGATAATCTTCTTGGGGACAGAGGTTTGGTATTTGCTGGCTATAGACAAAGTATTATACAGAACCACACGTCATCTAAATGACAAATAACAAATTAGAAAATCACCATTATTATTTTGCTAAATTCCTAGAAGTGTGTAGGAGGAAAGCTCTGACTTAGCAATATTATTATTAATTACAATCTTTTTCATCCTAAACTTGCAACTTGAGACTAAACAATGGGATTTCTCGTGGGTCTAGAATCTGCACTGTCTTCAGCCTTGCTCACACATCTTTTTCAGGTTCCTTACTTGAAAGAGTCTTTGTTCTTTAAACGAAGGACTGGAGCCCAAGTCTGCATGTACAAGATTGTGACCTGCAGGACACATCGAATGCACATCAACCACAAAAGCTGAACGAATCATTGTCTTGCCTGTCTTTGACCTTGCCAAGAATGCTACGTGTGCAGGAATCAAGAAACCTATGAGGCCATATGCTGTACGTCAGTCTTTGACCAGTTTCCTCCATCCAGCTGTCACTCTGAAAGTAACATTGCATGCACATACATTATTTTACACACATGTGATTTTCCAGAATTTTGATTACAGGGGACCTTGTGGAGAAATGGTGGATTAGAGTTGTTTAAAGCAAGTTTGTTTTCAGATTTCAAACATGGAATGTGGAAGCTGTGAGTGATGTTAGACCCCATCTTTCTCAATTTATATTATCTAATTTTAATCCTTAAAAAATAAGTAATAGTATGCATGAAATGAAAGTAATAATCAGACAATAGATGCACAATAAAAGTCTCTCTTTCTCCATCCCCAGAAATTACTGGCATTGGCCATTTCTTTTACATCCTTCCAAAAATTGTCTATGCTTATAAACAAATATGGTATTATATAATTTTGTAAATTAAAATCACATTATTCACATTATTCTGCTTTAGTTATACTTAGCAAGGAATCCTAGAAATGTTTGCCTATAACATATGTTCTTACTTCACTGCTTTTAAGGACTATGTAATATTTTACTTTATGGAATTACTATAATTCATTTCATAGGTCTATTGATGGACATTTTAAATTACACTCATAACTGATTATTTTCTTTAATCACAAGTAATTGTGTAGTGTTTAGTTTTGCACATCTTGGTTATTTTGTGATTATAAGTGTGGATTAAAGTACGAGTCAGGAAAGTTCTATGTTATCCATTTATTTTGAATAGAAGTGGCAGAATAGAGTCAAAAGATAATTGATTCTGTGGTCACACTGACCTAGGTTTCACTGCTAGGCCACTGACTCCTCTACTTCTCTGAGTGTCTTTGGGGAACACACTTAAACCCTTTGAGTCTTAGATTTCCTCCTTGCAACAGGATGACATGTCCCGCACAATTAAGATTTTGAGATAAACTTTGAAACAGTGGCATAAGTAAGTATTCCAAATGTGTAGCTAAGAGAGGAAGTGAGAGGCGAAAGAAGATAACATGAACAACGTGCAGAATTTTGAAGTCTGAATTGGACTAAGTAACAAGTCCTGTAGATTCCTAGACCAGTGTTTTTTTTTTCAATTACCTGTGTTGGAGTCTCCTAGGCCCCAATTCTTTATCTCTCTTTGCACATGGACTGTGAAAGTATCTTCACCTTGTCCGCCCTCCATGGTGCCATGACTAAGAAACTATTAGGGAAGTGCATATAAACGACTCAGAGGCTTCTCGGCAGAGCATGGCTGTTTTGTTGCCCTGCCTGTGGTCCCTTCCTTTTGGGAAAGTTTTGAGGACAGCACTCAGCCATGACAGCATTTACAGCTTAAGGGAGTGATCCCGTCATGGCCATAGGTGATACCCCCTTGATCAATACCCATACTGTGTGAAGCTTAATGGTGACTGTCTCATAACGAACAGGTATTCACTCCAGTGACATTCATCCTTTCCTAAATTGACTCCTTTTAAATGCCACCTCACACACAATCAGCTTTCCCATTTGTCTAAGAGAGATACTATTGTTACCTTGTACATATACTTGACAATGGCCTTGTGAACTAGACAAAGTCAGGAATCATTAACTCTCTTTCGGGTGGGGGGAGGAACTTAAGCTTTAGAGACATTAATCAATTTGCCCATATCTTCTAACACCAAGTTCACTTCCCTTTCGACTGCAGTATACTGAGTGTCATTGTATTTTAACACAGGAAAGGAATAACCTGGTTGGTATATCTTCCTCTACTTTTGTGTCTTACCTCCTCTTCCAAGAAAAAGTAGATTTCTTTCAGATAGTTTTAATTATGCCCCACTGATTATAATACAAATTGCTCCATACACTATCAAATCTTTCCTTTAGATAGTGCAACATTCGTGAATAGCTTCATCTCTTTTATCTACGAGCTCCAGGTGTATCAGACTATGACCTTATCTCTTAAATATGCCCCGCGCTTCTTTACTGCTATGCTTTGCCTACTGGTTTCCCTTCAACCTAGAGATCTTTTCTGTCATTATCCACACATGTAAATTATATTATTCTTTTTAAGCAAGTCAGATGACATGTTGGCTGAGGAGCTTTTCCTGATTTCTGCAGTCACGATGAATTACTCTTCTTGCGTAAAGAAAAACAAATGTGTATATTCCTACAGTCAACTCACATGTTCTTTTCCCTTGTATTAAAATTATTTGTATTTTGCCTCCCTGATTGATTGGAAACAATTTATGTGCAGGACTCATAACTGTGTCCCATAAGAATCAAATACCTACCTAGTATATCCAGTTCCCTCCAGCTGGTGTGTGCTTCCCCATTAAATCCAACCCAATAATTCAAAGGCCAACTTAATACCACCTTCTCCATAAAATCTCTTCTGGATCCTTTTAGAAAGACATAGCAATCTCTTTTGAACTCCAATACCATTTTATGGCAATTACCTTTTTCTTATACTACAGTGGTTTATACATATCTTGATGCTTTCAAAAAATTTGAAGCTCCAAGTAGGCATGGGCTCCATCTATTTTGTCTAACACTGTGTTCTCAGAGTCCAAGGCATAGTAGGCACTCAACAAAGATTTGTTGCATATATGGGAAGAAGTATAATTTTCCTATTCATATCGTCTATTCTTTTGCCTAATGAATTTTTAATCTCTCATGGTTTTATTTTGCTAGAATTCAATAAGTTTTATTTTGAACCACGAGAAATTATCATTCCTGAGGTCACAGAAAGTTGAGTATGTGAAATTTCATTTGGTTCAACCTAAAAGTTATGGAGTGAATAGAATGAGAGAAAAAATGAACGAAAACTCCCCACAGTTATAAATCATGCCATGCCTGAATTCATCACACACATCAATATTATTTCATTTGATGGAAAGTCATTGGGAGGTCAAGAAGGGAGAATTTGCATTAAAATATGTCATTCCCCCACATGGAGAAAGCACATTTCAAGTACATCATTAGCCGCAGGGCGGACTAATACAGACTACACATCCACCACGCTTTTTTACCACCACATTCCTTTTCCTCTGTGCTCACAGAAAAGAAAAATCTCTGTACCTGAGTAAAACAATGAGCTTATATTTTTTGTTTGTTTGTTTTTGACCTTCCCTGGAGAGAATTCCAGCTAGGAGAAATCATCCTGCTAAATTCCATTGTCAGAGCTGTGCTGATGAAGCCAGGGAAATCACAATGGCTCGGAAGTCAGGCCAACTACATACATCAGGAGGTTGTCTTTGCTATGGGACAAGTACGCAGCGGTTGTTCAAAGGATGTGCATTGCCCACGCTTTCTGGTTGCCATTAGTCTGGTGTGCCTCAGGTACCACTGACAAGCTGGGCTGCCCTCTGCAATACCGTCAGCCCCTTTTAGAATGCATGTTTGTATCATAGCAACATTGCATAGAAATTAAAAGATGAGATTTTGAGGCTGAAATATCAGGGTTCAAATCTCATTTTGAAGTTTTTGCTGAATTTTGCAATCTCGCTGGACCTTCAAAGTTCTTATTTGTAAAATTATAAAAGCCTAAAGTGATAAGGTTATTATGACTGTTTCAATGCTTTAGGAGCCACTCTGTACAGTGGGTATTTAAACGATAGTTCCCCGCAACAAACAATCAAATAAACACCTTTCTGTTTCACTTCTAGATTGTTAAATACCTCCCTGGACTAAGAACAGAAGTCCACATATACTAGATGCAGAGATAGGCTATTGAAATCAGAGCATTTAAGCAAAACCTAGAAATTGGACATATTGCTTTGGAGGTAGTAATAACAAAGAAAAATAAGTGACAGGAAGAAAAGGAGAAAGAGGAGGAAGAGGAGGAAGCTATTATTTCTTTAGCCCTGACTGTATATCAGAAACTTAAGAGTCTGGTATCTATTGAGCATGATATAATAAAGTTGAATAAACATTTCAGAATAGAGAATAAATAGAAAAATGGGAGAGAAAAGAAGAATAGTTTTAAGAATCAATACTGGAATATGAATATCCACATAACACGAGTTGCAGATAGTATGAAGAAAATTATCAAAGTAATAACTCAATTCAATTTCTCAGAAATAAAGCACATTAATGTCAAAATTTAATGGACACTCATCGTACCCATCACAGTGGTTATAGCATGGCTGACATCAAGGAAGGTCTTTGTGAGCTTCAAAATATTGTGGGGAAAGGAGAAAAATCTTTGTAAACTTTGGAAGAGAAAAGACAATGAACACAGAAAGGATTCAGAATTATAATGACATTTGAATTCAATGAAATACAAAAATCCAGGGTAAAATTGGGTCACTGTCTTCAAAATTCTGAAAAAAAGAGGGCAATAGCTTCCAACCTAAAATTCTATAGCCAGCCAAACTACCAGTTAGGTACCTAATGTTTTTGCAATATTTACCCTATGTCAGGCACTGTCAAAACACAGTATACATATTAACACATTTAATTCTTCAACTACCTAAAAGATAGATATTGTTTGTGTCCTCCTTTTACATATGATGAAATGAAATGGAGGAACAGAAAGGTTAAATAATGTGTCATAAAATCACACACCATTGTTATATTGGAGGACCAGTGTTTAAAAATCCACAACCTTGGTCCAAATATGATATCCGACATCTTAACCAAAAATAAACAACTAGCCAAACTATAACACTTCCTTAATCAGATGTGGTTTTATCATGCTAAACATAAAACACTTTCTCAACTAAATTCAGTGGGATGTCTCCATTATTTCTAAATACTTACTTTTGAAATAATTATGGACTGCCTATATGGCCATTATTTTTTTTTGCCTCTACCTAAAAGAATCAGGCAATTGATCAAAACTTAATTTTAATTATTACATGCATTTCCTTTTTATTTCCCTTCCTTATGATCCTTTTGCTAATTTTGCTAAAAATACTAACCTTGTCCTAGGCTTCATTTGCTTTTAAATTTGATGAAGGTGTCTGTACACTGAGCTCATTCTTAGCCTGAATTAAAATGCAAATATATTCAGTAGAATAAAAATATTTCAGTAGAATAAGAATATTTCTAATATTTTGGTTTAAAAACATGCTTCAAAAATGTTGACTTTTGGTCCGCCCGAGTGGCGCGGTGATTAAGCGCTGGCTTGGAAAGCTAGCGGCCCTGGTTAGGGTCCCACATATAAGGGCCAGTGACACTGCTGTCAAAAAAAAAAAAATGTTGACTTTCCAGTGACCTAAATATTCTTTAAGTCAGCTCCTTGCTTTCCTGGGATGTGTACCACCTAAATGTAATAGTTTCATAACCACCCTTGTTCTTCACATGTTTAATGACACAACTCAAAGTAACACATCCGTCACTTGGCTAATAAGCATTCTCTGAAGCTCAAGAAAATGAAGAGAAGTGCTCCCTTTATTCCTCTACTGTGTATCATGTTCCCCAAGCATGTATTATTATTATTTTTATTACCCAGTCGAACTAGTCTAATTCACAGTTGGATAAATCATAAGCCAGGTGATTCTCAAGCTTCCCCAAATTATTACTTTACTACATCCAAAGATTTTACAGCAGAGAACACTGGGAATATTCCAGATGATTCAAAGTTATTTTTTTCTTTCTCTCTAAAGGCTATAAAAGTGCAAAAACTCTTATGCAGTAGAAAACTCCCATAAATATAAATGATTAGCACTGCATTGAAATGGTCAAAAGAAATACTTAAAGTGATTCACAAAAAATGTACATTTAACTCAGTAGGTAGTGCTAGTTATTCTAGATATTGGAACACACTGGTTGTTCAATGGCTTTGGGACATAGACATTTCCAGGTTTGGCCACCCAGGATCTAATCCCCCTTCTTGTAATAATATGAATGCCCTAATGGGGTGTAGTATATAGAACCCATCCCCAGTTGAGACCATGCTGCAGGAAATACTTCCTTCATTTCATATCCAAGATTGGGGCCTGAACTAAGTTAATCCTCAATCCTATGACTGTGTCCCCAGAAACTGGGTTAGTAAAATGCATATTTCCAAACTTGTTCTAGCAAAAACAAGAACTTTATTTCAGTACTTGGGACAGGAGAGTGATTAGGAATCATGCAGATTTATGGTTCTCTGGCAGACCTCATGGGACAGCTCAAGAGGAAAAGCCCACTAAGAAGATAGCAAACCCACAGACTGAAGCTCAGGAGTGGAAAGTAGGTGAGTTCAACCAGTTCTGCTCACATCACTTGAGCTATTGGACCAGGCATCACTTAGAGTCAGACCACCTTCCCGAGTTTTCACTCCCAGAAAGAATAAGAGCCATTCTTTCTTTAAACCAGGTTGACTTCGTTGAGCAGTTTCTTGTAAATAAAAATATCTTAAATAATATTCTACTTAATGCAATTCTGCAACTATGCAAATGTCTGAGTGATAGATGTGTCCGTACATGAAGCTAAGATCCTGGGTGTACTACATACTAGAATTTCAGAGCATGAAAATAAATAAGACCTTTTTCCACCCTCAACCTACAGTGTTCTCTTCCCCGGCTTTTTGTTGATACGTGGGGTAGGGAGTCTTGTTCTTCAAGTCCTCATATGAACTACACAAAAACCTTTGATGCAGTCATCATGATTTTAATTCCAAGGCAAATTACATTGAATTTCAGTTTAGTAGCTACTAAACTGTGAGTAGCTACTTAACTACTGTTAAGTCTGTTCAGAGATGTGAAATGGATGGGATTCATAAGATAGTGATATTCATTCTGTTTATTAAGAAATGGCTCTTGCAACAAATAGGGTTTTGTGAGGTTCACCAGAAAAGAGGATGGTCCTAGGAGTCAGCAGTTTCCCTGTCCTCGTTGCTTAACTATGATAACTGAACTGCTGGGAAAGTCAGTGCCTTATAAATTCCCTACTGTCTACCCACCCACCATCAGTATTGTCTAGTGATAATTTCCAGATATACAAATAGAATTCCTCTTATGTATATTAATAAAACATAAAGGCATTTACCACCATTCTTGTTATCCAGGGAGTGTAACAAGCCACTCCAAAGTTTAGTAGTCTAAAGAAACAAATGAACAAGAAAAAACTTCTATTTGGCTCATGAAGCTGCATTTCAAGAAGGGCTTCCTTCGCTCCACTTGGTTATCAATTGGGGTGGCTTAAAGACTAGTGTTGAAATCATCTGAAGAGTCACATGCATGCTTGTTTGGAGCCTGGGATGGAAAGACTCAAACAGCAGAGCGTGGGCAGACAGTCACGATTCTTTGGGTCTCTCCATCTCCATCTCCATCTCCATTTTTATCTTTCTGTAGCTTCAGCCCCAGCTCTATCATCTTTATAGCTGATCACTCTCGCATGGATCATTCAGGGAAGCTAGCCTTCTTGAATGTCAGCTCAGGGCTCCCAGGGCACATATCGCAAGAGAGAGGCACGCAAAAGATGTAGATGTATCACCTTTTTTGATTTAGTTTCAGAAATCATACTACATCACCTCCTCTGCAAGCTATGTATTAAGGCAGTCAGAAAGACCCACTCCTTTTCAAGGAAAGTGGAAATACAATCCATCTCTTGCTGGAGCAGTGACAAGGTTCTGGAAAAGCAGGTGAGGTCATAAATGTTGCAGCTTTTTTTTTATTTTTTATAAATTTGCCAAAATCACAATATACAATTATGCATGAGTCACATATCTATGTGTATTTTGACTTAGGTAATTTTATTTTATTTCAGTTCCAGAAACGTGTGCATCTAATTGCTATGTCTAATACTAGATTGATCTTTATTTTTCAGAAACATTGTGCTACGCAGGTAGGGAGATAGGCATGCTCCAGGTGTGCGCTAGCAGACAGAATGAAACCAGCCCTGAATTAAAAATGTCCTTCAGTAATCCACATTATAGAAACTTAAAAGGAGAGAGCTTGTGCATTATTTGAATTGGGTAGGAAAAAAAAAATTCTCTACTTCTATTTTCTTGAATTCATCAAAGATAGCTGCATGCATATTACATTTTTAATGACCCAAATGGATGCTTTCTTTTGATTTTCTTTCTTCCCCTTTAACAAATACTGGATGTCACTGTTTTCAAACTCTCCAGCTGACTCTCTGGGCACCTCCCTCTACTTTGTTCCACAACTATTCCTCACCCCCACACAACTTTCTCCAATACAATGGCACGTTGTCAATAACTACAGGAGTCAATTTCACAGTCTCACAAAAACATTTCACTAGGACTCAAAGACAATAGGACATTCAATTTTCACACTGTACCCTGCCGGTGCCACTTCTCCTGTGACAGACAGCAAGGAATGGTTCTTGGTTTTTTTCATCACCCCAAACCCTGTGATCATGAAAGTCAATCTGTTAAGACAGAGAGATACAAACAAAAATGACTACCATTTGTTTCTTTATTTTACCTTCTCTGATCCCTCTCAGTATTGACTAGATTGATGCTGAGAGATAACTCTATCCTTGACCTTGTTAGGTAGCAAACAAATAAGATGTCAACTCCTAACCTCTCTCTGACAGGACAGAAGTCTTTAAGACAGTGCCATCCTTTTCTGTGACACAATTAAACTCCCCTTGTAGTGCAGCAAACAGAGCCGTCTCCTGAAGTCGTGAATTCTATCACAGTGGTAACCACTGCAGTCTCCTGCCCTGAGTTTTCTTGCTCCTTCCCTATCTCTGGTTTTCAGATAGTGTATCGCATGTTCATAGTAATTCAATATTCGACTCTCAATTTTGGAGAACCAGCAAATGGCAAGTAACACAAAATGCTCTTCCATTTGTATAGGGCCTTAAGGGACAGCTGTACTTTAGATAGTGTCATATTGCTAGATGCCACACTCAAAGGTGCCGCTGAAAACCTTGGCTTCTTACTATGCTAGGATGCAAGTGGCCAAACACCATGCCTTGTGGCATCGCTTTTGATTATCTGGAAGAACACAGGCACCAGACACATCTGAGGCTGAATCTCATTTCTGCTAATTACCAGTTCTGTGATCATGGGCAAGTGACTTCATCACCTGTGGCTCGATTTCCTTCTTCATAAAATGGGGAGGATAATAATGGCGCTATATGAGAGTTTGCGTCTGAGAATGATAGGTGATAGTTAATAAAAACCCACCACAGTGCTAAGTAATTAATGAAATAAGAGCAATCACAGTAATAAAATTATAAGTTATGTTGTATACCACATTGTAAGTTACAAATTATATAATAATATTTTTACATTATAATATTTTCATATATGTGTATATATGTCACTATTATTACTGTTTCCAGACTACTAAAGATTCTTTGTTTCTTGGTTTTTTGTTTGTTTGTTTGTTTGTTTGTTTTTTTTTTGTTTTTTTTTTTTGTTTTTTTTTACGAAAGACAGAAAATTTTTATTACAGTAAAGGCAGAAAAACGAAAGCGGAGACACCGGAAAGAGTTTCTCAGAAGTGTCACCTGTTTCTTGGTTTTATAAAAATGATGATAATAAAAATTATGAGATGGTGAATCTATCAGCATTTGCAGAAATATATGTCCCCCACTTCTATGTATTTATTAATGTTTTCAGAACTTATTTCTATGTGCAATCTTTCCTTCTTTCTTTACTCATCACCCAAGTCAGCCAAGGGTCTTGCTCTCAATTATTAACTCCTACTGCATCTAAAGTGCAGTAAATCCTCACTTAACATTGTGGATAAGTTCTTGGAAATTGGGACTTTAAGCAAAACAATAAAACAAAACCAATTTTACCATGGGCTAATTGCTATAAACAAGACTTAAGTCCCTACTGCATATTTCTGGTGACAAAAACAACACCAGACTTCTAAAGAAAGGCCTACAATACTTCCCATATTAAATGTTAAAATAAATGGGGGCTATGCATACATTTAAGAAGGATTACTAAAAACAAGTACAACGACACTTTTCCAAATCTGCTTATTCCAGTTAAGGGTCAAGGAGCCTCTCCTAGCAGTTCAGGGAACAAAGCGGGAATCCATCCTGCACAGGACACTCTTCCATGGCAGGGCCACTCACACCCAGACCCACACTCACTCAGCCTGGGGTAATGTAGGCACGCCACTGACCTCACGTGTACATCTGTGGGATGTGGGAGGAAACCGGAGTCCACGGAAAAAACCCACGCAGACATGGGGGGACCTGCAAATCCATACAGACAGTGGCCCCATCCAGGAATCAATTTTGTTTTTTCATCAGTGTTATAAAGAAATGACACTGAGGGCCGGCCGAGTGGCGCGGTGGTTAAGAGCTGGCTTGGGAAGCCAGCGGCCCTGGTTCGGGTCCCACATATGAGGGCCAGTGACACTGCCCTCAAAAAAAAAAAAAAGAAAAGAAATGACACTGAATGAAAGGATGTTATTTGAGGACCTGCTGTAATTAGATTATAGCACATTCTATAATTTTTGTTTCACTGCTCGTGCTTTCTTTTCTTCTCCAAAACTTTTATAAAAGCGTTTTTGTCCCTCTTGCTCCCACACCTACATAACTGAGGTGAGCTGGAAAAACTCATGGGACAACACTGACTCGTCTCACTTAAAATACAACCACCAACTGCAAGGGTGATCCAGCACTTCCGGATGGTCCTATATTTCTAGTCCTTTCACTTTTTAGATGACTGTTTCATACCTTCTCTTCTCTCACGAAACTTCCAAAATCTCCTTCTCCAACCTCTCGGCTGATAACTTGCTTCCTCTTTCACTAAGAAGGATCAATCAGAAAGAACTTTTCCAAATTTCCACCACAGACACACATGCAGGTGAGCCCATACGCAACACACCGCCCTTCATCCCATCACTATGTTGACTCATGTATGCATCTAATATCAAACCCTCCACTTTTGTATCATGCCCAGCCCCTCTCCCTCTTCAGGGACATTACTTCAGCAATTCTCTCTCTCTCTCTCTCTCTCTCTCTCTCTCTCTCTCTCTCTCTCTCTCTCTCTCTCTCTCTCCCTCTCTCTCTCCTTCCCTCCCCTTCTGCCTCATCATTATCATCAACTAAACTCTCTTTGCTGGATAATTACCCTCAGTATGCAAACATACATTTATAGTTCTATCTTTAAAATGCCCTCTCTGGACTCAATTGCACTCCAGCTACCATCCCATTTTTCTGCTTCTCTATTCAGCAAAACTCAAAATCATTTTCTGTGTACTCTACCTACAATGAATTTCTTCCCCTTCTCTCTTGTACTTCCTCCAACGAGGCTTTCTCCTCTATCACTCTACTGAAGTGCTCTTGTCAAAATCAGGAATGACCATGCTCCACAGAGCTAACTTACTGGAAGCACCTGATACCGTTTCTCTTTTCTCCTTGAAATTCTTTCTACACTTGGTCTGAGTAGGTCCTACTTTAGGGACTTTGGATTTATCATTTCCTCTGCTGGATATAATTTTCACATATTTATCTGTATTTCTCAGTATTGCTCTCTTTCATATTTTTGTTCAAATATTATTTTACTGTGACTCTTTTCTATACCTTTTTAAATTTCTATTATCTTCCCACCTTCAAGTTCTACTTATATCTCTCCCCTGCTGTATCTCTTAATAGCTGTAAACTATATATTTTACTCACTTATATATTTACAGTTTTGGGGCTGGGTCCTCATCAGTGTTTGATCCAAACCATCACCCAAGATAATCTCATCTTTCCCCATGGTTTTAAATCATATCTATCTCTTTTTTATTTTTTTTTTATTTTTTTGAGGGAAGTGTCACTGGCCCTCATATGTGGGACCTGAACCGGGGCCACCGGCTTCCCAAGCCAGCTCTTAACCAACGTGCCAGTAGGCTGGCCCCTTAAATCATATCTAAACACTAATGACTTCCAAATTTCTATCTTCAGTGTTGATCTCTCCATCTGGAGGTTAGGCTCATTTATTAAACATAGTATCTTCAATTGAATATCCAATAACCATTTCCAAATAAGAATATCCCAAATAGAACTCTCAGTTCTCACTTCCCATTTCGGCAATCTGCTGCTTCCCTCATCTTCTTCATCTCAGTAAATGGCACCATGTATCTGATGACTTACACCAAACACTTATAAGTAATTCATTGGTCCGTTTCCATCATCCCCATACCCAATTAGTCTACACATCCTTTAGGTTATGTTTTCAAAATGTATCTGCCCAATTCTGTTAAATTCTACTGTAACCATGCTAGCCCAAGTTATCATCATGGTTTGTCTGGATTGCTACCATGGCTATCTAAATCCTCTCCCTGAGTCCCCACCTACTTTATAATCCGGAGTAATTTTCTAAAAATTTATATTGAAAAATAACATCACTGATGGGTGGGAAATAAAACTAAAAGCAACAAGACAAACAAACAAAAGCTGGAAACTCATAGACACAGACAATAGTTTAGTGGTTACCAGACTGTAAGGGTGGAGGAGGGTGGTAGATGAGGGTAAACAGGATCAAATATATGATGATGGAAGGAGAACTGACTCTGGGTGGTGAACACACACTGTGATATATAGATGATGTATTACAGAATTGTACACTTGAAACCGATGTAACTTTACTAACCATTGTCACTGCAATAAAATTTAACTATATATATATATATATAAATATAAATATAACATATATTTATATATATATATAAAATTTAACTATATATATATATATATATATAAAAAACATCTTCTTGCTAAAGTTCTCCAATGTCTTCCAATTCTACTTTTATATAACCAGAATAAAATGAAGAAGCAGTATAACATAAAACAAATGGAAAAAAACTACAAACTCTTCTCATGTTCTGAGAGACCTTGCCATCTTCTCCAACCTTGTACCCTATGTTCAGAAATCATGGATTTCTGTTAGTTCATTGAGTACAGCACTTTGATCCCTCTGGGTATTTGAGCTTGGTTTTCCTTCATTGGGAAGGTGCTACCCAACTTCTTTCATGTCTAACTCTTTTTTCCCAATGTTCTCACTCCACATATGGTCATCTAAAAGTAGTCTTCCCCAGCTCCATTGACTAAAGCACCAAATCATTTTCTCCCTTCCTGTATCTCTAGGACTAGTCATTATCCCAGTTCCTTACTGTCTGAAATTGCCACACTTATTATATTTCAAGCTTATTATATTCAATAACTGCTAAACTGTCCTTCCTTAAGGCAATGTAAGTTCCGTGAGTATAGGATCATTGACTATCCCATTCACAGCTGTTTCCCTCAAAGTGTAGTACAACACATGTCATATTAAAGTTATCAAATATATATTTGAATGAATACATTAATGACCATCTACCTTAGGCTTGCTGCTCATCTCTCTTGGGTTTCAATATCCTTGTGTATAATATGGGTTGGATGGATAACACCCCTTTTGTTAGAATGCCAAGAAGATCACATATAAATACTAGAAGCCATTATAAATACTACGGCCCCTACAGAATACAACAATAATTATTAATGAGATACTTTAATTTCAACCTTTATGTACCTTTTCTTTCTTATTTCACTTTCCATTCTTCTATCCTGAATTATAAGTATTGCCCAGTTTAAAATGTAATTGTTTGTATTTTTTGTTAGCATATGTTACAACCTTTGAAATGTCAAACATTTCAACAAATGTCAAATGTAGTGGAAAAGGAGACACTCACTTCTATTATTAATCCTAGCTTGTAGCAATAGAATATAATGGAAAGTGCATGGGTTTTTTAATCAAATGGGTTTTTAAACCAGGTTTCTGTCCTAGTTTCACAAACCTTACTAGTTACGTGACTTACAGTAAAGATAGGTCTGAATTAAACTCTGGCTCAATCATTTCATTTGCAGAACAATTTAGTTTTATACATAATAAATATATCAATACATAATAAATGCCAGCAGCAATTATAATAATAAGGATAATAAAATAATGATACTATCTTATGAACTAGGCTTCAACAAAAAAAATCAGGTTTTAGTATAACCATTGCTTTTGCTTCCCTATGCTAAAGTGTTATATACAATCCTCAGTGTTTTCAAAAAGCTGGTTCCAAAGCCTCCATATCAGGACAGAAAATAAATACCTCTGCTCTATCATATAAGCCACAACAATATGAAGGTGGTAAGGTATTCTATAGGAAGAATAAGATTGTGATGCCAAACATCCCAGCACACAATTTAATCTTCACTCATTATAAAAGCAGCTCCTATGGATAATGAGAAACTAATTGCCAACATTAGGATAATCGAAGATTAAATCACCAAAGGGCAACAGAAACCTTCAATTACTTATTTGTTTGCAGCACATCTACAGGGGATGATTTCTGCAAAATATGTGGGTTAAAAAAAGAAAAAGGAATGAGGCAGAAAAAGAAACAAAAAGTATAGAAGAAGACCCAAGATTCTATGATGAGAGAGAGAGAGAAGACAGAGAGAGAATGTATGTGTTATATATAATGCATATTTAATATAACACATTGTATTTATATATAGTGCATTTCTTCATACAAACTTCTAGAAAAACATTACTTAGATTTTAAAATTGCATAAAATGTGCCAATGCATTTGCTCAAGATGTTAGAGTTCATCATTTCATACAGGGTTAAGTTTGATCAATGCAGATGAGTGGAATACTATGTCAGGATATGACCTAACTGGTCAGAACACCCCAGTGAATCTGGGTATCCACAGTACAATTTTCCTTCCTTCTTGTATTACAGTACATACCTTTCCACCAGACCCTATTTTCCTAATTACGTTTGATATATACTCAGTTCTGATTGACTTTTGGGGTCAATGATTCATGTCCTTGCAGTTCTTGGATGTTTTTTACAGAAGAGCCTTGATGATGCTCCAAGCAGGCCACCTTATCCTGTCACCCGTAATTCTTTTATTTCTTTTGTGGCCTCCTTTTTTTGCTTCTTCATCCCAGAGCTGATCAGTTATGGCCCATGTCCTTTCCAAGGAGTGCCAGTCTCATTAAAATTGACTCCTGTTGCTACTGTTCTGTCAACTTCAACGCAAGAGCCATCAGCTCAGTGCACTAGTTAACCTGTACCTTCTTCTCTAACTGTAAGTCCATCTGGTTGTCAGATAAACATCAAGAATAGAATCTTGTTATAAAAGCATGACGTACCAGCGCTCCTCAACTATGTGTGTTCTAATAGAGAAATGACCTCCATTTTTACTTCACAGCAAGTGAAACTAATCATTAAGTATTGTCCTTACTAAGATTTAGGCTGCTTTCCATACAAGCAGTCAAAATTATTTCATGAAATTTCACAAACTGAGTAACAGTGAAAGTGGAGGAGTCACCCACTTGGAAACTGAGAGACTTGGGTCCATGTGGAGAAGAAGGAAGTAAAGTTCAAACAGATCAAAGTGGAAGCTTACTGCCAGTTTACAAGATTCACACATATTGATTTTCATTTGATTCTTTTTGGGATTCAAATGGCAGGTCCTTATCTCTAGGCCACTAGAGGCAAACAGGATAAGCTTGTATATAAAAGCAAGGATATTTTCATCACTCTGCATCTGTGTGTCAGCAGACTGCCTGGGTTTCACTCTCAGCAGTCCACTGAGATCAGAGAGCAGCAAACACAGTAGCAGTTACCCAAGTGCAAATGTGAAAATCAAAACCAGATGGCATTTCCTGTTACAGATTCACCACAGATAACAGGAGGTGCTTTACAAACTAATCTGCCTGCAGTTTTGGCCTTTCTTTTTTTTTCCCCCATTTGAAGGGTGAGTGCTATGTTGCACGCAAGGAAAGAGTAGAGAATGGTAGCCATTGCATCCACATCTGGATTCTTATATAATAGATATATTAATGAAACTGTTACTATGTTTTCCAGCAACAATTATAAAGAGAGTAACTCTTGTTAGCATCATACCCATGGATAGAAAAGGGCTATATAGACAATATCTCTAAATGGGAAATGTTCACCATGAAGTTCTAGAAGACCATTTAATTGCAAGTACCTGGGGAATGTCTAAGCTTAGAAAACAACTTGGAAATGACTTTAAAGTTGAGAAGTCCATCAGAACTAATTTTCATAGGGCAATCTGACATTTTTTTTTCATCAAACTTCTTGCAAAATTTATTATACAGAGTTGACCTTAAAGGTCTTTAAATGTCTCTACATGTAAGTGGAATGTTTGTAGTTCTTTCATGATAACATCTATAAGGAAAACGCA
Organism: Aselliscus stoliczkanus; assembly: GCA_033961575.1. Lineage (NCBI taxonomy): Eukaryota > Metazoa > Chordata > Mammalia > Chiroptera > Hipposideridae > Aselliscus > Aselliscus stoliczkanus. Next base: position 118,582,004 of record CM066736.1, read on the forward strand.
GATAATGCTGCAGAAGTTGATAGACTGCTGTTTCTTTTTTTTCCTTTGAGCCTTGTCTACAACAGCTAACTGAATCCTAGACTAGCATAAAGACAGCTGTCTGTGTTCTGAGAGAAATTGCAGTGGTATAATAAATGACGAACTCAAGCTAAAACAGCCAACCTGATAGAGCTTTTGCCTCATTCAGGAAACGTGCCTTCCAGTGTGTCTGTACTAAGCAGAAAACTGACACAATATTTATCTAACTGATGGGAAATCCAGGTGGCAGCTCTCCGAAATATCCCTCTCCTCAATTACTCTTTTTTACAGTCATGAAAGAAAAAAAAGAAAACTTTCTGAGATCACAGTCCTCCAAGGACTGCTTCTTCAAATAAGGAAAGCTGAGAATTCCCTATTTTATAAGTTTTCAGGTTCTTCCAACTCACAAGGATACCTGGGTCTCAATGACCCTGAATGACATGACGAATTGGTTCCTTAGGGGTTACTGTGGCAGAGTGCACTCTATTTGTCGTAGTAGAACTACACTTGATGCAAGGATGGTATGGTTTAGTGAGAACTTCATTTCATTGAGGAGATCTAGTATCTGTTCCCTGATATCATCTTGCTTCCACCAAATTCTGCTCCTTCTCCTGAACTCTTTCATTCAGTGAAAAGCAAACATCATCCCCTACTCTGCCCAAGTCAGAAACCTGGGACTCCTCATTGACCTACTTTACTGTACACAAGTTACGACAATTAAGTTCGCAAACTCATCCTAGAAAAAATGCTTCATACCTCATTGCTGAATTTCAGTATGGTCACCTTCAAAGTACTCCCCTTGGGAAGCTATGCACTGATGCCAACACCTAGTTCACCCTTCAAAGCAATTTTAGAACTCTTTTTCTGGAATGACCATCAGATCTGTGGTGGTATTACCCTTGATGACCTGAATGTCATCAAAATGTCTTCCTTTCAATATTTCCTTTATCTTCAAGTAAAGAAAGAAGTCATTGGGGACCCCATCAAGTGAGTAGGAAGGGTGTTCCAATATAGTTATTTGTTTACTGACTAAAAAATTCCCCCACAGGCCAAGTAAACATTGATACAGAAACTGGAAAATCTTAGCTGAAAATCTTGGCATGAGAAAGGTATGCGCAAAAATTGTCCTGAAGGAGCTCACCAGTGAACAAAATCAAAGGAGAGTCAAAGTTTGCCAAGACCTTATGGAGAGGCAAGACGATGCTTTGGGTTGTGTTATCTCTGGTGGTGAAACTTGGGTGTACTGATATGACCCTGAAACAAAGCGTCAGAGTGCACAATGGAAGCCAGCCAATTCTCAACTGAAAACGTTCTGTCAGTCCAAATCAAGAGTCAAAAGGATGTTGCTAACATTTGTTGATGTCAGAGAGATTATTCATTATAATTTTTTACCAACTGGACAAAGAGTTAGCCAAGTTTACTATTTGGAGGGCAAAGAAGGCTGCATGAAAAAGTTAGACAACTTGAACTTTTCACCAACAATATATGGCTCTTGCATCACGACAATGCACCAGCTCACACGACACTGTCTGTGAGGGAGTTTTTAGCTGGTAAACAAATAACTGTATTGGAACACCCTCCCTACTCACCTTCTCTGGCTCCAATGACTTCTTTCTTTACCCAAAGATAAAGGAATATTGAAAGGAAGACATTTTGATGACATTCAGGACATCAAGGGTAATACGACAACAGATCTGACGGCCATTCCAGTACAAGAGTTCCAAAATTGCTTTGAAGGGTAGACTAAGGGCTGGCATCAGTGCATAGCTGCCCAAGAGGAGGGACTGTAGTGCTATTCAGCAATGAAGTATGTAGCACTTTTTCCAGGATGAATTCACCAATTTAATTGCCAGACCTTGTATGATCAATTAGTTTTGATAAAATTAGCAAGACCATTAAATGGAGAAATCTTAGTCTTTTTGACATATTCTGTGATAATCCTATGTCCATCTGATAAACATAAACTTAAACCTTTATTTCAGTATATATAGGAATTAACATAAAATCTATTGCAAACCTAAATATAAGAACTAAAACTATTAAAAGTTTATGAAAACTTAGGCAAAAGCCTTCAGCACGAAAAGCACAGTCAATAAGACAAAAGAAAAAATAAATGGATTTCATGAAAATGTATAACTTTTTGTTACGAAAGAGACCAAACAGATACAAAAAAGCAAGCAATATAGTGATAGAATACATTTTCACAATCATGTATCAGATGAAGAATTTGGATAAAGAATCCTTACAACTCAATAATAAGATGAACAATTTTAAAATTAGCAAGGGGTTCAAATAGACATTTTACTAAAGAAGATATATGAATAGCTAGTGGGCACATTAAAAAAAATGTTTAACATCTTTAATCATTAGGGAAATATAATTTAAAACCACAAGGAGATATCACAGCAAAGCTTCTAACAAAAAAGACAGATTATACCAATGTTGAAAAGCATATTAAGAAACTGGAATGGTCATACATTGTTGGTAGGAATTTAAAATGATACAGATACTTTAGAAAACAGGTGGCAGTTATTGTGTTAAATATGAATGTACCACATGACCTAGCAACTGTATTCTTAAGAATCCAAAAGAAATGAAAATATGTTTTAAAACAAAAATATGTGCCCAATATTCATAGCAGCATCATTCAAAATAGCCCAAACTAGAAAGAATCACAAGCGCATCACCTGAAAATCTAAGAAACAAAATGTGGTATAAACGTAAAATGAAATACCATTCAGCAATAAAAAGGAATGGAATATGGACACATGCTACAACATGGATGTACCTTGAAAACATGAGGCCAAGTGAAAGAAGCCAGATACAAAAAACTACATATTAGATGATTCCATTTATAGGAAATGCACAGAAAAGGCAAATTTATAGACACAAAACAGATCAGGATTTGCTTAGGGCTTTAGGTTAGAATAGGGAGTCACTGCAAAAGGAACGAGGGAAATTTTAGGGGTGATTGAAATCTTTTAAAATGGTATTGTGGTAATGATTATACAACTCTGTAAATCTATTTGAAATCATAGAATTGTATATTCGTAGGGTGTGAATTTTATGATATGATACCTCGTTGTTAAAAATGTGTTGAAGTTCTATATAGAATTAAAAATCAAAAAGTAGTTTAAAAAGAAAAATAAATATGAAAATTAAAAATTATGTTTAAAATAGAAAAACCCCTTGATGGCTTCCTAAATAAGGTTTGCTTCCTATGTAAAATAGGCAGCTTATAAAATTCCATCATCCCCAATCTCAGGATTCATTTTTCTACTACTAGAAACCTCCAAGTTTTAATATTCCCTCTGACCAGGCTTGTTTTGTTTTGTTTTGTTTTTAACCATTCTATCGTACTCATCTGAATTCAAACATGTTAGAGACATTCTCTATGATGGTAATAGTCTTCTTAATAGAGAAGAATCAAGTAGACATTTATAAGCAGATCAGCAAATCAAAGTGCTACACTGTTAGAAATGACAACACGTCTCCATCAGTGGAGACGGAGAATAAATTTCCACCAGTCAGAATTTGCACTGTGTTCACCATTTCTTGTTAATGCTATTTATTGAATCAGTTACCCATAGTATCACACTGTAGGCCACACAGAGAACAAATAAAGGTAAATGTCCCCTTTCACAATATGTACTAACATAAAATGCTGCCATCATTCCTGTCACACTGCCTTTGTCAAGTCTCTGCTTTGTATTGGTGGGTTGGTCCTGGCTTTTAGTGGCTATGCCAGAGACGATAATGGCATTTCAGACTGAAAGAGAGGGAAACTGATATTTATCAGGTACTTACTAAGGACTAGACAGTATGCAGGTGTTTCCACATACATAGCTCACTTAATAACGCTGAGTTAAATGTTAAACTTCCCTTTATAGAGAGAGAAAATGAGACTCAAACAAGTTAACTGAATTATTTGAGTTCGCCCAGTGGTTTGTTGGAGAGCTCAGATGGTTTGAAACCTCAGTTTATACACACAAAAGCTCTCACTACGCCAAGCCACCATGATATGGATGGGTAATGTATGATCAAAAAAAATAATAGTCCATCACCTCATCTCTTAAAGGAGACTGCCCAAACTCAGTTCCTTTAGAATCACTCACTGACTCTGTGGTTGACCAAACTGGAAAATGAACAAAATGAAGCACCATTCGGCAATAAAAATAATGGCCATCACGATGTCCCCTACCAAGGCATGGATGATTAATACGGTACCTGCCTCTTTCCCTCCTTCCTGCCAAATTAAGTTCTGCCGTCTGATATTGACTTCTAAACTCACTCCTTTCTCTGTGAGACAAAAGAACTTGGCATTCACAGCAAGGATTCAATCATATACTGGCTATAACAATAGGTACACGTCTCTTTAAATAATTAAGTGCTCTTTAGTATACTGTATAATCATCCTAAAGTGCCCAAAACTGAAGTGTATGTCACAACACAAAGATGGCTTTGACCCACACTTCATTTTTTCCACTTCCATTTCCTTTGGAAAATAGCAGAATAATACAGGGGGCTGTTTCCTTTCCTCTCCTGTCAAGACACATCATGTCCCCATTAAAGACTCTGCCAGAGTCCATTTAGCGGTGACACATGTTGAATGGATGCTACAGAGCCAGGAAAGGCTAAATGTTTCCTAGAATGAAAGAACCCGAGTGTGTGTGTGTGTGTGTGTGTGTGTTTAAAAAAAAAAAAAGAAAATTTTAAAATACAACACTTTTTTTCCTTTCAATTAATATATCTCCTTCAATATATTATTGGGTTCTCCGAAAAGTCATGAAGCATTTTTGCAACAAAAACAGAAAAAAATACATCATGGGGCCGGCCCAGTGGCACAGTGGTTAAGCGCTGGCTTCAGAAGCCAGCAGCCCTGGTTTAGGTCCCACATATGAGGGCCCAGTGACACTGCCCTCAAAAAAAAACAAAGCAAACAAAAAAAAAGTCATGACTTTTCTGACAACCCAATATTTTGGTTCTTTGGTTCCCACCTATATTCGATGGGTACAGAAGAACAATATATGGAAACTGCTTAGTTGAGGAGTATCCCTTTTTGTGGGACCCGCCCTTACATAGTCCACAGGGCAGAAACCAGGAACAGGGTTATAAAGGGGTGATAGACATTTATTTTCCCTCCCAGGTAGTATTGCTTGTTAAAGAGCAAATCATTCCTTTCTATTGGGCCAGACTGCTGTCTCTCAACTGCTCACTAAATCATGGAAATTGAATTTCTTCCCACTGATACAATTCTTCTTTGCAGTCAATATGCACTCAGTGTATGTTAATACAGTCAAGCTATTCCTGCCTTCTCCCTTTCTACCCAAAGTCCATTAATAATGATGATAACAGCAATATATGACATTTATACAGCCTGAAGGATTCCAAAAAGATTTCACCAATTCCTGTGAATAGAGTTCTGATGAGATGCAGCTACTTTTGAGGCAGGAGAATAAGCAGAAGCATCAAGTAGCCATGAGAGAGATTTTGCCCAAGGGTATGCACCAGATACCCTCCCTTTATTTAAAACATTGCAAAACATCCCTCACACACACACAGAAAAATGAGGTCTTTTACTTTTAAACCATCTAAAACATATCACTGTAAGTCTAATGATATTGAGCTGGCTGATACATTGGACAGGCTGAGACACTCGATACCAATTTTATTTCCATTGGATTCCATTTTTAAATGATTTTTAACCACCTGATTGTTTTTCATACCCATTGGAAGAATGGAGACATAACAGGGGGTTCTAATTATCTTGATATTTTCAATGTTCCCATCAATTCCCACAGACTGTAACACGCTGACTAGGGTTCAGGAAAACATTTGAACTTAGAGAATTTCAATTTAGTAACTACAGTATTCCTCTATGTACAGAGAACAGAGTTTCAAGGTGATTTAAATGCCTACTTTTTAACCCTCTTTTATTTAAAACAAAAAAAACAACACTCCTGGCAGAACCAAAAAAAAAACCTTTATGAGATCTGAGAAATGAAATTCTCTTTAGAAGACCCTAAAACTATATTTTACTAAAACTTTATGTAGCATTTCAGATAACTTGATTAGTCAGAGGTAATTCAGTAACACAATATGCAGTAATATATCTTTGAGTTAATATATCTTGATTAACTCAAAAGCAATATCTTTAAAGCATGGACTTAACTCAAGTCCCACAAAAAACTAGTCCAGCTATAATAAAAGTATTTAAAGGCTGCTGCAATTTTAATATTCAATTGAGCATGTGTAGGAGACTGGCTGCTGAATGTATTTGCTTAAACCCTTTATAAGGCTAATGAGTGCCATTTTTTTTTTTTTAACCATAGATTGCAAAACATTGGGCTGTACTGATTTATATTCCCTAAGGAAGCCAAAAACCTTCACTGCCAAGGAAGTATCCTGTGCAGTGTTCCCAGATGAGACTGTGGTCCATTATTACCTTTATGTGTGAAAATCAGACAAGGTATGTCTGTTAAATGGGCAGAAAGCTAGAAAGAAAAGATGGAAAGTTCTTCTTGAGCTTGAGGTCAGAAGCAAAGACAAAAATCTTTGTAATCATCTAGGTAGACATACACAGCACAGCCTTCTTAAAGTTAAATAAAACCTAACAATTCTAAAATCTGCATGATACAGTTGTAAATATGAATCTACATGTACATTCCAGTGTATGGCTCCCCAGAGAGAATAAAGAGTTCCCACAGTAAAGGATGCTGATGAATAATATGAGAATGTTTTACACTGAAAAAATAAACTACCTCTATGTTTCTTTCTTTCCTTTGTTGTTGGTTTTTTTTTTTGGTGCAATGAAATGTATGTACAAGTGTGTGTGTGTATACATGTACCTAACTATCAAATTATTAATTGTCCCATGCACAGAGGACGTAGTGCATAGGTGTTCACGTATTTCATCTATCAAGAGAATAAAGTAAGTACCATATGTGGAGGATTAATTAAGGCCAGATACATCACTTCCCTGATGAGGAGGCATGACCTTTACCAAGGAAAACGTATTGATGCTCATCAAAGGTACAAAAGTATCACATTCCCTTTAGAATCTCAAATATTAGAAATCCATCAATATAGCAGATTCATGTAATCTTATTAATGGATAAAAGTTTCTAAATGAGAGAATTTTCTAGGAGAAAATTCACAGACAAAATTATGCTGGAAAAGTTTGTATGTTTGCTGCTTTTTATTTTGTGTATACAAACACACATATGTACTCTAAAGAAAGGACAAAACATAGTATATAATGTATATATTATACACACACAAACACACACATACTATATATAGATATATATATACACACACACACATAAGTATTGTATAACTTCCTTGATTAGACTATATGAATTAAACCATTTAAATTCTTTTGTTTTTCAGTATAGTGAAACTATGTGAATTTATATTAGGATTATGCAACTACAATGCAAAAGAGTATCTTAAATATTTTTTTTCTGATTTCTATAAAGGAGACATTCTAGTTTGCTAATGTCAGGAATATTTCAGCCTCCAAATTCTTTAAATATATATTTAAACAATGTAAAGTTTGAGTTGAGCTTTAATCAGATTTACATTTTTCAACTTTATACAGAATGGAAACATTCAGGTTTTTAGCATTAAATGGTCTGGATATGGGAAAAAATATGCAAATGCAGATTGTCATATTTAAATTCAGAAAACTACTATAGGGGAAAAAGGCCCTGGAAAGCTTAGTTCTCCTTCTGGCCTGCCACTTCCTACTTGTCTAGCCTACAGCAAGTTATCTATACCCCCCAGGGTTTCATTTTTTCATTTGTAGTAAAATGAATAGTTTGAACTAGACAACTGGTCTTTTTAAACTGTGTTTCAGGAATATTACTGACGGTGTGAAGATGACAAAGCTCCCATTCTTCCTATTTTGTAATGCTGTCTACCATCAAAACTACTTGAGCCATAAATCTAAATATTTATAAAACTATACTAGAAAAATTATTAAAAGTATTTTCTAGCAACCAAGCCATTTTCTACTCAATGCATCTGCTGGATTTTTCTAGCCATATCCTGGTTTCTAAATATAATAATGCACAAACAAAAATCTTGGTTGGAATTCAATACTTCCTACTGATCATTTTCCTACCTAAAGTCTCAGAATTGTTTATATAATAACTGGTTTCTGTGGAAATGATTATGTCATCACCAACAAGGTGTCTGAGTTCTGCTTTCATGCACATATCATTTAAATGGGAAATACAACAAAAAGCAGTATAATAAATAGAACATATTTGGGCATTACTATCTATGATATTAGGGGTGAGAAGAGAAATGAAAAGATTGTTTCAAAGTTCCTTCAGATCATCATGTTATATCAACATTTAAACAGCAAGGATATATAACTATAAAGCAAGCTGACACTTTGGATGAATTCTTATTCTTGCCTAAGAGACAGGAAGGCTTGCAGCCTCTGGAAACTGTAGGCTAGGAACACTCTGGAATGCTTTCACAGAGCAACATATGGTGGCAGAGTTGCTTTGGGGACACTAGGAGTCTCTTTAGGAATGCAGTAACTCAAAGACAATTGCTACAGATTCCTTACTGAATATAGCCAAAAGCTGCTCAAAGTGTTTTATTAGATGACATTGAACTCCAAGCATTTTGGAATTTTTTGAAAATTATGTAACAAATTTGAATAATATTCATTTTCTTCAAATAGCCAAAACTGAGGCTATTTGAATAATATTGCCCAAATTAAGGAGAGAGAGAGAGAGAGAGTTGGGGGGTGGGGGGCATGAGGGAAAGAGAGAGAACAACTCTGTTCTGGCCTTTCCTCTTATTTATTCATCCTATCATTGATTATTCCCCATACAATAACAACAACAAAATATTGATACAGAGCCCAAGCTCTACCAATCACTCTGCCAAGTCCTGGGACTATAGAAATAAAAACAGTGTAATCTATATATCGAGGATATCGCTCTATATTGCAAAGAGACATGCAGATAAACTAATAATACAGACACAGTAAGATCGTTTTCAAGGTACCCACGAATGACTTCAAAACACTGAGAATCAAATATTATTGACTCTGGAAGTGTGGGGGTCAAGCCTCATTCAAAGACTTGAACAAAGAGGTAACAATTGAGCAGGGTCTTGAAGGATGAACAGACATTTGCTTGACAGACAAGCAGCAGAATAACTTGCACATTTAGGAGCCTTCAGGTATAAAAACAAGCATGGGCTGTTCAGAACTACTATATGACCGGAACATTAAGACAGAAATTGGCAGAGCTGCTTCTGCTAAGATTAAAAGTGGCTTTTTTTTAATGGAAACTTAAGTATAAGAGTTTATTCAATAGCGGAGTTGAATGTGGATGGAGATCCCCTAATAAAATATGAGATAGTGTGTCAAAAATATTAAGGGCCGTTTTGGAGAGTTTTTTCCCAACTTTCCACTGCTTTGTTGATACATGAAATACCAAGTGGTATCTTGTCATTGTGTGCCCATACCTGATTTAGATGCTAAACAAAGCTGCAGCAGAAGCAATCAACCCCTCACAGTCCCTGCCAATGGTGGATTTCCCTATTCCTTTTACTGTTCCAAGGTTTCCTGGAAAAGAAGTAAGTGGTCAGGGCCAACAGTGCATGGGAGCCCTCTAGTACTATAGAGATTGCATACTGAGTTCATCAGTTAGTAAGCACTTTTCTGAAAATAAAAGAAAACCTGGATGAAATTAGAATAAAATGAAAGGATATGATGTGATAGCTAATAAAAGATGGAGCTCATACTTGGACAAGGTGCAAAATTGACAGATGCAGGAGTCTCCTCCCAGCTCCATGTTGGCGGCCATGATATGAGGCTTACTATGGATTCAACTGTGTACTCTCAGAATTCCTATACTGAAGCCCTAACCTCCAATGTGATATCATTTGTAAGTGAGGACTTTGTGGTTAATTAGGATTGAAAAAGATCATGAGGACAGGTCTCTTATGATGACATTGGTGCCGTTATAAGAAGAGGTGTCATACGTTGCTCTTGCTGTCTCCCATCCATGTAAGGACACAAGTAGAAGGCCGATAAGCCAAGAAGACAGTTCTCACCAGAAACCAACCATGCTTGCCCCCTGATGTTGGGTTTCTCACTTTCAGGACTGTGAGAAAATAAATTTCTGTTGTGTAAGCCACCCAGCCTACGGCATTTTGTTATGCCACCCAAGCAGGCTAAGGTAAGGTTAATTTGTCTTGGTTTGTAGGATAGTCACCCATAGAAATTTGATTTATATTTTTCCTCATTATAAGACTGACTTTCCATGGGTTTCAAAAATAAGATATTTCTTTCCCTAAAACCTCCAAGCTCTGGAACCAATTTATGGCAAGAAGAATGAAAATGTCATGGTTGATGTTAATTTATCTGCTTCAGTGAAATGGCTGTTGAGAAAAAAATTACAATGTTTAATCTGAATTACCAAAAGAAACTTGTTGCTACACCAATGTTACCACAAACAGTATCTTCACGTCACTCTATTAGGAGAGTCTCAAACACTGTTCTCCTTCCTGGTGGCTCTCCAGAGATCAGATCTTGCAGCCCAGACACTGGGCAACAGTGACAGAAACACATGAGAAAGACATGGCTCAGCAAGCTTGCATCTGGAACCTTATATCCCACTAACTTTGTTGGGTTCTACATGATCATTTCTAAGCATAAGATGAATATTTATAATGCTACTTTTGCTTTCTGATAAATGCATAAAAGATAAAATTGAATCTCACCATATCCTGGTAGGAAAAAAGATTCAAAACTCTGTATTATGATCTAATCTTTTAATAACCAAGTAGGAATTAGATGAAGTTTTGAAATAGACCCACTCAAAAGTTCCCAAGCAGTGTCACTGTGCAGCTGCCTTCCTGCCTCCTCATTTACAGGTCACATAGGTGAAAGCAGTTCTTTGTCATTTAAACAAAATAAAAATAAGTAACTAGATTCTGAATTTTAAATTTATGTTTTAAAATAAAAATTTATTGTGAAATTGTATTGTTTATATAACAGAAACATTGAAATAGTTTGATGTATATTTAAAATTTAAAAATATATTGTCATAAAACACATAAAGATTTTAAATTATTAAAAGTATAAATTTAAAATATCAAAAACAACAGCTTAATCATCTAGGATTGACATAGTATACCTGTTTTGGCATTATACATATATTTGTCAGACTCTTTCAAGGCACTGGAGATATAACAATTACTACCACAAATCCAAAGAACACATAACCATCATGTGTCATTAAGATATCCCACAACTGGGATCTGAAACTACCAGACAGAATTGGGAGACCCTAAGAAACACCTGCTATAGTCTCAGTGGATGAAGATTGCCACTCTCATAAACTAAGGTTTGAATCTATTGCTTCTGTTTGCTATTAATTATTTTTCACTTCCGGCACAATGTATTGAAAGAAAAAGATGTTTTGATTGGGTACATTTATTATTTATAAAACATTCATAAAGCTTTACCAAATGTCATTTATCACATATGCCATGCATTCAAAGGATAAAAGTGAATGATTGCATATAGGCTTCTTTGTTACTAAGATGGTGCAATAATGGTCACAGGCTAAATACTACACAAAGGTGTCACTACTGTCCTGTCTTTCCTATCCTGTGAAGATCGTTCAAATGAACCAGGTTCCTGGAAATAAAAATCAAGTGAATTTTGCCATTTAATAAAGCTCAGTGCTATGAATATCACCCTCAATATGTCTAGCTTAATAGTGATATTTCATCTGAGGTATTGTAGATTTGGGGTTTGGACTGGCAAGAAAACTGGGGGGCAGGGGTGTAGGGGGCTCTCAGCAACACAGCCTAGGATTCTGGGATCTGAATATACATACATCACCTAACTCTATTCTCAAAATGTCGATTACTTGATCAGAATGTAACATAGGGTGTCTCAGAATAGTAGACTATAGTTTCTCATAAGGCTAAAGACTGTTCATATGTAGAAAATACTGAAGCTTCAAGAAAGCATACACATATGATAGAATTCATTTAGCTCAACCACCATCCCAATATTCCTTTCCCTTATACTGGTATAGAAGTGCCTCTCAAACCATCAAGATCAATTTATTTTTCCCATTATTGAAGACTGCCATTTTTGTAAAATGTAAACATGAATTACTTAAAAAATAAGAAAAAATACAAGGACATACAAAGTGCAAGACCACATGTTTCATTATTCAAAAGACATAAAATTACTCCATCAAATTGTCAAATTTCTAAACATCTGCACTCAGTTTCTTAATTATGTTTTTAGAAACTGATCTTAAATTCACAAACCATCATTGGTCTGTGGCCTATACTTCGACTAACGCATTTTTAGGCTACGTCTCTGAATACATTTAGTTGTCATCTTTAATGCCATAAATTACCCTAACAAAAATAGGGAACTTACTACGACAAAGAAAACTTGATTTTAGAAATCTATTTGTTAGAAAACAAGCCAGATTCTCATTGTTTTATCCCTATATTTTATCATTGATCTGGGAGTTTCAGACAATGAAAAATAAGACATGAAACATAAATGAAAGTTATAGGTATAAAAAAGCATAAAAATATTAGTATTTGAAGACTACATGGTTGTATATTTAGAAAATACCAAAGAATTCACTGTAAAATTTAGAATTAAGAGAAATATTGGTATGTTGGCCAGGTTAAACCATAAAAATGCCAGTAGCTTTCCCTTGTATCAGCAATAAGCAGTAAAAATATAATGGCAATTAAATTTGCCAGTGTGTATTCTTATTGCATTTCATCTTGTTAGATTCAGTCCATTGCTCCCTTTGGTGAAGATATTTTTGGATCTTAAATTTGTCACCCAACATATTTCATGTTCACAGCACTTCATGTACAACTTTGGTAAGCTTGTCTCTACAACTTAAATCCAGTTATTGTACATTCAAAAAAGAAAAATGCAATAATCTAAAAAGGAAACATTATTTACCTCAAAAATTGCACTTGCAGGGACTTAGCATCACATGACTAGCTAGTTAGTTCTTTAATGATCACACAGAATTCTGGCTTCAGTGGAAAACGTTTGCATTCCCAGGCTGACCAACCTCTCAAATGCAGTTCCCCTATTACATAAGAGTAAATTAATCCATACTATAATGGCTTCATCACTGAAAAAAAGGATTCAATCTCATGCTCCATGAGGGGCAAAGCTTTGTGTGAAAGAACAGATTTTTTTTTTTTTTTTTTGAGGGCAGTGTCGCTGGCCCTCATATGTGGGACCGAACCGGGGCCGCTGGCTTCCCAAGCCAGCACTTAACCACCGCGCCACTCGGCCGGCCCAAAGAACAGATATTTTTATAGTACAGATTACATTTTCCCTAAGGCCTGATTCAATATGTGGGAGCAGGTTAGGCATTCACAGAGCGGTACGAGGTACATCATATGCTCTGAAATTATATTATATGCCCATAATAAAATACATATGGGAAGAAAGTTCTAGAATGGATTCTATGCATTATTTGTGGAGCACCAAAGACTTTAAAAATACTGCTTTGTGTTCTCCTCTGTAGGTCAATTTTTCCTAATAAGATAGAATGTTATTCCATATTTCTAGAAAAGCCTATTTCATAACACAACCCTCAGGTAGAATAGGTATGCATTTCATAGTTATTCAAACATTTTCAGAGTTCCAGTCAAGTTGGCAAAGTAGGAAAAAGGTAAAGAGAAACAGTAAGCAATTGAGGTCATATTAAACTATATGATTCAGTTTTAGACAGTAATAATTAAATTTCTATAGTAAAAGATGAGAACTCAAAAAAAAAAAAAAAAAAGTTAAAAAGCACATTGGATTCAAACCAAAATTTGACTGTCAGCTCCAGTGTTTACTAGCTATCTGTCCTAGGGCAAGTTATGCTCTCTAAGCTTTACCTCCCTTTGTTCTATAATAGGAGGAATAACACATACCTTAGTATTAAATGAAACAAACTATTGAAAGAGCTCCATCAAGTATTATTATTATTATTATTATCTTATCCACCATCATCTTTATCATCATGCCCATGTCTGTCTCTATAGTTTCAACAAATTTCTCATCATCACAACCATGGTTTCATAGGCTGACATCTTGCTAGCTGTATGACCTGGAATTAATCCCTTGTTTTTTCTAAAAATTTAATGAAAGAAGATGAAGTAGATTTGTTTGTATTTACATTTTTTAGTATAGAAATTAGATTTCTAGTCCAGGGGTCAGCAAATAGTGGCTCACGAGCCACATGTGGCTCTTTGGTTACATTTGGGCTCAAAAGTTTGCTGACCCCTGGAAGAGCCAATCCTGTCCCTTACAACAATTTAAAAATTATTCAAGAGCCATAAATATGCTTTTACATAATCACCATTATGTGATAACATCCTTCAAAAATTTTATAAATGAAACTATGATAGTTTTGTTTTCATTCTCAATTTTACTTCAAAGCCACATATGCATACCCAAAGAGTCACATGTGGCTCGCGAGCCACAGTTTGCTGACCCCTGGCAGCTCTTCCGTCTCAAAAGTTTGCCGACTCCTGCTCTAGTCACTGTATATTTAGTTGTACTTAACTGATATACTTCATCTATGCACTTAGGAATTCACAGTCCTCCTTTTGGATTCCTGTTACCCTGTTTAGGTAGATGTTACTTGAAATTTGATAACCTCTGTACTAGTTATTCCAAAATTTTGTTCCCATAGTTACACAAAATCAGTCTTCATTATATTAAATAAAAAATTTTGTTAATGGTGCTCATGAAATTCTACGATGCTTGTGTAGTTACTACTGATGATATTTAATAACGAGTATAAATCATGCTCGAACTTCTCTTTCCCTACATACAGTAATAACCCATTTATTATTATGGAAAGAATAATAGCCAAAGTTGAAGAAATATTTTTATCTATTTCATAGCCAAACAAACTGTGAAGATGATCAAAACTACAGAAATCTCTAACATTCAAGAGGGAAAAATGACCAATGATAAACATATACACACACTCATGTACACAGCTGTTAATTTGCTCTTTTGGAAAGAATATAGTTTAGACTTGTAAACAAAAAGATACTATTGAAAATGACACATCTAATTAAACACATCTAGTGCCAAAATCATGTCAAACATTGGCTGCCTTTAGGATTTATTGTGAAAAGGATACTCCAGCAGCAGGCATCCCTGCCGGTATTTTCTATGTCACTTTTCTGAGGGCTCCCGAGGAACTAGAAACTGGACCTCTTTTTGACATTCTAATCTTTCGCAATGAGTAGTAGTGCCAGACTTCTAAAATGGAATTGAGAGAGAGGAGGATTTGTGCATGTTTTTATTTTCTTGTTTTCAAATAGGTTTTCAGATGGCTTTGGCTAATTGAAACAACTGTTGAAAATTTACTTGGCATTTTTAATTCTTTCTCAATATTTTCACCCTGGATGAAAATGTTTTGTCTCAGAATATCTCCTTCTGGGATCCGGCCATTCAACTCATGAAACATGTATATTCAAAATTTCATCTGATCTTTTCATCCATCTAGGTAGTTACCACCTGGACTCTGCTAAGACAAACATTCCCAGTGTTTCCATTTTTTTTTTCCCCCTTTATGTAAGCTAGCTTGGCAATGAACATGAATTACCTTCTAGGCCTGCTACGCACAACAAGTCTGTTCTATTGGTCCAAGAAATTTGTTTATATATTCATAAGGTAAACACACAATTGGAGGCCTATGAGTAGTAGTAACTGATCCAAATACTTACAGGTTTTTGTGTATTTTTGTTTGTTTTGTTTTGGAATTCCTGTTTTCAAGTGTTTGACTAGAAATATAGTAAGAATGGAATGTCAATGCAAACTCTCATAACTTTCTTGTATTTATAAACCTCATTATATTTATTACAAAGAAAAAGTGCCTCTTCCTTAATCCAATCAGTTACTCATTCCTACTTGATGATTAGAAGAAATTTTATCTTTCTTCAAGATTTTAAGGGAAGATGTAGAAATCAGAATGCATTGTACTAGCTGGCTCAAATATTCCCCCAAAATATATTCCTAGAAAACGGCAAATAGGGAGGCAAGACCATCAACTCTGCTTTGTTTGTACATAACACGATTTTTCAGCATTTTTCTATTTTCCCTGACAAACACACTAGTGCAGCATTGCCTCTAATTTTTGCCATGTTTTTCATATTTTCTACCAAAGTTTCTCTATTCTGTGTTCAACTTCCAGATGTAAGATATAATTTGCTATAATCACTCATTATTTATTTCAAACCTCTCTCAGACTAGATTTAAGACATGGCATCATTTAGGATGAAGTGAACTGGCCAAGAGGCACAAAGGAATTCAATTTCCCAAGAAGGGTATTCATTATTACTGAATCTCCTGTGGCCATCAGTTGCCTGGAAGAAGAAAGGATCCTTGTTGCTAACTGATTTGCAAAATTGTTAAAGGCTAAAGCAGTAACTTACTGAGATTATTGCCTTATCAGAGGAATAAGGGAAATATGGGTAATATGCTCACTGCTGAAGAGTAAGAAATTATATCATTGGAATCTATTCTCTAACCTTCTTAAAAATAATTTCAGTCCAGAATCAAAAAGTTTGTAACATCTAAAAGAAATCTGGACTGGTTCTGACACAGTTGATAGACAAATAAATATCCTGTGATATCCTAAAACAAATATACTGTAATTCATTTTTCTCTCTTCCAAACTGATAATCCCCATTTCAGCGAATGGAAATTTTATTCTTTCAAGGAGCATAGGCAAAACAAAAACTAAGAACAATCTGAAAACATTCTCTTTCTTTTCCATTCCACATCAAATCCATGAGGAAGCCTAGTCATCTCTATATTCAAAGCACATTGAGAGATATACTGAAATATAACAAATCAATATTGATTTTGAAATATTTGAAATATTTTGAAATATTTGCTTTTAAGCAAAAAATAGCTAAAAAGTGATACAAAATTGTTAAGACTTACTATTTACTATTCACAAAAACTGGTATCCACAAAAACTATTTGACATTTTGCTGTGATAGGCATAAAACAAGATGGAAAGTAATTGACCACAGGGGATTAAAAAAAAAAAAGTATGAAAAAAACTTACATAGAAACTAAATTGCATTTCCAAAAACTGCCAAAAACCTAATATATATGTACTTGTATCACCTCTTATCAACATTTAAAGTGAAGAACATTTCCATAACACTTCATATTAAAACTCTAGGGATAATATTACCGTGGCAATAATCAACACAATGATATTAAAACAGCAAACTCGGGCCGGCCGAGTAGCGCATTGGTTAAGCGCTGGTTTTGGGATGCCAGCGACCCCGGTTCGGATCCCACATGAGGGCCAGTGACACTGTCCTCTACAGCTAACAACAGCTCCACCTGGAGCTGGGCTGTGCAAGCCCCGGTGATGGTGTAGTCTGCAGCCCCTGCTGCAGTGGGCTGCCATAGGCTACAGTGAGTGGCCCGCAGCCAGCGTGAGCGGCTGGCAGCCAAGCGTGAGCTGCCAATAGCCGCGATGAGCGACATCCAGAGGCCAGCGACCGATCTGCCTCATCCGGGAAGAGCGCAATGACGATACCAACAGTGAAGCAACATCCTCCGCAACTAAACTGAAGAACAAGAAGATGGCAACTTGTCTGTTCCCCTTCCCCGATTCCCCAACGCTGTTCCCCTCCACCAATTCCCCAATAAAATCTTTAAAAAAAAAACCAGCAAACTCTATTGAAAAGAGCAAAACTAATTTAAGCACATATCAAAAGATAGCTGCACAGTGATATTGTGTTTCCAGTTATTCATCAGCACATCTCCCAAACCACCAGCCTTCATCTTACCAATGTGACTTCTATTTCTTAACTTTCCTACCAGACATTTGATTGCATAAGCTACTCTAACACCCTGTCCTTTAACTACAAATCTGATTTTTCAGCACTCTTGTAAATCAGCATTGAAAGGAATAGAATGTAAAAACCAGATTTTAGAGTTGTGCTTAATGAATTCCTGCTATAAATGAAATAGCTGGAAATCCAAATAACATAAAACTCGCAAATAACATGAATTGAAAATAGTAAACGCCATTAGAGGTAACACTAATCCACTTACCATCTGGTGATTTTTAACTGCTTGTGTTTTCCTTGAACTGGTAAATAAATTTTGATTGGTTACTATGTCTCTTTTTAGTCAGATCAAATTTCTATTCTTTTCAGTTATCCAAGTTGGACTTAAAAATAAAAGATTTAGGAAGTTTTAGAAAAGAACTCACTTTCAAGTTTCAAGGACTTATAAATAAAAAGCAGTGAAAGAAAAAAAAATAGATATTATGTCTTGCTGAGATTTCTTAATATTAGTGACTTTGTTTTCCGTTCATGCTCTGGGAAGCAAATGAACATTTTCATTTCTTCTCTTTATTTGCCATTTGCCAATCAAAGTCACCTCTTATTAAAATTAATAGACAGGAAGAGGCCACAAACAACATTTCCACCTTCACAGGAATAGATAAACATTTTGTTCATTTACACTGATGATATATGGAAGCCAAACTTAGAAAATATAACAAGATATATTAATGATCAACATGGTTTTAAAATGTCCATCCATATCACCCTATATGTTTAAAATATTAATACTAAAATTTAAAAAGTGTTTTAGTTGAATTTTGAACTGAGTTTGGCTGGTTTAAAAGAAGGAAATAGAGGGCCGGCTGAGTGGCCTGGTGGTTAAGTGCTGGCTTAGGAAGCCAGCGGCCCCGGTTCAGGTCCCACATGTGAGGGCCAGTGACACTGCCCTCAAAAAAAAAAAGAAAAAAAAGAAAAAATAAAGGAAATAGAGTAAGTTTCCTAATCTCAAAGTCAAAATTAGTCTAAGTCATTGCTAAAAATCGGATTTTTATGGTACAGTTTGTATCAATTTAATCCCCAATCCTAGTCCTCCTGTGATAAGGCTTCTCTTATGTTTACCCATGGTCCGTGTTATGGACTGAATGTTTATGTCTGCTCCAAACTGATATTGAATCCTTACTCCCCACCCTCCGTAGTTATATTTGGAGGTGGGGCCTCTAAGGAAGTAATTAAAGTTAGATGAGGTCAGAAAGGCGGGGTCCTGATTAAATAGTACCAGTGTCCCTATAGTTAGAGGCACTAGAAAGAGAGTTTATTATTCTCCATCTCTTTCCTGACTCACACCAAAGAAGTCACATTAGCTTAAAAGAGAAATGTAATAAATTTGATTGTCCTTAGATCCCTTATGGTTGTTTTGTTTTTCATGATATACTTTAACACTTTAAGGTTTAGATATGATCTAACTCAGAAGAAGACTCAGAGGGTAAGGAACCTCTTTGACTTAAAAAATAGTAAAAAATAATTTATCATAAAAATTAAAGGATAGGCATCTTCATGAGCCATCAATGAAGAATATCAATACGATAGCATGATTAACAGGAGTAAAACTATTCTACATTCTCAAACATTATCTTTCACCTAGCATCTTCAGTTAAAAATACTGAAGTCAGAATGGGAATGTTCTGTTACCAACCAATAACTCAGGCCATAATGAATTGGTAGTATTTAAGAAAAATAGGTTTAGTGTATTTCTATTTTGGATAGTTCAAGGAGTAAATATAGGAGCCTTAAATGTGATGGATTTTGAATAAGAGCTGGCATGAGCTATCATATCAAGTATACAAATATATTACGTATGTACCCTTATGTTGATCAAGGGGGATAAAGAAGTGGACAATTCACTCAAAAGTCCATTTCATAAACTTTCTTTCTGATTCAGTCATAGATCAATATCCATTACATCCTACTCCCTCCTGGAAGTAGTATCTTGAAATTCAAATGATATCCATATAGTTAGCTTAATTTTAAAAACATCTCCATGATGGAGGTGATTAGCAGTTGGTTGTAATGTTTAGTCCTAGTTCAAGGAATAAGTGAGTGGGCATACATGGATACATTTTTTTTTTTGGCCTCAACTGCTCAATTATACACACCAATCCCCCCCCACAACACCACTACTACCATAAACAGGGGGAAAAGCTTCTGATTACCCCCTTCTTAGTGATTGCTTGAAATGCTGAGTTGAGAAGGATTCTAAGGCCTCATCTGAATTCAGAGGGAATGAAAGCCAAAATTGATTAATGATATGTGACATAGGAATGTAAGTATTATAGATAACAGCTGCATATATGTCAAGTTTTTGGCAATCTTTGCTTTAGACAGATTGAGCTATTATCATGTTCTTTGACTGAAACTGTAGAAAAAAACAAGAGGCAAAAACAAACCTTAGTCCATCCAAAAAGAATATCCCCCAAATTTAGTACCATTCAGATATACCCAGAAAGGTCCAAAGTCAAAAACAAGAACAGACAGATGCAAGGATTTTTTGGGTTGTCTACTGGCCTATTTTAAATTATGAACACCATGGGACCATTAAGGAACCAGACAGTGGATATCATTCAAAATTCATGTAGAATTAGTTTTTAAATCAATCTTGTTCTCTTAGCAATGACTGGAGAACTGAACAGAGTAGGTTGCGATATAGAGAAAAGGGAAGTTAACTTTAGAGCACAGATCTGAGTCAGAAGCCATGAAAGAAAATGTAAGGGCATCACATCAACCAGATGTAGTAGACAGATGATAGCTGGGTGGGAAAAATAAAAGTGGAGGGGAGGTATGGAAGAAACATTTCATTGATTTGACTATTCTGCCCAAGGCTGGTTAGTTCAGTGCATGCCTATTCCACCAACTCAACATTAACAGTATTTGATTAAAGGGCAGCTGATCATTTTAACTCCTTTTTTTTTTTTTTTTTTTTAAAAGCTAAGAAGTACTAGCATTTTGAAATCACTCCACTTAATT
Source organism: Aselliscus stoliczkanus (assembly GCA_033961575.1). Lineage (NCBI taxonomy): Eukaryota > Metazoa > Chordata > Mammalia > Chiroptera > Hipposideridae > Aselliscus > Aselliscus stoliczkanus. Next base: position 118,602,908 of record CM066736.1, read on the forward strand.
TCAGTTTTCTCAAATGGAAGTCCTTTGAAACTGATTCATTCTAACAGGAGTGGGAGTTTTCTCATCATTCCAGGTTGTTAAAATACTGCCCCAAATAACCAACCTCTATGGTGGTGTTGCTTCTGCCATGGTTGAAAAGAGAAGGGCCAAGTGTGCAGACCAGTGGCAATTCCGTGGTCTTAAGTGGGGACCCACTATTGATCTGCCTGATCACTGAGCCCATCTAGAAAAGTGAGGTTGGTTCAGGTCTTCAATGAGTTTAACCCATGTTATTCCTAATAATGGAGGATTTCCCACACTCGGTTTTTCCTTTCCCATCAGCTATGGATGTTTTTAGCTAGAAATAGTTGTAATACTAGTTTCATAATATGTTTTCTTTCTGTTTGTTTTTTTGGGTTTTGTGTGTGTGTGTGTGTGTGTGTGTGTGTGTGTGTGTGTGTGTGTTTCCTTATTGTAGTTTTGTGGCAACACTTGGCAAACCTGATCATTTTTAAACATTTCAAATGTTTTCACATGAACAAACATTGAACTAGTTAATGACAAAGTCTAATCAACTAGAAATTCAATTTATATATTTTCTGTGTTTTTAGGTTGACTGGTCAGTCACATGACTTCATTAGCCTTGATGAACACAACTATAGATCACTGTCACATTTGAAAGCAAGAGCTGAATTGGCTGAATGTAAAAGGGACAGATCTGAAGACTAATATTTAGAAAACGATTTTCCCTATGGATATACTAACTAAAGTTAATGTTGTAATTGCAATTTGGGAGTTAATTTCTTTTTAATAGCTGATCTTCATTTCTCTGCTCAAATGATTGTCAGAATGAACGTCATAATCCAAAATGTCTGGAAATAAAGACCATTTTCTATGTCCTCCAACTGTATTATGAAAGTATTTCTTTTCTTCCTTGTGCTCAGATTTCAAAGAAGAGATTAGTGCAAAATGAATTATAAAGTACCTAAACTGTTCCAACAATCACATCTCCATTCTGGCAAATTTAGTAAATGCATTTTATCTCTCCACTGAGATGTTTTTCCTATAATGAAAAACCCAATGAAATGTTTCCTTATTAGGTCTATTATTCATCCCTTATGTTTCCCCTACCTTTAAAAGAGTAAGGTAAGAGCACAGTGAAGATCCAATTTTTGTTTTGCATTATAATACCATGTTAATCAAATCACCATTCATACACAGCAGGTTGCAGGGGTTTGGTTGGCCCACTTATTATGCACAGTCTTGCTTGGGGGCCTTTCTGGGATGGGTGTTTTAGGATTATTTCACAGCATTAAACTAACCAATGCAAAGAAAGCAAGGTTTTAAAATCTCCACGGGAGGTTAATTAACCCAACCTTTATTTTTATGTATTTTAGCATGGCATGTCACCATAGAAAATGGTGTTAGCCTGCCTGTTTTTCAAAAGATATTTTACAATCAGCAACCTATTGAGTCTGACACTGTGAGTTGGGTGTGACCACCATATACGTGCCTTCCTGCTTTGGCTGGAGAACTTGGAATGAATCCCTTAAAAAAAAAAAAATTTTTTTTTGTAGGTAAAGAGTTTAAATTGATGCCGAAATCTATGACTCCCATTTCACAAATATAAACACTCATGGTCAGGATAGTCTTATATTATTTATCATTTTAAAAATATTTGGTTGCTATCCTATATTTTATAGTATAGTATTATTTTATTTTATTTATTTACTTTTTTTTTTCTTTTGGTGGACAAAAGTTTAGGAACAAAGACAGTTTTATCTTTCTTTTTCACTTTTTCTTTTTTCTAGTAAATATTCCAGTCACACAGAGTTTCACATTTCCACTTTATACTGAAACCTGTATTCTAAAATATGTGGGAGCCATCTGTTCTTGTATGTTAAAACTTTGGTTTAAAGTGAACTTCATAAAGTCTGTAAGGTGTGAATTCTTAAAAATTCTATGACAATGAAAGCAATCTAGAAATCGTTCTGTTTCTGAAACAGGTTGGATGTATAGTTACATGGAAGAATGTTCTTTTGTAGAAATTATTTTCTTAACTAGATACAGATTCTGTAGTCCATCTCAAAGGCTTACTTACAACTTCATGCTGAAAATTTTAAATGTTGTGCAGGTATTAGGTATGTTGCAATACACAGTCTTGGGCAGGGGAGAGAGTTGGCCATGTTTTCTTAGTCCAGAAGAAACCATATTTTAAAAATGTATTTTGTCCTGTGCTTCTGGAATTGGCATCGATTGTTTAAATAAATGTATGTATTTTAATAGTTATTCGCATTTCTGCTAATGGCCTTGGTGAAACATGTGGTGTCACCTGACAGAATTAAAATGCATAAGATGGAACATCCCTGGCACTGACATTTCAGTGAACATATTTTTTGCTTTTGCTTCTGGGAATAAACAAATAAAAACAGAAACTATTTTTTCCTAATTGATTCAGCTGTTTCAGTGAAATTGTTTCATCCTACAATGTTCAGAAGAGTGATCAATGCAAACTTGTCTCCCTTTACTCAGCACAGGAACTGAGAGCAGAGAACAGCTGTCCTGTTAAACAAAGCTCAGAGCCTCATGCCAGCACTTCTGTTGTCTCAAACAGACCATAGTTTTAATGAATGGGAGTTTCCTAGGATGACGAGTGAAGGTGTACATCATATGATACTGCAGAGGAGAAAGAAAGAAGTATGCTCAAGTTGGAGAGTTCTAATTAAATATCCAAAGAAAACCTTTCCCTTTACAGAAGAGACTTTAAGACAAGGGTTGGAGGAGTGATTTCTCAGCAAACTGGAACTAAAACTCAGGTTTTCCATGACTTAGGTTATCCAATTTACCTATTTGTTCAAATTTTACAAGACACACAGCTTTACAATGTAATTAAAAAACATTATATTAGTATAATTTCTTAAGAAAAACATACATATGCAGGTAATGGCACCACGCTGAAGGAAAGATGGGCTATCTAAGACATTACTACCCATAAATTCAAAATGTGGATTCTATTCTAGGAATATACATACTTAAGTATTCTGTGCCCTGGAAGAGTCCAGCTTACAATGACAAATAAGTTTTTGTAGAGATGGGAAAAGTCTAAAGCTACATTGTTCATGATGCTAGGTATCAGCCAGAGATGGCTATTCAAATTTAAACAGACTAAAACTAAATAAAAGTAAAAATTTAGTTCCTCACTTACACTAGCTATACTTCAGCGGCTCAATAGTAACATGTGGTTAGTAGATACTATCAGAGATATTGCCAAATTATACAACATTTCAACCATCACACAATATTCTATTGGAAAAAACTGGTCTAAAGCATGTTGTATTGGAAAAGGGTTTATACATTAGAGACAGTCTTTATAATAGGAGCTATAAAGAGGTTGGTACTTTTGTTTACAAACAGTACAATTTTATCCTAACCTACATATATAATTCTGTTCTATTTCTTTTTTTCTTTTTTTTTAGCTGAGCCATTCTGCCACCTGTTGGCAGATCAGCAGCAGCTCAGCTTGGGCCGAGCATCGAACTGCTGTTGCTCAGAGCTTGCACCCTTGAGTGAGCTTTTAACCAACTCAGCCACTCTGCTGGCTCCTGTTCTAGTTCTTAAGATCAATAATATTCATAGATTGAGACTGGGCATATGTCCTGTATGCCAAATTCTTATAAAAACACCAGTCATACTGGATTAATAGCCCACCCTACTCCAGTATGACCACATCTCAATTTAACTAATCCCATCTGCAACAACTATATGCAAACAACCCCTCATTTTGTGGTGTGGGGTTTAGACCTCAACATTTCCTTTTTAGGGGGACACAATTCAACCCATAACAGGGAGTGACTGCTTGATGTGCATGGGGTATTATTTGGGGATCATGAAAATGGTTTGTAAGTAGAGAGAAGTAATGGCTGGACAACATTGTAAATGTCTTAAATGCTGCTGAGTTGTTCAATGCTAACTTGTTAATTTCATGTTATGTGAATTTCACCTCAATTAAAAAAAATTTAGTGTATCTTATAATTACATCTATATGAAAACATTTTTTATGTATGATGTAAACAGATGTGTTCCTTTAAAGGGGAAGAAGAACAATTAAGGGGAGGGAAGGTCTTTATATTTATAATGCTTCACGGTTCATTTCAGTTATATAAACAACACCCTAAGAGTATACCTGAGATGGGTAAAGATAGAAAAAAGAAAGTAAAATCATCTTAAAGAGGAATATATTTTGAGATACTTAGATATGCAAAGGAGGGTACAGGTATTATCACCAAGGTGGGAGAGATGGGGCCTGAAGAAGAAACATCAGCCCACAAAGAAACCCTCACTGAGAAAGGTCTAGTACTTTTAAAAACAGGGATATGTGAAGTTTATTATTCATCTCTTTGTTATGCAAAACTACAATGTTCAATTAACTTTTTTTTCTTTTTTTTTTCCTTTTTTTTGTTTTTCAGTTAACTTCTGCAGCAAAAACCTTCATAGTGGTTGAGGCTTAGGGAAAATCTAGGAAGAAGACAGAAGCTGTGAAGGAATAAGATCCAGGAACTTGGTGGAGAGCTCATTGTGAATATGTAAAAGCAACAAGAGAAGCCCCGAGAATAATCTGTCCCCAAGGAGGCATTGCAGTCTTGGGAAGGACTATGTACCTATTACAGGACATGGGAGGGTGGGGTAAGGTAAGGCTCTCCACTTACACAAGACCCTGGATTCGGGTGCCATCTAAGTGACTTGAGAATGTCATCAAATACAAATGGAAGATGATTTCTAAATTATTGATTCATGTTCTTCTGTATTACTAAGTTATCCTTACAATAAGAACAGTAAAAGGGGCAAGTCTATGTCTGTTTTGAAAGAAAAATAGAATGATTAAAGAAGTTTTAGACTCTTATTAAAAAAGAAAATGGATTTCACAAATACATGAAATCTGAATTTCATGTGATCCTTCTATTTGTAGGAGGGAAAGAGTTGTACACTCAGGATATTTTTGGGAAAATAGAAATTGCTTATCCAATGAATAAATTTAAAAACAAATCCAAATACTGCTGTTTTTATAATCCCTTATTACTTTAAATATTAACTTTTGTATTATGTGGAATCTCAAACAACTTGGTGATAGGGACACAAGGGTTGACAACACCCATTTCCTCCAGGCATGTCACCCCAGAAACAATTTCTCACCTATATTTTCATCTAAAAATTGTCTAGGAGCAAAAGGACATCATAGAAGATGAATAAAGCACTTGAACCATGATGTCCCTGATGCTGTCGCTTAGAACCACAGTTTCACATCTCCTGTGGGTCATATGCTGCTTGTAGAGAAGCATATGGAGAAAAGGCACACAGACCTCTTTGACACTTCCATTTGGAGCCAATGTTCTCCTCGAAAAACGTGTTACATTGCTGAGGGGCAGTTATTAAGGATCAGTTTAGCTTCACACAGGGAGGAAATTCTTAATACAGCTGCGGAACAAGTAATTTTTTCTGAGATAGGGCCATTTGTGCTTTGGGGTCCTTCAACAGGGAACACATTATTTTGGATCATCATTTGCTACTTTCAATAGATTCTGAGATGCAGGCACTGAAGGTTATCATCACAGTGCAGGGACAAAGATGGAATTATTATGCTTAAACAGAACACAAAAAGGTTAGCATAGCTAATCGGATCCTTCCTATTCAATTCCACTGTCCTCACTTGAGTAACCCTTCAGCCTAAGGCTCACTGACTCAACAACAAAGCACAGGCTAATTCGTTTCCACCCATGGTCTGCTTACCAAGAATTTCACATGATGTTTCCAAACACTCAGAAGCTAGTTGCCTAAAAGTCCCCAACTGCCATGAAATTTTGCAAGGAAATGGGAAAACTAATTTACTATGCCAAATAGGAATTTAAAAGCCAAGACAATCTCTCTTTAAGTCAGGAAATAATGGATGTGTTTTTTGTTTGTTTGTTTGTTTGTTTGTTTGTTTGTTTAGTTAAACACCTCCCTTGTATGAAATCTCTCTCCAGAGAATCTCATAACCTCCTGGGCAATCCGGGTGCAACCATTTGTGTAACTCTGCCATCAGTTCATTGGTATCTGTCTCAGGGTTGTTTCCCAAAGCGTACCATTACAGCCCTTTTCTCAGATCTACCTTTCTCCGTTGATTACTCCAGGGATAAGTATTTGACCTAAGAATCCTTTCCCAATTCCAGTGGAATCAGGGAAGAGGTGATCTTTCTCTGAAGCTGAACTGTAAGTTCAGAGACTTTAGGCAGCCATGTTTCTCTTCAAGTAGAAATGAGAAAAGGAGGAAATTCATCTTCCAGTAAGAGGCAAGAATAAATCAAATAAACATAAACAAGCAGAGATTAAGGATGGAAATGAGCTCTGTGTTCATGAAATCTCAGATTAAAATTGGTCACAAAGGTCAGATATAGCATTTAGTTTTTCAAAAGTCATTATGGTATTGCTATATTCCCCTCTTCTTAGCTTACTTGAGTTGTGTTCATGTAGTTTACCCAAAAGAATTATTACTAACATAGTCTGATGTTCTAGCAACTATCACATGCCCTCCTTCTCCTATCAAAAATGGAATCTAAAGAAGATGTAAGTCACAGAGAAATGCAAAATTCCTCAATTTAAAAAAACAGTATAATGAGAAAAAAAAATGGTGAAAACAATGTATGTGACAGGTAATGATTTACACCATAATATATACAATTGCTGCCTCTCAGTTCACTTATCTAAAGATCCATGGACAGAAAAAGTACAGGCTTTCATAAACTCTTCTTTCCAGAAATGCACGATTGCCACCAAATATCTGGCCAGGAAAGCTGTCTCATGTTCTCAGAGATCATGATATGTATTCATTTTGCTCAAATGAAGCCATGTGATATAACATTCAAACTAGGAATCAGCAAATTGTATACAGCCTATGGCCCAAGGCTGGCCCGCCACCTGTTTTTGTAAGTAAAAATGTATTGGAACATAAAATTCCTGTTTGTTTGTTATTGCATTTGGCTGATTTAGCACTACACTGGCAGAACTGGGTACTTGTGACAGAGGAGGTATGGCCCACAACACCTAAAATGTTTACTATCTGGTCCTTTACAGAAAAAGCTTTGCTGGCCCCTGTTCAGACCAACCCCATGCAGTTAAGGCAAGATTGAATAACATTGGCTCACCTTCTCATTTTCCGTGACAAAGATAGAATACCGTAAAGCATAATGATGCTCTTTCAAAGTTAGGTGAAGGCATGGCTACAAATTCTTAGATAGTATTCTAGGAAAACACTGGTCATTATTCAGCACTATAAATGAAAGGTCTTTGTTCTTCCTGGACTAAGATATTTCATTAATTCATATTTCAAGACGCTTGGTTTTTCAAGGAGTGCTTCATATTCTCTACACTCAGCATATATCCCTTTTCATATATAAAGGATACATTATAGAGTAATATACTAGAAGACAGGTGGTATATCACTGTCTAATAGTCCAAGTAACTTTTTAACAAAAACAATAAAAAAAGATTTAAGAAAACAAACAAACAAAATCATTCCTAAATCCCCAACAGGTGGGTTACCTCTGAGGAAAGCACATACTAATCCAACAAAATAAAACTTGAAGATGGATACCAGAAAGAAAAAACAAAAAATTTTACCTTTGAATAAATTATGTATTTTTCCATATAAAATACGAAATGCAAGTAAAAGATTAAATTGTGATATAATAATGTGAAAGAGAAAAACCACAGACCCAAAATGGCATCACTTGTGCTAAAGCCCTTATCAAACCTAGATTTAATACCTGTTTTAATTGCTGTTTTGATAGGGTAAGTAGATAGATAGAAATGAGCAGGAGGAGAAACCTAGCTACAATTAGAAAGCCCCTTTCTGCAGTTCCTACTTGGATGAAGACCCCTTGCAGCTGTCCCCACTCAGGTCACCAGCAGGATTCCAGGCTCACACATTCCCCCAAATCAAAGGGATGTGTTGTTAGAAGCCAGAGAAGGGAGGAAGACAGTCGCTTATCAGAATATAGTTCCTACTTACCAGGATCATTTTAGTGAGCTTCTCAAACAAACCATAGAAAATGACAGGAAATACTTTGAGAACCAAAAGGGAGGACTGGTCAACCCAACAGAAGAAAGAGAGCTCAGGAGAAGGGAGAGGGGGAAGGCAATTCTACCCATGGAAATAAAAGCCTTCATACAATGTAAGGGAGGGCAGAGATTGGTCCCCTCCACATCTTGGAGTATATCTGCCTTTACTAATAAACTTCTCATTACCCTATATGGGCAAGAGTTCTTTCCCTCAAGACAAGAGCTGAGGAACATCATTACAACCCGATAACAGTTTCAACTTCTCCCAGAAATATAACCTTAATCAACCATTCTGGAATTTTATGGTCAATATTAACAAGGCAATCAGTCTCTTGACTCTCTCCATCTCCCCAGCACCTGCCCCCCCACACACACACATTCACACACACTCACACCCCAGAAAAGAAATCTGCATGAAAAAAAAAAAAAAACCCTTGCTGTTTACTTCCCCACAAAAGAACCTGAGGTAAAAATAATTCTTTCTTTTCTTTTGTTAATATTAATAGCTCCCTTACCCCACCATTCTTCCTATAAAAACTTATTTTGTACAACCCCTTGGATCTCCCTTTTAGTTGCCCGATGGAATGTTGCCTGATTTACAAATCTCTTAACAAAGCCAATTAAATCTTCAAATTTACTACATTAAATGTTGGTCATTAATAGGGATAAAAATTAAGAGAGCAATTGTGATATTGTGATTTATAATAAGAAATATATATTTGGCCTTTGGCCCCTGTTCTGTCAGAGAGCTCCTAAAATCCTTGGAAGTTATCAACTAAGGACAGCTACAAAGATGTCTTCTGTTATGTTAATGAGGCAGCTTTGGGAAGCCCTGGGGAAACCAAAGGATGATGGTTGGTTGTCTGAGGAGCCAACCTAGTGATTAGAGGGTTTCATTCCCACTCTCCACCCCTGGGGAGGACAGAGTGCATGGAGATTAACTTCAAGCACCAAAGGACTATTAATTGAATAATCATGCCTATGTAATGCAGCTTCCATAGAAACCCACAAGGAGAGGGTTGGGAAAGCTTCCTCGTTAGTGAACATCATAGATTGAGGCAGTGGTACTCAGAAAGGGCAGTGAGGCTAGAAGCGCTGCATTCTCTCCTCAGACCTTGCCCTGTACATTTCTTCCATCTGGTGGTTCCTGGATTATATATTCTTTCATAAAACAAGTGCTGATCTAGTGACATATTTCTCTGAGCTCCTCTAGCAAATTAATCGAACCCAAAGAAGGGGTCTTTGGAACTGTAACTGTGCAAAAACTTCACTTCTATAATTTTTTTATTTTTTCCCCCTCTTGTCTTTGTTCTTGATTCAAAGTGGCCTTGTTCGGGGCTGGCTGAGTAGCTCAGTTGGTTAAGAGTCGGCTTAGAGCACATGCTCTGAGCAACAGAGCCGCCAGTTCGATTCCCACATGGGCCAGTGATGCTACACCTGAGCTGAGCAATGGCTGAGCTACCAACAGGTGGCAGGATGGCTCCCCTGGAGTAACAAGATTGCCTGTTCAATGGTGGGCTACGCCCACCCACAACTAAGATTGAACACAGCACCTTGAGTTTAGAGGCCACAAGCTGCCGATGGGAAGCCAGATGGCGACTAGGCGTCCTCCACAAGGAACATTGAAGAACAACATCTTGGCCGGTCCCCTCCCCTGATTCCCCAACACTGTTCCCCTCCCCCAATTCCCCAATAAAATCTTTTTTTTTTTTTTTTTTATTGGGGAATTGGTGAAGGGAAACAGCGTTGGGGAATCAGGGAAGGGGAACAGACAAGTTGCCGTCTTCTTGTTCTTCAGTTTAGTTGCGGAGGATGTTGCTTCACTGTTGGTATCGTCATTGCGCTCTTCCTGGATGAGGCAGATCGGTCGCTGGCCTCTGGATGTCGCTCATCGCGGCTATTGGCAGCTCACGCTTGGCTGCCAGCCACTCACGCTGGCTGCTGGCCACTCACTGTAGCCTATGGCAGCCCACTGCAGCAGGGGCTGCAGTCCACACCATCACCGGGGCTCGCACAGCCCAGCTCCAGGTGGAGCTGTTGTTAGCTGTAGAGGGCAGTGTCACTGGCCCTCATGTGGGATCCGAACCGGGGCTGCTGGCATCCCAAAACCAGCGCTTAACCAATGTGCCACTCGGCAGGCCCCCCAATAAAATCTTAAAAAAAAATTAAAAAAAAAAGAAACCAAAGTGGCCTTGTTCAGTCTAATAGCCTCATCACTCACTTTTCTTTTCCTCCCTTATTCTTCCACCTTTGAGCTTACTGCACAGCCACTCCCTTAATCATGAAGGACTTAGGACATCAGATTCTGGTCAGCATCACACAGTCTTAGGAACAAAGCCCTGGGTCTGTTGACCACAGAAACTGAGATTCCATCAAAGTAAAGATAACACCTTGACCTCAGTTGGGTTTCATCTCGAGACCCACGAAGGTGGACTGACCCTACTGGCCACATCTCCTTGAGACCAGACAGCATGATACCGTGACTGACATCAGGACCTGATGCAATGAGCAGCTGCCTCCTACCCAATCAGTAGAGCCCACGACCCCAACCCCCTTAGCTGCCACGGCTAGTGAGTTTTCCCCTGTGTAAACCTATATCCTAGAGGACATTGGAGAACCAGATCTTTGAGCACTAACTAACTCACTTGTGTCCCTGGGTTTGGTGCCATTTCCTTATATAAAGTTTTACTTTCTTTGTGCAAACACCTGCTTGTATCTGGTTTGGTTTTGATGGGTGCAGGCAAATGAACCCCTTTTTCATTTTGATAACAGAACCTCAGACCTATATCCTGTTGGTCAGAAGCACAGGTGACAAGCTGGACTTCAGATGGGCATCTGAAGTCAGGGTGGAGGGGGTTAGTCTTATAGGACTGAAGCCTTAACCTGTGGGACCTGATGCTATCTCTGGGTAGGTAATGTCAGAGTTGAGTTGAATTGTGGGACACCCAGCTGGTGTCCAAGAATTGTTTGGAGGTATGTGGAAACTGCTCTCTCTCTCTCTCTCACACACACACACACACACACACACACACACACACACACAATCAGTAATTAAGTGCAGAATCTTAGTAATTCATAGGGTTAATTTAAAATGCATAATTACTGACATAACACTTTACCAGAGAAGTGAAAGCTCTCTAGAGAGATCATAAGATAATTACATTACGTTAAATATGGGTTTGGAAAAACTATATGTGTGTATGTATATATATAATGCATTGGATGAAATATGGAAGTTTAATCTATTAAAGCATCTGTGTGAGACGTTAGCAATAAGCAACAAATAAAAGTATGAAGGGCAAAGACTACAAGTGAATCCTTGCCAATCTGGACAGATGCATATGGTCTGATCCTTACATAGAGCAGACAGATCAATAACAGAGCAGCCCAACTTCTCTGGTGGAAAGCCCAGGTAATGTAACCTTAGAAGAAAAACAGAAAAGTAGTAAGAAATGTGGTTTTATCTCTTTTCCTTCATTTTTCTTTCCATAAATACTAATATAGTTGGCTTTCTTTTTCTCTAACAGAGGGAAAGGAATACAGAAAAGTCCTTTGAACAACCCCAAAAGGTCAGAGAAGTATAAAATGTCAAATCTACAAAAAGTTGTATAACTGTGAGTAAAGCATTAAATGTTAATATTGCCCTTGGTTGCAAAGATCTCCAAAAATCCTGTATGTTTTCAATTATGCCATAATTAGGTCTGCATAATCCCCCTTTTCATCACAAAATGAATTGACAAGACATGTGGCCAGGGCCACCTTTCATCTTTGCAGTAAAGAACAAGCAGGAAGATACCTGACTTCTTGTCACTGTCAACTGGTGTCGCTAAGTGAAAAGGTACACCAACAGGTTGGGGTGCCCTCATGATCAAGTCACACCAGTAGGATTCGGGCTTACCTTAGTTTTGGCAGCCACAGCTTTTCTATTGATAAAATAGCATGATGCTATTTAACTTGCAGCATCGTTGTAAAGGTCAAAATAATACTAATTATTTGCAGTGCAGTATTTAGCACTATGATCATCTCATAAAGAGCTCTACAACGCAACCCCTGCTTCCCTCTAAAGCTTTATATTTTATGGGCATTTTCCTCACTCTCCATTCTGTAGCTTCACAGGCTATCTTTCATTTTCTTTAGTTACCTGCGATTTTCTCAGCTCTGTTTTTTTTCTCATCGCTTTTGCTCAGGCTCCCTCCCTTTCTTACCTCACTCCTCTCCCCCATCTGTACTTGGCCAGATTCTACCATTCAGCTCTCAGTCCTGCCTGCACTATTCCAGCACGGACGTGTTTGATTCATCTGTTCTCTGATGCCAGAGCGCCCTCGCCTTTCCCTTTCAAAACTTAAATGGAAATGTCATCCTTTGTTTTGCGCTTTTTTCAGTTAGACAGTGGCTGAGGCTGGAGAATGCATTTGCCTTGTTCATCAACACAGCCCAGCTTTTGACATAAGTGTTGAATAAATTTTAGCCGTTTTAATCACTGAACTCCATACAGGTCTGCAAAGTAGGAAAACAGATGGATGTGGCTTAGGAGGAAGAACGATGGGAGTTTGAATCCCTGACCTCCTGCTCACTAGCCCTGAAAGGTTGGCCGTGTTAGTCAATCTCCACCAGGTCTCATTACCTCACCTCTAAACTTGCAACACTATTGCCTCTGGGTGAAACTGATTATGAGAGCTGAATGAGAAACTTATAGAAATCATTATCTTTTATAATTATTAGCATCACCATTCTACTCCTATGAGTGAAAAGACACATTTAACTTTCTGAATAGTAGTAAAATATCAACAGCTCAAAGGTTCAAATAAGCCCATGTTGGGAAAGAAGGGGCAGGCTCTATTGCTAAGGCTGCAATGTATTTGGTGCACAGATTATTTTACCACACCCAAGTTTCTCCCTCACGCTATGTTATTAACAGAAAGGATTTTCTGGGACTGACATTTTATTCACGGCCTTCCACTGGAATGCAGAGGATGCCGAGATGGAAATGACAACAGCTGAATTTAAACTGGAGGCTAATCCAAAGTGACGAGCATATCCAATTTGTAAGTCAGACTTGAAAGCCAGTCTTTCCGAGGTGTGTTACTGTGACCAGTGCACCTGATGCACACCTGGGCCTGCCTCACCGCATCGGCCATGCTCATTAGATAATGTCACTTTGGCAATGCACCAGGGAAATGGTTCCGGAAACCCAGGTGATGTCAGCATTGTGCATGATCCAGCGAAAGACACTCATGCGAGTTCAGGAAGGTCGTGTCCTTTTGGCCGTTTTTCAACCTCTGGAATGAAGAGATCAAGGGAGCTGCTCCAAAATGTTTATGTAGGAAGCGTTTGGGAATAGTCATCTGGTTTTAAGGACACCAACGAGGCTTCTCTTGAGAACATTTACATTCCAAGTGCACTGCTTTTACTTAAACTGTGTGCTCCCTGGGGTGGCTAGGAACACTATGAGGATTATGGAGGTAAACACAGAGTAGTGGGAAAAGTCCCATTAAGCTACTCCTTCTTTAGCACAATAACTTTGGGAAAGGAAGAAAACAGCTGGTTTTAATCACTGTGATAACTGGGCTCAGGCTTTCACTATTAAAGAAGGCATAGTTAAAATTTCACTGTGACCAAGTTAGTGGGAGAAGCAAATTGGAACATCAGAACTTTACCTTCAGAGGGAAGCAGTTGGAGAGCCATGTTCATCCTCTTCTTAAGGCAGAGATTCCTGCGACGCCCACATTGTTAACACATCATTTTAAGATGAATCAGCATGAACACTCAGATGGGGATTTTCATCATAAACTTCAGAGGATTTAGCTCTGCAGCCTTGAATCCAAATCACCACTCTAGAGGAGAATGTCTTCCTAGTGCTTTCTCTTTTCCTGCCTCTGAGGACCACCCACAACCACCAACTTTCAGGGAGAAGGGGTCTGCCTCCTTCCCATGCTTAGTCAGCACTTGAAATAGTAAATGTTGCTTTGTCTCTTGGGATGACTTCTGTGCTTCATCACAGATAATCAAAGCTGCAATTACAAAGGCTAGAAATGATTTATTTTATATCTTTGTAAGGGCAAAACTTAAAACTATCGTTGGGAATGCTAATAATAATATTTAAGAGACTATGTGTTTCTGGGCCCCCTTCTCCCTTTCTCCCCTCTCCCTGTACAGAATTATGTAAATTATATGGAAGAAAACCATTTTTTGTTGTTCTCTAAAAAAGTATCTTGGTTTCAGAGATATGACATTTGTTTTGTCCTGTATAGTACTTTAGCTTACTTAGGGTCACTGAAAACATTTGAACACCACTCGAGAGCTTACAATCAGTTTCAAACACATCATACTTAGCCATGAAGACATATCTATTGGCGTGTGAACTACCCTCATTTTAGAATTAAGAAAACTGAGATGGAAAGAAGTTTTAAAAATGATCTCTGAGCATATGGTGAGACTACCGGAAGCAAGCACAACCCAAAGCTTTCCAGGAAATAAGAAGGTAAGGCAAATGAATTACAGATTCACGAATTATGCATTGATACCACTATCAGCTTTCACCAACACTGATATCTGCTGCTGTTCTGACTGAAGACCGGTCATGAACCAGGCAGTGAAAAATGTCCTTAGGAGCCCCCATTCTCCAATCTGCATAAGGCCAAACAAAAAGGAAACAATAAGACAGGTAGAGAAAATTGAAGGTATCTTAAAAAATATAATTAATAGTCCTTTAATCTGCGAAGTGTTTTATAGCTTTCAAAATAATTCCAAGACTAATCTCTTGTTTGGTTCTCACTGCTGCTTGACAATCAACAGCCTCCCTCCGAGATGGCCACCATTTTAAGGGCGCTGTGCTGTAAGCAGATTGGTGATATGTGGGTATTGGAGTGTCAAGGATGATATGTCTCTGGCATCTATGTCATTGTCTGAAAGTTGAAAAAGCACAGTAGGCATTTATGTTTCCTGCTTTGAATATATATATATATATATATATATATATATATATATATATATATATTTAAGCATGAACAACTTCATTCTGTGTCTGGAAGAAAATTTCGCAACCTCATGACTGGTCCACTTGTAAAGTCAAAGCAAATCGTTCAATGATGGTAAGAATTTCCTAGCATTCCCACAATTATGAGTGTCTGCTACATTCCAGGCAGTTTTCTATTCACTTTCTTTTGTAATTAGGAGTCCTTTTGGACTCCCTGCTATTAAATTGGCTCTTCTTATAGACTACCATTTTATTGTATACCTATATCTATGTCAGGTCTATAGTAAATCATATACCTTTATTTACCCCAAAATAAATACTGAAGCTATACAAAATGCCAGCTACTCTGTGAGCTACTCAGTGGGCTTTGAGGACATAGAAGGCATCAAGAGAAGCCTGTATACTGTGTCATTAAGTTTATATTCTCGTTCTCTGTGTGGACGCATAAAAAGGAAAAAACATTTTCTGAATATTCTATGGAAAAAAATGTATATATTTGGTTTAAATGTTTCACTTTGATTCACTGTGCATCTTACTTTGAGATCAGAATCATAACATTTTTCCCTAGTGTTTTCAGTGTACTAGATATTCAAAACCAGAACCCAAATCCCTAAGTTTCAAACAAAAATTCATCTTCAGGTCTGTTTCCTATTTCCTATAAGTTAAACTTTCAATTTGTGGTAATGATGCAGATGAGCAGAAAAAATTGCTCACTGTGAACCTCCAGACAGTATAGTATTGAAAATAAAAGCAACTGAGAGTTTAGTGACATCCTCAGATCGAGGATCAGAAAGATCTGCATTCTGAGCTGGTCGATTGGCGCGGTGGTTAAGCGCTGGCTTGGGAAGCCAGAGGCCCCGATTCAGGTCCTACATATGAGGGCCAGTGACACTGCCCTCAAAAAAAAAAAAAAGAAAGATCTACATTCAAATTTGACTACCTGTGTATCGACAGTGTGTCTTTGGGCAAGTTGCTTACCACAAATATGCCTCAGTTTCTACATGGTTAAAATAGGGGCAAAGCAAATAATAACAATAAAGAACTATCATGGAAACTGGTGCTGTGCTAATTGTATGAACCAATGCATACAACCTGCTAGTGCAGTGCCTCCCTGATGGTTGGTGCTCCACAGATCACTTTGCAGCAATAGTCGGAAATCTGAATGCTCAGACTTTCCATATCCAAAAGAGCTGCGCCACCAGATGGAGTCTCTCAAGTGGTAGCTTTAGAAGCTCAAGGATGGCTCTCTGTCACAGAACAGAATAGCTGTACCCACAATTTGCGAACAAACCATTTTCTTCCTCAACTACTGCACCCAGGAGAGGACCAGTGACTGCAAGGAACAAAATACCTGGCACACCAGGGGAAACCAGGCCCAACAAGCACAGCTGCTTGTTAAAAAAGAAAACTTTCTTTTGAGAACAAATCCAATGAGAATTAAAAACAAAAACAAAAACAGATTTTATACCCCAAATTGTGGGTGACTTTCTTAGTTGCCAGAACATTAATTATTTGTCTGCTATACAGCACAATGAAGATGGTATTATGAGTTTACATTTCTAATTAACTTTAGTTTTCTCCTATCTCTGCTAGTTTGTTTCCTGTACAGCTAGAAGGAGAACTTAATGCTACATCCTTTTAACTTTTTTGCATTATTGCAGTCTCATGTAGAGCTATGCATGTCTAACAAACATATTTCATGCTTCACGTTCCTTATGGTAAGGATCTAAGGCAGCAGAGTTCCCATCATTGGATAGAATATAACCAGTTTTTTCACTACTGACATTGCAGGGCAGAATGTAATGTATATAATGGTATTATTTAATGAATTAAACTCCCTTCAGAAGAACCAACACCAGCTATGGGACAGGCCAGCTGGACTTTATTACATTAAAGATCACAAAGTACAAGCATAGAGGAAATGTGGCTCTTTGCAGTAGAATCACAAGTAGCTCCTGACTGCTGTGTACAAGTTCATAAAGAGGTATTCATTGTGCTGGGGATTTCTCCTCATGCCCCTACCCTTAAAAAACAAAATAAATCTCATAGCTGAGAACCACGCTGCACAGGGTTTCTTCTGTACCTATTTTGCCACAGCTTCATTTAAACAATCATGTGAGGTTTTCATGCATTTTTCCAATAATACTCCTCATTCCCCATTCATTAATTTAAGCAAGGAAATATAATTCCCTCCCTAACTAGCCCTGATTCAGCCCGTGTGAGCTGCCCTGTGTAAATGGGCTGTGAAAAATGAGAGCACATATTCCCTACTCGGGGAAGAAGGAAGCTGGGTCATTATTTTCTCAACTTCAGTATCATATTGGACCACCTGTGTTTTGGAAAATGATGTCCTTCAGGTTGTTTTTCCTCTCCCCATCAGAAAAGCATCTATCCCAAATGCTACAATTGTGGAGTAAAAAAGCTAAAACTTGGGAGTAAGAGGACTGTGTATGCTTTCCAGGGCACTCTGACCCGGCATCCCACTAGAATGACTTGTGAAGCTTTTGAAAAGAATAAATGCACAGATCTCATGTCAAGCTTCAGGTTCACTGGGTTTGCTCTGGGACCAGGGTATCCGTACCCCCCAGCAACAAGGCACTGTATTTGGTGAAGAGATGGGGCACGGACTGCGAGCAGAGGCTGAAGGGCGTCACTGCTGTGTCTCTCTAGGGGGGTGCTCAGCGAACAAAGGTGTGGAGTCTGAAAGGATGGTTCCATGTTCTCTCAGTACTAATCCATTTATTACATAAATAACAATGAGAAGTCTTTTGAATAGTACTTCTATAAAATGTAATCAGTGTAGAAGTCCTTTCACATTCAGCCTAATGTCTAATACACAAAGATGGGATTGTTAGTATAAGGTGACAGAGTTTATACACAGCTTATTTTTCGTAGTCCATAAGAATAAAATTAAATGCCCTAACAAATCTTTACAACATTACTGATTATAAAGATCTGGTAGGGTATCTGATGGACACTTGTCTCATTAGGGAGACCACTTCATGGACAATGTAGATGCCTGACCACTGCAGTGTACACCTGAAGCTGAAGAATTACGAATGCCAACTATAATTTTATATAATATATATATATATATATATATATATATATATATATATATAGAGAGAGAGAGAGAGAGAGAGAGAGAGAGTGAGTCACGGGATATGGACTACAGCATAGGGAATAGAGTCAGTGGAACTGTAACAGCTATATACGATGTCAGAGGGGTAGTAGATTGGGGGAGGGCAGTTTCACTTTATGAAGGGTGTAAATGTCTAAATATTACATTGTTTTGTACACCTCAAACTAATAAAAAAATAAAAAGAATACAATTAAATGATAAAGAAATCTACTCAAAAATTTCTAAGAACCAGGACAAATCTTTACATAACAGGAATATTTTCAACATTACACCATCTACTGAAAATATTTTCACCCTTACAAGTCTGCTTCTAAAGATGATAAAACCAATATGTCATTTCTTACTAGAGATTACAGATGAGGTCACTTTGGGATCCTAAATTCATATTTGTAACCTGTTGGGAGGATTGAGTCAAAATTCAAAAATTCCCAAATAAGGGAGCAACATGCACATTGTAATCAATTTTTCAGCCAAAATGAACATGCTTGTTAGAGCCCTCATATACTAAATTAAATAAGGGGCCTGTACAGACTGACATTTCTTCTGGGACAGTAGTGCAGCATATCTTGGTCTCATGAACGATCCGTTGTTATTCACAAATGGTGGGTTAAGGCAAATGTTCTTTCCAAACTATGACTTTGTCAATTTTATGACTATGAGTAAGTCTTTCTCAGTAGGGAGGTACATCAGAGATGCTATCTACCCATAGATTCTTGTTGCATATTAACTCATAGTATTTGAACCTAGAAAATAGCTAACTTGTACCTGAATCTCTTCATGACGGGTCCTAACTTGGTTCTTACTAAAATAGCAAATGTTAGAAATTTCCTGGTTTTATTTTCTGGGAAAGCCAGCCTGCCTTTTTGATTTTGTATTAAAAACCAACCAATCAACCAACAGAAGCTTGTGTAATAGCCATAGTTTCATATTTGATATAAATCTCAATGAGTATACAAAAGTTTCCCTTTTAAAGATAATGTGAATGGATTTGATTCTCTCCAAATTTAATTCTTATTGCTTCACCAGGATTTGAAAGGATCCTGTTATAAACATTTTGGTCCCTTCTAACATGTCACTTGATGTTGGGTCAGAAAGCCACACAACTTAAGTAGTTGCTTTTTAAAATAAGCTGACATAATTGATCACTTAACCCATGACTCAAAATTTCATCTGCTTTATCCAAGCACCTTGATCTCTTTTGGAGAAATTATGTTCTCAGGTTTTCACAGTGCTGTGTGGTACCTGTAACTTTAGCTTGGAAGGCAGGGATGATGCTATTCAAATAGAATATATACGAATAAAAATAAATAAAAATAAAAATAAAGAACATATAAGAACCAGTGATGCCATTTCGTGATGTTGAGCCAGGGTTGTCTCCCTGAAAACATTTTTGACTGTGAAAGGAATGAGAAAATGGAACTATTGCTACTCTTTGACTTCTTGTGAGCTTCATATCTTTCAATGGATATTAGATATTGATTCTTAATGGTAGCTCTCCTAATTCAATAATCAGTAACAGAATGAGTTTGAAAGAGCAGCTATTGATTCCACATTCATTAGTTCAGTACTAATGTGCAACTAGTAACAAGTTATATGGGGGAAACTGAGGGGAAATCTCTGGCCCTGTCCTCAGAGAACTCACACTAAAGTAAGTACGAATACTCGTAAGTCCTAGACTTTGTGAAGTAAACTCACAAATCAAAGAAAGTTTAAGGTAAAATAGTTACATGCATACATAACCTTCCCATCCACAAAGAAACTAACTGCGTGTGTGAGGAAGGGCGGATGTTCAGGGAAGGTCTGCAGTACAGTTTCTTCTTCACCTTGGATTTGAAGGAAAAACAGGAGTATCAGATTAAAGAAATAATGGAAGGAAATTTAGAGCATAAGAAACACTAGGTGAAAGACTTGGAGGCATGGAAAATGTTGGAACATTATTATGTATTATATTTTTCAAAGAAGGCCACTCAAATATATCCTATCCCATACCCTCTTATAATGTAACATTGCCACACTTCTTATTAAGATTGGGGTCTATGTCATCTCTCCTTGTATCTGGGCAAGACTTTGACTATAGAGGAAATGATGATATGTGATTTTCAAGGCTAGGTCCTAAAAGACGATATGGATTCTGTCTGGATCTCAGGATGCTCAACTTGGGACCAACTACCATACTTTGAGAAAGCCAAACAGCCACCTGCAACTGCCAATAAGCCCAGTGTAAGAACCAGTCAATTGTTAGCATCAATGGTTGGACCTGAGATTGGGGAAGCCTTTGAGATGAGCCCCTGCAACATCTGGATACAACAGCATAACAGACCCTGTGTAATAATCACCTGGCTGAAGCTCCATCAAACTCTAGAACCATGAGAAAAAATAGTAAAATGATTTCCATTGTTTTAAGCTATTAAATTCTGCAGTGATTCATTAAATAGCAACAGCTAACTAAACAGGTGTTGTGGGGGGAGTTTTACTTTTTATGCCATGGTTTTCTTTAGAAATCTGGTGAAACCTATTGGCCTCTTCTCATATTCTTGTTTTTAAATGAAAAAAAATATATAGTACACAGCATTATGCTATTCCATTGTCAAAATATTATACTTTTTGATATAAGAACATATGTGCATCTTTATTAATACATTAAATAACATCTAGTAGAAATTCTAATGACTATAATAATTTCAAATTACTGATGAGTTTAAATGCTATTTTGTGGTATATGCTACAACTTTAATGTGAAATGAAAACTGATTTTTTTAATGAAATGTCACCAGAACTGCTAATGTGACTATGATTTATTGCCTACATTCATAATTCACAGACATGATAATTTTACTTAGACATCAGTGCAAATAAAGTGTGTGTGTATA
Source organism: Aselliscus stoliczkanus (assembly GCA_033961575.1). Classification (NCBI taxonomy): domain Eukaryota; kingdom Metazoa; phylum Chordata; class Mammalia; order Chiroptera; family Hipposideridae; genus Aselliscus; species Aselliscus stoliczkanus. The sequence continues at coordinate 118,623,969 of CM066736.1, forward strand.
TATATATATATATATATATATATATATAGTTTGTTTGTTTGTTGTTATTGTGTTTGTTTGTTTGTTTTGTTATTTTTCTATCCCAAGATCAAGAAACCCTCAATTCTACCACAAGTGTAAAGGAAAAGAGTAAAAAAGTAAGATATTGTGAAGTCCTTGCATCTGGGCCAGAAATACACTATTTTTACATTATGATAGCCTGAGTTCATGAGCTTGTCCCAGTTATATGGACTTAGAAAAATCATACCATTCTTCTGATACTTAATCTTCCCAACTATAAACAATACTATACCTCTTCATACAAAAAATTCTTATCCAATAAATAGTATATCACATGGCTTGGTAGAACTAAAAATAAAATACAATCTCAGTGCTTTATAATATTTACAGAGTCCAATGCATGTAAGAAAGTACTGCTCTTTCTTTGATTTTATAGCCTTACTAAATTCAGTCAAACAGAACACATATCTTATTGATTATTGTAGATCCTATAAAACTAAAATCTTGGACACACATCTCACTAATTCCTGAGGCCATTGGCAACTGAGACATCTATACTTTTTCTTTGCCAGTTATTTAAGGGCAAGATAGATTGGGTTATGTTGTTTTGGGTCAGAGCAATAAAGACCAATCAGAGTTGGTACACGTTCTTACTTCTCAAGAAAAAGTAGGGATGGGGTTATTATTTACTGTTCCTCTGATTTATGTGATTGAGGCCATTTCGTCCCGAAACATCTATGTTCATTTTGGGTGACCTTCTATATAATTACTTTCACATTTTAGGTTTATTTAGTTTGGATTTTTAATGGCAGTTGAAGTCTTCTTACTGAGAGAGAACCTTTGGAACAAAAAAATCTCAAAATAAATGTCCTTTGTATTCTAGATGTAATAGTTCAAGCACTTTGTGGGGTTTTGCTCAAGCTCCTAATAAAACATCTACGTACATATGAAGGACACTCAAAACAAATTGTCATATCCAAATGTCTATCTTAATACATCTGCCCCTTGGTACCACTATACAAATATTTTGGAGATGAAAAAGGCATTAACAAAAATGAACAGACATTATGATTCAATCGAGCCTCATGTTTTTGGTCTGACTTTCTCCATCTTTGCTCACTATACTAAGGGTCAGCAAACTTTTACTGTAAAAGCTTATTTTAGCTTTTTATTTTATTTTAGCTCTGCAGACCATGTGATCGCTATCACAATCATTCAATGCCGCTAGTGAGGCATGAAAAAAGCCATAGAAAATATGTAAAAATTGGGAATGACTGTGTTTCAATAAAACTCTACTTACAAAAACAGGACGCATGCTGACTTTGACTAGATCAGGCCTCGGTTTGCTGCTCTACACAATTCTAAGAGTGATAGTTATAACACGAAGTTTTACTTCTGTTATTTTCCAGCCAAAACCCTTTAATAGCTCCCTAAGGGTATAGTGCCCATACACTACATTGCCTAAATCATGACATTCTTGAGAATGAAAAGGCGGGTGCTATTAATAATTGTGCCAAAGTAGCAAGTATCATTAGAACAGTCCCTCGCAAACTGAGACATAGTCATCACACTACCTTGGCCCATTGGATAAAGTCCAACTATGTGAGGTTGGAACTCAAGTCCTTTATGTTCTGGCACCACTCTATCTTTCCAGCCTTAGGTCCCAATATGCCCGTTTCTGTGTCTTTTTCATGCTATTTCTCTCTTCTTGGAAGATCCTTCTCCACTTTCGCTGCCTGCTGATATCCCACTCAAGACTTCTCAGACTCCATCTTTCCTGTGAAGTGCATCACAATGTGCCAAGCTCTGGCCTCACTTGTGAAATTTAACATTTACTGCTATTCTAATACTTAACACAGTGTAGTGCAATTATATAGTACCCCGCACTTGCTTCTGCTTCCGTCTCTTTCTCATCTTCCGCCTTCTCTAAAAAGGATGGGTTTGGGATGACAGTGGGGCTACTATCTCACTTTGTTTTCTATGAATTCTTAGCCTAGAATCTAGTAGGTATGCAGTACTTACTGCAATATACAGTTGTGGAAAAATACCCTTCTGGTTGTGTGTTATAGAAATCCTCTAAAACTTGCTTCAGTGAAACAGAGTTTATTATGTTAGAAGTATCTCCTTCTATGTAAGCCATGCCTTTCAGGTATAAGAATGAGTCTGAAAGCCTTCGGAACTGATATTTTCTCAGTCTCAGTTTCAGCATGTGTTTCATCTTGGTCTCTTTTGAGGGTCACTTTCATTCCAATAGCCTCTCATTAGCTGTCTCTGTGTTAACTTACACGTTGTTAATGATCATCACTTACTGCTTTTTCTTTTATAACTTTACCCAGTTCAATTACTTCTAAGAGGTTAACAAAAGTCTCTGAGATGCAACTCCAAATTTGCAAAAAAGAAATGCAACTTCCTAGTCTTGAATCAGTGTATGCCCTCTTCTCATTAACTGTGATTGGGGAAGTACAGTGTTTTAAAGAGTGAACATGATTTCAATAGTTATAGGGACTAGTTAGGATCACATTGAGAAAAATGTGTATATAAACTGGACTGACATCCTAAAAGATTTCCATCATCATTTATCTATACTTTTTTATAATCAGAAGTGAAATCAATATAAACACTTTGACACAGAAAGATTCCTACTTCAGGGATGCATTGCCATTCCAATCCAAACCCAGCTCATCAACTCAAATGACCTCTCACCAGTCAATGGAGAAGATTTTTACTTCAAGCAGCAAATTTGTCTCCAAAATAAAATAATGAGACTGATATTTATATGTGGACTATAAAGTAGTTTTATGAAAGAAGTATTCTAAAGATGAAGCAGTAGAGAATGTGTTAGAAATAGTTATTACTATACAGATACTTCTATATTTTTGGACACGCTGAGCTCTGAAAGGCACTTTGTAATTCTGTTTATAGATAAAATTTGATTCTGATATAGTACCCTGGGGATGCCAAAAAATGTATACACATGACTTATATTCATCTTTTGTTATTGGTGTGTATTTTTACAATTTTAACACAGTGTCTCCCTTCCATAAATTGTGTATACATTTTTTGGCACCCTCTGTATGTAGAAAATGTATACAATACCATGCAATTTTAATATCCTGGAAAAAATAAAAACTGTAGGTGCAAACAAAATTGCTTCTGAATTTTTCTGATAAAAATTATCTCTCTTAAACATAGACCAGTGTTTACATTTTGGCTTACTTTTATGTCATAAATAAATTTATTATTAGACACCAGTCCAAACATTTGAATGTACTGTTTAGTAGTGAATGATGTAATTGCTAAGTTTCAAATTACTGCTCAGCATATTTTTAGCTAAAATATGGACACTGACATTTTTTAGAATTGCTGAAGTCTTCTTAGAGAAAGTAAATCTGGGCTTGACAAAAAACAAGAAATGCAAGATCTATGGTACAAGATGTTGGTGGCTGGTAGAAGCACTGGCACATGATAACCAGACCATGCTCTGGGCAGTAGGTAGCAGCCCTGTCCCTCTTCATCCAAAGCCATGCTTAGCCTCAGAGGCCAAAGATTATGTGGCTTAAATTTGGGGCATACATAAAATATTTTATCTATTTGTATCCTCTGATGTATGAGCTCTGTAATTATTTTAGAGTTACATTTAAACTCAAAATGGAGTTGCAAATAGCTCCACTATCACACAGGCAGCAACATCAGTAAACTCTCCAGATTTCATGCTATTGGGTTGTTGGAAAAGTCATGATGCATTTTTGTGATGAAAAACATAGAAAAAATACGTCATGACTTTTCCAACAACCCAATATTTTCTGGGATACTGAAGAAGAAGAGATAAAAATGCTGAAACATAGCTTCTGAAGTCCATGCAGTCCTCAAGAGGTGAGTAGTCACAAAAAGCTGAGTCTACTCAGCCAGAGTAGCATCATCTAACAACACATTCACCCAACAAATATGTTTTGTCATCTACCATGCACTAGCTGACATGTTAAGAACTTATTTATCAAAACCTTTGATGTGCCATCAACTTGAAGTCCCGCAAGGGTATCACTGCTCTCAGAATCACCCTATATTCTGGATGGCTACAGAGTGTGGGATACATAGGGCTTTGGCTGGGAGGAAGCAGGTAGGCCTTTCACACACCATGAGTGAAGAATTGATGATATCTGGATATAAACTGTGTTACCCTAGAATGTGGGCAGAAAAATGGAAGAGGTTGCAAATAGCACATTTTTACTTCTACAAACTTGAAGACGGTCCTAGGGGGCAATCATTTTTGTTTTGTTTTCTACATACTTTTTATTTGTTTACATAAAGAGAAAGTCTATTTTTAAAGTATCTAAATTTTACATCTAAATGACAGTATTCAATCTATCACATGTGGATGTCCAAAGGTTAGCCATGGAAATAATTTTTTTCCACACCTGCATTGAATATACGTGTAAGTAAAAGGAGAATATTAAACCAGTTTTAACCAACTTGAAAGCAGTTCTTTGCAGAAAAACAATTCTCCCTTACTTGGGAATGTTGTTCCCTCAAGGAAACTAAACAGCACATACACAATGTCAACATTCTCATAAAAAAGAACTGAAAAGCACATTTCTATTTCATGGTGATAAAACATATATGCTAATTTCTTTATTAAAATATGGAAATGTATCCTGATTAACTAAGCCTCAACCTTTTAGGGCATGCTATGATGAATGTGTATAATGAAAGAGCTTTTCAAGATATTTGAAGGCTCTTGTGTGTGCACTCACGACTTTTCGTGTAACTGTCTAGGACACAGACATGGTCTTGTAGGGCAAGTGCAATATTCACACCAAAACGTTCATCTGCCTTGATGTTTTTTCTGCTTCAGAAATTTTGGACTAAATTGACATATTAAATATTTTTATTTAAGGCAATGAACCACTCTTAATAAAACTACTAGGGCCGGCCGAGTGGCGCACTGGTTAAGAGCTGGCTTGGGACACCAGTGGCCCCGGTTCGGATCCCACATATGAGGGCCAGTGACACTGCCCTCTACAGCTAACAACAGCTCCACCTGGACCTGGGCTACGCAAGTCCCGGAGATGGTGTAGGCTGCAGCCCCGGCTGCAGTAGGCTGCCATAGGCTACAGTGAGTGGCCGGCAGCCAGCATGAGTGGCTGGCAGCCAGAGTGAGCTGCCAATAGCCGCGATGAGGGACCATCCAGAGGTCAGCAACTGATTTGTCTCATCCGGGAAGAGCACAATGACTATACCAACATGGGCCAGTGAAACAATGTCCTCCACAACTAGACTGAAGAACAAAAGGACAGCAACTTGTCTGTTCCCCTTCCCCGGTTCCCCAACGCTGTTCCCCTCCCCTAATTCCCCAATAAAACCTTTAAAAAAAAAAGAAACTACTAAATATTTTCTTACATAAAGAGTTATTTCTGACTTCCTGGAAGGCAAGTTGACAATGCCTATCAAAAGCTGTAAAATTTAGTGTACCACATAACCCAGCTAGCTATTGTACCTGTAGAAACTTATGCTAATGAAATAAATTAGAATGTGCACAAAGATTTCATTAACAGCATGTTCATCGAAGCATGAAATCTAAATGCTCAAGAAATGGGTAGGACATGATTCAGAACATCCACATACGTACGACACTGATATTAAACACAAAGTTCGGCTTTGCGAAAAAATTTCATATCAAGGAAAGATGCTCATGATATATTATTTAATGTAAATGAAAGATTGCAAAATAGTATTGTATGCTTCTATTTTTATGAATAACAACTCTATGTGTATGGGTGGATCCATGTGCAAGTATTTATCTGCAAATACCTATACAAAAATATGAACAATCGTTTCCTCTGTTGGGTGAGTTTACATGACTTTGTGGATTTTTTGTTTGTTTTATTTCTTTGTGTATGTGTATTTTAATACAACTAACAGGTATCCCTTATGAAAATAAACAGAAATTTTTAAAAATCTAGAGTACTGTATGATTTGAACCACATTGTTTTGAATCACATTTTTTATAAAAGAAAAACTGCTATGTAGTGCAAAATGACTATTTGTAGTTCAAGCTAACGTAAATTAAAAATCTATCCTTTGTCTTTTTGGGCTCAGGAATTCCTATATTAACACTCCAGAAGCAACACTGGGTCACAGAATCTGTGATCTGACATCACTGCTTTCCATCTATTTAACCTCAAACAAGTTACTCAGGCTCTCTGGATGTCACTAAATTTGTTTGTTTGCAAAAAGAGCATAATAATAATACCTAGTTTATAGAGTTGATGAGAACTAGGATTTGATGAGAAATTAATATAGTCTTTACACAGTATCTAGCTTATAAACAGCATATATTAAAAAGTCTACTAGTGCCATGTGTCCCTCAATTTATGACCAGTAGAAAATTCAAATATTTAGAATCTTATTCAAAAGATCACACATCAAACAACCCTTGCACTGAAGTCCACATCAAAATTCTCCTAAGGATTTAGATTTCAAGAAAGCTCTAATCAAGGAGTTTAATATGTAGAAATTTATATAGTAATGAAATAAGAGAAACGAAACACACACAATGCTGCAGATACTCTTTTAGCAATGAAATTGCTCTAGTGACTTGGAAAATTTAGAATGCTGTTTCCGCCCATAAGAAGACCATCCTCCCGATGGAGTGGGATAGCTTGGCATGAAGTGGAGATGCAGAATGAAATGTGCAGCATCTGCCAAGCTCTCATACATCAGGAATTTCAAGCCAGGCTGCTTTTATTAATATATACTGAATCCTCAAAATGACCCTGAAAGTTAGATATCTTACTCTGAATTGTTAAAATAGGGATAAAGCCCAGAGAAATTTAGAAACATGTCGGAGGTCAAAGAGTTTTAAGGAGGAGAAGAACAAGACTTTGAACCTCAGTCAATTCAAATCTACAGCAAGCTTTCTTCTCAAGCTGCCACAATAGTGAGGAACAAAGTGGCAGTAAATTTAAGGGGACATTTCAGTAGAATCCTGGAGATGTTACTTTTATAATTTAAAGAAATATTCCTCTGAACTTAACGAGATTAGCTATAGCTAGTAAATAATACCCCTGGTTTTACACAATCATTCAGCCAAGTCCATAAAAAGCTTATCAATATAGGGTGGTGAGCACTTAATGTGATATATAGGTGATGTATTATAGAAGTGAACACTTGAAACCTATGTAATTTTACTAACCATTATCACCCCAATAAATTTAATTGTATAAAAAAATGCTTATCAATTTAGGACCAAGGAACAATGCTATAATGCTCAAAGACTGTATACTTTCTGTGACTTCTGCTATGATGATATTGGTTTGGTTCTGAAAGGATGACCACAAAAATGTATTTTACTTACATATTGTAACACACACACACACACACACACACACACACACACACACACACACGTAGATGCGTCTTCTGCCTACTTACTTGCATATTTAAGCATGGGCGTACCAGTGCTCTGCCTCTTGATAACTTCAAAATGTGCACAGTGAATTTTCAGGGAATGTACACGTAGTTTTGAAGTTATCTCCAGTGTCACAAATCTGCACGTTATCTGACGCATTAACATCCATGAAATCATTTATAAATTATACTTGGTTTAATTTATTAATTTAATTCTCAGATGCTTGCCAAGCCAATTTGTTTTCTTTACCAATTCCTCAAGTTCTAAAATTGTTAGATGCTTTCTATTCAAAATCCATAATTTAATCTCAAACTCAGTTCAGAGTCTTTTAATTCAAAAATGGAAAACATTTCAATAAATATTTCCAAAACTCTTTGGTAACTAATGAATTGATATAGTCAAATTATAAATACCAAAATCACGATCTTATTACTATAGATTTATCAGTTAAAGGGGAAAAAAATAAAAGTTCAGGAAAGACGTTTTCCCCAGTTTCTGAAGGATCTACAGAGTATGTCTTCTTGGTGTCTCATTAGAACTGTGGGGAGTCTACACTCTGGATAAATCTATTACAAAACCAGCATGATCATTTTACAGAGATATTAGTGACATGTATTATTTGATTTTCCTTAACAGAGAAAAGAAGAAATACATTTATGAAATATTAACAAATAGTGTGATTAGGGGATTTTGTTAAAACTTCCCCCATGCTGGGCTCTGATCCAGGTACTCCCTGCATCCCAGAATTTCAGTGTTTCACAAGAGAATCATGTGCAAACTCCTTATTACCCTACTGATAGTCAAGCCTTTCATCCAAACCCAAAACAAAATATATTAACTTCTTTTACAATTTCTGCCATTGGCCATTTCTTAAAATTCTACACCTTCCCTAAACCCTTTCACACTTCATCCATATTTCAAGTCTCAGTACACCTTTAAATTTTTCCATGTATTTGCACTGAGATATGATCTTCTTTGACTTTTGCAACTTTAGTATGTATTATAGCCTGCCTTCCATAATTATTATTTATGTTCTTGCCTGGGTGAGCCATCTATTAGAAAGTGAGCCCCATGGAGTAGGTAACTCATCCATCTTTTTCGTCATTGTCTCTCTAGGTCATATTAATCTCTTTTGCAATGTAGGATCTTAAATATTTGTTGATTGACTAGATAACTGTTTTCTAATATTCTTGTTGCAGGATTTGTGTCTTCATTACCTTTGCATCCCTTGAAGAAATGAGCAGAGATTTTGGTGGAAAGGAAAATATTATTCAAGGAAAAAATGTTGAATTGAAAACTTGGGAATTGCTATAACTGTTTTGAACTAAATGATAAAATGTAACTCTAGAAATATTATACCTTAGAATTGGGTACATTAGTCATAATTTCTTTAAAAATTTAAAAAAAGAAAAATAATCCTCTTGAAATTTTAGTAGACTATGTAATATACAAGAAAACCAAACAAAACAATTCCATATAGCTGATAATCACAGAGATGGCATGATAACAGCAGATATTAAACATCCTCATACATACAGGAATACCTTCTAAGATAAACTTGGAAAAAAGTGCATGCAGCGGCCCCAGTGCTTCTAAATGCTAGTAAAACCATCTCCTGTGCTTTACAAAGTTGATGGTTGTTTCTCCTGTTGTTAAATACGTTTGGAAATAAAAATATGCAAAACACATACTTTGAGTTATGTTTTTATCAACCCAAACCACTAAAAACTGTGTTTTTCATCTCTTATCCTTTTCTTCTGTTTTGTAAAAGTGAAATTCACCTGGCCATTGGCTACTCTCTGTAGCCTTCTCTGTTGTAATCACATTTCACTGGCTCTATAGCCCACAAAATGAATTTTATATACTGCTATCTGCTATTAATTAGGTCCAAATAATCCCATAGGCTTTGAATGGTCCTGACATCTGAACCCTGCATTCCAATCCTGGAGGCTGCGTCTGCAATTTCACTTAGATTTCCCTCGGTGCTTTTGAATCATCAAACTGCCCTCTCTCCTCATTTGCCCTGAGCAAAATGAGAAAAAGCATAAAATCTACCAAGAAGGTGTGTCCTAACAAGATTTCAGACCCAATTCCAGCCACCAAGGTGGTTTAGATAAGGGTGAGATACACAGTTCATCCTCTGGGTTCTTTCATCCAACTCCAACCTGAGAACCTTTTGTGATTTTTTTTTTTCACCTCCATTCACTTCACAGGATTGGGTCCATCACTAATCATAATATAGGATTTTGCTTAGAAGTTTGATCAGCTTTAAAGTTTGCTCTAGCTCAGCACAGACCATACCTTCAGCTCTATAGGATGGCAGAATAAAGGGATTCTTTGAATGCACACTCTAGGAATTAATTGAACCAACTATAAATAGCCATTAAAGCAGAAAGGGATCACTCATGGCATTACCTTGAAATAGACCATTTCAAGATTTGCTTGAGCTCTTTATGAGGGAGAAAAGTCACCTCTCACTAATAATCATAGTTCTAATTATCATGGGTGCACCTCAAACCCAGAGGATCATACACTAAGATTTTTAACATCCTTTACATCCGGTAGCTTGAGAATATAACACATGATAGAAAATGAGGTCTATACAAATAGGCAATATTCATATATTTTTTTAAATTGTATTTTAGGACACACAAACTTAAAGAGAGCTGCTGTCTGAGAATTCTAAATCATGGCATTTTTCTCTTCTGTATGTATATCTATATGTAAGACATATACATATACATATGTAAGACATATACATAGATAGCAATATAAGAAATATCTACATACAATAAATTAAAATTTTTAATTTGAAATATAAAAGGAGTAATTATAGAGGTTTTATATAGGTGGACACTCATCCACTTCTAATTTATACAGCATTGTTCTCAGTGCTGTGAGGGAGACGTGGGTAAAGGGTGCCACTCAAAGATTTCATTGAGATCACAGAAGTAGCACAGATACATTTCATTCCAAAGAGAAATTCTTAATGGTGCAATAAAGGAAAAACAAACATAAATAGTAATAGAATTATGAGAGAAGAGGAACCGTAAATGCGGACGCAGAAAATTAATAGTATGGGAAATTTCTAACAGTCTAAAATACATACATTTATGACAAGAGGAGAATTTGGGGAGAATATCTAGTGTCCAGATCACTCAATGCACTTAAAATTTTGTTCAATCAACAAAATTTTCTCCCTACCTAGGTTTTGCAGAGGGAATACTTGACATGTATGTAGATGACAAAGAATATGCTAGGTCTTCTGAGAAAAGTGTTTTAGTTCAGAAGAAAACAAGCACTGCTATGTATCATGTATATTTTTATTTCTAAATATCTTTAAAACACAGGAGAATCAATCATGGGCCTTGATGAGCACAGGAACTTTTTCCCCCCCTGGAATTCAGAAACCATGGGAAAAAATCCAAAGAACTCATTGAATCCTGAGGTCAATACAAGCAAGCCATGAAGTACATAATAACTCCATTCATTCATTAGTTCACCATAAACGCTAATGTAATCCAAATAATAGTGGGGTTCAGTGATTAAATAGCAAATATCTTAATCTACCATCACAGAGAGAAAATTCACAGGAAGTGCCAAGAAATTGCAATGAATCAAGTATTTACTTCTAGACTTCTATGAGAAGTGATTGTTTTGCCTACCCGGAATGACTAAAATCCTCATCCCATGTTCAGAGATTAAATAATAAAGCTTACCTTTCAGAGGAACACTTCTAGAGATGGAAAGATAGTAATATGCAGAGATCACTGCTGAGAAAGAGCCAAAATACATGAATTATAACCTAACCTTTCGGAACTGACCTGCATTTCACTGACTGGCCAGATTCACCAAAGCTCCCTGATGTCTCCCTAAAACATACTGACTGTGTACACAGCTCGCTGACCACTTCTGGCTGACAGGAAAGTCTGTGGCATTCTTCACACTTCTTCTCCCACAGTCGAATTGTATGCTGAGCAAGAATATATTTTGCTTGATTCCAAAAGCTATTATGAAGTTTTGCCTTTATTATGATAATTAAAGAATTTCATCAAATATTGCATAAGCTTATGAAATGTGTCTGCCAAAAAAACAAAATAGAGTTGTTTCTGTGAAATATAAGCTAACTTCTTTGGAAACAGTTAATAAAGAAGAGTTAGCATTATTTTTTTTTATTTTTTATTTTCTGAAGATTAGTTGTGTGTGAGACTGATAAAAATGGGGAAAATGATATGTATATAACAGGAATTTAATTTCAGGTTGCAAATCAAATGGCTCTGAGTTCACACTTTACAAAAGAAGGAAGAAGAAAAAGAAACAAACTATAGATACATTTTGAGGTCTAGTTTATAAATGATAGAAAACTTAGAATTCTTTTTGGCAAACATTGACATTAAATTAAAAACATGGGCAAGACCATGTTGATAGGTGGGTTCAAAGTTAACATAAACTGTTTAGGGTATAAATTTTATCAGTATTAATAATTCCCTGTTTCATTTAAATTTTAAAAAAAATACAGAGGGTGACAAAAATATGTATTCACATTTTAAGAAAAAAACTATTAAAAATGTAATAATATATACTGATAACAAAAGATGAATACAAGTCAAGTTTGACTCCTGCAATTACAAGAGGTGCTCAGAGTAGTTACCATCAGCGTCCAGACAATTCTGATTACTGCAAACTACTGCTTGAGCAATGTTGACCAAAGTGTGCACTTATACACATTTTTTTTTGGCATCCCCAGTACTTGTCCAACTACTGGTCCCAATGCACTGGATTTTAAAAAATCAACAATGAGCGCTCTCAAACAAACAGTTCTCATCATAAGCACAGATCCTCCACAGCTATACAAGAGCCCTGTCTTGGACACAGATTTCAGAATCAGCTTGTTTGCTTAAATACATGTATTACAGTTGAGATTCAAATACTTTTTAAGGATTTCCTCAAGATGCATAATAGTACATGCTTTGTATTCTTTATGGTTTATTATATTCAATCACATATGAGTAGAATCAAATATATAGAATTCTCATTGCAGAATATAGACAGAACCATTTAAAAAGCCAAAGCAGCTGGCTGAGTGGCACGGTGGTTAAGCGCTGGCTTTGACCCACTTATGAGGGCCAGTGACACTGCTGTCAAAAATAAATAAAAATAAATAAAAAGCCAAAACAGCTTTTTCTCTTTCATTTTTAAAGAATGCATTTCATGTACCATTATTTACAGATGCCTGGACTGGAGTGATGGACCCTATTTTAGAGACTGTTGGATGTACCCCAGATTGTTTCTCTTTTTCTTTGGCTGCACAGATAAATTTGTCAGGCGCCCTTGAAATCGAATGACCACGCCACTAAGATTTCTCCAATGGAATACAAGGTGGACAATGCCTGACCCCTTCATGGCGTGACCTTTCATGCCCCTTCCTCATGACACCAGCTAAAAGCACAGGAAACCATGTCCCTAGAAGTTCTCCGCATAAATACCTATGATGGATTAGTTCTGGAGAATCAAATAAACTTCTATCTTGTCGAGCCATGACATTGTGGATCAATTTTTGTTTGTTTTTGTTTTCCTTTTGGCTTTTTTTTTTTTTTTTTGAGGGCAATGTCACTGGCCCTCACATGCACCCGGGACGCTGGCCTCCCAAGCCAGCGCTTAACCACCGCACCACTCGGCCGGCCCTTGTGGATCTATTTTTATTTTTTTATTTAATTAATTTATTTATTTATTTATTTATTTATTTTTAAGGGCAGTGTTACTGGCCCTCATACGTAGGACCCGAACCGGGGCCGCTGGCTTTCCAAGCCAGCGCTTAACCACTGCGCCATTCGGCCGGCCTTTTGTGGATCTATTTTTAAAAACAGCTCGCATGATTCTAATTCAGATCTATTCTGATTATTATACACAAAATGTGGCTCTTCCCCACACAGTTTTAAGTTCTTTATAAAACTGAGTCTTAATGAAGAATTGTTCTAACTATGAGGGCTATGTAATACGGGCACAAGAAGACTGCATGGTGATTGTACACAGCAGTTTTGTAGAAAGGCTCAAATGGCTAATTTGTGAAGTCTTGTTCTTGGGAATAAACATACCACTATAGGAAAAAGATGGAAACAAACTTCAGCGTCAGGAGAAATTAACAAATTGAAGAAGATGTCTGTTTGTCACACTACTGGTGCTGCTTGATTATTTGATTTAAATTTGTTTCCCAGATTTTTCCATTTTAAAGTATCTTCTTCCTTTGCAGATAAAAATAAAAATGTATGTGTGTTGGGGGGAAATACACACACATTGTTAGATTGTGTAAATATCCTGAACCCCAGCAGGCTTTTGCTCCATGGCTTTAGGGATTCTTGCCTGAATTATTACATTACCATTGTGGATGTGAAATGTTGACTTTCCACTTCTTTCTTTTTGTCTATAATATGTCAGTTGTCATTCTTCTGTTAGTAGGTTTTCTTTCATCATATTCATTTTTAAGGTAGGGTCCATGTAGATTCATATATTATCTATTAAATTATAATATGTTTCCACTATTTATTTTGATGTATGAAGTGTCCTATATTTGGCCAGTGGAAACACCCTAAATTTGGTTTCTGTGTTGTTTTGAAAGGTGTCCACCAGTTTTGAACAGCATCCCCTTACTCTGAGGATCAGAATGTTCCAGAATCAACTGTACTTTTCCAAATCAGCCACAGAGTGAAACATTTCTCTGAAGACTAATAGTTCCTTTTAGTGGGAAGAGGTTTTTAGAAACCAAGATCTTGGCAATAATTGTGCTAATTGCTACTGGGTATCACTGATTTTTGAGATGTATATTTTGACCAAGTTAAGGAAAAAAATAAATGGATAAATGATGGAGATGTTTAAAATCATGAGTTCATGTTAATGCTGGGATTTCTTCTCCAACCTATCCCATTTCATATTTGTATTTCTCTTTCCCCAAAATAACACTAATAGTTACTAATCCTAAAATAAATCCTAAAATAAATACAATATTTTGGAATAGCTACTTCACTACCAACAACAAGCTTACCAACTAAGGTAGATTTACTTTTATCCTTAGATTATAATCCCATTGAAAGCATTCAATTATTATTAATACTATTATTATTATTATTTATATTTGTTATTTTTTTTTTAGCTGAGCCATCCTGTCACCTGTTGGCAGTTCAGTGGCTGCTCAACTGGGGCCAGGAATCGAACCAGCAACCCTGTTGCTCAGAGCTCTCACTTTTGAGCAAGCTCTTAACCAACTGAGCCACTCGGCCAGCCCTATTGTTATTTTTTTAGCATAAGTTTTCTGCTACATTTTTGACACAGAATTCTGACTTTGTTTTTTTATTTATATCCATTTTAGTGTTTTCTACCTCATTATTTTTGTTGTTTTTGAATGAGCAAAACATTATAAACAGTAAAATTATATTAAAAAATATATACTCAAAGATATAAAATATATAGCCTCTCCTCTCCAGCTCCTGTTCCTCATAACAACCTATCCCTGGTAGATAACCAATTTCATTAATTTCTAGCTCATTCTTTCCAAATGTTTGTTTGTGAACATATGTAGATACAAATAATTTTTTTATACAAAAATGATACAAACACATATATAAGATAGCATACTATATAGGTATGTTTGTATATGTACATTATATGTAAATATCAGATGTGTGTGCATGTAAAGTGTGATATATTTTATATATAATCTTTTGAACTGTGCTTTGTCACCAAACAAGATATACTGGAAATTACCATTTATCACTTAATGTATATTTACCCATACTGTGGAGGTAGAGGAGGAGACCAGCTGCATAAAACTAAACTACATTGAATGTGAATTTAAGTTATTTCAGTATTTTGCTATTATAAAACATCCTGCATGAATAAACTCATGTACATATTTTCTCGCATTTTTTACTTATATATTCAGGGTAAATTCCTAGAAGTAGGACTGCAGGGTCAAGTAATAACTACATAAGATTTTGCCAAACTCTTTCCAATATGGATGTTATCATTTTACTTTCTTACTAGAAATACATGAAATGACTAATTTCCTTGCAGCCATGCTAGAAGAGTGTGTTGTCAAGCTTTCAAATTTTTGTCAGAGGTGAGAAATAAATTTCAGTATATTTTAAATTTGCATTTCTTTTATTATGAATGAAGTTGATTGCATTTTTCATCTAAGAGCAATCAGTATATCTTGTTTTGTGTCAAATAATTATATCTTTTGCCAATTTTATGACATTTTGGTCTTCCTCATTATTTTTTTTAAAGTGATTTATATTAGAGATTTTTAGCTTTTCATCTGTGATATAACTTGCAAATATTTTATTCATGTTCATCATTGGTTCTTTGACTGATTTGTTAATATTTGTCATGCAAAATTTCTTCACATTATGAAGTCAAACTTTTAAACTCAAAATATTTTGAACTTAGATTTTGACTCAGAGTTAAGCCTTACAAATGAATTACAGTAAAATTACAAATGAATTAAAATATGTTTGCTTCTACTACTTGTGTGATCAGTTAAATAATAATAATAGTAATAATAATAATAATAATGCATCTGATCTGAAACATTTAGTATGAATTTTCATCTGTAAGAAGGGCATAAATCCAAAGTTTTATTTAAAATTCTCCCTCAGTGGTCTGAGATGCCACTCTATACAAAAACAAATTGTATATATTGGGTCTATTTCTGGATTTTTTCTATTGTGTCTTCCTGGTCTATTCATGTGCCTATCATCACTCTTCCTAATTTTTATGGGTTATATATGCATTTTTTTTTTCATGAGCATTAGTATAAATTTATCTGGAACCAGCAAAATACTTGATATTTCTGTTGGAACCAGATAATTTATCATTAACTTAGGAAGAACTAACATCCTTCTGATTTTGAGAAACCTCATTCAATAATAATAGATGTCCAGCCATTTATTTGGGGTGTTTTTTTATGTAGCAATAGCCAGTTGATACAGACAATGATTGACTTTGTAGATTAATTTCATATCTATCTTATTGAATGATCATATTGTTTCAATTTTCATTCTCCATAATTTTCTAGTTACACTATTATATAATTTGTGAGTAGTTTTACTTCTTTTCCAATTCGACACTTTTATTGGTGTCAGCTTGATTTCACTGGTGAATATCTCCTTTCTAGTGCCAAATAGTTGTGAATATAGTAGACATTTCTACCTAATTCCTGAATTTAGTGGACATACCTCTGGAAATTTTCCAAGTAAGAAAGTTAAATGCTTTAGGATTGAGGTACTCATATCATTGGGTTGAGAAAGTATGTGTCCATTATTTTATTATTGACTATATTGATGGGAAATGGGTGTTGAATTTTGTTGGAGAATTTTTCAATATTTGTCTATATATTCATGTGATTTCTTTCCTTAGATGTAACATGGTGAGTTATATCAATAAATGTTCTAATATTGAACACTTTGCATTCCTGTAATAAACCCAAGTGGGTCATTGTGTATAATTACCTTGTATTGGATTCTGTTATTATTTTATTTAGGATTTTTATATAAATTTTTGTGAAGTTAATTTGCATATACTCCCCCGATCTTTATCAAGCTTTAGTAACAATGTTATAGTTTCATCATAAAAGATAATTAGGGGCCGGCCGAGTGGCGCATTGGTTAAGCGCTGGTTTTGGGATGCCAGCGGCCCCGGTTCGGATCCCACATGAGGGCCAGTGACACTGCCCTCTACAGCTAACAACAGCTCCACCTGGAGCTGGGCTGTGCGAGAGCCCCGGTGATGGTGTGGGCTGCCATAGGCTACAGTGAGTGGCCCGCAGCCAGCGTGAGCGGCTGGCAGCCAAGAGTGAGCTGCCAATAGCCGCGGTGAGCGACATCCAGAGGCCAGCGACCGATCTGCCTCATCCGGGGAGAGCGCAATGACGGTACCAACAGTGAAGCGACATCCTCCGCAACTAAACTGAAGAACAAAGGGAGAGTGACTTGTCTGTTCCCCTTCCCCGATTTCCCAACGCTGTTCCCCTCCGCCAATTCCCCAATAAAATCTTTAAAAAAAAAAATAAAAATAAAAAAAAAAAATAAAAATAAAAGATAATTAGGAGTTTCCGCTTTTTCTGTACTCTGTAAAAATGTATGTAGCCTTGGAATGGCATGGTATTTGAAGGGCATGTAGAATTCCCCCGGGCTTTTTGCTTGGTGTGGGGCAGTTCTTTGATAACGTTTTTAAAAAAATTTCTTTTGTACAAAAAGCTCTCTTTAGGCAAAACATCTTGTCAAACACATTGAAATATATTACAAATTTCATAAACTGCCTCAACCTTTCCTTCTCAAAAGTCTAACGATGTCTGTATATATAGAAGCTATAAATAGTGTAAATGTACTGACAATTACACATACATTTGTCTAAATCATGGTCTTGAATATGTTTAATTGTGAATAATAACTGTGTAATAAGGTACACTTAAGATGCAATGGAGGGGCCGGCCGAGTGGCGCATTGGTTAAGCGCTGGTTTGGGGATGCCAGCGGCCCCGGTTCGGATCCCACATGAGGGCCAGTGACACTGCCCTCTACAGCTAACAACAGCTCCACCTGGAGCTGGGCTTTGCGAGCCCCGGTGATGGTGTGGGCTGCAGCCTCTGCTGCAGTGGGCTGCCATAGGCTACAGTGAGTGGCCTGCAGCCAGCTTGAGCGGCTGGCAGCCAAGCGTGAGCTGCCAATAGCCGCGGTGAGCGACATCCAGAGGCCAGCGTCCGATCTGCCTCATCCGGGAAGAGCGCAATGACGACACCAACAGTGAAGCAACATCCTCCACAACTAAACTGAAGAACAAAAAGACAGCAACTTGTCTGTTCCCCTTCCCCGATTCCCCAACGCTGTTCCCCTCTGCCAATTCCCCAATAATAAAACAAAAAAAAAAGATGCAATGGAATACACAGAATGGAATATCATTCCGAAGACTAACAGAAAAATACCAGGGCCATGCAGCCGACATGCTGGCAAAACCAAACTGGTACCTCAGCTTTCCACTCTCTTTAGGAAGCGTGAACATTCTCATGTGATATTTCTAAACATCCATGAAGGCCATACAAGAATGTTTGGCTATACTGAAAGTAAAACTGTGCCATTACTTGACATGACATTTTTCAAAAGCTTTCGTTACAGTTATAATATACCTCTACTGGATTTATTCCAACCTGAAAATCACTGCTTGATGGGTACTCTAAGTGAATTCACTATGTAAATCGTAAATGTGAGAATGAGAAGGAAGAAAAGAGAGACATTCTTGGTGTCAGAATGAGGAGATGAATACATGGAGAGAAAAACAGATGGGAGAAATACATTTCTGACTTCTAGGAGTGTCTTATAGGGTGAACCCTACATAATACTGAAATATTCTATCAACTGGATTGATTCAAGTAGTTGATTTTTCTTTTGAGGAGGAGAGAAAGAGGGATCAAATTCAGTTGATTGTGTTATAGTGTTAAAATAAAAATACATAAGGGCCGGCCGAGTGGCGCGGTGGTTAAGCGCTGGCTTGGGAAGCCAGCGGCCCCGGTTCGGTCCCACATATGAGGGCCAGTAACACTGCCCTCAAAAAAAATAAATAAATAAAAAATAAATAAATAAATAAATAAATAAATAAATAAATAAATAAAATAAAAATACATAAAATTTACAGTATAATCTGATATAGCAATCTCATTGAAATAGGGTCATGTATTACCTGGCAAGTGGAATGATTTTAATGCCTTTTCATGGGATAATAATAATGTGCATATATAAATACATATTTGCATTTGTGCATGTTCTACATGTATACACATATCAATGTGTATATGTTCTGTATGTATATACTATTCACACAGAGAGAAAAAAAGGATAAAGTGTAAAAACAATTATTACTTGCTTTCAAGGGGCTTACAATCTATTAGGGGTAACAGCCATGTTAATGTCTTATAATATGATGCAGAATAAAATATAGGCTAAGTGAGTTATAAATATTATATAATGGCAACACTAGTGAAAGGAGTGATTGATTTTGTGATATGGAATGAGTAGGGGAACAGCAACACAACAAAAAATAGTAACAACTCCACCAAAACAGGCACCTGTGAGCTCAGCCTGGACCAATATGATTTTAATACACAGTATAAACTTTTAGGCTGGACAGGTAGCAATGGCGGTGGTGGTTGTCTCTGTGTGTGTACGTGCAGGTGTTGTCAGGAGGGGGATGGCTTGTTTCCAGGCTGACAAATGCAGAAGTACACGAATCTGTCGGTGACCTCCACCTTACAAACTTAGTTACCCTTTCAGAATTAAATGAAACCTTCTAGTAGGTCTTTGGGTGAAATTACAGTCACTGCTAGAGAGTGACATATTGTAGAATGTCTTTTTTATCATTATTATTTCCAGCCCAAATAAGTAGTACTGTTGGCTCTGAGTTAGTTTGCCATCGAGGAGGACATGTAGGAGCAGATCATCTTTAGGACTCTTTGTTAACCATATTGCCATGAAGAAAGTTACTAAGGCAATGTCCTCCCTCACCAAAAGCAGGGAACAAAATGGGGCAATCGCTATTCATGAGAGTATCAAAATCATTCACACATCAAAACAACCTATTGGAGTTCACAGGTTCTTTCATATGCACAGCTACTATCTTCTTTTTAGCTTAATAAGGGGTTGGGTATCCTTACAATGAAAGATAATTGCAGAGTGTAAAATCTGCACTGTGGTTACAGAAACAGAATGAAGCCTGGTGACTACAAGACAAAAAAATTCATCAAATGAACACCTTGGAACGTCACAGCCTTTAAAATACAAGACTTCCTCTCTACACTGTTTTCTATTTACAATGAGCCCCCTTCTTTCTTTAGTCCCAACGGAAAGACGTCACTCAATAGCTTGACTGATTGGAAACTGAGCTGTGGGTTTCCCTTCAAAAAATTTAAGTTCGTAAGTATTAATGTTGCTTCTCTAAATCATTTAGAAGTTGAATTTGTTTTAGCATAAGGGTTCACGTCATTGTTTTGTTGTTTCTTTGGAATTCTGTCAAAAATATCTTGTTAAATTTCATCCTATTAAATAATTACCTTTCCCTTGTAATTTTTAGAGTAGATAGACAAAGCTAGGATTAGATGCTACAAAATATGAAATATAGGGGTTGTTTCTACCTTATCAGGCACACGACTTCAATTTAGGGGTATTACATCAGAAAAAGCAAGGCATGATTTTTTTTTTTTTTCCCCAGACTAAATAGGCACTATAGCTTGCTAAATACCATGCGGGGTGTTTCTCCCTGAGACTTTATATGAAGATCTGTAGAATTTATTCACCCAAGTAAAAGAATGAGAGGGAGGGTGGAAGGAAATTGTTAGGAAGCCTGTCTAATTTTACTTTAAATTGACACACAAAGAGGGCAACCCATATCACAAATGTATATGATTTTCTCAAAAGAAAAGGTACAGGTGGTTTGATGCCATAAATCAAGAGCATCTTCTCATTCTTGAATAAAAAATGACTAGTCAATACAACAACAGCTTGACAAAGAGATAAATTGTTAAACAGCTTGGGTCACTTGTCATCACGTACACACAAGTCCTGATTAGTTTTCCTTACTGAAGAAGCAAGTAGGAATGTCTGTCAAACTCAACACATTAGAGTCAACAAAGCAACAGGATGCAAAGAGTGGTGAACGAGTAACAAACAGTAAATAATGTCCAAAGATTGTGCTTCTGGAAAAAAATATTAATTGGGAAATACATACATTTCTGGGCCATCTTCTAAAAAAAAATCATCCATTTCCAAATGAATAAGCTCATCCTGATGTCCTATTCAACTTGTCAATCCGTGGTAACCCTTCAAACTATTAAAATGAGTTTGTGGAAATGCATATAAATTAGACACTGATTTGGGTTTAATTTATTCATTTTCTAAACACTATGCAAATTTGTGTAAACCTAGATTTTAAAATAAGATTTACAGGCTGTAAACTCTGCAATCTGGCAATTTACATGTTAATGTGGTAATTCAATTCAACAAACATTCACTGAACTCCTAGGAAAGTACTTAGGGCTGTGGTGTTTATTATGGAAGCATTAACCATGCCATTTTGGGAACACACAACTATGAGGTGAGATAAGCAGAATAAAGTATAATTTTGCCCCTGACATTATAACCATATTAGCAGTTAATGCAAAATGAGATAGCATATGGAATAACTAACACTTTGTCAGTGTCTTTTGATGAATTGTAGCTTGGTTTCACTAAATTTACCTCAGAATGAACTTCAACAAAGAATATTTGAAGTAGATACATAATGCACTTTCATATAATGATCATGCAGAAAACATCGAAAGGGATACAAAAAATAATGAGAGGGGGAAGCCTATGAAAAAAGAAACAGCAAAGAAATGAAAATACAGGAACCAAGCAGTTAACACAATGAAAAATTTCTAATGACTTAATTCATACATTTAAGGTGGTGTTTCACAGAAATTTCAAACATAGCAAAGTCTATTTTTGATTAATAAAGGGTATGGACAAGTTCTATGTATCCTATTTCAATGAGCTGCTGTCTTTTCATGATCAAGTATGTTAGGCAGCTGCAGCAGAGTGAGAAGAAATTGGGGAATTGACACCTTTAGATTCTCTGTCACTGAGAGTCATTCTTTTCAGTCCTTTTATATATGGTAGTTTATTTAATTCTCAAACACATTTTTCATGGCAGATATAATTATTATACTATTTGTTCAGAGGATACAACTGAAACTCAAAAAGGTTAATGATTTGCCTGAATTAACAAAAGTATTGAAGGGCAATGCTTGAATGATAGCGGAGTTTTCAGTATCTCAGAAGACATCCTTGGGCCGGCCGAGTAGCGCGGTGGTTAAGCACTGGCTTGGGAAGCCAGCGGCCCTGGTTCAGTCCCACATATGAGGGCCAGTGACACTGCCCTTAAAAAAAAAAAAAAAAGAAGACATCCTCTTTTCACCCAAACTGGCTGCCTTGATTAAGGTCAGCAGATTTCGTAGACAACTGTGAATCCCTTATTGTAAATAACCATAGGAAATTTTATTCACTTATTGTTTCCTTTCTTTTATAATTGTAGTTTAAAATTCTGGAATCATATTATTTTTTTAGCCATACAACATTAAGAAACAAAATAATACCCTTTAAAAAAATGTTATTCAATCTGATAGGAATATTGATGCCATTCTACTGAGGGTAAGATTGTCACAGATAAGTTTAGGGCACATCTATCAAGATCAGTAAGAAGTTACTGTGGGGGCTGGCTGAGTGGCGCTGTTGATTAAGAGTTAGCATAAGAAGAGGAGCTCTGAGCAACAGGACTGCCTGTTCGATTCCCACATGGACCAGTGATGCTGCACCCGAGCTGAGCTACCAAGTTGGTGGCAGGATGGCTCAGCTGGTGAGAGCACGTGCTCCTAACAACAAGGTTGCCAACTCAACTCCTGCATGAGATGGTGGGCTACAACCCCCACTCCCACCCCCCCATCCCCACAACTAATATTGAACATGGCACCTTAAGCTGAGCAGCTGCGAGCTGCCAATAGATGGCTAAAAAAAAAAAGAAAAGAAAGAAAACCTCTACATGACCAGACTGCTTGACACCCCCCTTGATAACCTCCTAAAATTAATCATCATAATTATCGATAGTATTTGACTCATCATAACGAACCAATCAAAATGCAGGACTCCTTTCTTGCTTGTGATTCAATTACATTACAAAAAAACATTGATTTTTCTTTGTACCTTGGAACACCTCTGGTTTTTGCCTAGCTGTATTTCCAGTTTGCAAAGCCTGAAACCCATGAATAAATCTTTGTCATCTTTCCCTAGCCAAAGCCTCCAAACCCTTTTTGAGTTAATTTGACAGTACATTCTTTAAAATGTTTTCCAGGAATAGTAATGAGTTTATTCCAATAACAATTGTCCAGCTAGTTCACACAAACCAGAGTATTCACATCCAACTTAGCTGAGGTATTAAGATGGGAAAGGAGTAACAGAAAGGCAAAACTATGATCATGCAACACAAGAGCACAACTATATCAAATAACAACAAAGCTTTTGGACTTGTTAGACTGTTGTTCTTGTTCTTTCTGTTAAATAAGCACATTAACATTTATTTTAGTTATACATATTCTTTATTTTAATCTGTATTTAAATGAAGGTGACTTTTTCTTGCAGAATCATCATCACCACCAACTTTTTTTTTCTTAAATATCACAGCTTCTCTCCATTAAGTATTCAACATTAAAAAGAAACTTACACTTAATGAACTAAATATCTTGGTTATATTCCAAAGCATAAATTGTATGGGTGGAAAATCTGAGAATGTTGGTATAGAGCTGCATACTCCATCTCCAATTCTAGAATATAACAAATTATGATTCATGACATACAAACCTGTGTCTTTAAATGTTTCATGTGTTTCAGACCCTTTTAACCTCTGCTCATCCATTCTACTGTTGTTTGTCATCATTAAATATATATTTGCATAAACCTTTACTGTGGCTACATAAAAATTATCTTTCCTTGTGCTAGAAAAAATAAACAATGAGAAATGATAAGGGTAATGATTAAGACAAAAAAAAAAGAATCAACCTTGATGTATACATATGTCTTGATCAATTTTATAGGAGATAGATTTTTAATTTGTACATTTTAAAACTTTGGAATGACAAGACTAATCTTGTAATCAGTTTTGTTTGTTTCTTTACCTCTATAATGTGGCAAGAAAAAAGGCAGAAATACATAGTTGTGACTGAGATAGATTACTCAGAGGTCTCCTGGGTAGCTCTCTTTAAGGAGAAAGTTAAGAAGAAAACTCTACACCATCCTTCAACCTGTGACTGCTCATCTTTTCAAAAGTGGCTGGACTTCCGGCTTGTGCATATACTTAGAGCTGAGAGCAGTTGTGAGGCATTATTTTTCTTCTAAGATAAATGTTACGAATGACCTCTATTGTATGATTTCCACTTACAAAATAACCTAGGGGTACTGAAATTATGAATCCTGTGCCATTTGATAGTATTATAACAGCAGACTTTATAGAGTAATAAAATTATTGTGGTTTTAGCATCATTCAGATCTAAATCTCAACCCAACTCTGCCATTTAATAACCACATGGTTTTAATGTTTTTGAGGCTCACTGTTCTCATCTTAGAAAAGGGCTAACAAAAACTACCTATTTCATTATTTCTGTGGTAATGAAGCAAGCCCAATGAGAACCATCATATTCTATAATTCAAGGGGCTACTATAAAGGGGCACACTCCACTATTTACACAATGGATAAGGTAAGTAATTCCTCTTGACATTTTGAAATACAATAGGCTTGAGCTACACATGCAACGGCCTAACCTCATAGTTACACACAAAGTAGACATTCAATATTTGCATTATTCAACACTGTTTTGATAACAAAAACAGTGTGGGCCTGACATCCTTTGCATATCAAAACTCTAGTTATTGAGCCGAGCAACAACATCTTATGCCTGTTTTGAATTCACATGCTTAGGAAAATGCCCAGCTCAGATAAATAACTCAATATCAATATGCTGAATACATGAAGAACACATTAATCTTGGATGATGGGCAGATCAGGAGCCCTTTGAAAAGCGCTGTCCTTCAGTGAGAAACCCCAGTAAGCTTATACATAAGAACAAGTAAGATCGGGACACAGCTGTTTTGTTCCCTATAATGAAATAAACTTTTGTGAGTCTTTATTGTGAGGATGTACGTGTTAGTGTCATACACAGAGCAGTCTCAAACTTAAAGTAATGCTACTAGGCATGCCTGCATGCATGCACATGTGCGTGGGTGCGTGCGTGCATGTGTGTGTGTGTGTGTGTTCTCAATTTTAAAAAGAGTGGGATGTTTGCCAGATAAATATACGATGTGACATAAGGCATAGACAGATTTAAAGAATTGTTAGCAAACATGAAAAAGAAGAAATAAAATCTAATTTGTGAAATTAACAAGTTGACCTATTTTCGATTCTTGGGGGAGTTTACAGCTATGATATTTTCTAGAACTATCTATATCAGCCTTGCTGGCTCCCTCCTTTGCTGGGGATCTACCAGGCACATTAAGCTCCCTTTGAGCAGCCCTCTCTGAAGATGGCATTTTTCCGCTAAAGATCCATTTGTTTTATAAATCTTGACTCTCAAATTCACATCTGCTGTCTCCACTAACTTTTCAAATATGGAGAACAGATTGGCTTGAACAGATTAGTCACTATCACTCAGAAAAGCTTTGAACATGATGAAGAAACTGCGATTCAGAGAACTGAAGCTTCCCCAAGCACCACACAATGGCAGAGGGAGCTGGGGCTACTGCACAGGTCCATCCCTCGTCCAGATGTGCTTCCTGGCGTAACTGCACTCGCAATGCTGAGCTAAGCCCAAGAGAAAACACTGCTTGTCTTCAGGCAGCTATATTCCTCTTGGGTACCTAAATTACTTTTATTCAACTAGTGTACCCATCATAGAGTATCAAAGTGCCATCAAAGAAAACTGGGAAATTGAATGCCTTTCACCATGTCTGTGTGTCCACTACAGTCCATATCCAAAATAAAAACTATTAAGAAGCTCCATCTGCACTAGGGTCTATGTCTGAGTCACAGTATTCTAACTGCTCCATGAAAGTTTAGCATTCTTGAAATTAGCAAGTAATTGCCAAGTCTGGAGAAAGGAAACAGCCTGATTCCACGCGTGCACTCTGTCTACATGTAGTGACTTTTGGTCACAGAAGGGCAGTCAGAAGGGAGCTAAAAACGAAGGGGCATGGATTTCAGCTTTCACAGGTTCAGGGGTCTTAAAGATTTGCATCCCACTACAGGATTCACACTGCCTAGCTTTTAATCTTTGGTAAGTAAATCTTTGTTAAACCTCAGTTTCTTCCTCTGTGACATCAGCCAGCAAGAGCTCTTAACTCATAGGTTATCGAAAGGATTAGTAACTCATAAGGTTACATAAAGGACCGAGTCCTTTCTCATGCTTCAGGTTCAGTTGCAATGTCAGCCCCTCTGACAGTTTTTTCCCTGATTAGCTTATTTACATTGTTCTCCCTACTATTCTTCTGAACCCATCATCCTGCTTATCTTCTTTATAACATAATCTGTGATTATTGATTTTGTTCATTTGTTCATTAGTTTACTGTCTGTCTTCCCCACAAATCCATAAACTTTGTGATGTCTGGGTCGGCCTGTATCCTCAGTACCAGGCACAATGCCAGGATAATGCTTTGTATAAAACAAATATTAAAAAATGAATACTGTGTAGTCATCAATCAATAAATGTTTATAATCATTATTATTATATAAGAATCTACACATTTATGTAAATGTCATCTCTTTTCAATTATGGCAATCAGTTAATTTCAAACATTCTAGGATTTAATTTTTATTTTTCCAAGACTAAAAAGGTAGAAAAAATACTGTCAGACCAAGAATTGGAAATTCTGATTAGGAAAATGGGGCCATGCTACCAAAATTGTATATAATTTTGTCTCTTTAGTGCTTGAAACCTATCCATAATACCCTGACTAAGGGCTCATCAGCCACAGCTTAGTGACTTATAGTGACAGGAAGGTCATGATGTCATGATGCAACCCCGTCTATTTTCAGGCTGCTCAGATTATTAGAAAATCTGTCCTTATATTGAACAGAAATCAATATCCTTGAAACAAGAATTCACTGGGACCACATCAACACCCAAGAATGCATAGAACACTTCTTATTATCATTCTATATTAGCCCCTTATCAAAATAAAGACACTTTTTCAGTACTTCTGTCTTTTCTCTCTTTTTCCAGGTTAATTAACTCCACTTCAGTCCATTTTTTTTTTTTTTTTTTTTTTGAGGGCAGTGTCACTGGCCCTCATATGTGGGACCCGAACCGGGGCCGCTGGCCTCCCGAGCCAGCACTTAACCACTGCACCACTTAGCCAGCCCCACTTCAGTCCATTTTAATCGCACATCCATATTTGTAGGTCACACTCAGCACATATGGCCATACAGTCAGAATCATAACATAGTGAAAATATTAAATAAAAACACTTTATTAGTATTTATTACTAATAAATGCGAAGTACTTTCACATTCCTAAGTTAATGAGATACCATCTTGGTTGTGTATCCCTTAATGCACTGGTTTACGGAGTCTCAGCAAGGAATAGTTCTGGGCTAAGCATGTATAATTTTCTATGCTTTTGTAGTGAGGAGGGCATATAAGTACCACCCTTTCCCCCTCCCCCCGCCCCCATGCTGATGGGGTAAAGCACATTTAGGTATTTCCAGGTCCATGAGTAGCTAATCTCATGTTTACTTTTAACAGAAAACTGAAGATTCCATTCACTCACTTATATCAGAGAAGCCCACACATGAATATCACACCTAGAACTTGGTGAGAGAGAGAATAATGTGCCTCCTCCCAAAATGCTATGTCCTAATTACCAGAACCTGTGAATATAGTTACATTACACAGAAAAAGGTATTTTGCAGATATGACTAAAGTTGAGGACCTTGAAATGAGGAGATTACCCTGAATTAGCCAGGTAGGACCAATCTAATCAAATGAGTCCTTAAAAGTGGACCAGAAAGGCAGAAGAATGATTGGAGAGATTGCAGGAGTACATGAACCAATGAATGTGAATGACCTCTAGAAGCTGAGAATGACCCTCCGGTGACAGCCAGGAAAGCCACAAGGATCCCAGGCCACAACTGCAAGGAACTGAATTTGAATTCGCAAAGAAATGGGTCCCAGCTTCTCCAGAAGGAAATGCTGACTTCCTGACACCTTGCTTTGGCCCAATGAGACTTCCTACAGAATCCTGAGATGTTAATTTGGTTGTCTTAAGCCACTAAATTTGTGTTAAATTGCTACATTAGCAGTGGAAAACTAATACAATTGGGATCCCTGCAAATTAATACCACTGTCCTAGGGAATATAATTCAACAGGGTGTAAGTTCCTCACAAGCCAGCACTGTGCTTTTGGAACCCTCCATTCTGTGCTACTCCATACAAACATACTCACACTTTCATGCTTCCTAAAGACATAAGGCACAATGTTTCACTGACACAACAAATTCAAAGTCTGGGGGTGCTCTCAGTCATCAGATACTTTGTAAAGTAGTTTTGCAAAGAAATTTATTCTTAATTGAGGGAATGAAAGGCTGATATACATGATTCAACACTTAAGAATAATAATAACCTCTTCTGTTTCTCTTTCCCTCCCTTTTCTTTCTTATTCTCTTTCTGCTTTATCACGCCCCCCCCCACCCCCCAGGCCACACCATACCATACAAGTATTCATATTTTGGAGGAGAGATCATGGGTACCATTTTACTGAAAATATATTGCAGTGCTTAATGAGAATATATTTGCCCCCCCCAATGGTTGATTTTTCTCCTTATCTATCCTAACAGTGAATAAGTTATTTCTTCAACTACAGTTATTACCTTTGTACAGTTGTGCAATTAATGTTTACAATCCATTTGAAAAATTAATAATAGAGCAAGAATGAAGTTGTTATTGGTTAACAAAAATCCAGAACTTGATGAGTTTTTACTGCCCCTGCCGTAGGATAGTTCCTGGCAGCTTATTAATTCTCTTGACAAGATCATTTTATTTTACTTTTTTAAAATGTTTTATTTTATTTTTTAACTGAGCCATCCTTCCACCTGTTGGCAGCTCAGAGGCAGCTCAGCTCAGGCCAGGAATCAAACGGGCGATCCTGTTGCTCAGAGCTCACACTCTTGAGCAAGCTCTTAATGAACTGAGCCACTTGGCTGACCCATTGACAAGATCATTTAAATGTATTTCTGGTAAAGGGTGTAATTCATCATCAAAAGTACACCCCTGAGGCTGGCCAAGTGGCTCAGTTGGCTAAGAATTAGCTTAAGAGCAAGAACTCTGAGCAACA
Source organism: Aselliscus stoliczkanus (assembly GCA_033961575.1). Classification (NCBI taxonomy): domain Eukaryota; kingdom Metazoa; phylum Chordata; class Mammalia; order Chiroptera; family Hipposideridae; genus Aselliscus; species Aselliscus stoliczkanus. The sequence continues at coordinate 118,653,325 of CM066736.1, forward strand.
GAGCCACTGGTTCGATTCCCACTTGAGCCAGTGATGCTGTGCCCAAGCTGAGCTTCTGCTGAGCTGCCAACAGGTGGCAGGATGGCTCAGCTGGTGTAACAACAAGACTGCTTGTCTGAGGGTGGGCTATGCCCACCCGCAACTAAGACTGAACTCGGTACCTTGACCTGAGCTGCTGCCTGGATGGCTCAGTGGATAGAGTGTACTCTCTTAACAACAAGGCTGCGGGCTTGGCTCCCTCATGGGATGGTGGCTACGCCCACCCGCAACTAAGATTGGCACAGCACCTTGAGCTTAGAGGCTATGAGCTTGAGCTGCCGATAAGTAGTCAGATGGACACAGGTGCCCTCCACAACTAAGATTGAAGAAAAGAAACTTGGCTGGTCCCCTTCCCCAATTCCCCAAACACTGTTCCAATTCCCCAATTAAAAGAAAAAACAAAAGTACACCCCAAAGCCACCACCCCTCCAGCTTGTTTTGAATCTGTGCTTATTTAAAATATCTCCAGTTTGTCAATAATTGTATACCGTTCTTCAGAAAGTTGGCCATCACTTATAACTTTCATGGCATACAGAAAGAAAATATCCAAGAACGAAAGAGAACAGAGCTGATCTACAATGGATCCATAGAACAAGTCAAAAATAACCTTTGTTATTTCAAGCCACTGATATGCTGGAATTGTTTTTTTTTTTTTTACTAAACTTGCCTATTTTGACTCATAAAGGACTGATACCTAAAAGAAAAATGCTGTCATATCATGACCTAAAATGAATGACCTTGACTTAATGAATACCAATAGTGAGGAAATTATCATAGGAGACAAAGAAGATGGTAACCTGCCTTACACAATTGTAAAGCTTTTGGTAAAGATGTCACCTCTTACAAGCTGGCAATCATTCCACATAGCTAATAAACTTGTATCTTCAGGGAAAATTAAAATATAGGATGTTCATTCTCTGTGTTGTCTATGTTTCACAAAGCACTAGGGAAAAAATGAGATGAGCTCAGAAAATAATTAGCTAGCTTGTAATTGATAATTAAAGAGAATAAAGACAGTCTATGAATTCAGACTTGCAACATAAAGATCTGAAAAACAAAGAGATCTTCAGAGGCAACATTCATTAAAACTCAGACTGTAGTATGGATCCCATCAAAAGTATGACCATCACACCCACTGTTAAAAGCCCTGAGGGATTAAGGTGTCTCAGGGTAAGAATCCAGCTGCCTAGTCATTCATTTCAATTAGACACATTGGCCATGAAATAAGAGACGAAGGTGTGTTTCTCCCACTGAAACCTAATAGGCCCTAAATGCCCTTAATTCAGCCCAACTAGAGAAAAAAGTAATTGGAGTAGAAAACCAAAGAAATGTAGCAAAAGCTAAGAAATCTACCTTTAAAATACCAATGGAATGGCTAACAAAACATGAAGTCTACCAAGGTTACCTAGATAAGGAGATAGCTAAGGCTTTTAGAAAAAGACTGAATTGCTTGAAATCTAAAAAAAGGACCCTAGGCCAGAAAGTACGTTGTAACAGTTCTCCATCCATCCTAGAAAATCATATTCTCCCAGGTGCATTTTAGATGCTACCAAAGAGAAGGATGACACAAGGAATCTCCCAAAAGGATAAACCAGGAGAAGATGAATCAGGAATCCATGAACAGAGAAGCCCCTCCAAAAGGGCAGAATCATACCTCATCAAAGAACACACCCAATCTGCAGAACATGTTTATTCCTGTCAGGGTTTGATCATAACCTATTAACTACAAGAAGGGCATGTAGTTTGCCCTTTGATTCATACATTCCAGGCCAACAAGGCCCATAGCCAGTCTGAAGAAGAGACTACAGGGCCTCTTTTAGGGTCTAGGATTGTGGGCAGGACACCACAACTGGGTGCCCCTTCTGCATTGTCTCTTCTAGGGAGGGAGTAAATGTACTCTGCATAGCAATGAGAGTCTGTATTACTCAGGGTCCCCCAGACATGCAGAACCAACAGGGATGTACGTGTGAGTGTGCATGTGTGTGCGCATGCATGCGTGTTTGTGTGTGTATGCACAAGCACAAATGAGCACATTAGTGGTCCCGTTGAACCACATAATTTATCTCTCTCTATATAAAAATTGTTACTCTGTTTAAAGGTTACACTGTCAGGTAGAATCTGGACTAATGCTTGTGGATATCATCTTTTACCTATTCAAAAATTATTTCTATTAAATGAAGAATTTGCTCTGCTATTTATCTATCACCCTCTCTTGCACTCACTCTATCTATCTATCTATCTATCTATCTATCTATCTATCTATCTATCTTCTTTTGATTTCTACTTTAAGGAGAAGGCTAGATATTAGGAAGACTCACAGTTCATCCAAAGACAGACCACGGGCAAAATTCCTTCTTGCTCAGGGCAGGTCATCCTTTGTACCATTAAGACCATCAACTGATTAGATGATACCCACCCACATTATGGAGGGTGATCTGCTTTACTCAAAGTCTACTGATTTAAATATTAATCTCACCCAAAAATCACCTTCATAGAAACATCCAGAATATTTTTGACTAAATATTGGGTTGTTGGAAAAGTCATGACATACTTTTTCTATGTTTTTCGTTGCAAAAATGCGTCATGACTTTTCCGATAACGCTATATTTAGGTATTGCGGTCCAGTCAAGTTGACACATACTATTAGCCATCACAGAGTCATATGAGTATTTGGTGACAGAGGGAGGCACTATTCGTTAATGTTTAGCTATTTTTTTTGCCTCTTGTGCACCCTCTTCACATTGCCTTCTCTGAGTCCGCTTCTCCTGCCATTCCTCTTTCACTTATAAGTAGCCTTGTACATATCTTAGGCCCACCCAATTTCACTTTCTCACCCTCAAGCCCCCATGAAGTTTCATGGCACTCAAGAAATTAGGTGACCTGCTTTGAACACTGAATTGCAAGCAGGTCACGTCTAGCTGGAGCTTTCAACAAGCCAGGACAAGCTTTAGCCAACTCTCTGCTCCTTAGCCTTGGTAACCATATATGGTCCAGTGAGTATTTGCTACCTCACCTTGGATCCTGGAGATAAGACAGCAGGGTCCCAAGCTAAGCAGCAGTTGTTGTTACATGGTATACCAGAGAAGGAACCCTTGCTATTTGAAGCCCCTGAGACAGTTGGGTCATTTGTTACAAAGAATAATCTAGCCCACTTTGCCAGATAGAATGTGTAATAAGAGGAAAGTTATCTTAGGAAGATATAGTATATGAAATATTTAAAACCTAGATTTTGGGTTTAGCTAGACATACTGATGCTGCATTCTGACACAATTCCTTTCCAGTTGTATGACTACAGTAAAAATTACTCTCCGATCATTAGTTTTAATCATCTGTAAACTGGAGATAATTAAGTTTATATTGAATTTCTAATATATGCTAGGGACATTATTTAAGGCACTGGGAAAATAAAGATGGATAAAGTGGATTCTGTAACAAAAATTACATGTCTACTGACAAAAAGAATATACCATGAGTAAATTCTTATTTGACCACTTAATATGCAGTAGGTAGTCAATAAAGTTTTCTGATTTCCCTTGAGAACTTATTTTAAGGTAGAAAGATCCCAAACTTTACTGCTAACAGTGCTAATACCACCGTGTGCTAGCAGGTGACTAAAAAAAAAGAAAGTCAAAATTTTAGCAGATTTTTCTTTAATAAACATAAATGCCAAGAGCCAGTCAGAATAGAGTTTCGTTAAATTGCATGTTTGCTTTGGCATTCAGTACAAATGCCAAATTCATCACAGGTCTCTAGGGGTAGAGATTACTTCAAGCAGGCAGTGAGGCTTACTGGAGAGAATGCCTTCTTCCTTTCTTCCCTAGGACCTAGATATTGTATATTAGGTTCCCTCTTAGAGCCAGCCGAGTGGAGCGGTGGTTAAGTGCTGGCTTGGGAAGCCAGCAGCCCCGGTTCAGTCCCACATATGAGGGCCAGTGACACTACCCTCAAAAAAAAAAAAAAAAAATTGCTGGGACTCAGGTATCCTTATTATACTGTTCAGGTTCCCTCTTTTCCCTTTATCTTCAGTAAACATGACCCAGATAAGGACATATATGGATAATTAACAAAAGGAAAAATAAAAATAGACAATTCATATATGAAACATTAATGTTCATTAATGACCAAAAATCAAAATAATGGTAGAAGAGCATTGGCTACTGATATAGACTAAATGTTTCTGTCACCCTAAAATCGGTATGTTGAAACGTAATCCCCAATGTGATGATATTTGGAGGTGGGGATTTGGGGAGATGCTTAGGTCATGATGTGGAGCCCTCACAAACAACATTAGTTCCCTTCTCCAAGAGACTCCGAGACTTCTTCACATCTTTCTCCATGTGATGACACAAAGAGAAGATGGCTATCTATGTAGCCGGAAGCAGGTGTTCACCGGATACCCAATCTTCCGGCCCCTTGATCTTGGGCTTCTCAGATTTCAGAACTGTGAGAAATAAATGTTTGTTGTTTAAGCCACCAGTCTATGGCGTTTCATTATAACAGCTCAAATCGACTATGATAGCATCTAGCAGATTCATACATATTAAAAAATAAATACTGAATCACCCTCCTATATTGCTACACAAAAACTTTCCAGGTTCAGTAAGGATGCAAAACACTCAAAATATGTGCATCTATTACTTTGATATTTTGTTTGGTGAATTAATTCTGTTAAAGTAGAGAAGGATATCTACAAAAAATTATGAATCAGCATGTTGATCCTGGCACTGTTTCTACAATATACTTCTGGTCTAAGAGTATCAGTTAACTAAATCAAGATAAAAGTCTGCAAAGAAATACCAAACAAACCTTTAAACATTTTATACATATACCTATTTTAAAAGAATCAAAATGCAACAAACTGTAGAATAAAAATTAAAATACATGCACAAAGAAGATACCTAAATGAATATTCATCAGTGATAATAAAGGTTATATTTGGCAAGGGAGTATCATGAGTGTTCAGATTGTTAAGGGTGTTTATATATTCTCTGATATTTCTAAAATGAGTGTGCATTGCTATTTCATGAAATAAAGTTAATCAATGAATTTAGGTAAAATTAAAGCCTAGCTTATATCTGTAATATGGCAAGCACTGAACATTAAAGAATATCAAGGGGCCCGCCAAGTGGCGCAGTGGTTAAGCGCTGGCTTGGGAAGCCAGCGGCCCCGGTTTGGGTCCCACACAAGAGGGCCAGTGACACTGCCCTCAAAAAAAAAAAAAAAAGAAAGAAAGAAAGAATATCAAACATCTAGTACTTACGATAGGTAAAAAAAATGTGCATCTGTTGATGGCTGTTCACATTTGTGTCACCAATAAAAATCACAAGTGATTTTGTTTACATTGACAAGAAAAACATGTTGAATACACAAAGACATGCTAGGTTGTTCGGAGAATAGCAAGAATACAAAATATATATGTCAATTCTGCATATGGTGAATTAGAAACAAAAGAATTCCAGCCCTTTCCTCTTTGGAATTACTTGGTAGATCAATGATTTTCCTAACATGTCATTAAAGCCTCTTCAGGCAGTGAAAAACGGATTAGTAGCAAAGGGCTTATTGATTACAATGTACTTTCTATTATTATAACCGGATAATGTTTTTGCCTGCAAGTGGGAAGTACTGAGACATCCCTTTGACATATTGCGGTTCACTTTGATGTTCCTCACAGAACTTGATTTCTGTCTAATGACTGGGAGGAGAAGTACGTGGCGTCGTAGACCACTATGTACTCGGTTTTGTTTTGTTTTTTTTTTTGTTTTTTTAGAGGGCAGTGTCACTGGCCCTCATATGTGGGATCCGAACCGGGGCCGCTGGCGTCCAAGCCAGCTCTCAACCACCGCACCACTTGGCCGGCCCTGCACTTGTTTTTAAAAAGAAAAATGTTGTCTCAGAGTGGGGAAAAACTTTTCATTTGGTTTTACTACTTTGTCCTAAGGAATCAAGGTAAATATTTTTTTTTTCTTTGTAAGTAGACCCAAATATATATGACTTGAACATTTAAAAGTGAAAAGGAACAGGGCTGGCCGAGTGGCGCGGTACTTAAGCGCTGGCTTAGGAAGCCAGCGGCCCTGGTTCGGGTCCCACATATGAGGACCAGTGACCACTGCCCTCACACATACAAGAAAAAAGTAAAAGGAACATGTAATAAAAAATATTTATTTGAAGCCCTAAAACTCAATTAGTGAAATTAACCACTTTCTTTTTGTTCTATTAACTGAATGTTATGAGATTTGTAGCAACTTTTATGGTTTAAAATAGAAAGGACTTGCAGATGACATGTAAGTGATGAGGTATAATAGTTCATCAGAAACACACACACACACACACACACACACACACACACACACACACACACCAATGCCTGATGCCTGATAGTCTAAGAAATACAAACAAATATTAAGATATCCTGGACTCTTTGCTATTTTATGTACCACATAAAAGAAAAATATGCTGGAAAATAAATTATGTTGCACTATTATAAAATGTGCTTGGAAAATTTTGAAAAAAAAAAAAAAGTGCAACTTAGAATTAACAATATGGAAGTAAGCAATATCGAAAAAAGGAATTATAACTGAAAAAATCTCTCATTTTAAAAATGCATTAAATATCCAATTCATTCAATTATAACTAACATTACTGAACATTTACTTTGTGTGGCAAGTGTTTTCTTAAAGAGGTCTAAAATTAATTATTATGTTTATAGCCTATGGATGAAAATATATTGGGTTGTCAGAAAAGTCATGACATATTGTTTCTATTTTTTTTGTTGCACAAATACGTCATGACTTTTCCAACAACCCAATAGTTAGTGCACTAAGATTAAAACTACGTGAGAAAATAGAGGTAAATGTACTAAAATTACAATAGTTCTAGGTTACAATGATAAACATTTTCCTCTCAATTTCCCAAGCTTTTCTTAATAAGCCTATAATTTCTTTTATAATTTCAAAAGCAGCGACTAAATCTCAAATATCCAAATGCTCTGGAAAAATTTTGGTGGGTGATTATATACAGTATTAAGTTTAGCATGAAGAACTGTGTCTCTCCTTTAACACAGTTGTTAAAAAAATGTTTACAAGCTAATTTGTGTAATTGAATTAAAAAGCATATTTGTCATTTGAGTTCTTAGATGGAAGACATCCAATTCTGTTGCTTCTAAACATCTCCTCTTTAAAAATGCAAAAGAAGGCCAGCCAAGTGGCGCGGTGGTTAAGAGCTGGCTTGGGACACCAGCGGCCACGGTTCGGGTCCCACACATGAGGACCAGTGACATTGCCCTCAAAAAAACAAAACAAAACAGAAAAACAAACAAAAAAATGCAAAAGAAGGAAGGAAGGGAAGAAGGGAGAGAAGGAGGGGGAGTGAGAGAGAGGAAGAAAGAGAGGAAGAAAGAGGAAGGAAGGAAGGAGGAAGGAAGGAAGGAAGGACGGAAGGAAATCATTTAAAAAAACAAAAGAAAACCTCTTCAACTTGTCGAATGCCAACAAGAATATAGCCAAAATTTTTTTTTTGGCAAATATTGCCACTCATACAAATCAATCACTTTATCAAGATCTCAAATAGCTCAACTATTGGCCACATCAGTCAATTAACTTCTAACACCTTCTAAAAGGAAGAATTAAATGGGTAAAAATTTGATTTGCATATCCTGAGAGATACTACACAACTTCAGTACCGTCCATCCACAGAAAAAAGAATTACACAGTAAATGATACCATAATCTTCTAATAACACAATTCCTAAATTTAATTTTGGATTCAATCTAAATGTATACAAGGAAACAACAAACAATGCTAATGCAATATTTTATCATATTTTTCTCAAGACCTCTTTCTGTATTAACATGTAGTTCATGCCTATTACGTAAATACTTTAATTTGTTGCTCAGCATGATTAGTGATCATTTTTGCAAAGTTGCATTCCATAGGATGCTAGTTAAGGTATCTCAGAGAAAGACATTGTACCAGAGTTCTGAGAGGAAATAGTTGGCACACTCAGATTAAAATAATTTGAGGAGTGTAGATTTTTTGAAAGGAGGCTATTTACAAAGAGGGAACCGGGAGTAGAGAAATAGGGTGCAGCCCCTTTGAGCTGTGAAGAAAAAAGGGCGATCACTATCTCTAGGTCAGAAGGGAGTAAGGGATGGGGCTCTCCATACAGTCAGTGTCTACATGTTTCAAACATAAAGGTAACTTTGATAGAAACAGGTCTTTGGCTGAGGGATCCATCTAGTCTGAGATGAATTTGCAGAGAGGACTCCCAGGGAATGAATACCATGGTCTCATTTTTCCTTTCTTATTATCTCTTGCTGGGGCTTCCCATTGGCTGAAGAAAGGATTGAAGCCCATTGGTCTATCCTTAACAGGTCAGCCTCCATGTCAGAAGCCAGCACAGAGGGAACAAATGGAAGATATCCAACTGAATAACTAAATGGAGCCCAGAGAATGAATGTAACAGAATTTCAGATTTCTCTAGGTTAGTATCTCTGATACATTATATACATATAGAGTTGCAGAGGTTGGCTAAATAATACTCCAAATAATTACAGAAGAGGCATAGATCATACAGTCATTCAAGTTGCTGCATTAGAAAGTGAAGGGCCTCCCAAATTAAGTGAACATCGGTAAGCCTTTCTGGTTCTCCCTGAATGGTTACTGATTCTAGATTTTTAAAATGGTTTGCTTTGAGAATTATTTAAATTTTGCAGATGTGCCTGATAAACCGCAATCAGGAGTGAACATCACACAAGCAATAGAATTCAAATTCTAAGTCTGCACATGGGTCACATGCAAGACTTTTTGTTGTGAGAAAAACAAATTATTTTCTTAAATAATTTATCTTTATATAAAGTTAAAATGAATTAAAAAAAAGAAAAGTTAATTAAACAATAAATCATTTGGCCCACAAGCTACTGAATAATCACTATGCATTGGCCTGATCCCTTGTCACTAAATGTAAGATCTCCTGAAGGCCTGAGCCAGGAGCATGGTCGAAAAACTTCAATCCCTGGGTTTCAGTGCAGGCAGCCTCTGCTTAATACTGGAAACAATGTCCCAAAAGGGATTTCCGAGAGCAGCCCTGGGGCAAACACATTCAAAGCAGGCTGCTGATCCATACGACTTAGAGGGAGAAGGGGATCAAACAGGGAAAAAAAAAATAAGAGCGTATTTTGGAAGGGCAAAAACTAATACAGAGGAAAGGCGAGTGTGGAGTAATTCCTGAGTCTGCACAGGTTTCTAAAACAGTTTCTTAGAGATTTCCTATCTACTCTTGCATGCATTTACTGTGTGCATGTAAGACCTGGAGAGGATTTTATTTTCTTAGAAATAATTTAATCAATGGATATTCTTTGATCAAGTGTTTACCAATAATTTTTCTAATGTGTATAAGGTCGGGCAATTAAGTTCACAAACTTGTCAACGACGTTGCTAACCTTTTTTGATATCAGAGGGATTATTCACTATGAATTTGTACCAACTGAACAAACAGTTAACCAAGTTTACTATTTGGAAGTGCTGAAAAGGCTGCCTGAAAAAGTTAGACGAAAACGACTTGAACTTTTCTCCAACAATTCATGGCTCTTGCATCAAGACAATGTACCAGCCACGTGGTATTGTCTGTGAGGGAGTTTTTAGCCAGTAAACAAATAACTGTATTGGAACACCCTCCCTACTCACCTGATCTGGCCCCCAATGACTTCTTTCTTTACCCGAAGATAAAGGAAATATTGAAAGGAAAACATTTGGATGACATTCATGGCATCAAGGGTAATATGATGACAGCTTTGATGGCCATTCCAGAACAAGAGTTCCAAAATTGCTTTAAAGGTTGGACTAGGCACTGGCATCGGTACTTAGCTTCCCAATGGGAATACTTCAAAGGGTCATACTGATATTCAGCAATGAGGTATGTAGCACTTTTTCTAGGATGAGTTCGCGAATGTAATTGTCAGAACTTGTACGTTCATGTGTGTATAACATACGTATAGATAGATTTTTGTAAATGATTTAAATAAAGAGATCATAAATATGAAGCACATATAATATAGTTCATTCAGCATAACATTTTTAAAATGATTATTTTAATGATTTGAAATGGTTTATAACAGACTAACCCATTAAATGTTCATATTTTTATTTCAGGGACAAACTATTTTACCAAAGATAATACTATGTGGACAGAGTAATCTTAGAGGATCCTTGATCATTTAAAGGTATTAATTCAATCCATTAGTAATAACTGATTAGTAAGCCTTTGTTAAGAGTCATGGGCTATAACAAAACAGTATGGTGGTGGCACAAAAATAGACATACAGATCAATAGAACAGAATAGAGAGGCCAGAAGTAAACTCATGCCTATATGGTCATTTAATCTATGACAAAGGAGCCAAAAATATACAATGGGGTAAAGACAATCTGTTTAATGAATGGTGCTAAGAGAATTGAATAGGTTCAGGCAAAAAAATGAAACTGGACCACTTTCTTGTACCATATATGAGAACAAAATCAAAATGAATTAAAGACTTAAATGTAAGACCTGAAACCATTAAATTCCTACAAGAAAACATAGACAGTAAACTCTCTGAAATTGCTCTTAATGATATTTGTTTCTGATCTCTCTGCCCAGGCAAGGAAAACAAATGAAAATATAAACAAATGGGAGGGACTACATCAAACTAAAACATTTGCGCAGCACAAAAAAAAAAAAAAATCAATAAAACAAAAAGACAGCCTACTGAATGGGACAACATATTTGCCAATTATACCTCTGATAAGGGGTTAATATCCAAAATTTATTTTAAAAAAACAAAAACAAATAAAAAACTTATACAACTCAATACCAAAAAGCAAACAAGCCAGTTTAAAAAAGGGGCAGAGAACATGAATAGATATTCCTCCAAAAAGGACATGCATATGGCCAATAGACATATGAAAAGAAGCTCAATGTCACTGATCATCAGAGAAATGCATATTCAAACCACAATGAGATACCACATCACACCTTTCAGAATGACTATCATAAATCAATCAACAAACAAGAAGTGTTTGTGAGGTTGTGGAGAAAAGGGAATCCTGGTACACTGTTGGTAGGATTACAAATTGGTGTAGCTAATTTGGAGTTTCCCCAAAAAATTAAAAATAGAACTACCTTACAAACCAGCAATTTTACTTCTGGGTATTTATCTGAAGAAATCTAAAACACTAATTTCAAAAGATAAACGAACCCTATGTTCACTGCAGCACTATTCACAAAAGCTAAAATATGGAAACAACCTAAATGCCAATCAATAGACAACTAGATAAAGAAGAGGTGGGACACATATACAATGGAGTATTATTCAGCCATAAAAAAGAATGAAATCTTATCATTTATGACAACATGGGTGGACCCAGAGGATATTATACTAAGTGAAGTAACTCAGGCTGAGAAAGACAAATACCATATGATCTCACTTATATGTGGAATCTAAAGAACAAAAAAACAAACACACAAACAAAACAGACATAGACTTTGAGCTTTCACTTTAAAAAATGAATAAAATAAAATGAATATGTTGCGAGAATATAGTGTACAACACAGGGAATATAGCTAATAATATCATTGTAACTTTGCACAGCAACAGGTGGTTACTAGACTTATTATGTGATCATATTATAAGTTATATAAATGTCAAATCACTATGCTGGACATCTGAAACTAATATAATATTGTATGACAACTGTACTTTAATAAAATATATATATATATATATATATATATATATATATATATATATATATATATATAATAAAAGGAGTTGTGGGTGCTAAAGAAATAAGCAAATTCACCATCCTGACTTCTAGGGGCTGATGCTGATGAAGTGATGAGGCATACACAGAGTTCACAGTAATTTAGATAAATTATGAGATTTAAGAGAAGAGTTTGAAGTGGTCACGATTGAATAAGAGAGAGGAGAGCTATTGTGCATAGTTATTATCCTGGAAAAGAGCAATTTAAGCAATACTTAAAGCAAAATTTTAACACTCAGGTAGAGTGGTAAGTAAAAGGGTGTCTAAAATTAACTCATTAATTATTGAGCCCGTACCATTTTCCATATTGTGCTAGGTACTGAAAATATACTGAACAACAAAATAAAAATAGCTCCTTCTTTTGCGGAATGTCCCACAAATTGGCAAAGTACATTAACAGTTCTATAGCGAAGTGTGAATGAGGAAAAGGAGGCTAAGTTAGAGGGGAAAATGAGAAGAGTGAGATGAAGGCTTGTTTTGATTTGATTTTAATTCGTTGAATTTTTCCAGGATAAGGTAAACATAAGCATGTTCAGGTTTCGCCTGTACGAAAGGAACATGGGAAATGGAGAAATGAAAATCAGGGATAAATAGCTGATTTAATAAAGTTGATCAGGAAATACAAAGTGTTAGAGGAAGTATTTGGGGAAACAAAAACTAGACTATAGATAGTTACACATCAAATTTCCTCATCTTTTCAAGAAAGCAGGACGTTATTTCATCTGAAACTGAGAACGTCTGGGGGAGATTTGAACATGAAAAGAACAGAGATTTTGAACAACCATGAAAGGGCTGGGACATTTTAAGTGGCCAAATTCCACTCAGGACCAGGCAGGGTCAGGCAGCATGGAAATGTTGAAGGTCTGTGATACATTAGCAAACATGCACGATCCCTGCCTACATGGAGCATTTGAGCTAATGACAGGTACAGAAAAGAATCAAATAATTACACAAATAAGCATCAACTTAGCAATTAGCAAGGTAAGTATGGCAAGGGATAAAGTCAATATCAAACAAGAAGTTCGGAGAGATCCCAGTGCAATTGGCTAACTTAGGATATAGGGAGGCAAATAAAACTAAATGTGGCATCCAGTAGACCAGAATGATAGAGAAAGACCAAAGCGGGATAAAGAATGAGTTCAGGAGGAGTCAGGGGTTGAATGAATGGGAATTCACGCAGCGGTCGTCAGAAAGCCAGCTTTCAAAGTTTTATTAGAAGCACTGCAGCTGTGAGCGACAAAGTAGTGCCACGCAAAAATGCAATGTGTGCGCCTAGAAGAGAAACGGACCCCTGGCTGGGTACACGCACAAACCCCAGTCTTACCAGGGAGAGTGTGCTCAGGCCAAGGATGCAGCAGTTCACCAGATTAATTAATTCACAGTCTACTCCAGGGTACTTCAGGTACATACAAGACAATTTTTTTTCTACTATTTTTTAAAGATAGTCATGTTGTACTCACATACATTCAATGTGTCAGATGTTCCAGCTCATTCAGCCCCACTCTTATTGGGCCATCTTGCAGCCTCGCAATACAGAGAACCATTTCTAGGAAAGAGATGACATTAAAACATGATATTACACTTAAGGAAGCTAGAAAATAGCCCACGCAAAATTATTTGAAATTAAAATCTACTTAATGTAATAACCTAGAGGGAACAATTTATACTTTTATACATTTATCTAAGGGTATATTCATTTTGCAATATGTCATGCTTGAGGCTTTTCCAAAAAATATAAAAGGCTTTTTAAAAAATTATAGTAATCATAATAGTTTGTTCTGGATAAATATCTCTCTTTACCAAATTTTTCTTTCTATTGGACTGTAGAGCAAGATTTTTTTTTATAAAGGAAAAAAGGTGTATCTACTGCTATTTTACCCCCATCTTTCTCTGCACACTCTATTTTAGTCAAGTGAATTTATTCCTCATTCCTGACCAAGTTTTGCCTTTTCGTGCCTCTATGTCATTGTTCATGCCATCTTATCTGCCTCAAATAATACTATTCTTTTGTCCAGTCCCATTACCCACCCAGCAAACTCATAGTTATTCTTTAATACCCAGCTCAAATATGACCTTTTCCCCCCTGAATCCGCCCATCAAAATTAATCTCTATCCCGTCTGTATTCCCAGACTGCTGTTTGTAATTTATTATGAGACTAACAACCAGTGTTCCTAATCCTATCTCCCTGCTAGTTAGCTTTGAAGATGGAGAATATTTTATCTATGAGAGCTATGTTTTATCTGTGACAGTTTTTTTTTTCCACCCTTAAAACACCATCTACCCTATATATATAATGGACATTCAAATATAATATACAAATGCCCCTTGCTCTATCTTGGAGTTAATCAGCCATTTAATAATGCAATAGTCAGGGTTTTTCGCTATACCAATCTGATATTTCTTTTCAATTAAAATACATTTTTTTAAAAAAAATTTGGCTTCCAGAGCATCATTCTCTCCAGCTTTCCACCCTAAATTGATTACAATTGGTCTTTGAAGTTTTCTCATCTTCCCAGCCTTGTGACAATATAATGTCCCATGGCTCACATCTTGAATACCTCCTATTTTCTGTCAGGCTAAGTCCCTGCGATCCAACCTAGGTTTATGACTTTAAATATCATCTATACACCTGGGATTGTCATTTTTTTAATTTAATTTTTATTTTAGCGCAGACCTCTTCAGGAGTGTGATATTTATAAGCAACTGTGTACTTTACAAACCCATTTAGAATGCTAGTAGGCAATTTAGAATTAGCATATTCAAAACTGATCTCCCCGCCACCACCAATTCTCTCCTCATATAATTTCTACTAAGACAAGGGCAATTTCATCCTATTACTTTCAAAGTCAAAAAAAAACTTGGAGTCATCTTGACTCCACTCTTCCTCCCATACCCCACAGCAAGTATGTTAACATATTTCAAAATATATCTAAGATATGACTATTATTTTTCCATCTTTAATTCTAAAATATTAATCTAAGCTACTATAAATTCTGTTAAACTTATTGCAATGGAGCCTTATGTTATTTTATCCCTTCCTTTGGTCTATTCTCCAAGCAGCAGCCAGAATGATTCAAAAGGTAAATCAAATTACGTCTCTTGTCTGCTCCAAACCTTCTAGTATTGTCCATCTCACTCTAATAAAAGTCAAAATGGCCTAAAGGTTTGGTAAAGTCCCACATGATGTGGTCCTGTGGCAGCTCTCAGACCCCTTTTCCTCATTCGCTGTGCTCAGACCACAATGGCACCGTGTCCGTTGCTCAAATATCCCAGGCATGTTTCATCCCCTGGGCTTTGCTTCTGCTGTTCCCTCCCCCTGAGATGTTCTCCTGCTGGTCCAGGTAAACCTCTTATGCACCCCCACGGGCCTTTACTGAAATGCATTTGTTTTCTCAGTGAAGGCTTCTCTATCAGCCCTACTTAAAAGTGAACGCCTTAGTATTTATCCAAAGAAACCCAAAACACTAATTTGAAAAGACAC
Organism: Aselliscus stoliczkanus; assembly: GCA_033961575.1. NCBI lineage: Eukaryota > Metazoa > Chordata > Mammalia > Chiroptera > Hipposideridae > Aselliscus > Aselliscus stoliczkanus. The sequence continues at coordinate 118,668,639 of CM066736.1, forward strand.
ATGCATCTATATATTCATTGCAGCTTTGTTTACAATAGGCTAGATATGGAAGCAACCTAAGTGCCCATCAATAGACAGATAAATAAGTGGTACATATATACAATAGAATATTACTCAGCCATAAAAAAGAGTGAAATCTTGCCATCCACAATAAAGATGGACCTAGAGAGTATTGTGCTGAGTGGAAAAAGGCAGACAAATACCATATGATTTTACTTACATGTGGAATCTAAAAGACAAAATAGACAAAGAAAACAGAACCAAACTCATAAACAGAATATTTTGATGGTTGCCAGATGGGAGAGGGGTTGTGGGGATGGGTGAAGGTGGGGAAGAGATTAAGAAGTACAAATTGGTAGTTAGAAAATAGTCATGGGGATGCAAAGTACAGCATAGGGAATATAGTCAATATTATTATAATAACTATGTATGGTTATTATACTTATTAAGCATGGATACTGTACTTATTAAGGTGATCATTTCATAAGGTATATAAATATCTAATCGCTGTATACCCAAAAGTAATATAATATTGTATGTTAAACTTAATTGAAAAATACATTTTAAAAAATAAATAAAAAGCAAAGTAGACCATTTTCTACCATATTAACTATTAGTAAAACCAAGAAATAGGAAATTCATATCTGCCTGATTTACAGAGCCAGGAAAATATGTCATAATCTAATAATATTGATAATGACAGCAATAATATCTAACAGTTCTGAGCACTTACTATACATTTACTAAATATCAGGTACAACTCTAGGTGATTCCTTATATTATTTCATTTAATTCACAAATAACCCTGTGTAGGTGCAACTATAATCATCTCCACCTAAAAATGGAAAAAATGGGCATAGAGAGATAAAGTAATTTGCACAAGGACACACAGCTAGTAAACAGTGAAATTGAGATGCCAACCTAGGTGGCTGTGTGATACAACACTAACTTTAATTAAAATTTATGATTTTTATTTTGCCCCAGTTTTATTGATATAACTGATATATAATACTATATAAGTTTAAGGTATACAACATAAAGATCTGATATATGTATATATTGCAAAATAATCACCACAAAAAGTTTAGTTAACGAGCATCATCTCATTGTTATAATTTTTTTTCTTGTGATGAGAACATTTAAGATACACTCTCTTAGCAACTTTCAAGTAGACAATACTGTTAATTATAGTCATCGTGTTGTATAGTCATCGTGTTGTACGTCATGTCCCCAGAATATATCATGTGTAGATAACACAGCAGAGTCCCTAAAAGCAAATCACTTTTACACCTAACTGAGGAAGCCCAGGTGGCATCTGGAAGCCTAATAATGAGTTAAAACACAGAATAACTGATACACTGTAACGTTCTTTAGGACCCACTCACTTTTAGTACCTAATTACTTCAGAAGCATTCAATCTTCTCAGTAATTCGCTCTTCTTTGTAATCACTTCTGAGAACTGGCTCATTGGAATGTTGGAGAGTAATGGCAGGAATTCACTCTGTGATTACCAAGAGCCAATAAAATAGTTATGACAGACATCAATCTAATTAGAAGTACCCGCTGATTGAGTCACTTAAAAAAAGTAGGTTGAGAATACTCTATAAGTAGTGATCGTGCATTGGCAGAAGGGGGTGGAGATGAATGAACAGGCCCATGTCCTCCTCCAATTCATTTCCTTCTGATAAACAGTTATTCTGACCAGGAATGAATGAATGAATGAATGAACGAATGAATGAATGAATGAATGAAAATAATCTCCTGATCTTTCTTCATTTGGATGAGAGTACTACAATGATTCTGAATTGTCACAGAAAAATGTTCCAAGAGAAGGGTGAGGACATATTACAAATAATTCACTCTACATGACAACAAACCAAGGAACAGTGTTAGAATATACCTACTCACACCAGGGAGAGACCTGGTACAAATCGTCATCATTATAATCATAATCACAGTAGTAGGTAGCAGACGTGGAATGCATACAAACTACTAGATATTATCATAGTGAGTTACCTGATTTGATTCTATGTTGTACAGCCTGGCTTAGAGGTGCCATTGGGTAGTTTGAGCCAGGTAAGTCATCCTAGGTAGATAAAGGTGATGTTCCTAAAAATATAACCTAAGTGAAGCAGACTTGAGGAAACTGAAGCACAAAGAAGATATGTGATGGTCTCCTCATATAGCTGAAGAATTTACACCTGATACTCTACCATTCTTCTGACCAGGCTGTTCTGCCTCCAACAGCCCCCTCAGTTTGTGTGTCTTTATTCTTAGATGGAGAGAGTTATTTAATTGTATGAATTTCAAGTTCCTCTCCAATGAGAACATGCTACAGTGTAATGACTCTATCTTGCAAATGTTTTTAGACAAAACCCAGAATTGATAAAATTCCACAAGTCTACAGGAGGTGAGTCAGTACATGGCTGCATAGGGTTGGGGCATGCAGAGAAAATATCATCCAGATACTAAGATGATAATCATATAATTATTATACACAGTGCCATATATACCCGCTTATGGTATAATATCAAGTGAAGACAGGAAATTTCAATAGAATATATATTCTATAATTATGTATATGTTCTATATGCATCCATGTTCAAGGGCAAGATGAAGAACACAGGACAATTTTCTCATGATTTGTTGGTCATAGTGTAAGACTGAGTGACAGATTTAAATTGAATAATTAATATTTTCACAAAATTGTTTATGATATGAATTTTTAATGTCTGGCTTATTTATGTATTTATTTTTTAAAATTATGGTATAATGGCACTTCTCAGATTCAAAGAGATGCTATAGTTTTGGTGCTCACATGAATGTAGCCAAAAATTAAGTCTTCAATGCTTGTTATAAATGACTTTGAAGAACCACTTTGAAATTGTTGCTTCTTCTTTGCACAGCTAGAACATACATGCTAGTTTGTAATTCACTCTCAAATACTCAGGTTTTTCCTCAAAAACCATCTTATCATATGTAAAGAATGGAGACCCTAAAAAATGAAAAGTGTCTTCATTTATTCAATTATCCATTAATTCAACACACAATAGTTAAGCGCTCGCTGTTTTAGGCACTATTTTAATTGCTGAGAATTTAACAGAAAATATGTGGTCAGTCTGTATCTGGTTTTGGACTTGTAACAGTTCAGAGTTTAACTCTATGAAAAGGGGAAGGGCTCCAGAGAGGATCTGAAACACATGTGTTCCCCTGGACCTCAGTGAAAGCGTAGTAAAGTGGGAAATGCCTGCGGAGCCTTCTTTCTGTGGCAATTTTCTGAGTTAATGTTTCCAGTGAGAAGAATAAAATATAGATAGATAGATAGATAGATAGATAGATAGATAGATAGATATAGATAGATATAGATATAGATATTATATACACACACACACAAACACACACACATATCTGTGTGTGTATATATATATATATATATATATATATATAATAATTTGTAGAAAATTATTTAGAAAAAATTTTCCATTTCTACTCCTTTCATCTAGTCATCAGGACATCTGCTCCAGAAGAAGGAAAATGTCGTGAAGTCAGGCGCTTGTTTGGTTCACCACCATAGAACAATACCTGTCCTATGTCCATGGAGAGCCAATCAAACTTTAGTTCACACCAAATGCTAGATTACCCCATTACAAAAGTGAGTCAGATTTGGTTCTACTTCTCAAGGACATTAATTGAGGTGACTAATTATAACCATTTCTAAAGTACCAACTATGTATCAGACATATCATACAGGCTATTATTTTAATCTTATGGTACCACTGCTCCATCAGTTTTTTATTTCACCTCCCTGTGCCTCAGTTTCTTCACCATAAAATTGTAATAATGATAGTACTTAACTCTTGGAGTTGCTGTGAGAAGGAAATTCTTAGTATAGGCATATCTCAGAGATACTGTGGGTTCAGTTCCAGACCACACCAATAAAATGAATTGCAATAAAGTGAGGCACACAATTTTTTTTTTTTTGGGGGGGGTTCCAGTGCACCTAAAAATTATGTTAAATTACCCTGTAGTCTATTAAGTGTGCAATAGCATTATGCCTAAAAACAGTGTCCATACCTTTAAAAAATGCTAAAAAATTGTTAACGTTTATCTGAGCCTTCAGCATAAAGGTGGACAGTCTTACCCTCAATTTGTAAAAAGCAAAATATCTGCAAACCACAATAAAGTTAAGCACACAAATAAGGTATGCCTGTATAAGTAAAGTGCTTATGAAAGTGCCTGGACTCATAATATGTATCATGCAAGTATATGATAACATGCTATTATTTGAAGCTCATGGTAATACTTGGAAAAAAGATTTTATCTCCACTTTATAGAGGAATAAACAGGTGTTCAGGAGTGCTTCTCCAATCCTCCCCTCCCCTTCATATCCCTGCTGCATCCTTAGATCAGTCACGAATCGCTCCCTGCTTAGACTTCATCAGTAACTAGCTTCCACATCTCCCTTTTTCTAGTCTTAGTCATTCACATTGTGTACTTTTCATGTTTTCTTTTACAGTACATACTGAATTACATTATTTTCCTCGGGTTCTCTATTGCTTGTAGGATAAACAGCAGAGTTCTTAGAAAAGTATTGTATGCTTTTAATGTAATATTAACAATAGTTCATAGACTAATGTTCAAACTTAATTAAACTGAAATTAGATGGTCCAAAAATCATGCAGATCTGGGTTCAAGTCACTGATAATCTTAGTTGTGCAATAGCCTCCATGGTACTTTGTTTCTTTCATCTTTAGCATCTCATTTGGAAGATGGGGATAATAGCATTTAATGTATAATTTTTGATACACATAATATACACTCAGTAAATTATGTTTATTACTATCATTACCTATGATACAGGAATAACACAAAACTTTCTAATAGAGATCCCAACTGTGAAAAACGGAATAAAACAAAGAATAAAATTGGGTGGAGTCAATTAATGATGTAGCATTTTAGAGTTAGGTTGCCAACCAGTGTGATTTGTGAACAGAGAAAATTAAATTATAAATGGAGAATATAATTATTATTTTTTTTACTTTTTAACAAAAATAAAACCTTAAGTAATACGTAACTTACAAAGTAAAAGAAATACTAATACATTCTGATATTGTATGGATCAGAACAGGTTTGTAAAGTAATAAATAGAAACATTCTATATCCTCCTATCTCGAAATATTAAGAAGAATTACTGTCTGATTTTATAGCTCTCCAAGAATATGCTTTCCTCCTAATGAGGACTCTCATATAGATTTTACACATGCTTATGTTAAATATAGGTTAACTGACAGAATATTTTTAAATGCTCAGAGTGATTAATCAAGGCTGCTTCATTTAGTGATGAGAGATATTCAGTGAGATTTCAAGATTTCAAGTTTAGTTAAATTAAGTTCATGAGCATGAAAACTCATCTGAACTCAAGGAAATATTTTGGGTGGATAGAAAGAAGCTAAATGGTAATACTCTGAAACTAGCCCAGCATTACTGACCCCAAGCTAACTTCCAGGTATCTCCATACTGAATGAGCAGCATTAACTGAGACGTACACACAGTTTTTCTTGTTTTGATCTAAATAAAGTCATGTTACATAAGGTCATACTTTTAGTACACATTTATCTAAATGCTCACTAAATATCCACTAAGTACCAAGCAGTAGCCGAAGTGCTAAAAATAAAAGAAGTAGTACAATTTTTTTTTCTGATTTTACTGGCTTCATCCTCTAATTAGGAAGGATAGAAAAATAATAAACGCAACATTGAATTGTGATGATATGTGTACTGAATAGAGATGGACACCACATGGCCACATTAGTTCAGATCCATTGGGAAACAGACATCAAAATGGCAATAAACCTAGAAGAAACTTACTGGAACAAATGCCTATGAAGGGTAAAGATGGAATGATCAAGAGAAAGAAAGGAGAGCTTTCAGGCTATAGTAGAAATCTGACACACGTGAAGGAGAATGGAAGTTCAAAAGGCTGAATGGGGAGAGTCTGGAATTGCAGTACGGTTCTAAGAAAGGTTGAGCTCGGTCAATGGGATGCCCTTGAGTTGCAGTTCCCCATTAGAGGCATCCTGTGTTTCCTAAGAACAGGCCTGCTCTAATAGCAGTCATTGGCTGGGAGCAGCCCAGTGGGCACAGCCTATCAGCAAAAGCCCTGGTGGATACTGAAAGCAGCAGCTAGAGCTGTCAATCAATTACGCTCCCAGCAGCAAGCCCAGTGGCATACTTTGATGGCCACACCACAGGAGTGGTCAGTTTTCCTTGTGGACCAGGATTTCAGAGAGGCGTTTGAATGATAACAGGAAGTCACAGAGTCAACAAGATGGGCAAGCACCTCCCAGCCATGACTCAGTTCAGAGAGATACAGAACGACATGGTGAGTATGATGGGGTTACAAGTCATGCTTTAGGCTAGAGGATGTAACCAACGGCTCTGGCAGGAGTTCATTCACCCCCAGGGGAGAATGAAGAGAGGGCAGGTAGGGCCAGTCAAGCTCGAAAGATGTCTGGCTTTCCTCTGTAGGTCATATGAGTCAATGAGGGATGAATGCTGGGCAGAGACAGCGTGGGGTCTGCACTATAGAAAAAGTCCCGAGGTATAGCGCGCATTCCGAGGGAAAGGCCAGGGAGGCAAAGGAGAGGGAACACTGGCAGTAAAGACAAGAGCGCGTCATGCAGACCTGTTTCCACTTCCTCCCAACCATGTGCCCGTAAGCACGTCATCTATTAATACCTCTGCAGAGCCTCTAGTACTAATTTCCTTTACTGGGAGTCACATACCTACTTACTTCATAGTGACATGAGGATCACAGATGTAAAATTAAGAGGAATGTGCGTAAGAGTCGAGGTGTCGAAAGTAGACAAAAACCTACATTCATATCCCGGCCTAAGCATGTGACTATCATAAAAACTGTAAACCTCGGTTTCCTTAACTGTAAAATGGCAACAACATCACATCTGTATCATGGAGTTGTTCCCTGTGAGGGGATGCATCTGAAGCCTCAGCTCTCTCCTCCTGAGTAAGAAACGCTCAGTAGCTAAGGGCTAGGTGCTGTGCAAGGTGCCTCACACACTTGGAATGTTCTGTTCTCACAGCATCTCGGCAGGCAGGTTATTTTCTCCCCCTGAGCTTAGAGGAGCAAACCGATGCTTGAGGAAATGAAGTAAATGGCTCACTGTCACACAAATGACTGTACTGGGTTACGATTCTCAGTTGCCTGACTTCAAAGCCCATATACTTAACCATTATTCTCCATTACCCTCCATTCCAGCACTAAGCAAAACCATCTACCTGCCAAAGAAAATGCAATTCTAAGAACTCACTTGTTGGCTACGGTTGGGTTTCCTTGTATTATTAGGAAGCTTTAAAGCAGAGTTAGGGACCATTTAAACAAAGCTTCCTAGTTTGTCCCAAGAGAGGTTTTATTCAGTTCTTTTAAATGGGACATTACAGATATCACACAAATTCTGATATAATTTGTGTTCTACCATTTGAAATTGGCTTCAAATGGCAGGGGGAGGGGGGTATACATAAATGATGAAGGCAGTTGTTTGCAAAGTTATCTCCCCATCTGGAAAGCTTCTTGGAATGTTCACTGACATTAGTCTCCTAATTCTAAGGAGAAATACATTTCTCGTCTAACAATGAGCAGCTTTGATACAGATAATCAAAACCCATGAAAACCTGACCTATTAGATCAGGTCTACAGAGATTAGGCACAAGCAGCGATCCATGTAGCCCTCCCTCTTTCTAGTTTCCACTTCCAGGTATTTATTTATTTATTTATTTATTTATTTATTTATTTATTTATTTATTTTTTGAGGGCAGTATCACTGACCCTCATATGTGGGACCCGAACCGCGGCAGCTGGCATCCCACGCCAGCTCTTAACCACTGTGCCACTCGGCCAGCACCCAGGTATATTTTTTATTAGTCAAAGTACTTAACTTCCTCAAGCTTCAGTATCCTTAGCTGAAACAGCCTGATTTTAAGGTTGCCTTAAGTACTGAATGTAAACACCCATGACTGTGTCTGGCACCAATTAGCTACCCATAAATGTTAGTTCCCCTTGGATGAGTGGTAAAGAATGATTCTCAAAATCAACAGGTTATCAGAAAATAACTCTGCTAGTAAACAAAGGGAAGATTGTATTACTAGTTGGGGAAGAGTTTAAGTTTTCCTCATTAACATCTGTATTAAAAAACAAGCAAACTAGAATCATCTAGCATTCGCAGACATTTCAGTAATAGAGTTGGACCCTATAGCTTGAGGAGAAGATCTAGTACCCTCATTTATCAGTTGTGGGATTTTTATTTTCATTTTGCTGACCTCCCCTGTGAGGGGTTTCACATTCAATATAGAATCATAAATCTGCAAGACTTGCAAAACACAGATACAATTTTGTTCCCCAGCTTCATTGGAAAGGAGGCAAAGAAACTGCCTCTGGCATTATGGAACTCAGTGGCTCAAAAAACTTGAGGTTTGCTGACACTATTAACAAAAGCCAACTCTGGACAATTTAGCTAGGACCTGTCTTGCAAAAACTGTCTACTGGGGGAGGGACAATGGTTCCTGAGGTGACTTCCTTCCCCCTACCTCTCTGGAAACCATCGCAGTGCATGGGGAGATTTCCAAAGCAGTCACCTGTCAAGCCCTTGATGATTCTGCAAACACCTGATAGGTTTGATCCAATCCCTTGATGATATTTTCCCTGCACTTATGCTGCAGGAAAGGCCATTTTGGAGAGTTTTGGAGCATAAGTCAAGACTGTCTCTGGTTTTGGTCTGCTTGGTCCACATATTAATATTTAACAAACCTTGACGTTTGAATAATGCTTATCAATTCAAAAAGGTGACATTTTAAAAATATAAACGTCTGCATTGTTCCTATTCACTTCAGACTATGCATTGTCAGCATCACTGTGCAAGTTGAATCATGCACTATGAATGCTTGTTTTGTCTATTGTAATGGCCACGCTTTCCTCAGTGGCACTTACCCTTGTCATCTCTCTCCTGTGCTGGCCGTACCATACCATCAGCCAATGAAGCATCTATTTGTTTCTCTGATACAAACTCATTCTAACTACCACAGGAATTAAAGCAAGATAACCTCTAAACAGACTATATATACATAGCAAACAATTCTACCCTTTAATGCATTGGAGTTTCTCTGAACCCAATTTTAATACTCATGAAACAGATACCAGTCACAGGCATGAAGATAAATATAAATTATTTTAGGAGTTCTTTCACGACAAATCTTTGCTATTAAATTGCAAGAGACACTGGCATCCAAAATTTCCTCTTCAAGGAATGGAGGAACAATGGGTATATTAGTCAATCCACCCACCATGGTGAAGGGAGTCTGTTCCTCTTGTATATTCTTGGCAGGCATTGCACTTAATGGACAGATTTAGTAAGCAACCAAAAACATCATTTTTACCTACAAGTAAGCCCCAAGGAAGAGTTGAGACAACTTTCAGCCCGAACATTTTTTTTTTTATCAAAACAAGCTCGTTATCAATTAGTTATGTTAGAAACAGAGGCAAATAGTATAAATTGATTTTATTAGGTGAATGATGAAACTGGAGTCATAGAAACTACATCTTAATAGTTTATAACTATTTTACGCTAACTTTTTTTGGTTTCTAATTAATTTTGTTTAGAAAAACGTTTAATTCTCAATTGTAAAATGATGCACAAATTGGCAATATAATCTTTACAACAAAAATGGAGAAATGAGTGCTACTTAGAATATTAAAGTAAATTCTAGTTTTTATTTATTAATATGTATTTATTTTTGTTCTGGGGTGCAGTGACGTTTCTTCGGGATGATGCGTTCCTTTTGAGTCTTGCTTTTAATTTGTGTGTTGGTAACAGAGCAGTGTGCGGCTGAGGGCTGATTGTGCCCCCGTGGAAGCAAGCCCTTTCAGCTTCCTCTACCTAGCGTGGCATGGATGCAGAGGTTTTCCACTCTGGCTGGTGGGAACAGGAGCGATCCCTCACCAGGGCAGAGTGCCAGGTACCATCCTGTTTATTCTTTAGGATGATTTCCCCTTAGCCACAGTAGTTTCTTCACACATATTCACTGAGCAGTTGGAAGTTGAGACACCTCAGCAGATCCCCTTAATGCCCTCCGCTCACTTTCTCTCTTCGTGTCTTCGTCTCTCTCTGCAGCTCTGTCTTCTCTGATTCCCTGTCCCTTAGAACTCTAGCCTCTTCACTTCCATGCACTTCCAGTTCTTTTTATGGTTCCCCCCTCTTCACAGCAGACTCTGGGGACTCCCCTTGGGAAGTAAGCTGGGGCAATGACAGGGTTCACATTTGGTTCTCTCAACTAGCTTTCATCATCTCTCAATAGTCACTGTCCTGTATTGCTTAATATCCTATGTCTTGAACACGATATGTCATGTATTTTGTACATTGAAAAAACTGTTTCAGGCAGGTTGGTTAGATCTGGTTCTTTTTACTTGATTTTGGTAAAAATCAGAAATTACCTCTTTTCCTACCTCATGAAACACCTTGATGGGCATACTTCTCAATCTCTTATATTTTTACATGACTGTGAGGTAAAGCTTGGATTTTTCTCTATGACTCCCCAGTATAAGTAATGTGTTCTATTCAATCTGGTCACTGTTTCTTAACACACATCATACTTAAATACATGCCAAACCCATACCTTTGATCAGGCTATCTGCTTAACTTAAGCTCCTATTCATTGAAAAAAACAAAATAAAACAAAACAAAAAACCTAAGAACTCAGGGATTTTGGATCTAGTTCTAAATGTACCACTAGGAATCATTACCAGAGGGAAATTTTCACTCCTCTGAAAATGTTTTTGTATGCTAACATGAAGGTTGAACTAGATGATTAATTTTCTAGTAATATAAGTAGATGAAATAAAAGCTTCTGGGTGGAACTGTGGTGAGGCACTGTAGGTCCACCCAGGATGGGATGGGGGTTGGGGGGTGGGGGGACCACACTGAAATGACACTATTCTTCCAAAGAGCATCAAAGCATGAAATGAGATCATCTCTATACCCTTCCCAGCTTTAAACCTCTATGACCAAATGATTATTCCATTATATTTTATATCCGCCTTCCTCCTTTCCTTTCCTGCAACCTACATTTATTGAGAACCTACCATATTCTAAGCACTGGCCACAGAAAGGAGAAAAGGCAGACATTGCTTCAAGGTATACAACTCTGCCTATTAAAAGTGTTTATTTTCCAATCAGATGCCATTTCTCTATTTTGTGATTGCCTTGATAGTCATAATGAGATGCCATTTTCTCCTAATCTCAAATATGTGTGTGCTTATTTCTATATTGTAATTATTGTTTTCAGTGGTCTTATCTGCTAGATTATAATATATCACCAAGTTCAAAAATGTCCCACTGGCCTTTATGTATGCATGGAATCCTAGTAACAGGAATGGTATAAATTATTTATTTGTAATTGCTATAGCAATAGTATAAAATACAAAACCGAAAACACTTAAAAGAAACTATACAAAACGACAATACAAAAGTGTATAAATAACAAAGAATACTTTATCCTGTCCTTGTTGCTCTCATACCCAAGTAAGGTTTATTCCTTGGAGATAACTAGTGCTAACATTTTAGAATATATCCTTCCAGAAATTTTCTATAGATACACATACATATGGAGCCATTTTACTTTCTTTTCTTTACCCTTTTTTTTCCAAACAAAATCAAAACCTGGTAAACATACTGTTTTTTTATTTACTTTTTTTTTTCACTTAATAAATCTTGAGCATCTTTTCATGTCAGAATACGCAAAACTCCCCCATTCTTTTTAAAGGCTGTGTAATATTTTGGATGAATAAATGTCTGAATCAGTGCAGGATAAGCCCAGATAAGGTTCTACTGTCTAATATCCTTCCATGGGGTGAAACATTAGCTGCGACAGAGAGACAGTAATGGAGAAAATTCAGCACTGCTCTTCATAGAAATAAGGCCATTGTGATATATAATAAAATCTGAGGATACAGACAGGGAAGTAAAGTGTGCATTGATTTTTTTAAAGAAATTTTGATGGTGAATTGTTTTATGTTATTTCTAAAGTCTCAAATAAAAAAGCTACAAAGAGAGGGAACACTTATTTTCCCTAATGCTTCTCAGATAAAGAAATGGATATTACATAGAGACACATTGCCTAGAATGAGAGAGTCGGGTACGAGGCTGAATCAGACACAATGGGACGCGAACCGCATTCTGTTGTGTTGTTAGTTCAGTCTGACAGGGTATAGGAAACTATGAGAGAGGAAAGAAAGGTTTTTCCTGATGTGAAAAGATAGTGCAGATTTAAGAAGTGAAAGAGGCTTGGAGGAAAGTAGGTCACCAGCATGTGTTTATACAGATTTTATTACATACATAAATCGTACATATATTCGTTTTGTTGCCGAGAGTTATAGAAAAATGCATATTGGAATTTAAATATTTGTAACTTGTATCTTAAATCTCTAGAGAATTTGGCAATATCCATAATTGTATGCAACAAGTCCTACTCTAAGGGAATCTTGTATAAACAAGTAATCATTGAAAGGTGATAATCCTAAAAGAAAGTACTAAAGTAAGTGGGTTTTGTTTGTTTGTTTGTTTGTTTTGGTATATAGTTAAGAAGAGGATCAGGTGTGATAATATCACAATATGAAATGAAGACTAACAATAGCAGTAATAACAAAACTGATAGTCACTATTTATTGAGTAGAGCAGAGTGTCTGGGAGCTTAGCCTCTGGGCTAACTGCTTGTTTGAATTCTGGCTTGTTTACCTCCTGGATCCATAATCTTGGGAAAGATATTTAATTTCTCCGTGCCTCAATTTTCTAAGTGTGAAATGGGCATAAAAGTGACAACTTCAAAATTTGGTTAAACTGTTTTCATCAGTTTATTTTTATTATTGTTGTTTTTGTTATTGTTGTTATTATTTTATCACAAGTTGCTTAGAAAAGTTAGCTATTGTTAATTTCATTCATACACCACCCAGAACATTTTACATGTTATTCTCCTCATCCTTTCAATACTATTATAAGGTGGACATTACTACTCTGATTTTCAGAATGGTGAAATTAGCAATCCAAGTGACAAAATAATGTACAGACAGAACAGCTAGTCGTCATGGAAGAGAGGCTGGATCCAAGCCTTTGTGTTTCCAAAGACCAGTTTGTTTAGACTGAAAGTCTTTGTTCACAGAGAAAACAGTTTCAGATTTTTTTTCTGGGAACTTATGAAGGAAATAGATTGGCTTTGGAGGCTGGCTTTGAAATGTAGTTTTCTATCCCCTTTTCTGTTCCACATGAATATTTACTATGAAATAGATGCTGACTTAGAGCTTCTCATATTTTTGCTCTTTTGGCCAAATATGCTCTTTTTCTGAGCTCTCTTACCTTTTAAATCTTGCTGTCTCCTCTTTTTCTAGACTTAAGATCTTGCTGTAATTGAGGGGCACCCCTTCAGCGATTCAAGTGTAAATTTTATAATTTATTGAGACTGACTTAACATGAAACACTGGATGCATGTATGATTAAGGTGAAGCAGGGGACATAAGCAGAGGCCCCTTGCCCGTGATCCTAAAAGCCAGTGAATGCACACAAAAGTAGGTCACAACTAACTGGTAAATTTCCTTTTGTGCTTGTAAGTCAGTGATTCATTTATGGCATCTTGGTAGAACTCCTTCTGTCTCTGATATACATCTCTTTTTTTCTGTCCCCAACTACAAATACATATGTGTGTGCATGCATGCACTCACACACACGCACGCACACACATGCACACACATACAATTTTTCTTTGCCCAAGTGTGGCTCTCTCAGATGCTTTGGTTCCTCTACAGTTGCAAAACTAGCTCCTTACAGGCTAGGCACATATAGTGCTCTGCATACAACAGTTCTAATATGCATATAAAGGTACTAATAGGAAGGTCTTTAGGAAATAAAAATTTTCTAAGATGTTTCTTCTTTAAAGTGTAATGATCTTTGTTTTACATTTGAGACAGTATCCTACTTTCATAACACAGTTCATTGAAAAAGCTCTCCAGAGAGAGAGATCCTATGGAGAAAACATAAACTCTTATGGAAATAAAGTAACGGAAATATGGAAAAAGCAATTAATCAGTCTACATGTTCCAAAGTCCAATCACTGTGTCACAAAAGCTTTGCAATCTGTTACCAAGGTTTGTCCCTTTTTTCTGACTCTTCCAAGATAGGTAATGACAAATGAACCACCTACCCCTCAGGTCTAAATCCAGTCCCATCTTTTTAAGAAGGTCACCTGGACCCTTCTAACTCATAGTAATCCTCACCTTCTCTGAACCTCTGATTATAGTCTATTACCTTTTATCTTATCACCATTTATCTTATCACCTTAATAGCAAAGTTTCCTTTCATTTCACAGGCATATGTTGCCTATGAGATTTTTACACTTCTGAAAGGTGTCACTACAACTCACACATCTACCTTTAGGCTTTCAACATCCTGCCTATGCTGCTGGGTATGGGGAATCCTTAACTACTGTCCATTAGATAAAAATGAACCAATGGCTAAACCTGCAAGGACTTTATCTTCCTGACCAGCTCAAGAAACGTGGTATAAGGAAAGAGTACACAGGGCAGGGAGGAACCTTCAAAAAGGTCTAGGTATGTCAAAATGTCTGAGCACTTTTTGTCCATTGAATGTCATTCTTCCTTGTTCCATAGTAGCAGTCAAGGCTAACCCTAGGATAACACATAGTTTGAAAAATGTAAACTTTCTTATATTTTCTATTTTAGTTCATCATGTCATAGGGGAAAGCTGCATGCTAATGGACCTTATGTGATCCTCAACCCCCATGTGGTCAAGAATCTTAGGAATTCATTCTATGGAAAAAATCTGAGATCCACACAAAGATAGCTAGATAGTAATCATAATTAATAACACAGGTGAGAAGCTAGCAAATTACCTACTTCCTGCCCATAGGACATCAGGGCGATACAGTGAAGCTCTTCAAGCCAATCACTGCAAAGGGCTTTATCCTTGCTGTTCAAGCAATTGTTTAAAAAGTTTTCTGCTATGAGTAGGATTCCATTGGCACCAGCCACACCTGTATGTAAATTAGGTAAAATTTGCATTGCTTATTTACGCAAGAAACAGCTTAGGGGTTGTTGTTTTTTATTTATTTTATTATTATTTTTTTATTTTTTTATTTTTTTTGAGGGCAGTGTCACTGGCCCTCACATGTGGGACCAAACCAGGGCTGCTGACTTCCCAAGCCAGTGCTTAACCACCGTGCTACTCGGCCGGCCCTAGGGTTTTTTTGTTTTTTTTTAAATCTTGGAACAGAATCACTATACCAGAGAAGATGTGATCAAGGAAGCTTTCCTTATCATAAGTTTTGTACCCATAATTTTGGAAATTGGTGCATATGAAAGACTTAGAAAGTTACAATTATCTTGGTGCCTGTATCACTTTGAAACCCTATATAAATCACACTTGAGGCATTCTTTAGATTCTAATCGAAGGGTCAACACATGAGGCCATTTATCTCGCAAAGTATCTGGAGGGCAGTCTTACATTAGGATCTTGGATTCTTGGTATTAGAAGGATGTTAATACTATGGCATCATTTTGTTAAAAGCCCACTGATTACACAGAGGCTATTTCAAGTATAAATGAACCCTGCCTCAGTGTAATAAAATAGCCAAAATAATTCAACCATTAAAATACAGGGTTTTGTGACTGTGTGGTTGGTGCAATAATAAAGTGACCCAAGGAGAGCTAACAGGTAAGCAGCCCGGGTCTCGCCTCCTGGATTCACAGGTGGGCTGGATATTGGCACCATCATTTGCAATTTCCCTTTCGGCTTAAATATCACTAGAGATGGTTTAGGGTCTTGGCAGTCTGGGGCCTCATGGACTAAAGCAGACATCCCAGAAATTCTGTTTCGTTTGTACTATTTCCTCAGCTTGATCCTCAGAGACTGAGTTCAGAGAACTTTAAGAACTACACAGGGATCATGTTGCCTACCTTCCTATGGGGAAAACATGAAACAAGTGCACATGAAGTTATATCAAAAGTTATGTTGCCATGACATTTACATTGATGTTACATCCATATTAAAAAATAATGTGAAGTCTTGTTTTTGAAGACTGTTTTCACTGATATAGAAACTGGTTCATGAGAGATTTCATTTTTGAAAACAGGGAACAAACTCATAAACACAGTATGGGGCATGTGAATGGATGTGGAAAGATAACACAAGACACTAGGACAGAATCCTTTAAAAATCAAATGCTGCTTTTTCTATGAGACAATATAAGACATTATAAGAGATGAGTTTCATTTTCTTCTTTAGAGTTTTAGTTTTCTTTTTCCAAAATGTCCTATAGTGATGTTATATTCTTTTCCTCCTCACAGGGGGTAAACCAATGTATTTTTAGAGAACATAAACTGGGAAATAAATATCTCATCTCTGAATTATGACCTTGTTTGACCATAATCATACTCTAAATCTAGTGCAGGGAGTCAGGAATCTGGCTGGATGGGCCGAGACCCTGTCCTGAGATATATGGAGGCTGCTTAAACTTATGGGATTTTCTTTCTGTTTCCAGGAAGTTACTTGAAACACTTTGGAACTTGACAACTGTAATTCAACAAAGATTCTCCTTTGCTTTGGCAAATCCTGCCATGTATTCAAAGGCAGAGGAAAAGCTCGGAAACCCAGGAAGCTATCCACTTTATTATTACTCTCCTTGCAAAAATCATGATTCACACTTCTGTTTCCCTTTAGAAAAGCCCATGTGTTCCACACATATGGGAGAACAATTGCTTTGTTCAGTGAATCGAGTTCTATACGGACACTGCCCGAGTCCCCTTCAAGTGCTCCAATGCAGTCTTCCCCAAATTAGAATTGGAGGTTATACTGGCACAGCCCTGAAGCCAACTAGCCTTTTTGGCTTTCATTATATTCCTGTGTGTTTCACTCAGAGAGGGCCAGATTATAGATATAAAAGAGGGGCTGAGACCCTAAGCCCTATATCATTATATATCCAAGGGTAATGCAAGTGAAGGGGGTGCCTGGAACCAATAACTTTCTGCTGATCCACTGTGAAAATTCAGCAAACTTAATAGCTTGATCAAGCCCTCATTTCATGCCTAGGGACTGAGATAGGTTCTTGCACTTATTTGCTGACTAACATCCTGTCCAGAATCTTTCAAGAAAAACAAAAAATTTCATATAAATTATCAGCAAACATTCTGCCTGAGTGTCAATGCTTTTGGTAGTGAACATTGCAATTTCCTGGTAGACACTGGCTGCAATAGAGAATATTAACTTCTGGTGGTCCCCATTCAATACAAGATCTGCTGTGTATTTACCAAGGGACTGTAATGAGATGAGTAGCAAATGGATCTAAATTTCTCGACTGTATAAGGGAATAATACTACATTGTTATGTGTATCTCATGAAGTTTTGGTGGAGAAATAAGAAAAAGTTGGAATATTTTTTTAAAAATTATTATGAGAAGCATAGCACTATGTGACACTGACTTCCCCGTAGGTCCATGCATGTCTACCTGAACATCAGCAAAATTTCTGATTTATCTCTTCTCTGTTACTACTGCTGTACTCTTAAAGCAAGCCATTTTGGACTGGTACCCTTTGTCTCCCATCGGTATAGACTCTCTCTACTCCTACCCCATTCTCACAATGACACCAAAGGATTTTTTCTTTTTGTTTGAAATGTCTTCATATGCATGGAAGATTTTTTTTTTCTATAACAAGGGTAGGAAAAGCAGAGTTTAATTGTAAGAAAGAGCTAGACATCTGCCAGATATCTAATGTTGGTTTTTGGTTCTCAATGGAGAATTCAGAGGCAAAATCTAATGGAAGCAGCCTTAGTAAAGATATGAAAACGTGGGCACATGCAGAGCTGACTCTATCCCAGGCGACAAAGTATATCACAGAATCAGGAGGGAGACCCTTCTTCCTACACCTAAATGGAGCCTGACACTCTTCTAATACTTGATATTTTTGGTAAATTGAAAGACAGAAACTGTGCCATGCACCTTGACTTTTTATAGGCATATAGTAGTAAGTGAACTCCTTTTTCTAAAAGGACTTGCAAAAAAAAAAAAAAAAAAAAAAAAGATGTAGAAGTTGGAAAAAGGCAGGAAAAACAGGTGCTAGTTACACGGCAATCGAAGATAACAGGTAGGCTAGGTGCCACCTATGAACTTCCCTGGAGGTGCTCTTGGCTTTCTAGGGGCATTTGGGAGAGGGGCGTGAGATGCAGCTCTTACTGAGCTTATCCAGTTGGGACACATTAGACTTTCTGTCTCACAACCATCTCCCTCTGCCAATATCTTTCTCCCTCCCATTTTCTTCCTCTTTCTTATTCCCTTTTTCAGGGTTCATAATGGTTAACTGTGTTCTTTGAACTATTTCCAGATTCATTAAAAATTCTGTTTTCTCACCTTGTAAATGAGAAATTAGGGCTGCAGTATGCATACAAATCCTTTCACAATCACCAAATTGTCATTTTCTGAACATAATGACAGAGGAGATGGTAACAGAAAGAGTGCTACATGGATGCCCAAGTTTGGGATTATATCCCGTCATCCTGCATACCAGGAAGAATCGTTAAATCTGTTTGGGGAGAGTATCTTATAAACTTACATTTCCTTTCCTTATGTAAAGCCACTAAGTGGTGTTGGGTGGGAGGGGGAAGAGGGAGGTGTCCAGTGCAGATTTCTGCCAACTTCATTCTGACAGGAGGTGAGGTAAAGGAGTGATTAAGGGCATGCACCCCAAGACTGGATCTGTTTGAAATCCAGTCCTCCCAGTTACTGGATTTGTGGCCTTGGCAATTTAATTAACTCTGGATGCTCTCACTTTCCTCACCAGTTGAGATGGGAATGATGATGATATTTCCTAAGTCATAAGTTTGTAATAAGGAGTAAACAAATTTGCATGTGTTTAAGAAGAGTATAATTTCCACAATATAAAATATGATAATAATCCACAAAGAGCTACTCTGACAAATTAGATCATTTATCACATTAAAATCATTGCTTGATTATATTTTTAATATTCCTTATAAGTGCATCCCATGAAGCCTGGACCTAATAGCACACGGTAATAAATAGTTGATGAATGTTGGAAACATAAGTGAACTCCTTGGATGAAACCCATTTTCTTCAGTTAAGGAAAACTGGAAAAGGACAAATCCTATGGTTTGACAATAAATTGAATAGTACTTGCTTGGCAGTAGGAGTTACAGGATTAAAGAAGTCACAATCCTTGTTCTCTAGAAATATTTAGTCTATTTCTTTTAATGCTGAAATCTCAAAACTTGAATTCTCAGTTTACGGAATTCAGATCTCACATACAGAATTCAACATACAGGCATGCTGCATGGCGAGGGGAAAGCATCAAGCTTTATAAAGAAAACCAGGACTGCATCCACCTACTATTGGGCAAGTTCATATAAATGGCATGATAGGGTTAGGTCCACTCATCCCTGCACAGGGATTATTTCTTCATTCTGCCATTGTTCTACCTGCAATCTAGAGATACGCTGAGCCTTACGCTGTGAACTGGCACTTGCAGGAGCCAGGAGTAGTGGTTCCTGGTTCTGCTACATGTTAGAATCACCAGGGAGCGGTTAAAAGGTATTGACTCTGATGTGATTGGCCTTAGGAGGGCCTGAGCATCAATATTGTTAAAACTCTCTAGAGATAAGGACTGTATAACCCAATGGACTAGGTGAACGTATTGCAGTTAATTATAGCTTCATTAAGGATACAACTCAGTATAGTAGTTTGTAAAACTATTTCTCATGAAACTGCATGGTTTAGTGGTAGAACTGGGGTGACCAACTAATCCTGGTTTGCCCAGAACTTTCCAGGTTTATCACTGAATGTCCCATGTCCCTGGAATGCATCCGCCCCTTCCCCCAAGTCCTACAGTCCCAGTCAAACCAAGATGGCTGGTCATCTTAGGTATAATGCAAAAGTTTATTTTTATTGATAATATTCAGTGTTAAAATGTATTGCAAATAAATGGATACAATCAATTACATTTAATGACAATATTTTTAACACAGGATACCACCAATATATGAATTGTGTGTTATGTTTAATTGCATTTTACTCCATGTGTCAGAATTTATAATGAAGTGATTTCTGTCATTTGGATGCCTGTATTTAAACATTTTTCAAAGGTGTTTCCAATTTGCAAAATTGTTACCCTGTACTGCACTTTACTTTGTGTTTGTTTGTTGTTTTTTTTTTCTAGCTGCACCATCCTGCCACCTGTTGGCAGCTCAGTGGCAGCTCAGCTCGGGCTGGGCATCAAACTGCTGTTTCTCAGAGCTCAGCTCTCACTCTTAAGCAAGCTCTTAACCAACTGAGCCACTCGGCTGGCTCTTGCCCTTTACTTTTAAATTCATTCCTGAGCAAGTCTGTTCACATGGAATTATGAGTGAGCACATTACTCCAAGGAAAATGTGTCATGTTCAATCAGATGCTGAGAAGGTTTGAGCACATCTGCTCTGTGCCTGCTCTTTTCATGCTGTCAGAATGAGTTGTGCAAGAATAAGTAAACACAACAATCCATAATGGCATCATGTACAGACATTTAAGCTTCATTTTAAGTTTTAGGTGCATTTTTCAGATTTTTTTACTTTTAATTTAAAAAATGCATATAATTATAAAGTGTTACATGGTAATGCTACTTTGAATTAACAAGGATCAGTGCATTGTAGGCAATCAATAGGATCTGTTGGATAAAAGAAAGTTAAAAGAATGTTTGAGGAAAGGAAAGAAAAGAACACAAAGGAAGGAAAGAAGGAAGGAAGGAAGGAAGGAAGGAAGGAAGGAAGGAAGGAAGGAAGGAAGGGAGGGAAAGAGAAAGGGAGGCAAGGAGGGAGGGAGGGAGGGATGGAGGAAGTAAGGAAGAGAAAGACTTCTATTGTCCTTATTTAAAGCTCTTCTGCATTTAGTATTTATGAAAAAGTACCTTAAAATTACATTGTAAAGTCTTTAAAGTGCTTTCTAACCAAATTTCTAATCTATGTGAATTCAGATTTCCTTTTTGAAACACAACCAAGATAAAACAGAAATAATTAGATATCAATGCCAATATCAACTTGTGTTCAAATAGAATTATAAATTTGAACTTATGTGCATTTATTCCATAATTATACTTTTATTTATTTTTATTTTGTAGTTTTTTGTATATGGGTGTATGTATTTAAAGTGTTCTCCAGCTAAAATGATATTGAACTCGACAAGTATAAAATTAAGTTTTTGTGATTACTGTTTAATTCTTCCGAGGCAAATGTGTGGGAAGATCAGAGGATCGTTTCATGGATTGAGAACATAATTTGGCCTGCAGATATGTGAGATGATCGGGCCTCCCTTATCTGTTCCTGGAAATTAAGTTCCATAATTCTCTTTGCAATATCTGCCTGATGTGGCATGTTTTAGCACAGGGGAAAGCTAAAGATGTCGGTGACCCAAGACAGATAATTTGTACATATTCACTGGGCTCCAGGTAGATCTTAGCTGCCTGCAAACTGCTAAGAGGAACAGTGTCTCTCAAATAAGTCTCCGAAACTTGGCTGTTTACCTAAAAGAAGCACAGGTTTTGAAAGAGGAAGAGATGAGGAGTTTGTTCCTAGGTGCTCAAGGGTGCCGCTGTGATGAAAGCCAGTTTCAGGGATTCAAAGAAATAGCGACTGATACCCTGTCCACTGGGACAGTTCCTCAAAGAGCTCAAATGATACACATACTCTCAGCTTACTGCTTCCTATTCCTCTGTCTAAATTCAACTGAAACCAGCATCTCTCTGACACAT
Organism: Aselliscus stoliczkanus; assembly: GCA_033961575.1. Classification (NCBI taxonomy): domain Eukaryota; kingdom Metazoa; phylum Chordata; class Mammalia; order Chiroptera; family Hipposideridae; genus Aselliscus; species Aselliscus stoliczkanus. The sequence continues at coordinate 118,690,497 of CM066736.1, forward strand.
TTGAGATCTTGTGTCATAGGCACACTGTAATTCTAGCACATAGTGGTAGAAAACATACTTGAGGAAAGTATGTTGCATCAACTTGCCTTTTTACAAGCCCATTCTCTACACCCAGGTGGAAGGATGGGAAGGTTAAGATGAACAGGAAATTTGGAAAAGATTCAGCTGGAGAAGTTATTACAAGTCTTCTGATAATGGAGCAGGTATTATATTCATGAGACACTGAAAATTGAATTGCTGAGACAAGAGCTATTGTGACTAGAATAGCAAATGTCAGATCATGAATCTATTCGCATGGCAAGAATCAAAAGATGATTAGCCCAGATGACAGAGTTATTCTACTGTGTTTGAAACACTGAGGCTTGATTTTTGTTATGAGGAGGCAAGAAGATGAGCTGTAAACCTTTTGTCCATGGTGTTCATGCTCTGTGTTCCAAACGCTGAGATCTTGGAGTTTTGGAGATAAAAGGATAGCAAACTTGTTCTTATTGATTCCATCGTTTCTTCCTACCTATACATTTCATGCCTTTTGAAAACAATGCACAACTGGTCCTATATCAATAGACATTCTTATTCTCAAAATAGTTCTTAATTATATGGAAAGTAAAAAGGAAGTCAATAATAATTCTTGGTTCCATTTGCATTAATGCATCTCTATGGGATTCATGGCAAGAGAAGGGACTTAGAGCATGAAAGTTAATTTCATATTGAAGACAAGATTTAAGAGCTGTGGAAAGAATAAGTGGGAAAAATTCCCATTCTGTATGGGTCTTTCCTTAGAACAATAAACCCAAACATCTGTAGGGACTTCCCCTAAACACCTGTTTTACCTACCTATCTATGTATCTATGTTAATCTACATTTATCTATCTATCTATCTATCTATCTATCTATCTATCTATCTATCATTTACTTACTTGTCTTATTAAAACATTAGAATATACTTTAAGACCATCCATAGACACCAAGATATGTGTGTCTAGGGAAGGGGCTGTCAAACTATATCAACCATGGATCAAATCCTGACAGATATCTGTTTTGTAAATAAAGTTTTATTGGAACATAGACATGTCCATTTGTTTACAAATTGCCTACAGCCAAGTTGAGATGTTGTCACAGAAACTGTGTCACCTGAAAAGCCTAAAATATTTACTATCTGGTCTACAGTAGTTGAAATAATGGAAAGATGCCCATGTCCCAATCCCCATAAACCTGTGAATATATTACCTTACCTGGTAATAAGGACTTTATGGATGTGATTAAAGATAAGAAGGGTCCTTGTAAGAGGATCTGAGTCAAAGAGCGAAGATATAAAGACAGAAGCATAAGTCAGAGGGGATAAAAAAAAAAAGCTACATTGCTAGCTTTGAAGATATAGGACGGGACTGTGATCCAAGGAATGAAGGGAACCTCAGAAATCTGGAAAAGGGGCTCTCCCCTAGAGCCTTCAGAGGGAAAGCAGCTTGATTTTAGCCCAGTTAAATTGATTTCAGACTTTTTTTTTTGTTTTTTATTTATTTTTATTATTTTTTTTTTTTTTTTGAGGGCAATGTTACTGGCCCTCATATGTGGGACCCGAACCCAGGCCGCTGGCTTCCCAAACCAGCACTTAACCACCGTGCCACTCGGCCGGCCCGATTTCAGACTTCTGATCAGCAGAACTACAAGAAGATAAATTGGTGTTCCTTTAAGCCACTAACATTGTGAGTTACACTAGTAATAGGAAACTAATACAATGGTCCTTTGCTAAAGTCATCTGCTGACCCCTGGTCTAGGATTCAGTGTATCCAGAAAAATAATCTGTTGTAATAAACCAAAACCTTCAGCCAGGGTCAAGAATACAAATACAGATGAGGCCAATAAAGCTGCTTTTCAACGTGGTCTTCGGCAAATAACTTACCCTTGTTAAAGCATTTAAGAGAAGTTAGCTAGGCTAGATAAGTGAAGGGACTTTAATTGTTCTGCAAACATGTAGAGTGTGTTTCATATCCTCAACAGACAGAAATATTGGATGAATTCCAAAAGTGGCCACGAACTTTAGGGCAGGTTAATTTTCCCTCTAATTAATTAACTGGCCATTTCTGAGATGGAAGCTGGGAATAGTCTCACAGCTCTGCAAGACTATTATTTGAGATAAACAGGCAGCAAGCAGGAAGAATGCCTTATTAGCAAACTAAATAGCAAAATTAACTTATTAAGCCTTAATTTTGAATTAAAACTAACTGAATTCATTCCAAGATACAGAGATCAACATACTTTTAGTCGTGTGATAAGAAGTGAGGGCCTGGACATTCTTATAAATACAAAAGATTAATATCACAGTTGTCTGGAGTACTCAGCAGTTCTATCTTTAGACCTAAAACAAGGCTAATTTTGCAAGTGCACAATTATTGTTTTTATTACAACCCATTTTAAGTGGTGTACAAAAAAATTAGAGTGCCCTGTCATGTTAACAGAAGTTCAAAGATTTACCTTAATATATTTTTTAAAATAATGAAATGCTATCACAGTGAACATCTGTTAGGTTTCAATTTTACACCACTCTGCAAGTGGTGTGACATTGCAGATGGAGCACTGGTTACATGTGTAAACTTGATTCCTCAAATAGGTCTCATTAGAGATACAAAACTCAAAGGGAACACATCATTTCAGACCCCAGTGTGCATATTCTACTGAGTGACACAGACGTCAAACAATTTCCCAATGTCATGTAGTAGAAGAAACTGGCCCTGAACTCCTGCGATAATTCTTCCCCTGACTACCTCACAATAGAGCTCAAAAATCCAAGAACTGGGCCAGACGAGTGGCTCAGTTGGTTAAGAGCTTACTTAAGAATCCAAGATGGGCCGGCCGAGTGGCGCGGTGGTTAAGTGCTGGCTTGGGAAGCCAGCGGCCCCGGTTCGGTCCCACATATGAGGGTCAGTGACACTGCCCTCAAAAAAAATAAAATAAAATAAAAAAAAGATTAAAAAAAAAAAAAAAAAAAAAAAAAAGAATCCAAGAGCATGGTACAAAATGAAAGTGATTTGCAAACTATGAATAATTATTTGGTAATGGATGCATGATTAATGATCGGAAATTCATCATTCAGCACTGACCCTTTGTTTAAAACGGTTACAGCTCTCCTTCCAAGATGCACCCAAGTTTTAACAAAATAAAATACCTCAAAAACATCTTTTTGTCTTTTCAGCTAATAGCAGGGGAGAGAAGAGACAACATTCTGAGAGCACCACACATACAAGTAACTTTTTAAGTATTTGGTCTTACTTAGGCATAAATAGGGATGGAAGGTCAACATGTCAAGAGTTTGACGGGTGATGTTTGCTTAGCCTCATTATAAAATGCAGAAAAGCCAATATTTGGGAAATTCTTAAACATCCATGACAGGGGAACATCACGTTTTGAACCTGAGCTTCACCACTTACTATGTGGTCTTGGCCCGTTCTTTAATTTCTTGTTGCCTGGGTTTTCGCATCTGTCAATGAGGGTTACCCCCCATACCTTCTGTTTGTCAGTTCATCTCAGTCCCTTCATCTGTAAAATTACCATAGCGATGGTATCAACCTAACAGAGTGGCTGTGAGGATAAAACGCCATTATAGAGGTGAAACCCTCGCAGCAGAGCCTGATGCATGGCCAAGAAGCCTTAAGTGGTAACTGCTATTCTTATTATTGTTTTATACCCGGCACCCCAGACTCTGTGTTGAGAAGCTACATGTGGTAGAAACAAATCAAAACAAAAGTACACAAAACAAAAAGATCAAACAAACAACAACAGAAGGAAATAGCAACAAACACTACATTTGCCTTGATGAGCTGGCCTAGGAGTTTAGAGCTCAGTAGAAGCATTTGTGTGAGACATGGGCTAGAGGCGGTACGCTGCCATCAGCTTGTTAGAGGCTCATCCTTAGTCAAATGCCAACAGGACAACATCATTAGAGATCAATGTGTACACTTCACCTGGTTTTCTGTTTGCAGCCATATACATAAAAATATGCTTGCAAACATTTTATATATATATATATATATATATATAATTAAAAATTCCTTCAAGTTTTCAAACCGGCACTGAAGAAAGAGAGTGAGTTCAGAGTTGGAGAAGCCCAAATTGGCCCTGACTCCCATGGATTGTGTTACTGATGGGGGATGGAGGGGAAGTAGAGACAAAGTTCTCACAGGCAAGGTTAAGTGAGTTGAGCAAAGCTCACTTGAGAGAAAAGGTTTCAGACCAGGGTCCGTCTGACTGGAGCAGCCTTAAACTCCTCCCACAATGCATTTACCATCCCAGTGTTGGCATTTAGGATCTTCCCAATTCCTTTATGCTCTTCCTCCCTATTAAAGCCCCTAGCCTGGAGTGGGTGCGCACTGCACTTGCACCTGTGCCTCTTGTGCCCGCCCCATGGAGCACACTGGGCCACCTGCCACCTCCTGCTCCCCTGCCTCTGATCTCACTACGCCGCTCTGCTCTCTTGCTCACCAGCGCTTTTCCTTGTCACCGGTGCTGATCCTTGCGCAGCTTCTCTTCCCTGTCGCATGCCCTGCTGTGATTGTTCTGCCCTTTCCTCCACCGTCCCCACACTACCTGAATATGGGGTCTACAGGTATAGTGGGTCTTGTCTTCACTCAGTAGAGACAGCTCACCTGCAAAGCAGTCCTAATGATGGTGAATGTGAGTCACACCTTGTCACTGCCTTCCAGAAGCTCACAATACATTTTTCATGCAAGATATATAACACCCTTGGGTTGAGAGCCCTACCAGAGTAAACGGAAGTATGACAGGTCACTAGAGAAATCACTTATGACTGGGTAATCTGGGAGGGTTTCATGAAAGAGGTGGCATTTGAACAGGGAAATGTTCACTTTATCCCTTGGATTTAGTTATCTAATCTGATCTTGGCCTTAATAGGTGGGAATTATTATTATTATTATTATTATTATTATTATTATTAGTAGTAGTAGTAGTAAAATAAGTCAGAGGGAGAGAAGAGGGAGCAAAAAGGACAGAAAGTAGCAAGACAAAGGACTGGCAGTATGAATAGAAAGCAGGCTCAGAAAATGAGGGCTACAGCCCTGAAAAACTTCCTTTTTGATATGTAATTTTTGGTAAAGGGTGTAACCCTGGGAGTAGTCCTGCTCTGAAATTTAATAGCTGAGTGATCTTGGATGTAATTGTAAATTACATTTATTTGCTAAGCCTCAATGTCAGTATTAGCTCAGTGTAGTTAAAAATAATAAAAATTTCCTTCATGAGTTATTGAGAATATTATATTAGAGTGCTAAATGAGATAGTGTGTGGTAAATATTTAGGTACTTGTTATTATATAATAAACAGCCAGTTACCCTGAGTTATTTTCTATGGGGCTACAGGAGCCAAACAGATACACTGTAAACGCAATGGAACAGTGAGCACTCTGATTTATGCCATTCATTCCGCTACTGGTTTTCTTCTTCATTGGTCATGGAAGAAACTTAAGGAAAGATATTCTGCATAAAGGGTCTCCATATAGTACTTTGCATACAAAAATGTTGCAGTTTAAGCATTCTCAGTAAACCGACTGCTGCTTCCAGAGAAGTTTCTGCTTTAAAAAGTACTTTTCTTAAAGGCTTTCTCCTCCAGGAAGTGTCCAAGGATAATTAAAAAGGGAATGCCAGTAAAGTACAGGAATATAAGACTTGAATAGCTAAGCAGTGCTTCTTCCCAGAGACAGAAGTACACTCATCTCTATATTTTGGTTTACTATGCATGTATTTATTAAACCTACTGTTCAACTGTACACACATTGTTCCCTTCAATTTGCCAAAACTCTGTTCGCCTGTAGGGGTCTGTGTCTTTCTATATCAAAGAAACCCCGAGGACATCATCCAAGCTTCTGGAGCTTGGCACTTAGGAAGCTTCGTAAGTATTTGGTTCCTGGCTGTGGGACCTTGGATAAATTCCTTTGGCTGTGGGACCTTGGATAAATTCCTTTCACATTCTCAGGCTTCCTCCTTGATACTTTTCACAAGCTCTCTTTTGACTCCTGCCCTCCATCGTCCTCCCAGTGTGTTCTCACAGTATCTCTGAACTCAGAGGTGCTGATGGTTCTTTCTTTTGCATTGTGTCCCAACCCTAAGCCTAGTCATCTTTCAACTCAAGGAAGCAAGCAGGCTGAGAGATGTGAACTCAGGGTTATTCAAATTCTTTCTTTGCTACTTACTGAGCAGTGTGATTTTACATACGTAAGTTCACTTTTTGAGCCTCACTTCTTTTATTTGAGAAATGATGGCGTTAGCAGCCAACACTAAAACTGTAGTGTAGGGCCGGCCGAGTGGCGCGGTGGTTAAGCTCGGGCTTGGGAAGCCAGCGGCCCCGGTTCGGTCCCACATATGAGGGCCAGTGACACTGCCCTTAAAAAAAAAAAAAAAAACTGTAGTGGGGATAATATGATAGGAAATAAAGCACTAAACACAAAATTTGGCACTAATTTCTTTGCTATTGTTTTGTTGTTGATATTTTATTTTCAGTACTCCTGGCAATCTATGAAATAAAGGAAAAGTACTTTAACCCATAATTTTATAGTAGTGTCTAGTAAGTATAACAAATCAAACCAGTAGTTGAATTTAAGCTAGCCCTCCTACTGTGCCCAATGCTACTAGATTTCTGACATTGTATGTACCTGACGGTTTTCTTTCTGTTCACATTTGCACCCTCCAAAGCATGCCCCGATGCCACTCTTACTGTCCTGGTCACTGCTATTCAATCTAGATGCCCATTTGTTTTGTTTAATCAACGGATTTTTGCTTAACCTGTGGCTCGCAGGCCCGTGATCATTCTTGTATTTCAGCTCAGATTTCAGTGTTCATCTTTTAGTTGTGTATGTTCACCCTTCATGCCTTGGACAAGCTCTCTGCTGACCATCCACAGCCCTACTGCATACACCCTGCCTCCATCCTTCAGACTCAATCCCCTTTGACACTCCATTTACCCCACTCTCTCCAGCACCTGCCCACAGACACCCATGCGTTTACACACTTTGCATAACACCAACAATTCTCCAGTGGAAGTTTTGTTTAGGTTTTGTTGCCAGTGCTGTTTCTGCCACTCATATTGTATGCAGACTTTTTTGGGGCGGTGGGGGATGGGAGTGAAGCAAACTTACTCTGTGTCTGACAATGTATTAAGCTCACATATATAAACATACATAATTCTCAAGCAGTTTTATTTATTCATCTTAGAGATGGAAAAAATAGGGTCAGGGTTGTTAAATAACTTATGCAACTAGCATATTTTGGACAATAGTCACCTGATTTGAATATGCTAACTAATAAATGTTGATTGAAAAAACATATGAATGAATAAATATCAGAGAAGAGTCATTCATTTAGTCAATAACTTTGGAGATCCCACTCAAAACAGATCATCACTCTGAAGAAGTTCATTGGGAGATGTATATGAAACTACTTTATACATGTTATACACATATAACATACATGCATGTATGTGTGTATGTATGAATATGCATTTGCTATTTGTGGCAGAACAAAATTCTCTAAATCCAAAAGTATGAGAGAAGAGTCTAAATGTTAAACTATTTACCAGTGTCTCTCAGCAGTGTTACGAAAACAGTGTGGCCTCATACCCTTCTTGTGAACATGGTCAGATACAGGGGAGAGAAGAATTCAGTGGCTTCATTTAAGATGACTGACTCACAACCTAGCTACATCATCTTTGGAAAGTGCTGGAGCATAGGAGAGCCTCTGGTTATTCAATGTTCCTTTAATCATTACGTGTGGGGAGCTGGTTATGTGCTGTTGCTACTAATAGTGTATTAGTGTATTGCTAATAATAGTGTATTATTCTACATGCAAATATTAAACAAGGCAAACAGAAGATTCTGATGTCTACTCTTTGGACAATGTCAGAGCTGTATGAGAGAAAGTAATGAGATGTTCCCCATTCTCCGTAATACCTTCCCACAGACACACATGCATTCACATATTTTACATAATCCTGAGAGAGAACCAATATACCTCCTGATGATCTGTGTAAAGGCATTGGGTAGACAGCAGTAAGAGACCTGCATTTTGTCCCTCTGTAATTTTGCAGTGCTCTCCTGTGTGTGTGTGTGTGTGGGGGGGGAGGTGGTGACCGGTCTATACTCTGACTAGGCTTGGCCAGGGGACTGGCTTTGATCAGTAGAATGAGTTGGACATCATAGTCTGTCAGTTCTAAGCGTAGGCTTCAGTGTTTCTCGGGCTTTGTGTGCCATGGGGACATGCCCAGGGGAAACTGCCATTGCCCTGCCTTATAACTGTATGTGTTCTGCCGCTATCCACCAACATAAGCAGAATCCAAGACAGCATTTCTGTGAGGCAGGTTTTCTTTACACATATAAGCTCATTTAATTTTCAGAGTTCTAAGGAGTAGGATTATCATCACCATCCCCATGTTATGGATGAGGAAGCCAAGGCACAAAAGGGTTGGTTGCATCGTGACTTGAAATGTCAATGCAAGCAGACAGATTCCAGAGGCCAGGTGTACTATGTAGGTTCCCGGAAAACACAGAGAATGCCCTGCTGTTTTTTTGGTTTTTTTTATGTCTCTGATTATATTTATTTATTTTTATATATATTCTTTTAATTAGCTTCAAGTGTACAACAAAGTACAATAGTTATACTTTTTACCCCTCAAAGTGACAACACCCCTCCCCCAATTCTCCCCCGCCCATTCCTCCCCCCATATCATACTATCTAGTATACCTGAAATTGATGTTGTATAATATTGTATGCCAACTGTAATTGAATATATAGATAGTCACGGGATGTGCCCTGCTGTTTTAATGTTTGCCAATCTGAACCAAAGGCAATATGGTTCACGCAATTTCCACTACTGCTACAGAGAAGTGTAGTGGTGTCTCATCTGGAAGACTCTTGTTTCCAAAGAGATCCTAATATTCAGGGGACTGTACAGCTCTCCATGAACTTGAACGGTGAAAAGAATCAGTATGCATTCACTCAGAAAGACCACAGCCATACAGCCAATTATACGCTCCTTGGCTCGGATCAGATTTCTTCACGGACCTTTCATCACATGACACCTCATATACATTTGTTTACTGAAAGCAATCACCTTCTCACATGGCTTTTCCACAGTTCTGCCTCTAAAGCTGATTGGGGAAATGTGATTTATTTGATTCCAGGAGGTAAACTGACTTGACTTATCAATGTTATGCCTGCTACTTCACTGTTTACACTTTGGCTAATGGAGGGATGGTGTCTGAATAGATTTTCTGTCTTACTCCTAAAACAGCGGTGGGGTCCTTGAATATTAACAAACAATGATTCCAAGAAAAACAAGCCCCTGACTCAGCGGCATTTTCAGTGATTTGACATGTGAGCAAGGCATTCAGATTGTGCACATCAGCCAGAAGCTATCCATAACCAACGTGATGCTGCTGGTAAGCAAAAGCCACGCAGAGCAGAAATCAAGTCGAGTGAAGCTTTTGAACGTGGAGAAAGGCACTAATGAAATCAGTGATGCCAAATATGGTTTTTCAGATTCCAGCTGGTGGGGAGTTCAACATTCAATGAGATGTAATTCTGTGTGGGAAGGTGGGGGCTTACTACAATGTTTTTATTTCTCCAATTATTGAATTAAAGGGCCTCACAAAATAAAGAGCAGAAAAGAAGGGCTTTAGAAGGCTGGATTGTATAACCATGAGGGAAATTTCCTGGTTGTATCCTATATCTTCTAGCAATCAGGACAGCACTTCCTGATTTCAATACTTAAGTTTGGGTTTGCACACACCCCTGGTTTTCTTGTCAAATATCTACTATTGAATTTGCGCTTTCCCAGTATAGCTACAGAGTGTCCAGTAAAGATTTCTCTGCATTCTTTTCCTATCAAGTGATCTCTGAATAGCATGTAAGTCATTTTCCAATGTTACATAGCGTCTATATGTGAGACTGTAAAAGTTCTTCCCTTGTCTATTAGTTATGGCCCAATGAGGAAATGCTATCCTGATACTGTCAGTCCAGACAGTATCCTAGCATTGCTCTGTAACTCCATCTGGGCATCTCATGAGCCTCTAACAACTTATCAAATCCCAAATGCAACTCAATTATTGCTCTCCTAACAAAAACATCTATTTTTTTTTTAAACCCTAGTGCTTATGCCTCCAATAAATTGCCCAAGTGAGAAACCCGAGTGATTGCAGAGGGGATGCTGGAAGGATTTCGGAAAGGCATAAGGCAGAAGAAAACTTGTGAAAGGCATATAGGAGGAAAGTACAGAAAGAAAAGACAAATACTGAAATCTACCCTAACATATGAGGATGGGCACCAGATTCCTTCCTATCCCAATGCCCACATGGCATCTATTATGAAATGCAGCCTTTTCTACCCCTGAGAAAGCCCTCAAATCTCTCGAGTCTAAGCAATCCTCATTTTTTCCATTTAGTACTGCATTGGTCTCCCCGCTCATCTCCAAAATCCTCTCTTATCATTCTACAATCCACAGGCTCACATTTGTAATTTGGGTAATTTTTTTTTTCAGTGAAAATCTTATCATCTCACCCTCCAATTTAAAACCCTTCATGGTTTTCCATTATCTGAAAATAAATCTTTAAATCTCTAGCAAAGTTTATGATAACGCCATGCAGGGCAGGGCAAGTCTTCCTTTCTTCTTTGACCCTATCCTCTGGTTGTTAATTGGGTGTAGATTTTGCACGTCAAGGGACATTTGGAGAAATTTTTGATGGTTACAAATGGTCAAGAGTGTGCTATTGGTTTCTAGTTTGTAGAGATCAAGGGTGCTGCTAAATATTCTATGTTATATAGCACAGTTTTCTCACGAGACAAGATTACCTGGCCCTAAATGTCAACCTTGCAGCAGCTGATAAAGCATGCCATAATCTTATCTCAGGATCCTCTTTCCTCTCACTCCCTTGATTTCAGCCATTCTCTACTTTGCTCCCATGAATTCACTATTCTTAGCCACATCTCTAATGCTTTAATATGGCATTTCTTCTTCCTGGAATAATCTGCACCTTCTCTCCACTGACCCTTAACCCTTGTCTTGATTAACCCTCACCCATAGTTCACAGCTTAGTTACTTACTCAGAGAAGCTTTCCATGAACCATCATACTAGATTTGTTTCCTTTGCCATATTCTCTGAGAACTTAGTATCATCCCTCATAATTGCACCTTTATTGTCAGCTGTTTCTATGAAACTGTAAAGTCCTTGAGGGTAAGCCATGTCTACCCCATTCATTTGAACTCCAGGGGCTAATATATTGTAATATATTGTAATGGAAGAATACAAGGGATGGGAGAAAGAAAAGAGACTGGTCCTTGGCTTGAACTGTAGCTGAAATCTGTAGTTCTTGTCCAAAGTATGTGGGATATCTCTCTCTCTCTCTCTCTCTCTCTCTCTCTCTCTCTCTCTCTCTCTCACACACACACACACACACACACACACACAACACATAGTCAATGAATGAGTGACTAAATACACGTATGAATAAATGAATTAAAATTCCTTTTATAAGGACTACAGAATTTTGGCACACCACACAAAGTTCACATTATAATTGTCCTACATTGGAGGCAGTTGGCTATTATCTCCCATTGCCTCTGTTCTTTTTCCAGTGTAGTAACAGTTAATAATGACATCCATGAATATTCTGTGGCCTTCTGTATTTTGGAAGTATGATTTCAAATATAATCATTGTGAAAAAAAGTTTCAAAAGGCTGAATCTATGCTTACCACCTTTTCGTGACAGCAAATGCCTCTGACAAACCATAACAAAGTATGATGTGAAATAAAGACAGATGAAAAGTTTCTCTCTTCAAATCACAATAAATATTTTCGCCATTTTATGTGTTTCACTTAGAAAAGTATGTTTCTTGCCTACATCCACATACAAGTGGATTTTAAAATATGCATTCCCACCATTATCTCTTTAAAACAACAGGATTAGGTTTTCTTTGCTGTCCTTGAAATGAACATTCAAAATCATATTTGATATTTATCTATTTTCTCTCTTTGTAGAAATATGACATCTTCTCATTGCAAGGAACTCAATGAAGACTTTTACATGATTCCTTAGCAGTAGGAAAATTTTGGTGTTCCCACTAATTTCCTTAGAATTCCAAATCCAGGATAGGTGGTACTTGAATATCTTGACCACAAAAGAAAGTCCCATCTGGTTGAAATGAAAGTAACATGGTTGTTCTGTAGCTTTCACATACATGAATTCAGCTCACAAGGCCATCCATTCAAGCTGCAGACAATAAGACGATGATAGATTTGGGGTGTATTTAATTGTGATTGGAACAATCTGCAACTCTCCTCATACTGAAATGGGAATGACACAGTTTCTTCAGACAAGGGGCTGTTTAGTGGAACCACACAGGAAATATGACTTGGCCAAATGTGAAGGATAAATGTTCTCCTGGGCAGGAAGAGTATGTATAAAGGGTATTTATAATCTCACTTTGCCACAGAGAGAAAGAAGAGAATCTGATGAGAAAATTAAAAAAAAATAAATTAAAAATCTGTCTATAATGAATTCAGGTTAGAGATATTAACTGGGCATTCTGGAGCTAAAAAGAGGGGAGTCCCTATCTTAGGCTCTGCTACACCCTTTGCAGCCATTTCTGGGATGTAGAAGCAAGATCTCAGAATTTAGGAAAGAACTTCAGTAAACAGCAAACAAAGAAAAACTAGGCAAAAAATAATTGGATCAAGATGAATAAAGAACTGAGACTTCCTTTCATTAGAGTAGTCATGAGTTTTGTTCAGTTTCCCAAGTGAAAACAGACTGTAGATCCTGAGAGGTTATGATAGATCCCTAACTATTAAACTCCAGTAAGCACTTTGGAGTCCTGTTGGTAAAACAAGCAGTTATCCATGCTTTATAGCTTCTTTTGACATATTCAAAAGGTGTTGCATTCAAGAATCTCTTCAAGTTTACATAAACACCTAGACCAAGCAATCCCTATTAGTGAGCTTACTGCTCGCTCGGAGTGAACACAGCACAAATAATGAGGAGCAACACTGATATCAGCCAGACACTAAGCACCTAATTTATATTAAATGATTGAATTCTTATAACAATCCCATAACAATCCCATGAGAAAGGTCCTATTGTTATGTTTATTTTACATTTGAGGAAGAAACAGAGGCCAAGAGGTTAAATAACACACCTGATGTCTCATAGCTGGTGAAGAGCAGAGCTGAGACTCACATCATCTGTATATCTGTGGTTTGCTAAAGCTCATCTGTGACAGGCATCTGTATTAATCCCTGCTGTCTGCAGGAGGGTTGCATTATCTGTGCCTCCCAATTCTATAGTCTCACCACCACCATATAGCTCTCAACTCTACAGCTCAGGCTGGGACAAGGATAATGTCCAGATACAAATTTTTCTAGGCCAGGGCAGAAGTTATACGCACATTCATGCATCTATACACAAGAATTCAAAATAGCATTTGGAGATCTTTCTGTGGAATATATAACTGGACTGTCCCCTAAAACCTGCAATCATTTCACAGATAAACCCACTATACACAACCAAGGAAAGGAGATGGATCAAGTAGTATGAAAACAAAAATTGATTTTTAAAAAATCTATAGACTACAATATTCCATTAGCCAAGTTGTTAATATCAATACAGATAAGTATCAAGGATTTTCCCCTAACAATCTTTATCTCTAGACCGGTCCTTCCATTTAGCAAAGTATTTATACAACAAAACCTTAAAGATGAATATCTATAACATTTTCAAAGAAAGGGGATAATTTCCCTGACATGTCTTTTTTGGCTCAAGGTCCCAGAGATACCTTGCAGTTCTCTATTCAATTAAACTGAAATTCCCCATGACTAACTTCCCACAGATAGTTCTGGCTAAATCATTCAGTGTTTCTCTTCAGGCACCTAGAAACATCACTGTGACTGTCACCCTGAAAACCAATAGCTAAGAAGGAGCAGATAGAGATAATGGAGACATGATAGTGTATTTTGATGAATAAGGTATCATGAAAACAGTGGCTGAGAAATGTAAAATGCTTTATTCAGTCACATATCAACTACATTTTACATAGCCTAATCCTTTATTTATTCTCCTTAAAAAAATACCATGATGTTGAAAAGGAAATAAGGATGCTAAGCTGCCACTGGTGATTCTAACCTAAAACTGAACCGTCAGAATTTGAGGGCCCCTTTTCTTCCTTTGTATATAAAAAGGAAGAGGTCATTTTTATTCATTTTATTATTCATTCAAAAACACACGCACTGCACACTATGATTGTAATGTAGACTAATGCTTTACACACTTTAATGTATATACAAATGTCCCTGTCATATTGTAAATTGCAGGCTGGGTTTGGGGTGGGGTTCGAAATTCTGCATTTCTCGTAGTAGCTGATGCTGCTGTCTGTGGACCATCCTTTAAGTAGCAAGAGTCTAGACCAGAATTAACCAAATAAAACTTCTGTAATGATGAACATGTTCTGTATCAAGTCTACCCAATATAGTAACCACTAGCGACATGTGATGACTGAGCATGTATGTGGCTAAAGCGACTGAGGAAATTCCAATTGTATTTAATTTTATTATATAAGTTCTAATTTACATAGCCACATGTGGCTAGTGGCTACTTTATTGGAGAGTGTATTCTCATAAAGAACAAGCTCACCATCTAATGGAGAAGAAGGTATTTCATGAGATTCTTGGGATGTACTGTGTTCAGTCCTAACAAGGTGACATGGAAGCATAAGAGAGGAAGAAATGAAGGGACATGATGTGAGCAAATTCCAGTTGAATACGCTGATACTCAATTCTTCTATGAGCTTAAATGCAATGGGTACCTAGTCCTGTATATATGGTCAGAGCAATAAAAGCAGGTAAATGAAAGAAGAAAATGGTGTATTAAATTTTACCTTATAAGGGTCTGGATTAGCTGTGGAGCCCTTTCCAAAAAGAGGAGAAGACTTTTGTTTGAGTTTGTGCATTATGCAATTTTATAACTTTAAATTAGAAGGACTAGATGAGAAGACCATCTCCGTATCTGTTGAATTATAATAAAATTCCATGAGAGAACAGACAGAATCAACAACTCTCATAGGGCAAGCTGGTTGAGACCTATGACTCCCTGACTCCAGGGAAGAAACAAGCTGGTCAGAGAGGCGATGTCAGGCCTAAAGAATCACATCAAATTGTCATGACAACTGATGGTCTAGAGTCTGGAAATATTCATCTGATCTGGCTGACATTCATTAATTGAACTCCAGCTGTGCCTGGCTTTGAAGGAAAGAAGAACAAGACAAGGAAAGGTTTCTGTGGCTTGTTAATAGGTCTCAGGATGCTTTCCTAATGGGCTTATTTGGCATGAAAACAATCATATTCAGTGTCATCACCATTGTCTTTTGAAATGCACAGTTTTCCTCCATGTACACATTTCAGAAAAGATGAGCCAGTCATTAAAATTTACCAAGTTCTGAGTCTCTCGCTTTTCTTCCCCTAAGTTATTGCTGACTAGAAGAAGATAAATGTTATCTCCCTTTTTGTTTTTGTTGTTTTGTTTTTCAGTTAATAGGGGAGGCGGAAGTACCTCATTGTAACTATGGTAACAAAGATGCATTTTTTTTCCTCTCTTTTCTGTACTTTGGCAGATATTCGGCTTTGGGATGTAGAAATCCTCAAAGGTCTTAACAAATTTATCATTAAAAATAAAATCTCAAATAATTTGTCTTAAGTTTTAATAGCTATGAAGTATCTGTTAGGAGAACACTATCACAGCCATGTATATGAACTGCAGAGTGTTGATGTAATGTTCACTTAGGTTCAATACACTGTTTCTATTGTGTCTTATCTTTTATGAAATAGTAATAGGTTGCATTCTTCCTAAAAGACAGACCCATCTCCACTTAATTAAAGCACCATTCTTATCAAATAGACACCTGTTTAAAAACCTTCAATAACTCAGCATTGTTTATCAAATCAATTCCAGACAGCTTAGCCTTCTATTCCCATGTAAGATTCTAGAATCCTACTATGAAATCTAGGAGGACTCTTAACCACATTTGGCACATGCCCCCACCATGCTTATGTCCCTGCTCTTACTATTGGGTTGTCAGAAAAGTCATGAAACATTTTTTTGCAATGAAAAACACATCATGACTTTTCTGACAACCCAATACATCGTATTGTTATCCTCATCTCAATTCTTTCTTTGGCTTTTATGCTTCCTTTCTCTCTCTCTAGGTCCTTAATTCTAGCTCAAATACCAATGCATACACTCATGTTGGGTCTCTCAGCTAACTTTCCAGAGAACGCCAACAATCCACTTTCAGACACTCTTAAATATCTTGCATGATTGACTCTAATTAATATTTATAAAAAAGATTAGTAGAATCCACAGTTGTAATATTTACAGTTGCAATCTGCATACACCACTCCAAAGGCTATATATGTATGTATGTGTGTATGTGTGTGTGTATATATATATATATATATATATATATATATATATATATATATCTTATGCTCAGGGCATTCATGTGTTATCCAGTTGGTATATGAATCCAACCTCCTCAACTTAGCCTGTCTATGTGTTGTTCTCCACTCACTATCCCATCATCTGATATACATCTACTGAGAGAAATAGAAGAATAAAAATCTCTGATTACTCACAAAGTTTCCAGCATAGCTCCCCATGGAATCCCAAGGATCTTCTGTAATATTATTTTGTTTATTTGTTTGTATAGTTCTGGTTGTGGTTGATACTATTATACTACTGTTTTGGTAAATTTCTGTCAAATCCATTCAAATAAATTTTTGTCCTAATCTTGGTGGTTTACTCATTTGTTCCTTCATAATGAACATATAGTAAGTACATTTGATTCCATGTACCATTCTAGATTATGAAAGAATTGTAGTAAAAATACACAATGTTTTCTGTCCTCAAAAAACTGAAGCCTAATAGGGAAGACCAAAAAGTAAACAATTATAAATTAATATGAGAGACCAAAGAGACATGACAACTAAATGCAATATATGTTCATGATCCTGGAATGTATACAACACCTGGAATTATAAAAAAAACGATAAATGACATTTTTGGAACAACTAGACAAGAATGTTATTGTAGATGAAATAACACTATTGTGTCAATATGAATATTTTGAACTTGACAACTATAACACACACATAAATATGCACACAAACTATACAAGAAATGTAGCAAAATGAAAAAAGTAATCGGTGAATGTGGTTAAAGGGTATATGGAAATTCTTCAAATTACACTTGCAGCTTTTCTGCAAACTTTAAATTATTTCAGAACAACGAGAAAAGCATTATGGCGTAGTCCCAAAGAGGTTTCGTTCAGGGTGCTCTGGACAGGATGAGAAGAAAGAGCCTAGCTGTGCTTGGTAGGGTAGGGAGAAAAATTTGGTAAAGAAACGCCAGACCCATGATTTTAAAGCTGACAAGCTCAAATTAAATAGAAATAGAATCGGGGCTGTAGCTAGGGTTGAGAAATTATAGGGATGTTACTGTATAACTTATAAATTATAAATCCCCATCATGGTAAAACAAGAACAATGGTTAAAGTTTAACTATTATCATTCCCATTAGCCTTGAGAGCAGGGGTATTTGTAATTTTATATAATTATATACATACAATTATATGTATACATAATTTATAGAGCAATATTTAATATTTCCTTCAAACAATCTCAATCTAAAATACAAAAGTGAATAAAATACAAGAACACAAAATTGAAAAGTACAACAATGAGAAAGTTGCCAATTTGTCAAGAACACTCATGATGCAAAGGCAAGACCAATGGTTGCTTTTGGTCTAAGTAGGTAATAACAGCATAAGCTATATTGATGGAATGATGGTTCTTTCCTTGGAACTCTGCAAGCACTTTATGCACCACATTCTATTTAGTCCTCACAAAAGCCATCTTACATGGGATACATTAAGCTATGAGCAAACAGAGACTTGAAGAAACAATTCCCTCGCCTAGGTCAAGCACCTAGGATCTGGCAGAGGTGGGATTCCAACCCTGGCAGTCTGATGACAAAAGCCTCTGAACTTGATCATGACCACAGAAAGAAAGAGGAGGTAAGACTATTTAAGTTACCGGACTCTTAAAATAAATTGAATATTTAATTATAAAACACCTGTGAAGTAGTATTATTCTGATTGTGTACGTGAGAGAAGGGAAGCTCAGAGAATTTAAAAACTTTCCTAAAATAACAAAAGTATGAATTTTGATTTACTTTCTTCAGTCTGGTTTCAAAGGCTATCGTAATTTTTTGCTCTGCCTATTTTCCAATCACTTTTGAAAAATCCCTACTCTTCAATTGTCATCCTTCATTCATGATTCTATCTTACCCCAGGGGTTTCCAAACTGAATATGATATCTGAGCATAAAACTATGATGTTGCCTAATTGACCACCTACTGTTGAGAGAAGGGCTCAGCAGGTAAAGGTGGGAGATATTTTATATATATATATATATATATATATATATAATTTTTCTTGTTTTGGGGCTCAAAAAAAAAGTGTGGGCTCTTTCACAGATACTTACTCAGAAGCAAGAAAACATAAGTCTGCCCATCACTTACCATCTTACCCCTTGAAACACAGTGATAGCATGAAGACAGACTTGACAAATGGATCCATGCTGGTCTCTTTTCTCTAGATGATGTCTCAATTGAATTTGCTTAGTGAGCAAATTAAAGAGGATTTGCTAAGTGCCAATGCCTCTGACTTCTTGTGTGATTAAAACAAAAGAAAACAAAAAACAGTGAAACTCTTCCTGCCTTTGTGAGGATCCATGCTAAGGAGATTGTGCCATGGTAAGGGACCTCAGGAGGCTTTTGATGAGCTGCAGGACAGGAATGAGTCCAGCTGGTAGCTCCACAGTATGGTGGCTCCACAGTATATTGGCTCCTGCAGTGTCTGCTCCTCATAGGAGCAAAGCAGGTTTTCCTGTTTTATTTTGTTTTGTTTTGTTTTGTTTTAAGTTAGCTAAGATGACTCAAAAGCTCACATCTCTAGTTATGCTGAGTAAGATGATGATATTTTCTCATCGTCATTTTCAATTTTGGTCCCCCTTTCTTAGTCCCATGGTCCCACCTCTACAATGAACTAGATACTTCAGTTCTGGGTTATAAAGCTTAGTTGCAAGCGGGGTGGTGGGGTATACTCTTGGTCTTTGGTATATAGGCTGGTTATTCAAATTACTCTGCCTTTTCAAGTTCATAAGAAACTAGGGATGGAATCCCTGTACTCAATACCCTGAACTTGTTCACTTTGCTCTGGAAATGATTCCCTTCTTAGTACTGAGAGTAGACAAAACCAATCACCTTCCATTCAAATCATGCTTATCATTTCTTCTGAAGTGAATTAGCTGATATGCATGAATACAGCTATAGGGAGTCCACAGAAGATGCTGTGGGCATTCCACTTGGTTGAATCCCCAATGACCAACCAGGGGAAGGGGTAATGCCTGCTGAGGGCTCAGGGCCCTCTCCAGTGGAGGGTCAGCATCAGTATTCTTCACCATCACTCATGACTTACTCACTGCCAAATATTTGAATAAAGCATCTTTTTCTCTTGCATACCCTCCATGTAGTTATATAATCTATGCTCACAATTCATCTAAGCCATCTTTACCTTTTAACCATAAGAAACTCAAAGGACACATAATAAATCCATATATCTTTGAAATCCCAAGCCTAGGACAGTCCTCAAAAACATGAAATATATGCACTACACGTTAGTCACGTCAAAATTTGCCATGAATTTTTGGACAAAGGAAATGGTGAAAGTTTTTCTTTCTTTCTTTCTTTCTTTCTTTCTTTCTTTCTTTCTTTCTTTCTTTCTTTCTTTCTTTCTTTCTCTCTCTCTCTCTCTCTCTCTCTCTCTCTCTCTCTCTCTCTCTCTTTTTCTTTAATTTATTATTATATTTTTTTAATTGTGGAGGGCACATATCAGTGACCCATGTGGGGATCGAACTGGCAACCTTGGTGTTGTGAGCCTGCTCTCTAACCAGCAAACCTAACCAGCCACCCGTGAATGATTTTTGAACACCTATGCATACCAGGCACTGTTCTAGGCAGCGTACAGACAGGAATCTTCACACTTGCTCCATGAAGGATGGGCATTTGTCCTCCTTATTTGTAGGATGAGGAAACTGAGGTTCAGTGTGGTTACAGGAAATGCCTGTAGCCACATAGCTAGTAAAAGGCTAAGCTGGGCTTCAAACCCAGGCACTCAGGTTGCACAGTCCCCGTTAACCTCTATGCTGCACTGCAAACATTTAGAAACCAGGCCAAAGTGCTACACTACACTTGTTTGTACCCAGCATGCTGGTCAGTAGGGGTAGGCGTGAAGTTGCTCCCACATTCTGTGCTTATTATATTTTGTATTCAATCGGTGTGTTTATTTGGGTTGACTTTATTTGGAGGTGGGAGAGATTTAACCTCCTCCCCTGAAAATCTCTTGCTAGAGCTATATCTCAAGTTTTGTAATGATGGTGGTGATAGTTTTAAAAGTCAACAATAACAATAATCAAAGAATCTCAGCATTGAATGTATTTCTTTTTTTTTTTTTGAGGACAGTGTCACTGGCCCTCATATGTGGGACCCAAACTAGGGCCACTGGCTTCCCAAGTCAGCACTTAACCACTGCGCCACTCAGCCGGTCCAGCATTGAATGTATTTTAAAGATAACTTAGTCTAACTTCTAACTGGTCAAAATCACACAACCTAGCTCTCTTTTACAATGCAACGACTAGGCCAGTATCACCAGAGCAGTGACATATATCAAAATACATCAACCATAGTCAAGTAATGTGCTGCTTGGTTTATATTTTCTCCTTAGCTATTCACAACTACCCCATGGGATGGTTACTATGATTGCTCCTACTTTACAGATGAGGAAACAGGCTCATCTATATATAGAAATGTGTGCACTGGCCAGGGTCACACAACTTGTAAGCAGAGCGTTCAGAATTCAAAACAAAGTAGAGCCATCCAGACTCTGTGCCATTTGTCACTTGAACAGTGGTTGTCAAGGATGATTTGTAGGACAGTGGGGGCACCCTCGACCATCTCAGGATCCCACAGGATCAAAAGTATATTTATACTGATACTAAGACAGCATTTGCTTTTTTCACTGAGTTGACATTTTTACTAATGGTGCAAACGCAATGGTGGATAAAAACCATGATGCCTTTCTTTAGCAGGAGCCAAGGCCATAGCACTAAATTAAATTAGTGCTCATTGTATTTCAAACTCTCACATCCTGGTAGTGAAACAGTGTCCATTTCCCTTAAGACCATCCAGGATGAGGCAGTGAATATTTTTAATTGTATTTAATCTTGACTTATTTTTTTTTCTTTTTTTCTTTTTTAAGTGAGCCATCCTGCCACCTGTTGGCAGCTCAGCAGAAGTTAAGTTTGGGTTGGGCATCAAACTGCTGTTGCTCAGAGCTCAGCTTGCATTCTTGAGTGAGCTCTTAACCAACTGAGCCACTTGGCTGGCCGTTAATCTTGACTTTTCAGGAGCACATGTTTTCAACAGTATAAGTATGTGAGATAAAAATGGGAAAAAACAAGGTGTTTCTTTTATATGAAGAAGCACATTGGCTGTGACGAGGAAAATCACATGTATAATTAAGTTGTGAACTGGACTAAATGCTTTTTGATAGGACCTATTTTCATTTGATAAAACAACTGACAGACAGACCATGGCTTCTCATACTTGGCTACTCTGCAGGCCTTTTCTCCAAAATGAGCAAAGCTAACGTGCCACTTCAAAGAAAACAACTGACACTATTTTTGACCCAGGAAAAAATGTGACTCTTAAAGCAATTATCAGAATTTCAAAAGACTGTATCCATCACAGTGAGCTTCACAGGTTCACAGTACATAAGTAAATCTTGATTAGACAGGTGATGATATTAAATGTTTTTATATTGATAATAAAATCTGTCAATATTTAGAAGATCTTTATGACTCAGTGAGCCTGTTTTTTCCAAATCACTAACCCATGATGTTACAAAAGGCTTCATGGGCAAAAGATTAACGTTCAAGCTCGATCAGTGCAGTGGAATGTTCAGTTGGTATGGTTCAGATTCCACACTGCAGTCAACCTTTAAGAAACTTCCATTTGTTGATTTTTCACATATTCACAATCATCTGAAAATATAATTAAAATATCACCACTGCCCTTTTCTAAAATATGTATCTGTGGAAAGGTGTGTTTTTTTCAATATCTCAAAGAAATCTACATATCTCAACAGACTGAGTATTCTATTATACCGGAGAAATATAAAATAATGCTACTCTTCTCAATAAATGTTAATGAAAATATTTTTCATAAAACTGTTATTTATGTTAATATATCAGTTTACTATTGTTATTTTTAAATTAATTAATAATTGTTTTCAAACTTTCTAAGTCTTAGTTTGTTGATAGATATAATTCACATAAACAAGCTTTTTTGGATCCTTCATAAAGAATGTAAAGGGGTTTTGACACCAAATATTCTGAGATTTGTTATACTAGATTATTCCAACCCTTAGCAGATATGACAAGTAATTTCACTACCTCTTATGAAAATCCATTACATTTCAAAACCAATCACATTAAATCATTGACTTCTACTCACTGGTCCTGATATCATGCTCTGAAATCACACAAAGGAAAACTAATTCCTCTCTTTAGGATAAACCTTAAAAATGATAAGACTGCTACAATATGAAGTTTAAAATATTATATGGATCTACCAATGAATACTCTCATCCGTCATTCACTTTTCTATCTTATTCATAAGGGTATTGAGAGATTATATCAAAAGTCTTTCTGATTGCAAACATACCATGGAAACAATATTTTCCTAACCTTCCAGCGGAGGAAGACTAAAGAAGAAAACTATAAAATGGGACACCATATTTTCCTCCATTTTCTCAGAGAAGTTATATTGGCTCCTGGGAATTACAACTTCCTGTTCCTAACTGCTCACAAACTGTCCACATCTGAAGCTGGAATGAGATTGGACACACTTACTAGAGGACTATGGCAACAATTAAAAAAAAAAAAAAAGTGTGATTAAGTATTTCTAAATCCAAGTTGCATTTTGTGTATATGGATTTATGTGATACAGTTGTGCTATAGCATCATCTTTAACTGGATTGTTGGGAGAAATATTAGTGTTTGAATTAAACACCTCCTGTTTTGTCTTTATTGAGCTTGGAAATATAAGGCATACATTTTTTTTCCTGGGTTTAAATTTGCTGAATTATCAAATAAAAAAACTTGAGTTAGATGACCTTGGATGTCCCTATCAGTTCTTATATTTGACCCTGTCCATCCATTATATATAATCTATCCATAATAATTTGGAGATTAAAAAAAGCTCCAGATGAATTATTGCCTGCTTGCTATTTTTAAAGCATCCATTAAACTCATTTGCTTATGACAAACAAAATAATAATTTAAGAAATATCCAACCCTTATGAATGAAAAGGTTGCAGAATTAAAGCTTCTTAGAGTTTCTGCTGATTGTTTTTTTTCTTCCCTTTTTGACAAAGGGAATCACAGTTAAAAATTTCAGGTTTAAATATTTTTTTATTTTTTTCCCCTTCAGAGACCTTCACAGCATTATTCATATTTTTTTCCCCTTGTTGACATCTAATATTTCTATTGCAAATATCAAACAGAAAAACACAGTGTTACACAAGTCACTGGAGATAAAGAGGCAGACAGTAAATGACTCCATATTTTGGTTCATTTAACTGTGAATCCCAAGTGAAGAATCTGACACTAGAAACCTAGAGAGCAGCAATGAGACGATGCAAAAGCATCAGATGAACATAACAATTTGAGGATAGCAGGGTAAGAAGTCTGTGCATGAGCTGAAGAATGAAGCGCAAAGTGATCTCAATAGCAGGAAACATTGGTCTTCAGCATTTAAAAAAGCTATTAGTGTCCCCTGCTGCAGATAACAGGGTCTGGATGGAGCACATAACTATTGCTTTTGGCTTCTTTCTCCTCTGGACCATTGGAAAGTAATTGCTGTATTTTTGTTTGTTTGTTTGTTTTTTAAAGTTCAATGTGTAGTGGAGTGTTACTCTATTTTCCTGGAAAACTATTGATTTGCCACCCATACACTTTGTCCTAATTACTCCACTTCAGACTTATGAAATCTTACCGATGTCCAGGTAAGGTTCTTCTTTCATAAAATTCATGAATGCAGCAAAGAGTATCACTCCACTCTAATGAAAGCACTCTCCCCTCAGCATTTTTAATAACTAACATTGAAGGTACATGGTGACACTGAGAGCCAACTGGCAACCTGGGCACTCCCCTGGTAAACAGTTGGCAACACTCTATCCAAAAGCATAAACACTAGCTGCTCTGTAGCAGTGGGAGATGTTGCAAAACATGGGGGCTTCCCTCTGCTAGAGATATGTTCATTTGCAATTAACATAGGATAAGGGAGAGCCTTTCAGAATTCTTGGCTTGGAAGTCCACCATTTAGACTTGGGCATTGGTCCTACCCACAGTAGCAAACCCTGGCAATGTATATTATATAATTTCCCCTGCTGCCAACATTTCCTCCCACTGAAGTCCCCTCCCCCGCCCCCATCTGCAGCTCACCAAATCCTCATCTCTTAGGAAGCAATCATTACATTTCATAACAATTGAATTTTCCACCAAATAATTAAAAAGTAATCTTTAGAGGCCAAAATATTAAACTTTTCATCCCTACGTGTAATTTCACCATCTTTCCTTCACTCTGTAACTTTTCTCTCTCTATGATGCTTTTCTCTATTACACAGCTTCACCAGCCATTCTTCCCCGATGACCCCTAATTCTTAAGTATCTTGTCTATCCCTTACCCTTCACCCCAACTTCCCTAACATAACCCATAGTACCATAAACCTGGCTCAACCAGAAAACAGATATTCTTTACCACCGCACCCACCATGACAACCAGTGGTGCAGTTCAGAAAGGACTGACGTCAACCATACCTGTGATCTGACAATCTTGGTTGGTGCCATTCCAACATCTCTCAGAAACATGTTAGAAATACAGTTTCAAGCACACCTCTGAGGACTGATTATTTTCTTCTCTCTTGATTGCCAAAGCTGTACAAGCAGGTCAACTAGAAATCAGGGCAGCCAGATGCAACTGTGCAGTTTGTGCCCAGAGGGAAGGCTCCAGAAATACATCCATGCTGCTCTGCCAGGGCTTAGGTCTCTATGTGCAAAGCTATGTCAACCCAGAGGGAATACCTGCTTCTCAGATCAAAGGAGCTAAACAGGCTGGGGTACCTGTCTTATGAAATATAACAACTAATACAAATTTGGACCCATATGCAAAAGTGTTTACTTCACTTAGCCATCTCATAGGCACCTCTACCTTCACACAAACAAATCAGAACCCTTGATACTTCACCAAAATCTGTTTCTCCTCTAGTCTTTCCCAGTTCAGGAAACTATTACTGTTATCTACCCACTCCCCCAGCAAAGAACCTAGAAGACATCTTTGAGCTTTTCTGATCATGTCCATTCCCTCAAAAGACTTGGTAATACTAACTTCGAACTATATTTCCAAATTTTTCATTTCTCTCTATGCATATTACTATCTACTTTTAGACACTGTCCTATACTGATTCTTGGGGTTTTTTTGCTTCTTTTTTGGCTTTGTTTTGCTTATATAAACATAATTCACACAGCTGATAGAATTATATCACATCCCAGTTTAAAAAGCTGAAGAAGCTTCCCACTGCATTTGAAACTAATACCCAATGACTGCTTGGTCTCCAGGGCCCTTCCATCATCCTGGCCCAGCCATTATATAAAAATTCACCTTGTAGTAACCTCTCTCCTCCCTCACTATAACTTACACAGCAGGCTGTATTTCCTGCCCAAAGCACTGCCTTAATCAAAGCAAAATCGACTTATACGGATATTAGTTATTTTTGCAACAAGATTTGAGGAAGTGTGAGGAAACTTTACTTTCCAACTTAATTAATTACCTAATGCCACAGTTCTTGAGATTGCCACAGTAGAAATAATTGTCTTTATGTTTATTACTCTGAAACATTCTTTAAAAATGCAGGCGATGCTGGTTGTTACAACAAAATATCTGTGGGTGGCAAATAAAATGTGTTTTCTTTACGCCAATTGGCATTAGAAGCATCCAAGGGGGGTAGGAAGAGGAAGGATAAGTTGTGAGGTTGGGTAAGAGTCACCACCTACTCTCCACAGTTGCTGGCAAGGGTCCCTTATCTTTCATGCCCTTGTACCAGGCATGGTCCTAGTCTAGCAGTTGCTTTGTGAGTCTAGCATTCTGTAGATTTCACAGTGCCTTTTTTAAAATTAATGAGAAAAAAATGTTCAGGGCTTTAAGAATAGTCATTGGTACTTCTCAACTGTGGATGACCATCAAATCAGTAAAATCAAAAGGAATGTGATGGGGTTCCCCAAGGAGAAAAAATAGTGAAGTTTGACCAAGAGAATATGTTGGTGGTGCCACTAGGAAACATGAGAAGGGGTTGGCCAGGAGTGGGATGAGGAGTTGAGTGTTGGACCCCCTGAGCTGCATTGGCTTGCAGTGGATACAAGTGAAGCTTTGTAATATACATTGGTGCAAACCTTTAACTCTGCAAAGATATCTGCTTGGTAGGTAAAGATTTGTGAATAACCAGAATATTAAGGATAGTTGAAGAATCGGAAGAGTGTATACTGTGAGAAAGAAAAACAAGAGATAAGAAATGAGAACAAAAATGAAACTGCAGGGGTCTCCACAACTTGTGATGCAAGTGAAGAGAAAGAAAACTACAAGAGACGGTAATGGGAGCCGGCCAAGTGGCGCGGTGGTTGAGCGCTGGTTTGGGAGGCCAGCGACCCTGGTTCGGGTCCCACATGTGAGGGCCAGTGACACTGCCCTCAAAAAAAAAAAAAAAAAAAACGAACAAAAAAAACAACTACAAGAGACGGTAATGGGCACAGCAGGAAAAGAATGAGGAGCGAGGTACTTCAGAAACCAAAGCAATAGAAGGTTGCCAAAGGTAGACGGTAGTTAGTCAAGGAGAGGCTGCAGAGAGGTCGGGTTGGAGAAGGACTCAGAGTCTCTTTGCAGTCCCTAAGCAGTCCTTGTCAGGGCTACTTCAGAGGAGCAGTGGGGACAGGGGACAGGTATGCTTAGGCTAAGGAGAGACGGGATGGGTATGATCATTGCGGAAAACAGTCATGAAGGGAAGATCACAGTTAGGGTTGCCTAACTGTGCAAAAACCAGAGTTTTCAAAATTTATGTTTCAGTAAGCGATAAGAGAGTGAGGTTCCTAAGAAAAAAAAAGAAACAATGTGCAAATCTGAGGTAGAAAAGATTTTCTAAAAGAAAATCAGAGGGTTATATCATTGTGACCAATGGTTTCAAAGATTTATTGAGACACATTAGTTGTGAAATATATGCTAACATAAAAACTTGCAGTTATTCATGTCCAAGAAACCTTGTCGGAGGTTTTCCACACTCCCACCAACCCCAGCCCCAGCTTCGGGAGGTGATTCTTTGAGCTCCCCAAATACCCTGAGTAAAGATGGCCTTTGTTTCCTATTAAACTGTGATAACTATTTCAAAAACATCATTCCTTGCATCATATGTGGGCATATAGTATATTGCTTCAAACAACTGATAAACTAATGATCAAGTGTCTTACAGAAAAGTCAGAAACTAGATTTAGGAATTAAATAAAGCCTTCTGAGTATTGTTTATCTTATGAGAAACAAATCATTAATTTAATATTTAGTGGTAAAAGGAATCATAAGCAAATATTATTCATACATATATTTTTAAATTGAAATTAATATCCCAAACTGACTGTATTTCATAGGCCTATAGGATTTTTTTGTTTGTTTGTTTTTATGGGTTTCTTTTCTCCATACAATGTAAGGGTTTTCCAGCTTGAAGATAGGAAATGGGCTGCATAACCTTTTTTTGTTTTTGTAGCTGAGCTATCCTGCCATCTGTTGGCAGCTCAGCTTGGGCTGGGCATTGAACTGCTGTTGCTCAGAGCTCAGTTCATACTCTTGAGCGAGCTCTTAACCAACTGAGCCACTCAGTCGGCCCTTGCATAACATTTTAAAGTCCTTTGTAGGCCCACAACTTTACAATCTACTAACATGCCCATATTCAATCTGCCCCATGAATATACCCACTCACAAACTAGACCTGTATTAAAGTGCTGTCTTGCAGTCCTGGGTGATAGTTTTGCTCCATTGACGGGTTCTCTGGGTCAAGATTCATCATTTACTGCAACAGAGGATTTCAGTAACAAAGGATCGCAGAAATTCCGCCACTGCAGACACACGCAGTACACTTCAGGCCAATTTTCTACTACCTTGATTACTGTGGGTTTTGCAGTTTTCCCAGCCACCCACCCAAAATGAGTCAGTGAGATACTAAATATCTCTCCTTTCCCATATATATATATATATATATATATATGTATATATATATATATATTAAATTTTATATATATATTAAATTATATATATATAAATTTAATATATATATATATATATATATATTAAATTCTTAAATGACAGTGCCGACACAACATGCAAAATCATTGGAGTGATGACTCCAATTCCTGGCTCAGCTGGCAGGAACTGCATCAATAAAACCACTCACGACATTCAGAAATATGTGGAGTTTTCTATGGGAGACTGCAGATTGATGAACACATAGAACATGTCCTTGTCACCCTGCTGTGGTGCCTTCTCTTCTCAGCCTAGTGACACATCCATAAAGCTGTCTGAGTCCCTGGCTGCCGTCACAGACTGCTAATGTCTCCTGGTACCAGTCTTGCTGAACAGGGTTCTCTGCCACCTTCCTGCCACAGCCTGGTCCTTGCCTCTATAGAGGCTTTTAGCTCCCAAGGCAGGCAAACTTCTACTGGGGCCACAACTTCCACAAAGAGATCGACATTTTCTAATTGTAGCAAGACCACGGGCACTTTACAATTTCAGCATTTCCACAATTGTGCATTTTTACGTTCTGGTACAGTTTTGTTTAAAAATGATTTATAAAATGAATTACTTGATTTTTCTCTTACTTCAAATATTAATGTGGAAAATCACAATTTAAAAAAACTTAAGCCCTGCAAATTAAGTAACTAATGGATCACTCTTTTTTTCCTTAATGAGATACCCTCCTATAGGTGGATGAAATGAGAACTTAGTGAAGAGCATGCAAATTTTATTATGTGTGCTACTCTATACTCAGATTGACATTTTCATTGTTTCCCTCAAATGATTACTAGAAATCTGCCATGTACTCCACACTTTGTGCTCTGCTTTGAATGTTTGTGTCCCCTCTCCCGAATTCATATGTTGAAGCTCTAATCTCCAATCATTTAGAGATGGGGCATTTAGGAAGAAAATAGGTCATGAGGATGGAGCCCCCATGAATGGAATTAGTGCACTATGAGAAGAGGCATATTAGAAATGTATGAGGATACAGTGAGAACTTGGCTATCTGCAAACCAGGAAACGTGGCTTCAACAGACACTACATCTGCTGGCGCCCTTGATCTTGGACTCTCCAGCCCCCAGAATTGTGAGAAATCAATCTTTGTTGTTTAAGCCATACAGTCTAAGGTATTTGTTACAGCAGCTCAAGCTAAGACAATATATTAGTGAGGAGATGCATATGAGAACAAACAATAAAAACACACCATGGTAAGTATCATCAATTCAAGTAAATCCAAACTGTTTTGAAAGTACAAAAAAAGAAACACCCAACTTTTCCTGGCAGAACACAGAAGGCATTGGAGAAGACGTAACATTGGAACTGATGTCCCCATAGTATGAATAATGGGTTTTCTGTGAGAGAAGGGTGATAAAGTGGGCTCTTGAGGGAGATGCATCAAGCATGAAAGTAATGACACCTTCATGGAAATATAAGCAGCATGGTGTGGCTGGAGAGACAGGGTGGCAAAGTATTAAACAGTAAAAGACTAAAGATAAGGTTATATAGGACCTTGTATCCTAAAAGAATAACCCTTCACTCCCTACATCCGTGGTTCCCACACCTGGCTCACCTTCAGAACTATCTGAGAAAATATTCTGACAGCACAGATTCCTTTGCTACATTTGTGAAGAGTCTAATTAGTAGATGGGGGATGAAGTCTAGAAATGTATATTTGAAAGAAATTCCAGAGGAGATTGTGATGTTCACCAGCTTTAAACATCACCTAATGTATAGAATAAAGAAATGCTGAAGTACTGAGAGGGAGATGATGTGATATAACCTGAGTTTAATGCTGTTAACCCTGTAGGTATGTATATTGGAGTAGAGGTGATAAATACGTGGCCCCTCAATTTTTTTTACTAGGTATATGCAGAATTATTGTACTGTGTGTGGGGGTTTACTAATTAGTTACCTATTCTTTACAATCTGACAATTATACAAAATAAACTGGATTCCCTCCTCCTCTTATAACCTTAAGAGATAAGGCAATACTGAGCCTATTTATCAACATGGCAACAATTGGCTAAAACACCCAATACACTTGACGTGTATCCTGCTGGCTGCACAAGCCCTACCACAACTGCCTGTTTTCTTTTACTGCACTTGATTCATTCATTCACCTCTCTGCCTGGCCACTATAGAGATTTGAGTTTGTGATCAACGGATAGAGGATGTTATATTTAAAATGGGTAGGACTAATCTTTTCATTGTTTAACATTGCTGAATTTAGAGTAGTTGGAATAATGCCTAGGACTAGGAGGTAGCCAGTAAGTGTTTTTGATTGATTAAATAAAAGATAAGTTGCAATGAATAAAATAGACATCCAGAGGCTCTGACCAGGTCACACAGGTAGTAAACATTTGAACTAGACTCTATCTCCAACTGTTGGCCTTTACAATGTAGCAGTTTCCGCTACCCAGTATTGGCTTCCTTTTTCATTGAAGTGATTCCTCGGCCATATGGCTTATTTCTTGACATAGAGCAGGAAGAAAATGCATTGCCATATGTCAATGTGATTTCTAACCAAATCATTTTATGCATTATCTTGTTTTCCTTTTTCATTCTACTTAAACAAAGCTCTTAACTTTTAAAGACATGCAAATAAGTGTGTTGGTGATAAGTGAGGTTCATAGAAAATCACGAAAGACTTTCAGACTATCAGGAGCCTTTTCACATTTGAAAGTCTCACAACTTGGCAGCCCCCTCCTGGCCTGCCTTAAATCTAGTCTTAATGTTTTGCCTGACAAGCTAGGAGGACTCTACATAATTAAAAAATGCACCTACCATGCAAATAACTTCTGAATCTTAATGCAACCCTTCCTTGACTCAAGATATTCATCAAATTGAATTAGATTTCTGGAAAAGACCTTGCTTATTGATGAGATGACTTAGCATAGGTTAGCTAAGCTACTTTTCACCTCTGACATGGGTTAGGCAATGCCATACTTGAATCTTATTCTGACCTTTTTCAGCTTCCCACATCTTCCTGGTGGTCAGTGAGCTCTTTGTCTTCTGATGGTCTGAAGCATTTTGTTTTTGAAGATCCAGGATTCCTAAGGAACTGTAGATATGTGTGATCCTGAGATAAAATGCCTTCTAATTAGCACGTACCTACATTTAATAAGGGAGTCAGGCAACTAGTCAGATTTACATAGAGAGTTTTCCTTCTTTATAGTTTTCCCATAACCAGGTAGCAGATTTGCAAATCCTTTGAAAGACAATAGAAATGTACCCTCATTATTCTTTGAACTATAGTCATACGCTACGTAACAATGGGATACATTCTGAGAACTGTGTCGTTAGGCAGTTTTGTTGTTGTGCAAACATCATAGAGTGCACTTACACACGCCTGGGTGGTACAGCCTACGGCACACCTAGGCTGTGGAGGAGAGCCCATTGCTCCCGGGCTACAGGCCTGTACAGCACGTTACTGTCCAAAACAAGATGAGATTAAATCAGCACAAGAGAAAATGATGTCATCAAGAGACACAGTAAACACGAGATGTAAGAGACTGCTGCTGCTAGAACAGAGCACACTGTATTACAGCAATTTTTTTTATAAGTAGAAAGAGTACACTCTAAAATAATGATACAAAATATAGTATAGTGAATCTTTAAATCAGTGATACAGTAATTTACTATTATTTTTATCAAGTATTACGTACTGTACATAATTGTATGTGCTGTACTTATACACGACTGACTGTGCAGTAGCTTAGTTCACACCAGCATCACCACAAATGTGAGGAATACATTGCATTCCAGCTTTTAGGATAGCTCCAGCATCACTAAGCAATAGGAAGAGTTCAGCTCCGTTATAATCTTACAGAACCATCCCTATACATGTGGTCTATTGTTGACTTAAATTTCATTATGCATAGAGGATAGTACGTTCCCCCCTGTGCTTTGAAATTCAATATTAGAAACAAATAAATTAACCATAGTAAACTACTTCAATGTAAGTAACAGAGCTGTTGAATAGATAGAGTCCTAGGGGTAAAGAGAAATACGGATACAAACTACACATGAGCCCACAGATAACTGACTTGGTTGGCCTGTCCCTTATGGGTGGCTCTTTATGTTAATTCACATAAGTTCACTCTGGTCACAGCAGGTTGACACAGGTCTCATCCAGAGCAGCTCGCAGTTCACCCATTATTCATCTTGGCTCGGGATCTGCCTGATCTGAGCAGCTTCTCTGAAAACTGGAACAAACCTCCAGGGAAGCCAGGTTCCAAACACCAAGCCCTAACTCTGGGTAGTCATCAGACAGCACCATGAGTCACACACTTGTGTCTCTGCTTCTGTTGCCAACTTCATTAAGAGTTTCTCATTACATGGAAGCTAGAGAGAAAGAGCTACAAATCACCAAATTAAAGCCAGATTGCAAGCAATGATATTTCATTTTATTCAGGCTAAACAATGTAGCCCAGTAGTTTGGAATATCAGCATTCTTTAACATTTTAATGCATAGCTTAGAAGCCACAGTGACGTACATTTGAAGTAAATGTTATGGCCATTTATCATTATAAACGAGGTGCAAAAACTCAATCTTCAATGTCTATGACTACATAGGAGTGTAGGGAAACGCTCAGGATGTGTATTAAGTGAAAAAAAGGAATAAGAAAGAATGTTTTCTATGGTTACAACTTTTTTTTTTTTTTAACGATTTTATTGGGGAATTGGGGGAGGGGAACAGAAACGCTGCTATCTTTTTTTTTGGTCTTCAGTCTAGTTGCAGAGGACGTTACTTCACTGGCCCATGTTGGTATCGTCATTGCGCTCCTCCCAGATGAGGCAGATTGGTCGCCGGCCTCTGCATGGTCGCTCACCATGGCTATTGGCAGCTCACACTGTCTGCCGTCCACTCACTGTAGCCTATGGCAGCCCACTGCAGCAGGGGCTGCAGCCTACACTGTTGCCGGGGCTCGCACAGCCCAGCTCCAGGTGGAGCTGTTGTTAGCTGTAGAGGACAGTCTCACTGGCCCTCACATATGGGATCTGAACTGGGGCTGCTGGCATCCCAAAACCAGCTCTTAACCAATGCGCCCCTCGGCCGGCCCACAACTTTTAAAATATAACAGGAGGGCTGGCCAAGTGGTTCAGTTGGTTAAGAGCTTGCTCAAGAGTGTGAGCTCTGAGCAACAGGGTCACCTGTTCAATTCCCACATGGGCCAGTGAGCTGCGCCTGAGCTGAGCTGCCACTGAGCTGCCAAGAGGTGGTAGGATGGCTCAGCTGGTGAGAGCACATGCTCCTAACAACAAAATGCCTGATCAAGATGGTGGGCTACCCCCGCAGGCAACTGAAGAATGAATTTGGCACCCTGAGCTGAGCTGCCACCCAGGTAACTCAGTAGATAGAGTAAGCGCTCTTAAAAACAAGGCTGCTGGTTCAACTCCCACATGGGATGGTGGCTATGCCCACCTGCAACTAACTGAACACAGCATCTTGAGTCCAGGCGTGACTGTACTTGGAGCTGAGCTAGCTACGCCCTCCACAACTAAGATTGAATGACAACAACTTGGCTGTTCCCCTTCCCCAAATCCCCAACACTGTTCCCCTCCCCCAAATCCCCAATAAAAATCTTTCAAAATGAATGAATAAATAAATAAAATATTAACAGGAAAACAAATGCAAGAGGATACCTTAAAATATTAATTTGAGATGTCACATTAAGGTTATGGAGTTAAGTGTGATTCATTTATATTTTTTTTAACAAACTCTTATTGTACAGATATATTACTTCGTTAATGAAAGAATTGGAAAGTGGTAAATATAAAAGAAAATAATATGCAAAAGATAACCCTTTGTCAATGAAGTTCTCTAATTTTTAACAAGAGAATTTTTACCTGAATAAGGACAAGCACCATTACACCAGTTTAAAGATAGGTTATAGCTTCTTAAGTATTTTCTTAATGTTCTAATAATTTACAATAACATTTTTCAAAGGGAATAATCACTGTTCAATGTAATAGAAGCAAAAAAGTAAGTCTATATGCCAAATAAGATATGTTCTTCATTAAAGGAAGAAAGATGAAATACATAGCAGGCATGCACGTAGGTATGATTCTATTGCAAATAGCATGCTCAACACAGACAAGATGGTATTCATATAAAGAAAGCAAAGTAAAGGACATCTCGAATCTTACAGTTTGACTTTGAGCCATTTGAAAATGCTACATTCACAGACACCTTGGGTAATAAGACACAGAGGCTACAAGAAGGTTATTTCAGATCCATTTGAGATTATGTCAACCAACAGAGTTAAAGGATTGACGAGATAAAAAGCAAGAGTTTTTTTTTCCATATCCAATTCTTCTAATATGTTTCACTAAATATAGAAAAATAGAGACAACGTGAAGGAAAATTGTTTATACATGTACAGTTTTGTGAACAGTTTCAACGGAGGGAGTAACGTCATGAGGTCATCTGGTACATCTTTAGAAATTGTTTAAAATATTCTTCGTTGTGCACAGTTTGCAGTGCCCTTATAAATCAAAATAGACTTTCTTTTTTTTTGTTGAAGACAAAGCAGACCTGCCTGGTGAGGGATGCCTTATGTTAGGGTATTTTCCATGTGAAGGTCCTAGGTGGGACGATCCAGTAGGATGAATCTGAGCCCAGGCCTTGGAAGAGTGACAACTCAAGAGGCCACATTTCAAATTCAAGTGAATAGAGACAACAATGTACTTGTGGAGAGGAAATGAAGTTAAGGACAAAGATAAGATGAAACTATTAGATTGCAAACAAGAAGCTATCTGGGAGACACTATGGTTATAAAGAGCCATGAAACATCCATTCCTCACCTCTAGAGTAAATAGGTCTGTGGAAGTAGATATACCAGATTAGCTAACAGATGGATAGGGCAGGGATCTTTCACATTAATAAGTGTCCTTTTTTTGTGTGTCCTCAACATTTACTCTCAGCCTCAGGGGTTTCCCAATCTACAGCCAAAATGTCACGAATACCAAGTTTAATGGCAGCTATACCTGCTGCTAGTTCTCATCATGCTGTGTCTTCTTCCATCTTGCCTGAACTTTTGCTGTAACAAAACCATCTATCTCTTGTTGTTTGGTGGAAGGTATTTGATCATTATCAGCAAAATGCTCCTTTTACCCTCTGCCCACTCATGCAAGAGATGTGTGTGAAATAGATACGACTCTTATTAACTCCGTTTTTGAAATCGGCGAAAACCATGATAAAGCCACCAACAGCCAGTCTATTAGGCTGATCACTTCAAATGTGAAAAATGACATAATTTATATATCTCTTTTTTTTAACAGCACATTCATTTAGAGAAGAGATCTTGCCTTATTCATTCTCATATCACCATGAACTATGCAGCATAGGAGCTGCCATACTGTAGGTAAACAATGAGTGAGTGAATGAATACAAAGTCTCAGTGTTCCATGTAAATACCTAGTACATTTCTTGACAAAATTAAGCAGTTAATCAGATATATGAATTTTGAGGCTCTGGGTTTTCATACTATCCTATTGTTGTAACCATGCAATCCTAACAATTATGGATGCTAAGGGATGGATAGGAAATGTCGGAAAAATGTTAGGGAAATCAGTTCTTGACAATTTTTAGTAATGCTTATTTTCTGCAGAATTTAGGGTTGTAGGGTCAGCCAAATAATAAGAAACTATTTAAAATGAGCACTAAGAATCTGGCTGACACATATTTCCCCCTCTGCTATATTTAGATTGGATTGTTTAGCATGAGCATCATAAAAACACTATCTGGTGTGAGGGAAGAGAAAAAACAATGGTGGTAATACTTTCTGGTCCCTTTAAGGTAGAAACTGGACTGGAAATCTTTCCATTTCCTTCCTTCTTTCCTTCTTTCCTTCTTTCCTTCTTTCCTTCTTTCCTTCTTTCCTTCTTTCCTTCTTTCCTTCCTTCCTTCCTTCCTTCCTTCCTTCCTTCCTTCCTTCCTTCCTTCCTTCCTTTCTTCTTTCCTTCTTTCCTTCCTAACAGCTATTTGTAGCAACCAGTTACAGAATGTAATATTTTAGCAAGAAATTAAGAAAAAGATAATTCAGGTTAAGGGTCTTCAAAATGGGTTTCACCAAGATGCTTTAAGGGTTCCGCAAAACCTGATGCCTTATTTTTTTCATGGATGAAGATGCTTTAAGGGTTCTGCAAAGCCTGGTGCCTTATTTTTTTTCATGGATAATGAGGATATGACTGATTCTACCATTCATTATCATACTTTTAAATGTATTTGTTTTGCTCATTGAAACAGCTGCATTTTGATTAAGTGCTGAAACAAGTAACCACTGTAACCTTTTTTGTATAAGAAAACGTAGTCATCACTCTCTACTGAAAAGCCAGTATGAGAACTTGAATTGGCTCTCACACCTGTTGATTGTCAGGTCAGCCTTCTTTCCTCTACACTGTTTGACCACTTCACAGGGAGCATCTTTCCTCTATTCATTTGTATTGGCGACTCTGCAATTTGCTAGTGTAATTTATTAACATGTTTAACTATTAAGCAGCTGTCATTAAAAAAGATAAAGAGGGCCGGCGAGTGGCGCAGTGATTAAGCGCTGGCTTGGGAAGCCCGTGGCCCCAGTTCAGTCTCACATATGAGGGCCAGTGACACTGCCCTCAAAAAAAAAACAAAAAAAAAAAACAAAAAGATAAAGAGGGTAGGTCTTCTAGTAATCACTAAACATTGTTTTTTGTTTTTCCTTTATAATGTTACAGTTTTATCCAGGTTGGTGTACTGAAGTTCACCTGAATACTGGCAACCAGAAACATTGTCACATATAACCAAAAGGGAAAAAAAGCAGGAGAAGGAGAAAGAAGAAAAGGAAGGGGACAAAAATAAGGACGATAAGAAGAAGGAACAGGGAAGGAAGAAGCTTTAAAGATTACACGGCACTCTGGAAAATCTTAGTATTTTGCAATGTTGTATATTCAATATGTCGTTGGATCTACCTTGTGTGCATAAATACCTATGTTGAGAGTATTTAAAATCCAAAACAGAGTTTTTATATATATTCATAGATTTCTTCTTAAATACATTCTTGATGGTATGGCAGAGATTGTGATTTTGACTTTACAAGGTGCAAACTAGGGAACACGATTAAATGATTGTCCCAGTGGCATCCAGCAAATGTGCAGCAGAATGAGAATTGTAATATATTAACTCCTACCACTTTCATAACTTTATCTCTAGTGCAGTCATTCTGAATATATGACTCTGATCACTTAAGTCATAAACTTCTATTGAAAAACAAACACGTTTCAAAAATCCTCCTGTCAAAAATGTCAAAGTCCAAAGACAAGAAAAACCTGGAAAATATTTATACTGTGTACAACAGATAAAAGGGGAAAAAATCCAGAAAACAACAACAGCTCAAAGGAAAAATAGACCAAGGATAAAGCAAGCAGTTCAGTTCACAGAAAGAGATTCGAATAACTTAAAACCATATGGAGAGATGCTCAACCTCACTAATTATGCTGTGAAATGCAAATTAAATAACAAAAAAAAAAAAAAACAAAAAAACTTTTTTTAACCTATGAGTTTGGCAAAGATTATGAAATCTGGCAAGGGTATGAGGAAACAGATATTCTTATATCTCGTTGGGAGTACTTGGCAATATCTATCAATATTCTAAATGCACATATGCTTGAATGCAGCAATCCCACTTCTAGGAATTTCTCTTATAGGTAAATACCCACATGTGTGCAAAGACATATGGAGAAAGATCGCCACTGCAGCCAGATAAATGACCATCAGTAGAATACAATGGAATACCTTTGCGTCATTAAACAAATGATTTATAATAAAGATA
Organism: Aselliscus stoliczkanus; assembly: GCA_033961575.1. Taxonomy (NCBI): domain Eukaryota; kingdom Metazoa; phylum Chordata; class Mammalia; order Chiroptera; family Hipposideridae; genus Aselliscus; species Aselliscus stoliczkanus. Next base: position 118,728,853 of record CM066736.1, read on the forward strand.
TTGTCATGGAAACCATTTCAAATAGATTATGTTTTCAAAAAGAAATTGTAGAACATTGTTTAACCATGTGTCCATTTTGGGTAAAAACCACTTATCCATCCTATCCACTTGTATATGTGGATGACTCTGAAATTTAGATAAATAATCTCAATCTCTTCCGTGAACTCTAGACTTGCATCTATGTTAACATGGTGCTTCCAGGACACTTCTTGATTTCCCCCCTTCCCCAAACCTACTCCCATGACTTCCTCATTCTAATAATTAGCAGCAGTACATATCTAGTGACCCAAAACCGAATCTTTATCTTATCCTTCTCACATACTCCATTTCCAATCAGCAAGTTCTGTGGCCTGAACCCCTAGAACACACCTAAAAATTGATCATCTTGGTCTCTTTCCAGTGATAACACTTCAAGCCATTAGCCTCCTTCCGAGACATTTTCTTATATGCCTTTCTTCCACTCTGTGTTCCCTATAATCCATATTGCACTGAGTAGGTAGAGTGATGTTTTTATACATAAGCCACACTTTGCCTAAAATCCTCTAATATTGTCCTATCACATTTAGAATGAGATCCTCTTTAACAGACTTCAAAATCCCTACATTTTCTGGATCCTGTCTGTCTCTCTGACCTGCACTCCTCCTTTGAAGTGCACAGAAAACGTATTACAAATGGGTAGCAATCTGGTAATGGTGAATCTGGCAAGAGCTACTCTGAACTTTTAGAATTTGCAGCTCAGGCTGCTTCCCTCTTAGTCCCTGCACTCACTCACATGCACCCTGCGTATCTCCCTGTTAGTTTCAGCTGCTGTTCTCAGGTTGGCTCGCTGGGTTTCCAAGCAGTGCCCTTTGCTGATTTCAAGTGATTTTCCTAGTCTCAGACCATTAGTCAAAATGCTATTCATCACCTTTGCTTCCTCCTATAGCAAGCAGGATGTCACAGGGATTTTGTACTTGTCCATGGTTTGCCCTCATCCATTATATGTGGGATGTGTAGGCTACCTTGTCATCTAGTTAGACAGTCACTTTCTTATTAATTGTTGGATTTTTAAATTCTACTTCCTTGTTATTTTTTCACTTCATGGAGGGATGATGAGAGATTCATAAACTGCTGTACAGCTTCCCCCATCACTTCCAAACCCTTTTCATAGTAAATTAAATGTATTCTGGGTATTGTTTGTTTGTTTTTTACATTTTATGTTATGCACTTATGTTTCCTTCAATTAAATTATATTTATTAGGGGGGAAATTTCAGCAGAAAGCACAGGTTAGACTTCATATGCAATATAAGCCCAAGTTCAAGAAGACAAAGAAAAAGAAATAACACAGCAAAATAGAAAAAAAAAAATCCTCCAAAAAGAAAAAATATATTTTTATTTATTTGATTTAGGAACATATCTGGAAAGCCAAATAGCTTCTTTGTTTTGATTTTATAAATAAAACAATTATATATATATATATATATATATATATATATATATATATATATATATAAAATAATGTATGTAGATAATTTTTTAATAGGCCACTTTTTTTCCACTTTCTATATCATTATCTGTCAAAATTAAGGAAATGGAAGGAAGAGTTCTCTAAAAAGATAAGACTTGATGAAAGTGAATTCAGAAAGGAGAGTTTTTGATCACTAAAAAGGTAAGAACTGCTTGGAGACAATGCTATTTTGTCCAAAGAAAACAAAATTAGGAGCAGAGCATTGTGAACCTTGCTCTTCCTCTAACAGGTGTGTGGCCACCGGTGAACCGTACAGCCCTCCAGGGCCACTGTTCTCATATAAATTGACAGAATAGGGTGATCACAGATTCTGGGGATCTGCAGGAGACTGAATCGGACCTCAATACATGCTTGGTTTAGTCATCACAAAACAAGGTGAATAACTGGCCAATATTACCCACAAAATATTCAGATTTCTAGTTTCTCTTACAAAATTAAGAAGGTTTGAAATCAAACAATGGATGGCACTGAATGACTGCCACCCTTTTAGAGGCAGTTTGAACTCTCCAGTTCATCCCTGTTCTAGTTTGAATTGTTTCTCCAAAAATGATATGTTGAAGTCCTAATCCCCAGTACCTCAAAATATGACCGCATTTGGGGGAAAAAAAGGTTCTTAACAAAGCAAATAAAATTAAAAGTGTCATTAGAGTGGGCCCTAACCCAATGCAAATAGGGGACTTGGGAGACACAGCAACAGACATGCAGAGGGAAGACGCTGTGAAGACAGCCATGTAATGAAGGTGACGTGTCTCCAAGACCAAGAATGCCAAGTATTGTCAGGCAACACAGAAGCTGAAAGATGCAAAGGACTTCCCTCCTCCCCCAGCGCTGTCAGAAAGAACACCACAGGGCTGACACCTTGATTTTGGACTTCTAGCCTCCAGTCATGTGAAACAATACATTTCTTTATTTGAAGCCACCTAGTGTCTGGCACTTTGTTGCAGCCACCCTAGGAAGCTAATACAATCCCAATACCCACTTGATGCTGCTTAGTCACCTATGTTGTCTTTCTAGCCCCTTTAGTCTTTGGAGAGTTTTGTCCTTTAGATTAAATGCATAATCTGTGTTTTCTACTATTAAGATCTTTAAAAAGCATTCAAAAAACCCCAGCATCTTAAAATAAGTAGTGAACATGCACCCAATATCTAAATACTGAACTCAGAATTCTTTTAAACAGGCAAAGCTCTTAGATAATTTTGTGTAAATAGAGCAAGAAAGGAGAGTTGGTTTGGCAACAAAGGATGTAGCCAGAAGGAACCTGCTGGGAAATGATGTTTTGCCTGACAAGTTCTTCTTCAAAAGGGCTTAACAACTGTTTTGAAAATACTATGCTGGCCATATTCTTGTTAAGACTTTGCTGTTCAAGAAGGCTCACAAAGTCATATTATTGAAAGAGATCAGAAAGTAGACAAAAGGTGATCACTTCATTAAGAGTTTACTCGGTCACTGAGAATGACAAGCCTACTTCTCAAGTCTGTCAGCATGTAGCTGAGGCTATGAATACCACCACCTCGCAGAGAACCAATGCACATGTTGCAAATACAGTAACATGTTGACTCTTGGGAATAAAAGATAAAGTTGCCAAATGAGTCTTGGATGCTGCTACTTCATCAGATGGGTGGATCAAAAATACTGGGACTGGAAGGAATGATACCATGGAAATACCATGAAATGGACAGTTACTAGCCCAGTGCTTTGGTCCTCTCTCTGGTTGTTACTGACTTGAGTGTTTTGACCTCTCTGGGGCAGACGGAAATGCACTGGGATACTCTAAGAATAGAACACCCATCTGTTCTATTTCCTAGGTATCCAGCCAAAGAAAATAATTGAAATTGACTTGAAAACTATATAACAAGGTATGTGTTATTCATGTTGTCATCATCATCACCATCACCATCTTCACTACTTCATGGAAATTTACCTGCTGGGAGTTAAGGTCTTTTTTCACAGAAATGTTAACTTTTTTTTTTTTTTTGATGGCAGTGTCACTGGCCCTTATATGTGGGACCTGAACCGGGGCTGCTGGCATCCCAATCCAGCGCTTAACCACCATGCCACTCACCGGCCGAGAAATGTTAACTTTTCTAAAGTTATCTGAAACTCTCAGATTAGGCTTTCCTCAGGACTGAATAAAACCTGAACAAATATAGAGTGCATCTTTTGATAATGGTCAGCGAAATACAAATGTTAATTGGTTTAGTGTTTTGTGGCTGGTTGGGTCCTTCAGCTCAGTATACATTATTAGGCTGATGCTGCATCTCCTTTTCATTTTTACTTCTCTGATTTGCATTAGCAATTAAACACACGTAAAGACAGACTATCTTAAGGAAGATAAATAAGGAATTGTCACTAATCTGTCTTTCAAGACAGGGAACCTCATTATGACAGAAATATTGTACAGCATGGGTATATTTTTAGCATGTCAGAGAAACTGGACATGTGCTACAAATTGACTTAACGCTCCCTGTGACATAGTGGGCACTAGTTATAGGGTCACAAAGCCTTGGTTTCGATCTAGACTTCACCAATTCCAAGCTAAGACACTTTGGTGGGTCATTGATCTCTGAGGGCATGAATTCTGCCTGTGAAAACAATGGATAACTCACAGGATTGTTTTGAGATTAAGTAAAACAATGCAGGTGAAAGTGTTCTGGAGGTCTAGAGTCCCATTGTTCCTGGGGGGAACCTGAAATCATGTGGCACTGCTCAGAGGAATTCAACAGAGTCAGCAAGCAAACCCTCCAGGGAGTAGCAATTGGCTATTGAGCTATCATCTCTTAACTGCGTCCCCGGATTCATTTTTAATATCTAGTTACTCATTGTGTCTGTTCCGTTTCTTTCAACCTGTTTATTAATTTAGCTTTGACAATAGACTTGTTTTCAAAATCCAGAAATTATTTATTTATTTATTCATTCATTCATTTATTTATTTTTTCTTTCCTGTGACTTGACCTACTCTCTAGGCCTCATGCTTCACTGCCTAAGTCCTATGTGTGTTGGTTACTGACTCACTGTTCTAATTACTAATCATGATAGATATCCTTCTGATGAAGCTAATCTATAAGGCTAGTACTGTGTTATGCATGTATTAGCATTATCTTATATAATCCTTAAAAACTTCCTGAATTTTACAAATAGCATACATATAATGTATAAAGGTCAAGTAAATTTCTCAAAGTTATACAATTTGGAAATGAGGTCCAGAAATTGCAGCTCAGGTTGACCTGTCTTGTAGGAATCTCAATCTACACAACAAGGGCAATCTGCTTAGGATAGGAAGCAGTGGAAGTCAGTACACATGTGTCACTGACCATAGTTCAAACAATTTTTCTTACTCTAGAGTTTTGCCTGGTCCCAGGGCTCTTTTGCATTTTTATTTAGATAACATGATGTCATCAGAGACATCCTCATTTATGATAGAAGATGAACTTGGAAGCCCATAAATTCATCGAAATACTATACTGTTTTTAATTGCTTCCATGTGCAGAGACTACCGTAAGTCTGAGGCGGGGGGAAGAGTAAGTGGGGTGAACCACCAGACTGGTTTGGAATTTTCAGGGCTAAAGCCAGTGACAGTGCTGGGGAAACTGGAACAGCATATTTACCCTGGAAACAGGGTCATTGCCATTTTACAGATGAAATGGTAATGGAGCTTCACAGCCACCACAGGGTGGAACCAAAGCTTCAATGGCGATTTTGGGACTCAAGGTCCAAAGCACAATCAGCCACATGACCAGGAGCAATTTATTCTAGTAAAGTGGGGAAATCTTAAATGACATGGGGCTAAATAAATGCCATCATGTGGTACAATAGACTGGAACAAAAATCTAGCTATGTAACCAGAGAAAATAGTAATATTTGAACAGTGAATTCTGGCTCTAACTTGATTTTTCTCTATTGTTTTCTAAAGGCTAATTGAATGAATATGTCAGGAGTCACCCAGTTCTCTGTGAATTAAAAATACTATTTTTTTCTTCACTATTGCTATATATATATATATATATATATATATATATATATATATATTTACCTGCAGTCAGTAAAAGTGATGTGGTAATAGTAACTTGTTTTTGAAACACATTTTTATACAATCTTTTAGTATTTATGCCAGTGAAAACATGCAGAATTTTAAAAGAGTGGTCCAAGGTGTTATTGATACTATTTATATTTGAGAAAAAAACCAAAGATGTCAAAGTGGGGAATACAATTCTGGGGCAGGTTCTATTGTAGATTTAAAATATTAGCGCAAACAAATACATGAAAGAAATTGGCCACTGAGATAGTTAAGGTGGCGCTAAATCCTCAGAATAGGCATATTTGTATTTCTGCACTAGTGTAAGGCAAGAAATTGAAGGCAATAAGAAAAACAAACAAACAACAACAACAACAAAACATGTAGTCTTCTTTATCCTACAACTTCCCCTTAGAGTGGTTCAAATGGAATGGAAACAGCGATGTGAGTCTCCTTGTCTTTAAAAAATTAAAGAATCTCTATCTGGAGTGCAAACACATTCTACATTTTCAAAGAGAGGAGGGGAAGCAGTAGATGGAAAATAATTTACATAAAAAGAAAAGAGACCTAAAAAACACACACACATATGTCTTAGTAAAGGAAAAAGAAACTATGAACTCATACCAGTCATCTCAGGACAGTTTCTCCTAAAGAGTAAGGAGAAATCATAGAAGGCTTCGCACATTTCTGCATCTCAAATCACTTCAGGCAAGAGTGAAGATGATGCTTTCTGGAAAACTGTATGGATGACTCAAAAGTGGCTCTACTAGGGAAAGAAACTCTGCTAGCAAGAGTGCTTGTGAGAATCGGGAAAACAACAACAACAACATCTATTTCTAAATTAGCACATCTTACATGCTGTTTAACTACTAGGAAAGAAAAGAGGAACAGAAGTGGACTCAATTGCTTTCCCAACCACAAATGAAAAGCATTGTTTTCAACAGATGTCTTCCCATTTATCATCTTGCTACAAATAGGCATTTAGTCCTTTTACAGTGTCCTTTTCATAACAAGGATGCTTGGAGGATGATGAGAGGGTTGTCTCAGTGGTGAACCCTAGGGGACTCATGCCAGCTCAGCCTTGAGGACGTGAGGTCACTCTGTCTAGTCACTCTAATTATGATGAATGACATACAGAGAGGTTTTCAGTCTGGAGAATCAGAGAGTTAAATCCATGACTTCCTTTTAGGAGCTCACTCAGCTCTTTCGAGGATGTGAGAATTACCAGAAGTACATGTGTGACTTTCTTCCAGAGGAGACCCTTGACCTTAAAATTCTTCAGCATCAACCTCATTAGGTGTCATGTAATTGAACATGCCAGTAAAACACAGTCACAATTGAAGGAATAGAAAGGATTTTCCACAATGACACACCCCCACAACTCAAGAGAATTTCTTAGATTAGATCACTCAAAGGAACGAGTGAATAAAGCTGTCTAGTGTTTGCTCCAGGGATGGGATCATTTGATAGCTGAGCCAAAATTCAGAATCAAGAGAGCATTTCACTCTTCCTTATACTGAGAACACTTGCTTCTTGTGGTGAACAAGAGTAAAAATAACAGTTCTTTCTCACATTCTCATTCCATCATTCATAAATATCTTTGTAGTTTTTGGAGGTTCAGGTGATGTCCAAAGCAAAGTAAATGAACACAAATCTGGGTCCGGGCACTCTCCTAGGCTTCGCTCCCTTTTCCCAACTACCAATACCCTGAATTTCTGTTATTTTCACTTGATTGGTCAATAACAAGAGTTTTCATCCAATTTAAAGCCTTCATTTTCACTTGGACCTAATGCGAGGCCTTTGATTGTACCCAAAGAATAGGTAGGAAGTCGTGCTTATGAAAAATTTCACACTGTCTTAACTTACCACTGACCAAAGGAAGAGGGTAGTATCATTACTAAAAATCATTTGTTCATTTGCTTATTAATTCAACGATTATTTTTTATCACCTACTAGGCACTGATCCAGGCACTGAGGTTATAGAAGTAAGTAGAACAAACCCCTTTCATGGTCCTTACCTTCTATTGTGGAGAGAGTAAGAAAAGACAAGTAAAAAGGTGAGTAAGGATTTATGAAGTGGAAAATCAGAGTCAGACCTAAGAAAGTGCTCAACAAAGAATAATTTCAACACCAAAATTTATTAAGTAGATGATATATTCATATATAACATATGATAAATTACAGGGTGAGATAACTGATCTAAGAAAGTTATACTAAGTTTCATAAGATCATATAACTATGAATCCATAGGGCTAGAACTGAACTCAGGAGTTTACTATGCCAAAGTGTGGAGTGAGTATGACTTTTAATGTATCTATAGTATATTTTCTTTTAATAGAAATCAACTACAAAATGATATTCCATTCCATGCGTCCATGTCTCCACTAAGATTTATTAGAGTATCGTCTATTCCATGGACCAATAGTTTAAAAACATGTTAATTGATTATTTCTCCTATTAACAAGATTTAAAATAGGGGGGGAGGGAGAGTATTTGTTATTTAACAACAACAAAAAGTTAATAAATATTTCCTTGCTCCAAATAAAATGCACCAATAACAGAAGTGATTAAAAGGAAAAAAAAAAGACATATATTCCATTTCTTCCAAACCACCTTGGTTTTGCAAACATCTTCCCTCTTATTGTCAATTAGACACTTCTAGATAGGCACTACAGTCTTCCTGTGAGAATTTACATTGCACAACTGTGGGAGTGCAGGTTTCTGCAGCTACTTCTTGGTAACCTCTTTCAGGTGGGAAAGAGTGAATCGCTCCTCCCCATGGTCTCCAGTTCTCTTCTATGCACCCCAACAGACTGACCGTCGGCTTACAGAGGGCAGTGTGTCCCTTCATTCAGCTTTCTGCTTTCCTTCGTAGGCATGTTTGTTTTCTTTCTTCTTAATCTTTCTGAACAGTGAAAACCCTTGGGAAAAGTGTGTGATCCTGTCTCCTGGTCTGTTGACACAAGGCCTCTTGATATTCACATAGCCTTCCTCCGGCTGGTGCTCCAGGTTCTGAACCTCTGCCTTTCACTTCCATGTGACCAAAGGCTATTTTTCAGCAAGCGATCACAATGGGAAGGAGCTGACAAATGAATACCTGACTCCAAAGGCAGGCTCTGCATGGCAGTGCAGTGGAGTGCCAAGAGCATATTACACCCTAATCTAAGCAGCCATCTGGTCACCTAGGCTACCAGAGCAGGGCTGGATCTGAGTCCATCCTCATTGTTTGATATGGAGGTATCATTTACATAAAATGAAATCTGACCTGTTCAGGTGTACACACCTATATTGACAAACTTATATCATAATCAATATATAGAATATTCCTGTTATAGAATTTTTCAGTGCCCCTTAGTGGTTGATCTTCAACACTGATCCTTATTCCTTGGCAAATGCTGGACTGACTTTTGTCCCTATAGTTTTGCCCTTTCTAAAATGTCATATAAATGGAATGAGACAGTGTAAAAATAGGTCAGATCATGCCAGTCTTCTGCTCAGGCCATCCCAATGGCTTGTCATTGGATAAAACAACAGCTCTGCAGCAGAGCTTAGAGGCCCTGCTGCTGCTGGTGGAACTATGTCCCCAAAAAGATGTTGAGGCAATAATTCCTGGAACCTGTGAATGTGAATTTGGAAACAGGGTGTTTACATATGTAATTGAATTATATTTTAAAATGAGGTCATACTGATGTAGGGTGGTTCCTTATTCCAAAGTGACTGGTATCTTTATAAGATGAGAAGAGTCACAGAAACCCAAGAGCATGTGTGCGCACACACACACACCCACACACAGAACATCATGTGAAGACACACAGAGGGAAGACAAGGCAGAGATATATCGCAGTTCAGTAGCTGCAAGTCAAAGATTACCAAGGTTTGCCAAAGGATTGCCAACCCAAAACTAGGAGAGAAAACATGGCCCATCCAACACCTTAATTTTAGACTTTCAGCCTCCAACATGAGGGTAAATTTCTACTGTTTTAAACCACCCAGTTCAGAGTACTTTCTAATGGCAGCCACAGGAAAAGAATACACCTGGCTATCCCCCTAACTCCAACTCATGGTGCTCTTCCCTTACTTGGTGATCCCCCAGTTGCCTAGGGGTTTCTTCACTTATTCAAATTACTGCATCTTTCTCATCTCAGATACTTCACACAGGTTGTTTACATCCTTTTGTCTATTCTCTGCCTTGTTAAAATCCTACTCATCTGTCAAGGCTCAGTTTAAATGTCATTTTCTCTGAGAATAATTCCTTGATCCCCTAAAAAACAAAACAAAACAAAACAAAATGCTGATTTGCATTGCTCTCTGAACTCTCTGAACTTTTATTTTGCAGCATTTATTTCAATTTATAATTATCAATTTATATTGGTTGACTTATTTATTTGCCTTTCGTCTCCACAACAAATTGTAAGCTGTGAGGTCCAGATCCATTTTGTTTTGTCTCCGATTGTGTATTTCTCTCTCAATCTCTCTCTCCCTCTCTCTCTCTCTCTCTCTCTCTCTCTCTCTCTCTCTCTCTCTCTCTCTCTCTCTCTCTCTCTCTCTCTCTCTCATCTCCAGAATTAATTCCTGGAGAGAAAATCTTCCCCAAAAGGAGGAATGCCTGATGCCTGACTCTTGAGATTCTCTTACTTCAATTATCAGAGCCACCTCCATTCTGGTTCTAGAGTGTTCTTTTTCTCTGTAGTTATATAAAAAGAAAAACACACGACCCTGCCCTACATTCCCTTAACATTTCTGAGGCAGAGTGGAAAGACTTTAACAAACTTAAAGGGAACACAGATGTTAATACTTTTTTATATTCGGTGGGTAGAGGCTGATACACAAAATCTCAAGTTACCTATCAAATTCACCCTATAATTTAATTACCAGTTATTCTAACTCTATCTCAAGATGTACCCAACAGGTAGTCTTCTTAGACATAAGGAGAACACTGTGGTTCGGATAAAGAAACTAAGATTTCTACTTGTTCATATCAAGGGGTATTGCTAAATGGCCCTACTTTCTACCTAAGATACAGAAATTGTTTCTAGGTGAGTGGTCTCAGTATTTTTTTAGAAAAGTTCCCTTCTCCACATTTTTCTACATGGAAGTGCCACATCTCTCCTCCCGTCTGTGTATTAAAGTCTATGACAAATTCGTAACCACATCATGAACATATAATCTTTCATACAAAAGTTTCATATATTCACTCCTAAAGATTTGCATCAATAGTTTTCTTTGCAAAATTTGAAAGAAAATCAACTATTTCTTTTTTATATCTCCATGGGGCTAGGACAGTGCTGAATATACCGTATAAACTTAGACAATCCATATTCACCAGATGTTATCTTAGCTTTCCACAGGAATACTTTCCTCAGGACTTGGGCTAAGTTTTATTTTAAAGGCTTAGAACCTTATTAGTATACATATAACTGAACTGAAAGTAATTTACCTTCTGAATACACATATAAAATATATAAATGTATATACAACTAGGGTGTGTAGAGGCTGAATATTAAGATGAAAGCTATTTGCTGAGAGTCAGGTTGTTATCCTTACGGCAAAGTCAACCTTTGATCTGAGGAAAATTACAAGTTCCCTGGAAATATCTGGATCATAGGTAAGCAAGGTGGTGCTTTGGCCAGAACTTGGAGCTACCTTTATTAAGTATTCCCAGGGCTACAAAGAGGTCCATGATGCTCTCCGGACTCTATCTTAAAGCACTTGTCAGGTTGTGTGGATCATACATTGTTATGTGAATTTCACCTACATCAGTCATTAAGGCCATTTGCCAGTACCAAGAAAAAAAATCCCAGGTATAATACACATCCTCTTTCCTTCGGAGGGCAAAACATGTTTTGTACATGTGTATAACCCATCGTTGGCTACACTGGTCTGGCTTTGGTCTAAAATAGTGGACATTTCAAAGGCTGAGAGGAGATGATGTTACTTTAAGAAAGCAACTGGTGAGATTTTTCTATTGTTGACGTTAAAAACAGAAATCCAACTCTTTCCCAATCATCAGCTTGATGACCTAGGAAAATACATTTTGGAAGCTATAAATGCCTCAGAAAGAGGAAAGTGTTCTTTTGCTAGAGTGGAAAAGTGATAAACTACAGAAGGCATGAGTAACTATAGATTCTCTTTGGGTCAGAGGTTAGCACCAGTATACCTCTCTTAAGAAATTATTGAGACTGATGTTCCTGTAAGTAAAAATCCAGATGGAGAAATTAATGAATCCAAAGTCACACATCATTACTTTATAGTCAAACTATAAAAAGCTTAAAATACATTTTCATTTATTGCAGATGAAATAAATGAAAGAAAAAGAGAGAACCACTCTGATCAGTAGGAGACACAGTATCAAGTCTCGGTTGTGTTTTTTTACTGGCTCTGTAAATAGAAATTTAAAAATTGACAGATATAAACTAAATCTATCAATAATATTAACAAATTTAAATAGGGGTAAGCTCTCCTCTCATAAGATGAAGATTATAATATTGTTCAAAGCAGTATCCAACTATATGCAGTTTATGTGAAACTCACCCCATAGTAAATACATTAAGATTGAGAATAAAAAAAATAAGTGACACTCTGAAGGAAACTTGAACAAAAAAGAAAGAAGGATACTAATATCACCTAAATTCACATGTAAGGTAAAAAGAACTAATTGGTATGAGGAGTGTTATATTTAAATTACAAAAGTTGAAAAACTACATGAAGATATAGAAACAAAATGGTATATGCTGTAACACCATCCCATAAGTATTTTATCAATTCAACAGAATAAAATTTTAAGCAGAGCAAATCCAGAATTTCTAGATATAATGAGCTTAGAGAAAGTGATGAGTTTGGAAAAGAGAGCCAGGGGAATGTTTTACACCAGTGTTTGTATTTGGATTGCATGCTACAAAAAAATAAAATAAAATAAAATAAAAAAATTCACGTTTTCTAAAGATACTTTAAGTCACACTTAACACAGGATTGAGAGACTATTAATTGTCCATAATGCAACATATTGTACTTATTTTTAGGGTTGCATGTAAGGAAAGAAGATTGGTGGGCTGAACCCCAGAAAGAAAAATTGGAATTAAAGAGAAACAATAGCAACAGCAGCAACAAAAGATGTAGGACTAGCTTATTCTGTTGCCCCCAAATCAGGTCTGCTATTTGGGCCAAAGAAATTGGCCATCATCAGTCATGCTGTTCCTCTGCCTCATGGCTTCACTGGAATCGGCATAATCAAAATTGGCCAAGGAATTATTATTTTTTTCTGGTCGGGTTTGGATCAATTCTTTCATACGACAGTGTTTGGTTGTGGCCATCTTTCTCATCACCCATCTTTGAAAAAGTAGCTAGTTCTTCCTGAAAGCCACAATAGGCTCTACTTTATTTACCACTGAAATCTGGATGCTGGCATATTAGTTTCCTTAAAGCTCTGTGTAAATATGTATTGTTATGTTAGCCAGAAGTCAAGCACAGGTATATGAATGAGATAAGAACTTGTTCCCATCCTAGAAGGGGAATAGTGAATCAGCTCAAATCACCAAGAATGCCTGGGGTCGTATTTTCAGGACTAAAAGAAGCATGTTTACTTTTTAACAGCAACATGCATTTTTGCCATGAAATCTTGATCTTAATACTGTGGGCGTCAAGCAGGGCTAATCTTGTGCTCACTGTCAAAATAATAAAAATAAGTTACTGAAATGCTGCAGGGATGGTTCAAACCCTTTACAAGTATTAATGTATGTAATCCTCACAAGAGTCTTCCGAGACACATGTCTTTATCCCCAGGACACCACTGAGGAAACAGCATTGAGAGATGACATATCAAAGATGGTAATTCTGGTATTCACAGCTCAGCAGCCTCCTGCCAGAGGCTAAGCACTTAGCCACTGCACTACACTGCCCTTCCTCCAGGGACCCATTTGGTAGGTGCATCTTCCATTCGTTTATACTATACTTTGATATCTGTGTGTGTATGGCACGGGGGGTGGGGTTAATTCCTTATTTAGCCTATAAAATAAGAAAAACGATTACTCTTTTCCTTTGATACTTAGAATCTTTATCTTGCTTGTTGCCAGCCAAGTGTTTGCAACATGGAATGCACTTAGTACATGTTTTCTAAAAAAAAAAAAAAAAAAATGAATAAATCACATCAAACGTCCCCCTTGCTCACAAATATCCCAGCATTGATATAACAAGTTCACATCTGAACTAAGGTAGTAAATGTCTACTCTAATTTGACCTAACACAGCTCACAGGTGATACTCTACAGGTCTCCTATCTTTCCATTTAGAAGCATAACCTCTCCATTTTTGTTTTTGTTTTTTTAATAAACCAAAGACTCCAGAAAGAAGAAGGAAGAAAAATGCCTTCCCCTCAAAGATGTCAACGCCAGCATTGTTGTATCATATATCAGGGACCTCAAAACACAATGCAACTTTCCATTAGTAAGGGAAGGCACTTGACCTTGGGAAAACTTATCACTGTTACCAAAGGGATTAGCAAATGCTCCATTTTCTGACTGTCTTCAATTACTTGGATGAGCAATTAAAATGCTAATTAAAAAACAATCCAAAACTTAGCACTCAGAAGCTTATGAAATAATGCACTCACATGTCCTACCACACAGGCAACTAATAAGGTCACAAAACAAAGAATGCTTGGAAAGAAGAGTTGAATCATAATAATTTTAATGATCCATTCTTTTTATGTGTGCACAGTGACCACACACACTATCATTCTTCAAAAAATATAAATTAGCATATTTTTTTAAAACTTGCTCTAAGGAAAGCAACTATTTTATTGAAATAATCATAGGAAAATTCAAAAAAATATTCCTAAAGATAGGATATGACTTAAATCAGTCAAACTCAGTATGATTAATTAAAATACTGATAACTCAATTTGCATAATGTTGAGGGATATGGGTTTTCACATTTACCCTTTTAATAACCTGGACTTGGGCGTTTTCATTATTCATTCACATTCGCTCTTGAGGGCGAGTTGAAACTTAGGTTTGCTTAGTGCTGTCATTGCAGTCAAGTACCACTGCAGTGATAGTCTTTATTTGCAGTGTATAAAGGTTAAAATATTAACTTTGACCCTTGGTTGGGTGCAACTGATCTCACAGATTCATTGCACACAAAGATGCCGCTATGAAATACGTCTTTACCAAGTCACAAACAGGACTGATGCTAGGTTACAGTAGTGGGGGAAGATACCGAAGTGATGAGTTACGGTACTTAAGTTAACTGTTAGATATTTGAAAATTTGTGTGCCCCAACAGGGGTTAAACCCAAGGAAGCATATTAGAAGTTAACAATGAAAACCCACATCTAAAAAATAGGCTGCATGAATGCATGAAGGAAGGAAAGCTTCCTAAGCACTGCTCTATGCCTAAGGTCTAAAACTGTACTGAGCACAAAGGGGATATTATATGTAGATGAAACAAATTCACAGAATTTTAACCAAATGCAATCCCTCTTAGGAATGTCAATCTAAAATGGGAGAATCATCTGTTTTCTAAATAAATTATATTTTGTGGTGGAAATATAAATATTTAAATGTTCTCTAACCAACCTGGTCACTAACGTCAGTATACTCAAATAGCCAAACACTAGTCTAATCATCTTCTTGAAAATTCCGTAAACATTTGCAAGGAGATGAAGCTCAGCTTTTGAAATTTTCCTTTCAAAAGAGGCTTTTGAAGAAAATGTTTTATATATACATTTGCCCATTTTATATGAAAACAATAGTCTTTCAGACTGAGTCTATTTGTTCTAGTTTTACAGCCAATCTACCCCCTGCGCTCAGTATTATTGCAATTCCTTTCACTTGTCTCAACTTCAGTCTCACCCTACTTAATTCGCCCTCCAGAATATTATCTCCCCTTCTAAAACAAAGTATTTGTAGTATTTAAAATGCACACTCAGATGGCTATGCAACAGGGCCAAATCCAACCTCTTTACCATGCCATCAGTCTTTTGAATGGGACCTTCATTCCTCCAACCACTTTCCACATCCTACTTGCGAATAGGCCAAATCATTTAACTCTTCTCAATCTTTGTTCCTGTGGCCCCTTCTGCTTACATTATTTTTTTTTTCTTTTCCACGCATACTTATATATGATTTCATATTTTGAACTAAAATAAGTTATCGTTCCTTAGAAATTGATTTATTTTATGAAATTAAAAAGATCCTCTGCTGACGTGAATAGAGAAGATTTAGAATCAACAGAAGATTATGAGAGAAATTTATCACATATCCATTTATAAGAAGCAACATCACACACACATATATATGTATAGCATTCACGTATATGTGTCTGTGTGCACATACGGGCTTATGAAATACACTGCTCAGATATACTTTAACATTGAATGACTTCTTTTATCCTAAAGAGGTATTAACAGGTCTGTATAACTGATAAAAAAGTCTTTTTTTGGTAATACAATGTTGGCCAGTAAATTACTTCAGCATGGAACAGATGTGTTGACAAAGTAGCAGGTTGGACATGTGGTAACATTTTTGCAAACTGCAGAGCAGAGACCTCATACTGAGATAGATACCTGTGGGAATATACACTTCCCAGACTCAAGCGAATTCTGAGGAATAGCTTCCTCAACTGCTGCAGGTCTGAGACCACTGACTTGCGCATTTTCATTTAGTCTGCTGGCATTTTTTGCTTTAACTTCTGTGGTAAGGATACTTCCTATTCAGAGAAGGCACAAAAAGCACTTTTGAATGTAACTATATTTACAAATCATAATGATGAAATGATCTAATAGTAACACATAGTGCCTTGGCTCATTTACCCTCGTAATTAGATTAGGTTTGGTATGCCAACCCCAGGCTTCTATCAGTGACTCAGTACAACAAACATTTATTAAGGCTCTATTGTTTGTAGAATTGGTTTGGTACCTGGGGATTGCAAGGTACATCAGGACTGATCTCTGCATTTAGGATGCTTATAGCATAGTAAAGGAGGCTACTGTAAACACGTAATTTATATATGTAATAGTCTAGGTTATTATAAACATTCATTATATGTTTGTAAAAAGAATATGTGAGTGAATCAACAAAACAATAAATGATGTAAGTGTGGATGGGGTGCTCTGGGAACACAGAGCAGGACCATACAACCCAAGCTTAGTAAGGAGGGATAAAATAGGTTCCTGGGAGAGTTATATTCTTGAGGACAAGTAGGAATTTGTCAAGGTAAGAAGAAAATCTGGGGCCCTTCAGGAGGAAACAAGGATCTAAACGAAATATCAGGAAATATAAGCTGGTTAGTACTTCTTGAAACTCAGTGCTCATAGGTCTTTGGAAATTGCCATATATCATGAGGGTTGTAAAAATATTCATAACTTATTTTTGCAATAAATAGCAATTAATATTGTTAATTTAAAATATGGAAAGCACAACTATGGAAAAGGAAGAGCTGTGCATAAAACAATAGGACACACTTTCCATAAGCTTCCAATTTACTATTTTTGCATGCCAAGCTGTGCGAGGCATAAAGCTATTCCTCAAAAGAACTGAGTTAAAATACTGAACTGAATGGGGAATCTAGAGTCATTCAGGGCAAGAAGCCTTAAAAGGCATCCTCCAGGCTTCTGAAATATTTCATTTGATCATGTTCAGGCCTGTATCTTAGCTCTCAAAAATACCCTTAGGGACTGCCCTTCTTTCGCTGTATCAAAAGCCTGGGAAGAATTGCAGCAGGAAGCTTTTCACAACACCAAAAAAATGCAGTGTAAATCTCCCACCAAAAGTCATAGAACACGGTAAAGGGACAGTCACTACTTCTTTCTTACCCTCAAACACCACCAAAAACACCAACAATACATAAATCAAAGAGCTAAACCATTAGCTCCTGGGGGAATCCTCTCAAATAGTAGCCCCAGTTTTCTATCATCATGTATGATTTTGAGATAAATTTTTTGCTTAAATTCTATTTGCAGATGAATAAGATTGACCTGAGAGAATGAGAGAGAGAGAGAGAGAGAGAATTTCTGGGGATACATACTCATATATAAACTCATATATTTTATATATATATATATATATATATATATATATATATATTATATATAATATATATATATACACATGAATATATATGTGTGTATATACATTATATATATTATATATATATAAATTCATATATACATATATGTTCTAAACTCACATTGTATATAAGGGCAGCTGTTAGGTTTAAACACACTTATAAAATGCATTTGCATTCCTAAAATTTTTCTGGCTTTGAAAACCTTATGCTGTTCTCTTGCTTTTTTCCTTATCTCATTTTAATTAGGCCAGCTAAAGAAAATGTAACATGCATTGGTACAAATTACCAACGCAGAACTTTGTCCAAGATATGGCCGAAACCAAGTGGTTTTTAAGAAAAACCATGCTGTTACTTTTCACAAGACTGCTTAGGGCTGAATGGCTCTCTATCTGAAATTAATGCTGTTGAAATTGATTAGTAGGTATTTGTGCAGCGTGACTGAAGAGGCCCGAGACCCAGCAATGGCCCACATGGGCCACTGTGACTGTTATCAATAACAACACAGCCACCACCCTACTTCCACTCTGGACTATAAAATCTCTGGGCTGTGATCATGTAACTTAATTTCTATATTGTAAGGACTAGTGCCACTCCCACACTATTGTGGGAATCTACTATATCTTATTTGCTAAATAAAGCAGAAAATATTGAATATTTAAAGACTACAAAGGACTACTTATGTGGTACTTCATTTAATTTATAAAACAAACTTCCTAAGGATTATTATAATATTCAAACATGACAAAAAAGTGATTCAGAGTTTACATAACTTGACAAGTTTATACAGCTAACACAGTCTAGGTCTAACATCCTAACTCACGCCCTCTGGATGTATTACTCTGTCCATCACAGCAACTTGCCACAAAATAAAGCATTCTAAGTCCATTGTAATAACCTAAGTGAGCTCAGTAATGGGATTTGCTGGGTGCTCACTAAGTCCACTGGGAAGAGGGGGCAAAAACTAATGCCAGTCAAATTGAGATTCAGAAATTCAGGGCTGCTGAGATCACCTCAACTTGGAAGACCAGTAGTCTAGAAAGCCACATTCCAGAAAGGGCAGCCTATGTTGGGTTGTTATCCATATCTAAGGGGGCTGCTCTGGTTATGGGAACATGCCAGCAGCCATCTCTGGGCAAAGGTGATACTGGCAGGTTTTACCATCACTACTTTGGTTACAAAAGTACACCAAGTTGAAAGACAAAACCCGTGATATCAGAAAATCTCTCTGTGGGCAAACAGGGTTCAAGGCTCAGGTAAAGTGTCAGATCCCCAGTTAAGCTGAGGTTCAAGGAAGGTCTCTACTTCCAGGAGGGAACCAGGGACTAAACACAAGGAAAAACATAGGCATATGAGACATGCAACGGCAGTTTTGGAGAAAGCCGCTCTCTGATGGTCATGTAAGAACTAGGAGTTCATTCTAGACTCAAAACTCCCAAGCCTCTGGGGGAGACTAATTCCGGAGCCTTTGCTGGGGAAGCACAGAAGTGAATAACTAAAGCTTGATTCTTTTTGAGTCAAGATTCTGTGAAGCTGGATCTTCAGGCTGAAGTAAATACATCATCATTCTGGGGAGCAACTAAATTTGTTAGACTTTTCCTTTTCTATTATGAAATTAACATTTGCCTAACTATATAATCCCTAAAACAGACTTGAAAATCTTACTGAAAACTGAAAGTTCCTTGTAAACTTTCAAGGGTTTGAAAGAGAAGTGTTTGGCTGAAACATTTGACTATGGTTGGTTGTCATAAGTCAACAACTGTGTCATAAAATATGCAATATTGATTGCTATTTACACTACCCTTGAAATAGTTCATCATAATTTTCCAAAATATAATTTATCAATAGGTCTGACAGATCCAATGCCACTTTATAGTGCAAATATTAGTGTTGAAAATATCTATCCCATGAAGAAAACCCAGTTCTTTTCTTCAGTAGATATTATAGATGTCACTTACCAATTAGTAATTGGAAAAAAAAAAAGGGAAAAAAAATGTAATAATGCATTGCAATTAGTTTTCACATCTGGGTTATAATTTAAATTAGTTATGGTTAATGCATTTGCTTTGCTTATTTTAATTATTTATGAAAAATTTATAAAGGTCAATTATAAAGTAGACCATTAAATTATCACCATTCAGCCATAATCAGCATCCAGAGAAGCACTATTTTCCAAAAATACTGGCATTTTATTAAACCTATCCCTTATCCTTTGTTTTAGAAGAAAACATACATACATACTTGATATCACAAAATGTTATCAGTGCACTTTTTAAAACAGAAGGATCTATTTTTGACATACTTAATTGTTGGCCTCTGTTCCCAAAGTTGCATTCTTACGGTTATCCTGTAACCGTATCCTAGGGATAGTCCATGAATGAGACCAAGATCTAGCTGTATTTTTATGCTTGCTTAGGTCCTCATGGGAAAATCTGAAGGAAAATAAAAATTCTGGGGTCATTTCAAAGGATAGTTAGAGTGAATCTGGTCTGAAAAAGTAGAATGTGGGAGGAGGAAATAAGCCTCGACCCTGAAGACGACATGGTGAGCTACATTAACTGGCAAAGAGAGAGTGGAGAGGTAGCATTGAGGCAGGTATCAGAGCATCGACGGTCAGGATGTCATGCCAAGAAAAGGACTGAGCCCGGATGCCAGGATGTCAACAGACTCACTGTGCATTCACTCCGTGATGTTCTGAGGACTTACACAGAGTGACCGTTTCACCCAGTTTACCTCAGACTTTCCTGGTTTAGCATTAAACGTGCTAAAGGTTGGCCAGATTGTTGTTTGCACTGCTGTTTCTAATTTTTTAGGGATTTAACATTGTAGGCAATACACTCCAAAGCTCAATTATTCTTCAACTTCACCCTTTTGTCCATGACTAAAGATTGGCCCACTCTGAAAAATATGTCTGGCCACCATGGATTAACTATACACAAAAACAATCCTTTCTAATTATGGTGTCTATAGATTTTCAGAAAATCCAAAAAGGTTGGGGAGGCTCTAAACCTCCTTTCTCCTTGGATTCCAGGCAGCCACCATTAATAATAACAATGCAAATTACAACAGAGCAGTCCACTAGGCAAGCTTACACATGCACGCACACACACAAGTACACACACCTAGGACAAAACCAGCTGTAATTCTGTGGAGGGGGAGAAGATCCCAAAGGTTTTCAGTGATCTTCTCTTTATTTTTATAGAAATCCCTGTAAGCCAGTTAATCCTCTTAATTTCCCCAACCTCATTTATACCTCCAACACTAATTTCCCACCAGGTTCTGAAATCCCTGGCTGAGGTATTTCCTTCGCCTTGTCTCTCTTTTATTTGCCTCCTCCGTCCTTGTAATTCCAGCTAGAAATTTCCACTGCCTCCTGCTAAGTGTGACACTATCATGTACTCTACAAGGTGAGTGATGGCTTGTTCTAGGAGAGGGGCTCAAAATGAAAAGGTGATACAGAGTATCTAAATCAACCTTTGGCCACATGGACATCTGAAGATTGTCACTAGAGGTCTTCTGTAAGTTCAAGTTGGTAAACTAAGGGGAACAAAGGGAGAAATATGCATTTATTTACATAAACTGGAAACATGAAGGAAACACATGCGAGCACACACACTTATACTCGTACACACATTCATTCTGCATGAAGAAATCCCATTCGCAAATACTTGTTTTAAGTATAATGTATAGGGCAGGCATCAGAGAGCTGAATTTAAGCATTCTGCGTTAGTATTAAAATATGAATGAGTTGGATATTTTCACGTGTAGAATGACCCATGTTTGCACTAATATTAGTGTGAGGATTCTGGCTGGAGGGGAATCCCCATTTGCCGCTGCTGCGGGGGCATCGCACTGTGGAGCCTTGACAGGAAAGAGTGGGCACTGAAGATAATTCCTGTGTTCCTGCCATCAAGCCCTTCTCCATAGAGCCTCGTACACCTGTAGGAGCAGGTGTCTCTCCTCCCCAGTTCCACCATCAAACCAAAAACAGTCTAAAGTAGACTTCAGACCAGACCAAGAGAGAATAGTGGTGGACTTACAGGAGGTAGAACCCTGTGGCATGCCAGGTCACATTGATTAACATGCTAGAGATTCAGCAAAGCATCACAGGGCATATTGTTTTTTTTCCATGTCATTAAGCGGTTTTGACACTAAACACCTGCATGACCTTTTTTTGTCTATTATGTATTAAGAGCTCTACATTAAGTTCATGGATAATGGATATTCTTGTGTTCAACTTTGTACTTTTTACAGAACTTGGCCCAGTGTTTTGAATATAATGAAGCTTAATAAATGTGTGTAACATGAAGAGAGCAATCTGAACATATATGAAGTATGGTATTTAACCAGAAATCAGTGTTAGGATAGGTTTCTTTGGCCAGTTCAATGTTTTCTTTCAATAATTGGAGTTGTCCCTACTTAAAATTAACACATTTTACATTTAAACAAATGTGTTTTAGACTTCTCTGGACGTACCAGGACGCTGAGGGCATTGGGCCTGCTTTATCACCTGCCAACAATCGTTTAGAATGGAATAAAGAACCCGCTTTAGAAGGGTTATGTGCTCTTCTATTTGCCACCAGGCCCACTGATCCCTACTGTTTTATATCAGGTCCCTTTTACTCATATGCACTCTTGGCCTTAGTTCCTGCTTGTGTGAAAAAGGAATTGAACTGGCTTCAGGAGGTGTATTTAGAGGTTCAGTATCTCCGGGTATCCACACTAGGCTTTAGTAGATGCTTAAATCCCTGGGCACTTTATACAAAACTATGTATTGTGCATACGTGGCTTTTTCTCAGGAATATTTTTATAGAATTTTGAAAAGAAAAGAATGTGTATCTCCAAAAAAAAAATAAAAATAAAAATAAAAAAATCCAGAACCTGGGATGAGTCAGTCGGTAAGCAAAAATTTACTGAATATCTACTACATGGAGAATTTGAGATCTCTCAGAGCCTTCAAATCCCAAATTTCTTAATTTCTGTATATAGTCGCATGCATGCACACACACAGACTTTAACAGAGACTCTACATATAAGTGAAGAAAGAATCAAACCATGACACATTGAAAGAATGAATCAAAGGTTCAGAGGGACAATTCAGCGTTGAGCTTAAAACTGAATGGCGCTCTCTCAGTATAATTTCTCAGCTGAACACACATTTCTATACAGCCTTTTCTTGGACTCTGATCTGTGATTAAACTACTGAGCCTCCTACTTTGGCCAAGAATATGGAGTTCAGGCAAAGAGAGAGTCTGCAGGCTTATGATAAAAGTCTCCCCGCTCCGAAATTAAAAGTACAGAAACAGCTGGCCACCTTCTTTCTATAAATGTCCAATTTATACAAAGTGTGACATTTGAGAAAATCAAAGGCTTTAATATTGACTTAACTCAATCCGAAGCATTCCATCTGATTAAATATACAAGAAACTTCTTTGGTATTTAATGACCCTTGAAGCTAGATGAACTCTCCCAAGAGAGTGCAGCCTCTCCCTTGTTCAAAACTTTTTGGTTTGGCTGTTTTTATTTTTTACCATGAGCTACACATGCCTCAGAACAGCTCTATCTATGTTGTGGGACGCTGTGCTCATACTACCTGGGTTAGAAAGGTACAATGAAACTAGAGGACATTCTAGCCCACTAAAACGATCACTGTTAAAATGAGTTTATTTTAGAATTCAAGAGGGTGTCCACAGAAGGATGTGCTTTCCTGGAATATGGTATCATATATATTTTGAGAAATGAGAGCCATCCTATTTGGAACACCTTCCTATCCGCAGAAACAACTCTTGCCCCAGTTCTCTGCAGAGAGGATCATGTTGTTCCAAAACTGCAAAATAATAGTGAGACATTCTTAGCAAGAGTGGCTTGCTATTATCACAGTTATTATTGCCAAGTCAAGGGGGATGTGTGGGGAATAAAACATGGACAAAGGGGCTTGTTTTCAATGGCATTAGAAACACATTTTCATAATTATTGGGAAAGGAAAGCTTATGAATTCAGAATGACAGAAAGGGTCTAAAAGTTCTGTTTTACATATGTATATATATTTGTGTATATATAATGGGTTTATGGGTATATAATGTGTAGCGATTGACTTGCAGTAGTGTTCCATTCTTAAAACTTTAACATTGTGTGTGTTATATAGGTTAGCTATAATAATGAAATAGCCTTGTATAGCACTGCAGATTTCACAAAGCATTATCACATACATTATATCATATGATCATTACAAGCTGAGAGAAGTCACAGTCCGTGAGTGGCTGAATTATAATCTCAGAT
This sequence comes from Aselliscus stoliczkanus, assembly GCA_033961575.1. Lineage (NCBI taxonomy): Eukaryota > Metazoa > Chordata > Mammalia > Chiroptera > Hipposideridae > Aselliscus > Aselliscus stoliczkanus. Next base: position 118,752,710 of record CM066736.1, read on the forward strand.
CAGACACACACACACACTCATTTGTACACACACAGACTCCCACACATTCACGTGTACTTGAATGTGTATGCACACATTCTCACACACTTGCACATTTACAGTCAACATTCACACATGCTCACGATTATATATCAATATACACTGACAAATATGATCACACATACAATATACTCATACCCATGTCACTTTTGGAATTTGTATAGGTCTGATTTGTTGGCCTTCTTCAATGGTGCTCTGTTAAAAAGATGCATGTCTGAAATCAAAATATGCTTCCAAGAACTTACCCTGCAAAATTCTCTAGCACGGAGCCCTAAAGTAAAGGAAAGAAAAGGAATAAAAGGAGCCCCAATGCCTTTCCCACTAAAAAAGTTTATAATTCTAAGAGTTTATTGTTTAACCTTTCTGTGCCTTGAATGTCTGTTCTTTGATAAAGGACGTGCGTGGTACTTGTTCCATGATGATAAATCTATGTCAAATGAGAGCAAACGTGTTGGGATTCTGAAATACCCAGGTCCCAAACTGCACTTATGATGCTTGTAAGCAGGTAAAGAACTTCCATGGGAATAGCCTGCAGATGCAGCACCCTAGAAAACCTAAAGGCTTACCTATCAGCTAATATCATGTACAATAACCCAAATCTTACCTCTGAGTCCTTGTATAGGCACCTCACTTTGTATCCTTTCACAAAACAAAATTCTCTCCAATTTATAATTTTAAGTTACTTCACTTAAAAGTCAGAGCAAAAATGAGCCACATGGAGAGACCATAAGGTGTGTAGGTGGAAAGATTAAAATTGAAGCATAATTCACTGTCTAATGCACATTTCCTTGCCGCAGCTCCGCTCTCTCCACCTCCCTAACGCTCCCATCTTCATCACCTTCTCTCTAATATTTCTCTGTGGTTCACCCACATCATTTTTCTCTTAGATCTTCAGGGAGCTGTGCTGGGTAATGACATCTCCAGTTTGCTAATCGGCACTAGAAGAACAGCAGGAGCTGCATGCTGACCCATATTTTACATGTTAATTTGTGTCAGTCTCAGGAACACCATCTTTTTTTTTTTCTTTTTCTTTTTTGTTAAATGTGTTCACTCAGTGAAATAAGAGATTAAAAAAAACCTCAGACAAATTATGGACACAAATGACTAGTAGTCTATGAGCAACCACTGTCATTCCATTCTTACCACACGAAAAGATATTTATCTTGCTCTAATTGGCATGGATGGTAATCGTGAGTCACGAGACAATGACTAGAGCAAAGGAGCCCCTAGTCTGTATCTTTGTGTGCCAGTGAATTATTGCCACCTGTTTTTACTTCTTTGCTTTATGCCAATCTCATAAAAACCCAGAAAGATGATGCCGATTAGAACCTTTTGTCATGATGAGAAAAGATACGGAGGAAGGGATTGAATTTAAACTGTTTGATTTGACAGGGTTGCACTGTTCCTTATGTCTCAGCAGGGCTTGAAATGGACACGAGAGAACCTGACTGTGTAAGGCTGACTTGGATCCTTGCACAGGCAGGTCCTAGGAAAAGACACTCACGTCCTTTTTGTTTCTGCTTGTATTTTGCAACCTTAGGACAAACCATCAATATGCCTAAAAGAATATATTACTGAATTATAAGCAGCTCTCTCCTGCCTTCACAGATGTAGATGTGGCTAGGGCATGTTATTAAATGAACACATTAAATGGCACTCCTATTCTTCAAATCTGCTGTATAAGGAAGTTTGTATTAAGGCTTCTTCCTTCCACATGCTTCCCAAGTCCATAATAATATATAATATTTCAGTCCTTCCTCTGTGTCAGGCTAAATGATTGGCATCTACTATCTCTGTTAAACCTCCAGAATGCCTAGTCAGCCTTAGGCCCATTTTACATATGAGGAAACTGAGGGTCAGAGAAATTAAGCAAATTACCCAAGATCATGTAGACAGTAAGTGATAAAATGAGCTATTGTACCCATAACTGACATCAAGCTATCATCTTTTCTTTTGTTTGTTTACTACCATGATATAAAAGAGGCAAAATCATATAGACACCAAATAATTATAGAAAACAAATAGTTTGTCATTAGTAGGCATCGCTCAGTGTTAGAGTTTCCATTGCACTTTACCTACTTCTCACCTGAACCTTCTCATAACCACCAAGTATAACACATAGGTTTTATAATCCCCATTTGATGGATGACAACCTAAAAAAGAATGGGTCAAATGACTTTCCCAACTCATACAACATATATGCAACGTCCCACCCCCATTATAACATACACACAATGTAGTGCAATAGAAAGAAAAAACTCTTGCATTTTGATAATCTGCAAACTGTCATGGTTCCTGTGGGTGAGATCTTACAAACTAAACCATGAGTGTCACATGGCCCCAGGAAAATGTGAGCAAGACAATATGACTAATAATGTTATCTGTGGTACTTTGTGTAAGTCCAGGAGAGGGCATATACACTCTAGTAACATGAGAAAGAACAGAAGGAAAACTGCACCATGTCACAGTGGAAAAAGAAACAATATGAGTGCATAAAATAAACCAAGTGAATCTTTGGTGTGAATGCAGGAGAATGCTTTTGCCAAAGAATCCATCAAAGTAATCTGGACAACGGTTTAGCATGGAGGGAGAATTCAGGAAATCAGCACACTCCCAATAGTCTTTCCCCAAATGTCCATTGCTTATCTTGCCTGGTTTCCTGACACAAAAATAGTAAGAGATAATCATTAATAGTTTTTGGAGTAATATCCCTTTGAGCAGCCTGGGGCTAGGTCCTGGTGAGAATCACAGTTAACTCAAATGTGTTAGCTGCCACTGGGGAACTTAGAAATGTAAATGGTGACAATTTATGCACAAACCATGCTCAGATATAACAAAGTGTTAAAGGGTGTGCTAAAGATTTACAAAGTACAGAGAAGAGTAAATATTTACCAGTTTCACAATAAATTACTTAGGATGTAATTATCTGATACTCCAGTACAGAAAAACTGTCTTCAACATCCCTCCACAGAAATTAACTTATCCATGAGCTAAAAAGCATTTAAATGACTCTAAATTTCATATTATTTAATGTGGTTGAGTGTAGTGGTATTAATCCGTGTCTCTTCTGGAATAGTTTTACTGTTCAACCAGAAAAGCTATAGCGGAAATTCAGTATGTGGGATAAGTAAGGCAGATCATTCAAAGCCTAATGCTCTTCTTTCTGGAATAGGGAACCTTGAGCCCTCTTTCTAGTTTATTAACATTCATGTACCTTGAACTTTAGTTAGATGCTTCCTTTCATCCATTTCAATGAGCATTTCTTGAACATCATTACTCATTACTGACTTTCACCCCTCTTAGTTGATGTTTACTGGCCAAGACTGTACACTGATGTCATTCAAATTAATAAGCTTTATGCTAAGATAAAGGATATCTCTTCTTAATTACTCACATACAGAATTTAGAGTTGGAAGAGACCTTACAAGTTTTCCTAGTTTATTTCCTTACTTTAGTCAGTGACAAAACTGAGGTGACTTAAGTGTTAAATGGCAAGTGTGAATGGCATAGTTAGCGGTTGGCATCAGGAAACACCCTCTCTTTCCTTTGGTTTTCTTTTTCATTTCCCCAAGCACTTCCACTCTCATGAGAATATCGATAACCCCTAGCACTTGAAAACAAGTTAGGAAAAAGATATCCACTACTCAACATTTGCTGCTGAATGGATAGAGAGATCCAGACCACGGAGACAGAAGGACAGGTTGACACTGGCGCCTTGAATCTGTCATGTCCAGATGTCCCTCCTTTTCTGGGAGTTTCTGCTGACTTCAAGTAAAGACTATGTGGCCTCTTGGTCTCAAACTGATGAGAGTAGGGCAATGATGAGTTCATGTAGCTTTGGTGGGAGTAACCAACCATCTCAGTGATGTGAGGATTCTTTGTCCATATGGGATTAGCAACCTCTGTGTAAGGCAGACAAGGTCCAGCTATTGAAGGGTGCTAACTTCCATCTGGAAAGCATTTTCCCAGCTCAGCGAAAAGGAAGCCCTGGACGACAGTGATTCAAAGTATACTCCGTGGGTGTCTTTCCCTCCAGGGAAGAGTATACCTTTCCAGATGGTAAATTTTAAGTACATACAAAACTCACGCTGCCCTTCTCAATTTGTGGCCATTGCTTTTATTACAGGGAAATAATAACCACAAAATTTACAGAACTACACGTGCCTTTTTACTACACGGAGCCTGAGATCCAAGGTGGAGCGAGATAATCAGTAGAAACAAAAAGAGCAAAGAAACTAGTTCTGCTTTATTAGAAGGAATGTTTGAACTGCCTATCTTTTTGTGGTTAACAGCTTCATTTTCAAAAGTTTTCATGGTTACTGTGTCCTTGAAAGTGTGAACAAAGTATGAATTATGCATCATTCTTGTACCAACAAAATTGTAACACTATTGTGTTTTGAGTGCCAGGTATGGGGTTGGGGGCTTTGCACCATGGTTTACATCCTTTCCTTTTCATGACCACCCTACAAGGAAAATATCATTGCCCTTTTTTACAGACCAGGGCACGGATATGGTGGGACTTTGTAACCTAATCACACAGCTAGTAAGTGGAAGGACCATGTATTATCCCTTTCTGACTGTAATTCTTGGGTCCCAGAAGGAGTATGGAACCAGAACACTTGCTCAGAGACTATGTATGTGCTGCATGACCAGTTCTACAGATTTCAAAGAGTGCCTGACTCTAGGGAAGAAAGGAGAGAAGATTAAAGTAATCACTCTTGTTAAAAATGTGATGGTAACTGGGGACAGAACAGTCATGGGTTAGAGTCTTCCTGAGCCACTCTGTACATTCCCTGGCTTCTAGTTATTTCTAATTTCATTTCAACAAGAGTTCAAATCATGCACATTTTGACACTGACCACTGTGCATCAATGAAATAGTTAACTGACAGTGAGACTAACCAAACACCCAGCATCTATACTTCATGTAGTCTGTTATTCTCTGCTGCTTACTGCTGTGACAGGTAACTCTCATGAAATGACTAACTTAGTTTCAAGGTAAAAAAATGAATGGCTTAGGAAACAAAGCCATTTACTTACCCACCCTCATTACTGTACTATAGAGGAAGCTAAGCAGACTAAGGCTGTGACAGTTTTTAGCTATAAAAGCAAACAAAATAAAACTTATAATAAATGACTTTCATTTGGCAGATTTTAAAGGATCAGTTACAGTTTATGCTTTATGGTTACTATCACAGGAATAACATCATTTGAAAATTGAGGACATAACCATTGTGAATATACAGGTTACTCAGATGTAGTAGATCTGCATAGAAATAATGAATTTGGACCCCCAACTCAAACCATATACAAAAATAACTTGAAAAATATAAAAGATCAAAATGTAAGAGCTAACACTGTAGTTAAAATTCTTAGAATAAAACATAGATGTAAACCTTAGTTATCTTAGATTAGGCAATGGCTTTTTGGATATGATACCAAAATCAAAAGCAACCACAGGAAAATATAAACAGGACTTTACCAAAATCTGAAATTATTTTACATCAAAGCACATTACAAAAAAAGTGAAGAGGCAACTCTCAGAATAGGAGAAAATATTTGCAAAACATTATCTAATAATAATCTTATATTCAGAATATATAAAGAACTCTTAACCTAACAATAAAAAGACAACCCAATTTAAAAATTGGCAAAGTCTTTGAATAGACATTTCTTCAAAGAAGATATGCGAAATGCCAATAACACTAAAGATGTTCAATGTCATTAGTCATTAAAAAATCCAAATCCGAACCACAATGAGACCACTTAATATCATTAGGATGATGATGATGATAAGAAGAAGAAGGAGGAGGAGGAAGAGGAGGAAGAGGAGAAGGAAGAGGAGGAAGAGGAAGAGAATAGGTAATAAGAACTATTGATGTGGGCCAGCTTATTGTTGATGTGGGCCAGTTCATTGTTGATGTGGCTCAGTTGGTAAGAGTGTGAGCTCTGAACAACAGGTTTGATTCCCACATGTGCCAGTGAGCTGCACCCTCTATAGCTAAGATGGTGAACAATGGGTCGACCTGGAGCTGGGCTGCCATGAGTTGCCGGTGATGGTATAGGCTGCAGTGGGCTGCCATAAGCCACCATGAGCAGCTGTCCAATGGCCGACGAGCAACTGCCTCAGCTGGGAAGAGCGCAATGGTCACTATACCAACATGGGCCAGTGAAGCAACGTCCTCCACAACTAGACTGAAGAACAAAAGGACAGCAACTTGTCTGTTCCCCTTCTCTGATTCCCCAAGGCTGTTCCCCTCCCCCAATTCCAAAAAAAAAACACACCCAAAAACTGTTGATGTGATTAGGATGGGGAGAAAATATAACTTTCCTCCATTGGTATTGGTAATGTAAAATGATGAAGCCATTGTGGAAAACAATTTGGCAGTTCCTCAAAAAGCTAAACATAGAATTACCATATCACTCAGAAACTCTATTCTGTAATAAAGAGTCTGACCCATTCATTGATATTTGACTGATGACAGCTCTTAAGTCTCACTTCTTCCTCTTCCCCTTCTACTCCATATTGGGCAAACCTACGAGAAAGTGTGGGTATTCCCTCTTTTGGCAGTTTGAAGTTTCAAACTACTCAATTTCCTCCCCTGTGTGGGAGCCCATCATCCTAGCTTCACGCCCTAACCACAAAAACACCCTAAACCAGTCTCCTTTTATTTCTTTTAAGCAAGCTTTTCAAAATTATTATTATTAATAGTTACAGATGTACAAATCTATGCGATAGTTATCTTTTCACCCCTTACAAAGTGACTCCCCTCCCCCTCCCCTGTCTCCCACCCCCGATATCATACATATCTATTACAATTCCATTGACTCCATCCCCTCACTATACTCCACATCCCATGACTATATATGTGTTAAATTATAGTCAACATCTAATATTTTTTCCTTTTTTTATTTATTATCTTTTTTATAATGGTGCAATAGCTATACTTTTTACCCCTCAAAGTGCCAACCCCCCTCCCCTAATCCACTGCCCCATTCTCCCCATATCATAATATCTACTACTGACCCCACTGAACTCCCCTGACCCCACTCCCACACTGTGCTCCTCATCCCGTGACTATATATACATATATACATTCAATCACAGTTAACAGTCAATATTATACAACATCAGCTTCAGGTATACCACGCAGGGATCAAGCCTTTGCCCCATCCCCGAAGCAGTCTCCCCACCAAGATACATGACCATCTGACACCCCACAAAACATTCACAACATTATCAATTACATTCCCAGAACTGCCCCCCATATCCCTGTGGCAACATTGTAGTCACCCATCTATGCTGTCCAAAACCTTCCCCCTCTCCCTCAGCCCCACTCTCTCCCAGCCAGCAACCATCAGTTTTTCCTTTATATCTGCTTGATATGATTTCAATCTTCTTAAATTTACTGAGACTTGTTTTGTAGCCTAACCTGTGGTCTATCTTGGAAAACGTCCCAGGTGCACTTGAGAAGAATGTATATTCTGTTGTTTCAGGGTGAAATGCTCTAAAAATATCGATGAAGTCCAGTTGGTCTAAAGTGTCATTTAAGGCCTCTCTTTCCATGTTGATTTTCTGTCTAGAGGATCTGTCCCTTGGTGACAATGGGGTGTTGAAGTCCCCTACTACGATAGTGTTACTGTTGATCTCTGTTTTTGTCTGTCAAAATCTGTTTTATATAATTAGAAGCTCCTATGTTGGGTGCATAGATGTTTGTTAGGGTTAGAGTTCCCTTCTTTGTCTTTTATTATAGTCTTCATTTTAAAGTCTATTTTGTCCAAAATAAGTACTGCTACTCCAGCTTTTTTTCTCATTTTCATTTGCATGAAATATCTTATTCTATCTGTAAACAGCATATATATGGGTTCTATTTTCTTATCCACTCAGCCGCTCTCTGTCTTTTGATTGGTCAACATCTAATATTAATCAGTGGCAGCTTCAGATGTACAGTGCAGTAGTCAGGCCACTACACCGTCCATGAAGTGGTCTCCCTGACAAGACATGAGTCCATCTGGTCCCCTAAAAAAATGTTTACAACCTTATTGATTATATTCCCTAAACTGTCTCTTCTATCCCTGCGGTAGTATTGTAGTTACCAGTTTGTGTTGCCTCGTCCCTTCCCCTTCTCCCTCATGCCCACCCCGTCCCATCTAGCCCTCATCAGTTTTTCCTTTGTGTCTCTAAGACTATTTCTGTTTATTTTGCTCGTTTATTCAGTTCTTTAGATTCCACATATAAGTGAGATCATATGGTATTTGTCTTTCTCTGACTGACTTATTTCACTTAGCATAATGTTCTCTAGGTCCAAGACTGAAGCAAGCTTTTGAACCAGCTTAGAAGGCTTGCCCTGCTCTCCCCAGAAAGCCACACTGTAATAAAACTTTTCATACCCTCTTGGTATGTGTGTGGCATCATCAGTCTTTATATGCAAACCAATTTGAGATGGTGGTCCATCCAGCTTTAACACAGTGACCACAGCATACCCCTAGGTATGCACCCAAGAGAACTGAGAGCATATATTCATATAAAACTTGTCTATGAATGTTCATAGTTATATTATTCATGATGGACAAAAAGTAGAAAAAAAAAAAGCCCATCAACTGAGGAAGAGATCATTTAAATGGACTATATCCATACAATGGAATGTTGACCATAAAAAAACCAATGAAGTGCTGGTACATGAAACATTATGAATAAACTTTGAAAACATTATAGTAAGTGAAAGAAACCAGCCACAAAAGATCAAGTATCATATGGTTCCATTTATATGAAATGTCCAGAATAAACAGCTCCATAGAGACAGGAGATGGATTAATATTCATCAGGAGCTAGAGAGAGAGGGGTAGTGGAGAGTGTCTGCTTAATGGCTATGGGGTTCTTTTTGGGGTGATAAAATGTTCTGGAATTAAATCGTGGTGATGGTTGTAAATACACTGAAACCCACCAGACTGCACATATAAAAATGGTGAATATTATCACATGTAAATTATTTTCATGAAAAATGATTTAAAAAAATAATTTTTTTAATTAAGAAAAATTACCCAGGTTTTTCTCTTAAGCAGAGCTTTGATAACCCCATCCCCTTGCTCAAAAATGCTAATGACTCCTTATTAATCAGAGAATTAAAATCTAATTCTTTGTAATGTTCATCGGGACTGTGTAAAATCAATGCCAATCTTCATCTATTTATATTTTTCACTATTTTCCTTGAACTCTTATGCTCCAGAAAAATCAAACTTGCCCAGACTTCTTTCCTTGTATACCTTTCTCATGGCGTCCCTATACTTAGGATATAGCCATCTTTGCCTTTTGAATTCTTTGTCCTTTGAGGTCAAATTATAAAACTAGCCCCTATCTCCTCCTTCAAGTTTTTTCTCCTCTTTCTGACCTCCCAAAGCATTTTATCAATAGACCTCTTATTCAGTACAGTCCCTTTTTAACTTTGTCCTTTAACTTATTTTTGTCCCTGTCATAACTTTTCTATTTCAGGTGAGAATCCTTGGAAGCAGAATATTTTTTTTCTTAATTTTAATTTTTTTTTTTACCTTTTCTTTTTAAGATGTAGATATCAAAAACAAATGTACTCATGAAAATGTAAGAGAATAAGTAGGTGAATTAATTGCAATTTGAATAATCCAGAAAAGTGTGCTGGGGATGGGATGTGTAAAAGAGGAAACATCTAGACTAGAACTTTCAGTGTAGATTTAATTCCTCTTCTTTTTTTTTCCTATTGAAATAGTATTTTTTGAAAATTTCTAATGTCCTTGTATAATGGTTAACATGTAACCTAGAGGTATTTTGCATTTTCGTTCATCTAAGAAAACTCTATGGCATCATTTTGTGATAAGTATAGTAATATAATCTTGAACTTTTATTCCTTTATACTGTACATCCTAATTGAGCTCCTTCTATCTGGCTGACATTGTACTGATTACAATAAATACTGCAGTGATCCCTGCACTGGGAACACAAACTCTGCTGGGGGAAAGGTGTTCTAGAGGCAAAGAAAATATGTCCAGATCCCTGAAAACAGGAAATCTCTTAGATTACTGGGTCATAAATGAAGTCAGAGTAACTGAAGCATTGTAAGCAGTAGGGACACTAATTTGCAATGAGTTTGAAAGTTACTCAGGTGCTATATTACAAAGGGCATGGAAAGCCATTGTCAGCAGTCTAAGTTGTGTGCTAAGAGCAATGGGAATACACTGAAGGAACTGAAGTAATGGCACACCCAGGATAAATTTAGGCTAAAGGAAGTTCATTCAGTTAACTCAGTACACTGCTATTTTGGAAACAGGGTGGACAGAAGCAAACATAAAATCAGAGAGAATATGTGATAGCATGTTATTCTAATTCAGATGAGAGTTCATGGTGTCTTGGACCACGTGGAAGTGAAGCCAAAAAAGAAGTGTACAGAATTAAGATGAATTTTGTATTTAGAAGAAACAGTTGTTGTGATAATAGGAAAGTGCTCCCTGCTGGGAACTGGCATAACGCCTCTATTGCTCTGTATAGTATTTCAGGCACTAAGACTGGGAATCCAATGATTTGAATAATGGCTCCCAAGGGCAGAGTGGCCAGAAATACATTATGTAAAGTTCCAGAAGGCATGGGTATAGTCTTGCTGGTCTGTCGAGTATGTATGCCAATGTTTGGTGTATAATTGATAATAAGCTTTTGTTTAATGAATAAAATAGAATTTAAGGATGACACATAAAAGCATGATTAACTCATCAGATGGGATATGGAGGAAAGCTCCATAGATTTGGGGGTAAATGGTACCTTGTAGATTCATTTTTACTATCTTCCCTGATAATGACTCCAAATGCACTAATATCAGCAGTTAATATCAGGAAGCATCATAGTGCAAAGGAACAATACAGTGTTTGAAATCAGTCACAACTAATTTTGAATCACAATTTCATCACTTAATAGCTCAATGGCCATGAAAAATTTACTTACCTTCTCTGTTTACATGTTCTCATCTGTAAATTGGTTATATTATCATATTCCATTAACAGTTGTAGTGAGGTCCACTTACATGTAAATATATGTAAAATACCAAGTAAGTAGCACTCAATAAACAGTGGTTCTTAAAACAAACTCAGAATCCCTGGTTACAGAGGCCTGCAACCACAGAATTATCTCCAGATTAATTTAAGGCTATATTTTTTCTAAGAAAAAATGTCTCTCAGAATGTGAACTTTTGACCAGCCACGTTAGACAAACTCTGGGAATTTGTAATAAACTTACATTCTAGAGTTTCTCCCAGCTGACTGAGTTGGAATCTCTGAGAATCTTCTTTTCATAAAAAAGATTCCAACCCCTGCATAACATTATTCATCTTAACCTTTTTTATTTTTCTTTTTTTTAAGGTTTTATTGGGGAATTGGGGGAGGGGAACAGACAAGTTGCTGTCCTTTTGTTCTTCAGTCTAGTTGTGGGGGACATTGCTTCACTGGCCTATGTTGGTATCATCATTGCGCTCTTCCCGGATGAGGCAGATCGGTCGCTGGCCTCTGGATGTCACTCACCATGGCTGCTGGCAGCTCACGCTGGCTGCCAGCCGCTCACTGTAGCCTATGGCAGCCCACTGCAGCAGGGGCTGCAGCCTACACCGTCGCCAGGGCTCGCACAGCCCAGCTCCAGGTGGAGCTGTTGTTAGCTGTAGAGGGCAGTGTCACTAACCCTCATATGTGGGATCCGAACCGGGGTCGCTGGCATCCCAAAACCAGCACTTACCCAATGCACCACTCGGCCAGCCCCATCTTAACCTTTTACACCATGTTTTCATGAGCTCTTGAAAAAATTTGTGTCTTCAGTTCCCAAAGTTCTGCTTCCTAAAGATCTCTTGGGACAGTTAACATGTAAATGTGATGATTTCACTACTCTAGATCATCTTCCATTAGCTGTATTTCTTTGCATATCTGAACTGCAAAGAAATGAAAGATGAATACAATAGCGAGTCTTTTACACATTTTTTTATTAGTCTCACCAAAGGTGATTTCTAATCGTGTATAAATGTAACAAAGGCAATTTCACATTTCTTCTAACTTCTAAATTACTGTAGAAATCACATGCTTTGCTCAACTATTTCTATCATGAAAACTTTAGCTTAGCAGAGGACATATCTGGAACTCAGCCCCTCTAAGAGTCTCAGGGCAGAAATAAAAAAATCAATGATATTCTAATGGTTTGCTTTGCTTTGTATTTATTTGTTAACTGACCCCTATAATGCCTTTCCAAACCATGCTTTTCAGAGATTGTCTGAATCTTCATTCTGTTCTTTCTTTTCTGGTAACTGGCTTTGAGCTGCGATTCTGTGATTCTCTCTGCTTTTTTCACAGTAGAGCTTTTTCATTTTTTTCCCCCCAAAATCAATAGATGGTTTTTACTGCATCTTTAAAATACCACAAACAAGTCTGAGGAATCATCCAACACCTTACAGTTTCTGTAGCTGGACAACTTACATCTTATTCATCAGCCTGCTGAACTGTTCCTTTTTCAGAAACATAGATACCATCCCAAAATGTTCTGATATCCTTGCTTTTAACTCTTGACGCTTGTTGAAATCAAAGCAGCTGAATCTGATACAAGTTGTAAGCTGTCTTCTTCAAGAATTAACTCATCTTCCTAGGTTTGAAATATTAAACAAACAATACCTGACCTCATCCAAACTCTGCAGATATATTTTTCACCTAAGAAATTTTGGATTTCAACAAGAGACCCATTCTCCTGAATAACGAACCAGATGGGACAGTGAGCACATACAGACCTCAATCTTGTAAAAGGGGCCCAGTGTAACACCCTTGATCATGTTCTGTTCATGACTACAGATCATGTTAACAGTAGCCAGTTGCTTTCTATTTCCTCACCATTTGTCATCCTGGGGCCTCTTCTTTTTCTTTCCAAGGAGACTGATGTGCTTGAAGTCCCTCCACAGGGTTCCTCTGGGACCTTTCACATAACTGTGGTCGCTTCAGAGCCATGTCGACATTTTCTGGAAAGTCCACAATCTGGTTGTTGAGAATGGTCTTCATCATCACAGTCAATTCAGCAAAGATCCAGGAGAGCTTCTCCAGTTGTATTTCTCTTGCCTGCATGGGGCTCTGTGTTAAATTCCACCATGTCCTTCTCATTCACTCTCTCCATTACTGAATATTTCTCCTCTTTCTTCACCTTAGGCCAATAGGCTAGCTTGCTCTAGTATCCAATATAATCCATTAAAAGCAAACAAATAAGGGTGATATACCCTTTAAAAGACTATTCTATGTTCATTGTTCCTCAACAAAGTTTATTTTTTTAGAAAATTATCAGATACCATAGAGACAGAGGAAATTGTAATGTCCTAGACCACTTAATCTTTCGGTTTCTAACACCTGTATTTAAATTCTCTAGGTTCTGCTTTGTATTGGGTAAGATCATCAGAAAGCACCTACACCTGGGACAAAACATTGTTCCTGAGAATCTGCCTACCTATATCCACCTATCTATATCCAGCCTTCCTCCCTATATCCACCCTACCTACTATGGGAATACATTATCACAATGATTTAAAGGGTGTAACAAAGCATAAGGGAGATGTCTGAGAAAATATTATTCCCTCTCTAAATATTAAGAATGCTCTCTTTAAAAAAGCATTGCTCAAAATTCTGGAAAACTACAGAGAGTGCCAAAACATGTATACACATTTTAAGAAAGGAAAAAAAAATGTATTAAAATTATGCTGAGCACCTCTTGTAATTGCAGAAGTCAAACGTGACTTGTATTCATCTTTTGTTATTGGTATATATTGAGTATTACTATTTTAATAGTCTTTTTTCCTTTCTTAAAATGTGTATACATTTTTTGGCATACTTTATATAAGGAAGATAAGAGTTCTTCACAGAAGAGCTCCTGGCAAAATTTTGCTTGAGTTCAAGTCCAAGGATAAAAATAACTCTCCCCAGTAAGAGTCACACATTCTCTTATCCAAGCTTGTCATCTACATAAGGAAACTCGATGGCTGAAGACCTTAGTGCCAAATTGAGTGGCCTATTTTCTGCTCATTTCTTTTTGGCATCTGATGTTGTCTTTTCTACCTGTTTCCTTTAATGGTCTCTCTGTTCACTTTCATATTGAAAAATTCATTTTGTTCCATATTTAAGTTGTAAATCTAGATAATTTTTAAGGAGGCAAGCATGTTATACATCTTAAATTACTACAAGCATCCTTGTGGAACCCAGAAGCAGAAGATACAGCTAAGCTGTGCTTAGAGTCCAGACCCAGAGACACAGTGAGATAATAAATATATATATTTTTTAAACTGCTAAGGTCTTGCGAATATTATTATACAGCATTAAATAACTAACATAAGTAAAAATTGAGAGAGCCCTGAAGAAGTTGTAGACCGGAAAGTATTGAATTACACAGTAAAAGTCCATGTTGAGGTGATTTTGAAAGGAGCTAAGATGTCTCTTTTAATGTTGTTGGTTTTTTTCTTTTCTATTTAATATGTTAAAGTCTTAACAGTCTTATTGATTTTGACAAAAAAAATATCAACCTGTTTCAACTGAAATGATCTTAGCACAATAATTTCCACTTGTCTCCTGGAATTGAAAATGCTTCAGTAATCCCAGTGTTAGGGAGTTTTAGGACTTAATTGTCATGTTAAGTCATTTACAGTGTTCACTGAGTCATATATTAGCATGACTGGAGCTGTTCTTTAGTTTAGATCAGAATAGTTATCAGACAAAAATGTGTGACAAGAAGAATGAGTTGCTAGTCCAGTTTTGAATCACAGGTCTGAGTCAAATCTTTTCCTCAGCATTTTTCTCACCCTCAGCATTTTTCTCATCCTCGTTTGCTTTGGAACCCCTATGCACACGCCTAGCATTCACCCCTAGTTACCCATTCCCTCGCCCTAACTTTTGACAGGAAAATAAAGGCAAGTTAATTATTTCTTGTATGTTTGAGGTGAATAATGCGGAAGTTTTCTGCAGAGAAAGATACTTAATTCAAATTGATAAACACTCATGAGGCAGCTTATAACAGCATGAGAGGGAAAGGAAGAAACTGGACAGAGACCATAAAAATTGTTCCCATTCAGATAGAAGACATTCACAGAAAGAAGTTCTCAAGGAATTTGATTTTTACTGGTTCCTTCACAAATAAGTCAAAGGTTTTTGAAACTGATAAACCTCCAATGGTATGAATGAAGGATACTCAATTGTAACAATTTGCCAAAGCTCCACATGAACCTAAAATGCCAACATGGCTGATTAAAAATGACACAGAGAAACTGTGTCATTTCCAGTCCAAAGGTCTGAATAACCTGTGGCTTTAACTTATAACCAACCATCAATGATCAAATCATCATGAAAGTGAATTGACTGTTTATCCTTCTTCACTTTCTAATAGATAATTATGAGCCTCTATTGTGTATCTATTTATTGTTTTAATCAAGGCCATTTTCTGCTCTGTGAAATGAAGGATTTAAACTATTGCAAATGGCTCCTCAGAGATATGAAGAATATGATTCAGGGTGACTTCATCTCCCAAATGAGTATAGAATAGCAGCAACAGCATAGTTTGAAGAAGACTGAACATCTATGAAAAGCCCAGTTGAAAAACCACTTGTAGTAAATTTGGAGCTGGGCTGTTTTTTTTATTGCGATTTGGAAAGCAACTTGTTTCAGCTGATTGATTTATCCGGGAGGAGATGGGGAGTGAGCAAAGGGGGCAAATAAAGAGGATACTCCATATCACACACTTAAAAAGAAAAAATATCTGATTTATACCTAATTGGATCTGATTTTCCAATCCTATGCTTTCTCTTCATCCCTAAGGAATGCTGAGGGGTGGAAGCCAGGCGGAGGGAAGTGATTCATAATTTCTCAGTTGTATTAAATACCTAAATTTGTAATTTGTTTTATTTCTTACCAATTTACCCAGATAGGTATTTAACATGTTGTAAAGTAATTTCTGATATGCAGATTTGATATGACCATGCTGTAGTTTAGTTTTAAATAATATCATTAGCTTTTGATATACAAGATTAATCTATTCTACTTATTCAAACTCCATTCTTCTGGCTTAGCATAAGATAAGACTTCCCTATGAAGTCTTCAGTATATTCCTATATACCATCTGTTCTGACATGCTGTGCAATGTGTGTCTTTGAAATGTAAAGCAGCCTGTTTGTGTTTGATAAACAGGAAATGATAACAATATAAGGAAAACGTAGTGTTGGTTCACAGGGTTTTTCCAGGCATGTTCATATCTCATGGAGTACACCGGCATAGCTGAATGCAGCAAGGCAAGGAGTATAGCAGTTCCTCATGTGCCTTCTTGGCTTTGATCACATGCTCTGGCTTGGCAGTGCTCACTGTGCGATTCTCCCAGATCTATGTGTGTTTCCTTAGTCTCCATAACTTCACAGCCTCAGTCCTTCCTTATATCTCATCCTAATTAAGAGCCCTGACCTTTCTGCAGGCTCAACGTAAAGCATCAAATCCTATATTTCCTGTAGTACATATTGAATAGAAATCAACCTTATTTTAACTGCTGTAGTGATTTTTATTAGGATTGTTATTTTTTTTTTTTAAGTGCTCTGATTATGGAACCTTAGCTCTATGGTGAATATGTTTTAACAGTCCAAAAATAGATTGTTAGCGTCGTATCTTTAAGTAAAACATGAATTGTTTCATATCTATTTTATAATTCTCCCCAATGTCCCCCTACCTCTCTCATTATCCCTTAGTGCCTACCTGGTATGGTACTGAGCATACAATAAGGGGATAAGAATACTTATTAAAGGGAATTAAATAGTCCTGCCCCTGATATACACGTTCATAATAAATGAGACCCATAGTATCTTGTGCTGTTTTGGTAATTAAAGCTTTGCAGGATATGTGAACACCTATCCTCTTCGATTTGATATTGTTTTGTAAAAATATTTCAGATATAACTTTGAAATAACTTAATGTTTAAAATATTACTAGAATATTTCAAATCAGCTATCATAAGCTTTAAAAAAAGTTTTTAGGATTTTCGTTGACTTCAGTCCGACTTCTTAAAATCACTATTTATATTTAAAAAAATATTTTGCAAGATCAAGAATTTTTGAGTGCTAATAAATTTCTTCTTTGAGAACCAATAAATTTGCTAACCACAGATGCATAAAGGATGACAGATTCATCCTTTAGGTGACTCTTCTTAAAACTCGTGAATAAAATATAAACAGATATGGCTTCATTTTAAGGGTTCTCCTTATTCTTTCATGAAATCATTTTCCTTGCCATTCTGTGCATGTAGGGATTATCTGCACTTGAGTTTTCATATTAAAATAGACTCCCAATGACTTCTCAGCATTGACTCAGCCATCCCCAAAGCAGACGAAAGCCTGCTTCACTTTCAAATCTTTTGTTCAATAAACAAGACATTTCATTTCCAACATTTGCCACCCTGACCACAGCCCATCAGAAACTGCAGATATTATAGTCCGAACGTTGAGCTCAAAAGGCTTGACAAAATAATCAGCACTTAGAGCAAATTGCCAGAAAGAACAGGGGAAATAAGCCATTTGAAGCCCTTTCTGACTTTGTCAAATACCATTTTGGAATTATAGCGGGAGTTCATAGAAAGTCCTTGAAAACTCTACAATTAAACAACCAACTCTCTGCTTGTCCATCAGCAATGACCTTCATTACGGAGTAATGTGATTTCAAGCTCCATACCTAGCAGGTCGAGCTTGTTTCGGGCATGGTTGTCTACACATTAAACCAACAAACAAAAAGACATAATAGAGGCCAATTCCTGAAATGGGCACTAGTCCTTCGGGAGCCAAGTCTGGCCCTGGAGAAGAAAACTGTGCTGAGTGCTCCAATATCAGAGTCCTGCCCCCAACTCCTCCCACCACCATAAATTTTCAATAAAGACACGGGGGAGCTGGTTTGCAGGAGTCTAGAATCACTTCGCCTCAGGCTGTTCTCTCTTCATTTCCTTCTTGAGAAAATCAATACCAGCAGTCAAGATGAGAGTGACAATTGCTATGGCTCTTACAGGCTTCTTCAACATACTTTCAACAACTTCAATTTCTAATAAGAAAATATTGTTGTAATAAATTTATTAGAATGTGAATATATAATATGCACAAGTTCCCAAATAATAACAGCCAGACTTTATTATTATAAACCTCTAAGATGGGCCACTCATTTTCTCTCTCCGTTTTCTTTTTGACTTTACCTAAATCTAACACAAATACCCTAAATATTAATGTTACCTACCCACTCAAGGGCCTCTTTCCTGCAATCCTTTTAATTACAAAAACAGTTTCACTGCTTCGATATGCTATATGTTCTATCAAAAACAACACAAAAAACTAACCTCTGAAAATACTCTCAGAAAACCTCTCATAATTCCACACCTCCTTTTAGTCCTCATCAATCCCATTTATTTCCCTCTATATAGCAAAAGTGTCAGTTACCCACATGCATCATCTGCCTTTGGTTCCCCTACATTCTTTCTTCAATGCACTCTAATCAGGTTTTCAGTTCTGCCATTCTACCAGTCTTGCTCTTGTCAAGATTATCAACTCAATGGTTAAATCTACGTCATCATCTTACCAAACCTTTTAGCAGCTTCTGAATCAGTAAGTCATTCTTATCGTCTTGAATCACTTTCTCTACTTGGCTTCAGGAACACCCATGTCTCCTGGTTTCCTTACATATTTTCTGCTCCAGCTTAGCATCCTATCCTCTTCTCCTGATTTCAAACATTGAGGTGGCCCTAGAGTTATTTTGAGGACCTCCTTTCTTTTGTCTCTATACTCATCTCCATAGATGACCTCACCCAAACCTGTGGCTGTAAATAGCATCTATATTATGATGATTTACACCTTTAAATTTAAGTCTAAATCTATTTCCCAAACTTCAAACTCCTCTTTAACTTCCTTCTCTACATCTCTACTGGGATACCCAATACACACCTAAAACTCAGTATGTCCTAAAATGAACTCTTTACTCGCCTATTGTTCCCACCTCGTGTTTCTACAGCAATGCCCATCCAAGGTACTAGCAGCTCCAATCTTCTAGTACATGAAGCCAAAAGCCTTGAAAAAGCACCTCTCCCCCTCACATGCTATCTGTGGTTCATAGGAAAATATTGCAGGCTATATCCTCAATATATTTCTAAATTCTGGCCAAACCACATTTGTACCAAACACCATTATATCTTGCCTGCATGATTGCAATAACCTCCTAACTGGTTTCCTTGCTTCCACTATTTTTCTCTCTCATACAGTCAATTCACTTGTCATACAAGGTGGTATTTCCAAAACACATGTTAGGGATGATTTCTTTCTCCCTATTTAAAACCCTCTAGTAGTTTCTCAAGTTGCTAAAGATAAAATTCATCATCTTTGCCAGTGTCCCAAAGGCACATACCTTTGGCCATAGGTTATCCCTCTCAATTCATTTCCTCCTACTATACTTTGGATGTGTAGAAACAGTCCTGTAACTGAGACTGAACACAGCCTCTGAGGAGGATCAGATTGTTTTGTGTAATACAGTGAGAGAAGTTACTTTGCAGTGACAAGAAGTTTCCATCATATATATCCTGGGAATAGCAACATTTCCCAGAAAAACAAGAAAGCATGGCCAGTCATGAATGCCAAAGTCCAAAGTTTATGGAGAAATAAGGTGCAGGGATTTGAAGAAGTAGGCATGTTTAATATTCAATTTTAAATTTTGTTGTTAAACTGTCCACTCAGAGTAAATTTTAAAAAATCTTCAGGAATGTCTGCTCTACAAGAAAAAAATGCTATCTGTGGGTGGTTTGTGAGAAATTCAAGGGCAAAAAGATATGGTGCATTATCTGGACCTGAGAGTTCAGCGAAGAGATGCTACGTCTCTATCAGTGAGCTATTCTTAAACTGAACAAAGAGAGAGGGAGTGCTCAAACCTATGACTAGAAAAAATGCAATTTTCACCTCTACCCAAAGCTCTAGAGATAGTGAAAAGGTCACTCTGTTCCCACTATCCACAGACAGGATGGGGTTTGTGTCCATTTCCTTTCAATGATTTTACCTTGTCACCATTATTATCATCATCACCACCACCACCACCAACACCATCATCATCATCATCATCATCATCATCACCACATATTAGAACTCATAACAGAAATCATGGTGACTTGTGCTGTCCAGAGTCATCGTCGTCGTCGTCGTCATCGTCGTCATCATCATCATCATCATCATCATCATCACCACCACATATTAGAACTCATAATGGAAATCATGGTGACTTGTGCTATCCAGAGTTACAACTCTGACTTTCTGTTCTGCAAATCCCCCATCCAAAAAGATTCCAGAAGTGAATTTTATGAGTTCATGTCAGTAAATGCTACTCTGAAGTATTGACAAACTGCATCATCGAGGCATTTTCTAAGGGATATATTCCAGCTATCTCTGCTCCTTCTTTTCTAGGAGGAGAGACTGAGGAAGACATAGAATAAGTGATTAGAGCAAAGCTACACAGCTGTTAACTGATAGTCATGGGATATCAAACCAAACATTATAGCTCCTTCTAATTGCAATACCTTGCTCTCAGAATTTCTTGGAAATGATCAGTATCTCTAATTAAGGCTAAAACAAGAAACACTAGATTTTCTGCTTATATTTGAGCTTTGGAATAGAGAAATTACTTTGCATTTAGACATACTCTTACTTTGACAGATCTTCCTGTACATTTTTTGTTTTGTTTCGGTTTTTTGTTCTTTGCACAGCAAAGCTCTCCTTAAATTTATATATATATATATATATATATATATATATATATATATATATATATATATATAGATATATATCAGTGGTGCCACAAAAATGTATACATTTTAAGAAATGTTATCTATGTATTACTTTTTGAAATTGAATTTAATTATGGTAGCAATGTGCAGTATGAGGATTGCTCAAAAGATGGTGTTAATCAAATAAATGCTAGCATCATTTATTGTATTACAATTTTAATACAGTTTTTTCCTTTTTAAAATGTATACACATTTTTGACACCCTCTTATTTTAATGAAATTTATTGGGGTGACAATGGTTAGTAAAATTACATAGGTTTCACATGTGCATTTCTATAATACAGTCGTCTATATATTACATTGTGTGCTCACCACCCAGTTCAGTTCTCCTTCCGTCACCATATATTTTAAAGTTTATATTTTATTTGCCTGTTTGGGCAGAAATTTGTTACTTTCTAAAGCCCTGCATTGTTTCATCTTAACAACTCATTATTTGCAATAATAACCCAATAATAATAATCCAATCAATGAAGCAATAATAAGCGAACACTCTTCTAGTCCCTGGGACACAGTTGTATTTTCTGAAGATTTCTGAAGGCAGCAGTTGTTTCCTATAATGAAAACAATGATCACATTGCCAGACCCTGAGCTTATTTGAAGAGTCATAGGAAAGATACATATTTACATGAGCTATTGTACCTGTCAATCAAGTTTTCTAAATATGATGTTGGGATTAGACATTAAATGTATCATTAATTCAAATGTGTCACAAAAAGCAAACAATGAATCTTTGAACAGGAATGCATGTGTGTAATCCCGTGTGAAACAGATTGCTTAAAACTGCACTATTTTCGTGGAGAAAATGGGTGTCTCCATGAAAACATGTAAGAGATAATGGTTTCCATTTTACATAGACAGGAAGGCACTAAATGAAAATGGCCCATAAGGGTGCAGCAGAGATTCCTCAACCAACAGGCTTCGCCTCACACTAGCCCATCCAAGCATCAAGATTATTCGCTGGCTTCAAAAACCACATTTACTTGAGGAGCCATTTCTGCCTGCTCAGCCCCTGGCCCTCTCTGTCAGCAGGTCCCATAGGATAAGGAGAACAATACTGGCTTCAGTTCACCTATTATTATCCATCTATTGCAAGGTCTCAGCTTAAAATAATGAGAACCAAAGTACTCAACCGTTGCGATTCCCAACTGTTTTTTCCCTAAAATCAAGTTGCATTTATTAACCCTATGCAGCATGAAATTAATTAATAAACTAAGTGTATCTGTTTGCACACAACACACACGTATAGGTACCTACACATACCACAGAGAATACTCATAATTTCATTTTATTCCAAAGCTATGACACACCAAAGTAGCTTGAGAATGTGTCATTATAGTTCAGCTAAGCTACTAGCTACTACTCAAGTGTTAATTATGCATAAAAACCAAGGAGTATTATTTATGGCTGCCCTGGGAGAGATGTATTTATACTGTACAGTTGGGGTCTCCCTGTGGGCAGCTGTTTCATCAGTGCTTACTGAATGTAAAAGCACTCTCCAGATTTATGTCAGGTGGGGGCCTCAATCAAGGGCCACCTTGATTGAACTGATCCCAGTGGTCACTTGTCTTATCCCCTGAGAAGACATTGGCTTTGAGCTTGATTAGGTTTGATGGATATGTGCACCTTAAATCAGTTTCAAGGAAGTCCATAAAGAATGAACTACTGTGAAACTGAGTGAGCTCCGATAAACACGCACAGTGGAATCAGCTCTAATGGAGACATCTCAGAAGCGTGGGACACTGAGCAGTGAGTCAGACCAGTCTCCTGCTTTGTTACAAAATACACAGTTGGTACAACATTAACAGGACACAGAAGACTGGGTCACGGGTTAACAGCAGAATGATGTGAGACAGCAGCATCTGGCCATCTACCAGTCCCGACTATTGTTGCAACCCTCATGTCCCCTATTTTATCTAGAGAGAGAGTAAAAGAGAGGGTCCCTGTTGATTGTGCCATGCATTGCCATAAGCGTTTCACATACAATGCCATGGAGTTCCCACAATGATGTGGAAAACAATCAGGACTGATCACAAACATTTTGCACTGAGGGAAATAAGATACAGTAATTTGTCCAAAGTCACAGAAGTTGCCAGTAAGTGCTACATACAGATAGCAATTTGGTGTGAATGAGCACGCTCCATAGCTAGTGCTGTTACCTGCACCTTCCCTGCTTATCCCTGTGTGACTGTTTCTCTCGTTCTCCTTTGGATTTCGTATTCTGACATGGTTTCTTCTCATTGTTTCCTTCCCCTCTGACCTATTCTTGATTTCCTCCACCCCCTTTCTCCCATTACATCTTGTCCTTGAACCAGAGGTCTCAAAAAATAGCTAGGTTAGGTGTTTATTACAGTGATGATATATTTGAACAAAGGATAAAATCCCTTTTCACCAATGAGTGGTTTGGCTGCTAAATTACATGTTTTCCCTTTAGAATGTGAAATGTCCACACCTCAGATCAAGAGCATCAAATGGAACAAACCACTAGAAAGCAGTCACACTGGCCTACTGATGCCACAGCACTTTTGTTTACCAAGTTATGAAAGATATAAAGAAAGGTATTTCTGAGTAAATTTTGAACACAGGAGCTATTTAGCAGTCCACAAAGAAAACCTTGAAGATTTGATAAAATCTGGAAAATTAAAAATATAGCTAACCCACAAAGTGCTATTTATCTGATTCTACTAGTCACTTTATTGTTCAACCTATAATTGTAAGCAAATTATTGTAAGAGAAATATTTTCTAGGAAGTTGTCAAATTCAATTTACCCACCCACTAGCAGGTAAGCAGGGAAATATTTATTGAGGAAGTTGTAATGGGCACCTGTTTTATCAAAAACTAAGTGTGTAGATGAAATGGGATTAAGCACACAGCACAGAACACACACATTTCGCTGACTTGCTCAACTTACCCACATTCATCAGCCTGCCCAGAAATGCACTTCCCATGAACACATATTACAACAAAGGCACCCTGCTGCATTCTCACAGTCACGTTACATGATAGCTGCGGAGGAAAATACACTTTTTCTAATCGCATTTCTGATTTATCCCAGGACTGCCATGATGGCAAGATGGGACTTTTTTGGGGGTCAATATATAGCTTACTCAACAAGAAATGACACTATCAGGTGTCCAAAGCATTATTAGGACCGGCAATATAGACATTGTAGAGGCCCCTAGAGTACCAGAATTTGGACGGTCCATGTTGAAGCAGAAATAATAGATGGAGTTTTCCTATTTGCCTGTTGGGACAAGATGGTGAGAAAGATTATAGACCATTCAGCTTTGGAATGGCACGATATATGCCAGTGGGAAAATGTGGGAGAATAAAATATGTACTTTCATTCAGTGGACCTGTAAGTTTGCAAGGCTCCTTCTTAATCTCCAGTGCTTTTTGATGTTTACATGATGGTAGACTCCTGAATTATATGCCCATGTCTTCTTTGTGCAGACCTCTCAGATATGCAATGCAGTATCTCATGTATTAATTGATATTTGTTGAATAACATTTTTCAAAGGAAAACACAGGGTTTGATATGAATTAAAGTCTATAGGGATTCTGTGGTCTATAGCAGAAAGAAAATTATCAAGGAATCTTCTGAAAGAAAAGAAAAAAGAAAGAAAGAGAGAAAAAGAAAGAAAGAATACAACCAGTAGCAGCAAAGAAAGATTTAACCCCTGCTTCTAAAATGTGAACTGAAAGCACATATCAACTGGTATGGTGATTAAGAATAAGAAATTTAGAGTCAGAGACATCTGGTTCTAAACATTGGTTCTTCCTATTACTAGCTGTGTGATCTTGGTCAAATTACTTAATTTCTCTGAGCTTGTCTTCCTTGGTTGTATCCTGGAGACATAAATAGTTCATGCTTCTTAAAGTTGTTGTGATAATTAAAGATACTATATATTAATGTTAATAAACATGTTGCCCGGAAAATGTAACTCCTTAACTGTCACAGCTTTATTTCTGCTGTTGCTACTTCCTGCCTCCTTCCACCTAAATGTTACATGATCCAAAATCAAGTCTCCTTCTGATTTGCTTCTAGCTTAAAATGAAAACAGACTTATCCTCTGTTTTAATCCCAAACTTAATTTTTAAAGATTAGTTAAAACTCCATATGAAAATGCTTAGCATACTCCAAGTAGCAGCTAGAAAATAAAGTCCCAATCTTAGCCAAGATTAACTCAGGAATTTTACTTGCATGTATAGCTCCTCCAGACTTTAGCTCACAAGCTGAGTAGTTAATAATGCTTGTCCTTTAATTTTCATGCTAGTGAAGGTTTAAGAGTTGGGTATTTCCATATTTTCAGAAGTAAATCAAGCCATCTCTCCAATGCTGAAGAATGAGAAGGACAAGCTGATTCTTAGATTTCAACTCCTCTTGATTATTGGTGACTATTTGGAGCAGGAAAAGAAGTAAATGTCCCATCATGTTCATTCTGGGCCTCTCATACTTGGCTGCTCAAGTAATTGCCTTGGTGCTTTTGAAAAAAAATGTAGATTCCATAGCTAATCTTTGTCTTTTTCATACAAATCCATCTCCCTAGAAGTTATGGTAGTTGGAGAGGTAATGGTGGGGGTGGTGTTAATAATAGGAGCTAATATTGACAATTTACCATGTGCCATGCACTCTTGTAAGAGATTTATTATGTATTTGCTCAGGTAATCTTGACCACAGTGCTATGAAATCAGTGTATCACAACCAGGCAGCTAAGTCCTGTCGATCAATACAGTATGAAGTGATCCAAAACTTCCAATATTTGGTGCAGAAGAAAGACTATGGGATATATCATATCCATAGAACAAGATAATGATAAAGAAAAAAACAGTATTGCTATATATACACATATTTTTAAAAGATTTTATTGGGGAATTGGGGAAGGAGAACAGTGCTGGGGAATTGGAGAAGGGGAACAGACAAGTTGCTGTCCTTTTGTTCTTCAGTCTAGTTGTGGAGAACTTCGTTTCACTGGCCCATGTTGGTATTATCATTACATTCTTCCTGGGTGAGGCAGTCGCTCACTGGCCATTGGACAGTGGCTCATGGTGGCTCACAGCAGCTCATGAAAGCTCACGCCCGCTGCCGGCCAGCCCCACTGAGCCTACGCCCTCACCAGTGACATATGGCAGCCCAGTTCCAGGTAAAGTTGTTGTTCACCATCTTAGCTGTAGAGGGCGCAGCGTCACTGGCCCGTATGTGGGATCCAAACCAGGGCCCTGCTGCTCAGAGCTGGCATCCCAAGCCAACTCCTAACTAACATGCCACTCATCTGGCCCAGTATTGCTATATTTTATCTATTTTAATATTGACATTATTGCTCACATTTTAGCAGTTCTAAATGAGTAAGCATCTTTCAATCAATAATGTCTTAAAATTATAATTGGCCACATTTTTTCTTTTCCTAGGGATATAAAAAATAATAATGCATCTTGAGTTGGCATTGTCTTGCATTAGCTAAAATATAGTGTTAATTTAGTAACATCTTGAAAAAAATAAATAACATACTGGAAAACTTGAGCAGAAATAAATTTATGTGCAAGGTATATTTTAGTCTCTCTATAGATGATACTTGATGGTATATGAATCACAAAATTTTTGTAATAACTCTGTAACTCCCAGGATTTGTAAAATATAAAGAACCATTTATTTAGTAGGAATTTCACCAGACTTCTTTAAGGAGTAGGATGCTATGCCCAAGTTGGCCAGTAGTAGGTTGTGTGGTTGAGAAAGAGTCACTTCCAACTTTGTGTTCATTTTGTCTAGAGGATACATAAAGACCATTTTATAAATCTGTGATTCCATGTTCTTTTGTTCTTAAAATTTGCTTGAAGAAGGATTTATGGATATAGGGACGGGATGATGTGAAGTCATCTTCCATAAAATCCAAGAGTCATCATAGCCGGAATTTCCTAAATTATTAAAGAGTATATATGTGCCCTGATTGGTTTTAACGAAAAAAGTGATAATAACAACTTGCAAAAGATTTACAACAAAAATCTCTGGAAATTGGCAGCTGAACACAGAGAAAGTACTTTAAAGCTGATTTGTCTCCCTAAATATGTATTAAACACAGAATTTGAGACAACTTCATCATGATTCTCGTCACCATAAACAAATGCAAAGTTGTAATGATTTGTATTTTCTAATAGCCTTTGTGAAAGGATTGTTTTAAGGAAACTGTCATCTTTAGGGAAGTGTTTCATAGAAACTAGTATAAGAACAATGCCGAATTCTCATTTCTTGATGGGAGTCAGAAGGAGTAATTTATTTATGAAACTGCTCAGAATGTGACTTGTGTTAGCCCCATATTTACACACATGAACACACACCCTCCACATGCTGGTTTTTTTCTCTAGGAGGTAAACATCTCAAAGTCTAAATCCTCAAAAACAATAACTGAAGTTCAGGGATGAAGTAGGAAGTAAAATGCATTTTTTTTTGAGGCAGCCCAAGTGAAATTTCAAGACTCTGGAATATTACCAGAGATCCAAGTTGCTTTTGAACATGGAAAGCTGTTGTAGCTGTCAGTTATTGGAGGTAACTGTGACTATCCAGTTAAGAAAAAGGAAGCTAGAAAGCAGGGCTTGAATAGTATTTAAGAGTCTCAACCTCAGAGCCTGACAGGCTTAGATCAAAAGCCCGGCTCTCCCTTTTACTAGCTGTGCTTCTGGGGAAGTCACTTCAGCTCAGGAAGCTCTTTCTACAATGTGGATAACAATAGGATTTATCACACACCATTAGGAGTATCAAAGCAAGCAATGCTTTGCCACAAGCTCACCAGTGTGCCTAGCACAGGGAGGCTGTCATTGCTCATACACACTCCTATTGTACTCCAGGAAAAGCAGGGGGCTGAGCCTCCAGGTGTCTGGAAATGTTTTCAGGAGAGCAAGGAGCATCTCTTTACGGGACTTACAGATAATCAGCAAAGCAAGGGCTTAAGAAATTGTAACTCTGGGCCCTGCTCCTCATACTTGGTACCAGGCTGGTAACCGACATGGAAGTCAGCAGGCAAACACATGAAGAGGAATATTTAGATACCTGCCAGTCGCAACACACAGCTGAATTCCTGTGTCATTATTTTCAAGTAACCTTGTGGGTCCTTTCCTTCAGAAGAGATTTTCTGAAGACACACTAAAAGGGACTTAAACCTTTTACTATTTTCTTCTGAACTTTTCAAAGAAGTTTCTCTGCTTTTTAAACTAAAAGATCAACTTTCCTCTAAATCAACAGTTTCTGAATCTTTTGGTATCAAAGTCCAGATTCCTCATTAAAGAAGTAAAACAATATTTCAATGGTACTTTTCAACATGTTAAAAGGAACTCTATGGGCACACTATGGCCTTATGCCTGATTTTCGGTATTTTAAAGAACCATAGACCCATAAAGCTGCATTCGTTAAATGAAATATCAAGGTTATTTGCTTTAGCTGAAATTATATTATTAGAATATGCTAATCAAAAATCATTGTGTTCATTAACATTCTGTTGGACACTAATGGGTTATTTGATAGAACAGTAACATCAAGCTGTTAATACCTCACAGAAGCAGTTTGTCAGATAAACACATTTAAGTAGTGGGACTTATTGAGAAAATATGGCATTTCTACATAAGATTTCAGAACTTCAATTTTTAAACATTTCAGGCATTTTATATACTATGCTCCTTCAATTTAAATTCTAAAAATGTTAGCCCTATTTCAGATGGCTTATTAGCGATCTGAAATATATAGTTTAAGTATTTATGACAATAGTTACATATTCGAGTTGAGAAGAGTTTAAAAACGTCTTTCTCTGTGCTTTCTTACAGGCCTGCTGACTTTATCTGTGGTTCAGAATCGATTTTGAAGACATAAAGAATGCTGTTCAAAGCAGCTAAAAGCTGCTACTCTGAATCTTTTCCCCATAAAGAGCAACTTCACAATGTGTTATTGAAATTAAAAAAAAAAAAAAAAAAGGGTTACTCTTAAATGCTGACCACTCATGATGGATGGAATAAGGCCAAACATGATAAGTGTGTCTCCAGGAGGTAGAAATCAGTCCTTTTTGATCAATATTATATTTTGGAACTCACTAACATGGTAATATGCCACATTTGCTAAAAAAAAATGTATCACAAAGTTCTTAAGGCAGGGAGATTGGTAACAAAGCTCTTAGTACAATTCTATTCCTTTACTTTTTCTCTTTTATTCTTATATTCAGAGGTTGAATCTCTGAACGGTAGTCCATGAATAAGGAATAAACGGCATCAAGATCTCATTACTTTTCCAATCAAAAATCTGGACATCACCCTCCACTCGTTTTCCCCTCTCATTTCTGGTATTAAATTAATCATCACTGTTTCTTGAATCTCCCTCCCAAGTATATCAGTCACAAATTTATATTTCTCTCCATTCTCACTACCACAGCCACAGCTGATACTATGACCAGTCCAGTTTTACTTGTGTAATATCACACTAACTGGTCTCCAGACATCTGAAATTCACACTTTAAACCATTTTCTACTCAGCAGTCAGAGTGCTTCATAAAAAGGCCAATATACTTGAACTATTGCTCCCCCTCATAGAAACTTCTATGGCACCTACAACATACCCAATGGTTTCAAGCCATCTTCCAACTTATTTCTACATCGTCCAAATATCTTCTACTTCTTCATCATCCTTGTCAGAATTGCAATTCGTTTAATATATGCTTAATGATAATTCTAATAAGTGTATTTCTAGTCCTGTAATTGTTAGGCCAGATCATTTGATTTTAAACACTATTTAGATTATATACAATTTTTATAAACTTAGGATCCACTTAGCTTCTCTAAAACTCAGGTTTTTTTCATCCACAAAACAACGATACAGTCATTCCTCATACATAAGTGATTGTTGACATTAAATATCATAATGTTGGGAAAGCTCCTTGAAGCCTAACAGACGGGCAAATCATCTGTAAGTATTAGCTATCAATTATTACTGTAAGTGGCTTGAGTGCATTTTCTCTTTTGGTCACACTGATGAACAAATAAGTGACATGAGTTCTCTGAGATGGCTCTACTAACATGTCAGAATGGTTCAGTTGTCAAGAACAGAGTTGACACTAGCTAGCTTAAGCAGAAAATAGTTCTCACAGGATGTTGAATGGGTTATGGAACCCTTGGAAAGGTGTTAAGATAGGCCAGTTTCTGCTTTAATAAATTACTTCTACAGCCAGAACTCAGAAACTGGATGCCAAGGAGGAGTCTGAATCTATAACAATCAAGGTGCTGCTTGGAAAACGGAGGTTGCTACTGTAGCTGCTAACTCCTGACCCACACAATCGCTGCCATCAATGGAAGCTGCTGACATTGGGAAGATTCCATAATCATAAAACAGCCACACACAGGAAGCTGCCACAATTAAGTGAAGTGCAGCTAGTGATGTAAACTCCAGAACCATGTTGTACCTGTTACAGCCTGCACCCACAAAATGAATACTCTATACCTACGGAGTACTGAATGGACAGCAGGACCCATGGCTCACTTCTGCCTTCCAAATATAATCGGCAAAATTTAAATTACACCCAGATTTGTAATGAATAGAGCTGTATAAAATCAGGTATCCTACATGAGAGTTTGAATTTTTTCTTTTTTTCTTTTTTATCTTTTTAGAGGAGTGAGTGTGTTAGAATGATAAAGTGTTTGAATGTTGAACTCAGATATTTAGGTGGCTAAAGGCACAGAATGTGTAAATAAATGCTAGTTGCCCCTTGATAATAATCCTCTCCTTCTACAGTAACAAACCTCTCCCCTTATTTTTGAGAAGTGGGATACATGGCTTTCCAGAAAATGTAAAATAAAATAAAGTAAAATAAAATTTTAAAAATGAGTCATATCCCAGACTCTCTTGTAGTTATGTATGGTCATGCATCTAAGGTCACAATACAATGTGAGAAAAATAAAATGGGCAACTTCCAGGCAATGTACTTAAATTGAGGGGATTTATTCATCTTTCCTGCTGTCAAGAAAGTGTGTAAAGTGATAAGCCATCTTCAACCATGTGTAGGTGGCAATATCCCACGGAAGGTGGAATAACAAGGTAAAAAGAGCCTCGGTTCCTGAAATCATGGGTCCATCTATTCCTGGTCTAGACTATTATATATGAGGTCAAAATGAGACATATATTTTAAGTCACTGTTACTTGAGATCTTTAGAACAACAGCTCAACCTATATTCTCACTAATATGATTGACAGCATGTTAGTAGTTTTGCCACGTGATCAGCATTGCTTTAAAATATTCAGGATGTTTCAAAAGCATCCATAGAACACACCTATACCAAAACCCTGCCTCTTTCTTCAATATTCTGACTCGCTGATTTTTCTCTAAACTGACTTTGAATTTCTGACTTCAGATTGTGAAGTCTCTTGGGCTTCCTTGTGAAACGATTTATTTGGAGAATACGTCTGTTGTTACAGAGGAGACTTTACCGATTGTGAATTTCTAATATTGACCTTCTACACCATCCAACTCCACATCTCTTGTATTTTACTTAGTAAGCAGAGAACATTTGAAATAATCACAGGTCCTTCTAAGTGCCATAGTCTCCCATGTTAAGTGATGAAGCTTCTCCATTATAGGTGTTTTCCTTGTGTCAGCAAGGAGCTCAATAAGAGTAACGAAAGGGGGTGACAGAAGAAGCCATATATAATCTTATCAGAGAGGTAAATTTGTCTAATTCTAGCAGCAAACCCATTGGGACTTCAATCATTATGACTTTATAATGTAAAATACAGCCTGTATAAGTGATACAGACAGTGATCTGGTTTCCACATTCTCCCTTTGCCTTATTTCTCAACGGGTTCTGAAACAAGTCGGAGAGAGAAGAGATAATTATTCAGTCATTCAAAGACACCACTAAACTTCTTCTTTCTCCTGCCTCCATTCATCCTCTCCACCTAATAACTTATGTTCTCTGGCTTTTCAATCATACACCCCATTCTACCACATCCTTTTTATGCCCTGGTGGTCTGCCGTTATGTGCATACAGCTGATCTGGGTGAACAACTTTCAAAAGCTTGGTGACTCCTGAGCCAGGGCATTCTGGGTGTCCCTAAGATCATCCCCACGTTTGATCATTTTTGCAGGAGGACTCACAGGACTCAGCGTGTATTCATACTCACAGCTATGATTCATTACAGTGAAAGGAAACAAAGCAAAATCAGCAAAGGCAAACAGCATATGAGGCCCAGGCCAGAGGAAATGAGGGACAAGCTTCCAAGAGTTTTCTCTCCATGAATGCACACAGTATGCACTTAATTTCTCTAGCAATTAATTCTGACAGCAAATGTGACATGTTATCTACCATGGAAGATCATTAGAGCCTCAGTGCCCAGGGTTTTTATCGGGGGCTGATAACTTAGGCGCCCTCTGCTTGGCAGGTACCAAAATACCAGACTCAGAAAGAAAGCAGGTGTTCAGCATAAGCCATATTATTTATACAGGTTAGGCACCGCGAGCTACTCTTTACAACTCTGTGAATAAGGGAGATTCTCCCAAAATCCAAGTTTAAGCATCAGTCAAGGGTCACCTTCATGGGTGAGTCTTTCTAAGGATAGGAATTGCAGGTCTGTCATGTTAACTCTTCTCCCCAACAGCTTTTTTGCACACCAGAGAGACCCTTTTAAAAGCTCTGAATCATAATTATTTAATGAGCATTTAATATCCTCGTACTGTG
Organism: Aselliscus stoliczkanus; assembly: GCA_033961575.1. Lineage (NCBI taxonomy): Eukaryota > Metazoa > Chordata > Mammalia > Chiroptera > Hipposideridae > Aselliscus > Aselliscus stoliczkanus. The sequence continues at coordinate 118,785,294 of CM066736.1, forward strand.
TTAGGAATACTAGCAAAACAAAGAAATTGAGAGATATTGTTTCATTATCTAAAAGGAAAAAGCTGATTACATAAGAAGCAGAAGAAGGCAGAAATAAACAATCATTTATATAACCAAATTTACCTTCATTACTCCCACGATCTGATTATAATTACATTTGCTTCATCAATTATTAAAAATCTCCATGAATTTAAATTTGCTCTCCTTCATGCATCTTATTATGTTCCTGGATACTCATAGTGAACTATCTCTAAATTTTTCTTTGTAGAGCTTCTCTCATGTAGTAATGAGTTCTCTGAAAACATGTGTTTACATTTGTAGCCCATTCCTAGACACTAACTAGTTGTGTGATTTTCAGTAATAATAACAACTGCTGAGTTATTAAGTGTGCTTTAGAAACATTCTTTACTTTCATTGCTGAAAATAAAGAAACCTTGGGAAATATATCTCTATTATTCTTCTGGCAATAAAGACTGAGGCCCAGAGAAGTAATTTGACAACCATATCCAGCATGTAAATTTCAAAGCAATGACTTGACCCAGGTCTCAGTCTAAAGCAAATAGTTAAATAATTCTAATTTTGGTTTCTTCATCTAGAAATAAGGTGATAATGCCAATCTCCTGAAGGGGCTAATAAAAATAAAGGAGATTACATGCCTAACAGAGTTTTGGCATATATTACGCTATCAATGAAGGATGATAATTGTCATTGGTCTGCTCCATATCACTGATAACAACTATTACTTAAACCAATTTTCCCATAGTCACCAAGTGGCCCCTTCAGGAGAATAAAAATAGTTTACAGAATGTTGAGGCAGTAGGACCATCTTCAGATTTAAAATTTGGCTCAAGAATCCTGCTCCATCACCAACTTGATAATTTGAATACAAACAGAAAAGGGAAAAAGAATTTAAACTGATTTTGAAGCAGAAACTGGTAATTTATTCCTTATTTTCTTGAAAGTCTAAACAAGTAATAATTTAAATAGGTCAGAGAAGAAGATGAGATATAAGAAAAAAACTGAACTCTGACAAGTTAAAGTGAAAGAGGCTATCCCCAAAATGGAGACTGCCTCCGATACTAATGAACATTTGTTGGGCTTGATTAGCAGAAATGTTGAAATAAGAAACCAACTTCTTTTTATCTCTTTTGGATCTTAAATAACAAAAACAGGAAACTATTTAAAGGATTCATGTTATTCCTAAGCTTTATGTCACAATCTGGCTCCCTACAAAAACAATCTCACACACATATACATCTTTGAAAGCAGTTATACAACCACATCGTGCACCAGTATCCATATGCTGGACATAAAATCCCACATATTTGTAAGGATTTTATACCATCTCAGAAAATATCCTTGGAATCCACATGGACAAGGAATAACTACATTCCAGATCCCGTCGGTATAGATTTCTACATACTTTTTTTTTGTTCACTTTCTATCCACAAGCATTTAAACATGTGGGTTTTGTATGTTTATAATAGAAAGCATTTGATAATTATTGAGCTGAAAACAAGTAATATTTTCAAATGGGCACTTGATCAGTAGCTGAAAGTAAATAATCAAGGAATATAAAGGGAGCACGATAGCTCTTAGAAGTGCCAATTATTGTCATGGCAGCAATGATGCTTTCACAAAATCCATCATTACTCCAGTTAATGACTGGTGAGTCAGAGTACAGATGACTTTTGCCTTGGTCCAGAAAATTCAGCACATTAACCAAGAACTGACCATTAATCCCAGGTAATATAAAGGCCAGTTTTCAGAGGACCATTGCTCAAGCAATCTTCTATTCAAACATAAGTGCAGTTTAGATTGCTAAATCTATGATGAATAAAAAATAGTGGTGCATTTTTACAAAGAAGCCTGGCTTGGAGTCAGGTGAATCAATGTTCTTTTCCTTAATACAGTATCTAATATCCCCAATTGCACACCTAGCATGTAACTTACAAAGTGTGGGTAATACAGATTTTGCCATTTCTTGTCAACTACCAATGCCTTATCCATCCACTATCTGAACTGACTGTAAATTGTTAGAACAACAACAGATAAGCATCTGTAAGTCACCAGGGATGTTGAAAGAAATTATATATGTCTAATTTTTTTTAGAAATACAAATAATAGCCATGCAATTAACATGCATTTAGAAGTGATCTCTGGAAATATAAATATTATGCTAGTAAATATGAATCTTTGCAGTTAATAAGATGATTAGCAATAAAATTGAATAAGAAGAATAGAATATTATAATCCAAAGAAAAAAGTTTATATGCATAGGCTAAATATCCAACAATAGGAGCTTTTCTGCTACTTTCTTTCTTTCTTTTTTTTTTAAGGAGTCATGTTTAGCTATTTAAAATAATACTACAAGTGGGCTGGCAGAGTGGCGCCTTGGTTAAGAGTTGGCTTGGGATGCCAGCGGCCCCGGTTCGGATCCCACATATGAAGGCCATTGATACTGTCCTCTACAGCTAAGATGGTGAACAACAGCTCCACCTGGAGCTGGGCTGCACAAGTCCCTGGGATGGCATAGCTACAGCCCCTGCTGTAGGGGGCTGCCACAGGCTACGATGAGTAGCCCACAGCCAGCTTGAGCAGCTGGCAGCTGGAGTGAGCTGCCAAGAGACACCGTGAGCGGCCGTCCAGGGGCCGGTGACCCATCTGCTCACTTGAGAAGAGTGCAATGATGATACCAACATGGGCCAGTGAAGCATCATCCTCCACAACTAGTCTGAAGAACAAAAGGACAGCAACTTGTCTGTTCCCTTTCCAAGGTTCACCAATACTGTTTCCCTCCCCCAATTCCCCAATAAAATCTTTAAAAAATAATAAGAAGAACAATAATACTACAAGCATAGGATAAATGGCTTGGGAAGACATTTGCAATATATTAACTGAGAAATCTAGTATCATAAGAACATACATAATATGAGTTATACAGGGAGACATATAAACATATAAAGGTAATGCATGATATGACAGACTCTGAAGGGGGAGAAAAGGAGTGAGGGAGGGGGAGAAAGAGAAATGAACCCCATCTGGAAGAATTATAAATCAAGGTGTACACATCTCACAGTGTTCATTTCTGGAGTAAGGAAAATAATTGTGTGTTCTATTTTATTGCTTTTTATTATTGTCTATCTCTTTCTAAGTAAAAATAATGCATTGCTTTTTTTCTTTTTTGTTTAAATTAGATACACACGCAAATATATTTTTAACCTTAAAAAGATCTACATGCTTGGTACTTGGCCAACAATAACTAAGAAATATCACATCTCGGAGGGCACAGAACAAATTTCCCAACTGAACATCTCTACGTCTGATCATGGCAGCTACTCTGCCCTGGATCTCTGGCACTTAGTAGTAAACGTGTTAGTTTTTAACATGGCAGCATGAGATAAATAGACCCTGAGTAATCAAATCAGCTGTTGCTGAGGAGCCTTTTGAGTTGGCGGAAGCTGAGATGGCACATCACTGAAACTTCCAGATCAGGGGACTAATGAAGCTATTATATAGGCATTAGGTGCAGCGTCGTCCTACTGATATGTTAATTGTAAAAACTAACAAACGAGGGCCAGCCGAGGGGCTCAGTTGGTTAAGAGTTTGCTCAAGAGTGTGAGCTGAGCTCTGAGCAACAGCAGTTTGATGCCCAGCCTAAGCTGAGCTGCCACTGAGCTGCCAACAGGTGGCAGGATGGCTCAGCTAAAAATAATAATAATAAAAAAATAAAAATAAAAATAGGCCGGCTGAGTGGCGCATTGGTTAAGAGCTGGTTTTGGGATGCCAGCAGCCCCAGTTCGGATCCCACATAGGAGGGCCAGTGACACTGCCCTCCACAGCTAACAACAGCTCTACCTGGAGCTGGGCTATGTGAGCCCTGGCGACGGTGTAGGCTGCAGCCCCTGCTGCAGTGGGCTGCCATAGGCCACAGTGAGTAGCCGGCAGCCAGCGTGAGCGGCTGGCAGCCAGCATGAGCTGCCAATAGCCGTTGTGAGTGACCATCCAGAGGCCAGCGACCAATATGCCTCATCCGGGAAGAGCGCAATGATGATACCAACATGGGCCAGTGAAGCAACGTCCTCCGCAACTAGACTGAAGAACAAAAAGACGGCAACTTGTCTGTTCCCCTTCCCTGATTCCTCAACGCTGTTCCCCTCCCCCAATTCCCCAATAAAATCTTTTTAAAAAATAAATAAATAAATAAATAAATAAATAAAAATAAAAGCTAACAAACCACTAAATGAAAGACGGTCCTTTTAAGACTTCCCTTGGCATTATGCATAAGGATAATTACCTGTATTATTAGCTAATTACTAACACCAAACAGTGAGCAAGTTACTTGTGACTCATGGGGTAAAATGACTTTCCGAATGACACACACTAAAGAAGGGGCAGAGTGTGAATCCAGGAATTCCTCATTCTAAAGCCCTTACTCCTCCTACTCTTGAAATAAAAAGTAGAATGCCCTCAGGACATTCCTACAAGTTCTATCTCCTTTGTAAATAATGAACAACAGGTCCCATGTTATTCTCAAAGTGAAAGTGTAATTTGGCTCCTATTTAAGCAAAATAGAAACAGATCTAAACACCCTACAATAAGAGTATAACGGAGACTTTCATATAATGAGGTATTATATCATGTAGCCATTAAATGTCATTTTAAGAGTTTGCAATAACAAATAAATATGTGTTCTATTTTATTAATAATAGTTACCATTTTTTCAACACTAACCAGTTTCCGGCATGTGCCAAATACTCTCTCTCCCTGTATTATCTCTTTTAAGTCCCATAACTGTCCAATGAGTTAGATCCCTTCATTAGCCTTATTTTACACATGAGCTTGGTAATGAACAGAAGTTCTCAGAGTTGGGGAACAGCCAGAATTTGAAACCAAGGAATAATAAATGAATGGGCTACAACATTGCATATAAAGTATTATTACAACTGCATTAAACACACAGAATAAAGACTGTGATGCAATATGCAAATATAATTATAACAGAAGCCTCTGCATGGTGGGATTTAAAATATTGTCTTCATCTTCAATTCTTTCAAGTATTTTCTCTATTTATACAGTGAAAATGTACCATTAGGCTAAATCTTAAACATATTTGCAATTTTTACATATCAGTAATATGTGGACATTATTTTGTATGGCTCAGCCTTACTAACTTTATGATAAGCATCTTTTATTTAAAAGCATATAAAGAGGCTGCCCAAAAAATGCATACACATTTAAAGAAAGGGAAACTGTATTAAAATTGTAATACTCAATAAATACTGATAACAAAAGATGAATACAAGTCATGTTTGACTTCTGCAATTACAGGAGGTGCTCAAAGTGGTTACCATCAGCGTCCAGACACTTCTGATTATGGCGAACTACTGGTTGAGCAACGTTAACCAAAGTGTCCACTTGTATACATTTTTTTGGCACCCACGGTATAATACATACACACACACACACATCACATATAGATGTCTCTATATGTAATGTATGTATATGTACATATTTATTACATATATATATAATTATATTTATCTTACATATGTATTTCTGAGCTCACTCAAACACCGTTCTCTGTTATCCTGATGGCATGAGGTATTGAAGAAGCATGAGTCCAGAGGAGCAGCCCATGAGAAAGTAAGCTTTCCACCCGAGGTTACTATTATTTGTTCTCTATGAATTTCTCACAGTGCCTAGTCAGTGCTCTGTGTCAGGGATATTCAATCAATGTTACACATTGAGAAGGCTGAAAATGACACCACTGATTGTCATACATTCTCAACCCATATTTATAGAGTCAATGAGCCACATCTCCTCTGGGCTAATTGCTTCAGAGATTACGGTATGGCCCAGCTGAATTTGGAGAGAGCAGTCTTCAGCGTGCTCTTGAGCCATTGTATCTGACTCTCATTGGGAGATAACCAGAAAAAAGAAGAGAATAATGCCACTGCCTCTAATCCATTCATTCTGCCAATGTTGAATTACTCCCTCAGGTTCATAACCAAGTATACTGACCACTGTTGTTTTTCATGCACTGCTCACACAGATCAATATCCTGCTGTTTAGTCTAACTGCAAAATTATTGAACATGCTGACAGCCAAGCCTATAATTAGTAAAGTGGTGGATCAGAGCACACCATCAAAATGATGCCTATTGAGATGCCCCATGGCACATGCTTGCAATGGTGAAATACACTTTTTATTAGCATGAACATAATTTCAAAAATGTTATTTTAATTCTAGAAGAGAGAAAGTAAAGCAGCGGTTTGACTGGAGTTCTCTGTGACACTCATTAAACATACTAACGGACAGAAAGTATTTCATCAGTTTCTATACCATAGTATGTGCCTGAATAAACAGTTATTAGTATTGGTATCATGTTACTGTGAAGTACACACATCTCCCTAGGGGTAATCTGTTGATAGCAGTGATTATTGTTTATTCATCTAAGTGCCTTTGGAGCATATAGTCAGCTCCACAAAACTACCTCATCTCAATCAAACACTGAACATCTCTATTCTTCAGTCTTTTTTCCATCCATCTTTCCCAGGGAAGAGAGGTTGATTAAGAGATTTATCCAAAACTCACACAGGTAGCCAGAGGCAGATCTAATACCTACAGTGATGTCTCCTCGTCAGCAATACCTGGATATAACTCCAAAAAGTAATACAGTAATACCTTGGTTTGCGAACATAATTCGTTCTGAAAACAAACTACTTGTATTGCAAGACATCGTTCATTTACCATGTGGAAATTTGTTAGAAATGTTTGCTCATCTTGCAGAACACTCGCAAACCAAGTTACTCGCAACCTAAGGTTTTACTGTACTTCAAAACTCTATGTGGAGAACGAGTCCAACTTGCAGCAGCAAGTTGAGAGCCAATCAAAACGTCATTGCATTTATGGTGGGAGCATAGCAACTATTCGATGGTTAATTGCCTTGAATCCTCAGTGTCTTTGGGCCTGTTCTTGCTTCTTCTTTCTCCCCGCTTCTATCCTCCACTATAAATACCTGAAGGCAGAATATGTGTACTATTTGCTCTTTGTTGCTGCTTTTAGAAAATTGCTCTAGGTCCTTTGAAAGGCATGTCATACAACATTGTCTACAAATGCTTCCTTGTGCAGTCCCCTCATTTTCCCTCTTGAGAAGTCTTTTAATGGGGTCCTGCTGCTGCCATTCTGTTATGGCCACTTCACTGCACAGTATCCAGTGAGAGCCTTTAAAATATCCATTTGATCATGTTATGTTCCAAAACTTGACTAGTTTGCCACTACCTTCAAGAACAATAAAATCTTTCCTTTTTGATCCAGGTTACCAGACCTCACTCTCTTCCTTCAATTTTAAAAGCACCTCCTCTTATTTACTACAAATCAGCTATAAATGTCACATGTCTACAAATAAATGCATTTCTTAACTACAAATATCTCAATACTTCATGAGAGCCTACTACACATAGCACCCACTGTTAAATGTTAGGGACAAAGAAATAGATAAGATATAATATTAATGCCACAGAATTAAGATTCTAGTGGCCACTAAAATCAACTCTAAGTCTAATTGACCATATATCTAAGGGCACACTAGCTTGAATAAATATGCAAAGCACAGGATAATTTTTTCAAAAATTAGATGATTAATATTCTTTCCCATTTTATAGTCCTTCACCTTATTACTCCAGGCCACTTAGGTCAAGGATGATAATATGATACAAACACCATTAAATCTGGAGAAAATCCTTTCCTTCCAAAGGGGAAAAATAAGCATACATGCAACAAATAAGCATGAAATAACCCGAAAGCAGATACAAAGATCACTCCAGAGCCACCAATCCCAGCAGAAAAGCCAGGGGAGGAGTCATCGCTCAGACTTCAATCAGCAGTAATAGATGGGAAGAACAAAGAGGAACATTCTAAGGGAAATCTTTGTGTACTTTTTTACAAGATTGTTTGTTTCCTCAGTGACAATTGAGTCACTGGTCTATTATGGTTATAATGAACATTTTTAAAGCGAAACAAAAGAGGAGACAGGGAGGAAGAAAGGGAAAAGAAAAAAATGAGTTGAGGAAAAGAAATAAGGTAGTCTCTGTCCAGTTTGTTTGGCTGTGACATAATATGAATGTAATGGGGAAGTGGCAGGTGAACTGAAAAGGGGTTTTAGAGAGAGGCTGTAATGTCCAGACCAGGTAAGGCTTTATAAGCCAGAGTAAGGGATTCTGACTCTATTCAAAAGCAAAGGGAAGCCATTGAAAGATTTTATCCAGAGCAATGATGTATTCCAATTAGTGTTTGTAAAGATAACCTTGACTGCAGCAAGAAGAGTACATCTGATGGAATGTGACTACAGCTTCTAGGATCGTTTTTATTCTAACACCTTATGTGGTCTCCAAAGAGATAGAAGAGGATGAATATAAAAGGTTAAGTGGTTTAGAACCAAGGCGGGTTCCAAGTTCCTACCCATTGAAGCATAATACTTTTTTCCTAAGGGACAGAGAAAGTTATGTGGACAGAACTTCTGAGAAGTTCTTGCCACTTCTGAGAAGACTCCTAATGGCACAGAAAGCATGGAGGGAAACAGGATTCTCATACCAGTGTTCTAGGAGTAAGACTGTGTCTGCCTTTCCCCCTACTTGACAAATCATTAAACATTTAAGAAGCCTAGAAACCACCGGGGAAATCATCACATAGGCCACAGGGAAAAAAAAAAAAACTGGCCTGGGGAATTTTAGGAGGCCTGTGTTTGAGTTCTAATGGTCCTTTGAATACTTGGTTGTGTCAATCCAATGGGCTCACTATGTAAACTAAGGATTTCTAAAATGAATTCGACATAAATGTTACTGTGGTATATTACGCACCTGGTGATGAAGAGTAGATATTTGAACACTCGCATGGGATGAATACTGTTTTACTATGTGAGGTTTGAGAGAGCTGCCATTCCAAACTGGAAAGCACAGGTAACACTTCTAAGGCTGCCAATATTACCAGAAGCCTGTGGAACAACCGTTGTGGAACCTGCAGCATCACCTAGTAAAGTATTTGGAACCAATCCCTCAGATCATTTGTCTACTCTCTTCTAAGAGATGACCAGGAGTAATTTTACCAACACTTAAAGGGATGCCATTTGCTTCTTAGACTTCAAGGATTTCTGTATTTATTATGACACTTTTCTAGAAGATGGCAACAAAAAAATGTCTTGTTTTAACAGTTTTCGAAAATATAGGTTTTGAGTTGAGGACTCATTTCCTATGTCACAACAGAGACACTGTATGCATGGGCCATGTCCTGCCTACAACCCTGCCTACATCAGTGTCCCTCTGAAGTCTGAACCTCCTAAATTGGCATCCTTAAAGTGCTTTGTGCATCTATAATCTAACCAACCCCTTGACACTTCCATGGGCCTGTGCTGCTATATTCTCTACTTCTTTAAATACTCCTCCCTGTGCTAAGCTACTAGAGCTGTCCTGGTTTTCCCAAGCACAACAGGTGCTGGGAGGAAGCTGAATGGGAAGAGGAATGGTTCGGAGAGTGTTTGCACTCCTCACATGGGGCTGTTCTTCTTCCCTGCCTTCCCTGAAACCCCAGGTCTCCACTCTGGGAGCACAGGCCCTTGATCACAGTGACGGCGGGATTTCATGTGATAAGTTTTATCCTCAGGAGTTCTAAGATAATCACTGTGTTCACTGCATGTAACAACCCTGACCATTCCTCAGTTCTTCCATTGGCCACGTAGCCCATATCTCTTCATATTCCTTTCATTTTAAAGTTATTAGAGCTTAGAATTCTCTGAGGCTCTTTTTATAAATAAAAGATTCATTAACCTACAACATAATAGACAGCATAGCTCAGGTGGCTTGCTTTCTGGAAAATTATTAACTTGTACAAAAGAGATTGAAATCCACTGCTAAAACTCTAGGACTATACGTCCTGGGACTAAACATTTACATCCAATATCATTCTGTGAGTCTCAAATAAAACTGATTGTGAATCTTTGCTTGCACCCTAGGGGCCTAAGAAGGTAAATTTAATAAAAGATCTGATATTGTTGTAAAACCCTTAGGGCAAAACCTATAAATTGAATTAAACATACCATATTTCTTTTCATTGAAAAGAGTAATTTTGGATTATTCTATACTCTCCCCCTTATAGAAAGAAGAAACATTCATTAGTCTCATTAAGCTTGAATCTTCTGAATATGAAGTGTTTATTCTACTTATTGCATTTCACCTTTCATGGGTAATATAAATGAATTCCTTAACATAACTCTATGTTTCTATTCTATTACACTCTCCAGTAGTTTTGTCTTGTGGCTGCACATCCACATGAGAATAACTTTTTTGAAAGAAGAAAAATTCAATAGCTCCCATTGAGGTTTGTTTTTCAAAATTCATTAGAAAGTAAGTAATTTCTGATGTCATGCACAAACTCTTATAGAAACATATTGATTGGCACAACCCACAGGGACTTGTGACGAAAATATGACTTTTATACTCATTAAAATATCACCGTGAAAATGACGGAAGCAGAGCTGCCTACTTGGGATTTTTTGAGATGTGGTGGTTTTGGTCGCTGTCATAGTAAATGCCCTCTGAAATAAGCAACTATATTTGGGTTATTCATCTCATTTCTCTCTTCCTCTCACATTTTTAGATTGCACGCGATGCTTATGATCAAAGGGCAGACAGAGTGCGCTCACTGGATTGAAACAACCCTGTGCTCATTTCCAAAAATCCCAAATATGGCAAGTGAGATCATTCTTCTGCCACGTAAGTGAAGACCTAGGAACAAAGAATGCGAATGCACCTGAGTCCCTGTGCTCAATGCATGAAGTTTGAGTCATAAGAAAGCAGAAACTAGTCTCAACTGAATGTGGTGATGACGGGCCAAGGATAACTGGAATTCTGTAGGATTATAGTCAATATCAGAAAGGCTGTTGAAAAGGGAACTGTCCACATCAAAGGTAAGGCATAAAACAAGTAGCGAACAATCTATAATAATGATGTTTATGAAAGTTGAAAAATACAGCATTATTTCAAATATGTATATCACACAAACTCATCTGAATTATAGGTTCCTTAAGAACATGGTCCATCCCTCACATTTCTTTTACACTACCCATCACATAGTAATTGATCAGTAAAATACCCCTTTACCTAATACTAGTAAAGATATCTTCCACTAACAAAGAATTTTAGATTCAGAACATATCCTAGAAAATAATTAGCACTTACTTCCTGTTCACAGATATGGAAATGTGACTCAGAGTAGTTCTTCAGTTTCTCAAGGTCAAATATGAGTCTATCATACATCAGAGACTGCAATCAGGGTTTCCCATCTCTCAAGCCAGTGCTCTTTCTAAGACAGTCTATCAAACCTCATCAGCATATAGGACATAATTTCTGGATAGTCATAATGTCTATCATCTTGTAAACTCTGAATATTAATGGCTTCAATAAACATCTTTGTGGCCTGTACAATGTACCAGCTGCTATAAATATAGGAATGGGTAAAACAAACTTCTCTCCCTACAAAAGTTCACAGCCTGGTAGAGATGATAAGCATATAAACAATAGCTATCCAGTGCCTATTGGATAAAGCAACGTTTCTTAAAATAGCATAAAAGAATTGCCAAAACAGTCTTTAGAAAAACAGCTAAGTTAGAGGACTTAAACTTTCCAGTTTCAAAATTTATTACAAAGCTATGGTAATCAAGATAGTGTGATACTACATAGGGACAGAAATAGATCAATGGCAAATAGTCAAGAGTTCAAAAGTAGACTTTTACATTTATGGTCAATTGATTTTTGAGGAAGATGCTGAGGCGATTTAATAGGGAAAGGATTATTATTACCACAAATGGTGTTGGTACAACTGGATACCACATTCTAAAGATGAATTTAAACCCTTATTTCAAACGACATGCAAACATTAAGTAAAAATAGATCATAGAGCTAAACGTAAGTGCCAGAAGAAAACATATGAGCAAATCCTTGTGTCTTCAGGTTACACAAAGGTTACTGAATTTTGACACCAAGGACACAAGCAATATAAGAAAAAATTCATAAATCAAGTCATCAAAATGAATAACCTTTGTACTTCAAAAGATAACCCAACAGTGAAAAGACAGGCCACAGACTGGGAGAAAATACACGCAAATCATATATCCAATAAGAGACTAGTATGCAGAATACGTAAAGAAATCTTATAACTCACCAAGAAGTCAAAATATCCAACTAAAATATAGACCACAGATTTGAATAACTATTTCACCAAAAAAGATACATGAATGGCCAATAAGCACATGAAAATAGCCTCAACATCATTAAATTATTAGGGAATGCAAATTAAAACTACAATGAGATATGACATTTTGCCCATTAATATGGCTATAATAAAAAAGACAAAAAATATTGTCAAAGCTGTGGACAAATTAGAACCCTCAATATATATACATATGTTCTATATATACTACAACACGCACAGTTGAGAATATAAAACCATATAGCCACTTAGGAAAACAGTTTGACACTTTTTTAAAATGTTACATATAGAGTTATCTTATGACCCAGTAATTCTGCTAACAGTTGTTCACTCCAGAAAAAAGAAACATACATCCATAAAGAGAGTTGTACATAAAAGCTCATGGCGGTATTATTCATAATAGCCAAAATGTAGATACAAGTCAAAATACCTATTAACTAACTGATAAATACATAAACAAAAATGTAATGTATCCACACAATGGAATGTTATTTGAAAAAAACAAAGTCCTGATTCATGCTACAGCACGGATGGATCTCAAAATATTATGCTGAATGAAAGAAGCTATAAACAAAGATTACATATTGCATGATTTTATAATATTTATATGAAAGGCCCAGAAAAGACCAATCTATAAAGACAGAAAACAGACTTGTGGTTGCCTACAACTGGAGGTGGGAATGGTCGGTGACAACAAATGGGCACCAGATTCCTTTTTGTGGTGTTGGAAATGTTAACAAAAATTATGGTAATAGTAAATTTATGAAATCTGTAAATTTATTAAAAGTCATTGAACCATATGCTTAAAATGAGTGAATTTTATAATATATAAATTTTATTATATAACTTATATAATTTTATATATATATATATATATATATATATATATATATATATATATATATATATATATATAAAGCTTTTAAGAAATAGAATTAGAGACCTCCATTATCTGATCCCGGTTGTCCCAATTCATTTCCCAACTTTTTTCCTTATATTGCCTGTAGTTCTCCACTCAATACAATCCCTAGCAATTTCATTCTTGATTATCAGACTGCTTTGGAAAAGATTTATTCCCCATAATTCTTCCTTTGAGTAACTTCTATTCACTTGTCAGAACTCAGTTGAAGCATCACATCATCTAGAAAAATTTTACTGCACAGCAAAGCCATGCCCCTCCTAGTAGCTCCAATTATATTATATTGCTACCCACACACTCAATTTACTTTGTTTAATGTATCTGTTTATTTTCCTGTCTGCTCATTAGACTGTAAGCTCTCTAGGGATAAAGGAATGTGTCTCATTCATCTCTCTGTCCATCCTCAGTGTTTAGCAAACATAGTAACCTTTCAATAAATAATGGTGGAATTAAAATCTATGCAGGAAGGTGTGATAAATCGAAGGAAGGTAGTAAGGACTGAATACAGTAAAGGTACAGAGACTCAACAAGGTGGTTTAGGATGATCAAGAAGGGTGAATTAGCCCTATCAGGTAGCTGACACAGTAATCCAGACTGAAGAGCAATTATAGCTTATTTCCATGTGGGGGGATTGTGTTGGAAATTTATAAATAGAGAAGCAGCTACCCACAGCAAAGGGACTTTTGCAGAAATAGTTTGTCCAGCTTCAAACAGTAAGGCAGAGGGCTGTGTTAAGGAAGGGGAATCAAAATGTAAGACAAAGCTCAGAATTCATCTATTAAGATGAATTAAGAAGAAAGTTTTTAAACATGAGATAATACAAAGGAAATGTTTATCTTTTATAAAGCATCAAATAAAAGGATGACTAGAAATAGGGCTTCTTGTCCTTTTAGGGGGCCTATCCAGAAGTAGTGTGTATCATTTCACATTTTTTTTTCCATTCAATTGAGAAATACATCTAGCCCCAAATTTTCATCTTAACTGCAAGGAAACTGGGAACTAGAAACATGACATTTCTTATCAAATAGGAGTCAACAAGTCAGTGACAGAGTCCAAGTACAAACTTAGGGATCTGGGTTCTTGGTCCAGAACTTTCTCCCCTTAATTTATTATACTCTTACCTTTATTGTATTCTTTCCATTCTTGGTAGTGTGTGTGTGTGTTTTGTAGAAAGTAGAGGTGAGGAGGAGTGGGGAATAGCAATGGTAGCAATTTGCCAAATAAAGTTGTGATAGTTAATAATGCAAATGGCTAAGATATATAACTGAGTGTTTCTTTGGCACGAGGCACTGTGCTAAGTATATTATACACATTATTTCCTTTGATCACCTCAGCCTCCTAAGAATTAATGTATGAAAAACTAAGGCTCATGAAAGTTGAGAAAATTGTTGAATGTCACCTAACTAGTAAGAGATAATGTCCCTGCCTGAGTCAGAAGGCCATGTTGGTACATTCCATATTATACCGCCATCCATTCATTCAGCTGGATGTGCTGCTCAAGGTCTACTATTTACTTTTAGTAGGCGTCTGATTTATAAATACTATTTTTAATGGTATCTATCATATTTCTATAGTGAAAGCAATGGAATAATAGCAATAAGCACTTTGTAATATAGTTATTTGATAACATTTGATACAATTTTTTTTGTTTAGCTGAGCCATCTTGCCACCTGTTGACAGCTCAACTCAGGCCCATGGGGGAATCAAACCGGCAACACTGTTGCTCAGAGCTTGCACTCGTGAGCGAGCTCTTAACCAACTGAGCCACTTGTCTGGCCCTGATACAAATTCTTGAACAGTCTTGCTATTGGACTTTTTGTTATAAAACTGTAAAAAAATGTGTTGTATACATAGGGATTGATAAAATATTTCATTATAACAATATATCTCAAAATATAAATTTTCATAAGTAAAATGTGTAAATTGTGTTTTTTTAAGGAGTGTTTATGTTGTATGTCTAACAAAGATGCAAGAAAAAGGACGGAGCAAATAAACAGATATATCAAACTCATTAATTTGAAGGCCACTTAAATAAGAGGGTTTAATTGTGTCACCAAGAAACTTAAGTTTACTTTATGGGATAAGAAAAAAAAAAAGTGCTCTCTAGGCAAATTAAGAGTACAAACATAATTCAGGGGCCGGCCAAGTGGCGCAGTGGTTAAGAGCTGGCTTGGGATGCCAGCGGCCCTGGTTCGGATCCCACATATGAGGGACAGTGATATTGCCCTCAAAAAAAAAAAATAAATACAAACATAATTCAGGGCAAATGTTCAACATAACACTTGAGAATAAGATGTTTCCCGATAAGCATTAATGGGCTAATTACGAATGAATCTTAACAAGGAGAACAAATGTTGTATCATTATATTGTGCCTGGGTCTTTCCAGCTTGTGTTCCCGAACCCCACCTTTTACCTCTAACCATGTAACCATCAGAACAGACAAACAGATGTGCACACTCTCCGTTTTCACTTAGGATTGTAGTACTTGTGTGACCCTTACCTGATACAGCTAAATGCTAACCTACTTACCATTCTCGCATTTGCAGCCTTACCATAATTTAGGGCTGGAAAGTTGGACTACTATTTGATGTACAAACTAGGCTTCTGTACTGAATTAGGACCCAAACTCTGTCTTCAGTGCTATGTCATATAAAGGCAGAGAAATAACTCTCTTTGTTCAGTTTGCACAGAAAGTGTTTGAATTTGGTGGCACTTGAGTCAGATTTATTCTTTAGAAAGGACCTAGATAGGAGGCCCACTAAGACATGTACTTGTCAAATATGTTATTCCCATTAATTTGTATATGACGTGCAGCTGAAGGTACTAAAATGGTATGTTCATGAAATCATTAGTCTCTTGCTAATTCAGAAAGCTTTACCTTTTTGTTTGAACTATTGACCCTCAACAGAATATGTCCTCATTTAAAAAGATTCTGATTATTTCTACTAGACTCACATATTTTAAAAATGAAGTAAACCTTTCTTGTATTCCACAGTGACCCGGATCATTATCATGACTGACTTTCATAAAAATTAACAACCTATCAAGAATAATATAAGTGTATTTACTGGATGCCTGGTACACTGACTGCATGAGGAATTGCTAGGAGAAATTAGCATACCCACTTTCAGTG
Source organism: Aselliscus stoliczkanus (assembly GCA_033961575.1). Taxonomy (NCBI): domain Eukaryota; kingdom Metazoa; phylum Chordata; class Mammalia; order Chiroptera; family Hipposideridae; genus Aselliscus; species Aselliscus stoliczkanus. The sequence continues at coordinate 118,801,611 of CM066736.1, forward strand.
AGCAGTATGTACAGGAATGGGACCTCAAAACCCTTTCTTGGCAGCACTAACTTGTTTCTGAAGTTTTTCATAAAATTGTCCTTTATTTGGATAATGTAGTAGGTTTTGGTAGCAGTAATTAAAGTTTTTAATTTATCTAACTATGATATCTCTTAGTGTTTTCTTCCTCCTCCTTCATCCCCTTCCAATCCCACAGAAAGATATTGTTTTTGGTCATATCATTACCTTGTACTTTTCCACTACGTAATAGGAGATAATTGATTATGTTAGAAAACGGCGACATTGGGTGGGATTCAGAATGCCAAATACACCCTAATAGACTTCAACTACTAAATATAGCCCCATGTCCGCCTTGTGCTCTTTTTAGTGAAAGCCCACATAATCACGAATCAAGCAATTTAAATAAGTATGAATAAGAAGAAATTGTCATGATAGAGATAATTACATATGTGGTGCAGAAAAATAACAGGGGTTTTATTCAGAAACAGAAAGAAAGCTAGAAATTAAGGCCACTTGCTTTGGCCCCAGGTTCACAACTTTGAGGCCTTAAGGGTGTGGAGCTATGATTTCATCAAGTGACAAACCCAAAATATCAGCAAGTCTCCTCTGCTATGTCAACATATCTCCTCTTCTATACTGTACATTTACCCTGATACCTAAAAACAAAACAAAGTGTACAGTGGAGCTAGAAAAAAACTTATTAATCATCTAGTTCCAGTTCCATCTTCACATTTATAGATGAGAAAACTGAGGCCAGGGAAGGAGGTTGCCAAAGGAATCGAACAGTTTGCTAAACCCTTTCCACAGCACCATTTGTCCTCACTGCAGCTCTTCTCCTAAACCCAGGCCAAAGTAGGTCCTTTCATCCTCTCTTTATAATGAGAACAAGGAAGTGGGTGCTTTCTCCAATTTAGGGGTGTTCTTTCTTTTCTCCTCCAACATTGTTTCTTTCTTCAAGATCAATTCCTGAGATATCAGCCTCTATCTCTTCCTCTACTACAATGGGATGTATCAGAGAGAAAAAGGCAACACACTCTACTCCTCGGGGAAAAACTCGCCCAGTGCCTCAGATCTTATTTTTCTGAGGTTGCTTCTAAACCCACTTACTTACTTTATTGCTGCAGGGGAACTCAGAAATGCCAGTAGCTATCTGCTCATCTTTATTTAAGTGGATAGCTGTGGAATTAGTACCCTGGAGTTTTAATCCTGGCGCTACCACGTACTAGTTGAGTGGAGTATGATTTGTTTCTTAGTCTCTCTGGTCCTCAGGATTCCCCATCAATAAGATGAGAACAGCATTACTAGTGCTTCTTGTTTGGGGTTATTGGGAGGATTACATGATTGAATGTAGAGCACAAAAGGCATGCTTAATAATAATAGCTAATATTTTTTGAGAACTAAGGACATTAAATTAATCCACACATGGTGGGTACCTACTGCTTTCTATGAGCATGATTCTGTGCTCAAAACTTTTCATTACTACCTTCTGCAAGTTTTATTAACCCATTACTTTAAGTACCTTTTCATAGTGCAGAATGTCAATTGATATCTCATCTCATGTTGACTCTTAAATCACTTGATATGAATCCAAACACTGGGAAGACTTGATACTAAATATAAAAGGTCAGAACGGATTTCTTTTTAAGAAGGGGAATTTTTTTTTCTTATCATTTTTGTATACTCACTGTGTTCTGTCCCAGAGGTTCTAAAATGTTAGTAAACATCAGAATAATCTGGAAAACTTGTTAAAACACATGTTAATTAATGAGACTCACCCCACAGGGTTTCTGATTCAGTCTGTCTGTGTTGGGACTAAAGAATGTACTTTTCTAAAAAGTTCTCAGAGATACATACGCTGATGGTCCAGGGACCACTTTGAGAACCAGTGTTCCAGGCGTTACACCCATAAATTTATGTTTTAATGCATTTCATCCTCATCACCAATATAGGAGGAAGGTGTTATTATTATCTACATTCTATAAATGAAGAAATCAAGGGGCTGAGGATTTAAGTGCTTTGTCCAAAGTCACATAGCTAGTGAGCGGTGGCCTCCTGATTTGAGCAGGCAAGCTGTTTCCACAGCCTTGACATACCCGCAATGCCTCTCTTCTGCCTCCTTGCAGCTGTATAAATAATGAAACTCATCATTAACTGTCTCACAAGGTGGTTGTGAGAGCCCAGTGAAGTCTAAAAGGTAGACGCACACAGCAGTGCGCCTGACTCTGGCAGAGATTCCCCAACGATGCTCTGTCAATGCATTGAGAGTCATCACCACCACTCCGTCCGCACTTCCTCTTACTTTAGATAATGTGCCAATTGTCAAATCTCCTCTAGGTTTTACTTTATCTTACCAAAATGTAATTGCTTTGTTTTTTTCCCCATATTTGGCAAAGAAGAAAAAAGGAAGTGATACAAGCGTACACATGTGTCTAAGCAGTGAACCTGGGGACAAAGGGATGAAAGTCCAGGGTGTACATGTCTTCTCCTTAAATGTCTGAAACATTCAATTACAGAGAGGTCGCTCCATTGGAACTAAGGGACTGATAGTGGCTATGGAGCACCTGTGGCATCCACATAACCCAAGTAAAGCAGCTTTGCCTTGTATGGCTTTTGCATAGCTGATGTTGGTACAAATATGGCTCCTCAGTATCCTTGTAGAGCCTGTCTGCTGTGATCAACTTCACAGAAAAATGGTCTGCCCATCAAAGGTCCTAGAATGTACCTGAATTCAGTGTTATCCCATCAGGCATCAGACACAAGATTTCTCATAATACAAGATTTCTCTAACAGAAGAAGTTTGGCAATCAGCAAGTTAAGAGATGATGTGTAAGTATTAGAAATATTGTGCTTATTATCTCTTTTTAGGCCCAGTGCACCCTTGTGAATGTAAGCAGAAGTTCATCAGACAAAGTTAACTTGCTGTATTTACTATTTGGGAACTAAATGAATCCAGGATGCCAATAGCCAGGAAATGTCATTGTCCTGCCAACTCTTCGGCAAGCTCGTGTATCAAGATTTCACCTCTGCAAGTGACGAGGTAAGTTCTTCATATCCTGATTCGGATTTCTCAATGACAGGAAAAAGTTGAGCCTTGTTGGCCAGTTTCTAATCACAGCATCTCCTGGAGAGCAGGCAGTTTGGTAGAAATTGGCACCTCCTTCACAGTGCCATGCTAGAAGTCTGAGCGCTGGGTGAACTAGGAGAATGTGTTCTCACCTCACCTTGCCTGCTGTCTGTCAGGTCGGCAGGGCAGCCAGGGGTGGTTTGCAGGAAGGTGACAGATCTTTAATCTCTTTCCCTGCCAATATGTTGCTGTATCCAATAATTACATCAGGGGAGCTAGAGTAATAGCTCTGAAACAAGGTGATGGCTATAGAGCCAGCCCTTTCCTTGTTTGTAAGACATTTTGTAAACAAATATGCTTTTTCTCAGGAATGGCAGGGGACCTACTCTAATTTTATAGTATTACTCATGTTCTCTGTCTCTCCTTACTTTTGCATATTATTACAAACATATTGAAAAATTTCCACACACCCCGACCCCCAATGGTCATACAGGAGAATTAATGCATGTACAGAGATTTTTCTAAAATCCAAATAAAAAAGGAGCCAGAGCACATTCAATTGTGATGAGTTCACATTCAACTCTGATTTCCACTAAGGTGGACAGAAAACTCAGATAAGAGTGTGTACGCAGAGAGTGCATGTGCCTATGTTTTTTAACGTGTGTGTATGACTGGGCACGCATGAATTGGTATATGTTGGGCTATAGTGTACAAACACAGAATGAAAGACAAACAAATGAATTTTTTTGAAGGTTTTGTCTGCCCATAGGTTCACTCATATTATTATATTTTAAAATTTTGCAAACAATACCTAGTCGTGGTAACAATTCCAGAATTAGTGAATATGTGTTTGGTGAAGCATAGGGAAGAAGGAGACACTGGGGTGATATCGCCTTACAAAAGTCAGTATTTTGTAGGTTATGAATAGATTAATTTAAATTGGTCCTCAGCTCCTGAGCCAAGAACACAAGCAACAATGTCAATGGCATCAGGGCATTAGGCACATGATGAAGCCCCCTAATAAATATGAATAAGGTGATTTTACTTATTTATTTTTCTCCTGCTGCTGCCATTGGGGAAGATGACAGCCTAATCATGTCTGCCTAGCACCAGGCTGTGAGTTTACATTAAGCGGCATGTGTTCTGTCATTACTGCATGATTTGGAGGGATAATGGTTTTGTCTAAACTAGTCCACAGTCAGAGACCATTTCTGAAAGCCACTCAGCAATTCACAAAGGAAAAGGTTTTCTGCATATTTTACATTTCGCTGGAGGTTTCAATGTGAAATAATTAGTCATACAGGGTGAAGAAGAGAGAAAAAGAAATCTTATCCATTGGTACCAGGTAACTAGCTGGGACACTGTGGCTGCCATTTTGCTCTCTACTGAGTAGGCTGGGCCCCTCGCTGAGCTCTGTGGCCCGTCGGAATCAGCATCAAGTTTTCTTGAGATGAGTCTCCTTTAAGCATCTATCCCATGCTGGATTTTGACCATTGTTTCATGACTTAGACAACGATGTGTGTTCTACACCCAACAGCCAAGATTCACCAAGGCCACCGCTTCTAAATCCTAGCCTGAATGATCAGCCTAATAAGCAGGGCCTCTCAGCCTACGGCCTGGGTGGTCCTTGTCAGTCTCCTTCCTGGTGCTGTGCACTGTGTTTCTGAATCACACTTGCTAACTAAGCCTCAGCTCCTTTTCCTGTAGATGTTGCTGCAATTTGCCTAATTCCAGCCAAGGCATTTGCTCTGAGACAGATGAAACCCTGTTCCCCGTGAGGATCATCCTGTCTCAGGAAAGAGCCTGGCTCCTCTCTGCCTCTTCTCATCCTCCCCTTTGTACCATGAGGATCTAAGTCTTGTCCAGCCGTGTTCAAAGATATGACAATATTAATTCACCTGTTTACTTCCTTGCATTTTAAGCTACTATTGATTGGGTTGTCAGAAAAGTCATGACAAATGTTTGCAACACAAAACATAGAAAAAATACGTCATGACTTTTCCAACAACCCAATATTTAGCACATGCTAGGTACTCAGTCACTGTATTAGATGTAAATATACATAAAATTAAGAGGAGAGGCAAAACCAGAGTATTTAAAACTACAGGCATGATTTAAGTGCCAGCTCTACCATATGCAACCGTTATGACTTTGGGCAAGCTATTTAGCCTCTCTAAGCTTCCAATTTTTCAGCTATAAAGTTGGAGTAATAAAATATCTAGTTCACCAGTTTCCAAAAGAATTAAGTTTGTATCTATAACATTTAACAAAGTCTAGTCACATAGTAATTACACAGTAAATGGCTGATATCTATATCTCCATTAGTTTATATAAGATACATTTATTTTAAATGAATAAACTGTGATGATCAGTCTGTTTTAGAGTAGAAAAAAGAATAACTGAAGGTAGCATAGTTGTAGAAAGTCTGGTAATAAGAGATCATCATAATCATCATCATCATCATCACTGATATTATTGAGCACTTGTTAAATTCCAATAGCGATACTGAATACTTTTTTTGGAGAAAGGGTAGACTGGAAAGGGGGTGGAGGGACTAAGATACTACAGGCAGTAAGGATACCACTAGTTACTGAAATGAGGACAGTGACTCAAACCTCTCTATTACTTTGATGTTATTATAATAAAATTCTGACCTGTTGTTTACTAATTCCACTCCCCAGGAATGTATCCCGAAATTCTGATTGATTTGGCATTACTCAGTAGAAACAAACAAAAGCTATAAGTACAATCAAGTTCACTAAAATGTTAATTACAATAGAAATATTTAATATTGCAAAATGTCCATAAGTTTCTACCCTTTGCTGTAGTCACACACATCGCAACATGACTTTGCAGCTCTGATATCAAGAAATGGAATTGTACTGACTTTCTTGCCATTGGACTCTAGGCTGGCCTCAGGCCTTGCCTTGGTCAATAGAAAACCATGAAAATAAGCATGATCAGTTCAAACCCAAACTCTTAATTCTCCCTTTTGGAGTCCTGATAGCCACCACATGAATGACCCCATTGCTCTCCTGTTGGAGAATGAAAAGCTTGTGGTTCAGGCACCCCCATTACTTTCACCTAAAATACGCCAGCTCTCCAAAGCAAAGTCATCTAGCTGACCTGCAGTTTACCAATGAGGCATAAGAGAACCCAGTTACAAAACCATCTAAACAGCTAAATTCAGCTCAAATTGCTGACCCACAGAATTGAGAACTAAGTATGTAAATGGTTTTATCTTAAGCCACTTACATTTGGAGTGGCCCACTGATACAAATGTTTAACAATGCAACTAGTATTAGGCAACACACAACAAAATACTAGGCAAGCTTTAAAATGGCAATGATGACATCTAAGTAAAATCATGCATATTTTATGATACCGTAAAAATAGCAGAATGCAAATATTAATCTGTATACCATGGCTGGAATTATGCAAATTTATGCATGCAAATAAAATGCAGCATGTATAAAAAGGACACTGCTTTGTAAGAATGATAGGATTAAACATCATGTCATTATTTTTGCTTTCTTTAACATAATTATATTGTATTTTCTAATGAAAATATTTTGTAGAGCATAAAGTCAAAACATTCTCAAGTTGTAGGATGGCCTACTGTTACATTACTAAATAAGTGAAAAATACAAACCAAATCTTTTGCTTCCCTTCCTTAATGATCATTATTGTTGAAAAAAAAAATTAATAAAATTGCCCAATAGAAATATTTCAACAGTGTAAGAAAAATCTCTTTATTAATCAGAAATTAAAGTAAAATTCACATGAGTTTATTTTACTCATTATCATAGTGCTAGAATTTAAGATAAAAATGGAGATTTAAGTACTCCACGGATCATGAAATCCATTTTAATAGTGAAAAATATTGAGAAGACCTTAACTCTTATATGCTAAAGGTTAACATTTCAATAGTAAAGGTGACTGACCTAAGATAAGGCAGAAACTATTTCGGCAATAATTCTAAAACTCATTACCACTAGAATGGCTCATTCTTTTGTTAAATGTGGATATGTACATCATAAGGACACAGCCCCAGGAAAATGAAACTGACTTGTACGCAAAAACCAAAGGACTGCAGAGAAATTCTGAAGGCATGTCATTGGACATTCACTCTTGACCAAGTATATCTCCTTGATCCACTGGGCTGCTGGAGCATGATGCTGTTTTCTAGCTGAATCTGTGCATTTGCTGCATTGAGGGGGACGCAGAGCTTTGCTTCCCTTTAGTATTATGAAGGCAATTTATTTTGATAACTTTCTGGAGTTGAGGCAGGGGGGTGGGAACCGAAGTCAAGGCAGCAAAGCTGATTTTGTGCCTTTTCCCTTTTTTCCAACAGCCAAGAATTCAGATTGGAATCAGTTCTTTATTTGGATTTCCATCAATGTCCATTCCTTTTTCTACCAGTCACATTTAAGGTGTTTCTATAACCCTTACATATTCTGCTATGATGATCAGTTCATTCACTTCCCAATTGATACACTCAGTTTCATATTTCCTTGTCCATCCACCAGTCATTGAGTAGCTTCTCTCACCTCTGAGAAGGCAAATCAATCCCCACTTCTAATTCTTCTCCTCTATCTCCTGCATCCAGCATCTCTTCCAATTGGTATGGAGCAGGATGCTGCATTTTTAGTGAAGCAAGCTTCACTGTGATGCCATCGACCTAGTTTGAGGGTTGTTAAAAACTAAACAGCCCTGTGGAACTCATCACTCATTGTAAGGCTACTGCCAAGGACATTGTTCATTACATCACACAGTGTCCTATTTATGAAACCTTCCAAAAGAAATCCCTGTCTCATATTTATATAGAGAACAGTCATGCTTCTCCTAAGTATTCGGTTTCTTTCTATTTCTTTTTGCTCGTTTGTTTACTTATAAAAGATCTTGTAAATTGTGTAATCAACACACTAGGCTATTAACTCAAGGAAAGCGTATAGTTTAGTATACTCTTGATCATTTATTATTGTCAGTAGCTCTTTTTTGTCTCCACTCTTGTTTTACCATATTGTTTCATTGCATTTTTCATTGTTATTTGCTGGCCTTATTCATGTATCTGTTATCTTACATTTACAGAGCACTTGTTATGGTCAGGCAGTGTTTTAAGTAGACTGCATGAATTAAGTCATTTTAATCTTCTTTCCAATGTATAAAATAGCTATCATAATTATCCCAGTTTTGCAACCAGAAAAAAAAAAAAAAAGGGAGTTGCAAAAAGACTGAGTAACTGCCCTAAGGTCACAGAACTCATGAGTGGAGGAGCTATTTGAAATTAAATTATTTCTACAAGAAAACACAAAGGAGAATTTGCTGCACTTCTGCAAGACATGGAGATGACTTCTCTAAAATAAGACAACCTTACTAGGTAAATAAATTTACCTTAACCATTTAAGTGACAAAACCATTTTGCTATTCTGTTAGATTGAACTATTGGAGGATTCCACAAATTTCATGCCACTAATAGCTCCCCTGAGGTCTCAAGAGACTGGGCTAGTATCTAGAGTTTAAAAATTCAAGGCTTAGGGGTTTTGCATATGCACATTAGAGTGAAGTACCACCACTCTTTGCCATCATCATGACTTTCAGAATTGCAAACCCTGTGTTTCCTGTGAGGGCTTTCATGTTGTTATTTCCCTTGAAAAGTTGATCTTGCCTCACTCAGATTAAAGACAATTATGCTTAACAGATCCCAAGTACAGAAATAAATGAGCTTTGGGTAAGTGAGCTGGGGATATTAGTAGCAGCATTCTTTTTCAGAGTTTTAAAGGAGAAAGGTAAAATTTGACCTAGCATTAGGTCCTTTGGACAAATACAAAAGCTTTTCTTTTTGTTTTTCTATGCCAATGATGTAAATAAATTCTGGTTAACTCAAGCAGAAAGGAAATTTATTTGAAGGACATGGAGGTACAGACAGAATCAATAAGAGACTGAAAGCAAGCCTAAAAAACTAGCAGAGACCAAGAGAACAGTTTCAACAACAAATAGCTGGTGCTGGCTTTGGACACTGGGAGGAGATGCTGGTATGGCTGATGTTACATCCACCTTGGATGCTGCTGCCCATGCCATAGCCAATGCTAGAATCCCCTCTCCTGATTTAAAGTCTCCTTCAAAAGCATGAGATTGACTGAACTGCCTTATGATAGATAATTGTTAGTAAATATCTGTCCTCTTAACCTTTATAATGGAAGGAGGAGCCATATGCTAAGACTCGTACACTTTATAAATCCATCATAAAAAAGGGTCCAAAAACGGAACTACCGAAAAATGAAAAATATTCACAAAAATGAACAAATAACATCCAGTTTTCTTTTCATTCATTCATCAGTCCATTCTTCCAGCCATCCCATCCATCCATACATCCATCTATCCATCCATCCAACAGATATCTATTGAGTTCCAGGCATGGTGTTAAGTATGCTGAATATTTTTGTTTGCCATTTCAGGTTGATCCCGCCCTGTTCTCACTCTATGCTGTGCCTCAGATGGCATATTGTTGTGGAGGTCTTATCTGGACTCCACTGCCTCCTATATTCTGGTTGAGCATGGACAATCGAGACACTGGCACAAAATTGAAGGTTGGGAGGGAAGAGAGCCAAATATTCATTCCTAATGCTCCTCTGTGCTGGGCCACTGCTGGGCAGGGGCTCTATGACTTTTCAAAGGCCTTAGCTCCTATTAGGCTCCCTGGTCTTACCGAAGGTGACAGCTCTTCCAGGGTTCTGGTAACCACTCATTGCCTTTGTCCTTTCAAATCTTAGGATAGTAGAATGCACCTACTCTCGCTAGCCTAGAGGTTCTTTACTATGGCCTGTTTGTTTCTCTTAACTCAGAGTTCTTCATACAGATCCCTTCGTAAAACTTCATCATTTTTAAAATTTTTTTTTTTTTTTGTATAGTGCCATCTGTTTGCTGCAGGAAATATGACTTTAAAGGCTACATTGGTTATTATGAAGTAAGTCCTTGAATTTAAAGTTTCACAAAGCGATGACTTCTGTGTACTTGAAACTCTCTCACATTGAAAAGGAGCAGGCTTGACAAATAGCACATATTCTACATCAATGTTCCGATTCTGCATTCTGAAAATGGCTGCTTCTGGACTCAGGCATGCTCGTAAATTCGTAACACACATACATTTGTGTACTCTTCCCCCTAAAATGCTTAGTTTGAAGTCTTCTTTGTGTATTTCTCTTCCCATTACCCAGTAGCCTTTATTACACAATTAAATACTTTGCCATACCATGAAAGGTTAGGTAATTAAATATAGAACATAATCACATGGAGAGATGAATGTAACCCAACACAACAGAGTAACTGGATGTGTGTTTGTAAAGAGGATCTTCATTAACCTGATCATTTTGTCAGACCCTGTCAGGATCTGATCACAGGATGGGGTTAGAACACTGTCATGGGGGGCAAGCCACAAGCTAGAGGGGACAATAAAAGGGAAGACATTGAGGAAAGAAGATGTTAGCAGAGTCATAGAGCAAATAGTGTCAACTCAGATAAGAGAGGCAGACATCAAGTCCAAGTAGGTCAGTGATTTCTAGCTCTAAGCAGCCAACAATTTAAGAAGAGTCTTCCTGAAAACTAATTAGCAGAGGTAGGGTCGGCATCAGTAGCAAATAGTCTCACCCAGAAAAATCCACACAAAAGGTAGGGGACCAATGATTTAAAGCTGGCATAAGTAAGGAGAAAAGGCAGAGCAAAGCCAGACTGGGCTGCACAGTATAAGAATGCCTTACTTCTTGGAATCAGTGTGCTGGAAAACTAGAGAAATGAAGAAACAAAACAAAATCTTTTGTACCCAAAAATGTGAGCTGAAGGGAAATAACAAGGTGAGCTATCAGAAAAATACTAGAAAGCTCTGTAGACATATTCAGGACATCAGCCTTTGGACAGGTAATAGATCAACCATTAATATACAGTAGGGTGAAAAACATTTATATGCTACCTAGCTAGGGTCTGTTGGTTTTGTTAAGAAGCAAATCCACTGTTAAGTATCTGAGCAGTCATTACTAATAGCTGGGATGATGCTGGAAGGGGTTGAAATGCTAAGCACACAGTTTTATCTCAACTCTTCTCTCACTCCAGGAAGTTAGATTAAGTGAGCTGAATTCCACAATCTGTCTTATGTTTGAGAAAACGCAATGGCTCCAAATGTCAACATATAAGATATATTTTATAAACTGAAAATATAATCTGGATCATTGCTTTAAAAAATTATCCAGAATTTTTATATATCCATATGGTTTCTTCTGTCAATCATTGGTTCCACACGCTGGTGATAGACAATATGGAAATAATACATACATACATATGTACATAATTGTATGATCAGATAAACTAAGGAAAAATTGGGTCATGCATATTTAACAGGTATCCTCATTGTTAGAAGAGTTTTTAATCTACTACTTGCATTGTCATTCTCTGAGTTATACTAGATGGGATTGTCCAATTGTATTTTATAGGTAGGCAATCTTTTTAATGGAGTAGCATCTCTAAAAATCAGTGTTCCATGGTTTTCAGAAAATAATGCTCTGGATATACTAAATATTTTAGAGAAATCTTAAGTATACTACCTATATGTGCGAGTATATTGGATTGTCAGAAGAACTGTACATAGGTGATCAAATAAAAACTCTAACACAATCAGAAATTTCCATACAATATAAATGTTAGTGAAGGTCATTCTTTTTTAGTGCCTCTGTGGACAGTAAATTATTTACCCAGTGAGTCATCTTGCTCTCCAGCAACTCTAGATTCTATAAATGTTATTCTTATACTGAGCTATAATCTGGTGTTTTATAAATTCTACCATCGGTTCTAGCTTTGTCCTCAGAGAAAAGCAGAACAAATTTATTCATTCTTTCTGAGCTCCTCTGAGTGCACTTCAATCACTCCTATGTGATATGTTTCCGAGGCCTCCTCACAAAATTTATCAACCTGGAATCACTCTAGTTTCCCTCTAATACTTGAAAATGCTGTGCTTAGAACTGCATTGAGTATTCTGGGTGTGGCTGAATCACTGCAAAGAAGACTACAAATTCTCATGTGATGCAAACGCTTTCATTCCTAATGATGCCAAATATCTGTGGTCCCACCACAGTGGAGACTCATGTGAAGCTTCAGATCAACTCAGTGCCCTATAATATTTTCACATCAACTATTACCACAGCATGTCTTCTCTCTCATTTAGACAATTGATTTTTGAAATCTCAGTGCCAATCACTGGGTTATGTACGTAGAACCAACCTACTGGCTTCCTTCAGTGAATTAATACAATTTCACCCTCATAAGAGTTCGAGATAATAATAATGGTGATGAACAGAATATCCAAAATGGAGAGTATGGACTCTTTGAATTTAAAGAGTATTTTAACATATTTTATTTTACTTTATCTCCATAATCTAGATAGAGAGGGGGAATAGTACTATATTAGCATAAAGTTAAAAATGAAGCAACTGAGGCATTAGATACTGGCCCACAATACCCATACTAGTGTGTCTAGTAAGTAGAACACCATGCCTAAAGCTCTGTCTCTCACCTCCTAATTCAAACTTCTTTCCTATCCTGACTACTTTTCAATAGAACATATACACGAAGTCCTATAAGCCCAATGATTCTGTTATACATGATTCAATCAACAGTATCAGTGGGCCAGGGAACTGTCTTTTCTGCAGCATTTACTAACTCACCATGAGCTTAACCAAAGCTAAACATGCATGTCCAGAAGTGGGAACTGCAGAACGGCAAACTCTTTTACTCTCAAATTCTACTCTGCCTGTTTTGAAATGTTCTTGTTTTAAAAATGTAGCATCCTATATATAAATGACTAAATGTCTATTTCATCATTAACATGAATGCTATTAGTTCTATTTTTGGCAGTGATTATTTATAAATAAAAATGTCATTTCTGTGTTAAAAATCCAAGAAAAAAATAATCTTTCTATTTATTACCACTTCCACTCAGCATGACATTTTTTGAGAATTTGCAAAGTGAAAGCTGGAAAAAAGCTACACATTTGTATCAAGTCCATTTTTGAAGGAGGGATGAAAACAAATACATGATGTCTTTAAAATACTTGGGAGTTTTAATCCCAGGGCTGGGTGAGGGGAGGGGTACATGATCACGTGATATGTGTGAGAAGATAACATTTCTTTGGACATGAATAATTAGTTTGCTGCCCAAGAGTGTGAATGTGATTGTGAGTGTGTGTGTGTGTGTGTGTGTGTATGAACATTGAGACCATCAGGTTATTTGCATACAATATAGGAACACAGGGAACATAAACCACTATTGTACAGTCCCAACTACAGCACAGAACTGCTCCATAGTGATCAAAACTAACAAAGATAATGTCTCCATAGTGATCAAAACTAACAAAGATATGGCTGGAGAGATAACCAGAGCCATTTGTCTCTAGACTCTGACCATTAGGATCTCAAGTGACAACAAAAGACCAGGTAATTGTTCTAATAATAATTCTATAAAATTATTGATAAAAGCCTATGTTGAGTCTTGAAATAAAACTATTTAAGGTTTAACCACATGAAGTAGACTCCAAGAAACCCATGTTGTCCAAGGATAGTCTTCATTTATTAAAACCAAGAGACAATCAGTAAACTTGGTAATAGTGAGATTTTCCAACTTTAGTTTTGGCAATGCTATTTTTGTCTAAAACAATACTAAGTATTATTATTATTATTATTGTTTTTAAATAAACTAAAATTGCATGCTTTTTTGAACCAGCTAGTATTTTTCAAACATATTAATTTCATTTTTTATAACAACCATATATGATAAAATTGTGGTCGATTTAAAAATCCAGCCATGTTATTTTGTAACTCCTCTCATCAAACTGCAATCTGGCACAGTCTCATGAGTTGCTTTGACCAATAGAATGTGGCAGGCATGATGTTGTTTGAGGATATAATTTGACCCACTACAGACAGCAAAGAGACTCTTTGGTTGAAGTGGCAAGTGAACTAAGAAAACTATTGGAAGCTGAAAACAGGATGATTATAAAATTCTTGACAAAGCTGTCCCTTACAGTAACATGAATAATGGAAAATTAGCCAAGTTAATTTGTGTCTATGGTTAAGGAGGTTTTGAAGCAAAATGTTGAAAATGCCATTTGCCTTTTGTGAGCTGTGTACAATAAGCTACAGAAACAAAAAGTGCACCAAAGTCAACATTCTTCACTTGAAAGTAGAATGCAGAAACAATATAAAGTAACACAGTCATGCATGCTTAATAATAATTAAAAATAGAAAGAAAGGAACTTTCATATCCTTTTAGTCTCTCCATCATAATCCCCTCAAAAAAACCCAAAAAACCTCAAATTAAAAAATGGTTTCAGAATAGATTTAAAATGAAGAATGAGATTGTAAAACTCTTTGTAAGACTCAAGGTGATATCTAGTAAACCCTTTTTGCAGGTTTCGGGATCAAATCGGATTGTACCAGACATTCATTACCATATCTGGACTTGAAGCAAATTATAAGACCGCGGACGTTGAGTTTAATGCCATCATTGGATGGGACCTGGGAGTCTTGAATGATGTTCAATATAGTTTCCATATGAGGGAAAGAAAAATCAATGTGAATTGCAGGTTATCTATAGAAGAATATTGTAGTAATGGTCCCAAAAGAATTATACTTCCTAGTTTTCTAAGCCTTTGTGCAGCCCTTCCAACACTGATTCCTGCCTTGGGCATGTAACTCACTTTGGCCCATGATGCATCAACAAACATGAAACAAACAGAAGTTTGATAAGGGCCAGCATACTAAGGTTGCCATCTTGGAATGCTTCTATAAGTACAACCAGGTGAGATGAAATAACATGTGATGAGAGCCATTCTAGGAATCCTAGCTGAGGCACCAATTATAGGAGTAAGGCTATCTTAGATCAGGTAGCCCCATGACATTAGTCAACATATCCTATGACCCAAATACTACCACTGCTTGGAAAGCCAAGATTCCACTGTAGGCCTGCCCAACAGCTATTACCCTTACTCCCCAATTCTTCCATCAAAAGGATGTTCTACTTAGGCCCTCTAATTGGCAGATTGCATGATTTACATCACTGATTATTACAATAGCTTAAAGGGAAAGCCTATATTTGCTTTTGCTTAATTTTTGAGGAGATTACCATGATTAGTTAGATTATAATCAAGAACATTCTGTTCTTGAATTTGAATTTTTTGGGGACAAGAAGTCATTATCATTGATGAACTAAATAATTACCTCATCCTGGAAGTGGAGAATCTGTAAAGTGTGTTATACATTCAATAGAACTATATTTTTTTTCCATTGAAATATATATGTCTAGTAGCCAAAATGAATCAACTGAGCTTAATAATATGATGAATCTGAATAAAACCTCCATCTATAGGTTTTAATACCTGAATTGAACTGGCTATTTACTTTTTACTTTTACAAGATTGCAAACCATGTGAGAACAGACTTGTGTATTTCTCAAAAGCTCCTGCCACATAGTAAGAACTCAATAAATAGTTAAGTCAATAGATGAGATTCTCCCCTAGAATGTGTTTTTCCAGGACAAATTACAACATTCATGACAACTGGGAATGCTGACAAAAACATGTATTTTAGAGACCTAATTCTGAGAATTGTGCAACTAGTTTACGATGAATTAGTTCATGTGACCGCTTCATGTCCCTAATGAATATTTCTAGTTGACAAATAAAAATGAAAGCTCTAAATAATTAGAACTTTCTCAAAAATTGACAAATTAACTGTTGGCAGATTAAATGTTTTCTAATTCCCAGATTAAATTTTTTTCTAAGCCAGTGTTTCTCAAACACCTGTCTTTGGTGCCATTTTCACTACTGTAAGGCTATAACCCCATCATCAGTACTATTTTTCACTGTGTATGCATTTAATTTCCTCACTTGTTAAACTTATTTTTAATGTGACTATATATAATTATAATAATTGAGAAATTAATATAATTTGCTGTACATAAAAGATAACTATAAAATTAATCTCAAGCATATTATTAAGTTCTTGCTAAATATTATTGATTCACAAATATTCTGAGGTTGTGACCCATTCTCTTTATTATAAAAAGAGGTTATCAAATTGAAGACCTATTAACACCAAACGAGAACATTGTCCTTGAAGTGATCAAATGACATAAACTAGAACAGAAAACAAAAGTTCTTTGTAATTATGTGTGTCCCACTATTATTGGGTTGTCGGAAAAGTCATGATGCATGTTTGCGACACATGGCACTAGTTCATTTTTGGAAGTACTAGAGTCATTCGCATCTAGGTTATTGCTATGTCATTTGACAGCTGACAGCTTCATTCTAAAAAAAAATTGAGCAATTTAGTTAAGTGTTAGAGATTTTACAACAATTTGAAGATGGCAGACTAAACTGCATTTTTGCCATATTTTACTGTTTTACTTCCGTACAGGGAAGAACGCACATCAAGCTTGTGAAAGGTTGCATAAAGTTTACGGTGACAATGCTCTACAAGAACGTCAGTCAGTGCCAACGATGGTTCACGAAAATCCGTGCTGGTGATTTTGATCTAAACGACACTGCTCGGTCAGGGAGGCCCACCGAGTTTGATGACGACAAAATAAAGGCATTAATCGAGTCAAACCCATGTTACACGACACGAGATATTGCAGAATCATGGAGCATCCATCATTCAAGCATTCACGACCACCTGAAGAAGCTGGATAAGTAAGCAAGCTCGATATTTGGGTTCTGCCAGAACTCAAAGAAGTTCCTGTCATGGCACAAATAAACATCTGCAATATGCTCATTAAACATGAGGAAAACTATCCTTCTTTGAAGCAACTGATAACTGGTGATGAGAAGTAGATTGTTGACAACAATGTGGTATGCAAACCGTCTTGGTCCCAACATGATGATTCACCTCAAACAATATCGAAAGCAGACATTCATCAGAGGAAGGTTATGCTCTCAGTGTGGTGAGATTTTTGAAGGTGTCATATTTACCAAACAATCAATTTGAATGTGTACTGTCAGCAATTGGACAGTTTAAACAAATCCATCATCTAGAAACGTCCAGAGCTTGTTAATTGTGAAGGAGTTGTATTCCATCACAACAATGGGAGACCACACTCAAGTTTGATCACCCGTCAAAAATTACTGGAGCCTAGATGGGATGTGTTGCCACACCCACCATACCTGCCTGACCTTGTGCTGTCAGACTTCCATTTGTTTTGCTCTCTTCAAACCTCCTTGTGTGGTATAATGTTCAATTCCGATGAGGCTATAAATCAGCACCTTGTTCAGTTTTTTGCAAATAAAGACAGGTCCTTCTATGAACGAGGAATTATGAAGATCACTGAAAGATGGCAAAAGGTTATCAAACAAAACTGGCAATGTATCATTGATTGATCTTTGTTCTCTATATAAATAAATGACCTTTGAAAAACAGACAAAATACATCATGACTTTTCTGACAACCCAATATTTAAGTGTTATTTAAAATTAAATTTATTTCTATTCTGGGAATCCACTGCATAGCTCATGTTCAATAAATTCTTACGTATTGCATTGCTCTTGGCCATATTGCTTTGCAAAATCTGGTGAAGTTTATGTTCTTTCACCTTCCATTTACTTTTTATATTACAGTTTTGGCCTAAACATACAAGGTCTGACAATTAAGTTTGAAAACTTATTGCAATGATGTTGTTAATTATTTTTTGATATCGGAGGGATTATTCATGATGAATTTGTACCAACTGGACAAACAGTTAACCAAGTTTACTATTTGGAAATGCTGAAAAGCCTGCATGAAGAAACTAGACGGCCTGAACTTTTCACCAACAATATATGGCTCTTGAATCACGACAATGCACCAGCTCACAAGGCACTGTCTGGGAGGGAGTTTTTAGCCAGGAAACAAATAACTGTATTGGAACACCCTCCCTACTCACCTGATCTGGCACCCAATGACTTATTTCTTTACCCAAACATAAAGAAAATATTGAAAGAAATACATTTTGATGACATTCAGGGCATTAAGGGTAATATGATGACAGCTGTAATGACAGCTCTTTCATTCCAGAAAAGAGTTCCAAAATTGCTTGGAAGGGTGGACTAGGCACTGGTGTCAGTGCATAGTTTCCCAAGGGGAGTACTTCAAAGGTGACCATAGTGATATTCAGCAATGAGGTATGTAGCACATTTTCTAGGATGTGCATTCACAAACTTAATTGCCCAACCTTGTACATATTCAAATATTTATAGATAAACCTATCTCAATCTCTACATTATTTTCAAAAAGACACTGTTCCAATAGACAACCTTGTTCACATGACATTAAACAAGTCTATCTTAATGTTAGAGTTAATGCATAAATGTTTGATTGTAATTGACTAATGACATATTTTTTCTCAAGTCAAAATGCAGGTGTGTTCTTAAATTATATTTTTATTCTCCTCAAAATAACATCTTTTCAACAACTTTTTTACTCTTGAAGAAATTCCTTTCTCAAATCATTACTTTTATTTTATTCTTAATTTTCAAGGCAAATTCCCATTCACTGACTCCATTTTATGATCCTCCCATAGATCTTTCCTTAGCTCCTTGAAGACTGCCACCATTCCTTATATTAAACAGATTCTCGAAGGCCACAAATAATGCTCTAGTGGTCATACACTCTAGACCTTTTCCACTCTGTATAATATTTAACTAATTGTTCCTACTTAACCTCTCAACTGCCTTAACTTCTGTGGAGCTGAAATTACTTGGCTTAAACTGTTTCTGATGGTATCTTTCTTCTTATGGCTTAAACTATTTCCTCTCTATAAATTAATCCCAATTACCAAGCTCTAGATTTTGTCTCCAGTTGTCTGCTGTCTGTAGGAAATAAGATACTTTTGATTGGGGAATGGTAAGGAGGCATGCAACTCAAACTTTCCACTGAACAGATCCAAAATGAAATGCAACTTTTAGTGCCTCAATATTGCTACTCTTCCTTTATTTCCATTGTTGTTGCAACTGTCATCTATCCAGTTTATTCAAGCCTGAAATATTGGTGTTATCTCATTGATAGATACTGTACTTAAGTGATTGCCAAGCCCTGGGGTCTACTGAAAAATATTAATTTTTGTCCACACTCTCACTACCAATAATTCAGGCCATAGTTTCCCTTTACTTATCTTATTTTATCAAACTCATTAGCATTCTCCCACTTCTAGTTTCTGACTATCCCACGTCATTTTGAACAAGATTGCCAGATTGTTCTTAGTGTAGAATGGCACTATTTGTCATGCTACCACTCATTCCCAAAATCAGTCAATATCTTCTTAATATCCCCCTAACATTCAAACTTCTTAGTTTAGAACTCAAATTTTTACATGATCCAATCATTGCCTTTACTCAGTATGCATTTACTTTTCATCTTTGATTTGACAATTAAAAAAATAGGTTAATTAAAATTATAACAGATTTTAACATTTTTTTAAAAAAATCTAAGATCAAATGTATAAATATGTATTTATTTGCCAAACACTTCATGCAAAGCCTAGGTCTTCTTCTTTTTTTTTTTTTCTTTTTAGTGAGAATTCACCAGCTGCATAAATCACATACTTTTTTCAATTTTAATTTTCTTAGAATGGAGTAAGGTTTTAGAGATACTTCTAAAGCAACTTGAATGCACAACCCTTTTATGTTTAAAATGTTTCCTCAAAACTTTTACATTTGATTTTTCTTCAACTACTAATACTACTATAATTTTAAAGTGGCTCATCTATATTGTATCTTTGCAATGCATTAACTTAACAGTTACAGAAAAAAATAACCATTTTTCTTTTGCACTTATATTTCTTTGGCTGACATACTTTAAAATCACTATATATTTACAATCACAAGAATGATAACCATTGGTATCAATAGTTTTAGAAACAAAAGAAAGTGACTCCTGTTAAGACTCCCAACAATTCATAGAAGCAGAAATACATGAATGTCTTAGAAGCCCCAAAATTCAAGTGTCAAATGTAATGTCTTACAGAAATCAAGGAAGGCATTGATTATTCAGCAGCTTGAAGTCAGTTACAGAAGATTGGCTATACTTGCTATCCTCCATCCAAAATAATCAGGACTTTTGCTTCACACAGTCCTTTCTCCACCCAGCCCACTGAAATTTATAAGTATTTTCAGCGCATTAACCTTAAGTTCCAGCTCAAACTCCACCATTTCCATGTTCAGTTCCCTGATGCTCCTACCAGAAACATGTTCCGTATCTAAACTACAGTAACATTTGTATACGTGAATTTTGCAGGATACTTTTTTCTTCTTTGAATTATAGTAATGACCTTGCATATTTGTTGTTAACTGTTTGAAATGCAGGTGACGTTACTGAGTTACCTTGATATCTTCCTGAGTTTAGCAGTAAGAAGGTAAAATGAGTACATCATCATTGTATCTCCACAATAGTTCTGTGTGGAAACAGGGAAGGGACAATGGTAGAGCTTACACAGACTATCAGCAACAAACAGAAGTAGTTTGAAGATAGGTTTTCATTGATCAGGTATCTTAACTTATAGCTGAATATAGTTAAAGTGAGCAATTTTAAGTGTGTGTTTTTTTTTTGCCTTAAATTTTTATTGAAAGTTGCTCAAATAGGGAAAATTTACATAAACTATGATATATCTTAATGAAAGAGTATCATGCAGTCATTTAAGATGATGCTTCCAAAGAGTATTTTGTGTAATAGGAGGAAAAAAGAAAAGGAAAAAACTTCCTATAATGACAAACAGACAAACAAAAACAGTAAGGCAGCAAATTAAGACTACAGTTTAAGTACAACTATTAAACCTTAATGGAAAAATAGAGAAAATTAAAAGACACATGTGTAGAATAATTGTAGGTGGTTTGTTTCCTCCATGGTTTATGTTATTCAAATTTTCTACCAAGAACATGTTTTAATTCTATGCTTCCAATGAAGTAAAATGTAGCTTGTTATTTTTAAAGAAAGTTGTTCTATTTTCATAAATTGAATTAACCTTTTATTAAGCAATTGCTCTATTAAGAGCTATAAAAAGATAGCAGAAAGGACAATGTGGGTAAAGCACAGTGCAAACCCAAGCTCTAGTCCCTGGAATACAAATGAGAATGCTGTGATTTATTTTCAAGCTAAAAGGTGCCAGGCTTTCAACTTCTAATTCAAAGATTACATCAACAAGAGAAAAGCTAAATATGTGATTAAGATCACAAATTTTAATGTACTTCCTCAGAAGATAACAATATTATCTTTTCCTTTAGGTAGGCAAGGGCCTAAAATAATTTTTAGGTATCTTCTATTTAATTTCATGGAGTCTCTGGGAGATAAGAAAGAGGACTAAACACCCATGAGAGCAAAGACCATGGCTTTTCACCTCCTAAATGTGACCTAGGACAAAGAATGTGAAGGTTTCCAGAGATTAAAGCCCTCTCAGTGACACTGGGCTAATATCTTTTCCCTTCCGGGCTCCCCCATCCATTGGAACACTACCCTTCCCAAGTTCACAGCTAAGCACTTCAGGGGGTTTTGGGCATAGGGTTTGGGGAGTACTTTCCAAAGAGCTTCAGGAATAGTTAGGCAGGAAGATAGCCGATGAAGGACCAATATCAATAGCACCTTCAATGTAGCTAACAGTTCCTTGAGAAATATTTGGAATCCTCTTGAATGTGTCCATCTTAGTAGTCATGCTAGGATCTCCTCCTTCAATAACATCCCAAAGCAATTGGTCTTAAAAAGAGGTATGTTAGTTTCCTAGGGCTGCTATAACAAAGTACCACAAACTGACTGGTTTAAAACAATGTAAATGTATTGTCTCATAATTCTGGAGGCTAGAAGTCCAAAGTCAAAGTGTAGGAAAGGCTATGCTTTGATGCCTGTAGGGGAGCCTCCTTTTCTGCTTCCTCTTACAAGGTCACCAGTCATTGAATTAAGCCCCACTCTACTCCAATAGGACCTCATTCTGCAGGGACCCCATTCCAAAATAAAGTCTCATGCAGAGGCAGTAGGGGTTAGAACTTCATATATTTGGGGGGGGGATTAAATTCAACCCATAATATTTGAATACAAAGAAAAATCCTCCACTCAAACAAGACCAAAATAAAAATAAACCCCAGTCCATTCCTTTTAGTAATGCATGTCTCATAGCTCTGAAAGCTAGCAAGATGGGGATAAAATTATCTCATTATGAAAATCAATAAATCAATGGACTCATTGAGAGATTTCATGGAAAACAATTCTGCCACAGGCGCACACACATCTCTGACTGCAATCATACTCCATGGCTCATTAACATAGACCAGTGACTGTGAGGATTGTAGTTTCTTCATTTCTCTTTGACAGAAAGAAAAGAACAGCCTTTTCTTTCTTCCAATCTGGTAAACATCGCTCTAATTTTGCAAACTTTTGCCTATGTCAATTTCTTTTGGGACTTCGTGATTAGGAAAAAGGGAGGGTCAAGACAGTAAGAAATAGCAGTTCTATAAAAAGAGAATACAATTTAGAAATGAGAGAGAGAGAGAGAGAGAGAGAGAGAGAGAGAGAGAGAGAGAGAAAAGAGGAGGGGGAGGAGGAGAAGGAGAAAGAGAGAGGGGAGAGACTCTGGAGGTATTCAAGTTATGTGGTAAAATGGAAAAGAAAAAAAAAGTAGTATTAACAAATGTAGTTGTCAATTAACTGTTCCTTTAATTAGTCTGATACATACAAGTCAAGGACTTGAAGTGTTTTTATATTATATGGACTTTCTGTGATATGATTTCAATCTCAGTGCTACTGTAATACTGATCCATATAGGTCACACACGCATATTATAAAAATTTAAATAACAATACATGCTCATGACGACAAAGAGGGAATAAGATTCAATGAACCCCTTAAGCAATGCCTGGCACATAACAGATGCTCAATAAAAAATGCCAGCATATATGTCTTCCCTCTGCTTTAGGGCTCTCTGATTGTTTATCTTGCTATACAATAGAATGATTTCAACAGAGATCTAATTACTCAAAGACACCCAGCATCTCCTAAAGCTCTAGAGATAGAATCGTTTTGTATACATAAAAAGTTAAGAAACGTTCTGGCTAAAATATCACCAGACATCCAGGAGAATTCGATCTGATTCCATGAGTGTGTGCCCTTTGCACCAGTTGCAATTAAATCATTCCCAAGAACCCAAGTAACTACTATGAGTTACCTCCTCTTGTATCTGGAGCAATCAGATCTCCACATGGGATACTGGCCCACGGTGAGCCTCTAGCCTCTTACAGCTATTTCTTTGAACAGAGGCGAGCCTTCAGAGGGCCAGGCGGGTTTCAATGTCTTGAGGTGGTTGGATCCAGGGGCTGCAACTGGTTCTGGCACTGATGGTGGGGCAGCATTGGGAAATAGATTTGAGAAATAGATTTGTGAGTCGTCAGCACTAGAGTTACTGCAGGTGAGAATCCGTGCAGTCTCCAGCGCTCCTGTCTAAGGTGGCTGCAGGTGATGGGTGAGGAAGACCCCATTCACACACCTTGGGGAACAACACCTTGTGAGCAGTGGACTTATGAGTACATCACAAAGGAATGGGAAGTTCTTCAACATCTAATCTCAACACTGAAAGAGAGGAGAGTTAAACACGCCATGAAAATGATGTCTGAGATTCCTGCTATCCCTGTAAACAAAATATGGACCAGGCAATCTCTAGAAGTCATTTAAAAAAGACCTCTGTGAAGCCTAACCTATAAATAGGCAATTGTACCAGATGTCAGCTCTCAGGATTGTATCAATCTTCCTCCCTAAATAGATATCCTGAAAACCCATTGGGGATGCATGCATTTCAATAAGCTCCAATGGGCTTCAAACACAAGCATGCTTTATCTGTAAAAGAATGACTACATGAAAAGACTATTTTCAATAAAAATACTCATCCCCAAGGGAGGACTCAAGGTTTTCTTTGTAATTAAACTTCCTTTTAAAGCAAGACACAGAATACTTTTAAAGAGAGCTTCTAAATCTTCAGAACACTTTGCCTAAAAGTCTTGTTAGATGTAAACCAACCCTTCTATGGGTGATTATGTTCACAAGCTATTTGGGATTGGTGTGTTTGTTTATTTTGTTTTAAGAAAAGAGTGTGGAACAGCTGCATTCATCTTCCTAAAAAGCAGACATGGTTAAAAGCCATGTATAAAGTGCTACTTTATTATCTGTTTGAGTACTTAAAATCTATTTCTAAAAATAAGCAGACAATAATTCCATACACAAGATTTTATAGCTGGAATTAACTCGACCTTTTCAGGGAAAAATAACAACCAGTTAGAAAAGTGGTCACAGCGGCAGAACTAATTTATTGCAAGGTATTTATATACAATGCAAATTTTATCTGTTAAGCTTTGCCTTTCTTTAGATGATACCCTTGCTGATATCTGTTATCAAAATGTGGCATTTGTTCCCTGGGACCGAATATTCTAGACTTTCTTGACCCAGATCAGAGAGGTCAATACAGTATGATTGACTATGAGCCAAATAGAATGGTGGGAATCCATGTATGAGGATAATATTGAGAAGACTGTTGAAAAATAGGCAAGTGAGAAAGTATAAGTTTAGGAGAAAACCAAAGGAGACCTAGAAAACTGGGCTGTGATAGGTAGGTTACTCAAGTATCAAAAAGTCCATTAAACTTCTAGAATCTAGGATTCTAGTTGATTCAATCAATCTAGTTGGTTGAATCCTCACGTTAATCCAGGCAATGTTCTGGATCAGACTGAAGCTGTAGTTTCATGCTTTTCAAAAAAAAATAAATAAATAAAAATAAGCCCTTGGATCCCCTTCTTTAACGGAAATTTTCACCAGAAGCTCTATTTGTCAGTTAAGTAAAACTTCTCTGCTTGGGGAGGGTGGGGACACTGCCAGTGCCTCTCCTTTGGCTACTTTGGAGACTGGTGGGGAGGGGCCCTGGAACCCAGGGAAGTATAGTTTAAATTACCTTGTGCTGGGAAAGTGCTTCCTGACCCACGCAATCCCGAGCTCTGGGTCTGTAAGGTGGCCCTTTGGCCAGCTCCCAGATCCCCATGTTGTCCACGACATGGCAGCGGAGGGAAACCAGCCCCAGTTTCAGATACAGAAAGATCTGCATTGGAATGTTTGCATTGTAATGACAAGCATATTGACCTTTTTGACCTTCAGCTTCTTCACATAAAAGGGCAAATCTCATTACTCTCACTTAATGAGGAATAATTGAAATTATATATGTATTAAACAACAATGTTGAATTTTATCCAAACCCTGTGATCCTGGAAAACAGTGATGGCTAAGTGGTCCAACTCCCACCTTTTTGTATTTCTGGAAACACCTTACTATAAAGAACGACCCTCACCCAGTTGACTTAGGTAAGATTCAAGGCTGCCCCCATGCTTGCCTACCACAAGGCCAGACACAATCTCCAAATCACCCACCTACTTTTTTTTTTTTCCTTATCAATGATTAGCTGAACTATTTTAACTCCACTGATCAATCCCAACAAAATGTTAACCACATGTTCTTCCCTGAGGTCCCTGAGTGTTGCCCACCTACAGACTGAGCCAGTACCCATTTCCTTTAAGGACTTCTCCCAAGAATAGGCCCACTTCAGGGTACAACATCACCTGATGCCCTGCCTGATCAGACCACCTCCATCTATTCATCACCTTTGCCCAGACCTAGTTCTTCCTACATAACCAATGCCTCTTTCTGCCTAAGATGTGCTGGCTGATCTTATGGTCTAAGCATTCTCCCTATTTCAGTGGTCTTCCTTTCCCAGTTCAATAGCCATTCCCCTCTCCCTTTCAACCTTTCAGACAAAATCTCTCCTTACCTAAGTCAGAATTTGCTTGTTATTTGATACAGATGAACTTACTAAGGAATTGAATAGCCTGGCAATACTGTCTTTCATTAGTTATTAGGGACTAGAAAACTTCAGGAAAAAAAAAAAAGTAACATCATAGTTTTTATCATTTGGACAGTGAGGGTTAAAAGAGGGAAAGTTTCAGCAATAACATCTATGATATTCAGATTTCTAAAAGTGGGTCTAGTATTGCCACAACTGACATGAATCCCTGGTTACCAATAATAGGTAAACGTGATTTCAAAGCAAAACGTATTCTGCAAAGTAAAAAGCATTATATAAAGGTTGATTAAAACTGCACAGATCAGAAAATGTTTTCCTGGTACAAGATATTTTAAACTGTGTTTCTTTCATCTGCAATGACTCCAAACTACCAACCCCCACCACACAGTCTCCAATACAGCCAAGAGCTGCTAGCAATATCCTTAACCTGCTCCAAGCAGAACCACTCTGTTTTAATTATTCAATATGTAGAACTTCTGAGTCAAATTTCACTTAAAAGGATCCAACTGCATTAAAAAAAAAAAAAAAAAAAAAAAACTTGAAAAGAGCTAGCCTAAGGCTTCAATTGTTTCTATCAATTGGCCAAATGACACTTATTTTTATTCATCTCTACATGATTGGTTATGCTATTGGGAAATGAGTTAAATCAGCAGCCATGATTTAGGTGTAATATTAGGTCAACGTTAGTTCTTTAGGATGAGTCTATGTATTAATATCTATACAAATCATTCTTTAAAATGATACAGTTCAAGACAAGATTTATGAAAGATAAAAGCATTTGAGAACAAACTATAGACCCTACATTATTCTGTGGTGTACCTGCAGAAATAATATTCATGAAAGCCCCAAAGTAGCTCATCCTTATTTCCTGCAATCGTGTATCTTACAGATCTGATCAGGCCTTTGCCTGCTCTCACTTAATAGTTTCCAACTCCTGCGGTGGCATCGTAGATTCTACCATTTACTCACCCATGCCCTCTACCTACTAAATGTTAGGGATCCAGGGGTGATGAGGCAAACATGATCCCTGCCTTCAGGAGGGTTTACAGTCTAGAGAACAACAGTGCTCAAACTTTACAGTGGAGTGGAATCACTTGAGGGCTCCTTAAAATCGAAGTTGCTGGGTCCCACTACCAGAGTTTTGGATTCAATAGGTAGGTCTGGGGTGGAGCTCAGGAATCTGCATTTCTAACAAGTCCCTAGGCGATACTGTTGCTGTCAGTCTGGGAGCTACTCTGTAGGGATCTATTGGATAGTGGTTACTAGAGATCTGTTGCTCTGGTTAACTTGCTGACTGCATCTTTGTTAGATCAGGACAGACTTCCCACTCTTTGATATTACAATATCCTGCTGAGCTTTGTGCATACTCATAAAGGCTAATTGCAGAGAGATTGAGTGGGCCTTTCTGATAAACTCTAGATTACCTCTGATAACAAAAAAGAAGAAAGGCACATAAATGAAAATCAATCAAAGTGCTCTATGTTTGATATAAAAGAGACATTAAAATTCAATTCGGAGAGTTAGAGTTGTTTTGTGCTAAAAGCCTGTGCTTGTCAAAGTGCTAAACTACTATGCTAATAACTCATGCAAACAGAGTTTAACAAAAACAAGTATTTCCTCATATGGTGGGCAAAGGCAGAGTTTGTGTCATTCATTTCCAAAGCCAAGAACTATGTTCTGATTATTGGTACAGTAATAAAATAGATCTTTGTTACAAGGATAATTTATATTGCTGTATTATTTAAAACAGATCATTTAAAACACATCTGTTTCTTATTCCTACCTTACCTTTATAATTATTATTATTATTCTGGTGGCAGGGGAGGGCAGACAGGGGTAAAAGACTGAGAGAAGGAAGCCAAGTTGTTCTTTCATTGAAAATGCCACCATAATATCTCTGAAGCCAATGGAGACTACAACAGGATTCAGCAGCTCAGGTTTTAAACTTGACAAATGTGAAAAAATTGAAGCAAAACTGAAAAAATAAGAGAATTCATGTAGTCTTTGAGCAACATGAAGGCATCCTTTTCAAATGATAAATTTTCCAGAACTAACCGGAACTTCAATTAAAGGATTAAGAAGGCCACCTCTTTTGTATGCACTGATAGAAGTTTCTGTGTGACCTTCAATTTGGGGGGAACAAAGCATGGTCTGATAAGTAAGTAAATAAGAATAAAAGAGAGCTGCAGGTATCTACTCAGATGCAAAGCTTTTTAATGCACTATTAGGTCCAAAGGAAAGTGACAGAGGTTGAAAATCCTCATAATAGAGGCACCTCCAATGTTCCTGCTGCTGAAGATGAGAGATAGGCCCATCAGAAACCTGGAAAATGTGTTCTCCAAAATAAAGGAGTTTGGAGAGTGATTATCAAGAATTAACTCCATACTTTATCCTCTATACCTCAAAATCAGGTTGGGTATATGACTCAGTTTGCACAATTATCCAGGAAACATTCAAGCCATTCATTCCATTAATATGGAGCCTATACTCTCTGGGTATGGATCCATCTGGATTCTTTTAAAGCTTTCCAGTTGTTTTGAAAGTGGCACTAAGTTGCGAGGCAAGGCAGCAAATTAAAGGCAGGGCAGGTCTTTGTACCTGACATAGAATGTATCCTTTTCAGTTTCTTCTGTCATATCCTGGATAAAGTCGGCTTCCAGATATCATTTTTAGCATTGTCAAAAAGAATTATTAACTTATTTGAAATATTGTTTTGAGTTCAATAAGCACACTTTTTAGAGTTCGCAAGAATTAGAAAGTGTGCCATTGGCTCAGTCATTCAAAATAATTGCTGTTTCCAAACCCAAGGATGTTCAGGGACATTTCAACTCTATTACCTCACCTATATCTCAGTGACACTCAGGGAAAGATGCAAATGATGTTGAACAAAAATGAATGAAACCATATGCCAGAGCTGCTCAAGATGGACTATAATATTCAGACTGCTCTGCTGTCGCTTCCAGCTGGGCATAAAATGGCTCTTAGCAAAGGTACACAGGGATTCTTTTCCATGGTAGCCCGAAAGCAGTGAATTGTCATTGAAATGTGATTTGACAGAGGAAGAAAACTCTCCCAACACCAGTTCAGAGTCCAAATAAATAAATAACAGGAAACAAAGATCTTGTTTCTAATTTTTCTTTTCCCCTAAACAGAACTATCCTACACTTGTAAAAACAATCACTCAGGTATATTTGCTTAAATGCATACAGACACATACAAAGATACATGTGTGTTCCCACACCCACTGAGTTCCCAATGCTATAAATTTGTTGCCTATCTCTCAAGTTGTTTCAGTGTATCTATGCTTTGATATATTATACAACATATTAATTATATACATATGGTGTCACAATACAAATGAATGCATTGCCTGATTATTTTATTTAACCTGTACACAGTCAACTTTTTGTGTCTCATAGCTCTTCCTCATCCTTGTCAAAGCTGTATTACATTAGTTTGGATAGATTATTCTCTAGTTACCCAATTCCTCATGGCTGGACATTTAAAGGCTTTCTAGTACTTTACACTTAAATCATGTACGTTTGTCTTAATTTCTGTGATAAAAAAACTCCCCTATTAACTTTTGATAGCACAGGACTAGAATGTCACAGTGTGTTGAAAGCAGAGACTTCAGGCACATTGTCTAGTTCAGACTTTGTCTCTGATGCTTACTAATTGAGCTACATAACAAGCTGGAGTCTCAATTTCCTCTTTTGTAAAGGAGAAGCAATAATACTTCCCACATAAGGGTTATCAAGCCTGAAGGAAAAAAGAGTAAAGTATTGAGCAAAGCTTACAATCATAGCAAGAGTCTTAGGCGTGTTTTCTTTGAAAGTTTTATTTACAATTTGCCAGATAGTCCTCAAGAATTGCCCAAATTTAGACACTTGCCAAATTTCTGGCACTGACACATTCTTAAACCTTTCACTCCTCTGAAATACCACAAATTCATTTGAATTTCTTTATTAGTAAAGCTGTGAAACGATTTCAATCTAAAATGGAATCAGGGGATATGAAATGGAAACTCTCATCCATGCAACCCCAGGAACTTAAGAACCAAGAGACAGATATCCAGCAAATGCCTGATTTAACAGAAGGCCAAGACTTATCTCATGACCAGTGAACATCGCCAAGAATCTCCCACAACCAAACTTACTGTTTGCACGCAGGCTGAATTTCCTGCTTTGCACTCCTGACCTGTAAATAGATCCTGCCCCAAACCCTCAATGGACAGGCCTGTAGCTGGCTAGCACTCATTTCTAGAGTTGCAATCCCCATGCTATTCCCCAATAAACTCAGATTCTAGTAATTTGAGCTTGTCTCTGCTTCCCTCTTTATTTAGATTGGCAAAGATGATCAGCTCTTCTTATCTATCGGATATTTGTTTTTTAAATTACTGATAATTAGTAATGGATTTTTCCTCCCCTCTTGCTTCTATCATGAAGTTTTTAAGATCTATTTCAAAGATTGGACAACTACAGTCCAGGGTTCAAATCTTGCCGGCTGCCTGTTTTTGTAAATGATGTTTTATTGGAAAACAGTCAAGTCCATTCATTTACGTATTGGCTACTTCTTTCACACTACAATGGCAGAATCAAGTAGTCTCCAAAGAGATGGTATGGCCCACAAAGCCTAAAATGCTTACTACTAAACCCTTTATAGAAAAGAAAAAGAAATCATTGACCCTGTAATTCTTCCCATCCATGACTGCCTCTTTTTCTGGACAACATATTTGACCATAAATCCAAGCACAGTCCTTTGATCATTGCATGCCCTTTACCTATGGCAGTCCTTGGCACAGAGTTCGTGTTTACTGAACATTTCAATATATCATTTCTGTTCTACTAAGAATGATAAAATTCAGGAAATTTAAGTGATTGAAAAAAAACAAACCTGAACACTTAATCCTGAAAGAAGGTTTCGTCTCTTCTTATTTATTGGCAAAATTCTGCATGTCCTTCCAGGCCAAGGTCAAATAACACATTTTGGGGGAGCATTTTCTAAATCCAAACAGGAGCCCTGAAACCACGGAGAGTACTAAACCCTTCCTGTACTATGAGGGTATTTTTTTTTCCCTATACAGTCATGCACTGCACAACAATGTTTTGGTCAACAAGGGACCACATGGATGACAGTGATCCCATAAGATTTTAATGGAACTGAAAAATTTGTATCGCCTAGTGACATTGTAGGCCTCATAACATCACAGCACAATGCAGTACTCATCTATTTGTGGTGATGCTGAAGTAAATGGGACTCTGTGCTGTCAATCATATAGAAGCATAGCACATACACTTACAGTAGTAGGGTATACCAACTAGGTTTGTGTAAGTACCCTTTATGTCCTTCCCACAAAATTACCTAGCGATGAATATCTCAGAATGCATCCCTGATGTTATTCATGACTGTACATACATACCTTTCACTTAAAAGAGGAAGCGCTTTACAGCTTCTCCTTGGCACATTCAAATTGCCAGCATCAGTACTCTTGTACTTTAGGGCTATTATTACATTACATAGCACCATTATTAAGTAAAATTAGTGCTACTTGACTGCAAGCACTGTGATATCATGACGGTTGATCTGATAACCAATACGGCTACTAAGTAAAGAATGGGTGGGTAGCATACACAGCCTCGATATGCTAGACACGGGATGACACATGTCCCAGGTTGGAAGGAATGGGACAGTGTCAGATTTCATCACGCTACTCAGAATGGTATGCAATTTAATAGTTACCAATTGTTTATTTCTGTAGTTTTTCATTTTCAGACCTCAGCAGACTGCAGATAATTAAAACTGCAGAAGAAAACCACAGATAAGGGGGGACTGCCGTATCCTGGTCAAACAAACAGCTTCTTCCTCTGTATACCACAAGACTTTTGAAAACTCAACATTATAGAAAGATAACTTGATATTATATTTATGAGCTTAGGAGTCTGTCCTCTTTAACCATGTATGACCTTTTTTAGATCAGAGACTCTATTTTGTATTTGGTTATATATTCCCAGCATCCAGAAAATTGTGGCCATGCATTAAATATTCATTAAATGAATGAATGAAGAATATATTCATTGTTGGTCCTAGCCTGGGTCATTTAACATGCCTCTTCATTAATTTAACCACAAACATAATATTTCCCAATCAACTCTCAAGGTGAAGAGCTCCATCAGTCCACCCTGGAGTCAGGTGCTTAATTGACGAGACTGCTTGTGGATGACACTTAACTCATTCCCTCCTTGCTGCAGGCAACACATTGCTCTAAACTAGATCTAGAGTTCTGTTTTAACAAGGTGTCTGCTGCTAACGAGAAGAGCAGTGAATCCAGTAATTCTACCAGTCTTTAATTCTTTGCATTATGTAGGGAAGCAAAAGAAGGATATGGTTAAGAAATTTGATCATCATATTTCTTCACCTCATTCACTTAACAAGCAATTAATCGAGACCCAATCTGAAACAATCTATGCGGTAAATCTGAAATATACCTGGCCTCCTCAAAAATGTGTCTAGCTTGTACGAAGGAGTCAGCCTTGGAAACAGGTTTTCCCCCACCCCCATCCCAAAGGATGCATTTCAAAGAGTGTTTCATCCAGGGGAAAATCAAACAAACAAGAAGATAGCCAGGCATTATATGCCAATCTACTACATGATGAGCCCAAGGCCACACTGCAAGTTGGTCTTTCTAGAGATAATCTCATCTGTGGAGTGAAACTCCCATAAGACAATTCTATGAACTCTAAAAATTCCATGAGTTTATGGTTAAAAATGGATTCATCAAACTGAAGATTGAGTGGTCCCATCCCAACACTTACTTTATTCTGTTGTACAAACCATGGGCGATGTCAATTTTAAAAACAATCACCTAGCAATTGTCCTATTGGGAATAAATTTGCATTTGTATATTTGCAGAAATCAGTGTGTTATTATCTTTCCAGTGTTTTCATCTTCTGGTTATATCTTTTTTTATTATTATTATTTTATTTTTATTTTACCAAGATATATCCTCTTTTTTGGCAATTCCCTAAATGATGTCCTTGTTTGTTGAATAGTAATGACAAACTCCAGAACACTCAGCTTCCTCACAGGGGCTCTCGCTAAGAAAAATACCCTCAGTGGGGTCATGAAGGCATGCAGCTACATAAAAAGCAAAGGCCCATTAGCTGTATTATCATCAAGGCCAGTGTTTGGCTGGTGAAATTGATAGAATGATAGTACACATGGTATATCAACATATTCCATGTTTGACAGCCCTTCTTCCCAGATCTGAGAGGGAATTGAAGAAGCCTTGAGATGCCAGAGACATAATATGTGTAGTAGATCTTTTAGTGCTTAAACCTACAAACATATTGGCTTTGGACTATTATAACTTTAAACACAACAAACACTTGGATAGTAAAAGAGCATTAACTAGACACTTCATCAGAGAAGCTATACAGATGGCAAATAAACACATGAAAGATGCTCAGATCATTTATCATTAAAGGAGTAAAAACTGAATCAAATACCCAATCTGTCTTTGAAGTATAGGGGATGAACTATGGAGTTAATTCTTGATAACCAGTAATGTCTGCAACACCTTATTCTGAAAATTTATATGCAAAGCTGAAGACAGAAATGACCTTGATGGTATTTTATTTGACCATATATTATATATCATGAGTAAGCTATCCAAGAAATAAAGAGGGAACCCAGTCCCGGATGCGCTCTTTGGCCTGGTAGAATGCACCATGCAAGGGCTCTTTACATTGGAGTTTGAATTCTAGTCCCATCACTTACTAGTGTATGACCATGGCTGAGAGGTCCTTCTTCTATAAAATGGGAATAATGACATTGATCTCAGAGGGTTGTTAGAAAATGAAATGAAGTATTCTATATAAAATAATCTAGTACCTAGCACGTGATGATTATGCTAGCTGCTGTTATCATTACCCATGCCATTACAACGTCACAGTGTGGTTGAATCTGTACCTCTTCCTGACATGGCTAACTCAGGCCCTGGGCCTATGCCTCAAGAACCTACAGGCAAATATCTGAAGTGGTGAAGAAAACATGATTTGATGTTGTTTCAGTGTAGCCATGGGGAAAGTAAAACTGATTTCAGTTCAAGACATCTGTAGGGTAAAGGAGCCCAGCTGCCTTCTGGAGGACATGCAGGATGGGCAGAGAAGCAGGAAACCCTCCAGGTTGGCCTGACTGCAGATTTCACGGATGGAGCTAACCCCTCTAAGTCTGGGCACTTGGTGGGTAAAGGGGTAGCAAAATTGAAGGGAAAATCAGAAAAGAGAAGTGAAGAGAAGTTGGAAAAGCACCCTGACAATCTATAGATTCTTCTTAATTTAGCTTGGATTGGGTCAATTCAACTTTTATCAAAATCATACAATTTTCTGTATCACTGTCCTCTTTTCAACAGAGAAGAAGCTTTAATTTGCTGCCTTCATTTCTTATAAGGCTACGTTGAAATCATCCTTGAAAAATACATTTGCCTTATACAGGTCTTAAAAGTCAGGAGTTATAAATTTCATAACAGGCCATACATATCTTTAGTGTATCATTCGTTTGGATGCAACCATGCCTAACTACAGTGCGCTTCCCCTACTCTCGCCACCAAAATCAGACTTGTTCTTCAAGTCATCCCAAAAATGCAATTTTCCATTGATACTCCCAGGAAAAATTAATCGCCATTTTCTCTTCCATCCTATTCCACATAGTCGAAAAAACTGCCAGTAGCATTTAAGTATTTGTTTACAAACCTGAATGCCCACTTAAACTTTAACTCCAGGAGAAAGTTTACAGCTTCTCAAAAGAAGTCCTTGTTTATTTGAAAACAATGTCATCCCATGATTTCCATGCTGGAAATATGTTTCCCCATATGTTATCCTACATAAATCTCAATGATTTTTAACAAATTAGAGACTTTTTCCTCTGAATCTAAATCTCTTCTATTGTATCTTGAGCATGTCCTCTGATTTACTTATTCCTACTAAAATCATAATTTAAAGTAAAATAATTTTATTATTTCCCCCTTAATA
This sequence comes from Aselliscus stoliczkanus, assembly GCA_033961575.1. Taxonomy (NCBI): domain Eukaryota; kingdom Metazoa; phylum Chordata; class Mammalia; order Chiroptera; family Hipposideridae; genus Aselliscus; species Aselliscus stoliczkanus. The sequence continues at coordinate 118,836,592 of CM066736.1, forward strand.
ATACAGCAAAATATTATTGAAGGGGAGAAAAAGAGAGGGAGGGAGGGAGCAGGGGTGGAGTGAAAAGAGACAGAGAGATAATATCCAGATAAGGGAAGAAAAGATAAATTTCGCCTAATTCAACCAGCAAGGCATTAGCAAAATTCATATTTTAGTGGAGATCCTTCCAGGACCCTTTTCTTTCCTCCCCACACGGAAACACACACCAAGCAAATACAACTTTGTGCATTTTTACTGCCATCGTTAAGCTTCATATAGATGCTTTCTAATAAACTATGTCTTAGCAGTTTGGGTCCTGGGATATGTCTGTTGATTGAACAAATTTCTGCTCCCCAGTAACTCCACAGGAGAGCCTTCTGTTCAGAAAGAATTGAACTAGTTTCTCCTCAGTTTAGTTCATCACCAACAAAACTGTCAGCTAAATTTTGACTGCAGGACCCCTAATGCAGCTAATTATATAAAAGGCAGATAGGGCCGGCCGAGTGGCTTGGTGGTTAAGCGCTGGCTTGGGAAGCTAGCGACCCTGGTTCGGGTCCCACGTATGAGGGCCAGTGACACTGCCCTCAAAAAAAAAAAGGCAGATAAAGTGCAGTGAGTATTTATTTTTTTTAGGTGGAATGTGCAACATTGAAGCACTAAAGAAATATCTTCTTGTCTAATATCAAGTCACAATGAAGTGGACAGGACAGGGTGCCACATGAGGAAGGCAACGCAGGCCAGAGTTTGCGTGGCATGCAGCAAGCATGTACTCACGGAACACCACAGCAAGCTCACAAGGGCATGCTGATCCACATCTTTCTTTACATGGGAGAATTAGGGCTGAAGGAAGTTCATCAATCTGTAAATGTCTCATAAACATGAAGTGACAGAGCTTCTTACCCAGTCCTTCTGATTCTACATCCCATACTCTGTGAGCAACCATGATGAGCAGTTGCCACAAGCAGGTCATACTTAGGGCTGTAACAAAGACCTCTAATAAATAATTACATAGATAAATACAAACCTAAACATTAAAAAAATTAATTATGCTATGCTATAAGCTAATTTTTTAATAATAAAATTAGAAAAAAAAAGGGAAAGCTCTGTCTATATTATTTTTATAACAGCTAACAAGGCAGACACCTTAATAATCTATGCATATTATCTTATTTAATTCTCATAGACTCACAGAAAGTAATTAGTACTGTGTGTGTGTGTGTGTGTGTGTGTGTGTGTGTGTGTGTGTGTGTGTGCGGGGGTCGGGGGGGCACTTCCATTTGCCCAAATACATGTACATCCACCATCCACCCTTCCCCATCCTTATCTGTGAACTTGTATGGGCTATGAACTCCCTTGTTCTCTGGTTTTCAACTGGGGTCAGCCAATGGGAGAAACTGGCATGAGATCAGAAGGACAAAGGAGAGACAAGTCAGAGTATTTATATTCCTGGCTCCTTTCCTGCAGAAGTCATGGTTGTCTGAGTCCTTGGAGAGGGAGGCAGTGCTTCCCATGGAGTTCTGTGTGACCTCAGGCTCCGATACCCATTGCATTCACTTACCCTCCAGGTCCACAGGGAGTTGAGGTCACTAGGCTTTGTGCATTCTCTGTACCCTGCCCGCACCTACGTAGCTAGGTGCTGATGATGCATACTGCACAGTTACCCCCATTTACAGATAAGGAACTGATACTCAAGAGAGATGCGATGTTTTCTCCAAAGCCACAGAGGTAGCAAATGTTAGAACTCAGACTGAAACCCAGGCTTCCATCAAATTACAGCCCACACCAGCCTGCTGCCTGGGCAGTTTCTTCTTCCAGTCTAAAAGCTCCATATTTCAACCCCTGATTTCTCTCAAGTCCTTGACAGCCTGATGGCCTACAGAGCAATGAAAGAAATTCAACTCCTGGATCAGTGGGAGGCATTAACAATATCTTCAGCCACCACAGGAGAAAGCACAATTTTATGAACTCAGGTCTAGTTAGCATAGGAAAAAAATGCTGTACAAGTCATCTACAAAATATACACATGGTCATTCACTTCTAAAATGCACACATTCGTGCCATTAAATATTTTCAAACATGAGAGACAATATTTCAAGTAATTTCCATACTTTAACATTTCAGTACCAAACTAATGAATGCCTAAAGTGCCATCATGGTTCATAAATATATAACATTATACACAATTAGAAGAAAGTGACCAAAGTCAAAGGATAACTCTACAGATGAGAGTCTTTGGAAGATCACCTCATCTGAAGGGCATTTACCTTAATTCTGAGGAAAAGGGGAGGAGGGATTCTCATATCAATAATCCCACACCAGTAAAATTAGGTAATAAGGTATGGTTTTTCTTATACTCTAATATTCAGGATTCATTCCTACCCATGAAAATTAATGTTTCTCATGGTCCTCTCATGCATGCCTCTCTATCTCAGTCTTTCATCACCGATTCCATTTTATACTCTAGGTGAGTCAGGCTGGCTGTAGCTGCCCAAATTCATTATTCTTAGGAACTCTGAACCTTTCTCGTGCTGGTCAGACTGCCTGGGACTCTCTTCCCCGCCATGCTGCCTTGGAAACACTACTAACCTTAAAGAATCTGTTGAAAACTGTTATCTCCATAACAGCATGATCAAATCACACCAAACTTGGAGCTGCCATAGCACCCTGCACATTCTTCATTTATTATTATTCAGTGCATGCATCATTCAACTGGGCTAGATACTCTTATGAGTATTGTTGTTGTTGTTTTTCCTATTTTTGCATCCCTGGGACATAGCTCATGGCTCACATTGTTAACTCAGTAAACATGGACTGAATAAATTTATGAATGAATAAATGAATGATTTCAAACTTGAAACAGAGAGCAGGGAGGTTTCACCACTTAATTGCAAGAGAAATTATGAGTAATCTTTGATATTAAGTACAATGCTGAATTTATGCAGGGTTTGAAATAAATATAGAATGAATTTCTAGGAAGGAAATATTATAGGATTGTCCTGGACTAGGAAGAAGATTGTGTTTAACCACTCACTACCATCACCAAGTGAATTTACTAAAAATAGCATTCTGTGGCATAGTATTTCATTTATCGCACTAACACCATGCCCAGCACAATAATAGGCTCTTTTTCTAAAATTAAAGCTTATTGGAGCGACAGTTGTTAGTAAAGTTACATAGGTTTCAAGTGTACATTCTGTAATGTATCATCTATACATAATAGGCTCTTAACCTGTGCAATTAGGGTTTTCTTCTTTGGCCATTTTAGTGGGCTGAATGGTGGCCTCCAAAATACCAGGTTCTAATCCTTGGAAGTTGAAAATGTTGTCTTATTTGGAAAGAGGCTCTTTGCAGATGGGATAAGTTAAGGACTTTAAGATGAGATCATCCTGGATCATCATCATGGGCCCTAAATGCCATCACAAGTGTCCTTATAAAAGAGTTGCAGGGGAAGGGCCAGCCAAGTGGCTCAGTTGGTTAAGAGCTCGCTCAAGAGTGCGAGCTGAGCTCTGAGCAACAGCAGTTTGATGCTCAGCCCGAGATGAACTGCCACTGAGCTGCCAACAGGTGGCAGGATGGCTCAGCTGAAAAAAAAGTTGTTGGGGATGATGTGACATAGAAGAAGAGTAAGCAATGTGACTATTGAGGGAGCTGTTAGAGTGATACGGCCACAACTGAAGAAATGCCAGTGGTCACCAGAAGATGGAAGAGGCGAGGGACAGGTTGCGCCCTGTGGCCTCTAGTGGCAGGGCAGCCCGGTCACCATGATGATCTCCCCTCACACTCATTTTGGACATTCTGGACTCCACAACTGTGAGAGAATAAATTTCTGCTATTTTAAGCCCCCAAGTTTGTGGTCATTTGTTATAGCAGCCATAGGAAACTAATATATCCATAAAGCTAAATACATGACAACTTACCCATAATTCTATAGGACTTATATGTATTTTAGACAAACTGGGCAAGATGGTGAAGATGAAAGAGAAAAGAAACTTTTCTGTGCAATTTCCCTATTCCACCTTCCTTTACCAGGTAAAGTGTGTATGTCTTCCTCTGTACTAAATTTCACTATGGTCCTTATCACTTTATATTATGATTTGTTTTTAGATTTATCATTTGTTGATAAGAAGACTGATTTTTATTCACTTCTCTTTCCCTAAAACATTGCACAGTGTGTGGTTGAGAGTTATGTGTTCTGAAAAGAGTTGGTGAATTAAATTAAATTGAATCATAAAGATTCAATAAAGCCTTTTTAAAAGAATAAGTTTTATCATCTGGCTCCATATAAAGAAAATTAAAAATTCATACTTTCTTCTTTCTGGAAGAGGCAATGCTAATGACATTATAGTAAACATTCAGACATTCTAAACTGTGTACGTTATAAAACAAATTGATGTTGACGGTAAAAAGAAGCAGGTCATTATTGCCTTAAGATGTATTGAATCATAATAGTATGACAGGCTTTTAGTTGCCCATTGGGACTAATTTTCCTGTAGAAGGGACATTCCAAAGTTTCAGGGGGAAAAAAAAACAGATGTCAAAACTTTGGCATGAAGAATGTTCTAGAACTTTCAATTAGAAGACAACTAGATAGAATGACATAACTATATATCTAATGGTTGTTCCACTGAGTACCTCAGCCTGGTGTCAGAGCAGAAGAGAAATGTGGTACTGTGGCTTGGGAAGAGGATGATGAAGTGGAGATAAAAAAGGGTGGCAACCATCATTTTATTTGATTGTGTTAGAAAGTCTATTAGAAAGTCCAGATGGTCAATTCCAATATGGGACACTGTGATGCAAATAAATTCACTTTATTTTTTTCTCTGTGCTTTAATTCTGGGGCAGTGCAAGCCTTAGAGACTTAGTTCCCTCACCAGTGCCAACCACATCTTGAGGGAACCCTTTGCTTGATTCCTACTGACACCTCTGTAGGATATACCTTAAAGTACATCTCATGGGCAGCCGGAACCCCAGAATTTCTATTTGCCATGAACCAAAGAGTTGCAAGCTTACTGTAAATGGGTCTAGGAGACTCCACTTGAACTTCTATTATCAAGAAAGTATTTTACACAGATTATATATTTATTTGGATGGCATTTTTCTTGCAAGTTCATTGCACACTAAACATACTGTCTTCAATTTATTTCACTTGTGGGGGAACTAAAGGAGGCTGATGAAGATGGATGAGGTTGCCTGACTCAAACGTAGGCGATGCTTCACTCCTTCCCTCTCCCCATGGAATCCTTAAAAGCAGTTCTTTGCTCTCCCTCCTCAAATGATGGGTTCTTATCAGTATAGAGCTCTTAGAGGGACAGACCCATTCTTCTTCTAGCTAAAGCAGGCAAGGGCTCTGTCCCCTTTCCCTACATTTGCTATTTTTCTATTAGGCATTGCTAATAGAAATTTTTTGTTATACAAAAACACACAACATATTTTAAGACAGAATGCCCATTCTCTCTTTCTCTCTCTCTCTCTCTCTCTCTCTCTCTCTCTCTCTCTCTCTCTCTCTCTCTCTCTGTCTCTCTCTCTCTCTCCCCCTCTCTCCCTCCCTCCCTCCCTCTCTCTCTTTTATCCTGAATTGAGAAAACCATTTAAGCTTTTTATGGCTTTCCAAATTTAAACCTGATCTTTCTCACCCAATAAATTCTTCTTCCTTGCACACATCCATTTCAGGAAAAAGGCACCATAAATTTGGAATTAAACAAATAAAGCCATCTTCCACGTGATGACTCAAAGACAGAAAAGCAAGAATCTGAGTCAGAGGAAGGATTTTAGCATTCTATGGACAGATTTTTCTGTTTTGTTATTCAGCCTTGTGTAGGATTTAATGATCTGAATCGACTCTTTGTAAAACCCACGGATCCATCTACGCAAAGCAAAAATAAACAGACTTGTTAGAAAAGATCACAGTAATAGAAGGAACACAGCACATGTGTGTCTACCCCAGAATCACTGCGATGGTGTGATGGAAGATCTCCTGACATTTTTAAGCTAGGAGAGCACGCAATCACCCAGCTCCATCCCCCCGAAACTGACCACAAAGGGCCAGTACTATCACCTGAATTGTTATGTGTCTCTAGTTCCCTTGCTGATATGCTTGGATATGGAAGAGTTTCTTATTAGAAGTAAAGTAAAATGGCTCTGTTCCCTTTAATCTCTCAATGTGATGGTACAGTTGGCAGCACTGTCACCATTTTGATTGTCCTCTTCCACAGGTAGGTTAAAACAATTCATACCCAGATTTAGTGAGTTGGCCATTATTTGATATGTTTATTCCATCATTTATGAATCATTTTATGAACGCTTACTGTTGGCCAGGCACTGTTTTAGGCACTGGGAGTACGTAACAAGCAAATAAGCCTGACTTTGTGGAGCTTACATTACGATACACCTAGTAAATACATAATTATCTAGGTAGGGTATTATAAGATGAAAGGTTTAAAACAAAAAGTATGGCAAAAAAAGGAGAGAGGAGTCAAGGCAGCAGTTGCAGTATTACAGTAAGATTTGGGTCAAGGCTTGAAAAAGGTGCAGTCATTAGAAAGGCAGGTGTCTGGAAGAGTGTGATCCAGGCAGGAAAGAACAAAAGCAAAAGCCTTTAAAGGAAGATGCCCAACATGAGTTAGGAAGTGAGTTTGATTATGAAGTGGATGAAGCGAGGTGCACTGCAGAATAAAAGGACGTTAGAGAAATACAGGAGAGCAGATCACCAAGGCTGCATGGATACAGCAAAGAACAGCCATGTCAAATTCATTACACACAAATATCTGTACATTAATATCTGTACCTAACTGTGCAATGTTTTCCTGAACAGGACTCTCTCCTTAAAGCTGCTATTGGCAGAAGAAACAAAAAATATGTTTGAGCACCTATAATCTTGCATCAAAAGAGTCCACCTATCTTTCAAAGCTCTGTGTTTATAGCATCTGTAATCACTGTCTCAAACAGAAGGGTAAACAAGTGCACTTTTTCTTTCATTTTCTAACCGGCTTTGATATGGTTGTTGTTATACGCATGCGCTGTTCCACTTGCAGCTAATGAGAATTAAAACAGTAGATTAAAAGAGAATTGCCTCAAGTGGGTAGACGAGTCCAGGCAAGGAGGCCCGATTCTAAAACCTCTTCAAATGAACACTTTTTTTTTTTCTTAAGAGGATTTGAATAACAATACCTAGTCTTTTATGGCTGGTTGCTGTGTGCCAGGTTCTATTTACAAGAGTTAATACCATTACTCCCCCAGCAAGCCTATAAGTAGGATACCATTATTTTCCCCCATTTTACAGTAAGGGAGCTGAGGCACTGATAAACTTAGTAACTTGCTCAAGTTGACACAGTTAGCAAGCAACAGATCCAGGATTCCACCCCATCAGCCTGACTCCAGAGCTCAGGTTCTTAACTACACACTATGCTATATCACTTAGAAGAAATTCTATGGTATTTCTGAAAGGTATACAGAGAGTGGACAACTGACATCTGTGTCCCAAGGTAAAGCAGTGAGTGTGGGAGGATACGTGAATGGAAAGCAACATCCACCTGCAGAACAAAAGCTGTCATTCATTCCTCCCTCCCACATTCAGGTCATTACACATTCTCAGAGACAAATCAGTTCATCAGCATCACAGGGCAGTTATTTTCCAATCTAAAGATGAGTAGGCAATCTAGAATTACCAAATATTTGAAGAAGAAGAAAAAACACCATGAAAATTATCAAACTCAATGCACAGGAACAAATATGATATGCAAGACCACAGAGTTAACAGAGCGCAAACAGAAGATTTGGAAAGAACTAAAATTATATTCTGAGATACTGAAGAGGCTGATCATATTCCTAAGGGCTGGCTTTTATGAAAATTAAAAGGGAAATATTGGAACTAGAAGCAGGATTCCTGCTGCAATCATAAGCTCAGTAGCTGTGTTGGACGGCAGAGTGGACAAGGCTGATAAGCAAATTAAGGAGCTGAAGAAGGGAACAAAACTATTGTTCCAAAGTGCTAAGGGTCAGAGCAAAATTTAAAGAAATAGATTGACTCAGAGGTCCCTCTCACCCACTCCACTACCCTCTATCTGGATGTAACCACTTTTTATACACTTTTCTAGGCCTTTTACTCTTCATTTGTGTGTATGTATATGTGTGTGTGTCTGTCCACCCACAGTTTTGTTTTATATAAATAAAATTATAGTGTCTATATTTTCTGGAATTTTCTCTTCTCATTAATACATAACTACAATTTTCAAATTTCAAAATTGACTCTGTACTTCTCTTGTGAAACTTACAATAGCATCATTCATGAAAATATAAAGTTAAAATATAGAAGATATCGAAGTGAAGATTTTGCATACATTTTCCCAATACAAATTTTTCCAAGTTTAATCAAATTGTTTAGCAATTTAAACTGAAAAAATGTGTTCTGAACTAAGTTGCCAATCTGAAGAACAATGGCCACATGTCCAAATAGAGATTCATTTGTTTATGTCCAATTAGTCTTAAAAGACTTGAAAAGATGTGAATGGTATGTGTGTCTTTATTCATTTATTTAACATTATTGAGTATAGTGCATGTCGGCTCTATGGTAAGAATAAGTAAAAAATAATGATACATGGTATTTTCCTTCTCAGAATTCACTGTCTAATGGCAAATGGAGACACCAAAATGAATGTCATACAATTTACTAACTGCTCTAATGCAAGTTCGTACAGAGTGCTGTGGAAACACAGAGGATGGGTTTCTAGTAATGGAGAGAGATATTAAGGGCCTGAGCCCAAGAAAGGAGCACTGTACGTACAAAGGAAAGTTCAGTTTCTGTTCTGAGGTAGACTCAATACAATATGGTGGTCCGCCATGTGGAATGGGGACAGAAGGAAGCAAGAAGCTGAGATGGAGGTGATTCAGGTATTATCCTTGTGAAACCCCTACTTCTGCTGCCATTAATTGAGATGCAGGAAAGAAAGGCATAGGTGCATTGGCTGGTGAGGAGTGGGGGGGAATTCATAATTTTAGTTTTAAGCATATTGCTTCCATGTGCTACAGGTCATCTAAATGGAGCGGCGGTCCTGTAGCACAATGGTATACCATGTGTTTCATAATTTTTATATTAAACATAGCATTAAACCATTACAATAGTGAAGACTGAGAAATCTTATAGCAAAGAAATTTGCTAAACTAATCGAATCACAGGATGCCTCCTACTTATTTTTGTTTGATTGTTTTCCCAAGTACTGTTACATCCTATCGGAGAGGTTATTAGTAGAACTTTGTAAAACATTATAATAATCATTTTCACACAGGTTATATAAGATTCTCAAAAGTGTGTACCGTTAAATCTAGATACTTACTGGGACACTTGGGATCTACTCTTAAAGGTATAGCAGCTCCTCCATGCTGCCAGTCTCGCCCACCCAGCATCGCCTCTGACTAGACAGTAAGTCTGTCCAACACAGGTTTTGGTTAGCATGCCCTTTTGACCCTCCCACTAAGCTATGTTCCCCAACCTTGTCTTTATCACCAATAAAGACATTCTTTTACTCTTCCAAATACCTGGAATTTGATCTTATGTTTGACTTATTCCTCAATCAGTTCAGAACCTAGACAGAGAAGAGAGATATTATTTGCTAAGCCCCTTCAATGGTACCCATCATTTTAGTAATGATTTGGTGATATTGCTCTGTGAAGGATCTCACCGAGTTTTTCTCTCTGAAAACTCAAATGGTTGTGTAGATATGGGAAGTGAGGCTTCCTTTGTGCCAAGTTATGTCCTCAGCATGTTACACCTAATATCTTCTTTCATCCCCATCACCTGCATATGGGTATAAAATTATTAATATTGCCCCTTCAAAAGAACCTGAGGTTCAGAGAGTTTCAATCATATTGTATCATATCACAGAGTTTCTGAATTCCATGCTCCACTGCCCAGGTTCTTTTCCATTTATCACTTGGAATTTCTATGGAAACTAAATGATGTGCCTTCTGTCCCTATGATGTTTAACCCAGCTCAATGCAGTGCACACCTATAGGAGATTGGACATCTAGTAGTTTGGAATAGCTTAACAGTTAATAATGAAGGTTCTGAAGTCTCTTGAGGTTTGTATCTACTTCCAGCTTGGCCACCTTGGAGAAATGGACTTTAAGTCTCCAGTTAGTTATCTCAAAACTAGGCAGAATGGCAGTCCTTACCTCATGGAATAAAATGAGATGTTGCACATAGAAAGCATTTAATAAACCAGTTTGGTCTTCAAAGCCTGGCGGTGAAGCCACACATGTTTAATTATATATTTGCTTTGTCCCTAGAGTAGATCGCATGGCTGTTCTTCAGCATGAGCAAATGCATGGTGAAAATGCTTGGTTTATTTATCATGCTGATGTTACTGCTTAATATAACACACATTCCTTGGCCACAGAACGCTTGTAATCATATCTTCAAACTACATGCTTAATGTCCAACCCAATGCACACAGAATTGTTTTTGATGAAGGGGTAGGCCTCCATAAAATAAAAATTAGATTTTTATTTTTAATAAAGTCCCTTACTCACAGGTGCTTATAATTTGGGCTTCCCACGAGAAATGCTCACTTTCCCGCTCCTTACTTCTCTTTCTCTTGGCTAACTCCCTTACTCAGGCTTCATATCCAGAATCCAAAATACTTCAAGGAAGCTATCTCTGAACCCCGGGCCTGAGTCCCCTTGCTATATGCTCCCCCAGCACATTTTCCTTTGATCCTCGTGCCTTCCCAGTAATGGTTAACCCTACAGGAATGGAGTCATGCCTGTCTTATCTGGCACTGTTTCCCCAGCATCAAACACAGTTCTGGGGAGGAAATCAATATTTGTCCAATTGAGTGGATTGAATATGGGTCACATCGTGTCAGAGAAATGTGGGTGAACCAATATGTGTAGGATGCTCACCTTAGGCTAGGCTTTTTACAGAGATGATTGCAGTTCATCCTTACTTGTGCCACACCATGCCCAGTGTTACCCAACTCTTGAACCCCAAGGAAACTGAAGCTTATAATGGTTAAGTGTCATGCCCAGTGTTTATCAATTGTTTATTAGCAATGAATCCTGGATTTGGGGCCCGATATATTTTACCATAATGCTATGACTTTTACGCCTATGTGATGGATGCAGCAAACCAACGAGATACATGTTGCTTAGATAGATAGACAGACAAATAGATAGACATAGATAAACAGTTATGTGATATAGTTTTGTGTGGGTTTTTTTCTGAAGAAAATATTTAACAAAAACACTTCAATTGCAATGTCATCTTATGTCAACCATCACTTTATGAGATCTTTCAAACAACCAAGTATATAAAGTTGTTGGCATGCTCGGGTTGAAAACAAAACCCTCTCCCAGCACTATAACCCAATGCCAAAGGTCAGTTTTCCTACTAAGTCCTCAGAGCAGGAGTAGCTGCTGCTGCTGCTGCTTCCCATTGGGGCAATGACAGTTGACGATGCACCAGAGCACATCATATTCATGGAGAGAAGACACAGCCTGCCTCCAGCATCAGCAGATCAGCTCATTTCATTATCAAACAACATAGCAAGGAATGCAAAACACTTATCCTATCATATAATTCACACTACTCCTCCCTGAGGTGTGCTGATTCACAACCTTTGTCTGTCCCACCTGGTTTAAACAAATCAGATGGTAGGGAACCACTTCATCACCTAATCAACTCCACAACTGGAAGCACTTTTCTGACACCCACATCTAATTAACAGTAATGACAACACTAGTGTGATGGTACTGATACTTTGGCCAAAATACAGAATAGTGTCACCTAATTAAGATAAGCAGAAGCTTCCCACTACCTGCCCATCTTATATCCCAACGACCATCAATAAAATACCATGAGCCACACAGTTCCTAGTTTTGATGCTCTCCTGCTATGAATTTGCATAATGAATACCAAATTGAAATAAGTACCAATTATGTACTGAATGGGATGTGGAGAAGTGATTCAAGTCATTTGACTATGTAATCAACAGGAGATTATTTCTCAGCTATGACTGTACATACCAGAAATTTACTACCTGTGAAAAATGCAAATCAAGTGTCCTGTGGTTTGGACAGAGGCCCCAACAGACACAGACATCAGGTCATCATGGCTCTGTGATTGTTTGATAGTCTGTTTGATCATTTGAGAGTGGTCATATTATTTATTGGCCACCTAAATGCAAGGCACTGCTCTAAGGTCTCCATCAAGTTTACTTAAATAAATCTGTACAATTCTATCTGTGCAATAAAAAAATGAGATAGCAAAAGCACAGGTAGTTTAAGTAACTTGGCTAACAGCTTACATCTAAGGGGCAGTGAAGTGTATAACTGACCAACAGTGTCTCATTTCAAAACCTAGGCTCTCCACTATTGAGTTACCTTTCTCCATCTTTAAGTGTTTCTGGCTAAATTTATACAGTGGAAACCCCCACATTGTGTGGGAAGCTGACAGCCTCCCAGTGTCTGACAAGGTCACATTGCACTGCTCAGCACTGGACATTTGGGGTGCTGCCTTATGGTTGGTCATGTAATATCTCCTGCCTCTATGAACCCATGTGCCTTTCCTCCTATAGGAGACAATACACTCACTGCATTTGTGACAAGTGCCTGTAGTTCCCCGATGATACCTGGCTGTGTAAGCCAACAATGGGGCAAGATTTCCTAGAGATATTGGGGACTCAAGCCCCTTGGAAAAAGAAACTCCCTAAAACAGGCTACAGCCCGAGGGGACCCTTGAGCTGAGATATTGGGGACTCAAGCCCCTTGGAAACTGAGGCACAGACCTCTGGCCACATAGGTCAAAAAGCCTGTCTGTGAGAAACTGACAGCCTGCCTGTGAAAAACTGATGATAACATCAGTCCTTGAGCTCACTTGCCTATGGCCACTGCTGTGAAAAGTCTCTTTGGAGATTAAACGTGTCCAGGCCATGAGAGTTCCGGCAAGAGACGATTTACTGACCATGGGGTATGTTAATCAACAGCCTTGTTTGAATTCTTTGCCTAGTGCCTTGTTGCAGCAACAGAGTTTTTTTTTTTTTTTTTTTTTTTTTTGAGGGTAGTGTCACTGGCCCTCATATGTGGGACGTGAACCGGGGTTGCTGGCTTCCTAAGCCAGCGCTTAACCACCACGCCACTCGGCCGGCCCCTTATTGAAGCAACAGATACTGAAGCTTTGACTGAGAAACAGATGCAGCCCTCCATAGGATAGGAGAGGTGTGAGGCCCCTTTTTGATTGCTAGGTATTGTATTTACACAGGAATAGATTTTAGATGCTTTTACCCTAAACACAGCCACTCCTAGTCTTTTAGTATTGGTTCAAATACTCGCCCTGTGAGCCTTATGATTGTGTTTAGCTGCTAGGATTCTGAATAATTTCTAAATAGTCAAGATAGCTATAGTAAACATTCTTTAGGCAGTATACAAAAATAGTCAATCCTTAACATAAGATAGTCATGATAAACATTCTTTAGGTGATATACAGAAACTAAGTCTGGGTTTCATAGTAATTATCATAATAAAAGACAAGATAATCCTTTAACGGAAGAGTAAGTCACAGTACACCCTGGAGAGAGCAATTAGAGGGGAGTAAAGATGGAAAATCCTGGGAAATAGAAACCACCAGACTCATGTGAAATGCTTTGTGATTGAGGTAATGGTCAAGACTCCCTATAAAGTGGACATGTTATTACAGTAAAGTGTGACACTTCTGAGAAACTCTTTCCAGTGTCTCCACTCTCTTCTTTTTTTTCCCTCGCTGACTCTGTCCCACCCGAGGGAAACCCTGGACTCCGCGGAGGCTGGATCCCTGCAACGTTGTTATAAGAGGAAAATAATCATCTAAGAATTATTTCTAATGTCCAATCTCAGCTTAATGATAAATTTAACTTTGGGAACTATCGTCAACTAAGTGACTAATGTATGCTGAAGGGAGGATCAACTCTTGAAATTGGCAGCCATTTGATCCAGAAATGCATGAATCCAAATTTAAAATTCATGGAAGACTGAGGGAGTGTTCAATTGGACATCTGTTTAGCTGTTTAGCTTCAGGATTGAAATGACTAAGAAAATCACTAAGATTTATTTTCAACTGGCTACTGTGCAGTGGGGTAGTTCATAGTAAATTCATCAGTACAAACGCCCTCTCACAGTTTCATAAGCAGGGAAATCTCAGTTTAGGCCAAAGAGCCAATGGCTATCATAGAAGTTAAATGACTTCTTCCAAATCCCAGGCTATTGTTGAAGAAACTCTGAGATGGAAGAAACTGCTCCATGTATACTAACATAGATAATCCCCATTCCTCACAAGCACATTATGAAATAATGTTACTGCTTCATTTTACAAACAAGAACATGAACTGTGAGATATTAGCTAATTGACACAATGTAAAACTGAAGCTGCAGCGCAAATTTAGATTATATTTGAAGTTCTTAAACCTTTCTCAAAAGGTTTCCAGGCACTACTGATAAATAGTCTCATAACAATCTCCAGATTAAGAAATTATAAGTTTTCAATATATGCCTTATGACATTTCTCCTTAATTCTTTAACATCTTTTCAGCATTGAGGACAAGCAAATAAGGTATCAAATTAAAACACAACCTAGAAAATTGCTAGAGTCTTTCTTTCCTTCAAAGGATTATATCCCATGACTACAGCAATTTCATTTAATTCATCTGCCATGCAATTAATTGTACATCAATCCATGGGATTTACGTATGTAAGTATCCTAATACCAGGGGATTGTGCTGTATTCAGTCACACAATCGCATTAACTGCCCACAAGGCAAATCTATAACATACGTTGGACAGGAACACAGAATACAAGCAAGTAAGAGAATTGAGGTAGACTGTCCAGTTAGAATATTTGGCTGCATGATATTGTATTTACCATGATTCTATCCAGTCCATTAAATATCATGGTTTAAAAATCTTTGGCATGATTTTTTTTAATTAAAAATACATTACATTCAACACTGAACACACTGAAATTATAGCAATAAATAGGCCAAGACCATTACCTTCCAAGAGTTCCCAGGTAGCAATTGAAAAATATTACCTCTTATGTGACATAATACTATGCATATCAGTATCCGCCTTTCAATTCCATCTTAAAATGAATATAGAAAATTCATGATAAGGTATTTTATGGAAAGTAAATCATGAGACAAGACTTGAGAACATTTCTGCCAGTTCATTCATAAATGGTCAAACAGAAAGAACACATTTTTCTCTCAATTTAATATAAGGTACTTCTGTCCTTAGAACATTTACTCAAAATGCTCTAAGTACATTTACTCAAAAGTGGGATCATTTCTGAAACAAATATGAAGAATACACATTACCTGGGTGATCTCAACCATCCTTATAGCTTCAAATACAACATACTCCCCTGACTCCTTAATTGAAACCGATTCTCTGCTTCTGGGCTTAATTTTCAAACTCATTTACGTTCTAGATATTTTTATTTGCATGATCTACAAGTATGTCAAACTCTACAAAGCAAACAAATTCTAAATGACATTGACAGAAAATATTTTCATTAATATTGAAGCTGGTGGAGTTACTTAACTAAAATTAGCAAGTGCATCAATCTAGATGCTTCTGGTGTTGATTTTCATAGTCAAAGGTGACCTGTGTCCTGCATTCTTGTTCTCATTTACATCACTCTGTAAACCACTGAATGGCCACCAGGCCAACTGCTGAGAAAAGCAGTTATGACATCTCACCCCACTATATCTGATGCTGACTAATACCCTCTTCAGAGACAACGAGCTGCCATCTCACTGCCTAAATCTCATCCAGACCTGCCCCATGGAGGCAAAAGGCAACAAGAGAGAGACATGACATGAATAAGTGCAATTGTCCTGAGATGACTCAGATTAGCCTGGTGTTAACAAATGAGGGGCTGCAGATCCAGTGTACAGCCCTACTTCCTGTCCAGAAAAAATAATTTGGAAAAATACTCAATGTGCCAAGCTACAAAAAAAAAAAAAAAAAGCAATTTTGCATTCATGTCCTTAATCAAGGAAGTCTGAACACCATCACATCAATTTTCACCATGTGAAATAAAATCTCTGCCACATCTTAAATTGTACAACTCTAGCAAATGTATGAAGTAGCATTCTGTAATTTTCTTTCCTGACCTTTATATACCACCAGGCCATATGCTTTGGAGGAAGTTGCTGATTCCCCAGGACTGGACACAATCACACCACCACTCTGGGGAGGTTCATGGCCATGTCTTCTCTCCAAAGGTCACTTCTCCAGAGAGACCCCACTGACAAGGCTCAGTGCCCAGCACACCCATCCTCCATCCTTGTGCTCACAACCTGCCATTCACCCCACTGTTGCTCACACAGCCCCTGCAATGTTCCTTTATTCTTCCCCAGCTCTCACCCCTTTTATTTTGTATTCCGAGATTAATTTTGGGTTTACTTCATTAAAATGTCTCTTCTCCAATCAGGCTGTAGGTTTCATGCCAATAAGGGCTAATTCTGCCGTAGTTTCTCTTCAATATTATATTCCTTGAACCAAACACAAAATATGGACTGAACAAGTGATGAATTCACTGCATGAATGGCTTCTGATGTGTCATAGTCCAAGAGAATGAAGACTTCCAGGAAGGTAAAATCATGTAATTGTGTGATACAGAAGCTGAAGGGACCCTAGATATTGTTTATTTCAACTTCACCATTTTATTAATGAAGAGGCTCAGGCTGAGATGCTGACATGAGTCCAGAAACCCAAGTTTCCCCAGCTAGTTAGTGGCAGAAGCTTTGGGATGCTGTGCCAGTGGCTTTTCTAAGACAGCATTCTACAGTCTGAAATATGGAAAATACATGCGGTTCCTACAATGTCCCCAGAATGGAAGCGTCTCCTGGACACCCGTTTTTGAGCTGATTTTAGATGGTCTAGTGGGGCCGACTGGGAAAATCAGACCCTTTTTTGAGAAACATTGAAAATGCAAATTAATGTCCAATAGCATCTTAAAGAGGCTTCTCCTCTACTGTGTGATGATTGTATAGGACTCACAGCTCTTTCTGGACTAGGGAACATGATTAATTTGAACTGGAAAAGCTATGAAGTTCATAACTACCAATTCCACAATCCCTACTTTAGAAGGGAGGGATCCATTTAAATTGAAATTAAAACTAAGCTGAAATTTTGGTGAACATTAACATTTCCAGGCTTATCACTTCCTGCTCTTCCACATTCACTCACTCTACCCATCAGCCTCATCAAATAACTCCTTGCAATCCCTGAAATGAATTGACCACGTTCTATTTTATGCTGCATTTCCACCTGAGATAATTGTGTTCCTTGTTTGCCTAGCTAGTTCACACTCATCTTTCATAACCCAAGTTGGGGCCGGCGGAGTGGCGCGGTGGTTAAGCGCTGGCTTAGGAAGCCAGAGGCCTTGGTTCGGGTCCCACATATGAGGGCCAGTGACACTGCCCTCAAAAAAAAAAAAAAAAAAGTAATAATGAAAGATAACCCAAGTTGAAGATCACTTGTAGCAAAGAATCTCCCTCTTTCTCAAGATCAACTCAGTTCCTCTCTCTAACGTCACTGCATGGTCTAATGTTGAATGTTTATATTTTTATGTGATAGCCACGCCAGAGTTTTCCATAGTCTTATGAAATGAGCCAAAGCAATATAAACAAGTAATATGAGGAAAATCTGTTCTCAGAAAATGTCTACATTTGAAATTCATATTTTCAAGATAAATATTTCTCTGAGATCATAACCATTTGCATGCCCAAATACATATAAATTGTGTGTCATAATAATTGGCCATTAATTTATAAGCTATAGGATACCTGATCACCACATCAATATAATTTATTCCAAAACACATGACAAAATCACATTGACTATTTTGCTGTGTTTATTTATGGTAGACACACACACACACACACACACACACACACAAACAGTTATGCATAAACAGGCAAAAGAACTCATCATAACAGCAACATATTAATTGAGCTCATTTTGTGGACTAAGTTTATCAAGCAATTCATGTATAAGCTTTGCAATATGGATAAGCTTACCACTTACAGTCCCTTCAAAATAATTAAATGGGAAGAACAGTTTATCTCCAGTTAAAATTCTAGACTTTATTTCCTGGCTACTGACTCAAATGACAGAATAAGATAAAGATGCAAACACATTCCTTTGTAGAAGTCACAGAGCTTAAAAATAGTGATCGTTAAGTTTTCTATCCCTAGAGATTGAATACAAAATTTCTTTTATAACTAGACTGTCATTGGTATAAGAAGAAAAATAAATCAAAATGTAGGTACTGATTTGAGTCCCAACTTCAGTGTTAGTTGTCTGAAATCAAATCTGCTTTGGGTAATTTTTTTTTTATCTGCTTTGTTTTTTCAGGATTAGGTGGTTAGGCAGTTTTCCGTCATAATGCATTTTCTTACCAGCTAAACAAGGCCATTCTGTGATATGCTCAATTGTATTTTTTCATAGAATATCCAATCCCAAGGTGATCTCATCTACAACTATGAATTAAATTATCATCTATAGTATATATATATATATATATATATATATATCCTAAAGCTTCATAATTCTATATCTTGGGTTTAGATCTCTCTCTCTTTTGAGCTGCAATTTAAAGCAATTTTCTACCTATACCTAGATTTGGATTTTGGACAGTCATCTCAAACACAACGTGTCTAAAACTGAACTAACATCTCTCGTTGTCCCAAAGGCTATATTCTTTCTTCAATGGTCTATATACTGCTGAGTTCCTGGATTTATACAAGCCAGAAACGAGAATCCCATTAATGTCTTTCTCCTTCTTTCACATCCTTATATCCTATCAGTCACCATAGGACTGACTCTTGGTTCTGTGTATCTTGAACCTGCCCATTTTTCTCTATTCCCACTATGGAAACCTGACTCCAAGACACCATTCTTCTATCTGATATTTGTAAAATACATGTGATTCTTCTAACTTCTCTCACTTAGATTATAATAGACTCAAAACTGGTCTCTAAGCCTGTTTTATTTTTATTGTTTTTTTTTGTTGTTGTTGTTGTTCCAACCCATTTTTCCATTACAGCCATAGTAATCTTTGAAAAACCCCATTCACTATATTAAACACCTGTTAATGTTTTCTTTGTGTGTGTGTAATTTCCAAGAGTCTAGATTACTCTGTAGAAACAAACAATTCCCAAATGTCAGCGGCTTCAACAAATAAAACATTATTTGGCGTGCAAATTGCATGTCTAATGTGGGTCAGCAGGGTGCCCTGCTTGTCATTGGCACCCAAGGATCCAGGCTGATGGGGCCTCAGGGATCACTGGGTCGCTTGAGCAGTAGGGAGAATTATAAGTACCTGCGTATAAGTAAGGCTACTGCCTTGATGTGAAGCATGGCACTTCCACTCGCACTTAATTACTCAGAGCAATTCAATGACTCCCTCTGACTTCAAAGGGGGTGGAGGAGAGAGGGCAACCTTCCCAAATGCTGAAGAAAGAGGAAGCACAATGTTTGTGAATGCATTAGGGACTAGTATAGCTTTTTATTGCTGTTGAGATAACATCCAAACGCTTCAACACAATTCTAAAGGCACAGACTTCCCTTTGCAGCTTCTTTCCTTTGACAATACATCAATAATAAGTAGTACTTATACTAGGCCTCGTACTGATAAATGCTATGAAGATCAAATAAGTGAAGAAAAGCACTAGGAGATGCCAGAGGCAGGGCAATAAGAGTACATTTCCGATAGGATTTTGGGGGGAGGCCCTACTTGCAACTGGTCCAGGACCTTGAAGGGGGACCTGGAGTGAGCCACCATCTCTTGGGAAAGAGATTTTAGGCAGAAGAGACAGCAAGTCCCCTGAGGGGTGATGTCAGGCATATTTGACTTATAACAAGGAGGATGGGGTGGCTGAATAAGAAACAGTCTTGAAAGAGGACTTGGTGTTTATAGTAGGGGCTAACCTGGTCGCAAAACACAAACTAGTTGTAGGGAAGTGTTTGTGTTGACTAATCTAAGACAAGATCAAAATGCACTCCTTTTGAAAAAGGATGGCGATCTCGCTTTCTGTACTTATGACTCCTGAGCAGTCCAGTTTAGTATTTGTTTCAGCACCTCTGGAGAAAACAATAATGTAACTAACTGACCTGCTAAGATCTTTGTATGATCATACCTGGTATCATAAGCCAACATAATGAAACTCAATGTTCTGTTTTCTTATTTGTCTGTTATGTGTGCTCCTTCCCTCCTCCCTTCGCCTCCAGATGGGTACTTCGACACTTAAGTAAACAATGTTCAGAATCAGGGCCTTCACCTGGATAAGTTGATTCACTAATAATATGAAATGTTGATTCCCCTGCAAGCAGAATTGGGTTCCTCCATCCCAAGCCCTCAAACTCAAACTAGAAATTCCACTTTAAGCATGACGATAATTTCCATTTATATAGTTGCATCTCTCCAGAAGTATTCCAAAGTGCCTTAACAATTATATATAGGCAGTTACATCCATCACCCACCACTAAACCACAGTCATGTCTATAGGGGAATGCAGTCACTGGTTAATAACAAACAGTAACATAACAACAAATAAAGAGAAACACTTTAACAACTGCCACAGACAAATGTGAAGGGTGGGAAAGAAAGTAGATTAAGAAGTCTTATGTACCTCAAGTTGGGACTAGGCCAGGATACCTCATTTAAAGCCTGCATTTTGTAAACCATGTTATCTGATACTCAGTGCATGAACAGGCTCAGTATTAACTCCTTCAGTGTCAATCAGGCCCATTGCACCACTGAAGTATAAAAGTTGCAACCAACCATATTTTAGCCTGTTGAATTGGAATATCTGCTAGATGTAACCGAATACACTTTTACTGGCTGGCCCCTTTTTTTCATAAGAATAGAGTTATGATTCAAGTTGTCATTGATAATGCAGAGTAACCAAAGGAAAAAAGCCAGTATTTCTTAAATACTGACCCATCAGATAGCTACATTAGATTTACAAGAGAGTTTCATAATGTTCAGATTCATGGGGCCCCATAACAGACTTTCTAAACCAGATTATTCAAAAGTGAGGCCTGGGAATCTACATTTTAATAAGCTTCCTAAGCAATCCACAACATTGTACTGACCAGTGGGATACCACTGGTGTCAACTGGGATTAAGGAGTGAATTCATGACCCTGGGACATGCATAATGAGAAATGGACGTGATCATGAAAACATGAACATTTAGAAAAAGGAGAAATCCCCAAGGCTATTTCTCCTTAGATAGCTGGGATTAGGGCCTTCAGATGCAATTCTCCTGAACTGCAAAACTATTCAGGGCATAAACTCAGGGTTTGCCAATTGGACTGTGATTGCTGTCAATCACTTTGTCATTTCCTTCTTGTTAACTATCTAGCACCCCAATAACAGTTTTCACCTCTTTACTAACATTTTAATTCCTTTCCCTTATGTGTCTTTTCTAATGTTCATTTTAAACAGGTATACTTAGTCTCTGCTTCACTGAACATCACTTTTGGCAACAACTGCAAACCATTTTGAGTTCTCACCAAGGTGGGAAGTCATTTCCAGGAAGCAAGCATGCAATGGGGGCCCTGCAATGCCAAGGATACAATTTCTGAAATCTAGAGAACTAAGCTCCGGTCACAACTGTGACATTAATTAACTGTATGGCTAAGACACCATCTATTCATTCACTGAACAATTATTTATCAAGTGTTTACTATATCCTTGGCATTCCTGGGTGGGTATAGTTACACAGCCATGTTTTCTTCGCTCCTGGGCATCGCACTCAATGAAAAAGATGAATATCAAACAATTAATAACTGTAGTAAGAACTATATAGGAAAAGTGAGGGCTCCTGTGAACAAGCATATCTATACAGGAAATGTACACATAACCTAGTCAGCAGTGTGTGGACTTCTTCAAGAAGTGACACTAATGCGGGGACCTAAGAGTGGAGTAAGAACTAGCCAGGCAGAGGGGAGGCATGCAACGATACTGCAGAGAGATCTGAAAGCACATACAATATTCCTGAGATGGCCAAAACGCTGAAAGATCAGAAGTGAATAGAACTTGAGCAAGAGGAGGGCAGGAAATAATTCCAGGAAAGACGGATGTGGTCAGATCACGATACCGTAGGTATTACTGAGCAAACTGGAGATAATCCAACTTGCCACGAGGTTACCATTGGTATCAGGCGAGGTCATTTTTGAGAGTAGCCAAAATAACAATAATTTTAACAGCTAAGCAAACAAAAAGCATTTTCTTTTAAAAAGTCAATAGATTTCATGTGTAAACTTGCTCTTTCCTTCCCTCTTCTAGAGAAAGTAACTTTAAATATTGAGGTCTCCAGCTGAAAAAGACTAAAGTGCCTTTAAAACAAATCAAGATGTGGGAGTACCTATTTCCATCTTCCCTTTTCAAAGGAATCAGTCACAAAGTTTGAATTTGGGTGTGCGTGTGTGCGTGCGTGAGTGTGTGTGTCTGTGTGTGTGCGCGTTTGTGATTGCTTGATTTACTGTGGCATTTACCAAGTCTTCAAAATGGCCACCCACAATAGACAACCTGATTTCAGTCATTCACGGGCTGAGCCAGCGTCTTATAAGATCATATCTCAATTTTCCCCATATTCTACAGGAACACTGCCCATGTACAGATCCCTTATCCAATCGCTAATTGTTACCCTTATTGTTTTACAGCTTTTGCTATCATACAACACCTGCTGCAAAGAGTTAAAAAAGTGGTGCAATAACCAACTTCCAGTCTGATAAACTAAGAGGTGATGAGAAAAAAATAATGGTCAGGCCTCAGCTCAGCATCCTCATGAGTTGGTAATCACCAACAAGACATCTTTTCTTTCAGTTATCAGCCCTTGCCTTTGGGAGAAAGACCTTTTAAAAATTTTTGTCAATAATAAACTACAAAATACTAATAGCTACAGAACAAACTGTTTCCCCTTCAAGGAGTCAAAGAACTTTCCCCTTTCATTCAAAATGTTTTCCTTTTTGGTTTGGCCATAGGGAAAGCAAGACATATCTTCTTATTGCCCGTTGGCATGATTCTTCAGATTTCTATCTTACCCCCACCCCTGCAGCCACAGACGCACAATCATGTCAAAATGAGTGTTAGAAGATTTTTCAGGGATTCTTTTTATAAACACTGAATATGGAGGAAGGAGAATCTGGTACATATTGAAGGAAAAAAAAAGTGATCTCTGAAAGAACTGAATCTCTTAGAGAAGAAAAGCCAATGGCACAGAGAACTATATTCTTAAGGTTTACCTAGTTCCCAGAACTACCACAGGTGTCACTAAATAGCCCTCAGGGAAGAAATTCCCTTACACTCAAGAACCAACTGCAGGGCCGGCTGATGGCTCAGTTGGTTAAGAGTTGGTTTAAGGGCCAGCCAAGTGGCGGATTGGTTAAGAGCTGGCTTGGGATGCCAACGGCCCGGTTCGGATCCCACATATGAGGGCCAGTGACACTGCCCTCAAAAGCTAAGATAGTGAACAACAGCTCCACCTGGAGCTGGGCTGCTGTGAGTTCCTGGGACGGCATAGCTGCAGCCCCTGCGTCAGTGGGCTGCCATAGGCTACAGTGAGTGGCCTGCAGCCGCATGACTGGCTGGCAGCCAGCGTGAGCTGCCAATAGCCACGATGAGCTACCACGCAGAGGCCGGCGACCAACCTACCTCATCTGGGAAGACAACGTCCTCCGCAACTAGACTGAAGAGCAAAAGGACAGCAACTTGTCTGTTCCCCTCCCCCAATTCCCCAATAAAATCTTTAAAAAAAAAAAAGAGTTGGTTTAAGAGCATGAGCTCTGAGCAACAGGGCTGCCGGTTCAATTCCCACATGGGCCAGTGATGCTGCGCCCAAGCTGAGCTGTTGCTGAATTGCCAACAGGTGGCAGGATAGCTCAGCTGGTGTAACAACAAGATTGCCTGTTTGATGGTGCTATGCCCACCCGCAACTAAGACTGAACTCAGCACCTTGAGCTGAGCTGCAGCCCGGCTGGTTCAGGGGATAGAGCATGTGTCCTTAACAAGACTGCTGGTTCGACTCCCACATGGGATGGTGGCTATGCCCACCCGCAACTACGATTGAACACAGCACCTTGAGCTTAGAGGACAAGAGCTGCTGATGGGCAGCCAAATGGCAAATGGCACCCTCCACAACGAAGATTGAACAATAACTTGGCTGGTCCCCTCTCCCAATTCCCCAATAAAATCTTATTAAAAAAAAAAAAGGAACCAACTGCTGTCTTAGAGGATCCCTGAGCTCTGCTGGGCTGCTTTAGGAAAGCATTCTTGATATTAACCTAATGAGTTAGAAAGAGAGATATCGAGCTTATCAATCAAATGCTGAGGATCAATTATTCCCGGCCTTCATGGATATCCTCAGAGTATTACAGTAAATTAGTAGTAGAAAAAAAGAGTCCACTGTTAATACCCATGGAGTTCCACTTGAGCTATGACTCATAAATGAGTTACCACATCCTGATCCCCTTCCTAATTCCTCCAAGATCATCTTCCACTAATGAGGTAAATACATAATACTAACCAATTGCTAACACATTGCTATTTTGCTCATGTTCAAAGGCAAGTTTAGTTCTATTAGATTTTTATCTAGCCTGTGGGCTAGTTCATCTATAAAGGCTAATAAGTTTCTTTTAAAGAAAAATAAATGTCTTTACTTAAATGTTCCCTTCCTTTGAGCTATTAAAACTTGTCAAAGGAGCTCACAATGCTGATTTCAGTATAAGTGTAACCATCTCACATCCCAATTCATAGCTCCAACTGCTTAACACTTACATGTGATGTATTCTTCCTTCAAGTATTTTAGGATAATATAACCACTTAATGAGTCATGTTGAAAATCCATGTTTAAAGCAATGATACTCATAGACAAAGGAGATCAAAATAGCATCTAATAGAGAGTAAGGGGACAACAAATACCATTCATATCCTCCAGCTGCTTCACAATCATCACAGTTACAATGTAAAAGCAACTGCTGAAGAAATTTCAGATGGTGTTCATTCATCCGCTCCTACCTTATAGTAAAAAGACCCCCAAATTATGAAATTTTGGAGGTGAGTTCTTACTAGAGACATAGAAAGTCAAGTATCTCTCTAATTTCAGATCATATAAAAGCTAACCCTTTTTTTCTCTAATATATATAGTATGGACTCAAGTGAAAAATTACCATATGCTCATGTCAGAAAACATTTGGATCAAATCCTGCCCCTGCCCCTATCTTAGGTGCATGATCTTGGATAAGCAACAAAAGCTTTCTGGATCACAGTATCTTCATGTCTACATTATTGATAATAATGACCTATTTCATGGTTGAAAATATTATGAAAGTGAAAGTAATGTTTCTAGAATGTTTAATCAGAAGCTGGTAAGTGAGCTGAGTC
Organism: Aselliscus stoliczkanus; assembly: GCA_033961575.1. Taxonomy (NCBI): domain Eukaryota; kingdom Metazoa; phylum Chordata; class Mammalia; order Chiroptera; family Hipposideridae; genus Aselliscus; species Aselliscus stoliczkanus. The sequence continues at coordinate 118,861,993 of CM066736.1, forward strand.
ATTTATCATGCCTTCAAAAACTCCTTGTCGTGTCCAATGTAGATATAATTTTCTACTGACTAATAATTTCAAAATATGCTCAGCAATTCTGATTCCCATTATACACATAACGTTAGGAGTTTAATATTATCCAGCAAGACCAAGGCTCTGATGTCAGAAAGACCTTCTCAGCTTTGGAAACCAAGAGAAAGAAGACCAGTGGACCTTGAATGTATGGAGGGAAGTTAAGTGGCGGGAACCATCTTCGGAGAACCAGCAAAGCACCAGGTCATGAGGTGTCTCACAGTTAAGATAAGCAGATTGGATGGTTGTGCCATGGAAAGGTTCAAATGAAAGAATGATGTGATTTCATTTACGTTTTAAAAACAGAGAGAAACTATAAAGGAAAGGAAGCCCAGTAGAAGGCTATTTTAACTAAGATAATGGCCTGTGTCAGGTGGTGGGAGAGAGGTGAAGAGAAAGGCATAGACAGGAAGGTGTCTTTTGAAATTAGAATGAGAGGAGAAGGAAATAAGGAGGTTGTGTTGAAGACCAAGGTGAAAAGGGGAACTAGGAAATAAACTCCTAGGATCACACGTCGTCCCCACCCTCAGTCTATTTCCATTCTAACTGGCTAGCTCAGTCTTTCACAGACCAGCTCCGAACCTCAACCCTGACACGCCCCTTCTCAGAATGGCTCTCCTGTTAAATAAAAGCTTCATCCACTGGGATTCTTCTTGACAACTTACCTAGGACTGCAATTAACCAGTTCTTAACATTTATTGCCCTGTACTTAGATTGCAAAAAACCAGAAAAGCAGGAAACTGCTAAACAACCATACGTGAACATATGTAATATATATTGCAAAAACTGATAGTCAGCACTACCTGTGTGATAGGATACTCCACTGACACTTCTGTGAGAGCCCGAGCTTTCTTTTTACTTCTGTAAAAGTGGCGAGGGATATCTTTTTATCCTGTTGCCCCAGGTGGAGGGCAAGAAGGATGATGGGCCAGAGAAGTGAAATTCAAACCTAGTTGTGAAATGTAAACAGCTTCATCTGCTAATGGCCTTGAAAGCCTTGTAATTAAGGCAAACTGGCAAGGTAAACAGACAATTAGTTGTTCTTTTGGGGTATAAACAGGAGGAGAATTCAAACATTCACCGGAAAAACTCAGTGAACAGAGAATGCCTCCTGGGCAGGGTTTTACGCCTCTTGTTTCTTGTTAGAGCACAGAGCCAGGTATTTCAGTATTCCGGTTGCAGGAATGAATGAAACAGGGAATGAATGAATGTTCTGCTGCACTGCATTCATCTTGACCTGAGAACTGTGCACATAGATTTCCTAGTCGACACCAATGCAGATGCATTGGCTAAACAGCTTAAAAATGATACACACCTGACTGAGTACATTGGTGTCCGTCTCCACTTGCATACACAAAAATCTATCAGCGAACCAGGGGCTTGATGTTTAAATCTGAAATGATGCGGCGCTGGTTGGGCCATCGTTTATTTTCAAACATGCTGCATCTGCAGAACGTTGGGTAATGATGATGAAAGCCCTTTCAGAATAATTACAATCCAATCACCGAGCACCAGGTCCCTTCTGAAACCCACTGTCACTTGCTCAGCTCCTTAGGAATTCATGCCTCTTGCCACAGTGACGAGAGTGCTGCTGCAGTAACTTACTGTTGTATATTCCAATAATGAGAATTTGAATGATGAAGTGTGATAGCATCGGCTGGCCTCAGCTCATTCGTATTCATAATTGATCGCTGTAATCTGTCTTCACCCCTCTCTGGCCTCTTTTTTGTCCCCAGCGATTTTCTCCTTAAGGGCAAAGTGGTTTTATTTGGCAGTATGTACACATTTATCTTAATAGTGCCTTATTCATTTCAAGAATATTGGTTTGCACTTGGTCCCACACATTTTTTTTTTTTAATTTTTAAATCAAGGTAGACTTTGCCAAGCCAAAGTTCCCTAGATCCACAGTTTACCTGGAATTTTCTATAATTTACATTGAATGTCAAGATAATCTACATTGAGTGCCAAGAGCCTCTTGTGGGTTTCCTACTTCATTTATGTTGTGAAAAACTTTCCCTGCTCTTTCATTGGCCTTCGATTTGACCAACTGTCACCGAAATCTCTTTGCCTGATTCAACGCGGTCCTTTCCACCCTGCTGACAATTTAGCAACATCCATCTGCCTTTCAGCCTGTTGGTCACCCAAAATGGGAAAGAAAAGCAAAAGAGAATACCAGTTCCTATCATGACGGTCAATGTTGTACTGCCCCTGTCAAACTGTGAATATGCCAGCCTTATAAAGAACTCATGGCAAAGCTATTTGGTCATGCTAACCAGAGGGAGGTCCCAGAGGGGGTCTAGCAGGGTGGTCCTTACGCTGAGATGTGCACCTTAAACCTTCAGGGGCTGCTGCATGGAACCCAGGGAGTTGGGAATGGGTTGCAGACAACGGGAGTCCTGGACATCTTCAGTCTACTGCTGCATCAAGCACAGCAGCCCCACCTTTATCCATTCTATTTGTAGAGGCACAAAATATATTTGAAAAAAGGTTTCTGTCGCTTAAAAGAAGTAATCACTTGTCTGGGGCACAGACCCTGATTTGGGAGTCAGATACACCAGTTCAAACCTTCAATGGCATCTCTTGCTATCTGACTTTGGAAACTACATCTAACTTCTATGTCAGTGGAGGACAATAACCCACAATGGTGTTCCCAGGTCTAAGGAGACTGGGAAAATTTCCTTGTTCTCTCTGTCTCTCTGTCTCTCTGTCTCTCTCTCTCTCTCTCTCTCTCTCTCTCTCTCTCTCTCTCTCTCTCTCTTTCTCCATATATATCAGATACTTTTCAGTTATTATTCCCAGATAGCCACATGGAGCTTCATTCACTTCTACTAATGTTTCTACTCCAATATCAACTTATCAGAGGACTTCCATTGACATCTATTTGAAACAGCATAACCCCATGACCCATTATCACTTTCTCAGGAGTTATATACCTCCACAGCACGTTATCTGCTACAGATTAATATTTGTCATTGGTCCATTGCCATCTTCTCACACTTTCATGTAAGTTCTATGATATCAGGGATTTGTCTTTGTTATTGTTTTGGTGACAGGACTGGAATAGTGCTAACACATAATAGACATTCAATATGTATTTGATGAATGAATGAGTACCTCTGTTCCCAAAAAATTTTGAAGTAGTTGTTACCAAATAAATAAGAGAAACAAGGGTTTAAAATATCATAAGGAGTCCTGAATTCTAGTATTGTCATTATTGGTAGCTCAGTGGATGGCATTTAGTTAAAAGTTCATCTGTTTGTACCTGTTTGGACATACAAAGTTCCGACAATTAAGTTTACAAACTTTCTACCATGTAAGTGCACAGTAGAAAGTTTGCGAACTTCATTGTCTAACTTCCATACTTATATCAAGGGAGTTCAAGTGCTGAGATTATATGATTATGATTATACAGCAGTAAATCCCATTATCTTTCCATTTTCATTTTCATGTCCTGTATAATCCCCTCAATTACTGATGAAACCTGTGACTTGTTTCTAACCCACAGAATATAGCAAAGGTGACAGGAAGTATATAACCACATTACATGAGATTACAATGGCCATCCTGCTGGGAGCTTCTGTCCCTTGCTGGTTTTCAGGAAGCAAATGGCCATGATAGGGAGGTTCATGGGACAGTGATAGCTGCCTTCAGAACCATCACCAGCAAGAAATTGACGTCCTCTGTCCCACAGCCCACAATGTACCGAATGTGACCATGTGAGTTTGAAAGTGGGCCCATCTTCAATCAAGCCTTATATAAGACCACAACTCCAACTAACACTGTAATTGCAGCCTTGTAGAATAGATCCTAAAGCAGAGGACCCAGTTAGGTCATGCTGGACTCTTACCCACCAAAAATATACATAATAAATGTGTGGTGTTTTAAGTCACTTCATCTCTAGTAATGTTGCTATGCAACAATAGATAACCAATACAGAGATAAAATACGCCTTTTGGTATAATGGGAGGTTTACCAGATGTATTGAGCCTAATATCTATGGAGGTTCAGGAGCTAATTATGCCTCTGTAGTCAGAGTTCCTAATTTTGCAGAGGTCACTAAAGAAATAAGCTTAAGACAAATGCAAAAAAATAACTGATGCTTCACCTGGCTACATATTTTTCTCAACGAACTACTGTGAAGTGAGCAAAAATGAGTATCAGGCATAGTTTCTCTTTTGCTCTTGTGTTTTCTTGCAGGCCCTTTCATCTCTCTTCTCCCAACTTTATTTCCCCAGGTAGCAAGCCTTCATCAATTTTTTTTTCTCTTTAGGTTAACAAAACAAATCATATTGTTCACACATGCCCTTTGCAAACTGCTCACCAGTGTAAACACTATTTAAATCAGCCTTGTCAGAAAGTGGCATGGTCTTTTTACAAATGATGGCTTGACAAAATATAAACCAAGAAGTAATCACAATCTAGCCATTGAAAAAGTTTCCCTTAATTAGTCCACTGAGACGAAGCCATTCAAAATATCAGGATTATTCACAATGCAGAAAATGTCAACTTTCTGCATGACTATCAAACAGGAAATGTTTCAGAACCCACAATACATTGGGAAAAAGTCCAGCCAGAAGATGCACAGATGTCCTTCTCTTTTTGACTAAAGGAAATTTCTCTGGATGAAGATATTTTTCCCCAAAACCAAAAGCACCTGAAACGTACCTATATAGCAAGATGACAGAGATGTACATCAGCTTAGAGAAACATGCCTATTGCACGCTTCCATGCAAGTCAGATGCAGAATAATCGGGTAACAGAAACAGAGCTTACATTGTATAAAATGGAAGGGGGCCTTGGGTGAACAACGAAGTAAGCAAGTTGTCTAAAATCACGAAAGGAGCTTTTCTTCTTCTTTTTAATCAAAAAATCTATTTAAGCTCCTTATCTTGTGTCTTCCGTTAAGTTCGAGTATATACAGAGTCAGAGTACGTACCGTATCTCACATAGTAGATTACCAAGACTGGTCCTCTGCATCCCACATAACCAACACAGGAGTTATTCCCTTTGAGAAGGAAGAAAGAGGGAGAAAGAGCTCCACTTCCTTTCTGCTAAAGAACTCCTTCTAGATATAATCATTATCATTATCATCATCATCATCATCATCATCATCTATTAGACAGTTTTATGACCCTTCTTCATTCTTTGACTCCTTTTAAAATTTCTTTTAATCTGTTATTTTCTTTGTTTATTTGAATCCCTTAGAATGGGTAATTCCAGTCACTTTAAATTCTAATCCCAGTTTTGCCAGCATCTCATAACTTATGTAAACCTGCTAACATCTCCAAAGCTTACTTTATTAACCTATTCATAAAAGTCCTTAAATTACATAAGATAATATTAGCTTCCATGACAGAAGATCCCCAAGCCTCTTAGCAGCTTACCAAAATAAGAAGTTTATTTCTTGCCCACCTAATAGTTTATTAAGGTGTCTGGTGGTTAAATTTTTACACTTGGCTCACATATTAAATTCCTTTTATTTCATACCCCCACTATCTCCCAGGGCGTCAGAGTTCTTTATTTCTAGCCAGCAGATGAGAAGAGAGAAGGTGGAAGACTTGTACTGCTGAATTATTTCAATCGTAGTGTGATACCCATCAGTTCTGCTCAAATTCTATCACTAGGAATGAGTCACGTGGCCAACAAGACTCAGAGGGGCTGAAAAATAGGTCTAAGCTGAGCAGCCATTTCTACCAACAATCTGTGCTATGGGAAGGAAACACAAATCTTTAATGAGCAGTTAATTATCTCTCATGGAAAAATGATCTCAATCTCAGATGCTTTTTCTAGCTCTATAATAATATGCTTTTATTATATAAACCTTCTATTCTAAGCTAAAGTATAAAAATGTAAAAAAGATAATAGGAGGAACATAGAAAGGAAGGTGAATTCTAGAAAATGAATCTCCTGCAGTCTCATTAAATTCAGATATGGAATATACATATCACGCTGTCCATTAAAACAGATTTTTGAATAAAGAATCCATGGAAACACAATGATATACATAGGAAAATTATCAAGAAATAATTTTATCATCATAAGTAATCTCTTGTGGAAACTGTCATTCTGGTAACAATCTATCTAGGACAGCTAATCAATTTTTTACTAATTATCTACTATGTGCAAAACACTATCCTGGGTCTAGTGGTAGAAATAAGATGAATGCAAACACTTTATTAACTGGGTAAATTATCTCATCAAAGGAGCAAAATAACACTAACATAAACTAAAAATATAACAGATGAATGTCAGACAGTTATTTTCTTTAGAGAGAGTGGTTGCAAGATATTTTTTGTGGTTGTAAGCATTTCAGCTGGGCCTCAAAATTTAGACTGAGTTTCAGAACAAGCCCATGCCTCAAGCCCATGCCTCCAACCTCCTAATCTATTACTTATCCAAAGAAAAGGGAATTAGAAGCTTCTTTTCATGGGTATTAGCAAATTGTGTATCTGTACATATATGTATTTTTTTCTGTCACTGATTTATTCAGTTTTCTTATTTGAGTTCTCCTAGGTATCCCAATTTGCTCATTTAAGCCAGTTCCTCTGTTCTGAGCTTTTCAAGTAACATCTGTTGCATTTGCTCTACTGTCAAGTAATATCAACTCCAAGACATTTGCAAATGGCAATTTGAGTATTTTCAAAATGCACTACCCTCGGTGTCTCAGCACCTCAACCTAAAGTCCATAGGAAGCTGCAAGACATGTTTCCCTCAAGTGGTATGTACATATTGCTTGATGGCCGGGACATTTAGTTTGAAGACAGAAACACACCTTCAGTTAGCAGCTAACTTTTGAGGAATGGACAGAAACAACTGCATTAAAAAAGTGAATCAAACAAACAAAAGAGTTCTTAGAAATCAACTCAAATAGATTGGCTCTTCCATTTTCTAGATAAGGAATAGGAAAGTTAAAGGTGTTATCCAAAGGTACTGATCAACATAACAATGGTGTGATAATGAGAATCTATATCATAAACTTACAGAGTGACAATTTATGATTTTCAATTTGGGCCCATTAGGCTCATTTTTTAGGCCATAATGCAGGAAATTGAAAAATTAAGACCACATTGTTAAAAATAGGGAAAATTGATACTTTTTGATTAACAATTACCTAGCACTTACTAAGAGGGTTCAGTTTTGGTTGGTTCTATAATGAGCGAATGAATGTACACGTGAATGCAAGGATATATATAGATGGATATCCAGATGGGTGGGTAGGTGATTGGAGGCATGGATGCACGGATGACACCTCTTCTCATGTGATTTTCCAACATATCTGAAGATTTTCTTTGAAATTGAAACTTAGCTTCAGCAGGACTAACAATTCATTTAATGCCAAGATCTAATTAGCATTCAATAGTAACAATTTTTAATAACTCCTATCTCCAGTTTTCTGCAGGTAGTCACTTAAATGTCTGATAAAAACAAACAAAAGCCTTTATTCTCTTGAGTCAAGTGCAGGGGATTGAAAGGAAGGTGGACATTAAGGTCTTTCATTCCACAGCTTAAAATTTCTTCTGTTGTTACTCTGAGAATGAGAAACTCAGCTACTGATCTGAATCAAGGAAGTTTTGTGCACGGAAGCACCATTTTTCTGGGATAGCAAACAAGTTACAGTTACACTTAACTTCAAGGGGTATAACTGCAGTCAATTAAGGGTTTTCTGTTGTTGTTTGGCAGTGGTTTCATCCACAAAACTCTATACACACTAGCTTTCTTCCTGGATACGACATAAGACAACGCTATTTTGGAAAATAAGCCCTTTAGCTGATAAGCCCAGTTTCAGATCTTTCTTTTTCTAAGAGATGACTGAGGTGGTCAGTCCTGACACTTAGCCTGACATTTGGGAAGATAGGCTTATCAATTTATTGGGCTCTGAAACCCAGCTGGTACCATGCTAAAAAAAAACAACATCTGGAAAAATAACAAAAAACAAAAACTGATTGTCCCACACATTGTGTTCTGTTCTCTAGAGGATTTACAGATATGATATTATTCCCAGAAAGTTTCAAAACCACTGAACAGCTCCTGTTTTAAAGGAAATCTGTAGGGCTCCCCCTGAAGTCCTTACTAGTAAAATATAGACATAGAAATAGCGTTTTTTTTCCCTTCAGATTGAGATGGAATTTCTTTGCATTGACAGTAGACTCTTCCTTCTTTATCATTTGCCCTCATAGGTAGTAAATTCTTCTCAGTCATCTCAGATACTCATTGTTCTCTTGGCTTAGACCACATTACTTCTCTCAAGATTTATTCTCATGAAACAACTTAAAGTAAGGAATTCACTTAGTCATTCTACGTCTTGATTTTGGATAAGACTGGAATAACAATACCCACTTCATGGAATACCAGTGATAACCTTATAAGTAAACAGCCCATCACAATGCCTGATATATAGAAAGTACTCAATAAATGAGAGCTGATACCAATAACAGTAAAATTCACCACGACCTCCATCATCACCTCTGCTGTGATCATCACCAACATCTTTAGCTCAAGACTATCTTTTTTTTTTTCCTGAGAAAGTCAGGCATGAAAACTTTCTGTAAAAAACAAAGTTGAATGGTATTTAAAATACACACTAATTTTAAAACATACTGAAATTCACTTACAGGAATCTATGACAAAAATAATGAATAACAGTAAAGAATTTTGGTAACAAAGGAGTCGATAGATGTTTGAACTATTAAATTTATACTGTTCTCCCATTATATGTGCCTTAGCTACTGCCTGATTCCTAGACATAAAATATATTCATGTGCTAGACACCACTCAAAGATTCTTGTCCTCCATTTAAAAAAAACCACATCATGGAGGAAATCTATATTATTATGTTTAATTATGACAGTTACACAGGTTAAAAACATAACTTCAGGTATAATTAATAATAATCTTTTAATTGTTCAGGAAGTGAAAAATAAGAAAATACTTAAATAACTATTATTAGTATCAATGTTTTCAGGATTCAGAAAATGCCAATAAACATACTTTGACTGTAAAGTGAAGCACTTGCTTTGAGGAGGAGGCTACCCAAGCATTTGTTAATCTATTAATAACTATATATTGGAATCCAAACAAAGAAAGCATATGCATTTCCTCTCTGCAAGAGGGTTCCTTATAAACAAAAGATACGGAGGGGTGTCATGACAAGTAAAACATATGGCCAACTTTAGTCTATGGGCAAGACAGTCAGTTTTCACAGACGTCTTTTTCAAGATGCACTCACTACTGATATATTGATGGAGAGTGATTTCATCAATGCAATGAAGTGCAGAGAAATAATCAGGAGACAATGTGTCATTCAAACTTTACCTAAATATAAAGAGCAGAAGCACGTCTCCTTAAATCTCTGTATGTGCTCAACTGTTACTTCAGTGTTGAATAAAATCTAGAACTCAGGTGTCCTAACTACTGTTTTAGTTATTTCACCCCTGGATCAAAATTTCTCTGAAAGTGTAAGGTACTAGCTGCCTTTGTTTATTGAAGAATTATTAGTTATTTCAATCAACAAACAAATGTTTACTGAGTGCAGACTTTTTGCCTTTGCATGGCACTGATAATGTAATAATATAAAAGACACCTGTACCAGCTATCACATATTCTGCAAAAGTACGAAAATTCTCAAAAAAAAAAAAAAGGTTTGAACAGTAAGATATTTAGTAATTTCCGAAACAGTAAATCAAGAGATCGTTATTCCCAAGTTTATTCAATGGTTCAATTATGTCTCCATAGATTTAACATTTTTGCATATTCCTACTACCCTCAGCCTTTGATGGTTTCTTCCTTAATAATCAGAAAATCACTGCAGCAGGCTCCTAACAACTCATCCTCACACTATCGTCTTCAAAGGTGGGAAGGGACTGACAGGCCTCCAGTGCGTGTCTTTCTTGGGAAAGAAAAAGTTTCTCCCATATTCTCCTATGTCTCGCTGGCCAGAATGGGTTTTTCTTTTTTTTTTTCAAGGTTTAGCAGAAAGGTAGTCAGGAAACTGACTGAAAATCTGGTGGTTTCAACCACCATAGTGGGAGGCAGGCTCCTTCAACAAGAACAGAGGGGGCTGGAAAAGGCTGTACGGCGATGAGCAGTTTACCATACGACTCCTCACTGGACAGGTTTGCAAACAATGAAACAGAACATTTCTGGACACTTCCATGTGCAAGACTTTATCTTAGGATGCAAAAATCAATAGGACTGTATAGGCTATGGTAAGAAGTTTGAATTTTTTCCAGATAGAGTGGGGACTTTGTAGGTAGGTTTGTGGAACATCTGCTTTGGCTGAAATCTATACTGTTGATAGAAGTTTTCACTTGGAGCATTTTATATGATTTCTTATAATCCCCCAGAGAACTCACTTGCTTATGAAACTCCAGTGATGAAGGCTTTCCTTTATTCCTAGAACCCATCAAGACAATTCTAGGTGCAGAATTTTATATTACTTGGACCTTCTCTGCAAAGTGTTTTCATAGATATTTTATGGTTGGCTCCTCAGAATTCAGATCTTGGCCACAAAGTCACCTTCTCAGACGTCCTTCCGAGAGGACCCAAATAAAATACATGCACTCCTCACCCCTCAGCATCATCCTTATTTTAAAGATGAGTAAATCAAGCCCCTGTGACCTGCTCAAGATTATACAGCCAATGAGCTGAAACGTTCTTGGTCATTTTCATTGTCCTATTTAGTTCTATAAAAGCTTATATTTAAAGCCAGCTGAGTGGCACATTGGTTAAGAGCTGGCTTGGGAGCCAGCAGCCCCTGTTCGGATCCCACATATGAGGGCCAGTGACACTGCCCTTTAAGCTAACAACAGCTCCACCTGGAGCTGGGCTGCACGAGCTCCAGCGACAGTGTAGGCTGCAGCCCCTGCTGCAGTGGGCTGCCATAGGCTACAGTGAGTGGCCGGCAGCCAGTGTGAGCTGCCAATAGCTGTGGCGAGCGACCATCCAGAGGCCAGAGACTCATCTGCCTCATCCAGGAAGAGCGCAATGACGATACCAACATGGGCCAGTGAAGCGACGTCCTCTGCAACTAGACTGAAGAACAAAAAGACAGCAACTTGTCTGTTCCCCTTCCCCGATTCTGTTCCCCTCCCCCAATTCCCCAATAAAATCTTTTTAAAAAGCTTATATTTAAAAAACAAACAAACAAACAAAAACATAGTCCCTGTGAGTCTCTAGCTTTTAATCCTGCTTTCCTCTCTTCATAGACTTCTCACTTCTGAAAGGCTATTTTTTTCACTTCTTTGATGGCTGCTTCAACAGTTAGAATGTGAGCTTCACAGAGGAAGGGATATTGTCAATCTCCATCTTGTTTATTGTTTTATCTATAATTCCTAGAATAATGGTGACTATTAGTAGGTACTCTAAATAATTTTGAAGGAGGTAAGGTATGAATGAATTGTTCTGAAATGTGTTAAAAATCAAACAAATCCCGGAGAATGAAAAGACATTCCATTGATAGTATAATGAGGCTTTTTACAGGTGTTCAAACCCTAGCACCTTGGCCCGCTTTGTCACACCTGAATGTATGTTCAGAGAGATTTGTTCTCTTCCAGGAACAAGGTGTTTCTTTGGCACACTTTCTCTTATTTTACTTTATACAAGTAGGTTTAACTTATCTAATCCTTTAAAATAATGTTTGTTTATATTTACAATCATTACAAAATATCTGTGCATTCTTAGACACAGTGCTTGCTTTACCTACAGCAGAACAGGTAGCCATGTGAGATATTCCAGAATAGAGGGTAATCAATAACCCTTTGGTTTCAAACCATCCTCTTGCCTCCACCATTATCTGTTTCGACTGTGCTGAATTATCATTCCCTGTGGTCAAAACATCACCTTCCCAAACTATCTTCTTTTAAAACATTATTTCTGTGACTGGCAAATTATTGAATGATTAACACTCCAATTTGGACCATTTAATTAAAAAAAAAAATTCAAAGTCAACTAAACTACCCAGAGAGAAGAATGGTCAATACTTCAGCCAGAAAAGTGGTGGGGGTTGGAGTATGAGGTGACGTGATGAAAAAAACAAAAACAAAAAACAGTACAAACTACAGAATTTCCACATCTGGAACTTATCTAGGGTGGCAATCAGCTGCATCCTTGCCGCACTTTATATTTCTCAGTTTGAATGTCAAGTTCAGGATTCCTAGAAGGGGGGAACTAAAGGAGATGACGGGGGAGATGGACTAAGAGAGACCTCTCTCTCCCTGCGATGTGGCCCCATTAAGTCAAACCTCCTGCTTTCAGAATCTACCTTCTGCCAGGTCTGTGTGGTGGGGTGAAGAGTTTAAATGGTTGTAAATACCTGTAAAACAAAGCAAAAGGCGAAGATTTGACATGTGCAGAGTAAGAGTCTCTATTTAAAGAAACTGAACAGGATTTGGAATTAACCCCAAAGGTGCCTCTCTCTTCCTGTTTGGAACCAGTGAGGGAGCCTGTGTTCCCAACAGCGACCGCAGCGTGACACCTAGTGGCAGCTCTAGATTTAACCCTTCAGGTCCTGAGAGAAACACCCAGGCCACAAGGTTTTTAAGATGTTTGTTACGGGTGGCTCTAATTTTACTTCTCTGAGAGAAAAATTACTTACGTCATGGGAAAGGACAATTCTGAGAACTGATACTTTGGAAGAAAATGCTAACCAACACTTTTGAAAATGGAGTCTAAGCTATTTTATTTTCTGATGTATATATTGGCTTTTCATAAGAATCTTCCCACCCTGACCAACCACCTGCCTATACACAAATTCAAAGACCTAAAGCGCTTTCCTTGGTATTCTAACTAGTATTCTTTCCCACTTAAAAGAAAAAAAAAATTATAAGTATTCCAGAAGGAGATTATGCATTACCTTCTTTTGAAACATTTTAGCACTGGAAAATCTCCCTGAAAAAATGTTAATTATTCAAAAGTTTTTATACAACCATGAGCCATGTTGGTTGGTTTTGTTTGCTTTTGTGCATTTTTGTTGTTATTCTAAATTCAGTTTCTTCAAGTACCCAGGATGGCTGCTCAACCTACGCACACACATTTGAGCACACACACACACAAAGTTCAGCAAATGTAGAATGTATAATTTTTAGGCCAAAGTGGGAAAAAGAAATTTAGCTTTGATACCCTGTCCTGCTAGGAGCCTCCCTGCCCCATGTGTGGTACCTAATCATCATGGGCTACCTCTAGAAATTGTTGATGACTTTTTGGACACACCAACTTTTCCCTAAAGGGACAGTGTCCAGGATGTCATGGCCTCTCTTTCTTCTAACTAATCTGACTGAGTCAGCACAAACAGGCTGATGAAAAGGCTCCAACTGTGAAGTTTAAAGAGGAGCCAGGCTTGTGAAAACTGGCTTTCTGGTAACGTTAACTCAACTGTTTTCTGTTTGGTGCATAGAGTAGCAGCGGGGAGAATGACACTGAATTATTAGGATTTCCCAGCGTCTCTGTGTTGCCCATCTACATAGTATTAGAACTAGCTCACCAGTTAATCAAGGAGTTAATTCTGCTGTTCCCTCTCAAGTTTAACAATGCGCCTGAAGGTAAGGATTTTTGTATCTTTATATAATGATCCCCCTCTATTAACTGTCATTCATTGAGTGTCCTCTGTCTATCAAGCATGACACTAAAATCACTTTGTATATGTTTTCTTAAGAATCCTCAAAGGAGCCCAAAATAGAGCCATTTGTCCCTATTTTATTTTTTTATTTTTTATTTTTAGCTGAGCCATCCTGCCAACTGTTGACAGCTCAGCAGCAGCTCAGTTCGGGCTGAGCATCGAACTGCTGTTGCTCAGAGCTCACACTCATGAGTGAGCTCTTAACCAACTGCGTCACTCGGCTGGCCCTTTGTCCCCATTTTAGATATATAACAACTGAGGGTTAGTGACTGGCTTAGTGTCCTTCAGCTTGTAAATAGCAGAACAGAGAGAGAAATGTTTCCGTCTCCAACATTCCTCTTTTGAGCTTCTCTTTAATACTTGGGAATTTGACATAGAAACTCTTTGGTATTAATATAATAATTTTCCCCCAAAACAACTATTTGTCTATATCAAAGACTTATGATATATATGAAGGTCAGAAAATTAAGTTTGCAAACTCATCCTAAACAAAATGCTACATACCCCATTGCTGAATATCACTATGGTTGCCTTTGAAGTACTCCCCTTGGGAAGCTATGCGCTAACACTGGCGCCTAGTCCACTGTTCAAAGCAACTCTGGAACTCTTTTTCTGGAATGGCCATCAGTGCTGTCATTGTATTAACCTTGATATCCTGAATGTCATCAAAATGTCTTCCTTTCAATATTTCCTTTATCTTCAGGTAAAGAAAAAAGTCATTGGGGGCCAGGTCAGGTGAGTAGGGAGGGTGTTCCCATACAGTTATTTGTTTACTGGCTAAAAACTTCCTCATAGACATTGCCGTGTGAGCTGGTGGATTGTTGTGATGCAAGAGCCATGAATTGTTGGCAAAAAGTTCAAGTCGTTTTCATCTAACTTTTTCATGCAGCCTTTTCAGCACTTCCAAATAGTAAACTTGGTTAACTGTTTGTCCAGTTGGTACAAATTCATAATGAATAATTGCTCTGATATCAAAAAAATGTGAACAACACTGTTTCAACAAGTTCGTAAACTTAATTGGCATACCTTCATACATATACGTACATACACATACACAATATATCAAAGAAGTTTGATGTTATAATACTTTGATCCTAAGTCATTGAAAACCCCTGCTTTGAAAACTGATCTTTTTATCAGCTTCTTAGGCTGTGTTCATTGCGGAAATTGTGGAAGGCCTTATTCTTCAGGGAGTCCTTAAACTCAGCCTGTCTACTGTTTTATCTCCCTTTCCTCCTGTCTTCTTGAGGGTGCATTATAGATACCTGAACAGACAAAATAGCTTTCATTCTGAGGCTCACATATACTTGAGAGCCCCATAACAAAAATTAAGAATATTTTTAATATAAACGCTTTAGTCTTGCAAATGTCATCTAAGATGCTGAAGAAAAGACAGTTGCTTTGGTAACCAGGATTCTGACACTGGACAGGCTTAGATGGAGCATTACAATTACAAGCCTGAAATTTTGCTTGGAAGCAATTTTTTCTGAAGCTATTGGTTTTAGATGATAAATATTTTTAAATAAAATTGCAAACTTTATTTTGGTATGTACAAGAATCCATGTATCCTACAGACTCAGACCCAGAAACACAAAGACTGCAAAGCTACTGCCATGGAAGAATAGGCTACCGGTTAAGAGTAAGCTGTTACTGGAACCAGACTATCTGGTTTACATCTCAGCTCTGCAATGTATGAGTCACCTCGGCCACCATCGTCGACAGAGTATATGGAAAGCTCTTAGAATGGTGCCTGGAATGAGGTAAGCGATCAGTCTGAATACCAGTCTCAGCATGGCTGGGAATAGATCTGTATATACAACTTGCACAGCCCAACATTCCTGACCTTCAAGGTAGGCTGTAGGAGGATATCTTTTGGAGAAGTCACTGACAGGTGATGTATATGAGAAGTAGGAGGCATTTCACTAGTTACGTTCTTTTCTTCTTCCCTTTCTCACATTCTCTCTTTCTGTCTCTCTGAAGCTGTCCAAATGCAATTGTTAGATCAAAATGAGTCCTCACTTTTTTTTTTCCTCCAGATGATGGATGGCAAAACTAAAATAGGTCCTTTTGTGATAATACTTTTTAGTGTCCAGCTGGTAGAGACAGGAAAAGCAATTTCAGTGAGACAAGAGCCTTCAAGAACAGATTTGGAGTGAAAGTACTATCCTGGCCTTCTAGAAATAGAAGCACCATGACGCAGACTGCAAGGAATTAAGATTATCCACATACACATTTTGCTGCTCAGTAAAAGAGGAAACAATGGAAGGTCTAAGGCAAGGATGGCCCTACCCTATTCCGAAGAGGCCAACTAGACCAGCTGAGGTCAGTGTGGACCTGACTGGGAGCTGTATTCTGCTTTGAGCACTGAATGTCTTGGGCGTAGCATGACTGTGGCAGAAGCAGGTTGGTGCCCACATCCTTATGCAGTGGGCAACCTCCAGCCTGCCCAGAACTTGGCTAACGGAGAAGTCTAGAGATTACCAGCCAAGCAACACCACGTAGAGACACTGCTTTCTTCCTGAAAAGGGACAGTTCTCATACTCATGGCTTTTAAAGAAACACTCTAATTTTCCCTCCCAGAAGTTCCCTCCCAGAGCCACGACGGTGCTGGAAGGCTTTATCTAATTATCAATAAAACTTTCCCATTTAGCACTTCATGTTTGTCTTATTTTTTTCTTTTCCTTTTTGTTTTCCAGCTTTGTTGCAATATGATTGACAAAAATTGTATATCTTGAAGGTATGCGATATGATTTTTTTAAATAGTGTTAAAATATATTGAGCACCTTTACTGTGCTCCGGGCACTAGGGAATACAATGATGACCAATTTAGACAAAACCCTGAACAGCCAGTGTCAGGGAAGAGAAACAATCCACAAGAAAACGGATAAACAAACAAGATAATTATAAAGTATGATACCATATACTGAAATGAGGAGAAATGGAGGTCACCCTGGAGGGAGGGTTGCCCACTTTAGATTAGATTGTTAGAAAAGGCTTTTCTGATGAGACAACTTTGAGTAGAGATGTACTGGTTGAAAAAAACAGCACCAACAGGTTTTTGTTCGTTTATTGTTATTTGAGTGTTAACATGCAAAGGCCCTGAGGTAGGAAAGAACTTGGAATGTTCCAGGATCATCAAAAAATAGGTGTGATGGACCCTGGTGAACACGGGAGTAGGCAGAATTTGAGATAAGCATGGAGATGTCAGCATGATAGATTCTGCAGGGCCATATAGACCATGGTTCTATGGTTGGCATTTATTCCAAAAATGATAGACAACCAGTAAACATATCGAGCAAGGCAGTACCATGGCTTGACTTATACTTTAAATTGTTTAGACTGTTGCATAGTGGATGGGTTGTAAATGGTAAGAATGGAAGCTGTGACACCTATTGCCAGGCTGCCATACTCCTGAAGACAAGAGGTAATAGCGGCTTAAACTCAGACAGCCACAGGTGAAGGGAGGTTTGTCTCATTTAACAATTACACTGAAAAGACAAAGGAGACCTTACAGCTTCCCCAGTTTTAGAGATGAGTTAGCAAAGGCTCCTCGAGATAGCTACCTATTAATAAAATCACTCAGCTTCTAAGTGCTACAGTCAGGACTCAAGCACAGACCAGTGGCTTCAAGGTGAGTTCTCTTTCCCGTAGATTGCAGGCTGGTGCCATTTTAGTAGGTTTGGCAAAGGAAGCCTAAAAGAAGCTTTGGGAATCCCTAACACTTAGCGATGTTTGCAATGAACCCAGCAGTGCTCTGTTTCCCAAGCAAACTCAATTTTCACAATAACTCTGAAGTGCATGCTATCATCGTCCTCATTTTGCAGATGAGTAATGTGAGTCTTAGAGAAGTTAAACTAGTAAATGTCAAAGGCAAAATTTCAAACCAGGCAGGTTAGCTCTGAAGCCATGAGCTTAACCACTAAGCCATTTTAAGAATAAACCTCCTTAGCTGGCCAGCGGTTCTATGCTGAAGAGGTATACTTCCAAACCACCCAGGAAAATAGCTGCCATTAACCTCCTTCAAACCTCCAATTAAGATAAGGATTTGCACAAAACATAGAAAAGCTTTTTATGGCAATTTCATCAAAATGCTAAAGATTAGACAAGCAGAGCTTCCCAAACACTTCAGATGAGAACAAGAGAACATCTCTAAAAGAGACTGAACAAAAGAAGTGCCTTTTAATCATTCTCAACTCTCAGAATCAACATTTCTATCAGGTCTGCTTTTTCTAATATAAATGTAACAGGAGGCAGAGTGAAATGCCAAACTGAGCTGCTCAGCATTTTAGAAAAAGCAGTCTCTTATAGGAAGCTTCAACTCAAAACACATTTGTTTGATAACCTTCTGAAATTTTTCAACAAGCTGGGTTTGCACAGTCTTGAAATTAATCACAAAAAAAGCTAATCGTCCAACAGAACAGGGGTGACCTAAAATGAGGTGCCTTTGTTCTCCTATAATAAAATCACTCAGGGTTGAGCCCTAGCAGCATTCTTGTAAACCTCATAATCCCCTCCAATGGTGAGAATTTTGCTACAGCCCTCCCAGTATCTCTACTGAGATCTTAACCCCTTATTTTAGAAATACTCTGCTACTTCCTTTGTAGCAGATGTGCTTTGATTGCCCTAAATCCCACCACTTTGGTATGTAAAACTGAGCTAACTTAGGCTTTGCAAGGACACACCTCTGAATCTCTTGCTCCAAGGCCAGAGGATCTTAGTATAGCAGAGAGAAGATAAATAGAAATGGGCACTTTAGGGTTTTCCTATCATCTCATTGCTTAAACTATACTGCCAATAATAATAACAATGATTTGAGGCTTCACATGTATGAGGTGTGATTAAAAAAAAAAAATGTGTTGAATGTTTAAATAGAAAAATATTACAGTAAAAGATGCATTGCCATTAATCCCCCTCAGAATCCCCCCCCACACTTTGAATACACTTATCCCAGGTTTTTGCCATTTTCTGAAGCAGTTCTGGAAGTCCTCTTTTGTGAGTGTCTTTAGTTGTGCTGTTGTGGCTGCCTCGATGTCCTGAATTGATTCAAAACATTTACCTTTCATGGTCATTTTGACTTTGGGGAAGAGCCAGAAGTTGCACAGTGATAGATGCAGTGAATACGATGGATGAGGACACACTAATGTTTTTATTTGACAGAAAGTGCCATATATCAGAAGAGATGTGTGACACAGAGCCTTTCATTTGTGATCACAAAATGAGGTGAATGCTGCTGCTGAGTGCCATTCAATGGAAAGGCAGGGATCTTCAATACAGGAAGTGGTACATCAAACCTTAGTAACAGTGTGTGGCAAGTTTCAACTCGTTCAGTGCAGTCAGTTGGGTGTGAGCTATAGTTGAGAGAAGATGTGTTTTAAAGTGTGCCATAAATCATCCTCCATCATGGCAACAATCCATGTCACACATCGTTTCTGGTATGCAATTTCTGTCAAATAAAAGAATTATGGTGTGTCCTCATCCACCTTATTCACCAGATCTGACACTGTGTGACTTCTGGCTCTTCCCCAAAGTCAAAATGACCGTGAAACGTGAACGTTTTGAATTGATTCAGGACATCGAGGCAGTCATGACAACACAATTAAAGACACTCATGAAAGAGAATGTCCAGAACTGCTTCAGAAAGTAGCAAGAATGATGGGATAAGTGTTCAAAGCAAGGGGGAGTATTTTGATGGGGCGGGGGGCGTTGATGACAATGTGTCTTACTGTAATATTTTTTTAAATTTAAACATTCAACATATTGTTTGATCACACCTTGCATAATCTCATTTAATATCATAAGGAAGGATAATGCTATTATAATCATGCTTATTTTTTTCCTTCAGGATGTTATGGTCACGTAATCAGAATGAGAGCACTAGCTTTCTGATTCTAGAACTCTATTAGCTGGTACCTATGTTTATAAGTATACTATGGTATGCAGTATAAATGTTTTCTGATGTATCAAATACAGTATATAGATGAAAATAACTATAATATACAGTATATATTCCTTGTAAGCATTCCAGCCCCAATACCAGCACTAATTCCCCCTTCCTTGTATCCATTAGGATTCACAACATTCTATGCATTATGGATTGAGCCAATAGATCCTAAATGGATTAAGTCTGTGATATTCAATCCTAGATGCAAATTTATAATTTATAATAAAAAGCTTTGAAAAAGTGCTTATGACTTGGCCTGTCCTGAAATATTCTGATTTAGCTGTTCTGGGGTAGATATTGGACGTTGGCATTTTTTAAAGTTCTATTCTCTATCCCCTTAATAATTATAAAGATCCAGAGGATGGAATACAAGTCCTCTGAGTGAATTAACATAATCCTATCTGTTATGATAGGATTGAGCCTAACATAAGGCTCAATCATGTCCTCCTCAGAATTCATATGTTGAAGTCCTAACCCTCAATGTGGCCTATTTGGAGATGGTGACTTTAGGAAGATAATTAAAATTAAATGTGGTCAAAAGGGTGGGGTCTTAATTCAATAGAACTGCTCTTTTTTAAAAACTATTTAATTATTGTTGACATACAATATTATATTAGTTACAGGTATACAAGATAAAGTTTAGATATTTATATACCTTATGAAGTGATCACTCCAATAAGTCTAGTATCCATCTGGCACCATGCATAGTTATTACAATATCACTGACCATATTTCCAAAGCTGGACTTTACATCCTTTTGACTATTTTCTATAACTGCTGGCAATTTGTACTTCTTAATCTTTTTAAGAAAAAGAAGAGACGTTAGGAGGAGTGTGTGCACTCGGAGGAAAACCCACATGAGGCACAGTGAGAAGGTGGCCATTTGCACGCCACAGAGAGAAGCCTCACCAAAAACCAAGGCTGCTGGCACCTTGATCTTGGACTTGGATTTCCAGCCTCCAGAAGTGGGAGTGGTATTTTGTTATGGCAGCCCAAGCAGACTAATACAACATCCTTTGGCCACAGTGATGGTTGTAGGCTGTGGGCTGATAAAGAAGTTGAGTATCTGAATGTGAGTAGAAAGGCTCTATCTAGGTTTAGGAAGTGTAGGCATCTATTTGCCTGACCTTACGGAAGCCAGCTTAAGAATGGAGTCAATGCAGAAGAGAAAGCACTTCAAAGACTGTGGAAAGGAACTGAGCCTTATGGTTTATCATTTATACACTGTTAGATGATAGGATGGAGCAGTATTTAGAAAATACTGGGGATGGAACTCTAATAACGAGGATTACAACAGTCTTATTTATCCTCCATTTCAGGGAACGGACGGGACTGAGTGCTTACCTTGCTATCATCTTCTAGTGGGTCCCATGGAGTCCATACATCTCTCCAGTTACTATGAGGCCAACTCATCTTTATCTTTCTGTTCATTTACTTTAAGGTATGCCCAAGGTGTATGTGTGTGGGCGGGAGGGGAGAGTCATGGAGGGGTACAGCTGGCCCTACACCAGGAACAATATTGAACATTTGAAGAAAGCACAGTCTTCCTTTTCACAGCAATTTTTTCCAGTCAAGGTTACTTTTGATCTTGGGCTTTCCCAGGGCCCTGACCAAAGAGTGAATCACAATCTTTTTGAAAGCACATGTGGATCATATAAAATGTTGGGTTGACTGAAGAATTAAGAAATTAATCAAGAGTGGCCGGCCAAGTGGCGCGGTGGTTGATCACTGGCTTGGGAGGCCAGCGGCCCCAGTTCGGGTCCCACATGTGAGGGCCAGTGACACTGCCCTCAAAAAAAAAGAAATTAATCAAGGGCTACAAGGGATGATTCAATTTTCAGAACAGAAACCAAAGCTGAATACCTCCCCAACATCATGATTGGGGTTAACATATGCAGCCTAAAGTAAAAATGGAAGCTCTAAAATCTGTTGTGCTGAAATGAACATCTGCTAAGATCTAGGCTTATGACCTGGGACCTTTAGCTTCCTTCTCGGCGAAGTGAGAAGATAAAGTCAGCCTCTATGATTTCTGGAGGATTGAATGTGTTAACATTCTAGAGTCTTCTCAAATAGTGTAAGAATACGGGCTTCATAATTAGTTAATATTCTTACTCTCTTTGCCAATTCTTGTTTCTATATGTTGGTTATTGAAATTAAAATCACCCTGGTTCTCAGTTTCCATATATTATAAACTATATAATATAAACATTTCCATAGGATTATGACAGGATAATATATTAGTTAGTCCATGAAATGTCTTGGTAATATATCAGGTCCTTTGAAAGTGTTTGTTATTTTATGTGAACTTATGTACGGGGGCTTGGGCATTAACCCCAACCAGGGCCTTTCCTCATGCAAACATCTCCCCTTTATCAATAGCTGTGAGGCCGAAGAGATAAAATCTGACAGAAAAAGTACGAGCACACTTATTTTAATTGAAGCATCCATCACTAACCAACAGGTCACATGACTACATGTCTAAGTCTGTTCCCTGAATCCTCTCTACCACATAGTGAAAATGTCACACGCTGCAAAGGTATAGTGCAACAGATTTAGAGTGATCTCATTACTTCTTTGAGTGGCAGAGTTGGTAGTTCTCAGTTATATAAGATGAAATCATAACAGACTTTCCATGTTAGAGTTAATAGATGCACGCATGTTATAACAATAACATGCAAGATAAATATACACTGCTGTACACACACTCAGTACCCTTTACATTTCTCTTCTCTTTGAATTCCTCAAGTGCTATCCTGACGGCCTTAATGAAACCAGACATAAACTGAATTACATTCTTTTAAAACTGGAACAATCACACATCAACTTGCATTAAGTCACTTCACTGTAGATCCAACAGGTACAACATAGAACTGTGAAAGTCCATTTTGACCTCCATTTATTATTCTCATTTGTTCTTTCTGCTATGAATTTGATTTGATCTCATTATAATATCCTTAAGTGTACTAAATCTTGCATTAGTAAAAAGACACACGAAGCTGTTAGACTAACCTGTTTTCCTATTTGCCACCCTGTGGCTGTCAGTTAGTTGAAAAAAAAAAAAAAAAAAAGGACATGCTTACTTTTCTCCAAATAAGAATATATGAAGGAAATCTTCAATCACTGTTGGGCATGTTATTGCCCAGTTCTAGAAGATGGATCTCTATACCAAGCATCTGCCAGTGACCACCGACAACCTTGTCTGGTTCTCAAACAATAAAAATAAAAGAAAAAAAATATTAGTGAATCATTGGCAATTCCCTATACTTGAAATGAAGAAATGCTGAAATGCTTAAATAAATTCTTTAGTTAAAAGATTCTGTGAAATCATTGAAAATAGAAATGCTTATAAAGAATGTTTAACATGAAAAGTTGATGATGATAAATGGTTTAGTCATGATTTTCCCCTTCATTCCCACCGTTCCCAGTATCTATTTTTATTAATGAACATATGCTACATTTATATAAAAGCCTTGTTGATGTATAATTCACATACCAAAAATCCACCCTTTAAAGTCTATAATTCAGTGTGGTTTGTTTTAGTATATTTACAGAGTTGTGCAATGATCACCAATATCTAATTTTATAGTTCATCACTTCAAAAAGAAATACCACACCTATTAGCAATAAATCCTCAGCCTCCCTCACTTCCAATCCCTGAAAACCAGTGATCAATTTTTTTTTCTTTTTAGCTGAGCCATCCTGCCACTTGTTGGCAGCTCAGCAGCAACTCAGCTCAGGCTGGGCATCGAACTGCTGTTGCTCAGAGCTCAGCTCACACTCTTTAGGGAGCTCTTAACGAACTGAGCCACTCGGCCGGCGCACCAGTAATCAATTTTTGTTTCTGTGGATTTTCCTGTTTTGGATACTTCATATACAAAGAATAATATATGGCCATCTGTGTCTATCTTCTTTCATAGCCCATGAGGTTTTCACAGTTCACCCATATTGCAGCATGTATCAGTACTTCATTCCTTTTTAGGGCTGAATAATGTTCCATTGTATGCTACACCATACTTCATTTCCCCATTCATCAGTGAATAGGCATGTGGAGTGTTTCCACTTGGAAGCTATTATAAATAATACTGCCATGAGTATTCATCTACAAGATTTTGTATAGACATGTGGCCAGTTTTCATGGGTATATACCTATGAGCAGAATTTCAGGATCACGTGGAAACTCTAAATTTCACATTTTGAGAAACTGTCAAGCTGCTTTACAAAGTGACTGCACCATTTCACAATCCCACCATGCATACAATTTTAAAAAACAAAAGCTTATTTCACAAAATTACCTTAGATGACCTAATTCTGGCACACTGTCATTATGTAGGCTACAAATTTGGGCTTCCTTACAGAGCAAATGTCTGAGCTACGGCATCACTCTTTTATTGCAGCAAGATTTAGCCCTTGTAACTCTTCCTGGAAAAAACATTATTTGTATCCATCGCCTTACAAATTTAAGCAAATTTGTAGACCAGAAAGAAAATGACACTCACAGGAAATGTAGAACACAGAGAAAAATCAGAGTTGTAAAGATAGATAAGTAAAAAAGCCACTAAACAGTCAATATTAAATTTGCAATTTTTTGCCAAGGAGGAAAAACGACATTGAGATAAATAACTGTGAGGTCAATAAACATCTCCCATATTAGAAGTTTGAAAATAAGCTTTGAGATAAAAATCATATATATATGATTATATATATATATATATATATATATACACACACACACGTATATGTATATATATATACACACATATGTGTGTGTATGTGTGTGTGTATATATATATATATATATTTTTTTTTTCTTTAAATAAATTCTTAAAGCAAAAAGAGGTAGGCGGAAATTGAAAACACATCTTAGTAAATGCCAGTGCTTCTAATAGCCCAGTGTGTGGAAACCCAGCTGCTCTCTGCTTCATGCGTTACCAGTAATAATGGTAAAGACGGCGCCTTCCTTATTTGCTGACAGTTGTGTTGATGATGCAGGAGGCAAAATAGCATTTCTCTTCTGGGCCATGTTAATTACGGAGTGCTGACAGGAGTTCAAAAATAAATTCAGAGCCTGCGAGTCAATGCCCTACATCAATATTATATGAAAAACTCATAATACACTCACTAGCATGCATGAGGTGTAAATTTTACACAGCTCCTCTTCGTTTGCAATAAGTGAAAAGATTCATGGTAGATTTAAAAACCAATAATAATAGCTTATGTCAAAATAACGATTAGGAGATCTATCTATCTTTTTAAATTTGTACTACTTGTTTGATTCTGTGAAGCAGAAAGAAAATGTAATCGTAGGCTCCCTTTTTCAGATGCGATGACTGAGGGTCTGAGAGATGAAATGACACAGGTTATGAGGGGAAGAATGAGAGTTTTATTCCAGTTTTCTGTCACTTCACCCAACACTAGAATATCCCTATATTTAGACCACATTTCGGAGTGCAGTCCAGCAATGTTAGGTTATTCACATGGACAATAAGTCAAGATTTTTGAAATGTGGGCCACAGGGTAAAGGATGGCTGCACCATAGTTTTTTAGGCTATGAACATTTCCTATTAGAAATGAATTAATGACACTAACCTAGCATATTTAGAACCCTTGAATTTGATTGCCAGGGTTTAGCAACTATCTGGTACCCATTGTCAAAAATATAAGGGGGGTTCGGTAAGTATTCCTTAACCTCAACTATAGTTTTTTAAAGCAGCACTTTAAGGTAAGTATTATGGTCCTCATTTTTTTTTTTAAAAAAAGAAGAAACTGAAAGTAATGAAGATTAGGCAACTTGCCCAAGGTCAAATAATCAAGAGAAGGAATATTTATATTTTGAACTCAAGTTTGACCTCATAATCCTACTTTTTTATAATGCTAGCTTGAGAAAAGATACTTAAGCTTTAAAAAGGTGGTCTTTTAAACCAGTAATTTCACATCTAGGACTGTATTCTATGAAGAGGCTCAAGGATATGTATTGTGATTTAGCAAGAAAAAATCTTTATGTCAATGCTGTTTATAGTTGCCAAAAAATGGAACTAGCTTGACCAAAAATAAGGGCTCAATTAAATTACATTGTGGAAAAGTATGCAACCATTAAAGATGTTGTACTGGAAAATTATTTAATGGAAAAACAATATTACAACGTATATTCTTCCTAGTGAACTCCACTTAAACTTCAAAGTTCAGTTATAAATTACTTCTTCAGTGGTGTGTGTCCTCACCCTGTTTTTCATTCCAAATTCAGGCTGACTCTTCTCTGTGATATAATAGGTCTACGTATGGTAGCGGACTTAGTCATTTGGTCATCTATCTCCTCTTTAAGACTCTGATTTTCTCAAGGTCAGAGTACAAATTTTAGTCACCTTTATTACCTCACCCATATCTAATAACACACTGGTTTATAGTTAAGAGGTAGTCAATAAACATCCACTGAAAGAATAAATGAACAATTCTTTAGCAGTACGTTCAACTTCTTCCATATTAAGGATAACGTACAAAATCAGAATTCTATGACTTATGGGGAAATTTTTCATTCTCACAATGGCAGGAAAAAGACCCCAAAGTTTTGGCTACTTCTGATCCTACCTCGCCACCCCAAAGACAGAAAGAGATTATGATCTGGACACCCCTGTAACCCGTTTACTACATACGTAGTATGGTCTTGTGATGCCCTGATTGCAAGGGTCTAGCAATAAACTAAGCTAATGGAGGGGTCTGAATGTGAGATTTATACATTTCTATATACATTATATACATCTGTTAAAATTACCTTCAAAATGTTCTTGGCCATTTTGCTTATATATCTATTTCGTAAGGATAGAGTCCTTTAGCTTTAGACTCGAAAAAGCCATTGGATCTAAAAGGTTTCAACTACAATGAAAAATTCTACACTGTTTTCATTATATTATTTTGACCCACAATCTTCTTAACTTTTAGATGCGTCATTTAATTTATTAACCCAAGAATTTTGTTTTCACTTTGAGACTGGGGTGAGCGGATTTCAACAAAGCCTATTAAAATGTATTTAATGAGAAGCTTTGTTCATTATTCTTTTCTGCAGACATTAGAGTACAGCAGAAATACTTCTAACGAGGTTACAAAAATCCCTCTGGGAATGAGAAAAGAGAGCTGTTATTTGGAGTTCAGTGCAGATGAAGACCCCTTTCACCCTTGGCATCTGTACGGTCAGTATTTTCAAATTATCTCAAGAAAGTCAGAGAATGGGTCATTGGGAAGAAAGTCAAATGGATAAGGGCCAGGAAAAGAGAAAGAAGAACACCAAACCAAGTTTACAAGAGTCAAAATCTGAAGATGGCCTTCAACAAACCCTCAAGAAATCTTCACACTTTCTTGAAATCCAGTCGGGTGTTCAAGTATGTTTCGACATCAAGATGCAGGTATGTTTAGAACCACTATATTTCTCACAGCCTGAAGGAGTTTCTATTTATTTGTCATGGCACCATTGCCTAACAGAACCATCACACACTGCAGCTCAATATTCTGCCCACAATATTAGGCTGGAAATGTTATGGGGGAAACATCAGGTCTCTTCCTCATCCTGCTCCTTCCAAACTTCGCTGAATTGAGATTGCATGTACAGTCGGGCTGCTTCAGGTGTCAGAGGTGCAATCAGAGAACATTCCCTTATCTGTCACCATTGCCAGTATGGGGCTAGTCACAGTTTAAATATATATATATATATATATATATATATATATATATATATATATATATATTTATCAAAGGGGGTCAGGCCATTCTCAGAGATGAGGAAATATCAAGGAAGTTTTGAGGGGGTCCCAGGAAACCCAATATCAATAAGTCATAACAGGTGTCATGCAGTCCTTGTATATGTGTTTTGGTTTGATTTGATCTGGATTTTCACTAAGAGACAACTAGGGAACCTTAAAGACTCCAGAGGATTATAAAACACTGGAGCCAGAATCAGGGATCATGCCATTCCTGACGTGCATAGGTTGCCTGGACAGGTGACGTTTTATGCATTAGGACGTGGGGAAAAAAACAGTAATGATAATGTTTATTGAGTGCTAACTTTGCACCAGGTACTGTGCCTACATACTTAACATGGACTAACTCACTGATTCTTCACAGCAAAATTATGAAGTCAGTACTGTTATTATTCTCTTTCTGTCTCTGAGGAAAACAAAGCCAGAAAAATGAAGTAATTTCTTCAAGGACATACAACTAGTAAATAAGGCTGCATCCCCTTAAATAAAATGAAATAAATGTCTACAAAGGAGAGCTAAGCAAGTAGGGGTTTCTCTGTATCCTCTTATTTAACATTCTCTTTTCTTTGGTGGGATGCGGTTACATGTTTAAAACACTGCATGATCACCAGAAATTAGTACATTTTTTCAAATTATTAACTACCATCCCCACTCATACATACACATACATACTTCTACACATCTGAAAGTACTTGTAACCACAAGATTAAAAATACATATATTTTTGAATATAGTGGCCCTTCCCATTGAAAACCAAGTGATTCAGATGTGGTAAAATAAGGGTAAATGATTGTTTTTCCCATCTTATACATAAAGAATTCTTATAATTAAAAAATCTTTCCTTTCACCTCGAATATAATAAATAGACACAACTAAAAACAATACCTTGATATCCCATGAAAATTCAATTGATGCAATAATTAAATTACACAGTGAGTCATTCATTACTTTACAATAAATATTCATTAAGCAACAATGTTGCTTTAGTATATATGCAATATATATATATATATATATATATATATATATATATATATATATATCAATCAACAAAACAGATCACACTTCATGGACCTTATATTTGGTGATAAAGATGTTATCACTATTAAATTACTGATGATTTCTCTTAGCTCAAAATATTTTGTATTTATAAAGTTAAACTGGGAAATATTGGAAAGAATGAAATTAGACATTACAACACATGCAAATAGAATTGAAGACAGCAAATAACTCTGTAACCACAAAATCCAACTGATACACAGAGAGACAAGTTCTTAACATCATTAGTTCTATGAATAATTTTAAATCCCCTAAACATATGCATAATACAACACAGAAGTCACAAACTCTGAATTTGGACTTATTTTTTATAAGGAACCCTACCTCGTAAGATCTCTCCACCATCTATCCTCAAACACAAAACCCAGGGAATAAGCCTACAAATTCCGTGGTCAACAACATGTCCCCTTTAGATGGTTCAAGGCCAAATTAAATATCACAGTCTAATGAAACAGGGAGCAGCAGAATGATGAGTTATAAGGGCTAGAAATAGGTTAATAGTACATTAGTACTTCAAATAGTCAACTAGGAACGCAAGACAACATTATACAACAGGGAAAGTACATACTGTAGACTATAATGCTACTTGAAATGCACATATAGATAAGTTCTATGAAATTCTTATTGTAAATGATTTAAGACTGGGGAGACTCTGGCATCAGACTGTGTTATTTATATAAAGGTTCAACCACTTAATGGCTAGATGATGAGCAAAGATTAATTTGCCTAACCTGGATATCCAATAGGCCTGCTTCCTAGAGAGACAGCTGCCACTCCCCTCTCTCTTCAAAGAACAGGATTATTTGGAAATTAAAACCCAGAAGATATGGAAACTGGCTACCACTGAGTACTTAAGGCAGATGTCCTGATAGAATCCTGATGAGACAGAACAGAGCTAACGGTCTGGAATCTCCAACGCCATACCATTAGAAACACAAGGCTTGGGTCCTGGAGTCTGATTTCACTGAGGGATAGGCTGGGGAGATCACAGTTACAAATGCAGAGGGTGAAGATGGGCTAGAGGCTACAATTCTTCTGCATCATAGATAGAACTGTGCCCACAAAGCTAGGACCTTAGCTCCAAACCATCATAGAGGAAAGGCTGGTATTGTCCCCAGTCACGTGGCTTCTTAGCCCCACAGCTCAAGGCTGAGGCCCCTCTCAAGTCTGATGTCTAGCTCCTCAATTCCCTGTGCAATCGGCATTAGGAAGTTTGCTCACCTGCTATTTGCTCTGTCTGTGCAAGTTTTCCCCTCAATAGAAAAGACTGGTTCCAGCTGGCTTGTGTTCATTCAGGTCATCCACTCTTGATTACTCAACATCAGATGATCTCAGACGAGTTATTAATTCTCTGTGAGCCTCAGTGTCTTCTTCATCAAACAGGGATAATGACAGTAAACACTTCATTTGGTTTCTGTGAAGATTAAATGACATAATCTATATCAAGTGTTTGGCACAGCACCTGCTCATTGTAACATTAAAAAATGCTAGCATTATTAAAATTTAAGATTTAATTCTAGGGGGTTGTTTTTTAGTACAAATAAGGAAGATTTTTCTCACACCTCCAAAGGAACAAAAAATAAACTTGAGGGCTTTCATTAAGAAACAGAGGGAGAGCCGGCTGAGTGGCGCGGTGTTTAAGAGCTGGCTTGGGAAGCCAGCGGCCCGGGTTCGAGTCCCACATGTGAGGGCCAGTGTCACTGCCCTCAAAACAAACAAACAAACAAAAAAGAAACAGAGGGAGTCCTTATTCTATTGTCTGTGACTCCATTGTTGATGTGGGAGGGATTATTTGATGACTGAGTCTGAGTTTCAGATCAAAGAGAGAAGAGATTTACCAGAGAAAAGAGAGTTAGACTTCTACTGGGAAGCTGACTTCTAATTAGCATCTAGCCTTCTGTTTGCACCTCTCAAAAAGGGGCAGAGTGGAGAGGTGGTATGAGGATAACCCAGCTGACTAAACTTTTTCCAACATAATCATTCATTCATTCATTCTTTTCTTGATCCACCAGTTACATATTGCAATACACTGTACTAAGCATCATAATGAGATAAGAAGACAAACCAGGCTAATATGAAAAATAAGAATTGGCTTGTTTCAAACTTATCCCCAACATGCCAGTCTCTCAAAGAAGGAGCTGGCCTTCTGCAGATTATGTTGAAGTCAGCTATTGCAAAATGCATAAGCAATCAATTCTGTAAAAATGCTGAAGTAACAGACTCAGCCATGATCAAGTTTGTCAAAGAACTGGGATGCCACAGCTTACACACCAGCACACCAGTCCTGTCAGAAACGAGACTCGTGTTCTCTCAACTATGGATGTGCAATTCGCCAGATCAGGTAAGCTAACACAATGTCACACATTGTTGATGGATTCCAGCTCTTAGCCATGCCCCCGAAGGGGCTACATACCGCTTTCCTAATTAGTTTCTTAAAAGCCTCCTGGACTCCGGTGCTTAGACTTGCTAGATCCCTGAATGCTGCCTCAAAGTATAATGGGAAATTGAAGATCAGAGGCCTTTGTCACTGTATTTCCACACAACGTTCTTTCATCAGTCCTCCTATGTGAGCTTCCTGGTATTTTTGTCCTGATTTGATCAACACGCTTGTTACTCTTAAGAACCTCATTATGTTGAAGAGAATGAGACTCTTAAATGTATTAAACTAATAACATTAAGAGAATGAGATGCCATGGAAAGGCATGTGCCATGTCCAGGGGGAATCATCCATTTCCTCTCCTGATAAAGCTCTCTTGGAGGTTGGACAGAATCCAATCCTACACCTCTGACCACTTCCCTCTCCACAAGAGCAGCTCTGTTTTATAGGATTACTTCCCCTGTACCATTGC
Source organism: Aselliscus stoliczkanus (assembly GCA_033961575.1). Taxonomy (NCBI): domain Eukaryota; kingdom Metazoa; phylum Chordata; class Mammalia; order Chiroptera; family Hipposideridae; genus Aselliscus; species Aselliscus stoliczkanus. The sequence goes on from CM066736.1 coordinate 118,893,262, forward strand.
TCTTGGAAGGAAAGACACAGGCGCCATTGGTCCATGGAATTAATTGGCTTCGTAACTACATCTCTCACCACATGAGGCTCCAGGGGCCAGTTTTCCAAGGATGATAGAAAATCTATTTTGGCCTTCCGTACAAAGTGTGTTTCTCAGTACAGCTTTGCTGATTAGATAGTTGATACCTGAATGCCTGAGAAAGTCAAAACTTGCTCGTACATTTTTTAATAGGTTGTGAACCTATTTGATTCAATGTCTCATTTCAATCTCAGGTGGGTTTTTTTTTGTTTTTTTAAATTCTGAATTTGAATCTCAGTTGATGTTTGCAAGATTGAGTTCATTCTTGCAATGTCAGTGTACTCGTTTTTCCATGGCCGTAATCTCTACCTCATTTGGTTTTGTGAGGATTAACTGAGATAACATATAGTAGAGAGTCATCATGCTGCTTATGTGATACATGTGACGTAAAGACAAGTCTAGACAAAAAGCCTTGTGAGATTCAGGGAGGGAGTTGAGTTTTGATATGAAAAACTTTAAATATTTTTTTTTCAGTTACTTTAAACACAGGGAATATTATAAAAATTAGGAGGTGACTCAAAAAAACATGAAACCTTCTTATTACCTGCGTTCCTGCACTCCAGCCAGCTTGGCACAACTATTTGGAACTAAGAGCTTGAGGACTTGAACAATATCAAAAAAGGACATTTAATAAATGACTGTGGAAGTCACACCTCACTCCACGTCACTCCTTTCAGGAGGACATTGCTCTCCATGTCATTTAAAATGCAATTCGTTTGAATGGGCACAGAGCAGTTCTATTACCAGACATGACTGCTTTTACTTCTAGCTGTGGTTTAATGATTTTATGCCATCATAATAATAGAAACAGGACATTCAACTGTGACTACAGCTTGTATGAGTCTATTTTGGGAAAGCTGATTTTGTAGAGGACATGGAAATGTGGAGTCTTGGTTCCTGTTTATTTCCCAAAAGGCTTAGCCAGTAGCTCTCACACATCATTCCCCTCTGTGGACCTTTCATGACTCTCTGAAATGAGTGCAGTGATTTGAAGTCTCCAACACTGATCGTTTACATACAAAAACCATTTTTTTAGAGTAAGAGAGTTGGGCCTGAATCCAACTTTTCCATCAGAAAAAACATCCCTCATGGAGTATTTCATTGCCTGAGTCCTCACTCTTGATAGGGAGGAAGCACATAAACAACAACAACAAAATAGCAGAAAGCACACATGCTTTCTCTGTGGAGGAGACTGCCTTAGATCTTTCCTGGAAAGATTTGAGGCTCAGAGTCATAAAGCCTCTCAATGTGCTGCCCTCACAGGTAGACACTGTTCACCAGCAACACTCACATCCTGCTTCCTTCTAATCTCAGAACAAGCACTTCTCTCTTGCTTAACATCAACTCTTCCATCCATGTTTTTTGATCCCAACCCCTCCTGTTTCTTCTAGGACCTTGATCCATCAGTATTCTACCATTGTTTCTATATTCTCATCTTCCCTCCTTGTCATTGGACCTCTCCTTTCAGTCTGTTAACAGACCAAAAACTTCACCATTACACACACACACACACACACACACACACACACACACACACACGACACCTACCTCTAGTCACTGACCTATTTTCCTCCACAACCAAACTACTTAAAATAGTTCACATTTGCAGTCTCCCATTTTCTCTCTGGCATCTATAAATAAATATGTGACTTTTTTCTTGCCTCCTTGTTTCCAACGATATACTGCAAGCATTTTCTTATTTGTCCTTTCCCCTCTTCAGTCCATGCCCATGGCCGTCTACTCTCACCAGTCTTCCCAAACTCTGCAGGTAAACTTCATCAATGACTCATAAGAATTAAGTCCCACACAGTAAATAAGAGGCATGAGAGAAGAAAGTAGTTTTAACTGATATCAATGTACATTTTTAACTTGTTTATATGATAATTAAGTATTTCAAAAGTGCAGAAATATACCAAATGGTTACAAACAACAAATCTAGTCTATCCAGATTCAACAAAATGTTAACATTTGGCTTTATAGGACTATTTAATTTTCCAGAATATGTTATATTAAAAGAACTGAAGCCCACTTTGTATACTTCCCCACTTTTACTCCCCTTCCTCCCTAGAGAAAAGCATTATCCTCTAATCAGTCTCTATCATTTATATCCAAATTTTTATCCCACTATTAGATTGATACCATCTGCTTTATTCCTCTCTCCTTTTCATTTTCTTTGGATATTATATATTCATTTTTCTGTTGGTGTTCACTCATAAATTTTTTCCCACACACACACATTTAAGAGTTTACAGATAATCAATATGTCTAATCTCTTAAACTAAATAGGGCTTTCAAGGGTATTCACACTAAACTTCTCTAATCTACATTAATTTGTCTGGCTTTTGCCCTGCAAAACCTACTATCTATCTATCTATCTATCTATCTATCTATCTATCTATCTATCTATCTATCGTCATCTATCTGTGTTATTTTTTACAGTCCTAGCTTGTTTACATTTACTCACATATTTATCAATGTATTTATTCAACATGTCAAACTTATTTTGGTGGGAGGGATTCAATTTCCTCTTACAGATTCTCATTCTCCAAGATTTTTTTTTCAGTGACAGTCTATGAATTATTAATTCTCACAGTATTTCTGTTAGGAACTTTTAAAATTTAGATTCACTTTTTAATTCTAGAATGGCCAAGTGTATACTTCTAGGTTGACAATTACTTTTCATGCATTCTTTAAAGGTATAATTCCATCTGGCTTTTTGTCTCCATCATGACTGTGAGACATCTCTGTAATGATAAGTTTTATTTCTTTGATTGTAATCATCATCTTCATAGAGGTTGTTATGAACTGAATTTTATCTCCGCAAACTGTGGCTGTTGAAGCCCTAACCCCCAGTGGGACTGTATTTGGAGACAGATTTCTAAAAATTAAGGTTAAATGATGTCATAAGGTTAGGACCCTAACCCAATGGCGCTGCTGTCCTTGTAAGAGGAGGAAGAGACATGTGGAGTGTTTGTGCATAGAGGAAAGGCCATGTGAGGACATAGCAAGATGGTGGCCATCTGCAAGCCGAGCAGAGATGTCTCACCAGAAACCCTGATGGCACGTAAATCTTGGATGTCCAACCTCCAGAACTGTGAGAAAATACATTTCTGTTGTGTAAACCACTCAGTCTGTAGTATTCTGTTAAGGCAGCCCAAGCTGACTAATATGGGGATATTTTTGGAGCCCCAGTTTACAGAAACACCCATAGCATGCCATCTCGTATTCACTTCTTCATTGTTGTCACCAGCTTCACTGAGTTTATATTAGGATTTTTGTTAATTTCTCAACTTGCCATTCTCACAGCACATAAGTAATACAAATTTGGAATTCACAAGTTTGCACAGAGCTGTATAATATTGCCAGTTTCTCAGAAATGACTCCTCTTCCCTAGTGACTAGCGGTCAGAATTTTCTAGTCCTACTTTTAAAAGCACAGCAGAATAACTTCTTTCTGAAAGCTTTTCACAGGTAGTACATATCCAGCCTTCTTGTGCATGGAGTTTGTGACCTGGACTCCCTTCTGAGGGTGCAAAAATGTCAGACTGCATTTAAGGTCTATTTCCCAGTTCTGGTAACTCTATGAGTCTTGGGACCTCGAATTATTGATCTTACCTTAAATTGCTTTGTTTTGTTTTGTGTTTTTTTTTCACTCTAGAATCTGAGTCCCCTTCTTTGGTTATTATTCTAGATAAGTATTTTAAAAATACTTGTTTCATAATTTAATTCATTTGAAGGGAAAATGGAATTCTTTTTCATTTCAGAAACTGATCAGATGTCCCTTAAGTAGTTTCTGTCTCACCATGCCACCTTTCTTGTTACCACCATATCTCTGACTACATATTCTAACACCTGATAGCTATTTTTTTTCTACTTAACAATTAAAATTTGGTATTTTCAGTGACTCTGCCTTATCTTGTAATTCTCCTTCAACAAATTAGTGAATTTCCAATAATTGTTTTATGTGATTCAGTTTTGAGAATTTCTGTTTGATATCTCACCCACACAATCAGCGGAAAGGCTAATTCCATCCATTCTGCCTTTTTAGTAATACCATTACATAGACTACCAACAAACCCTACTCCTACTGAGATAGATCAGTCTCTCAGGATTTTTAACTTGTACTATTTAATTATTAGCCAAATGTACATCCATGCCTCTAATCACCTTGTTCTCTCCTAGTTTTCTTTGTCTGCCAGAGGTATTTTCACTATTTTTTTTCCCTTTTATCTGTTTTTGCTTTGTTTTGTTTTGTTTTAGAGGGCAGTGTCACTGGTCCTCATATGTGGGATCCGAACCAGGGCTGCTGGTGTCCCAAGCCAGCTCTTAACCACTGCGCCACTCGGCCGGCCCTTTTTCCCTTTTAAATAGCTAATCCATACTCTGATCTCATGGATCTTTCTGATGGATTTTTTGGCAAATCAGATCAAACCAAACCTGCGAAACTCTATCTTAATAATTGAGTTTCTGACTACTGTTCCAGATTTCTTCTTCATAAGGTTCCAAACATACCACCACTTTGAACTCCAGGTTAGATAAGCTCAATTAAGCCATTTGTGCGTCCTGTTTCTATGACTTTGTTCAAGCTATTGCCTTTCTCTAAAATGATTTCTCCTTGTCTTCTCTTCCCCTTTTCAGCTCAACATCACTGTCACAAATCTTTCCGTCTCTTCCAGGGAAAGCAGACATCCGATGTATCTCTACCATTAACACTTATCCCTGGTTCTTATTATAATCTTCATTCCATTGATATAATAGCAGGCCTGCCTCCCACCCTAAGATTGTGAAATATTTTAAGACAGGGCTTCTCAACCTCAGCCATATTGATAGAATGAACTGGACTGTTTTGCAGGCTGTTCTGTGCATTACAGGATGCTGAACAGTATCTCTGCCTTCTAACCATGAGCTATGGGTAACATCCAACCCCTGCTAGACATTACAATCAAAATGTCTCCAGATACTGTCAAATGTCCCAGAGGGTGAGAGGATAATTATTCCTGGCTGAGAACTATTGCTTTAAAATAGGAACCATATCTCGAGGCTGGCCAAGTGGCTCAGTTGATTAAGAGTGCGAGCTCTGAGCAACAGGGTCGCTGGTTCGATTCTGACATAGACCAGTAAGCTGCACCCAAGCTGAGCTACTGCTGAGCTGCCAACAGTTGGCAGGATGGCTCAGCTGGTGAGAGCATGTGTTCCTAACAACAAGGTTGCCAGTTCGACCCCCACATGGGGTGATGGGCTATGCCCACCGGCAACTAAGATTGAACAAGGCACATTGAGCTGAGCAGCCTTGAGCTGCCAATGGGAGGCCAAATGACGACTGGTCTTGGAGCTGAGCCAGCTGTGCTCTACACAACTAAGATTGAAGGACAAGTTGGTTGTTTCCCTTTTCCAATTCCGCAACATTGTTCCCCTTCCCCAATTCCTGAATTAAAAAAAAATCTAAAAAAATAAAATAGGAACCATATCTCAAAAGTCCAGTGTTCAAGGCAATCCCGTGCATTCCAGAAATACCAATTGACTGAATGTGTGTATAACAAATAAAATTATTTTAGTTATCAGCAGAAATAGAAACAGAGAGAGAGAGAGAGAGAAAATCCTTATTCTTTGATAACTGTTATTATAAATTATACTTTAAATAACTGAAACATAAAATGTTTGGCTTGTGAATTATACTTTTGAGTAATTCAGGGAACTAAAGTTTAAATAATATTAGAAGGACTATGAGATTGACTATGTATTTCTGAATGTCATAGTCAAAGACCAAATGCTAAATAAGATACACAGTCAAGTAAGAACAATTAGCAATTTTGTGAATTGGCTGCCTGTACAAATTTATTTTGCCAAGGCTAATGTTTAGTTAAGTCAGTACTTCTGCCAATTATCAGAAGCTTCATTGAAGAAGCCTATGTTTGAATTTCAACAACTCTGCATTTAACCTGAAGGAAATATAGTCTCCTGGGCAATAGTCAAAACAAGTGACTATGTTGACGATGAGTCTTAGAAACAAAAGCCAATTAAAGGAAACTTTATATTTCTCAACTGCTCTTCCTTCAGACATTTATTTAACAAATGTTTTCTGAAGATCTTTTTACTGCTACTAGAAGAGATAATTCATGTGTGCAAATAACCTAAAGAAGTTGAATCAAAAGTAGAATCATTAACAGGACAAAATGATTATTTCTGGATGGCAGGATTCAGAGGGGTAATATGACTTCTTCTTTAGATACCTCAATATTTTAAATTATGTTCAATAACTGTATATCATTTTATGTATTCACAAATGATAAACTAAACAAAGGCTTTGTTCTTTGACTCTACTCAGATTTGAGAACACAGAAAGGCTTTATTTATTCACCACATATACTTATGTTATTATGACTGAAGTTTCAGATACCACAAGAAAACAAAAAGCAGTTTTGTGAAATTTTATTTCTATGCTTTGCTAAAGGGTTGTATATCATCCCTTAGTAGGCAAATAAATTAAGAAATCATAAATTTGAAATTTGCCATGTTGAAATTGCCATAGTCCTATTAAAATTCACTTCTTAAAAAACACTCACTCATCTATGTACAAACCAATGTACCTGGAAAATTCATTACCAACTGTGTTAGAACACTGAAATCGAGTTGGGAAAGTAGCTCAAATACGCAAAACCTTAAATTATTCCAGGGAGACTGGTATCACTGAAGTCTATACTGATATCATCCGTATTTGGATGACTTCCATCATCTCTCTCTTATATGGCAATTATATGTGTAAACATTCTGCCTCCCTGTGGAGTTTCTTAAATATTCAGATAGAATCTCTCACTCTTTCGAATCTACCCCCTTGAGAGCAGAATGCATGTTTAGGTATTATCTAAACACAAGAATTAACAAATTTGCAAATAGCCACTGCCTGGCAAACAGTGGGTATTTAATAAATATTCAAAGGAACGTATTTACAGAGAAGGAAAATTGGTTCCAGAAAAGCAAATCTTCATAAAAGGCAGTAAGATACACTTGGTAGTCCCACCATAATCTGGAATTACAGCTACAGCAGCATATTGCAGACCTGAATTGATGTCTTCCCCTATGAATTAGACCTTCCCCAAATCTTTTCCCCAGAGGCTTTAGGAATAAAAATAATAATAATGTAAATTAGTTGGACTCCAACCTTTCAAACACATGTCATGCCTAACATGCCCCAGCCTTGAGACCTGTGTAAGTGCTGTTCACTTGGCATGAACAGTGCCCCTTTGCTTATCACATAGCTTGCCTTCCATTAACTCAGACCTCTGCTCAAAGGTCATTTCTTCAGAAAGGTGTATTCTGGCTACTCTAGTAAAAAAAAAGAAAAGAAAAAGAAAAAATAATCATTCTTATCCATTTACTTTGCTTCTTTTTATAAAACCGATGCAGAGCAATAATACCTGGTTTTCTATTTATTTGTGATTTCTTCTCCCAAAATTTATGCTCCATGAGGTCAAGGACCTTGTTGTATGCACTGTGCATCTCTACCTCTTAGAATACTGCCTGATGCATAGTAGGTTCTCAACAGATAGGTACTGATTTTGAGAAATCCATTATGACCCCCACCTTGATATTCTTTATAATTTTAAATTTCTTATTGTGTTTGTTTACTCTGTTTCACATCTCCATGCTGTCTATAATTTTTTCTTTCTTTTCTTTTTCTTTTTTTTTTGATATGATCTCTGTTTCTTGGCTACCCAGAACAGCAAAACTAATGGCAACAAAACCATCTCTATGTTTTATGCCATAAATTATTTTTTTCCTCAAAATCATCCTATATGACACTACCTTAATTTGGGGGAATATTTAATGTTAGATGGCATACCTTTGAGATTTTTATATGCTGCTGGTCAGTATTTTCCTGTGATCTTGAGCAACAATTTCCCTGAACCCACCAATAAAGAGTGAGGAAGCTACCTTACCTCGTGGGTTTCTGGGAAGGATTTTTTTTTTTTTAAATTGGGGAAATGAGGGAGGGGAACAGCTTTGGGGAATCGAGGGAGAGGAACAGACAAGTTGCTGTCCTGTTGTTCTTCAGTCTAGTTATGGAGGATGTTGCTTCACTGGCCCAAGTTGGTATTATTATTGCACTCTTCCTGGGTGAGGCAGATTGGTCACTGTCCTCTAGACGGCCACTCACGGCAGCTCTTGGAAGCTCACACTGGCTGCCGGCCACTCACATTGGCTGCTGGCCACTCACTGTAGCTTTTGGCAACCCATTGCAGCAAGGGCTGCAGCTACACGGTCTCCGGGACTCATGCAGCACAGCTCCAGGTGGAGCTGTTGTTCACCATCTTAGCTGTAGAGGGCAGTGTCACTGGCCCTCATATGTGGGATCCGAACTGGGGCCGCTGGCTTCCCAAGCTAGCTCTTAACCAATGTGCCACTCAGCCCTGGGAAGGATTTATTAAGATCACGATTTCATGGAAAGCCCCTAACACAATGAGTCATGTCTGCTTAGCCATAATCATGTAGGACATGATGTGCCTCGTTGCCACGGAGGATACTTACAGTGAGTAAGGCAATGGGTGTCTGAAGACATGGGCCTGAAAGGTAGATTCACAGGCCCCAGGTGCTTTCCATTTGCCTCTTAACTTTTACATCATTTATATTATTTGTAAGGCAAGATTTGGAATCTAAGTGAAGACCTGGATTAGAAATAATAACCTCACAATTGGATTTCTTCTCTATTCTTCAAAGATTTATACTTGTTATCCAGATTCATCAGTGTATTTTTTTTTTTTTTTTTTGAGGGCAGTGTCACTGGCCCTCATATGTGGGACCCGAACCGGGGCAGCTCACTTTCCAAGCCAGTGCTTAACCACTGTGCCACGTGGCGGGCCCCTCATCAGTGTATTATTGACAATATTCTCTGTATTTGTGGTTCCTTGTACACCCTCACACACTATCCCCAAAGGCCCTTTGACTTAGTGCTCCATTCCCTGGGCACTTTCTTCTCAGATAACCACACAGCATGTTCCTTGGTGTCCTTGTGCTCTTTCATCAAATGTCACCTTAACAACGAGGAAACAGCCATCTCCTCCATTCCCATCCCAGCACTTTCTCCACTATCTTGCCTTCATTTCCTCCTTGTCATGGTCCTCTGAGAAATTACACATCTTTCTGTATTTTTTAGCCTACCTTTACACATTCAGGCAGCAGATAATAATCTTTCTGATATCAGGGACCCTTGTTCACTACTGTGATACCAGCTCCTAGGATAGTGCTGGAAACATAAGAGTTGTTAAATCCAGTTTGTTGAATGAATGAATAAATGAATGAAGAGATTAAGTAAATGCTAGTTTTTATCTAGAGCTGGAACCAAAACTGTGACAAATACAAACACCAACATTGTTCTCAGAGAGTTTCCAATATGGTGGGAGATTAAATATTGAACAACGATTACAAACATGATAGGTTTACAAGCATTGATCCAAATATGCTAAATGACAGTATGGATGTCTAATTCAGGCTACCTTCCCCCCAATCTAGGGCTTGTAGTTTTCATATAAAATGAAATTACAATTAGGGAGAAATGTGAGAGGAAGGTGAAAGAAATGTTGAAAAGTTTTCGTCTGGCTTAGTCATGGTGGGAGAAAAAAAACTAAAACAAAAAATCTCGGGCCGGCTGAGTGGCGCGGTGGTTAAGAGGTGGCTTGGGAAGCCAGCGGCCCAGGTTCAGGTCCCACATGTGAGGGCCAGTGACACTGCCCTCAAAAAATAAAAATAAAAAATAAAAATAAAATAAAGTGACATAGATCAGCTCATTTATAAGTTGGATGAAAGAATATATAAATTAATGAACAGATGGGCCTGTGGGGGAAAAAAAAATATGAGAGTTAGAAACCTCTGTTTCTCATGTATTAATTGGGTGACCTCAACAAGTTATTTAAACTGTCATATATCACTGCATTCATTGGCAAAATAAATATAAAGAAGGAACCCATATCATCATTCTTCTGAAAGAATAAAGTAGGGGACATTTAGATAATATATTTAGCATAGTTCTTAAACACAAATGAGCTACTAGCGCTATTATTTAGTAAATTATTATTTTTTTAAATACCACATGGCTCACAAACAGATTGGAAGGAAAAAAAAAAGAAGAAAAATGTATAAATTTAAAACTAGTAAAATTACAATGAAGAATATGAGTCAAGGAATGACAGTGAAAATACTTCTCCAGAAAAGGCAAACACACATAGATAGTTTCCTAAACCTATGACCTGATTTACCAGAAGAAATTCAAGAAAGAACAGTTTGCATGAAACTTGCACTCTTCCAGAATGAATCATTGCAGCCTAGCTGCACACTGAAGAAAAACATCAATAATTTTGATACTAACATTGTTATGAAGTGCTTGAAACACAAGCACAATTTTAGTAAATAAAAAGTGTCCCACATACTTTCTATTTTGAGAAGGAAATGGCAACAGCGGCTATTCAGTTATAAAATTAAAGTGCTTGGTTTAGAAAAAGGGTCACCTGTGGATACCCCAAGGTGAACCCAAAGAGTTGCCAGAGGCAGGACCAAGATATTTATTAACCAACAGTTTGGAGTTTACTCAAATGCTTTAATAAATATTTAAATGAAAGTCATAAATATCAGCACCATGAAGCATCAACAAAACTCTGGCCTATAGGATTTCGAGAGCAGGACCTACCATCTGCACAGTGCGACCATCGAAGATAATTTTTATTTGGTTTATGTACACCAACTTAATCATCTACTATTGCCAGCTTAGAGTTGTACTGAGGAATCAATTTCCAGGTATGGAATACTAAAATAAGAAACGTGAATGTCAATTGTATATTCAAATGACACCCTGCTACTTAAGAAAGTGAGATTTTTGCAAGGGAAAGGAGTCCTCTCTTAAATATGGAAAGCAATGGAATTCAGAATAGAAAAGCTGACAGAGACAGGGCAGCCTTAATTTATATGTCAGCTGTAATATCTGCCTTACAAGACTATTTACTTGGTAACTGGATGACATTCCTTAAACTAGTTACCGTAGCAACTACCACATGACACATTAGGCTCCAAGACACAGAACATCTTCCTGTAAGAAACAAAAGCACCATCAATGTCTCAGAGGAACATTGCCATTTTAAGGAGTGCTGATGGTGTGAAGGAAAGGTGTTAGCCCTGACTCACCGGTGATTTTTCTTTTTAATTTCTACATGCTAGTAGAGTGTCAACAGAGCTTTCATTGTTTTTTTTTTTCTACTAATTATCATGTCATTGTCTTTTTAAAAAATGTCAATTACCTAAATATTAGTTTGGTTAAAGCTGCTAGAAAGCTTCTCACAAATCAAACTCAACCTACTCTTATGATTTGGTTTTCAAAAGAAATCCCTTCCAGGGCTGTAAATTCTACTTTATGGTTTTTTTGTTTTGTTTTGTTTTCATAAAAGGGATTTCATGGATCACTAGTATCCATCACTGTGATGCTTTCTTAAAAATGTAAACTTTTTGGTCCCAATCAAACCAATGAAGTTCAGCATATTTGGAGCAAGACATGGACATTTATATTTCTTTTAAACTACTGATGTGCTCTTTATAATACTTTTATTTTCTTCTGTTTCTTTGTTAATGCACTTCCTTACCTTGACTATCCCTCCAAGTGTACAAATACCTCTCATGGCTTAGCTCAACTATCACTCTTTCTCTTAAAAAAAAAAAAAAAAATTTCCCACCAACAAATTACAAACTCCACTACTTTTCTACCTCTCTAATTTTTCTACTTCCTACTTTATTTTAAACACTGCATGAGATGCATTAATATGCATATTAGAGACCTCCTCTCTCTTTGCACTCCCATTGAATTTCCTGTAGCTTTTTATTGCAATTCAGCTAGTGCATTACTATCCTGGGGTATGACATGATTTTGGCTGGTTAGGATCCTCTGAGGGTAGAGACTACATCTATTCATGTCTGCATCCAAGTGCTCAAAACATGTACACATCAACAAATGTTTACTTAATTGACCTATATCCAACAATAATTAAAATAACATACCAAAAACTTAGATCCAATTGTTGAGCACTAGTTCATTCCAAGTTCACAAGCACTATGAGTTACTTGCTATTAATACCCTTTATTTATGAGAGCAGGAGACTCAGCTTTGGAGAGGGGAAGCCAGTTATCTTAGATGCACAACTAATAAATTATACATCACGATTTAAAAATTGAGCTGCAATAGAAATCCAAACTTTAGCCATTAGGTCTAGTGCTTCCTTTGCTTAAGAGACCATGAACTAATAATCTTCATTTTAACTCCTCTCTTTTGGACATGAGTTAAAATATAGATATGAAACAGCAGGATCATGCCACAAAAGTTCAGTCTTAAATGAAATCAGCACCCCCAGAACTTAATCTCCCCCCATGACTCTTTACAATCATCATATAAAGATCCAAGATTGGGCATAAAAACAACAGAAGTTAATTGTATGAACTTAGACAAATCATATCTTTTCTCTAAGTCATTTCCTTATCTATAAAATAGAAGACTTGGATTGCATGATCTCAACCTGTAATATTGCTTACAGGGATAGAATGCTATTGTTCATAATGCCTACACACACACACACACACAGAGTCTGAGAGGCCATGTCTTCTCAACCTGGTGGACCATCAAAATACTCCAGGATTTTCCTATTTCACTTAGAACACTTGCCACAGTATTGTTAATAGTCTACAAAGACTCAGCCATCCAACCCATCTCTCTCCCATTCTCTCATACTCACTCCTTCCTTTGAACTGGCTCTCCTCTATACCTGGAATCTCTCCTCCCAATAGATAGAGGGCTGCCTTTCTCACCTGCTTCAACTGTTACCCTCTTACTGAGACCTGTCTTGGACATCTTACTTAAAATTACATATATGTACTCTATACTCTATCCTGTTGACTCCATTTTAGTTTTTCTCTTATTATTTTTATCATAATTAACTTATATTATTTGTTTTTCATTTTCATCCTATGAGAACTTGAGCTCCAAGGTCAGGTATTTGTTTTTGTTTTCTATCTCAATGCATCCCCAGCTCTTACCACAGTACCTTGTACATAAAGGATCCTCAATATTTATTGACTGAGTGAATGAATGAAAACATATTTATCTGGTCTTTTTTTACCCAGTTCACCAAACATCTTTATTCATTGATGACATGGCACAATTCTAGTTGCTGAAATTGTCTTAAAGGTTTTTGAAACCTCATTAACCTCACACAATTCTACTCATTTTGGCCATTATAATTGTGTTGTTCCCATATGAAAACTATTATTTTTACGTTAATAAAGGGCAGGTCATTATTTAAAAACAAACAACAACACACAAAAAAATAAGTGTCAAATCTTAGACTGTGAACATTTACTCCAGCTTCAAAAGTATGTCATCGAAATCAGTCTTGGGCCAGCACAAAAGAGAATAATAGACAACTTTAGGTTTTTGGATGTCATGCGATTTGCAGATTAGGCTAAATTAGCTCGGGTTGCCTGAAGGATGCCTTAGGTAATGCAGCTAACCCTAAACATTACCATATCTAATTCTTGATGCCATGCTTTGAGGAAAATCTAAATAAATCAGAGAAATGCTGAGAGTCCCTATCACAATGATAAAATGCTTGCGTAGACCAGACTGTGAGAAAGATCAATCAAATTAGAAACATATAGCCTGAAACCCACAGATGACTGAGGGATAGTTCTCTGTAAATATTAAAGAGCAATGAAGAGGAAGAGGCTATTACTATTATTCTATGTTCTAATTGTGTAATGAAATACTGTTTCTAAAAGCACACTGATTTCATATACATGAGAATCTGCGTTAAGCAAGACTGCCTTTTCACTTGTGGGAAAAACAAGCATTAGAAGCCAAAATGGGGGAAACCGGTTAGCTCAGGTGGTTAGAGAGCAGACTCATAACACCAAGGCTGCCGGTTCGATTCCTACATGGGCCAAACAGCTGCGCCCTCCACAACTAGATTGAAGACAACTACTTGACTTGGAGCTAATGGACCCTGGAAAAACACACAGTTCCCCAATAAATTTATTTCAAAAAAAGCCTAAATTGATTTCTTCAAGCCACCATTTTGCATAAATGGATTCCTATTTGATATTGGTAGGGATCTCAAAGGACTCTGAGTGGGGATGATCTTCTTGGTGAGTAACTAGGGTGTATATCATTTTGCTTTTATGGAAGAGAGTGGAAGTGTAAGGAATTTGGAGGCAGTGCATGGTGTGTTTGTTGCAGGAAATTACTTTCATTAAACTGGGAGGAGAATCACATCAAAAATTGTTCAAGACTTTGGGATACCGTAGTAAAACATGGAACTCTATTCTCTTTAGATTGGAAACAGTCTCAAAAACATAGGCATTGTTCCATAACTATTGCCAGGGAAGCTTAAGGGTGAGACGTGTTACTGTGAAAGCCACAGACTTGAAGTCATGAGACCTGGGTCTTTGCCCAGGTTCTATAATGACCTTGTTTTCCAAGCGATGGTAAGTTACCTTTTGTGTAACTTACTTTTTAAGCTGCTAAATAGGGTCAGTGGTTGACCCAAATACCTTATTAGTGTTGATAGCATTGAATAGTGTCTTTTTCAAATGAGAAAGTACATGGGATAATCAATTTTACCCAAAGCAAAACATTATTCAAATACCTATTTAAATGTAGATTAACTATTCAGGAGGAATAGATACTTCTCAAGGACCCATCTTATCCCAGTGTTCAAACCTTTCATGACATGTTCTCCAGAATGAACCATTTATTGTAGAAGTAATAATACTTTCCAATAAAGGCTGTTGTTAAATGTGAGCATATAGCATGCCGAGTGTGGGATGCGTGGCTAAGGAAAGATTGAGTCTAAAGGTGTGGCCATGTCAAAAGCAGATGTATATGAAAAAGTAGTAGAAAAGAAGGGAGGTATAATATATAAGGATTACCAACAAATCAATGGTGAGTCAGGAATTGGAGGACAAGAAATGATGGCGGATAAGACAGGATGAGGGATAAGACCTAAAAGCTAAATACCTCTGAACAGCTCCAATTTCACCAACATCAGCCTTATTACTCTTGAGAATAATAATGATGATGATGATGGCTGATTAGGCTTTTCAGGGAACCTCTGGAGGTGCCACATTTCTTTTGGAAGAACCCAGATGCGTTTAATCCCAACTTCATTTCTCTCTACTTCCTTCTATCTGGACTGTAGAGAGAACCTTTCCAAAGGAATAAATGGCCCCCATTTCTCATTGCACCCAGTGTGGCCATAGTCAGTGAGAGAAAGAGGGAAAGGGAGCCTGTTCGCTGTATGTAGAAACTCCCCAAACATTCCAGATTGATATCCCAGCCAAGTCTGGTTTTGGCTCTGTTACATTAATGCTCACATTTGGCTAATAAGGAGAGAGTTCTTTAAATGTGCCTCAACTTGATCCTTTTCTTCAGCTAAATTTCTCATGAACTGTCTAGTCCTCAGCATAATCATTTCTCCTTTTCAGAATCATTCTCAGGAGAAGCCATTCTGATTTAACTCTCCAAAACATAGTATTTCACCCTTTTCAAGCCATTCCATTTAAGATTAAGGCACTTTTAGGTTGATACAGTACTAGAATGAAAATAAGAATACCACTTTGATTTTCCAGTTTTGATTTTTTTTTTTCTTAGCCATACCTATAACCTCAGATATTGAATTATTATCTCCAGGGTACAACCACTATTTTAGGCCAAGTCTAAATTTTTCATGCACTTTCTAACATATTCTGGGGTTTTTTTCTATATATATTTTCCTCTTTCCTTTGAAATCTTTCACGAGAGAATCTCACCCATATATTCTATAGGCACGCAATGGGTCAGCTGAGCCATCTGTGGAGGAAAGCTGAAGCATTGCATGAGATATACAGCACCTATAAAATGCAGAAAATCTGAAGGATCAGGTAACCTCATCTGTTAAGAACTCAGATATCATGTATACTTTTCGGTCAAGTATAGAGTGAAGAACAAAGTAAAATAATAGGAGTCATCAGTTATTAAGCATCATATAAATGATGTTTTTCATCATGCACAAGGTGCTAATGTTATATCTATCTATCTATGTATCTATTAATCAATGATCTATCTAGCTAAAAGCTTTCTAGCTAGTCTTGATTATTTTTTCCTTCACTATAAAATCACCTTGGGGGCTGGCCAAGTGGTGCATTGGTCAAGAGCTGGCTTGGGACGCCAGCAGCCCTGGTTTGGATCCCACATATGAGGGCCAGTGACTCTGTCCTCTACAGCTAACAACAGCTCCACCTGGAGCTGGGCTGCTGTGAGTCCCCTGGGATGGCATAGCTGCAGCCCCTGCTGCAGTGGGCTGCCATAGGCTACAATGAGTGCCTGGCAGCCAGCGTGAGTGGCCGGCCGCCGGAGTGAGCTGCCAATAGCCACCATGAACGACAGTCCAGAGGCCAGCGACCGATCTGCCTCATCCAGGAAGAGCGCAATGGTGATACCAACGTGGGCCAGTGAAGCAACGTCCTCCACAACTAGACTGAAGAACAAAAGGACAGCAACTTGTCTGTTCCCCTCCCCCAATTCCCCAATTTAAAAAAATCTTTAAAAAAAAAAGTCACCTTGGGAGGTAGTAATTTACTATTAGTCGTATTGTATAGATGAAGTATTGGGACAAACTATTACATAGCATGCCAATTCCAAATATGGAAACAAGCTCTACCTGGTATATCATATGTTGTTCTGCAGACCCTCAAAGATATATTTGTAAAATAACAGTATATTGTACTTATTCAATGCTGTTTTTCATTATATACACAGCTATCTTGATTTTTCTTATATACAACACTGAATGAGTTCAATGATCAGTCTTGTGAAAGAAAATAATAGATGGCACCATGTTTTCAGAAAATAAAAGCTTATGGCAAAAATTATAACTCTATGCTAGCCTCAAAAAGTGTCTAATTTCAACCATCAAAGATTTTGTCAACTCCCTTTGATGTTATGCTTAGCTGTGTTTCCTAAACATATCTGACCCTCTTATGTAAAATTATCCTTTTGCTCATGATTCAGTGATTCTTTAATATCCTGATACACAGACACTTACAAAGCCACTCACTACAACAGAAGGAAATAAAAGCATCCTTCTTTATAATTATTTAGTCATTTTATTCCTTTTACGAGTTTCCACATCCATTATCTTGCTTAAGCTAAAAGAGAAAGCATTTGGAATAGAAACACATTTCAGTAAAGATTTCACTTTTTTTAGTTCAAGTTAAAGGATAAAAATCACAGATGTAATTGCCATCTGTAGCAGACACTCTTTCTGTCTACCAATATTTCTCTTTCCTTAATATTAAAAAGTCCAATTTTTAGTTAGGCCCTTTGTTGCCCAAGGAAATGATATCCCCCACTGATTTCTCTTCACAGCCACGTGTGCCATATGATTAAGTTACCAGATGCATGGGACATCTGTGAAATTGCCTTGAAAGCCAGTAGGGACCTATCTGTCTTAACCTTTCTACATCATGCTGCCTGGAGAATGGATGTGATGGCTGGAGCTCTAGCAACAATCGTGGGTTACAAGGATTAGAAGCATAGCCTAGAGATGATGGAGTGATGGAGCAGCAAGCTGAAAAGAAATAGGGTTTCTGTAAGAATTTGGAGAGCTGCTTTATCAACACTGTACTGCTGCCATTTGGACTCTAATTTTATATATATATATGTATATATATATATATATAAATAAAATACTTCAGCCTCATAACAACACTGTGAGGTAGGCATAAATACCTCTGTTTTGCAGTGGAGGATATAAAGTCCCAGGGATTTTAAGTGATTGATGGAAAGACATAACAAATTCAAGGTTTAGAATCCCATTGCCTAGTACAGCTCCAGATTATTTTCTATTAAACAATGACTCCTATACATTTCTCTCTTTAGCAGCTAAAGGGGACCCTATTTAATGAGGCAAACTCAGTTTATAGTCAGGCTATAAGGAGACAATGATAATTCCACTAATAATGCCAAATTGGGTGATTTAAAAAGTTTAGTGGCCTTTATTTAATGTCAGCATGTTATTTTTAAGAAACTCCTCTTTCTACCGTATTATTTGCTTTTAAGTGAAAACAGGAAAAAGGAGAAAAAGAACACTTAAAGTGTCAAGCAGGCTATATCCTTACCTACCTGTGAACTTGTAAACCTGCATATAAACAAATAGACAAATATATGATTTTGTGCCAAGAGTAACCAAAATTGAGCCCCATTTTATTGGTTGTCGGGGGACATCTTTCCAAAAGTTGAGCAAGGAACAGGTCTTTCTGCCAAAGTCAAAGACAGTGAAACAAAGAGTGAATTGAAGCCACCAAAGAGGCTGACATCCCTACTGATGCTGAAATACCAATGCAGCTTGTGAGTGCTGTTAGGAACCCAAAAGCACAATGATAAAGAAGGAAGAGAGCAATTTTATCAAGGGCAAGGAAACAACAGCACAGGAGAAGGTCTTATACTGTTTGAATCACAATTTCTTCTTCCTGGTTTGGGTTTAGTTATTTTTAGCTGAAATTCTTAGATAATTGTCTTCAGTTTCTTCATTTTGCTTCCTAGTTTGTAACAGTTCTATTTCTTCTCATATCAGCCTGCTAAATTCTGATTGAAAATAAAAGCTAAGGGGACCTCTCAACTCCACCAACAATACTGTTCAGCATTTATTTAACAGCTACAACATGCCAGGAAGTTTGCTTACATAGCTCTCACAATCCCACCCCCACTCCCTGTAGAATCACAGTGTCCTTAAAAGGAACAGGACCCAGAATCACTCTGCAGGGTTTACAGCCTGGTGTCTGCATCTTGCTAGTTCTGAGATCTGGCACAGGTTCTTTAACTCTCCTATGCTTCAGTTTTTTAATCTACAAAATGGAGATAAAATTAGTGTCTCCCTATCTAAATTGTTGAGAATTAAGTTTGGTGCTAAATACGCAGGATTTAGAAGAGCATTTGACTATAGTTTTATGTGCTTGCTCTCATTGTTGCTGTTCTTCTTGTTATCCCCATTTTACTGAGAAGAAAACTGAGGCTCACAGTGTACCGAATGAATAAGTGACATAGCTAATATGAAATGCTAAGACTGCCACCTCTGTCTGCCATCACTCTAAGAAACCCTCTCATGTCTCATTCTAATAAAGTGATAATGTTGACTGTTCAGGAGCAACGTTTCAGAGTGTTCATTCCCAAAATATCTCATCCCCGAAAATGCCACTCATCGCCAACGTGGACATGTGCCCACCTCCCGTGCAGGGTGACGGGGGGCTGACCCTCCTCACCCTCGATCCCAGCCCTCATTACATAGACGTGCAGCGCACACTCAGCTTCCAGCAAGCTAAGTACAGTATTAAAGGGCTAGATGATGGGAATCAGAGTTATTAATGGCTTCATGACAACCACAAAATGAATGCTATTAGTTTTCCATCTTTGGGAAAGAAAGCTCTTAGTCTGAAAGGACATGAGGGTCCTCCTTTTCTTTACTTCAATATCTCCCTCCTTTCTCAAAATCCTTCCCAGGCTATCCTCAAGCCTCTCAGTCCAAGTCAAAACAACGCTTTCAAAAGACACCACCAAGGTGGCTTCAAAATTAGAGGCATTTGAGGTGACTTTTAATACACTTCTTTCCTTTCTTCCTGCTTTTCAATGTCTACTTAAGAACAAACACAAAGTCAGCGCCAATGATCTGTATAGTTCAAGCCCAATAAAAAGACATTAAAACTCCAACAAGCAATAATGTTCTTTTACTGCATTTTAGTACTAAAAAAAGCAAGTGGTTCCAAGACCACTGTGGCTATTTGTACTTAAATGGCCAAATTATCTTAATTGTCTCAGAAGTGGTACTAAATTTTGAAAAAGAAAGAGTGCATATGTGAGAAGGAGGGAAAAGTGCCATCATTATACACACATTTTGAAGGGATCATTTGTTTGCCTTTCAGTCAATAACCATCCACTTCCTAGTAAATCAAAATCCAAAGAGATGCAAGCAACAGAATTATATGGGATGTGTTACCCTTTGCTGAGAAGTAAATTTAACTACATTGTGCAGAAAGCTGCTGTGCAGAATTATGAGTCCATTTGATTCCAATTTAATCAACTTGAAGTTCCAAGCTGGACCATTTTGAGGCTCAGAGAGATTGCATCTCAATGCATGAGATACATTTTTCTGTTTGGCAGTGAGTTCTTTGGATTCTTGTTGCCCAACTCAATGGCAAAAGATGTCTGAGAGGCCTGGGGAGGTGTGAAGCTAGGATACAATTTATTCAAGCTAGATACACTGAACTGAGATCTTACCATAAGGCAAAGGGAAAGGAGGTTGTGACAGAGATAATGGTGTCAAGAACTAGATTTTCATCTGGTGTTTACAGGTACCCTCTATAATACCCTATCCCTCTTTCCGTACTGATACCTTAAACAAATGTGCAAACAAAACCTCTTGTCTCATATTCCTCATAACTTCCATAACATTTGTTTTTCTCCATACTGAAAACTCCTGGAAATCACTGTCTGTCTTAACAGCTTGCATGCCTCTTTTCTCTAGTCTCTTGGACCCACTCCTAACAGGCTTTTGCCCTCTCTTATTATACACAAATAATTTCGAACAAATCACCTTTGGTCTCCATTTTGAAATGCCTAATGATTTCTTAGTCCTCAGCTAATGACCCATCAATGACTCTTGAGAGAATTCCTCCCTGCTTCTTAGAAGGTGCTCTTCACTTGGCTTCTAAGAAAGTTCTTTCCATTTATTATCCTCCCATCACAAATACCACTCTTTCTCAGCAGTTGGGTTTTCCACATTGTCTCAATTTGAATTTGATGAAATATCCCCCGGATCCACCAACATGTCTCTTCTGTGTCTTATACTCATTCCCTTAGCGTTTCCATCCCATAACATGGCCTTCAGGTCTATCCATCTACTGATGACCAAATTTGCATCTCTGGTTTCAATACGTCCTTTGGAATGCAGACTGTTTTTTTTTGTTTTTGTTTTTGTTTTTGAGGGCAGTGTCACTGGCCCTCATATGTGGGACCGAACCGGGGCCGCTGGCTTTCAAAGCCAGCGCTTAACCACCATGCCACTCGGCCGGCCCCTGGAATGCAGACTTTTTATTCAATAACTACAAGTAAAAGTCTAAAAGGTATCTTAAATCTAAAGCTTCTCAAACACACACTTAATACCTACCTTTTTCAAATTCCAAGATGCAGTTTATCTCATCAACAGGAAATTCTATCCTACCAGACCAAAACCTTCGTTTACGCCTTTACTCCCCTTTCTCAATCCCATTTCCAACCCATCAGCAAATACTACTGGTTTTATATTCAAAATATATTCTGAATTTGTCTACCTCTCACTACAGACAGTGCCTCACTTCCTGGTCCAAAGTACTGTTTTGTGATGTTTGGACTCTTACAAGACAGTTCTAACCATTCTCCTTACTTTCCCCTTGGTTGCATTCAACATAGAGATGTCAGAGTGATTTTTCAGAAACCTAAGTCAGATCAAATCATTGCTCTCTTTGCAACTCATCTATGCCTTCCTGTCTTATTCAGAGTGAAATCCAGATAACTCATCATGGCTTACAGCATCCTGTGACCTCTCTCGCTGCTTCTGCTTCTGCTAGCTCACATGTTAGATCCACATCACGCTCTTTGCTGTTCCTGACACAGCCCAGCATGTTCTCTTCTCAGGGACTTTGCATTTACTGCTCACACTGCATAGAATGTTCTGCCTTTCACATGCTTTCATTAGGCCTCTGCCTAATGCTCAAATGTTTCTTTATCAGAAAAGCTTTCCATGATCCATATAAAATAGCATCCCTGGCCCCATCACTGCTCGTCCCTTGATCCTGTTTTATTTTTCTTTGTGACATATTTTGTACTTACTTGTCACTAGCTTATCTTTCCTCATTAAACTTGAGCATAATGTTGACTCCCTTTTGTTCACACTTTATCGTGAGTGACTAGACTAGCACCTGGAACATAGAAGCTTTTGAATAAGTTTCAGAATTGCTTGAATATTTACTTCATAACAATGAGCAGAATCAACAGATTGGAATTGTTCTCACCTGATTTAGAAGACTATTCAAAAAGGCATTAAAAATAAAGTCTGGAGCCTCTTGACTTCAAATGTATAAAATTTGTGGGGTAATCTCATCAGAGAGGACAGGGTCACACTGATCACACCTTGTGACACTGCCATGTGACATTTTGTGAAGGTCATGCATATTTGAAATACAATTTTCCTTGACATAATAGAAAGTGAGTCTGTATAATCATTAGGAAATATTGATTTAAGAAATTTGATGTCTCAGGCTTTCTGAGGTACTAGGGCAGAGCGCCAGGAATCACAGGCTTGTGATGACTTAGCATCTTTTTAGCTTGCTCGAATCCACCTTTGGCTTGCGTGAATCCATAGGGCAAAAGCTCAGTGTGTCTGGCTGAGATTTCTGGTTCCAATAACGTGTCCCCATAACTACTGACATAAAACCACCTCAAATTAACATCTCTGCTAAATTAAACTTGACATGGTTCAAAATGCAAGCCAATTTGTTTTAAATTCCATGATCATTTATCATTCTCATTTTATTAATTTTAGAGACAGAAGAAACTTGAAATGTATTAACTTTGCTAAACAAAATCTGACTTTATGACTCAGTCTTCACAGTTGAGCAAGTTGTTTTAAATATTCTACGTCATTTCCTATATTAACTCTACATGTATAGAGAATTTTCTTTGATTTTTTTACAGGATAGAGCCGAAAATATGGGCCAAATTTGATCACCTTTACTACACCTATTAGTCATTATCTTCATTTTAGGCTTAAACAAAAAAGGAAAGGAAAAAAATAATAATTATTAAAAAAAGAAAAAAAGAAACAAGATCAGTTAGTATTCATTTCACAAAAGCATTTGGCTGCCCTTTGAGCAGCAACTTGATATATCACCACCTTTGAATTCTAAACGTCTTAGGGGAATATTTCAGCTTCACCATTAAAAAGGAGTTTTCATTTCATGAGATGCAACAAATAAGGAAACAAACAAAATATGTCACAACATGAATTTTTTCTAAACTTCACCACCAATATGTAATGCTTTTTTGTGCAGCTCAGACCCTGATTATTCTACATTTCATCCTCCCAAAAGTTACCATCATCTGTCTCCCTACTTTCAATGTCCAAATATATCCCTGTATAAAAAGTGTGTGCCTGGGCTGGCCAAGTGGTGCGGTGGTTAAGCACTGGCTTGGGAAGCCAGCGGCCCCAGTTCGTGTCCCACATATGAGGGCCAATGACACTCAAGAAGAAAAAAAAAAAAAATATGTGCCCATTTACACTGACATATCTGTTCTGTTTCCCCTTGCTTATCACTGATTTCTTCTTTTGTATTATTCCAAGTCATTTAGCACTCACAGCCTAATACAAGTATTTTTGGAAACAATATCTTCAATAACAGATAGCCAAATATGCATGATCACATTCTGTAGGGAGTAATTAAAGATTGTGAAACAGCCTGAACTAATTGAGAGCCAACCTACCAGAATTGACAGACAAAAATGAGTACTAATTATCATGCCCTGCCTCCTGACTACAGCTGACTATAATTTCATGGTCTTACTACGGCCAAACTAACACAAAAATGAATACACCCTTGTGGCCTTACCACATGATGATAAAGGCTGAACATCTGTAAAAACATTATAACTGTGCATTGTGATGCTGTTTAGCTACCATTTTGTCTCACATGGGGAAAAAAAAAAAAGGATGATACAAGCATTATATTTATAGGGCATTGAGTAATAATTATGACCATCATAAGAGCAACACTGAAAAATGCTTAGGATAATTTTAAAAAGATGTGCACATGCTCTGAGTATATGCATGCCATGGGTTTATGGGAAAAAGACTGAAGTGAAACATAAATAAAAATAACGTTTCTTTAGATTGTACGGGATCAAAAAAAAATTACACTAAATGGAGTTAAATGGGGGAGAAGGAAGACTTTATTCAAGACTACTGCAATAAGGGAGAGGAACTGTTGCAATAGAGGAGATTGGACCCAACTCCACTGAAACAAAAGGTGGGAGAATTTTTAAGTGCTTGAGTGAGCTGGAGAACATTATTGGGAAGGTTGGAGGATTTTTGTTTGTTTGTTTGTTTAATTTAAAAAGCTTTTAATACAGTTCCAATCAATGTGCCTGTTTATTATAGTTCTTTCACTGCCAAACCTGAGTATAGTGACTGCTTCAGTTTCTTGCCTTCTCTTTGTCTGTAATAATCAAGGTATAGAGGTGTCTGCTGCATTGAACTTTCAACTTCCTTATTGTTATCCTAATCCTTATTAGTGGTGGCAGGGGTGGTGGTGGTGGTGGTGGTGGTGGTGGTGTGTGTGTGAATAGGCCACATCCGTTTGCTAATCACCACTTTTTTTTTTTCTTTTTTTTGAGAGCAGTGTCACTGGCCCTCATATGTGGGAACCGAACCAGGGCTGCTGGCTTCCCAAGCCTGCGCTTAACCACAGCGCCACTTAGCCGGCCTGCCACTTTACCACCACTTATTTTTAAAGTAAGCTCTTACTCTTCCACAGAAACTGGAAATCATGGGTCTTATCTTTCTTGATAATTACATTTCAAAGGGATGACTCCCAGGTCTTGAAAAGACATTTCTGGGTTATGAAACTGGCAAGAGGCAGGGAGAAGGTTTACATCCCCAGGGGCAGAGAACTTATAATTGCAAGTTTTCATAAGCAATGCTCTAAGACAAGGGAGTTAGGGGCCTATAGTCAGGAGGAGACCTAAAGTTTAGCCAAGCTAAGGGGAACAGGAAGTCTTCTGTGGTCAAGAATTATGGGTGATATTTTTCTACTGTCTTTTTTTTTTACAACATATTTTTATAATTAAAATCTACAAAGAAAAAAAATGGCCTCCTTTAATAAATTGCAAACTCACCAAATGTTCTATTAGGCAAAATAGTCAAGCCTATTACCTGTTTGCCTATTTCTCAAAAGACCCTTGCCTTATAAAGTATAATAGCCCATACTGGAGATCTGTTTTCAAAACTCCAATACAACTAATCTGAGGATTCCATTGCCCCTACTTTGGGTTTTCTAATTCCTCAGGAAGTAAAATATCAGATTATTGGATGGGTCAGAGGTACATTATGATCATTCAAATAAAAAAATGGGACCACAGGGCTGGCCGAGTGGTGCATTTGTTAAGAGCTAGCTTGGGATGCCAGCGGCCCCGGTTCGGATCCTACATATGAAGGCCAATGACACTGCCCTCTACAGTTAAGATGGTGAACAGCTCCATCTGGAGCTGGGCTGCTGTGAGTCCCCGGGATGGCATAGCTGCAACCCCTGCTGCAGTGGGCTGCCATAGGCTACAGTGAGTGGCCGACAGCCAGTGTGAACAGCTGGCAGCTGGTGTGAGCTGCCAAGAGCCACTGTGAGTGGCCGTCCAGAGCCCAGCAACTGATCCACCTCACCCCGTGAAGAGTGCAATGATGATACCAACATGGGACAGTGAAACAATGTCTTCCACAACTAGACTGAAGAACGAAAGGACAGCAACTTGTGTGTTCCCCTCCCCCAATTCCCCAATAAAATCTTTAAAAAAAAAAAAAAAATGGGACCACAGACATCCCTCAGCTAGTTCCTTTATACTTCCCTCAACTATCTTTACTACTCAAATTTCCATTTTCACGGGGCAAATTTCTTCTAACTACCTCCTGTTATAATATCAAACAACGTACTCCTGAATAACATTTTATAGGAGTTTAAGTATACCCAAATTGTGAGTTTGGCAGTATAGTAAAGTTATCAGGATTTTGCTCAGGAGTATTTAAGCGAATATGCATTTCATTTTCCAAAAACTTATGTGATCATAGCAAGAAAGTCTTGACCAAGGGATAAAGATGGCTGGTTTCTTGACCCAGCTTCACTATGAAATAGATATATGCATATAACACTGACCAAGTCTTGCCATGCTCCTGGCCAAATATCATAGTTTCAAATTAGTAAAATGAAAGGGTCCAGCTCCAAAATTTCTAAGATCTCTAATATCTCATAATTCTAAGATTCTACTATCTCACAAAATCACTGAGACAAAAGTTAGATTATGCTTGTTCAGGTTTGGGGAGAAATATACAATTCTGCACCCCACAAGAGCTTAAAGAATATTATTAGCAGGCAGTTTTATTATTTGTTTTTATTAAACTAAGTTGACAAACAATATTAGTTTTAGGTGTACTTGTTCAATATGTATATACCTTATGAAGTGATCTCCAAAATAACTCGCCATATAAGGTTATTATGATATTATTGAGTATATTCTCTGTACTATACATTACACTCCTGGCTTGTTTATTTTATAACTGGAAGTTTGTATCTCTTATTTCCCTTCACCATTTTCACCCATCTTCCCACCCCCTGCCTCTGGCAATAATCACTTTTTTCCCTATATCTGTGAGTCTGTTTCTGTTTTGTTTTGTTTGATCACCTCACACCTACCAGATTGGCTATTATTAAAAAGACAATAAATAACAAATATTGACAAGGATGTGAAGTAATGAGAAAACTTGTACATTGTTGGTGGGATTGCAACTTGGTGCAGCCACTATGGAAAGCAGTATGGAGGTTCCTCAAAAAATTAAAAACTGAACCACCATATGACCCAGCAATTCCACTGCTGTGTATCTATCCGAAGAAAACAAAAACATTAATTTCAAAAGATATATGCACCCCTATGTTCATTGCAGCACTACTTATAATAGCCAAAATATGAAAACAACCTAGTGTCTATCAATGGATGAACTACGAAAGAAGAGGTGGCATGCAGACAGACAGACACACACAAAATGAGATATTACTCAGCAATAAAAAAGAATACAATATGGATGGATTTAGAGCATATTATGCTAAGTGAAATCAGTCAGACAGAAAAGGGCAAATACCTTATGATTTTACTTACATATGGAATCTAAGAAGCAGCAGTTTTAGAATAAGGGTCTACCATCCCAGAAAAAACACTCATTAGCAAATCAGCCACAAGATAAATTTAATTTGTCCAAACTGCTTCTATGGAGAATTTATAGACATAACCATGTTGCCAAGCTTCAACTCTTATATTAATAGCTGAGTCTTTAAGTGTCAATTTAGTTTATTTTTATAAGGACCACACAGTTTCTATAGCATTAAAAAAAATCTGTGGGGGCCGGCCGAGTGGTGCAGTGGTTAAGCGCTGGCTTGGGAAGCCAGGGGCCCCGGTTCGGCTCCCACATATGAGGGCCAGTGACACTACCCTCAAAAAACAAACAAACAAACAAACAAACAAACAAAAACCTGTGGGAAACATTAATTATTCAGGGAGTAAGTACATAATGCCTGGTTTGTACATAAAATGAAGAGCCTCTTTACAATAAATCTACAACTGATCCCAATCCCCCATTTTCCAAAGTTGGGAATCACTGGTTTACAAACATTGGTGAGTCCTGACTTTGACTTATATTCACTTTCTGGAGGAAAAACTGTTTTCATGAAATACTGTGGAGCTTAGATCACACTTAAAAGCTGGGCAAATACAAATGCAATAGCCAAACCTGAATAAAATAGGTCATTTATCTCAAAAGAAATATGCCCTGTGTGATATATTTGAGGGTCAGAATTGCTCAAATGACAGAAATCTTAGCTCATGAGTTGTGCTCTTGGCTGATTATGCAAGGGGACAATAATATGTTTTTTTCAGAAATCTGTGCAACTCACTACTTATTATCTCTTGAGATATAGAAAGGAAGTAATAGTTAGGAGTATGCATTGATTGATAGTTAACAGACTATAATTTATTACTTTTTAATCCTCTCCTTACCCAAAAAACCATCTACATACCTAAGAATTCTGGTGAGGGGCTGTTTGGAAGTCACTACTGAGACTTGCTGTAGGAAACATTTGAAAGTCCACAAGCCCAATTTCATAGAATTGTCCTCAAAATGTGTGCTCTTCGGGAAAGGCATAGTTTCATTCCTAGAATTTCTTTTAACCATTCTGGTTTTGCTTTAGCAGGCTATTGCTTATTGGTGGAGCTTTTATCATTCCAAGTTGCCAAATAAAATACACCAAGCAACTGATTACATCACAGTCCTCATTCCCCAAGTGGAAAATCAAGGTTGTATGACACTGGAGCTTGGGAGCATTTCAGAATGTTAAAACAGTTTAAGTAATGCTACTTTGTGTTTAATATGCACAGGAAACTGCTTATTTTCCTGGATTTGATGCCAGGGTGGAATTAACACATTAGAAACTAAATAGGTAATACAAATTAAAATACTGTACCATTCAAAGCTCAACACAGCTTGTCATTCTCCCAACCAAATGTGTTCCAATGAACAGGGTATCCGGATGCCTGCCGTAGGAATGGCACACAGTTCAGACACCTCTTCAGCCCGTTTTCAGATTTAGTTATTTGCCTTTGACCTTCAGAAAGCTTTGTGCCCTTATCAGTTAAAATGACCTGAGCTGAGTGACACAGGTAATTTTAAAATATTGTCAGCTAGTAAAAAGATATACAATAATGACTAGGGCTTTATAAAAATGGTTGTAGTACAGATCTGAAGAGAGAATGACCCTAGGGAAAAACTCACAGATCTTGGTCCATTTACCCCTGACTTTAAATCATGACCTAGACAAATTGAGGCAATATTGAGACTTGATTGCTTAGTGGATAATCCATTGACCCTTTAATCCCTTTGGATCCTTTTCTGTATTTATCATTTTGTGCCAGGCAGCATGTCACATGCTAGGCAAAATTGTTGTGTTAGCCAGAAGTGAGGTTGTAAAAGGGAATACCCCGAGTATTTCTTTTCTCCCATTGGTATTTCTTCACTCTTCCTGATACTCTGGAAAATCCATGGATAGGGTAGGAGGGAATGTTAGAACACAGACTCAACAGTTCTGTTCAATCCCAGTGTGCTACTAATTAGGTATATGGGTCAGGTAAGAATGCCTTGATTTTCTAGACTGGGCCATTCCAAGCAATCAGTCCACATTAGCAACCTGACTTCAGGTAGCCAATACAATCTCTTTTCCCATTTCAAGAAGCAGAGTAGCTTGATAACATCAAAGCTACCAAATTGAAGGCTGATTTTAGGAAAAAAAATAAAAAGCAACCTTTGGAGTACTATAACAAGGAGCAGAAGGGAAATGCAAAGCCTAAGACTCAGAACATGACAAAATAACTTTGATAAAAAGAAGTCACGAATGGTATTTTAATAGAAAGCAGCTTGATTTTTAATTTCTTACTTTTTTTTTTTTTTGAGGGCAGTGTCACTGGCCCTCATATGTGGGACCGAACCGGGGCCACTGGCTTCCCAAGCCAGCGCTTAACCACTGCGCCACTCGGCCGGCAAAGCAGCTTGATTTTTAAAAGGCTGGTTCTGTATGTTTGTTTCTTTACCCAAAACATTCTCAACCTTCTACAACAATAGGGTATTACTGCCAACACTCCTGCATGGTTTAATCATCCTGGGCGAAGACATAACTTAGTACTGTGCACAGAGTAATCAATCAATCAATCTAGAAAAATGAGCAAGACTGACCTAGCAGGCTCCCACCCTAGGGAAAGTAACACACTATCGTTTTTATTCTATCAAACTATAAAAATGAGTAATCCAATCAGTTACTCCAGTCTACTACCAATGTGGATAGATTAAATGATAATTGTTTAGTTAACCATTCCAACCATCAAGTGGCATCCAGACCCACAATGTCACACAATGTCCCATCTGTTCTGCTGCACTGAGTTAGAAATCCAAAGGAAAAAAAAAAAAAAGGAAAATAGATCCAGCAAACCTAGAAATTAGTAAAAATCAAAGGAGAGTACTAACATAATTAGCATCTACCCATGCAAATTAATTCATGCATAGGAATGAGGCTTGTCCAGTTCTAGACAATAGGGAAACACTTTCTTAACATTCAAAATAATCACCTCTCATTCTCGCACATATTGTTTTACATTGAGAGAAACTAGTGAACTAGTGAAAGTCTATTTAGTTCACCCCCAAAATCCAATTTAAGCCTATAGACTATAAAATATTACTGAACAGACAACCTGTTAGATCAAGAAATTGAAGTCAAAGAGTTGCTTCTAGTATTCATTTAGCTAGCTAGTGGAAGAGTATATGAGGTCTCCAAGTTTGCAGACTTGTTACAACGATGTTGCTAACCTTTTTTTAATATCAGAGGGGTTATTCATTATGAATTTGTACCAATTGGACAAATAGCTAACCAAGTTTACTATTTGCAAGTGCTGGAAAGGCTGTGTGGAAAAGTTAGATGACCTGAATTTTTCGCCAACATTCATGGCTCTTGCACCATAACAATGCACCAGCTCACAAGACACTGTCTGGGAGGGAGTTTTTAGCCAGTAAACAAATAACTGTATTGGAACACCCTCCCTACTCACCTGATCTGGCCCCTAATAACTTCTTCCTTTACCCAAAGATAAAGGAAATACTGAAAGAAGACATTTTGATGACATTCAGGATATCAAGGGCAATATGACAGAAGCCCTAAGGGTCATTGCAGAAAAAAAGTTCTAAAATTGCTTTGAAGGGTGGATTAAGCGCTGACGTCAGTGCACAGCTTCCCAAGGGGAGGACTTCAAAGGTGACCGTAGTGATATTCAGCAATGGGATATGTAGCACTTTGTCTAAGGTGAGTTCGTGAACTTAATTGTCAGGCCTCGTATACAATAACTCCAGAGATTCTCAGAACAAATCACTCTTCATTATGTCAAAAATTCAAGATTATCAGGCCAGCCAAGTGGCGCATTGGTTAAGAGCTGGTTTGAGACACCGACTCTGAGCAGCAGGACCCCAGTTCGGATCCCACATACGAGGGCCAGTGACACTGCCCTCTGCAGCTAAGACAGTGAAAAACAGCTCCACCTGGAGCTGGGCTGCTGTGAGTCCCCAGGATGGCATAGCTGCAGCCCCTGCTGCAGTGGGCTGCCATAGGCTACAGTGAGTGTCTCGCAGCCAGTGTGAGTGACCGGCAGCCGGAGTGAGTTGCCAAGAGTCGCTGTGAGCGGCTGTCCAGAGGCCGGCGACCGATCTGCCTCATCTGGGAAGAGCTCAATGATGATACCAACATGGGCCAGTAAAGCAATGTCCTCCGCAACTAGACTAAAGAACAAAAGGACAACAACTTGTCTGTTCCCCTCCCCCAATTCTCCTCAATTCCCCGATAAAAATCTTTAAAAAGAAAAAAAAAATCAAGATTATCATGGATTATTGGCATTTTAAATTTTCAATGAAGAAGATAATAAAGTCATAAAGAACTCACAAATTGAGTGAAAGGTAGAGACTAACCAAAAGGGATACTCATTAAATAGCAAACAACCAAACAATCATGGACTCCTGGCAAGTGTTCAGAGCTTGTTCTTGCTTTGATATTATTGTAAATAGAACAGCCTCACTGCACATGGAGTTTACAAACTCAGCTCAACAAACAAATCCTGAAATATCAAATAACAAAATAGTGTATATTATAGTCCAATCATTTAGTAGGGAAATAAGTAGAAAAGACATGACAAATATGAAGAATTTGAGAATAGATATATTGGTTAAAAAGTTAAGAGTGGTGGTTAGAAACAAGAGAACACATTTCAAAATGTGAAGTCACCATCAGGCTGAGACTCAATCACATTCCCCACAGGAAACAGATGGCACAGTCAGCTTGGTAAATTTGAGGCGAGTTTAATAAAGGTACAATTCACCAAGGTGTAGCCAGATATAAGAAAGCCACAAGTATGGTTCAGTGCCCAGGTTAATCACAGAAGAAAGCTAGCTATTCTCACTTGGTTGCCAGGGGTTTGCATAACACAAACAGAATTCTGAGATTTGATGACTATTGATTTATCCCAACCTCACTCTCCTTCTGTCCTCCCATTTCCTGCCAATTGGGCTTCAATAATGGAAAAACCCATCAAGATTCCAGAGAGCAGGGGAGCCAAAAGGTAGAAAATGAATTTGGGAGAGACAAACAGAAGACACTGAGCACACGACCTAATATTCCCAGTTTTCTTTTTGCTGCGGCTTCCATCGCTTTGGGTATGCCAGAATATTTACTCTTATCATCTCCCCATGCCACTTAAACTTCCACTTCCTCCCTGAACGCTTACTGAGTCCTCCCCATATGAAATTAGTGAGTCAAGATATGCCCTTTAGAAAGTGAGTAATATGAGTTTCACTGCTTTCCTTCTATCTGTAGACGATTCTGTTAATGATTGGTTTATGTGGTTAAAAAATTGTGTTATTTAGAAAAAGAGGGGCTGGACGAGTGGCACGGTGGTTAAACACTGGCCTGGAAAGTCAGCGGCCCTGGTTCGGGTCCCACATATGAGGGCCAGTGACACTGCCCTCAAAAAAAAAAAAAAAAGGAAAAGAAGGAAAAGCCTCATGGGCTAGGTTAGAATATACAGCTCTAAAACAAAAGTTCTAGATTAATATTGAAGGCTGAATGAGGGACCAAACAAAACAGCAGCCATTATCCAAAAATAAACAACAGGATGCAGATTTTAGCATGTGATGCTGGAGCACTATGTCTGAATTTTGGTGGTGGCTTTTACTTGAGTATACAGATCCCTGCTCTCCTAGACCGTTATTTTCAGGATAATTAAGCATTTCAAGAATCAACATATTTCCCCAAAAATTATTACAGGATAT
This sequence comes from Aselliscus stoliczkanus, assembly GCA_033961575.1. Taxonomy (NCBI): domain Eukaryota; kingdom Metazoa; phylum Chordata; class Mammalia; order Chiroptera; family Hipposideridae; genus Aselliscus; species Aselliscus stoliczkanus. The sequence continues at coordinate 118,926,083 of CM066736.1, forward strand.
AGTAACTATGCCAGTTATGGAAATGGGCTGGAGAAAGCTTGATATCTGCAAGGGATGGAGATACTGGGATATGTTAGCGTTCTCAAGGTCTTTCAGAACTCAACAACCTACTTCACGTCAACCAAGTCTCTCTTGGATAGGTTGGGCCAATTGGTAAATAAACCAGGTATGATATACCTTCAAAGTTTTAATATTTTTATTATCTAGGGACATGAGGAAAACAACTGAAGAGGACATCTTAATATATCTTAAACTAATCTTTTGAATTTATATTATTCTAGCTTTTTTTAATTATTATTACAACCATTTGTAATATCTAACCTGTTAGAATACATAACCATTAAGCACAAGAACATGTTTATATTCCAACTATAAAGAATTCCTCATAGAAGGGAGGAAGTCAGCAAATGTTGGCTGAATTGAATCAAGTAAAAATGTAATTGACATGAAAACCAACTAGCTTCACTGTGATTAAGTAAAACAAGCAAGTTTTAACTAATGAATAGCAACATTAGAGCTTGCCTGTCAACATAACAGAATATGTCATATATTAGACGTCCAATTAGCATGTCCTGATAATACAATAAGTCTGTCTTTGGCTGGCTGACAGAACTGAGCTGCATTGGGACTGGCTATATTAAAAATACTCTCATTGCTTCTAATGCAAATAATCTAGAAATCAACATATTTCCAACTTTTTCTGGGGGCTGTGAATAAATTAATAGGGTCCCGAAGTTGCAAGCTCACCATTTGTAGAGAAGTGATACTGAAGTAATTTGCTTGCTGAGAACCATCAATAGGAGTAAGATATAACTTCTTTAATCTTCTCATTATATACTGAGCAAAAGATTGATCAGTGGCAAACAACTGATTATGCTGAGGTTAGTCAGTGTTTACACCAAAAGAATCTTAAAAGTCTAGGGATTTTTATTTTCTCACTTCCTTGTCTAAATGATTATGGATGATCTTATTTGAAGCGAGTATGATGAAACAGTTGGTATATACAAGATAGTAGCTACTCTGTGCTTCAAATTAAGCAAAGAAAATTATATTATTATTATTATCATCATTATTATTTTGGGTATTCAACAGTTTCTGTTTTCAATTTTCTATGTAATTCAAAATATATAATATAGATTTTCTTAAAGTGTTTTATAAGTAACAACATCTTTGCACTCCTCCACAGGGTTTATTGGCAAATGTGAGCCTCAGAAGAGCTCAATGACACAGCCCTACACTCACTTTTGAGTGCAGATTTAAATGTTTCACTTGGGGAAAATCCTACATCATAGTATTCTATCAGCATCTTTCTTGTTCAGTTGCTTTCACATCACATTATCTTAACATATTGCACTATTTCTTAGTGTAATTTTTTTAATACGCTTTTTTTAATGAACTGCCGAGTTTAACAAACAGACAAAAAAACCCAATAACTTCCCATGTTTTGGGCATACAGGAAAAGTAATAACTGGATACCTGGAGAGGTCAGTAGATTTCCTTCCATTCTTCACCTCTTCCTAAAGTTTCAAACATCAGTTGTGCTAGAAATTAAACTTACTAATCAAAACTGCTGGGTTTGAAAATATTTTTTTTCAGAGCAAGTGAAAAATCTGTACTCTTGGAAGTAAATTAGCCCTTCCATGTCAACATTTATTATTGATTTCTTGGCTCAAAAATAATTTGACAAAGAATTAGTATCTACAGCTTCATCACTATAATATCACATCAGTAGTTTAAGAATTGTGAACAACTGAGTATTCTCCCAATAAAAACAGCCTAAAAATGCAATTGTCCTTTTCTGAGATCAAAGTCTGATATCAGCAAGAGCTTCAGTTTATAAAGTCTATAAAATCTGTCTACAAAATCTGTCTGTGGAGGTGTGGTAAGGAGTTGTTCACAGAAATTTGAATCAAAACAAACAACAGAAATAGACTCAGAGATATAGAAAAAAACAAAACAAAAAAACTGATGGTTGCTAGATGGGAGGGGTGGAGATGGGAAAGGCGGTGAAGGGATTAGAAAGTACAAATTGGTAGTCATAATATAGTCACAGGGATATGAAATACAGTATGGGGGATATAATCAATAATGTTGTAAAGATTATGCAGAGTGCCAGATGGGTACTAGACTTATCAGAGGGATCACGTCACAGATTGGGTAGGTGCCTGATACTGCGTTGTATACCTGAAGCTGAAGCAGAATAATGTTGAATGTCAACTATTAGGTTGTCGGAAAAGTCATGATGCATTTTTCTATGTTTTTCACTGCAAAAATGCATCATGACTTTTCAAACAACCCAATATAATTAAAATATTGGTACATATGTACCATATGTACATATACATACACACATACACACATAGTCACAGGATGTAAAGTACAGCATAGGGAATATAGTCAGTGGTATTGTAACAGCTATACACGATATCAGAGGGGTAGTAGATTTGGGGGGTGGTTATCACTTTGTGAGGGGTGTAAATGTCTAATATATTGTTTTGTACACCTGAAACTAATTAAACAACAAAAAATAACACCTCTTGATTTAAGTATTTTTGTTATTCTGGATCTCTCGAAATAATTACTTTCTGCTAGCACTGAGAGGAGTGAAGCATAAATATATGAAAAGAAAGAAGCCCGGTGTGGGGGGTAGGCGAGTCATTATAAGATATGCCATGCAGGCAACAATCAACTATTTGCTCAGAGGGTACTTTAAAGTGCTTATTGACTGAGACCAATCAGTGTCTAACACGTAGTAGGGGATCCATAAATATTAAAGACATGAATAAATGGATGACTCTAGCTATCCATGTAGGCAAGAATGCTTGAGTAGAGCCATGAAGAAATGCAATAGCCTGGAGAGGTCCGACTTAAGGTTAGGGGAAAATCGATGTTCAGGAAAATTAAAGACATGTCACAGTGAACCAGATGGTCAGTACTGAAAGCCCTCTCTGCAGCAGAGAATATTAGGCTGATTAAAACTGTAGCTGATTGGTGGGGTGAAGAAGCATGACTGGGTAAGCAGATTAAGGATTAGGAACTTTCAAATCAAGTCAAGAATTCTGCCCTCAAAACAGATTAAAGTGGGTAGTCCTTGTTCAGTTCGTGGAACACATGAAGCCAGAATCTTACCAATTTTCTAGTCCAATGTAAACCACACTAACTAGCTTTATTGAGAGAAGAAGGAAAAACAGGAAGACAGGAAAAAAAGGAAAAACCCAGATGTCAGTAATTAAATAACAGCTTCATATTTTCCCAGCATAATGGATTATGTTAGGGCATTCAACCTTTAAGTAATGCTCCGGAATCTAGATTAGGTCTGCAGTGGCTCAAGGAGAGGGGCAACCTGCTTACCTATATATCCCCAACTGAGTCACAGTAACACCCAGGGACCCTGCAGAAATCCCCATTGCCTTCTAGCATCACCAAACTTCCTGAAAACACCATTTCATCACTGTTTTTGAAAACAGTGATGTAGCAGGAATAGTTTGGGGTGTGTGTGTGTGTGTGTGTGTGTGTGTGTGTGTGTGTGTGTGTGTGTTTAGTTATGCTCTTCAACAGTTGATTGTTCTTTTCCATGACCCCCAAGGTTTGGTATATGAGATGCATCTGAAAAAATCAATTCCTTTTCTATTCCTTTGCTTAGTTTTATCACAGAGTGGCTGGGAGGAAGAGTTAAGGAGAATGATAATAAACCTCATTATTCATGAACTATAACATAAACAAATAATATTATTTCATTGAGACAGAGTTCATTCAGTTTTTCTTCAACTAATCTCCTGTATATTATCACCATCATCAACAAAGAAGGGTGAAATTATATAAATAGATGGAACACATGGGGAACTTCTCAAAGGCAATGCTTATTTTAATTAGTTAAGGAGAAATAACCTCTGACACAGGGTTTGGATACCCAACCCTTTGCATCTTTGCTGAGATATGGCGCTTTGCAGGGTCTTTTACAAAACTTACCAACATCTACAATTCTGGAAGATAGACAAAGGTATTTTTTGTCTTTCTCCCTTTGAGTTTGATAAAGTCTTATGACTGTAGCTAAACATAAACCCAAGAGAGTATATAATCCTGACCTTCCCTCTCTTATTCTTGGGTGAAAAATAATTTGTTCAAAGGAAATAAAGAAAAAAAAATCAGAACTTCTATTATTTTAATTATTCACAAAGAATAAATGTAACAGAACATTTGGAATGGGAGAAAAAGAAGTAAAATTAAATCGAAATGAAACGTGACTAGGTGTCCTTTTAATACTCTACTGGTCCTCTCACCATTCACTGCTAAAGACAGAGGTGCATAAGAAAGAGCTTTATCTTGATTTTAAAATCTTCTTAATGTAATTTCAACCTCTTGCTTTAAACCCTACCCCCCACCCGCAACCCTGCACAACAAAATGCAAATGATCAGCCTCTTGTGGTGCCAAAACTAGTCTCTCTGGCAGTGGCTTTAGAAAGAAGCCTCCTTTCTCTTGTTTGCCCTGTGCTTAATAATCATCTAATTGATTCAAGTGCACTACCCAAGAAAAAATGATTGATATGAAATATATGCATGCTGTTGTGTTGGTGCAAGGAGAATGTCACCTCTTGGTGAAGAAAGTGGATCCTCATTTCTGTTCACCTGTGTAAGTGCTGTATAAAGCAATGCATAACCTAGTCCAGTAAGCAATTCACAAGGGCTAATCCACTCAGCAAGAACTGGGCTGGGCCTAAAACTCCTTCTGTTTTTGGCTTTTATTCTGCATTTCCTTCACACTCAAATCAGTAGCATCTAGCAGGTAGTCCTTTTAATGGGTAGTCCGAGAAGTACATAAGAGAAGAGAGCTAAGAGAAGAGAGCCGACTTGTGCTAAAATCGCTGTAATTTGGCAGTCTTTCTTGACAGCTTCTTTCAAATGACATGAGTATCTGTTCTACAAGTGACTCTGGAAAGGGACCTGTTACTACAAGCCACTGTGTCCACACATTTGTGGAGACTTCTTTCTCTTCATCACTAATAACTAGAAGAGGTAGCCTGTTGTAATATAAAGAATGTGGATAACATTTAAATCAGATAAACACAGTTCCAAATATATTCTGTGACCTTCAAGAAGTAATCAATCCTCAGTTTGCTCACCAAAAAAGGGGAATACCATTAATATCTTCATCGCAGATCTGTTGCAAATGCCATCAATAGAGGTCCAGCACCCAGCAATAAATGATGACAGCCTGTTGCCAAAAAGTCTACTGGTGTATTTTTTTTTAAAAAAAACTACACCACATTTCTATTTTTAATCTTTGGCCTGACACAGATGCATATTTGCGATATATTATATTTGTTAAAAATAGAGGACTTGAAATCCCAGCTCTACCCTGGCTCACTGTGTGATCTTAGGTAAGTTGTATAATCACCTAAGTCTCAGTTTCTTCATCTATAAAATAAAAAATAATAGAACCTTACAGGATAAAATAAGATAATTAATAATTAAATGTCTGGAATAGTCCAAGAACTTAACAATTTTAGTTATTTTCCATAGGAGAACTAATATAAATAATATTCAATTATTCCCTGTCAAATTTGTTCTGAAAAGATTCACCCACCCTGCTGGGAGTCCCTGTATCTATCATTCTAAGACTGCTTACACCAGTCTCCTTTCTCTGTGTCATTGTGCAGACAAATGTTTATTTTTTTTTTTTTAATTTGAACTATACTAATGCTGAATGCCAACCTGCACTACCCAGTGTAAAATGTCTGTGCTGTGATTTCATATAAGGTGAAGTTAATGGAATTCCCTTAAAGAGACCCAAGCTCGCCAGGAGCCTGCTAAGCTCCACAGCCCGAGTTCCAGCCTTCCCCACGATGTGCCTTGATCTTGGTCACCACTTGGAAGTGGGTCATTCCCCAGCGGAAATTGACACAAGACCTCAGCCCTGGCAGTCCTCCTTAACTGCAGCCCGGTGAGAGGCCCCGAAGTAGTGGATTCAGCTAAGCTCTGCCAGGATTTCTGACTTACAGAAACTGTGTGTTATTTTAAGCCACTAGATCTGTAGTAATGTCACTATGAAGCAATAGATCACTGATAAAATCCTGCAGAATGCATTTGAAAAAATATCCACATGCTTATTTATAGCAATCAGACTCTATGCATAGGAAACTTTTTAAAAATTTCTTGTGTTACTTTGTATAGTATTTAATGCATATGAGTACTTTCCTTTCTGGACTAAATATTGGCCTTTGACTCTCATAATCTCTTTATCCACATAGCTATTGGTAACAAATAATTTTGGTGTACACATGCCACTTCCAATATACACCAAACAATCATACCTAGCTAATAATAACTAATTCAAAATCTGAGCAAATGATGATATGCAAATGGCACTCTGGTATCCCTAGTTCCTCAGTGCTTTGTACTGATGATAATAATAAGATCCATTTGGACTTTGAAAGAATATTATAATGTTCATCTGACACTTGTTTTGATAGAATCATGGATATCTTAAAATAAAAACACAGGAAGAAAAAGAAGATAAAAATACTCATAGTCACATATGCAAAAAAAAAAAAAGATCTAGTCTTAATAAGAAAATCATTATGCTCTGTCTACTAACATGGTCTTGGCAGGGTTAACCATGGACCAGGTGTGGACCATAAATTTGTTCTCTTTTAATCCAAGGGAACCTGTTTTGGGGACTAAATTAGTAGGGTAGGTTAATAATACCGGCAGCTGGTAGGAATGGGAGCCTGCTTTCTTGGAGGCAAAAGATAACACAATATCGAAGTGACTCATCCAAAAGTACTTTCAAATTAAATGAGCCCAGAGCCCACGCCGCTGATTTTTTTTTTTTAATGGGCAAATTACAATGGGTAAAGTCCAAAGTGCTCTTCAAGAAATGAGTGGGCAGAGTCAGGAGAGTGGATCTGGCCCTTTTTAATATCTATTTTTTTCCTCCGAAGGAATGTGCTCATCACCCCAGGTGCTTTGGCTCTTTTCACGCTTCATTTAAATTGCCTTGCGCCTAGCTGCGACACACCCAGACTGAGAGTTCAAGCCACAGAGACCAGAAGGGGATGACCCTGTCTGGGATTTCAAGAAAAAGACAGAGCAGGAGAAGGGAAGAGTTTATTAAAACTTCCACGAGAAGGAGAGCAAAGCGCCAATCTAATTAGTGTTTAATGACTGGGCTCCAGTCAGAATGTCAGATCGGGACGGGCTGGCTTGGAGAAAACGGCTGTGAGCAGGGGAAATGACACGGTCAATGGTCTCGATCTCTCTCTTGTGCCAACTGTAGGAGCTCCCATCGCATGCCGGTTTTCCTGAGGAAATCAAGGAGGAATGAAAACAGGGACTTGCCCTGGGCTCCTCCGCCATCCTGCTCCCTGATACCAGTGGCCTAAATGCCCCCAGGCTCCTGCGTCTCTTTAGCTTCAATCTCTACAACAATAGGACCTTTACCACTCAAACTTAAAACCATAGCTCTGTGTTCATTAAGGAGGACAGCGGTGGGATAAGTTTGGCAAAGTCGTGATAACCCACAGGTGTAAAGCAGCTTTGATGCAGACAGAACTGAGTTCAGATCCTAGCTTTACCAGTCACTAACTGGATAGTTAAATACATAAACCTGTTTTTATGTAATAATAAACATCTGGTAGGTGATTGGCTGGATCTAAGCCTCAGCTACTTCATCTTTAAAATGGGATTAACATCTGTCTTTGGGGAATATTGAAAGAATGAGATGTAAATGCGATTGCATAGATAGGACCTTCCCACATAATAGAAACTCAATAAATGTTAACTCTCCATTACCACCTGGGAAATATCAAGGGCAGGTAATTGCCCATCTTAAAATGTTTGTCACTCCTCTACTTAGGTACAAATATCACCCTGCACAGATGCCAGTGGGAAGCATCTCCTTGTCTGCAGCAGTTTTGCAGGTCACTAGGGTAAGTTCTTTGGGTTAAAGAAGTTGCCCAGTGTCAGGACACAGAAAGTCCTCACTAAACCTCGTCAATAGGTTCTGTGACTTGAAGAGAAAGGAAGTACAACAAAACCAATTTACCCTAAGCTAATGGATATAAACAAGAGTTCAGTTCCTACTGCATCTCATCAATGTTATAACAAAATAAACAAAACAGACTTATTCGAGGGCCCGCTGTACTCATTATTGGCTACTGATGATGACATTATACTATAAGCATGTGATAAAGGAATATTAGAAGTAACTATGTCACATAAGTGAGATGGTGGGCCTCACCACCTAGCAGGCTCTCACAGAGCAAGGGGGCTTTCCTTCGGGAAAGGGATGGGCCCACATAACTCTGCAGAGCCTATTCTCAGGGCCTGCTTCTCAGATGCCCCTCCACTCCACAGAAGAGATTTTCAATCAAAACTTGAGAAATCAACATTCCTGCCAAATAAAAACCCACCTTTCCAGTGTGGCTTATAGAAGACAGTTCCTTTTCCTTTCTCTGTGGCCATCAAATAGGCATTTTGCATTTTCTTCCTATCAATGATCTCTTGATTGCTTTATTAGTTTCTTAAAGACTGCCTGAACAAATTACCACAAATTTCATCACTTAGAAACATCATATTTTTCCCCCTCTCAATTCTGGAGATAAGGAGTCCAAAACCAAGTGTTAGTAGGGTTGGCTCCTTCTGGAGGCATCTATTTCATGTCTGTCTCCTAACTTTATCTCCTATCACTTGATCTTTGCCTCCATCATCACATGGCCTTTCCCTCTGTGTTTTAAACCTCCCCCTGTTTTCTCTTACAAGTACAATCACTGAATTCAGGGCCACCTTGAATCCAAGATTATTAAATTCTGAGAGCCTTATGTTAATTACATCTGCAAAGATCCTACAGTCAAATAATGTCACATTCACAGGTACTGGGATTAGGACTAGCACCCATCATTCTGGGGGACACTATTTACCCCACTACAGTTGCCTCATATACTGACAATAAAGGTCAGAGGGCTCCTTAATTCTTGTCTTTCCACAGTGCATTGTCCACAAGCCGAACCTAAGGATCTTTAAAAATGTAAATTTGATCATGTTACCATCCTGCTCAAACGGACCCAAAGCCTTTCCACTGCAGATCAGAATAAAGCCCAAAGTCCTGTTCTGCAGGTTAGGGGTTACAGGACCTAATTAAACTCAATGTTTTTCTCCCCAACTTCTTCCACAACTGTCCCTTCCTTGCTTTCTCATTCTCTCTGTTTCATAAAGACATGGAAAATGTTTTTACACTTTCTGTGCTTGGCTTTCTCTTCCCCCAGGTTGCCAACAGCTGGTTCTTGCTTAGCAGTGGAATGGCTCATGTGTGCCTTCATGTTTTAGTTCGGATGCCACTTTCACAAAGAAACCGCCCCTGATCAAGCTCCCTGTAGTAGCCCCCACTCCTCAGTCACTCTTTGTTTCGGGACCTGTTTCATATCCTTCAAGGATGTATCACAATCTAAAACTACACTATTAGTTTCTAAGTGCATTAAACTTGTCCCACTAGAATGTTAAGTGCCATGAGAGAAGGGACTGTTTTATTTACCACTGTTCCTTCACTATGACACTAGTGTTTGAAACACTGCAAATGCTCAAAACAAAACAAAACAAAAAAACAACAACAACTGTTTAATGGAGAGAAGAGTAACCTCATCATTTCTCAAAGAAAAAAGAGGGGGCAGAGAAGAAGTAATAATTGTTCAGCAACAACCACATGCTTAATTATTTTCTTTACATATACTAGCTCTTTTAATATTCACACTGATCCTGTGATGCAGGTTCTATTATTTCTCTTGCATGTAATTCAGAGAAGCTAAAGGACTATCCCAAAGCCACATAAATAAAATTAAATTTTAAATACGGATGCTTTCACCCAATCTGGGTCTACCTGACTCCAAGACCCATGTTCTTTCAATTAACTCTACTTCATAGGAGAAAGGTACTGTATGAGGAAAGTAAGTTTTGAGGCAGCGTCGAACATATTATAGCAGTAGACTGGTGATAAGAATGCTGTAGGGTTTTTTTTGTTTTGTTTTGTTTTGTTTTACTAGGATTTCTCTCAAGTGGTTCTAAAAGGAACAATGGTCTGCAGTGAAGCCTTGGTGATTCTATGGACACTTGTGGATTCGGAATGGGGGAAGCACCGGTATGTGCAAGGATCTAACCTGCGTTTGAGTATAATAGCTCAAAATAACTGGGGTGGGTGTTTGCTTTTCACATGGGTAAATTTAATTAGCTTTGTGGGTGGCTAAGAACTGATGCAGCCCTCCTCTGGCTGCTGTACAAAATTATCCAGGGCTACATTTAGCATTTCTCAAAGCCTGCCTCTGATCTCCACCAAACTTGCAGGAAAACAGATCTCAGGTGCCTCAGTCAGAAGAATGTTGAACCAGTATGAAGAATACAATTAAATTTAAGATTGATTGAATAAAGTATCACACCTGTAATATGCAGTTACAAAACTGTCATCTCTTGGTACACAGGATTACAATATGCTTGAACAGCCCTTTTAAACTATGTTAGCTGCTTTGGTTTGTTAATGAAACACAAAGGACAAAGACAGACAGACAGACAGACACACAGACAGACAGACAGACAGACACACACACACACACACACACACGTACGCACGCATGCCATAGCACTTATAAAAGAAAAAAATTAAATGCTGAAACAATGTTTTGAAGAATTAAAATGAAACTATTCCCCTGAGAAAAGATGTTTTCCATGTTTTCCATGGACCCCATCTTTCAAGAAAGAAGATAGGCTTATATCTAGTCTTTCTGCTCTCACCTTAACCTGACTTTTGAACATTTATACCACACTTAATCAGAAATGTTAATAATACACAGGGCCTTTGTCTCTTAAATCATTATTTAAAAATCTGTGGCCTGACATAAATTATTCAATTCCCAAGCCTATTTGTGACCAGCTGCATAAAGGAATTAAGGGTTAGACGAGGCCAGCCCTAAATCTGAGCCTGACACTTTTGTTTCATGCATGAAGGCATACATTTAACTAATATTTACTAAGACTTGAACCAGTTACTGGTCAAACTAAACAAAAGACTGGCTCTCCCAGAACTCATCCTCCAGCGAAGGAAATAGATAGTAAATACACACATAAATAGGGAGGAAACACAATCCCAAGCAGTAGTTAGTTCTATCAATAAACAGGAAAGCAGTTGGGATGGAGAGGTGCCAACAGACATTTGAGCAGAGATCTGGAAAAGTAAAGGAGCGAGGCATGTAGATAATTGGTAAAGGGAGTTAGAGATGGGAACAGGAAATGTAATTCCCTGTCGTGGTAGCATGCTTGGCGTGTCAGGGGACCTGGGTCGCTGGAGGGGAATAAGTGAGAGGAAGAGGAGTGAGAAGAGGGCTGGGAGCAGTGGACAGAAAAGGGGCCTAGCATTTCATTTGACCGCAAGGAAATACAACAGAGGGGTTTCAACAGTGGAGTGACATGACCTCACTAAGAGTTTTAAAGCCTAGCTATAGCTTCTGTGTTGAAAATAAATTGAAAAGGGTCAGGAGCCAAAGACAAAAGATCAGAAAGGTCATTGCTATGATCCAGTGACAGTGGCTTGGACACCAAAGGTGGTGGTGACAAGCAGTCAGGTTAGGTAGGGTTGGTTAATGGACGGATGTGGAGAATGAAAGAAAGAGAACAAGGATAATAACCGAGTGAAAGGTGGTGTCATAAACCTAAATGGAGATATTTGCCCCTCGATTAAAAGCAAAAACAACAACAAAAATATTCTGTGAAGGATTGCCTCCTAGCTAGCTACTGTTATTGTCCTTTCATATGCGGAAGCAGAACAGTGGGGCATATTTTTTTCTGTGTTCTTTTTTTTTTTTAATTTAAATTAATTGCTTTGCTTTGCTCAGGATGCTTTTAAGGCAGCTCCCTGGGAGTATAAAATATGTCAAGTAGCATAAATTAGAAAAAACAAAAATGTGCTTTGTGCCTATAAATTCCAGTTATCCCAAGTGGTGACATAACGTGTTATATAATGATAATACAAGGATACTCACAGTTACATTGCTTGTTACAGAAAAAATATTGGGAATGACATAGTCAAATTAGTCACTCTACATTATTAGGATCACTATGATGAAATAAAAAATGCTAATATTACTTGCAGCTAATACATCAACATGTCACCATATACTATGAAGAGGAAAAATCCAGGTTACCAAAGAGCATTTAGACTATTATGCTCTCTATAAATACATACACATATCTGTAAATCCACACACCAAATCTTAAAGGTGACTTGTCTTGTCTGGAGAAATGATGGGATAACTTTTACAAAAACTTATGTACAAATTTATAAGGAAAAAATTATGTATTAGCTTTATGGCAAAATGTTATTTATAAAGTGGAGAGGTGAAAGGACAAAGGGATAAAAAGTGTGTGTAAAGGAAAACTGTGAGTAAACCTAAACATAGGAACCAACACAATATTCTACCCACCTGCTACAGGTGGTAATCAAATTTAACTTTCAAAAGATAGAAGCATGAGCCTGGACACATTTTTCATACCAATACTATTACATTTTTATTTATTTCTCGATGTGGTAAATTTTGTAATTAATAAAACCTGTCTCTTAGTCTCAGCTGCTCAAGGTTTTAACCCACTGAGTTTATGGTAATTTGTTACAGCAGCAACAGAAAACTGACAAAGATGGCGAACAACTTGAAAGCAGCAACCTTATTCATGCTGTTCGCTACTATACTGACAGCATCTAACAAGGAGCTCTGCACACAGTAGGCAATTTATAAATATTTGTCAAAAGAGTGGATGTTTGAATGGATGAAGCAATATTTATTCTCATAACAATTTCCCCAATTACAAAGAGACGTGAGATAAATGCTAAAGTAGCAAATAACAAAGCATTCAAAAAATGCGATCCTCTGAGCAGTCCTTAAATCACTTATATGAATTCCCATACATTGCTAGGCTTATATAACTTGGCTATCACCCGCAGTTACACACAATTTTTAAAACCACCCCAAAAATCACACACAACTTTAAGAATCTGGTATTATTTCTTTTTTGAAGATCTTCTACAACTTGGAAGAATACATTATGGGAAAATATATTTCCACACTGACTGTCAGAAGTAAACATATGCGATGAATTACTGCCTTACTTTGCCATTTTCATCCTGTACTTGTAATCGCCGTTACTGCTTTGACTTACCAGGTTAGTTCTCCAGCAGCACAGAGTCAAGTGAGGGCTACGGAGCTAGTCCAGATGCCAAGGACCGAACTAGACTTCAGAGGAAAACTAAATACCAGTAAACAATGCAAGTGACAATCCAGTGCCTGCAAATTCCTTTGTGATGTTTAAGATGCTGCCTACAATTACAGGCATCTTTTCTAAAGAGCTGGAAATCTGCCTACTGTCTCTGTTGATTTCGTTCAGGCTCAATGAGCTTGAACTTTGTACGGTTTCTCTTCAGGCTTCCTGCAGGGCCCTGGCTCTCAGACCTGAGCACAGATCAGAATAATCTGGAGGGCTTGTTAGGCCCCACACCCTAAGTGTCTGACTCAGGAGGTTTCAGGTGGGATCTTGGGATTTGCCTTTCTATCAATTCCTGAGATCACATTGCTACTGGTCCAGAGAAATCCCTGCAGAAGTAGAGGCTGTTGTATCCCACCCATGTCCCCTTTATTAACTGTTGTGACAGGTGCCTGATAGCAATTCATTGTTATTCTTTTTTTTTCTGTTTATTTGTCATTTTCTCAAAGGACTCCCTGGACAAAGGAGTCTACAGGAATACGACCTGTCTCATGCAAAGAAACAACTGCTTGAGATGTGTATGGAGAGGCAGCTTCTTTGCTGTGTGTGTGTGTGTGTGTGTGTGTGTGTGTGTGTGTGTGTGTTTCAATTCAAGCTCCAAATCTTCCCAAACTCTGGTTGAGTTCACTCTCTTGTTTAATTCCCTTTCACTCTGCTTCCTCACTCCCTCTCCCCTGGGAGGATGTCCTCAATACGTCACTTGCACAAAAATTCTCATCTCAGCCTCTGCTTCTAAGGAACCAGAACTTTCTCATTTCCCCTTTGGTCATATGGCTGTTTGGCTCAATACAATGACGACCAACTGGCTCCTCAGACACCAGAATTGCAATAAATATCTTTAATTCCTAACATAAAACGAGGACCATGCATCTTGTAGAACACTGGGGCCTTTGATATACAAAATGTGGATGGCCATAATTATTTCGCAACCTCCTCATCCACTCTGACAAAAACACATTGCTTAGATTCCTTCAAATCTGGACTCGAACATTATTTCCTCAGAGAAGACTCATTTTTGTTTGACCATCCGTTTCAAGCTGATTTCTCTGTTTAAGGTTGTCATAATTTCATATACCTCAATAACATAGTACTTATCATGGTTTTTAGTGAATAGATAGTATGTTTCTTCTTAATTTAACCATCTGTCTCCCTGGCAGACTTCAGAAAAGTAAGAAATGACAACTTCAATGCCTAGGGTTGTGTTTAATATAAGGTATGGATGCAATACTTATTTGCTGAATGATTAAATGCCTAATTTCTGAAAGAGTGAAAGACTTCCAAATTCTCACCATGAAAGGCAGACATCATCATCTAATGATTGTGGCAAAAATGCACAACATGAACAAATGTGAAGGAGTGTGCCCTCGGCTCTTAGACTACACAGAAGAATTTACTAGGGTCAAGTAGTGAAAAGTGAGAGGAGAAATAGGACATTTGAGAATTAAGTATTTATTTAACCCAGAAGACTAATTTGGAACCCTATGTTCACGATTTATATTTATGTTTCTAAGTGAAAGTCTGAAATTAATAATATCAAATTGCGACTTAATATCATGAGCTGTGCTCAACCCACTTTGTACCTTGTGCTGAATGAAAAGATATCACATTCACCATTCTATTCCTTATATAGGCTTGTGGCTATCATTAAGGGAAAATTTTCCTTATTTTATGCTATCGTGTGCAGTTTTTAAATGGCTCCACATTTGCCAGATAATCAAAGACTAAGATAAAAGGATGTGTATTATTGTTCTCTCTGTGCACTTCTGGTAGGGAAGTGTCAAGTCGTAACATTACCACAATAAATCTTGACACTTGTCTCCTGTACAATCTATTTTGAACTTGAGCATGGAAAGATGAAAACGCATGGAAATCTAAATGAATAATTGTTGGAAAGCTAACTAAGTGACAAAAATGCAAACTAAAGATATTAAAACTCATTTTAGAAGCAAATAGCATTTCATCAGACTTAGCAATTATCCATTAGAGGTTGAAGGTATATTCGCATCATGAAAACAACGTAGAAAATGAGGCTGAACAAAAATAATGAACAGCCTAGTGATTTCTTTTATTGTATTTTAAAATCATCCAATTTAAACACACACACACACACACACACACACACACACACACACACACACGGGAACATTCTTCCTGGAAATAAATCAAGTCACTCCCAGTAGTGCTAAAATCCAAAGTGCCATGTTGGAGGGCATTAAGGAATTTAGTGAAATGGATGCAGACTGCCTCCTTCTCTGAGTCATCAGGTTTTAAATAGAAATGAGATAGTAAATTTCTGCCCAAATCACACTGTGTGTCTTCTCTGATTCACTAGTCTCATTCATCTTGCTACTCTCTAATTTGTAAAGATGCAGCCAACATATAAATATTCATGGCAGCTCTGGAAATAGACTGTGCAGCACTCAGTCTTCCATTAGAAATGGGCAGAACGTCAAATAGGGCTGGAGATGAGTCTCAAAAATGATACACTTGGCTTGTCACTGGATGAGAAAAGAGAATGGCATGATTATGTCAGAGACAAATTTCACAGCTGGGTCTGTGAGCGGACCTCCTGACAATGGCTTACACCGATGGTTCTCAAACCTGCTACACCTGAGAATCACAAGGGGAAGGTTTTAAAACCACTACTGCTTAAGACTGGTGCCCAAAGATTCAGATTTAATCCATCTTGTATAAAACCTAGGCATTTGTACTTTTCAAATTTTTCCAAGTGTTTCTCATAGTCAGCCTGGGTCAAGAACCACTGGCTTAGTCAATGACAAGACACGCTAAGCCACTTGAACAAACTTTGGTTTCATTCTTGGGCATCATGCTTAGGCTGAAAATACAAAAGCAAAAATGGAATTTTTTTCCCCAAGGTATAGTGGAACACAAAAAAGGGAAGGATGACTAGATTGTTCTGTTTTATAAGGATGGAGTGTAATTCTCAAAAACCATCTCAAAGGCCTTAATGGATATGTGTTTACTGGGTGGATGGCAATGAGGTCACGTGAAAGGAAATTTCCAACCAAGGGTATCTCAGATTCAAAATGGCATGTGGACCTGAAAGAGACTGGAGTATTTGTGAATTGTAAGTGGATGGATGTGATTGGAGCACAAAAAAACTGCCCTCCCCTTTCCTTGGTGATTTTGTAAAATGCACCATCTAGCTACGGGTCTGAGATTTTCAGTGTGCTATGAAAAGCAGATAATCAGAGTCATTGTGAGAGGCAAGGGGGATTCATTTTCTATCTGGAATTATATGGTTATAAAGGGTGAAGGCAGTCAGTTCAAAGGATGGCAACTTATTCAATTCACCACTGGGGTATCAAAAGGAAATCCCCATGGAGCTTAAAATAACTCCTACAAACGTGAGAAGCGCACTTCTGAATTCAAGTCCCTCATCACTTCATTATGGGTCTGCACCCATCAATTACAACTTCTGGATCCCTACCAACCAACACATCCTCACACCTCAAAATCTGAATCTGTATGGGAAGGCTCCTAACAGGTGTATGGAACCTCCGGGTATTTGTCTAGAAATATGGATCCATTTGCCTATATCTTCCCACACTTAGTGCCCGACTTCTCACATTTAGCATTGGTGACAGGGGCTAAGGGAACCCACTGATAAGGCAAAGGCACATGGTCTCTAAGAGCGCAGGAACACGGGGCTCTGAATCCCAAGCCTTCACAGCAGCCAACCAAGCACAGTCCTTCCATTACAAACAGTGACTGTCACCATCAAGGTGGGCAGCACTCAACCTGTCTTTGCATTTTTACCAGGTTTGAAAAGCAACACTAACTAATATAATGTTATATGTCAACAATATCTCAATTTAAAAGGGGTGTGACCAAGGGGCAAAGTGACAAAGTGACTTCTAGCCACATAGCCACCTACTGGCCCACGCCTCACCTGCTACCTGGAAAACAACTCCACTTTTCAGGGTTAGCCTCTGACGTCAAGCCTATCGTATTATAATGAAAGCAATAAAATATCATTTATTTATTTATTTAAAATTCAATATTCAAGAAAACTGGCTTCCTTCCATCAACCAATTTTTAACAAATATCAAACCAAATCTAATGGCAGGGGGATGGGGACGAAAGTGGGGGGGATTGTTTGACATGGGTAAATTTAGAGAACATTCTATCAAATTTACTGTTTTTAAAGAAATGTTCCCTACTCTCCAATGGTTTATCATCTTCAAATGCAATACTGACAGGACATTCTGAGATGGCACATAGACATTTTAGAAAATGTCTCAAATATTTTAAGAAAAACACTAAACTGCCTTAACTCCTTTGTAAATGTGGTTATCTCATATTTTTAAAGAATTATAATTATTTGGTTTCCCATGATTTCAAAATCATTAGTTCAGTATCTGCTCAGCAATAGCAACAACAAAATATCCTGTCCTTTTAGACTTGTTGTACATGTTGGTACATCTCTAATATCCAGCTGTTTTCAGTAAGATTCAAGAATAATAGAGCTATCTGTGCTCTGAGCAGATCAAAGCTGGTAATGTGCCCTAAGAAAATATAAAAATTAGTAAAAGTTTTAGGTGCAAAGGTATCCATGACAGCATCATTTATCTTGGTAAATTTTTGTTTGAAATGAACATTTTCTGTTTGAAACAATCTAAATAACCAAGCCTGGGGGATTCTACCAGGTGGTGAATAATGCATCAATTAAGCAAATGAAACTTTCCAAAAACTACTGCCTGTAGCCTATTTTTATTTGGCCCTCAAGTTAAGAATTATTTTTACATTTTTTAATGGTTGTACAAACAGGTTAAAAGAATACCATTTTAGGCCAGCCGAGTGGCTCAGTGGTTAAGAGCTGGCTTGGGATGCCAGCAGCCCCAGTTTGGATCCCACATATGAGGGCCAGTGACACTGCCCTCAAAAAACAAACAAACAAAAAAAGAATACCATTTTATAACCCACGAAATTATAGCAAATTCAAATTTTAGTGCCATACAGTTTTATTGGAACACAGAAATGCTCGCGCATATACCTATTACGTACTCATTTACATGTTGTCTATAGCCATCTTGCTACTATGGCATAGTAAATTAGTTAAGATGGAGCCCATATGACCCACCAACCTCAAATATTTACTGGAAGAGTCTGCTGACCCCTGGGCTACTGTCAAGGGGAGAGAGAATACAGATTCTGGGATCAGATGGCTTGGTTTTGTGTGTCCAGTTGGCATTTATTATCTATGTGACACTAGGAAAGATACTTCTCCTCTCTGAGCTTCAATGTCCTTACTTGTAAAATGAAGATAATAGAAGTACCTGCCTGGAAGGATTGTTGCAATAATTGCATCGTAATACGTAAAGCGCTTCCAGCTGTGCTGTGTACCAAATAAGACCCATGATAAATAGCTGTAGTTACTACATATCTACTAACATGAAAACTGCTCAAATGTTAGGTGGAAAGCCAGATAAAACTGAATGTATACTGTGATTATAACTGTCTATAATAAAAGCCTCACGTTAAAACTGCAGTAGAACATATGCCAAAATATTAACAAATATTACCTTTACCTAGAGGTATTTTTCTTTTCCATTCTTCCCTAGTTTACTGTATTTGTATGTATCAAAATAGCTATAGAATGGTAAAGCAATCATAAATATGAAAAGGGTGGAGATTGTTATAACTATGGAAATGGTTCTGTGAGAGTGGGAGTGAACATGCAATTGGCAGCCATGAATATCCTGTGACCCAAAAGCTCTGCCCCTCCTGCGACTCCACATGTTCTCACAAACCTTTTACAATCACATTTCTTTTCCTTTTTTACCAAAAGGTAAGAGTGACACTTCTGTACTGCCTGTGCTGCTGGTCCCTTCAAAGTGTGAGACGACGAGGTTGCCCTAGCTCATCCCATTACACACACTGCTAATTACCACTGACTTCTGCTGACACCACACTTCATTAACCACAGGGAAAATTTCATTCCCAGCCTCTCTGCTCCAGGCACTTGTCTCCAGCAGCCCTCCCTATAGACAACTGAATTTTTATTCAGTATTAAATAAATCTTCTCATTCTTTCAATCGATCAACAACAACAACAACAAAAATTAAAAAGGGGGGAACTTGCAGGTCTACTTAGGGTATGTGACTGGATCCCTGAAGAAAAAAGTGCAGAGGTGTGTAAATTGAATACCAATCCTTAGCCATCATTTATTAAAACCATCGATTTACCCGTAATACTCTATTTGAAACATCAATTCACATATTTCATTCTTTACTTTCTAATACTCCTGAAAATAGCACTAACACACAAAGTGGTGAATGTCAGGGTAAGTAAATTCTGCTAGTGTGAGTTCATGTTCGAGGCAGGGGATTTGGCCTCTAATAAAACGTTTAGCTCCACCTAACTGGGAGGGTATTATTTTCCCAAATGACAGGTTATACCTCAGGACTCATGTTGAAAATTGTAAGAGGCCCCAGGAAAAAAAATTGGATTGTTGGGTGTAACTCAAATAACTAGAACAATGTCTGACAATAAGCCTCATCATAATTCAGTCTTGGCATCCATCCATCCATCCATCCATCCATCCATCCATCCATCCATCCATCTATCCATTTATGAATCCACCCATCCTTGATCTTCACATATGAAACTGAGTAAAACAAAAAATTAAATTCAGAGCCTATAGGAAATAATAGGGTCATCTTTGAACAAACACAACTCATATTTAAATATATACTGTTGAGGCTGATGATAAAAATTAATCAGACTCTATTAATAAGACTATACAATAGGGAATGCAGACAAGTAGACACATACACTGAACACAATGTGGTAAGAGTGACAATAATAGCTTGCCCAAGATCCCAAAAATGAAGTGATATATTCCATGGGAAAGAGATTAGAGAGAGAGATGTCCCACATGCAAGACATGGTCCCCAAGTAGGAGATGCTGAGCATCCTGCAGATTTTCCCATGTAATTAACCCCTGACATTACTGATAAGTTTTCATGCATAGCTATGGTTTATTATCAGAGAGGGGAATATAACATGCAAATGATCCACTATAGTGCAGTCATCACATGGGCCATCTTTTTTGAAAATCGAGAGTCATAGCTGCAGGAGAAAGGTGGATTTCTCTCATGTGATCAGATTCATGCTTCGCTTCACTCTTTCCTATCTCATTCCTTTTTTTCACTTTCTTTTTCTTAAAGAGAATCTTCTTTAAAAATGTATGTTCTTCAGACACAGAATAAAGAAATGTTCTTTAACATTATTTGGTTTAGTTTTGATTCAATAGCTAAACTTGAAATTGAGTCAGATCACTAGGGGATGACAAAGAAAACTTTTTTAATGGACATAGAAATCTATTTATTATTTTTTACTTGAAGATAGACAAATGAGCACTAGATACTGATCCAGCACAGAGACCCAAATGGAAGGCATTTACAGGTGTACAAGGATGAGCCTTCTCAAGGAATTACTGGGTTACACTTTGGTTTTTTTTTGTTTGGTTTTTTTTTTGTTTTTTTTTTTGTTTTTTTTTATGAGAGCTCTTCAAGTGAGAGCTCTAACAGGATTGGTGCAAAGAAAGACTGGGTTATTATAATTTTAAGGCAAGATGGCTGCCATCTTGGACCTGTGAATTCATTCCACCTTGCTTTTGGAATAGTCATTTGGCCGTCTACACTAATGACAAGTTAAAGGTTTGCCTTTTAAAAAAAGACTATGTATAAGGAATTATGACTCTAAATATTAGGAAAAAGTTTGTTTCTTAACAAAAAAAGAGTGGACATGACCATACCAGTTAAGAACTCCATAGCCAAGCTCTAACAGTAAAAGGAATTACACAAGGTAAAATGAATCATAATTAGTTTATTAACTAGATACCAAGAACATTATCAGTAAGGCCTAGAAACATTGCTAATTTATATTTTGATGGATTTTTCTTTGTTGTATGAACAACAGTAACAACAAAATGAGAACTGAATTAATGACAATAAAATCTCCTAGCAATTTTCATTAATATAAGAAATGATCAATTCTGATAAGTGTAATCCAAGCCTATGGATCTTGTTAAATCTCATTAAAGAAGTTGGTCTGGGAAGTTCATTATCTGTCCTTCAATTCTCAATGATAGCTTTGCTGCATAGAATAATCTTGGTTGTAGGTCCTTTTTATCCACCACTTTGAATATTTCCTACCAATCCCTTTTTGCCTGCAAAGTTTCTGTTGGGAAATCAAGTGATAGTCTTAAGGGAGATCCCTTGTAGGTAAGTAACAGCCTTTTTCTAAGTGCTTTTAAGATTCTCTCTTGTTTTTTTTTTTTTTTCGTTTTGTTTGTTTTTTACTTTTTTTTATTTTTAATTAGTTTCAGGTGTACAACACAGTGCAATAGTTATACTTTTTACCCCTCAAAGTGACAACTTCCTCCCCCAATTTGCCACCCCACTCCTCCCCCCCATATCATATATATCTATTACTCTCCTTTTGACTTCCTTCCACAGTATAATCCACATCCCGTGACTATCTATATATTCAATTACAGTTGGTATACAACTTGAAAACAAAGTCTATAACAAGAGACAAAGAAGGACCCAGTAATCCCACTTCTGGGTATTCATCGGAAGAAATCCGAAACACTACTTTGAAGGGACTTGCGTTCATTACAGCGCTATTTATTGATAGCCAAGGTATGGAGGCAACCTGGGTGCCCATTGATGGATGACTGCATAAAAAAGAGGTGGTACAATGGAATATTATTCAGCCATAAAAAAATAACGAATTCTTTCCATCTGCAGCAACATGGATGGACCTAGAGGCATTTTGCTGAGTGGAGTAAATCAGACAGAGGAAGACAAATGCCATGTGATTTCACTTATATGTGAAATCTAAAGAACAAAATAAACAAACAAACAAAACAGAAACAGACTCATAGATATAGAGAATGTTTTGATGGTTCCAGATGGAAGGTAGGTTGTGGGGATAAGTTAAAAAAGGTAAAGAGATTAGGAGGTACAAATTAATAGTTATATATTAGTTATGGGGATGTAAAATATAGCATAAGGATTATAGTCAATAATATTGTCATAGCTTATGTATGGTGTCAGATTGTTACTAGATTTATTGGGGTGACCACTTCATACGTTACATGTCTAATTATTGTGTTGTATACCTGAAGCCAATATAATATTGTATTTCAACTGTAATTGAAAAATAAAAATTATAAAATATTTAAGTAATTACTGATAAATTTTGACTCATTATCTATAAGCTTTAATGCAAAACCAAGCCTAGCTAATGCCTTCTACACTTTTACTGTAGAGTTGAGTGATGCATTCCATACTCAAAAATAAAGTCAAGGAAAAAAAAAAAGTTGGTCATGGTCTGGTTATTAAACAGAACAACAAGAAAGATCAACTCGATATTTAGTGTGTCATTTTGTGTTTCTTAGAAAGGATGGACGCCTAAAGTCAGACCCAAACACCAGACAACTGATGTGTGTGTGTGTGTGTGTGTGTGTGTGTGTGTGTGTGTGTGTGTTTGTGTGTGGTAGGGAGGAAGGTGTCTCATTCCAAAGATGAAAACCAAGTGTCCATAAATCGAGTCAAGTATAGAAACTATAAGAATCTTTGTGTGCTTTCTTTTGCAATAGAATATTATCTAGCTTTGTGAATATATGACTAGTTTCTTACATTTCCACAACTACCCAGGCACTATTTTTAACAATAACTATTAGAAAGCAGGCATAAATATACAAGCTGTTAAAATAGAACTTTTAAACACTGTAAACCATCTGTATATGAACAGATAAAATCATGTCTTCTGCTCCAGATATTTCTTTCCTCCTAAACCTCAGCCTAATATTCTGAGGCTGTTTTTTCCTCCCTTACTTAATCTTTCCCTGATTTCTTCAGCCTATGTGGGTACATCCTACCCCTGATTCATTAATATTCATTCTCTGGGATATAGGTATCATGTTTTGAATGATTCTTATTAATGACTCCCCTTTAGAATTAATAAAATTATAAACGGCTTAAGCCTCAGGCTATGATTTGTACTTGTTCAGCAACCTTTTGATTCCATGGGGGATGAGTGTAACAGAGGAGGGAAGTGCAGGATGCACCTCAGGCACAGTACATGCTGGGTTATTTATTGAGCTGCTCTGTGCCAGGTTCTTTACTAGGCTTTAGTTATTGGTGGACAAAACAAATAATGCCTTGTCCTTGGGGACATTATAAGCTGTGAGAAGGCACAGTCAATTAATAAGTAGTCAAATAAATGACTGCAATGTGTCATAGTTCACTAAAGAAACATACTGGAGGGCCAGCCAAGTGGTACATTGGTTAAGAGCTGGCTTGGGACACCAGTGGACCCCGTTTGGATCCCACATATGAGGGCCAGTGACACAGCCCTCTACAGCTAAGGTGGTGAACAACAGCTCCACCTTGAGTTAGGCTGCTGTGAGTCCCCAGGATGGCATAGCTGCAGCCCCTGCTGCAGTGGGCTGACATAGGCTACAATGTGTAGCCAGCAGCCAGTGTGAGCGGCTGGCAGCTGGTGTGAGCTGCCAAGAGCCACTGTGAGCAGCCATCCAGAGTCCAGAGTCCATCGACCCATCTGCTTCACCTAAGAAGAGTGCAATGATGATACCAACATGAGCCAGTGAAGCAATCTTCTCCACAACTAGACTGAAGAACAAAAGAACAGCAACTTGTCTGTTCCCCTTCCCCTGTTCCCCAATGCTGTTCCCGTCCCCCAATTTCCCAATAAAAAATAAATCTTAAAAAAAGAAAGAAAGAAACATACTGGATTCAAGGATGGCGAATAATGACCTAGGCTTGACAATGTCTGATATCCACTTTCACCTTTTCTCTTGTCAACCATTTGATATGGTTCTAGTTTAGAAACTTACATACACTTGGAGAAAGAGAAAAAGTGTTCCTATAGAACCTTGATGACAGTGGTTATAAATGAGTTTCTCAGGCTGCCTGGCTGGATAAAAATTAATTGAGGAACTGAGGATGAAGAGTGTATGAGACTCCTAAGGTAGAAAACTTGGGAGCTTAGCAAAGAGAGTCAGGTGGGGTGAAAGGAAATAGTGGAGGAGAATAAGATTACTCTAAAACACTCCTTTCTCCAGAATATTTCATCAGTTACCAAACAAGTACAGTAATATCTTGGTTTGTAAGCATAATTTGTTCCAGAAACAAACTACTCATATTTGAAGATATAGTTTGTTTACTAAGTTAAAATGTGTTAGAAATGTTTGCTTGTCTTGTGGAACATTGACAAACCAAGTTACTCAGAATCCAAGGTTTTACTGTATTTGCATATTTCATCTCAGTAAGTTGCTGAACTTACATAAATAGAGGGAGTATTATCTTCAATCCAGTGGCTGATTAAAACCCTTCTATAATGTAACACATTCTGTATGTCAGAAGTCTAGGCATAACTAGTATGGGTTTTACAAGATGAAATCAAAGTTTTACGTAGAGGTAGGGTCTTATCCGAGGCTTCATTTCTTCTTCTAATGTTACATCATCGTTAGAAGTTATTTACTGTGGCTTAGAACTTAGGGAGACTTCACTTCTTCAAGCCCAGCAGGAGAAAGTCTTTCATGCTTTGAATCTGTTTTTCCGGGAGAGCATGAACCCTCATTTAAGCAGTTCACTTGTTTAGGTCAAACATACCCAGGTAATCTCCTTTTTGAATAAGTCAAAGTCAGCTGATCATGGACCTTAATTGGATCTGCAAACTCCCTTCTCTTTTGTTGTATAACATAACCTTATCACAGGGGAAAATCTCGTAAGTCCAAATTCCTACTCACAAGCAAGGTTATACAGTGAGACAGTGCATGAATATAGGAGTGGAGATCTTGTGGGACATTCAATAATTCTGCCTATCACACTGGACCTGCATCTCCTTTCTCCTGGCCTTGGAGTACAGTAGTTGAATTGAGTAGCAGCCACTTCCCTTTTACATTTCACCACACTTCTCTGAACTCATTATTGTATGCTAAAACTGGGATTGAATGTCAATTATCACCTATAATACCCTTACGCTATTGTTATTTGTATCCAATAATCCATTCATTCATTTATATACACATATGACCAACTTCACTCATTTCTGATAAATATTGAGTAGAGCATGCATTTGAGTTTGAAACTCCAGGTTTCATTCAATTAAAACATGACAGTGAAAATATTCTCTGTGCTGTAATATCTGAGATCCCTAAAGTTTTACAGTCTAAGTATAGGACCTTTCTTCTAATCTTTTACCTATGATAGATGTAACAAAGAGGCATTCACTAATTTGCTATATGTATTTTGCACCCAAAAAGAATTGGTAAAAATGTGTTGGACCGGCCAAATGGCGTGGTGGTTAAGCGCTGGCTTGGGAAGCCAGCGGCTCCGGTTCAGTCCCACATGTTAGGGCCAGTCACACTGCCCTCAAAAAAAAAAAAAAAAGTAGTGTTCAAGGGCTGGCCAAGTGGCACGGTGGTTAAGAGCTGGTTTGGGACACCAGCGGCCCTGGTTCGGATCCCACATATGAGAGCCAGTGACACTGCCCTCAAAGAAAAACAACAAAAACAAAACAAAACATTTGGGCCGGCCGAGTGGCGCGGTGGTTAAGCACTGGCTAGGGAAGCCAGCAGCCCCGGTTCGGTCCCACATATGAGGGCCAGTAACACTGCCCTCAAAAAAAAACCCAAAAAACAAAACAAAACAGAGAATTGGTAAAAATGTGCTATATTCCTGGGTAGAGAAATAATATGGTACAAACAGTTACTTGTTTCTCTTAAGAGAGATATAAGTATTTGTTTGGTTATTAATAGCCCTGGTCTTCTACTACATTTGAAAACATTACCATTAGACACTGATCTAGCATATTACAGTTCATACAATAGCTGCACATCTTCTGATTCTCTCAATGACCCTGTGAGGTGGGTAAGTTTCTTTCCATCATTGAGGAGAAAACAGAGACTAAAAGTTTCATTGGATTTTCAAGGTCATCTACGAAGAAGACATAGGAATCCTAACTATATATGCATCAAACAACAGAGCTCTGAAATACGTAAAGCAAACACTGATAGAACAGATAGGAGAGAGAGAGACAAATGCAATATTCTAGAGATTTCAAAATGTATTTCTCACCAATTGAAAGAATAACTAGACATAAAATGAGCAAAGATATAGAAAAACTCAACAGTAACATCCATGGACAGGATCTAATCAAAATTTATATTAAGTTCCACTCACCAACAGCAGAATATACAGCAATGCTTTGGTTTGCAAGCATAATTCATTCTGGAAACAAACTACTTGTCTTGCAAGACATAGCTCGTTTACCAAGTTAAAATGTATTAAAAATGTTTGCTTGCCTTGTGGAACACTCAAAAACCAAGTTAATCGCGATTCAAGGTTTTACTGTACTTTTTTTTTTTAAAGTTTGCATGGAGCATTTACCAAGATAGGTCATATCCTGGGCCATAAAGTAAACTTCTACCAAAAAAATTAAAAAAAATAAAAAATAAATAAATAAATATATATATATATATATATATATATATATTAATTATATATATTAGTAATTATATATATTTGTATATATATAATTACATAGTGTGTTCTCTGATGACAATGGAAACAAACTAAAAGTCAATAACAGGAAAATGACAGAAAAATTTCCAAATACATTGTAACAATACAACATACTTCTAAATAATACAAGTGGCAAAGAAAAGTCTCAAGGAAAACAAAAATTACATTTCATTGAATGATAATAAAAATGCAGCATATTAAAATCTGTAGAACACAGAGGGAAATTTATAGCATCAAATACTTACATTAGAAGAAAGAAAAATCTTGAATCAATAATCTAAAGCCCCATATTAAGATATAAGAAGAAAAAGAAAATTGCCCTAAAAACAAGTAGATGGTAGGACATAAGATGAAAAACATAAATCAATGAATTCTAAAACAGAAAAAAACTTAGGAAGCACCATGAAATAGAAAATTGTTTAGTTCAAAAAGATCAATAAAATTGACCCACCTCTATCAAAATTGAAAAAATAAAAAGAGATAAAACACAAATTACCAAGGTCAACAATAAAACAAAAAAATAAAACAACAAACCAACTAGATATTATAGGGATATCAAGGGACTACTTTGAAAACTCTACACACATAAATATTTGATTACTTAGATGTAATAGACCAATTTCTCGTGAAGCACAATCCAACACAAACTACCAAATATGAAATAGATAATTTGGATAGCCCTATAACTATTAAATGCATTTAAATCATATATTTTTTAAAAAATTCTAAAAATAAACAAACAAGCAAATAAAAAACTCTAAGACCAGATAGTTCCAATAGAGAATTCTAACAAAGCTTTAAAGAATAATTACCACCCTTTCTACATAATCTCTTCCAGAAAATAGTAGAGAATGGAGTACTTCTCACATCATTTTATGAGGCCAATATTAACCTGATACCAAAACCTGACAAAGAGAGTTGGAAAAAAGAAAACTATAGACCAATACCCCTTATAAATATATACACTAAAAAAAAATGCTTAATACAAGATTAGCTAATAGAATTCAGCAATACATAAAGAGAATTATACCTTCTGACTATGTGGGGTATATTTTAGAGATTCAGGCTGGATTAACAGTCAAAAACCAATTAATAAAATTTATCATGTTAGGGGGGAAATCACATTGTCACATAAATTATTTCAGAAAAATAATTTATGACAAAATGCAGTACTTGTTCATGATAAAAATTCTCAAATAACTGTAAATATAGGGTCAATTTCTCATCTTGGTAATCTACAAAAATAGTTAATATCATATATAATGGTGAAATACTGAGTGTTTTTCCCCTAAGATTGGAAACAAGGTAAGGATGTCCAATCTTTTTGTTGTTGTTGTTGCTGTTATTTATTATTATTATTATTATTATTATTATTTAATCTATCTATCCCACTGCTGTGACCCCAGTGTGAGGGCAGATAATGCCTTTTCACTCAATAATTGCTTGTGGGGTTAACATGTGTGATAAGGATGCAGAGATGGTGGGTTCTATAAGTTTCTAGTTCAATAAGTTTTCTGTTTATTTGGATCCCCAAGGGAAGGAGAATAACTTAGTAATGACAAAGGCAGATTCAAAATAGCAGATAGATTTAAATTAGTCAATTTTTATTTTTTTTAATAAAGGGGAAAGCACTTTCACTACTGTTATCTCGCATAGTGCTTGGAGTCTTAGCCAGTGCAATATAGTAAGAAAAAGAAATAAAAGGTATGCAGTTCAGAAAAGAAGAAACAAAGTTATCCCTATTTGTAGATGATGCAATAGTGGGCAATCATCCTCTATCCTATCAGGTAACAAGCATGACAATAAATACCATACCACTGTGATGGTTGGTTGTACAGAAAAACAGGAGTCTAGGTCCTTGGTGACTTCATTAGTCACCACATCAAGCCTGGACTTATTTTTGGAGTTCCTATTACTTGAGAAAAATAAATCTTTTATTTTGTCAACAGACTATATTATCTCTTACAGATGAAAAGCAATCCTAAGGGCTGGCCGAGTGGCGCAGTTGTTAAGCGCTGGTTTGGGACGCCAGCGGCTCCGGTTCAGATCCCACATGAGGGCCAGTGACACTGCCCTTTAAAAAAAAAAAAAAAGAAAGAAAGAAAAGAAAAGCAATCCTTAATAGTCTTTGTGCTAATCCATTCTCCTATCTTTAAGTATAATGAAGTATACATTTCACATGAGGTTAAGAAATATATATTGTAGCCCATAAAGAATGGTCTTTAGAACTGAATTTATGTGTTCCCCAAGTCCATGTGTTTTAAGCATTAACACCCAATGTGATTGTACTTGGACACAGGACCCTGAGGGAAGTAACTAAGCTTAAATGAAGTCATAAGGGTAGGACCTTGATCTGACAGAATTGGTGTTTTTATAAAAAGAGAAAGAGACAACAGAACTCTCCTCTCTCTCTCTCTCTCTCTCTCTCTCTCTCTCTCTCTCTCTCTCTCTCTCTCTCTCTCTCTTTCTCTTCATACACAGAGAAAAACCATGCAGGAAGATGGTCATTGACATGCAAGGAAAAGAGCCTTCACAAGAAGCTAACCCTGGTGCACCCTGATCTTGGACTTCTAGCCTCCAGAATACTAAGAAAATAAATATATCTTGTTATGGCAGCCTCAATGGACTCATATAAATGTCTTAACAGAAATGAAGGAACCAGGTCAATTCATAACGAAAGTGTGGACAACAGAATTAAATTCAAAGAAATTCAAGACAAGCAAATGAGTATAAATGGCAGTTAAAGATTAGGTCTACTGAAAACAAATCAATAAGGTAACTGTGAGGATACAAAATTGTATTCATATATGCATATATTTAGATTTCATAAGTGAAGCTATTTCAAGTATTTCATCAGGTTTCTTGAGTGTGATTACCAAAGTATGTTGGCTGTTTCTTTACCATTCTAGTGGGTATCTAGTAACAGTATTGCTAAGGGGTTGCTGTGTTTTCCACATGCATTCTATAAATTTGTTCAGAATGGTGAAAGGTGTCTAGATAGAGGAGGACACAATAGACTATATACTCAAAACTTCAGTAAATAGGCAAATAAGTAAATAAGAATTCCTTAATGAGGGTCATTTAACAATGTAGTATAAGCTTCCAAGGAGTTTTGTTTTTAATGTAATTATGGAGGCATAATGGTTTAAAAACAGAAATGGAGAAAAGCATAGCCACCCCTAGCCCTTCCACACAAAATTGTTGTGCTGGTGGGTACAAGAATAAGCAAATTTGAAGATCCACAGAGAAATAGCAAGTTGAGCAAATTCCTGGAAGTTACAGTGAATGGACTGCATGAAGAGTAGGCGAGCTAAGGGATCTCCATTCTGGAAATACACAAAATGTCCCCACACTTGTTTGTCACACAGCAGCCTACCCATCTGCCCCCATGTACCTTCCCATAAAGAGTGGAGTGTCTATAGAGACAGATTTTTTTAGGGACATTGCTTTAACATTATGCCTACTCTGCTTGCATCCCTGTTTGGCACCATAAGATGGCTGGTTAGTCAAAGATGCATAAGATCCCTCAAGAGAGGAACAACCTAAGACAGGCACAGTCGCTTGGGTGCCATAAGAAGAAATCATGAAGTTGATGAGGGTGGGCACAGACCCCCAGTCTGGGAGCTGACAGCCAGCTTATGGACTAATTGATGTGATAACATCTGTCCTCCGTGTAATCTTATCAGTGAGTTTTGGCATAAAAGGTTTCTGTCTCTTAGGGAGGTTGCATGTAAGCACAGCATGGGACTTTCAGTAATGGCAGCCTGCAGGCATGCGTGATTTGGCCCTGAGCTACGTTCTCAGACATGAGACTCACAGACCAGGGAAGATACTTTGATCCTTTCTTACGTCTGAGACAATAAAAGGAGCACTCAGGCCTGATTCAGGGCTCAGTCCTTGAGACTTGAGTGCCCTGGCCCCACAAGCATTTTCTCTCTCTTTCTTAACTTTTCGCCGTCCCTTCTCACTCTCCCACTGCTCTGTCGTGCAGGACGTGAAACACACTTGCTTAGCGTTGACCATCGCTGTGCTTGCTTCTGAATGTATCCTGTTCACGTGAAGCAAATTCATGAACATGTGTTCCAAGTTCATTCATATTTCTAAGCCAGAGAGCTTGAAATTCTCTAGGACACATTCCAACACCAGAAATGAAGTGTGGTATTACTGTCTATATTAGTCTGTTATATTAGCTTAATAGAACTTTCTGTTTGTTTGTTTGTTTGTTTTTAAATCTCTCTCCTGATTCTACCCCATTGATTCCTTCCCTGGAGGAAACCATATTACTCTAGATATATTCAACCTTGAATGAACATAGATGTGATTTTATGGAGAGAGCTTAAAATGTACAAAGGCCTTGTTATAATTTGATGAAAAGAGAAGTGTCATCATTAATCACAGACCTAGATGGTGGGGAGGCGCTGGCACCAAAGTCCCTGAACTTAGTTTGCCCTGGACCATGGGAAGAATAAGGGCCATCTCTACCAAGCAACAAAGTATCTCTGCTCTCTTCAGTGACAAGTGATATGGAAAAATCCTCCACACCAACTTTACAAAAACTCAAGCAAACAGAAAAGGAAGTATGCTACAAAGCTATTCTTGATTATCTTAGTGTGAACCAAAGCCAATTTTCTTTTTTTTATAATTACCTCCTTAAAACATGGCAATATACAAGAGAAAAGAAATATTCTACAGGTAGCAATGACAATATGTGAACATCTTAAAAACATGATTTAAATGCTTTCAGACGTTTCAGTATTCATGGTATACAATAAGCTTCAAGAGATAAGGTTTACCACTCAATAAGGACAGAGAATTGTAATGTGAGGTTTAACTTCAGACTCTGGGATTGGATAGATAGCTGTTTGATATGATGAATTAAAACTGAGTGATGAATTAAAACTGAGTCAGCCATCATGCCATATACGCATCTGACCATATAGATATTCTACTTTCATGCTCATAGCATCAACCCATTTTACCTCCTAGGACAGGCCAGGAATCTCTGTTCTTCTGTCCATTTAATATTGGGTTATATCAAATCTCTCTCTATAGCACAAAACATTTAAACTTCAAAATTCAGTGTTGTATATTCTGTCAGAGAGAATAGTTTTATTTGGTGAAGCTCCTGATGATGAGGAAACATCCACAGAGAAAATGGATTTTGTAGAAATGGAGGGTTTGATAAGCAACATAAATACCGGGAGAATTTTTTTTCATATAAAACTGCAATGGCTTATAAAAAAAAAATGTTTCCTACTCTTCTCCAAACTGCAAAGAGTATTTCTAGATACACACAGAGTGGGGGATCTTTTCACAGATGTTACATTTGAGCAGTTACCCTGCAAATCTTCTTGATAATATAAAGACTTATTTGATAGCAATCAAGAAACAGAGGTGTGTGTGGGGGGAAGAATTTTACAACTTAAAAAATCTGTGTGAGCAAGGCAAATGTTTATATTCCTAAATCTTAAATACCATGGAGATTTCTTCATAGGAAATCATTCATTTTGTATATCACCTCTAGAGCAAGGCATTGGAAGACTTGGAGCAAACTGAGGCACATACAAGCACTAGATAGTGGCAAAGTCCTTCCCAAATTTGAAACCCCTTCCAGAACCAGGCTGTGGTAGGTTCTGGTCAAAAATATTGACTGTTCTATTCAATAAATGGTGCTGGGAAAATTGGACTGACACATGCAAAAAAGATGAAACTGGACCCCCTCCTTATGCCATATACAAAAACAAATTCAAAATGGATTAAAGACTTAAATGTAAGACCTGAAACCATAAAAGTCCTAAAAGAAAATATAGGGAGTACATTTGCAGACATTACCCAGAGCAATATTTTTACTGATTACATCCCTGCGGGCAAGGGAAGTAAAAGAAAAAATGAACATATGGGATTATATCAGACTTAAAAAGTTTTTTTCACAACAAAGGAAACCATCAATAAAACAAAAAGGAAGCCTACTGATTGGGAGAATATATTCGCCAACGATATATCTGATAAGGGGTTAATATCCAAAATTTATAAAACACTCATGAAACTCAACACCAAAGAAACAAACAACACAATTAAAAAATGAGCAGAAGATATGAAGAGACATTTCTCTAAAGAGGACATACAGATGGCCAACAGGCATATGAAAAAATGTTTAACTTCACTAATCATCAGAGAAATGCAAATAAAAATCACAATGCGATACCACCTCACTCCGGTCAGAATGGCTATCATAAATAAATCAACAAACAACAAGTGCTGGCGGGGCTGTGGGGAAAAGGGGACCCTGCTACACTGTTGGTGGGATTGCAGATTGGTGCAGTCACTATGGAAGTCAGTATGGAGGTATCTCAAAAAAATTGGAAATGGAACTACCTTTTGACCCAGCAATTCCACTCCTAGGTATTTATCCCAAAAACCCAAGACACTTATTCAAAAAAATATATGCACCCCTATGTTTATTGAAGCGCTATTTACAATAGCCAAGACTTGGAAACAACCGAAATGCCCATCGGTAGATGACTGGATTAAGAAATTGTGGTACATTTATACAATGGAGTATTACTCTGCTATAAAGAAGAATGAAATCGTACCATTTGCAATGATATGCGTGGACCTAGAGACTATTATGTTACATGAAATAAGTCAGTCAGAGAAAGACAAATACCATATGATCTCACTTATATGTGGAATCTGAAAAACTGAATGAATGAGCAAAGTAAACAGAAACTGTCTCATAGATATAGAGGAAAAACAGGGTTGCTAGTTGGGAGGGGGGTGGGGATGAGGGAGAAGGGGAAGGGATTAGACAGCAAAAATAGGCAACTACAGTATTGCCACAGGGATATGAAAGACAGTTTGGGGAATATAATTAATAATGTTGTAAATATTTTGTGGGGTGTCAGATGGTCACATGTCTTGCTGGGGAGACCATTTCATGGATGGAGTAGAGGCTTGATCACTGCACTGTACACCAGAAGCTGAGGTTGTATAATGTTGTACACCAACTGTAATTGAATATATATAGATCGTCATGGGATGTGGATTATACTGTGGAAGAGAGTCAGAGGAAGTGTAATAGATATATATGATATGGGGGGGGAGGAGTGGGGTGGCGAATTGGGGGAGGGCGGTTGTCACTTTGAGGGGTAAAATGTATAACTATTGCACTGTGTTGTACACCTGAAACTAATTAAAAATAAATAAAATATATATATATGCTACACCATGGGATAGAATTGGAATTTGCCGCTGTGTTGGTACAAGGCTTGACCACATAGTCTGCCTTGTCCCTCATGGGAGCTAATGAGATGCCTCCACATCACTGATGTGAGTAATGGCCATTTGACACACTTTGGCTAATGACTTGTGAAGAACAAATGTGTATCTCTTGTGAGTCCAAGTTTGAGCCTAGTTATAGTTCCCCACACCTCATTTCTCCTGCCACAAGGCCAGTTATATCCTAGACAAGGACTGCTTCTGCAGCCTGGGTCCCCACTGAACTATGGAGTACAGCTGTTACAGACTACACTGGCAAATAGGAGCATAAACATAAAAATAATGCTTTGGTTTTTTAGTTAATTGACATTTTGGGGCTCTCTGTTATTACAGCATACCCCAATCTATCGAGATACACAACATGACAAGAGAACATGGTGGAAATGTATAAAACTCTATTTTATACTCAATATTATATTTTATATTCAATATAATATTTTATACTTAATATCCTTGTATTAGAGACCTACCAAATCATTCTGACAAGTAATTGGTAGTTACCTGGAGTTATGCCAGTAGATCATTTGTAACTAACCTGACATAAGTGCTTCAGCTCATTCCATGGTCTATGTACCATCTCAACGTATCCTTTGCACCAAAACAGAGTGCAACAATAATCTCTTCACTAACAGATCTTCTTGTGAATTACTTGTTGAGAGAATAAATTATTATTATTTTTTTTTTCAGGAGTGGAATTTAGTAGTATTTCAACACATTTCAAATGCTTTGAGTCAGCAATTTCAACTTCAGAAAATAGTGTAATCAGTAAACATATGCATAAAGCTATGCACAAGCATTACTTCTATATAATATTGAAAAAAATAGTGAAAACAACCTGAATACCCAATAGAAGACAAGCTAAATAAATTCTGGTATACTTTTTAAATAAGCAGCCAGAATAAATCATGTGATCCCATGGGAAATGCTCAAAATATATTGAGAAAAAAATCATATTATATGACACAATAGATGGGGTAATCCAAACGATATTCAAAAAATATAAATGGGTAAAAACATGGTAATGTAAAAACGAGAGGTTTCTTTTATTCTTTATGCTTTCCTCTACTTTCAATGTTATCTGCTATGACTTTATAGCATAAGAATGAGGTGACAATGTTCTATTCTATACTTTGAATGGAAAAATAGCAGACAAATGGTATGATACTATACAATTATATTTAGGTACACACAGAAATCTCTAGTAAGAGGTATACAGAATTATTAATATTGACTAACTTTTAAAATTTTGGTGGGGGGGTAAATAAGAAGAGCACTTTTACATCATGCCCTGTATAGTTTAATATCATATGCTTTTTACACTGAGCATTTTTCATTTTAATCTAAAAAACGTCACCAATGTTGTTATGAAACATATGAAAAAACACACATTTTGGGCCTTGTAAAAATGAGAGAACTGAACTTGGCCTCACTGTTACATCCTGGTGCCTTCATTGAATAGAATGGGAACAAAATTACTCAGTTTTAGAACTCTTCAAGGTAGAGTAAAAAGACAAAAATCCACACCAACTTCTCTCAGCAGTTTAGAGTTATTCTTAGCTCTCGGATTATTCTCAATATCAACTCATTTATTTCTAAAAAGAGAATGTACCACTTACACTCACATGTCTTAGGAGCTGACCCAGTGTTTAAACCTCAAAACAAAAATCATATGGGGGGAAAAAAAAATCAAACGACCATGTCTCAAGAATCCACGTCACAGAGTGGGAGAGACGAATCTTCACAGAGAATGAGGTGACACTAGAGTTTCTCACTTGTTCATTCAGCCTGTGATATCACATTGGCCGATTTCAACCATCCATTTCATTGATCACTGTCAAGGTATATGCCTTCCCTCTCAACCTTAGGAAAGCAAAGGTTGTTTGGGGCATACATGAGTAACTGAATAATCAACTGATTTATCCTAAAGAAAGAAATATTTCCATTGGATCATTATAGCTTAATAAAATTTTATTTGTAAGAATATACAATGCAGATGTTTCAGAGGAAAAATTATTATATGATATTGTTCCCTTTCCTTAGTGTTAAAAATGTACATAATGTTTCATTTTCCTTTTGGATTTATATTCCAGTGAACTCGCACTTTTTGGAAGGCAATATGATGCATGGCTATTTATGGTCCTACAAGTTTCATTATGTATCCCAATAAAATTATTACAGCTGGAAAAGAGAATTAACAAGGATAAGGGTAATTGAATCATAATGCACACAGTCTATAAAGTTAAAAATGTTTTTAATCATTAATGTAGCAATGACTTAAAGGAATATAATTCTTAGAGACTCTGAGTAAGCTAGGGTCTGAGTATAACAATGCCTCTTATGACACTGGATTTTTTTTTTCATATATCAGCTATTACAAAACAAATGCATTAAAAATATAACTTCTAGTTGCTGATAGTATACTTACACATGGTCATGAGTCACATGTATTCAATTTGGCATGAGTCATATGTATTCAAAGCCATGACATATGCACTCTTTCACCCTGTGATATAATATGATGTATCAAGGAGGGAGAGGAAGGGGGAACATTTGAATATTATTTAAAATAATGGAAAAGTAGAGCCAAGGTAAATATCCAAAAAATAGGGGACTGTTACAACTAATGTTGTGACTATCACATTTAAGTGTAGTTGGGCAATATAGTTATAAATATTAATGACATTTAAGAACATATATCCATCCCTGTATTTTAGTGTCTAAAGCAGTTTACCAATGGGCCATAGGTCATACAATGTGAAATGAAACAAAATAGAATACAGAATAAAATGTTTGCTATGATTTTGTGAGAACACATTTGCATGTGGGCAAAGATAATAAAGGAAAGAAGCTTAACTACAATCACATTTCTGTTTGCTGGTGGGTTTTAGATGGATTATTTTTCTTTTAGAAAACTGTTTACTGTTTTATTTATTTTTTGTTATAAAAATCAGGACAGAAAAGAAAACACAGGGCTATTTCAAGTTTATATGTTCAAGGAAAGACACATATCCAAAAAAAAAAATGATCTGAGTACTTAACCTTGACCCTGGGAACTTTATGACTTTTAAGGCAGCCAACACTTTCTGTAGGGTGATGCAATATCACAGGTCACATTACATCAACTATTACCACTTTCAATCTGCCATTTTATTATATCCATTTATTATTTAACCAATTTCTCTATTAAAGTTGAGTGATTCTGGAGGGAAGAGCTTGAGATTGACTGGCTTGAGTGATTTCAATTAGATATCTAATGTCAAGTTAGAATGCTATTTCCTCTAAGCCCTGTTCAAGTGGGTTGCCAGACAGGTGACACAGGATAAGAAACGCCTAAGCCAGTTTTAGCTATACCTCTCAGACCTTACTCTAATGTTTTCTAGGGAAATCAAAATCAGTAAATAATTCAAAATCCCATTTTCTGATAAGATTGTGTGTGTCTCTCTGTTTCAGAGCCTGGAATTTTTTAAAAAAGCAACGAGAAGATGAAAAGTAAGTGATGATCAATGTTTCTCACAAACTTGTACCAAACAGCAAAAATTTTAAAACTTTTTGAGGGACAGAAACTCAGTGCTCAGGTTCTCAGGGACCAATACCTCATTGCAGAAGCCGTTGTACATTGACTAAGATCTGCTCTGCGTTCAGAAGGGGTCCTGTGTTCTGGGTTCCAGTTCCTTCTACATGTGTTATCCCTGGTGAAAGATTATGCTGTTCTTTTTTTGAGGCACTCAAATAAGAATGAGGATCAAATCCAAAACAAATCCTTTCAGCTGGTGATTTCAGCCAAGAAACTAAAGAAAATAAAATTTTAGCTTCTTTTTTTTTTTCTTTCTTATTTCTTAAACCCTTTCAAAAATACAAGTAGCCTCTCAGACCTGGGCCTACTACCTTTAGAAGAATTACTGAAAATTTTAAGCTAATGAGGCTCATGGTATTTCTATTTTCCTCTTACTTTTTTATTGATATCTTGCTGAAATATGTTAACCAAATTTATACTGGATGACAATCCTCCAAATTCATGGATAAATGGAAAATATTCCATGCATGTTTACTATATATTTAATAATATTAATGGGAATTAAAAGCTCTCTTGTATTTGATATCTTAAAAGTGGTAAATTTTTGCAAGGGGACAATTTAAAAAAACATATTATAAATATACATGTTTTAATAATGGCAGGAATTGCAGTCATGCCTGGATCAGTAAATATATTTCTCCTCAGGATCTAGCATAAAGATAACATGACTGACAGGAATCCTAAAGCCTATATATTCTACCATTATCTTTTAACATTACTTTTAATTATCTATGTCTATAATAACCCAGAGATATTTTTTTTTTCATTGAGAAAGCCACACCTCTGTATGAGTTAGGAATGTATTTAGCTGCAAATAAGAGAAGATCCACTAATTGGTATACCAACAAGTAAAAAATGTGTCTTCTGCAGCAATAAACCTGGGAACAGATATTTCAGAGCTGATACAGTGGCTCAGTAATGTCATCTTGAACTCAGGGTCTCATCCTTCTGCTCATTCATTTTTAGTATGCAAATCTTTGTCTTTGTCCTTGTCATCGCCTCACCTAGTCACCAAAATGGTCTCTGGGGCTTCAACTACTTATTATAGACAGGAGAAAGCAATAAAAGAAGGAAAACATCCTCTCCAAAGAACATCCTCTCCGGAGACATCTTTCTATATCCCATTGGCCAGTGTGCCACGTGACCATCCTTAGGTGCCTGAAATGAGTTTGGGTTTGTTTTCTTTAAGGTGGATCATTGCTGTCTGTGATGTAAATAAAATCCTTATTGCAATGATGAGGGAGATGCAAGAATGTCTATTGTATATATAGTATTGTATAGTCAGACAGTATCTGCCCCATTCTACCTCAACCTAAGTGATTCAGTCTCTTTTTTAAACATATAGCTCACCAATAACAAAGCCAAAATAAAATTAAAAATAAAACAAACACAGAGAGTATTGTTTTATCTCTTCCTTGATCATTTTTTATTCTCTCTCAGAACTATAAAAATGCAGTAATATAAGTTAGGAATAGGCAATACGATGAAGAGAAAGATAAAAAATAAGAATATTGGCTTTCTTATAATGCTAAGTGAGTATAGAGTTATTTCCACTAAGGTTATATGACTTCAAACCTTTCATGGCTTTTGTTCACCCATTTTGCAATAATTGCCTGAAATCCACCTCAGTATTCTTAATTTCCTCACCCACCTGAACTGCCTCAATATGTCATAGCATCTTAAAGACTTCCTAGTAGCTGCTACATTATTATTCTATACCCTACCATCAAAAGGTCCTGGACAGTTCCTCTGATCTGCTATATTTATACAAAAGAAAAAACACCATAACCAAGATTATTTTTCAAAACACTTTCTCTCCTTAAGTCAATTCTTGGTCCATCAGAACTTTCAAAATATAAAAGCATTTTAATTTATGCAAAGATAGGCTGAGTGGAAAATAAATCTCTATTTCAAACAATAAACATTGATTTTTTTTTTACAAATAACCTAATGCTATTTGTTATGTACTAAAGTTATCCAGAAAGAATAAATGTATTTTTGTCTTTCAAAGACAACATAAATATGTTTATGCGAACTTGATAACTCTTCATATATTTGAGAGACTACCATATAAAAAGGGAAATAAACTAATTTTATTAGACCAAAGGAAGCAGGACTGATGGTTGACAAATATAAGGAAGCAGATTCTAGTTCTCTTAGGGAAGAATGGTGTTTTGATTTGAACATATTTGAAAATTGAATAAATTTCCCAGTCTCCAATCTATAAAAAAAAAAATGGTAGAATGGACAGGAGGGTGGAGGAGAGGCAGAGAGTGAGGGAAAGAAGAGAATTTGGATTTTGTCATGGGTCATTATTAAGGGTCCACAATTTA
Source organism: Aselliscus stoliczkanus (assembly GCA_033961575.1). Taxonomy (NCBI): domain Eukaryota; kingdom Metazoa; phylum Chordata; class Mammalia; order Chiroptera; family Hipposideridae; genus Aselliscus; species Aselliscus stoliczkanus. Next base: position 118,966,147 of record CM066736.1, read on the forward strand.
GGTTAAAATATTTGATTTAAAAAAGTTTTGCTTGGATATGAACACAATAGAATGTAGTAGAAACCCTCTTAAATGTGCTCACCCTCCTGGAAGTGCTGGATTCGCTGGCATTCTCGATTCCCTCTACATGCACTGCCCAGGATTCTAGCACACTGTGTATGTGTTGCTGGCCCTTGTTGGTACATGCATCTCTGCTCCCACGAGTTGAGAGGCACGCTTGCCAAGTGTCAGCGTATTGTTCCTGAAACCTTCTTGCTGGTTATTGTAATGATGGGATTTAACTACCATGACGTATTCCCTATAATACTTTAAAAATTACATAAACTGATAAAAAAGTATCCGCCAAGAAATTCTGATTTCTATGAAAGCCAAATTGAATGCTCTGTGAAGACTGGGTAATAGTGAGTCACTAAAGGCCTTGTTCTGAAATTCATGTGGAGGAGAAAACCCTAAAAAGTAGAGGAGAAAAACAAATCATGAAAAATAAATAAATGAGTTTTGCACTCAAATTGCTTCGCAAGTATTTATTTTATATATTTATTTATTTATTTATTTATTTAATATATATTTTGTGTAGTATCTGTAGTTTATTTATTTATGTATTTATTTAATATATGTTTTGTGTGGTACCTGCAGTTTACAGAACCTGGAAAGGGAAGCGAATATCATGCTCTAGGAACAGTGCCTGGAAGCACAATGGCACCGAACTCCAGGTGGTATAAGGAAGTCCAAGAAAAGGCAAGGCTCTATCATCACAGATTCGTGAAAGGATACTTTTAATGGTAGGTATTAAACTGTTTTTCTTATAATTCCTTCCTCCTGCCAATTTCTTCACTTAACTGACCAAAACTTCCCACTTTTATCAGATGTGAGATTGTCTACTTTAACCATAAATCTCTCTGGAGAGGCTAGCGCTCTTGTCTTCAAGGACTTAATACAAATGTGATTTAACATTATTATTTTAAATATGACATCACTTTCTCCACCCAAGAATATCTAACAGCTCCCTATTGTTTAAATATTCTTGCCAAATTTTGAGTCATAGATCCTAGGTTGTCCATAATTTAGTCTTATCCTACATTTATGATACAAAGTTTTGACTTATGACCTAAAATATTACTATCACCTGCTACCTGTTTCATTGTTTGGTCAAATCAGGCCACGTCTGGTTCCCCAAAACACCTTTGCTTTCCGTCTTCAGTACTCTCCTAAGTGAACTGTCTTAAGTCTCTGTTCGTAAAAATTCTGTCTCCATAATGTGCTCATAATATTAAATATTAGCCACCAAGTCCATGCCAAATCATATTGCAGCCTGAGGCGAAAGGAAAAATCACTACTACTGATCCAGTTTTTATTAAGATTTTACTGTTTTGTTCATCATGGAATTATTGGTATTAATATCAGTTTTGTAGAATATTGCATTACAATATTATTTATATTGATTATTGAGATTTTTGACATCCACTTAAATTAATGCTTGGGGCACAAAACCCACTTGTTTTACCCTAGAAACTCCTTCAGGAGGACTTCCTGCGAAAAGAAAACTTTCTCTTTTCTAAAGTTCCAGAGCACTTTATTCTTCTCCTTTTTTCTAACACTCTACAATCCTTATTTTTCTATCAGTGATACTATTTTCTAAGTTCATTGAGGGCAGAAAGCTGGTAGCATCTTTCTTTCACCTTCATTACTTAGCACTCTCTTATACAGATTTAATGTTGGAAAACAAAAATAAGAATCAAAGAATTTAATGGTAAACTGACATTTCAGTCTGTGTTCTTCAATTTATACTCTACTTAGAGAACTCCTTGCAAGGAGCTCTTTAGAAATATCAAGAGTGGCAGACTGTGAATTAGTCACTCATTCATTCAAGAAATATTGGGCAGCTCCTCCGTGCCATGTGCTCTTCTGGTAGATGATATCCAACAGCGAATGTGTCAGACACAGTTCTTGAGCCCATGGATGATGCATTTTACATGGGGGGAAGTTCAAGAATTAAATGTTATTCCTGATTGTGATGAGTGATATGAAGGAGGCAGTACAAAACCTCCAGAGGGTCTATGGAAAAATCTTTTGACCCTGAGTGAGTGAGCCTGGACAATGTTACCCAAGAAAGGTAACACCCGGAGCCAAGCTCAGAATCCTCATTTACTGTGATGTCCTCATTCATATGGAACATATAGTAATACTTTGGTTTGTGACCATAATTCATTCTGGAAACAAACTACTTGTATTGCAATACATCACTCATTTACCACGTTAAAATATATTAGAAATTTTGCTTGTCTTATGGAACACTTGCAAAACACGTTACTCACAGTCCAAGGTTTTACTGTACTTAGGGAATGTTTGAGTAATTGCTTATCTAGTACTGAATGGATTTTCTCTGTAAATTAAGAAGAGATACAGAGAAGGGCTGGCCGAGTGGCGTGGTGGTTAAGCCTGGCTTGGGAAGCCAGTGGCCCCGGTTCAGGTCCCACATATGAGGGCCAGTGACACTGCCCTCAAAAACAAAACAAAACAAAACAAAAAAATACAAAAAAAAGAGATACAGAGAGAGATAAAAAGAGAGAGAATCAAATACACAGGGATATATTCCCATGCTCCCGCCAGGTACCTCAACTAACTAAACCACAATCCAAGTGGTAGAATCTGAATAATTGTAATTGTCTTTGGCTTTGTTAAAAGAGTAACAACAAATGTAATTTTCTCCCAGTATGATATTTAAACACATCCAGGGAGAACCAATGAAGAGTATGAATCCTCTGTGGGAGGAGGGGAAGCCAAAAAGAAGCCATAAAGATCAACTAGATTTTTCAAATTAAAGATACCATGGATAGTTGTGAGCTAGAGGTTTTATCAGAAGAAGAAGAGGAAGGGGAAGAGGAAAAAGGAAAAGGAGAAGGGGAAGGAGATTTCTCCCTCAGATTCAGTCATTAATTCTGACTTATTAGTTAATAATCATGACACGTCAAAAGCTTTATAAAAAAATGCTTTCTTGTCTCCCATAGTGGAAAAAGTCAAACCCCAAGCACCCTCCCCCAGTCATCTCTGGTGAATGGAGCAAGTCATTAAACAGGAATTTGAATCGAGGAGCTTTTCACGGAGTTTTCTGTCAAGACTTCTAAATAGACAGCCACTGAATGAGCCCTTACTTACAAACACAGCCTTGTTGCATGTGGGCTGAGCAAACAGACACCATTGTGGGGACAGGTGGAAAAGAAACATGAATGGACAGTGCAGTTTGCTGCTGTGGAGAATCTCATTACCAACGGACTTGGTGCGTGGCCTCTCTGTCTGGGAGGGCAGCCACAAGTCCACAGATGCTAGTCTTTCCCCATGTTTATGCTAAAGATTACAACAATAGGAGGCATGATTTGAAATTCCTCAAAGTGTAAATGTCTCCCCTCACCCCCCAGTTTCTTCCCTTTATTTAAAACACAATTCCAATGTAGGTGTTCAGCCACGACAACTTTCTCATGAGAATTAAAATGATGAAATAAAAGTATGAAGATCCCCTTATGGGAGAGTACTGCAAGGAAGGGTTTAGTAACCCCTCAGACCGCAGTGCATGACACGCCTAAGAGAAAGTTGCAAAACAGCCATTTTCCAGAGCATTTTCTCAATCTGTTGAGACTTTGCTTCCCAGCAATTGTCATCAGCTTGGCTCAAATAAACTCTTATAAGCTTTCTCTGAGGTTGGATGTTTTTTCATCAACAAACATGAGCATGAACAGAACTGATCCATCATGTTTTGCATACCTTTTCCTAAGCAGCCTGGAGCAAACACTGTAATATGACAACATGGAGTGGGAGTTCCAGGCTGGCCCCACACCCAGTGCACCGCTCAGGTAGTTATGACTGGTGTCTAACTGGTGGGTGGGCCTCTAGGAAGCCTGCTCACATTGATGACTGAAGTGTTTCCTTAAAAAACAAAACTAAACAAAACAGTTCTTAAATGAAGCAGAGTCCGGTACTACAAGCTTCAGCCAATATTAAAACCATCCGTGTCCAGAGGAGAAGGATATTCTGAGTATAAGACGGTTACTTAGATTTATCTCCTAGTCCACCCCCACTCCTGGTATTCAGGCTTCAGTAAAAAAAGGCTGTTAAACAAAAGATTAAAAAAAGTTGTTTTACCGAAAACACTGGGGTGAACTCAGAGAGTGCAAGACACCCACAGAAATCTTAGAGTGATGACATCCCTAATTTACAACACAAACTGCGCTGCTGCAGGTCTCAGGTGGGCCGATGGGTCACACCACCTTGTCCACCACTGACAGACAAAGTAGCTTCATAGACATGGCTGTGGTTGAAGTGCAGTGCAAGAGTGAGGCAGCCTGCAGACAAGGGAAGCCTGCAATGACAGTGGCACCAATAGGGGTGGTATCCCCGGCATCATATGGGCTGCATAGTTCAATGGACTGAAATGGACCTCTGTGTCCATTGAGGGGAGAAGCTCATTCAGCAAAGGGTGCTGTGTGGCCTCTGACTGATTTATTTTTGACCCCATAGGAGATACTCCCTGGGTAGTTGCAGAAACACCTAGCTGGTACTTTTGGGGATGTGAATCAGAGAAACACAGGTTACGCATACAATATCTCCACTTCACATCTATCACTCATAAGATTCATTAAAACTCATGTGCACACTGCACCCTTTCTCCCACACGCCTACTGTCAAATTTGAATTGAGGCGCGGTACAAGATGACAGGGTTTCTGTGGCAACGACATTGACACATACTGAAATTATAAGTAAAGACCAATTAGGTGAACGCCCCATTATAATTTTCAGAGCAGTTGTTAAAAAAAAAAATCCTCCAGACTTCGAAGCCCCATTCCACTGAGTGATCCCTCCCTTTTAGCAGATGAACACACTGAGAAACATACAGGTTCAGGCAACTCAGCTCTTGTCTCTATGACCATCACATCATACTCATCTTGCCACCTCAACTTCTACTTTTAATTGTGCTTTGATGTGTTGATTTCCTACCTATCCTTAAATCTTACTCCCTATTTGATCTCCACAGTGTCTTTCATCCTTCCCTCTGAATAAGTTTCCCTCTCTCATCTGCTCCACATGGGAGACTTTAGGTTTTTAGATGGCCACAGTCTTCATTTGAGCCCCTAGCATCAGCAAAACATCTAAAAGCAAGTTTGAGCTGCACCAGTAGAGCCATGGCATATACAATGAGAGAAAGGATCATTTGACTCTACTCTGCACTGGCCGGACTGCATCTCATGCTAAATACGGTTTTCAGGTCACATGACATGTTAAAAAGACCACAGCCAAATAGTAAGAGCTCTGAAAAGAATGAGAACAATCATGTCACTCATGTCTGGCTCAATGTGACACATAAAACACTTAATAAATATCTCAGACTCTCTTCCCTTTCTGCAAAGAAATTGTGTGAAAAAGGCTAGAAGCTGGATGGAGGAGCTACACTGCCTGGCTCCTCCATTACTTACTTGTTATAGAATCCAGGCCAAGTTTCTTAAATTCTAAATAAGTTCTTTGACTCAGTTTATGCAACCGTCAAACAGGTAAATTATAGCACGTATCTCCTAGGGTTAATGTGAAGATTAAATGAGCTGAACTCTTTTCCCTGCTTAAAAGAACACACAGTGGCTCTTAAGAAGTAACCAATAAATGTTAGTGGTTATTATTATTATTGAATATTTTCTGCCCTTCAGTTAAACATTATATCTATATCTCTCATATATATATATATATATATATATATATATATATATATAACTTTCAGGTATACAAAGCAATGTAATAGTTAAACATTTACACACCTCACAAAGTGATAACCACCCAATCTACTCCCCCTCTGACATCATATACAGCTGTTACAATTCCATTGACTATTTCCTATGCTGTACTCCACATCCTGTGAGAGAGTGTGTGTGTGTGTGTGTGTGTGTGTGTGTGTGTGTGTATATATATATATATATATATATATATATATATATAATTATAGTTGACATTCAATATTATTCAGCTTCAGGTATACAATGCAGGGTGGTCAGGCATCTGCATTGTCCATCATTGTCCATGAAGTGGTCCACCTCACTACACCATATATGAAACATATGGGATTACATCAAAATAAAAAGGTTTTTCACAGCAAAGGAAGCCATCAATAAAACAAAAAAGCATCCTACTGAATGGGAAAATATATTTGTCAATAATACATCTGATAAGGAGTTAATATCCAAAATTTATAAAAAACTTATTCAACTCAACACCAAAAATACAATCCAGTTAACAAATGGGCAGAGGATATGAAGAGACATTTCTTTAAAAAGGACATACAGCTGGCAAACAGACATATGCAAAAATGGTCAACCTCACTAATCATCAGAGAAATGCAAATAAAACCCACAATGAGATATCACCTCACCCCCGTTAGAATGTCTATCATCAATACATCTAATATTTATTTAACTTTGGAAATAGAGTGTAGATAAATTTTAAATGACAATGTAACACTGTAGCAAGCGCAGACCCCAGGAGTATTATTTCTAACAGTGGCCAAATGACTAGGCATTTGATAGACATCCAGGCATATCATTGAGAAAGCCAGGGAGCAGCTCAGTGTTAGAGGTTCTCTGAGAAGCCCATGCTTAGAACAACTCAAGAGCTAGTAGCTTTCTTCTGTTCAACTTGCGGATCTGTGTGTGACCTCAGCCAGCAAAGTAATAGCCTTGCCTTGGAACCCTGTTTCTTATATTCAGTGTGGATGGTGATTCTGAAAGTTCATAGAAGCACGGGCAATTAAGGAATCAGTGCTCAGTGCTGACGGAGCCAGGTGTAGCATGCTCATTTTTTTATTATTTATTTTTTCAGCGACAGCTGACATTCAATATTATTTTATATTAGTTTCAGGTGTACATCACTGTGGTTAGATATTTATATAATTTATGCAGTGATTCCCTCAATTAGTCTAGTACCCACCTGTCACTATATATAATCATGGCAACATTATTGACTATATTCTCTGTGATGCACTTTACATCCCTGTGACTATTTTGTAACTATCAATTTGTATTTCTGATCCCTCCACCGTTGTCACGCAGCCCCCAAGCCCCTTCCCCTCTGGTAACCATCAGTCTGTTCTCTGTATCCATGAGCGTGTTTCTGTTTTGTTTGTTCATTTATTCTGTTCCTTAGATTGTACATATGCATTTTACATGTTTTTGATATATCACACTTCTTGCAAAAACCAAAAGGAAGAAGTGCCATTTAGGTTTCTCCATCATTTTATTGAAACAAATGAGAATAGATTGAAAAGGGGAAAAGAAAAGGCAAAACAGGTTTTATGATCTTTTGGTGGTTAATGTACTGTTTTAGTCAGATCACATGAGTCTTTTACAAAGATAAATCTCTCTTTTTTACTGTATTTTTCAATTAGGGCATAAAATATACGCTCCATGTTCTTTTAAAGCATTATTAATAACTCATATAAAGTCAGATGTTTTGTGGTGATTTAACCAGGAAATATGTTTTGGTATTTAAGAGTTAAATCATTTATCTAAACTAAGAGAAATTCTTTGTAGAGGCGGTGATCCAATTCTTTCTCATTATTTTACCAACCAGAATAAATCATTTACTCAATGATGTTAAATTGCATTAGCTAACACAGAACATGTAAGATGAGGCTATTAGAGTTATCTTAAACAGGCCTTTCAGCTTTCTATTTTCTTTGTCATATGCCATAGACTTCCCACATTACCTGTCCATTACATTCCCCTCTTTAGTGACAGTCAAAGGACATACGGGTTTTCATTTCTTAATTATAACCGAAGTCTGTGAGTATTCCCCATATCATCTTTTTCAGGCGGATGCATATTGAAATTAGGAAGTAGGTGGCTAAGCGCTGGCCTGGGAAGCCAGCGGCCCCGGTTCGGTCCCACATATGAGGGCTAGTGACACTGCCCTCAAAAAAAAAAGTAGGAAGTAGCTATCTACTGTGGCAAGAACAGCTCAAAGACTGACACATGTTATAAATGTAACTTTTATACTACTCAACAAATAAATCCCTCCGTATGATATAAAAGATTTATTTTCTCTTTCTTGACTAAGTGGATGCCAAAAAACAAAACTCGGGAACTACCTTAAGTCAGGTTATGTTTCTTTCTTGGGTTTTCTATATCCGCCATATCCTCTGCCTAAGTTCCTGGATGCCATAATCTGTTAAGTGGTTGAACGTGTAGCTAAGCCCTTCAAAACTCCACGATTTGGGCCAGCCAAGTGGCGTGGTGGTTAAGCGTTGGTGTGGGAAGCCAGCGGCCCCAGTTCGGGTCCCACATATGAGGGCCAGTGACACTGCCCTCAAAAAAAATTTTAAAAAACTCCACCATTCACCCTGTCGGGGAGCTAGCTTTCAATTCTCCTGAGACTTTCAAAAATATCTTCCCACGAAACAGTCTAATAACAAAAGGATTAACCCCTTTCATTACAGGCTCTGCCAATACAAAAGTTTTATATCAGTGCAGTGGGCAGTGCTATGAAGTATACACCAGTCCAAAATAATGTTTGAGAATTCATATTATGGAGAATTCAGATTATTATGCCCTCAAACCCCAGATGAGCCACTTAATGTTTGATTGTCTTAGTCCATTTCAGCTACTCTAACAGAATACAACCAACTGGGGGGGCTTATAAAACACAGAAATGTATTTTTCACAGTCTGGATGCTGGGAAGGCCAAGATCAAGTAGCCAACAGACTCAGTGACACAGTGTGTGGTGAGAGAGCCCACTTCCTGGTTCATAGATGGCATCTCCCCACTGTGTCCTCACATGTGGGAGAAACAAGGGAGCTCCCTTTCTGAGCTCATGGAGCTTCAGCAGTAAAGTAAGTGAATACCTTGAGGGCTCTGGAAAAGGAGATTTCATGAATCACAGATACGCAGACCTCTTGTCCTTCAGTTCATCCAACGGGCAGTAGGCCAATTCTGGGACTGATTAAATTCAGAATTTCTATAATGCATTCAGGGACATGGGCGTTTTCCATCTTTCTACTTGGCCTTCCTCGACATGTCAATGCTCTTTCCAGTCATGGATGAAATGGGCACAAAGAAAACCAACCGTGTCCAGCAAATAATAGTGTTTTCAATGTGTTAATTTGAATTAATGTTAATTTGAATTAATGAATGAAAGAAAATCATTAGCAAAGGGCTTCCTATAAGATTTTTTCTAGTGTCACTTTGTCTGGAATTGGATTATGACATTGGCAATGGAATTAAACCATGATATTTGGTTTAGCTCTGTGGCTAGGAATGGGCATACTGGAGGAGGAACACTGGACACAAATCAGGACTCTGCCAGCAAGAAAAATAGAGTCTATATTGAATACTACTAGATATGTTTTGTCTGCCACTTTCAATATACACTCACTCAGCCATTCAGTGACAGAAATAGTGCTTGGGACACACTCAAGTATAAAGCATTTTTAAGAAGCTTTATTTGGTCTCATTAACAAGACTATTAATTTTATTACTATTTTTAATAAACTTAATACTCTAATATAGTTATAGAATACAAATCATCTGATTTAGGAAATGGTATATTTGTGATTCATTATGTAATTCAAACAGTTCTTACCATATGCCTAAAAAAATGATTAATTGTTCAGTGGTCTGAAAATATGAGGAAAGTTCTCCTGCCTCTAAATAGCTATCGTTATTTTTTTTTTCTATTGCAATGTCATCATTAGCTGGAAATCGTCACATTATCCATTAATGTCTTAATATAAAGAAGTTTTCTCTATTATCTTTCAGCTATATGAATAATTTTAGGGTACTGGCCTATGGAGACGCCAATGTCTCAAAAGATATTTTCATTTTCCTTCTTTGAAGCCAAAAGGACTTGGGAATTGTTTGAGGGTGGGGAGCAGGAAATAAAGGAGTAAATGTTTGAAACATATAATAAAGAGAAGAAAAGAGGGCTGGCCGAGTGGCGCATTGGTTAAGAGTTGGCTTGGGAAGTCAGCTCTGAGCAGCAGGGTCCTGGTTCGGATCCCACATGCAAATCAGTGACGCTGTGCTCTCTGCAGCTAAGATGGTGAACAACAGCTCAACCTGGAGCTGGGCTGCTGTGAGTCACCAGCTATGGAGTAGGCTGCAGTGGGGCTGGCCGGTAGCTGGTGTGTGCTTTCATGAGCTGCCATGAGCGGCTGTTCAATGGCCGGCGAGTGACTGCCTCACCCGGGAAGAGAGCAATGATCACAACACCAACATGGACCAGTGAAGTAACATCCTCCACAACTAGACTGAAGAACAAAAGGACAGCGACTTTTCTGTTCCCCCTTCCCTGCTTCCCCAGTGCTGTTCCCCACCCCAATTCCTCAATAAAATCCTTAAAAAAAAAAAAAAATACAAGATTAATGCTGAATTTATCCTATCATCTTTAGATCCAGATTTCTTTTCTTTTCTTTTTTTTTTTTTTTTTTTGAGGGCAGTATCACTGGTCCTCATATGTGGGACCCGAACTGGGGACGCTGGCTTCCAAGCCAGCGCTTAACCACCATGCCACTCGACCGGCCCCTAGATCCAGATTTCTAAACCCCTCCTTGAATGCCTAAAGTTTAGCTTCATTGTAAAAATGAAATACATAATTAAATGTAGGCAATAAGGAAATAGTAAAATAATAATTATAATAATATATTTATTGAACACCTAATAGGTTCTAGGCACAGTACTAGGTGTAGGTGTTGTCTATACCTGTATTTATATCTCTAGCTATATCTATAGAAAGAGTTATACAGTAATGTACACTTATATATAATCTAAGTTTATAATCACATCTTTAGGTTGAGATTGTATTCATTTTACAGAAGATTAAGTGTATAATATGACCCTCTTTGATATTGTTATAAAGAAACTCAAGGCTCAAATTAAGTTTGAGAGAGCCTTCGAGCTATTTGTATGAAAATAATGATTAAAAAAAAATGAGCCCCACTGTAGTATAAAACTAGTTGAATTTCAACTTTCCTTGAAAACTCATCTCAAAACATTTTAAGCTACTGGGGCAGCCAGTTGGCTCAGATGGTTAGAACACAGGGTGCAGTGCTCATGACACAAGGATTGCTAGTTAGATTCCAACATGGGCCACTGAGGATGCCCTCCACAACTAAATTGAAACAGCTGCTTGACTTGGAGCTGATGGGTCCAGGAGAAACACACTGTTCCCCAATAATCCCCCATTAAAAAAATAAGAAATTTTAAGCTGCTTAGTGTATGTGTCCTAATGGTTACCTGTGTCAACACTTTGTTAAATGTGAGTGATCTTGGGCAAGTCATTCAACCAATTGAATTTTCACTTACAATATTTCCTCATCTATAAAATAAGACCAATTATAGTTGCTCTATCAATTTTGTGGAAGGTGAAATGAGAATTTCTAATAGGAGAAAGATAATCTTTTGAGCCAAACAGCCCTGGCCCCACTAGTTCAGTAGTGAAAGCATTGTGCACTGAGATTACCTGCAATCTTGGACAATCTGAGCCTGTTATTTTCCTCTCAAATATTTATATTTGGTTGCCATTCTCCAAGACGGTCTCCAATAATCCTCATCTCCTGGTATTTATGGCCTTGACTAGATGCCTCCCATATTAAATAGGTGACCAGTGTAACCAGTAAAATATTGCTAAAGTGATTGTGGGTGATTAACGAGGTTAGGTCATAAAAGACATCAACCCTTCCATGTTGCTTGCTTGAATTGCTTCCCTTGAGGGAAGCCAGCCTCCATATCATGAGGACACTTAAGCAGAGCCCTCTAGGATAACTCTTGTGGGGAGGAACTGAGGTATCCTACCAAACAATACTACAAACTTACCAGCCATGTGGGTAAGCCCCCACAGAAGTGCATCCTCCAACCCTCATCAAGACTTCAGAGGAACACAGCCCGAGTCAACTTTTTAACTGCAATTTCATGAGAAACTCCCAGCCAGAACTACTCATCTGAGATGCCCTTAATTCCTTCCCCAGATAAACTATGAGAGATAATGAATATTTTTATATATATTGGTGGTTTAAACCACCAAGTTTCGAGTTAATTTGTTAAGCTGAATAAGATAACTGACATGGGGAAGCAGACCTACCCTTAGAGAGTTATTGTGAGATTTGGAAAAAAATGTCTCCACATACATTTACACACTGTGTCTCTACACACAGTAAGAGCTCAATTAATTGGTATTTTAGAAAGCTGGGCCTTCATTGTAAACTATATCACTAAGATAGAGCATTCATTTTAATATACTATGATCTATATATATTTTATATAGAGAAAACATTTTTTTTTCTTTTCCTTTACAAAATATCCTGGGGTTTCACTATGGAACCTCTTCACATTTCAGAGCCCAGGGCCAGGGGCAGTGACCTCACATCCAGGTCCAGGGGAGTTTTCCCTGGCAATAGTAATCATCTCAAGAGTGTATAAGTGACGTAGGACAGTCTAGACTTTCTTGGAATGTTGCTAATGTCATGCTCTTCTGTATAACTAAAGGTAGAAATCTGTGTCTTATAGTGTGGCTTTCAGAAATTCTTCATCCATGAGGACAGACACTCACGGGACAATGAAGAACCTCTGGATGGCACAGAAAATAGGCAGAAAGGAATTCTGGGGGTTTAGTTTAGAGATTAAATCAATTAGCCATGAAGCCCACATTACCTTTGGGCTTTCCAAATATGAGAGCCAGGGCATTCCTTTTTATTGTACAATGCAATAGTAATTGATTCAAATAGTTCATTAAAAAGTAGTATGTTGGGATAATTTATGCAGTTTCTCTTTCTATTACTTCTATTTTGATATACTATCGACAAAAATCAAAAAAGAGTTTATTTTAAGGATTGTAAGTCTTATTTCTTGGAACTTCAATTCCATTGCATTGAGAAATGTATGGGTTTAAATACTGCTTCAATTTGGAGGACTCCTTATATTTAGAGCTATTGTTTTCTACGTCCTTGCCTTCTCATCATAATTATACTTTGTTAAATCTCCATCACTGCATCTCTGCTATTTGTCTTAACAAGAAAAGCTATTGCTATTCATAACAGAAAGCAGGCACTTTATCCTTGAAAGGCAGCAGCCACTGTATATCAGAATTTGCCACCATTCTTTTTTTTTCCCCCCATTCATTCACTTGAAATCAGATTCCGGAATTTGTCATTGTCAGGATGAAATGAAACCACAAGGTTTGTTCCAAGAGAACTGGCAAGGAACTGTGCTGGGTATGCAGAGTCAGGAATCACCAACTCCCGTTGTGTGACCTTGTGGGAAGCCGGTATTCCCAGACACTCGAACTGATTAACTTCAGAACTGGGATTCTGCAAAGGAGCCAACAGCTCGCTTTCTTGTGCACAGACCTCTTGATCTCAGAAGCCTGCTCACTGGCCCCTGATAGACAGCTTAGTCCAGGAGAAAGAACACAGGTTTCCATATCAAACTCCCAGATCCACTGCAAATTAGTCGAGATCAGGTGAACCTGAGCTCAGTTTCCTTGCTGCAAATGGCAATTGGATTTGGGACATGTCAGTTAGCCTTCCTAGGCAACTGCTTTCTCACCTTCAAAATGGGGAAGAATATTATCTACTTCAAATGGTTAGTGAAAATTAAAACATGATTATACAAGTTAACTTGGAGTGTCAAGTTTTGCATAGAGTACATGGCAGTTTTTTCCCCCTTCTTTTCTATTACCATAATGTTTCACCCGTAATATTTTTGAGTGAAAAATATTGAGGAAAAAAATGCAATTGATAAAGAAATGGTTTAAGAAGAAATTTAAGATATCACACTATGTCTTCCTACCCCATACTCCTCTATTCACAACCTATTTCACACAGAAGATAAACATCAATGGTTCTGTACACATTCTTCCAGATTTCTTCCTTATACTGATAGTAATGCATTTGTGTTTACATGTATTATCACTATTCTGCAAATATTATTAAGGACCCATTAGTTGTCAAGCACAAAACGTATTTGGAGTAAATAAGACTAGGCAACACAACAGGCAAAACATTGACACGGAAAAAAAAATGAAGATCAAGAAGTTGCTTTGCTAAATTTTAAGCAGCTAGAACTCTCATAAATTGTAAATTAAAACAATCATTCTAGAAGACAAATTAGGCATTCACTTATCAACAGCTTTAAACAAAACATTAGTATTTTGAAATGCTAAGTCCATTTTTAGGAATTTATCTCAAATAATCAAATGTGTATTCAAAGATTTGGTAATAAAGATATGTGGCATAAAATTGTTTTTCTTCCTTCAGCTCTTTCCAATTAACCCTTTTACTGGGGTTTCTCACTGTGTGAATGTGTGTGTGTGTGTGTGTGTGTGTGTGTGTACACGCACAGATGTGTTATTTCAGTAACCTCTCCTATCCAGAGAATATAAATTTCAGAAAGGAGCTGGTGGGATTGTAGTTAGTTTACGGATTGTAATGCACAACCTCACACTCTAGCTCATGGATATTGAATACCCAGAGTCTGCTGCCAATTCTTTCAAATTCTACCTGAATTCAGTAACAGTCATCTTTCAGAGCACCAATATTTTGCAAATCAGATCCTTTTTAGGGTCTGAACATAATTGAACCCCAATTTTAGACCAACTCCTTATACTTTCCCACAGATTTCCAGAGCCATATTAAGTCAGAGGTGTAGCTGAGCACCTGTTTTAGATCTCGCATGTCAGTGACAGTCTTCAAGCTGATTGGCTGCCAGCAAGTAAAGGACTTCTGGGAGAGCCTAATTCCACATGATGCTGAATGACTGTCTATGAACCAGGCAAATTATTGCCACTAAATGCAAAAGGAAAAAAAAAAAAGAACTAAGTAGTATCACTAGAACGTTTATGTTAAGAAGATATAAAGTGTTATTTAATGGAAATAACACTGAATTTAAAGTAAATTAAAATTCTAGATGTAAAGCTGCCATGGGGTAACATTTGACAAATCAATCCATACTTGTAAGTGCAAATTTCCATTTCTGTCAAATTAGACATTCATGTAGATTGACTTTAAGTGGTCTTCTCAGTTGAAAGAAACTGGTCTTCCCACAATGAGATAACCATGTTTTACAGGCATACCCCATATTTTAACACAAACCAAATGAATTCAATTACACTCTACACACTATCATTGCCAACTAAATTTTGATTTGGAACTTTAATTTTCCAAAATTTAAAAGTATGTAAAAAAAAAAAAAGTTTGTTAATTTGACTATAGTTTCAAATCTTTTTATTAATCATATTTACTAAAGGCATCAATTGATAATACAAACAAAATTTAATTTACAGTTATTTTGGGTTAATATTCTAAAATAAATAAGTATATGTTTATATGAATATGAATCTATATTTATTTATGTTTCTGTAGCTTTAAACAGTGGTTTTGTTTTAAATAGAAGTGTTTCATATGAAAGCTTCCTCAAACTTTAGATTAACAACAGACTTTAATTATCATTTAAGGGATGGTAATTCGTAAATGAAAGACATAGAAAAAAGTAAGGCTTCAATGAGGAAACAAATGTTGTGGAAAATGGTTCAGCAGCTCATAGTCAAAAGGTCAAGGTCTTTTCAGATGGTGAATCACTCGTTTTGAATGCTTTCATTAGAATGCTGATTTCCATTTCTGCCTAATTAGACATCTATCGTGTATTATATTACACTAGTCCTTTTCATTAGATCTACACTCACATTTGCCAAAACAAGTTGGTACAGTTAACTTTTGTTGTATAAAAAAATGACTCTTTTCAGAACCAGTTCAAACTCCATATCCCTTTTCCATAACTATTAATTCCTCTCACTGCATAAAAAGTCAAGACAAACTTAGGAGCTTAAAACAACTCTAATTTATTACCCCATATTTTCCTTAGGTCAGAAGTCCAGCATGGCCAAACCCCGGTTCCCTGCTCAGAATGTCACATTCAAAATGGCAGCTGTTTACATCAGAGGCTCTAGGAGGTAAAAAAAAAATCACTTCCAAACTCACGCAGGTTGTTGGCAGAATTCAGTTCTATGTGTTTGTAGGAAGGAGGTTCTCTGCTCCTGGCCGCTAAGCAACACTCATCTCCTAGAGGCTGTACACAGCCCCTAGCTGCGTGTGTTTCCTCAGGCCCTTTCACATCACAACCAATAAGCAGTTCCCTCAGGTAGAATCTTCCTCACATTGTGAAACTCGGCCTCCCTCTCCTGCAATTAGCCTCACCAAGCTCTGTGCTTTAAAAAGGCTCCTATAGTTAGGTAGGCCCATCCTGAGAGTTTCCCAATCTTAAGTCAACTGATTAGTATCCTTACTTACACCTGCAAAATCCCTTTTGCCATGACTGTAACAATACATTTTCAGAGTAACAACAGGGGAAAGACAGCATGTTCACAGTGTCTAGCCGGAGAATTGTGGGGAGTCAGTGTTCTGCCTACCACTGTAACACAAGGCCAAGTGACTTCTATTGTGTTGAAAATACTCCATCCAGTGCTCACAACTCTAAGGCACATGGAGATGGTTTTGAGAGTAGTTGCCCAATGTGATATGTCTCTGGGAAACTTTAATTTCTAGAATTACTGTATGATACATTTATTCAAGGTCCAAACAACAGTTTCCTGGTTTCAAAGGAACTGTAAAATTTATCTAATTCTATCTCTTTACCAATCCACAATCTAAAAATTACTTTTGAAACATTACAATAATAAATGTAAATAGCTCTTAATGATTTACCTGGTGCCAGGTGCTGTTCTCAGTGTTCCACTGGACTTTGCTCAGGTAATCCTCACAATGAGAACCAGCTCCATAACCCTGTGATCATCAACAGCATTTTATACGGGAGGAGAGGGAGGCACAGAATGGTTACGTAAACTGGCCCAGATCATTCACCTAGTAAATGGTTCCACCTGCCGTTAGACCTAAGTGTCCCAGAGCCCAGAGACCTCACCTTCTCCTGTTTCTATAAGGCAGGGTCACACAGTATTTTCCTTAATTCCAAGCCAAAGGTGAAGAAACCCAAGATACTGCAAGATACTCTACTGTGGTTTCTGACATCTGTAATTGCTAGAAAAGTCATTTGCCCTGATTTTGAATTTATGTTTTTATAAATACTACTAATTCATCTAGTTCTACCCTATGCAAAAATAGTCAATACATTTCAATATCCTTTTGTCTGTCAAGATGTCAGATCATTTATCAACATTCCCTTAAACCTTTCCCCTAGGCTAACTATCCCAAGCTACTTCAAGAATTCTTCTTGTGGTACAGGCCCCAAAATCTTGACTAATCTAAACGCTGTACAGTTAATCCTTAAATGTCTTCAAATGTATTCTGCCCAATGCAACCCCAAATGCTAAATCTTGTAATGATTATGAAGAATGACATCTGGGTACCAGTGACCACAGGTCAGGCTGTGCTGTTATATAACTACCTCCTACTGAATCTCAGACACTGAATACATCACATTGTATTTTGTATTGTGTTCTCTATCCAGTATGAACTGGGGTTCTGATCATCATAACCCCTCAATGAAGACACTGAGAAGGTTTCCAAACACCTGCTCCCACAATCAATGGGACAGGTGCAAAGGGGTGTAACAGAGTCTCACATTGGTATTTAAAACTTCTCCTTGGCAATGACATCCACAAACACATGCCCAATACACACACAGACACACACAGACACACACACACACACACACACACACTTTTTACTCAAATGTATTAGCCAAAGCAAGTCATGTGGCCCTGCCTAACTTCCAAGAGGGTTTAAACACAAATACAATCCTATCATAATATCCCAGAGCAGAAGAGAAGTAGAATAGTGAAATAAAGAAAACAAGGATACGCACATTATAAATCAGGTTATGGTTCTTAATGTCTTCCGGAGTCTATAAAGTGCTCCGCTGTTAAAAAGTAATCTACCTCATCTCTAGTTTCCTTGATCCCTTGCCTCCTGTGGTATGAACATTATTCTTCTGTCGACACAGCCCAAGACTGCATCAGTGTCCATTACAATCATGTCACCACTTTCCTCTCAGTCACCAGCTGAGAAGCCTGCAAACTCTACTGACTTGCAGACGGCTGTTCTCCAGCCTTTTCCAAGATGACATCATGTGATAAAATAAATCTATACTAGGTTTCTAATCCAAAGAATATAGCAAAGTTTTGGACAAATGAAGAATGAGATGAAAACACCATATAGTGCCACACTACACATGTCATTATGCATTGTCACCAACACTAAATGAACAGAAAAATTACACCTTTTCTGGGAATGCCAGGGCATCACTTCCAAATCTGAAACATATTGCAATATCCATTTAAAGGCAAGTGGATTCGCTGAATGTTGCTCATCCATTCCCTATGCAGTGTGCCAGCAATACACCTAACTAAAATGGTCAGGCATCAATGAGCTTTCCTTAGGTCCCTGCTTACATCGCTATGACTAAAGCACTCCCACTGGACATCTGGGAGGGTTATATGGTTAGAACCTGGTGAATGAGGAAAGAGAGAGAGAGAGAGAGAGAGAGAGAGAGAGAGAGAGAGAATCTGACGGAAGGGGAGGGAAAAGAGGGGAAGGACAGGGAGGGGAGAGACAAGAAGGGGAGGGGAGGGAGGGAGAGAGAGGGGTGATATAAAAGGAAATTTAGCTTTCTGATGAAGACATAAAAATTAAAATTTTGGAATCTAGCTTATATTTAAAAGCAATTTTCAAAGCAAGTGTTCTATGTTTAAATTATATTTTATATGGGTGACCACTTCATTTTAATCAAAGCTTTGAGCCAACCACGATGTAAAATGCAAACCAAACCCAGCCTTTATTTGGATAGATATCAAAGTACTTAAGAGACACCTATACACATTAGAGTTTCTTAAGCTGTGGCCTGTGGAGCACTTTTAGCAGAATCACCTGCGAGTTCATTTAAGATGCACAGCGCTACCTTCAAATTCCAACTTCCCCAGGGAAGACGTCTTCATGCTAATGTCAGAAATTTTATTTTAGGAGGCAGGTGAGTTTAAACCACAGTAGAAAGATTTTTAGAGACATGAGCATCAGAAGGGTAATAATACTTCAGAGAATTTCTGTAAGGATTAAGTAAATGACATGCTATCTGTAAAGCACTTCCAACAGCACCACACAGACTCAATAAAGGTTAGTGCCTTCCAAAAGGTCTTCAGGACAGTAAGGGCCGCTGTTCTGTTGCAAGACCCAACGTCATTATAAAACCAAATGTGGATGGGTGAAGAGACTCAGTCAGCACATATTTCACTTGTGTAGCCAGAGATGTGAAAAAAATAAAAATGGAGTTTGAAGGATACATCCAGAAGGAAGTAAACTTCTTATGTCTATCAATCCACCTTTTCCGGAATCTTTCCATCACCTTGCTGTGCATTTTTTTTTTTCTTAGAAAGGTATTTTAGTAATATCCTAGAATTTTACACCTGTGTCATAAATTTAATCCAGCAGTTTGATTTCTCTATTTGAAAGCATGTGCATAGTGCATGATTTGAAAGACTTTGCCAAGATTATTTTTAGAGCTCAGGTGGAAATCTGTTTATGGCAATGTCTTAGTTTTGAGTGAAAACCATATAAAAATCATAACACAACATGTTATGTAAGTAAAGCCAAAATTGTGTCATGCCTGGTTATAACATTTGAAAAATATCATGTATACTATGTCCAAACACCACTCAAAATAAATAGCTTTTTTTGCCTAAGGAGATTGTTTTACACTCCCCTTTAAAATAACGGGCAAAAGTGGGGGAAGTAATGGAGAAGGCAAACCACTGAGCTTCATACAAAACATATATTCAGTTACTTTTGTGAATGGATTCTTTATAGAACACACACTCTATTCCCTGCTCACTGAAATCTCACTTGTGTTTGATTACACTTCTTGCCAAGACTATGGATAACTTTACAAGTAGTTGCTAAGGCATTCTGATTTCTGTGTCTAAAATAAACAGGTATAAGATTTTGTTTAATTTTCAGTATTTATTGAACTACTATGTTCTCGGCATTGTATAGTTATTAATTAGTTTATTCTCCTATGAAGTAGAATATTTATAACAATAGACTACAACAATCAGCCTCTCAAATTATGTTTTACTTATGGGATTCCTGTCTTTATAGTTTGTGTGTGTGCATGTGTGTGTGAGAGAGAGAGACAGAGACAGAGATAGAGAGAGAGACAGAGACAGAGAGAGAGAGACTGTTGAAGAGATGCTGCATCACCTTCCAACCTTTCTTTCTCCTGCACAGGGAATAACCTTTCTTGATCTCCATTGCTAAAAGAAAAAGCCCGTGTTATGAATGTTTATTGAAGGGTCCAGGCACTAAATGAGATTGTGTGCAAAATTTTGATGTATGGATTGTCTCAGAAGCAGTTGCATGATTTTACTTATATTTTTCAAAAGCTTTCTGACACAAAAATTATGAATGATACAGATCAGATGTAGCAGTGTTTTTCAATTATTTGTTGGCCATGAAATACAATAAGATATAGATTTTGGATTGCAACCTAACATGCTAACATGTGAGTGTAGACACACACACACACACACACACACACACACACACACACACACCCCTGAAATAAAAGCATCACAAAACACTACTAACCTTTGCAAGTTGCGGTGCATTCTGATAAGTTTCTATTCTGAAAATTAAACACAAGAGCTAGTTCCAACCTACACAGTTTTGCATCTCAATAACTTTAACTCCTGGTACTCTATCACAATAAAGAGAAGTCTGGTAGATGATATAGAAATCTCACATACATCAAGGCATTCCTGACACCACAACATTCCTGCAGATTTTGCTGTCAATCATAATATGCAGCAAGGGCAAGAAACTCATTTTCTTCAGTGGCCTTGTCAGTGAGCAGATCCCCAGGAACTATTTATGAGCATCAGAAGCCAAGTAGAGGCTGAGATACAGGAGACTGAGGATTTAACTGGGTCAAATGCAAGAGACCTCATTAAACCCATTTCTCTTTCATCTTTAGATGTTAACGTATTCTGGAGAGGAGGCAACCTGCCTTCTTCGTGGTCTGGGTATCATAATTATTATTGTAATTAAGAAAAGTTAAGGCTAATCTGCCTTGATTTTTCAATTACTATGTAGTTGGTGTGCCACTGTTTATCGGAGTGTACGTAGCCTGAGCATTAAAGCAGCAGTGAGAAGCTTCCTGATGGGACTGCCTCAGCCTGAGAATAAATGATGAAACACTACTTTCTACCTCTCTTTGATACATTCGTGTCACAATACATGGTTTTTTATTTGTTTGTCTTATTCATGTCTTCTGTGTTTTGTTTCACCAATGAATTAAATTTGGCAGAAACCCAAGTGTACAAATAAAGCTTTCCAATATAGAAAATGTAGATGTTTACTAATAAATTGGCTTCTACTACCCCCAATTACTGACTGTATATCAGGAACTAAGCCAAAGGCTTTATGTGTATAAAAATGCATTCGGTAGAAATATTAGTATTCATAAGACCTGATTCTTCATGTTTCACCATGTGCGCGTCTTGTGTCCGGGCCTTTGACAGGCCGTTCTCTGTGAGCATTTCTGGGAGATCCCAGGGGATGTGTGCTGTGTGATCAAAAGCAAACGGATTCCTGCCAGAACCACCTGTGCGGTGCATGGTGCCATGACTTCTCCCAGGGCTACCTAGGTCCCTCAGTGCCCTTCCCTTCTGCCCCTCCAGATGTTACAATCTCCACAGGCAGGCACCAAGTGGCCCCTTTCCTTGCCAGAAGAGTGGGAGTCACTTCGGTCCCCTCCTGCCCTGAGGAGATGTCCCCTTCTCACTACTTCCTTTGAGAGGTGTCCCAAAGGACTGCTCTTTGGACCTCACTGTTTAAATAGCAGGATAGCTCTTTCAAGTTTTCCTTTGACCCGTCTCTCCTCCTTAGGGTGTGTGTGTGTGTGTGTGTACCTAGAATGGGATAAGGTTAAGGATACACTCAAGGTAAAGCTACCACACTAGACCCAGACCAGTGAGTTCCTCTGTTGACAATGGCTTTTTAAGAGTCCTGCTAGTCTTCCCCATCCCCTTCTGTAAGGTGGCCCTTGACTTCCCTGCATGGAACCATCATGGCACTGTCCCCAGCTGTCTTTCAGATCACGGGCAATCCCCAACCACCAGGCCCTCCTGTTTGAGGTTTTTCACCTGGGACTCTTCAGCAGGGACATAAACAGGCCTCCGTTCACACAGTCCCCTTTCCCTGGTTGTCAGATGTTTCCAAGTCCCTCTCCTACTCGAGACGCACCTTCATTTCATGGGTATTTTCACATGTAATCTTCTGAACGATCTTGTGATTTGGATATTTTATCCTCATTTTAAGGTTGGGAAAATTGAATCCCATAAGTTTCAAGCAATTTTCCCAAATAAAAATGTGTAAGTAAGATGTGAAGCGAGGTTTGCCTCCAAGCCTGAATGCACTTTGAATACTAGGCCCCATCTTATCTGACTAAACAACAGGATGTGTATCGTGCATGACAAAAGCAAACAGGCATTGTTTTCTTTATTGTTTAAATGTCATTGGCCTATTTAACTTCTGGGTGCTTAGGGAAATACTTTCTCCAAGACTGCACACTGGTAACTCGTGGTACAAAATAAGATGCTAACTTTCTAAATTGCATTTGCTAGACTCTCTAACAGGCTCTGTGGCTCTGGCTTCTCCCCTAACAGCTGTATTTCCTTCCATTTTATCCATTCTCTGAAGAATCTCAAATCTATATTCTCAGCTAAGATCTCCCTCCTGACTGCAGACCACAATTTCTAGCTACCTAATTAGCATATCCATGTGGAAACCCAGATGCACATCAAATTTTGTATGTGGAGGAGGAGTATGCTTACTATTGCTCCTTCTTGCAATATGTCACCTTCCATGGTCCCAGTTATGGTAAACATCCCCCAATCACAAAATGGAATCATAACCCAAACATTTCCACCTCTGCATTTTCCTTATCATTCACTTCCAATCAATCTTCAGATTGTGTTTTTTGTTTTTTGGGTTTTTTTTCAAATACGCTTCCTTTTCTTTATATTTATTTTTATGGCCCTGATTCCAGCTTCCCTAACTCCTCGTTCCTTGCAATTTCTTTTCCAAATTGACATTAATAAGAAAGCATACTTAATCAAGTCCATCCTCTCATTATGCCCACTTGAAGTTCCTAAATGATAAAATCCCACACATTAGTGTGTTTTGGAAATATGGGACCTTTTTGTCATAGTAGTGATGTGAGTCTGGACTGACCTTTAACGGGCAGGGTGGGCAGAAGTCTTGAAATGCATAGATAGTTCCACATGAAGAGGGACTGTGCTAACCCCACATGGCTTTAAAAAGCCCCACTGCACACTGAGCAGGTGAAAAATGTGATCATTATCTAACACTGGACCTTAATTCCATTTTACAAAAACCATCGAATTGCATACAGTAGTCTGAATGTTCCAGAAAGGCTAGTACCTGGGAGAAAGTGAGACAAGAATTAATGTTACTTGTTCAGAAATGACCAAGAATGCCTCCCCACTGTGGGAAACTACAGTCATGCTGGTCCAAGTGATGGAGTCACCAAGGCAACACGCCTGAATCCGTTCACATCTGTAGTGTGGCATTTGTGAATACAGGTGGGAGCGTCTGGCAATTTAATTCTCTCTGTAATTGTGCTTGAAGGATCTATATGCTGAAATATTTTCATGATAATTCATCCTTTATTTTCACTACCATTGGGGGCACTGTATTGATTTTTTTGTTTTAATTACTTGTATAGATAGATTCTATTATCTATGAATTGCACTTCACGTTATTAATGATAGTGTAAGACATCTTTTTAAAATAAAAATAGTGTTGTTTAGTCTGCTTTGGTTGAAATCTATTTCCCTAAAGTTGATTCAGAAGCCATCAACATTTGGGTCCTATCCATGTTTCTCATCGCCCCTACTCCTCTACAAACACCCTGAGTTTCTGCTCAAATAGAGATACTTTGCTCATAATAATCTTTCTGTTTAGAATGACATCACTATATATAATTTTTTCTGTCCCCAAACTTATCAAAATCCTTTTCTTGACAGAAAGTGAATTGGACATGGATGTATCTTCTTTGCTTAGTGTTCTGTGTGGCACATATTCCAGTAAATATTTCTGCTACTTGGCTAGCCAACATCCATTCTCTTTCCTGACCACAAGAGCATGGTTCCTCCCTGGATGAAGATGGGATTGTTGTCAGGAGCTTGGCAGTGTACTAAAGGAATAAGCCCAAGTTCCAACCTGAGTCTGTTGAAAAATCAATGCCTTGAAATCCTGAGCTGAAGGGGGAAGACAAAACAACAACAACAACAAAAAAAAACAAATAAAAATCTGAAAATGATTGGATTTTATCCATTTCAGACTCAGGCTCTGAACAAAGCATTTCTGTTATGAGACTATTTCTCCCCAGTACTGCAAACTTATATCACATAGCACCTCAGCATTATGGGGCTCTTTTTGGAATGACTTGCTCCATAAATGCCCAGCTACCAGAATGACAAAAGCCAAATCTACAATGTGTCAGGCATTGAGCCCATGCCTTAGGCTGCTTACCTTTGCTTCTCTCACTCAAAGTTGTATAACATCAGCTGACCAAGCCAACACATGGTATTGGAAAGAAAACTGCCAGAAGCATATCAGGGCCTTAGAGGTCCACCTCTAATGAAACTTGGAGTGCTTTTATAGTTCAGACTATAATATACTGTTATTATTTTTGTTTTTTGTTTTTTGCTTATGACGTTTTCCAGTATAAAAAAAAACATGGCACTTGTGAGTAATACTCTATTAGAAATCATGTTTCATGGGTTGTTTTATCCCACAAGGGTTAAAATTAGCCTTCCTTATAAAAATTATACTTTTCACTTTTGTCAGTTCTTCCAATGCCTAGAGTTCTGTTAGCAACTTGGGGTTCACCCACTGCTACATATTAAGCAATGACCCTAACGATATGTTGTCAAGCCCAATAAGAGAGGAAATCTTGATTCTTCTAATATGTATGGCAGCATGAATAAAAATCCAAACTCTACTTCTTAGCAGTTGAATGACTCAAAGTTCAGTTCTTCCGATAAACCTTGCCTATATAATCCTTGCCTATAAGCATTGCCTATAAAACTGTAAGACATAAATCAGGGAGGTTATGAAACATGGGTGAGTCTAGGTCTCAGCTTCTTCTCTATTAGATCAACCAGTCAACTCCCACTAAACGGTCAAGTACAGCAGAGTGTTGATCCATTGGCACAACCATACATATGAGCACTTAATTATATAGACTACTCAGCCTTTGATTACTCTAGAGATAAACTAGACCATCAGTGCACCACTACAAATGTCATAAAGAGCATTCTTAAAGTTTGTCCCATTTTCTGGATAAATTCGAGAATGAAACTCTAAGAGTCTCTTCCTTTTTTTTACATGTAAAGCAAGAATAAAATGGAGAAATTGAGGTTTCTTATTTCTTATTTACAAAGGAACTAGATTGTGTGTGTCTGTGTTTTTATTGGATGTGGAGAGAGTAGGGGGGAATATTGTGATGAACGGACTGACAGCCACATGACTGTGAAAGGAAAGAAGGAAAAATGTATTTCAGTTTGAACCATAAGAATTACAGTGTTATTTCCATAGGGACAATTCATGAAACTCTATTTGATTTCAACAAAGTAAGAGCTTCTCTTACAAAAGTTTATGAATTCGGAACAAAGAAAACTGAAGGTAAACAGGTTTGCTTAATGAAATAATGTAGACGTCTTAATCTGTTTCTGAAGGGGAAACATATTTGAAAGGACAAACTATTACAAAGAATTGCAAATTAAGATACACCATTTTAATAGGAAAAGGCCAAGTTAAGCAAATTAGAATACTTCTATTAAAAGAAAAATATCTTCTCCAAAGACTTTATAATTGATCATTCCAGGCAAGCCTTCTACTGTCCCTTAAAGATATGGTCAAATAAATATTTGAACAGAATCTTTAAGAGGCCTCAATTTTTTTCTACCTTAAGCATATCATATACTCAATCTTCCATTGCTTTATTCTAGAATGAACTAGAACGTCAGTTAAATTATTAAATAATAAATGATAAAGCTTTAAGAATGACATGAGCAGTCTGCTTTACATGTTTGCATATCCTAAAAATTATTATTCAGTTAAATTTCATCTGGCTCAAGTTTGAATAATACATCTACATGCCCAGCAATAACAGATATACTAACTGAAAGTCACGAGTGGAAGTTTTTTTTCCTGTTTTTTTTTTTTTTTTTAAAGATTTTATTGGGGAATTTGGGGAGGGGAACAGGTGAAGGGGAACAGACAAGTTGCTGTCCTTTCGTTCTTCAGTCTAGTTGCAGAGGACGTTGCTTTACTGGCCCAAGTTGGTATCGTCATTGTGCTCTTCCCAGATGAGGTAGATCGGTCACTGGTCTCTGGATGGTCGCTCACCAAGGCTATTGGCAGCTCACACTGGCTGCCGGCCACTCACTGTAGCCTATGGCAGCCCACTGCAGCTGCAGCCTACACCTTCACCAGGGTTCACACAGCCCAGCTCCAGGTGGAGCTGTTGTTAGCTGTAGAGGGCAGTGTCACTGGCCCTCATATATGGGATCTGAACCGAGGCCACTGGCATCCCAAAACCATCTCTTAACCAATGCGCCACTCAGCCGGCCCATGAGTGGAAGTTTTAAAAGGCCTCCATCTCTCTAAATGTCTGCATACTAGCTGACTGTTTTTCATAGCTTTGCCTTGTCTATTAGTGGCATCCAAGTAAACTAAAAGGCCTTTTATTTGACAATGCTTTTGCAGACAAATTAAAGCAACTCCTCATAGCACAAGAAATAAAAGGCTGCTGTTTATATGTTGTATTCTGCAGCCCAATTTGTTTTTATAGATCAACATTAATCTGCTTTTCTTTGGTTGGCATCATGCAGTTGGTTGCAAATGCTAATTAGACATGTTGATTTCATTTGTCAAACTACGATGATAAGCAAGAAGAAAAATATTTCTGGAAAAAAATTTCATCACGATTAATCGGGCACCCCCTACTTGTACATGCCAACTATAACTGTCTCAGAGGGCTGTTTTCTAGGACACTACACATTTGACTCTGCCCTCTTTGTCCCCTCATCTGAAACTTATCCTTTTCAGGTTTTTATGAACAAATTATTCAAGGAGTAAAGACACAGAACTTATAGGAAGGACTAAGAGGTTACCATATGCAGGGGGTGGGATAAGAATTAAAAGGAAGTCTCTAGGAATCTTGACCAAGTCTCCAAACTCCTAGTGCTTCACTCAGTCCATTAGCCAAGCACAAATGCCTCCGTATTATAACGTTTATAGTTTTCTGGCTTCGCATAGAGGTTTACAACATTGACCCCCTATGCCAGGTTGCTTTCCTAACATCTTCCCTGACAATCATTGGCCTTCATCTGTGTTCCCTATCCCAGTTAATGATTCATCATTCTCCCAGTTCTTCCAGGTTGAAAATTTGAGCTGTTTTAAACTTTTGCTTCTCCATTTTCAAAAAAACCTGGCAAATCTTATAATATGGATGACTGACTGATTGATTCAGCACTTGATTTTTCAGTGCCTCACAGGTGTTTGATGCTCTGGTACTCGTTGAATACAATTATTAAACTAAAAGTTTCTTCTTTCTAAGATCTTACTCAATGACTTCCCACTGAAATCCAAACTGTTCAGCCTAACTATTAGGGCATCAGCCTTCTCTCTGGCTCCCATCTACTTTATCTTCAATACAATAATCAATCACCTAGTATCATGCACATACACCCATAATCCAATCTCATGAATTCAAAATCTCCATATTTACCTTCAACAATTTCAGTATCTCTGTTTCTTTTACTTATGCATGAACTGATTCTACAAATATTTATTGGAACTTAATACATGTTAAGCATAGTGCTTGGATATAAATCTATAAAGATAAATAAAAATAAATCCGACATGGGTTCTACCTGAATGGACTCCCACTCATTGGCAAAGATAGATCAATGAACTAAAAATCCCAGCACAGTATAAGTGCCCAGGGTACACAAGTAGATCTTATGAGAGAGAAATTCAACTGTCCTTTGTAATTTCCAAGATTTTACCTAACTTTCAAGTCCAGGTTGAAAGCTTAATACTCCATGAAACTGAGTTGAGAAGTCAAAATGCTACCCGACCCCAATCTTTATTGTCTAATTTCTTACTGAGCTTTACTTTTCATCATAATACTTATCTCTGCCTGAAATTGTTTTATGCATTTATTCTAATTTATTGCGTGATTCCTTCACAGATGCAAGATTTGTAAGGGCAGAAATTCTGTATACACTTGTTTACTTTTCAACTTATGTATTCAACAAGTACCTATTGGGTACTTAATGTGTATTTCTCACTTCATCCCCAGGACCTGTGTTTACAATAGTCTCTGATCCATAATAGGTCTTCAGTAAGTTTTTGATTGTTGAACAAATGAAGGAATTGGGGAAGGAAGCTCCCCCCAGACGCATTCCAGCCCCTTTCCTCTCTTTTCCCAGAGAAAATTTGTTTCTCTTCTCTGAACTTCTTTTTGGTATTGCATTTTATTTACTGATACACAATATGTCTCACTCACTAAATCATATGCCCCAGGAGGAGAGGGAACATGGCATTCAGATTTGCAATCTCACACTGTGTCTATCTCATCAGAGACAATCTAACAGGAGAAATGGCTGGGCATACCAAGGAGAAATTTAGGTCCATTTACTTATGGAGAGAATTTAGTCTATTTCTTATACTTGAGTGGCTATATTTTCCTATCTGGCATCCCACAGGCTTTGCCACTGAACCCTCTGTGTCTCATGCAAAGAAGATTGTAGAGTTTAGATGTAGCCTTTCCTGAAACAGATTCAAAACATAAAAGTCCAAATTAATAGGAAGGAGAAAAATTAATCAGCTTTAAAACAATTACTCTAAAAGATTCCTCATTGTGAATTGTAGCTCCTTTTTTTTTGTTGCTGAATAAGGTGATCTTCTAGAATAATCAAAATACATATCAATTTTCCAAAATAAAAATGTTATTATTCTCTTGCACAGGATATCAAGTGTGTGTGTGTGTGTGTGTGTGTGTGTGTGTGTATATATATATATATATATATATATATATATATATATATATATATTCAAATAAATGTATATACAAAATGTTTTCCCCGAACTCCGTCTCCTCAGGCATACTCAGTGAAGAAAAAATATTCACTCCTGGTAGGGGAGGAGCTACCACCAATGGGAAATACAGTAAGGAAAAAAAAAACCAAGTTATTTTTGCCAATGAATCAATCAGCAAGTGTGAGTGTTTGGCACTGTTTGAGAATTTCTGCACAGTCCTCTATCTTTCAGTTTTCATTTGCTCTTCTTTTTGTAAAGACAACAGAAGCTAGGAGACCATTAGCTGTGGAAAGAAATGTGAAGGTCCTATTTATTGAAGGGAAGCAGGGATTATTCCAAACATTCATTCTCCTATCTCCTTTCCTGTGGCACTGCCATGGCTGATTTAGGTCTTCAGATTTGTAGGGCTTCCCAAGAAGGGTTTGGACTCAACCCAAAACGACAGAGAAGGCTTCTTGCATTCATTTACCATAGTCTTTATGTTGAGCCCCATGTAGGCCTTTAACCAACATCATTGTGCTTAATCTTTAAAAAAAGCCAATTCAATAGCCACGTGGCATGTAGAGGAGCAGAGATGCAGAGTGGAGAAAAGAAATTAAGACACAAAAAGGAGGAAGAATATGGGGATATGTGGCATGACAGGGGGAATGTAGAGTATCAGAAGCAAGACTCATGCAATATTAAAATTAAGTCTTAAAGGCAAATCAAACTTAACTGAGTACCATCTAGTGCTTGGCACTATAGTGATCATGACAAACACAAAATAGGAAAAACAAGTAAGTAAATATGATCTTGATTTGAATCCCAGCTCTTCTAAAACACTAGCTAATAACCTCAGGCACATAGCTTAAGATTTGTCATCTGTAAAACTGAGATAGTAATATCCCCTCCAAATCTTATTACTTAGAATAAAATCATGTGATATACAAATAAAACATTTAAAGGAGTGTGTGACACATAGCTAGTGCTGAATAAATGGTGGCCGGTCTCAAAATTCCAGTAAATTACATTTTGAAATGAAGCGTAGTATTTTAGAATGGCAAAGGTATCTATCTACTTTATGTCAATATTTGATTCGCAAAGTTATCAAACAAAGGAAAAGGCTAGAAATCACTTCATTGGCCGTGACTTCATTGATCTTGCTCAACCCTAGACAGATAAAATATCAGAAGCAGAACATGAATTCTTCCTTGAAACTTTATAAGTCTTTACTTTTACCAATATTCTACATACAAAACATCCATGTTCTTGAATAAGTCTTGAGATTAGAAAAATTCACAAGAAAGCACAGATCTTTATTTAATGAATAAAATTCCCTTCACGGTAGGTGCTGACCATATCCACTGTATCCCCAAAGACATGCATCTCATATCTATACCAGCAAAGAGGACGAAAGAAATGCAAGATTGTTTTGCAACTTCTTGCTTCAATGCACCAGACTCTTTAGAGGCTAGATAGCAAAAAGCAGTTTCCTACTATCTAACAAGGATTCTTTCTTCAGCTCCTTTTGCTTTGTTTAATAACGAAGACATTGGGGGTTGAGACTGTAAAATGTTCCGTGACCCAAACTTCTGTTAAAGCACTCTCTCTCCATCCTTTCACCACAGGGGGTGAAAAATGCATGCAATTTTACTTGTCAAACAACACATGCACCTAACAGTTTGAGCTACACAAGTGTATTTTGTTCCTGGAGTGGTACCCATTTACATGCTATTACCAGAGTATGCTCAGCTCTCTTCCCTACAGAAACTCTGAGGACAATATACATAACTCAGAATTTAACAGACATCATCAGAGGATGTCCAATAATGCAGGACATTTCCTATTTATTGAGTAATAGTCCCAGAAAGATAACCTGCTGGTCTCCCATCTCAGTGAAGTTCAAACAAATAGCTTTTTAACTGAAAAAAAGCCTGAAATTTAGGCTAAAAAAAAAAATAATCCGATGGAAGCTAAATATATAAAAGAATGGCTCCAGAATCTTATAAAACATCCCCTAAATATTGGTTAAATATAAAGATGTTTAGAAGGGAAAAATCATTTAATATAGCTAATACTTTTTATAGGCTACATTGTCCTATTTAATTCTCATAATAATCCTATAAGTAGTTTTTGCTTATTGTTTTGTTTTCCTTTTTTCTTTTTTTTCCAGAAAGGGAAAACTGGAGACGAAAGATCTGACTGGCTTTGCCAACCCTATACAGATAAAATATTGGAGGCAACATAGGGATTCTGATTTGGGCCAATTTTTGTTTTTATAAAGATTCTACATAAACAAACAGGACTATGTTTGATTAAAGCAGGTGATTAGAGAAATTCATAAGCTAAATCCTATATATTTAGTTGTCCTTCTTTTGTGGCATTTTTGCAAAAATTGGGAAAACGATTCACAAGAAAGTACATGGGGCATAAAACCTACTGTAAATCTCTAAGACCTTAGGCACAAGCAAGAAGACCTCAACTGAAAGTCAGATTTGGGTTCCAGTTTCAACTTTGCACTGATCTTGGTCAGGGGACTTTTATTTATTTATTTATTTATTTATTTATTTATTTATTTATTTATTTATTAGCTTCAGGTGTACAACACAGTGCAATAGTTATACTTTTTAACTCCTCAAAGTGACAACCCCTCCTCCCCCAATTCTCCCCTCCCACTCCTCCCCCCCCATATCATACTATCTATTACAATTCCTTTGACTCCCTTCCACAGTATAATCCACATCCTGTGACTATCTATATATTCAATTACTGTTGGTATACAATATTATATAACATCAGCTTCAGGTGTACAGTGCAGTGATCACGAAATGGTCTCCCTAACAAGACATGTGACCATCTGACACCCCACAAAATATTTACAACATTATTATATTCCCTGAACTGTCTTTCATATCCCTTTGACAATACTCTAGTTACCTATTTATGCTGTCTAATCCCTTCCCCTTCTCCCTTATCCCCACCCCCCTCCCACAGGGGACTTTATATTTAAACCTCTTGATTGAACTCATCTATCTGTAAAAGAAACAGTTAACTTAGATAAGGAGGCAGTGGGCTACCGTGTTTATGTCTTCACAGCCTTTATGCAAACAAATCCAGAGACTCAGGACCAAGTCTTACTCTGCTGCGCATTAGTAATGAAGCCCAGAGAAAGTTACTACCAGTCTTGATATCAGTCTCACTTTCCTCCTTCAGAAAATAAAGGTGACAGTAAAGATATAGTTGACTGCATTATTGTGGGGATTAAATGAGAACACCTATAGAAGATTTTAAGGAGAATACTACCTTGTACAGGTCCAGGGTGCACACGATAAATGCCAGATAATATTATTGGATGGAATCTACACTTATTTCACTTTTCAGATTTCTGTGAGTTTCCATGTGGTGTGCTCACTCATGATGGCCAAGGGTTCCAGAAAAAATAAAAGCAAGTCAGTATCTCGGAAGGTGTGAGTGTGTCAATCACACCATCAATCAGTCGGTTTTCACTCAGGTGTCTTAGAAGGAGCGGTTTCAGCGAGAAGAAATAAATGGCAAGGTAGACAGAAAAATGATTTGTAAAAGGGGAAAGCAGCAGCTTTACCTGGATGCGAAGAAGCCGCGTAGTCCTGCAGAAATGGAGGGCAGGCGAGATGTGAAAGTGACAGTAAGACTTTAGGGGAAGGTGTTACCAAAGAATTAGCACAAATGCCAGAGACAAAGACTGACAGCTCTTTGATGGACTTCGAATGACATAGCTCTTTGGAAGAACATAAAAAAATAAATAATATACAATAAAATATGCAGTAAATGCTTTTGAATGTGAAAAAAAATACCTCAAAAATGAGAGACAGGCTACCACAGATACCTGGGCATCAGAAACTCGTATGAGCTAGGAAGGATAAAATGCCATCTTTTGTTATGTCTGTTCTCCTGGGTGAGGTTCTGCACTCCTCCAAGAACCCGGGTGTTTTCCTTCATAA
Source organism: Aselliscus stoliczkanus (assembly GCA_033961575.1). Lineage (NCBI taxonomy): Eukaryota > Metazoa > Chordata > Mammalia > Chiroptera > Hipposideridae > Aselliscus > Aselliscus stoliczkanus. The sequence goes on from CM066736.1 coordinate 118,999,269, forward strand.
CCCTTCCCCCCAATTGTAGTATTGAATGGTTACTATTTTTTCCCCAGAATAATGTAAATTCCATGACGTTAAGTACATGCCTCCATTCATTCCTATTAGCCTGAATTAATGAATTTTCATTTATTAAGCACTGTCCTTAAAAGCATCCTATGTTAAATATAGCATCAAGTCTCAGTTGCCTACCTTACAAAGACATACCACATACAAAATTGACAAAAAGGCCATAAGATATGGTGCTTGCATTAGACCTTTTTTATTGTATCTAAGGTAAATGTCAGAAAGCCCTTTGTGTCTCTTGGAAATCAAATCTCCAATGCCGAGGCAACCACTCTGATTTCTATAGCCATAGATTCGTTTTGCCTGTTAGTGGGCTTCATATCATGACATCATACAATATATCCTCCAGGTCCTCAAATCACACTTTGAGACTGCTGGGGTAGATATATGATTCTCTTCATAAGACATTGCCGAAGGGTTACCAAAGTTGGTATATATTTTTATTTTCACTTGCAATTGATAAGTATTACAATTTTTCCAAATTCATGACAGATTTATTATTGCCAGTGGGTTTTTTTAATTTTACCTCTTCTAGTGAGTGTGGATGATATTTCATTGTGTTTTTAATTAACATTTCTCTAATGACTAATGATGCAGATCATATTTTCATGAGCTTAATGACTATTTGTCTATCTTCTTTCATAAAATATTTACTCAAAGTTTTTTTTGCCTATTTATTGTTTAAATTGGATTCATTTTTTTTATTATTGACTTGGATAGGGTTTTAAAAATATATTTTAGATATGATCCGTCATAGAAGTATGTATTGAAAATCTTTTCTTACAATCTATGATGTGCCTATTTATTTTTTAATGCTACATTTTGATAAGTAGGACATTTTAACATTGATGAAGTCTAATTATCAATATTTGCCCTTATAAAATTGTGTTTTTATGACCTGACTAGAAAGTTTTGCCTTTATTAAGGCTATAAAGATCATCTCTTATTTTGTTTTCTAAAAGCTTTGTGGTTTTAACTTATATGTTTGGAGCGATGATCTGTTTAAAATTAATATCCATATTGAAGTGGGGTCCAGGTTGATGTTGATTATTTTTCCCTTTATACATTATTCAGTTGGTCCAGCATGATTTGTTAAAAATACATTCTTTTCCATTGCACTGATTTATCTCCTTACTTAACAATCAAAGTTTGTCACATGTATGAGTTTATTGCTGAGCTCTTGAGAAGTGGGCTTTTAAATAATAAAATGAAGTTTCTAGCCTTAGATCCAACATTGGTTAGTTGTAGGACCTTGAACAAGTGGCCTCATCTGTAAAACAGGAATAATAGTAGCATCTACTTCATAGACTTGTTGAGAATATTTAGTAATATATTAAGCAGTCATCAACTGCTTAATCCAGGAACTGGAAAATATTAATTTCACGATGGTTATGATTTTACTTCTGTAATTACCATCCCCACCACCATTACTACAAACTACATATCACTGAGAAGAAATTCAGATAAAAGGAAATCCAAAGATTAAAGATAAAATTAAAGAGACGTATCATGGTTTGTTTAAAACAACAACAGCAATAGCAAGGTCCTTTATCTTCATAATTTGAACTTGAACCATGACCACATCAAATACTGTGACTGGAATATTTTTTTCTCATATAGAAATCAAATATGCACATTTTTCTGACATATTATATTTATCAGTATTGCCTGCTTCAATATATATAGTGAGAGTTGAAAGAAAGACTTAAAATAAAAAGGAAGCTAAAACATTTCAGCTTCAAGGTGCCAAATGAATAAACAGGGACGAACATACCTAACTCCTCTTCAAAAATCACACATTCTAGTCTGTATAACTTCACACATATGCTGTAAAGACTGCATGTACCCAGAAGAGTATATTAGTGTATAACTGTTATGCATAAAACACCTCTGCCCATTTACAGAATTTTGGGCATCATTTTTTTTTAAATTATTGTAAAATTCATATTTGTGCCTTAGAAGCAGAACATTGGATGTAAATATTCTATTAGATTCCAAATATGAGACCAAGAATACAAACCCCAATTGTAATATTGTTCCAGTGGAAAAATAGAATTTACTTAATAGGAACCCCCTTTGCAGCATAATTTCCAGATAAAACATATCTTAGATGAAGGTTCCAGCCAAATTCTGTAACTTTTTAGCATAGATAATTCTTAGAAAAGTATAGTCCCATTGTCTTTTCCTTTGGCAGGTAATCCTAGTTTTGATTTAAAACTGCCCAGAATAAAAAAAAAAAAAAAAAAAAAACCACACTGACACTCTGACTGTTGATAGTTCTGAATTGATTGGTTGTTGTATTTTTATTATCTTGGACTTGGAAAGCCATCTTGTTCTAACTTTTTTACACCAAAGCCTGGTTTTCCTAAAAGAGTCACATTCCCAAGAAAATTGTAACTAGGCAAGGCATTGAATAGATTTGCCTCCTCTCCTTATTTTTTAGAGAAGAAAACTGAGGTAAGATTAAATGACTACTCCTGCATGATCAATGAATAATCCCCATTATCACTGCCACCATAACCACTTCTACCACCATCACTATAATGAGTTACTATCAATACTAGCATGGCTACCTCCATTACTATTGACCTTGGGTGTTATGAGTGACAACTTGAAATATGAATAGGTTTTATTACATGTCTATACTCTGTTATTATTGTCATAGAAGATTTTAGTTCAGATGAGGCCTATTCTGCTATCAGGTTATTACCATGTGGAGGCATTAAAATACAAAATTTACATACAGCATTTAAAGGTGCCCTCACCAGATTCTGTACTCAGCTCTACACACAAAGTCTTTCTCATCTCTTCCTGGGACTAATTACTAATGATCCCCGACTTAAAAGCTTAGCTCAAAAACTTATTTATAACTTATTTCTTTACAAATAAGAAGCTTCAGGGCAGTTGGTTAGCCCAGTTGGTCAGAGAGGAGTGCTCAGAGCAATAAGTTTGCCGGTTCGATTCCCACACAGGCCACTGTGTTGTGCCCATCAAAGCTAGATTGAAACAACTACTTGACTTGGAGCTAATGGGTCCTGAAAATTTTAATTAACAAAAAATAATAAAGAAAGAGAGAGAGAGAGAGAGAGAGAGAGAGAGAGAGAGAGAAAGCAAGCAAGCAAGCTTATTTCATTTGTAAATTCCCTAGGCTGCCATTACAAATTACCACCAAATGGCTTAACAGACATTGATGCTCTCACAGTCCTACGACCAGAGTTCAAATCTAAGTGTCAGCAGGGTTGGGCTTCCTCTGAAGACATTATGAGAGAACGCTTTCTGGCCTCGCCCAGCTTCTGCTGGCTCCAGGCATTCCATGACTTATGGCATCATAACTTTAATCTCTGTCTCTGGCCTTTGTCTCTGTATTTGCATTTCTCTTCTTATGACACCTGCCATTGAATGCAGTGCCCACCCAATTAATCCAGGATGATCTCATCACAAAATCCTTCACTTAATTATACCTTTTAAAGAACTTTTTCCTAATAAGATCACATTCAGAGATACCAGGGATTAGAACTTGGGCATATCTTTTAGGGTACATAATTCAACCCATGACAACATTGATAAACCAAATGCATGTACACATGTGCTACAACTACAAACATCTCTGCATCAAGTCACCTGGCAACTGAGGGTAACTGCACTGATTTTACTGGAATAGAAGAATGAAGAATGATTAAAGAGGAAAAAAAAAAAAGTAGATATTGAAAACTTTCCTCCTTCAGCAAAATTCACTGCTCCAATATTTTCTGGACCACACATGCTGAAATAATAAAATTTTCAAGGAAAATTAGATTAATTTTGTATACAATTCAAATATACTTACTGCAATAAAAATGTCTTTTCTTCTTATAGATTATTAGGTTATTCAGGAAATAGAGTCTTCAACAAACATGCTTAGCCTTACATTTTAAAAAGCTTTGCTAGTCCAGTCCAGAAAAATAAATAAACCCTTCAAAAGGAAATATTCACAATGATGCTTGAATACTGCTTTATTTCTACTTACATAATAAATGCCAATTACATATTTATTTTTCATGTATTGTGATGGATTTTGGTGTTTTTACGGTATGAACTAATATTCCAGGAAAAATGTTTCAATTTATAATATTGTACATACGGGAAATAAAAGTCAACTATTATCCAAAAACCAATTAGATAACACATGTTGAGGTTCTCATGCTTTTCACCAATTAGAGAACCACAGTCACTTTGAATCTTACTGAAACAAAATATAGACCTTTGCACTAGTCAGAGTACATAGGTAACTTTTGGATTTCTAGCATGTTTAGTTGACATTCCTCTGTTTCTAGAGCTCTCCATTAAATACAAAACCAAAACATTTTCCTCTGATGTGCAGTAAATGCCTTTAGTTCCAGCTTTGATAATCTCATTATTCAATTTGCCCAACCTAGATTTGGCTCACAGATTTCTCTTTTGCCAGAGAGCACATCCACATATTTCCAGCCTTTCTGGATGCCAATAATTCTTCTAGGACCAATTCACCCTTAGCTTTTCTGTGAAGCCTTTCTAACTTGACCCCTTGTCTTATCAGTGAGTATTGTCATCAGCTTATATAGTGTTCCATTGATGTTTTTGACCAAAACATAAAAAAAACAAAAATGAGCATATTAACCACTGGCTACAGTCAAAGAAGTCTATAGTACAAATATGAACACATTTTTTTCAGGGTTTTATTTTCATCTCCTTAGTTAGATTAAAGGCTAGAAGCCTATCTTAAATTTCTGTCTTTCTATAATGAAACAACACTGAAAAAAAATCGCTCCATAAATATTGGCTATTTAGTCCACAATAAGTGGTTATTTAAACATGTTCAGTTGCAGATTAAAATACATGTTTGGAAATCAAGAATAAGTGGAGTGGAGGGGAGATAATTTAAACACAGTTGGCTGCTGCATCTGATAACTGTTGTGCAGAAAGATGTGTAGACACATACACTAAGAAACGCTACTGGCTATTAACCTTGGAGGGTTTATGACTTCCTCTTGACCCAGAAAGGAGCTCAGTTTTCATGGAAAGAGAGCTGAACTGAGATCTGTACTCTGTTCTATCTCTGCCTTTTTATCACTGAAATTTGGAGTTCACACTCCAAAAGGAAGTTGGCTGTTTTATTAATTACGATGTCCTTAGACTTAAAACTGTGTGGCATAAACTAGTCTCTGACTCAGGAAGGTGAAAACGGAGGAAGACAGGTAATAGAGGCAGAGAATAATTACCTTTGTCTATATGCATTTTTCTCTGTATTTTTTTTAAAGAAATTAAAAATCATCTGATTCTGTCCTAGTCTCCATCACATTCTAGTTGCTGATTTAACAAAAATTTATAAAATAGAAACTTGTCATTAGGGTATTATGTTGAATACAGTTTGGTAGGTTCCATTCTAAATTCCCATCATTCCTAGGCTGGTTACTGCAATTGCTTCGTACCTTGTCTCCTGGTTTCTTCTTTTGCTTCCCCATATTCCATTTTCCATACAGAAGATAGAACGATGCTTTAACAATCAAATAAGATACAACCATTTTCTCCTTCAAGCAACCAATGAACTTATCATTGCAACTATTTTTAACTGTAAATTCTTTATCATGGCTTAGGAGTTCCGACATGATATGGACCCTGCAGATTTCTCTGACCTCTTTCAGAATCACTGCACTGGAAACAATAGAAGCAGAGTCCCAGAAAATTTTGTACTCTAGATTAAAAAATAAAAAGAGTTACCTGATAGATTCTAGAATGGCTAAGTATTTCCAAAAGGTATCTGTAAAATGAACCATTTAAAATAAACATTTAAATAAAAACATTTAACGAAGAAATGTGATCAAGCTTAAAGTCCCTCTGATGGACACAGTCCCTAGATATTTTCTTAAGGAATTTGTAGGGGTGACAAATCAAGTGTTCTGAGGAACACAAGGGATAGAAGGAGGATTCTGGGTGCTTTCTTGCATATTCATTACATCCTCTAATTTATTACCATGTTTACCACCAAAATTGCCAAGTGAATTATATTCTATACCAGTCCTCAAGGGGGTTTTCATCTTCCTGGTTTAGCCAAGCACCAAAACAAAGCACATTAAAGAGAAGAATCGCAGCCGGTCATTAATATTTAATGTGATGTATATGTCGGTGTTTCTGAAAACAGAGACCATGCACCCTTACAATGAAAAATTAAATTCATTCTAGTTATTCTGCACTTTTAATCAGAAACCCTGCACAGAGAGGTTTTCCCCCTGAAGAAACAACAATTAAATAAACATAGAATTTTCTCATTGGGAATTCCTGCTAGGATGCTAGGATGATTCCTCCTACCTTTTACTCCTTCAGTAGAAAAAAATAACATATCAGACAATTGATAAGTAACATATGAATCCATTTCCTGTTTCAACTTCATTCAAATTTGATTGGGATAAATTAAGAAATGGTGATATTTTAAAATGAATCTTCTTTGAAAATGATTAAGCCAGTGTAGTGCAAGTATGTTTATCAGAACACTAATTGCAAAAGATATTCTAGAAGAAAAAAAGTACTCTGTAGTCAAAAAAGTTTGCAAAATACCTTAAATACACTCCCCTCTTAGGATTTCACATTGTATTTTAACTTTTAAAAGGCTCTAAAAAGTTCTACAGCAAAGAAACGTACTTAATTTTGTTTAACATAGCATTCTAAACTTGGCTGAATGTGGCACTTTTTTCATGCTATACTGACTGACAATTGAAGTACAGCTTAGGCAACCTGACCAAAGAATCGAAGAAGGAGTCATAGGCAATACTGGCCAAACAAGATCATGCTACATTCTTAATCATCTGCTCCCAAAAATAAAATACTGAATTTATAACTAATGCCACCATGTGTGCAATTTTCCGAAGTGCAGATGATTTCGTCCTTGCCTTCAGGATTGTAAAATTGTCACACCAGAGGAAGACTAAAAAAAGTTTGATATCAATGACTGTGAAAAGTATGCATGTCCATAATTAATGGAAAAGATGTTGTATGTATCTATAAGGAAGGATCGCTGACACCTTACCTTCAACATATCACGGTCATACATGTGGCACCAGGGGTTCATCTGAGGAAATCTTCACTTAAAGCCTTGAATTACTACAGCAGGGGATTGTTGATATCCAGTTGTTCATAATTAATAGATTATTTAAATCCCATTCTCCCTTGAAAATGATTAATACCTCACTTCCAATTTACTCACTGAACAATGCTCAGTGGTTTAATAAATATGGACATTTAAGCAGAGTGTGAGAGCTTTAGCTTTCAAAATCTAAATAGGGGGAGTGAGTGGATGTCACAGTCAGGGCACACACACAGTAAGCCTATGGCATTCCTCAACCCCCATGGTGTAAAAAAGCCACTTAAACAGGTGCCTCAAAAATAGGGAAAGCTACAAATATTAAATTTTCAAATTTCAAGGGTCTATTTTTTTTTTTTTTGTAAAATACAAAATTTCTTAAATACTTATACTACTTTATTGATATCATTTCTTCATGGATGAAAGCAACCCATAGCAATAGATTATTGTAAAGTTTCTAAGTATAGGAAGTACAAATTCTCTTATTTTACAAATGAGCTAATAGGACTGTGAAAATGCAAGGGGCCACATAAATATTTTGAGGGCTTTACAATAAGCCGCATGAAGTAGCCTCAAGAAATTAGTGTCTTAGATTAGGGAGTGGGGGTGGTGAGCAGGGAGAGTTCAGGTCCCCTATCCTCATTTTAGAGAAGGCCCCTCAGCTTTTTAAATCACTTTTTTCATATTAGAAGCTTCATATAAGATTTTTATGAGCAATTTTTAAAAGTTTCTTTTGCACTGCTAGGTTTTCGAACACTGGTTCCAACTGTTTATAGATAAAGAAAATGAAACCAAGAAAAATGAAGAGCTTTGCCAAGGAAAGAAGAGCAGATTACTGGGCTGTAGGGTGACATGGCCATGGCATTGTCACCCAGTTGATCTTGTCTGTCTATGTATATACCTTCATAGTTCCCTATGAATCACTAGAGTATCTTCCCTAATGGCAAAACCCAGGCTATACCTGACGTCTTGCTTGAATTACAAGCCCATGAGCTGTTCTTTACTACTTTCTACCTAAGTTATTGAGCGATTTCTCAGAAGTGACATAGAAAGCCTATCAAGAACTGGAGAAGGCACAGCAGTTGCTCATACTGCTTCTGAATAAATTGCTTTTATTCTCCCATCACAATGCACTTTTAAAATAACTCCATTCCATAAAAGATAGCCAAAACTCAACTCAATGGGATCAGACATCTCAGACTCTGAAATAGAAAATGGTTCTCTCTTCCTAAAAATCAGGTACAGGAGAGGTGTATCTGACTATATACTTGGGGTGCCAAAAAATTGTATATACATTTTAAGCGATGTTATCTATGTATTACTTTTTGAAGTTGAATTGAATTATGGTAGCCATGTGTAATTACAGAGGTCAAACATGACTTGTATTCATCTTTTGTTATCAGTATGTATTATTACAATTTTAATCAGTTTTTTTTTCCCTTTCTTAAAATGTGTATACATTTTTTGACGCCCTCTGTATGTATATCAGAACTACACCCTCTACCGGAGATTTAATATACTGCTGCTCTACAATTCACTCCATCAAAGAAAAGCACAGAACTTTGAAGACTAAGATGACATGAGCTGAATAGGAAAGAAAAAGCTAGAGTGTTACCCTGAGAACAGTAAATTTCTCTCTCCGGAGTCCTTAGACTTCTGCAAGCTTGACCTTCTCTTCCCTGTTGATTCCCATTTATCGTACTCTTCTCAGGTGAGACATGAATGCAGAGAAGGCATGAAATGTAACAGCTGTAGCCTGTAAGCTGCAGTGTCCCCTTCACTATGGAGCACGGGAAAGGTGTTCACTTCAGAGAAACTCCTATGCAAAATATGGTGGCAGCTGCAGCGAGGGACATAGCATTCATATTTGTTCTGTATTGACTGACCTCATCCAAGACACATGCATAATTCAGAGACACAGAGAAGGGGGAGAGGGAAAGAGAAAAAAAGAGGAGGAAGGGGGTTCAGGGATGAGGAGGTTGTTCATCTTCACCTTGTAATTATCTGTATTTCTGACTAATAATTTGGGAGCAAGAAGAAGGAGGCAGAACATAAATGCACCTTTTCCTTCAGGGAACCATTACAAGCAGAAACGTGGGTCTTAAATGACAGCCCCCGAATATCTACATTGTGAAACGCAGCTGAATAACGTGAGAATGCAGAGGGTGTGTTGCTTTGTGAGACAGAAACTTCGGAATTTCCCAACTGCATAATTTAAATATATTTATTCTACAAGCAAACATAATACTATATGATCACAGTGAATCAAGACTGTTCATATTACTAATTCTTCCCAAGTTGTATATTTATCAAGAAGACATTCTCAGAGATTGTGAGATATGGCAGGACTCATTGACGCCAATGACATATTTTTGTCCTTCAAAGCAATGTGGTTGGTGGCTTTTACTCAAGTGGATGATGTTCACTGAAGACAGAAATACCACAAGTAGTTCTTTCAAATGCTTTCCATTTGATCGAGCGGTGTGTAATAGCCATTTCTTTTAAGGTTAAATATAGCTAAACATTGGCGTTTTCATATCACGGTTAAACTTATAGGCGACGCATGCTTTAAAGCATGCTAGAATGCATTCCCAAACCTCTTAAACTAACAAACTTTTAGAGAACGATTACTGTAATGCAGGATTTGAAATGCATCCTAATGAATAAAAATCAGAGGCCCTATGTGTATCTACATTCCAGCATTTAAATAGCTAGAAGTAACATCATAACCAAGCCTGGCTTTGACATCACAAGTGGAGGCAAATAAACTTTCAGGGGCTGCTATAAATTTATACCACCAGCCTTGTTACTTTGCAAAATATATCTTTGGTTTTGCAAGTGTATCCATAGAATTAATAGCTCCCAACGCTATGTGCTATATTCAACTGCTAGTAAAAACTATTGCACACCACTCTTTTTCTAGTGCTTTAAGCTAGGCTCACTCATTCCCATAACATCTATCAAAAAGCATGTCACAAATAGCATGTTGAACATCATGAATGATGTTCTAGCTACCGTGCGTGATCTCAAACTGTTTACCCTCTTTGTTCCAAACTCTTCATTCCATATCCACTAGTAGCACATACTGTGACTTTGGGAAAATTATGAAAAAGAGACTCTGAGGGCTGGTGAATTACAGAAAGGCATGCCTTCCTCCAGAATCTAGACTGACTGTAGTCCAGGGCTGGTACTCTTGGGCTGGAGGCCCAATTTAGTATTTTAGATGAGTGCTACTGTGTAGGAAATGAGCTATGCAGATGTTGCATGGTGAGGCACTTCGGACTGCCTGCTCTTAAATGTTAAGCTTATATAAAAATCTTCCTCCACATTTTGGACCCGAGACTTTCAGTATTGTTTCTCATGTGACCTGAATCCTCCATCCTCCCATTTTTGTCCCCCGAGGCTTGGAGTCAGGAAGAGGGATCCTGGGCATCTTGAATTAAAGATCAGATTTCTGAACTATGTGATGTAATATTGGTGAAAACTATCCTGGTCTTATTTGAGAATTGCATTCACAGCAGCCTGCCAATCTGCTGCTGCTGGGTTTTCGACGATTTATGCCAGGGAAGCCCCATAGCATGCCAATGTTCCATGTATTCTTTTGATAGAGGTGTGCTATTAAAATAATATACTTGATTAGATTATGCAAAACAGAAATCATCGGGTCAGCATTTACCCCAATTATGTTTTGCAAATCACTAGGCTGAAAAGTAGCCTGCAAGACTGAGTCTGTAGAAAGGTGAATGAAAGTGAGCAATGAATATTTCTCAGGAGTCCTGAATTGAAGTAATATTGTGTTTAACTCAGAATTTCCAAAAAGCATTTGACAACAGCACTGATTCCCCTGCGTGCGTGCACACGCATGTGCGCGCGCGCACACACACGTTAAGAACTAAGCTTTAGACCAATTAATAGAAAGAACCATAAAATAGCATTAAGTTAGTTGTTGCCCATCCCAAGACTAATAAATCAGAGCAACTATGTAAACCTCTGAGCTTAACTTTCTCCATGTAAATTAATAGCAAAACGAATACCTACTGAATGTGTATAATGCAGGTAAAATCCTCAATTCTTTCACACCGGTTAGCTGGTAGTGGTGACAGTGGTCGTGGTTTATGACCAAAGTAGAAAGGCAAGGTCATGCCTAGATGTGAAATGGAGCACAACAAACAGGCCCTTCCTTTTAAGAATTATAAATATTTTATTTTCTTTGAAAATTTAATGTCAAGCAATCAACATTTGTGTTTTCTTGTCTCAGTGTGTCACCTTTCGCTTATGCTCAGGTCTCATTAAAGACTTAATTCTGGGAGGGCACAATGGTTGGACTTTTGGCCCTCTTCTCTGGATTCCCTACTTTTCTCACCTCCGTGTCCTGGCATCCCTTTTCTACACTGTTGTGGGCACACGAGATAATTGTGGGTGGTTTGCAGGTATATTATGAACATTTTAAATAGCTAAGTGTCTATTTATTATATAGCAGAAAAGCAATACCTAGGAAAACAAAACTATGATTTCATAGATATTCAAATTCAGAAGTAGACTAATAAAGAGAGGAGAGAGCAAAATTAAATAAAAAATAATAATGAATACTGGTGAAATGCACATATTAAAAAACCATAAAGACAGAATGCAAATGATTAAAACTCCTGATCTGTAACAACTCATGAAGCAGATCATCATCATATGCATTTCACAGATAAAGAAATGAAACTTTAGAGAAGGAAAATGAAGTGCCCAAAGCTTACCAGTAACTGGCTCAGAGAAAATTCGAACTCAGGCTTTCTGACCCCAAAGCCTGCGTGTTTAAATACTTTATGTGCTGCCTATTGACTTTGAGGATCTCATCAACTTGTACTTTTTAAAGCCTAAAAAAGTCCCCAAATCATGCATCTCATCTCCATCCTCCTGGACCATCTCAGGGCCCATTCGCAAGGTATGTACTGATTTTCCACTTTCAGACTTCCCATAACACTACTGGGCTTCAATCAGTCCACCTGTACTTATGGATTCTCTACCTTTAGCCAAGGCATTTCCAAGGGTCTTGGAGTCAAATGAAAATGAAATGTACTCAGTCTCTACTTTTGTGTATTTTATAATCTTGGGAAGGAAACAGGCATAATTACTTTTAAATCACACCAACGTCTAATGACAAACTGAAATATGAGCTACAATAGAGTTACATAGTGTTAAGATAAAAAAGATGAGGGTGTGGGGAGATCATGGCAAAATTCACTAAGCAAGTGATGCTTAAGCTGAGATTGAACAAATAGAAGGCATTAATTAAATGAATTGGTAAGGAGTGGAGAAGAGTATTCGACCAAAGGAAAATCATATGAAAAGAACCTATAAAGCAGAAAAAGCAAATAGGATTTAAACAAAAGCAATAAGGCTCATATTGTGAAAGTACAGGGAGGCAGTTTGAGGCTCGTGTATGAGAAGACAAGAGTAAGGGTAAGTTACGTGGAGGCTTTTTTTGTTTTGTATCATTAATTTCTCCTTCACACCCATGAATCTTATTTACTCCTAATGACAAGCTTCCTAACAAGACACATTTAAATGCTTTTATGTGTTTCCTCCACGAAGACTACCACGGTGCTACAATAGGTACCAGCGACATTAAATAAGTTGGTATTAAAAATCAATTACAGGGCCGGCTGAGTGGCACATTGGTTAAGAGCTGGTTTTGGGATGCCAGCGGCCCCGGTTCGGATCCCACATATGAGGGCCGTTGACACTGCCCTCTACAGCTAACAACAGCTCCACCTGGAGCTGGGCTGCGAGCCTCGGTGATGGTGTAGGCTGCAGCCCGTGCTGCAGTGGGCTGCCATAGGCTACAATGAGTGGCCAGCAGCCAGCGTGAGCGGATGGCAGCCAGCGTGAGTGGCCAGCAGCCAGCATGAGCTGCCAATAGCCGCGGTGAGTGACATCCAGAGGCCGGCGACCGATCTGCCTCATCCGGGAAGAGCGCAATGACTATACCAACATGGGCCAGTGAGGCGGCGTCCTCCGCAGCTGGATTGAAGAACAAACAAGGGGACAGCAACTTGTCTGTTCCCCTTCTCCGATTCGCCAACGCTGTTTTTTTTCTCTCCCAATAAAATCTTGGGAGAGAAATAAACAAAAAACAAACAAACAAAAAATCACTAGAGCTACACCATTTTTCTAATAACACTGAAAATATATTTAGTCAGTACCTTTAGTTATAGACTCAAAAATTCAAAGAAGAATTCAGAGTTAGAATTTAAATGATATTAACCATATATTGTAGCTACACATCGTAATGTACATTTTTTACCTATGAAATCACTGATAGGACTTGAAATCAATCTTTTTCTTTATAGTCCACACAGAAACATAATTTGGATCATTGTAGTATTAGCCTTTCTTTTAGAAGGAATTAGTGCCTGGAACAGTCTCTGTAGTGTATTTAGAAGAAAATATTATGCAAGATGCCCAAATTGAAGAAACTTGGGCTAATTATCTTGGGAGGACCCATACATTCTATTACCTCTAGTCATGTGCTTAGAATCAAGGCTGAATAGACACTGAAGTATTTGCAGAAAAGAGGATACAGAAAGCTGCTATATATTTTCTCTAACTCCTACTAGCAGATGCGTTGGTTGGAGCGGTTGCAGGTTGGATTTGATAGATTTTTCTGTTGCAACATTAATGGAAATGGAGAGTGAAGAAGGTGAAGCCTAGATGCCTCCTTTCCAAACATGACCCAGTGACCTGGAGAAACTCTGCTGTGGTGACATTGCCATGTTCACACCTGCTGGATGCTATCACTGTCAAGCTGGCTTCCTCTTTTAAATCCAGGGCTGTGTTTCCTGGAAAACTTCCTGGTAAAAACACTGTCAAACATGTTAAGACAGACTCTTCTGATTTAAACTCCAATCATTTATAGCATATAGCAGGATTGTAATTGATTTTTTTTTTAAAGATTTTATTGGGGAATTAGGGGAGGGGAACAGCGTTGGGGAATCGAGGAAGGGGAACAGACAAGTTGCTGTCCTTTTGTTCTTCAGTCTAGTTGCAGAGGACGTTGCTTCACTGGCCCTTGTTGGTATCGTCATTGCGCTCTTCCCGGATGAGGCAGATCGGTTGCCGGCCTCTGGATGGTCGCTCACCGAGGCTATTGGCAGCTCACGCTGGCTGCCGGCCACTCACTGTAGCCTATGGCAGCCCACTGCAGCAGGGGCTGCAGCCTACACCATCGCCGGGGCTCGCAGCCCAGCTCCAGGTGGAGCTGTTGTTAGCTGCAGAGGGCAGCGTCACCGGCCCTCATATTTGGGATCCGAACCGGGGCCGCTGGCATCCCAAAACCAGCTCCCAACCAATGCACCATTTAGCCAGCCCTAGTAATTCTTAAATACAGTTCTATGAGCACGATTTTATTTGAATGCCTACTGATAATTACGTAACTCCTCTGTTCTGATCCATATCTAATATGATTTCCTGGAGGGAAGATACTATAATTATAAAAAAAAAAAAAAAAAGTCTCATGGAAAATACCTTACACCGAAAACTCATTCGGATAAATAATAATTAATAGCATTCAAGGTATATTAAGATCTACACATACATATAAATGTATAAACGTCTCTATATACATGTATATACTTTTCAGATCACCAATTTCTACAAAAAGCAAGAAAATGCAATTTAAACTAGAATAAAGCTTTACTTTTCCTTGGAATGCTTACTACATGGACAAAACGACCCTTCACGCATATCAGAGTGCCAAGTCCAATGAAGGAGGTCCAGGAGGCACTCCGTTTCTTGCAGGTTCAGCATCTCACAATGCTTTCATTACTGGTCTTACATATTTTAAATTTGCTTGCTCACAAATCACATCTTTTTTGCTAAGAAACAGCAGATTTCTCAAACTTTGTGCTTCATATACAGCTAAAGAAACATATTCTTGACTTATGGAGGTAAAAAATGAGAAAAAAGTCAAAACAAATGCAAAAGAAGAGGAAAAAAAATGCAGCAGACAGAATGCCAAGCATATAAACAGCTTCAGCACAAACTGATTCTGATGGAGAATCTGAGTGCCTAAAATTCACTGAAAATTCTCTCTCTCTCTCTCTCTCTCTCTCTCTCTCTCTCTCTCTCTCTCTCTGACATAAGTCCTTGCCCACCTATGGTCAGGATTAGAATTAGTCAGTATGGCAGAATCACTAAGGGGTGGGGTGGGGGGCACCCCAACTTAATCTTCTTTATAAGTGATGTACCAATTTTCTGTTGCCGCTTGAACTAATTATGACAAACTTTACGACTTAAAAACAACACAATTCTCCTGCAGTTGTGGAGGGTGAGAAGTCTGAAATCAGTTTCACTGAGCTAAAGTCAAGGTGTCAGCTGGCTATGCTCCCACAGTAGGCTCTAGGGCAGAGTCCACTTCCTTGCTTTTTTTCAGCTTCTAGAATTGCATTCCCAAAATCCCTTGGTTCCCCGCCCCCTTTTCCCTTTGCACACAGCATCTTTTCTGACTGCTTCCCTCTGCTTCCATCACATGGCCTTCCCTTCTGCAGTATCATCTCCCCACTCAAGACCACATCTGAAAATCTCATTTGCCACACAAGGTAACATGTACAGGTCCCTGGGGTTAGAATGTGGGTATCTTTGGGTCCATTATTCACCATATCACAGGAGGGAAATGGGTGCTCTTCTCGGACCTCTCCAAGTCCCGTTCACCATGATTTATCATCTCGGCTTGGTAATAAAAATAAACACAAAGGACCCCCTTTGCTTCTCTAGCAGTTCCCAAGACACTTCTGCTTTCTCTGGGCCAATATTGGGCTTTTTCTCTCTCACTGCTTCGGAGTGGCCAGGTTTAAATGAGCCTCCTTCTTACCTGAGTCTTCAGGTGTTCACAACAAGTGTAGACAGTTTCCTCAGTTCATCTGGTCATAACCTCTCCCCTGTGTCATCTTCAAGTGCAGCAATAATGTTTTCTCACAGAACCAGAGGGGATGGTGGAGAGCCCGAGTCAGGTAGTTCATTCCTTTAACTTTAGTTAGGTCTGTCTTCAAAACACATATCATAAAGTTCTTGATAGCAAAATATCAAGTCTGAGAGTTTCAGATAGACAAACACCACCACTGAACACATCTTAAAGGACTCTGGTGCGAAATGTCCTCTGAATCTCTACATGGCTAACCCTTGTCTCCACCCTAGGTTTTCTTATTGTGAATATGCCAGTTGAGTCAACTTGCCTTTCTAGGACTGAAGACCATGGGTCCCTGGTTGCTATCTAGTGGCAAGAATTAGACCAACTAAGTGTGTTACTATTACACGGACTTCTTTCTCAGTTCCTATTCAAATCATGACCCTGTCTGTTAAAAGATAAACTGACAGGTACATTAAAATTTTCAAGAGTTTTTTTGAGCAAATATGGATTTGCATTGGGCAGCACCAAGCCAGAAGTGGTCCAAATGTTCTACAGACAAAAGCTCGGGGAAAGGCATGCACAGAGTAGGCACAGAAATAAAGCAAGGAAATGATCTGTCTGGTTATAGTTTAAGCAGCTGCTTTATTTGGGAGAGCCTAGTTGGCTGTTTGTAATGTATTGCTCTTAAATGTAGCTTTCTTAGATATAAATGAATTTACAGGAATTGACTCTGGCTTAGGTTTCGGTTTGCTTCCGTAGAGGACCAAGACATTTGAGCTGCATAAGTCTAATGGCTTTCTTGTTTAATTACTTTAATATCTCCAAAAACAGTCTTGGTTCATAGACATTATGAATAAAGAAAGAGAGAAAAGAAAATTGACAAATTGATTCACTTTTTTTTTTTGGTATTTCTTGATTGATGTTTCTCAAAGAATAATTTCCAAATGTTACAACTTAGTTTATAAATGTCTTTCTGCTCTCCAGGCCCACAACAACAGAGGTCACAAACTTTGTACTATGCTTTCCATTACCAAGTGCATTGTCTGGTTACTGACTGACATAAGTTTTATGTCAGTCAAAACCTTAGTAACACACAAACAAAAGTTTATAAAAGGATTTCATTCAAAAACCCATAAGGAGTTATATAAATTATATGCAGGTACATCTACCTTGAATATAGGAGTTCCACTCCATTAGACACCTTTTTAGAAAGTGATCAGTCAGTTCAAAGAATGTAGTTTGCACTTTCATATAGCTGAGCCCTAAAATCCCAGTGAGTTGCATGAGAGGTTTATTACGGTGCAGGTTTATCACGGCCCATGCACATGTGGAAAGCTGCCCATCTGCTCCTTGTCGGCCACACAATAAGCACAAGACAATTTGGCTATCATTAACTAGCATTAAACTTAGTTTAAGAATCTTAAGTACAGTCAAAAGGAAAAAGAAAGCTGAATTAGAACCACATATTTTAAAAAGAGTAGAAAAGAAAAAAAAAAGGTATATATACGAGAGAATACACTTGAGACTATGATTGATCATCAAATGCAATAGAAACACTCGGGTGAAAAAAAGCTTTAGGATATAAGCCAGTTAACAAAGGGAGAAGAGCCCAAAACAAAATGCATTGCTTGTTTTCACTTAAAATTGTTCAAAACAATAAATTAGACTCTGTTTTTAAGAAATCCTCTGAATAATATATGCCTGAGTCAAAATGAAGTGTGTTCTCTTTACTTTAGTGTCCCTTATCTAGACATGAGGGAAAATTACCTATTTAAAGAAAGTCCCCCAATAAAAGTGTACTAAGATTTAAATTCAAATCCTTGTATATGGCTGGTATCTAAGGTATATATGTAACTAACCTGGTCCCCTCAAAATTTTTAAATATGTTTTTCAATATTATTTAAAGCTGGAATGATGTAATAGGGTGTGTGTGTGTGTGATATTTATGTTCTAGTGTATTACTTTTCTGTTCTGAAGAACAGATAAATGTGAAATAGCATTTTATAAGCCATTTATATAATCACATTTAGAATAGCAGGGCCTGACCTCTGAGCTTTCATCACATATTTTGGTCCCATGCATTCAATTTCTGGAGGACAACGAAGAAAACCTGCTACACACAACTACATTACCTTAGACACTGGAGAGCAAGCATTCTCACTGGAGCTCATTTCAAATAGAACAATGCATAATTTAATACCCAGTAGAGCTGCATGTGGAGATGTCAGGTGAAAGATGATGTTTTTAGTTGATAAAAATTCGTCTCAGGAATCAGGCACAACTAAATTTGAATTCAAGGTTTATCACTTGCTAATCATGTTATTCAGGGAAATATTTCTGACTTTTTTAAAAAAATTGGTACAAAAATAGTAACCATAGATTTGGGATGGAGTCACTGATATACTGTATATGTGTTAAATGCATATAATAATGTCTGATATAAAATAAGTGCTCAGCAAAGTCATATATATATATATATATCTGCCTATTAAGCATCTGTGTTTTCAAAATAGTTGCTAGAAAAGTTTATTTATCTGCTTAGTAAATTATATGAGCTAAATTAAATGAAAATCTTTGCATACATGAGTGTGCATGTATATACGTGTGAGTGTGTTTAAATTTTCTAATTTAGGCTACCCATCAAATTACTTATTCCTGCTCATATACTTTACTCAGCTTTGTTTGGTTGCTAACTAATCTTAATTCTAGAGAAAGAAAAAATTAGAAAAATAATCTGTCTTGATAAAAGAGGATAATGATTTAATGTAAAGCAAAGACATCAATTTGATAATTGTGCTTTACTAGTATGAGTCATGTGAAAAAATCCTAATATAATAATCCAAAAGAGAATTTAAGTTTTTAACTAGAATTTAACTTCTGCGTAATGCCTTTAGCTTACAAACCATGCTAATGTGTGCTATTTAATTAACTCTTCAAAATAACCACTTAAATTACGTTGAATATGGAATAGTGTCCCTCCAAAATTCATATTTTGAATTTCGAACTCTCAGTACCTGAGAATACGACTGTATTTGGAGATAGGGTCTTCTAAGAGGTATTTAAATTAAAAAGCGGTCATCAGGGTGGGACCTAATCCAATATAAGTGGTGACCTTACAAAAAATGAGATGAGGACACAGATACATACAGAGGAAAGACCCCGTGAGGACAATGGGGGAAGAGCCATATACAAGTAAAGGAGAGAGGTTTCAGAAGAAACCCACCCTGTCAAAACTTAGATCTTCTTCTAGACTCCAGATTTGTGAAAAAATAAATCCCATTGTTTAAACCAGCTGAACTGTGCTACTTCGCTATGGCAGTCTTAGAAAATCAATACAATGGATTATGCCCATTTTGAGGATGAGGCTAATAGAGATTGAGAAATATGTGAGTTTCTATTTAATAATTTGTAAGAGCCAGAGTCAGAATTTGAATCAGCATTTCTAATGACAGTCTGCGTTCTTTCCGCCTCGGTACAGTTCCTCCTGAGTGGTCCAAAGACATAGGGGGAGCCTTTATAGGAGTGATGCATTGGGTGCCAAGGCTTTTGCTGACTAGGAGACAAGCCCTTATTGAGCTCAGCACATAGTCAACTGACTGAGCTGTAGGGATAGAATCATGGCATTACAAGTCTCCGTTCCTATGCCACACCTTTTTGTCTTTATCATGTATCCAAACAGGGATGTAAATCCAAGTTCTCTGGGATATGTTTAAAAAATACCAATGCCAGGGCCTTCATCTAATACCTACTAAATTAGCATCTTGACCAAAGCAGAGGAGTGTGTCGAATACTTCGCAGTGTTTTAAGAAGGTCCCCAGATGATTCCGATACAGTCAGCATCTGGGAACGCCAGCTTTACCCAGTGAAAAGACTGTGAGTTTTGAACCAAACTTAAACCTTCGTTCTGCATTATAATTTACTTAACAATTCCCAATTTATGATTCTATGCATGCAAAATGAAGGACAATAGTCACTGCAGAAAATTGTTTATTTATATATATTTGCATCTGTTTGTACATACTGTCCATATAGAGCCCCTCTTCAGATTGTTTTCTTTTAAACACTAAATATAGGTTCTCTGGAAATCTGACTGAGGCATATACTCTCCCCAACCTGACATATTAGATCCCTGAGCCTTGGCAATATGCCCCATAAAGAGCATCCAAAGGCCTCTCCTCCATATGGATTCCTAGTTACCTCGGGCTATAAGGTTCACACTTGCCTTAATGATTCATGACCCCTGTCTCAGAGGTTATCAGCCCAGGAAGAAAATTATTCTAGCAGAATATTCAGATTTTTATGCAAACCAGATTTCTGGACCAATAGCAATTCTTTTCCCTTAGTTTGCAGCCAACATGTGCCAAGTAATTTTACAGAGTGCTGGGGAAATTACTTTCAATGTGATGAGCCAAAACCTCATATTGAGTTAGCGTTTCATCTATTTCTAGTATAAATTTCTCAGGGTACTCAGATCCCAGGCCTTAAATCATGGCAGGTTTCTAAGCACTAGTCATGGCAAGTTTCTCCTCCTTTGTCTCAGATAGCTGAAAGCCAGAATCAGCTTGACAATCCTACACTCCAATAAATTGCCAACCAAACAGAATGAGATTCACCCATTATTCTTTCTGTCATTCTCTCCTAAACAATCAAAGTCCAATCAGTTTGCATCTCAGCTCCTTCTAAGCCTCTCCTTTCCTTCAGCTCCCTTGTGTCCCATCCTTCTCACTCTTGTAAGTGTTGAATAGAAAGAACACCTGTTTGAAAAAAATCTCATTAAAGGCCCAGACAGCCAGCATCTCCCCCTAACAAATCCTTACCAAGGGACAAGAGATCAATAAGCAGAATAGCTTGAGTCCTTATCAACCAAACTAAATTGGGTAATAGTGTTTTCTCTAAGCAGAATGGGCCCAAGATTGTAAATAACACCTTTGGAATGCTATTTTCAGCTAAAACTCTGAACAGTTTGTGTTGAGGTGAATCATTATCTACCGTTGGTCTGCCAACAATCATGAATGGCTATGCCAGTAAAACACATGGAAAAAATCCTCTCTATCTCAGGGCAGAGATGGTTCATCCAATATTCCTTAGGAGGCCAAAGAAGGGAAAGGAAGGAGGGACCCTTAGAGACTATTTTACATCTGGTTGCTGGGTCATAAAGCTCCACAGCATTTTTAGGTTTTGGAAACCCTCCTCTCTCATCTGTTGCTAGAGGCATTTTCCTCCTGCATTCTAAATATCTATTGTAAGAAACCATATGTAGGCAGATATGGTAAGCCTGAGTTTTCACTTCTCAAAAGCAGAGAAAGTCGACTACTTTTTCAAAGGATGCCTTCTTGTTCTCTAGTCCCACATACATATGTCTCCAAAGAAGTCACTTAAAACTTTAGCTCATTTTTTCTTAGGTCATATATATTAGTTAAGCACCAATCATATGCTAAGCAAAAACCTAAGTGCTAAATAAAACATGACAAATAAACCCTTTTTGTTATAAAATTTGCATTACGGTAACAGGCAAATTCATGGGGGTGGGAGGAGATGATTTTAGTACAAATGTAGCAGTTTTAGAGCTTTACAGTGTTGCTGAATTATAGCACAACATTAAGCCCAACCTGGTGGTGGAAGTGGGTATGGAAAAATGTTAGAAAAAGCAATAACTGATATCAGATATCGAGATAAATATATATATATATATATATATATATATATATATATATATATATATATATGTATAGGGTGAGGATAGGGGATAAGGAACACAAGCTAGAGATAACAGGATGGGTGCAGGAGTCATGGTGAATCTATGAGCATATTTCTCTTGGGTATTGTGGAAACACTGCTGATCCAAAAAGAGAGATAGGCGAGGTTGAAGAGGAGGGCAATATAGGAATCATGGAGTGGAGGATGTGTTAGAACTTAGATTTCTTCCCAGATATGATGAGCATTCAGAGAAAACATTCAAAACAGGAGAGTGACATGTTCCCATTGGGGTTTTGGATGGTCTACTCTGCAAACATCATGGAGGATGAATTTACCAAGGGAGAAGAACTAGGTACAAGGAAACTAATTAGGAGGCTCTTGTAATAATTTAGATGAGAGCTGATGAGGACTTCAACCCTCCATAGAGATGTAAATACATTTTAAAAATAACATGTTTTGAATTATTCAACAAATAGTTTCATTTTTCCCCCCCAAATAAGTCATTCCCCAATACAAACCACTGTGAAGGAAAAACATCTCTATAGACTTATTACGTGCACTAAGATGTGACATATTTCTTTGAATTTGTATTTAAAAATCCCATCTGGTATAATATTTGAAAATAAGATTGACTAGATATCTTTACATTATTTAAATTATAACAAACGAGAACAATTTTTAGTTGAATAGCTGTCCTGCTGTTGTTCCTTCCTCTGTTCGCTTCCATTAGAGAGAAAGAAGGATGTCAGCTTTGCTACTCATTTAGCAAAATGCTCGTGCTTGTTCTTGACCCTGATTGAACTATTCTTGCTGAGAAAGATGAATAGTTCCTTGCTGGCTAAAAACACAATGAAATTAAAAGCAAAAAAACAATTTCCACTGAAATATGTATTGTCTCTTAAAAGGTTCTCAGCCTGTTTGATATGTTACATTTATCTTACCTGCCACCATCATCTAATTTCAAGCCCTGAAACCTGGGCAGGGATCATATGGTCTTTACAATCCTTCTTGGGAACAATCACTGATAAAATGTCCAAAACAGTTTGTTATATTTGATTTAGCAGCTGCGCTATTTTGGAAACTCCATCTTAGAGCCACAGGAAGACAGATTTAAGCACAAAATAAAACTTTCCAAAATCTTCAAGTATTAGGATTCTGATTTTACTTATACTAGGGAGCCAAATTTCAATGTCTAAGGACACACAAATCTGGTTTTGATTCTTTTGAAAATATGATGAGTGAAAGGTGGGTTTTGTATGTTGGAAGTAAAATCCATGTTTTGTTTTGTTTTGTTTTGTTTTTGTTTGTTTGTTTTTTATAATATGTAGAAACCCACCCTGCACCTGAGTTGTGGAACACTAGTTGTAACTTGGCAGAAGACAACCCAACTAGAGAAAAGAAAACAGACTATCCTTTGCCTTGTGAATCATCCAGATTATCCAATGAGGATCCTTCCTGGCATGGTGGATTACTGAAACCAAATCCTCTTCAAAGATCTTTCTCTAAACTAACGAAGCATAAATAGTTGTAGGTATTTATGGGGAAGAATACACCAAGAACAGATCCCAACTTTGCTGGGCTCCTGTATACTCAAATCCTTGCAAAGACCTTTCCAGTCAAGCCAGAGATCCTTACAATGCATTAAGGTATTTAACTCCTACCACAAGAATTTCCACAAAAACAGAGACAGAAATTGACAAGAGTTTCCACACTTGACTGGGACAGGTTGGAGGTGCTGTATGTGGATTGTACAAAGGGAGAGGTGGCCAAGTAACAGAAAAGATAATATTTAATAAGATCTTACTGTGCACATTGTGTTATTTAATTCCCACTGCAAACTATTGCTTAAGTATAATTTTGCCCTTTGACATATGAAAAAAACTGATGGTTACTTAGAAATTTCCTATATTCTATGTCATATATCATTGGTACATTCATTTTGAGTCACTCTGATTAATTCAGCGGGCCATTTCAGAGACAAGGATATCTGTCGTGTGCTGTTAGGAGTAATTTAGACAAGTGGACCTTTTAACATTACCCAAACAATAAACTATTAAACAATTACTGGACAAACAGATACTTTTACCCATTTCTGAGCCTAACTCCATTTCTGATACCCATTGTACTGCTGATACTCAGGTTTAGGGTAAATTTGGGTTAGTGGAAGTTTTGGGAATAAGACAGGCAGTCAAAAGAACTGGAGTGAGAGATATATGTAGGTTTTTTTGCACCTTAACAGAAGACATGGAATCATACACTTACAACTCTGATATATTACAGAAAGGATTATAAATTACTCTGAGTAAAATTTTCATTCTTAAGAAAATGAACTGTAACAATGGACTATATCTCAAATTAGTTTAATCACTAAACAAAGTTAGTTAATTAGTAATAAAGCTTACTGTTTTCTTAATTAAAATCTGAAGAAAAAAATAACTTTTTTGTTTTTGTAGAGTTAAGATTATGCTAACTCATTATCCATTTAACAAATATTTTGAAATCTTATTGAGTTCTTTCCCTGGGCAACCATAGTTTGTAGGAGGTACATATAAAACATTTGGAGTGACTGAAGTCTATTTGAACCATAATATAATCTCTTGAGTTTACATCCACGTTGCACAGTCAATCCCCAATTAAATATTTTACCACTTTTTTCAGCATTTTTAGTATCATAGATATATTATATTTGATATAATAAAATTATCCAGACCCATATTTTAAAAAAGGAATGTGATACATTTAAGCGTGTTTATCACACACACACACACACACACACACACACACACACACACACACACACACATTTTTCTTAAAATATATTTGTTATACATCTAAATGTGGTACATTCATTTTTTTTTTCTTTTTCTTTTTCCTTTTTTTTTTTTTAGGGCAGTGTCACTGGTCCTCATATGTGGGGCCCAAACCAGGGCCGCTGGCTTCCCAAGCCAGCGCTTAACCACCACACCACTCGGCCAGCCCCCGGTACATTCATTTTTGAAAATACCAAGTGGTTAAAAACTCAAATCATTAAGAAATCATTATTTTAGAAAATCGAAATCCCTCATAATTGAAATGAGAATTAAGAATATAGAGAAGCAAGCTGAGTGGTTCAGTTGGTGAGAGTGTGAGCTCTGAGCAACAGGGTTGCAGGTTCGATTCCCACATGGGCCAGTTAGCTGTGCCCAAGCTGAGCTGCTGCTGAGCTGCCAACAGGTGGCAGGATGGCTCAGCTGGTGAGAGCACGTGCTCCTAACAACAAGGTTGCCAGTGTGACTTCCGCATGGGACATCGAACTGCGTCCCCCCACTCCAACCCCTCCAAACTAGATTGAAAGTGGCGACTGGACTTAGAGCTGAGCTGCACCCTCCACAACTAAGATTAAAGGAGAACAACTTGACTTGGAGCTGAAAGGTCCTGGAAAAACACAGTGTTCCCCTTCCCCAATTCCCTAATACTGTTGCCATCCCCTATTTCCCATTAAAATCTTTAAAAAATTATAAAGAAAAGAATATAGAAAGGGTCAGCGTTTTCTGTTGCTCACATTATTAGTTATAAAACAGGATTTTCCAACTTTATAGGTTTCTTCTACATAGTAACATCAAAACACTGCTGTCAGATAATCTCCTGTCAGGCATCAATCTAGAACTTCAATCCAGATGTCCAGGTGCTCATGATCTTTTCATTGCATGAAGTTCCAAATTATAGAAACATACACATAGTAACAGTCTAAACTCCTTTTACAAAACACAAGCCACAAACTTATAGCCACAAAGCAGTAGCAGGGATACTTTAGGATTGCAGATTAGGATATGAGCTCAAACAAATAGTCAGATGTTTTAATAAAAGCATAAACTTATTTCTACTTGGTGTACTTACTATTGCCTAACAGCTTGTAAAGTATTGCTTTGAGTGTGGATAATACCAAACTGAATAACTAGCTCCTATTAAAAAAGTATTTAAAAATTAACATATGTGTATGTTCTTATATCAATATCTTGCCCACTGCATCAGTCAGAAGCCATATTCAGTGTTATGGCATTATCTCTTTTCACCTATAGTCAAATTTTATAAACTCAGAATTTGTCATGCCCAGTAGTCAAAACAGAATATTAGTAGCATCATCTGGATTTCTGTTTACCTGTGTGACCCTGATGATTTCTTCAAACCCTATAAACTTTGGGCTCAAACTGTCTTGAATCATCTGTATGACCCTCCTTAATTAATGGGATCCTTGGAGCTGGTACTTTATATGCCTAAGGTTCAGAATGATAACTTCATTCTTATGTTCCCTTATCTTTTACCTGAGCAATCAGCAGTGTCACCAGATGCACCACAATAATCACAGTATGTGCTCATGTTGTATAATCTTGTATCAGGTGTAAGACTCTACTGATTTTATGTGTATCATTCAGGCGAGAAACATGAAGTGATAAATAAAAATCTTACTCCACATGTTTAACTTGACTATAATCATGCTCTAGATTTAACTTTCAGTCAGTAGGACATTTAAGGAGATAGAGGAACAAGTTAAATGACACCAAGAAGAAACAATCATATAAACTTAGAATACAGAAGACAACTAATATGATCTCATAAAGACACCAATGTCAAGAATAAAAGAAAAATAAGAAAGAAAGACTACTGTAGATTAACACAGGATATAACTAACTAAATGCAATATGTAGACATTTATTGGATTCTAATTCAAAAAAAACAACAGCAAAAAACATATGGAGATACCTAGGAGAAGCTGAATATGGACAGGGAATTGTATGATGTTGAGAAATTATTAATATTTGCAGTGGAATAATATTATAATTATATAGGAAAATGTCTTTATTATTGAGAGTTTCATTTGAAAATATGTAGAACAAAAACTGTTTATATATATATATATCTTTTAAATATTTCAGGAAATATTAGTGAAGAAAATATGATGAAATATCAAAAATTGCTAACCTAGGTGATGGGGTTAAGTATTTATATCTGTTATTATTTTACATGTTAGAACATTATTATAATCAAATAGAAGAAAACAAAAACAATTTTAATACCAGTTACTATCAATAATAGGAAATCAGGACTTGTGACATACATATGTTCTGATTACCAATGATGTTGGGGAATGAAGGAGATACACATTTGATAGAGGCATCAGATCTCAACTGAGCTATTGTAATTAGGCGTGGAATGGGGTACTTGAGAATGCAGAAAAGTGCAGTTTAAGGCTAAGATACGAGATTATGGTATACATAACTTCAGGAGAATTATTTACTATGTTGGATCACTACAGCCAATATTTAGTGTGTGTTTCATTCATCCATTTATTAATCCAACAAACATTTAAGTGTCATTTTACATGCATCTATTATGATATAAATATTAGTGGGACACAGTTACTGCCTGAATCAGATCAGAAGGGCAGAAAGACAGTCAAGCTAATACAACAGAATTCTACAGAAGTAGTATAGTCAAAGTATGAAGGAATAGCTATGATGGCAGAGAAGAGGGAGTAACTAGTTTTGCCTGTGTTTCTGCAATGTCTTATGAATGTAACAGTTGACAAAGAAGGAACACATCCAAGGCAGATGGAATAACATACAAAAATACCTAGGCATGAGCAAGGGGATTTAAAAAATATTAAGAAATTTAGTATGGAGTTTGAACAAACCTAGAAGATGCTTAATAGGAAAGTTTGGATCAATGAATTTTTTTTTTTGTCAGATTAAGGAATTCATTTCCAGCTTGATATTTTATTTTAGTAGACTACTCAGAACTGTCTTAGATATCATGAAAATCTAACAATAAGATCAGCATTCATTTTATGTGTGTAAAAATTTTTCCCCTGAAGAAATTTATTCTGCAGAGAAAGCAAACAAAAATTTTAAACTCTAAAAATGGATGAATTCCCAGGAGGATTACAGTGTAAACACCCACTGCATTCTTCTGTCACTTCCTCCTCTTTGCCTAGCCACAGGGGAATGGATTTACTGAGAACATGTCACTCTGCCATCCTTGCTTCTCTGCACAAATTACAGCTTGCTGGTAGAAGAAAGAAATAACAAGTCGGAGATGACTTACAGCCTTACAGATTGTCCAAATGTCTACAAATAGGGCTGATAGGTTAACTGAAGTAGGTGACACACAAGTCCCAGCTATGCAAAAGGAGATTCCTTTCTATCTAATGACCAGGCTAGAAATGCTGAGCCCCCGGGAAATAATTATTTTATTTCCAACAGGAATAATGATCATATACTTATAATAATGATTAAAAGTTGGGAATACTTAAAATGACACACACACACACACACACACACACACACACACCCAGAGAGACAGTGACAGAGACAGAGAGAGAAAGAGAGAGAAGAAGATATACATATTACAAACACATTAGTAAGAATATTAGGACTATGGGTGATTTAAATATTTTCTTTTACTGTTATATAATTTAAATTTTTATAAGAAATAGATAGATAGATAAACAGACATAATCACTAGTCTTAAGGGAATTATGGAATAAAGGGAAGATCAGAAGCAATCCATTTTCAATGGAAAAATTATGGAAGGGAGGAATAATTCAATTCATAATGGTAAAACAGATTCTATCTACCATTCCAATTTTCTGAATCCTGAGTTGTTATCTCAATAGCATGTTTGTTTGGGGGACCAGAAGTTCAAGATATAACCTGCAGTTATTCAGGGAATCAAGCTTTGCTTAACTCTTTGAATTATCTGCCATAATGGTTTCAGGAAAAGTATGTGCAAAATCATATTTTATCTGCAATTAATCTCCCATTAAGTTCTCCTTTTCTTTCTTCCATTCTTCCAACAGATATTTATTAACAGTTACTGTGTGTCAGGCACCAGGTTAAGGTCCATAGTTAAACAGATAACAAGTGATACAAGGCCATCCTCCCCTACAAAGAGAACTTCCAGTCCCCTCCACCACTAACAAGAGGTTAACTTCCTCAAGATCAAAAGAAAGTGTATTTCAATTACCTCATAAACAGCCAGGGCTGTAGTGAAGACAGAATGTTCTTGTGTTTAATCAGCAGTACCATGGACAGCACCACTATCGCCTCATAATAGTTTTCATAAGTGACAGAAAAAGGAGGTGGCTAAATAAGGTAGATAAGCTTGTTCTTAAATATTTTCAATTCCATTTTTTTTTTGTTAAACCTTTATTGGGGAACAGCCATGGTCATTCATTACATGTTGCTTTCATGTTACAATAGCATAGTTGACTCTTTTAAGGAGGGCGCAGCTCACAATGGCCCATGTGGGGATCGAACTGGCAACCTTGGTGTTATAAGCATGATGCTCCAACCAACTGAGCTAACCAGTCACCCCAATCAATTCCATTTCTTTTCCATAGCATAGTTTATAATCATTTAAAGAGGACAGAATTGAATTTCAGGAATAGTTGTCATAAGGCAGAATTTCTTGGCTTAGAGTAAAAAAGTTAACCGATTTCTTCAAATATTGAAATTGGCAGTTGTCAGGGCTATCTGGAAAACACTGAATTTTATTTACAAATTGTGGTGTCATATTCCTTGGTGTGGCCTTCTGGGAACGAATCATCTAATATAATAAAGGTCTATTGTCTCTAATGTCACTCAGTGGCTTTACTATAAGAGCAGCTTTTCAGCTCTTTTACATTTGAGAGCATCTTACCAATAGTCAAGGCAAAACTGGAATGCCAAGAGGCAATTGCCCTCTTGAACTCTGAAGTCATCCCTTCTATTAAATTTAAGTTAGGTTAATATTGAGGCTCCCTGTTAATTTTTAACTGTACATTAGTGCATCAGATAGGGAAAACAATTGATTAAGGTGAGTCTTCCTTGCATCTGAAGAAATGTACTTAATTACCAGCTAGGCGATGTATACTAAAATGAGAATTGGAAAGCAATACAAAAAAAAAAAATCAGTAAGCAAAGAGGTGAGGTAAAGAGCAAAAATTCAGGAAGACTTCAATTTAAGAGAGACAGATGCAATGTTCCACGAAGAGATAAAGGACCTGGGAATGAAAAAAACAAGATGACCCTAGACATGAAATGCCTTGGGGAATGAAAAGTCTTACAATGCAAATCATTTGATTTCCATTTCACATCCCTTTCTTTTGCTTCTGAAGACCAAAAGGCCAATGGTACTGAAAATAGTACTTTGCCACAAAGCATTACATTAATTTTGTGATTTCTAAGGGCTTCTCTTTTAGAAAACCTAAAAGCAGCATTTATTTTTACACATGGAGAGCAGAATTTATAGAGTTATGTATTTCTTAAGAGTACATTAGTTGCAGAGCCAAATCTAGTAAATGTGTATGTGGGGTAACTAAGGGAAAGATTGCAGTAACTAAGGATTTACCCTTTTGAGAACTTAGAAAGAAAAAAAAAATGGATGTAAATGTATCAAATGTATTAAAGATTTCATTGGATTTCAGATTATACTAAATGCAATTTAACCTTTTAAATGACTACTATGAAGATAAATGGTTTTACTGAGTTGAAAACATAACTAGCCTAAGACATAACTTATTGTTATTTGGAAATAGTCCCAATAACAAAGGGCATTAATTTCCAGCTTAAAAATTAAAATAGAAGTCTTTCCCCCACTATCTTCAAGTTGAAAACTTGGGAACATGCCTAAAATTTAACATCTCTGTAACCAAGATTCTTAGGCCTAGAGACAATATAAGAAAGAGGTTAGCAGGAAGTTTTTTTTGTTTTTTGATTTTTTTAAAATATCACCTTTACTTTCTCTTCCCTCATTATCTTTTCACTGTATTTCTCTTTGTGCATTTCATTCTGTAGTATATCCTCCTGCCTTATGCATGGACACACACACACACTAACACATACACTCAAACTTTATTACAAGAGTGTCAGGGCCCTGCACCTAGGAGGCTCCTACTATGACAATGAGGACAAGGAAGAAGAATTATTATCTGACTGGGACTCACCTTTGGATTACTAACTCCTAAGTAACTTGTCACTCGCACTGTGGTTAAATATAGCCTGCATATGGTTCAAAACAGCTGTGATTTTACATTCATGCATAAATTATTTTGTACAGTGGAGTTACTGCAAAAGCACCCTCCCATCACCATGGTTACCACCCCTTCCTGTTGAGCACTGCATTCACATTTACTGTTAGTACAATCACAGGGTAAGTGGTAGGTATAATATTCAGAGATACAATATCATAAGCCAACATGATGGTGTTTGGTGGTACTGGGAATTAGCAGGAAGGTGGCAGTTGAGGAGGGCTGATTGTCTTGGCTTGCCTCAGGAAGGAGTATACCTTGGACATAAGATAGACATTTTATATACATGATATACAATAAAGTTGAATAAAATAGCTGTATATTGGGGAGTGGTCGAAGATCCTTTCACTAGACTTAAATTCACCTGAGGCCTTTATTAATAGCTTTCCTGTCTATGTCCAAAATTGAGAAGACGCATGGGACTTTCCTTTGAAATTGTTTCCTCATGTTCCTGCCTCAGAGACTCTGAAGGCAATCCATACCAGTGGAGATATAAAAATAAGCCTACTGGAGAAGAGATTCAAAAGGCAGAATAAACGCTGTGCATGAATATGACTACTCCATTGAAATAATTAAATAAGATCTGTGTCTTCCTAATTATTCTCCGTATGAAACTTCGTTCTGTCCTTAGTCTTGATGTCTGAAACCAGCTGTGTCTCCTTCCTTCCAGCAGTGAAGACCAAGGGAAAACCAGCCACCCCACAATGCTTCATGTTTCTTCATTTAGATACACACACACACACACACACACACACACACACACACACACACACCATTGCTCTTGAGTGACACTCCAAGAAGGTAAGATAAGACCATTGTGCACTGGGAAATTTTAATAACATTAACTAAGGGGTGAGGTTGACAGGAGGAACCATAGCTTTAGAGAAGACAATGAAAGAAAGAAAGAAAGAAAGAAAGAAAGAAAGAAAGAAAGAAAGAAAGAAAGAAAGAAAGAAAGAAAGAAAGAAAGAAAGAAAGAAAGAAAGAAAATAAATCTTCATTAAAATTAGATCCTTGTGAAGAGAGGAAGATTTTCAATGAGGCCTTCTTTAACAAAACAAACTAGATATTTTGCTTTGCAGATGACAGCAATGCAGTATACCTTAGTAATTAAGCGAGAGAGGAGAACCGAATTGTGTATACAGTTCAGCTACCTGAGAGAGATGAATTGCTTTTTCTGGAGTGCAAATTTGTTTATGTTCTGTTTATTAATTACAGAGAAAATACTCTCCCTCTTCAATGTCTCATTTGATATTCCTTCTTATACTTGTAGGGAATATGACATGTAGATAGAAACTTTCCTTCTATTGGAGCTCTGGCTGCATATAAAATAGACTCAATGACTTGAGAAAGTGAGAGATGCTGAAACTTAGAGGCGAGCTGGGAAAAATTGTCCATGCCTTTAGTTCTTTATTGGGGTAGCTATCTTAAATTTATGAAGGAAAATTACCATCAACAACAACTGGGAAAATTATAAGAAACAGCTATTAAAATGCATCCATAAGCTGACAGACAGGTACACAGGACAAAAACTAAATGAAAAAAGAAACCAATCAAGAAAAAATAAATCACTGAAGCTGAAGCTACACTGTTATTTGTCAGCATACAAAAAAAATAACTCAGAATAGATCAAAGACCTAAATATAATACCCAATACAATAAAATACATAGAAGAAAACACAGGTACTAAACTTATGTTAAGACAGGTTAGTTAGTGTAATGTCAGACAGTCAGGAATTCCCTGGTAGACTGCGCAAAGATAAAACACTAGCCATTTTTTACACTAGCCATTTTTTTCAAAGTTATGAGATAACTCCCCTTGTAGGAACAGCAATCATATCCCAGAGCAACAAAAACATTTTGGACAACATTACGAGAGGACTTCCCAAGGCTAAGCAATGGAACAAATCTGATAAACACCTTAACAACAAACACTAATATTCCAGCATTACCCCTCCAGGAAGAAAGAAAAGTATAAAACTCAAGCCTTTTACCCTAGCTAGTGGCCATCCCATTTCCCAGGTACCCCCTTCCGCTCGGGAACGCTAACCTTTCTCTTGCTTTAATAAAATTATCCTCTGCTACAAACTTTACCTCTCTGGTCCGTGTCTCCATTCTTTGGCTTCACGAGATCACGACCCCGGCACAAGAAATATCATACATCAATGTCACCCCAATACATTTAATTTGTGGGTTTTTTTTAAAAGAAATAACTAAGTAGAAAAATGTTTGGAAGTTCAGAAATACATACATGAATAACTCATTGGTCAAGGAAGACATAAAAACAGAATAACAAGAAAATTTAGGACTTAATGATTACTAAAAGATGCCTGTTAAAATCTATGGTATGCAACTAAATGATGTTTACATGTGTAGTCTGGCATGCATTTTAAAAAAGGGAAAAAAAATCCTAAAAATTGGGAAGTTACAAAATCAGCAAAATGATACAATGAAAGAAAGTTGAAGGAAGGATGCTGAAAAGCAAAGAAATTAACCATATAGAAAACAAACATCTAATAGAGAAGGTAACTTCCCTGCTGGCTAATAATCTTTGTCGGAGCTCAGCACCTTTTCTTAGATCAGCCTTTAGGAATCACTACAGTAGCTGATTTTATATGGTTTTCCAACCCTTTTAAGTTATAAAGATAAGACGTGTCCCTAGTCACCAAATCCAGATTACATGTTGGAAAATTTTTGTGTTCCAATATCCTGTGTTCTCTCTTAGGTTGGAAGCCTAAGGTGTTTTAGAAAATAAATATTCATAGTAACACATTTAATTTTCAGGAAGTTAATATTATACATATCTTAACTGTTTTAACTTTCAAAACAAAACATAGACAACAACAACAAAAAATTACTTTCCCCTAAAGTTTGTAGCCAGTTATTTTGTAATCAATAAAATGTTTCAAGGGGAAAAAGAAGAGGAGGTGGCACTCAGGTCCAGAACATACTGGCAACTCCAAGTTGTACTCAGAGCTTTAAAGAAGAAGGGCTGACATCATGGATGCTTTTCCAAGATCTATTCACTTTTTCACTTTTCATTTAAAAATAAGTTTAGACTTACAGAGAAATTACGAAAATGTGTTCCGATATGCCCCATCACACAGCTTCTCCTGATGTTAAGAATGTATATAGGGCCCACCGAGTGGCGCGTTGGTTAAGAGTTAGCTTGGGGCGCAAACTCTGAGCAGCAGGGCCCCGGTTTGGATCCCACATGAGGGCCAGTGACGTTGCGCCCTCTACAGCTAAGATGGTGAACAACAGCTTGACCTGGAGCTGGGCTGCTGTGAGTCGCCAGCGATGGCATAGGCCGCAGCCCCTGCTGCAGTGGGCTGCCATAGGTTACTGTGAGTGGTGGACAGCCGGCATGAGCTGCCGTGAGCTGCCATGAGTGGCTGTCCAATGGGAGCTGCCTCACCCCGTAAGAGCACAATGATAATATCAACATGGGCCAGTGAAGCAACATCCTCCACAACGAGACTGAAGAACAATAGGACAGCAACTTGTCTGTTCCCCTCTCCCAATTCCCCAATAAAATCTTTAAAAAAAAAAATAGAGTGTATATAACCATGGTATAATTATCAAAACTAAGAAATCAACATATGTACAATTCCATTGTCTAAATTACAGATGCTATGTCCTTTTTCTGTTCATGATTTGTTATTTTAAAAAAATAAATGTGTTAAAATGTTCACAGACACATTTGTAATTACCTAAGACAACTGGATTCTCTCTCACTGTAACATAACTACAACATAAAACAACATTAATTTATTTAGTAGGAGGTAGAACAGTAGAAAAGAATCACAGAGACAAACACCACAAATGTAGGCTATGAGACTATGCAAGACTAAGTATATAATTATGTGCCTACCATGTGCTGGAAGTATATCTCTAGTTTTAAGTTTCTATCATTTCTGTAGCTTAACTTTTCCTTATTTTGATTTATTTTACAGTTTCTTTTCCACTTGGAGCACACTGTTCCCCCACAGACTAACCTCTCCATCTCCTTAATTAATGTGTGGACATCTATTGTACAGAATGCTAGAATGGACTGTCCATGGTCCTAACCATCCAAGTTTCTATGGAAGCAATACAAATCCTTCTACTCTATGAAAATGCTGTTTCTTTTTCCCTTTGTATATATCCTTTTGTGGAGCAGGAAAATGACCAGTGCAACAGAAATGCATGAACTAATACTTGCTTTAAAATTAACAATTCACTATTATAGCATTCGATTCTGTGGAGAGTTTCTTAATTTCCTATAAATTCTCAGCTGGTTTATGTGCCCATATTGTACTACTTTACAGTAGCATTAGGCTAATCATGTTGTTTTTCTTCAAGCATATAAAGATTTTATGACTATATGCAAAACAGGCTCCCAGGGCTAAATGTCCCTATTGACTGATAAAAGCATTTTTTTTCCACTATGGAGGACTAGAAAATACCTTGTAAGCAATGAGATAACATGTTTTAAAGCAGGTGGATAATATAGCCATCATAATACTTTAGGGAGGTACTTCTGAGGGCAGGTGGAGGCAGGAAGATGAGAATGGGAGAGATTAGAGGTAGAGGACTCAGTCAGGATGCTGGTAATAGGAAATGAAGAACACCTGCACTCGGTCAGTGGGTTTTGACAGGGATATTGGAAACAAAGATATGTCTCTGAAGGGAATCAACAGAATTTGATGTCTGTTTAAAAAAGTGTGGAGCAGTGATAGACAAGTCAGGCAGAAAATAATAAAGCTGAGATTTCAATTGTGGGAGACTAGATAGCTATTTACATCATTCAGAGATTTAAAAAAAAATACAGAGTATTTTTGGAGAAGAAATAGAAATTAATCTCTGCTTTGTACTGAATACATGTAGATGCTTGACAAAAATCAGAGTGGAGATGTCCAAGAAGCAGTTTAGTCGTATATCACCCTGGTCACTGGACAAAAATAGCATGGATGATACCCTGGCTAAAAACCCTTTAAAACTTGCTGGGCAGTTTCCTAGATACAACATCACCCCCACACACTTACAGCAGCAGTTGGCAATGGTTGAAGACCTAAAACCTCTTCGTTGGCCGAGATAAGTGTATTTCAGTAAAGTTACCAACCATTATATTGGGTGAGGCATGCCAGGTTCATCACAGTAGGTCTCTTTTTCAATGACAGTGAAAAATTTGACATGTGTTCCATTCTCACAACCGCTTTTTCCTTTGCATTTTAAAAAATAATCTTGCTCTAAAACCCAACAGAGAAATGCATCAAATTTGCTCTGAAAGGCATCAAAAGACATCAGGTTAAGGGAGTAGAGACTGAATTGAAATAAATTTATTTTTACAGAATTGTATAACATTTACTTTCAACACTGCTTTAAGATTTTGTCTGGTATTTGAAATAATATATGCTTACACATCCATTCGGCAAATATTTGTTCAGTCCTTCCTATGTCACAGTTGTTTTTTTTACTATGCACTGAGAGGGAAGACATGAATAATAAAGAATGGGAGGTAAATTGAGAATTTTGATTTTTTTGTTGCTAGTGGATGCAGTGATAGTTTAGGGGTAAAGTTTTTGGGATAGTTGTTTTTTTTTTCTTGAGGGCAGTGTCACTGGCCCTCATATGTGGGACCCGAACCAGGGCCACTGGCTTCCCAAGCCAGTGCTTAACCACTGTGCCACTTGGCCAACCCTTGGGATAGTCTTTTTGTTTTGTTTTGTTTTGTTTTGTTTTGTTTTGTTTTGTTTTGTTTTGTTTTGTTTTGTTTTGTTTGAGGACAGTGTCACTGGCCCTCATAGGTGGGATCCGAACTGGGGCTGCTGGTTTCCCATGCCAGCGCTTAACCACCGCGCCACTCGGCCGGCCCGGGATAGATTTTGAGTTCCAGTGAAGAAATACTGAAAATTTGAGTCACTGGCCTGACACTGAGAAGAATATATATACTAAAACTAGATAAAATTTGGCTCAATAAGTAAACATACATACTAATATATTCCTGTTTAAAGACCATTTAAATGGCCTGTCTTCAAGTTGTCCACAAGGTATTAGAGAAGATGTATATGCAAACAACAACAGTAGAGTGTGGCAAGTACTGAGATAAAAGTACCTCACAGACTACTTTTAGAAAGCAGAAGGGGACATTGAACCCATGTCTCTAAGGAAGAGTTACAAGAGCTGGTTATGTTTGAACTATGTCATGATGAATCAGTTGATTTAGCCAAATCGATAGGAAGATGGTTTGGTGACCTAGGACAGACATCAAGGAATTATACAATATTTTGGTTAATCAGTGATGACAGACAAGGCAAGAAACCAGTATGACAAATTCCTAAGCCATAGAAACTGTGCCCACACCTAAAGACCCAGGAACATGATCATCACCAGTAGTCTCCTGATGAGTGAAGTGGCCTTAACTAGTCGCTTCAATATCAATAACCATATCATAGTTCCTAAATGTGGCTGTGCACTCAAAGTTAAATATTCAATGTTTAATTTAACAAACAATGCTGATGTGCAGCTAGGTTTAGGAAGTACAGGTCTAAATATGAAATTCCGCTTCTCTTTTCATAGGCAATTTATACCACAATGCTTATATAGCCAATGTAAAATCCAGCTAGGAATGGATGAAGAGGCATGGTATTTAGAAAAGCAAAAAAACAACCTCTCTATATGGGATGCTACCCATTACCTAAGACAACAGATTCTCCTTCACTGTAACATAACTATAACATAAAACAACATTAATTTATTTAGTAGGGTGTAGAACAGTAGAAAAGAATCACAGAGACAAATACCACAAATGTAGGCTATGAGACTATGCAAGACTAAAAGCAAATAATCAGATACTATAACACAAAACAAAAGCCAGAGGAGAACATAAATCAACATAATGACCCAAGGACAATTTTGCCACTAAGGATTATGGAATTCCTAGTGTTACCTTCAGTTTGGAACCAACTTCTGATTCTTCAGCCACATCCCCATCTCCAAGGGTCCAACTCTAGGGCTGAACTTGGGATCTGGCAATTATGATTCCTGTCTTGGTTCATTTAAAATTTTTTTTTCTTTAAGATTTTATTAAAGAATTGGGGGAGGAGAACAGTGTTGGGGAATTGAAACAGTCCAGTTGTTGTCCTTCAATCTTAGTTGTGGAGGTTGCAGCAAGCTCAGCTTCAAGTCCAGTCATACCACTCAGCTCAAGGTGCTGTGTTCAATTAGTTGCAGGTGGGCGTATCCACCATCCTATGCAGGAGTCAAACCAGCAGCCTCGTTGTTAACAGTGCTTGCTCTGTCCCGAGCCACACAGGCGGCAGCTCAGATCAAGGTGCTGAGTTCAGTCTTTCATTGAGGGTGGGCATAGCCCACCATCTTGAACAGGCAACCTTGTTGTTAGGAGCACATGCTCTCACCAGCTGAGCCATCATACCACCTGTTGGCAGCCCAGCAGCAGCTCAGCTTGGGAGCAGCTCACTGGCCCATGTGGGAATCGAACTGGCGACCCTGTTGCTCAGAGCTAGCACCCTTGAGCAAGCTTTTAACCAACTGAACCACTCGGCTGGCCTCTGTCTTGTTTCTATATATAAGTTATCAAAATAAGTCCATCACTACCTTGGGTATCCTAAGAGACTCTTTCTTGCTACTGAAAAGCAATTAATTAAGGCAGAAATCAATAGCAATTAGAAATATTTAAAGTTAGTAATATTTATAACCCAAAGAAACCTAACTTATTTTAAAGGGCCTATTAGTAGATATGGCTTATCAATTTGTTATTGTATCAAGTGACATAAATGACTTGTTTTTTGGGGGAAAAACTTGAATGCTTTTTAGTTTTGCCTCTAGAAATATGACTATGCATATGCATACATGTATGTCCAGTCAAATGCTATGGAAAACTATCTTATTAGATCCGAGATTTAAATTGGCTTATGTTATTGGTAATAACAGAGACAGCCTGATAATATGGGTGCTGTGATGGTGACTGCTGATTGTCCCTCAATAGTCATTCCCTTTTCTTTCTTGCTGGCACATGGCTTTTTTGTAATAAAATCTACATTTCCCAGCCTGCCTTGTGGCTAAGTATATTCATATGAATAAGATATGGACACTGGGATACAAGGGGAGGTGGTTCATAAATTAGCAAGTGTTACTGGGGTATACATTTCATTACCCTTTTTTTTTCCTACAGGATAGAATAAAGCATTCATGGCTAGGGCTCAAACAACCATCTTGGGCCATGAGATGGAAGCTATGTGTTGATAATGGCAGAGCATCAGATTGAAGAATAATACAGCATATTATACTTCCTGGTCTTCAAGGAACTGCCCCTCTAGCCCTACACTTCTTACTTTGCTCACTATTTGCCCTAAGAAGCTGAAAAACAATAAAACTGATCTATCACTGCGGAAATATTACACTTTCAACACAGATCCTACTATCATCTTTGAAGGAGAACAGCCACACAGTTTCATCAGCTTTAATTACCCTTTAGTATCCTTTGACCCATTGCATAAAACCACATCACAGAACTAGCACAAACCCCAGGCCCAGTGATCCACATCAAAAGGTCCTCATCAAAGGACCTCTCTGATGCTGGAGGCCACCTTACCCTACCAATACCAGCCGACAAGTGACCTTCTGCACCCAAAAAATTTCCCCAAAAGGTATCAGCTTCCAGACAATATCACTAGATGCTTTGTGAAAATGCAGATCTCAGGCCCAACCCCTAGAAGTTTATGTTTAGCAGGGCTGGGAATTTGTGTCTAATCCAGGACCATTGAAATTCTGAAGCAATGGTGTTTTGGTTACTCCGTAGGAAAAACAACTACAAATATTAATATATCCATAAGGGAATTACCCATTAGCTAATTCACTAGCAAAGACTAGTTTAATCCATCTCCCCATACACTCAGTTAAGAAGGATGATCATTTACAAAAGAAAATTA
The DNA here is from genome assembly GCA_033961575.1 of Aselliscus stoliczkanus. Taxonomy (NCBI): domain Eukaryota; kingdom Metazoa; phylum Chordata; class Mammalia; order Chiroptera; family Hipposideridae; genus Aselliscus; species Aselliscus stoliczkanus. The sequence continues at coordinate 119,038,991 of CM066736.1, forward strand.
GACCTTAGCTTTCCAATGGCTGGTTCAGGCTTCTGGGGATATAAAACATCTACACAGAACTTTGCATCTCACAAAATACCTTCCTATGTCTGGAGGTCCTACAAAATGCTATAATGTAGATACAGTTGTGACCTTCATTCATAAGAACAGTTCAAGTTGCAATAGTTAAAGGCCAGTGTCTAGAATTACACCCAGAGCCTCTGATTCTGGTTCCAAGACTCCGTCATTTACATCATGGCTGTCTTATTAGGAAGGAAGCACAAGAACCCGAAACAAATAAGATGCAAAGCATGATAAGATGGAGGGCATGAGCAATAATACTGCAGCTGAAAAGGGAGGCAAGAGATAGCATGAGGGCATTGGGTGCCTGAATGTGGAAAACAAAGGTCAGCAGAAATCTCTAAAGGAAGGATGAAAAGGCACCGAAGATAGAAGAAGGCCCTGACTGCAAGTTTGGCTGCAACCAGCCTACTCTAGAAGGAGAGCTAGCTGCAAACAGTCACAAAGAACAATTTTAAAGAGACACTCTTACCTTTTCTGTAATTGCATGTGATGAAGTAACATCTGGGCCAGACTGTTGGCCCCCCATGGACGTGTGGCAGCAAACACATAGCCAGGTCTCTGCTAATTAGAAGTCTGTTTTTCCACCATTCCACAATTAGCATGGAATGAGGTTGTCAGCATCTTTGATTGTGCTAAACCCGTCCATGAATATTTTATTCATTTGGACCATACCCTAAAATTAACATACTTAAGAAAGTATAATATGCTGTACTATGGTGAGAGAAACCTCTCCGAGGAAGAAATGTACTATGGATGCACAATACATACTATTTATCAAGATAATGAGGACACTGTCTGTCCTGTTCTATGTATGTCTATCCAAAGTTTGCATTGAACAAAATGGATATATGTATAAAACTGTATAACATTATTGAAGTTAATTATTTCATTTGCAGTATAATTTGCAGGATATGGAACAAATGTCCTGGGGCTTTGAGATGACCTGATCTGCTCTCATCTTCTTCATATACAGAGTTAGTGGGTCCTTAAATAAAAGGAGAACAATACAGGACACTAAGGAGTATGAATCATTTTGGAGAGACAATTAGACCTCAGCTTTCAAATGGTTGGCTCAAGGTTCTGGGGATATTTCTAGTGTGTCCAGGTGAGAAGACAGGCATTGTCCGAAATCCTTCCTGTCACCCAGTCTACAAGCTGGTACCTACACATCTTTCAGCATTCACACCTCCTAGCAGTCCCTTTTTCTGGACCAATTTGCCTAAGTCACAGTGGCCTTCTTTCAGTTTCCTGAATATTCCTAAACTCCCCCTGTTCTAGGACCTTTGTATCTGCTAATACTCTACCTAAAGGAAACACAGTTGTCCCATTCTTCCTGTGGCTAATTCCTACTCATTCCCCAGGTGTCCGAGTCACTGTCATACCCTTGGATAAGATTTGTCTGATTATGCCCACTTTAAATTAAGTCTGCAGTCTACGAGTCTTAGAGCTTGTATGGTGTTCCTTCATAGCATTTATTACCGTAAAAATAGATAGTAATCTGGGTAAATATTTGTCTGATGAATGCCCCTACCCATTATACCATAACTCCATGTGGGCAATGGCCCAGCTTATCATTATGATCACTCTGTTCCTAGTCTGGTACCCTAAATACAGTAGCTATGTAATAAATAATTATCAACTAAATGAATGAATAAACAGGCCATTAAATAATAGCAAGAATTTGGTGTAAGATTTAAATCTATAAGAAATCACCATTTGTTCTATAAACTTTCCTAAGGGACTTGGAAAATGCATTAAATTAGTAACTTTCAAATGCCAGGGTTCATAAAAATAACATAAGATTTGTTTCATGTAACATTTCTCTTTGCCTTGAACTCTTTCAGAGTGTCAGGTTCAGTATGCATGAGGTGGGTGCTGGGAGTCTGCAATAAACAAGCACCTCAACAAATTTTAATAAAGTCACTAATTCTACATTTATTGAGCACCTAATAGGTGACAGGCATGGCATGAGGTGATGAAAACATGAATGATATCCAAGTTTGAGAGTTATGCAACAAGTGATGACCTGGTGATTTTCTACATCATGTACAGTGCTATAATTCTCATTCATTTATGTATTCAGTGGGTATTTATCAATGACCCCTAAAGCCTAAGGCAGTATACAAGTCTTAAAGTCACAATCTCTTTCTTTCCCTCAAAGTGACAATCTCTTTCTTTCCCAAGACACTTAAGGACACTTCAAGTGTCCTTAAAGTGACAATCTCTTTCCCAAGCTCCTGCTATATTTCAGAAAAAAAAGTAAACACACATTCATATTTATGGGCTATCTGCCAAACATCAAGCTCTGATAAACATTTTGATGTGTTCTTAAATAGGTATGTTTATGAAGTTATTCAGGTCTCCAAAAATTAATATAATTTTTTTTTGCTTACTAATTTTTACTATTGTGAGAAGCACTGTGATTTTAAGCATAGGAATTATTTTAGTAAGCACTAAGATAACATTTTTATTTATTTATCTATTTATTTTTGAGGGCAGTGTCACTGGCCCTCATATGTGGGACCGAACCAGGGCCGCTGGCTTCCCAAGCCAGCGCTTAACCACCGCGCCACTCAGCCGGCCCATAAGATAACATTTTTATTGATGATTAAAATACATAGGAATCCTATGAAACAAGTACCATTATTATTTGTCAATGACGTGCTCAAAGTCATCTAGCTAGTAAGATAAAAGGGAAAAATAAATGTGTATAATAACCTTCAATAAGAGGCAGTCAGAGCTAAGTACCCAATGGAACTACAGAGGAACACAAGTAGAAAACTATTTGAAAGAGAAAATTGCAAAAACAAAGGGACATTAGCCTCTTAAGCTTCTGTTTTCCGTGTACCGTGTAAGCCATGTAGTGAATTTTCCTGTTAAGGTGTTTTGTTTTCCTTCTGTGCCTTAAATACCGATCTGCCTCACCCATCTTTGTGCTAGTGTCCAGCCCTGGCTTATTCCCACAGGCCAGGCGTCCAACACAGAGAGTATTCCTTGGGGCTCCATGTGGTCCCATGCTTTTGCAGCCTTTCTTTGCAGAGTGCTACCACCACTTGGGAGCAGCCAATGAGAAGCAAGCCAGCCTATTTGATATTTACTGCATTTAGGACTTGTACTGGGTTGAATAGTGTCTGCCCCAACATCCATGTTCACCTGGAATCTCATAATGCAGCCTTATTTGGAAATAGCCTCTGCAGATGTAATTCGTTAAACTGAGGTTATGCTGGCTTACAGTGAGCCCTGAATCCAATGACTAATGTGCAAAGGCCATGTAAAGATATACACAGAGAAAAAGGTCATGTGACGGTGGAAGCAGGGACTGGAATGATGTGGCTACAAGCCAAGGAAAGCCAAGGAATGGCTGAAGCCACCAGGGGCTATACGAGGAGCAAGGAAGGATTCTGGGAGTCTTCAGAGGGAGCTGAAGACTCCCTTGATTTCAGACTTCTAGACAAAAAGAATAGAAGTCTCTTAAGAGAATAAATTTCCATTCTTCTAAGCCACCCAGTTTATCATAATGCTTTGCAGCAGCCCCAAGAAACGAAGACAGATTTTATCAGCTCCACATAGTTCATTACGATGATGTTCCTATATTATCATTATGCTTTTTTCACTGCCCCAACACAACTCCATCTGGTATCATTTTAAATAATGGAGACACATAACAGCAAAATCACAAAGTAGTGACCTTTTAATAGAAATAAGCAACCTGTGATATTTAGGAGTTTACAAAGAACAACTTTAAAACAATGTTTTTCAGATATAATTTTCCATTAGCCAAACTTCTATGTCAAAATCAGTGCCACTCATATTGTTTATGGGACTCAATGGTGAGAGGAGATGAAAACAGTTGCCAAAGTATGTCTCCAAGAATACTGGGATTCTCAGGAATTCGGAACCACAGAGATGCCCCCTGACTTTAAGGTGAGGAATAAAAGATGCTCTGGATATTGCTATGAAAGGGCTTTGCAAAAATATCTTTAGAAAAATTCCCAAACCTGGGTCAAAGAATGAATGATCCATATACAATGTCACTTGCAGAAAGAGAAGTGTGTTTGTGTGTGAGTGTGTGAGAGTGTGAGTGAGTGAGTGTGTGTGTTAAGAAGCAGCAACCTGTCCATCTCTTTCAAATATCTTCTCTTTCCAAGAACAAGACACCACTGTTTCCAGGGTGATCACAATTTTTCAACCTGTGACAATGGTAAATTTAAAATCATAAACGTGCACAAGAAGAGTTTCAGCACAGTATACATATACTTTATGGGTTGTTAGACTTTGCACTTAGAGGCAATGAACTTGAAGGGAAATATTGAGGACTTGCCAAAATCTCTGCACATGAGACTGCCACATTTATACTTTGTTCTCCCACAGAGTATCCTACCACATTGTGTATTCAGGAAATACTGGATCACACATTTATAACAGCAACAGGGTATGTTTTCAATCGTATTAGTGCTTCTAGCATATGCAACTGAATTCCATCATATCCCTTTCCCTGAATATATTTACACCTCACCAATTAGTGTACATGGTTATTAATTATGGTGTGTTTAACCCAGTGATAATCTCAAAGGAGAAGTAACTCTAAGAAATCTGGAAATCAGCCATAATCCCTTCATTCACCTGCCCCTTCAAATACATGTTGGGATAGTGCAGCGAGTGTTAAGAACATAGATGCTGAAATTAGGGTGGCCTGGGCTCAAAGCCTCAGTCTTTGACATTTTATCTGTGACCTTGGAGGTTGTCTTCCAGTTTGTCTCCACATCTTCCTTTAGTCCACTCTTGGAAAGCGGAGGATTTATCTCATGGGTGAATTTGGGAAAAGGAGCTGAGTATGCCCCAACAACACCTTCCTCTCCCTTCCTTTTCAGCTTTGCCTCCTTGCAAAGAGAGCTCAGGATAGTCTATGACTCCCTGACCATCTCTCGGGGAAGATTTGAAGCTGCCCAGCTCTGCTGTGCACTGGGCGCACACATCTTTCTAATTCACAGAGGACGTCCAAAGAAGCCAGCCTTGCTGATGAGCCAAGTGATGTGCTCTAATCAGCTTGTCAAAAACAAAGTGGGGGAAAAAGAAAGATTATCTGATCCTTGTGAAAAAACAAAAACACAAACAAAAAAACCCCACCAGCCTCAAAGATGGGTTGTGAGAACTGAATGAGATAATAAATGCAAAGCTTAGGAGAATCCTGAGGACATGCTCATCAATTGACTACTGGCCATTATTATAATTATGTTTCTTATGGATATCACAACCACTGACACTGTTACTGCTGCTGCTGAGTTAACTGATGCTCTTGGATGAGCAGCCATCAGAGAACTGTGACTTCTCATTTGCATAAATGGTTTGCACTAGTGTAAGGAAGCACCATCCAGTGAAAAGCTTGTGGTGGGTTGCTTAGTGGACAGAAAAAGAGAGAGAAATGGAGGTGATATCACAGCATATGGCACTTGGGCAGAGAAGCGTTTCATACTCATACTGACCTCTTTGGATTTCTTCCCTCCGTTTCTGCTAACTCAGAGCCGCTAGGCTCTAAGGAGGACTTAAGGGATGGGACGCTATTGGCTCCTCCACAGGTTTGCATCTCTTAGTATCCACTTAATAAAACTAAGGCTCTCTGACATCACAGTTGGTCTCCAGTCCAGTGGAGTCAAAATGTTTCCATTCTGCTCCAATCTGTCCATCCCTGTACCCTCCATCACACACTCCCCACTGAATATCAAACTTCTAACCAAAAACACTGTGTAGTTTTTTGAGCTTCGGGGCATAGAGTAGTCATATTTTTCTTTGTTTCTTCACTTTCAGAAACAATCTTGTCTAGGTCTTAGTTTGTGATTTCAGTAAGATCATAGAGAGACAGTAATGAAAGAAGCAAGGAAATAGTGGCAGGAAAAAGCAGGGAAGAAAAAATGAGAGAGGAGCATGGGTCTAAATACATTCCAACAAAGAAGTTATGAAGGCACTTTCGGAAATTGGCATGGCCCAGTTTTTGTGTTTAATTGTGGCAAAAGAAAATAAGATGGATATTAGAACAAACTCCACAGGCTGACCAATTTTCAATGCTGATTAGATATGAATTTCAAACTGTAATTTTGAGATTAGATATAAATACTTGACTTATATGTCGGGTGTTTTTATTTCCTCTTTGGGTTATTGCCTCCATATTCTGATCTGTGCAATATAATCTGGCAGGTGTTGTTCAAATTCTCCTAATAGTTTGCTTCACTTAGAACATACACTAATAATAACAGTGGGTAACATGTATTGAGCACTCAGTTTTATGCTAGAAACTGTTATAAGCACTTAATGTGTTGATATATTTAATTCTCTCATTAACTCTTTGAAGACACATAATTTTTATTTTTTGAAAACAGTTAAGGCACATGAGTAGTAAATAAGTCGTCAGTACCCTAGAAACAAATAGTGACACTGGATACAAAGTGAGGCTATCTCAATCCAGAGCCCAGAACCAACCACTGTGCTAAGCTGCTAGGAATATCCATGAATGCGAACAAAAACTAAATCATTGTAGTTATAAGTTTTAATTTCTTAAATAGTCCATGTTTAATAATTTCAAGTTTTGTGTTTTCTAACTTTATTGAACTAGAGCCAGTTTTTGCTAATATTGAGTAAGCTTTTATCTCAAGTTTGATATAGAGAGGTAGTAATATATTCACAGTAGGGCAAATGTCCAAACCAGTACAGAAGATTAAACATTATTATGTTTTCCATATATAAATGACTTTATGAAGCATTCTCTCTTCATTCTAAGTTTTTATTTCCATGACTTGGAAGAGGATCCCTGATATCAACCCACTCTAATTGTCCCATCAGCCTCATTTCCCTATACCCCTTTTTCCAGTCACCATCACCGTATTATGTTCAAAGGATGCACTTTGGACATTTTTGGATGGATAATTCTTCAATGTGTGGGACTGTCTCACACAATCTAAGACCTTTGGAATTCCTGGCTGTAGGTACCAAATGCCAAGTGACAACCTCAAATGCCCCAACAACACTTCCCCAAATAACCCCAGGACTGACACTGTACTTGGTTAAGAGGCACTGGCCCAGGTCATCAGAGCCAACCAAGTACGTTTTACAGAAATTATTCATTTCTATTTGCTCACATTGCAAATATAGTCCCATCAACATGTATGTGACTCAAGTGGAAGTCCTACAATATTCTCTAGTCTACATGTTTTCTCTGGACACTTCCCAGCTCCTTCTCCAGATGCAGTGCATGTGTTTTCATTGTAATGTATTCAGTTCATTGATTAAATTTTTTTCAGAATGCAACACAAGGCATGCATTTCAACATTTCATTACTGTCCTAGTAGATAGTCTATTCATTTCTAGGAATGAAAACGTTAATGCCATCACTTTGACGGGGGTGGGGGGGCGGTGATCACTATATGTTACACCTATGCTAGACATTTCTATATAAGTGAGCTCCCACATTTAATCTTTACATCAGTTCTTCATGGTGGCTATCATTATGCCCATTTTGAAAACAAGAAAACTGAGACTTCAAGATAGCAAATAATTTGTCAATAATATTAATAAAGGTAGTAATTATATAATACTAACAACACAGATGCCTAATTCTCATAGGGTAACACTAACTTCTCAGACTTTAAATGATTGAGTTTCTAAAAGTAATGTTTAGGAGAGATCACGATAGTCCTATAGGGAGGTTGTGTAAGAAAGCCTCATTGGGCTCGCTCCAAAAGACAATCAGCTGTCACTTACTTTGCCTATTTATCTGATAAGGCTTGGTGACTATCATGACATCCATTCTTGTTTAGCCAAAGGCAGATGCTAAAGATCTCTGGATCAAGGTCACTTGTCTAGGAAATAAGACATATAATAGACAATCTAGAACATTCTAGAAATAAATGGCCAAAGCATCTGAAATTTGTGAGTTCAAAATGCCACCAGTCATTGTGTTTCTTTATGAGGCTGGCACACAGTCTCTTTATTTGTAAACAGGAGAGGTGGATCCATGAGTGTTCCTAACATTCCTCCAAGAAACTGAGTTTAAGGTGTAGAGGCATTTACGTAAGAAATTTCTTCATTCAAACATTCTTTTGACTTTGCCCCATATTTTTATATAATGCTCCTGAACATATCTTGAACACACAAAAGGGGAAAAAAAAAAAACTACCTCATAATGCTCCTGAACATATCTTGAACACACAAAAGGGGAAAAAAAAAAAAACTACCTCTTTTAGAATCATGTCCATTTTTGTGGATTGGTTGGTGGGGACAGATGTTTCGCAAGGCTAAAGATAGAGAGAAGCACACACTTTATGTGAGAGGGTGCATTGCAACGAGCACATGAAATTACAATACAAAGAACCGAGAGAAACTGCCTTTAAAGTGACAGACTCTCCTTCAAGGAGAAGAAAAGCCAAATAATGTATGCCTGCAAAGGTGCTGTGGGCTCATATTTTAGCGTGCAGAATTCCTCAGGATTTCTATAAGCGAGGCTGTTGCAGGGAGGGCCTATTCATACTTTGCATGCTTTGCCATTAATATTGTTTACTGGGCCACCAGAAGAAGACATAAACCTTTAATGTCACTTTTTCACATTAAGGATATTTTTCCTTGAAAATTCAATAGTATCTGCCAATTTGATATGGCACTTTAAGGAGATGAGAGAAGCAGATGGCTGATTCTTAATGACCAATCTTTTTGCATCAACCAAAGATGTGTTATTTGATGCAAACTGCACAGAACGGCGTTGCTGTTAATGGAGCTGGGCTACCAAACGGGAAAAGGAAGAGTTTATGCTGACAAATAACAGAGATTAGATTCAGAAGGGTCTGGAAGGATAACAAAGCACTAGGACTTAACAATCAAAAATGTAAAATTCTGGAGGCGAGGGTGGTGTGTGAAAAAGAAACCAATATTCATTACTCAATATCAACGCTGAGAAGTCTCATGGGAGAATTACAAAAAGTCCATAGTTTAAGAGAGGAGGCAGGCAGGCCTCAGTTCAAAGCTTTGGACAGCCATTTGCGCTCTGGATAACTTAAGACTGTTAGTTGGTTTTTAGTTTCAGTAAAAGAAAATGCCAGTAGGAATAAAATCTTGTGAAAAGGTGTTATTTATAAGCACTAAATGTAAAGCTGCATCTAATGTATTGAGCTCAGGGTCTGACATTTAGTAAACACTCATTTGCTAACTGCTGTGAAGGCTTATCAAGTACTGACATTTCTCCTCAGCAGTTTTTTGTTTTTGTTTTTGTGTTTTTGTTTTTTTCCCCTACCTCCTAATAAAGCTAAACAATTTGCAACCCCTTCTTTAGTCTCTATTTAATCAATAACAGTTTTTGAACACCATTCCTTTTGGTCCTCTTCCTGCACCGTTACTCCCAATTTCAGCAAAGGAACGTTGGGAATGCTGTGGATATTAAAAAAAAAAAAAAAAAAAGGACTCCAAGAAAACATAAAGGGCAGTAAAAGAAATGGGAGTCAATATCTGAATTAAACAATACTTTAGAGTTTGAGGCAATTGGCATTATGCTGGGAAAAAGGACAATAGGGAAATATTGTGATATGATAAAGGCGAAAACGATTCTAGAAGTGAAGCAAGTTTCATTGTGTGTTGATGATGTAGCAACAGAAGGAAGAGGATCCAGCACATCTTTGTGGAGACAACCTGAGGCAGCAAAACAGTACGTTTTGTACCACGTGGGGCTATCTAATGAGGTGGCCAGTAGCCACAGGAAGCTTTTTAAATTAAAATTCAACATTTAAAATTCAGTTCCTTATTCACACTAGTCACATTTGAAGTACTCAGTAGCCACAGGAACCTGGAGGCTACCCTGTACCATAGGCCATCACCATCATCGCAGGAGGTCCTGCTTGATAATTCTCCTTTGACAAGAAAAAAAGGAGGAATTTTCCACTTCACCACGTACCCAGTCACTACGTGTGTCATTTGTCCTTTTTTAGTATTAGGTTTACAAGGATGAGTAAAGCAAGGTTATGGCTCTTAAGGAATTTCCAGGATAGCTGGAGAAATGGACCAAAATAAGCAAATAGTAGCAATGCAGTAAGCCAATCACCGGACAAATGAATGACTGTGAAAACAGTGAGGAGGTAGCAAAAATGATGTTTAAAAGGGTAGGAAATGGGTTGGGAAATAGCAATTAACCTTTTATTAACTATGCAACTTTGGACAGGTTACTTTAGTTCTCTGGACCTTCGTTCATTCATTCACTTGTACATTCATTGTGTACTTCCTTCTTTCATTGTTTTTCCAACAAATATTTCTTGAATGTTTTTTATGTGTGTCATATGGGGTTGGCAATATTTGGAGCCATTGTAGGGCTGGTTAAAATATAACCATTCGGTCCATTTCATTTTTCCCTAAAGGGATATCACTGCTTTCCTCTAATTCATTTCATCTTGATTACATCCTAGGAGACTTTCTCTTTGTTATCAGAACCACCGCATTTATTCATTCATTTAGTCTTTCAACAGACATTATTGAACACTTGCTATGTAATAGGCACATTAAAGACATATATAATAAATTGGAATACCATGGCCTTTTCCCTGAAAAATCCAGTGATATAGACAGGAACACAAAAATAGTACACTTCAGTGTGATGATGGTATGGGAAATAGGGTCTATGGAATTTAAAAAAAAAGAAGAAAGAGACCTAACTAACATTCAAAGCAGATAGTTTGTCCCCTTACTCATTTATAAAATTATGCATTTTGTTATATATCTTCTAACAATAATGCAAGCCTTGCACACTATATATAAAGCCATGCTTAATTACAACCCACCAAATGGCAATGTATCCCTCACCAACAAATAGGAAGCTTTTGGGAAGACAAGATGAGAATTCAGAGTCATCTGCACATTAAAGATTTCAAGTTGTACATCGATCAGAATCCACCTAAAGCATTCTACCTGTAAGTTAACCTTGTTAGGTCTGTCAATAAAAGCACTCCATCAGTAAACATTTATTGAATGGCTACTCAGTACAAGCATTAGTTAAGGGCTAGAAAGGATACAGAAATAGGCATGGCATGCCCTTTGCCCTCAGAGAACTTCTAATCTAAGTCAATAGATTTTTAAAATTCTATTTGTGGCTAAAGGGATTGCTGTCAATGTGTTTTAAGAAATCAAAGGACTCAGTATGCTTCCTATAGCAGGTAGAGTTTCTGGTGGGATATGATAGTAGGATTTAGTCATGAAAAAGGAGAAGAATGTCTCCATAAGGAATAAATAGCAAGAATGAAAGCTCAGATGGGAGCTTTTATTAATACAAGATCTGGTTGGTGTTTCATTGGTCAGGTACCATGAGCCTGATACTAAGCTATGTTACTTAAGCATAATGCTTTATTTCATTTTTACAATAACACCATGATATAAATATTACACTGCTTTAAAGATGAAAAATCTAGGGCCCAGGGAACTTAAAATAGATAGCTTACCTGAGATCAGAAGGTTAATACCTATTTAAACTATGGTCCAAACTCAAAACACTGTGATATCAAAGTCTTTTCATGTAGGTATTAATTGGTAATATAGATAGTCTAGCTGGTCATCTGAATGGGAGTACTAAAATATGCGATTAGAAAGTTCACTTAAGCTGGATAACTGAGGGTCTTCAAGGCTGGGCTAAAATAGCTTGATATTGTAAATACTGCAAAAAAAATCATTCCAAAGAAATTAAATACATGGAAAATTATATAAGTGTATCCTGAATTTAGTTTGGCCATGTTTTACAATGTAAACTCAGGAGATTTGAAATAACGAAACATAGTACGTAGTCTTATACTTCTGAATTGTCTGAACCTGTGGACAAAACCTCACAAAGGAAGTAGAAGAAGAGACAGAAAAATAAGCTACTGAGTTCAAATAATAGCAGGTATGTATATATGTTTATTTTTAAGTGGAAGTGCCATGTTCTATAACCACACTGAACTTACAGGCTTAACACCAAGAACAAAGGGCCTTCTTTATTGAAATTCAGGCACCCGCTGATGGCAGCAAGGGCACCACAAGGAGTCTCAACAAAAGGAAATAGATATGTAATATATATACAAGCTGTCATGCCAAGCAGTGACAAACAACTGAAGACCCAATTGGCCAACTTGGGATGCTGACCAAAACTTGGCTCTGTCCTGAGGGCACTGCTGCCAGGATCTATAATTGTATTTCTGCAACATGGAAATTAACACGTATCATCATGAGGATTGATTTTTGTCCTCTTCCCTGCTCCCCTCCTTTGAGAACAGCCTCGTTGTCATTCATTGTTGATTGCCTTCTTACCCTCTGCATTGTCTGTTCAGTCCACATTAAATTGAGACTTCCAAGAGAGAAATTAGAAGCATTCATGCTCTGTTTGTATTGTGGAACTTGTCATTTAAAAAGACCAAGAACCACATACACACATATACACATGTGCATGTGTGGACCTAAACACACCATACACATTCACATATTGGCAATAGCCCAGCAACAGGAATAAGAGACCCCTGATGTAGGCTGAAAATGATAAATGGAGCACAGTTGAGAAGTAAATTGCCAGAGGTATCAGAAGACACATTTTAGTGATGCCTACAGTGGCACATTAATTTCAATAGCTGACAGCTAGAAAGTTAAAGGGAACCCACCCCTGTCATTCACTTGGGCTGCTGACTGATTGATGCCAACTTTCTCTCTTTCCCTGGCATCCCATCATCTCCTATCCCTTTCTGACAAGATCCCTAAATTTTCCTAAGCAAAGAAGTCAAGCCTAAGGCAAAAGCTTCTTATTAATTGTACTAAATGGAGTGGGGATCTATAAAGGTCATGGTTGCTTGCTAACAAGCTGTCGCCCAAACAAAGTGCCTTTCAAACATGACTAATTATCAGCTTGGTAAAGATGCCCTGAATCTCTGCAGCATGGGAGATGTCTCTGATAACATAAGGGGTGTATATAAGAAGCTCACAGGACCATTGCTGTAATTGTTGGATATATATTCCTTCCCATGATTCATTTGAAACTAAATCAGGATCCATGTCACCACAGCGACAAGGGTGTGGTTTTAACAGCAGTGAAGACAGTTATTTTCTAAGTTCAGACACCAGCTGGAGAACTATGCTAGAGAAAAAAAATGCATGTGTTTTTCACACTTAAGTTAGACATGGATTCTTAGGATGTTTCAGACCACCAATCAGAGGCAAAAGACATACAGGCAATGTAACATGCAAGTAAATGACAATGATTTAAGAAAACAAATATGAAACTGATAGGTTCATTTTTCTTTGAAATAGTTGAAGGATAGTCTTATCATCACTGCTGAATATATATTCAGATAATAAAGAAAACATATGTACTGCTATACTCAGAATGGGCTTAGAACATGCCATCATTTAATTATGTGATATTTAAACCTCCAGTGTCTCAATATCTCTAGCGATAATATGGCCCAGCAATATCTGCTTTACTATCACCTAAAATATTAAATGATAAAGGAAAAAAAAAACCACACATGATTGGAGCTCTTTGAGAAAATTGATATTTTCTTTTTTTGTAAATTTATTTATTTTTAGTTAGTTTCAGGTGTACAACACAGTGCAATAGTTATACTTTTTACCTCTCAAAGTGACAAACCCCCTCCCCCAATTCGCCACCCCACTCCTCCCCCGCATATCATATATATCTATTACACTTCCTCTGACTCCCTTCCACAGTATAATCCACATCCCGTGACTACCTATATATATAATTGATGATATTTTCTAACATAATAAATTCACAATTTTATAAACATAACATTTTCGGGTCCAAATTGATGGTTTCATTTAAAATGTTCTATCATTGCTTTTGGAAATCTCAATATAAATCGCAGAATGTATATTTAATATATGTGGTATATTTACAAAGCAATGATAATAAAGTGCACAAATAACTACAATAAGCATTCTCATCTAATGTTCTTATTTAAACATTGTCCAGAAGTTTCTTCTCTGTGTCATAGCAGGAAAAAACAATGAAAAATAAAGGCTACAAAAGTATAACTAGATTATCACTATTGAATCTTTCCATCTTACTACATCAATTTCTCCAGGCTCTGCCAGACTGTTGAAAAAGTAAAAGTGAACAAGGACCCTATGCAGAGCAAGAACCATCGAAATAATTTGAATAGTTCATACAAAAGGAAAAGAAATTAAAAGATGTAAAAGAGACGTTTACCTTACCCTAGAGGAGTGCTGCGTATCTTCATTACATGACCAGGCTTTGATCTATTTAACATGATAGACAAGGGCAGAAACAAGGAAAACAAAGAATCCATGCCATTTAAGACCAAATTAAATCATCTCTATTAAAGTAACATGGGTCAGAAGGCGGTGGGGGGGAGGGGGGGAGACAGTGATACTTTATATCACTGTATTCAAGTAGTTAATATTTATTTAGCACCTACTATGCTTCAACCACTGCAAGAGAATATAAAAACGAATCTGGATCCTTCCCTGAAACAGCTCTCAGTCTAGTGAGATAAATATATAAATATAAATGTAAAAGGAAATAAATGTGTAAATAGGAAAGGGAAGCTTATGATACAATGCTCTAATTGCTGCTTTATGGATACAAACAGAGGTACTGCATCTCATTCACAAGGCAGCTGTCTCAGGGATCCCAAGCTCCATTTTGGCAGCTTTTACAATGATTCGATGTAGTGAGGCTGGAAATGGTCCAGAAAAGAGCAGCAATAATGATAAAGGAGGCAGAGAGACAGACATACGAGGTGAGGTGAAGGAAACTATATGTGTACTGCTTGCCTAGTGAAGACATGCTGTCAATATTTTTATCAAGGAATAAGGTGGGAGAGGTAAGTGGAGTTAGAAAAGGTAAAAATCTGGTTATAAATCAGGGGTAAAAATGTAATGACACATGTAAACTGTAACACAGAAAAATCGCTTCTCTAGAAAGGGTAGGATTCTATCTCTTGGGTCATTTGATTTAGGTCTTTTTGTCTCCTGGCTTGATTCTAGGAAATATACACACAGTTTATTTTCAATACAGTTTCTTAGACTTTGCTTTAGGATCATGTATGTGCTAGGTATTAAGACAAGTGTTAAAGAGGAATAAGGTAGGGACCTGCTATAGATTGGATGTTTGTGTCTCCCCCAAATTCATGTGTTGAAATCTAATCCCCAATGTGATGGTGTTAAGAGGAAGGGCCTTTGGGAGGTGATTACTGCCCTCATAAAAGAGACCACAGAGAGCTCCTTCTTCTTCCTGCCATGTGAAATTACAGCCACGAGAAGATACTGTCTATGAGGAGGCAGGTTCTCACCAGACACTGAATCTCATGGTGCCTTGATCCTGGACTTCCAGCCTTCAGAGCTATGAGAAATGCATTTCTGTAGTTTACAAGCCATCAGTCTGTGGCATATTGTAATAGTAGCCTGAATGGACAAAGTAGCCTGTACTTAGGGAATTCACAGCCTGACGGAATTCCGTGTCCTTCCCATCACTCCCCATATACTCCACCTCCTATGGATGCTTCTCTGATGCTTCTCTGAGTCCAACTATCTCAGATTTCTTGGTGTTCCTAGGACCAAATCGAGCATGCCTTATCCCACAAATTTACAAAAGTCCCCCCTCCCCTCCCTTCCCCACCTTCAGCGCGCGCATGCGCACACACACACACACACATCTACACACTTAAAGAAAATAACTCAGGCATTTAGTACAGTAGTGTATATTTAAAGATACCTAATGTGACATTCTTCATCTTTACGATAAATATTAAAGTTGACAAAGCTAAGAAAAACCATCCTGATTAATCTATACTCTGTGAGTGACTGAAACTTCAAAAGTTAATTTTTTGGTAGCATGTAATAAAAATTGTAAGAAAAAAAGACTGTTTATAGAAGGGTAAAGAACAATCCTACAATCACAGCATAGTAAAGGTTATTTTTTGATAGCTTTCCTAACATCAATCAGCAAATATTGGGAAGAGTGTGTGTGTGTGTGTGTGTGTGTGTGTGTGTATGCGCCTGTGTGTTTGCATGTGTGTGTGTTTGCATGTGCATGTGTGTGTTTTTGCATGTGCATGTGTGTGTTTGCATGTGTGTGTGTGCTTGCATGTGCATGTGTGTGTTTGCATGTGTGTGTTTGTGTGCTTTGCATGTGCATGTGTGCATCAGCCTGAATCTGAAAGGTCTGCAATGCCCTCTTCAGCAGCCCAGGTGCCTTGTGACCACAGGTAAGTTGAGTATAACTAAAGGCAACGCAGCACCGTCTCAGACAACCTGCAGAACAACTGCGTGAACAGCTGGCCCAGGCTCCCAGGCCACCCAGTGATCCCTGCTCCTTCCTCTGTACTTTGTCACTTCCTAGGACACGTTCAGGGCCAACCTGTCTGTACTGTGGGGAATCACACCACTTTTCCATTTAACTGGTGGGGTCATTACACTTGTTTTTATTTTATTTGTTTTATTTTTTTGAAGTCAGCAAAATATCTCTGACAAGATTTTAAAGTTTTACACTTGTGAGATAACTACAAAAAAGAAGCCTGACCAAGTAACAAACTATCCAACTCTTGGAAAAGTTCTTTCCAAGATTTGTAATAAATGATGTGCAAAATAGGAAATGTGTGTTGCACTCTTCCTTTGTGATGGGCAAAATGCTAAGGACTTTACATGCATTATTTCATTTAATCCCATGAAATGATCTTATTTAATCCCTAAAATGACATCATGAGGCATTTACTATAGGTATTCCCATTTTACAACTGAAAAAGTAGAGACTTAGAGATGTTAAATTAATTTTTCAAGGTCTGGAAGCTGAGTGGTGGCAGGTCCATTTGAAATTTCAGAGTCTAAGTTTATAACTATGTAATTGTAATGTGGGTGAGAATAGGATGCTGAAGTTGAGGGATTCTATACCAACAAAAAGAAGCTTTCCAGAAGAGTAGCAATAATGATAGAAAGCAATTCAAAACTCACCCTTTCTCTTACGACCTGTATGGCTAAGATCTTTCTCATCATAATTATAACATACATGTCTATGAAAGTTCATTTGGGTAGATGTGACTGAGCCTTTTAGAACAGAGAAAAAAATAATCAACTGAATATTCCTATATATGGTGCCTAGCCATGCTACTATCTTTATGTGTTACTTTGGCCATTAAGCCTTGGGTTTTCATTTCTCTGTCACTCTAATGAGAGAGATATATGCATTTATACTGTTTGAAACTGTTTAAAGCAGTCTAACCATCCACTCAGATTTTGTACTCAATGCTGTGTATTTTTGTCCAGCAAAGGGTTCTGAAGTTTGAGAATTTAAAGGCTTTCACAAGAGCCCTATTTTGTCCATAAGTCCCATCTCATCCACTATACAATATGGCCCTGATTACTCATTTGACACCTGCCTGGTCCCTGTAGGCAGTGCCTGATCTACTCGTAATGTAGGATCAGCCTCAGATTCTGCACTGATGTACTAGATCCTTTTCTGGCCAGAGGGCAGATATTTGCATAGCTTTGAGCAAGTCATTACATTTATTCTGAAATCATTTTAGCCCTAAGTTTTTCTTGTCAGTAAAGGGAACAAAAGAATATATATCTCCTAGTCTCTTTCAGTCCTACAATGCCTTTTCATACTGGGAAAGTTTCTCTTTATAAAATAATACCAGTTTATGCTAAATGTTTTGCTTGATAGAATTGGAAAATCATCATTTTTCAACTTCTAAAGAAATAATGGATCTAGACAATGATCGCTTAAAATCTATTAGGTGAATGAATGCCTGATGGGTCCTGCCTGAGGACCATCTGAATCCAACGATCAATCTTAACATCCTAAAAGGAGAGAGAGACACCACAGGGCCAGCCGAGGGCCTCAGTTAGTTAAGAGCTCGCTCAAGAGTGCAAGCTGAGCTCTGAGCAACAGCAGTTCGATGCCCAGCCCGAGCTGAGCTGCCTCTGAGCTGCCAACAGCTGGCAGAAATGGCTCAGCTAAAATAAAAATAAAAAAAAATAAAATAAAATAACAGGAGAGACACCATGTGCCTCCTGTAGGAAGTATGGGGCACCATCATCAATCATGTGTGCCAAAATACCAGAGATATTTAACTTGATGGCTTAGTCATCGTAAATAGCTGTGTACTTGTTCATAAACCCCACTTGAATGACTGTACCCCATTTGACAAAAGAGATGGGAGACAAAACCAGAGAAGATGAACTTGAAATAGAGAACATAATTTCAGAAATTAATACGGGAGAAAAATTAAACTTCAAATTACATCCATATGAAAACGAGTTTCCATTTTTAATACTTAGGTTGCATGAACTTTTTAATGAAATTGAAATACAGTGTTTTATTAGAATTATGTGCCACCCTAAAATGGGTGGTAGTTAACTGGGAATCATTAAATAAAATAAAAGCATCAGAATGTTCCCTCTTTTCAATAAACTGCTAAACAACCTTTGTGACTTGCTCATAAATCCACAAAAGACATATGAGCCACTTACCTGCACTGGAAAACAATCTAAGTCTACCCTGCTTTCCTGAGCCAGTCTGGGAAACTAAAAGGTTGATCTGTTTAGTCTTATAAACTCAACCTTTATACAAGAAACCCTAAATGTCCATGATGACAGGGAAATTCAACAGAGATTCTGAGAGAAAAGGTCTGGAGATGGGAAGGTGGTCCAGGCCACTAATTCTCAAAAAGGAAGTAATTCTCAAAGAGACAGGAGATTCTTTGCAGATCCGCACACTCTACCACTAATCACCCTCTTCCTCCTTTCTCTGAAGCCCCTCCCACATTTGTTAATTTCATCCTTTAGATTTTGTTGTTATTCTGTTCTATGTAACCTTTTTCTTTTATTTTTAATTCCATCACCATTCAGTCTTACCCAATTGATGATGGCAAAAGCAATACAGGGTAAAATAAATAAGGGTTGTTTGACTTACTCAAGGGGCTCAAATCATGCAATACAACGGTGTATATAAGGTTCTTGAAAGAAAGTCTGGACATTCTCAAAGGGATTTTCTCTTTCACAAAGACCGCTGCTCCAGAATCCATTTTACATTTAGACTCAGTTTTCCTTCCATTCATTGAAAGTTGACCATGGTTCCTATTTGTAAAAGTGAGTTCATGATGATACCAACTATGAGAGTTATTCTGAGGATTAACTAAATTAAGTTAATTCATGAAGAGTATGAAAAGTGCTTGGAACAACACATAGTAAGCATTTGTTAATTGTTAGCTATTTACTATTGATGTGGTTAGTGTTATTATTTTTATAAAACTATTCTAAATAAAACAATATGCCCATAGATACCTGTCTGATATTAACCTGAGAAGCCTCTGAGTTCAGAAAGGCTTGACAATTTAATCAACAAGCCAGGTAACTCGTTCACATGTTTCATCCTCTTAGTCTTTCCTGCACAGACTGCTATAGCTGGTAAGATGACCCTTGGGTTTCCTTAACTAACACTGGTCCAAACATAAACATATTTGTGGCATACAAGTAAAGTCCAGGATTGCCATTGAAATCTGTGATAAAGTTAAAAGTAAAATATGCATAGCCCTTGAGTTAAACTTGAGGTACGGCCACTTAATAGACATGGGACTTGAACAGTGTTACCTGGTATCTCTGAACTTATATCCTGGACCAAGACTTGGGAGAGCTTGCAAAGACCATACTAAAGCTCGGGTGATATTTAAATGAGATACCCAACTAAGCAATGCCCGCGACGTGTTCAGGGCTTACCTCTGACGAGCTCCCTTTAGTCCTGAGCAGTCAGACACATCTCGATTCCACGTCTGGCTCTTTTTCTCCCTGTCTGGGTGATTCAGGCAAGTGCCCATCTTCTCTGACTTGCTATATTCGCACTTGTAAAAACAGCCTACGGTTGTTGTGAAACTATGAATAATGCCTACCACATTGCTTGGAATGTAGAAAGCTCTCAACACATGACAGCTATTGATAAGTGTGTTACTTCCTAGGTTTCTGAGGTCGGACTGGCTGGGGAACAAAAACAGGTTAGCCTCCTCCCACCCCAACAAACAAGCTCTTCTCTCATCTAATTTAGAAATCAAAAATGTTTTCTCAGAAAGTAAGCCATGTCTTTACTATATTACAGGTGAAGGGAAAAAAAAAATCTGTTTTGTGGGTGGAAAAAAAAGTCTGATGTTACCAGGGAGGAAACACCCCTTTCCTATTTGTCTTCACAAACAGCATCAATAAGTTCAGGTGCCCACCTGCAGCTGCTCCTACCTTCCCCAACAGCTGCTGCGAATGGGGGACCAAAAAATAAAAGCAGCTCATTTTCCTCCCTGTCCCTGCTCCTAAGGGGTGCACTGCTTTCTTCAAGTCTTCCCAGAGCCCTTGTCTCTAGAGACGTTCACAGCAGAACATTTCACTTGCACACGTGACCTGTAAACTTCAACACTTACACAGAGAGAGTGCAGGAGAGAGACAGTGAATAAAGGTGCAATTCGTCCTCAACTCTAGAAAGATAACGAGGAAAGGCGAATTAGTCCAAACAGAAAGCTGTACTATCTGTCATCAGTCTCCCAATTTTCCTTATGTTTGAATAACAGTACTCTAAAAACAGAAAAAAATATTTTTAAAAAGTAAAAAAGAAAAAAGAAGTCTTCTCTGGAAATTCGATTATTAGGTCACTTCAAGAGAGGCAATTTAAGAAACAAGCAAATGCCGCTGGGGGAATGAAAATAATAACAAGCAACACTAATGTAGCACCTTTCTTCTTCAAAGCACTTTACAAACATGAAGTAATTAGGCCAATTAAAACTTGAAAAAGTAGCCTATTTAGACACAATCTTTTTTTTCACACACAGTGCATCTGCTTCAAATGACTCTCGCCTTGTTTTCAAGGCAAAAGATGCTCATAGGGAAACAAAGAGACCCACGATACCCATAAATAACAAGCAGGGCTTAATTTCAAAAGGACCTGGGTCTAGAAGTATTTATGGCATATAAATCAGAAGTAAATTTTCAACTCCCTGGCTCTTTGCTGAGATTCCCTCCCGCAAAGCTGGCATAGGGAAACACTTCTGGCGAGTGCCAGCCAGTATGGGATGGATGAGATCCGCAGACAACAAAGATGAATAGTCCAGGGAACACATGGACAGAAGATCTTAAGTTTGCCTCTTCACAGTAAATTAATTTTCAAAGAGGAATCCCAGAATAACTGAGCAAAGGGGCACAGTATGTTGAATTAGAAAGTGTTCTAAATTGGGAATAAGTAGATTTAAGTCTTTGTTCCAGTTTAACCGCTAATTCACTATGTGACTTGGGAAAATCATTTAATCTGCTTATGTTTTTGGTCTGTAAATGTGAAATGAGCTGTTTGATTAAATCCATGGTTTTCGAAGTATGTTCTGAAGCTACGGTGGGGTTAGATAAAAGCTTGGGGCTTGTCTTCTGGTTCAGGAAGAGTCGAAACATTTTAATTCATTTTAGATGTTGGGCTTTTATGAGATGTGAACAGTTAGTTCCATGTCTAATTGAGTAAGAAAATCACTGGGATAGATGATCTCTAAATTGCTCTTGCAACTCTGAAACACTGATTTTATGAATGTGTCTAAACCCCATAAACATATACGATATATTTCAATGAAAACTTTCATTACATTAGCTTAACCTGCTAGGATCAGAAGAAGAATGAAAAAGATAAAAACAATGTTCATGAGTGCTCTCTTGTGTCCTGGAAATGAGGGGTAGGGAGGGCTATTTTTCTTTGATTTGTCTGAACCTTGGGACAGTAGGTATTAGCGGAGACTGCACTCTCTGTTCCAGCTTCTCTGCTGACTCATTCCAATCATCTGAGCTTCAAAGTTGAGGTTTGGGGAGGGACAGGGAACTCCATTATGTTCTCCAGTCTTGTCATTTTCAGAGAGCCTTCTATAAAGCTGTTAGTCTCATTTCTCTGATTTGTGAGTGTGTGTACTCTATGATCTAGAGCCCTGAAGGAGAAGAGGTAGAAATGGAAGAATAACCCTCCTTACTAACAGCACCCCTTTTCTGCTGGAATCTATGCTGTTTTTAGGAACGCTCCCTGACAGGGTACTCCAGGAAACTGGTCTGTTAGTAGAACATCTCATCTCTCCTCACAAACTAGATTATTAACCTTAAATGTGAATAAAGAAACAGGCTTGAAATGGAAAGTGCACGAAGTCCCAAAGCTTGGGTGGCAAAGGCAATAGTGAAACATCAGGCTTTCTGAGTTCAAGTCCCAGACTTTCTCCATCCCAAACTACTTTCCAATTTCATTCGCATACACCAATGACCAGTCCAAACAAAGGAAGATAAGTTTGCTTCCAGTACTTGCGCTCACTTCACTCTTTCTCTTCAGACTCTCATGGTTTGGGGACAGTGTGCCCAGAGGAAGGAGGATGAGTTAGAAGTCAGGGCATCTGCTTCAGAAATTAACAGGTCAAGTGACTTCACTACAGTCACAGTCAAAAACCATGATGTGTCTAACGGCTTTCTTATTTACAAGAGTGTGAATATTAATACCTACCCAACCACTTCATAGCACTATTATATGACTTTAACATACTACTCGTGGGAACACAGCAAAATCATTTTAAACTGCTCTCCCTACTCCTGGTGTCATTTAAGATGATTTAGTTTCTGGTGTTCTCCATCTCTTGCAGTATGGCAACTAAATAAAGAGCCAAACTGAAGTGTTTCCCAGGAGCGAAGATTTCCCCAGTGAAAATAAAGGATTCCTAATTCCAGATGGAAAGCATTTTGGCATTTCCTTAGAGAATATCAGTAGTGAATGAAAACAGAAATAGATGTTCCTAACTGAGTAAAAGTCTAGCAACTCATTTCTAGGCCTATCCACACTCTAATTAAAATAGCACAATTATCTGGGAAATTGTGAGGAAAAACGGTCAATATTATTGACTGTTTTTGCAACGCCCGACAATCACAGGAAGTACTCGGTGACAACCCTTAATGCCCATATAAAAGGCTTTAAAAGGAAAACAGGAAGTTATGGCTGCAGGATATTAGAGAAGTTTCCAGGAAACTTCTAGAAAAAATGTGGTCTAACCATCAACCAAGGGCAAGAGTTTTAAGTGGTGAACCCAAGAGAAAGTCAACTGCTGATTGTAAACAAACAGTCCCCTTACCTTCCTGAGCCTTGACTCAGGAGCAGAGAGGCTCTTGAATGTAGACTATGGCAGGCTATCCTATGCCTCAGATTACATCTAGTGATCATGAAAAAGTAAGTCTCTTACTAGAATATACTACACAAGATTTTGACCTATCTCTAAACGTACTGTCTCAGTTGTTACTAGCAATAATGCAAATCCGCAAATTAGCAAATCAGCACAGGACCCCTGGAAGAGGATTTGAAGTTAATATCCCCAGTCCTAAAAGGCTTCTTGCTTTTTCCAAATGGAGTCCATTGTTTAGATTTTACCAACATCCAACTTCCTCATTCTCCAATTAGCTAGTTTTACTACCAAATACCAACTATACTTAGATAAGTCAGTACTAGATTTACTTTTGTTTTTACTTTTCTTCAGTTTCATTGAGATAAAATTGACATATGACATTGTATGAAACCATATAAATAATGATTTGATGTGTGCACATATTGCAAAATGATTACCATAATAATTTTAGTTAACATCAATCATCTCATATAGCTGCAAATTGTGTGTGTGTGTGTGTGTGATGAGAGCTTTTAACATTTACTTTCTTTGCAACTTTTTTTTAAATTAGTTTATTGGGGTAACAATGGTTAGTAAAGTTACATAATAGGTTTCAGGTGTACAATTCTGTAATACATCATCTATATATCACATAGTGTGTTCACCACCCAGAGTCAGTTCTCCTTCCATCACCATATATTTGATCCCTACAATAAAGTATTTCTCTATAGTCACTGTGCTCTGTATTCCAACCCCAGAACCTATTCAGTATCTTATAAGTGGATGTTTTTACCTTTTGACTACCTTTATTCATTTCTCCTACCCCTCCATGCCCCAAATAAAATAAATATTTAGTTTGCCAAAATAAAGCGCCCAAATGCCCATTTTCTATGCACTGTATACATTAATAGGGCTGAATCCCTGCATTTTCCTATCCATTACTGTGGCTGCTCTATCTAATATTCCCTTTCTCAAAAAGAACCATATGTATCACAGCTCTTATATTCCATTAGGAAATTATCTGGCTAGTTCAAATGCTCCTCTCTACTTAATTTTAGCTTCACTCCTGCCGTAGCCTAGATTGAAAGTCTAATGCTGCCATGTTAGGGAAGTCCTCTTTCCCAAGAATTGCAAATTTACATATGCATATCTGAAACCTAATCTGTTCACCTGAGACACACACACTAACTTCCTCAAAAATGGGAAGGTGCCTGTCTTTCAGGGCTATTGTTGAGCAACAAAATCTGAAAACTCACTCTCTCTCTCTCTCTCTCTCTCTCTCTCTCTCTCTCTCTCACACACACACACACACACACACAGATTTTGTAGCTGTTTTGAGAATGAACTGTGATTCCCAGAGACAATCAAATCAACTAAGAGTTCCATAGTATCTACTTTTATTACAGTTTTATAATTTACTTAATCCCACCACCTTCAAGAAGGAATTCAATTTATATCTTTTCTTAAATACTATTGGACCTAAGGGTCAAGGGTCTTTGACTTGGTTCCCAAGAATAGGATTCACTGGCTCTTGAACACCCTGAAATTAGAGATATTACTCGGTGTGTGTGTGTGTGTGTGTGTGTGTGTGTGTGTGTGTGTTATTCATGGGAGAAAGATTACTGCCTATATTTTGAAAGTTTTCATGATGTTGTCATGACTTCCCAAAAGGTTACAAACCACTGATAAACCATCTATGATTTAACCTGTGATCATTTATCTTGATAGTCTACAAAATAAGATGTGTTGTTTTCTGTCTCCACATGTTAGCTTAACCCATAAACTTTTTTCTAAAGGTACGAAAAACTAAAATGGAAAAAAAAAAAAATATGCCCTCATCCATATATCACTTGGTCAATAATATTTTAGAAGCCTGGCACTCATGTTCTCTACCCCTGAGAGATCTCAGAGGTCAAAGAGCACTGTTCTCTTAGTCTTGACTTGCTATGATGTGGAGTTAAGAGTCTGGGTCCAATGAGCCTGGCTCTTTTCAAATGGTAAAACATGGGAACCAGATGTATACAAGGCCCTCAGAATTGGGCATAGATTTCTAGGTTGACCCTTCCTTCTGCTCTTTCTCCACTAGAGCTAGAGTTCTCAGTGAATAAAAACTATGCTCAGCGGGCCGGCCGAGTGGCGTGGCGGTTAAGCGCTGGCTTGGGAAGCCAGCGGCCCCGGTTCAGGTCCCACTTGTAAGGGCCGGTGACACTGCCCTCAAAAACAAACAAAACAAAACAAAACAACAACAACAAAAAAAACTATGCTCAGAGGCAGTGAGAAAATGCAACATTTCCAATGGTAAGAACTTTTTATAAAAGGAGCTTTCCCATTATTGCACTCCCTGTAAAAGCAACCATTGGTCGGAAATATAGAAACTTCACTTAAAACAAGGTAATGAGGAATAAATGGAATATACAGGCAAGCATTGGCTGGAAGATGGTTGCAGGGAAATGGAATTTGTGTGCAAGTGTGAATTCACTTCCCCATGGCGTTAACAGAATCTCTCATGACCTTATTCAGGTTAAGAAAAAGAACTATGAGCGGATTACCAGGACCATTAAGTGGATGGGTAACTTTCTGAACACTGCACCCAGAGAAAACTGATGAATTACTTTGGCACCAATCTTTATGAAGAGCTTCACATTTGAGTCATTGAGTTCTATACCTGACCTTGTCATATTAAACAGAATGTGGGGCCGGCTGAGTGGTGCAGTGGTTAAGCGCTGGCCTGGGAAGCCAGCGGCCCCGGTTTGGCCCCACACCTGAGGGTCAGTGACACTGCCCTCAAAATAAATAAATAAATAAATAAATAAATAAATAAATAAATAAATAAAATAAACAGAGTATGTACCTTGTAAATTTGTCCACGACAAAGAGGTGGGGAGGTAAATAACAAGGTGAATGTTAAAATTAATATTCTAAGAGATCTTGACAGCTAGAGAGGGGTGGGCCAAAAATCAACAACATGGACCTTCACGACCATACATCAATACATCATGAAAATTATAAGCTCTGAAGTAAAACAAGCATGGATTTAAATACCTGTTTCACTGCTTAATTCCCATGTGGGTCCAGCTAAATTCTTTTCTAGGGCTTGGCTTTCCCATATGTTAAATGAAGACAATTTATCTTATGGGGTCACTGAGAAAATTAAATTATATAGCATAAATTAAGATTGTAATATAGGGTCTAGAGTTAAATTACTGGAATGATTTTGTTGGATGTAGTGTATTAATTTTAAACATTATCTTTATAAATGAAAATAGAAAGGTTACCAAATACTTACTAAACACATTGTAAGGGTTTAAACACCCAGTACATCCAGTGTTATGCTTGGTTCAGGAGTTACAAAGCTGAACCAGACTCAACCTAAAGACAGAACTGAGACGTTGTAATAAAGAAATATAGAATGTACAGATGGTATTTACAATTCACTGTATGTTACTAAGTGCATACTTCCTGGCTCCATACTCTACTCTGCTCTTCCACTTGACCATATTTGAATCAGACAAGTCGTACTTTAAAATGTCCCCTCTAAGAGACCCTGACCCATAGAATCCCTGATGAACAATCAGGCCTACAAAACTCCAACTTCTATGGTTTGAATGTTAAGTCTTCCCCTAGGAATTCATGTGTTGAATGAAATCCTAACCCCTAACATGATGGGATTAGGGGGTGGGGCCTTTGGGAGATGCTTAGGTCATGAAGATGGGGCTTTCTTGAATGGGTCCTTTTTTTTTTGAATAAAAAGAGGCCCCACAGAGCTCCCTGGCCCTTCCACCATGGGAGGACACAGACAGAAGTTAGCAGTCTGCAACCTGGAAAAGAGCCTTCACTAAAACCTGACCATGCTGGCACCCTGATCTTAGACTTCCAGCCCTCAGAACTATGAGAAATAGACTTCTGTTGTTTAATAAACCATCAGTCTGTGATATTTAATTATAGCAGCCCAAACTGACTAAGAAACCAACCCATGGCATAGCCAGCTGGACCAAGCATGGATACCAGACCCACAGTGCTTGCTACGTGCAGAGCTAAAGGCCCTTTCTTAAGAAAGCTAGCTGAGCCAGGAAAGTCTCTCTCTCGGGAATTTGGACTAAGAAATAAGGAAAAATTGGTGCATTTGGCAATGGGACCTGGAATTGAAACAAGGCACGAGATGGGGTTGAGTCTGGTGGGGAGACATGGGGTGGGGATAGGGGAGTGGGGAGAGTGTGTCTGTACTGAAATTTTAAAACACCAGACAAATAGCTAAGCAGAAATACACAGGAAAAAATCAGAAATGCCATGAGGGTGAGAAAGAGTCAGAAATTGTAACTAATGCCAAGAGCTTCAAATCCCTGCGGGACAGTCATGAAAAGCTACCTCTTCTTGAGCGCTTACTCAGTGTCCTTACTCCTCTAGCAACTTTACATGCATCAATTCATGTAATCATCAAAAGTTCTCCATGAGCTCATCACTGCCATTTGTCTCATTTAACACCAGGGAAAATTGAGAAACTAGGAGGTAACTTTTTGCTAATTTCAAGGTTATTGCTTGTTGGAGCCAGGATTTAAACCCAAGCCTTCTGGCTTCTGAGTCAACATTTGCCTCACACTGTACTATTGTCCCAATCTTTCTGTGCCCTTAGAAAAAGCCCTCTCTCTTACAGTGGTCTAAATGAGCCTTTCCTTCACTCAACAAGAAAGGAACTAACCCAGCACCTATGTGCCTGACTGGGATGGGGGGTGGGGGTGGGGAGAGACTCAGCTTCAAAGAAAGGGTGTGGACTGCTTTTTCCTCCCAGGGATCCTCTTGCTTTGTGGACAGAGCAGGACTGAGTTTCTGACGGTCAGCTTTTGATCGTTTTTCAGGGGCATTTTGAGATAAAGTGCCTTGAAATAGTAATGAAGCAATTCTTCTGAAAACCTCCCAAGTGCTCCACAGGAATCTTTGAATGTCTACATCATTTCTCCGAAGAGATCTGGGGGCCACACAGCTTTCCCCTCCTCATGTTGCCACAAATGGAGGGAAAATGTGACCCAGCACGGTCTGCCCCAAAGACATCTGGGGGATGATTAGGGGTTGTGGAGCTCAGCAGCCACAGTATTGCAACTTGTGTGATTCTATGGCTGTTTTTTCCTCTCAACTCTAAGGCTTTTAGAGAAGAAGCACTGTGCGATTCTTACCTTTCTGTAAGCTGTAAGATGCTGTTTGTGGAACACTGTTTAAGAAATGGCTTTCAATAAATGAGGGAACAAACACAGGAAAGAACAGGAAAGTATGTCACAAATAGTAGTCACCTTCCCTAAACAAAAATATAAACTTTTTTAATTTGGTTGGTTATTTCGTCTTATCAAAAATGTGTGTGTGTGTGTGTGTGTGTGTGTGTGTGTGTATCCTATTATATTAGGAGTATTTTTACAATTATCCAGCAATAGGTAGCATTCAAATCCAGGCTCCAGAGCCAGATTTCCTTGTTTTTCATCTGAGCCTTCTAATTATAAGCGAATTAACATTTTTCTTCCTCAGTTTTCTAGATTAAGAGATTCTCTAAAAGATAATTACCCTGCCCTGCAGAGTCACTGTGAGGATTAACTGAGACAGTAATAAGCCTCTAATAACGTTGCACATAGTGAGTGCTCAATAAATATTAGCCTGTTACAAATATTCAATAGATAAGGAAGTGGAAGTATAGCCCTCCTCAGACTTACACTGTAAAGTACATAAATATATGATATATCAGGGAATACTACAGAGGACATCAAAAAAAACATGTACACATTTTAAGAAAGGAAAACTGCATTAAAATTGTAATACTCAATATATACCGATAACAAAAAATGAATACAAGTCACGTTTGACTTGTGCAATTACAAGTGTGTACCATCAGCGTCCACACACTTCTGATAACGGCAAACTACTGCTTGAGCAACTTTGACCAGTGTCCACTTGTATGCATTGTTTTTGGGCGCCCCCAGTGTAATATAATAGCTATGAGTGAGGTTCCAAACTAGTTTTCTGTTTAAATTTCAATATGACTTTGGACAGGTTTCTGTACCCCTTTGTGCCACAATATCTTCAGCAGTAAAATGAAGATAATAATACTCCCTGTTCCAAAAGATTGGAATTACGAAACGAGCTCCTATGTGTAAAGCTCTTAGAAGTGTAAGGAGTCAATAGTAAGTTTAATACAAGTGTTTGCTATCAATAATCATGATTATTAATACATATTGCAACACTATCCAGATATACTGTCCCTTTCCTAGGCTTTATGTCTTCTGTATTTGAAGACATCTCTGCAGCCAATACCACTTGTCTCTCTGATATACACTATTACACTCCCATCTGCCATGGCAACTGTTGGTAAGCTTGTTGCTAATCCAGAGTTCAGACTCAGTGGGAGTATCTCAGGGAGGCTCTAATTCAACAGGAAGCTAAAAGAAGCGTGGCTATTTGCTTGGAGGTATTTTGCCCAAATGTTCTGATAACATTTTTTTTTCTATAAACTTGCCCAGAGTAATTACAGCTCTTAACAATTGTTATAGCTCAGTAGCAAATGCTGGTTGACTCCTGCAAACAATTTTATCAAACTGACATTCTAACAAATGTCCCTTACTAAATGTCAAGTGAGATTTCTGGAGGGGAAAGAAAAGTGTTTCTTTTCTTTCACATCCTACGTTTATGTAGAGCAAAAAGACATTGCATGGCTGCCCGTTGTTTCAGCAATTCAGACATCTGCTATAGTCCATGGAGAATCCTTAATCAGCGGAGCCTCCATTCTTAACACTGGGGAGAATTAATTATGAATGTGGAATCAGCATCATGGTCGATCGGGAAGCTGAACTGACTTACGATGACGCTGTCCGTTTTAATTAAGCAGGGAGGAATCCACGGGGGGTAAGACAGAAGCAGAGTGAGGCTGACACCCAGCCCACCCTGCAAAGAGTTCTTATCCCTCTTTGTATCTGAGTTTCATGTTATTCGTGAAATACATGAAATATTCCAAAATAATATTCCAAATTACATAACCTCATAATGATACTTAAGCCAAGACAATGAAATCAACAATAATTAAATGTGGTGAGTCTGTGAAAAGAAGAAAACTGCCTTCACGACAAGGTAGAGTATTCTCTTCCCTAGATTAGAGAAATAATGAAAAAGTTGCAGGAAGGGGTCACACTTAGCTGTCCACCCTATTGCCATTGGCCTGCTTCTCCCAAACTAATCGAATCTGATTATTGTTCAGGTATCTGTTCAGGTATCTGATTTTGTTCACGGTCCTTGTCTTCAGAGGAGGCTGAGCTCTTCTGAGCTCCACGGGACAATCCTGATTGACCTCAAGTCCAACTATGATAATCCATATTTTTTCCCAGTGATTGGATTAAGAAAGGCATTGTGACCCATTTGTTATCCATGGGACTTATGGGGAGATCTTCGGGGGCACAACTATTAATAGTTTTCTCATTTCTCAGAAGGGATGCACGTAAGAAAATAATTGCATGGGGAGGAGGAGTTGCTTGAAACTTACTGCAGTCATCTTACGGCCATGAAAGCACACACTTTAAATTAAAAGTCAAAATGCAGAAAATGGCAGGGCAAAAAGAAAGACCCAAGTCTTTGATCATGTCATCTGTCTCCTGCATCACTAAACCTAGAATTACCCAACCCCTGGCTGTCTCATTCTCTAATACAGTAATTTCTCATTTTAAAACAATTTTATTCAGTTTTCGGTTTATCACAGGTAAATTATCTTAAGTAATATTCTACTCAGTGTAAAAAAAAAAAGTTGCATACCATTTTTTTTTTCATTTATACTCACAACTTTCCCAGGTAGGTATTTTTTCCCATTTTTTCAAACAAACAAACAATAAACCCTGAGGCTCCAAGAAAATAAATGATTTGTCCGCAGCAAACCATGGAGTAACCAGCAGAGCTGGAATGAACACCCATGGGTGAGTGATTATAAAGCGTATGTTCTCTACACTATGCAGCGCTGCCAGTTTCATCCTGGGAAATATATTCATTTCTATTTCACTAAACTTAGCAGTTTTTAGATGCCAGAAAATATACTAATTGGGAGGGGTGCAAACATTATAAAAATAATAATCTCTGTCTGTCAACAGTTAACAATAATGTGTGATGATACCTAACAGTAGTGACCAAAACTACTGTTAGGTAGTCAGGTAGTAATGGCGAAGATGGATTTTAATGAAAGAACACAGAGATTTTAGAGAGATTAGATGGGATTGATGGAATAAAGGAAATCTAGGTAGAGAGATGAATTATTTGAAAACCTACAGGGAAGGAGAACTGACTCCGGGTGGGAGAGAGGGAGGGAGAGAGGGAGGGGGAGAGAGAGAGAGAGAGAGAGAGAGAGAGAGAGAGAGAAGAGAAAACCTCACAGGTAATTAGCTATTACTGATGTATGAAACATGGACGATGTGGGATAGTTGGAAGCTAAATTAGAGAGGAGGTAAGTGTCCAGATCATGAAAGCTCAAGCTAAAGAGCCTAAATATATTCTGCAGATCACTGGTTTTTAAACTTTTTTTTATCTTTAACCTTTTTCCTTCAAACAAAGCACTATCTAAAATATTAAAGCAGAAAATAGCAGAGTTTTCTGGTTGAACTCATAAGAGCACATTTTTAAAGTCACTCTTTGTAACTAATGAGGTGTCACCTAATGATTTTAACCAGAGAAGTCACATAAAAATAATGATGCCTTCGAAACACTATTCTGGGGACAGCCTATGGGCTAGGTAGTTGGAAAAAGAGTCAGAGACAGGCAGTTCAGTTAAGAAAAAGGAAAATGGATACTGGGTAGCAAAATAGTTTCCAAAGGTCTCCAATGCTCCATACAGAAGATAGAAAATGCTCCAAAAAAGCAATGACAGTGAATCAACATGTATTTTGCTACCTAATTTCCATCCCCCATCTTTCATGGTAATTATATTTCAAAAAAGTGGTGGGGGGCAGGGAGAGTGCCATCTCCATTTAAAGCCAAATATAATCCATGCCAATGTCAGTTCCAGGTAGGATCTGATTAACTTAAGCCAATCAGAAAATCTCATCCTCCAGTCAAAATAACTGGTTTGACAATACTCATATGATACAAATGGAGCCATGAAAGTTGTTTGCTTAAAGGTATTTTTGGAGGAAGAATACTTTCATCATTTTATTCAGAAAGCTATGAGAAGTAATGCCTTCCCTGAAGGATGAAAACATGGATCCATATAGCCCTAGATACTGAAGCAAGCCATCTCATAACTAAGAAGAGAGAAAAGCAAACAAACAAACAAAAAGTGTCATGGAAGGGGAAAGTATAAACACAAAAAGCTGGGCTTTGGCAATATCATTAAGCTAGTGTAACATACCTCCTGTGAGTCCCTTACCACTTCCAGATGTTTCATTTATTTGAGCCACTAAGTTCATTAATATTTAGTGCACTTTGGGTTAAGCTTTCTCTTTGTTGTACCTAAAGTACCTGAAGTAATAGAGAACAGTAAATAATAATAATAATAACAGTAATAAAAAGGATTTAAAATAAGGTAGTAATCAGTAGCCCAATGACACTGAGTGACTTTGACATGAGGGTGGGGACAGAGTTCAGGGTGGCTCCTAGTTAGTTCAGGGCTTGTTGGTGGCAATGATCATGGGCCAAGATGGGGTTTCAGAAGCAAAACCAAATAGGAGAGTTGAGACAAGATACCAATTTGGGTATTAGATATGTTTATTTTTGGTGCTTACAAGACAGCCAGGTGATAAAGCAATAGTTATTCTTTTTAATCAATCTACAACCTTGAAGAAAGGTAAACATACATCTTAAAGAGTCCTTTCATAATGGTGACACTTTAAAATCATGCATCCCCATCTTGGGTGGTGATACTCGTAGAGTATGTTTGGAGATTTATTAATTCAGGGTGGAAATGAGGAGAAACGATGTAGTCTAACCAACAACTTTAAACATTAATTATCTACTGAAATAAATAAGAATATAATGTAGATAGAAAACAAGATTTACATGTTTTTTTTTTTTGCTAGTTTGGTTTTTTTTAGATAGAAAGCTAGACTTAAGGAGATTACACTTATCATTGGCTGCTTCTGGTTATGACCCATGCCTTTTAACTATTCAGGCCCCTCTGCTCTAAGTACTCTGAAAACTATATTTTTCAGGGGTCATCATGACGAATTTTATGGAGGAAATCAGTGTATCAGATCAACTCACCAATATGACATACAGCTGTCTGTAAATCCCAGAATGACTGAGTCAGGCACCAAAAACTGAGGAAGCAGGAGTTCTTAGGATGATGGAAAGAAAGGTCAGGGAAAAGGGCCCAGACCAAATGTGATCAGGTCCCCAGTTGCTACCTGGGCCTGGTCTTGGTCCACATTTGATTTTCTGGTAAGGGACTCATAGACGAGTACAGAGATGGATCGCTGTCCTGGGTTTTATTTTCCAATAGTCTCTGACCCAATGAAGGAGTGATTTGAGGCTCACACTATTGCAACCCTTTTGGGTGCGAATGGGTTCCAGATGGCAAGACCTCCATCAAATTTCAGTAACAAAAGTCTTATAGGGAGGGCCCATACGGCATTTTACACATCAAACAGCTCTTACTGAATGATGCTTTGATGAAATAATTACAAACGAACTAGAAGAAGTAAATTACCCTTGAAATAATAACAATATTTAGCATTTTCATTTTCAAAATGTTTAACAAATTACTAATTATTTACATTCTAGCATTATAATGAAGGGGTTTCTACTCCAATTTTATAAATGGGGGAGTTGAGCTATCAGGAGGGGCTATGTGCTCAAGTGAAGAAGGTCCATCTAGCAAGAATGGAAACTAGATTTCTAGCAGCTGTTTTCATGCCTTGAGCCATCAGTGAGGTGAGCAAAAGAGAGACCGTCATTCAGTTAGAGCCCAATTTCCTTCCACTCTCTAGCTTTTCAAGCCTTCAGAAAGCAATCAGATTTTTTTAAAAGCTTCTGAATTGAAAACACTAGTCTAAAACTGAGCATTGTTTTAAACTGTATCTTGATAGATTCATGGTTCCATAATTTGGGAAACCGGAGCCATTTTGGGGGCAATGTGTACCTTACCTAGGAGGGCTAAGGCCCGGATGGCTCCTTCAGGGCAGGCATGGGGTCCATGCAATGAAGACAGCACTATGCAGGACATTTATGGACACACTGGCGACTCCTTCCCAGGTCCCTGCCCCTTAACCACCCTATCTTCTTTCTCTGCTTCTTATTCTTTAGTGCCTGGCATAGACTATAGCTTTTCAGGCCTCATGTCCCCTGGAGACTTCTTGGGCTGCTTCCATGAGCCAGCATCCTGAACTCAAACTGGGAACTGAAGCTATTACCTGCATGCTGTGTTCTGAAATTGACACTGTCCACACCTGGAATTCAGTCTCCCAACTCAATTCTATGCCAAAACATCCCACGCATATTGTCCCCAAAGTAGCGTTCTATTTTAGGGTCACAGTGGCCAACTGACAGTGACACGTTCATGGCTGTGTATGCAGCCCACACTGTATTTGCAAAGACATCGTAACTAGGCAAGAGTTCTATTCCTCTCACAACAAGCAGGCTTCCTTGGTATGTCCTTAACCTCTCCCTGCTCTGTTTTTATATTAATTAGCTCTGTGGTCCAGTTATCCATTGTTATATAACAAGCCATGCTGAAACATGGTGGCTTGAAACAACAGTCATCTCCCATGGTTCTCTGGGTCAGGAATTCTGGCAGAGCTCAGCCAGGGAGTTCTTTGCTTCACATGATATTGACTATAGCTAATCACATGACTAGAGTCACCTGGGAGCTCTGCGGGGGCTGGGGGATCCATGATGACCTGTCATCTTCCTGGGTCACACACAGTGTCTAACCATTTAATGGTCCAGCCCAGGAGACAAGTAGAAGCTCCCCATCTTTGTTAAGTTAACAGAGCTTGAAAGTCCCAGAACATGAATTCTACTGCATTTGTTTGGTCAAAGGAAGCTAACTATAGCTTAAGAATGAACTTGGACTGCTGTGTGCCAGTTCCTAGATAACTAGAGCACTTGCCCTCAGGCAATGGCTATATTTCAGAAATTCAAAGGAGATCATGGTGACATCCTGAGCTACTGACCAAACGCATGAGGAAATCACAGATATAAAAGATGCTGTGGATACATATGTTTTACCCTCCTCCCTTTGTGTGGCCTCTATAATCATTTATGCCGGCAAAAACAGGGATCAATTTGTTTTTTCTGTTTCTTTGGAGAAACGGACTTACTCATAAATAACTAAAAAGAATATGATTATAACAGGGATGTATTACCCTAATTTAAAAATACATTGTTTTCAAACACTTCGAGTGTGCCTGTATTTGTACATAAATGACTTACTCAGGACAGTAGGTCATTAAGTGCATTTACTTACTAGTTGTTCTCACTACATTTTCATTCCCTCACTACTACAGAAACGATGTATGGAACTCACATGAGAAATACAATCCCAAAGGTAGATTCATACATAATACTTTTTTAAAGGTTAATAAATTGTTGTGGCATTTCAGGCAAATTTGAATTACTCAATACACTTAAAAACAAAATCATATTATTTTTCAAACATTAAAATATTTATTTGTATATACTTACATATCATCGCATACTTGAATACTTATTCATATTATTGTATAGCTAATCTGAATTTTCACATTCCTACTACATAAACACATTATCCTCTTCATCCATTCACCCCTCATTCAGCAACATTTATTGGGGATCTACTATGTGAGGCACTGAGTACTAGGGTTAACAAAAAAAAAAAATAAAGGCCATGATAGAATCTAGCATTCATTTACAGTTTCCAACATAATGTACAAAAGTGTTAGTAGTCTCATAATTTTGGACACTTCTTGAGATATAGTTAATTTTGAAAGAAAAAGACACAGTGAGAGAGATAAGAGGGAAGCAAGAACGAAAGGAAGGGAGGGAGGGATGAACAGGACTCTTTCTAAGCCTGACTGGTCCAACAAAGATATAATGTGATGGGCAGTTGTATTGAAAGATCTCAAGATAATTTCACCCTCAGTCATCAAGTCTCATTTTGAAGGTCAAACTGGTAATCCAAGTATTACACAATCATATAATGGTAAGGTTCAAAGATTGGGTATTTTGTGTACCCATCTACCTGGAGGAAGCAAGATTTCTGAGTGTGTGTTTGTGTGTGTGTGTGTGTGCACGTGTGTGGATGTATGTCTGTGTGTGTGTGCACATGCAAGCCCACATGCAAAAGAAAACACACACACACACACACACACACACACACATGCCCTGTTGAGACACACTATTTTACTACCTACCTGCATCTTCTCTTGAGGACTAATGGGCTACATTCTGTTCATATTAAGTCACATAAACACAGACAGATAATCAAATCACTCATTGTTTAGTGGTACTACCTTATGTGTATTTAAGAGCATTACTCTTTAATAAAAATAAGCATTAGGAGTGTGGGGGTAAGTCTTTAAGGCCCACCTTTGTTTCTGTGTTGGGCTATGCTCTCTGATTCAGTCCAACATGTAATTATAGAGACATCGAGTGGCTGGGTCCAGGAGTATAAAATCTAGAAAAACAATGTAAAAATGGACTCATTTCCCCCAGAGGGGCCATTGGCTGAAAGGGTAGTAACCAGTGGGAAACATTAAGCTAAAATGGTCCACCATCCATAAGTCGTCCTACTTGCTGTTTGGGGAACTTGGAAAATTGAGATAAAAATGAAACAGACAGTAAATAATAATATCAACATCAAAAAAAACACACAACAACAACAACAACAAAAAACAAACTGTAGTCAATACCTATTTCAAGATTCCTTCTATTCAAAAGGGGCAAACTACCTCACTCATTTTATCATGTCAGAAATGCCATCTTAGGCAGTAAAAATTTTAGCATAAGATTTTATTCCCACATCAAACTACAAGTTTCCCTGGAAGAGATGACATGATCTCCATCAGTATTTGACCCTTCAGAGTAAATCAGTCAGTCAAAATTTGGAAATGAGCAAAGCAGAAGTTGACAACTCCAGGAGAGAAGAACTAAAGCAATGCTTTCCTGAGTAGGAGAAGGGATACTGTTGTCATTAGAAATACCTAATTTTAGATACTAAAACAATGTTGTAGTTAACAGTGTTTTGAAAAACCAAGTGTTTTAGAGGACAGTCTATAATTCTGAAAGTGGGAGAAGTGGTAGGAAAAAAAAATAGGAAAAGAGGTAGAGGAAAAATGTACAATAAAATGTGCACTTGTATACCCACACAAAAACATAGAGCCTCCCTATAACACTACCTCCATGGTCAATCTGACCAATACCCTGCATGAGTTTGAAAATTCAATAATTTTGCTTCATCAAAATCTAAACTTACTGTAATAAGAAAAAATTAAGGCTGGCATCATTTCCCCTCCCCCCCATGTGAAAGGAGGGGTAGTTATTATAATAAAGCTTAACCATCGTTATAAATATTCCTCAAAGAACTTTTTAACCTGTGGCAAGTTGCCCACCTCTACTAGAAACTCTTTGAGATTTCAATTTAGCAACAAGAGTGAGATGTCAACTATAGGTATCAACTGCTTTCTATTAATAGAGAAGACATTGCATAGAGAGGAAGGGGGTGGGTGTAGGGATGATGAGGAATTCTACAGGAGATCACATGGTGTCCTCTCCTCTGAATGCACCAATAAAACATCCCAATGTTCCCAAATAACGCCTGACATCTCAGAGGAGGGGAATAATGTTAACTTTCAGAAAACACTAGAACATACAACTTTATGAAATCATTTGCTGTGAAACCTATTTCCCAGGATTATCTGCTCATCAGCAGAGTAAATGTTTGTTTTTGTTTTTTAAGTGAAAACTATTACTACCACGTCATATAGCACTCCTCTTTTCCTCAATAATTTCAGTCATACCCTGCCACTCTTGATTTCTGTGCAATTTTCATGATATGATTAAACCAAAACTGGTAATCCTGAAAGAAGAAAATTAACACAAATTAAGCTTCCTTAGTTGTTATTTTCATCTCTGCAAGTTGTCTCTACTTACTCATCATTCTACGTGTCCAATAGCCTTCTCAGCCTAGAAATGCTTACCAGCTCCAAGTACTATTGCAATTATTGAACTTACTCAATAATTGGCAGGTTGAGAAATTCTAGGCACAGTTTTCCTGCATGTGTGGTCCAGGTTCACCCCCATCAGAATCACTCAGAGCCTAGTTACTCAAACAATAGTCCATGGCCCTTACAGCATTGGCAACCGTCACCTGGGATCTTTCTAGAAATGCAGAATCTCAGGCCTCCCTCCAGATCCCTGAGTTACTTGTAAGCTGTTAAAATTTGGAAAGCACTGACATAAGATGCTTTATAAGCTTCCACGTTATCTGATTCCCCTCACCCCAAACCTGAAGAATCCTCATCATTGGGGTTGGGGAGGGCATAAAAGGACAAAGGCCTAGGAACCTGTTAACAGGCTTCCTAGGTCATTTTTGAAAAACAATAAAGCTTCAAACTTTATTTGTTGACTCTTGCTTGCCTATCCAGGACTTTGAGTCTGATGTATATGGTCAACTTCTTTGGTCAAGTCACTCTGCTTCCCTGAGTCTGGCTTTTGTGTCTGCAAAATAATCTGCACAGGGCTGTCTAAATCCTAGGTGGTCCAGTGCACAGGAAGCAGTCTTTGCACAAAAAAACGCTACCCGTAGAAGAATCTGTTACTATTCTGATGTGCTGAAGGACGGTGTTACCATCGGTGTCCTAGTAGCTTCTACTCTTTGAAGATGGGAAGGCGAGTTTCCTTCTCTTAGAGAGTCAGCTTGGCCAAGTAAGACCTCTGGCTTGGGAAGTACTATGGGATTATCCCCCTTCAGTATTAAGAGGAGGAGGTGCAGTTTGAAGTCGGCAGAAACGCTCAGCTGCAGCCCAGGCAGTAGCTGGTAATATGGCATTCAGATCATGCTGGCTCAGCTAAGAACACTCCTATTCTTGCCTGCTTTTTGTTTTGTTTTGTTTTCAGGCTGACGAGTTAGGGAAAGAAGCAGTAGCTGAGTGTGGTTCCCAGTTATCTGATTTTATAAACCAGTAAATCCTTTCAGTCCTCTGCAATCAAGAGGCTGGCCCCATCTGCCAGGGAGGCAGCCAACTTCTAAAAGACTGAGTGAGAATGAAAAGCCCGCGAGGTCCGTGCTCCTGGATTTTCACTTAGATAGGATATCGGTGCTGCCCTTTATCGCAATCACCATCATCAGAGGTACTCATAATGTTGCAGGACTCAAGATAATGCTATGGTTCTAATATTATCGATACAATGTGCTATAGTGCAAGAGGACATTAACAAGAGAATAATATTAGAGTGAGATTCCGGTAGTATTTTATGGAGATACTACTGTTACTATGGAAAACATTTCAATATATTAAACAGAATTGATAGACACAGATTCAAGAGTGCAGCCCTCTCACACTTTGACAAAAATATCAGACCCAGAGGCCTTATATTCCACTACAGAAGAGAACTAGTTGATCTATACCAGAATCACAGTGTATTGATTTTTTTTTAAAAAGATTTTACTGGGGAATTGGGGGAGGGGAACAGCATTGGGGAATCGGGGAAGGGAAACAGACAAGTTGCTGTCTTTGTTCTTCAATCTAGTTGCGGAGGACATTGCTTCATTGGCCCATGTTGGAATCGTCATTGAGCTCTTCCCAGATGAGGCAGGTTGGTCGCCAGCCTCTGGATGGTCGCTCACAGCGGCTATTGGCAGCTCACACTGGCGGCCGGCCACTCACGCTGTCTGCCGGCCACTCACTGTAGCCTATGGCAGCCCACTGTAGCAGGGGCTGCAGCCTACACTGTCGCCGGGGCTCGCACAGCCCAGCTCCAGGTAGAGCCGTTGTCAGCTGTGGAGGGCAGTGTCACTGGTCTCATATGTGGGATCCGAACCAGGGCCACTGGCATCCCCAAACCAGCTCTTAACCAATGCGCCACTTGGCCGGCCCGCATCTTGATTTCTTAATGTGGATTTACTGATTGAACAGTGGTTAACATTTATGAAGTGCCTACTAAGAGTAAAGCACTCAACCAGGTATTCGCCATACATTATTTAAAATATATAAGTAGGTACCAGGCCGGACGAGTGGCGCGGTGGTTAAGCGCTGGCCTGGGAAGCCAGCGGCCGGGGTTCGGTCCCACATATGAGGGCCAGTGACACTGCCCTCATAAAAAAAAATAAATAAATAAAAATGAGTAGGTACCTAAATCTTACGTTTCTCAGAAAGTTATGCCATATGAAAATGCTTTATCCTCATACATTCACATCATAGTTATACCGGTGTTTGTCAATAAATACATTTCCATTCATAATATAAGTATGTAGGTCACCATTTCCCACATGGGTTTCATAGAGCACAAGTAATTTGCTAAATGTTAACAGGTGTTTCATAAAAAATACTGTTCCGTTATCAAATAGGTTTGGTAAGTACTGAATTATAATAGACAAAATTGAACTTGGTTGTTTAATACAAGACTTCTTGAATTCTTCTTCAAATATTAATTTTTACTTATATTTGTAAAAGAAACAAAAAATAACATGAAATATTTGCTGAAGAGGTAAGACCGAGGCATAGTTTTTTTTTTTTTTTTATCCAAATACATAGTAATACCTTGCTTTTTGAAAATATATTAGACGCATTTCATGGCAAGTCTCTAAGGTGAACATCCCTCCATTAAAAGATGCCAAGAGCAGCAGTGCCGTGTTATTTATCCTGGTGCCTTTATAATGTATTTAGTCTCCCTGGTTTTCCTGCTGTTTTCATAAGCACTCATGACAAAACTTAAATTTCTGGTAAGACTAAGAAGGATCAGAGGGGAAATACACACACACACACAACTCATGTCGAAGACGCTAGATGTCCAGAGCTGAGTATGAGCCCTTGAGAACCCAGCCTACCTGCCAGCCCCTTGCACCTGACTCTGAAGGTGAACTCAAGGCCGTAATAAACCTAAAGTAATACACACTCCATTTTTTAAGCAGTCACTCCCTCCCACCCCCAAGAATACATGCATTCTTATTTCTCTGTGTTTCTTATGCAAAGAATCTCCGAGTCATATAGTCAGATCTTGCTTTTGGAAAAGCAGAACCATCCATGGAAAATCTGCTTGAATAAAGAAATTCCTGCCGTTTCCCACTCCCATGGGGACAGTAACATCTATGCACTTCACCAGAAAAAGCAGAGAACTTTCTACAGAAATGAGTCACCAGCTTCCATTGCCTGATGTTGGGCAGAAATCTTGTATGTGGCCACAACCATCATAGCGAGTCTGTTTTACAATGCTAACTTCTACTTCCAAAAGAAATGCCAGTTAAATCCAGATTCTAAATTCTGCTTTTCTAGAGCATCTTTCCTTGCAGACAACAGTGTATCTTCAAATGACCTATCCTGATGTTTCCCATGAGTTGAAAGGATAACTCTACTCATCCTTCAAGAGTCCCTGAAACAGGTACGTTTAACCTTCTGAAATGAGGTTCCAATGTCCAGCATTTCAGAAGGTGGAAGACAGATCACCAGCCCAGTACTTTTTCTATAGTGGGTTTCAGTTTCACAATCCAATAAATGTGATAGATCTCAAAATATGATAGATGACCAAAGGAAAGGTACCATGCCATCTGAAAATATTTCACATTAGTTTCTCCATTCTGATGCAAAATGTTCAATGCTTTTCAATCTTTTGACAGAAAAAAAAAAATTTCCAAATGCAACCTAATAGGATAAATGCAAGCACTAGCAGAGCTTCCGGAAATGGGCATCATGAGAGACTGGATTTCATGAGACTTGACAACGAACTCTTACCCCCACTCTACTCCAGCATCACCTCTGCCAGTATAATAAAAACGTTCAACGATCGCCCACTGCTGACAAGGTAAGTGTCAAATTAATTAGTTGTTCAGTCTAGGGCCTTTGAAACTATCACTTACTTTTTTCAATATAATCCCCAAGCTTCTGTTATCTTCCTTTCCAACCACACAGTCTCAGTCTCTCTCTCTCTCTCTCTCTCTCTCTCTCTCTCTCTCTCTCTCTCTCTCTCTCACACACACACACACACACACACACACACACACACACTCAAGAAACTATCCTCTATACTAGGGATTTAATAGAAATTCAGGGACAAAAAATAATCAGGCACAGTTCATATCTTCACAGGTACCACCGGTTTGGAAGCTCACCTCTAAGACTTTGACTAGCCTAACCCTTTGTCCATAAGATGTCTTTTGCCCTAATCCAATGTCTATTTATTTAAGAGTATTGTCATTCACTCATTCATTCCATTGTTTGCTTTCTTTTCAACAAAATCCCCTGACTTCTATTTACCAGCGAGTACATAAGACCTGGGGATGAAAAATAATTACAATATTGTACATGTCTTAGGGGAGCTCACAGCCTGTGAGACAAAGTAGGGAAATGGATGAAGAAAAAAGGAGACGAACAATGCTCAAGCAAATAACACGTTGCAGGAACTGTACCTCCTGCTTCGTTTCATTTTAATGCTTGGTCTTCCTATCAACATAATTCACTTACTCAATAAAGATAAACTTATAGTAAACCTATCATATTTCAGCACT
Organism: Aselliscus stoliczkanus; assembly: GCA_033961575.1. Lineage (NCBI taxonomy): Eukaryota > Metazoa > Chordata > Mammalia > Chiroptera > Hipposideridae > Aselliscus > Aselliscus stoliczkanus. Next base: position 119,081,855 of record CM066736.1, read on the forward strand.
GACTAGACATTAGGTGAAGAAGATTCCTGTTTTATAGGTCTTACCTTCTAATAATATAGACAGACTGAAGATAAGACAATTAATGGGTAAATAATAACAACACAAATTCTTAAAAACAACCAAAGAGCTGAGAAGGAGGATAACACAGAGATAGTAGCAGTGTGGGACTCCTAGTTCATTTAGTATGGGTGGGGAAAGCTTCTCTGAGAAGGTGATAAGTTCATGATTTCCTTTCATGCACAGAAGCTTTTCAGTTTGATGTAGCCCTACTTATTTATTTTTGCTTTTCTTGCTTTGCTTTTACAGTCAGATCCAAAATATTTTTTCTGAGACTGATGTCAAGGAGCCTACCTGCTATGTTTTCTTCTAGTAGTTTTATGATTTCAAGTCTTACATTCATGTCTTTAATCCATTTTATTTTTGTGTATGGTGTAAGATGGTAGTCAAATTTTATTCTTTGGCATGTAACCATTCAGTTTTCCCAACACCATTTATTAAAGAGATTGTCTTTTCCCCATGGTACATTCTTGTCTCCTTTGTTGTAAATTAATTGACCATATACACATGATTTTATTTCTGCGTTCTCCATCCTGTTCCATTGATTTATGTGTCTATTTTTATGTCAATACCAGACTATTTTGATGTACTATAGCTTTGTAATATACTTTGAAATGAGGGAGTGTGATACCTTCACATTTGTTCTTCTTCCTTAAGATTACTCTGGCTGTTCTGGTCTTTTGTGGATCAATATAAATTTTAAAATTGTTTGTTCTATTTTTGTGAAAAATGACATTTGAATTTTGATAGGGATTACAGTTGAATCTATAAATTACTTTGGATAGTATGGATATTTTATTTTATTGTTTTTTTTGAGGGCAGTGTCACTGGCCTCATATGTGGGACCTGAACCAGGGCCGCTGACTTCCCAAGCCAGCGCTTAACCACTGCGCCCCTCGACCGACCGGCCCAAAACTTTCTTTTAGGCTGTTTTTTTGTTTTGTTTTGTTTTGTTTTGTTTTTTTAGCTGAGCCATCCTGCCACCTGTTGGCAGCTCAATGGCAACTCAGCTTGGGCTGGTATCGAACCGCCATTGCTCAGAGCTCAGCTTGCACTCTTGAGCGAGCTCTTAACCAACTGAGCCATTCAGCCGGTAAGGATATTTTAACAATATTGATCATTCCAATCCATGAGCATGGAATATCTTTCCATTCATTTGTGTCTTCGATTTCTTTCATCAGTGTCTTAAAATCTTCAATGTATAAGTCTTTCACCTTCTTGGCTAAATTTATCCCTAGGCACTTTAATCTTTTTGATGCAATTGTAAGTGGAATTGTTTTCTTAATTTCTATATCTGGTAGTTCACTGTTAGTTTATAGAAATGCAACAGATATTTTGTACACTGATTTTTATATCCTGCAACTTATACTGAATTTATTAGTTCCAACAATTTTATTTTATTTTTTGGTGGAGTCTTTAGGGTTTTCTACATATAAAATGATGACATCTATAAATAACGACAGTTTTACTTCTTTCTTTCGAATTTGGATATCTTCTCTTTCTTTCCCTTGCCTTGTTGCTTTGGCTATGACTTCCAGTACTACTGGGGGTGCCAAAAAAAATGTATACAAGTGGACAGTTTTGCTCAAGCAGTAGTTCACCATAATCAGAAGTGTCTGGATGCTGATGGTAACCACTTTGAGCACCTCTTGTAATTACAGAAGTCAAACATGACTTGTATTCATTTTTTGTTATCAGTATATATTGAGTATCACAATTTTAATAGATTTTCCTTTCTTAAAATGCGTATACATTTTTTTGGCACCCTCTGTGTGTTAAATAGAAGTGGTGAGAATGGACATTTTTGCCTTGTTCCTGATCCTAAAGGAAAAACTTTCAGCTTTTCACATTGAGTATGACATTAGCTATGGACTTGTCATATATGGCCTTTATTATGTTGAGGTACATTCCCTCTATAAGCATTTTGTTGAGAGTTTTTATCATAAAATATTGTTAAATTTTGTCAAATGCTTTTCTCTGCATCTATTGAGGTGATCATATAATTTTATACTTTTTGTTAATATGGTGTTTTCATGATTGATATTTTTGAAAAACTCTTTTGACTCACTCTAGAGAATGAATTAGGGGGTAACAAGAGTAAAAGGGGTCAAGAAACATTATTGACATGGTGTAAGCCAATGATGGTGGTGACCTGGGGCCAGTAACACTTAAGAAAACAGATTTTAGATATATTTTATCTATGGTGTCCTCCACATTTTTATTTATTTATTTTTTCTTTCCTCAGCATTGAAAGAACAATGTAAACTTCCCCATTGCTAATCCAATGACAGCTATCAGGAGAGTAACACACTACACATGAAAAAGTACAGCCTAAGCGACTCCATCTCTAGCCTAAAGATGCTATCTCATGGAGGGATGCTAGTTAGCTCATTTGTTATAACAATGCTGAGATAATAAATAAGTCACGAAGAGCCAGTCTTTTCAGGGGCAGAAGAGGAAGGAAGAGCTCTCTGCTGTTTTGATGACTCATTTAAATTCATGACTGGAGAAAGTCAATATTGGAGCTGCATGGGAATTGGAACCCATGTCAGCTGTACTTGGTAAGTTTTTGCCAGGAATTGCACATTCCTGATGAATGTGCCAATAAGTGTTTTGAGCAGATTCAAGAACCCTAGATGAGGGATGGAGACTCAGACTTGCTTCTCTTTCCAACCTTTATCTTTTCTTTGTGTTGGTCTCACAGACTTGGGGGACAGGTAGAGGCAAGGTGGAAAAAAAGCAGTGATCACTAGAAGGCAAAGTGGCTAAGACAAAAACATGAATAGGGAGCTGGAATTTCCTCTGGACACAGGCCCTATGGAAATCTTCATACTGGACCCACCCAACACCCTGTGACATAGCTAACCATTGTGGGACACAAGGCTTATCAAACGCCCCAAAGTGATTTCCAACCCTCTGGTTTTCTTTCCATCTCTCACATGCTTTTTCCCAGCCTCTATTCTAGGTAGGAATGGCCATCTGTACCTCATCCTCATTCAGAGACTTAAGCTGGGAGTCTTCTTTTTTCTTTCAGTTTTAAATTAGAGGGAGACATAACTGACTAGTTTCTTCCTACTTCTTCACTCTTTCTGACTCGGATCCAGACAAGATGGTGAGAACTTCAGCAAGCATCTGATAACCCAAAGATAAAGACCAAAAGAATCCCTAGCCCTCGACACTATTAAATCATGGAATCAGGCCCTACAATTTCTGGACTTCTTGTTATTGTTAAGTGGGGAGAATGAATTCCAATCCATTCAGGCTTCTGGAGTCAGATTACTGTTCTTTGCAGCCAAGAGTTATATTAACTGGTCCAGATATCTTCTGCCCTCAGAAATAAAACCACTTATGGAAGTTAAAAAAAATCTCATAAGCAACCATCATTAGTATCTCAGTGTGCTCTTATTCATTTTTTCAAATTTACATATGCATGTATATTTTATTTATATAGCTATCATTATACAAAATCTTCCAGGTTGTAAATTGCATTAGCTGCCTTATATCTATGCATAATTATTTCACCCATATCCTTTTGTTTGGCATGTAGGTTGATGATTTCTTTTTTACTGCTATAAACAATTTTATTAGCGTACAGTGCAGTTTGAATTTTTCATATTACCTTGGGATAAATGTCTAGACAGGGATCAAAGCAAATGAACAATTCTATGACCTACAACACATAAAGTCAAATTGCTTTCAGAAAGTGTTATACCAATATACATTGCACCAGCAATGGAATGTATCCGTTTATTTACAGTTTTTTTATACTGAGTATTAATGTCAAGAAAGAATTGCTAATTTCACAGAAATAAGAGTGTTGTTTGTTTTTTTTAAGTAGCTATTTCAATTCAAGAAACTAGTGGATGTTGTTCTCTCTCTGCTGCCTCTTTCTTGCTATGAAACCAAACATTAGATTCCTATACTGTGTAATCTGAAATAGTTCATCTATCTTCAAAAATGCTGCCTAACGGTCATAAGACCTTATATGCAGTATCTTCTGTAGCAGGAAATGCTTCTCAGGCAGGTGCGATTCTTATTCTACAAAAGAATAAAGCTGATTTCAGAAAGTGTAAGAGACTTGCCCCAAATTGTAGAGCTATGAAATGGTAGAATTCAAATCTCTTATTTCAAGTCAGGGCTCTTTCTAGTTCAACATACTACATTTTGCTTCAACATAGGTGCTAAGCTAACCTCACAAAATCAACCTGGATGTGGATAAACCATCCTAAAAAGAATTAACAAAAGCCTAGAAGAAACCACTTAGCAAAAACAGATTTCAGGGTGAGTCTGCATTTTTCTTTGTCCTCTGAGTACATAGTATGCACACTTGTGACGACAATGTGAAACAGCACAGAAGACCTCAGGGAAACCTCAGAACAGAGTCTGTCATGAACAGGGTAAAAGTAAATTCCACAGATGAGAGAGAGTTTTATAAACCCTAATGCTCTGGAATATTTATAAAAAATAGGCCAGTAGCTACAGAGCATGGCGGCTTTAAAGAGAAAAAGAATAGTCATAATGAGTAATATGTTTATACAGCAGCTCCTCAATGATCCTGTAGAATCGTCATTGAACCAGGGATGCTATCAAGTTGAAAGTAAGCCCTGCTGTGATCTAGGTTACAGGTTTCAGTGAGTGTCTACCAGCTGGTGTGAATTAACCAAACAGTTTTTGGACAGAGGCACTGGCTACGTAAACTTGAGTACAAAATCAAATAGGTAGTGGGATTTTAGAGGAGGAAAATAATTAAGTCTAGAAATGGGAAGAAGAAAATACACTTCAGACACGTTGTTGGTATGGAACACGAAGTCTAACTTAATTTCTATCTCTTTCCATTTAGACCTGGCAGGAAGCTCCACCACAGGACCAGCAGGAAGTAAGATTTAACATGCAACCTTTGGACCACCATATCTCTTCTTTTACATGTTCCAAAAAGATGTTGCAAAAAGTAAACACTGTTTATCTCCCAAGAAATAACACATGAAGCGTTAATGAGAAATTCTCTTCTCCCCAGAGTTTATTCCCCTGACACTTTGATTCTGAATAAACTGGACAATAAAAGCAAATCAGGACCCAATCATAACACAAAGGATGATCTACTGCAAGCTGGATGCTCCTCAAGATGGAGCAAGTGGTTTTTGGATCTAGAGAACAATGCTTTATTTTTGCAAAGAGCACTCAAAGATATAGTTACAGAAAAATTCCATCAGTCAATTAAGGGAAGAGCTAAGGTTAAAAGGGAGTGACAGAAGGACAAGGGAAAAAATGGAAAAGAGAAACAAAAGGAGATCATGTAGAGGCACCAGGGCTGGTATCACACTCCAGGTTGGAGGTGGGATTCATGGTGCAGTGAAAAGACCCTGGGAGTGGAAGTCAAATGCCCCATGTTTGAGTTTTGAGTTACTTATCTGTTAGCTGCATAATGTTGAACCTCTCACTTAATCTTTAATCCTCACTACTCTCACCTATAAGATGGAAAATAATACCTTTCTGAAAGAGTCCCTGGGAGAATGAAATATTAAAATATGTGAATAAAACATACAAATTATTATTTCTTAATATAGCCCAAAGAGGATCATTTTTTGCTTCCTTAAAATAAAGACCTGGAAAAGAAGAAGAAATCCATAGCATATGCGTCTGAATGAGTACGTGTGTGTGTGTGTGTGTGTGTGTGTGTGTGTGTGTGTGTGTGTAAAATTTAATACCTTAGCTATTTGGGGGAAATTCATTTCCATTCTATTTTGAAGCTGTTCATAATGAAAATGACATTACCCATACTGAGTTCAGTGTCCAGGACACAGCATGTTCTAAATATTTATTTGTTCAATAAATAATGACTCAAAAATAATATTAAAAATGAAAGTGAATGAATGTCAAAGTCTAGAATTTTTATATAAGCAGCACTTCAGTTAACACACCTATATTCACTGTACCAGGTTATTCTTTTTCAAGCAACACAGAAAGACAACAACTTGGGGAAACTCACAAATCCATTCCCATCCCAATTTAAATCTTAAGAAATGAAAAATGCTTGTGTATTAGGTAACTCTGTCCCAGTTAACTATTGCTGCATAATAAACCATCCCTATATACAGAGACTTAAAGATTTTTTTGTATCTAACCATTGTTTGTCTTGGGTGGACAGTTACCCAGCTCCTTTCACCTCATTTCACTCAAGTCTCAAGGTGGCCTTACGAGTCTGGTCTCTGGCTTTCAATGACATGATATGGGGAGGATGGAGGAAATGGTAGGTCTCTTCTCCTCTGTGAGACTTCCTATAGGCTAGATGGACTTCCTTTCATGGTGGCCTCGGGGCAGCTCTCCAAGAGAGGAAAACAGAAGCCCCAGGCTTCCTAAGGTCTACCTCGTAGGTATGTAATGTCATTTCTCCCACATTCTTTCAAAGTGTCAACAAGGCCAGTCTAGATGCAAGAAGAGAAACTCCATTTCTTCATGGGAGTCAAATGGCAAAGGATGTACGTACCAGGATATATGGAATTTGTGGTCATCTCTTTCGCTTTACCACAGAGAAATGAGAACAAATCTGGCTATTTTCCTTGTAGAAGACTATAAGTGCATTTTTGCTAGTTGAAGTATGCACCCAAAACTGTTCTAAATGTAGTAGGTAAAGTCCCAGGTAGAGGGTAAAGTGCAAAGGAATCTTGAAGACACAAAAATAAAACTCAGGCATCATGTTGTACATTTGGTCAAAACCCAGGAATTAAGAGAAGCTTAGAAATAGAAAAAAATTATGTAGGCAATTAAAGTAGACCATTATTTTAATAATGCAGATCTAGGTTTGAAAGTCATAATTTTAGCATAACACATGCTATGAATATGACCCGATGTTTGGTAGATATAAGTTCCTTTGAAACAGGACTTGTAGTTTCTTATATTCCAGCTATTGCATCCAATCATTGGATGTATTATCATTTGCAAGTTACTTAAGCTCCCTATGTCTCAGTCTCCTCATCTGTAAATTAAATATAATAGTAGTATTACCTGCATTTGTTGATACTAAGAATTAAACAAGATCTATGTGCATCCCTGTTGCTGGCATAAAATATTCAATAAATAGTAGAAATAAATGAAATATGTAACTAAGAAATTATTTGGTTTCCAATTACAAATTCTACTAAACTCTATTTTGAAATTATCAAAACCGCATGGGCTGGCTGAGTGGTGCTTTGCTTAAGAGCTTGCTTGGGACGCCAGCTCTGAGCCGCAGGGCCCCAGTTCAGATCCCACATGAGAGCCAGTGACACTGCCCTCTAGAGCTAAGATGGTAAACAACAGCTCCACCTGGAGCTGGGCTGCTATGAGTTGCTAGCAATGGCATAGGCTGCAGCCCCTGCTGCAGTGGGCTGCCATAAGCTACAGTGAGTGGCCGGCAGCCAGCATGAGCAGCCAAGAGCCGCTGTGAGCAGCCGTCCAGTAGCTTGCAACCGACCTGCCTCACCCAGGAAGAGCACAATGATAATATCAACATAGGCCAGTGAAGCAATGTCCTCCACAACTAGACTGAAGAACAAAAGGACAGCAACTTGTCTGTTCCCCTCCCCCAATTCCCCAATAAAATCTTAAAAAACAAACAAACAAACAAAAAACAAATGCAAAAAAGTTTGTATTTATTTAAAATGTGTATTGTTCTTTGAACTCTAAAACATTGAATTTAATATCCTACATAGGTTGGTAGATAATTTGTCTTTTATTTTGGTCCCCAAAATAAGTTTACTGAGAGAATTTGGGAAGAAAGGTCCCTGCCCCCTAATAATATGTGAAAAATGACTTCTAAGAAAAACTTAGTAAATAAAAGTACTGTAACTGACAAGATCCCAAGCTGATAATACCTATGATGTGTTCAGGATGGTAAGACAACCCTCAAAGCATATAATAAAATTTAACTAAATATAGCTCTACAATCTACTATATAACAATGTTTCAACCATAACACAAAATTTGGATTCAACAGAAACATAAAACAGTTTCTTTGATCCTTAAAGCAATTACCTTCCATTCATTATTCTCCGTGTGTGTGTGTGTGTGTGTGTGTGTGTGTGTGTGTGTGTGTGTGAGAGAGAGAGAGAGAGAGAGAGAGAGAGAGAGAGAGAGAGAGAGAGAAGTGGGGGAAGAAATTAAATCCATATATACACACATAGATTCACATTGTACATATATTTGCATATTTCATAATAATGTTTAGCAACTTCACCTATTGTAAATGTGTATATGTGTGTGTGCGCGTGTGTGAGGTGTATATTGTTAACATCTTTTAAGCTTACTTGAAATTTTTTTTTTCCCTTTGTAACAGCTTTGCTTCCTTAATATTTCCTCTATGTTACCCCTTCACTAATTGGGCAAATGTGATAATTTGTAATGGGTCTCCAACTCATTAGTGTAATTTAGTCAGGTTCTACTGTGTTTCACCAGACACACCACCCAGGCTGCTGCAAGCATCTGTTTTTGGAGCTCTATTTCATAAGCATCCACAATATTTCTGCTTTAAATTTGAAAAATGATTTCCCCTTAATCAGCTATTTGTTATACTGAATTACATCAATATTTGTGGTGTCATCCATAGATAATTTTCAGATAGAACACAGCAACAATTAACATCTGCATAGAGCTTTGCAGTTTACAAAGCTTTTCTTTCTTTCTTTCTTTCTTTCTTTTTTTTAACATACTTCAAACACAAAATCCCACATATTCCCCTGTGACAAAGGTACTTTTTAAAATGACTTAGAAGACAGCACGCTATAGTTCCAAACATAGGTATTTGATTCATTCAGACTGCTACTGTGTGATCTTGGTCATTTATTTAAACTCACTGAGCTTAAATGTTCCCATATTTAAAGTGTACAATACCTACACTGCATAGCTTTTTCAGGGGGTGGGGGTGGGGGAATTGAATTTTTCATAAGTATAAAATTCTAGGCACATAGGAAATGCTGAATAAATGCTAGTTGTTAAGACGATCCCAACTTGGCAGATAAGAAAATTGTCCTTTTTGTAGAGAGGCTTACATCAAATGACAGAGAAAGGAGATGACTGTCAAACTTGTAACTAGGGTTTGTAGGTTAGGGAGACTTGGACTCCTTATGCAAAGGCAGTGTCTGCTCCACACTCTAGCTGGAGAGATGAATATTGCAACTCACTAGCACAAGGCTAGGGCTAGCAGAAACAATGCCCTCCCCCCACCCCCCACCCCTCATTAGGGGGCTTCAAACCGTGTCAGTGTGCAGAGCTGACAGTAGAAAAAAGGGAGCAGATTCGAAAGCAATCAAAGGTGTCACAAAAAAAAAAGAAGGTGGGCCTGAGGTAGACGTTGGAAAACTTAGAACTGAAGCAGGAAGATAAAGGCATAAAATGCTGGGGAAAAGGAAGCAGGAAATGAGGAAGTCCTAGCAAGCTAGCGGGTGAGATGACAGTCTGAGTTAATGTGAGAAATGAGAGCTGCTGCCTGACACAGTTTTATGCTTGTCCGGGGCCTTCATTTGTAAGAAGGCTGAGGGGAAAGAGGACAGGAACAGGGAAAGATCTTATCATCTAGACCCTCAAATCACTAATCACTAGGGGAGGTGGTGCAGGTGAGTAAAATAGATATTGAGGAGGACAGATTTTTCTGGAACTGGACTCAGATCCAGGCAAGGAAAGGAAATTAGTCTTTTTTCTGTTTCTGAATCTCCTAGTTCTGCTCTTGTCAGGGGAAAGTGACGAGGTGTTATGTAAATGTAAGTCTAGGAAGGGACACAGTACTGCCCCACAGAGGAAGATAGTAAATGACTTAAGAATCAATTTGAGTTGCTTCCTCTTGGTGGGCAAAAAGCTCTGCTGCTCCATCAAGTAGATGCCATGGTCAGAATTAGAGCTGACTAACAAAATAATCTGCCTTTTGCTTCTCTTAGATACAGTCACTAAGCCAAGAAAGATGGCACCCTATGAAACTTCCTGGCAAATTTCTAAGTGTATGTTGGAACTATCATCCCTCTGGCTTGAAAGTAAGAGAAACTGCCATCTACTCACAGCACAAAAATTGTCTCTCCTATCTCTAAGAACCCGAAACTAAAAAACTGGACTGAAGTCTGGAAGGTCAGGAAACAGCCTTTCTATCTCCATGGTTGTTTTAAGTGCCATTCCATTCTGAGCTGGAGGATCACAGACATGTTTCCCTCTAGAACATACCATCAGAGAGGCTGGGACCATCTGCCTGTCCGACAGGCCATCTGTGTAAAGCATTAGCTCTTCTTCCAGAAAATCAAAGAGAAAACGGACATACTCAGAACTTGACAAGGAACAGAAAGTGAGGACACCAGACAGATGATTCTTTGCATCTATCATTGCTCCCAAACTCTCTTTTTGGCAATCATTGGAAGGAGGGAGTCTAGGAAAATTGTTTAAGGTAAAAAATGTCACAGGAAAACAGACAATTTTCACCCAAAAGAGCACAGAAAAAATTAAACGTCAGTAAGAAAACATAGAGAACACCGTATATGGTTTCAATTGTTTAGAAGCACAAGGCTCAGAATGGGAGTGATCGAGTCACCTGGGCTCCATAGCCAGATGCATCCAGGTGGACACCATAGCTACAGGTGATGGCTCACCCTCTAGAGCAAATCACAAGTTGCCTGAGGATCAGTTTCCTCATCTGTATTCCTGAAAATAACCATACTTCCTTTTCACACCTCTGAAGTTCCTAGGTGTTCTATTTAACACCTAGAACATGACAGTGTTAAATATGTCGTAGCTATTATGGGAATTTTGTGATTGTTATTTTTCCAAGGCCTTCTACAGGGCCCACGCCATATCTCTATTCTTACCCACCAACTTTTTGTTGATGCATTTCCTTACTCTGTTCACACTGATATATGAAAAGTCCTAATCTCTTCCATTTCCTCTTTAGAAATATTATTGTCACTTCAAATTATATTTAGGACCAAACCCAAATTGTGTTTTCTTCCTTAAACTTCCCCACCCACAAATACCCCAGGGATAACTCCATTCTCTGAATTGTACATAAAGACTCTATCATTTTTTGGCTCTGAGCACCATGCTGCCTGTTTAGCAAGTCAATTTCTCCTTTGCCAATGTAACATCACCAATAATACATTAACATATTTGAGGGGACAAAAATCACATTGTTTACAACTTTCTGTTCCACACTATAACTTTGATATAATAGTGAATCTACTAGATGTTCAATAAACACATTTAAAATAAATGACACCAATGAAAGGACCACAAAAACAAAAGAATATGTTATTATCCACAAGAGCATTTGTTGAGAACTCTGATTCACTTATGCAAAAGCAATCTTGACCTAGATCCAGTCAAATGAGTTTTTTTAGGGAAAAAAAACACAAAAAAACATGTATCAGATAGGGAGACTAGAATTCCATTTAGTGAAAGCTTAGAAAAATTCAGCAGTACCTATAGTGATGAGAGAGATAAAAATCAAACTTGAAGTGGCAAAGATGTATCCATAGAATCACGGCAGAAAGGCAAGACAGATCAAGGAAGAGGGAAGAGAAAAAGAAGGTAGCATCGATCAGATGAACACAGGAAGAACTCAGCCATTCATAAGCAGGGTAGGCTCCAGCTCATTATATATTTGCAGCCAGGAGAGACACTCATAAAAAATGTCAGACTATTTGCATATAGGCTCTTTGTGCACTGTAATCAGGACAGGTCAATTGATACAATGTTTACTGGTTCATAGTAATTCTGTTTCCATGGTGGATGAAAGATCCTGAGCAAAAGTTACATACTTTCCTTTTAAAGGAGGGTGAATAGAGTTTTCCTTTGTGTGTATCTACACTCACTATACTTTATTTCACTGTATATAGTGAGTGTCTCCAACAGAAACAAAAGTAGCAACTGTTTGTGTTACTAATCATTTGCTTGTTTGGAGGTTTTCAGGAAAGAGTTTGCCTTTGTTAGAGTGACTTCAAAATGCTTGTGCTTCACAGTGATTTTTGACTATTATCTAAACATTTCTCTCAATCTCTATAGAAAACTTCTCTTTACTGAAATGCTTCTTTCATATTAAGCTAGGTTCCAGGTCTATTTGGTCATAAATTTGAATTCCAACCATACTTTCCCAAAAAGTAGACCCTGAACCATTATGTATTTACTTGGTCCTTGCTTCTGTGACTTTTAACATACAACAGGAATATTAAAATCAAAATATCCTCCAAAAAGGATTTAAATTTCCCACCCTGGAATACCTTACCATCAAACATGTAAAAGGATGATTTGTTTGCTCGTATATATTTAAAAAAGGAACATCTAGAACATCGAAAACTGATAAAAATATCACTGAAATATCTATATATAGTATGTACAAAAACTAGAGAAAGTTTGCAGGGATGAGAGAAAAGGTGGAGTTAAAATTTTCATTTTTCTTTTGACAGTTTAAAGTCAAAGGAAGATTGTTATCTCTTATCTTTATCAAGAAAGCTTTCAAAATTTGACCTCTTTCTCTGTTTACAGCCAAGTGTCGAGCTGTATTCCCAAGCTCACGGAATTTTAGGATCTTACTTTAGAAAAAATTCCTCAGATCATGACATTCTTACTCGGTTCTCTCCGTTTCCATAGTCTCCTTGAAGGCTCTGCACCAAATCCCTTTTTTTTCCATCAACATGTTCCCCACTGACATCAATATTGCTGAAAGATAATTTTCTTCCTCTCTTTTGTATTTTTATGGCCAGAAAGACATGGATTTTTGCTTTTCTGTTTATTCATGTGAGGTGATAATTTGTATAATCTCTGGCACTGTAGAGTACAAGAATGTTTATATGCAAATAGAGATTGCTAGATTATCATAATTAATACTACTACTAATTAGTATAAGTAAATGAGTAATTATTATTATGACATCTTTTTTTTTTTTTTGAGCACCAAATTCCAATCTGTGTTCTAAGTCCTTTATAAGTCTTATTTTTTTCTTAATCTTTTCACAACAACCCTGTAAGGTAAGATAAGGAAATACCGGTACAAAAGTAATCTGCACAAAGTCACGTAACTAATGAGTTGATAAATATATTGAAAGAGACTACCCATCAAGTACATTCTACAAATACTGCCCCATGCTACCTACTATTTGTTACAGAGGAGAACTTCATTTCTTTACTTTGTTCCCAGTCCTGTAACTACAGTACTTTATCCCATTGCCAACAAGCCACATGGTATCAAACATTCCAATTAGACAAGTAATCATCAAAGTTAAGTAGAGTGCTCCTCAAGCTATGGATGCTGCCGGAGACCACAGGAATGGGGAACTGAAGATGCACTACATCAGGAACCCATCAATCCAGGGGGTTACTCTTCTGAGGTTCCTTAAAGACACGGAGTTCATATTGTTCACTGACAGGGTGAGTCCTGTTATAGGACTTTGTATTTAGAGAAGGCTTCCTCTAGACTGTCTATATTCAAGGATTTATGTGAAGGAGCATTGCATTTGCAACCTAAAAGTGAAAAAATAAAATACAATAAAACATGGAAGAATGAGCTTTGAAGCGAGTCAGACTTTCAGGCAAAACAATGCATATTTTTTTTGCATCACTTGTAATATGGGAATAACACTATATAGTGTATCCATTTTTTGAGGATTATAAATAAATAATTTAACTTACTTAGCACAGTGTCTGGCACAAAGGGCACCTTTGTTGACTATATAAGAGAATTCATTGTCATTTACGGTATCGCCTCAATGTGTGTTGGCAATCCAATGGGTAGTAGATTACACAGGAAATTTCCTGAGCTCAGTGAAGTGTTCTAACCACCAATCCTGCTGCTTGAGGCTGTGGTAGAGGCCAGTGAGCTTGTGTGGATTATTTTGAGCAAACAGCATGCTTCTTCTCTTTCTTACTCTACTAGATTTGTATTTTAAGACATGGGGCCTTCACATGCAGGTGACATGGATACTTCCTTCCTTCTCAGCAGCCAATACAATAGACTTCATCTGTTCGTTGCAAGAAAAAAAAAGAACGCACAATTTGAATGGCAAGGTTCTGCTCTCTTTAAGCTCAGGGAAAGGCTGACTTTGCAGAACAGAAATACCTGCGTCAGGTGGTACCAGCCATGCAGGTAGCCAAGCAGAATCGAACTCATCCCTGACAGCTCTGCTCAGCTACACTAATAGGAACAAGGAGTTTTACATCTTTTACAATATGTTCCTGAACTCAATAAAGGTCATGTACAATAGTGTAGCCCCACATAGGCCAGATTCTTGCAGGGGAATCTTAATTCTGTTTAACTATCAAGTCCAAATTCCAGGGGGCAGCCTTGGCAACTGCAGCAGGCCCTATCCAAATGCAGGACTTGCCACAGAGAGAGATGAGCAGAGAGAGAGAGAGAAAGAGTACTTCTGTATTCCCCACAGCAACAATCACCGTGCTTGTGCCTGGTAGGTGTTTAAGAAATGTGCATCCTTTCTTTGTGAACAAAACGAGATGTTAGCTAAAGAGCAATGTGTAATACCACGTGCTGACATCTGAATTGTGTGACTGCAACCACATATGGATGGGTGCACGGGACTCTCGCTACTTACCTTCAGGATCATTTTGGAAGTTGTGAGCATAAGCGATGTGACATCTGGAAAGGACACTGTGGGTGCTCTGAGAAAAGGCCTGATGAAACCACGGTACATGAAATGAGCTCATTAACAGAAACATAGCTTTCTCTCTCCAGGTTAACATTCTCTCTCTTAGATTCCATGTGGGCCTTTGCCCACCTGCACATGGTACACAAACACACTGACTGAATAAGGGTAATCTTCCCAATGCTTAAGCCAAGTGAAGGAGAGAGAGAGTATATGTGAACTACCAGTAGAGCTCCAATTTTGTGTCAAGGGTTTTACCAAGTACTGTGTATACAATCACATATTCATTCATAATAGAAGCCCTAAGAATGGGTGACTGCCCCTATTTTACAGACTAGATAACTGAGTCTCCAAGAGGCTAGGCATTTGACCCCAAGTCTGTCCAACTCCAAAGCCACTGCTCATCAATACAGAATTCTCTTGTCATCATGATCTCCAACTCAGCCTTTTAGTCCTTGTCTATCTGTCCCTGAAATATAACTCAGTGAGACAATCACTATTGCAAATACCCTATTTCAACTTCCAAGTTTAATCTGAATGCTAGTCAACAGTATCATTGTGAGCTAGAGTTTCCTGGAACCTACAGGCTCTGTAAGGATTTGTATATTCCCACAGAAAATGCAAGAGTACTCAAGTCTTTCTTGTCCTTTCTGGATACCCAATGCCATGGATTCAGGTCCTCATACATGTTCTAGTTTTTATGAATCTAAAAGTATACCTCCTATAGATTCATTATTTACTCACACAAGCGTCCATGCTCATATGCACGTGCACCCCCACACACGTAACTAAGAATACACCACATAAATTACTAAGAAGAGGTATAGTCATCAATCACACTTGAAAAGACTCAAATTATAACATCGCAAATTTTGATCACCCATCATGAAGCAAAGACCAGTTCTGTTTAATCAATTTGGAGGAATCATTCTGTAGAGTTAAACCATGTGAAGTCATCATTATCATAACACTTTGCATGCTATAACATTGTATAATTACAGATCATTTTATTCTATAATATTTCATCATAATTCTCATGACAACACTATGAGTTAAAAATGCTTATTTCTGAAGTATATAGAAGGAAATAAGGGATCTGAGACTTTAAGTGACTCACTGACCGTTAAGCAGCACTATCGATGTTTGATGGATCCCTTCTGATTCTCAGTCCAGGGTTTTCCTTCTCCTGATTCTACCCCCAGAGAGCACCTCTCAATCCCCTGTCTTAACTGTGACTACTGAGTGGTCCCAAATGGTAATACAAATAATTGAGTGAATTGATTTAGTCAACTGCAAAGCCCCTGTCCTATTAGCACTTCAATCAATCCATCTTTTCTTTTGTAATTTATTGGAGGACCCCGATGCATTGTTTTTAAGTAATTAAGAACAATAGCAAGAATGCACAGAGAGTATATCTGTGAATATACTCTGTCAGCAGACAGTAGTAGTATATCTATCTCCCTCATCCCAAGAGTCTGCATTTTCTGCTGTAGGCTGTTGCTCTAGCCTATTTGTGTTAGCCCCAACATCAGCATCAGTTCCTGGAGTGAGCACAGAGCTCCAGGCTGTGGTAATGACTCAGCAATCAAAACTTCAACTTCAGTCCACCTGGTCCTCAACCACCCACAGGGCCTGAGCTCCGAGAGTTTCTTTTTGCTCTTCAACTTAGGATGCAATCTTTCTGGCTTCCTTTAAAGGTTCTTGGTAGCTGACTTTCCAGCTGTCAGCTCTGTTTGCTATGGACGGAAAGAGCCATTCATGTGTTAAGTGCCCTGGGTCTTAAAATCACAGAAATAGGCTGGAGAATGCTGTGCCTGGTTGGCTCACTTGAGCAAAGACCCACAGAAAGGCTGACCAACTGACTGGACTAAACACAGAAGGAATCGGAATTTCCTTTCTTCTCCCCAAATAAATTCAAGGCCACCCTTTACTAATTCATTCTTTTCAAAATGTAACACTGCACTTATTGGAACGTCAGCCTTTTCTTTGGCAATTCTGGCGTATTATCTCTACCGAAATGGAAAGTCCCCTCTCTTCCTCCTCCTGTCTTTTCTGAACTCACTAAGCAAGAAAACCAGTCCTATTAAACTCCAAAACACTCTATCACAAAACAAAGCCCGGAAAGACAAAAGAAAGCCATGGATCTGGAGCCAGTGCTGACTGAAAGCTGTTTACCATTGCTCTGATAAGCTGATAATAAAGATGCAATGTTACCATCACTCAAACACCATCAGGACCCCGTGAGATGCCAGGGAGATGCTTTGCACATTGCATGAGCTATAATCAGAAAATCCTGAGCTGGCATACACCCCACTTCTATTATTAGCCTAAAATGAGTGATAATGAAAGTGTGGCTATTTCTAGTAGATTCACTCATTAACATTATTAAATTTCACATATACAAAAGCCAAGATGTTACCCTTCTTATTTTTTTTAAAAGATGGCGTTGAGAATAATCTCTGCAATTAAATTTTACCCATATCACAAGTCTAACTGTGCTCACACTGGGTGAGAATGTGAGTGGAAGGGGGCACAGTCAAAATGAAAAAGCCTGGATAAACAGAGGCACGGATCTGCCAACTTCCAGTGCAACATTTTCAAAAGGCTACTCTTTATTCAGAACAGTCCTAACGCAGAACAGATGATGTGAAATACTGTCCTCTGTGCTTGCTACTGGTTATCAGAGGCTGCAGGTTAATAAACAGCTGACCACCCGAAGGAATGATGAATGTCCAGGCAGAGTCTGGGAAGGTCCAGAACCCTGACAGAACCCACTGGCCTTTGGAGTCTGAGGGCATAGCACTCTCCTTAGGAGAGTAAACTTTGGGTTTCTTGCTTCTATATTATATTCGTCCTCAGGTTTCATGAGTTCCAGGTTGATTTCCTTCACAAAGGAAATGAAATTTGATTTGGGGTTACTTCAAGTGTTCAAGTCATTGAAAAATAAAATAAAATAAAATAAAATAAAATAAAATAAAACCAATGCCCCTTTCATGACAAGGGAAAATGTAATCAGAATCTATGAGTAGCAGATGAAAATATCCTGAGCAGAAATAGTTGACCAGAAAGATACATCCTCAATTATACTGACAGGGGAGTTTTCCCCATGGTGGTTCTACCAGGAGCACCATGTGAAGTGTCAGCCACAGAATGGAAGGGGACATCGGTTAACAGCTGCCCACTTTTACCTGTTTATCTGACACCCTTCTGCAAAAATTTTAATAAGAGAAAAGGCATAGCCCATGTTAAAGACCAGAGTAGAGGCTCATCTTTAAGGTTTCTTTTTCTTTTTAGTTCTGGACTTTTGAACAACCCTTGTTAGAAAAAAGAAGCAGTAGTAATGTTTAAGGATGATGTTTGACATCTCTCAGCTTGGATGTTCTCATAAAGCTTTAACCCAGTCAGCTGTCTCTGACTAAATCTCTTCTGTTACAATTTGCTCCACCTCTCTGTCTATATACAGAACCTCAAGACTTGGAGAGAAACAGCTATCCATGCTCTCTTCTACCTAGTTAACTAACATACCTGTCATCTCTTCCATGGATATGTCCACAGTAACAGTTCTGAGTTGGGTAATATCCCTTTAAACATCACCATTCCCTTTAGGATAAACTATCCATGTGCATTGGAAAACAGCCCACAAATGCCATCTGCACAGACGGAGGAAAGCTCTCTTATTTCCACTTGGGGTCTCGGCATTTTAGAAATACATTCACAAGTGTTCTCACTTTTTGGGAGAGGCTAAGTGATGCCAATACAGAGAGATAAAAACCGAGATACAGGAACACAGATGTTATCAAAATGAAATGGTATTTTGCTTTAATTAAATGACCTCAGGATGGAAACAAGTAAAGTACTATCTACATTTCACTTTGAAGGAAAGGGAAAGAAATAAAAAGCACAGCTAAGCACCAGGAAACGCTACAGAGAGAGTTAGGCAAGACGTTTGACTCAAGTCGCCTGAATTCCTGATCTGCCTGCTTCTTTTTACAGCCAGGAGTAGACAATTAAGAGCAATTTGCAACCACCCTCCCTTCTTGAGGGACCATGTAGGGTAAGGGGATGTTTCAACCTGACAGAGACTAGTCTTAATCAGGGGACTCGACCATCAGGAAGATAAATGAGATGCCATGGCAATCAGCCCCAAAAGGAGAGGTTCGAAATACTAAACCATTCCTACTTTGCTCTCATTTGCTCCAATTAGATGCTGTAGAAGCAGCCTCTCTGTATCCCACACACTCGCTACTCTCCAGAGCAGATTGAACAATGCAAGAAAATAAATAAATAAGTGGTATGGGAAAAAAAAGTCTACTATTAAGTTACCGTAAAAGTCCAGATTACACCCAACCCCCACCCTCACACACTTTTGCCTCTAACTCAGAGCCTTTCTGATTTTTTTTTCCCTTCTCTCAACTGTGGAGTATTTCAAGGAGTGAAAAGGCTGGAATTATTTATTTCCAGATTTCGTATATGCAGAATTCTCTGTGAAAATGTTGGATAAATAAGAGGTATAAACATGAGAGGAAGGATGGGGGTGGGGTGAGGGGGTTGGTTATACAAATGGAAATTATCTCCTTGGCATGAAAATAGCCCCGAAATGCCACACACTGAGTTCTTCTGGGCATTGCAATCTCTAAAAATGCGCTTATAAACCGCATATGAATTTCTGAAAACAAACGGAAAAGCACTAACATCATAAGGAAGCAGGGACTTCGAGCTCATAGTCCCGTGACTTACCTTCTTTACGGACCCGGACCTTCAAAGTTCACCAAGGAAATTGTAAAATCCTTTAGCTTGTCTTGAGCGCCTCTCCCTCTTCTTTTCAAGTCACATAGGAAAAAAATAATCAGTTCTCAAAGGTTCCATTTATCTAATCGTCCAGCACCAGTAAAAACGTGTCCAAGAGACTCCGCCAAAAAGTAAGCCAAAAACTCATCAAAGGCAAAAAGAAGGGGGAAGTGGAGAACGAATGGGGGTGGTGAAAGCTAAGCCGGGTATAGGAGGGGCTACAGACTGTGAGCCCAAGGACCCAGAGGATATTTTCACGCGTTGAAGTCTACTGTATGATACACCTGCTTTGGTTGTCTCACACACACACACACACACGCAACCGCGGACACTCACACATTCTCTGTCATGCAAAACCAGGCACCACACACACACACAGACACATGCTCACACACACCCGTGCAATGAAAACTGTCAGTAGTAACCTCCAATAGCTGCTGCGCGCTGCAGATGGCAGGGCTCCCTGTTACCTTCCCAGATCGGTGTAGGATTAAAAGAACATCCAACATGGGGGGGGGGGTACCCAGGACTAGGTAGATTTCCGGATCCCTCTCCCCCAAGGCTGGTTCAGCAAGCCCGGCGCGGTCAGTCAGCAGAGGTGTCTGTTTGCAGGATGCCCCGGATTATGGCAAGGTTATTAATCTTGATGTGCTGCATCCCCCACCCCCAACACTCGGCAGGCTGCATAGAGATGATTGCCAGAGCTATGTCTGTCCCTGTTCCACTGCATCTCGCTCAGCCCTCTGGTGCTGCAAGTGAGACACCGTGGAGGCAAGAATACTAATAAGGTGGTTAGCTACAGTTTCTTCAAGGCGGTCGGCATGCAGTACAGTAAATGTGTACTTCCCAGTGCTGTGTGTGTGTGTGCCTGCGTGTCTGCAGGGAGGGCAGTGGATCCATATCCGGCCAGAAGGCGAGATGGCTTGTATCGGGCCCTGGAGGACTATATCATCTGAATCGTCACTGTCCTGCCATGGCATGGTCGATGACAGTATTTGGGATAAAAGAAAAGGGGGGGGGGGATAAATGGTTTGGAAACCTAGGGCTGGCATTTGAGTGAGAGAGAGAGACAGAGAGAGAGAGAATGAGAATGAGAATGTCCAGGGAGACAAATTAGCTTTATAAATAGGCTCCAAGGAGACTAAGGCAAATTTTTAACATGCTGCTGCCTGGCTGTTAAATGGAAATACAAAGCAATTTCAAAAACGAGCTCCAGCCTATAAATCTTGGAGGTGGCAACAAGTATCTGAATTTGACTGATGGGACTATGGATAAATGGATTCCTGGTAATATAAAAAGTTTGCTCATGCATTCTGCTTTGCAGCCATGTCCCCAGTGTGTGTAGGAATCTAGGTACAGTTCATTCATTTTCCATATGGATTTAGGCTCTATTCCTTCACAGTTTTACTCTAATGCACAGTTTTTATCACATAGCTAACTGTCACATTGTAGAGACTGTCTGAGTGGCATTATTATGTCACTTAGGAGGGTTGGTTGATCATCGTCAATAGTATCATCACACATAACACTTACATGGAATGAATTTGGAGTTTTCAGGGGAAAAAAAAATTATATGTCTTTTAGTGCCAAGACATGAAAGAAAATATATGCATAATATTCTAACTGTATGTAATTCCTTGGCTCCTGGAAGGCTGAAGTTTCCTCTTCCATGATTGGGTCTCATATCACAATACCTCTTCTTTAGTCAAGGATACTCAATGAGTTCCTTAAAGTGCATTAAATTGGTATTATCTGAGTAAATGAGTATTGAACAGTTGGAGAAGGCAGATAAGAGTGAATTATAGAGCACTGTAATATCAGTTATTGCCAGCAGATGTCACAAAACATGATACAGGTAAAAGAATTCTACCAACTGCAAACATTTAACCTAATTTGGTAAGCACAGATTTTAATTAAATTTATAACATCAATCTGAAGTACTGAATTTTTATAAATTCTAAAGGTTCAGATAAGACCTTGGAGAACAAACTGCCTTTTAATTTTTTCCCCAATGTCCCTTGCAAATCGCTCTTACATAACTCTAGTGGATTATCTGCTATTAATTTTGGAAAGAAAAAGAAACAAAAATTACACCACTCACTGACATTAGATTTGCATCTAGCATTATTTCTGGGAGTTAAGATTTTTTTATTCTATAAAATATAGCATTCAAATATCTTCTTGTTTGTAGTAGAGCAACCTCTAGATCAAACTATGAAACAGAGAAGTATGAGCAAGTAAATTATGTGATTAGAATTCATACAAAAAATGTTTAAGGTTTTTATTTTAAAGCAATCATTCTGTTTCATCTTGATCACATCTATTAAAAATACAGTTTAAAGGACATATTCATGTTTGGGAGCTGAACATTATTAATAAAGAGTGGAACTAGAAAAAGTCTATAAAGAATTTTGACTCATCCTTGTCAATTCTACTTATGTTAATAAGTGAAAGGTTTTAATAACCTAGGATATCATCTTAGTCTTTATTTATCTAAATGCAATTAAGTAGTGCCCACCATAATTGGCCCAAATGCCAATAAAAGATAATGTCAAAAACTTAGGCATTAGAGTCCAGACAGACTTGGGTTCAAACTTCAGTTCTGCCCCAGCTGGTTATCTCTGCAATTCTTTATCTTCATTCCCCCCTCCCTTTTTAAAAAAATTTCACTTGCAAGCAGGACATTAATATTAATATGTATCTAATAGAATTGTTGTGAGGACTGGAATGAATTAAGATTTAGTATGTACCTAAAATATTCCCTGATACATAATAAGTGACCTATGAGTATTACATATATATATATATATATATATAAAATAAAGTCAATTTTTTTCTTATTAATTAATGCTAGCTCTTGTGTTTGTTGGCCACCAGGTTAAAACAAGAGGAATCATCTAACCAATCCTTTTGACACTGAAAGATTTTGTTTTTAAACTTATTTTTACAAATAGTTGTTTTGATTTTGTTTTTGTAAACCTACAGTTGATTACTATTGGACCACTTTTTACACTCATGCAATTATTTATGCGTTCCAAGACTCACTATAACAGAGAAATCACTTTCTCGATTATTG
Source organism: Aselliscus stoliczkanus (assembly GCA_033961575.1). Lineage (NCBI taxonomy): Eukaryota > Metazoa > Chordata > Mammalia > Chiroptera > Hipposideridae > Aselliscus > Aselliscus stoliczkanus. Next base: position 119,104,375 of record CM066736.1, read on the forward strand.
TCGGAGATCACTTTGACTCAAACAGAACATTTAGAAAGAAAATCTGATGGCAGTTTCACTGCTTCCCCATCAAGATCAAGACTTGCTTTGAAGCCAAATGAACTCCCAAGCACTAAAAAGGAAATGCTTAACACCACAAAATTCCATCTCTAGAATTTTCGGACCATAGTCATTCCATAGCAGATTATCACTGCAATTCAGATGATCATTTTGAACACGGGTGTCTGGATATCGAATTTCACCCAACAATTTTTATGTGTTTAACAAACACTATTCCAAGGGAAAGGACTTCCAAGACTGTGACCACTGTCAGTTCAATACCTTGGGAGTTAACAAGGTAAAACCTGAAACTGGCCCCCCATACACAGGGGGCAATGAGAGACCTAAGAAAGTGAGGACACTCCTGATTGGTAGGTGGCGGTTTTCATAAACAAGGAAATTTACTTACCAGGCTGGTCTGTCTGGCGCCACAAAACAAGTTGACCTCCGCACCTGTCTGCCAGAATCTTCAACGTTTATAGAGGCTTTCACTGGGTTCAGTCAGGTATTCTATACAGCTGGTCTCAACAGCTCACTCTCTCAAGGCTATTCCCTGAAAGTGCTCAGCTGTGGGAAAGGTGGGTGGAATAGGTTCCATGCACAGGGGAAGGGATGAGGGAGCCTCCGATCGATCTCCCAGGTTCAGCTCAAGGGTCTATCAGAGGTCATGTCCTCCAGAGGACCTCCTCCAACAACCACAGGGCCTCAGTCACATAGAAATTCCTTCTGGGTCTCTGAAAGAAATGTGTTCGATAAAAGATGAGTGAGATATAAAATGAAGCAGCTATTAGTGTGACTACTGTTCTTCATCCGCATCCTAAGAATCTAGAGGAGGTTGAATAATATTTATACTACGGCTGAAGAAAAATTTCTTTGGAATCTGGTTTCTGTTTAAAGTTCAGTATCTCTTCCTTCATTCTGAGAAAGCTCAGTAACAGCAATAGACCCTAGTTCTAACCTGAAAGGTAATGCATTACAGAGAGCTGACACATGACATATATGAACTCCAGGAGGGCCAGGTACCTGGGAGCCCTCCTTGCTACACGGAAACACTTCTCTCCTAGAATATGTTAGTATCAGAATTCCTCAGCTTTTAAAAAGTGCCCAGGTAATATGAGACTTTTGTTTTTGTTTTTTTTAGCTGAGCCATCCTGCCACCTGTTGGCAGCTCAGCTCGGCAGGGAATCTAACCAGAGACCCTGTTGCTTAGAGCTCACACTCTTAAGTGAGCTCTTAACCCACTGAGCAACTTGGTGGGCCCAGGACTTTTCAAAAGTATGTCTGGAGTAGGGGAAAAAAATGCACCTCAATCTCTATTACTAGAAAGTTCTGGCAACAGCTACCAATAAGAATAGTTAAATGTATGACTTTAATATGGATCCATATCTTGTTTCTTGGGAGTCAGTACTGAGTATGGAGGATTCCACCAGTATCCCTATGAGCAAATTTCTCTCCAAATTGTTATGTGAAATGTTCAGTGTCTGTGTTTCTTGGAAACACAGTTTACTTACATGATGTCACTATGCTTTTGTGTGCTCCTTACAACGTCTGCTCTGACATAAACATAAGAACAGGAACATAATTCAGTATTTGTTCCCCTCCTTGACTTATTTTAAAATTGGTTTGCCTGCAATCCAAGTGATGTGAATTAGTTTATTAGCTTAAAAGATTACATTCTATTATTCCATCACTGGAACTCTTTATTAATTATCTCATGAAATTAGCTTGGATCTTTTATTAAAAGTGTTTCAACAAGTTATTAAGGGTTGGTCATCATTATGTTCCTCAAATTATTTAGCTTTCTTATTTTCATCCAGCAATCGCTAGCTTAGATAATGCTAGCATAAGAGTTGAGCTATTTGGATCAATTTCTCCAAGAGGTCTTCCTGGACCTTCATAATTATTCCCTCTCATCAATCCAAAGAGTGCTTATTTAACCCATGTCACTCAACACTTATTGCTTTATTATTTCATATACATACATGTATCTTTGAAGGACCTTTTTTTGTTGCCTAGAGACAGCCTAACACAGCTCCCTCCAAGCATCAGGTCCTAGATGATTTTTTGTTGTTACTATTAATAAAAATATTCCAGATATAACAACTCGGGGACTTACATAAATAAGTCTATAAATAAACTAACCATAAATTAACCATTCATAAATAAACAGTAGCCTGTGCATACATTGCCTGCTAATTGTGGTATAATTACTTCCACCATATTAGTTCTTTACTAATTCAAAATAATTCCATATATATTTGTTTTAATATCTGTATGATCTACAGTGATTGGCCCCTCTCTAATTCCTGATATTGAAATTTGTGCATTTATTTTTCTTTAATCATTCTGGATAGAGGTTTATCAATTTTATTGACCCTCTCAAACAGTCAGCTTTGTGTTCAATTGATTTTTTTTCTTTGTCGGTTTATTTCACTGATTTCTGCTCTTAGGTTTATTATTTCTTCTCTTCTCTTTTCTTTGGGTTCCATTTGCTTTTGTTTTGCTACTTTCTTAAACAGATATTTAGGCCATTGACTTCAAATCATTCTTTTCTAATGCAAGCTATTACTGCAATAAATTTGCCTCCAAAATATTCTTAGGCTGTATTTCACACACAATCCTGATATGTATGTTTTCATTTTCATTCTGTTCAAGATAGTTTTTAATCTTGCTTTTGGTTTCTTTTTTGACCCGTGGTTTATTTAGAAGTATGTTACTTACTTTACAGATATTTGGGGATTTACCAGGTATCTTTCTGTTATTGATTTCTAATATTAATTAGTTCCATTGTGATCAGAGAAGATTCTTTGTTGCATTTGAATCCTGTTAAATGTATAGACTTGTTTTATGGCCTAATTTGGTAAATGATCTGTGTGTTCTTAAGAACAATGAATGTTCTGTTAGGTGGAGTGTTCTATAATTGTCAATTAAGAACAAGTTGTTTGATAATGTTGTTCACTCTGTTCTCTTACTGATTTTCTGTCTACTTATTCTAGTACTGAAATTTTCGATTTATTTATCAATTTTACCTATTTTTACTTTGTGCATTTTTAAGCTATATAATTCTAAGTATATAAATGTTGAAGATTTAATATGTCCTCAAATGAACCCTTTATCACTATGAAATAAACTTGTTTGTCCCTGGTCTTATTCTGATAACTGTCTAGTGATAACTGCTGTCCAGCAAAATTATTCTTTCAAATAATTTGTTCAGATTATTTTAATTGTTTAAAGGGTGAGGGCAAATTCTTATTACTGTGGTTTGGCCAGAGCTAGGAGTCTCTAATTACCCATTCAAACAAAAAATTATATGACCACCTATTTCATATTAACCATCCTTTGAGCTGGTGATACAGTAATGAACCAGAGACACTGCTTCTTTGCAATCATGGAGTCTCCCTGCTATTGGTCTTAGAGCCAATAAACTAGTAAACAAACATACATAAAAACACTTTAGATGGTTTAAGAGCTGTGGAGAAAATAAAAGATGTTATGTGACAGATAGTGAAGTATGATACAGGACTGTTTTAAATAGGGTATCTCCTCTCAAGGGGTGACATGTGAACTAATATATGAATGATGAGGACCTAGCCATGCAAAGGTAGGTCTGGGGGAAGTGTACTCCAAGCAGAGGGATGTGTGAGTACAAAAATCTTAAGGGAGGAGGAAGGCTGGCCCCATCCAAAAGGACTCATTATTAGATAGTTTGTCTTTCACCCTTTTACATACTCCTGTCTCTACTAAGTAATATGGTATCAAAACCTGAAAGGTCACTAACATGGTTTATTATTGATCATGCACAGATGTCCAGAGGGAGTACTTTGTCCTACAGAGATTGCTTTCAGTAACTTCCTAACTTAACATGATGCTATATACTAGAGAGGAGGGTTTGGTTTTGATTTTTGTTTTTGTTTGTTTCTTTCTTTTGTTTCTTTGCTTTTTTAAGATTTAATTTTTTAGACCAGTTTTAGGTTCACAGCAAAATTGAGGGGAAGGTGCAGAGATTTCCCATATACCCACTACCTGCATGCATGCATAGTCTCTCCTTTATAAACATCCCACACCAGAGGGGTACATTTGTTAACTGATGAACCTACATGGACACATTATAATCACCCAAAGTTCATAGCTTACATTACTGTTCATCTTTGGTGTTACATGGCGAAGAGTTTCTAAATCCTTCCCTGTTGTAATGAGGGTAAACTATCAAAAAAAAAAACATAATAATAAATAATAAAAATCCAATGAAATGACCACAAAAATATCTTGCTCATACATTGCTTACTTTGCAGGCTGGCAAAAAGGCACAACTCAGGGTCTCAGCTGACAAAACCTTAACCTTGACAGGTGATTTCATAACCACCTTTGAATAGGCAAGAAAATATGGCAGGTAACACTATCTTCAAAACTGTCTGCCAACTAGTGACTCATATCACATCTACTCATATTCTGTTTATAAAAACAAGTTATATCTCCCCACCTAACTTTGAAGGGGTAGAGAAGCACTATTCTATCATGTTCATGGAAAATTGAGTATCAGAAATATTTGGTTACATTGCTAATAATGACCGCATCTTCTTACAAGGAACCTGTATATTCATGCCTCTAATGAAACTAGAAATTTGCCCTGACTTCTTCAAATTCAGCTTGCAAGGGCATCACTCACTGAGTAAAAGATCAGGTATTAAGCACATACTCATGTCTATTTTGAATTCCCTTCACTTCCTTCAAATTCCAGTTGCAGAAGTAGTCTCCTAGTTTGCTTCCTATACGACAGAAAGGGAGTGTAAAGCTGAACTCTAAGAAAAGCTCCAGAAGCTTTGAGAACAAATTTCTGTATTTAAAAAGCTATCTCTAACTTCTAGGATGTAAAATGTTTATTTGGGAGGCAACACAGAAGGCAGCATTAAAATGTGGCAGGATTCTATTATCAGTTGAATTTCCTCAGTGATAATACACACCTAAGAGAAAAGACACACTGAATCTGGAGATAATTAAGCATTGAAATATGCAAAATTGACTTATACACACACACACACACACACACACACACACACACACACACACAAATAGTTTTTTTCAGTCATGCCTCCAACTACTAGAGTCTAGGTATCTTCATTTTCACTTCTTATTAAAGGGGGGAAAAATTATATGCACTTGAATCCAGGAAACTAGAAACTAGCTTTGATGCTAGAGATTGGAGCTTTTCTGTATGTATGGAAGATCTTTTAAAACTTGCTGGTGTTTGAGTTCCTTTTCCTGTTTAGATTCTTCTTGGGATGATGTTTATTTCTCACTTGATGATGTATGTATCCCTCCTTCCTTCATTCCAGGCTGTGGGTGGTTGTCCTAAGTCAACTCTTTCAAGGCTCTAAGGAGTAATACATGCTTTTTTTTCTTGGCACTCCTTTCTATGAGATCTCTTTTTATAGCTTCTCCTCACCAAAAGAAACGGGGCAAGTGAACCATTTAACTTGACTTAAGACTTTCAGCCAAAAGAACAGAAGTGGATAATAAACCTTATGCATGGTCTAACCCTTCCAACCACACTCATCAAGTTTTAAGGGTTTTTGTTTTTTATTTTTGTTTTCCCCACAGGGTTTTGGCATCAAAGAACAACAATTATAACCAGGGAGTCCAATTTTCTTGGAGATTCTCCTAAATTCACTAGTATCTCAACAAGGCAGCCCCAGTTGACATGAAGGCAACTCAGGTGATGGGGCAAGTTTTTGGCCTTCAGTACCATAACTATTTCCATAAAAGATAATGCTTAGAATTTAATTGTTTCTGGCTCTTTCCTTAATAATATGAATAGCATTGTCATGTTGGCTAATAGAAATACAGATGCTAGTACTTGACTTTAAGAAATCAGGGAAAATATGTTGGGAAGGAAAGTTTCCTCTATCAGAAGAAAGTTGAATGATGTCTGTGCACGCACGCTCACAAACGTTTGCACCCACCTCTGTGAGTATAGACTCTTTCTCCGTGTACATAACTGTGGTCACCCACAAGGAACGGCCCCCATTACTTATTCAGCTGCCCTCCTTCAAGAGCAGTTTCCAGAAGAATAGGTATATTATATTCTTTTGTCCACCCCTTTCAGCTTCAAAACTAGTGCTTGTGAAAAGACTCTGTGATAACTTGAGACCCAAGGTCTGCACTTAGTCACCACAAATGATGTTCACTTTGGTCACGATGGGGAAAAAAGGGCTCCTCTCTATGTCTTCCTTGTTCAAACTGCAGTATGATTGTGGAGAGGAATTTGAAGTATTTTTTATCTGCCTTTCTTTTGTCCAGATAATTAGCTAGGCAACTGTTTGCCCTCAGCTTATTCTGAAAGATACATCTAAATCCTAAATCCCAAAAGCTGATGACTGCCAGAATCTTTTTTTCCAATGTCAATCTTTGGTGCTATGGCTGCCACTTTCCCATTATTCTTAAGAGCCAGAAATTTTTTTTTTTTTTTCATCAGAATGTTGGTCAATGATTCCTACTGGAGGAGCATAAGGCATATAGCATTGCCTGTGATAGATATAGTAGACTAAGCAGTTCTAAGGTCAATATTGATTCTGGGGAACATTTCAGACTGAAGAGAAATAAGAGGAAATGTCACCGATTATAATGTGTGATTTTCATATACTTTCGATTTTAAGTTTTTAAAACCTGAGCGGGGACCCTTACCTCCACCAAGTACAGATAGCTTAGCCTCCGTTTGTTAGATAACATCATCAGCCTAAGTCATAATATGTTTTTATGCCAAAACAATCTCTAACTAGTTTGTTGTGGGTTTTTTTTTTAAAGTATGAATACAAGCCAACTGGCTCATTATATTAATATGATCATTTCAACTAGGAGTCAAGTCTCTAAGGCGTAGTAGCTATGAAACATTATATTCTCTCTCTCTGTCTCCCTCTCCCTCTCCCTCTCTCTCTCCCTCTCTCCCTCATTTCCTTATCAAAAGCCAAATAGTTGTAATGAACTATTTGTACCAGGCTACAGTAAAAAGTTAAATATTATGATGCATATAAAAGCTTTATAAATCCCATTATAAATACTATGAAATACCATCATAAATATTACTATTAATGTTATGACAAGGAATAAAATGCAAATGTGTTTTCATTTTCATGTTGAAGTAAGCTATAAGAAGAAAGCTAAAATACTCCCAACTCAATTGGGAATCTGAGAGAAATAGCCATTTAATACTATAGTATATAGAAAGGACAAGGACCAGGGTTAGAAATAAGTAGGCCACCCTACTGAATCAAAAATAACTAAGAATACTTATTTGAACAGTTAAACATTTTTTTTTCCAACTAACATGTGGTAATCATAAAAATAAATGTAATATTTTTAATAATTTTTCCCCCAAAGCTTAGCAGAATCATTTCTTTAGATTTTGTTCTGATTCAATGTATAATAATTTCTCTGTATGATACTAGCTGAGATCGATAGCATGAAAATATTTCATCAGCTCAGTTCAGTTTGGCTTCTGTATATGTGTATGTGTGTTTCTGTGTTTCTGTGTTCTGTGGGTTATAATACAGTTTAAACCATAAATCCTGATCCCAAACTGAAAATCATTCCAAACTTCATCTCAGAAGTTATAACATACAGTACTTTATAGTCTATTTTGGTTGTGCTTAGAACACATTAACTGGAACTAACTCCCCTTTACTCTTATTTCAAAGGGGAGAAGTAGTTTCACCAAGTTTTATTTTTCCTATTCAGTTAAGCTTTTTGTTGGATATCTTTCATGTCTCAGGTGATCTATAAGTTGATGAAGATGCAAAGATGAATATGATAGAATGTTTGCTTTTAATGAGCCCAGAATCAAGGAGGAAAAACTTATATCCAATGACTATTGACAAGATGATAGTTAATCAAATTAGCCAAAGTTTCCTATTTTTGATTAGTAACAATGTCAAATTATGTACATTTGACATTGTCAGGAGTAATTAATGCATTTCTCTAAATGATTAAAAATATTCCTGGGAATGAATTAACAATTGAGAAACAATGGTCTATGTGAGGACTTTTTCCCTGTGTCTTGGGAGGAAGGCCTACATATACCCCCAGTAGTAGAAAACAAGAAACATTCACTGTGTCTTTTTTTTCTCTCCATTTCTCTCTGTGTTCAGTTTTTGCCTCACTCTCTCTTCTTTTGTTCATGTATCCACCCAGTATTTACTGAACATTATTCTATGGGGAAATTCTAATGGGCTAGGGAGAAAAAGTCTTTAACCTTATAGTAAAACCTGAGAGCATAGTGTAGTTTATGCTGGCTGACTGCATGAACTCTGATGTGAGACTTCAAGAGTTTGAGTCCCCCCTCCACCACTAAACAGCTATGTGAATTTAGGCAAGTTACTTAAACTCTTTATGCCTCAGTTTATTCATCTAGAAGATGTGGGTTATAATAGTATCCAGTTAAAAGAGCTGTGATAATGTTGAAATTCATCTGAGTGCTGTGCTTCTGGAAAGCAGCAATGGTTAAGAAGTCTCCCCTACCCTTTCATGTTCTGGGCAATGGTGAATTTCAAAGAACTACCCTGACCTCCAGATTCTGAAACAAGACTCAATTCCATCTTTCCTCATGACTCCCTTAGTGTTCCTGGGTAACTCCCTTTCTATTTGGTCTGAGCATCTGTTGATCTCTGATTTATAGAGCTCTTAGCTCTATTGGGTGGAAGAGAACAGAGAATCCAGTTTACTGGCGTTGTTTGTGTGTGCGTGTGTGTGTGTGTGTGTGTGTGTGTGTGTGTGTGTGTTTTGTCTATTTTGAGCTCAAATAAATCAAGAATGTATGCCCACTGAGAAAATACCAGGTCTTTGAAATGGACCTGTGGCTTTTCTATTTGTTTATTTGTTTAAACTTGATTCATGACTGAAATATTGGAATTAAAACTATAAGCTCTGTGTATCTGTCTGTATGTTTATAGATCTATAATTCAGAAAAGTTTTTTCTCTAATTATATGAATATGTAATATTTTCTTACCTCTGGATAGTATCAATCAGTTAGATTGTAAATCCCTTTACATTAAAGAAGCTCTGTTGTGCTTGGCTTAGAGATAAGTAAGAATTTACATAACTGGACATTCTCAGTTTTTCAGAAATTAAAGAAATTTTCTCAAATAATTTCAAGGTGAAAAAAGGGGCATTCTTATAGAAATTAACCCAGAAATGGGTTGATTCATATTTACATACTTAGGTAAAACTTTAGCAAACAGAACTAGTTTAATAATTTTGGTTTAATACAAAGAACTATGTTTTATCTGAGTTATCAATGTTATCAGTATAATGCAAATACACATTTTTATTCTACTTGAGTCTGTTCTTTCTAAACATAGGTTACTGGTCAAATCAGCTAGCATTATTTCTACTTACTGTTTAAGATTATGAAAATTTAAATTTGGTGTTAACCAAATTGAACCATTATTCTGAAAAACTTTATTTCAATAATGATTATATTTTATAACATGTAAGATTGAAAACAAGTTCTAATTTCTTTAGGTAATTTAAAATCTTGGACCGCTACTATATTAAACTAATTAGTAGATATTCATTTGATAACCAGATAATTTAAAGTAAGATAGAATACTGTAACATTAGTTACAATGCATAATTTTAAATTTATATAATTTTGTCTCATATTTATATGGTACAGGGAGGGTATATATATTTGTGTCTTAATGAATGTGCTCATTTTTGCAATTGTGAGAAATTGCACTATAAGAGATGTGGTTTTGTCAAGTTAAAAAAGAGAGTAGCTTTGTCTTAAAATAAAATGACTCATTGTTCCAAAATGAGAAGGAGAGAAGTTTAAGAAAAAATCTGAGTGGATATAGAAAGTTTAGAAGGTTCATGAAAAGGAAATTTTACTTGTATTGGTCAATTCTGGCTAAGGTTTATATAATGAATTTATTTATAAGATTTTCAAAGAGAGCTTTTCTTTCAATTTTTCTTAGGGTATTGGTCCTCTCTCAAAGAGGTTGTAAAAGGTTTTTCTCTACTTTCTGAGTAGTCTGCCGTGGAGGCAAAAATTCTGTGTCTTATAAGTAAAAGTTTCCATGATTTATGTTTACTTTATCATGTCTTTGATTATTTAAGATAACCAAGACTTCTCAATTTTGATAGCACTAAGGTTCTTTAAATCATGTTACCTTCTATATTACTTTTAAAATATTTTGTCATTTTGATTAAATAGAAAGTCAAGTGCTATTTCTCTCTAGCCTGAGATCCCACCTTAATCAAATCTGACAACTTTTGATATTTCCCCTTTCCAAAAAATCAAATCCTAAATGATAATTTTTGCACTTAAAACTGTCTTTGAGACAAAGAAGACAGAGGGTGATATGACAGTAATGGGAAGATGGAGAACTCAGGGAAGCCATTTGGTCTTGCCACTTGCCCAGACTCATTCTAGTAGAGGTCAGCCTGCTTGTTTCTAAGAATAGGTTGTTACCTGTGCTTTGGCCACACTGGCTACAGACCGCAGGTTCCTGTAAACCCCTTCTGGAGTTTGATTAATGTGCTAGATCTGCTCACAGAACTCAGGAAAGCATTGCACTTACCAGATGACCAGTTTAGTATAAAAGGATGTAACTCAGGAATAGACAGATGGAAGAGGTGCACAGGGCAAGGTCTGTGGGATAGAGTACAGAGCTTCTTGACCTCTTTGGACAATGCTACTCTCTCAGCGCCTTAACCTGCTCACCAACCTGGAAGCTCTCCAAACCCCATACTATTGGGATATTTATTGAGGCTTCCTCACATGGGTACTATTGATCATCACTGCATTTCCAGTCCCTCTTCCCTCTCCAGAGAATAGAAGGGGTGGGGCTGAAAGCTCTAAGCTTCTAAACATGACTTGGTCTTCTTGGTGACCATCCCCCATCCAGGAGCCCACAAGAGTTGCCTCATTAGAACAAAAGACACTCCTATCACCCAGGAAATTACAAGGGCTTTAGACTATCTATACCATGAATACCTGGTACAGAACAATATATATTGTTTCTATTATTTCAAAATAGGTCACTCAGTCTATGCTATTTTATGATAGCAACCCAATGATCTAAGATCCTTTCATTTGCCTATTGAATGGCACCCCTGTGCTAAGCTTCGTGGAGGGGTGTGGGGGAAAGGGTTAAACCTATCCTTGATGAATTCATGGAATAGTGAGAGAAACAAACAAGATAAATGCTTACCATTTAGTGATAAGAACTGCAGTGGATCATGACAAAGTGTATGTTTTACTATCAAAACGACTTAAAAAGAATTCTCTTCCGGGGAGAACCTGACTTGGGGAATCTGTCTGAATAAGATGCTCAGTGTAGAAGGGAAGATGATGAAGACTTTGGTACCAGCAGAAACCAAGAAAACAAAAGTTAACCAAGAAAATGTTCTTTATGAGGCCAGAAAAGAAATTGGTTATGCTCCTGATGGAGGCGTGGAAAGAGAGAAGAGATGATGAACTCTGGAAGTCCAGAAGAGACAGGAACCAGGCTATTTGTGGATGGCTGCAGTTTAGCTCAGACACGGGCAGTGCAACACTGAAGTAGGTGGATGAATAATACTCAATTTAAAGTTTTGAATGTTCCTTCTTACAAATTTTCTATTAAGTGTACTTCCTTTAGAGATGCTTCCTGTGAGTAAAACAAAGAAGAGGTCATATGAGGAAGAGGTTCAGCTTTATATCTCAGGACAGAGCAGCTCCAGTCATAGCATCTTACAGCTTCGTGAGTAAGCTCTTGGGAAATGACAAAGTTTTAGAGTTTCGTAAGACTTGAAATTAGGATGGAAAAGAACCTCTTGAATAAATTTCAAGGGGCAGAACATCACCAGTTGATTTCCAGGTTAAAAGAGGTGTTCAGTTATTATGGTGGTGAGTGTAGAAAGCCAAACAGGACCAGATTCAGGCCTATGATGCAGTAGCAAGAAACAACATAAAAGAATGTAACTGTGACACAGCAAAAATGTCCTAATGAGATGAATTTCTCATGTTGCCAGGCGTGGAAGTAGGGGAGAGGAAAAACATTTTAAAGAAAAGAAAAGAAAACAAAAAAAGAAAAAGAAAACAATAATATTGGCCAACAAATAAAATAGCAGTAAGAGTGGATGTTCTTTGGGCATGAGAGAAGAGGAATGTGTGCCCTAAACACACTCCATGCAAGATATCAGGCATGAGCTTTTCATTTTATTCGTTGAATTGTATGTACTTACATGCTGTAAAATTCATTATGTTTGATGCAGATTTTATACATTTTGACAAATGCATATGAGTACGATAATAGCCACCATAGTCAAGATATGTGCTTGCATGGTGACCAACATTCTCCTGTGTCTTTCTGTGGTCTACCCTGCCCATCACCCCCACCCCCTACCCCCACCCCGGAAATCACTGGTTTGATTTCTGTTATTTCTTATAATTGTGTCTCTCCAGAATGTCATAACAATGGAATTATACAGTATGTGGTCTTTTCAATTTCTTATCTTTCACTTAGTATAATTCAAGTCTGATCCATATTGGTGTGTATATCAATAGTTGATTCCTTTTGCCTGCTGAATAATACTCCATTATATGGATACATCATCTTTTGTTTATCCACTCACCACTGGAAGGACCTCTGGGTTGTTTCCACTTTTGGGCAACTATGAATAATGTCACTCTAAGCATATGAGCAGAGGTTTCTCTGTGAACATTCATTTTCATTTTTCTTGGGTAAATATGTAGGAGTGAGATAGATGGGTGAGTATATGTTCATCTACATAAAATACTGTCCAATCGTTTTCCAAATGGCTGTACCATTTTGTATTACAACCAGCAATGCACAGGAGCTTGAGTCTCTCTGTCTCCTCACCAAAATATGGTACCATCAGTTTTTAAAAAGATGAAGATGGTGATGATGATGATGATGATGATAATGATGATACCAAGGATTTCTAGCAACTGTAAGAAGCTAGAAAGAGTCAAGGAAAGATTCTTCGCTAGAGTCTTCAACGGGAGCTTGGTCCTATTGACCTTGATTTTGTACTTCTAGCCTTCAGAATAAATGTCTGTTGTTTTAAGCCGCCCAGTTTGTAGTAATCAGCCAAGGCAGCCCTAGGAACCTAAAACATCCATTAATAATACGGAGCACTTTTGAATATGCTTGTTTGCCAAAGAATATCTTCTTTGGTGAAATGCTTATATAGTTCCGGTGCCCCATTTTATTTATTTATTTTTTAAAGATTTTATTGGGGAATTGGGGGAGGGGAACAGCGTTGGGGAATCGGGGAAGGGGAACAGACAAGTTGCTCAGTCTTTTTGTTCTTCAGTCTAGTTGCGGAGGACATTGCTTCACCGGCCCATGTTGGTATCGTCATTGCGCTCTTCCCGGATGAGGCAGATAAGTCGCCGGCCTCTGGATGTCGCTCACCGCGGTTATTGGCAGCTCACGCTGGCTGCCAGCCACTCACTGTAGCCTATGGCAGCCCACTGCAGCAGGGGCTGCAGCCCACACCATCGCCAGGGCTCCAGCCCAGCTCCAGGTGGAGCTGTTGTTCACCATCTTAGCTGTAGAGGGCAGTGTCACTGGCCCTCATATGTGGGATCTCAACCGGGACCGCTGACATCCCAAGCCAGCTCTTAACCAATGCGCCACTCGCCTGTGCCCCATTTAAAAAAAAAAAAAAATTGGTTTAGCTGTTTTCTTATTATTGGATTTTGATCATTCTGTACATGTTTTACATACAATTTCTTTGTCAGATATGTAATTTAACATTTTCTCTCAGTCTGTCATTTGTCTTTTTATTTTCTTAAAGGTGTCTTTCATAGAGTATACATTTTAATTTTAATACAGTTGAATTATCTTAATTGACTTCTTTGATACGCAATGATCCTGGTGACCTGAGGACTCGCTAGTTTGTCCCTTTCCTACACAGACGCTCAGTGGGGATTTGTGCAGGTTCGGACACATCCTCCAGATGTTTCTCTCTGATAGACACCTGGATCCTTCAGGCTTCAGGGGTTTCTTTTCATGTGCCTCTGGCCAAAAAATAAGGGGTTCTTTCCGAGTTGCACTGCTCTTTCTGCTACTACCACAGCTCCAGCTGATGAAAAAAATGGGGTGGGGGGAGGGAAAGCTCATCCATTTTTAGGGTGTTTCTTCAGTGTTTGACACCTCTCCCCTATCTGCCTTCTTTTGCTTAATTTTCAAAGTGTCCTGTTAGTTCTCTTTTATAAAACTTTAATTTTGTTTTGTCCAGAATTGTGGGGTTATAATCAGCAAGAAAGAATGGCTAGAGTGGGCTTACTTTATCTTGGTCACAACATTTTACTTATTTTTAAATTTTATTTTACAGACTTTTTTTATGTCTTTTCAGGGAATCGCTAAGTCCACTTTGGCAAAAACATGGAGTGCTCATGAATGGCTCTCTGGCTGATAATATGCAAAGGTAATTTGGCACTAGGTTGAATACAGGCTGACTGGTCAATCTAAGAACTCTTGATTTCTATTTAGCAGGTTATAGAAAGCTATATTTTCATTCGAATGTCTAAATGTGGTTGGCAGCCCTCAAAAATGGTCTTGCTGCCTTTTTTCCCTTTCTGTAAAACCATTATGAAATAGAAGTGGAATAATTTCAAGTTTGCTCCCATATTCTAGTTTTGGCACTAGTCTTATTTCCCCAGAAGGCGTTTCTATTACTGCAAATGGCATTCAGACACTGACAACCACACACTCCCTTATTACACATTGCATAACATGAGAAAAAAGACCAGTGGAATCACTGGTTGTACTTAGAGTGAGCCAACGGCATTTGGGGTAGGGCTGATTTTAGGCTACATGCATGTATCTCATGGATAAGTCAGTTATAAATTAACTGATGAGGCATCATGTATAGATAGCTATGTATCCCCAGCAATGCACTAACCATTAGCATAAAAAGCAAAGCCTTTACACTATCCCTTTTGCTTAGTTGACTTAGTCGAATGATCCGTGTTGTCACACTATGTGTCTCTGATATGTAAATGTAATATCATTTCATTGGCACCTATTCTGGGTGCCTACCTTAGGCTGGGGTTTCTAAAAACAGGCTACAAGACAAAGATGTCTATAAAGGTTTCCTGAGACGTACACTTGATCAATACCCATGACAAGTGGTGGAAACAAGATTGGTCAGAGGAAGAAGCTGAATAGCAATCTGACTTGAACAATAGCCCCGCCCATCATGCAGGGAATTCTGGGGCTGAGACTGCCTCTCAGGGATGCCCCAAATTCAGGCAAGAACTGGACCTTTACCCACCAACTAGCCAAGGAAAGAGAACTGTCCTGCGGGAACTTAATGTAACCTGTGGCAGGGAAGTTTTCTTTGGTAGAGGCAATGCCCCATGTAAAACTCAGCTATGAGCATAAACAGCCAACATTTCAGACAGGCAGGGAATGGGCGGGCAGGCAGTGGAGGCTCTGAGCGTGTGCCACACCAGTTGTCACAGTGCCTTAGGTCAACGTGAGCCTTCTTGTCTGCAAAATGGAGACAATAACCCAAGCTATCCTTATAAAGGATAGAGGCGTTTATTATTCTTTAGGGAGGAGTACCCCCTAAATAAACCATACTATGAGGTTGGGTTGAGAGATATATCCATAGTCATATTTAAAGCATATTGTCTCACATAAAAGTAAGTTCTCAGAAAATGTTAGCTAATGTCATTATTATTTTACTCAGTATACCTGCGTATAGGTATTAGCAATGGGGACATTTTAATATTTTCCAGGAAACAGGTAAAGGGGACTTAATGCCTTGCCTAATCATTTCCAGACAAGAAGAATCTCTTTATTTGTAAAAATGTATGCCTTTGCTGATATTCCCTTCAGCTGTAGTTCTTCAGATCAAATCCCAAGAGAGATTTCAACTCAAATAGAATCAGCCAGAAATCCACGTGGTTTTATTTTTCTTGTTTTTTTTTGTTGTTGTTGTTTGTTTGTTTCCGATAAAAGTTGGCTTTTGACTCTTCCAAGATTTCAAGAATGTGTATTCCCCATTCTTCTAGAAGGGGTTAAAAACTGCATGTTCTGAGAAGTCTTTTTAAATTAAAAAGAGAGTGAGTTGTGAGTTTAAAATAGAAAATGTAATTTTAACACATGGAGATATCCCCATGCTGAGAAGGCAATTCTATTGTATATTTCAAACAGAGAGAAAGAGGAAGAGTGAGAGAGAGAGAGAGAGAGAGAGAGAGAGAGAGAGAGAGAGAGAGAAGAGAGGAGAGTGAGAGAGAGAGAGAGAGAGGAGAGGAGAGGAGAGAGAGAGAGAGAGAGAGAGAGAGAGAGAGAGAGAGAGAGAGAGAGAGAGAGTATTAGGGCACGTTGGAATAAACACAGCACCACCGGCCGTTGGCAGAGCTGACACACCAACATCCCTGCCAGTGTCCGGCTGAGCACAAAGGGTCCGCTTTTGCGGATCATCACATATCATGGAGGCCTCTAAATATGATATTTTAAATCAGAATGAGTAATACTGCAATTTTTCTTTCACAAGTGAGTCAATACAGTCTGACACATACCATTAAGTTGAAATTTTAGAGGTATTTTTTTCTTTCTGTTGGATGGAAGCAGGTGTATTTATGTTTTGTTTGATCATTTTGGGGTGAGATGATGATTTGGCCTATGAGAGAGAGAGAGAGAGAGAGAGAGAGAGAGAGAGAGAGATAGAGAGAGAGGGGGAGAGACTGACCTAGTGACTCTAGGAGAAACTAGCATAGGAAGATTCATGGCTGCATGTACTTTCCTTTCATTTGACAGCAGAAACTGGGGTTACTGTTTCTGCTATCTACTTCCTGACTCATTTCCAACAGCCTCTATTGCAACAACTGTCACAGCAACAATATTTTTCTGTATAGCAAAGAGATTTCCCAATTCACCTATTTCAAGAAAGTCTGATTTCTAGGCTAACAAAAAAATGAGTGCAATCTCCTGGCTGGCTGCAACACAATCATGAAAAAGTATAATTTAACAATAAGCATAATCTAGAAATGACTGTTTTACCCAGACTCAGTGTCCCTGGTGTTACACAACCGTGGTTCATAACTCCATTCACCTATGGAAAAACACATGTGCAGACATTCATTGTTTTTGCCTGCCCAAAATCGATCCTGTTTTTTCTGAAACAACACTGATAGCCCTTTGGTGAAACACCCCTCCCTCATCTCAGCCCTTCAGATAACCCTGACTTTAACCCCAGTTCTAAGGGGCACTTGATTATTCCTAGCCAGAAAAAGTGTATTGTTTACTTTGCAGGTCTAACTGCTCCAATGGCATTCATCCCGGGCCTCTTGTTATAATTAATGGGCAAATGAAGCTGTCTTTCCATTGGGATAGCTGAGCTTAGAAGATAGTTGCCAGAAGCTGGTGGCCATCTTAATATCAGCACAGCCAGGAAAGAGGCTGCCTGAATTGGAATTGAGAGAGAGAAAAGCAGAGATGAATATAGACCAAGTTCTGTGACTCTGAGTACCTGGACTCATCCACACTCAGAAAATCCGATGGCCATGCTTTTCAGGTGTGCAAGCTAATAATCACTTCCATTCTTTGGTTTAAGGCAAAGTGAGGTTCTTTATCTTTTTCCACTTAGCATTGAAAGAGTCCTGATGAATTTAGCTTTTGTTTGATATGTATGCATTATCCACTAAAAAATGTTCAGAGTTTGGGGAGCTCCACTTCCGTGAGACCCCTGCCTTTCCTCTGCTATCTCACTGACTTTCCCCCAGGGCAGGAGGAGCTGCTTCCTGTGTTGGGGATTTTGGAATAGAAATGGGCTGTGCACTATCTTCTCTCGTTTGAGAGACAGCCTGCCCTCAGAGACCTGGCGTTCTCCATCTGGACCACATAATGAGCTTAACAGAAAAGATCGTCTCCTCACATAGTAAGTTTAAAATTTTCCTGTGCTATGTTTGATCAGAAGACAGTATAAGGCTGTCTATACTAGAGTTTGGGGTGGGGGTGGGGGAATGCCTAACAGTACAAACTGCCTACTCTGATAAAAACATGGTAAGGATGAAGGTGACATTTTGCTCTCTACCCGGCTTAGTCTGTGTTTATCCCTAATTGAATCTGAATCCAGGAGGGTAAGAGAGTGTTATCTATTGCTCTCCTCACTCCCCTCCAAATCCCAATAAGATAATACGTATAAAGACATTTAGACGAGCAAAGCCATTGCATGATTAGGGAGTACCAAAGAGTTTGCTCTGTCTGGAATGCAAGATGCAAGTGGGAGAACGGACAGATTGAAGCTAGACATATATTCAGGGATCAACTTATAAAAGGCCATATGAGATATCAAAGGCATGGGAACTCTAGTATATGCAATGTGGAGACACAGAAAAAAGTATAAATAGGGTCAGTTAGATATTTTCCAAAGAACACATTGGTGTGAGGGTGAAAAATAAAATGGAGGGTGAAGAAGAAAAGACAGAAAAAGCAGTATAATGAGCTGGAACCCTCACCTAAAAAATAATTGTCAGGCACCGCAATAGACCCAACCCGTAGCCCAATGGCCGACATCCCATGGACCTCAGTGTGTGTGTGTGTGTGTGTGTGTGTGTGTGTGTGTGTTAGTCAGTAAAAGAATGAATCATCCAGGTAAAAAATAATGAGAGGGGGGAAAAAATAGTCCAGTAACATAAAGCATTACATTAGATATGATTCAAAAGTCCCAAGTTTAAGAGTTCTGGATTTTTGCCTTTGCTGGTTCAGAAGTCATAGTTAAAACCATAGGCATGGGTTAGATTTCAAAAGGATAAATTATTCAGTGAATATTTATTGAGGTCCTTTGATATGCCAAATATTATACTAGATGCTGGATCTTGTTTTAGGATCTAGTTCATGGACTTTCATCATTTAATAGGCAAACAGAAAAAGAGAAGAACATAATGAAGACTGAGTTAGAATGACCAGAAAACCAAGAGAAGGAACCCTGGAGGATGGTGTGTCAAAGTCCAGGGAGGAAGAGTTTCAAGACGGAGAGGTCATTAAGAGCCTCAAATGTCACAAAGGCATTAATAACTCAGTAAATAAAAATTGTATCTTGGATTGATCAGGAAGTCAGTGGTGTTCTAACTTAGAGTGGCAGAGTTGTGGAAAAACAAAACATGTCAGGGGAACATGGATGAAGAAATAATGAAAATTTGTCAGTAGAAAAAAAACTTTAAGAGGAAGGTATATTTCTTATAAGCCTTGAAGTTTTAATAGGAGTTCACTTGGAAAAAAGAGGTTAGAAAACCAGCCAAGCCAAGCACACTTGCAGCCAGATGAGGAGAGAGTGCTTAACCATTTAGATGTTATATACATGTAGGCTGCACTTAAAGACCTGGGATGGGACAGACCTATCTTCCTGCCTAGAAAGTAGCTCTCAGGAATGCTGGGACCAAACAAGTGGCAATCTCTGTGCCTCGTTTTCCTCATCTGTAAAATGGGAGACTGAGAGCCCCGCCCTCCCAGGGGGTTGTGAAGGTTGAGTTGATGCGTGTGAAACACCCAGAACATATCCCACCCAGGTTACAGTAAGTGTTCTACAAGCATACACGCCTGGGCTACAGTGACTATTCTATAAGCCTGCACTGTCTGGGAATAGAGTAAGTATTCTATAAGTGTTAGCTATTGTTGTTGTCATGCCCAGGAACCCTCTTGGGCATTAGCAACCTGAGTAATTTCCATTTCCAGAGTTATCAACCATATTGTTTATACTTTAATTGCCTAGTTTATCCATTAACAAGAGATAGAAAGTATAAATCTTATGGAAACTGAGATGCTATGACATGACACATGTCATTTTTTTAAGAATATAATTACATCTAAGAATGACATTAATGATTGTGTTTTTCTTAATTCTCAGCATTTATGGATATGTTAAGTTCTATTACAAAAAGGTAGAATTATATAATAAGCCATAATGAATGTAATTAATATAGGGCCTTTTATACTGTACCCTAAGCACTCTAGATTCTAACTGTAAAACCTGTAATTTTCCCATTTTACATTTCATTAATTCAGAGAAAGACAGATTGTGGGGGTAGAATCCATAATGGGTCTGACTGAATCTAACTGACATGTGTTGTTATTTGGAGGAATAAAGGGAAAATAATATAAATTATGTTAAATGATTTCTTGGCAGTGTATCTTTAGCTAGCAAGCCCCATCTCTACCACCAACTAGCTCTGTAATCTTGAGAAAGTTACATGACTTCTCTGGGTTTAGGAGGAAGTTTGAGACATTATTGGACTATCACTTCATCAAGTCTCCTTCAGGACACCATTAAAAAAATATTCTAAAAGCAGGAGCTTATTATCAGCCCGCTGGCAATCCCAGCCACCTTCTGCCTGAAGACCAGGGACAAAATCAGTTGACATCTGATCCAGTTAAAATATACACAGTAGCTCAGTAAGTGCTTAATATAGAAAGAGTTTAGCAATACCAAAAGCCTCCGATGCCTTCCATGTCATTTGAAAGCCAATTTTTCCTTAATGTTATCTTTCCTGAAAGTATAGTGTATGGATAATGAGTCTCAGCCATTACCCCTCAACCTTGAGCTGAGCAGCTTGTCTTTGGCAGTCTACATGGACACAAATGAATGCAACACTATGTAAATATCTACAGCTGCTTGGCAACCCTGGGGAAACCATAGAAACACCATGCCTGAGACTTCAAAGGATCTCCACAAATGCATGTTACAAGGATACATGAATCTGAATGGGGCATGACATATACACTAGAAACATCTCAGGATTTTAGACTGATTCGATGTTCCAGCCTCCTCAGCCATCAGGACACCGACCAGGTGACCCAGTCTCCATCAGAGGCTTCGGTTTTCCATGGGGAAGAGGGTGATATAAGGAAAGAGACTCCATGTGGAATCCATTTCATGGCACCATAGCCAAGAGGCATGGAGCTTTCAGGAGCAGCAGTAATCAGATGACTCAGCGGTAGGTACTGCTCTCAGGCTCCAAGGGAAAACCTTCTGGTATCATGGTTAGGGGTGGTAGGATTGTGCCTGCACCCATGACACAGCATGAGCAGGGCATTTTCTTGGTGACATGGTTTCAAGTCATCATAATTATCTGACTGTCTTATGAGTTGATATCCCTTAATAAATTCCCTTTGTATTTTAAATAACTAGAGAGCTTTCTGTTTCATGTAACTAAAAATTCTGAGTGATACAACTATATTCCTTTGTAGCTAAATTCTCAGTAAAAATGCCAGTAAAAAAATGCCATTATGCATAACTACAACACATAAATACAGAGGGTGCCAAAACAATGTACACACATTTTAAGAAAGGAAAAAACTATTAAAATTATGCTGATGGTAACCACTTTGAGCAGCTCTTGTAATTGCAGAAGTCAAACATGACTTGTATTCATCTTTTGTTATCAGTATATATTGAGTATTACAATTTTATCACAGTTTTTGCCTTTCTTTAAATGTGTATACATTTGTTTGACACCCTCTGTGTGTGTGTGTGTGTGTGTGTGTGTGTGTGTAAATATTTTTTTTTTATTCCACTTTTAAAATAGATTTAACTCTGTAATCTTCCTGGAATGCATTTTGGTATGTGATATTAGTTATAGCTTTAATATTTTCTCCCAATATTTAAGCAATTATCTCAGTCACATTAATTGAAATTTGCTTCTTCCTCCTGAATATATATCATGCTTGTCAGAGGCAGCACTAGTCTCTCACCCATATGTCTTATTCCATTATCCTATCTGTAGTTTAGGAGTCAATACAACACTTTTAATCATTGTATCCTTTCAATATATTTTAAAATTCAGTAAAGGAAATGCTCCTATGATTCTCCTTTGTCCAAACTTATAGGCTATTTGCACCTGTTTCTTCTTATGAATAGTAATGCATTTTAGTGACTAAGTAAGGTTTCTTGCTGTGAAAGCTTTTAGTTCTTTGTGGGTGGGGTAACCTAGGAAAGATGTACAGTCCAGGCATTCATTACTTAGAATTGGTTGGAAAATGATAGTCTGGACTATGACTATTCAATTTTGATACCTGAATTATACAGTCTAAGGAAAAACTGCAGCCAACATCACAAATGCTTTGCTGCTTTTATCTTGAGTTATTTGTTCCTCTTTTCTCTTCATGACAACTGGTCTTCCCAGCCCAACATCCCTTTCATTGTGTTCGGCTAATCTTTTCCAACTGCAGGAGGCCCTGGGATGTGTGAGACGACGCTCCCCCCCCTCCCTTAGCCACAGATCTTTCAACAGGGCCATCTCTGTGGACTGTGACCCTCCACATCACAAGCTGTCCCCTGGCGTCCTAGTACTGACCAACACGATCTTCTGTTTCAGGGTTACACTCTAATAGGGAATCTTTTGCCATACCATGACTTCTCTGACTGGGTGTGTGATAGTGCAGATAACTACAAATACTGCCGTTCAAAGGCATAGCAAACTGATGTTCTATCCACAACACTGCGTCTGAAAAGCAAAATGAGGGGGTGGGGGGCTCTCAGTTGTCAGTTGGCCTGAATTGCCCTACCTTTAAAAATCATGCTTTCATTTATTTTTTGAAGATTGGGGGGAAAATTAGTTAAAATCCAATACAATCTCTAATAGAAGTGAGGCTTGTAGCCCAGGTTTTTTCTATAATCAAAGGTTCTTACATGCCAGTTCTATTTTAAACATCTGATTAATTATCTCAGAAATTATAATGGCCTCAAATTTTAGTCACTGCAATGCTCCACAGCACAGTTTAATTATTTATTTAGGAGTTACGATATGTAGAACTGGCACGGGAAGAATAGGACTGAATAAAACAGCAGAATGAAATTTCCATTTCAAAAGCAAATTGTTGAAAAAAAATCTAAAAGATTTCTGATAACACCCATCTATATATAAATATTACAGATGTATCTTTCTCATCTAGGACTGGAGAAATAGCGAACTGCTGGTGTCCACTAAAAATAAAATAAAAACAATGCACTTTCCAGTTAGTTTATACATATACTCGAATTCCTTGGAGAAGCCAGAAGAGGGCAGAAGATGCTGTATGTAGGACTACATTTGCATATAAAAAGTTCCTTTAAATTTAGATCCATGGTTACTTTTTTTACATTACTTAAAATAAAGAACATGAAAAAAAATAGATCCAAAAATCCTATTTTAGAAGCATGTGAAGACACTTTGGGGTAACTAGTTTTAAGAGAACAAGACTCAGTCAGAAGGAGGCATATTATACAATAGGGCAATTGTATTTTATTTCCACCTCAGGCAACTTCTCCAAGTTCTTTCCTTCTGAAGCCACTAGTTTATCTGAAACAGTAAGAATCGGCATTTATTCAGTCATTATATCTGCCAGTTTACATGAGTAATCTTGTTTAAATCTACACTGGTGAGATTCCATTATTGCTCCCATTGTACAGATGGAGAAACTGAAGCTTGGAGAGATTAAGTCACAGGCTTGGAGTTAGCTATAAATCACAGTGCTTGATTTTAAACATAAGCAGTTCAATTCTGCTATGGTCTGAATGTTCATGTTTGCCAAAAATTCTTACATTGAAATGCTAACCCCCACAGGTGATGGTATCAGTAGGTGGGGCCTTTGGGAGGTGATTAGCTTTTAAGGTTAGAGCCCTCACGAATAGGATTAGTGTTCTTATAAAAGAGACCCCAGAGAGCTCTTGCTTCCAACCAGGAAGAGGACTCCCATCCCACTGAACCAACACCCTAATATCAGACGTCTAGCCTCCAGAACTGTGACAAATAAATTTCTATTGTTTCTAGACTATCCAGTCTGTGGTATTTTTTTCTTTTTTTAGCTGAGCCATCCTGCCACCTGTTGGCAGCTCAGCGGCAGCTCAGCTCAGGCTGGCATCGAACTGCTGTTGCTCAGAGCTCAGCTTGCACTCTTAATATTTTTTTTTTTTTGAGGGCAGTGTCACTGGCCCTCATATGTGGGACCCAAACCGGGGCCAATGCCTTCCAAGGCCAGTGCTTAACCACTGAGCCACTCGGCCGGCCCTCAGCTTGCACTCTTGAGTGAGCTCTTAACCAACTGAGCCACTCGCCAACCCACTGTGGTATGTTTTTACAGCAACCCGAACAGACGAAGACAGAAGCTCAAGTCTACAGCCTCATCCACATAAATACTTTTTTCTGCATAATGGTGACCATCTGATCATTCCAACACTACCAGGTAAAATTATCTCCTTTTCAGGACCCCAGTCCTACAAATGAATTGATTTTCTTTTTCTTTTTTTTTCCTAAGTCGGATGTGACTCTTTAGAAAGCTAATTTAAAAAGCAAACAATAACTGACTTAAGCCAAACCTGCACACAGAGCCTGCTGTGGGTGACTGGGAAGTTTGCCATCTTGCCAGAACCCCTTTACTTTCCATCTCATCTGCAACGCAGTGCCTCTGCCTGAGTATCCTGTTCTTAGCAACAACACAGGGCGCCCTCCTGCTCCCCCTCCGTTACCTTGTATCAGAAGGAACCTCAGTTAAACCCTCAGCTTGCCTGGGCCTGATGATACATTAACTCTCAGCTTTTGATGCCATGCATCTCTACCATATTTGCATTTGAAGACAGAACAAACTTATCTGATGATAGATTTTAGTTGGGGGTGGCAGGAGTTGGGGTGGGGACAAATATTCTGACCATCGTTAGGCTGGTCCTGATGAAACAACATATCCAGATCTGTGCCTTTGTTCTTCCTACCTTAGAAACAAGATGAAGATTACTGCAAGAGTATCTGGGTGTGAGATGTAGAGGTAAGAACCATCTATTTGCTCTTAGGGGCTTGCAAAAAGATAGATTTGGGCCTGGATTCGACAGAGGTTGGAAAATTCAAAGTCAAAGTTGTTTGTGAAACTCTGCAAATTGGACTCAGTGATTGTGTTCAATATCCAAATATCCCCACTCATCCTCAGTCCATACTCTGAGATGCCCAGCATCATAGCTACTCTATCTAATTCTCTGTGTGACAGGGCATTACACAATGCCCTGTCAGTGATAGGTAAGGCAATGTGGTCACTCCTAGAGACAATGCCAGCAATCAGAGAGAGGAGAGGGAGAGGGAGAAAACAAAAGAAAACCCCTTGTAGGGTCTCATCTACACTATGTACACTGGAAGCCAAAGGCACTTAAACAGGCTATTGAATGCCTTTCATTTTTAATTGTGTCTTTTGGTTATTTCACCATAATTATTCATCATATCTATTCTACACCATCATTTGTTGCTCTTATTTATCTTAATAAAGATGGAAGGGGAGAAAGAAGAAAGGCTGAACTGAGAGAAGGAGAAATGAGAGAGAATAAGGCAGGGGGAAAGAGAGAGAGATGAAGAATAAGTGGAGGAGAAGGAGGAACATAAGGGAGAGCCAGGACTTTGAAATTGTGACATAGAACAACCTGGATTAGAAGGTGAGTTCATGGGCTTGAGTTGCCTCATCTCTAAAATGGGAATAATAATGTGCTTACCCTCCTAAGTGGCTGAAGGATTGCATAAGGAGCTGTGTGCAAAAAAGAAAAAAAAAATACCCCAAAACACTCAAACTAACTTCTGGCACACAGTAAGCACTTGATGAATGGTAGGGATTATTACTATTATTAGCTTCAAGCTCCTATACCCTTAATAATAGTCAAAACTCTATAGAAATCTATTTCCCCTTGAACCACAAAAGAAAAAAAGCAAGTAATTTTGCTGAACTGTAAATGTACCAAATTAAATGCCCAGGCACGTGAATTAGCATAAGCAATATCTCTGTACAAAATTGGCACTCAATATCCCTCAGCACATAATCTTTACCATCAAAGGAACGAGCTCCCTAAAATAAGCACATTAGTCAGCTAGCAGAGACAAGCAGTTTTAATATGTACAGTGAGCTACAAATTATCCAACAACCACAACACATGTTTTTAGAGGAAAATATCAGAGTACAGAAAATTGGACTTCAGTGGTGCAGCGCTCAAGGTACAATGAACTTCCAATGACCAACTCGGGAAAAGATGGAACTCAGAGAATTCTGGGAAACGAGCTCTAGGAAGGGGGAGAAAATATTTTTCTCCCTACCTGTAATTGTATGTAAAGCGACACATGAAAGATTATTTAATGAATTAAATTGAATGTATTTTAAGTCTTGCATTTTTTCAGATCTCACACCCACCTAATGAAATCCTAAAATATGAGGCAACATTTTTCAGGACCAAACAATTGACTGTTCTGGCCTTGGTGTCCACTACCCATCTGCCTCCTTAACCAAGTAAAGTATTGATTAGAAAATGTTATAATTTTAGAAATTTTAAGCTGGGAAATAGCACTCAGAGAACTTATTTTCTAATATTCTCAGTTTTAACATGGGCAAATCTGAAGTTAAATGACTTACCCCAGATAATACTTCTAGTCAGTAGCAAAACTGGATATAAAACTCAAGTCGATCATTAAGTCTTGGAGTAATTCTAGTTTCATTTTTTCCACTCTTTGGCTCTTTTCACATCGCCCATAGCTCAGTTTATGTTTTAATTTCCTCTGGTCTAAATACTACAGCACAATCCTATTTTAACTCGCTGCAACCCATTGCCCCTTCCCCAGTTTGCACCCATAGACCCAAATAGTGTTCCTCAAGTATATATCTAATCTTGACACTCTTGCTGGTGGGAACACTTGAATGACTCCCCCAAAGTACTCAAAATACCGTCAAAACTATCTGACATGCCATTCAAGCCCTTACATATTACATATCCTGCTAAGTTCTCCCCATCAGCCCTCTCCCATTCCCCCCACCCTCCAATCTTCTTGAACTACCTGTAATTTCCCTAGGAGCCAGATCATTTATACAGCTGGTACTTTGCTCTTTCTACCTGGGTACCTTCTCCCCAGTAGCTCAAGTTTACATCTCCAAGGTCAGAAGTCCCTTCCTCCTGTGACTGGCTTACGGTTCATCCTTTGTGCAACCGTGTGATTCTTTTACAGTCTTAGTCACATGTGAGTATAGGAAACTGTTTGATTCTTCTTTTTTTCCCTCTGGAGTGTCAGCTCTTTGAAGGTAAAAACCATGTCTTATTCATCATTACATCCCCAATGCCTAGAATAAAGCCTGGCACACAGTGGAGAGTTCAATAACTATTTTTAATCAAACGCCTGAACTTCCAGGCTCCAGATATGTCTGCTATTCTGCTATATCTCTCTAGCACTTAATGATCTACTATTTGCTTCACATTGATTAGTCACAGATCATCGATTTTATGATAAACAAATTGAGGGCAGAGAGAGTGTTTTATTCATCATTCTTATCTCCGTTAGGGCCAAGACTATAATAGGCAGTATGCCATTGTTAAAGTTTTTTTAAAAGATTTTAATTAAAGAAACACTTTCTCTATATAGAATTTTAGGTAGAACACAATAAGTAATTGAAGAACAAAAAGGTTTTTGGGGAAAGAAGATGGCTCTGCGTTCTCATTAGTTGTGTTCACTCAAGATATCAAACAACTGGATTTGGGAAGAGAAGTGGAGCTTTGCTTAATTACTTGGCAGTGGACGATGCTGTTGGGTCCTTTACTTGGCATGGAGAGTTGGTAAAGTGAATGATATGCTGTTTTAGGAAGATAAACATGAACATTTTGAAAGTTTGAGCACATTTGACTTTAATAAACTGCCCTTAAATCAAATGGAAACAGAAGGTTAGAAATGGAAATGATCAGGCATAGCCCCAGCACTGCACCTGAAGAGATCTGGTAGAGATCTAGAATGTTCTGTTGGCCAGATGCCCACTGAAGTTTATAGGGAATTACAGAAAGCACTGAGTCTGGGCAGGTCTACTAAGACGGTTTGGTCCTTAGACCATTTAGAGATCCCTTCAGAATGCCTATGAGGTGAAAACTTGTCATAAAAGAGCATATGTTACTTGGCCTTTTTCACCATTCTCAAGTAAACTGAGTTTTCTAACTACAAAATTGAATGAACAGAAAGCAGAAGCCCATGAGAACCTAGTTATCTTTTACTGAAGATACTTATTTTTAATATATAATGAATTACAATAAAGATGACTGTATGAGAGAGAGAGAGAGAAGTGGGGGACTGCTCTGGTTTAAATGGGGTCTGTGGAGTCCCATCCCCAATCCCAAGTGCCCTGGAGCCATATCTGCAAAAGCATCTTTTTCAAATTGTGGGTCATGGTCTATTCATGGAGAGTGACATTAATTTATTGAGTTACAATGTACATTTAAAAATGCAAAAGAAAATATTAGGTTTCATCTTATGTAGAAAAGATTAGTATTGTTACGGGAAGTTATTAACCTATTATACATTGATTTTATTTTTTTTTTGTGGTTCCCAATCAGAAAATAAGCTCCACAGATCACTGTACATCATGGTGCCCACAGCTAACAATACTATGCTGTACATTAAAAATTGTTAAGAGGGTAGAATCTCATATTGTATCTTACCACAATCAATATTTTAAAACAGAAAAAAAGAAAAAAAGAAAGAAAGTTTGAAATCCACTACTTTGAAGCACTTCCTAAGCACAGGTGAAAACATTTGGTGTGGTATAATTGTTCCAAACTTTGCTTCATATCAGAAAGACCTGAGGGATTTGATGAAAATACAGAGCCCGGGGCCCCATCGCTGTAGATTCTGCCTCTTTAGGTTGAGGTTACGCCCAAGCATCTGTATTTTTATTGAGCTTCTATTATTATTATTATTATTATTTTTTTTTTTTTTTTTTTTTTTTTTTTTAGCTGAGCCATCTTGCCACCTGTTGGCAGCTCAGCAGAAGTTCAGCTCAGGCTGGAAATTGAACCAGCAACCCTGTTGCTCAGAGCTTGCACTCTTGAGCAAGCTCTTAACTAACTGAGACATTCAGCTGGCCCTTTTACTGAGCTTCTTAACTCATTTGTGAAGCACGCAGAAGTTTGAAAACCATAGGGAGAGTGGAAAGACACGTATAGGACTAGCTTCCGAGAGGAGAAGGGATCTGAAACAGTGTTTGCTCCCCTGATGTTTGAATATACACCCTCTGTTCAGACACCCTCTGAGACAGGACAGCTCCCAGCAGTCTAAGAGAGCCCTCTGAGTTTTTGGGTAGCTGCCACCCTTCACCTTGAGTCTTGTGCCCTAGAGGATAAATTGAAATCTTCCTACCAGATAACAGCTCTTTATTTATTGCACATCTAGCCTCAATTTTCTCATCTCTCAAGGTTTAAAAGAGGCTCATAAAAGATCATGGTCAAATGTATATAAATAGTCATTGTAAAATCTAAACTACAATGTCGCAAATTGTTTGTTACTATAGCAGGAGCTCAGTAAATTTTTCTGCATTAACTGAAAGCTGATGAACATGTTGTTTTCAAACATTCCCAGCGCCCCCCTCTCCCTTTCCAAATTAGCTCTTAGATTAATTTCCTTAAAGCAGAGACGCTGTTTTGCTCACCATATAGTCTTACTGCTCAGAACAGTGTTTGCCATGAAGTAAATATCTGTAGACTGAATAAATCCACAAGACAGAACTCAAATTCCTGTAAATGTAGTATATGAGGTTTTACAGTTAAGTTCGCGAAGTTGTAACGATGTTGATAGCCTTTTTTTGATATCAGAGGGCTTATTCATTATGAATTTGTACCAACTAGACAAAAGTTAAGCAAGTTTACTATCTGGAAGTTCTGAAAAGTCTGCGTGAAAAAGTTAGACGACCTGAACTTCTTGTCAGCAATTCATGGCTCCTGCATCACAACCATGCACCAGCTCACATGGCACTGTCTGTGAGGGAGTTTTTAGCCAGTAAACAAATAACTGTATTGGAACACCCTCCCTACTCACCTGATCTGGCCCCCAATGACTTCTTTCTTTACCCGAATAAAGGAAATATTGAAAGGAAGACATTTTGATGACATTCAGGACATCAAGGGTAAATAATATGATGACAGCTCTGATGGCCATTCCAGAAAAAGAGTTCCAAAATTGCTTTGAAGGGTAGACTAGGCACTGGCATCAGTGTATTGTTTCCCAAAGAGACATTCAACAATGAGGTATGTAGCACTTTTTATAGGATGAGTTGTAGAACTTAACTATCAGACTTTCCGTATGGAGGTGAACTCTCTCTCTACAGAACTTTTCTTGGTCTCTCTGAGCCAGGGCCCATTCCTTCTCCTCAGTTGGTGCACACGTCTTAGAGGAGGTAATTGTACAATGAAGTTAGTTCTAAGGAAGTTTTTCACAGACACACACTTCACAGCAACCTTTACTGACACATGCAGTAGAAATGACATACAATGGCTCCCTCTCTCACAACAATCTGGGCTGCGCTAAAATGAACTAAATGGCTCAGCTCAATGCTGGAACAAGCAAAGGCATTTATGTGTATGTACTTTTCCCAATCACTGCTAAAACTTGGATGCTCCAGCCTAAATTTATTGCTTGCCAAAAACATTTTTAAAAAATAAATAAACTTGCTCCTTAAATAATGAATCAGAGTAAATTTTAATCCTATTGTCTTAAAATAAGTATAATCTAAACCTATGAAAATGTTGCAAGGGGCCGGCCAAGTGGCGCAGTGGTTGAGAGCTGGCTTGGGACACCAGCGGCCCTGGTTTGGATCCCACATATGAAGGCCAGTGACACTGCACTCAAAAAAAAAAAAAAAAAAAGAAAAAAGAAAAAAGAAAAGAAAATGTTGCAGGAATAATTCTTTTGCAAACATGTTTAAGACTATGCTAGTCCATTGACTGTAATGCAATAGTGAGAAAAGGCAAAAGTTAAAATACCATACCTTTAAACTGGGAGGTATGGGCACCCCCCGTTGTGGGTAACCAGAACCTAGGTGGTTTGTTTGTAATGGTGCAGACTGACTGCATGTATGTTTGTATATCTGTGTGTGGGTTCCTTGTCACATGGAGCTCATATGTCTAGATAGGAAGCCTGAGGGAAGTGTGGCTTCTAGTCTGTATGTAAATATGCTTTCCTAAAACTGTTCCACTTGTTAGTTCATTCAGTCCTTCATTCATTGACTGTTTTTGTTATTTTCTGTTCACTTCATACTCTATTTCTTTTATTAAATGTTGCATTTATTTAGAAAAAAATTATTATGCCTTTGATTTTTCCTACTTTACCAAAAGTTGGTCTGTTTGATCATATAAAGAAGTTCCTGCTGGGCTGAATCTCGAGCATTTTTCCTGGGCTATTCTAAAACAAAGCATCCCTTATCCATGGAGTGTCATCATTTCAACCTCTCTCCTGACAAAAATAGACATGCAGAAATACAGAAAGCACAATAATAATAATATTTAATGTCCTGATGACCAAGTGGGTTCATCCCCCACAGACAACTAGACAAATACTTGACATGTAAAACCCGTGGAGATACTGCACGTCATTTGAAAAGCAGGCTAACGCACTTCTGTTCTCTTCCAATTGCTTTACTTCCATCTTGCCAAATTCTGTCTTCTGTTTGTTGACTTAGTCATATCCATCTGTCAGGGATCTTCAAGAGCTTTGTTTCAGCTCAAGACCCCACGATATAGGTGTTGCTATAAAACCATTTTACAGGTAAATCAGCTTTAGCTAAGAGAATGTAAGCAACTTTTCCAAGCTTCTACAGTCACTGAATCACATAGTTGAAAACCATTATGCCAGCCAAACTACTATTGTATGTGTGTATATGTGTGTGTATGCACATGCATGTGTGTATCATATCACAACACAAAAGCCAGAGTGACTATACTGCTAGATAAGGCTGCTATTTGCTCTCTGCCAGATTCCTATTGAAATACCGAAATCAGATACAGGATCAGCTACACAATTTGATGGGATCCAGTGGAAGATAAGAATATGGGGTCTGTTGTTCAGAAATTAATAACTCCGAGGTTATTAATGGCAGTGTAGAGCATTAAACCAAGTCTCAGGCCATGTGTGACTGCACAGATCACATCGTAGAAGCCGACCTTGAATGTGTAAGAGATTTAGTGTGAGGCACTGCTAGAGATCATAGAATAGCATACAGATTTGACTTGACACATTAATCAGGTTCAGTTGTGCCAGCAAACAACCCCAAAATCCCAGCGACTTAAAACAACAGTCATTCCTCACTCCTTGGTCAATGAGTCAGCAGCAGCTTGCCTGGGCTTGGGTTCAACTCTGCTCTGTGTGTCCTCTGTTTTGAAACCGAGCCTGAAAAAGCAGCAGCTACCTGGGGCATCATCTCCTCATGACTGCGGTAAGAGTATGGGCCAAGGCACGCAGCTGCATTTAAAGTGTCTGCCGAGTCACGTCTATCCCATGGGTCAAAGAAAGTCTCAGGACCAAGTTCAAGGTTGGTGAGGTGAGGATGAGAATATCCCTTCATGGAAGTGGAAAGGTAAAGTGTTTGCTGAACAACCATGTAGTTTACCGTGGTCGGGATGGGGCTGTATTGAGAACCTAATTATTAAATAATCTAGGCAGTGTGTGTGGAGAAGGTTTGATTCTTTATTTGAGAGCCCAGTTTTGCCCCAAGTGCTAAAAACCATCAAATTTATTCTACTCTATAGTCTAAGGACACTTAAAAGACTATAAAAAAGCACTTTCTGCACAAAAGGTAAGTAACCTAACCATTCGGTATTAGCTTAGCGTCAGCAGGCCTCAAGCACAAACAACAGCTGCAGATGTGAACAGCAATTACTACTGAGAAGGGAGGAGACAGCCAATCTGCCATCAGCTAATGCCATGTTTCCCTCTCTCTCTTCCTCATTTTGACTCCAGAGAAGTAAGCACAGAAAAGAAAGCGAAGCTGTGAATGCTGGGGAGAGAGAATATGTTGTACACAGCCCTTCTCCGTGCCAAGTGCTAGACTAGAATCACAACTCCACACCTGGAGAACAGAGAACGTTAGGCAACACACGAAGAGAGAATGTTTAAAGAGACCAGACAATGTCCATTGTGATAGTTGAAAAGCATGTGTTTTAATAACTGAATGTGCTTGCAATGCTATGATACCGGAATGAGAGGTCATTGAGAAGCACACTGTGTGACAGGACGGGGGATCTGCCAGAACAGTTTGTGGCAGTTTCACTTTTTTTTTTTTTCCCGTCACAAAATCCAACAAGTTATGAGATTATACCAAAAAAATAAAAATAAATAAATAGTTTCAGATGTTAAAATCAGAGTTTTGCTTTCAGAGACACATGGGTGGTAGTCATCGTATCTTTTTTCTTCGGAAAACCACAAAAGGGAAGGACAAGAGGAGGCAGAAAGGAAGGGACTGGAAATTACGGAGTGTGAACTGTATTGGTACCAGGTTCAGCAGCACGAAGTTCAACAGGAAGTGTAGGATTTCCGCTCTTGAGGTGGGACATAACAGGCTCGCATAGAATAAGAGAGGAATGTGCTTTGGAGTAAACCAACAGCTCTCTACTATAATGGCACATCGTTCAAGTCATGATGGGCTGTTAGGCCAATCAATATTAAAATTCTGATGTTTATGAACACTTCTTTAAAAATAAATTTTAAAGGAGATTCAATAGTACCTCTGTTTAAAAAAAAAATCACCCTCACATTTACATCTATTATAAAATGTTACTGTGAGTTAGAAAGAAAGGGCTGGGAGATTTACAGTCAACTTGCCAAGAATTCCCAGGGACCCTCACGGGAATGTGCCATTCATGTAAACACAATCCATCATGCATTTCTTCATGGAAGGCAGTTGAGAACCACCTCCTCCTTCTAGCACATGACATACCACCGTTCACTCACTTTTTCTGCAACACACAGCAAGCAGTTAGAGACATCACAGCAACAGAGGGAACGTATGAATGCAGGCTCCCTCCAGAAGGCATTTTCCCTAGTGGTTTCTCAAACGAGATTGGGAGTAATTTGTGAGTCAGCTATGCAATAATACTGCATAACAAATCACCATAAAACCTCAGTGGCTTGCCACAAGCATTTAATTTCCTCTCTTGAAAAGACTGAGTTGGTTGAGATGGATTTGCCTCAGACTGCAGGTGCTTTTGTGCTGACCGATGCTCTATTATTATCTACCACAGAAAGGACTGTGATTTGGTAACTATTAGGAAGTGTGCCCTCTAGCGTATAACATGAGGAAAAACCTTAGAACTGGGCATAGAGGAATTAAATAATTGGGTGCTGGATGGGTAAACTGAGGTTTTTATGTTACTAATTTGTCAAGTTGAGATAAATTGCAATTACTTAAAGTGAACAGCTTCTACTCTACCAATTGAATAAGACAATAGTAGTTCATGAACTCTTAGCATTTAGTGTCTCATTCAATTATGATTCCCCATTAAACATTGTGCATGTATGCAGACCAATATATCCTGATGAAAGAGAGGCCGCGTAGTGTAGAGAAATTGAATGGGTACTGATGCTGGATGTAAAATCATTATATCATGCAGAATATGCATGTAGAAATCAATACATAAACATTAGATTTTATCATCTACTACCATCGTAATGCTATTAGATGATATCATTACGTTCTGACTATGGTCATAGAGATGAGAAAAGTATGAACAAAAGCGTAAGATAAACCAAGATTTAAATCTGGGTTTAAGGCTTTCTATAAATGTAACCTGGGAAAGATATTTTCACTGCATTGACTCTGACCTTATGTAGATACTTATGTGACGAATTAGGGAGGGAGAAGGACAAGAAGTAACCCATTCTTTCTTCCCCACCTAAAGTTCAGAATTGAGAGAAGATACCTGGAGAGCATTCTGCTAAGTGGAATGAGCCAGTCTCAGAACAATACTGTATAATTATACTTATACAAGGAATCTAAAATAGTCAGACGTCTAGAAGTAGAGGCTAGCATGGTGGTTGCTGGGAGCTGGGGAAGTTGCTGTTCAGTGGTTTTAAAGCTTCAGTTACGCAGGACGAGTTATGGAGATGTGCCATGCAACACTCTGCCGATAGTTAACAACACAGTATCGTGCACTAAAATTTTTTTTAAAGGTATAGGCCCCCTGTGAAGTGTTGTTACCACCTCCTCAAAAAAGGTGGTGGTGGTGGGGACACAGGAAACTTTTGGAGGTGATTGATATGTTTATTACCTTGATTGTGCTGGGAGTATTATAGGCATATACATATGTCCAAACTCATTAAATTATATACATTAAACATGTTGCGTTTTTTTGGTTATAAATTATACATCAATAAAGCTGTTCAAAAAAGAAAGACTATAGAACTTGTAAAGATGAACATTTTGCTTGTTCGAGATCGAGCAGATTGGAGAATGCAACTTAAATAAGCTGTACTATTTCACCCGCAATGAGACACATTTACCTAGCCTGTAATGGCCTCCTCAAATACCAACCACTGTTCCTTCGGTGATTCTCCTGGCATCACAACATTTTGTCCCCTTCCTGCCACCAGAAAGCTCAGAAGTGCTTCAGAGCAGCACATGACTTAACTCCAAAGGCCATGTTATACCGTCGGCTGAAAATGAACCCTCGATTCCATTTCTCATCTCAAGGTATGCACAGTCCGGTTATCCAACGTATTTTGCCAGAGGTTAGATAATGACTTTAAGTGATAGCATAAATAAATGTCCGTAATGTAATGCCAGCAAAATAAAATGCTCTCAAATTTAATATAACTTCCCTTCCTTATCAAATATCTAGTGGGGATTTAAACAAAACACACAATTACATGAAAAGACCCGAGTTAATTAGATCGCGCATTTCTTAGAGTGCTTCCCAATTTCTATTCGGCCCAGACTCAGGTAGGATGATTATTTGAACTTCTAGGTAGAAGGATGTTCCTTCCAGGGTAGCAACATGGATTTAGTTTTACAGAAATGGATGCCAGTCCCTTAAAATTGCTAACAGGAGTGAATTTGACTCTAAGACTCATGTGTATTACATTTATTTCTTTTCTACTTTGAGAATTGAGAACCTATAAGAAGGCAAAAATGGCACACAAAAAATAAAATGCTGTACATAGTTTTGCAAGAAAAAACACTGGACATCCAGTTATTTTTGAAATTCATGTAACCTAGGAATAATTGTTTTAGTATATGTCTGTCCCAAATATTTCAAATAAAATACAAGATACCCAGGTAAGTTTAAATTTCATATATATAACAATTTTTAAATAAATAAATAAATCCCATGCAATATTTAGGACAAATCTGTAATAAAACATATTTATTATTTATCCAAAATTCCAGTTTAACTGGGTACATGCTGTATTTTTATGTGCAAAGTCTGGCAACCCTACCTATATGGTCTTTAATCAGATTCTCCAAACTTTAACTTTTTTTTTTTTTTTTTGAGGGCGTGTTACTGGCCCTCATATATGGGACCTGAACCAGGGCCGCTGGCTTCCCAAGCCAACGCTTAACCACCGCTCCACTCAGCCAGCCCCAAACATTAACATTTTACCATACTTGTTCTTGTTTTCTCTCTCTCTCTCTCTCTCTCTCTCTCTCTCTCTCTCCATTAATATTGACACAATAGTATTATCTAATCTATCAACCTTATTCAAACTTCACCGATTGTTGCGCCGATACCCTTTCTCTCTGGATCTGTTTAGTTATCGTGTCTTTTTAGTCTCCTTCAGCCTGGAACAGTTTCTCTTTGCCTTTCATGTATTTTCCACTTTCATGTTTTTCATCTTTCAAAGTTTTTCGTTGTGTCTCAGAATCTCAGTAGTTGATAAGCTAGTGCTTTTGTAGTTTCTCCCTCAATTTGGGTTTGCCTGATATTTCCCCATGACTAGATTCAGATTATACATTATATGGGAATCCTAACAAATGAAGTTATATGTTTCTCATTGCATCATATTAGGGTACCTCACTTTTTAAGAGTGCAAAATTATAATAGGGAACACAAATTTAACACAGCACCAGCCTATATCTACCACATTTAGAAGCAAATACTTATCCACTGGTATAGCTTTCCAAGCAAAATGATGTCATCACCACTCAGATATTTATATAATTCAGACCCATCTTTTACCAAAGGTCAAGTGGAGATTTGCTTCTTGGGTGGATGATGTAAACTTCGGTTTCTTTCTCTCTAAGGTGCTAATCAATATGTGCCATCCATCTCCGATGTGTGAGTTCAAACTGATTTTGCAAATACTTCTGTTCAAGGCATTAATGATGGTTCTACATGTGCTTGATAAGAGGAAAAGCACACACAAAACAACACTCTACTATATACTGTCCACTATCTCCTTACACATTCCAAAGACTTGTGATGGTAGCGTTTGGTCACCTGATTTTTAAGTTGTCTTTTTTACTTATCCAGGATATCAAAAACTCTTCAATGTTCCTTACCCCTGTAAACTTCAAGTTCCTGCCACTCTAGTACTGAACAAAAGTTCATGGTCTCCACAATCACTTCTAAGCAGGCATTTTATTCTGGTTCTAAGATGAGTACCGCCATTATTTTCTGCTATGGCATAATGTGAACTTACAAAGCCTTTCTCATAGGAAAGGTTTACACTTCATTTTTACATTAGATTTTGTTGAAGGATCACCCTGTCGGGGGGGAACAATATTTTCCTTCCACCTTTCTGGGTCCTTTGGCTCATCTAACAATCAAATTCACATTAGAAAAATTAAGAGGGGAAAAAAATTTAATTTCATATGTATGGAGGCTCTAAAAGAATATAAGGGCCCATAGACAGGCAATTTGGGCTCATATATGTTATTCTGAACTAGGGAGAAGAAGTAGGAGTCTGGGATTTCAAATGGGAGGGAGGCAATTCACACGGAGATGAAAAAACAAATATTTGGTCCCACATATGAGGGCCAGTGACACTGCCCTCAAAAATAAAACAAAACAAAAAAAAACCAACAAATGTTTGCTATGCCATTCAGAGACATTGGGATACAGACAGGACTTTGGTTTTCCAGCACTTCCTACTTCCACCACCACATGGAGCCCATAGTCTTTGTAGATACCTCTGAAGATAGTATTCTTCCTGGAAGAGGTCCTTCATCTAAAATAATTCTTTTAGGCAGTTAAGGGGGAGACCAAAGGCTCTTACTGACCATTTTGGGCCTCAATTGTCTTCAGCTCAAAGTAATCCTCATGCCAGGGTGGCACATTCTGGGGAGATGTGGTCTGAACCCCTACCACCCTTAACACAGTCTGTGAAGGCTACTAATACTGAAAGCCCTAGTGGTATCACAAGAATAGACACCTTTGCTATCTTTTTCTCTCTGATACCATGCCCTTCCCCAACTTCTAAATGTTCTAGACTTGAATAACTTACGTTACTTCAATGGCTGCTGAAATATTTTCAATATTCTTGTTCACAGTAGCAGGCTATGCATATATTTCTAATGCTGTCTTTACCTCTGTCAATCCTCCATCAATTTGGCAGGACTGCGGTTGAGATTCTCACATATTATCCTGCCCCTTTTTCCTTTTTTCCTAAAGGTAGGGCTAGTAGTAATTGCTGGGTTTGAGAAGTTTTGATTTTTCTTGCTTTTGTATTGTTTCCTTGCCCCAGTTTGAAATTACATTTGTGCATGTGTATGTGTGTGTGTGTATGTGTATTATATAATATATATGTGTATATATGTGTGTATATATATATATACACACACACATATATATTATATATAATATATGAAATATATATTCATATATTATAAAAATAATATATATATATATATATATATATATATATATGTTATTTGTAGGGGATTATTTCTCTAAATTTTGTCCTTTGTTCACCTTCTATTTTGAAGAGGTGAGATATTGATAATTTGGGATCTGCCAAAAGAATTAACTGTTTACACAAACTAAGCTCAGCTCTCAGAGATGGAAAAATTCAGATAGGAAGTTATTCTCCTGCAGAATAACAAATAGCCTGGGCATCAGCATGATCTACTCCTGTCCAGCCTGGCCACCATTAGTATGTTTCATCTTTCTGCATTTCCATAGAGTTGTAACTCCATACATTTCTTAAATGCATTCCCTCAGGACACAGGAATATCTTTATCCGTTCTTATACCTATGTCAACTTCATGGTTTTTTCGTAGAGCTTGAGATCATCTGCAATGATCCTGTTCTTTCAAATCTCTCCATTTCCTTCTTCTGTTTATTTATTTTTTAACTGTTCTTCAAAGGAATGGTTCCATTGATCTTGTAGTTTCTATCTACAACTTGAAGAAGTTGCCTCTGAGTGATTTCTCTAGGATCCTTGGGGGAGTCACTTTAGTTTCTCTCTGAGATATTGTCTCTTCTTTGCTTTTAACACTTTGTAAGCGGGCATAAAAAGCTATATGACGAGTTTACTCGTTTCCCACAAAAAATGTGTTAATATTATTTTTAATTTAGCTATCCATTCTTATCTAATGACAACTGAAATGTCTTCCCTCTTTGTAACCCCCCTATTAAAAGCAGTTCAACTGGGTTGCGTCTTTCCCCCACTTTCAAATGCATCTAGTCAGGCTTCTAGTACGTATTTCCCTGTGCATATCTATCTAGTCTACTAGTCAATCTTTCTCCTATGAAATATCTCTCTTCTTTATGTTTAATCATGCTATGTACCATTATTATTATTATTATGATTTCATTCCTCTGATTCTGGTACTTAGAGTGAAATATGAAATGTACATTTTTTTTTGTCCTAAGAAATACAGTTTCTTCTTGATTTCCTGAGCAAAATGGATCTTTTGAGAGAATGTTCCAACTGCAAGCCTTTCTGACCTTTTTTTATTGGCTTATTTGCCATTGGGTTTGGAATAAAAATACATGAAGTTGCTTTTCTAAGCTCAGAAACAAAAAAAATAGCCAATAATCTGTTTAAACTATGTGCCCTCATTGCTTTTTTTAAAGATTTCTCATCCTCTAAGAAGTAAACCACAGTCTAGGCTCTGATAAAGACTCTATAATTAACCTGTCTGCAGCCAATTTGAGATTATTTGTGAGGGTTTAAACCTTCAGCTATGACAAAGCCCTTGAGTCAAAGAGCTCAGCCCCTTTCTCCAGTTCTTTCTGTTGGCTCTAAATGTTTTACAAAACAGGGCCGGCTGAGTGGCACATTGGTTAAGAGCTGGCTTGGGATGCCAGCAGCCCCAGTTTGGATCCCACATATGAGGGCCAGTGACACCGCCCTCTACAGCTAAGACGGTGAACAATAGCTCCACCTGGAGCTGGGCTGCTGTGAGTCTCTGGCAACAGCACAGCTGCAGCCCCTACTGCAGTGGGCTGCCATAGGCTACAGTGTGTGGTCCGCAGCCAGCGTGAGCTGCCAAGAGCAGCTGTGAGCGGCCGTCCAGAGGCCAGCAATTGATCTGCCTCATCCGTGAAGAGCGCAATGACGATACCAACATGGGCCAGTGAAGCAATGTCCTCCACTACTAGACTGAAGAACAAAAGGACAGCAACTTGTCTGTTCCCCTTCCCCAGTTCCCCAAAGCTGTTCCCCTCCCCCAATTCCCCAATATAATTTTTTAAATAAATAAATAAATAAATAAATGTTTTACAAAATAACATAGAAAGGAACAGTGCTTGGGACATTGGGTCTAGTTTTGCCTACTGTTCCTGGTACTTCGCCTTGGTCATATCATATTCCAGCTTAAATCACCAAGTAAAAAGGGCAAAATATCACTCAGTCTCTAAGAGATCAAACCAAGAGGTCTATATACTAAAATTCTGCTAGTTTGAAATAATTGTTGACAAGTAATAAAATCTTCCTCTTCATTCCAACCTTGAGTTTTGTTTACTCCAGTAGAATTTGCTCGGACTCAGGCCAATCTGTATCACATACAGCAGCTTATTCTCCAGTGCCTCCTTACTTCTCACTAAGGCTTAAGAAGCCTGGTTTCCTAGTAAAGATGATCTCTGCATCTGAGGAAACCAGACACAATTAGCGCTCTTAACTATGAAAGTGGGTGGTCTTATGTCACCCATGTCTAAACCCTAAGACTGACGTCACCATTCTAGATTAAATCAGCATCCTTCAAATCTATGCCATTTTGCATCCTAAATGCCAGTTTCTTAAGGCTGCAGACTGAGGCCCAAGATGTGAATAAATAATAAATACATACTCTTTTCTTCTTCTCCTAAGTTAGATAACTGATTAAGACTTAAGTACTCTAGTTAGGATGATGCTAAAATGCTAAACAAACAAACAAACAACTTGATTACTGATACAGCTGAAAAACGATGGGCTAAGATATATTGTCACCATGGACTTTCTAATATTCACTCCTGAACTGTTGAGACTAACCCACCCATCTTTAGTCCTTAGCATGAGAGGACAGCCTCAGGCCTTCCCCAAAGGGCAGAGCATACATACTCCAGTAACTTTGTTTCCAAGATTCACACCCCTGAGGGCAAGCAGATCCAGATGAAAAAAAGTCAGAGAACGTTAAACCAAGCTAGAGCTCTGTCCTTGCTCTTAGATTCACCAATCAGATAAATTGCCTTTCTTCCTTTAAGGAAGAATTAGGAAGTAGGAGAGAGCCACGAGAGGCCCGAAGTATTATAACATTTTTTATTTTTCTTCCAGGGCATAGGATAGAAAATCTCTTCCATGTATAGAAATGTGGCTCTTGGAAAATATTAAGTTTCTGCATCTAATAGGCACTTTTTAATATTGTAACAATATTTTTAAATTACGAGGGGATACCTTTTCATTGTTTTCTGTGTTTTCACAGGGAAGGACAACCATTAGAGCAACACCACTGTCTTCCCCACTTATTTTTCCCCACCTGGAGGACAGTTACTCTTCTGATTGTTAGGTTGTAAGAACCAGCTGGGCTCAAAGAGTTCCCTGGCTTCTTCCTCTCACTATTTTCTCTCTTTGAATACTCTGGATTCTCATTTCTCTCCTCCATGGAATGGGCCTGTAGTTTAGAATAAGTTTCATTTTGGTGGGGTGTCTTTGTAGGTACTCTTGGCTGCATTTACATCACATTCTCCAGTAGCTTCATCAGCCATAAAGCTGATGTTTCCACCTCCACCTGTCAATATGCTGTGACTGACTCTAATTGCTACTGGACTCAGGTAGAGAAAAAAGGAGGGTGTTGTGTATCAGGCCCCTTTCAGCCCCACTAGTAATGTAGAGAAAATATGTGACAGTGCCTGGCCTGGGACAGGCAATTAATAAATCTAAGTTCTCTTCTATTTTAAGTTGAAACATCTATCATACAGATTCAAAGGTCTTTTTTTTTTTCTTTTTTTTCCATATCTTTTGCCCTTGCATATGATTTAAAGACCATTCAACTGGATAAAAATCAAGCTTTTTTCCACTCCTTCTATCATATATCATTTGATTAGGCTAAAATAACACATCAGTTATCTTCTGGCAAACTCCTTGAGTTTTCTTTTTCATTTCTCTCTGTCCATTTACATAATCCAGGCCCAAGCGATGATCAGCTTTCTGTGAACTCTGATCACCCCTCAACAGGTCTTGATGAAAGTGAGGGTAAGAAATAATCAGACAATATGGTATAGTTAATTTTTGTGACCCCAAAGACAGCTAATGGGACCACGGAAGCACCAAGGGGAGTGGGTTCTTTGTTATAAAATGGGTCAAACTTGTTTTCCATTATGAGTCTGCATTGTGTAAGTCAGTGCTATTGTGCTTCTCTATTCTGTTCAGAAAGCTCCTCTCATTCCTGCTGTGGTGAAACAGGAGTGTATGTTTTCCCTGAAAACAGATGGGTTTCTCAGCCTGGAGATGTAGCACAATGCACTTCCCAACTGCAGCTGTCCCAATTTGCAGCCTCCATCCCTCTCTGGACAAGCCCCAGAGTCTTTCTTTAATAATGGCCTTCATATATATAAGAAGAGTTATTGTATGGTGAATCTACTCCTGAATAAGGCTGAACAAGAGGAAATAGCTCTAAATTACACCAAATCTATGCAGTTTGGACATTAGTAAGAACTCTTGAATAGTCTTATTGAATATGGATAAAGGCTATGACAGCATAGGATTATCCAGGTCATCCTTAGGAATAAATTGACAGAAAAATCACTGTGTTGAAAGCTCTAAGGCCTGAGTAGGGTAGCTCTCTGGCTTAGGTATTACCGTTACCCAGTTCCCTAATTGTGACAGACATCACTAATTGATCTTGGGACTCCTATTGAACCCAGACCTGGCCATAGAATTACTCTCAATAGAATAGCACCAGTAGATCAGAGTAGGTGCATGAGACAAAAACTTTGTCATCACTATTTTAAGCCTGCAAAGAAGTCTCTGAAATTTCAGGTATAGATATTGGCATTCAGTGTTTTATTATTAAACATGCTTTTCTTTGATATAATAAAGCACATTTGTAAAAGCTCCATCATTTTTTCAGTATAACACAGTCCAAGAACACTGGACTACCAATAACAAAGTTTCTGAAAATAGTGCATCTAAGGCTCTCTAGCCTAATCCTGCCCTACATTATACCCCAAGGGGGAATAAAGGGAACATGGATGCTTAAAGAATGATACCCTCAGCAAATGGGGGGAAAAATCACTACATAATGCATTAAAATATTTTCATCTGTCACTTTTTTTGATATTTAGTAGAAAAGAGGTACAACCTCTTTTACAGCAGTTTTAGAGAAAAATGAAAAGAAACAAACAATGAGAGGCAATTTCAGGTAGACATATACCAATTATTGATTAAGAAAATTTAACAGAAAATGCAAAATCCACCAACATAATTTTGAGAGATGTCCCCGTTTGGATAGAGTCTGCTCTAGTGGAGATATTGGAACGGTTATCATTCATGACTCTCCATTTAAATTCTCTTCTGAAGTAATCGTAAACTAACTAAATAGAATTCATGACATAATATAGCAAGATAATAGTCATAAGAAAGCTCACAGCTCTCATCCCTGATAGGTTCCTATGACTATAAGCCACAGGAATACATAGGTCCTAGAAAATGTAATTAGAAAGCATATGAGTAAATGTAAAGATTTTCATTCATGCAATATTTGGGACAAGGAGGCACACAACGTGGCCAACCTTCATGTTGTAATTGTCTTATATGTTCAAAGCTGAAACACCTATGAATAAATAGTGAAAGAAGAAAAATACTTGACATGCAGTTATGGTACAGTTTAGAGAAGCAGACCAAGAAACAGTGACATTTCTCTCTCTCTCTCTCTCTCTCTCTCTCTCTCTTGCTACACACACACACACACACACACACACACACACACACACACACACTACATATATGTAGA
Organism: Aselliscus stoliczkanus; assembly: GCA_033961575.1. Taxonomy (NCBI): domain Eukaryota; kingdom Metazoa; phylum Chordata; class Mammalia; order Chiroptera; family Hipposideridae; genus Aselliscus; species Aselliscus stoliczkanus. Next base: position 119,148,541 of record CM066736.1, read on the forward strand.
TCTTCACATCTGTCTCCTAATAGTACCATAAATAACACAGGCTTGGAGCCAGAAAGACATGATTTTGAGTCTCACTTCTGTCATTTATTTGGTGTGTCACTCTGGGCAGGATAACTCAGCTTCATGTATGTTAGATGGAAGTCTTTTCTAACAGTGCTATTCAATACTCTTATGAAGACCTTTAGTGGATTTTCTGCCCTAGTGTAGTGATTTAGCAGAATTATTCCTCTCTCTGTATTATAAATAAAAACAACAAATAACCAAACCCGAGTCAAACAGATTGATGTAATTTCATTTGTAGTTTATATCCCTTAAAAAACAAAACCAAAAAAAAACATTTAGGAGTAATCAAACCTGTGAGTTATTGCCCCAAATCTCAGAATTTCACCTGTTGATGGGAGTTACGTTCTTATAAAAGAAACACTGATACTTTCTGGAATGACTTTTGTTGGGCAATAAGGAGTGTATCTGCTAAAACATAAGCAATACAGTGTACCAAATGGGAGCTGAATACCTGAGCTCCGAACCTGAGCTGAATACCTGAGCTCGACCTCATACTAGATGTGGAACTTTGGAAAAGTTTCTTAACTGCTCTGTACCATAGTTTTCTCATCTGTAAAATGGAAGCAATTATAAGTTTCCACCTTATGGTGTTGTTCAGAGGATTAAACGATTTAATGAAGGAAAGCATTCAGGGCATTGTATGACATATAGGTAATACCATATAAAAATTAGCTACTAATAAACACTAAGTCTACCAAGCTTGTTCATTTGATGCACATAAAGTTTATTTAGGATAAATACACTCCTTTCCTTATAATACAGTCTATGCTGTATAAATCCCTAACAATAGATTTACTCAATAGATTATGACACGTAAAGGGTTAAGTCCCCTGACATTTATTTCATATGAATAGGCCTATCCATACTTAGAGGTAGACCTAACATTTTTAATTTTCCAGACGAAGCCAAATTTCAATATATTTAAAGAAAGAGGATGGGAGGGGAGAGAGAAAGAGAGAGAGAGAGAGAGAGAGAGAGAGAGAGAGAGAGAGAGAGAGAGAGAGAGAGAGAGAGATGGGGTGGGGGGAGGGAAGAGAGAGAAATCCTGGTAAATGGACCTGAAATGAAAATCCTTCTTTTGTTTCATTGTATCATTCATACATACAAAGGAGTGGCTTTGCTTTCCCATTGCCCAACCACACAATTTCAGCCTCTTGCTCTCTCTATGCCTCTTCATTCAGTTATGGATAGCACATTTTGGAGCAGCCCCACCTAGAAAAGGAACTTTATTCTGATTAAATATTGAACATGAAGATGATCAGGCCATGCTCAAACAAGAGAGACCTGAGTTAGTGGGAAATCTCAGCTGCAAGGAGTGGTCCCAAGGAGGCTATCCATTCCAGAAAAGTGACAGAGACATTTCTAAAACTGCCTGAAGACTATAAATCATATTGAGAACCCAAAGAAATCACTGCACATTAGATATGTAAGTATATACGATCACATATACACAACAATGGTTCATATCATTGAGGGATGCAGAAAGCTAAGTTTTGAGTATAAATAATTCTGTGTTCCTGAGACATGTGTTTCCCCGGAGACAGAGAAGAAGAACGAGGTTCACTGCCCATTGGTCAAACAAGCACAAAATAAATGGCTAGAACCTGAGGATTGCCGGTGTTGGGTTAGGCAAAATGGCAACTTGTGACTAAGCAGGATTGTGATGTCCCTTCCCACAGTGCTTAGCAAGCCGGAACAATAAGTCTTTCTAATAGCCCCTGTGGCGTTATCCCATTTTATAGATAAGGACTCCACAAAGTAGGCTTGTGAATCTGCCTGAGGCTGGAGGAAAATTTGTTCTGGAGCTCCTTGTGGGGCTGACTCAGCTGTGCAGTCGTAAAAGGAAGGGTGAAGTTGGAGGCTGCTGAGGTTAGGAAGCCCATCCAATCTCTTCCATTGGTCTTACCCTTTGTTTCTTCAGCTGAAAAATGGTTTGTGTATTTGAATCATGTCTCCTAGAGAACACGTCACCACTGAGAAAAGGCCAGCCATATGACTGACTGACCATGTCTAACACTGTAGCTAGTTTTGCCCGTGGCGATTTCAGCTCTTCTGCATTCGCTCCATTCGGTCATATCCTTTCACCTCCCCTGACCACCAGTCTGGTTGCTGTCAGTCCCTTCTCCTAGCTATTGTGCCTTGTCATCAGAGAGATCTATCTATAATATATCTATTTGCTCATTGCACTCATTGGCTCACAGAACCAACACATTCATTGAGCAAATACTTTCTGTTCTCTGCTGTGTGGCATAGGAAGGTTATAGGTTCACTCATTGGTTCATTTATTCATTCGAGCAACAATTATTTATTCAATGCCTCCTATGTGCCAGGTACTTTCTGGGCACTGGTGATACTACAGCAAACAAAACAGGCAATGATCCCTGTCCTTGTAAAGCCATGTTCAAGTGGGGTAGACAGATAACAGACCTATAAAGAAGTAAAAATATATAGCATCTAGACAGTGAAAGAATTAAAGAGAAACAAACAAACAAAGTAGAATAGGACAATTAGTAAAATTGTAGATAAGTTAGCCAAGAGTACACAAAGAAGGTGTATTTGAGAAAGACCTAGAGAAAATGAGCAGCTATTTTGTGCCATGCACTTTAAATACAAAACAACCCTGTGAAGTCAGTGTTATTTTCCCATTTTACCGATAAGGAAGCAGAGTTTAGTTAAGTTTAGGATTGCAGATTTATCCAATAATACAGACTCCCAGTTAAAATTGAATTTCAGATAAGTGTATCCCGTGCAACACTTGGGATACTAATATGAAAAAAGAAATGTGTTGTTAATCTGGAGTTTCGGGGGCTGGTGAGTAGCTGTGAATTGCTTAAAGAGATCAAAAATACTTAATAATACTACTAATAATAATATTAAACATTTATGTGGCACTTACTATATGCCAGTCATTGTTCTGCATTAATTCATTTAACATTAATAACTCTATTAACTAGGTACCAGCATTGTTTCTACTTTACAAATGCAAAAACAAAGGCAGAGTAGTTAATTTGTGATTTGAAACCCAAGAACTGAATTTGGGACTGGGAAAAGATTTTGTCACTTTGCTAAAGATCTAACATTAATTATAGAACATTACTTTAGAAAGGATTTTTTTCTCTTTTATTTTTACTGTTTCTTAACTCACATACCATCTAAATAGATACTTGTATTTTATGTTTATTTTGTATGACATGTGAGCAATTGTCATTCACTGACCTATTATATTCCTGGATTTCTTATATTTACTTACATGCTTTGTAACATGCCTTCAATTGTTGTACAACATGCTCTAATGCATAACCTCTTTTCTCAATGAAATTCGATCAAATAACTAAGGAGGAAAAATTACTAATTAAGAACTTGCCTATAAATCCTCAATTACAATGCATCGCTGCTAGATGCTTTTTCTGACTTTCCATTACAGTGTTTATCTCTAGATGAAAACTCAGATGAGACAGATATATCAGCTTTGTGAAGGCAGACATTAGCTGACAAAAAAAGGGGGGAAAAATGGAATCTTTCTTTGCTGTCTATGCTAACTTCCGTGTGGATAGTATCCCAAAGTGGAAAGAATACCCCTTCATGCTTTACAACATGGGGAATCTAGGCACTGACAAACAAGAAGGGAACATAGTTACTTATTGCCCCTGATTCTAATTCCACTTAACACTTAATTTTGGATTATTTTAGATGTTTACAAGATATGGGGAGAAATATAAGATAACCTAAGTGTCCGAAGTCCATCTTAATAATGGAATGGAAAAATGTAAAATGCAGGACCTGTCCTTGTGGCCATGGACCCCTGGGTCCCCAGAATGCTACCGAGAATACAGAAGACAGAGACCAAGGGCACAGAGGTACAGATGAGGAGTGTTACTGGGTGCTCATCCATGGGAAGCACAGAGAGGTGCAGTCTGGGCAGATTCGGCAGGACAGGCTCCAATTGCAGCCTTTGAGTGCCCTGATAGGGAGCACTGATTTCACCCCGCAGGAAGTTCCAATCACTGAAGTCTTTGAGCAGGGAAATGTCCTCATTTTTTTCTCTATTTTTATAATTTAGAATAATAACTGAATCACCTATAGTAAGGATAGATTGGACAGGTAAGTCACAAACCTCTTTCAGTAGTAGTTTCTTTTCAGTACGATGGAAAATCACCCGAGCTTGCTCTCTCTCTCTCTCTCTCTCTCTCTCTCTCTCTCTCTCTCTGTCTCTCTCTCTCTCTCTCTCTCTCTCACACACACACACACACACATCATCATCCAAAAGATAAGCCAGCTGTCTCTGCGGACCCCAGTCCAAGACCTGCAGTTTTGCTCTCCATTCCAGTTTCTTTCAGTATTTTCAAAAAATAAAAATATGTGTACAAACACAGAGAAAGAGAGAAAGGGAGGGGGAGAAGGAGAGAGGGAGAGAGCGCGCCATGACTTCCTTTTAAATGTCCAATCTTCTCTGTGGCACCTGCTAAACCACACCCTCGTACAAATAAATTCCCCAACAGCTTCTTTCCTGAAGAATCAGGAGCGAGGCAAGGGCCCTGCATGATTAAGCACACGTTTCATTGGGTGTGTTACTCCATGTCTTTCCTCAATGCGATGTAAAATAGAATGGAAACCAACTGAAAGATTTGACAGGCGCTTTTCATCTTTCTCAACCAAAAAAGAGAAAGCAACATTTGAAGTAGACTTAAACCATAACAAGGGGCCTTACTTTTTTCTTCAGTAGGGACATTTTGAAATTCGTATTTCATTTGCAAGACTCTCCCTGGAGTACTAAATTAAAAAGGATCTCTGATTTCCCAGGTGCCTCATTCCTGGGAGCATCCCCGTTTCTACGAATTCTAAGAGCACTCCCTTCGCATTGAAGAGGGCTCAATTCATGCTGTAATGATCAGGAATTGCCAAACTAAGCACTTCTGTAAATAAGAGGAGAAGAACTCCCAGAAAGACAAATGTACATCCGGGTCAATGTCCAACACGGCTATGAAACCAAATGGATCTGGTTCCAGTCGACATGAGGATTTGGTAAACGAGCATATGGCGGTCCCATTCAAATAATAAACTATCTAAAAATGAAGAGACAGTTCACAAAGAGAAAGCAAAGATGCCAAATAAGCACATGGAAAGATGTTCAACATCACTAGCCATTAAAGGAATGCATATTAAAACCACAATACCTACCTATAACAATGGCTAAGATTAAAAAAAAAAATAATTGTGACAACATCAAATGCTGGTGAGACTACAGGTAAACTGACTGGATCACTCTTATATCATTGATGGGAAGGTGAATTGGTGTAGCCACTGTGGAAAACAGTTTGACAGTTTCTTTAAAAATGAAACATGCAATGACCTTATGACCAAGCAATTGCACTCCTGGGCATTTATCCCAGAGACATAATAAATTATGTTCACACAAAAATTTACACCTAAATGTTCACAGCAGCTTACTCCATAATAGCCAAAAACTAGGAAGATGGAAATAATTTTCAATAGATGAAATGGTTAAACAACTTTGGTAGAAATATACCATGGAATACTACTCAGCAATAAAATGGAACAAACTACTGATATACCAAACTATCTCGATCAATCTTCAGAGAATTATTGAGTGAAAAATGTCAATCCCCAAAGTTTATATGCTACAACATTCCATTTAGATACCATTCTTTAAGTGATAACATTATAGAAATTGAGAACATATTAATGGTTGCCTGTGATTAAGAATGGTGAGGGGAAGCAGAGGGAGTAGAGCGATTAAAGTTCAACATGAGGGTTTCTTACGAAGCTAGGAAAATCCTGTATCTTGATGGCATCAATGTCAATATCCTGGTGGTGACATTGTACTGGTTTTGAAAGATGCTACCATTACGGGAAACCGGGTACAGGGTACATGGGATTTCTACGTATTATTTCTTACAACGGAATATGAATCTGCAATTATCTCAAAATAAAAATTTTAATTAAAAAATAAAAAGGATAAGCCTTAATATAAAAATAAATAAATAAATAAAATAAAAAGGTACCTCTCCTCTTAGCTAACTCTCCTCCATTGCTGCGGCTCCTTTTTCTCTGGATTGCAATAACTGTTCCCCGGCTTTACTTAAGGACAATAGCTGGTAACAATCCCATGCTGTTGTTAGTCTTGGATATTCTACAGAATTCTGTGTTGGTTGCCTTTAACCCTGCTTGATCTTTGTCAAGAATACATTTTTAAAAGCATTACTCCATCTTTTTCCTACCCAGGATCTGAATGATATAAATGTAGATATGCTTTTTACCTGGCTTGGCCATGAGCTCTCAGGAGATGAGAGAAGTTGTGGTGTAATAAAAAGAGCATAAAAGTGAAGGTCAGGGAGCATCTTTTGAGCACCTCTATGTATCAGGTACAAGGTTAAATAATGGTGCGTGAATCATGGCATCACTCACCTGAACTATATATCCTTCTCTCCATTTCATGATAAGTTTTCTACATTCACATTGCAAGGCTTCTAAAGGCTAGACTAGATCTTAATGTAGCGATACCCTAAATCCTTCTAATTTTCTTCTCCTTTAAGCTTTAACACTGAAGTTTCATGACAAATGTGTGAGGAGTTCATCCAAAGTCAAGAGCACTTTTCCCTGTCATTTTTTTGTTAATAAGTTAATAAGTTAGTGTTATCACCTCTCTTTTGATGCACTAGCAAAGGAAGTCTGAGTGGGGCACAGTGTGCTGGGCTAATGTCTGGGGATACTGGCACTTACCCTGCCTCTCATGGAACACCGGATAAGAGATTTAGAACTGCTGACATTTAACTTCCTCACCTAAAAACAGTGAAAAACTAAGATGATTCAGTAGATCCCTTTCCATTCTAATATACGTTGGTTCCATGAAAGAACATATTATTTTTTCCCCAATATTTTTTTTTTCATTGTTGTTGTTTTGTTGTATTTTCCTTTTTAAATTTTTTGATGTCTTTGTTCTAGGGATGTAGTTCTTAATTATCTTTTTTTTTTTCCTGCTCTCTGTAGCCAGTCATTTTCACCAAAGTGCCTTTGCCAAACTCAGCGAAGTAAATATATATATGCATATACATATATATACATATAGGTATGTAATACATAACCATATATAATATATAAATGTATCTTATATGTATGTATAAATATGTACTTAATTCTCATTATATTTGCAATTTGTTTTCATGTATTAGCATGACCAAAACATAAGACTTGAATGAGAATTTTTGTTCATACATGTTCCTAAAGAAAAAACAAACACAAATTCCTTATCATTTCTTTTATTTTTCAACTGATCTCTCTGAATTAGAAATTTAAGAGAGAGAGAGAGAGAGAGAGAGAGAGAGAGAGAGAGAGAGAGACCTTAAAGCAATCCTGTTTCTATTGTTTGAAATCCTACCATGGGTCCCTTGATTTGTACGATTTTCCATTTTGAAGGTATTGCCCAACCAACTGGAATAGTTTTCCTTCACTTCTGTCCATACCACCACACCCCCAACACTGTTTTGTTTACTGGAGGTTTGCTCTGTCCTTTGTATTGTGACAACCTAGTTAAAGGAAATGGAACTCATGTTCTGCGTAGGAGTATCTCGCTCTTACATTTAAATGGCTTGTTGTACTAAGCTTGTCAGAGAAAGGAAACCCAATCTCATTTTCATCTAATATACACTGCAGAAAAATTACTCCAATATGAATCAGAACCTGAAAATACAGAAGCAATTGTTGTTGCTAATCAGACATAAATATCACACAGAGATAATTGCTTTTTTTGTTGTGCAAACAATGTGCTTACCCATTAAATTCAGGCACACGATTGACACACTCTGATCAGAAGCCATTCTTTGACCCAGATTCCTCACAAATGCTGACTTGCTTCACAAAGGAACACAGTTACCATCTACTTTTCTCCGGAGCAAGAAGGCGATGCAAAGTGAAAGCCACTGCTATTTACAAAGCACACAGTAATAACCAAATTGAATGAACACTCATGTATCAGGCACAGTGATAGGAGATTGACTTCCTTTTGTTCCACCTTAGAACCAGCCTAAAAAGTAAATACTGTTAGGCCAATTTTCTTGATAAAGTTAAACAACTTATCAAGCCCACACTATCAAAAATGTCAATAGAGGGACTCAAATCAAGTCCTTTTAAATGACAAAGACTATATCCTCTGTCTACATATAAGATGGTTTAGAACAAAGCTAGAAATTGACAGCCAATCCATCCAATCATTCATTTATTCTATAAATATTTTTTAGCACTTACTGTGTGCCAAGAAGTATTCTGGGACATTGGGATCTATCACTGAAAAAGAAAAATCTTCTGCTATTATTATGCCTACATTATTGAGAAGAGAGATAAGGAGTAAATAATGCACATCAATATAATTTTTAAAACTAAAATGTGTGGCATATTAAAAAGTGATAAGGGCTCTGAAGGGGAAAAAATGCAGAGTAAAAGGGATTGAGTGTGTGGGGTCTGCATATAGTGGGTGGGGGCTGGATTCCTTTTTAATTGAATGGTCCGGGGAGGCCAAACGTTTAAACAAATGTTTGAGGAAGGCAAGGGAATTTGATAGGTGGAAATTGGAGGACGAGGACTTGCAAGAAGGGGAACAATTCATGCAAAGACAATAAGGCGGGACGGTGTGTTGCATATTTGAAGAAAAGGAACAGCAAGGTGGCAGATATGTCTGGAGGAGAATGAGTGAAGGGTTGAATAGTTGGAGTTGAGGATGGAGAGGTAGTAGAAGCTAATAGAAGGCATTTGATTTTTACCCGGCGTAAGATGGGAGCCATAGTTTGGGGCAAAGAAATAACATTATCTGATTTACTTTTAGAAAGAATCTGGCTGCTGTATTGAGAATAAAGTAGGGGAGAGCAAAGTGGAAACAGGAGGACCTGTGAGAAGGCTCACACAGGGTGCTAACAAGTGGTACAATTCTTGATATATTGCAAAGGTAGAGCAAACAGAATTTCCACTGAGATCAGATGTAGAGTTTGAGGGAGAAAAAGTAAAATTCAAAATTGTGCAAGATTTTTGGTCTCAGAAACCAGAAGGATAGAACTTTCATAACTGAGTCAGTAAAGCCTGTAGAAGGAATCAAATGTCAGAGGACACTGCGAATTTCATCTTTGGACACACTAAGTTTGAAGTGTCCATCACACATTCAGTTGCTGATGCTGAACAGGCAGTTGTACTTGTCAGCCTGGAGTTCAGGATCTTGATCTTGTCTGGAAGTATAAATCTGGCAGACTATGGTACTTTCATGGAGACCAGCCTGAGACTACTCCAAAAATGAGTGTAGTTGGAGAAAACAACAAAACTAAAGACGAAACCTTGGGAAACATCTATAAGAGGTCCAGGGAAAGAGGAGGGGCCAGCAAAGGAAAGTTGAGAAGGAATGACAGATGAGATAGAAGGAAAACCAGGCAAATAATGTCCTGAAAGCTAAATGATGAGAGTGTATCAAGGAGTAGGAAGTGACCCACCATGAGCAAGTGCCACTCTATGTCAAGTATGATGAGGACCGAGAAGAGTCTATTGGCTTTTGCACCGTAATGATCTTGCCAAGACCAAAGTCGTTAAAGGGAATGGATGCCTGAGGTAGTGGGTTTAAAAGAAAAATGGAATCAGGAGGGAGCAGACAGAATACACCATTCTTTTAAGGACACAAACTGCAATGGGAAGAGGAGAAATGGTGGAAAAGCTGGTAGGGGAAATGGTCAAAGAATATTTTTTTTCTTTGAATCAGGAGAAATGGTAGCATGTCTGAACGTTGATGGGAAGGGGCCAATAGAGAGGGAAAAATCACTTACAATGGAGAGAGAGGTGGTGACTGCTTGAATGATAGCTTTGAAGTAGGCAAAAGGGGAAAAGATCTAGTGAGCAAACAGAGGGATTGATTTTTAGTTAGAAGTATGGATAGCTCAACTAGAGCAACAAGATTCATAATTAGGTTGAGTCCATAGATGTGGTAGATGTAGGTGGAAAATTATCTTCTGATGGCTTCAATTTTCTCAGCGAAGAAACAAAGTCATCAGCAGAAAATGAATGTAAGAGAGTGAGTCACTAACACTATATAGTATGATTGCTGAGTACCTTTCAAGGCTCACTTTAAGTATGTGATTATAAATGTAAAGTGAGACCAGCCATCAGTACAATGAAGAGGTTTTGATCCACGTACAATCAACTGCAAGGTCATCAGCACTGGGTAGAGGAGGAGTTGGATTTAACAAAAGTGTTTGTTTTGTCCAATAATATTAATAAATGAGAGAGAGGCAAGGGAGTGGAAGATGAACAAAGTGACTATAATGACTGAGTATGAAATTTAGGCAGGAGAGAACACCAGAATAAGGCACAGTGACTAGTTGGTAGACTCAAAGGACAGGAGACCCAGTAGGATCTAATAATTATTGGAATTACAGTAATGGAGGGATTGATCTGGAAAAAGAGAGAGGATAATTATTATGTGGTGATTCATATACAGTTGAGATTAAAAGAGGGCTGCAGTTAAAATAGCATGTGAGCTAATGTAGCACAGAGACACAGATCATTGGAGAAGAGGATCTGAAGGAACTGAGAGACCAAGAGTGATAGAAAGGTATATCCGTACATAAAAGTAACATTCAACCAAGAGCTATCATCATTTATGTACCAAAGGACGTAGCTCAAAGTTTGGGAAGCAGGACAATGAGAGGTGGTGAGCAGAGGATAGAATATGACAGGAGATTCCAAGTTGGGGCTTTTAAATCTATTGGGTTGTCGGAAAAGTGCAACAAAAGAACAGAAAAAATACGTCATGACTTTTCTGACAACCCAATAGAAGCTTAAGTCGGGAGAGGGAGACAGCTGACCCACCTCTAAGACTGACTGGTGGTTTGAGAGTTTTGGGAGAAACAGCCATCTTGGAGAGGGTGATGTGGTAGCCATAGTCTCCAAGCACTTTCAGGTTTCCTTCAGAGCCAGAAGATAAAGGACCATTCAGAGAACAATCTGAGAATATAGGAAGATTTGCTGATGATGGACTGTTAATTCCAGATGACATGCTGAGAAGATTTTAGAAACTGCAAGTCATAGGATAATAGGAAATGCACGAAGTTTATAGAGATTTAAAGTGTGAGAGAAAGAGATAGACTGGGGCTTCTTCTGAGTTATTTTTGAGGGTCCAAACTCCTCCTGCCTCCTGCTATTGGGAGCAGGGTGGTGGAGCACACATTTATGATGTTTAAAACTGGCTAGGCCTTCTGACTCGAAAGAGCATCTACCTTTTACACATTCTTCCCAGTTTTAACAGAACTAAGATTTTGCGGGGCAGGGAAGTCCCCATTTCTCTCATCTTGAATTCAGGTTACTGAGACGTTGGAAGGTCTAAAGATTAGAAATTCTCCCTCTATAAATAGGACGGAATCTATAGATGTCAATGTGAGCAAGAAGGGTGTGTGTATGTGTGTGTGTATGTGTGTGTATGTGTGTGTATGTGTGTATATGTGTGTGTGTTTTTTGTGTGTGTTTTTTTTTGAGGGCAGTGTCACTGGCCCTCTTATGTGGGACCCGAACCGGGGCCGCTGGCTTCCCAGGCCAGCGCTTAACCACCGCACCACTCGGCCAGCCCTGTGTGTGTGTTTATGTGTGTGTGTGCATGTGTGTGTGCGTGCGTGCGTGTGTGTGTGTGTGTGTGTGTTGCATTTGTGTGTGGATTCAGTGAAATAGGAAACCAGAAAATATATTACCAAAAGACTGCTAATCTACTCCCCAGGTAATGAAGAGTTACGCGAAAGGAGAAGCTTTTTCCTAACAAGACTAAAAGCGAACAGTTTTTAGCCTGCTAGCCCAAAATAGCTGATAATAATGAATCTTCTTCCCGCCCTTATGCCTTCCCACAGGCCTCCTGGGATACCTAGAATGCTATGGCTCGTGTTCTGTAAACTGTTTCATGCTTTCTTATCCCTTGGAAAAGTTTCAGGAGGATTGCCTTCAAGGATGGTTAGTGTTTCTTTCCTCTATGTAGAATTCTGCCACTTAGCAAATCAATTCTAGATATCAAAATATTATTTATAATTCCATAACCTATCATGTTGGGGGCTATAATCACAGATATTTGATCCCTTTATATGTCCTTTATTATTATGTAGGTTCCATTTAACCCCCTGCCAATTTTCTTGACAAAACGCCAAGGATTTCCTCCACTTTCCTCACTCATTGTCCAACCAAACTGCACTTTCCTCTCTGACAGTCCCTTCGGACACTCAGTGTCTTCCCATTTCTCAGCTATCACTAGAGTATCCTTTTCACCTTTTTGTAACTTAACTGTACCATACAGCAATCTCAGAAATTGTCTGAATTCTCTTAGCGTAGACAATAACACTCCTTCCTGGGAGCTTATGATAATGCATGAGACAACATTAGTTCTTCTAGAATTTTTGGCCTCTTAAAAGACTGTAGCCAATGTCGGGTACTTAAAACTTACCGAATCAATATAGTGGAGAAAGTAGTCATCTTGAATCCCCACGATATAGATATAAACCCCCCCTTTTTTATGTTCAAAAGAGAGAGAGAGTACAACATAAGCACTGTACAAATTTTAACATGTATAGAAGTTAAATTATCTTTTCTTCTTGAGTCAGAAGCTGTGATATATAGGGAGTCTGCCCACTTACCTCCTACTTTCCAACCAGCTGCCAATACTGAGATGGTTCCTGGGCTATCTGTCCTTACCTTTGACAAGTTTGTTAACTTCTGAGCCTCATTTTTCTCAATAGTAAAATCAATTATATATAAACACAATATGTTTATATATAAAATATAATACAATGACATATAAACATGAGAGAGAGAGAGAGAGAGAGAGAGAGAGAGAGAGAGACAGAGACAGAGACAGAGACAGAGAGAGACAGAGAGAGAAGTGCAGAGGTGAGGGAGAGAAGGGGGGAGAAAGAGAGAGTTAAATACACCCCTCTACTTCCAGTGCCACTCACCCACATAATCAGGGGACCTGGAGCTCTGCCCAGGCTGGATTTCCAGGAACCTTGCTGGGCATGGACATGTGCAAGTTAGCACGCACATGTCTGAAGGTCATGGAACAGAACAAGATCCAAGAGTTTGGGATGAAATAAGGCCTGGAACATAAGATTCAGTTTGAAGTACAGAGAAGTGTCAAACACTAATAATTGGATTGAAAGAAAAGAACTGATTCTACAGAACAGGCCTGGTGAAATGTACAGGTTCAGGGAGCAGATCATGGAACGATTCCCAGAAGCCACGGGACATAGGATTAGAAATACGCTCAGATGATAGGTGAAATGGATGCTGAGTCTGTTCAGCAGGAAGGAGAAAGGGGCACCATTCTGAGTTAGCTGCACAAGGATTACTGCTCCCACCAGATGTGCCCCAGACACTGTGCACATCCTAAAGGATACTTGTCACAAATGTAGCAACACCAGCTTCTTTTGATGACTGATAAGGGGTAATCAGGCAGACTTCCTAGCCCTAAGAGAGGAATAAAATGATCTTTTCCCATCATTTGGAATAATGTGAAAACTGACTTAAAAGGTTTTTCTTTTAAACACTACCGCTGGTGTGATATAAATACATATGGTGTTTTATGGCACAGTCCAAATGTAGAATGGCGCTGTGGAGAACGCTCGCTTTCTGAAATGCCTCCTGCATAGAGCTGTCACTTGTGTGGCAAAGGAAACTTTCTGGTAGCTTCCTGAGGGGACTTATGGGGGGGGGCTCTTGCTGTCACTGATCTCCATGTGCCATTGGGTTTCCTCTGGGTGAGTGAAACCCACAGGAGGTGACGGGACAAAAGTAGCTAAAGGGCTCCCCTGAATGTTTTTTCCTCCTCTATCCCAGAACCGTAACATGCGAGTGCACCAAGGTCAGGGTGCTCTTAGCTTCAGCCTAGGCAGGGTTTAGGGGAGCCAGAGACCAGAGGCAGCCTCACCCAGTTTTCTCAGGTTGCCTGAGAAGTATCGCCATATCCTATGTGTACCGTGACATGAAAAAAGGTGTGATGCACAGAGCTAATTAGTCAGAGGGAATCTGAAATGCACATCCACTTGGAAAGAATGAATCTCAGCCTCTAATAGCAACAGGAAGCTGGCTAGGCAGAAAGACTGCAGGATCTATAGAATTTTACATATGGGTTTGCATCCAGATTGCACCAGCTGAGGGACGTTTGGTTTATTTAACCCTCCTGAGTTTCTGTTTTCTCCTCTGTAAAATGGAAACAGCAACCTCTGCCACTTTCTTTCGACAATGTTAGACACCAACTGCTTGGCTCAGTACTGGGAGCATAGTAAGTGCTCAACCAACACTGTTTTCATACCTAGCCCTCAGCTCACTGAGATCATGGCTGTATGTGATACTATTTCCTTATGTATAAGCCCACAAGACCTTCAAATGAGATAAAAGGACACTAAGCCAGGGATTTCCATATTAAGAAAAAAAGTTTTAACAGAGCCTCATTCTTTGCTTAGAATGTCAATTATGCCTTTCTTCTATTTAAATACGACTCAGTTTCCAGATCTCAATTAAGTAAGCTCCTCCTCTCTGAAGCATTCCTCATTTCCATCCTCCCATGCTAATGAAGTATTCCCTCCCCTAGCCATGCTCTTTGCTTATGTACATTTGGTTTCCGATTCCATCTCACTATGAATCAGAGTTATGTACCTGCTTGTCTTCATTAGGGCATCCCTGGTTCTTTAAATGCTATTTTCTGATCACTCTTTGTACTGTCGCTTCTCTTAAACCTCATCGTATGCCTGGTAACGATCAACAGTACTTATTAGTAAACTGTGCTATATTCCAGGAAGTGGTCTAAGTGTTTTACTGGAAAGATAGTGTTTCATCCTCACAATGACTCAAGGAGATGCATGCTACCACAATTTTGCAGATGAGGGAACTGAAGTGAAATCAGTTGTCCACAGCCGCACAGCTAACTAACTAGTTGTGGAGTCAGCATCTGAATGCAGGCAGACTGCTTCCAGGAGACACCTACCTCTTACCCACCATTCTGGTGATATGGCATGTAGATTTAGAAGGCAGGCCACCCCGTCCCTCTCCGTCAGACTGCAGCTGAGATTGCAGGTAGAGTGACAGGGTAGGAACGCGAATGCGTGGCAGAGAATGCTTCTTTCAGAACTCAGCACATCAGCAGGGGTGTTAAATTAAACTGTCATGTTCCCTCCCACACACAGCGCACGGATGTGAGTCTTCCTTTAGGAGTAGCAGCATGAGGCTGCGGGTAAACTGCCTCGCGCGGCACTAATTTGGATGGCAGCTCTCAACCCAAATCCACATCGCACCGCAAATCAAGGTGGAGATTGTCTGTGCTGGGAGACAAATGATGTCAAACATCTGCTGAAAACATGTCTACAGATTGTAACAAGCCAAACTTACAAACAAGTGCAGGCACAGACACCCCAACCGCCTCGGTGGCACCTGATGGGTCCCGGTTTTTTTTTGTTTGTTTGTTTTTTTATGATATAAGGAAGCTCTTCTGCAGATACCATCTAGGTAAGGTGAGTTGGATGCAGGGAGAAGGACGGGGCAAGAAGGCAGACCTGGAAAATGCCTTTATTGAGTTCCAGGGACAGTGCCTTGTGTCAAGTGGGTATTTAATTTACTTGAGCATATTCGTTTATCAGAGCAAGTCATTTTTCTATATAAAACATTCTAGTTTTTCCACTACTCCAAATAAATCCAATAAACAACTACACAGTGAAGGCCCTGATGATACCTGTGAGCCACCACCAGGCTGGGAGGATTGCGCGCCACAGGCTCCAAAGCAGCTGCAATGGGAGAAGCCCCCAGGAGCACAGCACCGCTACAGGCTGACCTGTAGCTCTGTCCTGTTCAAATAAGAGGGTGTGTGTGTGTCTGTGTGTGTCTCTGTTTTACTGTTGCAAAACAACAAAACAAAACAAAACAAGAAAACAAGGCTCAGAACAGTTAACAAACTTGCCAAAGAGCAGGACCAGAAAAGGCTTCAGACTCAAGTTCTCCTTGACTCTATAACTTGTTCTCTTCCTACCGCACTCCAGCTTCAAACAATGGCTTTCCTAAAGGCTTATTATACTTTTATCCATTCATTGGACAAAAATGATCATGCACCTACTAGGTTATAGAAATGTTTTAGGAACTGGGGATCCCACAGGATATAAAACAGACATAGTCCTGGTCCTCATGGAAAGGGTGGAAAACAAAACAAAACAAAACAAAATTGAAATGTAATTCATCAGGTGGTGATAAGTGCCATGAAGACAAATAATTCAGTCTGGTACACAGGGAGGGATGGGCCATTCTGTTTTCAATCATGTTGTCATGGAACACCCCTGATAGGGTGGCAGTGGGCAGGGAGTAGAAGGATAAACTTCTAGAAATATGTATGAGTCATGCCAATTTGAGCCTGATGAGATCATTTTATGCACAACAAGCAGCAAACACAAAGGCCCTAAGAGAGTCTACTTTAAATGTTTGAGTTTGCTCTAATATAAGAAGAACAAAGAGGCTATTGAACCTGGAGCTCAGTGAAAGACGGAGAAGCAGCAAAATGTATGACAAAGAGATATGTGGGATCAAATAAAGTAGGGCTTCAGAAGCGAAGGGTTGGAAATTACTTTTAGTGTGATGGGAAGTTACTGCTTTTGAACAAAGAAGTGACATCGTATGATTTATGTTTATTGCTACTGTATAGATAATAAACCACGGGGGAAAGTATGTCAAGGATGAAAGCAAAAACACCAACTGGGAGACATCTGAAATAACCTATGTAAGAGACTGTGGCAGAATGCACCAGGATTGTAGCAGCTGACTTTATAAGTGCTTCAAACCAGGATGTATTTTAAAATAGAGTATATAGAACTTAAGGACAAGTAGTATGTGTGGTGTGACAGAAAAAGAGGAATCAAGTAACATCACAATTTTTGTTTAAGCAACTATAACAATGGATTCTCCATTACTGAAATGGGAAAAACTGGAGTAACAGTTATGTGGCGGAGAATCACGAGTTCAGCCATATTTGAGATGCCTATTAGGCTTTTAAATCATGTTAGACATGATGGTCTAGAGGTCAGACTAAACATAGAAAATATATGAATGCAGACAAATTCCATTACATGCTGTCTCCATCTCTTTCTAACCTTCTTTTTCTTCTCAATCCCTCTTATATCAGGACTTCTGAGTTTCATTTACCTAATTCTATTAGGTTCATTCGGGCAGCTGTAAAAGAAGTGTTGCCATTAGATTTTTTAAAAAGCCCTCCTTCAGAAATCAGAGTGAACAGTCTTTCTTAATCATACAAATACATACATAAATATCTAACTTGCTAGTTTAGTTGGAATGATTAGAATGAAGTTATGCTAGTTACAAATAATATAAGAAGAGCTATGAAGAAAGAAGAGTGGGTTTTGATCAGAAATGAGAAATATTGCTATGGAAGAGGATAACAACTCAAAATTAATTCACCCTCAAAGATACTCAGTTTGACATGCTCTGCAGTGCTATGATGAGATTACACTTCTAGTAAAGGACCAAAACATTCCATCAGTGACTTTACATAGCTGAAAAAAGAAGGATAATTAAATTATGTCATATCTTTCCAAAGGGAAGAAAAGTGGCTCTGCCAGTTCTGAATTATAGAGATACAAGAAAATCTAAGATAGGATTTGGTTTTGCATTCAGACAGATCAGAGGTATCCAAGTTAGAGATAAGCCTCTTTGGCGGGGGAGGGTGAGAGGTGGGAGGAACAAGGGAGAAAGAAGAAAGAAAGAGAAAAACAACAGTCAAAGAATAAGGAAGAGATAGAAAGACAGAGTCACAGATAATGATAATTTATATTGTGAGTAACAAAAAATGGATGGAAGGAAGGAAGGAAGGAAGGAAGGAAGGAAGGAAGGAAGGAAGGAAGGAAGGAAGGAAGGAAGGAAGGAAGGAGGGGGAAGGGAGGGAGGGAAATAGAAAACATATCACAAAATGAAGAATGCTAGAAATTATTATTAAACCTGGAAAAGATATAAGAACGTATTTTGGAGGTGGACTTCCATGTAGAAGAAAGATAAGACTGCTGTATAACTTCAGGGGGCCAGAGTCACAATTTGGCTAACCTTAGGGTCATGGCATCTGGCCTCTTCTTGTTAGCTGTGCCAACTAGAACAAGTCACTGTACCTCATTGTGCCTTCTGTAAAATGGAAATAATAATAGCAACTACCTGAAAGTATTGTACGGATTAATTAAAATAACTTTGATGACATAAATTCATGGCCCAAGGCTGGGGGAACTAACTCTGGTATGTGTCTGGCTCCTAGCGTAAAATAAGGGTAAAATGATAATTAATATTGTTCCAGGATAATTCTGGTACTGAAAATGGTCAGTCTAATAGTTTAAACATGTAGCATAGCAGAAGTGAATATTTTCAACTGATTTGTCTTTTTGGAAGAAGAGACAAGTTAGCAGCTAAGAAGCATGTAAAAAAGCACATATGGAGAACAAGAATCAATTTTGGGGGGAAAGATTAAAGATATAAGCTCAGAAAACTCTCACTATTTCCTTGAGGTGCCCCAGGGTTCGGGTTAAATTTTGGCCCTAATTGGAAAAACCACAGCAGAAACCGAGCCACATGGCTTGGCCTAACACAGAGCAGTCTGGGCACACTCACTTGCCACATTGGTTTTCGGACATTTTTCATATACTTTCTAGAACTCATCTTCATATGGTACTGAGGGCCCTCATGTTCTCTCAGCTCAGACTAAACTGACTGCTGGATTTAGCAGTAGAAGATACACAATGAAAATTATTTATGATTATGGCTTAACTGACAGGGAGACCAGGGAAAATCTGCTTCATTGCTGAGGACTGATTGATTGATTGATGGACTGATTTTTTTTTTTTTTTAAGATTTTATTGGGGAATTGAGGGAGGGGAACAGTGTTGGGGAATCGGGGAAGAGGAACAAACAAGTTGCTGTCTTTGTTCTTCAGTCTAGTTGTGGAGGATGTCGCTTCACTGGCCCATGTTGTTATTATCATTGCACTCTTCCCGGGTGAGGCAGTCACTCATTGGCCACCAGATGACAGCTCACGGTGGCTCGCGGCGGCTCACGGCAGCTCACGCCTGCTGCCGGCCACTCATGCTGGCTGCCAGCCACTCATTGTAGCTCACAGAGGCCCACTGCAGCCTACGCCATTGCAGGCAACTCACAGCAGCCCAGCTCCAGGTGGAGCTGTTGTTCACCATCTTAGCTGTAGAGGGTGCAGTGTCACTGGCCCTCATGTGGGATCCGAACCGGGGCCCTGCTGCTCAGAGCTGGCATCCCAAGCCAACTCTTAACCAATGTGCCACTCAACCAGCCCAATGGACTGATTTTTTAACAGGAAGAATAAACAGAGCAAGTTTTCAGGGAGGTAATGAGCACCCCATTCTTGGAAATTTCAAACAGAAGCTTGAGAGGCCATGTTACAACTTTGTTAAACTAATATTTAGCACAGTGTTTGGGATGCTGTGCCTCAGTTCAACAAATGACCACTAGAGAAATTGCAATAGAGAAATGTATTACTCACAGGTCCTGGAGGAAGCACACAGTACACCTCAAGGGGCCACAGAGGAAGCTCAAGGCCAGGTGCAGGGAGTGCAGTAGAACCTGGGACATGTGTCTTTATTAGTGTCTGTAGGTGAAGTACTTTGGCGTTCCTAGACTAAGGCCAGATTGGCCAATTAACAGAAAAGAGTGGGGTTTTGGAAAGCTTTACGGGGCTCTTAGTGACGGGGCACACAAAAGGAGGCAGGGGAGGTAGGTGATCACGAGGGCTGTTGCGGAATTCACATCAGGAATTTACATTTGCTTCTGATTCTGTGGGCTCTTATCTTGGGCATGAGCTTGCCCGAGGGGGCTACTGTCAGCTTAAGTGTCAGCCATAGGCCACTTGGCCAAACAGAATGGATGCCAAGGCAGCAATACTCTGGGGGAGCTTAGTTAAACTCTCGAAAGGCCACTTCCTGAGGAGGCCATTGTGAACATCCGTACAGCAGGAAGGGGTTCTAGTAGACTTCTAACACTGTACCTTCTACTCTGTGTAGTGGGCTGAATGGTAGTCTTCAGAGACACCAGACCTTATTTTCTGAAATCTGACTGTTATCTTATATGGTAACATTTTGCAAATGTAATTAAGGAGATTAGTCTGTGTTTTCTGAATAGGCCCTAAGTAATGCTATCACATGTATCCTTACACACACACACACACACACACACACACACACACACACACGCGTGACCTGAAGACAGAGCAGCTGATTACAGCCTCAGAAAATGTCAACAGCCACCAGAAGCTGGAAGAAACCAGGAGTGGATTTTCGCCAGGGAGCAGAGCTCTGCCTGCACCTTAACTTTGGATTTCTAGGCTTGAGAATTATGTGAGAGTGATGAAATTACTTTTGTTTTAAGCTACCCAAGTGGTGGTAATTTTGTATAGCAGCCACAGGAAACTAATACACTCTGATTCCAGAATTTTTGGAGACAAATATTTATAGGTATGGATTGTCTAGCTAAAGATGGAGCAACAGCAATCAAATCCCATTTACTTATTTCTACTTTCTGTATCTCCTCATAAATGTTATCTTAATCAAAATGCCCTTTAGTCCAATTGCCAGGAGATGTTCAAAGGCAATAAATTGAACTAAATGAAAACTCGAAGAGCTGGTAATTACATAATAAGGGAGATTACAGGAGATAGTTAAGCCACATTGCTTTCTTAATTTCCTCTCAAAATATATAGTGCCAATGGAAAGGAAGTTTTTAGGCAACTATTAATCACACTCCTACCAATTCTTTAAGTAAATCAATCAATGCTCTAAAAAGGTAAAAAAAAAAAAAAAAAAAAAAAGAAAGAAAGAAAAAGAGTTTCAATTAAATATCCAAAGAAGAAACTAGAAGGATAAGGCAGCTGCAGGTATCTCAAATATGTATTAATTAATTAATTAATTAATTAATTCTTGCAAGAACTGTTATGGAGCCCGCTGCTTTCTAAATGACATATTTTGGTACAAAGAACATAACATTGAAAAAAAAACATAGGCAGTTTCTTTCTTCATGAAGCATTCATTATACTTCCCTTAGGAGGAAAGGTAAAATACACATAAATTCAGAAGTAAATAAGATCATCTCACAGCAGTAAGTGACATAGAAAATAAAACAGGCTATGGGATAGAAAGTGTCTCGTGTCAGATGGTGGGAGAGACATGTGAGTTTAGACCTCAACAAACAGAAAAATCTAGCCATGTGTTGATCAAATGGTGAAATGTTCTAGGCAGTAGGAGCAGCAAATGCACAACTGAAAACAACAGGAGTCTTTCTTTAAATGTTTTTATCCCAAGAGGAGATATGGCCAAAGACGGATAGTGAAATGCTGACTAGCTACAGGCAAATGATGGGGCAAAGGGGAAAGGGTAGCCAGAAGGCCAGATGAAATGTCATGATGGCCTGGGTTCCAGAGGGGTTATGAGAGGTCAATCTCCATTTCTCGAGTGACCTAGCATAGATCTGCTGTACTCATGAGTAGGAAGATACATGTGCATTTTAGATACAGACCTTTCAATAAGTTCACTCCTACTTTGTGCAGAAGAGAAGACTGGGTACGTGGGTTCAAGGGGCATTGGACATTAACTGTTACCAGGAAGTACCACTCTCCTTACTGCCTTGAAATTCTAATTTTTTGTTTTATACTTTGTTACACTACATTTGTGACCTTGTAAATATTGTGTATGTGTTTTCAAATACACTTAAATCTCTTATTACAATTGTTTTTCTTTGCGGCAAACACAGCATCTGGACATGTGATACATGTTCTATCGTATTTGGGACCAGATCTGAACAAATATTCACAAAGATTTTTTTAAGATTCAGAAAGAAGCTATTAAAAAATCACTTAGTTTTTATAGCTGGTATTCAAAGTTAACAGACAAACACTTTAAAAGAGGAAGCACTGTTAAAAAATGGAAAAATAATACTATGGGAATAAGGTGTGGACTTGGCTTTGCCCCTAACTTGAAAATATTATCGAACCTCTCTGATTATCCATTGCCTCATCTCTTAAAGGAAAACACTGGACTAACATCTCAAAAATGTTTTCTACCTCTAAGGTTTTGTGAAAATATGATTTGTTTTCCACAACCCAGAGCTTATTCTGACCCTTTTTCTTAGCCACAGCCTGTACCTCACCTATTCATGTGTTTCTATTTTCATTACAAGGGCTTATTATTTTTTGAACGACTTTTTTGAAGTGAATAAATAAAGTCAATTCAAATCACAAGGTTAGAGTCTTTAAAATGTTCTCTGCAGTAAATTGAAGGTATGGTTTTTATGCATAAGACACATTTCCCTCCTCATATTTAGAAATCTTTTTATGTTTTGTGGTTTGTCAAGAATTTTAAAAAACATTCATTCAAAGTGAGACTGTTCTGGCTTGTCTCATATTTCAGAATATACAGTTGCTCTAAAAGGGTTTCCAGGGATTTCTATGTGCAGGGATTTCCAGAGCTATTCAGCAAAACTCAGTAACGTCTTTCCCTTAGGGAATATTTAGAGTAAAGATATAAAGACCAATGTCTCTCATAAAGATTCATTTATTTCATATCATTTCCCACAGGGGATAATAGCATAATTGTCACGGGAAAATATTTCATTCTTTAATATAATTTTGCAGCTTCTCCCATGCACTAAAGATAGCCAATTAACTAATATACATATTAAATATGAGTAGTGGTGGAATTCTGAACTCAACATCAGAATAAGCAGTCTTATTCTTTTACATAGCTCATTTGTGAATTTGGATAGGTCTTCCATGTTCTAAAGTTTTGATTTATTCAACTTTCAAATGGGAGAATAAAAAAATCGTAATACCAGACATTTTTGAGTTCTTATCACATGGCAGGCACTCTGACAAGCATGTTATATATACCATTTCATTTAGTCTTCATAATACTATTATATAAGTATCCTCTTTTGAAAAATAAAGACCCTAAAGTTTTGAAAAGAAGTGAAAACTGAAGATCACAGAAACTCTCAATCATTTACATGACTGCTGGATTGTGAAATTCATGTTTTAACATCTCTATATTATAAACACGTACTGATTTGTATGCTCACAAATTAGAAGCAACATGCTAATTGCAATAAATTGCTTCACAACCATTATGCCTTATTAGAACATGAAGGATGGAGATTATAAAGATGATAAAAAATGATGATGCTCTTGAGGTTGTCAGCCTACAGAATTAACCCTATGAATCAAATAAGTTTACCAAATTTGGCAATCTCTTCCATTTATAGCAATATCTGCTGCCCCCACGTGGTACACTGTATGACTATTCTCCCCTCCACCTGTTAGAACATCATGCCTGTCCTATTACCTGTGTTCTCTGAGTCTTTCTGCTTGCTCTGGAAGGGAAGGAAATAATGAGCAATCATGTTTTTGGTTGCATGTTACTAAAGGACTGATGATACGTTAATGTGTGTATCTGGGCAGGAAGGTTGACTAACAGACTTAAGCAAAAGGGGGAATTAATTGAAAAGATATAGTGAGGAACTTTCCAATATAGAGGCGAAACCACAAATTCAAGTGGGAAACTCTAGAAAGCTTTAGTAACAGAAATGGTTCTTATATCTCTTCCAGGCACAATACCTAAATAAAAAAACACCAACCATTAATTTCATTCTTGCCTTATTCAGGTCAAGTATCAGAGTGTTGGAAGAAAGAATACAACTGATGACACTAAAGTTGCAGTCCAGCTTTTTTTTTTTTTTATAGGATTTTGTTCTTTCTTTCTTTCTTTCTTTTTTATTTTTATTTTTTTGAGGGCAGTGTCACTGGCCCTCATATGTGGGACCCGAACCGGGACAGCTGGCTTCCCAAACCAGCACTTAACCACTACCCCACTTGGCCCACCACAGTGTAGCCTCTTAAAAGTACTAGTTGGAGAAATGACTGCTAGAGCAAAAGGGGCTTCAGGGATACCTGCTGACTTTTATGATGGTAACATGGGTATCATAATTTACTATAAATAAAGAAAAAAAGTCCCCCAAAGCATATTAATCTGACTTCAGCATGGAAAATTGAATGTTGGACAACCAAAACCCACAAAGGTCCATTAAGCGCATTATGTCTAGTCATTCTGATCTGACTTAAAACATAAAATCTGGACTTTGAGCCTAGTACCAGGATCAGGTAAGACTTTTAAAGTGTCTTGGGGACTGAGTACAATTTGAGTGTTTGAGGAATATAAATAAATGACATCAGGAGAGCAAACTGCAGGTGCCCAATTAGCTCAGTTGTAAGAGCATGAGCTCTGAACAATAGGTCTGCCAGTTCGATTCCCACATGGGCCAGTAAGCTGTACCCTCTTCAGCTAAGATTGTGAACAATGGCTCGACCTGGAGCTGGGCTGCTGCGAGTGGCTGGCAGATGCTCTGAGCTGCCGTGAAGCTGCCATGGGCTGCTGTGAGCCTCGGGCAGTAGCAAGCGTGAGTGGCCGGCAGTCAGCGAGAGCTGCCACAAGCCATCATGAACGGCCGTCCATAGGGAAGAGACCGACTGTCTCAACAGGGAAGAATGCAGTGGTCATATGGTCATAATACCAACATGGACCAGTGAAGCATCCTCCACAACTAGACTGAGGACAACGAATGAATGGTTCAGAGATTGGGGGTGGGGGGTAGCAGGGGAGAGAAGAGGGGAAAAAGAAAAAAAGAAAGCAAATTGCGATAGACTGCATTGTAATTCCCAACATTCACTCTTCTCTGTATTTGCATATTTGTTATGTAATTTTTCAGCTCCCTCTCCTAAAGATGGCGTGTATATTCATGTTGAACTTGGTCATATGACTTTATTTGCCCAATGAAATATGGACAGGAGTCCGTATGCTGGTTCTCAACCAAGGCCTGACGAACAATGTATGTTTCCACTCATTCCTCTTGCACTTCTTCCATCATCAAGAGATGAAAATGCCCTAGGCAACCCATTCATCCAATAAGTCTGAGAAATATGTATAACACACCTGGAACTAACCAAACTGCAGCAACTGGAAACTCAAAACTGATGCTGTGAATGTATATTGTTCAAACACTGTTGAGTGGCTGTATCCACTGCAATTCACCATCTGTATAACTAGCATTTCTACTTCTTGGTCTAGACCCCAGAGAAATGCAAATGTATGTATGCAGGTATGTATGCATATGTATATATGTATTTATGTATGCATGTATGTGTATATACAAAATTACATGCAAGACCATTGATGAATCTCATAAGCATAATATTGAGCAGAAAAAGCCAGACTCAACACAATTAGTAACGTATGATTCCCAAAGCTCACAAGAGGCAAAACTAATCTAAGATGGTAGATATCAGGATAGTGATTATCTTTGGGGGAAAGTAGCAGTGGAAGAAAGGGCCGTTGGTTGCTGCTAATATACTGTTTCTTGATTTCTGGGTATGTTCATTTTGTGAAAATTGACCAAGTCTGAGTCTTGTGATTTATTCCTTTTAGTATGTATGCTATTAATAAACAAAATGCACATTCAAGTGCTATAGGAAGATTAATGAAGGAGGAGATTCTATTTTTCCTTCACATGCCACTTCTGCTTTTAAAAAAAAATGTATTGTTCCCGTATAATTTAAAAACAAAATTAATTAGTAAGACCAATTTATTCGTTGGTTGGTGAAAAAAAGAAATTGATTCAAATACACACAAATTGCATTTATATTGAGCTTTGTAGATAAAGAAGTATTATGCATCTGGTGTGGAGGTACTGAAAGTGAAGTCAAAGAAAAATTTTCAGAAGAGGGGCAGTGTTAGGAAAGAATAATTATGATAGATTAGGGTAAAAAAGATCAAATATATGGTGATGGAAGGAGAACTGACTCTGGGTGGTGAGCACACAATGTGATTGATTATATAGATGATGTATTACAGAATTGTATACCTGAAGCCTATGTAACTTTAACCACCATTGTCACCCCAGTAAACTTTAATTTAAATATATATACATACATATATATATATATACATAAATATGTATGTATATATGTGTATATATGTATATGTGTGTATATATATATATATATATATATATATAAAATATTAAATGCACTTGAGTTGTTTTGTTGTGGCTAGAAGCTTAGGTTAGGCCCAACCTAAATATATCAGGCTTTTAATAAAAAATTTATGAATAGATTGATGAATAGTATGTGGGCAATAAGTATTAAAATGTTCCTTGGCCAGTTTGGACTTCCTACTGTCTCAATCAGACAGTGGGATTTCTCTGCAGCTCTTAAAGTGATCATAACTTTGCATCTGAAAGCTACCTCTGCCAAAGTAGAGACCAGAATCACACAAACCAGTTGGAAAGATTGTAAATTTTCAAGGCAAGAAATAATCAAAACCTAAAGTTAGTCCAGGAAAGGTAATTTTTATGGTAGTTTTTTGGTAACATTTCTAAAACCACATTAGTCAAGCATTTGGACAACCACACCCCTTCATAGGAAACAAACATTACTAATAATTCATTAGAAAATAAAAACAAGAAATAAAGCCTCTATTTACATAGCAAAATCACCACAGCATTGTGTCATGATCAGGCAGACTCTGAGCCACCATACGGAGCCAAAAATGCATTTTCTCTTAACTTGATTTTCTTACCCTCTCCAATTTCTGCCACTGCATCCCTCAGGATAAAGTTCACTCCACCTCAAAATCATGTCCTATCATTGGAAATGTGCATCAGAAAAGCCTGTGGATATGACCCACAGGAATGAAATCCCTTCAAAATGAAGCTTAAAGTTGTTCTAGCATTTCATGTACATATACTTTCTATGGTGCATGAAAATTTTGAGAGAGATCAGTATTGCCTCTTTACTTCCCTTATGATGTGAGGCAGGTTAGTAAACTCTGCTGGGTGCATAGAAACCCACCTATGGATTTATCTCTGGTCAGTTAGAATAGATACATAGTTCATAAAATCACAGAAGCATAGACTTGAAAGCTTGAAAGGATTTAGAGACTCTAATCCAACACCCTTATTTTACAGATGAGGAAAATCGAGAATTGAATTTGTATTTGCCCCAGATCACTCTCCCAGTGACTAATACCCTACAAAGAAGAATACAGGTGTCTGGAATTCTTCTGGTATCACGAATATTTTCTGAAAATAATTTAACTAGGTACTGAGTGTTCTCAGATTCTTGTGTGACAATGACCTAAACTTTGACTTTGTTTGCCTACCAACATATATGACTGCCTCACTTATATGTGACATTAATTTTCTTGTCATGTATAGTTTTGGGGATTTTGCATATAACACTTGTGTAAAATGGAAATAAAGTATTGGCGTTTATAAATACCCATACATTTATGCAAACAAATATCACATTCAGTTAAATGGGGCTGCTGAAGTATATATTTAGTCAATTTACTAGTTAGTTAATTAGGGACTCTGTTATTAAAACTCACACCTGGTGGAATAAATGTAACTGCTGGGCTTGCAAGCCACTGAAAAGTGATAGCAATATTAGAGATCAAATATGTTTCCTGAAATTAAAATACTTTTCAAGTCAAATCAAAGTAATTGTTAGGATAGTGGCAGATGCCAATTTTTTTCAAGAGATTCAATGCATAATATTCAAAAGGATATTGAATACACAAAGGCTTGCAAGACCAGGAAAGTATGTCCTATAGGAAAGAGCTGAAGGCCTGTATGGCATATGATATGCTTACTTCCTGCCTTTTGGTGGATTCCTAGAGGATAACAGAAAGATGAAGGACATGGTTATGACTGAATGTTTGTATCCCCTGAAATTCATGCATTCAAGCCCTACTCCCCAGTGTGGCTATATTTGGAAATAGGGCCTCTAAGGAAGTAGGTAAGGTTAAATGAGGTCATAAAGGTGGGGCGCAGACCTGAAGAGATTTGTGTTCCATATAAGAAGTGACACCAGAGAGCTTGCTCTCTCCACTCATACATACTGAAGAAAAGCCATGTGAGGACAGGGCAGGGGCACAGCTGTCTACAAGTCAGGAAGAAAGCCTTCACCAGACATTGCCCTGCTCTGGAAATTAATCTGGGACTTCCAGCCTCCAGAACTGTGAGAAAATGAATTTCTGTTGTGTAAGCCACCTAGTCTGTGATATTTTGTTATGGCAGCCCAAACAGACTAATACAAACATAAAGAAATGCTTCTCAACCATCAGTTTATCCCAGCAGATACATGAGCTTTAGAGACTCAAAAGAAAAGAAAGCAAGCTTAAAAACAAACAAACAAATATAACAATAAGATTTCAAAGAAGCAGAGGAAATAGAAAACCTTTGTAAAAAATTTTGGTAGCGGACAGTGTGGCAGTATAGTATAATGATGTGAAAGAGAAGGACGTCTTCTCTTTAATTAGGTTTACACATTAGGTCTAAAGCATTTCCCTTGCACAAATGAAAAATAAACAAATGAGACTTCATCAAATGAAAACATCTTGTTCTCTTCTTTAAAAAGTTTTTGCAGAGCAAAAGAAACCATCAACAAAACAAAAAGACATCTCTCAATTGGGAGAAGATATTTGCCAATGATACATCCAATAAGAAGTTAATAGACAAAATTTATACAACTCAACAATAAAAAAATCAAACAAGCCAATTAAAAAAAAATGGGCAGAGGACCTGAATAGACATTTCTCCAAAGAGGACATACAGATGGCCAACAGACATAGGAAAAGATGTTCAACATCACTAATCATCAGAGAAATGCAAATCAAAACCACAGTGAGATATCACCTCATAATTGTCAGACTGGCTATCATCAATAAATCAACGAACAACAAGTTTTAGCCAGGATGTGGAGAAAAGAGAGCCTTCATGCACTGTTGGTGGGAATTGTAAATTTGTGCCGCCACTATGGAAAACATTATGGAGGGTTTTCAAAAAATAGAGGTAGAACTACCTTATGATCCAGCAATTCCACTACTGGGTATTTATCTGAAGAAATACAAAACATTAATTTGAAAAGATATACTCGTATGCACCCCTATTTTCATTGCAATATTATTTACAATAGTGAAGATATGGAAGCAACCTAAGTGCTCATAAATAGATGATTGGATAAAGAAGATGTGGTACATATATATGATGCAATATTACTTGGCTATAAAAAAAGGAATAAAATGTTACCATTTCCAACAACATGGATAGACCTAGAGGGTATTACACTAAGTGCAGTAAGTCAGAAAGAGAAAGACAGATACTACAAGATTTCATTTGTATGCGGAATCTAAAAAAAACACAAAACACAAAATAAATAAACAAAACAGAAAAAGACTCAAAGATACAGAGAATAAACTGATGGTTGCCAGATGTGAGGGGGGTTGAAGGGCTGGGTGAAAAAGGTGAAGAGATTAAGAAATAGAAATTGGTGGTTACAAAATAGTCACTGGGATGTAAAGTACAGCACAGTGAATAGAGTCAATATTGTTGTAATAACTATGTATGGTGCTAGGTTGGTACTAATCAGGGGAATCACTTAGTAAATTATATAAATATCTAACCATTATGCTGTATACCTGCAACTAACATAAAATAATATTAAATGTCAAATGTAATTTTAAAAAAATTAAAAATGATAATAATAATAAATAAAGAACTTCTCTTTGCAGAATACATCACAAAGTTAGGTGCAAGTATCATCTACAAGGATCACTTAGTTGCTTAAAAATGCATGTTTTGAGTCTTGCTCAAAATTAGATACTATGACTTTAAACTGGGAATCTATGGTGTTAGCAAGAATCTGTATGCAACTTTTGAACAACGAAGTTTGATAACTGCTATCTTAGAGGGTAGTAAATGCTAATCAACAGAAGGTCTTATGTGAGTTACCCTACAGTTTTGTCCTTGGCTTAGTCTGTTTAAAATATCCTTGGGCCAGCTGAGTGGCACGGTGGTTAAGCGCTGGCTTGGGAAACCAGGGGCCCTGGTTCGGGTCCCATATGTGAAGGCCAGTGACACTGCCCTCAAAAATAAATAAATAAATAAATAAATAAATAAATAAATAAATAAATAAATAAATAAAATATCCTGGAATGAATTAAAAACTCAATACAGAAAAATACATAATGCTTTGAACGACACTAAGCTTTGGTGAAGAAGGCTGAATCAAGATTTTTTTTTTTTCTTTTAAAGATTTTATTGGGGAATTGGGGGAGGGGAACAGTGTTGGGGAATTGGGGGAGGGGACCAGCCAAGTTATTGTTCTTCAGTCTTTGTTGTGGAGGGTGCCAGTTGCCATCTGGCTTCCCTTTGGCAGCTCATGACCTCTAAGCTCAAGGTGCTGTGTTCCATCTTAGTTACAGGTGGGCATAGCCACCATCCCATGTGGGAGTCAAACCAGCAGACTTGTTGTTAAGAGCACACTCCCTATCCACTGAGCCATCCGGGCAGCAGCTCAGCTCAAGGTGCCGAGTTCAGTCATAGTTGCTGGTGGGCATAGCCCACCATTGAACAGGCAATCTTGTTGTTACACCAGCTGAGCCATCCTGCCACCTGTTGGCAGCCCAGTGACAGCATAGCTAAGACACAGCATTCACTGGCCCATGCGGGAATCAAACCGGTGGCCCTGTTGCTCAGAGCACACGCTCTAAGCCAACTCTTAACCAACTGAGCCACTCGGCCAGCCCCTGAATCAAGATTTAAATTAATAACACAACTCATTGAAGATATCAAATTCAACATGAATACATGTAAGCATCTTGGATTTGAACTTTTAAAAAACATTTGAAAGTTTCAGAATGGGGAAGAATCTATTGGCTGAAATATTTCATAGTTATACCAGGACTTGGTACTGCCTGCAGTCGACAGGTATTGTGTTGATGATGACCATTGGTAGGTGGAACCTGAATAACTTCATTGTCTTGTGCTATTAATGTGCCACATGGTGACACAACAATATGACATCCCAAGCTTATCAAAAAGCAGAATGTGGGCCGGCCGAGTGGCGCATTGGTTAAGAGCTGGTTTTGCGACTCCAGCGGCCCTGGTTCGAATCCCACATATGAGGGCCAGTGACACTGCCCTCTACAGCTAACTAACAACAGCTCCACCTGGAGCTGGGCTGTGCGAGCCCTGGCGATGGTGTAGGCTGCAGTCCCTGCTGCAGTGGGCTGCCATAGGCTACAGTGAGTGGCTGGCAGCCAGCATGAGCAGCCTACAGCCAGTGTGAGCTGCCAATAGCCGCAGTGAGCGACCATCCAGAGGCCAGCTACCCATCTGCCTCATCAGGGAAGAGTGCAATGATGATACCAACATGGGCCAGTGAAGCAACATCCTTCGCAACTAGACCGAAGAACAAAAAGACAGCAACTTGTCTGATCCTTTTCCCTGATGCCCCAAAGCTGTTCCCCACACCTAATTCCCTAATAAAATCTTTAAAAAAAAAAAAACAACAACGCAGAATGTCTTTCTTGAGAACTTGCAGGAGCAGAAATATCTTTTGCACACAACATTTTAGAATCACCTCAGTCCCATAACAGAGTATTTGTGTGAGTGTGACTATGTGTGTGTGTGTGTGTGTGTGTGTGTGTGTGTGTGGTGTGTGTATATATGTGTGTGTTGGTGAGGTGTAGAAGGGGGTAGATTCAAAAACAGTCAAACTAGAATTTGCTTCTTATTCTGAAAGATTTATTCTCAGGCATCTTCTCTTATTCTGTCCTTTACGCTACATTATTTTTTAATTTCAACATCTGCCTACAGGCCTAATGAATTTTTGGCCTTTTCTAGTGTTCTTCGCAATTTGAAGAATCTTTGTTTATCCTTATCATTCAGGAAGTGTATGAAGCTATGATTAGATGCATCTTTTTTATCAACTCAACTTGCCATCTGAGTTCTTTTATTCTGATGAATCTTATTTCATTTTCATTTAACTTACTGTAAATGTTAACAATGTGATAATTTTAGCCTAGGCTTATTTTTATATATTTCAAGACTACCTCTTCCCAATTCTTCCCTCTGTGAGTCCTCTCCTTCTAGATGTCCTTGAACTCCCATGCTTGGTTTTCTGGGTCTTCTAAATCTATCTTGCAGGTCTCTTACATTTTCTCTCATTTTTGTGTGTGTCTTTATTCAATTTTGCTTGATATATTAAGATGTTTCTTTCATTTCATTTTGTAGGCCATGAGTGTATCATTGGAAATCATGGTTTTCCCCCTAAATGTTATGTTTTTGGGCAGCACATGAATATCACTATGCCTTTTGTTATTTCACTTGTCATTTCTCTTGTTCAGTAGATCTATTTCACTCTTTTTATTTGTTTTACTCATCTGCTTTGGCTGCTACTCTAATGACACATCTGTTATCATTGGCTCATTTGGGGTACATTTGGTGATTGTCATACCTTGTGTGGTAGTACTTTTCTCAGGGGTAGACTGGTCAGTATTATAGGAATAGAGAGTTAAAATCCTTTTACTGAGTGACATGAAAGAAGCCTACTGATCCCCCAAGTTTCCCTTCTTTCTGAATTTCATGGGTAGAGAGGACTTGGCTTACCCATGTAGCATATCCTTGAGTCTTGGGAGCTAGGGAGAACCTTATAAAGTTATCCTAAGGCAGGGTACATTAAATGTGTGGATTGCATTCTAATAAATGAATGTTAAACTTTCTTTTAGTAGTAGAACTATATTAATATCCTGGGGCTGCCATGACAAAGTATCACAAAATGAATAGCTTAAACAACAGAAATTAAATATCTTACAGTTCTGGAGGCTACAAGTCTAAGATCAAAGCATTGGCAGGGTTGATCCCTTCTTCAAGCTGGGAAGGAGAATGTATTCTATGCCTCTCCCCTAGCTCCTGGTGGTTTGGTGGCTATCTTTGGCATCCCTTGTCTTGTAGATGCATCAATTTAAACTATGCCTTCATCTTCCCACAGCCTTCTCCCTATTTGTATATCTGCCTCTATCAAAATTTCTCATTCATAAATGGACACAGTCATATTGCGATAGGGCCCACCCTAATGACCTCATCTTAATTTGATCATCTGTAATGACCCGATGTCCAAATAAGGTCACATTCACAGGAACTAGGGGTTAGGACTTCAACAGTTTAGAGAGGAGACACAGTTCAACCCATAAGAAGAACTGTTTTTTGTTTTTGTTTTTGTTTTTCCTTCAAATGGCATCTTACTCAGAAACTCAATGTTTAAAACAGAAAAAAAGTAAGATCTTGTTAAATGAGGGTGGAGGCAAAGCACAGCTCACCCTAACTTCATCTCACTTTCTTAAACAGCCATTGAAATGCCCCTGAGACACCTGTACCTTCCTCAAAGCCCAGTTTAAAAATGGCTATTGGAGAGCCCCATTTTTAAATAATTGTATGCTAAACCATTTTAATAATCTGATATTCTTAAACATGTAATTGTTTATGTTTTTTCACTATTATAAGCAACACGGTGCTAAGCAACTGTGTAGCTAAATTTTTGTGTACGCTATTGATCATTTTAGCGATATTTTCTAAACTGAAAAGGCTTTTAAGTATTTCAGTATTGTTAGCACCTTACGGCATTTTGCATGCTCTCAAAAAAATAAATAAATAAAGTTATCCCAATTAACTTTCTTCCAGCTTCATGCCCTGTACTTTTAAGTTTAGCTGGCCTTTATCACAGAATACTATTTTTCCATCTTGTTCTAAGTTATTTTAAAAGGAAAAAATCTAGTGATTCTATAAGCAGGCCTGGAAGAGCCCACCCCAGAGTCAGAGTCTGCCCTTATTTTTAAAAATGTAGGTTTGAAGATTGAGAAGAACACGATTAGGCAGAGGAAGCACCTGTAAGCTTGGGGCTCATTTTTCCAACTGAGGCACTGTCTTAGTTTCCTAGGGTTGCAACCAATTACCACAATCTAAGTGGCTGAAAACAGGAGAAATGTCTTGTCTCACAAGTCTGGTGGCCATAAGTCCAAAATCAAGGTGTTGGTGAAGCCGTGCTCCCACTGAAGACTCTGGGGAAGAATCCTCCTTGCCTCTTCCAAGCCTCTGAAATCTGCTCACTGTCCTGGGCATCCCTTGGTTTGCGCTTAGTCACTCTAGCCTCTGCCTTCATCATAACACGGCCGACTTCCCTCCGCATACTCTATGGCTTCAAATCTCTGTCTTTATAAGAATATCACTCATTGGATTTAGGACCCATTTTAAATGAATAACCTCTGCAAAGACCCTATTTCCAAATAAGGTCATATTGAAAGAGACAAGGGATTAAGACGTGACCATATCTTTTGGGGGAACACAATTCATCTCACATCAGGTACCAACTGAATTCCGAGGCAAAGGTGGGTGCCTAGATTTGGGGCTGTTCTTAAGAGAAGTCCAAGGGAAGCTAAGATTAATCCAGCCTTCTCTTCTTTCATCTAAGACCTAACCTCTCTGTGACTAGTGATCCGTCTCCAAATGACGTCCTGGATTGGAACCATTTTCTGTGAAATGGAGCCAACTTCCACGGCCAATCTCTGCACCATGAACACACAATTAAAAAACAAAACAAAACAAAAAAACCCACATTGTCACAGAGACTAATTGTATCTAGGGATGTGACAGGATTCTGCGGCATGCCTTTTTCAATCATTGCATTAATTCAGTTGTGTTAAGTGGCTCCATACAGAGAGAGGAATGGCATGTTTTCATTAATATAAGTGGCACATTTAATTATAGACTCAGAAGCACACGTTTCAGTACATTCTGTGAGGGAGCAAACGGCATTTTCTGCACCTTTTGATACAAATATAGATTCTAAATTAGACTCTTCATAACGCTCTTAGAGTAAAACCACCCCAAATTTTCCATTTCACTAATTTATGTCTTTCTCCTGATACAGAGGTTAGCACTGCTTACGGCTGACAAAGAGGAGTCAGAGAATTCCAGCTTTTACTTTCATAAACAATTTTATGGAGCAACAGCTATGTGCCAAGCCACATCCTGAGTACCTGGACTATATCAGTATAAAATTAATAAATAAAACAAAGAACACACAAAGATCCCAGCCTTCATGAAGCTCACATTCTGTGGCAATATTCACTGATTGTTGTTTTATTTTTCCATTTCTGTTGTTAATTCTGGATGCTACCTATTTGTGCTAAGTTGAATTTTTAACTGGAATCAAAATGCATAAGGATCAAAATTCTTTATGCTAGAAAAACCTAATGCCTTTCTAAACTTTTCCTCTCCTTTCCTCTCCTCCTCTCCCCTCTCTTCCTTCTTACCCTTCCCTTTCTCTCCACTCCCCTCCTCTCTCTCTCTCTTTCTCTCTCTTTCTCCTCCATACGTTATAACAAGAAAAACTGGCTCTGGAAAATAATTGAATTCTGTCTTCTTCCTGACAAGCCTCAATGCAGTGCTCTCTCCCTGAAGTGTATTTTTAAAGGCGTCTCTCCCAATGATTTGGGGGACTCCCTGTTTAAGGCATTAGTAGTAGTGAAGAACATTCATAGATTTGAAGTTTCATTTTTTAATATATTCTTTGACTTTTCCAGTCATAAAGGGAAAACTGAGACACACTAATATGCATATATTACACTGACATATTGATTTAATTTTCTCTTATATTCTTTTTTAAGGTCATTTGTGAGCCCCATTTCTCCAGCTCTGACTGTAAGCTCTGTGAAGGCAAGAAAATGTTTCTTTTGCTATTTTTCTATTCCTTATTGTAAGAACAGCCTCAGACAAACAGTAGATATCCAAGGAGTACTTTTGGAAAGTGCTATTTTCCACTTGGCAATTCTTAGGATTCTGTAATGATAAAGATTTTATCAAATGCATTTAATTAGTTTGCAGTCATGTTCAATATCATGAAAGAATAAACAGGAAGCTATGGATATGAAATGCCTATGTTCTTTTCCCAAGCTAACTGCACAGTACTTCTACCTTGCTCATAAGTAGCACAGAATTTTGGGCCTTGAAGCAAACTTCAAGTAGCCAATCTTCACTCCACTATATTTCATTAAATGTTTAGTTTTCGTTGCATCATGTTTCTACATTTGAACTGCCCCTGTGTTGCTTACTTAATTCACAAGTGGCTCTAATTGTTAAAAATGTTCGTTTTAACCCAAGTCAAAAGCTGCCTCATTGTGACTGTCATTAACGAGTCTTAGTCAAGGGCAGTAAGTAGTTTCCCCTCATGTAATGGACAGATTCTAAGATGGTCCCTAGGATGCCTGTCCCCTGACTCTTACACTTGTGTGTAATCCCCTTTCCTTTGGCCTGGTGGGTCCATGACTTGCTTATGGGCCCCTAACCAATAGAATAGGGCAAGAGTGACAGAATATACATGATTATGTATACATGATTACATTACATAAGACTGTAACACCCATCTCGCAAGGAGAGTCTCTTTCCCTTGTTGGCTTTGAGGAAAGAATCTGCCATGTTGGGAAGCTCCATGTGGCAAAGGACTGATGGTGACCTCAAGCTAAAAGATAGCAAGAAATTCGGAACCTCAGTATCACAATCCACAGGGAATGGGCTGCTGCCCAAACCACTTAGGCTCAGAAGAAAATTCTTCTTCAGTCGAGCCTCTGAAAAGAACCCAGCCCTGCTGACGTTTTGATTGAAACTTGCGAGATACTCAAGCAGAAGACCCAGCTAGCTGTATCCAGGCTCCTGACTTACAAAAACTGAGATAATATGCATTGCTTTAAGTCACTAAGCTTTTGGTACTATGTTGGTTACACACCAACAGATAACTCATGCATAGCTTATGCCAACTCTGAGCATTGAGTAAAACCTCCTGGATCACAAAGGTTAAGAAGGATTCTGAAGCCACCTTTGGGCTCAATAAGAATATGCACCATAAGGTGTTAGTGATGTTCCGTGAACATAGCTATGAGAAGCAGTACACCTGTCACTTGTAATTCATCCTATTCTAATTTATACTCTGTGATATTAGAAAGAACAAGTGAAGTGTTTCGACTCCTCGTCAACTCTTGACTCAAGATCAACGCTTTAGGAGGTTGTAAGGTGAGTGTTCAGGAAAGGGACATGGGTGAAACAGGATACATGTAAATGCTTATGTATAATAGGTGTGAAGGGATGTGACTACAGCAAACAATCTGTCTGCAGGGCTCAAGTTCCAGTCTAAAGCACTCAGCTGTGCATAAGCTAAAGAAAATGGTGGCTATGGGAGATACCAGCCCAGTGTTTCTAGGTTTAACAATGTTTCCATAGAAGCTAAATATCTCAGTTGTTATGTGAAATGTCCCACTTGTTAAACATTGGCTAATATTTATGCACAACCCTCACATTAATTTTCTCAATGTGTTAGTTGCACTATTGAACCACAAGCTGCTGCTGCTGATGTGCTTTCTCTGCAGACTTCACAGTTTGACCCATTACACAGTACTAAAGTCACCAACATCATTTCCTTTCTACCTACATGAAAGGCAATTATGAGATAATCATCCATCAGCTTAATTTTTCTCCAAGCTTATAAAATTAAGTGGTAGAATGAATATCTAAGGATGAAATACATGGAATGCTTAATATTGAGTTAACAATATAAAAGCAAGACTCTGGCCTCAATTAGTTTCATGTACACACTTGCAAAGTCAGTGGAAGGTGCTTCTGAATGTATGCAGTTGGTTCAAAGACCTGCTGATGCCGAAATCATGATATGTACATGGTAGTTTATAATCCACATCAAAGTCTTACTGGGTATTCAGTTATCATCAAGATGGTCTAATTTAATGAGTTGATCATTGTCTAGACAACTCTGAATAGCTAATCACATTTCCAGTCTGTTAGCAATTTTGATGGAGCACAGACTCTGTGTTAGACTTTGAGGATGAGTGGGGAAAGAAGACATGTTCTTGCCCCCAGAAAACTGATACTTTAGTGAGCACAATGAATATAAGATAAACAACTGTGAGTATGTTACCGGTTTATCACATGGGCTGACCTCAGAAGAATTTTAACAGAAAGCAGCTTTATCCTTTCTCTCACTGTTTCTCTAAATTCATTCTGCTAATAATGTTTTTTGTCCTAGTGGAAGAAATATCTGAGTAATCCCAAAGGCTTTGTGGTGTTCAGCTAATAGATACATTGTCCTCTGACTTTTTATACATGCTGGAAATGTGTAAGGGCCTAATGCTGGTAGATCTGGTGTGGGCTCACCTTTTTTAGCAAGTTCTCAATGGGAGTTCTAGCATATCACTACAGAACATGGGGAAACTTGGTACCTATTCCTTTATTGACCTTTGGTGCACCTGCTAAGACTTCAAGAAAAGTTGTATTTACCATCATATTACTAATGCAGTGCAGATAAATATGAAAACATTGAAATCTTCGGGACAAAAATTTATTTAAAGCTAGAGGAGAGAGTCTATCTGGATTCAGCTGCTAAACAAATAAATCAGCCTCTATTGAGCACTATGAGTATACACTGCATCTTTTAAACCTCACACCAATCCTACAAAAATTTAAAATAGAATTTGAATAGCTAAGTAAGATTGACTGTGTTTAAATCCCCCTCAAGCACAACTCACTGTCTGATCTTGGGCAAGAGCTGAGCCTCTCATATGCTTATCAGTACAATTTCCTCATCTGTAAAATGAAGATAATGATAATGGTTAAATCTTAAGTGATTAATCTAGGCACTTCTATATATTTTACACAGATTATTTCATTTAAAGCCAATCATAGCCTTATAAGGTAAATACTACCATCATTACACCAACTTTGCTAATGAGGAAAATGAAAATTAAAGTGGATGAGTAGTTGCTAAGATCTCCCAGATATTTGAACGTCAGAAATTTGATTCTAAAGCCCAAGACCTTAAATATGTTATCATACTCCTCACCCTCTGTGGCTGTAATTAAATGTGGCAATGCTTATAAAGTAACAGGGACAGAAAAGGTTCTCAATTAATAGTTACACTTACGAATCAGAGTAATACTATTCAAACACAGGAAAAATATAGAAAGACTGAAGAGTTATTTTAATGGAAAGATGACTACGGATTTATTTCTCATGTTATCCAAATATTCTTCACACTAGTGTATTTTTTTCTTGTCATCAAAAGACCTCTGTTTTGAGCATTGCATCTTTAGGGCATCCTATGAGTTGAATACGAATAGCCAAAGGAAAGAGACATCCGTCCTACTCCATCCTCTCCCTTGAAATTAGAGAATAGCCCTTAGGATCAGCAGAACCATGCGTGTGGTTGTTCCTGACAGCCGTGCTATTTACAGTTGGTTTGTTTTTCTTTTAATGAGAGGAAACTCCTTTCCAATTTGAACAACAGTTCTCCATGGATCCTGCCTACAGAGCAATGACAGATAGATCCCACTCTAATTACAAATAGAAAGCTAGTTGCCAGTGAAATATCAGAGGACTCATAAGGTTATAATGACATTGAAATTTAGGTTGATCCCTTGGCTTCCCTTCTAGAAAATAAAAAATCCACATGATCCTTCTGGGAAAGCAGGGGTTATGAGTCAGAAGGCATTTTTTTCTGCATGGCCTCTCATCTTTGACACCAGAACCAAAACATATTGATCAAACCACAGCGAATTCCTGGGTCCATTATGGATAAATTACAATACTCTGGTTTTCTAAATCCAAAATTGGTATTTCCCATATACCTTTTCTATGTAGCTTCACAAAACAAAACAAAACAAAAAAAGTAGAATAACTGCTGTGTGCATATTATTATATTATATGTCCAGTAGGTAAAATGAAAGTTTTCTCATGCATATGCTAAATGCAAACTAAGATGAGCAGAAATTTAAAATGGTAGGGTGATATGAGGCATTCAAGCATTATAAAACAATTTGGAACTATGACTATAAAGAGTCATGGGGACATTACAGGCATGAATTTAAAACCTAAAACAATTTTATTGCTGTAGAAATTTCACTAGAGGTAATTTAGGTACTGGTTGACTTAAAAATTGGTACAATAGAATTACTTCTGAAATATTGTATTTTTAATAAGATTGTAGTGTGAGTTTATGTGTGTGCACATATACACACATCCATGCACACTTAAATTTAATGTCCACAATCTGAGGCAGCTGGGTGTACTGGGGAAAATTACTGAACTCAAAATTAGCAGACTTTGGTTTGAGAACCAGTTTTACCCCATATTATATTTAGTTCTTAGGAAAATCACTTCATTACACAGACCTTGTTTTATAGCAAATGGAGATTATAATTCCTATTTTGTTGTCCTGAGAAATACAATGAGATGAAATATACAAAAGTGCTTAATATTCTATCTGGTTCATCGCAATGGTAGCTTCCATGTCTTTCCCTTGGAAAATAAGGACAAGGTCCATTATAAATCAAGATGATTCCTTTTCATGAAAACTCCTGAAAAGGTAATAGATTGTATAGTATGGTGGCCAAAATGTTTTGTAGACAGACATATTTGAAAACTTAATAATATCTAAAACGTATACAGTCCTCATGAGCTCACAGTGTTCTAGGGACTTTACATATAGAAGCCTATTTAATCTTCACCACAATTCTATATGGTAGCTTAGTATTATAATCTTCCTTTTATAGACAAAGGAATTGAATCACGAAGAGATAAAATAATTTCCCCAAGACCCTACCTAAGGGTAGCCATTAGATCTTAAAGTCTCAGTTTCTGTCTCTGTGAACTGGGTATAATAATAATCCCAACTTTTGGGTAAAGATTAAATGTGAAACTGTACCTACATTGTGAGGCATATAGTAAAAAATTAATAGTATTAACTCAATACAAATTCTTAAGATTATAAAAGTAATGAGGGTCTAAATGAGAGTGACAATTATGGATTGAGTTTAGCTGCTAGAAACAGATACCTATAATAACTGTGGCTTTTAGAAAGATTTTTGTTTTTTCCTGTCATATAATGAGGGAAGCAGAAACAGTCAATTTAGAGCTGACACAAAGTGAGAAAACTAGGATCCTGCTATGGTTTATTAAGGGTGTGCTTGTCAGCTTATAATCACAAGATGCCTGCTAGGATTCCAGTTATGAAGTTTATATTCCAGGCAGGAAGAAGGGAAGGGGCAAAAATCGACAGGGTGTGACAGTTAAGCATGTCCCGCTTTTAAGATTTCCCAGAAGTATAGCCAATGATGGTATTTTATTAATTGAAACATCGTTGCATGGCGAACACGAGAGGTTCCATGAGTAGAGCGAGAGAATGTTTATTGGATAGGGATTTGCCACCCAACAATAAAGGAATCAGTTTAAGTATTAATTGTTGGTCAATACCTCTCTATAGTCAGTAGCATAAATGTTACTCCAAATTTATAGTAGCCTTAAGAAATGCAAAGTCAAAGTTTTAATCAATGACTTGATTACGCATCTTTACAAAATAAAACACATTTTAATTTAAACACTGCTCTAAATATTATAAGGTGATATTACTAAACACATTTTAAAAGTAGGCAAAAGAATGGATTAAAAGACAAGGTAGGATATAGTTCATCTAGTTTGTGGAGGTGAGAAGACGTATGAAAAAATAATCATGCTAGAGTCCCTAAGAATATTGTATCAGTTTCCTAGGGCTTCTGTAAGAATGTACCACAAACCGGGTGGATTATAACAACATAAATTTATTTTGTCACATTTCTAGGGTCAAAAATCCAAAATCCAGGTGTCAGTAGTGTTAGCTCCTTTTGGAGATTATGAAGAAGTACTGGTTCCATGTCTGTCTCCTAGTTTCTGGTGTCATCTGGAAATCCTTGGCATTCTGGGGCTGGTACACACATCACTTCGGCCCCTGCCCCTCTGTGTCTGTGTGTCTTCCCCTTTTCTGTCTCTTGTAAGGACAGTAATCATTGGATTTAGTGTCCATCCTAATTATAGGGTGATTTTATCTAGAGACCCTTAATTTAATTACACTTGCACAGACCTTATTGCCAAAAGAATGTCACCTTCAAAGGTACTGAGATTTGGTTCTTGGACATATGTTTTTGAGCCCACTATTCAACCCACAACACAACCAAAGGACAGGGTAAAAGGGTTAGGAAGGTCAGATACATAGAGTTTCAGGATCCTAATAGCTCAGACTGGAATAGGGTAGGGGTAGAGCCCAAGAGAAAATATGGCATGAGTCCACTGATAAGTAATATCTGGTGGCACCACCATTTATCTAACGCCTGAGAGGGAAGAGTACATTTATCAATTCCCCGAAGAAACTAAGGCCCAGTTATCCACCACAAGATTAGATTTTTACTTTTTTCTAGACCAACAGAATCTGTAAACATACTTCTGTGTAAGTGATTTTTTTGTTTTGTTTTGTTTTGTTTCCGTATAGCATTAACCCAACCATGGTTATGGCCCCTTAATGGTATTACTCTACTTCAAAAACTGCTTTGATGGAGACAACCAGAAAAATGCAGTTAACATTTTGGTTGTATTTTTCTTTATCACTGACACATTTTTTGGGGATTCTATACCAGGTGTTTGCAAACATATTTGTTTAGAGGGGCCAATGAAATGAGCTTTATGTAAAAAATCCTTGCCCTCTCCACTTAACTTGTTATGTGTTGTTGTTTTTCTGACAGAAAGCATGAATTCAAGAATTGTTTTCATTTTGTCTTAATTGAACCATAAGAAAAGTAATGGCCAATTTCCACAGAAAATAACAACTGATCCTCAATGTCAGTACCATGGAGTCAATGGAGAATTGATGGGACTGTGACAAACTAGACAAATCTGTACCTTTTCTGAAGGGACAGGTATAACTCAGTGCATTCCTGTCCTAAAGGCATGAAGACTCTGGGTGGCCAGATCTTATAAATATATTTTTTTAAAATGTAGCCAGAAATTTTGTTTTGTTTTGTTTTATAAATAATGTGATAATTCTCAATTCTAAAATATCAGCACCTCATTAGAAATACTTTCTATTGTAATAATCATTGAGCAGATGAATCCTGTGTCAACCAAGCAAAAAATAGTGTGGAGGGAAATTCAATTTATAACCTCTTCACGCCCACTTAGAGATGAATGCACAGACATGCTTCTGGAAAAGCATCTCGATTCTAAATTATTAACCCGGCACAAGCATGTTAAGGAGACAAAGATACCCTGTCGTTAAGTAAACCTGTGGCATGAGTACTTTTCTGAGTTCTGCAAAACAAGGCCATTTCTTGCTGAAGGAATATTTTTATTATATGATCTTGCATGTTGACTTGTCTATAAGTGCCTTCTTGTTAGACATTGGCTTAATACTTTTCTTTTACATCTGAAGTTCGATATGAAAATGAGCTACACAGATCAGCCTGGGTGTAAAGTCACTCTGAGGGTCTTTTTTTTTTTTTTATATTTCATATATTTGGTTGATAAAATGACATTATTGTCAAATCTTCCAGGAATAACTATAAGATTAAATTTTAAACAAGTCTTCATTTCACTCTCTACCAAGTCCCATATTCTATTCAGGGCCTCACTAATGATATATTTTTCTTTGAAGATTAGTCAGCCTGAATTTTGGTAGTGTGAATTGTCTCCAGTGTCTTGGACTAAAATTTTCTAGATTCCTTGGCAAAGTTCCTTGAGGAAGTAAAGGAAAAAAAAAAAAACCCAAAGAAATGAAAACAAAGCTCTTCAAACTTTATAAATTAGGGTACCCTTATGCTTGTGTCAACTGTTAACAAGACAAAGCACTCAACTCTGCAGTTCATCAATAACAAGGTTTTTATTGAATGAGTAATCTGTGCTCAGCTTCCTTTTGTCAGCTCTCAGGCCTTGAACCCTTGAGAAAGAACTTGAACATTTCCTTAGTGGATAATGTATACCCCGGGGACCTCTATCAACACCTTCCCCTACCAAAGACACCAACATGATAACCACACTAGCCCTCCAACTCAGAACTCCCATACTTGTAAATCCTGGAATCTGTACTCACAGGCCAATGAGCAGTGACCGTCTCCATATACAACCCTAGCCTGAAAGTACCCTGCCAGCTCAAACTTCTCAGAAGGTTTCAAAATTGTATATTTCAGTTGATGGCATGAAAACACTTTAAAGAAACAAATGTAATAGAGCTCTATCATAACCCTTGTTTAGGGGACTACAAGACTACCCATATTTCACAAGGAAGGTTGGGATAATATTGGCAGAGATGAGGGTAAGGAAGCCAGAAGTTTCAGGTTCTTGCCTCAGGCTATTTTGCTCCTCAGCCTCTCAAGATTTTCAAAGAAT
The DNA here is from genome assembly GCA_033961575.1 of Aselliscus stoliczkanus. Taxonomy (NCBI): domain Eukaryota; kingdom Metazoa; phylum Chordata; class Mammalia; order Chiroptera; family Hipposideridae; genus Aselliscus; species Aselliscus stoliczkanus. The sequence continues at coordinate 119,192,809 of CM066736.1, forward strand.
ATAAACCATAAAGAAATTAGAGCAAATGAATGTCAGTTCCCGAGTTGTTTTTCAGCCGCACTCATCAATGAAAATCTCTGGTGAGTCAGATTCGACTAAATGAGCCTAGGGACGAAATCTGAATTACCATGTAGACACACACCACATGCCAGTTCCGACAGAGCAAAGAGGCAGAAACAGAAATCCACGGCTACGTGCTGACCCTTCACAACCTAGGGACCCACCCTTTCATGTTCTGGAGTCTCCCAAGTCTCCCTACTTCCACTAGGACAGAAGTGGAGATGGGGGCATATATGGGAGGTCTTAGGTATGAATACCACTTCATAGACTCTCTAAGCTACAATACAATATGATCCATAATTTATATGACAGTCTCAGTGTCACATAAGTGTACTTTCTAATAAGAGTAAGTCATGAAATGTGTACCAATGTGATTTCATATATGTACTTACTCTTTTTTTTTTCAAAGAACCAAATGTGCAAACCTGAAAATTATGTCACTTATTAGAAAGATAAGGATTTAGGAACATGTGTTCTCGAGGTGTAGAAACAAATAATTTCAACACTGCCATCCATCACTGCAGAAACAGGGGTATGTTCGAAAACAACAGCACAGATGAAGAAAGGATTCATCCTATGGGAGACACAGAGGGTCCAATCCCAGGAGATGCCACTGAGAAGGCTCCATTTCGCAGGAGAAGTAGGAGATCAGAAGACAGAAGGTGGGGAGAAGGGCTCTCTTGTCAGAGGAAACAAAATGCTCAAGGGCTTAGAAAGGCAAAACTGCAGGGTACGTTTGAGCGAAAGAACATTGGTGTTCTGTATGAACTTCTGTCTTGATAAATGGGAGGAGGGAGGCAAGGTATTTATATGGTTCTATAAGTGAGTGAACCCAAGATTGCAAATAGCGCCTTCACAAAAGCTTATTTATGAAATTACCTCTACTGTGTTTTGAGTTGCTTTTCCAAATACTCTGAAATGATTAGAAAGCATTTTTTTTTTCAAGTAAGACTCATATATTTCTGATTAATAACTTGCATTATCTATGGAGAATCTTGCAGGAAATTAAGGCAGGCTAATTACCAGCAGGGGGGTGTCCTGTGGGTGGCAGACAACTGCGGTTTGCCCAACATGAAAAGGAAGCATGGTGGGAATTTAATTACTGGAGGGTAGGGAGTGGCCAAGGGGCCTTGAAGCATAAAATAGAACCACGTTTAGCTCTCTGGGACAGTGGGGTCTCTCATCATTCATGCAGTTCATGGCACCAGAATTTGCCCAGCACAGCTTGGTAGGACAACCATTGAACACTGTAGGAATGAAACAAGCGAAACAGTTTAAGATGGCTGTGTTCATTACAATTCAGAACAAGCGGAAAGCCATCCCAGGACATTCTGGCAATGTGTACCTACTCTATGTAAAAGAATAAAACAAATGCTTTCCTTAGCTTCAATATTAAACTGAAATTTTAAAAAGTTTGAGATTGGTTTTGGCAGGTTAACTATATAACAGCAACTAGGTTATTATTCTACAACCTTCCAATACTGATCAATATCATAGAATGTTACAATTGGTTTAGTTGCTACTGTGGGATACAATCTTTGTTGGTGTTGTTATTTTTAAATTTAATTGCTCTCTGACCAGAAAGCAAACTGGAGTATAAGGTAATTCTCATCCTCATTCACATCTTCTCCATACCTGTTTGTGTTGTTTGTGTATCCTTTCAAATATGGCTTATGTATATATGACACAATCTTTATTTTCTTTTTATAAAAATAGTGGTATATAAAACACTTTATGAGTTTTTCCACACTAAAATAGATACCAGTAAACACTACAGACTGATCTTTATCATTTTATGTAACTGTATACTATTTCATTCTTTTAGTATACTGAAATTTATTTAACCAGTTCTTATTTATAGTCATTTAGGATTTCCTAAATGTTTGTCTTTACAAATAATGCTGCAATGAATAACTTTGTTTATATGTCATTTGGACTTTATATAAATACATCTCTAGAGGGCCTGCTGAGTGGCACGGTGGTTAAGCGCTGGCTTCGGAAGCCAGCGGCCCCGGTTCAGGTCCCACATATGAAGGCAGTGACACTGTCCTAAAAAAAAAAAAAAAAAAAAAAAAAAGCATACATAAGTACATCTCTAGAATAAATTTAAAAGTAACTATAGGGCCGGCCGAGTGGCACGCTGGTTGTGCGCTGGCTTGGGAAGCCAGCGGCCCTGGTTCGGGTCCCACATATGAGGGCCAGTGACACTGCCCTCAGAAAAACAAACAAACAAGTCCTCATAATGAGAAAATAGGACAGACATTTAGGGCCGGCCGAGTGGCGCATTGGTTAAGCGCTGGCTTGGGAAGCCAGTGGCCCCGGTTCGGATCCCACATGTGAGGGCCAGTGACACTGCCCTCTAAAAAAAAAATAAATAAATAAAAGTAACTATAGTGTTGGGCCGGCCGAGTGGCGCATTGGTTAAGAGCTGGTTTTGGGATGCCAGCAGCCCCGGTTAGGATCCCACATATGAGGGCCAGTGACACTGCCCTCTACAGCTAACAACAGCGCCACCTGGAGCTGAGCTGTGCGAGCCCCGGCAACAGTGTGGGCTGCAGCCCCTGCTGCAGTGGGCTGCCATAGGCTACAGTGAGTGGCCGGCAGCCAGCGTGAGCTGCCAAGAGCTGCTGTGAGCGACACCCAGAGGCAGGCGACTGATCTGCCTCATCCGGGAAGAGCGCAATGATGACACCAACATGGGCCAGTGAAGCAACATCCTCCGCAACTAGACTGAAGAACAAAAAAAAAAAAAAAAAAAAAGTAACTATACTGTCAAAATGACATGTAAAATTATAAGTTCAGTAACTTATAATGAGTGCTAATTATACTAATTAGCACTCAACTGCTAATGAGTGAAAACTTCTTCCCAACATTTTATGTCTCCAAATCCAATAGGTAAAAATGGTGAGGTTTTAATCTTTGTCTGAATCTGTTTCTCATCCAGAAGACACAGAACAATTCGTCCATGCTGCCAATACCAGCAAAAACAGACTTCAATGATAAAAAGAAAGCTTCCTCTTACGCTAGAAAAAAAAAAAAAAGATAATTTAAAATAAAGACCCAGGATATGGAGTCACAATTTTACTTCCAGCAGAAAATACTTGTTCTTTGTTTTGTGAGAACCCTGCTGATAAGCAATTTTAATGGTGAATCTGAGGGTGACAAAAGTAGATTAATGGGGCAAGAAGTCCCTTAGTTGTTTTGCTTTCTTTTGCCTCATTTTTAATTGATATCATTGATTTATTGGTAGTGTGGAAAATATCCATATACTCTAGCTACAAGCTAATTTTGTGTCACGTATGTCTTCTTGCATCTGGCAATGAGAAAGCAAAAGGTTCTTCCCAGTTCTGAGAGCCTATTTATTAAGAGCCAAGTACATAACACGTAGGCAGGAGAAAGTCACAGCGAAACAATTAAGAGCAATTATCACATTATTGAGTTTTGAGAGGCATTTCAGCTTCAGGTAATTGATTTCAAACCAGCTGTGAATCAAAGAGATGTACTTGTGACCTGCTAAACATTTCCAGTGCTTCCAACAAGCTAGCTCCAGCTCCAAAATGTCACTTTAGACATTTCCAAAAATTAAAAAAAATGTAAATTCTAAGAGGGTTTTTTTCCCCCCTTTTCTTTTTTGCCTGGTGAACAATGTTATTTGGTGTTCAGAATTCTGAATGTTAATGTGCATGTTAATCACCTAAGGATTTTGATAGAATGGAGATTCTGATTCAGCAAATCTGGAATAAGGCCTGAGATGCTACCTTTTTAACCAAGTCCCAGGGGACGCTGATGCTGATGGCTTCTGGACCACACTATAATAGCAGAGGTGTAGACAAGAGAATTATGACTCAAATTAGTAACATTCAGATCCTATATCAGACTCTGAGTTTACTGATGGACTATAATATAACTTCTTGCTGCATGCACATCCCCAGCCAGTTCAACTATAAGCTGTGCCATTTTCATAAAGAGAACAGAAAAGCAAAACAAGGATGTCTTTCCCTATTATTAAAAAAACATCAGAGGGGCCTGGCCGAGTGGCACGGTGGTTAAGCACTGGCTTAGGACGCCAGCAGACCCGGTTCGGGTCCCACATATGAGTAAGGGCCAGTGACACTGCCCTCAAAAAAAAAAAAATATCAGAAAATTCAACAGCATCTTCCTATAAAAAGGACAATACTTGATAGAAATTATATTAGTTTTCTGGGGCTGCCATGACAAAGTTTCACAGACTGCGTGGCTTAAACAATGGAAATTTGTGATTTTATTGTTCTGGAGGCTAGAACTCCAAAATTAATAGTTGGCAGGGTTATGAGAGAAGAATTTTCCAGGCCTTTCTCCATGGCTATCTTCTTCCTTGTCTCCTCACATCACTTAGCTCTATGTATACATTTTTCCTTTATTTCAGGACTGCAGTCATATTGGATTAGGGCCCATTCTGATGAATTCACATTAATTTGATTACCTGTGGTAAGGTCCTATTGCCAAACAAGGTTACATTTCGAAGTACTGGGGAAAAGAAATTTGGGGTGGACACAATTCTACCCACAATAGTAAATTCCCCTCAATTATGAATACTTTTTGCCCAAATTTTCTACCTATAAAATGGGAAAATTATGTTTCTGAATCAGTGACTAACCCCATTTACTACCCATGGACACAGAAGCAGTTACCTTTCTACCAGCTGATCATTTCAAAGATATATATTAATTATTTGGAGTAAATGTCAAAATAACCTTCTATTTAGTGGCTGGAAAGATAGCCAGGGCAAATTAAATGCATGAAAATATAAGCAGGAGTCACGTTAGCATCAAACCTCATTACTCATTAGTCTGTGATGTTCACTCATGCCCTGAACTCCTTAAGGCTCAGATTCCTATCTGTCAAACAGGGTAAAATATTTTCTCAGAGGCTGATTGGCCATTAAAGTATTTTCCTTCTTTTTAAGATTTTATTGGGGATTTGGTGGAGGGGAACAGACAAGTCGCTGTCCTTTTGTTCTTCAGTCTAGTTGCGGAGGATGCTGCTTCACTGGCCCATGTTGGTATCATCATTGCGCTCTTCCTGGGTGAGGCAGATCAGTCGCCGGCCTCTGGACGGCCGCTCACAGCGGCTCTTGGCAGCTCACGCTGGCTGCCGGCCACTCACTGTAGCCTATGGCAGCCCACTGCAGCAGGGGCTGCAGCTATGCTGTCCCAGGGACTCACAGCAGCCCAGCTCCAGGTGGAGCTGTTGTTCACCATCTTAGCTGTAGAGGGCAGTGTCACTGGTCCTCATATGTAGGATCTGAACCAGGGTCCATGGCATCCCAAGCCAGCTCTTAACCAACACGCCACTCGGCTGGTCCCCAGTAAAGTATTTTCTGTGGTAGATTTTATTATTGCCTCCAGTTGTATTAGTCAGAGCCTTTCATGGACAGAGAAACCTGACCAGTACTTTGAAGAGGGAAATTTTAGTATAAACTTAGTATAAATTAGTAAAAGGTATTTAGATAACTATGAAAAAGGATTAAAGAGGACTCTAGGGGCAGACAAGTAACAAATGCAGGGAGCACCTACTATCTCTAAGGCTGGGGGAGAGCAGGGAGGAAGGAACTGCTTAGAAGGGTCATTCACCTCAAGATTGAGATTCAAATGCTCTGAAGAGGGTGTGGCTGCCCCAGCCCTGGGAACAGGAGTCCTGGTGGTTAAGTAGTTGGAGGGTGAAGACTACAGCTGACCAGGGAACCTCTGCATCCCACATACTGGTCCTTTGCTACACCAAACAAACAAACAAACAAACAAACAAACAAACAAAACCATCTCCCTGGAACCAGGGTGAAGTTGCTAGATAAAATACAGGATGGCCTGTGAAATTTGAGTTGCAAATAAACAATGAATAAAGTGTTAGTACAAGTATATGCCATGTAATAAGTGTTACATACTATATACTACAAAAGAAGTCATTCATTATTTATCTGAAATTCAAATTTCCCAGACATCCTTTATTTTGTTGGCTAAATCCAGTCACCGTGCGCTGGAAGGGAAACCCTTGGCTCCCGCTACGGCTTTGCAGTATCCCTCCAGCGCCCTCTATTGACAAATCCTAATATTGACCCCGCTGGCAAAAGAAATGTTTACAGGGTTCATTCAGCTCAAGTATCACGAAGTTAAGTCCATAAAGTACAGGTTTGGAGCTCAGTCAATACACTGATAACAAGCACATCAATATCCCCCTCCCCAAACCTTTCCTGTTAAAGGAGCACAACATCCTTGACTGTTAAACCGTGATGGGCAGCGTCCATCTCACATCATTGATGTTGGGTTTGGTCATGTGACATGCATTGGCCCATGGAATACAAGTGGCTATAATGTATGTATCATTAGAAAAAAGCTTTAAAATGCTTTGTGAGATTCCACAAGTCATTATTCTTCCCCTATGCCAGAAAAATGATCCATCCCAAATAGTGATTATTTCTTCAGCTTGGATTCCAAAATGAGTTGACAACTAATGAGAGAGAAAGATGTTTGTTCTTATAATAGACTGAGTTGTTTTTTGAATTTTTTTTTAACTGCAAAAAAGCAGACTAATACATTTAACATACAAAGCATTGGTTATGCTGCCTATCATATTGTTTATGTTGGGATAAGATAAACAACATGGCATATAGAAAATCATATATACAGTAAAATCTTGGATTGCGAGTAACGTGGTTTGTGAGTGTTCCGCAAGATGAGCAAACATTTCTAATACATTTTAACGTGGTAAACGAGCGATATCTTGCAATATGAATAGTCTGTTTCCGGAATGAATTATGCTTGCAAACCAAGGTATTGCTGCATTTTGAAAGAAGAAAGGTTTTCATTGCAAACAAAGTTTTATCATATACTAACCAATGTCATTGTGATACTACATTTTAAAGAGAGCAAATAACCACTGAAGGATCCCAGGCAGGAGAGCAACACGATCAGACTGTGGAAAATTCATACAGTATGCAGCATTTTTCTGTGAATAGTTAAATAATAAATATTTTAGTCTTTGCAGGACATATGGTCTCTGTTGCAATTACTAAACTCCATTGCAGTAGTGTGAAAAAAACCATAGACGACATGGAAATAAGTAAGTGTGGCTATGTTCCAATAACTGTTTATTTTCAAAACCAAAAGATGGGCAGGATTTGACCCATGGGTCATAGTTGGCTGACTACTGCCCTGGTGGAATTGTTCCAGTCTCACCCTTTGACAAGCAATTGTCCACATGAAAGGCAGAGTGAGCTATTAAAAATAAAGAACAGATCATGTCATCCCCTGATTAATAACCTCCAGTATATTTCCAACATATTTAGGGTGAAATCTACACTTTGTACCATAACATCTGAGACCTCTAAGGCTTTGTACCATGACTCTAAGTTGCTGGCCCTTGATTAATTTTGATAAGTGAGCTAAATGTCACTCTCTACCATACATGGCTCAAATGCCATTTCTAATGCTTTGGGTCTCTTTTTCGAGCTGCCATTGTGGACACCAGCACTCGGTGGGCCCTGACTGAATTCACACAGGTGCCACTTGACGACCAGTCCCTTCCTGTCCCACAGTGCACCTCTCACCTCAGGACTTCTCTATCAGTGCCGAAGAAAACAAGGCCCCCTCTTGGTGCCAAAGCAGGGACATCTCAGAAGCACAGGACAGCCCTGCAAACCCTGAATCAACTGGCAAGGACTGCTCATGGATCATTTTTCTCCCTTTCTCTTTGATTTCACATTTCATGTGATTTCTCAGAGGATGGGTCCTCAAGCTCAAGCAAACAGTCACTCTTAGCGCTCAGCGTTGACAGCACATCCTGCTGCTGGCTCTCCTGCCTTCTATGCTCCTTTCCCCTTGTGCTTGACGTCTGTTCCCCAGGTTGTCACTTTCCAATAGATGCATGCACACAGCCTTTGGCTCAGGGCCTGACATTTGGGAACAAAGACGAGGCACTCCATCTCACTACACATGCTTTTCTAGCCACACTGCCCTTGATCCGTAATTGGGATTCACAAACATATTCCTATCCTAGGGCACTTGCCCATGCTAGTGCTATCCTATCTGCTCCCAGATCTTGTCAGGAAAGGCTCTTTCATGTCATTCCGACCTCTTCTCAAATATTACCACCGCATAACGTCTTCCTCTTGCTACTAAATCTAAATGAATCCCCTACTACTCTACACTACATTTTCAGGTTTCGTTATTTCCATAGCATGTATAACTCTTTGAAGACTTCTAATTGCTGCCTCTGATTGCTATCCCCACTGTTTCTGGTCAATTTCTAGTAGGTCAGTAGCTCCTTAAAAACAGAACCCCTTTCCTCCACGCTTACAGCATCATGGCTGTACCTAGAACAGCATCTGGCACATAAAAGGAACACAGTCCATACTGTTTAATGAGCAAGTATGAATCCAGACTATGGGGAAGGGCTATGATTTGAAATCCCACTTCACTAGAAATGGTGAGAATGGCAGCCAAAGAAAGAATGTAAAATAGGTAGAAAATGAAGTTTATGTTTGGAAAATGGATCCTTTGTCTCTGAGACTGGCATAGATGCAGCCTGACCTCACCTGAGTGCCTGACATCCAAAGAATATTTAGAACTCTAAATGTTACCAAAAATATTTTTTAAATGGCTTTAAAGGAACCTGAGTCATCAAATAAAGTATCTAATTAGTAATCTTCACAGTAGATGGCTAACCAACTGTGTTAACTCTTTTGGGCTAGAATGAGTAAATGAACACAGGAGGCAAGTGGAGCAGCTTAAAATGTAATGTATTAAAGCTCTGAGTCAATTAAATGCATGCTGATTCATACCTGGAAACATTAGGTCAATGATTGTGAAACAGACCCACGCATTTGTTCTTCCAGAAAATCACTGCAAAACCTGAATGCATGACAGAGTGCATTTCCCCCGTACATTGATGAGAGCTAAGTTATAAGCATGTGCCTGACATTGCTGTGAGAAATTTTAGAAAAGAGGATACGTAATTAGCTGCAACACAGAGTGGTATAAGGAAACCTTCCCCCAAATCTTCTGCAGGCCTATATTTTATCCAAGACTTAGAGTGAAATAGAGCACAGATAACCCACAATGTCCTGAATCTCACAGAATAAATATCCAGCAGATACCAAATTCTTTAAACATTGTCTCCTTTTAAAATATTTCTTTGTTCTAATACTGGAGAATTTTCACAGAACATAGTCTGTCCCAGTATCAATGAGATTATCCCTTCATTCTCTTTGTTTCCTTATTTCCATCAAATCATATTGCCATTATCACATAATTGGTGTCAAGTCTAACATTGTGTCTGGTATACAGTAGTCACTTAATAAATATTTCTAAATCAGGAATTTCTTATCCAACCTTGGACATAATGTATCACTGCCACCAAGAGATAGTTTGGGGATTGGCATGCTGACCCCCTCCCATTATATCATGTTTATCTATCAGGAGGCTATTTGAACTCCTTTCCAAAGACACACAAATAATTCCCGATAGCAAGGAACAAGCAGATGATTATTATGCACCAGAGCATCAGCTTCTTGATTGCAGCTGTTACTATGAATTTTCAGAGTCCTGGGGTACTGAGAAGTCCTCTTTACTATATACCAAGCCTCAAGTCCATCTATTTTCAAAGACAATAGCAACCTGACCTAAATCAAAGCCCAGTCTTATTTTATTTATTTAATTTTTTTTGAGGGCAGTGTCACTGGCCCTCATATGTGGGACCGAACCAGGGCCGCTGGCTTCCCAAGCCAGAGCTTAACCACCGCGCCACTCGGCCGGCCCAAAGCCCAGTCTTATTAGATCAGCCAAATGAATCCGGTGGAGAAATGCTGAAGACCCTTCTTACTTAGAACAGACATTTTTTTTCTTTCTCTCTCCATACATCTTCTGATCTTCTTAAATAGGGAGATGAGGGAGATCTTTCTTAAATAGAAAGAAGTAAAAGGTCTTTCAAGTATAGCAGGTAGCATACACAGTCTGTAATGAAAAGACTGTTTAGGTCCTAAAAAGAGGGGAGAGGTGATTTCTCAGCTGAGAGTTTCTATGGAGGGCAGGAAAAACCTTTAAAGGAATTGAAGAAAAGTCCATCTGCTCCTGGTACTTGGCCCTAATCTGAGTATAAAGATGCAAAAGAACTACAGAGAAAGGGGAATGAATCATTCATAAAGCTCTTCAAAAAACAACCAACTCTTTCTGAGATGGGAAAAAAGGTCATCTAAACATAAATCTCTTGAGTAAAACGTGGCTGAACTATGATGACCAAGCACAGCATGTGCTAAAAGCCAGAGCCTAAGATGGTCTCACACCAGAAATGAAGTGTTCCAGGAAAATGTGGGACTCGTTCCAGGGTGTCCTAGCTCCTATAAGAAACTCACATTAACCCTTGAAGCAGAGCCTTCACTTTAGCCACTGCTCCGAGCTCCAGTTCCAAGCTAAATACTGGTTAAAACTGGCCCCCAGCTAGTTAAATAGCATTTTTTTTTAAATTAAAATTCTGTGTCACTGTGAAGATATGTGGGTTATCCTAGTCATTGAGATCAGTAGAGAAGTTTAATCAATTCCTTTATAATAAATCAACGTTTTATGCCCTTTGTAAACTCATTGTAACACATTGCAATTCAAGGCCATTACACTACATTTATCTTTAATGAATAATAAATGGTACATAGATATTGACTGAACAAGTGATTAAATATTCCATCAGTAGCAGAACACAGAAATATTGTTAATTATTAATACCAACAAGCTTTACTTGTCAGGTACAATCATCTTTTGGTAAGAACAACTTATTTTCATTTTTATTATCGTAGACAAGTGCCATCAAATGTCATTTCAAATCATTCTGGTCATTCCCCAGAATAGGGCTGACAACTTCTAGCCTTGCTTCTTTCCAACTGTAAAGGGCAATAGGTTTGCAAAAAGAACAAAAAATATGAAAAAGGTGTTCAGTTCATGTAAAAAAACAAAGAAGAAAAACAAGAAAGAGAGTTGGAAACAAAATTATGTTCTCAAATTTCCCTATACTGATTTCAAAGGACAACAGTAAAAAGGTACTTATGAAATGTTATGAGACAAATATATAAAATTGCCAAGACATTAAAGAATAGACTTGTACTATGCACACAGAGTTTATCTTTGAGAGAGAGAGAGAGAGAGAGAGAGAGAGAGAGAGAGAGAGAGACAGAGACAAAGACAGAGACAGAGACAGAGACAGAGAGAGAAGTTGAAACTATACATGAAATAGAATAGACTTGTAAGCTTCTAAATGAATGTAAGAGGAAAGAAAATACTAAATAAAATATTGAAGAAGTATGATAAAAGCAACCAAATAGAACATAAAGACAATAATTTCTTAAAGTAATTGCCACAGAGTTCAGATATAATAATGGGGTGGACAGTGATGGAGATACTTATTTCACACATATTTGTTAAGTTTCATTAGATTTTTAGGACCTTAGAAATGTAAGACCCTATGTATGCTAGGAATAACAATGAAGAAGACGTAGACTCTGACCCTAAAGTTTTTTTACAGCATCTTAGAAAGGAAAAAAAAAAATGCAAGTTTCATCTAACTTATGAAATCTCTCTTTCTGCAGTGAAATCAGAATGTTACATTCAAATTTGTGTCTTTGGCATCTAACACAATGTCTGGCACGTATTAAGAAAACTTTAAGTGAATTTGTTCAAGAAGAATTTACTGAGCATTTATTATATGTTTCATCAAAATACTGGACATGCAAAGATAAATAAAACATTGCCCTTATTCAACTCACAGTCTAACGGAGGAATGATATAATAAATATTTGTTGAATTAAATTTTAAAATGTATGGTCAATCCCTACCAAGAAAGCTCAAGCTGAAGAATTCTCAAATAGGAAATAGCACGAAGCACGAGTCATGGGAGATTGTAGGGAAGTAGCACACTGACTATATAAACCACCCATCATCCATTAATCATCATGTGGTTTGGCTTCTAGTAACATAAAACCTGACTAAGAGGGCCTAAAGAGAGAGCGGTTTCTTTTTCTCACCTAACAAAACATTCGAGGATTGACAACTGCTTGTGAAGTTTTATTGGCTCAACAAAGCTGGGTCCTCCAGTGGCATGTCTGCGGTTTGCTTGGCCTTACCCTCAGGATTGCAAAATAATTGCAGCAGCTGCATCTAAACATTTCACTCTCACGCTGTCTTCAAAAGCAGGAAGTCCTGCGTGGTTCAAATTATAGGGTCACATCCCTCTTCTCACCTTCTCTAAGCAAGTTTTTCCCTAGGGTCCCTTCCCCCCATTATGGCAATGTGCTTATCTTTAGACCAATAATCTAGCCCGCTTCTTCTGAGCAAAACATCAGGTTACTGTTTGAAGGAAGAAGGCAGAAGGGAGATTTTTGGTGGAATGTGAAACAATTAGTGCCTGCCACAGATCCTTAGTAAAAAGAAAAGGAGCTGAAGATAGTATATGATGAACAACTTGAAAACTGGTGTAAATGACAAGGGTGCAGCACCCTACAATAGATAAGCAGTCCACACCTGAAGGCATCTGCCATGTACCGGGGCCAATTCGAGGGCTATTTCCAATTCTATCCATATGAAAAGAGAAAAGAACTGCACAGGAAATCACTAGGGCAGATGATGTACTTAAAGTCAACCAGTATTTACTGAGCATCTATTTTCTGTAAATACTTTTCTTCTAGGAACTGGGGACCATTCAGAAATTTGTCTTCCTCTAGTTTTTGGTTCCTCTGCTATACTCGATTTCCTAAAACCCATTCATTGTATGTAGGAAAGGTGTATCTACATTTGAGACTTAATATTATTTAAAGGTGACTGAATAATAGTCACTGATTTAAAAAAAAATGAGAAGGCACGTTTCTAAATCGTCTATAGCATAATCAAATCTCACCAGTTGGATGTCCAGCATGTGGGTACCATAACTTTTCACTAAAATAATAATTCTCTACTACTATGTGTATATTCTTTTATATATTTATTGTAAGTGTAATTGAGCATAAAAGTATGAGCAGAGCATGTCCCTTACATATTGGAACTCATGAGAATATATATGAGCTTATGATACTGTACATGTAATATACATGGGAGCATATGATATTATATTTATGTGATTCCTAAGTTCCTCTTTCATGGATGAAATAAGATTTATCTGAAGTTTGTTGTCGAGTAAGCATGAGATTTATGGATGCCATCGTATCTTCTCCTAATATTTCCCTCTGGTTTTGATTCTCAGATTTGACCTTTGCTTAGAGAGCAGAAAGTTTTGTCATTAAAATGCTGTTATGGTCTCAAAAGTGCACTCTCCTGTTCATTCCAAAGTGTACTTTAGTGCTACAATTGCTGACTTTACCTACAAAAATACATTGTGCTCCTGCCAGCATTGCAGATTCTGAGAGCAATGAGCTGGTTCCACTGAGTTCCATTCTGCATCAGGGTTGTCAGCACAGTTCTGATGGCTGAATCTCTGCCACTTGACTGAAGGTACCTAGCTGGCCAGCTTCCCTGAGACATAGGGAGCCTGTGGCCTAGGAAGACAAATTTTTGGATTGCAAACTCAGCTTCTTAAGGACGATTGGATGCTTCAATTTGGATACAGACAGAGCTAATGTCATCATTTTTATTTGGACTTTGTAAAAGCCAGAAAATGCACTTAAAAGCACATTTTAAGAAACCATCAGTCAAAATCTTTATCACAATGCAGTGTAAATAAATTTGGACATCCTTTGTATGCACCATTAATTTAACCATTCCCACTATAAGAAGATTAGACGATCGGCTCATACTCTATCTCATGGTTCAGAAAATAGAAAATGTTATCAAAGTGGTATGTACTTTGTATAACTTTACAAAATAAATAGAGAAGGCAAAGCATTGATTTTAGCACAGCAGGTTCATCAATATTCAATATTCAGTCATTCTAAGATTAATCAATTTGAGTGCCATCAAAATAATGCCGAAACACTTTACTGACCCTGATTCTAATTTTCAGATTTATATTTTCTAAATAAAACTAAGTTAGATATCAAAGTTATTTCTCCTAGTCCTGCTACTCCATGCTCACTGCTAGGTTAATGTATTATTTCAGAGAATAGGCCATGCCACAATCTCCCAATTTTATTTTATATTTTTTGTTTTTTTGTTTTTTTAGCTGAGCAATCCTGCCACCTGTTGGCAGCTCAGCGGCTGCTCAGCTAAGGCCAGGAATCCAACCGGCAACACCATTACTCAGAGCTTGAACTCTTAAGTGAGCTCCTAACCATCTGAGCCACTTGGCCAGCCCACAATCTCCCAATTTTAATCTACAATCACCCCCCCAACACACACACCCATATCATATATTTAGCAATCATCTCACTATTCATTCCATCATGCATTTCAAATCCTTTCTAAAATGTTATTAACATCTGTGTTACCTCTGTTTGGAATGTCCTTCTCTACTGGACACATTTTCCTTGTTTTTTTGTTTGTTTTTTTTTACTTATTTAAATTAATCTTTTATTTTAACATAATTGTAGAATCACAAGCAGTTGTATGAAATAATATAGATCCCATGTATCTTTTACCAAATTCTCCCAATGATAACATCTTGCAAAACTATCCTACGATATCATAACAAGGAGTTGGCATAGATACAGAGAAGACATGGAACATTTGCGTCATCACGAGCATCCTTCATTTTGCCGTTCACAGCCGTAACCGTGTCGCTCTCCTTCTCCTTTGCTAACAGGCAACTACTCATCTGTTCTCCATTTCTATAACTTGTCATTTCAAGAACATTAGATAAGGGCTGGCCAAGTGGCACGTGGTTAAGCACTGGCTTGGGAAGCCAGCAGGCCCTGGTTCAGGTCCCACATATAAGGGTTGGTGACACTGCCCTCAAAAAAAAGAAAAAAAGTTAGATAAATAGAGTGATACAGTTTGTAAGTTTTGGGGACTGGCTTTTTTCACTCAAAATAACAGAGGTTCATACAAGTTTTTTGGGACTGGCTTTTTTCACTCAAAATAACATGGAGGCTCATACAAGTTGTCATGTGTATTAATAGTTTGTTCCTATATATTGTTGTATTGCTGAGTAATACCCCGGTGTGAATCACCACAGGTCATTGAGTCACCCACTGAAAGACTCCTGAGTTGTTTCCAGTTTGGGGTTGTTATAAACAAAACCTCTAACATTTATGCATAGTTTTTTTTGTGTGTGTGTGAATATAAGTTTTCATGTCTCTGGAATATAGGCCCATGAGCATAATTTCTGAATCATATGGTAGGTGCATGCTTAGTTTTTAAAGAAACTGCTGAATTGTCTTTGCAAAATGTCTGCTATGGACTGAATCATGTCCCTTTGAAATTCCTATGTTGAAGTCCTAATCTCCTAAGTGATTCTAATTGGGGATAGGACCTGTAAGGAGGTGATAGAAGATGGATGAAGTGATAGGGGTGATGCCCTAATCCTATAGGGTGGGTGTCCTTATATGAAGAGGAAGAGACATCAGAGCTCTCTTTCTACTATGTGAGGACACAATGAGATGGTGGCTGCTCACAAACCAAAAAAAGAGCTCTTACCAGAAACCAAACTGGCCAGTACTTTTGTCTGCTCTGCCAAGCCTCCAGAACCCTAAGAAACACATTTCTATTGTTGAAGCCACCCAGTCTATTGTATTTTGTTATGGCAGCTCATGCTGATTAACAGGGTGCCTATACCACTTTACATTCCTATCAACAATGTATGAGTTTCTTTGCATCCTCCCTAGCATTTGGTGATGCCAGTATTTTTTATTTTAGCCATTCTGATAGGCATCTAATGATATCTATTGTGGTTTTAGTTTATGTTTCTCTCATAGCCAAGGATGTTGAGCACCTTATCATGTGATTTGTGCCATCTCTATACCCTCTGGTGAATTGCTGAAATTGTTTGCATGTTTTCTGATTGGACTCTTTGAATGTTTTAATCTTGAGTTTTTAGAATTCTCAATGCATTCTATTTACTAGCTTTTTATTAGATATGCAGTTTGTAAATATTTGTTTCTGAGGTTACAGTTTCTTTTTTCCTGTTTTACAGAAGTATTTCAAAATGCAAAGACATTTACTTCATCTCTCCATCTTTCCAGAAGGAAAACTCTCTGTTTTCTTTATCTTTTAAGATTGAATGGAAGAATCCTTCCTTTGTAAATCTTCCCAACTACTCTATTTCCCTGGATGGTGATACTTCTTTCTCTGTAGGTTCTCAGGCATTTTTATTGTAATTTATTATCCTCTCATGACTCTCTGTGTAAACTAGGTATATTAGACTATGAAACTCCTCAGGGTACACGCTTTGCCTTATTCTTTTCTATGTTCCACTATTATTAGCACCATAATTTGAACACAGCAGCCAATGTTTATTATTGGGCTGTCGGAAAAGTCATGACGCATTTGTGCAACAAAAACCATAGAAAAACTACGTCATGACTTTTCTGACATCCTAATATATTAACGAAAAGATGAATGTGTGGTACAGCCTCTCAATGTTTTCTTTAAGGTACAGACAACTTCTTCCAGGGAGCCTCATATGAAATCTCCAAACTAACAAAGTACCCAATGTGTACTCTCGTACTCTTTCTTATGTCCTTGGATTGTTTCATCATGTTGTCATTATTGTATGTACACCCCTACTACACAACAAGGACCATATATTTGACTTTATTTAACTTTATTCTTATTTTGTTACTAACTTCTTAAGCCTTTTATTAAAATATAGCTAACATACAATAATATATTAGTTTCAGGTGTACAGCATGGTTATTCAACATTTATATACCTAAAGAAGTGATCACCATGATAAGTCCAGCAACCATCTGATACCACATTATGCTATCAAAATATCATTGTCTCCCCATGCTGTACATTACATCCCCATGGCTTATTTGGACCATTTACTGCCCTTCTTTGTCTTTACCCCTCCCTTTAAAAATTTCAGATGTAGAGTATAGTGGTTAGACATTTATATAATTTAAGAAGTGATCCCCATGACTACTCTAGTACCCCCTTGACACTGTACATAGCTATTACCATATTATTGACTATATTCCCTATGTTTTACTTCATATCCCGATGACTATTTTGTAACTACCAATTTGTATTTAATCCCTTCACTTTTTCACCCTGCCCCACTATATTTGATTTGCTTTTTTGAGTTTTTGCTGGAGATTCTTGGTCATAAATTACAAGTTGTATGAAGTCAGGGACAATACTGGTATTGGCTCATGGCTCACAGGTATTCCAGGACTTAGCGCAGACCTCAAGCACATAGTAGGTGTACTAAAAATATTTGTTGTACAAATGAGTGAAATTTAAAAAAAAATGAACCAAAAGACAATAGGAACTCAACATATTATGACTGACTCCATGCACCTGCTGCATGTTACATGAAAAATCTACCCAATTTGCCTTCTCAGAAATATCAAACATGTGTCTTTTGATCTCAGAATTTATGAATTACACATTTTTCTAAATACATTAACATTAGTTTTGTTACATCAACTCTTTTTTCCTGAACCATTTCAGAAACTGTATGATGGACTTGTTTGTGAGGTACCTACATAAGTACATAAGTTTTTTTCCAAATGCCTTAAAGAACTTTATTGTGTGCCTGCAATAGTTTATGAGACAGCAAGGAATGGGAAGGGAGATAGCTTTTTCCTGTGATAAGTGTTAGTAAACTGCACCCGAAGGGCCCTATTGGAGGCCAATCTGGATATATGGCTTTACTTACTAGTCTCATAAATGTCCAAGTCTATTGTTGTTCCCTTAGTAACTCAATAACACTTCATAAATGATTTCTCTACTTTATTTCCAAATCTAAAACTCATATCTACAGCTCAAAAACCCCCATCAGTAAAGATCTTCTAGAAAAGTTGTTTTCAGTGTTGTCAGATTCCCACATGAACACTCATCTTGCATAGTTAAATGACTTAACCTTTCCTTTGTGTGCCAGCTTGTTAAGTATTGCTGAGAGTGAAGCAAATGAAAAGAGTGGTAATGCAAGAATATTTCTTTTTTACACATAGCTCCAGGGAGAGACAGTGAATGACAAAATGTTACAGGAGGAGGGGGAAAAGATTACCCGGAAATCACGATGTCACAAAAATAGACAGATTCTGTTCTCCTGACATAATCCATTGACAGTCATTCCATTATAAGAAATCGAGGTTAGGCCTTGGTGTTAGACATCTGCTCTGGAGTTAATATTTTAGAAGCTCGATCTCAAACTCATAGGATGTATGAAAACAAATGTTTTGATATTGCCATAATCTTTATAAAGTAGATATCCTAAGGGTTCCATGAAGTTCGAACATATGAATCATATGTGATACAATAACAATGCCATTCCCCGAAAGACTCATTTATACAGGTATAGCACTGTACGCATAATTTTTTTAAGTAGCAAAAAGGAGAAAAAAGAGGAATTATTCTGAAATTTGTATATTCTATGAGGGTTTATTTGTAAAAGACTGTGAGCTGGCATTCAACTACAGGCATGGTCTGTAATATGTAATCAAGAAAATACAATCTAATAGTAACGTACTCTTGAGCAAAAAAAAATTATGCTGCTTATCTTTTTTTGTAAGTGGATCATAATTGCATCTAGTGATTATGTCAACAATTGAAAATGTCAACAAGTGACTAAAATGCCCTAAATATGTAACAAATATTCTGGTTATGATTCGTGTTATAACATGGCCTTACCTATGTTATAGCTACCTATTCGAAATAACTGTCTTTCTGCAAATTAGCATAGTGAAGATTCACGGGAGGGTTACAATGTATTCATTGTGTATTTACCATTTTGAGAATGCAGCTTAGATCAAGTCAGAAGCAATCAGGTACACACATTATTCCCCTGCTTTGCTAAAGGTTTTGCCACTTATATGAGGCTGTAAGCTCCACAAGATCAAGAGCCTTGCTTTATTCATTAATGGAATCCCTGGTATCTGACTTAGAACCAGGCACAACGTTGATGCTCAATGAAAGTGATCTATTTAGTTTAACAAAATTGTCTCTGAATTTGTCTTGGGTGCCCATGTGGCCATCTACAAAACTAAAGAAATATGTGTGATACAATGAACTACCTTTTCCACTCACTTCATAGAGAATGCCTTGTCTCTATTTCCTCTTCTGTGTTTCTGGAGAAAATTCTCTCTCATTTGACAAATCATAACAGTGGTAAACAAATCTATTTTCCTCTCATACTTTTAAAGTTTTATTTGAATTTGAAAACTAGGTATTTGTTCAATAAAGGCTGATGTATTTGAAAACCTATAACTCAGCCTATATGTAAAATGAGTAACCACCACACAGCTGATCCATTTAGGCACTGCTTTATCTAGATACCATACCAACCACATTCTAGCAGTTTCAAGTCAAGTAATAAACATTAACTAGGAAAAAAAATGCTGAGGATTTCTGCATCCATCATAAAAGATACTAAAACTACATTTTTTCCCCACTGACTATTCACTTCTCTAGTCTAAATCATAGATACTTTCAGATTATATGAGAAGTCTTCTTTTCTGTTTTTTTAATTACTGACAGGCTATTATCTCCTAGCTTCTTCTTGATTTCTAAATGATCAAACTATCATGGCTAAGCACATAGTCTCTAATGTAGAAATTATTTATGTAGTCAAATCATTCTGACATGCTCGCCCTGCAAGAAAATATCCCAGGAAGGCCACCGGTCATGCCAGATCTTCTCAGTTATTATTTTAGATGTAATGCTTGGACAAAAATGCATTTTATTGCCTATTGCACAATTTACTACCAAAAATGAAGCATTGAGACCTCAAAATTAAGCCTGGTAATAACCAAATCTGTGATCCACCTCTATAAAAATTTATGTAAAAATTAACCCCTTACTAAGCAAAAGACTCATTCTGCAAAAGACAACCAGGAACAGAATGATTTCACAATGTCCATTCAATGAGATCCTTTCTAATTGAACTTGTGAATATGCATCCTTCTTTCAGAAACTGAGCAGTCCAATCAAACAGAAATAAAAAGAACATGAGCCCCCCTTTCACACAGAAGTGCCAGCTCATTTTGATTATCTGAGTTTAACGGCTAGTGGAGGACCCTTCTATGGAGGAGCAATTGGCTTAGCACTCAAATGTAGAACTAAAATCTAACCTTGAAGTTTCACTTATGTCTAACTTATGCAAATTACCTATTTCAGGTAGATGCCTAACTAGAGGATCACAGAGTTCCTTAGGTAAGGCTTTCAGAGCACTCCATCAAAGGATAATCATCAAACTGCAGCCACCCCATCAAAGTATAGCCACTTATTTTGCCTAAGTTCTCAAGAAATACAGGAAATTCAGCTAAGATTTCAGTCCAGAATCATACAACATTTATATCTCAGCTCCATCTCTCTAAGCTGGTGTCCTGATTAAACTCCAGCTAAATACATGTAGCTGATAAGCACTTAAGTTGTAGAAACATTGATATGTGCTTCTAAAATCCATATTGATTTCTGGTAAAGACA
Organism: Aselliscus stoliczkanus; assembly: GCA_033961575.1. NCBI lineage: Eukaryota > Metazoa > Chordata > Mammalia > Chiroptera > Hipposideridae > Aselliscus > Aselliscus stoliczkanus. The sequence goes on from CM066736.1 coordinate 119,213,403, forward strand.
GCAGAGTAGGTAAACACTATGTTTACCTCTTCTCATGACCACATCAAAATCACAACTAAATTACAGAGTAACATCATTGAGAATCACCTGAAATTTAGCAGAACTGAAGCCCTACAACTAAGGACATATAGAAGCCACCTCGGGACTGGTAAGAGGGCAGAGATGCGAAACGGCTGATCTTACACTCACAGGTGGCCATTAAAAATTGGGAGGGATATCTCAGCTGCAGAGGCTCCCTCTGAAAGAGCAAGGGGTCCCACAGGCTCCACAGCCCAGGGTTCTAGTGCTGGGAAGAGAAGTTCCCATAACTCCTGGCTGAGATTGTGGCTGAGTAAGACCAGGGCCACTGCAGTGCCAGGTGCTCCTCTTAAAGGGCCTGCACACAGACTTACTCATGACGGACTCATTTGCTCTGAACTCCAGTGCTGGGGTGGCAGCTTGAAAGGCACCAATGACATACAGGAAGAAATTGAGTTGTCTGGCTCAGCGCAAGTGCTGGAGGGGCAGCTTTCTCCCAAATGGAGGAGTTGGTCAAAGCCATCATTTCCTTGCTGAGCCCTCCCCATTCCTGGCACACAGACACAGGCGGCCGCCATATCTGACTCCCCATCAACCTGGTTGACATTCTTCATTCTCATTGCCCCCTGTGAGTACCAGAGACCCTGCCCTTCTCCAAATTTCAGGCACACCCAAGCCACTTCCAGTGGCTTTTCTGTACAAACAGCTTGTCTTGGCTCATGCTTCTGGACTTTCTAAACTTTCTCAAAGTTTCACACAACTCAAATAAGCAACATATGGCTTCGTTATGTCCTGTGCCTTTTGGTGAGCAGTCCTAAGCCTAGCGCTACTTGCAGCTGGTCTCCGTTTGTGGCTGGGCCTCTTGAGGCACCTCTAAGCCCAGCATGGGTGGCGGCCATCTCTGGATTGCTTTGTGGCTCATGACAGGTGGCCCCAAAAAACGCATGTGGCTGAACTTGGCCTGAGACAAGGCTCCTCCCAGGAGGCCCTGGGAACTGACACACCTGGAGACCAGCTTCAGAACCAAGCCAGAGCATGATTGGGCTGCCTCCATGGATGTCACACCCATAGGGCAGACTGGGCAGGCACCAAAGCCCTGTTAAATTGAATCCTGCTCTATGAGTTCAACGCCTAGACAGCAGCTCCTTCATTATAGTAATGGCCAGTACTCACAAGTAATCAGCCCAAGGGTCAAACCACAAAATACACAAGGGACACACCTGGAGCACCTGGCTCTGGTGATCAGGAAGATTGCACTACTGGGCCCAACAGGACACCTACTACACAAGGCCACTGTATGAAGACCAGGAGACATAACAGCCCTACCTAATATATAGAAACAAATACAGGGAGGCAACCAAAATGGGGACACAAAGGAACATGTCCCAAGTATAAGAACAGAACAAAGCTCCAGAAAAAAAGCTAAACAAAATGGAGACAAGCAATCTACCAGATGCAGAGTTCAAAACACTGGTTATAAAGATGCTTAATGATGTCAGTGAGAATTTCGACAAAGAGATAGGAAATTTAAATGGATATAGAAACCATAAAAAAGAACCAGTAAGAAATAAACATACAATACTGAAATGAAGACTACATTAGAATGAATCAACAGTAGATTAGATGAAGCACAGGATTGAATAGTGATTTAGAAGATAAGGTATCAAAAAATACCCAATCAGAACAGGAAAAAAAAAAAAGTTAAATAAAATTTTAAAATGAGGACAGCTTAAGGGGCCTGAGACAACATCAACCATAACAACATCAGTATCACAGGGGTACCAGAATAAGGAGAGAACAAGGAATTGAAAACTTATTTGAAGAAATAATGACAGAAAACAACCCTAACCTGGTGAAGGAAATAGAATTACTAGCCCAGGATGTGCAGAGTCCCAAACAAGATGAACCCAAAGAGGCCCACACTAAAACACTTCATAATTAAAATGTCAAAGGTTAAAGACAAAGAAAGAATCTTAAAAGCAGCAGGAGAAAAGCAGTTAGTTCCTAAAAGGAAGTTCCCATAAGTCTGTCAACTGATTTCTCAACAGAAACTTTGCAGGACAGAACAGAGTGGCAGAGAAATATTCAAAGTAATGAAAATTAAGGACCTACAACCAAGATTACTCTACCCAGCAGAGCTATAATTTAGAATTGAAGTACAGATAAAGAGCTTCCCAGAGAAGAAAAAGCTAAAGGAGTTCATCACCACCAAACAAGTATTATAAGGAATGTTGGAGGGACTTCTTTAAGATGGAAAAGAAAAGATTAAAAAATATAAATAATAAAAGGGCAATAACTACATATCTATTAACAATTACTTTCAATGTAAATTGATTAAATACTCAAATCAAAAGACAAAGATAGGGTCACTGGATGGATCAGAAAACAAGACCCTTACGTATGGTGCCTGCAAGAGACTCACTTCAGATTGAAAGGCATATACAGACTGAAAGTAAAGGGATGGAAAAAGATAGTTCATGAAAATGAAAACAAACAAAGAAATCTGGAGTAGCAATACTTATACCAGACAAAATAGACTTTAAAACAAAGATTATAACAAGAGACAAAGAAGGATGCAGTAATCCTACTTTTAGGTATTTATCTGAAGAAACACAAACACTACTTCTAGGGACATGCATATTCATATGTTCATTGCAGCATTGTTTACAATGGCCAAAATGTGGAGGTAGCCTGGTTGTGTGTCAATGGATAAATGGATAAAGAGGAGGTTGTATATATATATATATATATATATATATATATATATATATATATATATATATACACAATGGAATATTGCTCAGCCATGGAATGGCATGGGTTCTTGACATCTGCAGTGGCATGGATGGACCTGGAGAGTACTGTGCTGAATGGAGTGTCAGACAGAGAAAGATAGATGCAATGTGATTTTGCCTATATGTGGAATCTAAAGAACAAAATGAACAAACAAGACAGAAAAAAAACTCATAGATGCAGAGAACACTGTGATGGTTGCCTTATGGGAGAGTTGGGGGGCAGGGTGAAAAGGTGAAAGAATTAAGCAGTACAAATTGGTAGTTACAAAATAGAAATGGGATGTATAGTAAAGCTTAGGGAATACAGTCAATAATATGGTAATAACTATGTATAATGCCAGATGGGTACTAGACTAGTCAGGGGGATCATTTCTTAAATTATATAAATGTCTAACCACTATGCTGTGCACCTGAAATTAATATAAAATAATACTGAACATCACCTGTAGTTGAAAATTTTAAAGGGGGGAGTGGGAAATGTGAAGAGGAATACGAGGCTCAAATTCCCAGGTATAAAACAAATAAGTCATTGGGATGTAATGCACAGCACAGAGAATATAGTCAATAATATTGTGATAAGAGTGATATTGTGTCAGATGGTTGCTGGTTTTATCATGGTGATCACTTCTTTAGGTATATAAATGTTGAATAACCATGCTGTACACCTGAAACTAATGTAATATTTATGTTAGCTATATTTTAATAAAAATCTTAGCTTAATAAAATAAAATACAAAGAGTTTATTTATAGGACTTTACATGAGAGAAGCTGTGTATTCCCCACCAAGTATGGTTCTCTAGTTGAGAATCAACAGAGCCCTCCATCTCTGTATGGTGATGAAGGGTTAACTTATTACTTGGAGGTTCATTTTAAGAGGACAGTGCAAATAGGGGATTAATGCTGACATGTGTACCCATAAATTATTTGCAAAATCTAAAAGACTTCACCTAGCTTAGTACCAAAACACAGTTTGTTCTTTTTTGTGTCCTGACAGAGTAACTAAGAATTAGCAATTAACGTTTTTAGTCCTACACATAAAAGCAATGATTTTTGCTTGTTTTTCTCTTTCTTTTGACTATTAATGTAATATATGCTTAATGCAGATGTTTAGAAAGCACAGAAAAGCAAAGGAATGTTGAAGAGACATCTCACTTTATAATCACACTACACAAGGTAATAACATTTGGTGTGTCACCTTTAAGTGTATTTCATGTACATACGCTTACATATGCTCAAATTATATACATATAGAACTTTGACCAGCATGTTTTATTTATGTTTTTAGTATTTCCCTTGTTAGTAAAAGCTCTTTGTGAACATAGCTTTAAGTGTATCTTTTCTAATCAGAATTATATTAGTATTTTAATACTTTGAATAATATTGCTACATATAAATTATTTTGTTAACTAAAAAAAATCAGTGTTTTATATTTTAAATCACACTATCAACATACAAATATATGAAAGGATATAAAATAAATGGCATATGTATTAGTTGTGTTTATTCATTGATATGAAAAGGCAAAGGTAAAAAGAGTATAAATTGGGTTTTTGTCTGAGTAAGAGTACTTTTCATTTTTCCTCAACAGTTCTAAATTCATTTGAAATGTTAAAAGGTAGCAGATAAAATATTTTTCACTCTGATGAGTTTTTACTAGAAAGGCTGAAAAGTCAAGAAATCCCTGAAAAGTAATACAGCCATTTTATTTGTTAAATGACTTCCATTCCAGTGTGGTACTTTATTTTGCATTTTATCAGAGCATTAGGCATTTTTGCAACCCACTTGACTGCTTGGCTCTCCTCTCTGCATTTGGAATGGAATATCTGTACAGAGAAAGCAGGCATTTCTACTTAGCACTGAACCATGGGTAAGATCCATTTTCTCTGGGAAATTTTGTGTTTTTTCATGGATAGGGCCTTCTCTTCTACTTTTATCATGCTAGGGTTCTCTAAAATGGGAGGTGATCACCAGAAATGAAGGAAAAGTTACTGAGAATCTGACCAATAGTCATGCCAGACATTCTCAATTGTGTTATGTATCATTTGCTTTTGTGTCTGTTAGGGAAGAGAAGGATGTCATTTTTTTTTTTCTAGTTTGTAATGAGTTGCTGTAGAGGCAGCAGTGTTCATGCAAAGGTAACAGTGTGTAGTGTGAATGTCTAGATTCAAATCAAACAAAATAAAAAGAAAGACAGGGAAATAAGATGCATATGTAGTAAGGACCAGTGGTAGAAAGGGCAGGAGGAGGATGTGGGTTGGTAGAAGGATAGTAAGCCAGGAGGAATTTGGGAATCTTAGGCTCATTTAATCAAGGCAGGTGTGTTCACAGTTCCTCAGGGCTTTGGTGTTAACAAGAACAGACCTCAGACAATCTATGGGGTATCCCTCTTGCAACTAGTAGCTTCCATTGGGACTGAGAAAGATTATCAAAGGGTAATGGAGGCATTTAGAAGGGCAGAAAAACAAGAAGGACATGAGTTGACTAAATATGGCAGAAACCTGAACACATCAGTATGAAATAGAATGTGAGGCACGTTACAAAAGTTTGATGTAGTGAAAAATGCACATAAGGAAATAAGAATTTAATTAGGTTGCTCCCAACAAAATATTTTATGACTACCGGTGCATCACAAAGTCGTAACAACATGACTACTTAGCCACAAACTACCATCTATACAAGACAGAGCGATAACGGATGGAAAGCACTTCAACCCAGGAATGATGAACCAGCAAAGTGATCTTGCAGACAATAGCGGTTTTCCCCTGCACAAATCCATTTGTTTTCCTGGCTTGGAAATAATATTGTAAATAGAACTTAAAAGTCAAAGTTTTCTTTTTTCTTTTTTGTGGGGAGTGGAGTTGCATACTCAACTCCCCCACAACTGCATAATCACTTTTTTCATGGCAAACAATGCGTGTTAAATTCTTTCCGTATTGCAGATCATCACATGAAAAGAGACAGAAGAGCCCAGAGGTCATTTGTACTATGTAGGGGTTACTCCCTAAAATTGAAGGAGGCATCGATTCAAAGCAGCCCTCTGCCCATTGTATTGTTTCCATCTTGGTCTGCTGTTTAACCATTCTGCACCTCAGTTTTAAAATCAATATCACTGATAAAACATGAAAATGCTTTTCTTTAGAGTTGTTATTGAAGTACAGTATTCATAAGGGAAATGCAAATATTCAATTGTATAACTCAATAAATATTTACAGACTGGACACACCTGTGTAACCAGCATCCAGAAAGATATAGACCATCACCCGGACCCCAGGGCAGCCTTCCAATCACTCCCCAGTCCAAGAGAAACTGTTTTACTGACTTCTGACAGAATAAACTCTTTTTTTTTTAAACTATAACTGAACTCTATATAGATTGAATCATACAGTATGTGATATTTTTTACTTGGCTTCTTTTGCTCAGACTATTTTTGCCAAATTTTTTTCATATTGTTGCAACTGTGAAGGTTTTTAATGAAAATTCTTGAGAAAATAGGGCAATGTTTGATATAGAAAAATTGGAATGAATATCTATTGTTATTGTTATAAGCATTAGGTTATAACAAGTAATCATGAGACAAATAATTTTTAAAAGCAGGAGTAGTAGCAGTAGCTCATGAGGAATGCTGCTTTATTAAGGGTGGCTCTGTCAACACATGTGCTCTCATTTCTACCCAGTGTGGTCTAAAAGCACAAATCACCCTCTAAGCACAGATTTTGAGCATGGTGACTGTTCCCCTCCCACAGGTGTGGGACATCTTTGGTCTCCAAGCAAGAGCACTAGCTACACCACAGAAACCCTGACATTTAAAGATATAGTACACATTTATCACAATTGTCACTTGCTATTAATTTACATTCCCTTTATGCATCTGTTCAAAAAATAATTAGGATTTTATGCTGCGGTAAATATGCTTGTTCATCCATTAGCGCAAAGCGAAAGATTAATTGCATTACAATGGGAACCAGGACTACAACACTCTGAGCCATAATGATAACAGTGACAGCTGGGTTGCCCACAGTTCTTTGCTCTGATAAGCTTCAGAAACAAGTGTAGATGGGAAAATAATTAAATCACTGACAAGGTGGCACCAGCTTTATTCCTCCTCCTCTTGCATTTAGTGTACAGTCACCAAACACAAAGATCCTCACTGCAAATGAGAAAAGGGTCTTTATTTTCCCCCCTGTTTCTAAATGCCCTAGTTTAACGTTAGTAATGAACCAGATTGCTAACATATCTCACTTTCATTTAACCTTCTATCATTTATATCAGCAAGCTAAAGAAGAGAGAGGAGTTAGCTGACCTAGTTTCTCGGAGAACTCAATAGACAGGGAGGGTTTTATGGAGGTGTGCTCAGGGTTGTCACACAGATGCTTAGTTTAATGCTCTGCTGTCACCATCTTGAAAGTCTTAATAGTTTTTGTTTTGTTTTGTTTTTTTGAACAACAGGCACCACATTTTAATTTTGCACTGGTCCTCATAAATCATGTACCCAATCCTGCCAATAGATGGAAAAATAGTAGGATAATAACATAATCTCTGTGTGTGTGTGTGTGTGTGTGTGTGTACACTCAGGTATCAATCAGTGAACACATCCACAAGCATACTCATTGCTGAATCTCTCCAAAAGGAAACAAAATCAAACATCAAGCAAACTTCCATTTCTCCCCTTCTTTTCCCTGATCAATTAAAAAAGAGTCATGTTACTGAGTGGAACACAGCATCTGTTTTTTGAGGCAACAAATGAGAAGGAAGAAAAGTGCTAGATTTGTACTCCAATTGTCTCCTAACTATGTATACTTTCCTATGGCCCAAAATATACTCATCATTGTTTTAGTGACAATGGGAGTTAACAACGATTTTAACCTTGGGCAGGAGTTTATATCATTCAAGAAAACATCTGCGCAATGATTTGAGTAATGATCTAGCCTGCTAACCTCACTGCCTCCCCCACAAGAAAATAAAAAGAAATGGTTACAGAAGAGCTCAATTCAAAACTTCATTCTTTGATGGCTAATTAAGGTGACAACAAAAGGCAGAGAACTACGCCCAGCTCTGACGTTCCCACAATAAGAAGAAACGCAGATGGTCATGATTGTAATCAAAATGTTTGAATAATCATCTGTGATGAATCATTTATCATGGAAGCTTCTCTTATGATAGTGTTGTCGTAAGCATCCTCTAAAAATCTGGCCTGTTAAGGAATCTCTTGATGACATACTATATCTACTACTCAGCTAGATAGGAGCCAGAGTTTATCCTTCTACATGATTCTTTACTCTTATTTTTAAAAGCCCTTGGATTTGCTAAATGTTGTTCATCGCCATGTTTCTTCTTCAAGATGGAGAGTAAGAGAGGGGCTTTTGCTAGTAGTGATAGGGGTTGAGGGCTTCAAAAAGCAGATCAGGTACAAGGGGAGGAGACAGCCTGCTTAACTCCTGTAGATAGGGTATGTTTGAACCCTGTCAGCAGCTGCAGAATAATTAGAGCCCAAAGGCTTTCTTTCATAAAGATTGTAAGCCTTGTTACTGTGGCTAACCAAAGCTGCTTGAGTAGTTTTCCTTTCACTGTTGCAATTATGGGGTTTTAACTCACCACGTAGCTGATTTTGTGGCATGTGACGTATAGGACATGTGAGGGAAAATGAGCTTTCAGGGTTCCCCTCTGGATCACTTTAGAGCAATGATCATAAATCCTCACTAAAGGGCAACTGTTCTTAGAAGGAGCCATTTTAGGATTAGGAGTGGAGCAAAAGGTGGAAGGTAGTAAGCAAACGTTTCATAAGTAGTGGGTCTGTAAACCTGGACTGTAATATGATATAATAACATGATATAATATGATATGTAGGAATATGTTATATTTTGATGTCATATAATATGCATTCCATGTTTTTAATTATCATTACAGATAAGCAGTCAGCCTAGATTTTGCTAGATAATTTGAAACTACTTAGATCCACTTTCCCCATAAGTAAGTTTCCCCTGTCAGAGTGGTGAAACCAAGTCTTTATATTCTTTACCTTTTCTTACATAACCTTGTGCATGGACTCTGTCTTACTTGTTCCATCATCAAGTTTGTCTTTGCTCATGCTGACACAGTATTTGGTTAGGAGGGACAGAGGAATCAAGAGCGGGAGAGAAGAAATGGGCTTAAATTGGAGGAGTAACATTTCAGTTCCACAAGTTGGGTAATATGATTATTTGAACTACATTTTCCTTACTTTTGAAATAGGAAATTACTACCTTTAGAGGTGTTTTTTATAGGTATCAAATATAAAATTTTCTAGAAAAGTGTTTTTTAAGCATAAATATATTTGTCTACCATCTATATCTATTATCTATCTATCTATCTATCTATCTATCTATCTATCTATCTATCTATCTATCTATCATGGCTTTCTCCATATATCTTCCATCCACCAATCTACCCATTTACTTTATCCTGTTCTTAAAATGAAGGCAGACATATTAACAGAGATCAAACATCCCAATTCCCCATCTTCATTTAAAATATAAGGTCTATTTTATCAATGCACACTTGATATAATTTCAAAGTACTTTTGACATTTAGCTAATAATAGGAAAAAATAGTTATAAAGCATGGTTTTAATGTAGACAGAAAGATACTCCATTCAGAGCTGAGCATATAATGAACATAGAATTGGTACCATGTTGGCCCTTCAATCAAAGGGGAATTTGTGAATGAAAGTGCCTGCATCTCCACAGTTTACATTCCACACCAAGGGCTCCAGTTCAGCAAATTCTGCTTATTGCAGCAGGAGAAAGCACTTTGACAGGTAATGTTTTCAGCTACTGATATTTAAAGAAAAGTATAGAACTCAAGGATTCATTAATAATTTTGTCCTAACCAAAGACAGTCATCATTTTTCTTCAGTGCCCAAGTTCCTCCTACATAGTGCTTTTTCACTTGGTGAGGCTTAAGTCACTTTATGTTGATGAATAGAGTGTGTTATTGTTGGTAAGAGATCTGGCCCAGGATTATTTTAAATGCTGAGCAATTACAGGCAGGATATGGGTAGTCATTCCTAAAAAGGGGTAGGTTGGAACTCAAAAGATGGAGTCAGTGTCAGTGACAATTTGTAACTGGGAATTCATCGCCTTCTCCATTTGACCCAACATAACATGATAATGATAATAATCTTTGGTGTGGACAATTTTTATGAAATCTTATACAAAGTGTGCATTTAAAAAGTCTGAAATTACTTTCATTGTGAAACAGTGTACATGTGTACAAATACAGATTCTAAATAGTCTCTAATCCCTGTCCCTTCCAACATACCCTCTGACCTGAATGATATTGCTCAGTTCTTCCTATATGGAATTTCAGAGGCTAACAATTACTAGCCAAAATGGCATCTATATGATAAAGACAAGTTGTCCATACAATAGAGAGTTCACATGAGTACTCTATCTTAAGGGCTCAAAGATGGGAAAATAGGAAGGGAGTGGCTTTATGTTATAATGTCCAACAGTGTTTGGCATAGAAATCTGATCTTTATGGGTAAACTTGTCTGTGATTAATCCAGGCTGGCTTCAAGAAGCCTATTCAGGATACAGACAAGTGAAACACCTGTATCAGATGACTCTCTACCTAACTTCTACTTTATCTAATAGAGGATTGGGTTCCTGCCTCCACTCCTAGTCTCGAAAGAGTGGAAAAGCAATATAGAATATTAGGGAAGAGGTACTACGTTAGTGATACATAAATTTAAACGCTGACCACTTCCTTGAGTCTGTGCCAAAACACAGGTGACAGTGACTGACTCTTTGCTATAGCAAACTCTTAATAAATAGCCTTTGTTTTCTCATTTGGCTGATCTTTGTTTATTTCCACACACCTCTATGAAGCAGTGAAAATACCTTAAACCATCAACTTCCACAGGAATAGATTACCCCAAAATGTATAATACTATATAAATATTTGAACCCTAAATGTCATTACTGATACCACCTTTCCTTACCCTCTATCTCACATTTAGACACCTATCCTTGTCAAGTTTATCTTTGAAATATTTATCAGTATTCTGAGATTTAGGAACCATTTCTCTGCTTCACTGTCACTTCCGTCGTAGTCTAAGCTACCTTTCCCTTTTACCTGGTCCTCTGCAATAGCATTTGTATTGGTTTCCTAAGTCTGCTATAACAAAGTACCTACAACTGGGTAGCTTAAAATTACAGAAATGCATCGTCTCATCATCCTGGAGGCTTGAAGTCTGATATCTAGGCATTGTAGGACCATACCCTCTCATGGCTCTAGGGGAGAAGCCTTGCTTGCTGTTTTAGCTTCTGGTGTTTTCTGGTAATCCTTAGCATTCCTTGGCCTGGAGATGCATCATGCCAATCATACGGCTGTCTTCTCCTTGTGTCTTCACATTACATTCCTTCTATATATGCCCATCCTGTGTTCAAATTTCCCTCTTTTATAAGGACAGCAGTCACAGTACATTCGGGTCCACACTAACAATCTCATTCTAACTTGATTAGCTCTGCAAACTCTTAGTTTCAAGTAAGGTCACATTCTGAGGTACAGAATCGAGAGGATAGGACACCAGCATATCTTTTGGAGGGGACACAATTCAACTCACGACAGAATCAAAACTGGCCTACTTGGCTCTCTCTGGTTGCACAAGGCAGGCATTCATTCATGGAAGCTGGAGCGAAATCAGCCAAGGATAAGGCTTTCCTCCAGAAGTTGTAGCTTTTAACAAGAGGAATTCAGTCCCTGACAACCCAGTCTGTCAGAACGAGACAGGCGAATGAATAGCACAGACTTCTCTCTTCCTCCCTCTCATCTCTGGTGGTAACTTCTATTGGCTAAACCCAATCAGAAGCCAGATGGAAAGAGAGCCTGGTTGCTACAATCCATAGATCAAATCCTCCCAGCTTATAGTGCAGAGAGAAGAAGGGTAGAGAGATGGAAGGCAAAAAGAGAATGTTCAGTATATGCTGGAGTCAAAGTTCAGATCCAAATTCTTTCTCTGAATAACGAAGGGCCCTTCAGTAAGTCATTTATTAATTTGAAGTCTCCATTTCCTCCTCTGTAAAATGAGTCTCTTAATAACACGTCCACTATAGGGATATAAGGATTAAATAAGAACATTTGTAAATCATTTAGCATAGTATCCAGGAACCCGTAGATGCTTAACAAACATTAACTTATACTACTTGTGTATAGAATTCAACACGATGAAGTTAGTACTCTCAGTACTTCCAACCACAGACCCTATCATTTATTCATTCATCAAACAAACATTTTTTATTAAATTTATTGAGGTGACATTGATTAATAAAATTATATAGGTTTCAAGTGTACAATTCTATAACACTTCATCTGTATATTGCATTAGGTGTTCACCACCCAAAGTCAAATCTCCTTCCATCACCGTATATTTGGACTCCTTTATCCTCTTCATCCCTTTCTTTTTCCCCGTACCCTGTGTTAACCACTAAACTGTTGTCTGTGTCTATGAGTGTTTGCTTGTTCAGAGAAACACTGTTGAATGCCTACTATGGATCAGCCACTGTGCTGGACTATAAAGTACAGAAATGAGAAAAACAGGTAAAAATCCTTGATCTCTTGAATGAATAAGGAAAAACTCCAATGAAGTTTATGAATTGGCTAGGGGTGCAAACAAATAAACAGGCAGTTTCTATATAGGAAATTAAGCACAAGAAATGTAAAGTCTCCGTGCTCTAGCAGCAGACTTTATGTTTGAATCTTCGATCTTCTATTTACTAGACTTCCTCCTTTGAGGAATGTTCCAATTACACTCAAACTTAACAGCTTAAAACAATCATTTAATTACTCATGGATTCCAAGGCCACGAGTTAGAAAGAACAAAGTGATATTGTTTCTACTCCATAGGCCTAGAGCTTCATCTAAGAAGGTTCTGAAGCTCGAGGTGAGGAAGGCTCAGGGTTGGAATCGTAGGAGTCATCTTCATTCACATGTCTAGCAATAGATGCTGCCTGAGACTCTGGCTACAGCTGGTGGCAGAAGATGACGGCCAGGCCTTGCTGCCTAGGCTTTCTCACCATGGCAGCTTCAGGTCTTTGATCTGGTTCCTGAGAGGTCCAAAACTGAGCATCGCAAGAGAACCAGTTGAGAGTCATTGACACATCTCCCATTCTAACCTTAGAAATCAGAGTTCCTCTTCTTTTACAATCTCAAATCCACTCAGATTCAGGGATAGGAAGAACAGACCTCCATCTCTCAGTGAGAGAAATGTTAAGTCTCGTTATAAGAGAGCACATATGAAACATTGTTGAAGGTATCTTTTGAAAACTACAGCCATACTTCACCTTTCTGTAATTTTGTGTTCTCCTCTATAAAATGGAGATTATATTAATACCTATTTAATAAGATTATTATATCAAATAGGATGCATATGCCTGCTTTAAGTTGTATCTGACATATAGCATAGGTTCAATAAATACTAGGCAATATTCTTAAGATCTAGATACCAATGGAAGAACATAGGTGTGAGGATGCTGACTTGGTACGGGAAGTCCATCAGGCAAGATATCTAAGCTTAGATACAAAAGATAAGTAAGAATCACCAAGCAAAGCACAGAGCAAGAAAAAGGAAGATTGTTTAATCATTAAGCAAAGTCTGAGATGCTCTTACAAAGAGGCCCAATAATGCAATAACTTAAAAAAACCAAGAAGCTTCTTTTCTAGTTTAGACAGCTCAAATGTGAATGCCGAGGTCAACAACACAGCTCCCCTCATTGTAAATTATGGACTTCAGTTTCTTCCAAGTTTTTGATTCTCATATTGTGACTATGAGGTCAATTTATAAACACATAAAAGTGAGTAATTGAATATCAAGTCACAATAGCCACTTCCTCAGGAAAGTCTTCCTCCCTCAGAGAAACTTTCCCTGTCATTCCTGACATTTGGTGGGCAGCCAAACCCCTGCAACCCAAGAGGAACCCTACAAAGTAAATCAGTAGCCAAAAGGTTGAGGATTTCATCTTTACCTTGAGAGTAGTTCCAACATAGAAAGAGAACACTGCATAGAAATACAAATTATAATGGACTTTTAATTTGTGAGAAAGTGATCATCTTAAATAAGGTGATCAGATACAAAGATTAAAAATAATTATTCTTCATATTAGGAAATGTGATGTAATACTAAATCAATAATGCTTCAAAGCCCATTTATATAAATGCTTTAGAATAATAAACCCACTAAAGGAATATATATATAGGATGTGCCCTATCTTTTATTTCTCTTTCTAGAGTAAACTCACTTTAAAATGAACATAGAGCCATCTTTGAAATCTGCCCCAGAACATTTGTCAAAAATCCTAGTGGATAATAGAAATGCTCTAATTGGAGACAGCAGTAAAAAACAAAAAAATGTAGGATTCCACAGCAAAGTTTGATGAATCCAAATATTAGCATGTGTTTTTAAAAGTACATTCTGAAGGATTTAGTAAGATTGTCATCTGTTGACATTAATAACCATATATGAAGCTTTATGAGGAGAGAATTCAACACATTTAACATTAGCCCGTATTTTCTAGGCTGAGGTAGCAGTGAGGATAACACAATTTTTCCTCAGGTAACTCCTATGACAATAATTAAATCAAATTTCATAAACATTTCTTACATGAATGTTACATGAAAATCACAAGCTAGATGGATACTTGGGAGTGGGGTAGGGTGGGGGGAAACAAGCAAATAAAACACTGTGCTTTGTTGATCTTACTATATCGAGGGAGTTCGCTCACAGACACTTGTGAGATATTCTTATAAGGTGGACTTCATTTTTATTTTAAAAGAAAACAAAAATTTAAATCAGATGTAATCTTTACTTTTAAATAAGACCATTTGGGGAATATGGGCTGTGATTCCATGAAGGGAGAAGATATTAATTTTATGGTTAAGTGGTGGTCAGGAGGTCCTTTGGACAGGCAGCATTTAACCGTGGCTGGGAGAGATGTACAGGACTTTAAGGCAGAGGTAGGTGGCGCAATTGGCAGAGAATAAAACCCACAAATAAGGACATGAGAAAATGGATGTTCAGAGGCAAAGAAGTGGTCTCTGTGCTTACAGAAGAGCATGTGTGCTGAGATGAGGACTGAGAAATAATTTTTTAAGGATAAATGTATGAAAACAAGGATTTTTAAAAATAATTTTACTAAGATATAATTCAGTACCCTACAATTTACACATCTAGAGTACACAATTTAATGTTTTTTGTTTTGTTTTTACTAGATTTACAGAGTTGCTTGACCATCACCACCATCAACTTGGCATCCCAAGCCAGCGCTTAACCACCGCGCCACTCGGCCGGCCCCAACTTGGAACATTTTCATCACCCTGAAAAGAAACCCTGGACCCATTGCCTTTTGTTTTCCTCCATTTTCCCCCAAGCCAGAAAACACAATTTGACCTCTTCTATGAAGAACCTTAGATCCTGATTTACTAGGTTATCCATGCAAATATTTCAAAGTTTATTTTTAACACTAGGATGACATGATCATCATTGTGTTTATGGAGAATTATTCTGGGAGCCTGTGTGCAGTATGGAAATGAACCACTTGAATTAGAAGGATCAATTTTTACTCTCAAATTCTCTAATCTATCTTCATTCCATAGACCTGTCTTTATATGGCCCATGTATTATATTCCACAGAAATTTCTTCATTTACAACATTCCATGCAAACCTGTAAATATTTAGTAAGTATCACATGCTTACAATGAGGCTACTCTCTTTTCCTTTGGTTCAATTTGGTTCTTCATAAAGACTGACTTTAGAACCTCGCAATGACCACTTTATATACTTCTCAAAGCTACTTGGCAGATTAATATAGTAGAATTAGTATCCCTGTTTTTAAAGTAAGAAAACTCACAGTCAGAAATGTTAGGGTTTTCTCAGGAGACACACAATTACCAAATGTGAAACATATGATTGAATTATTGGCTGTAAGGTCAGGGCTGCCTTCACCATATCACAGTTGCCTTCTCATCAGTCAACCATGATCTGGTCTTAGGCTTAGCCAGCAGAAATAAAAACTTTTTTCTCCACCCAAAAGTATGTTAGATCTAAATAATTTAGGAGGAGTTAGAATATGTGATGGTTATGCTCACTTTCTTCCGATTTCTTTTACAATGTTTTATAAACCCAAATATAGAATTAGTAAATGAATTTTGTTAAAGAGCTTCAAATATTAAATTTCCTTGGAATGAATTTGACAAGAAAAGCACAGCACGTGAGCAACAAACTGGCACCTATGATAATTTAAACCCTGGAGTAATTATTAACTAGTGCATAAAAACACCACCAATCTAGAAGCAGAAACTCTTAATCTGACCATTCTTGATAATAACTAATAACCAGTTATTTTATTCATGTGGGCACCAAATAAACTTTTGCAGATTATCAAGGCCATTTCCATGCACCATTTGAGAGCAATTGTCACAGCAACTCTATGATGTGGAAAGTGAGGCTAAAACAGGTACAAAGATTTGCCCGTGGCCTTGGAGTCCCAAGGCATATGAAAAAGCTACTACACAGAACACACTTTTTTTGTCCTCTTGGTCTTCCAAGGGAAGTTCTCTCCACTGAACAAGGGTTAGACCAACTGCCATTCCTAGTGCAAGTGCTCTCTAGTAGGCTCTGACCCGACTCACACGTGAATTCCCAGAGTGGTGTTTTCTCTCTTTCTAATGTGCCATGCTGACGATAATTGAAAGGACTTGAGGACAAATTTCCTTCCCTACTCAGTCCCTATATTTTAACAATCAGCCTCCGGATTGCATCAATAATATTCTTCGTCTAAGATTCCAGTCTCCTTTTCTCTAGGCTGATTGTTTCTATAACCTGCTGGCTTTCAGTAGGAACCTCAGAATCCAGAGCTCTAATTCCTCTTCCTTCCTTTTGAACATACAAAGGAGGGTTTTGTGGACATGTGTAGGTCTCTGGATGTTGTGCAGTTTCTTTCACTCATCGACATTTCTTGATTTCAGTGCCATCCTGCTGGCTGTAAAGTTTTGACAGGAATGGACCATGAAGTTTCATTGACTATCTTTCAAAGTGTAGTTGAATGTTTCTTGGAAAACATAAAAGCCAACCTAGGGGTCGGCCGAATGGCTCAGTTGGCTAAGAACTCACTCAAGAGTGCGAGCTCTGAGCAACAGGGTCACCGGTTCGATTCCCAAGCTGAGCTGCTGCTGAGCTGCCAACAGTTGGCAGGATGGCTCAGCTAAAAAAAAAAAAAAAAAGCCAACCTACAGATACAGGCCCAAAATAAATACATGGACTCCACTCACAGGGGAAGAACTCTTTGGAGTGAGATGACACCTTCCAAAAAGGATGTCAGAGTGGTTTGGAAGTTAACATCCATTCTGTATAATGCACTTTCGCACATTTGTCACTAAAAGGAGGATGGCAGAGATGAATTTCTCCAGGCACTTCCCTAACATCGGTGAGTACAAATGGGGAGTTGTTTGCCATATGTCTAAAGAGTCAAGAGATGTAAATCAAGGTCACTATTAAAAAAATGTTCTAATCCTGACCTTTATAATGGCCTAGAAGACCAGATGTAAATTTAGACTTCTCAGACTCCTCAGAGTCTGGGCCAGAAACTGGCTACATGGGGAGTCCTGGCCTGGCCCAATAACCTTCTTTTTCTGTACCTTGTTCCATGGCACTTGGGGGCCTCCCATGCATTTGGAGGACACCACAGCTTACAGTCAAGGCCTACCTACATGTCCCTTCCCAAAAAACCTTACTTGAGGCCTAGAGGTCAGTATATCACCAGCAAAGTTCACCCTCAAAGATAGATGCAGACGCAGCCTTGTAGACTGTGTCAGGTTAGTGAAAGTGGGAATCCTTGTGTTCTGGTATCCACAGAGGGATATATAAGAGAGTGTGAGCTAAGTGTGAACACCTTTCTGGGTCCTGGGGAACTATTGTGTAGCAGACAGTATGACTAGAGGAGAGTCAGAGCAGATCCATAGAGAGCAGGATGCAATTCTTGGGCTCTTCTTGTCAAGGTCTAAGAGAAGCGCCGTCCTCGTTACATACAGGCTCTGAGCAAACAATTTAAAGAAAGCCATTAGGCGCCCACCTTGAAAGTCATCATGTAACTAATTTCAGCTTCTAACAAAAATAGAATGGTAAAGACATTGACTGAGCAGAGATTTAAGATGTCACTATAACCCTCAGTGAGCTCAGCAACTAGAATAGATAGACATAGGAACATGAAATTTCAAACAAATTTAATACGATGACCAAAGGCATAAAATAGGGACTGTAGGGAAATTCACCCCTAAATTATCAATATGTGAAGACATTGATTCAGAGACATTAACTAGCTAGCCAAAGTCACACTTACATTACCTGGAAAGGACTCCGTTCCAGTCTGTCTCTAAAATCCCATGTTTTTCTACTTGGAAACTATCTTTGGAGGCATGAAGTTTCTATCAGAAATATTTGCTTACATCTTTCCTTCTCCTTTATATCCCTGCAAACATATTTTAAAGGGCCACTATTTAATAGAGAGCCTTCCTTCATATATGCACTCTTTGCCTTTCAATAACAGGTAGAGTGACTGATTTTAGCTTTATTTTTTCTTTTCCCACAAACTGTTTTCCCTGTTTTCACCTCTTATTCCTTGTATTTTCTGTCTCTACCAACGCACCAGACTTTCAGAATCCTGATCTGTGAAGCTAAGCAGGAAATACTGCTTATCTGGGTATTTCATGAGAAGGGAAAACCCGAATTTGAAAAGCCAACTCTATCTCTGCCCCATGCCTCCCTTGGCTCATTACCCATTAACAAAAGTCCTTCCTTGCAAGTTTCGCACTAGGTGATTATGAAAAAGAATTAAGTGATGCGAATTTCTTAATCAATTTCATGCTGAGAGGATTGGCAAGTTATAACAGAAAGAGAATTTTAAGGGAGTTCATGCCCTCTCTAGTTTGACCCTTTCCCTGTATCCCCAGGTAGGCCTGGATACTTGATGTTGTCAGCAGAAATAAACAAGAAATCAATGGAAAAATAAAAACAATGGTTTCCAGTTATAAGACACCTTTTCAAATACTAATTATTAGAGTTATTGTACAGTTACAACTACTCTGAAATGTTGTATCTTCATAAAGATAATAAAAAATAGCTATGGTTTTTAATGCCCTACTATTTCTCAGGTATCTTATATTTACAATTTTAAATCTCTGCATTTCTCTAAGAGTTATTTCTCTCCTCATATAAGAAAGGTGAATAAAAGATAATGAGAGGTAGAGAAAGTTCTCCAACGTCACTGGGGACAAGAGGCGGAGCTATGATTCTGAACCGCCCATATATGAATCCATCTCACCTATGAGCCATCCTGTCCCTCCTGTGAGCCAAGAATAAAAATAACCAAAAGCTTTAGGAGGAAATAGCTCTCCTAAAACTTAGGGATCAGCTCTTTGTCCCACCCCTGAAATAATCCCAGCATATTCTTTTCCATGGATCAGAAATCTCAGTAGTTCCTGGAGCAATAATCTAACATGATAGAGAAGGTGAGTTTCTTGAAATGAGATGGACCCAGGTCAGAACATTAGTTTTCTCTTTAATTACTGTGAGACCTTAGACAAGTCACATAACCTAAATCTTAATTGACTCTTCTGGGAAATGTACATTACAGATATACATTCTAGTCCACAGTGAAGGTAAGCCAAAAAAGTAACTTTAGTTTTTTCAGTATAACTACATTTCTATTTTCAGTTTTCATGCCGTAAAGTACATAGAAATATTTTCTCAGTCATTTGGATTTCCCATCCAACTCCGTTCCTTACAGAATTTGAGAAGGCTTACAGAGGTGTCAGCGGTAAACAATAAAGAGGAGTGTTTCTAAGCATCCATCTGGACCAGCATCCACTAAGGCAGGTATTGGATTGCATTGTCGTCTTTAGACTCTAATTCATGGAAGCCATAATGGAGCCATCTATAGGTCTGGTGACTTTCTTAGCTATATTATTACCTTCATGGGGCACAGGGAAATCCTTCTCCTGATTACAAAACATGCTGGAACGAGATCCTCTGTGACACTACAAACTCGTCTACCTCACAGAGCGCTTGCCATTTCTCCTGGAGGGTCTTGACATATGACTGGGTTCTAACCATGCAATGTGCCAGCAGTAGGCATGCCGACCTATCTAACATGTCTGGGGCCAAGAGAGCTTGTGGATAAATTCCTCCTTCATGTATCAAAATCATTGCCAGGAATAATCAAATAATACATTCATACTGTATGTGCATAATAATAGTCAGAAAAGAAATGCAGACAGCATCAATTGTCTTTTATTAAATTTTGTATATACGTATAATCATAGCAGTAAAAACTAAATAAATAATAAATATAAGAATGCAGAAAAGAAAAGTAATGAATTTGTACTTACTAATTACACTCATTTTTCTTTGGAGGAAATATAAAATAAATAGTGCTTTATTACTGTGGTATCACTATTATGATTTAATAATAACCACAATAAGAAGATGAACATTTTCTGTGAAAGGTATTATTTAAATTCAGTAAAATAGTTCATGCATGAACTAAAATGTATAGTCAACCAATACAAATGTTATATCTTACATTTCACGCTCTATTTAACTCTTTTAAGTTTTAAGCACAAATAAAAATTTTGTTAGTCACACCTTATGGCAGAAGTGAAATAATTCAAGTTCTGTTTTCTCATCTTTGTAATCACTGTGCAATCATTGCTTACTTTGAATATTGTGCTTAAACGCAGTGTGTGGAGCCATTGACTCTGCAGAAGGCAGCTGGAGTGATTGAACCTTTACAAAGTCACTCGAGGAATGAATTTGCTTACAGTTGAGCATATGGGTTCGGGGCCCTGTTAGTTTCCCAGAGCTGATGTATCAAATTACTTGGTGGTTTAAAACAATAGAAACTTATTCTGCCATAGTCTGATGGCTGGAAATCCAAAATCATCTTGGTGGCACAGCCACACACCCTCCACAGAGATTTTGCCCCTGTGTCTTCCTGCTTCCAGGGGCTGTCAGAGTTCTGAAACTTACGGCTACATCACTGTGATCTCTGCCTCTGTCTTCATGTGGCCTCTCCTCTTTTCTATGTGCCTCTCTCATGTGTGACTTCTATAAGTGCATTTGCCATTAGATTTGGGGCCCTTTTCCTCAATCATCCAGAATGGTCTCATCTCAAGAACCTTAATTACATCTGCAGAGACCATTTTTCAAATCTCATACAGGTTCTGGGAATTCAGATATGAGCATATATTTTTGTTGGGGGGAAGGTGCACACCATTAACCCAGTACAAAAGTTAACTAAATAACTGGGAGATCTTTGAATCACTTCTATGTATAATACAATATTTATTAAAGGATCACTTTTTAAAAAGGTATGTACTAACTGTAAACTTACATACATTACTAAAACTGAACATTAACTTCAACAATTATTCAGAACTTAGACTAAGAAGATATTTTTATCTGGGAGAATCATTTTGTTACTGACGTATTTAAAATAAACTGCACATGGGGATAATCAAAAGCAGGCTTCTACTGGGATATGAAAGACAGTTTGGGGAATATAATTAATAATGTTGTAAATATTTTGTGGGGTGTCAGATGGTCATAGGTCTTGTTAGGGAGACCATTTCATGGATGGAGTAGAGGTTTGATCACTGCACTGTATACCTGAAGCAGAGGTTGTATACCAACTGTAATTAAATATATATAGATAGTCATGGGATGTGGATTATACTGTGGAAGAGAGTCAGAGGAAGAGTAATAGATATATATGATATGGGGGGAAGGAGTGGGGTGGAGAATTGGGGGAGGGGGTGTTGTCACTTTGAGGGGTAAAATGTATAACTAGTGCACTGTGTTGTACACCTGAAACTAATTAAAAAAATAAATAAATAAATAAAAAGCAGGCTTCTAATTTGTTTTATCGCTGTTGTTGAATCCTTGTCAGACCATGTACCCCTTTGTTTTCTCCACTGACCTTTGCTCTCCCTTATAGGACACAAGCCTCTCGTCTGTCTCTGCTTTCATTTCTATAAAAGTCTCTGTTGGGTCACCAGCTTCCAAGACTTGGCCCAAGGGGTGGGTACAGGGCCCATTCCTCTGAGGTTAACCCCCAATTCCGTCTCATTTTCTCTTCTGAATCTCATTTTTTCTCTCATCCTAGAGAATCCTTTCCTAGTGCCAAGGAAGGAAAGTAATATATAGATGTGAGCAAGCGAAACTGAAATGTCTCATACTGTTTTCTCCCCAAGTTTTTCCTACATGCCAACAGTGAGATTCTCTTAGGAGCCCCAGCATTTTTTTTCTCTTCAGATTTTATTGGGGAATTGGGGGAGGGGAACAGTCTAGTTGTTCTTCAGTCTAGTTGAGGAAGACATTGCTTCACTGGCCCATGTTGGTATCGTCATTGCGCTCTTCCCAGATGAGGCAGATAGGTCACCAGCCTCTGGATGTCGCTCACACTGGCTGCCAGCTGCTCATGCTGGCTGCCGGCCACTCACTGTAGCCTATGGCAGCCCACTGCAGCAGGGGCTGCAGCCTACACCGCTGCCGGGGCTCGCACAGCCCAGCTCCAGGTGGAGCTGTTGTTAGCTGTGAAGGGCAGTGTCACAGGCCCTCATATGTGGGATTCGAACCGGGGCTGCTGGTATCCCAAACCAGCTCTTAACCAATGTGCCACTTGGCCGGCCCCTAAACCATATCATCATAAAAAGTCTCTTTCTTTCCTGCTTTGCATTTCACATCTTTTCCTTAAGGCCTACTGCACTTTGGGAACTGCTCTAGAAAGTGAACTTTCGGGTTAGTTACTATGTTTCCCCACCAGCAGAAGCAGAGACACTCCCTTAAGGCTTCCTTATTTCCCAAGTGTGTCACTTGACCAGACGTTTAAAATAGTTCTCCTTAGGTCTCCAGCTTCAGAATCCGTTAGTTCAATTAGCCTGAGTGAGGTATTGCTATGGATGCCATCTAGGATGCATGTTCAATTCCTATATCCACGAAGTGCACCACATGCATATAAGATGCACATGTATATGACGTTTAGGCTGCAGGTAATCACCATGTAAGTGGCCGGGAGTTGTGGTGTATAGAAATTCAGGGTAGTCTCCTGCTCACCAGCCAACTATCTTAATGCATGCCTCCTCACATGCCATGCTTCCATTGAAAATATAAGCTATAATGCACAGCACAGTTCCTAAACATGAGGGTCAGTAACCAAGACCATGACTTATTCCTTAGTTCTTACAGACCAAAGAACACTCAATCGCTTTATCTTCCCAAACAAGATATACCCACCCGTCAGCACCTTAGCCGCTTTTTCATATTGTGACTGTTAGACCATGATTAAGTGTCCTCTGCTATTCCAAAATTAAAAGTATAAAGGATATCACTTTTAAAAGGCAAGGTTTTTTGTTTGTTTGTTTGTTTGTTTTAATTCTGGTACTCCTCCCAAGAAATATCCATGAATTCTTAAAAAGTGAGTTGTGAAACTTCTTCATTTGCTTGTGTTTCATTATTTATTCACCTCAAAGATAATTAGATGAGATCTATTGGGTTTTGGAAAAGTCATGACGCATTTTTGCAATGAAAAACAGAAAAAATACGTCATGACTTTTCTGACAACCTAATAAAAGAGAATTCTGTTTCTACCACTGAGTTTTAGTTTATCCTCCATAATTTCATTTCTTATGTATCCCACACAGTCCCTCTTTCCACACTCAAGTTTATTATGCAGTTTCTGCCTTGTTTTGGATACGGTATTTGTAAAATGTATTTGTGACAGTTTTCATTGAAGGTTTCTGCTACTTTACATGTTTTCAAGCAAGATATAAAGGCTGCTGTATAAGAGGATGGGAAAATAAGTTTGCCAAATGGCAGCCTTCTAAAAAAAAAAAAAAATACAGCTTTGGGGACACAATGGGAAGGATGCAACAGCCAGGACTGTGACCAGTGAGGAGTGCAGTGTGTCACTAAACATGACCACAAATAAAGCCCATTCATAATACTTCAGAATCCAGCAGTACACAGAGAAAGTCATCTAGAAATTAATTCCTTGCATTTAGTTTCACTTAGAATAAAGAAATTGGAAAGAAGGGTTAAATGGATGCTGCCCTTGTTTTACATCAGCTATTAATACATATTTTTTTCTATTAATCTTAGAGTAATCCTGGTAGATAGGCTCTTTTCTGTCAAATGGGATGATACTGATTCCTCACTAGGTCAGTTCCTCCCACAATGCACTGTCCTTGGTAATGTTTATCACAATTGAGACTGTCTATTTATTTGTAGATTCTTTGATTGATTTGATGCTGCGTCCCCATAGTGAGAGCAGGGACCATGCCTCTTGCTTATTTATATGTTTGGCTCCACAAAGTACACCCAATGCCCAATAAAAAACAAAATCATACATAGTAGGTGCTGAATAAATATTTGTTAAATGAACGAACTGGCTTCATGCCTTACTTAGTATTAGAAAATGGCAGTGCTGAGATGGGAAAGCTCGCCATAATAATTATTCTATGGTTTTGGGGCTCATTTACTTCTAACAATTGCTTCATCTCTACCAGATGAGTTTCTAGATAGTGTTGTAAACAGAAGTGATAATATATACACATGGTCTGATCTCTGGGCCACTTGACAGTCCCTTAATGATGACATTTTCCACCAATCCCAGGAATCCTGTCGTTAATCATGCTGCATGTTCCAAAGCTCGCCTGCAATAGCTACAGTTTGTCATCATTGCTCATTAAATGCCTGATTTGGGTCACAATATTGAAACCCTGGGAGCCTTAAAAGAGACCTGTTTCAGCAATAGTGCACATGCAGGTTTCCCCTTGGCATCTACAAATAGAATAAACATGGTAACAGATGCTTGTTGAATTTGACAGCAATATATATATATGTATATATATATATATATGTATATATATATATATACATATATATATATATATCTCCACTTAAATAATGTATTAGATGACTACATAGGTTAAAAGGGAATTCCCATTATCTAAGGTCAAACAGTACAGGAACTTCATCAACTGTGTCCTGATCAATTCATATTTAAGGCCCTCCGATCTGACCACATCTCACGTTGTTCACACACATGCTCCCTCCTGTATAAAGCTGCGATGGCATTCTAAACACTTCTGGAGTTAAGGGGGCAGCTTCGTATTATCTTCAGGGTCACATTATCATTTTCCTCCTAGTCTACCTCCCCAGGTTTATACCTCAGCCTCTAAGGATGTCTCTCTAGGGAAGGCTCCTCCCATCAAAGACTGTCCATCGAATAAGTCAAAGAATGGCTCCTTGCCAAGTTGTCTTCCTGACACCTCCACTCCTTACCTGTACCATGTTAAAGGGATAAACAAATAGTCAAATACCAGATTAGTTTAAAATATATTGAAAAATTGTACTCCAAGGAAATTAGCAGAAAACAAATAAACAAATAAATAAACAAATAAGTGAATAAGTAACATAAAGTCCAAAGCCAGCATTCAGGAGCAGTGCTGATAGAAGATGAGCAATGTTAGGAACACATTCACACCCATTCTGTCATAAATATAATAATCTAATAACATTTTCATTCACCTCTCCCCTAGATGCTTGCAATAGTTCAGATAGATACATTGATCATATCTGCATACCTTTCAATAGTCCTTAGCAACGTACAGAATGGTTACTTTTGGGATCTACTTGAATAAGACGGGATTCACATTTTTTTTTCATTATAAAGTGCAATTAACACAATTTGAATAACTATTTCCAGAAATCTAAATCTGTGATGCAGACTGGGTCCAGTTTCATATTACCATTCTTGGGGTTTGAAGTTTAGGAAAAAGTGAATTTTATTTGTAACGATTGCTAGGTTCACTCTGTTTATCATTTCTCATAGTCTACTGGAAGTGATACATTTTGCTTTTGGTCATTACTCATTGGCCAGGACTGTCACTTGCCCCACTGAAACAAGGGAGTCCAAGAAATATAATCATACCCAGTGCCTGGAAGGTGACAAGGGATAAATGGTTAATAAAAAGCATTAATAATCACCACATTGCATGAGGTTTATAATTTCAATTGAAAGAAGAATAAAGTGGTGAGAAGACCTCAGAAAGGAAATCCTACAATGGAAGAAGGCCTAGCAGTGCAGGGTTTATCTCAGTTTACCTTATTGTAGGAATCCCACTATTCTAGACTCCTTTGTTTTGCTTCTTTTCATTTCTCATTATCTAACATTGCTCGTGATATTCTACATTACCTTTTATCTTAGAATATCTTATAGGCTCCATGGGTGATAGGATAGAGCTGATTTGGGGGGGAAGGGGAGGTTCCTTCCTTTTATTTGCTTTGTAGGATATAAGAAATCTTTTTGGTACTCATCTTCTCTTTTACCTCTGAAATTTGGGATGGGGATACCTTTGATTCAAAGCAAAGTATCTGGAATCTAAAACTCAAAAGGGCTCTGATTAATAGATTATCTTATGCTGATTGACTGTTTTATATCAAAGCTCCATATATTGGATGATTTCCTTGACAAAATATTATGAAAATGGAAAGAAGGATTTGTTCATCTCTTCAGATATCATGAATTTTTAGGGGAGAAAAATTGCTGTTTGAAAAGGAATCAACCAATACAAATGGAAAATTTTATGTCTTTGAGCTGCACTTGAAAGGCTGTATTCCCTCTCCCTATAATATTGGTCAAAAGCACAATATAAAAACATTTCTAAGATTCTGCAAGGAAGACAAACATTGGTCTCTGTTCTGCGTAGATTACTGGGCCACCACAAGGAGTTCAAGGTCACTGAGCAGATCCATTATTCACAAAATGGACATAGAGATAACAAGGGGACAATTAAAACAGGGATAACACAGAAGGGAAAATAAAATACATAGAAGAAAACACAGCAGATTAAATGCATTCTTTCTTTCCCATGTCAATATTGGCACTGAGGAAAAAGCCATTTATTTAATGGCCCTCACCACTTTTCCCAGTAAGTGCAAAGAAATATCAGCTCACTCAAGGCTCTCCATCATAGGTCACTGCACTCAAGGTTCTTTGTGCAGTAAAGGATTAACTCCTTCCAGAGAAATATTTGGCCCTTTTCCCTGGCTACTAAAAGCTAATCTTTAAGCCCGTGGTAGTCCCTTCCTAATAATAGGGTCTTTGTTTACCTGTGGGCCTTGGTCTATACCAGGTAGCCTATGTTAACAATGTGATTTATGGTGGGGGATGGGGAGGTTATGCCATGCATGTCAGCTGGAGGGGATGAGGCTAAGGTCAGTTCTGTGTTGCACCCTACAATGTCAATGTGACCAAGCTCTAATAAACACTCTAGACACCAAGGCTTGGGTGAACTCCCCTGGTTAGCAATACTCCATGCATATTGGCTCACAACATTGCTGGGGAAAATCAGCACTGTCTACACAATTCTACCGGGAGAGGACTTTTGGAAATTACATGCTTGGAACTCTTTAGAACCTTGTCCTATGTTCTTTTTTTCTTTGTCTAATTTGAATCTGTATTTTCCACTGTAGTAAACTGTAACTATGAGAATAACAGCTTTCAGAGAGTTCTGTGAGTCTTTCTAACAAATCACCAAACTTGAGTGTGGTGTTGGGGAGCCTTGAACTGGAAATTGGTATCAGAAGTGACGGTGATCTTGGGAAGCCACAAACTTGTATCACACCCTATCATAGGTTATTGCATTCAAGGCTCCCCATCATATGATTCTAAGTTAGTTAGACTTTCCCAGGACAGAAGAACAGATAGTTGAGGGCCCCCTGGAAGCTTGATAGTGAGAGTACATGTGAAGTAAAACATTATAGAAAACAGTGTTGACTTCCTGAAAGGCCTAGCTTTATTGAGAATCAGAATATGGTTCAGGAAAAAATGCTGTTGATTTTATTAACAAGATATATTTTCTCTTAACAAGACGTTATCCATCATTCCATTCCAATACTGATTTCATCATTATGGTAAGGAATGCATCTCCATATCTGTGTCTACTAATCATATCCTACTAAGCTCTCTTTACTCCCTCTACTGCATGGATGATACATGATGCATGATACTTGATGCATGGTTCATGCAGCTAGTAAATCGCAACTATTCTCATATTTGCTTACTTTCTTCTCTGTGTATCTTTTGACTTTAAATCCGGCTACTTTATCCTACTGTGCTTTGTATATCATGCTCACAAAACTCTCTGAGACAAGCTCTCATTGATGAAATTTCTGCCTATTTTGGACTATTTACACTAGAGAGAAATCACCAGGCCAACCTACTGCAAAAGTCAGTAGGTGGCCTTTTTTAATGCTGTCCAATAGAAATATAATCCAAAACATATACTCAATTTAAAAATTTTTAGCAGCCTCGTTTTTAAAAAAAGGGAAAAGAAACAGATGTTGTATTATATCTAAATTATATCCAAAGTATTATCATTCCAATATGCAGCACTAGATACTTATCAAGTACTTAATAGCCACCATATTGGATAGTACAGATTTAGATGATAGTTGAGAGTCAGGTAGAATAGTGAAGAATCCCATACTTCAAAACCTGACTGTTGAGAAGCTATGTAGGATAATGATTTTTATAGAAGATTCTGAAGGGTAATATACTTACTTATCATTAAATGTTAGCTTTATCACTCACAGTCTATTCTTGGAAAACAAAAACACTTTATACTTTTAACTGTTGGTTTCTTCACATCTGAATCAAGGTTTGCATGGGTTTTGTTTGTTTTTTTTGTTATTGGTTAGGTACAGTTCAAGGTCTTGGCAGGAAGTAAAATGTTCCACTCAGAGGAAACATTAATAAACTGACTCCCTCCAGAAGACCAGGTTAAGGGAATCAGCCAAGTCTGGTGAAGCCCTAGTGACTAGAAACAATGACAAGGCTTCCCACTCCTCCGTTTCCTATTCTGACTGTAGGAGATGTTACCAAAACTGGATTGAGAGTTTGGAGGTTTGGAAGAAGAAGCACATCATAAGGTCTTACAGAGCCCAGGCACTGCCAGAAAGGCAGTGAGGCTAGCAGGTTAGCAGGGTCCACGGAGGTGTTCTTACATCTCTGAATTCTTCTCCTCTCAACATTTCTCTCTTCTACCAGTGCAAACCCACCCAGAGTCAGTATAAGGAATGAAATCTGGAGAAGTCAATCATCTAGGTAACAGAGCATGGTGGGGGATGAATCTGGGTGGGGGAGGCCAACTGACAATAACCAGCACAGGCTATTATGAGGGGTGAATGAAAATGAAATCTAGGTAAAGCATCGTGCCTGGCACCTAGTTCACACTCAATATATATTAAAATATATGTATATATTTTTTGCTTAAGTTCCACATTTATCTTTGGTCTAATCAGCTGTGATCAACATAGGGAGGCTATGGGTGGATCAAGTACTCACAAGCTGATAGCCTCTTGATTGGCATGGGACCCTATCTCTCTTTAGAACACTCCAATATTTCCTATCAGATACGAAACTCAGCCAAACCAAACAGCTATTCCCCAAACTTTTATAATTATACAATTTTGCTTGGAAGCAATCCAATGTGAGGAAAATCAGTTTAGTGAAACCATGTTCCATTTGACAAAAGGTCAATTTGTCAATGACAATATGCCAAATTCATCAAAGATACCGACTTCCTAAAGACTTCTTTCTTCTTTGTTTCTATTTATGTGAATTTTTATTTAATGGTTTGATAGACTGTAGGTGTGCTGCTGAGTTAGGACCCCATGTTGAGAACCTGTGCCTTCTGTTTCTCTTGGTTCCATGCTTCAGCTTCCCTTCTCTCTGTCCTTTATTCTCTTTGTCTAGCTCCTGGGTGTTCTCTGCACTGTATGGGTTTTCAACCCATTGGTCTTCCTTCTCTTTGCCTCCATTTTCCTTCTTTTTATCTATGCCAACATCTTCCATTTGTCCCTCCTAATCAAGTTTCCCCTTCTTTTTTCTCCTCTCTGCCCTGAGACTGACCTGTATGGATGGTATTAATGGGCTCTCTTGCCTTCTGGCTTTCAGAAGGGCTAAGTCAATGGGAAACACTAGAAAGAAAGTGAAAGAAGTTAGGATGTTTATTACTATGTGGTGACTATGACTGGCACTGTCCACAGACCAAAAGTCATAGTTTCTGTCAGATGGCTCTCTCTACCCAGTTCTCTCATCTGCAGATTCCAGAAACTTCTTCCTACTCTTAAACTTTCAAGACTCAGGGTGGCACTCTACTCTTGGGTACTAGTCCTAGGGTGCCACACTATTTTTTGTGGTTTCCCTACACTCTGTTGACACCTTTGAAATACTCCCTTCTTACAAGCCTATTTGAATTGCCCTAATTTGGAAGTACCATCTTTTTTGTCTTTACTGAACATTGCCCTTTTGTTCCCGGTACTCAGTGTCAGTCTTGTGCTTCATCTCTGTTCAGTATTTTCCACCCTCTGTGAAGAGCAGTGGCTGAGACTCAACTCTGAGCTCATCTTCCTCTCCCTGATCCAGCTTCCGCTACTTGCAGGGGGAGACATGGCCATGACCGGAAGGAGACAGAGGGGCAAAGCAGTGCCAAGGAAGAAACTAGATATAGAGGGATGGAGATGGTGAAGGGGTAGAAGAAATACTGAGAAGCAAAGGAACAAAATGTGACGGTCAGTCTCAGAGGTAGATAGGGGCCATGAGGAGAGCATGGGAACCCAGAAGCCTGGCAGTAATGGAATTCTGATAACCACAGCCTCCATCATGTGCCACCCATTGTGAATGGCTAAAACCTCAAAACTTAGCTTTAATACATCTTTCATTTGGTAAAAATCATTTGTTGAATTAATGTTAGACCAATTGATGCTTTCTTTATTTTACATTTCCTTATTTTGCTTCTTCTTATTCTCCCCCTACATTTCCTTCTGAAAACATCACTTGTTAAAATTCAGTCATTTAGCTTGAGTTCCATCAGTGTTTTGAAACTTTTCATGATTTCCTCTCATAAAATGCACATTCTTCTGACACTGAACTTTCCAGGGCATGTGCTTTAGTGCTATCAAAGCAAACATTTCAATGGACAAAATTAAACAGGAAGGAAAACATAGCTGAAGGCTATTGCAATAGGAAAAAAAAAAAACAGAGTACAATCTGAACACAACTGCAGTGAAACAAAGGATGGGAGAGCTTTCTAAGAATTGGAGTGAAGGGGGCAGATCATAGGCGATCTGTGTTTGTTAATTGGCCTTACCCAAAAGAAAAGTAAGCTTTTATCACCATGGCCAGAGGGATTTTGTAACGTGAAGCATGGAAGTTAGGCTCCTATCTTTTCACAGGGATAGGAAGATAGGGGCATATTCAAAAGGATGGATCCCAAGTCCTTGAAACAGTCATGGGCATCAAACTGGTGAGAAACTTAAAAAAAAAAAAAAGTTACATCTCAAAGGGATAGAAAAAAAATTATCAATTACAAATTTTCCAAAGTAGATGCTATAAGAAAAAAGAGAGGAAAGATTTCTGTGTTTACGCCATCTCTCAGGGCCAGGGTGAAAGGAGGTCAGGGGGCACAGATGGCCGAAGAAACCTGCCTAAATCTTATTCCAGCTGAGGGAAATGTTAAGGCCATCCTGGTCAGTGTTCTATCTTCTTTAGAGTCCATTTATGTGTCTGTTATATTCCACGTATTATATTGTGAGCTTTGTGAGGGCTGAAAATCTGCCTTGTTATCATCCATGACTCATGCATGGGGCCTTGTAATTAAAAGGTAAAAATAAAGTGTGTATAAATCACTAGGCAATAATACTAGGCAATGATGAGTGTGTGCATGTGTGTGCATGTGTGTGCGTGCGTGTGTGTGCGTGCTGGTGCAAGGATTATTTCTGAATTCATTCTATTACTATCCCTTTTGAGATGCTCATTTGTCCTCTACCGGGCACATGTTAGAGATAGAATTCTAATACTGCTTGAAAAACTCACTCTAATCTTCTGACCTGAGATGTACTGACAACTCATATTAATTGCCTATTTTGTTGACATTTCCCTGGAAGTAGGTGTCATTTTCTCACAGAGAGGCTCTCTCAAAAGAGAGGGAAAGCAAGGAAGTCTGCATGGAAATACCAAGAGCACATTTTGATTAGGAGACAGACCTCCCAATGTCTTCACAAATGTCAGCTTGGAAATCAGACCTGTGCAGGGAAAGGGTTACAGGGCAGAGACCATGTGCTGAACGTATAGGACAGTTACCCAGAATCTACCTCACTGTGTGCTGTGACTACTGATTTAGGAACACCTAGCAAGTAACTCCTAGATTGCTTATCTCCTCAAGTTTATGCCCCAAAGATTTGGTGTGCCCCTGAAAAAATAATCCCAAGATTCACAAAGATTCTAAAATCTAGGCACCATAAATGCAAAACAAACAGAAAAGAATCTAAACAAATTTTAAAAATACAAGGAGTCCTAGGCCTCCCTAAGATGGTCTTTTGAATGCAGAACTGAAAAGTCTCTTTGTTCCAGATCTGATCATGAATGTCTCTGCTTTCTATGAATAAAAAAAGAGCAAATGCACTATAGAAAGTCAGTCACTCTAAAGGGTCATGCAAACACCATGGTCATTTAAAAGGATAAATCACCTCCAATTGCAACCCGAGTTCAGTGTAGAGGTAATCTCATTTGAAGCATTCTCATTTCCAAAATGGCAATGTATTGAGTTGCGTTGCGTGGAAATATGGCCTGAGAAGGCTTTGCTCAACGTTTTATTCATCCAGTAAGCACAGCCAAGCTTTGCAGAGCTCTCTTCCCAGAGTGAATGCAAATACAGGCGACCTTGGCCTCCAGTGTGAAAATAAAATCAGGTTGTCTAGAAATACAAACTCTAACCCTTCCTTCTACTTTTGTTTCCTTCTTTCTCTGTCTTCCATTGAAACAGATTCACTTTGTGAAAGGATATGAAAGAGTATATGTGATATATATGGCCAAAAAAATGCATACACATTTTAAGAAAGGAAAAAACTGTATTAAAATTGTAATGCTCAATATATACCGATAACAAATGATGAATACAAGTCATGTTTGACTTCTGCAATTACAAGAGCTGCTCAAAGTGGTTACCATCAGGGTAATTTCAATGCAGTTTTTTTTTTCCTTTCTGAAAATGTGTATACTTTTTTTTTTTGGCACCCTCTATATATATAATTTCAAATCACAGCATAAATCAAGTGAAATAAATGTTGCTGTGGGTTGAGCTATGTATCTTGCAGGGGAGAAAATCTTGTCCCTTTTTCCCTTCTAATTTCTTTGGCTGGCCTAATAATTAAATTGACATAAGATGGATTAACAGGAGGAAAAAAAGTTTAATGTTGTATGTAGAGGAGCTTGTAGAAATAAGAAACTCAAAAGAAGTGATCAAAGCAGGCAGCTTTTAGAGTTTTTAGACAAAGAAACAGTACATTTGTGAAGAATTGACAAGACAAAGAAGTTTGGGCTTGGGGAGTCAATTAGTCAAGAAGTAGCAAGGTTTGTTAATACTGCCTTCTAGTCCTTAGTCCAGATCTCTGGTGATAAGGGTGTCACCTTACTTCTTGGTACAGGGAGGGTACCTCTCCCAAGGATTATTTCTTGCTTTCAGGGGACAAAGGAAGATCAGAATAGCCTTTTTTTCTACTGGCTGTTTCTTAAGTAACTTTAATTGAAAATAATCAATATGCCAAAGTGACACATTTTGGTGTGGCCTGCTCTGAACCCGAACAAACCCAAAAGATATGTAGAAGTCCTTTCCTCCATACCTCTGAATGTGACCTCTGGAAATAGGGTCTTTGCAAAGGCAATCTGGTTTAAATGTGGTCAAACTTGACAGGGTGAGTTCTAATCTTATATGACTGGTTTCCTTGTAAGAAGAGAAAACAGAGGTACAGGGAAGAGGACACCATGTGGAGACAGAGAGAGATACAAAGAAATGGAGGCCATGTGAAAATGGAGGCAGAGATGGAAGTTATACTGCCACAAATCAAGGAACACTGGGACTGTGAAAAGCCAGGGGAGGCAACAACACCTTGATTTTGGACTTCTAGCCTCCAGAATTGTGAACCATTAAGTCTATTTTGTTGTAAGCTATCCAATGACAAGTGGTACTCTGCTACACAGCAGCCATAGAAAACTAGTAGAGAGGGCTGGCCGAGTGGCTCAGTTGGTTAAGAGCTCGTTCATGAATGCGAGCTGAGCTCTGAGCAACAGCAGTTTGATGCCCAGCCAGAGCTGAGCTGCCGTTGAGCAGGTAGCAGGATGGCTCAGCTAAAAAAAGAACAGAAAACTAGTAGAAATGGTTAGCTGCCTTTCAGAAAAGGATGCCTGGAAATATCACAGTATTTCAGCACTGAATAAAATTATTGTTTTTCAAGACTCGAAATTTCCTTCTGGTATTTGGCAGTGGGCACTGCTTAGTGAAAGAAAAGAGCCTGACAAATCTCTCTTCAAATTCCTGCTCTGCTCCCTACAGGCTGTTATCTCAGGCTGGTGACTTAATCTCTATACACTGGGTTCCTCTCTGTAAAAATGAATATAATAATAGCCCTAATGCAGTGTGTGTGTGTGTGTGTGTGTGTGTGTGTGTGTGTGTGTTTCTTTTGTTTTTAGGATTAATGGAGATGGATATGTGAAACACCTGACATCTTCAACTTTCAGCTAATCGAGATCCTTTTTTCTTTTTCTTCGTAGGCACATACCTTCCCAA
Organism: Aselliscus stoliczkanus; assembly: GCA_033961575.1. NCBI lineage: Eukaryota > Metazoa > Chordata > Mammalia > Chiroptera > Hipposideridae > Aselliscus > Aselliscus stoliczkanus. The sequence continues at coordinate 119,247,933 of CM066736.1, forward strand.
CAAGTAGCCATCAACTATTCTTCCCTGAGGTCCCAGCTGATAATAGTGTCACATTTTATATATCCCACAGATATATGTAATTTAACAGGCAACCCTTAAGGCAGAAGAGCACTTGAGGCCAAGGCAATGAATTCTAATGGGAAACATCAGGCTCTTTGATAGGCAGACAAGTAGTGATTTTTTTGAGCTGGAGAACTTTGCAGAAGGCATTGAGATCACACCTAAAAGGCCCCTGGCCTTGTTCGTGTGGCAATCCCAGCTTGGTAATAGTTTCTTTTTAGAAAACTGATTCTTTATATTTTCTAGGCTATCACTTCTTTCCATGTGTTCATTTATTAATCAATTATTCCTATATTCCTTTATTCATGCTCTCTTTCAGTTTATTAAGTCATAATCTATGCAACACATTAAGGAAGCTGAAAAGGTCAAGCTAGAAAAGCTATTGCCTGCCTTTAAGGAGCTTGTAGTCTAGAATACAAAAGGGACACTCATAAATATATAAGCAACACAATTTAGAAAGTTCTAATACCCAGAATGGAAATTTTGTATTTGTGAGACTTTCCTAAGCAATCATTTAATTTCAGTACTTTCCTTATTTCTTTACTTTTAGTTTCCTTCCTCTCATCTTTCTTTTTCCCTCTTCTACCTTTCCTTAGCTTTTTTATCCTGGGTTTTTTTTTCCTGTTTTTCTTTACATGTTTATGAGGGTAAGATCTGATATGTCTGTAACAAAGTCATTTTTCTTGTGTTTATGTGTGTGTGTGTGTGTGTGTGTGTATTAGTATGTATATCTGTGATTATCTAGAAGTGAAATTTGCTTTTTTCTCATATACTAATCTAAAACAATTACAGTATTCTCATTTCTACACCTACTCACTGAATATTAATTTTAGTATTTCTCTTTCATTAGCACACTCATTTATTTATTCCATGTTTACTGAGTATCTCTCATATGGCCCTCTTCTGGGTCAGGCTACATATGAAGAAGCTTTCTCCATCCTCTGCTTCTTCTAGTTCAGGTAGCATAGCTCTGACACACTAATTAAAAACAACAACAACAACAACAACAACAACAACAAAAACCAATCCTTTTCTGTTAAATGAGTGTTAGATCTAGAACCAATAAATATGAGTTTGTGTTTTGCCTCTATTCTTAAACACTTATCAAACCTTTCATCAGTGATGATGATAATAATAATAATAGTAATAGTTTACAATAGTATACCTTGAGTATTTACTTATGTACTTGTGACCGATACAACTCAAGGAGAATTAGATTGCTATGTCAGCAGTGCAAAGGGAAATATATTCAATTTTTGATTTCGAATATAGACTCTCAAAGGCCCCATCATAAACAGTAGCTTTGAAATCAAAAGATTTGATTTGCATGAAGCAGGAGTTTCTGAGAAAACAAATCTACTGAAAACAAAAAGGATATCCCTATAGGAAGCTAGATATAGATCACAAGATATAGAGAGAGTAGATGCCTTAATGGTGGATTGAAAAACAATATAAAGAATGAATTGGGTCCAAGGGAAACTAAATGAGAATCAACCAGGCTGAGAAGGGCCAGGAGACAACTAGAAAGTGGCAGGATCCTGGGTTCCTAGGACAGTGAGAGCGGACCTAAGTGTAGGAAGGAACCACATAAAGGGGAATCAGGATTGAGAGACAACCAGATGTTCATCACCACCACCAGGATCATGCTTATCAATGGCTAATGGATTGTTCTATGTGTCAACTTGACTCTTCATGGATACCCAGATTAAATACTATTTCTGGGTGTGTCTCTGGAGGAGGTTAGCATTTGAATTGGTGGCTCAGTAAAGTAATTGTCTTCCCCAATGTGGGTGGGCATAATCCAACTCATTGAGGGTCTGAGTAGAACAAAGGGGAAGAAGGAGGAATTTGTTCCTTACTGTCTGATTGCATGAGCTGGGACATCCATCTTCTCCTGTCATTGACATTCCTGGTCCTCAGGCCTTCAGACCTGGACTGGAAACTACATCATCTGCTCTCCTGGTTCTCAGACTTTCAGGCTCAGACAGAATTACAGCACTAGCTATCCTGGGTCTCCAGCTTCCAGATATCAGATTGTGGGATTTCTCAGTGTCCATAATTGCATAAGCCAATTCCTTATGATAAATCTCTCTCTCTCTCTCTCTCTCTCTCTCTCTCTCTCTCTCTCTCTCTCTCTTTCTCTCTCTTTCTCTCTCTCTCCCCGCCCCCTCTTTTTTTTTCTATTGATTTTGTTTTTTTCTAGAGAGCCCTGATTAACACTATGGCTATAAATTGTGTGAATACATGTTGTCATGTTAGCTGTTCAGCATGACACTGTCTTGACTATATAGCTGCCTGCAAGACACCATGGCTTTTTCAGCAGAAGTGACACCCATGTATACCCTAAGTCTTTGATAATTCCCATAAACTGATCCACAAAAACACACCCCATTTCAATAGCACAGAACATATCAACACTGTATAACACATCTGAAGAAGTTAAGATGCTTCAGAAGAAAAGACTCCAAAACCTATCATTAAAAAAGTCTGGGCCTAAGTAAAAAGTCACCACTAAAAACTAACTTTTTGGTTTATGTAGGGATGGTATCTGGAATATATTAACTTCTGAATTGTTTAGCTGTAGTTTATTCTGAATTAACAGAATTCCTCATGGGTAGAGTAGCATATCTAAACTAAAAATAAATAGATCTCCCACACAAGTCAATGTCTTTCCAGAGGGACTCTATAGTATGAGAATGGTGCTTCTAGATAGAGATTATCCTTCTCCACCAGTTTAGTCATAGGTTTCATCCTCAATTACACAATTTCCTTGCTGGCCTCTAAATTCATTGGGAAACTTTTGAGAGTTCTCTTATCCCAAAGAGGAAGGGGAACAGATAAGATGCCGTGGAGATTACATTTTCCCAAGAGGACCACAACTTTGTGACTCTGTCATGCTGTTTTAATTGGCTCCTATTCACCCACTGATTAGGGAGGAAGTCTCACCCCAGGATTATGGGAGATGCCTGAACACATAATAACACCCAACACTAGATAGATGAGATCAATAGCTATTTATTAGTCATGTGCATGCACAGCCTGGGATAGGAGGACACCACATGCTACGCACACTGCCACATGGGAGTCACACTTGGGAACAGTGAAAAACTAGGGGCTGCAATTCAGGCTTTGTGGTACCAAGAGGGTGATGTGACCAGTTTCTTTGAATAATTCTGCAAACTATCAGGCAACCAAAACACACTGCTGAAAAGACAGCAGAAACTGTGCCTGGTCCCTTTGATAAGGAGGGTTATTTGGCTAGGGGGCCTTATCTGTGAGAGCAGAGCAAGGAGGGAAACTTCCAGTTAGGCCACTCAAGGCCACCAAGGTGCCACTAGATATCAAGGCAGCTCGTAGTATAGCACTGGTCTTTAATTTTAAACTTTATGTGCTTCCATTAAGAGGTGTTGTCTAATTCCTTCTCCTTGTAACAAAAAGACTGTGATGAAAGTGATAGCATATAACTGTTGGCAGAAGTTAGAAAATGTAGGAGGAGGAGGGGTGGGAGGCAGTCCATGGTGCCCACAGAAAAAGCTCATAACTAGCTTTGGTTAACTGCCTCCAGCTACGTATCTGTTTTTACAACAGAGGACAAGACCTAGTCTGGAGCAAGATAAGGATCTAAGTCAACAGACCTCCACCCATCTTAGGAAGTCACACCCTCCCGTGGAAGAGGATGCACCACTTTTCCTGCCAAATCAATAGGTAACTCCCTCACCCCACCCTGCAAACTTGAAGTCCTCAGGACAACAGCTCTGTCTGGAGCTCTGGCCCTTGAGTTCTCTTGCCCTCGCTTTCTCCCCTTTCTCTCCCTGTTTATGTCTCTGTCTCTCTTCGCCACTTCCCCCTCCCCTCAGGCTAGGCCCATTCTCTTCCCTGAGAAAGTATCACTAATAAACCCTGATTGGATACTAATCAGCTTGCTGACTTTTGATTCTTCACTGTGAGGACCCAGACTCCCTGTAACATAACTTCCCATCAGGTAGGTCAGAAGGTACTACGTGTATTGGAATGCATCTCTCTGGGCCACCTCTCTCTCAGAACCCATCCGTGATGCAGGCAGAAACCCCAAGACACATGGAAAGACCAGATGAAGGTGGCCATTTGAGAGTCACTGAGTTTATGATGATGATGATGATGATGATGATGATGATGATGTTACAGATGTACAAAACAATGCAATAGCTCTTTTTTCACCCTTACAAAGTGACTACTCCCTCCGCCTCCCCTGCCCCCCCACTCCCGATATCATACATATCTATTACAATTCCATTGACTCCATCCCCACACTATATTCCACATCCCATGACTATATATGTGTTAAATTATAGTCAACATCTAATATTAATCAGTGGCATCTTCAGATTTACAATGTAGTAGTCAGGCCACTACACTGTCAATGAAGTGGTCTCCCTGACAAGACATGAGTCCATCTGGTCCCCTAAAAAGATATTTACAACATTATTGATTATATTCCCTAAGGTGTCTCTTCTGTCTCTGTGGTAGTATTGTATTACCAGTTTATGCTTCCTCGTCCCTTCCTCTTCTCCCTCATGTCCATCCCCATCCCATCTAGCTCTTATCAGTTTTTCCTCTGTGTCTCTAAGACTATTTCTGTTTATTTTGCTCATTTATTCAGTTCTTTAGATTCCACATATAAGTGAGATCATATGGTATTTGTCTTTCTCTGACTGACTTATTTCACTTAACATAATGTTCTCTAGGTCCATCCATATTGTTGCAAATGGTACAATTTCTTTCTTCTTTAAGCTAAGTAATATTCCATTGTATAAATGTACCATAGTTTCTTAATCCAGTCATCTACCGATGGGCATTTCGGTTGTTTCCAAGTCTTGGCTATTGTAAATAGCGCTGCAATGAACATAGGGGTGCATATATTTTTTTGAATAAGTGTCTTGGGTTTTTGGGATAAATACCTAGGAGTGGAATTGCTGGGTCAAAAGGTAGTTCCATTTCCAATTTTTTTGAGATACCTCCATACTGACTTCCATAGTGGCTGCACCAATCTGCAATCCCACCAACAGTGCAGCAGGGTCCCCTTTTCCCCACAGCCCCACCAGCACTTGTTGTTTGTTGATTTATTGATGATAGCTATTCTGTGCCTGTTTGGTTTTTTTTTGTTTGTTTGTTTTTAGCTGAGCCATCCTGCCACCTGTTGGCAGCTCAACGGCAACTCAGCTTGGGCTGGCATCGAACTGCTGTTGCTCAGAGCTCAGCTCGCACTCTTGAGCGAGATCTTAACCAACTGAGCCACTCAGCCAGCCCTGAGAGTCACTGAGTTTTTGCTTGTACTGATCTGCCACTTAGAGAAAAGAAAAAGAGGAGAAAGAAGAAAAGAAATGCTAAAAACTGAGCATATGAACAAAGTATCTTCTCTGTTTAAAACAAGAAGAGGTAGAATTATCCTTAAACTAACAATTGTAAGTTCTTGATATTATCAGAGGAGATAGAAGAAGTCAGCAAAGGAACAGCAGTTTTACTTTCCCTGCACATCTGATTTATGCTGAGTGAAAATGCACCCCTTCAGTTGTATCTGTCCCCTAACATCCATTCTTCCTTTTATTCATTCATTGAACACATAGTTAACACATGCCTATCGTGTGGCTGTAAAATATGAGTTTGGAGATTATCATGCCTATCATGTGGCTGTAAATTCTGAGTTTGGAGATTATCAGTGGGGCCTAGAGCAAAGGGAACAGAGTTAGAGAGACCCTCCAGCAGCTCACAGTTGGCCCTGCAATAATTGGAAAAATCAACACATTGCTGTAGGTTCTTGTAGGTTCGTGAAAAGAGAGGCTCGCAAGTAATGAAGAGTCAGAAAAGGGAAATGGAGGCAGGTAAGCAGATTATTCGTTCCGCATAGCACTGCTATTGATAAGCTGTAAGGTACCACATAAATGCAAAATGGAATGATGTTATTAAGAGACCATTCTCCCTTTCCTTCGTGAATCACAACCACCTACATGCTGAGGTCCAAACTCTCCAGATTGCTTCTGTTTATAATCTCATCACTGTTCATCCCATTACTCCTGGTGCAGCACTGAGTTTTATACAGCCGTAAAAATGTACTATTTCATATCAGCTTTTCATTCCATCACGATTTGTTTCCTCACTCTCAGATTCAAGAAACCAGTTTTGAACCTAACAGAACACACAGTTGGGGAAAAGCGGGTTTATATTTTCTAGAGTTGGTTTTGCCATAGATTTCCTAGATTCACCCTCTTTAGGGCAGAGCACCTTTGCCTTTAAATGGGCCGTTTGGACAAGATGAGCTTTAAGATCCTTTCTGCTCCACAAATTCTACCAACCTATGAAATATTTTTGTTGAAAATACAGGTTTTATTTACATGGAAAATGAGAAAGCACCTATATATTTCATTTATCAGGCTTCTATCCACTGGAACACTTCTTAATTTCTCTTCACATCATTTTATTTTTTGTTTTTAAGTTTAGATTGCTAACATCAATAACGCTATGCTTGTATCAATCTTGGTTGCAAATGCAAAGAACATGTCTGCTTCATGTGGGCAGAAAAGTAATGTATTAAAAGCATAATGAGGGGCCGGCCGAGTGGCGCGGTGGTGGTTAAGCACTGGCTTGGGAAGCCAGCAGCCCCGGTTCGGGTCCCACACATGAGGGCCAGTGACACTGCCCTCAAAAAAAAAAAAAAGCATAATGAGTAGCTCATAAAATGAAGAATGGTCAGGAATGGCAGAAAGCTCCTTGGTTGTTAAAAGTCAAGGAAGGGCAGAATGTCGAGGAAGCTACAGGGATCAGGGCCAGTTACGGTGACGACAGCACAGAAACAGCGTGGTTATGCTCGGAGCTCCGCCAGTCTAGCTGCCACGAGCACCACAGAATTGAATGCATCTGTACTGCCGGTAATGAACTTGTTTTATTGTGTTACAGGTTCCAATTCAAAGTGACAGGGAGAGATATCCAACTGGCCAGGCCTCATGTAACTGCACTGTCCCCATAGCGGGTGGGGGAAAGCAGTACCTGCACCTCCTTATTTCTTTATTGATAGGCTATGTTTGCACCAAGTCTCTCACACTAGAAAACTGCCAATGAGTCAACTTGGCACTATAATCTGAAGAGGACAGAAACTGGAAATCAAGGATGCTATGCCATGCCTGGCGCATAGTAGGTACTCAGTTCCTGAGAGCTGTGTTTAGCAGCTGAGCTCCATTGGCTGTCTACCCCTGACTAGGGGGTTGCTGTGCCCATGTTCACCAAGGATGCTAATGAGACTCGACACATGCAGCCTCTGATATGCAGACAAAGACAACTGCCTGAGTGCAGCACGGGCCAGAGAGAGCTAGTGGCTCGAGGTTTTAACAGCACTATCACAGAAGCTGCAGCTTTTGATCTCCTGTCCCTAGTGGAGCCTGCCAGGTAACCCTTCTCTCCCCGAAGCCTGTCAGCAGAATCCCTGTCAGGGATAGTGAGCAGCTTTGAGTAGAGTTGGCTTGCCACTGGGGTAAAGGCTCTGCAATTGTTCCTAGTAATTGCTGCCTCCAGGGAGCTGGCCTAAAGAAGTTGCTCATTTCCTCCTCTGTTATTAATACTCTAGTTATATCCTCAAACAAAATGCCTAGTGTGAAGGAGGATGGCGACAGCCGTTGCCTCTGTGAAGTGGAATAACATGTTTTTTAAAAGAATTTATGAAGCACTTTCATATACAGTATCTCATTTCACACTCACTACATCAGTAAGGGCAACAAATGCTCAGAGAGAGGAACTAATTTGCACAAGGCCACTCAGAGGGGCAGATAGAGAATTGAAACAGGGCTGGGGGGCCCCTAGCCCCCACTATTGTTACTGCTGACACCTCTTTCTAAACCCACCGCAGTGCAGGGCACACAGAAGTCACACAATAAATGTCACAGTGAGAGAGCAATTCAGAGATGGAGCATTTCTTGAATGAATTAGTAAGGGTTTGAGAGAGAAGTCCCTGGAGGTTATAAAACTTTTCCATAAAACCATCTAAGTACAGGGGCTGTCTGTGAAAGTATAAGTGATGCTCTGAGATGAACGGAGTGCACCAGAGCAACGTGCACTGCTGGAGCTCTGGAGCTGTTTTGTTTTGTTTTGTTTTGAAATGAGATTGTGTGCACAGAGTCTGGAAGCTGAAGTGCCTAACTGGGAATCCTGGATCTGCCACTTCTCTGCTTTCTCAGCCACGTGAAACTTCAGGGGCCCGTCTCCGTAAAATTTTCATTTTGGCTTTGTCATAGTTGACACTTATCATGACAAGTATTCCTTCCATGCAGCCTCCTGCCTCTGGATTCCAGGGTAGCCTATTATTAATTTTCCAATTGCCTGCAGAACGCAAGGAAGCCTGGCTTCCATCCAGGGGCTGTGGAGGTGGCTAATTTATTTCTGTGTTGACCCTAAATTCTATAGACTCCAAGCAACATAGGCCCCTGAGAAAGAAGCGGGGAGGTGGATCTCAAGAGATCCCTCTCCCTGCCCATTGTCTGAATCAGAGTCAAGCAGCAACATTGTCAACCTTGGTTCTTTTTGCAGATTTAGGAGCTGTCTTTATGTTCTTTTGATATCAACTTCCAGAGCTGGATGATATTCCTGTAAGCCCATAAAAATGGGACCATGAAGGACTCCAATACAGAACAAGCTCTATTAAGAAGTTCTATGCATTCCAATGGATTTAATTTTGCTAGACATTCCAAAGTTTTTGAACTTCAAAGGTAATTCAAGCCTCCCATTATTTGCTGAACTTTCTAGAGAAGTTTGTGGGAATTTAGAGTTGTGTGATAGGCTGATGGTGCCTATCTTCTAGAACCTCACAATGGACAAAGTCTAACAAAGCCAGGATGTCATGCATGCATTATTTGCATCCTTCTGGTTATCTGAACTTGTGGCACTTAATGGCCCAAAATAAGTGAGTAAACATAGAAAAGGGCAATGGTACAGATGAGAACATCTTGATGTGGCAGCCAAGAGAAATGAAGAAGAAGAATAAGGTTCTGATCTGGAGCTACTGATTTGTAGCTCAGCCCGTCTTTGTCACCAAAGAGTCCAGAGGATAGTTACTATGTCAGGTTCACAGGGAAAGTTGAGCGGGGCCTTGAACGTAAAAGGATGCTTGTTTTTCAGTAACGGATGAAGGAACATTCCGGTCCAATGAAACAGCCCAGGGGTTAAAATATATGTACATTATGGACCATCACCAAATAATTGGGTGTGGGGCTATCGACCTAACAATAAAAAGCCAAAGTGAGAGACAACAAGCATTTATGTGAGATCAGAGATTTATAATCCAGGGGCACAAATTCAGGCAGAAACTCCAACTGTGTCCCAGTTTTAGGCTGAAGTCAAGGGGTTTTTATGAAAAAAAGGAAGGGAAATAATTACATGAATAGGAGAAAAAACATGTTTCTATTAGTGTTGACAACTGAGGTCCTTTCTAGCTACACACGACTGTTTACTGTTCCTAAAAAGGGTTCATAATTATTAGTTCTTGTGGTTAAGATGTCTGCTTTCCTGTTAGTTTTATAAAGAGTGGTTTGGAAGGTAATACTGCTTTGGCCCCATCCAAAGGTTATTTTGCCCAGTTCAAACATCCCTAAGATTCAAGGAATAAAATGTGCAAGGCAGTTCCTCTGGAATTGCCACTCTGGTTTCATTTTAAAATGGCTCTTCTCCTGTCATTTTTCATAGGGCAAATATCATCAAATGAAGGAAAAATGACAAAAAGAAGAAACAAACAAACAAAAAACAAACAAACAAAAAAGAAAAATGACACTCAGCTATCTATATTCATGGCTCAATTCACAAATGACATGCCTTAATCAGAAGGCATGTCATGTCTAAACCACAAATATAATAACTTACCTTTGATTGGTGCTTTTATATTTCTTATTGACCTAATTTACTGATCGAAAAGTTTTAAGTGTCCGTGGTGTTACACTTGGGTGATCAGTTATGATCCCGCACATGAAAAGAACTGACAGTCTTAAGAGCCACACATATGTACCATGTCCAGTGTGAGTGTTGTAGAATCTTAGGTAAGAAGGCAGTGACAATATCAAGTAGGACAGCCTCGTGCAGTGATTCTTAAAGCCTGAATCCTGACCAGCAATGCGGCATTATTTTGGATCTTGTTAGAAATTCAATTTCTTGGGTCCTACCCTAGACTGACTAAATCAGAAACACTGGGGTGAAGATTCCCAGCATTCTGAGTTTTAATAGTCCCTCCAGGTGATTCTGATGTGTGTTAAACTTTGAAAATCACTAACTTAGTGACTGGGAATAGACTCTCTCAATTCAAATCATAGCTCTGCTATTAACAGCTGAGTGACATTAGGCAAAATAATATAATTGTTTCCTAAACTATAAAGATAAAATTAATACTTGCCTCGGAGGTTTATTGGGGGAATTAAACGAGCCAACATTGCCTGGTTCCCACTAAGCACCATATAATTTGCAAGCTCTTGCCTGTAGGGGCAGAAACGGCAGGATCCTTCAGTTCTGACATGGCCTCTCCTTTATGCCTGAGAAGCACTGTTTAGTGAAACTGTTCAGCTGTTTTCAATTATAAAACGAGAACAATAAATTGTCCCTCCCTCCTTTAACATTTGAAATGGATGCTTCAATAAGAAGCTGTTTTTCTGTCCTTAATTGAAAGAAAAAAAAAATCCCTTACATTCTAATACTGAAGAAACACCCATCACATATGACCTGCTCTTACAACAAGCCTCAGGACACATGTTTCCAGAGTGAATTACAAGAACCTCAGGCAGCAACAATGGCTTTTCAGGCAGCTCAATAATCCATCACTGCACCTTCACTTATGCTCCTGCAATTCACCTGGATGCAAAGAGGCTTCTTCTACCTTTTTTCAAAACATTAGGAATTCAGGCTCCAAGCTAAAATCCTTGTCTGCATTTTATTTAATATTTTGAAGAATCTGACTCTTGAGTATTGATTAACTATCCAGCCGGACAATCAAAACACTTAATCAATAACAGTCCTTCATCTGGTGCCACGTTGTCCTTCCAGATCAATTGGTGGTTAAACCCCTTTGACCTTCTCTTTTAATTAATTCCAGCCTTTATTAATAAGCCCTTTACAAGCTTCCAAAGCTTTTGCAAAATTGCTTCTTCCAAGAAGAACCATCTCCCTTCAGAGTTTTCCTGAAGTCAGTGGGAGTGAAGGGGAAGCCCCAGGAAGCACAGCCGGCATGGGGATGTAAAGACAAGGGGGTGGGGGGCATTAGCTGACCTGGCAGCTGATAAATGAGAGCCTAGACCTTGAGCTAAATCCCTACAGAATGTCTCTAACTCCGCTACTTGGCTCAGGGCAGAATATAGGAATAGCTAATTGGTATTTCTTCTGACTCCATTGCTTTTGCCCAGAAGCAAAAGTCATTGGAACAGGAAAAAGTAATTAGAGTTCCCAGAAGAGCACCTGTAATTCTATGTTGCGTGCTTAGCTAGAAGTCAGTGAACGGACTTCCAATGATACGAGTATGTAATTTTTGCTAAGTTGTTTCCCCTTCATGGACCTCAGTTTCTTTATACTCAAGTGACAGGATCTTCCTGGATGGTATCTTGAGTTCTCCCATACCCCTGACATTCTATAATGACTTCATTTCTCTGAGCTACCTCTCTTACTGCAGACATAATCAACAGGACAAGATTTGTATAAATCTGGGTTTTGGGAACAAAAGCCAAACTCCATTCCCTTATGCGTGATTCCACAATATATTACAGATGTGGGGCACAGATGACCATATTTGCCTTCTCTAGTCAATAAAGATATATTCAGATTTCAAGAGCTAAAACTCCAAATCCACCATTACATATATTTAATTCTTTCATTTAGGATATTATTTTTAGACAAGAAAGACGCTTAAAATAAAAAAGAACAGTATAATCTATAACTTTATGTATCACCTAAAATAAACACTGGTTATATTTTGTGAAATTTGCTTCATCTGTTTTTTTTTGTGTTTTGTTTTTTAATTATAAAAACATATACATTATGGATGAAGTTAAAATGTACTTTGCTGGGATAACTACGGTTCCATCCCAGCAAATTCCTTCTCATTCACAGGCAACTATGTTTATAAACTGATGTGTATTATTCTAGTCTGTTTTAAAATGTAGATGGATATATCAGTGGATTAATAGAAAGACCAATAGTTTTATGAATGCATAAAGATTCCTGATAAGTATAAATAGGTAAATACAATAGCTATGTACCATACATTTATATAGATCTATGTATCATTATCTATCATTTTAAACTTGCTTATATATTTATTCTGTGTATAATTCTTCAAATTATTCTGTCAAAACATATTTTTGATATGACATACGTTATAATGAAGTCTAATTCATTCCTTCTAATTGATGTCAAGTATTAAATTATACAAATGCATCACATTTCATTTTTCCATTTTGGTAGTGTTCAATTTTGGCATTTAGTATTTTGCTGCAACAAATATTCTTGCATAGGTCTCCTACTGTACATATTAGAGATTTTTTTATAGTCTATAAACCCAGAAATACAATTGCTAGTCACAGGGTTTACACATTGACAGTTTCACCAAGTTTTACAAATTGCTTTCAAATTGGTAATATCACTTTGGTTTCATTTTCTCACATCTTTGCCAAAAGTTGCTACTGTCAAACTTTATTTTTGCTAATCTGATGGGTGTGAAATGTTTGTCATATCTATGTATTTCATTTCTGTTTTTCTCCTGTTTACAATTTTTAGTGAAGTAGATAAGTTTTTTGTGTCTTTTACTGCATTTCAAGGTTCCTCCTCTATAAATGACCAATTTCATAACCCTTGTTTTCTCATTAAAGTTATTTTATTTTACTTAACAATTTTTATGAGATATTCATGTATTTGTCAATTAAATCGTTATATATGTATGTTATAAGGTCATTTAGATTCAACAAAAGTCAATCTCTGGAAAAACAACAGAATTGTTACTTTGCTCTTTCTTGATTGCTAGTTTCTTCAAAGAATCTTTATGCAACTTTATGATATTCAAATACACAATATTTTCCTTTCTTAAACTGGCCTCCTGGCTCCTCATACCCACAAATGGGCAAAAAAGAATCTCAGACATTGCCAAGTAGGAATCCCAGAATCTAAAATGTAACATTAGACCTTTAAACAGTTTTATTTTCTTTCCCCTCGATTCTACCAACTATTGTATTAAGTTCTTACTTACTATAAATTCTTTTGCCAGCACCCACATGGGTTCTAATTCCAGTAATATTAAAAAAGGGAGACTTTATATAGACAGCTACTACCTCTAATTTAGCCTTTTTAATGTGGGTGGTTTGGAAGTACCACTCTTGACGTAAAAACTGAAGTGAAAGAAGAGGGGCATACAGTGGGAAAATAAGTTATTGAGTTACTGTAATAGTATTAGCATTTTGCTATTATTTACTCATGTTATCATTATAAAAACTTTTTAATGGAGGTAACATCACCCCCATATTATAAGGTAATATATTACATTTCAGAGAAGTAGTTATTGTGTTGATGGTTACAGAGCTAGAACTTGACAGAGTTAGATTTCAATTTCTTTCCGGAAGCCTCCCTTAACACACTCTTGGCAATATACCTGCTATACGCTGATGTGGAAGTTTGAAATCTCAACCATATTATCAAAATGGAAACAGTAAAAGTAGGCATTGTCAACACAAATGTGAGCTTTAGTGGGTTTTTTAACCTATACAATGTGTTTCATATACTTAGTCTGAATTGATATAATCACAGCAATGTCATGATATATGAGTGAACGTATAACTGAATTTGTTTGAAATATATCCCTATTGTCTCAAGTCGTGTTCAGTTCAACATCTGTCCTAGCTTTTTCATTTTCCAGTAATGCATTGTTAAAACTAGTTGTATTAAAATGTTACTTCCAGTTCCTGCCATGGTCTTGTATAAGAGTGGATGAAACTCCTGTGCAATGAACCGAGCTCTAACTTTAACACATGGCTCTCTGGAAGATTGCCAGCCTTTTCCCATCCTCCTTTTCCAGATAGAATATAACGACTCCTTTTCAAGGAAAATAATTAGAATATTTTCTGAAACAATAAGATCATTCTGATAGGACAACTAGAAAACAGCTACAGTTTTCAGTTCTAGAGAGCTAGGAGGAGAAGTCTTTGACCAGCTGTTCACTGTTGGACATTTTTAATACCAGGTGTTGATGTCAGGATTTGTGCCATCACCTTTGTTTGTGAGGTCCCAAATCCATAAGACCTACAGGTAATCAGGTCAATGTGAAAATATAGGTTGACTTGTACTTGAAAAATGTACAAAAAACAAGAGTTATATAGTCCTATCAAACATTGTAGAGAAGTCTGGACATTCTTGCTAAGTGGTTTTGATTTTTTTTTGAATGTTGTACATGTATAGATATTTATCTAAGTTATTGTTTGGTAGTATTTCAGGTTAGCAATGAACTATTTTGGCCATAATAATCTACACAACTTAAAATTCTATTTGCAGAATTTGCATTTCTCAAAAAGTTTATAAATGTTTAACTTAAACAAAATATTGATTGATATTACCATCTACTATCAGGAAAGGAAAACTAGAAGACATGACTCTGCAAAAGAAACATCAATATTTACGTCAACAATGTTATCCATTTAAAATGAACTTAAGAGATCCAAGGTGGTGAAACAGATAAACACTGCTTCCTTCCATGAACACATTAAAATTGCAACTAACTTATAGAACAATCAGCCTAGAGGAAGTATCTGAAGCCTGGCTTAACAGAAGTTTTATAACTAAGGATATAAAGACTAGGCTGCATCAAGACTAGTAAGAGCGGCAGAGATATGAAATGGGCTAGCCCCAAACCTCTGTGTAGTGGTTGAGAATCAGGAGGGATATCTTGGCCATGGAGGTTTTCCCCTGGAGGAGTGGGGGACCCCAGCCCTACACCAGCCTCCCCAGCCTGGAGTACTGGTGCCAGGAAGAGGAGCCCCCACAATGCCTGGCTGTGAAAAACAGTGGGAATTCTGACTATCCACGTGGGACAAAAGGCTGATAAAACCAATACCTCCTGTTAAGGCTCACTCACAGGCCCTCACCCTGAGCTCTGGCAGAGGGACAGTGACTCAGGAGGCATCAAAAGCATACAGAGGGCAGATTGAGGTGTGTGGATTCCATCACGGGGCTGGAGGACAGTTGCCATTTTCCCTATGTGGGGTCCTACTCTTTTGCAGCCTGCAGATGGGCACCATCTTTCCTGTGTTGAGCCCTCCCCTACACATGACCAAATCTGAATTGTTCTGGTGAGCTCTGCTGGGACCCTGTGCCACCCAACTCCTACCAGAGGTACTCTCTTGGTTAGCAGGCAGTCCTACCTGCATTGCACTCTTTTATTGAAAACTATTAGAGTCTGTGGGCACCAGACAGGTAGTGACTGCCTTAGGTGTGCTCTGAGACTTTTGTTGAGTAGCTCCAGGCTCAGCACTGGCACCAAACCAGAATTTACATTAACCTGGTGACAACAACTCTTCCCACTCTAGTGACTCCCTGAGACCCTACCTTGCCAAACTTGCATACCTCACAAGACTTTATCAATGACTGAACCTTAAGGGATCCAGCAGGCGGCAGTAGGCTTTGGTGTGTCCTGGCTTTCTACAGAGCTACCCCAAGGCTGCTACAGGTGTAACCACTCTCAGTTTGCATTATGGCCTCTCCCACATGCTTCCAAGTTCAACACAGGTAGCGAACTATTATGGATTGCTTTGTAGCTCTTACTAAGTAGTTGCTGGCTAGTCACAGGCAGTGGCCGATCTGGGCCAGCACCGGAGTCCCCTCTCAAAGGGCCCCAGAACCAACATACTTGGAGGTTGGCTTCAGACAACAGCAGAGCACTGCCCAATTAGCCCTACAAGTGACACACACAAAAGGTGGTCTCAGCAGGCACCAGAGCCCACTGGGGAAAATCCCACTCAGTGGGGTATGCCCCTTACTCCCCAGCAGCCTGTAAGCTATGAATGTAAGCAACCTCCACAGCCAATCACCCTGAGGGTCAAGCTCACCCATTGGCATTCCGATAGCAATCAAGTCTCAACTATAACAGGAGGGCACACGCAACCTATCTAAGGGACACTCCTGAGGCACCGGAAGCAGGTGATGAGGAAGACTGTGCCAGGGCCCCACAGGACACCTACCATATAACGTCACCCAGCCAAGGCAGGTGGACATAGCAGATCTATCTAATACATACAAACAAACACAGAGAGGCAGCCAGATGAGGAAACAATGAAATATGTCCTACGTGAAAGAATAGGAGAAAATTCCAGAAAAAGAACTAAATGGAATGGAGGCAAGCAACCTACAAGATACAGAATTCAAAACAATGGTTATAAGAATGCTCAAGGAACTTAGTGAGAACTTCAACAAAGAGACAGCAAGCATAAAAAAGGACACAGAAGCCATAAAAAAAAGAGTCTGAAGTGAAGAATATAATAACTGAAATGAAGAGTGCACTAGAAGGAATCACCAACAGAGTAGAAAAAGTAGAGGTTCAAATCAGCAATTTGGAAGACAAGATAGCAGAAAACAGTCAATTGGAACAATGACAACAAAAAAGGATTTTTTTTTTTTAAATGAAGATAGTTTAAGGGACCCTTGGGATAACATCAAGTACAACAACATTTGTATCATGGAGTACCAGAAGGAGAAGAGAGGGAGCAAGGGATCGAGAACCTATTTGAAGAAATAATGACTGAAAACCTTCCTAACCTGGTAAAGGAAATAAACATACAAGTCCCAGAAGTACAGTGAGTCCCAAACAAGATGAACCCAAACAGGCCCACACCAAGACACATTACAATTAAAATGGCAAAGGTTAAAGACAAAGAGAGAATCCTAAAACCAGCAAGAAAAAGGCAACTAGTAACTTATAAGGGAGCTCCCATAAGACTGTCAGTAGATTTCTCTATAGAAACTTTGCAGGCTTGAAGGGATTGGCATGAAATATCCAATGTGATGAAAAGCAAGTACCTACAAACAAGATTACTCTACCCAACATGACTATCATTTAAAATCAAAGGACAGATAATGAGCTTTCCAGACAAGAAAAAGCTAAAGGAGTTCATCAGCACCAAATCAGGAATGTTAGATGGACTTCTTAAAGGTGGGGGAAAAAATCAAAATTATGAATAATAAAATGGCAATAGCTATATATCTATCAACAGTGACTTTCAATGTAAATGGATTGAAAGCTCCAATCAAAAGACATAGGAAGGCTGAATGTAAGAAAACAAAACCCTTTACATATGCTGCCTAAAAGAGACTCACTTCTGATCAAAAGATACACACAGACTGAAAATAAAGAAATGGAATAAATTTCATGAAAATGGAAACAATTAAACAAGCAAACAAAAAAAGCAGGGGTAGCAATACTTACACCAGACAAATAGACTTTAAAACAAAGGGTTAACAAGAGACAAAGAGGGATCCAGTAATCCCACTTCTGGGTATGTATCTGAAGAAACCCAAAACATTACTTGGATGGGACCAGTGCATCCATATGTTCATTGCATACTGTTTACAATGGCCAAGATGTGGATGCAGCCTGGGTGATGGAAAAATGGATAAAGAGTAGATGGTACATATATATAATGGAATATTGCTTGGCTATGGAAGGGAACGGGTTCTACACAGCTGCAGCCCCTGCTGTGTAGAGGCCAGCGACCGATCTGCCTCACCTGGGAAGAGCACAATGATCACAATACCAACATGGGGCCAGTGAAGCAACGTCTTCCACAACTAGACTGAAGAACAAAAGGACAGCAACTTGTCTGTTCCCCTCCCCCAATTCCCCAATAAAAACCTGGAAAAAAAAAAAAGTAAATATTGTAGTCATGAGGATGTAGGGTACAGCGTAAGGAATATAATTAATAATACTGTAATAACTATGTATGGTGTTCAGGTGGGTATTAGATTTGTTGGGTGATAGATGGAAGGGGGTTGGGGACAGGGAGGAAAAGGTGAAGGCATTGAGAAGTACAAATCGGTAGTCAAAAATAGTCATGGGGATATAAAGTGAAACATGAGAAATGTAGTCAATGATATGGATATGCACAATGATATGCACTATGCATAATGCCAGGTGGGTACTAGACTAGTCAGGGGGATCACTTCTTAAATTATATAAATGTCTAATTTATATAATACTATGCTGTACACCTAAAATTAATATAAAATAATGTTGACTGTCAACTGTAATTGAAAAATTGTTAAAAGGGTGGAAAAGGTGAAGGAGAATAAGAGTTTCAAACTTCCAGGTATAAAACAAATAAGTCATGTACAGCATATGGAATATAGTCAATAATATTGAGATAGTGTGGTGTGGTGTCAGACAGTTGCTGGACTTACGGTGATTACTTTTTTAGGTATATAAATATTGAACAACTATGGTGGCCCCCTGAAACTAATATACTATTGTATGTTAGCTTTATTTTCAATAAAAATCTTTAAAAAAAATAAAACTAAAGTGAACTAAATGTGAAATGACAAATGTCTCTGGCTTCAGAAGGAGTATTAATGTATCACACCACAAAATATGACTTCTCATTTAGATCTACTGACTTTTTTCTAAGTGAATATATCCAAGTTTTCTTGGGCAGACAGGAAAAGTGAAGAAACAAATGACACTGTTGATTCCACTAGCAGAAGGACTCACGGAGTTAAATGATTTAAGTGTTATATCAATGTTACCACATGCTTCAAGTAGAGAATCCGTTAATTACAATAATGGTTTGACATTTTTTCATCCAATTCTTGGGATCAAAGTAAAGTTTTACAAGTTCATTCTCTTGAAAGCAAAATATATAACAGCAGTGTGAATCCTATTAATATATATTCCATGATGGATCTAAAATATTTACTTTTTTGCAATGATAAAAAAAATATCAGTACTGTGGTAAAAACAATGATCTTACTGAAGTAAAAGGCCTATTGACCAGAAATAGACTTGTAGTTTCTTGTGGCACACATATTAATCACTGTATTGAAATAAATTGTAGTTAAAATTATAAATACTTTGTGTACAGACATAGAAAAACTTAAGTATAATTTGTATGTATATAATTAAGTTGATGTTGCTTAACAGAACATTTCAGTATGAGTGCTTTCTCCTTCCTGCCCATCATCATTTGTATTTTAGCAATATTTTACCATTTCAAGAATTACTTTGAATTAACTTAAACGTTTCACATGGTATTTAACTTGTTTTGTAAACAAGATCTTTACATTTTCATTTCATTCTGTGAAAAATCAATTGAAAATCTATAATCAGTTTATTCAAAAAATTGAAGAACAGAAAACTTTCAGCTTCTTAAGATTTCATAAATTGCAGTTATTCAACACAAAGTTTGCAAACAGGGAAATATTAAAGTTTTTCCCTACAAAAGTAACAAAGGATATGAGCAAATTAATTGTGAGAGCTCAAATAGTATACAGAATTTCATATTAAAACTCTATAGTTAATTTTATAATTCAACTTTGTAAAGCCTATCTTCATGAAGGTCTTCCTTCTAATTTTAATTATTTATTTTCTGTTGGGGAAAGAAATGAAATTGAGGAGACTTTTTTAAAAAAGTCATCTAAAACTAGTAAAATATTCAAAACAATCATTCAGACATTTTTAACAAGCATTGTCATGTAAAATATTTTTTGAAGACAGTGTTCTGAATTTAAGCAAAATGACAATGGAAGCAGAGTTGAAACATGATATAAACTATCTGGAATTATATTATTTCACTCATGGCATCAAGCCTCTTCAAAGCTCTTATTACAATTTTAAGTAAGTGAGACTATTTATCTTTTAGAAGAAGTTTGATTTGCAATTTCTATGATTGTCATCAAGAAGAACCCTAACAATAAGTGGTAGATATGTTTTCCTTATGGTATCTGAATAAGGAAGAACACTTTCACTAATTACCTAAACTATAACCAATAGAGTTGGTTTTCATTCCATTACACCTCAATCACCAAACTCTACAGAACCTATCCTTTAGGTGTCTCCTAATTTTCTAATCACCAGACAATCCCAACCAACCACCACATTCCTAGTTTCAGCTTTCATCATGTTGATCTGATTTATTTCAATAACATCTCCCCAGTCAATTGTCCACACATCTTTAGATGTCTCTGAAGCAAATTTGCTGTTACAGGTTTGCTTTAAAATTCTTTAATGGTTTTTCACATCTTGGAGAATGAAATCTAACCTTCTGGGTACATTTATGAAGACCCTAACTTTCTTAGGCCCTGTATGGTTTTAGAGGGAAAATTTTCAATATCCTCCTCACTTTTCCCCTGGTCTTCATCTTCTACACATAGCCTCTATCCCAGGGCCACCCAATTACTTCCTACTTCCCACTAAAATTTTTTGAGACATAAATATTTTTACATGTGTCTTCTTCCCTTCCTGGAATTAATTTTTCTAATCTACTCATCTGAGTGCTTTAAAGGCTCAATGCGGTATCACTGGCTTGGTAAAGTTTTTCTTAAAATTTGATAGTTAAACCCTCATCTGTATTTCTCTAATAGTATGTACATATTATTAGAGGATCGTTCACACTGGTTCAATATTTAATTTTTATTTTTCAGTTTCCTCCAATGAAATATATGAATCTTAAGTGTCCATGTGTTAACTTACCAGTGTATTCCTGCTATCTGAAGCCATGAGAGACACACGGGAGATGTTTACTGGCTACTTAAGAAAAGGAAGTTTAAATACTAAACATCCTTTTGGTGAATTATTTATATTTATTAAAATTCTCATACTCTTAAATTTGAGAGTTTCAATTTTTTTCTTATAAAGCATTATCTGCTTTGTTTCTGGAAGCTGCAAATCATTCTGAAAGCACAATGTTTTTCAGAATTATATAACTTAAAGAATACCCATTTCCATATTCCACAAATAGTTATGCATGCTTTGCTATAGTGGAATTAGCCTAGAACCAAACACCACACTGAGAGCATCTATTAATACAGATTAGTTAATTTTGCAAAGTGGGCTATGGTGTATTTACTAACATACTACAGAGTAGCATCAAGGTAATTAAAACAACCGAATCTATTAAAATAAATTAAGTGAATCCAGAATTGCACCATTCTTGCTTCTATATCACTTCTTTTTATTTACTAGTCAACCAGGAAATGTCACAATCATCCATGGGTGTATTAGTTTTCTATGGCTGCTATAACAAATTGCCACAAACTTGTAGCTTAAAGTAACACAAGTTTATTGTGTTATAGTTCTGCGGGTCAGAAATCCAAAGTGGGTCTCAGGGCATGAATCAGCGTATCAGCAGAGCTGTGCTCCTTCAGATAACTCCAGGGGAGAATCTGTTCCTTGCCTTTTCCAGCTCCTAGTGGCCACCTCCATTCTTGGTTCATTGCCTGCTGTCCTCATCTTCAAAGCTAGCAACATCCAGATGAATTAACACTGCATGACTCTGATTCTCTTTTCTGACCTCCCTCTTCCACCTTTAATCACATTTAGGATTACATTGAACCCAACCCAGACAATCCAAAATAATCCTCCTATTTTAAGTTCAGCTAATTAGCAACCTTAATTCCATCTGCCAGGTGACCTAATTATTGGCAGATTCTAGAGGCTATGATATAGATATCACTCAGGGGCCCATTATTCTTCTTACTCTAATGGAAATAGTCAGGAGCAACATGGTTTTTCAGCCCATCTTGAATCATGACAACCACCCCCACCCCCACCCCACCCCTAAATAATCTTCAGAGAAGGACTGAATTTTAACAAATGAATTGGGCACTGCATAAATGGCCAGACTGTATATATCAAGGCTGGATATACATAACGAAGGTTTGAAAGCTCTCTTTCCTCCTGACTTCCTCTCTCTTTTTCTTTCTCTTCTTTCTGAAGTGTTAACTAAGTGACTACTATGGGTTAGGCCTTGTGACGGCTAGACATAAAACAACCAAAAAAAAAAAAAATCCCATGACTGGAAAGCTCGCAGTATAATATATAAACTGACACAATCAAATAATTATAATATTGCATGACATGTGGACTGTTCGAGGCTTATAAAAAAAATGTTCAGACTGAGTTTTCCAAAGCATTTATTATAGGATATTTGTCCCAGAAATTGTCTTTATAAAGCGTTCCATGTCCGATGTATTAGGAAATGCTCTAGTATGTAAATTTTCCCATCTCCTACCCGAGTCCCTTACTCCTTCACTGGTATACTTACAATGCACATTAGCATATTATGAACTCTAAGAATTCCTTCAATAGAGAGATCTGTTAGGCCTCTTTGTTTCCCAACAAATTTGTAAAACATACTACGAGAAGCACTCTTCTAAAAGAATAGAGACACAAACTTTACTTGGTGTCATTCAGAGAGTGGGACGGTCTACTAGAAAATGGAAATCATTAAGCTGGACTTCTGCTCTAGTAGGTAGCCTCCAAAGAAGCTGCATACAGCTCCCCATTCCACCATCACTGACACCCAAATGTTTATGCTATTCCTCACATAAACTCATAAAAAGAAGACGACTTATTTCCCCTCTGTTTGAATCTAAATTGATCTTGTGTGCGTCTTTGACCCAGAGAATGACCAAGAAATGATGTCCGGAGCCTTAAGACGACAGGTAACCCTCACTTCCCCAGCTTGGAGCACAGCTGCTATGCTATGAGAAGTCCAAGCCACATGGAGGGGAACTCGGATAACCTGTGAATGGCTCCAGCTGACACTCAGTTGACAGTGATAACTGAGGCCTCAGATATACGCCCCAACCCACCTCTTCCCATGAACCTCCAGCTCTTTGAGCTGCCTGGGCTGACACTATGTTAAGCAGAGATGGGCTGCTCCTGCCAAGTGCTGTACAAATTGCAGATTTATGGGTAAATAATAAAATGTTTCTTGTAGATTATTCAATTTCAGAGTAGTTTGTTACACAGCAATAGATAATTGAAAGATATATACCTGGAAAGATGAATAGAGGTTTGACAAGTGTTCCTGATATAAGAAATACCATGTGCAAAGGCAGGGATATAAATGAGTATGGCATGTTCCAGAAACAAGTGGCTTGGCATGACTGAAATATTGGGTGCAGAGAAGTATTGTGCTCCAGGGATGTAGAGGTAAATAGGGTGCAAGTAGTAATGGTTTTTGGACTAGCATAAAACTTTACTCATCCTGAATATGCCCTATTATTTCATTTTTTCTGCTCTGGTTTCCCCTTCTTTCTCCTGGTTAAGAGCCTTTACTTTTCCTTTGGGAAACCATTCCTTTGCCAGTCTCAGTCTATATGTCTTGAGTGGGGCAAAACTATTGTATAAACACTCTAATTGAGAACCAGGAAAATGTACACCCATGAGAGGTGTGTGCTTGACCCATCAGTTCATTCCACCTTTCAGCTACAGTTTGGCTGGTGATGAACCCATGATTCAAGCTGAATATCTGGGCTAATCTTGGAAATGTTGCCTGGGTGAACACAAATGCTAAACTGCTAAAAAGTGAACTTGGAGTTGCTAGAAAAAGTGTGACTAAAAATTAAGCCAACTGAAGAAATCAGGCTAAAAAATGGAAATAAATATAACCCTATGGAGTGGTCGATTCAGCTCTGATCTGTTTTGTTATGTTAGCGCATATATATATATATATATATATATATATATATATATATATATATTCCACTTAAGGTGGTCTAAGTGCACAACCAAAAGGGTCCAGGTTAATAAAAGAAAACATAAATAAGTTATTAAATATGCACATAATATACTTAATTAGGTTCTAAAAAAGCTCTGGCTTTAGTAAGGAGAAAAAGGCAAAACAAGGGCAAAAGTTACAGTCAGGAGGTAATGAGGACATTCTTAACCATAATGTAGACGTGAAGAATTTAATTGTTAATCTTTCCTTTATAGTGAGGAACTAAAGATGGTAAAAGGGTAAACAAGAACTTAACTGAATTAACTCAAGGAACATAAACATATCACAATTCACATTTTAATCAGTTTCTCACTCATTTTGTTCATTCAGCAAATATTGATCCCTAACTCCATTTGACTGTGAATTTTCAATCATGCTGCTTATTAAATCATATTTCTGGGGTTAAGCCTGGCTATTAGCATTTCTTTAAAGATCATCAGGGATTTATTTTTGCAGCTAAAATAGCACCTTGATAAGCATACAAATTATATACAATAGCTTCCTTAAAACACTGATTCACTAGCTCTATCACATAGACATTCTTATTCAGGAATACTGGAGTAAGTTAGAAAATCAGTATTTTCCAAAACACACCACGCACAGTAGTCCCCCCTTTACCCTCAGGAGATACATTCCTAAGACCCCTAGTGGATGCCTGAAACTATGGATAGTACTAAACTTTATACACACACACACACACACACACACGCACACACACGAGTATACATACACACACACATGAGTATACATACACACACACGAGTATACATACACACACACGAGTATACACACACACAAGTATACATACACACACACGAGTATACACACACATACACACACACACGAGTATACACACACGAGTATACATACACACACATACGAGTATACAGACACACATACGAGTATACATACACACACGAGTATACACACACATATGAGTATACACACATACGAGTATACATACACACATACGAGTATACACACACATACGAGTATACACACACACATACGAGTATACATACACACACACGAGTATACATACACACACATACGAGTATACACACACACATACGAGTATACACACACATACGAGTATACACACACATATGAGTATACACACACACACGAGTATACATACACACACACACACCAGGTTTTAATACACATATATACCTATGATAAAATTGATTTATAAGTTAGGCACAGAAAGAGATTAACAACAATAAATAGTAATAAAATAGAACAATTTTAACAATATACTGCAATAAAAGTTAAGTGTTCTCTCTCTCGCTCTCTCTCTCGCTCTCACTCTCCCTCTCTCTCAAAATATCATATTGTACTGTACTCACCTTATTCTTCTTGTGGTGAAGTGAGATGAGAAAATCACATACCTGTTCCTGAATCAGGAAATGGCTCTGTGCCACTCTTTTCAGAGGATCCCTTGCTGCAGTCCTCCTAGAGGCTCAGTGCTTTCTGACACAACGCGTTGCCATCAGTCAGAACATGCCTTCTGTTCAGGTCTTCCCCCCACACATTTAATGCCTTCACTAAGGACGTATCACGCACTTTAGCTGTAATTTTTGCAGTTTGAAGCGTGAGCAAAGCTCACACAATTTCTTTTTCCTTCATCACAATTTCACAGATAGAGGTTTATTCTTACCGTAGATCTTAGCAGCTTCAGCAAACATTTTTTTTTTTTTTCCCTTTCCTTATTAAGTCAAGCACTTTCAGCTTTCCACTTGAAGGATGCACTTTACGGCTTCTCTTTGATATATCCAAGTTGCCAGAATCACTACTTTTGCACTTTGGGGCCATTATTAAGTAAAATAAGAGTTAACTTGAACACAAACACTGCCACCCCACAAGAGCCCACCTGACCACCAAGATGGCTACAAAGTGACTAGCGGGCAGGCAGCAGGCAGCTGCCTACAGCATGGAAACACTGGGTGAGGGATGATTCAGGTCTGGTGGGATGAGTCCGAGGTCGTGAGATTTCCCCACGCTACTCAGATGGCGCGCATTAGAAAGAGAGATGAAGAGGAGCCAGCAAACAAGACTGAGAAGACTGCCTCCAACAAAGGAGGAAGAAACCATTAGACTGTATTGCCCTGTCAACAAATGAAGAAACCATGTCATGGAAGAAAGAATGGTCACCGTGTCCTAACCTCTGGTGATACATCAGGTCAGGATGAGTTTTGTCCTTGCCATTAGCACTGTATCTGTCAGCAGTTGCCTTAAGGAGAGCCATTTTAGAATGCTGTTCAGGGCTGCGGCCCGGCTGAAGTTTTCTTAATAATCCCTAGTTCAGCAGTGGGCACAGGGTGTTCAGTGGTAACAAGCAGAAAGTAAGAGGCCACAAAGGAACAAGGAAATGCTACGAAAGCCTCTGAAAAGGTGTGACAAGCTCAGTCAAGAATAAAGTTCCTTGGAGTGAAAAATACCATATTTAAAAAACAAACAATGATTGGCAAGCAATACACATAAAAAATAATACAGCAGATAACAAGAGGGTTATAGACTTTGTTATCTGGGATAAGAATCCTCTAACAAAGATATTTAAGAATATACATATTTGCTAAACTGGTAAAGGATAGAGTTGTACCCACTGTTTAGTGAAATAGCAAGAGGAAATGTCAATATTAGTATGCAAGATATCTCCCCAGACCTAGCAATCTCCCAAGGCCCCTGGAGACCCATTTAGGCTGCTGATCCTGATGACTGCAACGTGCCCAAAGTGGACTGCACTCTGAGAGACTCACGATGTGGTCTCTATCACCATGGTTTTACAGGTGTTTATTGCTTGATGTTATATGAGAAATCTGCCAGCCAATGCCCAGCACCTTCTGTTCCTTCATTGTGCAGTTATCAAAAAAAAGACAAAAAACAATTGTCATAACACTTAGATGAAGTCATAGATAAGACTCTTAATAAAATTGTATCTTTTGAGTATTTCCATTGGATGACACATTAATAAATGTTAGCTGTTTAAATAAAATACTCTCAGATGGGGTACTTTCTATAACATGATTAGTAGGCAGCTCACTGATGATCCATTCTTCAAATAGACCATAAGGTTCTGGGGAAAACTGTGAGATAAGATAGTTCAGGGTCTTATGGGATGAGATTTAAGTGATGCCCACCCCCACCTTTTTTGTGTGTTTGAAGGAAGCAGTGACTCCAAATAAACACCTTAAAAAAATAAGGTTCAAAGTTGAGCCACGCTGATAGTATATACTTTTGATATAATGTGACAAAAGTGGCAATTTAGCTCTGTGACATTCCTCCCCATCTAATCATGATAAAAAACCCATAATGCCCATCTGACCGTGATAAAAAAATTAATTAATTAATCAGACAAATCCCAATAGAGACAGTGTAAAAAAATACCTGATGAGTAGTCCTCAAAAATTTTAAGGTCACCAAAAACAAGGGAAATCTGAGATACTGCCACAGCTAAGAGGAGCCTAAGGAGACATGACAAGTCAATGTAAAAGAGTACCCTGGATGGTATGCTCGGACAGAAAAAGGATATTAGGCAAAAACTAAGAAAACCTGAATACAGGTAGACTTCAGTTAATAATAATGTATTGATTGGTTCTTTGATTGTAACAAATGTACCATACTAATGTAACATGATAATGATATGGGGAACTGTGGAGCATATAAAAACTCCATTATCTTTGTGATTTTTTTCCTATCAGTCTAAAACTGTTTAAAGTAAAATAAGCTTATTTTAAATAAAAAGAAACCAGTTAGTTACATTTGAATTTCAGATAAACAACATATGCTTTTTAGTAGGAATTTATCCATTGCAATATTTAGGGCATCCTTATACTAAAACACCTTTGCTGCTGCTTATCTAAGTTTCAAATTTAACTGGGTAGACCGTTTGTTTATCTGGCAATCCTGTATCTGGAGCAGGTGTTTCTCAAAACAATGTTTGTCTCCCTAAAGTTACACCTCCAGTATTTCTCTAGAATCAAAACCGGTGTTGGTCTTCGTAGGGCCTAAGCAGGGAAATGCAAATTGGCTCCTGGAAGACTTAGCGTGCTAACGGTGCTGTAGGACCTGACAAATGAAGGTCAGGTGTTGAGGGGATTGCAATGATGGAGGTGGGCTCTGCATCCGGGAGCATTTACTGCTACCATTTAAATCAATTAGGATTTAGGATTAGTATTACATCAAGGATAGGGTGAGCTGCTTCTCATGTTTATTAGATTGGTTCTTTCAAGCTTGAATATGACAATGATTTACAGGCAATGACGCTGAGATGCCAAACTCTTTTGGCAAGGTATGGGACAAGGCCAGAAGTTCAAGAAAGTGGGGCTGTTGGAAGCGATTAATTATGTCAGTCTTAAGGACCTACCACTGGGACATGTTCCCCTGGGAATGCTTAGAGTAGTGGGTCTCAAACTTTAATATGCATCTAAAGTACCCAGGGATTTTGTTAAAATGCAAATTCTGATGTAATATATCTGGGTTGAGCATAAGGTTAGTCTGGTAGTGTGGGAATCACATTTTTAGTGTCAAGAACCTAACAGACACTTTTTATTTAGGCTTTAAGGAATACAGTCATGAAGGAGATATCAGCATGTGTGAGAAGTTTGGTGTTGACTCTCCTCTGAAAGCTGTGGTTGATAGTGAGAGATGCCACCATGTAACTGGCATCTCTACTAATGTGGGGATAAGATCTCAGGATGACAGGCTGCACCTGACAACACGTAATGGACAAGGAACAGAAGGAAAATAGGGTTGGCTTGACCTGTGGGAAACCAGGATGATAGCTAATAGATAATGATGCTCCTGTGAACAAGATATGCTGCCACTCAGCTACAGTTGCTTGATTTTTATATTAAGACAAAGAGAGGGAGTGGGAGAGAGAGAGAGAGAGAGAGAGAGAGAGAGAGAGAGAGAGAGAGAGAAAAGAAGAAGAAGAAGAAGAAGAAGAAGAAGAAGAAGAAGAAGAAGAAGAAGAAGAAGAAGAAGAAGAAGGAGGAGGAGGAGGAGGAGGAGGAGGAGGGAGGAAGGAAGGGAGGAAGGAAGGGAGGAAGGAAGGAAGGAAGGAAGGAAGGAAGGAAGGAAGGAAAGAAGGAAGGAAAAGAAGGAAGGAAGGGTGGGTTGGAGGGAAGGAGGAAGGAAGGTATGTGATCATTTTTAATAAAATGGAATTCCTTAGGTTTGTGTGTGTTTTTTTCCTTTTTACTGAAGTATAACATGCATAATGGAAAGGGTCCCTATCCTAAATGTGCTGCACAATATTTTCACAAAGTGAACACATTCATGTAATCAGAACCTGAATCAAGAAACAGAGCCTCATCTGTATCCCAAAGGTTACCCCATGCCCCATCTGTTAGTAGCAACACAAGAGTAACCTCTATCTTACTTCAACACTATAAAATAACGTTCCCTGGGGTGTTTTTTTTTTTCAGTTTTCTATAAATGGAATCACATAGTATGTATTATTTTTGTATCTGACTTCTTTTTCTCAACATATTGTCTATGAGATCCATCCATGTTGCTGCATGGAGTTGCAGTTCACATACTCTCTGTGCTGTCTAATATTTCATTGTATTTATCCTGTCTATTATTGATGGTTGTTTCCATTATCAATCTATTACAAATAATGCTGCTGTGGACATGCTGGTATAATACTTTTGGTGAACATACATATGCACCTCTGTTTGGAATGTACAAGGGGATGGACTTGCTGGGACCTTAGCTATAAACTAATTCAGTTTTAGCATACGAACACCGACAAAGCATTTTCTCAATTTATATTCTCACCAGAAATGTATGAAGATTCTATTTGCTCCACATCCTCACTTAACATTTGGAATTATCAAACTATTTTATTCATTTTAGTCATTCTGGTGGTTTTAATTTGCATTCCCATGATGACATTAAGTGCATTTTTCTAAGTTTATCAGTCATTTGGACTTTTTAAAACTGAAATATCTACTCAAACTTTTGTGCACTGTCATTGGGAATGCAAAATGGAGGAGCCACTATGGAAAACAGTATGAATGTTTCCCCCCAAATTAAAAATAATACTACCATCTGACCATCACCCTTATGAGCTAACCATCTCCCAAAAGCCTCAGGACCAAATACCATCACATTGGGTCTAGGTTTCAACATGAATTTCTTGGGGAACACAAACATTCAGTTTATAGCACATACATACTATATCATGTAGTCTTTCTTCACAGCATCAATCACAACTGCAATTTGGAAGTTATTTGAGTGGCGGTTTGGTATTTGGCACACACTAGACTGTAAGCTCCATGACAAGAGGATCTTTATCAGTTGTTGGTCACAATTTTATAATCAGCAACTAACAAGCTCCCTCGGGTATAGGAGATATAAAATAAACATTCTTACATGAATGGTCTTAACACATTTTACCTCAGTATTCTTTCTCTAGGAGTTAGGGCTGCACATTTCACAATAAGCCTAACTCTCCTTTAATCCTGAAGGAAAATTTAATCTCCAGGAATAGTTTAAACTCCTCTATAGCAATGAAAAGCTTTGCCTCTTGTCCCATTTTAGAGATATCAGAAAACGTTTCCTAAAAAACCATATCTTGCAAACGAGTTAATTATTTTTGTTTGGATTATGGAGATTCTGTAATTGTAGATTAATTGGTTCCATCTGCTCTGTGATTTTTCTAATTAACAGGTAATAGCTTTCAAAAGTCAGTTCATTTCTGACATGTGTAGGAATGTATTTAAGATGGTAATTTTTTTCCCCTAATGCTTTCTGTTGCTACTCTTTTTTCTTCTTCTTCTCAAGTCCTAAAGCAAACAGCTTATTCTTCCTCTGTTAGTTGAGGTCTTTCCAGGACAAATCTTCCTGAACAGTCATAAACTTTTTTCTTTGCAATTGGTATCCTGGGTTCATTTATTATTTGCTGTTGTTCCTAGTACTGATTAATGGCAGTGATTTTTAAAGCTAGAGATGTTTTAGTATTTTTTTTAATTTAAAAATTGACTATTTGGTTAAGTTTCTTCCAGCTGAGTTTTTGTATTATAGATATTCCTGACTGTAGAATACCTTCCAGAAGTGGATGGGGGAGCAGAGAGTGAAGGAATGGAAGCTTTCAAACCCATCTAAGCATAAATATTCAAACCTATCACTTCCTACTACAAAATTGACCTTGAATGTTATATCACCTAATGTAGGTACTATGAAATACTTGAAGTTTTTGAAGTACCTCTTTCCCTTCTCATCATCATAAAAACTATCCTCAAGGTAAAACAATTTTTAGAACCTCCAGGGTATAATTTATATGATTTTGCTAAACAGTGACAAAAGAGAAACTGGTCAAGTAGCTAAAAACTTCCAGTTATGATCAATATTTCCTTTGTAAAACAAAAATTTTCTATAAAAAATGAGAACTCAGACTATGAAATAATGTTGCCTTATTCATTTCTTTATTCATTTATTCAGCAAATACTTTTTTTTTTAACCTTTATCATGGGCCAGAAACAATCCTAATGGTTGGCCTACATCAGTGAATAAATCAATTATAGATATCTGTTCCCTTTATAAAGATTACATTATTGTAGTTAAGATAAACAATACAGAAAATAAATAAGCAAATTAGAGATTTCCACTTTAGGACATGGTAGAGTAACAGACGCTCTACCTTTATCTTTCTGCTAAAGACAAACAAAACCAGAAAAACAGGCAAAATATATGAAACAAGGGACATCGGACAACAAGCAGCATAAAACTGAGACCTGAGAGAAAGTGAAACAATTTTAGCCCTATCGTTGGCCAAACTTAATGTATGGAAGCATTTTCCAGGCCACAGTGCAAGAGAAGAACCCAAAAAGACCAGATGCTTTGCTGTATTGAGCTTTCAGAGGGTGCAGTAGCAGAAGATGACATGGCTACCATTTGTGAGGCTGAGGCAGAGTTAAGGAAGAGACACAGAGAAGGAAGTTTGGAGAGAGATACATGCGGGCCCCCTCAAGTCTTTGGCTGAGTGCTGATTTGCAAGAGCATGAGAGAAGGTACCCAAGACCGTAGAAGG
Organism: Aselliscus stoliczkanus; assembly: GCA_033961575.1. NCBI lineage: Eukaryota > Metazoa > Chordata > Mammalia > Chiroptera > Hipposideridae > Aselliscus > Aselliscus stoliczkanus. Next base: position 119,279,769 of record CM066736.1, read on the forward strand.
ATAACCAAAGAGCAGCTGACCAAACAATTCCACAAGCTAACATAGTTATAAATAGTTCATATTTCTTCCAGCTGAGTGGGAAGACTTTATAGTTCATCAGGCAGGGAATGGAGAGCTCAAAAGGATATCACTTTCATAATTAATCCTAAATTAATCCTAGAGTAAAACTTGCCCTGTGCCTGCTCTAACAAAACTTAAAAGCAAGACTCAAAAGCATAAAACTGATTCCGAATAACTTCACTGTGCCCCTGCTCCCTGCCCCAAAGGTCCACCACTATTTAAAGGACTACAGCAAACTCTAGCACCCAATAACATAAAATTCATAGTGTCTGGCATCCAATTAAAAATAGGCAGGCATTCAAATAAGCAGAAAAATTTGAAACTTAACCAGAAGAAAATCAATAGAAACAGACCTAAAAAGGGTAGTTATAATAGAATTTGCAGACAAGCATGTTAAAACAGCTGTTAAAATGTTTACATGTGTTTGGGCATGTAGATTAAAATATAAAAATGGCAAAAAAGCTAATGAAAGATTTAACAAACGGCCCACATGAAATTTCTCAAATTGAAAAATATCTGAAATAAAAAACACAGTGATGATGTAATAACAACTTTGAATGCTACAGAAGAAAAGTTAAATAAACTTAAAAGACATAGCAATAGAAACTGTTAGAAAATAAAGCACAGAGGTTAAAAACAAAAAACCAAAGGACTAAAAACAATTAAAAATCACCTGTGATGTAGTATCAAATATTTAAATATATGTGGAATTAGAGTCCCAGAAGAGAAGAAAAAGGACACAAAAAAATATTTGAAGAAATAATGGTCAATATCTTCCCAAATTTCATTAAAATTATGTAACCACAAAGACAAGAAGGTCAATGAAGCACAAACTGAATAAACATAAAGAAAATAGTTCAGGGCACAGAATAATGAAGTCACTGAAGACCAGTGATAAAACAAACAAACCAACAGAAGCAGCCATCAAGGCAAGGGAACAGAAGAGCAACGTTTAAAAACACAGCAGATATCAGAAACTATTCATGACCAAAGACAAATGGAGGAGACATGTTTCTATCATTAAATAATTAGAATGCAATATCCATTGTAAATATCTTTCAAAAGTGAAAGTGAGAGTACTTCCATGAACAGGTTGGGGAGTGTATAAGGATTGGTAATAAGGGTTGGGGAGAATAAGGGTTGGTAATGTAGGTTGGAGAACAGGAGAAAAATCCATCATGGATCCATTCACTACCTCTCCACACTGCTGAACCTATTTGTGGAGAGGCCAGTGCTTTCTGCAATAGAGAAAGGAGAGAGCGCGATGCTCTTAAAAACTTTGCACAGGTCACTAGCAACGGAATGACCACAGACTTCATGGTCAACTCTGTGACCATCACTGTAGACTCTGTTCTGTGCGGATGTCCGGCAGAACCCAGTCTGAGCCCTGTTCTCAGTGGCAGAAGGAGTAAAGATCTTGGACATGATTTAGCTGGTAGCAACGTGCTGACAGTGAAGGCCATTGCCACACTAATCATATGATGTAAACTCCACCCTCATGCTGGGGGAGAGAGGTAGTTTGGATGTATTCCGGCACCCTCTCCCCTGTATTTGAACGCTGCTGTTAAGGCATGCAAACATTACCTAGTAATAAGAACTCTATCCATGTCTCTTCCAGAGAGTAGGTCCAGGAGCAAAGTGCCACATGTAGAAGTCATTTAGGGTGCTGCAGTGGGGAAAAAGCATCAAAGCTCAGCCCTCAGCTCCATCCAGAATATCAAGCAGCAGCTGACAGCCATGATCTCATCGGTGTGCAGTGACTTGGTCCAGTGTGCACCTTTCCCACTAGATGACTTCATTAGTACAATTAGTGTGTAGAAAGGGAAGCCAGATAACACTTCCAATTCGCTATGGATGCATCTGCCATTTTATGTATTAAACCAGAGAAGGAGCTATGGGACTTCAGTTTGGGGAACTTTAGATACACTGAAAATTGTTAACACCCTTAAGTCATGACCAACAAGCAAGAAGGCAATACCATCATGTTTGACCAGTCCTTCCGTGCTCAAGAAAATATCCTGGTGCCTAGCTCATGTGACACTTGCACTGCTAATATGGCCCAGTTGCCCACGGCATCATAGGTTGAAACAAGTTTTCAGCAGGAAGCTGCAGCTGAAACAAGTGACATTCATTGTGAGAATTCTGAAGTTGACCTCTTTGAGGAGAAGCGCATGAGAATGTAGTGAAATCAGAAAGCCTGGGCTCCCTGAGCCTCAGAAGGAAGCGAGTGATGTGACTTCACAAGCAGATGGCAGTGAATAAGGAGAGGGGGAAGGGTAGTGGTCAGAAGAGAGATCTCAGAGGTTTTCAGATTCCCCATCTAGCACTGGCAGGGTAGGTCACATTTAGATTTCAGGAGTCATAAATGATGAACATAAGTCTGCTTTTCACATTTCATTCACAAATATTCTTAAGAAGAGCAGAAGGAGTAACTTCAGCACAGGCTAAATAATATCTAGTGCCCATCAACCTTAGCCTGGTGGAGGCTTTGTCTCATAGCCAAAAAAAGAGTGACACAAACAATGACGGTCCAATCTATGTGGAGTCTGGTGAGGAAAATGACCCCACCGGAGTAACTCTGATGATAGATGACAAATTCTGCCCAATTTATCAGACTGAGAGACACTTAATCCAACAGCAAATTGATGAGAAAGAAGTTTTAGAAAGGTGCTTGTTCTAGGATTTTAAGCCACCATTTATACAGTTCTGTGAAAACTTGAGAGGGACATTTTTTTCACTGTTAATATATTTATATTTTGTTAGACTACATGGTAGAGGTTGGATTTTGTGACTCAAAGTCCTGATAACATTTTAGTGTGTTATTCTTGGTCTCTAAGGGCTTAATCCCTGTTTTAACTCTTGAGTAAATAAAGGCTGGCATTAAGCCTTCCTATTTTTCCTTCTGTGCATCTAAATTCTGGTTAAGAGAAAGGTAAGAAAATCTCCGTGCTTGTGTTCATATTGTCTCTGTCTTCTGCATTCTTTTGTCATCATCCTCTTTCTCTGAAAAGGTGGACAGGAATATAATATGGTGTGAGATCAATCTTAAAATAATAATAATAATAATGGTGGCATCTTAAACATTACTAGTGACTGCACACTGGAGGGTGAGGCTTTTTGTCTGTTGAGTCTAGAGGATGGGTCTGCAGGCTGGCTCTCGTGTCCCTGGGTCTCCTGTGGAGAACCTGTTCTGTGAGCTGACAGACTCAATTTTTATGCCTGTGGAGGAAATGATGGGCTGCCATGAACATTTTGGGATCTATTTTTCTAGGTCTGATTTGGGCTTCTGCTTTTCTTTCTCAAGGGTAATGATGGATTGCGCAAGAGGAAGAGCCAGTGCCTTTCCATATTATCACCTCAATGCAAGCTATAACTTCTGTCAAGAGCTCGTAGATCCTGGAAGCTCTGCCTCTTGGCAATAATGAATGTGGTCATATCTTCCTTAGAACATTCCTTCCTCGCTTTAACACCTACAGTGAGGACATGCGTTGATATCCTGTCAAAGTGCAAGATGGCCTTATCAGGGCATAGTGCCCAAGTCTCAGAGGGAGGGCACAAGAGTGCCAGCAAATCCACTGCGAGACTCGCCTGACCTTGAGAGAATGCAAAGAGCACGTGCATACTCACCCAGAAAAAAACCCCACCACCTAAGTAAAGTGCGGCAAGAGGTTTAGTCAGCTCCGCAACCTGTGTAAATATTTTAAGACGGCCTGCTCCAGGGGGCAGAGCAGTCATAGTCTTGATTCTTCTCTCTAAGTTCTCAAGCTGAGACGATGCTGATGCCAACAGTTGGGTTGAAATAAAACTCTTTTGATAGACAGTTAATAGCACTGAAGCTTCATGCTACACAGTGGTTCTTGCAACTTTAGAGAGCTAAGTGAAGGACTAATAAAGGTGGCACTTGTGCCATTACATCTCTGAGAGTGTGGTAATGGGCTGTAATTCCTGAAGCCACGTTCCCTTAGGGTTGAATGATGAAGTCAGAAAGAGATGTTAAATGTGGCATATTTAAAACTGAAAAGTTAAAGTACGAAAAAGTTTTAAACAATTGTTACACACTCCTGAGTTCTGAGAAGCATTAAATTACATTTAGGTGACCTCTGATAGCAATATATTTGGACAGTGATGCATAACCTGCTTGTGTGATGACTCTACACCTGTCTAAGAGGAAGATCCTGGAGGAAACTTGATCTGCCACAAATATTTCAAAGTGTATTGTGAAGTTGGCCCAGGGTAGCAGAAAAAATATTTTTCTTTGTGTCTGATTTGTAGTCATAGACACTACACTTTGTTGGTGCAGAAAACTAGGTCCAGGGTGAGCAATGTCTTGGATTATTAGGTGGATATACTCTTTTTTTTTTAATTTAATTTTTTATTTTTTTTTGAGGGCAGTGTCACTGGCCCTCACATGTGGGACCCGAACCGGGGTCGCTGGCCTCCCAAACCAGCTCCCAACCACCGCGCCACTTGGCCGGCCTGGTGGATATACTTTTTAATATAATATTCTTGAATAAAAGTTAGGCTTACTGGATTATTATAAAGCTATTTGTTATAAGACTTTGTGTAAAAAAGTCTTATGCAGTAAATAAAGTATGGTAAAGCTTAAGTAAAGCTACAGTGATTAAGATGATGTGGTTTGGGAAAGGAAAAGATAAGCAGATGAATGGAATAGCGGAGAGAGCCCAGAGACAGTATGCACATATGGATATTTGAATTATGACAAAGAAAGAGCTGTAGAACCATGGGAGAAACGCATGTCACCTCAATACATGTTACAGTGACAACTGGATATCCACATGAAAAAATAAAAAAGATCCCTCCCCAATGACACCTTGAGTAAACATAAAATTCCAGTGGGATTGTAGATATGCATGTATAATTCACAGTGTCTGTCAGCCAAGCAAAAGTGCCCAGATATGAAATAAGGAGAAAATTTTGATCATTAAAAAAAAAACAATCAATAGAAACAGACCAAGGACTTATAAAGATGATGGAATTTATAGACAAACATGTTAAAACAACTATTATAAATATCTTGCATATGTTCAAGACAGAAGAATAAATCATGAAATTGATGAGAAAAGGAAAATGCCAAAAAAAAAAAAAAGAACTCACATGCAATTTATGAAGTGGAAAATAAATATCTGAAACAAAAGAACACACAATAAAGGAGACTAATGGTAGATAGCATACTACAGAAGAAAAGTTCAACAAAATTGAAAATAGCAATAGAAACTATTCAAAATGAAGCACAGTTAAAAATGAAAGACTGAAAACTTTTCTGTGGACTGAAAACTACAAATTGTTAGAAAATAATATAGAAAAAAATGCTTATGGCTTTGGAATAGGAAAAGAGGCTTGACTGGAGTCAAAGAATTGTTGTAGTTAAGGTAATAGAAACTCAGTGTTACTGGAAAAAGAGGAGATGTAATTAGATGATAGGATGCTTAAAACTGAGATTATGAAAAGGCTCCATAATGACTATGGAATGTGGAAGTGAGTGGTTGAGATAGGATAGGGAATGGATTATTGATGGAGGTTAAGTGCAAAGAAATGACAGGTAAAGAATTACATGACTCACTTATGGTTTTTTAGTGAGTTAATTGACATAACTGGCTTCAAACCAATTCTTTCTAACTTCAAGGCCATTCAAAAGAAAAATCTCACCCCTCATGAAAATGTGAAATATGTCACAGTAATAAAATCTGACAATTTCATGGACCCGAAGTTGATGTTTCTTAACTGGATTAAAGAAATATGTTAGAATCAAAATATTCTGTGTTTTATTTCCCCATTTCCCCAGATAACTCAGCTAGCTAACCAATGCTCTGTGCTTGGGTGTGAGCCAGCCATGCTAACGTCATACATCGTCATCCTAAAATCACCACAACAGCACTTGCCGAATTGTGAATTTAATTAGCTGATGAGAAATGCACTGGGTATTTACTACAGGTTCTTACCGTGCATTCCTGGAAACTCGGCTTTCACTCCCAGGTTTACCATGTCCGATGATTCACGCAGCGGATACAATTAGCCTTTCCCAGAGTCTCTGCACAAATGCACATTCCAAGTGACTAAGAAAGCCTGATTCTGAATTTGAGGATAAAGTGGAAAAAAACAAAATGAGGACTCTCTGGAGAGGAGATACAAAAAATGATCATTCTTTCCATAGGATCATAAGTTTCAATGTAAGTATCAGATTGAATTCTTTAACACAACTTTTCTCAGTATTATTTGTGGACATCAGTTTATCCATTTTTAAGATAGTTGCTATTCTTACAAAATTACTCATAATTTCGAGGGTATATTGCTTTTGTGAGATTAAATCTTGAATTTTGAAATAATTGCAGATTCACATGCAGTTTTGAGAAAGAATACAGAGTGATCCCACATACTTTCCCCAGTTTCTCCTTAATGCACATCTTGCAACATGATAGTACAATACCTCATCTGAGATACTGGCATTTTTATACTCACCAATCTTATACAGATTTCTCCATTTTACTTGCACTCATGTGTGTGTGGATGTGTATTTAGTTCTATGCAATTTTATCACATGTATAGGTTCATGGATCCACTACCACAGTTAAGATAAAGATGTACCTTCACCATGGGGATCCCTCTTTCAGTCCTTTTATAATCACCCCCACCCCTTCTTCCTATATCCTTCCCCTATTCCAAGGCCCTGAAAGTACTGATCTGTTCTCCATCTCTATAATTTTGTCCTTCCAAGAGTATTGTGTAGATGGACTCATTTAGCATGGAACCTTTGTGACTAGCTTTTCTCACTCAGTATAATTTGCCTGAGCATAATAAACAGTTTGTTTCTTTTACTCTTGAATGGTGTTCTATGTCATGGATGCACTACAGTCTTACCATTAATTCACTGAAGGACACCTGGCTTGTTTCCAGGTTTGGGCTAGTATGAATACAGTTGCTACAAACATGTGCATACAGAATTTATGTGACATAAATTTCCATGTCTCTGGGATAAATTCCGAAAACTGCAATTGCTAGGATGGATGGCAAATAGCATGTTTGGTTTTACAAGACACTAACAAACTTCTTTTTTAGAGAGGTATGTGTTTTTAAGTAAATAGAAATAGTGTTTCTTGAGCCCTTACTTGGTGTCAGATGCTTCATTCATCAACTCAAGCATTCACTCATTCAACAAATATTTACTGATTATCTACTAAGGTCATGACACTATTCAAGACCTGAGAATTGAGTGGTGAACAGAACAATCTCCCTGCTTTCATTCTAGTGTGGGAAGAAAACAAAAAAATAAGTGCCAGGTCTGACAATTAAGTTTGAGAACTTGTTGCAATGATGTTGCTAACTTTTTTGCTATAAGAAGGATTATTCGTTATGAATTTGTACCAACTGGACAAACAATTCACCAAGTTTACTATTTGGTAGTGCTGAAAAGGCTGCAAGAAAAACTTAGGTGATCTGAACTTTTCACCAACAATTCATGGCTCTTGCATCACGACAATGCACCAGCTCACACGGCACTGTCTATGAAGGAGTTTTTAGTCCGTAAATAAATAACTGTATTGGAACACCCACCCTACTCACCTGATCTGACCCCCAATGACTTCTTTCTTTACCCAAAGATAAAGGAAATATTGAAAGAAAGACATTTTGATGACATTCAGGACATCAAGGATAATACAATCATAGCTCTGATGGCCATTCCAGAAAAAGAGTTCCAGAATTGCTTTGAAGGGTGGACTACATGCTGGTGTCAGTGCATAGCTTCCCAAGGGGAGGACTGCAAAGGTGACCGTAGTGATATTCAGCAGAGGTATGTAACACTTTTTCTAGGATGAGTTGGCAAACTTAATTGTCTGACCGACCTTGTATATAAGCAAAAATGATCATTTTAGAGAGTGGTGATGGAAATAAAAACAATAAAGAAGATGCTGGTTTGAGAAGTGATAGAGGAAGAGCAGTTTAGCTAAGGCGGTCAGGGGAGGCTTCTCAAAGGTGGTGACACATAAGCTGAAAACTGCCTGAAAACTGCCTGATGAGGAAGAAGCCTCACACAGATCTGAGGAAAGATGGTTCCAAGCATAGGGGATGGCAAGTGTCAAGGCTCTGCAATGCGAATGACACCAGCAAGTTTGTAGGAGAGAAAGGAAGGGAGTGTTACAGGAGACCACTGATTAAAGGAGGAGGGAAACAGGGAGACCATCAGAGGCATCTCTTAGTACAGAGTTCCCTTTCGGGTCCTAAGATATTATTCTATATGTCACTTAAAACTATTAGGGATTTGTACACAGAGGAGGCATAGGATCACACTTACATTTGGTGGATTGTAGAGAACAGACAATATAGGATGTACAGAGATGTTGCATCAGGATAATATAAGTTCCATTATCTCAACTGAAGCCACTCTAGGTGGCATCTACCTTCATCCAGTATTTGGGCAGTAGGAGACCAGTGGCGGTGGTCAAGACCCAAATCCCAGCCAACTTCTCAGCTCCTTCAGAGAAGCTTGGGGAAGGCAGTGTTCCTGACATAATGAGGCATGTATGGGCTTGGATGCTGAAATTCTGACTGCTATTTCCTAGTAGCCTCAGACAACTTATTTAATCTGTCTGGACCCCTATTTCCTCATTTATAGATAAAATAACCAACTTGAAAACAGTACACATGGTACCAGATTTAATGATGGTTCAACTTACAGTTTTTTTACTTATGAAGGTGCCAAAATGATAAACACATTTAACAGAAACGGTACTTTTAACTTTGAATTTTGATCTTTTCCCAGGCTAGCAATATGCAGTATGATATTCTCTAATGATGCTGGGCAGTGACAGCAAAATGCAGCTTTAAGTCAGGCACAAAATCACGAGAGTAAATAACCAACAGATAGATTCTCTATAGTGGATTCCTTGTATTAGACAATTTTGCCCAACTATAGGCTAATGTAAGTGTTCTGAGCACATTTAAGGTAGGCTACGCTGAGCTATGATGTTCAGTAGGTTAGGCATATTAAATGCATTTTGACTTATGATATTTTCAGCTTACAAAGGGTTTATCAGGAAGTACCCCAGTTTAATTGGAGAAGCATCTGTATAGGCCCAGAACCCTTCCTGGCATTTCTTGACCCAAGATTCCCTCCCAGGTAGCTAACTAAAATATGAAATTATATATTAGCCACAGATTTAAAAATGATGACTAGGAAACCAGGACATCCATGTGTATGTAGAGACCAGATTTTGATTTTAAATTCATATCAGCAACCTACTCCCCGAAACAAATGAACATGCGAAAAAAAAAAAGTGTGAATTCCTTAGTGATTTAAAAATTCTTTGCACCCTTGGGCAAAGGTAGAGACCAACTGCTAATTGTATGTCTGTGACAACTATGATCAATGTTAATCTGCTGTAAACCAGGTTTGATTCTTGTTGTTTATCTGAAAACAACGTATGATATGCAAAGAGACTCCCTGTTTGAAAACCTCACTATGGTTTTGGTGAAACAGGAATTAGGAACAGATTTCAAAATAAAGAAGAATGTTCTCCTATACTGATTCATGTATGAAACAGAAAACCTATAAAAATGGAAACTGCATTTGTGCCTCGGTTGAAAAAAGTCACGATTCAAACTGTTTCTACTTCCTCTACGTACTTTGCATATCCCACATGGATAATATTTTCTTGGATGTAGTCTTACTGCCAATCTCATCAAATGTACACATTAAAAATGTAGTTTTTTAAAAATGTCAATCATACCCTGATAAAGTTTTTTTTAATACATTGAAATTAGAGACATTCTTTGAAGAAAGTCAAATAAAAAAGTATTGAATTTTCTTTTCTGAAATTTTAAAAATTTATTCTCAAGCATACTTGTCTGCCTTGAATTCCAAATAAATGCTTCCCTCTTCACATATGGGTAAATAAAATTGAAAAGTTTGATTCCCTAGAGAGTTAATGTCATAGTGGGTCTCTTGCTTGCTTAGTTCAAGTCAGCAAGATGGTTGAAACTGGACGATCATGGGCAATAATTGGGGTCATTACCTGAAAAGCATCTGCAAAGTCAGTAAGAAGTGGTTATTTTGTACCGTTTGGGAAGACTGAGGCTCTTCCAAGAGAACTAGTTTACTCAGAGAGTAAAGGAAGCTTATTAGTTTTATTTCTGGCTTCTTTCTAATCAAACTGTTCCTTTCTGTTCATACCTGATCTTTGGTATCAAATCTCAAAATTTAGAGGGAAGGGGAATAAGTAATCATGATCTGCCCAACCTCTTGCATCATTGAAATCCAGCAAAAGTGGACAGATCACTTATATCCTTCTAAAACCACAGCAGCCATTAATATGTACGGACAGCATTAGGTTGCAAATTCTAGATTGTCAGAATTCCAAGACTTCAGAGTCCGCTAGGGAAAAAGGATTCAGAACTCACTTAAAATTGTTAAATTGCCTCTTTAAAAGGGTTTGTCAGTATAAGATCTTTTGCAGTCTTTAAGTTTTTCATATGTTGCATGAAAAGTTTCTGTTGGAATTAATGCCTAGATTTGATCACTTACATAAGTGATTCATGTTTCTTTTCATTTTCTTCTGAAAAAAATCAATGAATGCTTTGTGGTGATGACTTTAATACACAGAAGTCAGTTTGCATATGAAGTTGGTGTATTCAGCATTTGTCTCCCTAAGTTAGGTGAGGCCCATCAGAAACTGGCTTGTAGCTCCCAACTACATCCCAGTTGCCTGCTCCAGTTCAATTAATATGTGCTTCTATGTTGTTTGAAGAAAAAAGTAAATAAATAATTTGTGATGCTGTAACTAGAAGTATGTATTATTTTCTCTTATTGAAATGCTATTTTTGACATTTACCCCTCAAAGTATCATTTAGATAGAATCACCCATTTTTTGTTTCTTTTCTTTGTTCAGAATTAGGTAGCCTTTGATAAGGTGTAGATGTGTTATAAATCAGGTTTTGAAAGAGTTATTTCAAAGATTCATTTAATAAATCAAGGAAATATTAAAGGTAGTAATTAGGGGAAATGTTGAAATATCTAAATAAAATTAAATAAAATTAATAAAAGAATTAAGTTGATCAAATCATAAAAATGTCAATATAAAAGGGAGAATATTTTTCATATCTGTTATTTTGAAATAACAAAATTACACAAAAAGATGGATATATTTGACTATATTATATATGTATATATACACACAATTAATATATATATCTATTTGCAAAAATTAATAGTATGTGTTCAGGCAGTTCAAAATCTTTAAGGATACATTCTGAACAACCAACAACATCTATGGGCGTATAACAATATAGAACTTTTATTTCTTAAACTACATATATGTAGATTTTACTTTGTTATTATATTTATTACTTTGCAATTATAAAATGAAACTACTTTAGTAAGATAATACAAGAAATGTAACCTGATATCTAAAATACAGAAGAACATTTAGGATAGACTCAAATCTTAAAGTTGTGATTATCTCTTTCTTGTAAAATAATATTGCTGAACTTTTCTTGATCTCTTAAAATCCCCAGGTTTGCTTTGAGGTTTGAGTAATGACTAAGAAAGGCTCATATTTTATGTCATTTCTCCTCTCATGATGACAGTGGAAAATGGTTTAGACACTTAGGAAAGAATTTTTATACAAACAGGGTAGGTACTTGAAGAGGAGAAAATTTGGCATTAACTGAAAAACGATAGACTTAACAGCATTTAAATCATGTTTTAAACTGAATCCAGTGAAAACACTTACATAAAACATTTAAAAAGCTGACATTTCAAAACCAGAGAATTTGGTTTTGATCCCTTTGCTGGAGTAGCAATTGACAGTTGAGATTTCAGGGAATCTATGAAAAATACTCTTCATCTACATTTGAATATTAATGAAGGCAGATGGTATTTTTAGAAAAGAAGGAAAAACATTCCTACACTGAATGACCTCTACTCAAGTATCGCTTTTGTCTAGAAGTGTGTGCTTGTATTTTTTTTTTTTTTTTTGTAACTTAAGGCCAAATGCTCTTATATTTGTGGTTGCATTTTTAATCCAAAATGCATGCTTAACATTTTTATAAAACTCAGTAATTTCTCTGCATTTAAAGTACTGAATTGAATACAACTCAAGTAACTTTTTAATTTTTTAAGTGTCCACTATAAAATAGAATTTCTGCAAGATTCTGTGCTTATAGAGATAGTTAAGACAGAATCGTGACTTCATGGATTTAATTCCCATCTTGATGGCTAGGAAGCTACCAAAAATATTTCTTCAGTTTCATCTATTTTGAACTAATCTAAGACATTGTTAAAAATACACTCTTCATGGTCACTTCTGTAATCTTCATATCATTTATTTTTAGAGCTGGATGGAAACATATTAACATTGGTGACAACAAAACAACAACGACAATAATATATATGGAACAGAGTAACTGGGCTGTGGAATTGCTGAAGACAAATTATCTCATTGTATCAATAATCCTAGGTCAGAGGGGTTGTATGTGGCCCCATTTTTACAGAAGAGGAAACTGAGACACAAAAGGGTTCACAAATAAATAGCAGAGTATGGATTTTAACGAAGAGCCCTCTGACTCCAAAGACCTGAGTTTCTTGTTGTACTGTATGGTTAAAAGGAACATTTTTGAAATGAATCATAATTTGTTTGAATCCCTAAGTGTCCCCTTGAGAAATTCATATATGTGTGTGTGTAGATAGATAGATAGATAGATAGATAGATAGATATCTGTGCAACTCTGACCAAGGCATGTGATCTCTGAGTCATGCTTTCTCCTCTATAAAATGGGAATATTAAGGGGCTGCCAGTTAGCTCAGTTGGTTAGAGCACAGTGCTCATAACTCCAAGGTTGCCGGTTTGATCCCTACATGGGCCATTGAGTTGTGTCCACCACAACTAGATTGAAACAACTACTTGAGTTGGAGCTGATTGGTCCTGATAAAACACACTGTTCCCCAATAAAAACAAATTTAAAAAAATTAAAAATTAAAAAAAAAAAGCAGACTTTTTTTTAAAAAAAGGGAAAATTAATATCTCGGTAAAGGAGGCCATGTGAATAGAAAAGATAATATATATGTAAAATAGTTAGTACAGTGTCTGTACAATTTTAAGCACTGAATACATGGCAGTAGTAATTATTATTTTCAATACTAATTTATAGTTACCCAAATTGAGTCACAGAAAAGAGGACTTACTTGGCCAAGTTTAGGTAGTGTCGGAACTTGAATTTTGGTCTCTTGAAAGCTAGATGTAACTCATCACTCAAGGGTGCTATAATTTTCATGTGGTCTGTCCATAGCAAAAGTATTATATACCTGCAAACATATATAATATATATATATATATATATATATATATATATATATATATATATATATATTATATATGTTTGCATATATATACATATCCTGTATTTCCCTGTCGGCCAGTTTCAAATATCCATATCCTCATATCCTTAAGGCTGATATCTGACAACTCTGTAAATGTCAGTCTAACCCGATGACAGGCCAGGGTTAGATATCTGCTCAGGTGAAGTCTATTCAGTGAGCCAGACTCCTGGTCATGCGTGAATGTTCTGCCTCCACTAGACACCTGTGGCTCTCCTACTTCAGTTATGAGTCCATCCCCCTGTTGGGCTTTCAGACTAATCACCTCCTGCCGCCCATCATATTTAGAACTGTATCCATTTCAGAGAAAATAACATTCACAGTATAGGTGAAAGCCCACTGAGTTTATCATTATCAGGGGAAGAGATGTCTAAGTCCCAGTTGAAACTTGGTGCAACTGTTGATAGAAACAATCAAGATTTCCTGCTTTGAAGTTCTCTGATAAAATATAGCCTGTGGCCTTCAGTACAAAATTATCTATTGAGATGTACATATTTGTGGGAATTTAAATCTTAGTTCAGAGATTCAAGTGTACAGTGTAACATTGTTTCTCTTCTGAAATACAAAGTAATTTCTATTTCGAGCCTCCTTATCTCATGTTTTCTGTGACTGTGGCTTAGGTATGTGTGTCGTGTGAAGAAACAGGGCATGGAAAAAGGGAACAGGTCCATTTGATTCTCAATGTCATCGGACCACATAGAAATGCACTGAGATATCCATGTCCTGGGCGATTCAGTCTCACTGATTGTAAAAAGGCATCACCATTTCGTGTTCTCGTGGTCACTTGTGGCTTACTGGATATCCCGGCCTAACTGCACCCAAAGCATCACTCTGGTTGTACCCCTTCGCCTTAGGGATGAAGATTTCTTGTTCTCATATCCCACATATGTATTTGAATATTTGAATCGCCTCTTTGGCACCTGTGCAGTGGAGTTTATGCCACTTTCTCAGCGACTCTCTAATCATCACTTTTCTCCTGTGTCCCTCTCTGACTGTCTTCCTTCTACCTTGATCTCTACCATCACTTACCTCTCATTCTAGAGGATGCTTTTCTTGTGTGGAATATGTGAAAAATTGATTACTCTGAATCATGTACTTTCCTAAATAGTTTAGGATGATGGCCGTTTTACAACTAAAATGCTAAAAAGAGCTTTCTTTCATCTCTTCCGTTTGTTGTCAAATCTCTTCCTAAAAACAATGAATGCAAAAAGGTTTATCTACCTCCTGAATGGAATTAGGGTAGGGGAAGACAGTGATGTTTACCAATATTCCCAAAGGGGAACTTTCTGTTGGATATGTACCGGGATATATAAGCTGTGCATGAGAGAGAGGGGAATTCTAATGGAACCTCAAAACCAAGAGTAAGCACAATGGGGACTATCAATAGAAAGGGGCGAGCATATTTGTTTGTCAAAGCCAATCTAATTAGAGTTTTTAAACATCCAATGTACTTTCTTTAATTTTCCCTTAGTAAAATGGGGTGGTGACGCCATATGTATATTTTCTGCAGTTAGACAATTTTATGTGCAAGTCTTAGTTTCACTGTTTACTAGGTGTATGACCCTGGGAAATCTACCTTTCTCCTATGAAACATAGTTTCTGTTTTAAAACAGATGAAAGGGATCGAGGCCAGCCCGAGCTGAGTTGCCGTTGAGCTGCCAACAGGTGGCAGGATGGCTCAGCTAAAAAAAAATAATAATAAAAAATAAAAATAAAACAGATGAAAGGGAGAGACAGAGATAGAGATAGAGATAAAAAGAGACTGTTTTACAAAGAAACTGTATGTCATAGAAGACAGGTGTAGATATATTTATACCTTGTGTAAGGTATATATGGATATAGACATCTTACAAGCTTAGATGAAGTAATGTGGGGAAGCTGCCCTATAAATTGTGAAACTCCAGGAATATAGAGAGCCATCAGATGAAAATATCACAGGATTTGAAATCAGAAGAGCCTGGGTTGAATCTTGAGTCCATCCCGTACTAGTTGTGTGACCTTGGACATAAGCTCCCTCAATTTCAGTTGCATTATTTATAAAAGCTCATTAAAAGATTTTTTTTAATAAACAAAGTAATACATAGACATCATCTTGGAGCCTTCCTGGACACAGAGCAAACATTCAATAAATTTGGAATTATAATTGTTTTTAAAGTAAATTCACCTTTGAGTTGCTTCCAAATTTTATGTCATCCACATGCCTCTTTTTTATCTTCTTCTAAATTAAACATTCTCAGAAAAGAGAGATGGGAGTTTCCAGACAGCATCCTCTGAAGTTGTAACCAGCAAATCCTTAACACCTTCCAATCTTGAAAATCCCCAGGATGGCATGTGCAGTTGGGGAGCAGTTGTTTCACACCCTTTATCTTGGCACTGAGACTGCACAGCTGGGATTACATGATGTGACAGGGCTCTGGCCTATGTCCGTTCCCTTTGTCAGATTAATCTTTTTTTTTGCAATAGAGAGTGAGCTCAGAGGAGCGTGCCCTGCACTTGGCAGTAGCGTGAACCCTTCAGAACAAGGATTTGCCTCCATCCACTGAAACTTCCGAATCACTAAGAATTTCATTATCCCTTGTTAAAAATCTCACCCCTCTGCACTAATGTTGGACAGGGATTACATCTGGTGGGGCTTCTGGAATTGGTCTGTTTTCAAATGGAAATGAAAATGCCATTTGCTGTCAATTTGTATACATCATTTAGATGTACAATCTCACTCTGTGTCTTCAAGGTGTGGTAACTGTTTGGAGACTTGATGAATAATTTAACAAAGAAACCTATGTAGAGTAAAGAAACGTATTTCCTTTCAATCTGAAAAAAAAAAGTATAATTTCTTCCATTACAGCGTTCATTTGTGTTGTCTTCCATCACTAATTTCACTAATTACTTTAATGTTTAGTAATACCAACAAAATGGACAATGATGATTGATACTTAGAAAAATATTTATGATGCACGTGGCTACAATGCAACCATTTTGCAGATATGAAAATAGACTTTCTGTGTGTTTATCTGTTATTTTCTGCTTACCAATGAGAAATCATGGGAAGCTCATTATAGGAATTTACCTTCTAATTCAGTGGTGTTCAGAGTTTGGTGTGCCTGAGAATCACCTGCAAGACGTGTGAAAACCTGGGCCCCATGTCCAGGTTCTGATTCAGTAGGTCTGGGATGGGACCTCAGAATTTTCATTTCTACAAAAGTCCCAGGTAATGCTGATATTGTTGCTTAGGGGAATCTCAAACTGAAAACAATTATTCTAAACCATCCTGTTAAGCATATTAAAGTAATATGAACAAAAAAGGGAAAAAAGATTATATATTGAAACTTTACTCTGAATCATTTTGTTCTCATAATAATAGGTATTTTTGTCCTGTTTTTTGGAGATGTGCTAGTTAAGGAGGCTCAAGTGAGTTAAGGAATATTCTCAAATCTACCTAGAAAGGGATTAAGCTGGAATTCAAAGGGAGGCCAGTGGAATTCTAAAACAGGGTTGGAAAATTCAAATATTTTTAAAATAAATACATTTAATGTACTTGAAAAAAAAATCCATTTTTTAAATGATAAATGGCTACTGATACTCAGCCCCAGGTTCAGGGAGAAAGTGGGGATCAGTGGAGATTATGGTCACCCTAAGAGCAAACCTCTGTGACTCAGATCCAGTCAATTATTACCATGGGGATTTTATAGAATTGCGTCCACCTCATTAAATTACTTAAATAAGGAGGTCATTAGACTGAGGTGGTCCTAATGCATTGGAGACCCGCATAAACAAACCAAGATCTAAGCCTGTAAATGCCTCAAAGTTACGAAATCAAAACACCAAGGATAACCAATCGCAAACAGCCATGTTGGCTTTAAGCTATAGCCAGTCAAATAATTTCCTTTCTATTATTTCAGACTTTCTATTTATGTCTTCCCCCTGGCTCCTGTCAGTCAGTGAAGTGCTCCCAGCCACTTCTGGTTTGTGCTGTCTGGTTCCAATCAATTTTTGCCCTAATAAACTCAATATTTTGAATATGCCTTAGTTTATCTTTTTAACCTAAAATTGATAGGTTGAAGCCCTAACTTCCTATACCTCAAAATGTGATTTTATTTGGTGATAAGGCCTTTAAAAAGGTGATTAGGGTTCATTAAGGTCAGATAGTAGGCCCTAATCCAATATAACTGATTACGTTATAAGAAGAGCGATTAGGACACACACAGAGAAGGAGAGGTGACTATGTGAGAACAGAATGGAAAGGCAGCAGCCATCTGTAAGCCAAGGAGAGAGGCCTCAGAAGAAACCAAACCTGCTGACACCTTGATCTTGGGCTTCTAGCCTCCAGAACGATGAGAAAATAAATTTCTATTGTTTAAGCCTCCCAATCTATGGTATCTTGTTGTGAAGCTCTAACAAGGACCGCATGTTATCTTACTAGATGTTTAGATCGTTTCAGAGAAGTCAGAAATCTAGATTTTATGTAAAATCTTCTGATGTTTTAATCTTGACAACTAAATCAAATTTATTTAATTTACTGCAAGACAGAACTCAGCAGATAAAGTAAAACAGGGTTAATTTATATTTTATACATGGAAATTCTAGCAAAAAAATGATTGTTTAATAAATGTTAATGTCCCATTCTTTCTCAGGCAATAGTAGAACTTATGGCATTGTTGGAAATATAGCCATTTTCCTTAAAGAGTTTCCCTGGAGGGTTGGGAATAGAAATCACTTTGACTTGCTATGTTATCCCCCTTTTCTGTCCTTTCAATTTGAAGTTGACACTAAAAGACATTCTTGAGAGGGTTAAGATTGAAAAATATGGAAAGGGAGTCAATTTTTGCAAATTTCTGAGAAACAAAGGAAGGTATCAAAAGGAACGTCAAGTTTTGGCTGGTAGAGCAATTTCTGAAAATGTTCAACATGGAGGGGCCGTGGCTCAACTGGGTCATTTGCCTCTTTCTCGAGACCTCAGTGGACACTTATCAGAAAGATACAAATGGACAAGCATAAGGACCTAGTTATCAATTTTCCAAAATACAGCTGGAATGATGGGAAAGGTGACTGAGGGAATTCTTATTCCCTTCTGAATAAAGGGTGAATTTACAAAGTGGGGGTGGGAAAAATATTAAAGATGATACGCCGGAATCTCAAGACAAGTTTAATGGGAGTTTCAGGCCTTTTTGTCTCTGAACAACAACAAAAGGCAATAATTTAAAAAGTCATTTAACGTCAGAATCTCTGCTGTTGTCCACCACACTGCATTCATAAAGAGTAAGTCTCCCTGCTGGTTGGGTTCACTGTAATTTTGGAGAAGCAAAAAGACTATTTCTTGCTATAATGGAGTCTTTTTTTTTTTTTTTTGCCTGCAAACTGCAATGAAAATATTTTTACATCATTATTTCATATATGCATACAAATGTATATAACTAAAGCAAATATTTCATAAAACATTTCAGGCAATATTACTATGTGTGATATCTCAAAATATTTGCTATTCTATTGCATTATTCAAAAATATAGGTCACAGTCACCAAGCTGATTTTATGACCCTCTAAATGTGCTGCAACCCACAACGTAAAAACTTAAGATATTGAAAGACAACTTTAAAAATTATGATTTTTTTAAAATTAAAGTTTATTGGGGTGACCATTATTAGTAAAGTACATAAATTTCAGCAAAAGAAAAAGAAATTATGATATTAAAAGAACCTCAGAAGAGTGTATACTCTGATAATTCAGTTTGATCTATACATACCCATAAATGTTATTCTCAAATTCATGTGACTGACAGATTAAACATTAAGATTCATGAATTAGTTGAGAGCATATAACACCTAGATACTGTTCTAGGTGACTTTAGAAATGAACATAAAATTTTAAATAAATAAATCCCTCCATCATGGACTATACTTTTGGTAAGGAAGCTGTCAATGACAAATAATCCTGTAATATAATAAGATGCCACAATAAATTCTATGAGAAACACAGTATATAGCCTCAGGAGACAATGGGGACTTGCTGGAAGGGGCAAGTGCTTAGATAGGGTAGTCACAGCAGGGTTTCCAGGGAAAATGATTTGAGAACAGATGTGAACAAAGCCAAGGAAAAAGTCATATGAAGACTAGTCTAGTAAAGAATATTGATGGTAGAAGGAACAACAATGCAAAATCTTTGAGGCAAGAAAGAGCTTGGTGTGTTGGAAAAACAAAAAGAAGGCCAAGGGTCTAAAGTAGTAGGAGATGAAATTGGACACACACACATATATATAGGCCCTTTCAAGCCTCTCTCTATATAATTTGTGTATATATAAATTATATACAAATATAAATCTAAAAATTTACACATATATGACATTTCAGAAAAGTCTGGAAAGCCATTGTAGGATTTTTGAGGACAGGAGTGAATGAACTGTGATCAACTGTAAAAGGTCACCTTGGCTTCTTTAAGACTAATGGACCGCAGTGGGGAAACATGAAGGCAGGGAGGCCCGGTCAAAAGCCTGCATATTAGTATTCAGGATAGATAAAGATAGTTTTTATTATGGCAGGAAAAAAAGTAGATCCAGGATATATTTTGAAGGTGAAGCTGGTAGGATGTTCACATTGCCTGGAATAGGACAGTTAAAGAAGGAGAAAAGTTAAAAATGACATCAAGGTTGTTGGCCCAAATAGCTGAGCACACAGAAGCTGAAGTGTGGGAGTTAAGAGTGTGTGTATAATGGAGTAAGTTTCATGCTTGACAATAGAGTGTACTCTGTAGGATAGGAGAGTGGATGACCTGATGGAGTTCATTGTGAGTAAAGTAGGTAGGAAGGTCAATGAATTAGAGTAGAAATGGGGTTGAATAATTACGGGCACGTGAGGGCCAGAATAAATTAGTTAGGAGTGTTATGATAGATTTTGATGTTTGCAATCAAGATTTTGGAAGTGGTACAACTACTGATAATAATGTTTACTCCATATTTACTGGAAAAAGAAGCTATGGTAGTTTAGAGGAAAATAGAGTTTGAAGTGAGGCCATCAAAACTGAGACACTACATTGCTGATGGACCATCTCTGCAGATGTTGAAGCTTCAAGAACGATAGTGGCCAAGTGCCAAAACCTTCAGTGGTTAAAGAAATGTTCAAGAGGTCTATAGATGACTTCATATGAAAGAGCTGTTGGATGATAGGCTGATGGTATGTCCAGAAGAGCTGTATTTTCCCCTAGAAGAAGGAAGAAAAGCTTTCTCAATACAAAACTATGAAATAAGGAGGCCTATCCCAAATCTAGGCCCCATGGTAAACAGTGTTTGGTATCATTTACTCATCGTCATCATCATCACCATCATCATCAATATTCTCATCAGTTTTGACAGTAGTCATAGGGTTGGTACACGTAATAATAGCCCCATATACACACCTCAGTTTCCTTATCTGTTAAATAAGGTTCTCCAAAGCCTCCCTTAGGTTAAAACATACTATGTCTCCACAAATAAATGATGCAAACAGAAGAAGAAGCATATAGACTTAGGAGAGAACAGGACATTGAGATGAGTGTGTGGGTACCCATAAATAAAAGAGCCCCTTTCTCTACATATCCCCTACATATGTCTTTCTCTACGTATGTCTACCATAGAGACATATCAAATCTCTATCTAGAACAGAGCCTGACAAGCAGTAGGAACTCAAAAGTACTCTTGGAAAAACAGAATACACAGAATCAGGAAGGAAGGAGGAAATGTTGCAGGTTAGGCACTTGTGTCATTGTTGTGTCACAGCTCCAGGAATACATGTCCTGGTTATGCCAAGTGAGGCCTGGATTGAGGACAGGGCAGGGAGCTTTCCTAGCAGGCAATAAGGATTAAGTCTTCATAATAAGAGGAAAATAAAATCCCCTTGGTCTTCAAAAGTCCAGGGCTCTGTAGTAATTGAGCGTATTTTCTCCTGATTCCCTAGGTTAACCAGGCAGTAAAGGAAATGGTGCTGGACTTAGAGCAAGGGTCAGCAAATTTTTGAGACGGAAGAGCCGCCAGGGGTCGGCAAACTGCAGCTTGTGAGCCACATGTGACTCTGAAGTAAAATTGAAAATGAAAATAAAACTATCATAGTTTCATTTATAATATTACTTTAAATTTTCCTTATTTATAAAAATACATTTATGGCTCTCGAATATTTTTTAAATTGTTGTGAGGGACAGGATTGGCTTTTCCAGGGGTCGGCAAACTTTTGAGATGAAACGTACCCAAAGAGCCACATGTGCAGCTCCTGAGCCGCAGTTTGCCGACCCGTGACTTAGAGTGACAGTCTACTTTTTATTTAGCTATGGCCACTTGCAAAGTTTTACCTGCTTCAAAGAAAGTTATTTTAAGGCTATTTTTGTAAAGCTTTGCCTCCCTGGTGTAAGCTGCTGCATTTGGAAAGAACTGCTAATCCATTTCACTCAGCCTTGTTCTCCCACACGTTTCTCAAGAAATTTCCACCCCAGAGGAACCCACAGCTATTGCTTCATACATAATGTCACTTTCTTATCACCTTAGAGGCACTCTGCCAACATCAACTAATTAGTCCTTAAAAAAAGGCACTGTGCAAAAAGCATGCTTATCCACATTTTAGGTTTGGGTGACTGAAACGAAGAAGCAATACTAATATATCCATTTACAAGGCTACAGAAGGGGTTGGAGTAGGATTTGAAACTTGCCCAAGGTTATGTTAAATGGGGTTACAAATTAACCATGCCACCAGTAAACAGTGGCCACATTCCTTGAATCCCTTGGTGAACATGATTGTATTTAAAGAAACAGCATGAGTTCATATGGATAAGGGAAGAGAGCTAATTTGCTACTAAAAGGTGAATCGCTCTACAGGTTTAGCTATACTTAAGGGTGAGACTCATTAATCTGTGCTAATGGTTTGCCAAGTTTAAAACCCTCTCTCTTTCATACATTGAACAAGAGAAACAAAATAACTCCTGGCTATGGTAGTTCATGCTATTCTATTTAGACTGTGTCTTTTAGAGACATACTTTCTATCATTCTACCTACTTATACATTCTATCAAAATTGTGTATTGAGTGCTCAACATATACCAAATATTCTGCTAGACATTTGATGACAGAGGGGTATAAAGGATAGGAAAGGTCTTTATCTTTTCTGTCAGGTGGAGAAGACAGGAAACTAAATGAGCAATTACCATGAGACTTATGATTCTATGTCAGAAGCATAAGACAACTTAGACGAAGTAAAAGATGGCTCAGAGGCAAAAATAAATTTCAAAAAAAAAAAGAGTAATATTTAAGGGAATGGAATGTATGCATAATACCGAGGCAGACAAAAGGGTAAGCTTTACGTTGATTTCATAACAGTAATAAGACCTAACTAACAACTGACAAATATATACTACTAGATAAGCTCTATCTTCAAAGTTATTATCAAATCAGAGATGCCTAACCCCCTTCAGAGAAAAACTGAGTTTGGAATTAATTGTCACCATAAAAGACCCAAGAGCAAAGAAGCCCAGAAGACTTGGGCAGCTGAAGAATTGAGAGCTGAAAAATGTCAGCATTAGAACTTTGGGTCAGGATTTGTATCCTGTTTACCATCATAATTCAACAAAACCAGATGAAGAAATTAGCTACTCATTTTCAGGCCTGAATTAATCATGAAATTCATTCTCTAGAAGTTGCATTTTATGGTCTATTTTAACCAGATGCCCAACTTTGCCTTTTGCTCAAAATTAAATGGGCCCTTTCTCTTCTGAAAGACAATATACCATCAACAGAAGTATGAAACTTGGCTTTGTAAACAAAGTGTCACACTAACACACAGGAAATGAAAGCTCTTACGAAAATGTATTGGACAGCTTTATCAATTCAGCCAGGTAACCTTGATTTTCTCAGCTTTGAAATCATGAAGCAGCAGCATAAGATATTAAGAGTGAAAAAGCTCTTATTTAAAACATAAATAGTTATGACAGTAGCAGCAGCATGTAACATAGAACTGGCCAGGGAAATTGGTTTTTGAATAATTGTTCTTAATGTATTTACTGTCACCGATGGTAATACATATCTTTCTGGTAGAAATACACAAGCGGTCCTGGGTTTGAGCATCTCCATAAATCAGTAGGGTTGCCATGGAAGACTCAGTTTCCCAGCATGCTCCATTGCAGTGAAGCAGATTGGGACTGAATAACACGCAGCTAACTGAAGGTTGGGTTTTTTGCCTCATTCTGCTAGACTGCCAAACTTTTGTGTTTGAATCCACGCTTCAATTTCCAGCTCTGAAATAGAAGTTTGTGTTTCCAAGAATCCCTGTAGAGTAAAGCTCTATGATTTCAGGGATAGTGATCGAAGTGTTCATGGTTGCGTACATGCAACAAACAGAACATTTGGCACACATTCAGTCAGCAGCATTTATTGAACAATTACTTAGCTTTTTTGGTTTTGCCAGGCTAGATGATACACGTGGAGTAGAAAATAGAGAAGACAGGCACATTTCTGTGTTCTAAAGGATTACACGGAAATTAGTCCAATATTCACAGAAATAAAAGTAGAGTTATGTAAAAACTAATATAAAATAAAGAGAAATAATGCTAGGAGGACATATCATAGGTGAACTCTTAGAGTTCTACTCATAGAGACAGACAACCTTGGGTTAAATTTCCATCTCTGCAGCTTACAAGCTGTGTGTCCTTGAGCAATTTGGTTAACTTGCATGAACCTCTGTGGCTACATGAATAGAACATTTGCTAGGTTATTACAGAATTATGGATGACTTTAGAATGGTAATTAACACAAGAAGGTGTTTGATAAATAATTATGTAATTACTATATTGGTATATACAGATCCTGTATATATGGTATAATTATATATATATATATATATATATATATATATATATATATATACACACACACACAGAAGGTGCCCAAAAAATGTATACACATCTTAAAAAAGGAATACATTATATTAAAATTATGCTGATGGTAACCACTTTGAGCACCTCTTGTAATTGCAGAAGTCAAATGTGACTTGTATTTATCTTTTGTTATCGGTATATATTATTACAATTTTAATACAGTTTTTTCCTTTCTTAAAATGTGTATACAGGACTGTAATTTGCCTTTCTCTCCTGAATTCCTATCCTTCACCACACACCCTGTGCCCAAGCCAATTTTATACTAAGCCAGTTTTGAATCACTGCTTTTGCTTAACTGACCACACTTTTATTTTCCCTTGAAGTTAAATACTGTGATGATTCAGTGAAGCAATTTTCTCTTTAGTCATTGGTCTTTAGTATAGTTCACGGGTCAGCAAACTTTTACTGTAAAGGGCCAATAAACATTTTTTTAAAAATTTTATTTAGTAGTAGTAGTAGTTACAGATGTGCAAAACAATGCAGTAGTTATCTTTTTCACCCCTTACAAAGTGACTACTCCCTCCCCCTTCTCTTGTCCCCCCACCCCCCCATATCATACATATCCATTACAATTCCAATAAACATTTTTGTGTAAAATAAGCGCCCTCCAGCCTCTACTGTGAGTACTGAATTTTGCCATTGTCTCGCAAAAGAAGTTGTAGGCAATATGTAAATAAATGATCAATCATAGCCTCGTTCCAATAAAGCATTGTTTACAAAAACAGCCAACAGGCCAGCTCATGCTTTGGTTTACAGACCCTTGGTATAGTGACTAGCATATAATAAGTGCTCAGTAAATGTAAACCATTTATGAGCTATCAGTTCTCTCCTTTTAGAATAGCATTTTCCCCTCCATCTCTCTGATTCTTCTAGGGAACTCCTACTTATCTTCCTCATATGAATCCTTCCATCTTTATCTCCAGAAAGATTTTCCACTATTCTTTTTGTTACTATCATCCCCAACTGAATCCCATTTGTTGCTGTTTCCAGTGCTCCAGGAACAATATGCCCTGCTTTTAAAAGATTATCTTAGTGTTCACAATGTGCCATGCAGTTTGTACCATCATGTCCATTTTCACAGATGAGGAGACTATTGTGTAGCAAGATTAAACAATGCTTCTAAAGTCACTCACTTTCTCCGTAAACACTCCTTTTTTCTGTGCACTCACTGCTGAACATGGCACACACCTCTAGTGACCACATTGCATTGTCATTAAGATAAGTTTCTCATCTCTGTCTTCTTGGTTATGCTGTGAGATATCTGAAGGCAGAGTTCATGGCTTGTGTATATGAATATTTACATTTAAGATTTTTCTCAGTCCCCAATTTCTTCCCATTCAAGCTCAAAAGTTCCTGAAATTCATAACTAAATACTTAAGCTCTATTAGGGATTTCCAAGGCATAGAAACAGAAAATATGAAAGAAAGCGTATGACACAAGAGGGATTCAAAATGAGAAGGTCTAACACGTATCAAATGTAGATACACATACAATAAAATAAATGAATATGGAGAGGTAATATATTTTAAAGAATGAAAAAAAAAATGAAAGAAAATTTTAGGAACCCATAAAAGCCACATATCTTTTTAACTCAGGATGCATAATGAAATCTAAAGCATGAAGAACAGAAACACTCTATAAAAGATTTATTGCAAGTAAAACTTCAAAACCCAAAGACAAAGAGAAACTTTCACATGTAGTGAGAAAACAGACTGATGATGTATAAGGCAAAACAATTAAAATGATGCAGATTAAAAGGGAAAATTTTAAATCAGCAAGTAAAATAACATTTTTCCAAATGCTGAGAGGAAAAAAACTCAACTTAGCATTGTAACTTTTAGTTAAAATATAATTTAAAAATTGGACAGAGGGAAAATTATCCTGAATGTTAAGTATATTAATTATATGAAATTATAGCAATATAGTCAAATTCAGGTATTTAAAAACTTGTAAAAAACTAAAATATTGATCCAAAATAACAATGTATGAAGGGAACAAGACTGAAATTTAGGTGTTCAAAATTTCTTATATAATTTGGAAGCAGGGTAGCAAAATTGAATAAATTTAGACTTTGTTAAATTAAATATCAATGTTCTCATTTTAATGATTAAAGAAATAAACTAAATGATAAATAAAATAAATAAGTTCCAAATTTATAGAATACAAAAGACAATTAAAAATAACTTCAATTTCACAGAAGACAGAAGACAGAATGGGAGAAAAATTTAAAGCAAACCATGTAAAACAATAAAATATAATTGTATGAATAAATCCAAATGTATTGGTAATCACAATAAATATTAATGTTATTATTATATAGTATTATAAGTTTATAATAATTAATCAGACAAAAGACAGAGATCTTCAGATTAGATTTTTTTTCCTAGCTATATAGTTATTATAGCCACACTTAAAATATAAGCATAAAGGCATATAAAATTTTTAAAAAGATGTAAAGATAAGAATAGGTCATTAATAAGTAAAGTAAATATGGGGGGATATAAAATCTACAGGCAAAAATAGTTATAAGAATTGAAAACTGAAGAAATAAAACTGTCATTCCATTCAGACTCTATGATAATATATTTATGGAAAAAAAAGAACATCAATAAACATAGATGTCGTAAGACTTTTCACAAACATTGCTTGCTATAGAATCTATATTCACAAACAATGGTGGCTAGAGTGGGGCATTCCAGCTCTGCTATGGCAATGTAAACCCACTATTGCTCACCTCTAAATACAACATAAAATTCTGAGTCACTAAATACACTAAATACAACACAATTTTGAGTAAAACACACAATCAAAAACAACAACAGCAACAACATAGGATTATGAAAATAAACACAAGCAGGGGGATTGTGAAGGAGAGTTGGAACTTGAAGAAGCAATGTACACACATGCAACCCACATGATTGAAATAGCTCTTCCGTGTCTCCTGGCTTTGTCCCTGAAATAAATCCCAGTCCAGAGTGGTGCCGTGACCTAGCATCCTAAAAGTCTGATACAGCCCATATTTTTTTACTAGAAGAATGAGGACATAGAACCCCTGCAAGTACAACATTTGGTCTAACCCCTGACTTGGATGTACAGGGGGTACATCTGAACCAGCATAGCAAAGGCTTAGAACTGAGATTCAAACTATTACCCACAGAATGCAAGCTATAACTTGCAGCCCAAACCTAACCAGGTTGGAAAAACAAACTCATCCACATTCTCCAGAGGAGAACACAAGAACCCAGAATCTATACAGCACAACTTTCACAATGCCCACTGTACAATCTGAAATTACTCAGAATGCAAAGAACCAGGGATCTGATTGTCTAAGGCTAAGACAACCAACAAATGCTACCTCAACACAAGTTAGATATAGGAACCATCAGACAAAAACTTTAAACAGTTATTTGAACTATGCTTCATTAGGTAGATAAACACCTCATTCATTTCAAATGAATAAAAAATGGCCTAAACAGTGCTATTTGTATTAATGAAAGTACAGTCGCTCTCAAAAATCTTCCGTCTAAAACACTAGGTTCGCATTATTTCGCTAGTGAATTCTATCAAATATTCATGGAAGAAACTATACGGATCTTATATAATTTTTTTTTTCAAAAAACTGAGAGCTAGTGATTCTTTTCCATCATAGCCCTTATATTGAAACACGACAAAGGCATATATAGGATAATATATCATGACCAAGTAGCATTTATTCCAGGATTACAAGATTGGTTCAACATTTAAAAAAATCAGTCTTTGTAATATATCATATTAGTGGAATTAAAAAACATATTACCATTTGAATAAATGTAGAAAAAATTATTAGCAACATTTTTTTAAATGTCATGTAAAAAATATGCAGTAAGCCAAAAATAGCAAACAAAAGTCCTCAAACTGATAAAAGCATTGAGAAATAAAACTATAGTTAACCTTACACTTAAGGATGAAAGACTGAATTGTTGGCCCTGAAGTTAGGAACAAGGTTGAGCATGCCTGTTTTTACCACTTAAATCATAAGATTGGAAAGAAAGAAAGAAAAACTGTCCCTATTTTCAAATAATGTGATATAGTTGCCTACATAGAAAATCCCAGGTAATTGAAAAATCCCAGGAAATCTGCAAAACAGCTAATAAATGAATTTAGCAAAGTCACAAGATGAAAAGTTATACAAAAAAGAAATTGCATTCTTGTATGCAAGTAACAAACAATTAAAAAATAAACTTTAAAAACATACATAATACCCAGTAAGATCTCTACACTTTAAATTACAAAAATTTACTTAGAAAAATTAAAGAGGAACTAACTGCGGGAAGAGATATAAGATGATCATGAATTGGAAGACCTCCAAAAATCACAATCACAACTCTATCAGGAATTATCAGGAATTTTTATAGAAAGTGGCAAACTGATTATAAAATTTGTAAAGAATCCAGAATGTAAGAAATCCAGAATTAAAAACAAAACAAACAAACAAACAAAAACCTCCAAAGTTGTAGGACTTACTCTACCTGGTTTTAGGCTTGTGCTGAAAAAAGCTATAGTAATTAAGGCATTTGGTATTAACACAGAGAGAGACTTACAGACCAATGTCTCAGAAATGAGAGTCCAGAAATAGAGCCACACATCTTATTTCAATTTATTTCCCACAGAGGTGCTAAGGCTATAGAACAGGGAAAGAAACATTTTTGTTTATTTAAGAATTCCCTCCTGGAGCTCTGTATTCTCTCCAGGTTATTGCTTACCTGCAGCATTGTCTTGAGAAGTATTTTTAACTATCTTCACTGTTACTGGACTTCACATCTTCATGCTTATTAATTTCTTCTCAACTTCTGGTGGAGCACATACCTTTTTAGAAGGGACATGCTTTTCTTGAGATTTTGCAGATCTCTAATAAAAAATATGCAGAAACAAAAATGAATAAACTACTATACACTGAAGAACATGGATGAATCTCAGATATTTTGCTGAAACAAAGAAGCTGATCTTAAAAGATTCCAATGATAACAAGTTCAAAACCAGAAAAAAATAAATTTATCCTGATCAAAAATCCTATCAGTGGTTTTCTGTGTTCAGGAGATAGCATGGAGAAGATCGACTGAAAAGGGGTGAAAGATAACTTTCTGGGAGATGAAAATTCTCCATGTCTTGATTGGGTATTTGTATTTTAAAAAGTCATTGACCTGAAATATACACTTATATTGTGTGAACTATGTTGTATGTAGACTATCTCTCAATAAAGTTAATTAAAATAGTTTCTTGTGTCTTATTATGATGTACAAGTATACTTTTGTCTGATATATATATATATATATAATTAATAACATACTATGTTAAAGTATACAATTTTGAATAGTTTTGAATATATATACTATGTATATATAGTATCTATACAACTGTATTAAGTATATGTTCTCCACATATTATATACAGAGAGAAGATGATAGATGATAGATAGGTAGATGATTGATGGATAGATACATAGATACATAGATATATAGATCCCCATAAAACAATTACCACAAACCTGGATAATGATCATTTCTATTACACCATGGTAGTCACATCATGAGTCTGTGCTAAATCCCCATCTTTTTTGCTCTTTTTTGACCTGTACTAGTCTATCTCAATGATAGTCAATACTTTTTCTCCTTTCCTCTTACGTATCAGGAACAAATATCATGCTAATTGGCTCTCGCTCTTCTTTGGTCCATCTATCTCTAAATAATGAAATGTTTAAGTTGCAGTCACAGCAGCCTTAGAGCATGTTGGACACCTCAAGTTTCCTGGGCAATGAGGCCTGAGGTCAGAAAGCGGAATGTCCTCATCTTCTTTAAATTCTGACATTTTATCTCGCAATCTGAGATTCCCTCACTCACAGGTGGGAAATGGCAGGATTGTTGTCATAGTCTTGTCCAGGCAGGATTTGCTTTCACCCCTTCAAAACCTCTTTCTGATGCTAATTGGGTTTCCACTTAACTCAAGCATCGGCCTAATTGATATTTCCATACCACTCACATCATGTCTCCTTTGCTCTATGTTCCTCCATCTTAGAAGCCGAGAGGGGGCCAACACTCTCAGAGATGGGCTGTGGCAATGCATAATTAGAATTCGGATTCCATTTCCCCAGCTTGTATGCTCATTCCACCTCATCTGGTTTCAATCCCAGCGTCTTGTTCTTGTTGTATTTCCTTTCTGCTGTTTCTTTCCATGAGTTGCATTTCTGGTGCCAGGTGGGAACAACAGCTGAGCACCATGGAGGCGTCAGATATGGGAGAGCTGGAAGAGGCAGCTAATGATGTACTCTAGCAAAACAGTTCCATTCCAGCCACAGTGATGGATGGCATCGCTGGAGAAAGCCCCACCAATGTGCTCACGTTTTCTCATGAATTAGCAGTTTCTCCCAGAAAAGTGAAATTTTATCAAATGGTACTGTAAGACATTTTTTCTTCTAGTCGTGACTTCCCAACAGGACAACATGATATTGAAAAGGTCCCAATTCCTTATTAAATTGATCTAAGCTCTGACTGCAGTATTTTAGCCTTTAGAATAGGAATCACATAAGGGTTGATACGATTTTTAGGAGTGTATGTACACTCCAAGAAAATGTGGGGAGAATGTGAAAAGACCACCCATTCACTGTCAACAAATAACTCACCAGGTGTCTATAATGTGCCAGGCACTCTGCTAGGTTTCACCATCATTATTTATGTGTGGGTTACAGAGAACTATAGCTAAATCCATATGTATGCTTCCCTGAGAAACGGGAAATATTTCCCACTAGATTTACATTTCTCTAAGCTATCATACAGCACTGCTGCTGCGAGACAACTTGCACATGACAAGGGCATCAATGATATGTCATGGACTTTGGGTAGTATACTGGGGAATGTACCAATTGTCATGTGTAGAGATCTCTCATCAACCCACTGGTGATATTGACAGATGTATAAGGAAAAGTAGTAGATTTATTTTTCTAAAATACAGTTTATATAGAAACAACACAGTTAAATCTTAGTGATAAATAGTAACACTGCACTATTTCACCTGGTGACATTTCAATAGCAACTTACTTATTTAAACTGGTCTCATTAGAACCTCGTGGAATCCAACACATACTGATAATACCCTAACAACCATAGGAACATGAAATCAGAGACATAATTTATCTTGTGGTCAAGCTCAACCAAAGCATTTGATACGCTAACAATTCTTTCTCCAAAATGATAGCTGCTACACAAAATCCTTTAGGACAGAAACTTGGCAACCAGATTCAGGGTTTGAAATAATCTAATCTGACTGGTAGTTTTTTAAATGAGACAGTTGAGACCCAGGGAAATTATTTGTGGACTTTAGCCTTGGCAAACATAGATGTGCTTGTTTCTAAATAGGTGACAGCAGTAGTAACCACTGACCACAGATAAACACTGAGTTCCCACTTTTCATGCTTTTTCTTTTTTCTTTCTCTCTTGCTCCTCTGTCTCCATCTCTCCTAATGCCTTTCTTCTCCTTTTCTGTCTATGATATCTTGTACTTTGTTCCAAAAATAAATTGTTGGTTAATATTTGACTAGAACATAGTACAAAAATGGTACCAGGACAACAAAAATATCTCAATGCAAAATATCCTACTTCGTGTCATCTGAAGTAGTAACAATGTTACAGAAAGAGATTTTCTATCACGTACGGCTATGATTTCAGATTGCATTTTGACATTTTTCAAACCTTAATAGCTTGCAATACATTATTGTGTCAATAATACAACTTGCACTATAAGATACAGAACAGAAAAAAAGGGAGAAATACTATGAGTTGTTTTCATTCATCCTTTAAAGCAGAAATAAATAGACAAGAAATAAAGTGAAAAAAGAACTTTCTAAGGAATTATATGCAACTGAGTTTGACTTACACGATCATTCAGTGTTATTAATGATACATGATACATGAGTTTCAGGATATTTCTACAAAGTAGGTAAAATAATTGCAGGGCGTGAATTCAAATACATTTTGTAAAACAATAAAAAAACAGATAATTTGGCTCAATCATTCACTCCTCTGCTAATGTATACCACCACCCTGTAGCCCTCTCTTTGTTTCTCCCTCTCTCTCCCTCTTTCTCTCTCATTCTCTTCATTTCTTCCTCCCTTCCATTCATCCTTCCTTCCTCTCTCTCTCTTCCCCTTGCTCTCTCATTCTCCTTTCATTCTCTCTCATAGAAGGGGATTTTAAGCTCTCATTATGTCATCCCGTACTTGATACAGATGCCTGGTTTTATACAGGTTTGTGAAACACAATTGTGTTTTATCAACTTCGAACAGCAAGATCCCAGAGATGCCAAGATGGAATGAGTTCATTTCAGACATAACAAAGCCAGTCTTTCAGGAAAGGACCCGAGTCCTGACTTTGGGAATGGCTAACATTTCTATTCACAATTGGCTCCTTTTGTCCCAGAGTAGATAGCAGTCCAAGAATCTGGGATGATGCCTGGCATATGACTAAGCTTTCTTTGCAAAAACTTGCTCTCATAAATGAATCTGAGAGTCATTCAAACTATAATAAACAGCTGAAGGTCATTTAAAGTGCTAGAAAAGGGATTATGAGCTTTAAAGGTGTAACCCTTAGTTTCCAGGTCCTGGCATTATCTTGAGAGGTTACCATGGAGTTACTGAAATCAAACGTATCACAAGACAATCTGACACCCTTCCAACAGAGAGCATTGGTTGGCCCTGAGAAGAGAGAATTAAAGAAGAAAAAGAGAGGGAAGCAAAAAGGAAAATGGAAAAGAGAAAAGGGAGGGGTTATTAGATGGCATAAAGACACAGTACGAATTGAAATTAAAATCTCTAATTAATGTGTGTCCATGATACTGGATTGTGTGTAAAAGAGATAAATTAGATTACATAACTCATTGAAATGTATCATTTCTCAATCAAAATAACCTCTTCTAACTCCCTTTGCCATTTTCCTGTATTCCTTAGTTAGCTATTCTCCTGGTTTTTCTTCTTTCTTATGATGTTTGAGGCATACTGTTTGTTTAAGTAAAAGAAAAAGCATCTTCGAACTGCACCGTAAGCTTTTTATAGGAAAAGCAAGAAACTCAAAGAATATGATACATAAATACTGCTGGAGTGAGTGGCTTAAGTTTGTGCGTGCCCTTAAACTTTAATTGACTAAGACTTTCTCACCATAAATGATGAATCAATTTACTTCTTTTCCAAGTGGAGAATAAAACTGCATCCATACTTGTGTGTTATAGATACTTCCTTTACCTCTCTGAGTTCTCTCTCTTTCTTAAAGCATTACTACATTTCTGATACATTAATTTAATATATACATAGATCTGTTTAATATACATACATATATTTAATATAAATACATATATTTTACCTGAGGCTAGCCTCCCAGATAGGCTAATACTCAATGTAAACATGAGGTATCTAAATTCATTTACTGGAAGAATTAGTAGTGTCTTGGTAAGTGATTCATTTTAGATAAGCTTTGGTTGAAAGCTATGCCCCTTATTAATTGTATGAATTTAGATATATTATTTAACTTCCTTAAACACAAGTTTCTTGTTTATAATATACACAAGTTTCTTGCCTATCTCATAGTGTTGCTATGAAGACTAACAAAGCCAGGCTTCAACATGGCAGTTATTTGAACCCTGACCTGTCTATCTAGCTAGTTAACTTACAGCATAGATTTGATTTTGGTATAATAATCTTGAATGGAGATCCTTATTGGAGCTCAACAGCATAAATCTCAGATGAGTTAGATAGGATTTTCTGCTAGAGTTTGCTAGACAAACTGCCTCCATGCAGCCCAGGGCTTACCTACTTGATAAGACCAGAAATTACATCAATCATTAACACAAAACTTTTCTAGCCTATCAGAGAAAGTTTGGGTTTCTGGATTTTCAATAACTTACTCCATTTTCCCATATCCACATATCCTCCCTCAGAGCTTTACACTCTGTGCTCTATTGGATTCCCTGCCTGATAATTAATAAAGAAAAAATTCTTACACTCATTCAAACTCAATAAACATCAGCTACCCACTCCGGCCCTTGTTTCGTAGAATCAAATCGTCTGCATGAGTTGTGTTCAGGTTTGGTGACATTACAATGTGTTTAAGGAAAAACTCTTTTAATATCTAAGTACCTCTACCAGGGATCTTCACTTGATGGAATTTCAGTGTCGGGGAAGGTCCAGTTCATATTGGTACCCCAGGGCAGGCTAGTAGTCTGGTATCCCTTTAAACTCATATGTCATTAATATTTTTAACAATTAATTACATAAAAGGATAAATACTGCATGGAATAAGGGCAGAAGGTGACAAAGGAAGATCACTATTTATAACTTTTAGGCTCTCTTTTATTATCCTGAGAAATTCAGCTTAGATCCAAAGGCGCAAACTCACTAACCAATCAAATCCACTACAGCTAATACTTAGTCTCCTCAGAAGAATTTTTTTTTTTAAAGATTTTATTGGGAATTGGGGGAGGGGAATAGTGTTGGGGAACTGGGGAAGGGGAACAGACAAGTTGCTGTCTTTTTGTTCTTCAGTCTAGTTGCGGAGGACGTTGCTTCACTGGCCCCTGTTGGTATTGTCATTGCGCTCTTTCCGGGTGAGGCAGATCGGTCGCCAGCCTCTGGACGGCCGCTCACAGCAGCCCTTGGTAGCTCACGCTGGCTGCCGGCCACTCACTGTAGCCTATGGCAGCACACTGCAGCAGGGGATATAACTATGTTGTCCGGGGAATCACAGCAGCCCAGCTCCAGGTGGAGCTGTTGTTCACAATCTTAACTGCAAGGGCAGTGTCACTGGCCCTCATATGTGGGATCTAAACCAAGGCCGCTGGCGTCCCAAGCCAGCGCTTAACCAATGCGCCACTCGGCCGGCCCCAGAAGAGATTTTAACAGTCCTCATTCTCAATATATAACTTGGGGTGTCACCAATGCCCCTCCCAAATACACAGCTTAACAAAAGTTGTCCTCCCAATCATTTGAGAATATTCTTAAAGGGCCATCTTGTTATATATTTCCAACATCTGTGTGTGTGTGTGTGTGTGTGTGTGTGTGTGTGTGTGTGTGTGTGTGTGTCCCTTTGTTTGTGTATCTGACCACTGCTCCTTATGGTATCCTTCTGGGACTACTGGTGGGCAGAATACATTTTCCCTCCAGAATGCTGTGGAATGGATAAGTCCATATATATTAATTAGATCACCCATAATCTTATAGTAAACTCAAAGATGAAAATTTATGCCCTATTTACTTTCTATCCCAAATTAAGTCCAGCCCCATTTATTTCAAAGGCTTTCGGAAGTTTTACAATAATATTAATTGATAATAGAAGATATTAAATGCCAACTCCATAGATATAACTCCAAAGTCAAAGTTAAATCCCTCCCCAAAATTAAATTACTGGAAATAAATAAATTCAAGATTAAGTCCCTTTGCTGTTGTAAATTCAAGTCCAAAAGAAATTATCATATTCTTATGAGTTATAGTGCAAAAACAATTCAACATTAAATTGTCCGAAGAAATTAAAGTCCTTATCATTTTTTTTTTTTCCTTTCTCTTAGCTAGATGGCTTCCTTATACTTGGAGTTGAAATTTGGCCATCGTGATTCCTGTTACAATCTTCTACTGGAATAGATGTATGTATTTGTTTGCCAGGGTTGTCATAACAAAATACCACAGATTGGGTGGTTTCAACAATAGAAATTGATTTTCTCACAATTCTGGAGGCTGGAAGTCCAAGATCAAGGTGTCAGCACCTTGGGTGGTTTCTTCTGAGTCCTTTCTCCTTCTCATTGTGTCCTCACATGGCTATCTCTGTCTGTGCACATGTCTGGTGTCTCTCTGTGTGTCCACATTCCCTATTCTTATAAGGACACCATCATATTGGTTCAGGGCCCACCTGGAGGAGCTATTTCTACTAAATCACCTTATGAAGACCTTATCTCCAAATGCATACACCCTGAGGTATGGAGGGTTAGGACTTCACCAAGTCAATATTGAGAGAGTGGAATTCAGCCCATAATCGTGCATCCATTCAGGATCTAAAAAATTTAATTAATTTCAGGCCAATTCTCTTATGGGTCCAAAGTGATCCTAGGACAAACAAGACCCTCAAAGCACTGTGACAACTCCCAGAAACAAAACTACACACACACACACACACACACACACACATACACACACAAGAATGTCAATTCTTACTATCTATAGTAGTTTGTCCAGGAATCTCTACTCCTGAAATCAAGCATTTAATGTTGCCACAGTCTACTGCAGTGACCGTGCAATGCCTGAGAGGTAGGAGGCAGAAGATCCTTCCTTATATCAGCTTTGCCAGAACACCAAACGACTTAGGTCTCCCTGTAAATTTATCCTCAGTTGGGAGAAATCTTCCATTGATAGCTTATTTCCACTTATTTTACCAATTGCCTGGGGGAAACCTGCAACTATATATAGTTGCTAATTAGCTTCATTAATTTTTAAAATGTGCAAGAGTGGCAGCCACAAACTGAGCTGTCATTTATTTTCATCCAGGACATCATCTCTTGGTTTCCATTTTCACGCTGGTCCCCATATCTCTTGGCACCTCATGATGAACTGGTAAAGCCTCTACCTCTGGTAAAACCATCCACAGATTCTCTTGCGAGTGGGCATTTTATACCTGCCAGCAGTTTTTGCCTTGGCTGTCATTGTTAAAGCCTGAAAAAGTGTCCTAGGGGATTCTCCAGCTTCCACTGATTCTTTGGATGCGAGAGGCATCCTGAGGACCAATATCACTGCTTAGGCCCGTCAGCCACTGTCAGACACTTCAGAGCATTCCAGACACTCAGCCGGACTGGTTTTTGCTACGTAGTTTTCTTAAGTAGTGGAAAATGCCTCTAGCATTCTGCTTTCTTCTTCTATCACTGCACTTTTAGGAAGTCCACTCACTCGACTTTCTAAGAGCTGAGCCTGCAGTTGCATGTGGCCTGTTTTTATCTTTATTTTTACATCTGGCTGGCATTTTTTGTCAGATATGAATACCTTGTTTTTATGGCTTCTCCTTTGTTTTCTGGCTCTGACAATTGTTTTTCTAACATATTTCTCTACACTTTGTCTTATAGTTAGATTTAGTCCAATCTAATGATAGATCATACGAAATTAATGAGTTCTGAGTCTGTTAAAAGCATCTACACGTACCTTACTGACGTGGATTTCTCCTCCCAGAGTGTAGTCGCCTGTCAGACAGCAAATGACCCAGACCTGGAGTTAAGATGTTTTATAACCGTTAAAGAGAGACAAGTTTATTAACAAAAGAACAAAATCAAGCTGAACACAGATTTCTCCTCAACATGACGATAGGCAATCCTGTTTTCAGGGGTGGAGGGGCGTGGAATGCATACATGGTTTGAAGAGACAATGCAGCCAACATACATTCTACATTGCGTGGAAGTGCATCTGTGAAGACATTCTCAGTTTCGCAAGAGCCCAGAAACTATATATGTGTATTCTGTAATAATTTAAACGTGTGATATTTTCTTAGAAATAAACAAGCAGATAACAAAAAGAACATACAAAGCTCGTAAATTTACCTAAGGAAGGTCAATTTGACATTTTAATCCTATGAGGAAAGAAAGGCTTTTTCAATAATAATATCTGGGAGAATCGATTAACTACTAGAGAAACAAAACAAAATAAAAATTGAGATCCCCCTCTGTCACCATACACACTATGAATCCCAAGTGTATTACAAAGCTAACTGTACATTAAAATGCTTGAAAGCAAAACAAACAAACAACTAATAGCACTAATAGAAGAAATGTCTTAGTTTCTTTTAATTTTGAGTGGATTAAACGAGATAATAATACGGAAAGGACTTAGAAGTAACGATACATAATAATAGAATTAGTGATTAAGGATGTGCCTGCAGAGCCCTACTTTCTAATTGTGGGATAGGGAAGGATGAGTTCATAGGAAAATGTTGCTAGATTTGGTTTCATACAACATTTCAAAATTATTTTGAATATTGTAAAATAATTGTACCGACTTTAAAAGGCAAATGACAAACTGAAAAGATGTGTATATTTTATTTAACAAATTATTAATATTCATCATGAAGAGAAAGCTGTCAGCAACTGATTATGGTTGAAGTACAACAGCAGCTCGATCCTTCCTTCTCTTTCCTAGCCCTCACGAGGGAGAGGAAAGCCTTTGAATATAACATTGAAGTTTTTAAACTAAACAGGCCTTTCATTAACTCCTTCAAATATGAAGGCTCTCCAAGGTGCTATGAAGAGATGTGCTATCTTCAGGCAGGGAAGGGGAGACGGGGTGGGGGGGAGGGGAGAAAGAATTGACACACTCAATTGGATTATACACTTGATAAAAATTCTTATTAGAGGACATTTTATCTTGGCTTATTTGCTTGTTTAAGGATTAGAATTTGTCTTTGACTTGAGAAGGACTTTAAAGATTGTTAATGTTATTCCCGTGTAATTAATATTGTATTAATATTAACATTATTAATATTTTTAGCAGAAAATGTTCTTTGAATGAAAACGTGCTTGAAAAAAGGAATCATCAGGACTACTTTGGGGGAGGCATGGCTGTTTCTTCAGCCTTGGGCGGCCCCAGAAGCTGCTTTATAAAACCCACTCTGAATGCTGGTGAATTTATCCAAACTGACCTGGAC
Organism: Aselliscus stoliczkanus; assembly: GCA_033961575.1. NCBI lineage: Eukaryota > Metazoa > Chordata > Mammalia > Chiroptera > Hipposideridae > Aselliscus > Aselliscus stoliczkanus. The sequence continues at coordinate 119,318,782 of CM066736.1, forward strand.
CAAGGCCCAGGGGAAGGGAGTGGTTCGTGAGGCCATGCCACTAGATGGTGGCACAGCCAGATCGAAACTGCGGACTCTCAACTCTCATCTCTGTCGGCCAGTCACCCCCATTAGGCTGCACCGTTCGCCCTCTGAGGCCCAAGGCCACTGACAGTGGAGATGTGGGGCAGGGAAGGGAGAATCCAGTCACAAAACCCCCAAATCCATATTCGGTAACAAAGCACGTCACAGGACTTGCTAAGGCATCTCACCGGGCAGGAAACATGGATACCCTTTCTCCTTCTCAGACCTCAGCCTTGGATTCTCGGATAGTCAGTGCCCACAATCAGCAGTCTCAAGACAGGCGGAGTCATTGCTCCGAAGAGATGCTATGCACACTCCATTTCCGGGGAAACACCTTAACTTCACACAGGCAATCTGGGATTGCACCTGTCATAGGCATGTACCCGCTGCCACCTCTGCTTCCATCTCCCCACTTGTTTTTTTGCCCGCAGCACTCTAATTGCCTTTTGGTAAATTACGTCTCTACCATGGTGTTACTGCCTCCCAATTTGGTGGGACTCACCCCACTCATAGCTGCAGCGGTGCGGCCTGACTGGTTTAAGCTAATCCTTGTGTTTTATTCCTCGTCTCCCACAGTCATTGGTTCAGGGATGGATGCATGATCCACTTTGGGCCAATGAAGGACCCTGAATCTAAACATTTGAGCAGAAGGCTGCTGGGACCATTCTCTCTTCCCTTGGAGCTGCGCAGCTGGGTGTGGGATATATTCTGGAGCCTAAAAATGGAAGGGTCACTGCCAAGAAATGGTGAGGATGTCGCTGAGCTGCTGCTAGAAATTTCTGTAGAAACCAGCCCTATCTCTAAACTGTTCCAGTTTTGGGAGCCAATAAATTCCACTTATCACTGCTGCTGATTTGGATTGGGTTTTCTGTGATATAAAGCTGTAAAGAGACCTCAATAATAATGTATGTCAACAGGAAAATGCCTACCTCCTCCAGCTACTCCTAAAATCCTAATGGAAAAATGAATCTAATACAAATTAGAAATGCAACGCCTTCTCCCACAGAATAGGAAACACACCTAGTGATTCTCAAAAGCCTTCTTAGTTTCAGGTGCCAGTGACAAATCTACTTTGTAGAGTAATATAACCATGGGGGCTGCCAGGCAGAAGACCCCCCACATTAGGCATTCTGACCCCAGAGCCATGGTACAGAGTGATACTGTGGCTGCCTGCCCTGTGTTAGAGAGTGCTGAAAACACTGGCTCCCCTAAAGATTAGGCTGTGAGTTTACTGCATCGTGTTGCTATCCTCTGCCCCAGTGGTGCAGTAGCATGACAAACTATCCTCTGGTAGAGGGCAAGCTCCAAGCTTTGAGTGTGTAGTAGCCAGTATGACACAAGGCTAAACTGAGAGAAGCTATTTGAATTGCTAAAGGGAGAAACACATATTCCAAATATAATTGTGGTCTAGTTGTAATCATTATGTTTTTGGATTCCTAAAACCTCAATTTTCAATATTTACAGAAGTGTGAAAAATTATACTTGAGTAGTATATACTATGTACACTAGGCATCATCAAGGCAGGCTCAGTATATATTTGCAAAAGAAAATAAACACACACAAATGGGCCCCAGACATTCTCTTAAAAACACTTAGCAACATACTTTTTTCTTTTGAAAATATAAAGGGTCACCAAAAAAATTCAAACCTTGAAACTGAGAGTCAAGCAGTGTGAGACAGTTCAGAACTTCTCAAGCCAGTCCTTACAACAGAGTGACGGTGGAGTTGGGGCTTCAGGAAATTTTAGCATATGGAGCCAAGAGCACTCTGAATCCCAATAGATATCAATAAAATAAACATGCTCTTATTTGCTTTAATATTGCTTGAAAACCCTGCTCATGATCTGTTAGAAAAAAATGTACTAAAGGTCTACGAAATGGAAATTTAGGGCTGAGTATAGGCAATATGTGATTTTTCCAGTCACATGTTTCCATTGTCCTGTTGGTACCCAAGGACATTGCTGCTGTCACAACCTGACCTTGAGGCCAGAAAACTTGCTGTCTGCAACTCTGAAGTCAGAAGATTGTCAACTCCACTTGACAGTGACAAGTGGAAATCATGTTGCATGTAGTATATTGGAAAGAGATCTGGCTTTGGAGCCAGAAACATTGGTATTAAATACTGGACATGTATCTTATTAACTGCTTAGTCTTGGGTGAGTTATTTAATATTAGAATGCATAAATTTCTATAAAATGCATAGAGTAAAATTCAGCATGAGGATTAGATATAACACAAATAAAACCACACAGAGTATGCTTATTGAATGTAATGACTATTATTTAATGGGTAGCTCCATGGTTTAATTGTGCAAAGCGCAAGTCCATGGGGGCACTGAGCTGCCCACCACAGCCCAGAGAGGCTATTCATCAGAGAGAGAAATGGTACTGAAAACAATTCGTTTTCAAGTTGGTGGGTGGGCTGATCAGGGGGTTGGCCAGCTAGACCTAAAAGTATAAAAATATATTTCAAAATAACATGAATTTCTTGTCTTTGTTTAAGCGGACAGTGTTTCTTTCTGATCCACACCTAATCACCTTGATCTTATTTAATTAGTTTATCTTCCCTCCACCCCCAAACCAGGAGAATGTTAACAGTTCAAAGAGTCAGCCATAGGGCTCCCTTTCTTGATTGCAAAACACTGCAAAAGAAATTCTTGAGTAGGAAATCAGAAAATATTTTTTCCAGAAAGCCTCTACTAGCATCTAATACTTCAGTTTCCTCATCTGGGCAAACTAAAATAATAAACAGGTCCCAACCAGGTATAAATTCCTCTCACTGCCTCAGGTCATCCCATAAAATGCCAACTTCATTCACTGCTCTCTAACAAGAAGGACTTTTTAGAAGAATCATTTTAGCTTCACTCTTCAAAATGACCAAACTACTATCTGAATAAGCCATTGATTAAGAATGCCTAAAAAAAAAAAAAAAGATTCCTTCTAGTCTTTGCCATAATTCACACCACTGTACAAAACCTAGTCACTATTAATTATAACCCAGATGCAAAATAATAATAGCTAACTTTCTGTGAGTGCTTTCTTGTGCCAGGAACTGTGGTCATCAATTTATATATACTAATTAATTTAAACTTCACAACAAACCTAATTGGATAGGTACTATTATTACTATTATTATAAATTTCATTTTAAAAGTGAGACAAAGTGGGCACAGAGAATTGATACAACTTGATTTTTCTTCATTAGTAAATATCACGGCTTGAATTGGAAGCCAGACAACCTGTCTCCTGAGCCCAGTTTTCTATTGATTGCATGGCATAACAAAATGTAATTGTTACCTACTAATTTTTCCCTTATGCCTTTTTGCAATACTAGTAGACCCATGTAATATGGTGTAGAAATACTAAATCACATAATTCAGACTGTACCCTCCATTTTTGTTCCTCAAAGAAACTGTTAATATTATGGGTGATATATAGACAGTCTACTTTCTGAATGGACCTAATGGATACATAGGAAAATTATACAATTGACTTAAAATATTTACTGTGATTTTAATAAAGTCTTCTTTTAATGTTCATTGTAAAATAATCCAAACATTTGAGTACAAAAAGTTCAGGACAAAAAAAAAAAAAAATCTAGGAACTAAATAAACATTAAAATATTGAGAAGCGGACCGGCCGAGTGGCGCTGTGGTTAAGCGCTGGCTTGGGAAGCCAGTGGCCCCGGTTCAGGTCCCACATATGAGGGCCAGTGACACTGCCCTCAAAAAAAAAAAAAAAATATTAAGAAGCACACAAATTTATTCATTCTGTTGAATGAAAGAACAAACAAAACAGACTAATTTCCGATTTTGCCATTAGGCAAATATGAAGTATTTAAAGGCAATATATGAAGTATTCATTTATTTTTATTTCTAATTTAAAAGACAGTCAAATGTCTTCCTGGAGGAAATGCTATTGGGCTGTCCCTCATCTTTCCTTTATGCTTCAAAAAATGTTTTCTCTCTTTTTTCCTCACCTCCATTCTAGGTTAACCTGCTCTTTTGCCATCTTGTCAAATCCCTGTTCTGTACCTTACAAAAGAACTGAAAAACTAAACTGATCAATTAACTTCTGGGAATGAAAGAGGGTATATTTTCTGGACCTTTTTACACATAAGATAATCACTTAAGGAGTGAAAAGTCTAAAAAATGGGAAACAAAAACAATCCTGGAGTAATGAGGGTCTGGTTAAACCAGCAACCAACCAACCAACAACCAATCAACCAACCAACCAAAGAAACCAAACCCAACCAAGCAAAAACAGTCCAAAATTTAAAAAGCAAAAGAAGAGTTTTTTAAGCCATATTCCCCTTCCTGCCTTTACCTCATTTCAGTTTTTCAGAGTAGAAGGACGGGAGGAAAAAGAAAGAATACAAATGTTCCAGAGTAAGGGGGAGATGGGCAGGGAAATTTTTATCCTTCTCACCTATGATCCTCATTTTTGGCTTTTATTTATTTATTTATTTTTCCTTGTGTTCCTTGGCAGCTGGGCTTTGATGAAGAGGGAAGTCAGTCACTCTGAGGAATCTAATGCCACATTACCTCCATAGTTGGATCCCACATTGTAATTACACTCATGCACATAATCAGTGTTCCTGAATATCCTCAATTACTCAAGCCCTATTGCTAAATGATAAGGGGGGATGTGTTTTGCCTTACATTTTATGAGATAGAAAATGGACTTATATTTATTGTCTTGCACAATCACATTATAACAGTCAATTAATAAACAAATATTACTGAATATCACATGACTCCGGAACGGGACAGAGACTTGCTGCCTGGGTAACTGGGTAGAATATATTTCCTGATGATGTAATAACTACACTTTTAGTTTTTGTCTGAAATAAAATAATTTATTACAAATGAAAATGTATGTCATACTTGTAGCTTTGGGGGTTAAATAATGACTTCTATTTCTAAATGAAAAAAATTGAAGACCCACATAATGAAGATTCAGAAATATGGGATCTCCTAAGTTTTTAGAATTAAGTGAGTTAATGCACAGAATTAAGTGAGTTAATGCAAAGAACATGCGTAAAACAGAAGTAAATATTAAATACAGTTTAATATTTTGTCCACCCAACTATGGTGAAAGGAAATAGCTAAATATGGAGGAAGGGGTAGGGGATGAAGAGTAACAGAATGGAGAGAAAATAAAAACTATGTATATTTTCTCAAGGTCAAAATATATATATTTTTTAATTGTTGTCCAGACTTTGGTTTATTGGTACCTAAGGGTCTTGGAGAAACACTCCCTGAGACAGCAAGATGAAAAACCCCGGGCTAGCAGGAACAGACGGGTAGTGCCAGGAGTGAAAAAGGGAGAACAGCTGGCCATTTTCACTGATGCGACAAGTTTGTTTGCAACATAAGGTATTCAACTGAAAGCTCATATTTTGAGCCCCATTTTATATATTTATTTAACAGACAAGCAGATTGTAGCGCAAATTCACCTATTGAGCTTTTCCTTCACATAATGAGTTTCCTGAACTATATTATAATGTCAAACTCGTACTAGAAGTGCATCCTCTCTTTCAAATGAAGATTTCAAGATAAATGGGAACCTTTTTTTTTTTTTTTTTTTTTTTTAAGAGGGCAGTGTCACTGGTCCTCATATGTGAGATCCGAACCCCGGGCCGCTGGCTTCCGAAGCCAGCGCTTAACCACAGCGCCACTTGGCCAGCAACATCAAGATAAATGAGAAGGTTTGCCACAGATGTTATTCTCATAAATGAGAAAGAATAAAAAAATATTTTTTCTTTGTTTTCCCTTGAAGATGACAAAAATAAATTAAAAATGACTTCCCTGAAGACCACACCAGTAAAAAACACTGCCAGGCATCCTGGGTTGAAAACCCTTTTTCACTGTGTGACCTTAATCAAATTATTCTTCCCCAAATTATGAAATTCATCAGCTGCTCCTCTTTGCAACAATGGTGCTCACCCCTACAATTGTAAATATGGCTGAGCACATTTGTGGGTAACATTTCATGAACCTGTTTTCTGCCCCACGCTCTTGATCTTAAAATCAATATCTCCTTGCTACCAGCAAAATCCAGGTGTCCTGGAAGCATTCACAAACACAATAAGAGGCAGCAGAGCCTCTGTGACCATCTCCCTGGAAAACTACGAAACTGCACTACCAATAAACATACTCATTTTGAAAAATTCAAAACATTCCCTTACTTTAAAAGCTGGACGTGACTTGGAAGGCTGGAAGGACAAATGAAAGGGAAGCTAACTGGCATTAAACACCTATGTTCTAGGGCCTCTCCAAGCACTTCACATATTGAGTCTCATATGACATGGCTTTGGCACCTTTAAGTTAGTTTAACTGACAGATGCTCTACCAAGTGAAAATAGTGACCGAGTCATGAGTCAAATACCTGGGACAGAAGAAGTGCCCATGTTCTCGCTCCCACTTAGAAATAGAGGGTGGTCGGTTGGCTCAGTTGGTTAGAGCGAATTGTTTGTAACACCAAGGGTGCGTTTCGATCCCCACATGGGCCAGTGAGCTGCGCCCTCCACAAATACATTGAAGACAACAACTTGACTTGGAGCTGATGGGTCCTGGAAAAAACACACTGTTTCCCTATAAAGTTAAGAAAGAAAGAAGGAAGGAAAGAAAGAAAGAAAGAAAGAAAGAAAGAAAGAAAGAAAGAAAGAAAGAAAGAAAGAAAGAAAGAAAGAAAGAAAGAAAGAAAGAAAGAGGGAGGGAGGGAGGGAGGGAGGGAGGGAGGGAGGGAGGGAGGAAGGAAGGAAAGAAGGAAAGAAGGAAGTCAGGCAAGCAAATAGCAATAAAATTCATTTAGGATCCCATAGATCCATACATAATTTTCTTTTCTTCCTCTGGAGCTGAAGAGGAGGGACATCTCTTTTTCATGATAAGCAAAATAGAATTTATACATCATTATTTATCTTACAATTCCTGCAGTTAGGAATCCTGGCTATTTGAGAGATACGTTAGTTCAGGAAAGCATGGGCTCTGCCTTTTTAGAAGACCAAATTTTCTGTTCCTTTTAGACATAATTTTGCATGAAAGTGAACTTGCTTTGCTTCCCCTTCTAAACCGTGAGTTCCTGGTGGCCAGATACCGGGTTTGGCTTTTGTTTTATTCCCTTTCTCTACTTATTAGCCTAGGTTCCTAATTTTAACAAATTAATTCATTAATCAATTGATGAATAAATTCAAGAAGTTCTGAAATCTATCCTGAACAGTCCCACTCAGATCATATAACCTTATATGAAGATTTACTTTGGATCAGATAATATGACAACTATCCAACAAAAATCTCCAGAACAGTGCAGATTTTGAATATTCTATATGGCCGTGATATTAAATATCAGAAAATGTGTCTCAGTTTCTGGCTTGAGAAACATAAACACAGTGGATAAACCTCATACCACTAGTACGGTGGTAACTTCAAGACTTGCCATTTACCTCTAGTGTGTTAAGCAAAATGACATGAAGCAAAGCGTATGATTGTGGGAATCTAAAGGACCTAGGTTCAAATACTCATTCAATTCATTACGAGGATTTCTAAGGGGTTTCTATGATTTTTGCTACCTTCTGAAAGCACTAGTCAATCAAAACCTTACATGGAAACCACATATTTATGATAGAGGAAGGCAGAACTTTCTCTTTGAAGGAGGATGTAGGACCCAGGCTTCAGCTCAGCTGGTCCTTTCTCCTTCTCCTGCCTAACCCACCACTCTGTACCAATTCAGGCCAGCCAGGAATCAAAGGTCTATGGAACAAAGTTTGAAAACCACTGATTTTGTCTTTCAGAATTTGAATTTCACAATCTCCAGACTGGGAATGACAATACCTACTTAAATCATGTGTGTTTATCCTGAAAAGATTTCACCACCACAGCACTGATTTGGTCTTCAATCCTCAGATGATGTGTTACTTAGAACTTTTCTCTAGTGTGGGTGATAAAAAATAAAAACAAAGAAACAGAAAACCTCTCCTCCCACCTTCTAAATTCTTCTTCTAGCTGGACGAATATCAAATAAACAGATACAGATTAACAGGAGAAAATTTCCAAAGTTTATTATTCAAATGCACATTCAGGGGTATCATAAGAATGAGACCCAAACACATTGGGCAGTTGAGGCTTATCTGTCATTATGGACAAAAGAGAAAAGGGGACAAGGACCAGAGTTTCAAAGGGGAAGTAGGCAAATTACAAGTAGCCAAAAAAGAGCTGAATTCACGGTAAACAAATTCTTTCTAAGCAACCGAGAGAAACAAGAGGACACAGGGAGGGAATCTAGCTATCAGGCCCCTACATGGATCCTTCCTGTTTAATGTTAAGGTAAATATGCTAAGACTCCCTTCCTGAAACAGGCCTTTTCATCTGAATCTCCTTGGCAGGAAAAGGGGAGGGTCACAGGTTCTTTCTGAGTCTTTTGTTTCTTAATAACCAGCTTAAAATCAATATCTCAAAAGGCACATTTTAGGGGTGGCAAAACTTTGGTTCCCTTCACTAGCCTAGGAAAATAGTTTGTGAACAGTTTACTTTTCCAACTCAACAAACAAGTCCTGGCTGTGAACATTTTCCCTAAACTCTGCTGGCAAATTGAAAATCATTTTCTTTAGCTTAGTCTCTCTCTTTCTAGAGCTTAACGTGCAGAGATAGAAAACTCAAGGGGAAGAGAGTTACACTCCAGTATTTGATGTAAAGAGACCGTAGGTGTAAGGGATAGGTGGAATTGATGGGGGCCACCTTTGCAAACATCTGTCACAGGCAAACTCAAGATTACCATAGGCATCAGTGTTACCAGTTGGTTCACAGGCATAAAACATGGATTGCCATTTTTTCAGCTCCCAACTACAGTTTAAAATTTTTCTAGCCTTTACTAACAGTTTCCTTGTCAGCCTCTTTTTGCCCATCAGTCTGAAGGCCAATAAAACTATTTTAAGTTTTTGTTACCACACAAGATATAGTACTAATTTTTGTACCAATTATTTATTTCTGCATGAAAAAGACCCAAAGCAAAAGGGAAAATAGCCACAGTATATGCTATGGTTCTCTGGCTTAGGAGTTTGGGCTGTGTTCAGCCAGGTGGTTTTGGGGGAGCTGGTTTCCCCTGGGATAATTCATGAGGACGGAGTCACTTGCTGGTTCAATTGTGAAGGAATGGGCTCCAGTGTGCCTTGGTCTTTGTCAAGCTATCTGCTAGGGCATCTCTGTTCTCTTCTTTTCCAGCTGGTTAACTTGGGCTCCCTGCTATCTTGGTCTTCATGTTCCCATTACAAACAAAAGAGCCTAAGCCTCAATGTGCAAACAACTTTCAAACCTCTACTCATATAACATTTGTTAGTATTGCATTGACCAAAACGTCACATGATTAAGCACAGATTCATAGGTTGGAGGAATACCTTTCTTCTTTTGATGGGAAGTGTGCCAGACCCAAATACAAAGGTGCATGCCCACAAGGATGGGAGGATTTACTGGAGCCATCTTTGAAAACAATCTACCACAGGTTTACTGTAATCAGTTGTGAACTGCTTTTAAAGACCTGTTTGTTTGTCCTGATCATTAAATCATGAAGCTTAGGAAAGCCTTACTTTTAAAAATGAATAACAATGGACTCAAAGTTGTCCCTGAAATTTTCTCACCCACTTGAATTTAGATACTTTCTTAGGTGAAAAAGGGAATGTGGAACTGCATTTAGTGTCTTGAGAATTGTTATCCTAAGCTGACGGCCAAAATGTACTTGGAATGATATCGACAGCTCACAATTTCCTGAGAGACTGCAAAACCGGGCTTTTCCAGTTGCAGGAACAAAGACAATTGAAAAGACTCTGAAGCAAAAATTCACAGCAGTGATCTATGAGTAGGTATAGTCTGGTCTCCATCAGGACGTGATGAAATCTCAAACATTCTGAGAAGTTTGCCTCTCGAGTTCAAGTCTAATTTCCAGAGAGCAATCACCTCACCTAAGATAGCGTACCACTACATGCTAGTCCTCACCGAGGTGTGGGCCGGACAACGGGATGTGGTCTCCCTGAATTATATCCAGTAGGAACTAGAAGTTTCTTCAGAAAGTGTTTATGATCTCATGTGAAGAAAGAAGTGGATGCTGGCAGCCACTAAGTAGAGTCCACTCACTCTGTCTCATGCCTGGGTAAAGGCATGTGACGAGTCAGCTGCAAAGGGACAAGTCAAAGTTTGAGAATTGCTTCAAATTATTGAAAAATTATTGAAAATTATTGAATTATTATTGAATTATTCAAATTATTATTTGAAAAACCTATGATAAATCAATTTCAGGAACCAGAGACTTCTCCTCCTTTTCATTCTGGATCAACATTGAAGACTTTAGTTCTTGGCAAGAGGGAATGTGACCAGATGGAATCGAACACCTAAAAACTCTTTCTTTACCGTTCAGTCCTCTGGACCATTTTCTATCCTGTGGGATGCCTGTCACTCAGGAAAGGAGAAGAGCTGAAGCATCACAGTACCTGATGAATGAGCATGTTGTCTCCTGGAGCTTAGTTCCCTGCATGCCTGTGTTAACTGCCCTCTCAGCAAACCCTGCAGGGCCTGAGGTCATCACTCCACTTCCAGCTGTGGCTGGCTGTTGTGTGGTGATTTTGAACCTGATGACTCAAAGCCACCATCCCAGGTAGCAGCCGGCTGTCTTTGGATTTCTCTCCACTCCTAATGTCCCATTAACCTTTCACAGCTGGCCTCCCTGTGCACGATCAGCAGTTCAGCTAATCTCTCCCTGATCTCTTGCCTTCTTGCAGGAGGCTCATCGCTAATACACCCCCCGCTCTGCTCAGCCTTCCAGTGCTCTCTATTAATGCATGCTGTGCCAGAGGCAGTTCATCCCGCTGTCTGCTCAGCACCAGCTTTGCTGGGTGCCAGCTTAGGGTTGGGCCCTAAGGCAAAGCATGCCCAGACCCATTAGACACTGGGTTGGAAGCCATATTAGGCTATCTACTTGTGCAGGAACATGAGCTCGAGGAGAGCTGAGGCCTCATTCCCTCATCTTGCTTGCTAGTATGCTCTTGTTCAGATTCCAATATTTGTAAATTGATGCTCCCTTTCATGGATAGAGCTCAAATTAATTACAGTAATAAAAATCATAGTAACAACAGCTAACACAATAATAATAAAAATGATGTCATTATAATAACAATAGTCAATTTCATGTATAGAGTGTTCACAGTGCTGGTCCTTTGCCAAATGCTATACCGTCCAGTGCAATTTCAGCAACAGCTCTGTAAGCTAGGTAAGGTGGGTGAGGCTATACCAGGTCACAGAAAGTTTAATGGAGCTGGCCAAGGCCATCAAACTGATAACCAAGAATTTATACTTGACCCTGATATCCCTGTTTTCTTTAAAGCTTGAGCTTTTAACCATTATGCATACTAATAAAATAGCTACCAGTTATGTTGCTTGGGATTTTGCCTGCGTTAACATTTCAAAACTAAACGCAGTCTGGTATTCAAGCCATTATAAAGGTTGACATAAAATAATTTAGTTTATTTAAGCATGTAGTGCATTCAGTTTATATAGAATTCAAAATAAAACATAAAGGAAATGTCAAAAGAATTTCCAAGTACAGTCCCTAAAACAACTAAGAATACCTCCTTCCTGTCTTCCACTTTTAAGGCGAATGTACGTGGAAAGCTTAGGAAGCACTGATGTTTTGTGACTATTTGATTAATAAATATTTTCCTAAGTTGGAATAGGCTAGAATGCGATAGAGCTGAGGCCACGCCTACTTACCTGTTCCTGGAGGCCACGCCTACTTACCTGTTCCTGGTACTTCGCATAGTACCTGGCATAGTGTTAATACTGAGTAGTTGTTTAATGAGGGACGGGAGGAAAAAAAGAGAAAAAGAATGACGGAAGGAAAGATGCATAGCAAGTGCTGACGGCGCTGGTTCCTATGACCTTGGTTTGGGCAGTAGGTCAGTTCAGACAGTTCCCATCTGCTGATGGTTTCCGGGTACCTCTCAGTCTTGGGCATTCTTTGGACATAGGAGTATTTGTCCTCCAAACATGGGCAATACTAAAGGATCAGAGAGTTAAGATCCTAGAAGGGCTCTCAATGAATGAGAAATTCAAGTAAAAGGATATATTAACTCAATTTCTTTGCCCCTCAGTGGATGACTTTGAGTGTTTTTTTCCAGTTTCTCAGAGGGAACAGCCCTCATCATCCACCATAGAAACATGCTTATCAGAGAACACTGCTTTGGCTTTCCTTGCTGCTGACTTCCTCACAGTGCTTCCTAGGACCACCTCCAAATGGACTACTTGCACTCAAATTTCTTTCTCAGAGTCTACTTTTGGAGGACCCGAACTAAGACAGAAAGTAAAAAGGAGATATGTGAAGGTGGGAGAAGGAAAGAGGAAAACTGGGAAGGAAAAATGGGAAGAGAAGAGAAGGAGGAAGGGAGAGGAGACAATAAAAGAACAAAGGAGAAAAAATAGGCATATAGGAGAAAAAAACAGAAAAGAAGGAAGGAAGGAAGGAAGGAAGGAAGGAAGGAAGGAAGGAAGGAAGGAAGGAAAGGAGGGAGGAAGGGAGGGAGGAAGGAAGGAAGGAAGGAAGGAAGGAAGGAAGGAAGGAAGGAAGAAAGGAAGGGAGAGCGGGTGGGAAAAGGGAGGGAGGAGAGAGAGAGAAAAATAGAAATACAAAAAAAGCAAAAGGGAGGAATGGAGTAAAAGAAGAAGAGGGTGGGAAGGCAAGAAAGGATAAGAAAAAAATAGAAGGAAAGAAAAAAGAAAAAGAGAGATGAGATAGAAAAACAAAGCTAGGGGGAGGATAGAAGGAAGATAAGTGGAAATAAAAAATAAAGGTTGAGAAGAGACAAAGGGGCAAATAAGAATGGAAAGAGGAAGGACTTTAGGTTTTAAAGGAGGAAAAAGGGTGGTAACTTCGAGCAGAAGAAATATGGACTTAGAGATGCTGATAGCAAGGAGACAAAGAAATTGTTGTAAAAACCCTTTCCTAAACAAACTGAAATTAGCGTTGTGCTTCTCTTCTACAGTGCAAAAAAACCATCCTCGTACCTGGTTTGATGCCTAGCTGAGCACCAAAGAGCACATCCTAGGTTATAGCAAGATGGTTATAGCAAGATGATGCTCTTACAGGCCCCTACATGCATTTGCCTGGGGGCCTCTGGCTGTTCCCCAAGGGTGATGAGTGTGAGAAGCACTGGCTGGGGCAACTGCGAAGCAGCAGCTGGTGACAGTCTCCAACTTGAGCATCTCAGTGCATTTCAGGGACTGATGGGACTATTGGAAGGTGTGTTCACTGGGTCAGGGGGAACATACAAGTCAGAACCAAATTTACGGGAGCCAGACATGTGCCTGTCCCTAGCATGACACTTCCACTACGATGTAGTACATTCCTATTGGGGAGAGAGAAACCTTTTTCTGTGACAAGATAATGGTTTATAGCCCAGCCACTGGGAAAATTATTCAATTGGCTTTCTTTTCAACATTGTCCATTTTAAGTAAGTGTCTTGCCTCCAGACCAGAAGGATTGATGAAACCTCAAAGACAGAGATGAGAGTTGAGAGTCCGCAGTTTCGATCTGGCTGTGCCACCATCTAGTGGCATGGCCTCATGAACCACTCCCTTCCCCTGGGCCTTGGTCCAGGTCAGTTTGGATAAATTCACCAGCATTCAAAGTGGGTTTTATAAAGCAGCTTCTGGGGCCGCCCAAGGCTGAAGAAACAGCCATGCCTCCCCCAAAGTAGTCTTGATGATTCCTTTTTTCAAGCATGTTTTCATTCAAAGAACATTTTCTGCTAAAAATATTAATAATGTTAATATTAATACAATATTAATTACACGGGAATAACGTTAACAATCTTTAAAGTCCTTCTCAAGTCAAAGACAAATTCTAATCCTTAAACAAGCAAATAAGCCAAGATAAAATGTCCTCTAATAAGAATTTAAAACAAAAATGGTATTTTCTTTCCATGGAAATGAACAGAATTATTTTAAAATTAAATGGAAGACTATAAAGACTATATTAAATTACAGAGACATGATAGCCAGACCTGACAAACGTGGTCTAATTTTGGGGGGTCTGATTATTCTTACAATCCTTTGTTAGCATCCCTGGCAGGTGGGAAGGAGGGCCACTGAGGTTTCTGAGAGGCACTGCAAAGGGATGTCTCTAAAAATGAAGCTTTGGGGATGTGCTGCCTTCCTGTCTCATCGATATGTCAAATGAGTTCCCCTTCCACCTGCATTAGCCCTCAGTCTGTGGATTAGGTAACTGTCATAGAGGCAGAAACAAAGCGGGGACTACATTAAAATATTTCTTACTCTTTGTGGTTTGTGCAGGCCAAAGGGAAATCAAAAATGCTTCTCTCAGGGGTTGGCAATTTCCAAGACAGCAAGCAGTACACAAGAGTAGCGTGGGGTCAAGGAGGAAGTGGCTTGCTTCTCCAGGCCACTCAAACTCCAGCAGGTTTCTTGATCAATGTAGTAAAGAAGCAGGGAGAGGTGAATGGTACCCAGGAGTTAATGCGCCAGGGTGGGTGGGAACCCCTTGCTAACTGCTAGCTCCAATTCGTTGAAGAAAGGGTCCCTGGGTAGATGCAGCAATTATGTGAAAATGAAACTATTCCTGGATATTTGTGAACTCCATCAAACACTTCACCATTTCCTTGACTCCGAGGGACAAGGGACTGTGTTTTGTTTGTTCTGGGGTTTACAGCCACAGCCCCTTAAGCCAGGCTTCAATTCACACCTGCAGGTAAGGTACTGTTCTGTTTCCAGGTTCCCTCAGATCTTCTCAGGGAGGTGGAAACCTTCATCCCCAAAGAGAGAAAACTGCCCATTTGCAAGTAGACTGTTTTTATCAAGAGAGTCCATAAAACATTAATTCTTTAAAACTTAGCATATTGATTCTTTTCTATATAAAGAAAATGAGAAACCACAGAGTAAAATAATGATCCATTAAAAACGTTTTGAAATCCTGGTTCTCTCTTTTACCAGCTGGATGACCATGGTCAAATTCTTCATCTAAACCCATTTTCTTATCTCTAATATCTGTGCAATAAACCTTACATCGTGCAATTGTACACTTGAAAAGAGCTTAACACATTTCCTAATAATAGTTTAATTTTGTTATTAATAAAATTCAAAACATTCTATACAACAGTGTGAAATTAAAGTATGGGACCTAATGAAAAGATACAAATACAAGTATTTTCTCAATTACAGACTGGTTTTTTAAGTTTTATTTTGGTAATAATTATTTAAAGTGTTATTCAATTCTCATTTTCAATATAATCATAGTCTCCATCTATTACCAGTGTGGGGGCTGAAAAAAATTAATACTTTTCCTCCCACCTTCTAAGTTCTTCTAGTTGGGCTAATAATCAAATTAACAGAGATAGATTAACAGGAGAAATCAAATGTTTAATACATGCCCATGGGGAATTCACAAAGGCATAAAATTCCAAAAGCACTGTGGCAACATTTGGTATTTAAGACATTTTGGAGCAAAGGAGAAAAAGGAGGCTGCAATATTAGATTTCATAAGTGAGAATGGGCAATTTACAGGTAGTTGAGGAAGAGAGGAACACACATGGCAGGCTGCTGGACACCTCTTTTCTCCTTTGTCCAAAATGCATTATGCACCCAGTGTTGCCTGCTGTCTGGAATTTTCATGCCTATGTGAATTCCCATGGGCATGTATTACAATGTTTCATTTTTCTCCTGTTAATCTGTCTCTGTTAATTTGATTATTAGCCCAGATAGAAGAACTTAGAAGGGAGAAAAATTATATTTTTTATCCCCCCCAGGCTCACTCAGCTGATAGAAGAAAAACTATAAAATATTTATAAACTAATTTTTTTTTTTTTTTTTTTTGAGGGCATTGTCACTGGCCCTCATATGTGAAATCCGAACCAGGGCCGCTGGCATCCCAAGCCAGCTCTTAACCACCGAGCCACTTGGACAGCCCTATAAACTAATTTTTTTAAAACACAAATAATTGAAAAGGCATCCATGTTCATGGATTAAAAGATGTAATATGGTTGAAATGTCCATACTATCCAAAGTGATCTACAAATTCAATGAATTTCTATCAAAATCTCAATGGCATTTTTTATAGAACAGAAAAACGATTAGAAAATTCATATGAAATCACAAAGGACCATGAATAGCCTAAACAATCTTGAAAAAAGAGAGTAAAATCAGAAGCATCACATTTTGTGACTTCGAAATGTAATACAAACCAACAGTGACTATCACGGTATGGTACTGCCATAAACACAGATACA
Source organism: Aselliscus stoliczkanus (assembly GCA_033961575.1). Taxonomy (NCBI): domain Eukaryota; kingdom Metazoa; phylum Chordata; class Mammalia; order Chiroptera; family Hipposideridae; genus Aselliscus; species Aselliscus stoliczkanus. The sequence continues at coordinate 119,335,121 of CM066736.1, forward strand.
GAATCTGACAGCAGGATAGAACACCCAGAAACAAAACCATGCATAAACGGTTAACTGATCATTGCCAAAATTGTCAAAAATACTCAATGTGGAAATGACAGTCTCTTCTATAAATGGTGTTGGGGAAACTGAATATCCACGTGAAGCTACGGATATTTTTTAAGCTGCATAATTCTCTTCTGAGATGAACTTAATTTCCTCCAGCTTCCATAATAATTCTCACTTGGGGGCTTTCTATAGATTTACAGTATCTTTTCCTACCACAGATAGCTTTTGTACCATAGGGTTTGTTCAGCTATGTGGCCCAACCAGCAGGTATTTTGCCCTAAAGCCTCCTTGTCACCCTCTATGGATCATAGCAGTGCTTCTAGGTGTGAACCATGCTGCTTCTAAAAGCCAAAGATGTTACCAGACATTATGTTTCCTACTTATTGGTGGAAGTGAGAGAAGAAAGAATTTGTCCTTTATTTTAGAGGAGATTTCCTGACATGATTCCCAAATCTTCATAGGCTTTATCTCCCACCTAGATCCAATATGTTCCAAAGCACGCAATCTATTTGACACTTCTTACTCATATGATTTGATTAACACTGTGCTGTAGATATCCTGGGCCAAGGGGAGGTTATGTGGAATAATCATAGTCAAAGTCCCTTCCCACAATAATATATTACAAAAAGTGAGAGTGTCACTGGGTATGAATGTAAATGCATATTGTCATCTACCTTCAGTGATAAACTGCTTTTTGTCCCCTTCTTGGTAGAGATGGGAAAGAAAACAGCTGCTAATCAATGACCGCATGTATTGAGACCCTGTCAGTCTGTTCTGGTTAACATTCCATTGGTCAAAACAGCTGCAACCGGAAGTGCTACTTGGTTGAGTTTGGGGCAATCTACTTTCTTGCTCAGGTTTCTATTGGGGAGATACAGGAAATTAAATGTGAAACACAACATTCATCTTTTAGGTCTTTAAGAGAGCCATTAATCTCTGCTATTTTGTGGGGGAGGGGATATGATATTGCTTTTCATTTGCTATCTTGGGTGAGGATTAGAGTGGGGGACAATTACAGAGGATTTCACTTGATTTTCCCTACTATAATAGCTCTTAATCCGTAAGCCAAAGTTATAATGTAAGTGTTGTATAAATGATCAAGTATGTCCATTCCAGCTATACATACTTTTGGTGACTGGGGAATAACCACTGGGTGGCCCTATGGACCTGGTGGGTCACTGTGAGCTGGATATGGGCAAAGATTCCATTTGTTACCTGGCCTTATATGATTCCACTCTAAGAGCATCAATGAAAAGCATCTGAGTATCAGTGAAAATTCAGACCCTATGCTCAACAGTCCTTACACTGTCTTGTCATCATTCTCTTTTCCTTAGTGTATGATCGTAGATACCAGACAGGAAGAGGGAATCATTATTGAATACATTTGGTGTTGCAAATTCTTCCTGATGAGACAGCCTCACCTTTAAAAACGAGGCTGTAGATCTGATAATTGGCTCAGATCACAAAACAAATCAAAGGATCTCTGTTGTCAGTTATTTTAGGGTCCAATCATACCCATTGGTATCAAAGAGCCTAGTTCTACAACTTTAAAGGCTATATAAATGAAAAAAAGAAATTACAAATACTAAAAGTATTATATACTATTTAAGAAGGGAAGTTTCTGGAATCTCCTTTAATTCTTCTTGTCTATACCAATTACTTACCATTTTGTTGTTAATTTACTTTTTACAAGTCTATGTTTTATTTCCTCACCTATAAATGGTAAGTGACTTTGTCCAGTTTATATTTCGTGGTATTTTCCTCCAGACATATTCACATAGTACATACTCAATAAAACTCCTAAGTCTTTTAGAGTTGTCCCAATTACTTTCTGAAAGAAATCCATTTGAGACTTTTATTTTCTTTGCTAATATTCAAAATGTCATCATATCTATGTTTTTTCACATTGTGCTTCATCTTATTTCCAGACATTAAACACTCTTATTCCTTATATATACTTTTCGTTTGTAATTGCCAAGTATCTCTTCTTAACAGCTTTTAACTGATTGGAATTTGATCCCCAAGGGGGGAGAGTGTGGGAGAAGAAAGAAAAGTATAAAAAGCATTGAGATAAGCGGTGGTAAGTCACAAGTAATATTCACTGAGAAGAGACAGGAGTTTTTCTTTGCCTTTCAAAATTGACTCAATTTACTTTTGAAGTCATTTTCAGCACAAAATAGACAGCAAACTCACAGTTTTCTCAAGAGATCGTCTACTTATTTTATCCTTTTTACTTTTCAAGGAAACACAATAGACTGGTGGGACCTGTGCAACAGAATTTATTTTCTTAAGTGGAAGGATGAGCTTAAAAAAGAAGGCTCTTCGCTCATGAAACTATCCAGTGTCTTAAAGGCTGCATCTCACTGAAGGGGCACTTAATTCATCTTGGGATTTACAAGTGCTGAAAAAGAACCACTTCCTGAATATACTACTATGGCACATGGAACAACCTAATGTACATGGAATCTGAGGTGAATGAAGTGGAACTTGGGAAGAGTTACAGGCAAAAAAAAAAGAAAAATTACACTTGAAGCAAAAATTCTGTCAACAGATTTGATGGTTTGCACCAGACAGTTTTTTAAATGGACAGGGGTCCTCATTCTTTTTCCTTCCACTCTTATTTTTCTGAAATGTATTTTTATTTATGGAAAGGTTAGGATGAGATTGACCATAGTAACTTGGAAGAAGAAAAGCATTCCTAAGCCAAGATACTAGCAGTGAGGACACTAGCATCGTTCATCCTAAAATAGAGTAATTTCTTTGGAATGTTTGTCATCATTGTCATTGAAAATGTATTCTATGATCCCAGATCAATAAGTCCAGAACAGAATCAGGCAACATATGTATTCTGGTGGAGCTCAGAAGAAATGATTCAAATTTGCGCCTTTTTGAAATTGGGACTGGGTTATTTAATCATTCTTTTATATAGCCATTACCAAAAACTGTAGGGTACACAAGATTGAAGCAAATATTGATTAAGAATCTAAACACAGATTGATGTATTGAAAGTGGTACTTTGCCTGCTAATCACATGATCTCATTCTACTCCTTGTCTGGCACTAATTAATATAGTATATACTATAGTATTAACCTTGGCCAAAACATTTGACATCTCTCCTAACTATAAAATAATGGAGGGTATAAAGTAATGAATATGAGCTCAGAGATCTCTGCGGGACCGTCAAAATTCCTTTGGGTAATGGACTCCTTTGAAAGTCTAATAAATTCTCTAAAAATATAAAAGCGCAAAGAATTTTTCTCTCAAATTCAGGAGTAGATATACCTGTGCTCAGAAGAAAAAGAGAGAGAAACCCTGTCCTGAACTCATCTGATTAAGGATACAACAACTGAAATGATTTGAGAAATATATAAAGTTACAGTTACAAATTCAAATGTGACTACAGGGCTGCCAGGCAAGTAGTATAAATATGTAAGGAGACAATGACAAAGAATCAGTGTGTCTCCATTTCTAAAGCATTGATATTCATAGATAGATGATAGAGATGATAGATAGATAGATAGACAGATAGATAGATAGGTAGATAGATAGATGAAAGATAGATAGGCACATACATATACACACACTTACATACATATATACATATAATGTTCATATATATACATATACTGTGCAAAAAATAATAAATAATAATAATAATGTGGGATGGGTGAGTTAGCCCTTAAGCTACCGGTCTCTGATCTTTGAAAAAGAGCCGCCCAGCTGTAAAGCAAACAAGCCCATTGCAGAGAAAGCCTGAGTAATGCTCACTGGAGTTAGGAAAAAAATTAAGACACAGTCTTACATTGCAGAGGTTACAAAATCAGGCTTTCTGACAGTGTTAGAAAAAGTCATTGCAGTCAAGACTTGCCCACATTTTATAATGTTCAATTGACCATGTTAAACTACACAGGTCTACCTATATGCAGATTTTTTTCGATAAATACCGGAAGTGTTTTCCACCCATGGTTGGGAGTCCACAGGTGCAGGGGTCTGACTATATGCATTGATTTATGTCATTTTGTAGAGAGACCTTGAGCATCCACATTTTTGGTATAAGTTCAGGGGTAGGGGACAGGAGATTGAGTGGGTATCCTGCAAGCAACCCCCATGGATACTGAGGGACAACTTAGGTTTGGGGGAGTCAAGAGTTATATATGGATTTTTAACTGTAGGGGAGGTTGGCGCTTCTATCCCCACATTGTTCAGGGTCAACTGTATTCATAAACAGGGCTTAGAGGATATGACATTCACACACAGAATTTCAAGAAGTGCTTTAATTCCTAGAGGAGTAGCAGGCTTTCTAAAGTCCATGTCTTATGGGAACATGCCTTCTTTCCCATGTATATCTACTATTTCAGTTGTAGTGGGACCTTTCCCTCTAGTCTCTTTGCTACTGCTACTCAGTAAGACTTTGGCTCCACTTTGGGGCTTTGGGACTAATGCTGTTTGTGGATTCTGTTGGGTATGATGGGAAAATAAGAGAGAGGACAGTTTTAAACAACAAAAAAATCTGCAAATGAACCTCCAATCACTCCAAGTGGCAGCAGATACTTATGACGTGTGGCAAGGAATGTATTGTTATATTTTAAAAGTTTATGAATGCTGATGATTCTTTTCCAATTTTTTCTCTGGCCAATGTCATTACATTGCTGTGAATAAATACCACATGAAAATACCACTTCTCTCTCTTGTCTGAATAAGTAGGTTTATGGACTATTTATCCTGATCTGAATAAGGTAGAGATTGTACCTGTGTTTTTTGTTTGTTTGTTTTTGTTTGTTTGTTTGTTGTTTTTTTTTGAGGTAAGTGTCACTGGCCCTCGTATGTGGGACCGAACCGGGGCCGCTGGCTTCCCAAGCCAGCGCTTAACCACCGAGCCACTCGCCCGGCCTGTACCTGTGTTTTTTAATGGAGATTAACCGCAGTGACTGCTTGGCCCAAGGTCATCTCGCGAATAGTGTAGTGGTTAATAATTGGCTTTGGAATAAGATCACACATTTCACACACCTCTGCTGCTTTCTACGCATGCATGTTTAAAGCTCTCTAAGTCTGAGTTTCCTCATCTAAAAATGGAGATAATAATAGTAGTTCATTGAGTTTGGGGAGGGCCAAATAAAATCATTGAAGAATTTAGCTCATTACATGGCATATTGCAAGGTCTGAAAAACATTATCCATTGTTATTAAATAGGTTTTGTTAATTTCACTTTGGAATTGGCTTTAACTGTTCAGCTACATATATCAACTTATAAAAGCATGCAAAAGCTCCTAGAATAGCAATTCTAAATCCATGCCCTCCTTTATTGTGTGTCAATAGCACTGCCTTTCTACATGAGAGACCATATCCGTCAATGTAAACTAATAAATCAAGGTCCCAGGGTAAAACATCTAACTTTGGCAAATGGTAAACATCATCAATAGTATGATGAGATTTTATTTACATTTGGCTGCAAAAACATTAAGCACCCCCAAAACATTCACAGAACCAGAAGGAATACATACATGTGTGTACATGACTACATACATGTATGCGTGTGAACATGCAAATACTCACACACTGTATAAATATGTTTGCACACACACAAGCAGGCCTTCATGGCTTGAGTAAAGCAAGACAGAAAAATACATGATGGCTTTCCATTTCTTCACCAGGTAGTGATTCCTGTAAACTCTGTCTTGTGACTGTGCTTTCTCAAGATCTTACCCGCCACCTCCCATGGCCCCCACTCCTCATCCCAACCAAAACCTAAGAAATTTTAGCAGGGATTAGGGCATGGGCACCTTTGGGGAGACATGACTCTGCCTACTACAGGTAGTATGGCAGATTGCATCCCTTTCTTTTCCATGTTCTGTATACAGAACATATTTCCACACCCTCTTATCAGGCCTGGGCATGTGACTTGGCTGGTGAATGAAATGTGAGGAAATGTATGGGGCAGGCAGAACAAAGCGGAGAAAGGAGCCTGACCCATAGCCACTGGTAAGTAATGGAAGAAAGAAATGTGTTGTTCCACGGGTATTTGGGGATGGTTTACAGAAAAAACTAATGACTACAAGCCCAGGAAAGGAGTGATTTTAGGAGAACAATAATACAATCTACTATTCTCTCATTTTAGACACAAATACACACTTTCCTCCCGAACACAAAATATCCAACACTCCTCTTATCCAGATGGTTCACCCTAACCCTCACTTTCTGCTATTTATTTATTACTTTGCAGAGTGAAACTCATTGATTCATTTCTCCCAGAATCAATGTTCAAAATGATTTTGCATTCAAAAAAATTGGAAGCATATTTAAAATTAACCTGAATAACGGAGCACATGGAGGATTTCTACTTTCTGTTTGACATAATTTAGACATTTCTCTTGAATATAAGACAAGAAAAGAGGAGAGAAAAAGAATCCTAGATAGACAAAGGAAGGAAAACAGTTAAAATTTTGTTCTCCTAAATGAAGTATTACATTTTCGGTTTTAATCTGTAGGAGGGAAAGCCTTCTAACTTCCTCGAGCTTCAGCTCAGAGTACACACTGCTCTTCTGCAATGGAGTTTGCAGCTTCAGACCAGCAATCTTCCTATTAAGTAAACATCCCATTAAATATTTCATCAGGAAGTTAGTCTTATCCATATTTAATTACGATGGCTGTCATTCTTTTATGGGGAGGGGCATATAACTTTTAAACCTGCCTTGAATTTTTCTCCTCTAAAATTGACATATTTTATGGGATTTTCATCAGATACCACTGATAATAAGGGCCATTTCCACCTGTATCAATGGGAGTTATTAGGAAAAGGGGTGTCAGACATGGCAGGAGATTATGATTTTATTCCTACAGTAGATCTCCCTTATCCATAGTTTTGCTTCCATCGTTTCAGTCATCCTTAATCAGGGGCTCTGAAAATATTAAATGGAAAATTCCAAAAATAAACAATTCTGAAGTTTGAAATTGCACGCCACTCTGAGTAGTGTGATAAAATCTCATGCGGTCCCACTCCATCATGCCTGGGACATGAATCATCCCTGTGTCAAGGATATGTACGTTGTCTATGCCTACCCACCCATTAGTCACTTAGCAGCTGTCTGGGTTATCAGAACGACTATTACGGCATCTCATTGCTTGTGTTTAAGTCTCCCCTACAGTAGCCATAACACTATGTCACAATGCCTATGCCATTCACCTCACATCATCTCATCACATAAGCATTGTGTTATATCTGACATAGTCACAAGAAGAAGGGTGAGTACAATGAGATATTTTGAGAAAGAGAGCTAGAGAGATCACATTCACACAAAGTTTATTACAGCATATTGCCACATATATATAAAACGATACAGTATATTCTTCTATTTTATTACTAGTTACTGTTGTTAATGTCTTACTGTGCCTAATTTATAAATTAAACTTTATCATAGGCCTGTATAGAAAAAAAACATAGTATTATTTAATATATATATATATAGGGTTTGGTACTATCCTCCATCTCAGGCATCACTGGGGGTCTTAGAACATACAGCTGGTGGATAAGGGGGGACTAGTGTCTTTGCCAATCTGATTTTGGAATAAAGTATTCGCTAACTGAATTAAATTATAGTGATTTCCCAAACACACAAATTGACCAACTGAAAGACTAGACGTTTCTTGTTTGTTAGAGAAGAAACCTCTGAAAAACAAAGATTAAATCAAACATAAATTGACCTTAGTTTATTACTTGGGTTTTCCATACAGATTTGTAAAAGTACTGTTCGTAAGAAAAGACTGTAGAAAAATCTAAGAAAAGTTAGCAAATTATTTAGTCTAATGCCTAATTTTGTAGATGAAGAACATGAAGTAATTTGTTTAAGGTATCATAATTAGACCGGAAAAATAACTTGTTCTTTTTACATGTATTCTTTCACTCTATATTTCCTTTAAAAAGATGATCAATTCTCATATACAAATTTTCATATACATTTTTGTTCATAATCATCTTTCTCTTGACCTTACTTTTTAACACATATGCCAATGAGGTTTTCAGGGTTGTTTTTTTTTTTTTCTTTTTTTGTATTCTTCTTATTTCATTTGCATGCCTTTTTATCCAAACCTTTATTACAGCAACATTCTCATTTACATAATAGTTTATCTTTTTTATTTTTCTACTTGAAACATAAGTTTTTTGAGAGTAAGCAGTCAGGATTTTTTTCTAGGTGGTTCCAGGTACTAAAAAATGTCTGACCAACAACAGGGATTTGATAAATAATTGTTGAATGAATGAATCCATTTTGTTTCAGACTTTTCATGAGGACTGGTTCATTACTGCAGGAATGAGAGGAAGGCCCATAAATGGCAATCTCAAATAGGAATAAAAAGAGCCTTAGTTAGTGAAGATCCTTTAAGAAATACATGGAATTTAATCCCCTTATGTATAAATCAAGTGACCATTCATTACTAGTGATTCAGAGGTGATTCCAAGGCCTGGGAAACACTTTCCAGATGCTTACTGATCTAGGGGCCAAGGGTAGTTGGCATTTTTATGTTACAGTTACTAATGATATCTGTCCAAGCTAATAGGAAAGGGAAAAACATTTCAGACAGCTTTTTGAAATCAAGATTAGTTGTCCTGCTAAACACTTAGGTAAAAAATTAGAGTCCATTTTGCATGAACTGTTAACTTCTCAAAGACATGGCTGGGGACAAAAATAACTCAGTAGGGATTTTTCTCTTAAAGTACGCAAGAGGAACATAAAACGGAAAGGCGAGGACAGAGAGGAGATACAGGCAATAGAACGCTGAGTCTCTGACAGAGTCTGTGTTTATAACTCTGTTTACTTATTGACAGCCTGGGTGGGATCACAGCACAATGCCATCTCAGCTAGTACATTGTTTCTAACAAGATTTAATTTCTACAGCCTCAAGAGTGTGGGGCTTGATTGCTGGAAAATCAGCAGTGGGAGGATTCACATTTACTAGAGCAGCAGCTATAATTGGTCAATCATTTTGAAGCCTCTAGAAAATGATATATATGCCCAGCCCCTGGCTCTGCAGTAAGATACATCTTCATAGTGGGTGCTTATCATTGATTGTTTACTGTGAATGAAATGTCCTGGAGGTTACTACCCGTTTTCATCTGGAGATGAAACTCTCTTTTATGCTGGAGAATGCCATCTCCTGTGATGGTTGAGGAAATGGGGATTAAACTTGCAGATCTCCTTAAGAAATCCAAATCCTGCTTAACATATATCTTCAATAGGAAAAGAGAAAAGCGGAAGAAAGGTAGAGGGTTTCTTTTGGATTGTCCACTTGCTCAATGATGGCGTTCCTATGCAGCTCAATTGGCCACAAGAGGTCATGGGACAAAAATCATGGTAGGACCATGCTCCTCAATCCCAAATCCTGTGGCTTGTCTCTATTTAACCAGCAAAACATATTCCCTGAGGCAATGCCTCCTCACTGCCCCTCGCCCATCCCTCCAGTTCATGCCCTCACCATTTCTTTCCTGGTCTGAAAAGGCATGTCTTGGTTGGTCTCACTACTTTCCTTCTTGATCTTCCTAAAGTCTCTTTTATATACATCAACTAACGTTGTTCTTTTAAAGACTATACAGCTCACTCATTCAAAACCCATCAATGACTTTATGTCACATTCATACTAGAATCCAGACTTTTGTCACAGTCCACAAGAGCCTACCCAAGCTGGCTCTGGGCTCTTCATTGCTTTTCTGATGTCATTTTTTTGACCTCCTGTTCTTTCCCCGACTGTAAATCAGTGAAACTAGGCTTATGCCTATCAAGAAAATTCCTGCTCAGAGGAACAATGATACTTGTTTATGATTATGCCCAAGGCTTGCTCTCTGGTTTAACCCAGGTCTCTTCTCAGACCAATAGATCAATAGAGACATTCTGGTTGCCACTTGCTTGGTTTTTCTTCATAGCTCTTACCACTTCCTGCATTTAGTTTATGATCTATCTTTCTTTCTACGGTTTTGAGGGCAGAATGATATTAGTGCTGCATCTCTAGTGCTTAGAACAATTTCTGATGTATGGAAAACATTCAATATATATTTCATTAAGAAATAAAAGAGTTAAAAAAGGAGGAAGGTAGGGAGAGAAGGGGAGGGAGAGAAGGAGAGAAGAAGATAGACCTTAAGTTTAAAAAAATAAAAATTAAGCAATTAATAGATTGTCTTATTTTATAATTTATTACCCAAGAGGATGAGATGAAGAGCTTTAGCATGCCAAGAAAGTGCAGGCAAAACCCCAATTCCTAAGAAAGTTCAGAAACACAAACCTACTTTTTCCCACTGAATGATGCAAATACTTGTGGGTGTCTGTCTGGTAATGAAGAGGCAAAGCAGTTCTAAGAGTTGCTGATTTGTTTTTGTTCAATTTTAGCTGATTAGCAATGTACTGACAAATAAACAAAACCATAAAACATGAATAAAAAACAGAGAGAGCTGACATTGTTCAATTAGCACCAGCTGTGAAGCAAACTTTGTAATTTGTGATCAATTACATTAAATAACATGGATCTTATGCTGTAACTATTAGGGATCATGTCGAATGTTAGGTGAGAACTCACTATGGAACCCCTCTTATTCATACTGCTCATTTGCCTAATTTACTCATTTAGTGAAAAAAAAATCCAACAAACAATAAACACCTGTACTTTGCTTTATGGGTCATTTCCTTCCCAGTTTTGAACATCGGGGAAAAAAAAAAAAAAAAACCTGAGCAAACATTTTGCTTTTACCTCAATTCACTATCTAATAGCAAAGTGGGTATGAATAGAATGTTCATTTTGGTTTTATTTGTTTAGCATTTACTCTGTACCAAGCACTGTGCTGTACTAAGCAGAGGTGAATAAACACATACTTAGGAGAAAAAAATCTCTATTTCAGATGCTGTTCTCTGGCACTATATTCAGAAAGCTGCGACAGCAAACATTATTACCTGAACCCGAAGTAGTGTTTGCTATGCCAGGCTCTGTGCTGGGTACATTTCATATGTTATATCTATGACAAAACTGCAAGGTGGGTATTACTGTTCCATTTTGTAGAGGAGGAAAAAGAAACTAAGAGAAGTTGACACCCAAAGTAGTCCAGCTGATGGGCAAAAGAGTCCATACTTCTATCCAGCCATGCAGATCTGTTTGTCCCTAATGCCACTGCCCTTACCTACCACATCAAATCACCTCTTAATAAATCAGAAATGTCATCTATGGCTAGGTAAAATTTGTTTTCTTCTGAGGAATTAGCCTGAACTTGGCACAATTAACAAATAAACAATAGTGATCACCTAATCTTAGTGGGTTTTAATTTCTAGAACAGTGATACTAATTACTAATCCAAAAGAGTTTAGAGGCTAATTCCTGGTGTATGTACATGAGAATAAAAGCAGCATGCAATCTAATAACCCTTAAAGAATGGGAACCTGAAAAAGTCAACAAAATAATGATTGAGTTCAGTTCTTTATAGGAATTTAGTTCTTTATAGAAATGAATATATTGCTGGGTTTAGAGACCAAACATATTTCAGTTACATTAGCAAATATAAAACCACATTACAGACAACTGGCAAAACTTAATATGCAGAAGAAAAAAATATATATCTAGAAAAGCTGAACTCAAAGAGTAAGAATTTGTTCATGTGTTTTGGGAGACCTTAGGACTATTTACAATATTCCAATTCTCATGCTTTAAGGTATGGAATGTGTTTGGAATGTCCTGTGATTTGAAGTCAAGCATGACCATCTGTCTTTCTCAGCTAATGGAATACGAGAGGAATCTTAGGGTTTCACTTCTGGGGGCAAAGCAGTTAGGAGCTAGTGCACAGTGTGCCTTATTTTCTTTTTCCTGGCATAATGACTGGTAAGGCTCCTGACGGTGTGGGCTCTCATCAGTATGGGTCCCTGATGAAAACCAGGGGGACCAACTCAGCGTGGACGTGGGGCACGAGTGAGAAATAAACCTGGGACTTGGGTATGGCTTGAACCACAGTGTAAACAGCTCATCCTGGGGGCCGGGGGAGAGGAGAGTCCAATCTGACATTATTTAGGGCATAGGGTCCTCTGACTATGACCATTTGAGGTGGACCTGAGGAAGAGAAATAATTTCATCAATAATCATCTTGATACCATGAGCTGTTGATATGGGCTAATTAACTTCTCTTTATTCGATTATTGCTCACCAAAGTATCTTCCAATGAGAACGTCTCTTGCCATACAGCCTGTAGGAAGATGGTAGACTAATATAAAACATCTCCCTGGCTGTCGATTATATTCCTTCATTATCAAACTGATTCTTTGGCAATCTAAATTATTCATCAGGTTTCCAGTAGTTTCCTTAATGTAGCTCTGGCCCTGAGAGAAAGACCACATGAGTGTGGGTCCATTGGATAAAATGGGTGTGGGGAGTCACACATCTGCTTGTGAGATAGATATAGAGATAGAGACAGAGGTGGAGAGGGAGAAAAAAGGGAGAGGGAGAGAGAAATTGCCTGGCTATTTCTAACAAGATCCTTGTTTAAATTCTGTTCTCATGAGATGACCAAGCACCCCTTAGTCCTTCCGAATCTGATGAAGCAAAATATGTTCATAAAACTATGTCTATACTTTTCATCAGTGCTCTTCAGGCACTTATTTCTGGTCAAGAAGGCAGGTGGGGAAAAGCAAAAGCGGGGGTGTCTCAGCTTTCCCTATTGGATTTCCAGATTGCCTCATGTGCTTAGATATTTTGTTGAACAAATAACCTCCTCCATCAAATTGACAGGTCTTTTTGGTTAACTTGTTCCCATAATAAATGTCCCATCACCTACATCTATTTTTATTAAACAAGGTGTGGGGAGGAAGGAGGAAAGGTTTTATACAGTCAGTAGGCACTTCTGTTTTCAGCAGCCACTGTATTTTTAATTTGTGTTTTTATACGGTTAGAATAATATGCGCCAGATTATAAATGTCAGGCTTGTAATAAGATTATTTTCTACTGTCATAAATTTTCATAGGAACTCATGGACAGGTTGAGACCCACAAGTACTTGATAGCACCTGACTTATACATTACTCTGCCCCTTCAGCTGTTGATTGATTTCTGGACGTAAATAACAAAGGAAATGTCAGAGCAATAATTTACCCATTCTTTTTGGTCACGACTTGTGTTTCAGAAACATTGTTTATTTTGCTTGGGTTCTGCCTGGACTTATAATTTGTCAGGCCCTCTGTGCACACTTCTCTTTTTGCCTTTGCTCTTTCAAATTATCATCCCAAAGAATAAGCAGCAAGAATCATACATTCATGTGACTAAAACCAAAGCCTTGTGCATCTATGACCACCTATTCTAAACTGAGTAGGGTAGAAAAAAGCCAGTACAAAATCTTGAAAAGAAGCAGCGTTAATTAAATCCATTTGTCTGTTGAATTAATTTCTAACCCTCAGCTTGATAGTTAAGACCTTTCATGCTATACCATTTTTTCATTGCTTCCCTCCCTCCCTCCAGCCAGTTCTCTCCTCTCTTCCTTCTTTTTCTTCCTTAATAAAACGTGCATTAGTGTCGAGAACATACTTCTAAGCTCAGCTGGAATATTTGTCACAACATTTCATTCTTTTTAACCTCTGTGCCCACCCTTGCTTACAACATTTTCTCAGCTAAAAATGCTCTCCTTTCAGTTTCTATAAACACCATACATAAGTAGGCTCTATTCTAAAGTTATTCGATACATTTACTCTTCCACTAAGGCTTTAACAAACACTTGAGTCTGTGTGCAACTCTTTACTTGTAACTCTCTACTATGACATTTACCAAAGCCTTCATTATTTTAGAATTACAGTAAAACCTTGGATTGCGAGACAAACAAACATTTCTAATACATTTTAACGTGGTAAACGAGCGATGTCTTGCAATATGAATAGTGTGGTTCCAGAATGAATTATGCTCACAAACCAAGATATTACTGTACATGTATACTCACCATTTTAATCCTGTTAGACCAGGGGTTGGTAAATTTTTGAGACGGAAAAGCCAATCCTGTCCCTCACAACAATTTAAAAATTATCCAAGAGCCATAAAACAAATGCAATCACCATGATGTGAATAATATCCTTGAAAAATTTTATAAATGAAACTATGATGGTTTTATTTTCAATCTTACTTCAGACCACATGTATGCACCCAAAGAGCCGCGTGTGGCTCACGAGCCGCAGTTTGCCGACCCCTGGTCTAGATCATTAACATGCTAACTGCCTGTGGGAGGAGGCTGACTAAAATCTGTCTGATACACCTTCAGTGCCTTGGATAGAACATATGAAAAAAAAAAAAACACCTAAATAAGACTCAGAATAACAGCAATAAATGTTACAGAAAGGGTACAACACTAGGGGGCAAAGAGATAAACAGATCAGAGTTGAACACCTGGCTTGTAATTTACTGACTTGAAATTCTGAGGACCCTTTGCCTCTCAATTGCCTTTTGTATAAAAGTGGAAATAACTACAGCTCTTTTTTCCTCCCTGGAACATTTACAACTTCAAGATTTATGAGCCTAATACATGCCTTCTGTTAAATGATTCAACGTCAGATAAATCAGAGGATCTTACTGTCACAGGGAGAGGCTTTAAAACCAGCGGGCGTGGGGCCGGCCAAGTGGTTAAGTGCTGGCTTGTGATGCCAGCGGCCCCGGTTCGGGTCCCACATATGAGGGCCAGTGACACTGCCCTCAAAAAAATAAAATAAAATAAAACCAGCGGGGGTAATTTTACAGACTCTGGAAAAAGGATTGAACACATCAAACTCCTTTAATGCAATAGTAGCAGATACTCATTACTGAACCCTTCACAAATGGCAGGTTCTGTGTTAGGGACTTTAGATAATGTTCTCCAGTCCTCAGTGACCAAATGAACAAACAAAATCATGCGATGGTCGATTTCAAGGCACCTACTTCACTCGTGAAAACACAGAGGCACAGTTAGGTTAAGTCACTTGGCCCGCTGAGTCAGAATTCAACCACTGTCCGTCTGATACTGAAGCCCATGCCAAAGAAATTGAAATTCTTATGTACCCTATGCATGTACATGAGTGGCATCGATAGATACTATAGTGATTGTGCATTTGTTGGTACAGAGTGTAATTAGTGTTTTCAAATATCTCATGTGTCAGTTTGGTTACTTTCAATGAATGTTCAGACTGAAATTAGGAATCTTTTTTGATTGCCACCCCTGATAAGTGACATTTTTATTCACTCTGTAAGTAACTAGTGGTAGTTCCCAAAGGGTATATAACCAGCGCTGCCCTGCCTCGTTGCCAGTCTCCGTGTCCCAGGCCTACCGTGCTGCTCCAGGCCTGTGAGTTGTACAGTATGCCCAGCAAGCAGTGGGCGGGGTTTGCACAGAATCACCCACATTCTGCTCTTTTCCAGGGGCTACATGGCATAAGTCAGAAGGCTGGCATTAGAGATACAGGCTGACGGCGTGGAATGCAGCCACCCTGGAGACAACCAAAGGGGTCCACGCCAAAGTCCCCATGCAAGGTTCTGGCACTGGCCTGTCAGTCCTGACACAGGGTCCAAGAGAAACTCCCCATCTTTGATTGCGGAAATAGTTCAGTCATCCTATGTCAGTCAAAAATGAGCCCAAACTACTGCACGTTCATTTGTGCATGCATGCCAGTGTCAAATGTGCCCTTGCCAATTGACAAAATGTTCACACACACTGGTTTTTTGTTTTTGTTTTTAGCTGAGCCATCCTGACATCTGTTGGCAGCTCAACGGCAGCTCAGCTCGGGTTGGGCATCGAACTGCTGTTGCTCAGAGCTCAGCTCGCACTCTTGAGCGAGCTCTTAACCAACTGAGCCACTTAACTGGCCCAACACACACACTTGTTTGATTCTAACCCCACCCTGAGTGAGCTGTTTCTCCTCTCAGTTATATAGTACATTGTAGTCACTCTTTCAGTCTTTTATTTCCTTTTGAAATAGTTCCCACTTTCATTTTCCTCCTTTGCAAGTACTGTAATGTTTGGGGATACATATCCGTTAATTTTATGAGTAACATGCAGTGTTGCATTGTGTATGCATTTTTATTTTACATTAACAGTGTTATACAATGGACCACATTCTGTACATATTTTTTTTCCTTCAGTGCTGTGTTTTAAAGATGGAGAGATGGTGCTATGAGTATATCTATCCTTTTTACCCTTAATTGTGTATTAGTTGCACATCATTCTACACCAGTAATAAACACTTGGACTGTCTACAACTTCAGTTTTTTCTGACAAAACTGTGCTGGACATCCTCATACACACAGATGACTGCATCATTAGACTCAAAGAAACAATGCCCAGGATTCCTGTAACTCTCCACACATACCCACCTTGGCATAACTTGGCTTTCTAATTTTTCCCAATCTGATGCATGCAAAGTTATATTTAATTGTTTTAATTTGTATTTTGCTAACATTAAATATGAAACCATATGTCCTCTATGAAAATAGGGATTTTTGACAGTTGCGTTTCATGATGCATTCCTGGGTTCTATTGCTGGCAGTGGGTAGATTCTCAGTAAATGTCTATGGAATGACTCATCATACACTGATGATCCATTTGGGTGTCTCTTATTATTATTATCATTATTTTTATTATTGTTTTTATATTGAGTTGTCTTCAGTGTTCTTTTGATTTGTATGAGTTCTTAATATATTATAGATATATTATAGATATAAATATTTGAAAGTTTATTTAATCTTTTCTCCCAATCTTTTCTTTTAATTTTGTTTACATTTCCTTAACATAACAAAAATCCTGAATTCTGGTATAATCAAATAAATAAAATATTTTCCCATATAATTTGTTCTTTTATGCTACTAGTATTACAAAAATCTTTTCCCGCCTGATATGTCATAAATTTGTATTCCTCCTTTTCTTAAATTAACGTTATAGTTTTATATTTCACACTCGGGTTTATAATCTACCCAGAGTACACATTTATTAATACATTGGGTCGTCAGAAAAGTCATGATGTATTTTTTTCTATGTTTTTGTTGCAAAAATGAGTCATGACTTTTCCGACAACCCAATATATGATGTTACAAAAGGGTACCTTTCATTTCCCCCCACATTTTGAACTGTATTTCACACTGCTATCTACTAAGTGGTCTGTCTTTGTTTCATTGATTTGTGGAGCTCGATTTGTCTTACGGCACATTTCCACATGAACATGGCTTTGCTTTTGGTGTCTCATTCTACCTCAGGTATCTATTTCTTAGTTCTGCACAAGAAACATCCCCAGTCTCTTGTTTTTTATACCATAGCTTTGTAGTATGTCCTCCTCTTTTTTGCATCTTTCAAAATTGGCTTAGCCATTTGTTGACTCTCATTTTTTCATGTAAATTTTAGAATAAGTGTCTTGAGGTCCTATAAATTGGATTTCGATTGCAATTGCACTGATTTTAGAGATTGGTCTGGGGAGAACTGAGATCTTTAAATATGGACTCATTTTACCCCAAAACAAAGAATGCCACTCCACTTATTTTGATTTTTCTCTTTTGGTCTTTTAATCAAACTATATTTTTTCTCCATAGAATTACACATTCCTGGTTAATTCCTAGATATTTTATGTTGGTTTCTGTATAGTATGTTATTTTTACTATATTTTTTAGTTTATTTTCGTAAGTTGATCTTATACTAGCAAACTTTCTAAACTACCTCTTCTTTGATTTTTCTAAGGCATTCCTATCTTCGGAGAATAATGAAAATCTTATCTCTTCCCTTCTAGCCCACACCAATGGCAGGTCTACCAGCAATCTAGAAAACAGTGGTGATGATACTGTCACTGCATGGAGTTGTACAGTGTGTGTCCTGCCAGACTCTCTGCAGTGCCATGCACATCACAGTCTGCAGGAATGATGCCCGCAGACTAGTGCAGGGCGATAACTTCTGCTTCTGTAGACATTGCCCTGAGCAACCTTGACTCATCTCCAAGGCAAAGACAGTATCTTAAGTTCTTCCCTTAGAAAGAACATATGCTGCAGGGTTTTGGTAAATGACATTTAACCAAGTTAAGAAAATTCCCAAAGTGTAAAAAGTTTCTTTAAAATTGAAATATATAAATACCAACCTTTTTTTTTTCCAAAGTCTTTTTTTCTTCTTTGGTTAATAATCTAGTGAAATTACTTGACTTTTTTTTTTAATTAATTAATTTATTTTTTACTAAGTAAAAAAATTTAAACCTGGGTTAAATATAACTTGATCACATTGTTCACATCTGTTTTACTATACTGTAGTTTCTATTAGGTAAAATGTTATGAAGTGTTTTGGTATGTATGTTCTTCCAAAGTGGCTGTACTACTTTGCATTCTCACCAGCAATGAATGAGAATTCTTGTTCCATATCGTCATTAGCATTTGCTGTTGTAGGTGTTTTGGATTTTGGCCATTCTAAGGGTGTGTGGCGGCATCTCATTATTGTTTTAATTTGCTATTTCTCGATCACATATGATGTTTAGCATCTTTGTATATGCTTATTTGCCATCTGTAAGTCTTCTTCCGTGAGATATCTGTTCAGGTCTTTTACCTATTTTTTAATCGGGTTCTTGGTTTTTTTGTTGAGTGGTTTTTTGTTGTTTTGTTTTGTTTTGTTTTGTTTTTGTCATTGCTGAGTTTTAAGAGTTCTTTGTACATTTTGGATAACAGTTCTTTATCAGCTGTGTCTTTTGCAAATGCTTGATAGTAACAAAATAATCCTAATTCCTCCTTACCTGTAACATTGCTGTTATTCATTTCACTAATAAATACACATATGTAAGCATATATAATATATAGAGAGAGATATACAGATTTGCATTTATATGTGTATATTTAATTGAATACATTGCTGCTAGTGTTATTTTGAACATATTGTTATCTGTTAAACTGATTAAGAATAGGAAAACTAAAACTTTTGTATTTTACCTTCACTTATTCTCTCTCTGATGCTCTTCAATTTTTATATATATTCAAGTTTCTGACCTATATCGGTTTTCTTCTTCCTAAAAACTTGTAACACTCCTTGCAGGGCTTGTCTATTGTCAACAAATTCCCTCTATTTTTCCTTTTGCCTGAGAAAGTCTTCATTTCTCCTTTATTTAAAAGGATAATTTCACAGGGGACAGAGTTCTTGGTTGGTGGATTCTTTTTTGTTTCAACACTTTCAATATTTCACTACACTCTCTTCCTGCTTACATGGTTTCTGAGAAGTCAGATGTAATTCTTATCTTTGTTCCTTTGTTGGCAAGGTGTTATTTTCCTCTGGCTTCTTTCAGGATTTTTATTTTACCTTTCATTTTCTGAGTTTTGAATATAATATGTCTGGGTATAGCTTTTTGGACACTTGACCTGCTTTGTGTTCTGAGCTTCCTGGATCTGTGGTTTGGTGTCTGACAATAATTTGAGGAAATTCTTAGTGATTAGTGCTTCAAATTTTTCTTCTGTTTCTCTCTTTCTTCTTCTAGTAGTCCCATGACATGTATGTCCCAGTTTAGGGGGATATTCTCTTTCTTTTCTCTTTTTTTTCTAGCCTTTTTTTATGCTTGCTTTTTTTTTGTTCTGGAAGTTACATTGGCCTACCCTCAAGCTTAGGGATTCCTTCCTCAGCCATGTTCAGTCCAATGAGTCCGTTAAAGGCATTCTTTATTTCTGTTATGGTATTTTCTTTTATCTCTAGCATTTCTTGTTGGTTCTGCCTTAGAATTTCCATCTCTCTGCTTACATTGCTCATCAGTTATTACATATTGTCTACTTTATCCATTAATGCCCTCAGCTTATTAATCATAGTTGTTTTAAATTATTGGTCTGATAATTCCAACATCCCTGCTCTATCTGAGTCTGATTCGGATGCTTTCCCTGTCTCTTCAAATTGTGATTTTTGTCATTTAGTATCCTTTGTCATAATTTCTTGGTAGCTGGACATAATATAATGGTTAAAGGAACTGCTATAAATAGACCCTTAGTAATGTGGGAATATTCCATAGTCTGATGACTAGGTCTCAGTTTTCAATTGGTCAGCCCTCACTCCCTTCAGTGGGGCAGGATGGCAAGAGTGGCCTGGAGTCGGGTTTTTCCATCCCCCAGGTAAGTTAGTTGCTAATAAAACTGCAATAGTTGAGGTTCTGATAAAATATTTTCTTCTGAGATCAGGTCTTGAAAACACAAAAAATGTTCTAGTGTATTTCTAAATGGGTTACTTTTCCTTTCCCCTTGAAAGAAGCCAGGGAAATTTTCTCCAATATTCAGGGAGAGAATCTGGTCAAGCTCCTGGATGTAAAATTTACAAAGATGTAAGGGTCCTCCTATGACAGGGCGTTTCTGGCATTTTTAACTCCTAGACTTGTCCACGCTGAACCAAAAACAATTGTTGGTTACAACTAAAGCTTTCCTACCCGGCACTGGTTCTCACAGAGATTTCTGCTCTTGGGTTTCTACTCTACTAAGTTGTGGCTCTCTGCATTTTCTCTCTGTCTCTCCAATTTTAGAGGTAGTGGTTGGCTTTGTGGCCTCAGTTCTCTGAACGATCTAAGAAGGGTTGTTGATTTGTTAGTTCATTTACCTTTTACTTACTGTTTTTTTTTTGTTTGTTTGTTTTTTTGTTTTTTTTTTTTTTAATTGGGGAATTGGCGGAGGGGAACAGCGTTGGGGAATCGGGGAAGGGGAACACACAAGTTGCCGTCTTTTTGTTCTTCAGTTTAGTTGCGGAGGATGTTGCTTCACTGTTGGTATCGTCATTGCGCTCTTCCCGGATGAGGCAGATCGGTCGCTGGCCTCTGGATGTCGCTCACCGCGGCTATTGGCAGCTCACGCTTGGCTGTCAGCCGCTCACGCTGGCTGCGGGCCACTCACTGTAGCCTATGGCAGCCCACTGCAGCAGGGGCTGCAGCCCACACCATCACCGGGGCTCGCACAGCCCAGCTCCAGGTGGAGCTGTTGTTAGCTGTAGAGGGCAGTGTCACTGGCCCTCATGTGGGATCCGAACCGGGGCCGCTGGCATCCCAAAACCAGCGCTTAACCAATGCGCCACTCGGCCGGCCCGCCTTTTACTTACTGTTAAGGTGGTTTGATGACTTTCAAACTCCTTACATGTTGGACCAGAAACCTTAAGTGCTTACTTATTTTTAATAACTCTTTTATTTTAGAATATATTTAGATTTATAGCATTGTTGCAAAGATAGTATATAGAGTCCCCATATACCTCATGTCTAGTTTCTCTATTATTAACATCTTATATTAGTACGGTATATTTGTCAAAATTAACAAACCAATATTGACACATAAATTTACATTGACACAATGTAAATGTATTACATAAAATCTGTATTTCATTCAGCTTCCCTTCATTTTTATCTGCTTTCCCTTTTTCTGTTCCAGGATCCAGAATACCACACTACATTTAATCATTATATCTCTTTAGAGTTCTCTTAGCTGCAACAATGACTGTACTTTTATGGCCAATTTTTCATTGCTTTGTTTAACTTCATCAACATTCTCCCTTGTGTCACTGCACACATTTTTATGATTAATTTAAATAATTGATCTCTTTTTCTTTCAATTTATGTGATAAATGTTGTTCTGTCTTAAGTTTTCTTTTAATGGTTGTATTTCCCAAGCATTTGGATATTTTGTTGGAGAGCTGCTGTCTCCCAGGAGTTCTCAGAAAAATCTGAGTATTATTGGGCATAGACAAGGAGCCAGATCCCAGGCCTTAGTGGTCTCAGCTCTTCCTGTGAGTTTAAGGACATGAGAGAGGACAAATCTTAGAACTGCTGCTAACTACCCCCCTTTGCTGCCTTTCCACCAGGCCAATTCTGCGATCACGGGTTTTCCGTTGAATAAGCCACCGGGAGGAAGAAAACATCCTCTTTAGATTGTAGTGCACCATGGCTGGGAGTTTGAAGGGAGCCGGGAGGGAAGAGTGACTGTTAGAGAGGGTGAGGCCATCCACATAATCCCATCAAGTTGAGCTGGGCTTCCCAGCCACTCATCCCAGGTAGCCTGAGTAACTGCTGCTGACCATTGATTCCTGGGACATCAGGCAGCCAGAAATCTTCCCAAGCCAGGTGAGGGGAGGCAGGAAAGACCTCAATGTTTCCACAACCTCCCTGCAGCTCCTGTTATCCCACCCCTAGTGCTGCAAGATGTCACCTGCCACACATCAGTTCACACAGCGTTTGGTGTCCCCAAGGTTTTTTCACAAAACTCCCAGATCTATACTTTAATCTGTCATTTCTCTGAGGTTGTTTGGAAGAGGGAGTCTACCTTTTGTGCCAATTTTCCATATTTTCAGAAGGCAACTGGGGCTTAGGGAGTCTAAGATCCCAAAGCCAGTAAGAGGTAGATGTAGGACACAGACTAATATCTAAGGACTCAAAAGCTAGAACACTTTCCATACCACCTCTTAGGCCTACAGATGCAGGATGTCAAACACAACACAGGTCCCTGGAGTACCAGACTACCATGACAACCAGTGAAGTAAGTCACGTGGGTGCACTGCACATCTGAAACGGTACTTCCATGAACAACTCTCCTGATAGATTTTCCAAAGTTAACAGCAATTTCAAGAGAATGGGAAGAAATAATTATGGTTTTTTGGGTTTTTTTTTTTTTTTTTTTTTACTTATTCGATATAAACTTACTAAGGACCCATTGTGTATAGGCACTGATCTATATATTGGGAATAAGGTAATAAGAAAAAATAAAATGAAATAAAAAGTAAACAAAAAAACCAGACAAACTGCCTACTTTTAGGGAGAATTTTTCCACTTCCTAAGAGAGGTAGTCAGGGACATAATTCTCACATGTAAACAAAACAAAATACTTACTCATTGAAAGTATACAGTCCCTACTTGAATATACCATGAAAACTACAGGTCTATAGTCACACACACTTAATTTCTCCTAATGAAATATAACATAATACTTGGAACTCACTGGGGATAACCTGTTAAGTAGGCAATGACGATCTTCAGTAGTTTCCAGAACGCTCTTCTCTATGAAGTGATAGCCGATCTATGCTCTTTTCTTACTTCTATCCATTACAAATTACTCCACAAAATTATTAGTAAGTCAAGATTTCATCCAGACATAATTAATTTTCCAAAACCTTTGCAAAAGAAATATATCTGTAAGTTGAACATTAGAAAAATATTGGGGGTAAGATGAGGTCAAGTTCTTCTACATTCCCCAGAAATCATGTACCTAGCAGACCCAGGCAGCAAAGCAAGGTTATCTTGAAAAAAAGAAAAGAGAAGGTAGATCCAAACAAACAAACAAACAAACAAACAGTCCTGATGTTTTTTTCCTATATACAAACTACTGATTAAAGCTACAAACTGCTTGGAAACAGGTGCCAGCAGAGAAGAAAACAAAATCACCCCTCAGGATGGGCTCTAGGATAATATGCTTAATACATTTCTCTCTCACTATCTTATCAGGCAAGCAAAACACTACAAGCAATTTTCAGTGGAAGCAGAGAGACACTTTCTGATGGCTGCACTCTGGAAAAGCCAATAAAACCAGTCACTGGGCAGTTGTGTGGCTCTGGAATTGATCAGCATAAACAAATACCAGGGTCCGGGACCAATTGCCAGTATCTCCTGGCAGTATAGGGAGCTTGGGACGCAGAGAGGGAGGAGCCAGTTGGGACAGGGCGGGCTCTTTTGGGTTAGCTTTTGAAAACAACTGTTATTTTACATGACACACATAAATGTATTCGAGAGGCTATCACAATGCCTTCATTGGCGCACTGACAGGTAGAAAGAAGAAAAAATAAGAGGAGGGGCGCTCCATCTGTAAATCTGTCATAATAGCTATAGTAAGTACAGGCAAATATTGGTTATAAAAGTTCAGTAGAGTTAGTGAGAAAGAAAAGAATTCTTATCCCTGGCAAAGAGCACAACAGGGATGAGAAGCAGAATCCATCAGCATGGATGCTTGTTATGGTCAGCCCAAGAGCCCTTAAGCAGGAGGCTCAGGAACTGTCACTCCCATGTCTCAGTGTGAAAACACACACACACACACACACACACACACACACACACACACACACAATCAGAGCTTCTCCTTCTTAATGTAATATCCAACAGTGCTCAAGGGAAAAATAATGTAATCTTAAATTTGATCTTATCCATTATGTCAAAAATGGTATTTCTGCCTCCCACCCCAAGGGACCATTTGGTAATATCTGGAGATATTATTGGTTGTCACAACGGAAGAGGGCAGTATTGGCATTTGGTGGGTAAAGGCCCCACAGCATGTTGATGGGCATCTTACAGGGCACAGGACACTTTCACTCTAAACACAAAAGTATCCAGTCCAAAATATTAGGAGTGTCAAAGTTGAGAATCCATGCAATATATATGACAGTAAATGAGATCAGCTGGATGTGAAATGTGGGTCACTGTTGTATTTTATTTCATGACATTGTATAAGAATCTTACACTTTCATTAATAGGTATTAAAGAGAAATTTTAAATAAGGTGTCATATCTCAGGGACAGACCTAACACTGACATTGGGGTTAGTCAGATTGTGTTCCTTCTCAACTGTATCAAATAATATTTTGTTATTAACACCATACACCTCATATACTAACAAAGCAAAATAAAACTGTTCTTTTTTATCAAACTGGAGACGATACTATGAAGAAGTCACAGTTCCCTTACCACTGAGATCTTTGCCCTGTATCCCTGGAGCTGAAAATTTTAATACATCCACAATCAAGAGCACCGCATTGTTGGCAGAAAGTTAAAGGGACTTGAACATGCTTCTTTCTTTTCTAGAACAAGGGAAATGATATCTTTCCTCAAGACAATTGGTACAGAATTGAAGTGGCCCATAGACCCTCTGATTCAGGCATTGGTTTATCCTCTCAAGACATGCATTGACCTACTCTACACCAGGTTCTTTTGCTGGGCACTGGAGTGTCAATAAGATGACAAACACCATCATTTCTCTCACGTAACTTACACTTAGTGTGGTGCGTGTGTTACTGGGGCTGGTGGAAGCCGGGGAGACAGTGTTCACAGATGAATAAACATATACTTAGTGTGGTAGGAAGAATAATCTCCCCTCCACCTACAGAAGCCCACTTCCTAATCCCCAGAATCTGTGAAGATGTTAGCTTACATGGCAAAGGGGAATTCAGATGGTGGATAAAATTAAGATTGTTAATCACCTGACCTCACAATTATGATTGGACTGTCCAAACGAGCCTTGATGTAATCGAAGGGTCTTTAAGAGTGGAAGAAAGGAGTAAGAGGAGGTAAGGCAGGCAGTAGAGGAAGAGGAGAGAGTGATAGGATATGAGAGGGGGCTGGCCTGCTGTTGCTGACTTTGAAGATGGAGGAAGGGACCACCAGCCAATGAGAGTAGGTGGCAGAAAGGGTAGGAATACAGATGTGCCATGGAGCCTCCAGAAGGAAAAAAGACCTTCTCACCACCTTGGTTTTAGCCCAATGAGACTCATGTTGTAATCTGACCTCCAGAACTATTAGATAATACATTTCTGTTGTTTTAAGCCAGTACATGTGTGATTTGTTACAGTAGCTATAGGAAACTAATACAAATGCCAAGTGCTCTGAGGGGGAAATACAGAGATGCACCTAAGCAAGGCAGAGATATGGGGGCTTTTGTGTTTGTGTGTGTGTGTGTGTGTGTGTGTGTGTGTGTGTGTGTGTGTGTGTTCATATGTGTGGTGGGAGCTGGTAAGAGCATCAGTCAGGAAAACCTTTCAGGGTCATTAGACTCTAAGACACATCTGAAGGATGCGTGAGTCTTTTGAAGAAGAGTAGAATAGTGTTCCTGGCAGAAGAAATAGCGTCAAGTCTTGGGTATGAATAAGACTGTGCTCCTGGGGGACTAAATTAAGTTGCTCAGATAACAGAGAAGGAGAAATGCATATGATGAGAAATAAACGAAGATCAGAGGAAGCTTTGTAGACCAAGTTATTGATTCTGGATTTGATTCTAAGAAAACATGAGGAATGGCATGGTCTAAATTTTTTCTTTTTTTTTTTTTTTTTTTGCCGGGGAGCACTCTGGTTGCTACCTGAAGAATACATTGGGGAGAGACAAAGCTGGAAGCATGGAGACCAGTTTGAGACAGCTGCAGTGATCTCTGGGAAAATGGTCCCCCATACAAGGCCAGGGCACTGGAATGGATAGAAAGAGATGGGTTAGGAAAGGAAAAAGCGTACAAATTGGTTACAACAGAGACAAACAACTAGGTGTTGATATAAAGACGGGGGTGGGTGGAAGCAAGGATATAACCTAGGTGTCTGCCTTAGCAAACTGGGTAAGAGATTCTTTCTCTACAACAGAGAAACACACACAGTGCGGGATGGGATCTCACTCAGAAAAAAAGATTGGCTTTAACCATGTTCATGTTGTACGATCTGAGGAAAAGTAGCGGAAATTTGGTCCTGTTCAAAATGTGCACAGATATTCGGTCCATGCCGAGAGGTCCTTGAAACTGGGTGCTGTCTAAAGCATCCACGAGAATATTTGGTCCATGCCAAATGGCCCTTGATATTTGGTCCTGTCAAAAACATCCACACTTAGAAAATGCCCCTGGGTTCAAATAGTCCACAACATTTATTTATATTTTTGGTTTACAAGATTAATACATAAAAAAACACAATAGTGTTTTATTGGTTCAATAATTGTGCTGTGGCTGTATTCTCAATAATAATCCCTCTCGCCTCAGTACCCTAGCTGGTAATGGTGCATGGGGTTAGGTAGATGTGTAGGGGTTGGAATCTTGAAGAACAGAAAGATTTCTATTAATTATGGAACAAATGTCTTTGTGGACATTTGGAAAAGGACATGTTTCAGGGACCAAATAGCAAGAACATTGTGGACAGGACCAAAAGTCCTGCAAGACTGAAGAATATCTGAGTGGAACAGAATGCCAGGAAAACGATTTGCAGATCTCCATGGCTCTGTGATGTTTACAGCTACACTGTGCGATGCGACACTTTGGTAACATCTGAATTCTAGAGTACCCAGAAAGTGGTCAAGGGAAGATTAGCTCCCAGGTGGTTCACCTCTAGGCTTGCCAGTCTGTTTCTTTTAACCTTGAAATTGATTCTAGGGCCATCGACGAAAAGCAATTGTTAATAAATATAATATAGGAACAAGCAAACAAATCTATTTTAAAACGTCATTGTGTTGTGAGTCATAAAAGCTTCTCTAAAAAATGGTGAGTTGTAAGATCATTATACAAATTACTGGACTTTGACTCACATATATAAATGGGTATCAAGGTTTGAAAAAGACTTGTGAGACTTGTGTACAAAGGAGGGGAAAGGAGAGAGAAAGAGAGAGAGAGAGAGAGAGAGAGAGAGAGACAGAGAGAGACAGAGAGAGACAGAGAGACAGAGAGAGAGAGAGACAGAGAGAGAGAGATTGATTCTTTTCCTAAAAGACAATTGAATACACAAAAAGATTCCTTTTCCTGAAAGATAGTTGAATAAAATATATCCTTCCAATGACTTTGAGCAGTCCAGGTTCTGTTGCAATAAATATACATTTCCAAGTTATTAGTGCTTTGCAAACATTACTCACCTGCGGCTGAATTTATGAGCAACAAAACATTTATACATAAATTTGTTTCTGAATACCAGCAGATCCTAGGAACCACAGGACTATTTACAGCCCCTTGCATTCTTCTAGGCATGGGTTGCAGATGTTTTGTTTCATTATTGATAATATGTATTCGTAAATATATGTGTATGCAGAGACTTGAAAATTTGAAACTTGTTTTATTATTCAAAATATATTCAGTATGCCTCTAACCCTTGAATCTACTCAACATCATTCTTCTCACTGCTGTTTCTCATAGCTATATAATCAGCTTACCTGCATTCTTTTTCCACTTGATATTGTCTATATTGAGCTGAGAATTTTTTAACCTCTATAGACCCCAAATTTGCTCATTTTCCCTTCTACCTAAATTTGCATTATGACATGGTATTTATTTTTTATCAAACCTTAGATAGGGAAGTGGGAAGAACACACTTGAACTAAAATACAGTTCCCTTCACTTACCAGGGAAGTGACATTGGCAAGTTATATAACTTCTCTAAATCTCAGTTCCTTCCTTTGTGAAGTGGGGGTAAAATTACATACCATGCAAGTTCACACATGCCTTTCCTGGTTTTACAAAGGGTTTAAGCAAAGAGTTAGTTTCCCTCTTTCCTTTTATTCTCAGTTCCTGAGTTATTTTGCTCCTGACAACACAGCTGAGTGTGGAAATGTTTCAGATTATGTTGCAGTAGACCTGTTCTGCAATGATTTCCGCTACACAAATATATAGCAAGAAATATAGGGAAAGGAGGAAACATAGTTTTACCTCACATCTTTACCTTTTGATATAATTCCAGATACGCCAATCTAAGACCTACTTTCAGGCCAAAATCTTTTCTTGGTTGTCCTGATGCTTTTAGAAGCCAAAGCAATGAATAAAATACATTTTCAAGAAATTGTTAATTGAAATAACTTTAACTTCTCCTCCATATTTATCTGGGTGTGATCACCTCTAGGATATAAACCTGATAGGATCTTTTAAAATCGGTAACAAGAATGACATCTGTCCCATCACATTTCATGAGTTTGTATTCATATCTGCTCTAAACTAAAATATCGGTGAAAGAGGCTTAACGCAGCCTGTTCTCTAAGCTCCCTTTCACACCTGTCCCAAATATGTGAGCAAATACATGACTTGAGAGATTTCTTCCTTCTCAGTGGCTTCCTGAAACCCAGCATAAGTTTCAACTTCTTCCTAGCTAGCCTTTCAGGAAAATAAGATTTCAGGGTGCCTGGTGAGTCATAGCTGTTCTAAGATTCAATCACTTCCCACACAGACTTTTCCTGTAAAGGGCCACTTAGTAAATGTTTTAGGATTTTAGGCCATACAGTCTCTGTGGCATCTCCTCTTCTCTGAGGTAGCATAAAAGTAGACATGGATGACATGGACACCAATGAGTATGGCCATTTTCAAGTAAAACTTCATTTACAAATCAGATAGGGAGCTGGATTTGACTATGGGCCATGGTTTGCCAGCTCTGCTACAGATGACATGGGGTTAATTTCTTTAGTCTTGACTTATTCCCTTTCAATAGGTCAAGATTAAAGTACAATATCAGAATGTCAAGATCAAAATGCAGTTAATGAAAATGTCCACTGAAACAAGGAAAATTAGGATCAAGAGAAAGAAATACAGAAGTTCTGACTTTAGTTGCAAAGTGAATATGTCTGTAGGCTAAGCACCCTGTGAGGGAGGCACTGGGGTACCTCCCAGATTATCTGTGATTCAGAATCAGTTCTTTCTGTTAATCCATTAGGGATTGAAAAATACAAAGCCCTGCACTACAATGGTAAATCAGTTTTAAAAATTCCTAAACATTTAACTTCACTTTCTGCACTTATCTCTGTGTGAACCAGTAGCAAACAGATAAGGACCAGCAGAGGTCCTCGGTTATACTCTGAGGATGTTCAATGATGTATAAGAAAGCAGGTCCCTGCCTAAATATGTTTCTGCCCCAAAGTCTTTGTCACACTTGCTCACAGGATTCTCTGATGCATTCCTTGGAAATAAAAATACACGTTAACCCAGCATCCAAATTATTTTATAATCTGGGTCCTGTCCTATTGTTTTGGCAGTGCCCTCCCCTGCACCCACAAAGGATGATTTCCTGTGCCTGAACACAACTTGTGTTTTCCTACCTTTTGCCTTTGCCCATGCTATTCCCTAGTTCCGTATTGCTTTGAAAAGTCCATATTCAGCATCCTTCAAAACTCTTCTGTGATGTCATATTCCCTCTCCACTGGATGCAATCTGGTCCCCCACTGGACATCCATAAAACATCACATGCTTTTTCTCTAACTATATTTGCTTTAAATATTTTAATATGTTCTTTACTTGTCTTATCCTAAGACCAAACAGTGAAAGTTTGACACTGTATTTTATATGTGATATCATATTTCTCAGGGAGCCTAGCACAGCATCTTTCATAAAATGGTGGTTCCTTACGAATTAGTCCATAAATGAAGGACACTGAACTCAACCCTTAAACATCTTCTCTGACGGATACCTTTTGAATGCTTTCAGAAATGTACTCTTTTGCACCTCTGTCCTTTCTCTTTTCCACTTAGGACAAAGAGGCTTACCAGCAAGAGTGCTTGGGTATATAAAACCACAGGATGCAGCCGTCTGTGGCATCAAAAGCAAACCCAACAGATGCATGACTCATTTACAGAATTTATAAAATGGAGCCTGGAGATTGAAAATACAATTTATAGCTCATTTATATTATTCTGAATGTCACTGTAAAATACACATTTCTTGGGGCAGAAGGAAGCTAACCATGATTAGCATTCAGTTCAGCCACAGCCTGTGACAACTGGTTTGTTTCCACTGTGATCTGTAAGACTTTGCTTTAGGATGAAAACTTAATTGGGTACACTGAAGGAAAAAGCTGCCATTAATGAGTACAATTTTATAATCTGCATCAAACGGACATGCTTGCAGAATTATGAAGCCAAGTCGGTGTTTATCCTGCAAATGAATATAATACTGACTGAAAAAAAAAACAAAATGAAACCAAAATGACAGAATTAAACTATGTTAGTGAAACATCTGAAACAAATGATGAGTTTTAAGATCATGCAACATTTTATCCATTGGCCTTTATATTTAATACAGTTGTAAATGAGCTAAATTCTGATGGATGTTTTCTTGGTATATAGTTCAGACTTATTTTATGTATATAAAACTTCTTTTCAGGTAAGAATGTTTATTGTCAAAGCGAGAATGCCTTGCCTCTCAAATTGTTCTCCTGACTTCCTGCTATTAAGGAAAAGAGCCAAGAAAAGGTAGATGTTTCAGAAGATGACTTCTTGCTAGCCATGTCCACAGCTTCTTCTAGAGAACTTTTCCATGGCAGATTCTGGGAGGAGCAGGTCTGCATAGTCTATTTGCTTGGCCCCTTTTATCTCACCAGGGGTGACACCACTAATTGCCAGAAAATAATATAACTCAATCTTTTTTTTTTTTTTTTTTTTTTTTTTTTTTTTTTAAGCTGAGCCATCCTGCTCCTTGTTGGCAGCTCAGTGGCAGCTCAGCTCAGGCTGGGCATCGAAGTGCTGTTGCTCAGAGCTCAGCTGGCACTTTTTTTTTTGGAGGGCAGTGTCACTGGCCCTCATATGTGGGAGGCCGCTGGCATCCCAAGCCAGCGCTTAACCACGGCGCCACTCAGCCAGCCCTCAATCTTTTGATTAGTTTAACTAAAAGAATGGGGCTGCCTAAATGTGGGGAGCTAAGTAAAGGGTCTGGTAGAATAAGGTCCAGAAGCAATGTGATGGCATTCTTTACATGACAATCACATTCTCAATTTGGGTAGGCTACACACCCCGTTTCTCAGTCAAACACTAACCTAGTTGTTGTAATGATATTGAGTAGATGTCATGAAGGTCCCAAGTCAGCTGATTTTCAATAGGTGCGATTAGCCCAGATAAACTGGGCAGGCCTGATTCCATCAGCTGAAGGGCCTTCAGAGCAGAAGGAAGTCATTTCTGAGAAAGAAGAAATCCCCCTCAGTAGATGACAGCTCAGCCCATCCTCAAGAAGTTCAGCCCACCCTTCCTGATGGCCAGCCTTACAGGTTCCTGACGCGCCAATCCAGGCCCCACAATCACCTCAGTCAGTTCCTTGCAGTGCAGCTCTTAATATGTATCTCCAACTGGTTCTGCTTCTCTGGTTGAACACTGGCTGATATGGGCAGTGTTCTTGTAAACCAAAGGACCAAGGATGGAGTCACAGTAAGTAGGACAAAAACCTGGTGAGCAGAAAACAAAACAAAACAAAACAGAAAACAAAGCAGTCTCCTTAGGGAAGCAGAGAGAAGCAGTCTGTAGCCCTAGGGAAACCGACAGTCACATTCTTGAATGCTCAATTTTGGTGCCTGGGACTCCCACTCCTATTTCATCACCATGAGATCTGGCTGTCTCCATGAATTTTTTATAGTGTTCACATAAGTGTGTTTATTGTAACCAAATGGTCTTGATAAGAACATGTACCATGTGCCTGATACCCATTAGAAAAGGGCAAAATTGGCATTTGGCATTTATTTTTCTGTTAATTCGATAAATACTTATTAGTGACCTGTAGTCTGTAAGATATACTGTAACAGGTGCTGTGAAGACACAAAGATGAACCTGACATAGAAAGCCTGCTTTCAAGAACTTTACAGCCTGGTACTGAAGATGTCTGTTTATACACAGCCCTGGTCTACAGCTAAAAGTGACACAGGAAACAGGCAAGGCCCATGCTAGTGATATGGGGGCTCAGAGGTGCCTGGAAGGATCAAGAAAGGCCCCTTGGAGAAGCAGGCATTTGATCCCCGCCCAGGCCTACCATTTGCAGGCCTGGGGCACGAGTACAAAAGGAGAGCCACACGTGTCTAAATCAAACTAAGCAATGTAAACAGCCTGCCCTGTATCTACCTTCACAAATACACTTTGCCACCATGTAGAAAGTGAGAACTGAATTTAGAATGATTAACTCCTAGAGCTTTATGTCCTTTTGCTTCTTATCCCCAGTTCCCACTTGCAGCCTGAGTGGCCCCACGTGGACACCACTGTCTGCACATCCAAACTCTATCCAGGCTTGCAAACGGCAGCCGTGTGGCCACCCCTTGAGCCCAGGGGGCACACAACTGGCGGCGGAGCTCACCTGGAGGAGGACAGACTTAAGAAAGGGGCTAATGAGGTGGTGTGTTTAGGGCAGTTTGGAGCTTGGCTTCTGTGGATATTGCCCTTACCCCTAAAAG
This sequence comes from Aselliscus stoliczkanus, assembly GCA_033961575.1. Lineage (NCBI taxonomy): Eukaryota > Metazoa > Chordata > Mammalia > Chiroptera > Hipposideridae > Aselliscus > Aselliscus stoliczkanus. The sequence continues at coordinate 119,367,980 of CM066736.1, forward strand.
GAAGTGCCAGGATGGAGCTCCCTAAAGGTTAGGCACAAATCAGGGGCCCTTTTTTGTTTGTTTGTTTGTTTTTGAGGGCAGTGTCACTGGCCCTCATATGTGGGACCCGAACTGAAAGTGTATGTTTTTCTTTTTGTTTGTTTGGGGGGTTTTTTTTGTTTGTTTTTTTGAGGGCAGTGTCACTGGCCCTCATATGTAGGACCGAACCAGGGCCGCTGGCTAAGAGGCCCCTTTCTGAAGAGAGCTGACGAACTCTTTGGAGCAGTTACTTTAAACCTTCCAACAATTATTAAGTGCTTTAGATTAACAAGTGTGGAGTTTTCTGTAAAAAATTATACTTCTTCCCTTGAAGTGCAGTCATGCACCACTTAAAATGTTTTAGTCAACGATGGGCCGCAGGGATGGCGCTGGGCCCGTTAAGATTACAATGGAACTAAAAAACTCCTATCGCCTAGGAATACTGGGGCTGCTCTAACAGCCTAGCTCAACGCATTCCTCATGTTTGTGGTGATGCTGTGGTGAACAAACCTACTGAGCTGTCAGTCGTGTAAACGTACAGCACACACAACCATATACTGTATATGATACTTAATAATGGTAAGCAATTACGTAACTGGCTTACATATTTACTCTACTATATTTTATTGTTTTAAAGTGTGCTCTTCCTACTTAAAAAAAAAAAAAAAGAAGTTTGCTGTAAAAGAGTGTCATGTTATGCCGGCAGCAGTCTCTTACATCTCGTGTTTACCACATCTCTTGATGGCATCATTTTCTCTTGAGTTTGATTTATTCTTGTCTTGTTTTGCACAGTAACAGGCTGTACAGGCCTGTAGCCCAGAAGCAATGGGCTATAACACCACAGAGCCTAAGTGTGCAGTAGGCTGTACCATCTAGGTGTGTGTAAGTGCACTCTATGATGTTCACACAACAACAAAACCACCTAACAATATGTTTCTCAGAATGTATCCCCATCGTTAAGCAGCGCCTGACTGTGTATATACTGGAAAAGAGAAAACGTCTCATTTATCTTATCCCTATATATCCAGCTTTGTAATCACTTAGTGACTACGTGCAATTCTAATGCATTTGTAAAAATGCATATGGTCTGTTCAGGTGGTATGGGGTTGGGGAGGAGCAGGACAGGCATGAAGAGGGAATTATCAGGAACAAAACAAGGAAGCAGCACAGTGTGGCAAGGGGGGTGACTTCACGAGGAGGACAAATGGATAATAATTTTTAAAAACAGGTAGAGACAATATTATGAAAAGCTTGAACATACTGAAGGGGGCCATCCTAAATCTTTTGTCCTATTTTCCTAAAAGGAAGGAACAAAGGAAGAAAGGAAGGAAGGGAGGGAGGGAGGGAAGACTGCATAAGTCTTGTTCTTACACAATGGTATTTGGCAAAGACACCTGTTAAAGTTTGTTTTGTGTGTCCAATAATATTTTGCACTGGAAAAGTGATTAAACCATGGTTAGGATAGAGAAAAATGTGATCATGAGTTTTTATGTGACACACAGGAGCGCTTTGTTTTCTTTACAGAAGAGTCTTCATTCAACATTTATAGATACACACACACACACGCGCACGCACACACACACACACACACACACACACACACACACACACAAAAGCCAAGAAAAAGGCCTAATCAGTGAAAAACTCGTCTAACCTCCTGGGTCGCTGCAGAAATCAACATCTTTTAACTGCTCCACAGATGTTTACAGGGCAGGCAGGGCCATCCAGCTGTGCAGCTGAGTGGACTTAGTATGCAAAGCCTGTCCTTTGACCTCAGTGCCCTGTGTGTGTGTGTGCTTGTGTGCTTGTGAGCACGTGGCTGCAAACGTGTGTTTTCTCAGAGAGAAACAAAACCCTGCAATAAGTGCTGTAAGGAGAAACTCAAAAGTGAACATTCATGTTAATGTTACTCATTTTTCCCCAAGAAAGGTGCTGCCACAAACGCTTTGGGTTGCTCTGCTGTCTCTGTCCAGAGACAAAGAATCTTTAAAGGTGAATCCTCAAAAGATGAACTGTCTCAGAAAAGTGTGTGAACTCAAAACCCAAGCAGTGAAGGATGTATGTTTATGTGAAGGACACTCAATTTTCATGAGTGAGGTGCAGAGATTTTAATGGGTCGGACCCAAACACAGGCTATTTTATCAGGATAACTAAGACGAGTCTAACAGTGATGGTAAAAACAAGAGCTGTAGTTTGCTGAGCAGTTATGACATGCCAGAAATTGTGCTGAGCACTTGCATGCCTTATCCTGGTGAACACTAAGAACAGCTCTATGGGTAGCAGGTTGTATTATTATGTTAATTTTCCAGATAGGGGACCTGGGACTTATAAAAGTGTAATAACTTGACTAAGGTCACAAGGCACTTAACACTTTGTAAGCGGGCATTTGAGCTATATGACGAGTTTACTCGTTTCCCACAAAAAATGTGTTAAGTAAGTGTGTGGGGGGGGCGGGGTGAGGGGGGCGGTGATGGCGGGAAGCCCTGCTTCCAGAGGCCCAGCTCCGAAACACTGCTGTTCTACTCTCTTATAGACAGTCTCATGCATAATTCCAGGAGAGCTGAATGCTGAGAAGAAAGAGGCCAAAGTTGGGAGAAAACCTAGATTCTAGTCTCAACAGGTCATCTAATTAAATACTGGAACCATCTTAGTCACCTTCAGCTAACGGGTGGATCTTGGGTAGTTTCTTCAAAGCAGGTCAGCTCACTCTCCCTAGGGGATTTATTGATTTTTTTTTTTTTAAAAATCTGTGTTACTATTACCCTTGGAATAGCTGCACTCCACATTCTTTCCAGATATCAGCTACCCACTTTTGTATTTTAAAACAAAAGCTAAATTATGAGAAGTGATATTAATGTATTAATGTACCTTCAGAATATTCTATTCATCTTGTATTTATTCTAGGTATTTTTCCTAGATTAAGCCAGACTGCTGGAAGGATTTAAATGTAAGCACTTTTTTTCATCCCATAGCATTATGATATGTCTTAGCTTTCATTTAGAAACAACCATATGGCTTTTTAGGATGCAATAATATGTTGGTTATAGGAATTTTGTTGGCGATGCTCAGTTCATGACTAAAGTTCCATTTTGAGTAGCCAATGGAGAAATTTGTCTTTGATACTAACTTAGAAAAAGCTTTGCTGTTGCTAAGGAAACAATGCATGCTGATTATATAGCTAAGGAGTCCACACAGCCCTTGGGCCAAATGGAAACACAGTCATGTCCATTTGTCCATTTGTGTATCTCTTGGCTATAGACGCTCGCTCTACAACAGTAGAGCTGACAATGGTCCATAAAGTTGAAAAAGTCTGCTTTCTGGCCTTTTACAGAAAACATTTGCCAACCGCTGAAGACAATGTGAACTTTTAAGTGATTATACATTCCTTTTACTTTAGTTACAAGGAAAGTCTGAGTCAAGCATTGTTTTTAATGTTCACACTTCCAGAGAACTTTGCTATATATATTGCTCTCTTTTATCTTCAATTTATTTTACGCTTCTTTGTTTATATTTTATTTTATTTGAGTGTAGGGACTCTAATGGGTTAAAGCTTGAGCATCCAGGAAATTACACACCTCCCCATCCTTAGGTGTAGCCATGTTGCTAACTCTGGCTAAGCAAACATGAACAGAGATTACAGGTCCATGTAGGAGCTAAAAAGTCACTCTCCATTCTCTCTGTCTCCATGATTTCTGATAGTCCCAATTGTAGAGACTGTTATTATGGCTCATTGAATGCAGATTACAAAGAAGCTACCATCTTCCTCATACGGTCATGGAGCCGGAATTTGGAATGAACCTTTGCTAATTTAACTTACTGGGACATGAGAGGTAGGGGGTGGGGGCACCATCCATCCTGGCCTGATACATGTAGTAAATTTTCTCCAAATGAATTTTACAATAGGCAGATTAAAAATAATAATATTATCAATTGTAACAGAATGAGTGAGCAGTCAGGGGTATTGAATATTTTGGGAGTCACATATCCCTTTGAAAATTTGATCAAAGCTAGAAGCTTTTCTTTGCAGAAGGGACATATTCATATGTGTTGCACAAATGTATCAAACATTACACATATGTAATATATATGATTACTATATTACATATATAATATGTGGTATACATATTATATATACGAGGTCAGACAATTAAGTTTGCAAATTCATCCTAGAAAAAATACTACATACCTCATATCTGAATATCACTATGGTCACCTTCGAAGTATTCCCCTTGGAAAGTTGTGCACTGATGCCAGCACCAAGGCCACTCTTCAAAGCAATTTTGGAACTCTTTTTCTGGAATGACCATCAGAGCTGTTGTCGTATTAACCCTGATGTCCTGAATGTCATCAAAATGTCTTCCTTTCATTATTTCCTTTATTTTCAGATAAAGAAGTCATTGGGGGCCAGATCAGGTGAGTAGGAAGGGTATTCCAATAGTTATTTGCTTACTGTCTAAAAACTCCCTCACAGACAGTGCCGTGTGAGCTGGTGCATTGTTGTGATGCAAGAGTCATGAATTGTTGATGAAAAGTTCAGGTCGTTTTCATCTAACTTTTTCATGCAGCCTTTTTAGCACTTCCAAATAGTAAACTTGGTTAACCATTTGTCCAATTGGTACAAATTCATAATGAATAATCCCTCTGATATCAAAAAAGGTTAGCATACATTGCAACAAGTTCATTAACTAAATTGTCAGACCTTGTATATCAAACAAACAAATAAAATAAATAAAAATGGTTTCAAACCCTGGTTTTGCCACTAATAAATTATGTATGCTTGTTCAACTTACCATGAACTAGAAGCCTCAATTCCATTATCTGTAAAAGATGATATTAATATCTACTTTGCTTTGCAATTATGAGGTACAAATGTAATGACATACATTGTTCTGTCACAGTATTTAACATAGTATGTGGCCAATAAATGCTCACTCCCTTCCCTGTATAATAATAATGATAACAATACAGTGAGATGAACTCAGGTTAAACCAAATCGAAGCTGGCACAGGATAAAAGGATGTAAGAATGTCCCCATTTGTGAAATAATGGTTTAAATCTGATAAAGTCTATTACTGTTCTCAGCTATAGAATTCTATCATTAGACAAAGGCTCCTTTAAAAGTAAATAGGCATTATTGAAATAACTCAATAAAGCAGTTTTGCCTCATTGATTTTAGACTTAAAAGTTCAGCTGCCACAGAAATATACTTTCTATAATGTATGCATATGTAGTCTTCGATTTAAAATAGCAGGTTAAACTCAAAGTTTTTCCCCTTGGGAAATTTCAATATCCATGTCATCATGTAAATCAAGGTTTTTATGGCGATAATACATTGGGAAGATATGGTGTGTGAATCTTTGGGCTGGTGCCTATCTTAAATTCTTAAATATTTTCTTAAGTATGTATTTCTGGTATGTATATAGCCACTTACGAGGTTATTGAAATAGAGTCATAGATGGTCTGAGATAGACAAGATGTTTATTCACCTAGGCTTAAACCTCATTATTTTATGGCTGAGAAAGTTAAAACCCAGCAATATTAAGTGATGTAGCCAGATAGTGATCTATGTATAAAAAGTGGGAATAGAAACAGTAACTTGAGATCTAGGCATTCTACTGCTCTTTCAATGCTCCCCTATTATATCAATTTATCAGACCCAAGGTCATTCCGTATGATCTACAGAAGGTGCCAAAAAAAATGTACACACATTTTAAGAAAGGAAAAAAAAATATTAAAATTGTAAAAACATATACCGATAACAAAAGATGAATACAAGTCACGTTTGACTTCTACAATTACAAGAGCTGCTCAGAGTGGTTACCATCAGCATCCAGACACTTTTGATTATGGCAAACTACTGCTCGAGCAACGTTGACCAAAGTGCCCACTTGTATACATGCTTTTGGCTCCTTTGGTATATTCCATGAGACTGAACTTGGGCCTATGCAAGAATTTCACCATGATGATTATAACTGCCACACCACCCTGACTACCACCACCATTTTTGAGCATTAAAATGTAAAAAATATTAATAATTTTGCACTGGGCTAAATACATTACATGCACTATTTCTTTTCATATTTTATAACACTTAGAAATTTTTAATTATACGTTTATTTAATTATTGTGAATATTTGGTTTTACAACTATTGTCTAGCTCACCAGGCAATAGGCTCCATGAGATGAGCAACTTTTCTTTCTCTTTTTTATTTCCACCATTGTACCTTCAACACACAGCACAGCAACTAGTGAGTCAATAAATACTGATGCCTACTAATTATTTGCAAAATGAAAGAATCCTCCCATAAGGTAGACATTGATTTTTTTTTTTGCATTTTTTAAATGAAGAAATGGAAGCCTAGAGACTGTATTAAATGTTTTTCCACAAATATTTGCGTCCACACTTCTCTCCAAATTCTCCCTATTCTGAATGTCCACCTACTAGATGAAATGAAAGCTCACAATTCCTGCTCAGTGAAGATATCTTTGCTTTCTATCTATGGGACTTAATTTAGGAAGATACAGCTTTTCTACAGTTTCAGGCCACCTCTTTTACTACCACCTAAGTGCCCCGAGTGGGCTTTTCCTCCCTGGTATCTCACGGCCACCCCTCACCCCACCCCTTCAAGCCTCACCATCACACCATCCTGACAGAAGCAGTGACTGTCGGCTGTCTCTCTTCTCTCCTTATTTCATTGGTGGCCATTTCTTCCTCCCCATTTCTAAGACATTTTCTCTGTATCTTAAATCCTCCCCGCTCACTGATGGTTGGTTTTCATAATCATAGGAGCAAAGATTTCTGCTTTCAGCCCAGCGTCCTCCCTTGACTGAGGACTGGGATGGGGTGGGGGACAGGGAAAGTCAGGAAGTGTAAGGCAAGCAAGCAGGGGTTATGATCTCAAAACATTATGCTGCATCCTTCTCAATGTTACACTCGTCCTCACCCTCACAGTTACTATCATTAATAAGGACATTAATAAGGCTCTGAGCCCCCCATTAACACCTTTTCTCAGAATCCGCAGCCCAGAGCAAATACTCCATACATGTCAGCTGCGCTATTGGAACTCAAACAGATATGGGTTCGAGAACCCATCCCACAGTCCGCTCTCCTTGGGTAAATATCCTTGAGTGTCTAAGCTATGTTTCAGTGTCCTCAGTTCTAAAACAGGGATAAGAATGAGCAGGTTCCAGGTTTGTAATGGGGAGTAAAGATCATTTTTTGTAAAGCACTTGACACAATTCTAGCAATTATTTTGTAAATACTGGGTAGCTCTTGTCAGAGAGGAAAGGATCACCCAGATTTTCTTTCAGCCCTCTCATTTCTGAGGACTCCATCTGCAGGAAGCTGGGCAGTCTTATTGATCTGGGTTATTCTTTGTACACAGTTCCTTAAAGCAGCTACAGTCAATGCCCTTAGCCTTATTGCCTTATTTCACATCAACTGCCCCTTGCAGAAAGCCTTGGAAAGCAAGTGCCAGAAGCTCTAGGATCAGGACTTAATTATGGAAACAGCAAAACTCAGGAAATCCATTGGCAGGAGGTGACCCTTTGAAATGGCAAGTTGTGGGCCACTGTTGGGGAAATGAAGACAGGAAGCCCAAGAGCCACTTCCCTTCCCTTTGGCTTGGAGCACTTGGCTTTCATTTATGAGGCCATCAGGTTCAATTAAGCTCTGCATAACAAGCTGTCACTCACCATCAAAGCACCTTCTGGATACCTGTCAGAGCAGCCTCCTCCTTGTCATTTCAATCTCTTCCTGGAAGCCTGGAAGCCAGTGAGCTGGTACATATTGAATAACACTGTTTTCCTCCCCTTCTTCCCCCAGCCCCCGCTGTTTTTCCAGAAGCTTCTGCCACTGCAGGTCAGGCTTGCAGGGAGCCAAGGGGGGCCAGCCTTAGGAGTCCTCCGGGAGTGCCCATCTGGCTGAGCTCTGACAAGGACATCTTTCTGCAGCAGCAGTCTGATCAGAGTAAGCAGCCCCTGGCCATGGCTTTTCTGAGGGTTCCCATTAACCCAGCCTGAGGAAGGGTGGGGGGAGGGACACTAATCCCTAAAAGCAAAGTACTGAAAAGTACTTCTTGGATGGTAGGCTGAGCTGCTAAGAAGTCGGCTCCCTTCTCACCACCTTTTAAAGCCTCTGCTTTTTCCCCCGTCTCAGACACACCTGACAACTGACATCTGTATACATAGCATTCATTTACAATTTCCCGAATTAGCTCAAACACAACTTTTGAAAAACAAAACAAAACAAACAAAAAAAAAACCTCAAGAAAATATATCTGAATGCAACCAAGGGACAGGAAAATTATTATGTGGATAACCTTGAATCTGCTTCCTCTCAAACAATGCATGATATTCACAAACTGTACCACTCTGTTATCAGTAACAAATAATTTGGACATACTTTAAAATTGATCAAGGTACCTACTGTGGTATCATGATGCTGTGGCTGAGAACTTTTGGGTGTTTAATGTTTCAAGACAAGAAAACAGGTCCTCCTTTCCATCCAGTTCACTAAAGCTCTCTGGAGTGAGGAGCACGGAGCAAGGGCCACACCGCGGAGGCTCCTGTGTGATGATCTTAGCGGATACCACGATAACTCCAGGATGGGCACAGCCATTCTTAGAAAAAAGCAATACACTCTGACTCAAAATACTTGATTTTGCATCCCTCTTCCTGTACTTGTGACCTTGGACACGTTTCTGATCTTGAATAACTTATGACCTTCAAGTTCCTCATTTGTAGAGGAGAGAGATATACTTAGCTCAGAGTTAGTATAAGGGTTGAACATTAATTGCTAACAATATGCTGGGGCAACAGATTAAGAGCTCTACATGGATTCCCTTACTGTTCACTGTACGTTAGTTCACTTTATATAGATGGGGAAACTGAGGCTTAGAAACTTTATAACAACATGTCTGTCTCAGCCTGGACTCAAACCCATGCAGTCCAATCCTAGAGTAATTTATACACCGAATCACTCTGCTGTGTGGTCTCCATTTGTTTAACTGAACAATTGTTGGCCATTCTCTAAAATTTAGCAAGAATTTGTATGTATACAAATGGTTAGAGGATTTCAAGCAATAATATGAGCAAAAAGAATAGAGATATTTCCTATAGAACGATATATAAATGCACACAAATGATTATCACCTTTGTAAGAACTAAATAAGGAATTTTAAAATTTTAGTGTTGCAACTTCAGACTTCTTCGAGAAATTAATAATCACATCAGTAAGTTCCACTTTTAGTTTTTTGGCTCTCTATGGATGCCAAATTTTTAGGGTTTTCCCTACTAAAATTGGATTTATCAAGTGGAATTCACTTCTCAAATTTTAAAAAAATGTAGGTGCATATACACCTATATGACATTCATATGCACACATAAAATGCCTAAGTTATAACTAAGTATGTAGAAATAACATCCAAGCTGATCAATAGGAGACCAAGGTTTTCTTTCAATTGTCGATCTATTCAAGCCTCCATTTAAGTGAATTAGTTCAGATAGGTTTTGCCTGCCTCATAGGCTAGGTTAGGTTCTCTTGTTATGCTGTATTTTCTTTTCTCTTAACACCCATCACCTATAATTGTTCTTACTTCATTGTTGTACTCAGTGTTAGACTGTAAATGCCTTGAGAGAGCTGCATGAAAACTGTTTCTCAAGGTATCCATATAATCCAATGACATCCATATAATCCACTGAGACTTCCTTTCAGGAATGTGTGTCTGGGTCCTTCCTTCCCACTTCATTTAGAAACATAGTAACAGTAAGTTCTCCAAGATCAAGATGGACAAAAGCAAGGCAAAATTGTACCCTCCATGCTTTGAATATGTTGTTCTCAAGACTACACATTAATATTCTCTCTCCTTTCTGCACTTAGATTTATTCACGACGCTCAAACATCTCTTTTCTGACTCTTCCAGGAGGACTTGCTTAGAGTCTCTTCTGAATCTCCACAGCTATTTGGAGCTAGTCTTAGAGCTGGAAGAGTCATGATGCTTTTCGGACTACAGCAAACAGAGAGGGACAGATCACCTCTGTCTTGCTTTGCTCTCCAATTTGCTTTCCCAGTCTATCAGAAACTCTTGGGTGAGGGTAAGGGGGACAAATGGAAGTTGGAGGGTAGACTTTGACTTATAGTTACTGGGAGGAAGGGTTGGAAGTCTTTGTTTAAATCTCATCTCTCTTTGTCCTCAACTTAAAATATAGACACATATGCTATAATATAGAGTCTTACGGTTAGGGTTTTAGGCATTGTAAGGTGACTCCCGATCACTGTTTCAGTTGACTTTGATGGGATGCTTACATGGAAAAACTCTTTCAAGAAAGCAAATGAGAACAAAAACAAAAAACAAACCAAAATCCAAAAAAACAACAAAACAAAACAAAACAAACACAGTACAACTGTACATATGTTTCTTATTATAGAGTTATTCATACATTTTCTGGGAATTGACTTCTTTGATGGCACAAAATTAGGAGAAAGATGCATATGTGAAGGACAAATGTATCCAGTTATCAGTAAATATAGAACATGTCATGAATTAAGCCCTTATTCTATGACAGAGAGTTGGATCTATATTTCAGATACATCACACAGCTTAGGGAGGTAGGAATATTTCTTTCTTGGACAGATGAGGAAATAATAATGACAACAGAGACAACAGCAATAATGGCTAACATTTACTGAGTATGTATATTCGAGACTCTTCTAACTGGATCACATGTATTGCCTTTCTACACATTAACCAATTAACTCCCCAAAGTAACTGGTGAGGTAGGTACTGTGGTATCCACATGTTATAAATACCGAAACCACAGTTGGACAATCTAACTGAGCTGAATTTGAACTCCGCAGTCCAGGTCCAGAATTGATGCTTGGGAAACTGGAGCTCAGAAAAGTTGTATAAAATCACCTTTCTTGATCTAGAATTCTGGGTCTAGAATCCAGATATGTTTAACAATAGCCTTATAAAATTGATTTATGTTGTTTGTCTTTTCCTGCTTACTATGCTGGATACTACTATTTTCTGCTTGCCACAGTAGATATTATTTTAAAAGTGGGGTCAGAGAGAAGAATAAATTAAACTGCTTTCATTTATATTATTCAAGAGGGAAACTAGCCTGAATCACCTGGATAATAATAACCTTGCCATTCTCATTTTCCTTAGAGTGTCTGTGAATATCTCAGGTACTTTCTCTTGTACGTTTGATTAAGGGTAATAGTCAGCAACTAACTAAAAGGTCCTCCCAGCCTTCTCAGAGTTCTGTTCCCACAAACCCAAAGCCCCCTTTTCTTCTATGTTCAATGAAAGTACCTTGGACTGCAGTTTATTTTTCATGCTGTCCATTCTCACTGTCTACGGTTCCCAAGCAAGTGCCTTGTAATGGAAATAAGTCCACTGGATTAATGAGAGAGCTGCCTCAGGGCCCCTGACATTTCATCAAGAAACAGCAGTTCTTCAGTTTTGCTTTTAGCAGTTCTCCCTACAGACAAAAATAAACAGGAGGAAGAGGTACTTGCCTGAAAAATGCTTTATTAGCACTTGCACTTTAAGCTCCATGTTCAGACAGACAAATCCAACTCAGCTTAGTCCTGTTGAGTGACATGAAGCTGCCTTTCAGAAACTTTGGCAGACTTAATTATCTGTCATTGAATGATGTCACCTTCCCAGAAATCCTGGCCAGAGGATACATAAAGCATGGGCAATGTTTACATTGGGATGGGTCAGAGTTCTATGTAGGAGTTCCTTGCCACTGTTCCATAAAAGAAAAATACTTCAGCACTCTAAACATAAAGATAGAGTTTGCCATATTTTTTTAGAATGTTCATCACATTGTTTTTCTGTGCTGTGTTTACCCAAGGTTAAAAAAGTGCTAACTTAATTGAAATCAGCTAAGAACCTGCCATCCAAACGACCCAGGGTCCTATGAGTTAAATCAAATATGGTTAATCAGTTAAATATCACTAAACACTCTTTGAGGTAGGAGGGGTTTTGTATTTTGCTCTAGCTTTCAAGGACATTAAGTAACCTACATCAGGTTCTAATTGAAATGTAAGTGGGTTGGTCATACAGGTAGCACAGGTTAATTATCAGGTGGTAGCTGAATAATTACCTAGCAATTGGCATCTTACATTAGTGTTATAATTATTTTGGCCCTCTTCGCCAAAACACAGATTGTCCTTGATGATTACTTATGGATTCACTGAGCATTATTCAGAGGAGGCCTATTAAAGGTTGAAAACAAAGGATAATCACAGCCCTAAAATCAAAAGAAATAAAAGAAGGTCCACATAACTCACCCTCCCACCCCAAATTTAATGAAGGCTTTGTCTCTCACATATTGTATATTGTTTTATTTCACACCACATGTGGGAAAGTCCTGAGAGAAAATAGGGCCTGAAGTTGATTATTTAAATTTCAGTGGTTCCTATAGGAAAGAAGGGAAGAAGAAAGGAAGAAAGCAAAGCAAGAGTAAGGGAGAGACAAAGGGAAGAGAAAAAAGGGGGTAGCGAAGAAGAAGAAGGCGGTAAGTCACAGAGAACCGCAGAAGATAAAAACTGACAAGATAGAAGAAGGATTGCTTAAAAAATATAGATTAAAAAAAAAAAAGTAGTTGTGGTGATAAACTGAACACACGCCTCCCCTAAAGGATAGCCACATCCTAATCCCCAGAAGATGTGAATGTTGGCTGACATGGCTGAAAAGGACCTTGCAGAAATGATGAAGTTAAGGATTGTAAGATGGGAGAGCGTCCTGGAGTATACAGGTGGGCCCGTAATGCAATCATATGTATCCTCATAAGAGGGAGGTAGAGGGAAAGCTGGCACAGATGGGAGAGGAGAGAGCCATGTGAGGAGGGGCCGACAGCCACAAGAAGCTGAAAGAGACAAAGAATAACATTTTCCCGAAAGGCTCAGATGAAGCACAGCCCTGCCTATACCTCAATTTTGCTTCATGATACTGACTTCGGTTGTCTGGCCAGCAGGACTCTAGCAGAATACATCTGTGTGGTTGTCAACCATCAAGTTGCTGTTAATGTATTACAGTCACCCCTGTGAAACTAACCCAGTCACTTGGCTGGCCACAGTTTTTATTTTTTGCCTGTCAGTACCACGTGCTGCTCTGAATACCAGGAACAAAAAGACGTGCCAAGTACAGAGAACAACAACAAGCGAGCCAAAAAAAAAACACTAAAACAAGATTGTTTCAGATAACGATCGATTCGATGACATACATAAACAGAAATCAGAAAGAACACGAGGGAGAGGAGGCAGCATGAGGTGGGATAAAGGAAGACTCTACTGCAAGGGGGACAGCTGAGCCAACAGTGAGGACAGAGCATTTCTAACTTCTTTGAAATCACCACCACTTTCCATTTTCAAAATAACTTTCGAAGACAAGGAGAGTTATTACATTTCACAGAGGCTTGAAAGGCTAAAATGTCCGACCCAGGGTTACAGTGTTATGAAGGGCAGAAGTGGGATTCAACTCCAGTTGGTCTACGCTAAACCTTAAACTTCTTCCATGTGACATGCAGGTAAGAAGAAAAATTGCGTGGCATAGATTACAAAGTCCCCAAAAGTTTTTCCAACTATCTCTAGTGGAGATATTAGGCTTTCTATTTAGACCTGTATAATTTGACACTAGGTCATAATACATCAAATTCCAGATGGCATCGACAATTACCTGTTTCGATAGGACACTCCATGATTTTAAAGAACAAAACCTGCTACCTCCCTGGGTAACTGAGAATCCATTTCAACTAGTAACCACTGAGCTTCTCTCCCCTCCATTTGACTCAGCTCTCCTGGAAGAATATTTCTGACACTGGAGTGAAAATATCATATGCAGATGAACATGACAGGCTGGTCAGTGCCCCAGAATCAGCAGGGAAAAATAAGTCCTACTGCTCAAGGCCTGAAGAGTCCTCATCTGATAGTTAGGCCCTTTGGTTTGATTAGGCTGTGCCAAGCAGGAGGGATTCTGTTCTGTTGTGTCAGTTTGTGGACTCCAGGGAATGGCTGGCTGTGAGGCAAGGGCCTGTCAGACTTGTTACCAGCAAGCAAGAGCCAACACACAGCACTCACACCGTGATTGTTAATGGCGGAGCCCGGCTGGCGATGGAGATTCCTAGGGGAAGTCTACAAGCATGTCAGTGCTTGTCAGTGTCACTGTGACAACAGGACACTCGGGAAGGAGCTGTGGGAAAGAAGAAAAGCAGATAACAAGTCCTTGTGAAGCCCCATGCTTTAGAGCACCTGGGGAATACCATGAAGGAAAGATGGGGGATGAGGTTCACATTTCTAGCATTTGTCCACAGCATGTAATGAGTTTTGCCTACCAATGAAACATGTATACCAAAAACCGTTCTTGCCAGAGTCAAGGAGAGTTTTAGAAAATGAGGCTTTTATCATAGCTTATGTTGCCTGGGGGAGAAGTAAAAACAACAGCAGTGGCAAAAAGAATAACTGGCATTCATTCCAGTAATTCTATCTGCCAGGCTCTGTTGTGTTTTTGGCATATTAATCCATTTAATCCTCACAAAAGCCCTACACAGTACATATCCTTATTATTATCCCCCTTCTATACTTCAGGAGAAAAATGAATGTGGCACACCACTGAAATGAAAGTGTCATTAGCTTTAAGAGGATTAAGTCATGGGTGAAGCCAAGAAATGTATTATTACCTACATTGTGGTATAGGGTACTTTTAGAGAAAGACCACAGGTGTTGAGTCCTGCTAACCTGAACTGCAACCCTGGTTCCACCACATACTAGTTGGAACCTTAAACAAAATATCCTCTCTAAGACCCAGTTTCCTTTCCTGTAAAATGGAGATAATACTATTTGTGTCACCCGATGGCTTGGAAGAATAAGATAGGTAAGGTCATTAGAATAATTTACGGGGCAACTGGGTGGTTCAGTTGGTTAGAGCACGTGCTCTAACCAACTGGGTTCCCAGTTCGAGTCCCACATGGGCCAGTGAGCTGCACTCTCCGCAATTAGATTGAAGACAATGACTTGAGCTGAGCTGCTGCTCAGTTGCTGGTGGATGGCCGGATGGCTTAGTTGGCTAAAGCGTGTGCCAGCCAGTTCGGCTCTCACATGAGATGGTGGGCTGTGCCCCCTACAACTAGAGTGAAAACGGTGACCAGACTTGGAGCTGAGCTGTGCCCTCCACTAAATTGAAGGACAATGACTTGACTTGGAGCTGATGGGTCCTGGAAAAAAACACACTGTTGCCTAGTAAAAGTTTAAAAACAAAAATAATTTATGATAAGTAAGAGTTTCTCAACAAATGGTCATTAAAGTTGCTGTATCAGAGATGCCTAAGCAGACTCCTGCTATCCCAAGCTAAACTTCTCACAATTTGCTCATTTATAAAATGAGGCCATTTAAGCCGCTATTCTTGGTGATGCAAAAGAATTGTAGTTGGTCATTTATTTTAAAGTACTTTGTATAATATCAGGCCCTGTTGAAATATGGGATAATTTCCTTGATATTATCCCATCATTTTCAAAATGGGAATAAAAAGTGCTGAGTTGTGAGGCCAGGGTCGTAAAGATTGGATCAGTAACTCGCAATGCATCTAGCACCTAACACAGGGCCTGGCACACAGGCTGCCCTGAATGAACGTCAGTTCTCATTCTGAACTGACTGTGATTACTGAAGAATCATGTGTGTACCATACCTCAATCTCCATTGGAGTTTTCTTTTTGAATTGTTTTAATTTTTTTTATTTTTGGCTCAAGGAAACTTATAATTGCACCAGCCACTAAACTACTGCCTTGTTAAAGGTTTTCTTGCAACTACAAGTCAGTAAGGTATTATTTGGTCAAGCTTTAGCTGTCTGGTCAATTTTCTCAGGGGGGAAAAATACAATAAAATAAAGCTGTTCCCGGAGGACATTATTACACAAAATTGTTGAACCTGCTTATCCTGTGACTTCTAGGAAGGAGCATGACAAGTCACAGTGGAAGAAAAAGACAAAAGGGGAACATGGGCTTTTTGGTAAATAATTCATGGATTCTTCCCCGTGATGCAGCTAATTTGAGATGGTTAGGAGCACATTGCTTTGGGTTGTTAAAAAATATAAAAACAGCCTATTTCAGCTGACTGAATCTGCCACCAGCTAGGTCATCTTGAGGTTCAGCTGGAGAAAGACATCCAGTGGTGTCTGCTTGTTACTTGCTGGGTTGAAATCCCCACCTGCAACTTTTAGAAAAATCAATAATTGCCTATAAAGGTCTGTAGTGTCCCCATCTGCTCTTCAAAACCAGCTAGTTCTCTGAATACCTGTGATGTGAATAAAGTTAAAAACAGCTCATTTTTGGGAGAGATGGTGTGGAGGAGTCTTGGTCACTGGCATTTTATAACAGCAGCTCAAGGGAATCTCTCTCCAAGTTTGCTGAAAGGCTACGTAACATAGACTTCCATCAGTTCCGATGAAGGACTAATTAAACAGAGGAAGAGCAGAATACCATGAAATAAAGAGGGCTTCTCATAAAACCAGGACCTCAGTTATTCTACAAGAGGTGGAGGCTCCGACTTTCAAAACACCACAGTTGAGTAGGGCCTGGGGATTGTGAGGAACAGAAATGAGGTGTTTTCTGTTTATTGGTTGGTTGAGGTATAATCTTAAGCACCACGAAATTCCAATAACTTTCGTCTCTCTAGCTTCCCTATCCACGTATCGCTTTACAGAGGGAGAAGCAAGCCAGATACATGAGTTACCAGCCCAAATTTACACAGCTAGTGAATAACAGAGCTGAGACATGGATGGATCGGATCGACAGAATCAAAGCCCTCTTGCTTTTTCCACTACAGCAATTTGCTAACTCTGCAGTGATCACTCAAGTCACATGGCTTATTTTACACACATTCAAACACAGGCCCAAAGGGTTTAAATGACTTCCCTAGAGTTGGCAAGCTGTTAGAAAAGGATTTCTGACATGCCTCAGGCAGCTGGTGTTTTACAGGGCTGCATTCACTATTCTCCTTCAGAAAGAGTTCTCCAAACGCCATGTTTACCAAATGGCCTCCAACGCACCAAGATTCCCTCCAGGACTTTATGAGTCACTTCAGACTCAAATGTTTCACTATTCATGAGGACTAATGAGACAAATTCTAAGCTGGCGAGAGTACTACAAATATCTTGTACGATTCCAGCTACTACTTGATATAATGAACTGGAGTGTGCCCAGAAGACCGCCATGAAACCGACATGAATGGTGAGGGTGACTTACAGGGTGACAATATACGAGGACCAAGTTTTAGGAATTAGGGAAATCATCCTGGAGAAGGGCTACCAGACACTCTGAGCAAAGTAAAGAGGAGTGGTCTTTTCTAGGAAAGATTAACCTCATTCTTTAGATCTCTACATTTTTAGGGAAACACTGGGGCAGGAAGTTCTCAGAGAGATAAATAGGGGCTCATGATTTAAAAAAAAAATGTTCTAATAGCCAGAGTCATCTATAGATGCTTCAACAATGAGACCAGAGATATGGAGAAGCCAATGAGCCCAGAGACAGGGATCAACCACTAATGAATATTAGCTATGGGCTGGTCATTTATTCTCCCCTGGCTTTGGTTTCCTTCTTCTGTAAAAGTGTGCTTGGGAATGGTTTTTAAGAGTTACTTCCAGATTTAAAATTTTAAATTTATTTATAATTATAATTGAGACGCTTACACAGAAAGTAGACTACTATGAGCTGGAGGCATTATAGGAGATTCAACCATAAGAAGGAATTAAATTTCCTTTGAGGTTTTTTCCTAACTCTAGGATTCAATCAATTTAACCAAAACCACATTCTTAACTCCTTCATTAATGAGTTATTAGCTAAGGCACAACTGACCATTTCCTATTTATCATCGAAATCATAACCAAAAAAAAAAAAAATATGCAGCTGAAATGTTTAATATGAGGGGAGAGAGGAAGAGGAATGTAAGAAACAGAAATTTTGCTCTCTTTGTATAGATATTTAGATGTAACTATTTAAATGTGTTATAATACTTCAGTAGTCTTGACCTAGCATTCCTTAAGATAACTTGTATGATGCATGGCATGTAATGTGGTAAATATAACCATAATGAACAATTACAATTATACCAAACTTCTAGTAATGACATGATGAAAATCTTGCTGAGCACCATCAAAATCTCAGCCCAGGGCACTAGATTCTGCCACTAGAAAATCCTGAAATGACTGCATCTGGAATCTTCGTAGGGAGGCCACCTCTGCTACCCTTTGTCCCTTGGACTCATTCTATGTATTCCTTGCTGGTTTGCATGACTAATTCTGATTCAGAGTCTAGGGCTGCTATGTATGAGTGCAGGAATTGAACATGCTCTTGGTTCTCAGTTGCCAAGGAAGCTGATAAAATGAGGGCATTTTCAGTTTCCAAAGTGGTGGAAGAGTACACCAAACAGTTCTCCAAACAGAGGAAGAGAATTCAGAGGCTAAGCAGCCAGAAAGAATGATGAATACGATCACTGCCATGGAAGCCAAAGAAAGAAAATGTTTTCAGGAAAATTAAATGGTCTGTGGCATCAAATGCTGCAGAGAGGCCAAAGGAAATGAGAAATGAGGTGATGCTTTTGAATTTTGCAAATAAAAAGTTATTGAAACCTTTTATGAGAGCTGTTTCTGCAGTATTGGGATCAGAAGTTAGATGTTGTAGGTTTAGAAGTGAATGCAACCAGAGGAAGAATCATAAATAATCAATGCATATTCTCCCTGACTATTGATTAAATTCTAGGGTAGGCAGATACCATATTTTATTTTCATCCACTCACAGACAATTGACCCTATTGCCCAGATATGATTGCTATGCTCAGGCTCTTTTGTGGAAAGAATCATTGATGAGAATGGATCGTAAGTGCTTTAAATATGAGTTATGCCTGCCACATCAGTGCCTTTATTTGCTTTTAGTTACATTTTAAACTTTACAGTTTTGGCCATCTTAGTAATGGCTCATTCTCTCTGTAATAATGCAGAAGAAAGGAAGAGGTTTATATGTCATATAAGGATACTGGGAAACTACAAGGGCCATGGAACTTCCTGCTTTTGTCTAAACTAGTTTCACACTCTTAACAGTTCCTATTCTTCCACCAGCTCAGCCACTAACACCCTCTCTGCACACCACAGCATCATGAGATCGTTTCAGGCTTTTTTTCACTTTTTCTGTTCTATTTTGGTAATTATCCAATTAGGTCATTGTCTTATCCTCTTTCCCCTTCTTTAATCTAAGACACTGAGGTGCACTCTCAACAGAGGTTCGGATATAATTCTTTTTGCTTCCTAGTCTAGAACCAGGGGTAAGGCTTGCACATTCCCTTATTAGGGCCAGGAACCAATGCCCCTGAACTAACGGATTTCTGTATTTTTCTTATGAGAAGGCTAAACAAACTATCCATAAGGTATGCAGTTATTCAATATCTCTGTTCATCACTCATTTATTTATTCATTCAGCAAATGTTTCCAGAGCACCTACGATGTGTCAAGCATTATTCTTATTCTATTGAGTATTCCATTTTTTGTACCTTTCATGATATCACAAGAAAAGAGCGCTCATTAACTATTTCCTTAAGAAATAAGTAAATGAGTACTGGGTATAAACTGAGGAGACATGTGCAATATAAAGATTGTGTATAAAGAAACATCTTGAAAAAAATAATCTACTATCACAGGCTTAGTAGCATAAGTAATTATGTAAAATTAATTCATATGAATCACCAAATATCACCAACAAAAATGTGTCTAACAGAGAGATTAATGCATTAATGATACGGAGAAACATTCTTGTAAGCTTCATGTTATCAGTGGGGATGGAATGCAGGCTGGGAGTAGCCACTGAAGTTCTCACAAAATTGTAGATGTCAGAAAGCGAAATGTCTGATGTCAAGCAAAAAGGACCTGTCTGTCAGAGCATCCGGATGAGGGTGGGTATCTGCCACTGGCAAAAATAACGAGCTCGGCAGGGTCTCAAAGGTCAGAGTGCCAGGAGGAAAAATGTCACTTGGGAAATAAAGTGTATTTAGCGACAAAGAATTAAGAGTGGCAAGTTATTAGAATGTCAGGGATTTATTCCATCAGTAAAATATCCAAAGAAGCAGAGTTATAAAAATAAAAAAAAATCAATGGAACAGGAGATAGAAACCAGAAAAGTCTAGCTATGAATATTAACGTTTTTGTAGCTCCAGCGTAAAGTGAGTTCTTAACAACTACTGAATTTGTACCTTGAGCCATGATAGAGAATTTTGCAGTAAAGAGAAAACTCAGAATCAAAAGATTTAGAGAAATTTCATACCAAAATATTCCACATTATAGTAATCACTGTCAAAGTTACAGACTGCATATGAAAAGCTGATGTATGAAAAGAAATACTACAAATCAGGGGCTTTTAGAATGTTTTAACCTATCTTTTCCCTTTGTGATTTAGAAGAAATTCTGAG
Source organism: Aselliscus stoliczkanus (assembly GCA_033961575.1). NCBI lineage: Eukaryota > Metazoa > Chordata > Mammalia > Chiroptera > Hipposideridae > Aselliscus > Aselliscus stoliczkanus. The sequence continues at coordinate 119,388,456 of CM066736.1, forward strand.
CAAGGATGATTTATGTTGAAACTCCTAAAGAAACACCTGAAAATATTTGTAATAGAATAGAAAAAATTATAATTTCAAATCTATGATCACTTTTAGCATATTCCCAAAGCAGTAGAGATTAATAGTTTAGAGATGAGTTTTGGAAAGTCATAGATCTGTGTTTGAAACCTGGATCCACTCCTTTACAAGTAGTTTGCTATTCATTTCTTTAAGACTCAGTTTCCTCCTATGTAAAGCAAAATAACTTAGAACCTTATCTCATGCACCAAAACACTGCTGTTCAGCAAGTACTTACTATCATTTTGTTAGTCCATGGCTGTAATTGAAAGTAGAAGCTGCATTATATTGTTCTGTTCAGTTGAAAATTTCTTAACCACTCTTGCCTCCGTTTCTTCACCTGTAAAATCATGGCTGAATTAAATCCTACCTCAAAGCGTCAATGTGAAATTTAAACACATTTTAAAAAATGATGGTATGCTAATTTGGTATCCATACAAGAAGAAAGAAAACATGGCATACATATCAAACCGTGTATACACACAGTAAGCACTCTATAAGTGTTAGCTACTTGGACTGTGGAACAGAACAATTGCATTTACTCTCCCCATTCCCTGCCCCCTCTAAATATCTCATACTTGAATGCTTTTACTTCTAGTCCACTTCAATTTGCCATCTTATTTCCCTTAGAGAATTGCAGTAGCCTCTTAACTGGTCTCCCTACATTTAATTTGTTTTCCAATATAATATAAAAAACTTCAACTATAAAATATCACATATACAAGGAAAAATATGGACATCTACACCCTACCATGTTATTACAACTGGAAAGCATTTTAGTTACTGTCTAGGATTTAAATGTATGAACATATCACAAGGACCATATCACAATGTATTTATTCATTCTATTTCTGATGGATATTTGGAGTATTTCCAGTTTTGGATGACTACATGTTAGATGTTAAACTAAATACTTATGAACTTAACCCGTGGTGCCCACATGTAAACGTTTCTGTAATTTATACACATTGCTGTGAAATTCCAAGTTGTACATAATTTAAAATTTACTATATAATGGCAAACTGGATTGAAGACATGTACAAATTCCTAGAAACATTCAACCCACCAGGACTAAACTAGAAAGAAATAGAAAGTCTGAATACACCTGTAAGTAGTATGGAGGTTAAACCTATAATCAAAACCCTCCTAACAAAGAAAAGCCCAGGATCAGACGGTTTCATTGGTGAATTCTACGGAATGTTTAAATAAAAATTAATACTAATCTTCCTCAAACTCTTCCAGAAATTTCAAGCAGAGGAAAAATTTCAAACTAATTTTATGAGGGCTCCATTACACTGATGCCAAAGCCAGATAAAGAAATCACAAGAAAACTAAAGGCCAATATCCCTGATGAATATAGATGCAAAATCTTCAAGCAAATGTTACCAAACTGAATCCAATAGGATATTAAAAGTATCACACACCATGACCAAGTCGTATTTACCCTGGAATACAAAAATTGTTTAACATATGAAAATCAATTAATGTGCTACAGCTCATTAACGGAATGAAAGATAAAAATCACATGATCATCTCAATAGATACAAAAAAATCATGTGGCAAAATTCAATACTTTAATGATAATAACTCTCAACAAAGAACAAGCTAGGTAGAAGGAATGCATTTCAGCATAATAAAGACCCTTCCTGACAAGCCCACAGCTAAAGTAATATTCAATGTGAAAAAATGAAACCTTTTTCTCTAAAATCAGAAACAGGACAAGGATACGCATTCTTTCCACCTTTACTCAATATAGTATTTGGAATTGTAGTTAAAAATAGGCTAGAAAAAGAACTAAAAAATCTAAATTGGAAAAGATGTAAAAATTTTCCTGTATGCAGATAATATGATCATATTATATATAATATGATCATATATATATATATATATATATAGAGAGAGAGAGAGAGAGACAGAAAGAGACAGAGAGAGACAGAGACAGAGAGAGACAGAGAGACAGAGAGACAGAGACAGAGAGACTCTTAAGATTCCATTTTTAAAAAGCCATTAGAACTAATAAACAAATTCAGTAAAGTTGTACGTTATAAAATCAAATTTTGTTAATATCCAAAAAGTATAAAGAACTCATATAACTCAATGGTCCAAAATACATGCAACCTAATTAAAAACTGGGCAAAGGACCTTAAAAACATTTTTTGAAAGAAGACATAAATGGCAAACAGGTACATGAAAAGATTACCAATATCACTCATCATCAGGGAAATACAAATCAAAACCGCACTGAGATATCACCTTACACCTGTTAGAATGGCTATTTCCAACAAAATAGAAGTGTCGGTGAGAATGTGGAAAAAGAGAAACCTCGTACATTGTTGGCAGGATTGTAAATGTGTGCTGCCATTATGCAAAATAGTATGGAAGTTCTTTAAAAGTTAAAATTAGAACTACCATGTGATCCAGCAAGCTCTCTTCTAAGAGGTGTGCATCCCTTAGGAAGTATATACACGAAGTTCTGACAATTAAATTCACAAACTTGTTGCAACTATGTTGCTAACCTTTTTTAATATCAGAGAGATTATTCATTATGAATTTCTACCAACTGGACAAAAAGTTAAGCAAGTTTACTATTTGGAAGGGCTGAAAAGGCTGCGTGAAAAAATTAGACAACCTGAACTTTTCACCAACAATTCATGGCTCTTGCATCATGACAATGCATCAGATCAGCTCACACGGCACTGTCTGTGAGGCAGTTTTTAACCGGTAAACAAATAACTGTATTGGAACACCCTCCCTACTCACCTGATCTGGCCCCCAGTGACTTCTTTCTTTACCCAAAGATAAAGGAAATATTGAAAGGAAGATATTTTGATGACATTCAGGTCTTCAAGGGTAATACGATGACAGCTCTGATGGCCTTTCCAGAAAAAGAGTTCCAAAATTGCTTTGAAGAGTGGATTAGGCATTGGCATCGGTGCATAGCTTCCCAAGGGGAGTACTTCAGATGTGACTATACCGATATTCATCAATAAGGTATGTAGCACTTTTTCTAGGATGAGTTTGCAAACTTAATTGGCAGACCTCATATATACCTTCAGATATATACCCAAAAGAAATGCAGTCAGTACCTTGAAGAGCTATCTGTGCTCCCACATTCAGTGCAGCATTATTCACAATAGCCAAGATATGGAAACAACGTAAGTATCCGTTGATGCACAAATGGATAGAAATTGTGATGTTTATGTACAATGGATATTATTTGTCCTTAAAAAGGAGAAAGATGGGCCGGCCGAGTGGTGAAGTGGTTAAGTGCTGGCTTGGGAAGCCAGCGGCCCCGGTTCGGGTCCCACGTATGAGGGCCAGTGACACTGTCCTCAAAAAAAAAAAAAAAAGGGAGAAAGATCCTGCCATTTGCAACAATATGGATAAAACTGAAAAACATCATGTTAAGTGAAATAAGTCAGGCACAGAAAGAAAAAAAAAAATCAAGATCTCACCTTTATGTGGGATCTAAAAAGAGTCAAATACACAGAAGCAGAGAGTAGAACAGAAGTCCGGTAAGGAGGTGGGAGAAGTGTGGAAATATTTGTGAAAGGGTAAAAAAATGCTGGGGGGTTTTGACAAATAAGTCTAGAGGTCTAATGTACAGCATGATAATTATAGTTAACACTGTACTGAATACTGGGAATTTGCTGAGAGAATAGAATTCAGATGCTCTCATTATTCCCTAAAAATGGGAACTATGTGAAATGATAATATGCTAATTAGTTTGACTATAGTAATCATTTCACCATGAATATAAAATCATCATGTTGTATACCTTAAATATATATAATTTTTTATTTAAAAATAAAATAGCAAAAAAGCCAAAAAAAATGATGCCGGGAAAAATACATATCCACATGCAAAAAAAATGAAATTAGATCCTTATCTTATACTATACACACACAAAAATCCCAACTCCAGATGGATAGACCTGAACTTGTAAAACTCCTGGAAGATAACACAGGGGGACATCTTCAAGACATTGGCCTTGGCAATGATTTCATGACGATGACACCAAAAACACAGAAAACAAAAACAAAAATACACAGGTGTGAATACATCAAACTAAAATGCTCCTGCACAGCAAAAGAAACAATCAATAGAGTGAAAAAGCAACCTATGGAGGGAAGGAGATATTTGCAAACCATGTATCTGGTAAGGGGTTTATTTTCAATATATATTAGACACCTACAGTACAATAGTAAAAGAACAAAAAATGAAAACAAAAACTAACTAATTACTCATTTTAAAACATAGACTATGGGCTTGAACAGACATTTCTCCAAAGATATAAAAATGGTATATGAAAAAATACTTAATATCACCAATTATTAGGAAAATGCAAATCAAAACTACAATGAGATATCACCTTACACATATCATAAAACAAAACCAAGTGTTGGTGAGGATATAGAGTGTGGAGAAAATGGAACCCTTGCAACACTGTTGGTTGGAATCCAAAGTGGTTTAGCTGCTATAGAAGCTTTTCAAAAATTAAAAATAGAATACTATCTAGCAATTCCACTTCTGGGTATTTATCCAAGATAAATGAAACCAGTATGTTGAAGAGATATAAACCCTCCTGTGTTCATGGAAGTACTAGTCATAATAGCCAAGATGTAGAAGCAACCTAATGCTCATCTACAGCTCAATGGAAAAGAAATAGTCGTTTAGACAGACAGCGTAATACTTTTAGTCTTGAAAAGAAGGAAATTCAGCAACATCCAACAACACGGATGGACCTTGAAGACATTATGCTAAGTGAAATAAGCCAGTCACAGAAAGACAAATGCTCCATGAGTCTCCTTATATGAGATATCTAAAACAGTCAAGTTCAGGGCCGGCCAAGTGGTGCGGTGTTTAAGCGCCCCGGTTCGGTCCCACATACGAGGGCCAGTGACCCTGCCCTCAAAAAAAAAAAAAAAAAAAAAAAAGGCAGACATAAAACAGTCAAATTCAGCCAGTGCCCTGCAGCTAGAGGAGGACAGCGAGCATCCTCCCATGATTCCTCCCAATGGACTGAACTTCACCTATGAACTCTGACCTCAAAGCAGAGAACAGCAGCTTGGCAGAGGACTTTGTGTGATGCTGCTATGAACTTTGACTTGAGTTGAGGGAGAACACGACAGAAACTTAAAAAGAAAAAAAAATTGTAGCTGTAAAAAAATAAATAATGTAGTCAAGTTCATAAAATCAAAGAATGAAATGGTAGTTGCCAAGGTCTGGAAGGAGAGAGAAATATGGAGTTAGTTATCAATGGGCATAAAGTGTCAGTCAAGGTTGATAAATAGTCTCTGAAGATAGGCTATATAACATTGTACCTATAGTCAACAATAATTAATTACACACTTAAAATTTTATTAAGAGGCTGATCACATGTTAAGTGTTCTTTCCATAATAAAATGAGAGAGAGAGAGAGAGAGAGAGAGAGAGAGAGAGAGAGAGAGAGAGAGAGACTGACAAACCACACAAAAGAAGACATACAAAAGGCTAGTAAACAAATGTAAAATTGCTAAACATAATTAGTCATGAGAGTAATGCATATTAAGACCACAATTAAATACACCACACACCCATTCATATGGCTAAAATTAAAAAGACTGACAATACCAAGTGTTTGAGATGATGGTGAACAACTGATACACTCATACATAGCTATTTGGATTGAAAATGGTTCAAGAATATGGAATTTTTTTTTTTTTTGCCATTTCTTAAAAGTTAAACATACACTAATCCACAACCTTCCAGATACCTATTTAAAAGGAATGAAAATATATCTTCACAAAATTATATGTTCATAGGAGCTTAATTCATAATAGACCTAAATTGAAAACAAGGTTACTGTCCACCAACAAGTGAATGAATAAACAAAGCATTGTATATTAATAACATCCAATAATATTTAGAAACAAAAAAAACTATAAATATATGCAACAACATGTTACTCAAAAAAGCGATTCTGAGTGAAGAAAGATACAAACGATTACATACAGAAATTCTCAAATAGGCAAAACTAGCCTATGGTTGCGGAAATCAGATGATCGGCTGCCATAGGCCAGGGTGTGGGGGACTGACTACAAAAATTGTTAAGAAAAAATTTGGAGTGATGGAAATGTTCTGTACATTGACAATAGTCATGGCTTCCCTGTCACAACATTCAAAATGGGTGCATTTTCGTTTCTGTAAATTATATCTCAGAATTGTAATAGTTTCCAGTTAGTGTCCTCCACGATTAGTGTATTTGATCGCTTTGCAGCTACCACAGGTGTACCTGCCATCCATTCATTACTGACATCCTCCAATCCATTCTCAACACCTTATAACTACAGTGATAATTTTGAAATGCAAATTAGACCTTTACCCATCCGTACGGACATTTCCAAGGCTTCTTACTGCATTTAGGATTGAGCATTATATCCTGTACCTGGTCCACAGGCTCTGTGTGTCCAGGCCCCTGACTACTCCTGAGCTTCCCACTGACAGCTCTTTGCAATAGTCGTTTGTGCATTCTGTCTTTTAGATGTGCCTGATTGATTCTCATCGTGGGGCCCTTCTGTTCATCTGTGGGGATTCTCTTCTTCACCTCACCCTTCCTTTGGCTGGTTGCCTCTTACTATTCTTACAGATGTCAGCTCAGTTATACTTTCTCCAGAAGTCTTTCATGACCTCTTTGATTAGGTCAACCCTTCTCCCCACCCCACTGCCCCCGGCCCCTGATTTTGCACCTTCATAGGGCCATGTAAGAAAAATACAAACCCAGGTCGACCGAGTGGCGCATTGGTTAAGAGCTGGCTTGGGATGCCAGCAGCCCCCATTCGGATCCCACATATGAGGGCCACTGACACTGCCCTCTACAACTAAGATAGTGAACAAGAGCTCCACCTGGAGCTGGGCTGCTGTGAGTCCCAGTGATGGCATAGCTTCAGCCTCTGCTGCAGTGGGCTGCCATAGGCTACAGTGAGTGGCCGGCAGCTGGTGTGAGCGGTCAGCAGCTGGTGTGAGTGGCCAAGAGCCGGTGTGAGCAGCTGTCCAGAGGTCAGCGACCGATCTGCCTCACCCAAGTAGAGCGCAATGATGATACCAACATGGGCCAGTGAAGCAACATCTTCCACAGCTAGACTGAAGAACAAATGGATAGCAACTTGTCTGTTCCCCTTCCCTGGTTTCCCAACACTGTTCCCCTTCCCCAATTCCCCAATAAAATCTTTAAAGAAAGAAAGAAAAGTGCAAACCCTAGAAAGTTGGTGGGTTTTGAAGAACTGGCTGGCCTAGCATCTCCCCAAGGTTGTTGTAGTTCTAAAACGCTGTGGTTTCATAAAACGAAGTTCTTTTACTTGAATTCTGAGAGAGCCCTGTAAGATGAGATGCCCAATTCCAAAAAGATTACTGTCATGCCTTAATGTATCCACCTTTTGCAGTAGTTATTTGCTTTTTCTCGTCATGACTATTATACTTCAGAGCAATCATGTCATCTGCCACCTGTGAAGTGTTCCTTCTACCAACCCTGTACCATAGGAAACCGACAGAGTTGAATTAGAATTAAAAGTTCCCATTATCTCAGGTCATTCTCTTGAAGTAGTTAGGGAGGCTGGGTTGGGACTTATTCCATCCCATGATTTGCTGTCCTGAAGTACTGAGGAAGTTAACGCATTGATTTCATCTTCCATCCCCCTATTATTTGTAAAACAGGAAAACTATTATCTACATTGCTAGCAACGTGATACCTATATTATTACTAAAATGTCGCTTATCATTAGAATAAATGTGAAGAACCTGACATAGTAGGCACTACAACAGTAGTCATGAAAGAATCTAACAGTGGAGAAAAAAAGTGGTTTTTTTTTTTTCCAATTACTAAAACCTGAAGTGCCAGTTGGGAGAATCAATACAAGCCACTTACTCAGGTCTTGAGGCATAATTGAGTTAAAACACTTCTGTCCCCATCTGCAATTCTATTAATAGATGCCAGGCACTTTAATCAATGTGTCTCAGGACTGCATGCCTGCAGACACACACCTCTTTAAAGCAGAGACACTTAACATTTGTACAAGTCAGAGAGTGTCACAGCTGGAGGACTGAAGAATAAGCTTACACAGAGCAGAACAGTTACTACTCTGGGGCTAGAACCCCACCAAGTTAATACTGCATTAATTCTCTTTTAGGGTGGGTAAAGGAACTCATTTCTATTCCCCATTTCCCAAATAGACTCACCCCCATTCCAAGTTTATCACATAACCCTATCTCAGTGATTTCCACTCCAGGATGAAAAATCCAGAATTATGTATTTATTACTTTCCTTCTAGGTAACTTACATTTTCAAAGTCCATTTTAAAAGGTCAAAATTTGAGGGCCAGCCAAGTGGCTCAGTTGGTTAAGAGCTCGCTCAGGAGTGCAAGCTGAGCTCTGAGCAACAGCAGTTCGATGCCCAAAAAGAAAAGTCAAAATTTGAGAAAATCATTACATTTAAAAATCTGATTTTTATTTATCATTGACAAATATTTTGTTTGTTTACAAAACCAATACGGGCCCAATTTTAAATGACAACCTTTTTACAATCAATTCTCAATCTGCAAAGTATAATGACTAAATTGAAAACATCATGTTTCCTTCCCAAAACAAAATAGACCAAAAAATATCTATTTTCTTCACTTTACCCTAGAAAAGATGTTAAGGGTTGAGGTAAGAATGTTAACTTGAGGCTGGTTTTAGTAGGCAAAGAGGGAGAGAGGGAGGGAGAGAGAGGGGGAAAGAGAAGAAAAAGACAGAGATTGAAGACAGGAAGAGATAGAGATAGACAATGAAAGAGAATGTATTTTTAATTCATGGGTGGGAATGAATTATTGTCACTAAGCACCTCTGTAATTTTTATTGTCACTGAGCATCTTTGTAATTTTTACAGTGCTCACACCTCTGCAGTCATTATTAAATCAGTAGGCCTCATTTTCAGATCTGCCTGAACTTCTAGCATTTTATTAATATGGTCATTTACCTTGTGTGAATGTCCATACATCTACTTCTCAGAAAGAGCCGGCAGGTAACCTCTTCAGGTGTGCTCTAAGATCGTCTTACCCAGACAAAACAAAAGCTTGCACAATTGATCTTAGCTTTCTTATCAGCTTTCTTTCTTTGTACACAAATGCCCAAAGTAAAATAAATGAAATTCTAGATTTGGCTACAATTTTAGAACTTGAAAAAAACAAACTTAAGCATTTTACCCTTCAAGACCAGATGGACAGGGATGACCACTGCAATCAATACAAACAATAGATTCTGATCTGGAAGAATTAGACAAAATGACTTTCCAAAGTCTGTGACCTGACCCAAGGGAATAAGTTAGATAGTCGGAGGAAGTAGTTGAAACCTCTGTCACTCTCATGGAGCCAAACTGGATTTTTAATTTTTCTTTCAGTTGTATGGGATGCATACAGTTAAGAATACAGCATTGTGCCAAACTGGACTATTAACATCATGCTTAAATACCAACTATTTGAGCTGAATTCTCTCTGAGCAACAGCAGTTCGATGCCCAGCCTGAGCTGAGCTGCCCCTAAGCTTCCAACAGGTGGCAGGATGGCTCAGCTAAAATAAATAAATAAATAAATAAATAAATAAATAAATAAATAAATAAATAAATAAATAAAATACCAACAATTCATGTTTTACCCAAGCTGTTTTATTTTAAACTTTCACATGCAAAAAAGTTGGAAGTGTAGCAAAATACGTACTCACATACTCTCTACCTACATTCAACAAACTATTGCTACCATTCTGTGTGTTTATGTGTGTCTTTCTCTCTCTTTTTCTATACATATACACACCTTGTGATGAATCTTGGAAAAACAGAAAGCTCAGTCATCATGACACTTCATGCTACTTCAAATTTCTAACTTCAAATTTCTAATAATGAGGTGTGATGTTATGATTTATTATACGGCATACATACTTGGTCTTCATTCCCATTCCTGGCACACATTTAGAGCTCCTAAAACACCCGTAATTTCCTAAGAGATAAGAGCAATGTGAGAATCTTTTGGTATAATATTTGGTCTTTTGTCCTGAAATAGTTTCAGGTCCTGAAATAGTTCCAGAGTGCTAAAGGAAAACGAGGTGTCTATTCATCAAGAGTCCCTCTCAACCACACCTGAATTAATGAGATGACATTTAGGAATCCCCGAAGGATGAGGGCTGGTCTCCCGGGATGGGGGGAGGGCAACAATGTGACTAGAGGGTTGGGGTTTCAGTGCCATCTCCAACCTCCAGGGAGGGGAGAAGGGCTGGAGCTTGAATTAATCACCAATGGCCAATAATTTAATCAATCCTGCTTATCTAATAGGGACACTATTACATAGAAACCTAAACAAAGGGGTTCTGAGCTCTTCTGGAGTTGGTGACACGTAGTAATGGTGGAAGAGTGGTATGACCAGAGACGAGGCATAGAAGCTCTGTGCTCCTTCCCACATGCCTCGTCCTATACATCTCTTCCATCAGGCTGTTCTTGAGTTACATCTTTTTATAATGAAGCAACAATCTAGTAAGTAAACTATTTTCCTGAGTTCTGTGAGCTGTTCTAGCAAATTAATTGAACCCAAGGAAGGACTTGTGGGAACTTCCAATTTACAGCTGGTCATTCAGAAGGACAAGTTTACAACTGGAATTTGTGATTGGCGTCTGAAGTGGGGGAAGGGGGGAGAGCAATGTTATGGAACTGAGCCCTTAACCTGTGGGAGCTGACTTTATTTCCAAGTAGACAGTGTCAGAATTGAGTTAAATTGTAGCACACCCAGCTGGTGTCGCAGAATTGGTTGGTGAGGGAAAAACCCACACATTCGGTGACCAGAAGTGAAGTGAAATATTGAGAATAGAGACAACATATAGGAGGTGTTTGTTTTTTTTCTTTACCTAAGGACATTGTGTCATATAAATACTGTAATGTTATCATAACTAAGAAATTTCCAAGAATTCCTTAGGATCATCTGATCTCCAGTTAATGTCTAGATTTCTCCAATTGTCAACAAGTGTTTCCACAGTTTACTTTTAATTTTTATTGTATTGATCCAAGAACAAAACAAAGCTTTTACATTATACTTTGACCCTTTTGCCTCTATTATCTCTTTAATCTAGACTATTTTTCCGCCACCTCCCCACACCCCTTTTGCAAGAGTCCAGGCCACTTGACGTAAAGAATATACAACATTCTGGACTTGTCTGATTGTTTCCTTATCGTTTTATGTATCTTGTCTTTCCATCTTCTTTATATTCTATAAAATGGTAGTTAGCATTAGGAGTTGATGAGTTTTGAGTTAAATGTATTTGGCAAGAGTACTTACTTCATAGGTAATATTAGGAACGTCACATGGAGTCACAACAGGGGACATCCATTGTTATGGTGTTCCATCTTTAGTGATGTGAATTTTCATCACTTGGTCAAGGGGTACACTGATTAGTTATGTAATGCTACTTAACCATATTACCACAAGCAGAGTGGATTAAAACAACACATATTTGCGATCTCATATTTTCTCTGGGTCATGAGTCTGGTCATGGCTTAGTTTGGTCCTCTCTTTCAGAGTCTCATATGGAGCAATCGAAACATAAATCAGCAACATGGTCCTATCTGAGGCTCAAGTGGGGACAGAGCAACTTCCAAGTGCGGTCACTGGCAACACTTCGCTTCTTACAGGCTGCCAGATTAAGGCCTCAGTGTCCTCAGGGCTTTGGGGTGGGGGTAGCCTCGCCCTCAGTTATTTGCCACGTGGCTTTCTCCACAGGCCAGCTCACAACACGGCAATGTGTAGCTTCAAAGCCAGCAAGGGAAAGGGGGGCTCAGCAAGACAGATGTTACAGTATTATGCAATATAATCGCATACACGTCATCATGTGCATTCTGTCATCTTTGCCAGACTCTGTTGGCTGGGAAGCAAGTCACAACCACTGCCCACACTCAAAGGAAGGGGATTACACAAAGACATGAACACTAAGATTCGAGGATCATAAGGGCCGCCTTAGAATCTGTCCACAACTACAAGGTAAGAGCCATTGTACAGGCACCCTGGCCTATTAGCATTGAACAACTAGCCTGTAGGGTGGCACTGTGGTACCATGTGAATCATTTAATACATTACTTTTAAAACATTATTTTTAAATTGGAAATATTTGAATTTTTTAGATATATTGTCTAAATAATATATCGATATCATTTATATATTTATATTAATTCTATATCCATACAGCATAGTATTCTGGATGGAAGAAACTCGCAAGAAGGAGATTAGTAGGATGCACTGCTGCCCCTGCTGCTGTACCTGATCCTGAAGCTGAAGCTGATTAGCATCATCCTCACCCATCACTCCCCATTCTAACCCACCCTTCCCACTCTCAGTCAGCGCCCCTGCTGGTCTTGGCGGCTCACCATGTGGGGTGAAGAAGGCCCTCATCCCCATCTCCGAGTACTCTGTACTCCTACTTCCCATGTCATTTTAAAGCACTGGCCACTAACATTATTCATGTATCATCAACATTGGGCAAGGGAGAACTAAGGGATATTCAAGTGAATAATGAGGACCTAACACATTTCTGCCTGCTTCCATTGTGTGACAGCTGTCTTACATCCTCCTCATGGTCAGGTCAAGTGCCCCTACCACGATCATGAACTTTATTCTTCCCTGTTGGCCCCTGGACAGGAGGAGCCTATCATACTTGAGTGGCAGTCTTCGCTCAGAGTTCAATGGATCTTTTGCTGGTGGCCTTTCCTTCTTTGGGAAGCATAACGTCTAATCCAGAAAGAGCAAAGAGTCAAGGGGGTATGGATCGCAGATTCCTCAAGTGCATCCCTGGGATTAATGGCAAGTGAAGTCCTTCCAGCCCTCGCCTATTGGTTCATATAGTCTACCCATTACAAACACAGCATCATATAATGGATGCCGATAAAATGTGTATGTGTTGTCTTAGAGGATGGTGCCCCATCCTCACAGGGTATTATCTCCAATGCTTCAGCTATGCCTTCTACAGCTCAGTCAATTGCTCTATTAGGTCAGCAGTTTCTGGGTGGGGTGGTATAGGAAAGGACATGTGGATTCCATATGCATATATACACTTTCACATTACCTTTGCTATGAAGTGTATCCCCTGGTCCTCTGTGACATTACATTGGATATCATGTTGATACATAAAACATTCTAGCTAGTGGTTCTAGCAAATGGGTTGATTCCAGTCATTCCAAAATGCAGTATGACTGACAGAGCCTGTCACTGTTCTAAGTATTTGGTTTTGATTTCTTTTAAACTTCTCAATGACCATATAAAGTAGGTTCTATGACAATATCATTATTGAGGACACCGAGGCACAGAGAGATTAAGCCACTTACTCAATTCCTCTCACTAGTAAGAGATTAATCCAGGATTCTAACCTGTGTAGCCTGGCTTCAGAGCGTCTATATTTAAACCCTGTACTATGTGGCACTTAAAAATAGGAGAAGAAGGAAAAATGATCCAGGATAGTTTTGTTTTTTTGTTTTTTGTTTTTTGTTTTAGAACTGCCTTAACCATTCATCATTGTATCCACTAACCAGTCATATGAATCTCCAGTACCAGCTTATCATGGAAAAGAAGAAGAAAGAATGTAAGTGGGAAGGGCATCAGTCTTGGATTTGAGCCTTGCTTTAACCAATTTTGGTTGAGGGACCACAGGAATTCTTAGCCCTTTGGGCTTCAGTTTCCACTGAGGTAGGATTAGATGCTTTCTTGGGTTCTTTGTCTATTTCATAATCAAGAAATAATTATTATTGTGGATGATGTTGAACTACCTGTAATTTGATACAATGGGTTTTCTACCAAATGTTTTCCTCCATAAATGGAAACTCTGCTGCTTACATGAGAATGTCTTAACCATCACATTTTACCTGGAAAAATATCAATGTGAACTTTTTAACCCTTTGCTCTAGCAGCGCTCACTTGAGTGAAAGGTACAAACTTATCCTAGATGAGCTAAAACACGGTGACAGGAAGTCAGCCAGCTTGAGTCCTAGCCAAGGAGTATCCCTCACTTCAAAGCTAGCAACCAAAGTGCTACGCTGTGTGACAAGAAGGTGACATTTAAGAGACCCTGAAAAATCGGTGAATCCATTAGCATTGGCCATCCTAACTGCAAATCAATGACTCATTTTGGCACTTTCCTGACAGCCACTGAATTGTTTCCTTAAGACAACTCTAATGAAAGAAAGATACTGTGAATATGAGCTGCGTATTTCCACATAAAAGTAGCAAACAGAATAAAACCTAGTTACCTCTCTCCATCAATAAGTTAAAGCAAACAAGCCATCCTTGCAAATTTAACCACCTCTCTTTTTCTTTTTTCACAACACAGATACTTTATTACTGAGTAAGATTATCTAAAGTTAATTCCATCCTTTCAACCAGCATCTGCTCCTCAAACTGATGTACCATGTATATCTATTAAAATATTAGACACACACATTAGCCAAAGAGGAAAAAAAAATAGTGTATGTATTCATTCAGTCATTCTACTAAAAACGAAATGATGGTACTTCTCAAGACATCATATTATGTGTTAGAAACAGAAGTGAATGAAGAAGGCAGATTTCCTCCTGATGAGGATGCTTATAATCTAGCAGAGGGAATAGAAAAATATATCCACAGTTACAACAGCTAGTGGAAACTATGATTGTGCAAACGCAGGGTGTTCTCAGAACACCAGAGGGACATCTTTATTCGTTGGGACAATTAGAGAAGGGTTCTTGGAGGCAGTGTTACAAGCTGAGTTTTAAAGGGTAAAGAGATTTAGATGAGGGAGCCAAAGGTCATCAGGCAGAGAAGGAAGCTTATGAGAACTTTATGGAGGTCCGCTGCAAAGCGTTCTATAGGAAATGGAGGTCAGACTGGAAAACATCTCAGAGTTGCCCAAATCTAAGATTTTATTATTCAATTTTTGAAATGGGCTTTATCAGTATATATATATATAAAAAAAAAAACACAAAGAAGTATATAAAAGGTAGTTTAAAAAAAAAAAAAAGAACTTGCTCTCAGGTCCAAACATACATTTACCCCTGCTAATTATGTTCTCTTTTGTACATTTAACCCTCAATCTCAGGACATGAATATATAATGCACAACTAATAAATTTTTGTGAAAGAGACCTTCATAGGAGAACAGTAAAAAGGAGACAAAAAGCACATATTTAACAAATCTTTATGCAACAGTTGTATATTACACATAGTGAGAGAACACACACACACACACATATGAAATAATATAGGCTGGTTAAATTGGTCATAATACATCTATACTATTTAATAAGGTATAACTTTTAAAAAGAAATATAATTTGTATATACTCTCATGGAAGAAGGTCCATTTGAGTGAATAAAACAATTTATGCAAACTTATATATGGTAAGATACCATTTTGTTAGAAAACAACTGTATAACTGTGTGTGTGTGTGTGTGTGTGTGTGTGTGTGTGTGTGTGTGTTTTAAAATATGTGTTTAAAAACATAACAACCAATTGTTTATGATCATTGTTATTGCTGGAGAGATGGGGATGGGAAAGCTTGTAGGCACCCTAACCATTTAAAAATTTTTATATACCTCATTTGTTTTACAAAATGTTTTTAAATGTTTAAGTATAAAAATATTATTTTCTTAGGTTGTATGTACTTTATATATACCATATCATAACATATATTTATACATTTTTTCTTTTAATTATATCTATATATAGACATATGTTATCTATCTATTGAATTTTTCTTTTGAGTCTTTTAATTTCTGATGTGCTTCCAACATATTTCCCATAGGCCTGCCTTGGCTTCCCTGTTGGCCACGTAGTGCTTTTCATGACCACTATGTCTCATCAATTCTCAGTCTGATTATCTGCTGAGCATAAAGTTCAGTGCTTTTGTAAAAACTGAGCATGGTCCACCAGGCCCCTGAACCCACCTGCCGTTGTCTGACCATAGCCATGCCTTGGAGAAGGCACTTTGCTTCTGTTTACCATTTTATACAAGAAGGTAACAGGCAAAGGAGACAAAGTCGATTGAGTTGGTTTGAGAAAATGGTAAGTTATATGCAAGGAAATTTTACTATTGCATGGACCCTATTTAATCATTTAATCCTACAATACAGAGAACTCTTGGAAAGCAATGTGCTCCTAGGAATCACTCTCATTCATTTAGTCAACAAATACTTATTAAAGGCACTGATTTAGATGCTGAGGAAATAACATTGTAAATCCATGAAGATAGCCCTACGCTCATAGAGCTAACTTCATAATGGAAGGAGACAACAACACAAACAAAATAAATAATTAAAATATGTACTGTTGTATTTTTGTTAATCCTAAAATGTGCATTGTTTTTGCACACTTTTAATACCTCTGAAGTTAAGATGCATCTTAAAGTCAAGGACATATTTTTTCCTTTCTTTTATTTTTTCTTTTCTTTTTTCTCTTCTTTTCTTCTAGTACATATACAAATGTTCCATCTCATAATCATTGATGTCTAAGACTTGATAATATATGGTATGCTACAGGAGCAGAAAGCAGGAAAGAATTATATAATTCCAGAAAAGATGAACTTAAATAGGGTGAGGGCTATTTAGAAATGTGATATTTGAACAAGATCCAGAAAGCGCGAAGGACCCATCCATGCAGACATACTGAGAAGATCATTATAGGTAGATGGAATAGTAACTTCAAAGGCCGGAGGCAGTGAGGCCTGTGTATTTGAGAAGCAGCAAGGAGACAAGTATGGCTGGAGCACAGCAAGGGAGTCGAAAGAAAAAGGGCTGAGGTCCCAGGGCGGTGACTTGGGACCATGCTCTGGGACCATATCCCATGTAGACTTATAAATGACTATAGGGACTTCAGTTTGTCTCCAGAGTGAAACAGACTCTATCAAAGGGTATAAATCAAAACAGTGGCATGGTTGTAGAAGAGGTTGAATTCTGGTGTATTTTGAAGGTAGAATTTTCAGGATTTGCCTATAGACTGGATGGAAGAATGAGACAAGGCTGACATTGGGAGCTGGTCAAAGATGATGGCAAATTTTGGGTATGAATGTATACCACTCCTACAAATATGATTCAGTACCCAAAGTTATTCATTCCTGAAAGATTCCTTTCTGAGATGAGAGATGATGGAGAAGAACTGATTTGGTAAAGTGCTGTATTGGTACAATATGGTGTTTCCAGGCTTGAAGAGATAGATCAAAGAGGCTGTTAGACTTTACTAGGGAATGGATGTTGGACAGCAGGTCATAATTCTGAGGATTTGAACTTCACACTGAAGTCTGCATGAACCTGAGCCCCAGTTCTCCTGAAATGCTGGTCTTTGCCAGTCTCATAAATCCTTGAATAAGACAGTCTAGGCCATGGTTTGCCTGGATCCCTCTTTGGAGCCTTCTGAATGATAATTATTAATAAAGAATTTAACCAAACTTTACTAATTCAGTCTTTCCAAACATTTGGATTTTTAGTATTCCACTATTAGGAGACATACTTAATCAGAAGAAACTAAAACACCAGATATATGATTTTTAAAATCACACTAATTGCTACCATTTATTGAGTCAACTCTTCCTCAGGCAGCTTGCTTTAAACATATCATTTATTAATTCTCACAGCCCTTCAAGGTAGATGTTATCAAACCCATTTTACAGATGAGGAAATAAAAAACACGCAAAAGATACATGAGGACAAGTATGCCATAAGGTTTCAGAACTATTCCCACACTGCTGTATCATGATCACTATGGACTGTGACAAAGGTTCTGATATGGTGCAGTTTCCTGCATTTTTAAGGGAATAATCCAATCTTATCTAAAACCTTTTAATATGCTAGGCATTGCAGTAGAATATTGCAAAGCAATTTCAGCCAATAAAGCAAAGAATAGGCACTTGCATGTCAGAAAGACTGATAACAATTATATTTTTTAAAAGGGAGAGACTGGGCCCATCAATACTCCAATAACTTTATTATCTGAAAGTTCTAAGACAAGAACAGACAAGCTATTTGAAAATTGACAATACAGCAAAAAATAAGAGCTTTAGAGTGGACAGATCTAGATTCAAACCCCATATCATATCTTACATTTACTATACATAAGGGACTCAACTCTCTGAACCCATTTTTTCCTCTTAGGATGAAAAAGTTAATAGGAGAGGCTGCCTGCTTTCAATGAGGACCAAGTGAAAATGGATGTATTATAATGAAAACTAACCTGGTGTATAAAAGGTAGCTAATATTATTAAGGCGATGTCTAGTGAAGTGGTGTGGTATAATGGTGAAAGCTATGTGTCTTAGTCCATTCTGACTGCTACAACAGAATGCCATAGACTGGGTGAAATATAAACAATAAACACTTATTTGTCACAGTTATGGAGGTTGGGGAGTCCAAGGTCAAGGTACCAGCAGGTTTGGTGTCTGGTGAGGATCCTCTTCCTGGTTCATAGATGGGTGTCTTTTCATCAGTCCTCATATAGGCAAAAGGAGCGGGGAAGCACTCAGAGGTCTCTTTTATATAGGCGCCAATCTGGAGCCCTCATGACCTCATAACTTCCCAAAACCCTCACATTGGGGATTAGGTTTCAATATATAAATTTTGAGGGGACACAAATCTACTCTATAGATTTGGTAGGCAGAATAATGGCACCCCACAGATGTCCACTTGCCAATCTCTGGGAATATTTTATGTTACATGGCAAAAGGGAATTCATGTTGAATCCATGTTGAATTAAGGTTCTAATGAGCTGCCTTTAAAATAGGCAAATCATCCTATATTATATGTGTGGACCAATATAATCAAAAGGATCCTTAAAAGTGGAAGGATCGGGGTTTGGGGGGGGGCCTGACCTGTTAGCTCAGATGGTTAGAGCATGGTGCTGATAATACCAAGGTTGCTGGTTCAATCCCCGCATGGGCCACTGTGAGCCGTGCCCTTCCTAAAAGAGCCAACTATGCCATTGTGGCATGAAAGCAATGTGTAACTGGTGTTCACGGCTGTTCCCCAATAAAATTAAAAAATAAATAATAAAGTGGAAGAGGGACTAAGAAGAGAAAACCAGAGAGATGGCAACACAAGGACTCAAGCTGCCCTTGCCCTTGCTGGCTGTGAAGATGGAGGAAAGGAGCTTTGCCATGAGTTGAGGAAAGCAGGTGGCCTCTAGAAACTGGAAAGGGTGCGGATTATCCACTAGAGCCATGAGAGGGAACACGGCTCTGACAACACCTTGATCTTAGACTAGTGAGATCCATTTCAGATCTCTGACTTCCAGAACTATAAAATAAACCACGTGTAGTCTCTAATCCACTAAATTGCAGTAAATCGTTAGTAGCAACAGGAAACTAAGAGCCAGAAGCTAAGAGCAGGAGGCCTAATTCCAAATTCTGCTCTGCCACTGACTAGTTCTGTCATCGTGGAGAGTTTTCTTAACCACTTCATGTCCCATTGTCCTCTACTAAGAATTGAGAATCATAGTACTAGGCTACCTCATGATGTTAGGGGGCTAAAAGAGTTAATATATAGCTTAACCACTCAGAGTTTCATTTGGCTCAAGGCAATTAAATTTAATATATATTATTAGCTACAAGCACTTTCTTAGAGGCCAGCAATAATGGTCTCAGTGATTTGGTTTCTATCCCTGTCACACTGTAAATATGTAATATATAATTTTTAATTGAATGCAATATATAAATATGTAAACACATATTATAATACATATTGCATGTTATTTATAAAAGATGCAATACATATATATGTAAGCATAAAATGCTGGACACATCTATGTTTCTAAACTATTTGCTGCATAGACTTAGAGAATGGGTAATAGAGTGTAGAACTCATGCCCAGGAATGAAAATCGAGGCCATGGTAGTGAGGAGGGTAGAGTCAAGGGAAGAGAGAGCCATCAGCTGTGCTAATGAAAAAGAAAGAAACGCAAGTAAGTAAAAAACTCCTAACAATGGCAGGCCAGTTGCCATTTTTAACCTAACATTTTATCACTTTTTCCTTTAAAGAACAACCCTGTTGCTTTCAATCATGGGTATGGAGAACGCACATAATTATTTGGCATTTCAAAGAAATAAAAGTTAAAAGAGCCGCTAAAGTTATCCATCCTCTTTTCTAAACTTGAAACATCAAAAATAGATGTCCCTGGCATGATAACACACTGAAGTCATTTTGAAAGAAAATTAGAATTTCCATTCCTCATTTTCCTTTCTCCCCAGTAAGGTTTTAAGCAGATGGGAATATCAATTTAGTTACTTGACATTTAGAAGGATAAATGACTTAAGAGCTTTACGATCCCCTCCTTGAAGCATATTTGATAACATCTGCCCAACATCTTACACTCACATCAGAGCCAAGTATGATTTAACAAGAAATTGGCTAGAATCCAGAACCTCAGGATCCCATCACTGGTCCTGATGCTAACTAACATAGATCAGTCAATATCCAATGACAAATACAGCTGCATATTTTATGGGTAGCTTGTTTACTATTACCCTAGACAATGCTAATCATTAAGAATAACTAAGAAGCTAGAAATGGAATATGTAATCATTTTTTCAAGGAGAAAATAATACTGCACATGGGAACATGTTTTCTTTCTAAACACTAGGGGAAAGAAAATCTATCTCACTTTAGGTTGTGTTAGAGGAACTGCAAAAACATCAGATACTTTGGCTAAAGATCTCATTCATATAGAAGAAAAGTTTCTCTTATTTTTTTTTCTGAAGACACATCGCTATCTCTACTAGAAATTCAAATTCTTTTATGTAGTTAGTTATAGTACTTTGTTTATGTTCTTAACTCAGTAGTTATCAGTCTTTAGTCAGGAATGTATAGAGACGGTGCCAAAAAGAAAATGTATACACATTTTAAGCAAGGAAAAAACTGTATTAAAATTGTAATGCTCAATATATACTGATAACAAAAGATGAATACAAGTCACGTTTGACTTCTGCAATTACAAGAGGTACTCAAAGTGGATATCATCAGTGTAATTTTAATAGTTTTTCCTTGCTTAAAATGTGTATACATTTTTTTGACACCGTGTGTGTGTGTGTGTGTGTGTGTGTGTGTGTGTGTGTTCTAATTTTTCCATTTTATAGCGTCCTTTTTAAGAAGCAGGGTGTCATCCTTAAGGCATTTATGAAGGCAACCTTGAACAGATAAGAACCATAAAACAATTAGCAACATTCATCAAAATCACTTGAACAAAAAGAGAGCAAGCATCTCCCAATCTGGTATTCACAGCTAAGTGAAACACAAATCTCTCCTGATACTTTGCATTTGGACATTGACTAATGAATAGCTTTTCCTCCTTCGGAATCGCCCTCTCTTAGAGTTATTTGTGAGTCCTGTCATGCTCTGTGTCCTAATAAACTATGCAAACAGGACTCAATAAATATTTGCTGAATGAACAGATGGATTAATTAATTAATTTACAGTGCTCTCCCATTCTATTGGCTTGGCCTGTAAGATTAGGAAATTTTCTAGTATAGGTGGTCTCATTGGAATTTAGTTTGCTAAATTACGCTGCTATAGAAACAATGATAAAGAAACATGGAATTCTGAAACTTGAGGGGATTTTAAAGGTCAACTGATTCAATATCTTTATTTTTCCTATTTGTAGAGTTATTTTAGCATTTCAGGGGCCCCCAACAGGTCGTGTAGTCAAAAGTTTGACAAAGCACTTCATGAAAGATGCTAATACATTTAATGCACTGAACCTGAATTAATTGCCAATGATTTAGTTCAGGAAAGTTTGAGGTTACATTTTACTTGCTTTAAAATTATGTGTGATTCTATATGAAGATAAAATAATATAATCTGATTATATCAATTTAGCTGTCACTTAATATATTCAATTTAATAATTAAATTTGAAATCATGTATTTACTTGGGATTTTCTTACTCAATGTCTTTAGAATACAAATTCCCTAAGCATAGGGATTAAATGTATTCACAACCAATTACATTATCCAGCATCTACTAGATCATTAATAATTAATGGATAAAAAAAATGAATTGAAGGAGAAACTGTAGGACACCTCGGATATTTTATTAAGCAGTCATTCCTGCTGTGAGATGCAAGCACAAATGAGAAGACAAAACCAGAGCATTAAGTGGGAGGAAAGAAGGTCGGGGCTGTGGCAGGAGGGCTGGCCTTCCAATATGCTAGTAAATTGACAAGTTATAAAGACTCAGGATCAAAACATACCACATCTTTTTTTGTACAGAGTTTACATCTGTATCCACCTATCATGACAAAATACAATTCTGTAGGCTTTAAAAGAGATCCTTTCCGACAAAAACTTTTTAATGATCATTTGATCTTCACTGTCTACTATCCATTCTTTCTTCTTATAGTAACAATGTACTGCTTGCTTTGGGTACCATCTGCATCCCACCTTTGGATTCTGTTTGGAAGGACTATCAAGTAGGGTACACTGCTCTCACAGATACCTAAGGTATGGGAAGATGGCCTAAGGTTGAATAATTATGTTGTTTGTGCTCTTGGTTGGCTCTTTCTCTGAAACTTGTTAACAGAGAGCAAAAGACTGAAAATGTTTGGTGTGGATTCATAGCAATGGTAAGAACTAGAGGCATTATCCAACAACGCCTCTACTTCTTACATCTTCCCATAATTCATTTTCTGCTCATATCAGCCATAGTGAGTTTCTGTCGCTTCCAATAAAGCAAATTTAACTGGTGCAAAGCTCAGGTAAGTATCTGAGAATTCCCATCTCTAGACTTACGTATGTGGTCTGTCGCTAACTGACCACATGATATCCTGCGTGCTCTTTGCTCTACTTAAGCCTCAATTTACCCACCTGCAAAATGGAGATAAAAGAACTTACCAAGTAGAGTTGATACAGGGACTAAGTTAAATGGTGTGTGTGCAATATCAGGCCTTTAGTAAATGTTCAATAAATGGTTACAGGCTAACATGTATATCAAAAGTAAAATGACTCTTCATAGAGGTATCATAACCCAGGAATAATTAAAGATAAAACTGCCGGTTATCTAAGAGTTTCTACTAAGGACCTTTGCAAGTAGTATTAATCAGTCATTGATACAGCATTTCCTTGATTTTAAGATGCACAGATTTAAAAACAAAATAAAACATGGGCCAGCCGAGTGGCGCGGTGGTTAAGCACTGGCTTGGGAAGCCAGCGGCCCCGGTTCGGGTCCCACATATGAGGGCCGGTGATACTGCCCTCAAAAAAAAAAAAAAAATTAAAGACAAAATAAAACAAAAAAACCTTTTGTAAACTGGAAATCACCTGATGGTCAATGTTTTCATTTAATGAGTAATGTTTGTCTGCCCCTTTTTATTTTCTCTTCTCAAAATTCTTATGAAATTGGTGATGCAGCTTACGATCAACAGGGTCTAAAACTAGAAACAATGATAACGAACAAGAGTGAGTTGTGAATCACGCAGGCACAACACATGGTGGGAGGAGCCCTGTCCATGGTACAGTCTCTCTCACCTAGGCTCCCAGAAGAAAGCGGTTCTGTTAAATGTCATCCTACTAATCACTCGAAACACAATTCTGGTTTACGTGGATCCTGCGTTCAGCCTTCTGATGTGGTGACTGTTGTACCTGAAGTTTGGTTTCTGTTGCGATAGCGGAGAGCTGTTAATGAAAGCACATGTTTACTGACCAATGGTCTCTCTTCATCTTTATTGCCTCAACAGTCATGACTGAGAGGGGAGAAGTGAAAAGCACCCTTTCTGCTGGAGCTGACGCCTGCTCGGTGCTATATGAGCAATGGCAGCATTCACCAAGAGAGACTGATGTTCCCTTGGGGAGGGCACAGAGGTGCATGGGTGAATCCTGTTATTTGCCAAGTTGCCTCAGTTTACCAAATTATTACATCAACTAAATCCTTGCTACTGTGTAGAAGGCATAAGTATGATTGATTAATTTTTAGAAAAGCCCTGGAGATCTAGGGACCACAAGCAATAAAAAGGCACAGTGGATTGTTTTGCTGGCATTTTTTTATTAATGTTAACCGAGGGGCATTGAGTCAGCCAAGCACACAGTGTTGTATTGATTTTCAAAGCGAGCACTTAACTGGTGCATCAACATTACATCTAAACATAATCCTATCATGAGAAATAAAGCATGATCTTCCTCTTGTAGCCAGGTTTCTTCGATGCAGGGTTATTTGAAGCATGAAGGCCTTGGTCCCCTTCGTGTCAGAAATTGTTCAATTCCAGTGTTCAAATATGGGATACCACAGTGCCAGCGTCTGGCCCAGTAATTTTAATAATGTATTTGATGTGTGCATAACTATGTGCTAATTTTGAAGTAGGGGTAAGGGAGAAAACGTACGGCATCATTTAAAGTATAGCAGTTGTAGCATCATGCAGTGGTGGACTCCGCACTTGATCACCAGTCTTCCTTATACAAGTTACTGGACGTCTCCACATCTGTTTACTCATTGGTAAAACTCAGATAATCTTACCAACAGCCTTGGACTGTTGCAATGGATTTTGTTGTTGTTGTTTGTTTATTTGTTGTTGTTATTGTTTTTTTAACTTTGGAGGTTGTTTTTTTTTAAACTTTATTTTTTTAAACTGTAGTGTGTTTTTACCAGGACCCAACAGCTCCAAGTCAAGTTGTCATCTACAGTCTACTTGTGGATGGTGCAGTTCACTGGCCCATGTGGGAATAGAACTGGCAACCTTGGTGTTAAGAGCCTGCACTCTAACCACCTGAGCTAACTGGCCGCCCCTTTTGCAATGTTTAAATGCACATGTCAGTTAAGCATCTGATTATTAGCAGGAGTGCTATTGGCTACAGAAGGAAATACTACCTATGGAGTGCAAGGGGAAGATAATATTGAAGTGAAGAGTGCTTAGTCTCCATGAGCACAGAAGTTTATACTTAAACAATCTAGAAAACTACAAAGCCCTTTCAAATCCACTTTCGTTTTTCCATCAATTACAAAATCAAAACCAATATAATGAGTTTAGATTATTTTTCAGGTATCATTTCCCACTACTATTTATCGAGAGGAAGGTAGGTAAAATGTAGCACAAATAGCAACAGCAAGTTATCAGCAGAGGAAATGGCATGGAGCGGGGGGAATTCAAAATAATGATATAATAAAATATCACAAATCGAGAAGTGAATATACACACAAACAGGGAGAAAGGGGACATGAAAGACCTATGGGGATGGGCCCTCCAAAGAGATGTGGGGAGAATGGAGAAGAAAACCTTGCAGGCACCTAGGGGATGGTGTTCCTGACCCCAGGAGGAGAGGTTCAGCCGCAGCTGACTTGACTTCTGCAAGCACAAGGGAGGGGCAGTGTGTCTGGGAGAGGTGGACAGGTGGCGAGGTTGGAGGTGAGACCTGAGACAAGGTCACAGTAAGTACAGTGGCTTTTGCTCTGAATCTAATGGGCAGTCCATGGAGGCTTTGAGCAGTGGAGAGGTGTGAGCCACAACTCTAGAAGTTAGTTGTGTTTGATGTTTTAGCAGAAGACAGCGACCACTGTCTTGTGGCCTCTGCCCACGTGCCAATCCTGATGGGAATGATGTCTGTGCTGGGAGCGTCTGCACACAGAAATGAAAAGGGTGGATGAAACTGACACATTAGGAAGGGGTATCAGCTCCTTTTAAGCACTTATTCTATCAAAAATATAAAGCAATGATTAAAAGGATTGTGTCTTCCTTTTCATAGTTTATGATACCTTGAAATGAAGTGTCCAGGGCTAGCTTTGAATTTGGAAATATTTTACTAATAATGATATGTTTATCCTTGAAGGCAGACACTGAGTCTTAGTTTTCTATTTCTTGTTCTTATTATAAAACCTGATGCTTTTTACAGGTTCACTATAAGATGACTAAATGACTGCATTATAAAGACTAATGTTTGTATATACAAGTATGCTACTTCGCAGTTGGCACTTCAAGTGCTTTCACATTTGTCATCATCTTATTTGATCCTGAGGATAACCCGCAGAGGGGGGCTATGACATCTCATTATACCCATTCTAAAGATGAGATGACTGAGGGTCAGAGTGGTTAAGCATCAGTCCAAAGACACATAATTAAAAGCAACAAAAGTCAGATATAAACAGTAAATCACATTATCTCTTGCCAAGACCCTTTGCCACATGGGCACCTCCTTAGCCCTGTAAATCTATATCCCAGGACTGGTCCCAGTGAGAAATCACCCATCACATCTCATACACAGGTAACAGATGAAGGTCAGTTCATGTTAGAAACACCGTGTAGGCATCCAAAAACAACTGTGTGGAATAAGGGCCCAGGTGGATTTTCAGACTTTAACAATGCACATTTTTGCACTTAATGTGTCAGAACAAAGATTCTTCAGAAATATCTGAGCATAGCATGAATTGAATGAAGACTCTAACTGACAGACTGACAGCTATCCACAGCATTAATCCATTATGCAGTGGAGTATTGAAGAGGCTTCTGAATTTAGTGGCAGGTTCTTAGAGACTTGATTACATGTCAATATCTTGAGTGTTCATTTTACTCTGACAAAACTGTACATTTCTTTCTCTGTGGGTTTTGTCACCCTCCCAAATACTCATTGCTGACCAGTTTCCATTTGTAAAGATCAAGTTAGTTTCTCCAACTATAAACTTGTACCCTGCCTTTTAAGAAATCTTACGAAGTGCCAAATTTACTCTTTGTTCACAGTATAAAGCCAGGAAAGTCAGACCCATTATCAAATGAATGCTTAAGCAGCTTTATAACCATGGAGAACCCCTAGAGACAGTAGTCATCACCGCATTCAATCTCCTCTCTTCCCCATCAGTGACTCTTGGGGTCTCATTATCCTTTTTCGTATTTCAAAACTAAAGCAATGATGCTAACACCAAGGTACCATTCATTGCCACCAAATAAAAAAAGGCAGCAAAAAAAAATGTGTGAGTGTCAGCGTGCAGTGAAAGTCCAAAAGGAAAACAGATGCATAAATGATTCATCATCATCAATAGGCCTTGTCAAGAGCAAGTGAAAAGGGAAAAAAATTAGAGACTTCTTCCAAGGTGCTAACAATGCCACTGTCCGAGGCTGAAGAGGAGAATAATGTTCCCAGTATCAATTAGATGCTGCTGTTTTATTTAATTTCCTTAACCATTCAGCCCAGAGATACAGAGGAAGAGAGTTTTTACATATTTACTTAGCACAAACTTACAGGGCATTTACTACATGTCTTACTCAGCACCATGAAATTTATAAACACTTCATTTATTTAAATATCAGAAATCCTTGGCCAGCTTTTTGTCTGCACGGTTTCTTCACCTTCCCTTTCTCCATTCTCTTCTTTACCATTAGTCTGTAATAGTTCTATGAATTTCCTAATTTCAGCCTTGACTATATATAAGAGTCGGTCCCCTTGCCCTGACTCTAGGGGATATTAAGGAAAATTTCTCCAAGATATATTTATGTTTATCATAAACTTTTAAAATGTAATTATAAACATGTTGCTGTAAAATCTTATCCACAGAAACCGAATGATTTCTGCAGAGAAGGAATTCCTTCAACTTTGGGGAAATGTACAGTTCATTTGCCACAGATGCAGATGGATATTTCTTGCACTACCAATGGGCGGGGGTCAGAGTTACGCAAACAACTATTGAGTTGTTGGAAAAGCCATGACATATTTTTGCAACAAAAAAACAGAAAAAATACATCATGACTTTTCCAACCCAATATTATAGAAATCATTAGAAGGAGTCTTTTTATAAGAAAGAATTCTGGGGCCAGCCAAGTGGCGCATTGGTTAAGAGCTGGCTTGGGACACCAGTGGCCCCGGTTCGGATCCCACATATGAGGGCCAGTGACACTGCCCTCTACAGCTAAGATGGTGAATAACAGCTCCACCTGGAGCTGGGCTGCTGTGAGTCCCGGGTCGGCATAGCTGCAGCCTCTGCTGCAGTGGGCTGCCATAGGCTACAGTGAGTGGCCGGCAGCCAGAGTGAGCTGCCAAGAGCCGCTGTGAGAGGCCGTCCAGAGGCTGGCGACTGATCTGCCTCACCCGAGAAGAGCACAATGATGATACCAGCATGAGCCAGTGAAACAACATCCTCCACAACTAGACCGAAGAACGAAAGGACACCAACTTGTCTGTTACCCTCCCCTAACTCTCCAATAAAAAATCTTTAAAAACAAAACAAAAGAAAGAGTTCTGTATACCAGAACTTGTTCAGCTTACCAGAAGAGGAACTGGGAGAAGATGGCTGTAAGTACACCTCTCCCCAAGGAATAAGTGATTTTTCTAGGCATCTGCTAGAGGGAAAGAGAATACTTGGTATGTTTCATATTCATCTATTGAAATCATCATTTGTGATAAACATAAACATGTTAAAAAGTAAATTAGAAAAAAAGCCAATCCCACTTTTATCGGCAACCTGCAGAAAAAGATCTTCATGCTGAAATAACACTATAAATCAACAAATGGCAATGTTAGATTCTACGGGAGATTTAGCTTCTCAGCTAATGTGTCTTCAGTTGTGGTGAAATTTTAATATGACAAAGTGACTATGTTTCCTGTTATTTTTCTGGGCAGGTGAGGAGTGGGAGAGCGGTGAGAGTGTGTAAAGCTGTATCACTGTAGCAGACACTATTGTCATCTTATATGTGACTGTAGTGAATCATAGTGACACAGCTGACAAAAAGAGTTATGTCTTTTCATGAGCTTGTGTTCTTTATTGCTCATATTAGCTCTTGGAGGAAAACACACACACACACACACACACACACACACACACAGGTGAAGTCAGCCAACAGGCTATAAATCTTCCCTGACATACAGTACAACACTGTCTCCTGGTGGAAGAGAAGGCTGAGGGAGCACAGAGCACCTCCCTACCATGAATAAAACATGTTTGGGGAACAGCAAGGAGGGGTTACAATACCACAGACTCTGATCTGTCCTCCCAAATGAATCTTTCCCTTTACAGTTCCAAAATATGCCAACAGTTAAGAGAGACAATTATGGCCATCAACAATCTTGCTGAACTAATATCTCCTTGTGTCCAAGAGCTTAATTTTATTTCTAAGTGAGCAAACCACGTTAGGGAAGATATGCAATGACCTATTTACATTTATTTTAAGACAAAAACAACAGCCCCAAAATATCAGTAAAATAAATCTATAATAGCTTAATACGGAAGAGCATGAATAATTCTCAATAAGCCCTGTAAAACATGTCCTTAAAAATACCCACAAAGGGCTGGCTGAGTGGCGTGGTGGTTGAGAACTGGCTTGGGATGCCAGTGGCCCCGGTTCAGATCCCACATGTGAGGGCCAGTGACACTGCCCTCAAAAAACTAACTAAATAAATAAATAAATACCCACAGAGCTATAAAAAAGGGCAAAGGCTAACAACCAGACTATATATGAGAAATAAGACAGACTATAAGGCAAGGTGTGCCATCTTCACACAATCAATGAAGATGGATTAGAAGAATATTTTTAGATTACAAATAAAAGCCTTTTTTCTAAGCCAGAATAGCCCAGATATCTATAAGAAGCTCCAAAAAGTGTTTGATTTATTGACCTCCCTGCACAATTCTGCTCCCAAGTCTGGGGTAGAGGGGCTTTCTTAAAACAAGCCCTTCCTCCAGCGGCCCTGGTTCGGGTCCCACATATGAGGGCCAGTGACACTGCCTTCAAAAATATATATATATAAATAAAACAAGCCCTTCCTTCTTTCTCTCCTTCTCTCCCTCCCTCCCTCCTTCCTTTCCTTCATCTCTTCTTCTTTCTCCCTCCCTCCTTTCCTTTCTTTCAATTATCTGTCTATCTATCTATCTATCTATCTATCTATGTATCTATGTATCTATCTATCTAGTCATCCATCCATCTTTCTATCTATACACACATACACCCATATGTATATGTACAGGCAAACATATAAACCCACACATATTTTTCTACTACACGGAAACTAACTAATGAACAGCCAGACATATACATTTCTACCATTTGCCCCAGACTACCTTTCTATAGTCTCCTTTCTTACTTCACACATCTGTTAAAAAAACTATGTATTTGTAAACTTTGCTACAGTAACAAACGGCCACAGTATCCCAGTGGCTTATGACAACAAAGATTTATTTCCCACACATGTTACACGCCAGTTGCAAGTTGATGATGGCTCAGCTACAGCTCTTTTCAATTCCGCTGTGTTCCACATTTTTCTTTATATTAAGATCCTGCTGAAGAAGCAGCAACAATACGAAGATAATATTTTGGCACAGGAAAAGAACAAGAATTGGATAGGAGCAGATTCAGAACTAACCCTCCATTGATATAAAAATTACAATTTTATTGTTGTTCTTGTTCTAAAAACCTGAGATTTTGAGGTCATTTGTCAATAAAGTGATGAAATAGAATTTTATACTTAAATATGAGAATCTGTTCAAAAAATCACCCAAAATATGTGACATTAGCTTTGGGATTAGGTATTGAGCAGTGAGGAAACATAATGGAGATTACAAAAACTATTTCTGTTGGCTTCCATGCATTTCTTTTTCCAACCAATAGTCTAATGCAATACAAAGCATTTTGTGACACCATTGCCTGATGATTTGGAAGGCACAAAAAAGTCTTATGGTATTAGGCAAAGGAATAGCAGAACTGAATTTTACCAGCTTGCTTTAATTGATATTAGGTACACATGACATAGCACTAAGAAAAAAAGATGAATTCAGAAAAGAATCAGCAGATTTTCAATCATCTATTATTGACAAAAGAGGTAATACAGAAATTCTTGCACTTGGGTAAAAGATGCAACAATTTCTCATCATCAATAAATAAAAGATACAACTGCAAAAATGTTTGCAGTAACAGTGGGCAAACAAGTCACAACCTCAGGGCAATCAAGAACATATCCATAAAGGACATGGTTATATTTTCTAAATGGATAAGGTAGCCCCCAGGAAATTTTCTCATTTGGACAAAATGACTCAGAACAGAGAGAAGAGAGAAGTGAGAAAAGAGAGAGAGAGGAGAGAGAGAGAGAGAGAGAGAAAGAGAGAGAGAGAGAGAGAGAGAGAGAAACTAAAGTCGAGTCCCACAGCAGAAGTCTGGTTAAATTCAAGGTACTTGCAATTAGGTCTAAAGAGTAAGCACTCTTCAGCACCTGGGTGGCCCCATGATTCCTAATGCCTGGTATTCGCGTAAGTATGTAATCGCCTCCCCACTTACAGGCAGAACTGCAATTTGTTTCTAAATGAAAGAACATGAAAAAGTAATGTTACTCTGATGGTTACATTACATGGCTTAATTGTATGACATCTTGATAGCAGACTGTGCGTAGACATTCTTCTTGGCTTGATTAATTAGGCAGCCATGTTGAGAAAGCTGAAGGCTAGGGAACTGGGGCTGCCTCTCGGAACTGTGGTGGCCTCTAATTGTGGAGCGGAAGCCTCCAGTCAACTGTCAGGAAGAACTGCCGGCCCTCGGAACTAGAGACATAAGGACATAGTCTCTGCCAACAACCTGAGTAAGCTCTGAAGGGGATTCTCGGCCAGCTCAGCCTCCAGGTGACAAGAGAGCCCCTTGATTGCTGCTGTGAGACTCTAGGCAGAGAACCCAGTTTAGCAGTGCCTGCCCCAGCTCCTGACTCACAGAAAATAAGGGTGTGTTTGCATATATTTGCAGTTATTTGTTATGCAGAGCTAGAAAATTAGCACAGTAACAGAAGACATAAAGTGAAAAACAAACAAACAAAAAACAAAAACTGCATGACTGCACTTAGAAAGGATCTGTATGTACAAAGGAAGGACTCAGTATTCCAGGCATAATGTACAAAAATAGGCTTGTATCATAGGGATCAGTTATCTCTTTATCAAAAACTCTTTCACATGGAAACACTGTATTTCCCAGCTTCCCCTATAGTTAGAGGTGGCCATTTACTGACTTTTTGACTAATGGGATTTCAGAGGAAGTAATTTACACCAAGTTCAGGGTTGACCTCTAAAACATGCCTTATGATCCTCCTCTTTTCCCGTCTTTAGGCTGAGTGAACTTGGATGACCTGTATTGTTGGTAGGAAGTCCCGAACCTCTGAATGACTACCAAGAGCAGGACTCATCATCAGTGCCTACCAATCACCAGTGGCTTTGTCTTTTTTATAACAGTGTAAACAAGGCACTGCCTACTTTCCCTAATAGTATGGTTTGTGCAATACCAGTGAGCGAGAATTAGACTCTTATTGAGTTAAGCAATAGATATTAGCAGCTTATTTTTAATAACACACAGCATTACTTTATCTGATCCACATATTGAAAGCATAAACTTGCAAGTACTTCACAAGCATCTAGACAGATGGCTTTTTCTTCTTTTCTTTTTTTAAATAAAAGTAGGGAAAAAGGTGGGGGGAGTGGGGAGTTGTTAAAGAAGCAAGCAGGATCAGCTTTTAACTTATTTTCAATTCTAACTCAGAGTTTTAAAAAAAAGTATACATTAGTTTTATGAAATACTCTGTGAAAAAAGAGGCTACAACCAAGTAATTTGTAAAACATGACCTTTCTATTAATCATTTGAAGAATCATAATATATAGCAGATTAAATACTCTGAACACTATTTAAAAAATCAGGGATCTGAAAACTATAGTCCCTACTCCAAATATGGCCCACTGCCTGTTTTTGTAAATAAATCTTATTTGAGATACAATCACTTGCATTCCTTAATGAAGTGTCTGTGAATGCTTTTGCACTACAACAGAGTTAAGCAGTTTCAAAAGAAAATGCATAGCCTGCAGAGCTGAAAATATCTACTATCTGGCCCTTTAAAGGAAAAGCTGGCTGACCCCTCCCTCCCTCCCCCCCAACTAAAACGAAAACAAACACCAATCTGTTTAACCTCCTACCTTACTTAATTATACAATACATTATTTTATGTTAACACTTGTTTTTCGAAGAAGCGCATTATTTTAAAAGAATTTTCTACAGTTTTGAAAGACGAAAACTTGTGATTAAAGAAATTTGTACCCCGATAAGTTTTCCTTATTTGTGAAAATAACAAAGAGTCATGATTTTGTGTTCTCTCTCTGGATCATTTTAACAGCCTCTGAGGAAAGCAACTTGAAGATGTATCATAGCTAAGAAACAGTACAGTATCTTGGTTATGTATACCCCATCTAGAAACAGAGAGCCTGGCTCTGATGTGTAGATTGCCATTAACTCTGTATTACCTTGATGTCCTCATATCCAAAATGGGGCTGATAATAAAGAGAACATTAGTATTAAGTTAGATAATACATATAAGGTCCTTAGAACAGTGTGTGGCACAAAGTATATATTCTTAATATATTGGCCATTATTATTACGAGAGCAAGGAATAGCTAAAGAGCAAAATTTTAAGTCATAGATCATAATATAAAAAGTTTACAACAGGGCCTGCCGAGTGGCGCACTGGTTAAGGGCTGGTTTGGGATGCCAGCAGCCCTGGTTTGGATCCCACATATGAGGGCCAGTGACACTGCCCTCTACAGCTAACAACAGGTCCACCTGGAGCTTGTCTGCAAGCCCTGGCAATGGTGTAGGCTGTAAGCGCCTGCTGCAGTGGGCTGCCATAGGCTACAGTGAGTGGCCGGCAGCCAGCGTGAGCTGCCAATAGCCGTGGTGAGCAATCAGCCAGAGGCCGGCGACAGATCTGCCTCATCCGGTAAGAGCGCAATGACGATACCAACATGGGCCAGTGGGGCGGCATCCTCCGCAACTAGACTGAAGAACTAGACTGAAAAAGACAGCAACTTGTCTGTTCCCCTTCCCCGATTCCCCAACGCTGTTCCCCTCCCCCAATTGCCCAATAAAATCTTTAAAGAAAAAAGAAAAAAGTTTACAACAATGAAACACAGTATTCAGTACATAGTTTATAATAAGTGACCTAGGTAACTATGGTTAGAAGATTAATTGCAAAAACAATCACAAATCAGGAAAGATGTTTGATATACAAAGGTGGGATAATTAAGCTCGTGAACTCATCCTAGAGAAAGTGCTACATACCTCACTGCTGAATATCACCAGTCACTCCCCATGGGAAGCTATGCACTGACACCAGCGACTAGTCTACCCTTCAAAGCAATTTTGGAACTCTTTCTGGAAAGGCCATCAGAGCTGTTGTCGTATTACCCTTGAGGTCCTGAATGTCATCAAAATGTCTTGCTATCAATATTTCCTGTATGTTCCGGTAAAGAAAGAAGCCATTGGGGACCAGGTCAGGTGAGTAGGGAGGGCGTTCCAATACAGCTATTTGTTTACTGGTTAAAAACTCCCTCACAGACAGTGCCGTGTGAGCTGATGCATTGTCATGATGCAATAGCCATGAATTGTTGGTGAAAAGCTCACGTCATTTTCATCTAATTTTTTCACGCAGCCTTTTCAGCACTTCAAACAGTAAACTTGATTAACTTGATTGGTCCAGTTGATACAAATTCATAGTGAATAATCCCTCTGATATCAAAAAAGTTTAGCCACATCGTTGTAACAAGTTTGTAAACTTAATTCTCAGACCTCATACAATGTAAAAATAAAATGGTCTTTAGGTTTCAAGTATACAATTCTAAGAGGAAAAAAAAAATTCTCTTATAAGCTTTGTCTACTGTCTCTGTTTAAATTAATTAAATTATGACACGATGTGGTAATAGAAGGCAGGGAAAGAAATATTTCTGAATATTCACACACACACACACTTCTGAATATTCACACACACACACACACACACACACACACATATACACACACATATATACATATATATACATATCTACCATGTAGACAGCTCCATAGAGATACTGGCATGTTTCCTTAAACCAGTTAATGGCACAGGAAAGTAAGATGGGAAAGTGGGAACTCATAAATTAAGATTTAAGAAACACAACAGAGGGCAGTCAGATGCAGTGGGTGAAAGTTGACGTATTCTGATTCCAACTGAGGAATTGGATAATAGGATTTTTTTTCTTTCAATTTGAATATAGCCTGGTTAGCTGATGGCATAAGGCAATCATTGTTAATTTTTATAATATAGGTGTTAATTTTTAGATTTAGTAATGATTTAGCCATTTTGTAAAATGTCCTTTTTTTTTTTTTTAAAGAAATGCATGCTGAAACATTTAGTGGTGAAAAATAATGAGTTTTCAAATGTCTCTAAAATGCCTCTGCAAAACTGATTTTAAAAATAAAAATGAGTCAGGAAAAGAATAGATCAATCTATTGATGTGGTGTATGGGTGAGGGGCTAGTTGGGGATTATTATGCTATTCTTGTTGCTTTTGTCAAGCTCAATAGGCTTGACAATTTTTAGAATGAAATGCTGAACATTTTTGTTAACCTTATCATTTAGTGGAACTATTTGGGAAGCAATGCAATGGCAATCTTTATAAATGTGGACAAATAATTTTGCAAAATGATTTTGAGCAAAACATTATTTACATTGGGCAAAAAAAGAAATAATTAAAAATACTGACTTTAGGGCTGGCTGAGTGGCTCAGTTGGTTAAGAGCTCACTCAAGAGTGTGAGCTGAGCCCTGAGCAACAGCAGTTCGATGCCCAGCCCGAGCTGAGCTGCCGCTGAGCTGCCAACAGGTGGTAGGACGGCTCAGCTTGAAAAAAAAAAAAAAAAGAGTAGCTTCCATTATTTTGGGCCGGCCGTGTGGCACATTGGTTAAGAGCTGGCTTGGGACGCCAGCAGCCCCATTTTGGATCCCACATATGAGGGCCAGTGACACTGCCCTCTACAGCTAAGAGGTGAACAACAGCTCCACCTGGAACTGGGATGCTGTGAGTCCCCAGGATGGCATAGCTGCAGCCTCTGCTGCAGTGGGCTGCCATAGGCTACAGTGAGTGCACGGCAGCCAGTGTGAGTGTCTGGAAGCTGGTGTGAGCAGCCATCCAGAGGCCGACAACCCATCTGCCTCACCCGAGAAGAGCACAATGATGATACCAACGTGGGCCAGTGAAGCAATGTCCTCCACAACTAGACTGAAGAACAAAAGGACAGTACCTTGTCTGTTCCCCTTCTCCGATTCCTCAATGCTGTTCCCCCAAAATATCTAAAATAAATAAATAAATAAATAAATAAATAAATAAATAAATACTGACTTTATGGTGATAATTCACATCTAGACAATTAAGCATTAATGAACCTTGAATTATTATGCTTACAAAAATTTACAGTGACATGGGAAAAATTCTCATAACATTTAATGAAAATGCTAGATAATTGAAATTACATGTATATGTGCATATATATGCACATAAATGCATAATATGAAGTATACAAAAATAAACAGAAAAATAAGAAAAATAACTTCACAAAAAAGCTAACAATTATTTTCTTTATAGGTAATTTTTTTGTTCTGCTTCTTTACACTCTTTACTGTACTCATCAAAATTTTTGTAATAAGTACACATGAATTTATTTGTAAAAGAAACAATATCTAGTAAAAGAAGCAAACAGTATCTAGGTAAATGAAGAATTCTAAGACTAAGGAACAAAATAAACGAAAAACAAAAACAAAAACAAACAGATCATAGATACAGAGAACAAACTGATGGTTGCCAGATGGGCAGGGGCTTGGGGGGCTGGGTGAAAAAGGTAGAGGGATTAAGCAGTACAGATTGTTAGTTAAAAAATAGTCACGGGGATGTCAACTACAGCCTAGGGAATATAGTCAATAACACTGCAATAACTATGTCTGGTCCCAGGTGGGTACTGACTTATCAGGAGAATTACTTCATAACTTATATAAATGTCTAACCATTACTCGGCACACCTGAAAATAATATAATATTGAATGTCCATTATAATTGAAAAATAAAAATTAAAAAAAAATGAAACAAAAACAAATGAACATAAAAACAGAGTCTCTTAACTTTATTGACTCTTATTTTTACCTCTAATGTTACCTGCTTTAATGACAAAGCTGATCGTATGGACAAGGTGTGATATAATGTCCTAGTAAGAGCTCTTGAAAAAAGATCCTGCAAACTCCTGCTTCTTATTATTTTATTTTTTGCGTCTTCTAACCTGAACTGTGAGATATACTATTCATTCTGCCACTTAACCATGTATTGTTTCAACTCATTTTTAGAGAAGCAAGATTATGTAGGGAATAAAGCATGGGCCTTTGAATCAAATCTGGATTTGAATTCAAGGCCTGAAATTTTCTCCTTGTATGAACCTCAATATTTTATTTAAAAAGTGATGATAATATTACCTCAAATTCCTCTTGATGATTAAATAATATAAGTCAGGCAAAACACGTATGATAGTATCTGGTAGGTGTTTGGGCAATATTCATAATATTTCAATTCTCCCTTACACATTTTTTTTATTTTCTTGTGCCCTGAAGAAAATTTCCTTTTTAATTATCATGCCAATAACTAGTTAACTTCATAACCAGGTAGGTTCTCTTTGAGAATGGTTAGGCTAATATTTATCCAGCTAGGCAACTGGAATGTAGGGTTTGGAGGAATTCACATTTTTTTCTTTGTCTTTGCCAAACATCTTAGGTTTTTCAAATTGTTATTATTTTTTTTTAATCAAGTCATTTTGAAAAATGGCTAGCACCTCTCTGCTCTCCCTTTTGGAACCCAGAGGCATTCAAATGTTAAAATGTAATGGTATTTCAATTAAAGATAGCTTTGTCATTCTAGTTCACTCAGTCTTCTTGATAACCCCAGACTTTCTGCACAGTGAAAACATAAGGTATCAACAGACATCAACCAGTTATTTTTCTCCCCTTTGCCCATTTAAGTTGAGTTTCATGTAGAAAATGCCGATTTAGGGCCGGACATAACTTGGGTTGGTTTTCCAATTCAGTATCCTTATTTAATTCCTTTGATTTATTTACTGTTTGTTTTCACAAGGAACTGCACTCACTGTAATTTAGCTATTGTCTTTTTTCCTTCTTAGTTCTAATTCCAGCTGGGGGTAAACCTTCAGTATGAGGGAACCCCTGCCAGCAGAGTTAAGAATCGCAAGCTTCCAGCCTGAGCTGAGAACTGGGAGCATGGGGAAACATACTCCAGACCTACTTTCGAAGACTCTTTTCTC
The DNA here is from genome assembly GCA_033961575.1 of Aselliscus stoliczkanus. Taxonomy (NCBI): domain Eukaryota; kingdom Metazoa; phylum Chordata; class Mammalia; order Chiroptera; family Hipposideridae; genus Aselliscus; species Aselliscus stoliczkanus. The sequence goes on from CM066736.1 coordinate 119,426,586, forward strand.
TTCACACTGTACAGCTACTACATCTATATTTTATGCATATAGATATATATGCTTTAATAATTCATAGAGCTGGGTACACTTGCTACAAGGCAACGCGATGTTCTCATTTGATCTATTTCAGTAGACTATTTTTGCCAGAGAATTTACTGCAATGATGTGCACAGTAAATATTTAATAGCATTTGAGACATCAGAGTCTATTTTATCTTTGAAGAGTGTTTAATTGTGTCAATTTCCTCTGATGAGATGCTAAAGTCAGTATTATTTGAATTTGGAGCACGGGGTGGAGATGGAGACGTCCACGCAGGAGGCCTTCCTCCCACAAAAAGTCAACGTGTCAGGGTGTTACAGAGCAATCCAGCAGAACCTCAACCTCATTCATTTAGGCCACACTAATAAAATATTTGTGATACTTCAGCTGTGTTTAAGCTGAGGTTTACCAAGCATTATCCATGAAGAAATGGGTGGCTAAGCTACATAGGAATACAAACAATGCAGGGAAAAAGTTAAATCTATTTTGAACTGTGTCCTCTCTATTCATGTACTTTGATAGCTCTTATTTGCCTACATATTAGATTGAATCATATTATTTCTGGACATGATTAACCATACTAATCATGTTAATCCTGGACAGTTTTCACCTAAAAAATGGCAATTTCATATAGGTCAACTTATAAGCTTTAATTCTTTCAGTGCAAAAGCTCTGATGTTAGAATGAAACACCATATCTGTCAATTCTTTCTAGTTGGTGACAAACCATGTTACATCCTTGAGACATTTTTCTATCATTATCACTAAAACATCCTAAGCCAAGACCTTCGCTGATGGAAAAGTTGATAGGATAAGCAAGACAAGTTCCTCTTGGCTTTCGAAATAACTGCATGCATTTAGTCCCAATAGTGCGAGTTATAAATTGTGACTCAGTAAAGTCAGAACATATGGCTTCACCATGAAGAATAAACTAGACCATGGCTCTGTGTATACAATCACAGATTTGACTCAAATATCTCATTGCAGTGTTATTTTTACATCCTCCAAAGAGTAGACTTTTAAATTTTTTTTTTTCTGGACAAATAAACCATATCAGGTTTTTAACTTTGTGTTAGAGAACTATGTTTACAGAAATGTGGTAATGATTAATCTAGAAAGCAAAGTATATAAACATGATATAAAAAGCACTTTATATACTACTAAGTACTAAACATTTTTATTTTTAAGAGTAATAATTTGACACAGGGTTTTGACAGAGTTATAGTTTCATTTGCAGATGATATGATGGGTACTAATAGGTTCTTGAAATCCCAGAAGTAAAGGGGTAGATATTGGCAAATTACCCAGTCCACGCCTGAGTGGTTAATTTCTTTACTAAGTGGTGAATTCGTTTAATTTGTGCTTTACACTACAGATTCGTTCTATCAAATCATATCCTCTGTATCATGTCCCAGGTGCTGGTACCTGCCCCATCTCTGCTGCATATCCCTCACCTCAAAGTCAGTGCAGTGATAGACAAATGACCCACACTGGGTCCATAGGGCTTAATTATGGGATTTTTGTCAGAATCATTGGCAAAAAGAACCTTCTGCCTTTTCTTTTGGCATAATGCAGCTCACCGTCACTCACTCTATCAAAGAATATTTGGAAAGCCCCCCTGAGAAGAAAATTGAGAAAATCAGAGCCTGATAACATTACTTGAATATCAGGATCTAGCTCACACTGAAGGCCATTTCTGAGTTTATAGCTTATATTCATAGTTTAAGATAGTTTGTTGAGTTGTCAGTGGCAACAAAGGAAATACCTGAAAAATATAAAATGTTTTCCAAGCACAAATTTCTTGAATTTAGGCATTGTTCAAACACTTTACTGTTCTTTACACCAACCTATAGTTCTGGGGAGATAAAGCTCAGTAATCAATATCACACTTGCATCCATGAAATTGACTTACACAAATTCAATCATTGGCACATAGACAGACACACCACAGGCATGCTGTTTCACACACATACACATTTTACATATACATGCATGCATCTATCTAATGCATGCATATACAAAATGTAAATTGGTCAAATAATTCTGCCGGCCCCAGAATGAATGTGAGATGGCAACTGTAAATCTGCTATTCCCTCAAATGAGTTTAGTATGTGTAGGTCTCTCATACTATAAGTGTTTTATGTTGATGATGTTAAATTTAAATAAGCATTTTTCATACAATACATTTCATTTTGGGGGGAATTGTGATTTTAAAACTACTCTTTCAGTCACTGAAACACTGTTTATCATAGTGAAAGAATTGGAGACATTAAATGGCCACTATTTTTGTAAATTATAGTATCTCTATAGTGTACAATACTATACAGCCTTTAAAAAAAAGAAATATATTGAAATTAATTTGTAAATGATGAATGAAGCCTAATGTTAATATAGTGTATAAAATGTCATTTAAAAATATAGGATAGATATATATTCATACTCATAGTATTCATATATTAATTCACCACTACACACACACACACACACACACACACACGCACGCACACACACACACACAAAGGTCCAAGAGGTACTATACAAATATGCTAATTGTAATTACCCCTGAGAGCCCAATTGTTTGAAAAAAAATTTTTTAAAGCTGTCTGAATCTACTATAATACTCCCTTAATATAAGCTGTTGTTGCAAGAAGAGCCAAGGGACCTGACTCCGTAATTCAAAATCCAGTAACCATCAATTAATAATGATCAGAAGGAAATGGCTTCTCATTTCATATTGTATCATTTCTCCTATGTTTCATTACATCTCCGGGTTTCATTACATCAACAGTAATCAAAATCCATGCTGTCACAGGCTGTCTCTAAAATGTGGGCAGTACAAAGAGGAACAGGATACTTAATTATCAAAGTTTGCCCCTTTTTTCTCAGTGCTTAGATACACCTCTTGTATGACTCTTGGCCCTAAGTGTTTATCATGGCCCAAGTTCAATTCAGTCCCTTCATAACACTGCCCTATTCTTGGCGCTTTGCTGTGATCTTTGCAGATTCTTTGCTGCAATTATATTGGGCCCAGTTTTGATCTCTATGGCTTCCTAATGGTTAGACCAGCCTTTCATTCTATGAAATGTGCGTATTCCACAATTCCTACCTTTGGGACTGCAAATGCAGGTCTATGTGACAATAATTTGTTTCAGGAAGAATTTTGTTAGCACTCAGGGCTTGTCATGAGAGCAACAATTTATTTCACCCATGCACAATATTTTAAGTACTTCCAAGAAATCTAAAATTGGCTTCCTCATTTAAAAGATAAACAACTCTACTACCATCTATGTTTAAAAGCACGCATAAATCTGGTCACCATCTGGTCTCTCTTCAGTAAAAGATCTAATTATTCAACTGCTACCTGAGCATCTCTGCTTAGAAAGGTGTCCCACACACATCTCTAGCTCAAATGTTAAACTGAATTGATGCTTCCTCTTACTCCAAATTAGCCCAAGCCTTTCTTTTATTAAAGATCTCAATGAATATGTAACATGTATTCTGTCTCCAAACCTAAAATCTGGGAGGTAGAGTCTTTCAAAACATCCTTTTCCCCCACATAGCACATTATGTTAAGGCCTATTAATCCATCCCTACAAATATATTTCAAATCTGTCTTCCATTCTTCATTTCCACTTTACTTACTTTAGTTCAGAAATGAATCATCTTTGACCTACATCTTTGTCAGTTTTCACTCCCCTCCATATTGTCACCAAGAAACCTTTCTAAAATATAAACCAAGCTTTATTCTTGCCATCTTAAAATCATCCAGTTGCAGGCCGGCCAAGTGGCTAAGAGTTGGTTAAGAGTTGGCTTTGGACGCCAGCTCTGAGCAGTAGGGTCCCGGTTCGGATGATAATACCAACATGGTATTATACCAACATGGTATAATGATAATACCAACATGGGCCAGTGAAGTGACATCCTCCACAACTAGACTGAAGAACAAATAGACAGCAACTGGTCTGTTCCCCTTCCCGGATTCTGCAATGCTGTTCCCCTCTCCCAAATCCCCAATAAAATCTTAAAAAAAAAAAATCCAGTTGCTTGACAATTCCAAAATAAGTAGTCTGTTTATTTTATGTGGTGTACCGCATAAGTCAAAAATAAAAAGAGTAAGCACTTTCAGAATATGTCTATTATTTATAAATTGTATATCTCTGTAGTACATATAATGTGCAATTAGAAATCACACAAATTTAAATAAATAAGATAAAAATAAATGTAAATAAATATTCTCGGGCTGGCCAAGTGTCTCGTTGGTTAAGAGTTGGCTTGGGAGCACGAACTCTGAGCCGCAGGGCCACCAGTTTGGATCTCACATTGGCCAGCGACACTGCCCTCCACAGCTAAGATGAACAACAGCTCCATCTGGAGCTGGGCTGCTGTGAGTTTTGGGGGTGGCATAGCTACAGCCCCTGCTGCAGTGGGCTGCCATAGGCTACAGTGAGTGGCTGGCAGCCAGCCTGAGCAGCCGGCAGCCAATGTGAGCTTCCAAGAGCTGTGGTGAGCGGCCGTCCAGAGGCTGGCGACCGATCTGCCTCACCTGGGAAGAGCACAATGATGATACCAACATGGGCCAGTGAAGCAACATCCTCTACAACTAGACTGAAGAACAAAAGGACAGCAACCTGTCTGTTCCCACTTCCTGATTCCCCAATGCTGTTCCCTTCCCCAATTCCCCAATAAAATCTTTAAAAATAAATGAATAAATACATAAATATTCTTTATTTTCTTCCAATATCCCAATGGGTTATCTTGAGTATCCATGAGGATGACTCACTCCACTTTGTAGTCCATTGATTTAGTGACTAAAATACAAACTCTTTTCTATGATTCATTTGTTCCTTTGGATCCTTTTGTATCCTGTTCTTCATTCTACTCTGTATCCCAGCATTTCATAGTGTATCATTTTTCCCTATGCATAATTCTTTCAAGTTTCATTACATCAACAGTAATCAAAATCCTTGCCATAACAGGCTATCTCTAAAATGTAGGCAGTACAAAGAGTGACTTGTGTGATAGTATATGTGCAGGGTAAAGAAAGACTAAGTTTAAGGCTAGAGTGAGACTGAACCCCTTGAGGGCAGGCAGTGTATAGTACTTTTAAAATTGGTTTTTCCCCTTTTGGTAGTCTGAACATTTAGCACATTGCTTAGCACATATTTGCTAAATAAGTTAATGAGTTAATGTAATTAAATATATAAGTAAATATGTTAACTACAATATTTTGCTGTGTATAATGTGCACTTTTTTGCCCAAATTTGTGAGGGAAAATAATGATGCGCATTATACATGGGAAGTATTGGGTTGTCGGAAAAGTCATGACGTATTTTTCCTATGTTTTTTGTCGCAAAACTGTGTCATAATTTTTCCGACAACCCAGTACTAATTCCGTATCTATATAATGTTTTTAATTCTTTCACTTATGTTTATGAGTTAAAAGTATAACTCTAGAAATCAATAACAATATCCATATGCATAATAATACTCTGGAATACGATAATCGGTTTTGTTGAACTTACGACGAACAAACGTGCAATGACAAAGAGTTTTTGGCCTGCTGTGATGCATAAATATAGTAAATTTGTTGTACCTTTTATCTGTTCTTGTGTTTTGTAATTATTTGTTACATGAAGTTTCTTGTACCACAATATTTTAAAAAAACAAATGCTGAAATGCGTTTATAATACAAAAAAATACATAAATATAAACAAATAAAAATTTGAATTAAAAAATTAAAAAAGATTTTTTCCCTGAAAGTTTGGGCCAAAAATGTGGGTGCACATTATACATGGCAAAATACGATAATTTAAATTGAGCCCTTTGAATGTAAAATGTATTTGAATTGTCTCTAGTCTGAAATTTATTTATTTATGTACTTCAATACAATGTACTCTATTAATGACATTGTTTTAAAAATTGGGGATGGGAAAATTCTGCTTAAAAGTATAAACAATCTCCTAGTGTTTTAGAGACACTTAGCATCATGATAAAAAGTCCTAATCATAAGTGTATTCAGTTGTCAAGTCCTTTTTAATTTGGAATCAGAAATATTTTGAATACAGGCAATTCATTCAACTGTGTGTACTTAGAAACATAATAAAACTAAATTTCTTTGTAATTCTTCTATGGTCTGGATTCTGGTTGTCCCCAAAGTATTGTGTTTTCACTTGTTTATGCTCTTAAGTTTCTGCAAAATAGATACTGACAGGAATTATCATATTTTGAGAAACATTATTGCTATGCTTTCAACTGTCTAAATCTCTTGAGTTAGAGAGATTGAAGGAACTGAAAGCACATTTTCATGGTTTCCTTCAGTCGCAATCCCTTTATCTTGATGCCTACTGTTTAACTGTCTTTGTGGAAGATAAATAAGAATCTTCAACCCCATTTCAGCACTGACCCCCGTGAAAACACACAAGAGGCTATGTTTGCAAATTAATACTCACTGCACAATTTCAGAAAATGGCCTCCTGAGGCGAGTTGCAGAGAGATCTCAAGATGGAGATAAAATCTTAGCATCATGCATTTATCATTGTGTATTTTTAAAAATTGGCTTAGAAAGAAAACAAAAGTGTTCATTAAGCATCTAAAAGTGGTAAACTTGGACAAAGAAAATCCACTAACGTAAAACTGAATTAATTGCTTTAATTTTTTGAAAGAAAACAAAAATTGAACCCAGATATGAATTAGTGATACAAATTTTCCTCTTCCAATAAGCAGGTGCCACTGCCATTTTTGGCCAGGTTTCTAGGATGAAAACTCATTATCCTTAGGGTTAATCTTAGAACCCGAGGAGACTTAGTCATTTAAAATTTTATTGCCAGTTTCCACTAGCTAAGTTTCTGAGTGCACCAGGCAGACTCTGAGTTAGTTAACACTCAAAGACTTCCTGCATGAATGGAAACCACTAATAATAATAGCAATTAACATATGCTGGGGGGCTTTTCCCTTTTAAAGGGCTCTACAAACATTCTCTAATCCTGCCTGCTAAAGGTAAGCATTATTCTCCTAACATGTATCATAGGGTTTGGCATTTGTTTGAAGATCACATTTGTCATTGGATCAAGAGAGGATTAGACAGTCAGCATATGACAGAGACAATAAAAACAAAAAGGAGGGGTGATCAGCTAATTCAGGTGGTTAGAAAACACCAAAGTTGCCAGTTCAATTCCCGCATGGGCCAAGGAGAGACGCCCTTTACAACTAGATTGAAGATAACTACTTGACTTGGAGCTGATGGGTCCTGGAAAAACACATTGCTCCCCAATAAAATTTTTTTTAAAAAAAGGGATTTCAAGTCACAAAAAAGGAGAAGGAATAAGTCACATCCAATGGGATGAGTTGTATATTACTGAGAAGCTACTATATACGTGAGGCATTGATCCAGACGGAGATGAATGTGACCAGGACCAAGACAGAAGGCTTTATTGAATTGCAAGCTGTATATCTGTGGTTAGATCATAAAAGTAAAGGGTATTATGGAAATGTATAGGTTGGAGATGTAGTATTCATATGCCAGTATTGTTGATGTAAGAATGTCCACACCTGTAGACATTCAAATAAACTTTATTTGAATCAAACAGAGGGTATGCCTGAAAGCAAGATCTCAGCAGAGAAAAATGCTTCAGAGAATAACAGTGTGCAGTTTCTTTTACACATTTGAAATTAAGGAGGGAACTTGAAAAAAGATTACATGAAGGTGGGAGAAAGCACTGTAGGGAATGGATTACAGGGGAGTTACCAAGGTTATGTGCTCTCTTGAGGGTGGTTGCAATTATTTCAAAGGTGTGTTAACCCAGATGCACAGAAACAATGGACAGGGCTTGCTTAAAACAAATGTAAACTTTTTACTAAAAAAGTTATGTGCCTGGGGCATGACTCTCCACCACGACCTGCCCAGTTAGGAATTTATGATCAGGTCACCCTGTGAGGTGACTTTCCATAGAACCCCTTTTTTCATCCATAGAATGAAAAGGCATAATGGGGAAGATGGTACTTGAGAAAGGTTCTGAAAGAAGGGTAAAGAGAATTAGAAGCCCAGCAGGCAGAATTCTTGACAGAAATGCAGACCAGGGCCCAGGGTAGTACTTGAGCTGTTTGGCTGGACGTGTAAAAGTGCTTGGGGTGTGAGTTGTGGGTGCCACTGGCAAAGGAGTGTCTGAGGAAGTTCGAGGAGGCAGCCACCATCTAGTAGGTGGTGAGAGCCCTTGAAAGGGTTCCAGCAGGGGACAGACATGAGCAGATTTCTGCACTGCTGACAGCATTCTGCTAAAAGCAGAATTTTACAGCTGTGTTGAGAAACGTTGAGGCTTCATTTTAATGCAAAATGTATTCTCCTAAGGGTTGTAAAACAAACTCTGACTAAGGTGCAATACAAATGTATTCCGGTCTGCCCCCGAGCCATGAAGAAGGCCCATTAAGGGGTTTCATTCAAGCCCCTCTGTGGATCATGAGGGGACGGTGTGTGTGGCTTGCTCTACCTGGAAGCTTTCAGTGACTGACGTTGTTGAGGCATCTAATTTAAACTTACTTGGATCTCTCTGGCCTAAGGGAGTTGCTGAAATATTTTAAGTGACAAGGTAGGGATTAACTATTAAAGAGGGATAGAAAAACCAGTCAGGTGTCTTGCCTTGGAGGCAGTCAGGGCTTCTAGCTGGGGAAGGGAGAGGCATTGGTGATGACTGTCCGAGTCCACTACTGAGAGCTTCTGTTCCTCCCCACAGCTCAAGCAGGAAGCTCGCAAACTGTCCAGCCTGGAGAATTTCATGGTTACTGCAGTGGGCAATGAACTGGGGCCCTGTGCTGTGACAAATCTGACCTCCAGTCATCTTCGCAATGCCCTCTTCTTAGGATATCTGGCCCCAGATAACTGGAACAGAAACTGCAAAGCTTCAGCAAGTTCTGCTCTACTCTGAGATTTGTATATCTGAACTGCCCCATTCCTTAGCTTCCTGTGTCTCACAGGCTTCAGCTGATCCAGATCTCCTCTTTAAGCAGATCCTCCTTTCTGTGTTTACTCACATCTGAGCTTTTCTAGACAAGAGCTCCATAACTATCCTAATTCTGATATTTTTAAATGAGCCTCCTTTCCTCAATACAGGAACCCAGATCATATCCTGCCCCCAGTAGAGAGGTTTTCATTCAGTAAGTCAAGTGTGGGTCCAGCTTTGCCTCATCCTGATGCAGCCATTCACAGAACCACTTCCAAGACTGTAAACTACATACAGGCAAGAATCAGGTCTGTTTTCCTGTATTTCATTTCCTGTATTTCATTGCCTAACAAAGGGCTTTTTACAAAGAAGGAGCTCGAATATGTTTACTGATAGAATGAATGAATGAATGAATGAATATTTGAATGAATACATTGGCTGCAGAGCTCTCTGTCCTCCACCCCCACTCCCCCACACCCTGATCTTATATATTAGGGATCCTGGCCTGAGACTAATGTGATCCAGTAAAATGAATGGATGGACATTTAGAATTTGGTTTGCTTAGGGCACTTTTGTCAATATGAGAAGAAAGTGACTGTCAATTCCTGCCCAGAAAAGAGAATCAGGGAAGGGCAGAACATGATGATGCCAGCCTGTGGTCAGAGAGGCCTCAGAGAGCAGGTGGAGGTGCTGTTTACCTGATGCCCATAAGCAAACAGTGAGGAAGAGGAAAAAAACCTTGTTTTTCTGCAGAAGTTAGCATGGCATCACCACAGGAAGACCACAGGGAACGTAGGACTGTTTCAACATCATAAGGAAATAACAGAGGTTTCTAGCCTGGAAATGTGCATCAATGAGGTAAAAGATGACAGAAACAGCTGTAGCAGCCATGAGAAAGGAAATAGTCAAGGGAAGTTGTGGAAGGATACCCGAGAAGAATAAAATCATGTAAAATAATCCCATGAATCCTTAAGCCACTTCATTGGGGGTTTTGTGGTGGGCCTGACTTAATCAAATAGGGGCCACACCAGTGTAATGTGATTTATGTGTGTTAGTATATGACATGAATAGCATTCACAGCTGATGTGGCCTGAAATATTTGGGTTGTGTATACAGTCACTGCGGGGCACAAGCATCTCCCCCATCACCTTAGACTTCTCCAGCTAGGATCATGTCAATCTCCACTCAAGTTGGTTGTGAGCTTAGTTTAGGTAACAGATGTGCAAAATTCCTAAGCAGGTTATTTATATTTACCAAAATCTTCAGATGTGTTCCCTAACTTCTCAAGACATAGGGAGGAGCCACAGTTTTATAATAGGCTCCCCCAAACAGTCCTTGGGATGATGAACTAAAAAAAAAAAAAAAAAAAAAAATCCCCCAATGAATCTGCTAACTTGTTTCTGTGTCAGAGACAGTTCTGTGTAAACCACAATGTTCTGTTAATCTGTTGGGTGAAAATTGGAATCACGGTACTCGGAGCATAAGTCCATGGGAAGTTCTGCTTAGCAGGCTCATGCTGCAGTCTGTGCAGTTACTAATCTGTCTCCATTGAGGATCTGGAGTACTCACATGGATAGTGGTAGCAGTAGTACCTAGTATTAATAGTACTACTACTGTCACTAGTAGTCATTTTTACTAAGAGCTTATATGATCCCCTCTTTATCTGTTTTAGGAAAGGCTGCACACAACACCTGAAGCTGGAAGGATGTGATCGATGGCAGTTTATTAGTCGTATAGACTCACAGCCCAGGGGAGGAGAACACTACATGCCCTGCGGGGTGACCCACAGCAAGTTGCACTTGGGGACAATATGAACAAGTAGGATACATGGGAACCCCTGGTTTCTGCAAGAGGATGTATTGGTTTATTTGAAAAATTCTGCAGAGTGGCAGGCAAAATCTGAAGCCTTCTTCTCAGGGACAAGCAGCACTATGCCCAGTCCCCGTGATGAAGAGAGCTATTTGGCAAGGGGACCCTTCTGTGGGAGTGGGGGCAGGGAGGAGCTTGTGGTGAGGCCCTGTGAGGTCCTCATGGGTTTAGAAGTCAAGGCAGCTATAATACTGAATCTTTATTTCCGGTCTTATACTACACAGTCAGCGCTGGCTGAATGCTTACTTCATGCACAAGTGCTTGAGAGGGATTCTCATTTTATCTCTACATTTTCTCTCTCCAATACACTATATTTATAAGAAAGTACAATGAATCCCTTCCTCCCTTCCTCCTTTCTTTCCTTCCTTCCTTCCTTCCTTCCTTCCTTCCTTCCTTCTCTCTCTCTCTCACATGTGGAAATGGTGGTTAAGTTCCCATAGGAAGGGGGAGGGCTGGAATTTAAAGCTCTTCTTAATACTGTGTGTACGGCCTTCCATTAGTGTTGCTAATGGCACCAAGTTGGGTTGGGCTTTTTAATACAAAGTTACTTGTAGAACCCTTGAACTTTAGAGTTGTGATGGGTCTTAGAGCTCTAAGTGTACCCTGGGAAAATTAATAACATAGTACTTCTGAAGTGGGACATATAAGATAAAGTATTTGTCGACCCAAATTGAGCTAATGCTAATTACATACCACCATTTTTCTAAGGATCCTGAGAATCTATTGTTATTTAAATTAAATAGTCTGATATTGCCACTATGAAAATGATATGACCTATTTACAAGATGTCCTACAATGAAAAGGCTCCTATCTAATATACTTTAAGTCTTAGATAACTCAAGATGTGTTGACCTCACTGATCTGTGGAAATGAAAGCAGTCCCATGAAGAGGAAGACAGCATATTTAACTGCCTCTTGTTCCCACTGGACTTAGCCATCTGTAAACACAATCCTTCCAAATATTCACACTGTTACTCGGTGGACTCTGAAATGTTCTCATGAACAAATGCTCATTGTCATCATAGTTCACTGAGTGCTCCTCATCACTGTTCAGATGATACAGGAATCAATTTGGGCATAAAGGCTACCAGACTTTCTGATACCCAAGACCTGTTCTACTCTAAGACAGTGGTGCAGCATTTCTGAAAAGAATGCAAACTTTTGATTCAATGAACCCTGCATTTGACTTCTAAATGTGCTACATCCTTCCTCAGCTTAAGTGTCCTGATCTGTCAAATAAGGATACTACTTCATTAACATAGTTGTTAGAATTAAATGGGATAATACAGGTAATTTGTTAGCATGCTGCCTGGCCCATACTAACAGTTAAAAAACGGTGGCTGGGGCCGGCCGAGTGGCGCAGTGGTTAAGCGCTGGCTTCGGAAGCCAGCAGCCCCGGTTCGGGTCCCACATATGAGGGCTAGTGACACTGCCCTCAAAAAAAACAAACAAAAAAACAAACAAAAAACGGTGGCTGTTATTAAAAGAAGCCAAAGTGTTTATTAGTTGCTTCTTAGGGTTTATTAGTGCTTACAGTAATAGAAGCAGAAATGGCCCATTGAATACGGCTTGGCAAAACACAGCAATTAAATTTTGATTTTTACCTACTAGAAGCTAGCTATTTTAAGTGTCCCCTTCCCTGTGGAAGCATACAAGGTGGAACATAAAATCACACTGGTTGTACGTTGTGTCAGAGCCTGCCAGAGCTCACCACAAGGAGCATCCCTAACAATTTGGGAGCCCAGAGCAAAAGTACAGATGGAGGTCCACATACAACACTGCTCAATGTTATAAACTAAGCTGACAATCTTTCAATAAAATATATTCTAGCTTCCTACATAATCAAATACATCCACAGAAAATGAAAAACGAAGGTTAAATTTAGAATTCTTGGACTCCTCAGACTCCCGTGCTAAAAAATGGCAGCATGGGAGGAGCTGGGCCCAGGCATCCATCGCTCCACCATGGCCCCGCCTCTGGGACCCACCTGAGCTCTATCCTGTACCACAAGGGGCATCATGCATGCCCAGTCTGCCCATGCAAGCTGGGTCCAAATCCTTCACAAACAGCCAGCCTTTGGCTACCCCTGAGACCTAAGGACACATCTGTAAGAGGCACCACCAACCTTGGGAAGGTAAACCCAGGAAGAACACCAATTTGCCCCTGAGAATAATTACAAGGACTTCCCCCCCGCCCCCAGAAAATGCCAGCCTCCCAGTCACCCTTGGCCCTTGGCCTTGTGCTCTCATTTCCTGCAGGAAGTGGTGCAGCTGGAAGAAAACCTGAGAAGAAAACCAACAGGCTACAAGGCCAGGCTCAGAGCGGGGCTCCTCTTCCCTAGAGTCTGAGAGCAATAGCAGTCTTTTGTCTTCCTAGGTGCATGTGTATATTCCATACCGTAGCCCCCTAGGGTTTAGGTGCAGCTAAATGAGGAATGCGGGGGGAGGTACAACATGCCGTTTCCAGGCCTGGTCTTTAAAATTTTTCAGGAAATTTTTCCATTCTCACTATTCATTCAACAGCTGGCCAGATGCAAGGGCTCTAGGAGAACATTCTAGAGTCTAGGGAATGAGACAATCATTCGCTAGAAAGAGCCTGAGTCCCTAAATACAGACATGAAGCAGAACTCATTCCCATCACAAATGAAGGGTTTTTGTATTGAACCATTGAGAGAGAGAGTGTGTGTGTGTGTGTGTGTGTGTACATGTGTGTTAGCAGTTAGTGTGCCCTGCCCAACACATCCACTACTTCGAGAGTTATTCTGGATGCATTTCTTGTTTAAATATTTCTATCTGCTGCAAATTCTGTATCTCTTTAATAAATAAACAAAAGGACTTTTAGCATTAGTGAATGAATGAGTGAATAAGTGAATGAATAAATGATTGAATGAATGAACGAACATGGGAATGTGGGATGTAAAAATTCACAATGGAATAAGTATCCAGATGCTTTCCTTGATAGGCAAATGACAGATGCAAACACATATTGCTAAAAAACAAAACAACACCAAAAAAACCTAAACTACTTAGACTTATGCCTAAAATATTTCTTCCTAATTTTTCCCTATTTTCAGATTAGTAGTTGACAATCATGACACAAGGAGTAATATGACACTTTTGTGTTTTGTCTCTACCTCCTTTCTTGCCCAACCTCTGCTGTTCAGGTGATTCCTAATTTTTTTTTTTTTCCCACCTTTCCCTTTCTTATACACAGGGTTGAAAAAGGAGCAGCCCAAATTTTCCAGCTTGACTCTGACTCCTGGATACAATTTATAGACAACACACAGACCAAAGATGCTTGAGGCTGGATCAATCAAGAGTCGTCCCTTGAAACTTAAAATGGAAGGGCGACAAGAGCCTCGGTCTGGCTGAGTGGTGAAGTGAAACTTAGCCAAGTCTGATAGTATCATATTCCACCAGGTGCTGGGGAACCTGGTGAGGGAGAGAAAAATGAAAACAAAAACAGATGTGCAAAGAGAAGAGATGAAAGGTAAGATGAGGGCTTCTTCAGTTCCCTATCGCTTTATAGTCTTTGGCCTCAGTCTATTCCTGAAGTCTATAAAAATCTTGTGCTTTTATAGAAAAGATGACTTTAGAATAGTCTGAAAGCATATATATAGTTTGTGTTGCCAGCAACCACAATAGACCTAGACAGAGGCAAAAGTATAAAGGGGCAAGATCCCAAATTTCTTATTCCGGGCTTTGTCTCTACCCATCTTGACCATAAACCTTCATGTCACCTTGAAATGATTCAAAGAACTCAAAGACTTTTGTCAAAGACAAGAAAGGCATAGCGCTCCCTCTCTGAAGTTATCCTGCCTTTACCATCAGAAAAAAAAAAAGTCATTTCCTAAAGATTTTTTTTTTTTCAACAAAGCAACACAATAAAAGAGTAAGTGTCTTTGTAGTGAAAAATAATATAGAAAGATAATTAAATCTCAGGGGCACTTTTTTGGTCTAATGCAGTTTTTCTCAGGAAGAAAAACAAGCATCAAGGCTGCCCCCGAAGACACTTTCCGACCCGTCACAGTGCCACTAACACGAAGCTGAGAAATGAAAATTCTGTGCTTGATTTGCTCTTTCTTTTCAAGAAAAAGAGGCATAATAGTCATTGGGGAGGGAGAGTAGAAGAAAAACACTTCTGTTATTTTCAAGGGGTTGAAATGCTTGTTCTCACCACGGAAGGTGCTCATCTTTACAAAGATGGTTGCTAGGGAGCTAGCTAATTTGAGTGAATACATTGGAATGTTTATAAAACCATAGAGCAATCATTGGCAATGCACTCATTGGCAGAACTGAGCAAATTAGTCGGTGCTGCTAACGCGACTGCACATGGTCGATTTCACAGAGGGACAAACTGCTGGAGTTTGTATGCTGCTGGAGTTTTTCTTACACTACAGATATTTAAGTCTCAGATACAGACAATGGAGGACTCTTTCCTCTTTCAGGACACTTTGAGTGTTCAACTTTGGGGTTCTAAAAACACATACGAGAGCATTTTTAGGCAATTTTGCTACATTCCCTACTTTTTCTTGGATAAAACAAATGACAGAATTGGCTCTCCTTGTGGCTGGAGATTGGTTGCTGTACCAAAAAAAGGCCTAGCAATGTGTCCCCATTTCATTCATTGCAACTGTGCAATTCCACCACAATTCTTTTTTTCTTAACTTTTTTATTATTATTATTAGTTACAGATGTACAAAACAATGCAATAGTTATCTTTTTCACCCCTTACAAAGTGACTACTCCTCCCCTTCCCCTGTTCCCCCTCCCCTCCACCACAATTCTAATTCTAATGTTCTTCCTCTCCCATATTCCTGTCTATCATTTTTTTTAAAGATTTTATTGGGGAATTGGGGGAGGGGAACAGACAAGTTGTTGTCCTTTTGCTCTTCAGTCTAGTAGTGGAGGACGTTGCCTCACTGGCCCATGTTGGTATCATCATTGTGCTCTTCTTGGGTGAGGCAGATCGGTCGCCAGCCTCTGGACGGCCACTCACAGTGGCTCTCGGCAGCTCACACCGGCTGCCAGCTACTCACACTGGATGCCAGCCACTCACTGTAGCCTATGGCAGCCCACCGCAGCAGGGGCTGCAGCTATGCTGTCCCAGGGACTCACAGCAGCCCAGCTCCAGGTGGAGCTGTTATTCACCATCTTAGCTGTAGAGGGCAGTGTCACACTGACCCTCATATGTGGGATCTGAACCAGAGCCACTGGTGTCCCAAGCCAGCTCTTAACCAATGCACCACTCAGCCAATGTGTCTCCTATCTATCATGTTAAAGACAATAATGATCACCATCTACATTTTGATAGATAACACTAATTACAAAAAGAAACAGAGCAAATCCATTTTTTGTAGACGATTGGCCAACAAGCAAAACAAAACAAAAACTCCCCATAATATGCAAATATATGGTTCATTGATTTACCCGATTGTCATTTTTGTTTGACTCTCTTCTTGCTCCATTTTGTCTACATCCCGCTTCCCTTATAATCAGAAAAAAACAATGTGTTCTTATGAAATGCCTGATTAGTGAGTGTCACTGAGCTCTCTGGGAACTAGACTCTGAGGAGCTGAGAGTCTCTGCAGAAGAGAAGAGAAGGATTGGACAGAGGGTTAACGGGCTGTCACACAATCTCAATGAAGGCTGCAGGGAAGACTGAGGGAGCCCTAAAGCGTGGACAACCCCTCAGAGCTGTTGTGAGTGGAGTAATGGAATTCAGCTTTGATACTCCTGTGTAAACCAGTCATGGATACCAGCCATCTTTAGCCTTGAGCATAGTGGCCCTCTTCTGTAGAGGTCATTTCTGAGATGGGCCCAACAGCCACGGTCCCATGTCCACTGCACTCTCAGCAGCTGGGAGTGTAAGTTCCTCATTTCTGCAGGGCAGCACACAGTATAGCATCCTTCTCTTTAACAGGGAGTGCTTATTTTTCATGACAAAGCAATGAATTGCAGGAAGCAGCATAGGTAGCTATCAGCCCATTATTTACTCATAACATACTCTATGTCCCACTCTGCAGGAGTACAGTGCAAAGAAAACTCAACCAGTACATTTTGTGTGTAAGACATACATTTACTCAGGGGCACTATTAAAATACAAGGCACAGTGCTATAAAGTGATAGCAGAGGGAAAGAAACTTGGTGGCATAGGCGTATGGAGGAGATGGTGACAGATATTGATGAAATCAACAACAATAAGGAAGATGATGATAGAGTAATCTATACGGGAGACAGTAAGGGTGTCTACCTTACAGCAGACAGAGGCAAACTGAATTGGTAAACAAGTATCACATGACAGAATGACTTGTTGCCAGGTTAAAGAGACTGGACATCATTTAAAATAAAATGTAGAGCTATATAACTTGGTATAGATGTCATGCAATGAAAGTGGGGCTTTTAAAAAAAATCACCCCAGTGAAGGGATAGAAAATAAATTGTAGACAAGGACACTGTAAATCACCGTCTTTGTGACTAAGTTGCCAAGATGAGAAAGGCGGAATTTCTGAAATTTCCTGCCACATAAAAAGAAAGTAGGACAGGGCTGGCCAAGTGGTGCATTGCTTAAGAGTTGGCTTGGGACAACAGCTCTGAGCAACAGGGCCCTTGTTCAGATCCCACATGAGGGCCAGTGATGCTACACCCTCTAAAGCTAAGATGGTGAACAACAGCTCGACCTGGAGATGGGCTGCCCTGAGTCGCCAGCAAAGGCATAGGCTGCAGTGGGGCTGGCTGGCAGCTGGCCTGCGCTTTTGTGACCTGCCATGAGGGTCCATCCAACGGGCTGCAAGAGGCTGCCTCACCTGAGAAGAGCGAATGATGATACCAACATGGGCCAGTGAAGCAACGTCCTCCACAACTAGACTGAAGAACAAAAGGACAGCAACTTGTCTGTTCCCTTCCCTGATTCCCCAATAAAATATTTTTTAAAAAAGTGGGACCAAAAAAATTGATGTAATATAATTTTCCCAATGTCACAGAACAAGAAGGAGCGGAGCTGGGGGTCAAACATACATTTGTCTCCAAAGTGCCTGTTGCTCCACCATGCCACACTGTCAGGATTTTAGAAAATCTACCTACTAGGTGGTTTTCTTCACCAAGGGTGCTTAGGAAGTGAAAAAACAAAAGTGTTGGCAGTTTTGGGGCACCATATAGCTATCAGATTTTAACAGTAGTTAGGAAATTCAATGTTGATCCATGCCATTTTTTTATCATTAAAAAAAGACAGAGTGCTCATCTTGCCTCTACAAATACTTTCTGAAACATTTTAATGTCATTAATTAATAGAATAAATAGTTCATGGCTGCTTATTCTTTGCCAGAAGTATTCTTGGTGTTGTGAAGAAAGCAGAAAATAAGACAGTCCTATTATCATGACACTTATATTCTACAAATAATAAATATAAAAACAAATTAAAAACAAAAACACATAAATATCATTTCAGATATTACATGATCTTTGAAAAAAATGTACAGTGCAATTTTATAAATCGTTATTAGGCAAGGAGAGGTGGATAAGGTCATTTGGGGTTTGAACATATAGTATATTGATAAATAAGAAAATATGGGTAGTGTTTTATTTTTATAATGCTCTATGACTTACTACCTGTGTGCTCTTAATCTATCGGTGACTAGGTTTTCTCATTTACCTTATAGGTCTGTCGCTGTCTTTATTTTTATTTATTTATTTATTTATTTATTTATTTATTTATTTATTTAGTAATGCATGTTTGTTATTTTATTTATTTATTTTTTTATAGGGCAGTGTCACTGGCCCTCATATGTGGGACCCGAACCGGGGTCGCTGGCTTCCCAAGCCAGCGCTTAACCACCGCACCACTGGGCCGGCCCCTGTCACTGTCTTTAAAAGAATAAATGCTAAATGCAGGGCCGGCCGAGTGGCGCGGTGGTTAAGCGTTGGCTTGGGAAGCCAGTGGCCTCGGTTCAGGTCCTACATATGAGGGCCAGTGACACTGCCCTCAAAAAAAAAAAGAGTAAATACACAAACTTCCTTTAACCAGTAAACAAGTGAGAACCTAATAGATGCTAATTCGTTATTAAATATTATTCATATTCCTGAGAATGAGGGTTTTGTTTTCCCATCTTCTCTCTCCTATGCAGAAGAAGCATAAATTCACATCTGCTCAGAATGGTTCTTAAGGGCACAATTTCCCTCTTGAGGTTATTCTCCATCACCGTGATGCAAGCTGGCCTCCTGCTCACTCAATAACTACTTATTAAATGTCCACTTATTAAATTGGCTTCCTTAAGGTGAATTTGATTCAGATATTAGGAAATGCAATTCCTTGAGTTTGTATTGTTTCCCTGTAAACCCCATGCTGGTTTATCAGCCTGCAGGAGCAGCAGAAAGATAGCCTCAGGGGCTCTGTCAGTGGGGCCCAGCCCAGACATCAAAGACTATTATGAATGTGTAAAATTGCCTTTGGCAAATACTATTTACAGACCCTCTGGCACAGTTATGCTGAAATGATAAGAAATGTCACTGCAGCCTACCTCATGGAATAATAAACATTTCCTGCCTTCAATAGCAACTGCCCACTTACCAAAAACCCAGAATGGCTTACACTCACAATAAAGGTAGAATGGAAGGACTAGTTCCTTCTCATTAATATGCCACAACTCTTCCTGGTAATTAAATCAGTAGTATAGCCAGGAGTGGAACTTAGTGAGATTATCTATATCATGCACTGGAAAAATAGTTTATCCATTTTAATTAAATAAGCTCTAAATATAACCACTTTTAATTCTTCTACACCCCAAAACTAATTAAAAATTAAATTAGTTAACGTTTCTCTGTGACATCATTAAAAATCGTTCATATAAAAATGCAAATACCCCTATAGTATGCAGCATCTTTGCTGGGATCCCTCTGTGATGCTGATGACCAGAGGATTAAAAGTTTGCATATGAATACCAACCTTTAAGCAAGGATTTTTTTTTTTTTTTCCCCCTCAAATTTCTCTCCATGTCTAATCATCTCTCTTTTCTTTGGCTCATCTGAGCATGTTCCAGACATTGGCTACAGCTTTGGAAGCGTATTAAATGTCATCTTCCTGGTTATATTGTTTCAGGGACTTTACATTAGGCTGACATGTATACATCAATCTCAGTAATTTATTTACCTACATAGCCCATACAAAGGGCCTCTTCACATGCTCAAAAGGTCTTTAGTAGTTAGAAACTACGATTGTAAGAGGTGTCTAGAGCAACCTCTAGGATGATATGTGTCCTTTAGTGGACAAAATAGAAGCTGGAAGAGAAAGGTAAAAATAAAAATTGTAGTTGTTGACATCTGTTGAGCACTTCACTGAGATTACCTTGTTTTCCTCCAGATAACCTGATTTGTATCATCCATGCATAACAGGAGAAGAAACTGAGATTCAGATCTTATATTCTAGACTACTATGCTCTGCTGATCAGCTGGATTATTCCTACAATATCAGATCAAACACAGCGTGGCCAGGTCTACTGAGTAGATATTTTTCCAAAGAAGATATATGAATGGTCAACAGGTACAGGAAAAGATGCTCAACATCACTAGTCCTTAGGGGAATGCAAATCAAAACCACAATGGGGCTGGCGGAGTGGCGCCCAGCTCTGAGCGTGGGGCCCTGGTTTGGATCCCACATATGAGAGCCAGTGACACTGCCCTCTATAGCTAAGGTGGCGAACAACAGCTCCACCTGGAGCTGGGCTGCTGTGAGTCCCTGGGGACAGCATAGCTGCAGCCTCTGCTGCAGTGGGCTGCCATAGGCTACAGTGAGTGGTCGGCAGCCAGCAGGAGCGGCTGGCAGCTGGTGTGAGCGCCCAAGAACCGCTGTGAGCAGCCATCCAGAGGCTGGCGACCGATCTGCCTCACCTGGGAAGACCGCAATGATAATACCAACATGGGCCAGTGAAGCAATGTCCTCCACAACTAGCCTGAAGAGCAAAAGGACAGCAACTTGTCTGTTCCCTTCCCCCAATTCCCCAATAAAAATCTTTAAAAAAACAAACAAACAAAAAATCATAATGAGGAGCCGGCTGAGTGGCACGGTGGTTAAGTGCTGGCTTGGGAAGCCAGCGACCCCGGTTCGGGTCCCACATATGAGGGCCAGTGACACTGCCCTCAAAAAAACAAACAAAAAAAAAAACCCACAAGGAGATATCAGCTTGTGCCTGTTAGAATGGCGATCATCAAAAAGACAAGAGATAACCAAATGCTGAGGAGGACCTGGAGAAAAGGGAACCCTTGTGTACTGTTGTTGGCATTGTAAATTGGTGCAGCTGCTATGAAAAACAGTATGGAGGCACCTCAAAACATTAAACATAAAACAACGATATGATCCAGCATTTCCATTTCTGGGAATATATCCAAAGGAAATGAAAACACTAACTTGAAAAGATATTTGCACCCCCATGTTCATAGCAGCATTATTTACAACAGCCTAAACATAGAAACAACCTGAGTCCATCAACAGATGAATGAATAAGGAAGAAATATATACAATGGAATAGAATTTAGCTGTAAAAATTGAGGAAATCCTGCCATTTGCTATAACATGGATGGAGCCTGAGGGCATTATGCTAATGACTTCAGACAGAGGAAGACAACTATTGTATGATCTCACTGATATGTGGAAGGAAAAAAAAGGAAACAGAAAAAACCACACTCATATAAAAAGAGATTAGATTCATGGTTACCAGAGGTGGGGGTTGGGGGTGGGGTGGAGAATTGGAGGAATGTGGCAAAAGGTAAAACTTTCAGTTATAAGATAAATAAGTACTAGTATAACATGACTATAGTTATTACTGCTCTATGATATGTAGAAAAGAAGTTATGAAAGTAAAACCTATGAGTTCTCATTACTAGGAGAAAAAAAAATGTGTTTCTTTTTTTCTTTTCCATTTATTTTATTGTCCATATGAGGTTATGGATGCTGTCTAAACTTACTGTAGTCATTATTTCACAACATATGTAAGCCAAACATTTTGCTGTACACTTGAAACTCAAATAATAATGTATGTCAATTATATCTCAATAAAATTGAGGGGAAAAAAAACATGGCCATGTATAGAAATGAAGCCTTCTGAAGCCCACTTCTAAGTTCTTTGGCATTTTTCTCTAAGTCTCTGTTTTTATAACCCAATAAAATTCAGCACAATGATCAAATAATAATAATAATAGTAATAATAATAATAATTTTAAATTATGAAGTTATTTTTCTAATCAAGAAGAGTTTCATAAAAACACGGAAATGATGAGCAGTAAAATATACTATGATTGAAGGCTTACTAAGTTGCCAGGTCACGTGCTAGATGCTAAGGCATAGACAAAAGAAATAGACAAAGTCTATCCCTTTATAGCTAGGAGAAGTAACAAAGCATAAATATATGAAAAGTGGGATAATTTTTAAGAAGATTCAAATTAAGAAGAATAAATCTTTTTGCCCCAATGCTTTTTATGACCTAGTCTCATAGCTGTATACTGTCAGTTCCACATTAATCACCAACAGCATTCTCTGTCTGACAGAAAAAGTCAAGAACCATATAATTTCACTGATGTGTGGGATATTAAACTGAAAGCAAAAAAGGAACAAGACAGGGCCGGCTGAGTGGCTCAGTTGGTTAAGAGCTCGCTCAAGAGTGCGAGCTGAGCTCTGGGCAACAGCAGTTCGATGCCCAGCCCGAGCTGAGCTGCTGTTGAGCTGCCAACAAGTGGCAAGATGGCTCAGCTAAAAAAAAAGAACAAGACAAACAAATAAATAAAAACTCATAGACACAGACAACAGTTTAGTGACTACCAGAGGGGAAGGGGGATGATAGAAGAGGGTAAAAGGGAGCAAATATATGGTGATAGAAGAACTGACTCTGGGTGATGAGCACACAATCTGATATACAGATGATGTATTACAGAATTGTACACTTGAAACTTATGTAACTTCATAAACCAATGTCTCCCCAATAAACTTTAATTTTAAAAAAAAGAGCATTCTCTATTCATTACCTTATGGCTTCTATCTATCAATCTATCTATCTATCTATCTATCTATCTATCTATCTATCTATCTATCTATCTCATTATGATTATTTCTACCTACAGAGATAGGGATTGAGATTCAGAGAGTTTAAGTAGCTGCCCAATATAATCAAGAATACACAGTAGTTTGGGCCAGCTGAGTGGCACGTTGGTTAGGAGTTGGCCTGGGACAGACACCAGTTCTGAGCAGCATGCCCCGATTCAGATCCCACATATGAGGGCCAGTGACGCTGCACCCTCTACAGCTAAGATGGTGAACAAACAGCTCAACCTGGAGCTGGGCTGCCGTGAGTTGCCGGCTACCGCGTAGGCTGCAGTGGGGCTGGCTAGCAGTTGGTGTGAGCTTTCATGAGCTACCGTGAGCCACAGTGAGCCGATAAGCGACTGCCTCACCCAGGAAGAGTGCAATGATGATACCAACATGGGCCAGTGAAGCAAAATCCTCCACAACTAGACTGAAGAACAAAAGAACAGCAACTTGTCTGTTCCCCTTCCCCGATTTCCTAATGCTGTTCCCCTCTCCCAATTCCCCAATAAAATCTTCAAAAAAAAAAAAAGAGTACATAGTAATGTAGCATCCAAAATCAGAACTCTGTATTTCAAAATTATATTCTTTTGAATATGATATTTCATCCAAGTTTGAATAAAACTGGTTTGATTTCTCTTCAGCTTGAAACACTACCACTATCTCCTCTTAAATAATTAATTCCTAAACAACAAAATCATTTTTAAAATCTCTGATGCTTATAAGCAAGGAAAAGATTGGAATAATGTGTGTATTTTGCCCTTCCTACTTTTATGATGGATTAAGGCCTACTTGAAAAATAGCATAGCACAGTGTTAAAAGCATGGGCTGTAGAGTCAGATAAAGCCTCCTTTCTTCCCACTGCTTGGCTATGCATGTGTTTGGACACGATGCTGACATTCTCAAGGCTTCTGTTTCCACATGTGTCAAATGGACCTATCAATAACATATGCTTCATAGGGTTGTGGTGAGAATGAAATGAAAGAATGAACATAAAACACCTAACCCAGTAATGTGTTCAAAACGTGTTAGTGATCATAGTTTTTATTTGCTAACTCACTACAACTGGCCATCAGCTCTTACAGCCAAGTAATATAACTTTTCTAGTATCAATGGGTTCTACCCACTTACTCCTGCCAAAGCGCCAAAGATAGGAATTTTACTCAAATGAAATTTTAAAAATTATTTTCACCTGTAATGTAATGAATGCAGTAAAAACTTCAACCCACTCCCAGAAGCACTGCTTAGGGTGCGGCATAATTAAAATAAGAGAACAATCAACAGCAGGAATGTTAGCATAAAACCAAGGAAATTATTAAGAAACTAAACTGAACAACATCCTTAAGAATCATGAGAGGCTTCTATAAATATGTAAGTCATGTAGGAGTTGAAATAATACAGACGGGAAACACTATAAAAATGTTTGTGTCTACAGGCCCTGCCAGTATAAGTCTCTATGGGTTGTATAACTCAAAGTAGCTTCTTCAATGAGGGTAATTTAACGACTGTGAATCAAATACTGGATAACATCAGGCCTGGATATCAGGAGGTGCTAAAGCACAATTTATATTTACTCCCATGCTGAAACGTAGTAGCTGGGCCATTAAAACAACATGCTAGCCCACTTTTGAAATAAAAAGACTCTATAAAAGGAACTCAGACTTCGTATCAAGAGTTTATACTTTCCTTGAACCATCAGCTTTGATTTATGGTGTGCTAAGAGTCTTAAATTATTCCTTATACCAAGAGGAATCACATTTGAACTATCCTGGGAGGGTAATGAGACCAAGAACTTGGCAGAGCCATGCCTCTGGTGCCGTAGTGGTGGAAATGGTTAGCTAATGAAGGAACTCAAGACAGGCGTCCAGTGTTTAAGTTTCAGCTGCTGATTTTTTTCGAGCAGATCTATGGGAAAACTCTGACAGCTCCAGGCCAAGTCAGTCCCCACCTTCTGCACGTGGAGATTGATTTTCTTATTAACTGGGGTCTGTGTCTAGAAAGGAATCATTCTGGCTGTGATTTACAGAACAGGCAGAAGGTTGGCCAGGAAGAACGAAGTGGCATACGCTTAGGAGAAAAGCTTTAATGCTGGAAGAACTCTGCTGCGCTGGAGCATTACTGGAGGGAGGCATGTAGAGGGGAGAGTGGTAACAGGGACATTTTAAAAGGAGGTAGAGAAAAAGTCATGATGAGCCATAGGTTAAAGAGTCTGGATGTTAGTCTACATGCAATGGGGAGACATCAATAGGTTGTGGCCGGAAGAGTGGTTATATCTGTACCATGATGTGTACGAAGTTCTTTGGCTGCTGTGTGGGGAATAATCAGAGTGGGGAAGAAGGCATATGTAACTATATAGCTAGAGAGGCTGGGATGGTGGCATGAACCACGGGGACGGAAGTGGAGATGGAGAAAAGTAGACAGACCCAGATCTTTTAGGGGAGATAGGATCAAAGAGACTTGCAGATAAATGAGATGTGGATGCTTATGAAAGAGGAGTTGTCAAGAATTTCAAAGTTTCTTTTTTGAGTGATAATAAAGAACTTTCACTGGAATGGATGAAGTACCAGAAGAGGAGATCAACAGTTGAATGGGGAGTTGCTAACCAAAGGGCATAAAGTTTCCATTAGGCCAGATGAATACGTTCTAGAGATTTGCTCTACAATAGCATGCCCACAGCTAACCACAGTGTTTTGTGCACTTAACATTTTGTAAACAGGGAACATCTTACATCAAGTGGTCTTACAATAAAATTAAAAAGAAGAAAAAGAAAAGAGTTCAAGGTTTAGCATGCTAATTTGACTTCTGTAGGAGACACTCAAATGGAGATTTCAAGTAGGCCATTAGGTATCAGAGTTAATAGATTAGAAAAGACGTCTACACTGCTGCCCTAGGCCCAGATGTGGGGAGGTTCATTACAAAGCAGTTCTTGGTGGGTTTCTATGCCTAATTGTTTCCCTAGATCCAAAGAACGACAAGACAATTACTGTTGGAAGCAACATTTCTCAAAATTCAAATGACCAGGTGACTTCTGCAAAGAAAGGGTTTGGATAAGACCTCTCTGATAAGCTGTTCATGCTGCTTTACAAAGGCAACACAAATGAAGTTTTGCAAAAGTAAAACATGATAGATGGTTTGTGCGTGGATCCTAATCATTAGAAAGTTGTGTGATTTTTGACACTCCTGATGATATCATCATTATCTTGGTCAAATGTCTACCCACTGAGTTTTCTAAGCCAAAAATAAATTCCTATTTGTAACACGTATAGAACAGGAGTAATAAAACTAGCATCATGCTGACATTATGAAAATAACATGCATTCCTTTCCTATAAGTCCAATGGAAAATAAGCTGAACTCAGTTTTTTTGAGAACAACGGTAATTAGACAGCAGGGTCTCAAGAGACTGCTAAATCATGACCCTGCCTAAACTGCTTATCTTTAAGCAAAGGGTCATTGCATAATGATTCATGAAATGAAGCTATTTCTGATCAAATTGGTCTTTTTCATCTTAGCCCCTCTGCCCAGTGCAAATAACTTCTCCCAAACTCTACCTCCTGGGGTTGGGGTTCTGTAGACATTACAATATGAAAGTCTGTAGTAACTGATTCCAACTGTCACAGCAGCAAAAAATTGCTTTGCTAAGCGAAACCATTTATGGATTTGGCCATATTTTATTGTCCGCTGCCTTAATTTATTACAAATGCAGTTTTCTCCCTATTTCTCAAGATAGAATGGATGAAACTGATATGGAAAGGCTTTTAGCAACACATTAGATAAAAATTTCTCTAGAGGACCCTTTTAAAAACAGCGTTATTGTTTTTTTCTCATTTAACAGTAAGATTTTTTGCAGAAAAAAATTCAGAAATATAGAAATAAAGACAAAGTAAAAACTATTCATAATCATACAACATACTGATAAACATGATTTTAGAGTTTTTGCAAAGTTCTTTCTAAGTATATAGATGGTTACATGTATTTTTAATAAAATTAGAATCAGATCATTGTATCCTGCTTTTTCCCCATATTCTTTTGTGTTTTTTTTTGTTTTTTTTTGAGGGCAGTGTCACTGGCCCTCACATGTGGGACCGAACCTGGGCCGCTGGCTTCCCAAGCCAGTGCTTAACCACCGTGCCACTCGGCCGGCCCTCCATATTCTTAAAAATACTTTAAAAATGTGATTTTTAAAGTCTGCAATCAATCAAATATATGTATAATCATGTATTAATCATTCTGTTATAATCTACTTAATATTTAGTTTGTTTAGGAAGTGCTTTTCAAAAATAAGTTTCTGTTCTTATATACTCACATTCCAATAATCCATAATTCATTCTTGAATGCTTTGTATCAAAATTCCCATTAAGAATAACAAGAGATAAAAGAGAAGCTCCAACTTTAGATTCATATCAGTATAATATAAATGTACACACCGGAATGTTTTATGTATCAAAAAGTTAGCAGGTTTAAGGGTAGTAGGCTCATTCATATCCCTCTCTCTGGACTATCATTTCGCTGAATAAACCAGACTTTCTATAGCACATTTCCCATAAAATATTAAAGTGACAGGTGAAATGTTTACCTATTGGTAGGCTTACATGATTCATAAACACTTTAAGTTCTTTGTTTCATAGGTTTTTGTATTGCAACTGATGACAGCAGAGAATACATATTTATCTTCTAAAAATAAGGTTTTATTTCTCCCCACAATTGTCCACTTCCATTGATTCACAAATGTCTCTTCTTTATCTATTTTCATATTATGTGAGAATATGGACCAAGGAGTTTATTATTCCTATGGATGATAAGTGTTGATCCTGACCCCATTGGGGCTGGGATTGTAGCTAGATCAGTGAGGGGTCCCCTTATGAACCAATAAAATGTTCCCATAGTCCATAGTTTTGGAAATCTCACCCTTACATCTAATCTAAAATTCCCATGCAAATTCCTGTCTTTCCTCATTTGCTTTCTTTTCACATTCTGGTTTCCAACACATAGACAAGGAAAACATCTTTCTTCTCTCTGCTGGGAAATTCTGAAATTAGTCTGCAATTTCAATGCCATGCTCAAGAGTTGAGCTACAAAATATAGAGATTCTTCATTTGGGTGTGATCATTTAAAATGTATATGATATGTATAAACGTACAGATAAAGTAAAGTGATAAATATAATGGCTGTGTAAATGTCAACATCTCCTCCTTTGTGTTAACTGAAGATAATTTTGTCTGTCTTTTCAAAAGGATTTCTGCTTTTTGTAGCGTGGTTTAGGGGGGTTTATGATGTGAAACAAAGGAAACAACAGAAATGGAATATAAAGATAATGATTCAAACCAAAATACATAGAAAGAGGAAGGAAAGAGGTATAAAAGAATACAGTCCTTTTTAGCATTAAGAGAATGAGGGATGGGAATTAAAGGTGAAAAGAAGAAAATTTATGGGAGCCCAACAGTTGATCTGAATAGAAATGGGGAGAGAGAATTTTTAAAAAATATATTTAAGAACAGGATTTCTCAGATTCAACATTATTGATATTTTGGACTATACAATTCTTTGTTGTAGGGGACTGTCATGGGCATGCGCTGATGTTTAGAGGATCTGAGGTCTTTTCCTACTAGATGCCAAGAGCAGCCCTCCAGTTGTAACCAACAAAAATGTCTATAATCATTGCCAAATCTCTGAGGTGCCAAATCTTTCCTGGTTGAGAACCACTGCTTAAAAAATGTCTTCTCCCCTTCTAACCTTACCCAACCCCCACCTACCCACTGTCCACCTTTTGCCATTTTTCTCCAGAGACCATATAAACCTTATAATTATTTCATCTATCATTTTCTACTGGATTATTCTTCCTTCGGATTGACTATACACAATGACTGGACTTTACTGGGTGCCAGTGTGAATTTTCAAATGGATAAACTGATATATAACAGGTATGTTATACTGAGTGCTGGTAACAGCTGGACAAGGAAGAGACACAAGATGGTGTGGGACTGAAGATTAGAAGATGTTGGTTTTAGCCCTTAATTTATCAAAAAAATTGGGGGAAAAGAGTTGTATTTATCGATTTTTGACATCGCTGAAATGGGGTGATCACCAAGTTCCTTTCAGAATTGATATTCAGTGATTGAATTATGCTTTAGCTCTATTATAAATACCCTAATGCAAAGAAACCACTTTTCCAGTGTTGCATATGTGAACTCAGGGAATTTTTACCTATTAAAGAGATGTCTATGGTGGAAAAGTTAAGATTTGAGAGGAAGTTTGGTGGACAGAACATTACAAAGTAGAGAGTGCTTGCAAACCCTTCAGTTTTAAAGCTGTATCTTGATCTTATTCTTACCTCTGTTCTTACTTCCATCTTATCAGAAGTTGTCAACTCAGTCTACTGTGCACTACTTTTCTTATATCAACACACATCAAATTTGACCATGAATCTCAAAGTAGAATAGGATTCATTCTGTTGGTTTTCTGGTCGGAGCGCTCATATTTTTTGTAAAAGAAATGATGTAGTGTGTATATTGGTTCTAGGGAATTGCGCCTGTGTTAGAGACAGCAGAGTTGGGTTCTTTTGTTGTGTTTTGTTTTGTTTTTGTCTCTATAAATGTAATTAGGGTCTGAGCTTTAAGAGCTATTAATGCCCTTGTTCTTCTCTTCACTTGTCACCAAATGATGGCAGAGCATTGAACAACTAGGCCAAACACTTCAAGATCATTTTAAAAGCTACTTTGTCATTCAAGCATTTAGGACAAGAATCCCTGTGGACTTGCGTTATCAAGGAGAAAAATGGACTAAAGTCATAGTGGACGGGTGTTGTGGAATGTCACTGTACAATCCAAGAACCATACTTCATTTAGGCATCCTGTTTAAAAGCTTCCTTACATCATAAAGAAAATATGTTTCCAATCGATTAGTTGTCTGTTCATGGTGGGTGTTGAATTTGGATGTAATTCTAACCCTTGTTTGGTCTTCCTACTACTGCAATTGAAAAAAGGAGGTCAGAAAAATCTCAGAACTTCTCTTTATAATTTCACAAACACAAAAGAGAGAAAATCATTTGACATTGTCTTGTAATTTGTAAATGATTCAATTAAAGCCATTTCTTTTATTTTTTTTAGTAATTTTAGTCTCATAGTTTTTTCCTCTGTTTTTAAAATGCAAAGGAATATTTTGTAGTTTTCCAAAAGTACTTTTGGTCAAGGGAATAATGATTATTATTTTTTACATTGGGGCATTAGTGAGTCAGAACTTTGTAATTATTCAGGGAACAGCACAGGATTAACAAGGTATGAATTCAGCAGGGTATTAAACAGAAAGTCTAATCATTTCCCAGAGTCAAATGAATCCTGAATCTTTCTGGAGGTTAAAAACTATGTGATTAGATCACTTTTTTGAAATTATTTTTTATCCTTGTTGCTGTTTCCCAAATAGAAGATTAAGATTCAGTTGTAAGGTGGATCTTTCTGCCTTAGGAATTTTATTTTGTTTATCCTGTTAACAGATACCTATTATCCTACCTAGGAAATCTTTTTGTTGGGAAGGCTTGAGTACAAATTGCATATGAGCTAAATCCCAATAAATAGAGTATCTGACAAGGTGAATTATGAAGGTAAACTAAATGAGATGACGAATGATGAGCAAAATGCTTATTTATTTTCAAAAATGGAAATAATTAATTTACTCTTATAATTAGGAAAGAATTTTATACTTATTATAAATAAGTAATTCATTACAAAACAATAAAATCAGGGATGTAAAAGTATCCTGTATTCATTACACCAAAATAGTCAAGCTTAATGAGTTAATGTATGTAAATACACAGAGGTAAATATTGATTCAACAAAGGAACAAAAAATGAGGGTCCCAAAATGCAGTCTCAGTTGTTACCTGCTTTTTTTAACCAAATAATCTTAATAACTACCTTTCTCTCTCTCTCTCTCTCTCTCTCTCTCTCTCTCTATATATATATATATATATATATATATATATATATATAATATCTATATATATATATATATATATATTATATATATATTATATGTACATATAATCAAGGGATAGTTTTCCACTGAATAGATAAATAAGAATATTGTACAGTGGTTAAGAGCATGAGTTTTGGAGTCAGATAAACCTGGATTTGAGTCTGGGCTTTGCTAATAAAAAGATAAGTATTGTTGACATTTAGTTTACTCTCTACAAATCAGTTTGTTGTATTTTTTTTAACCGAAAAGGATCATAATAGAGATAATAATGTCTAATTCATAGATTGTTGATTGTGGGAATGAAATTACATAAGTGTTTTTTTTTTTTTTTTTTTTTTTTTGAGGGCAGTGTCACTGGTCCTCATATATGGGACCTGAACCGGGGCCGCTGGCTCCCGAAGCCAGCACTTAACCACTGCGCCACTCGGCTGGCCCTTTTTTTTTTTTTTTTAAACATTTTATTGGAGAATTGGGGAGGGAACAGCATTGGGGAATCGGGGAAGGGGAAAGACAAGTTGCTTTCCCTTTGTTCTTCAGTCTAGTTGCGGAGGACGTCGCTTCACTGGCCCATATAGGTATTATCATTGCACTCTTCCAGGGTGAGGCAGTCACTCACCAGCCACTGGACGGTCACTCATGGCAGCTCACTAAAGCGGACACCAGCTGCCTGCCAGCCCCACTGCAGCCTACGCCATCGCCAGCAACTCACGGCAGCCCAGCTCCAGGTCGAGATGTTGTTCACCATCTTAGCTGTTGAGGGCACAGGATCACTGGCCCTCATGTGGGATCCGAACCAGGGCCCTGCTGCTCAGAGCTGGCGTCCCAAACCAGCTCTTAACCAACGTGTCACTCATCTAGTCCAAAGTAGTAATTTTTTGATGATGAAGTATATAGGTAAGAAAAATTTTCAAACCATGCAAAAAACTGTTTTAAGCCACTAAAAAACTCCTTCAATGGCCTTAAAAGATGGCGATGTCCCTTTTGAAACATTTGAAACCAAATGAAAACCATACTCCTTGCCAAACCATTTCCAGATAAATAGCTATTTATATTTGCCTCAAAACAATCATTTCTACAACTTGATAGTGCAATCTTTAGTACTGTTATAAAAATGAATATAACAGTTCTAATGTTTAATAACAGCTATCCCTTTTAAGGGTCTGTGAATACTGTAGTGGCATAGGGCTTACAGCAGAAAGGGTACAGACTTTAGAATCAGATAAAATGAGGCTACGATTCTCACCTATCAAACATGTATTAGTTATACATTATTTAAAAGCACAGTTAAACCTGCCTGATACTTCATTTACTCATTTCTACCTGGGGAAGATTACACTTCAATAAACATTTCTTTACATTTGCTAGTTCTCTAGCCCTCATCTGTCTTCTGTCAGAACTCCTGTTTCTTTGGGAACCTGCTACCCCCACCCCCCCTCCCACACTTAACGTGATCTCCACTGGTCAATCCATTTCAGTCTTCTTTGAGTCCCTTGTTATAGAATTGCTCATGTAATGTAGATTTGACAAATCTTAGTATCCACCTCCCTAGCCACAAAGATTGGTTCAAGGATAGTCACATGGACTGAGCCAGGCTAACCAGCATCCTCCAAGTTACTCAAATGATTTAAGCTCAGAAAACCATGTTGCCTATCCCATCCTACCGTGCATGGAAAAATACAACATGAAGAGAAAGAGAGGAAAAAGAGGTAGAGGGAGACAGAAAGGAAAATGTTGAAAACTCACATTGCTTAAGGCCTGCAATGATCCTAGAATTCTCAGCTACATGAGACCCTCAATTCTCATATATCTTTAACATGGTTTGTGTTAGGACCCTGTCACTTGCAACAGAAAGTACTAACACAAAAATCTATCCCTTAGAGCGTTGTGTGTTTTAACTGAGATATAGTCTAAAAGTGACCAGCATGAGACCTTCCCAATGTTACTCTTTGTTTTCTTATTTGAAGCAGGGAGCATTAGGTTAGAAATTACTGTGTGACTTTGAACAAATCTTTTTTTTTTTTCACTCTGGGACTTTGTTTCTTCATTTGCAACATAATAGGTTTGGATGAAAATGGTGTCTCTATTATATTTCAACCAAAGAACCCTTTTGCAAATGAGAATGTGACATAATGACAGTGGATTGCCCTTGCCTTTCCAGGGCTTCTAGAGGTCTTCCATATTCCCTGGCTCATTGTGCCCTCTTTCCACCTTCAAAGCCAGCAATGTTGTATCTCACTGTCTTTCTTCCACAGTCACATCTCTCTCTTATTCTCTCCTACTTCTGCTTCCTCATTTAAGGACTCTTATGATTATACTGAGCACACCCAGATACTGAGCACAATTCAGGGTAATCTGTTTATTTTAAAGTCAACTGATTAACACTTTGATGCCATCTGCAACCTTAATTCCTCTATGCCATATAAAGTAACATATTCACAGGCCACAGGATTAGGATGTGGACACGTTAGGGGGACCATTATTCTGCCTGCCACAGTCTCAAACCATGTAGTGCTCATGCTCTGAGATTAGGAAACACGGTTTACTGTTATTACCAAGACCCAATCCACAATACTTGCTACATATTTAGGGGAATTACATAATGTATTGTTCAAAAAAGGATATTTTGGGGCATTAGAGGCGCTCTTAGCAATGCCTATAGAAAGACAGCGATAATTGTTATAATCCCGGCAAAGTAGGACACCTGGCTACACGGCATAGTGTACATTCCACAAATTTTTGCTGAATTTGATATAATTTATAGGCATTTTATTGAATGTTCAGTTATATGCTAAGTGGTTTGGGAACCTAAAGCATACATTGAAGTTGGGTAGAAACGATTCCTGCATGCAATATTGTGAGATAAATTTTCAGATACACTTTATAAAACATAATTTAGAGAAGACAGAACATCAGTGAAGCCTGGTGTTTAGTGGAGGTCACATAGAAAAGATGGGACTCTGAAAATAAGATAACCATACTTTAGAAAGTTAAATAAAAATGCTCGTGATTTCCCATAAATTAAACTCACACTCCTATATTTTTGTGTAGACTTATTTAAATGCATAAATATGATAAGGTAGATGCTATTTTGCATCTGGCTGTTTTTACTCTGAAAATAAGATAACCATACTTTAGAAAGTTAAATAAAAATGCTCGTGATTTCCCATAAATTAAACTCACACTCCTATATTTTTGTGTAGACTTATTCAAATGCACAAATATGATAAGGTTGATGCTATTTTGCATCTGGCTGTTTTTACTTAAAATATAAGCAATTCTTCATCTTCCATCATTACTTTCACAATTATTTCAAGAACTAATATTGCTGTGTCTTCCAAAATTTGCCAAGCATAAACAATACTGTCATGAAAACATCTGAACTACAGCTCTTTTTCTATTTTAGGTTATAGAAACATTATTCATCCAATCCTAGGAGAGGGAAGATGAGTGTGTTTTAGGTAAATTTCAGGCCAGGGCCAAGAAAAGGCAAAGGCATCCCAGATGATACCAAATACGTATAGGTGGACAGTAGCTGAATAATGGCCCCTCAAAGATGCCCATGTCCTAACCCCCAGATCCTATAAATGCTACCTTACATGGTAAAGAAATTTTGCAGATGTGATTAAATGAAGGATCTTGAAATGATAAGATTATCCTGGGTTATCTGGATTAGAATTGGGCTCAGTGTAATCACAAGTCTCCTTATAAAAGGGAGACAGGTGAGTCAGAGTTAGAGAAAGGGATGTGGAAACAGAAGTAGTAAGTGAAGAAGATGTGACAACCCTATGCTGCTGGCTTTGAAGATGGACTAAGGCACCATGAGTCAAGGAAGGTGCACGGCCTCTAGAAGCTGCAAATGGCAAGGAAACACATTCTCCCCTAATGTCTCAGAAAGAACCAGCTCTGTGGGCACATTTAGGCTAATGACACTAATGTTAGACCTAAAGCCTCTAGAACTATAAAATAAATATGCTTTGTTCAAACCACTAAGTTTGCGGTAATTTGTTATAGCAGCAATAGGAAGCTCATACATGTCAATACCCAGGTCACAGAGTTAGGGATGAGGATGGCATCACGCAGGGCTGGAAGAAGTTCAGCCTCTCTGAGCAGGGTGTTCACTTTGGAGAAGTGAATACTCAGAAAGTAATGATGGTGTGGAGACAGGGGCTGGAGGAAAGGGCTTCGACAACAGGCTGATGGGTTTAAGTCTAAACTCTGCTATACACTCAAATATCTTAGTCTGTTCTATAAAATAGGGGAAATACAATTAGCTTTCTGGACTTTTCTGAAGGCATGAGCATTGGAGCTGTACTGAACTTCACTCAAGTCCTTTGTTTGACTGTCAACTACTAATTATATGAATTTACTACGTTACTTACCTTTCTAATGTTATTTCCATTTCTAAAATTGGGTTAGTCACAGTAGGGTTGACAGGACTAAATGTATATAGTACAATATAATGTATGTAACACAATATATAAACATGTATATTGAGTCAATTATTAATACATGCCAAGTGTCTACCCTTGGGAGTGTTTGCTCATTAATTCATTCATTATTTATTGGACTTCCATCCTAGAGCTGGCACTTTAAAAGTGTTCAAGTTGCAGCAGAATATAAAAGACAAGTATCCTACCCTCATGGTTCATGTATTCAGCTTCCTTTTCCTTCATTGAATACAAGTTGGATTTTCAGTATTTTCCAATAAGTTCACTTTCCAATACAGCCATTGCTTCAGCCTGAAAGGTGAAGCTCTTCTAAGAGAAATTCTACTGCGATTTGGTGGCGCTCTCATGATAATAAGCCACACTTCTGGGCTGCAGAAGGGCCACGGCTCCTGCTAATATGGCTGTCCACCTTCACCAGGCACCAGGTTAATGACATGTTAGAGAAAGTGACTTTTGAGACTTTCTCATTGATGATACAATCCCAGAAATATTTTCTCTGCTGTGACCTGAGGCTCATGGCACTTGCCTAAAGAACTGGATAATGAACTTTTTTTTTTATGTGACAGCTGGAAAAAAGCACAGAGATATTTATTTTCACTCCCCATAGAACTGAGAAAGGTAGTGACTGGGCTAGCTGAAGAGATTACACAGTTACAATGAAAGTAAGCTCAATGAGCAGGGGTGTAATGAATGTAAACCTGGAGTACATGAATCATTATAAAACATACATTCTGTCCCCACAATGAGTCTGTTTTATTAAAATAATCTCTAACATAACTGTGTCCTCTCTTGACATCCCCCTACTGTGAATCTATGCTTGATTCCACCATCGCAAATCTCATCCCCTGAGGAAAGATCCAGAATGAGAGTGGAGGGTTTGATTATTTGCTTTTAATAACTCTGCTTCCCAAATCCTACTTAATGCAGCTGAGATTCTATATTGAAGGACATACCAGAATTATTGGAGGATCAATCACAATTGACAATTAATCATAATCACACCCAGTAATCACAGCTGCAATTACCAATTGATTAATTAGGACAGTTCTTGAAATGCCAATAGAAATTTAATATCATATTAGATTCAACCCAATAACCATAAATTAAAAGCTAGAATTACTTTCTAGCTTACCATGATTTACGTCATATTTTTTTCTATTAGTTGGTATATTTATTTATTCATCGTTTTATTTGAACAGGCCAGACTCTTTCACTGTCTTTTTTATGTTGGGAATCTATTAAAATATGTTTAAGTGTTGGCATTAAATAAATCCAGTGTCAGTGCCAAACAAATATTTGTAAATATCTATTTGCATGGCTTTTCAGGCCCAGAATATTTTTGTTTGTTTGTTTTCAAAAAATGGGATGTGAGTATATTCTGTATATTGAAAATTAGATAATGCCAGTACATTGGATTTATGTGTGCAACCCATCATCTTATTTATTAACCAACTTTTGCAGGCTTGGCACAACAAATTTTATGCAACTTTTTTTTTTTTTAAGATTTTATTGGGGAATTGGGGGCGAGGAACAGTGTTGGGGGAGGGGGGAAGGGGAACAGCCAAGTTGTTGTCCTTCAGTCTTAGTTGTGGAGGGCTGAGCTAGCTCAGCTCCAAGTCCAGTCCCCATCCGGCTTCCCTTGGCAGCTCGCAGATGCTCAGCTCAATCTTAGTTGTGGGTGGACGTAGCCCACCACCCCATTCGGGAGTTGAGCCAGCAAACTTTTTTATGCATAAACCTTGTTTATGCAACCTTTTCTGAATGGTAAGTATAAGCCAAATAGTAACCAGAAGCAACTAATATGAACAGTAATACTGACACTGGTGAAAATACACCTTAAGGAAATTAGTAGAGATCGAAGTAAACAGAGCAGAGGATCTGTTTAAGAAATTCAGCATATGTTCACTTAGATGTTTCAAGACTGTGGATTATACTGAGCCAATACAAATCACCAGCACTTAAATCATATTTTCATTCAGCAAAGAGATTTTACTTTTTTTTTTTTTTTTTTTTGAGGGCAGTGTCACTGGCCCTCATATGTGGGACCCATGGAGTCCAAATAGTACACTAGGTACTGGAAGGGAAACAGGTGAATGAAGCTTTCTTTCTTACCTTGGGCTTATAGTCCAAGGTAAGATAGATGAGACATGGCCCACTGTATAAGAAGAACAAAAATCAACTGTGCAGATTAATATGAAGAATGAGATTTCAAAAAGTAAAAAGTCCATGACTCCATTTGCCTAGGATTACTGCTTTCTCATGAGCCTCTTTCTTCTTCAAGTTATTTGCAAAATCAAACATAAATTTTAATGATCTGCATTTTGACTTGTTATTTAAAGATTAATTCTTCTCTTCGAAATCCCTATGTTAACAATTTGTTAACATTAATTACTCATTAACTTGATTTTGCATCTCAAGCACAGAAAATTTCTTAACCCCTGATTGTAACAACTGATGGGACAGAAGAATGCTACTTTCATCCGAGGCATAAAAACCAGGAATATGTAACCAGACACACTCAACATATTGAGCTGATAGCAGTAAATTGAAGTAAATAATAAGCAAATTTGCAGGGACATGTTTTAGTCTGCTATTGAGTTTCTGATAATTAGGATATGTATTCTGTGTGACTCACACTGCCTGGACACATGCCATATGCCCATGGGATGAAGGCATGGTCTGTGTGAGTGACTAATGGGGTTCCCCAGCCCCATTCCATTTTCAGCTATCCTCTGTTGTGCTGTGTACAATAATGCTCATTCGTCTTCAAAGAGGTTAATTCAAACTATGGAATCAAGAGCTATTGAAAAGGTAATACATATTTACAAAGGCTGCATTACAGTGGAAATTTTGATAGCATTGTGTATTACATCTATATTAACAGCAAATTCCCTTAGCATGGATAATAATAGCATTTCACAATGGACACCCAAGGAATCAGGGACAATTAGCCCTGTTCTCAAAAGCACTGTCTGCCTCTTAAGAGATGAACTCTGATCAATGGAGACTATGAGCCTCGTATATCCTTAGACATTCCAGTGCTGCCAACCCACTCTGGGTTTTCTCATTAGGGCTTCCAGTCTGCTAAACAATGCAAATTCCAGTGCTCCTGGAAGCAGAGTAAAGGAGTTACACATTGGACCAGGGCCGCTGATGCAACTCAAGGTGATGTCAGCTCAGTAAAACAATTTTTGAAAGAAAAGGAAAAGCAGCTGTTTTTAAACATCATCTGGTTTAACGGATGAGATGTCAGGGTCTCCTGGCAAGTGAGTACTTTAGTGGCACAGTGCTCTGATTTGTAATGGTTATAAAATAGCTATTCCTAGAGCAGAGTTAATTACAGGGAGTAAGCAGTTTGGAGGGACTAATTTACATTGCAAATTTGTGGTTGGCATAAAAGAGAAAGTTGTCACAAGTAGCACTTCTCCCCCTCCCTCCCCAAATAGGTGGTTGCAAATTTCACAGCAAGGGTTCCATTAGGATAGTAACTTAAGATAAAGTCAAGCAATGATCCTGGTAGGCCTTGGCTGACCTGAGCAAGTTTGCCCTTATGACTATGACACAGGCATCTAAGATGGCTAGATGGTAGCTGGGTATGTTGAGAAGGTTTGAGTGGCCATGCCAATGTTTTGTATATCCAAAGGGTCATGGAGGATAACTGTGAGTATCACCTAAATGTTGATACTTCAGATATATACATTTTAATGTTGCAATCAACTGGAACAATTCACAACATCTCATTATAGCACATTTATCAATGGCATTGATGATGACAGTGACGATAGCGATGGTAATAGCATAGCAAGGATGTAAGAGAAAACTCTTACCAAAAGCAAATGGAAATAGAGATTTTATCCTTTGAGCCTTGATAAAATACTTGGTTAGATGTTTTCCTTTCCTAGGAGACAATGCATAATCCCTCAAGGGCAGAGACAGAAAAATTCTGATCTATTGGGTGGTGAGAGAAGTCATGACATATTTTTTCTACATTTTTTGTTGCAAAAATGTGTCATGACTTTTCCTACAACCCAATATATCTCTATCTTTTCCTGTTTCACTGAAGGAGGGAGTTGGATTATAACTCCCTTTACAAGTATCCCTTTAAGGTACAGAAAAGTGCTCAGCTCACATTTTACAATGCCCTCAGAATTAAGACAAGCAAGCAAACAAAAAACTCTTGAGTTCAAATTTCTTTCCATGACTGTGAGGTCTCCTCTCCATCTGTCCTCCTAGCTACTGTCTCTCTTTGGCCAAACCCAACTGTAAAACAGAGACCATGGAGTCCAATAAAACAATCTTTATAGATAGATCAGATCTTCTTACCTTACAGAGGACAAAAAACAGAGCAAAGAAAGGGGGAGAATGGATGGGTAGGAGAGCAAACAGAATAGCCAGCAGCCTTACCACACAGAACATGTTTGAAAACAAAATCGGACTATAAGACAGTGTTTATAAATAGTGAGACGCTACACCAATATTAGTTACTTTATTGTTAATGGTATTATTATCAACATAGCAATACGTCAGAGTGAAAATTCTTAGTAACTCCTAATATTTTATATGCCTACATTTATAAATTGAAAAAAATATCAGGTCATATCAACTGCCAGAGTGAGACAGAATCTTTCATGATTCAATGAGGTTGGTGTCCGCTTGACAGGGCAGGTATAGCCACAAGGAAAGAGCATGCGCGATTCCTCTTATCTCTGTACCTTTGCAATAACCTTTTGACCCCTGTTACTTTCCAACTCACCTCTTTGATTCCTCTGTTTGGCTTTATTCATTCACAAATAATTTGTGAATTTACTAATACCTACTTTCTATTGGGTTGTTGGAAAAATCCGATGTATTTTGTCTACGTTTTCCAAAGGTCATTTATTTACATAAAGAAGAAAGATCAATCAATGATGTATTACCTGTTTTGTTCAATATCCTTTTGCATCTTTCAGTGAACTTCATAATTCCTCATTCACAGAAGGACCTGTCTTTATTTGTGAAAAAATGAACAAGGTGCTGATTTACAGCCTCATCTGAATTGAACATTATACCATGCAAGGAGTTTTGAACAGAGTGAAACAAATGGAAGTCTCACGGCATAAGGTCAGGTGATGTGGTGGGTGTGGCAACATACCCCATCCAAGCTCCAGTAATTTTTGACGGGTGATCAAATTTGTGTGTGCTATCATGACAGAACACAACTCCTTTATAATTAACAAGCTCGAGATGTTTCTGGATGATGGATTCTTTCGAACTGTCCAACTGCCAACAGTACACATTCAAATTGATTGTTTGGTTCCTTGGTAAGAGCTCAAAAAACACGACACCTTTAAAATCCCACCACACTGAAAGCATAACCTTCCTCTGATGAATGTCTGCTTTTGATGTCATTTGAGACGAATCATCACATCAGGACCAAGACCAATTGAGCACCACATTGTTGTAAATAATGCACTTCTCATCACAAGTTATCAATTGCTTCTAAAAAGGATCATTTTCCTCACATTTAATGAGCCTATTGCTATTTATATGTGCTGTCAAATGAACTTATTTGAGTTCATGAGGAACCCAAATATCAAGCTTGCTTACATATTCCAGCTTCTTCAGGAGGTTGTGAATGCTTGAATGATGGATATTCAATGTTTCTGCAATCTCTCATGTCATGTAACATGGGTTTGACTGGATCAATGCCT
The DNA here is from genome assembly GCA_033961575.1 of Aselliscus stoliczkanus. Classification (NCBI taxonomy): domain Eukaryota; kingdom Metazoa; phylum Chordata; class Mammalia; order Chiroptera; family Hipposideridae; genus Aselliscus; species Aselliscus stoliczkanus. The sequence goes on from CM066736.1 coordinate 119,467,590, forward strand.
TTATTTTGTCGTCATCAACCTCGGTGGGCCTCCCTGACCGAGGAGCGTAATTGAGATCAAAATCACCAGCATGGAATTTCGTGCACCATCGTTGGCACTGACATTCTTATAGAGCATTGTCACTGTAAATTTTATGTAACTTTTCACAGGCTTGACGTGCATTCTTCCCTTTATGGAAGTAAAACAGTACAATATGACAAGAATGCACAGTTTGGTCTTCCATCTTCAACTTGTAAAATCTCCAAAACTCAACTAAATAGTTCTTTTTTTTTTTTTAGAATGAAACTAGAACTGCCAGCTGTCAAATGACATTGCAATAACATAGATGTGGATGACTCTAATGCTCTCAAAAATGAACTAGTGCCATCTGTTGCAAACATGCATCATGACTTTTCTGACAACCCAATGATAGGTTGGTGGAGAACAAAGGAGCAATGGCTCACAATTGACAGGTGCACATCATCACAGACATTGAGGAGAATGCCTACTTTCTAATAGAAGGTGAATCAAGAGTCTCGCTTTTTCTTCCCATCCTTTCTTTGTAAGAGATGACTCTGGGCTTGAAGAATCTTCCCCTGCAGCTGTGAGATTTATTGGAACTCCCCTGGGAGAAACATCCATCCCTAAACTACTGATATTGGACTTGTTCTATGTGACTTTGGCAATGGGATGTGATTGGATGTAACACAGACATGACTGAGCACAAGCTTTAAGAGCCCCTGAAGAGTCAGCCCTCTTGTTCTTTCCCTCTGCCATGACAACATCACATCCTAAATATGGGCTGAATCTTTGAATAAAGACAACTCATGAAGTAGAAAAGGGGTACAGCTGACCTGGAGCCACCAACATGAAACAAGAATGAGGAAGAGGCTATTACATTTGTAAGCCAATGAGATTTTGAAATTGCTTGTTACTGCTGCATCACTTAGCAAAACCTGATTAATATAATCACAAATCACACTTACAATATGTAATCGTTTTGAAGTAAGTTTTCTGAAAGATATTTTAAATGGTTTCATTGGAAGTACAGTAAAACCTTGGATTGTGAGTAATGTGGTTTGCGAATGTTCTGCAAGATGAACAAACATTTCTAATACATTTAACATGATAAATGAGTGATGTCTTGCAATACAAGTAATTTGTTTCTGGAACTAATTATACTCCCAAATCAAGGTACTACTCTATTACCAAATTGTTAAATGATTTCTTTGACTCATATTACTCTATAACTTTTAATTTACTCTTCGCAATACTGGACTTCTTCCTCACTCATGGTTTGTATCTACAGAACCAAGAAAATTTTACCCTCTCAGTACTTTATAAATCTTATTTATGTCTCTGAATTATCTCACCGATCTGCTTTTTCTGCTCCTGTTATAGGGCTGTAGAGTTCTAATGGAGAAAGACACAGCATCTTACATACCTACTTAATTACACAGCTTATTATCTTTCTATTCTAAAAAAACCTAGTTCATCCATGTTTATCAAAATGTACTCTAAGAAGTGAAGGGACTCAAGAATTTTCCACCCTGAAGCTGTGTTTTTGGGATATTGATTTTAAGCTGTTTATTAAGTAACAAAATTCTCAGAAGGAAACTTTGACCTCATTCTCTCTGGCCCAAGAGATTCAGACAGAGAAACCAGCCTTAGGAAGGGAATCTGGGCTTAATTGCCTTAAGAATCTTCACCCCAGGATTAGTCAGAAAGACTCCAAGCCTGTTTAGCTAGATACCCCTGTGTCCCATTGGTTCTGAGCTGTTCAACAAGAATTTTCCTGCCATGTATGTTCTGCTCTTCCACAACTCAGTATAAGTCACCCATTCACACTTCTGAAATCTAATACTCCATCCCCCGGCTCCCTTATGTTTGTTCAAAATGTCTTATGTACCTAATGTTTCCTCACTGTCTTTGGAATTTTTATGCCTATATGAATTTACCTGTGCATGTATTAAAATTTGATTTTTTTTTCCTGTTAATTTGTCTCTGTTAGTTTGATTATTAGCCCAGCTAGAAGAACTTAGAAGATGGGGGGGGGGGGAGTATTAATTTTTTAGCCTCTACAGAACTAACTGTAAGGCCAAACTTAAATATTTAACATGCACTTGCTCAGATACATACATGCTTCTTCACCTCTATAGTTCAGTTCATTATTCCTTTAATCTTCAACTTTTTTCTATCTCAGAAAACATATGTAACTTTTCTAAAATTAAATTTCAACTTCTAATTTTATTTTTTTATTTAATTCTTACCCCTAAGGTTCAGAAAGCTGAATTGATTATGTTGATCAGTTTATGGCAAATTATCTGTCATCTTTGCTCCTTACAAAGTTCTCTTCCTCACTTTGTTCTGTTCTATTTTACTTTTTTATGTCATTCCTCCCCCTTTTCACAAACATTTATTATAGTGTGCTTAATATGTCTTTTAAAAATATAAATTATCTGGGGCCGGCCAAGTGGCTCATTGGTTAAGAGCTGGTTTTGTGATGCCAGCAGCCCCGGTTCGGATCCCACATATGAGGGCCAGTGACACTGCCCTCAACAGCTAACAACAGCTCCACCTGGAGCTGGGCTGCAAGCCCCCACGATGGTGTAGGCTGCAGCCCCTGCTGCAGTGGGCTGCCATAGGCTACAGTGAGTGGCCGGCAGCCAGCGTAAGCTGCCAATAGCCGCGGTGAGCGACCATCTAGAGGCTGGCGACCAATCTGCCTCATCTGGGAAGAGCGCAATGATGATACCAACATGGGCCAGTGAAGCAACGTCCTCCGCAATTAGACTGAAGAACAAAACGACAGCAACTTGTCTGTTCCTCTCCTCTACCAACAGGTGGCTGTTCCCCTCCCCCAATTCCCCAATAAAATCTTAAAAATATATATATATATATTATATATATAATATATATAAATTATCATTTTATATATGTACATGTTTGTGATTTACATAAAAATGTACTGTGTTATATATCTCATATTTTAAAGGTATATTCATATTGGTTAATGCATATCTAATTGGTTGGTTGTGACCATCATATAGTACCTCATGGCATGTATCCATCCCATTTTACTTATTTATTTACTTTATGAAGGATACATAAGGTGCCTACAATGCCCTACCATCAAAAACAACACCCAGATGCACCAGTTTCTTTTGAAATGTGTGACAGTAGATGTATATTCAGAAGTAGCAATTTCTATGTCACTAGATAAGTATTAAGTTCTAGCCAATTGATCTACAGATTTCTGCACCAATTTATATTCTTCTATTTGCCTACATATTCCTGTTAACACTTAGAATTATAAAATTTTCAAATTTTGACCTGTTAAGCATATAATTATATTTTATTGTCCTTTGTTATATTTCTGTTTACTAATTAGGTCAAACATTGCTGATTATTATTTTAAATTCCTTAGTTCTAAATATTTTTCTGTGATTTCTTCCTCATCCAAAAATTATTTAGGCTTAGAATTTTAGAATTTTCAGATGTATAGTTTTTTAAATGATTTCTTTTTCTCTTATTTATTTCAAAACTTCTTTCACTGTAGTTAGAGATCATAATATTATTGCATCCATTCTGTTCTGTTTTAAGACAGCATTTGTAGGCTATTTGGTAAAAAAAAAAGAGGAAATCTTATTAGCCACATCATTCAGTTTTGATTTTATACTCTTTCTGCTTTATCAGTTTCTGCGAGAACTAAATTAAAATAACTTGAAGGGCCGGCCGAGTGGCGCGGTGGTTAAGCGCTGGCTTGGGAAGCCAGCGGGCTTGGTTGGGTCCCACATATAAGGGCCAGTGACACTGCCCTCAAAAACAAAACAAAACAAAAAAAAACTTGATAAAAATTTAATTTATCCAATTTTTACCACCATCCCAGTTTTATTAGTTATTGTCATATACATTAGGAGACTATATTGTTACTAGTCTACATGGTAATAATTGTTTATCTTCTTGATGTTAATACAAATATATACTACCAGAACATTTTCTCATCTCATCTCATCCTTTCCTTTTACCACATTTTCTTTTTGCTTTTTCTACATTTCTTTATAAAGGTTTCTTTTTTAAGTTAATGATTTGAAAGTCAAATATTTAATTTCATTGTTCTAATATCTCAGATAGCCTATTACTACCCATCCACTTATCCTTGTGTGTCATTCCATTATTATCATTTTTAACACACGAAAAATGATAATATAAAGAAATTCGGGTTATTTTAATTCTGGTTCTAAATTTTTAGGGCATTTTTAAAAATTAAGTTATATGAGCCCCTTTATTTTTTAATATTTCCTAGATTTAATATTTCTCTATTTATTCTATTCCTTCAGGATCTTCACAATATACTCCCTGTTCCATAAGCCAAATTCAGTTTGCAGCCTGTTTTGGTATACACCTGAGATAAGAATATTTTTTATATTTTTAAAGCATTATGAAAAATAAATAAGAAAATGCAACAGAGACCTTATGTAATCTACCAAGCTAAAAATATTTACTAGCTTGCAATTTACAGAAAACATTTACCAATGCCTGGATTACTTAATCTAATTTCAAAGAACACTTCTATGTTGTAAAATTTTGAAGGCCTTGTGTGTTTGATAATATCTTTATTTCACTTCCACATTTAAATGATAATTTAGCTGACTACATAATTCTGTGTTCACATTTCTTAGTTCATTTAGTTTAATAGGTAAATTAGACTGGCAAAAGACAGGTTAACAAGAGAAAAACAAATACAAATTTATTAACGTGTGCATTGTGCATGCATACATGGAAGCACCCAGAAATGAATAACCAAAATGGGTGGTTAGAACTTGGACTTATATGCCATTTTAGGGTAAACAAAGAAAAAGGGGTCAGGGCTTCTGGGCCAGGGAGGTAAGTTATAGGAAGGAGACCAGGAAAAGTACTGAAAACAGGGGTTGTTAACATTTGTTATACATATTTAAGTTGGTGCCTTCTGCATTAAGAAGAGTTATTAAGAGCCTTCTTCATCCTGGTATGGGAGAGGAAGACATAATAACAAGTGGAAATTTACTTTATAAATGTAAATTTTCTTTACAAAAGGAAAAACAGGTACTCTGTTTTTAGAGATTTTCCTGCATCTGTTGGTTCTAAATGGTCTTTAGCTCAAATTAGTCCATATGACAGAGAGGCATATTTTGGGGTGGTATATTCTGGTACCCTTCTAATGTTAGTCAATACTTCCATTCATTAAAAATGCCATAAAATAATGTATCTATGCTAATACTGTATGTCTCTCTAAAAATATTTTTTATAGTTCTCTTATTAATTCTAATTAGTTATTGGCCATATACTTTTAACAAATTTCTCCATGAGTAGAGCTCTAAACACTAAGATGAAATAGCTCTTTATATTAAAAAGTTCAGCTTATAATCGAATTTAGCTTTCAAACTCATAAAACTCAAGCTCACTGTATATGCATTGCATCAAAGGAAAAGTGAGCACAGATAAGTAGTTATTCTCTCATTTCTCTGGCCTTCATTGATTAATCATGGTGATTCTCTATGGCAATTCAGGGGGCATATGAAATGCAATTCCAAAGAAGAGACGTAAAGGTCTGTCAGCTGCAACCACAGTGCACCTTCAAGCAAAAAACCAAAGAATTGAAGGTACCTTAACTATCACTTGAGATTTGCTCCTCAAAGGGAAGCAAAATTCCTTGATACAAATTTTCAAGTGTAAAATGGATATTAACCTGAAGGTTTTCAACATCCCCCATCAAATACTGACTTAATAGTACCTTCAGGGCAAATTCTCTCTCCAAGGCATGCATGCAGCTTGTCAGAAGTCTGAAGAAATGCACAGTGACTTGATGCAAATACAAATCATGTATGTTTCCTTTACTTTTCCATCTGAAAAGTCATATCCATCTGAAAAGTCATATATCCTTAGTTGTCTCCTTTAGACACACTCACCCACATAGACACACACACACACGTACACAACAAAGAAAGATATGGCTGTTACCAGTTCAAAGTCCATGTCCCCAATGCTTTGAAAGGCCAAACTCAAAATATCAGAGTATGGAGTGTGGGGGCTAAAAAAAAAAAAAAAAGAATACTTTTCCTCCCACCTTCTAAGTTCCTCTAGCTGAAATTAACAGAGATGGATTAGTAGGAGAATTCAAAGTTTTAATACATGCACATGCGGAAAGCTCATAATATGAAAATTCTGAAGACAATAAGGAATCATTGGGTATATAAGGCATTTTGGACAAAGGAGAAAAGAGGGGGCACAGGGTATTAGATTTCAGAAGTGAGAATGGGTGGTTTATAGGTAGTTGAGGAAGAACAGAACACACATGGCAGGGAAATACTTGTTTGGCACCTCAGAAACAGTGGGAGACAGGGAGTATCTAGCTAACAGGCCCCTGTCTGAAGCCCTCCTATTTACCATACTATCCAAACTAGGCTAAGGCAGCATCCTAAGATTTCCTATCTGAAGCAGGTTTCTCTGTCTGAATCTCTTGGGCAGGAAAGGGGAGGAGGGGTCAAAAGTTCTTTCTGAGGCTTGTATTTTAATAAACAGCTCACAGTCAATATCCCTGAAAGGGAGCTTCAGGGTGGCAACATTTTGGTTCCTTTCAAAAGTAGGAAAAGGTTTATTGATGGACAAAGTGCCAACACAGAAGATGGGAGCCCTAGTGATTCCCCAAACCCATCTTAAGAAAGTACAGAGTTCAAGCTTCTTTTATGTCAGAAGGGGAAATAGGAGGGGCTGTTTTTGTAAAACTGAAGCCCCAGGCAGAATTTCTCTAAGGATTGGCTTGTCTACATACAAGACAAAGCAGGAGCTATTAGCCTGAAGGCCATGGGAACAACACAGGCTTGAACAAGATGGAGTCAGACAGGCCAAGCATTTCACTCTGTGGCGTGGCCTGCAAGTTACTCTTTCAAGTTTCTGAAGTTAATGAACAAGCTTATTCGGGGCAATGATGGAAAGGACAGTGTTATGGTGTTATGTGCTGAACTGTGTCCCCCCCACCCTCCCAAATTCAGATGTGGAATTCCTAACTCTCAATACTTCAGAATGTAACTGTATTTGGACATAAGGCCTTCAGTTAAAATGAGACTATTAGGGTAGGCCCTAATCCAATCTGACTGGTATCCTTACAAGAAGAGGGAATTTGGACACACAGAAAGATACCAAGGGTGCTCCTACAGAGGAAAACACCCGCAAGCCAAGGAGAGGGGCCTCAGAAGAAACTAAATCTTCCAACACCTTGATCTCAGGCTTCCAGCCTCCAGAACTGTGAGAAAGTCGATTTCTGTTGTTGAAGCCACCCAGTCTATGGTATTTTGTTATGGCAGTCTTAGGAAGCTAACATAGGCAGAAAACAATCAGAGAGAAACTAAGGTTTTTGTATCAAACATTCAAATTATTCTCTAAGGCACTGTGCAGCGCTTAGGTGAGAAGCAATGAGCTTTGAAGAGACATTATTATGTAGCTTGAAAAAGCTTAGTATATTGTTCATAAATTTAGGGTGTTAATTTATCTGATTATTCAATCATAATAATTATATATGAAGTGTTTACACATTCTTTTCTACACCACATTATCTGCTCAGAAGGAGCTTATAGTGTAATTCTGTGGATAAACTAATGAAATAAGTAATATATAAGCTGAGGAGATATATTGGATTGTTGGAAAAGTCCTGACGTAGTTTGTCTCTGTTTTTCAGACATCATTTATTTATATAAAGAACAAAGATCAATCAATGACATATTGCCCATTTTGTTCAATAACTTTTGCCATCTTTCAGTGAGCTTCATAATTCCTCGTTCATAGAAGGACCTGTATTTATTAGTGAAAAACTGAACAATGTGTTGATTTACAGCCTCTGAATTGAACATTATACAACTCAATGAGTTTTGAAGAAAGTGAAACAAGTGGAAGTCTGACGGCACAAGGTCAGGGAGTATGGTGGGTATGGCAACACATCCTCTCCAAGCACCAATAATTTTTGATGGGTGATCAAATTTGTGTGTGGTCTCGCCTTGTCGTGATGGAACACAACTCCTTTACAATTAACAAGCTCTGGACATTTCTGGATGACAGATGCATTCAAACTATTCAATTGCCAACAGTACACATTCAAATTGATTGTTTGGTTCCTTGGTAGGAGCTCGTAAAACACAACACTTTTAAAATCCCACCACACTGAGAGCATAACCTTCCTCTGATGAATGCCTGCTTTGGATGTCGTTTGAGGCGGATCGTCATGTTGGGACCAAGACCGTTTATACACCACATTGTCGTCAACAATCCACTTCTAATTACCAGTTATCAGTCTCTTCAAAAAGGATCGTTTTCCTCACGTTTAATGAGCATATTGCAGATGTTTATACGCACCGTCAAATGAACTTCTTTGAGTTCATGCGGAACCCAAATATCGAGTTTACTTACGTATCCCAGCTTCTTCAGGTGGTCATGAATGCTTGAATGATGAATGATCAATGTTTCTGCAATCTCTCATGTCATGTAACGTGGGTTTGACTGAATCAATGACTTTATTTTGTTGTCATCCACCGTGGTGGGCCTCCCTGACCGAGGAGTGTCGTTGAGATCAAAATCACCAGCACAGAATTTCGTGAACCATCGTTGGCACTGACGTTCTTGTAGAGTATTATCATTGTAAACTTTATGCAACTTTTCACAAGCTTGATGCGCGTTTTTCCCTTTACAGAAGTAAAACAGTAAAATATGGTGAAAATGTACAGTTTGGTCTTCCATCTTCAGTTTGTTTTAAAATCTCCAAAACTCAACCAAATCATTCATTTTTGTGTTTTTTTTAGAATGAAACTAGAACTGTCGGCTGTCAAATGACATAGCAATACACAGATGTGAATGACTCTAGTTCAAAAATGAACTAGTAGGGCCGGCCGAGTGGCGCGGTGGTTAAGCGCTGGCCTCGGAAGCCAGCAGCCCCGGTTCAGTCCCACATATGAGGGCCAGTGACACTGCCCTCAAAAAAAAAAAAAAAATGAACTAGTGCCATGTGTTACAGGGATGCATCAAGACTTTCCGACAACCATATATATATATATATATATATATATATATATATGCAACATAAGATAGGTAAAGTAAAAGGGTTATGTGATTCCAGAGAATACACATACAATTTATTTAATAACCAATATCATTTCTGAATCAATGATATCATAACAGGCACTGAGGTAACCCGTGGATATTCAAGGACTCATTTAATAGTCACAAAAATTCTATGACCTGAGCATTAATAACTCCATGTCTCAAATAATTTAAACTAAAACTCAGAGATTAAAGAAATTACTCATGTGAACTGAGGTTAATCTGGCAAAAGAGTATGTGTGTTTAAATACCATGCTATCTAGAGATTCAGTCTTCAAATATTTCAAATACCCAAAAGAAAAATTTAGTATTTTTTGAGATACTTCTCACAGTATTAATGTAAAAAAAAATAATAATAATAACCTATGTTTATTTCTAAATAATTTAATTCCTAAATTATATAACTCACTGTCTCCATTGAGAAAGCTTTGCTGTGAAAATCGGTAGTACTGTAATACTCTGTGAATGGCTTACTTCCTTTGCATTCCAATAAGATTCTTATCTCATTGTGAAGAATTAACAATTTCAGACTGGAAGCACTTTACAGAACACACTTTGAGTATCACTGGAAAACGCGTGATTGGAAGTTTATGTCCCTCACTTAGATTCTCCTCTTTTTCTTGCACTAGATAGAGGAAGAAAGACTTAAGTTCAAATTATACCCCTTTACTTTATTGGCTAAAAGCCATGGAAATTAATTATATATTTTAAATAAAAAAATTCCCACCTCTACAGTGAATAGATAACATGTACTTTACATACAGTTGATCAGGTAAGTTGAGATCATTTATACAAAATGTAACACATAGTAGGTACCCAATGAAGTAACTAATAGTAATATGTACAACCTATGGGAGAAAGTTTCATTAGTGCACACATATCTCTAATTTAATTTATGACAAAAGTAATGTACTAATAGAAACATTTTTCTCCCCCCAGAAAAGATAATGGAGTTGCCAAAATATTTAGTCTTCCAAGGGCAGTAGCAGCAACAGCAAAACTTCAGAAACAATTTTGGTGGGATTAACTGTTAAAGCTACCAGAACAAAATGCATCCCCATGCTTGAAACTTACAAAAGCAGCAATAATAACAATGCAAATTCCATTCCCAGTAATGATGGAATAAATCAGATCGACTTATCCATCTTCTATAAAAATATTTTTAAAAGAGAAAATGCTATCTATTTTTTTTAAAAAAAAAAAACTGTTTTCAAACCATGGGTGACAGCACAAGATTTTGATATCCAAGAGTAGAAAAGCAAACAAGATCATCCTTATTTTGCACAGATTTTTGCCTGAAGCAATTTCTGGACAATGATGCAGTGAGAGAGTCGTAAGTAGAAAATAGCAGTCTCACTGAGTTGATGAGACAGAGATAAGAGTTCAGAGAAAATGAGGTAGCTGGAATTTATAGAAAGACTTTCCAGAAAGGAAGAGTTATGCAGAAAACAACCTGTATAGGTGTCTGTTTGAGGTTTGACAGTAAAGCTCCATGAGGCTCGGCAAAGAACACTCAAAAATAGTACACCCACCAATAGTACGCCCACCAATTCCAAGAGCTCACACAGAACCTGAGAATATCTGACTTACCACCTGTCAATAGGGCCAGTCCTTGCTGAACACCAAGAGCATTCAGGAGAAAGCCCAGAAACATCATGCCTTAGTGCGATGGCTAAGCTATCTCTAAAGTAAAGACTTCACTAGAATGCCTTTAAAAACGTAAAAACAAGCCTAGAAAGGATTAAGCCAATACGCAAGTAACTGAACCACCTGAGAAACACATTTCAACATTCTTTAGAACAATACTACAAAACTGAACATCTAACAATGCAATATATGATGATACCAGCATTCAATAAAGAATTACTAACCATTCCGAGAAGCAGGAAAATGTGACCCAATCCAGAAGAAAAATTAGTGAATATAAACGGATCCTGAAATATTAGCAATGATAGAATTGGCAGACCAGGATATCAAAACAGCTATAATGATAGGTTCCATAAGTTAGAGAACACTGTGAATAGAAAGGTGAGAGAATCTAAGGGAAATTCGAGACAGAAAAATAGAATAGCTAAAAAAAATTCACTGGATGAGATTAATTAACCTCAAATTAGATTACAGAAGAAAAGATAGAAATATAGAAATAGAAGCTGTCACAACTGATGCACAAAGAGGGGAAAAAAGAAAAAACACTGAAAAATATAAAGAGAACTCAGTATCTGTGAGAAAATATGTGGTTTGGCATACCTGTAAAAAAAGCCCAGAAGAAAAGGAGTGTGGAGTGAGTAGACAGTATATTGACGTCATGATGGCCAAAAATTTCCCAAATTTGATGAAAAATCCAAACTCATAGAACAAAAGTCTCAATATATCTCATCATAGATAAGCATGCACAGATGTGAGCAAGAGTGAGCACACACACAGAGAAAAATAACAAGCCAAATTATAATAAAATTGCCTAAAAGCATTGATAATAACAAAATTTTAACAGCTTGCATAGGATAAAACAAAAGATACACCAGAGCTTTCCACAAAGTTGCAGAAAGTACATTAATAATACATGTACTAAACATTTAGTATATGTCTGATACTTATCTAAGTACTTTACATATATCAACTCATTTAGTCCTCAGTCTAATTTTGTCATGCAGATACTAATGTCCTTACTCTCACTTTAGAGATGAGAAAATTGTTGAAAAATGAGGTTAAGCAATGTACCAAAGTCTGGATAGCTAATAAGTGCTACATATTGCATTTCAAATAAATAATAGATAAAAACAAGCAACAAATCAATGTTTTTAATTGTCCCTCTGCTTTTTTCAAAAATTCAACTTATTTTTCTAGAGCTCTTTTCCTGGGGTTTCATTAGGTGCTTTGAAATGGTAGAAACCCATTTGTATTAGCTAAAAAAAAAAAAAAAAACAGAAAAAATATTGTAAGGACCTTTGTGCTTTATTTAGTGGTAATAAGTACAACTTTATTTCAAAAGGAACTAGAACCTGAAAAGGTAAGGCCCTCTAAAACCTGGCTGTTCCTGGAATACCTGCTCCCATCTCTCCTTCTCAGCAGACTTTATTTTCCCTGGCTTTCCATTCACAGAATACAGAATGTGCTTATCTCCTGAGTGTGTGCTACATTTCCAGTACATTCAGCAACAGCCTCTTAACTCCAGTCACAATTTCCAAAGAAAGATGATATGATTGGCTGAATTTGGGTCAGGTGTCCTACCTGATTCCATCATCTATAACTCAGGTGCTCAGGGAGGGTTTGGGCTCACACAGTAAAATGTATGGAGAGGGTAGATTTCACAGAATTGGTGGGTGACTACACGTGGAGTTTATAAAAGGTATCCCCTAAATATAGTAATAACATTGTGCAGTCAGCACAAATTCTTGAAAACACGAAGTTCTTCACAAAGGTGTAAGCACAAGGTAGGTAAGCTACTTTTCTGGAGGTTCAAAGTACTATAAATTCAGCCTTTTGGTCACTAATCTCATATGTGCCCATTAGAATTTGCTGTACACCTGAAACTAAAATAAAATCGTATTGAATATCACCTGTAATTAAAAACTGTGAAAAAAGAATTTTATTATGTTCTGTGATATCTTTAGAAGATAATGATAATGATTATTATGTCCCCATGGGCTACATTATGTCTCCATGAATGCACTTGTAGGAGTCAGAACATAGATCTCTGTTTAGTATTTTGAATTCTCATCACAACATTTATTTGGGTAACATGGAAATTGAGTTCTGACCACCATGTCCAAAGACAGTCAAAAGCCACAAGCTACTTACAGAGCAGTTTCCCAAATATGTTTTATAAAACATTAATCTCTGGAGATGGATTCTAGAATAAAGGTAAGTCAGAAATTAACTATGTATGATATAGCATGTTCCTGGAAAAACACAGGGTATATTAGTATATAAAAAAGCTCTGACAAGCCCTGTAGCTAAGGAACCTACTTAACATTGTCTAACCTACAATGTCTAATACACCTTCCCTTTTAGTAATGGAAAAATAATGCAAATATAAAGAAAAGGAAAAAGAAAAATGATGGATAATTTATTGGTTCATGCAACCAAATTTGGAAACAGCAACTGACTCGGGAAACTATACTTATTAATAATCTGACATTAATGACATTGAATTTCTGTCTCTATCTCTCTCCATAATAGTCTTTACTTCTTTGTCCTTAATTCTCTTAGGGAAACTTTCCCCAAAATTAAATATTGACTGCTGCAAAACCAACTCCTCAAACTAAAAAAAAATGCTGGGAGAGGATGTTAAATAGCTGGTTAGACCTGCAAGCCCATTCCTGGACAATTCACAGTATCTAGGAAGATAAGCTAATTAATCAACATCTCCTGGGGTTGCTGATTTATTAGTCTGGGAGATGGGCTAATTAATTAGCATCTCCTGGGGTTCCTGATGTATTAGTCTGGCTAGGCTAGGGAACACTGAGGTAACAAACAACTCCAAAATTACAGTGGCTTAGAAATAATGATGATTTATTTCTCGCTCATACCATAATCTGTCACTGAAATAACTAGTCTATGTTCTCTTTAATCCAAGACCCAACTGAATGCACATTGTAAATCTGTGGAATATTTACATATGAAATATTTACATATGGAATATATGGGACATTTACAATGTCATGAATAGAAAAGAGAGTCACTGGCTCACTAGACAGGATACACATTACTTCTGCTCACACGTCATTGGTTAAATGAATCCCATGGACAATTCTGATATGGGGACACAGAAGTGTAATTCTCCTACAGGGAAAAGTAGAAAAGATTTTTAAGTAATAACACAGTCTTCCACAGTTGACTTTCCTGATCCCAAATGTTCACCCTTCTTCTTTTCCCATATTCAGACCATGTCTATCACTAGTTTGGCTGGCAGAGCAGTTTCTATACGGAGGATTTCTCATCTCATGGCAGGGGAAGAGTACCACACATTTTTAAAAGTTCTCTCAGGAAAATCTATTCACACATCATTGGCCAAAGGAAGTCACATGAGCGAGGCTGACATTGATAGAATGGGGAAGAGAAATCCTCATGCAGGGAGGAATAGGAACATATTTTTTATCAGAAACATAATTTACTAATAGCACACCTGGTTTACCATTTGGGGAGGGAATAGATACTATGTGTGGCACCCTCAATGAGACTGCAGTTCATGATAAATATTTATCTCACTGATAATGTGTGTAAATAAATTCTATCATAAGTTGAGTTTAGGAACGGCTAAAGACAGGATCTTTTTCTTGGCTATTTGCTATGTACACTGGCATATTCAGTACTATGAGTGGTGCTGTAATAAGGAGGTCTATATAATCTAACCCCAAATTTCCCAAATTATTGACTTTGAGGCCTCTTTTCATGCCAGGAAATACCACTATAGAGATATTAGTTCAACACTGGGAAATTTTTATGGCACAGTAGACCCATAACATTGAACAGTAGTATTTCCTAAGAAGTCTGTAAAGCTTTAAATTTGGTTGTAAAATATTTCTCACCACACTTTTTCCTTTATGATATTCCTATGGACAGTCGTCTGTTTCCTTTGCCACAGTTCAATACTCCTTCAAATCCATCTAGAGTTTCATTTTTCAGAAAACGTCTTTTCCTTACAAAAAAATACTTTATATTGCATTATGAGAGTTACTACATTTGGCATGAGACAAGAATAAAAAGCCACACTGCTATTTTTTTATTGTGGTAAAATTATATATACTTATGTAACATAAAATTCACCATTTAAATCATTTTTAAATGTACAATTCAGTGACATAAACACATTCACAACATTGTGTGATATCGCCATATCTGTTTCCAAAACTTTTCATCGCCCCAAACAGAAAATCGGTAACCATTAACTAGTAACTCCCCAACCCTTTCTCCCCCAACCCCTGCTAACCTCTAATCGACCTTATATCTCTATGAATTTGCTAATTCTAGATATTTCATATAAGTGGAGCCAGGTGATATCCGTTCTTTCGTGCCTAGCTTATTTCATTTAGCAGAATGTTTTTAAGGCCCATCCATGTTGTAGCAAGTATCAGAAATTCATTCCTCTTTATGGATGAATCTTATTCTATTGTAGGTATATGCTACATTTTGTTTATTCATTCAACCATCGATAGGCACTTGGGTTGTTTTTAACTTTTGGCTATTGTGAATAATGCTTCAGTGAATACTGACATGCACTTATCTGTTTGAATTGCTTATATACCTAGATGTAGAATTGCTGGATCATATAGTAAGTCTGTGTTTAGCTTTAGAAGGCACTGTCAAAATGTTTCCACAGCGGTTTCACCATTTTACATTCCTACCAGCAATGTAGGTTCCAATTTCTCCATATCCTCACATTTCTCGTTTCTTAATAGCTAAAAGTTATGAATACCAGCCCCTGCGAGGCAGGATTTAAATTTGCACTTCAGAAATGTTTTGAATTATACACTATTACTCATTGGTGCATCTTTGAAGGTGTTAATGCTATTTTCATTAATAGTAATGACAACGATAATAACATCAATATACATCAAAGGTCTACTCTAATATGAAACATCAAAAATGTAGCTTACACTGTTGAAAGACTGACTCTGACAAAACCTTGATGGGTTTTCCTGGATCAGGTCCCATAAATGCGTCAAATAACTGATCTTATTTTTTCTTTTTTCAAATAGATTTCCTGCCAAGAAAAGAGATATTCATCTATTGTAAATCATTAAATGAGTTCACTAGTATGAATGAGTCCCTTGAGAGTCGGGCAAGGCAAGGTAGCTCTATTTTCTAGCACATGAATCCCTAGTATATCCAAAAGTCACAGACCGGAAAGGAAGAAAGTAGAGTACATTCATATCCATTGAGCCCCTACTTTAGGAAGCTTCTCATTTAGTTTTTACAATGGCACCACGAGCTAGGGAGACGGTGTAGAGGAGTAGTGAAACCCCTTACTGGGAGTTCAGACTACTTGTGTTCAACTCCTAATTCAAATCCTGAATAGCTACAACACCTTTAACAACCCTTCCTTCGTTCCTTCCTTCCTTCCTTCTCTTTTCTTTTTTTTTTACTTTCTTTTCTTCTTTCTTCCTTTTATTCTTTCTTTCAACATATATTTATTGAGCATCATCACATTGTATAGGTGTCTGCAATGATGAAAATGGCCCAATTTCTATCCCTTGGAAGTTACACACTAGTTAGAAAATTAAATATGTAAACAAAAATGTTATGAACAGAAAATAAAGCATGGAAAGGGGTTAGAAAGTAGCCAGTTTTATCATCTGAAAATGGAGTATTAATAACACCTCCCTTAGGGGCCAGCCGAGTGACGCGGTGGTTAAGCGCTGGCTTGGGAAGCCAGTGGCCCCAGTTCAGGTCCCACATATGAGGTCCAGTGACACTGCCCTCAAAAACAAACAAACAAACAAACAAACAAACAAACAAACAAATAACACATCCCTTAAAGAGTGGTTGCAATAGAATGAGATGATCCACATAAAGTGCTTATCAGAATACTTGGCTCATAGGGAATGTTATGACGTGATGAAGAAATTAAAGTCCAGATAGGCTAAGTATGTAACCCAGAGTCACTCAGCTGGTAGGTACAGGGCTCAAATTGAAATATAATTAATTTGCTTATCCACAACATCTTTCCATCATGCTATGCTTCCTTTCTGAGATTCAAAAATGTTAAAAGAGACACCAAACATGGAAGCATTTCTGGGGAGTATTTTTCCTCTACCATTATTAAAGATGGATTTCTCATAAATCATGTAATTACAATAAAAAGGGAGCTGAGAGGTGTCACTTCCATATTTGAAGTCAAAATTGGCACATTTCTTAAATAAAGTGTTCAAGATAGGGAATTTATAAAATATCTTTCTTTCTTATAGTCTTATTATCTAGAAATATAGTATGATATCTATCATATGATATCTATAATATCATATGATCCTTGAGCTTGAGTTCCAAGGAAAAGTTATCTATCCATTAAATTTGAATATCTACCTAGAACAGTGTGAGTTATGACCAGAATGAGAATTTGGGAACTCACGAACTCCCCTGCTATCAACAAGCCTTACACGCATCTTTTTCAGAGTCCAGGAAATTGGTAGAAGTTAGAAGCAGTACCCACTACTAAACTTGACAATGGGTCAGAGATATACACATGATCCATTAGCATCTTTGAATTTCCATGTGAATCAGGTGACAGCATGTCCCCGTTTGCCTGGGACAATTCAAGTGTATGCTGGCTGTCCTGCCATCATTATTAACACGCCCTTCTTTTCCTGTCAAAAATCACCCCTCTTTGGATAATAAATGACATGGTCACCCTGTATATAAGCACTTAGGCAGAGAGCAGAGAGCAGTTTTTAGTGTTAGACCTTCTCAACAAAGGAACATTTTTTTGGGGTTATTTAATTAAAGTCCTGGAAGACAGTCAAAAATCTATTCTTTTGGGGGCTTTGTGGTTTGATAGGATGAGATTTGAGGTTTTACATCTACAGGCTTACAATGAAACCATTAATAGCACTTGTCCATTGTTTTCTGTGCTCCATTTCTACATACTTGCATTGCAAATGCATAATCAGTTGTCTAAAACAAACACCAGAAAACCCTCACTGTCTCTGTGGTGGTTTTTCAGGTCTTTAATGAAAATTTTATAAGTAAGGTTTTTTTATCCCCCTTCTTGAATAGAGACAAAAAACAAGCCAGTGGACCGGTTGAGTGGCGCGGTGGTTGAGCACTGGCTTGGGAAGCCAGCAGCGCCGGTTCGGGTCTCACATGTGAGGGCCAGTTGCACTGCCCTCAAAAACAAAAACAAACAAACAAAAAAAACAAGCCAATGTGTTCAATAGAAGCGATGTTGCTCTAAGAGGGAGGTGAGGCTCACTATGCTTCCAGACCTAATACAGCTTTAGCTGCTTTGTTTTCTAACTGCAAATCGGTAAGCAGATTCAAAAAACATCAGAAATTAGCACAATCTCATGGCAGGTGTTTGTAGCCATAATAAAACATATTTTAGAGGCGTTTCAATTCACACTACCCTCTTCTCTGGTATCTAGTGAAACAACAAAATACCTTAAAAAATCCCTTTGGTTTTGCATCAAGGAATAAACAATGATCTGAAGTGACATATACATTTACGCATTGTTCAAAACCTGATAGTTTTTTCATCCACCTGGGTTTCAGAAAGAAGAACTTTGAGTGAAAATTAAAGCCTACACTTCTTAACTTGGCATTTAGAATACACGCAGTCTGGCTCAGACCTACATACCATTCTCCCTAACCTTTGCTTTGCTACAATCAAATTGCACTACCTGGATACCAGAAAAGCCTCTCCTTCCTGCTTTCATGACTTTATTCATACCGTTCCTTCCACCTATGGTGGTTTGTCCTTCCATTGCAATAAATCTAAATACCATTTATCCTTCAAAGTCTAGTTTAACTGTCAAAGCCTGCAAATAAATTCCATGTCTTCCTTCTTTGAAGACCTGTGGAGTAGTCTCTCTGAGCTCTCCTTTCAAGCTCATGTTGTAGAATCTATGCATTCATTCTGATTTTTTGGTAATACAATAAAACCTTGGATTGGGAGTACTGTGGTTTGTGAGTATTTTGTAAGACAAGCAAACATTTCTAATACATTTTAACTTGCTAAACAAGTGATGTCTTGCGATCCGAGCAGTTTGTTTCCAGAATGAATTATGCTCACAAACCAATGTATTACTGTAGATTGTAAGTTCATAGAGGACAGATTTCATACTTAATTAATCTTTTCAAACTCACTATTTCCACAATGATTTCTGCATAAATGTGGTGTCTGATGCAAGTTAATTAAAGAATAAATCAAGATAGGAAGGAAGGAAGAGAAAGGAAGGAAAGAGTAGGAGGGAAAAAGAGAAATAATAAGCACAACGTTTCTAGGGTATGAAACCTTCTTTCACTGTGGTATATCGGCAGACCACAGTAAATGACACACCTCATCTCCCCAAAATGATACGGATGTACTCTTTCAAAGCATGTGTTAAATGAGCTAATCTACGTAAAGACCCACTTGCACACAGTAAACAACTTCTATGGTTCGTATTGGAGACAGCCAACATCTTACGCCAAACTTACCAAAACCGGCAGTGGTTGAGTGTAGTGGAATGGACGCACGATTTGACAGAGAATTCAAATCTCAGTTACCCCCTTATAAGTCACATCCATTTGGCCAAGTTATTGTATCTCTTGTAACCCAAATTCCTTTTTTGTAAAATGAAGATTACCGAACTAATGTCACAAGGTTGTGCTAATTATTGATATTAAATGAAACCATGTCTGGGACCTAACAGTCATTTAATGAATGGGAATCATAGAAGTATTAAAAGACAATTTCTTAATCAATTTACTACTTTTAAATTATTTTATAAACAACACTCCAGAGTTATTAAGCTGTTAGTTGTAATCTTTTCAATGGTTCATAATTGTAATGGACACTGCTGGTATATCACTCAGATTCACTTGGATCCTTTTACAAATTTTCAATAAATTATCATGTGTACCTTCTGTTTTCCTTTTTCAAAATTAAAGACTTTATTTTTTATAGCAATTTTAGCTTCATGGCAAAATGGAGAGGAAGGTACAGAGATTTCCCATCTATCCCCTGCCCTTACACAGGCTCCCTCATATCAATACCCCATTATCAACCCACCAGAGGGGTACATTTGTTGCAATTAATGAACCTACATAGACATATCATTATCATTCAAAGTCCATAGTTTACATGAGGGTTAATTCTTGGAGTTGTACTTTCTATGGGTTTGGATACATTTATAATGACATGTACCCACCATTACAGTATCATACAGAGTACTTTCACTGCCCTAAACATCCTCTGGGTTTTCCCTGTTTACCTTTCCCTGACCCCTAACCTCTGACAACCTCTGACCTTTTTACTATCCTCATAGTTTTGGCTTTTCAAGAATGTCATATAATTGGAGTTATACAGTATGTAGTTTTGTTTTGTTTTCAGATTGGCTTATTTTATTTAGTAATATGCATTTATGTTTTCTTCATGTCTTTTTATAGCTTGATAGCTCGTTTTTTTTTTTTAGTGCTAAATAATGTTCATTTTCTGGATATATTACAGTTTATTCATTTACCTAGTGAAAGGCAGGTCGGTTGCTTCCAAGTTTTTTAACGATTACGAAGAAAGCTGCTATAAACATCCATGTGCAGGTTTTTGTGTGGACAAAAGTTTTTAAACATTTGGGGTAAATAACAAGGAGTATAATTGTTGGATCATGTGGTGAGAATGTGTTTAATTTTGTAAGAAACCACTGAACTGTCTTCCAAACTGGCTGTACCATTTTGCATTCCCACCAACAATGATTAAGAGTTCCTGTTGCGCCACATCCTCACCAGCATTTGGTGTTCACACACTTCCAGATTTGGGCAATTCTAAAGGCGTGTAGTGGTTGTGTCTTAATTTGCATTTCTCTGATCACATATGATGTGGAACATCATTTCATATGCTTATTTGTCATCTGTATATCTTCTACAGTGAGGGTCTTTGGCCAATTTTTTAATTGGCTTGATTATTTTCTTATTTTTGAGTTTTAAGAGTTTTTTTGTATATTTAGGTAACAGTCCTTTATTAGATATGTCTTATACAAAATGTTCTCCCATTGAGTGGCTTGTCTTTTCATTCTATGGACATTGTCTTTTACAGACAGAAGTTTATAAGTTTAATGAAGTCCAGCTTATCAACTATTTCTTTCATGGATCATGCCTTTAATGCTGTATTTAAAGTCACTGACAAACCAATGGTCATCTAGATTTTCTACTGTGTTCCTAGGAATTTTAGTGTTTAATGTTTTACATTGAGATCTGTGATCCATTTTTAGTTAATTTTTATGAAGAGCATAAGATCTGTTTATAGATTCATTGTTTTTTGCATATGGATGTCCAGTTATTCTAGCACTAATCTTTTCTTCATTGTATTGCTTTGTTCCTTTGACAAAGATTAGTTGATTATATTTATGTGAGTCCATCTGTAGGCTTTCTATTCTGTTTCACTGATCTATTTGTCTCTTATTTTACCAATATCACACTGTGTTAAATACTGTAGCATTATAGTAAGTCTTAAAGTTGGGAATATATTATACATTATAATTAAAACATTATAATTTCTGTGGATCAGAAGCCTAGGCGTGGCTTAGCTATGTCTTCTGCTCAGGGTCTCATCAGGCTGAAATCAAAGTGTCAGGCAGATTTGTGATTTCACCTCAGGCTCAGGGGCCTCTTCCAAAGCAAGTGATTGTTGCCAGAATTTAGTTCCTTGCAGTTATTTGAATAAAGTCCCTTATTTTCTTGTGGGCTATTAGCCAGGGAGTACCCTCAGCTCCTAGAGGCTGACATCATGTCCTTGCCATATGGTTCTCTCCATGTTCAGTTCACAACATGGTTTTTTTTCTTTAATGCAAGCAGGAGCAATTTCTGTCGCTTAGAATGTATCTGCCCTCTTTTAAGGACTCATCTGATTGAGGCCCACTAAGGCCCACTAAGAATAATCGCCCTTTTCAGTAACACAGTATCAATTGATTAGGGACCTTAATTATATGTGAAATGTCCCTTCTGATTTATAACATACTAATCACAGGTGTGATGACTCATCATATTCACAAGTCCCACTCACACTCAAGAGGAGGGGCCATACAGGGGATACATAGCAGGGGGGTGAGAATCTAGGAGACATGAACTTTGCCTACCACACTTACTTTTCCCCCAGTGCTTGCTGCATTCAGAACCTTTTGCTTGAGTGATGTTCAATAATCTAAAATTACTGTGGATTTTAGGTAGTGGCTGTGGTGGTGGTTGTGCTCATGGCTATCCCTCATGTATAATCAGGAGGCAATATGCATCTGCTCTAAGATACCCACAATCAAAATATCAAATCAGAAAACATTCCCCTAAGAACTTTAGAGCAATACAGACCTGGATTCAATTTCAATTTACACAGCAAATTATTTCATTTCCACAATTTCTTTTCTCTTCTCCTAGTGTGTAAAATGGGCCCAATATTACCTGTTTCACGGATTGCTAAAAGATTAGAGGGACTTTTTAGAGGAGTGCCTAACAGATGAGAAGGATGTTATATCCTTATTTCTTATCTTGCAGAATGTCTTAACTAAATTTTCTCAAAAGAAAAGCCATTTTTACAAGTATGTAGCACATGTTTGCTTGACAACACAAATGCTTTGGAAAGTAACTAACCAGTGCATGTAGACAAGGACATTTATCAGTCACAGGAAGCATTCTGCACTAAAAGGTCGTCTGAAAGATGTGAGGAGAATTAAAAAAAAGACAACTGCAAAGTGTTGTTTTTTTCCCCTCCAGACTCCAGCAGAGGGAGGAGTTTGTAGAATGGAAAGTTGTCAGAGAAGCCCCATATTTTGCAAGTGGTAAGAGATATTGGGTTGTTGGAATAGTCATGACTCATTTTTGCAACAAAAAACAGAAAAAATACATCATGACCTTTCTGACAACCCAATAAAAGCTTCAAAGTATATAAACTTGATGGATTTCACAAAATAGGAAAAATTACATGTTTTCTAAGGAAGTATGTTTTATCTTCAGCATGTTGGGACTGCAGGAATTCAGCTATAAGGACAGAATTAGGTGCACAGTAAGACTTTAACAAGTACTGGTTAATGAATGATTTGAAGTGCTGGTAACATATTTGTATTCAAACAGTCCACAAGGTGTTTAAGCTTGATTGGGTTTTTTTGTTTTTTTTGTTTGATTTTTCAGTAACAAATAACACTGTTATTTAAATGATAAATAAAGTATACTGAGTACTTACTATGGACCATGCAATGTGCTATGTGTTTGCATAAATGCCTTAATGCAACCCATGATGAGATATAGACAAGTGTTAACATTATTGTTGCTCATTTACAAATCAGGACACTGAGGCTCAAAGAAATTAAGCAGCTTGTCCAATCAGGCTTACATAAATGATAGAAAGGGAAGAGTGACAGGGCTGGAACCCAGGTCTGTGCTCTGGACCTATCTGCCATATATATTTAAAGTAACATGCCCATAACATTCTCCTGAATGAATATGGGTCATTAAGGGATCTCCCTGCTAAGATCTCTTCAGGGACCGTTTTCCACAGGGCTTCCTGATTTGCATTTACTGCTGTATTTCTATTCTTTCTATTCTGTGCCCCTTATGGACTGGTTGGGGAATGGAAGTCAGGGCAGGTATGAGACATTCTAGCAGGAAGGAACCCTGTTGAATACTTGATTTACAGAGATGGAAGACTGGTTTCACTCATGCTCTCGAATGTCTGTGCTCATGTTAGTGTGATAACAGAGAAGCATATCTCAAATGGCTATTTCCACTTTCAAATAATCTCTTATTATCTCCGCTCAATGACTATGAGCAGGTTTAATCTATTCCTCACCATTCAACATTTTATTCTAACTACAGAATAACATTTCCCACTTCCCATATTCAGGGAAAGGCTGAATCATTTAAATAGGGTTTTGCATGACTTACTTAAAGCTGACACTTTGCACGCGTGGAATTCAAACTGTCTAGAAACCTGATGAATTCCCCTAGATTTTATTGGTTTGCAATTTTTTTTTAAAGATGCAATAATATCTTAGCTTAAAGGGATGATGAGACACACAAAAAAGCTTTCTTAATATCAAGATAAATCCCCTGAGTTAGGGTCAGCACTGAATCAAAATGGTAATCCCCCCAAATCCAGAAGTAGAATTATAAATCCTATACTTCCTTCTTATTTTAAATCACTTTCCCATGAATTTGAATTGATTTTCCCCTGGAACTTTAAACATCTTCCATAATATCAGGGCCTTATGTGTATGACAGTAAACAGATGTGATTGAAAAGAGTTTACCAGAATATACAGATGTGAGCTTTGTCAAGAAAACAGTTTAGTGTGCTATTAAAATTGTGAACAAAATTAACTCTTTCTGAAGAAATTTCTTGACAAAGCCTTCACACTGTATTATTTGGATAGATGAAACGTGACATAAAGTTTCACACACAGAATATTCTCATTCAGTAGAAATAAATAAAATGTTAATCAGAAATAGTTGCCCACATAGAATGACCACACTACAACACACAGAAGGCCTGCCTTGTATAACAAAGTCACATGGGCTTCAAAGTCATAAAACCTATGAATAAATGAGAACAATTCTCATTTTCACTCCTACTAATTGTGTACTACAGGAAAGTATTTAACCAAAGTAATTTTTTAAGTTTTCTTATCTGTAAAATGGGGATAATAATGGGTATTTCACAGAGTAATAAAAATGAAGTGATATAGAGGCAATCACATTATAACCTCTCAGAAAACAACTCTCCTATTTTCTTCCATGTTCTTGCTAAATGTGCTCCAATTTAATTAGAAACTTGCTTACAACAAAACCATGAATGTAAAACTGAAAATAAGATCATGAATGAACTTAATTGTCTCAAAATATTAACTATTAATTGAACCATGAACCAAACCAGTTGGAATTGCAAGTTCTCTTTGTGTTCATATTTAATTGAACTAGGACAGAAACAGAGTATCCAAATATTATCCTAATGGGACCTTAATCAAATTATATTTGATTCAGTTTAGTTCCATCACTGATTCACGGTTCCACCTTGTGAAGGATGCATATTCTTTGACTCTCAGAAATATCTTATTTCGCTCTTTGTCATTCAACATAGCTTATAGGGCATATGGTTAATTTGCATTAAAAATAAATAAAGCCATTTAACTTCTGCCACAATTTCTCTATCTCTATTATGGTGATAACAACATATATTTTACCTAACTAACCAGATGTTAGAAATCCTATGTCAGATAACAGACATAAAATTGCTTTGAAAATATGTTATGTTCTATGAAAAATCATTATTGTTTAACATACAGTCAATACAGTACCCTGTATTTTTAGCATTAGTAAAATTTAAATGTTGTTGCCAGCATAATTCACGAGTTTATGATTCCTACCCCAAATTATTCCTGGCCCAATTATGTTCTGAAAGAATGGTTTTAAAATATGGATAGGGTTCCTGTGTACTTTGGAAATAAGGCCAATACTACCAGTCAGATAATCAAGACTGCAGTTTCTCATCAGTCTTCATCATGCAAATTATAAAGCACAATGGAGTAAAACAATAGCTCAGATTGACCACAAATTCTTCAATTCCCTCCAAAAAACAAATTACTCACATATTCTAGGTTTTGCTAAATTTGGATCTGTTTATATGCTTGGAATTAGATCATGTTTTAGTTCCTTTTATTAATTTTTTTTAACAGTAAGACTGACCTTGTGATATTGTAAGAAATATTGATCATTTGGAAATACTTGTAAAATGCGTTCCTTAGTAGTATGTGGATATTAATTACCAGGAGGCAGTACATCAGAGTGGTGAAAGTCTGAACTCAGGAGCTAAACTGCCAAAGTTGCCCAGCCCACTGGCTTCAAAGTCCATGGGCATGCCTTTTGATGTCTCCTTCACTACCTTCCCTCATTTTAAAAACATGTAAGGGGAATAATAATGAAATTTTACTTGTAGCATTTTGTGAAGATTAAATGTATATGAGATATACCTAAAATCATCTCTAACATATTTATTAAAATATGACTGAGACTGAGAGTTGGCATTGTTTATCAAGATTATCTCATAGAAAGATCTAAGAGGAGTTGAACACAATACCTGCAGCTTATCCTGTTCAGGGACAACCAGGTGAGCGTTCCAGCTAAGGAGAAGGGAAGGCATTTGTTGGTCATATTTATTTTCCCTGTGCAGACACTGGGAACCAAGCACAACCCAATCATGACTTTCTTTTGCTAGTAGCATACAAAGGTAAATTTTTTAATAATTTTTGTAGACAATTATAAAGCACTATCTTTAAACATATGAAGGATTACACCTCTCAGTTCCCTTACAGTTTTGTGGGGTTACATGACTAATTCTGGCCAAAAATTTCCCCTAGTAACTATGAGTAGTCTTCTAAAGAGATCTCTGCAGTCCACTGAGGGCTAAATGACCTCCTAGTGCCATTTCCTTAGGTATGTGAAGGTCTCTATGACCAACCTTGAAGTGCAGTCAACATGTTCTCAGGAGGAGGGCAACTTAATATGTGACTTCCACCCAAAATTGCATTTACATGGCCACACATGGTGCCCTTAGAAAAAGTGTGTAACCACGTTGCCCTCCCCCCGAGGAGGGCCCACATGAATTAGAGGGTTCTGGCTTACAGTGCTTCCAATGTGGACTCTCAGCTGACTAGTGGTCATAGGGTACCTAGTTCAGTTTGAATAACTGAATCTCATCTTGATTTTTGATGGGATTGCTGGAGAAGAGCCAGTTTAACGTGTTCTGTTTGTTCACACCACACCAGGGTGGGTAGCATTCCTCTGGGCTCCACAGGAAAACTTGGTGTCAATTACAGGAGGGCACTGGGCAAGTAGCTGGATGTTTTGATAGATAGTTTGCATGGGGGAAGATGGATCCTGTTTGATGGGATCATATGCAATGATTATCTAGTTGATGACACCGTGCCTTTAATTTAAGTCCTTACAGATTCAAAATTCATATTGGGCCATTTGAGAATAGAGACTGTAATCAAAGTAGTTAACTCAGAAACTATTTGATAAGACTACCTAATAGCCTTTAAGATGATATGCTGAGGCTGCTTGCTGCTGATGATGATAATAACAATAATGATGATAATAACTAACATTTATTTAACATTTTTATATGCATGACACTTTATCAGATATTTTGTAAAGATTCAGAAATCCTTATGATATACACTCTGTCCCACTCTTTCTTCACTTGTCTCCAGAGGGTGGGTTGAGGTTAAGAACAAGGGATGTACTGAAGTTAGAACTTTGACACAATGAGGATTTTCTTCTCTTGAAATTTGCAGGTTTCCTGGCCTCCCTGAGAGCCCAGGTTTCACATGTTACCAGTATCTCTATAATAAATGAGATTTAAGCTTATCTCTCAATTAGGAAATGGTTTGATCTGGAAAGACTCAGGAGAAAGGGCTAATAATAAATGTGGTTTAAGCTTAGGTCAGAGGCATAATATCAGTGATTTGGGCCATGCATGATTTAACTACATTCAGCAAGGTGAGAGGTTTGTTGTAGATTTTAGAATGCTATCTTAGGTTTTTCTGACAGTAAAACAATGTTTTTGCTTTGGTCTTCAGACCCACAGAGCTTAAAGGATTTAGGACAAGCACACTAAATAGAACTGATAACCATCCAGGATTCCTCTCCCTACTTCTAGTCCATGGATTCTCACACCCTACAGTGCAGGCTTAAATGAACATTTTATATTAGCAGATATCAATTCAGTTTGTTAGATGGATAGCACAGGTTCATTTCCCCTCCTTTTCTCTCAGGTTGGTATAGACTAAGATCAAAGCTTTTAAATGTTCCCAATGGAAGATAAAATATGTGTTGAACTTCCAACACATTCCAAATATTTGCCTCAATGGTTTGTGACCAATATATCCATTAATCTGCTCTTTGGTCTTAGCTTTTGCCATGAAAGTCTTAGGTCAGGTAAACATCAATGCTTTCAATTTTTCTTCCATTCACTTAGCAAACAATCACTTGTGAAAGCCTCAGGAAATGAGTGCCAAGCCAACAAAAGACAGTGATGATGTCAATGAATAGGCAGAATTGTTCATCTTCACATGGGACTTACCCTACTCAACTCATATTTCCAGAACAACCTAGTGTAACAGCAATGGCAGAAGTAAACAGGCGTTTAACTAGGTTGGGCTATTATGGATCTGAAAGCTGCCAGAGCAGACAGAAAACAAACACTATGTTCTTTGTCTTTGCCAAGATGAAAATGCCATTCAAAAGCAAAACAGAGTTGCTTGAAGAGTTAGTCCATCCAGATTTACTTTCAATGGCAGGGTTCAATGTGCTGCTTGTAACACCATCACATGGTCTCTTCACGAAGGTGGTCTTTCCTGGCCATTAAAAAAAGTAGAAAAGTATCTCTTCTGTCTTCCTTCCACGTCGATTTTTACAAGTAACCAAGCAGGGGCGTGGGGTGAGGATATAAAAGCTTTCTAAGTGCAAGAAAAGTGACTCAGCCCAAATGCCTCTGATAAATCCTTGGTGGCTCAATTTTCCCATCTATAAATGGAAAAAAAGAACAATGTTGCTGGAGCCACTACATTGTATTGTTGTGAGCATTAAGTGATATAGTGTTTGTGAGGTTGCTTTGCAAATTGGAAATCTCTCTATAAAAGGAATGGATTATTACATTGTTCACTGTCATTCAATCTCTTTCAACATCTCAAAAGTTTGAAGGAAAGTTTGAAATATTTTCCACTCTTTTTAAACCCCTTGTATATCTTTTCCCCCTTTAAATTCTACTTGGGGTATAAAATTGCTAAACGACTGCGCTGATAGCTATTTAATTAGTAATTTCAATTTGGCCGTTAGCAGAACTTCATAGACAGCCTTGTGTGAAATTCTATCACCTTGGAGTTTTCATCCCATCCTATATTAGGAAAGATCTGAAAATATGAAAACATTCCCTGAAAACAGTAAATTACTCAAGAATTCCTCATTATTGCTCTGTTACAATTTTTTAAAAGTAGTCTATTGAAAATATAGATGATGCACTGATATGTGGTATATAAAACTGAAAAACAACAAAAGAACAAGAAAAACAAATGAAGAAACGAAACTCATAGACACAGACAATAGTTTAGTGGTTACCAGAGGGTAAGGGGGAAGGGGGTGGTAGATGAAGGTAAAAGGGGTTATATATATGGTGATAGAAGGAGAACTGACTCTGGGTGGTGAACACACAATGTGATATATAGATGATGTATTACAGAATTGTACACCTGAAACCTATGTAACTTTGCTAACAATTGTCACCCCAATGACCTTGAAAGAAAGAAAGAAAGAAAGAAAGAAAGAAAGAAAGAAAGAAAGAAAGAAAGAAAGAAAGAAAGAAAGAAAGAAAGAAAGAAAGAAAAAATATAGATGACGGCTCTGTCCAATTGAGTCCCATTTTGGCAGGGGTTAAATCTTGACATTATGGTGATGAACTAAACATAAACCCTGATCAATATAAGTGTCTGTATGTGCGTGTTTGTGTATATGCATGTGCGCATGTGAGAGAGAGAAAGAATAAACATCTTGGGTAATTCAATACAGCATATAAAATTGACACACTTCACTGCAAGCCTGAAATATAGTCTAGAGAATACAGACGCAAATAAGAAATTATCCTGGTCTATAAGCAGCTTTTAGAGGACAAATCGGAGACTTCCTTTGACATTTTCCATTTTCTTCAAGAAGATACTTGGACCATGTGATATTTAAAGTTATGTCAAGAGTGAAAATGGTGAGATTGTACTTACTGTTTACATTTAAATTTCATTTACAAGAAGAAATTTGTTATCTCTATGGCTTCGGCAGGCTTCAGCATAAAGAAGCAGATGGTTTTCATGAAGAAATGGGGTTTCTCTTCCTTCCCTGAATGGGCCAGATTAACCAAAACAAAACTTCAGTTTTTCAGGGTTAGAATCTACCATTTATCATTAGGAGTGAATAATAAAAAAGCTGTAGCACAGAAAAACTTGTGGATAGCATTTTTATCCTTTCTTCCTTGAGTCACTTGTTCACTGTTCGTTCCTAAGCCCAAATGAGACCTAGATTTAGGTGGATATCCTGGGACACCGGGGTAGGTCGGTGACTGTCCAATGGCTGACCATCAGAAAACATCAGCATCTTTAGAAAAAATATGGCATTCCCTATTCTACTCAAGATCTACTGAATTAGAATCTCAAAAGCCGAGTTCCAAGAATCTGTATTTTCTAAAGCTCTCAAGTCAGTTCTGATCTATCCAACTCAGCAGAAGTCTGTAGACAACTTTTGAAGAACCTATGAGTTTCAGTGTTCTGTTTATGAGCCACTTGTTCCCATCTTTGCAGACTAAATAGTTTCACTTTAGTCCAAATTTAGAATTGTCCATCTTTTCACCTAACCCTGTTCTTTCTCTTGCATTTTTTTTCCTGGATTAATTTAATTTGTATTCCTGTATGGGCGTTTTAGGAACATCTTCTGATGTTCCATCTCTTTTTCATACTGAAATTATTCACCAAACCTTGCGCTATAATTGTTTAATAACTGCCAAATTTGACCTTTTTTTGCTGTAACCTGTAAGGTCAGAGGCTTTGCATCTTTCCTCTTCCTCCCCAAACTCCTTATTTTTCATTATATAATGCATTTTAAAGTAGAATGACTCTGGTCAAAGTAAGGATAGAAATCTCAGACCCCTCCCTGCCACTAATTTCTTTGTCGGCTACAGCTGGAAAACTAGCAAGCCAGACTATTTTAATATCCTTCTAACTGCTCTCATCTTATCAGCCTTTCCCTTGTATCAAACATTCTTGATGGTTTCTGAGAAGGCGAAGTCATTTATTATATAATATCATTCCACATCACCAAATATATTTAATGTCAAATCTCAAATCTCCCCAAAGCTGGTGCACCAATCACAAGATGACTCACTCTTTCTGGAAAAATGTCCTGTATGCCCTGACTACCAAATAATGCTGGAGGACAGGCAGTGTCTCCTTCACTCCTGTTTATATTCTATAGCACCTGAAGCCCCGCATCTAGTCAGTTCTTACTAAATGGATGTTGCATGACTACTTATTATTGTCTCAGTCTGTCCTCCTAACTTGTGCATTTTATTATTAAGCAATGCTTACTGAATATCTACTGTATGCTAGGACTGTTTCTAGGCACTGTAGACCAAGAATTTGTACCCTAGAAACGTAAGTTATTTGTTACAAGTTGGATCTAGCAAGAGAGTAAGGGAGTTGGAGTATGGCTGTCTCAGTTGGTGCAATGCAGTCACCTCTACTGGAAATACAATCTGAGGTGCTCCATCCTGATGCTCCTAGGATGTATAGGTTTTATCGTTTCCTTATTGAAAAGGGCAGGTTTTGTTTTTTCTTTTTCCTAAATGATAAAAACAATAGCTACAATTTTTGAGCCCCTCATCTATATTGAAAACATTATATTACATTTACCCTGTAGATGTATCTTATTTATTCTCAAGGAGGTGGAAGAGAAAGGCCCAATAATTTAAAATTTCAATCTTTGAACCCTGCCCTGACTGCTCCACACCTGTGCAATTTCCCCTCCTGCTGGCTGCCTTTCAAAGACATGCTCAGAAATGGTCCCTCGTGAGTCCTGATTCCAGGTGAACACACTGCTCCCCCTTCCACTTCCCTTAGGGTTCCCCTTCATGTGGCACCACAAGAGAACTGAAGAAGGTGAAGAGTTTGCAGGGGTGCCTCTTTCATAGTGAGAAGCTTGCTGTGAAATGTATCACAGCAGCTGAAAGATACAAGTAAATGTTTTCCAAATTAATTTTAAAAAAAATCCCTCCATAAATCCAAGAGAAAAAAAGGTATAAATTTCCTTTGGTAAATGCAACATGCACACGTTATTTGAAACAGCTGGTTCAAGTGTAAATGAATGACTTCCCCAGCGTCAATCTGATAGTAAGTGCTTGCTGCTTACATGTGTGAAGAGAGAATGGGGACAGGTTTTGTAATGGAGCAGAACAATTTCTCTGCCTCATCAGTTCATGAATATTTGAACAGAAAGTGTGTGATCTGGAAAGTTCCTCCGTGGCTTTGCTTTTATTTCTCCTCCAATATCCCCCTCATGCAAAGAGTATCCATCATAGACCCACTGCAGTCCAGACACACTGCTGGGCACTGGCCAAAGAGTTCAACAGGACACCCTCCCTTGCCTCAAGGAGCAGCCTTCTTTGTATTGTTCCCCAAATTATCATACAACTGGATCAGACAAAGGAGGGCAGGTACACTTGCTCATATAGAGTGAGGGGGGAAAAAAAATGAAGACATTTCAGCCCCTTCATCTCTATGACTATACTCTGTGCTACATGCATAGGTGAGTAGGAGTTTTTGGAGAGAAACATTGAGCTAGATCTCCAGATACCTTTCTAAGGGCTTTATGATATTGATATGTTATGCAACTCAATAAAGACTTTTTTGAGCATGTTTATGAGATGTAATATTCTGTAATCTAGTGCTTTTTCAATCAAGGCCTTTTATTCTTCTTCATCACAACTGTCTTTTGCTTCATGACAGTACTTACGTACCCCAGCTAAGATGCGTTTACTAAGAAATACATTTAAATGCTTACATTGGAGGGCAGGCTGAGTGGCGCGGTGGGTAAGCACTGGCTTGGGATGCCAGCGGCCCCGGTTCGGGTCCCACATATGAGGGCCAGTAACACTGCCCTCAAAAAAAAAAAAAAAAAAAAGCTTACGTTGGTAATGATGCTTGTTAGGCAAGGACTTTTTACAGATACCAAGTATAATTGTCATTACTCTCCTAACACCTGCTCTCTACAATCTTTTTCAGAGACAATGAACTACATCAGTAAATAGAAATCTAATCTGTTTATTCATACAAAACTGCCAGGAAGTCAGGGTCATTTGTTTCAAGTTCTGTGGGATGGAGCTGGTGATATCCTTGTCTACTTATCAGAAGAAGGTGGATATGTATATTTAAAGGAACTGGGGGTGGGGGTAGAAGAGGGCAACGATCTGTCAATATCCAAAAAAGAAAGAGGGAAGAAGATTAATGTAAGAGATGAAGAGTAGATTGATGTAGGGAAATCCCACTTTTTAAAGACTGTATAAAGAGGCAACATGATTTATAATAGAGAGTCTGGAAATTTGGAACAAAATAAACTAGAGGAGATAACAGAAAGGGACAATCATTTCCAGTATATAATGTGTAACTGAGAGAGAGGGGGTACATTCTTATTTCAGAATTCTGGATAATGGGAAAATTCTCAATGAGGTGAATTTGTGATTCATGACAGTCTTTAATATATAGAGACTTCAGTTCCATCAAAGGGCTAAGAAATTTGTGATTTCTAAGAACGTAGAGTGATACCAAGAGGCCAGTTAGAAAAAATCCAAATCTATTTTCCCTCAGTGGTCTACTTGCCAAATACAATACTGATTAAATAATCTATCTTTCTTTCTTTCTTTCTTTTCCTTCCTTCCTTCCTTCCTTCCTTCCTTCCTTCCTTCCTTCCTTCCTTCCTTCCTTCCTTCTTTCCTTCTGTCCTTCCTCCCTTCCTTCTTTCCTTCCTTCCAAGAAAGTTGGAATCATCTTGGAGATGTTTTGAAAGAAATACGTCCTGCGAGGGCCAGGAAAATCATTTGATGACTAGGAAGAATGGCAATGATCATAAGGCCCCATGTAGAAGAGTGGCAAATTACAGAGCTCTAAATCAGTTTGAAGTTGAAGAGCTGAAGATTATTGTGAGAAAAGAGGGTTATTCCATTGTCCTCCCTGATTTCTGAAATAGGCAACCATTCACAGCCTAGTTCCAGAAAAAGGGGACTTAAGGTAAGGAAACAAAAAACTCTGATGAAGTATAAGAAATGCAGCCTACCTTTTGCCTCCTAAGAATGGAAATTGAAATCAGAGTAATTACAATGGTTCTCTGAATATGACATACAGTGTATTACCTTTGTTTTTCCAACTTCCTTAATTAACTCACTGTTAATCTACCTCAAAACTTGAGGCAGCTACTCCTTGATATGGTAGTGGGTAGAGGTAACTTGTAATTCATTCAATTCCAAACAGTTACTAAAATATACATCACCACCTAACTATTCATTGAGTATTCATCAGTAAATCATTGAGTTGAATTTAAATTTCTCTGAAACTGGCATTATGAGTTGAGAATTACAAGGTGTGATCAAATAATATGGTGAATTTAAATAAAAAAATGTATTACAGTAGAAGACACATTGCCATTAATCCCCCTCAAAATACCTCCCCTCTCCCCCGCTTCAAATACACTTATCCCATTGTTCTTGCCACATTCTGAAGCAGTTCTGGAAATCCTCTTTCATGAGTGTCTTTAGTTGCACTGTCATGACTGCCTCAGTGTCCTGAATCATTTTGACTTTGGGGAAGAGCCAGAAGTCTCATGGTGTCAGATCCAATGAATAAGGGGGATGAGGACACACTGTAATGTTTTTATTTGACAGAAATTGCTGTGCCAGAAACAATGTGTGACATGGAACCTTTCCATTGTGATTGAAAGATACGGTGAATGCTGCTGCTGAGTGCCATCCAACGAAACGGCAGGGATCTTCAATATGGGAAGTGGTACATCTAATGTTAGTAACAGTGTGCGACAAGTTTCAACTTGTTTGGTGCAGTCAGTTGGGTGTGAGCTACTGTTGAAAGAAGCTTTGTTTTAAAGCATGCCATAAGTCATCCTCCATTATGAGAAAGCTCCATGTCACACATCACTTCTGGTACAGCAATTTCTGTCAAATAAAAACATTGCAATGTGTCCTCATCCTCCTTATTCACTGGGGCTCCGTGAGACTTCTGGCTCTTTCCCAAAGTCAAAATGATTTAGGACATCGAGGCAGCCACAACAGTGTAATTAAATACACTAATGAAAGAGGATTTCCAGAACTGCCTCAGAAAGTGGCAAGAACGATGGGATAAGCGTGTTCAAAGTGAGGGAGATTAATGGCAATGTGTCTTTTACTATAGTATAGTATTTTTTTTTTTAATTTAAACATGCATCATATTGTTTGATCACACCTTCTACAAGAGAGGTAGCAGCTGACAGATGAACCAGTTGTGTAAGACACTGTACATACTCTTAGATTTGAATTGACATGTGGTGTTTGGTGATCAATCAGTGGATGATGGAAAACAAATTCTTTAAAAACTATCCTCCAAAACTCAGAAAAAAATCAGTAACTAGGATGTCCTAGGAGGAAGACAATATTGGTCAATAGCTTGATTGTGACCTATGTAGACAGAAACTGGTACAAAGAAAAAAAAATGTAAAATCATGATGAAGTTACCTTGACCATCAGGAATACACAATGAGATGTATGCTGTAGATAGATGAGGTCCAGAATAATGATATCCAGGGTATTTCACAATCCCTTAGGCTGCCTGAGTCTGTTCTTGGCCCAAGCAGAACTGTAACAGATAGTGATCACACACAGAATTGTATCATACGGGGACACTAGAAATCCCTATGCACCATGCTCACTCTCAAATGGGCTGTGGAGGCCATGACTGTTGAAGTACAGATCTGGAACCTTATCCCTGTTTTTTTTAGCTGGGCCATACAGTGCTCCAACAGCATGTGAACTATTGCTCTCCAAAGTGCAGTGCCCAAAACAGCAGTTGGACTATCATTTTGGAGTTGCTAGAAATGGAAATCATGACCCCCACCCCAGAACCAAAATGTCTGACTAGGGGAGAGGAGAGAGACCAGAATTTTTAAATATGCTAAAATTTGACATGCATTTGGTATAATGACAGCTTTCTTAGCATTCCATCCTTCATTCAAGAAGTAATTTACTTCGTGTAAAATACTTCTCTGGAAACTGGGCATTCAGTGATGAGCAACACATCAGGGCCCTGCTCTTCCAAAACTGGACAAATTTTAGCAGTGAAGAAAAATATTGATAATTTCTTCAATTAATGATTTCCTTGTCATTGAGGTCAATGTATTAATAATAGACAGAGGAAAATTTTGAGCTATTTGGAAAAGTATGATGGAAAAAATAATGACATCTTTAGTCTACATCGGCATTGTAATGATATACAATAAAACCTTGGATTGTGAGTAACTTGGTTTGCGAGTGTTCCATAAGATGAGCAAATATTTCTGACACATTTTAACTTGGTAAATGACTGATGTTTTGCACTTCATGTAGTTTGTTTCTGGAATGATTTATGCTCGCAAATCAAGGTATTACTGTATATGAAAAAAAAAAAACCAGAATGTCAGATATTAAAAAAAAGGACCTCATTTAATACTGGTATAACTCAGGGATGACCTTTCATAGGTGAAAAAGCCCAGAAGGGGCAGTCTGTGTGGAATGGCACTACTGGCTTCCAAGGATTCTCATACTTTGGCTCTTCTCTCTCTTAAAATAAAAGTGACTCGATAAAACCGATATCAGAATCTACTCTAACTCAGTCTCCAAGAGATGATTTAACTCCTTGCTGTTCAATGCCATGCTTCTCAAATTAATTTGGCACTTGCTAATCACAGTGGAAATATCAGGATGCTGGAGCTTGAAGGTAAGAACAGGGCACAGGCAAAAGCACAGGGGATGAGGGTTTGAGTCCATCATTCAAGGTACAGTTCCTGTTTCTGCAGTCTCAGTGCATATTTCACAAGTCTATCCTGTTAACTTAAAGGAACTATTTAGGTGCAATAAAGAATAATGAGCTGAAATAAATTGAAATGTACTTGCCAAGTACAGTTTTATAGCTTTCATTCTTTTTTTTTTTCTATGAAACTTTCAGTTTTTCAAATGTACTACTGAAAATTGAGAGAAGAACAATCTATCTTGGATCCTCATATTTTATTTTCCTCCTCGTTTTAGGGGGGTGGCAAGGAGAGGGGATGTTATTCCCTCAATGCTGAAATCCCCTTTTCCTCTAGCTGCCAAAGAGTTTTCTCTCTTCCGTCATTCTATTGGGTCTTCGGGAAAGTCATGACGTATTTTTGGCTATGTTTCTCAAACGTCATTTATTTATATAAAGAACAAAGATCAATCAATGACATATTGCCCATTTTGTTCGATAACTTCTGCCATCTTTCAGTGAGTTTCATAATTCCTCATTCATAGAAGGACCTGTCTCTATTAGTGAAAAACTAAACAAGGTGTTGATTTACAGCCTCATCTGAATTGAACATTATACCATGCAAGGAGTGTTGAAGAGAGCAAAACAAGTGGAAGTCTGACAGCGCAAGGTCAGGCAAGTATGGTGGGTGTGGCAACACATCACATCCAAGCTCCAATAATTTTTGATGAGTGATCAAACTTGTGTGTGGTCTCACATTGTCGCGATAGAACACAAGTCCTTTACGATTAACAAGCTCTGGACATTTCTGGATGATGGATACGTTCAAACTGTCCAATTACCAACAGTACACATTCGAATTGATTGTTTGGTTCCTTGGTAGGAGCTCAAAAATCATGACACCTTTAAAATCCCACCATACTGAGAGCATAACCTTCCTCTAATGAATGTCTGCTTTCGATGTCATTTGAGGTGAATCATCACCTCAGGACCAAGACCGTTTGCACACCACATTGTTCTAAACAATCCACTTTTCATCACCAGTTATTAGTCGCTTCAAAAAAGGATCGGTTTCCTCACCTTAATGAGCATATTGCAGATGTTCATATGTGCCGTCAAATGAACTTCTTTGAGTTCATGCAGAACCCAAATATCGAGCTTGCTTATGTATCCCAGCTTCTTCAGTGGTCATGAACACTTGAATGATGGATATTCAATGTTTCTGCAATCTCTGGTGTTGTGTAACATGGGTTTGAGTCAATCAATGCCATTATTTAGTCCTCATCAACCTCGGTGGGCCTCCTTGATATGGGTGTCGTTGAGATCAAAATCACCAGCACGGAATTTCGTGAACCATCATTGGCAGTGACATTCTCTGTTACTGTAAACTTTATGCAACTTTTCACAAGCTTGATGCACATTCTTCCCTTTATGGAAGGAAAAGAGTAAAATATGGAAAAAATGCACAGCTTGATTTCCATCTTCAATTTGTAAAATCTCCAAAACTCAACCAAATCACTCAATTATTTTTTAGAATGAAGCTAAAACTGTCAGCTGTCAAATGACATAGCAATGCAGATGCAAATGATTCTAGTACTTCCAAAAATGAACTAGTGCCATCTGTTGCAAATATGCGTCATGACTTTTCCGAAGACCCAATAAGTCAACACTTCATTCTCTGTTTCATGTTATATTCTGTTTGCTTCAATACTTCATAGTACTAATATGTCAATTGTGTAATACAGTCCCTGACCCA
The DNA here is from genome assembly GCA_033961575.1 of Aselliscus stoliczkanus. Lineage (NCBI taxonomy): Eukaryota > Metazoa > Chordata > Mammalia > Chiroptera > Hipposideridae > Aselliscus > Aselliscus stoliczkanus. Next base: position 119,505,680 of record CM066736.1, read on the forward strand.
TGTTAGATTCACAATAAAGTTTTTTTTAGCAGATGAATAAATGAATAAAGGTGTGTTGTTTTAACCTACTATTTGACAAGCCTTCTAGAAAGAGGTAGAATGAAAAAGAGGGATTATTTACAAGGCTGGATTCAAACCTGGATTTTGAGATGGGATTGTGATGAATCCAAGGGGCCTGATGTATTCACTGCATTACATTGTCCTCAAGTGATCTCATTCCTTCTCATAGCATTTAATTTAAATTTATTTCTAACATGGTAAATCTGTCTCCTCCACCAAAATGTCAATTCCATGATAGTAAAAATGATTTACTTTATATAGTTTTTCCAGGAATGAAGCAACTCCTACAAGAATTCTCTGAACTTAGAAAATGTTTAGTAAATAAGAGTTGAATGATGTCTTATCTTGAAGTTGACCCTGAAGCAAAGATTTAAGCATAAGTATTTTACTTGGGAGCGGAAGGAAACATCTGTGAAGGAGTAGGCGATTGAAGAAGGGGAGAAAACACAGTTAATAGATGGTATGATAGCAAAGAGTCTTCAGGAGCCCCACTGGGCACCACCTCACTTTGTTTCCTTAAGGCCAGATGGGGTGGAGGGTCAGCTTCCCACTTAACCCTCTGACACAGAGGAGTCATGTGTGGCCAGGGGTGAATCGCTAAGCAGCCCTGCCTTGAACTGCCTTGGTCATTCTCACTGGTGCCAACTGGGTTTGTGGAGGTTTAGCTTCCCACTGGGTCCCATGACACCAGGGGTGGAAGAAAGTGGGGTGCTGATTTCCTCTGATTTTCACCATTTAGTGGAGTTTCATTATTTCCAGGTGGCCATGGAGACTCAGCTAGCCACTGGATCTTGCTGACACTTTACCCTTCATTGACTTCTACTGCATGGGGACAGAAGACAAACTCCTGGCTCAAACCAACATCCCAACCTGGGCTGCCTGGAGAAACAATGCAGTCAGGTTACACTGAGCTGGGATGGAAGTTCAGCTCATTGCTAGGCACTAGCTACACCAGGTGGGCGAACCACAGCACCGTGGTCTGCTTCCGGGGGAATGACTAGGTGGGTGGAACATTAACAACTCAGTCAACCCTCCAGGAACCATGGCAGATGGTAGCAGTTTTTCCTGAGTGTTTGTCTTGAGTAGGGTGGATAGTGCCAGAAAGGCTTTTTGCTCACTTAGGCCAGCACTCCCCTAGTCATTTGACTAGGGATGACAGATTTTTTGTAACTTCTTTTCAACTGTTGGATATTCTGGACTGAAGACTTCTACAGCGCCCTGTCTAGAATACATAGGAGCCAATAAGGAAATGGGGAACTCAACATTGTGCCTTCCTCAAGTCCTATGGCCTCTAGGCAACCTGACTTCTTTCCACCTTTCCGTGCTTATTTGTTGTGTTATTTCCAGGGTCTTTTAGTTGTAAGGAGGGGGGCTCAGGAGGAATGGGCTACTTCATTTTGGTCAGAACCAGAAATCCCTTTTGAAGCTCAAATGCTCATGGAACACTTCAAGCATAAATTCCAATGAATTTAATACATCTTGTGTTTATATTATTAATGTTCCTCTATGGTTAGAGAGTTGGATGAATGAAAAAAGAAATTCCTATTTCAAGTTGTGCCACTAGTGCAAGTTATTATGTATGTTTCACTTACAGTCTTCCTAGCTGGGATTTTTTTAATGAGGGAAGATAAAAGATATTACAGCACATTTCACATGGTAAGTTTTTAAAACTGTTCGTAATATTTTTTTTCTCAGTCTCTGGATTCAGGGTACTCATAGGCGCCATGTACTCTATATTTCAGCCTCATTTATTTAGAAATTAATCTCATACTCAAAATCCAAAATCATGTTCTATTCCCAAACACAGTGACCTAAAAAGTTGGCCTTAAATATGACTCCGTAGATGTATTTATATTTAATCAAGTCCCTTTACTGACACTCTTGCCTACAGCTGCTCATTCTGCTGCTAACACAGGACTTTGAGTAAAACATTATGTTATCTAGCTACTTCGGGCAGAACTTTTCCTTTGAACATTACACAGGGGTCACATGATGGTGACCTATTTATATTACCATAGCTTCCAATGTGGCAGACAAAATGGAGGTCTAAGAATGAGGAAGGATTGGAAGCAACAATACTGAAGAGAATGCATCCGATTATTTCACTCCTGACCTTTTGAAAAAGAGTCTTGTGAGTAAAACATTCACTCAGTCCAGTGGCACCCAGTCTGCTTGAGTTCAAATCCTCATATTCCCACTTATGGCATATGTGACATTTTGGCTAATTCTTTAGTGTCTGTGACTCAATTTCCTTATGTGTAAACTGTTCATAATAATAGCACCTACTTCAAAGATTGATATGAAGATTAAAAGAGTTAATAAATGTGAAGGGCAAAGAATAGAGCTTGTCAAGACATTCATACTAAACAAATGCTGGTTGTTATTCAGTAATCAGTGTGGCAGCCAATTACTTAAATTTTGTTAACTTTTTAAAAAAGTTTAAATCTACCAAAATTTATGTAGTTATCTGGGTTATCAATGACAAGTCAGCACCCTCTGACAGCAAGGACATTATTATATATTAGAAATAAAGAATGGAGAAATGATGAAATTAATTGATAGTGTGAACACTACATGTGCCAGTTGATAATAGTAATCATTGCCCCCATTTTGCAACAAGGGAAAGGAAGAAGAAGGATGTCATCAAGGCACACAGCTAAATGCATATTCATATGAAAGTGTATCTGGGGTTGGCCAAGTGGCGCATTGGTTAAGAGCTGGCTTGGGACGCCAGCGGCCCTGGTTCGGATCCCACATATGAGGGCCAGTGACACTGCCCTCTACAGCTAACAACAGCTCCACCTGGAGCTGGGCTGTGCGAGCCCCGGCGATGGTGTAGGCTGCAGCCCCTGCTGCAGTGGGCTGCCATAGGCTACAGTGAGTGGCCGGCAGCCAGCGTGAGCTGCCAATAGCTGCGGTGAGCGACCATCCAGAGGCTGGCAACCTATCTGCCTCATCCGGGAAGAGCGCAATGACGATACCAACATGGGCCAGTGAAGCAACATCCTTCGCAACTAGACTGAAGAACAAAAAGACAGCAACTTCTCTGTTCCCCTCCCCCAATTCCTCAATAAAATCTTAAAAAAAAAAAAAGTGTATCTGAAGTCACAGATTATAGGAAACTCATTCTTATAATATTAAAGTAATTGATAATCCAGAAAATAATAAGTGTGACCTTCTAGGCTGAAGGTAACGATAAGCTGATGCCAGCTGTAATTTGTCTGTGGCCACTGACTTGCCTGCATGATATTCTGACTTGCCCTATAAAATGGGGCAAGGAGAGTAGCTATCTGTAACGCCCCTTCCCGCTTTAACAGTCTGAAATCCAATACATGTTTATGTTGTGAAACTCCATTTCTATATTGTTAACCACAGTATTGAGTGCTGTTTGATAAACTGGAATAAAATTTAGGAGATGGGCTTGCAGCCGATTGTGAAGGAGGTTGGTGCCATTGGAGAAATTATTTTTAAAAAATTATAACATGAAGTGAGAAGAATCCAGGCAATTGCAGAGTTTAGGGATGGAATAGGGAAAACAAACAGGGAGGACAGTTGTGAAATTCTTGGAGGTTCCACAGGATTCTGTGCTCCTGACTGGCTGGAAAAGACTATACCTAACACTATGACTATACCTAATACCCAACACTCAATGCACATTATCTTATTTAATCCTTACAAAGGCCCTGTGTAGTTGGAATATTTCATCCACAATTTTATGTGAATGTGGAGCCTCAGAAAAATTCAACAATTATTGCTACAGCATTACATAGCCAGTTTTCAGGGATGCTGGAATTAAAATTTAAGTCTACATGCAACAAGGCCCATTGTCTCTCTCTGATGTTTTATCATGCCTCTTAAAGTTTTCTACATACACAAGGCAGTTTTACTCTCATTCATTTATGTAAATGACAGTATGGGTCATTACTGATATAATCATTATTTATGGTAAGTATTGATATTAACCTTTCTGAACACTGAAATAAAAGTGTTATTTTAATTTACTGATGGAGCAGGTCCTATTTAACATTATAACTCACAAGTGTAATTTTCTTGGAAAATATTGGGTTGTCGGAAAAGTCATGATGCATTTTTGCAACGAAAAACAAAAAAATACAGCTTGACTTTTCCGACAGCCCAATATATTCAGGGGATGCAAACGCAAAGAGACTGACATTTGTGAGTCCAGTAGTACCACCTTATCTGTGGTTTTTGTTTTTTGTGGTTTCAGTTACCTGTGGTCAACTGCGGTCCAAAAATATTAAATTGAAAATTCCAGACATACTTCATAAGTTTTAAATTGTGTGCTGTTCTGAGTAGTGAAATGAAATCTCCCGCCATCCAGCTCCATCCTACCCGAGAAGTGAATCGTCCATCCCTTTATCCAGCAAATCCATACTGTATACACTACCCACCAGTTATAACTTAGTAGCTGCCTTGGTTATCAGATTGGTTATGAAAGAGAGAGAGAGAGAGAGAGAGAGAGAGAGAGAATACATTCACATAACTTTTATAATGGTATATTGTTATAATTGTTCGATTTTATTATAGCTATTGTTGTTAATCTTTCACTGTGCCTAAATTATAAATTAAACTTTATCATAGGTGTGTCGGTATAGGAAAAAACATAGTATATATAGGGCTCAGCATTATCTGCAGTTCCAGGCATCCATGGGGGGAGGGAGGTTCCCCTCAGATAAGGGGAAACTACTGTACTTACTCTGACCCAAGCATTTGACATGTACTATCTTATTTAAACATTATAATACATTTTGGGGAGAATATTCTTTACCTTTCTAACAGATGAAGAAATTAAGGATCAGAGATGTTCAGTATGCCTCAGATCCTTGTGATTAAAAAGCCTTTTCCAATGGCCAATTTTCAAATCACGCTTTAGTTTTCCTGTTTCTTTGAACTTTCAGCTGGCATGTTCTTTAAGTTATTATTTTAGAGCATCTCTGAAAGTTCAAGAATATATACTGGCATACATACACAGTGATTAAAATATATGTTGTTCAGACAGTAATCAAATCAGAGTCTCAAGACTCGCCTCACTGGTGTCTGACTTATGTTGTAATTAGCATATAATTTCAGTGATTCCTCATCATTGTAGGCCCTCAATATGCATTTGATTATTCAGTAAATCAGTAATTTTTATTACCTAATAACAACCAGCACTTACTCAGTGCTTATATCTAACCAACAGATTGAATCAGTTTGACAGTAAGTTGTGCTTATTCCTTTTTTCCTCCCTAAATAAATCCCCCCTCCCACTACCACCACCAAGGATACTTATCTTTAGTCATTTAGAATTTCCTCCAAAGAATACACATTCCTTGACACATACACCTAGTAATTTTTGGGCAAAAACTTGATTTGCTATATGCCATAAGCTAAATGGATAGTTTGGGGCATACATTTGTCTGGAGACAAAGTTTTGCTCTAAACAACAGTTTAAAATGCTTCAGTGGGCACCTATTGAAAGTGATATATTATGCAAGCAATTGCTTTGTAGTTATCTGTAGAAACAGTTCAGCTGCTAGACATAAATGAGTGGTGAAATCAAGGTGAAATGTTCCCCAAATTCCCATGCTGAGTTGTTTGTTCTGCCTTCTGTGCTCCTACAGCGCTTCTTTCTTACTTCTGAAATAGCACTCATCGGCTTGTATTTATCTGTTTACATACAAGTCTTCTGCCACATTTGATCATTAACTCTTCAAAGCTAAAGCCCAAAAGCCTTATTGCTCATGATCTCCCTAGTACCTAGCACAGTACCATATACATAATAAGAGCTCAATAGATACTTATTGAGTCAGTGATTGAAGGAAAACATAGGTCTCCATTTTCTTGTAATATATTAAGATTTGTGGGGACCAATGTTATGTGCCACCTAGATTTCCCTTCAACACTTTACTCCAGTTCCTGGGAATGTTGTCAGGAGCTAGCTTTCAGTGATCAGCACCTTCAGGGAATGGCTGAGGTGCAAAGAGCTACTTAGTTCAAGGTCACACCCTTTCCCATGGTTGGTTATGTCAATGACTGATCAATATGGCACTATAAAGCTGTGGCTACCTCAGCCAAACAGAAAAATTGTGAGGGGGGCCATTCAAGATCTTAAGCTTCCTTTGGGTTGGTGAAGGCTGCCATTGGGCTTACATATCGATATAACTTCTCCCTCTGCCCAATCCTGTTTCTTTCCTTCCATGAGTGTTGTACCACGGACACTCCTTAATAAATGTGTTGCAAGCTAACCTCTGTCTTAGTCTGTTCCCCAAGGAACTCAGCCTGCAACAAGTTTAAAGAAACACATTTAAATAAAAATTGTAAAATCTGTTTACTGTCTAACTTCCACTGTTATACCTCCAATGGGAACCTCAGTTAATTTATACATCCCATGTAGTTTTGCCTACATAAACTTATATAAGCTTTACTCTAGCCCTGAAAACAAAGGATTTTTGTTTTAATTCCAAACTTTATATATAGCACAAAAGCCTAACAAAACTGTCTAAGATCTTACAGTTCATCTGAAATTAGTAAATTTTTCTTGAGCCCAAGCAATAAAGGCAAGAACTAAATTGGAAGTCTGTGAGATTTTATTTTATCCTTCAGACATGCCAAGAGACCACGGGCTTGCATAATGTGTGATAGTATGTCACTTTCAATAGGCAATCATTGAAATATTCCATAGACATAACCTTCTCCTTTTCACTGCCATCTCTATTTTTCTTCAAAAATAGATAGAAAAGAAGGTGAGTAAATTATTGTTGTTGTTGTTGTTGTTGTTGTGTTAATAAATCCTCATCCTCTTTTCAGGGATTTTAGGTTGGTTTCCCTAGAAGTAGAGCTTGAGGTAAAAACATTTTATTAAAATGATTTATTAAACGAGGAAACTGAGGGGAGATTGAAGAAACCAAGATGGGAAGAGGGAAAATATTAAGCCAGGTTATTTTTTCTGCTGAAGATTACCTTCAGTCTGCTCTCAATGTCTGGACAATTAATGCACCACGGAGTTAACCCTTCCTTAGGACAAGGGATCATTCTTTTGTGCTGTTGTATAACCAGATATTAACTTGGGGCTGCCACCCAGGGCAGGTATAACCAGCCAGGTACCAACTGGTAGGCAGAGGTCAAATCTTCAGAGAAGGAACCATCTGAGTGCCATTAACAGTGAACTCACAGCAGCCGGGAGATAAGTGAGCTGGCCCAGAAAAGGGAACCTGTAAAGGATACCAGAGTATCCACTACATCACATACTTTAAATAGCCCATGATCTACTTTATTCATTTAGTATTTATTGAGGACCTACCAAGTCCTGGGATTATTCTAGGTAAAGGAAATACAGAAGTGAATAAAACAGATAAAAAAAATCATGTCCTACTGGAGCTTACATTTTAGTGGAGGGAGACAGGTAACAAACAAAATAAATTATTTACTTAATATATCAGAGGACATTAAGGACTATGAAGGAAAATAGAGAGGAGGGGGCTTCAATTTTAGATAGGATGGTCATGGAACGCTTCATTGAGATGATGTTGGAGCAAGGACCTAGAGGAGATGGGTACACAAGTTTAGCAGGTATTCTGAGAAAGAACTTTTTAGCAGAAATAACTGCAGGTGGTGCAAAGTTCCCAAGGTGGGAGTGCTGGTCATTTACCAGAAACATTAAGGATGCCAGTATTACTGGAATAGAGAGAATTATGGAGAGAGTAAAAGAGCCTGCCATTTTGAGACAGGGAAAGAACAGAGACACCAGTTAGAAGACTACTGCAGTATTTATAAGAGAGTTGTCAGTGGCTAGAAGCAGAATGACAGCAGTGCAGGTGAGTAAGATTTTTTTCAGATTCTAAATACATTTTGAAGATACAGCCAACAGAACTTGACTGATTGAATATGTGGGATGAGAAAAGGAACTGAGTCAAATGTGATTCTAAATTGCAACATGCATAACACTTTACCAATATAACAGCATTGATCTTGGTTTCAGACTGATGGTCAAATTCATTGGAAAGAATGTTTAAACTGAATAAATGAGCAATGTAAACAGAAATAGAGACACAAAGAGAAAACTGATGAGGGATAGATGAGATCGGATGGGGGTGGGCATGAGGGAGAAGGGGAAGGGACAAGGCAACATAAACTTATAACTACAATACTATTGCAGAGACAGAAGAGACAGTTTAGGGAATATAATCAATAAGATTGTAAATATATTTTTTTAGGGGAACAGAAGGATGCATGTCCTTTTAGGGAGATCACTTCATGGACGGTGTAGTGGCCTTACCACTGCACTGTACATCTGAAGCTGCCGCTGAACAATATTATATGTCAACTATAATTTAACACATATGTAGTCATGGGATGTGGAATATAGTGTGGGGATGGAGTCAATGGAATTTTAATAGATATGTATGATATCGTGTGTGGGGGAGGTAGGGGAGGGAGAGGGGAGAGTCACTTTTTAAGGGGTGAAAAAAAATAACTATTGCTTTGTTTTGTACATCTGTAATAATAACAATAAAGTTAAAAAAAGAATGTTTACTTAGCTTTAACAAAGGATGCAGAATAGGAAAAAATATAGAATTCATGGCAATGGCATTGCAGAGGTTCTGTGAACTCACATGAGCAATTTCTAAAACCCCTAAATCACTTTGCATTTGGCATGCGCAAATTCATAAGAGAAAAAGCTGAGTGAGAAATGTTGATGTCAGCTCAGGGAAACCATCAGCCCTGTTGTCCCTTCAATGTGTATACTTGGTGTCCATTTTCTAGTGCAGCTGCATCTCATAAATATTGGTTAGTCATTACTCGATAAACAATCTCAAAAATGAGGCAAAGCTGCTTGGTCCTGTACATAGCAACGTTGTCCAGAACCTCACTCAACTAGGATCTGTTACACTCCTGTAAATTTCATTAGTTAATGTAGTGGGAGAAGATTTAATCAAGATTCAAAGCATCAGTTGTCTCTGAGAATAAAGAAGAATGGAGTTGCCATCCTATAGGAGCAGCAGCTTGGGAGGTCATGGAAAGAAGATGTGAGAAATTTGATTTTGGACACATGAAATTTGAGCTATATTTTACACATCTAAGTGGAGAAGATGAGTAGGAAATTTTATATAGGAATCTGAATTTCAGGAGAGATGGTTGGGATAGAGATATATAGTAACAACAGATAAATAGTTTGTAGAGCTATGAGTCTGGATGAGAATAATGAGATCCAGAGAGAGCGAGTGTAGACAGAGATGTTAATGGATTGAGAATTTTAGTTGTTAAGGAGGTAAAAGAGAGCTAGCAAAGGATACTGAGATCAAGATGCCAGTAAAATAAGAGAGAATCAAGTCTCTGGTGCTTTATAAGCCAATGGAAGAAAGGTTTAAAAGTGAAGGATGTAACAATGAACTGCATCAAATTCGGATAAGCAGGTGACCAGAATGAGGACAGCTAGGGTTAGCCACAGGAAGATTAATGCCAAGGCTGACAAAAGCAGTTTTGTGGAGTGGTGTGGAAACATTGATTAGAGATGGATCGAGAGAATGGGAGAAAAAGAACCAGAGAGAGCAGGTATAAACTTTGCTGGATCAGAGAATTACAGGAACAGCTGGAAAGACAATCATCAGAAGAGAGGTTTTTGTTGTTGCTGCTGTTGTTTAAGATGAGAGATATTGTAGGTTTGGGGGAATGACCTGGCGGATAAGGAAAACTAATAACGAAAGAGAGAAGGAGAATTACTGAAATGATCCTAGAGTGGGTAGGAAAGGATGGGACTAACGCACCAGTTGAGGTGTTACCCCAGAGTGGAGGGCAAACAGTTCCTCCATTTTAGCAGGAGGGAAGGAAGGAACACAGAGGCAAAGAGGCGGGTCAGTGGGGGGACATTCGTGGGAGTTTTATCTTTAGTTTCTATTTTTTCAGTGAAATAGGACACAAGGTAAACATCTGAAAATGAGGGGAGAAGAGGTGTTGGATGTTTGTTTGTTCGTTTTGTTTTGTTTTTTAAAAACAATGTATGAACCATCTGTGTGGGAGAGTGAAAGGACAGAGAAGTGTAGTCATGGTTTCTGGGCAGAAGTGAGAGTGCACTGGAGGGTAGTGCCAAGGTTTTACAGTTAGACAGTGCAGGACAGTTGTACATTTTTTTTCCAGCCATATTCAGCTGTGAGGTTTAGTCAACTTGTAGGAAGAGAGTTAGAGATGATCAAAGTTGGAATTTTGTCAGGTGAGTATCAAAAGTGAGAAATTAGCCAGATAATTGAAGGTATGTGCAAAGGCGTTATGACAAGGATGGGACATGAAATCTAAACTGTTCAAGAATCAAAGTGAGGAAAAACCCGCAAGATGGCGGCGGCTGGCGCCGGCCTTCTGAGGCGGGCGGTGTCGGCTCTGTTGCTCGGAAGCCCCCGCCTGCCCACCCGGGAGCTGTCAGCTCCGGCCCGGCTCTATCATAAGAAGGTTGTTGATCATTATGAAAATCCTAGAAACGTGGGGTCTCTTGACAAGACATCTAAAAACGTTGGAACTGGATTAGTGGGAGCTCCAGCATGTGGTGATGAAATTACAGATTCAAGTGGATGAAAAGGGGAAGATCGTGAATACCAGGTTTAAAACATTTGGTTTTGGTTCTGCAATTGCCTCCAGCTCCTTAGCCACCGAATGGGTGAAAGGGAAGACGGTGGAGGAAGGCTTGACCATCAAAAACACAGATATCGCCAAGGAACTCTGCCTTCCCCCTGTGAAGCTGCACTGCTCCATGCTGGCTGACAATGTGATCAAGGCCGCCCTGGCTGATTACAAACTAAAACAAGAACCTAAGAAAAGAGAGGTGGAGAAGTGAGCCCTTGGCGAAGCTTCCCGCCGGACACATCAGCTGCTGGCCCAGCCCCCCGTGCAGTCACTAGATTCCCAAAGCCCCTCGCACTACAGTGAAAGCTATGCGACACTCACATCTGCTGTTCACATCATGACTCTAATGCAAACAAAATACACAGTGTAATTGTTCTGAATCCTGTGGTTTCTTTCAGCCCACTTTTATCGCCTTAACCTAGTTTAGGTATATCCTGAATTGTATGTATGGCCTCAAACCAAAATCAGTAATGAAGTCTCAAGTTTTGGTAGTCCAAGAAGTGCACAAAGATCTATTTTACCTGAATCGATTTTGGGGAAGATTACCAATAGAACGCCTTCGTAAGATTCTTTGAGAGAACCAAGTATTGTACATAAAACATCTGCATATATGCAATAAATAAAAGAATGCAAGACAAAAAAAAAAAAAGAATCAAAGTGAGAACACAGAAGGTAGGGAAATGAAGTCCTTTAAAAGGGAGATAAAAGCGGGCTAGCCGAGTGGCGCGGTGGTTCAGCTCTGGCTTCGGAAGCCAGAGGCCCCGGTTCAGTCCCACATGTGAGGGCCAGTAACACTGCCCTCAAAAAAAAAAAAAAAAAAAGGAGACAGAAGCAAAAGACTGAAGGTCCTGGCAAAGAGGAAAATTTATTAGTCAGGTGTTCCAAGGAGTGACTTAGAAGGATGAGAGGTGATGGTCTAAATGTGGGACGCCTAAAATTTAAAATATAGAGGGACTGCATTTACAGGACATATTGAGACTGAGGATATGACTTTGTCAATAAGTGGTTGATGTAGCAGAGGACGCAATTTTTGGATCCAAAATGTTAAGGACTGAGAATCCAAGAGTGCTGTCAGTTTGTCATATATTCACAGAACTAAAACAAACAATCCTAAAATCTCTATGGAACCACAAAAGCCAATAGCCAAAGAAAATTTGAGAAAGAAAAAAAAAATTGAAGGTCTACACACTGATTGCAAACTATAATACAAAGTTGTAACAATTAAAACAGTATGAAACTGGCCCAAAAGAGACATAAGATCAATGGAACAGGATAGACAGCCCAGAAATAAATCCATGTTTATATTGGTCAATTAATCTATGACAAAGGAGGCAAGAATATATAATGGGGAAAAGACAGTCTCTTCAAAAAATGGTGTTTGGTAGGGCCGGCCGAGTGGCACAGTGGTTAAACGCAGGCTTCGGAAGCCAGCGGCCCCAGTTCGGTCCCACATATGAGGGCCAGTGACACTGCCCTCAAAAAAAAAAAAAAAAAAAAAAGTGGTGTTTGGAAAACTGGACAGATACAAGCAAAAAAAAAAAACTAGACCTTTTTCGTACACCATATACAAAAATAAACTCAAAATGGATAAGACTTAAATGTAAGACCTGAAACCATAGAACTCCTAGAAGAAAACATAAGCAGTAAACTCTTTTTTTTGTTTTTGTTTTTGTTTTTGTTTTTTTATGTTTTTGTTTGTTTGTTTGTTTGTTTGGAGGGCAGTGTCACTGGCCCTCAGACGTGGGACCCGAACATGGGCCTCTGGCTTCCCAGGCCAGCGCCCAACCACCGCACCACTCAGCCGGCCCAGCAGTAAACTCTTTAACATCACTCTTTTTTTTTTTTTAAGCTGAGCCATCCTGCCATCTCTTGGCGGCTCAACAGCAGCTCAGCTCAGGCTGGCATCAAACTGCTGTTGCTCAGAGCTCAGCTCACACTCTTGAGCGAGCTCTTAACCAACTGAGCCACTCGGCCGGCCCAACATCACTCTTATCAATGTTTTTTTTGGATATGTCTCCTTGAGCAAAGACAACCAAAGCAAAAATAAACAAATGGGACTATAACAAACTAAAAAACTTTTGCACAGTGAAGGAAACCATCGATAAGACAAAAAGGCAACCTGCTGAATGGGAGAAGATATTTGCAAATGAAATATCTGATGAGGGGTTATATATCCAAAATATATAAAGAACTCATACAACTCATCACAAAGCCAGTCCAATTTAAAAATGGGTAGAGGACTGAACAGGTATTTCTCCAAAGATATACAGATAGCCAACAGAAAAACAGATGCTCAACATCACTAATCATCCAGTACCGTATTTTGCCATGCATAATGTGTACATTTTTGTCCAACTTTGTGAGGGGCAAAATAAGGATGAGCATTATACATGGGTAGTACTAACTCCATATCTATATAAATGTTTTTTAATTCTTTGATTTATGCTTATGAGTTAAAAGTGTAACTCTAGAAATCAATAACAATATCCAAATGCAAAATAATACCCTGGAATACAATAACCGGTTCTGTGGAACTTAGAATGAACTTGCAATGACAAAGAGTTCTTGGCCTTCTATGATGCATAAATATTGTAAATTGGTTACCGGTACATAAAATTTCTTGTACTTTGTATTTGTTCTTGTGTTTTAAAATTATTTGTTACATAACATTTCTTGTTATCATAATATATGATATTATGTTAAAATCATATATGCTAAAAATATATATGCTAAAAAATATATGCTAAATATATGCTTGTTAAAAAATATATGCTAAAATTCCTTTATAATACAAAAAAACAAGTACCTAAATGTAAACAAATAAAAATTTGAATTAAAAAATTAAAATGAAAGGTTTTTTTCCCTGAAAGTTTGGGCCAAAAACGTGGGTGCGCATTACACATGGCAAAATACAGTAAATGCAAATCAAAACCACAATGAATTATGATATCACACTTGTCAGATGGCTATTATCAAAAAGACAACTAGTAGGGCCGGCCGAGTGGTGCAGTGGTTAAGAGCTGGCTTGGGATGCCAGCAGCCCCAGTTCGGATCCTACATATGAGGGTAGGTGACACTGCCCTCAAAAAAAAAAAAAAAAAAGACAACTAGTATTGGTGAGGATATGGAGAAAGGGGGACCCCTGTGTACTGTCAGTGAGATTGTAAATTAGTACAATCACTAAGGAAAGCAGTATGAATATTCCTCAAAAAATTTAAAAGAGAACTATTATTTGACCTAACAATTCCACTTCTGAGTATTCCGAGAAAATGAAAACAATGATTCAAAAAGATATATACACCCCTATGTTCGCTGCAGCTGTTTACAATAAGCCAATATAAAATCAACCTAGGTGTCCACTGATAGATGACTGCATAAAGAAGATGTGGTACATATATACAACCTAATATTACTTGCTATAAAAAAAAGAATGAAATCTTGCCATTTATGACAATATGATTTCACTTATATGTGGAATCTACAAAACAAAACAAACAACCAAACAAAATAAAACAGAAATACAGAGAACAAATTGATGGCTGAACAGAGGTAGGGGAGAGTGAGCAGGGAAAGAAACTCCAAGGTAATGGAACTCTCATCTAGATGGACTTTAAAATGACTAAGAGTTATGAAGGGGGTAATGCTGGAGAACGAAGCAGTGAATCAAGGGCTAAAATCTTCCAGGAATTAAGGAGTGACCCAGGAGTATGTAGGTGAAGACAACAAGGCTAGAACTGGGAATTGATAGGAAAGTGGGAGGAAGAATTATCTGGAAGCAGCAATTGGAAGCAAAGAGAGTACATATCCTTGTTCCAGCCCAATAGTGGGCTGCAGGATTCTCAGTATCACAGGGGGGCATGCCTATTACAGATTTAATGACACAGAGACTACTCCATTCACAGGCAATTCCAAATTCTGGCAGAAAGAGTCCTACTTGTCCAGCTTGGGTTCGTTGGTCACTCCTGATCCACACAGCTGTGGCAGAGAGTCAGTCACACATGACTAACATGGCTGCCAGGGTTTTCTCCTATTAACCTCCCAGACAGTGTCAGGACTTTGAAATATAACTTCTTCCTAACTTCTTCCTACCAAAGAGGAGTTTTTTTCCTGAAACAGCATTAACCTTTTTTTTTTTTATTAAATAGCCTTACTTTGTTTCCTTTTCAAAATTCAGAACCAGCCATTTTCTGCTTATCTAAGAAGAGCTGAGTCAGTGGTCCAGCAATAGTTCACATGGGCGAGTTCCAGTTGGACATCCTAACACCATTACCCATACTTGCATTGTTGCCCCACATACACAAACTTCCGGGCTTGCAACAGCTCAATAAGAACCTGCAGCAATTCACCTGGCATCGGCACAGTTTATTGTTGTGCAAGCCATCCCGCTTGCCACAGGACACCTTGATTTGTGTTAACATTCTAATGCACTAATCTTCTTAATACCCCTTATATTTATTTATGACATAAATCACACCCTGCTCAGAACTAAGTTGTTGCTGCTCTTTTGGGTTGTTTTTCCAACTCTCCTGCTGGGTGTATTTATGTTATGCTGTGTTGTGTTGCTCTCCTTCTGCAAATTTGTCTGAGTTTCGACTTTTACTGCTGATTTAGCAAACATTTTATACTCTGCAATGAACTGTAAACATTTTTCCTTCTGACAGATCCATTATGACAAGTGTTATAAACTTTTCAGTGCCGACTGTATCTCTTCTATTGAGCTGCTCTTTATATCAATTTTACTATGCACAGAAAACGATGCTTGGTAATATTGCACCTGTCTGAGCACAGGCAGGGAAATCAGGAAGTCCTGCAACATGGAGCATTTATACACTTAGCTTTATTACATCTGTTTCTGGTTTATATAGCATGTTAGTGGGAATCAAGCTTTAACAGTAGTCAAACGTGCTGAAACTAGCCCATGAACTCCAACTTCTTTCCATTTAAAAGTGTGTATATAAACACACAAAACATTTTTAAGTAGCTGACAAAGCTTCCTATTTCTTAGCAGGTCTAAAATGTCATAATGTATATACATTAAACCCAGGTTACACCTGAGAATAAACATTAATCCCAAAGAAGAAACATTCATCCCGCTAAGCCATACCCATATCCTTGTATTATTTTTTCAGATGGTGGTAGGGGCTGTCTTTCATTTACCAGCAGTTTTCAATGAATAAGAATATAAAACTTCTACCAAAAAACAGCAAAGAAAAAATAAGAAAGGAAACAAACTCATGTGTTATGGGTTGAATTGTGTCCCTCCCAAGTTTCAGATGTTGATGACCTAACCAACCCCAGTACCTCAGAAAGTAACCCTATTGGAGATGGGGTCTTTAAAGAGGTAATTAAGTTACAATGAGACCATCAGATGTGGCCCTAATCCAATATGACTGATGTCCTTATTAGAAGAGGTTATTAGAATACACAAAAGAAAGATCATGTGAAGGCACAGGAAGGAGAAGACAGCCATCTACAAGTCTAGGAGAGAGGACTCAGAAGAAACCAACCCTGCCAATAAGTTGATCTTGGACTTGTAGCCTCCCCAGGACATTAATTTGTATTATTTAAACCACCCAGTCTGTGGTACATTGTTATGGTAGCCCTAGCAAATTATGTATATATAATTTTCATACATTGTTTCATTTGACTTCCACAATAATCCTTGGATATGTACCTACCATCTTCATTTCAAAGATGAATGAATTGAGGCTCAGAGAGATTAAACAAATTTCTCTGGGTCACCCAGCCAGATGTTAAAGAGCTACAGTTAAAATGAAGACTCAAAATCTGTGCTCTCTTCCCTTTACATGTTGTCTCTTCTGTAAATTTATCTGTCCATCCCATTGGTGCTACCATATAATGCATAATGAAGTAAGATGAAAAGGAAGGCCCACCATGTCTAGGCTACATGCAAATCTTCAAAGTTTGCCCCCTGTTGTTAACTTTCCCATTCTGCTGAATAAGGCATGCATTTGTGAGATTTGTTTTTCAAATATAAGAACAGCTCTGATTAAGCCAGATCTCATTATTAACATTCATGGAATTAACTCTAATAAAGACCGGAAACCAATATTTCCTTTGAAGAAGGCATTCTGGTTCACACCACCACATACATTGAAAAGAGTTTCACTCTTCATTCATCAACTTAAAATGGAACAAATAGCTGTTGACTGTCTTCTCGATGGTGGGCACCATGTTTGGCATAAAGGATGCAAAATGGATAAAACAGAGTCCCTGCCCTCGCACAGATTTCATTATAATAACCACACTGGTTAGGGTGGCGTTCATTTGCTTCCTTGTGTTTGTTCTGCTTTTTTTCCCCACACATCTCTCTTCTTTATAAATGGAAAGCCTCAAGCTCATGGACTGTGTCTTATTTGCCTTTGTGGCTCCAATACCTGGCAGAGAGCCTGGCGCATATTAAGAGCTCGATAAATATTTTTAAATTGAATTGAGATTCCAAATTTATAGCTGATGAAGATGAATGAATACCCTATTACTTGACAGGAGTTCAAGGGACATTCTGAAAACTGCTGATAGCAGCTCAGCCCTTGTACACCATGCATAAATACCAAATGTTCAAATGGCTCATAAAGCTGCCCTAATGTGAAAAGATAATCTTAGACACCAGGTCACTAATTGTTGCCTTCTTTTTCCTACTTTTCTATTCCTATTTTTGTAAAATAGTGTGACTTTTATAATATTTTTTCACTTTGATTTAAAAACAAGAATTATAGAAAATATGTAATGCACAAAATATAAGATGACTCACCTTGGTGTCATAACCTAGAGATAAACACTGTTATATTAAAAAAAAATTATCTTCCTAGTCTTCTATGACTGTAGTTATTGTAAATATATTCTGTTATGGGTAGGAATCACACTATACAGAAAGCTCTATAACATCTCTCTTTCACAAAAAACTTTATTGAAAATATTGCCCCATACCATTAAATATTGAAGTATGATTTAATAGACTTGAATGACCTTTACTGGATTTAATGGGTAGTATATACTTTTCATTCATTTTTTTAGTGCCTATCTACTGTTTACCAGATGCCATGGCAGACAGTAGAGCTACCAAGATTATAAGGCTTAGCACCTACATTTAGAGGTTGTATTATGACCTCTGGATATTTTCTCTTCACTGTATGAAATTATCCAGCATTAATTTATTTGCCTAGTGTTAATTTTTCAGTAAATAATATGTTTTGAACAGAACTTATGTGCTAACTCCTACCCATTCTTTTATTCAAAATATATACCGAGTATTTAATATATGAAAGGCTCTGTTCTAAGCAATGGGAAGATATCAGTAAACAAGACTGTTAATGTTTCTGTCCTCACAGAGTTTAGTTTTTTGTGGAGGGACAGAGAAAATACACAGGCTAGAGAAAGGAGACAGTTGTTTAGGGTTAGCAGGTATGAAGAAGAATAAAACAGGGTTGGGGGAATACGAAATTGTGGGAAGAGGAGGCAGTTTTACAATGGGGGGCCATGGCAAACTTTAGACATAAGGTAGCAGTTCAGATATGACCATAACAGTGTGAGAGAACAAGTCCTTCAGGTTTCTGAGGAAAGAGGTTCAGGCAGAAGAAAAAGCAAGTGCAAGAGCACCGAGGCAGGAATATATGCCTTGTTGGTGGGAGGAAGCCTGAGGAAGCCTGGAAATGAGAGTGGCAGGAGCATGGCAGGAGGTGATGGTGGAGAATGAGATAGGTCCCAGTATATCATAAGGTGTTGGAGCAATAGGTGGAGAATGAGATAGGTCTCAGTATATCATAAGGTGTTGGAGCAATAGGTAGATAAAATGGTACGGAAAACTCCTGGAAGTTCTTTTCTGTATATTTCTATCTTCTCAGTGAAATAGGAATTCAAGTCATCATTTGAAAGTGGGGAGGAAAAGAGGCAGGAAGAAACTAGCTTTGAAGGACTGCAGAAAAGCATTAAGAGCTCATTCTTGGATAAGCAACTTCCTATATTCTTCAGTGGAGCTGTTCTTTGTGCCCGTGTCACTCAGTTTGTTCTTCCTATTTCGCTTCACAGAACTCTGTGCATCACTCTTTCGCAGCACTTTTCACGTTATTTTAATTAGCCTCTTACATGACTTTCTCCCTGATAGACTGTGAGCTCTTCAACGGTTTGGGTCATCTTTGATTCACCAGTGTAACCACAGCACAGTTGGGAACACACTGTAAATAACGATTAAATCTCTGTGGCATGAAAGTATTTGATGAATGAATCTTCTTAATGACCTGTTTTTATCCATTTTTTTTGTCAAGGGTCTCAGAAACTAAGTCCAAGCATGAATACAAAAATGTATCATCCAGTCTTATTGAAAAAACTTTTGGACAATTTTTGAATTAGTTTTTTAGACTCTAGAGTTCCACACTTTTGTAAGCAGCAGTTCTTTCTTCCTTCCTTCCTTCCTTCCTTCCTTCCTTCCTTCCTTCCTTCCTTCCTTCCTTCCTTCCTTCCTTTCTTTCTTTCTTTCTTTCTTTCTTTCTTTCTTTCTTTTTTTCTTTCTTTCTTTCATGCTTCTGAAGTTGCATTAAGATGTTAACATAGCACAAAAAAACAGATCTAGAAGGGGTTTAAGAACATTAAGTCACCCATTTACACTACTGTAGGACATGGAAGACAAATAAGTTTCACCCATATAGCAATTCCTGGTGGTTGGTAGTGGCTACATGTTTAAAGGGACCCAAAGGATCTACTTGTATTTGGAATGGAAGAGTAGCATCTTCAGGTATGAATGCCTACCTTGGACAGTGGCATGTCTCTGCTGAAATGCCAAATGTGGACTAAGATATTGTTAGACCTTTGCTAAATCCAACACAATGTGTATCTTTCAGTACTCGGTTATTCCATACCCTTCATCGAGAACGTCTTTGCTTATTGTGCTATATGCTGAGAACACATCGATGAATGAATCGGGATTCTTTATGTGTTCTTTCAGCTTACAGAAGAGACGCAAATAAGTCTAAATATAATACAATATGAGGGAAACTTCTTAGGGGAAGTTTAGGGTGCAGTAGGAACACATATAATGAGGGACCTAAATCAAAACTGGGGGAGACAAAGAATTCTTTTCTGAATAAGTAATTTCTGATTTCTTATTCTGCATATAAGAAGCTTGGAAATTGCCAATCTAACAAGAAAAAGCTAAACAGACGGAAAAATCACCTCCTCTTGTATCAGTAAGAGAGGGGAGGACACAGGGAAACCACTGACACCAAGATTGGAGAGACAGACAGGTGTTTATGGAAGTCATGGCTTCCTGGAGCAGAGGCTCAGAGGCAGAAACAGTGACAGGAACCAGTTGTGGGATGGGAAACTGGAATTGTGATTGACAGATTGCTGGGAGCTCAGTGTGGACAAATATGAGAGTTAAAAACTCCAGGTGGGGGCCAGCCGAATGTGAAAAATATTGCAGAAATAAGCCTGGTCCAGATTATGTCTCAAAATTGGATTCATAAAATTGGACCTTATTTTAAGAGCACTGGAAAGGCTTTGATGAGTTTAATAACAAGAATGACAAAATTAATTTTGCATATTAAAATTACCATTCTGCCTAAATTATGCAGGATGGCTTGTCAAGAACCATGTCTGGTGATAGGCAGGCAGGTAGGCAGACATCGCAAATATCAGACAAGAGGTAATGGAGGCCTAGAATGGAAATGTCAAGGAAGATGAAAGTAAGTGAAGGGAGTTGAGTGGTACTTAGCAAACAAAATCAACACAGCTTCCTACATTAGAAGTTGGTAATGTTAAGAGAAAGACACATGCCCTTTAGGTCACCTGTCTAGCAAACTAGGCAAATTAAAATAACATCCATGGAAATAAAGGGAATAAGAAGCAAGTTTAGAGGAGGGAGATTATGACTTCAATTCTGAGGTTGAATTATTGGAGTTTGTGGAACATTTAGGAGTAGATGTTCTCTAGGCAGTTAGATATATGAGTTTGAAGCTCAAAGGCAAAATGTAGGTGGGAAGAATAAGTCTGGTAATCATAATTATAAACAGTAATTAAAATCATAAGTGATGATGATCCAAGGAAAGGATATAGAATGAAATGAAAAAACTGATGTTGTCACAGGTCTGTCTGATTCCTCAAGTCCCATGGATGTTTTTGATTCTGAGGAACTTCCATCCTGAACTGACATTAAATTCCAAGCTCATGGCTCCTCCCCGGACCGTGGCCTCTGGACTCCTTCTCATATCTGGTCCCAGTCTCATGTCTATCCACTACCAAAGAGTTTCCTGCTTCATATGCAATCCCCATGTTCCTATGGCAGACCCTAACATTAATGCTAGCGTCCAGTATTTTCAATGGACCCTCCCATTAACGTGACAAGCCATGGAAGGCTAAGCATCTTGGACAACTGCACAGAAGATATTTAGCCCTCAAAGTCTCTGGTAACTCTTAGGATCAGAACCCAAAGGAACCGTTCATATCAAGGACAACAAGAGCCTCTTCATTACTGAATCTTCTCAGCAGTCTTAAAAATTTTATTTCTTTACCTCTTCTCAACATGTATTATATTAGCATTGAGAATTCTCATCAACTTGAAACAATCTTTTCCCTCAATTTTGTGCCAGCACATACTTCACAATTTATTGTGGCCTCTCTGGATACTCATCAATTCCTTTATGGCCTCCTCCTTCTCTGCCTGAAACTTAAATTGGAGCTACTCAGGGTTGTTTATAAAATTCATTTTTCTCTTTTTCTATTTCCTTGAGTCATCCTATCAATTTGCATGATTTACTTCTCTTTCGTTGGCAACCTTTGGTTATGTACCAAGTCATTGTTGATTTTTCTGACTAAAATACTACTCAACTCCATTCACTTATCTTCATCTTTCTTGACACCATTCCATTCTAGTCACCAGCATATCTTGTCTTATTATTGCAATGCCTGCTAGGTAGGTCTGTGAGGCATAGAGAATAGAAGCTCCCAACTCCATATCTAGTCAATAAAACAGCTACATTCATTTGTGCCTTCTTTTTAAAATGTATTACTTAATTAACGAATCAATAAATTTCAAAAAAGTTAATTTTTTGTACTCTCCAATTGCCAATTCTAACCTATTTTATATTTTCCAAGAGAGATGATTTTACTAACAAGATGTATCACAAGAATGGCTCAGAATATGCATTATGAGTAATTATATCTCAAGACAATTTACACTCTGGCATAAACAGACTCTTTCTGCATTAAGGCCCCTTAGGAAATAATTCTATTGTAATATTAATTCCATTTCATAAAGCTCTGGTTGATGTCAATGAGATTACAGCCAACACTCTTCTTGTTAAATAATAAGTCATTTTAATGTGTGTGTAAAGCATGTTTTGACAAGACAGTATGATATTATTATTATTATTTATTGTGTCCAAGGCACCTCTCAGCCTGTAGGAAATTAGCTTAATATCACATTACGGCTCCTCTAGCTTCTGCTCTAATGGGCTTCCAGACAACAACAGCCTGTTTCTACTCCTTCAAGATGGCTTAAAGAGTCTGTCTGCTCCTGCTGAGCTGGTCTCTATGAAGAGTGTAGTTTTTAATTTGATCTCTGTTCAGCCTCAAGCATTTAATTTGCAGTTTAGGAATTAGGAGAGGTCTGCAATGCAGATCAACAGGGTAAAAGCTGTTAAGATTTTCCAATACATATTGAAGAAAGCTGAGTGGGAAGGAGCAAGTCTATTGCACTGGGAGAAACCATACACTAAAACCTGAAGGACTGAGTCTGCCTTCCATTCAGAGAATTTGAACTCTTCTTGCACTGCCCTGAGACACCGTCATGCTCTCTTCATGGGAAATCCTAATGTAGAGAATTCCTACAGCTGAGGGAAATAAAAAGGGAGGTTCAAACCAAAAGAAACTGGACAAAAGAGGGGAGATTCAAACCAGAAGAAAACAACTAGACACCTAACTGCCCCACCACCAAATAGTTAACCAAGGATTAGTTGTGAAGTTTTTTATCACTTTTATAATTGTTGCCAATGCTCATCTTCTGATGCATCAAGAAAGGTCAACGCATCCACCCCCCCCATCAATACAACACCACACTCATTCTATCCATGGTCCTCTACCTAACAACCCTCCTTCTGCCTCCCAGTTATCTAAATTCTACTTACCACTGGAGTTCAAACTATCTGTTCCCATATTTATAACTCCTTAAGAGCTTTCTAGACTATTCCAAAACCATGCCACACCCATTTCTCATTTATTTTACATATATATATATATATATATATATATATATATATATATATATACCAATATACATGAGATAACTGAAAACAAGTGACAGAGTGTGAAACACTGATTATATATATACTGTATCATTAATTGTTCTGAATTGTCTCACATATGTTGGTTCTTCCCCTGCAGCTGGATTATAATTTCAGAAAGAGCACATACCTTCTTTTAGGGTTAAGTGGCCTAGATCTCAGCCCTGGCTCCATCCAAACTTGGATGGAAACTTGCTTTTTCCATGCAAACTTGCTTTGAAATGTGGTCAAGGCTGCCACAAAATTATATGAAAATTTTATGTAATTTCATATTATATGGAAAATGTATTTCCTGTTATTTTAAACCTTCATTGTGTACCTTTGCAAAGACAATGTTGGAGTAGATGAATCTATTTTGCTTTACAGCTCTGATTTCTTATTTATGATTCTGTTTCTCATATTTCAAATAAAAGTTTATATATGGCTGGACACATTGTAATTCCTCAATAAATAAGTGAATTTCCTTTTTGTTCCTGACTGGCTAGATGGATATATGCATATATGGATGGATGGATGGATGGATGGATGGATGCATGGATGGATGGATGGATGGAAAATGGAGTAATGGAAGGATATTTGCAAGACCTACTTGGAGGGATTTCATTTCTTTTTGCCATCCAGTAGAAGGTACAGATTGATTTATAACTGGGTACATGCTTTACCCAATACATGAGCGGAAACCTAAGACTCTACTCTGCTGGAGATATCTCAGCGCAGAAACTACCTAAGACGTGTGCTTCTCTCTGAGCCACTTCCCTGGAGTACTAATAACCTAAGGGCTACATAGGTAATGCCCAATACTGAAGGTTTTGGACCGTTAGCCAAGGAACAGAAAAAGAGCCATGCCAAGCCATTTATTTTCTCAAAAGGAAACGGTGCCCACTTTTTTCCATTCAAGTATCACATAATGAAAATGTCTCCCAGACATCATCAGAGTCGATTGAAACTCATAACCCCCAAGCTCATTTTTCACCCTGTTGCTAGCTGGTCTATTTTTCACTTTAACTTAACCTTTTGACAAGTCATATAAAAGAAAGGGTGAGAGAATGTCTCTGGTGTCAAAGCCTGCCTCCCTCTCCCTCTAGAACATACCATGTCATGTAGGCAGGTGAGAAATGACTTTATTATTGCTTCCAAGAACTAAGAATGGCCATGGATTTCTAATGGAGCTATTTCCCCTGAACAAGTGTATTCCACAGATGGGTAGCGTCTGCTTGGCCTGTTAATGTGCAAAGTGACTCATGCTATTTAGTCACATCATGCAGTAGAGAAGAAACAGCCAGATCACCTTATACAGTTGCTAATATTTAGACAATGCAGTTATTTAGATTTGATTAACTAGTTGAGGGACCACTACTTCATTTCTGAGGCATCTAACTTAGCATGTGTTGGTATTTCCTATATACACTTGCAACGTTCTTACATTCACTTTTAATATAGAAAGGAGTAATATAAGGTAACACCAATAGGGTCATCTGAATTTTTTTCCAAATTATTCCATGTTCCTTCGCTTATCAGCAATCTCATTTTCCCTTAATAGTTGAGATAAGCCAATGTACCTTGTAACTTCCAGTGTTCCCATTTACCCACTGACCAGAGAGGTTTCACACGGCCAAGAAGAACACCTCCCTTCCAATTTAATAAAACCTGTGTTCTGGATCAGTGTTGTGTTCTCTGGTGGAAGCATTCGTACTTTGAGCATTAAGACATCTGTAGTTATAGGAACCATAGTCAAAAAGCTAAAATGTCACCTGTAGGTAACTAGTGATAACAATAAGTGAAATGACCTCTGTTTCCGTCCTTTGGTTCCAGGATCCCTGTATACACACAAGACTGTGTGTTGCATATCCTCTATCAGAGCATCCCAGCGTTATAAGGCATGACCTCCAAGCTAGAGTTTATATGAGTTTCCCTTGACATCCTACCATTCTGTGAGTCTGTCTCTGAGTGACAAGGATATGGGAAGACCAATGATTCCTATAGACATCATTGACTCATTCTTTCCCAGAAAGGTTCACTTTGCATGTGATAACATGGTAAGGCATTCAGTAAGTTTCATGTGACATTTCAGGCAAAAAAGAATGATGAGAAAGATGAAGCAAATACCAATTCAGATGTTTTTCAAGTTAGGGTTAATTACTATGTCCTACCTGATAAATAGGGGTTTACCATAATCAACTGTTGCTGAGTAGTTTCTTTATTATTAAGTCAGTCATTTGGGGGCCAATGTTTGGTTGCTATTGCTCATAAGTTCAACAGTAGCAAAAGAGAAATCAACTTTGCAAAGGGAAGCCCCTGTAATTAAACCCATGCATAGTTTTCATGACTTCTTAGTTCAGGTGCCTTGTGAGCAATTTCTGGAGAGCTGAGGAAGGAAATTGACTGTTGCCTAGTTTATTTCTTAATAACCTTCTTCACAAATATTATCAAATGCTGGGCCCCTTTCAAGAGATCCATCCACATAAATCTTCCCCAGGTATTCTCCTTCCAAGTCCTTGACCATTCTATTCAAATCATTACCTCACCATTCAGAAATTACTGGGGGGATTTTCCTGCTCCACTGTTTTTCAGTGCCAGATTGGGCTTAGAATGTATTAGCAGTCAACTTCCATTGGGTGCCAATTTATTATGCAGATCTATCTAAACAACTCTTGATTATTTTTTCCTCCTTAGACAACTGGTCAGAGGTAACTCCCCATGACACTACAATTACAGGCTGAAGGTGGGATGGCATTGAACCATGAGTAGACCATTGAAAATATGTGCAATCCTGTGTCTTCAATACCTTCTTGATTTAGATCTATCACTTTGACATGATTATTAAGTCACTAGACACAACCAATCTGAAGACTCAATGGATCAAATAGTAAACATTTTATGATGGGCAGCTTGGGCTACATGGTCATTGTTATTTCATGATTAGGTGTTCATTCTGTCTTAGTTTCTCATGGGAGAGTAAAGCTATTTTGTTAAATGATGGAAGTTAAATTTAGAAGATGAGACAGTTTTGCTCCAAAATCATAAGGGCCTCCACTGGGAATCCCTTAGTGGAGCATATCCCAGGTACTATATAACATGTCCAGCTTCCCCATATATTCCAAGCACTCGTGGGTCTCTCCATCCTTAAGGGCCTAGGGTAGTGCTGCTTGCTCATTTTTCTCCTGGAATCTTTTTATCTTCTAGTTTCCAACCCAAAACTAGATGTATTTCAGATCATCTGGCAAAAATGAATCAGAGCAGAATATCAAAATATGATTTATTTTGCTCTCAAAACTCACAGTTGCACACTGTGTGTTTCTTGGTATGGAGTGAGGCAATGTTATATACTTTGCAGATATCCCAATACATCCCAGATTATTGGACCCACAGAAACTTCACTGAGCTGGCATATATTTATCGTTTTATCTCTAACCTTGTTATGTGACATGTCCCTAATACATCTAGAACACCAGCTACTTCCTGCTTTCTAGATCTTGTCAACATGAGGTCACCATTGGAGTAAATCTGCATAATGTCCTATGGCTTGACAAGATACTCAGCACATCAAAAGACTAAATTGTGGGACAAAGCTGACATAATCTTGATACAATATAACAAAGGTATACTGCCATTTTAGCCAAATACCTACAGAGTAACTCTAGAGTTTTCAGTCTATCACGATAAGAACAATTATCATATCAATAACTATATCAAGATTCCAATGGCTATTTTGAATTTCTTAAATGAGAAGGCTGTATATGGAACAGTAACTTCAACTGGTCACCCTCTGAGAAGTGTGGGAGCTACGGAGATGCTCCATCTAGGCCCCTTTCAAGGAAGGATTCGCTGCTCTCCTGCAAGAGGTGTGGTTAGGTGACAGTTTCCAGATATTAATAGTAGCACCTTCAAGTTGATTTTCACTGAGCTGAGATTATACTCTCTTCTTCTTGGGCGGCCCTGCTTAATGACTTACAAGGTTATGGGTGGCCAAATAGGCTGGCACTTTTTGCCCATGGTGGGACTTGGCAAGAAGGAAATCTTTGCCCTGGAGCTCCCTGCTTGGTTGGCAGAGATTTTGTCAGATATGTATCATGTCTTATGGGTTCCCTTGCACAACCTGCTTCCTCCTCCCTTCTTTTCACAGATAATACAGAGCAATAAATGTTTTGTACTCTTAACTGCGTCTCAACCTCTGCTTCCTGAAGACTTGAACCTGTAGTGCAAAGTTTGCAATACACCCCTATTTTTTTTTTCTAGAAACGGTCTATTGTCTGCTCCTGAACTAGAGACGTAAAAGAGAGTATTATTAATTTTAAATAGAAATTATCTTCTCTTCACCTTTAAATTGTTTGGTGGTGGCACAAACTGTCAAGTCTTTCAGAGGTGAGATATTGGTTCAAATGTTCTATTTTGGTAGATGGGGTTAGCACCAGTGCTTCTTCTGTGGCCTGAACTGGTGTAATAATTCCACTCTATGGATTATACTATAGTATCTCTCCAGGGACTCCACTAGGTTCTGAGTCTGTACCGACTATATACTCAGGAACTTGGAAGAGACAACAGGGTTATAATGGTTTGGTCTTAAGGGTTTCCCTGCTCAATCTTGGCATTGTCTCTTTCCTCAGAGTTCTTTTTTCCTGTATTTATTTGGTTTTTGTCTTTAATGTTACAAGATTCTCTCAAATGTTTGGTGATCTTTAGCACTCTGCTCCTATTAAACATTGAAACTGAAAAAGTTGATTAGTAATGTTTTATGTGAAGCCCAGGCTTATCAACCAGTGGTCTTCACTACAGGATGATCTTTTGTTGAGCTGTTTCATAGGAGGGACACCTACCTGTCTATTTCTACAGGTATTTTCTTTTGAGATAGTCAGTTTACCCAGACAAGAAGCATCTGGCCTTCTGCCTGAAAGGTTTAAGGCTGCTAGCGTGGAAGTCTAGCAGGTAAAGGGTGTTAGCAGTCTCCTTTTTCACTTAACCACTTTGATTTAATTATGAAAGCCCTACTCTCAGTTCTGCCCCATGTCACCAAGATCAGTCTCTGGTTCACCCTTTCCAAGGAATCATTTTCCCATCTCCTTCTTGTGTGAGAAAGAAGACATGGGTGTCTAAATAATTCTTCTATAGGCTTCTGACCCATCTTATGGTTTTCAGCCACACATGCAACCTACTTTCACAGGTATTTTCCATCTTTAATTCCTAATGCATTTTTGTGGTTTTGTGGTGGTAATCCCCTTGCTTTGGGACTTTCCCCACACTGATTTGGGTTTAATTGTTATCTGGCTCACTAAGACAGCTGCTAATCACTAGACATTATTTCTGTCATATATCCTACTTTTTCTTTTGTCTTTGTGGGTTATAACTTACAGCTTTCTGCCAGGATTCAGATGGTAAACATTAATGCCCAATCCTGTGTGAAGTAGAAATGTCCTTGCTTATTTCTCATTCCAGAAAAAAAGTTCTCCTTCCAGGCATCAAAATGGCCAAACCTAAGTGTATTCTTGAGCCCTAGCTGCCGGAGTTCCCGGAAAACAAATCAGAATGGCCTTGAAACAGGTGTCTCTCACCAAAACTGATACAAGGACAGCTTTAAACATCTAACATTTCAAATGTTAAGTAGGCAAAAGGTGTTGGAGGGGGCAGGGAGCCAGGTATTACACTCGCCCAGTGCTCTATCTAATCCTCTCTACCTACTGCCATCTCATGTCAGCCTGCCATGAGTGGTTTCTTCCTGAGCTCACTATCTAACTGCACCCATTCAAAGTTTGTCCTCAAGCAGGTGGCCTTAAGAAGTATAATTAATCAATAAGATGACAACAAAAATGAGAATTCCAATGACAACAACTAGATTTTTATCATCAAACCTTGGAACAAATTCCTTTTTGTGATGCTAATCAATAATATCTGAAAAGTGTCTTGCTCTCAAATTAATTTGACAAATTCCTAGTAAGTAAATGTAAACAGGCTTTTTTATATATTTTTTTTTCTGGTGGGACTTCTCATATCCTTCTAATATATAAATGTTAAAATGGAAATAAAAGAATATAATAAGAAATGATAGAACAAAAGAGCTGAAATATCAAGGGCTATTTAGCCAAAAACCCTAAATTTACAACAATGTAACTCAGGCCTACTGTGGAAAATTGACATGTCCCAGGAAATGCAGCTAATTTTTGAAAATGTTACACCGGGTACCTAGGACTGCTAACTTTTAGTTAAAAGCTCTTTCAAATTTATGTGTCCTGCCTTCGTGGAGCTAATAGAATATATGTGAACTACTGAAAGTGGCTACATTTTTGTAATAACATATGTGACTTTTTTCTAATATTTAGGAAATTCAGGTAGATAAAATCAATGAAGAATACAGGTTATGTTCTGGAATGAGGCAACCCTGGGTTCACATTTGGGTTCCACTTTTTAATCCTTAATAACCCTGGATACATTGTTTAATCTTCTTAAATACAAATTTTCATATCTGTAAAATGAGAATCAAACCTATTTCTTGAGTTCGCTATTAGGACTACATGAAATAATAGGTAAGAACTATTTATTTCGGTATGACCAGCACATAATGCTCATTTAATAAATTATTTCTCACTAGCATTATTTTTATTACTAGTATTATTCATGAAACAATAAACAATGGGAAAGCAGATTATAATAAACTATGTTATTTTGAAGATAAATCAGTCTCTTTTGCCCACACCCACAATAACTCATGAATATAATTACAAGATTTCTTGATTTATCATTATTGCTAAGCTTCTTGATAAAGGACAGATATAGCATTTACATTTTTTGTGCTATCCATTTAATATTCAACTAGCCCTAAACAGCTCTTACCCCTTTCATTCCCCAAAAATAATATTTGCTAAGATCATCAATGTTGAAGAACAGTAGACATCTTTCTCTCTCCATCTTCCTTGACCCTTCAGCAACTTTCAAAACAGCTGGATCCCTTTCTTTTTGTGTGTTTCTGACTTTTTTTCCCCTTACCCTACTAACAGCCCCCAAGCAGTATCTGTTAGAATGCTGTGCAGTTTCAGAGCAGAATGGGGTTATTAAGGAAATCTCGGACTTGGAACGAAACAGACAGGTTCCCATCTATCGACCCCTTCATTTGACAAGGAGCTATGAATCATCTATCATGTGCCAGACACTGTTTTGGGCACCTAGAGGTTTGTGCTTAGCCTCTTCTTTCTCAAGTCTACATCCCAGATGGTCTCATTCATTTCAGTGACCACAACTCTGAAATCTACACCTCCAGCTCCACCTTCTCCCTGGACTTCTAACCCGGACATCACCATTTGGATATCTCATGCAAAACCTCAATTTGTTCGAAACCGAAGTCATCATCTGGAAACATGCTCCTCTTCCAGTGTCTGTCCTAAGGAATGTATCAGCAACCTCCCAGGAACTCAGTATACACATCTTGGAGTATTCTGTGACCTCTTTCCTTCCCCAGCATCAATCCAATGCAGCACCAAACTATCTATTCTGTTCCCTTGGAGACTTGGACATTATGGTTGGTCCCAGCAGTTTATGTGTAACATCTTTACAAACTTTGAAAAAATACTACTTCTGTACATTCGATAGAATGATTAAGGAAACATTCTTTCTCCTAAAAGTTTTTACAGATTTTTTGTGGAATCAAGAAACACAAATAAAATGGATTTTTAAAAAAGGTACCCCAGGACTGGCTGAGTGGCACAGTGGTTAAGCGCTGGCTTGGGAAGCCAGCGACCCCGGTTCGGGTCCCACATATGAGGGCCAGTGACACTGCCCTCAAAAATAAAATAAAAAATAAAAAAGGTACCCCATGCCTAGTTTGACTGTTAGCCTTGAGGTATCTGGGTCTTATCACTATTGAAAAGATAGTATCAATATCATGGAATTCTAAAACATATTTTAATGACAAACTAATAATTTTACATGTGTTAAATGCAAATGGCTTCAAATGGCAGAGGGAAGTGCTTATAAAATTTGTCACTGTCAGCTCATATAAAGGAAATACTAAAAATATCTCTGCAGGCAGCAGAATAACTGGTAAATAACTAGCAAAAAAGGTTATTAGTAGTATAAGCTTTAATACTTATTTGCCATCAATGAAATGGTCCAAAATAAATATCTGAAATAATGACAAAATATGACATTTCCTATTCAAAAACAGCAGCTGGAGGAATGTTTATTATATTAACAAAATGGGATAGGAGAAATTAATTAAGTATATGTCTTCCAGACTATAAAACCTAGAACTCAAAGCACTTTAGAAACACATGGCTAATCAGAACTGGGGTGTTATTACAACTTTTTTTCCCATCCACTTCATGGTGATATAGTAACACTTGCATTTTCTTTGGTAGAACCAAGTACGAATGTAAACTTTTAGTGAAAGAAACAGGAAGCTAAATAGCCTTCCAGATTGTTTGAGATTTTTTTTATTTTTTTCTGAAATTTCTTAAGTACTGCAAAAATGATCTCTTTTGTTATATAAGGGTCTTTAGAAGAAAGGATTGTTGAATCCACTTGGAACCGGAACCATCCTTCTGCTGTAGGTAAATATCAAGTCAAAATAAAAGACATTTGCAATACCCAAACTTTAGGGTTTTTTGTTAGTTTGTTTTTGTTTTTTCATTTCTCACAGATCACAATTGAAAAAGAGTTAATTCTGAAATTGTTAAACACATGCTGATTTTCTTTGGTTATTATTATTGATTATCTTAGCCCAGCCAGCTGCTGCCTTCAGGGGTACAGAAAAGGTCCTCAGACTTCATGGCTCCCATTGCAATGTTTGCATTCAAGCTATTAAGGAAACGCCAAGCTGTATTTTATTTTTAAATATTGTAGCTAGGATTGTTAGTCATGTTTCTAATGATTAGAAGATTTGTGATAACAGCTGGGTTAAATGAAGAAACTTGGTAATTATATTGTTATCCAGAGTGACCACAATGATTTTAAGAATTACAAGAAAAGAAGTTGAGTCAGGCAATTAAAGGAGCTTTTCAAGTTGTTCTGTGTTTAAGGCATTATTGCTTAATTCAATGTGAGGACTTTTGTGAAAAGTGGCATTCATGGCCTGAGGGAGTGGCTTCTTCTTCTCCAGCCTTGATTAGACTATAAATGCAGTAGCAGACTCAACTCTCTTTGTCCCTTGATGGCTGTGAAGAAACAAGCTTCCATATTGTGAGGGTCAACAGAGATGGCCACATTACTAGGAACTGCAGTTCCTGTAAGAACTGAGGTTGGCTTGGACAAACTCAGAGCAGCCCCTGGCCAACATCCAGAAATTAGCCAGAGCCCTCAGTTGTCCAGTCCCAAGAGAATGAAATGACTTCTGTTAAAAAATGAGAGATCGTGAAAGCGGATCCATTGACCCTTGATTCTCCAAGTTAGAACCAAGTATTACAGAGCATCTGCCACAGGACATGCAGTCCTACCATCTATCTAGAAATAGGAGAACCAGAATATTTTTCAACAATACTAATGATAAGCAAAACTCTTTATATTAAATAGACTTTCTAGATGATACCATACATATATGTTCTCCACTTTGAAATTCATTTTTCTCAGCTAAGCTTTACTTTCTCCTTGAAAACCCCTTTGACCGTGCCTAACTACAATTTTGTGTCACTAGCCTCTCTTGGGAGAATTTGGGGTTCTTGAAGTACTTGAAAAGGGCAGTCGGTGCTTCTCAGCAGCAGGAAAGTTAGTGAAGCAGAGTGGAGGCCCCCTAAGGCTGTGCACAGAAATGCAGAATTAGGGCACTGGGAATACTTTTCACTTTCCATTTAGATAAACCAAGAAGGTTCATTTTCCATTCAGATAAGGCAAGAGTTGGAGAACTTTTTTTGTGAAGGCACAGGCAGTAAATATTTTAGGCTTTGCAGGCCAAATGGTCTTTGTTGCAGCTACGCAGCTCTGCCACTGCAGCTTGAAAGCAGCTATAGACAGTCTGTTTATGAGTAAGCATGGCTGTGTTCTGATAAAAATGTATCTACAAGTGTCAAGAAAGAGCCAGACTTGGCCTTCAGCTATAGCTTACTGACCTTTGAATTAAGCCATTAGTTTCAT
This sequence comes from Aselliscus stoliczkanus, assembly GCA_033961575.1. Lineage (NCBI taxonomy): Eukaryota > Metazoa > Chordata > Mammalia > Chiroptera > Hipposideridae > Aselliscus > Aselliscus stoliczkanus. The sequence goes on from CM066736.1 coordinate 119,538,697, forward strand.
AGAATCTTACAGATATATGCGACCACAAGATTCATCTCCAAATACTTCATCCTGTAGAAGAGGAAACTGGGCCTGAAGGAGGGAAAAATCACCCTAACCTAAACTCACACAACTAGTCAACAAATAACTCTGAAGTGGAAACCAGGTCTCCCAACTCATAGCTCAGTGACTTGACACTGCATTGTGCAGCATCTATATTTGTTCTGTCTTGTTTTTTAAAAAAGTAGTTGCCTGAATCTTATTTTTCTTTTGCTCCTTTATATCAATTCTGAATGTTCAAATTTTTTTCCTTAACTACAGGAATAAATATTTTCTAGACTAATCAGAGGTAGACTGAGAAATGCATTTGATACCTCAATGTAGGAATGAAAACAAACTCAAATCTCTTTCTTCAAATGGGAATAGGGGTTTTAACTTTTTGGAGTTGCCTACTTCATGGGTAATCTCTTAAAATATAACAGATCCTACTTAGATAGCCTAAGTGTTTTATTCATATGAAGCTCTCACAAAACGATTTCACAACCTTTCTAGTCTTTCTGGACTCCAATTACACATATAGTAGTCTTAACATTGTTCACTGTTATTTATAATCTACTTTTAAAAAATGTTGCTCTGCTCTTCTCTTTACTTAATGCTTATTGATCTGTTTTCAAGTTCATTGATCTTTTCTTCTACAGTGTTCATTCTTCTATTAAGTCTAGTTAATGTTTATTGTTTTCTTTTGCATTGTTTCTTTTTTCATTGTAGGTATTACATTTTTACTTACAGAACTTTGACTTCTTTCATAGATCCCCTTTCTTTGTTCAGTAGCCACATCCATCTGCCTATTCATTTCACCTTTCTGTAAGCCCTTAAACATTTTAAAGTAATTATTTTACAGTTCTTGCTTGCTAATTCTAATATGTATTGCATATTTCACATTTGTAATTGTAAACAGACATTTCACATAGAAAAATAGTGGACTTTGAAGTATACGACTGCTTTGTTCCATTTTTCCAAAAAATGGTGAGATCTTTCCTATGGCTAACAACTAAGATAAAATGTCAAGTTGATCTGTAACAAAGTTTCAGCTTTAACAAGTTTGAGTGCATATTTGGTCAGCCTAACCACCAACCAGTGTGTTACTGTGATACCTCTTATGAGAGGCTAATCTCTTTTACTCTGGTGGTTTGGTCCAAGTGGCAGTTGGTTCATGCTTCACCTTCAGAATCACTAGTAGGGACCACTTTATTCCAAGTACAGTGAGAAGGCTCAAGAGTGCAGAGACTCATACTTTTTAGTTCTTCCTTCACTGTCACTTACTTAGACAGACTGCTTGGAATTGGGAATTGCCAAGCTAAAATGATTGTGGTTTTATCAAACTTGTAACTCCAAATCTCTTTACCTTCCCCACCGTGGCCTATAGCTTGTCCTTGTTATTTGTCTCTCCTCAACCCTCCACCTTCTCTAGAAGGCATTCTCCTCTTGCCCACACCTAGACCTGGCATTTTCCCTTAGGAGAGGGCCAGAACTCTCTCCTTACTTAGGAAGGGCTCCTCTCTTCTGAAATGAGTTCTTCTGGACTTTCATGAATCCACCATTTTTTGACAGTCTCAAATAGAAGTATGATTTTTATCAAATGATTTTTTTTTAGTGTTAATTCCTCTGACATTCTAATTTGATATAAAACTGTCTTTATCTACTACTCCATCATTCTCTCAACTGCCCCCACTGGCTCCTAGTTGATAGTTCAGTCTACTCTCCAATCTGATTCATTTACTAATGACTTACAAGTATCTGATTAATCTCATATCTGTCTGTTGGTTTGTTCGAGTCAATATGCTACAAAATGAGAGCACTGGATTTTCATTGGTTCCTGTATCCTTCAAGAAACTTTTGGGGTTACATGTTTTTGTTCCTCCATTCCTTACTATTTTCTATTTAACACCCATTTTAGGGTAGGTTCTCTAGAAGCAGAGCCTGATGTTGACATTTATGGGCATATGATTTATTAAGAGAAAGTTCTGAGGAGAAACTAAGTAGGGTTAGAGGAACATGAGGGGAATACTGAAGGGGCAGAGCAGGGCTGTGGGTATACATGAAGTTTAAATTCAACATGATCTCTTGGGGGTGTCTGAAGTCTGAACTGCATTGGAGGTTTTCCTTCCTTGAAGCAAGGGAGTAGAGTGACACATAAACCCCAAGCCTCTCTGGGTAAGACAGCTTTTGTCTCTGAAGGACAATTTTCAGGGAATGACTGCAATTGCGAGTCATCAGTCAAAACCTCCCAACAGCTGGGGATGGATGCCACAACAGAGATGGTGAAGGAAATACCAGGGTCCTGGGTAGGGGACAAATTGTATTCTGCTATGTTTCCAATTATCCTTACATGGCACATTGCTTCTACATTAAATCCTCCTGGGAATGATCCAGAAACAGAAAAAACCTTCACTGTAGAGAGACCATTAAAAAGTTCTGGCATACTAAAAATTAATTATGTAAGACACAGTTGTCTCTACCTTCCTGCGGGGGCAACTTACATGACATGATGGGGAGAAACAAAACAAACAAACAAAAAACAAACTTTTTTTGTTTTTTGGAATATTATCATTCCATTATCATTCATCCAATGAAACATTATCATTCCATTGCAGACAGAAAAACAAATAAGGTGGTATCTTCAAACAGCTGGTGAACCAAAAGAGAGGTCAGGGCACAGGTCCCATTTTGTATTGAGCAACGTTATCTATTTAATCATCTGTGGTCAAAAAAAATGACCACTGGCCTATTTGGACTGACTTTTGTTTAACTGAAGTGTCAAGTGCCTTTATGGATCATGACCCTGTTGCCAATTTTTAAACTCTTGCTCACAAAGGATGAGACCAGGGGCCAGCCGAGGGGCGTGATGGTTAAGTGCTCGCTTGGGACGCCAGAGGCCCTGGTTCGAATCCCACATATGAGGGCCAGTGACACTGCCCTCTAAAAACAAACAAACAAACAAAAAAAAACACAAAGGATGAGACCACCTTGAAAGACCATTCAAAAATAAATCTTTGATTTTATTCCTAATAGATTTTAGTTTACTTTTCTAAATATGTATGTATATAGTCCAATAACAATTTCTTACGGAGCATTAGTCACATAGAGACTGAGACTTTGAAAGACAGCCCATCACATACTTTCCTTCTTTAAAGTCTGTGATCCACTGCTGATAGAGGATAAGGTCATAGAATGGATTTTTCTGTCTGGGAATATGAGCACATTGTCTTTATACCTAGAATACTAAGTAATAAACTATTCAGGTCATATTGCATAATTCTTTTTGGGATAAAATTATAGATGTATTTTTCTTCATTTTTCCTGTGTAAATACTTGTGTGGGATGATTTCTCTAATACAGATGAGTACTTTGTTAATGCATCGTTTTCTTAGGTTTGTTCCATGAAACACTATGTGATATGTCTCATGGGGTAAAAACCAAAAGGATTTCAAGGTCAAGGTCAATCTTCCCTATATACTACCATGTTAAAGTACACACAAAAAATGGTTTAGAGCAAACAAATCCACTTAATTTTGATTATTTTAGTGTTGCTCAAACTTTGGCCATCTATCTCTCTTTATTAGTGTTAAACTTTTATTTTCTATTTATATTAACATTCCAAAAACCTGGAGCATAGTTTGGGAAATGTTCCTCTAGTGTCATACAGGCCTTCAGTATAAGTGGAATCTATGTGAAGTTAAAATTTTGAATCGCTTACTTCTTTTTTCTTTCCTTCTCTCTCAACATTTCTCATACTCCTACCCTTTCTCTGGGTGTCCCGTGCTCTCATGATGCCTTAAACTCAATGGAGGACACATGGAGATAATAAATTTAAACTAATTTTTTTTTTTTGGGTATTGGAATGGATACCCAATTTAATTTAAAAGGTCTGAATTCAAACAGGCGATCTGCTATTGACCAGCCATGTAACGTTGACCAAGCTAACCTCAGATTCCTCACAGAGGTAATATGAGAAATGCAAGGTTTGATTAATAAGTGCTCATTTGTTGGTAGTGACTTTTCAGACATTGAAATATTATGCAAGTTTAGGATTTTTTACATATAGATAATGGTTATGCATACATAGAATTAATATACAGAGATGCATGCTCTATGGGACTGCTTGTATGATTGATTGAGTCATTACTACTCTTAAATGCTCTAGTCAAAAGCTCATTTTTATAGCCAAAGTAGGAGAAAATATGAATGTGGAGGGAAAGTTTAGAGGGAATTAAAGAAAGGAAAGAAATTTCTTTAGGGACAGTATATGTCATTTAAATCTGACTTCTTAAAACTCCAAATTTATCCATAATATAATACAAATCTATTCAAATAAAAGAGTTTCTCATGTAATATTCTATCAAATATTCTGCAATTCAGTCAGAGAGGTTGTCAAGTCCCTGGCTTGATCCACTGACCAACACCAAAGATTTTATCGCTCAGTGTAAGCATGCAAGGGGCATAATCAGCTTTATTTTGCTAACCACTGAAGAAGTAAATACAAAAAAAATGTTTGGCTTTTACCCCCTTGAAGCCTACAGATATTTATGCAAGTATTGTCTGAGACAAGTGCTTTCAATCTATAACATAATATTTAAATAAAAATCTATTTTAAAAAAATATTTTACTCCATTCACTTATTTTATAGAATTTTTGTATTTTGAAATTATTTCTTAGATCTTTAAATTTATTAGTATTTATCCAGCTTGTAGCTTGAAACCTCCCAGAGGGAAACACCCTGATTTTTTTCTTTGCTATAGTTCGTCCTCTGACTAACACACTTGCCTCCTAATAACTACATATCAAATGAATAAGTAAATAAATGACTGAAAAGCTATTCTCTGACAAATATCTGGTTAGCAGAAATTCCTACAAGGAATATTATAAGACAATGAATATATATGAATTAAAAGATAAAAGTGATACTGAGTGAAAAGAATCAGACTAAAACAAAATACAACTATACGACTTCATTTACTATAGTTCATTCCTAGGCAAACATATGGTATCAGAAGTTAGGATAGTGCTAATTCCCAAGAAGAATGGTTCCTGGAAGGGGCACTGTGGGGCTTCTGGAGTACTGGGAATGTTCTCCTTCCTGATCTGGTGCTGGCTCTCCAGGTGTCTTCAAGAATATGTAAAATCCCTGGAGATTTGACCTGTGCATTTCTCTATATGTATGCTATCCTTTATGCAAATGTGTCCAGACATAATACCTAACCACTTAGAGCGAAAAGAAATTAGATCGTTTGTCCTTTTTCTAATGAGAAATATTAAGTGACTATTCTGTCAAAAGTGTTAGACACTTCATATCCTCTCTCCTGCTTAGCTTTTATGAGACATCTGCAAGAGGAAGAGGCAAGTCATCAATGATCATCAAATCACAGATCCTACTGAAGAGACATGCACTCGAGTATGGCAACCTTCACAGCAGACTAAGTTTCTATTTCCCCAGTACGTGCCTCTTGCCTCACATGCCTATCGTGCTACCAACTTTGAACTGGATTTCTCTCTGTTCTTAGCTAACTGCCATGAATTATATTGTATCTTCCTATCTACAATATTTCATACCCAAAAGATATTGAATGTATTTCCAGGTAGAGGAGCAATGGAAATATTACCCAGTCATCATAATAACAGATTGACCTATATCGTTCCTTCTCAATTTTCCTCTTGTGGTTGCGAACCATGTTGGCTTATTTATTTATTTATCTATTTATTTATTTATATCTCTAACCAAGCCACAATCTTGGATCCTCTTCCCCACTGGGAAAACATCCGTATCCTTGGCATTCAAATCAGTGAAAAACATCTGGCCAGAATCTCCCCTAAAGACAATCATCCTACAAAAGTGCTCTGGGATCAATCCCATGATAAAGGGCTTGTTCCTTCCACATGAAGGGGTTAAAAAAATCCATAGTTTAGATACATGTGTTCTGCATTACAAAGGCACATTACACAAAATCACAAAGGAAATGCTGCGATTTTGCATCTACTTGCTAGATAGGAACACTGGCATCAGGAATACAACTGTGACTGTCTACTCTCACTATTTCCATATGAGTATATGCAATTCTTTTTGAATTATCATTCACCATACTCATCATATACTGTTTGTGGACTCCCATAAGTTATATTTGGCATCTGCCCAACTTTCCCCTACCAAACCTTGAAACTGCTAAACAGAGATGACTGGTGAGACTTGTCTTATGAAACCATGTCCTGCTTTGAAAGGCAGAAGAGTAGTGTAAGAGCTTATAGAGATTCAACTTATTTCCTTTAGGGGTTTTAAAACAATAAATAATATATGTTGAAAAGTTAAAAGACTGGGGTTCCAGTCTTCATTCCGATCCTTTTTTAAATGTCATGCACCCTTTGTAAATGTTAGTGTCCTTATCTATGAAGTAAAAAATAATAACAAGTTATTATTATGCAAAATTTTATGAGGACATTGTGAGAAAAATAGAGTTACTGAAAGCATATTGAAAACATAATAAAATAAATACTGAATGATGTATTTTAATACACAACAAAAACTAACAAAAGGGGATATGTGGCACCTCCTCAGACCATTCCTTGGATAGTCTTCCAAATATTAATCATCATTTTTCATTTTTTATAAAGAAGCTCTAAATTACTTTTTTCCCCATTTTTCATTTTTCTTTAGGTTAGTCACATAGTTGAGAGCAGAGTTATAGAAACATTACTGGGACTTAACATTTGTAAAAAGTTTTGAATGTTGATGGCATCTTTTTTAACAAACCCAGTTCTAATTTCCTAAATAAAATGATTTGATTCTCTAAAAGTATAAATTGTATTTGTCTTTCTTATTAACTGATATGATTTGTATATCCTAATATTCACTTTAATAAGTATTTCACCAACGAGTAATTATAATCATTTATTTTTCTATGTGAAAATTTAGAAATATGTTTACTTTTAGTGACTTTGCATTTAGTAATTACTTAAATAGATCAAAAATTATATAAAATTGATAGAGAAAAGGATCCAAAATGTGGTTGATATGTCAGAATATAAAATAAACTTTGCATCTTTATTTTATTTAAGGTTGTCTGAAACTATCTTGTTAAAACATATCAAAAATGTTGTATAAATAACAAACAAAATCTTTGCCAAAATGATAAAAATTATAGAGGCTAAAAAGCATAGACTCACCCATTAAGGGTGTCTCATGACATCTGCAATGTTGAGTAACCAGGCACTCCAGTTTAAAAGGTTACACGCAGGGTCAAGAGACAAAATAGCAGATTCACAAAAAAATGGAAAGTTGGATAGAAGACAATTGCATAAATCTGGGAACCAATGAAACCTACAATCTCGCATAAAGTTTAAACAAAGAAGAAAAATCTTCCTTCCAAAGGACAATGGCAAGAAAGTCTGAATGAGTTAGTTTGGGCTCTGTATAAAGAGGAAGATGTGTAAATGAAATCTTACCTGAGATTTGCAAGAAAGGTTGGGATTCAGGCTAAATTAAAACTACCTTTGTAAATTAAATAGAAGTCAAGCAAAAAATTTGATTTTCCCCTGCAATTCGGTGTCTAATTTGAGGTAGATAACACTGATCCATGCTTTATAAATATTTAAGGTTTATTTTGTTTTCCATCTCTATCTACCTACAAGTAACATTCATTTGTTTCATCCTTTGAATCTTTGTTTAATACGTAAGTATCTAGTTATCTTATCTATGTTTAACATGTCCTATAGGTTAGTGATGCACTTATTTTCTATACTTAATATTTCTTATGAGTTTTAGCCATCCCACTTGTTTTTCTTGTCCTTTAAAGCAGAATTGTCCATTCTGTCCTTTTAAAGCAAATTAAGAATTTAATTCTTAAATAATACAGAAAACATATATTACATATAAATGAAGTACATATTTGAGGCACAGAGCCTTAACAAATTTTTTATTTGAATCATCAGTCTGGTGGTATTCCTGCACAATTCCCAACATGGGTCTTCTCTGAGGGGCCATATCCTAATCCTAATCTTTAATGGGTCCCCACAATGGCACAATTAAATTAAAGAATTAAATGACACAATTAAATGGCAATAAAAATTACCTATAACAGCCAAGATAATTTTGGTAATAGAGTGCAAAGCTAGATGACTTCTACTACTAAATAGCAAGAATTACTATAAAACAATGTACTTAAGACAGTGTGGTATCCATGTAAGACATAACTTACTATAGGTCTCTTATAGAAAAAGAACCAAATGGAATAGAATAGGCGAGCCAGAGACAGAAACACATATACAAACACTTTATTTTTTAACTAAGGTGCAACTGAAATTCAGCCTGAAAAAGATAGTTTTTTTTTTTTTTTTTTTGAGGGCAGTGTCACTGGCCCTCATATGTGGGACCTGAACCTGGGCCGCTGGCTTCCCAAGCCAGCGCTTAACCACCATGCCACTCGGCCAGCTCCTTAGATAGTTTTTTAATAACCTTACTTAATTGGATATCAATTAATGCTTACTTAATTGGATATATTAAAAAATAAACTCTCATCGTTATGAAATGTATTTAATATAGACTACAGCATATTGAGATGTTAAATGTGGATGAATTATGACTCGCAGCTTATTTTAAGAGTGACATAATATAAAAATAATTTTTGGTAAAAATTCAGGGAAAAGCATTAATTTTCATTCTCCAAAATCCATAATTACTAAGAAAATGTAAATATTTGCATTTAATTTAGATTTCTCAGAATATACACTTACTACATACATCTTTATAAATACAACATGGAAGATCACACCTGGACTCAGTGGCCCAAAATTAAAATTGAGAAAACAGGAATGAGAAGACTTTTAGCAACACCAAACTCATAATCCATGAAATAAATAATTGATAAGTTGGACTTCATTAAAATTGAAATTTTCTGTTCTGTGAAAGACAATATCAAGAAAAATGAGATGACAAGCCACAGACTGGGAGAAAATATTTGCAAGAGACCCACCTGATAAAGAACTGTTATCCAAAATACACAAAGAGCTCTTAAAACCCAACAGTAAGAAAACGAACAACGTGGGCCAGCCGAGTGTCGATTGGTTAAGAGCTGGCTTGGGACGCCAGCGGCCACAGTTCAAATTTCACATATGAGGGCCAGTGACACTGCCCTCTACAGCTAAGATGGGTGAACAACAGCTCCACCTGGAGCTGGGCTGCTGTGAGTCCCTTGGATGGCATAGCTGCAGCCCCTGCTACAGTGGGCTGCCATAGGCTACAGTGAGTGGCCAGCAGCCCGAGTCAGCTGCCAATAGCCACCATGAGCCACTGTCCAGAGGCCAGTGACAGATCTGCCTCAGCCGGGAAGAGAGCAATGATAATACCAATATGGGGTCAGTGAAGCGACATCCTCCACAACTAGACTGAAGAACGAAAAGGACAGCAACTTGTCTCTTCCCCTTCCCCAATTCCTGTTCCCCTCCCCCAATTCTCCAATAAAAGTCAAAAAAAAGAAAACAAACAACGTGATTACAAAACTGCCAAAGACCTTAACAGACACCTCACCAAAGAAGACATACAAAGGGCAAATAAGTGTATGAAAAATGCTCCACATCTTATGTCATCAGGAAAATGCAAATTAAATCAACAACGAGAGGCCATCACATGCCTATTAGGATGGCCAAAATCTGGAACACTGGCAATACCAAATGCTGATGAGATATGAAACAAAAGGAACTCTATTTGAACACAAAATGGTGCAGCCACATTGGAAGATAGTTTGGAGATTTCTTATAAATGAAACGTACTCTTAGCATATGATCCAGCCATCATGCTGCTTGGTATAGAATTGAACTGAAACTAATGTCCACACAAAAACCTACACATAGATGTAGCAATTTTATTTATGCTTGCCAAAATTTGAAAGCAACCATGATGCTCTTCAGGAGGTGAATGGATAAATAAACTGTTGTACATTCAGACAATGGAATATTATTTAGTGCTAAAAATAAAAATTTGCCACTCCAATGTGCCTTTCTGACGTGAGAATAATTTTATTTTTAAGAAACATAAGACTTGGGAAGAGCCATGGACCTTCTCCTTCACTGCCTAAAAACATTTAGATAGAGGGCGTATTCTAGGAACAGTGCTATCACCATAGATAACTATAGTATAGTATGAACTAGGTGTGGCAGGAGACACTTGGCCAGGCCTAGCGATCAGAGTGCACTCTGTGTCCCATTGTCTTTGCATGGCCCAGCCAACATATGTTCACCAAACATTTGCTTTTATTTATTTTTTTTTTTAAGCTGAGCCATCCTGCCACCTGTTGGCAGCTCAACAGCAACTCAGCTCAGGCTAGCATCGAACCGCCATTGCTCAGAGCTCAGCTCGTACTCTTGAGCGAGCTCTTAACCAACTGAGGCACTTGGCTAGCCCCCAAACATTTGCTTTTATGTCTTTTTTTGAATTGTCTTCTTCCCCCTTTGATGTCCCAAACCATGACGCACTTCTCCATAGCTCAAGATGGCCTCAACTGCCTACCTCTCCCTTAGGTCCCATATTCTCATATGTATGTACATATGTAATTAAATTTAGTTATCTTCTGCTGTCTTGTGTCAGTTGAATTCTTAGACTAGCCAGAAGAACCTAGAAGGGTAGAGGAAAATTTCTTCCTCCATGACATTATCAAGCCATGAAAAGACATGGAGGAACTTCACATGCATATGACTAAGTGAAAGAAGCCAATCTGAAAAAGCTACATCCTATATGTTTCCAACCACATGACATTCCAGAAAAGGCAAAACTAAGGAGACAGTAAAAAGATCTGTAGTTGTCAGGGGCCTGGAGAAGTGCTGAATAGGTGGAGCACAGAGGATTTTTAGGGAAGTGAAAATACTTTATATGGCATTGTAATGGTGGGTACATGTCATTATACATTTTCCAAACACAGAGAATATACTACAACACTGAGAGCGAAACCTAAGGTAAATTACAGACTTTGGGTAATTAGGATGTATCAATGGAGGTTCCTCAGTTGTAACAAATGTGCCACAGTGGTGGGGGATATGGGTTACGGGAGAGGCTATGTATGTGTGGGGCAAGGGGATATATGGAAAATCTTTTATCTTCATCTTAATTTTGCTGTGAACCTAAAAGTGATCTTAAACAAACACCTTTATTTCCAACATACTAATGTTTGTGTGATTTTTAACAATAAAATAATGTGTATGTCCTTGAGTGATATCTTTAAACTTATAAAGGTTAGTATTCTCATCTCATTAAAACTTAAGGGGAAGAACATAAAAAGTGTTTGTGTTGTACCTCCTAGTTTTACAGTTTTGCAGTTGAAGGAGAGCAGACTTTACCCAAAATATGTCTATTTGGCATAAGGATTATCTTGAGCTGGTTATTTTGAAGAAATAGCAGGCACTGGAGGAGCTCTGAAAACCCAGTAGACATCTCCTTTTGTAAGAGACATTTATATTTATGAGGAAATCACTATTTGTAAGAGTGTCTCCCTGTCTGTACCAGGATGGGAAGGATGACTGTATCTCCAGAAACTCCTATCATTGAAGAAGTCCCTTGTGGATATCCTTTATGAGATGGGACTAGAGAGGATTTACTTACATTGAAAGAAGCGAAAGACTTTTATGATGGAGTAGAACCAAATACAAAGATAGTTAAGGCATCAAAAAGAAGGATGAGAGGCCAAGCAAGGATTTTGAAGAGAGATTCCTAGTGGCATCTCTGGGACAACTGCACTTTCAATTTAAAATGGTTTGCTGTGCTTTTTCCATGAGTTGCACGGGGTCTCAGTAAAGTTTCATGCGTTCACAAATGCTTTTTTCAAGTAATATTTGGAGAAAAGCAAAGGAAAGAGCAGAACACTATGCCTCGGTGCATGACAGAGAGAAAAGAAAGAAACGTTATATTCATGATAGGCTGCTCATCAAAAAGAGAGCTGATGAGTGAACACGAGCATGTGGAAAATTTGCAAAACTCTTTTGGAGAGTTGCCTTACTTTCACAGGACACGGAGTAAAGCAGTTCAAACCAATTTTCTTTAAATATGAAAGGCCTGTGTAACCTTTGATACCTTAGTTGCAATATAACTAGAGGGTAGAATAAAAAATAGGAGCAAATGACCTCTAAGGCCTCATCCAACTCTGAAACGCTTTGATTCTCAGAGGAGCCTATGACTGTTTGGCAATATGTCAAAGACTTGCCAGTGTCACTGTGGTTTGGGCCAATTACTACATTTATTTATGGTTTGGGAACTTCATTTAGGGCTGGAGGTGCAAGACTAAAATAACTCAAGTTCAAAGAAATAACAGTGACATTGACATTTCACACTGATCAGCAAGTCTTTTGGGGAGTTACAGAATGGCAACATTTATATAAACCACAGTTGCTGCTAGTCCAGTCAAGTAAGAGATTAGTAGAGAAAACTGTCCCTTAAAGCCTCAATTCAGAGTAAATCAAACCTGAACCGCCAGCCCAATGTGGCTGTCACATTGACAGAAACCAGACCACTAAAAATGGCAAATGCAGTCAAACCCTTATTGTTTCTTTGGGGTAAAACAGAGGGAAAAAAGGCTGAACCAAACCATTCTGCAAGTTCTAAAGTGGAGGTCCTAGAGACTGGATTACCTAAGACAGCTTGTAGTTAATTATCAAAGAGAAATGAATGTCTGCTTATGAACTCTGGACAAAAAACTTTTAAATGTTGGACAGGCCGAGTGGCGCGGTGGTTAAGCGCTGGCTTGGGAAGCCAGCGGCCCCAGTTCGGTCCCACATATGAGGGCCAGTGACACTGTCCTCAAAAAAAACAACAAAAATAAATGTTGCCATAAAACTCAGAGTCTAGTTACCTTAGCCACACCTCTTCAATGATAAGCAAATGTGGCCATGGTCAGGCTTTTTCACTTTTCATATGCTGACATTTTCAGACAGCCAAGAGCGGTGCTGTATTAACTGTGATGGTAAGGTGAACAGTAGAGGGACTTCTGAGCTCTCATACTCTGATGTATCAATAGTGCCCTCATGAACATTATTCTGTGATTATAAAAAGGACTGACAAAGTCAGGCAAGATTATACCAAGTCTGTGAAAAGGAAAGGGCATATTTGTCAATAGACTCATGGTTTGAACTCCAGAGAAGTGACAATGGTTAAAAACCAATAGGGGGCAGGTCGAGGGGCACAGTGGTTAAGCGCTAGCTTGGGAAGCCAGAGGCCCCAGTTCGGGTCCCACATATGAGGGCCAGTGACACTGCCCTCAAAAACAAATAAAAGTAAAAAACAAAACAAAACAAAAAAACCAATAGGGATCACACACTATGAATATGCTGGAAATATTTCATTATAGAGAAGGTTAGCTCCATCCTTACAGATTCAGCAACAAAGCTTTGGAACTAGAATTCAAACCCATTTCTTATTTTTGCATTCTAAACTATGTAATATTACATGATAGAATAAAATGCATAAGACAAAGAATTAGGAAGTTCAAGCTCTAATTCTAGCTTTGCCGCTAACTATCTGGGTGACATTCAGGAAGTCATTTTACCTCTCTGGCTCACATTTTCCTCACTTGTAAAATGAAGGAGATGGACTTTGTGACCTTCCTTCCACATGATAAAGTTTAACATTAATTTGCTATATTTTCATTAACCCTACATTATAGTATAGAATTCCATTTTGAATAATCAGAGGAGACACTTCCCGGGGTCCAGGGACCTAAGGCTTATGCAATCATTGATCTGCATCTTGCAGAAACATCCCTGTCCCTCTATTCTAAACTTTAAATGCCCCCATTGGACTCATTTAATTTGAAGGAGTGTCCTCGCTGAGCTCTCTGTGAAAAGAAATCACCATGATATGAAAATTTACCCATCCACATTAAACTAGACATGAAAATATCCCAACTACTCCAATCATCTATTAATATTTTGGTTTAATGGATAGGAAAGAATCACTGACTTGTGGTGTCTTTCTCAGCTGGTCTCTGCAGAAAGAGCTGGAACAATGTGTACATACATTTATTTCACTTACTAATTGCATAACTCGCTTCAAGATCACTCTGACCCTCTCTGCAGAGCAAGATACAGTACAATAAAAGAGTTCTGTGTGGGAGAGGCTAGTGTGATTTTTCCAGATCCAAAGAATTTATTAGTTAGAATCATTTTAATTGCAAGAAATGCAGTGCCAATTTCCAATTGTCTCAAAATAGAGTGGGAAAGCACGATGTTTCCCATACGAGTATGCTAAAGTTACATGATATGCAATTTGATTTTGTGCAAATTATTCTCTTTTTGCCCAATTTTCTATGCATTATCCACTTTTCTTTAGTCTTCTGTATGCTACAGGAGGCTGATTTCTGTTAATTGCCTCACTGACTTTCTTACTAGCACTCTTCCGGTTCAGTGACGACAACTAGCCAGAGATTGGAGGGCTGGCTGAGAAAAATAGCAGAGCAGTTCTTTTCTACCCATTCTTTAGGGTTGAGTTTCTATCTGCCCACTAGTAATACCCCCACAAGGCACTTCTGTGCAATTCCAGCTTTTACTGAGCTGCAATAACACTATTTTTTCCCTTATCCCTTCACCTCCAGAGATGGTAACAGCCTCATTTTCCCTAGGTTTTGAGCGCCTCAGCCTTCCTTATTTATTCCCTTACTTTTGCTCACTCTTCTGTAAATAATTGTTCTATGAAAATATTTTCATACAAACCATCTGGAATGAATTGTGCTCCCTCCTGGGACCTGACTGACAGAAGCTAAGGACTGTTTGATCTAGAGCTCACACCATGTTATTAAAACCTACTCCCCGCCCCGCCCCCCGTCAGCTTTATGTTCCTCCATCTTGGTTCACTTTTAGGCACCATGTGGTAGCAAGATGGTTACTAGTAACTTGACTTACAGCCTTCCATTTTGGAGTCTAACTTTATTTTTATTTTTTTCCTTAGAAATTTGAACGGAAACCTTGAAGCACCATGCTTTAGCCATTGTTGGGGTATATGCCCAAATCTAAACCAAACTTTGTGTCCAGAGCAATGAAATGGCACCATCAGTCAAGCAAACACCACCAATCCCATCTTCCCACTCTTCCAGGACCATGGAGTGGAGTCAACACCAGCGGGAAGTCCTTGGACTGAGAATGAGACACAGATAGTTCTCAAGGGTAATTTCTGTGTAGTGTTTGCGAAACAAGGGGAAGTAAATACTGATGGCTACAAATCATGAATGCTCACATAAAATGAATTCACTTAGCTGGGACCAGGAAGGCTGAGCCTGGAAAAAAGTTGTATTTCCTCTGTTTCCTACTCCTCTTTACCAGGCCCCAGACCCATCTTCCTTTTTTTCCCTATCTCTGGGGCCTCTGTACAACTGGGATGACTGTTTCCACTGATGAAGCATTTTGATAACCCCATTCTCTTATGATGTTAGGAAAATTGTCAATTTTCAATTTGTGTTTCTTATATTTAATGTTTATTAAAATTAACACACTCTCAGAGAAAAGCCCAAAGATTTTACCATGGCCCAGAGAACACCACTAAATCTGGTTGCTTCCTCCCTCTGTCATCTCATTTCCTACTAAGATGTCCTCATCTCTCTACCCTGAAGCTTTATTGATTTACTTAGGTTTCCAGGACATACTAAGCTGGTTTCTTCCTCGGGGGTGTTGCATTTCTTGCTGCTTCTGCTTGGAATTCCCAACCCCGCCCCCCATCTTCACAGGCTGATTCCTTCTTACCATTCAGGTGTTAGCCCAAACGTCACCTCTTACTGAGACCACCCTATGCTTCCTCCTTTTTCTTTAAATCCATTACTATATTTTATGGTCCTCTCATAGAATTTATCCTTGTTGAAAATTATCTTATTGATTTGCTCTTTTTCTCTCTCCCACCAGATTTTCTACTACTCTTGTCTGACACATGTTAGGCACTCAGTAACTATCAATTGAATGACTCGCCATGGTAATAAAGGGACTCAAACTTAGGCACTCAGTAACTATCATTTGAATGAATCACCAAGGTAATAAAGTGACTCAAACTAATAGCCTTTTTTTACTAAAAAGGGATGCTATAATATCAAGCTGTAGAGGGAAGGATATTGGGGGATGATCTCTTGATGTCCTAAAAATCAACACATTTATAGATGTACTTGTTTATTGAAATAAACAAGTAAGTAAAATTTTAGAAATGGAAATAGAGTTAATGGAGCAGAAAACAGGTTTGTCAGGGCATTTTGTTTTGTTTTCTGATCAGGTAAGGAAAGTGGACAGTGGAAGGATGAAACATGTGAAGAGGGCAGTAACATCATTGTTGAAGCCAACATGGGAAACCACTGTTGTTCTTAATACACACAGAGTTTGGTGAATTGGCAAGTGGTTCAGAAATGGGTTTCTGCTCAGTCAAGTAGGAAACTAGCTTTGCCCTTCTGAGCCTCAGTTTTCTCATGTTCTATGCTTCATAGAACAGCATGATATCAAGCATAAAATATATGCTTTTAGCATGATTATGAAGAACTAACATTATAACCCATGTAAAAGGCTTATCACACTGTCTGATACAGACAGTAAACTCTCAGTCACTGTTGGCTTCTACTAATACTATCATCATTACTGCATGCGTTACTCTAGGAATTCCGGGAAGTTATCAATATCTATTTTCAGAGCCGAATGTATATCAAGTCAAAATTCCTCCAGCTTTTGGATTTATTCCTAAGTGCATTATTCCTACCTAAAAGAAACATGATCAAAAACGGAGATTTGGTAATAAACACAACTATTGCTAGCATTTATTTATATTTGGGTATGTTATTGAGTTTATCTCTTTGGAACTTAATTTCATGATTTGCAAATCAGAAAAATAAGAAATGCCATTTTACTGGGTAATTAAAAAGAAATAATGAATATAAAGGAAACTTAGCAGAGTGGAGATGTAGCAAACACTCAGTAAATGGTCATTAACAATGCACTATTATATATTAAGATTAACTTTTAACTTTTAGTTTATATATTATGATAGACTGTTTAGTAGTTTTGACAGATGTTATTAGCCCTATTATATGTACCAGAAACTAAAGATTCCCTTTTAGGTAGAAGTTAGAAAATAGGCTCTTGACCTCAGGTTTTCTTTTGTCAATAGCCTTACTCTTTGCATTACACCAGGTCACTTCTGATTTGTGTTTTTTATTTAAACTCTCTGTCATAGGAAAGAAGAAGATCCCATTATCTGTTTATGGCTTCAGTAGGGGACACAAGGAAAGGTATACTTCTTTCTACAAGCAACACTGATATAACTCAGATAGGTACCCTGAGCTACAAACCTGTAGGTCTAATTTTACTCAGCAGAGGAAGAAATTCTGCAGAGGCCAAAAGCAAAGGGACCTTCTAAGCAGTGGTCCTTGGCCAACACCCCACTTCTGAATGCAAATGTTCCAGTTCTCGAGACTATAAAACCTGATCCCTCTGTTATGTGCCAGGTCTCTGAATTCCTGATTCAGGGTGGTGGCAACCAATTCTGGAAGCCCTTGATATAAGGTCATGTTGTGTATTAACCAGATTTTAACTTTGAAGCTGAAGGAGCTGCCATCTTCACTAGTTCTCTGCAACACAAACTTTCCTGCTTTACATTGTTTATGGTGTCCTTCCCTCTTTAATGTAAATTGCTTTCTTTCTCATCCCTTCACTGCATTTTCTGTAAGCCACTTTTCTTTTCAACACCTACCATCCTGTTTCACAGCTCCATGTGTTTGCACACATTGTTCCCTGTGCCTGGAAAGTTCCATCTTCTCAATGCCTGTGTGTGTTTCCCATTCCACACCCTCACACATGGCATCTATTCACCCTTCAAAAGACTGGCTTTTCCTACCACTATGAAGTCTTCCCCCAGGCTTGCTCTCCTTTTCATGACAGAGTTTCTCAAAGTATGGTGCCTTGAATATATTCCTGTTTTTCTGTCTATCATTCAATATGGTTTTCATTTGTTTAACAAAATTTATAGAACTGTACTGTCTCAGGAACTATCCCAAGATCTTACAGAGTGTACAAGTTAAACACAGCCCCTGCCTCCAAGGTTCTGCCAAAATGGTATATTTGTTTAACTATTGATCTCACCTTCATGCGTCGTGGGTACCATGAAAGCAGAGAATGTGCCTCATTTATTATCAAACCTGCCGTGCCAGCACAATTCCTGTACATATTAGTTACTGATTTAATATTTGCTGAATCATAATGGTTAACAAGTTGTATTCTGCATTGTCATAAGAATTTGTGCCCAGAGTCAGACAATTAAGTCTAAGATGTGACTTTAGAGTCTTCTCTGCAGATTCCCAGAAGGCTAGTTTCTTACATTTCTTTCTTACATGCTGAATCTGCCCTTCAGCAAAATTTGTTGACTTTGACGACTTATTCCCTCAAGTACTACACCAAGCTTTGCTTAATGAGATGCCAAGGGTGCTGGGATCATTGCAGACAATATTTAGTTGCATGATCACAGCCTTTGCAGCAAGAGAAGGCTGGAAGGACATATGAGAAATATTACCGATAAGGGCAGCCTGGTTTTTATTCTAAAGGAAGCAAAGAAAGCCCCAGTTTCAGAAAGTGCCTTGACACAAACTTTCTTTTTGCAAATGTCAACTGGAAATGAGCAAAGGCATCTTCTAATTTCCTGATTGTCTTCAGAATTTGCACCACGGCATCTTCCCATATGGTCATATCTGAACTCATTCTAATCCTGCCTTCTCTATTTCTTACTTTGAACATATCTTTGAACTTTGAACATATGTATATTATATAACCTACATAGCATATCCAAACAGTACTCATATTTATCCACTCAACCAACATATGCTGAGAACTTACTAGATGCCAGAGCCTATGATAGGCATAGAGATTACAAGGATAAATAAGACGGTCACTAATACTCTCCATTCTTCGGGGAAGACACATGCCAGAGCAGAAATATATAATGTCAATACAGTCAATGCCATATTAAAGGCCACCCACTGAAAAACCCCAGAAGATGCGGTAATTAAGTTTTTCCATGAATGTGGGGAAATTACCATCCAGAGGAAGTAATACTGAGCTGAGATTTGAAAGATGAGGGAAAGAGCATTACCATGGGCTGAATGTTTATGTCCCTTTCCCCTAAATGTATATATTGAAGCATTAATCTTCAGTGTGCTGGTATTAAGAGGTGAGAGGCCTTTGAAACGCAATTAGGTTTAGATAAGGTCATGAGAGTGGAGCCTCCATGATGGGATTAGTGACTCATAAAAAGAGACATGAAAGAAATCCTATTCCATGTGAGGATACAACAAGAAGGTGGCTGTCTGTAAACCAGGAGGAGAGTCCTCATAAGACACTGTGGGCAAGTGCTTCACATCCCCCATTCTCTGTTTCCACATCTCCACACTGATTATAATGCTTATCATGAGGGCTGCCATAAAGGCTTAGACTAATGCATTAAAATCAACCTGTAGAAACTCAGTAAACCATAACACAATTAGGTGGTTTCCTTCACGTGGTCTCTAGATGAGACTCTCTAATATGTATTTAATGTTTGCAACATTCAACTCTCTGTGTCCCAGTTTTCTCAACTATAGAATGAAGGTACCAATAGCACCAAATTCATAGCGTCGATGTGAAACTACCGTAAAACTGCCAACAGAGATGTTTTCTGCATCCTCAGTGTTCAGTAAACATTACTGCCATGAGTTTTCCTCTGCCGGATATTGTGGCTCAGATTAGACAGGGGTCTTCCTCTAGTCCCATCTGATGCCCTCGCTCACTGTAAATTGGCTGTATGGCTGGAGAAAAAGGAAAGGTGCACAGCACATCTGTTTCCCATCTAGGAGGGCTTCAGACTGGGCTCCTTAAAAATTAAATTGCACTATTGTCATTACTCATGTGAAGTCTTCTTCTCATAGTGAAGCTGTTCATACTTAGAGTGGAAAATTAAAACTTCCAAAATTGTCTCCCCAGGGGAAATCTAATGGGTATGTATTTTATTTTGTGTCTTTCGTAAATGATCCCTACCAAATGAAAAAAAAAAATCTGATTAAGTCATGAAAACTTTTTAACAAGCCCTGACAGGAAAACTGCAGAGCATGTCCCCATCCACATTCATTTTCTCCTCCTCCCTTGATCCATTAACTCAACAAGATTATTTCACTGCCTTTTTTATGATAATGGAAGCACCAAAAAACAAGTTACAAAACTTTCAGATTGCAAGTAATTGCCCATTTGGGGAAAATAAGATCAGGTCACTAAAATAATCTCCAGGAAACACCATTTGGTTGGAGGAACATTCAGAATTGACATCACCCATTCTCATAAGACATTGTTTTCTATAGCAGACATGCTATTGGGATATAACTCAAGAACACACTCCCATCAAACCCTGAAACATATCTACCATTTTTGAATAATGCTTCCTGGACTCTGGTGGTTCCCACGTCAATTCCAAAAGTCACATTAGAACCAGTTAAAATAATTGTTAAAACAAAATAACTTAATTTGCCACCTTAATGGAATAATGGAAGCCTGTGTGCTTCATTGACTGTGTAGATGGGCAGAGAGGTGACATGTACATTGGGTTGTTGGAAAAGTCATGACGCATGTTTGCAACAGATGGCACTAGTTTGTTTTTGGAAGTACTAGAGTCATTCACATCTATGTTATTGCTATGTCATTTGACAGCTGACAGTTCTAGCTTCATTCTAAAAATTTAAAAAAATGAGCTATTTTGTTGAGTTTTGGAGATTTTAAAACAATTGAAGATGAAAGACCAAACTGTGCATTTTTGCCACATTTTACTGTTTTACTTCCATAAAGGGAAGAATGTGCATCAAGTTTATAAAAAGTTGCGTAAAGTTTATGGTGACAATGTTCTACAAGAACGTCAGTGCCAACGATGGTTCATGAAATCCCGTGCTGGTGATTTTGATCTCAACAACTCTCTTGGTCAGGGAGGCCCACTGAGGTTGATGATGACAAAATAAACACACTGATTGGGTCAAACCCATGTTACATGACACGAGAGATTGCAGAGACATTGAACATCCATCATGCAAACCTTCAAGACCACCTGAAGAAGCTGCGATGCATAAGCAAGCTCGATATTTGGGTTCCACATGAACTCAAAGAAGTTCATTTGATGGTATGTATAAACATCTGCAATATGCTCATTAAACATGTGGAAAACGATCCTTTTTTGAAGCGACTGATAACTGGTGATGACAAGTGGATTGTTTACAACAATGCAGTGCACAAATAGTCTTGTTCCCGATGTGATGATTTGCCTCAGATGACATCAAAAGCAGACATTCATCAAAGGAAGATTATGCTCTCAGTGTGGTGGGATTTTAAAAGTGTCATGTTTTTCAAGCTCCTACCAAGGAACCAAACAATCAATTCGAATGTATACTGTTGGCAACTGGACAGTTTGAATGAATCCATTATCCAGAAATGTCCAGACCTTGTTAATTGTAAAGGAGTTGTGTTCCATCGCAACAGCATGAGACCACACACAAGTTTGATCAACCGTCAAAAATTATTGGAGCTTGGATGGGATGTGTTGCCACACCTACCACACTTGCCTGAACTTGCGCTGTCAGACTTCCACTTGTTTCACTCTCTTCAAAACTCCTTGCATGGTATAACGTTCAATTCAGATGAGGCTGTAAATCAGCACCTTGTTCAGTTTTTTGCAAATAAAGACAGATCCTTCTATGAAGAAGGAATTATGAAGCTCACTGAAAGATGGCAAAAGGGTATCAAACAAAACGGTCAATATATCATTGATTAATCTTTGTTCTTTATATAAATAAGTGACGTTTGTAAAACATAAACAAAATACGTCATGACTTTTCCAACAGCCCAATAGTTTAGGAAGGAAAAAACATCTGAGAATAAAGCTAATGTCAAAGCACCCTTGAAGCTTCATTTAAGACCATTGGTTCATAAGCTTTTGTTGTGGGTCGGGTGAAAACATAATAGAAAGTGTTCTCATTGACATAGGAATACTTACAACTAGAAAATCAAATCTTTTCACATTCTGAATTTGTGTGTTTCCTTGTCACGAGAGTCAAGTTAAACAGTTATGATAGTGGTGCTACACAGAGTTGTTGTTTACTTCTTTTTGCATTACACAAGGAGACATGTTGTAAGGTCTTCCACTATTACTGATGCCAAGAGTGATAACCTACCTAGTTCATGGGCCTAGTGAAACATCCCAGGTAAAGCTAAATTTATTCTTTGGAAATATTAGGTGAGATAGTTTGCGACCATATGAATATCCTGCTCCCTAAAAGTATTTTAGCGCATAGGTTTAGAAAATGGTGACTGTATTTTTAATAATTCTTGCTTCAGCTGAGCTCTGGTTGTTTTTATCTGATAACACATTGTAGATCTTCTAACTTTTCTTTGGTTGTAGGCAGCTCACAGCAAAATTTCAGTGGAATTCTATTTCTAATGATCTTTCAAAAGCTTATGGCACAGAACTAAAATTCCCAACCCTTCTTGCACCTCCCTTTATTATTTCTGCACCTTGATTTCCTCTTATTTTATTCTGATTTATTTCATGTTTTTCCATTCCGCCTCAAACTCTTTTTGAAAGGAAATTGATATAAAGAAATGCATACTTCCAGAATCTGAGTAACAGCTTTCTATTCCTGAATGGCCAGATAGGGAGGGAAGAGAGGCCCTTTATGCCCATGTCAAAGATATTCTCAAAGCATATTAAAGAACTCATATCTAGGTTTCAGAAAATGTTTTCTGCTTATACAAGGGGAATGGCAAGATTAAAGAAACTAAAAATCCCTGCAGAAACATACATTACACTGATTTCTAGTCAACGGGACTTGGTGCAGACATTTCTCAACTTTATACACATAGCAAGTCCTGGCTTTATGATTTGTTTAGAAACAGACCATCTCAAGGAATGGAATAGAAACGCTACTTCCTCTCAACAGATTGTAAGGAAAAGAATAGTACAGCAAATCTATTTTTAAATGCACTTCGGTATTTATAGTCTCCCTTAATTACTCAGTATTTTGTTTGAAAAGAAAAAAAAAAAAGCAAGAGTACTCCAATCACACATCCATATTTTTCTCAAAACTAGTTTGCCATTTTTTTTCCCCCAGCAAAGTGAATTCAGTGCCAGGAAAATGGTTCCACATTAATGTGCCATTTCTATTTGATGTTAAGCCAAATTGTCTCACACTCCAAGAATGATTTTGTGAAGTACTGAAGTGGAACTTTCCAATTGTTCTGCTTCAACATAGCACAACAAGTTTCCTGAAAGATAGCAGAGAGAATCCATTACCAACTGGCCAGCCATAATCGTGATTTTCTAATCCAGAATTCTGGCCTATGACCATATGGTTCAGCAGCCTACAGGAGATGCCAGTAGGACGAAACATTCTGACCACCCTGACTGGCTTGTATATTCAGCCTTCAATCAAAGCATCAATTGATGTAATTGAGAACAGCCTGTCTGTAACAGTGAGATATTGAACTCCTGTCAACAGTCACCATGCTGAGCTGAACTGCTGGGGTAAAAATATGGAAGGCACCACAGATACTTGGTTCATGGGTGTCATCTCACATATCTGAGAGGTAACCCTCAACAGCTTCTGCAAGGCACTCCAAAGCTCTTCTCACACCTGACATGATCTCACACCAATCTTACTCTGAGACAAACCTGGAGACACTTTGCCTCCCAAAAAATGCTAATGGCTCCAAGAGGCTGGTGAACTGAGCCATTGAACTGAGGGCCTATTTCAAATCAAAGAGGGTTATATTTTCCAAAAATGATTAACATAAGACTTTCTCAACAAAACAGAATGAAGGAAATGGAAATTATATGAAGGGACGTGTTGGTCATTGCCTGCTTTCAGTACTATAACTCTTTGCATCCTCCCTTCCTTGAGAAACGTACATCCCTCAAGAGAGTTGTAATAATGGGGAAAACAGAAAACTGCACTGAATATTCCTTTTTAAAAAATCTTTGAATGCTAACCTAATGTGGTAGAAAAAACTAGGAGTTAGGATACAAAACTTAGCATCATGGTGGAGTTCTTGGGTGAGTTCAATACCAACACCCTCATTGGTGAAATTAAGTTAATAGTTCCCAACTTATATATTTTTCTGATGTCTGAGGAAATAAAATATGTAAGACAACTGTCACAGAATCAAATCTAATCAGTACACAGTAATTTGATATAAAACAATATTTGCAATATAACCTCAGCAACCACCAGGTTTCTAATTACTGTTCGTTCCTTCATCCATCAACATATACTGAGTATCTATTATGTGTCAGGCATTGTGCTGAGACAAGATAAACACAGTCCTAGTTCTCAAAAAAATTAATTCCATAATGGGTGGCACAGCCAAGGACAAACATGACTGCTATTTTGTAGAGCTGTGGATAACAGAAGCACTGTTTCAAGAGTTGACTTCAGCTGTCTTTATCAACTCCACAATTATATTATAAACTGGCTTTATAAAATTACTTAAGGAGAACTATTTTATCTAAGAACTTAGAAGTCAAACAGGTCTAATCCAAGTGCTCTTCTTGCACTGCTCTGCACTCATTAAATTGTATGATCTTGAAATAGTCTTCTAACACCTTTTTATATCATTTCTTCACCAGTATTGAGGTAATAATAGTACTTTAGTGGTTCATTATGAGAATTTAAGATAATAGTACCTAGAAAACTATGTGGCATGTTTAAATATTCAATAAATTACAGCTGCTATTATAATCATTGATACATGTATTTAATAAATATATATGGAATGTCTTCTCTATTGTAATTCATTGGGTTATGGGAATATAATGGGACACATACAGCTATAGGCCCTGAACTCATGGAACTTTCATTCTTGGAAGAAAAAAATTCAAATCATAGGCTTTAATAGATCATTTAATCCAATAATTTTATTTTATAGGTAATAAAATTGAGTCCCAGACAGACATAAATAATATAGAAAGCTAATATTAATCATTACTGAAAAGTTACTATGCATGTGCCTGGTTCTTTTTCTAAGTGCTTTAGATGTTTTAATTCATTTAATCACCCAAGTCCACAGCATATTTACTATTACTATCCCCATTTACCAATAAGGAAACTAAAAAAACAAAGGTTTTAAGTCAATATCCGAAGGTCACACAGCTAAAAAGCAGGAACAATAGAATTTGAATTAGGCAGTCAGGCTCTAAGATCCAGGCTTTTAACCACTAAGCAAATACTGTCTTTTAATGTAGATGAACTTTAAAGACACTCATCAAGAGTGGTGGTGACAAATGAGAGGTGAAAAGAAAGTGTGTCAGATGCAGAGCAGTAGATGGTCACTATGTCATACCCACCCTGTATATATTTAAGTTACTGCTAAGGAGAAAAGTAACTTCCATTCCAATCTCCACTAGGTTCTTCTTTTTTTTTTTTTCCTTAATCATTCAGTAAGGCCAACTGAATCTCTGCATTAATAAGTACAAAATACAAAAAATAAATTCCTTTAAATCTGTAGTCCCAGTATTTTTAAACAAGAGACAATCTAAACTTCATTTTATCTGTAGTAATCTATTTAAAATGCCTGAACTCTTTATCGGGTCTTAAAATTATATTGTCTGTCTTACGCTTCTAGGATTCACAGAGCAAGAAATATATCATTTTCATTGCTTTCCAAGTAAATTATTGACTCATTTTTATGTTAGTCACCAGGGAATTAGGATCCGTAAAAGCCTTGTAAGAGAAGAAATTATTAAAATTGTTCTTGTTCTGAGAATCAGCAAGAACTATTACTTAAATGTTTAGTCAGTATAAATTAGGTAGTGATGCAGTGACAAGCATCCCCAAATTTTACTGGCTTATCACATTACAAATGTATTTATTTATCACATGTTATCGACACAGATTGTTTATGGTTCTGTTCCATGCAAGAACCAAGCTGAGGCAGATTCCATTAACGTGTAGAGGATCCATCTAGAATAGGGTCTTAGTGATCAATACAGCAAGGGAAAAGGGAAAAGAGAACCTGTTAGCTTTTTTTTTTTTTTTTTTACTTTTGCCTACATGTGCAACACATAGATTTTCTGCATAGTTTATTGACTAAAATTAGCACTTTACCCTACCTAATTGCAAGAGATTGGAAATGTGTAATACTACTCCAGGAGCATCCAAGGAAAAGAAGCATGATTTGGGTAAGCACTAGAAACCTCTACCAAAATGAATCCGTACAGACCTCCTGCTGTACAGATATGATATTAAATGTACAATGCAACACCCATACTGCTACCTATATTACTACTAATTATATCATATACTGAGCATGCACTATGTGCTGAGCATATATAACAACTTTTATATAACGTTTAACTCCATAAAACAACTCTTTGAAGTACATATTATTATTTCCAGTCCACAAATAAATCTGAACTTCAGAAAATTTATCATCCTGTTCAAGGTCCCACAGATAAGAAGTGATGGATACTCTGTTCACATGTAGTTTATTCTTACTTTAAAGTGTTTGATGTTTCCACTATAAAATATTACTTTTCTCTACTCCTATAGAAACTATTAGAAATTTTAAGCAAAGTAAATTAGATAAAACTTGCATTTATTAAGCAGAAGCATGAAGCATCTCTCTCCCTGAAGGGACTTACTGTTTTATAAATAATTAAGACATATGCAAAAGTAACTTAAATATATTTTCTTAGCATTCTATACCTAGAAATAAAGTGTGAGTAACAAAGACCATTTTCTGAACACAGTAGAATTTCCTTCCCCTGCACTTTTGTATTTTTTTTCCATTTTCATCACATTTTTTTTCTATTGATGCTAACCACAATGACACCATATTTAGTGCATGTACTCCAGACAAAGTGTTAGAATATGTGTATCCATCGTTTTAATGCTTACACAAACCCTAAACAGTACACACAGTATTTACCCCTATGGTAAAGATAAGGAAAACTGAGACTTAAAGAATTCAACTGAGGGCCAGCTGATTGGCATAGTGGTTAAGAGCTGGTTTTGGGATGCCAGCGGCCCTGGTTCGGGTCCCACATATGAGGGCCAGTGACATTGCCCTCAAAAAATAAAGAAAGAAATAAAAAATTCAAGGACTTGCACTAGGCTAAAAATTATAACTGGAAGACCTAGGATTTGAACTTAGACATTTTTGGCACAGAACTCACATTTCAACCTACATATTATTACGTTAACCTACCAAACTTCTCTACCTCCCAGGCTCAATTAAAGGACCACTGGTCTTGTGAAGCACTGTAGACACCCCCGCCAGGGGTATGTGTGTTCTCTCCTCTGTCCTCAAAGGGTACTAAGTAAAAGACACCATTCAGCAGTTAGTTCAGGCTCTGTAACTGCATATTTACATGACCAGCTCACAGTAAGCCTAGGAAAAAAAAGGTGGCTATAATTAGCTGTAATGAGAAGTGGGAGGGTTTTCCCAGAGTCAGCCTTGGCCCAGACCACCAGCTTCACAGTAAATGGACCCTCTTAGGCTTGGGCAGCAGCTCAGTTTCAGGCTGCTCATGCAGTACTTACCTTTCTGAACAGACTCAGAATACAGGTGCAACTGGTCATAAGAGACCGAAAGAGTAAGACATGAGAAGACAAAAATGCTCAGTCACTGCACATAGAGATTTACTACATGCAGGAGCTGTGCTGGGCAT
This sequence comes from Aselliscus stoliczkanus, assembly GCA_033961575.1. NCBI lineage: Eukaryota > Metazoa > Chordata > Mammalia > Chiroptera > Hipposideridae > Aselliscus > Aselliscus stoliczkanus. The sequence goes on from CM066736.1 coordinate 119,566,388, forward strand.
GGGGATGCAACAATAAATAAGAGAGGTGTGATCTGTGACTTAACAGGGTCTATGTCATAGTGAGAATAGGCAAGAAGCCAAGAAGCAAATTATGAAGACAATCGAAAGTTGTAGTAAGTTTGAAGTAGTTCTTTGACGAGAAATCCACAACACTTATACTGCAATAATATAACAAAATATTAGATGACAGATGAGAGAAAGAGAGAGAGAGAGAGAGAGAGAGAGAGAGAGAGAGAGAGAGAGAGAGAGAATAGACAGACAGACCTAAGCAGGGTTATGTGGGAGACAGAGGTGGCCACTTTTGATATGTGGTCAGGGAGGACCTTACTAAAAAGATGATAGTTAAGCTAAGAACTGAAGGTTCAAAAAGCCAAGTGGGGGCCGGCCGAGTGGTGTGCTGGTTAAGCACTGGCTTGGGAAGCCAGCAGCCCTGGTTCTGGTCCCACAGATGAGGGTCAGTGACACTGCCCTCAAAAATAAAAGCCAAGTGGATAAGATCCAGAATAAGAATAGTTTAGACAGAGCGAAAGGCCTCAAGGTGGGCAGGTCAAATATAATCTGACAACTCCGATGCATAAGTGAAGTGCTCAGTTCCCTCCTGAATTTCAGATGACTAATAAAAATTTCAACTTTTAACAAATTCTTGATTTTCCTCCCCCAAATTTTTCTTCTCCAGTATTGATAAACAGTTCTACAATTTACCCCCTTACTATAGCCAAAAAGTTGGAATCATTTTTTTAAGGTTGTGCCCAAAAAATTCCTGTTGGCTCTATCTTAAAAATATTTTCCAAATCTAACTACTTCTTATCACCTCCATCTCTGCCAAGCGACACTGCCATCATCTCCCACCGGGAGGACAGCAAATGTCCTACCTAGTCTTTCTGCATCTACTCTTGCATTCCTACATTTTATTCTCTGCACAGCACCAGAGAGCTTACTCCATGTTCTACTCAAAATATCCATTGCCTCCCTACATCACTGAGAATGAAATTCAAAATCCTTGCCACTGGCAGCCCCTTGCTTCCTTTATACCCCATTTCTTACCATGATATTTCTTTCTTACTTGCTCTAGTAACTCTGACTTTTTGATGTTTCCTAAACAGACTAAAAATATTCTTGTCCTTTGCATTAGATTGCAAGTTATATGAACACAGCATTTATTATTTTGTCCATTTTGAAATCTTCAGCATCTCTATCGGGAACTTAAATGTTCTCAATAAATATTTGTTGAAGAAAGGAGATGAGGAAGGGGGGGAAGGGAAAGGGAGGAGGAGGGGAGGGGAGGGAGGGGAGGGAGGGGAGGGAGGGAGGGGAGGGGAGGGGAGGGAGGAGGGAAGGAGGGAGGAACAAAGGGAGGGAGGGAGGGAGAAAGGAAGGAGAGGCAAATAGGGAAGGAGGAAATACAGCCAAGCTGACAAGAAGGCTCCTATATGTTCTAGAAGACCCCAGAAGGCTATGAGCTGGGGGTATAAGAAGGAAGGATGGTATGAGGGGGTGAGAAGGGAACTGAGTGGAGAAGCCAGGCCTCATAGTGTCTTTTGGGCATCAGTAAGAAGTTCAGATTTTATTGTAAGTGTACTGAAAAGTCTTTTAAAAATAAGCCTTTTAAAAATAAACGTAAGCCTTTTAAAAATAAACAGCCTTAGTGTACTTCAAAGATGACCTTTAATCACTGAGTACCTGCTAAAAGAATGCTCTACCTATTGGCTTGCTTCTGCTTCGTTGAACTCCCCCCATCTCCTGCTGACAAGCTTTAGAAAGACAGAGATGTTAGTTACTTCATTACAACCATGGAGGGATATGATATAAGAAGACATGCAAAAGAAACTATAAATTTTTGGGCAACATTTGGTGCTGAGACTAGACTCCCTGCCAGTCTAGGGAGGTTGTTTAATAGAAGCATGCTATATAAGGAACCTGCATTGTTTGCTTTTGAAAACTAGAGAGCTCAGGTACTCGTCTGTTGGTTTTCCATAATGATGGTGTCCACAGGGTTCAAGTAAATGGACCGTATTCTGTGTCTAAAGGCTCCTTCACATAGAGCCAGTGGTTGGTGTTTCTTCGTACAAAGAGGCAGCTTTAAGAATCGCAATGGCCATGTTTTCAAAGGATAGCTGCAAATTAGTATCCTACAGGTTTAAAAAAAGCCTAAACAAAGTCAATTAGGAAAGTTTTGTGTAACACTTCGAGAGCTTTCTAATTCATTTTCTTAACAAGCATTAAATTTACTTACAGGCAAAATCTGGTCACGTCTACTTCAGAAATAATGAAAAATGGTTCTGTTGAACAGACAGAAATATTTATTGGACAGAACTAAATGCCTTTCAAGATTATCGAGTGCTGCCAGTGTTTATGCCCAGAGAAGATGTAATCATTCTGTTTTCATCACCTGTTGCTTTTTAATTTCCTCTCTCATTGAGAATCCCATTGCTGCACAGACAATAACATCACTGTCTATATGTATACACACAGGCTGTACAGGAGCTTTGGTGCTGGGACAAGATCTGCTAAAATAATAAAGAAAAATGGATTAGGCTGTCCAAAGAGCTGTTTGGAAATAGTGAGGAAGACGTGCTGTCAGTGGCCATGTTTACATAAAGGACATCACAAGGGGAGAAAAAGAGTATCATACATTTTCTGAAATGTATTTGAGTATCTTTCAAGTATAAATTAAAATCGTCTAATGAAATCCTCATTATTGTTGAGATTTTTATGGATTCCCACAGCCACTTAAGGAATAAGTGACAGTAGAGGGATAGAGATTTAAAAGGACTCGGGTTCAAGAATCAAGATGTGAGTTACCAAGAAGCTAATATTTATAGACATTATTTTCTATTAATTTCAGTCTCCTCATTTCAAAATGGGGTAGTAAATATTTGCTCCCAGGTGTGCTATGACTATCACATGTGATTGCTTTGGTCAAAGTTCTGGGTACACTCCAAATTAGGGTACAAAATGTTAGTTATCATTGCAAATTATATAGCAATAACTGTGCAGAAAACCAGTGGGTATTTTGAGACCCTCCACTGCTTGAAAAACATAAGTTTTCCCTCTTGTTTGTTTTCTAGAGCTTGTACCAATGGGTTTTAGTTCTGTCATAAACATATGGGTCTTCACCTTACCCTAAAGTAGCCTGGGATGAGGCCAGGCCCAAGACCTCAGTAGGGAATACAATTTTCATTGACCCTTAGTGATCTAAAATCTGAACAGATTTGAAAGTAAAAATCAAAGCCTTTCTGTATTCCCCCTTACCCCCTGCCCCGAGTAAAAATGACCAGTGACCATTTGGACTAGTTTAACAGCCATCCCTTTCAGAGCATCCTGGTGCTGAAAGGGCAATCGATGGGATAGGAAGATTTGGGAGCTACTGCTGTGTCTTTAGAGGTTTCCTTTTCATGATGCAGGGACCTATAATCCAACTTTGAATTTAGTCTGAGAAGAGATATAGAGGGAGAGGATACATCTTATCTGAGCTGATTTTTTAACATTATGGTGAAGGGGGGCTATCAAATACCATGCATGGAATGTCTTCTGTATTCTCATCCACCAAGTAACAGGGACCTTCCCTTCAAAAATAGGCAGCAGGTGCTCAAGAAAGCTTTTCCTGACTTGCCCCATTTCAACCCATCCTGGTTTAGGTATTTCTTTTCTAGTCCACATTTAAAAGTTCCTCTTTTCTAGTAACCTGTCTTCTCCACTGGACAACTAGCTCACTGAGGGTACAGGGTCTCCATGGAATCTATTCAGTTCCTGCCATGGTGCCTAAGATCCTGCCTGGCACACAGGAAGCATTCAGCATGAATGCTGGAGGAATTTATAGGTGACAGGAATCTGTTGGAAAGAAGTACCAGCCTTGAAGTCCTCAGGAGGGTGTTTTTATTATGTTATCGATCAGGGCATGCTCCCTATCAAAAATTAAATAACCAAAAACAAGAAGCCAATAGAATTCCTGTTACCATCCTAGAAGGGTAACCAGGCATCATGGATCAGATTGGGAGACCTCATAACTTCAGTGAGGTATCTTGGGCAATAACTGCTTCAGCTTTGTTGATTCTGTCATACCATCTCCCTAAAGCGATCACAAGCAATAGCTTTCTAAATAAGAAAGTCTGTAGGCTACTGCTTGTATTTTGGTGGGGGAAAAAAAGGTAAGAAAGGTGTTAAAAATATCATCACTGCCAGATTTTTTAAAAATGATGAAATTTTCTTATACAATAAATGGATGAATGGGTGTATAGATGGATAATGAATCAGTAAGAGTAGTGCTGCAGGTAGAAACAAAAAAAAAACCTATCATTAAATGATAGTAAGATAGATGCATTCCTACATATATGCACATATACATAGATACATTCAGATATGTATACACACGCGCTATGCATTTTATCTATATATAAAACATATAATTATATATTTTTATAGAATACAGAATACATACAATAAAATTATATATATATATAAATATATATATATACGCACACACACTCATACACACACAAAAAATAGAGACATGGAATAATATTTGGGCTTAAGTGATATGGTCTAATATTTAGTGAAAAAGCTTAACATATACTTGATTGTTTGAAATGAATATTTTTGATGGTATTAAGATGGTATTTGTGGTCAGGGAAATAAGAGAGGTTTGCACTTATTATATGCAGTATAGAATAAATTCTCTCTGTTCTTACAATATTCCCAAAATAGGGCAAAAGGCCAAATAGGGGAGAAGGCAAAAAGGACACTTTATCATTAGCTTTGTTATCCAAGGCAGAGCATTTTGGTCAGCTGGCTAGAGTCCAGGCCTTGGCGTTCTAGCTTCCCCTCTGTGATACACAGATCTCAGTATATCAGAACAATCAAGGTGAAGCAATGGAAGTCTGGAGATGGGAGGAACGCTGGCTAGACTTATCTCAAACCTTGAATAATGCAGAGTGTCAGCTACATGAGAATGAAATGAAGAGAAAAATTGCTAGGTCAGGCTCAGGTGGTTTTTGTTTGTTTGTTTTCTGCTTTTGTTTATTTTTTTAATCACTTCTGTAGACTTGATGAAAGGTGCAGAGTAAGTCAGACACATGTAGAAAAAGACAAATATCTCCACACATATAGGGTGGCTTACATTCTGCTATGCCTGAAACAATTCCAATATAAACTGTTGTGGAGTATAATTTTTACTAGTGCTTCTTTCCCTTTTAAAGGTGGCCTGGTTTAGATGATAATTACACAGATCCCCTATTTATAGATCATCTGATTACTCAGGACACATGCATGGAACAGGAGAAACAGCACAGAAGATTTTAGCATAGAAAAACACCATTCTGGCCAGTAAATGTGTCCAAAATCTGACTAGATCATAATTTTTTCCTTCCTGGGGTGGGGGCACAGGGGAGAAAGGAATGCTTAAGAATCTCCATCTCCTTAGCCTACTCTGATGGTCACCTAAATTTTTAAATTTATTAAACGTTTGCCCATTTGCCCACTCCACCTAAAGTACTTTTCCTCACATGTCCTTCATTTCTATCCATTTTTGGTGTACGAATGAGCAACTGTTTTTCTTCCATCCTTGGTCACATTGGAAATGCAAGAGATATAGCAATACACATGACAATTCCTATTAATTTCCTATATGTGACAGTCACAGATAGGTCCATCTATATACATCATCCCCTTGATCTTCTCAGCAAGAAGAGGAGGGCTAGAGGATCAAAGGAGAAAGTAGACATGACAATGGGAGGAAGAAGCTGGAGAGATGAGAAGGGGTCATGGCCAAGGAATGCGGTGGCCCACGGCAGCGAGGAAAGACCAGGACAGAGGTTTTCCCAGAGATGCCAGGAGGAGCCAACCCTGCCTACACTTCAGCCCAGCGCAACTGATTTTGGACTTCTGACCTCTAGCATTTTAAGAAAAGTCATTTGTAAAACTAAAAATTTTACAGGAATTTTCTATGTAATTCCCATAGGACTAATAGGTTTATAAGGATTCTTGTGATGGCACTGGGAAGATCTCGAATCATTTCCTCAACATCTTTCATCGCACCTGTAAGACTCTTATGCCACAGAAGGTGACATTCACAGATTCCAGGGAAGAGGACGTAGACATGTTTGGGTGGGCAATTATTCAGCCTACCACACCAGACATGCTCAAGTTGCTTTCCCCGTGTTCTGTACTCTCACTTCCTCAACACACATATAATCAGGCATTTATATTTTTACTAAACTGATGGATGAAAAATAACATCTCATATATGTTCTCTGATTTCTAAGGAGGTATTCACACACGTGGTGAACATTTTCTTGGCTCTTCTGCAAAAGTCTTGTTCAAATGCTTTGAACTTTTCTGTTGGGCTGTCATTATTGATTTGCAGTACATATTCTAAATGCTAATGTTTTGCCTACTAAAGGATTTTGAATGTGTCTTTAAAAATCAAGTTTTTGAATTTGTCGATTTTTTCCTTTATGCGTTGCTTTTTGTGTGTGTAATTTAATAAATACTTCTATATTGAGGTCAAAGAAATGTTGTGTTCTAAATCTTTCCATAAGTTTTAAGGTTCTGGGATTTTTGTTTGTTTCATTTTCTATGCATCAGTTTTAGTCCATCTGGAATATGTATTTGGCTTATACATGAAATAAGTACCAATTTATTCATTTTTCTTTATTAGAAAGCCAAATTTTTCAATACAACTATTTAATTCTACCTGCTGTCCATTGATTTGCTGTATGACTGCTATTATATACCAAGTTTCCATGTATTCAGAGGTTCTGTGTTCTGCTCCAATAGACTATCTGTCTACTACTCTGTACATACTACACTTAATTCTTATACGGCTTTTTGTTGTTGTTGTTGTTGTTGGGAGTAAGTTCTACAAGTCTTGTATCAAATTACTAATTATGTATTTCAAATCATGTCTATGTTCAATCACTGTTTTCTGCTGAATCAGGATCCCGAGGATTGTGTGTTTAACCCCTCACCATATTTGTCAACTTATCCTATGTCCATTCTTTGTTTCTTTATATTTAATTTATCTTGTGTTGTTAAACATGTGCATGTGGATGATTATTTTGATGGCGTAGCATGCGTTATTCATTTCATCAGAATAAAATATTGTTCTTTGTGTGTAATAAATTTTCCTTACATTTTATTTTATCTGTTATTAATGTTACTATAACATTTGTTTTGGTTATGATTTTCCTGTCATATTTTTCTCCAAACTTTTATATTTAACATATATGGGTGATATTGTTTTGAGTGTGTTCTACCAAATTACTCTTGTATTACTTCACAGAATTTATTTTACATGACTTGTAGTATTTCACATTGCTTGGTACATGTTGGTCATTTGAATCATGCATGATGAGGGAGAGGATAAAAGATAATTACATGGGTGTCTGCTAATATACAGTAAGGAATCCAGTTAGGGTTTGAGACAGAGCAGGGTGTGAGGATCCTTTTACCATGTTGAGTCTTTAGGTCATTTCAGCTGGTATGACTTATTCAAATGATGTCTTCCCATTTCTTCACCTCTTCATGAGCTTTCAACCGAAGTCTGAGTTCTCAGCAGCGGAAAATGTGAGCTTTCATGAGCTAGGCAGCAGATAGATGTATGTATGTCAGTGTAACTGCTTCCAGTTTTAATATTATGTAAGTGGTATCTAAATACTCTGAGCCTCAGTTCCATCACTGCTCAAATGGAATTACTCTCATTACTTCATGATATTGCTCTATAGGTGAAAGGGAATAGCATGTTCAAAGTACCTCACAAGGCATAAGACACAGAGTCTGTGTTCGCTGTAGCACTTTTTACATAGCAGATACTAATTAAATGCATGTGAAATGATGTTGGGCTACATGGGCTGAGAAACTATTTCTACATTTCTAAAGGCACATAACATTTATCTAATATTAATTATATAAACATCTTAGACATCTTTCCTACTCTGACTGTCATTGCTGGGGAATAGGTTTAGTAAACATAAATCTCTTAAGTCAGATGAAAGATATAATAATAGGGCCGGCCAAGTGGCACCTTGGTTAAGAGCTGGTTTGGGATGCCAGCGCCCCAGGTTCGGATCCCACATATGAGGGCCAGTGACACTGCCCTCTACAGCTAACAACAGCTCCACCTGGAGCTGGGCTGTGCGAGCCCCGGCGACGGTGTAGGCTGCAGCCCCTGCTGCAGTGAGCTGCCATAGGCTACAGTGAGTGGCTGGCAGCCAGCGTGAGCTGCCAACAGCCACGTGAGAGACCATCCAGAGGCCGGCGACCAATCTGCCTCATCCGGGATGAACGCAACGATGATACCAACATGGGCCAGTGAAGCAACGTCCTCCGCAACTAGACTGAAGAACAAAACGACAGCAACTTGTCTGTTCCCCTTCCCCCAATTCCCCAATAAAATCTTTAAAAAAAAAAAAAAAAAATATATATATATATATATATATATATATATATATAAAATAAAAAAAAATCACAAAGATTTTTTTTTCTTCTCAAGTGACAGAGCTAATCTCATAAAGGTATCATTTTAAAAAAAGCTATTCTTAATTGGTTTAGGATATATTTGTACAGCCCATCACCCACAAATCTCACTTACTGCATACTTTTGGGTTGTCGGAAAAGTCATGACATATTTTTTCTGTTTTTTCATTTCAAGAATGCATCATGACTTTTCTGACAACCCAATATCTTGTTTTCTGTGGGTTCATAGAAATATCTCACAGGGAAAACAGAGCAATAGATACATAATATTATTATAGGAGGCAGATCATAGATCTTCTTTCCTTATCTACCTTTCTTTCTTTTCTATTTTTACTTTCCTAATAGCATTCATACATGTCAATACTACTTTTTAGGATGGGTGCAGAAAAATTAAGTTTTAGCAACACCATAGTAGCCTAAGACTTAAAATTCATAGACAATGAAGAGAAAGTAACAGCTATACGACGTCAGCGGGGTAGATTGGGGGAAGGGCCGTAACTTTGTGAGGGGTGTAAATTTCTAACTATTACATTGTTTTGTACACCTGAAACTAATAAAATAATAATAATTAAGGATAGAGAGAGAGAAAGAGAGAGAGAGAGAGAAAGAGAGAGAGAGAGAGAGAATGTGGCCCTGAAATGTTTCCTACATTATTTATCAGGTTAAGAACTGACAAAACCACAAACTCAACAACATTTATTTTCAGAACTCTCACACCCCTCTTCTGGGAACTAACTTCCTAACATTTGACACATTCCAACCATAGCCAAGATTCTCATATGCACAGCATAAGTTCTAAAGTCAAGAGACTTAGATATGAAACCGGCCATTACTACATACTAATAAAACCTTGCACTAAGTAATTCAACTTCTTAAGCCTTAGCTTTTCATCTGTAGGTACCTCTGTATGTACCTCTAATTTGCCCATTTCACATCAAGGACTATGGATGTGCAAGTTTCAAAAAAATGAAAAATGTACTTCTCATACAAACATATAGTGATCACATGTCAAAGTTTATTTAACTCATTAATAAGGGAAACAGCCAAGATGGTAAAGCTAGTTCAAAGGAGAATTAGAGAAACTGAGTAAGTTCAGGCTCTGAAAGAATGTTGGAGTAAGATTATTACAGTGCAATAAATCAATAAGCTTTCTAGATATCTTTTCTACTCAACAGAAGTAATTTGCATGCTTACCAGGAAAACACACCTCAAAACATAATTTTACAGAGTTGTGGTTCTAACAAATAGTAAACAGTAAATTAAAAGTGCATTCACTTAGGAGAACTAAATGATTGTTAGGTGGACCTACATTCCAGTATAATTTTGAAGACATATAGTCATTCCTTTTCACATTTTAGACAATATTTCTTTTTTTTTTTTTTTAAGAGGGCAGCGTCACTGGCCCTCATATGTGGGATCCGAACTGGGGCCGCTGGAGTCCCAAGCCAGCTCTTAAACACCATGCCACTCGGTCGGTCCCTGGACAATATTTCTTAATAATAACAAATATTGGTCAAATTTCTTTCATGTCATACTTTTTAACGATTATTGTAATTGCTACTACTACTATCAACACAATCATTATTTATTTTGAAGGAGCGTATATGCTCAGAAACCTTTGTAACTTTATAATTTTATTTATTATTTTTTTACTTATCTATTTATTTTTATATTCATCGTTTTAAATGGTGTACATACAAAGATGAGGGAGAAAGTCTTTCAAGGCTTTGAGAAACTTGAAGCCTAGAACAGGAATATGCAAACAGAGACAGAGCACGTTCTCTGAGGGTTACGTACATGACAAAGGTGCAGAGGAGCCAACAAATTTGTCTAATTCTGCCCAGGGAAGGTAAGAGGCTCCATGGACAAACTCTTACTTCAGATGTGTAGCCAGGCAGCCAAGGGGCAGGAGACTGGCACTCTAACTGAAGAATTATGCATGGATAATGAGGACTGAAATAACTCATCACCCACATTTAGAGAACTGAAAATAGTGTGTCGTGGCAAAAGCACAGAGGATGAGGGGAAAGTGATGAAACGTGACAACAGCAAGATGAGATGTGGGCAACTTGCAAAGTTCTCTTTTTCCAATTCACAGAAGCTGCAAACAAATGACCATGTTTGCATTATAGAAAAAGCAGCTTGAACTAGTTACCAGCATACCTGGATTCTTTTCAGCCAATGACTAACAGCGATTATTTGAAAAAAAAAAAATATTTTTCTTTCCGGATCTCAATTTTCTATTTGGAAAACAAGGGTTGCTGGACTGCATGATGAGCTAGACCCCATGGATATGACAATGTCTGTAGGAAGCTGAACTCCATGGGAAGTGGCTTTAGAAAGTTATTAAGCAGTGCCCTCAAGATCAAAAGCTTTGGAAGTGAGGTGAAGGGAGCAAGAGTGGGCAGGAGGAATAGATAAGCTTTGATGCAGGGCAAAGGGAGTATCAGCCAATTTCATGGAAAGCTCTGGAGCTGAAACAGCCTCCAAAGTAGCCCCAAGTTGGGTGGACTTGGCCAGGTGTTTATACTCTCAGTGACAATCATTTTATATGGGCTACCCTAAGAAAGGTTATGATTTTGAGCAAGGTGTCTCTTCAGGCTCCATAATCCCTGAGTGGCAAGGTGTCAGTGAAGGCTATTGGTCAACAGAACTCGTAAGAGGCAGGCAGAGAAATCCTTGGAGGTCACATCACAGTGTCTACCACAGGTAGCTCATGATTAGTCACGTCACCTGTCCAGTTAATTTATGTACTACTCTCCATTCTGTATTCCACCTCTATCCCACCTATGCAAAATCATTTACAGATTCACAACACTTGCCTTGAAAGCATATCTCTGTTGCCAGAACCATCACCTAAACCTATTTACCCCTGTGTTCTCAACGTAGATATCACTTCTTTCTGGATGCCTTCCATGACCCTGGATGTGGGTTCAGTTCCTTACTTGTGCTCACCAGTGAGATATCATTCTTTCTTCATGTATCTGACTCCCCTATCCAACTGTGATTTGAAGTTGTTCAACGGGGCTTCCAATATGAAGCACATAGGGGTACATATAGTAGATACCCAATATATCTCTGTTTTTAAAAAAAGGGTAAATAAGTGAATACTTCAGATAGTAAATTAGAGTCATAATGTGACTATTTCAACCCAAAGGGGAAATAGTCTTGAAAAATTAGAAGATAAAACATACCTTGAGAAACCAGTATGAGAAAATATAGTAAGTCCACACTTAACATGGTTGATATGTTCTTGGAAACTGTGACTTTAAGCAAAACAACATAATAAATGAAAAAACAATTTTATCATACGCTAATTGACATAAACAAGAGTTAAGTTTCTACAGCCTATCTCTGGTCACAAAACCACCACCAAACTTCTAAATAAAGACCCAAAACACTTCTAATATTATACATTGAAATAAATGTGAGCTATACATTTAAGACAGATGAACAAAAATAAGTTAAGATCATTATTTTCCATCCCACTTATTCCAGTTCAGGGTCAAAGGTGGCCAGGGCTTCAGCTCAGGTACAAGGCGGGAACCTACCCTGGACAGGACGCGCTTCCATCGCAGGGCCACTCACACACACACACCCACAGTTACTCAGACTGGGACAATCAAGACACTCTAGTTCACATATGCACATCTTTGGGATGTAGGAGGAAACCAGAGAACCCAGCGAAAACTCACACAGACATCGGGGAAAGTGCAAACGCCACATACACAGTGGCTCAAGCTGGAAATCAATTGGTGTTTCTTGTTTTTGTTTTTTCTCATCAATGTTGTAACATTGAAAGAAATGATGTTATTCAAGGACCTGCTTTAGCACTTTGGCATAGGCATTTTGCTTCAAAACAAAATGCTCTGTCATTAAGTGAAGAAATACAGCTACCTTCACAGATCCCTGAAAAAGAGCAGGAGAGGGGGGAGAGAAAGAGAGAGAGACAGAGAGAGAGACAGAGAGAGAGAGAGAGAGAGAGAGAGAGAGAGAGAGAGAGAACACTAGCTACAACTCATGGTTGTTTTCATAACTTTGTTTCTTAGTGTAATCTTCTAATCTTGAGGTCTGATTTCTTCTACCCCTTGATTGCTGGATTTCTTCTACCCCTTGATTGTTGGTCTCTTTTAGCTTCAGAAATCAAAGAAAAAGAGCAAACAAAAGCCTTCTTGCATGTGTACTCCATTTCCCGAGCTATTACCAGCAATTTCTAAATCAATATTCTGCAAAGCTGTTAAAATGCCTCCATTCCTGGTCCTTCAGGTATTCTGACACTAAGGCTTATTTTGGGGATAATGTCTAATGGTATTTTATAGCATTTCTCTGTCAGACAAATGCTTACACATTTTTAATCCCCTTTATCACTGAAACAGCCAGGGTGGAATCTATTAGTGTCCATAGTTTTCAAAAAATACAGAAGGCTCAGAGAGGCTCAAAAATTGCTTAAGGGTACAAGTAGGGAGCACCAGGTTCCAAATCCAGTTCTTTGAAGTCAAAGTCAAGCGTTCTTCCTATTTTACCAGAGCTGGGATGAGAGTGTTGAGGAGGAAAAGTAATTTCCCTTTTACCCTTCTAAATTCTTGTGGCTGATTTAATAATCAAACTGACATGAGAAAGATTAATACGAGAAAATAACCAAATTTATAATGTATGTACATGCAGGGGTTCCACAGGAATATGGGACCCAAGGACAAATAGGGTGGTTTGAGGCTTGTATGCCATTCTGGAGCTAAGGAGGAGGCAGGAGTCTGGAAATTCAAAGGATAGATAAGCAATTCACAGATAGATGAGAAAGAGCAAATATGGTAAACAAATTCTTGCCAGACACCCAGAAACAATGGGACAGAGGGACTTTAACAAACAGGCTTTGTTAGATTTCTTCCTGTCTGCCATACTTCTTATATATTATGCTAAGGTGATAGCTCCCTTCTTTGAAGCAGGTTTTTCTATCTGAATTCCATTAAGCTGGTAAGGGGGAGGTAAAAGGATCTTCTTGAGTCTTTCATTTCTTTTTTTTTTTCTTTTTTAGCTGAGCCATCCTGTCACCTGTTGGCAGCTCCACAGCAACTCAGCTCAGGCTGGGAATCAAACCGGCAACTCTGTTGCTCAGAGCTCGCACTCTCAAGCGAGCTCTTAACCAACTGAGCTACTCAGCTGGCCTGAGTCTTTCATTTCTTAAAAATAACTAGCTTAAAATAATATCCGAGGGGCCGGCCGAGTGGCTCAGTTAGTTAAGAGTTCGCTCAAGAGTGTGAGCTGAGCTCTGAGCAACAGCAGTTCAATGCCAGCCCGAGCTGAGTTGCCGTTGAGCTGCCAACAAGTGGCAGGATGGCTCAGCTAAAAAAATAAAAATAAAAAATAAAAGAATAATATCCGAAAAAGGATATTTTGGGGTGGCAAAACTCTGTTTCCCTCATGAGCTTTAACATGTTATCTCTAATCCTATCATTAGAGATATATTTATTTGGCACTTAAAGGCTTTTGGTGCTCCAAGAATTAAAAGGTAAATACCTTTAAGAAGGAAACATGTATGCAACGCCTTACATAAAAACAGAAAAAGAAGCACCAATTAATGCAATACAGTGATTAATGATTTTAAATCATCATTTCCTATGCCTAAAAAATTATGAAAAACACATCATTATCCCTGTTTTACAGAGGAGAAAATCAAAGCTCAGAAGGGTCGAGGAACTTGCTCAAGGTCCACAAGCAATTATGGAAGAACTCTAATTCTAACTGAGATCTGTCTGGCTCCAAAGCCTCTCATCTTAATATCATCTCCTCCCTTACATTCATACAACCTCCGGATTCCACACTTTCATCCTCCTTCAACTTAGAAAACAGCATCAACAAGTTTAAATCTGTTGAAATTGCTCTGGTCTCTTGTAGGAACCAAGGCGAAGTCCCCACCTGCCATTCTGAGGAAGATAGCTAGATCCAGAGGCATGCATCATTTAAGATCATTAGTGTAAAATCAATAGCTGCAGGAAATAATTGTAGCTATCCCTGCGATCTTGCCCCCTGTGGTACTTCATCCGCGAAGGTTATTTAATTAAAGTCCAAGCAAGATGGGTTAGTTCTGGAGTGGTGCATAAAGTGGAATTGACATGACACCAGAGGGGACAGCCTTCACTCCCAGCATTGCAGTGTGTGGCTGAGCCGGAGAAAGTCTTAGGATGCTTAGAGCCAGAATACAGGGTTCTGTGCAGGAGCACTGCCTTTTGCAAGTGGTTACATCTTCCCTGACTTTGGGAGAAATGAGTGGTATACCACAAATAGGCAGTTATTGTTGAGTAAATGTCTATTAGACTACCTACTGGAAAGCTAAAGCTAAACAGGTTCAGCAACAACAAAGCTAAATATGACATCAACCCTAACCAACCTCCGAATGACATTTGAATGGAAGTAAATTATCTTGTTTGATAGATCCATAGGCAAAATGTCATGACCTGTCTTCCAACTATCTAGATTCTATAAAATCTGGTAAATGGGGAGGGGAGGGCAGTTACATTTCCAGTTTTGTCCCATGCCATGACCCTTCTGGATTTAGAGAACAGCACTCTTCCACTCCAGTGTCACCAGTTCCCACACTGCCATGGTCCACGCTTCACCTGGCAATCCTTGCTTTGTTTCCAATATCGCCAAACCATCATCCACCCTCAAATTTATGCTGCTGCCATTTTGTTGTAAGAGCACCCTTAACTACTTTGTGCCAACTATGCATTCAGAACCTCATTTTATTTTTGTTCACAAAGTCGTGAAAACATCCGTTCATTATTCATTCATTCTTTCAGCAAATATTTACTGAGAAACTAGTATGAAATCAACTGCATGGTCAATTGTAGGTCTTTTATTAATACCTATGTTTTTGAAAATTATATTAAAGCAAAGTTTACTCTTCTTCCATGCTAAATTCTGATTTTATTTAATTCATATAACACACTTACAATGCCCTCAAGTGCCATGTATTATTTAAAATACTAGGGGTACAACATTAAATGAAATAGACAAGGTTATTTGCTCTGAGGAACTTATATTTCTATTGGGGAGACAGACAACAAACTAAAGACATTTTTATAAATTAATAATGGTATCTACTAAAAAGTGCTATGAAAAAAATCTCAATAATTGGTTAGATGATACTGAACTGGGTGTGGGGTTCCTATAGAGTGGCCATGGATGACCACTATAAGAAAGTGAGAGCTGAGATATATTTGTAGTAAAATACTTACTGAAGACATGGAAAAAAACAGACTCTAACCCAGAAACTAGACAGGGCTCCCTTCAAATCCACAGTCCCAGCCCAGCTCAAAGCCTGCTCCGCTGTAATAAGGACTTCTGCTTATATTTTGTATTGTCAACTCGGTGAATCTAGGAAATTTATTTCCTAAAACTCCCTTCCCTGTGTGATTCTGAGTTACAGTTGGCTAAAAGAAACCTGTGTAAGGCTTCAACGGAAGAAGTAAAGCGCATCACTCTGAAGTCTTCCCACAGAGGGTAAGGGACAGATGCGGACGTGTCCTCTCTGCGTTTCCTCTCCAGTCCAGTCTTGCTGTTTTTCCTGCTTGCTGGCCTGTGTCCCAACAGCCTCCCCAGGCTACCACCACAGAGGCAGGCAGCAGGTTCCTAGGTACATCTTAACAAACTTCCGCTCGGTGAGCCCACCTCGTTGTTGGATACACCTGACGTCCAACGCTGATGTTTCCAACCATACCTGTGCTTTAAAAGGAATACTTAGGGACATTTTTATGACTCCCAAACTCCCTCTTCTAGACCTTCATTAGTATAATTTCTAATCTCTTTAAAAACATTTTATCCAATAACACTCACGGTGCCTGTCCCTCTATTGATAGATACTCATATTGATCCTAAAAGTGGAGCCAAAGGAACAGCATCTTAAAGATAGCAATTTATAATTGGTTCTCTGCTGGGCTAGATTTAAAGGCACTAATAAAATAAGTGCTAACAGTAAATAGAGTGTTGGTAGTATACGGCCAGCAATGGCAAAACAGGCATTTAAGTTATTCACCTGTGGTTATCTGGAATCAAATGTCTGTAAAAGACAAGGCTTTGAGAGACCTTAAAACAATTCAGTATAAATAAAAATATAAAATCTATGAAGCTGGCTAGTTACTTGTAAATGTGCTGGAGTGGGTTTAAATTCTCAGCTCAAGTGTTTTGTTTGTTTGCAGAAACTAGACGTTTTACACTGGAGCCAGGGACTTTGAGAACGGAAGAGTGAGAAACTCAGTGACTCTGTTCCTCCACAGAAGCAACAAAAATGATGACAAAATTGTCCAAATACACTGTTTCAGAACTCTGGAAATTAACGAAAAGACTTCCATAATCTGAGGAACATTTATCCAAGAAAAACTGCTGAAACTCAGAAGGAACAGTTGAGGTTTGGGACATTTTTATTTGTCCCATCCCCACCTTATTCTTCCCAGCTCCATAATAGTCTTGAATTCTGCAACCAAAGAAGAAGGCAGGCTGGGTTTGGATCTCCTCAAAAGGCTCTACCTCTTTGATGGAGCATTACTAACTGGTGCATCTCACAGCTTCCTGGTAGAGCTCCATTCACAGGGCACTGCCATTATTTGACCCTACTCAAAGCTCAATTGGTGTGTGTGAGTGTGTGTGTGGGGGGGAATCCCACCTCCTGGTCATACTCTAGAGTGTAGAGAAAAATACAATTCCTAGTGGAAAAGAATTCAAACCTATGGCTTTGCTTTTATTTATTTGATTTAGGCTGAGCAGTTGGCAGCTGGCTTAGCCCGTGCAAGGTAAACTTCCAAAGAGGTTACCAAGATGGAAATCCGAGCAGACAAGAGGTTCCAGACAAAGAGAGAAGCAAAGCATTGATGAAGATAGGATTCCCACCCACACCATGGCCGATATTTTTTGACGTATGGGTGTTATGATTTGGGACTATAGACTGTAACTTGAATTGTATTTTTTTTTAAATTTTTTCAGCTAAGCCATCCTGCCACCTGTTGGCAGGTCAGTGGCAGCTCAGCTCGGGCTGGGAATCAAACCAGCGGCCCTCTTAACCAACTGAGCCACTCAGCCTGCTCTTAAGACTGTAGCTTGAGAATCACAGTGTCTAGGGAACAGGGGTTTAAACTTAGGAAACATGGGGATTAGGGGAAGGAAATGGCAGGGGCGGTATTCAGGGAGCCTAATGATGCTGTATAATATCTTTCACTTTGGCCTGGGGTGAAAGACAGTTTTCAAACCTCTCTTGTAAATATGGAAAACGCAATGGATATTTAGAGGGGATTTAGCTGGAGGTTCATGGGAAAGGTGGATGAGCAGGTATCAAAGTAGTTATCAGGAGCTGGGCCTTCTTTATAAATGATTAGAATGGAAATAGAACAGAACAGAGCCAGAGGTCTATGATATGATAAAAGAACTGATGAATATTATTCGCCAAATGATAGGAAAACATGTGGGTTTTGCAGAGCAAATGGCTGAAACTATTTTCATGCTGGCTGTCTAAGGCTTTTACTTCCTTTTTTTTTTTTTTTTTTTTTTTGAATTGGTATCATTGAGACAAAAAACATATCAGTCAGACAGAGTACTCTGTGTGGCTAAAAAGCTAATAATACCATTTTGGATTTTTTAAGTTTCGAATATATTTTTTACAAGAGCTAAGCTATAGCTTTACAATCGCCTTGGACTCTTTTAAGGTTAGGCCATTAGATGCTGTCAGGGAGTTGCCTGTAGGATTTCAATCAGAAACAATATTTATTGTCCCTTTCAATGCCAATGGGGCTTAGCCGTAGCTACAGAATATTATTTAGCCATGCTCAAAATCCAGGTTTGGGAAGATCCATGATCAGTGCTGATATTTCTGTTTTTACCCTAATTAGTTCCATTATGAAATAAATTTGCATGTTTCGTAGAAAGAACATCATAGTAAAAGGAAAGAGTATTAAAAACTCACATATTATCCACAAACAGAATCCACTAAGAGTATGCTCCATAATTGCAAGGTTTGTCTTATTCCCTTTATTATATTCACAGTATCTATTTGCCATAGTATAAAGTCCCTTTGTAACATAAATATATAAGTGAATAAGTGGATAAATGACTAAAATGATGAATAAATTATAAATGAATTCATATTGTGGAATATTTTTTCCATGCTACATTGTCTGTGCAATATTGATTTTCCTTTTTATCTTTTTCGTAGTTTATATAGTTGAAATTATACCATGTATACACTATTACTTTATACCTTTTTGGTTTACCATTAAGAGAAAAAGATTAATATGTGGTTGGATAGTCTTATTAAATATGAGTTTAAATAGCTATATACCATTCCACTGAGTGATTGGTTAGTTTAGTTCAGCAGTATTCTCCCTTTAGGCCTTAAAGATGCTTTCCATTGTTTAGTGTATAAATCGAATTACTAATAATATTTTTTTATTCATGACCACAAATATCATAATTAATATGTGACACAATAGAATTGTGAACATATTTCTTCCTTCAAACACATTCTTCACACCCTACCTGCAAACACCTTTTCCTAAATTTTTCAAAGTTTTCTTTTTGTAGATGAAGTTGGAAGGCTTAAATTTTGCTCCAAGGATTATTTTGTTTTGTTTCATTCTGTGTGTGTTTGGAGGAATATGTTCAACTGCCTTTGCATTATTTACATGTTTTATGTTGTGTTGCATAAAAATGTTCAGAAGCCATTTACATGCTCCAGATATAACCTGCTATAAGGCTGAAATTTAGACAAATAGCTTTTTCCACATGCCTGGCTGACTTTCACAGAGAAAATTATTTAACGAGGTGAGAGACAGGTAGAAGGCAGGTATTATTCCAGTCGACACATTTTATACCTGATAGGTATAAACCTGCTAATTTGGCAAAGAAGGAATACATTTTCAACACTGCCCTCTTTAACTAATGTTTCAAAAGTTCACCCTCCCCAACTAATGTTTGAAAAAGTTATTTTTACTCACTCCCATAATTTTATGCTGCATACAATAAATCACTCTCCATTGTGGAGGGACCCCCATACTTTATGAACTGATCATGGAACACAGAGATGTCGTGGGCAGCATCTAATGCTCTATTTGATCTTCATCCAAAACTAGGCTTAACATCTGAACCCAAAATCAGACACAAGGTAACCGAGTTTAAATATGTTAGATTAGTTATAAGCCACATGCCTAAGTATTTCAGTCTCTTATTAGTTAAAATTACAGGTACATAAATTGTTAGCTAATTTTACTTTCATAATACAGTTGGGTGGTTTGTGGAAGCAAAGTTATAAGAGATGAAATAAAGATTGTGCTATAAATCTAAAGCAATACACCAATAAGTCACACAAAGGGGCAGGACCCAAACTGAGGAAGCTTGGTTCTGATATAACTTTTCAGATAATTCCTAAACCCACCACTCCTCTGCCACTCAGGTATAGAATTCATGCTTTTATTGTAACATACACATGATATGGTTTTCTGAAGGCCAGTTTTACCTTCCTGTTTCTCCCAGTAGACAGCGAGCTCCTTGAGAATACAATAATTTTGTTTGTTTTATTTCTATACCTGCATGAGTTAGCCCCAGGGACAAAAAGACACTTGATAAATTCATGCTTATCAAAACACTTTAACCTTGACCAGTACTAACACTGTAAGACATTCAGCTTGGAAAAAGAGCAGATGATATTTCAGGCACCAACATCATGTTTGGTAGAAAAGTCAGATGTTACCATTAGATGATCAAAGCAGAGCAATAATTATGCTAGATAAGTTTCTTTAAAAGCAATGGAACACTTTTTACCTTTTTACTTTCAAAAATGAAGCAGAAAATCAACTACAGCGACATATATTAATTACAATATTAGGAGTACAAAATTATTCAGCAACTAAATCACAAAGTACAAAAAATATATAAGTTTTCCCTATAATGATTAACGTATCCACTTTAAGCAAATGTTGGATTTTAATTAGTTGTTAAGTTTTAGAATACATTTTTTAATTAAATGAAAATTTTCCTTTAATGCATTTACAAATTAAAGGAACCAGAGTTAAGAAAATACCCAAAGCTAAGCTTCTTGCAAGATCATGGAGTACATAATATACAAGAAGAAAGTAACATCTTATATATTAGATGTGCGCAAACTGAGCAAATATTGTTGTAAACAACTTAGAGTCCGTCTACATTGAACAAGTTTGTCGCTCTCATTTGTGAGATTAAGTTCCTTCCAAGGCTAATGCTTCCTTATAGAGGTTATTTCTCTTTTCTCTGTTTTGAGGGATGGTGGTGGATGAAGTGGAGTTCAAAGGTGGTTGTGCTTTATTGGAAGTGGAGTTTGACAATCTTATTCTTAAACTAAACCTCTTTCTAGAGTACCTGCTTCAGGCCTTCAGAGCAGTGCAGCCAAGCCATTCATCTGCCCCCAATTTCCAAAAAGAGAACATTTATATATCCCACCTCTGTCCTTGGCAATTATCCTGGTTCCTCATATTTTGAGGCATCTTTCTTTCTCACCATCCCTTTTATGTCTTCATCTCATCTTAAGTTGCCCTTTGAACTTGGTTGGCCTTCAAGTCCAATCAATGCCCAACTCCCAAAGCCTCCCATTGACCATTAATGTGTACCTCCAGCATCCTCTCTAGGACTACCTTCACCCTTCAACAGATGGGGACCAGAGATAAACTAGCAAAACTGTACAACTTTCAACAGCAGTTGTTGTTTTTTTTTAAATCTCACCTAATTTTACAGCAAGATCCAAATTCCCAGAACTTCAGCATTCAAATCTATGAATGCTTACGTAATTTTAATTATTTTACCAATGATCAGGAACAGAAATTAGTACATCTAAAATCAAAACAAGGCTTGTAAAACTGACACCAAACATAAATAGATGCGAGCCTTTTGTTTCTCTTTTTAGCAGACATGTGAGTACTCAACAATGAATTCACTTTTCTCTGGCTAGGATGTTTAATAAATACTGACAGCAATTATATAAAATTAAGATTTGATACAGGCTTCATCAAATCCCAGGAAAGGCTAAAGAAATAAATCAAGGCCTTGTAATTACTCCAGGAGAGGATGCCTTCCGAATAAGGCCCTGCTCCAACAAGTCACTTACTCAAGTCCTTTTAAATTGTTGTTGAGGATTTTACTCTCATTAGAGCTGCCGTCATGCTAAGTATGTCTCCTGGTTAATTAAGGATTCCAGGAAAAATATATATCTTACCTTAGCACATTTAATTTTAGTTATCATAATCCATGTACAGCAGGCAAAATTTTGATGATGGCTGCTGCTATGTAAATCATGAGGTGCTCTGTAGATGAAGGGGGGGTCCTTAGACTAAATCCTGCCCCACCCCCTGTCACCTGGACGATTGCAGTCTGGTCAATTTACCTTATATAATCTTAGATTCCTCATCTCTAAAACAGAGAAAATAATGGGTTCTACTTCATATACATAGGATTGAATGTGCACTTTATATGCCTGTATTGAATTGGACAGCTAGCAGCTGACACATAGTAAGGTCTTTAAAATGGTAAAACAGTAGCTGCTATTGTCACTGATATTACCTGCAGTGCTGGCTCTGCAGCTGACTTGTTTTGTGGCTAAAAGAAAAAGACAGTATTGATGATAGTTCACATTTAAAAGTTATGTGAATGGATAGATTTTATAAATATTTAAGCTTCTTACCCTTGATGAATTTATTTTCCAACACTGAGCACCTGCTGACTTTTCCTGCGAGTGTGTTGTTAGAATATAATGAACATACATAGATGACCAAGACAAGGAAATCACAATTCAAACAATGTCTCCTCCTAAACGTTACTGGGCCTAATCATTAATCATTAATTTAATTACTTTTTTTGGTAGGAAAGGCAAGAGAGCAGAGTGATGAGAAGAAATCTTGAGCAAGACTGTCTTGGTGGTCTACTAGCTTTATGACCTTAAGACAAGTCACCAACCTCTTTGTCTCAGGTTTTTATAGTCAAAGTAGGGATAATGTTAGCATCTCTAGGATTTTGTACTAACTAATGAGTTAATATTTTTAAAGCACTTACAACAGAGCGTAATCATAAAATAGTCAACCGCAACCAAAGACTAGGATAGAACTGATATTCTAGACCAGAATTATGATTTTCTGTGCAGCACTGCCTAAGTTAAATTGAGATCTTCAAGCAGGAAAGATTGGGAAGGAAGGAGAAAAAACTAGTCCGAGGCTACAGCTCTCAGTCATAGCAACACTATGTTATTTCAACAAGTCTACCCAGTACTAACAGGAAAGCTATAATCCGATATGGACAGGCTAACCGCATTCAGTTAGCCCAAAGGGAGACTTGATGTCACATTCATTTGAAACACTGTCAAAGTGCCTGATGGGTTTTATTTCACTGGTCCCAATTAAAGTGATCTATCCCAATTAAAGTTTCTGTCAAGAACTCTATTACACAAGAAGCCTCTTTGTGGGCCCAGCCTGGGTTTCCACCAGAGCTAGAGGATTTTATGATCCACATAGACCTGGAGAGCAAAGGCTGCAGATGTAATTAACTCCTGAGCCTCTAGCTCTATTGACATTTGAGGCCAGATGCTTCTTTGTTGAGGGTTGGTCTTCTGAACTGTGAGATATTTAGCAGTTTTTCTGGTCTCTACCCGCTAGATACTAGAAGCACCTCTTGCCCCCAGTTATGACAACAAAAAATTTCTCCAGATATTGACAATTATCACCTGGGGGTCACGACCTCACTCAGATAAGAACCACTGCTCTAGTGATATAAGAAAGAGCCTATTGAGTAATAAAACTAAACCATAGGGGTTGCGATAGTTTTACCTTTTCCATATGGCATGCCATTGGTGTTGTACAGTATGTAGCCTTTTCAGATTGGTTTCTTCCACTTAGTCTTATGCATGTACGTTTCCTCCATGTCTTTTCATGGCTGGTGGCTCATTTCTTCTTAGTGTTGAGTAATAGTCCACCATCTTGCAGTACCACAGTTTATTCTTTGACCTTCTGAAGGACATCTTGGTTGCTTCCACCTTTGGGCAATTTTATAAAGAAAGCTGCTCTAAACATGTTTTTGTGTAAGCCTAAGTTTTCTATCCCTTTGGGTGAATGCCAAGGAATGCTATGGCTGAAGCATATGGTAACAGTATATGAAGTTTATAAGAAATCATCAAACTGTCTTCCAGTGTGGTCATACCATTTGCATTCCCACCAGCAGTGAATGAGAGTTCCTTTGGCTCCATGTCCTTGCCAGCATCTGGTGTTGTCAGTGTTCCAGATTTTGGCCATCCTAATAGGTGTGTAGTGGTAAATCACTGTTTTATCTTTTTTTTTTTTAAATTAAGTTTATTGGACTGATAATGGTTAGTAAAATTACATAGGTTTCAAATGAACAATTCTATAATGAGTCATCTATATATCATTTTGTGTGTTCACCACCCAGAGTCAGTTCTTCTTGCATCACCATATATTTGACCCCCTTTACCCTCATCTACCAGGCCCCTCCCCCTTGCCTTCTGGTATCAGAGCTTTATTTTGCATTTTCCTGATGACATAGATGTGGAACATTTTTTCATATGCTTATTTTCTCTCTGTATATCTTCTTTAGTGAGATGTCTGTTAAGGTCTTTGGTCCATTTTTTAATCAAGTTGTGTTCTCATTGTTGAGTTTTAAGAGTTTTTTGCATATTTTGTCTTACAGTACTTAATTAGATATGACAGTCTTATCTTTAATTTACAGTATTTCTACTATTTCTTATTCTCAGAAGTCTTCTATTCTTTTATATGCCCTTAAATCTGTCTAAGAATAATGTAATTACATGTAATGTTTCCCATTGTTTATGAACTGTTTCACTGGACATTACTTTCTCTGTTTCTTTTCTTCTTTGGTGGTCTTCCTCACACTTAAGTGAGTTTTGGATGTTCATTTATTTCTGTTATAAAATGAAGGAAAATCTTTGTTTACCTGCTGAGAATACATCTTCTAGGCACCAAGAAGCTGTCTGTAATTAGGGTGGATGCAGGGAGGACCTCACCTCATGCAACATCATCACCTAACTTTCTGGCTGTGTGGGGAGGGGGAGAGTAGATGTCTGTGCAAACCTAACCAGAAGCCAAAAGCCTGCATCAGCTCCTGGGCCTTTTCCTCCCTCTGCTATGCGTGTGGTGCTTTCTTGATTCCTGTTCTCAGCAGTCATGCTGGGAGTCCTCCCCAGGCAGATGCATAACTGTTTTCCAGACCATTTGAAGAAGCTCACAGAAGGGAAAGAGGGGAAGCCAAGGAAACACACTAGGAGAATGGAGGGTAACTTGTCTTAACCATTCATTATAGTTAGTACTTCCTACTACAATCTTTTTAATCATCTCACTGAATCCTCACAGCAGTTGTCCTAAATAATTATGATTAAGTCCATTTTTGCAGATAAAAAAATGAGACATATAGGTCAAATAAACCGATAAATTCAAAGGGACATCAAACATTAGCATTTCATTTTATTTTTTATTTTGAGCCCAGACTTTTGCCTCAAAAAGCAGTGACATGGTTTAGCTCATCTATCCTGAGGTAGACTTCCTGATACCTAATAACCAGCCTGTTTATTCCTCTCTAGTCTTACGCAAGCCTGATAAATTTTCTTGAGGGCTTCTAGCTCAGGAAACATGTCGTTCAGGCAGATCTATCATAATAAGTCACACTTTTAAAAGGTCAAGGGAAAGCCATTCATTTTATAAATTGAAAGGTATTTCTCAATATAGATCCATATATTTTCATTAAGTCTCTTCATCACAAGCAGGATATAAGATAAGATTGTGACACTGGTCATGTCAGTGACTGTCACAATTTTTTTTCTCCTGGTCACACAGGCTACACTGTGTCTTATTCTTCCCTTATTACAAAGTATATGGCCATTTGTACTCATTCTCTGGACACAAGGAGGAAAACCATTCTTTAGGTAAGAGTCCTACCTCAAAGATCTCAAAAGTTACTGAGGAGAGGAGTGGATAAGAAGGCAGATAAAGACATCTAAGATAATAGATTGTGGAGATGGAGTGGTCAGGCATAAAGGTCCTGAATTCAAGATTTATTTGACAGGTCTGGGACCCAGGTGGATAAAAGGTATCGTCATCTCAACAATATTCACTGACAAGTATTCATAAGATATTATAATGGGGAGAAAAGGAGGATCTTACAGAGGCAGCATAAGGTGGAAGGGAACGAGGCCCCAGTTTTGTTTTTGCTATTGACCACTCATTGTTCTTCAAGCTACTATCCTCCTTTTGTGTAAAAAGAGGGAGTTGTGCTAATTTATGAGGCCCCTTCCAACTCTAAGAAACTATAAATTTAAGACACATATCCCACAAGTTAGGGTA
Source organism: Aselliscus stoliczkanus (assembly GCA_033961575.1). Taxonomy (NCBI): domain Eukaryota; kingdom Metazoa; phylum Chordata; class Mammalia; order Chiroptera; family Hipposideridae; genus Aselliscus; species Aselliscus stoliczkanus. Next base: position 119,592,226 of record CM066736.1, read on the forward strand.
CCAAGTTACATGCAGGAAAAGAGAAGTGGGGCAACCAGCACATGTAGGTGTCAGGAGCGTGTGATGCATAAAACAAGTGCTTCATGACCAAACAAAGGAATAAATCTCCCATGCTGCCTCTTCTAAGGTTGAAATGAGAAAAGTTTCAGAAGTCCTTTGCAAACTGGGGAGTTCTATATAAATGTGAGATCTGGGTTTTGTTTGTTTGTTTGTTTGTTTGTTTTAACAGACATTTACAAATATCCCAGCTTGTTCCAGCCACTATTTTAGGCACCAAGGATGCCTTGCTTAATGATGTAGAAAAAAGCAGTCTTTATTGTGTACAGTGAATACTTCTGCAGATAATATGGCTGACCAGAGCTAGTTTCCTCTACATAGTGAGACAAAAGCAGCGACTTGAGGGTGTTTGGACTTGGGAACAGGGTTGAAAGGACAAGCTGTAGGGGACTCCTCTTTTGGGAACTGAAAGGTTGGTCTATATTCAGAGTATATCTTCTGACCTCGTTGCGTCTGCCACATCTCCACAGAGTTTATTACCCCCATCTAGTGCTCTTTCGTTGTTCTAAGTAAGTTATCCACTATATATCTTGTCATATACACTTTTGGTCTTTCTACTAATTTTCCAATTACCTTTACAATTCCTTCAGGAAGAGAATCTGATTGATCCAGTGTGTCTCTATTCAACCTGGTAGACAGAGTTTTTATTGTAGTTCGCTCCTTTGGGACAAATATCTACTTATGGACCGATCAACTATAGATGGTAGGGTCACACAGAACTGGCTGGACATCATATATGGTTAAAAACCATTAGTAAGGAGTTAGAGATGAGAATTTCAAGAACGTGGATTTAAGAATAGCAGATATTTAGGTCTTGACCTATCCAAGTACCTACTTGCTCAGAGACAATGGAGGTTAGACCTACATCACTGCAGTCTGAGCTTAGTACAAAGCCTCCTTCCCTCTTGGAGTGACAACAGGAGCTCAGCTGTGTAACAGGATATACGTGGGGACTATCCATGACCATGTACACACAGTCTGCGCCAGCCCAGAATGAGATACCCAAAAGGAGGGGTAGGTAATGTGCTAAATCTGTAACATAAGCTGAGTGCTGTGTCAGCACGGAGCTAACCACTCTCTTTGGTGCTGTTAGATACACATGGCAAGACTTCATTCCCATCATGTTTATCGCTCCAGCATTGCCCAAGGGGGTTATAAGAACTAGTAGCGGCCTGTGTGATTTTTCCGGCATGGCTGAGAGAATAGCCTTGAATTTGGAGACTGATCTATGCGTGTAAAGTGGTAATGGGCTATTGTTCACACCATTCCTTCCTGGCTGCATTAAATGACACTTTGGTATTTAGCCATAATTCAGTCTGCAGCAGCTGTGTCAGAGGGAAGGCGGAAGTTCACTCAGTTCAACTGCAATTTCAAACACAAATGCAGTGAAGAGTTGTCTTGCTGAACCTACAGAAATTATTATTCTGGGCACAGCTTTTTAAATTTGTGTAAAGGTTGGATCCTGTACTTACAGAAGAAAAGAAAAAAAGTGACTGTGACTAAGAAGATGGTTATGTCACAGAGTGGTAGAGATAAGGCATAATTTTTCTTTTATGAGATGATTTTTTTTCTGCCAGAGTCTTAAACTCTGATAAAGAAAAACATATCTGAATATATAAAAGGACCACAGATGAAAAGTCCTGAGTGAGGTGTTAAAGCACAAAGTCTTTTCACTTCAGGAACACGTAACAGATGAATTCACGACCCCAGGTGATGACAGTCTCTGGGGACGGGGAGAACCGCTGTCCTTACAGTGACCATCCTATCCCCCTACACTGCGGCCAAGAGAAGCAGGTGTTTTCCTGCATGGCAGAGAACACATGCTTCTGTATGTTTCCAGAGCAGCCCCCTTCTAATAAGCCACATAAAGTAAAGAAAAAGAAATAATGGCCTGTGAGATAGGAGAATGGAGAAAGAATTTCTTGCCTTGGTTCCTGGGAGTTAAAATTCAGAACAAGTGAAAACCATTAATATCTTATGTACATAGAGGCAGTGTAATATAGTATAATAATAATAATAATAATAATAATAATAATAAACATTGATATATTTTGCCATCAGATGGACTTTGATGTGAATCCTAATCCCTTGCTTTCTAGCTAAAAGACTTCAAACAAGTCACAGTAGCTCCCTGAATTTTGGTTTCTTTACCTGTCAAAGAACAGTATCAATGTGTATAGGTGTTATGACAATTAAATTGGGTAGGATCTCTATAGCACTTAGCACAGTGCTTAAAATATGAACATGACCTAGCCCAGTACAGGCTGACTCCTGCCTTTCTTGGTGACCTCATTTTGGTCTCGTTTTCTTGTCTGCCTCCCCGTTTCTAACACCCTGGCCTTAGTTTAGTTTCTCAAACCCTCCAGGCTTTCTCTAGTCTCTGGGCTTTTCTTTGCCTGTAATATTCCCAGTGCCTACAAGGCTCTGTCTCCAACTCATCTATTGCCTGGGTAATGTTTTCCAACATTTAGGTTTCCTCTTTTCAGTGAGATTCCTCAGATAAGCACATTAGTCTTTCTTTATCCACAGAATAGGTGTGATTTTACACATATGTGTTTTGTTTTTCATAGCACCCTGCAGTTATCTGCCACTGCACTTATTACAGCTGTGGTTAAATATATACTTTATAAACTGTCTTTATACATGTTAGTCTCCTGACTGAAATGCAAGCTTTATGAAGGGAAAAACTTCCTGTCTTATTCACCAATTACCTCCAGCCCCAACCACAGAGACTGTACCCAGGAGTTACTCAATAAATCCTGGTGGATTATGGTTCTAGTCCCTGGGTGGTGATTCATAGGAAGAAAATCAGTGAGCATTACATCATCAGGGTCCAGACAAGGGGTCATGATCCCCATAACAAAGCCAAAAGGTACTCACAGAACGTGACCAAATCAACCATCAAGGTCTTTACCCCTTGTACACAGAATTCTCATTATTGTATGAACCCTCAAAAGAGAGATTTTATTGTTTCTGCGTCTTCAGTACCTGACAGACTATCCAGCACATAGGAACACTTTATACATATTCTGAATGAATGAATGAATGATTGATTCAAACAAAAGCTGGTTACCCATATTTCAAGTATATATACGAAACAGGTTTGTTGAGTGTCTGTTCCAGTTTTTTGGTGTGTTTTTTTTTTTCGTTGAATAGCTTATTTGATTCATACAACATTCTAAGGAGTTTGTTTATAGATAATAATACCGATAACATCACCCTTTTAGAAAACAGCACAGAGCTCCACACTGTGTAACTGACTCTAGAATGTAAAAAAGACAATTACAGGATGGCATGGTAAGTTCTAATGTAGAAGATGTAGAAGTGATATCTAGAAATTATATATATATAAGGTGACATAGGGGCACACAGAATGACAAAATCTCCATGGATAAGAGAAAATTTTAGAAAAGTGCCTTTATTTTAATACTGAAAGAATGAGAAGCAAATATATAGACAACCAGCAGTGGATGAGGTTTCCAGAAAGAGGAAACAGCTAGTATGAGGGCTGGTTTTAAGTGTGTGCTTGGCACACCTGTGGAAACCCCAGAATTCCAGTGTGGCTGGAAGAAAGGCTTAGGCGAGGACTTGTGAGAAATCGGGTTGAGGATTATGTTCACAGAGCTGGACCAGCAACAGTCCCATAAACTTGAGGCCCAGAGGAATCATTACATGGTTTAATGCCGCTGGAAATGCAAAGACTTTTTTTTTTTTTTTTTTTTTTTTAGCCGAACCATCCTGCCACCTGTTGGCAGCTCAGCTCGGGCCAGGAATCGAACTGGCGACCTTGTTGTTCAGAGCTTACACTATTGAGCGAGCTCTTAACCAACTGAGCCATTCTGCCGGTCCTTTTTTTTCAATTTTCACAGGTTTATATTCACGTAATATCTAGGAAATGGATCAGAGCAGGGCACCACTGGAAGAAGTAGTGGAAGGTCAGGAAGAACGCATCCCTCAGTAAGGAATGAAGGTGGCCGGTACTAAGGAGGGTAAGTGACAGTGGGGATGGGAGATATACCTGTGTTTTGACATATTCAGGAGAGGATCAGCATCTTGTGTGGTAGGTATCATTCTGTCTAATTTACAGATAAAAGATTCTAGGGTTAATAGAGGGGAAGTGATTTGTCCAAAAGCTTAGCAGAAACTCAAGATAGGATGGGACCCACTGCTTTGCCCCTTTCACCACACGATACCAGCTCCCAAAGTTTGAGGCCCCAGACATTGAAAGCTGTGGTCTCTGACAGAGCGCACCCTTATCCACAGCAAACTCACATCATCTTAGTATGGCATTTCTACCAACTTCTGTTTCCTCCCCTAAATAGCATCTATTGTACAAAACACTTTAAATCATCCGGTGCAAATTCTCTTTGCAAATCAGATTCAGGATGCTTAGGCAATTATTGACTGAAAGCAGTAAAGTGAACATACAAATCAAATCTAGATTACCTGGGTCTCTAACACATATAACATCATCCTCCACTGACATAGATAGGAAGCTGCTTAAAAAAAAAAAAAAATATCCGCCTGTTGGCCTCTTGGAAGCTTATCTGCTTCTTTCTTTGACAAGAATAAACAAATCTTTAAATATATGAGTCAGGCATTCTCTGTGCAGCATGTAAGGGACTCTAAGGGACTCCAGAAGACCCCTGTTGAGGGTCATTACCTCGTTTAGGCCCTCTGGGGAACATTTGGTAAAAACTGCTTCCTCCCATTACACAGATACCCTTGTGTGCCAAGCCTGGGCCAGGGCCCGGGAGTAACTTCTGAACTGAGAGGATGTGGCTGATTAACTTTCCATTAAATGTTTCCAGGCTCCATGCTGAAACTTCAGGGCTCAAGCTGAGAGCCAAGAAAAAGGAAACAACCTGAATGCTTGGCTGATAATTAACATCACCAGGTGACAAATCGATACTACCTGGCTGTTCCCATAAACCACGGTAACAGGGAGACCTGAGGATTCCAGCCCAAAGCCTCCTGGTTATGTTTCTGTGGCTCCCGTTGCTTTAAAGACAGAAAGGTGAAGGAGGGTTAGATGGTTTTCTTTTAGCTGTAGGTGGTAGGGAAGCCTGAAGATACAAACAGATCTTTCAAGGAAAAGAGGCTTGCCAGAAATAGAGAATAAAGTATTATATAATCTAAGCAGCTGGACAAAAATGCAGATGTGGGTGTGTGGTATTTTAAACATCAGCATGTGTAAGAATTAACTAGAGAACTGGTTAGTAATGCCGATTCTAGCAATTCTATTTCAGGAGTATTCATTATAGGTCTCCCCAAGTCATGCCGGTACAGGTGGATAATAAATCACACGTGGAGAATCACTGTTAAATACCTAACAGTTTCATTTATTATATTAGGTAGGTAGAGCCAAACAACTTAAAAAGTATGTAAGTCCTGACAACTTAGTAGCTCTTTGAAAAAGTAATGCATATAAATTGAAAAAAAAACAAACCTGAACTTCTTTCTTGAATTACCACAAGCAGTGCCTGATGATGGGATGTGCACACCTGTTGGACTCTGAACAACCTCAAAGCTTGGAATCAGATCAGACAGGACCACCCTCACTCCTGTTCACACTGACTTCCACATGGGGCTTGCATTTTATCACAGCGACTGCTGAAAACCCTGCTTCCCAAAGATATGTCACCATTGGACGGAATATAAAATGACTGAGGAAAATGCGTCCCTTGAGTTCAGTGGAGCACTCTGGTTCACCTCAGCACACACTTTGGGAACGAGGGAGGGTATGAGCAGCAGTAAAAACAGAGGAGCAGACATAGGCTCAGACCTCCTCCCCACACACACACACAAACACGGAGTGTCTTGATTGGCAGACAATGGGGCAATTAGATGCTTGGGGATAAGGAATCTACAGGTATTTGGAGATGGAAGATGATCTCTAACACTGTAGCTTGAGGCTTCTCAATAAACCTAACTGGAACAATTTGTTAGTAAGTGATATGGTTTAGTGAAGCCTAAAGAGCTTTACACTTAGAAATGTCATTTTCTTTTTCTTTCTTTTTTTTTTCTGCATACCTACTTCAATGTTCCAGGAACACAATAAAATACATATTTCAGTTCATTTAATCTGCCCAACAAACCTGTATGGTATGTTTATCCCCATTTTGCAGTGGAAAGCTAGGGATCAAATTGGCTAGGATACTTATCCAATATTCTACAGGTAGTAAGCATTGCAGTTAGGCCTGGAACCCAAATTTAACCAGCTCTAAAACCCAAGCCAGGGCTTCATTTCTGAAAATGAACCACCTAAGATGGTATCCACATCGTTTGGCTTGATATGCTCAGTTTATTCTTGCTTTTCCATTCAGTAGTCATATGACCTTGGGTGAGTTACTTAACCCCGATAGTCTCATCACCAAAAGAGGGTTAATAATAGTATAATAACTACTTTGTAGTAACTAAGAATGAACTGACATAAAGCCGTTTTTCAGTTTCTAGCATGTAGAAAACATTCCATAATTTTAACTATTATAGCTACATATAGTGGTACCATGTATGTTGCCTCTGAATTTATGTCAAATATCTGGAAAAAGAGGTCATATTAAAATATAGGCTGTTTAGTTTACATTAGGTAGACTACCCAATCATTCAGAAAGGTGACAATGCTTTGGAAAATAAGATCTCCTATATAACCCCATTGTAATATCAAGGTGCATATATTTTTCACCCCTTAGTAATTCATTGGACTTTTGGTGGCAAATAGAGGATTTTTTTTTTACTTTCTATTTTATTATTATTTAAAAATGAAATACAGATAAATGAAAGGTATCTCAGGGAGATTCCATATTACATGGGCCTGCCACGTAGAGGGCTAGTATAAGCCCTCTCCTTGGGTTTATATATTTCAGCCTAGATGAAAGGTGGAAAGTGCAGAGAGATTGTGCCTATATCCTTCCTTCCAACAAACTCCAGGGAACAATAACTCCTCCCTGGCATCCAGATTTTTTTCTCCTGCTGTGTCACTTGGGGAAATCATTTAATCACCTTTAATCACAGAAACTCCTTGTTTAGTTCCTTTATCTATTTATATGAAATAACAGTATCTGTGTTATGCTAATGTTACCCTAGTTCACATGAAATCAACAGACTTTTAATGGAACCTCAAATAAGTGTCAAGCACTACACTATGGGAGACAAATATATGAATAAGAAATTCTCTGGACACCACAAGCTTAAAATTGAGTGTGTGTGGTGTGTGTGTGTGTGTGTGTGTGTGTGTGTGTGTGTGTGTGTGAGGGGGACAGGGAAAGGGTTGGGGGGAGGGGAGGCGAGTGGAGAGAGAGAGAGAGAGAGACAGTTTATTGTACCCACACCAAAAGAAAGGATCTTTTCTGCCCATTCTATTTTGGAACTTATTCTAGCACTGACACCATTCCTCATACCTTCTGTGCTTCTATTGGTCCAGGTTTAACAATTTTCCTGAGACCCATTAAAAACATAGCACTTGACTTTCCTTTCCTCCATATTTTTAAAATTTTGGTTTCAGAGCATTAATTCTGTGTCAGTGGTTGAAGGATATATAAAAATTAAACACCCATATAGCTCTAACTTAAGGTTAAAGAATTTAGGAAAACCTTATTTTTAAACATCACCATTCCACTGCAACACATGTGAAAAATACTGATTTACATAGATTTTCCCAGGCTTCTAAGTATCGCTACTATTATTCAGTAGTAAGTATACATATTAGGGGTTATTATTAAAGGCTATTTTACTCTCTAACTTGAAATATAGACATAGGTGCTATAGACATAAACATAAACCTAGTCGCAGATATACACACAGATCTAGGCGTCCATTCATAAGCTACCAGTCTCCTCTTCATACTCTGAGATTTCCCTAATCTTATTCTCATACCAACAGGCCCATTTCTAAGGCAAGCAAAGCAGTGTCTTTTCCTGCTACTTTGGTTTCCTGATCCGAATTACTAAAGCGTGGTATTCCCATTAAGTATTTATTTATTTATTTATTTATTTATTTAAATTGAGGGGTACTTTATAGGGAGTGGGGAAGGAGAGGAAGAAGAGATGAGGCATATTTTGATGATTTTTCATTCCAATTCCAGTTTGACTCTTTAGTGTACACACACTGAGCTGAGAAAGTGAGGGACTCGATTCTCATAGTGTTACGGAGTTCACAGTTTAACATTTACTTGTCTGTTTATAGCTCCACAGATGAGTGGGTGAATGGTTAACAGATTACATATAGCACTGAAAAAAAAAAAATCCCAGGACACATTAAAACTAGAGAAGAGGAAAACACTTAATTGCTGAGTGAAACGGATGCTGTTGACAGCTGAGCACAATATTCTGTCTTGACATATAATGATCATGTTAATAAAGTTAGTGTTTTCAGCCTCTTTTATATGCCTGTCATGGTGTTTGGGGTGGAGTATGGGGGTCAATGGTAAATAAGATTCATTTAATCTCTTAAATTTATAGTATAATTCATTTCAGACAGTCCTCACATCAGCCTCTTCAGATAGATCTATCGCCTCCATTTTATCAAGGTCAGGACAAAGTTTCAGAGAGGTGAATTCACTTGTCTGTAGGTAAAATATGTTGGAATTAGAATCTGAACTCAAGGCTTTTTGACTCCAAAATCCAGCCCCTGTCACTACACTGGGCTGCCTTCCACCCCAAGTATATCAATGATACAGAACTAATTAATTTACTAGTTGCTCCTCAATATTTTTTTTCAACATAGACTGGTTTTATAGATAGTATTAAACTCTCTAGCAAATTTATGACAATTGCAACTTTGAACATATTGTAACATAATATGGTAATGATAATCACTCATTAAACCTAAGAGAGTGAGTGAACCACACAAGACTTCATCTAAATTTTCAGAACAATGTTTAGCCGTAACACTGTTAGGCTGACAAAGTAATTATAAGGAAAGAACATGTTCCATTTACAACCCCATTTTAGACAATAAATGGCCCAGGACTGTCCTTTCCAAATTTCAGTCCTCTGGTCAGCTACCTCAACATCACTGGGAACCTTACTAAAAACAGATTCTACACTTGAGAAAAAATACGAAACTCTGGGGAATCTGTATTTTAAACCATTTGCCCACATCATTTCAGTCTATGATAAGTATGGAAACTAGTCCTATAGACCTGAACTACGCTACTATAGATGGAAGAGCATAATCTCATCTCTTTTATTGCTAAAAACTGAATTAAAAGTTCGAAAGCTCATCTAAAATTGTAGCAAGTCCAGTACTTTTCTCTAAGAGGGGAGTAGACTCCCCACTACAGTTGTTAAAAGGCTTATGCAACCAATTGATTTTACTAAGGGACTAACCAGGGCGAGTCCTAGACTGTAATTGGTTCACCCATGCCATTGCTTGTTTCTCTCCTTGCCACACTGTTCTATTAAATATAGGTCTTTTAAGATTAGGCCTCCTGGACCACTGAGGAAAGGTGACTTCATGCTGTGGTCTCAGAGGCCTGCTCTGTGCTCTGACTCTCATTTAAATCCTCAGCTCAGGGCCGGCTGAGTGGCGCGGTGGTTAAGCGCTGGCCTGGGAAGCCAGCGGCCCCGGTTCGGTCCCACATATGAGGGCCAGAGACACTGCCCTCAAGAAAAACAAAAAATACATAAAAATAAATAAATAAATAAATCCTCAGCTCAGCCATCCCCCAAGGCTCCCTAGGAGTTCTATCGGATGTAGTCTCCACAGTCTCCGCCCAATTCCAAAGCCAAAAAGTGCCTTCTATTCCTTTTCTCAGGAAAAGAGAGCTGGGACAGAAACCCTGGGACCAAAAAAAAAAAAAAAAATCCATTTCTGACAAGTTCCCAGCTTCTCTTCTACACCCTCTCTCTGCACATTTTTCATTCTTTATCCTTTGTCACAAAACAATAAAGGCTGACTATATTCCTCTTTGTGGACAGAGCTTGATTGGCTTTTTTTTTTTTTTTTTTTTTTTTTTTGAGCCAAGACTTCAAAAACTCCAAAGATCCTGTTTCCTGGGACAGTCATTCAGGGTTTCAAATGCCATTCATTCCTCTTAGGAACACCAACTGATTCTCTGAGTCTTGTTAAAAACAGCAAAACCGAAACAAGGGAATGTTAGAGCTCTATAAATTTGTGATAAACACACACGTTCCTTATTATTGACATCAGTACCATTATTTCTTTCAATTACCATGTTCATTATGTCACAGTGAGATATAGTAGAAAAATCTGCTTTCTCAGAATGTGCCCCAATTGCTTCCTAAATCCGTGCCCTAAAACATCAAGGAAAATTACAGCTCTCTGCATTACACAAGTGTGAAATGATGTGTCCACACCTTTTCACTTCTTTTTTTGTATACTGGTCGCTGTCTACTTCACAGAACAGAAATTCTGGACAATGTATAATAACTTTTACACATGCTAAACAGAGTTTCTTTCATCAAGTGTTTTGGAAAATTACCAATGCAATAAAATCATTTACTACAAGTTCTACAAAACACTCTGAATCTACAAAAGAAGCTGCAGTATTGGAGTTTTCCTCAAGCTAAAATCATGGACTCATTTTGCCATAGACTATCTCGCATGATTGACAGTCTACAAAATGCACCATAGGAAATGTTGATTCCAACCAACTTCTATTATTGATCATTCCAGCAACAAATATTATTGAACATCAGCAATGTTCTCAGCACTCCTCAGGGAAATAGGGCAGAAATGGAGAAATGTCTAAAAATGAAAAGGGCAGAAAACGCAACTAACATTCTTACTTGTCACAGACAATATAATACAACTTTAAAAACTATGCTAACTACCTCATATGCTATGTAATTTAATCCTTTCAGATGTTTCCTGAAGTCTTCTTACAACTGTACAGAGCAAGCACATGACACATTGTAAAGTCCTTCCCTAACCATCTTTCCTTGCATTTAAAAAAAGTTTTTTATCTCTGAATACACAAATTTTATAGTAATGGAAAAGTGTGATCACATTATACATATTGTGACTGCTTGAATTTTATTTATTTATGTTTTTCAGACTTTAATTTTTTTACAGCAGTTTTAGGTTCACAGCAAAATGAAAAGGAAGGTACAGTGAATTTCAGTACACCACCTCTCCCACCCTCACCATAGGCATAGTATTTCCCATTGTCCACATCCCCCATCAGAAATGTACACTTGTTACCACTGATGAACCCACCTCGAATGACACATCGTTATCACCAAAAATCCATAATTTACATTATGAATTATTCTTGGTGTCATACATTCTATGGGTTTGGATGAATGAATAATGACATGTATCCATCACTGTAGTATCATACAGAATAGTTCCACTGCCCTAAAAATCCTCTGTGCTCTGCCTATTCATCCCTTCCCAACTCTTGGCAACCACTAATCTTTTTATTGTTTCCATAGTTTTGTCTTTTCCAGAATGTCATATAGCTGGAGTCATATAGGATGTAGCCTTTTCAGATTGGCTTCTTTGACTTAGTCATATGCATCTAAGTTTCCTTCATGACTTGATAGCTCATTTCTTTTTAGTGCTAAATAATATTCCACTGTATAGATGTATCAAAAGAAAAGTTTTGGCAATTATAAATGCAGTTGCTATAAACATTCTTGATCAAGTTTTTGTGTGGACACACATTTTCAACTCATTTGGATGATACCAGGAATGTGATTGCTGGATCATGCAGTAAGAGTATGTTGAGTTTTGTCAGAAACTGTCAAACTGTCTTCCAAAGTGGCCGTACCATTCTGCATTCCCACCAGCAATGAATGTGAGTTTCTGTTGCTCCACGTCCTCGCCAGTATTTTATGTTGTCAGTGTTCTGGATTTTGACCATTCTCATAGGTGCGTAGTGGCATCTCATTGTTTCAATTTGCATTTCCCTGATGACATAAGATACAGAACATCTTTTCATATGCTCATTTGCCATCTGTATGCCTTCTTTGGTGAGGTGTCTGTTAAGGTCTTTGGCACATTTTTTACAAGGGTTATTTTTCTTACTGTTGAGTTTTAGCTGTTCTTTGTATATTTTGGATAATAGTGCTTAATCAAATGTGTCTTTTGCAAACGCTTTCTCCCATTCTGTGGCTTGTCTTATTCTCTTGATATGGTCTTTTGCAGAGCACAAGTTTTTAATTTTCATAAAGTCCTGCTTATCAATTATTTATTTCATGGATTGTGTCTTTGATGTTGTACCTAGAAAGGCATCATCATACCCAAGGTAAAATAGGTTTTTTCCTATGTTACCATCTAGGAGTTTTATAGTTTTGCATTTACATTTATGTCCATAATCTATTTGAGTTCATTTCTGTGAGGGATGTAAGGTTGATATCTAATTTTTTTTTTCCATGTCAGTTTGTTGTTCTACCACCATTTGTTGAAAAGGCCATCTTTGCTCTACTTTATTGCCTTTGTCCTTTGTTAAAGATCAGTTGAATATATTTATGTAAGTATTTTGGGCTCTTTTCTGTTCAATTAGTCTATTTGTTTATTCTGCTGCCAATACTACACTGTCTTGATTATTACAGTTTTATAGTAGGTCTTGAATTCAGGTGGTGTAAGCCCTTCATCTTCCTTCCTCTCCTTCAATATTGTGTCAGGTGATTGTGTGTTTTCAGTGGGGTGTTTTTCCCTGCCTAATGGGACTTCTTTTCACTCTTAACTTCCTCTATCCTTATCATGCAGCAGTTCTATCACAGATACCTCATGTTGACAGGCTAATATGTTTTCTACCATAGCTTTCTCTATTATCATACAATTACTTAGGCATATACATATTTCATCAATACTAAGATGAATCTTTGTAACAATTTAATGGCTCTGAAATTATGATACATCTTATAATCACTGTGAAACACCCAAGTGCTGACATGCCTGCTATTATCTATTGCAGTATCTAAAGAAGAGAGCTCAGGGCCTAGAAAAAAAGCCTGTAGACAGTGCTCGGTTCTCTTTATTTTTTAAATGCTAATGATCTTGATTGCAAAAGAAGACATTCTGTGGAAACCCACAATATCTAAGACTCAATTTGAAAAGGGACTCAGGGGCCAGCCGAGTGGCGCATTGGTTAGGAGTTGGCTTGGGACGTCAGCTCTGAGCAGCAGGGCCCTGGTTTGGATCCCACATATGAGGGCCAGTGATGCTGTGCCTTCTATAGCTAAGGTGATAAACAACAGCTCAACCTGGAGCTGGGCTGTCTTGAGTCGCCGGCGAAGATGTAAGCTGCAGTGGGGCTGCAGCGGGCATGAGCTTTTGTGAGCAGCTATCCAAAGGCCAGCGAGCAACTGCCTCACCCAGGAAGAGCGCAATGATAATACCAACATGGGCCAGTGAAGCAGCATCCTCCACAACTAGACTGAAGAACAAAAGGACAGCAACTTGTCTGTTCCCCTTCCCCAAATCCCCAATGCTGTTCCCCTCCCCCAATTGCCCAATAAAATCCTATAAAAAAAATGTGAAAAGGAACTCAGGAAAGTCCTACTGTGGACATGAAGAAGTTTTAATAAAATCTTTAATGATTTATTTTGTTTCTTTTAATGTATGACAAAGTTACATGAGACCAGCATTGATGTTCAGTTAAATATAAGAGCTCTTTAAATCAAAGTTAAATTTCTAAGTGACAGCCTTCTGTCATAGTTCAATCCCAACCCTTTTTTTTTTCCTTATATGAAATTATGGTATGTTTTATAATCAATAGTACTCTAGGTTCAGTAAAATATAGTGCTTGAAAACATATACATACATATAAAGTTTTCCATATTTTCATGGCAATAGAATATTTTATACAGTTTACTTTTATTTTGTTTGTGTCACTCAGTGAGAAATTCCTCCAAATCCAAGAGGTATATCTCATATCTGTTTATTTTATTGGCTTAATAATATTTCACAGTGAATTCATTCCTTCATTCCTCTATTGATAGGCACTCAATTTATTCTTGCTTTGTTTTCACTATCAACAATGCTGTAATAAGTATCCCTTTAAATGTGTCTGTACATACTGTAGATTCATCTATTTGGGATAGGCCAATACATATACGCTGTATACAACTTGATAAATACTGCCAGTTTGTGTTCCTTAAAAAAGGAACAATTCTGCGCTGGCTGAGTGGCACGGTGGTTAAGCGCTGGCTTGGGACACCAGCGGCCCCGGTTCGGGTCCCACATATGAGGGCCAGTGACACTGCCCTCAAAAAAATAACACCAAAAAACAAAAAAGGAACAATTCTAACTTACTCTAGCAATGTACAAGAATACTCTTTTTCCTGAAGTCATGCTAGAAATATATTGTTACTCTTTATTAAAATCAGCTATATCTTAAGAGCTAAATCATTGCTACTTAGTATTTCCCAAAACACCATGATTTTTAGCACCTTTCAATATGTTTATAAGTATTAGGATATATTTAGAATTTCTCTATTGATTGATTTTACCCATTTTTCTGTTCGGTTACCATTTTTGTTTGTAAGAGTTATTTGTATATAATAGATACATTTTTGTCAACAGGTAGACACAGTTTTTTCCCAAATATTTGTCTGCTGACTCCATATATAATTTTTGCCTCCCAGTAATCTTAATTTTTTATCTTTATCATTTATCTTATGGCTCCAGGGTATCCAAATTTGGTTAAATTCTACTAGATTTTCTTGCAAGATTTTTGTTTTGTTTTTCCCCCCTTCTCATAAGTTTTTATCATTTGAAATTTATTTTGTTTGTATGAAAATGGCAGCTGAATTTTATTTTTATACAGTGTGTTATTGCCATTCATTATTGCATCCTTTCCCATTTATTTGATTGAACTCTCAGTTTTACATATGTTACCTCCTTATATATCCAGAGCTATAATCTGAATTATCTGTCAGACTCTAGTGATCTGTCAGTCTCTCTCTTTGCCAACAGCACGAAGTCCTGGTAGTGAATCTAGAAGTCAAGTAGCCCTCACTGATCTTTCCATTTTCCCCCTCAAACTTTGTTCTTATCTATTTTCAGATATTTATTCTGCTATACAAACTTTAAGAAATCTTCATCCAACCCTTTCAAGCAGCCCTTACTGTGTAACGAAAGAAGAATTTAGCTGTATAAGAGTTAAGTCACATGCACAAAATAGAATGGCTTATAAATGGCAGAGGAAGCATTTGATCCCAGCCTGATCTGATGGCAGAACACTTAGCACTGCACCATCCAGCCTCCAAGTACAGTCTCCTCTGACGCTCACCAAACGACTGGCAGCTGAGGAAGGAAGACTAGGGGAAGGGGAGCTCATTTGCCTATGACCATGAATGTCATTTCGAGAAATGTTGCATAATTTTTATACAATAGAAGCCTCCACAAATGGCATCTACTTTTAACAGCCTCTCATCCCAAAATCAGTGCATGCCCTTTCACTGTCTAAATACCAAAATTTCATCTTTTATCCTCAGTGTGAAAAGCCTGAGCACCTTAGGAAAATCAGTCTCAGTGGCTTTGGAAATAAAAGTTAAGGCAAAATGGGTGTGATGGTCCAGAAGGAAAAAGGGACTCCTCTATGTAACATGCAACCCTACCCTGAGTAGCACTGCCACTAGCAATGCTACTTGCTGCCACACATGCTGGTTGCTACTAGCCCAGACACTGTGCCTGGTTTAACCAATGGCAGACCCTCAGACTAGCACACACTCCTGACAATACAACAGGAGTCAGAGGCTTTTTGCATCAAAGCCTAGGGTTCAAGTGTTCAAACCTGGACTTGGCTGCCTCTATGTGAGAGCCCCAAAGTCAGAATCACTGGCTTCCGTAAAATTGGATGCACAGAATTCTTGACACTGCACTTGTTCATATCCCCAAAACCAGGAGGTCACATGTTCTGGGTTGCCTGGAATAGTCCAAGTTTATTTGTGTTGCCCCAGTGTAATTCATAACATAGCTCACTTTCGCTGTCAAAACCATGTCAGCACAATAAACTACATGGTCTTGCTCTTTGGAAAGAGAGAATGCAAGGCATGCCAGGCCTATGAGGTAAGTCCAGAGCTGATCTAGCTTTTCACCTGGTGAGGCTTATGGGAATATTAGTGGAGTGCCAGAGAGGAAGGTCACCAGGAGAACACAGCAGTCACCTATTTTACAACATATCAATGTCATTTAAGGAAACATTTTCTCTAGAAAAAAAGATTGTTCTAATTTTGGGAATTTTTTTGTGGTCAAAATATCCTATGAGCTGAGGTAGAAGGGAGAGGTAACATGGAGATGGGTCTGTAATCCCTCTCCTCTGAAAACAAGAACTTAAAATGGTAGATCCAATGTTCTTATGAGGCTGTGTATCTCAGAGGCCGCATGGTGCTGGGATTTCTTATGCCCAAACATCAGTGAGAGAACCCAGCCAGATCTCAAAAAAAAGCTCAAAAAGATTCAAATCTCCCTTGACTCCAGCTCTTTTGTTCTTTCCATCATATTATCACAGTCAGGAAACTGACAAAGTGGTTTCAGTTAGTAAAACAAATACACCACTACCTGGAGTCACATAACTATTATAGCTTTTGTCTTATTGTGGTGAAATTCCAATAACATGAACCATTATAAAGTGTGCGATTCAGTCAGTGGTATTTTGTGCATTCACAATGCTATGCAAACGTAACTTCTACGTAGCTTCAAGATGTTTTTTTATCACCGCTGAAAGAGACCATGTACCCACGAAGCAGTCATTCCTTACTCCCCGCCCCCACCCCCACCCTACCACTACCCCTGGTAACCACTAATGTGTTTTCTGTCTGTGGATTTACTGTTCTGGATAGTCTATATAAATGGAAACACTAATATGTGATCTTTTAAGTCTGGTTTTTATCTCTTTCTTTCTTTTTTTTCAAAGATTTTATTGGGGAATTGGGGGAGGGGAACAGCATTGGGGAAGCGGGGAAGATAGACAAGTTGCTGTCTTTTTGTTCTTCAGTCTAGTTGCAGAGTACACTGCTTCACTGGCCCATGTTGGTATCATCACTGCGTTCTTCTCGGGTGAGACAGATCAGTCGCCAGCCTCTGGATGGTCACTCACTGTGGCTATAGGCAGCTCATACTGGCTGCCAGCTGCTCATGCTGGCTGCCGGCCACTCACTGTAGCCTATGGCAGCCCACTGCAGCAGGGGCTGCAGCCTACACCGTCGCCGGGGCTGGCAGCCCAGCTCCAGGTGGAGCTGTTGTTCACCATCTTAGCTGTAGAGGGCAGTGTCACTGGCCCTCATATATGGGATCTGAACCAGGGCAGCTGGCATCCCAAGCCAGCTCTTAACTAATGCGGCACTCAGCAGGCCCTATCTCTTTCTTTATAGAACACCTTCTACTTTTATGGTGAATAATGTTACATATAACACATTTTGTTTATCTGTTCATCCACTGATGGACATTTGAGTTGTTTCCTCCTTGTGGCTATTGTGAAGAGTACTTCTATGAACATCCATGTACAAATATGTGTTTAAATATGTGCTTTCAATGTGAGGGGTACACATGTCAGAGAGGAATTGTTGAACCATGTGGTAATTCTGTGTAAATTTTTGAAGTACTGCCAAACTATGTTCCACAATGGATGTACTATTTTACATTCCCATCAGCAATGTATGAGAGATCTAATTTCTCCCTATTCTCTCCAACACTTGTTATTTTCAACTTTTTTTTTTTTATGTACAGCCATCCTAGTGCATATGAAACAGTATCTCATTATATGTTTCTATACGTGGGATTACATCATCTGAGAATAAAGATAGTTTTACTTCTTCCTTTCCAATGTGGATTTTTACCAGTTAGTTTGTTTGTTTGTTTATTTATTTATTTATTGCCTCATTTGTCTGCTTAAGACTACTAGTAAAACACTGAATAGAAGTGGCAAAATGGAAATTCTTTTGCTGTTCCTGATTTCAGAAGAAAAGCTTTCATTCTTTCATAACTGATACGATGGTAGCTGTAGGTTTTTCATCAATGCCTTTTATTGGATTGACAAAGTTCCCTCATTTGTTGAGTGTTTTTTATCATGAATGTGTGTTGGATTTTGTCAAATGCTTTTTCACGTGAATAGGATATTTAGTAGAACAGAAGGGGTAGGTGAAAAGAGTCGTGAATAATTAGAAGACGGAAAAGGTAACTGATGGCTGGGCTGATCAGGAAAGCTAAAGTTAAAGGATGGATGAATTTACATTTAGACAACTAGAAGAAAAATGGTAATGTATATTAGATGTAGAGGGCTGCACCATGATCAAATCCTCACAGGCAAATGTAAGCATGATTAAAGAATGAGGAGGTAAATTTTATCTAGTTTTTTACTAACTCTCTACCTTATATATAAAAACAATTCTATGTAAGAGTTCCAGCAATAGTCCTGAGGTGTCAGCCTATGGCCAGCATCAACTGCCAAGTATGTGAGTGACGAAGTTTTCAAACTGCCTAAAACTGACTAAGAGCAATCGGGCTAAGCTCAGTCAGATCCCAGAATCATGAGAAATAAAAAAAAAGAAACAACTGTTGTTGTTTTAAGCCTCTGAGTTTGGGGGAACTTTGTTACACAGCAGTAGATAAATGGGAAAAGTAAACACATAAACACAGTCTAGAAGGGAGGCTGCATTATAGGAGAAGTAAATGTCAGGCCAGGCCAAAGCACAGTTGTGCATAAATTCAATACATCCACTCAGCATTTTACCTTACATGCACAAGGCCATGCCATAGATACTCAAGACATAAACATGAGTGCAAGGTAGTTCCTGCTCCAGAAGAAGTCACCCCCTGAGGATGGAGAGACATTATCTATAGCAGCAATAATAATATGGCACATGCCCTACAAAAATGGCGTGGACTCAGAGTTGTTGTTGTTTTTTATTTATAAAGATTTTTTTTTTTTAATTGGGGAATTGGGGGAGAGGAACAGACTAGTTGCTGTCCCTTTGTTCTTCAGTCCAGTTGAGGAGGACGCCACCCCACTGGCCCATGTTGGTACCGTCACTGCGCTCCTCCCAGATGAGGCAGATCGGTCGCTGGCCTCTGGATGGTCGCCCACCGCGGCCATCAGCAGTCCACACTGGCTGTCAGCCGCTCACGCTGGCTGCCGACCACTCACTGTAGCCTATGATAGCTCACTGCAGCAGGGGCTGCAGCCTACACTGTCGCCGGGGCTCGCACATCCCAGCTCCAGGTGGAGCTCAGGTGGAGCTGCCGTCAGCCACAGAGGGCAGTGTCACTGGCCCTCACACGTAGGATCCGGAATTGGGGCCACCGGCATCCCAAAACCAGCTCCCAACCAGTGCGCCACTCGGCCGGCCTGGACTCAGAGTTTTGGGAGCACAAGAGAGAGAGGGAGAAATTTTGCATTGAGACACGGAAAAGAAGAGATTTCCAAAATAAAAAGAGTGAATGCATTTCAAAAAGTGGAAAATAAGGAGGAAAAGTTTCTAGCAAAAAGAAACAAAGTGTGTAAAAGTACAGGTGTGTTAGATCACGTGTCTTACTCATGGCCTGAAAGAATTCAGATACAGGTTGAGTATCAGGGACAAGCAGGGGTGATGAGACAAGAGGAGGGTGAGGTGAATGGCATTTTAAAGGAGTTTGGATACTACTCTGTAGCACTGAAAAAAATTACAAAAAGGAACGATAGCATAACACTTTGACCAAAAATCAAGAAGACAATCCTAATGGCTTCAGGATTTTGCAAAAGAATAAGAAAAGTATTTACTGAATCAGCATCAGTCTATGTTACATTGTCTTCCTTAGCAAGTAATAATGGAGATAGAGGCAGTCACTATAAGAGGTCATTGGAAAGGGATCTATCATTCAAGTTCAGTCATAATATGCACCTGAAGTTTATTAGATGAAAACAACCCTACGTTATGTGTCAAATGGTATCCTTTCTAATTTTCCTTCCCTGTCTCTATGCCCATATATGAATAAATTTCATTTCAAAACTGAATGAAATGATCATCACAAATGAAGTTGAAATCACTAAATGAAGGCATCAGTGTGTGACTATGACCCAATTGCCACACTGAGACTTGAAGACACAGTTCCAAGAATTCCCAAATTATCTATTTCTCTGATTATGACGGAACTGTTGATCATTTTTCCTGGCAGTTTTCTTTCACGGGAACCCAAAAATTATCATAATCCTTTTGGACATCTTTCAATGTCAGCTGAAATCTCTCACTGAAGCCCATGAACTAGCAAAGACTAGGGGTGCAGCTTCCAAGTAAACAACTGATTTCTTGGACAGTAACCAAAAGGGTGATAAATGGCACCCACCTTTGATGCATCAGAATTAAATTACCCTGGGTCTATGTAAAATATTATTACTAACATACACATTTACTGTTAATAATATTATTATTAATAATAACTAACTCTCATTAAGCATTATGCACCAGATAATGATCTTAGCATTTTACATTAAGTAGTGAACGCAATTCTCACAGTAACACTATGGGGGTAGTTCTGGTTCACTTGAGGCGCTCACTCTTGGAACCCAGCTGCCATGTTGTAAGGAAGTATGGCGGCATGCAAAGGTCACATGTGAATACTCCAGCCAATAACCCCACTAAGCCTACAGCAAGCAGCCGTATGTACAAACGGGACTTCAAATATTAGCCTCTCGGGCTTTGAGCCTTCCAGCTGAGGTCCTAGAAACCATGAAGACAAGCATCCCTGCCATGTCCATCTAAATCCCTGACCCACTGAAACTGGGTGAGAGTTTTAGGGTAACTTGTTAGGCAGAAATAGACAACTGCTACATTAAGAAAATGGACAAAAATTATTCCCTCATTACAGATGAGGAACCTGTGTAGCAATGATTTGTTGCAACATCTGTTTCTTCTAGAAAGACCATGTCTTCCTTGTCATTGTATTTGCTGCTCTAAGCACTGGTCCTGTCACTGATATAGGGCAGTGAATGTTGGCTCAATGAAGAGATAGTGAGAACCACAGATGGAGAGTGACAGAACCTTTCTCCTAAGCACACGTGTCCTCTCTTTATCTGATTCCCCCTGAGAACAGTCAGTGTGTACCCAGGCAAGCAGACCTACATTGTTCATTTCTTACAAAGAATGAGGCCTATGAAAATTACCTAAAGGAGGTGAATTATAATCTGGAACTGATCTAAGAGTTACTGCTGCAGGAAGATAGTTCAGCCAAAATACCTTTTTGCCTACTATTGAGACCAAAGAATGTTTTTTTCCCCTGACATTATGTTTCTCAATGGCAGTTCTCCTAAAGCAATAGATGGGATTGCTACCTAGTATTGAAACAGCCCAGAGACCAACATCCTTCCTATCTTTAAACTTTTGGTAACTGTTACATTAGTGTCCTCTCACATACTCTGACCTGCTTCCTGGTTCTACGTACAGACGGCAGAGAAATACACATAAGACTACAGAGATCCCCTCCATTCCCGTTTGCTGTCCATATACCTCCCTTCCCTGGCTTCTCTTGTGTGCTTTGAGTCTACTGGCTTTTCCTTGGGATGCTCTGCAAAAAAAATCTGCCCTTGCATGATGGTAGCCATTTGCCAAAAGTGGCTGAGAGGTTTTTTCCCCTTGGGGTGAACCATAGCCAATGACAGATGAGATAAACCTATGAAAGCTCAGCTTCCTCCCTCTTAGAGTTGGGAAAAATTCTTAAGTGGAATTCATAATTCAGGCTGCCCTGGGGATGCATCTGAGGCCAGGACTTGAGATCTTCTTCCTCCTGCCAGGCTCCCCCCGCTATCTTAAAGGCTTTTCCTGGGAGCACATCTTTAATAAATTAGCTGTGCATGATCCTCATCTCACTGCTTCTGGAGCACTGACTCCTCAGCTTTATTGAGGAAGAGAAGTTAGCATTCTATTAATAGTCAAAAGGCAGGGGGCTGTTTCAACTTCCCAAGCTATTATTCATTTCTTAACTATATTCAAATTTCCCCAGGGTACTACAGCAAAGCAAAGAGACCCATCAGGCGTACCAAAAAATGTGAGAATAGCAATTTCATAATGTTCACTGTCATCTTAAGTGCCAGATAATAGCTCAAGGGTTCAGATGTGTCAAATGACATAGATGTGTAAATTATAATTGTGCAAACTATATGTATTTATATATACACATATTTACTACATTAGATATGAGAATATTAGCATATAGGAAAATCTTATCTGGGTAAGGAATAAGTGTTATCCCTGTTACAAGCCAGACATTCTATTGATGACACTGATCCTGTGCTCAAGGGACTAAGTAGCGACCACTGAGAAGGGCACAGAAGGGTCAGCTGTGACCACAGGGCTGCCTCCATGCAGCTGGTACAAGCATATAATAAAATGTAAGCCAAACACTGCAATCTGCAGAACATGGTATAAAGCCACATTCAATCTGGGGAACTATTGGGAAGAGTCTAGTTTAAGTGGAACCTGGATGCTCTGCAGGGTACCACACTTGGGTTTTAAACAGCAATTCTTGGTATTGAATAAGAATCCAATTTTTCTATTGACAGCGATGAGTGCGAGTGACTACAATGAGGATCTGAGTCCCCAGAACAAAGCTGGTGTGGACCAGGAAGGGGTTCAGATTCACAATAGCTTCCAGATTGCTGAGCGTAAATAAGGCAACGGAGACCCATGGAGAGTGGCTACTCTAGCACAGAATTTGGTTAGCAGAGACTGCAGTATAATACTCTCACCATGTTAGGGATTGGTGTAGCAGGTTTCTCTCTGCTTTCATCCAGGTAAGAGGTGTTAGGGGTGGAGAGTTTTGTGACATTTATTGAGCCTACTGTTCATGAGAGGGTGGCAGTGCCCAGCTGTAATCATTCTAATGGGTGCTGGCATAATCATCACCATTTCCTCCTCCTTTGTATTTATTTATTTATTTATTTATTTATTTATTTATTTATTTATTTAGCTGAGCCATCCTGCTACCTGTTGCCAGCTCATTGGCAACTCAACGGCAACTCAGCTCGGGCTGGCATCGAACTGCTGTTGTTCAGAGCTCAGCTCGCACTCTTGAGCGAGCTCTTAACCAACTGAGCCACTCGGCCGGCCCTCACCATTTCCTCTTCCCCCTTCCCCACTCACCCCTCTCATTGCTCTTCTCCCCGTCTTCCTCCTCTCGTCCCTCTCCTTCATCCTGGTTAGCAGCAGCAGCATTTGCTGAGATCCTACCATGTACCTGGTACTGTTGTAAACAATTTCAGTGTAATCACTCTCTTCATCTTCATAGCAACCATAGAAGAAAGGTGTTATGAAGCCCCCATTTTACAGATGAAGAAACTGATGTACAGGACATTTATATAATTTGCCCATGTTCTCAATATAGTAATGGTAGAGCCAGAAGTTAAAGTCACACAAGGTACCAGAGCCCATACTCTAGGAAAATGCATTCCAGTAGCCAATGATGACTACACAAGTAACCAAGGTAGTGCTATGGCTGTCTGTGCCTTATATCCAAGGAATTACCTTTGAATTTGAACGAAAGGATTTATCTCCCTGTTTCAAATTCCATTTTAAACTCTTATTTCCAAAATCCTCTGAGACCCCTCCAACACATCTCTTCATGAAGGTACCTCATCAATCTCTGAAATCCTTATTGCTTATTTGAGACTTAGCCTGCATACTGAATCATCAGTTCTCACATTATTTATTTGCCTTCTTTACCAACTACACTAGATCATCTCTGAAAGAAGACATTGCACCTTAGAAGTCTTGCATATTATGGAGACTGGCTTACAGTAAACACTTAACAAAATCCTGTTGACTTATTAACTGCAGATTGATAAAGTGGGGGTTTTGCAATAATGGAGTACGTTGTCAAGAAGATGTCATCAAATCCCCTTTCAAAGAGATATTTATAAATCGGACCCAATCCCAGCCATTTCGGGTGATTTACTGTGGTCCTACTTGAAGTGAAAGGAACAATCTCTGAAAATCCCTTCTGAGTCTATGACTTGATATCTCTGGGATCTATCATCTTCCTAAACCTTCATGCCCCTTTAATGCCAGGTATCTGTGGCATAAGATTGGACAATCTTGCCCGTATGCATAATATAATATTTTAGAAAGATCATAAGCTTTGAAGACAGTCAGTTTGGGATATTAATTTAGGCTCTATAATGTAATAGCTGGGAAATCTTGATCAATTTTTATGTCTCTAAGCCTGTTTCTTCATTTGCAAAATGGGTCTGATGTCAGTATCTTATAGGTTTATTCTAAGGAAATGTAAAAATGTGTAACTTAATGCATCATCCGGAGAGCTATAAATGCTAAACAAATATTAGCCCCCTTTCATTTCATCTAACTTAACTTTTAATAAAACTCAGATCATTCCACAAGTTGTTCTATTTTAGTAAAAATTGGCCATTTAACATCTATGAGCGTGTGACTATGCATAAATACATGTTAAATAGTTACACCACAAAGCTCAGTAAGATAACAGAAAACAGGTAAGCTCCAGATGTCAACTGTAGGGCTGGCACGGACCTAATAACACACACAAAAAATCCATACCTTAGAAGACTTCCAAGTAATGAAAAATTTTACCAGCATTCATATCAGAAATTGTTCATTTTTTGAACAGTGAGTGGCTGCAATGTGAGAGCCATTTGTTGCAGCAACTCAGGGAGATGGAATCCCTAAGCAGGAGCAAAAGCTGTGGAAAGCAAACATTAACAACTGGAGGACATTTTAAGTTACATGAATCAGTGTAATTGCAAATAAGGATAGAAGCAGTAAACTAAGAACAATACGGTTCATAAGTTCTGTACCAGAATGTCTCAACTTTGAAGGATTATAGGGGGAGACAAAGAATAATGTGAAATTAACCTATTAACATTGATATAACTGGCCTTTCCTTTTGGGATTGGGGTAGGAGTGACAAAAGAGAGGATGATTGAGAATAAGGACAGAGCTCAGAAAAAAATGAGACATCAGAACCAGGACAAACTCATAATCATAAGCCCTTCTACGCTAAGAGGTTCATCACATTACCCTAATAAAAAGGTTTTGGCAATAACAGGAAAAATACACTCTATATGAATATTAATATTTATTTAGGGAGGTTATAGTATATTTATAACTACACTAGTTAGTGAATTGAGATTTTAGTTTATGATTTAGGTTCTTCTCACCAAATTTTATATATATTTTTAATCTTGCAAGTGTCACAGTTAAAAACAAATGTCTTTAGTTTGTTAAAATGGAAAATCCAGCAAAATTTATAGTCAGCCTTGGTTTCCAGAATGACCTGGTTCTAAAGTTAAGAATGGCTTTTATTAACATAGCTCTAGATTATACTTTACCTTCTGCCAGTGATAAAAGATTATATCAGCATAAACTATAAACTAAATATATATAACCAATTGTGTAAGTGTGCACACACACATACATACTCACAATTTAGTTTCAACACTGTACCTTATGAAAGAGAAACTTACATTACAGAACTCACAAAAAGCAAAGTCAATTCAGCTTTCATCAAGAAGTCAATTCAATATCATCTCAGTCCAAACACTTTTAAGCTGGAATAATAAATTCTCAGGGAACTAATGTCATCAAACAATCAAAATAAACGTGAATAATCTCCACAAAGACAATAAATGCTAAAAATATTTGTACATATTTAACATATGTGAGAGTCTTATTTGGGGACTGTGTAAATGAAATTCATTTAAAATTTTGCATTCATGATGTTTCTTGAGTTGGTATGTAATAGCAGTTATAAATTTAACTTCATATACACAGGCAAATTATGCAATCCAAGTTTAAATTAATTTTCATTAATAAAAACAATATAATGCATTGAGAACATCGAGTGCATTCAATTGCATTTGAGTAAGCCACTAAAATTCATCTGAAATGAGCAGTAATTTAATATCTGCAATATTAATTTTAAATTCAAATGATATACTAATTATAGACTTTATAGACAGCTAATTACTTCAGTTGGAAATACAGAATTACTTTCTTTTTCTTAATCACTTGTTTAACTTTGAGCATTATACATTTTTTGTGTGTGTGTGTGTGTGTGCAGCAGTGACACTGGCCCTCATATGTGGGATCTGAACTGGGGCCGCTGGCTTCCCAAGCCAGTGCTTAACCACCATGCCACTCGGCCGGCCCTAGCATTATCCACTTTAAACTGGATATTTCTCCATTTGTGTAATGACCCTCTATGATTTTATGGGTCAAAGACCATGAATTAACATATGATTACTTCAACCATAAATACTTGATGCTATTCATGGAACACATTTAAGCAAACAAGACATCTGGACTGATCTCATGTCTACTCTTGCAGAATTTTAGGTTCTTGGAAGTAGCCGACCATGTCATCATTAATTTATTAGACCCATCAGATCATGCCACACAATAGGTGCTCTGTATATGCAATAAATGGAAACATTAATATTATGCTTTGGGGATTTGGATACTTAGTGGTAATATACATTTTTCTACCGGTAAAAATTAAGTTATCACTCCACAATAAAATACATACCTTGGCAGTAAGACAGAGAGATTTGGAACAAAACACATTATATTAAATATGGTGAGAGACTGAATATATAAATGGACAATGGCCAGACTACATATAAACAATTGGCAGCAACCATAACAGGGAGCAAGACGACTGCAAGTCAGACTTGTAAGGTCAGACAGAGCATCTTTAGCAAAAATCCAGGAAGCCAAACAATAACCCCTGTAACAATCAGCTCAAAATGGCTAAAACTTCATTAATAACTGACAGCCTCTCTAATTTTTGTTCCCATTTCTAACTTAGGACCCACCAGAGAATGCCAAATATGCACCTTCAACCAATTCCTAGGGTGCCCCACTTCTAGTTAGGCCAACTCCAGTTTCCCCATGCCAACAGCTTCCTCACAGCATACCTGAAGCCCTCTAGCAGTTCAGGAGATATTTGGGAGAAAGGCTTGCCTAGGCTGTGTATTACGGACTCTCCTTTGGAACATGATCTTACCTCAGTGGAAGCCACGGTGAAGTGCTGCAATGTGCCACTCTAGATTCTTTCTAACTCAACAACAAACAATGAGATCTCTGATTATCTTCTAACTCTTAACACCCAAGATCTGAAATGTCCTTTGCTAAGAGCTGCTAATGTCTGGCAACCAGCTGCTGAAATTCAGAAGACATTGCTAAAATGATCACTTTTAGTACATCTGAAGGATACATATATAATATCATAAGCATGACAAGCTTCTATTGTCATGATAACTTACCTTGTTATCCATCCTTGTCAAAGAATAAACAATCCAGCAATAAAGTCCTATGGGAAGAAAAATAGCCAGGTATTAATGAGTAATTACAATGTGACAAGTATTAAATACTTTTACATGTATCCTAATGCTTAATTTCACCAGAACTGAATATGGCAAATCCAATTATTCTTCCCATTTTCAAATTAAGAACTTGAGACCTAAATGGATGAGGTGCATCCATTTTCACCTGTCCAAGGTGAAATGGTTACTATTGGCTTAATTCAGACATTTTCACTCCAAAGCCTATGCTCCTAACCATTAGCTATAATGCCTCCCACCCCCAACCATCAAAAGAAGACACATGCGAGCAAACACATGCACACATGACTATAAGATATGGGTCAAGCAGTAATAAGAGAAGCAAGTTTCTAATAGTCTCTCCTTGAGATCTGATAATCTAATAGTCATATTGCTTCTCACATATCCAGATTTAGTAATAAACTCATTCACCCATATTAAGAAGTTAGGATTACCTGACTTTAGACACAGATAAATTCCATTTTGAATAGCTTAACATGTAAAAAGATATATATTATTTTAATATATATTTAAGAAGGAGGCTGTTCTTTTTTCATTTTCTAGAATGGGCATTATAAACTGCATAATATAGGGCCGGCCGAGTGGCGCATTGGTTAAGCGCTGGTTTTGGGATGCCAGCGGCCCCGGTTCGGATCCCACATGAGGGCCAGTGACACTGCCCTCTACAGCTAACAACAGCTCCACCTGGAGCTGGACTGTGCGAGCCCCGGTGATGGTGTGGGCTGCAGCCCCTGCTGCAGTGGGCTGCCATAGGCTGCAGTGAGTGGCCCGCAGCCAGCGTGAGCGGCTGGCAGCCAAGCGTGAGCTGCCAATAGCCGCGATGAGCGACATCCAGAGGCCAGCGACCGATCTGCCTCATCCGGGAAGAGCGCAATGACGATACCAACAGTGAAGCAACATCCTCCGCAACTAAACTGAAGAACAAGAAGACGGCAACTTGTCTGTTCCCCTTCCCCGATTCCCCAACGCTGTTCCCCTCCACCAATTCCCCAATAAAATCTTAAAAAAACAAACAAACAAAAAATCAAAACTGCATAATATATAGACACTCAATAAATAATATAAAGAAGGGGTAACATGTATAATCCATATAGATTTCGGCTGTTAAGTTTCACCTTCACAGGTTGTGTAGTCTCTGACAAGTAATTTAACCTCTTCATGACACAGTTTCTACACCTGACAAATGGGAATAACCCATGTCCCCATTATTTTGTGTTGTTACAAATAGTAAAGGAGATAATACATTTCAACACTGTAGCAATGAGTAAAAGCATCTTAAACCGTTCATATCAAAATTTCTCTAGTTCAAAACAACATACAATTTTGGAAAAGTTCCCAAGACTGCATACCTGTTATTGTTCAGTGTCATGCATTCCTGAAAGCCTCTTTAGAAACAAACTAAACAGGTTTCCGAAGAAAGAACACCAGTGTGGGAGAGAAAAAGGACAGAGGAGAGGGGGGCCAAGGAAAGGGGTAAAGGTCAATGGAGGAGAGAACAGAGAAGAAAAAGAGAAGGCCAATGTGCTCACTCTTTCGTTTCCATTCACAAAACAGTTTCCTAACCCCTTAGCTTTTCCTGATAACCTTCAAAAGCTCTCCGAATAGGCCACTTCTCAATAGTTTCCAACTTGTGTCTTAGTTCCCCAGAGAGAAGAGAAGCAGTTCGTTGTTTTCCAATGTAATTAGAAGCTGTATTTTAAATAAGTGAATAATGAGACTAATGCATTTAGTTTCTGACTTTGTTGACAAAGTAAAATAGCAACTAAAAGCAAAAGGGTTAGAAGCAGGCAAAATGGGTTACAGGTTGAGCTGACAGCAAAGTTGTCCTCAGTAAATAATGAAAAAAGTCACAACCAAGTCCTTCCTGACTCTAGTCTGTTGGTCTCTCATGCTCTTTGAATTGAAAGATTATTTAGTATAGGACACTATATTTCCTAAGCATAGATAATATATGACCAAGAACTATATAGCAGAGTAGGAGACACAAGAGAGAGAATGAGAGAAAAAGAGGAGGAAGGGAGACAGTGAGGGAAGGAAGGAGGGAGGGAGGAGAGAGGGAGGGAGAGAGAGAGAGAAAATGAATTATAAGAAGGTAGAGCCAAGCTAGAGTCACAGGTCACAGTAAAATGCAGATAGAGACATTATGGCATAAAGCCAAAGTTATCACTTTAAGTTTAAAAATACTCAGGGTTCTAATCTTCTATTAATTACTTTTCATCTCTTTGATTAGAGGAAGTGACTTCATGCCACCAGTCCTCAATTTTCTCACCTGCATCCTGAGGCTAACAGTGTTAATATTATTACAGATTTGATGTAGAAATAAAAGGTGTCTGTCACAGTCATTCAGCACATACTGGATGCTCTATATGTGGTGACTCATTAGTTAACCACAGTTCCCATAACTGTCTAACTGGACACCTCTCCTCTTGGTATTCCACAGGCCATGATGCCTCCTCAGGGAAACATATGAATTTTCTTGGGCTGACATAACACAATACCACCAACTGGGTAGCTTAAACAATAGAAATTTAGTTTTTCGCAATGCGAGAGGCTAGAAGTTCAAGATGAAGGTGCCAACGGGGTTGGTTTCCTCTGAGGCCTCTCTCCTTGGCTTGCAAATCGCCACCTTCTTGTTGTGCCATCACACGGCCTCTTTGTTATGTGTACATAACCCTGCTGACTCTTCCTTTTTGTATAAGGACACCAGTCATATTGCATTAGGACCTCCAGCTCATCCAACCTTAATGATGTCTTAGGAGTCCCTCCCGACACATGCAGTCACATTGGGGGTTAGGGTTTCCACACATGCATCTTGGGGAACACAATTCAGTTTATAACACATCCTGTTCAAACGCATCATGTCAATGGATATGGGTTAGGTTTAGCTTTTAGAAATTTTCTACATGTTCCTGAGGAACATCTCATCTTGAGATGGAGCTCACTTTCAGTTCTATTTTATTAGTGAAGCCCTAGTTTCAAGATTCTCTTTGGTAGCATGCCTTTAGTCTGTGTACTCTTACAAAAATGTTAGATGACTGATTAGAACCATTGGATTAAAAACTATTTCCCTAGCCAAAGGCAGTGACATACCATTTCGGTGCTATTATCGATACTGTCTTCTTTAACAAATGTACAGGTTATTTTTACTTTTTCAGGGAATTTTTGATGAACATGAAATATTCATAGAGGACAGATAATATTTAAATGACATCGTTAAATAATTAAAAATATGAAGATCTCCACTGGGAATTACTACATTAAGACTGCAAATACATTCTCATTATCTGCTCTCAATTTCTGAGATATTGTGGAACAAAAGGAACTTCTGAGTAATTTCTCTATGCTATTATTAAGAGAGTGGAAATCTACCTTCAGAGAGACTTAAACTTTGCACCAGATTTTCAGCAGAATGATTATTAAAATATTCTTGAATAAATTAAGGAACCTAAAAATGAAATGCAATATAAAATAAATAAAGAATATAGCAAATGTTAGCACTTCCAAATATCAGTGGGACTGAAGGTACAAGAAAAAGCTTTTGAGCTTCCAAAGGATTGAGTTTAATCTCAGCTATTATATTTGCCAAGCATATATCCTGTTTGTTTCTATATTTTCTTTAAACCAATTTCTAATTGGTGTATGTCTATATCTGTTTGTGCATGCATGGCAATGGAAAGAAAGATGGAGAGGTAAGATTTTTGAGCACTTGATTATTTCTTTTAATTGTTTCAATAAGTCTGGGGTAGGCATAACTATTTTACAGGTGAAGAAACTGAAGCTAGAAATAGTGAATTGACTAAGGCCATGAAAATAATAAATAGCAATGGCAGTTATCTAAACACAAGCCTAATCATAAATTTTATTACCTTCTCTGAAAATAATGATAATATACCCTGCTTCCTCACAGGGTTGCTTTGCAATTCATGAAGACAAGTAAAGTTAAGGTGCTCTACAAATTATACAAGGATTCACAAATGAATTTTGCATATATTATTTCCAAACTATTGTAACATTTTTTTCTGTTACTAGCTAGAGGTATTAACTTGTGATTTCTATACATTTTAAGAATAACCTATCCTTTATTTTGTGACAGGAGTAGGATTATCATGGATGTCAAAAAAGGGAAATCAGAATATAGAATCATTAATATGACAACTAAAATTAATAGTATTTATTAAAAGTTTGTTGTGCATTCAGCATTATTCTTACAGCTGTGAACAATCACAAAGGCTACATGAACAATATATAATATACATTTTTTTCACTTTTTGGCTTAAATTACAAGCAAGGCATTTTGAAATAGTAATTATAATAATATATGAAGTACAGCAACACCATTTATTGTGTGCCAAGAAATAGGTCATGATCTAATACATATATAGACAACCATGAAGTAATAAGAAAATTCTTTACTCACTGCCTCAATTTTCAATCGCTATGACTTATTAACATCTTATAATCTAGTGTGGTTTATTCTCATCATTCAAGTGCTCTCTCAAAATTCATCATCGTCTTTCATGTCAACAAATCTGGCAGCTTGCCTATCATTATTGTTTGAAATATTCATCACTGGGGACCTCCTTTTGAAACTCTTGCCTCCCTTGGATGCCATGTCATCTGAGTCTTCCTCCATCTCTCTGATACAATCATATCTGCCTACTTTGTCACTAGTTCTTCCTCATTTAACCAGAAGTGTAGAGATATGCCAAGAATCTGTTTTAACATAACCATCCCAGCCACTTCTATGGTTTCAATTAGCATCTCACCAGATACAGGGAAGCATTTAAAAGTTAAATGTAGGGCTGGCCAAGTGGCGCAGTGGTTAAGCGCTGGCTTGAGAGGCCAGAGTTCCCGGGGTTCGGGTCCCTTATGAGGGCCAGTGACACTGCCCTAAAAAAAAAAAAAAGGAAAACCTTTTAAAAAAAAAGTCAAATGTAGACAATGTAATGATGCACTGATTTATCATATATATCATATATGTACTGAGCACCCCTCTTTGACAGGTACTTCTCCAGATGACTGCAATACTGCAGTAACAAAAAAAGAAGAGCAATCCATGCCCCTATAGAATCTTGTTTCCAGTGATGAGGGGGAAATGGTGCTCTTAATTTGGAAAGACGGTTTTTCTAGTAAAAAGAAAAACAAAAAAAGAGGGTAAGGAAGATTTTCTTTACGGCAGATGAAGACATTTATTAGACTTGTGCTTCTGAAAACTCTTCAGAATTGACCATTTGTCATGTATACTTTTCACAGCCAGACCTACAAAACAGCATAAAAGTGTTGAACCTTTGTAGCGTTGTGTTAAGATGCAACAGGAAATTTAATAAAAATTAAATTTGAATTCAAAGTAGTGGGAGAGGGTTCTTATATAAAAAAAACAAAAAAACAAAAAAAACAAAACAATTCTATGGTACACAGATGAAGGCAGATTTGCTGTCTCTCCAGCACCATCAGGAATTAAATACCATATACATTTTCATTCACCCATTTTGATCATATCAAGGTCACATACTATCAGCATGTTTTATGACTGTGGGTGTTGACCTGGGTCATGTGACTGAAATAACGTTTGTCAGATTTCTGCACTGTAAAGTTTCTCTAGCTTCCCCCTTTTCCATATTACAGTCTCTGAAAGGAAGTCGCTGTGCACAGCCCACATTTAAAAACTGAGGGCTTGAGTTCCGGTAAGATGGCGGAATAGACGGATGCTCTCCGAACTGCCTCCCAGGATCACATCAAAATTACAAATAATTTATGCAACATTTAACCTCAGGAGACCCCTGAACATTAGATGAACAGAACCTCTAAACGAAGCACCTAAAGAGGAGGCCACGTCAAGTCTGGTGATCTATCTAATACATCAAAGCATTCACAGAACGACAGCCAGAATGAAAAAACAAAGAAACATGTCCCAAGTAAAAGATTAGAAGAAAACTCTAGAAATGGAACAAAATGAAACAGAGGTATCCAAACTTTCAGAGACAGAGTTTAGAACACTGATGATAAGAATGTTTAAGGAACTTAGCGAGGACATAAAGCAAGATAGGGAAACCATAAAAAACAACCTGTTAGAACTAAAGAATACAATAACTGAAATGAAGAACACACTCGAAGGAATCACCAGTAGAGTAGATGAAGCAGAGGAGCGGATCAGTGAATTAGAAGACAAAATAGCAGAAATCACCCACCTGGAACAACAAAAAGAAAAAAGAATAAAAAAGAATGAAAATAGTTTAAGAGACCTCTGGGACAACATGAAACGCAGCAATCTTCGCGTCATAGGAATACCAGAAGGAGTAGAGAAGAAGCAAGGGATTGAGAATGTATTTAAAGAAATAATGACTGAAAACTTCCCTACCATGGTGAAGGAAATCGACATACAAGCCCAGGATGTACAGAGAGTTCCTAACAGGCTGAATTCAAACAGGCCCACACCAAGACACATCATAGTTAAAATGGCAAAGGTTAAAGACAGAGACAGAATCCTAAAAGCAGAAAGAGAAAAACAGCAGGTTACATACAAAGGAACTCCTATAAGACTAACAGCTGACTTCTCTTCAGAAACTCTGCAGGCCAGAAGAGAATGGCAGGAGATATTCAAAATAACACAAAATAAAGGTCTACAACCAAGATTGCTCTACCCAGCATGGCTATCACTTAAAATTAAAGGAGAGATAAAAAGCTTCTCAGAAAAGAGTAAGCTTAAGGAGTTCATTACCACCAAGCCAACATGGCAGGGAATGTTAAAAGAGCTTTTTTAAACAGAAGCAAGGGGAAAACAAGCTGACCCAGGAAGACAAGAAATACAAATAACAAAATGGCAATAAATATACACCTATCAGTAATTACCTTAAATGTGAATGGGCTAAATTCTCCAATCAAAAGACACAGAGTGGCTGAGTGGATAAGAAAACAGGACCCATGCATATACTGTCTACAAGAGACTCATCTCAGATCAAAAGACACAGAGACTGAAAGTAAAGGGATGGAATAAGATATTTCATGCAAATGGAAATGAGAAAAAAGCTGGAGTAGCAATACTTATTTCGGACAAAATAGACTTTAAAATGTCGACTACAATAAAAGACAAAGAAGGGCACTACATGATAATAAAGGGATCAATTCAACAAGAGGACATAACGCTAGTAAACATCTATGCACCCAATATAGGAGCTCCTAAATATATAAAACAGATTCTGACAGACATAAAGGCAGACATTAACAGTAACACTATCATAGTAGGGGACTTCAACACCCCGTTGTCACCAATGGATAGATCCTCCAGACAGAAAATCAACATGGACATAGTGACCTTAAATGACACTTTAGACCAGCTGGATTTAATTGATATTTTTAGAGCATTTCACCCCAATGCTACAGAATATACATTCTTCTCAAGTGCACATGGAACATTCTCCAAGATAGACCATATGTTAGGCCACAAAACAAGTCTCAACAAATTTAAGAAGATTGAAATCATATCAAGTGTCTTCTCTGACCACAATGCTATGAAACTAGAAATCAATTATAAGAAGAAATCTGGAAAGCTTACAAATACATGGAAGCTAAATAACATGCTTCTAAATAGTGAGTGGGTCAAAAATGAGATCAAGGAGGAAATCAAAAGATACCTCGAGACAAATGAAAATGAAAATACCACAACCCAAAATCTCTGGGATGCAGCGAAAGCAGTCCTAAGAGGGAAGTTCATAGCAGTGCAGGCCTACCTAAAGAAGGAAGAAAAATCTCAAATCAACAGACTCTCTCTACACCTAAGGGAACTCGAAAAAAAACAGCAAAACAAGCCTAAAGGGAGCATAAGGAAGGAAATAATAAAAACCAGAGCAGAAATAAATGAAATAGAAAACAAAAAAAAAATACAAAAGATCAATGAAACCAAGAGTTGGTTTTTTGAAAAGATAAACAAAATCGACAAACCCTTAGCACAACTAACCAAGAAAAAGAGAGAGAGGACCCAAATTAATAAAATCAGAAATGAAAGAGGAGAAGTGATGACAGATACCACAGAAATACAGAAAATTTTAAGACAATACTATGAGCAACTATATGCTAACAAATTCGACAATCTGGAAGAAATGGATAAATTTCTAGAAGCATACAATCTACCAAGTCTGAACCAAAAAGAAACAGACATTCTGAACACACTGACTCCTGCCAAAGAAATTGAATCAGTAATCAACAATCTTCCAACAAACAAAAGCCCTGGACCAGATGGCTACACAGGTGAATTTTACAAAACATTCAAAAAAGAATTAGTACCTGTTCTCCTCAAACTATTCCAAAAAATACAGGAGGGAAGGCTTCCAAACTCCTCCTATGAAGCCACTATCACCCTGATTCCTAAGTCAGACAAAGATATTACAAAAAAGGAAAACTACAGGCCAATATCGCTAATGAACATAGATGCAAAAAATTCTCAACAAAACACTAGCAAACCGAATTCAGCATCTCATTAAAAAGATCATACACCACGATCAAGTGGGATTCATTCCTGGTATGCAAGGCTGGTTCAATATCCGCAAGTCAATTAACGTAATACATCACGTTAACAAAATGAAAAATAAAAATCATATGATCATATCAATAGATGCAGAAAAGGCATTTGACAAAATCCAGCAGCCATTTATGATAAAGACTCTTAACAAAGTGGGAATAGTGGGATCATACCTCAGCATAATAAAGGCCATATATGATAAGCCCACAGCAAACATCGTTCTCAATGGGGAAAGACAAGGCTGCCCGCTTTCACCACTTCTATTTAACATAGTTCTGGAAGTTCTAGCCACAGCAATCAGACAAGAAAATGAAATAAAAGGCATCCAAATTGGAAAAGAGGAAGTAAAATTGTCATTATATGCAGATGACATGATACTATATATAGAGAATCCCAAAGACTCCACCAAAAAACTGCTAGAACTGATACACGAATTTGGTAAGGTAGCAGGATACAAAATTAATATTCAGAAATCAGTGGCATTTCTATACACCAATAATAAACTATCAGAAGAAGAAATCAGGAAATCAATCCCTTTTACAATTGCTTCAAAAACAATAAAATATCTAGGAATCAATTTAACTAAAGAAGTAAAAGACCTGTACTCAGATAATTATGAGACACTGAAGAGAGAAATCAAAGAAGATACAAATAAATGGAAATACATACAATGCTCATGGATAGGAAGAATTAATATAGTTAAAATGTCAATACTTCCTAAAGCAATATATAGATTCAATGCAATTCCAATCAAACTACCAAGGACATTTTTCTCAGAAATAGAACATAGAACCCTAAAATTTATATGGAGCCACAAAAGACCCCAAATAGCTACAGGAATGTTGAGAAATAAGAACAAAGTGGGAAGTATCACACTACCTGACATCAAAACATACTACAAGGCTACAGTAATCAAAACAGTATGGTACTGGCATAAAAACAGACACATAGACCAATGGAATGGAATAGAGAGCCCAGGACTAAACCCATCTATATGCGGTCATTTAATCTATAACAATGAAAGCAAGAATTTACACTGGAGTAAAGATAGTCTATTTAATAAATGGTGCTGGGAAAATTGGACTGACACGTGCAAAAAAAAATGAAAATAGACCACCTACTTACACCATATACGAGAACAAACTCAAAATGGATTAAAGACTTAAATGTAAGACCTGAAACTATAAAACTCCTAGAAGAAAATATAGGGAGTAAGTTTGCAGACATTACCCTGAGTAATATTTTTACCAATATATCCCTTCGGACAAGGGAAATGAAAGAAAAAATGAACATATGGGATTACATCAAACTTAAAAGTTTTTTCACAGCAAAGGAAATCATCAATAAAACAAAAAGGCAGCCTACTGAATGGGAGAAGATATTTGCCAATGATATATCTGTTAAGGGGTTGATATCCAAAATTTATAAAACACTCATGCAACTCAACACCAAAAAACAAACCCAATTAAAAAATGGGCAGAGGATATGAAGAGGCATTTCTCTAAAGAAGACATACAGATGGCCAACAGGCATATGAAAAAATGTTCAACCTCACTAATCATCAGAGAAATGCAAATAAAAACCACAATGAGATACCACCTCACTCCAGTCAGAATGTCTATCATCAACAAATCAACAAAAAACAAGTCTTGGCGAGGGTGTGGAGAAAAGGGAACCCTGGTGCACTGTTGGTGGGACTGCAAATTGGTGCAGCCATTATGGAAATCAGTATGGAGGTATCTCAAAACACTGGAAATGGAACTGCCATATGACCCAGCAGTTCCACTCTTGGGAATCTACCCAGAGGAATCCAAGACGCTAATTCGAGAAAATATATGCACCCCTATGTTTATTGCAGCGCTATTTACAATAGCCAAGACTTGGAAACAACCAAAATGCCCATCGGTAGATGACTGGCTTAAGAAACTGTGGTACATTTATACAATGGAGTATTACTCCGCTTTAAAGAAGAATGAAATTGTACCATTTGCAACAATATGGATGGACCTAGAGACTATTATGTTGAGTGAAATAAGTCAGTCGGAGAAAGACAAATACCACATGATCTCACTTATATGTGGAATTTGAAAAACTGAATGAATGAGCATAAGAAACAGAAATAGTCTCATAGATATAGAGGAAAAACAGGGTTGCTAGTTGGGAGAGGGGTGGGGATGAGGGAGAAGGGGAAAGGATTAGACAGCATAAATAGGTAACTACAGTATTGTCACAGGGATATGAAAGACAGTTCGGGGAATATAATGTTGTTAAAATTTTGTGGGGTGTCAGATGCTCACATGTTTTGTTAGGGAGACCACTTCATGGATGGAGTAGAGGCTTGATCATGGCACTGTATACCTGAAATTGATGTTGTATAATATTGTATGCCAACTATAATTGAATATATAGACAGTCACGGGATGTGGATTATATGGTGGAAGGGAGTCAAAGGAATTGTAATAGATAGTATGATATGGGGGGGAGGAGTGGGAGGGGAGAATTGGGGGAGGGGGTTGTCACTTTGAGGGGTAAAAAGTATAACTATTGCACTTTGTTGTACAGCTGAAGCTAATTAAAAGTATATATAAATAAAAATAAATAAAAAACTGAGGGCTTGTGATCCCTTTCTTGAGGGCAGAGAATCTGCATAATTTATTTTGAACTCTTCCGTGCAGAAAGATTCATTTCTTCTCCCTCAATTATTAATTTAATCAGATCTTTATTTAAATCAGTGTGGTTTCATGGATATTTATTTGATACTCTTGATTATAAACCAACATTACTTCATTATTTTGTTGTTTAAATTGTTCCAGCTTCGGCCACTGAGAGTGCTTTCAGCCAACTCCTGTGCCCCTCGACACTCCCCAATCAATACCGTTTTGTTTCTTCATTTG
The DNA here is from genome assembly GCA_033961575.1 of Aselliscus stoliczkanus. Lineage (NCBI taxonomy): Eukaryota > Metazoa > Chordata > Mammalia > Chiroptera > Hipposideridae > Aselliscus > Aselliscus stoliczkanus. The sequence continues at coordinate 119,630,951 of CM066736.1, forward strand.
TTTGAGCAGATGCCCATGATCTGGCTCTATAAGATGCTCCAGGTTCCCCTTATATGTTGCTTACAATCAGTCATTTTTGCAGGGAATGCTGGTTCTCTTCTCTAGTAAATAGTATTACGGACCAATGGGTGCTTCTTTGTATATGCTCACTGCTACTGCAGTCTCATTTCTGATAGGCTCTCTCAACAGACATAAAAAAATACATATGTATAGTAACTCATGGATATCCACATTACTATAAATATTTCTATATTCAACTGTGAGTATGTATGCATATATAAAGTTAAACATGAGTTCTCACCAATATCTCTGGCTATAATCTATTACCAGGCAGATTATTATTCTAGCCTCCTTCCCTTGCTCATCTGCAGATCCCCACTCCAACAGGGAGAAACCTGGCTGCCACCATCCGCCATCCACTCACTTAGTTGTTCAATTCCAGTATGTACGTATAGAAGGATCAAAACTGCTAATGCCCATTCCCAAGGGAAGCCACTCACCAACCACAGGCCAGTGGGCATGCAGTTCCTTTGGTCTTCAGTATCACAGGTTCCATTCATCTCCAAAATTACTTAGTTAGGTCAGCATTCCCCCCTTCACCCTCTTCAGTTTTATACATTTGTAATACAGATGGATATCCCTGACATGCTGACATAGCCTGCACTCTTGCCTGTCATACACAGAGCACCTAAATGATGTTTTATATTTGCATACATTAAGATATATTACTTGTGCTGTAAAGTTCTATTCATTTTTCAAAATGCATCTGAGTACTGTCATGTATGATATGTTACAGTATACTAAAAAATAGTTACACCACCATAAAAATCTCCTGTGCTCTACCTATTTTACCTATTCATCCTTCCAGATGAACACTGAAACCCTGGAAACCACTAATCTCTTTACTGTCTCCATAGTTTTGCCTTTTCCAGAATGTCATATAATTGGAATCATACAGTATATAGCCTTTTCAGACTGGCTTCTTTCATGCAGAAATGCATACTTAATGTTTCTACATGTCTCTTAGGTTTTAATTACTCTTTTCTTTAATTGTTGACTAATATTCCATTGAATGGATATACCACAGTTTGTTCATTAATTCACATATTGAAGGACATCTTGGTTGTGCCCAGTTTTAAGCAATTATATAAAAAGCTGCTATAAACATAGTTTTTATTTTTCTGGAAATAAGTTTTCAAATCAAGTGGGTGAATACTTAAGAGCTCAATTGCAATTGCAAAAACATAAAAATAAAAAAATAAAAAATAAAAAGAGCAGAATTGCTAGCCCATATTAAAAAAGAGTATTTTACCTTTGTAAGAAACCATCAAAATGTCTTCCAAAATGTCTGTATTTTTGCATTCCCACCAACAATTAGATGAGAATTTCTGTTGCTCCACACTCTCACGATATTTGGTGTTTTCAGTGTTTTGGCTTTTAGTTATTCTAATTGATGTAGACTGATATCTCACTATGGTTTTAATTTGCAATTGCTTAATGATATATGATGTTGAACATCTTCACATATGCAAATTTGCATCTTATCTCTTCTTTTGTGAGGGGTCTGTTCAGATCTTTGGTCCATATTTAATTGGGCTGTTTACTTATTGTTGAGTTTTAAGACTTCTTTGTATATTTGGTTAAAGTCTTGTATCAGATATGTGTTCTGAAAATATTTTATTTCTGTCTGTGGCTCATCATTTCATTCTCTTAATGTCTTTTGCAGAGCAAAAGTTTTTAATTTTAATGAATTCTAAATTAACTTTTCTTTCACCATTGTGAAAGAAAACATGTCTTCCTGGAAAATGTCATGTAAGCTATTGAACTGAGTATAACGTGGAAATGTTCCACATCACAGATAGCCCTCTTCTGAGTAAATGATGCAAACCACACATATTGTTTAAGAATAGTAGGTTAATCTGGGTTAGTTTGTCTCTGAAGAGACAAACAAGAGTCTGAGAAACTATGGTCTTAGGGATTTTTGGTTTCTCCTGTGCATTATCATTACTTCTGCCATTGAAATTATTAGTATAGCTATACGTTGGATAAAATATATGATTTATGTGAGTCTGGTTTGACTGATTCTTTGTATTATTTCAGTTTCTAGTTAGAACTTAAATTACTGTTATGGTCTTAAATATCCTTGTATTCCTTATGGCATTGTGAGCAAATTTGAACAAATGTTTGCAATTACCCAATATGTATGAAAAATTTTGCCTATTCATCTAATCTTTCAATAAGTCTATGACATAGATATTATCATCATCATTTTACTGATGATTTCATTAAGGCTCAGAGGTTAACAAACTTAACAAGCTTATGTAAATATCATGGACCAAATAACCCAGATATATTATTTTGAAGACATGCTATTTTACCATTCCATGGTAACTTTTATGGGTTTCGGCAAATGGGTAGGTCCTCAATAAATAAACTAAACGTATTTATTCTGACTACCAATCCTGGAACAAATAAACCTGTCACTTAATACAGTTAATAAGTAAAATGATCTAGATAGCTTCAGAGTTATGTATTTAAAATTTATCTGTCTTGGCTGTCTTAGAAAACTTGCTGGTTGGTGAAGGGGAACAGAACACACCACCCTAAAATATGCCTCTTTGACACATTGTTATTTTTAAGCAACTGCAGACACAGGAGAAGCTCTGAAAACCTAGTGAAAGTTACCCTATACGGAAAATATCCTTTTGTAAGGGTGTCTCTTTCTCTGTGACATGAAAAGAAGGATGACCAAATCTCTAGAAACAGCAGACAGTATGGACTTAAGCCTGCATAACAACCATACCCTTGTGTGTTGTGTTTTTCCTGATAGGCTCCCATAATAACTGGTTCCCTTATCCCCCACCACCTTATTTTGTCTTTAGCTGGAGATGGTCTTTAAAGTGATGACTTGGGCCATTTAGGAGAGTGACGCAGTTTTCCTGAGTATCTCCCATATATACAGGAGACATTCATGTTATTCAATGTCTGTTTGTTTTCCTCCTATTAATCTGTCCTTTATTATGGCAGGGGGGATCTCAGTAAAAAAAACCTAGAAAGGTAGAGGAGAAATTATTTTTCCTCCTCACTGATACTTAGAATGAAACAAACGGTGGGGTGCAGAGATCACTGCCAGAACACTCAAGTTTAATGAACCTTCTGTATTTTCTTACCTTGTTTCTTCTTCTACCTTGTTCCCTCATTCCATTAGTCTTGTCCTCTACTTGCAAAAATAAAGAGTAATAATCATGGCCCTGGTATTTACAAAATGAGAGTTGGCTTTAATTAATATGGAAAAAATATTACCTATTTGTGTTGAAAATTTTCAGACTGCTTTTTCCCCTCTGCAAAAAATGTAATTAATCCCCTTCCTCCAAAAGTTTATAATGTAACCATGCAAAGGCTTCACTACTTTGAAATGACTTTTTCACTTTTCTTTCCCCTTGATTCAAACTGGCCTTGTCCAGCCTAATAACAACATGATTCATTTGCTTTTCTTTCCTTATTCTTCCACCTCTGAGCTTACTGCACAGCCACTCCCTTAATCAAGAAGTCCTTAGGACATCAGATTCTAGTCAGCATCACAGAGTCCTAGGAACAAAGCCCCGGGTCTGTTGAACACAGAAACTGAGATTCCATCAAAGTAAAGATAACACCTTGACCTCAGTTGGGTTTCATCTCCAGACCCATGAAGGTGGACTGACCCTACTGGCCACATCTCCTTGAGACCAAGACAGCATGATACCGTGACTGACATCAGGACCTGATGCAATGAGCAGTTGCCTCCTACCCTAGCCCCGGCCAATCAGTAGAGCCCACGACCCCAACCCCCTTAGCTGCCACAGCTAGTGAGTTTTCCCCTGTGTAACCTATCCCTTGGAGTCCATAGAGGAGCCAGGTATTTGAGTGCTAACTCACCTGTTATGACTTGGTGCCATTTTCTTAAATAAACCTTTACTTTCTTTGCTACAAACCCCTGCTCATATCTTGTTTGGCTTTGATGTGTGCAGGTAAAACAGAGCACTTTTATTTCAGGAACAATAACTCACATTCCAAGGTAATTAAATGTGGAGAACATATTACCTTGTTACAGTACAGCTTATTACTTAGACGTAACTTATCCTTTCTTGCAACATTGACATTATTACTTTTACTAATTATCTTGTATATCACTCTTTCTAGAGTGGCATCATCCAAAGCCATCTGATCCTCACAAATGTGAAACAGTCGTCTTGAATTGGTGGTGAAGTTAGTGGTGACAGTAGGGTACCCACATTTTGATGTAATCTATAGGAGTTTGTGCCTCACATTGTTTTAAGTGACTGTCACTATATCTGAAGCGATCAGAGAGGTTGACTTCAGGGAGCCAAAGTCCCCTATCATAGAAGAAGTATTAGAACTGGGAACAGGAAGCCTAGGATGGAGGTCTATAGGGACACTTGTAACTTTATGGCTATCCAGTATGTACTCAACCTCTTTGGGGAGACTTTCTTTCCTCCCATTTGGCACAGTTTGGGGGCACTATTCACCAAGAATCCAGCACGCCTTTGTCAAAAAAGCAGGCACATTGCCCAAACAAGACCAACCAGAACCTCCTCCACAGAATTGGAATCTTGAGAGACAACAAAGCAGACTTAAAACAATAAGGAATAATTTGCTCCAGCAATGCCCTTGACATGAGTGAGTGGTCATGACACTGAGACACTGTACGTTATTTTATGAACTTGATTCTTCAGCTTTTCTGATTTCTGTGAGCACCTCCAAATCTGTCTGACAAACTTATTTTTCCCTTTAGGTAGCCTCATTTTGCTTTCTGCAAAAACACCCTAATTGATACAGGATGTAGTTGTTGGTTACTAACTGTGTCACCTTCAGCAAGTACTTATCTATCTCTTTACCTATCATTCTATACATCTGTCTTTATTGGTTAGAATAAAGAGCAGAATAAGTGAAAGCCCAGAAGCAAAAGCCTCTGGTTAACAGGCCTTAAAAGGGATGAACAGGAGATATGAGGATGATTCATAACTTCAAAGTGGTGTCTTGATGGCTATCACTCTAATTTTTCTGGATGAATGTGAAGATTAGAATAGGTACTCCGATTGACATGTTGTAATGCAAATAGACTGTAAGGTTAAGTATTTAAAACTCGTTTTGATGGCTTAAAAAACTAGAACAGAACAAGACTGCTATCATGTTTCCATGAAGAGGTTATAATATGACCAGTGTTTTACTACAGATATTTTTGTCATCAGACCATCAGAGGCGTACTATTAGCACTGATGTTGTGGGTTAGGCATTTAAGAGAAGAAGAGACTTCCCGCTCAGAAATCACACCTATTATTAGGATCCTAAAAACCAGTAGGTGTAAGGATCTATACCCCATGTATTCCAAATGAGAGTAGGGTCAAGGTTAAGAACATTTACTGCTATGTTCCTGGGCTGCAGGTAACCTTGTATTCCTCCATTAGGGGATTTATCTTGGATATTCTTGAAAGAGTTTTACTGCTGTTACTCAGGTGAATGATGCACTTGCTAATGCTGATGAAGAAACTAACATTTGTGTCACCTCTCTTGAGTGCTCACATTTGGACTCTGTTTATAAGCTTTCCCTTATTGACCCCTCACAATATGCCTGTGACATTCATATCGTTACAGCTGTTTTTTTCTGGAAAAACTGCACTGTGGCACCATGTGGGGTCCTCTCTTATTCAACCACGGAAGTGCAAACTGTATTCCAGCACTAATTTTTAACACCTGTTAATCTGCAGTGTGACAAAACACACATTGTTTGAAGTGAGGCCAGTTATGCTTCTCTTTCTTCTCTCTCCGAGTTTCCCCGTGATGGCCACTGTGAAACGCACCTGACTTATACTAGAGCCAGGATGAGTGGTGGGAGGGGTTTGCTCATTAACTACAGGAAAGTGAGTGATGAAAACATGATTCTTTTTATATACAGGGGACAATGCCTTCTTTATCAGCATAAAATTTTAATTGTGACATCGTATTCTTATGGCATAAGTGACAAAGTTTTTGAGATGTTAGGATACTGATAACAGAACTTAAAATGGTAAAGCACTATTCAAATGTAATTAACTTATCAATTTAAAAAACACATTTACCAAATGTGCCAGGAGCTGCGAAGGAACTGGAGGAGATATGATGGTTAACAAGACACATTCCCATGCTTAAGAAACCTACACAGTATCATTGTCAGTGCTATAGCTGTATGTACAATTAGTTCTATTTCCACTAACTTGACCTTAATCCTTTATGGCACTGTGAAGTAACAAAGATGCAGCACAGTGCTTATTTTCTTTTTCTTCACATTGGTCACCTCAGTCACCTCAATCCCAGTTATGGAGATGACTCCGAAATTCAAATCTCAGCCTTGCTCACGAGTTCTAGTCTTGTGCTTACAAAACACTTGCTTAACCTCTGCCTGCTGCTCACACTCAGTCTGCCCCAAATGCAATCACATAATTACCTTCTCTCCAAACCCAAACTCTAGTCATTCAGCCATAAAAGTATACGTCCCCTTTGGGGTCCTGCTGTCACCTGAGCCAGCTGTGGAGTCTAGCGAGTTGTAGCCTTTCCCCTCGTATGTTCTTTCAGGCCTCCAGCATCCAGCACTGCCTCACACCAACTTGTTATATTTCTCGGTGCCTTCACATTCTTTCTAGGTCTGGTTCTGATTATGTCAACTCTGCGTCAAAACATTGGCACCAAACAAAACGTACTCCAATTCCTCAGTCTACCATGAACAGTCTTCCATCAACCAGCACCAACTTTTCATCTGGCTGATCTTCCACAATTTCTAATGTCTGGACTACAGAGGAAATTTATAGAAAAAGACAGTACATTTCTTCTTTCTGTTCCTCCACCTAGGCCCTTCCACTCTTCACACCCATGGCAGCCCCCACTTATTCTTCCAGGCTGATTTGAAAATGTATTCCTCAGTCCCACTAAGCATTTCCGGTGCTTCCCAGGTGCAGGAGCAGTTCGACCTCATCTTGAATTCTAGGACCTTTTGCTTACATTACATTTATGGGTCTTAATATTTTTTACATGAAATGAATGGTATGTGTTTATGCATCGCATCTCTCCTGGCAGATGTGATCATTAAGTAAAAATACGTCTGATTTATATCCGCATCTATATATACTTACATATCTCAATAGCATAGCTACAGGAAAATACATACCCCCCTCCCAACGTACGGCTGGATAAATAAATGTTCACAAAGCTGGCATACCTATGTAGCTAACATCCAGATCAGGAAATAAATCAGTGGGACAGCAGGAGCCACCTCATGTCCCCTTTCAGTCACTACACCCACCCCCAGGGAAATCTACAGTCCTCATTTGTAATAGCACAGCTGGCTTTTAAACTTTATATAAATGGGGTCAAATGAAAACACTATTTTGTATGTGACTTCTTTGGCTCTAATTCATATTTATGAGGTTTACCCATGATATTTTATGTACTTGTAGTGCTGCTTTCTTGGACCCCTCTTCAAGTGAGAATGTATATTGTATTTCTATTGGCTAGATAGTATCTGATATATTTTTGGGTTCCTCAGAGTATCCAACACAGTACTCTGTTATTTGAAAAAAAACAAATAAATGGATAAATATATGTGGTTTTTTTTTTCTTAAATTGATTTTAAGTTGCCTCTGTACTATGCATTCTTGCATCCCTAGGCATCAGTGTTTTGTTCAGAATAAATGTTCAACAAAAACTGGATTAAATATTATTTTTTCCTCATCATTCAAAGGTAAGCATCACAGGTTAAGACCTTTTATAACCTAGAATTTGTGCAATGCTAAAGGACTATGGTTTTAATCGCAACTGTATTTAAGACAGTGCTAAGCATGAATGAGATTTTTTTAAATTAAATTTATTGGAGTAACAATGGTTAGTAAAACTACATAGGTTTGAAGTACACAATTCTATAATATATCATCTCTATATCACATTGTGTGTTCACCACTTAGAGTCAGTTCTCCTTCCATCACCATCTTTTTGATCCCTTTTACCCTCTGGTAACCACTAAACTGTTGTCTGTGTCTATGAGTTTTTGTTTGTTTGTCTTGTTTCTTTGTTGCTTTCAGTTTTATATCCCACATATAAGCAAAATCATATGATTATCGACTTTTTCTGTGTGACTTATTTCGTTTAGTATAATAATCTCAAGATCCATCCTTGTTGTCTCAAATGGCAGTATTTCATCTTTTCTTATGGCAGAGTACTATCCCATTGTGTATGTGTGGAGTTTCCTCAAGAAATTAAGAATAGAATTACCATACGACCCAGCAATCCAAAAGTTCTGAAAACATTTATTCATAAAGATATATGTGCTCCAGTGTTCACTGCAGCACTATTTACGGTGGCCAAGACATGGAAACAACCAAAGTTTTCTTCTATAGATGATTCGATAAGGAATGAGATTATACGCAAGAAATGAGATTTTTAGTGAGTGGAAGAGCCTGGCTTATCCCTTTGCCAGAGTGCACAAGAGAGGAACTGGGTATGCAGTTAAATTTTATCAAGATCCTGACAAAGACTATGAACAAAACTAATAAAATGAGCATTCAAAATCAAATAAGATTTTAAAGTTGTATATTAATTAACTAGAGAAAGTTTTTGTGTTTATTCACTCTCTCCAAACCTCTAAAAAAGTGATTCAAATTGTTTATTTGTTCATCAACAGAGAAAATTACATACTTGCAGCTATAAAAAGACCTCATCTAAGAAGAGTGAGGATCCTACAAGTAGCAAAAATGAACATATAGCATTCATATAATATGCATTTTATCTTTTTCCCTTTCCCTTTCTTCCTCCCTCCTAGCCCATCTGTCTCTGTCTCTCTCTTCCATCCATCCTATTCTTCTCCCCCACCCTCTTTCTCATTCACTCTGTTAGTTGGGTCTCCCTAGAAGTAGATCTGACACAAGGATTTGCATGCAAGGATGTCTTGTCTTTGAGAACTGATGGAAACAGTAATGGGAAAATGGAGAAATGATACATGAAGAAAAGGCAGCTCCATAACATAGTGAGTGACCAGAGCTCAATCCAGTGGGTACACTGGGAAACAATGCAAAACAACTCAAAATGATCTCAACCAAGGGATGAGGTAGGTGGGATATTTATAGCCTGAGAGTCACTGGTAAAGACCATTTCCCCCAAGGGAGCTAATTCCCTGACACTTCTGTCCTTCCATGCACATGTACATCATGGCCTTCTGGGTTCTAGAAAGTGATCTCAGCACAGACACAGAGGCTGGCAGCTGAACGATCGCCAGCCCCACTAACAGAGTAGGGTCTGAGGGGATATGCACAGAATGCCGACAGCAAGTAGTCTTTCTTAACACTAGTTCTTTCTTTAATCTGTCTCTTTCATTCTTTCTAACACCATAACCACCAAACAAGGCTTCAAATTCACCTTGATATACCCATAGAGCATTTAAAAAAATTAATTAAAACTGAAGAAATCTAGACAATAGGAAAACAAAAGTTAAAAAAAATAAAAATAAGATGAACCCAAGATGGGGTTAGTACCCAAAATATTTTTCATGAAGGAGTAAGCCACATGAAAGCTCTCTAGCCAACAACACCATCAGTAAACAGGATATTATTTACATTATCTATGGATGAATGAAACAACCCCAATTTCCAGGAAAAGCACTTTTTACTGATACCAACATCAGAGACTTTCCACGGGAGGCCCTCATAAAGAGACACTATGCAATGTGGTAAACGACATCATTCTCAAACTTTCTAGAGAAATATATGTATAAAGCTGGAGAGAAATATAATTTAAGATGTTCAGTGCAAAACAAGCCTGAAAGGATCATGTCCCCTTAGAAAACTGTTCTCCAGCTTCAGAATACAAAACACTAAATCTTTAGGAAACAGTTGTCACCACCAGGAATCTCTAATGGCATCATAAATAAATTGATAACCGGCCCGAAGATGCTTCAAGGAACCAGTGACCATCTCAATGACACGTTGACCTTTGAAGAGGCTCCAAAGAAGGGTTAGGAGCAATCAACCCAAGAATTGAGGCAATAAAATACAAGGATTAAAGTCATCGTTGATGTCAACTGCTGCCCAAGTATGGCCACTATAGGGACTGCCACCACTCCGGGCCGCAGCGGCACTGAGCAAAAAAATATCTGGCAGCCATACACTTCAGATGGAGACACACAATTCCTCCAGCAATTAGAGACACAGCTACACTGTTTAACAAGACCGACAATAAAAATGGAGCCTCTCAGGCCTTTCATCCCTGTTGTATAAATCCTCCCATTACCCAGCAAATAAAATTGCTCTATATTTCCTTGATTCTAACTAGCTATGCCCTATGTTTACCTTTTCAGGGTTTTCACTCATCTACTCTATGACAAGCAAGTTCACTTTTACCTTTGATCGCTTTCCTTAGCTTTTACTTTACTCCCTTGCTTTAAGGAAAATATTGTTGTCTCCTAAAGATATAGTTTTCCATGATGACTATGACTTCTCTCAAAGTTCACATTTTATCTTTTTTTTTTCTTTTTTTTTTTTTCTTTATAGAGGGCAGTGTCACTGGCCCTCACATGCGGGACCTGAACGGGGGCTGCTGGCATCCCAGGCCAGCTCCCAACCACCGCACCACTCAGCCGACCCAAAGTTCACATTGTAAAAGTTTGAGGAGGGAGTTGTTTTCCTTTTCACTAAGCCTTGACATTCACTGCGTATTAATTTCCTGAATCAGTCTGGATCCTCTAGAATAAGCCACAGTCACAAAGAAATTCTGAAATTTCAGGGTATGACACAGAAACTTATTTCCTACTCCAAAAACAATCTGATGAGAAGGTCAAGTGACTTTCCTCAAATCAACTGTCTTTGGGGTTGTTCTGCCATCTTTTGACATTACAGTCACCTCGGCATCATTCAGCCAGCAAGGAGAGAAAAAACTGAGGTGAATAAACACCATATAATTACTTCACCCAGAAAGTGACATGCCATTTCTGCCTACATCCCATCAGCCATAACTCAGGCACCAACCTAACTGAAATAGTGGCTTTGAAAGATAGGCTTCCAGGGTTCCCAGGAAGAGGAAATAAGAGTGGTGAGTATTCTGCCATGATTCAGTATTCTGGGCAACAAATATCCATTTTATCCTTTCTCCAACACAATACTCTTTATTCGTAAGAGGGGGCAAGCCAAATTACCATCTGGCCACTCTTTCTAGCTCCACATCAGGTTCTCCAGGACTAGTAATTCTAAGTCCTCTACATCAAGTCCACATGTGGCTTTTTTTCCATGTAGACAAAATATAGGTCTCACCTCAATAGAGCATGATGGAATATAGGAAGAATATCCACATCAGACAGTTCTATTCAAAAAGAAAGGGACAGAGAGAGAATGGGAGACACACAGCAGTCACAGGTCTATAGCAATTTTGAAACTCGGGGAGTAGGCACTGGGAATCATCCTGGTCTGGGGGTAGCGGAGACTCCATGAACCACTTCTATTCTTTGGAAGGATCTACTTTGGTCATAGTTCTCCATGTCCTCAAACTCTTCTGTTAGGAAGTGTTCTTCTTCCCATTATTCTAAATGGCGACATCTTAAATGAGGATTATTTAATGTTACCTCCTCGAGGCAATGTAGCCTTGAACGCAGCAGCGCTGCCTCTTAATTGTGGGAAACTGAAGGACTGGAAGTTATTTTAATAGCTAGAACAGTATTAGAGATTTTTAGTCTGGTCTTGAGGTTTCCCTGGCAATACATTTTTTTCCAAAAAAAAAAAAACTTATTAGGCTTGGGCTTTGCCTTTTTCTAGTCAATTTATGGCCGAATAACCACATTCAAACTTCTTTCTAGATATAATTCTTGAGCTGTGACTTTCTCGATATTTAATGCTTATTAGGTGCTTTCTTGAAATATTTATGGATACAAACCATGCATTCTATTTCATCTTCACGCTGAATCATTTTGGTAAAATGGAAAGATAAATTGCCTTTTGACACTCAAAAAAATTTTTAAATTTCTTACCATTTGGAGTCCAGAAAGAGGCTTTTCTGACCCTACAAGGCCCAACATTTTTGGACTCCACTTATTCCCTGTCAAGTCTGCTAGAAAATTAGTCAATTGTTCATGATGCCATCTTTTTTTAAAATTTATTTATAATTAGTTTCAGGTGTACAACACAGTGCAATAGTTATACTTTTTACCCCTTAAAGTGACAACCCCCCTCCCCCAATTAATCACCCCACTCCTCCCCCCATATCATATATATCTATTACACTTCCTCTGTCTCCCTTCCACAGTATAATCCACATCCCGTGACTATCTATATATTCAATTACAGTTGGTATACAATATTATACAACCTCAGCTTCAGGTGTACAGTGCAGTGATCAAGCCTCTACTCCATCCATGAAATGGTCTCCCTAACAAGACATGTGATCATCTGACACCCCACAAAATATTTACAACATTATTATATTCCCCAAACTGTCTTTCATATCCCTGTGTCATTATGCCATCTTATAACTTCTTAAAACACTTTGCCAATTCAGGAACAGCCAACTCCCATAAATTATGTGATTTTTGTTTTCAAATCTCTTCCACTAGGTTTACCAGGTCAATTAGGCAAACCATCTGCCTCCAAAGTGTTACCAAAAGTGACAATTTTCCAAAGGTCTTACCCCAACATAACGAGTTGCCACCTTCCAAGCTTCCAATATCAAGCCCTCCCTGCTTATGTCCTCCTACAAAGGCATTGCCATATATTCGTAGCATTTTTTTTTTTAATATCAATTCACTTCTGCTCAAGACCAAACCTACCAGCCTCTTAATAGGTAAGGATTCAAATTCTCAGTAACTTAATAGAAGTTTAGTTCTAACTCATGCCAAATTCAGTTCTGAAAGTTAAGATTTCCTGACAGCTTTCCTCTAACTGGTGACTCATAGATCCTGTTTTCTTCTTTCACATACCTCTGACATCTCAGAATTCTTTTTTTTATCCACAAAACTGGAAAGAGAGGTAATGGGCGAAGGAGTTTTCAGTTGGTCTGAGAATTCAGGACTGGAAATAGCCTCCATCATTTCTGCCCACATTTACTTGACCATAGCTAATCATATGACTCTTCCCTAATGGCACAAAAGGCTGGGAAACCTAGTCTTCTCTAATCCTGGGAAAAGGACACAAAATTAATATCCGTCTCAATCTTCTTTCCACACATATGAAATTCTCTCTCCCTTAGGAAAACCGAACAATCCAAAGTGTCCATTCAGTCATTGCCTCTGGCTAAATTTTTGGGCTTAATGGATGAGGCCTAGGCATTCCTGTCATCTTTGGATATGGTTCATTCTGACTAAAATGGAAAGTTATCTTCAGCCTACCTACACAAAGGCACACACCACATACAGTAGTGAAACAGGGACAACATATCAGCAGTAAATATTTCCCTTTAGAGAGATGAAGGATGAAAACCTCACCACTCTCACTGGTCCAAATAATTATGCAATGTTGCTGAGCAGACATAGCGAAAGTCTTAACCCCAGGGTTTATACTCTGGCTCTCTGAGAGATATTACCTCTTGTCCATCGGTCTCCACAGGCCTTGGGCTCCTTTTTCTGGAAGAATTTTCATTCTTTTTTTTTTTTTTAAATTAACTTCAGGTGTACAACACAGTGCAATAATTATACTTTTTACCCCTCAAAGTGACAACCCCCCTCTCCCAATTCTCCACCGCACTCCTCCCCCCCATATCATACATATCTATTACAATTCCTTTGACTCCCTTCCACTGTGACATCCCGTGTCACATCCAGTGACTATCTATATATTCAATTACAGTTGGCATACAATATTATACAACATCAGTTTCAGATATATAGTGCAGTGAAGCCTCTACTCCATCCATGGAGTGGTCTCCCTAACAAGACATGTGACCATCTGACACCCCACAAAATATTTACAACATTATTATATTCCCCAAACTGTCTTTCATATCCCTGTGGCAATAGTGTAGTTCCCTATTTATGCTGTCTAATCCCTTCCCCTTCTCCCTCATCCCCGCCCCCCTCCCAACTAGCAACCCTGTTTTTCCTCTATATCTATGGGACTGTTTCTGTTTACTTTGCTCATTCATTCAGTTTTTCAGATTCCACATATAAGTGAGATCATATGGTATTTGTCTTTCTCCAACTGACTTATTTCACTTAACATAATAGTCTCTAGGTCCATCCATATCATTGCAAATGGTACGATTTAAGGAATTTCATTCTTAATCATATCACTGCCTTATCCAATACATGATGTTAGACCAGGGGTCAGCAAACTGCGGCTGGTGAGACACATGCGGCTCTTTGGGTACGTACATGTGGGTCTGAAGTAAAATTGAAAATGAAAATAAAACTATTATACTTTCATTTATAAAATTTTTCTTATTTTACTAAAGATATTATTAATACTATTACTTGTTCTAATATTACTTTAAATTTTCCTTATTTGTAAAAATATACTTATGGCTCTCAAATAATTTTTGAATTGTTGTGAGGGACAGGATTGGCTCTTCTGTCTCAAAAGTTTGCCGACCCCTGTGTTAGACTATTTCTCATGTGAGAAGTGACTCAAAAATTAGACTGTTTCCATCTTTCGGTTCTTACATCTTAGTTGTAAGTTAACTCTGACAACATTCAGCTGAGGGAGGCAGAAGGAAGAAATCAAAGAGAAAATAGACTGGTTATTTAATCACCTTGTTAAAAGACTGACAAGACTTCTCTTTGTATACCCATGGCCAGAACTCCCCTGGCCCCATTCTAACTTCAAGGGAGGATGAGAACTGGTGTCTTCCCCTCTGACCAAGAAGAGTGAAAGGGATTGGCAGTCAGTCTCTGAAACTCTTCCCAACTCTCTTTGAAGAAGCCATGGCCATTTGGTTCTAACATCTTCCTCTCTCCTAGTACTGTCTTTCTCAGTTGTCCCACTCTTTTCTTTCCTGCACCTAAGACCTTAACATTTTGAAAACTCTCTGCCTGTGTTGTCATTCACATGGCTAATGCATCCAGACCACTGGTTTCAACTTGCCTGGGCTCCTTAACATGGCTGATCTGCTCCAGCATGATGACTCAGCCGTCTACTCTCAGCACATACTAGAGCTTCTTATCCCTGGAAACAGCTCATTTCCAAAATCAGTCATCCCATTCTATCGCCCCCATCCCACACCAAACTGTTATCTAAGTAATATCACCATCTTTGTCTTTCTTACTACAAAAACTCCTTCCTAACTCATCATTTACAATCCACTCTTAACCCTTTTAATCTAGTCTCTATGTTCAGTTCCCTATTCATCCAGCTTGCTTAGTTAATTGACCTCTTATACTATCTAGACTAATAAATCCCTTTGCTTTTTCCCAATCCAATACCTTCCCCTTTCACTAATTCTCTCATTATCCTAGTCTCTTTGACACACCATTTCAAAAACACTCCTGCTAATCACTTATTTTCCTCTGTTTTTCATGAAACCCATTTTGAAACATGCAAATCTTGACTAAAGCCAAATATTTCCTTTCCTTCTGCTATCATCCGAGCAACTTTTTCTGCTGAGAAAACCACACAAAGAAGCAAGCTGATGCTGCAATTCACTCAGGGTCTTCAAGTTGAAAGGGGTCCTAATACTTGAAATCAGACATTTTTCTGGTCAACAAGTCTTTTCCACTCTCCACAATTATTTTCAACTCTTGTGCTCCCCACAAAGCTGTGACTACCCAGCTCCTCGCTTCACTCTCACTGCCTAATACAAAGAGAGCTGTGAGCCATAAGACAGGGGGTCTTTTATCATCTCACTGTCAGGCTCACAAGCCTACTTTCTTCTCTCCCTGAGCTCCTGCACTTCTCATGTTATAATGGAAGAGCTACACTTTCTCCAGTTCACCGATGTTTCAGTCTCCATTCCCAACTGACCTCATAGGACATTAATCTCATCTTCCCCCATATTGTTAGTCTCACCCTTAATACTGTACTTTCCTCAATAGCATGTAATTCCTCGTACGTCTGCCTTATCTGAAAATGCAGCCAATCAATTAAAACATTCTCATTTATACCCATAACTTCAATTTCTATCTTTATACTGATGACCACTGGTTCTCCTTTGAGCTTTGATATGCATTTTTTTTTCCAGCTTACCCTCTTGACAAATGAGAAACAGGCTGAATTAGACACATCCCTACTTGGGATCACTGGCTGCTCTACCCTTTAAAATCGTTTTCTATTTCTCCCTCTCTCCATGAAGGACACTCCTGTTCATCCTTCTCTGCATGTCAAGCACCTGAGAAACTTCCTTGACAACCGCCTCTCCTTCTCCACCTCCATTAACCAATCTGAATGCCACATCGAAATACACCTTCACTGTATCCACTTCTATTTCTGTTGCCACCACCCTCCTGACCCCAAACAACCTCACATCTTTCTGTACTGTCAAAGGACTCCCCTTTCTCCTTCCATGTTTTTAAATTCCCACTTCATCCCATTTAGTCAACTCTCTTCCCCGCGTATCTGGTGCTATATCACATGTCTACATAAAACCCTTCCATGGATTATTTTTGCCCTTTGCTCTTCAGATACAATTAAAATATTAATAATTAATATGGTTCAGCATAGTCTTGGCCCTAAATACTGCTTCATCTCATCTCATACCATGACCCCCTCAGCTTTCAAAGCTCTGGCTACATTGACCTTCTTTTTAATCTTCAAACAAAACATGCTCTCTCTGGGGAATATAATCCATAATGTAAAGATTTTGTAGGGTATCAGATGGACACTTGTCTTATTAGGGAGACCACTTTATGGATGGTGTGGATACCTGACCACTGTACTGTACACCTGAAGCTGAAGCTGAATAATACTGAACGTCAACTATAATTTAATATATATTGTAAATATATATATATATATATATTTTTTTTTTCACAGAATGTGGAGTACAGCATAAGGAATAGAGTCAGTGGAATTGTAACAGCTATATACGATGTCAGAGGGGTAGTAGATCGGGGGAGAGGGTTATCACTTTGTGAGGGTTGGAAATGTCTAACTAGTACACTGTTTTGCACACCTGAAACTAATAAAAAAACAAATAAAAAACATGCTCTCTCTTATCATACAGCTTTATACATGCTGCTCTATTTTTGAATATTACCCCTCATAACCATTTTTCATCAATTTTTTTCTTATCACTTAAATTTTCAAAAAATTCTATTTTCCCAGGAGAACCTTCCCTGACATATCAGACTAGGTGAAACACCCTATTTCATACCCACATTGCCCAGGGTTAATTTCCTTCCTAAGATTTATGATTTTATATTCATGTATATGATGTAAATTGATTTATGCTGTTATTTCACTGGAGTCCACCTCACCCTCTTCTTAAAAACTCCACAAGCGCAAAGTCTATCTTAACTCTTGGATACGTATTTCCAAAACCTAGCACAATGCAGGGATATAGAGGCTGCTCAGCAAATATTGCTGAATAAAATATATCAATTAATTTCAGGATGGTGAGATAAAGGGAAAATCAGTGTGCCCCAGGTATGCAGTTTCCTTACTTAGAGATGAACTACAGAAGAACAGATGGAGTGAATACACATTATACATTATTCAACCCCCTATAACATTTCTCTCAGTTTAATTTTTGTTGAATAATAGATAACAGATAGTTCAAGATTCTTTTCCTTGATAAATAACTAGAGAGAAAGCATTCTGTTACCATTTTAATATAGATCCTCCCAGGCTTGGGGTTAATTAATATGCTATACATACCAGGAAGATAAGTATAGACATAAATATGCAAAAGTAATTTATATTATCAGATAAGCCTCCTGAGAAAACCCTGAGGGAAACCAGTACTATATTTTAGGAACTCTGGGTTACGAGGGTTCGTGATTATGCTAGGATACTTTCTCCTAGAATTATCTCTTTTCAGTGTGAGTTTCAGCGAAGTCATATAATAGAAGGGTTGGGACTCTATCTCTCTCTTTACAAAATGATGACACAGCAGGATGAACCCTTGATTGGGAATTCAAAACATGTTTTTAGTCCTGGCTTGGTCAAAATGTGACATTCTTCACATTGCTTAAATTCCCTAAAGCTCAGGTTTGTACCCTTTGAAAATATGAAGGTGAATTTATAAAATCTCTTCCACATGTGAATTCTAAGACCCTTAATTCAGCGTCTTTATGATGTTTGACTAGTAATTATAATGGGCAATTAAGGATTCATCTGAAAATAGGGTTACTCAAGTACTGCAGGGTAAAATATAAAATCCAGAACAGTGAGAACATGAACACACACACACACACACACACACACACACACACACACACACACACAACAAAAACAAAAAACACACAAACAAACAAAAAAAACACATCAAACCCTTCAATGGCTCCTTGTTCTTAACCCACTCAGTTCTCCTATTACTTGACATCCTAAAAAAGACTTACTTTATCCAAGCATTATGCACTTATAAAAAATTCATATGAATATACTAACATTTTTCCCATTGGATTTGCAATTATTTCCTAAAATGTTTGGCATGCATGTGGGTGGTGTGAAAATATAACTTGCCCTGATTTGTTTTCCCTTTGGTGGGTCTGGGTATTATTCCAGAACAATGAAGCACAAAAGGTTAAGAGAGGTAGTACAATGAAATATAGATGGAAAATAGATATTGTTCATCCAATGTAGGAAGTATTTATCTCTAAAAATAGCTGCCTATGTTGAACAGAGAGCTCCCTTAAAGCAGTGCCTGCTAATAGGGTTAGGTCATTAAAAAGAAATACTTTTGGTGCATCATAAAACTTGGAATACTAAAAACAGTACTTGCTTAAACTAATAAAGGTACATTAGGGTGTGTGAAAATGGTAAGATTTGCTAAAGGGAGCAACTGTCCTTTCACGACCAACAAAGCTAGGGGGTAGAGAGCAGGAATCTTCACCCACATGGTTACAGTTTCAGTTTGCCTGGAGGCAAGAACAATTGTCATTCCCCAGTGATGGTAAATAAGGAAGTCTTTACCAGTTAGACCCTTGTAGTCAATCTAACCCCCTGGAGTCAGGAGCTGAGGAAATGATCAGAAAAAGTCCACAAATCAGACCTCCAAGAGTAAAATCATTCCAGGAACATCTTCCTGCTGGGAGTCACAGAGGCAAAGACTGTGGCAGTCATGGACTTTTCTGGGATAACATGGACATCATAAAGGTCATTTCCAAGGTCTTAGCCAAACTCTGTCAGTGGTGGGTCAGTTGTTATCAGTGGCAGAGCAGGGAAAGCTTTTGTATTCAGAGGGCTTTTGCTTGGGACATTGGATTTGGTTTCTCCTAGCTGAAACCATGGCAGAGAAGTCCACTGTGGAGCTCTCTCCCAAGAAGTAGTCTGAGGTTGCTTGAACAAAGGACATAAATTTAACAAATACTCAGAAACAGGTTAAACTGCAGAAACTGACAGCCCCTTGGCTAGATAAAGAACATATTGGGTTGTCGGCAAAATCTGAACGTATTTTTTCTGTTTTTCGTTGCAAACATGCATCATGACTTTTCCCGCAACCCAATGTGAGGAGACAACACTGCACTGATCACTCATGCTACACCAGGTGGCCTTCCATTGGTCAAATTTTCAAACACCTGACTCATGTTGATAATATGTTCGGCCTGGGTGACCTGGCACATGGGGTCATAGTCACGGCTGGAACAGAGGAAGCATCCCTGAGCATCTATATTTCCACAGGTGTGCAAAACCATTTGAACGCGTCTGGACAGAAATGGACATGCTCATTTCCAGGGTCGTTTTAAACCATATTGTCGTAACATTACCAGATAATCTACCTGTTTGTGGCGTAAATGGAAAAGGAGAAGTGTTAGCCATGTGAACCATCGTAGATTAGTTTTACAGGAAACAGACACTGAAACGGAGATCCATGTACACAGATCATTTCTTAGTGTTCTCAGGAACAATGCCTGCAAGGAAGTGAGAGTAGCGGAATGGGGCGAAGGGAGAAGTTATACTCTGATGTGGCTGCCAACAGAGGCCTCGGCAGATCCCATGGAGAGTTCTGGAGATTTCAGCCATATCCTATATGGAGGCCCAGGGGTGAGCCTTTGTGTCCCCACTTTGGCCAGTCACTGCATGCAAACAGGCTCTGCATAATCCTGGCAACTCCCTTTGGTGCACAGTACTTCTTATTCAGCAGTAGGCTATCAGCTGGCATCACGGGGCAGCACATGACAGCATTCAAAGTGATGCTTTACCGTGCATATTTGAAATCCAGCTTTCCAGGCATTACCTGTGTGATTTAACTACCCTCTGCCTCAATTACCACAACTGAAAATAAAGGTAAAAATAGTGCCTCCTTCACAAAGTTGTTTCAATAGTAGAATACTAAAATACAACTAAAGTGACTAGCTTATAGTAAGCAATTGACAAATACCAGTTATTACTGATCTTTAGAGTCAGGGTCTTCTAAGTATGGCCATATCTGACAATACAGTTGAGAGTCATCATTCGCAGGTTCTATATTTGCAAATTTGCCTACTTGGTAAATAATTTATTAGTAACCCCCAAAGCAATAATTACCATGTCTTCATGGTCATTCAGGGACATGCAGAGTCCGGCATAGCCCCAAGCAGTCCCGATGTACACATCCCCAGCTGAGCTCCAACAGCATGATACTCTGTCCTCCTGTTCCAGTTCTCATACTGCAAACAAGTGTCCTTTCTGGGATCTACCGAGTTCCATGTTTGTGTGTTTTGTTAGTGAATTTGCTGTTGGAATGGCCCTTGAATGTAGTGCTGAAATGCTGTCTTATGTCCCCAAGTGCAAAGCTGTGATCCACCTTAGGCAGAAAATGTATGTTAGATGACAACAGTCAGCATGGGTTCCAGCACTTTCTGTGGGGAGTCCAATGTTAATGAGTCAACACTAATATTAAATAAGGTGTCTTCAACAGAGGGACACATAAATAAGGTTGTGTATTCATTGCTGGACAAAAATACTGCAGCTGAGGCTCGCAGGACTCTAAACCTGGATTGCCCCAGGAACAGTGGTTCAGTATTTGTTAATTCAGTGTTCATGGTGACTTTCTAGGCCATAACTACCACAAATAAGAACCAATCATAGTAACAATAATAACAATGATAATAATGTACTGTTTCTTGATTTTCAGGTATTTCACACTTATTGTCCCACAGGCCGTTCCTGTCTTAAATACCCTCAGCCCACAGGCCAAAGCCATACTGGCCTGAAGCTGTGGCAGACAGAGTTCAGTGTGTGACAGCTTTCTGCCTTAAGAACATATACCTCTCTCGCTCTGCCTGTGAGGTCCCTTTCCTGAACCTGAGAGCAACTCAGAAGTGTGTACAGTTTAAAGCCCCTTATAAACTGTATATGCCCAGTTTCTTATTTCGGGGTCTGCTTTTACTTGGATCTTTGGTACTGAAAAGGCTCTTGGGATTCTGGGATTGATCACTTACTGGTCTATGGATCTTATTTTTGGTGCTAAGTGGTGGGGTGATATCTGGAAAACAGTTATGGCGTAATAACTGAAGATCTCACTTGGCATTGATTAGGGGTTAGACACAGGTAGAAAGGGATGTAATGGTTATACAACAGCTCTACTTTTTGAATGATATTTGGAAATTTGTAAATTATATATATATATATATATATAATTATATATTTTTATTTAGTGTGTGTGTGTGTGTGTGTGTGTATGCATGTAAACTGGCTATCATTCAGTTGTGAAGAAAAAGAAGGGCAAATATAAGTCAGTCAACCATTAACTCCAAGTATTCTGTGAAAAACAGGTGGCATTCGTGTCAGACTTTAAAGAGAACCCTCTTTCCTGAAGCCAGTGTCAGGGCAAGTATTCTATTATAAGAATAGTAAAGCCATAATAAAAGATGGAATACACTGGCAGCTCTCCTAGGCTAAATTGAAAGCCATATTAGGGACATGGAATAACCTCATATGAGGTAGATGTCTCACAAATGATGCTTGAAGTCCTCAGTATCTATTCCTATTTCCCTTATTGCCTCTAGGCTAACAGCTAGAATCAGGTATCAGAATAACACACATAGAGAAGGATAGTCTACTTTGGTGGAAAATTCATTTACCCAAGAATCATAGGGTTTGGTTAATAAGTACAATAGTGACAGTGAAACAATAACGGGAGGGAATTTAAAAGATGTTGGATCAGAAATTATGGAATATGAGGTTGGATGGAGTTTATTGACATGGGGGTTTTCTCTCATGACCAGAATTTAATATCCTGGCAAAGACACTTGGATCTGCTTCAAACATTAAAATGATATGGCTCCCATAGTTTGAACAGGGCAGGGACCTAAAGTAAATGGGGTTTTGGTGCCAGAAATGCCTTGATATATAATTTAAGAAGGGATCACAGAGGTGAGCATTAGAATAGATTTATAATATGAAACCCAAAGCCCCACCACTTGGATACTTCCTGGGATGGTCCAGAGATAACTCCATTTATGAAAGCAATAAGGGGGACGATGGCATCATTGAGAAGTGTAGAGGTGGCTATCCTCCATAAATCAGAATTGCTACTAAAAAGGTTGCTATGGATATGGGTTGACCATTATCAATGAGGATGACAGGCCTCTGTAGAGCAGAAGCAAGATGGCGGCATTTACCTTCTGAGGAAAGGCCAATGGATTACTGTAATAGGTAATAAAGCTGGAGTGGAAACTCCACTCGGAATTGTTACAATAGCTACTAAGTTATGATATTCCTAGAGATGAAATAGATGGACAGCCAACACAGAACTACTTGAATTTTATATCAAGAGTTGCTGAATTCAGTTACTAGTAGGCACTGGTTGTCTTTTGTTCTGTTGTTATTCCTCTGTAATCCATTCACTGAAGATATAGTACCCATCTTCCTAAGGCTGAGGCTATGAAGCCTTACACAAAATAGCCCAAAGGTCAATTTGTTGGAGCCATATTTCAGCAATATCCCAAGCACGTATACCACAGCGACATTTTTTTCTCTCATGAAGGTGATAATTACATGCTCTGAATTGTTTTTCCAAATAAATTTTAAAAACATAAAACCATCCATAAAGAAATAAGGCATCATAGTTTCAGAAGTTGAATGTGTCTTATTTCTCTTGCCTAAATGGAGTCAGTACTGTGCCAGGCCATTGAATTAGCTTTGATCCAAGATAAGCATCCACAGAACCAAAGCTAAAGTGGGGAATCTACTCCAAGGTTACACAGGAAGCCGAAGATGGGAGGATACAATAAGTCCATGTTTCTATGAAGACACCAGCCTCCAAACACCAGGTGACCACATGCCAACACCACACACACACACACACACACACACACACACGCAGATACACACACACACAGATTATCTATTTGTATATACATGTACATATATACATATGTATACATGCATATATATTTATATTTCTAACTCTATCTCTATTTATATAGTGCGAAATATTTATAATTGGGATGGGACAAGATATGGGGAAAAATAGGTAATCAGCAAATAAGAGAAGGCATTGCCTGTATGCCTGTAACATAGTAAGTGCTACACCTTTTGGGCTGTTCGCAGCTTGTGTACTAAGTTTAGACAGCTCAGCAGGATAAAAGCCACATTTGAAAGACCTCCTCAATGTATCACATCAAAACCCTTCCAAAATATATTTCCCCTTTGACCCTCTAGCATGAGGCTAAGGCAGTTCTACCTCTCTCCATTTATCTGAGTTGTAGAAGAAGGAGAGAGAGAGAGAGAGAGAGAGAGAGAGAGAGAGAGAGAGAGAGAGAGAGAACAAGGAAAACAAAGTCACCGTCTTACATGAGGCTAAGGCAGTTCTACCTCTCTCCATTTATCTGAGTTGTAGAAGAAGGAGAGAGAGAGAGAGAGAGAGAGAGAGAGAGAGAGAGAGAGAGAGAACAAGGAAAACAAAGTCACCGTCTTCCTCCAAATGCCTCTGGCAGACATCCTTATGTGTATTCTTGCCATATCGGCTAGCTCTTCTTTAACACTTCTTTTCCTCCCAAATGGCTTCTATTCCCCCTGCAAACACTGAGCTGTTTGCAAATATACATCTGGCTTCAGGCCAGAAGAATGATAAATTACTGTCTAACTTGACCACTGCTCTTTTCTCTTTCCCTTTTCTCTAACCTGAGCTCTTAACCGATCACTGAAAAGGAAAGAGGAGACAAAGACCACTCATGAGTTTTGTATTTCATAGATCCTGTAATCCAGGCCACGGTTCAATTGCCCTCTCTGATTATTCAAGCAGGGGAAAGTGAATCCAACACCACTGGCTCTGGGCAGGATCCCTGAGGACTATCCACAGCTAAGCCCTTTGCTCTCCAGGACAGCAAGCACAGAGCAACGTCACACAAGGTCAAGGTTCTTTTTTTTTTTGAGGGCAGTGTCATGGCCCTCATATGTGGGACCGAACAGGGGCCGCTGGCTTCCCAAGCCAGCGCTTAATCACCGCACCACTAGGCCGGCCCAAGGTCAAGGTTCTTTGTGGCTACCTTTCCCCACAAAACACAGCTTTCCAAAACAGAGTTCAGTAGGTAGGCCATCAAGGGTAACTGAATGTGTTCAAAGAAATAGATCCATACGTTTGTTTGTTTGATTTTTCCAGGGGTGCAGAATATTGGCATGTGTGAAGATGACCTTATAAACACAAAGACTGCTATAAACTTCAGTGTGCTATAGAGAAAAACATTACTGTGTGGTTGTTATAGTACCCCACCCTTTGAAGTAAATGGTCTAGCATAATTTTGATATTTCAATAGATGAGAAAATGGAGTCATTTGAGTTTAAATAATTGAATCATGGTGTCACACCTCTCAGCTAGGAAGTTAGGACCAGAATCTCAAACCCAGAACTCTTTCCACTGTACTATATATACTTCTCAGATTGTCTACCAGAAATGTGGAAATTCTCTGTGCTTGTATGACTAAGTTCTCTCCTTGGCTAAAACCCACTCTGCATCCACTGTCATTTTATAAAATAAAATTGACAATCAAAAGAGAAGTAAACAGTGTCAAAATTGTATCTCTTCTCTTGTCTCTGTGCAACTTTTCAGCTGTTACCTTTCCATCTTTCACAAAACTCAAAATAGGATCAGATTATCAAAGAAAATTATCTCCAACCATGAGAAACAGCCTTTCGATAAGGGCACTGACACTGGCCCTACACACACTGTTAAAAAATGTGTATATGAATAGGATGGCTTCCTCTTCTTGACAAGCAAATTCCACCCACCTGCCCCACTCTGGGACTAATTAAATTGCTAATGTGCAAGAAATGACCTGTGGGCCAGGCAGACAAGTTTTAAGCAATTATTCTTGTAAAATATTTAGGGAAAAGGTGTTGGAGATCAGTTCTCATGTTCTAGGAATCTGATACCTGAACTCAAATAGTAAAATACATGCTGCGGAGTGTCTTGGACGTTATCAGAGCGGACTTCCCACAGTAGGTGTCCTTGGACCCTGAGCTGTGTGTCTGCCACTTACCTCTCCACCTCCACTCTCTGTGCTGAACCCACTCCATGCCTGGGAAGCTGCCCACAAGAATTCCTAAGAGGTTCCACAGACCTATGCTTCTGCTGAGGTTTGTCCAGTGAGAAGCATTAGCCAAACAATAGAGGACAGGACGGTGAGACTGTGGCACTTATTTCTGCATCTACCTCCCCATGGGCATCACTCCACCAAAGTGATTAATTCCTGTCAGGCAGCCCTTTCCACATCACCTCTTTCTCTGGGTTCTGATCACTGCCCTTTCTTCTCTGACCTTGGGGGCTCCAGTTGTAACAACAAGGTTCTGAGTTACAACCCCAGGTCATTGGCCTCAATGTCCATATCTATAAATAGCCCTTTTACTACATTCTTCTTAATTTTACCTACTTTGTGTTATTTGTTTTCTGTTGACATTCTAACAAAGGCCAGTTACTTTATCTCTCTGAAGTTTTTTTCCCCCTCATCTACAAAATGAGAATAATATTTACCTTGCATGATTCTTCTAAGAATCAAAATTTGTAGTCCATAAATGAAAAAGTGAACAAGGTCTAAGTATGTGTCAGGCAATTAGTTAGGCTCTAGAAATCCAGAAGTGAATGATACAGAGACGGTATCACGATTATATACTGCTATGTCAGAAACCATCCTCAAATTCCACAGCTTGAACCCTACACTTGAATCTGTGGGTCAATGATTTAGGGTTGACACACACACCTGAGTAGTTTTCAACTGACTCCACCTGGAATTACTTGTGGTGGTGGCAGTTGGTGGCTGAACTGAGGCTCAACAGTCCAAGATGGTTTCACTCACATGCTGGATATTGGTGCTGGCCTCTCTCTCCATGTGGTTACTCATCCTCAAGGAAACTAACTTGGGCTTCTTACGTGGTGGCCTTATTCCCAAGAGAGTGAGAACAGAAAGTACAAGGCCCCTGCAGCCTAGACTCAGAACTTTTTGAATGTTACATCTATTACATTCCATCAAAAGAAATCAGAAGGCCAACCTCGATGCTGAAGAGAAAGACTCCACCTTTTCTTGGAAGCACTGGCAAAACCCTATTTCAAATGGGGTGTGCATCCTGGGTTGGGAGGAATTTTCAGGCACTTTTTGCAACTTGCTGCACAAGGTTCTTGAACCCATAGATCATACAGTCTGGTGTGAAAAACTCCAGTCTCATATAAGGTACACAATGTATTCATTCATTTAACAATAATGTATTGAGCACAGGGCACTGGGTGCTTGGGGTACACTAAACCCTACTAGTTAATCACAATACAAAATAACTGAAAATACTCATCATCAACCTGCTGCTTATACCTAGTTGTGGTCATAAATCCTTAGTCAGAAAGAAAACTCTTTACTTCCAAAATGCAAAGGGCCACATTTCAACTCTGGCAAGATGTATATTGGATAATGGTAGCAATAATATCTCCCTCCTTTCCTGCTGTTAACACTGTTGCCAATCCCTTAAATTAAAAACAAGGTCCTAATCCCACATATCTGGGTATCTAGCAAGGTTGTTTTGAGACCATGCTTCTATGCCCTCCTGCTCCCATTTCAATTCCACAGGTTTACATGGGCACAAGAAGGGGCACATCCAGTAGCCAGCTTGTCCAAGGAGTCCTTGTGCCATTACTCCCTTAGACATCATATCAGCACCTAGAGAATTTTTAGAATGATACCTAGTCATTATTTTGCACATGAAAGAGCAAGAACAACAGGAAGCAACTGAGTTCCCTTCCAAACACTAGAGTAAGTGAAAATTAAATGATGGTATTAATGACATCTACTCCCCATGCTTTCTCTTCTTTCCAAGCTCCAAGCTCAAAATGATATCTGCCAATTTTGCCCTCTGGCTGCCCCCCAAAATGCACTGGCTCAGAACAGTTGTGAGGAATGGATATGAGGTGCAGGCCCAAGAATGCTAACCCAGATAATCCTAGCCCCTCGTAAATGGTCATACTGGTCTCACACGTTTCATGCTGAAACAATTGTAGACCTCCTTCTTTTACCCAAATGCATGTTAGACTCTACGGCCTTTGCGCTCTTCATTCTTCCATTCCCTCTACCTAAGTGTTTTGGTGTACCTGGCCAACTCCTTCATGAATTTAAAGTCCCAACGCAAATGCCAACTCTTTTATGAAGCCATGTTCTATTCATCTACTTCGAGCTAATTCATACCACAGAATTCACTGTATACATAAATCATTGTCACATCATGTCAATTTTATTTTAGTAAATGTATCTTTCCCTCACTTGGAAATCTCTCGAGGAAAGAGATTTTTGTTTCATGGTTTTCTCTGCATCAGTGCCTGGCTAAATATGAATATACCTTCTATGTTGAATGGGATTAGAATACATTTTAAGCTTGCTTTTAGCTTGATATCTAATTTACCAAGGTCTCTCCTCCAATATGTCCATAATGACTCTTGGGCTAGAGATATTCAGTTCTCCACTTGCACTCAATCAGCTCATTTCATTAAACACGAAACCAATCTGGAATAGCTGCTCTAAGAAATTAAGCTCTACTTTTTCTCATTCAAAAAAAAAAAATCCTAGAAACTCTCCAGTCTTCAGGGAGGCTAGTCACAACACAAATATATGTGATTTTTAATGAATCTAAAACGAATGTATCATTAGTTTTCCTAATGACAGGTATCCCCCACTTTTCAAAAGTTCGAGATACACCATTTTGCTTTGACTAAGGACTACAATAGTACCTATTTTTGCTAACTGAAAGAAGTTTGAAGAGGATTTTTTGCTTTTGTGAAAAAAAGGAAAACAGCAAAAATAACATTCAGCATTTGCTTTGCAGTGAACCATTATAGAAACAGCTCGCACCCTGAACAGTGGGAGTGTGTTATTTGGTATGATTTGGTGGGCTATTTGGGGAGGTATGGGAACACAAAAAATTTTCCGTACAAATTGATGGTAACTGCTTCTTCACTTTATGCTATTTTGGCTTACGAAAGCTTTTATAGGAATGTTCTACTTTCAAATAGTGGGGAAGCCTGTAGGCCCACATGGCTGAAATTTGTCACTGCTAAATTCTTGGCTATACTACGTCAGTATTTAAATAAAAGGAAAGGAAAATCCTAGCTCCTAATTCACCTTCTTCATAAGGGTGAAGGTTACATCTTTTGAAAGGCAATTAATGGTAGTATTTCAAAAAGAACATTTAATAGTTAGGGTTCAGAACTGCTTCCCATAAAGTCATTCTGATTTGAAGGCAGGTGCACAGTCTTAAAAAACAAACAAACAAACAAACAAACAAACACATACCTGGCTGGACATGTGGATACTATAACATCCTTATCCTAATTTTCTCTTTTTCAAATTCCCCCTTTATAAAATATTGTTAATTGTAAACGAAGGGAAAATATGCATTACATGGAGGAATAAGGACCCAGATTTTTAATGCTCATCCAGGAATTCATTCAATTAATAGGTTTCTTGGAATAATTTACCAGAAAAAATATAATAAAGAGAAAATCTACTTTAAAAAATAGAGTAAGGGCCAGCCGAGTGACGCATTTGTTGGGAGCTGGTTTTGAGATGCCAACGGCCCCGGTTCGGATCCCACATATGAGGATCAGTGACACTGCCCTCTACAGCTAACAACAGCTCCACCTGGAGCTGGGCTGTGCGAGCCCCGGCGACGGTGTAGGCTGCAGCCCCTGCTGCAGTGGGCTGCCATAGGCTACAGTGAGTGGCCGGCAGCCAGCGTGAGCGGATGGCAGCCAGCGTGAGCGGCCAATAGCCGCAGTGAGCGACCATCCAGAGGCCGGCGACCGATCTGCCTCATCCGGGAAGAGCGCAATGACGATACCAACATGGGCCAGTGAAGCAACATCCTCCACAACTAGACTGAAGAACAAAAGACAGCAACTTGTCTATTGCCCTTCCCCGATTCCCCAATAAAAAATCTTAAAAAAAAAATACAGTAAAATTCATTTTATCTTATAGTTACCATATGGGTCTATTGAACTCTTTTGTTTGTCAAGTAACTTAAAATTATGAAGATTGGAAAAGGTACAGTGGAACCAAATAGTAAATAGGGGTGGGTATTTTTCCTATAATACCAAGGTTTGTGGTGTTTTCTTTGTTGGACACCTTTGTTTTGTTTTGTTTTGTTTGGGTTTTGTTTTGTTTTTTTGAGTTATTTTTCTCCTGACGGGACAGTCAAATCACTGTGCTTTAAATTTACTTTTAATAGTTCTATCACTAGATAAAAATTTAATTTGCGTTTTGTATTGATTTTTAGGATTGTCAATTTTTTATTTTGTTGTATAATCATATCAAATCAACAAAGAAGTCTAGATTCTATATCCTCTCCTATCACTCCACTCCTTTCCCTTACAAATAAACATTTCTAACTATATTATGGTTTATCCTTTTTTAATATAAACATACATGTTAAGTACATTATACTTTAGACTTTAAGTATATGTATTAATATTTCCTCTTCTTAAACAACCAGACCCACAGACTGCATGATAATGATCTATTTCTGTATCACAAACTGCCCCAAACACAGTGGTTTGAATAGCAATCACATGTTTGTTTGTGCCGGTGTTGGCGTGACCTCGTTTCCATGTGCTGTCTCATCCTCAAAGAGGTTACCGCAAGGTATTCTATATGGCAGCACCATGGTGGCAAGCCAAACTGGAAACTATAATGCCATTTGACATGTGCTGAAAAGCCTCACAACATCTACTGCAGTGTGTTGGTTTAAATGACTTCTAAGGCAAGTCTGGATTCACAAGGTAGAGAAACAATTTCTACCTGTTGATGGAAGGAACAGTGAAGGTCCATTGCATGGAAAATGTATACAAAGATAGGGAGAAATTATTGTGACTGTCTGATCTGTTCTCAAGGTCTGATTTCCTATCTATGTCTGCAAAAGTTTCAATAAAGCAACTCATTAGTAAAATGGAAAAATACATACCTTGGGCTCTAGTCAATCATATCACCAACTAGCCTGCCTTTCTGGAAAGGAAACACAGAAGAGGTGTGGAAAAGAGGGGTAGAGGCTCCCCATGAGAGGGAAGTTATTTGCTGCCTACCCAGAAATTCAATTGTGTTCTTCTAAATATAGCTTCAATTTTGTGCAAATGACCCCCTAACTGCACAGAGACACAGGGGAGTGAGTCCATCTCTAGTTATTCTGAATTATTCAGTCAATGGCATCCTTGTGGTAACTTTCTCATTCATTGATGAGACATAAGTTGGCCCAATCAAACTAAAGGAAAGTGCATGCATACAATTATTTGCAGAGAGGTCTCTCTTTTGTCCCTGCTGGACACGAAAAATGTCTAACCACTATGCTGCACACCTGAAATTAACATAAAATAATACTGAATGTCAACTGTAACTGGAAAATTAAAGGGGTGGAGGGGTGAAGGGGAACAAGAGGTTCAAATTTCCAGGTATAAAATAAGTCATGAGTATGTAATGTACAGATAGGAATACAGTCAATAGCATTGTGATAGCATGGTGCAGTGTCAGATAATTGCTGGGCTTATCATGGTGATCACTTATTAGGTATATAAATGTTGAATAATTGTGGTGTACCCCTGAAACTATTATAATATTGTATTTTAGCTATATTTTCATAAAAATCATAAAAAAGAATTCTCTTGGTCATGATACTTTTTCAGCAAAGTATTTTAACATCACAAAGGAAATTAGCTTTAGATGTAGCCAATACCGAGGATAGAAGATTGGAAAGACAATACCAATCAGGCACCTTGATGACATTCTAAAGTCTCTATTCTAGTCTGCCCTGCGGGATTTACATTTATGCAAGATTTGAATGTCCTTCTTCCTTAAAATAGGCTAACAATCTTTATCATTTAACTTTGGACTTTGCAATCACTTGTATAGGATTTCAATTTAGAAAATTATTATCATATTCCTGATATATAATACTGATGCCACCTCATCTGCCTACCACCAGTGAGAAAGGTACTACAGTTCTTGATGCTATGTTAGAGATTAAGAAACTGAGGCCCAGATATGTTAATAAAATAAAATGAGATAATGAATGGAACAGTGTGTTAGACCAAGTCCAGAGCTTGTAGTAGAGTCTTGGGAAGTCTCAAGAAGACACCCCCAGGGCCGGCCCGGTGGCACGGTGTTTACAAGCTGGCTTGGGACACCAGCGGCCCTGGTTCGTATCCCATATATGAGGGCCAGTGACACTGCCCTCAAAAAAAAAAAAGAAAAAGAAGACACTCCCAGTTCCCAAGAGACTTACTATAATATACCTGAGCCAAAACCTTACTACCCAAAATTTACAGATTCATGACTTAACATCAAGTTTTATATCCTTCCCATTACAACACAGTGCTTTATAGTTA
Organism: Aselliscus stoliczkanus; assembly: GCA_033961575.1. NCBI lineage: Eukaryota > Metazoa > Chordata > Mammalia > Chiroptera > Hipposideridae > Aselliscus > Aselliscus stoliczkanus. The sequence goes on from CM066736.1 coordinate 119,662,868, forward strand.
GTATTTGACCCAGAGATTTTTTTGGTGAGATCAAGCTTTTGAAGGAAACAATGTTTTGAGACACGGAAAAAAAGTATGTTTTGAGCATTAGAATATTCCTTAGAAAGGCAGACCTAGAAAAAGGTGTTTCCATGAGCAGCACAATGGGAATATGTGCATAGATAGGTATGAAGAAGGCAGTAGGAGTTATCTAAAAGGGAGCAGAGGGGATGACACACTGAGAGCAGTGAAGAATCCTGAAAAGAGCACTGGTTTTGGAATTAAGCAGCCTGCTTTGGAATCCCAAACATCTCTTGGATATTATCTCTCCAAGGCAATGTCCTCATGAATAACACAAAGGCAACAACAGCTACCTAAAAGGCTAAAAGAGTGGTTAAGTGGACATACACACACACACACACACACACACACACACACACACACTCACACATATATGTTGGGGGTGCCAAAACAATGTATACACATGATTCTTTTCATCTTTTGTTATCAGTATATATTATTACCATTTTAATACAGTTTTTCCTTTTCTTAAAATGTATGTACTTATTTTGGCGCTCTCTTTCTCTGTCTCTCTGTGTCTCTGTCTCTCTGTGTCTCTCTCTGTCTCTGTCTCTCTGTCTCTCTGTCTCTCTCTGTCTCTCTGTCTCTCTGTGTCTCTCTCTCTCTCTCTCTCTCTCTCTCTCTCTCTATATATATATATATATATATATATATATATATATATATATATAATATGTAGCACAGGCTATGTCTGGTTCTCCATAACTGTTATTGTAAAGACATGCCTTGGTGAGATTTGGCCTGAGATTTTAAAATTCTTACTAGAATTCCAGTGTGTGTGTGTGTGTGTGTGTGTGTGTGTGTGTGTGTGTGTCTAGGGGTAGACGGCCATTTACAGCCAAAAGTATTTTCCCTGCTTTTGTTTTTACAAAGTCTCGATTTCAACTTTGGGGCAACATTTTTTTTTTCTTTTATGAAAAGAAAGACTTTATATGTTTATGCAATAGCGAAGCAAAGCAAAAGCAAAGCAAGACATTTGAGATAATGGATAGCTAAGCTACACTGCATGATATATTTTTTTTCCTAGGGAAGAAAGAAAATGCCCCTTTTCTAAATATTGCTTATACTGCTCTCTTCCTCCCAAACATGCTAATTCTTGAGAGATACATGTGAGCTGGCTAGTGTTACCCACTGGAGACTGGCATAGGGAATTGTTGATGGTAGGAAGTGCTAAGAGGCACATCTTCCTCTCATGCTGTACAGAGAATCTGGAGGGAAGACCGAAGCCCAAACCCTGTTTTCCCCAGAAGTCTTCTATGAGTTATTTTCCCAGATTGAGTAACTCAAATGTCCTGGCCAAAGAAAGACACGTTCTTTGGGTTGGTGACTTGTTTTGATGAAGACAGTGGACATTCCATCAGCCATCTTGGACAGCAAGAATAATTAGGGAGAATGGGAAGACTTAAAACTGGAATCTCCTCAAGCAGATAAGTTTAAGAGCATTTTCATTTACTCATGTTTTTATCCATTCAATAAACATTTACCGAGTAGCTTTGTGTACCAATCACTATTCAGGTGTTTGGAATACAGCAGTGAAAGCTCTCTTCTTAAGGAGCTTTCACTCCAGTTGGAGATATGGACAATCAACAAGTAAAACAACAAATAAGCAAAATACATGCAGGTGATGATCGTCACTTGGAAAACAATATTTTCTATGATCAAGGAAGACCCTTCTGAGAAGGAGACAGTGGAGCTGATGTCTGAATAATATGCAGAGGCAGAAAACTAGTCCCAACAAAGGTGTCCACAGCCTCATCCCTGAACTTGTGAATGCTGCTTACATGGACCTTGATATGGGGAGATTATTCTGGATGATGCATGTGAACCCAATCTAATCACCGAGTGTAAAAATGAAAGAGGAAGGTGGAATAGTGAACCAGACAAACCTGACATAAGGAGGACTGGACTCACTGTTGCTGGCTTTGAACATGGAGGAAAAAAACTATGAGCCAAGAAGTTTGGAAGCATCTAGATGCTTGGAAATGGCTCTCAGCTGATGGCCAGAAAGGAAACAGGAATCTCAGCCCTGCAGTCCCAGGAACTGAATTCTGCAAATAACCCAGTGAGCAGGAAATGGATTCTCCCTAGAGCCTGAAGAAGGGAACACAGCCCTGCTGACAACCTGATTTGAGTTGTGTAAGAATCATACTTGACCTACAGAACTGTCAAATAATACATGTGTGCTGTTTTCTGCCCTGAAGTTTCTGGTAGTTTGTTACAACAACAGAAAAGTCATACGCATGCAAAGACAAGACAGGCCTACATCCAGACTGTGGATACAGCAGTGCACATGCCTTAGGGTGGCTGAGGCGAACAGCGACAATCAGGACAGAAGCTTGCAATATGCCAGACTCCAGAATTCTCAGATATACTTGAAGAAGAAAACTTGGTAAAGATATCTGATGCCACATAATCAATTGAGGCACAGGGTTTAGACTCAGGAACTGGAGGGGAAACAAAGGAAAGAATTACCATGCAAATTTGATCAATCTAGATATTGGGGTGTTATCAGTTACCCTTTCCAGCTGGAATTCACACAAAGCCTCTCAGAAAAGAGTTGGCCATGTGGACAGCACTGGAGTTCCACAGCAGAGATGGTAAGGAACCAGGCTAAAGAGTTCATTTGTAAAAGCGTTTGATAAAAACAAAGGATGAAGGCATCCAGGCATCCGGGTAGCACCATAGCAATATGATACCCCCTAGGGCAGGGCCTCTGACAATAAAAGAAGAATATACAGAAGAGGATGACCTTGGATGGGCTGGAGAGGGCTGTTTATGGGCCTGAAACAACTTTTCTTATTGCAAGAGAGGGAAGAGCCTTTCTCAAGGAAGATGCCATTAGCTTTTTCATAGGGGACACTGACCCAGGCAATTTTAACACCTTTCAAAAGCAATCTCTCTGCTTTTCTATTTTACTGTTTCATTTCAGCTTTGCTCTAAATGATGTAACCAACTGCAAACATATCTCAGGGAAAGGGGAGAATGGATGCCAGCATATACTCCAGCTTCCACGAGTGTGCTGCCCTTTTGCTGATTTTACAAACTACAAACTTCACCATCACCCAGCTAGGAGACAGTCAAAATGAAAAGCCATTTGCAAACGGGAAACATCCCAGCTGAAATTTTTAACTGGTGGCAGAGGCAGCTGGGCCACGTGCAGGGGCCTGGACATAGGAGACAAGACAACACAGTAAGGAGCAGGGGTAGACAAGATCTTGAAGGGGATGCTGAGATGAGTAAAGAGAAAAGTAGGCAGCAATGCTTCATGTACATCTTGGCAGGGAGTCAGGGTGAAGGCTAAGAGGATGATCCAACAGCACAGCATGGTGGATACAGGTCCGGGCTTTGCGAAGCGTGAGTGTGAATGCCTGCATGGCCATTTTTTAGCTGTGCAGTCTCGACAACTAATGAGACCTCTGCATCTTAGCTTTAGTCTTCTTCACCTTACTGGGGTATGGTGATGATTGTGTGATATTGCCTATAAAGTGCCAGGCACTTAAGTGCACAAAATATTAGGAGATGCTAGCCCCGATACATAGTTTTAAGCATGGCTAAGTTCTCAATGACTTTAAGGTATTTTGCTACAACCAGGAAGTGAGAAGAAATATATACTTCTCCTCAGAGGAGACACAAAATGCGTAGAATCAACAAATGTTAGAGCTGAAAGACACATTGGGGATTATTGAATTCAATCCCCTTAAATGACTGGTAAGAAAACTGAGACTTAAAATGTTTTGTGATTTGTTCAAGGTTACAAAGCCCATAAGGGACTAGGCAGGCATGGGAAGCCTGTGCTGTCTCACTCTTTCTCTGTTACTGTCTAGTCAAACGGTGTTTGTCAGTTTGTGTAGGTGATTTAAAACCATTGCCTTCTATGACACAGACAGCCATGGAAATGACATATACCTGACACATACCACTGGTTCACACTTTCTCCCTACCTGAATCACACTTTTACATGGAGAGTAGACTGTCTATCTCCTATTCCTTCATATTTTCCATGTTTACAGGTCAAAATTCAAAGTCTGCCGTGTATTTCCTGAGTTGCCAATTTCCTGAGTCCCATTCCAACAGTTTCAATATTTTTAGGGGGGAAAAAAAGAAATGTTACTATTTAGAGGTTACAAAGTACTGTAGCCAACCAACAACTTTGTTTTTGTTCCCTGTACAGTGCTGTAAATCTTTTGAATTCGACTACCTTCTCCAGTTTTTCATAGCCTCCACCATTCCTATTCTTAAGCTCAGCTTTATTCACACATTTGTTGTGTCTGGCTGCCCACTGTAGATTTTATTTAATGACTCCTGGCATGTACATGCTTTTTCTAATAGGAAAATCATTTACTTCAAATAAAGCTTTCTATTTAGACATTTCCCTCACATGGATAAGAAGCTCTTATATAATTTCTAAGGGTTTAAATTTCTGGATTTAAATAAAAAGGGTTTTCTTCCTCAGGGCATAATAGTTTAATGTGTCACTCTGGCCAGTTATAAACACTAATCTAGGTGTTACTGTGAAACTATTTGGTAGATGTGGTTAATATCATTTATGTGGGAGGGGCCTCATTTAGTCAGTGGGAAGGCCTTCAAAGAAAAACTGAGGTTTTCCTAAGGAAGAAGAAATTCTGCCTCAAGACTGAAACATCAGCTCCTGCTTGACAGTTTCCAGCCTATGGGACTCCCTATGGATTTAAGTTTTGCCAGCCCTCACAGTTGTGTAAGCCAATTCCTTGAAATAAATGTCTTAGATAGATGATTGATAGATAGATAGATAGATAGATAGATAGATAGATAGATAGATAATAGATATATAGATAGTTTATAGATCAGTCAATCTAGATATATAGATATATTAGATATAGGTATAGGTATATAGATTATATAGATAAATATAGATATCTTAGAGGTGTGTTTCTCTGAAAACCCTGACTGTTACAGGGGTATACAAAACAATAGCCAATGTTCCATGGCAGACATTGCCCAATGTTCTAGATGATATAATGCTAGCTGCTAAAATGGATGGATAGTGAACCTCTGCAGCTTAACCCATCATGTGGTTTCTCACTCACATGATGAAAATTCAAGGTGAGGGTGGGAGGAAGAGACCCAGCATAGCAGAGGCTTGGAAACTACATGACCTCCAAGGTCACCTGGACATCAACAAGAAGACAGGGAAAGAAATAGAATGGAGGGTGCTGTGAAAGGTTTTAGAAGTAAAGATCACCTCTGTACACATTTCTTTGGCCAGAACTTGATCATCTGGCCATACCTCACAGTAAGGATATGTGAGCTAGCTGTTTCCCAGGAGAAACTAAAAATACGTTTGACCAACAGACAGTCTCGGTCACACAAAATCATTGATAGAGAAGTGTCTTGGAAAACATCATGTATTCCTGGTAGGACCACGCTGTTTGTTAAGTTTTGTGACTAACTTGCTAGTGATTGTGGTCTCGATACACAAACGAAAATAGAAAATGGAGAAAAACAACAACAGAATGAGATGACAAAGAAAGCAAAGTCTGACGCAGGAAACAATTTAAAATAGCAATTAAGAGTCTAATTAAATCCAAAGTTTGGTATCATTATTAGAAGTGAGGACTGAGCTAATTATGCTGAAAGCAAGTTTCACTTCAGGTTATGGTCATTCAATAAAGGAATCTTTCCTTCCCAACAGAAAACACTAATTTTGAAAGCCACTTAAAAGATTCTCAATAATGGATGGCATGTATGTGCTGCAGTTTAATCTCTTTATCCTTATTGTCCACATCGTATTTAGTCTTTGCACTTAAATCAACAGTAATTGTTTGTGGTACCATGAGAAATTTTTGCCTCATTGATTTTGCATAGCACTGAAAGGTCACATTAGCTCAAGGTGAAAAGCTAATAGGATGTGAATAATGATAATAATAATAATCAGATAATAGAAAGACCCATATATCTGAAGGTACATGAAAATCCTCTATTGAGTCTTAGGGCTCTGGTGACATTTTCAACCCCAAGAGGAAAGAGAGAAAATGATTTGTTAACCTAACTCCTTCTAGAATCCCACTGAAAACTTGGCTGCACATTGTGGCACAGATGACAATTTGCAGGATGAATAAATGAGGACCAAGGACACTGGTCCCTCCTACTTATGCTCCCCCCTCAATTTTACTCAGTTTCCGGGGACAGTTTATTCATGTTCAGTCTTCCACCTTCCTGCCTAGGAGACACACACCTAAGCTTATAGAAGCAGAGACATTTCAAAATAGGCATTTGGAATCCATGATGTGCACAGTGTCACTGAATAAACGCGCTCGGGATGGGTATAGCTTGGAATCTCAGGAAGACCAGTTACTACCCAGACACCTCAGAACACTCACTAAGTCTCAGAACCATGAATCCAAGGAACACCAGTTTATGTTGCTGATACTAAAAAAAATATACAAGTGAAAGGAAGATTCTTAGATCCTCTGAGCCCACATTAAACACCTAGTCTTCTTAGCTCACTTTTTAGGTATTACAATCCCCTAATGGTAACTGCAGATTCATAATTATAAGCAAATGAATTGATTAGTCTATTATCCCAGAAAGTTTCTTCAAAATCCAGCTCCTCACAGTTTCTGTTTATTCCACTGTGACACCCTTCCATGTGATTCTAAACTTCTATTTTATAGCACTTTGCCATTCCATAGATTATTTAATAGATTTTCAAATAATTTAATGCCTGTCTTCCCCTCTAGACTACCTGGCAGGAAGCTTCTCTTTACCATTCAGTCCTGTGTCCCCAAGAGAGGGCTAAAAGTGGAGTGACACTCAATCAGTGATTGACTTCAGAGTGCCTCATGCCTCCCCATGCAAGGACTGGAAATGGTTTTGTGTTCCAGGTTGAATTTTATCTTAGTATTTTATTCTAGAATCTGGAATGACCTACCTCCAATCCATCTTTCCCCAGCATCTATCCAACTGATCTCAAAACGCTGACAATATTTTTATGTGTTCAAGACATTCTTGACCTCTTTACTCACACAGTTCATTTTTACCTAGAAGCCCTCCTCTATGTCATTAGGTTTACTATTTGGTTTACATTATAATAAGAATGTTCCCAATATTTCCAGCTGTTCCTAAACAATGTTGGGCATGGCAATGAGACTATAATGACATGTTTCTGAAGTATTTTTTTAAGAGAAAAGAAGTATAACTTCTCAGAGATAAGCTATAAAATCCACCCAAGTGGCATCAGAATAGCAATACACAATCACCTTCAGTGGAAAGAAAAATTCCCAGACCAAATCAAGATGTAATGCTAATCAAACTAAAGTGGTTGAGTATATATAGTATTGGGTTTAGAAAAAATTTCTTAGCCATGTTTTACAAATAATGACTCAAACTCTGATCAAAAGGAAGGGTTCTAAATTAATTAATTAATATCCTGGTCCTGGAGTACCATTTGTCACAAAAAACAATCATATCATTAAATTGCCCAGTTTTATGAATAATTTTTATCACAAATCATACTTATCAAGCCAGCCTCAGATTATGATTTTCCAAGAAAGCAAGAGATGACACCAAGTCTTATTTACCCAGAAAATGAAGCAGTCGCCTTCATTTTGGTATACATACTTTCGTCTTTTGTGAGACTTTTCAGCATGAATTAGTCTCCCTGAACCGAACTCAACTGAACTGAGAAATTCAAATATCTGGAACGTTGGTATATTAGTGTATTAGTCATGGTTTCCAGGGACACAGAACCAATAGGAGATTTTTTTTTTTTTTTAAAGATTTTATTGGGGAATTGGCGGAGGGGAACAGCGTTGGGGAATCGGGGAAGGGGAACAGACAAGTTGCTGTCTTTTTGTTCTTTAGTTTAGTTGTGGAGGGTGTTGCTTCACTGTTGGTATCGTCATTGCGCTCTTCCCAGATGAGGCAGATCGGTCGCTGGCCTCTGGATGTCGCTCACCGCGGCTATTGGCAGCTCATGCTTGGCTGCCAGCCGCTCACGCTGGCTGCGGGCCACTCACTGTAGCCCTTGGCAGCCCACTGCAGCAGGGGCTGCAGCCCACACCATCACCGGGGCTCGCACAGCCCAGCTCCAGGTGGAGCTGTTGTTAGCTGTAGAGGGCAGTGTCACTGGCCCTCATATGTGGGATCCGAACCAGGGCCGCTGGCATCCCAAAACCAGCGCTTAACCAATGCGCCACTCGGCCAACCCGCAATAGGAGATTTTTAATATGTATATTCCATTTACTTATATCTATATACCCATATATCTATGTTATAGGTATAGATACAGGTATATGTATCCACATATCTTGAAAGAAACTTATTATAAGGTATTGACTCACATGATTATGGAGGCTGAGAAGTTCCACAATCTGCCATCTGCAAGCTGGAGACCTAGGAAAACCAGTGGTGTAGTTCAGAGGCCTGAGAGTCAAGAGTACAGCCAATGATATAGATTCCAGTATAGATCTGCAGGCCTTCCAGCTCAGTCAGGCACAGAGGAAATTCAACTTGCCTCTGTCTTTTTGCTCTGTGTAGGCCCTAAATGGATTGGATGAGGCCCACTCACATGGGGTAGGGCAAATTGCTTTACTCAGCCTACCAATTCAAGTGCTAAGTTCTTCTGGAAATACCTTCACAGACACAGCCAGAAATAATGTTTAACCAGACATCTGGGCATGCCATGGTCCAATCAAGTTGACACATAAATGAACCATCACACCTGGAGAGACATCGTCGTAGGCTTCTACTTCTAAAGTAATATTAGCCTATTAGATTTCTTGAAGGCCAATCAGGCAACTTTCCCTGGAAATACTGTAACATCTCAATCTGTACCTTATCCTTCTACCAGAATTACCTGAGATTTATCACCATATAAAGTTCTTTCTGACTGAGCCTGGCCTATACCGCATGCACCTTATTTTGTGGCTTGTCTGTATTTTGTACTAGAACATTGTTTGTATATACCAGCAAAACAGTACATGATGCTGACTTGCTGCCATTTAAATTATCATGATGTTTAGTATATGTAATACCAATGTGCATGCAAATTAATTAACTGTAAACTCTCATTATTTTCTGACTATGACCATGCACTCTAATCACCATGATTTATAAGTTCTCCAGAAATTATCAAAATGGAGTGCACTCTCTCTTCCAGGATTTCACAGGTCAAGGATGATTCTAAAATCCTGCAATCACCTCTTCCATATGCCAAGACCTTTGGGAGTTAAGCCATACACACAGCTCTGCAGGGACCAGTGGACTCCAGTGATACCTTTGGTATTGGCACAAGGCAGAGAAGCAGAGCCAAAAAGGAAGCTAATTCCTGATGTCAGAAAACAATTAGATATGTTAATTACCAAATAATGTATGCAAATGCTCAAATATTGTATGTGAGTGTGATGATTATCCATCACATACTGAAAATCGTTTCCTTTCTCTAGGATTCTCTCCTCCCCAGGGTATTTCCAGCAGATGCACAGGGGCCATACCCACCATGGACCAAACGGAATAGCATCTCATATTGGTCTTGAAAGTCCTAGCGAAGATTAGACATGATTGGTCTTTGGAATGCCATGTTATTTCAGCACAACAAATAAGCAGTGTTATAAATTCTCCAGTCAAAGTTTGGAAAGTCTTAATTGAATAATTCTGATCAAGCAGTTAATGGTAACACTTGGGGTGAAAAGGCAGTAGCATTCTAATTTATCTTTGAGAATCTTTTTCCTCTCACTCTCTTCCTTTAACCAACTGTGAATCCTTAACCAGCAGTTTATCCTGGCCAGATTTCTTGAGCCTCTATACCCTTATCTGTGAAATAAGAATGATTCCATCTACTTGATCTATCTTCAAGTATTATTGAGAATCATATTGAATAGTGAACATGGCTGCTGTGAAACAATGAAGTCCTTACAGAGATTTAAATTCTTAACCAGTTTATACTTTATATACAAACAGAACTAGGAAACTGAAAATTGATGAAAAAGCCCCTGTTGCATTGAGATTTGAATTTTTTTGTTTCATTTTTTCCTTCTTTAGTTCTGAATAGAGGTGAAAATGCTATATGATGAAATGAAAAGAAAAAGCATAGGCAAGAAAAAGCGAACACTACATAATCTAAAGAAAATGGATTTAGACTATGAGTTAGAACTGCTTCTGGTTCAAATTCCCCTGTGTGACTCTTTGGCCTTATTTTTCTCCACTTTCAAATACATATTTCTAACTTTTCTGATGAAGTTACTATGTGAGAAACTTAGGTTATCTACTTCAACTCTAGAGTATTGGCAAGGGATGGAAGACCAAAAGAAATCTCATTTTTCAAGGAGACAGGAAGAGATGAAACAGAAAATAGAAGACAAATTAGTTATCAGTATCCCCACTCATTTACAAAGGTCTTTAGAGTTTTTATACAGCATCTTAAATAATCTTCATAACCACCTGAGAGGCAGGTAGCATTACCTTTCCTTAAAGAAAAGGAAATTGAAGCTCAGAAAGTTTACACAAGGCCCAAGACATACAGAGCTAATAAATGGCAGTCTTGAATGGAACAATTCTCCCTTCAATGCTCTCGAATGGATGGCAATCAGAATCTGTAAGCCATGCTATTTTTAAAGAAAAAATAAGTCCAGGGGTAAAAGACATGTAACTCATTGAGCATAGAAGGATTAAACATCAAAAGACCAAGTCATCTTTCCCAAAATTAGAAGAAACTGGTAATGCACGTGAGTGTGAGTGTACGTGTGTGTGTGTGTGTGTGTGTGTGTGTGTGTGTGTGTGTGTAAACAGCTAAGCAAGAGCAGGAACAAGTTTTCATTTTAGAAGCAATCAGATTATTACCGAACTAGGATGGTTCACAAACGCCTCTGCCCGGAAACAGGAGGTGAACCACAAAAGTTACCCACTTAACTTAGTAAGTAAGAGCATTACCCAGAGCCAAACTTAGCCCTACTACTTACAGCTATGAGACAAGCAAGTTATTGACCACTCTGTGCCTCAGTTTCTCTTCCCTAAATAATTGGAAAAATAATTGCACTGACTTATTTTAGGTATCAAAATAATACAACACACGTAAAGTTCTTAAGATAGTGCCTAGTACATATTAAACACTCCAAAAACAAACACGTAGGTAGTGCAAAGGAGAAGTTTAAGGACCCCTCAAAGATACCCAGTACAGGTAGGTGACCTGACTTCAGCAGGAACCATACCTATAAGGGAGTCAGGTCATACAGGATTTGTTTCTTGCTAGATTGATTGACATGGAAAGAGATCAAACAGCTTATTGTTTTCGTTTGTTTTGTTTTTTTAGACTGCTATAGAATTATTCTTTTGTTATTCACCATATATTTTTTAAAATGTTTTTCTAACTATAATCCACTCTTAGTCAACTATTTCTTTCTCCTCTTCCTCTGCTCTTTGGGCCTTCTCCTTTAGCTCACATTAGTCAAAGGAGTTAGTAGTTAAAACAGCAAGTTTCTTGTAGAAACCTATATAAGACATAAGATATCTTTAAACTTGGATGTCAGAGTTTAATTGATAGTTACAAATTATAATTTATTTCTATTATCATCATCATTATTATCTGATAGTGATGGAATTATTTAACAAATTACGATGGCAATCACATTGTTTTCATCTCTCAATAAACAGGGTTGTAGGCAGGAAGGTTTTAGTCATTTTTACAATCTAAAGGAAATGAATCTTTGGTGGTGGACTTTTAGGCTTAATAACAAGGAATGGAAGAGTCAATTCTGGGGTGTCATATATAGGAGAGAGTTCACTGATTAATAATATTCTTTTTTGCTTCCACTTCCTGCAACCTACCTGGAAAAAGAATGGAAAAGAAAGGCAATTGATTGGCTTATCTCTTCTGATAAATATAGTTCCCAAATTCTTTCCTTCTCACTTAAGGTGGTCTCATTTGGGGTAGTTATTTGGCCAGTCTAGGTATTGTTATTATCTTTTATACTCCAATTATCCACTACCAGAACATGTAGGAAGACTTGCCAACAGAAATGTGTGTGTGTGTGTGTGTGTGTGTTGGGGGAATGGCAAATGGAGGAAATGGTCCTGCACACTTTCTCTGTCCCCATGGAAGACCACCTGGTCCAGTGGACAAGCTTGTCATCTGCTTCTCCATCTCCCAGCCACCACCACCACCAATTCACCTAGCATCGGCTGGCTTCTAACTCCTTCGAAGCTGCTAGCAAAAAATGTTGGAATCTTGAGGGACACTATTAGGGTTATTTAGGGTTTTCAGAAGCTTCTCTTTGAGTAGATCACCGACGTTGGTGACACTACAAAAATATTCTGCTTTCTCCTCATGTTATAGGGGGTCTGCTCCATTTTCTACCTAAATTCCCTTGCTGTGGCATGGCTGCTCATTGAGGGAATCCCAGGATGCCTTAAGCTCTGCTGCCTTCCTACTCAGGGAAACTCCTGCGTCCTTGCCACATAGTGGAGATGCAAGCTACCCCAGGTCTTTCTCTCTCTATCACCGCTTACTGGCAATACCTGGAAAGCCTGTCAGTTTAGTGGCTCAGAAACTTTTGCATCAGGTATGACTCTCCTCCGGAACTGGGGGCACAGGTCAGATCTAACACCTGTACCCCTTACTCACTACATACCACCCATACAGAGAGATGACTGCTTCAAAAATTTTGCTTTCTCTAATCGCTTTCTGCTAATCGCTTTCACCATTTTGTGTGCAATAATTACCAATCTAACTTGGCTTCATTGGAACATGCAGACAGACAGACACTGTGAATCAGCCTCTCTAATAGGAAAGTCTCTCCTTCTTAATCCCTTTCTGTTTAGTCAACCAATAGGACCAGCTAATCTTTCACATCATCCTTCTGCCTATGATATAATGCTAACTATGTATCTACGTATCCATGTTTCTCTCTACCCATTCAGTTCATCTATCTATTTTTCTTCATTTCAAATGTCTCACCTGTCCGTTGTTGGAATATAGGGCTCACAGCCCTCAGTCATTGACAATCACAACACTACCTTCTTATGAAACTGTACCCACAGGCCAGCCGGGTGGCGCAGTGGTTAAGCACTGGCTTGGGAAGCCAGCGGCCCCAGTTTGGGTCCCACATATGAGGGCCAGTGATACTGCCCTCAAAAACAAACAAACAAACAAACAAACAAAAAAGAACTGTACCCAGGGCGTATTGTTTCTGAAGTTTTAACATTTGTTTTTAATTCAGAGCTAGTGGTTTGAAGGCAATGGAAACTGCCCAGTTTCAAATCTTCCGAACACCATCCCCATGAAACTCACAACATCAAGAATAATATGCCTTTCCTAGAAGATAAGAAACAGAGGGACCACCTTTAAATGAACTGTAAGTAGATTAAAAGTTTTCAACAGGGCTCTCACCCACTACTGCAAGTCTGTAGATGGAGAGAATGAGACAGAGGAGGCTTGGGGACTTCATGAAGAGAGGAGGAGTTGGAGAACAGAGAAAAAGCCAGACAAAATCACCTGAGAAAGTGAGATTCCAGTAGTAAATGTCCATTCAGCGGACACAGGTGAGAACTGGGCAGTTCCCAGCACTGGCCAGTGGGAAGGAGCTTGGCAAGCAGAGGTGACTACATAACAGTATTGCCTCTGGAGAATAATCGGTTACATGGGGAATGGGGCGAGGGGTTCTCCTGAGCAATGAAATAGTGAAACGAAATAAGGAATAAAGTGTGTGGGGTGAGGTGATGCTTAAGGATCGTACACACACAAGAGAAATAAGACACATCGACCCCTCCTTCTTACCACCACCACTCACCCCATCCATAAAAGAAACAACACAGAAGAGTACACAAAGGAAGGTAGAGAGAATTCTTGCACTAGATACAATGTTTACAAAATGAATAGAAATAGCAAAAAATAAAAAGAAAAAAAGAGATACCCATATTCATATAAAACTACAGAAAAAAAAAAACCCAGAAAATATGAAGCAAAGCATTTCAGCTGGTGAAATTTCTCCTTCTTCCCCAAAAATCAACCCTGAAAGCTGAGAAAACTGTACTACTACCCTGAAAAATGAATTAAAAATCCTCAAACATTGGGAAATGTGAAGACAAAACTTAGAATTGGAAATGCGTTGACCCCAAATGTTGGTGAGGGTCTGGAGCAATAGAAGGTCTCATTCGATTGCTGGTAGGAATACAAAGTGGTATAGCCACTTTCAATTTGGCAGTTTCTTAAAAACTAAACGAACTCTGACCATAGATCCACCACTTACACTTCTTGGGTAAATGAACTGAACTTTTCTGTCCATACAAAAACCTGCACATGGATCTGTATAGCAGCTTCAGTCAGAGTTGCCCAAACTTGGGTATAACCAAGATGTCCTCCAGTAAATGAACAGATAAACAAACTGTGGAACATTAGAAATTAAATACCAAAGAACAGACTATCATTTTTGAATAATGAAATATTTATGAAGGAATTCTACCTATTCTCTTCACATTCCAGTTGGGGAAGGATGGGATCATGTCACTAGTTCTGGTTCTCAAATTTGAGAGATTGGAAGGAGGGGTATTATGGGCTGAATCATATCTTCCCCAAAGATATGTTGAAGTCCTAACCCCAAGTACCTCACAATGTGATCTTATTTGGAGATAAGAGTTATTGTAGATGTAATTAGTTAATTAGATGAGGTCAAAGTGGAGTAGTATGTGACCTAAATCCATTAAGTCCCTATAAGAAAATATAAGGAGACACATGGGGAGAATGCCAATGACAGTGAAAGCAAAGAATGGAGTGATGCAAGCCCAGGAATGCCCAGGAGCAATGGTCACCAAGCAGCTAGGGCGAGGCCGGGGAGGATTCCCCTATGAATTTAAAGTTTTAAAATTAAAAGGTCCAAGAACTAAACTAAAGCTATCCTACTGGGTTGTTGGAAAAGTCATGATGTATTTTTTCTGTTTCTCATTGCAAAAATGCATGATGACTTTTCCGAGAACCCAATAATAACCTAAGAAAACAAAAACATTATGAAATTAGGTATTATGAAAGGCACCTGCTTCCCCATGGGAACAGAGGAATCAATTGAACATTCTTGGGAGTTATTAGAAACAATAAAACTGTTTTATGTTCACACCCCAACAAGCCAAGACTCGTAACTAAACTGTAATTATAATAATCTTATAAAACAATGATATAATAATATTGATGATTTTATTAAAGGATTCAAAGGACTCAGTGAACTTGTCAAGGCTTATGGGCTTCTAAATGATGAACATTTTAGTGAGTAAAGGGTGGAGGTGGGGAGGTCTCCAGGGAGCCTTGAGCCTTGAAATATAATGAGTTTCTTTGGGGAGCAATTCATTAGGAAATGAGAAAGTGAATGCTCTGTCAAGAGGAAGCTTTTGAAACTATTACTCTTTTAATCAGCAGGCTTGGTTTTCCATTAAGAAACAAGAAAAAAAAATGTTTTCCCTGGCTAGGCAATTCTTTCAACAGGAGACTTTATTGGTTTTTAATAAGGCAAAGTGTTTAGAGACCCAGAAATTGTCTACCTCAAGAGGTTTGTAGAATCTGAGCCAGGAAAATATGAAATATTTTTAATTATTATAGAAGAGAAACTTGCTAACCTTAAATAAGCTAGGTGTGTGACCTGGGGAAAACAGCTTTAACTCTCTCACCTTCAATTTTCTCCTCTGCAAACAAAAATAACAACACTTTTCACATAGAGGTATTTTTTAATTTAAAAAGACACATGTAAAATACTTAGCAAAAAAGAGCTAATAAATAGCAGAGACAGGATTTGAACACCAGCCAGTCTGACTACAAAACCCAAGTTCTTAATTTTTACCCTTTATGGCCTCTACCTTCATGGAGAATTGTCATGAAGATCACATATGAATGCAAGGATAAAAGCATGAAGAGCAATATAAATATCAATTTTAGAGTCTGCCAAGATAGAGCCAGGGCTTCAGAGTCAAAGCTAAAGGCTTTGAGTAGTGATTTGAAGGAAAGAAAGAGCTCCAATGGAGCACAAAAGACATTTCTTTTGCTCACTGCTCTATCGTTAATGCCCTAATGCATAATGCTGGTTTATTTTATGTACTTGTTGAAAGGATGTCACATAACCAAACACCTGTCAAAGGAAAGAACACAGTTGACAAGCACCTGTTTCAAGACTAAGCACTGTAAAGGTTGGTGGCATCATTATCCTTAAATGTTTAGCACACATAAGAAATACCAACACTTTAAGTAAACCTCTTTAGAGATGTTGATCATTTTGAATAGAAAAAAAGATCATGCTAGAAGATGTTATGACTTGATGTGCAAAAGGCATATATACTTTTAGAAAGAAGTTATCCAGTTATTCCTTTTCTAATCAGATATATTAATTGAAAATAGATTGTAATTGCATCTAGAAGAGACTCTCTCCTTTTCCAGACTCTAGTCAGGCTTTTCTAAGGCCTCTAAGCCTAACCCGTGATGTCCGTTATAGCAAGAATCTGGCTAAGTTGGTTTAGCAAGAATTCCCCTCACCCCAACCCCACCCCGATATCTGACCAAATTCCTCATTCCCCAGTTGTTATCTGATCACCCTGGACTGTCTAAGCAAAAATACCATTAGGTCTGTTTAGCAAGAATCCCCTCTTACCCCTGATGCTTCCTCATACTAATTTTCCATCCACTGAACCCTCTGGGGCCATTCTTGCTTCATTCCTTGTTCCAGTTCTATTAACCTTTCAGTTGCTCAGATGTGCCAACCTCCTTCCCACCTTCAGGGCTTTATGTGTGTAGTTCCCATCAATTAATCAGTTTCTATTTAGCCTTTTTCAGATTTCAGCACAGAGGTCACTTCCTTAGAGAATTATCTTCTAGCACATAAGATTAAATCAGTTCGTCTTTCTGTAAGTTCTCAATGCATATCAAACATAAAAAGCACTCATCATAGTAATGATATAATTTAATTTCCATTTTTTTGTCTCACTAGAACATTAAGCTCTGTGATGTAAACGATATACACACATGCCACATTTTACAAATTCCTTTACTCAACTGAAATTTTTAAAAAATGAAAAACATTTTCTAATATCCACGTATCTCCTTTTCCTACATCTTCTTCCTTCTCTGTATCTTGTCTGCCTTCTTCAGTGTCTACCACACACCAGGGAACTACTGATGCCCTATATACACCATCTATAAGTCTTAGAACAATAAACTATTCAAGTAAATGATTATTTTCCCATCTGATGGATAAGCAAACTAAATCCCAGAAGTCTAATCACTTAAGCCAAGCAGCACAGAGAGCAGTGCTGTAGTAGAACCTGGAACACAGGGCTGCATAGCTTCCAGCCCATCTGATTCTCTCTCCAAACTCCACACACTGTATCATCTCATCCATCATCATCCACCCCCAGGGCATTATTATTATTTGCACCACTCCTTTAGCTGCACACCATGTTACTTGTCTGCCATGTTTGTGGGAGGTCACAAGATTGAAAATTTCAACACAGCAGGGAAAATATCTTACATTTTTTTCATACTTTCCTCAGAAGCCAGAGTGTGTTGTGGCAGAAGTAGATGCTGGGTGCATATGCTACTAAAGAATTGCAAAATGTGAAAGTGGGAAGAAAACCTGGTAATCGGGTCCAGTTTCTTATTTCAGAAATAAGAAACTTAGTCTCAGCTATCTATCTAGCCACCACTGAGTAAGTGGCAGACAAGTGAGGACTTAAAACTCCTGGAGTTTAAATTTTCTGTTGTACCAGGCTGCATGCCCCCTCCCTTATTAATGAATGAATAAGATAACTGAGCTTATTTTAAAAAAATGAATGATGCCAGTTCTCAAACCATCTATAGATTGGGAATGCCTAGTGCTATGTAGGTGATCTGTTCCTGATAATTATCACAAAGGGTTTTCACCATGAAGGCAAAAGGAAGAATGAGAGCCACATACCCTCATTACTTTTCCCCAAACACCATGGCCCTTTATTGCCCATTTGCATGTCAAAAAGCCTCTGAAATACTGCCCAGTAAGCTTTTGTGCTTCCGAAGCCATATGAGAGAATGAGTTTTGTCTGTCTTGGTGCAAGCCCTCAACCCTCTCTGGAGTCATCCCAACTTGCTTCCAAGGCTGAAACACTTCAAACAAGCAGACAGACTCTACTGTTCTTACTGCAAAGACATGTCTTATAATTTTAAACCCTTTCTTTGGCCACAGTTTCATGGAAATTTATGAGACAAAAAATGCCTACAGCTAAATAGTGGGTCTGTAATTGGCAGCTGCTGTGAATGAGGCCCAGAACTTACTCTTTGTGTTGTGCCTTGGGCCAAAACACAGCACTAATATCTAGTGGCCCCTCTCAGGGGCCAAAGATGGCACAGGGTAGGCACCACTGGTTCTCTCAGGCCTTACATCTCTCATATGCATTCTTGGGCCATATCCTTCCTATGCAGAGGGGTCACCAGTCTGCAAATGACAGATTTAATGACCACTCCAGAATTACATGGGAGTGACTGTTTCACTGAGTTACTGGAAGCTTAAACGTCAAGAGAAGGTAATATGGGTTATCACATTAAAGTGAATAATTTAAGTTCTCAGTAGTACATGAAAAAGATGCTAGACTTTTTGATATCCTCTCATAGAAAAGAATCATCTGATATTTTATGTGCCCGGCAAAGATTTTTATCTAACACAAAAGTGAAATATACAGACATATTTCTACATGTACAGGTATTTGTATATCAATATGTATAGTTAGACAAATTTAGATATATGCAAGTATCCTTTTTGAATGCTAGAAATAATAAAATAATGCACTGGAACGATGCCACTGATTTGCATGATAAAAAGAGAAAATGAACATTCTAAATAAATCTATGGGGAAATGTTCAGCCTTGCAAACAATCAAATTAATGCAAATTAAAATGATGAGGTTACATTTCATTGCTATTGCACAGATGAACTTTTAAAAATAAATCACAATTGCCAATGACAGTGAAGATGTATTCAAATGTATAAGCTCAAACAATTTGGGGTGCAGTTGCTATGTGGGTCTATCATTTTGAAAAGCAAAACACCAATGCAATGAAATAAACATATCTCAGCAATCCCATTCTCAGAAATTACTCTGGAGAAACCACTAATTTAAGCTTTTTTTTCCCCCTATCAATTAAGATGCTTACTGTAATATTAACTATAACTAAAAATGAGAATTAAACTGTGCAATGTTATGATGTGCCTACACATTGGAATAGTATACACATATTTTTAAAACATTTTAATTTCACAATATCATGTAAAATACATCTATATGACATAAAAGTAAAAGAGCAAAGTATGAAATTCTATCTTCATACTGATTATACCAGGCAAAAGTATATTTGCCTACATATTCATGTAAACATAACATCCTTTACTTATTTTAAACTATTGGCATTGGGAATGCTTTTTAATTTTTAATAATGAAATTTTCCCAATTAAAATGGGAAAAAATAGACTGAGTCAGAGTCTATTGGCAAGGAATGAAATTATTTTATCATTGTAGAGGGTATGTGTGCAGAAAAGCTAAGGTGCATAGGCTTAGAAGTCATTAGAACAATTGTGTTGGTAGCTGCCCTGTGCCTTAGAAGCTGTGAGACATTGAAGATGTAATTTACATTCTCTGAGTGTCAGTTTCCTTTTACAAACATGGAGATTCAGGGAAATAAAGTCTTTATCACTTAGATAAGTGTGCAAAAAAAACAAGTTTTATTTTACTTTGTTTTGTTTTGTTTTAAAGATTTTATTGGGGAATTGGAGGAGGGAAACATTGTTGGGGAATCAGGGAAGGGGAACAGACAAATTGCTGTTTTTATGCTTCAGTCTAGTTGTAGAGGACATCGCTTCACTGTCCCATGTGGGTATTATTATTGCTCTCTTCCAACCTGAGGCAGTCACTCACCGGCCTTTGGACGGCCACTCACGGCTGCTCATGAAAGCTCACACCAGCTGCCAGCCCCAATGCAGCCTATGCCGTCCCGGGGACTCACAGCAGCCCAGCTCCAGGTGGAGCTGTTGTTCACCATCTTAGCTGTAGAGGGCAGTGTCACTGGCTCTCGTATATGGGCTCCAAACAGGGGCCCTGCTGCTCAGAGCTGGCGTCCCAAGCCAGCTCTTAACCAACATGCCACTTGGCCAGCCCTTGTTTTGATTTTTATATTTTAACATTAGCCAATTTTAGGTCACAAAAATACTATCCAATAAGTCTTCTTAATGAGGGAGTGTCTAAATAAGGCAAAAAACAAACAAAAACTTGTCCAGAATATATCTGATGAAACTATTTCTCTTTGGACCTTACGGAGATAATATATTTTTGTGAATGCTTTTGTTTTTTTCCATTTTCTATCAGGCACTTTGAATTTTGGAGTACACAAGGTTATTGCAACAGAAATGCTTTTATAAAATTAAAGTTTAAGTCTGTATCTACATTTTAAAAAAAGGAACACTGAAAGATTACATCAGGTATATTGATTTTTTTAATAGAAATCAAATATCTGGATAGCTGGCAGATTAATTATAAACTCTTCTGCCCTTCCCCACCTCATATTTTAAATATCCATGTCTGCATCTGTACGTAGTCTCCTGAAAGAGTTAACCTTCCCACTTCTACCCAGTTTCCCCCAAATGAATGAGCAGTCTACTCTATTTTTTGATTCCCAGTAGGCCCTGGCCTATTTCGTGTGGGCACAATGGACGTAGGCTCCAAAGGATCCCACTGATTCACGGATTATAGAGAGCTTCTAATACAAAAGTCCACAGAGACAGCTTTTAGATTTCCAAATATCCAATTTTAACTTGAAAGCTGTGCACATTTGCTCTAGGAGGACATAACAATGGCTCCTCAGCATTGTTCCTCTTTTCAATATAACCCCACTTGAAAGGAATTCACTTTCTTTAGCAACAAAAGTATCCCAAGGACCCAAGGTCCCCTGTGCTCACATCTCAGAAAGACACCATGCAAGAAGAGCTGCTGCCATTTCTTTGGAACTTTTTGGTTGTTGTCCCTCAGCCTATGCAGATCAGGGTTGGGTGGAGGACAGTCTTTCTAACTTGAGGCTTGGGGCGAGACAGAAGAAAAATCAATGAGATTGATGACCTTCCCTTCAGGATGCACCTTGGCCGCAAAGTGACCCAGGCAGTTAAGAAGCATATTGTATGCATAACAATTTAATGAGGTCTTGGAGACTTTGGTCCCCAGAGAGCATTTCACGGGGAAATGTCTTTATTATATGGTTTTTATAGGTAAATATTTCCCCCAAATCCCAGTGAGAGCTTGCAACATCTTTGAGAATTTAATGGGAACTCACAACAGAATTTCCTCTGGTCAAGTACTATGCTGGTAAATAGAAAACTTTTTTCCAGAAGGCAATTTCATCTTTCTTTAGGGAGAATAGGTCAAAACACCCACTCTCTGAATTATCTAGGAATGAAGAATTCATTTAAAAAATATATGCACAGTACTGTAAAAACTAACTGCTGGGCTGGCCAAGTGGTGCATTGATTAGGAGTTGGCTTGAGACACCAGCTCTGAGCAGCAGGGCCCCGGTTCAGATCCCACATAAAGGGCCTGTGACATGGCACCCTCTACAGCTAAGATGGTGAACAACAGCTTCACCTGGAGCTCAGCTGCCATGAGTCTCCGGCAACAGCATAGGCTGCAGTGGGGCTGGATGGCAGTGGGCATGCACTTTTGTGAGCTGCTGTGAGCCTCTGTCAGCGGCCGTCCAATGGCCAGTGAGTGACTGCCTCACCCAGGAAGAGCACAATGGTAATACCAACATGGGCCAGTGAATCGATGTTCTCCACAACTAGACTGAGGAACAAAAGGACAGCAACTTCTCTGTTCCCCTTCCCCGATTCCCCAATAAAATCTTAAAAACAAAAAACAAAAAAATAACTGCTACCTCCAATTCAAAAGATGCCTAAAAGAGATTCACTGAGAGGTTATGCTATCCCCCATTCATTCATTCATTCATTCCTTCATTCAACATATATTTACTGTTTACTAGTGCCAGGTTCTAGTCTAGTGAATCAATAACATTTTTTAGATAGAACAGGTAAAAATAACCCATCTTTGTGAAGCATCCATTCTAAAAGAAAGAAACAGAAAATAAACAATAAATATAAAAAACACCTAAATAATATATTGGGTCTTCGAAAAAGTCATGACATATTTTGTTCTGTGTTTTTCAAAGGTCATTTATTTATATAAAGAACAAAGTTTAATCAATGATATATTGCCCGTTTTGTTCGATAACCTTTTGCCATCTTTCAGTGAGCTTCATAATTCCTCATTCTTAGAAGGACCTATCTTTATTTGCAAAAAAACTGAACAAGGTGCTGATTTACAGCCTCATCTGAATTGAACGTTTTACCATGCAAGGAGTTTTGAAGAGACTGAGACAAGTGGAAGTCTGAAGGCACAAGGTCAGGTGAGTATGGTGAGTACGGCAACACATCCCATCCAAGCTCCAATAATTTTTGACAGGTGATCAAATTTGTGTGTGGTCTCTCATTGTTGCGATGGAACACAACTCCTTTATAATTAACACTCTCTGGACGTTTCTGGATGATGGATTCATTCAAACTGTCCAATTGCAGACAGTACACATTCAAATTGATTGTTTGGTTCCTTTGTACGAGCTCGTAGAACACAACACCTTTAACATCCCACCACAGTGAGAGCATAATCTTCCTCTGATGAGTGTCTGCTTTTCATATAATTTGAGGTGAATCATCACGTCGGGACCAAGACCATTTGCACACCACATTGTTGTCAACAATCCGCTTCTAATTACCAGTTGTCAGTCGCTTCAAGAAGGATCGCTTTCCTCACGTTTAATGAGTATATTGCTAATGTTTATATGTGTCGTCAAATGAACTTCTTTGAGTTCATGCGGAACCCAAATATCGAGCTTGCTTACATATCCCAGCTTCTTCAGGTGGTTGTGAACGCTTGAATGATGGATGTTCAATGTTTCTGCAATCTCTCATGTCGTGTAACATGGGTTTGACTCAATCAATGCCTTTATTTTGTCGTCATCAACCTCGGTGGGCCTCCTTGACTGAGGAGCATCATTGAGATCAAAATCACCAGCTTGGAATTTCGTGAACCATCGTTGGCACTGATGTTCTTGTAGAGCATTGTCACTGTAAACTTTACACAACTTTTCACAAGCTTGACACGCATTCTTCCCTTTATGGAAGTAAAACAGTAAAATATGGCAAAATATGCACAGTTTAGTCTTCCATCTTCAACTTCTTGTAAAATCTCCAAAATTCAACCAAATCGCTCAATTTTTTTTAGAATGAAAGTAGAACAGTCAGCTGTCAAATGACATAGCAATAACGTAGATGCGAATGACTCTAGTACTTCCAAAAATGAACTAGTGCCATCTGTTGCAAACATGCATCATGACTTTTCCAAAGACCCAATAAATAGCCTTCATTTAGGGTGACTTGTGGAGTTCATTTTCCTAGGTGTTGGCTTCTGTCTGATTGTCATCCTCGGATAGAGTTGGTCAACAGGCATTCTGCAAAGGTATTTACTAAAGTGTGGCAAATTCATTTTGGTCTTGTGGACATGATGCTAACACTTGTGATGATGATGATGATGATAGTCTGCCACTACCTCAGGCCTTAGGTCAATATACAACCTGTATGCCTGTCCTGATGTTAGTATTCTGAGCACTTTTCCTTCCTCAAAGGCAACAAGGAACTCTTGCCTGCTCTCTCTAAAGCTGGCTACAATGTGTGGGACCATATAAGGCTAATCTCAAATCCATCCACCTAAGGACCTCCCTTAGACAGTGCTACTCTATTTTCTCATAGTGCAATTTTCAGGCTTTCTGATTCTTCCAATTTTTTGCCTAAGCTCAGATGATGGATTGCTTACTCCGTTTTCAGAATTATCAATGTCATCTTTCATTCAGCTTCTCTTCTCTCTCTCCTACCTTCTCATTATTTCTCCTCCTCCCCCTCCTCCTCCTCCTCTTTCTTCTCCTCCTCCTTCTTCTTCTTTTCTCTCTCTCTCTCTCTCTCTCTCTCTCTCTCTCTCTCTCTCTCTCTCTCTCTCGTTGTGTTTCTATCTCCTCCTTTTTATAACACCTTTATGCTATTCTTTTTCAGACTTGAATACTAACATCTAAACCCAGCTATAGGAGTCCCTGGAACAGCCCTTTCCCTCTCACCAAAGCCAGTTTTTATTTTATCCACACCAAAACCACTTGCTAAGTCTTCTGGTGAACTAAGAAACTCGATTTGGAAGGTCAAGGCTGGGTTCTCTCCCCCCAAAGTAATCAGTACCTTCACTACAGTAGTTAGAGAACCAGCTGCAGGGCACCCATATTGTCCATATAATGATAAAAATAATAAATGCTCATACTTATTGAGAGTTTCTCCTATACCCAGGTTTATCTGTTCCCCAAACATAACCTCATAACACTGTTCCTCTATTGCAAAATATATAGATCAAGAAAGAACCTCCTTCTCATATTAGGCTAAGTGATTATCCCACTCAAGAAACAGATTTTAAAAATATAAAAAAACCTCAAATCCCTTCTATTGATAGTTATTTTAAATAATAATAACAGAATCCATTTGTAGAATGTTTATTAGTTAGTATATATTCACTACCTTTGTTGTAATCTGTACCCCAAAACACATAATATTTTGAATATGAAATATATTTAAATAATGATTTTAAAAAAACACCTTGAGGCTGAGAAGTGTTAAATTTGCCCAAGGTCCCATGGCTGAGGAGTGTTGAAGGTAGCATGATGCCTGAGCTGGTGCCTACATCCATTTGGAGAGTCACAGCACAAAAGCATCTTGAAAATTAAAGGTTCTGAGAAGTGAGATCAGAAGAAACGATTTCTGTTTAACTGTATTTCACAGTGTTCCCTACAAACGTCTTTGACTAGAACAGGGGCAAGTCTCGCCTGCTCATGGTTGCACAGGTGACAGGAACGAAGAAAACAAAGGGATGGTGTATGGAAGATGGGCAGAAATCACCACTAGAGCAGGAGATCCATTTATTCAGCCACAATTTGTGGAATGCAGATAGTGTGTCATCCATTCTTCTGAACACCAGAAACGTGAAAATAGGCAAGGCACCCTCTCTGTCCTTGAAGCGCTGAGTCAAGCGTTCTCAAACTTAAACGGGGGCAGGGGGGCTTGTCTAATGCAGCTTGCTGAGTCCCACTACCAGAATTCTGATTCAGTAGATCCTGGGTGGTGCCAAAGAATCTGCATTTCTAGCAAGCCCCCAGGTGATGCTAAGGCTACAGATCCCAGGAGCACACTTGGAGAAAGACTGTGTTGGAGTATTCAAACCAAGCTGCTTCAGGATCCTAGGAATATACTTTCTGTCAATTCCCATTATTTCCAGGAAAAAAAAAAAAAGAAGTTCAGGGGCCGGCCGAGTGGCGTGTTGGTTAAGAGCTGGTTTTGGGACGTCAGCGGTCCCGGTTCGGATCCCACATATGAGGGCCAGTGGCACTGCCCTCTACATCTAACAAAAGCTCCACCTGGAGCTGGGCTGCGAGCCCCTGCAATGGTGTAGGCTGCAGCCCCTGCTGCAGTGGGCTGCCATAGGCTACAGTGAGTAGCCGGCAGCCAGCGTGAGCTGCCAATAGCCGCAGTGAGCGACCATCCAGAGGCCGGAGACCCATCTGCCTCATCCGGGAAAAACGCAATGACGATACCAACATGGGCCAGTGAAGCGATGTTCTCCACAACTAGACTGAAGAAAAGACAGCGACTTGTCTGTTCCCCTTCCCCGATTCCCCAACGCTGTTCCCCTCTCCCAATTCCCCAATAAAATCTTTAAAGAAAAAAAAAAGAAGTTCAAAATCTTAACTTGTTGGTACCTCTATGTGCATGGTGATATAATAAAGCGACAGCTATTTGTCGATCTGGGCCATAGCTGTGCTGGACATATATAATAACATTTATTGCCGTCTTTCTGTTGATCCATACTTAGTGCCCAATGTAAGAGCCTCAGAGAAGGTAAGAGCTGACAAAGCATGCATAGCTAGCAAGGTGCTGAGTTGGGATTCAAACATGTCCGTTATTCCAAAGATTCAGTGTTTGTCATTCTGCTTGACTGCTTGACACCATTTCATTTGATGTTGGTTGGGAGGTGGAAGCTTGTAAGACAGTGACTTGTTAAGCATCAGAAAGCTTCTATAAATAATCGATTGAATTATTTTTGTTCCTCTTTCCTTTCTATTCACGAGGAAAGCATCTCATCTGTTAAAAGGCAGCAGCTCAGACAGCACTAACTGGAGAGGAAAAACAAAAAGTTGTTCCTCTGTTTCCCTGGAGCCTGGGAACTTCTCCTTCCAGCGCCTGAGTTGCTTCTGGAATTCAGCTTTCCTCTCTATCCCATCCCTCCACCTCTCCACAGGGGTAGAAGTGACAGTGTCACAGCATCTGTGGGAAGGATTATATGTCAGCAGCACCACCAGCAGGAGTTCAGTGCTGCAGACCTCCTCTGTGCCGCCTGCCCAATCCCCAATCCCCACCGTGTGTTGGTTGTCATGGTGACAAGGGCAATGCTTGTGCAGGTGCCTTATTGTGACTGAGACATGTGTGAATCAAATGATGAGGGAAATTAAAAAGGATCTACAAGCCGGCCCTGCAGCAGCAGCAGCAGGAGGGCTCCAAATCCTGTGGTGCTCTAAGCAGTGGTCCGAGAATCAGAAGGCTGAGAAGTGCAGGAATCTAAATCAGGTCCTCTCCAGAGAACTCCCCACCCCGACCCCCATGGCTTCACCTGGCTGGAAGCTTAAAAAGACATGGTCTGAAGGAGCAGGCCCCAGACATGTCATTATTGATTAAAAAGGTGCTTTCTCAACCTCAGGAAAAGCAGATGTGTGCTATCTTTCCCTCACACTCCCACCGACTCCTTGCAGGAAATGCACAGGAGCCAGCTAAAAGGCAGAACTGAATTCAGCCTTGCTCCGTGAATCAAAGTGAATGGCAAGAAACAGAGAAGTGACCCCAAAAGAGTGAACATGTTTTCGAAAGTGTGTGTGTGTGTGTGTGTGTGTGTGTGTGTGTGTGTGTGTGTGTGTGTCTATGGGTATTTCCCCTTGGAAAACAGTTTAATGTTTCTCAAGTATTGAGGAGTTATTTCAGTAAGATTTCAGGGTGGTTTGCAGGAGAAACAGAAGCCAGGGTTCTAAAGTTGAAAGTCCCTTACTTCCATCTTCTACCACTGCTTGCTTCTCTTCCACACCAGGGCCACTGACTGCCCCTCACCATTCCGTTACCCATCTCCCCTCTCCAGCCATATCAACAGGAGGAATATCAATACCTGGTGTCAGGAAAGGAAAAGGAAAGCAGATGCGCAACGTACTGAGCACGACTGGTGTACTAGGCATTTGATGAACATTTCCTCATGAAATCAGACAAGACAGCACTTGGAGGTGTCACTTTCTCCATTTTACAGGCAAAGATGTTGGACTTCAAAGAGCTTAAGCAAGGTGCCCTAAATCAGAGACAGAACATGGATCCATATAAAGGTCTTTATTGTCACCGAACTTCAATTTTTATTCCTACTACTGTTACTGTATGCAGGAAGAATAGGGCCGTGGGGAGAGAAGGGGGCGGAAGGGAAGGAGGAAATGAGGGGAGACAAAGGAAGGAGAAGATGAGGTCACCGTCAAGAAAGTGTAGCTACCAGACCAGCCAGAAATAGATTTCAGTCGCTGAGAGCAGACCCAGGATGCCATGTTGTCACTTTAGGTGAACTTTAGCTAATTATAATGGATTATAATATTATTAGCACAGCAGCCAAGAAAAATCTACCCCCTGTGTCGCCTTGACATTTCCAACAAGGCCAAATAAGGACGAAAATCCCTCTTCCTGACGGGAAGGAGTGGTCAGCGAGGACCTGCCTAGGAACTCTTATAATGCCACCCCTAAATCTTGAACATATCACAGCCTCATTTTAAGCAGAATAAATTTCTAAGCCTCCTTGTTCCTGGGGGCAGCTTTATTTTCTCTGAGCCTACCCACTCTCACCATCTTGAAAGTTTACTATCCTTCTCTAATAAATCTGTCGCTTGCTTGACTTATTCTGTGTGTCCCTGAATTCTTTTCTGCAGTGTACACCAAGAGCCCATTTTTTCAGCAACACTACACTGTCACATCACATTGACCTTCAAAAGAAGAGAGAAAATACTCTCTTCTCACCCCTGGTAATTCTGACATTTCACCAGCAAGAGTTAGAATAGTGCTATTTTTTGAGGCCATGTCCCAGGATGTGTTTCTGAACATTTATTATAATTAATAACAACCAGTATTTATTGAATGATTTTACTATGTCCACTTCACAACCCTATGGCATAGGGAATATGTTAAAGAATTTTATTCGTATTAATGTTGTGCAACTTTAGGGTTAAGGAGAATATTTGCCCGAGGCTCCATGGCTTATGTAAGTCTGAGCTAGGTTCTGAACCCAGGTCCGCCGTTTCCAGGGCAGAGAACTTACTCCTTATGCTACACCATGAAGCACAATTCTTATATGCTTTCTGGGGAATGGGGAAAAAGGGAAAGAGATGTTATACTTTTTTTTGTCTTGGTTCCCATGGAAATAACGCTAAGCCATGTGAGTTTGAGGATTAAGCAAGGTGTTTTCAAGAAACGGTAAGAGCCTTTCTAGTTATCTTTTGTGAGATTTTTGTTTTAATTCTGGAATGTTCCATGTGCCTATGGTTTGGAGTTGGCTACTTTGTAGGGGGCAACCTAAATCTGCAACTGAAATGACTTCCACAAATGCTTTTCGTCCAGGATGTGCTGGATAGAGATCAGTGCACTTAATATTCATTTCAGGCTAATTAGCTAAAGCAAGGGTCCCATGAGCTCCAAGAGCAAGGAGAAGGGACCATTCAGGATATCTCTGTCTAATTCCTCTTTAAATGCTAATAGCTTTGAGATTATTCTATTAACAGGCAGTACCAGAAAAGGAATAAAAGGGCCTGGTTTGCTTAATAAAGGGATCACCATGTGGATCAGGATGTTTGTAATAGCCTGAGAAATTATCTATTCATTTAGGTCAAACTACTGTGGGCATCAGGAAAACATAACTAGAAGAGCAACCTGATTTATGTAGTTTGCAGCGGGGCTTCATTATGAAACAACCCCTCATCCCTGACTTCGATGTGCCTGATTGAAAGTAGATCAGCTCTACAAAACAGAGTGAAGACCACTTTCCCTGGAGTTCCCAAACTCGAAGTCAAACATTTATAATATGATAAGTAAAAAGCCATGTCCTAATACTATACATATTGTCACCTAAACAATGTGTTTGGGCAAGGAGCCAAAGGAGGCTGTGCCTGGACACTAAATGTCATCTAGGAAGTCCAAAAGACTTGTGGTCAAATCCAGGTTCCTCTTAGTAACCCCAAATATACCCACCCCAGGCTGAAAGAGTTTTGTAGCGCTACAGCCCTCCCACTATATAGAATATTAATTAGAAAAGTTATCTCACTGTCCTAAGTCTTTGTTTTCTCCCTTATAAAATAAGCATAATATAGTATAAAGCTCACAGATGTTGTGAGGATTAAATGAGATAATATATGGGCAAAGAGAGTAGGCCATAGTAAATGTTTAATAGTAAATGTTCAATAGATGGTCATGATTTTCACCTGGTCAGCTACAAACACCTGAGAAGGCCAAGGAAAGGTGATTAGCTTAAGAGTTTAGGCACTTATTATTCAAGAAGGATTTATCTAGCAAGTAGGTCCTGCCAAAGGAGATGGATTGTGCTCTCATTAGGTGTCTGGTGACATTAGTCTATTCTTAGGACTTAAATTTTTGGCTTTCACAGAGATTAAGAAAATGGTAGAGCCATCTGGGGAGGGAGTTGGTAAAAGCTCAGCTGGGCATCTGTGCTCCAGCTGAGTAGGCAGAGGTTCAGCAAAGGTCTACAGCTCTAACGGTTGCTACTGTTACGTGTGCTGCCTTGGCCAGAATTGACTGCTGAATCCAGAGTAGTCTCTGAAAACAATAGACTCCAGGTCCTAATTCAGATCTGTCAAATCAGAATTTCCCAGGGATAATGCCAGAGAATATGACTTTTTGATAATTTTCTCCGAATACCAGGACATTCGGTGAGCTAGTATTTGGAAGCCAATGAACTGTGGAAGTAGGTGAGACTGAGCCTGCTGCACTGAAATGTCACATTTGTGGTGGGGACCTTTCTGAATGCATTCTACAGGTCAGCTTGCACTCATGTCTCACAGGGATGTATCTGAGGCCCATTAACATTCACTTCTCAAAATACCAAGTGTCTATGTACCTTCTTCCTGCTTTCCTCCACTAATAAGGTACAAGGAAATGGAAATAAAAGATGATTCTTAATGACAATCCTCCGATATCCCATCAGGCCTCATTTGCCTTGACACATCTCTCACCTATAAGTGGGGAACAGAAGTAATGTAACAGGAGCTTTTCAGCAGATTAACGTATATATAAAACACCTAGTTATCATGACCAGCAACTTAGATATGAGTGTTTGACTCCAGCTGCAAATGGCCAATGCAGCATATTAATAAAGCAAGAATCAGGTTTAAATTTATTTTACATATTATCTCACAGTGACTTCAGAAGGTAGGAAATAAATACACAGGTGCCAAAAAGAATGTATACACATTTTAAGAAAGGAAAACTGTAAACTCAATATATACCAATAACAAAAGATGAATACAAGTCACATTTGACTTCTGCAATCACAGGAGGCACTCAAAGTGGTTAAGACACTTAATAAGACACTTCCTGTTAAGACAAACTACTGCTTGAGCAATGTTGACCAAAGGGTCCACTTGTATACATTTTTTTGGTACCCCCAGTATATCCAGGAATGGAACTGTTGGTTCATCAGTCAGGTATATACATATAGCTTAGGCAAACACTGCCCAAATGTTTTTTGAAGCAATTGAACCAATTCATCCTTGTTCCAGCCTGTATGAGCTTTCTGAATTCTTCCATATCTTCACCAAGATTTTCAATTTCTTTCATTTTAGCCATTCTGGTCCATGTTTAATGAGATTTCATTGTAATATTAATTTGCATTTCCCAGACGATGCAAATTAATCATTTTACATGAAGTTCCTATTAGAGTGTTTTACCCATAACTCATCAATTTCATTCCTAAATATATGCCTAAAAGAAATGAGTATATATGTCCACCAAAAAACATATATAAGCAGCTTTATATATAACAGCCCCAAACTGAAAATAATCCTCATATCCATCAACAGGAGACTAGATAAATAAATTGGGGTATATATTTACGCAATGGAATATACACAGCAAGAAAAATAAAAACTACTAAACTATGCAACATCATGAATGAATCTCACAGATATTGTGATGAAAGATAAAAAAAAGCAGACATAAATGAGTATGTACTGTGCAATTCCATTTATATGAAGTTCATGAACATAACAGATAGCAACAGAAGTTGCAATAGTCGGTTAGCTCTGTTGGTGGGAAATGTGAGCAAGGCAAGCTTCATGAGTGCCTGTCTCCTAAGGCCCCACACTCAGAAAGGTCCTGTGCTCAGCTTAATGCTCTGTTCTCACTGCCTTGAAATTCTTAATATGTTCTAAACAAGGGTCCCATGTTTTTGCTTTGGAGACTGTGAGCTGCAAATTATGCAGTCAGTCCTTGGTGGTAGTTACATGGGTATGTATGTGTTAATCCACTGAGCTATACACATAGGATTTGTGCACTTTACTGTATATAAGTTACAACTTAATAAATGAAAGTTTAACAAACATGTAAAAGAATAAATAGAACGTATAGGGATATGAAGAGCCATCTTACCAGAATTGCCAAAGGCTCTCCTGCATAGCTCTGGGGATGACTCTTACCCTAAGTGACTCCAGCTGTAAGGAAGAACAAGACAATGACAAATATTAACATACACTGAGTATCTACTATGCATCTGTCACCAGGGAAATCACTTTACATGCGCTAAATCATCAACTCTTCACAGCAACCTTGTAAGATAGATGGATAGCATTAGCCTTGGTTTATTGATAAGGCAAAGGAGGCTCAGCGAGGCTAAGCAACTTGTCTCATGACAGACAGTATTTAAGTGTCCACATGGAGTTTGAAACCCAGGTCTACCTGCTTCACAGACACCCTGTTTCCACAAAATCCCCTGGCCCCGTATTGGGGGAGATAAAAAAGCTGACCACATTCCAAAATGATTTCCATATGACAATGACTCAGAGGCCTGATGCAATGTGGAGAAATCCTTTTCCTGCCCTGCATACGTGCTGTGCCCTCCCAGGGCATATGATCCGATTTTACCCAGTGAACATAACTGCAGGTATTAGTCCTGGAAATACAATTACCCATCTCAAGTATTAGACTCAAGGACTCGGTTCAGCCTCCAGTTCTACAGCTTGCTGATGGGCCATAAGAAATAAGCGTTGTTATGTGACCTTCAAAACATGACAGATGAGGGGCAAAATAAATGATTCATTTAATAGGTTTAGATATACAGGGCCTTCCCCTGCTTCGACACTGAGATCTTATTTATGGCCTGGTCTTAACCGAGTTTCTTTGTGTGGAAGTTTTGAAAGGCCATTATGGACAAAACCTTTTACAGGATTTATTATTAGAATGCTTTGAAAATGTCTATGTAGAAAACAGAAGTGGGGAAGCTATTATGTCTGTTACATGGATGCAAAAAAAAAAAACCCACTTAAAACATAGATTTCTGAATGTTTGACACCGAGGAAAGAACAAAAATGGAAAATAATCAGGATTTAATCTGGTTTAAAAATATATGCTCATGTAAAGTTTCATGAGCCTTTTATATAATTTTTATCCAGTGGATTACTAAATAAACATGTATTATGCATCTTTATAAATATGTCAGTATGCTAGGGATATTTAAGCACATGAGACATACATTTGACCTTCTGTAAGGTTATAGTAGAGTAGATAATATTATATAATACGTGTTCTGCATGCCCATAGTACAAAAGATGATGTAATAAAATAATAAAATAAAGAATTGTAGCATCAAGAGAAGGGACAATGGGATTAAAGAGGCCATACCTCTTTATCTTCCTCAGGAGAAATTAGTGATTGCCAGAAACACAATGAAACTGACAAAATAATAAAAAATGAGGTATGTGATCAGTGTGGTTACTATTTATTATTTTTTTGTTTTCTTCCAGGCAGTCTTAGAAACATCCATCTTAATCCTTTAACCATGTTTCCCTTCCAATCTCTAGCTCTCCTTTCTTCTCTTTCCTAATCTGGATCAGAATTCTTGGGAGAGATGAAGGAGAAGATGCCCAGCAGGGTGTGAAATAACTGAGTCCTAGTTTAACACTGAAGAGAATGGCACCTGTGCCTATCTGAGTCTCTCTTTTGGGTCATAGGATCATGAAAATGTTGTGGACTCTACACAATATCAGGCAGGAATGTTTTAGGAATCCAAGGCCACATTACGGCACTGATCAAATTAGCTGGCTGTTGGTTTAAGTTCAGATGCTGTACACGGGAAGCCTCTTCCCAACAAAGACACTTTAAAAAACTCCCGGGCCAGCCAAGTGGCGCCGTGGTTAAGTGCTGGCTTGGGAAGCCAGGGGCCCCGGTTTGGGTCCCACATATGAGGGCCAATAACACTGCCCTAAAAAAAACACAAAAAAAAAACTCCCCATCACCATTTTCACCATGAGAAGAAAAAACACAGCAGGCTCAGGATAAAAAGGAATGAAAGAGGAGGGAGGGCAGCTGGGGGAGGGAGGAAGGGTGTGAGAGAGAGGAGATATGTATAACACTGCATGGTGTTCATTCTCAGATTTAAAAAGGAAATATTGAACTATCTTTGCTTAACAATTAGGCTCTCAAGTTAGAAATGGACATATTATGGACACAGAATGGACATAGAAGTGAACACAGTTTTAGCTAACATTTATTAAGCACTTATGAGGTACCAGACATCATTCCAAGCTCTTCATGTTTTTATTCATTTACTCCTCATGACAATCCTAAGATGGTACCATAACCATGGCCACCTAAAAAGTGAGGGAAATGAGGCAAAGATTGTTAAGGAAGGTGTCCAGTGGCATCATATGCTTGTAAGTGATAAAGTTGAAATTTGAACCTAGGCAGAGCCCTCACTCTGAACCACCGTGCTGTTATTATACAGGGCAATAAAACTATGGGACATAGAAAAGAGTATGTAGGATGGACAAGAAGTATGTCTAATGTGTCTGAGAGCCAGTTTGGTCTTTGTCTTCATCACATTATCTCTCAACTACTGAGAGATGCAATGGCTATTAAGGTTGGAATGCGTGGGAAGCATGTCAGTGGAAATGGTCCAATTTTTGATAAGAAAAGTAAGCTGGAGAAATCAAATCAAGTGATTTCTCCTAAATTGCATTGCCTGAATTACAACCTTGGTCAACTAAACCCTATGTGCTAGCTACATGGCCACTCTAACTTATGCACCTAATCCTGATGCTTCCTTCATCCCCTCCATCCTCCCACTGGCTACCAGCCACATGACCTGTCACTGCACATCACCACAGTCATACAACCCAGAGGTAGCATCTTTAGCATTAGAGGAGAAATATCCTTACATGTGACCTAGAAAACCCTTTATTCCCTGGACTTGTTTTATACAGATGAGAAGACTGAGGCCTAGAAAAGCAAAAAGTTTGTCACAAACTCATTTATGTGGTAGAAAATTGGGAGTTAATTTCTTCTACTTCCTACCTCAGTTTCCCTTCTGGATAATATATCATCCCAGATATTCACTTTTATATGTACTAAACTGCTTACCAGCAATGTCATGTATGGATCACACGTGGATAATCTCTCACTTTAAGTTTGCACATTGAATGCTCAAAAACACTAATGAATATCATATTATGCTCATTTTTCTAATTCAGGATGCATATATTTGTGTGTGTATATATATATATATATATATATATATATATACACAGACATACACATAGAGATGTACACCTGTATATAATAAAGAAATACAAATGTGTTTTTATATGTCTGTATTATATGATCCCTTTATTTAAAATTGCTACATAAAATTAATACATAAAAAGCTTTCATTTGAAATACCTGACATAAAATATTCGTGACAATGGGATACATTAAACAAATTCTTTCAACTAAATGATCTTTTAGATATCCATCAAAGTTTTGCCTATGACCACTACTAGAGTCAATTTCTTATCTTTCTTTTATTTATTATTCAAGACCAGAAGGCAAGGAAATTGAGTTTCCCTGTGAGCTTTAAAAAGAAAAAAATAGCTGGGAAGTAGAGCGGGAAGTTGCTCCAGACCCTAAAACTGGTGGGAAGAAGGTTAAAGTCAGCATAAGACTCCACCACAGAAGAGTTCAAAGCGGGTGGTTGGGCAGGTCACAGAGCCCAGAGGAAATTAATTTCACAGAAATGAATTAAGAAGCTGGTATTCAGGAAAAATATAGCCAGCTACCAAGAGAGCAAACAAATCCAGACCAACCAAAGATATGTCAAGCATGGGCCTATTTTAGCAGCCTTTGACTCAGTCCTTAAAATAACAGCAATTGATTATTTTACACTTAAGAGAGTTTGGTTCCTCCTGGCTCTAAATACATGCTTGGTGAGCATTCTTCTCTGGGTTCCTTCTTGAATGGTCCTTGCTTATTTTTAAAAAGTCATTTTTCTCTCACCACTAGAATCAACATGGTCTACAGTAGTCTCTGCTACTTTTTATTAATTACTATTTAATACTAGTCCAGCACAGCAGCACCATAGAGCCTATCGCATAAACTCGGTATTATGCTGGATACTTTGCAAGCATGATCACATTTAATCCTTACTGAAGCTCTGTGCGGTGAGTCCTGTTAGGACCTCAACTTGAGAAATGAATATCGAGGACTACAGAGTTTAAGCAACTTTCTTAACCTCTTGCACAACTGATTAGTGTCAAATGAGGTCAAAAACCAAGGTGTACTGCATGCCAAAAGCAGCATCTTTAACCACCAAACACACTGCCTACAAACAAACAAACAAACAACACATTCAAAAAAGAAGCATACAAATGCAGAATTCAATTAAACACACACAATAAGGAAAGCCTCCACATAAAAGACAAGTTCCAGCATTTTGGAAGGGGCTCTATATTCCACCTGTACTCTGAGTTGTAAGGAAGAGACAATCCCTTCATCCCTTCTCAGCCATTGAAGTATTGGCCTTTCCCTTAAACCTGGCAGTTGAACCTACTCTTCAAGGCAAAGGGTTCTACCCGTGGGGGATCCTAAAAGAAAAGCTGACCAAAAATAATCTCCACTCTGAGAGCATTTAAGGGACCCAGTTCACGTGGATTGAGGTGTCAAAACTCATCATAACAATTCACCTCAGAAAAGGCTTTAAATGTCAATTTCTCTTTGCAGTGCGAGTACCTTGGAGCAAAAATTGAAAACATATCCCCATACAATAACCTCCCTTAGCCAAGAGCTCCTGTGAACCACTGTTAACATCTCTTCATTTCACAGATACTAAAGAGCAAAATTAATTCTGCAGTTGGTGAGCATGCTGTCTCTCTCTCTGAAGATACTGAGCTGTAGTAGTTTGCCGGGGCTGCCGTAACAAAGTACCACAGGCTGGATGGCTTAAACAACACAATCTTGTTTTCTCACAATACTGGCAACTAGAAGTCTGAGATTAAGTTGTTAACAGTGTTGGTTTTTTTCAAGTCCTATTCACTTGGTTTGTAGACCATCGTCTTCTCCCTGTGTCTTCACATGGTCTTTCTTCTGTGTGCAACTGTGTCTTAATCTCTTCTTATAATAACACCAGTCGTATAGGATTGGGGTCCATCCATATGATTTCATTTCACCAGTTATCTCTTTAAAGGGCCTATCTCCAAATGCAGTCATATTTTGAGGCACTGAGGGTTCGGACTTCAACATATGAATGTGAGGGGAGATAAAATTCAGCCCATAACACAGCCCAATTGAAATAATCCCCATTTGGTGTTGTTCTATCCCAGTACATCTGAAAATTTCTGTTCTTACCTAATAGTCTATTCTTACCATTCAACAGTCCTTCTTCCAACCCCAACCCTGCTCCAGAATATAATGATGAAATCCAGAACTCCCTTGCACTCCCAGGATATGGGAGTTGGTCCAGAGGTTAACACATGCCCCGAGCAATAAAATAATTTCCCCTGGTAAAGCAAAGCCTCCTATTCTTGCCTTCTGATGAGAAATCTATAATGATCTAACCCAGTGGGCCAGTAGAAACCCTTTTAAAGCCAGGAAGGTCAAGTCTGAGAAAAAGTTAAATAAAGTTAAAGACTAAAGTAAAGAGACCTGGTCAAGATGGCAGAGTAGGCAAACACTGTGCTTACCTCCTATCACCATATAAAAATTACAACTAAAATATAAAACAACCATCATTGAGAATTTCCTGAAGTCCAGCTGAATCGAAGCTGTACAACTAAGGAGATGGAGAAGAAGCTACCTTGAGAGGAAGGGTGGAGACATGAAATGGGCTGGTCCCACATCCACCTGTGACTATTAAAAATTAGGAGGGACATCTCAGCTGTGGAGCCCTGCCCCCCGAGGAGCGAGGGGTCCCAGCACCACACCAAACCCTTCAGCCCAGGGTTCCAGTGCTGGGGAGAGAAATCCCCATAAATTCTGCCTGTGAAAACCAGCAGAGATTGTGGCTGAGTGAGACAGAGGGTGACTGAAGTTCCACACGCTCCTTTTCAGGAGACCACTTATGGACTTACCCACTGTTGGACTCACTTGCTCTGAGCTCCGGTGCTGGGGCAGCAGCTCAAGGGGTGACAGGGACATGCAGGGAGGAACTGAGTTGTCTGGCTTCAAGGTAAGGGCTGGAGGAGCAGCTTTCTCCCCAACAAGAGCTGGCAGAAGCATTGTTTCTTGTGGAGCCCTGGCCCCTCCCAGTATGCAGACACAGGTGGGCACTATATCTGAGTCTCCATCAAGCTGGCTAACATTGTTTATTGGCCCTGATTCCCTGAGATCCCACCCTATTCAACTTCCAGGCCCAGCCAAGCTGCCTCTGGTGGTGTTCCTGTATAAACAACTTGTCATGGGTCATGCTGTAAACTGTCCTAAAATCTCTCAAAGTCTCACAAAACCCAAACAAGCAGCATCTGGCTATGGCATGTCCCATACCTCTGGCTCAGGAGCCCTAAGCCCAGCATTAGTTACAGCTGGCATAAGTTTGCAGCATGACCTCTTGAGGCAGCTCCATGCCCAGCACAGGTGGTGGCCATCTGCAGACTGCTTCATGGGTCATCCCAGGTGGCTCCGGGCAAATCACAGGCTGCAGCTAAACTTGACCTGCAGTGGGTCCCCTCTCAGAAGGCCTCCAGGCTGGCCTACCCAGTGGTCATCTTCAGACCCAGCCTGAGTGTCACCCAAAGGGCACACTGGGGATGGGGTGGGGTGGGGAAAGCATCTGAGCCCTGCTAAAGTGAATCCTTCTCCACAGGGTGAGCCGCTGCTCCACAGCTCCTCCACTGTAGTCATAGCCAGTCCTCACAATCAAAAAGTCCGAGGATCAATACTTCCCATGGACATGTAAAAAGCAACCAAAGTTCAACTACAACAGGAGGGCACACACAGCCTACACAAAAAACACACCTGGAGTACCTGGTTCCGGTGACCACAAAGACTGTGCAATGAAGCCCCACAGCACACCTACTATGCAAGGCCGCTCTACTAAGACCAGGAGGCATAGCTGCCTTACCTAAAACATAGAAACAGACACAGGGAGGCAGCCAAAATGGGGAGACAAAGAAACATGTCCCAAATGAAAGAAAGGGACAAAGCTCCAAAAAAGAACTAAACAAAATGGAGACAAGCAATTTACATACATGGAGTTTAAAACATTGTTTATAAGGATGCTCACTGATCTCAGGAAGAACCTTAACAAAGAGACAGGAAACATAAAAATGGAGATAGAAAATATAAAAAAGAAACAGTCAGAAAAAATACAGTAGCTGAAATGAAGGACACATTAGACAGAATCAACAGTAGATTAGATGGAACAGAGGGTCAAATCTGAGTTTAGAAAATCAGGCAGCAGAAAATGCCCGAACAGAACAGCAAAAAGAACAAAGAATCCAAAAAAAATGAGGCTAGTTTAAGGGTTCTCTGGGAAAGGCACCAAAAAGGGAAGAGAGCAAGGAACTGAAACCTTTTTGAAGAAATAATGACAGAAAACTTCTTTAACCTGGTGAAGGAAATATACAAGCCCAGAGAGTGCACAGAGTCCAAAACAAGATGAAACAAACCAAAGGGGCCCACACCAAGGCACATCATAATTAAAATGCCAAAGGTTAAAGACAAAGAGAGAATCTTAAGAGCAGCAAGAGAAAAGTAGTCAGTTACATACAAGGGTGCTCCCGTTGGATTGTCAGCTGATTTCTCAGCAAAAGAGACTGTCAGTAAATATTCAAAGTGATAAAAAACAAGGACCGGGCCGGCCGAGTGGCACGGTGGTTAAGTGCTGGTTTGGGAGGCCAGTGGCCCCGGTTCAGGTCCCACATGTGAGGGCCAGTGACACTGCCCTAAAAAAAAAAAAAAAAACAAAACCAGGACCCACATCCAAGATAACTCTACCCAGCAAGGCTAAAATTCAGAATTAAAGGACAGATAAGGAGCTTCCCAGACAAGGAAAAACTTAAGGAGTTCATCACCACCAAACCAGTAATTACAAGGAATGTTAGAGAAACTTCTTTAAGGTGGAAACGAAATATATATGACTAGTAAAATGGCAATAACTACATACCTATCAACAATTACTTTGAATGTAAATGGATTAAATGCTCCAATCAAAAGATAGATGGGGCTGAATGGATAAGAAAACAAGACCCTTACATATGTTGCCTACAAGAGACTCATTTCAGATCAAAAGACACTCACAGACTGAAAGTAAAGGTATGGAGAAAGATATTTCATGAAAATGGAAAAAAAAGAACAAAACTAGGGTAGCAATACTTATACCAGATAAAATAGTCTTTAAAACAAAAGCTATAACAAGAGACAAAGAAGGACCCTGTAATCCCACTTCTGGGTATTTATCCAGAGAAACTCAAAACGCTGCTTCAAGGGGTCATGTGAATCCCTATGTTCATTGCAGCATTGTTTACAGTGGCCAAGATATGGAGGCAGCCTGGGTATGCATCAATAGATGAGTGGATAAAGAGTAGGTGGTACATATATATATATATATATATAATGGAATATTGTTCAGCCATGGAAGGAAATGGGTTCTTGCCATCTGCAGTGGCATGGATGGATCTGGAGAGTGTTGTGTTGAGTGGAAGATGTAGACAGAGAAAGACAGATGCAATGTGATTTCACTTATATGTGGAATCTAAACAACAAAATAAAAAAAAATAAAAACAAACTCAGAGAACAGAGATACAGAGAACATTTTGATGGTTGTCAGATGGGAGGGGGGTTGGGAGCAGAGTGAAAAGGTGAGGGGATTAAGAAGTACAAATGGGTAGTTACAAAATAGTCATGGGGATGTAAAGTAGAGCATAGGGAAGATAGTCAATAATATGGTAATAACTATGTATAGTGCCAGGTGGGTACTAGATTAGTCAGGGGGATCACTTCTTAAATTATACGAACGTCTAACCACTATGCTGTATACCTGAAATTAGTGCAAAATAATATTGAATGTCAATTGTAATTGATAAATTTAAAAGAGGGGAGAGGAAAGGGAATAAGAGGTTCAAATTTTCAAGTATGAAACAAATAAGTCATGGGGATATAATGCATAGCATGGGGAATATAGTCAAATATTGTGATAGCATGGTATGGCATCAGATGGTTGCTGGACTTATCAGGGTAATCAATTCTTTAGGTATATAAATTTGAAAAACTACAGTGTATACCTGAAACTAATATAATACTGTATGCTAGCTATATTTTAAGACAAATCTTTTTTAAAATCATCAGAATAAAACATTTAAAAAAACAAAGTAGGCCTGAAAGACTGAGAGAATATGGTTTTGGTGACACTGAGTCTCTGAATCAAGCTATGTGTGAAGTTAATTATAGCCAATCTTTTTTATCACAATAATATCCTTTTTGCTTTAGCCATTTGGAGTCTGGCCACCTGTAATTCTCAACAGAAAGAATCCTAACTGAAACATCAAACTCATACAGATGAAAAGGAGGCGTGCAGCTCAGGGACAGGCTGCAAAAATGTATTAGAAAAGTTTCCTTGTGCTTCCATCTGTTTGCCAAACACAGATAGAGTGTTTGTGTTAAGTTTCTAAAAGTCATGGTTACTTAATTAATTCAACAAATATCTACAAAATGCCAAAAAAAGAAAAGAAATCAGGTATTGTGCCAAAGTGTGCATTCTCAACACAGGCAATATTGCACCCAATGGGACAAAAGTTGTTTCTTGGGGTGGGGACTGGAAAAATGGTAGTCTTTTTATAAACAGATATAGAGTATGTTGGTGGTATCAAAATATCATGGGGGTAAGCAGCAATTAGCAGAAAAAATGTCCAAAAAGCCTTCTTAGGTGGACAATAATGAAAAAAAAAAAAGTCGAGAAGCACTGTTCTAAAGGAAGTTCAGAGATATGCAGATACAAATAAATGCGGGTGCAAAGAGCACTGTGATTGAGAAATACACAAGGTACCATAAGGACCAAAGAGCAAAAGCATTTTCACTCTTACAGGGATAGATTGAATGAATAGTTAAAACAGTTACATAGAAAACCACACTTTATCTTATTCTGAAAGCCAGGTAATCAAGGAGAAAAAGCATGGTCTAGTCAAAGAGGCCTGTGTAAGCAAAAGCATGGAAGCATAAAAGGGCATAGCTCAGTATGAGTGGAATTTAAGCTATAAAAGGGAAAACAGGCAACAAGGGAAGCAGGCATGTCAGTCAGGAATAACTGATTAACAGTGGATTAAACACATCAGATTTGTTCTTCTCGTCTAAAAAGAATTCTGGAAGTAGAAATCTTCTAGCTTCAACTCAGGAGCTCAAAGCTTTCAAGGTTGGCATTTCAGAAATTACTTTTGCCGTTCCCTTCGTGTTTGTCACCTCATCTGGTCTAGGTGTCTGGGGAAGCTCCAGACACTCATGATTAAGGCAGAAAAATGGAGAAAATGCATTTATTTTATACATCTATCGGCTTTTGTCAGGAAAGCAAAAGCTTTCCCAGAAAAACATCTCTCTCCCAAGTCA
Organism: Aselliscus stoliczkanus; assembly: GCA_033961575.1. Taxonomy (NCBI): domain Eukaryota; kingdom Metazoa; phylum Chordata; class Mammalia; order Chiroptera; family Hipposideridae; genus Aselliscus; species Aselliscus stoliczkanus. Next base: position 119,705,164 of record CM066736.1, read on the forward strand.
TTTGACTCATTGGCCTGACCTGGGGCACTTAACCATCCCCAATCACAACGGAGACTTAGAAGACAGAGACAGAATTCTCATAACTTATTTAGACCAAGTATTCCAACACCTAGAGACAGGCAAGTTGCTGCTGCAAATTTAATCTCAGTACCACTGGAAAGATATGTGGGGAATAGAGTTTTAGGCTAAGAGAGAAATAATCAAACAGCAAATTATTATTTAGTTCTCTGTAGCTAAGACTAGTGTAGAATAAAATTCTATGCACTCTAGAAATTATTATTATAGAGGTGATAAAATTATTGGTGATTATTATGTTCCTCTTTATACTGCTCAGTTTTCTGTAGTGAATATGTATTAGTCATATGACCAAGAAAAAAATAAATATAGTAATGCCATGGTTTGCGAGCATAATTCGTTCTGGAAACAAACTACTCGTATTGCAAGACATCGCTCATTTACCATGTTAAAATGTGTTAGAAACGTTTGCTTGTCTCGTGGAACACTCACAAATGACGTTACTTGCAATCCAAGGTTTGACTGTATTATAATACTTTAAATGGAATAGTGCCCAGTGAAATTATTGCCCAAGGAAGAGAACTAGACCATTTTGAGAGTATTCAAGTGATTGGACTAGGACACAGAAAAAAATGGAAAACAATTAGTGAGGCTGAAGAGGAGAGAAAAATTAAGTGGTTATCTGAAGCCAACTCATACCAGTTCTTGAGAGCTGAACTGGAACTTTGCAAGTTAGCTTTCAAGCACAGCTATTATTAAAAATTAAATTATATAAACTTACAGTTAAATAAGGGCAACAAACACTCAAAATAATCACTTCCTAAGTATCTTACTGCATTTTATTATATCATCTTTGCTCTTTGAGTTATGTTTATTACATTTGTATAATGGAAATACTAGATAATGGTGTGCTAAAGTACATTCCTTCCTAACTCCAGTTTCAGTGACATCAAATTAGTAGCCTGAACTAGGTGACAGCAGGAATAGTTATACCTTGGACACTGGAAAATGTTACAAATGGAAGCTTGATAAGAAATCAAACAGCTCAATAAAAAGTGGGCAAAATATTTGAAGACATACTTCATCAAAGGAGATGTATAGATAACAAACTCAAGAAAAGGTGCTCACCATCATTAATCATTAGGGAAACAAAAGTGAAAACCACTATGAAATATAATTATAAACCTATCAGAAGAACTAATATTGAAAACATGACATACCAAGTGTTGGCAATGTTGTAGAGATCTGAGAACTCATATATTACTGGTGGGCATACGAAATGGTGCTGCTACACTGACAAATAGTTTGGGAGTTTCTTTAAAAATTAACCATACACCTACATATACAATCTAGCCATTCAACTCCTGGATATTTGCCCAAGAGAAAAAACCATATACAGTTATACATTGTTTCATTGCTCTTCACTTTATTACACTTTGCAGATATGGTGTTATTTACAAGTTGATGGTTTGTGACAATTTCAGTCAAGCAAGTCTATCAGCGCCATTTTCCCAACAGGATTTGCTCATTTCATGTCTTTGTGTCTGAATTAACATTTTGTTAATTCTTGCAATATCTCAGACTTTCTCTTTGTTATTATATTTGTTATTGTGATCTGTGATCAGTGATCCTTGATGTTAGTATTATAATTGCTTGGCGGGGGGGGGGGGGCGGTGCATGAACTACACCCATATAAAATGGCAAACTTAATAAATGTTGTGTGTGTTCTGACTGCTCCATCTATCAGTCATTCCCCCATCTCTCTCCCTCTTTTCAGGCCTCTTTATTCTGTAAGACACAACAATATTGGAATTAGTCCAGTTAATAACCTTACAATGGCCCCTAGGTATTCAAGTGAAAGGAGGAGTTACACAACTCGCTTTAATTCAAAAGTTTAAAAACACTAAGCTTAGTGAGAAAGGTAAGTGGAAAGCCAAGTCAGACTAAAAACATCACTGGTCTCTTGCACAGTTAGCCAACTTGTGAATGAAAGGAAAAGATCTTGAAGGAAATTAAAAGGGCCACTCCAGTGAACGTATGAATGATTAGAAAGCAAACCAGCCTTATTGTTGATATGGAGACAGTTTTAGTGGTCTCGGTAGATCAGCAGTCACAACATTCCATTAAGCCAAAGCCTAATCCAGAGCAAGGCCCTAACTCTCTTCAATTCTGTAAAGGCTGGGAGAGGTGAGGATGTTGCAGAAGGCAAGTTTGAAGCTTACTGAGGTTTGTTCATGAGGTTTAATGAAAGAATTCATCTCTATAACATAAAAGTACAAGGTGAGGCAGCAAGTGGTAGGAGCTGCAGCAAGTTGTCTAGAATCTCCAGCTAAGATAGTAAGGAAGGTGGCTGCAGTAAACAACAGATTTTCAGTGTAGATGAAACAGCCTTGTAATGGAAGAAGATGCCATCTAGGACTTCCATAGCTAGAGAGGAGACGTCAATGCCTGGCTTCAAGGCTTCAAAGGACAGGCTGACTCTTCTGTTCGGAGCTAATGCAGCTGGTGACTTTCAGTTGAAGCCAATGCTCACTTACCATTCCAAAAATCCCAGGGCCCTTAAGAATTATGATAAATCTACTTGGCCTGTGCTCTAGAAAAGGAACAAGTCCTGGATAACTCCACAGGTGTTTACAACATGGTTTACTGAATATTTTAAGTCCACTGTTGAGACCTGCTGCTGGGCAGGGGGTTGGGGGTGGGGTGAGGGGGAACTTTTTAAAATATTACTGCTCATTGATAATGCTTCTGATACCCAAGAGATCTCTATCAGATAATGCATCTGAACAAGATTATGTTGTTTTCATGTCTGCTAACACAACAGCCATTCTGTAGCCTATAGATCAAAGAGTAATTTTGACTTTCAAGTCTTATTATTTAAGAAATACACTGAATAAATCCATAGCTGCTGTAGATAATGATTCCTCTGATGGATCTGGTCAAAATAAATTGAAAACCTTCTGGAAAAGGTTCACCATTCTAGATGTCATTAAGAACATTCAAGATTTACAGTCAGAGGTCAAATATCAACATTAACAAATGTTTGGAAGAAGTTGATTCCAACCCTCATGGATGATTTTGAGGGGTACAAGAGTTCAATGGAGGGCCGGTCGAGTGGTGCGGTGGTTAAGAGCTGGCGTGGGATGTCAGTGGCCCCGGTTTGGGTTCCACATATGAGGACCAGTGACATTGCACTCGAAGAAAAAAAAAAAAAAGACTTCAATGGAGGAAATAACTGCAGATATGGTAGAGAAAGCAACAAAACTAGAATTAGAAATGGAGCCTGAAGATGTGACTGAATTGCTGCAATCTCATGATAAAACTTAAATGGATGAGGAGTTTCTTTTTACAGATGATCAAAAAAATAATGGTTTCTTGAGATGGAAACTACTCCTGGTGAAGATGCTGTGAAGACTGTTGAAATGACAGCAAAGGATTTAGAATATTACATAGGCTCAGTTGAGAGAGCAACAGAAGATTTGAGAGGATTGACTCCAGTTTTAAAGCAGTTCTATTGTGGGCAAAATGCTATCAAACAGCATCACATGCTACAAAGAAATCATTCATTAAAAGAAGAGTCAATCAATGTGGTACCCTTGTTGTCTTATTGTAAGAAATTGCCACAGCCACCCTAACCTTCAGCAAGCACCCTGATCAGTCTAGCCATCAACATTGAGGCGAAACCCTCCACCAGCAAAAAGATTATGATTTGCTATAGGCTCAGATTATGGTTAGTATTTTTTAGGAATAAACTATTTTTAAGGAATGTACATATTTTCAGACATACTGCTATTGCATGCTTAATAGATTACAGTATAGTGTTAACATAATTTTTATATGCACCGTGAAAACAAAAAATCCATGTGACTCACTTTATTGCAATATTCACTTTATTGCAGTAGTCTGAATCTGACTCAGCAATATCTGAGGTATGCCTGAAGTCACACTAAAACTTCTACATAAAGGTTCCTAGCAACATTCATGAAACTTGAATTAAATGAAAGAAGTTAAAGAAGAGTTAATACTGTGTGATTCTATTTACATAAAATTCAAGAAAGTGTAAACTAAATTAAAGTGATAGAAAGCGCAGCCATGGTTGCCTGAGGATATCAACATAGAGGAGGTGTAATCAATCCCAGGTGAGACTACAAAGGAGTTCAAGAAAACTATTGAAGGTTATAGATATATGTTCTCAATCTTGATTGAGGAATTTACAATTCAAGACATCAAATGGTATTTCTTAAATCTTCAGTTTATCATATGTTAATTAAGCTTAATTTTTAAAAGCAGAAGAAAATAAATGTCATAAGAAAAATATGTGAGATGGGGGAGGGATTGGACAAGATTATGTTTAGCTAAAATGACAGGAAGAGAATAAACCCACAAGTTTGAGGGTTTCTTATGTTTTCTCTGTAAAGAGTGAAGTCTGAGAGAATCATGGAAATTATAGGAAGAAGTTAGAGATAAGCGCTATGGAAAATGAAAATAATGGCAGTGTCCCTCCAGGGTAATTGTCCCTGATTTCCATGCATATAACAAATTCTATCTTTACTAGTTATTATATCATCTTCTACCATTCCTTCATAATATGTGTCACTGTTGTAGCTTTACATACATCTCTGTGATTATTTGTTTTACATCTTTCACACTCAATAGACTAGATGACAATCTCTGTGAAAGAAAAGGCTATTAGATTTTTTGTGAACTTCTGTGTTCCCAGTAGCATTCTAGCAGAGTTCTTGTCAGAGCACAGGCACTCAGGAAACAACTACTGAATGAGTGATTAACTAAACCTAGAAGGATCACCTCACAACACTTGTTGGTGTAGAAGAGGTCGGAGGGCATGATTACCCAGTGGTACCTACCTACATAACTTTGTTATTTTTTTCCAGCAGTGCTTGGTCCTCCAGAGGTCGATGGGTACTGAAATGAAAAACAGCTGCACTGACTTAGTTAGTGTTTCCCCCTGATGCTGCAGTGAAAGAATATTGGGAAAGACATTGACTTGTGATTACAAATATGTTTTCACAAAGAAATCATATTGAAAAAAGGATTGGACTTTAACAACTATAATAATTTTATAAATTCTTGAAGTGATTCAATAAAACAAGTCTTTGAAAACCAATTGCTTACAAATCAGTGATTGAATATTGAATAATTGATTATTTCCCTCCCCTAAGGCATTATGTTATGAAAAAATTAAGTGTCCAATTTTGAATATCTAGTTTTTTCCAATCATTGTTTTTATTGTAACTGGTAAAAGCACAAATGCAATAATGCACTTAAAAAAAAACACCTTGTTTTTTAGAGCAGTTTTAGGTTTACAACAAACTTGTGAGAAAGATACAGAGATTTCCCATAAACCCCCTCCCCTACACATGCAGTCTCCCCTATTATCAATAGCATTCACTGAGTGGTACATTTTTTACTAAGGATGAATCTATATTGACATCATAATCACCCAAAATCCATGATTTACCTTAGTTTTCACTCTTAGTGTAGTATAGTCAATGTGTTTGGAAGAATATATAAAGACATGTATCCATCATTACAGTATTATACGTAGTTTGTCACTCCCCTAAAACTCCTCTGTGCTCCGATTTTTCTCCCCACACTCACCCCCAACTCTGGCAACCACTGATCCTTTTACTGTAGCCAAACTGTTACCTTTTCCAGGACATCTTGCAGTTGGACTCTTGCAGCATGCTGCCTTCTCAGACTGGCCTCTTTCACTTGTTAATATGCATGTAAGACTCCTCTGTGTTTCTCATGGCTTCATATCTCATTTCTTTTTGGTGCTGACTATTTCATTGTCTGGATGTACTGAATGTTATTTATCCATTCACCTACTGAAGGACATCTTAGATATTTCCAAGTTTTGGCAATAAATCTGTGTGTGAGGTTTCATGTGAACATTAAGTTTTCATCTCCTGTGGGTAAATAGCAAAGAGCATGATTACTGGATAGAATGGTGAGTACATATACGAGTACTTTTATAAAAGGTCTCCAAACAATGTTTCAATGTAGATGTGCCATTTTGCACTGCTCCCAGCAATGTTTTAGGGTTCCTGTTGCTCCACATCCTCAGCAGCATTTGGTGTTGTCATGGATCATGTTACAAATTTTGGCCATTCTAATAGGTGTGTGGTTGTATCTTATTGTTGTTCTAATTTGCATTTCCTTGATGACATATGATGTGGAACATCTTTTCATATGATTTTTGCCATATATGTACCTTCTTAGGTGAGGTGCCTGTCAAAGTTTTGGGCCCATTTTTTAACCAGGTTGTTTGTTTTCTTATTGTTGAGCTTTAAGAATTATTTGTATATTTTTAATAACAGTCCTTTAACAGATGTGTCTTTTTTTCCCCAGGTTGTGATCTGTTTTCTCTTTTTCTTGACATTGTCTTTTGTAAAGCAGAAGTTTTTAATAAAGTCCAGCTTATCAATTATTTCTTTCATGGTTTGTGACTTTGGTTTTCTATCTAAAAAGTCATCTCCATATCCAAGATCATTTGGGTTTTCTATGTTATCTTCTAGAAGGTTTATAGTTTTGCATTTTACATTTAGTTCTGTGATCCATTTTAGTTCATTTTTGTGACGGTTATAAGATCCGCATCTAGATTTTTTTTTTTCTTGCAGATGTCCAGTTTTCGAGCACCATTTGTTCAAAAGACTATTTTTTGCTCCATTGTATTGCCTTTGCTCCTTTGTTTGTTTTTTAAAAGTTTTTATTGGGGAATTGGGGGAGGGGAACAGCGCTGGGGAACCGGAGAAGGGAAACAGACAAGTTGCTGTCCTTTCTTTGTTCCTTTGTTAAAGATCAGTTAACTATATTTATGCATTTCATTGTTCTTTATTCTGTTACATTAATCAATTTGTCTATTCTTTTGCCAATACCACACCATCTTGATTACTGTAACTTTATTGTAAGTCTTGAAGTTGGGTAGTGTCAAGCTTCCAACTTGTTTCTTCTTTAATATCATGCTGGCTATTCTGGGTCTTTTGCCTCACCATATAAACTTAGAATCAGTTTGTTTATATCCATAAAATAACTTGCTAGGATTATCATTGAGATTGCATTGAGTCTATAGAGCAAGTTGAAAAGAACTCATGTCTTGACAATATTGAGTCAATCTATTCATGAACATGGATTATCTGTCCATTTATTTACTTCTTGTCTGATTTCATTCATTGAGTTTTACAGTTTTCCTCATATAGTTCCTTTACATATATGAGGGAGATTTATATGTAACTATTTCCCCTTTTTTGAGTGCTAATGTAAATGGTATTGTATCTTTAATTCAAATTCAACTTATTCATTGTTGGTATATAGGAAACCAATTAACATTTTAGCCCACCAAATTGCGGTAATAATCTCTTATTAATTCCAGGTCTTTCTTTTCTTTCTTTCTTTCTTTCTTTCTCTTTCTTTCTTTCTTTCTTTCTTTCTTTCTTTCTTTCTTTCTTTCTTTCTTTCTCTCTGTCTCAATTCTTTAGGGTTTTCTACATGTACAATTATGTCATCGTCAACAAGGATAGTTTTATTTCTTCCTTCCTAATCTGCATACCTTTTATTTCCTTTTCTTGTCTTATTGAAAACGCTACAACTTCAAGTACAATGTTGTAAAGGAGTGGTGAAAGTGGACACCCTTGTACCAGAACTTAGTAGGAAAACTTCAATTTTCATTAAGGCATGAAAATGGTCTGCTTTTTCTAGGTTATCAAATATGTGGACATAGAGAGTTCGTAGTATTCCTTTATTATCATTTTAATGTCTGTAGGATCTATAATGATATCTCCTCCTCTTTTTTTCCCCCCTGATATTAGTACTTTGTGTTCTCTCTTTTCTTTCATATTATGGCTACAGGCTTATCAATCTTGTTGATTTTTTTTCAGTAGACTAGCTATTGGTTTCATTGATTTTTCTCTATTGATTTCCTGTTTTCAATTTCATTGATTTCTCCTCTGATTCTTATTATTACTTTTCTTCTGCTTACTTTGGATGAACTTTACTCTTCTTTGTCTAGTTTCCTAAGGTGTAAACTTTATTTCTTGATTTTATATCTTTTGTCTTTTCTAATATATGCATTTAATTCTGTAGATTTCCCTTCAGGCACTGTTTTTGCTACTTCTCACAAATTTTTATAAGGTATGCTTTCATTTTATTTTTCTTCAAAATATTTTTAATTTTTCTTGAGATTTCTTCTTTGACCCATGTGTTACTTAGCAGTGTGTACTTTAATTTCCACATTTGTTGGGAATTTCCAATTATCTTTCTGTTGTTAATTTCTAATTTGATTCCATTGTGATCTGAGAGCAGCCATATTATTTCTTTTTTTTTTTTTTTTAATTTCTTAGGGTCCATTTTATAGACCCAAGTGTGGTCTATCTTGCTGAATGTTTCATGTAAACTTAATAAAAGGTGTGTATTCTGTTGTGTTGGATAAAGTACTCAATAGATGACAATTATTTCCAATTGATTGATAGTGTTGAGTTCAACTATATCCTTACTGATTTTTCTGCCTGCTAAATCAGTTCACCCCTGAGAGGGGTGTTGAAGTTCCCAACTATAATAGTAAATTCATCTATTTCCCCTTGCAGCTGTATCAGTTTTTGACACATGAAGTTTGATGTTCTGTTGTTAAATACATATATATTAAGGATTGTTATGTCTTCTCCAAGAATTAACACCTTTATCACTATGTAATATCCTTCTTTATCCTGATAACTTTTCTTACTTTAATGTCTGCAATTAATATAGCTACACCTGCTTTCATTTGATTAATGTTAATATGGTATATTTCTTTCTATCCATTTAATTTTAATTTACATGTATCTTTATATTTAAAGTGGGTTTCTTTTAGACAACGTACATTTGGGTTACATTTTCTGATCCACTCTAACAGTCTCTGTCTTTTAATTCATGCATTTAAATAATTCACATTCAAAGCTATTATTGATGTATTTGGATTAATATCTACCATATTCATTACTATTTTCTTTTTGTTGCCCTTGTTCTTTGTTTCTATTTTTGTTTTTCACTACTTTCCTGCCTTTTGTGATTCTAACTGAGCACTTTATATGATTCCATTTTCTATCCTTTCTTAGCATATCAGTTATATTATTTTTAAAACTTTTATATACATATATATTTATATACATATAAAATACACTAATGTGGGGTTTTCTCCCAACACTTTATTTTTTTATTTTTTTAGCTGAGCCATCCTGCCACCTGTTGGCAACTCGGCTCGGGCTGGGCATCAAACTGCTGTTGCTCAGAGCTCAGTTCTCAGTCTTGAACAAGCTCTTAACCAACTGAGCCACTCGGCCAGCCTCTCCCAACATTTTAAATATTTCATTCCACTGTCCTGTTGCTTGCACTGTTTCTGAGGAAATGTTGAACATAATTTTTAACTTTGTTCCTCTACAGGTAAGGTGTCTTTTCCCTATGGCTTCTTTCAGAAAATTTTCTTTATCTTTGATTTTCTGGACATTGAAAATGGTATACTGAGGCATAGTTTTTCTTTGTTTGTTTGTTTTGCATTTATCCTCCTTGGTGTTTTGTTTTGTTTTGTTTAGGTTATTTTTTTTTAATTAGTTTCAGGTGTACAACAAAGTGCAATAGTTATACTTTTTACCCCTCAAAGTGACAACCTCCCTCCCCCAATTCACCACCCCATTCCTTCCCCCCATATCATATATATCTATTACATTTCCTCTGACTCCCTTCCACAGTATAATCCACATCCCATGACTATCTATATATTCAATTACAGTTGGTATACAACATTGTACAACATCAGCTTCAGGTGTACAGTGCAGTGATCAAGCCTCTACTCCATCCATGAAATGATCTCCCTAACAAGACATATGACCATCTGACAACTACTATATTGCCACAGGAATGTGAAAGACAGTTAGGGGAATATAATTAATAATGTTGTAAATATTTTGTGGGGTGTCAGATGGTCACATCTCCTTGGTGTTTTTTGAGTTTCCTGGATCTGTTGTTTGATGTCTGACACTGAGGGAAATTCTCAGTCATTAGTCTTTCAAGTGTTTCCTCTGTTCCTCTTTCTCTTTCTTCTGATATTCTTATTATTCGGATGTTATACCTTTTGTAATTGTCCCATCATAGTCATTAGATATTCTGTTCTGGATTTTGGGGTTGCATTTTCAGTCTTTTTCTCTTCGGTTTTCTGTTGTTGGGGATTCTATTAATATATCCTCTAGCTCAGAGTTTTTTTCCTCAACCCTATCTAGTCTTCTGATAAGCCTATGAAATGCTTTCTTCATTTGTTACATTCATTTTTTTAAATCCTCTAGCATTTCTTTTCAGCGCTTTCGTAGGATTTCCAACTCTCTGCTTGAATTGCTCATCTGTACCATCATGCTCTCCACTTTGTCTATTAGTGCCCTTAGCACATTAATCATAGTTGTTTTAAATTCCCTGTCTGATAATTCCAATATCCCTGCCATATCTGGGTCTAATGCTTGCTCTGTCACTTCAAATTGTTTTGATTTTGCTTTTCGTATGCTCTATAATATTTCCTTATAAAAGAAACTGTTATAAATACACCTGTAGTAATATGGTGATGAGATATAGGAAGAGGGAAGGTGCTGTATGTAGTATGATTAGGTCTTAGTCTTTTAGTGAGTCTATACTTCTGGACTGCAAATTTCCCAGTGTTTATTGGGTTCCCTCCCACCCCCTTTATGTGGGACAAGATGGTTAGGGTAAGCTGAAGTTGGGTATTTCACTTCCCCAGGTGAGTTAGGCTCTGATAATATTCCAGCAAATTAAGCTTTAATTAACTAGTTTCCCTGAAAGCAGGCCTTGTTAAGAAGAGCAGAGTGTTCTGGTTTGTTTCAGTTTTTTGGTTTTTTTTCCCCACTTCACTTGCTAAAGACATAAAGGATTTTTTTCTCAGATATTTATTGTAGGACTATGGTTGAGCTCTTAGAGGTAAATCACACAATATTTCGAGGGCCCTCCTGTGACTATGTCCCCCTGGAGTTTTAAACTTTCAGAGTTGTCCACATAGAGCTTCTAGCAATCCATCCATTTTTGTTCTGGTTTCCACCCCTGCACTGGATCGCATGGTGATTTCTTGTGAATCTGTGTTCTGGTAAATTGTGACTCCCTATATTTATTCACCTGTCTCTCCAATCTTGGGAGCAGTTGTCTGCCCTGTATCCTTCCCTCTCTTATAGATCCAAAAAGAGACATTGACTTTTAAGTCTGTTCAGCATTTTTGTTACTTCTTCTTAGGACAGAGTGGCAACTTTCAAGCTCCTTACATTTGGAACCAGAAACCCAAAGTCCATCCAATAATGCACTTTTGATAAAGAATAAAAACTGGTGTACTGGCAGAAACCATCATGAAGAAACCACATGGGAAAGGCATCAATTTTGGGAAACTTCTGGTAATTCTCTACCCTTCTGTGTATCCTCACCCTTTCCATAAGATCTTGAAGTTCCTCCCACAATAACTTTGATTGCATTTCTTTGACTCCTAACCCTGGTTTGGTCTTGTGGTTTGCTTTCACCAATAAGATATGACAAAGTGAAGATGAGGCAGTTCCGAGAGTAGGTCTCATGAGGCACTGCACTATTCCACTTTCTCTCTTACACCTCTGTCTCAGCTAGCTTGCTGGAAAATCATGAAAATGTGCAGTACAGGAATGTTAACTCAGCCAAACCATCCTAGGCCAGTCATTTTTCTCCTAATGGTCTTTTTGGAGGGGCAGCAATGGGAGAAATTATGAAGCTATAGATAATAATACCATGGCTTCAAGGGTGAAGCATTGGGAAAAGTAGAAAGAACCCTACTGCCACAGTGACTGAATTGCTGCCCTGTTCAGGTCCCATTCTAAAATACAGAAACCTCAACTAATTCAGAAAAAGACTATTTTCATGATACACTCTTTTGCCATACTTTTTGCAATAAATTTATTTGATGTTTTGTTTTCTTAAATTATTATTCTGATTTTATGACATTTTTGGAAGATGTCTGACTAAAGACCTGTAAATGTGTTTCTAAATATTGGTTATAATTACCACATATGCTTATACCATATTTTGCTTTGACCATATGTTAAAGACACCTGTTATTTTTACTAATTCAGCATTCACTTTCTTTTCTGTTCCCTCTACTTCCAATGGGGAATTCATTACCTAACAGTGGGGTAGAGAAGTACCCCATACGAGTATGCACAAACCCCAGACTATTCCATAGCCTAAACTTGTTCAATCCTCTATAGGAGTTCACTGCAATATTTACTGAGAAAGACTCTTTTTCCGTTGGGTTATTAACCTGGTAAGATGTGAGCCTGAGGCATTTGGAGCGATCTTGCCTATTATTTACAGAAGAGCTTTTTGAAAGATGGAGGAAAACCAGAGTCCTGATAATATCGTTTAAGTCCGGATAGAGTCTGGATAGAGACTTTCTAGATATGTGAGCCAATACATCCCTTTAACGCCTAATGTCAATTTCAATTGTGTTTCCACCTCTTATGACAAAAGACTTCTAACAAATACAACGTGGCTTATGAATATTGGTAACTACCTCATCCATCCTGTATGCGTTAACCTGCTTAATCAAAAACTGACTGTATCATTACCTGGAGTTACAAACTCAAGATACATTTCAAGGGAAAGCACTCCCAGTCAAGCCTCTGAAAGGGTTACACAGAAAAGTCTGAGAGCCTGTACACGCAAGAAATGTCTCTGAAAAAGAGCAGAAACAAACACAAAATGCATAAGACAGATACAGGAGAAACAATATCTGACAACACTGCCACACAGAATAAGAAATGATTAATTTAAGCAAAGAGAAAACAAGTGAGCTCAATTTGTGTTGCATATGTGTTCACGGGAAACAATGAAAAGTTTGGGGAGAGCTTATTAATCAGGATCCTACAGAGCCTGACAATTCCAAGGAAATGAGAGGAAAGAGAGGAATTAGAAAAGCATTAGAAGCAGTTTTTCTCCCTTTGCCCTCAGGGTTTTTCTTATTGGATGGCACTGTGTACATTTCGAGTTACTTCCAGGCTTGGGTGTTCGCTGTCTGCAAGGGCTGTCCCCCAAGGTCCATTCCTGCTGTTTCAGTCATCATTACATAAGGAAAGATGCAAGAATCCCAGCATATCCCTTCCCAATCTGTCCTAGAAACCCTCCCTCAGGCAATTTATTAAAACCAAGTCCCCAAAGTCTCCCTTGGTCACTGACTCAGCAGGAGAGGACATGTCATCTGAGGCACTTGCTTCTTTGGGGATAAGAGAGATATACCATGTTACAGACAAAGCCCCCCTTATAAAAGTTTCTGAATAATGCAGCTATTTCCATATTCCCACAGGTGGCTCAGAAAATCAGTTCTTTCAACAGAGTCCCTAGAATGGAAAAGTGTTCAAGCTGTAATCGATTCTTAAAAGGGAAATACCTGGTTATTCACTGTTTATATGAAACTAGGGAGAAAGGAAATCTTTTTTAAAACAACGTCTTAGAATAATATTGTACGTTAGTATTTATTTTTTATTTTTATTTTTTACATAATTAGAATTTTTTGTTTATTTCTCATTGCCTGCAGATGTGTTATTTCACATGCTCATCACAAGGTGCTGATTAAGATTAGGCAGGGGAATCAACCCACATATGGGTCAATTATGTTGACTCTGTGCTTGGACACATCCCCTTCATATAAATAGTAATGTATGTATCACGACTTGCTGCAACTGTGCTGGGGTGAGTCTACATGAATGAGTCCAATTATAGCTGTCAACTCCTGAAGGAAGGAGAAGGTTTGAAAAATCTGTCGTGCACTGATCTGTTAGCTTGGGAACTTTCAGATACTCCAATTCTGAGTTTGTTTTCCCCTTTTAAACTTCCAATAGCCATAATGTTCTCTGTGTTTTGTTGTTGCTGTTGTTAAAATTCTGTCAGTGCTGCATTTGTGAAGGACACAAATAATGCTCTTGGGTACTTCCAGTCTGAGAAGTCTGTCTAATGTGTTGCTTTCGGAGTTTTGAGTCCCAGGTCTTTGTGTTTGTTCGCTACTGATATCCCAAATCTTCTGCACCAGCTTAGCAGTACCTACCTTCTTTGCACGGTATCCAGGTTCTTGACATATGTACGTTAGTATTTAAAAAGAACCTTCAGGGATATTAAGCTACAAAACAGCCCTGGGAGGTAAATAGAAAGATACTGTTGTATCCATTTTACGGGTATGGAAACTGAAATATAGAGAAGCGCATTGTACTTACTGAAGCCACATGAGCCAGGATTCAAGTGAACATCTCTAGAAGGTACTCATGTGTTGAATTATTTAAACAAACACAACTGACTACCTACTAAGTTCTTGCTATTCTTTAGGTACTGGGGATACAAGTGTATATCTAAAATTACATGACTTATTCCAATTTATATTCTGATGCAATTTCTTGAGTAGAAGAAAGGGTAGCATTAAAATCAACATGTTGAGAATTGCTTAAGACAATATGTTGTAATACATCACGTAACAGAATAAAATAATACAGGAAACAATGGACACACAAGCAAGTGCTGTACAGGGAACAGCAGACATCCTAAGAGACAAATGGTCATTGCAACCTGGTAAAAGTTGGAGAATTAAATGTAAAAAAAAAAAAAAAAAGCCTTCCCAACATAGATGAGATATATGAACCAGGCCTTAATACTGGATTACAGTGGGGTAGGCAGGGGAATTATGGACCCTCATGGTAAGAGGGGCAAGGGTGAGGAAGGGCATGCCGATCACACAAGAAATCATCAGAAATCCATGGAGGATCTGCAAGGACACCTGATGAATTCAAGAAAAGCAATTCCTTTCAAAGACATGTTAGCACCTTTTTTTTTTTTTTGAACACTGTGAGGCTACCCCTAAACTTCAGATGATTTTTCTTTAGTCCTTAAATATCAGTTCTTCCCATACTTCTTTTATTAATTTTCACTTTTCTTTATTTCACTTTGGCTTAAAGAATAAGAAAAGTTCATCCAAGAAATCCTACTCAAATCCTAAACTACTCATTTAAACCCAATATTACAGTTTCCCAATAATTCCAGAAGCCTGAAGAAGGAAACTAAATAGCTGCGAAGAGGGTATGTTTGTGCATGAATATAAATCTTATTTTATTTTATTTTTTTAAATCTACCAAGAAACTAAAGTCCAGATAAAACTTGATTATAAATATCAGAAAAATCATGATATACATTTTGGTTTTGAAGATGAGCTTTGTCTAAATTAGCTCTTATTTACATTTTGTAGAAATAGGAGGATCTGATTCCACTTCGGTAAATTCATAAGGCCTCCCATCACCATGCTTCATATACTCTCTCAGACTAACCCAAAATCATAGCTTTCTAAACCAAATCTTTTAGCGTATTCACGAAGTTTTATTATTCATTTAAGAAATATGTCTTGGGAACATTTTATGTATAAGTTACAAATTTAGGCACTGCCATGGTACAATTTCATAAACTAAACATGCATTCCATATCTCCAACTCACCTTTTGGGTAATAATCCCCAAAGGAACAAGTGAATATATTAATTTAGTCACTACCATATATTACTTGCTTCTACAAGAATTCACTTTGGCTAGACGTGCCCTGAATTAATCAAACACTCTTGACTAGCTCTTAGGAACAGAATATTAAAT
This sequence comes from Aselliscus stoliczkanus, assembly GCA_033961575.1. Classification (NCBI taxonomy): domain Eukaryota; kingdom Metazoa; phylum Chordata; class Mammalia; order Chiroptera; family Hipposideridae; genus Aselliscus; species Aselliscus stoliczkanus. The sequence goes on from CM066736.1 coordinate 119,720,858, forward strand.
ATTAACTACTCTTTTAAAGTAGTAAAGTTTTTCTGTCAAGTTAGATATTATACTAATATATGGTGTCTTGTGTCAGTGTAGCAATATTTTATATCCACGGTTCTCAAACTTTTGGCCTCAAGACCCTTTACATTCTTAAAAAATATTGAGGACCTCAAACTATTTCATCTATGTGAATTATATATTATATCAAAAATTAAAGCTGGGGGGCCGGCCGAGTGGCGCATTGGTTAAGTGTTGGTTTTGGGATGCCAGCGGCCCCGGTTCGGATCCCACATGAGGGCCAGTGACACTGCCCTCTACAGCTAACAACAGCTCCACCTGGAGCTGGGCTGTGCGAGCCCCGGTGACGGTGTAGGCTGCAGCCCCTGCTGCAGTGGGCTGCCATAGGCTACAGTGAGTGGCCCGCAGCCAGCGTGAGCGGCTGGCAGCCAAGCGTGAGCTGCCAATAGCCGCGGTGAGCGACATCCAGAGGCCAGCGACCGATCTGCCTCATCCGGGAAGAGCGCAATGACGATACCAACAGTGAAGCAACATCCTCCGCAACTAAAACTGAAGAACAAAATGACAGCAACTTGTCTGTTCCCTGATTCCCCAACGCTCTTCCCCTCCGCCTATTCCCCAATAAAATCTTTAAAAAAAAAAAAAATTAAAGCTGGGAATTTAAAAAAATTATGAATTCACTTAAGAAAATAAACTGATATATAGTATATCAATGTATATATTATAATATAATATAAATATTGGGTTGTTGGAAAAGTCATGACGTATTTTTTCTATGGTTTTCATTGCAAACATGTGTCATGACTTTTCCGACAACCCAATAATAGATTTATAAAAAGTAACCATTATATTTCCCAAAACAAAAAAAGGAACAAGAAAAGTGGAGCTTTTATTGTTTCATACATCCCTTTAGTGTCTAGATTAATTGAGGCTAATTAGATTCTCTTATTTGCTTATACATTCAACCTGTTGCTATGACACATATGTTGCTTCTGGAAAAAAATTCTGGATACTTGTGAGAGAATGAGAGTGAAAAGGCGAGTAATGCCTCAAGATTATTGTGGCAAGCTTTCTGATTACGTGGTTCTCCCTACCCCAACCAAAAAAAAAAAAAACAACTGTGGGTACTACAGGAACTTCTAGACCACACTTGCAGAATGACCCCTTTAGATGTGAAGCCTGGAAAGATTAGGGCTGTTTCCATTTTTAGCATAAGGGTCACATTCTACATGAGGCTCCTGGTACCAAAAATTTCTGTTTATTGAGAGTCCTGATGATAGAAGCAGAAATGTCACACCAATTAACACAACTAAAGTACAAAAGGCAGCAAACAGCTTGCCAGCTTTGATGAAAAAAATAGAGAGACCCGTTCCTCATCTAAACTAGCAGCATCTGTTATGCTAGGCACCCAGCTGTTCTACCTGGATATACTCTTGCTTCCTCTCAATCTGTTTCCCCAAGCAGTTACCAGAACATTCTTTTCTTTGAGAAAATCTGATTAGGATACCCTCTCTTCTTAAAACCTTTCAGTAGGTGACCTTAATTCTTAATAAGGCTTACACAGCTGGGCATAACTGGTATATTTACCTCTTTAGATATACCCTGCTTTCTTGGTTCCAACAATATTGCCATTTTTTTAATTCTTTGGATATAGGCTGCTTCTCCTCATGAGGCTTTAGCAAATTCTCTTCCTTCTATCCTGAATGCTCTTCCTTCCCTTCCTGACTTACATATCTCCTTCTCCTTCAAATCTTCACTTACCTGTCATTTCTTAGGGGACAGTTTCCTGACCTCTCCCTTCAAACCAGGTCAAGTCTCTCAACTGCCCCCCCTTATTCTTCCTCTTCACGGTATTTAGCACAGCTGTACTTTTTACATGTATGTCCCTAATTCATTGATTAATGTCTGTCTGCACCACTAGAATACAAGTTCCCTGAAGGTAGGAACTTTGTTATTTCTGTTGGTCTGTCTGTTTGTTTTTGCTGACCATTATATTCTTAACACCCAAAGCAATGTCTAGCAATGATCAAATATCTGGTAGGTGCTGAAGGAGTAAGTGTATGATGCAGCATCAAAGGCATGAGGTTTGGAACAGACAGACCCAAGTGTGGGTCCCTTCTCTGTCACTTATTAGCTAAGGCTCCCTGATCAACTCACTTTTCTCCTCTGAGCCTCAGGTTATTCATCCATAAAGGAAGGATAATAACAGTCCATCTGTTTACACAACAAATAATAATTGAATAACTCAGCATTCCCACCACTGATTTTTGGAGCTGGGGATTCAGTGGTTAAAGATTAGAAATAACTCATAAACTCGTTGAATTTATTTTCTCATTGGTAAGTCAGACAAGATACAAGTAAACAGACAAATACAATTGTAATAAGCATTATGAAGCATACACAAAAGGGGCTGAGATAGAGTCTAGCCAGAGGGTACCTACATTAGACAGAGCAATGAGGAAAGGCCTGTCTGGTGAGTGAAATTGGAAACTGAATCCTAGAAGTCAAGAAGGATTTTATGGGAGAAAGAATTCTAAGCAGAGGAAACAATAAGGGCAAATGCCTTGAGCCTGGAAAATTATTTAAGGCAGACAAAAGAAGACTGCAGTGTAGTGAGTATGAGAGACAGCGGCATAAAATGGGTTTGGAGAGAGAGTCAAGTGTACCATATGCAGAATTTTCATGAACTACCTGCTAAGGATATCACGACAGTCAACTGAGAAAATGTACATGAAAGTACTTCAGGGGGAAGCTGGCATATGAGGAGCACTCAATACCTGGAAGTTTTTAGTCCCATTTAACTCTTCGTCAATAATCCCAAGAAGACAGCAAATAGATAAGGTATCGAAATTGGCACAGTCTTCTGAAGAGGAGGCTTGGTCTCTATTCAAAGAGAATCTCAGCTTGTCGAGGTCTATAGACAACTGAATTTCATCAAAGTAATTAGTCACCTTTCTAGTTAAAGCCATTTAAAAACACAACAAGAATAACCAAACAATCCTGGGAGAGGAATTATAATGCTCGTTAACATCGCACAGTCTTGCCTACACACTCACACAAACTCATGTATGCACATCAGAGTCATGGGTTTTTAATTATTATTATTTTTATTATTATCATCATTATTATTATTAATTTGTTTTCTCATGGTTTATAATCAGGATGAAATGTATTCCTCCGGATACAACCTCTACAGATACCTTCTCTGCCAAGTATTCTGTTTTAAAAGTGGTCACATTAAATATGCATTTGCCGTTGAGTTTCCGAGATTGCTTAGGGACTATTCCCTTCCAGAACAAATACCTTTCAACAGCATCTGTAATGTGATGTGACATGAGGGTATCTGTCCTATTCATCAGAGTAACATATATATATATATATATATATATATATATATATATATATACATATATATATATATATATATATATATATAAATTTTTTTTTTTTTTGAGGGCAGTGTCCCTGGCCCTCATATGTGGGACCCGAACCAGGGCTGCTGACTTTCCAAACCAGCACTTAACCACCTGCACCACTCGGCCGGCCCAATATATATTTTTTTAAAGTATGGAATTATCCTGGAGGTATTCTCAGCTATATTCCTCTGTAGTTGGTTATTTTATCAAGATGGTGATTTTTTTTTCTTGAGATGTTGGGTTTTATCCCATGACATTCTACCTAGTTGACTTGACAATGATTAGGTGACAAGTATACATTCTTTGTGCTATAATTGCCTTTACCTCTGGCTTCCACTTTTCCGGTCTTTCAATTAATAGATAGTATATTGGTCAGGATAGATAGATAAGGTTATGCTGCACTAACAAATAACCCCCAAATAGAAGTGGCTTGTCTTCACTTGGAATCTAAGTTGACTAAATAGCCTGCATCTGGAATATCACTGGTCTTTGGCAGAGGGGGAAAGAACACAGCACTCTATTACTGGGCTCTTAAAGGGGCTGCTCAGAAGTAACATATTTTACTTTAATTCACAATAACTGGCCCAAACACGTTGCGTGGGCAGACCTGACATTACTGGAGGAGCAAGGACATGTAATCCTCTTACAGAAGGAGCAGTGAATATCAATGAGCAATAAAAAAAGTATGGAAGAGGCAGGCTTTATGAAAGAGCAGTCTATACTTTCAGGAGGGAACAGCTGAAAAAAAGACATGGACTTTGGAATCAGTGAGACTTAACATTTGGGTCCTGGCTTTGCTACACAATCACTATATTATCTCACCTAATTGTTTCCACTTTTTGCCCCTGTTTCCTCATCAGAAATACAGTGATAATAGGATCTCAAGGATCATTGCAAAATCCGGAGAAAATGCATGCATAGCCCAGCATCAGTCCACTTTAGGTTTTATCTTGAATTGCTTAATCTATTTCCTCTATTCTAATTCTCTATAATACCAATTGCAACATGACTGTTCTCTATCATGCCACTGCTTTGTTTAAGGTCATAGTGACCTGTCAAAAGGATGCTACTTGATCCTTTGCCTTCTTGGTGTTCCAGCTACCATCACTGACAGCTCCCATGCTAAAATGCTTTCCTCTTCCTCCAAGGCTCATGATGCTGTGCCTTTCACCCTTCTAACTGTTCTACTTCCAGCTCCTCATCCTCTTTCTCATGCATTTGGTACTTGACTTTGCCTAGGGTTCCAACCTGGGCTTTCTTCTATCTACACTTTTTCCTTGTGAGACACATGTAGTTGGTAAGAGCAAAGACTTCATAGCCAGGAGGTCCTGGGTCTTGATCTGACTCCTGCGCCTAATTCACCATCTCTACATTAGCAAATTTAGGGTAGACAGTACTACCTACCTCAAAGATTTGTTGGAAATATTAAAAGAGAAAATCTACATGCAGTGCTTAGAACATATCAAGCATACAAAGCATTGTAGTTCCCTCCTCTGTCCATACCTGCCTTGAAAATCTGCAAATTCCATCATTTAATGTGAAAGTGTTCGAAATCATAGCTGCTGCCTTTTCTACTTGAGTATTCCACGAGCAACCAGTTTCAATAAGTAATGTCAGTGTTTACTGAAAATCCCACTATCTTGAGACTACCTAGATGAGAGAATACATAACACAAAGGAAAGTATCATGAACAGTATTTACCTCAGACCTTAACATAGCATAATTCCCAAAATATAATGAAGAGTTTGAGATTTAAAGCTAAACTACCTTGGTTTGACTATTGGCTCCAACTTCCTAGTTCCGATCCAAGCAAGTTACTCAAGTCCTCCTTACATCACTTTCCTCATCTGTAAAATGGGGATGATAATGGTAATAGTCTCATTTGGAGTGTTGGGAGGATTCACTTTGTTAATACATACCAGCAAGGTGCTTAAAGAAGTACTTGGCATATAGTAAGCACTCAGTTAATATTAGCTACCATCATCATCACCCTCAATAGAAATAATATTGCTGGGAAGAGAGCCTTTGCATTGCCTATCAAAAAATATCACATCACTGCTCGATTAAGAGTTACCCTCCTCTCTCACTGAAGGTTTCTGTGTGTACTACCTTCCCTCCCTGCTGTTTTCTCTCCTGCCAATCCAAGATAGCAGAGTATTTTCTCCTGGCTTCCAAGGGCTGTCAGGAGGATTCATGAGATAACCTCCATTAGGCACTTTGAGCTCCCTGGAAGCAAGGTGTTTGATAAATAAAAGGTTATTACCATTGCCAGTGATCTCTTATATTCCACTAGCCCTTCTCAGCTCTGAGGTATCCTAAAATGGTTTGCAAGATTTGAAGCACAAACAAGGATCATTCAACAACAGCTAAGATGAAGCAATCACTGCACATACAGCCATTGATTCTTCAGAGCCTCCAGCAAGCTAAGCCCACTGGTTCCATCAGGAGCACAAAAAGCACAGAAATTGATTCAAAGGACACTCCAAGATATACAGTACTTAGGGGGTCAGTCACTGAGAATAATAGGAGGCAGACACGGGTTCAGATACGCAAAATCATATGGAAAAGCACAAGTCACTGAGGAAAATAAGCAGATCGTTTTCTGAATAGGGATGAGCCCTGGCTCAATATGGAATTCCCTTGTGGTTTCCTGCCCCATATTCTTGCAATCATACATTGAAAGTCTACCCTCTGTAAAAGAGGTTGTTCCTTTAAGACAGTCCACATTTAAAAAGCAAACAAACAAAAATCCTGCAAATCTGCAAACGTGCCCCTAGTCATTTGAAGTAAAGTCTTCAAATTGAAGCACCACCCTTGTACAGCATTATTTCAGAAGTCCATCTAACATGCATTAACCTTGAACCCAGGCTTCTCCATCTGGACTGTTCACTTAGTTTTCTTGAGCTCTTGATGGTGCCCATGAATTCTGTCTTATTTAATGCAAAGAATCCCTGCTAAGCCATCGCAGTAACCAAACCTTGGCTACACTTCCCATCTTCATTCCAGCCTGATGATTCCAGCCTTCATTCCTGCCTCTGTCACATGATTCTTTGGGACTGCTCCCTGATATTCAACCACTTTAAGTTTACAACAGCTGCAAATTCAGAGAAGATACTGACTTACTGAATTACTGGCCTCTTTGCCCTGTGACTTATGGTTAAGGCTATTATGATGAACCACCATACAGGAATGTCCCCATATGATGCAGGTCACTCCACAAGTGTCCAGTGGGAGTAAGCCAAGTATTTGCAGCCCAAAGTATCCTATCCTGTACAATCAGTAAATTTTTAACTTTAGGATCCTGATTCCATCTACCTCATGAAACCTCCCTTCTCATACCTATACAAAGACATTTCAGAAATATACTCAAAATGTTAAAAAAGAAGCATAATGAATTAGTACTATCTCTGTAAGTTTTAAAAACAATCTATTAATAGAGTAACTTTAAAAGTTTGGAAAGAAAACATAATGGAGTGAAAAAATAACAAATGGGTTAGTGGAGATTACACTTGGGCATGACAATATTTGAGTAGAAAATTAGATATTTACCTTATACCCTAGACCAAAGATAACTCCATTGAGATGATTGATCTAAAAGGAGAAAATTCAGCCTTAAAAATCTTAGAGAAAATATTGGAGAATTATTTTATGATCTCAGGGTGGGTCTGGTTAATTTTAGTGTTATATTAAGTCTTGCGACTACGTAGACAAACACTTTTTAATATTATTACAGAAAATGATAACGAGGCCATCAAAATGTGATCGTAAAATGAAAAAAAAAAGGAGGAAAAATTTTTGTAAGTTAAATGAAAGACAAAAGATGAGCATGGTTAGAGGTAAAACACGCCTACAAGATAACAAGAAAAACTGTAAAAAACTAAGAAGAAAACAGACTAAAGAGAGGTAGAATAAACTTGCAGAACACAGAATATAATATAAGCACAAGAGCCTTAACATTGTTAGTAAACAAATTCTATGTATATTTCAACAACAATGAGGTGCCTTTTTTTTTTAAGATTTTATTGGGGAACTGGGGAGGGCAACAGTGTTGGGGAACCAGGGAAGGGGAACAGACAAGTTGCTGTCCTTTGTTCTTCAGTCTAGTTGTGGAGGACGTTGCTTGACTGGCCCATGTTGGTATCATCATTGTGCTTTTCCTGGATGAGGCAGATTGGTCGCTGGCCTTTGGATGGCCATTCATGGCGGCTATTGGCAGCTCACACTGGCTGCCGGCTGCTCACGCTGGCTGCTGGCCACTCACTGTAGCCTATGGCAGCCCACTGTAGCAGGGGCTGCAGCCTACACAGTCTCTGGAGCCTCACAGCAGCCCAGCTCCAGGTGGAGCTGATGTTCACCATCTTAGCTGTAGAGAGCAGTGTCACTGGCCCTCATATGTGGGATCCTAACTGGGGTTGCTGGCGTCCCAAGCCAGCTCTGAACCAATGTGCCACTTGGCCAGCCCTGAGGTGTCATTTTTGAAGTGTTAATTAGAGTATGGGGCAAATGCATTCATATATGTAAAGTTAGTAGGAACACAATCTGGCACAATATTTTTCAAGGTAATTGCCCAGTATCAAATTTTACATGGATATGGTCTTTTACATAGCATCCTCAATTCTAGTAATCTATTCTAAAGATATATCTACACAGATATATGTGAGTTGAGAAAATGTTCTTATTGAAGCAATGTCTGTAGTAGAGGAAAAACTAGAAATCTCTTTAATGTTCATCATCTATTAAAAATAATGCAAAAATATATGTATGTGAACCACCTGAAAATGTGAAACAAGCAGGTTGAAGAAAATACACATACACACACGTGTATGGGGAGGGGGGATGCATGTGTACATATAATATAAAAATATTTGAAAATGTATAAACCAAAATGTTGTTACTTTGGGGGCATAGCAGCACTCTTTTACTTTCTGCTTTTTAGAGTGATTTTTGTTCAATTTTTTTTTTATTAGAAAAGTGTATGTTTTTCTAATATCGATAAAAGGTACAAAATAAAATGAAAGCAAGAGGAATGTGAGCAGGTTATGAAACAGGACTCATAACAAGATAACATTTGAAATGACATTAGATATTGAAAACTGATAGTCTGCAAATCTCTATGGAAATGTATCATCAGTAGTTAATTCTGAAGGTGAGATTAGGGTGGGATTTTTACCATATTGGTTATTTTTAATGGTACATTAGTTTACTTTTATTTTGCAGTATCATTTAACATCAGAATATATAAAACCATGACAATAAATATCATCTTTAGTGACAAATCTCAGCACCATGCTGGCCACCATGACAGAAGAGTTTTGGGGGACCCAGAGGTATCTTCTCACCGTCTCCTTTTCAATATCATACTGATCACATCAACCTCTCATTGCATTTGTGCAGTTTAAGGGTGACTGGAAAGAGTGTCTTGGCTTGTCCCCATAGCATGTACTATAAAAATATTAAAGCAACTTGGAACTAACTGAGCAAAAGATTCAGTAATATGCAAGCTTCCTTGCCCATTTGAAGTTCCCAGTTCTTCAGGGTTGAATGCTGACTAATATAAATAACTGTGACTTATTTTAATGCATCATTAATGTGTCTTTTGTCACCAAGATGTAGATGAGTTATCTCTACCTCTGGGGCACTTCTCTGATTTTCCTCCAACCCACCCATGCACCTCACTCCAAACTGGGTTTGATGTCCCTCATATGCACTTTCGAAACTCTGTATATATCTTTCCTATTCAATTATTCATTTCATTAGGCAGACTTTCATCCCTTCACATTTTCACTGAGCACTGTTATATAGGCTCTTGTGATACAGTAGTGAATAATAATGAGAGGCCCCACCTTCCGGAAGCTTCCAATCCAGTAGTGGATATCAGCATTAATTAAATTTAAAATGTACACTTATAAACAGTGATAAGTATTACAAAGGAAAGCTACATAGCACAACGAAAGTGCAGGACTAAGGAACTATTAATAGCTTTCCTTACCATACTGTAAATATCTCTGACTAAATTGTAAGCGTTTAGAAGACAGACAGCATCTTTTCATCTTGCTTTTAGCTTTGTACTGTGCCTGCTACACCGTAAACACTCTGATTCAGTCTGTTTAACTCAATTGAAACTGATCAGGATCTTTTCCTGTCTATTCGGTGTAGGCCCAGTAATCTGAAAAGTGACTGAACCACAGGTAATCACTCTTTCAGCCATGTACCCTGTGATTCACCATAATAAAGATCACTGATGCTTCAAATTGAGCCTCTTTCCTAACTCACATTGATGACTATTCCTATTTTAAATTTATTGGTCACTGACATGGCCAGTGTACTCTAGATGGACAGTGGGGAAAGGAGAGGAGAAAGAAAAGATATCTTGGTAATAGAATGTCAACAATATAATCAAGTTTGGCAAGAGAAATTGGGATCCAAACCATTTAAATGTTGTCAGTTAAAACAGCATCTATTCTGTGAGTTGCTTAACTAGTCAAATTGCATTTTCTTATTTCCAGCATGGGGAAAACAATAACTATTTTCCATTTAAGATAAGAGAAGTGCCTGGACCAGTGACAGACATAAAGTATACCCCCCTAAAATATCACTAATATTGATCATGTTTATTGCTTTGTCCCCCTGGTTATCAATTAGGGGCCATTTTGTCCCTCAGGAGACACTAGGTAATGTGCAGAGACATTTGTGGTTGTCACAGTTAGGGGAGTACTTAGTGCTGGCACCCAGTGGACAGAGGCCAGCGATGCTGCTAAACAACCACAGTACACAGGACAGCCTCACAACAAGAAGCCACCTGACCCAAAATGTCAGGAGTGCCAAGACTGGAAAACCCTTGTGTAGTCCCTAGTTCCTGAAATCCAGTATCTCTTGGTCTGAGACAGTGAAGAGGAACTTAAAGAGCACATCCTGGCAGTACATCCACACATGCAGACACGAGCTAAGATCTCCTTAGAAATCTCCCCACTCTGTCCTCCACCGCAAGACTTGATTTTCATGCCTGGTGTTGACATTCAAGTTCCATCACTCTTTTGCCACAGCATCTCCAAGCCTTTTCTTCCTGTATCTAGCGTTCCTGTTCTTCACTGTTGCAAAGACTGTATTCCTTCCCTCCCCAAGGCCCCAGTCTGTCCATTTATGGTCTTTAAAATCCAGTGTAACTGGGTTAAATTGCCTTTATACTCTTCCACTCCTCTGAAACTGCAAGTCCCTCTAATTCTCTCTCTGACTCTTTTCCTTGTCTCGTTTCTACTACTCAATTCATACCTTAAAGTCAATGTATTTGCCTTAATTTATTTTGGGAATCTAAATGACACACCATGGAAATTAGAATTTATAGAATATATTCATTATTTGCTATCCTGTCACAACAGTGAAGTTAATAAAATTGATATTTAATTACAACTAATAAACATAGTCTTATTAAAACTAAAACAATAAAGATTGCATTGCCCATCGTAGTCTCTCTCTTATAAGAATGACGAGTTACCCAGACTATAATTGATGCTTCCACATGAGGATCCTGACCGGAATGGATGAGCAGGACCAGTCAGTTTGGCTAGTTAGTTGGCAGATGGGTTCCAAGGACAGGAAAGGAACCTGGAACTTCACTGAATGGTTAAGGCTGAGTGACAATCCTAAAATGTGCCAAGAGTAGAGCACTTAGGATTAAACCAAAGAAGCTGGGTCTGCTGTCGGCGTCAAAAACTGAGGGAGGAACCCGGGTAAAAGAGGTGCGCTTGGAGAATAAGGGAGAGAAATGCAAGAATCAAGCAGAATGGATGGGGCAAGCTTTGAGATTTGGTGAGAAGAATCAGGGCTTCCGCCATGAGCAGCTCTGTGTTACTCAGGCCTCTTTCTCGGAGACTAAGTGTTGAACGGATGTCTTGGTTTCTGTGAAAAGCATAAAGTCAGAGCTAAGAAACAGACTCTGCGTGCAGGAGAGTCAGAAGAGGCCCAGCTCTGATCTCAGCATCTAGGAGGGCATACTGCTAAGGCCATCTCTGATGCAAAAAAAAAAAAACACCAAAAAAACAAAAAAACTAAATGAAACTGTGAGATCCTGGATTTTCACCAAGACATGGCTATTCATCAGTAGAGCAAGAAAGATAGCATGGCTTCAGATCAAACGCTTCATTTCAAAAGTCCAAGTTCTGTCTCCGGGTATATCACATGCCAGCTGCTCTAATAAGAGTGATGGGAGCTGCCATCACAAACTTCTGAGAGCTGCCACTTGCATTGTCCTGTTTGATCCTTATCAAAACCCAGTGAGGTGAGAGGTCCAAGCAATCACTTTCCCAATTCAAAGAATGTGCAAACTAAGGCTGAATATAGTCACTCCAGGTCACATGCTAAGGGCATGGGTAGAATTATAACTCAAATTACTACTCTTAAAAATCATTCCCACCCTCTTGGTTCTACTTGAGAAACTGTATATTCTATGTGTTAAGGGTGCAGACTCTGGAGCTATATTGCCTGGGTGCAAATCTCAGCACAACCACTTACTACGTTTCAGACCTCAGGCAAGTTACTTGTTTTCTTTGAGTCTCAGTTTGTTCATGTGTAAATTGGGTTTAATAATGATGCTTCCATCATAGGGTTGTTGCGAAGATTAAGAGTTAATACCTGAAAAATGCTTTTAAGCATTTCTAATGTGTTCCTTATGAACACTCAATAAGGCTTAAGTTTTGTTTGTAAGCTTTACTAGTATAAAGAAATTTAACATACTCATATAAGCTTTAACTCTTACAAGGAGATGAACAAAATTATCCTTATTTTATACAAGAGAACTGAATGCCCATTACTGTTTCTTCATTAACCACATCAAAACATAGTGCATAAAACAATCAGTTTCTTATGCTAGCAGATTACCTGGATTAGGGTTTAAACAAGAAACAGCAGAGATGCCTTCTCTCTGCTCCACATACTTTAGAATCTCAGTTGGGAAGTCTCAACAGTTGGAGGATGGAATCTGGTGGCACCTTCGCTTGCATGTCTGGGGGGCAGCTTCAGAACAGTCGGACTTATCACGTGTTGGCTCCAAGCTCCAGGAATCAAAGTGGTAGATCCATCACTTTTTCTGACCTATTCTTGAAAGTCCCATAGTGTCATTGGTTGCCATGAGTTACAAGACTCCAGATTCATAAAGAGGGAAATTAGATCCCACTTCTTCATGGAGGGTTAGCAAATTTATAGAAATTCATGGGGGATGGCAGATTTTGTTGCAACTCTTTGGAAACTATAAGATGCTACACAGAGGAAGACAGGGTTTGCAAAATATCTTTAAAAATGTAGTGAATGTACCAGAATAAGAATGCACAGCTTTTGATTTATAAAGTTCTGTTCTTTCACTGGCCTCTCAGAACTTCCTCTCATTTGTAAATGATGTCAGTTAATCTTGCACATTCACTGTCAAGTACATCCAAAGGCTTGGTCCTGTGGGGATGCAACTGAGAGAAAGCAGGTTGCAACAGAAAAGCATCCAATAAATTCTACAGCCTTGGAGTGGAAATTTACTGTGTGTTAGTTTTCTTTTTTCACCATGCTTTCCATATTATGTCCTCTTATAATCAACCCTCAAGAAGGAAAAATACTGATCAAAATGATCTGATTTCAGAGCATTGATTGGGCTCCTCTTGTAAGTGGGCAAATAACTGCGTAGTGTAGTTCCAACTCGATGCTTCTCCTCAGCCCATGTGACTATCCTCTTTCTGCTCTCTTCTGTCCAGCCTCCTTGGGACCACTTCTCATCACCTCCTCTTCTGTCAAACTGGTCCAAGCCACCTCATCTCTCTCCTGAATTAGCCAAGAGCTCCGAACTCATCTCCCTCTTTTGTTCATGTATCTGACAGCCTTCTTTCAACACACTCGCCAGAGTGATCTTTTTGAAAGCTAGGTCAGATGATGTCATCACTGTTCTACCTTCTAATTCTGTTTTCACTCATAAAAGCCAAAGTCCTTACCATGTCTGACACTATCTAGGTACCTCTGTGATCTCATCTTCTTTAAATCTTCCCTATCTCACTTTCCTGTATCCATGCTGACTTCTCTATGAAATACACCAGGCAGGAGTCATCGTCCGAGCCTTCATATTTGCCCTATCTCTGCCAGACTGCCCTTTCTTTCCCTGTACATGCACATGACCGACTCACACTTCTTCACGGTCTTTGTTCATCAGTCAGGCTTCTCGATGAGATCTTTCCTGAACACATCATACAAAATGTGAATACCCTCTCTCTGCAGTTTTTCTCCCTATTCCCTGCTTCATTTACCAGCATCCTATAAAATTTGTATTTACATTCTTTATTTGTTTGTCATGTCTCTTCTGCCATCCCATATGCACACTACAATGTGAGCTTTGGAGGACAGGATTTTTTTGTCTTATTCACTGCTTTATTTCCAGAACCTAGAGCACTGCCTATCATGTCACAAATGCTCAATGACTATTTGTAGAGGAAATGAATAAATTCATGAGTATGGTAATACTAGATGCAGGTTTAGACATAGGTCGGGTGGTAGGTAATTGAAGAGACTTAGGAATACTTTTACCCAAAGTGATTTTGGACAAGGTAGTGACATGGAGCAGAATTTGCCATCCCAAAATATGCTTCTTTGGGATATTGATTGTTTTAAACTGCTGATTTTTAAGAAAACAAAAACTCAGGCGAAACATTTGACCTTCCCTCTAAGTGCCTAAAAGGAATTCAGATACAGGATCTGCTCCAGAAAGGGAGATGTGATGACAGATAACTTTAGTTTAATATAAACTAAGATGATAGACAAGGAGGAACCTAGCGAGACCTGTTTGGTCAAGGTCCCCTCTGTGCCCCATTGTTGCAGATGGCCCAGCAAACATTGGTTTACCCAACATTTGCTTTTCCTTCTCCACGTGAATTGCCTTCTTGCACTTTGAAGTACATACCACACACTACCCTCTTCTCCTTAGCTCAACTACCCAATTTGTCCTCAGGTCTCAGGTTTTTCTGAAATCCCCATATATACATACATAATAAATATGGTCATTTTCTCCGTTAACCTGTCTCATGTTAATTATTATTGATTATTAGTCCAGCCAGAAGAATTTAAAAGGATAGAAGGAAGGTTTTTTTCCTCCCTGACATTAGCTAAGGAAAAGAGGATATCTCCCCTATCACTCAGCCTACTTTACTTCAGCACTGGTTGTTGGGGCCCATGTCCATCTATAAAAAAGGTTCTTTGTGGGCCAGCCGAGTGGCGTGGTGGTTAAGCGCTGGCTTGGGAAGCCAGAAGCCCCAGTTCGGGTCCCACATATGAGGGCCAGTGATACCGCCCTCAAAAAAAAAATCATAAAATGAAAAAGGTCCTTTGTTTCTCAATTGCCATTTTTTTAAAGGATGTATACTGCATCCTTGGAAAACTTTGAGGTAGACAGACATATATTTGGTCTGGACAGGATCTAGAAATTCCTGATGTCCCTAGCACGGATGCTATCCAATAGCTCTGTTATCCTACCATGGTAGGAGAATACTGGTCCCCAAAGATGTTCATATCCTAACCCCTGAGACCTGGGAATATGCTGTAATGAAATGGGAAATTAAAGTTGCAGATGGAATTGAGTTTCCTAATTCACTTGAGATTCTAGAGATTATCATGGATTATTCAGGTGGGCTCAATGTTATTACAAGAGTCCTTATAACTAAAGGAGGAAAGGAGGAATTTCGAGTCAGAGAAAAAAAAATAACATTGGTAGCAGAGGTTGGAATGATGCAACTGCTGGCTTTGAAAAAAGAGAGAGGCCATAAGCCAAGATTGCAAGTGACCTCTACAAACCAGAAAAGACAAGGAAACAGATTCGTGGGCCGGCCAAGTGGCACATTGGTTAAGAGCTGGTTTGGGACGCCAGCAGCCCCGGTTCGGATCCCACATATGAGGGCCAGTGACACTGCCCTCTACAGCTAACAACAGCTCCACCTTGGGCTGTGCAAACCCTGGCAATGGTGTAGGCTGCAGCCCCTGCTGCAGTGGGCTGCCATAGGCCTCAGTAAGTGGCCGGCAGCCAGCATGAGCAACCAATAACCGCGGTGAGCAGCCATCCAGAGGCTGGCGACCCATCTGCCTCATCCGGGAAGAGCGCAGTGACAATACCAACTTGGGCCAGTGAAGCAACATCCTCCGCAACTAGACTGAAGAACAAGAAGACAGCAACTTGTCTGTTCCCCTTCCCCGATTCCCCAACGCTGTTCCCCTCCCGCAATTCCCCAATAAAATCTTTAAGAAAAAAAAAAAAAGAAAACAGATTCTTCCTTAGAGTCTCCGAAAGGCACACAGCCCTGCTCATACTGTGATCTTAGCCCACTGAGACATACTTCAGACTTCTGACCTCTAGGTATGTAAGATACTAAATTTCTGTTGTTGCATGCCACGGGTTTGGTGGCAATTTGGTATGGTAGCAATAATAAACTAACACACCTACCCTCATTTCTAACAAGCATCTCCATCATTCACACTAACATCCAGGTACAAAAGAAAATCCACCCCGAAAATGCACAGCTCTGCAGCATTTGACAGAGAGAAAGGCAATCTTTATCTGCCAAGCCATTCAACTTACAATGCCCTGAAGGGTGAGATTTCAGTCCCTCCTTTCATCAAGCACAAAGAGCAAATGTTATCACCAGTCATAAAGTGATAAACTTAATTTTCTATATTCCAAATGCCATCCAAATAACAACTCTGGCTAAAGCTTTTTTTTAGACCTATTCTAAAAGTTTAGCTGGACTAGAGCAGTAAAAAAAAATTAAAAGTGTTTTCTTCTTTTTTTTTTTTTGAGGGCAGTGTCACTGGCCCTCATACGTGGGATCGAACCAGGGCCGCTGGCTTCCCAAGCCAGCGCTTAACCACCACGCCACTCGGCAGGCCCTAAAAGTATTTTCTTCTTTTTAGCAACTGACAAAACATGCTTCACACACACACACACACACACACACACACACACACACACACACACACACACAATTTAGATTAAAAATGCATCTTTCGTGAATTACGATGAATTGAATTTTTCAATTTAGCTCAATTCAAGTAAATTCCTACCTATTGCTTCTAATTATACTATTTTCCTCTTCTATCTTTTTTTTATGGAGACTAGAGATCAAGAAAGAAAGAGTTCGCACTAGAAGATTTCTTTTTTTTTTTTTAAAGAAATGTGTTTTCTCACTTCAAAACAGGAAAGGCTTTCAACAGCAGGTCTGTAGATTTTCTAAAATCCTAATTAGACAGAATTAAATGACTAAAATGCTACTAATTACTTTTTAATTTCAAGAGAGATGTTTACAAAGCACAGTATAATGAGTAATACAGCACTTCAAATGATTACTAATGTTGCCATTCTGTCTGACTTAATCTCAATTAGTATAAATCACATTGTCATCATCGTTAATTGCCATTTATTTCAAGTAAAAATGCTAATTTCTCTTTACAATCTTACAATTGCTGTTTGTTTTCTTCAAAATATTCCATCTGAAAGGCCTAATAAAGAGAACATTTATAGACCTCATATTTTCTGTAATTTGAGGCAAATGCATTTGTTTCTTTTTATCCTGTTTGGAGGGTAGTGGTAATTCCTACTTATTTTTTAATAAAAGGAAACTTTTAACTTTTAACTGTGTTATCATGCTAAATGTGAATTCATGAGTGGCTATAGTTCCGTAGAAGAGTCTCTTTCATCTGAATGCCAGGTACAGCTTTCATTAATGAGACCTAGGAGGCATTATTTATGTTCCACTTCTCTGAAAATTCATCTTTAGTAAAGGGGGGAAACAACCCTTAATCAAGAGAATATAGAATTTTTCTGGGTTTTTCCCTCCAGCTTCCTTCCATTGTTCTTCTACTCATATGGAAGTAAAAGCCTCTCCCTTGAGGCAATGATCTCATCAACCATAGGCTATTGGTTTTTCATTCCTCTGTGTTGTTGAATAATATTCTGGGGAAATTTTCCCCCATTTTTTCTCCGTCATAAACATAGGGAACCTTAAAAATCATGAAGATTCAATAATTCTCAAATGAGAGTCTAACATTACATTATTGTTTTAGAGGTCTTCCAGACTTAACCTCATTTTTCTTTTCAAAATGTTTAGGAATTGAATATTAACCATTTTTAGCTTTCCTCACACATATTTTTCATAAGGCTTTGGTGCCTATTTTGTTTACTTATCATCACATAACAAACTACCTCAAAACTTACTAAAAAACAAAACATCATTTTTCACTCATGATTTTGTGGGAGAACTTTGGGGAGGGGCTGGCCAGGTGGTTTGTCTGTGAGCCATGTTGCAATGGTGGAGGCTGCCAGAAACATAAACTCCCCTTCCAAAGGGGCCTTTTCATGCACATGTCTGGCAACTCAGTTACTATGCAGCTTGTCTTACTCCACATAGTGACTCATCCTTCAGCACCTGTTTGTGTGGCCTGGGCTGCTCAGAGCATGACGGCTTCCATGTAGAAGAACTTCTTTCATAGAAAGACCAAGAGCAGATGTTCCAAAAGACTGATAGAAGCTACATTTTAGAAGTTCCAGGTTGTCCCTTCTCCCATATTCTGTTGTTCAACAAGTTAATAAGGTCAGCCAGATTCAAGGAAAGGAGAATGATGCTCTCTAGTAAGGAAGAAGTAGCTAAAAATTTGCATCCATCTTTGATCTACTACACTATTTATAGCTTATATGCAAGCCATGACATAAATGATTTAAAATGCAAAGATATTCATGGGAAATCTTAGTAACATCCTTGCTTATTACTGTTGTCTGCTGTTTATCTCTCCAAAAGCTAAAATTTATGTGCTGTATACAAAATTGTGTCTCTCCAAAACTCATATGATGAAGCCCTAAACCCTCATGAGACTATATTTGAAAATAGGATCTTCAGGAGGTAAAGTTAGAGGTCATAAGGATAGGGTCCTAATCCAATAGGACTAGTGGCCCTATAAGAAGCAGAAATCTCTTTCTCTCTCTCTCTCTCTCTCTCTCTCTCTCTCTCTCTCTCTCTCTCTCTCACACACACACACACACACACACACACACAGGCTCAGAGGAAAGACTATGTGAGGATAACGCAGCCCTCTATAAGCCAGGAAAAGAGCCTTTACCAAGAACCAAATCAGCTGACATGACCTTCAGCTCTAGAACTATGGAAAATAAATTTATCTTTCCAAGCCATTCAGTCTGTGGTTATTTTGTTACAGCAGCCCAAGTTGACTAATACATTGTGTTTAAGGATTTTATATAATTTGCATGATAAAATTATATTTTTGGCCAGTAAATTCTGTTTAGTATTTGCAGTGTTGTTTTGATTTTAGCCTCTTCAGGTTCCATTTCTCCTCCTTCTATTAATAATAAGCTGATTTTTCTTTGAGAATTTACCTTTCTTCTTTGGGATGCAATATTCTGGAATAGTGAACAAAGACGTGTTGCTAGTCGGAAAGAGGTGGATATTTTACCAGATCTAGATCAATAGAATGCTTTACTCCTAGAATTCAAATCATGAGAAAAAGGATACAAGGATAAAAATTATTTAATATTCATACCTCCTCATGTTCATACCCTGCTATTCCTAAGTCTTCCCAAACATGGTTACTTATAGCTTTTCCTTTGATTCTGTCAGCTACCTTCTAGCCTTCCATTGTTGTAGTTGTTGCTGCTTAAAATAGCCACAGTTTTCTAATTTTTTCAAAACAAAACCCTAACAGATATAGAAATTGGTACAATGAGTAAAGTTACCCATAAACCTTAGAATGAAAGTCAATGAGTACAAGCATACAACAATCAGGAATCAATTAGGCATTAACGATATGATTTCAAAATATATAGGCATACCTTCTTTTATTGCATTTTGCTTTATTGTACTTCACCGATGCTATGCTTTTTTACAAATTGAAGCAAGACCCTCCACAACAAAAAGAGTATCACTCACTTTGTTGTGATACTAGCTATATTACAGTGGTTTGGAACCCAAACCCACAATAACTCTGAGGTATATAGGCCTGTATTAAACAAACACTCAGAAATTAAAGAAGAAAATAACTAATCCCAGCAATAATCAACATATAAGGAGATATGAATAAGTCAGCATGCAGGTTATGAGGTCAGACACTTAAGTTCGTGAGCTCATCCTAGAAAAAGTGCTACATACCTCCTGCTGAATATCACTATGGTCACCTGCTAAGTCCTCCCCTTGGGAAGCTATGCACTGATGCCAGCGCATAGTCCACTCCTCAAAGCAATTCTGGAACTCTTTTTCTAGAATGGCCATCAGAGTTGTTGTCCTATTACCCTTGATGTCCTGAATGTCATCAAAATGTCTTCCTTTCAATATTTCCTTTATCTTTGGGTAAAAAAAGAAGTCATTGGGAGCCAGGTGAGTAGGGAAGGTGTTCCCATACAGTTATTTGTTTATTGGCTAAAAACTCCCTCACAGAAAGTGCCATGTGATCTGGTGCATTGTCGTGATGTAAGAGCCATGAATTGTTGGCAAAAAATTCAGGTCGTCTAACTTTTTCACACAGCCTTTTCAGCGCTTCCAAAGTGAACTGTTGGTTAACTGTTGGTCCCGTTGGTAAAAATTCATAATGAATAATCTTTCTGATATCCACAAAGGTTAGCAACATTGTTGCAACAAGTTCACAAACTGAATTGACAGTTAAGTTTGTGAGCTTGTTAAACTAATATCTAGAAACTTAAATATCTACCCTTATGTTTCTTTAGACTTTCAAGCTTTCAAATAATTTTTCACATGTTCACTCATTGATCCTCTCCTTACCTCTCTAAACCAGGTTAGCAAGGGAAAATATGATTTGTGGAAGGGTTGGAACCATTTGGAATTCAAGTCTCAAGATTTCAAATAGTACTGTTTTCCTTCTATAACACTTTTGGTTATATGGCTTTTTTTCTTGGTTATACCAGCCAGCCAGTTTATGAATCCCTGCTCGTTACCTGAGACTTCAAAGCAGCAGACACGTTCTCCTAAGTGATGATTTACCAGATAAACTCACAGAGACATCAATCTAAATGATGTACAGCAGGAGTTTGGCCTAGTTTCTGGCCTATAGTGAGTGTTCAATAAATCACAGTTATGACTAATTCTGAATACCACGTGAAACTTTCTGTTATTTCTAAGTTGATTTTTCCTTGATCTTGTGTTTGAAAATAGCCATTTGTAGCATTCAAAGCCCTCGGTGGTCTCAAAATACTCTTCTGGATGAGACCTCAACTTCAAACCCTTTCTATATGGCAGTAACTCTTGACATATCCATTCATTAAATGGTAAGAGTTATGGCTCTAGGATCAAAACAGAGAAGGCAACCCTTCAACAGCAGGGCAGTTTCTGTGTCTTTGAACTTCTCTTTTAAATGCCATAAGGCTGTCTTTGCCCCCCAGTTCCACTGATCTGACATGAAAAAAAACAACAAAATTCCTCCAGACAGCCACACAGCCTCTGAATTCCAGAGCAGCAGCGGAGTTTCTTTGGCAGACACTACAAGTTGGCACTTTGCAAGGTCTTGTCTTTGAGGCTGATTCTAGAGCCAGGTTGTAAAAAGAGTGGGAGTCTAATAAAACCAGTGATATTTACTCCATAATGCAAACCCTCTTTCCACGGTGTGCTTTCTGCGAAGGCTGATCACTGTTTTTACTGTGTGAGCTTGTGAAATGGAAAATGATTAAAGATACATCTATTTTTTTAATCCCATCTCTGTCATTCCTTTAGTCAGCAGCAGCATAGTCCTGGCAGTTTCACGTGTACAGATGTGAAAGGTCGTTGAGCCATCAGCACTGAAGAAAATTTTAAAGGGCAAGATCACTGCATTGAAATCAGTTTGAGGAAAACCTTGGGGCTGAGGATCAGCCGAAGGACTCATGATCTTTCATAAAGCTCCCATTTTTCCCCCTCCCCAGCCTGCACCTCACTGAGCAGATCTATGTCCTTATCATTACAGAGCATGGAAAAGAAACTTCCTCTCAAGAGCCATGGCTTGGAGTCACTTTGCGACTATTTTCCATCTTCTTGGAACCCAATGCCTACTTCTGTGACATTCCAGGACATCTCACAATTTTGACTTCCATGTTGATTTGCTCTCACTACTGGGGGCCAAGGTCTCTCACCCTTCCTTTCCGAAGCTCAACTCTGTCCATTTCAGGCTTCCCAATGGCACATTTCATTTAGGAATTTTATTGTGACAAGAAAGAGAGCTCAACGAAACTGTTGTAGGAGGAAAGTGACTGAAGTGAAAGCATGAAATATGTGCTCTGTATAGCTTATACTATAACTTCAGGCAAGAGGATAATGCTTTCACTGAATGAGCCCCCTCTTCCCAGGTGGCCTCAAGAAATCAAGGAATATATATACACATGTGCATGTGTGTCTGTCTATGAGGCCCAGGGCCATGTTATTAATATTGAAGAGATCCCCTGGGGTGAAGGCAGTCGGGTAAAGAGCACCTGCCCCACCTGCCCCAGGGGACATGCTGTTGTTACCCAGGATTGTACAAAGCCAGCTTGGGCTGTAGTGGAACTACGGCATGGCTGAAATTAGGTTGGAGCAAAGAAACCAAGATCATTAGAGAGGAAGTCAGGCCATGCTTCAAAGCCTGGAGATAAGTATGGAGCCACAAACATGACACAAAACCAGAAGTTAAAACTAGGGTATCAAGGGCGTGAGATAGGTATTAGGAGGGAGGTCATAGGTTCTGAATTTTGTCAAACCATAAGGCTTTGGGTAATTTTCCTAAATACTCTATAACCCTTCATTTCTTCATCATCCAACTAAGTTCAATGTTACCTTCCTCTAATGTCATGATGAGGATTTAATTAAATAATGGGTACTTTGGGGCAGAATATTGTTTAAAATATTAAACTCCTGTGGAAATAAACGAAGACCAAATAATTGAGAACAAGCAAAAGCTATTTATTCAGAGCTTGCTCTACCAAAAAAAGTCACCTATCATCACGTGCATTTGACAGAGACTCAAAGGCAGGCAGAGGATAGAAAAGTTTTATCGTGGGAAAAAGAGGAGACATCAGAGATGCCTGATTGGGGGCTGTTGGCATGGGGAAGCTGGGGGGAGGGGGTTAACTGGAAGTGGGGCATCCTACATGATTAGTTAGAGAAACACATTCAGTTATCTCTGGTTGTTCCTAAATTGGGAGCAGGGATGAAAGTTGGGGAAGCCATGAGTTAGTAATCAAGGCTTGGCCATTTTAGGCCAATTGTTGTAGGGGTTATTGTTTGATTTCCTGGGCTTGTTGCTAGAGATACTGGTCTGACCTCCTACGAGACTGATATAGCATGCTGGTTTCCTAGGCTGGTTACTGTTAGTAATTAATGGGTTAATTTCCCAAGCTAGTTGCTGCAGGCTGTGGGTCAGAGCTCTACATTTTTTTTTTTTTTTTTTTTTTTTTAGAGGGCAGTGTCACTGGCCCTCACATGTGGGATCTGAACCTGGGCTGCTGGCTTCCCAAGCCAGCTCCCAATCACCATGCCACTCGGCTGCCCCCAGAGCTCTATTTTTATACATGGTCTGGTATTGTCTGTCTGTATATTAAGTCTCTCATTCCTATAGTTTTCATTTGTCTTAAGTACATGATTACCTGGAACCCCTCCAAATCTCACAATGTTATGCTTCAGGGGATGGGTGGATATGGGCTGGAATTGTGAGGCTATTGCTCAATTTTTGTTTTTAAATTATTATTATTTTTTGTAAGTCCATAGAGATACAATAGTCTCTAGAGTGTCAGTGTTTGTAAACAGAGTAAAGGGATCTCTAAATCCCAAAAGGCCTCTTTACATCAAAGTGTCCCAGGTAACTTAGATCAAGGAAAAGGATGAAAAGTCCTTTTGCAGGTTTCTCCTGGGAGAGCTAATTAAAAAAAAGAAAAAGGTTTGTGCCAACATGACTGACAGCTCTTCCAGTTTCCATGGGTGTCTTAGGGTCATGACCATATTTGCTGAACTGAAATTACATGATCTTGTCTATGGCCATACCACCCTGATCTCATCAGAAATCGTATAGTCTTGAACAGCACCTAGAGGAACCTCAGTTCCTAGTACTGTCCTTAAGAACACCTGAAATTCTACTTAATGAATCATCCTGTAATGGGATGCAATGCTTCTTTACCAGCTGCTTAAAAAAAAAAAAAAGTCAGGTATTTATTGTGTTCAGTCCTTTCGACGCATTTAGGAGACATTTACACAGTGGGTAGGAGGATGGTAGTGAGGAGACTCAAAGCTATGTCATGTTAGAGTGGAATGCGTGTTTCTTAACATCTGCACCACTGCCATTTTGGACTGGAGAAGTCTTCATTGCAGGGCCTGCTCTGTTCAGTTTTCAATGTTTAGCAGCATCCCTAGCTTCTATACACTACGCGTCAGTAGCACTCTCCTCCCCAGTTATAACAACCAAAAATGTTCTCAATATTGTAAAATGCTCCCCGGGGTACAAAATTGCCCCAAGTTGAAACTCCTAGAAAGCAAAGATTCCAATACTCACAGAAGCACCCAAAGAACTTGTGTTAAAATAATTGACTCCAGGGATCCACGGTGGTGATTTTGATTCACCAGCAATGGAAAGCTGAGTATGTTTTAAATTCTTTAGAGGCCTGATGGTCAGCCAGTTTGGAAATCACTTTTTGGTTACTAACCACGGACAAGAAATGACTCAGAGGGACTTTACAGCCATATTCAAATGTGTAAGATTACCTGTAGGAATGAGATTCAACTTTTTCTGAGTAGCTGCAAAGGGAGCTCTACACCAAATTTCCAAACAGAAAAAAACAATAAAACTAATTCTAACAGCACAGTAAATTTGTAGTCACTGAAGGCATTTAGAAAAGAGTTGAAAGACCACTTGTCAGGAAAGCTGTAAAAACAAATCCTAAATCAAGGAAGATTCTGAACCTGTGAACTTTAAGGCATATTCTAATTCTGAAATTATATGAATCTATTTAAGTAAATTATCTATTCATGTGAAATAGAAAATTAGTTCTTTTTTAGCCTAAATCAAAGTAAAGGGAATTAATAGTATTTACATCTAATACACAGATTCCCTGTCCTGGGTGGACAACAGAACCTCCTGTGGAGCTTTCAGAAAATAACAAATAATTGGGGCCAAGGAAGCTGACAGTCATCGGCCAGCGCTCGTCAGCTCAGCTCTCAGCATAGGTGTATTGTTCTGCATTTACGTATGAGAGCACTAAACAAACGGTTACACAATGTGCTCAAGGCCACATGACTTCCGAGTGGTAAGACTGGAACCCAGTGCCTTCTGACTTCAGAGACCAGTTCTCTCCCTCATGAGTCCCACAGTAACTCACCAAAGAAAAACACCAGGGAAATGTTAGAATGACTTTTACCTTTTTGATAGTTTTCTTTCGTGTTAACCGAAGGGCAGAACTAAAATAATGACAACCGGAAAATGTAGTTGTTATTGAAAAGGAAGTGTGTGTGTGTGTGTGTGTGTGTGTGTGTGTGTGTGTGTGTGTGTGTTTTGCATTACCTATATAATTTCATTTATTCTCTATAACATCCCTAGCAGTGAGTGTTTATTAGTGACAAATATTTCTTTTAAATAGAGTTTTGTTGGGGTTTTTGCCTTAATTTCCCAGAGAAGAGCTTGTCTAGAAAGAAGGAGGTGTGTCATCCGCAGTTTGGTGATGAGCAGTGTGTTACCTGGCACGGTTCATACAAATTCCTCCCACTGCTAGAAACTATGATCCAATTGCACAGATGTAGGTCAGACATCCAGTTCTAAGAATAGCCCCAGAAGATGAGTTTTAATCAAGATAGAGGAATTAGGTAAGATTTTTATCATATCCTAAAATATGCTGATTTGTCCCTCAGTGCTGAAATTTCATGATGGAGAAGGATTCAGTCCCATTTGACAAGATTTGAATTGATATTGTGATGGGAGAGGGCGGGAGGGGAGAAGAAAGGAGGAATCAAGTTTAAGACTTAGTATAAACTCGGAAAAAAAAAAAAACAGGACAGAAGTCAGGGAAAAAAATATCCGTGATATATACTAAGTACATATTAAGTGCCAGGAAATGTGCTAAGCAATTTACATACATTTTGCACAATTAATAGTTTCGAAAGTGCTATCATGTTATAACGTCCATTTTATACCTCAAGAAATAGAGTCAAGAAAAGTTAAGCACTTGCCCAGGGTCGCACAGATTGTGCACGTGGTTGCAAACCAAACCTTTCTGACTTGAGCATATAAACTCCCAACTGCGCCCACCCACCCTCCATTTTGTTCCCAAGCGGTTTTCTTTCCTCTTCAAGTATCTGGAAATGATCGACTATGTGGAGACATCAGACAGGAATCCTGCGGTTTCATTCCACTCCCCTTCCACCCACTCTTTTCAGGTTTGTTATTGGAGTTCATCATTAAAAGCTAATTTGGATGCCCCAGTGACTTATAGAACCTTCTAATGAACATAATAAAAGTGAAGAAGCCATTGGCATTCCAGGATGCTCTCAGCTCTCACATTCTAGCTGATTTGGGAGAAGGAGTGCAGCTCGTTAGGAATCAGATTCAAAGGTCTTTAGCCTGAATATAGCTGACCATATGGGCAAACGCTCTGAGATCCTGCGATTTCTTTCTGCAAAAGCATGGCACCTGGGAAGCAGGAAGGGTTGTAAGTGAACCCGAAGGTATTTCAATTTCCTGCTTGAGCATCAGCAACACTCAGTGTTCCTCGGAACTTCCGAGAGCCCCTTCATTCTAAGAGTTGGCGCCCACCGGCAGGGCAGCCGACCATCCACAGGTGGAATTTCAGGGCTGTTGGAAAGACAGGCTTCTAGTGATATATGCTTCCTGTTGCGGAAGTGAAACCCTCATATTTCATTGCTTTACCTTGAGGCTTGTTTTTCCTTAAAATTCAAATGGCCTTCTCCAGCTGCTATCAGGAACCAGTCAAGCCCAGCAAAGCTTCGTTTAAAGCCACCCCAAACGTAATCCTTCCCTCCTCACATCAGACACCACTCACTGAAAAGCAGATCTGTGGCTCTCATTGCTGTTACCTTCACTGCCTAGAAGACTGGGACCTGGGAGGACCACCTTAGACGCTGCTGCTGATCCTGCTGCTCCCTTAGCTCCCACCCGCGCTGGCTTCCTAGGCTCTCCACCTTACATATCTTCAAGGCTGCCCTTTGACCTCCAAGCAAGCCCTTCTTCCCAAGTTACTAACTGACTGCCCTGAGTAAGGTCTATTTTTAATTTTCTCATCTCCAGGCACTCCTGCTGACCCAGCTTTTGCCTTCAGATGATAAGAAGATAGTGAAAGATAACATGAACCAGGAAGTGGAAATTCTACAAAAAATAAAAATAAAAAAAAAATAGAAATAGTGTAAAACTTGGAGGTTGAAGTGCCAGACAAACTAAACTAAGTTGTCAGCTCCGCATTTAGTGATCACCTTGGACAGATTAAAATGGAAAACAAACTAGCAAAACCAAGGTGATATGTTGGGCAATGGCAGCATAGATATCTATATAATCTGTGCATCTAGCTATGTATTGAACCTAATAATAGTAATAATAGCAAAAACAAAACATGCATTTTTCTTTATATTGCACAAACCATTTTCACTTGCATGATCTTATTCAATACCTTGCTCAGTCCTCCCAAATATACTGCTAAATATGCTAAATAGAGATCATTATGCCTATTTTAGACATTATGCAGTTGACACCCAGAGAAATTAAATAATAAATGCCAGCAAAATCAGATAGTAATAGAGTCCCAATGGGAGATGTAGGTGTGCCTGACTTTAAATAGCATGCTTGTTCATCCTGTGCCCCTTTGCTTTGATTTTTCCCTTTTGAGACAGTCTGAATGATGATAAGGTGTCTACTCCACTTCTCCCTGACAGGAAGGACCACAGAAACAGGAGTGTGTAAGAGTAAAACAGGGAATCCAGCTGCCTGGGTGTAGATCCCAGCCCCTTCACTTTTTTTTTTTTTTTTTTGAAGGCAGTGTCACTGGTCCTCACATGTGGGACCGAACTGGGGCCGCTGGCTTCCCAAGCCAGCGCTTAACCGCCATACCACTTGGCCGGCCCCACTTTTAAATGTTGTGTGAATTTGGTTAAGTGACTTCATTATTCTACACCTTCATTCCATATTCTCTCAAGTAGTAATTGCACCAACTTCACAGGATTCTTGTGTTAAACAAGATAATTCATATAAAAATTGTGGCACATGGCATACTGTTCTCTGTACTTTACATTCCCACCAACAATGCACCAGGATGCCATTTCTTTTCGCCACATCCTTGTCAGCACTTGTTATTTTCTGGGGTTTTTTTGTTTGTTTGATTTTGGGTTTGGGGTTTTTGTTTTTTGCTTTTTTTTTTTCTAGAGTGGCCATCCTAATATCCTAATGGGTGTGAGGTGGTATATCATTGTGGTTTCGATTTGCATTTCCCTAATGATTAGTGATAGTGAGCAATTTTCACGTGCTTATTAGCCGTTTGTATATCTTCTTTGGAGAAATGTCTGTCTTTTGCTCATTTTTAAATTAGATGTTTTGTTGTTGTTGAATTTTAGGTTTTCTATATATTCTGGATATTAATCCCTTAACAGATATATAATTTATAAATATTTCTCCTATTCTGTGAGTTGCCTTTTTGTTCTATTGATAATGTCTTTTAATGCAAAAATTTTTAAATGTTCATAAAATCCAATATGTCTATTTTTGCTTTGTTGCCATGCCTTTGGTGTCAATTTGTGCCAATAGTTTTTCAAGTCTCATGTTTCATTGCTCAATATACTTCTCTTTCCTCAGGAAGGTCAATTTGTTAATTCTAAACTTAAGGGACTATATTTGTTATTCCACTCATACAAGGAGCTTAAACCATGTGAAAATAGCTTGGTTTTCTTCCCTCAGACACAAAGAGAGTACTTAGCATTGTGATTAGAATACTGACTCTGGCAGAGTTTCACTGTCTACATGTGAACAGCACGGGCACCACCTAAGAGCTGTGTGACCTTGACAAGCTGGTTAACCCTCTGAACTTCCATTTCCTCATCTATAAGTAGAATCATGGTAGGATCTAATCTATACAGCTGTTATGAGGTTTAGATTATTTCAGCAAAGTAATGAGCTGAGTAGCAGGCACATTGGAAGTATTTAGAAGCCTGAAAAATCTTCACAAAGCTCTTTCTCTGCTGCGTTAGCTAGGAGGTCTGGTTTCAAAATGGATCAGAGGAAAAGTTCTAATATAGCCTGAATCGGTGATTTAATATTGACATGTCAGCATGTGCAATCATAGCTAACCAACTTGAGTGTGCAAGCTAGGAAATCCAAAGACCCCGCAACCAAGGCTGAGGCACTCATCACTTCTTGATTACACTTGTAATCAAGTGTATACACTTGTAAACCTTTAGCAAAGAAGGAACATCATGATAGGCACCTCACAAATTTAGGAACTGTGACCAGTGAGTAAAGATAAGAATAAGAATGCATTGTTTTGTAGGTTTAGTAATGATGTCCTAGGGGCATAAGACATTTAAAAAATATTGAAGGCTACTAAATGCTACTCACAGTTGAAAGTACACAGAGGATCAGTGCACCAAACACCTGATTTCCTAAAGTATATTATTTGGGCAGGGTGGTGGAGAAACATGGTAGACAGACAGACACAGACAGACACACACACACACACACACACACACACACACACACACACAGCCTCTATAAAGAGACCCCTAAAGCAGAGTTTAGGAGAAGGGAATGATTGGAGGTGTGTCATTTTAAACGTGGGCAGGAAAGGCCTCTCTGACTTTTGAGCGGAGGTTCACGACACTCTGGAGTAACTGGAAATCTGTAGGCTGAGTATTCCAAACAGTAAGTGCAAAGGCCCTGCAGAGAAAGGGTACTCACTGTATTGAAGCAACGGTAGGGTGAGTGAAGGAAACAGGAAAGGAATTCTAATTAAAATGCAATTGTGTATACTAGTGTCTGTCTTCATCACTAGAATTTAAAGACTATGAGGGCACGGACCACGTTGATTTTTTGTACCACTTCATCCCCAGGGACTAATCAGATGGTTGACACAGAATTTACATTGAGGAGATAGGTCTTACTTTAAGACCAAATGTATACAAGGAAGGAGAAATAAACATATAAGGGACAGCAGAGGGTGCCTGCATCCTGGCTGGTCAGGACTCTCCATGCAGAGAATTTCAGGACAAGGAATTCAAGGTAACTTAGGTAGGATACAGATATTGGTAGAGCCATGGAAACATTAGGCAGTGTAATTGCACTTACCTTCACTTACATAAATCACTCCCCAGAGGAGGTCAGCTGTAAATATCCAAAAATGATATAAAACTCATTGTGGCACATTGGGGCAATGACCCAGAGTCTTCACTCTTCTCTGGATCCATGTCTTTTGCCACATAACCGTTCAATGCCATCTGCCTGTGTGCAGGGTGGCCTGCACTGACTGGATTTGGAGCTTGCCTATGTCATTTGCTTAAGCCTAGAGAAGGAGGTAGGATTGACCCTAGGCCAATTCCAAACTTGGGCTTCCAGAAGATATGCCTGGTTCTGTTCGCTTGCCTACATTTCTGCCATCACCATGAGAATATTGCTGTGCTGGCATGTTGGAGGATGAGAGACATGGAGCAAAACTGAGCCACCCCAATCATTTCCATCCAAGAATAGCCATGATCAGCAGAGCCATCTATCAATCCAGGCTGAACATACATACATGTGCAAGACACACTTTCTGTTATGGATCACTGAGCATCTGTGGTTGTCCAGTATATATCAAAAGTTAACTGAAAAACACAGCCTTTTAAATTCCCTCTAAAATGTTGAAGCTTTTCTTTATGATAAAGCAGAAAAGAATAAAATTGCATAACAGGAATGTGCCCCAGTTTATAGGAAATACTGTCATAAGCTTTTTTTCTTCCCCGTATAGGCAGAGCTGTCTTATTAGTCAGCTCTAATGGTCCCTTGCCATTTGAAATATATTTGATTTTCTTCTCAACTGGCTCATGCATGATCAGCTATTACTACATGTTTTAAGGGGACCAAACTCATCTCTACCTATTATACCAGGGAAACATATTTGTACAGCACACAAGTATAACAACTAGAAAATAAAGTAGATTTCCCACACAGCCTGAGATCTGCCTTCATCAGGCTCCTTAAAACACATACAGTACCCATTTCAGCAAAGTCTTTTGTATTTATAGGTGTTTCGCACTGGTTAACTAGATGTTTCGCTGAGCTCTGTTCTGCACTAATACAGAATGATAATGAATGCTGAAATACACAGTTTTTTAAAACAATTTAGCCTCTCCTAAATTGTGTCAAGAGTGTATCAGTCGGGGTTGTTGTCGACCAGCTCCCCTTTACAAAATTAACTGAAAAAGAAGGTTTGGGGAGGAATATTAGGGAACTGGTCCGGTCAATTCATATAAAAGACTGCGATGTAGGGTAACGTTGGTCTGAATGCCCCCATAATTGAACGCCAGGCTCCACTGCTCCTTTCACCACAGCACACGGACCCGGGTACCCCTGCTGTGGCTGAAATGAACCGTCTACTGACTCCTTTATATCACTCACCGCATAGTCCAAGTCGGCGGTCGTAGCATATAATTGGCCAAATACAGGAAACACTAAAAGTCTCACAACTCAGGAACCCTTTAGTCCCAGTCAAACCAGAATAGTGGTTGCCCCAACTAAGGGAGCTAGAAAAATGAGTACGTGATTCTTTTGCTTTCAAGAGCAGTAAGTAGGTCCCTGTATATCCCTGAGACATGTAAATCAAAGATGTTCCCAAATATAGTAAGAGTGTTTTAAAAACTAACAAACATGTACAACACAAATAATATTTCATGTAATACTCAAGAAAAATAAACATGAGATTTCCAGGGCAGGTATTATCATAGCTATCTGAGGCATATGGAACTAGGAATCAAATACTAACTCGTTAAACAAATACTTTTGAATGTGCCAGGCATTCTATTAGTCACTTGAGATGCTTATGAAAAAGACAAAATTTAAGAATGTTTATTACAGTCAGGGTACTCTAGGTAAATGAATTGATTATATTTGATAGTAACATTTGCTATGAAGAAAACATAGGTGGGATAAGGCAAGTGTGATCAGGTGGAGAAATAAAAAAAGGATCTACTTAAAAAACTGGCAGTCTGGGAAGCTCTCTGAAGAGGTGACAACCAAACAAATCTTGAAGTGAGGGTACAAGTATTATAGTTTGAACAAGAGCATTCTAGGCAGGATAGAAGCAAGAATAAAGACCCAAGTCTGAAGCAAACTTGGCATGTTTTAAGAATAAAAAAAAAAAAAAGACAAATGAGCCTGAAACAGATGGAACAAAAGAAAATGAATATGAAGGAAAAGACAGTTATAAACCAGATCGTGAAAGTTCTTATAGGACATGGTAGACCTACTTTATACAAAAATTTAGAGAGCTCAAAAAGGGGCATTTGAAAGTATAAAGGTGAATTGCAATTAAATTAAGCTGTTTGTGAAAAAAAACTCCCACAATCGAAAGTCAAAAACATCCAAACTCTCAAATTATATGCACAATGTTAAGTAGTCAATAAAAATAAATAAATAACAGACAAATGATGGGAAAATGTGACCAATAAGCAAAGAGAAGTCAGTCAGTAGAAACGGGACCCAAAATTATAGAAATGATGGAATTAGCAGACCAGGACTTTAAAACAAAAGCGATTATAAATATGTTCACATGTAAAGCAAAAACATGAAACCTCACAGACAGAAAAATACAAACCCTGAGAAAGAACCAAAAGGAACATTTAAAGCTAAAAATATACGATATGTACAATTGAAAATTTCTCAGATGAGCTTAATGATACATTAGGCTCTACAGAAGAAAAGATCAGTAACCTTAAAAATAAAGCAATAGGGCCGGCTGAGTGGCGCATTGGTTAAGAGCTGGTTTTGGGATGCCAGCGGCCCCGGTTTGGATCCCACATATGAGGACCAGTGAAACTGCCCTCTACAGCTAACAGCTCCACCTGGAGCTGGGCTGTGTGAGCCCTGGCAACGGTGTAGGCTGCAGCCCCTGCTGCAGTGGGCTGCCATAGGCTACAGTGAGCGGCCGGCAGCCAGCGTGAGTGGCTGGCAGCCAGCATGAGCTGCCAATAGCCACCGTGAGCGACCATCCAGAGGCTGGCGACTGATCTGCCTCATCTGAGAAGAGCGCAATGATGACACCAACATGGGCCAGTGAAGCAACGTCCTCCGCAACTAGACTGAAGAACAAAAAAGACGGCAACTTGTCTGTTCCCCTTCCCCGATTCCCCAAAGCTGTTCCCCTCCCCCAATTCCCCAATAAAATCTTTAAAAAAATTTTAAAAAAAGCAATAAAAATTATATTTGAAATGAAGCACTAGAGATAAAAGATTGAAAAAAAACTTAACAGAGTCTCAATGACCTCTGGGACAATGTAAAATGCTCTGAAATAAGAGAGTCCAAGAACTAAAGGAGTTATTTCTTGAAATGTATATATTGAAGAGATTTCTTCAGACCAGTAGAATATGAAACCAGAAGGAAACTGAGAGCTAAAAAAGATAAATGAATAAATCATGCACAAAAGAGTGCATGCTACATGTTTTCATGTATTTCGAGCATGAAAACAGGTAACACTAAACTTTGAAAATAGAAGTGAAAATCATAGTTACCTCTGGGAGGGTAATGATTGTGAGGGCTGCTAATCAGTTCCTATATATTGATGTGAATGCTAGTTACATGTATGGTTGACTTTATAAAATTTTACTGAGCTGTAGATGTAATGTACTTGTGAATATTACAACAGGAAGAAAGAAAGAAAGAAAGAAAGAAAGAAAGAAAGAAAGAAAGAAAGAAAGAAAGAAAGAAAGAAAGAAAGAAACTCCTTCAATAAAATGTATAAAATATTATATACCATTGGGAGGGTGCCTATGAAGAAAAATATTTCTAAGAGAGCAAGATTATTATGTTGATGCAAGATTTTCAGTCCCCAGATAATGCAGCATCATAGAAAATCATACACTTGTAAGTCAAAGGAACTTGATCTGTTTTGTTCATTTGTTTGTTTGTGTTTTACTGGCTAGCTACCTATGTGTTCTCAAATAAATTATGTAATTTCTTTCAGAGTCAGTTTCCTCATCTGCAAAACCTTTCAAGTTATAGTGAAAAATTAATAAAATAATATCTATGGGGGACTCAACAAAGAATACTACAGGTCAATGATTTATGCAAGCAATCTTCTTCCACATTAAGATGATGGAAGGAAGAGGAAGAGAAGGAGAATGAAGATGCTGAGGATATTTCAGTTGATCTAAAAATATGGTCAGGTAAACTCTTTGTCACTAGAGAAACTATCGTCTATACCCACACCCTCAGAAACTCCTTTTCAGTTTTTCATTGATTTTAGTCTAAGTTGGAAACATAATTCCATAGGTACCAAATGCAATACAATATGAATATACTTATGCAGAGTTGAGAAAAAAATAATGTTCAAGAGACTGGAACTGTATCTAGAGATACTTGATATAAAAAAAAATCAGTATAGTTCCACACTCTGGAATTTTGAGTTATTGGTACTCTGATGGAACTCTAGAGGAAATAATAACAAGTTGTAGAGTTTCCATATTAAGTAAAATTAAAATTTAATTTAAAAAGTATTGTGGTCCAGCATGTACTGATATTTATGCCAGGATAATGTTGGGAGATTACGATATCCTATTGTGAGTTAATGAGCTTCCATTTCTGGCATTTTAGTCATTTAATTTCTCAGTTGCAGGATACATCAGAATTCCTTGTTCTCATCATCAATTCCCCTTAACAAATAAGAAAACAGGTTCAGAGAAGGAAAGTGACTTGCCTGAACTCACACAGCTTGTCAGTGCCAAACCCGGGTCTGAAGCCAGGTTTCCTGACTCCAGGCCAAAGGCATTCGTAAGAACTCAAAGAAGGGACAAATGAGAACACAGCCTTCATAGTCAGATAACGGGATTTAAATCTCGCTTTGCCATTTCCCAGCAGGTAAAACCTTGAACTAGTTATTTAACTTTTTAACCCTCAGTTATTTTGTTAGTAAATGGCACCTCTCTTAAGGAATATGTTGATAATATATACAAATAAAGACCCTAATGCACTGCCTGGAACATTGTAAGAGCTCGATAAATGTTAGACATTCGAATTTGAGATTAGATATTAGAATATTCATTAACAACCTCATATTCAAGAACAAAATCATAACAGTGATGATGCCACTGACCACTGTGAATCAGCCGGAAATAAGGATCGACGTGTTTCTTATTATGAACAATGAATCAGAAAGGTCATTTCAAAATAAATCATTGATTTCATTCTTCCAGCTTACAGCATGCTTCTAAATCTGCTTTCTGTTGTAAATATGAATCATACTTGGGTCAGAGGTATCACAGGTATCTATGGAGGGGTTCTCAGAGCCTCTGTCTCCACTCTAATATCAGAAAGTCTGCTTCACTGTTTTCCAGACTTTTCCAATAAGCTTTTTCTACCATGTAGTTAATTTATGTGTACACGTGTGTGTATTCATTTTTACATGGCACTGTATGTCAGAAAATATAGATCTTTTGCCTAGATCTTGGGTTCAGTTCTGTCTACTTGGGTTCAATTCATCAATTAGCTGCCAAGACAAATCACTTAAATTTACAAATCTCAGTTTTGTCAGCTGGAAAATGGATATCATGCCACCCACCTCACTAGTTGTGAAAAGTAGCAGAAAACCTATAATCTGTCTCTCAATTTGCCTTTTTCTCACTTCTTGGAAAAGAATCCAAAAATGCTCAATGCTCAAAGGGGAGGGGTAAAATATATGAAAAGATTACCCGTAAATGATGAGATTTTTCTTAACATTGCTTAAACTAAGCTGTTTATCTTACTGGGAAAAATAATCCTGACACATTTCATGACACCTGGACTACAAATGAAAATGTCAAAACAAAAACTCCATTGTTCTTAAGAAACAAAATTGGGAGGGAATAACTAACATAAGTTTTAATGCAATTATAATGACCACCATGGGAAACCCATGAGTAGAGATTAAATTTAAAAATTAATATTTTTCAGTATATCCTTAGCAAAGACCACACTTTCACATGGTATGTCATTCTCTCCCTTTAGCATGAGATACCAGTTTTTGGAATGGTCACTTGGATTTATGTATAAACATCAAGTTAAATATGCAAGGCAGAAGGTAGGGAAGAGAAAAAAAATGGGGCAAAATATTTAAATGGTTTAAAGGTACTAAAGTTAATAATCCATAAATAAAGCCCCACATTCATTATTTTTAGAAACATTTATTGAACCTAGTGCCAGGCATTGAACTGAATGCCAGGAATGCAGAGATTAAGAATGTTGTCCACACCCTCAGGAAACTCACAGTCTAGTGGGGCAAAGAGGAAATGAAGAAGACAATTTCACTACAGCATCCTAAGTGCTATAGAAACAGACTGTGAGGCTGACACTACAGGCAGAGATATACCCTGTTTCCTAAAACACATAAAGAAAGTTAGACAGAAGAGTAGGAGTCATAGATGGAGATACAGGGAAGCACAGCATTCTGGAAAAGAGCAAGTAGCTGGATGTAATTGTGGAATTTGAGCAAGGATGAAAGTTTGGAGATAGAAGAGGCTAAAGAAGAAGTCAGTAGAGACAAATCACAAAAATCTTCTTATAGCTAAGTAATTTGATTTTTTTTTTTTTTTTTGCTGGTCTTTGCATCTATCCACCTGAGTTCAAGTCCAGGTATGGGTTTAATGAACAAGAAGTTAAGGAGATGAACTATCCAGAACTCGGTGACCGATGAGATAAGAGCAATAAAGCAAAGACCTGATCACAGGAATTATTCAGCTTAACCTCCTCTTCTGATTAATTCAATACACCTTTATGTCATGTCACAGAATACAGTTCATACTAATTTATTTTGTCATATATAGATTGTGCTATATAATTAAGCTATTGTTTTTGCTATTCTTTAAATATGCCAAACACCTTCTAGCCTCAGGCTCATTCCATTTGCTAGAGAGATGATTTTTCCCCAAATAATTGCAAAATTGTTTATGTACATCTCCAGTGCTATCTCCTCAGATAGAACTCTCCTAATTACCTAAAATAAATCTCCTGCCCTTTAACCTGTTTTAATTTTTTCACAGCATTTATTAATACTTGAAATTACATCACATAATTATTTGTTCATTTATTTATTGGCATCTCCCACCAGAATGTAAGCCCCCCAGAGCCAGGGGCCTTTTTCTCCTAGTGACTCTATTCCCACCACTGAGAACAAAACCTACCACAAAGTAATAGGCATCCAGCACATCATTATTGAACACATGAATTGTTCACATGTTTTGCGTCTTTCAAATTAGGTAGAAAACTCCCTGACATTCTACAACAAGTTGTCACTGGACTAAATCTAGATAAACTGTCTTATTTTCAAAATAATCACATCCTAGAAGGCGTTTTATTATTCCCTCCAACTCCAAACACTAATTAACAGTAAAATTCAGGATGTCTG
Source organism: Aselliscus stoliczkanus (assembly GCA_033961575.1). Classification (NCBI taxonomy): domain Eukaryota; kingdom Metazoa; phylum Chordata; class Mammalia; order Chiroptera; family Hipposideridae; genus Aselliscus; species Aselliscus stoliczkanus. The sequence goes on from CM066736.1 coordinate 119,757,851, forward strand.
ACTCCAGCACAAGTCTCTTTCCTTTTGAGCATACTCTCTTTCCACTGAGGTTAGATACCTTCTATTTTGTCCACATTTTCACCTACATAGATACCTATACCCATACTAGGTATGGGTATAATTGAACAAACAATTGAATGTATTCAATATCTCTCTCTGACAATATTAAAACAAACTCATCAGTTTAAATTCCACCTGAAATTTTCTGACCTTTATTCTCTTCATAATAGTGTCTGCAGTTTCAATTATATAAACAATAATACTGCCTTTTCTTGAACACAAATAATGTCAGAATCACCCCTACTGGCTTTGGGGTAGGATGGGGAGATATTGCTGGTAGGAAAATCAGGTTGGATGGAATGAATTATAACTATTAGTCATGAATAAAACCAGTAGAACACAACTTATCTCTGAAGCTCTGATGCCCTGAACTGATGCTAGAATAAAAAGACTTTGATAGCTATCACTTCACACCTTGACAAACAGCTGCATTTATCTCCCCAAGCTGTCAATGGTCATGGCCATTTTTCACTCCAGAGTTGCATATCTCCTTCAATTTTAGCTTAAAATATTGCACCAAGGCTTAATATATTGTCCCCCAAAATACACAAAAGAATATTGTGATTATGACATCCATGCCAGACAGTAATATATAAAGATATTTCATCCAGGTTTCAAAGGGTGGCAGATATAATACTATTTCATAGGTTTACCATTATATGGTGTCAATCCCATTAGCAATACCTCCTAAATGTAACTTGTGACCTTTACATTTTTAGGCTTCCTGATCGACAATGCTTTTCTAAGAAATTCCATTTTGAAAAAAATAATAAATAGCACAAATCTGAATTAAGGACCCTCACTGTAGTTTCTTTAAAAGTACCTCATGATAGCTTCAATTATTCAGAGACTATTCACTTCTCTCCTCCTTCCTGTGGGTAGAGTGTATTCCTCTGGCCCATTGATGCCGAGCTGGACCACATAGCTTTCTTCACCCAAAGGGATGTGAGTGGACAAGATACAAGCAAGGACTTGAAACATGCTAACATGGATGGACTTGCCTTCTGACATTTCAGTGATCTACCATGAAAAGAGCTTTCCCTGGACAGCTTCTGCTCTTCTAGCCTGGGCTCAAGAATGCAACAGATGAAGCCAACTTGAACTCCACCCCAGGCCTAAAGCAGAGCTGCCCAGATGCCCAGCACACCATGAGTGATGAATATAAATATTTGTGTTGTAAACCACTGAGCTATTGTGGTTGGTTGTTAAACAGCAAAATTGATTGATATAGGCCACGTGCCCTGTCTCCTACTGACATTTAAAACCATTCAGATGATGCTTGCTATGATGTGCATGGCTGGGTGAAAGAAATCCGAAAGCACAAATAGGCTTAAGTTTAATTCTTGGCTCAGTCACATAGAAATAGAGTCAGACAAGACATTTACACTGTTTCCCTTTACTTCCTTACCTATAACATGGGGCTAATAATATTTACTCCCAGGGGTTATGATGAGTAGTATTAAATGAGTTCAGCAAATCAACTAGCACTAAGCCTATTCAGAATAGTGCTGGATACAGGGAATTATCCAAATCCTCGATCTCACACCATCTGGCAGGGTGCACAGGACTTTGAAATGTATAAACTTTGACTGCCCCATGCATTCCTGCCCTCTACCCCTTCCTCTGTGAACAGTCCTTTTTTGTGTGTATGGGAAACATACTCCATGTAGTTTATGTGAAGGTGTGTAATTGAAAGTTTCATAATTGAAAGTGGGTATGTAATTATAACCTGCTAAATCAAAGTTCTACAGCATTTGTGCCACAGTGATTGGATCGTGGATGGGCACGTGTCCAAAGCCTGTCCTATCAGGGCCCTTCCCAAGGCCTTTTTCTGAAGCTGTAGAGATTGAGGTGCTGTCTTTTCCCATGATTGTATGCTGGAAGTGCAATATAAGCTTAGAGCTAAACTGGTCATTACTGACAATATATTGGGAAAGTCTGCATTAAAGTGAAGCCAACACAGAGGAAATTAAACCAAGATATAAAGGGAAAGTAAATTCTGACTACACTATTTAAGCCTCTGAATCCATCTTGGGCTACAGATAGCAGCACCAGTAGATACTTCAGTTATATGAGCCAATACACTCCCATTTGCCAACACACTGCAATTTGAGATGGGCTTCATCCCTTGAAAAGAAGAAAGTGTGATCTTGGAAAACCTGGCTAACTTATTTGAATCAAATTAGTGTCCTAACCTGTAACATGGAAAGAAGAGTAATATTACCTCATAGTACTTAAGTATACTGCTGTTGTGGATATTAAATGAGTATGTGCCTCGCACATAACATGTAGCCAATAAGAATTCTCTGTCATCGTCATCACCATCATCATCATCACCATCACATCTCCTATTTTACACCTGCTTTGAAAAACATCACAGACTAATAAGTCAATAAGAGGAGGGGACAACACAGTTCTCCCCTCCTCTCTGTATTGGTCATAGACAGACGGGGGATTCTATAACAATGCACGGAAGTATGGAAAGAAAATGGGAACACAGAAGTTAGATATGCCCCAAATTCTTTGGAGGCTAGGGCAGCCTTCAGATGGGCTACTCAGGTGATAGGATGTGAAGGGACTGAAAGAACCAATAACTCCTGAGATGATGGAGTTATTAACCCACTGAGAGTTAACAATAAGAGCCTGCTTGTGGGAGAAAGGCAGAAAGCATAAAAAGAGAAGTCTGTGATGTCTGGTTCCTTTCCTTATCCTCCCAGCCTGCGAAAGATACAATATGATACCTACTGAGAGCAACCAGTTTTGGAGACCTGCGGAGATCTCAATCCTGAAGATCCTGCCAGGCCTGACTGACAGAAGTCACTGTTCCATCAGACCCTAGGAGGCAGCAATTATCACTTGTCATCCCCTGCACTAGAGGAAGCTCTTCCTGAGTAAGCTGCCCTACAGACAACTTAGTAAGAAAAAGGCCAAAACTCAAACTATATCTCCCCAAAAGCTCCATGTGCCTAGTGGCAGGCAAGTCCCCATCTGCACACACAGCTCAGTTGGAAAGCTTTTATTTTCTGGAACATCAGAGCCTCTTACCCACTGCCTTTGCACACCTCCCCTTCAAGTGCTTCCTCCCCTCGGCCAAGGACTTCCTGTCTAACCACCCACCTTTCCTTGGACTCACCTCCTCAGCCACACTATACCTAAGAACCAAGGCCAACCCACTTAAACACTTTCAGTTCTCTTCGTCTCCCCAACTATGCATCTTTTAATTTTTACTCCAATTCTCCTTCTTCCCTCCAATCTCAGAGAAAGTGCTCCAAACATTTCTGTTCAGTTTCAAGGAAAATTCTTCTCCCATAATGCCAGTATCACCTCCTTCCACTTTCCAGCATTTTTTCTCATTTTTTTTTTTTTGTTTTCTCTTCCTTTTTTCCCATGGCCCCATTCCCTAGCTGTTTCCCTTCATATTTCAAATAGACTTACAAATCCCCCAACCTACAACCTGAATAAAAAAGGGGAAAAAAGTCAAAACAAACACTACTGGTAGCAGGAAATCTTTTTGGTCTGTTATACCATTTCCTCTTCCTTCTTCCAAGAACTACCAATAATCTTAAAGAAGTCTGTCCTTCTCTCTTGCATCTCTTCCTACCCACTCTCACTGCTCACTTCTTGAGATCTGAATTATGTTACCTAGTTAAAATAATAAAATGCAAGATGTTAGTAATAGGAGAAATTGTGGAGAGAGTTGAAGGGGTATATTGAAATTATCCATACTTCTATGCTCAATTTTTCTGTAAACCTAAAATTACTCAAAAAAAATAAAGTCTATTAATTTAAAGAAAAAGTAATACCATCACGCATAACATTGCATTAAAATCAGCTAGATTCTGAGACATAAAAAAACCACAACACAAATGTACACTAAGAAGCCACTAGTGATCTAAGCATCCACTCTAATGGCTTTTTATGCATCTTCTTCCTTTATTCTGTACTATTAGAAATGACTAGCCTATTTTCAGACTGCCTGAATTATAACACCTGGATGTCTGATGACTATTTTTCAATTTCATCTTTATAACAAAACTAATTGTAAAATTCTCATGCAGCAGCTGAAAAAATAGTGGTTCAAATACATCAGTGCTAATCAGAGGTGAATGACTGAAGAAGGATGAAAACTCAAGAACTCTTTGCCAACTGAGGAGATCTCTTATTTCCACCATTCTTAACCCTGAAGCTCCTTCCTCTTCTTAACTGCCTAGTGTCTATTAAAGGCATTGCCATTCTCCTCCTCACCCAGTTGCAAGACCTCAAGTATCTTCATTCACACAAGGATTCACTGCTCCCTTTCTGTGACAATATGGGCCCCAGGAGGCCCATGCTCACTACCACTCAGGACTAACTCCTTTCTTTTCACAGATTTGGAAGCTGAAACTTGGGGGAAAGGGAGTGATGGGAAGGAATGACTGTCCATCATGTTATTGTTTGGAACGACAGGTTTAGAACTCGAATTCTAATCTTTTGATTCCTGTGCTAACTTCCTCCATCTGAGACTCACATGGAGATGTCAATATTGAGCATATTGTGGGTGGCACCCACCTGGGACAGATGAATCAGTCTATCAATGAACTTACTGTACTAGAAACTCTGCTTATTTCTAAACCTTTGACTCTCATCAGTGTCAGGTAATTAGCCTCTTGGTGCTTCCTACTTTCTACATTGATAATGATCAAATTTCCCCAGGGTGCAGCTAAATTTTGTGCAATCGGGGAAGACCATTCTTAGGTCAACTTGTGGATATTGGCTTTGGTGCCCTTTTTTTCCCCAAGATTGCCCTCCATCCCATAGGTATCATGAGGCCAAAATACAGGTGAGCCTTTTGACTGAAGTCATCGTGTGGATTGAGCCTGAACAAAGCTCATTTCTGATGAAAAGTGGGACAATATAAAGACATCATAAGGGGCACTCATTTGAAGAATGAGAGTACCAACAGAGAAAATTCAGTTAAGTTACTAGTTAATCTCAAATGGCTACATGTTCTCTACCCTACTTGCCATACAAATCATAACTTAAATATTTATGAATGTACATTTAAAGGCTAGCATGCTCATAAATTTCATGTAAGCCCCTCATTTTATAAATATGAAAACAGAACAACTTGTTTGATACAGGTCAAGCCCAAGGTCAAACCACTGCAGAGAGGAGGAAGTGGGCACCCTACATGATTATGGCCAGTCCTGGCTGCTTTTCCTCCAGGAAATTATATGTGTTTAAACCTAAATAGTGTAACAGAACAGGTGCACACAGAAACCCGCCTATATACATATACACGTAAGTACAGGGTAGTTTTAAATTACTTGGAGCTTTTCCTGGGGTGATATTTTTCTCTCTTGGTTCTAGCCACCCACACAGCTGAACTTCTTTAGTCCCGATAGTGCCATTTCTCTCTCTTTCCTGTAGTTTGCAATATTCCCAATTTAGCATCATCTGAGAACATAATTAAAGTGCCATTTATTCCTTTTTACATAAAATGAACTGGTAAAAATGTAAAAGCTGAAAACTGCTAAATATAGTTGGTTTTGTCCTCAGGTTCCTTCTTCAGGTACCACGGAGACTAAAGCTGGAGTGTCCCTGCAAAGTCCCGATATTCTCTTGAAAAAGACGGTCATATAAATCCAAGGTAATGGAGTGTCCTACAAAATAGAAACCTTTTTTTTTGGCAAAAGTGAGAGAAGAAATGTGGAAGATGTGGCACTAGGGAGCACGTAGAGGAAGTCACAGTCACATTTACACATGGAGTCCAGGGCATGTGTGCAAATGAAGGAATAGACACACCAGCATATCTCCCTTTGAATTCAAATTGTTGAAACCTATGAGGAGGAAAGGGTGGGGAGCCAGGGAACAAACATGCTCAAAATCCTAATGCTGGGGAAGAAATGGCCCTGAGATAAAAATCACATCAAGAAGAAAACCAGAGAAGAGCAATGGCTAGTTTTTACATTGAGTATATGTTTTCACTTCTCCCCTTCAATTTGACCTTCCGGTAGTTCATCCTTTGTCCTTTAGAATGCTAATCAAGCATTCAGCTGTGATCATTCTATTTTACAAACCTCTTAATACTTTACAAATTATTAAATCAGGTAGAAAATATGGTTACATCTTCTCACAACTCTTCTTTTAATGAGATTAAAATAGAATGACCTTTAGAAATCTTGGTGCTGATGGTCATCCCATAATGAGCAAGGATCTCAAAGGAGATCAACTTAATCAGGAAGTCATCCTCAGAGTAAACGATTACCCATTTCTCTAATGAAATTTAAATGGGATGATGTGCAGTCTTCAGAGGGCATTCCTTTAATGGTTAAGAGTTTCAGTAGAGACAAAGCTAAAAACAATACAATCTCTCTGGGTTGTATGGTAATCTCTGACGTGAATTTAGATTTCAAGGAAGGTGATTCTAATAAAGGAGTAATTCCCAAGAGTAGAAATTGTCCATTATCCTTTTTACAAAATTAAAACTGTAGTTAACATGAGATTATTGGATGACAATCACCTAATGTTTTATGGAGGCCCATAGATATGCATGCATTCTAAGAGGTCGTTTCAAAGGAGAATGACTTTAAAGCAACCTTTCTACCCTGGAATTTTAAGAAGGGAAATGCAGTGATACTGGGATAACAGTGGTATTGCAGTGTGCTATGTCAGGAAAGGCTCTCAGGGGAATCAACACTATCACCATTTTTCTTTTCTTTTCTTTTCTTTGTTGGTTGTTCCAGTTTAAATACAGATAAAAGGATGAGAAGAAGATGCTGACAAGTACAATAAGTATAAAATGGGAACACCTGAGATGTTCACAGATTTCAGAAGAGACTGTACAAAAACAAGAAGACTTTTCTTGGGAGTAAAATATCACCTATTCTGTTCTCTAGGAGTTTCAATGAGGATGGGAAGATACCAGTCTCATTTCTAAACTCTCATAATAAGTTTCTTAGTATTCCCATGATGGTTGAGAAAATGAAAGGAAACTAAGGCAAGAGGCCAATTCCTCAACCCCATCCAGGAATGGCTATCACATACCCTATTCTATTTAGTTTTATGTCAAGGGGTATGAGATTGTCAGGGGACTTCTGGGGCATTCCTAGGATGACTCCTCCATTTGAGAAGTAATGACTCAAGTCAGGAAGTCCTACACTTATTACATTTTATTTAGATGGATACCCCAACAACATGCCAGGACTTCAAGGTGACCAATCTAAAATAACAGACCTATCTAGCAGTTTATTTTAAACAGTGAGCTTCTTTGATTGCTGGTACTAGTTTGCACTCCTGGGAAGCTCTAGATTGTCAGAGAAAATTAAAAAGAGATAGAATTGTCCTATTTTATGAATTTCAAGTGGATGGATTTCAGCATGTCAACATGCTTCTGGGTATTATTTCATATTTACAATTATATCAGAGGTAAATTTTGATAGGAGGATCAATGAGAAAAAGCAAATTAATTTTTCCATAATTGTAAAGAGGACCCAGGTTAATAGCTTTACACATATATTGAATATGTAAATATTTGTTTGTTTACATTTAATTTTATTGGATCTTAGCATTGCATTTATTCCTTAAGTGTCCTAGGTCACATCCTGGGAAGGGCAAAATCTTTGAGAACCCCAAAATAGTCACCATTTATGTCATTCCAGGATTGATGCTAAGTGCTACATAGCATAACTAGATTTACACATAAGTTGTGATAATTGCTTGCCTTTTTTTTTTTGCCTCTCCTATATTTAACATTTCTGGCTTTTAGTCTAATGCCTTCACAATTCTTATGATAAGTGTGTGCCTCATTTCATCTTGCTGCTGGGACTTACTTGTATCTTAAATCTGATTGAATTTTCTGAATGGGTGTCTAATGGATTTACCTAATCTACAAAGAGAAACATTTTTCCTTGACAAGCTCATTAAATTTCGCACATAACTATTATATTCCACACCATCATGAGCTAAACTAGTCATAAGACACATTTTTAAGGTGCAGAATGAGTGAGTCTTCACTTACTCTTCCAAAATTTTCTCAGAGGTGCAGGGGATACCCTGTGCAATTCATATGACAATTAATAAGAGTTTAAGAAACTTTTCACTGATGAAATTCTCCTCCTGAATTAGAACACAGCACACTCAAACCCACTTAGATAATGTCACATTATACCCGTAGTCATAACAGAGCTGCATCCAAAGGAATTTTCATGGAGGAAATACAGGAACACCTGGTAAAGGTAAATGAGAGCCTCCTGAAGTAGGAGGTCCAAAACCAAAGGAAACAAAGCAATTGTCAGAAGAGAGTTATAAATTTGCTTTAAAGTCTCCTAACAACAACAAAAACAAAAACAAAACAAAACAAAAAAACCAAGAAACAAAACATGGCTAATTATAAAAACTGTAAGTTAAAAACAAATATATCCTTCAGACAAAACAGTGGTATGCTTGTTTCTTCTTTTTTTTTTTTTGTTCTCAAGTTTTCCTGAGTCAGATTTCTCCCTTGGAGTCTCCTATCTATAATATATGTTGAATCATGGCCTATATTTTCAGTAACATACAGCAAAGGAAAAGGAATTAGAGTGCTATTTTTTTTTTAAGTTTTATCTGTTGATCTGAAGGGGAGTAAAATTTTTCACCCCAAAATATACCTCTTTGACATAAGGATTATTTTGATCTAAAGGCAATACAGACCCAGAAGATTCAGGAAAAGCTCTTTGTCTCCCTCCTCAACTGCGTAAATTTACATTGAAAAGGGGATTGTACCAGAAAGTGAGCTATATAACAGGGCACCCTTTGTTTTCCAAATATCTCCTCTGCCTTCCTGTGAATGCCCCATCCCTTATCCCCATGTAGCTCCACATTCCTACCCCTTTCCTAAACTCAGGATCTTATATAAACCTCAATCACCCGAATGCTTTTTGGGTCTACCTTTTTTATGAAATTAAATACATATGAAATTAAATTTGCTTGTCTCCTGTTAAGCTGTTTTATGTCAATTTGATTGTTAGACCAGCCAAAGAACCTAAAAGGGTAGAAGGAAAATTTTTCTGCCCCCTCAGATGCAAGCTGAGACATAATGATAAAACACTATAAATTTATTTTTTTCTCTTAAAAATAAGAGATTTATTTTTTTTTCATATTTTGTTCTATTTTTTAATAATCTTTTCTTTTTAAATTAACATTGACATATAGCATATTAATATAGCTAAAGGGGCTTGATTTTGTTTTTCCTGAACAGCCTATTTTTCGACAGCTTATGGCAGAGCATTGTGAGGCTGTTGCAACACCTCCTAAGCACCCTCCAACGTCCGTGGTTATTTTCCCCTGATGAGCTGCTGCTGGTGGTGCTACTGCAGGGGCTGCTGGAGCTGTAGTTGTTCTCAAGGGAGGTCTCAGAGCCACCACTCTGGTGGCCTGTGATAGGGCCATGGTTCCTCCACCGTGGCCTGATTCTGTGGCTGGTGGGCCCGACATCCAGGATGGAACTCGAAGTGGGGGTGCTGGTCTCTGGGCTGGATCCAGGGGTGATGTCACTGGATCCAGGGGTGCCCATGCTGACCTCCGGGATGGTCCTGGAGCTGATGGTGCTCAGCTCCTGGCTGGACTCAGGATTGATGGTGCCTGCCTTCTGGAGGGCTGGGGGAGCCGCAGGCTTTTTGCCCCTCTGCCCCAACTCGTCGTCATCGTACTGCTCGACCGGTGACATAGCAGAAGTCCCTGGCTGCTCCTCCTGATCTGGAGCAGGACTCTGCTCAGTGGGATTGTAGGCCTTGATAGGAACAATGCGATGATGGAATTTAGGTTTTTTGGTCTGCAGGATGAGGTAGGTGGCCATCATGTTGTTAAAAGTCCTACTGGCCAGTGTGTCCCAGGTGTCGTCATACCGGAAGCCCAGCAGTGCCATCTCCGTCCTGACCCATGGGTCCATGTTCTCTCTGACTGGCTCACTATAGGGCATGAGGTCCTCCTCATCCTGACTGAGCCAAGGATGTGACATGATATCGAGTAAATCGCTTCTTTCCATGGGGTTCACCTTGAGCATTTTCTTTAGCAAACTCTCTAATTCAAAGGAGAAAAAGTAGGGTAAGGTGTACTTCCCCTTTATCACCTGTTGTCCCAGTTCCATCCAATTCTGTGCATCGAATGGGAGGGTTCCTGCCACCATTCTGTATAATGTGATGCCCAGGCTCCACACATCGACCACTGGTCCTTCATAAAGTTTACCCTGAAACAGTTCTGGAGCTGAATAGGAAGAGGTGCCACATATTGTGTTTAATTTGCTGTCCATACATTCGGTGCTTAATCCGAAATCCACGGTTTTAACTTTCCTTTTCTGGTCGAATAAAATGTTCTCGGGCTTTATATCCCGGCGTGTGATTCCGCACTGATGAAAACAATAAACGGCTGATAAAAGCTGTCGAAAGCTGACACGGGCCTCCCTCTCCTTCATTGGTCCATGAGCTGTCAAATGGTCCATCATACTGCCACCACCAAGATATTCCATTACAAGGAAGAAGAACTCTTTGGTTTCAATATCCTCATACAGCTGCACGATGTTTGGGTGCTGCAGAGCTCTCATGCACTTCACTTCTCGCATGAGAAATCTATGGAGACTGACAGGGGTCTTTAGATTTACAATTTTTATAGCCACTTGGGCCCCAGTGGGAAGATGTTCAGCCAGCTTCACCTTGGCATAGCTGCCCTCACCAATGGTATCTAGGAGCTTATAACACCCATTAAGGAACACCTGGTCAGCAGGAGTGGCTCGATGTTCATGTGCCATGGTGGCCAGCTGACACTACACTCACTGACAATACTAACAATGCTAATAAACAATAAAAACTGTACTAACTAGCTGACTAAATATACTAACTATATTAACAAAATTATTAACTGTGATAATAAACAATAACTATACTATTATAAATTTATAAATGGGGGATAAAAGGAGAAAACAAACTAGCTAGTCCAAATCCAACAGGTCACTGCAAATTAGCTTCCTGGGCTTATATGGACTAAACCCTCAGCCCAGCTAGGACCTTATATACGAATGTTTGTAATTACATCACACTGGTGCTTTATGAGGTCAGAGCCCAAAACGGACCAATCACAGCTGAGGATAAACTACAGTATTGTTGTTTTTTACTCAATTTTTGGTCTCAAAACCCCTTTACACTGAAAAAAAAGGGGGGCAGGGAAGGACCCCAAAGAGCTTTTTGTTTATGTGGGACATTGCAGGATATTTCCTTTAGTAGAATTTAAAATCTGTAGGATGCTTAGAAAAAAAAAGAAAGACATATTAAAATATTCTTCCAGGGGTGGAGACTGGGGTGTAGGGTGGTGAATAGTGTTATATTTTGAAAAGTCCCTGAGATATGATATGTTTTCACTCCCTCAGCCAAGAAATGCTGCTGCCCATTGAGAATCACTGCTTGGTTGTATAATGAATTAGCTTTTTATGTAAAATGTTTATTTAAAATGTATCTCCAAGCAATTGTTCTTAAAACCTATCTTCTGCTTATTAATACCATGGGTTAGACAAGTAGTTCCCTCAGGAAAAAGCTTTCAGGTGTGTATGCATTTTGGGTACTTGAAGGTTTTTTCATTTGTTTCTTTTTAATACATGGAACCTTTTTAAAAGTGAAAAAAAGTGGAAAGTGGTAATAAAAAATATATTGGGGGAAATAGATTATATAAATGCCTAATCCTTGTGCTGTACATCTGAAACTAATATAGAATAATATTGAATGTCAGCTACAATTACACACACACACACACACACACACACAAACATATCATCACAGAATGTAAAGTACAGCATAGGGGATACAGTCAACGGTATTGTAATAGCTAGGTACAATGTCAGATTGGTAGTAGACTTGGTGGGGTTATCACTTTGTGAAGGGTGTAAATGTCTAATCATTATGTTGTTTTGTACACTTGAAACTAATAAAAAAATAAATAAAATAAATAATGGTGCCAGACCCAAAAGAAGAAAGAATTCTGGCTAGGGGGAAGAAGGTCTGGGTTACGAGATATATTTTCTGTTCTGAAAATTTCAAGAACCTAAATTTACTCCCTTTTCAAAGCTGGGTCTTAGGTTGCTGTTAGTAAATCACACATGCATCTAGTGAGTAATAATCCATGACATTGAAAATGTGCCTTTGTGCAAGTGTAATTAAGGATGTCTCACTGTTGATGTACACCAGGCTGGGATCTATGCACAGTGATTCCAATAGTCCAGTTCACACCCAAATATCCATTTTGTCCCCTCTCTCCACAAAGAAAATGAAACTAGACCACCTTTTTACACTATATACAAGAATAAAGTCAAAATTGATTAAAGACTTAAATGTAAGACCCAAAACTGTAAAACTCCTAGTACAAAATATAGGAAGTAAATTCTTTGACATTTATCTTCATAATAATTTTTAGATATGTCTCCTCAGGTGTCACGTCCTGCGCGGCAAGGGCAAGTGGGACACGAGAGGGGCGACGCAGATTAAGGAAAAACAAGAGACAAAAGGAAGATAAGAGCGAGACCAAGGGACTCAGCCAAAGACGACTGAGCCCAAGGGACTCAGCCAAGGAAGACTGAGCCCCGAATCGGGTCAGCGCATAGCTTTTATTGAGAATTTTCAAGGAAGCAAACTGTAACAAATCATTAACGGTGGTTTGTAGTTCTCAGGATTTACACAGTCCTCTACTCCCCTGTAAGTGCTCTTTCCAGGGTGTACTGTGACTTACTCTTTCGTTAAAGGATTACCTTGTCTTTATTATGATAATTGCTATGAAACCCAGACTTGGTTTCTGTAAGTCACCTAAAGAATGTTTACTAAAGCTATCTTGACTATCTAGAAAACATCCTAAATTCTAGCAGTTAAACACAATCATAAAACTCACAGTATACTTGAGCTATACCAAAAGACTAGGAGTGGCTGTGTTTAAGGTAAAAGCATCTAAAATCTATTCGTTTGTAAATAACAATACCTAGCAACCAAAAGGGTTTCACACCTCTTATCCTACAGAGGGCTGCATCCGTTTCTCAGTCAAAGCTTCAGTATCTGTTGCTGCAACAAGGCACTGGGCAAAGGAATTCACACAAGGCTGATTAACAAATCCATGGTCAGCGGATGTCTTAGAGCTGCCTCTTACCAGGAACTGTCATGGCCTGAAGACTTAATCTTCCAGGAGACTATTCACAGTAGGGCCCTTAGGCAAATGCATCAGCTTCTCACAGGCCTGAGTTTTCTGGCCTGAGTTTGTCAGAGGCCTGTGCCTCAGTTTCCAAGGGGCTTGAGTCCCCAGTATCTCAGTTCAGGGGTCCCCCATGGAACTACCGCCTGGCTTGGGTTGTCTCCCCACTTTTAGGAGATCTTACCCGTCCTTGGCTGCATAGTTAGCTCATTGGGGTACCACAGGAACATGTCACAAGTGTAGTGAATATATTGTCTCCTATAGAAGAAAAGGCACATGGGTTCATAGAGACAGAAGATATTACATGACCAACCATAAGGCAGCACCCCTAATATCCAGTGCTGAGCAGGGCAATGTGGCCTTGTCAGACACTGGGGTGCTGTCAGCTTCCCACACTCAGGCAAGGGAAACAAAAGAAAAGAAAAATAAACAAATGGAATTGCATTATACTGAAAAGCTTTTGCCCAGAAAAAATAAACTCATTAATGAAATAAAAAGACACCTTAACAAATGGGAGAAGATAGTCACAGATAATATATCCAATAAGGAGGTAACATCCAAAATATATAAGGAACTCATACAACTTTTTTATTTTATTTTATTTTAATTAGCTTCAGGTGTACAACACAGTGCAATAATTATACTTTTTACCCCTCAAAGTGACAACCACCCTCCCCCAATTCTCCCCCTCACTCTTCCCCCCCATATCATACTATCTATTACAATTCCCTTGACTCCCTTCCACCATATAATCCACATCCCGTGACTATCTATATATTCAATTACAGTTGGCATACAATACTACACAACATCAATTTCAGGTATACAGTGCAGTGATCAAGCCTCTACTCCATCCATGAAGTGGTATCCCTAACTAGACATGTGACCATCTGACACGCCACAAAACTTTTACAACATTATTATATTCCCCGAACTGTGTTTCATATCCCTGTGGCAATATTGTAGTTGTCTATTTATGCTGTCTAATCCTTTCCCCTTCCCCCTTATCCCCACCCCCCTCCCAACTAGCAACCCTCAGTTTTTCCTCTATATCTATGAGTCTGTTTACTTTGATCGTTCATTCAGTTTTTCAGATTCCACATATAAGTGAGATCATATGGTACTTGTCTTCTCTGACTGACTTATTTCACTTAACATAATATTCTCTTCACAACAGTATCAATTACATTCCCAGAACTGCCCCCATATCCCTGCGGCAACATTGTAGTCACCCACCTAAGCTATCCAAAACCTTCCCCCTCGCCCTCTTCCCCACTCCCTCCCAGCCAGCAACCATCAGTTTTTCCTTTATATCTGCTTGATATGACTTCAGTCTTCTTAAATTTACTGAGACTTGTTTTGTGGCCTAACGTGGTTTATCTTGGAAAATGGCCAATGTGTACTTGAGAAGAATGTATATTCTGTTTTTTCAGGGTGAAATGCTCTAAAAATATCAACGTAGTCCAGCTGGTCTAAAGTGCCATTTAAGGCCCCTCTTTCTGTGTTGATTTTCTGTCTAAAGAGTCTGTCCAATGGTGACAATGGGGTGTTGAAGTCCCCTACTATGATAGTGTTACTGTTGATCTCTGTCTTTATGTCTGTCAAAATCTGTTATATGTAATTAGGGGTTCCTATGTTGGGTGCATAGATGTTTATTAAGGTTATAGTGCCCTTCTTTGTCTTTTATTATAGTCATTTTAAAGTCTATTTTGTCCAAAATAAGTACTGCTACTCCAGCTTTTTTTTTTCCTTATTTCCATTTGCATGAAATATCTTATTCCATCTGTAAACAGCATATACATGTGTCCTATTTTCGTATCCACTCAGCCACTCTCTGTCTTTTGATTGGAGCATTTAGCCCATTCACATTTAAAATGATTATTGATAGGTGCATATGTATTGTCATTTTGTTATTTGTATTCCTGGTCTTCCTGGGTTACCTTGTTTACCCCTTTCTTTTGTTTAAAAAAGCCCTTTTAACATTTCTTGCAATGCTGGCTTGGTGGTAATGAATTCCTTAAGCTTGTTCTTTTCTGAGAAGCTCTTTATTTCTCCTTCAATTTTAAGTGATAGCCGTGCTGGGTAGAGCAATCTTGGTTGTAGGCCTTTATTTTGTGCCACTTTGAATATCTCCTGCCACTCCCTTCTGGCCTGCAGAGTTTCTGTAGACAAGTCAGCTGTTAGTCTAACAGGAGTTCCTTTGTATGTAACCTGCTATCTTTCTCTTGCTGCCTCTAGGATTCTGTCTCTGTCTTTAACCTTTGTTAGGGCTGGCCGAATGGCTCAGTTGGTTAAGAGCTCGCTCAAGTAGTGCAAGCTGAGCTCTGAGCAACAGCGGTTCAAGGCTAACCCAAGCTGAGTTGCTGTTAAGCTGCCAACAGGTGGCAGGATGGCTCAGCTAAAAAAAAAAAAAAATGTGTTAACTTTTGCCATTTTAACTATGATGTGTCTTGCTGTGGACCTGGTTGGGTTCAGCTTGTTTGGAACCCTCTGCACTTCCTGGTCATGTATGTTGATTTACTTCACCAGGGTAGGGAAGTTTTCAGTCATTTTTTCAAATACATTCTCGACCCCTTGCTTCTTCTCTTCTCCTTCTGGTATTCCTATGATTCGAATGTGGTTCGGAGTCAGCTTGTCCCATAGGGCTCTTAAACTATTTTCATTGTTTTTATTCTTTGTTTTTTTTGTTGTGTCCATTGGGTGATTTCTGTTATTTTATCTTCCAAATCACTGATCCGCTCCTCTGCTTCATCTACTCTACTGGTGATTCCTTTGACTGTGTTCTTCATTTCAGTTATTGTATTCTTTAGTGCTAACTGGTTGTTTTTTATGATTTCTCTATCCTTCCTTATCTCCTCACTATGTTTATTAAACATTCTTATCATCAGTGTTCTAAACTGTGTCTCTGAAAGGTTGAATCCCTCTGTTTCATTTAGTTCCATTTCTAGAGGTTTCTTCTGATGTTTTACTTGTGACATATTTCTTTGTTTACCCATTCTGGCTGTCGCTCTTGGATTGCTTTGATGTATTAGATAGATCACCAGGAGAGCCCTGGTTGGATCATGCATGCACACAGCTCACAGCCCAACACTCCCAGGAAAATTCCCAGTCTCAGCCTGTCCCAATCAGCCACTCGCAGATCAGGCCGAGCAGTCCGACAACCAATCACCAGCCTGGCAACTCTGCAAGCGCAGTGCGGAGAGCTGGGACCCAAGATGGCTTGCGCACTCCCGCGTCTCAGTGAGCAGGCTGTTGGAGCAGGAGGGCACCTGTCCACGTTTCCTTGGCAACGCAGTATAAGCCGGGCGGAGGGTGGGGATCCAAGGCCGCAGGCACGCGCGCATGCACACACGCACTTCTGCTCCAATTCCACCAGATCAACGGGGTCTCGGACCTGATCCTCCGTGGGAGGGCCCAATCCCAACAAAATGTCGCCCTCCCTACACCACTCACGTGCAGGCTCCACACCATGGAAACAACAGTCCAAAAACCTCCAGCCTTTGCACCAAAGGTGCTCAGTTCAGTCCGTCCCCGCAGGCTCCCGGGTCCGGCTCACACAGCCACTCCCTCCACCAGGAACCAGGTAAGTGCTCAGCGGCGAGCAAGCCCCGGGGCTGGCCCCACTGATTCTCCAGCCGCTCTCAGCCTCACCGAGCTGAGCAAAGAGAGTCCTCACTAATTTACTGCCGGCTATCTTAGAACTCCTCTTCCCGACAAAGGAACTCTAGGCTGGTGAGCTTGGTGTGTAGCTGGAGGGTCTCTTGCCCAACCAGACAAGCTTCCCATGGCTGGGGCTTCCCTCATGGGGTTCGCCCTCTCTCATCTCTGCCCCTCCTACCAGACCCGACGCAGCTTCCTCTTTAAGTTCTTCATTTAGTGGTTCTGTTCATCTAGTGTTCCGGGGACCTCCAGGGTTGAATGCTGTATAATTTGTTTGTAATTTTGGTGTGATCCTGGGAGGCAGTTAGTACAGTGCCTGTCTATTGCACCATTTTACCAGAGCGTCTAAATTTATTTTTTAAAAAGAAGGACAAATTATTCTAAATTCTCAGCTCTTTAATGTCTAAGACAAAATGTCTACAAACAAAAAATGAGAAGTGAGTGAACACTGTATTGTTTAGGTAAATATCCAATTAGTTCTTGTTAATAAGTTTTGGATAAGTTTAAGCCTGAGGAAGGACTATGACTTCCAAAAGGTGCATAAAAAGCACCTGAGAACTAGAGAGAGTAGGGAGGTGGAGGGTGAATAAAATGTATCTTCCTGTCAAACACATCTCTAAGTTTTCCACATTCTTAGTGAACTGTAGTTTTCTTATTCATGAATTTATGAAATGAAAGAATTGAAGGTGGATTGAAACAGACTGATCTGTGGATATAATAATAAATTGGATCTACTTCCTGGCCTCTCCACCTCATCACAGATCGGGGAGAGAGACATGCACAGATGAATATAATACATGGTAACAAGCACCATCAAGGGTAAGGAAAAGAATAGCTTTGGTTAAAGATCCTCTTTGTTCCAAGACCATAACTCTATCTCACAACACAGTGAAGCAATTAAATGAGCCAATTCATACCAAGTGCCTGACTGATAGACTACTCAATTAGTCCTAGCTAGTGAAATCCCTGGTTAACAATAATTGTGCCAGATATGATGAACTAACTTTTATTGACACTGCACTACAGTGCTAGACATAATAGTAAGTACTTTACCTGTATTCACTAATTAAATCCTCATAAAAATTCCTTGAGGTAGATGTTTCACAGAGGTTAAGCGATTTGCCCAGTTACAAAGTTAGGAGGGATGGGGTAAATTAAAATCCAGGCACTCAAAGAGCTTGGGCTCCAAAATATTATGTTATGCTATACTACTACTAGCAACAAGCCCCAAATAGCTACAATCAAGGAAATGTATCAAATGGACATTTCTATGAGGCATAAAAATTACTGCAAAGCTTCATCAAAATATATATTCGTATAATTATATAAATTTTCCCTATATTACATAAGCTGATTTCTGCAGTGTTATGCAACGTGTGGTCTGAAGACCTCTCATAATCAACTCACCTGAATGGTTAATTCCTGGCCCCACCCCAAATCTATAAATAGAGTTTATATTAGGAGTTTGTATTGCTAAAAGCTCTAAATATGATTTCTATGGATAATCACATTTGAGAACATCTGTTATAAAGAGCATTATACAAATGGGAAAGGCAAGGAAAGTCATGGAAGATATATGTGTGTTAGTCCAGGTTCTCCAAGAAGCAGACAGCAAGAAAGGATTAAGTGTGCAAGAATTTTTTTTTTATCATGTTCCTTCTTATATGTATCAAAACTCATACTGAACCATGAGTTCTGGGTTGCAGAAAAGGATTTATTTTTTTGCACCTATCTGTAAGTCTTTGTCTACAAGTTAAACAAAAACAAACACAAGTGAAATAGTGCACAAGAATTTCTATCCAGGGAAAAGCCTGTGAGGCAATGTTGAACTTTACCTGAGCTCCATGCTTTTGAAATCAGTGATGGTTAAAAAATGCATCCCCTTTTGTGTTCCAAGAAATGGCTTAGTGTAAAGAACCGCTCTTGTCCCTTGACTGAAACAAAACTGGCAGATGAACCGCTTGTTTATTTATGACAAAGTCAGACACAGACTACAAATTCCCATTCTGTGTCTTAGAAATTCTTGGTAAAACTGTGTCACCACTGTCCAACTGGATAAAATGCCTACTATCTTGAATTAACCAAACTTGAGTTAAGAGTCACTATTTCCCCCAGTTCCCTGAAATCTAGCCCATCCTTGAGCATTGGAAAATTGGGATGCTGAACAACCCCTTCTTAGAACAGCCCCTCCAAGAATCAGCTGACTTCAGGGGTCAATATTCCCTAATTGCCTGATCACACCACTCACTTACCCCACTTGCCTACACTTGGTTATTTCTAGCTTTTTTTTTACTCCTCCCTGTGAAAGGAAAGCCCCTTTCTGCCTGACCTTGCAACCCTTATGGTAAGAGAGTTCTCCCTCTTTCAATGCTCCTCCCCACTCCACCCCCACCCCACCCCTGCCTTTATCACAATAGTTTTCTTGTATAAAGTCTCTTCCTACCTAACTCTGGATTTTTTTCTTCTTTGACACACCAGGGTGGAAGTCTGACCCAAAGTGAGTAAGAGAGGACACGAAGGACGGGTGGAAGCATCCTCAACTTCCCTATAGTTCGTGGAAAGTCCGCTATCGGAGGAGGCCATGTCTCCCTGGAACCAGTCTGCTTTAGGAATCATGCTGTACTCAATCCTTGGCTGGAAGCAGCCCGTGGAAACCGTGTTCAGACACATTCATGGACTTCAGAATGCACAGTGGGGGCCCTTATGCAGCAACTGTGCTCCCTGGAGTTGAAGTCTACAAAGCACATGTCATGGCTGCTACAATGTGTTTCAAACTATAATGCCCTAGACCATTAAGACCCCTCCATCAGCTGCATCCAGTACAATAATAGCAACAATGAGCCAGTACTGGCCATAGTTGCACTCTCATACATATAGAGCCGGCAAAAAGTGAAGGGCGCCTAGGTGTGGCTACTTGCTTAGATAAGTTTGAATATGCTATGGCCAGAATGTACAATAGAATGAGTAATAAATTGTGAGTTTCTAATGGGAGGACATCAAACAGATGCTCTTAGTAGCTTTAACTTATCTTCTGAGGTTGGGCATACCAATGGGGAAAGAGATTTGAACCTGTGTCTCTATTTACTGAGCGCACTTGGAGAACAGCATAAATGAGAAAATAAGGTAATGTAGATGAGCAGTGACACTGTTGGAGTCCAGCTCTTGTAAAGCTGGGCAGCTCGCTTTGCCTTGCTAGGTTTCTTCATCTGAAAAAAAACTAAACATCTTTATCACTATATCTCACAGGGGTGCTGGAAAATGACATGACATACATGAAATATTTCATAGGGAAAAGAAACCGCATCAATGTGGATTTGAACTCAGCTTGAGTTTTTGCAGAAATGGGCAGACATTGTTTTGCATGATTTTGAGGCACTGTTTTGCAGCTCATAGAAACTATACCCCTTTATGTGTTAGTCTTTGAAGTTGAAGTTTTCAGTGTAGTATGTAGAGGCGCAAGGAATACAAGAGGAAGAAGACGAAGGCAATGAGAACTGAAAGAAGGGAGACAATTAGATTTGTTAATTTCCTACTCTGGTGTGTAGAACTATGCAAAGTACAGGCTTAACCACACATAATGACTTTTCAGTTATAGAATAAGCACCATCTTGAAAAGTTATAGTGCTTTTTGGACACTAACTCTCTTGTTTTCAATATGATAATTTTTTCCTCCCAAAATACACTAAATAAATACAGTATAGAAGGCAATATTTCAGCATTATAGCTTCAGGCGAAGACATATTCACCAATTTACTTGACACCAAAGCTTCCAGTTAGAGAGCATCATAAGGAATAAATCTGAATGAGTTACACTGTGAATGATCGTAAATGGTTTTGCTTTGCATATAGATGCTGAGCAAGTGTGATGACAAAACAGCCCTAAGACTCTTCAGTTTGTTTGCCTGGGTGATGTTCCCATGTATGTCAAAGTTCTATTGTTGTAGCTCTTATTTTGGTTTAAAAGAGTTCTTTTTTGCTGTAAATTTATTAAGTGTAGTTTAAGGACAAGATAGCCATAAACCACAAAAGGCTGAAAATGTGTTGAAGAAAATAGTTTAAATAATGAACTTGGATATATAGCAAAAGGAAATGAAAACAGTGCATCAAAGAGATATCTGCACCTACATGTTCACTGCAGCATTATTCGCAGCTGCCAAGATATGGAAACAATGTGTCTATCGATGGATGAATGGATAAAGAAGATGCTGCCAAATGCACAATCAACTATTATTACTCAGCCAGGAGAAAGAAGGAACTGCCATTTCCAACAACATGATGGAACTTGAGGGAATTATGCTAGTGAAATAAGCCAGACAGAGAAAGACAAATACTGCTTGGTATCACTGATATGTGGAATCTAAAAAGAAAAAAACAAACAAAAAAAAAAAAAACAAGAAAAAGTCAAATTTATAGAAACAGAGTAGAAAAGTAGTTGCCAGCGCCTGGGGACGGGGTATAGGGAGAGGTTGGCAAAAGGCTACAAATATGCAGCTTTAAGATGAATAAGGCCTGAGGGTCTAATGTAAAGCATTGTCACTGCAGTTCATAGCACTGCACTATATAATTGAAATTTGCTAATAGAGTAGAACTTAAACATTCTCATTCCCATTCCCCCAAAAAACACATACAGAGAGTGTCAAAAAAAAAATGTATACACATTTTAAGAAAGTAAAAAACTGTATTAAAATTGTAATAATATATACCAATAACAAAAGAAGAATATGAGTCACGTTTGACTTCTGCAATTTCAAGAGGTACTTAAAGTGGTTCCCATCAGCATAATTTTAATAGTTTCCTGTCTTAAAATGTGTATACATATTATTTTTGGCACTCTCTGTTTGCAAGGTGATGGATGTGTTAATTAGCTAGATGGGGGAATCCTTTCTCAATATATGTGTATATCAAATCATCACAATGCACATTTTACTATCTTACAATATGTCAATTATATCTCAATGAAGTTGAAATATAAATAAATACAAATAATGTCCTTCTGAAGAACAACTGTTTACATCTTTTACAACTATCTCTTATCCATCTTTCTCTTACTCTTTCAGAGAGTACTCATTTGTTATATTAAATTTTAAATACAAATAATGTTATTTTACTTTGAAATGCTTGTTTATTACTTACATGAACTTCTTTTCACTATGTAATTGATATATGTTTTCAATGTTTGCACTTCTGTTTCTGTGTACCTTACTAGCGCAGCGATTCTCAATCTGGTGGAAACACCTGGTGGCAAACATTCAATTTTGAGATCTTCTGTTAGGAATAGTTCAAGTATCATATGAGTAAAATATTTAGAATTTATTCTGAGTTACCCCATTTATTATGTCAATAATTTACTTGAATTTTCACGTTTTATTAAAAGGGAGGAAAACAAGAAAGAGTAATTGCTTTTAACTTTATGTGGATGATAGCCCTTTGAGGATCTAACAGAAGCTATGAATCTTCTCACACACACAAAAAGAAACACATATCCCTATACATAATGTGTGTGCGCACATGTGTGTGCACGTGTGTATGGCATTGCGTGTGTGCATGTGCATGCGTGTGCACATGTGCATACATGTGCATGTGTATCTGCATGTGTGTTTGCATGTGTATGCACGTGTGTGGTGTATGCACGTGAGTATGCATGTGTGTACATGTCCATGTGTATGTGCATGTGTGTATATGTGTGCATGTTTGTGCATATGTGTGCGTGTGTGTGAGCATGTGCACACACACATGCAGCTAACCCCATAGGAACATCCACAGGAGGAGGTTATATTTGTGACTACCCTTTGCTAGCTACCACTGGAATATAAATTTATTTTTGTACATGTGTCTGATGGTGAAGATGAAAGTGACTCCTCCTGAGCAGGTATACATTGTTCATCTCACCAAGGGCACAACTTTGCCACCTTGAGAGATTTAATTCACCACCACCCATTTGACTTACGTTTGGGGATTGCAAAGTGAAATCTCAGAAGCTTTTAATTTCCCCAAAGTTTTCAACAGTTGTGATTTCAGACTCTACCATCTACACAAAACTGAGTATCACTCTTCCCAGGATGGGGAGGTACATTTTACCTAGAGAGACACAGAGCAGATCTTTTGTCAGCTCATTGTTAACCTTGAAAAACATCCCATTAGTGTCATTCCTAATTGGAGGGAAGGAAATCAGGTGGCAATCCTTTGTTATTCATGTTGTTTTCTAACTTGGTGTGCATGTGGTATTTCAATGATAAGCAGATTCACTGATGAGAAAGAGCAGAACATGACAATAATCAGTATGCAAAAATGCATCTAATGAGGAATTCCCACCAGGCACAAAGCACCAAGGTAGGCTTGGAGGGATAAGCTAGAGCATTGGAAAAAGGATATGAGGTTCATCAATCCAAAGGATTATTTCAGGTAAGATTCTTATTTTTAGGTTTGCCATGTTCAACAATCCTCCTACAATGGCACGGGGCAAACTAAATATTACTCCTCTTAACTCTTAGATCCTCATTGCATAACACCAAAGTAAGCATTAGGTCACATTCTGTTAGCCCAACACAGAACACATTCGTCCCTGTTTTCTTATTTGAGTCTCACAACATCAACATGATATGTATTATTATTTCCCTTTTAAAGAGAAACAGAAGTTACGTGACTTGCCAAGGTACCAGAGCCACTGCTTGCTATACAAGTGCTTTGTGCAAATTATAAACTAAACATCTTAATTCAAGCTATTGGAAGACACTTAACTTCCGTCAATTGGAAATTTTCTATAATATGTTTTTTTTCTAGAATAAGACACTCTACTACTGTCATGTCATAGAAAGAGTTTGACCTCTGTGATCAGTCTACACTCCAAACATTTTCCCCACTGAGTTCATTAACTCGATGTTTAATGTCCTATAGGCAATGTCAATATCCTGTCTGGACAAGCTTACAGCCCTTGCACATTCCCTGGATGGAATATGAAGAGGGATGATCGAGCTTCTCACCACTTCCGTAGAGTGAGTCATCAGGAGGAAGCAGACTCAGATGTCCCTTTCCACTAAGGAGCACATTAAGAGAACAACCCCCAAGAGGGAGACCAGGCACCTAATAGACCAAGGGTTAGATGCTGAACAGTCAAGAAAAAAACATCAAAAGTCCTTCACAAGGACTATGCTAGTTGACGTTTTCACAAACATGTTTCATTTTATCCTCTCTGCAGCCCTTTGTGGTCAACATGAATCATAGGAGGAAACTGAATTTGTTCAAGGTTACACAGATAGTATTTAATCAATTCATGATTTGAATCCAGATAACTTTAACTCCAAAGCCTACAACTTTCTTCAAATTCCACAAGGTGAGGAATGTTCTTTAAGTTCCATATATGTGACTTATATTTGCCTTTAGATTTTTCATTTATTGGAAGCAGAAAAAAGATACTCTACCAGAATTCTGACTATTTAAAGTTTACAGTATATACTATTTGCTTAATCAATATCATATACTCTTTAAATGATCTCTTCAGATAGAAAATAAATGTATAAATCTAACCCCAAAAGAAAAACAAAAAATTATTTTTCCCTCTATGCAGTGCATTTTTGTTGTTGTTCTAGGATATTTGGAGATATAATGAGAGAGCTTAGTAAGTATATAAGGAAAACGACTTCATAATCTGAATCCATTAGAGACTAAATGGTCTAGGAAAGCAACAAAAAGAGACAACACAACTTGAAGGGCAGCAGAAGGAATTAAAACTTAAAAAGGTAAAGGAGTTCCTTGCTAGCCCCCAAAAGGAAGGGTTACTAACAGATAAAACCTGTTTCTAAACTCTCTGATTCTCAGCAAGAATAATATTGTTCCTTTTGGAATAATAAGTCTTCAAACAAAAGTGCTAGTGTTGAAAGACTTGGGTATGTCAGGACTAAATTGTTTAGAATTTAGAAGTCACCTGGTCTGGGGGAGATGATCCTGAGTCTGACAGAATTTAATTAATGAACTCAGCAAATCACTAGCAATGAATTTTAAATGATATCATGATATATAGCAAAAGCAGGAAGTGGGATATAAGACCAATACCTATATAGTTAAGGAATAGATTTCATGAGCTATCCATAAGAATATGATAGACCATTAGAAGTGAAACAGTAGGATATTAAAATAAATAAAAAAACCCATTAGACTGGGGAACATCACATATTTCATAATCGTATATACCTATACATTTTTCCTGGGAGGAATGATGCATTCTCTAAATATAAAATATCATGGATTCTTATGTCACAGTCATTACTTTTATGTATTACTAAATTAGGCTTAGCTATCCTGCTCTATAGACATATAGAAATATTATAGATGAGATTCTATGTCAAATGCCTGCCCAAAATGGCCTTATCCCAATCATCCCATGAAAAATCCTGAGTTTATAATTTACCTTATGATTTTTCACTCTGCTGTTCCTACCTGGGCAACTCAGTGTTTTTTGTTTTTCTGTTTGTTTTTATATAATTTTTAAAAAGAGTCTGGCACTTATTTCCCCCCAATAGTGAGGAAGACAGTCCTTTATGGTGGTCTTTAGAATTAGATCTTGGGTGAAATCTCAACTCAGTCCCTTCATATTTCTGAAATCTTGGGCAAGTTACCTGACTTCTCGGATTCGGGGCTTTCTCTTTTCACAATGGAAACTATTGCAACCTACAGTATAGGACTGCTCAGGAATTTCATAATGTGAAATCGTAGCCATAGAGATTTTCTGGAGTTAGGAAAAGGGAAAAGAGCTCTAGGCTAGGAGCCAGAGGAGCTGGGTTCAAGCCTGGGCTATGTTTCCTGCAAGCTATCTAGTTTCATAATATACATGTGTTAGCCTCAGAGTACCATGCCTGTACCAACATTGTACTTATGTTTAAGTGGAATTATGGTTCTCTGATCCTTATCACATCATTAGCAAATCAATAAGACAAATCCTAAAACCATGAATGCCATAGAACTTATGAAATATTAGAGGTGGAAAGAATGTAGAATATACTATGATATTGTTATTTTTTCTTTAATGCATAAAGAGATGGAGTCCCAGAAACCCGCTTACTCAACAGAATAAGGTAATGACAAGACCTGAATCAGAAATCCCAGTTTTATGAAACTTTCCATTACTGTACCATTTTTCATATGGGGCTCTTGTAGTATGAAATACACCTTGAAACAACAAGACACCAATCAGGGCTTAAAAAGTAATTTTTGGAAATGAAAGAAAAAACTGCAAGAATAATGTATTAGATAATAGCACTTGGCCTGTACTCAGGTGAATTTAATCTTTTCTTGTGGGATGACTTGCTTTCCTTTCTCCAGTTAGCTTGCCTTTTAAGCTAATTTTGTAACATCTGAGGTTACTATTTTCAGTTTCCAATTTGTAAGCCCCTTTCCATTTTCCAGATCATTACCATTTAAAATGTTCTGATCATTCTTCTTGAGAGTTCTTGAAGTAATTACAAGAAATCCTCTGGATGGGTCCCTGACCTCTGACAGGACTCTTCCAATGCTAGGGCTGGTGCAAGGCTCAGGGGCCTTATTTATACCTCTTCATTGCAGTGTCTCATAAGGTACACTCTCACTTATTTATCTGACAGAGATTTATTAAATGCTGACACTGTCAAGCACTAGATTCATCACTGGGTTAGCTTTCTACTTAGGGAGAAAAACAATAATTACAATATGTTCTGATAACTGCTGTGATAAAAGTAGTCACAGGATTCTGTGTGAACCCAACATGATAGGGTCAGATGAGATAGGGTTCTCAGTAGAGGAGTGTGACATTTATAGGGCACCATCAAGGGTAAATCATAGTGTTCAGAAACTGTATGATGTTCCATATGCCCAAAGAAAGGGAACTTGGCATCCTGAGTAAATGAAACAGTAAACTCTCTTTATTCTACTGCCTAAATATACTCAAATGCATCCATTTCACTTTCTAATCCTACCCAAGCCTGCATCATCTCTTACCTAAATTATTTTGCTTAGCACACTAATTGTTCTCTGGTTTCCACTCTTGCTCGGTGCAATTCATTCTCCTCCTAGCAGCCAGGCTTTTTTTGTTGAGAAGCAAATCAGATCATGTTTCACACTTCACTGGCTCTCCACTGAACTTAGAATAAAATTCACATTCCTTGCATGACTTACCAGATCCTGTGATCTAGCCCTTGCCTACCTCTCCAGCCTTTACCACTTGCCTTTCTCTCCCTTTCTTACTCAGCACCAATAACTTTCATTCTATTCCTAAAACAAGAGTTCTTTCTTTCCCACCATAGACTTTACACATGCTATTCTCCTTGTCTGGAATGACTTTACCTAAATATTTCCAAGGATAAGAACTTCTTGCTTGTAGTGTTCAAGTCACATATCATTCTCTCAATGAATCCTCCTCTGACATATTCTGTGCCCAGATTATGTCACATCGCCCTGTTTTTTCTTTCTTTATAGCAATTATCATGACATAAATTCATTCATTAATTTGTTTACATATTGTTTGTTTCACTGCACTAGAATGTAGTCTCCAAGTGTAAAAACCTTATTTATGTTATTTTCTACCATTTCCCAAATGCCTAGGAAGTACATTGAATAAAGCAGGTCTTCAATAAGCATTTCCTGGCTGAATGACAATGTAGAAGTAGATAAGCATTACATAGCAAAGCCTGACATATGTTGTGGCCACACTGATAAATAGGATGCATCTCCAACCATACTGTGGTTCAGAAGTCAAGACTGATGATGCCACACCCACACCAAGTGGATATGAAAATGTTTATTAATTATATAGCTAGACTTTGAAGGAAAACAGGAAAATCTTCCCAAGCTGGTCCAAAAGGCTTTGAAAGGCTAAGGAAAAAAGGCTGGCTTGGGGTTCCTATCATGGTTAGGATAAGGACAGGTGCTTGCATGGATTGAATCTCACAGCGCCAAAGGAAGAAGCACCCAGGCTTTCTTACATGTTTACCTGGATATGAGCAGAAGGCAAAGAAGAGGGACAAGGCTTAAAACTTGTTTGTAGTCCAACATCAAAAAATGGAGTCAGCCTCTTTATTACAGACTGCCACCCCAAAGTGTTCAAACTATATAAAAAGGAGCATGGGAGATTCCTGAAACATTTTAAGCATGATGAGCTTTACATTTTAGAAATATTGATCTAGCTGCACTTCCGAGAAAGCATCAGGGGGATAAAACAGGACATCAGGGGGACATTTAGGCTACTGCAGTAGCCTACGTGAGAGAGGATGGAAGCTCCATAATAGAGATTTGTAGAGGCTATGACGAGAGAGTGTGGAGAGATCGGGACAGATTTGAGAGACATATCATAGTGGGAAAAAAACTGTATCACCAGATTACATTTCCTTAAAATCATCATTAATTTGGATTCTGATAAAACAACCACAGAAAATTCAGTAAGTAGCTTAAGATGAAATGGTCTCTCTCGAAGTGAAAAACAGTGAAAACCGTGGACCACTTCTGAAAATAGAGTCTCTGAAGGTTATAAGAGGGCATCAAGTAGGTCGTGCCCAGGAAGAGATGGGTTACAGGGAAGTAACCCGGGTGAAGTTCTGAGCAGGTTCCAGATACTTGTGAGATCAGTCGTTGATGCCAGACTGATATCTTGAGATGTTGAGATCCCATTTCAAGATCTGCTTTCTATTGAGCTTAATTCCTGACTGTTCTACTGGGACATGCAAAGCTGTCCTTATGCGTGTAATTAATAGATGAGGAATCTGAGAAGCTTGATTCAAACATTCAGGATACAGGCAAGAGAACAGGTCCTCGCTTCTCTCATAATAGTGTGTCTTGTCAAAGATGACAGGAGCAATCAAGTCCCCAATATAATCTGTTCATTAGTACTTTCAAAGTAACATTGTGCTTTTGATGTATAACTTTATGGCCAAGTACTGTGTTTCTTAAGGACTGGGATTTGCAGGTTGTCCCTGACTCTTGACCTCTACTGTTCTTAAATGTCTTTCCTTCTTCTGGACCATCCCTATGACACTCGAGTCCCTGTTGTATTTTCAAGTTAGCTTATTAGTCGATTTTATGCAGTCTTTCTCCTCATTGTACTACCATCGTTTAAACCTGGGACTACACTGTTATGGCGATAACAGTAAAGAATCAGTGTAGACTAAGAGAAATCTGATTTGCTCTTAAGGTTGGCCCTATCTGGTTAGTGTAAGTTTACCTCCAAGTATGTCCTGGAAGACCTGTATGGGGTTACCCCCCACCCCACAACCACCACTACTGCTTTGTTGGGCTAGCTCTGTCCTGTAACATGGAAAGCGGGAAGAGTTATATTATCATAAGCCAGCAGGGGGATATTTGTAGCCAAGTTGCCTCTTGTTCTCATTAACTGTATGTTCACATACTATTTTACCTCGCAGGTTCATTACATTTGTTCATCATCAAGCAGAGAGAAATACAAGTCTTTTCACTATTCTGCCATTTTTGCTTCTACTTAAAAATGAGTCATGTGCATGAGACCAGAAACTTCCGAACACTTTACAGCTAAGAACAGCTTCTGTGGCAGTCACCACAATCTCCATATTTTGAAAGATGAAAACTACACCATTCACTATGCAATTATCTCATGTTACGATTTTTTATCCATTAAAATTGTATTTGCATTCTCAAAATGAGAGCTTCTGGTAAGCTACAGAACTCTGTTTCTTGCTAAAAACTTCAAAACACAAAAACTTGAATGTTATAAAAATATAGTATCATAGCAAAATAAATATGTGTGCATGTGTTTATAAAAAATAAGAAAAAGCCATATTCACATATATTAGGCTGGAGATATATGATACACAATTCCATGATATACAATGAACTCTTCCAAATTGATCAGAAAAAATGATAAGCAAATCAATGTAGAGATAGAAAAAAATAATATGAATTTGCAATTCACAAAGGAAAAAAATTTCATTGAAAATAATCATATATGAATACATTAAACTGTAACAGTCATTAGAATAAATCAAGGCAATAATAAAATTACATTTCTACACTTAAAATGAAACACAATATCACATCTTTGAAGACATGGAGAAATGGCTATCCTCATATATATTGCTAATGTGAAAACGAATTCCTACAACCCTTTTGTTAAGTACCTAGTGATATTCATTAAAATTTTAAATAGATGTAACTTTGATATAAAAATAACAGTTTTAGGATTCTATCTTATTGAAAGTACAAGTTGCTAAGCCAAATGTTAAGGAAGTCTTATTAGATCATTGTTCAAAAAGGTGAAAAACTGGGAAGAAACTGCACAACATCAGAAAATAAATGGTTAAATTGTGGTACTTTATTGCTGTGTAAAATTATGCAACTACTCGAAATAATGCTTTAGCATTATAGTTACTGACTTGGAGGGATGGTTATGACATATTATTTAAAAAGAAAATCAAGTTTCAAGGTAACAATGCAAAATGCTGTGCTGTTTTGTGAAAATAATTAATTCCCATGGATCTCTATTTATTTACATATCTTTCCATGATCAGAGGAAGCAATAAAAATGGGGTAGGGGAAGATTATGCATTTTGTTTATTTACAGCTATGTGCTATATTGGTAGTTTTAGTAAATACAGGTTTGTTGTTGATGTTGTTTCTGTTGTTTTGTATTGTAGAAGAAAAATTTAATAGAATAAAATTATGTTTAAAAAAAGAAAATAGTAGGGTCGGCCGAGTGGCGCGGTGATTAAGCGCTGGCTTGGGAAGCCAGTGGCCCCGGTTCGGTCCCACATACAAGGGTCAGTGACACTGCCCTCAAAAAAAAAAAAATAAAATAAATAAATAAATAAAATAAAAAAAAGAAAATAGTTCACAGAAAAACCCGCTCTCCATTTTCAGGATTCTGAAGGATCCAGATATCCTACTGTGGGAATCACTGGAGTAAATAATCCTGTCTCCCCTTCTGTTTCTAAAATTCAACTAAACATGGTACTGGTTTAATATTAACCTGTCAAAACTCTTCAAGTTGATGCCATCAGCCCATAGTTGGTATTTATTTTTTTTTAGCAACCCTTCTGTGTGGTTTGATTGATTATAAATGTTCCTCTAAATTCATGCTTATCTCAGTTATCATTTGGTCTTTCTCTGCAAACACAACCTCTGCGATTATAGATTTCAGACAGAGGGTATACTGATTTATCTAAGCAGTACCTGCTTTTATGGAAAATGCAAGCTCCCATCCACTTGGGTTCTGTGGAAACAGAAATTTTTGTACAATAGTATCTACTACATTTTTCACAGAGCTAGATAGCATGATAAGACCCTTCCTCCATGGACATACTATTTGGGATAGAGAGAATATCAGAATTGTCTCGTTTCAGTGATAAAACACAAATTTTGTAAGTTGTCAAAAACTAGGTTTTTTACTATGTGAATAAAGCACAACTGCAAGGAAACAGAATGAAGCAAAGTTCCCAAGAAGGTAAAAGTAAAAGATGAACAGAGAACTGATGGTATTTAAATCCCTAATTAAGATGTTTCTGAGACCTAGAACTGTCCTGTACAATCAACCGATTATTCAGCCTTCCTTTGGGTTTAATGATCAACACAAATTGAGTTACCATTACTTGCAATTAAGAAAACCCTAACAAATATGGATCACATGTTTTATTTTCTTTGGAATGTCCCCCCAAACCTAAGGCAGAATTTGATACAAGAAAGTATCTAAACCATAGGTATCTAATCCATTAACCTGGATTAATCTGAAATGGGCAGGGAGAAGAGTCCAGAAGATCCCTACGATCCGAGGAAGGAAACTAGACAGTGGTCAGAGGAAGTTCAATATGCAGGGAGGGAGAGAAGGAAGGGAGGGAAGAGGCTATGCAGAACCTGATAGTGAAAAGAGCAGGGAGATAAGGGATAAGCAGTTTGTGGGACTTCTTGTAACTGACATAACGAGGGATAAAGCATGCAGTGAAATCAGTATTGGCTCATTGCAAGCAGTGGGAGGTAAGGGTGAGAGTATTGGGAAGTGAAGCTGTGAGTGTCTGGAGTTTTCCCTTGATCTTGTCCATGGTGAAGCTTAGTCCCATAGTAAGACTGCCGTCTTACTATGATCACTTATTATTGAGGGTGGGGGGACACGTAAATCTGGGAGAGACATAATCTAAGAGTATACTACAAAGCATTAAAGCAGCAAAGTGAACTGACATGAAATAATTAGCTAGCTAAGCAGCCTGCAAATTGGAAGCAGGGTCATCTGACATTTCCTAAATTATGCTCCATTGGAGATAATACCAACATTTTACTAAGCTCCTTACACAGAGATACTAAGCATAGATTGACTCCATCTTTTTGTATATCAATTTCGGCATTAGTAAGATACTCATACAAGATGTGATCAAACAATACAGTGAATGTTTAAATAAAAAAAACATTATTACAGTAAAGACACATTGCCATTAATCCTTCTCAAAATATTCCCCCTCACTTGGAACGCACTTATCCCATTGTTCTTGCTACTTTCTGAAACAGTTCTGGAAGTCCTCTTTATTGAGTGTCTTCAGTTGCACTGTCATGGCTACCTGAACATCCTGAGTCATTTTGACTTTGGGGAAGAGCCAGAAGTCACATGGTGCCAGATCCAGTGAATAAGGTGGATATGGACACACCATAATGTTTTTATTTGACAGAAACTGCCATTCCAGAAACGATGTGTGACACGGAGCCTTTCTTCCATTGTGATCAAGAAATATGGTGAATGCTGCTGCCGAGTGCCATCCAATGGATACGCAGGGATCTTCAATACCAGAAGCGGCGTGTGGAACCTTAGTAACAGTGTGTGACAAGTTTCAGCTTGTTTGGTGCAGTCATTTGGGTGTGAGCTACAGTTGAAAGATGGTGTGTGTTAAAGTGTGCCATAAATCATCCTCCATCATGACAATGCTCCATGTCACACATCGCTTCTGGTATACGGCAATTTCTGTCCAATAAAAACATTGCAGTGTGTCCTCATCCACCTTATTTACCAGATCTGGCACAGCGCGACTTCTAGCTCTTCCCCAAAGTCAAAATAACCAGGAAAGGTAAACGTTTTGAATCGTTCTGAAAACGTTTGAAACATTTTCAGGACATCGAGGCAGCCACAACAGTGCAACCAGAAACTCCTGAAAGAGGACTTCCAGAACTGCTTCAGAAAGTGCAAGAATGATGAGATAAATGTGTTCAAAGCAAGGGGGAGTATTTTAAGAGGGACTAATGGCAATGTGTCTTTTACTGTAATATATTTTTTTAATTAAAACATTCACCATATTTTGTGATCACACCTTATAGGTTAAAATGGCACCAATCACAAAAGAGTCATTGGCAGAATTATGTATTGATATTTGCAAAGAATTTAGCATAGAGTCAGAAAATTAAGAGATCAGCAAAGTTTAGTATTATTGATATTAATTATGCCTCCAAAAACGTTTTCATATCTGCCATTTTTTCAATTCTGTCTACTTCTACTATCACCCTAGTCCTGGCCATCAACATCACTCACCTGAGTTGCTCAATTGTCTCTAAATTGGCTCTCCATATGCATTCTATTGCCTCTCCAAAGATATTCCCAAAGCATACAAAATAGTATTGTGGGTTTTTTTAAGATTTTATTGAGCGCCGGCTCCAAGGCAGAAGCCTTAAACGCGGGAGCAGGGGAAACACAGGACTCACCCGCGGAGACGCAGCGCGCCGGCCGGAGTCACAGGTCCCAGAGAGACGGAGCGGGGATCGGAGCCACGCGGCACGGTGCGCGCAGTCCCCTAAATCCCGGCAGACCGTTTGGGAGAGCAGCAGGAGATCCGCGCGGGCGCGCCGGCTCCGAGGCAGAAGCCTGGAACCCGGGAGCAGGGGAAAAAGAGGACTCGCTCGGACAAGCAGCGCGCCGGGTGGAGACGCAGGTCCCCGAGAGACGGAACGGGGATCTGAGCCTTGGGGCAGGGGGCTTGCAGTCCCTTAAACCCCGACAGTCTCTTCGGGAGAGCAGCAGGAGCACCGCGGGCGCGCGCCGGCTCCAAGGCAGAAGCCTGAAACCCGGGAGCAGGGGAAAAAGAAGGCTCACTCGGACACGCAGCGCGCCGGGCAGAGACGCAGGTCCCCGAGAGACGCGGAGCGGGGATCTGAGCCACACGGTAGGGTGCGCGCAATTCCCTAAATCCCGGCAGATCCTTTGGGAGAGCAGCAGGAACTCCGCTGGAGCATAAGAGGCAAAGGCCTTAGCTTGAAACAGTGTTGGAACTGTGGCTTTGTTTATTTTTATGTTTTTTATTTTTTTTCCCTTTTTCTACTCTTGAACAGAAAGCAAAAAAAAAAAAACCCAATAACTCACCCACTCCCACAAACTTTGGCCCCCGCCAAGACAGTCTTAAACTGACTCCTGAAGGGAGCAATAGGGGCAGACTAGGAAGCTATCCTTACCTGCAGAGGGTTGAGAATTTCCACCCAGTAAAGGCTGCACAGTGAGACTACCTACCCCGCCCCCACCTTTAGGCAAGGCTTGGGAGGCAGGGCAGGTTCATCTGCTGAGGCACTAATTAACAGATTCTTAGCAGCAGGCTTTTGGTAGTGAGGAATTCTTTAATTCTCCACGGCTGTCAACCCAAAGGGTGCCCAGAGACACTCATTGAGCCTTTGGGGGTGCAGCCTGCCTTGGGACAGGCAAAAGCAAAAAGGCAGTGACTTTGTAAAAACCACCGATCATACGTCACAACCACACTCAAGTACAGCAAACCTGCAGTGCCAGGATTACGCTAGGCATCAGGTGGCCTACTGTTCCCACAAGACGCACAGGAATTTTTGTACAGCAGACAAACTGAAGAGAGCTTGGTGGACTTTAGCCTAGACCAGCACGGGTATTTTTGGTTTGTTTGGTTTTATTCTGTTTTGTTTTCCCTTTATTGGCTGCTTATCTTGGTTGTTTTTGGTTTTTATTTCTATTTCATTCTAATCATATTGTAGTTTTTAATATAGGCATATATATATAGGTGTATATAGGTGAATATATGTCCATATATATGGGTGTGTAGACAAATATATATATATTTTTTTTTTTCCTTTTTTCTTTTTCTTTCTTTTCTTTTTCTTTTTTCCCCACCCTCACTTTCTCTCTTATTTTATTCATTCTTCTCACTGCTATACTTTTCCTCTTTTCCTTTTTTCTGCAAATTTTATTTTTTAAATTTTTCTTACTTTTTTATTATTATTTTAGTTTATTTTTATTTTTTATTTTTTAGGTATAGCTAATCGGTTTCTCATGTTTATTCTATTTTTTATTTTAGGATATTGTATTTTATTTTGTTTCCTCTTCTGTTATTATTGAGTATGTGGTTTTTGTTTTGTTTCTGTTTGTTTTCTTCATTAGTATGATTGATATTTCTGTACAAGTTGACTGTAGTTTGATGGTTGGTTGTTTTTACTTGTGCGAGCATTTGGTTTCCTTTGGTGGCTGCGGAGGTTGTTCTTGTTGATCTGTTATGCTCTAAAATCACTCTGCAGCAGTGGGTCCAAACAAACAGACACAAGAATCATCATACCCGGAGGCCAACTTTAGATAAAACTAGAGCATTTCTGGGTTTGACATACAAGAGTCACACCCAAAAAGAAGTTACTACAGGTACTAAGACCCATAGGGTCCAAGTTTCATCAGAGGGGTCAATCCTCTCACAGCAGCTCATAAACTGCAGAAGCTGCTGATCCTCACAGCTAATCAATCTGGGAGTCAATCCCACCTACTGACAAACCAAAAGTAATCAAAACTAAAACTTCAACAAGTGAGGACGCACGACACAAGGAACACCTCAGATACAAGCACAGGAGAATAGGGAGACTGAGTAATTCAAATATAAAGGACACACACCATATAAGTTTACCCAGAAAAGACTGAGAAATCTGGGGGATCTATCTGTTATATTGAAGCAAACACAAAGAGTAAGCCAGAATGGGGAGACAAAGAAACATAACACAAATAAAAGAACAGAAGAAACTTCCTGAATCAGTGGAAATAGAGGAAATAGAGGTAACCAACCTATCGGAGACAGAGTTCAGAACACTGATTATTAGAATGTTCAAGGAAATTAATGAAAATATAAAGAAGGATAGAGAAATCATGAAAAGCAACCAGCTAGAACTTAAGAACACAATTACTGAATTAAATAACAAACTTGATGGAATCACTAGCAGACTGGATGAAGCAGAAAATCGAATCAGTGACTTAGAAGACAAAATAGCAGAGATCACCCATGCGGTACAACAAAAAGAAAAAGAATGAAAAACATGGAAAATAGTTTAAGAGAGCTGGGGACAACATCAGACGCAATAACCTAAGGGTCATTGGAGTACCAGAAGGAGAAGAGAGGGAGCAAGGGATTGAGAATATATTTGAAGTAATAATGTCTGAAAACTTCCCTAACCTGGCAAAGGACATTGAAATACAAGCCCAGGAAGTGCAGAGAGTTCCAAACAGGATGATTCCAAACAGGCCCACTCCAAGACACATTATAGTGAAAATGGCAAGGGTTAAGGACAAAGACAGAATCCTTAAAGCAGCAAGGGAAAGGCAGCAAGTTACTTACAAGGGTACCCCCATAAGATTATCAGCTGACTTTTCTACAGAAACTTTGCAGGCCAGAAGAGAGTGGCAGGAGGTTTTCAAAGTGATGAAAAATAAAGGCCTACAACCAAGATTGCTGTATCCAGCAAGGTTATCATTTAAAATCGAAGGCGAGATAAGGAGCTTTGCAGAAAAAAATAAGTTAAGGGAATTCATTACCACCAAGCCAGCTTTGCAGGAAATGCTAAAAGGGCTTCTTTAAGTAGAAGAGAAAAACAACCTATGAAAGACTACGAACACAAATAAGAAAATGGCAATAAATACACACCTATCAATAATCACATTAAATGTAAATGGATTAAATGCTCCAATAAAAAGACATAGGGTGGCTGAATGGATAAGAAAGCAAGACCCCAGTATATGCTGTATACAAGAGACTCACCTCAGATCCAAAGAGTCATACAGGCTGAAAGTAAAGGGATGGAGTAAAATATTTCATGCGAATGGTACTGAAAAAAAAGCTGGAGTAGCGATACTTATATCAGATAAAATGGACTTTAAATTGAAGAATATAACAAAGGACAAAGAAGGACACTTCATAGTAATGAAGGGATCGATCCAACAAGAGGACATAACTCTAGTAAACATCTATGCACCTAACATAGGAGCCCCTAAATATATAAAACAGATATTGTCAGACATAAAGACAGAGATCAACAGTAACACTATCATAGTAGGGGACTTCAACACCCCGCTGTCACTAATGGACAGATCCTCCAGACAGAAAATCAATGTGGAAACAGCGACCTTAAATGACACATTAGACCAGCTGGATTTAACAGACATTTTCAGAGCATTTCATCCCAAAGCTACAGAATATACGTTCTTTTCAAGTGCACATGGAACATTTTCTAAGATAGACCACATGTTAGGCCACAAAACAAGTCTCAATAAATTTAAGAAGATTGAAATCATTTCAACTGTATTCTCTGACCACAACGCTATGAAACTAGAAATCAATTATAAGAAGAAATCCGGGAAGCTGACAAATAAATGGAGGCTAAACAATATGCTATTAAATAGTGAGTGGGTCACAAATGAGATCAAGGAGGAAATCAAAAGATACCTCGAGACAAACGAAAATGAAAACACCACGACCCAAAATCTCTGGGATGCTGCGAAAGCAGTCCTAAGAGGGAAGTTTATAGCAGTGCAGGCCTACCTAAAGAAGGAAGAAAAATCTCAAATCAACAGGTTATCCTTACACCTAAGGGAACTGGAAAAAGAACAGAAAAAGATGCCTAAGTGGAGAACAATAAAGGAGATAATAAAGACAAGATCAGAAATAAACAATATATAGAAAAGAAAAACAATTCATAATATTAATGATACAATGAGCTTTTTTCTTTAGAAGATAAACAAAATTGACAAACCTCTAGCCAGTCTCATCAAAAAAAAAAAAGAGAGAGGACTCAAATTAGCAAAATCAGGAATTAAAGAGGGGAAATTACTAAAGACATCACAGAAATACAAAAAATTTCTAAGAAATTACTATGAGCAACTATATGCCAACAAATTTGACAATCTGGATGAAATGGATAATTTTCTAGAAGCATACAACCTTCCAAAGCTAACGCAAGAAGAAACAG
Source organism: Aselliscus stoliczkanus (assembly GCA_033961575.1). Classification (NCBI taxonomy): domain Eukaryota; kingdom Metazoa; phylum Chordata; class Mammalia; order Chiroptera; family Hipposideridae; genus Aselliscus; species Aselliscus stoliczkanus. The sequence goes on from CM066736.1 coordinate 119,795,933, forward strand.
AAAATCTAAATACCCTGATTACTACCAAGGAAATTGAATCAGTAATTGACAAGCTCCCAAAAAACAAAAGCCCTGGACCAGACGGCTTCACAAGTGAATTTTATCAAACATTCAAAAAAGAACTATCACCTATTCTTCTCAAACTATTCCAAAAATCCAGAAGGAGGGAAGGCTCCCAAACTCTTTTTATGAAGCCTCTATCACCCTGATTCCAAAACCAGATAAAGACATCACAAAAAAGGAAAACTACAGGCCAATCTCCCTGATGAATATAGATGCAAAAATTCTCAATAAAATATTAGCAAACAGAATTCAGCAATATATTAAGAAGATCATACATCATGATCAAGTGGGATTCATCCCTAGTGCGCAAGGCTGGTTCAACATCCGTAAATCAATTAATGTGATACACCACATCAACAAAATGAAGGATAAAGATCACATGGTCATTTCAATAGATGCAGAAAAAGCATTTGACAAAATCCAACAGCCATTTATGTTAAAAACCCTTAGCAAAGTGGGAATACAGGGATCATATCTCAACATAATAAAAGCCATATATGATAAACCTACAGCTAACATCATACTCAATGGGGAAACGCTAAAACCATTCCCCTTAAGATCAGGAACAAGACAAGGCTGTCCACTTTCTCCTCTTTTATTCAACATAGTGCTGGAAGTTCTAGCCACAGCAATCAGACAACAAAAAGAAATAAAAGGCATCCAAATTGGCAAGGAAGAAGTAAAATTGTCATTATATGCAGATGACATGATACTGTACATAGAGAACCCCAAAGACTCCATCAAAAAACTATTGGAACTGATAGACGAATTCAGTAAAGTAGCAGGATATAAAATCAATGTTCAGAAATCAGTGGCATTTGCATATACCAATAATAAACTAATGGAAAGAGAAATTAAGAAAACTGTCCCATTTACAATTGCATCAAGAACTATAAAATACCTAGGAATAAATTTAACCAAAGAAGTGAAAGATCTGTACTCAGAAAATTATAAGACACTGAAGAAAGAAATCATAGAAGATACAAATAAATGGAAACACCTACCATGCTCATGGATAGGAAGAATTAATATAGTTAAAATGTCCATACTGCCTAAAGCAATATATAGATTCAATGCAATTCCTATCAAACTACCAAGGGCATTTTTCACAGAAATAGAAAATATAATCCTAAAGTTTATATGGAATCATAAAAGACCCAGAATAGCCTCGGCAATTCTGAGGAATAAAAACAAAGTCGGGGGGATCACGCTACCAGACATCAAAACCTACTACAAGGCCACAGTAATCAAGACAGTTTGGTATTGGCATAAAAACAGGCACATCGATCAGTGGAACAGAACAGAGAGCCCAGAAATAAATCCAAGCATTTACGGACAGTTAATCTATGACAAGGGAAGCAAGAATTTACACTGGAGTAAAGATAGTCTATTCAATAAATGGTGCTGGGAAAATTGGACGGACACATGCAAAAAAATGAAACTGGATCATCTCCTTACGCCTTATACAAGAACAAATTCAAAATGGATTAAAGACTTAAATGTAAGACCTGAAACCATAAAAATCCTAATTGAAAATATAGGGAGTACATTTGCAGACATTACTCGAGCAATATTTTTACTGATACATCCCTACGGGCAAGGGAAGTAAAAGAAAAAATGAACATATGGGATTATATCAGACTTAAAAGTTTTTTCACAACAAAGGAAACCATTAATAAAACAAAAAGGAAGCCTACTGAATGGGAGAATATATTTGCCAACGATATATCTGATAAGGGGTTAATATCCAAAATTTATAAAACACTCATGAAACTCAACACCAAAAAAACAAACAACCCAATTAAAAAATGGGCAGAAGATATGAAGAGACATTTCTCTAAAGAGGACATACAGATGGCCAACAGGCATATGAAAAAAGTTCAACCTCACTGGTCATTAGGGAAATGCAAATAAAAACCACCATGAGATACCACCTCACTCCAGTCAGAATGGCTATCATCAACAAATCAACAAACAACAAGTGCTGGCGGGGCTGTGGGGAAAAGGGGACCCTGCTGCACTGTTGGTGGGATTGCAGATTGGTGCAGCCACTATGGAAGTCAGTATGGAGGTATCTCAAAGAACTGGAAATAGAGCTACCGTTTGACCCAGCAATTCCACTCCTAGGTATTTATCCTGAAAAAACCAAGACACTTATTCAAAAAAAGTTATGCACCCCGATGTTCATAGCAGCACAATTTACAATAGCTAAGACTTGGAAACAACCAAAATGCCCATCAGTAGATGACTGGATTAAGAAACTGTGGTATATTTATACAATGGAGTATTACTCCGCTATAAAGAAGAATGAAATCGTGCCATTTGCAATGATATGGATGGACCTAGAGACTATAATGTTGAGTGAAATAAGTCAGTCAGAGAAGGACAAATACCATATGATCTCACTTATATGTGGAATATAAAAAACTGTATGAATGAGCAAAGTAAACAGAAACTGTCTCATAGATATAGAGGAAAAATCAGGGTTGCTAATTTGGAGAGGAATGGGGATGAGGGAGAAGGGGAAGGGATTAGACAGCAAAAATAGGCAACTACAATATTGCTACTGGGATAGGAAAAACAGTTTGGGGAATATAATTAATAATGTTGTAAATATTCTGTGGAATGTCAGATGATCATAGGTCTTGTTAGGGAGACCATTTCATGGATGGAGTAGAGGTTTGATCACTGCACTGTATTACTAAAGTGGAGGTGGTATACCTACTGTAATTGAATATATATAGATAGTCACGGGATGTGGATTATACTGTGGAAGAGAGTCAGAGGAAGAGTAATAGATATATATGATATGGGGGGGTGTGGGGGGTGTATTGGGGGTGGGGGGTTGTCACTTTGAGGGGTAAAATGTATAACTATTGCACTGTGTTGTACACCTGAAACTAATTAAAAAAAATAAAATTAAAAAAAAAAAAAAAAAAAAAAAAGATTTTATTGAGGAATTGGGGAGGGGAACAGTGTTGGGGAATCGGGGAAGGGGAACAGACAAGTTGCTGTCTTCTTGTTCTTCAGCCTAGTTGCAGAGGACGTTGCTTCACTGGCACATGTTGGTATCATCATTTCGCTCTTCCCGGATGAGGCAGGTCAGTGGCCGCGGCTATTGGCAGCCCACGCTGGCTGCCAACCACTCACTGTAGCCTATGGCAGCCCACTGCAGCAGGGGCTGCAGCCTACACCGTCGCCGGGGTTTGAACAGCCCAGCTCCAGGTGGAACTGTTGTTAGCTGTAGAGGGCAGTGTCACTGGCCCTCATATGTGGGATCCGAACCGGGGCATCCCAAACCAGGTCTTAACCACCGTGCCACTTGGCCGGCCCCAAAGTAGTATTTTTTATAATACTTTTGAGATATAATCTAAATACTATAAAAATCCACTTTTTTAAGTTGTACAGTTCACTGATTTTTAGGACATGCACAAATAGTACACTGTATAATTTTAGGACAGTTCATCACCCACATGAAAAACCTCATACCCATTAGTAGTCACTCCCCACTGCCCACTCCCCCAGCCCCTGACAACCAATAACCCACTATCACTATAGATGTTTATTTTGGACTAAATGAAATCATACTGTATGTGATCTTTTATGACTTGTTCATTTATTTAAAATATTGTTTTCAAGGCTCATACATATTTTAGTGTGTATCAGTTACTTTGGTCCTATTTATTGTTGAAATAATATTCTCTTGCATGGATAAACCACATTTTGTTTATTCATCAATTGAGAGACACTTAAGTTGTTTCCACCTTTTGGCTATTATTTAATGGTGCCATGTATGACATTCATCTATAAGTTTTAGTATGGCTTACATTTTTATTTATCTTAGGTAAATACCTAAAAGACTGAGGAGCTGTCAAACCATATTTCAATGTGGCAGCACCATTTTTGCAATCACATCAAAAATGTATAGGGCTGACTGAGTGGCTCATCTGGTTAAGAGCTCGCTCAAGAGTGTGAGCTCCGAGCAACAGGGTTGCCGGTTGGATTCCCCGCCCGAGCTGAGCAACCGCTGAGCAATCGCTGAGCTGCCAACAGGTGGCTGGATGGCTCAGCTAAAAAATAAAAAGCTTTTAGGGCCAGCCAAGGGGCTCAGTTGGTTAAGAGCTTGCTCAAGAGTGTGAGCTGAGCTCTGAACAACAGCAGTTCAATGCCTAGCCCGAGCTGAGCTACTGCTGAGCTGCCAACAGGTGGCAGGATGGCTCAGCTAAAAAAAAAAAATGTATGAGGGTTCCCATTTTTCTACATTCTTGTCAACATTTGATATTGTCTGAATTTTTATTTTAGGCATCCATTGGGTATAAAGTAATATTTTATTGTGAATTTAATATCTATTTCTTTAATGATTAATGATATTGACCATCTTTTAATGAACTGATTGGCCATAAAGATGCTGTACAGAGTACATCTTTAGAGAAATGTCTATTCAAATTATTGCCCATTTTGTAATTGGGTTAGTTTTCTTTACTGTTGAGTTGTAAATATTTCACATATATTCTGGATCAGTAATTCTTAAAAAATATACGATTTGCAAATATTTTCCACAATTCTGTGGGTTGTCTTTTCACTTTCTCAATGGTGTCTTTGAAGTATACATGTTTTTAATTTTGATGAAATCTAAATGATCAATTTGTGCTTTATGGTGTAATAATTTAAAAAGCATTGCTTAACCGAAGGTCATGAAGAGTTCTGTTTTCCTCTAAGACTTTTATAGTTTTACATAATATATTTATGCCTATGATCCACTTTTAATTAATTTTTGTGCATGGTGTGAGGTAGGGACCCAACTTCATCCTTTTCCATGTGGATATCCAGTTATTCTAGTACCATTTGTTCAAAAGACTCTTATTTCTCCTTTAGATGGTCTTGGTACCCTTGTCAAGAATCAACTGCATAAATCATAAAGGTTTATTTCTGGACTTTCAATTAATTCCACTGATCTATGTATCTACCCTTATACAGTACTACGCTGTATCAATTACTGTCACTTTCAAATTGGAAAGTATAAGTCCTCCAATTTTGTTCTCGTTCAAGTTTTTTTTTTTTTTTAATTTACATTTTTCTATTCTGAGTATTTTGTAGCCCTTGTGAATTTTAGGATCAGCTTCTTAGTTTCTGCATGGAAGCCAGCTGAACTTTGATAGGGTTTGCGTTGAATTTGTAGATCAACTTGGAGACAATTGTCATCTTAATATTAATTTTTTGATACACAAATATGGGATGTCTTTAATTTTGGTCGTCTTTAATATATTTCAAAAGTTCTCTGTAGGTTTCAGAGTATACATTTTGCACTGTGTGTTTGTGTGTTTGTGTGTGTATGTGTGAATGTGTTAAATTTGTTCCTAAATATTTTATTATTTTAATGCTATCGTAAATAGAAATGCGTTTTCTTAATTTATGTTCCCATTGTCTATAGCTAGTGTACAAAATGGCAATTCATTTCTGTATATTGATCCTGTATCTTCGAAGCTTGCTGAACTTATTTGTTGGTTCTAGCAGTCATTTAGTAAATTTCTTAGGTTTCTCTATATACATCTTGTCATCTGTAGTTAAGGAGAGTTTTACTTCTTCCTTACTATTGCAGTTATGTTTTATTTCATTTTCTTGTTAACTGCCCTGACTAGAATTTCCAGGACAATGTTGAATACATGTGTTCAGAGCATATATCATTGTGTTGCTTCTGATCTTAGGGGGGAAATTTTTTTTCATACTTAACTTTTACTGTTAAGTATGATGTTGGCTGTAGCTGTTTTGTTGTTGCCATTAATTAGGTTGAAGAAATTCCCTTCTTTCCCTAGTTTATTGAGCCTTTTTTCTCATGAATTATTCAAATGCTTTTTTCTTTATTTACTATTATCATATGATCTTTTTATTTTGTTGTATTAAAATGGTCTATCACATTAATTAATTTTCAAGTGTTAAACCAATCTTTCATTCCCAGAACAAATCCCACTTGGTCATGGTAGAAAAATCCTTTCCTATGAGTTCTTTGATTATCAGGTTTTGGATTTTCTTTCTTTTTTCTTTTCTTTTTTTTTGTTCCTTAGGATTTTTGCATCTATATTCACAAGAGATACTGATCTGTAGTTTTCTGTGACGTTGTAGTCATGTTATGATATCAGGGTAATACTGACCTGATACAATGAGTTTCAAAGTGTTATATATTCTTCTGTTTTAGGAACAGTACATGAAGAATTATTCTTAATTCTTCTTTAAATGTTGGGTAGAACTCACCAGTGAAGCCATCTCAGTCTCAGCTTTTCTTTGTAGAACGTTTCTTTTAAATTATTTTTACCATATCAATCTATTTACTAGCTATGAATCTCTTCAGATTTTCTATAACTGCTTGGGTCAGTTTTGGTAGCATGTGTCTCTCTAGGAACTTGTTCATTTAATTTGTTACCTAATTAATTGGCACACACTTGTTCATAGTGTTCTTTTATATTACTTTTATATTACTGACAGGTTAGAAATATCCATTCCTTCTTGACTCCTGATTTTAGTAATTTTAGTCTTTTAAATTTTTTCTTGGTCAATCTAGCTAAAGGATTGTCAATTTTGCTGATCTTTTCAGGGAATCAACTTTGGTTTTGTTGCTTTTCTCTATTCTTTTCTATTCTCTATTTCATTAATTTTAATTACAGTCTTATTTCCTTCCTCTGGTGCTTTGGATTTAGTTTTCATTTCTTTTCCAGTTTCTTAAAGTAGAAGGTTAGGTTACGGATTTGAGGGTTGTTTTTTTTTATATCATCATTTATTATAAGTGTAAATTTTTCTCTAAGCACTGTTTTAGCTTCATCCCATAAGTTTTAACATATTTTCATTTTCATTCATCCAAAAATTCTATTTTTCCTCATGATTTCTCCTCCCATTGGTTATTTAGAAGTGTATTTTTCACTTTCCACATATGAATTTTCCAAGTTCCCTTTTGTATTTGTTGAATTCGTTCCTGTCTTATTTTAAAACATATTTTGTACGAGTATGATTTCAACCCTTTTAAATATATTGATATTTGTATTATGATCTAGCACAGTCTATCCTGGGGAATTTTCCTTATGCACTTGAGAAAACTGCGTATTCTGCTATTCTTGGGTGGAGTGTTCTATAGATGTCTGTTAAGTACAGTCAGGTTACAATATTTTACTGGTATTCTATTTCCTTATTGATCTTCTACTTAGTTGTTAAATCCATTATTGAAAGTGTGGTATGTAAGTTCCCAATTATTATTTCCTCATTTTTTTCTTGGTCAGTGTGGCTCAAGTTTTGTCAGCTATGTTGATCTTTTCAAAAACCCAACTTTTGTTTTTCCTTTCAATTCTATCAATTTTTTTCTTCATGTTTTGGGGCTCTGGTGTTAAGACATATATGTTTATAATATTTATGTTTTTTCAGATAGATTGACCCTTTTACTATTATAAAATATCCTTCTTTGTCTCTACTGACAATTTTTGTCATGTATTTATTTTGTCTGATATTATTATTGCCACTTAGTTCTCTTTTGATTACTGTGATGACATATCTTTTTCCATCATTTTACATTCCACCTGCTTGTGTCTTTGAATTTAAAATGTGTCTCTTGTAGAAAACACAGAGCTGGATAGTTTTTTGTGTTTTTTTGTTTTGTTTTGTTTTAATGGATTAATTTCTTTCAATTTCTGCCTTTTGGTTGGTGTGTCTACTCTATTTCCATTTAATGTAATTAGTGATCATTTAAAATTTATGTCTATTTTACTAATTATTCTCTATATATCTTATGTGTTTTTTCCTCAATTCCTTCGTTATTGCCTTCTTTTGTGTTTAATGGATATTGCTAGTGCATCAATTATTGCTTTATGATGTTACTTTTAAATTAAATATAAAAGAAACGATTTTAAAATAAAAGCACACTTATATTGTCATTTATATTGACCAGTATACTCACCATTACCAGTGTACCATATTTCCTCATGTGGATTTCAATTATTATTTAATATTTTAGCCTGAAGGACTCTCTTTTGTATTTCTTGTAGAGCAGATCTGCTGACATTAAAGTCTCTCACTTTTTGTTTATAAGACTATATCTTCACCTTTCATTTCACCTTGACTTTTGAAGGATATCTTTCCTGAATATGGATTTTGGTTGGCATTCATTTTCTTTCAGCATTTTGAATACATGATTCTACTGCTATTTGGCCTTCATGGTTTCTGATAAGAAGCCAGGTGTTAATCGTAGTAGGGACCCTTTGTATGTGATGAGTTTTTCTCTTGCTGCTTCACGATTCTCTTCTTTTCTTTGACTTTTACCAATTTGAACAAGATGTGTCTATGTGCGGAACTCTTTGAGTCATTGAATTTCTTGAATGTGTAAATTGAACTTGGAGGTCATTGAACTTCTTGAATGTGTAAACAGAACTTGGAGGTCACTGAACTTCTTGAATGTGTAAATTGATTTTTTTTTCATCAAATCTAAGAAGTTTATGTGCCTTATCTCTTCAAATAGTCTGTCCACTCTCTCCTTTGCCTCTCTGCTCTTCTTCTTGGACTACTATTATGCATGTGTTTTTATGCTTGAATGTGTTTCACAGGTCTCTAAGGTTCTGGGTTTGTTTGTTTTTTTTCCATTCTTTTTTTTCTCTTTGATCTTCAGAATGTATATAATCTCAAGTGATTTTTCTTTAAAGTCATTGATTCTTTCTTCTATCATGCCAAATCTGCTACGGAGACCCTCTAGTGATTTTTATTTTTCCACTTCAGTTATTCTTTGAACTCCAGAATTTCTGTTTGGTTCTTCTTAATTTTTCTCATTTTACTGATATTCTCTATTTGGGGAGGCATTGTGTTTACACTTTCTTTAATTCTTTAGACATGATTTCCTTTGGTTCTTTGAATGTATTCATAATAGCTAATTTAATGTATCTGTAGTAAGTCTAACTTCTGGACTTCTTCAGGATCAATTTCTATGGATTACTTTTTTCCCGTGTATAGGCTACACTATTCAGTTTCTTTGCCTGTCTTTTAAATTTTTGTTTTAAGACCGGACATTATAAATAATATACAGTAAAACCTTGGACTGTGAGTAATGTGGTTTGCAAGTGTTCCACAAGATGAGCAAATATTTCTAATACATTTTTACATGGTAAACGAGTGATGTCTTGCAATACGAGTAGTTTGTTTCTGGAATGAATTATGCTCGCCAACCAATGTATTACTGTACTATGACAACTCTGGAAATCAGGGCCCCTGCCGCCCTACAGGGTTTTTGTGTTGTTCCATTATGTTGTTGTTGCTGCTGTTGTTTGATTAATGATATTCTTGGTCTAATTCTGCATACTCTGTATTCCTTGTTATGTTGACCATTGATTGAAGTATCTGCTTAGTTAGCTCAGTGGTTAGCTAATAATTAGATAGAGATTTTCTTAAATTCCTTGGTAGGGCACATCTTTAACACTCGAAAAGTTTACAAATATGCCTTAACCTCTAGTTCCTGCTTGCACAGACTCTCAAGGTCAGGCAAAAGTGGAACGTGAGGATCTCCTTAGGTCTTTTTTGAGTGCATAAACAGTCGTGCAGGCATGCATGGTCTTATAAATCCCCAAGAATATGTCAGAGTTTTTCAAAGCCACTTCATTTCCCAAATTCTCCTTTAAGTTTTTTGACCAGTTTTCATGTTTGCCTCAACTGGCACCACTGCCTTAGATGTTTGTGATGTTAACCAATTGCCAATGAGTGTCAGCAAATGCTCTGTTGAAAGGACTTTTCCCACGGGGTGATCGCTGAGTCAGATCAAATAAAAAGATGCCCTGTGAATGGGGATTTTTTAGGAAGATGTCATGCAGGTCAAACAGTGACAGTTCTTTGGGGATAGGGTTTTTTGGGAAGCTCCAAACCCTTGCCCTCTCCAGTGGCTGTTAGGCGACTGGGTTTCACATCTACCATGCTTTAAGGCTACTGGTTTTCAAGACCGTTGGAAAGCCAGGGAGTGCAAGATTGGGATAAGGCAAATTAAATCAACAGAAACTCACTGTTCATACTGAGATTCAACCATTTTTCCTATAAAAAGTTCTCAAATTTTTGCAAGCCTTTGGTTAATTTCTGAAAAAGTTGATTTTAACAATTCTTGCCACTGTTGCTTCATGAAAGAGTAGGTTTCTGAGGTTCTTACTTTGCCATCTTGGTAATCTTCTCCTAAAGTAATAATTTTAAAGTGCTAGTTTAAGCATTTAACTCTTATTCTTAAAATTATGCAATAGCTTCCATTTAATTTTCAGATAAAGATCCAAAAATGACCTACAAAACCCCACATAATCTGGTCCCTCCCTCTCACTTAGCCTCAAGCTCCAGGTTCTCCCCCTAGGCTTCCTTTCAATACTTACAATAAACTACCTTCCCACTGGCCTTTTGCAAAGATTTTTCCTTGTCTATAACCCTTTCCGTCTCCCCATCCCACCCCCCACCAGGCTAATGCCTATCAACTCTCAGGTCTCCCTGTAAATGCCACTTCCTGGGGGAACCTTCTCAGACTCACAGGCTAGGTTCAGTCTTTCCATCAAATGCTCTCAGGGCCTCCTGCATTTTTTTCTTTATAGAGCTTATTGTAGCTGCCATAAAATGTAATTTGTGCATTTGTTGAATTTTGAGATCCAGGATGGCAGAGATTTAATCTGGCTCAGGGGAAAATGTTCAATAGAGGACTGTTAACATAAATGAATGAATGAATGAAGAAAAAAAAGAAATGCATTATGCAATTATCTGGCCACAAATGCTATTCTATTTTGGGGAGAGGTGATGAGGAAAGGCCCAGGTAAGTAACATCACTAAAGCAGCCCTGAAACTACACACACACTTTACTACTTCAGCCAGTGTGGCTCCTCAAAATATTTCTTCAGGAAATAAAGGGGATGATGCTATTATTATAAAATTCACTGACCTAAGTCCCTCATTTTATAAATGAACATACCAATTGCAAGTGAGCAAGGAATTTTTGAAACAGTTATCAATCCAGGCTACAGATTCCATGAGAAGATTTAAAATATCCATGCTCAGGCCCCAGCTCCAGAAATTCTATCATAATGTGCCTCTGATGTGGCCTAAGAACATGGGTGGTTTTGAAAAGCTCTTTAAATAATTCTAACATGCAGCCAGGTTTGAGCAATTTTGTAGGTAAAACGGTATCTTGTCCAAGGTTTGTTTCTGTCAAACTTCCATTTGAGGTACTCCAGTCCTTACAGGGAGGAAATGTAATAAGATTTGGGAAACGTCTGATCCATGGTCCTCCTACAAAGATAGAGAGATAAGAAGCCTGCGAAGTGTGTCTCTCAATCAAAAAAAAAAACCTGAAGCAAAGGTACTTTTCACATTTGAAATCAAGGAAAAATTGTGTCCTTAGGGAAAAGAAAACCTGTTTTCTACTAATAAACTCCAGGGTGGTTTTTTGTGGCTGCCTTGATTAATTGGTGACGATGAAATAACCAGTGCTTAGGGATACGTGCGACAGCAAAGGATTGTAAGCGACAATTTGCTGCTAAAATTCATCAGCCCCTGCACAGCCTTGATTAATGAAGTCGCCAGGCCTGCCTCAGCGCTGGGGAGGGGGCCGCTGTGGGAGGAAAGGGGAAAACAAATTTGCAAGGATGCTCTCGCTAAAGAGGTTCGGCACCCGGTTGCATTTAATCTGTCTGCTGTTCCATTACACAAGTACTTTCTCTCCCTCACTTGTTCACCGGTGCTGCCATTAATCACAGACTGCTGGAAAGAAAAGGAGAGCAGGGAGGAGGTAGGGGAGACAGAGCGCTCCGTCCTGCCTTGTAACGGGGAGAATGATGGGTAGGCAGGGGGCCCAGGAGGGGAACTGCTGGGTTATGACCAACCAGAGGAACTTACAACGGGATTCCGAGAGTTGAGCCTCAGCAGGCCACAGCTGGATGCTCCTCCCGCCTGCCCAGTCTCTGCGGAGAAGGTTCTTGGGGCAACATCGCCATCTACAGCTGACTCTGAGAACTGCTCCCAGCGACTCGCTGAGCGTCAGACACGGCCCAGGTATCTGACCACTTGCAAATCCAATGGCTTTAGCAAGTCAGTGCACTGGCCAGGGAGGGAGGACAACATTGGTGTTCATGGCACAGGGCTGCCTTTCTTAGTGGCTGGACCTACAGCACGTCGTCCTGCTCGAGGGTAAGCTAGTGCCAATGTGAACGTGCCACAAAGAATAGGTTCCCATGAAATCGCATTAAGACCCCTTGTCCTGAGGGAAAAAACAACTGCCTCCCGGAATGATTCTCAGTTTACTGGGTCAGAGGGGGCTGCAGTACTGCGCTGGGCCTTTCTTGGAAAACAGTCTTAAGGGGTGTCTAAAATCAGTGTTAAACTCTATGTTGCTATATTCAGCATAAGGAAATCTCAGTTTTAATGTGAAATGGTGCATTATGTGTGACATCTGGATGCTTTCTAATACGTGATAAATAACCATTCCGTATTTGTACATTTTAAAATTCTAATATGTTCAGAATTGGAAGGATCCGTTTGGAGTCTCTATAACTCCACAATGTTCCTGCAGTTTCCTGAGTTTACAAACATGATCTTGTTTAACATACACAAAAACCCATTAACAGATACTACTGGTATCTTCATTTTAGTAGATGAGAATAATTCAGATTGGAAACCTTCAAAAATATCCAAGCTCGATCAAGCCCCCGCAGCTACAAAGTAGCCTCAAATTTTGGCTCTATCAGTGAAAATAACTGTACCCTCCCAGCCTCCATGAATCCTGCTCTTTCTTTTAGGACAATGGGGCCAACTCGCCAGTAGAGGATACCATCCCAGCTCTGTTAATACTAGCTGTGTGACTTTAAACAAGTCACTTGACCTCTCTGAGACTCCTATTTTTGGTCTGTACACTGATGATATTGAATGAAAGAACCCAGCTTTGGGATGCTGGAATAGAAGTTGTAAATTAAAACAGACACTGAATAGCTCACAAATGGGAAGTGACTCTTGTCAAAAGAGGTTCAAGCCAAGTGGACTATTTCACTATTTGTGCCAATACAAGGCATAGGTCATGCATGGACCCCTGACCCACTTCTCTCCTTTGCTTTGATTAGCAGGCAGGTTATTGACAGGTGGAAGTGTCTTTGCATCCCTGCCTTTGACATGCACCCCAGGAGGGAGCTTGGGTTTGGGATTTGATGGAGGAAAGAGAGTGTCTGCCTTCCTACTTCATGGCATTCAAAGAAAGCTCCCCTGCACAGTCGGATGTGGTCAGCCCATAGCACACTTCTAATTGTGCACGTCAGCCTTGGAGAGCAACTACTCTCTCGAAGAGTTTCAGCAGACAAAAAGAAGTACATTCTAGGACTCTTACATCAGATTATTTTTTATAATTTCTTTTTAAAAGCCACATTAGAATAGGACATGGTTGATAGCATTTCCCCAGACAGTTAAATACAGCATTTATTTCATTGCTCATTGATTTACCCTGCAGAAAGATGAATGTCTATTCACCTCTGTTATCCCAGTGTGGCCCTTCGTGGTTTTTAGCAAAACAATCTGAGCGGGTATCCCTAATGCAGCCTGTAAAAGCAGCAAGCACATGGCACAGGAGGACAGTCATTGCCAAGCAAATGTGGCTGTCCTGAAGGCCACCCACGGCTCCTGAAAGCCAGGTGTGTATATCTGCTTTACCAGGTGGCAGGTGCTGCCCGGTACAATAGTAGACACACAGCCCATGCAGCACATGAAAACCCTGGCAAAGGATGGGGCAGAGTCGACAGCTTCTAATCCGCTGCCTCTGAACTCACTACTGTTCTGTCTTTGGCTAAAGACAGTTTTCATAACGGCAGGTGACTGCCGTCTGTAAGACCCTGCAGACTACATATGCCTAATAATACTCTCTCATTTTTATCCAGCATTTTACAGCTCACAGAGGGCCACCGCGTGCCCGGTCTCATTTAATCCTTTTAATAACCCCATTAAACAGGTGGCGCAGGTACCCACTGCCCTGGCTGCATTTTGTTTTTCAGAGCCATGCTGTCAAGCAGTACTGTACGGATTTGCTCATTCCGTGGGCACCTATGGAGAGTGAACTCTTTCCTAGGCACCGGGAGGTGGTGGAGGAACGTAGAGAAGGGAGGGGGAAAGCAGAGTTGAGTCCAATCTGGTCTCCACTTCAGTGTTTTCAGGGAATTAATAGATCTCAAGAGGAGGCAGATGGGTAAACAGGTAACTCTAATTCAATCTGGACACAGCTGGGAGGGAGGGAGCCCCGTTCCCCAAGGGAAACACAGGGGAATGCTGATATGGCTCTGAAGAGTTTTCTGAATTGTAAAAAAAAAAATGTTTAAGTCTGCTTTTCATTCTGATTCTCAGAAAAAAAAGTGTTACGGGATAATTATGAAACAATGTGTAAGTCAGTTAACAATCTGATGACATGTATTATTATTGATTATTTTCCTGAGACTTATCCTTGTTTTATGGAGGCTCACAGAAGTTAAATGGTATGTGCAAGGCAATAGATGGGGAACTTGAACTTACCAAGGGGATCTCCATGTTCAGTTCTAATCTGGATTCCAATCTAGTGCTTCTCAAACTTAATGTATATGCAAAACCACTTGGGATCCCATTTGGGGATCTTGTTAAATTACAGATTCACGTTTAGTAAGTGTGGAGAGGGGTCTAAGGTCCAGCATTTCTCACAAGCGGCCAGGCGACACTGCTGGCCCACAGAGCTCACTTTGAGTAGCTAGTCTCTAGAGCAATGTGCGTGCCCCCAAAGTGTGTGCTATCCAAAGGGGAGGATGAATCAGATAAGCAGCAATGGTGAATCGGATAAGCAGAAATCAGTAAGAGTAAATGTAGAAAATTAGGAGTAAACACCCTTAATATTTAAGGACAGGCCCAGGGTTTTGAAGACCTAATACGGCTGAAGGGACCTTAGGCAGGGCCATTAGTTCCAAATCTGGGGCAGGGGGTGGGGGTGGGGAGAAGATGGGGGAAAGGTGAAGGAATATAAAACAAATAAGTCGTGGGGATGTAATGTACAGCATGGGGAATATAGTCAATAATATTGTGACAGCTGGTAAGATATCAGATGGTTGCTGGACTCATCATATTGATCACTTCTTCAGGTATATAAATGTTGAATAACTGTGGTGTACCCCTGAGACTAATACAATGTTTTCTGTTAGCTATATTTTAATAAAAATCTTTTTAAAAAATAAAGCATTTCTGTGTCAGTAAAAAAAACTATTAGAAATTGAAAATCTACACGAGACAAGGCTTCATTTGCTAATGAAAACATGGACTCATTAATAAGATTTACTACTGCTTTGTTTCTGTTTAGTCTTCCTATTGTGGGCTTAATACTTATTGTTCGAGCTGCATGCTCAGATATATATATATATATATATATATATATATATATATATATATATATATCTTTGATTAATTAAAAATAGGAAAACAAATTAAGTATTAATAAATGCAGTTCAAGCAGTAGATGAAGATGAAAAGAAGGATTACTTGATAGTGAAAATATTGGGAACTAATTCAAACCCATTATTATATGGCGTTGTTTTTATTTATTGTTTTGTCTTTTTCTTTTTGCATTTGTTTTAATTAGAGTAGGCCTATAAATATTAAGCAACTAAGCAAAGGTTTAAGAGTAAGTCAATGAAAGAACCAGAATCAGATCCAAAGAACCAGAATCAGATCTCAAATGTTTTGATTTCAAGCTAATAATAACAGCTACTATTACAATCTATTGTGTGCCAAGCACCTACATTAATTATCACATTGAATCATCAAAATAAAGGAAAGTAATCTTGTATCAGCATTTTATAGGCAAGGAATCTGAGCCTCAGAGATTGGCAGTAACTTGCCCAGGCATACACTGTAAGAAAACAGTTATCTAGAATTGAACCCTAAATATGTGCTCCAAAGCCCATTCTTGTAATCAAAATCCAAGTCTCAATCCTCTCAAGTTGCTGTTAGAGTCCAGGATCTTCACCCAGTGTATTTGAGAACTGAGGAGAAATTACTGATGTATTTATTTGAACCTGGATTCATTCCAGATATGCCTGTGAGGACTAAAAGCAATGTAAACAGAGAAGCCTAGATTTCTACCCATGGCAATGTTCCCCTCAGCATCCTACCAGTGTGTTGCCATTTCTCTTAAAGGCTGAATTTTTCACTCTCTACAGAGACAAAAGAGAAGGGCACTGGTGTCAGAAAGGAACTGGTGAGAACACAAACCAAGTTCTCCACCTTCTGTCCTCGGGGTGCAATAGAAGAAACACAAGGTTAGGAACCAGGAAACCCAGATTTAAATTCAGCTCTCCATGGAATGGCTTGTGACCACTGACAGATCAAATGGCCTCTCTGGGACATTTTTATCATCTGATAAAAGAGGAATGATATCACATGCTTCATTGGATGGCAGTGAGAATTAAATAACTTGTGTAGGCAAAGCCTGCAGCACAGGTCAAATACCAAACAAGTATACCAGTAATCCTCAACACATTGGCCTTCCAAGGTCATCACCTTGACCTTGAAAGACACAATTTTGTTTCAGCATGGCTCCTCCAGGTCACGGCTGCCTATGGAAGTTGTCCTCTTGGCTTTAGATCTAAATAATGTTGAGCATGTGTTCACCCAACATTATTCCAGGCATATTTTGAAATACTGAAACTGTGTGGCTATAGGCTGACAACATCCACTCTGAAAATAAATGTCACTTGGCAAAAGAAACTAATGTGGCCAGAGCAGAATCAGTGTGACCAACCAGAGGATGATGTCCATTTCTCAGGGAAAGTATCAGACCAGATATATCCAAATTTGGACTCTATTTTTTATCTCTTTCTAGCAGGGTTAGAAAGTGAGTCTGGTGAAGTCATTTCTTTTACATTTTGCCTTCCTCTCTGGCCCAGTCATGTTTTGCTTACCTCACTCACTCTGGAAAACATTTTAATTTTTTAATTTAAAAATATCCCAGCTAGCACTCCAAAGGAAGAAAGCATCACAGACAGAAAAAAGAGCCCTACAGTACCAAACTCGTTACACTGTGACATCTTGGAGGGTGAAAGGGCAGATGGTGAAACAGCAGCGCAACGCTGTCTTTCTTATTAGCAGAAAGGAATGGTTCTCTTCAGGAAACTAAAACAAAACCCTGGGGAAGAAACCACAGCTTTAATTTTCCAAGCCTCTCAGAGCTCAGTGAAACCAGGTGATGCCCCTGATTCTTCTGCTCTATTCCAATTCTCCCTGCACAGCCAGCGCCAGACCATCCATGTTCAAACAGACTAACAAATATTGATTTTTAACACTACCAGTGAAGGACTCCTTCGTTGGCTCTCAGAGAACACATGTATGTGTAATGAGTTTTGCAAGCTGACTCAAGTCAGCCCCAGCTGGATCTCTTCTCCTGCTGAAAAGGCAAGCTCAAAGAGGCAGCCTGGAGTCCAGCGAAGCGCCGTCTGCCATCCAGTGCAGCCACGGCTTTCGGAAAAGCCCCCATGCTTCTTAAGACGTGGGTTACTCTGCAGAGTCAGAAAGGGAACTAAAGAGCTAGACCTAAGATACGTGGGGTCAGAGTGGAGAAACAGTAGGGAATTTAGGAATCCCCCTCAAAGTTGTCGAAAACTGACAAGTCTATCATGTCTTGACTTAACTCAGGTCTCCAACCTCAATGACACACTTCCTTGCCCTTGAAGCTCCAGCCAAATGGATTACCCACAGTTCCTGGCACTAGCCAAGCCTGCTCTCATCCTACAGGTGTGCTGAAAAGCTGCATGCTCCACATGCATTGCTGTTGAGCAGCACAAAGCCCATTGTATTGTAAATGTCTCTTTGCTTACCAGTATCCATTATATAGTGAGTTCTTTGAGTGGACATACTGGATCTTTTTCACTCTGTGCCTTCAGTGTCTAATAATGGGCATTTATTTATTAATGTTTTGGACTAAGTATTAAGTGCATGAATGATGACCAAATCAAGGAATGAGAAAAGGCAAGAGGCCGCTTCCTGTCCTGCCTGTCTATCACTAGTAGGCTACTGAAAACATGTTCAGCCATAGCATTTCATGAGTCCTTGCTTTGTGCTGGTAACAGGCTCAGTGCTTTATATACAGTGTTCCTTTTCATCTTCACACTACCACTGTGAGACAGTAAGAATTTTAGCCCCATTTCAGCAGGCAGGAATAATAATGAGACACTCAGGAAATAGAGGCACTTACACAAGTTCACATATTTAGAAAGTATCTGTCAAGATTTGCATCCTGATGTGTCGTCTCCCTATGGTGCTCAAGACGTGAACAAATGCTAGGGACACTCAGGGTACAGGATACTTAAATTCCTCTCTTGGAGCCATTCAGGTTTTCACTCATTCATACATCTATCCATTTTTGCACCCATTCAATATTTATTTAGAACCTACTTAAACAGGGCTCTGTGTGCGGCTTTAGGGGATGCAAAAAGGAACAACACCCCTATTTTCAAAGAGCTTGCAGTTTAATTGGAAAGATGATAACACTCGAGCTGCAATATAAGCCCCTCAAGAGCTATGAAATGTAATCAAAATTAAAGGAGAAAATAATGTTCATTATAGCAGTTTTTAAGAAGACACTTTAGTCTCTTTCCAGCCCCCAAATAGAACCCCACGCCTCCACCAGCAGAAAAACCAAGAAGGAGCTCATCTTCTCATTAACCCCTTAAATATGTTATTTGGATCAAGGTACTTTACTGCCTGCTCAAAAACATTCAGTTACTTCTCACTGTCAAGGAAAACACTAAAGTTATTAGCATGCCATCATCTGGTCCTACCCACATTTCCAGTTTTATCTCTTTTAAAATTCTTGACTAGTTGTCACCACTTTCTAAATCTATCCTTTGTCCCCTGCTTCAGCATCTTTGTTCCAGCTACATCACTGGGATTAGATTTGTTCTATTTAGGCTTTTCTGCCAACTATACTCTCTCTCTTTCCTGGACTCTTCTAAACCATTTTGCTTCATATAGGTATCTCCTCTTTTCTAGAGTTTTGTTGGAAAATATTGAATTCTCCTAGGTTGGAATTAACTCTTTATATGTCAGACTCCCGTTCCAGTCTATGAACATCTTAATAACCACACCAGTTTCTCATTCATCTTCAGATCTGCAGAGTCTACCACAATGGCGTACTACGCTGTATACTCAGTGAATGCCCACTAAAATGAATGGGCTGGCCAGTCTGGTGGAACACATACTTGTTCAAACATCCTATTTCACATTTAGTTTGTAAGCTTTGTGGGAACTGAGAACATAATATATATATATATATATATATATATATATATATATATATATATATATATATATATATATAATCTTTGCATCTTTCACTTTCACCTCACCATAGTTCCCAGTACAGTCATGTATATAGTAGGTACTCAGTAATTATTTGTTAATAAATAGGAAAATTGTTGATTTCATGATAGGAGTGATCTTATTGAGTTTACCACTGATGCATTTTATATATATACTATGCATATGTTAGATATTAAATACATGATTTAATTAAATGGATACCAATTCCTAAATATCTAGCCAGGGAATTGCATTATGGGAGTGTATGCTAGGGCAGGGGTTGGCAAACTTTTGAGATGGAAGAGCTGCCGGGAGTCGGCAAACTGTGGCTCTCGAGCTTCTGAAGTAAAATTGAAAATGAAAATAAAAACAAAACTATCATAGTTTCATTTATAAAATTTTTAAAGGATATTATTCACATAGTGGTGATTATGTAAAAATATATTTATGGCTCTCGAATAATTTTTAAATTGTTGTGAGGGACAGGATTGGCTCTTCCAGGGGTCAGCAAACTTTTGAGATGGAACGTACCCAAAGAGCTGCATGTGGCTTGCGAGCCGCAGTTTGCCAACCCCTAAGCTAGGGGAACCAAGCCAGTATGAAGGTTCCATGGAAAGTTTCACTAAAGAGGCACTGCTTGAGAGGCCCTAAAAGATGAATAACATTTACTTGTGCCAAGAAGAGTGCCGCAGATCAGAAAGGGCATTCTGGAAAAAAGAAACATATACTAAGGCATGGCAACTGGATAGAGCGTGATCATAGAGAAAGGTGATGGTGCTTATAAGTTATGTTTCAGAAGGATAGATAAACAAGTCAATCAAAAACTGCAATGATCATTCCTTTGACAGAAATAGTATATGTGCTATAAACAAACTGATAAAGGAAAACCAACCCCATCTGTTAAGGTGGTTGAGTTTATGGAAGACTCCCCAGAGGAGGTGACATTTTTGGTGAGTCCGAATGATAAACAGAGGATGTTCAAATAGAGAAGGAGTGATAAGGGAGGATTTTTATGCAAAATGAACAGTATGAACCAACATAGTAAAGCTTGACTTACTTAATGGCTGAGTGAGTAGAGCAACAGGGAGGTGAAGGGTCTTATTTTATTCATAGCACTAAATATTGTTGTACATGAAAAGCTATATTCTAAAGCATAGGCAGCAGATTCAGTACAGGGAGCAGAATATCAGTGTAAATAGTCAAGACAGAATGGGCTGAAGGAGAGCTGACACTTGGCTTCCACGTTGAAAAGCCGTAGAGAGTGAAGGCTGGCGAAGCAGATGTGTGGGCGCTACCTAGATGTGCAACACTCTTCATTCCAAGTAATTGTTCCCATGCAGGAACCTAGCCTCAAAGTTTCTAGATCCTTCTTACTGCCAAGCAGATCCAGATTGTGTGTGTGTTAGAAATTCCGTGGTACAAATCTAACACTCTATCAGATGTCATTTTTTTGAGTGAAACAAAACATTTTTGCACGTCAGAGACATATCAGAACCCTATAGCTTGTGATCTTTAAATTAAAACGTAGATGGCAGACATGCTAAAAATGTACTTCAAAAGTCTGTCATAAATGTTTCCCTTCTAAATTTGAATTAAACTTTAGAACCCACTGGTATATGGTATAATAACTTCTCATTTTCCAAAAAAAAAAAAGCCATAAAACCTGATTTTTCCCATTTATGTCCTAAGATTTGGCTTGTACTAAGAATTACATCAGAATTGAACAGCATTATCAGTTAGCATGTGCTAATTTTCTATTTTTTTCTTTAAAGAAAACCCATAGATCTTGGTTTTTCCCATTTCCTTAGGCCCTAAGACCTGGCCTACCTTGAGTATTATTTCAGCCACTTGAGAAATGATGGGGTCATTTAAGATGTCATCTAGCAGTTAGTGCTAACATGGCTAATTACAGGCCAGAGGAAATATTGAGTTGGAAGGAAAACAGAAGAGGATGAAATAAAAGAAAAATCCTGTAAGTGCCTTCTTCCTGCTTCATCTTTCTACTTAGACTTGCCTCTCATGCTCCCAGCTCTCTCTTCACTTATTACCACGAAATAGTATTCGCATAGCAAGGAATGTCACATTGTTCCCATCACTTGCCTCCATGGAACACATAAATATTTAATTTATTGTGTTAAAAATAGTAATTAAGTGGAACAAATGTTATACTTATAAAAACGGAGGCTCAGAAAACTAAACAATAATAATAATATCTAGCATTTATACAATGCTTTTTTTTAGCCCTCCAAGTGCCTTTCTATACACTGACACATGTAATAACATTTTGGGCAGATACTACCTTCTTTTTTATGCAAAGGAAACTGAGGTTTCAAGCAAGTCAGTTCCACCACATAGTAACTGTGTGAGATTAGACAAAGGTGTCTTACTTCTATGTCATCACTTCAACTTTTAAATAGGAATATTAATAGAACTTATAAAGTTATTGTTTTGGAGAACATAAGAGATCATTCATGAGGGCCCCATGCCCATCTTCATGTAAGGGCTCAAAAATATCAGCTGTTACTATCATCCTTATTGTTATTAAGATGTAAACACTATGTAACAGATAAATAAATCCTGGAATCTCAATGGTTTAAACCATGTATATAAAGCCCAGCTGAGAAGCTAAGAGTGGTGGGAGGAGTAGGGACATAGAAATGGAATTTGTTCCACTCAGGAAACCCCACTTCCCCATCAGCCTCTAGGGCTGTGGGGTCCCTGGAAGGATCCCCCATACTTGGCCTACAAATGAGGGGAGGGAGAGAGAATGAGGGGAAGTTTCTATAATCCAGGCCTGAAAGTGGTCTTGATTCCTCCCACCCACATACGTTAACCAAAACTCAGCCACATGGCCAACCCAATTGCAAGGAGCCCAGGAAATACAGCCTAATCGTGTGCTTGGGAAGAGCAGGGAATGGCTTTGCATAAGCATAGGGGTTTCTCCACCACATGAAGTGACTTTGGCCAGGCCCACCCTGCTGATAGCTGTGAGAGCTAGATCTTTAAAGCAGGTCATCTGACTCTGGGTCCAGGACTCTTCCCTCTACAACTGCCCCAGGTCCTACATGAAAATAAAAACCAGGTGTTCTGATTTTGAATTTTAGGACCTTTCCCACCATCCTTAATGGCTGTCAACATCATGCTCATGAACTATAAATGGCTGGGATCTTTCCATTGCTATATTGTGCTGTATCACCAGTGCTGTGATAGCTACCGTGTTTCCCTGAAAATAAGACCTAGCCGGAGAAGAAGCCGTAGCATGATTCCTCCAGGATGTGGAGGGCACGCAGCTCTCACCTGAGGGTTTTATGATCTGTTTCAGGGAAAAGGGTGCCTTTTCCACAAACTCTTTCATCTTAAAATATTCAGTATGCCAAGGTGCCATATTATGGCACCTAAAATCATGCAAGGGCTTATTTTCCAGCTAGGGCTTATTTTCCAGCTAGGGCTTATTTTGGGGGAAACAGGGTAGCACATTCACTAAACTATTGTAGAAACCCAACCTTTCTCTTCTTTGACAGCTGAGGCCAGGGAGAGCAGTCT
Source organism: Aselliscus stoliczkanus (assembly GCA_033961575.1). Taxonomy (NCBI): domain Eukaryota; kingdom Metazoa; phylum Chordata; class Mammalia; order Chiroptera; family Hipposideridae; genus Aselliscus; species Aselliscus stoliczkanus. The sequence goes on from CM066736.1 coordinate 119,818,862, forward strand.
TATTCTGTGACTGCATCATGTCTCCCCTGGGACAGACAGAATTGACTATTCGTTTCCCCAAGATGAGACCAATTTAGAGCAACAACTAATTGCATAGGGAGTGTTTATGGGTGTGGGATTTATGGCATGAGGTCACATGGCTGCATCATTTTTCTGCACACTGAAATTGAGGATAATTGGGCTATTTTTCAAAGCCAATGGAGTGTGACTTTACTGACAGGCATTAGCCACCTCCAGATTCTTCTCCAGTGCTCCGAGTCCTGCTTTAGGCTGTTTCTTCACCTTTAGACAACGTCAGGCTCCTTGTCTGCTTGGAGGTGAATTTAGAGTGATTTAAAGAGAAGCCCTTCAGAAAGCTCAGAGTAAATCCAAAACACTGATATGGTCCATGGTCCACACTAGAGCATTCGAGGCATAATCTGAGTCCGTGTGGCCTGTGCTGTCATACTTGTCCTCTCTCAATAGGGCCAAGCATGCAAGGCCTGCCTGAGAGACACAGCAACTTCTTCTTTCCAGACTCAAAGGCTTTAATTCAAGGACCTGCCCTGAGTAAGCCATTGTGCCAGCATATGAGCTATGGACTTTCCTTAAAGCCTGGACATTGAGAACCACCATCTAGCAGGATCTAGCTGGGTTTCTTTTTAATCCCAAAACCTGTTAGGGAGAGACTAGAGATTGGTGCAAAGTATACAGGCTCGGAAGGCAGATAAAACTTATTTCATGCACTGCTTTTACCTCCTAATCACTGTAGGGCAGAGGCTGGACTAAATCCATCCCACTGATTGTTTTTGAAAATAAAGTTATATTGGAACGTGTCACATCCATTCATTTAGATGCTGTCTATGGCTGCCTACACACTACAACTGCAAAGCTGAATAGGACGTGTGTGGCCTGCAAAGCCATAAATATTTACTGCCTGGCTTCTTACCGAAAATATTGTGACTCTTCAGTTTCTTCATCTGTTAAATATAGGTAATGTCTAATGCAAAACTGTGGTGAGAACTAACTAAAATGGTATATAAAAAACATCTAGGGCAATTCCAAACAAAATAGATGCTCACTCAGTAGTGGGTTTCTTTTCTCCAGTTAGTGTGTTGGGGTACATTTGGGCGGCTAGAGTACAGAGACTCAGGGACATAAATGTGCAACGTGACATATACAAGAGTGACGCTCTTTGGAATAACCTCACCCACATGCAGCTCCCAGGACAAAAGAACAAGGAAACTAAATATTAACACTGTCTAATAAAATAAGCTTCATAAAAGTATAGAGTTGGGTAGACCAAGGAAGGAGATAGAAACAGCCAAGGTATTTGCATGAGGTTTCTGACACTAACTGGGAATAAAAAATATGTGAAAAGACAGCAAAAATGATAGTGTCCCAACTAATAGAAACAAAGAAAAGCTTAATCAAAATATGTGCATGGGTGTATACACACACACACACACACACACACACACACACATGCACACACACACACCCATGCGTGTTCTACCTCTATGAGCTAGTGGCTAGGAAAAGAGTGACAATGTCAGCTGTACTCCTGCAGGTTGGGGAGACCAGGATGGGGGCCTTCCATTATCTGGATGTCACTGTTACAAAGTAAATCAGGCCTTTCTGATTTTTTGTTTTTTCTTTTTTTTTTTTTTACTTTATTTCCCTAAGAAAGAAGTAAATACCAATTTTGCATCTGTCTAGAGTACTGAAACTCTTCAAAACTCCCCCCCGAAACAACCCACCTTACTTTGGAATGTATTATATGCATCCTTACTTCCACAGAAAACCAAATATGTTCTGTAATTCAGAGGGAGGTCTAGAAGTCCTAGTGTCCTCAGACCCATTTACTAGGGATTAATGGTGTGAATCTAGATTAGGCACTTTGTCTATTTTATAAAATCTCATCCTCTCGACAACTTTTCCAGACATATGTTATCATTCTGAATGCACTGATGGAGAAGCTGGGAGATGAAATACCCTTCCAAGTTTCTGCATCCAGGAATAGGCATAGTTACAATTCAAAGTCAGTCTGAGTCTGTTCTGAATCTATCTAATCTTTAACAAAGTTGACTTTGTCAGAAACTGCACAAAGACCGGATTTTAACTGAACCAAACAGTATTGTCAGAAAGCCTGGAAAGCTGGCAAGGGGACCGAAGAAACAAATTGTATAAATATATTCCGAGTAGCAAGCATCAATATTTTTTAAATCCTTTCTATAGGGACTTTATATCTCTCACATGTCTGAAAGGAAAGTATAGGGGGAAAGCTATGAATCTGAATTTTAAAGTTCTGGGCTCTATTGTTGAAAAAGCCATTCTCCTTCTCTCAACTTGTTCTCTCTCGAGCAACGCGAACAGTCTGTCAGGGCACGCTGTGTAAATGTTGAGGATACTTCTCAGGAAGCAAGTCTGAGGATTGATAGCCAAACGTGCAACATTCTACTGTGAGCATGGTCCAAGATGCCACCACTGGGATGGACACACACACATGCACACTGAACACACATTTCCTTTTCAGAGTGCTTTATTTAAAACACATGAAATTAAAAGAAGTCAGATAAAAATAAGCTTCATAAAAGTACAGAGTTGGATAGATCAAGGAAGGAGATTGAAACAGCCAAGGCTATTTGCATGAGGTTTCTGACATTGATCGGGAATTAAAAATATGCAAAAATACAGCAGAAATGAAAGGGTACCAACTAATAAAAGAAAAGTTTAGTCACAATATGTGCTTGTGTATACACACACATAACACACACACACACACACACACACACACACACACACACGTTCCCCCTGAGAGCTGGTGGCTGGGGAAAGAGTGACAGTGTGACAATTCTGGCTTATTTCTGAGTCCAAGCACCTACTTGAAGTAAGAGAAGTACGGCTAACATTTATCAGACACTGGACATTGCTGACTTTTATGGAAGAATTTACAGAGCAGCCTAGCTCCTCTAACCTCGCAGAAGCAGACACTGCTCACAGAGGTGACTAATTTGCCTAAGACCACACTGCTAGTTAGTTGTTACATCCAGCATCAAATCCAGATTCAAAGATTATGTCCTTTCCTCTAATACTTTACAATGCCGATATAATCCTCACCTTCATCATGTTATTCTATCCCAGTTTTCCAAAGGTAAGAACAGGAGGGCTGATGTTAGTCTCTTTATTTTTATAAAGGGAGAAGCTAATGCTTAGAAAAATGAAGCAACATGCCTAAGTTCACACACCCAGAAAAAAGGGTGATTCGAATCCAGGTGTTTTAACTGGTAAATTGGACCCTCTGCTACTATTTTATGAGGAAACTATTGATTCTTAGTATCAGACTTTTCCTGTTGAGAAGCATACATCACATATTGAACAAACAGGTTTTAGAGTTGAATGAATCTATGTTCAAATCTAGGCTACAACATTTATTAGCTTTTGGGGGAAATTGGTTAATGTGTTCTTGTGTAGTGCAGGGTTAATGACATTTAATGCAAAGGGCCTTTGTGGGAATTAAATAATTTAATGTTGACTGGACAGCAGTAAATGCTCAATTAAAAGTTGGTGGTTGTCTTAGGTGGAGTTCTTCAGAAGCAGACCATAAAACAAAGACATGTACTCCTAAGAGCAAAAGGAAAGGAATGGGAGATGCAGGACAGGGAAGGGAAGGGGACCAAGGAAAGGTGCACTGTCGGGAAAAGCCCGTTTCAGCCTCATCCTGCAGAAGAAGAAGACTCGAGTATACATTGACCCTCAGAGTTTGCCGTGTTCTCCGCCTTCCTTTGCAAGGAAGAGAGTTGAGCTTTCGTACTCAGTCACTGAATAAAAGTCATGGCCGGGTGGGGAGGGAGGGTGGGATGCAAAACCATAGGGCTTTCTGGCTCTATACACCTGCAGGCGAAGCAGCTGGAGTATCCTTAGGGCCGAGTCACAGGACCTGATGGGGGACAGGAGGGGAGCTGGAGATCCAGGGGATCTGGGTGGCTCACTGTCTGCTGCAAAGGCATTATTATTACTATTATTATCTCTTATTAGGGTGGGCATGGCATCTTTCTTTTATGGGCCTCATTTCCAGGAATCCTGGGAAGATAGATTTTCCCTGAGTCTAAGATAGAAGTCAATGCAAAACCAGTAAAAAGGATGTCCCTTCACAGGAAGATATACACTCCAGATGATGGTCCAAAATGGAAGCCCTAAGCTGAATACTTTATTAGGAAACTTACAGCATCCATTTCAGACACGGTTCTCAGCCAAGGGACCGGGTCCCAGCCTCTGTGATTTACTGGAGATGAGAAGCACTGAAACAATGCAGCAAATGGAGACTGGGAGGGATGGCTCTTTTATCACAGTAATAAATGCATGTTCCCAGAATCACTGAAACCTTTTTTTATTTTTAAATTCTCCACCCCTTACCTAATACAATTAGGGCCTGAATTCATTATACAAGGGGTAAACAAAGAGATGTATTGCCTCCCAGAGACACAAAAGGACATCGAGATTACCTTCCTGGACTAATACTGCTTAACAAATAAACCTCCAGCACAGGCATAAATTAGGATTAGGCATCACTTGGAAAAACATTAATCTGCCCCCACATTTTCTGGTTCCAGCTGGTCTCCTTTAATAATTGCTATAATTTTTTTTCCTACTTGCTTCTGCTTGTTTGAGTAGGACATGCTATTTCCTAAAGTCATGAGAAAAGTCAGGTAAAAAGTAAGTGGATGGACACTTAACAACTCAGAAATTCTAGTATATCATGATGAAAATAAATATGACCCTGGTTTAAGGAACTGAGGGTCCATGATCTTGATTTGGGGACTTTAGTTATGGCAGTGGATTCTTCTGAATGTGGGAAGCCTAGATTTATTACAGATATAACTGGTTCTGGGGATATATATTTTTTAAAATATATATTATATATTTTAAATAAATGAAATACGTAATATATTTTAAATAAAATTATGTGTGTGTGTGTGTGTGTGTGTGTGTGTATGTGTGTGTATTTTAAAGTTGCCAAAAACCTCCCAAGGAAAGAAATGATGTTTGTTCTAAGCTCAGATCTAGGCTTGAATTCCACATCTTAAGTTGACTAGCTGGGTTATTTCTTACAAGTTCCTCAAAGTCTGTGAATCTCCATTTTCTTATTCGTACAATGAGGGAAATTAGGTTAGGCATCTCATGGTTTTATTGTGAGAATTAAATGGGGTCGTTGATGAAGGACATTCTGGGAAGTATGGGCCACAAAAAGCTCTCAATAATTATGAGGCATTATTAAGGGGTCAGTTACCTTGTTGTACAACCCTGGGTCAGCCCTAAAGACTTGGGGAAGCCTGATGTACCAGGCCACCATAGCAGGAGAATCACTGAGTGATTCTGAAAGATTAGCCAGAAAGGATTTATGATGGTGGCATGGCATTAGTTGAAAAGGCAATTCTGGAGAAACTGTGGCAGATAGATTATTTGGTTGGGATGTATATTCGTTTTCTATCACTGCATAACAAATTCCCACAAATGTAGCAGCTTAGAACAACACATACATTTAGTATCTCACAGCTTTGGTGGATGGTGAGTCTGGGCATAGCTTATCTGAGTCCTCTGCTTAAGTGTCTCAAGACTGCAATTAAGGTGTTTGGGCTGTGTTCTCATCTGAAGGCTTAACTGAGGAAGAATCCATCCCTACGCTCATTCGGGCTGTTGGCAGAATTCATTTCCTGTGGTCAGAAGGTTCAGGACCTGGCTTCTTGTTGGCTGTGGCCTGGAGACCGCCATCAGGTGTGGAGGACATTCGCAGTTACTAGAGGCCACCACAGTTCCTTGACATGTGGGCTTCTCCATCCTGGTCACTTGCTTCATCAGGCCTCTAGATGTGATGTGCTAAGAAGTAGTCTTATTTAATGTAACACAATCACAAGAGTGATTTTAAACACTTTACATCCATTTCCTTTGCCACATTCTATTGGTTAGAAATAAGTCACAGATCCCACCTGCACTCAAGGGGAGGGAATTATACCAATTTGTGTGTATTTAAGAGTTTCACTGCATTTTTGGATGTTTGCTGATAGCTTTTAAGCCTCATTATGTGACTAATAAACATTTTCATACTTTTCTGGGGTGTGTATGGTGTCATTAGTCTTACATTTGAACCAAATTTTGGGTGGAGGTCCATTCCATTCTGTGTGGTGGCTATTCTGTGTAGTTATCTTGGCAAAGGGGTGTATGGGATACCCTAATGTCAGCAAACAAAAGCACGGCATTTGTAAACACGAAGAGAGAGCTGAAGCTTTTTAAATGATGACTCTTCAACTGCATCAAGCAAATATTTCAAGCACTGAGGGACCTGAATTAGTGGTTCTAAGCACAAAGGGCTTAAAATGAACTCTTTTACTGCTAGAAAGATTAATCTACTATTATTTCCACTCATGCATGGTTTCATCCATCTATTCTTTCCAAAAGGATTTACTGAGCGTCTGTTGTGTACCAGCCCCATGTTAGATGCTAGGTATATAGGAGTGCACATGACATACAATATCCCTGCCTTCATATATTTCTGATTTAGTGGGAAATATAGAGAAGTAAACAATTACATCATTAAGTGATAAACATTATGATGGGTAAAATCTGTAGTGGGAATGTTGAGGAGAGACATTTGCTCCACTGAAATGTGGTGACCTCTAGTCAGAACTTAAAGGTATGTAGGAATTAGCCAAACAAAATGTAGAAGCATAAAATAAATATGGGGGAAGTGTGTTATGGAAGATCAATTGGGGGTATGGTGAACGGTCCAAACATACAGAAAGTATGTGAAATGGTCCAGCAGCAAAGAAAGAATTGGAATATTCAAGGATCTGAAAGTATTTCAATAATTTAGTTTAATTTAGTGTAATCAGACAGAATGTGTCTGTTATTTTAGTCCCTGAAGAGTGGCTCTAAAATAACATGGAAAGTTTGGAACATCCAAGGTTTTGACTAGAGTCAGTAAACTGTATAGTCAGAAAGTTTATAATTTCTCAGTTTCCTGGTGTACAAAAGTCAGACCTAGATATAATGAAGGAGAAATTTTCTGGAATGTTTTCAGTATTGGGGAGTCCTAACCCATGCCTATTGAATCTCCTGTGTAACTTTTCAGATGGGTTTAATTCTCCAGTTTTCTCTGGTGTCATCACAGTGGAACACGGATGGCCATCATGGCGAACACCCTGTATGTTCAGATTGATGATTTAGCTCCAACACTTAAGAGCTCTGTGGTTTCGGGCTTCTTTGAGCTCCGGTTTTTCATTTGTGAATTGGCAATAATAATATTTGTAAAAATATCGCTTATAAGAATATGGTATTTCTTTGATTACATGAATTCTTCCTGTGTTCCATCCCCCAGAGCTGTCATTTAGTCTTCTCCAAAGTTGGAAAGAGATAGCAAATTTCCTCAGAGAGAACAGCCTCTGATCCAAGCTTGGCTTCACGATGACGGCTCCTTCGGTCTGGGCAGTGCAGGGCTGCCACTGTTGATTCATTTCATGTCAGTGCCTGAGAATCTTAATGAGTTGTATTTATATTTAGGCTGGCATTTGGAGTCTCAGGATGTATGATTAAGATATGAGGGAGGGGGAAAAAATGGAAGAAAACAGAACTTTTAAAAAGGCAAAGCAAGTGCTGGAGTTTGTGTCTTCACTTTGGATTGACTTCTAAATCATTTTTGAGTTATCTCTCTGCATAATCTCAGTAAGAAGAGGGATCATGGCCGAGAGAGAGAAAAAGAGAGGGGGAGAATTTAAAGGATGTAAAATATGTTCAGCTATACAATTTCAACTAATATTTATTAAATATCCATGTGCAAAGAATGACTATCTTAAAGTATTATTCAGTTTCTTGAATGTAAGCCATAGGTCAGTGCAGAGTAAAATGTGTCCAAGAATAAAATTAGAGGCAGGAGACCCAGGGACTTGACAAAGCTGTGCTTCCATGAGAACCTGATTCTGTGGCTGACCGATGTCCTCTAAGACTGGCTAAGAACAGGACAACAGCACATCGAGGCTACTGTGATTAAGCAAATCAAAGCACCATCCTCAACCTCATCCTCCACTCGGACCCCAAACATGGCCAGTAGTAAAACCCTTCTGTCATCAAATTCAATCAAACGAGCCTGCGTGCATGCCAACACAATCTTTATGTACCTTGAACTTGTCCAAAGAGAGAAATTTAGCCAACAAAACCTGTTTAGTGCTTCCAGGGGCTCTTGATTTCTTGATCAGCTTGAGGAAGAGAAGCCTTGTGGGTGAGGAAAGACTCTGGGTTTACGAGTATGACGGCTGCAGTGAGGATTACTGCAATTCCATTTCACTCCACAAGCTTCCAGTTTAGAGGGAAAAAAGAACTACCATAGAGGGAAAAAAGAACTACCACTCCTTTGTTAGCTTTTCCCTTATTCCAGATGTTGCTTCTTGTTGTGCAATATGGTAATTGGACATCCCAGACACATTTGCAAAATTACTTTCTTGCACACCAGTAATGAATCTGTCCCAAAGACTGACACTAACAGCCCCCAGGACTGAGCCCACTCTGCCATTTCATGAAAGAGCATAACAGTGATTGCTGAAAGATGACCCAGCAGACCCTGAAGCTTGGCTAAAATGCTTTCACAGAGTCAGGGCTGTCAACAGGGTTCATTTACAATAACGGAGTTGCAAAATCAACCTAATTGTCCAAAAGCAGGGGATCAATTAAATAAAGTGTGCTATAATCTTAAAGCGAAGTTCCATACAGTCATTACAATCAAGTAACAAAAGCATATTTGAAGGTGCAGGGAACTGCTTCTGGGGTGTTAGGTTATAGAACATAGTGTCCAGCAATATAACTCTATTCTTGCAATACATTAATGTGTATTTATCTAGAATGTTCTCTCATCTCATTCATTCTCTCTCTCTCTCTCTTTCTGTAGAATGTACTCGCTCTCTTCTCTCAGATCTCACCCAAAGCTCACTTTCTCATGAAAGCCTTCCCTGCACACTCCATCTAAAACCCCAAACTCTTCTTAAATACTTCAATACTCATACCCTCGCTTAGTTTTCTCCTTAGTGTTTATAACTCCGCAGCATACTAAATTTATCTGTCAAGGTCCTGAAAAGAAACAGATGGCACCCAGAGTATAGTAATTAAAAAGAAGTCAATACAGGAACTATTTACAAGGGTGTAAACAGAATTAAGGAAAATCAGCAAGATGCTGGCAAAGCATCCCAGGATGAGCGATAAGGGGGAGCCAAGGCCATCCCTAGGAATGAAAGGGCAGGAGGAGAGGTCAGTTATCCGAACCCGGAGAGGAAGTGGCAGTGACTGCAGAAGAGGGCCTGTGCAAAGGCGCAAAGCCACTGAAAACCCCCCGGTTGCAGGAATAAACACACAGGCCTCTCTTGCTTTCAGCTTTCTGATTTCCTGCCAGTGCCTCCTGCTTTCTGAAGCTCACCAGAATGCACAAGATAGAGGAGCAGGGTGATGAGGTACTTAAAGTTCATTCTCCTACAGAGCAGTGTGGAAACGCCCAAATGGAGAGTGTCCAATCACCACGAAGCTTACGTATTTATTTGGATGTTGACTCACCCCACTACAATGGAATTTCTAATAGGATAGGGATCTTTGTCTGTTTGGGCCACTAATGTACTCCCAGCACCTGGAAGACTGCCTAGATACAGTAGATGACTTAGTAAATGTTTGATGGATGAATGATTGCTGAGTTACAGGTAAAAAACGTTTGGATTTGGGTAATGGGTTTATGGGTGATTTTAATTTCTTCATGTGACTTTCTATATTTTTCCATGGTTCTTCAATAAACATAGTTGCTTACAATGAGAGGATATATATATATATATATATATATATATATATATATATCCTCATGCGCACACACACACACACACACACACACACACACACACACACACACGGTCTGACAGTTAAGTTCATGAACTGGTGGCAACAATGTTACTAAACGTTTTTTGATATCAGAGGGATGATTTATTATGAATGTCTACCAAATGGACAGTTAACCAAGTTTACTATTTCGAAGTACTGAAAAGGCTGCATGAAAATGTTAGATGACCCAACTTTTCACCAGCAATTCATGGCTCTTGCATCATGATAATGCACCAACTCACAAGGCACTGTCTGTGAGGGAATTTTTAGCCAGTAAACAAATGACTGTATTGGAACACCTTCCCTACTCACCTGATCTGGCCCCCAATGACTTCTGTCTTTGCCTGAAGATAAAGGAAATATTGGAAGGAAGGCATTTTGATGACATTCAGGACATCAAGGGTAATATGATGACAGCTCTGATGGCCATTCCAGAAAAAGAGCTCCAAAATTGCTTTGAAGGCTGGACCAGGCACTGACATCATTACATAGCTTCCCAAGGGGAGGACTTTGAAAGTGGCCGTAGTGATATTCAGCAATGAGGTATGTAACACTTTTTCTAGGATGACCTCACAATCTTAATTGTCAGCCGTGTCTCTGTGTGTGTGTGTGTGTGTGTGTGTGTGTGTGTGTGTGTGTGTAAAAAGAGTGACAGAGAGAGACTAGAGTCTGGCAAGAAAGAAGGGAGAAGGAAGCCAATCCCTATTGTGCAATTTATCAAGTAATAAAACTGGTGCTCTGGACCATGTAGGCTCAGTCGTGTCTAGGAAGCACTGATCAGTATTACCTTTCCAGGCATTACAAACACCCCAGACCAATTGCCTATATATTATTTATGCTGTCAAGAAAATATTTAGGTAGTATATAATTAAACAACAGCCAGCTCTGGAAACACAGGTAGAGCCCTGGTCATGAAAGAATCCAGCCTTATTTTCACAAAAGGAAAGGAAGATGTCATCCTTCAGGGTTTGACAACTACTTTTCAATAAAACCAGGCAAGCAGCTTGGCAGTTCCTTCTCTTGGCAGAGGCCCCCAATCTTTAGCAATACATGCCCCAAATGAGTATCCTTACTTACACTCTTATCTAGGTACCTGTAAATTACAGTTACCTGTATTAGAAGCCCAATTCAATCACTGGTCCCTACACACAAGGCCGGCAGTGGGGTCTAGTGATGTGTTTCCCAAGACAGACGTTATTCTGTCAGCAGAAGAAATGATGATTGAATGACATAAAACTGTATTTTATTAGTGACTCAAAACACATATAGGAAAGTCCTGTTGAAAGTGCCTCATGTACCCCAGTTTTACCTGCCCTAGATAACTAGGTGTCCCAGCATACAGCTGTCATAGTAACACCCAAAGCCTACAGCAGCAGAATTGATACCGTAGACTGTCACACCAGCCTTACAATTGGGGCTACCAGCACTTTGAATGGAATGTCAGAGACATTGATTTGCACACCCAGGTGTGAATGTTGTACTTCCCTTTTACCACCTTCCAGTTTGGAAATAAATGAGCTTCTATTTCTGTTCACCATTGCCCCTTTCCTCACTCCAGATGTTCCTTCCTTTTCAGTACGGTAATTGCACATTTAAAACTGAAACACTCTTTGAATGCCTCAAGAAAACACCAGATTGAATGAAAGTGTTTTGTCAATCATTAAGAAAAAAGATTTTAGATGCACTTCATAAATCTCATTAAATCAATGAAGGTTTTAAGTTAATGTGTTTCATCTATGTTATGTATTTGTTTATTCACATATTTTTATATTTACAAATGATTTTTTTTTCTCATGGTTGCCCTGAAATTTCACGAAGAGCACCTTATACTCCAACAACAACTCCCAATCAAGCCAATGGCAATAAAAATGTAAAACAAGACATTTTGTTACAATGAGGAGACAAGATATAATAGTTATTGCTATCTGATGTTTCCTGGCACAGCATTAATTCAATAATTTTCTAGTTAATGATCTCCATTAACAAATGTTCCAAAGTTCCGGGGAGCCCTGGTCAGGATTTATCTGACTCACCAGGAGTGGCAGCAACAGCACCTTCAATTGGAGTGATGAACTGACTAATAAACGGTAACCAACTTGATACACTGTGATGCTGACTGATTTAGCCATATCAGTTCAGGATTATATATTCAGGCTGGATTAGTAATGGCAGCCTTAAAAAAGGGAAAAGGTTAGAGGTAAGAAGGATACGCAGCAGCCAAGATTAGAGCATAAAAACCTTTGCTAGGAGTTGAAATGGAAAAAGAAAGAGAATTTTTTTGTAAATTCTTTGCTTTGTGGTTCAGCATCATTAAAAAACTTAATTGGTATGTTTATCTAACTCCTTTTTATGCAGCTAGCAAAAGTCACTAAAAGACCAAAACAAAGAATAAAACACTGAGATCATATCTCATCTCTATCTCTATACCTATCTACATCTACATTTATCTATACATCTACATAAAATATATACAAAATATTCCCAAAGCAGAAAAGAAAGTGCATATCAAATGAGGGATTTGTCCTGCTTTTGCTAATTCATGTCATTTGACTAATATTTTGAAGTGTCTACTATGCGCTAAGAATGCTGCCAAGCCTTGGAGATTTAACATAAAACATGAAGTCCAGTGCCTTTGAGAAACTCAGACTCCCATGGAGAACACCAACAAGAAATCTGTGTTACCCCGGAGGTAAGCCTGGGATTCTGTACATGCCGAGAGCCAGGGAATCTGACCTAAATTGTGGGTAAAGAGAAGGCTTCCAAGAAGAGGTAGCGTTTTACTGACTCTTTGAGAACCAGTAGAAGTTAGCCATTTCAACAATGCAGGAGGCAAGCAGAGACAGCAGAATGTACAAGACAGAACAAGGTACACTGAGGAGACTAAAACAATTCTCAGAGTTGGAATAAAGGGAGCTCTTGAGCTGGTGCGGTGGTTTCAAGAAGTCACTTTCACTTTGCTTCATGCAATATTGCATAGAGAACAGGGCCAGCGTTAGACCTGAGTTCAAATCCTCAATATGTCACCTAATAGCTCATCACTTCAGGCAAATTACCCTCCATGAGACTTAGTTTCCTTATGTGGAGAAAGCAGATAATGGTAGCACCCTTCTCATAGGATGCTGGCACATCAAAGATTCAAAAAAAAACATATCAATAAATTTGATAGTGAATCTTATTAAACATCATTACTATTATTGGAACCCACTGATCCATGGTTCTGGGTTCATATCCTAAAGAAAACTAGCTTCTTTTTAGCCTGCTGTCTCCATTCATTTCTGGAAATTGGACACATCTTAGGGAAAGTAACGTTCACTACAGACAATCATAGAGTCAGTAGGAGAGCAAATAGTGCCACCTCACCTTGGGTCCTTGGATGGCCAAGGCTTTATATTTGTCTACTACCCCCTTGCGTAGCCCCTGCTTCTGAGACAGCCATCAGGATCTGCAGATGCTGAGGGTCCAGCAACCCTCCTCTCTTCACCCCATTGCTACTATTTTCACCCCAGTGCCCCAGCTCAGGGTCTTCAGCTCGGTCCATTCTGGCTCCATCATGAAACAGTGGTTTTAAGTGCCCCGAACTCCACAGGTAAAAAAAGCAAAGAAATAGCGACTCCTCTTTGCTTTTCTAGACATAGATACTCCCCCGCCCCCACCAACTCCTGCAGTGAGAGCTGATGATTGAAAGCCAATAAGGCTGCTATTGACTCAGAGTACAAGGGGATTTGATTTATCCTGGAGCATAGCAGAAGAAAAATAATAATACAGATGTGTCTTTAGCCGTAAATAATGCAGGTTTACTCTCTGCAAACCTCGTAATGTCAGTGGTGCTGGAAACCTACGGACTCAAGTGTATAGGGAAAAACTTTATCCTGGAGATCAATTGTTTACAGGGCTGACATTTTTATAACATCTGTTTTAAGATTTTGAAGTTTAAAACTGCTGTTTTTCATTGACCATACTGACAATTTCGCCAAGCTCTGCTTAGCTCAACTGATACCTCGGGTTGTTTAACCCAGAAAAGCACAGCTAGGCCTCCAAAGTTGCCAAGGACAGCACAGAGAGCACTGTACAGTGCCCTTACTTCCCACCCTAAGAAGCAGCAGGTCGCTGCCCCTGTGGTGGGAAGACTGAATCCTGGAACTCCAGTCAGGATTCAGTCTTCATTTTCTTTCTGTGAGTACAGTCAGCATATTGTTTATTTAAAAAGAAAAAAAAAATCCTGAGTTCTTCTATATTTGTGAGCAGTGTGATATCTGGTTGGTTAAAGATTAAAAAAATGATTGAAACTATTGTTTTGTTTATTGTGGAACTCTTGGGCTGAGGGGCAAACAAATTTTAAGTAGAAGTGGACTTTCTATTAGGCATTTATTTAGCAAATACTATTTTATTATCTTATTGTGAATGAAATACAGGAAAAATGAGAGCCCAATTAATGAAGGCGGCCATTTCTGGAAGAAAAGAATAACTAAAGGAAGGTCTTCCAATAACAGGAGGCTTTTCATATAGAATAATAGTAACGTTCTAAGGTGATTCAGGAGTCATGGAAAAATCTAAGAAGGTATCAAATGTCTTCCCAGTGATGAGTTCAAGGTAATTTCAGAACAATTTTCTGAAGTTCCAAAATAAGTCATATTGATATAGAAAGAATCTGGGAAGCTGTTTAACTATCATATTAGGTCAGCCCATGTTTAGTTAGTTGCCTTTCCTAATTTGCCTAGCTACTATCCCTTCCCACGTAATACCATCGAATAATAATGTAGTTGCTGCTGTGAAGATACTTGGCCTAGGTGAATAAAGTCCATAATCAGCTGATTTTAAGTAAGTGAGACTATTCCAGATAATTACAGTGGGTCTCATTTAGTCAGTTGAAAGGCCTTAACAAGAGGGTTGAGGCTTCCCTGAAGAAGAAATTCCAGCTATGAACGCCAGCTTCAGTCCTTGCTGAAAGTTCCAGCCTTCCCTTTCTGGTTGCCTGACCTGTGATCTGGAACTTTCCTAGGCAGCCCCCATAACCACATATGCCAATTTGGGGCAGTAAACCTCTTAATGTATATCTTCTACAGGTTCTCTTTTTTCTGGGTTGAATCCCAACTGGTGTACTCAGGTACGGGCAATCTCATGTGGTTCAATCTGATATGAGGTTATCTGGCACAGGAAATACCATATATGAGAGAAACATAAATTTACTGAAAATGAGAAAATTTAAAATGAGCGTGAGAAAGTGGCTATGTTGTCACTGAATACTACTTTCTCAATACCTTATATCCTTAACATTTTACATTTCCTGATATTTATTATTTTAATATAAATGCCTGCATATGTAAAATAAATATAAAACAATTAAAACATTATTATTTTATGAATTATTATCTATTGAGGCTTAATCTATGTCATTATTTTCTAGTGAGTTGATAAAAAATGGGACAAAGGAAACATAGATTTTGACAAGAAGATTAAGGAAAAGTTTTCAGATTTCAGAACTGTTCAGGAAAGAGAGACCTTGGCAAAGTATTTGGCGAGAAGAATTATGGATGTGTGGCCTCCTTTGTTGATGGAGATAATGTCTCACTAGCTTTATCAAACACATAGCTATGACAATAGGCCCTATCACTAGCCCAGTTTCCCGCTTTCTTCAGATCAATGCTTTACCATCACAATGCTAGCGGAAGCCAGAAAATGTTAAGTATCTGAAGATCCATTATTTTTGACACCTTGCACAATCATAACTGCAGCCGTCACCTCGAAACACTTTGGAGTCCGATACAGCCATGTGGCTGAAGCAAAAGGCTTATGCTGGCTGTAATGAAGGAAAGTAAACTACAGTCATAAACGATTTTGATGAAAACAGTCAGCAATGTGAGTAGCACAGGTAAGTAAGGTTCTTAAATGGACGTTCAGAATCTGAAAGATTCCCCTTAAATGAGAATTTATGGTTTTACAAACACAGGGCATTTTAAAATGGACTCACGTGCAGGAAAGAATAATGAAGAGAAATTCTAAAGGTAAGCTAGAAAGACAGCTGTGGTTCTTGAATGATTTCTCTAAAATCCATCACAACTGAATCACCACCATGTTCTATGGTTAATAGGAGGTTGCTCTCTGACACTATAAATCCAGGAACAGTATTTTAGTTATTTACCAAGTGATTAAACTGTAGTAATTTATTCCCCTTTTATACCCATATTTTTTCCCTCAATATCCTAAAAGGTTTTACTGCCTTCCGTAAAACATTTTCACTCTCTAAATAATCAATATTGATTTAACTATATCCTATTATTTTTTAGATTTATTTTCGTATTTTGCATGAAATTCTAACCTCCATCCAGTTTATAAAAAGACAAAGTAGCTCACTTCTAAAAACCCTTCCTGAGGTTCTTCTATGTCTTTTCCTGTCTGCCAATTCCAGGGAAATTACATTTGACAACGCTCCTAATTGTGACTTTACTTTGTTGCCCCTTGTAGACATTTTTAAAGAGGGAAGGAATAAAATAGATATGTTCCAGTAAAAGTAAAAACTGTATAAAAAAAAAAAAAGGAAAATTCCAGGCTTCCAAGTACACATTTAAGGCAAGATTGAGCCAATCAGCCAGCATACCTGGTAAAACGACGTTTCTCATCACATGTCCCTTACAATGCTGAGCAATGGTGGGTACGAGGCTGGGGAGGAACCTGCAAGGAAAGTAGAAGAAACCACTGAAGGACGTTTACAGACTGTCTTGGGCAATAATTTTTACTCAAGTATTTAGGGGAAGTATTTTATATCGAACCAATAACAATCATGTTATTTTAAATGGTAATGTACTCTATATTAAAATTGTTAGTACATATGATTAGTATCAAATATTAAAATTATAAAATGTATTATATAGTTTGACATTATACATCGTAGGGTAGAATGTTAAATTGTGGTGGGAATTTAAAACATAAATTGCAACAATTACCCAAAAAAATCAGGGTTTGGGATATATCTTCAGAAATCATTGACATCATCTTTTATGTTGGTCTCCCAATTTCTTCCATTTTTTTCCTCCCCCATCCTATTTAAAAATAATCATTGGCTTCCCTCTTTATGTAAGAGTACTTTGATGAGAAAATTTGAGAAGCATTATGCTGAGCAGCTGATCGAGGAAAGGTGTTTCAGCATTGTGATGAGAGTAAAACATGGTTACTTAGGATGCACCAGACAGGTTCTTAGCAGATGAGAGCTAAGAGCTATAGCTCCTCATGGGAAGGTCTGAACAAATGGCCAGGCTCGTTAAGGGAGTCATGAGGATGGGCCAAAGTAAGCAGTCATGTTTCAAAGACCCTTGAATTCAGGAACTTCTAACAGAGCTTCAAGAGGCAGTAATTGCTACCTGTGTTTCTGCTGATGTCTAACACAAAAAGCCTAAAAATAAAAGGACAAGCCCTTCAGAAACTGAAAGGCTTCTTTTGGCCTCTAGTATCCCTTCCTGTCAATGTCTTCAGACACAGCCACGTCATGAAGACAACAGGCTAGCTTGGAATCATACAAGGAAGATGGAAAGTTGAAACCAAGTGCCTCAACTTTCCCTTTATAACTACTATCAAACTCTGAGGACTGGGCAAAGACTCTGGTGAGAGATGATCTGATATAGTCCCAGCCCATTCACTGAAATATATTCATGGGCAAGAAGGGCTTTTCCTCCATGAGAATACTATTCAGTCAGCAATGTTGTTTGAAAACACCATATAGGAAAGAGGGGCACTGAAGTCTACTGAAATCTAAGGGTTTCTGTTTCTCATCAACTCTGAAATGCTTGTTTTCATTCTTTCTTTGTGCCTGTCCCCCAGCTTACTAAAATGGAGGGCATGACTCAACAAAACCCAATTGGGATAAAATGCTCGATGTTTTTAAAAGACAATTTAAAAATAACATTTATAGATTTATTTCATAGGCATTTTTATATCTCTCCTTCAAAAATCAATGAAATTGCGTACAAAACAAGTGAGGGCATTTAGCATGGTCACCAGTTAGAGTCGAGTCAATAGCCTTATCATGCAAGTTAAAATTCTGTTGGTTAAATTAATGCCTT
The DNA here is from genome assembly GCA_033961575.1 of Aselliscus stoliczkanus. Classification (NCBI taxonomy): domain Eukaryota; kingdom Metazoa; phylum Chordata; class Mammalia; order Chiroptera; family Hipposideridae; genus Aselliscus; species Aselliscus stoliczkanus. Next base: position 119,836,798 of record CM066736.1, read on the forward strand.
TAAACTTTTTATTTAAAAAATGTTGTGTTTTTTTTTGAATACCAATTAAAACCAAATCCCCATGTTGTAAGGCAAGATGAAAAGTTTAACACTTTTGGATAATAATATATTAAATTTATTTTGTTTATTGAATTTTTCTCTATGAAAGTAAGACATCTTAATCCAAAAGTCATATGATTACAACTAATTTTAAAAAGCATACTTGTCCTTTGCTTCTGATCTCTAACTTCTACCTAAAACCAATGTACCAATGTTTGTAAGCCAGACTCTAACTCCATATCCTAGGGCTTCCTAGCATTTCACGTAATACACCACTGAATATCCCATCATTTGCACCAAAGAGTACCACGTCCTCCCCACCTCCCATTTTCTGAGCTTGGTTAAGCCTCTCTCTCTCTCTCTCTCTCTCTCTCTCTCTCTCTCTCTCTCTCTCTTTCTGTCTCTCTCTGTCTCTGTCTCTGTCTCTCTCTCTCTGTCTCTGTCTCTCTCTCTCTCTCTCTCTCTCTCACACACACACACATACACACACACACACACACACGTATATGCACCTCCTTCATTTACAGTATCACCCTTATATAGGTGGGTGTTACCAGACAAGGCTCTTTTCTTACCCACACTAATATTCTTATGAATTAGATGTAACAACAACAAAAAATTTAGTGCTTGTGCCCTTATCTAATCCATATTTACTGCACAGATGTCAGCAGTGATCAGATGGAAGAAAAATGGAGATATATTTCTCTGTACCATAGAAGGAAGGATTTGGATGTGGGTCTGGATTTTCTGTTTACATATCCTTGAAAGCCACATGCAGTATTGCTGGCACAAGAGGACCTGGTGGCCTTTCTCCATAAACAGCAAGACTATTAGCCCATTTTCCATGCTTTTCTTAAAGGGGGAAAAAGATGTATTATAAGACAACAATTACCTTACTTGTTTTGCAAGTAAGGTATTGCACCTTTCCTCTGAGACTCTTACACATTCTGGAAATGACAGACCAAACCCTATGCTCAGCACATAACCATCCTCCTCTCAGTGAGAAATGCAGCTACATCACAGCGGATAAAAGCGACCTTCAAATAAATACAGTTCATCATGCCTTCATGAAATACAACTATTCTGGACAGATACATACAATTCAGGAAACCACAGGTATATAACACCTAAGAAGTCCTTCCCGGGAGCTACCGGCTTGCAGCCCCCCAGAACTGAATCTAGTTCACAGATGCTGTTTGCTTGGCCTGAACGTGTTTGAGAGATGAGGAAAATTCACACAAAGTCTGGGTTTCCATGTTCTCTGGGGAAAATTGAGGGGTTTAGCAACCCTGAGCCCCCATCCCTCTTTGCGGGAATTGGCCACCGGTCTGAGCAGTAGCAGCTTTCTCCTTGTTACTCAGCACAAGATACACACAGTTCACGGGTGACCCATTTTCCTACATTTGCTACACTTTCCCTGTTTACTTTAGCTCTTCACTCCTGGAAGTAATTAAGCTTGAAACCCTAGTTTTAATCTATGCAGTCGTACTGTCATCCTTAAATAGGTTGCTTTTCCCCAGGTGCTTCATAATCACACTTTAAAATTTAGGTATTGAAATAACCCTGGGATGACAATTTATACTGCAACCTGGGCTTCATGAATTATTTCAGCAAATATTTGTTTTCTATATGTAAGGCAAAAGGCTGGGAACTGGAGAATATACAGAAAGGGATCAGACATAGGTCCCATCCTTGGAAAGATGCTGGTCTGATAAGGAAGATAAGACATGAACAGAAATCTCAAGGTAGAAATGTGCCAGCACCATCAGAGAGGTGTATTATCTAAAAGTGCCAGAGGATTTCAGTGAAAGAAAAACTCATGTTCACTGGGAATGAGTGAGGGGGGCCATGTAAAGGAAGTTTTTAGGTCTTCTTCTCTGGGAATCACACTATGAAATGGAGGTTTGCAGGAAGGTGGCTTATTAAGGATGCTCTCAAAATCAACACCTGTGGGAGAGTGAAAGAGTAGGGCTGGAAAGAGGTCATGCGGAGACAATGTATATTCACAACAGGAGACCTCAGCTGACCCCACAGGGAGCTTGGGAGCTGGGATGGCCCTTTACAGTTGTCCTAAGTGAGGGCAAGTGGGTCAAGCCTTTACAACCCTCATCAGTTGGTCAGTATGAGCGGTTACCAGCAGGCAAAGATGCCGGTACCCACATACTCTTTCCTCTTTTCATGTTCTGGGCTCAAATACAGCCAACTCGCTTTTATATCTTGTTCCTATGCAGCATTTCCCCCCCACCCCCCGGCCATATATTTTTTTTTTTTCCTGGTTATGACTCAGCTGGGTAGATGAGGTAATACTCACTTCCCCATGCAGTTAGCTGGATAAGTAGCCTGGAGCTGCTTTATGCTGACACTGTCACACGTCTCTATATCAGCCTCATCTCTCTCTCTCTCTCTCTGTGTCTTGCTCTCACTCTTGTTCTCACTGTCTTCCTGGGCATGCCTGAATTTGCAAATCCCAAAATGTAAGTTCAAAACGGAAGATAAGCTGCTTCACCTTGGCATTAGGTCTCTCATCTTGTTTCCAGCAGATTTTACCAGAAAGCCCCATGTGGGAGTTAGATTTTTTTTTTTCCTACTCTGCTGATTTCTTTGACATCCTAATGTATGTCCCATCAGCCAGAGTGCCAGAGGAGCAGAGAGGTGGGTGGCAGCCCAACCCTAAGGCATGAATGTGTTTTGGTACCATTACTAATATCACGCTAACCTATGCTAGCATATTTTTGTAGGCAGTTTATGCCACTAACTTAGAGAGATCCTCAGTGGCCTGGCCATCTTGATAACAATAAAAAGGAGTCATAGTTATCAATTATTGACCTTCTATAATGGCAGGTATTGGAACGGGTAGTATGTAAACATTGTCTTTCATGATCAACTTTTCAAAAAATATGTTAGTCCCCTATTATAGATGAGCAAACAGAGGATAAGTAGAAAACTAAACTTGCTCATGGTTACACAGTAAGTTGAAAGCTAAGGTTCAGATGCTAGTCACCTGGCTCTTCAGCCTTAGCTCTTTTTCCTATACCATGCTGCCTTTAAAAACAGTAATTGGCTATTCAGTCCGTACTAAGTGTAAAGTCTGTTACATGTATTATCTATGTTTGCAGGTAATGTTTACAGCAATCCCGTGACATTTATTATTGCCTGCTTTTCCAACATGGAAAATGAGGCTAAGAGTGGAAAATGAGGCTAAGAAAACCTGCCAAGAATCAATGAGGTGATAAGTAGCCATGACAGGATTGAGTCCTAGGTATGGCTGTTCCCTGAGCCTGTACCCATTCTCCTCTGTCTCATGATCTGTCTTCTTGATGAGGAAATGGAGATCTCAGAGAAGTCACATGGAAATGTTCATACATCTCTACAGTGTACAGATGTCATCAGATATTGTCTATGCTAATTGCTATGCAGGCAGATTAATGTCAGAAGCCACCGGCTCCCCTCTTTCGGCAGTAAACCAGACTTTAACAATCCTTTCCTCCAGATTGAGGTCAATTTGGAAGGCTTTAGGAGCAGAGACCCCTGGGTCCCGAAACAGACCCCAGAGTTCTCAAGGAAGATGATCTTCACCTCACAGAGCCACTGAGAGACTCGCCAGTGCCAATGAAAGTTTATAGAAAAGGACAGGTGGGAGAAGGAAAGTTCAAGGCAATGTTTGTAATACCTCCTGAACTTACCACTGGGTTACTAGAGTCCTTGGGACCCAAATACAAGTGCTCAGAATGACCCCAAGTACACGTAAACCATCACTAGCATCCGAGGAAATATTCAGGTGAAATAATATTCACTTGTAAGAGCACTTTTCAACACTGACTAGGATGAGGCCTCAGAGAGGTGACTCTAAAGCGGCAACTCAAGGTGCTAGTGAGCCAAGCTAAAAGGAAAATTGGTTATGGCTTCAGGGTTTTTCCATAACCAATCTGAAAGCTGATAGCTTAATAAAGCTGACTTATGACATACTATGTGAAAAAATCCAGACATAAAAGACTACATATTATATGATTCTATTCATAGGAAATGTCCAGAATAAGCAAATACATAAAAACAGAAAGTAGATTAATGGTTGTCTAGGGCTTAGTTGGAAGATAAGGGGCAACTGCTAATGGGCACAAGGTTTCTTTTTAAGGTGTCAAAATATTCTAAAATTAGATGATTGTGATGGTAGCACAACTCTTTAGCAGACCAAAAACATCAAATTGAACACTTTAAATGGGTGAATTTCCCATTTAATGTAAAGTATATCTGGATAAAGTTGTTAAAACAAAAGAAAGATAATTTGCCACATATTAATGAAACATCAATAAAGTAATAGTAAAAAGAATAAAACAGCATTAAGAATAAAAATAGCCTTTTTGGGGAGAGGGTTCAACATAGGAAAGATGGGGCTCTCCTGTAGGCTGTACATGAGGCAGGCTCCACACAGGCACAATGGCTGGTCCCTCCAGCCCTGTCACTGAAGCGACAGAACTCAGTCTTTCCCTGTATGTTGCTGGCCCCTCTCAAGTTGCCACCCCTCCACTGGAGACCAGCCAACTGCCCCATCATGAGGACATTCAGCAGCCAATGGAGAGATCTACATGATGATTCTGTGACCAGCCAGCGAGGAACTAAATGCCACAACCACATGAGTGAGTTTGGAAGATCCTCCAGCTCCAACCTAGTCTTTAGATGGAAAACCCTGAACCAGAACCACTCAATGAAGCTGCTCCCAGATTCTTGACTCACAAAAACTGTGAAAATAAATGTTTGTATGAAGTAAAAACAAAAAAGATTAAAAGTAAGTAAATAAATACACATGAGAGAAGTCATGTTTTTGTTATCAAAAATCATCAAATAAAATCTGGGTTTAGGGGCCAGTGGAGTGGCTCATTGGTTAAGAGTTGGCTTGGGAGCCCAAGCTCTGAGCAGCAGGGCCGCCAGTTCACTTCCCATATGGGCCAGTGATGCTGTGCCCTCTACAGCTAAGATGGTGAACAACAACTCCACCTGGAGCAGGGCTGCTGTGAGTCACCTGCAACAGTGTAGGCTGCAGTGGGGCTGCCATGAGCTACTGTGAGTGGCCAGCAGCCAGCATGAGCAGACAACAGCCGGCGTCCAATGGCAGGCGACCAATCTGCCTTACCCAGGAAGAGTGCAATGATCACAATACCAACAAGGGGCCAGTGAAGCGACATCCTCCACAACTAGACTGAAGAACAAAAGGACAACAACTTGTCTGTTCCCCAGCTGTTCCCTTCCCCCAATTCCCCAATAAAATCTTTAAAAAATAAAAATAAAAATAAATAAAATCTAGGTTTAAAGTTCAGTCCACACTTGGTCTAGTTTGAATTGGTGTTCCTATTTCAAGTCTTTAGTTAATGCTACTTGAGAAGAGAGTCTGAAATCACAAAAGGAAATCAATACTACAGTTGACCAAGGCCAGGTTCAATAACACGGTCCACATCTGAGTGCAGCGAGGAAAAAGAGCACTCATTAGTCATATAATAATTACATGGCCTCCTGCTTATCTCAGAAATTCCCCTAAGGAACACAACCATTTCCCACCTATTATTTCCTATTGATTTTCACCACCTGCCAAGAGGCAGAGCAGAGAAAGGAGTGATGACCAAAGAAGGTGAGACCACAGAGAGCAGAAGGAGTGGTGCACTGCACAGCTCTGTGGATGTGATAGCAAATGGGCATGAAAAGCATTCAACGCATAGCTCACTTTCACGTGTATTCAGTCTCTGACTTCAAGCTGATCCTGTGAAAGCTGGAATTCCATTTGCTCACCTGAGTCCTATGTTCAAAAGAATGAGAAGGGAGATTATTAAATTGAGAATTCCATAATCATCATCTTATTGTTGTTACGATGATTAGCATACAGACAAATATCATCATAATCTCAGCTATTTTTTTTTTTTTTTGCAATGAATGATTATCATAGCTAACACTTGTTTCCATCATCAGGGTGTTCTCCCCTGAGGAACCAAAATCCCCAGAGAATCCCCTAGATAGCAAGAAAAGACAGAACCAGTTTCTTTCAACCAGTGGAAAGATTTAACACAGACAGTATTTATTGAGTGCCAAGTTCTAAGTGTTTTACATATATTAACTCATATTATTCTCAGAAAAACTCTACAGGGAAGGTATTTTAATTATTGGCTCCTTTTGCAAATGGGAAACTGAGGTATGGAGAGCTCAGCTGTGAAACCGTGTTAGGAGAACTTGAGCCAAGACTTTATGGTTTGTATGTGCTCACTCTTAACCACCATGAAGCCGTCCTCATAGGAAAGGAGGGCTCTTTCAGGGGAAACATTCTGACCTAGATTCATATCATTCCCAGAGACCTCTTGTAGCCAAAGTGCAGTAGAGGCACGGAGTCTGAAGAACATCATTTCCTAAGTCATGCAGTTTTTATCCCATCAATGACAAATGCCATCAATTTGGATTTTTCTAAGGTCATGATATTTATCAAGCTTTTGAGATTAAAAAAAAAAAGTTTAAACAGTATGTATCAGAAGGGATTCTTGATGCTATTAAGGTCTGAAAAGTACTGTGATCATACAGTTTTTTTGTTTTTTGTTTTTTGTTTATTTGAGTGTCACTGACCCTCATATGTGGGACCTGAACTGGGGCCACTGGCTTCCCAAGCCAGCGCTTAACCACCGTGCCACTTGGCTGGCCCAATCATACAGTTTTATATTCAGCATATTTACTGAATTTTTCAGTCTATGCACGGCCCTGTTCTAGGAGCTGGGAATAGAACTTGAACAATACTGGCAATGCCTCTGCTCTGTTAGTCCTTTCTTCTGGTGCAGTTTCTCAGCCTCAGCCACGGTGGACATTTTGAGGCAGATCATTATTGGTTGTAGGGAGCTGCCTCATCTATTGCAGGAGGTTTGGCATGCCTCTAATTATGACAACCAAAAATGTCTCCAGCAATTGCTACATGCTCCCTGGGGGTACAAAACCACCCCCAGAACCACCATTCTAGCGTGACTCAAATTGAAAATAAATGAAGAAATCAGTAAATGATTTTTTTAAACATCACATGATAAAAAGTATTCTGCAAACTAGTAAAAGAGTGATATTTTAGGAAACGATTTTAGGTTGGGTAGTCAGGGTGGCTTCTTTGAGGGGCTAGCATCTGATCTGACATCAGCTCCAAAACAAAAATCATGGAAAACAGTATTCCCAGTACAGGGTGAATCTAGAGCAGAGGCCCTGAGAAAGCTACAAGCTTAACTTGTCCCAGAGTCAGAAAGAAGGCCAAATTGGCCTGAACAGAATGAGAAAGAAGAGAACAGTTTAAGGTGAGGTTGTGAAAGAAAAGGGACGACAGGTCCGGCAAACAGGATAAGGAATTCGTACCTGACGCCATGCAATGGGCATCCATTCAAGGGCTTCCAGCAGAGCAGCAGCAAGATCTGGTTTAGGATATACAGGATGGACTATAGAGGGAGAGGAGGGTGAAAGCCAGAAAACTAGCCAGGCAGGACACTGTTGCATACTCCAAAAGGCAAATGGTGGGTTAGATGAAAATGGTATCAGTGGGGATGCAGAGAAATGAACTGACTGAGTGAATGAATGAATGAATGAATGAGATGTTTGACAGATCTTGCTGATGGATTGAATGTGATAAGGAAGAGAGAGAAATACCAAAGATTATCCCTCCTCCCTCCTGTACTTTCTGATCTAGAACAACTAAACAAACACACAAGTAGTTGAGAGGCCTGAGAATAGAGTACACAAAAGGGGTTCAGAGCTAAGACCTTTGTTTTAACTGTTCAATTCGAGATGCCTGTTAGGCATTCATGTGAAGATACCGTGTGTGCAGGTGAAGTTCCGGGGAAATGTCGCAATTAGAGAGAGAGAGAGTTTGGGAACACTAGCTTAGTTATAAAATGGTATTTAAGTCATAGCCTGGATTAACACATCTATGGAGACTCAACTGAAAGACAAAATTAAAGGACTCAGGATAGAACAGCAGGACTCCCCAGCATTTAGGGTTGGAGGCTAAAATACAGAGCAAATAAAGAAAGATAGTGCGAAAGAACTAGCCATGACTACTGAGAAAGAGTAGCAAGCTGGCTCAAACAAATACTTCATGGGATGATCAGGGATGCCTGAAACACTGTCAAACTTAAGTGAGTTACAAAAGAAACTGTTCATGCAGATATCTTATCATGGAAACAATTCTGCTTTAAGACGACTATCAAATCCCTAATTTGAGAACAGAAATGAGAGTGAATCTTGGAGGGTGCTTGTTTGCCTGAAATGTTTATGTCAAACTGTTTAATATTATGGTTCCTTAACCTTAACGTAAGTTACCAGAGCACTTAGTGTATAGAAGAACATTATGCTAAGTGCTTTTTAATCAACACTCTTTTAGTCCTCTCAATTAGCTTATATTAGAGGTGCTAATATATTAAGAATGTGGATATAGTGCTTATGATGAGTCCAGCCCCGTTCTAAGCACGTCAACGTAAATTAACTCATACCTATTATCCTCACAATACTATGAGATAAGAACTGTTTTATCAATTATCCTCATTTTACAGATAGGAAAACAAAGGCAATAAAACTTTAAATAGATTGTCCAAGGTCACACAGCTAGTAAGAGCTAGATCCAGGTTTTGAACCCAGCAATCTGACTCCATTCTGTACAACTTACCATTAGACTATATTGCCTCTATACGGCACTCTGCTATAGGCATTTGCCAAGTGCTGCTGACAAAGACACTAAGCCAATTTTACAAATGAAGAAACGGGCCTTGAAACGGTTACTTCACCAAGGTCACTGGGATCATTAGTGATAGATGTATGTTTTAAACTCTGGTCTCTCAAACACAGGTGTTCTCACTCTTAAGTATTAAAGCAAGTACATTAATCTGCAAGCTATAGGGAGAGAAGCCAAAGATACAAGAGAAAAGATGATTTTCTGATCATCCCTCCCCAAATTAATGACAGAAAGAACAGAGAACGCAGATCAAGTTTTTACCTAAAAGACAGCATGACCTTGCTCTTTGAGGCAAATGCCAGTTCCTCTACTTTCCCTATGGAGAAAATCCACCACGGCACACAGCGTTCATTCCCTAAGCATGCACATCCCCTCTCTGTCAGAATTCTTGCTACCTACCTCTAAGGAGCTACCTGGAGTTGGGTGTAGGTCTCCACCATCCTTAGCACCCGATACCCTGCTACATTTCCAAGGAACCTATCTTGTTCTTGGAATGAACCACTCCCCCATTCCTTAGCAGCTTCCCCTCTGGAAAAGGACAGCTTTGTAATAAAATACCCACCTTTCGGGTCATTTCTTAGAGGGGAGCGTATGCTCAATAAATATCTTTTGATGAAGTAAATGAAACAAATGCTAGAGTTGCTGAATGGATCAAAGCTGATAATGTCTACCAAGCACTTAGTTCTGTACCTGGAACATAGTGACTGCTCGGGAAATGGCAGCTGCTGTGTTGCTATTCTTACTGTTATTATCACCTTTGTTTTTGTTATTGCTATTTATTACAGGAGAGAAAAAAACCATACAGACACATAGTAAAGCCCAAAACATAAGCCTAGTTACTGGAAAGAATTCATAGAGGAAAAAAGGGGAGATTATTTTCTTCCTTTCTAATAGGGTGGACAGTACAGTTCCGACAGATGACTGCAAATCAGGATGGCATATCTTCAATTCAGCATCTCCTAGGTACAATCTAGATTGATGACCAGATTTAGATTGGTTTTATACATGAAAATCGATTGAGAAAAAAAGATGATTAACTTCAAATAACAGTTTAGTAACATTGTTATTTGCTTTATTTCAACTACATAATTCTAAAATACCTAGTTATTATTTTAATTATAATAGATGATTATAGTAACTTAAAAAAATAATATAAATAAAATAACAAAATTAAAGTTATTTAACGTTAATTTTATGAATTACATATGAATGTTTTTGTATATGTATGCATATATGTATATATAGTTTACAGTTACTCTTTAGTATTTAGTATTACTAAAATATTTAGTATTTGGTTACTTTTTAGTATTACTAAACTATTTAAAAAATTTGGAGGGGGAGATATACACACACACACAAACATATCCTTTTGCAATTTTCCTATCAAATATATATGCACATTTTTCTCTTCTTGCTGTATACACCTATATGTGCACATACAAACATATCCACATACTCTATTTTTAGGGTTGCATGTTTCTGTAGCTCTTAAAGACTCTCTCTCTGTGTAAATAGGTCCCAAGAGTTCCTTGCTATGGCAAGCATCTGATCCAGAATAAAAAGGAACAGCAGCCAGATCGATAGAACACTACAGTGGGTACTGATTTTCCTGACTACCCACTATGCTTTCCCCATTCTTAGTCTGTGAACTTCAGGTAGGACATCACTCCTATTTCAGATGGGGAGCACATCACCCAGTCCCAGTCATTCAGCAAAAGGATTTCCTTTGCCACCTGTCATTGGTTCAGGAACAGTGGACATGTGACCCATATCGGTCCAATGAGAACACATCTCAAGACTGGTGCGGGAGTTCCCTCTTTCCTGTTAGATCTGGGACCACCACATGGAGCCTGCAAATGAAACCCACACAAGGGCCAGTTTGGATGAGAGATGGTGAAAATCCCAAGAACTGGTGGTAATTGTTGAGCCCTAAATCATCATCTGAGTAAATTTGAATTCTGGCCTCCTCAATAACATAAGCGAATAAATTCCTGTTCTTAATTTATCTGACTTGAGCAAAGTTTTGCTTCTGTGAAATAGAAATAAACTTAACCGTTACAAACACAAATCATAGAAACTAAACTTGAGTTTTAGTCCCAATATCTCCACTATGTCCCTTTTGCTTGAAAAAAAACTAATGGGTAAAGGGAGTCAGCATCCTTGGACATAGGCCAGTCAAAAACACGTGGCTGATTAGAACAACTCATCCTATCTGTCTCCTGTTGGAAAGGCCTTTTTTTTGTATGTTTCAAATACACTTCTGTGTCATGGGTCTCTAAATGCCAAAAGTTGTTCTAATTCCTCAAGCTCAACAAGCAAATAGAAACTATAAAATGTTGATGAACATCAGTCAGGAAAGAAATGCTTACAACCAGATTATAAAAGTTCCCTCACAAGGTGGTTACCCTTGGAAAGGAGATTTGTGGTTCAAAATAACAAAAATTATTTCCCCACCATCCTCATCAAGCTTCACGAATACCTTATATATAAAATAACCTTTTTTTGTCACTGAATTGTGTGTCCTGGTAGGGATCAGACTCGCCTAGCACATCAAAATGGAGTACCCCCCCACTGCTGTGCCTCCGACGGGCAGAATGTAATAATATTTCCAGCAGTCATCGCCATGAGCCAATATGGCAGAGCCTTCCCCAAATGAAAACACAAACTTCATATCAGAGAAAGGCATCAAAAGACCATCTTTGAAAACTGGAGCAAAGCGAATAATAATGTAGTCAGATATATTCAGGAGGCATACTGAACAAATATACACTGTTTTACAGTATTTACATTTTGAAGGGAACACTATGTATATTTTAAAACTTTGTTATGTTCTGTAATCTCCCTAGCTTCTCACACCCATCGCAATTTATTTGCACATCTCCTATGGAATTTGTCATTTGCTACTTTTATTATCCTTGTGTAGAAGTCTTATCTTTTCTACAAAAATGTGGACTCCTTAAGGGGAGGGGTCTTGTTTATCCTTGTATCTCAGACATGATATAACACAGTAGCTTGTAGATATATTGGGCCTTCCATAAATATTAGAAAAATGAAAAAAAAATGTTTTAAGTGTATTTTTTTAAAAGCAGGCAAACCTGAATGGAAACAGAAAGCTTCTTTTTCTTGTTAAAGGAGATTTGGTGAGAAGAAAGTTAAAAAGTTGATAAAGCACTATAGCTCAAACTTTGGAGAGGAAATTGGTTATTCATAGAAATTCAATCATTGATTCATACATATAAACTCATTCATTAACTGAACTAATATTCTTAAAAGCTATTGATAAAATTAAGAATAGAAGGAAAATTAGAGCAAGTTAGTTCGATGGACAGATGGGAAATTTCTCCATTTTTCCAGATCTCAATATTTTATGCAGTCATTGACATCATGAAGTTTATTTTATCACTCTTCTAACTTAATTAAGAGATAAGAGAAAGGTAGGATGATATGACTAGAGAATTTTTCAAATAAAAAATGGCTTTTCCCATAGCAAGTTATAAAATAAAAATTAAAGTTTATTGTTTGATTGATTTTGTGGTAGGGAAATGGAAATACAGAGAAGAAAATGTGTGTGTGTGTGTGTGTGTGTGTGTGTGTGTGTGAGAGAGAGAGAGAGAGAGAGAGAGAGAGAGAGAGAGAGAGAGAGAGAGAGAGAAGAGAATGAGAATATAAAACTCTAAATTGCCAAAGAATGAGAGACAGAATTATAAGTGAGTACGGGAAAGACTTCTGAGCTGAGATGAATAGAAACCATGTTGATGGGCAAAAGAAGTATTCCTTTCAAGCCTAATAGCTTGTTCAAACACAAGAAAACCTGGATCAAGAACAGTCAAAAAGTAAGATATGAGTAGCAAGTTGTATCTGGTTCATTAGTTTTATTCAAACCTAGCTCTAAAATACATAGTTTAATATATTTGATATCTTTGAAGTCTATACTTTCATACTAAAAATGTGGTAGTATTTATTTATTTATTATTATTTTTAAAAGATTTTATTGGGAAATTGGGGGAAGGGAACAGTGTTGGGGAACTGGGGAAGGGGAACAGACAAGTTGCCGTCATTTTGTTCTTCAGTCTAGTTGCGGAGAACGTCGTTTCATTGGCCCATGCTGATATTATCATTGGGCTCTTCTCAGGTGAGGCAGTCACTCACCATCCATTGGACAGCCTCTCACAGAGGCTCATGGCAGCCCACGGCAGCAGGGGCTGCAGCCTACACCATCACCAGCAACTCACAGCAGCCCAGGTCCGGATCAAGCTGTTGTTCACCATCTTAGCTGTAGAGAGCACAGCGTCACTGGTCCTATGTGGGATCTAAACTGGGGCCCTGATGCTCAGAGCTGGTATTCCAAGCTAATTCTTAATCAACGTGCCACTGGGCTGGCCCAGTAGTATTTATTTATAATTTTACCTTCTTTACATTCAAAAAGATTAGATTCATGTATAATGGAATTGTTACAATAAAGTATAAAACAGGAGACCAGTAAGTAATAGACAACTAAGAGATCCTAAAATGTTATTCGATGAGCAGTTAATCATAAAGAAAAATTTCCTGTCAATAATACTTCAGTAAAGCTGTAAAACACTGTATATAGAACTTTTAGTTTTTCTATCATAATTATCTTGAAAACAAACAAAAAAACAAAACTTTCCTTTGAGTTTCCTTCTATTCATATGAATAAATTTTACCAAATCACATACCCTCCAGCAAAGTATAAAGAGTAAAGTATTTATTATTATCTGAGTAGAACCCTTAATTCTATAAATGGCAAGTAAATACATCTGTATTCAACAAAATAACTGTATTTGAAATACAACCAACAAAACTGTTTCTTCATTTCTCTGTGTAGGTGGTAGCCCAGCCCACCATTCAGACACACAAAGGCAGCACTCTATTTTTCTACAGAAGCATGATTTGTCTTCCAAGATCTGAATAATGTCCTGAAATCTCAGCCAATTTGATTTGATGTTTCCTCTCCCTTCCCCCCAGGAAAGCGTCCATGTTCCAGGTTGGGTTTGCAGAGGCTGCATGAGTCAAGGTGGGATTCTTTTCCTTGAGGTGATTTCTCCATGTAGGCATCAGTTGGTAAGTCCATCAACCTGTTTTGTCTTTGGTCGTAGGTCCATACAGGTAGCTACAAAGATTGATATTCCTCGTTCCTATTCACGTGTTCCCTACAGGTACAAAGACTTTTCTGCTTTTGTGCCAATGCATGATGTGAGAGGAGCCAGTCAGCTTCTAGGTAACACCGGGACCCTCTGAAGCTTTGGAAAGACCCCATTGGGTTGGACTTGACAAGCAGCCATTTCTGGGGATACTGCTGCTTCCTACAGTTCAGCTTAGGTGAATCTATTCCAGAAAAGATGGTCACTGTGATGAAAAGAATGGGGCTGTGGAATGTGCAGAGTCAGCAGGGAAGGTGGAACACTTCCTCTGTCTCATTATGTTTCTGCAAACATTCTGTCTGGGCTTGGAGCCCTCTCAATTCTCCTAAGTGCTTTAGGCAGTATACCAAAGCCAAAAAGAGATTGGCAGGCTTTTTTTTTTTTTTTCCTTTCTGGCTTGCCACGTCCCTCTCCTGAGGCAGTGGCCCAGGATGCCCTCGCTGTTTGAATAAGAAGAAAGTTCAGATGGATGGAATTATCAGGAGGGGTGAAATATATATATATATATATATATATATATATATATATATATATATATATATATAGTATAATATTTCAGAACTTTCCCAGGTAATAGGAAAAATGTCTATGAGGTTATATGGGGGGAAATTAGCATAAAGTTGAGGTTAGATGGAAGAAATTAGCATATATTAGAATAAAGTACTCTGATTTTGCTGATATCTTTGCCTTCAAGCAATCTTATAGAAATGAACTTTGAATCTCTTTCAAATAGAGACACTTGCAACAAAGGCATTCTTTCCTATCACATATTCTTTTATGGACTTTGTAGTACACCCTGAAACATCTCTAGGGATAAAGCCTTGTTTTCTTCAATAGACCTTGCTATTGGAAGTTGAAATTTTCCCTCTATGAAATACATCCAATACCAATAGCTGGTCATCCTGGCCTTGCCCTTGAATGTCTTTCTAAGTCATGCAGAAAAAGCTCTTTTTAAACTCCTTAATGAATTAATCCTTTCTAAACTCATGCAATCTATTCAGCTATTTTCCTTTTAGAGTTTATAAATTTCCTCACAAAGAAAGTGTCTCTAAAAGTCAGACAATGTCTGTGGATGTGTCTTGCATCCTGCCATGCCAGAAATTTCTTATTGATTCGGTCATTTTGTTCCACATTCATTACAATAAAAGTCCCAACTTGCACTAGTCTGGGAGGACTGCAAACAGCTTGGCAAAGCTATCGTTTATAGATTAGTGAATGTTCCCTTTTATTTGAAAGTAGTTCAAACACTTCAAAAGCCCGTAAGCCTCTAGCGCTGTGCACAAACTGTCCACCCACCTCCGTGCAGGGAACAGGCACCATCTGTGGCCCCACAACACGCTTCCTGATATTTTGGTCATTTTCTGCTGTTAGGAATCTTGCCATTCCAAGGGAGAGCCAGAGGCTTCGCATCACCAGACATGCCCCAGGCCCCTGCTACTAGGGTGGAGATATGTGACAGGGACTCTGCCACTCACCTGTACCTCATTTAGATCTTAAAGGACATGACAGACACACATGTGAGTAGCAGTGGTGGAGCTTCTGGCATCCAGGCCCACGTGTCAGAGAGTGGCACAGGCCAGGCATTGATGGGGTACCATTTTCCCTGCACAAAGCCCTTTCATACGACTAAGAATGGTCGCTGGGTTTGTGGCTCAAGACTCTGGTTCTCGTGCCCTCCTGGAGAGTCACAACTTACAAGCACAGTTAATATCATCGACAGGTTCTTGGAACTGCAGCAAAACCACCACCACATAAAGAAACCGATTTTACCACAGGCTAATTGATCTAAACAAGAGCTATGTTCCCAGGCATCTCGTCAATGTTATAATGAAACGAAATTGAATGAAGAGACATTATTGGAGGAAGTGTTGTAACCTTTAACAAATTCCTTTTCTGGTTAAACTGGTTGTTGCTTGCAGTGCAAAACACTTTTAGAGTTCCTGAACAAATAAATGATTAATCATACAGTACTATGCTTATATGTTTAAATAAAACTAATCTCATTTATGTTGACATGTTAACACTGTTGTGGAGATTCTAAGGGGAAAAATTCCAAATATTTAAACCACTAGACATTTATTATATAGTCTGGGGGACATGGTGACCTAATCTTAGTATCCTAATTGATTTCTTTCATAGTTATACTTTTGGTGCGTGTGTTTTTGAGTTGTTGAAAGGAGGGAGTGTTTATAGGTATAGTTTTTATTTCTGGTGATTTCATCTATGGAAGATGAAACTGGGCTGCCTAATACAATTACTCTGAATATCAAGGCATTCATTCCATTAGCAATTACTGACTACTTGCTATGTACAGTGGGTAGCACAGATGAAATGCACAAAATTAATAATAGGAGATGGCCCCATTAATCAAGGAGTTCTCACTATCATACTTTTCTTGAACTAAGAATGGTATCCAAAATAGAAAAGGTCTCATTATATTGCCATGATTTCCATTCATTCCTCAAATCAGTTGTTCTTTCCCTGGAAATTACTGATTATTGACGATCCTTGGAAAATAACCTATTTAGTCCCTGCAAGCCTCACTGGGAGTATTGAGAACTGTTGCGTTATATTTAAAAACAATCTTATTATACTGCTCCCAGGGGCCATATTTACATAACAAATGTCCTCTGGGAAAACAACCAGATGAGTCACTTATGCATCTCCAATAATGACCATGTGCCTTGAATCCTAGAGCCAGCCACCCATCCCCCTCTCATCCTAACAAAGCCATGCTTTGTGGTATCAATAACTAATTACATTACAGCTCTGCCTGGGTAACACAGATTGATGATTTCATTATGCTATTTAATTAGAACTGTTTTTAATTTATCAGGAAGAAATGGTGTCATTGGTGAAAGAACAGCTGTTGCAGGTCACATGGAAAGAATATGATTGAGTAACTGAAAATGGTGAACTTTGCTGGGACATCCAAGTGGCATTTAAGTCTTTTGGAATTCATTATGTGGAGGGAAAAGAAGTCTGCCATCTGTCATATCTCATCTAATCAACACCCCTGAACTTTATCACTGATGTTCCTGGTGCAGGATTCATGGGCAACAACAAAAAGAACTTGCTGAACCAGGGTCCACTCTGGCTCAATAACTTCCATCTTCCTATAACGTGGTATCACCTTAGCTTCAGGGGATCTGAAGGAGGACTCTGATCCTCGAATGCAGCTGCTTCTGGATTAGTAAATGCTAAACTTCTTGTGTTGTTCAAACTAGCAGCAGTTATAAGTCTTTCTTTTATTAAACGGATAATTGAAATGAGACTTACACACTAGCCTGATTTTCTCTTTAAGCATGGAGACTGTTCTATCAATCAGGTTTCTCCAGAGAAACAGAACCAATATGTATATGTAAATTTTGGATTCATGCAATTCTGAGAATTGGCAGGCTGAAAACTCAGACAAGGAGCTGATGTTCGAAGTCTTGAGTCTGAAATTTGTATGGCAGGATGGCAGGCAGGAAATTCAGGCAGGGTTTCTACGTTAAGTTTGACACCAAGTTTCTTCTCTGAGAAACCCCAGTTTTGGCTCTGGAAGCCTTTAACTAATTAAAGGGACCTATTCACATGATGGAGGGTAATTTTCTTTAAAGACAACTGATTATAGATGTTAATGACCTCTATATTACATCAATATCTACACAAGGTTTTGACTAAACACCTGGGCACCATAGCCTAGCCAAGAGGACATAAAATTGAACCATCACACCTATTAACAAAAGAACTTCCCAAAGTCCTGTTTTCATACTTCTACCCTTAGCCCTCTAGGACAAGAATGGCATGTTGCTGCATGAATGTAATCCCTCTGTGTTCATGTATACAAGGAACATATTGTTAGCAATTATGGGACTTTTTCCACTGAATACAGAAATACTTCTCAACCCACTGCTACAAAATGCCACTTCCATTTTACTAGAGCTAGCATGGAAAATAAAATGTATTGACTCTCCCTTCCTAAGCAATTTAGTCACCTTGTGCTTTTAGCTTTTGTTTCCTTGCTGACTGTCACAATATAATTTGGAGCTGGATATTGAATATATAAGAATCATTCAAAAAGAGGCTATAGTCAGAGGTAAATGCAAGAAAAGAAATATTGTGCCTGCTAAAACCTAGCACTCCTACAGAAGGACTAGAGGATGCACATGATAATATATCATAAGTCAAGTAATACACAGGGACCTTTTCTATGAGCATAGAATATCTTTCCACTTATTTCTGTCTTCTTCAATTTGTTTCATTAATGTCTTATAGTTTTCAATATACAGGTCTTTCACCTCTCTGGTTAAATTTATTCCTAGGTGTTTTATTCTTTTCCATGCAATTTTAAGTAGGACTGTTTTCTTCATTTCTTTTTCTGATAGTTCATTATTAGTGTACAGAAACCCAACAGATTTTTGCTTAATGATTTTATATCCTGCAACTTTATTGAATTCATTTATTCTAACATTTTTTTTGATAGAGTTCTTAGGGTTTTCTATATATAAAATCATGTCACCTTCAAATAGTGAATTTTACTTTTTCCTTTCCAATTAGATGTCCTCTATTTCTTTTTCTTGCCTAATAGCTCTGGTTAGGACTTCTAGTACTATGTTGAACAAAGATGGTAAAAATGGGCATCATTGTCTTGTTCCTGATCTTAGAGGAAAAGCTCTCAGCTTTTCACCGTTAAGAACGATGTTAGCTGTGGGGTTGTCATAAATGGCTTTTAATTATGTCAAGGTCTGCTCCCCCCGTACCTGCTTTGTTTTGAGAGTTTTTATCATAAATTTTGAATTTTGATGTTGAATTTTGTCAAATGTTTTCTTCTGCATCTATTGAGATGATCATATGACTTTTATTCTTGATTTTGTTAATGTGAATAACCCTACCTTATAATAATGATCAGTAAAAAATATAGATACCATTTGCTTAGTGACTAATATTTTACAAATTGCTTTTGCACACAATTGTGCTTTATAACAATCTTTCCAGGTAGAGAGAGTAAAAAAAATGCTATTTCTTTTTCTTCTTTCCATTTTTTTTAAAATTAGCTTCAGGTGTACAACACAGTGCAATAGTTATACATTTTATCCCTCAAAGTGACAACCTCCCTCCCCTAATTCTCCATCCCACTCCTCTCCCCCATATCATACATATCTATTACAATTCTTTTGACTCCCTTCCACCGTATAATCCACATCCCATGACTATCTATATATTCAATTACAGTTGGCATACAATATTATACAACATCAGTTTTCAGTTATACAGTGCAGTGATCAAGCCTCTACTCCATCCATGAAGTGGTCTCCCTAACAAGACATATGACCATCTGACACCCCACAAAATATTTACAACATTATTATATTCCCCGAACTGTCTTTCATATCCCTGTGACAATACTGTAGTTACCTATTTATGCTATCTAATCCCTTACCCTTCTCCCTCATCCCCAACCCCCTCCCAACTAGCAATCCTGTTTTTCCTCTATATCTATGAGACTGTTTCTGTTTACTTTGCTCACTCATTCAGTTTTTCAGATTCTACATATAAGTGAACTCATATGGTACTTGTCTTTCTCCGACTGACTTATTTCACTTAACATAATAGTCTCTAGGTCCATCCATATCGTTGCAAATGGTACGATTTCATTCTTCTTTATAGCGAAGTAATACTCCATTGTATAAATATACCACAGTTTCTTAATCCAGTCATCTACCGATGGGCATTTCGGTTGTTTCCAAGTCTTGGCTATTGTAAATAGCACTGCAATAAACATAGGGGTGCATATATTCCTTCGAATTAGCATCTTGGATTCCTCTGGGTAGATACCCAAGAGTGGAATTGCTGGATCATACAGCAATTCCATTTCCAGTTTTTTGAGATACCTCCATACTGATTTCTATAATGGCTGCACCAATTTGCAGTCTCACCAACGGTGTGCAAGAGTTCCCTTTTCTCCACACCCTCTCCAGCATTTGTTGTTTGTTGATTTATTGATGATAGCCATTCTGACTGGAGTGAGGTAGTATCTCATTATGGTTTTTATTTGCATTTCTCTGATGATTAGTGAGGTTGAACAGTTTTTCATATGCCTGTTGACCATCTGTATGTCCTCTTTAGAGAAATGCCTCTTCATAGCCTCTGCCCATTTTTTAATTGGGTTGTTTGTTTTTTTGGTGTTGAGTTTCATGAGTGTTTTATAAATTTTGGATATTAACCCCTTATCAGATATATCGTTGGCAAATATCTTCTCCCATTCAGTAGGCTGCCTTTTTGTTTTATTGATGATTTCCTTTGCTGTGAAAAAACTTTTAAGTTTGATGTAATCCCATATGTTCATTTTTTCTTTTATTTCCCTTGCCCAAGGGGATATATCAGTAAAAATATTACTCAGGGTAATGTTTGCAAACTTACTCCCTATGTTTTCTTCTTGGAGTTTTATGGTTTCAGGTCTTACATTTAAATCTTTAATCCATTTTGAGTTTGTTCTTGTTATGGTGTAAGTAGGTGGTCCATTTTCATTTTTTTTGCATGTGTCAGTCCAATTTTCCCAGCACCATTTATTAAATAGACTATCTTTACTCTAGTGTAGATTCTTGCTTCCATTGTCATAGATTAAATGACCGTACATGGATGGGTTTATTCCTGGGCTCTCCATTCTGTTCCATTGGTCTATGTGTCTGTTTTTATGCCAGTACCATACTGTTTTGATCACTGTAGTCTTGTAGTATGTTTTGAGGTCAGGTAGTGTTTTGCCTCCCACTTTGTTCTTATTTCTCAGGATTGCCATGGCTATTCGGGGTCTATTGTGGTTCCATATAAATTTTAGGATTCTATGTTCTATTTCTGAGAAAAATTGTCCTTGGTAGTTTGATTGGAATTGCATGGAATCTATATATTGCCTTAGGTGGTATTGACATTTTAACTATATTAAGTTTTCCTACCATGAGTATGGTATGTATTTCCATTTATTTGTATCTTCTTTGATTTCTCTCTTCAGTGTCTCATAATTTTCTGCATAAGGTCTTTTACTTCTTTAGTTAAATTCATTCCTAGATATTTTATTGTTTTTGAAGCAATTGCAAAAGGGATTGATTTCCTGATGTCTTCTTCTGATAGTTTATTATTGGTGTATACAAATGCAACTGATTTCTGAATATTAATTTTGTATCATGCTACCTTACCAAATTCGTTTATCAGTTCTAGCAGTTTTTTGGTGGAGTCTTTGGGATTCTCTCTATATAGTATCATGTCATCTACATATAATGACAATTTTACTTCCTCTTTTCCAATTTGGATGCCTTTTATTTCATTTTCTTGTCTGATTGCTGTGGCTAGAACTTCCAGAACTATGTTAAATAGAAGTGGTGAAAGTGGGTATCCTTGTCTTGTTCCTGATCTTAAAGGGAAAGCTTTTAGCCTTTCCCCATTGAGTATGATGTTTGCTGTGGGCTTATCATATATGGCCTTTATTATGTTGAGATAGGATCCCACTATTCCCACTTTGCTAAGAGCTTTTATAAATTCCTGCTGGATTTTGTCAAATGCCTTTTCTGCATCTATTGATATGATCATATGATTTTTATTTTTCATTTTGTTAATGTGATGTATTACATTAATTGATTTGCGGATATTGAACCAACTTTGCATACCAGGAATGAATCCCACTTGATCGTGGTGTATGATCTTTTTAATGAGATTCTGAATTCGGTTTGATAGTATTTTGTTGAGAATTTTTGCATCTGTAGTTCATTAGGGATATTGGCCTGTAGTTTTCCTCTTTTGTAATATCTTTAGGATATCAGGGTGATAGTGGCTTCATAGAAAGAGTTTGGGAACCTTCTCTCCTTCTGTATTTTTTGGAATAGTTTGAGGAGAATAGGTATTAATTCTTTTTTGAATGTTTTGTAAAATTCACCTGTGAAGCCATCTGGTCCAGGGCTTTTGTTTGTTGGAAGATTCTTGATTACTGATTCAATTTCTTTGTCAGTAATCAGTCTGTTCAGAGTTTCTGTTTCTTTTTGGTTCAGACCTGGTAGATTTTATGCTTCTAGAAATTTATCCATTTCTTGCAGATTGTCGAATTTGTTAGCATATAGTTGCTCATAGCATTTTCTACAAATTTTCTGTATTACTGTGGTACCTGTTGTTGCTTCCCCTCTTTCATTTCTGGTTCTATTAATATGGGTCCTCTCTCTCTCTTTTTCTTGGTTAGTCATGCTAAAGGTTTGTCGATTTTGTTTATCTTTTCAAAAAACCAACTCTTGGTTTCATTGATCTTTGTATTGTTTTTTGTTCTCTATTTCATTTATTTCTGCTCTGGTCTTTATTATTTCCTTCCTTATACTCCCTTTAGGCTTGTTTTGCTGTTCTTTTTCGAGTTCCCTTAGGTGTAAAGAGAGTCTGTTGATTTGAGATTTTTCTTCCCCTTCTTTAGGTAGGCCTGCATTGCTATGAACTTCCCTCTTAGGACTGTTTTCGCTGCATCCCCGAGATTTGGGGTCGTGGTGTTTTCATTTTCGTTTGTCTTGAGGTATCTTTTGTTTTCCTCCTTGATCTCATTTTTGACCCACTCACTATTTAGTAGCATGTTATTTAGCCTCCATGTATTTGTAAGCTTTCCAGATTTCTTCGTATAATTGATTTCTAGTTTCATAGCATTGTGGTCAGAGAAGACACTTGATATGATTTCAATCTTCTTAAATTTGTTGAGACTTGTTTTGTGGTCTAACATGTAGTCTGTCTTGGAAAATGTTCCATGTGCACTTGAGAAGAATGTATATTCTGTAGCTTTGGGGTGAAATGCTCTAAAAATATCAATTAAATCCAGCTGGTCTAAAGTGTCATTTAAGGCCACTGAAATGCTATTTCTTTATTAATGTTAGCTAAACTGGACAAAGAGAAGTCAATGCTTTTCTCTAAGATACCACAGCCAAGGAATATCAGAGCAGACCCCAAATTCTTTATACTCTGTACCTGAATGTACATACCTATGCCTTCAAGAGTTGAAAATAAATTCTCAGGAAATATCACATTTAACTT
This sequence comes from Aselliscus stoliczkanus, assembly GCA_033961575.1. NCBI lineage: Eukaryota > Metazoa > Chordata > Mammalia > Chiroptera > Hipposideridae > Aselliscus > Aselliscus stoliczkanus. The sequence continues at coordinate 119,859,760 of CM066736.1, forward strand.
TACAGCATTGTTGAAAGAGAAAAAAAAAGGGAAGGTATTTCTCTTCCAGTACAAATAGAAAACACAAGTCCCACAGAGGTTAAGTGTGCAAAAATGCCAAGCTCGTCAGATGTAGATAAGTGAGATGCCAGAACTTAGCATCTGAGTTCCTTCTCAGACCCTTATTCCTAACCATACAAAGACAAAAACAGAGAAGTGTGGAAAGCAAGGAGACATTCCCTCCAAAGTAAGCAGCCCTTATACCATACCTCTGGTGAATTATTCCATCATTTTAACTTCTAATTTGTAACTTAAAAAGCCTAGTCAGCCAAATGACTTTGGTTTTATTGCATTTTACAAGATATCATAATGATAATTAATCTCCTAGAAAACAATACAGTCTGTTGTATCTCCAGAGAAGCAAGGAGCTCAATTTGTTCTTGGCGAATTACACCCAACGGGTGCCACTAACCTTCAAATGTGCTACTATATTATTTAACTTTTAGACAGTTAATACAGTTCCTGATTATTAATACAATTTTAATATCCAATAGTGCAAAAGGGTAATAATGTTGTAGAGCTAAGACAGGCAGAAAGGGTAAAATTATCATCACTATTAGTGATTCACTGCTAGTGGCTTATGCTAAAAATATGCTTTATTACTTGGTTCTAACTTAACGATTCAGAAGAAAACGTAGCCAATCAAGCAGAGAGCCAGAAAAAGTGGGAGTGGCTAATTTTTTTTCTCTTTTTTGTTTAATTCAATAAAATCCAGAGAAACAGGTATGTATTCACTAAACATCTGATAGGGGCCAACTATGTTCAGGACCCTGGATTAGACATTCAGCCACTAAAATTTCCTTTTCTCAAGCACTCAGAGTTTCACTGGGAAGTCAGCTGGAAAAAGAATAGATCACACTATGCTACAATAGGAATATGTACCAACTTCCCTAGGCTCGCAAAGGAGGGAACTACTTTTTCTTCCTGGATAAAGACAGGGAATTTCACAGAAAAGGTGAAAAATAACAGTTCCTTCACCTAAAAAAAGAAAGGAAAGAGAAAGCGCAAAGGAAGTGTACATGAGCTTGAGCCTATATGGTAGAAGATGCACATTAGCAGGGATTTTTTTCCATTTTGTTCACTGTCATATCCACTTCCTGGCATGTTGCCATCACTGAATAAATATTTATTGGACATATAGATGAGCTCTGGTACAAGGCTAACAGAATGTGAATTTTGTTATCTTGACTCATATTTGACCATAATTTTTCTATCTGATTCAGGTTCACACTTCATTATTAGCAATACCAAAATATAAAAGCTTATGAAAACCAAAAGTATTTTCCTAACTCATTTAGTGTCAAAAGGTAACCTGATGTGATCTCATTCATGGAAAACCTGGGCTGACATAAGGATATTTTCAATCTTTATTTACTCTAAGTAGTTCAAATATGTATCCACCCTGCTGAGAAAGTAATATATATTGTGTTTGATAATGGGGTGCTGCTCCAGATCTCACCGGGGCTGTTGAATAATATGCACTATATGTAGTGCAGCACCTATCTAAAATCTGAAAAATTCTGAATTCCAAAATACATTTGCCCTCAAGAGTTTTAGATTTAAAAAAACCGTAGACCTTTAAAACAGTATAATAACCCTGATGAAATTCACAAATCCTGTCAACTTTTGCTTATTTACCTCCTTCTGGCTTATTGTTCAGAACTGTCTTATGCAAAAAATTCAACACGGATTGTTGCGGTCTTAATATGGCCCTGGATTACTGGCACCTCACATATGTGATCAACTCCAATCCAACCCCTACTTGGGGCTGTCATAACCAGGAGCCCAATATGGGCTCCAAAAGGTCAAAGGTACCTTTCATGCTTGACCTTGATATACGGTCGCCGTTTTAGTGATCATAAACTGTATAATACCTCGTTAATAGAAATGGACTCAGGCTTCACCGTCTATATGTGAAATGGAAAGAGACAGCAAAGTAAAAAATTACCTTCACCTTAATGTGAACGGACTCTTGTGGGTGCCTCAGAGAACAGAATATTCAATACAGTGAAAGAGAAAAGTGCAGAGAAGCGAGGAAATCAAGTCAAAGACAAACATATATTGCAAATCTTGCCAAGGACAAACACTGAACAGGAACATAAAGAAAATCTACTTGTACTGAGCAACTAGTATGCATTAGATGCTGCAGCTGATGATTTGTTGTCACATTTAAGCCTCACAATTACCCAGAGAGATCTCCTTAGAAACCTGTATTTTACAGAGAAGGAGGAAAGGTATCTTAAGATTGAAAAACTTCCTTCAAAGACAGAGACTCAGGAAGAGGCAGACCTAGGACAGAGTTAGGATTCTCTCACACACTATGCCACACTCTCTCACACAGCTTCTGTGCTTAAAGTCACATGCAAAAGGATGCTGGCCTGAAGGTCAGTATTCTTAGATGCGTGCAGAACACCTATCTTACTTTTCACTGGTTAGCAGCAGTTCAATAGTGAATAATCAGTAGGCCATGTTTTATGCAAAGAGTCATTGATTTATTATTATCGTTATCCATAGCAATGGAATACTGAGCAACTATTATAGCCTGGGCCTTGTGTTGGAAACTTCACTTACAGTGACTCATCTTCTCCTGTACCCAGCAAGACAGGCATTATGATCCCTGAGTTTCAGAGAATTTGAGTAACTTGTGTAGGTTTACTCTGCTAGAAAGTGGTAGATAGAGATTTAAATACATAATTATCTAACTCTAAAACACCTGCTCTTTCAACACATCCTGCTGCAACACTTTCAAATATGAAACTATTGTTGGCATTACATCATAAGGGCCATCTCCTATTCACAGCACTTACTCTTCAGCCATTATTGAACGAGAACAAAAGACTCATTGAACCACTACATTTGTCCTTCCCCAATGAACAAAAGCACCTATGGAAGCTGGAATGCCCTAGAATACTACCTGTGGCTTATATAGCTCTGAGAATGTGGCCTCCTTTCAGAAATACAAAACCAAAAATATTTAAATCAACATATTGTAATCTATTTACTTACTCTTCAGATGCACTGAGAAAGCCATCTGTTGACTCCAGGCAGTTCTCCTATTTGTACACCGCTGGTGCCACAACGGACTGAACTGGTGGACAGGCCACCAGCAATGTGATTTTTTAAACCTTGGTCATCCAGTATATGACAGCATGGAGAACAGGGCACACGGATTTAAGAAAGCTGACCCTATACTTTTCCTGAGGAAGCACTGCAGCAAGAATATTCTCTCCTAGCTGTAATATAGAATGGGGCTAAAGAAGGAGAATAAGTCCTGAGCACAGAACTCTTTGTCCACCATTTCTGACCCTTCTGCCTACGGCCATATTCTCAATGACCTATGAGGTACTTCTTCATGTTGCATCCCCAGCACCTAAAAACTGGATAATGCAGCGGTTCTCAACCATAGGAGATACCTCCTACACCCCATCCTCCAGGTAGTGGTGATGGTGATGGATTTGGAACTGTGTATGGGATGTGAAAAGTGTTGTTATTGTCACATGACTGGAGAGTTGGTCTGTCCTTTAGTGGGAGAGGACCCAAAATCTAAAGGTGGTACATGAGACTGTCCCACAAAATATCAAGATACCAATTCCTGTGTTGGGAAGTAATGCCATAGAACTGCGATTTGGTCCCAAGCCTCTGGTTGAACTCTAATGTCAAATTACCTCCTTGCCTCTCAGTCCCTCAGACCATCACGCTCCTCTTACACAAAAGGTGTTACTAGAGTTCTAGTCAAGATGGTGGAGGCAAACTCTGGACTTACCTTCTCTCATGACCACATCAAAATTACAACTCAACAACAGAACAACCATTACTGAGAATCACCCTATGTCTAGCTGAGCCAAAGCTCTACAATGAGGAGGACATACAGAAGAAGCTACCTTGAAACTGGTAGGAGGGGTGGATACATGGAATGGGCTAGTCCCACACACCTGTCTGACAATTAAAAATTGAGTGGGAGATCTTGGTTGCACAGGTTCCCCCCTGAGGAGTAAGGAGTCCCAGCATGATACCAAGCTTCCCAGCTCACGGTTTCAGGGCTGGGGAGAGAAGCCGCCATAACTTCTGGCTGTGAAAACAAGTGGAGACTGTGGCTGATTGAAACAATGGGGTGACTGCAGTTCCAGGTGCTCCTCTTAAAAAGATCACATCTGGATTTATTCACTGATGGACTCACTCACTATGAGCTCCAGCACTGGGGCAGCAGCTGGAATAATGACAGGGATATACAGGAAGGAACTGAGTTGTCTGGCATCAGGGTGAGGGCTAGAGGGGCAGCTTTCTCCCAAACAAAGGAGCTCATAGAAGCCATTGTTTCTTTGTTGAGCCCTCTCCCTTTCTGGTGTACAGATGCAGGCTACTACCATATCTGAGTTTCCATCAACCTGGCTAACACCCTTGGTTCACCACACTCTGGTGATTCTGAGATCCTGCCCCACCCAACTTTTGGGCATACACAAGCCACTTCCAGTGGCTTTTCCATATAAACCACCTGTCTTGGCTCGTGCAGCAGACTTTCCTCAAGTTTCTCAAAGGTTCACAAAACCCATACAGGCAGCATCTGGCTTCTGCATGTTCCATACCTCTGGCTGAACAGCCCTAAACTCAGCAATAGTGATAGCTGGCCTCGGTTTGTGACTTGGCCTCTCAAGGCATCTCTAAGGACAATACAGGTGGTGGCCATCTATGTGCTGCTTTGTGGCTCATGCCAGGTGGTCCCAGGCGGGGCACAGGCTGCGGCTGATCTTGGCCTGCAGTGGGTCCACTCCCAGGAGGCTGTGGGGCTGGCATGCCCAGTGGCCAGCTTCAGAACAAACTAGAGCATCACCCAGCTGCCTCCAAGGATGACAAGCCCAAAGGGCAGGCTGGGTGGCATCAGAACCCTGTTAAAGTGAATCCTGCTCTGCAGGGTCAGCCCCTACATCACAGCTCTTCCACTTTAGTCATGGCCAGTCCTCACAACCAATCAGCTCAAGGGTTGATCCCTCCCACTGACATGAAAACAGTAACCAAGGCTCAATTACAACAGGAGGGCACACACAACCCACACAAGGGAAACACCTGGAGCACCTGGCACTAGTGGCCATGGAAACTGCACCACTGGGTCCCACAGGACACCTACAACATAAGACCACTCTACTAAGATTGGGAGACATAGCAGCCCTACTTAATATATGGAAACAAATACAGGGAGGAAGCCAAAATGGGGAGACAAAGAAACATGTCCTAAATAAAAGAACAGAACAAAGCTCCAGAAAAAGAACTAAATAAAATGGAGGCAAGCAATATACCAGACACAGAGTTCTAAATATTGGTTATAAGGGTGCTCAATGATCTCAGGGAGAGCCTCAACAAAGAGATAGAAAAACATAAAAATGGAGATAGAAAACATAATTAAGAACCAGTCAGAAATGAAGAATAACTAAAATGAAAAATACATTAGAGGGAATCAACAGTAGATTAGATGAAGAAGAAGATCGGATCAGCAATTTAGAAGATATCCCAATAGGGGATTTGGGGTTGAGTATATGAGTATATAATGGATTGCAGTGATCATTGGTCAGTGGTCAGCTCACTATGGCTTGCAGGCCACATTCAGCCATGCCTTTTTTTGTATGACCAGGAAGCTAAGAATGTTTTTTACCAGTGTTTAAAGATTTGTTAAGAAGAAGAAAGTGAAAGAGAAGGCGGAAGAGGATATGTGACAAAGCTTATGTGTGGTCTCACACAGCCTAAAATATTTACTATCTGGGCCTTTACAAAAAAGTTTGCTGACATTTGTATTAACAATTTGTATTTCAAGCATTTTGAGACCTGGGATGATGACTGTAACTCTCCTTAGAGAACACTGATTAGTCACAATACCATGCCAAAAAGCCCTCAACCCAGGATACATGTTAATAATGAAGATGAAGAATAAACAGCTCCTAATGTGCCATGCTTGTATGTGGTCTGGAAGAAGTTATCAAATATAAAGCCCCATGCACCATAAAAAAAGATAACATTGCACTACTTATTCAGTAGAATGACCCCATTTTGTCTTACAGTTACCAATCACCCCCTTCTCCTCCAGGGTTTCATTTCCAAGTTAGTGATCCAGGGGCCCAAACAGTCATCCTGAGCTCCGTCACTTCTACCATTAACTCTTATCTATGGGGAAGGAGTACTTAGGCAAATATTGCCAGGAAGAGAATTACGAAGATTGTAATAAACAAGGAAGATGGCTGGCGGACTTAAGAGTGGAGGCTGATCCCAATCTAGTTTCACTGGGAAAGAACACCACCTCGAGCTCATCTGCCAGGGCTTAGCTGGCCTTCATTGCATTGTAAATACTGCTGTAATTACCATGCTTCTGAGTTCAGAAGATGGAACTCAGTATCCTTATTGGATTTTGTGTTCTGGCAATCCCTCCTCCTGACTCCTGAGCCTTTGCTGTGCACAGTAGCAGTGTGCCAATGCAGCTGGCAGGCAGCGAAGGAGGATTATAAAGGGTGGAGGTGAGCAATGAGAGAGATGCAGCTCTGGAGAAGTCACTGCCTGCCGCTCCCTAATTATCATCCTGATCCCTCTTATCCTGGAGTCTCAAGAGGAATTAGCCAACATGGATGAGGCAACCCTGGTGGGCGAGCTTCTGAAAAGGCTTGACTAAGCCAGAGGTGATAAGAATATTGAGGACTTCCAGGCAACAAAAAGGAAGCAGTCATTAATTAGGCATTAATTAGCATCAGCTAGGAAGTGGGCCAAGAGGTACCGTGTCCAGAGTTCAGGGATGTGAACTTGAGGCTCAGTTCATCACTAAAGCACTGTGGGATTTGGAAAAATCATTCTTTTTTGGATCTCAGCTTCTACCATTGAACACTGGAGTTAGATAAAAGTGGTTGCATACAACTCCAGATAAGAAATTGTATAAGTGTATTAATTTTATATTGAAAAGCATTTTAAAGGGCATCTATTCTAATTCTGTGTGGCAGCCATCACATCCCCTAAGACCACCTCTAATTTCAACTGCAATTATAGTGGACAGGTCTGTGAAAGTTTATGCTTCCTTTGCGCTGCCAATTTCCCAGCTCAAGCTTGTGCCCCAGCTTTCCACGTTCTGCTCCAGGGGCAGCTCACAGAGCATCATGCAAGAACAGCCCTTGAGTGTAACTGTCAACAAATTGGGGACAGAAGTGGGTAGACATGTGTGCTCCATTCTCCCACCTTTCTGGTGGCTGATTCTGGGCCACATTTGGTGTGCTTCTCAGGAGTCCCAGAGGAATGGAACCCTGCTGCCTACAGCAGCGACCTCAGTGACGTTCCCTTATATTAGCTTTTCTTCCTACCCTGCATCTTCCCATCTGCTCCTTAAGTTCACTTTCTAAAAAACTGCTTCCACCCAAGTATTTATCATAGACTCTGTTTCAGAGAACCCAAACTAACGTACCCGTTTACTTTAAAAACAAAGAAATTAAGGCACAAATGAAACAATGTAACTAGACCAAGGGCAGTGTTCTTTGTACTACCCTACTTATAGATGGGCAGGCCACAGTGGCTGCAAAACAAACCCAGGAGAGACCTCCTGTGGCTCCGTCTTAGCACCTCATCCAAAACGATACAATCCAGCAATGGAGAAATATTAGTAAACTCCATTATGTAAAGGGTAAAAAATATAGGGGATGGATACTATCGGCAACAAAAATAAAATAAGAACACATGCTCTGATACCAGATGGACCTGGAATTGAACCCTAGTTCTGTCATTTTGTAGCTGTGTGGCCTTATTGCATAAGCTTTTTATACTTCCCTTTGCTCATCTGTAAGATTTCAGGAATAATGATACGTAAAATACAGTATCTCCCAATAAATGATCATTATATTCTGATTGTTACTATCATTGTTTTATATAATAATTGTCTGCCATTCAAATAAAAAAGAAAACTTATCCATGTGGCAAAAAGTAACTGTACTAAAAACTTGAGGTTTAGCTACTCTGTGCCCTTTAAAAAGAGTCTTTTTCTTCTTTTTCTTCTTTTGTACCCAGGAGTCTTTTTCTTCTTTTCTGATTATAAGACACAAGAAAACACAAATGAAAGGGAGCACTGCAAATTGCATCCCCTTTCTCCCATTGTCTAGAACGCTGACAGAGGCCCACTGATGATACTTGGCACTGATGTACGTCATTCCTTTGGGTTGTGGACTGACACTCCCAGGGTTGATGAAGGCTGAGGCAGAGATCCACCCTTTCTGGCTCTCCATATTTCCAAGGCACTTGTGCCAACTGTTAGCTGGGACGCATTCCAGATTCTGCAGAATTAGCAGGCAAGCATCCAGTGATGAATACGCAGGAATGCAAATCCGTGTCAGAGAACCATCCAATCTCAAGGACCTTAAATGTCATTGTATTCCTACTACAGCAACCTAGCCAAGTGGTTGCCCTGCTTCTCCTGAACATGCCACATTCTGAGAGAGCCTGTTCCATTTTTACCCAGCTCTGACTTTTAGAGAGCTTTTCTTTATATGCATCCAAAATATTTCTCCTGTGGCTTATATTCATCACTTGTCACCATTCTAATCTATTAAGTCATTTAGAACAAAAGTTAATCCTCTCTCCATATGGCAACCCTTGAAAAGATTGGAAACCTCAGCCACATCTTCTCTTGGTTACCACTTCCTCTGGCTAGACAACTCCATATCCCTCTTCGGTTCTTTATTTATTTACCACCACTCAGGGAGATCAGAGAAATACTTGCAAGTATCTAAATTGCTAACTGTTTTTGAAATTCAAAAAAAAATAATAATAATATGGTTTAATTCCTAAACAAATAATTGAGAGTTGGCGGTATGATCAAATACTCTATAAATACATGTCACTTAAAAGGCAGATGGTTACATAGGAAGAACAAGACTTTGGAGTCAGACCAACTTGAATTTGAACATCTGCTCTACTGTTTACTTGTTGAGTGACTGACAGGTTACTTAACCTCTCTCAGCTTCAGTTTCCTTATCTGTAAAGTGGACTTAAAACACCTGTCGCAGAAGGTTACCTGGGAGCATGATGTGAATATGTTCAGTGTGCAGGCTGGCCAGATGGTGTAGAAAGAACATGAGCTTTGAAACTAGAGGGAGGAGGTGGAATCCTGGCTGTGCTACTGCTTATCAATGAAAATTTGTACAAGCAACTCAGGTGTCCCAAGTTTGTCAAATGCCAAATAACATTGAATTTGAAAATGTATTGTAAAGGTTAGAAATATTATTTGCAGAGAGGGGTCTAAGATGGTGGAGTAGTAAACGTTGTGCTTGCTTCATCCCGCGAACACATCAAAACTACTAAATTATAGAGTAATAAGCCTGGAGAACCATCTGAAGTCTAGCTGAATGGAAGTGTTATAATTAAGGCTATAAAGAAGAAGACTGGTAGGAGGGGCAGACATGCAAAACGGGCTGGCCCCAAACTCCCAAGTTACAGATGATAATTGAGAGAGATATCTCACCCATAGAGATTTCTCAGGGAAGAGCAAGAAACCCCAGCCTTGCCCCAGGCTCCCCATCCCAGAGTACTTGTACCAGGATGAGGAGCCTCCAAAACATCAAGATGTCAGATACAGTGGGGAATCTGACCATCTGGGTGGAACTAGAAGCTATGGGAAACCCAGATATCCTCTTAAAGGGCTCACACACAGACTCACTTGCTCACAGGCACTCACCCTGGGCTCTGGTGGAGGCACGGTGATTCAGGGGGAGTTAGAGGCATATTTGGGCAGACTGAAGTGTGTGACTTCAGGCAGAGCCTGAGGAAAGTTGCCATTTTCCCTGACTGGGATCCTCCTATGCAGCCAGCAGGCAGGCACCATTTTTCCTGCATTGAGCCCTCACCCTACACTTATGGACAAATCTGAATCTGATTGGTCTGGTGAGCTCTGCTTGCTCCACCCAGGTGACTCTCTGAGACCCCGCCATACACAACTCCACACTGCAGGAGACTTTTTTTGGTGGCAAAATCTTACCAAAGCCAGCAATCGGCAGCAGGCCTCAGTGTGCTTTTTTTTTTTTGAGAGCAGTATTACTGGCCCTCATATGTGGGACCCGAACCGAGGCCACTGGCTTCCCAAGCCAGCGCTTAACCACTGCGCCGCTCAGCCGGCCCCTCAGTATGCTTTTTGTGGAGCTACCCCAGACCTGATACTGGTAGCAAGCATCCTCGGTTCACACTGTTGCCTCTCCCATGCACCTCCCATGGATAGCTTTGTAGCTTTTATCTGGTAGCCCCTAGCCAGTCACAGGCAGTGGCTGACCGGGGCCTGCACTGGAGCCCATTCCAAGAGCCCCAGAGCCAAAATAGTTGGAGGTTGGCTTCTGACCACAGCAGAAAACCACCCAATTAGCCCCACAAGTGGCACACCTGAAGGGAGGTCTCAATAGGCACCAGAGCCTGCTGGGGCGAATCCCACTCTATGTGGTAAGCCTCCTATACAGCAGCTGGTAAGCTGTGGATATGGCCAAACCCCACAGCCAGTCAGCCTGAGGGTCAATCCCACCCACTGATGTGCCAAAAACAATTAAGGCTCAAATATGACAGGAGGGTACACACAACCCACACAAAGGACACTCCTGGAGCACCTGGCTCAGGGGACCAGGGAGACTGTGCCAGGGCCCCACAGGACACCTACTACATAAGGCCACCTGGCAACACTGGGAGACATAACAGCCCTATCTTATACATAGAAACAAACTCAGAGAGGCAGCCAAAATGAGGAAACAAAGAAATACATCCCAAATGAAAGAACAGGAGAAAACTCCAGGAAAAGAACCAAGCAAAATGGAGGTAATCAACCTACTAGATACAGAGTTCAAAACACTGACTACAAGAATGCTCAATGAACTTAGTGAGAGCTTCAAAAAGGAGACAGCAAGCTTTTAAAAGAACATAGAAACGATAGGGGGGAAAAAACAGACAGAAGTGAAGAATAAAACAACTGAAATGAAGAATGTGCTAGAAGGAATCACCAGCAGACTAGATGAAGCAGAGGATCCAATCAGTGATTTGGAAGACAAGATAGCAGAAAACACCCAATTGGAAGAGCAAAAGAAAAAAAGTATAAAAACAAATGAGGATAGTTTAAATGCCCTCTGAGACAACATCAATCATAACAACATTCCATCATGGGGGTATCAGAAGGAGAAGAGAGAAAGCAGGGATTGGAAAACTATTTGAAGAAATAATGACTGAAAACTTTCCTAACCTGGAAAAAAAAAACTAAAACAAAACAAACAGACATACAAGCACAGGAAGTGCAGAGAGTCCCAAACAAGATGAACCAAAACAGGCCCACACTTAGATACATTATAATTAAAATGGCAAAGGTTAAAGACAAAGAGAGAATCCTAAAAGCAGCAAGAAATAGGAAACTAGTAACTTATAAGAATATAGATAATATAGAAAAAGCAAACCAGTATAATGTACTAATTTTGGATTTTTAACAGGATGGTAATGAGAGAAATGAGTATTATGAAAAGAAGACGCCCAGCATGAATTTACAACATATGAAGAAAAATATAGACAATTCCCCTATGAAGTAAAGAATTTACAAAAAATAATTTAAACAATGCCAAGAAACTATGCATTCTGACTTTAAATACTAATGTTCAAAAAAAAAAAGATCAAGAAAGTCATAATTGTGATAAACCAGGATACTAGTGATTCTGTGATTTTTGAGTTTGAAATGTCAGAAGAGAAATTCACAGTGATGACACCAGATAGTTAAGTGTTTGGACCATTTAGGAAGAATTTCAAATATTACAATGGTGCAAAGAAAAGACAGAAAGAGCACATGGAATCTCTATCTGGGGGCAAACCTTTCAAGAGGCACAGTCCTGCTCAATAGATGTAATGAAAAGATTACTGTAGGGTCGGTGCCAATCTATCACTGTCCCTGGGAAAATATGCCCAAAACACACATCCTTTTGAGAAGTTCTGTCTGAGTGATTGAAAGGCAAATTAAAAGTGACAACCTACATGATAAGGACACTATAACGTCCAAGCCTGAAATTAAAAGCAACTCTGAAACATACAGCGGGAACAGTACCAGAAGATTTCATTTCTGATCTGTTCTCCACCCTGTTGTACCTGAACAAATCACTTTTCCTTCTCTCTATGCCTCAGCATAAGAAGTAAGATGGTGTGAGGATGCACTGGATAATTTCTGAGGTCAAAAACTGCCACGTTTCTTTTTTGTTCAAAGGTATTCGAGATTGATTAGCATCAATAAGCCAGCAACTTGCCAGGCAGCTCCTAACATAGAGCCTAGAACAGTAGAAGTTTAATAAGAAAATATACCAGAAGTTACAATGCTTCAAAATTAACATCAATCAGGGAATGGCTAGTTCATGCTCAAAGAGGTTAGTTAACATCGGTTTAATTGCAACATAAGATTGCTTTAGGGCTGGCCAAGTGGCGCGGCTTCAAAAGCCAGCGGCCCCGGTTTGGTCCCACATATGAGGGCCAGTGACACTGCCCTCAAAAAAAAAAAAATTAATAAATAAATAAAATAAATAAATAAAGATTGCTTTGAGGATATTGGCTTTCACTACATTGCAACCAGTACAGACTGAAACCCAGGTCCACAAACTCTTCTATTAAAGAGTCACTTTCTCCCAAGAACATAAGAGTCTCCCTCACTTTTTTAGAAAGAGTCTTAGTTCAGAACCTTAAAGGTGGTAACATGATCTACTATCTTTTAAGCCAAGAGGGAAGTCTCAATCTCCTCTTTCCCACACATCCTTGCATCCTTCCTCCCTGGTCTCAAATGCCTGGCACTTCCTTATCAGGAGGCACAGGCTACACACAGTCAAGTCTGTGTCCTCTGCAGAAAGCAGAGATGAGTCTGGAGAAAGACACGGTGTCTGGGGATCTTGAGGGCATGAATATAAGGCCACCCACACACCATCTGCTCATTCGCTACCTAGATTTAAGAAAAAGAAAAATAGGGGTCCCAGATGCAATATTCTAGAGGTACATCCCTCATATAGATACAGCCTACATTTTCTATAACAATGATATAAGTACATAATCAATGACATGATAATTATGATGTAATCATTCTGACCACCCTACTGGACCATAAACACCCTCATTTGCCACGTACACTTATCATGCTGTTATTATGGAGGTTATAAATTGCTTCTTCATGGGCTCTTTTCTCATAGAAATGAGAAGGCTCCAATGCTTTGTCCTCCTAGCCATCTCTAGGGATGCCAGTGGGCCCAATGAGGCAACTTCTGAGCCTCTTCCCCTAGCATGGAAGAAAGGCAATATTCATCTTGGGCCACCCACTCTCTATCTTACTCTTATCCCCTTTATTAAATGCCTTTGCCATTCATTCATTCATTCCAGCAACAGAAGGCTGGGTTGGGCCAGCTGGATGGCATGGTGCTGAAATCGCTCCCCATAAAACGTGCCTGCAATGTTACAACAGCTTTGATGCTGTTGTAATGCACCCATAAAATCAAGGAACATATGTAGAGGCAGCTGCTGGTGGCAGAGGAGGAATGTAAAAAATATGGGGCTGTTGAAAACTTTGATAGATTTTACTGTCAGCCAAGTACGTATATTTTTTTATGGTCTGCTATATGAACCCAGGAAAAAAAAAATTGATGCTTTTCTTTAGTGTGTTTATTCATTGCATTGTTTTTAACAAATTTCTGAGACAAACTAGGAGACCAGATGATTAGTTTTCAAATCAGTGATTTCTGTTTAGCCTTAAGAAATTCAGAGAGAAAGGAAAAGGGTCTTTTTCTTAAGACTTTATTGGGGAATTTGGGGAGGGGAACAGCATTGGGGAATCGGGGAAGGTCAACAGACAAGTTGCTGTCTTTTGTTCTTCAGTGTAGTTGCGGAGGATGTTGCTTCACTGGCCCATGTTGGTATCGTCATTGTGCTCTTCCCCGGATGAGGCAGCTTGGTCGCCGGCCTCTGGATGGTCGCTCACCACAGCTATTGGCCACTCACACTGGCTGCCGGCCACTCACTGTAGCCTATGGCAGCCCACTGCAGCAGGGGCTGCAGCCCACACCATCGCCGGGGCTTACACAGCCCAGCTTCAGGTGTAGAGGGCAGTGTCACTGCCCTCATATGTGGGATCTGAACCGGGGCCGCTGGCATCCCAAACCAGCTCTTAAGCAATGTGCCACTGGGCCGGCCCAGGAAAAGTCTTTTAATAAATGGTCCTTGGAAGGCACTGGGGAAGCGCTGGGTATTAGGAAGAAGTTACTATCACTCCACATAATCCATTTCCCTACCTCACACCCTCTGGGTGCATAAGCACCCTCAAAGGATGGCCATTCAACTTCCTTGACCTGCGATGGGTTTTGTGCAACTAAATGAGGGTCAATAAGGAGAGAAACAATCAGATTACCTAATACTAAGGGCAGTATTAGTACACAAACAATATAAGGGTGCATAAGGTATCAATAGCATTAAAACTATTATATTGATTGGTATGTAAAATAATAGAGAAGTTATGTTTTCCTAATATTTAATATATGCTCAGTGGGAGTGCTCCTATTACTAGCAGGTCAATGCAGGTGAGGACTCGATCCAAAACTCATATACTGTATATTTATTTCTGGGCACAAATTCCTTACTCTAAATGTGTGATCAAAAAGTTTAGAGATTGCTAAGTTAATGCTACAAAAAACTTTACCTAACTCTGTAAATAAAAACAGAAATCATCAAGAAATAGATAATTCTTATATGTTTGGCAGCATGGAAAATATATTTTATTTGGCTGGAATATGTCTTCTGTGTTCAGTTGGTTGGCTTTTGTTTGTTTGTTCTTGCTCTGAACAGAGTCCTTCTTATAGTTTTTTCTCATAGTTTTTATTCCACTGGCATTTTAATGGGAGAGTTAAAACGCATATGTCTACAGTGCCCCCTTATTCCTCTCTTTCCAGCATGCCAATAATTATTCCTGCAAGCCACAGCCAGGTTCAAAAGATTTATAACATTCTAAGAGTCATGTCTGCGGCTAGAGCAACAGCCACAACAATGAATTTTAATGACAGAGAAGTTGGCATATTTTCTTAAAAGCATGGGTTTGATACTGGAAGAGTGTTAATATTCTGGCTGTGCCATATAGTATATATGTACATGTGTGCGTGTTAAGTGGGCAAGTCAGTTACTCTCTCTTGGACATAGTATTATGATCTATAAAATGGAGATACTTTACATGTATCTTCACAGAAGTGATGGTACACGATACATGGAAATTCTTATCAAGACTATAATAACATGATATTTATTTTCTGTAACACCTGTCCACTGAACAACAATTCAAAACATTTAACATGATCATGGTGAAAATAAGGTTGGGAAAAGAGGAAGCAAGAGAGGAAAATAAGAAAAGCCTGAATGAAGAATAAGAATGAAAAAATTTAAAATATGGCTTAATGAATCTCTTTCAGAGTCCTGCTGAGCAATACAAGACGAAGGGTGTTGGCATAATCATAAACAGCCAGGAATTGCTATTTTTGGGAAAAGACACGGCTTGGTTTAAATCTTTCCAACAGTCTTCAATGATTTATCTATTGGAAATACAGGAAGCCATGAAATAAGCACATTTTCATTCCTGACTTTCATGGCACAGGTGAAACATCTATTCATAGGCATGAAAGGCCAGATGGACTGGTCAGTTTCGCAGGAGCCATCTGGGGCTTGTTCTTATGCCTTCGCAAAAAGCCAGCAAGAGCCCAGCACACAACACGGTCAATTAGGAAGGCAGGAGTTGGGAGGCCTGCTGGTTTTGTCAGCCTTTCATTGCTCCAGAAAAATGCTGGGTTGCAGAAAGAAAATCTTATCAGTTATTTTCTTCTTCCTTTTTAAATGTTGCAACATAAGTGGACACGTTTTTGTAGTTAAGAAAGTCAGTAGAGAGGTCACACATTTGGGTACACATTTTCAAGTTACACAGGAGAAGTTTCCAGAACAATCTCCTACCCTCTGATGTTGCTCCACTCATAGGGTGGGAGAGAGGCCCAAGTCTGGGCATCCAGTGGTATAAAATGCAAACTACTCACCAGAATTTACCAAACACCCTCACAGTTTGATTCCAATCAATGTCATCCACCTTCCTGAAGAGTTCATCTTAAAATGTTGGAAAAATTGAGGGTCTGATGTAAAACCACATACTACTATCATCATAATAATGGGACAGAATGTTTTTAAATGTCAGCTCTTTACTTACCAGCCATTTGATTGCAAGAGGCTACTCATCTATGCTGAGCTGCAGTTTCTCCATGTTAAGTAATGAGAACAATAAAATTTCTTCATGTTAAAAGATGATTAAATGAAAAACTCTATATAAGGAAGTTAGTACAGTTTATTCATTGTAATTATCCGTTCATTTTTTTTGTCTTATGTATAAATTTATTTTGCTCTTAGTGTTTTAGTCATGCTTGTTTCATTATTTCTTATTTCTACTTTTTAAATTCAATTTATTGGGGTGACACTGGTTAATAACATTATATGGATTTCAAGTGGACAATTCTATAATACATCATCTATATATTTCATTTTGTATTCACCACACACATCAAATCTCTTTCTGTCACCATATATTTCACTCACTTTACCCTGCATTCACTGGGTATCAACTGTGCCAGGCACTAATGGTACGGCAGTGAAAAGATACATGGTTTACTAGTTAATAATAGGCAACTTCATAACAGCAGTTATTTTTTAAAAACCAGTTGCAGAAATTTAGGACATAGAAATAAAAGGATTTTTAAAACCCATAACCCTGCTGGACTTATATAACCAATTTTAATATTTGTATATAATTCCTTCCTTTAATTCATTTTAAACAATATTTTAGATAAAGTTAAAGCTAAAAAGAAGTATAAATCAACTAGAAATGGTGGGCTTTCTATGAGAATATTGTACAAACATTTTAAAAATACATTTTGCTAATTTTATATTTTTCTTATGTAGGTAAATATGGCTGAATAGGCAAATTCTTAAATTCTGAGGCTATTTTAATTTGGGGACAAATGAGGCAAAAATTGTATGATTTGGAGCAGACAGATTTCATTTTCAATCTAGACTCTGCCTTTAACAGCTGTGGGATCTTGGGCGAGTTTACTTCTAAGATTCAGTTTTCTCATCTTCAAATTTAGTTAGGGTTCTGTATGTGATCTAATTAGTACCAATGACTAAAAGAATATGAACTTTTTTCTGTTTCATAAAATTAATAATGCCTGTCTCAAATTATATGATAAGTTTATGTCAATAGAATTTTAAAGTGTATGCTTTGACCTATAGTGTCAATGAGAAAAATAAGTGTATTTTAAATAACTTTATACTGAAAGAAAGCAAGAAAGCATAGAACGTGTGAAATTTAACTACTGCAGGATTTTCTCATCCTCTCCTAAAACATACTTTCAGGTATTACTGAATTGAAACCAACCAATAATCAAGGCTTAAAAAAAAAAAATGAGAACATTTCTGTGAATATTTGATTTTGCAAGGAATTCCAGTTATAGGAGTGAAAGGTTCAATTTTGATGTTTGTTGTTTGGTTGGGTTTATTATTCATTGATGTAATTGTCAGAATTTTCCAACCTCTGTCACAGCCCCCAACAAAACATTCCTTTGATTTAAATAAAATAGAGATTGAATTATAGGAACTGGGGAAGTACACTGAATGACCCATGTGAGGGACAATGTTCAGCCATAGAGAGAAGCAACTCATAACTGAAGGTGTCCTAGAATGAGTCTCCTCTGTCCTTTCTCTTTCTCCTACCTAAGACAGGCATAAAAATAATAAAATAGAGAAAACAGACACAAGACATAAAAACGCCCACCTACTTTCCTTCCCATATTTCATACCCTTTCTACTTTCATACCCAGATTTACAAAGGCATAAAATGAGGATGAGGTGATTCATTGCTAAAGAGGTGTTAGAAGATGGTTAACTTTTAATTTCTTCTGAAGAACTATTAACACATCACTAGATTTCTATAAGCTCAATTAGCTAGCACACAATTTCAGAGAGACCACCTGTTATACAAAGAGAGGCCACCGATGCCAGCCAAGGAGCTGTTGTTAATTTGCCAAGACCTCAGGGAATTGTTTTCAATTAGTTCAACTCCTAATATGGTTTGATTTCCTGGGTGTGAGCCCAGCCCTTGGAAGGACTAACAGCACTTTCCTGAAAGAGAATCTAGGAAATTCAACTTCCAAGGTAAAACAAGAGAGTGGCTGGGGATGGGGTGGGGTGGGGAGTAGGATTGAAGACTGGTGGAAGTCAGGAAATTAAGTGGTTCAGTTCTAAGATCCCAGGGCAGACCAGAGGTCTCAGAAATAAGAAAGCCACCGAAGCCCAGCTGGCCTAGTCAGGATTATGACATTCCATGTCAGAAAACACATTCTATCAGGGTCTATAGTCTTTCCAAGGGATGTGCCTGAAGTCAGATTCTTTTGTGTTCTGGGTTCCAGGGTGCTAATTTTCAAAGCCAGTTAAACTAAAGAAGGCTAGTTGTTCTTCTATCACAGGGCACCAGCAGTATCTAACTGAGTATTCCTACAGCCTGGTGACTTTTGATTCTGAGCCTCACAACCAGATTTCACACACCCGCCCTCCCCAGTTTATATAACCTAACCACTAATCAAGTCTGACTATTTAAAAATGATTGTCAAAAATTTCACGTATATAAAAGTAGAAGATTCATATAATAAATCTCAATGTACCTGACTTCTAGGTTTAACAATGACCATCTTCTGACCAATCTGATCTCATCAACACCCGCATCCATATCTTCCTCCTCCACTGGATGATTGTGAAACAAATCCCAGATATCATATCATTTCATAAAGAAATCTTTCAGCATGTATATATACATAAGGATTTTTTTCTTAAAAATTTACTATAACACCATTATTCTGTAACCACAGAACCAGCTCTAAATGGTCCTATCCTGTTTCTAACAAGATACTGAGTTGCTTTTCAGGGACAACAGACCAAAAGGCAAGACACGCAGTGGAAGCATGTGCAGTGGAGGGAACTTTGACCTCTAGTTGCACCCAGAACCATAGTGTCAAGCCTCTGCCCCTCAGAACCAAAGGACCAAGATATGACTGGAACTTTAACCCTTTCAGAAGTGAAGGGTCCATTGTCCAGGAAGATCTGGTGCCCAGATCAAATGAGGACAAATGGAGGCCAAATCAAAGAAACTGCCAGATTGGAATGCCTCTGAGTCTTCTCTTGCCTTTTTCACATTCCTTACCTTAAATAGCTTAGTTCTAAGACTGTTTAGTCAGACCACTCAGATTAGAGTTAATGAATATGAATAGCCACTTCTTACTCCTATTTCTTAAACTTATTTCAAGCCTTTGTTGGGAGAGAGAGATTTGGGCCTCCTCCTTGTCTTCTTGCTTAGCTCCTTCTTGAAATAAACTCTTTTCTTGTTGCATACTCGATGCTTTAGTGATCAGTCTTACTGCATGTCTGGCATAGGAATCTGGGTTCAATTACATTATCACAACAGATAAAAATTAAAAAGGATTTCTTAGCATCATCACATACACAGCACATTAGCTAACACCTCCATCACAGCACATAATTACCATTTCCTTTTTGCGGTGAGAACATTTAAGACCTAAAAAAGACAAGAGTTAGCAACTGGTGAGGATGTAGAGAAAAGGGAACTCTTGTGCACTGCTGGTGAGAATGTAAACTGGTTCAGCCTCTCTGGAAAAGAGTATGGAGATTTCTCAAAAAAAAAAAAAAAAAATAGAACTACCATATGATCCCACAATCCTACTTCTGAGTATATACCCAAAGGAAACAAAAACAGGATATCTATAAGATAGCTTCATTCCCACGCTTACTGCAGCATTATTCATAATAGACAAGGTATGGAAACAACCCAGGTATCTGTCAATGGATGAATGAATAAAGAAAATTTTATATATATATATATATATAAATTTATCTATGACAAAGAAGGGAATCCTGCCATGTGTGACAACATGAATGGACATTAAGGCTATTATGCTAAGTGAAATAAGCTACACAGAGAAAGGCAAATACTGCATGGTATCACTTATATGGGAAATGTAAAAAACAGGTCAAACATATAGAAACAGAGTAGAAAAGTGGTTGTCAAGGGCTGGAGGGTGGGGGACAGAGGGAGAGGCTGGTAAAAGAGAACAAACTTGCAGTTAGCAGTTAAATGCGTCTGGGGACCTAAGGCACAGCATTGTGATTATACTGAACAATGCCGTATTATAGACTTGAAAGTTGCTTAGAGACAAAATGCATTTTAACAATTGTTTAAATTATTTGCAAGTATTATGTGCTTATTTTTAGAAAATTGAAAAACTAAAATAAAATTAGGACAAAAAAATTAAAATGATCCCTAAGCCACCTCTCAGAGATTAACCATGGTTGTTTTATTTCCTTTTATATTTTTACATGTATGCATATGTTCCACAAAGATTAAATATATATTTTATCATCTCTTATTAACAGATTTATTTATGGTGGCAGAAAATTGAAAACCACCGAACAGTATAACAATAAGACATGTGATTTTTAAAACTTATGGTTGAATCCATATAATAGAATATAACACAGCTATCAGAAATAGTTTAGCCAATAAAATGATATATGAAAATGCCAATGAAAATATAGTGAAAAATAAGCAACTCTTGATTAATATTGACAAATTATGCTCCAGGAAAGCATTAATTATTACTCATGTCAGGAAATATGAGTGTCCATTTCCATGAATACGTGCTCGGACTAAACATTAACAATTTTTAATTTAAGTGTGAGTCTTCCATGCTTCCTTATAAAGTATTACTTAATCTTTGGGTATCACCTTGGGGACAAGTCCTACAACCAGCATCCACCTTCTATTCCAAGTGACTCTGCCCCTCTCCCCTCAATTCGCCACCGCTTTCTGCCATTTATCAGAGCCAAGTCTGGATATTCCTCTCGCAGCTCCTGGCTTCAGGGCCAGTGTTACTTCCACTGCAGTCTGTGACGTTCTTTACAATCATTCCTAACCTCACTTAATTTTTAAATAGCAAAGCATTACCATACCAGAGTTTTTCTAGTATCTATTTCCAACACATATTAGAAGCACATTTTGCTGCTTCCTTTGGGGTCACTTTTTATCTTGGATGAATGGAAAAAGGGCAAACCTGAGTCACCACAAAATACAAACACAGCAGCTAGTATCAGACTTAGAAGTTGTGCAGACATATACCAGTATGCAATATGGTTTTAGATTCTGTTGTAATAAACAGTGGATAAATATTTCCTGACAGTGAAGTAACTGTCAAGTGGTATGACAAATATTGAATTTGAATATGTGGACATCTGAACCTGAGTTATCAGACTGTGCCTACACCAGAACAAATGATGTAAGACAGTACATTGTATTTTCTACCTGTCTCCCTCCATCTCCAGTGTTCATGCACGAGCTTGAAGTTTAAGTTTGCAATGCTGGGTTTTGTGAGAGCTAAGATGGGAGCTGTCTCTTCTCCCTCCACCATGACATGTAATGGACCAAAAGTGGGTATAAATGAATTTCACTGGCGGATGAAAGTTTGCCATCCAAGAAACAAGAGACTTATTTCTCTGCTGGATTATAAAGGTGAGATTGTGGTACCATCTTCATCTTTCTGATTGAAAAGACAAATCATCACAATGCTCTCGGCTCTCCATAATGAAATTAACTATTTGACTAATCCAAATATCAGCCATTTTTCATCTACTGCTTCACTGGCACAAGGGAATCAAATCTCTGACCCTGAGAGTAGAGTGGTAAGAACACTATCACTGGGGTCACACAGGTTCACATTCCTCCTTAGTAGCTGAATGGTTCTGGGCAAAGTGCATTCTATACTTCCGTTTCATCATATATACAATGGGGATAATGATATATCATAAGGTATCTCATCATATGCAGGATTTCAATAAGATAGCGTTAATCAAAACACACGAACTGGATCTATAGTTATTGAAGAGGACAGAGTCAGATGTATTCAGGACTTCAGGCTACTTGAAGGGTTATGACAGCAATTTTATTTTATGGATAGGAAAAAGCTTGATCATGTAAATCTATCATAGGACAGCAATGATTTACTATACGAGCCTTTTACTAAAATTTTCAGTGTGGCTAATGTTTGACTCTGTGACATAGAAGGGAGTTGCTGAGTCCCCTGCTGCAAAAAACCAAGGGGTCTAACACATAATGACTTTCTGGAAAAGAATGGTTATATTATAAAGTTACATTATTTTTTTTTTTTTGAGGGCAGTGTCACTGGCCCTCACATGTGGGATCCAAACCGGGGCCACCGGCATCCCGAGCCAGCTCTTAACCACCGTGCCACTTGGCCGGCCCTAAAGTTACATTATTAATAATGGTGTTAAGATCATCAAACAGGAAAGAAAAACTTACTTTGATCAAACTGAAGAAAAACACCAAGGATGCATTTTGCTAGTGTGTGTGTGTGTGTGTGTGTGTGTGTGTGTGTGTGTGTGTATGTTATGTGCATGCACATCTATTTCTCTTTCTCCCTGGGAAAAATATGAGAAAAATTTTGAAAGGTGATCTGTTCCCTCCCTACTTTTTTATTAAACTTCAAGCAGTCCTCAATAAAATATAAGCAAACTAAGTCCAGTAACATATAAAAATGATTACACAAGTGACTAAATGGGAGTTATATCAAAAATGCAAGGTTGTTTTAACATCTGAAAATCAACAAATATAATTAACATATTAATAGAATATAGGACAAAATACAGATCATCATCTCAATAAATGCAGAAAAATGCAGAAAAAACAAACATATGTAATCATCTCAATAAATGCAGAAAAGTCACCCCTTCATGATAAAAACTAGGAGTTCCTAGTAAGCTAGAAACAGAGAACACATCTACAACCGAATGAAGGATATCTATGGTGAAACCTACAACTAGCATCACATTTAGTGGTGAAAGACCAAATACTTCCCCCTAAGATCAGGACAAAGACAAGGATGTCTGTTCTTACCATTTGTATTCAAAATGGTATTGGAGTTTCTAGCCAGGGCAATTAGGAAAAACAATGAAATAAAAGGCATCCAGATTGGAAAGGAAGAAGTAAAACAATCTTTATTTGCAAACAACTTGATTTTCAATATAGAGAATCCTAAAAAATCCACTAAAAATGTAGTAGAACTTATAAAAGCATTCAGAAAATTGGCAGGACACAAGCTCAATATGTAAAATTCAACTGTATATCCGTCTATACACTATCAATTAACAATACCAAAATAAAATTAAGGAAATAATTCCATTTATAATAGCATCAAAAAGATAAATTACTTAGGGGAAAAGAACTTAACAAAAGGAGTATAAAATTTATACTGTGAAAATTCCAAAACACTGTTTAAAGAAATTAAAGAAGATATAAATAAATAAAAAGACATCTGCATTCATGAATCCAAAGACTTAATATTGTTAAGATGGCAATGTTCTCATATAGACCTACAAATTCAACAATCTCTACCAAATCTCAGCTGACTTTTAAGAAATTGACAGACTGATCCTAAAGTTTTACGGAAATGCAAAAGACCCAAAATAGTAAAACACAATTTTGGAGAAAAAAAAGTAGGGTTCTTACACTTCCCAATTTCAAAACTTACTGGAAGTCTACAGTAGTCGAGATAATGTGGTACTGGCATAGGGGAGCCATTTAGATAAGTGGACTAGAACTGGCAGTCCAGAAATAAAGCCTTACAATTATAGTCAATTGATTTTCAACGGAAGTGTCAAGATAATTCCATGGTGAAGGAAGAGTCTTCACAAGAAATGGTGCTGGGACAACTATACACCCATATGAAAAGGAATAAAACTGGACCTCTACTTTCATGAAAATTAACTTAAAATGCATGAGAGACCTACCAATAAGAACCAAAACTATAGAACTCTTAGAAGAAAATATAGGAATAAATCTTTATGACCTTGGGGTAGTCAACACCTTCATAAAAATGACACTAAAAGTACAAGTGACAAAAGAAAAAATAAGTAAATTAGACTCCATTAAAATTAGAAACTTTTGTGCCTCAAGGGACACCTCCAATAAACGTATAACAGTAAAAAATTAAAGTGAGAAGTTAATCCAGAAAATGGAAGAAAATATTTGCAAATCACATATCTGCTGAGAAACCTGTATCTAGAATACAAAAAGAATTCTTACAACTGAACAATAAAACACAGTTAACCTAATTTTAAAATGGCAAAGTATTTGAATGGACATTTCTCCAAAGAAGATACATAAATTACCAATAAACACATGAAAACATGTGCAGCATCATTAGCTATCAGATTAACAGAAATAAAAACCACAATGACATATCAGTTCATACCTACCAAGATGTCTCTAATCCAAATACAAATAGTAATAAGTTTTAGTGAGAATTTAGATATATTTGAATGCTCACACGCTGGTGATGGTACTGTAAAGTGTTGCAGCTACTAGAGACTAGTTCCTAGCAGTTTCTCAAAAAATTATACATAGAGTTATCATATGATCCATCAATTCAACTCCTAGGTATATATCTAACATAAATGAAAATACATGTCCAAACTAAATCTTGTTCACATGTTCATAGCATTATTCACAACAGCCAAAAATTAGAAACAACCTTGTATTCATAAACTGATGAATGGATAAATAAAACATGGTATATCCATAAAATAATATTTCATTCAGCAATAAAAATGAATGAAGCATTAGTACATGCTACAACATAGATAAATCTTGAAAACAGCATTCAACATGAAAGAAGAGAGTGATAAAAGATCACATATTACATGGCCCCATTTATATGAACTATCTGAAATAGGCAAATCTCTGAAGACAGAAAGTGAGTAGAGTTTGGGAAAGTAAGCATAGGATTTGGGACAGAGAGGAAATGGGAAGTGACATTAATGGATTAGGGATTTCTTTTTGGGGTAATGAATATATTCTAAAATTGATTGTAGTGATGGCTTCACAATATGGTGAACACACTAAAAGCCATTAAGCTGTGTGATATGTGAATGATCTTTGAATAAAACTGTCGGAAAAATAAAGAATTCAGACATGAGATTTTCTTTTATGAACTTCCCAGAGAAGACAATGAGCCATTTTCGCTCTTACACAACTTTGCCACATTTGTTTCAGACATCTGAAGACACAAGTGGTATTTCCCTGTGGGCAAATAAATTCCTTCCAGAAATTATTCACCTAATATGAAAAGAATATCCTTAATGGTCTTATTCTTTAGATAAGACTGAGGCTAAAGAATATGCCGAATCAAACACTTTGCTCTAGAAGAAGGAAAAGGCAATAATAGTAAAACACAAGAGCTATTTTATTCTGCAGAAGTTTTTTCCTGCTGTGGCTACTAAATCACTGTAAATGCAGCCAGATATGAAAGGTCCACCTATGTTCTGACATGAACACTCCCAGGTTATGCTGGTCTCTGATACATTACAGGAAATCATTAGATACATCCTGCTGAAGAAGGCCGCCTTGTCCAGGATAGGATGAAAATACTCTCTCCTCTCAGAAAACAGGAAGGTAGACAAACATAAACATCATTGTTGGTTTTCCCAAACTGACTCTGCAATAAGGGAGCCATTAATTCTGTGATTGATAGTTTGAGCTTAGTAATGATTTGAGCTCAGACACTTCTTGATTGGTCATTAAGAGTTACTATGAGAGGGCAAGAGGGTGTGTATGTGTCCAAGAGATTGAGAGAGGGTGGAGAGAGCTTTTGGTGTGGAGGGATGAAGGAAATGGAGATGGGAAGCTGAGAGTTTGAAGGAGGCAGGCAGCGATGAAAAATTCCAGCAGACCAGAGTTGGAAAAGCGATCTGAAAGAGGGAAATCTGATAAGTATGTGTGGGTGGGTAACCAAGAGGGGGGCTTATTGTGAGTGACCCAGCACGACTTAGTGTCACTGACAGCCAACCTGATAGGACTGCACCTGTGTCAGACATCATGCGGACATTCCCTCCGTCCATACCAAGCTCTCACCATGAACAAGAGCAATACAGAGGATGGCTCTGCCTTCCTGGATGGCCCTAGAGGATGACCCCCTGCTGCAGAGCTCCCATAACAAGTGGAAGGCGGAAGAGAGTCCTAAAAGAGGGGCTGTGGGGCAGGCGGGGTGGGGTCAAAGGGGAAAGCTCCAACACCCATACTGAAAGGACTGCAGCCAACAACCCTGTCTGCTAAGGGGGTCTCTGTTACATAAGCCAGATTGTTATAGAGATTGGGGGTTCATAGCACATATTTTTAATAGGACTGCTTGCAAGACAAATCCTTTGAAAGAGGATTTCATTTTGTAGAAAATATTGATTATGGTTTACAGTCGAGTCTGGTAATTGACATCGGATCAAGAATAAATGAAATATTTTAGGGGGAAATCCTACCATTTATTACAATGTCTATTGAGTGCAAAGCACTGCTAGTTCCGCACCATGGGAAGTAAATGTTTCCATTTTATGAGTAAGCTGAGTCTGAAAGAACAAACTCAGTCATCCAGCTAGTAATGGCAGAGAAAAATCTTACACTTTCATCTTCAAACTTTAGAAGACTGGGCTTGTGAAATATATTGTGTATTGTTCTTACTCAGTGGATACACTGCTTCTGAAGAGTGGATAAGCAGCAGGACACCATTAGAAGAAAGTGCATGGTGATGCCTTGTATCTAGATCGCAAGGGAATATTGCTCATTGTAGGTGCAAAATGTGTAGTATTTAATACAATTATTTTACTTGATTATTTTATTTTATTGAGATATAATTGTACTGACAGAAGGAAGAGAAAAGGACCCAGAGCTGTTCAGAAAACTGATTAGCCTAAATGTTGTAATGAGAAGTCTTTGCAGCTCTACTAACACCTTGGAGCCGCCATCTCTTTGCTAATAATATGATTACACCCTTCTGCTTTGGTGTCTGGTCCCAGCAACACCCCCACAGATAACTCAATTCCAGAGAACACCCATAGTGAAATTCTCTCTGGTTTCACTCATAATGAAAGCCATACATCATAGCTGCAAATTGTCTCCCCTGGAGTCGGCTAAGAAGAGACATTTTAATGGCCCTAGGTAATTACTAAGCACAGACATTTACCATATTAGGTGATGGAAGAAGCTATATTCCAGGTATAACCCACGCAGTAAAAGTGCCAACCTTTCTTTTCTATAGGCCCCTCCCAGCAATTTAGACAATGTCACAGGAAGCATAAGATCAAATCAGCTTTGTCAAAAAATCCCAGGTTGTAAAGATGAATGAAGCTGAATATGCAGAATAAACTGGAGTTTAAGATTGCCTCAGAGAAAGAATAAATGACTACAGTTTTCTCTACTCACTAATTCATTTAATAAACATAATTACCAAGATAGTGGTTTGATGCTATGAGTTCTAAGATGAATTGCTTTGAGAAGACACAAGGGAGATATCTTAAGACCTTAAATGACACTCAAAAGCATCCTATATAGAATTACTCATATAGGCTATACCTTTAAATAAAAGAATTTGAATAGTTAACTTACTTTTTTAAATCCCTCAATGTCAGCCAAGTGAGAAATGAGCTTATTTTTTGCTGCCATTGCCTCTCCGGGATGATAGAGATATGATATAAGCACGATAGTTCTCTTAGAACCTACTCTTCAGTGAGTTTCCCTGGGCAAATTCCTCATTGCTTTACCCAGTATGGCTGCTACTTCTTCTGATGCCATGTCCTATTTCTCTCTGTGTCTAAGCATTTACTTCATTGTGTCTACCTGGCATTCTATTACTGAACAGGGGCACACTGAGCTTAATTTCCAAATCATATCAGCTTTCTAGTCATTTAGTGTCAAATCACCAATAGGCCTTCGTGTTTTGAAATCCAATGGACAGTTCCTGGTCCTTAAAACATATTTTCCACTTGACATCCAGGATCCCAAACTCCCTTCATTTTCCCCCTACTCTCTGGCTCTCAAAATTCTTTATTGATTCCTCCTCATCAATCTGCTATCTAAATTTGGGAGTATATTAGGTCTCATCTGTTGAGCTTCTTATGTTTTCTATCTGTATTCACTCCCTGGGTGATGTCATCTAATCTCATGGTTTTAACTGCCATTTAAATACTTTCATAAATGTTATTTCTCTAGTCCTGGTCTACTATTTCCTGAACTCCAGACTCAGATAGCCAACTGCCTACTAACACATTCATTTGGCTGGCATCTGAAAATTAATATATATCCATTTCTATCTACATCTACAAATATATGACCCTCCATTCTTAGTCTGTCCCTACTCATATCCCTGTCAAGGTACATGGCAACCCACCCTCAGTAGCTCACAGCAAATACCTTGGTATCACCCTAGTCTCATTATTTTCCCTTAGACTCCAAATCCAATCCAGCAACAAATCTTATGGATTTCCCTTTAAAGTATATCCAGAAACGCATCACTTACCACCCTTTCTACCACCACAACTACCGTGATCCAAGCAACTAACATGCTTCTCTGGATTAGCCTAACACATCTCCTTTTTGGGGGGCTTTGTCCCCCTATATTCTATTCTAAGTGCAACAACTAGAATGATACCTTTTTAAAGTATTGGATTGTCGGAAAAGTCATGACGCATTTTTGCAATGGAAACCATCATGACTTTTCCGAAAACCCAGTAAGTCAAATTATGTTACTCTTATACTCAAATCCTGCTAATACCTCACTCAGAGTAAAAGTCAAAGTCCTTACAATGGTTTTGGAGACTTTAAATAATAGGGCCTCCTCACAACCCCCCTCTCCAACCTCAGCCCCTGTGATTCTCTCACTGGCTCACTCCACTCTAGCACAACAGCTCTTTGTTACTTTTCATTGAACACAACAGGCCCCGCAAAATTTTGCGCTTGCTCTTTCTTCTGCACAGAATATTCCTTCTTACATCTCTCACTTCCTTCAGTTCTTTGATTAAAATGTCACTTTCTCTGTGAGACCTTCTCTAACTGTTCTGTTTCAAATTGCAACATCCTCTCAGAATTACGTATCACTCTTTTATGCTTTGGTTTTCATTTTTCTTCCTAACATTTATCATCTGACATACCATACATTTTATCCTTTTCACTATATTGTCTGTCTCCTCCCATGTATGCAAAGTCCATTAAAGTCAGGGATTTTTACTTTTCAAAGTCAAGGCTGTGGCTCAGTTCCTAAAACAATCTGTGTGAAATCAGGAATCGGCACCAAATAAACAGCTTTCGAATGAAGGGATGAATTCCTTCCACACCTATCCCCTTCATATTTAATAACATGAACTAGTTTACTCAATGACTGAGGATTAAAAAAAATATAGTGTGTCGTGATCTTCACAATCATCCATTCCGATGCCTCCCTCTCTACAGGTAAGAAAGCCAAGGTGTCGACTCACATCACATCCCCTGTTTCTCCCTCTGGGTGCTTCTCATGAGAGGGTCTACACGGACCCTCTACAGGACTGGTTTACAAGCTGCAGTTTCCTCAGACCTACAGGGACCTCCCATTTCCTTCAAGATGGTTTCCCTGTAATTTTGTGCCAATAATGACGACAACGATGATGATGATGATGATGTGACAGCACTCACTAATGTTTACTGTTTACTGTTCAGGAATCATTGTACAAAGAATTTCTCATGTGCTATCTCATTCAATTCCCATAACAAGTCTATCAGATAGCTAGTACTAATAATTCTTTTCACAGATGAACGCAAGACTTAGCAAGATTAAGCGATATGAAAGAGTTCACACAGCTCATTAGCAGAGTTTGGTTATGAGCTAAGATATTGCCTGACTCTGGGATCCAAGATCTTAGCCTCTACCCTCCACCGCTTCCCTCACATCTCTGCCCAGGTGTACCCAGCCCCGTTCATAGATGGAGTCACCTTCTGTGGTCCTCATGATGGCCACCATGGGGAAAAAGAGGCATTAAGGAAGCAGCCAAATGATTAGTATTTTGAAGTCCCTTAGGTTGTAAGGACAAGGCCCCTCTGTATAAATCACAAGAACTAAAATGACTACGCTTGTTCATTTAAAGTCACACATCTGGGTTTAAGCATATCAAAATTAAATATTATAAAACTTTCAATAGCAGCCTCTATTTGGATTCCCAATACTAACTAAGACATTAGAAGGAAAACTGGGATTAACTGAAACTCTTGATGCAAATGGTTCATAAACAATAGCTGCATGTAACTCTTTTAAAGCTCTTGCCAGCTGGAATCACCTCAATTAAGATCTTAAAAGGAAAACTTGAAGAGTTATATAATGAACTACATTATTCTTTCATTAAAAGGTCTACCAGTTTATTAACATGAACAAAACATGTACTCATATCCCATGAAGCAAAATCTAGTAGACTTAGTTTAAACTCTGGCTCTAGAGTTATGAGATATGGGCATTAGGGATGGTGTAAGCCATGATGAAACTCAATGTATCCACTTCTAAATGAGATTAATACCACCTATCTCTCATGTGTTTTAAAGACTGAATGACATTAAATATAAAAGAGTCTTGCACAGTACCCGACATATAGTAAGTTTTCAATAGAGGTTAGCTTACAATAGGACCTCTAAAAAAGTATACTTATGGGCCAACCGAGTGGCTCAGTTGGTTAAGAGTTGGCTTAGAGCGCATGCTCTGAGCAACAGGGCCACTGGTTTGATTCCCACATGGGGCAGTGAGCGCTGTGCCCTAGCTGAGCTGTCACTGAGCTGCCAGCAGGTGGCAGGATGTCTCAGCTGGTGTAACAACAGGATTGCCTGTTCAATGGAGGGCTACAGCCACCCACAACTAAGACTGAACTCGGCACCTTGAGCTGAGTTGCTGCCCAGATGGCTCAGTGGATAGGGCGTGCACTCTTAACAACAAGGCTACCGGGTTCAACTCCCACATGGGATGGTGGCTATGCCTACCCGCAACTAAGACTAAACTCAGCACCTTGGGCTGAGAGGCCTTGAGCTGCCGAAGGGAAGCCAGATGGCAACTGGCTCCCTCCACAACAAAGACTGAAGAACAACGACTTGGCTGGTCCCCTCCCCCTATTCCCCAATAACATTTTTTTAAAAAAGTACACTCATTGGCAAAGTGCAATGGTATGCTATCATTTGTTAAAGGAGTTTCAAGAGACTTACTGAAAGTATTTTATTAACATTTCCATTTCAGAGGCAGCAAGCCTTACTATCATGGGCTCTCATAGATCTTTGGGTTTTGTAAGTGTAAGACTTATAAATAAGGTAGTGAAGTCCGGGACAGTGAATCACTTACACGTCTTTAGGAGAAACTGAAAATGATTCTCGATGTGTTGACACTGAGTATGTGTGTGGCTTCCAACCCCAGCATGTAGCCTCAGAACAAAGGACAGAGTCCAAGTGTCTCATAAAGGACAGTGGGCTGAAAGAGAAAGGAACACATGATTTTATTACAAGGAATAGGCTCACGTGATGATGGAGGCTGAAAAGCCCCCAAGATCTGCATTCCACAAGCCGGAGACCCAGGAGACCAATGTATACGTGTATATTTCAGCTCACAGCTCTGCTTCTCTGAAGCCTAACGGATATGTATTACTATGAATA
The DNA here is from genome assembly GCA_033961575.1 of Aselliscus stoliczkanus. Lineage (NCBI taxonomy): Eukaryota > Metazoa > Chordata > Mammalia > Chiroptera > Hipposideridae > Aselliscus > Aselliscus stoliczkanus. Next base: position 119,891,417 of record CM066736.1, read on the forward strand.
CTGAAGCCCACATGATGAGAAACCCCCAGGAGAGCCTATTATGTCTTTTTTTTTCCAGAAAAAACAATTAGAAAGCCTGAGGTCATACAAGAACATAAAAAGTTGATTTATCTGTCAATATGTAATAGCTTTAAATATGCCCATACACGTCAAAAGCCATAATGAGACTGAAGTGTCAGTAAAATTATATGGTGATAGTATTTTATCAGCAGAACAAGGAATGTTTAAATCCTGCTTTTAGCTATAAGCACCTTTCATAGCAGACAAAGTAATATTTAATGGATTATGGACCTTCCCAACTCTATTGAGGTGATGAATAGATGGATGTACTCGTAAGTGTGGTACATGGGGAGGAGTGGTGTAAAAGATAATTCAATCTCATTTTCAAAGTGTAAATTCAACAGACCATGCTCAAAATTTCAAAATTAACAAGTGCCAACAGAAGAGCATTACTTAGAAATATAGAAGTAAATATCAAAAGGAACATTGCAATAATAGAAAGTAGATGCTTCCAGGAAGAGAAAATGTGTGAACGTGTGGTGATGAAGGAGAGGAGTATAGCTCAGTGTTTGTTTTTTCATATGCCTTGTACAAGTACTTGATCCTTTAAAATATGTATATGCAAAGCTTTGATTAAAAATTTAAAACGGGGGTCAGCCGAGTGGCGCGGTGGTTAAGCGCTGGCTTGCAATGCCAGCGGCCCCGGTTCGGTCCCACATATGAGGGCCAGTGACACTGCCCTCAAAAAAAAAAAAAAAAAATTTAAAACAAATGCAAAAATTTTATACACAAAGGTGGTCATCACAGACTTGTTTAAAGAAATGAAAAAATAAACACTAAATATCCATATTCACAAAATGAATAGCTAAATTATTATTTATATTACTATATAATGGAATGTACTACTAATAAAATCATCTTTCAAATGGCTTTAGTAGATATATGCTTATGATAAGTTAACAGAGATCAGCAGGCTTCAAAACTGTACAATCAGCATTGTCTCCAGTAAGAGAAAAATTACCTCAAGCAGGAGAAACTTAACTGAAATAATGGAAATATCTGGATGTATAAATGGTGAGATGTAAATGAGTTTTTTCCCTGATGCTCTCCCTGCGTGTATTTGTGTTTTCCAAAATTGTTAAAACGAATATAAAAGAAAGGAGAGAAAGAAGAGCAGGAGAAGGCAGAGGAGAAAGCAGAGAGAAGGAGGGGTGAGATGGGAGAGCAGAGGGGGAGGAGGAAGGGATGATGGAAGCCCCATGATACCATGAGCAGGAGCAGACCCCTGCTTGGTCCTAGCTATGAACCCCACTTTCTGCAGCTCCTTGTCATGTATACAAGCATAGATGACAGAAACTTTGTGCATTTGCGCTACTCTAATGACTATCCCAGACCATGCTAAAGAAACTGAACATTATTTTCTTAAGGGAAATTACCCTGATAATTGTATAATTACACATATCCCTCTGCATTCCCATTTCAACTTTTTAAAGTACAATTTACAAACAATAAAATGCACCTATGGAAGGCAATGCTTTAATGAGTTTTGACAGGTGTATACACCTGTACAAACATCACCAATCAAAATACAGAGTGTTTCCATCACTGTATAAAGTCCCTTTCACCCAATCCAACACTCCCCTAGGAAATCACGGCTGTTAACATCTAACATCGCAGTTTATTGCCACCTATTATAAATCGAAAAGACCTTTTATAAATCGAAATGTATTCTCTCATTGTCAGGATTCTTTTGTTGAGTATAATATTTTTGATATTTATCTATGTTTTTGCATTTATTAATAGTTTGTTCTTTTTACTGCTGATTACTATTACATTGTATGAATAGATCATAATCTGTCCATCAATTGATGGCTACTGAGATGGTTTCCAGTTTCATCTGTTCTGAAAAAAGCTGCTATGAAAAATTTTGTATGTGTCCTTTTGTAGACATATGTCTTCATTTCTTTCCAGTAAATATTTAGAAATGAAACTGCTGTGTCATAGAGCAGGTAAATGTTGAACTTTTTAAAAATTGCGAAACTGTTTTCCAAAGAGACTATACTTTTTCATACTCCCATCAGAGATGTAAAAAAATTCTAGTGGCTCCACATCTTCACAAACTTTGGCACTGTCAAGTCTTCTTAATTTTAGCCGTGGTACTAGGTAAAAAATGAAACCTTATGATATGGCATGTGTTTGCCTGTGGGCCATTTGTATGAATCTTTTTCTGTGAAATGTCCATTCAAGTTTTTGTTTTTTGCCTACTTTTATTGGGTAGTTTTTTTTATTAATTTTTTTAATGTTCTAGATATAAACCATTTGTCAGAAATGTTCATTGCAAGTATTTTTTTCAGACAGTGGCTTGCCATATTTTTAATGCTGCCTTGTGATAATCAGGGATTGTTGTATTTTATTTTTAGGAAATCCAGCATATATTTTTTTTATTTAGTGCTTTTTCAGTTCTAAGAAATCTGTATCTATCCCAAGGATGCAAACATATTATTCCATGTCTTCCTTTAGGTATATTATTCATCTCAAATTATTTTTTGTGTACAGTGTGAGGAAAAAATTGAGTTGAATATAAATGTTTTGCTTTTCTGTATGGCTATGCAGTGATTCCAGCAGGTTTGTTTAAAATATTGTACTTTCTCTGATGAATTGCCTGCGCTTTTGTAAAATCAAACAAACAAATAAACAAAAAAAACTTTTTTTTTTTTCCCCCCTTAGGGTCCTATAAGCACAGCTCCTTCCAGAGCAGGGATGGTTGAGAGTTTCTATGTTCACTATGTGCAAGAAACAAGAACAAGCAAAGCCAAAATCATTCTGAAAACCTGCCCCCTTCTTCAAGTATTCCCTGATGACCATTCAGTACTTCATCTAAGAAAGGAAGCATTTCAAAGAAGCTAGATGATGTAATACAGAAATCTAAATCTCCTTCCATGCCTCAGATCCTCTCTTGTGCAAAAGTTGGTGTTTCCAACAGTGAAACAGGGGGGATTAACACCGAGTGTCTATGTTTTGCCAGGTACTTCAGCAAACACTGTAAGAACATTATCTCAATCAATGCTCTTATTGATGCTATAAAGTATCTATTTGAATTCCATTATATGGATAAGAAAACTAAGACTGTGACAGTCACTTGGTAGTAGAAGCAGGATTTGAATACACTTCCACCTAAGTCCCAAAACACAGTTCTTTCTCATGATTCTGGTGACTATTCATAGACGATGTCTGAAGGACATCTATTAGGAGACAAGAAAATAGGTGCAGAATATTTTTACTTATTCTGATGTACCAGATCATTGATTCTCTTTCAGACTCCTTAAGTTATCTTCTCTTTTTCAAAATTGGCCATCTCAATTCTGGTCCTTGGTTTTGGCTATGTTTTAAAGAATACTGTGAAAGTCACTGTATTGTGAGCAGATCCTGTGACTATTCCCAGAGATAATTGTTTGGAACTCAATTGTAAGAGAAAATATAGCTTTGATATTCTTCCAGTGAAATTTTAAAAATAAATGTTTACCCAAAAGCAAATGTATTGGATGACAACCTGTGAATTTATTTATAATTATTTCCTTCCTCATTCATGTGCACATACACCTTTGAAGCTAATTATTACAGGACTGTCTTGACAGCATTTTACTTTCCCATGCAGTAAATAATCTTTGCCAGCTGTAAATAATAATAAAAAGACAACACATGCCAGTTTTTACAGTGTATAATAGAGCTGAGGTGGTTTGTACTAAACACTCACCCTAACAATCATAGGAATTTAAGGTGTCCAAGTGAAGTTCTCTTCTGTTGATTTGACAAACTCAGTTATCATTCCTACATCTTTCTCACTATGCTTTAGAGCACTATTGGGTTTTATTTGGGGACTGTTATATGTAGCCAGACATGTATTTAAAACGTCTGTGTTTCCACGTAGACTGAAGGCATATAGTAATAAAACCTATTAGTATATTTATGAAATTACACATCTTTCATCATAATCTGAAGGGCAAAGTAAAAGGACCATATAATGATTTTTATGTGCCCAGCAGGTCTCTGGGTTTCTATCACCCACCAGTTCCAGGAGTAACAACAAAATCAATCACCTAGATCACAGTTGTTGGTTGAGGTTGTTACCTCTCTCCCTGTTTGCTGGAAATGTGAGGAAAACAAGCACTCTCCTTTGGAAGCCAGGGCACTGAAGAAATGTCAGCTTGGTGCTGCCATGAGCCTTTTGACTACCACGTGACAGGAGCTTACCAATGTTTCAAACCAAGGAGGAGAAAGCTGAGCTGAGCGATGAGGGAGAATGAATGCTGACATAATTTACACCTGGGATTCATCCACCCCTAAGTCAGATTAGGTTTCTGTGTCTGGCAACAAATGTATCCCTTACAAATATTGAAAGTTAGTTCACCAGACAAAGCCCCAAGCATGGTGTCGACATGGACTGATACACAAGAAATTTCAAACCAAGGTGGCATGTACACAGGGTTTAGGGGCCGGAAAAGGGAATCTTGGTCTTCAAGCCACCTTCTACTAAAGATGTTTTCTGAGGATGGTTTTTCGTTAGCATTGGACCCAATACCAAAGGGCAAAACAGAAAGGAAGAGCAGGTTTTACCTGGCTGGTAGGAGGCATCAGGTGGACGAGACACAGGTACATCCTGACACACATCTGGCCTACTTACTTGGCATTTAATGAGAGGCTGCCTGGTGACACTTTCCATGCCTGTGTTGTTATGCAGCTTTTTTATGTGAACTTTCCTTGATTCTCCTATTCCATTTCAGGCAACTAAAGACAGTACGATGTGTGATGCTTTTTAAAATCCCTGACAGTGCTTGGCACAGACTTTCTATGTAGTAGGTTCTCGATAAACACTGAATAAACAGAGGAATAAAACATCAAATGAAAGAACAAATACAATATAATTATTATGTTATTTAGGCAAAACCATTTTAACAATAACACATTATCAAACCCAACTTATCTGTATGATTTGATTCTGTTTTTCCCTTCCCTGTCCTTACTTGAAATAACCCTCTCATATTTCTTATGTCTCCAAAGTGATCCCTCTAGAGGAAGTTTGTGTTTTCGTCTGAATCGGTTCAAAACTCAAGCAACCTTCTCCAACTCTATTCGTTCTCTTGGTTCCTATTTTTATCTTTTAAGAGTCTGGTGATTTTTCTTTTCCGGTAACTTTTTTTTATATAGCCTATATTTTCATTATAGGCTATAAAGCAAGGCACCCAGTGTGCAGACACAAGGTCTAAGGTAATTCAGGAGATAAAAAGCTACCCCATTCTAACCACAAGCCATGGTCATTGCCAAGAGAGAATGAGGACTATATGTTCCCAAATGAACTGTGCAGAGTATTTCTGTGAAAATGCTGATGACTCCATAGCCACATCCCAGACCTACATCCACCAAGTCAGGTCTCTGGCAGAGGACGAGAGAAATTCTCTCTCTCTCTCTCTCTCTCTCTCTCTCTCTCTCTCTCTCTCTCTCTCTCTCTTTCTCTCTCTCTCTCGCTCTCTCTCTCTCTCATTAAGAATGATGATCACTGTGAAGTTCTTTAAGTTGAGGGAAAGAGGGAAGCAAAGCATCATTCTAATTTCAAAGGGCTTACTACGGTCATAGAGACAAGGTTAATTGTCAATAAGCACCTGCCTCTCTTAGAACAGGAAAATTCTTACACTCACAAAAAGATTATTTTGGACAATCAAAGGCATTACAAAGAAACATTCTACTCTGGAACTGATGAAGTCAGAAGCCATTTAAGCTCCCAACATCTTGCCTGGGAATCTCTTCCAAAATTATTTTCAGGATAATAAAGCATTCTGTTTCAATTATAGACTCAGAACACAGGGTTATTTGGGCACATCTATCTCCTCTCTTTAGGACAAAGCCAGTAGCATCTGGGTTTATACTTAATAATCCACTTGAACGTTGGTAAGACAATCCTCAGAAACCATCAAACTCTGTATGAAAGGAAACCCTTGGGATTTTTCCTTTAGCAGGCCAAAGACCTCTGGAAGAACCAAGTAATGATTTTTTTCTCCCAAGAATAGATGTGCTGCATAACCGTAGTTATTGCTTTATATAACATATACTGTATTATTTGAGCCCTTTCTAAAATATATGCTACATATCTATAATACTTAGAAAAACATGTGTGATCCAAAGGTTTCCTCCCTTAAACTTTCATTGTGTTCAGAAGCCATGCTTGCCTGACTTGTGTGTTTCTGTAAAAGACCAGGGACATTTTTGTCCCATGGTATTGTATGTAAGGTAGAGAGTATTATGATTAAAATGCATCATGGCCCATAATTTCTACTCTGGAAGAGAAAATAAAAAGGGTCAGAGACCTCCCGACTCCATAACAATTCCTCAGTGTAGTCCACAGAGAGTGGTACAAAGAGTAAGCAACCCTTTGTCATCATCCAAGGAGCCTTGTGTATTCTGGAGCCCAGTCCCTGCACAATTAGAAAAAAACCACCTCCTGGAAGAGTATAAGTACAATGTAGGTAATACCTGGACATTTTTTGGTACTAAAACAATTTGATTTTATATTTACTGGGTGTGGGGGATCATATTCCTGAATAACGTGTACCTCACTGTGATTTAGGAGAACAAATAAATAAATGATCAACACTTGGTTGGTCCAGAAAAGAAGGCCAGCTCCTCAAACATCCTGGCTGGGGAACAAATGAATAAGAAAGGGTATGACACATTTTTGATAACTTTAATAGTGTAGACTCATGAAATACTGATGCTAGAAAATCCTCGAGATAATTTAGCTCACTCATTCTCAAACCTGGCCAACCAACCAAACTACCCCAGACTTACTAAATCAGAATTTTCCAGGGCAGGAGCCAGAAATATGTATTAATTTTTAAGTCTTCAAATGCACCCAAGATCATAAATGAGGAAAATGAGGGATGAAATGATTTGTTGAAAGTTGCATAACTTGTCAATATCAAAAGCAGTTCTAGAATTTCAGTCACAAATTCTCAGAACTGAAAGCACCTTAGAAAAAAATCATCCTAGCATAACTATCAAAGAATCATCCTCAGAGTCTAAAAGATTTCCTGAGGGGATTCAGAGTACAGCCCCCAACTGAAAACATTCCCAAATGGTCTGGGGTGGAGCTCACAAACATGCATTTTTATCAAGCCCCTTAGCTGATCCCGAAGGAGGTCAACTACAGAACACAATTTAGAAGATTCTGCTTATCAGTTGTTTGAGTCCCTCTCATGACACTTCCTCACTTTTGTTAAAACACATTCCAGGGCCGGCCAAGTGGCAGGTTGGTTAAGAGCTGGCTTGGGATGCCACCTCTGAGCAGCAGGACCTAGGTTTGGATCCTTCATGAGGGCTAGTGACGCTGCCCTCTACAGCTAAAGTGGTGAACAACAGCTCCACCTGGAGCTGGGCTGCTGTGAGTAGCCGGCAACGGTGTAGGCTGCAGTGGGACTGGCCGGCAGCTGGCTTGCACTTTTGTGAGCTGCCATGACCTGCCATCCGATGGCCGGTGAGCGACTGCTTCACCCAGGAAGAGCACAAAGATAATACCAACATGGGCCAGTGTAGCAATGTCCTCCACAACTAGACTGAAGAACAAAAGGACAGCAACTTGTCTGTTCCCCTTCCCTGGTTCCCCAACTCTGTTGCCCTCCTGCAATTCCCCAATAAAATCTTGAAAAAAAAAAAACACACACACACACAAGTTCCAGTTAGGAGAGGCTTAATACCATTGTAATACCTTCCCTTTACTGTAGGTCTATTAGGAACAGTCTTTCATATTTTTTTGCTAGAATCCTGCCCCTGAAGTTCTCCACCACAGGATTTAATTCTGTCTTCCTGGACCATACAAAAGTTTTGCTCCCAAGGCAGTATGTTAGCCTTTTGAGCATTCATAACCTTTCCAAGATTCCTCCTTCTGGAGGAAAATGGAGATTGAAAATTCCTCTAGCTCAAAAACAAAAACAACAACAACAACAAAAATGCCTCTAGCTCATCTGTCATTTTGTGACTTCTCTCACTTATGTCCAAACCCTCCTCCCACTAAATAATAATAATAATAATAATAATAATAATAATAATAATAACAACACTTAAAATCATTGACTGAGGCAGCTTCTTGCTGTCTTACAGTGCACAGCCGTCCTCAGAGCAGCCGGACCTGGTTCTGAAACCAGAAAGGTTCATTGTGCAGGAACAAAGCCAAACCTGTCTTCCAACAATTAACTTTTCTCAGCCACAGCCACTGTCTGGAATACAGTCAAAGGCAGAGTGACTTTCTCTGTCCCCACAACTTCCCCAGCCTAAAGGGTGGTGAAAACGCAGTGCAGGCTGGAGCCCATGGGAAAGCAGGTCTGAAATGATGGAGTCGCTAGGTGCCATGTTATTCCCGCCTCTTTCTTCCACTCCAGCTGGACTGACAGGTCTACCTCACCTCCGTCTCTGCTAAGTAGCTGTCTTTGTTCCCTGCCTGTCAAACCCCCCATTCGCTTCTCTCTCTCTTTGTTTGTTGTTTGTTTGGAACAAAGTGTTTTGTTCCATGAAAGGGATGGAAGCAGACACACTTCTCAAGGGCTACAGAGAGAGAGATGGAGGACTTATTTAAAGATGAAAATCATTCAAGGGCATGTGAAAAATGCCCTGAAGTGTGGGGGGAAAACTAGAACTGTGCTTAATTTTTTAAAGGGTTTGCAATGTCTTGAGGACACAAGCTCAAAATAGAGAAGGGAACAAGGGAGTAAGAGAAAACAGGAAGATGTGAAAACCCCAAAGACACCAGACTTGGCTTTACAAATATGCAAACCCTTTCCCCAAAGCAGCGTGTCCTCTGGCTGACACCCTGCCCCTTGCCCTGGCTTCTGCTGAGAGGCAGTAAGTGTGGTGATGTGGCTTCACTGTACAGGCTCTGAAGTCAGGTGATCAGGGCCTTGACCCTGCTCTGTCAATTACCAGCAGTCACTTAACTAGTCTAGTCTACCCCTAAATTTCATCAGCTAAAATTGGACATGATAATTCCTACTTATGTTAGCATGAGCTACGTTCAACTAGCAGTCCCACAGGCTCAGAGGCTGTACCCACTCAAAGTATATTTGCCACTCAAGATGTACTCGTATGTCCCATACCAGTCAGCAAGGGGATCTCCCATCTACAATCACTCCCACTTCAGCAGCCAGGAAGCCGGGGCTTCTGTCATTGCCACAGGTGGGGAGAGGAGAGAGAGTCCAGGGGGCCGCACAGGGCTTCACACAGCCTCGGCCTGGAAGTGAAGCGTGTCCCTTCTGCTCATGTGTTAAACTCATGTGAACTGGCTTGTGACCTCACAATTTCTTCCACCATAAGACTGAAAAGTACAGTCTCCTTTAAGCCTGGAAAAAAATTAATAGGATATTAACAAACCTCAGTAATATTGACCACAGCGGGGCAGAAGGCTGTTATAAGGATTCAGTGCCAAAATGCCCATAACATGGACAGTGACATTCCTGGCCTGGCACAATGGAAGTGTTCAAAAGTAGCAGCTATTATTACTCAAGACCCCTGTGATCATCTTGCCCCCCCCACCTTTGGAGTTACTCAGAGCCCCTGATTCCCCTAATATACATGGAACAGCTCCCACAGAGTTGGAACGCATCTCCAAGAATCCCACATCCAAGGATCCATCTCTCTGAACTAGAGGAGAGGAAACAGGAATCATAGGCTATGGTCTTGACAGCTTCGAACCTAGTGGCCCTTGGCAAAGCACTGAGCACAGTGTAAGGGGGTCACTACTACATGGAAGGAAATGTGATGAACTAGAGAAGCAGTGATTGGAACTCCCGTTCCAACCCTGTCATTTATTGGCAGTGGAACCTTGAACAAGTCATTTCCTCTTTCTGGAATTTGGTTTCACTACCTGTAAAATGAGTAGATCAGGCTAGATTACCTAAAACTCCATAAACGAAGAATATCAATGATTACAAAGAATGCTTTTGCAAGAATTGTCCTATATCCCCTGAAAATTGCCGTTTTCAATTATCCATCCAATCCCATAGCCCCAGGTCTATTGGGTTGTTGGAAAAGTCATGACATTTTTTTTCTATGTTTTTCATTGCAAAAATGCATCATGACTTTTCCGATAACCCAATAGGTACAAGTATTCCCTCCCAGAACCTTAATCACTTAATTTGTGCCGCATTGGATGGGTAACAGTTAAGCACGGGGAGAATGCATTCGGGCTACAGTGGATATAATAGGAATGTCCTTCATTTTCCCCAATAGGAACCTAAAATTTAGCTCATTCCCATTCATAAAGTATCTTTTCCCCCTATTAAATGTCATCTTGCAGATTATCAGAGGACAGCAGAGAATGGGAAGAGTGAGAAAGCTTTGATTCAGAATACAGAGACAAGCAGATAGAAGCTCCGGACAAAGGGAGGGGGCAGTGAAACTATCCCCTCATGTAGTAGGGAGAATAATGACCCCCCTACCTCTAACCCATGTCCTACTCCTCAGAATCTATGAAAATGTTACAGGACAGGGCAAGAGAGATGTAAGGTTGCAGATGGAATTAAGGTTGCTAATCAGCTCATTTTAAGATAAAGAGATTCCCCTGGATTATTCAGATGGACCCAGTGTGATCACAAGAGTCCTTTAAAGGAGAAGAGGAAAGGGGAAGAGTGATGATGCAGCAGGAGGAAGACCTGGCCAGCCTATGCTGACTTTAGATGGAAGGGGTCACCAGCCAAGAAATGTGGGAGCCTTTAGAACCTGGAGAACGTAAGAATGTGGATTCTTCCCTAAATCCCCAGAAGGAAAGCAGCCCTGTAGGCACCTTCATTTTAGCCCAGTAAGACCTGTTTCCACTTCTGACATCCAGAATTGTAAGATAATAAGATTGTGCTGTTTTAAATCACTAAGTTTATGGTAATTTGTTACAGCGGTAATAGGAAACTAATATACCCCATGATGAAAAATTAGCAGCAGACCTTAGCAGAGGCGGGAAGAAATTTTCATGAAAATTAGTTGATAAGGACTACACAATAGGTAAGGAAGTAAATGTATGTGCAACAACTAAAGTTTTCTGTGAACTACGAAAAGTACCATAAAATATATTAACAGTAATTTTGATGCAGACCACGTAAAGACAAGAGTGCGGGCATTTTCTCTAGAAGTGAAACAGCAACTAATCATTTAATATCAGAATGGCACTGAACATCATCTACAGGTTTTGTACATATTCTGAGGCAGTCAAATGTCATAGTTAAGAGCATGGATGCTGAGACCAGAGTATTCATTTCGGTCAGTTGTTCGTTCTGTTGACCTTGGACAAAAACACTCAAAGCTTGTGTTTGCTTATATATAAAATGAAAGATAGTAACATGTATCTTATGGAGTGATGGACATCAAATGGGTCAATTCAACATAAAACACTCAGCAGAGTACTTGTGTATAATGTTCAATAAATGTCCTCTATTTGTATTATATTTATTTACATTCATATATTGATAGAATTCTCGTTCCAAATGTTGGCACTTTATTTTGTTGTTTTCATAAAGACCCAGTTAAACAATTGCTTTCAGGATGGTATAGTGTTAGGATTGGGTGGACCCAATGGAAGAATGACAGTTAGATATTCAGGTATCACACATAGAGAAAGCCAGGTAAGCATCTCTGCTGGTAGAATTTTGTCATAATGAGGGGTATTTCTGCCTGGGTGAACTACGCATTATAGCAGCATCTGGAGCTAATCTTTGCACCCAGCAGGAGTCTGTGGACACCAATGACTCTCATTTCTACTATAAGAGTGGAGGAAAGAGTTGAATCCAAGTGAAAAAGAAGGTTATCAGAAACAACCGCGTTTCTTCAGTCATTACTAAACCTAAGGAATGGCTGAGTTGCTTCCCCATGCAGCAACACAGCTGCTAGTAACCTACGCTTGTGCTTATGTGCGAAAAAGAAGAGAGAGAGAGAGAGAGAGAGAGAGAGAGAGAGAGAGAGAGAGAGAACATCAAGAGAAAAAGACAGACCTGTTCTGAGTAGTAGCCAGTCAGACCATCCCTCACAGTTGCAGAATAAATAGCCATTTGGGGACCTATGCTCTAGGGCCAAACTATAAGCTTTTTAAGTACAGAAAATCTCTTCATCATTGTTGCATCCCACATAGTAGATGCTCAACAAATATTTATTCGATATTATTTCAAAGGGTTAAATACTATAAAATACAAAACTTACGAAATGGGTGGCAGGACAATTTATTAACGTATGACTTATTTTCCTACTGCAGAAGAATCAGAAAGCAATGGATATGTAACACTCATCCCTTTGTATCATGAAATGCAGAGTTCACAAGAAAATTAAACTGGTTTGTTGTTAAAAGCCAAGACTTGCTGAGGAAAAAAGAGCTGAAGTCTGTGCATAGGGTGGACGATATATGCCTGAGACATGTCAATGGAAAAAGCAGCTAAAAGGAAATGGCCTAAGACAGAGGAAAGGAGTTGGAGATATGGGGGAGATTTACGAGTGGAGGATGCCCAAGAGACAGGCCCTTTGGCCAGCTGGCTTGTAGATGTTGGAAATCTCAACATTAAGAACCGTGGTGTTGAGAGCTGTAGCTTTTGAGGCCTTAGATAAAGCAACCTGGGCCAGTGGGATAGAGAAGATGGATCAAGAGAGCCTGCTCAATGAACATCCCAGTTTGGACTGCAATGGATTAAAGACTAGTAGCCTTTCCCTTGTGGGGAACCAAGTAAATTGCCAGAATCCCTGTGGGCCCCTAGGAGGGGAGGACAGTGAAATGATGCAAAGATTCATTTAATTTGATTTGGAGAAACAAAAATGTATAGTGCTTCTGCCCATATAGATAAAGGATAAAATTAATTCACATTGCATATGTATAATAAAAGATAGGACTACACTGTAACACTAAAAGAGTTATCTCTGAATAGTGCAATTATAAATAATATTCATATTTTTCCTCATAATTTCATATATATGTATCTATATACATATATAGTAATTTCTTAAAATAAAAGTACTAAAAGCCCACCTTCCTACCCATCACACGGCAGATGATGATGCAATGATTTTTCCTGACAATAATGGGCCCCACCCTTCTTTGGAACAAAGTCAAACCTTGTATCTGGTTCTGGTTCTTGAGACACTGGAGAAGCTGGGATGTTCAGGGAAACACTGGCTCTTACAGAGCCAGAGTGGCCTGTTCCAGCAAACATAATGATTTCGTTCAACACATAAAGATATTCTCCAAGAAAAAAACAAACAACTTTTTCCTCCACTGGCAACATCAAGTCACCGAAGTTCCTGAAATTAAAAACATCTCTGTGAGAATCTGTGGGAAAGGTGTGTTTGTCGAGTGTGCGCGCGCGTGTGTTTGTGTGTGTGTACGTGCGCGTGCACGTGTATATACAAACAGTGCTCTTTATTTCTTTATGTAGATACAGATTTCCATCTGGGAATATCACTCTTCTGCCCAAAGAACTTCCTACAAGAACACTCTTACATAACCACAGTACAATCATCAAAATCAGGATATGGCCACGATATATTACTACAATCCATTTCAGACTCCATTTAACCCCCTTGTCCCAATAAATTCCTTTAGAGCAAAAGGATGCAGTTGCAGAATCATTTTGTTATCATGGCTTTTTCATCTCCCCCAATCTGAAACGTTCTTCTCCCTGTCCTGTCTTTGACACTTTTGAAGATAACAGGCAAGTTACATATTATTGTATTGTGGTAAAATATATATATGTATATCACATCTAATTTACCACATGGGAAAGTAGTTTTGATGAGTTCACCAATTTTTGAAACTGAAATCTCCCTGGTTTGAGGTATTATCTTAATTCTACACATGTATGACTAACAAGGTGCCTGGAATATGATGGGTTCTTAGCAGATACTTGAATGAATGAATGAATGAATGAATGAACGAAATAAATCATTGGAGATTCATTAGTGATCACAGTTAAGACAACTGGTCTGTTTTCTAGATTTATTCCTTTATTCATCCCTCAGAAAACACTCTTTGACCACCTGCTCTCTGCTGACTCTGTCAATAAGATGGTTCTTAATCTCAGGGGACAGCTACAAACAAATTATAGCAATGCAATGACTAAGGGCTATAAGAGGTATGCAGGACAGAGCTTAGGAACAATACATTGCTGCCCAGCCTAGGAAAGGAAGTGAGTCACTCTGCCTAAAGGAATCAGGGATAGTGTCCCAGAGGAGACACAACTGACATGACTCTGAGGAGGTAGAGTAAGAGTTTTTTAAACCAAAGGGGAGGACAGAGCATTTGAAAAGCAGTTTTTTCCTACATTATCTAGCACAGACCTATGCTTTCAGTTGTAACTCAATATTATTGACTGATGAGTAAGACTGCAATGACTAACCAGTAACTTGGCTGAAAGGAAGTGAATCCCAACCTCTGTCTATTCTACTGTGGTTCAGTTAACTTGAGGACCTCTACAAATCTTCTGCAGAAGGGCGTATTTCACAAAGTGACATACTTGCAAAGCATGAAAGCCGCCCCTCGCATGATTTGCTTGGTCCTAACATTTTGGGTTTTGTTTAACTCTACCAGAATCTTCCAAGCTTATGGTTCTTTGTAATGATCAGAGATTCTGTAACAATGCTTGAATAGACTTGTTGTCTTCAGAGTCGGTTTTATTTTATTGATTTTCTGATAACGCTTGTAATTGTTCCGGTGTGTTGGAGTTTTTTCTCTTTCCTTTCTTTTGTATTTCCTAATTGCTTTATCTCTCACAGAAAAGATCTGTTTGTGGCTTGTTGAACTTTTCCTTCATTAAAAATTTATGCTGTAAGCTAGGCTTGGTGAAGAAAGGCGAAACTCTATTATCAAAAATTTCATTATACCCTCTGATAATATGTTTCTCGATCATAAAAACACTGCACAATGTCTTTGTCCTTTATTTCGTGAACAACTGGACTCATCAGAGGAGAAATATGTTCAGTACTTTCATTCGAGTGCTGTGTTATGAGTGTTTGGAATAAAATATTTTAACTTGGTTATTCGCGCCTCTAGTCCTTCTAACTGCCTCTGCATTATCACCTGTGTTTTAACAAACGAAATGAGAAGCCATCCAAGGTGAGTGCAAAAAGCCTAAAGAGGAGCACCCCATCCTATGCACATCCTATGCACTCATCCATTTAGCAAACATTTATTGACACAAACAAAACGTCAAATAAAGCATCAATTGCTGGGAATGAGGAGAGAACAAAATCAGAGTTTCCCAATGTTAAAACGAGATGGAAAGGCAGAGGGGGACACGGCCCATCAAAGCCTTCAGCTGGTGACGCTGCACAGGACTCAGGTTTGGACGGGAGCCTCTCCAACCACACATGTGCGAGTTCAAGCTCCAGGTGTCTATAAGCTGAGCGACCTCAGACAAATTACCTGACCTACTTGAACTCACCTATCTATAAAATGTGAGTACTAGCAGTACCTGCCTCAAGATTTTTGTGAACATTAAAAGAAATACTGAGGGTAAAGTGCTAATCAATGTCAGGCACATAGTAATTACTCAATAAATTGTAGCTCTAGATATATACTGATCCTGCTTCATTTACATTAACCCACTAAACTGAAAACATAGAATTATAAAAATTCAAAACCAGAAACCTCCTTTAAGATTAGCTCCTAGGGCCAGAAGGGGGAGCTCTCATGCCCTATGTTGATCTTGGAATTCAACAGAAAGAACTGTTTATAGTAGCTCTGCCAACTTCCTCCTCTTCTCTGTAAAAGAGTCTCCTCTCCTTTGGTTCTTGGGATTTCCATGTGGTTTGCCATCAGACTACATATCCCAAATTGCAATTCTTAGTCGTTCCTGAATAAACCCATTTTGCCAGAGAAGTATCTGGCTGTATTTGTTTAAAATCAACAGAAGGTTCCCAATAAATATTTGCTGACTGAAGCCTGTTCAAATGTTCCACCCCCATTTAATCAGTTGATGCAACATCAGACATTAAATTGAGGATTTCTGACTTAAGTTGGGGAAGTTAAAAGGGTATTTGGGGGTGGGGGAGATGAGTGAATAACTTGTGTATTGCAGTCCAAATCTCTCACTTAGCACCAACCTCAAATTATTTCTATTCATATAAAGTTAAGATGATCAAAAAGCAGCCTGAAATCCACTGGTATTCAACAATTTCAATTTCTGAGTAAAGAAAATCCATGGATGATGAATCAGAATACAGTTATTGGTGAAGGAGATTGCATCTTCCATTATTTAGGCCCAGCTTGTACTTATAGTAAAACGAGTAGACTTTTAGAGATAAAATACAAACTATACAGAGTGCTTGCCCACCAGGGGTCTCCTCCATACTATAAGGAACTATAAAATAATAGTAATGAGAAATGAGAATCATATAAATCTATAATGAGGGTGTCACAGAAATTTAATAACATCTTAAAAATCATCATTTGAAAAAAATAAGTCAAGAGTTCTTGAGGAGGAGAATAGCCAGTTCCCATAAGCAATCTGTAGTTCATTATTAAGTATCTTTTATGCATTCAGCATTTTTCAAAAAATTTTATATGAATTGGAAATTCTTTGTCCATGCGAGTAATAACCTGAATAGGAATTGGGTATAAGAAATGAAATTAATTGAACTATGCTGAACTAATAAAATAAGTCAAATTACAAAAAAAATGTAGTTAATATTACATGGTGGTAAGGTTTCAACATAAGACACAGAGAGGCGTTGTGGACAAAATTTCTATAGAGGTCTAGAATAAATTTGTTTAAGGAGATATGTTTAAGGCAGATCCTGCCAAAAGTATCACATAAAAAATTTAGGTACTGACTGTGGTGTATATTGTAGAATTCTCCTTTTTTGAAGGTTGATATGTACCATCACCCTGATAAATGCCTCTTTATAGTTTATTTATTCCTTTTTGGCCCGTATCTTCCACCTCTAATATTCATCGTATAAAGGAGTGTTTCTCCGACTATTCAGAGATAAATTTCTTCATTGATGGAGGGTTTTCCCACTGCCCATTATGTGCCTATCTGGGATCAACCAACAATTTATTACCAGTTGAAAAAGGAGACAATGAGGTAAAAGACTGAATTGTTTTTATGGCCATGTCTATATTTCTTAAAGACTAAGAACCCTTATAAAAGAAATTTATCCTGAAACCACATGAGGAGCCACGATTCATTTGGAGTAAAGTGAACTTGTTATAAAATATTGAAAACAGAATCAAATTCTATGAGGCTATCACTCTGTTTTACTACGAGAAGTTATTCAAAGCCCACCCAGTTACTTTCTGCCTCTTACGAACTAAAATTATCCTGTGAGCCTACAATTAGGAGTTCTTTTGAACATCACAGATACGGTCTAAAACAGGGGTTGGCAGACTTTTGAGACGCAAGAGACAATCCTGTCCCTCACAATAATTGAAAAATTATTCAAGAGCCATAAAACAAATGAAATCACCATTATGTGAATAATATCCTTTAACAATTTTATAAATGAAACTATGATAGTTTTATTTTCATTTTCAATTTTTCTTCAGAGTCACCCAAAGAGCTGCATGTGGCTCGTGAGCTGCCGTTTGCCGACCCCTGGCCTAGAATCAACATATTGCATTAGAATATAGGGCCTTAACACCACTTTCATGTAGGGAAAGTCTCCGCCACTGAAAAGGATATTTGAATTCTTGTTAGCCTTGAAGTATACAGCATGGTATAATGGTGAGAATATTAGAATAAGAGTGAGAAAACATCAGTTTTTGTTCCAGCTGTGCCACTAGCATACTTTGTTACCTTGGACAAGTTATTTAATTTCTCTGTGCCTCGCTTTCCTAATGTATATAATGGGAGTTTAGACTACATGACTTCTGATGTCCTTTTATTTAGGTGCTATATTATTTGAGTCTGTATTTACCAACCAATTCAAATCTCTCGGTGCCAGCCTGCCTTCTCAACGTCATGTCCACTATCAAGTGACACACTTCAGGGACTGCCTACACAAGCCCTCTAGTGAGCGTTCTCCAGAGCAAGATACATCGATTGGACAACTTCTACTTGGGAACATAAAGCTTTAACACTGACAAAATGTGACTTTACAAATAGCCATTTAAAGTCCACCTAGCGAGCAATTAGTAATGGGTTATTCTCCAATTGCTGGGCAATGTGACTAGGTCTTTGGCAAATATCAATCAATTTCTCCTTTCTTCCCAGCCGCAGCATAAGTGTTAAAATGTAGTCACTCCCCTGAATCGCAAAGACAGATTCTAATGTAGTCAGCACTGCCAAGCCCCAGGTAAGCAGACTTAAGGATCAAGTCGATTTTGTCCCCAAAAAATCAAGAGAGAGACAATAATATCAACAGATAAATAGGTTTAGCCTGGACTCAGAAAGAAAAGAAAGCTCAAGGAATGGCAAGGTAAGGCAAAGCAAGGAAAGAGAATATACCACTTTCCTTCTGTTCTGGCCTGCATAGTCCCTGGCCTTTTTGGTTATCTGAGAGATCCAATCCCAGGCACTGGACAATTTTGTTTGGTCTACGACCCCAGAGGAGTGTAGTCCATTTTATGAGACATTCCTGCCATAAGACATATGTGGCCCAAACACAAGCCCTGGGGCAAAGGAGTGTCCTGACAAGCACAGGTCACCTTTGGGGAAGGGGTACCTTGTGCAACCAGATCACCATTGGGATGCCCGTTAACCTCATTGGAACCCTTTTCATACATTTAAGAACAAGAATATTATAACAGCAATGTTTCCTGGTACACTGAAACCTATAAAAAGTCCTAATAAAGGACTTTGGGTCCTCTGATCCCAAGACAGGAAATAATTTTTTTTCAATTTAAAAATATCATTCAGCTTTATTAAAGTATAATCTACAGAGTACAAGCCTGAGTTAAGCCTTTGGCCAATTGTAAGGATACAGTTTGATGAGCACTGACAAATGTATACAATAGTGCAACTACCACCTCAAGTTAGGAACACTTCCATTACCCCGGAACAGTCCCTTACACCCCTTTGCAGATAATCCCCACCCTCCAACCCTAGAAAACCAATGATCTACTGTCACTATGGCTTTACCCTTTCTAGAACTGCATATAAACGGAATAATCACCATACAGTATTTAATTTTACATCAATACACTTTCATATAGAATAATGTTTTTAAGATTACTCCACATTATATTATGAGTTTGAATATTTTGATCTTTCTCATTACTACACAAAATTCCATAGTATGACTAATCCAAAATTTATCCATTTGACAGTTGATGGACATTTGGTATATTTGCCATTTGGGGATCTTATGAGTAATGCTGCTATGAACAATCTTATAAAAGTTTCCAAGTGGGCATATGTTTTCATTTTTCATGGGTCAACATCAAAGAGGAGTGGCTGGGTCATTTGAGTGAGTACATATTTAACTTTGTAAGAAACCATCAAACTGCTTTGCAAAGTGGCCACAGAATTTTTCATTCGCACCAGCAATACGTGAAAGTTCCAGCTGTTCTACATTCTTGACAACACTTGTGATTTTCAGTCTTTTTAATTCCAGTTCTTCTAGTGATGTCTATGCTTTTCATGCTATGTGTATTCCTTTTGTATGTGTGTGAACTGTCTGTTCAAAGCTTTTCCTCATGTTTTAAATGTGGTTATGTGACTTATTATTGAGCTATAGAATTCCTTTATATATATTCTTGATACAATGTCTTGGTCAGACAGGTTTTTTGCAAATGTTTTCTGCAAATCTGTGGCTTGCTTTTTCAATTTCTTAACAGTAGCTTTCAATAAGCAAGTTTTCGTCTTGATAGATTCCATTTTATTTTTTTTCCTTTTATGGTTTGTGCTTTTTATGTCTAAACTAAGAAAGTTTTGACTAACTTTGCAGAACCAAGATTTTATCCTGCTTACTTCTAGAATGTTTAATTTTTTACACTTAATCTGACCCATTTTTTAATTAATTATTCTGTAATGTGTGATAAAAGGATCAAGGTATATTTTTATCCTATTCTAGCATGATTTATTAAAAATATGATCCTTTTGACACTAGTTTATCTCTACAACTGTAATTAAGACTTTGACTTCATTTTTTATATTTAGCCGCTGATGGCTTTCACTTCCCTCTTCCCATTCTGTCCCACATCTGGGCAGATACCAACAGGAAATTTGGATTTTGCAAAGCCCCAGCCAGCAATCAGACACTTTCCCCCACTGCCAACCCAACTCACTCTCTCTGCCTCCCTCAAGCCAGCCTGGACCTACCTGTGTCTGACCTTCACTCCCCAGGAGTCCCTTGTGTGACTAAGACATTTTCTCTCAAATCCTTTTGGTGTGTGTGGCATCTCATCATCCCACCCACTAACCGTGAGGTGGTCCTTCCACCTCTGGCTTTGTGACCGCCAAACATCTTTGTCAGAAATCAATGTACCTACCATATGAATATAGCTCTATTTTTGAAATCTTGGATAGAGAGATTAATCTATGTGTCTGTTTTTCTGTCAAAACCATATGGTCTTGACTACTGTAGCTTTATAATTAGTTTCAAAATCAGACAGATAGATAGATAGATAAGAGTCTTCTGTCAAACCCATATGGTCTTGACTACTGTAGCTTTATAATTAGTTTTAAAATCAGACAGTGTAAGTCTCCAAACTGTCTTCTTATTTCTCAAAGTTGTTTTGTATATTCTAGATGTTTTGCAATTGTATAGAAATTTTAGGATCAATTTGTTAAATCATTTTAAAAATTTACTGGGATTTTGATCTAGATTGCATTAAATATAGAGAGACAAATTTGGGGAAAACACCTATCTTAATAATATGAGGTTTTTAAATCCAAGGACATCATGTAATTCTCTATTTAGGTCTTTAATTTATGTCAGCAAAATCTCACACTTTCGAGTGCTAAGACCTTATACATCAAAATTTATTTCTAAGTATTTTTTGTTTAATTTCATTTTCAAATATTTAGTTGCTAGCATCTACAAGTACAATGATGTTTGTATATTAATGTGGTACCCTGTGACCTTGTTAAATCCATTTATCAGTTCTAATATTTTTAGTCTGTATGTTTCTTAGCATTTTCTATAAATTTGACCCTGCATTCTTGAATAAAGACAGAATTACATCTCCCTTTCCAATATGTATGCTTTTTTCCCCTTACCTACCTCACTGGCACAGTTTTCTAGGTCAATATTAAATAAAAGTGGTGAAAGTGAAAATCTTTGTTTGTTGCTGATATCAGTTAGGAAGCATTCACTCTTTTGTCCTTAGGCATAGTAGACTTATTGTATTCTTACACAAGTCTTCACTCTTCCCTCTATCTGCAACATTTTCAATATAATCTTATGGCAATCTACCACTCAGAGATTGGGCCTAGTCATGTGACTTACCTTGACCAATGGGGTTGAAATAGATATGATTCAAGAAGAGGTTGGAAAAAGTGCTTATGCCTTTCTACTTGCTCTCTTGCCTTCTTTTATGTCAATAAAATACAGAGGGTGTAAAAAAATGTATACACATTTTAAGAAAGGAAAAAAACTGTATTAAAATTGTAATACTCAATATATGCTGATAACAAAGGATGAATACAAGACACATTTGACTTCCACAATTACAAAAGGTGCTCAAAGTGGTTACCATCAGCGTCCAGACACTTCTGATTATGGCAAACTATGGCTTCAGCAACATTAACCAAAGTGTCCACTTGTATACATTTTTTGGCACCTCCAATATGTCTGAGCTAGCCTTCTAGAAATTTAAGACATGTGGAACAGAGCCAAGTTGACCCAATCATCCATGCCAAGTCCATCGCAGATCAACCTAATCATCCAATGACCTCCAGATATAAGAAGAGCAAGCCTAGCCTCAAACAGCCAAACCACCCAGTCCAGCTGCAGCTGACTGCAGGTTCATGAACAAGCCCATCTGAGAATACCCAAGCCAGGTCAGAGCAGCTGAAGCTTGCAAACATCTATTGCTCTATGCCACTGAAATTTTATGACTGTTTGTTATGCAGTATTATGGCACTAGGTAACTGACACAATAGATTAGAATCTGTCTGTGTAAATTCCATTTTATTCTATCTAAGAATACCACTTGATCATCTGAAGCTCTTCCATACTCTCAAAGCATCAAACATGGCCCTATTCTGCTACTGTTTCAAAGAGAAAGACATGAGCTATTAACATCTCAGTTTATATAAATTGTTCATATTCAGAGACTTTCTGTAATAACATTTGCAGTGTCCCTGCAAACAGAATTTATGTGGCGGGGAAAGGGAGTGCTTGCTTGTTGAGAACCAGGGTTTTGTAATGCCAAATAATTTGGACCTATTGTTACATGTCAAGAGTGCTTGTCACCTGCCACATTTCTTTCTCCAGCTCCAAAAGCAGTCCCACTTCCTTGTGCTCCATCATGAGAGGAATCTTGGCAATGAAAATGTGACATTCCTCCTGAGATTCCAATTTCACAGTTGAATGCAGATCAAGCATGAGCAGAGAGCATCCTAAGAAAAGCATGAGAAGCATGGCAGATGGGGGAGCCTAGTTATTTCTTCTGCATCCCTCTTACTTCCCATGACCCTTTCACTTTGTACAACAACAACAAAAAAAAATTGAGAGTGGGCTTCAAGTCCTGATGAGGCACCAAAAACAGCTTTTAACTTCCCCAAATGACTAGATTCTAATCAGGCAGAAACATGGGGCTGCTGTCTGTCCATTAATCTCTGATTTGTTCCTCCTTTAAGGTTTATTTAAAGAATAAGTATCTCCCTCAGGTCTGTGCAACTGGAGGCGACAGAGAAGAGAGGACAGTGAAAGTGACATCTGTCAGCTAGCAGTAATTAGGCAGAGATGTGTGGAATTTCAGTGCTCTAAATGGTCCCGTTAAAGTGTTGATGAGCAGTGAAATGTCTGATTAAATTTTAAGCAGGGATAAATGGGCCAGCCCCACCATAGGATGAGGCTAATGGAGTAGTAGACTGAGCAAATTAAACAAACAATGTGTCAGTGCTAGTAAAGAAACAAGCTGGCACAAATATGCCTCTTCTAGAGTCGAACCATCACTTCCTCTGTGTGACTGCAAAGAGGAGAACTTCTGCAAGTATCCCTTGAGCTGCAGAGTAGATCACGGTAGTGGGAAACACATTGCTTTAGATATTAAGAGACTAGAGTTCCAGTTCTCACTCTGACACCATCTAAATGACTTCAGGCAAATCACATCACTTCTTTGGGCCTCTGTTTTTCTCATGGTTGAAATAGGGGGTTAGTTCACAGATAGTTTTAAAGCTCTAAGAAGCTATGGCTTAAATTTCTTAAATAATTTAAGTAAAGAGCAAAAATTTCATGTCTATGACAAAGCCAGAAAAAGCTAAAGCAGTAATCTATAGAGTGGGTATTTTAAACCTAAGCATCATGGAAACACCTGAAGGGACAAGGGGGAGACCCATTTGTCATGACTTCAGGACCTCATCCCTTCATGGAACCGCAGCAAGTTTTCTCTCATCTGTTTTAAGTTTTGGGGTTTAAACACATATTTTATGACAGGCAAAGATTCTGATTATAAACAAATTAAAAATCACTAGATTAAATTTTTTCTGATTTTCTGTTCACACATTTCAGGGAAATAGGCAAATCTGAAGAGGACAGAGGAATAAGAACAGAAGAACAGAAGGGTGAATTTTGTGCCGATGGAATCTTAGTGAGCAATCCATTTCCTCTATCCGTCGAATCAGGAAGACCAGAAGCAGTGTCTCATGGCTTCTAATGACAAGACTTCAGGATTTGCAAAGGTGCATGAAATGTCATTATCAGGCAAGGAAAATTGCTTCACTCTTGTTGATCAGAAAAACACTCACATGTTCAATGAACCAGTGAAAGAAAGATCTAGAACTCAACAGTATCTTAAAGATCACCAAATCCAGATCTTGTGTTTGTTTTTTCACTTGCTCTCTTATAATCTGCAATTATGATTTTACACACATCTTCTCTATTCTCTTCACATTTTCCACTTCCTTCTATACTCTCTTTCATATTAATGACTATACTTCATACTTCATGAGAAAGTAGGAGCTATTAACCATGAACTCTTACATGTCTCACTACTAAATCTACAAAAGTTTCAGCACTTTCACCTTTCCTCTTGTTTTTAGCAAGATAAGTTCCCCAACCCCCTATCAAAAGCCTTAGGTCCCCTTCTCCCTTGGCTCCTCAGTAATCTCAGTTGTTAAATTATTCTTCTTCTTATATCTTACATCATTTTCCCTACTGAATGATTCCCATCAACATTCAAACATGAACTATCCATTAATCCATTAGTCCAGCCCACATGGCCCCCTAAATACTGATATTTCTTTCTGTTAAGCTTCTTGAAAGAGTTTGTGCATATGCATAGCTATTACAATATTACTGAATTACCGTGAAAATCATACAAGAAAGGGAGATAAAAGGAGAAGCATAACTTTCAGCCCTGCCATCCAATCTCCTTTATCCACCCAGAGTTTAATAAGGCTCTAGGCACAGGGGCTGGTACTCATATCCATGGCTATTGCAAAACATCCCCAGGAACTCTGAAGTGTGTGCTATGAGTAGACCAATTTCTAGGTCCTATCTTCACATGTGTTTTCAGATATTTCATCAGGGTCCCTGAGTAAGTATGCTAGAGGCTGTGTCATCCCTATCATGTGGTGACAAGCAGCGCCCTGAGTAACAAAGGAGCCTATTACTGCTTTACAGTAGAGGGGACAGGTTAATCCTTTGTCAAATCCCTGTGCACAGTGTCCTCTTTCTGTTCCAATTAACCAGGAAGTGATGGCATTTTCTTATCCA
This sequence comes from Aselliscus stoliczkanus, assembly GCA_033961575.1. Lineage (NCBI taxonomy): Eukaryota > Metazoa > Chordata > Mammalia > Chiroptera > Hipposideridae > Aselliscus > Aselliscus stoliczkanus. The sequence continues at coordinate 119,916,248 of CM066736.1, forward strand.
CAGCCTTTTAACATCTGCTGACATATATTTAAGACACTGCTGGGTCTGTGAGTCATAACCATACTGATTAAATAAAAGTAATAAAGGCACATAGGAGACTGAGACCTAATATGTTCTAGACTCAGACAATGCCCACTCAAAAACTAGAGGGAAAACTAAGATAGAAAGAGAAATTTTTTTTTCCAATCAAAATATTTAAATCCAGAAATAAAATAGTTGGTCATAGAACATAGGATATCACTATTAACCAGTATCTTGATTTTCCTAATGAGGAAGCCAATTCCCTAGAAAATGCAGTCACTTGCCAAAGCTAGTTTGTGACATAATCCCTAAAGAAAATATGCCCTGAAACATCGCTTGCCTTTTTTTCCTCATTAGCAATTCAGATTCCCTAATTTTAAAATAGCTTTTTATTCATTCAACAAATAATGTTTGAGTGTCTTCCATAAAATTACCACACTAGGCACTGGGGATTCAGCCAAGGTTGAAATGTAGTGATGCTGGGAATATAAAATCAAAAGTCACAGTCTGGCAAACAGATAGGCTTCTAGTGTGATAATTAAAATGCCATGTGATGAGCAGAATCAAAACAAATGGAACCATATAGAAGGGTGCTCCAAAGTCTGCCTTTGGGACTCAAGGGGCACTTCCCAAAAGTGTGGCCCTTGAGCTGACTTAAAGGAGAACCAGAAGTTTACAATGGATGAAATGGGGGAGAGTCCAAGAGGCAGATGGAATATCACATAAGTGAGATAGGGTATTTGAGATGCTACATAGAATTTGTCCCATTTCTTGACCTCTGATGGCACACTACCATATTAACAATCTCCTTACTTTTAGTTTTCATGACATCTTATTAATGTCCTCTTTCTCTGCTTACCTGTTGGTGTTCCTAGGGCTCTGTCCTTAGCCCTCTGTTCCGATCCTACACACTGTGCCTTGGCTTCCATTGCCTTTTATATACATCCCAGATCTCTCTCCTGAGCTCCAAATCTATAAATACAGCTATATAATGTAAATATTCACTTAAATGTAACATAAACACCTCAAACGCTGAATGTCTTCAAATCATTTCAACATTTTCTCTTCAAAAACACTGATCCAACTCCTGTTACTTCAATAAATTACACCGTCACCAAGATAATTACTCATAAAGAAGCCTCAGTATTACTCCTGAGTGCTAACTTTCCTTCACTCATCACATTCAATTTGTGACCAAATCATCCAAAATTCTTCCTGACAACTATTCCAGTGGCCTAACCCAAACTAGTAATATAGCTCAATACATACTACAGAAGATTTAACTGACCTTCATGCCTCTAGTTTTATCCTCATCCCAAACTACATAGGATGCAAAAAAAAGGTATACACATTTTAAGAAAGGAAAAACCTATATTAAAATTGTAATACTCAATATATATTGATAACAAAAGATGAATACAAGTCATGTGTATATATTATTTTTCGCACCCCTGATTTATCTACACACCATCTTAATTTCTGAGAAGCAAAACTAATCATGTCACCCACCCCCAAATACTTAAAACTCTTTGGTAGGTTTCTAGCTACCTTAGTTCCAATTCCAGTTTCTGTAATCTGGACTCTAACTGTGTCTCCCACCTCATCTCTTACAATTACCTCTCCACATCCTGTGATCCAGGGTTATTCTAAATTAATTATTGTATTTCATCATGCCAGATCATAACACATACTTCTCCCACTACCTGGAACATATTTCCTTCCTTCCACTTCTTCTCATATTTCACATATTCTTAGCAGAACTTTTTTCTTTCTTTTTTTTTTTTTTAGCTGAGCCATCCTGCCACCTGTTGGCAGCTCAGTGGCAGCTCAGCTCGGGCTGGCATCGAACTACTGTTGCTCAGAGCTCAGCTCACACTCTTGAGTGAGCTCTTAACCAACTGAGTCACTTGGCTGGCCCATATTTCACATATTCTTTTACTTTAGGTTTCAAATTAAATGTAACTTCCCCAAATAATCCTTTTCTGACTCTATCGTAATTTGCCTTCTCATATCATATTATTCATTAGATTTTGTTGTTATGATGTTTCAAATGTCTACAGACTGATTTCTGTCTCAGACAATCAATGTTGTTTCCTTTCTGTCATTATAGATTAGTTTGCATTTTATAGAATTTTATATAGAAAGAATCAATCAGTAGGTAGTCTTTTCAGTCTGGCTTCTTTCACTTAGCATGATTATTCTGAGATTTTTCCATGCAGTTTCCTGGCACCCATGTATTTATACCAAGAAATAGGATCAAGAGAAAAAAAAAACATAAAATGAAAATAAACTCTCAGATGATCCAATACTGGAGCTAATCAGAAATTGAGTTTGAAAATTTTTATTAATATATTTGAGAAAAGAATAGAGAATTTTGCCAGAAAAATGAAAATTACTTTTAGAAATGAAATGAAGTTCATAGAACTGAAATATGCTTTAATAAAAATTAGGAACTCAAAATAGCTTGGCACAGTTGAAGTACAGATTAATTACCTTTCTAAAAATCCACAGAAATTGACCAGATTAAAACACAGAGAGAAACAAGCATACGAGTAGAAAGTAGAAAGATATATGAAATATAGTAAAAAATTTTAACCTCATGTAATTTGAGTATGATAAGGAGTGGATTGTAAGAAAGGACAAGAAATAATTTTTGAAGAGGCAATGGCCAAGAATCTTATAAAATCGATGAAAAGCATCAACTCAGATTAAAGAACAATTATGAAACTCAAGCAGGATAAATACAAATAAAAACCACACTTGGATAAATCATAATTACTGAAAACTAAAAACAGGAAAGAAAAACCTTAAAATTACTAAGAGATGACAGACATTTTCTACACAAAAATAACAAGAGTTACAGATGACTTCTAGACAGAAACAATGAGATCAAAAGACAATGGAGACTTCCAGAGGAACTGCCAATCACCCCATCTGCAGGTATGCACCTCTGCTGAAGAACCTGCCCACTCAGGCTTGTTGGGTGTCAGTCCTACGGGGAACCAGGCTCTGAGTTTCCATCATAGCCTCAGTCCTGAGCCTTCAGTTCCAGTGGTTCACAAAGTATGATTCCCAGGCCAGCAGCATCGCCTGGGAACTTCTTGGAAATACCACACACCAACTGAATCAGAAACCGGGGGTGTGGCCCAGCAACCTTTTACCAAGATCTATAGGGAGGATTCTCTTGGACCTAAGACTACTTTCTTAAACAAGAGAGCCATTTAGCTTGACCTCACATCATTGAGTGGGAAGAGAAGCAGCAAGCCCAGCTAATATGTTGGAATATACAATAGACTGCAGCCTGTGGTATATTCTTGGCAACAGACTCTGGAGCTAAGGGGCAGAGATATAAACAAGTTTGTAGAGGCTGCTATCAATATGCCAAGACAGTGACACTGAAAGCTGGGCAGTTTGTGAGGTCTGGGGAAGGATATCCACTGCTTACTGGGCCTTGAGGCTAGAGAGCTAGGCCTTACTAAAGGATGCGTTACCTTACCCACCACTACTTTTGCTCAATGGAGTTTGTGTCAGCCCTGGCCAGTTTCAAGCATAGGCTAGCTGTGCCATCTGTTTGGACTTCTTGAAAGACCCAGTGACCATTAACTGTGGGCATAACTTCTGTCTCTCCTGCATTACTATGTCCTGGAAGGATCTAACTGATACTTTCCCTTGCCCTTTTTGACAGTTTTGCTGTCTAGAAAGGAAATTTGCAAGCAATCCCCAGCTGGGCAATTTGACTGAAATTGCTAAGCTACTCCAGATAAGAAGCAAGAGGAAGAGGCAAGAAGAAAAACTTGTGGGTGAAAAGCACAATCAGTTGTTGACTTTTTTCTGTCAGAGGGACTTAGAGGTTTTATGTCCACAGTGCAGTTTCTCCACTGATCACCAGAATCATTACATTTGGCCCATAGAGAAGGCCGCCCCTATCATAGGGAAAGACTTGAGTATTGCATTGAGCTGTGGAAGGAGAAAGTGGAACAAGTTGAAAAAGTGATAATTATGCAAACCAGAAAGTCAAAGGAACTGAAAAAAAAGGTAGAATATAGGAGAGAAGAAATAAGGTCTGAATTTGAGCAACTTAACGTTGTTTCTTCAAAATGAGCAAGAGGCTATTCTTTTGGAATTACAAGATGAAAAAATGGATATTTTAACAAAATTAATGAAAACCTAACAAATGTTCAGACAATGTTTCCACATCAAAATGTCTGTTAAAGGAGATAGAGAGGAAATCTGTGAAGTCGGAACTGGAATTCCTGACAGATGTTAAAAGTATCCACCACAGATATAAAACCTTAAAGGCTCCTGAACCTTTTTCATTCCAATTAAAGGAATATGGTTACCATCTTCCTCCACAATATTCTGGCCTAAACAAAATTATCAAACGATTTCAAGTTGATGTGATTCTAGATCCTGAAACAGCACATCGTAAACTTAATGTTTCCCATGATAGAAAAACTGTGCAATGTAAAAATAGAATGCAAAACTTACCGCATAACCCAAGGAGATTTTATCTTTGTCCAGCTGTTTTGGGTTCTGAGGGATATAATTCTGGCAGGCAGTATTGGGAGTTAGAAGTGAAAGACAAGCCTGAATGGGTTGTGGGTGTCTGTAAAGACTCTATTCCCAGGAGAAGAAGGAGTCAGAATCCAATCCATCAGTTTTATTACAGGATGGATTATGGTGTATCAGGCAAGATAGTCAGAGCAATTATATTGCATTGGGTACTAAAAAAATTAATCTTGTGCCAAAAGTAATACCTAGTAAGATTGGCATTTTTTTAGACTATGAATTGGGTGAGTTTTCCTTTTACAATGTGAGTGATAGATCTCTTCTCTATATTTTTAATGATTATTTTACAGGAGCACTTTGGCCTTATTTTGATACTGGAGCTAACTCAAAACCTCTTAAAATCTGTACAGTAACAGATTCTGAATGATGAACTATTGTAAGACTCTTGTTTCTTTTTTCAATTCCTGGACAAAACTAAGATAGTGAATCTAAGTCTCAACAATTTTGTATTTTTTCCCCCTTTAGGCAATCAGAATGGTTTTTATCTCAGTTTTAGCAACTTCTTAAAAATGTTACAATCTACTTTGCAGATACATTATGGGATCCAATTGGAAAGTGGTTTAGAAATTCTAAGATAAAATATTTATAAAATATACTACTTTAGCAGTCCAATAATTATCAACTAAAGTTCAATAAGTGTTTTTCTGTATTACTTGCCTACATATTTTCCCTTAAAAACAAAAATAAGCCTTTATTAAAGGCATGCAGGACCACCTGGCCTGCTCTATAAAGGTAGCCACTTTCAACTTTCATCTGTTTATCTCAATTTCCTATAACGCATTTGTTCTTTTTATTGTGTCTCTGTCTGTCTTGACTTAGTACAATGGAAAATTTAGTACTCCTGCTATATACATACATCATAGACTTACGTGTTAAATAAAATTTAAAAAGACAATGCAATGACATTATTAAAATACTGAAGATTTCAACTTATAATTCTACATCCATTGAAAATATCCTTTAAAAGCAATAGCAAAATGAAAAATATTTTCAGAAAAACAAAGATTGAGGGTATCAGTCATCGGCAGTCTTTCACTAACAGAAATACGAAAAATACAGTAATTTTTCAGAAACAAGAAAAATGATCTCAGATGAAAGCAAAGGAATAGAAGAAGGAATTAAAAGTAGCATAAAGTATTAATATGTGGATAAATATATGTGATATTTATATTACAAAACAATAATAATAATGTCATGTGGGATTATTGTTATTACATAACAATATATGTAGGATTAAAATGCAGGATGACAATAGCTCATAAAGCAGGAGAGGGTAAATGTAATTAAAGGTTTGTAAGATCCAGACAGTCTGGGAAACAGTAAAACTACTAATGTATTTTAAATTTGAATGAATTAAGTACACATGTTGTAATGTCTCTTAGGCAAACACTAAAAGAAACACAGAAGAATGCATACTTAATAAGCCAATAAAGAAAAAATTTAAATCAAAATAACCTATAAATTTAACAGAAGAAAAGGTATCCAAAAAGGAATCATAAAAAGCAGAGGAAAATGAAATAAAATGGTAAAATAATATTTATAAACACAAGTGTGTCAATAATGACATGGCATGTAAATGGACAAATATTCCAGACTTGATTTAAAAGAGAAAACAAAACAAACCTTTGTTGCTTATATGACACTCTTCTTTAAAAATAAATGAACAGAAAAGTGAAAGGAAAAGCCACATAAACATTAACCAAAAGACAACTGATATAGCCCACTAACATAAGACAAAGTAGACATTAAGGAAAAAGGAATTATTAGAGATAAAGAGGAAAATTTCATAATAACAAAAGGGTACATAGACCAGAAAAATATAGAGTTCTTAATATATATGTATCTACTACAACAACTTTGATACATGCATGTAAGGGAAAAAGTTGACAGAACCTAAAGAAGGAATAATAGTCACAATCATACTGAGAAATTTTAATATCCTCCTTCAATAACTAATAAGAAAAAAGCAGCAACATAGAAAATCTAAACAAGATGGTTTTAAAAGCTGACCAAATTGGCATATATAGAGAACATTGAAAATAAAATTTGTAAAATGCATATTACTTTCAAGCACACATGATAGTTTTAACAAAATAGTAAATTTCATAAAATTATAATTAATTGAAATTTTTAAAAATATGTTCTCTTGCCACAATAAAAATTAAGCTGGAAATAAGAAGAAAAATTAGACAACACCCAAATATTTGGGAACCAAACAATGTACTGCTAAATATCATGTGGAATTATAATAAAAGAAATCACAAGCAGAATTAGAAAATATTTTAACTGAATTACATACAACTATCACTATCACATACAAATATCCAAATTGTCAGATGCAGCTAAAGCAGTGTCTTGAGGGAATTTCATAGTCTTGTATGTATATACTACAAAAGAAGATTAAAGGAAAATCAGTGATATACTAATTTCATATATGAAAAAAAGGATATTACAACAGATCCTACAGACATTTAAAAGATATAAAAAGACAATATGAATCATATGATGCCAATAAATTTTTTAATTTAATTAACATGAACAAATTGTTTAAAAGACATAATTTATCTGAACTGTTACCAGAAGTATTAGATATTGGATTAGCCTCATAGATATTTAAAAAACTAATCTATAATATTGAAAATTTTTCCCACAATGCAATTTCATGTTTAAATAGCTTCACAGGTGAATTCTTCAACAAAATAATTCTATTGGAGGTTTTCAGGAGACTCAAAATTTTAATTAATTGAGAGCCCAGAGAATCAGATGTTGCTTATTAGTTGTAAATTCAAATTGGAGATCATGACAGGACCTCCTGCTCTCTCCAAAACATTAAACAGTGAATTTAACCAGCTAATTGTAGTCAGAGAAATTGAAAAGTTATGGTCCTGATGAAACACAGCTTACTTAGTCTACTTTTCAAAGGGAGATAGAAAACAATAAGGATTTCTTCATGCCTCTTACTGGTTCATGTGACAGCTACAAGAGACATCATGAGAGTTAGGGTAAGGCAAAGAACAGAAACAACAGCAAGAGAGTAAGTGAAAGAAAAAAAATAAGAGAACCCTCCACGCCTGCCTCCTGAATGGCCCATTCTGCCATTAATACTACCCAATGGATTGACAAGCAATACACATCTCACCAATTAGATTTAATAAAGCAAACAAACAGTCCTCTTACAGGGCGGAGCAACTGAGACAGGAGAGACAGAATCATGGAGGATTCCTTATAATACTGTCTAAACTAGAAATGAGATGAGAAAGTTGATAACCAAAGTAAACCATGTATTTGCCTACTGTAGTGTACAACTGCTGAATAATGTATTATGGGCTATATCCAAACAGGATTACCATCTTGACTCTCCCTCTTACCAGCTGTTGAGACCTGGAGCAAGTCTGTTACAACATCATACAAAAGAAACTCAATGGATTTAAAGAAAATTTAGAGTTCGTTTAGAATAAATAGTCTGATATATGACAGCACATATAGGATACGTGGGTGTAGTTCAAATAAGATAGTCATTTATTTTCCACAGTAACTGACATAAAAGCAGGACAAAAAGCTACATAGAAATAAGGTTTCAGGTGACATCTGGCCTCAGCCTGATCCTGCAGAGATATCTGAAGTGTGACTATTCCCCAGTGTTGTCTCACTTTGAGGGAAGGGGGCCAGGGTAGTGTATCAATGTATCAATAAGTCTGTGGACACAAGGCATCCCCTGGGGGGAGAGTGCAATGAGGATCAGAACTAAAGTAAGGCAATCAAGGGACCTAAGATGCAAAATTTAAGGAGGCACTGGCTCTCTGAAGCTAATTCAGTGCTTATTCCACCCTGAGAATGAATGCCTCCTTAAATTTTATTCTCTAGGTGCTTTGCTTGTGTCATCCTAGTATAGGCCATAGGTACACTGTCTGAGGTATTTACAGACCAGGTGAGTCCTGCCAGCTAAGGGAAGTTCTTGAAAGAAGGTTGCCTGTGTCAGCCATTAACAGCTGATATTTCAACAGCTGGGAGGTGGCCATACCAGTAAAGGGGATCTGGGTAGGGCACAAAGAGTATCTGTTACCCCCTACATCTTGCACTACTCAGGGCCACTTTTATTTTACCTTCAGTGTATTCCAACCAGACACAGACCCTATGATTCTGGTTGGTCACAACATCTGGGGAAATTTACAAGCAGAGGGTGAGTGGGATGAAATCAAGTCCCAGCTCCGGAATTTGGTCCTGAGGTGGTAACCAGTATTCTTCTACCACACAGAGATACCCCTCACCTCTGCTGCTGCTGCTGGCTCACCTGGATGGAAGACCCAGATCCTTATCCTTGAGGGCTCTGAGCATTTGTCATCATGCCCTTATCAGACTACGGTTGCTATTACAGTTAAAACTTGGCACAGTAGTGCCAAGAATATGTCCAACATAATCTTCCCTGTTACCATGATATAACAGCAGCCTTACCTCCTCATGGTCATCAGGCTTAATGATCCCTTCCAGTTTGGTAACTCTGCTCTGTGCCTCTTCATCTGTGAGCATGACAAGCCCAAGCAAGCAGACAACAGCTATAATTTTAAGTTCAGTGACAAGGAGACGTTATACAGAATCTCGTGTTGGAAGTGCCCTTGGGCACTGTGTTGACTTAGCACTGGAGCCAGAAAAGGCAAATCAGCCCTAGAATATGTGTCAGTCCAAATCTGGGTGAAGGGTAAGGGGTATAATGTTATCAGTGTCATACCAAATGAATGGCTGGTCCCCTCCAGGGAAGGCTCAGTGCTGGTCTCTGTTACTGGAAACTTGATGTTCAGCAATGGCAGTAACCAGATCAGCCAGAGGAAGGGGAAACCAAGGCTGTCACCTTCCATTTCTGGAAATTGAAATGCCTGGAAACCCAGGAATAGCTCCCACCCCCATTTCTATCACTGTGGGATTTTTTTTCATTCATTAGTCCATTGTATAATCAAGGAGTGACTGAGAACAGAGGCTGGCTACCATTTACAAGCCAAGTCATCCTATACACTGAAAGTTTTTTTTGTTTTTTGTGTTGTTGTTGTTTTTAAATCTGCAATAGAGATTCCATGGTGAGCATTAATGTATGATAGAAAGATCACCACACTTTGTATCTGCTCCCATAGGTTTAGACACATGACTCTCCCCCCAGGTTTCCCTGTCATCTTCTAAACTTGTGCCTTGCAGGTTCCTAATCAACTAGTAAAGCAATTCATCACTGCACATGAGTCCATGTAACTCAGGCTACTTCTTTGTCCATACAAAACTGATGACCAAGCAATCCAGCTAAAGCCCTTCCACTCTTCCCATTGGGAGGATTTGCACTCACCACTTATGAATAGGGCTGTCCTGCAATCACGCTCTATTTTTTTGTTTTGTACCAGTATATCAGAGCTGACTTCTGCATAAGCCAAGCACAGTTTGTTTGTCCCCTTCCCTATCAGCAGATCATAAGAACACCACATGAGACCACAAGTGTGAACTGAGAAAGGGTCATCAGTGCAAGAGCAGTGAGTGACAGGGCCATCTGGTCAGACAGCATACCTGTGACCTCTGAACCTAATTCCAGAAGTACTGTAACCTCTTGCAATGGATCACTGCTGGGTCAACTAAACCTTAGGGTTGATGGGTCTAACAGTACATAGTTTGTATACACTGCTGACTGCACACTCGATGCCCCATGGTCACTTATGTGGTTTCTACCAGGACCCAGTGTCATTCTAGTGGCTACTTTTTGAATAGCATAGAGTTATTTCTTGAAGATGGCATGGTCTTGCTCCAGAACTTGAGGGATCTGTACTGTAGCTTCTACCAGGGCTTGCCAGAGACACCACATGGCATCTTCACTCAGTACAAATACTTCTAGTAACATGTAATCAGCTGAGCCATTTGGCTCAAGTGACAAAGCAACATCCTGGACCTGCTGAAGATTTTCTTGCTGTGAGCCTCACGCAACATAATGAGCCTTCAACATCACTCAATAATGGATGAAAACAGATATCACAATTGCGGAACTTGCAACTCCTATAACCAAAAAATCCTGATCATCAGTTTAGATGGCCCTCCAGATTCAGGTAATTATATCTCTTTAAACGTTGCCAAGGAAACCTTCTGAATTTCACACTTTAGTTCAAATTGGTGATGAATACATGCAAAGCTGTAATTTTCTCTCTTCAATGCATCTGTGGTACTTTGCACTACCACCCAATTCCACAAGCCTTATAATTATTTCAATAAAAGCCCAGGTAGATTGCATAAGCTAATGTCTCCACTTCCACTTGTATTCCATCCCAGTTCATCACAGATGGAATGATCAATACCTCACCTAAAACCAGTGATGGTGTCCTATTGCCATTTGGCCAGCGAATGATCCAACTCCAGAATCCCACTCTTTAAAGTCAACTTTCGAGGATCATTCCTGGTCTTACGTCAGATTTCCTAGAAGTAAAGCCCAACATGGGATTTTTGTACAAGTGATTTATTAAGAGAATGTTCTCAAAAGAAAATTGTGAGATACAAAATCAGGATAGAGCAGGGAAGAAGCTAAGCAATGGTGGAATTTTGCTGAAATCTAGCATGAGATTGATTTTTTGGAGAACTCTGGAACATATATAGACCTACAACTTATTCCATTTTAGGGCAAAGTGGTCAGACTTTTGAACACCCATATTTGTCAGGCATTGGCTGTGGACCACCTCAGGATGGTGGGCATAATCTTTCAAACATTTCTGTGTAAAGAGGCTCATGTCAGCTAAGGAAAGTTCTTAGGAAATGGAGGTCGATGTGAGCCTTTACCAGCCAACATTTTCAGTGACTGGGGGATGGGTGCACCACCTAAATGGGCCACCAAAAGAGCCTGCCATGGAAACATGACTTCCAGGCACCCAGGCTAGTAGACTGTCCTCTACCAGCAAGTCAAGTAATCGACTATCCTGCTAGCTACCTGCCTAGGCTGACACATGTCACCTTTGCCATACTTCTCAAATACCATCCACTACTTGTGTTCTTGGGTACAGCCTGGTATCAAACATCTTTAGCACCTGCCACAATCAAAGAACATGTCTCTTCAGTTTCCATGGTGCACTGAGCCTCATGCAACATAATGAGCCTTCAACATCACTCAATAATGGATGAAAACAGATTTCACAATTGCGGAACTTGCAACTCCTTGTAGGAGTCATGGGAGATAATCACAAGGCAATTTTATTTTGTAGCCCTCTCCCTTTTAAATGTGTTCAGTGCGGTGATCATTTCAACTGCTTCTAAGTGTAAGCTCAGGTGGACTCTATGATCTTTCTATCTTACTTAAACATAATAGAAATTAGAACATCCAACCCAACAGTTATTACAAACTTTTTGTAAAGTTCAAGACTCCCCTTCCTCGGTTTGGCTCCCTAAATTTGGAGAATGGAAACATGGTGCGTTTCCTTTCATAGGTTGGTGCTAAGGACGGAGAGGAGGTAAGAAGGTAAGACAGCAACTAGAACTCTTGTGGGTTTCTTTGTACTCTCTGGGCTCAGTGTATGAAATAAGACCTGACTCTCTCTGGGAGGCACTGTCAAGGGTTTTTCAAAAACGTGACACTCATCACTGGAATTTTCTCATGTGCAATTTTGTTGATCTTGACAAATTCATTTCAGGTGATCCTGACAAACTCATTTCAGGTGGTCACTTACTCCTTTGTCAGTCCCTAGGAACCTGGTGGTAATGTCACTTCCTGTTGGATGAAGAATATTCAGGCCTCTGTGCAGCCTGAACATGAATCAAATTCCAACTCTCTCCCCTGCATGTGGCCCATGGGAAACACTCACCCATTTTTTTCCCCAAACCCTGGGAATATAGGATGTTCCTTATGCTATAGTAATATTCTTTTGTTCTAGATCAAAGCAGGTGGCTAATCAGGTCTCACCTTTTAGATTTCTCAAGTAGCTTTTAGAAACAGGCCACTGTGTATTCCAAACCAAAGAGGACAGCTATTAAGCTCTGACCATTGAAGCAGGTCATTAAGTTTGACTGACATGGCAGGGACCTTCCCATCTCACTTTGGGTGAGTGACCGGACTCACAGCACACCAAAAGCTATCTCCAGAATTTCTCTTTACAAAGCTTCTCTGCATTTTCAGTTTTTTCTCACTTGTTTTGTAAACTCTCTTGTGGGTAAAGGGTCCAAGAGTTTTACAATCAGCTTTTTGCACTAAATCTTTAAGAAATACATCTGCATCTCACACCTCTCTTTGAATATGGTGGTCTCTGTATCTCGGCACTTCTATAATACTTTCACTTTAACATACTGTCACATATGTCCTGTTCCAGGACTGACCTCTTTAGCTCTCTCTCAAAACTGAGATTCTAAATCATGCCCTTTCCCCATTTCTCTATAGGACTTTTCCATTCAATCATTTCATTTGTCTTAGACCCAATCCTATATAGACATTAAGTAGTCAGCTGTGTTAAGAAGATAATAGATTTCCCAAATTTAGAGGCAGAGTGATGTAAGATCAGTTCCAGGCTCTGTCAATTATTGGTTGCATGATCTTAAGTAAGTTACTTTGCTTTATTAACCCTAATCTCTAAAATACCTAACTTGGGAGAATTATAGTAATGATTAAATGACATCACAGTTATAAAATGTCAGGTACATGGTAGAGGCTCAATATATATTTAAGTCTCTTACCTTTACCCACCTTTTTTTTTCATGTTGTTAATTGAGAGTTTCGTCACACAGAATCCAGTCACATCTCAGCATCTTTTTCTTACCATCTCCTTACCATTTCCTTACCATCTCCCACACAGCAATTGGAAATCAATATCCTATTTTTGGGAATGACATCACCAAGATGGGAAAGTAGGACACCCAGCTTCCATCTCTCCACAAATATCAGCCATTTGACAGCTATCCATAAACAAAACCAGCTCTAAGACAGCTCAGGAGTCCATTCAAAGAGCCTCAGCAACACAGTGGAACAAAAAACCTGAGAATAACTGCACGAAAAGGAAAGGAAGCTTCATTTTGCCTGCATCACCCTATTCCTTGGGCTGGCACTGCTCAGAGCCAACAGGGAAGTCCCCAGCTAAAAGAGTTTCCCTTACCAGGAAGGGGAGAGAAGGGCGAGCAACCAGCTTCTCCACCCTTTTCGGGCACAGCAGAAGGGACCCACTTTGGTTTTACCCCACTCGAAAACTGGCAAAACTGAGATGTACAGAGATGGCTATGAACATGCAAGATGGGCAGGGCGACCAATATCAGGCACACAGTGGGAGCAATCAGAGCTCCCAGCAACTTACCAAAAGAGAGAGAGAGAGGGCCGGCTGAGTGGCACGGTGGTTAAGTGCTGGCTTGGGAAGCCGGCGGCCCCGGTTTAGTCCCACATATGAGGGTCAGTGACACTGCCCTCAAAAAAAAAATTAAAAAGAGAGACAGAGAGAGAGAGAGAGAGAGAGAGAGAGAGAGAGAGAGAGAGAGAACTCAAATAAAATTGGAAACAAAAGAGAAGATATAACTGATAGCAGAGAAATACAAAGGTTCATAAGAGACTACTATAAATAATCATCTGCCAACAAATTTGACAATCTAGAAGACATGGATAAATTCCTAGAAATGTACAACCTATCAAAACTGAATCATGAAGAAATAGAATCTGAAGAGGCCAATAACAAGTAAAGAGATTGAATCGCTAATCAAAATGCTCCCAACAAAGAAAAGCCCAGGGCCATATGCTTCATTGGTGAACTCTACCAAAAATTTAAAGAAGAATTAATGCCAAGTCTTCTCAAACTCTTCAAAAATATTAAAAAGGAGGAGAGAACACTCCCAAACTCAGGATGAGGCCAGCATCACCCTGATACCAAAGCCAGATAAGGATACTACAAAAAAACAAAAATTACAGGTCAATAGCCTTCATAAATACAGATGGAAAGTGCCGGCCGAGTGGCGCGGTGGTTAAGCGCTGGCTTGGGGGGCCAGCGGCCCCGGTTCGGGTCCCACATGTGAGGGCCAGGGACACTGCCCTCAAAAATTTAAAAAAAAAAAAAAAAAATACAGATGGAAAAAAAATCCTCAACAAATATTAGCAAATCAAATTCAACAGCACATTACAAGGATCATTTCTCAGGATTGAGTGGGATTTTCCCAAAGTAATCTTTGAAAAGACCAAAGCTGAAGGCATCATGTTTCCTGATTTCAAATTACATTACAAAGCCATAGTAATGAAAATAGTATGTTACTGGCATAAAAACAGGCATATAGAGAATGGAATTGAATCAAAAGCCCATAAATAAACCAAAGCATATATGGTCAACTTATTTTTGATAAAAAGCCAAGAACACTCAATGAGGGATGAATAGTTCTTGAGTAAATAATGCTGGAAAATTTGCATGTTCAGACGCAAGAAAAAAAAAATGAAATTACATCTTATCTTACACCACTCCCAAAAATTAATCTAAATGGACCAATGAGTAAAACTCCAAAGTGTAGAACTCCTAGAAGGAAACAAAGGAAAGAAGCTCCTTGACATCAAACTTAGGAATGATTTTTTGGATATAACACCAAAAGCACAAGTAACAAACACAAAAATAACAAGTGGGACTACATCAAATTAAAAGCCTTCTGCATTGCAAAACAGTCAACAAAATAAAAGGTTAGCCTATGGAATGGGAAGAAATATTTGCAAACCATATACCTGATAAAAGTTTAATATTAAAAATATATAAGGAACTCATATATAGCAAAATAATAATAATAATAATAATCTGATTTTTTAAATGGGCAGCTGACCTGAATAGACATATTTCTATAAAGTCACACAAATGGCTAACATGTACATGAAAAAATACTCAACATCACTAACCACCAGGGAAATGCAAATCAAAACCACAATGAAATATCACATCATACATATTAGAATGGCTATTATCAAAAAGACAGGAGATAACAAATACTGGTGAGAATGTGGAGAAAAGGGAACCCTTGTGCACTATTGGTGGGTATGTAAATTGGCACAACTATGGAAAACAGTAAAATTTAAAAATAGATCTACCATGTGATCCAGCAATCCCACTTCTGGGTACATATCCAAAGGAAATGAATTGATTATTCCAACAAAAAATATCAGCACTCCCATGTTCATCACAGCATTATTCACAAAAGCCAAGACATTGAAACAACCTAAGTGTCCACTGATGGATGAATGGATAAATATATACAATGGAAAATTACTCAGCCACGAAAAAGACGGAAATCCTGTGATTTGTGACAACATGGATGGACCTTGAGAGCATCATGCTAAGTGAAATAGTTCAGACAGAATAAGATAAGTACTGTATGATCTCAGTTTATATGAAATCTAAAAAAGTTGAACTCATAGAAGCAGAGAGTAACAGTTGCCAGTAAAGTGGTTGCCAGGAGCTAAGAAGTAGGGAAATGAGAGATATTGGTCATAGGGTAGAAATTTCTAGTTATAAGAGTTTGCTATCAGAGGGGATCTTAAATGTTCTCATCATAAAAACAATCCAAAAAAAGAGGTAATTATGTGAGGTGAAGAACAGGTTAACTAATCTTATTGTTGTAAACATTTCACATGTATCGTATCATCAAATTGTACACCTTAAACATATACAAATATATGTGTCAATTGCATCTCAATAAAGCTGGAAGAAAAAAAAAACTATCTTATTTTCAAAAAGAGAGTGATGTCCCTAGAATTTGAAACTACATGAAAAACCTCTAAACCCAGAGTGAATGAATGATTCAGTTACTAAAATAGGACCAGCTACATAATTTTCAGGGCATAGTACGAACTGAAAATATGGGGCCCTTTGTTCAAAAATCATTAAGAATTACAAGGTATCAACAGCAGAGCATTAAAGCAAGCACAGAGCCCTGGGAAGCTGGCCCTTCCCAGTGGTCTGACTCTGTGATTGGGCCCAGCCTCCTAGTTCTACTCTGTCCTGTACTAGCAAAAGTTACACAGACAAATGAAATAAACTTGTCCAGCTTCAACATAATTGAAGCTGATCAGGCAAAACCTTAAAGAGTTAGAGAATGACCCTCTCCCACCCTCTTCTGCAGATCTAGAGTTTTACATGGTTACCTGCTTAACCCTATTCAGCTGACAGGCGGTGTCAGGAGGCAAATTCTTTGCAGACCTTGCTACTGTTTAAATGTCTCTATCAATTGCAGGCATCTTATAACTAGAGCAACTTGAGGTCTCTGTTATTACCAAAAAACAAAACAAACAAAAAAACAGTGGTAGAAGACAGGCAAAGAAGGAAAAGAATGAGGGCGAGGAGGCAGACAGTTACAGGCCTCGCCAAAACACACGTGGGTGTTCCTAAAGATTCATGTCCTAACTACACAGGAGAAACTCCTGACTTTCATCAGCTAAGTGTCAAAACATTAGAAACTCCTAGATCCTTCCAATGCACAGCCACAGAATACCAATTAATGATAACTCATAGTTTAGTTCTCTGTGGATACAAGCAAGAAAATGTGACAAACACTGAGGCCCCACGCTTTCAGTTTGTACTTAGATCTGAGCAGTTTTATTAAAAGTGTGGTCTAGAATATATTGTAGACTGAAATCCTGCAATAGGAAAAAAAAAAAAAAACACCAACAAAAACAGGGCACCAGATTTTTGTATTTCCAAACCAGAGGAGATTTTTGAAGTCCTCGTGTGAGGTTAGTATTTCGGGGGTCATGAACCATCCACACATTATTTTGCTGTCTCCAAGAGTTTTAAGGAGTCTATGGAACCCCATGAGTCCCCAAACGTCCTCACAGGTCAAGAGCCACAGAATTCCCTCATATAGTGTAACCTCCCTAATTTTCTCATTAGCAAAATGGAGATAATAATGGTACAACATGGATGAACCTTTAGGATATTATGCTAAGTGAAATAAGCCAGTCACAGAAAGAAAAATATTGCATGATTCCACTTACATGAGGTATCTAAAACAGTTAAATTTATAGAATTAAAGAGTGGAAAGATGGTTGCCAAGGGCATAGGAGATTGAGGAGTGGGGAGTTATTAATCAGTGGGGAGAGCGTTTGTCAGGCAAGATGAAGAAGCTCCGGAGATGCACTGAACACTGAACCGATGACTCAACAGTATGGTATCCCACACTTAAAAATCTGTTAAGGGTAGATCTTATGTTGAGTGTTCTTGCCACAATACAATAAATCAAAAGAATATGAATGATACCTACTTTACAGGATTATTTTGAGTAGTGAATGAGATAACCTAAGAAAAATGCTTACCATGCACGCCATGGGCCTCCCCCATCTTCCCTTCAACCTTCACGTTACCCTGTGTGTTAAGTGTGTGGGCACTGCTGAACCTCCCTTCAGGACTTGTTCCTCAGTAGCTCGGAGTGTGAGCAGCAGACAGCAATCAGGGTAGGGACCCCTTCCTCTGAAGAGAGCCTCCCCCAAGATGGTGCATGCTCCCTGGGGACAGCCTCAGTCCAATGACTGACAGATGCCACCATATAAAAGCCTGGCCCCACTGCCTCCTTTCAGTGCAACTCTAAAGAGCACTCCCACCATCAAAACTTCTGTTAAATTGCCTCAGGCCTTTGCTGAGAATGGATCACAGTTCAACTCTGCCCGGTCCTCCTTCCTCCATGCTCCCACAAGGGCTTCTCTAATAAACTTCCCACACACAAGTCTCCAGTTTAGGGTTTGCTCTGGAATACCCGGGCTGTGACTGTATTACTTCCAGGGCCATATACAACCAAGATGTGTGAGTCCACAGCCAACAGATAAATTCCTAAGCAAATGGCTGGAGAATCACAACCAGGAGAATGGCAAGTAAGTTCAGGCTCACGCGAGGCTGCAGAGACAGCCCATAACAGAGGACCAGACATAAGAACTGTCCTTCCAGGGTAAGAGCTCAATCCTTAAGAGAACTGATCGGGCTGTTAGTGATTTGGATGACTGGATAAGTCCAGTGATTCAGGCGTAGGAGAACAAAAACAAAGAGGACAGCTGCTACACCATAAGGCAGCTTGCCTCATGCGGAAAGTTAAACGCTGGAAATGAAAAGCAAGGCAGAATGGAGTAAGCAAAATTGTTCAAGAAGCTGAGCCCCTGGGCTCTGGTTCTACCATCCATCCTGCTACGGGGATTCCACTGAGTTTAGGCAGAGTCTGCAAGGGACAGCACCATAGCAGGGATGCTGACATTTAGGAGCAGGGAGTTGAGTTGATCATGAAACTCAGGGATGAAAGAGCTGTGGCGGCCACTGGGTTTTAAACCTCAACAGGTCCTGACATTCGTATAGATAAATGCCTCTGAGATGTTAAGTTATGTGGTTCTTTCTGTGCCCACTCCCTCCTTAGCTCCAACAAAATCTTACCAAATGCCTTGTCACTCTACTGTTCTTTCCTCTGACCAACTTCAAAATTATCATCATTTGTTATGGGTGTGAAGTCTTCCTTTTCTGTAACTCCTTTTCTATGACTCTTACATCCTGACGTAACTTAATATATACTCAATATTTTAGTAACTTGATAAGGCAATAAGTACAAATACAAATGTGATTGGCAGAACTTTACAAGGTGGGAATGATGGCACACTCCCCTATTCACCTCTTAAACATCCTGAACAAATCCTGGTTTAGAAATAAAAACTTTCCTCCCACCTCTTGCCCCTCTGACCTTCACCCTAATTGGGAGATTTTTAAACTGGGAGATCTTTTCCCAGATTTTTCTCTCTGAGCATCTCTCAGCATCCTGTGACATTCATTTTGCCGTTCTGGTGCTTGGAAACTTCCCCTGTGGTCAGCTTTAAAAACAAATGAGAACAAAAAAGCAAATAGTACACATCAGCCAGAGGAAAAATAAAGACAAAGTATTTCATGACAAAAGGTCCTAGATTTTTCCATCAGTGACTCTATTTAATTAAGAAATACCAATGCCTTTTTCAAACTTTGAATCTAGGCCACTAGTATCTAAGAGTCCAAAGAGCTCACCACTTGCCATTGAAACCATCCATTATGTATGATGATGACACTTCAAGGTAGACAGCAAGGGGCACAGACATTATTTCCAGAAAACTATTTTTTTTTAAGTTACTCAAAGGGAATATAGACCCTTTAAAACCATGTATTTCTCTCTTGGTTATCTCCAATGTGACCATTAACATACACTAAAAGTATCCTCTTCATTTATTGTCATTTTATAAAGAATACATTTTGCTGGAGAATTTGGATAAGGATTGGGAACTTTCAGAATGAAAACATAGTATTACTTTAAATTTCTAAGGCTCAGCCAGGTCTTAATTACATTCTATTATCAAACAATATATTTGATTGCTATCTTAGCGTTTGGGAAGGGAGAGGAGGGTGTGCAGGAAGATACTTAATCTTCAGTCCTCTGGTTTCCACGAAAGTAATTTTTCCTAATTTCCAGTTCCCGTGTTCCTCCCGTAGAGGTCGAGAGAGACATGCTTGGTGAGATTTCCAGAGGAGGTATTCAATATCAGAAAGGTCACTGCTGCCTCACGCTTAATCTTCCTTCTATAATATCAGCATTATTAGTAAATGATAAAGGTGATTCACGGTCTCCATTTACCTATTCTTTTGCCTCATCTGTCAGTTGACTCAAAATGGAAGTGAGAAAGAAGAATATATATTATCCAGCCCCCTCAAACGCTACCATTAAATATAAGATACCAACTCTGGGTAGGCAAGGAGGTGAGGGAAAATGTTAAATGCCTTGAAACTGTAGCCAAAGAGTTACATACCAACAGTCTAGGTGGGGAATTCCTTAAAATAAAAATCACTAGGTCAGGATCCAGAAGACCTAGGGTGTAATCTCAGTATGGTCTTTGTCAACTTTGCCTCTCCTCAGATTGAATGAGACCAAATGAGGTAAAATTTATTTCAATCTCTGAACTAGATGATTTCCGCGTTTCCTGTTCAGCTTCAATATTACACAGTCCAAGGCCAGCTGCCATGTGGTCTGCTTATTGATCTTGATAACTGCTGGATTCTCCTTTCCTCCTTTTTCTAATAGTTCTCAAAATCTAAGTGTTGTCAGAGAGTGGGCCTTTCTCGGCGCAAAGTCCAGGTCCTTGGCAACTCGAGCAAAGAATTGAACGAGATACCAGAGTAAAGCAGTAGAATAAGTAGTTTATTAGAAGAGATAATACATTTAGAAGTAAAAGTAAACCTGAGTACTAGAGGATGGCTCAAGGGCCCATTACTAGAAGTTACATTCCAAAGAGTGTGGAGTGGGCCACGCGCAAAGGCGAGGCTCAAAGGGAAGAAGCGGTCAAAAGGAGGCGGGAAGAAGCAGCAGCCCCGGGCTTCCCAGGACTTGGGGGTTTTATCCCTTTTTCTCTAGAATGGGCTGTTCTTTCTGGGCGTAGGACCACTTGATTGGCACCTGTGATTGACAAGATGTACTGCGCAGGTGTGAGTGACTGGTCTGATCTAGTTGGATATTTTGTGCCCATTTGCTCTTCCCGCAGGGGTAGGTAATTACAATACAACAGGGAGTTTTGGGTGGAGAGGGGATGTCCCCCAGGCGGTCACACTCTGTGGGACGTGTAGGAATGCAGAGACCCAATGCCTGCCTCTAACTGCCTGCCTAGTTTCTCCTTGAGAGACGTGATCCCCATAAAATCTCTATGGGAAGCTGAGGGACAGGAGGTCTCTTCTTCTGTATCTGCTTCCTGCTGGGCAGGGGTGTAGAGCTGTCCCTGCCTATTGGGTTTCATGGAACTCTCACCCTAGCTGGTCTCAGATGAGAGGAAGGGGTCTCGAGCTCCACCTGGAAGACCGTGTTGGCTTCTTTGCTTATTGGGGTATCCCCTGTATCCTCAAGGTTCCGAATGAGGACAAAAATATAAATCTGTTAGTTCTTATGAAACTTGTGGCTATTCAGTCCATCACTCAGGTGGCATCAGTTGTCTGGACACAGAATGCGTTTGACATTTAGCTTCCTGGCCTGGGAGATATTAGGAAGTCTCGGGCTTTCAAAGAGTTATCGGAAGCAGGGGTAGGAGACTTCTACTGTTTCAGATTCAGGAACTGATTTACAAAGCCATTAAGAAGCAAGGGGGATCTTCAGTCCAAGATTCACAAACTGGTTAGAAGAGCAATCAAAGCCCAAGAGCTAAGAAATAAAGAACTAGGGAGGAGACTTAACATTTTTATAGAAAAGGAAACATTAAAGTTTTTCAGTGGTGGGGGTTGGTGCTGCTTAGTTGGCTGGTAACATAAGTAGACAAGTTGCACCACCCAGGGACCCCTTGCCCATCACTGAAAAAGACCTGTTGCTTTGGCTTGGTAAGGTCCACCCTTTCTCTTATTCTATCTTCATCCTCTCTCTTCAATACTTATAAACACCTCTCAGTCAAAGACATGAGATCGAATGCAACCCTCCGTAATGGAGTTGGGCCTGGGCATTCTTGTGGTTTGAAAGCTATCATGCTATGTCAGCCTTAATAAGCAAAATTTCAAAATATTTCCAAAAAGATTCTCAATTTTTTCTGAGGATGTATGTCGATGCTCTGAAACTGAGAAGAAAGCTTCATTTGAAAATATCCAGCCACTGCCAAAATATGGCTCAGGCTATAAAGAAGTCTTTCTCCAGCTTCTCAATGTTACCCAGTGAGTATGATGACTAGGGAAATAAGGTAAGTGAGAGAAGGAAGAATAGAAAACAGGGAGGGAGGGAGGGAGGGAGGGAGGGAGGGAGGGAGGGAGGGAGGAAAGGAGGGAGGGCAACACTTACACTATTCGGTGCCAAGGACTAGGCTGGGCACAGTCACATACCTTATTTTCTTTAATTAAGACTAAGCCCAGTACGTAGCATCAAAATTTCCAGCACCATATTAATATACTTCACCAAGCTGCTTGATTCTGTTTTAAATAACACTTCCTAGAACATGGGGCTGGTACCTCCTCTAAGAGAAGACCCACATACATTCTTAACAGTCAAATTTGGCTTTACTGTTTCATTGAGTTCTCTTGCAAGTGCTCAGCCAGTCTTCTCAGTTAGTTGGAGCAAAACTGAGCAGACCAGTATCAAAGACTCATTATTCCACGGTCCCAGAACTAACTCCTAATGGCCTCCTGACCTTTCATGTAATTCCTATCTGATAGAGGTAGAAAAAGGAATGGAGGAGCATGAGGAAGGGGATGGAGAGGCAGCCCTACAGATGACCTTGGAGCACTGTGAATGATGTCTAATGTTTAGCAGTTATAGGCTATCAGACACTAATATACTCTCTGGGCTGAACCAAATAGGCCCATTACTCTCAACTGCAATTCACCATCTGTGAAGTAAGCTGGAGGCTTCAGACATGACTACAAATTGCCCCCGATACCAAAAAAGACAGGGAGGGGATTATGATGTAAAACCAAGGGGAGAGCAGAGAGAGATGTAGAGTGACCAAACATACAAGGATAAGAGGACATAAGCCTTAGCCTTCAGAACAGCCGCTGACCATTCAAAAGATTGAATTCATGGATCCTAAATGAATGCATGGAAGTTCCCTGGATCAAAGGTTTGGTGTCATTAGGAGAGACGATCAGAGCTGGAGCACAAAAAGCCCTCCCACTATCAGTCTGTTACAATTCATTAGCTCCTTCTGACATTCGTCTGACATCATTTCAAGATAACGGATCTAAGTGCAGTGCAAAGAAAAGAAAGAGACTGAAATGATGGCTACAGATTCATAGCAGCTCATCAGTATTTTATTTTATTTTAATTAATTAATTTATTTTTTTGAGGGCAGTGTCACTGTCCCTTATCAGTGGGACCCGAACCGGGGCCACTGGGTTCCCAAGCCAGCGCTTAACCACCGTGCCACTCGGCTGACCCACCCATCAGTATTTTAAAAAGATGAGGATGATGATGACAATGGCATGTTGACCAATGGCATGTTTTCTTTTCTATTATAAGCAATGCCACTGGCAGCTATGGTTTTAAAACTTGTACATGAAACTGTTTGAATCCAGACTCTACCACATAGGAGGTGTTATGGGCTAAATTGTGTCCCCCAAAGTTCATACGTATATGTTGAAGGCCTAACCCCTAACATGACTGTATTTAGAGATAGGGCCTTTTAGGAGACATTTAAGGCCACACAGGGTGAGGCACCAATCTAACAGGACTGGCGTCATCATAAGAAAAGGAAGGTTCAGTGGAGATCTCTCTCTCTCTTTCTCTCTCTCTCAGCCTGCACATTAAACCCACTCACCTGAAACACACACAGGACTAGTAAGCAAAACAGAGTGGTCTGAGCAAATAAAATATGATGGGTTAAGAGTCACAGAGAGCTTAGAACAATCTCTTCTAAGAATTCCCAACGACATGCAAAAAGGAAGATAACTAAGTGAAAAGCAGCATATACAACTATTAAAAAGTCTGATTTCCAGGCCGGCCGAGTGGCATGTTGGTTAAGAGCTCGCTTGGGATGTCACCAGCTCTGGTTGGGATCCCACATGTGAGGGCCAGTGACACTGCCCTCTACAGCTAAGATGGTGAATGGCAGCTCCACCTGGAGCTGGGCTGCTGTGAGTCCCTGGGACGGCATAGCTGCAGCCCCTGCTGCAGAGGGCTGCCATAGGCTACAGTGAGTGGCCGGCAGCCAGCGTGAGCAGCTGGCAGCCAATGTGAGCTGCCAAGAGCCGCCATGAACGGACATCCAGAGGCCGGCGACCGATCTGCTTCACCCGAGAAGAGCGCAATGATGATACCAACATGGGCCAGTGAAGCAATGTCCTCCACAACTAGATTAAAGAACAAAAGGACAGCTACTTGTCTGTTCCCCTTCCCCGATTCCCCAATGCCATTCCCCTCCCCCAATTCCCCAATAAAATCTTTACACAAAAAAAAAGTGTGATTCCATTTGTGTGTATGTGTATGTCTGACATTCCTTTGATACTATACTAGGGAAAAGATACATCTTGTGGTATGCATTTAGATATGTAAATATTCATACATATCTGGAAGGAAATATATAAACATGTTTATTTGGTAGGGAAATTTTGTTCCTTTAAATACTTTGAGTGTTTCCTATAATTTTAAAGAAATATGTATTCACTGAAATTCATACATTAACCAGATTTCCTCCATTTTAGCCTAAATATCTTTTTTCTGTTCTCAGACCCCATCTAGGACACCACATTACATTCAGTGGTCGCGTGTCCTTAGGCTTCTCTTGGCTGAGACATCAGTTTTTTTTTAAAACCGATGACAGTTTCTCAGGCTTCACATGTTTTTGATGAGCTTAATGATTTTGAGTATTGCACAAGTATTTTGTAGAAATGTCTCTCACTGGAGACTTGTCTGATGTTTTCTCATGATTAAACTCAGGTATGTGTTTAGGGGAGGAAGATTACTGGAAAAAAAGTGCCATGTTTATCACATCATAAGAAGGGTACAAACTATCCACATAACTTATCAGTGCTGACTTGAGTAGTGTTTGTCAGGTTTCACCTCTATAAAGGTACTCTTTTTTTCCGTTTCTATACAGTGCTCCTTAGAAGGAAGTCATTATGTGCAGCCTGCTCTGTCTCCTTGAGAGCAAAGTGTCTACCTAAGCTATTTGGAATTCTGCATGAGAAATTTCTCTATGTTCCACCATTTATTTATTAATTTGTTTATTTACTCATTTCTTTATATCACTATGCATTCATGGATATTTATTTCATACTTTGGGATGTAATCCAATACTTCTTTATTTTGTTGTTGAAATTGTTCCAGATTTGGCTGGCCATTGGGAGCTGTTCAGGAGGCAACTGTGTCCCTTTGACATATTACATTGTGTGGGGATTTGGGGGCGTTTTTTAGAGCAGATCTTGACTTTCTGGTACTAAAAAATGCTCCAGACTCATATATTTCCTTTCCTAGTCGTAGCATCAGTCACTTTATCCACTCTAACAGTCTTTGTCTCTTAATTAGACTATTTAGGCCATTCATATTTAAAGTGATTATTGATATAGGTGGTTTAATATCCACCATGTTTGCAAATGTTTTCCATTTATTGTATTTGTTCTTTCTTTCTCCATGTCCTCTTCTTTTGCCTTCTCTGATTTTAATAAAGCACTTTATGATTCAATTTTATCTCTTCTCTGAGCATATCATTTATATTTCTCAAATACAAATGTTGCTATTGAGTTTCCAATATACATTTTTAACTAACCTAATTGCACTTTGAAATAACACCATATCACTTCGTGTGTATTGCAAGTATCTGCAGACATAGTATTCCTGATTCCTCCCTCTCATTCCTTATGACATTGCTGTCATTTATTTCACTTATCATATGCTATAATCACCCAATTCATTCTTACTATTGCTAACAGTTATCTTTTAGATCAATTAAAACTAAGAAGAATATTTTGCCCTCATTTATTACTTTTCTGATACTCTTCCTTTCTTCATGTAGATCCATGTTTCTGAACTACATAAGTTTCCTTCCCCCAGAGAAGCATTCATGAACATTTCTTGCAGGGCAGGTCTGCTGCTGATGAACTCTCTCAGCTCTCATCTGTCTGTGAAAGTCTTTATTTCTCCTTCACTTTCAAGGGATCATTTCCCTGGATACAGAATTCTGGGTATTTTCAACTTTATTTAAACAGTTCTCACCACTCTCTTTTTATTTGCATGTTTTCTAATGAGAAATCCACTGTAATTCTTATTCTTGTTTCTCTATGGTAAGATTTTGTTTCTTTGTTTTGTTTTTCCTCCAGCTTCTTTTAAGATACTCTCTTTCTCTTTGGTTTTCAGAAGATTAAATGTGGTATCTGAGGTTTTGTTTTGATATTTATTCTACTTTGTATTCTCTGAGATAACTACACCTGCGCATTGGTGATTTTAAAATCTTCACAGCCATTATTCAAATATTTCTTCTGCTTCATTCTCTCCTTCATTTTGGCATATACATCTTTTAAAATTATTCTACAGTTCTTCCATGTTCTATTTTGGTTTTTTGCTTGTTTGTTTTGGTTGTTTTATTCATTTTAATTTGTGAAATTTATATTGAACTTTCTTCAAGCTCACTGATTGTTTCCTTGATTATGTCTAGTCTGCTGATGACTCCATCACAGGCCTTCATTTTTGTTCTAGTTTTTTATAGCATTTCCTTTTGATTGTTTCTTAAAATTTTCATTTCCATGTCTACATTACCCATCTACTGTTGCATGTTATCTACTTTTTCCATTAGTGCCCTTAACATATTCATCATGATTACTGTAAATTTCCTGTTTAATAGTTCTAACATCTATCCTTAAGTCTGGTTCTTATGCTTGCTTTGTTTTTTCAGATTGTTTTTTTCTTACCTTATTTTTTGTTTCTGCTGAGAGCTGGCAATAATATATTGAGGTAAATAGTCTTTCAGTGTGAGGATTTATATAAATCCAGCTAGGAATTGGGCTGGGTTTGATGTTTTCTGAAGCTGTAAGTGCCAGAGGCTTCAAATTCCTCAACTGTCCTTATTTTTATCTCCCTTCTTGACCAAGGTCTTCCCTAAGGACTCCTCTTCAGGGTAAAAATTTACCTGTTTTGATTTTGTAAAGTAAACTTCTCTAAGCAGGAGTACTGCCTTCCATGGCTTATATGGTCACCTAGGTCAGAGATATATAAATATTCAGTGTAGCACCATTACTAGAGCATCGTGTTTGCCTGAAAATACATTCAAATCATATTTCTGTCACCTACCAGTTTGGCCAAGCCACTTAACCTTTCAGGCTCCTCATTTGTCAATCTAGGGTAACATTTATGTCATAGGGATATTGTAAGAATCAAATGATATAATCTACATGGAAATCACTGTATAAGCTGAAGACTTCTATTCCTATACAAATAATATATTGGTCAGAGCCTTTTACAAGTATGGATAGTCTCTCCCTGCTCCCCGCCACCCTGCTCCCGACTACCACCACACACACACATTTCCTGGAGCTGTGACAGATCCAGATACATCTTATCAGAAATGAAAATGCTATTTACCTTTCTAACGAATCATCCTAAGATACTAATCTAGCAACCTTTATACAGAGCTTTGGACCTTCTTTGGATAGGATTTTCTTTTGTTAATGTAAAGGCAACTTTTTGTTAGATTCCCAACTATCACATCCATAGAGATGAGACTATGATAGAGAAAAATTGAAAAACAACTCTGAGTTGACTCAAAATTAGTCACTGGGATGCCCGCCTAATCTCACAGCAGTCCTGACACAAAGACAAAAGATGATAGACCTGGAGGATTTTGTAACCCATCCTTTCTGGCACATTCCTCAACCCCTCCTGCCATTTCTCCAAATGTTTCCTTAATGCCGCCAAAGAAACAGTGTCTGGGAGTCTCCAACTCCATGTCCTCATGCACCATAAGCTGAGCCTTCCAAATAAACAAGAAATCAAGAAGTTCCAAGTTCATTAGGCAGTTATCAGCACATTGATAACTGTGTGAAAAATTCAGCTCTTCAGAAGCAATTCCACTTTTCTAAGGACTTTTCTCTTAGAAATGAATCTCCAGGTTTCTAGTTCTGATCCAGTGGCCAAGAAAGGAAATAATATGAGGAAACATCTCCCCTATTACTATCTGTGTACACCCCTTGTTACATACACACTGTCATTGCTGTGTTGGGGAGGAAAGGAGGGATGGAGAGAGGGATAGAGGCAGAGGGAGGAGTACAAGGGGAGAGAAAGATTGGGACAGCATTAAGGGGCAAGTGACAACCTTGTAGTGAAGGGGGCTGTGTCAACAGGGATGCTGATCATCTGGAAATGAAAGGTGTCTTTTTAGAGAAAATTACCAAACTGGCTGCACATCATCTGGAGAGTTTCACAAAAGTCCTCATTCTAGAGGTTCAGGATTTAGTGAACAAGCCCCTATTTTTACATTATCCTAATCTACATTACTTGTGACACTGTCAGTTTCATACTCATCAGTCTTCTTCTTATGAACCTTATTCCTCTGCACACAGAAATAAACCTCAATCCCTCGTGTCTAGTTGGTTCATTCTGCTACTCTCGCTCCTCAGGGTTTGGAATCCTGCTCCTTCCTCCCCTTTGATTCTCTAATTAATCTGCAATAAATGAAGGCTCCAAGTGTTTTATGGCATTTCAATTTCCCATTTGCCTCTGACATTTGGAGGGAAAATGGAACACACAGCAAGACCTTTGAACAAGAAGTAACAGCCGTTAAATTGAAACACGATGCAAGGTTTTTCTAACCATGAGTTCATAATAGGTGTGTTCATGGAAAGTGATGTGCTTGTTGCCTGCAGCAAAACCAGATGCTCTCTGATTTCAGTTGATCGATGTTGCTATGAGGTAGTAGTTCAATGTCAGAATTCAAGAAAGAGAATTAAAGGGACAGTGTGATAATTCTATCTCCAGAGGTCACACAATAATGATGATGAGTTAAAATGCACTGAGGTTTATTCCAGTCAGTGGAATCTAGCATAGAATTATGAAGACATAATTATACTTGTAAACTGAGAGTTAAAACTGGATCCCAACTTTTGATCCTTCCCAGCTATTTGGCTGTAGGCAAGATGAATAACTATCACATCACAAAACTATAATAAAACACTTAAATAAAATAATGTTTAGAGAAACACTGTCAAGGATCGCCTCAGTACAGGCTGTTTGCTGAAGAATGTGAAATAGATATTATAATACATTTAAATATCATATTTATGTTTTACATATAGAGGGCATATTAGTCTGCTTGGGCTCTGATAGCAAAATACCTGACTTGGAGGCTTAAACAACAGGAACTTATTTTCTCACAGTCTGGAGGCTGGAAGTTCACGATCAGGGTGCCAGAGGGTTTGGTTTATCCTGAGGCCTCTTTCCTTCACCTGCAGATGGCTGCCTTCCTGATGTGTCCTCACATGGCCTTTCTTCACTGCATGCACACCCCTGGTGTCTTTCCTCTTACAAGGACCACAGTCTCATTGAATTAGGGCCCCATCTTATGACCTCATTTAACCATAATCCCCTCCTTAAAGACGCTGTCTCCAAATACAGTCACATTGGGGGTTAGGCCTTCAACAAAAATTTGAGGGGCACAACACAGCTATAAAAGAGATCATATAAATAACATTGGAGATAATAATATAAATGTCACTTCAAATTTTTTAAAAACTTTATTAACCTTTCTGAAAACTTCATTAGAAAACATAAAACATCAGCTTAGCTTGCCTCCAAATAACAGTAAGCATTTTTTGTCCCCACCCTATCTCCATTTCTGCAAAGTAAACATCACTTGTAGTTTCTAAGATGCTTGGATATCAGCTTCTCTGATTGGCTCTGATTCTGAACCACCTGAGAAATAGGTTGACTAGACATCCCCCTACTGAAGCTAGGATCCTAATCATCTCCTTTTAAAATGTCCTTCCAGTAAACTCAGAACTGAAGGACAGAGAAATAATCAGTGATAAGTTCAGATGTTGGACAATGTGAACAATATTATCAGAACCAACTTCTGTGGCAGCCTCATAGGTGATATCATTGTTTTTCTACGTCTTATTCACTACTAAAAATTATTCTTACACTCCAAAAATAAAGAGAACAATTCTGCTCCCTAGAGAACAGATGTATAATATGGACTTGTTCCATATAGATAGATCGAAGTTACTGATATAGATTAATAATTATTATATATATTATATATTTTTTCTAGGTAATTAACAACATTCTCGCCCTTATCTAATCATTACACTTAGAGCTGCTGAAGGAAGCATCCTCCACTACCATTTTGATCACTCCACTCCTTCCTACAAAAAAACCAAGAACCTATTATGGTTCCCTCTTATTTTTCCTACTAAATTTTTCTCAGATTTCTCAGGATGGCCTCTGACATCTTTCCCCAATGGTTCCACCAAGATCACCATCGCCAAGATCACAGCCAGGAGAGAGTAAATGCTCAGGCATTCCCTGCAGAGCATGGAGCTCTGGCACAGACATGCATTAGCCAGAGCCCCGCTTGCTCTCACACCTGGTCTTCTCACTTTTCATTCCCTCAATGCACCCAGGAGAGGACACATATCCTGGTACCTAAAAGGAAAATAGAAGTAATAAAAAGAGAGAATTTTTCTTGTTCCTTTCTATCTATTTAAAATTTAGTTCAAAATTTTACTCTTCCAGAAACTCATCTAAAGACTAATCAACCTAACTGATCACCCTCTGACTATAGGAACCTATTCTCATACTTTGGTTAGACCTTGGTGATGAGCACTTACTTACAAGTTGTTTTGAGGGTGTCCCTTCATTAGAATGCCATTTAATAGAAAAGTTCCATGTCACTTAGGAGGTAGAGTGAGTCTTCATACATAATACACTCAAAAGCTATTTCTCTTTTTTTTTTGAGGGCAGTGTCACTGGCCCTCATCTGTGGGACCCTAACCGGGGCCACTGGTTTCCCAAGCCAGTGCTTAACCACCACGCCACTCGGCCGGCCCTCAAAAGCTATTTTTTATCAACAAATTAAACTATTTCATTCATTTTCACAGCCCATACCACCACTTATTTCTGAAGATTTAAACAAAGCCAATAGATAGAGCAATTTACTATTAAACACTTAAAACGCCAACTTTGTGGCAGTAATTGGCCTGAGGAGACACTATTTCCCATGATCTCCATGAAAACCTTCAAAGGAAACTGAGAGTAAGCCATTTTACCCACTAACCCAAGACCAGAGAGTAAATAATTCATTGAGTCAGAATCCAAATGCAAACTGTCCTAACTCCAAACCCCCACACATTTATCCTGTTATGTTCTGGAGCCTTTAAAATTAGATTCTCTACTTACTCCTGTGCCAAAGAAAGATCTTGCAAGATGTTTCTCCTTTACACATTCTGCAAGAAAAAAAAAATCGATAGGCGGAGATAGACTTACATCCTTTCTCCCTAAACACATATAACTCAAAGGAGAAGATCATCCTCTTTAATGAAGTCAACTTGGTTTGGTGTAAATTGGAAGAGATGCAAAGAGGTCAGCTAGGTGAGTCCCCGACCACCAAATAAAACATACCTTAAACAGCCAAGATTAATTATTGATCACCTTCAGACCATCTTAACTCTCTAATCAGTGTCAAGAGAGCCACTAAAATACCAATAGCAGGCATCCATATCTCTTATAGGTGTCAACATGGAACTGCCTCAGTGTTGGCGAGTTTTGCAGAATTCTCTAGCATTCCTTCAATTACAGGAGACATGTAGTTATGTGGGACTGTTTCCTGTTTGGGTCTCTTTCTGTAAATCCAGCTAAATATTTCTCAAGTCAATAATTACAGATCGCTTCAACCTTTGCCCTGTTGAGAGGAAAAGATGAAAGACTGCATGTGCACACCAGAGGAGACACTTTCAAGAAAATGCAAAGTTTATTCTTCAAGAAAGATGTAGAGAATGAAAGGAAGTATGTTTTAAATACATCTGAAACCAAGGGCCTTTCATGTGCCTGAGTTCTGACTGAAGTCAGCCTGGATGTAATTACAGGGACTTCCTGCTTTCACAGATGAGTAGCAGAGAGAGATAGGAACATACGTTTGCTGGCTGATTGTGTACATCATCTCATTGCTTGCATTTGCATTTAAAAGATGCAAGATATTTCCTTCTTAGAATGAGTTGAAATTGGAGGAAAATAGAAGATATTCGGAGTTTTGAGACCCTTTATTAAGAGCTCCAAGGGGATATGTAGCAGCTGGAAAACTGAAATGATATTGCAAGGAGTAGAAATGTCTCTTTATGGATCGTGTGTGTGTGTGTGTGTGTGTGTTTATTCAATTTTTGTTTCTTTGAAATCTAGCTACAAGATGTCAGAATGAAGCATGAAGTTATCAGGGCAAAAACCTTTCATCTTAGCAAGTCCTAGGGTTATATACTGACCTAAGCTCATTTAGACAGATAAACCTTCAGGATCTCACATTAGTCCCCATCAAGCCGCATCCAAAGATCAAGACTTTAGCTTAGGAAGATATAACGTACAAACCCCAGGTAAGAGGTACTGCAAGAATGAGAGAAACTGATATATCAATTCTACGTAATAATACCAACTGACTTTTTTGGCAGTACAAGTTTGGAAAGGGAAAAGAAAATCAGAAATAAACAGGATATTAGTTTACTTTGTGGCTTTTGCATGTCCCTTTGCCATGTGACTTTCCAGTTCCCCCCACTTAGAGTTACAGTGCACTTCCCCTTTCCTTGTCATTGAGATTTTATCATATGATTTGCTTTCACCAACTGAATGTCAGCAGATGTTACACAAACAAGAGACTTGAAATATGCTTGTGTAGCTGGGTTTTCACTCTATTATTTCTGCCACCTCCATAAAATCAACACGTCCCAAGTGGCTGACTGGACTCAGAAGGATGAATGAATGACACAAGGGGCAGATCTGACCTGAACATGTGACCTACAGCAGAGTCCATCCCAGCCCAATGAGATCAGCAGAAGGACCCTGGCTGGCACACGGGCAGGTAGGTGAGGACAAATGATGTGGTGTAAGCCAGTCAGTTTGAGTGGTTTGTTATATAACATTTTGAGGGATAATGGACTAACTTTGAACCTGCTTTTTTTCAAAGACTTCTTTTAGAATATGATAAAAGCTATGCACTTTCTTCCGAGTAAAAGTATATGCCTAGTTTTAAAAACTGCGTGCAGTTTCAGGGGATTCATTGACCTTCTAAATTGATCTTCTGGAACCATTTATTAAAAATACTTTATCAATGTCTCAATAAAATGTCTGAGCAAAATGGTAGTTTGACTTAGGCTAGCATTCAGAGGAGAAAAAACTGTATCTGTTTACTTTTGCAAATGATTTCTAACAATTTCATTAAGTGTGTTCTTTTTGTCCCTCAGCATCCATGGTCAATTCATAAATAAGTCTTATTGGCAGCACTTCAAAAGCATATTTTGAAACTATCTGCTGGTCTCCATCCTCACAGCTGCCATCCTGGTTCAAGCCACCATCATCTCTCACCAGTGTGACTGCAATAACCTCTCAACTGGCCTCCTTGCCTCTTCTCTTGCCCATCGACAGTCCATTCTTCACCCAACAACCAAAGTTCTTTTCAAAAATTTCTCTTGGCAATATTCTGTTATTCTGATTCAAAGGGCAGTATGCACTTGTGTCAAGAAATCTTTGAAACTCAGTTAAGAAATGAAGTTATATTCTGCCCAACATATACTATAGGAAAATGCATAACGACCCTTTTAAAAAGGGTCAGCCATCTATTCATTGATGTGCCTAGCATAGTTCATATAAAATAACCAAGACAGGGCCGGCTGAGTGGCGCGGTGGTTAAGCACTGGCCTGGGAAGCCAGTGGCCCCGGTTTGGTCCCACATATGAGGGCCAGTGATACTGCCCTCAAAAAAAATATAAAATAAAATAAAATAAAATAAAATAAAATAAAATAAAATAAAATAACCAAGACATTTAGTGAATAAAGAATCTTACAGGATGGTGCATAGAATGGTTTAAGAATCCACTTGCGTGCAAGTGCAAACAAATTTTTAAATATGTTAGGGGAAATTCAAAATAACCTATGAAACAAATATGAGACCTAATATTAATTAGGCAAAGCCATTATTGTTTGTTGATTGAGAAAACTGAAACCTACAAAGACACTACATACATCTGGGGTTCTCAGTGAGTTTGCAAAGTTTTTTTTTACCAAGAAAGAATTAGAAAAGAATTTGTGTAGCATATTTGTATGCATTTCTGATCACAGAGGCTTACCAATGGGCATAGTTTGCAAATGTATAAGATACAATAAAAATATCAATTCTCTTGACATCCTCAAGTCTAATCTTCCAAGCAAAGACCTCATAAAAGCTTCCCTTCCTTGTTGGTCATTCTATCTTTCGGAAATCAGAGGAGGCAATAATAATACTATCTGGATCAGACTGTGGGGAAGCTGTTGGTGATATGCAAATCACAGGAACTCAGGGAGATAGTGGGTCCCCATGGAATTTTATAAGTTATATTATCCCACCAACAAACAAATGAAAAATATGTGACTATCAGATACTTAACGTAGAATTTAGGAAGGCATATTTTTTTTAATTTCAAAGGAAAACTACATGATCCTAGGGTTAGACTCCCTCAAGAGGAAAATTATTCATCAGAGATGAGAGAATGTATAAAACAAACATCCCACCGTGCAATAGTTATGAGTATAGAAGGAACTCTCTGATAACCTCAGAACTAGGTAAGTAATGATTCTGGTGATAATGAACTAAGTGTAACTTGCTCAACTCAAAACCCAAGAATTTTCCTTGAATTTTCTATTTTCTTCACTATAGCATAGAATGTGCTTCAGTCTCCCACATATCCTCACAGCTTTAGACCAATGCTTTTGACATCATTGATAACAGGACCAGCTTATCATCTTTGTACGCAGCTTTCCAAAATCTGAGCCTATGGAAAATGTCAAAGAGTACAAATAGTACTTTTATATGTATTATTCAATTTGTATGTATATTATTCAGTTTGTATGTAACAAAATAAGAAAGAACAACTCATCTACTTGGTGGTGTCATGGTAACAGGTAGTATCAAAAAACATCCAACAAATGCTCACTGCACACCTGCTTTGTGCCAGACGATGTTGCTTGGCCATGGGTATATAGCAATAGGGGCACAGAAACAATTGCAGTGTGTCAGAATTCCGCAAGAGGAGCGCTTTTAAATTTGAGCGGTCAAGGTAGATCTTTCTAATAAGGAAGGCTTAAACCATTGCCTGAAAAACAAGAGAAGCAAGAAATGAAGAAGTGTGATCAGCAAGTCCGGAGCCTAGGGAAAAGAAACAAACTGGGCATGTATCAGGAAAGGTTTAATACCATAAATAGCTAGAGCATGAGAAGTAAAGGGCAGAAACAAAAGGAATGAAGTCAGAGAGGTAGGCAGGGCTAGCAGCTATGGAACTATCCGTGGTAAAATATTTCGATTTTATTCCAAGGGCAACAAGAAGTCACTAGGTGATTTTAAGCAAAGAAGTTGAGTGGCAAGCTCTGTATTTTGGAGAGATCCTTCAGCTGCTCTGTGAAAAAGTGCAGAGGGGCAAGGAGGGTGTGGCAAGGAGAACAGTCAAAGGTCACTAAAATAAGTCAGAAGAAGATAAAGGTAGTTTATATTATCTTGGTAGAAGCAAAAATGAAAGAGGTGAACAGATTCTCAATATGATTCGAAGGTACTTTCACAGGTCTTAACAATGGATTAGATTAGGAGCTGTGGCCAGAAGTGAAAAAATGAATGATTCCAAGGTTTTTGGTAACAATAATAGCAGATAATAACTACTTAAATAAAACAGAAATCCATGGGTCAAACCTCATATAAACAAGCAAATTAAACAGTGAGAAATTATTTATTTACAATGGAATGCCAACTAATATATGTTTAAGGAATGATATTAGAAAATCATCGTTTGGCAACCATCAAAGTACTAATTTAATCAAAAAACAATAGATGCTTTGACTTATAGTGAAATTTGGATGCAGATGGGATATTCACATAGTCTCACAATAACTTCCAAAAATATTTACTAACATACAAAGGTAAAAGAGTCACTTTAGAGTGATGGAAGTGATCAAAGTTAAAATTACTAATAACTACACAAATTGAAATTGCATGCAACCTGATAGGATGCAATGAAAAGATCACATTGATACCCAAGCCAAAAATGCATAACTTCAATCTAATCACGAAAAGTACCAGACAAAAACAAATTGAGAAGCATACAAAATAATTGGTTTGTAACTTTTAAAAATATCAAGGTAAGAGAAGCCAAGGAAAACTAAAGAATTTTTTCTAAATTAAAAGAGACTATTAAAAGAACTATGACAAATAAATGAAACATATGATTTTGGATTGGATTCTAAAAACATGAATGGGATAACTGGCGAGACTTGAATGAGTTCTGTGGATTGGGTGGAAGTAATTATCCACATTAATTTCCTGTTTTGGATAGTTGTATTGAGGCTTATAGATTTAAGAGAATGTACTTGTTTGCAGGAATTAGACACTAAAGTATCCAAGGGCGTTGAGGCATCATGAGGGCAACTTCCTCTCAAATTTTTCAGAAAAATATTCTTTGAACAATTTTTGCAACCTTTCTGAAAGGTTGAAAGTGTTCTTAAAAAAATAGAAAGGATTGCTGAATTATTGTACTATTTTATTTTGCTTTGTTTTTGTTTTTGTAAAGAGCATGGTCTTTAAACTGAATTGAGAAATAGAGGCTAAGATAGATGAAAAGATAGAAAAAGTCTCTGAGCCAGAATGGATTACTCAGCAGAATGTGGAAACCCAGATATATTCTCAGTCATAGTGTGAAATCTCTGAAAATTCATAGTGAATTGGAGAGAAGCCAGACAATTACAAATAGGAACTCCCCTCTTCTATTGTGGATTTCAAAACTACAGACCTGCAAGCCTAATCATCATCCCAAGCAACATTTAGAATAAGTAATTAAGGATATGGCTTGAAGCATTTCGAAAGACTAGTAATCACTTGGAGCCAATTGAACTAACTAAAAAAAAAGCATGGTTCCCTTTCCTCTTTTGTTCTTTAGATAGGTGGTTCTAGGTTGGTAAATCATGGTATTATTATAGTGTTTCTACTCATTGAGGAGGTGAATTACATCATCATCATGTACTATCAGAGACTAATACTCTGCATAGATATAGTAAGCGCTCAATAAATATTGTTAATGAGAGAAGGGGAGGGAGACAAGTAGGGAGGGAGGCAGTTAGGGAGGGAGGGAGGAAGGGAAATAAGGAAGGAAGGAAGGAAGGAAGGAAGGAAGGAAGGAAGGAAGGAAGGAACGAAGGAAGGAAGGAAAGAAGGAACGAAGGAAAAAAGGGAGGGAAGGAGGAAGAGTACATGCAATTTTAAAAATGCTCAGTAATGTGTTTAGGTGAATCAATAAATGACCAAGTAATCATATTGAAAACATTTCATTCATGAAATAATGCCAATGTGTTCAAGAATTAGCATATGCATCTTATAATTCCTTTAAGGTCCTTCTGTCAACCCTAATTCTCCTGCAAGCTGCAATGTCTTCTCTATTAAATACTTTGGAAGCATAGAATACCATCCACTTCTACGTTTATTTCCATTGGTCCTCTTCAGTGTATGAGAATCTGCCTTCTTCAAAAATTATTCTTCAAAAATTATTCTCTCAGTAGTCACCAATGAGACTCTAATTTCCAAATGTAAAAGCATTTTTTGAACCCACTGCCTTAGAAAACATCCTTCTAAGATCGTTTCTAATTAAAGTGCTGTGTCTTAAGCTCTTTTCATTGTGTGTTTGCCCATATTTAAGATAGACTTCTTCATAGCATGGAAAAGCTGTTACTATTATAATAGTGCTTCTATCAATTTCTCACCCTAGAGCAATTTAATTTTTTAAAAAACTTTTACAATGCATTCTATGTGTGGCATATGATTTAAGAGACTCTGAAAAGGGGAATAATAAGAGGAAACAAGATAAAGATGTATGAAAAAATGAAAATGATATAAAAACTAATGGTGTGACCCGATTAACCTTGTCCCATAATGCAAGACTGTGACAATGTTTAGATCAAAGGAAAGTGATCTTTACATAATGTAAAATTACTCCATGGAGCTCTGAACCGATGGATAAGATTGAGGTAAATTACTCAGCATGCTTAAAGGTGAGAATGAGTAACCTTTCAGATAAGGAGAATTAGAGTCCATTCCAGAGGCCAGGATTTTTTAAATGGTCTCAGCATCCAGATGGCATAATCCACTGTAGTTAGAACTCTCAGCACAAAAAATTGAAATTCTTTGTTGAATAGAGCTCAATTAGATTTACATACATGTGGTATACATATGTTTGTGCACATACACAAGTAGAACTTTGTTAAGAAATAAAATAAAGCAAACATGAAATAACTAAAATTATGTTATCTAATATTTTCATTGAAGAAAAAAAACTGCCTGATTGAGTGACATCCTTTCTATAACACTGTACTGAATAAAATAACAGTATAGTAGTGGTCTAACTCTTTTTCTAATGGTTAATTTCATAACACTCACTATACCTAAGGTTTGGGGAAGGAAAAAATCACCACCACCACCAGTTTGGAAAAGGCAGAGTCCAAGGTACTAGTTTAATCTATGTCCCTGACTGGTTATAAGACTTCAGTACCAAGATGTAATGGAAAGACTAAGAGCTTTGAAGTCTGACAGCCCTAGATTTGAATTATGAAATTGGAATGTCTCTTCCAATAAAGTTATGCAATAAAGTTGCATAACTTTATTTAGTTGTTTAAATTATGAGTCTCTGTATTGTATCTGTAAATGGGGGAAACTTACATGGATTGTAACAGAGTCTAAAAATTCTCTGTACATTTTAAGAACACACTAAATGTAATTTCTTCTTTCTTCATTAACCACTGAAGAGTTTTAGTTTCCACATCTATTAAATGAAGATAATAGTTACTGGCCAACCTATCTTAAAGGGTTGTTTAAGGGATAAAATGAGATTACATATGTGACACTGCTTTGAAAAGTGAAAAGTAGCCACAAAAATTAGGGTAGTATGCTATCCTAATTATTCATTATTGACTTGTATATGAAGCTATCAATGATAGATGATATGCCAAGAATACATGAACACCAAAAAACTAAAAAGACATGTAATTTTCTTTTTTTTTACAATTAATTACTCTGATTTATGAGGGTTATATAATAATGTCTATCTTACAAAAAACAAAATCTGTGTGATGAACAACATGTTGAATCTTTACACTGCCATTTACTCTATCAATATGACAGTAGGAGGGGTCACTTCAATGCCAATTCTGTATTAGGAAATATTCTAAGTGCATAAAGGATATCTCATTTAAATCTCATAATAACCCAAAGATGCCTCTATATTTCATTTTTCCTGAGTGACTGCATGGATCAAAGCTAATGTATATAAATCACTGAACATGATAAATGATAAGCATTCCACAAACAAACACTGTAATTATTATTACCTTATGGTACACACAGGAAGGAATTTCATTACTTTTATAGATGGGAAAAGATTCCAACCAAAGAAGAGAAATGGTTACATATAGTTAGAAGACTAGTTGGGCTCATATACTGACTAATACACTTGACACTCTGATCATATATTTATTTGTTCTGTTGAAAACCACTCCAAAGACCAGAAAATCTGGAGTCCACCTGAAGATTAACCAGTACATGCTAAAGCTTATTTTTATTTTTATCTACAACCATAGAACTCAAAAAAAAAAAGTTATGGAGTGAACCTCGGGACTGGATTTTCCTTTAGTAGTTCTGGTTTAAAATGATGTGCCCAGGAGACTGGTCAAGATGGTGAGCAGGTAAACACTCACTTCTGAAATCTAATACCCTGCCATCCCCACTTTGTCCAGAAATGTCTTATATACACAATGTTGCCCACTTTCTTTAGAATTTTTGTGCCTATGTTAATTCCCCATGTGCCTGTATTAAACATTTGATTTTCTCCTGTTAATCTGCCTATGTTAATTTGATTATTAGCCCAGCTAGAAGAACTTAGAAATCAGGAGGGAAAGTATTAATTATTATTTTTGCACTCCCTACTACAAACATTATACTACGTCTCTCCTGCATGCTTTTATAGAACAATTTCTCACCCTAAATCATTATAATTTGCTCATATTAGTCTGTGGTCGTGAGGACAGGAATGGTGTCTTACTCATTTTTGTATCCCTCCCATCTCACATAATACGATGCACAAAATAGTAGAAACAGGTACAGAGCACATATTATGTACTAGACACTATTTCCAGGACTTCATGTGGATTCACTCATTCAGTCCTCTTAACAACTCTAAGATGCAGGCACTATATAACTTGCCACATTTTATGGAGAAGGAAATTAAGACACACGGAAGTTAATCAGCGTGCCCAGGGTAGCATACTGAGGCCCTGGGCGTTCTTGGTTGAGAGTCTTTGCTTTTAAATTCTGTATTACTTTACCTTTGAAATCAATACATGTCTGTAGGTTACATTTATAACACTTTCAGCTCAGCAACAGTTCACAGCCTTGCTTTCAAAAAACAGGTGCCCTATCCAGGGTACGTACAGCCAAGGCATAAACCTGGTCCAGAGTGTTCAGGCCAGAAGGCAATACCTAAGCCTCATAGTCTGTGTCTCGCCCCCATTCCATCAACAAAATCAACATTCATTTTTGTCATCAACTCTCAGGATTCATCATTGATGCTTAATAGTATCACTTGCATTTCTGTGAGACTGGCGCTGGCTTCAATTATTCAGAATACATTTGTCTGTTTTGCAGGTGCCAGAAAGCTCAATGTTACCCAAAAACCTGTAAGAATTATTGAATAACCAAGAGAATCAATGCAAGAAAGATCTATGGGACACTTGGGTATCTTATGTTAATATTTTAATAATAAATATAGTCATGTAAGTCAGAATATCCCAATGCATATTACCTGACATACTGGTTCTTTAGAATTTAATAAATATTACACTTACATAAGAAATTCTTGACAGAGATCCAAGATGGTAGAGTACATAAACACTATGCCTGCTTCCTTTCATGAACACATTAAAATTACAACTAAATTATAGAACAATCAACATGGAGAACCATCTGAAGTCTAGACAAACAGAAGTTTTATAACTAAGGATATAAAGAAGCCATGATGAATCTGGTAGGAGGGGCAGAGACACAGAACTGGCTAACCCCAAACCTCTATGTGGCATTTGAGAACTGGGAGGGATATTTTGGCCACAAAAGTTTCCCCCAGAGGAGGGAGGGATCCCAGTCACAAACCAGTCTCCCCAGTCTTGAGTCTGGTGCCAGAAAGAGGAGCCCCCAAGTCATCAGGCTGTGAAAAACAGTGAGGATTCTGAACATCCAGGTGAGATGGAAAGCTAAGAGAAACCCAGATGTCCTTTTAAACGGCCCACACACA
Source organism: Aselliscus stoliczkanus (assembly GCA_033961575.1). Lineage (NCBI taxonomy): Eukaryota > Metazoa > Chordata > Mammalia > Chiroptera > Hipposideridae > Aselliscus > Aselliscus stoliczkanus. Next base: position 119,957,761 of record CM066736.1, read on the forward strand.
GACTCTCTAACTCACAGGCACACACATTAGGCTCCGAGGGAGGGACAGTAACTTCAGGGGTATTGGAGACATACGGGGGGCAGACTGAGGTGTGTGGCTTCATAGAGAGGACTGCAGGACAGTCGCCATTTTCTCTGTGTGGGGTCTTTCTCCCATGTAGCCATCAGACAGGCACCATCTTTCCTGTGTTGAGCCCTCTTCCACAGGTCAAATCTGAATATGACTGGCTTGGTAAGCTCTGCTCACTTCATCCTGCTGACTCACTGGGACCCTGCCCCATGCAACTCTCTGGGTTATCTTCTCCACAAGCAGCCAGACCCTCCAGTATTGCACTTTTTCTTGGAAAGTCCATGAGCCTCGGGCAGGTGGCAACTGGCCTTGGTGTGCTCTGAGACTTTTGGTGTGCTTTGAGTAGCTCCAGGATCAGGCTTGGCACCAAAACAGAATTTATATTAACCTGTTGACCATATTCTTCCCACTGTAGTGACTCCCTGCAACCCTGTTTCATCCAACCTATGTACTGTATGAGGCTTTACCAGTGGCTGAATCTTAAGGAAGCCAGCAGGTGGCAGCAGGCCTCAGGGTGTCCTGGCATTTTGAGGAGCTACCCCAGGCCCAGTACTGGTGGCAGACATCCTCAGTTTGTGGTGTGGCTTCTTCCATGTGAATCCAGGGTTAGCACAGGCAGCAAACAACTGCAGATCACTCTGTAGCTCCTACCAGGTAGTCCCTGGCTGCTCATAGGCAGTGGGAGACTTGGGCCTGCGCTGGAGCCCCTGGCAAAAGGCCCCAAAACCAACATACTTGGAGGCTAGCTTCAGACCACAGCAGAACACTGCACAATTGGTCCCACAGGTGGCATACCCAAAAGGTGGTCTCAACAGGCACCAGAGCTTGATGGGTCAAATCCCACTCCATACAGGGTGAGTCCCCTGCACAGCAGCCTATAAACTGTGGACAAGGCCAAACCCCACAGCCAATCAGCCTGAAGGTCAGTCCCCCTCATTGACATGCCAATGGCAATCAAGGCTCAACTATAATAGGCGGGCACACATAACCCACATAAGGAACACTGCTGGAGCACCCAGATCAGGTGATTAGGGATGCTGTGCCAGGGCCCCACAGGGCACCTACTACATTAGGCCACCCGGCCAAAACTGGGAGACATAGCAGATCTACCTAATACCTAGAACAAAAGCCTAGGCAGCCAGAATGAGGAACAAAGAATTATGTCCCAAATGAAAGAACAAAAGAAAACTCCAGAAACAGAACTAAACCAAATGAAGGCAAGCAACCTACCGGATACACAGTTCAAAACAATGGTTATAAGGATGCTCAAGGAATGTAGTGAGAACTTCAACAAAGAGACAGCAAACATAAAAAAGGACACAGAAACCATAAAAAAGAACCAATCGGAAGTGAAGAATACAATAACTAAAATAAAGAATACTCTATAAAGAATCACCAGCAGACTAGATGAGGATCCAATCAGCAATTTGGAAGACAAAGTATCTGAAAAGCAAAAAAAAAAAAAAAAAAAAAAAAAATCCAACAAAGTGAGGATAGTTTAAGAGACCTCTGAGATAACATCAGGTGTGACAACATTCGCATCATAAGGGTACCAGAAGGAGAAGAGGGAAAGCAAGGGATTGAGAACCTATTTGAAGAAATAATGACTGAAAATTTTCCTAACTTGATGAAGAAAATGGAAGCTCAGGGAGATCCAAACAAGATAAACCCAAACAGGCCTACACCTAGACACATTACAATTAGAATGGCAAACATTAAAGACAAAAAGCATCATGGGGAAGGCAACTAGTAATTTATAAGGGACCTCAGATAAGATTGTCAGCTAATTTCTCAAGAGAAACTCTGTAAACCAGAAGGGATTGACACATATTCAACATCATGAAGATCAAGGACCTACAATCAAGATTTACTCTACCGAGCAAAGCTATCATTTAGAATCAAAAGACAGATAAAGAGCTTCCCAGACAAGAAAAAGCTAAAGGAGTTCACCACAAAACCACCACAGAAGGGAAAAAAATATCAAAATAATGAATAATAAACTGGAAATAACGACATGCCTATCAACAATTACTTTCAATGTGAATGGATTAAATGCTCCAATCAAAAGACATAGGAGGGAGCCAGACAAGGGGCACGTTGGTTAAGAGCTGGCTTGGGATGCCAGCAGCCCCAGTTCGGATCCCACATATGAGGGCCAGTGACACTGCCCTCTACAGCTAAGATGGTGAACAACAGCTCCACCTGGAGCTGGGCTGCGTAGGTCCCTGGGATGGCATAGCTGCAGCCCCTGCAGCAGTGGGCTGCCATAGGCTACAGTGAGTGGCTGGCAGCCAGTGTGAGCTGCCAAGAGCTGCTGTGAGTGGCTGTCCAGAGTCCAACGACCTATCTGCCTCACCCAAGAAGAACGCAATGACGGTACCAACATGGGCCAGTGAACCAACGTCCTCCACAACTAGACTGAACAACAAAAGGACAGCAATTTGTCTGTTCCCCTTCCCCGGATCCCCAACGCTGTTCCCCTCCCCCAATTCCCCAATAAAATCTTTAAAAAAAAAAAAAAGACATAGGAGGGCTGAACACATCAGAAAACAAAACCCCTTACATATGTTGCCATCAAGAAAATCACTTCAGATTAAAAGACACACAGAGATGGAAAGTAAAGGGATGGAAAAAGATATTGCATGATAATAGAAACAAAAATTGAAAAACAAAAAAAGTTGGGGTAGCAATACTTATACCAGACAAAATAGATCTTAAAACACAGGCTATAAAAAGGGACAAAGAGGGCCGGCCTAGTGGCCCAGTGGGTTTAGGTCCCACATATGAGGGCCAGTGACACTGCTCTCAAAAAAAAAAAAAAGGGACAAAGAAGGACCCGTAATCCCACTTCAGGGTATTTATCTGAGGAAACCCAAATGCTACTTTGAGAGGACATGTGCGTCCATATGTTCATTGCAGCTCTGTTTACAGTGGCCAAGATGTAGAGGCAGCCTAGGTGTGTGTCAGTGGAAGAATGGATAAAGAGGAGGTGGTACATATGTACAGTGGATTTCTCGGGCATGGATGGGAATGGGTTCTTGCCATCTGTGGCGGCATGGGAGGATTGAGACGGTGTTGTGCTGAGTCGAGTAGGTCAGACAGTGAAAGACAGAGGCAATGTGATTTTGCTTGTATGTGGAATCTAAACAACAAAATAAACCAACCAAACAGAAACCAACTCATAGATACAGAGAACATATTAATGGTTGTCAGATGAGAGGGAGTTGGAAGTGAGTGAAAAAGAGGAAGGGATTAAGAAATACAAATTTGTTATAACATAGTAATGATGGGGATGTAGGGTATATCAAGGAATAGAGTCAATAATATTCTAATAACTGTAAAGTGTCATACTGGTACTAGATTTGTTGGGGTGACAGATGAGAGGGTTTTGGGGGGCAGGGTGAGAAAGGTGAAGAGATTAAGAAGTACAAACTGGTAGTTACAAAATAGTTATTGGGGTGTAAAGTAAATCATAGGGAATATAGTCTATAATATGGTAATAAAACTGTATATTGTGCCAAGTGAGTACTAGACTAATCAGGGGGCTCATTTCTTAAATTATACAAATGTCTAACCACTATGCTCTACAACTGAAATTAATATAAAATAATATTGAATGTCAACTGTAATTGAAAACTTAAAAAAGGAAGGAAAAGGTGAAAGGGAAGAAGAGGTCCAAATTTCCAGGTATAAAACAAATAAGTCATGGGGATGTAATGTACAGCACAGGGAATATAGTCAATAATACTATAATAGCATGGTACATTATCAGATGGTTGCTGGACTTATCATGGAGATCACTTCTTTAGGTTTATAAATGTTGAATAACTATAGTGTACCCTTGAAACTAATGTAATATTGTATGTTAGCTATATTTTAATAAAAATCTTAATAATTGTACAGAATTGCTTGCAGTTCCCCAGGACATGCTTCCACTTGTTCTAACAAATGGATTTTCTGACACAACCCCAGGCAACACACCACCTGCCAGTAATCAGTTCTAACATTTCTATTCCTGGAAGCCCTTCGTGACCATGACCCAAGATCATGGGCTCATCTTATCTATTCTTATTGCACATTTGAGTGACGCTATCATCACACACATCACATGTCTGACTCACCTCTGTGTTCTGAAAGGCTGGTATAGCACTGCATGGCACAGAGTAATAGCTTTATACAAGGGTATTTACAGTGCCCCACTTTACAATGGGATGGGAATAAAAGCCTTACACGTATGACTTCAACTCATGTCCCCCATTTACCGATGAACGGGAGAAATCTAGTCTTTCCCTATGCAGCACTCCCCCTGCTTGTTCAAGAATACCCCATATTAAAAAAGGCTAATTTCAAAAAAAAAAAAAAAAAGGCTAATTTCTTTTAGTTCAGTGGCGCCCCCTTGTGACCAGCACATCCTACAACAACCATTGGAAATTGGTTGAAAGAGCCATTAGCTAGCTGCTCTGGCTGCCTATCTCATCTGACGCAATGAAGTTGAGGTCAGAATTCCTGCTCTGTTCCCTAGCAACCATACAACTCTTGGCCAAGAATTCAAATGTTCATTAAAGTATAGGAAAATAAAGTTTCCTCACTTGTAAGACTCCGTCAAGTCTGACCCACCCCAAAATTGACCCAGGTTTCCAGTATTGCCACTCGTGAACACGTTTCTCCTTCCATTTCCCCCGGGCACAGCTTGCCAGTGGAAGGTGGACAGGGATAGGGAAGGATCTAGACCCGCATTGGGTCAGACACGGACTTACTCTTCCTCCTTCCTGTTTCAATGGGCTCAATGCAGAAGCTGGTTTGGTTGCCCATCTCTCTCCTCTCCAGTGGAGACTTTCAGGGTCCAATGCTTGCCTTGGGGGTGTGATCAGAGTTTACCAGGTCCATCCACCCCAAGAGGTTCCAGAAACCTTTCATCTTAGAGTGAAGATTTAGGATCTCTATCTTGTCTCCCAACCCCTAAGAGGTCCACATCTCTTAAACAAACTTTACTACATAACAACAATTTTTCTCTCTGAAGAACAAATACATGTTTTATGTGAGGGAGAAATCCAACAGATCCAAACAGCAAATCCTACAGAAAAAGAGGTCAAGATTGACAGAAAGAACACTGGTAAACACCTCCCCCTCCCTTCACATGGCTACTGCTCCCCCGTAAAGACATTTTTGCCCCATAACCAAATCTTTCCACAAGGGTAAAAGCTTAATTCGGGCTTCCATGCTCTGAGCCCAGTCAGTCATGTAAAATCAAGCCTAAGGTGTTCCCACTGGGTTCCAAAACCTCTGTATTGTTTCACTTTAACAACTCATTGACATTTCTATTTCTCATTAATCAGCTTTAACATAGTTTACAAATTGTCCTGGTAGCACGTTCACCAATCCCCTGGATTTACAGAACTCACCTCACTTCTTAAATATCACATCAGACAGAAAATGTGTCACGTTCCATAAATATTAAAAAATCAATAATTGCTCCCGGAAATCCTGTATTTATTCAAATTCTAGGCAAGATAAATGATGACTAGAAATATCGTTCTTTTAAAATTCAGAAATATGACACATCTGATTACTTATTCTTTGGATGCTTCTACAATGCACCTGGCTTCAATAATCAGAGGCTCAGCCTGCCTCTCTTACTCTTCCTTCTGCTATGTTTTTATTATTTTACATATATCTCTATATGAACATTTATATTTAGCACACCATCCTCATCATGCAGGCGTGAGAGACATAGGATTACACTAGGAGTAGCTGAGACAAAGAGAGAGAGAGAGAGAAGAGAGATACATAGATAAATAATATAAATACATATTTATATTTTTATATTATGTTAAATGTATTTCATATAACTATAATGTGTATTGTATTAAATATATATGTTTTTTAGTTATATACATTCACTAAATACTTTCAAGATGTATAGTAAATATTAGAAAAGTTTACTAACTAAATATTTTAGAAAAAATGAGATAAAGAAGATATGGTGTGCACAGGCACACTATGGAATATTATTCAGCCATCAGAAAGAAGAAAATACTGCCATTTGTGACAAAATGGATGGCCCCTGAGGGCATTATGCTACATGAAATAGGCAGACAGAGAAAGAAAGATATTGCATGATATCACTTACAAGGAATTAAAAAAAGAAAAAAAGTCTAACTCATAGAAGAGAGAGCAGTAGAGTAGTTGCCAGAGAGGCTAGGGGTGGGGGGAGGGATAGGGAGACGTTGGTAAAGGGTACAATCTTTCAGCTATAAGATAAGTAAGGTCTGAGGATCTAATGTACAACACGGGGACTGTAGTTGATAACACTGTATTGTGTAATTGAAATTTGCTAAGAGAGTAGGGCTTACATGTTCTCTCCAAAACAAACAAACAAACAAAAATATGCAAGGTGATGGATGTGTTAATTACCTAGATGAGGGGAATCCTTTCACAATGTACTCACACATCAAAGCACCATAATGAACCCTTTAAATATTGTACAATTTTAGATGTCAATTATACTTCAAAGAAGCTGAAATTTAAAAAAAAAAAAAGAAAATGAGAAAAAATACACAAGCTGAAATATAGTTTTCTGTTGTTCCAGTCAGTTGTCGTGCATACCACCTGGTAAACAAGCCACTTTGAAGACAACTAGTTTAAACCTTTTTTTGTAAAGGGCCAGCAAACTTTTGCTACATATGGCTAGATCGCAAACATTGTAATCAATGTTTATCAATGGCTAATCAACAATGCCATTGTAGCATGAAAGCAGCCACAGACAAAACATAAATGAGCAAATGTGGTTGTATTCCAATAAAATTCTACTAACAAACAGAGGCAGAAAGCTAAATATGGCTCTGCTGGTTGGCAATCCTTCGTTTAAAATATGATGGAAAAAGATGTTCAAGGAAGTAGTATGAAAGTAAGCCCATGCGAACTATTGAAAAAGTCATTAAAGCTACCATTTTGTGTGTTTATTCTCGCCAAAACTCTTTCCTTCCTCATGACCACACACCCCTTGGCCCTGATTTAGGATGTGGATCTAAAAAAGAGGGAATAAGACAACCAGTACACACCTATACAAGCAGCAGAAAGAGAGGAGCCTGGCATCCTTTGAGCGTCTGAATCCAGCTATCTCTGAAATTAGCAAAACCATGTCTCTGCTTCCTACATGAGCCTGTAGGGGAGGAAATTATCTTTCCTCTACCCATCTTAGCTTCGCTACTGGGCCTCTGTAACAAAAGACAGATTAGCAAGAGAAAAGTATACAAACTTATTTAATGTAAGTTTTACATGACATGGGAGCCTTCACTAGGAAATGAAGATCTGAAGAAACAGTTAAACATTAGTATTTTTACACTAGGTTTGATGAAGACTTCAAAGTCCTGGGGAAAATGTGGTAAGACAAAGGAATGTGAGCTAAGATTAGTCAACCAGGGAAAACTTAGTAAGTCCTGTTCACTCAAATTCCTTCCAACATCCCTCCGTCTTGGAGATAGGGGTGCTCCTTTCCTCCAGGCATAGGAAGGGCACCTCTAACAGGAGGGTGTTTGGAACTGCTTCAGGGGGTGTCAGAAAGTCTTTCCTGCACCTGCTGTTTCTCAAATTCCATCAGCTTAAAATATTGACTATGCCAATGTGCCATATTTTGGTGTGTATGTCCTAGAAGCCATCAAGCCTCTACATTCCCTATTAACTTTTGTTAGCTGTAGTTGGATTTTCATCATTTGCAGCTACCAGTAATATATCCTGATTAATAATGCATTATTTCATTTAATCCTAACACAATTCTATGACTCTATGAAAGAAATTCTCATTTTATAAGTGAGGAAACTGAGGTGCAGAGAAGCAACTTGCTGAAGTGCATGTTCCCAGGAAGCAGTGTGGCCGGGTTATGAACTCTGATGACCCCTCCTTTTCAGTGAGCCCTAGGAGATCGACTGTCTCTCCTGAAAATTTATAAAGTTGGGTGTAGCCCTCACAAAAGAATAAATACACAGAATCAATTCCAGAAGCCACCACTTGTGTCACTGAGTTGAATTCCTATTTAACTAAGAGAAAATGGGTATCGACCAAAGCTGGCTTGATTGCAAATGTCAGGCTCTTTGAATTATTAGGAACAGCGATGAAAAATTGATTACATTTAAAACATCCTGTGAAAAGTTTTACAATCCCACATTAAGAAACAGTGTTAAGCAAATAAGAACTAATTGTTCTCAGCTGCACTGTCTGCCTTTCCAGTACAATGCATATTCATTTCATTTGAACAAGAAAGGTAAATAAAAATAAAAAGTCCCAGATCTCATTCACATTCAATCACTGTAATTCTGAACTTAAGGTTATCCTCCTAAGGGAAGATAGCAAGGCAACAACTAATGCTTTCCGGATCAGTTCAAACTGGCCTAGAAACCTCTACCTGCCCATAACAATGCTGACACCCAAGAAAATTCACAGGGAAAGAATACCACATACCATGCAATAGATGTGCATCAAAAAGTTGGCATGTGAATTTGCGGAGTGGGTTAAATTATTTTAAAGGTATTTAAAATATAGTTCACTTAAAAAAAAAAAAAGGTCAATAAATATATCCTCTGCCTTCACACGCTTCCAGCATCAAATGGCAGGAGTTTGACTGGTTAGAACTCTGAGTTAGCTAATCCCATTGGCCTCACTGCCTTATGCTTCATAAGGAGTCAAAATAGAGAATCCTGGCCAGCCCCTCACATCTACTCCCCTCCCCAGACTGTGATTCCTCTCCTCCTGTAGCAGACAGAATAGGCTAGGGTATGTTGCAGTAACAAACCATGCCAAAATGTTCAGTCGCTTAAAACAACATATGTTTATGTCTCATTCAAGTAAAATGTGCATCACATGGTCACAGGTAGGGTGACTGACTGTTCTTCCCAGTTTGCCTTGGACTTTCACAGTTTGGACACTTCAAGACCCAGGAAACTGGGACAGCTTGTCATCTACAAGACAGCTCTGTTCTACATTGTACCCCAACACTGGGCAGCATATTCTTAGCTGGACCTGTACTTTGAGGTAACCCAACCTAAGAGGGTGTGATGGCCATGCTCTTAATTTGATGCATGCCCCAATGCTGAGTTTTAATTGTTCTTTTCTGTTCTAAGGTTTTGTCAGTAATATATTTTTTTTCTGTTTGGAATTGGGAATAGTTTATTCTTCCAACCATGAAGCACCTTTTTGTGTATATATTTTATTTACCTTAATTGATGCTAACAAATCTCCTTTCCCCCCAAGTATAGCCATCTACAACTAGTACATAATACTATAAAGTTTTCTTCTCTGAACTTTGACCCTGGACCTACACATTCATTGGTACATGGTCTATCTCCCAAGTTACCTCCAGTGACAATTTTACCAAATGCTTTAGCTCAGAGCTGCATGGATTGTCACTTTCTAGCCTTTGAAGCAGTTACTATTTTGTTTTGGTTTTTACCACTCAGTCCCTAAGCAAATGCAATATATTTAACTTTTTATGGCAGCACTATTTTGAGGCATTAATTTCTATATTAGTCAAAATAAGCTAGATTATGGTGAGGTAACAAATTCCAAATTTCATTCGCTTAAAAAAATGCAAAATTTCGGGGCTGGCCGAGTGGCGCAGTGGTTAAGCACTGGCTTGGGGAAGCCAGCGGTCCCAGGTCTCACATATGAGGGCCAGTGACACTGCCCTAAATAAATAAATAAATAAATAAATAAATAAATAAATAAATAAAAATTAAAAATGCAAAGTTTCAGTCCCTGTCCCTGCTTCGTGTCTGTCACAGATCAGCAGGAAAGCCCTGGTCCAGGACCTCAAAGTGATACAGAATCAGTATTTAAAATGTTAATGGCTGCCAAGGCAGAGAGAAGTGAATATAGTAAATCCTGAACTAGCTCTTAAAACTTCCATCTAGAAGTCACACATATCACTTCTGCTCACTTGTCACACTGGTCCAAGCAAGCCACTTGGCCACCCCCAATTAAAAGGGGATGAAAAGTACAATAATGCCATGTACCCTGAAAAAGTGAGAACTATAGTATTTGTGGTCAGTCCTAAAGACTACCAACTCCATGCACCTCCCACCCCAAACTCTATCTCCATTCTTAACATTCTTAGTACACCCTCTAAAACTCTTTCAATCATTACAAAGTATATCTAATCCCAGAGTGTATCTAATCTCTCTCTTAGGTAACCATCCCTCCTATGCCCTTCTCCAAACTTTTCCTTCACTCTTTTTTCCTTTCCTTCTCATAAACACAGTCACCTACTTCTCCTCTCAGAGTCAGCATATAGGGTCAAGAATAATTCTTGTTTCATAAAATCCTACCTCCAGACCATTATTCTTCCATCTTTGTGCAAAAAGCATCTTTCTTTTAGGTGATTACATACTACTGTATCTCATCTATCCTTCCTCATCACTACCATCCATGCCCAGCTTTTCTGTTCACTGACTTTCTCAACTCTAATGACCTTCGCTTGTCTTCTACTCCAACCCCTCAATCCCATGACAACTCTCTAGTTCTTGTGTTCACTTGGAACCTGTGCTCCATCTTCGCAACCTTAAGTTTAAGTATCTCACTTTCTGGTCCCAACCTCCTGTACTTTCGTGCCTGTTTGAGACTACCAGTATTGCTGTCAGTTCTTTTTCCTACTCAGCTGTTAGAGTAATTCAAATGAAAAATGGACTATTTCACTCTTAAACAGTTTACCTGCTTAAAATCCTTCCGAGGCTCCCCACTGCACAATGATTTTCAAACTTGGCTGCACATTAGAGTCAATTAAAGAGCTTTTATAAAATCCTGATGCCAGAGCACATCCCCGATCAATTAAATTTTTGGGGTGTCAAGCATCAGTAGTTTTTTAAGCGCTCAAGTGATTCCAATGTGCAGCAAGGATTGAGAGCCATTGACCTAGAAGATAAAAGTCCAACCATGAAAGGTAAGGTACTTGAAAAATTGGCAGCTTTTTTCCCCAAATATCTTTTTCCAACCACCTGCATCAGAGTCATCAATAATGCTTATATTCCTGGGCTCCACCCCAGGATATTGAATTATAGTGACTCAAGCTGCATTTCCAGAATCTGATTGTCACTAATTCTCCAGATTCTAATGTATGCTGCAAACTGAGACCATTTCTCGGTTTGCACACTTTGACTAGTCACACTTAACTTTTGACCTGTCCCTACAAAAGTGGATTATGGTAAACTAAGCCCATTAGACAGAACTGTGACCTGTAATCCATAACCACATGTTGGTCACATTACCAAAAGTGCAGAAAAGATGAAGCAGACTGGTAGACAAAAACAAAAACATCGTGAGAGATAGTGAAGATCAAGAGAAGAGAGATCTGTAGAGCCATGTTGGATTCTGATGTATTCTGCTCAGGTCGAGGCTGTGATTCCATTAAACCCCTTTTCCTTAAAAACTTGCATCTACTCCTTATTTACAAATCACCTAACAAATACATTCCCCATATTTAGTACTTTTCCAGCAGTGACCTTCAGCCTACCAAACATCGATGAATATTTGCTGAATGGATCATTTGATTTCAGTGTCCAAAAACTCTCGGTTAAGGTTGAAAGAATTCTGGGTACCTCTGTGCCACTAAGATAATGACTGTAAACAGTGTCAGATTGCTCAGCTTTTATAGATCTGAAGTCTCAGTCTATCCCTGCCAGACATTTTCTATTGTCTTTGCCCTCTCAAAATACAGAACTCTCCTCCATCTGCCAACCCAACACTAAGGGCATCATATTTTTTATTCATCTAAGCCAAATCTCTTCCTGTCATCCAGTGATGTCTGGTAGCCAGCTCACAAGAGTCAGTTGTTAAATATTCAGGAATTCTGCAAGCTCATTTTTCACATCTTTGTTAGTTTGAAATCAGCCATGGTGGGACTATTCATACTATGGAAATTAGTAAATGCTACAAATCAGAGCTTTTCTTTTTTTCTTTATAAAGCCAGTTTACCATTAAACCACTCCCCTCACATAAATATCTTCTTTATATAGTCATTTAGAGTTTACAAAGTTTTTCAAGTTCATTATTACATTTGAATTCCTACAATAACACTATGAAGAAAGTATTGCTTTCCCCATTTCATAAAGAAAACTGAAGCTTAACGTGGTTAAATAACTGTCTATTATCACTTCAAAGAGATAGATTTGAGAGGGCAAAGAGATTCAAAAAGAAAGATTTGACCCCCAGTTTATACCTCTTTCCAAAAGAGTACTTTATTGAATAAGGTTAATTACGTCTACACCTAAGAAAAAGACTACACATGCTTTGCCTGATTCATTCATGCCTGTCTTTCATTCATCAACAGACATTTATAAAGAGACTGCTGGGTGTCAGACTTTATGTCAGGCACTGGGATTACAAAGATAAAAAAGGCACCCCTCCTGTCCTTCAAGACCTCTCTATTGGAAGACATCTTAACACATACATGGCAATAGTGTGTTATATAGAGCCCTGAGCCCATATATATTCACTGTGGCTGGGAAGAAGTCAGATGTCTGCCAACGAATCATGCTCTTGACAGTAATGAAGTTTATTCCATTTCAGGACAACCAGGAACACCACTTTAAAAAACCTCACAGCCTCATTCTTCCCAATACACATGATACATGACATGACAATTCTACAAAACATATCTCTACCTAACTAATATGCCAAAGATCAGGGACCAAAAGAAAATACCCATTTTTCCCTCTCAAGATGTACACCCAAGCAATGCAAACACATTATGATTGGTTTCCTTACATCTGCCAAGAGGCAATATGTCAAATAAATAATTTAGGCCAGCTGAGGCACCACAAGAAAACAAAGCCATCAGTCATCTCAGCTGCATTATTGATTGCCAATAACAAGATACTTGCTAAGACAAATAACTCAGCTATTTTACTAGTGAGGTTTTAGCCTATCTGAAATACATAAATCATATTGAAATGTTTGTTTTTTTTAAGTTATACAAACATCTATAATCACCTTTGCGTTTTTGCAGTCAATCTAAGGTAGCTCTTCATATGTGGAATCTAGATTCATTATTTGCCCACTTACACAATGTTTCTCTAAAAGTTACACGTGTGCTGTGTCTATCTAATGGAGAGCCACACTTGTTTATGCTTATTCCTATAAGACTTATATTGATTTAGAGATAAAAGAGTAAAATGTAACCACTTTAATCAAATTAATCCATTTCAGATAAATCAAGGTGTGATAGAATAAATACATGGCAGGTGGAGTCAGAAGACGTAGATTGAAGGGTAGCCTATTGGTTCTGTGACTGAGGACATCTTTTTCTTATCCAAGTTGTGGCTTCCTTCACAAAACCAGAATAACATCACCTGGACTGCCTACCTTGTGAGGGAATTGAGAGAATAGTAAAAGTTTCTTCTATAAATTAATTATCAAGAATGGGTGTATCTGTTTGATATTCTAAGCAGGAACAAATGAAACACTCAAATAAGTATAATTCCAGGGGGGCTGATTTATCGAGGGACTGATCACAAAGGTGTGGGTGGGAGTAGAGGAACCACAGGGATGGTGCAGGAACTTGAGGCTAGTAGCATCATAACTGGTTACTGTAAGCCTCAGAGAATGTACACGTAAGGTGGAGGAGATTACCTGAAGAATCCAGAATGGCAGAATCATGAAGATCAGGCTACCCCGAGAAGAGCAAAAACCTTCTTTCATAGACAGTCTGCCCAGGTAACCTCCCAGTAAAGGAGGCAGAGGGATGTATTCTCGTTTCTTCCCATTGGCTACAGTTTGCCAGCAGCCAGGAGACACAGGAGCTTTTTGTATATGTAACTCACACAGGTCAGGATCCTTGGGCAAAGAGCATGGCGGAAAAGGTAGGAGAGTGTACCTGGAAGGTCTATAAGGCAGAAATCTAACCTGGTGGGAAACAATCTGTGTTACGATTATTCTATCCTTCAGATACCAACCCCAAAGCCATATTCCAGTTTTCCTCTCCCAAGCTCCCTTTCAACTCAGGGATGAAATCATGTCAACTTTCTATCTGCCATTTCTGTCACATCCATCTCCTGGTATCCATGTCCATTGTCTTTATTCATGCCTATATTTGGCAGGAATCATGTTATCACAAGTATAGAGACCATCTCAAAGTGGCTTAAGCAGTAAAAGGAACTCATTGTCTCATTAACCAAAAACTCCAGAGAAATTACATCCTCAGCTATGGCTGGATTCAGGAGTAGCATCATTTCACTAAGATGAAGCCTTTCTTTGTCTCCTCGCTGTGTCATCCTCTTTCTCAGGTGGTACTTTCTTCTACTGTCTTCCTTCCTGGGTAGGCTCTGTTCCCATGTTTGTGATTCTGGACCTTGCCTCACAAGTGCAAAAGCAATCTTGGTGTCCTATATGTGTTTATATTTAAATTCATGTTCAACAGCATAGGAGATTTGGAGCCAAATTTATAGCTAAGAATTATTAGTTTTTATTTCCCTGCAATTCCTTCCCTGCTAATCTCCATTAAGGAGGTGAGTGACAATAGCACGGCGAGATGGCATCATGATAGATGGTGAAGTTGATTATACATTTATCAATTTTGGCTCTGCTTGAAAGCTATTTCACCCTTGACCCATATTGGAGCTCTTCCTCGCCTTTTTGGGTAGAAAAGAGATGGGAAAGAGAAATCCTGAATATGCACTACAGTTTAAATTTTAGTGTATGCAGCCAAGCTCTAGCTGCCTTGTTGTGAATATTAAGTGATATCCTTCAAAGTCCTCACAGCAATGGTGGCTCAATAAATATTTTTGAGTGCTGCTCTGTGTTTGCATTTAACTTCCTGATACTCCAGAGACATGGCCAACACTATATGTTAGAATTCTCACTTCACAAATAAGTAAACTGAGCCTCTCAAAATTACTCAGCCAGTAAATAGAAAGCCATGATTCAAATCTAGATTTTACTCCAAATTCCCAAACTTTTCTTTAAGGGTGCCACCTTTAGGCCTCTATTGTTTACAAGTTGGTGAACACATCCATGCTGGTGGGGGGTGGGGGGGTGACAAAAGCTCCTATGCTCCGGGCCTTCCCATACGTCACTCTGTGTATCCCTTCAGCTGGCTGGTAATCTGTATCCTTTCTCACGTCTTTTAATAAACTGATAAATGTAAGTGTTTCCCTGATTTCTGTGAGCTGTTCCAGCAAATTAATCAAACCTGAGGAGGGGTTATGGGAACCACTGATTCAAAGCCAAACTGGACAGAAGTTGTGGGCAACCTGGGACCTACTACTTGTGATTGATAATCTGAAGTGGGATGGGAGCAGTCTTGTGGGACTGAGCCCTTACCCTGTGGGATCTGACAACATCTCCAGGTAAACAACATTAGAATTGAGTTAAGTTGTAGGACACCCACCCAGTGTTGCAAAGAATTGCTTGTGGTGGGGAAAATCCTCCACACATTGGTGACCAGAAGTCTCAGAAATGGTGTGCTGTGAGTGTGGTAGTAGTGTAAAAAAATAAAGGAGAAACATAGAGGAGAACAGTTGCTTTTTCTTTTACATCTGGATATATCCAGCATCATGAGAGAGGAGGTGTCATTGGTCAGGATATATGGGGACCCTGGAGTGACCACAAAGCAACTGTTTATGCTTTAATACCCAAACATACCCTGGATACTTCTTCACAGTTACTCAAATTCATCTTGCTGAAAGTTCAGAATCCAGAGACAATTTTTCTAAGTGATTTCCCCAATGGGAAGGAGTACTTTCCAGTCCCTTCTGAAAGATTCATTTCATTTGTTATTGTTTGAGCAGCCAAGAGTAGCATAATTACAGCTGTGAAACAATCCCTCTGGCCACGAACCATTTTTCACTCTAACCCACCATCACCTTCATCCACAAAGTCAGTGTGTAGTATTATCAATCATCAAACAGCTTTAATAATTGTAAGCTTAGTTTTCCTTTATAGAAAGGTGAGTCTGGGGGTAGCAGTTAGAGGCTTCTTCATTCCTAAAATAGCAGGTGTTCCTTTGCCTTCACAGAGTCTTGAGATTTGCGATAGGTGATAGCATCAAAATGTAACACCCTGGTAAGTCAACCACTCAGCTAAGGCTTGGGAATTAACAACACTTTAAAATGGCTCTCCCCAGAAGGAACAAATCAGAGAGGGAGTGTTGATCAAGATCATACAGACCACAGCACAGTTAGAATGTAATTCAATTTACCCAATTCCCCGCCCTTAAGTTGCTTATAACCTATGAGGAGAGACATACAAGTAAGTAAGAAATTATGATCCAGATGACAGATGCCATAAGGACCACCTCGGGAGACCATAAGGAGGAAGTCGGGATCCAACCAGGGGAGTTCGAGGAGACTTGCTTGGGGAGAGTGAAGAGATGGGCGTTAAGGGATGAACGCTGCAGGCAGAAGGAACACATGCTCAAAGTGAGAGAATGTGATTGTCCAGGGAAGAACAGATTGTTCAAAATGGTTAGAGTGCAAAGAGCTAACATTGAGCAGGACGAGACGAGCCTGGAGAAATAAGCACGGACCAAACACGATAGGCGTTTTCTTCTTCAAGTCTAAGAATACGGGCTTCATTATGAAAATACACAAACTCACAAAACCACTTCTCACCAAATCAAATCCAATATGATACATCAGTGCCTCTTTATCCCTGAAACCCAAACCAGAATAGAAGATGACTAGGTTATATACAAAGGGTGCCACAAAAAAAAAAATGCATACACATTTTAAGAAAGGAAAAAACTATTAAACTTGTAATACTCAATATATACCCAATAACAAAAGATAAATACAAGTCACATTTGACTTCTGCAATTACAAGAGGTTCTCAAAGTGGTTCCCATCAGTGTCCAGACACCAGACACTTCTGATTACGGAGAACTACTGCTTGAGCAGCGTTGACCAAAGTGGCCCCTTGTATACATTTTGGCACCCCCAGTATATCTGCTCCCCAAATAGTCAAGATGGGTGCACCATGACAAGGTTACTGCTAGTTTACCCAAGTAGAAAATTTCAGTTTAAACGATAGCTACACAGAAACCTGAAAAAGTTTCCCCAAGATCGTTCTATCTTCAGAGAACTGCTCTTCTGAGCAACCTGCACATTCACACTGGTCACTGTCCCAGGACTGACTGATGAATGGCTGCTGTGCCCTCAGCCAACTGTTCCCGGCATTCTAGTGGATCGTGACTGTCAGGTGATTTGATTTTCAGGACAACTGAGAGTTTTCTTTTCCTTTTCTTTCTAGGAGACAATCAACTTGTAATAAGGCATTGCATTTATTAATTTATATGCATTTCATTCACACACACACACACACACACACACCCCATTGGGAACTAGGTATCTTCCTACACCTGCAAACTTACATATACTAATATTAAGTAGATGCATATATATCAGAATGGCACATCCAGAATATATAACAGTAATAATTCCTTATATTTGCATAGTATTTTTTATTTATAATTTATACACAGCTGTTCCCTAAAAGGATGTGAGACAACTAAAGCACTTTATAATTCATAAAGCATTCCATCTTATGACAAGCCTGTCAGGTAGAAAAAACAAAGTTTAATATTCTTGCCAGGAAGAAAAGGAAACTGAGGCTCAAAAAGCAAAGGTGGCTCCCCCAAGCCCATACCCTAAACTCTGAAAGCCTTGAGCGGTGTTCTTTCAGTTGAATGAGTCATCTCTTCTAAGTCTGTGCACCCACCAGCTCTCCTTAAGCACATCCTGAGAAACTAAGGAGTAAAAAACTACCACAAGTACGAGAATGTGTACCAGATATCCTGCACTTACTCCCCACGTCCCCACTCTCTGTCTCTCAAGTGTTAAGAATAACTGCTAATATTTATTGAGTCCCCAGGGTATGAACAGCACTGTTATAAGTATTTTACTTCTGTTATCTCATTTAATTCTCATAAGAGCCCTATGAGGCAGCTAGTACTAATTCTATTTTATGGATGAGAAAAGTGAGCCAGAAAAAAGTTAAGTAACTTGCCCATACAAGCATGTTTAGTAGGTTTTAGAAGCAGATTTCACACCCAGGAAGTCTTATTCAAGGGCTCACTTATTCTACCACAATGCTATTCTCATTCTTTAACCCAGAAATTTCTTCAGAATAGATGTACTGCAAGAAATAGGTTATGTGCCAAAAAAGATATTTGCTCAGATGTATGAATGAGTGCTGTGCATTGTGCTCCCCTTTCCCCACATGCCTCGAGGGGCCACTGACATTTCCAGGTGACTCTGCAGTCTTCTCAACGTACCTGTAAACCCTTACAAATCCACATGCAGGTAGAATTCCTCATAGAGTTCTCATCACCCTGAGTGCCAGCTTCTATGCCTATCATGACCAACCAGATGGGATACACTGCCTAGAGAGGATAATGTGATTTGTCCCGTAAGTCATTTTGCAGAATGGTACAACATCCAAAGATTTTTCACACATGTGCAAAGGTCATCTATGCTGTCATGGTGAATCATGGTGACCTTTTGCATTAGTGCATCTGTACTACAATGGCCACCATCAAGCCCACCTACTGCAGTACCCCTCAAATCCTTCCCTTCTCACTCCCACCCACCAGGCACATGTGCTGTTATCTATGGCCCTGAATATTCACCACGCCTTACAGTATTTCTGATTCTTCTAAACCTGAATCTCTGATGAGTGCTACTCAACTTTGTCCAAGAGTTCTTAACTAGGTGAGCAACTGAGTGGTCATTAGAGATGCTTGAAAGAAAAAGTAAGAGATTAAAATAAAAATAAAAGGGACAATAACTGATAGTAAAATAAATTTCCAGGGAGTAAAAAAGGAAATGTTTATATTGATATTATTTTTAGATATCATAACTGCTAAGAAAGAAACCAAAACTACCATGGCGAAAATGTAGAATGATGGAAGAATATATTTTTTAATTGACCCAAGTGCAATGGAGACTGTGGGGTGCCTATACAATATCCATTCTCTCCTGTTCCTGACTAATTGAGTCCATTTGGGGGGGGGAGCCATATGTCTAAATAATAATAATAAAGAAGAAGAAATTACATTTTCCAGGTGCTCTTGCAAAAAGCAGCAGCTATGTTATACAATTCTAGCCAAGAAGATATAAGCAGCGGCTGCTGGGGAGATTTTGCAGGGAAATCCTCAAAAGATGGCCAACTGCCTTGGGGAGCACCCATTTCCTCTATCCTATACATTCTTCTTGCGTGGAATTCAGATAGGAAACCAAGAGTGAATCACCTATCTTGAGAATGAGAAGACAGATAAGAGGCTCTGCTCTGACACAGAGGAGCTAGCATACCAGTTATGGGTACCAAACCTATCTTTATTCAGAAAACAAAACCTCTAATTTTTCAAACTCTTATTTTTAGAAGTCTTGTTGCTCACAGCTGAATGCAATTTATAACTTATGTACCATGCCATGCTAACCTGTGCAAATGTCAAGATGAATACACAAATTTATTCCAGCAGGAGAGCAAAACCCCAGCAGGGTTTTTCCTGAGACGGATGTCATCATTAGTTGAGTTGTGCCAGAGTACTTACTGGTTTCCATGCTTTTTTTTTAATTCTCAAAATCAATTCTCTTATTGAATAAAAAAGTAGGTAACTCACATACATGCTACCAATCACCTGAACACACGTATCTGTGTGTTGAATTCTAGGGATTGGAGACTGGCAGTTACTGCATTAAGTTCTATCTTTTTTCCTTTGTCCTTACTTTTATTTTCTGTCTTGATTTCTATCTTGATCAACCAGCACCGATTCAGACTATTCCCTCAGAGTGCTCCATTTAGGATCCATGCCTGAATGCCATTCAAGAATCTCTAATCTTAGCAAGGATGTAGGATGGTCACTGCATCAGATTATCAGTGTCAGGATCAACCTCATGTGATTTAAAAAATTGAAAAACTTTCTACTTTCATTGAGAATGTCCTTATTTGATTGACAGAGGAGTAATCAAAGCATCAATTGATATTTAGGAATGTCAGTGTTTAGACAACAAACCCAAGCCATGTGTTTAATGTAGTTGTCACGTAATACCTAGAGAGAAAGACAGGAATAATTAAGAAAAAAAAAGGGAAGATACACATAGTTTCTTTAGCAGTAGAATATATTAATAATAAAAGAAAATACAAGATGTTTTTACATTTAAATATTTAGAAACTACTGATAAGATTTTAAACAATATTGAAAGTTTAATAAGAGCCAGGCACTGTACTCAGTGCTTTATGTATGTTATTTATTTTTTTCTACCAGTGATGTGGGTAATATTTCAGACGCTTCTCCCAATTTAAAAACAAAATACTTGAAGCTCAAACAAATTAAGTAATGGTCTACTCACAGAACTAGTAAGTAGGGGAGCCAAGATTCTAATCAACTCAGGCTGTCTGATTCACTCTATCACCTCTCAGCAAGCAAAAGGAAATTAGACAACAAAGTAAATGCTGACTGTTTAAAAAACTGGTTGTACAAACATATGTTTAACAAACATAAACTAATTAGTCGACTGCAATATGTGTTTTGGCAGAGTTGCAGGCAAACAAAGGGATATAAAAGTGTGCTACTTTTTGCCTTGCTTGATAAAACTAGATATAAATTAACTCTAAAGCTTGTTAGCAAAATGTAAGTTTATACATGTTTATTAAAAATATAGAGCAACCACTGGTAAGGTAAAAGTGAAATGTATAACTTTGAAGCCAGTAGAGAGGAGATATAGAAAACACTGTGTGTCAATCCAATAAAATACAGAAAAAAAACCTAAAAATATAAACCATATATGGCAGATGGTATTTTCTAAAGGTGATCATACCACTATATATATACCATTGTATATGATCTCCTTAAAATGGATTGTTGACATATCTCCATAGAGAGATGCAATCTGTGTTCCCTTCCCTAAACCTGGGCAGAACTTTATAAAAACCTTTGTTAACAGAATTTGGTGGATGTGATATATCATTTAGAGGCCAGATCACAAAAGATAAAATAGCTTCTATCTGGCTCTCTCTCTCAATACATTTGTCCTTCGAACCTAGTCACCCTATTGTACGGAAGCCCAAGCCACAGACAGAGACAGGTGAGGAAGTTCTGTCAAAAATCCCCAACTAGAGACCTAGCCAGCACAAGCACCAGCTACCAGACATATGCATGAATGTGCTTTCAAAGATCCCAGTTGAGAATGAAAAATCATAGAACACACAAAATCCATCTCTGCTTTGCCCTATGTGAACTCCTTACCCACAGAAACTATGACATATAGTAAAGCAAGTATTTTTCTAAGCCACCAAGTAAGGGATAATTGGGTATACAGCAAGAGATAACTCATAAAGCAGAGAAAACCAGACAAAATTCGATAGCCAAAAGCAAGTCCAAACATACCAGGAATCACAATAAATATAAGAAGGGTTAAACTCATCTATTAAATAAATTAAAAAATTAAAAATTAATGGGTTAAAAAAAGTATCAGGCAAATCACCCCCCTCAAAATAAATCCTGTAGAAATACTAATATCAACCAACACAAATTAATGCAAAAGAAATTATTAAAAGGAACAAAAAGGCATACTTCATAGGGATAAAAGAACAATTATACAAGTTATAAAAAGCATAAATGTATATTCTCCTAGCAACACAGCTTTGAAATTTATATACTTATAGCCAAATTTTATATAGAAAATCATAGCAAAATCTGGATATCTACAAATTCTGTTATAATAGTTGCTATATCTGTGACAAAGATGAGGGGTCTGGGTGATGATACTAAGTCCAAATGAGCCACTCTCCACAGCACACAACACACAGTGCACACGCGCGCACACACACACGCACACACACACACACACACACACACAAATTTATGATTTATGGGAATGCACACAAGCTACAATTTAACATATTGGAAGAATAAAATGTTAACAATACCATACATCTAAGTCAGTAAATGTTGCTCTTTGTTAGCTAAGTAGATGAAAATACTTTGAGACAACCAACCTGTATTTCCAGTATTTACATTCCAGCAAAATTCCAACAAAATAAGTTCAAGGGAACTACAAATAAGAATACATTGACACAGATAAGACACAAAGAAGTGCCCTATCCCTGCTCTACAACCATTTATTTGTTCATTAAATATTTGGAATCATACCATATGTCAGGCACTGTGTCTGGCATTAAGGATACAGAGGTGAGTCTGAAAGACACAGTCTGCTCAAGGCTTACTATTTAGTAGTGGATGTAGATTCTAAACAAACACACAAATGACTGTACACTTTTGAACTGTGACGGGACTCTAAAGGAAAATAACAAAACTTTGTGAGAACAGGGAGAGCCTGTCTTACATAAGGTGGATGATAAGGATAAGCATTATCTAGGGGAGAGAGATTTAACCAGCAGCTAAAATTATGACTAACAATTAGCCAAATAACTGCCTTTAATTCTGGCAAAGATGGAGTAATAGCGACCAGTTCTACCTCGGGCCAAAAGTAATTGAGAAACCAGACAATTATTTTCAGACACTGAACATGAGATAGCATGGGAAAGTGATCCCTGAGAGAGGAGAAATAAATGAGGTGTGCCCTATTACTGTCCTGAGAAAGTTTTCAGTCCTCAGCTGAGGGTTGGGAAAACCAGTTGGAACCCAATGATCCTACTGAATTGCTGAAAGAGCTTTGAAATGTAAAGAGTCCACAAAGGCCAGAGTTCACTCAGCTGAAAGGGGGAGCTGCACATAGACAGAACCTGGCAGATTGGCAGATAGACCCCCTCAGGTCTCCATCTGACTCCTGATCAGAACATACACATGAAGAAACTATTCAAGACCAGAAAAGAATTACCTAAAAGGGACAGAGGAACCAACCCCAAAGAGCACCCAGAGCTAGAAATATTTCTGTTCTTATGAGCCAGAAACAAAAACTTTGTAATTAACCAGGCTTGGGGTAGAATATTCAGAAGGGCATTAGCTCATAATGAAACTAAATTAGTTCTGGAATAAAAGTTGTTCTGGTTCCACCTAACAAAGTTTAACAGAAAGCCTTGAAGGGACCAAACTATTTTAAGGTCAATTAAATACAACTCAGAACAAAACTTAAGAATATTTATAGGAATACAAAAATGTCCCACCTTTAATGAGGTAAATTCACAATGCCTATCACCCAATCCAAAAAATAGTAGGCATGCAAAGAAGCAGAAAAATACAATTCATAATGAGACAGTGAAGAAATATCTTTAAATTACTGAAAGAAAAAACTGTCAACTGTTAATTTTAATTTCATTCCCAGCAAAAAATATCTTTCATAAATGAAGGAAAATAAAGATAGGTTTAGATATATAAAAGCAGAAAGAATTCATCACCAGCAGATGTGTACTACAAAAATGTTTTTAAAAAGGAGGAAAATGATACTAGTTAGAAATCTTCATCAATACAAAGACATAAAGAGCACTGGAAATAGTGAAAATGTGGGTAAATATTAAAGATTTTTTTTCTCTTATTTTTAAAGTCTCTTTAAAGTAACTCACTAGAGCAAAATAATAACAATGTAGTAAGGGGTTATAACATATGTAGAAGTAAAATGTATGACCAAAATGACACAAAGCCTTGGAAGAGGAAAATGGATTCTTATACTGTACACGAAGTGATATATTAAAAGTACAATGTAATAAGTTAAAGATATATCCCCTAAAGAAACACCTAAATAAACCAACAAAAAGTAAAATGGGATAATTAAAATTATTCGATTAATCCCAAAGAAGGCAAAAAAAAAAAAGGAAAAGGAAAAGGAAAAGGAGAGAAGTAGAAAAAACTAGAAGCATGGGCCGGCTGAGTGGAGTGGTGGTTAAGTGCTGGCTTGGGAAGCCAGCGGCCCCGGTTCGGGTCCCACATGTGAGGGCCAGTGATACTGCCCTCACAAAAAACAAAAACAAAACAAAACAAAACAAAAAACTAGAAGCAAATGGTAGCAAGGTGACTTAAGCTCAACCATATCAATAATTACATTGAATGTAAACGGGCTAAACATCTGAATTCAAAGACAGAGATTGTCAAATTGTGTTTTAAAAAATAAGAACAAATTATATCTTCCTTCAAGAAACAAACATTAGAAGTAAAGGATGGAAACAGATATACCACGTTAACACTAATAACAAGGAAATTGGAGGGGCTACATTTCTTTCAGACAAAACACATTTGGAAGCAAAGAATCTGATCAGGCATAAAGACCGTTATTTTCTGTTAACATGATCAATTCCACAAGAGGACGTAACAATCTTAAATGTTTATGCCCCAGTAAGATTGGCCCTTGAACAACATGAGAGCTGGCATGCCAACCCTCTGATGTAGTTGAAAATCCGGGTATAGCCACAGTCAGCCTGCTGCATATGCATATTCCCAACTGCAGAGTTGGCCCTTGAACAATGAGCGTTTGAACTGTGTGGGTTGATTGAAAAACATCCACATGTAAGTGGACCCTCACAGTTCAAACCATGTTATTCAAGGGTCCACTGAGGAGAAATAAACAAATCTGTAATAATAGTGGGAGATTTTCACCCTCTTCTCTCAGTACCTGATAGAACAATTGGGCAGCAAATCAGTACCTATAGAAAAGACTTGAATAGCAGTACCAAATAACTTGACCTAATGGATATTTATGAAACACGCCATCCAACAGCTGAATATGCATAATTTTCAAGTGCACACAAAACATTTACCATGATCATATTCTGAATCATAGGTAGGTAAATTTGAAATGATTCAAATCATACAAAGTATGTCTCTGGACTACAGTACAATTATACTTAAAGTAAAAGTCAAAAACAAATATATTTTTAGAAAACCCTCAATTTTTATTTATAAATAACCCATGAGTCAAAGAAGAAATCCAAAGGGAAATGAGAAAATATTGTGACGTGAATTAAAATGAAAACAGAATATCAAAATTTGTGGGATGTATCTAAATTAACCCTTAGAATAAACTGTATAGCACTACACATTATATTAGAAAATGAGGAAAAGTTTCAAAACAATGATCTCAACTTCCACATTAAGAATCTAGAAAAATAGCAAATTATGCCTAGAGTAAGCATAAGAATGAAAGTAATACAATGACCTGAAAACAGAAAAAGTCGATGAAACTAAAAGTTGATTCTTTAGGATTAATGAAATTGACAAATCTCTAGCCAGAATGATAAAGAAACAAGGAAGACACATATTACACCAAAATCTGGAATGACAAAGGATACTCATGGAGATATTTCAAGAATAATAAGGGAATATTTTGAACAATTTTAGGCCAGTAAATTGAATAAAAGGAATTAAATCAATTATTTAAAAGATACTATAAAAACGCCTTCATGAGGCCAAGTGGCACATTGGTTAAGAGCTGGTTTTGGGATGCCAGCGGCCCCGATTGGGATCCCACATATGAGGGCCAGTGACATTGCCCTCTACAGCTAACAACAGCTCCACCTGGAGCTGGGCTGTGCGAGCCCTGGCGATGGTATAGACTGCAGCCCCTGCTGCAGTGAACTGCCATAGGCTACAGTGAGTGGCCGGCAGCCAGCGTGAGCTGCCAACAACCGCAGTGAACGACATCCAGAGGCCGGCGACCGATCTGCCTCATCAGGGAAGAGCGCAATGACGATACCAACATGGGCCAGTGAAGCAACATCCTCCGCAACTAGACTGAAGAACAAAAAGACAGCAACTTGTCTGTTCCCCTTCCCCGATTCCTCAACGCTGTTCCCCTACCCCAATTCCCCAATAAAATCTTAAAAAAAAAAAAATGCCTTCATGAAAAAGTAGTTACAGACCACAAGTTTATCTCTCCCCAAAACTCATATCTTGAGACCCTACTCCACAATGTGATGGTGTTAGAAGGTGAGCCTTTGGGAGTAATTACCGTTAGATGATGTCATGAGGGTAGAGCCCTCACAAGTGGGATTAGTGCCCTTATCAGGGTCATAAGAAAGCTGTCTCCCCCCGATCCCCACCCCTGCTCTCTGCCCACCATGTCATGATCCCTTGAGAAGTCGGCCTGTCTGAAATCCAAAAGAGGGCTCTCAACCATGCTGGTACCCTAATCTTGGACTTCCAAACTTCAGAACTATGAGAAATAAACTGCTGTTGTTTATGCCACTCAGCCTATGGCACTTCATTATAGCAGCCTAAACAGATTAAGACAAATACATGAGCAACCTTATACCTCTTAAAGAAACTGAATTTGTAATTAACACTTTGTAATCGGGCATAAAAAGCTATATGACGAGTTCACTCGTTTCCCGCAAAAAATGTGTTAAAAACCTCTCCGCAAAGAAAATTCCAGATACAGATATCTTTATTGGGAACTTGACTAAACATTTAAGGAACAGAAAACACCAATTCCTCATGAACTCTTCTAAAAAACAGAAGACAAGGGAATGGTTGCCAATTTACCTAATGAGGCCATTATGACTCTCCTACCAAAACAGGCCAAAAAAAAACTAAAGCCACACCAAATCCCTCAGGAACACAGATGCAAAATTTCCTAACTAAATTTTACCTGATCAAATCCAAATCCAAATCCAACAATATATAAAAAGGATTGTACACGTAGGAATGCAAGTTTGATTTAACATTTGAAAATCAATCAATGTAATTCATATTATGGACTGAAAACTTTTTAAACATGATAATCTTGATAAATGCAGAAAAAAAAACATTTAATGAAATCCAACATTCAAATTAGGACTATCAATGAACTTGCTGTGTTTGTCCACTAAAACCAGGAACAAGGCAGGCATGTTAATCTCACCACTTCTATACAATATTATATTGTATGAGCTTCTGGCCAATACAGGAAGCCAAGCCAAGGAAATAAAATGTATTCCGACTGGGAAGGAACAAATAAAAATGTCATCATTTGCTCATCTAAGAAATGTTATGACATCTGTCTCAAAGCTACTAGAATAAGTGACACAAACACTGGAGAAGACAAGGGAAATTTTAAAAAATCGAGATCCATTCATTTTGTTGCATGTATTCCATTATATAATATACCCTCCACACCCCCACACACCCCCACATATACACACACATGCTTTTTTTTTTAGTCTATTCACCTGTTTATGAGCATTTGGGGTTTTTCCAGTTTGGAACCAATATAAAGGAAGTTGCTATGAATGTTTCTGTAGATGGTTTATTTTTGAATATATGATTTCTTTTCAATTGGGTGAATCCCTAGACATGGAATGGCTCAATCATAAGGGAGATGTATGTTTCACTTTTTGAAAAACTACCAAATTATTTCCAAGGTAGTTTTACTGTTTCATTACCCGTCCATGAGAGTTCTAGGTGTTCCATATCCTCACCAACATTTGATATGTTCAGTTGTTTTCATCTTTTCCATTCTCGTGGGAGCAGAGCAGTACCTAAATGTGGTTTGAGTTTACATTTTCCTAGTGACTAATGATACTGAGCATCTTTTCATGTGCTTTTTTTTTGCCACCCGTACATCTTGTTTTGTGAATCCTGGATACAAATCTTTCGTCAGATATATATTTATAGATGTTAAAAACTTTGTTCTTCAAAAGACACTTTCAAAACTGAGTAGGACCAGTATACAAAAATATATTGAAATTCTTTCTTACAGCTCAATAATAAGAGAAAAATAAAACCTTGCCAAAGTTTTGAACAAATACTTCACCAAGTGAATACTGCAAGAAATGGCATTCCAGGTCAGAATTATTATGTGTAAACATCCTGAGGTAAGAAAGGACTTGGTGTGTTTATAGAACTGAAAAAAGACCTACACCGCTGAGAGTCACACAGTAGGTTAGGTGGCATCACATGAGGTTTAGGTAGCAGGGGACAGGATCACACAGGACCTTGAAGCCATTGTAAGGAATTTGTTAGCTGTACAAACTTTCTTAAACTTTGTGTCTTTGTAAAATCAGGATATTATTTAATTCATAAGCTAGTGAGTTAGGAAATGTAAAATGTTTATAACAGTCCCTGGCACACAGAGCTATAAACCACTTGCTGTACTATTTCAACTGCAATGCATAATACCCTATATCCACTGTGATATCATGGGTTGGAATTTAGATGCCTAACCCATAGGAGATATAAATTAAATCCTCTTTTTCCATTCTCAGTGGGACCTATTTAAACTCTTAGCTATCTCCATAAAATGCTAACACTAGTGACCAAATATTAATAATGAAACAATGACAGAAAAATAACAGCAGTAGCATTGCTGCACCTTTCCTTCCTCTCAAAACATGTGAGTCCCTGCTGTGCTTTGTGACATTTGCAACTGTTATCATACAGATTGATCTGTGACTCTATCTTCAGCTAAAAAAAAAAAAAGCAATAAATGAATAAACAAAGCAAACAAGCATACAGACACAGACAAAAGTATGGTGGTTACCAAAAGGGATGGGGGTCGGGGGAGGATGAAGAGGGTAATATATATGGTAATGACAGAAGACCAAATTTTGGGTGGTGAGCACACAATGCATTATACAGATAATGTACGATTGAATATACACTTGAAATTACATAATGCATTAACCAATGTCCCTGATAAATTTAATTCAATTTAAAAAAATCTTCCTCATTCTGCCATAAGATAAAATAATGCCATTTGCAACAACATGGATGGATCTTGAGATTATTATGTTAAGCGAAATAAGTCAGATAGAAAAAGTCGAGAACCATATGATTTCACTAATATGTGGTATATAAAACTGAAAACAACAAAAGAATAAGAAAAACAAATGAAGAAACAAAACTCATAGACACAAACAACAGTTGAGTGGTTACCAGAGAGTAAAGGGGGAGGGGATAGTAGATAAGGGTAAAGGGGATCAAATATATGGTAATGGAAAGAGAACTGACTCTGGGTGGTGAACACACAATCTGATATATAGATGATGTATTACAGAATTGTATACCTGAAATCTATGTAAATTTGCTAACAATTGTCACCGCAATAAACTTTAATTAAAAAAAAAAATCTTCCTCTGCAGTGCCCCAAATGGAAAAGGAACCTGATCTGTAGTAAAATTGTTCTTTGTTTGGCGATTACTTTGCTTCATGTAACTTAATTCACATCACTGGTCTTAAATGAACTTTGGGTTTTGTGCGTATATTCCTGCCATCTGCCTTTCCATTAAAACAAGGTTTCTGCAAATTTTTGTAACCCATACCCACTATAATGCTTCTTAAGTAATTAATTGTAGTGTGTTATTACAAAATACATTAGGATAATGAAGACAATAGAAAGAATAATGTGGTAAATACCAGTGTAATCAACATCTGGACATTTAACTAAAACTTACAAAATGAAGTCTCCTGTGTGTCCTGTTTCCATTTTCTTCTTTCCATACCGCCTCCCCCCCACACCTGTAGTCAGTCAACCGTTATCCTGAATTTGACTCTTAATCCAAGGCATGTTCTGAAAGTTTCCTGTATGTCTATGCATCCACAAATACAGGTATGTATATAGAATCATATTGCAGATATTAACTTTACATAATCGGAATCATAACTGCCTGTCTGAGTTAGCCATGAAAATGTGCCCCTCAGATCTCCTTGTTGTGTGGAGAGCAATTGCCTGATTGCCACAACTGTTGCCCCCTAGGTCGACCCCTGCCTTGTATGATGTTTCCCACAGGCTACTCCTAGCCAATAACTGAGGACAAAGGGTCGTTAAGGCAGGTCCATTCTTGCAAAATGCAGGACTGTTCTAATGGGCCATTTGGGTTCCTTAACTCTGGCCCCTCCACAGGATTTAGACCTGCCTCATGGTCTGAAAACTCTCCCCACCTTCTCCAGCTTCCCGCCATCTCCGTCACAGGTGTTTCCACCAATAAATTGGGTGCACATCTAAATTTCGTCTCGGTGCCTGCATTTTTTTTTTTTTTTTTTTTTTAGTTTTTGAGGGCAGTGTCACT
This sequence comes from Aselliscus stoliczkanus, assembly GCA_033961575.1. Taxonomy (NCBI): domain Eukaryota; kingdom Metazoa; phylum Chordata; class Mammalia; order Chiroptera; family Hipposideridae; genus Aselliscus; species Aselliscus stoliczkanus. The sequence goes on from CM066736.1 coordinate 119,987,749, forward strand.
GGCCCTCATATGTGGGACCGAACCCGGGCCTCTGGCTTCCCAGGCCAGCGCTTAACCACCGCGCCACTGGGCCAGCCGTTCGGTGCCTGCATTTTAGAGGACCTGCACGAACACAGTATTGTCTTGCAATTTGCTGTCTTCACTCAGAATTATGTTTTTGTGATTTATTCATACGGATACATTTATCTCTAGTTCATTAATTTTAACCACTACAAAGGATTCTGTTGTATGAATATAGTAGAATTGATTTATCCTTTCTCCTGTTAATGGACATTTATGTTGTCTCCAATTTTTTTGTCATGACAAGCAATGCTTCAATGAACATGCTAATAAATAGGTCATAGGGCAGGCGCTCCTTCCCCAGCTGTTCTCAGTTGCTCTCCCATGTCACTGGATCAATTCATACTTCTCCTAGCAGTACAGGAGAGAGTCCATGGTTCCACTTCCTTGCTACAATTGAAATTGTTAATCATTTTAATTTTGTCAGTCTCACTGGTACTAAATGATACCCCATTATAGTTCTAATTTGCATTTTTCTGAATACTATTGATAGTTTGCATTTTTCACATTTGTTGGCCTTTTGAGTTTTTTATTTGGTGATTTATCTGATCACATTCCTTGTCTATTATTAAAATGAATCATTTGTATTTATTTGCTTGTCTTCTAGGAGTTCTCTAAGTGTGCTGCAGCTAAAAAAAAAAAAAAAAAAAAAATCTTCTCTTATTCCATAACAAATACCTTCTCACTCTGTTTTCGATATCTTGTGACTCAGAGAGATTTAAATATTTAACATAGTTCATTTTTTGCCTTTACAGTTTTGCTTTTCATTCTCGAAAGAAATCTTTCTCTATGCCAAAGTCCTCCTTATATTTTTCAATACTGTGTTTTAAAAACTGTTCAATTTTGTTTTTCATGTAGATGCTTAATCCAAATAGAATTTTAGAATACATTAAAAGGAATGGATCCAATTTCACTTGTTTCTTAACGGTAACTAATAGGCCCGGAATCATTTCTTAAACAGTCTGTCCTTTCTCCCTGATCTGCAATATTACCTGTGTCATATACCAAGTTTCCATATGTATGTATCTTCATGCAGGCTTCCTACTGTGGTCCATATTTCTATCTCTGTGTTAACAGCACATTGTTTTAATTAATAAAACATTATAAGGATTCTTGATATCTGGTAAGTTGAGTCCCCTATTTTGATCTTCAAAATTTCCAATATTCTTGATTCCATGTTTTTTCATGTAAGCTTTAGAATGAGCTTGTCAAGGTTCACGGAAAATCCTATTGGGACTTTGAATGCAAATGATATGAATTTATGGATTAATTTTTAGAGAATGAAGATCTTTATGATTTGAGACTTCCCATCCACAATCATATCCACAATATGATTTTGCCTTTTTTATTTTTTAATTTTTTTAACCACTCATTTCTCTAACAGTCATTTATCTATCCAAGTTTTCTATTTATTTTTGAGGGGTAGGAAGACATAGCTTTCTGGGTAGTCATCCATTTCTCTAAATTCAAATTTATTGTTATAGCATTCTTAATAGAGTGTAGTTTTTTAAAATTCTGCTACACTTGTATATGCTCCATTTTTTATTTATAATATTTTTATTGTGAGCCTTCTCCCTTTTATTCTTGATCAGTCTTGCCAAAAATATATCTGTTCTATTATACTTTTCAAATAACCTGATTTGACCTTGAGTTACAATATTGTACCTTTTATTCTTTTTCATTAATATCTGTTACATATATTAGTTACAGCTTTCCACATTCCTTGTATACTCTGCTTTTCTTTTTCCAACTTTGAATTGCAAATTTAGTTCATTCACTTCCAGTCTTCCTTTTTTCCCAATATAATCATTGAGGACTTACTATATTGATTTAGTTGTTTAGTATGCAGTACTTTTATTCATAGTTCACTTTCAATTTTCTGATGTCCATTATGCACCTGAGTAGTTTACAATAATTCTTTTTAAGTTTTCAAATCTATGTTTGGAATATATATATCAAAGTTTTCTTTAATATTTGATGTACCTTTTCCCACCCTTTCACTTCCATTTTTTTCTCCCCATTTTAAGACTAATATTTTAGCTTCTCTCTTTTAAGCAACCAATTGATGGATTTTTGTTTTAATTCAGCACAACAAACTCTGTCCTTAACTGGCAAGTCTAGTCCACTTACAATTATTTTCTTTATATTGTGACTTACTTCTATTATCATATTTTGTACTTTCTATTTGTTTTTCCTTTTCTATGGTTATTTTTCTCTTTTTTCCCTTATTTCCAACTTTGCCTTTTTTATATAGCCTCTGGGTGTCCTCCAAGAGTTAAGAAGATGCTGTGGCACTTTCTCCCTGGAGTTTTTATTTTTTAACAACAGAAATTTTAAAGATGTTTAAAGCAACACTATACCCCTTCTCCCTATATCCTGATACATCCCAAAGAGCATTTCCACCCTTGGGTACTGCTTTGAAATGTACCATCAGGAGAACGTTTTGCTTTTATCTCCACACTTCCTTTTTCAGAGTCAAATGCATCTAACCCTTGGGCAGTGACTCCTGTGGGCTGGAACATCACACCCCTGAACCCTGCGTCATTAATGAGACACCTGGCATAGAAAGATTCAGTAACTTGCCCAAGTTCACACAGCTCTTAAGGCTTGGAACTGGGATTTAGAGCCTCACCTAATTCTAAGCCCAATGAACTCTCAGGTATTCCTGCTTTCTCTACGCCTCTGAGGGAAAAAGAAAAAAAAAAACACAACACAAAAGCTCATTTCAATATTCACAATACCATCAAGAAAACACCAGAGGCAGAGGGAAGAAGAGAAATTAGCAAAATCAGAAAACTGATGAGATGTTGTTTAAGCCTTTCAAAAACAAACAAACAAAAAACCCTCAAATCTGAGCTGATCCCTTGAAAAAGTATAGGTCTTAGATTTCCTCCTTTGCTACTTCTGAACAGGACTGAAGAGCTCAGTGACGAAACACCAAACTTTAGGAAGGCAACAGTAAGCTGAAATGGAGATGGACACAGAACAATTCTGGATGCTGAGCAGCTGTGCTCACTCATCAGGGTGTCACACTGTGCCCCGGTTTCACTAGTGTCATCTCATATGTAAATTCTCCACATGGCCTTGGCCCCTATTAGCCCCGTTGTCCTGAGCGCAACATGTGGACCTGCACATGTTCTATTATGTTTGGGTTTATTTTTCCCTTGGCTGTGAAATTCAACTAAACCTACATTTTATGGTCTGAATGAAGCTGAGGGTAGATGTTTAAGGCATTTTCAAAGCTCCTACTTTACTATGTCTGCTAAGTCTATTAGAGCAACCACTGTTGACAATCTTTTATACTCCTTCCCATCCTAGCAAAGAATCACTCCCCAATTCCTACATCCTTAATAGCAAAGGTTGGGGACATTATCCTTGGCGCCCAGGTCTGAATGTAGCCTTGTCTGGATATGTTTTGCTGATACCCTCTAGAAAACTGGCCAACAATTGAAAAGGTGCACAGCCTAAGCTTTCTCTACCACCTTTTTTGATCCTAAGAGATGGAAGATGGATCGGGGCATGAGCTAAGGAAGACCAGAGGGACCTCACTGCCAAGAAAAATAGCCACAGAAGCAATGACACCTGTGCATAGGAGAAGATGGCAACACTGGGAAAAAGAAAACTAGAGTTGGTTGGTTAGTTTATCCTCTTCCCTTGAGAGAAATGAATGTATAGCTGAATATACCAGAAAAGGTAGAACAAGTCTCAAAACCCTGAGGACTATGGGACCCAGATGAATCTTCCTCAAGTTGCATCACCACAAGTTGAAGTGATGAGGTTTGACTCTAACGCCTCAATTGTCTGGCCTTCAGGACCATGCCAGCATCAGCTGTAAATTCCAGCAACTAGCTCAATGCTGCTATATCCTACTCACTATTAAACAAAATTCTGGTAGCATCATTTTATTATATAGCAAGTTGGCCATATAACAAATTAGATGAAATGTTTATCCAGGGACTTCTGGTGGACACCACAGAGGTAACCAGACAAGATTCCATTAAGGGCCCCACATCATGAGATTTTCAGTCTTTGTGTCACACAAAAATAGGGACAGAAGACACAGAAACAGCTATTAAGGTACTAATATGTTTTGGTTGAACCCATGCAATGCAAGTGTTTTCCTTACAAATTTTTGATCATGTAAGGTATACATAATTTTGGCAAATATTTTTTTATTCTCTTCCTAATCCAGAAAACCTTTCCACAAAGTAGGAGAAACACCACAATGTTATTATTGAATGAACTTAAACCAGAATGTGATCACAACAATACAATAAGAGATTGCAAAAACAGAAAGAAATCTCACCCTTCCGTACAGCCAAGCAGATACAACCCGTTACAGACATGCTCTCAAGGTAAACAATAACTAGTCCTCAAGTAAAAGAACTTGACAGTGCCATTTGTCACACATAGTTTATCCTAAATTCACTTGATAATAGGAGTGGCCATCTGTGTTAGCTAATGGGCTTTACCCAGAAGAAAAATAAACTTCTGTGTTTCTGACAAATGGAGTTTTTGCAATTTGGATCTAGGAACCTACTCAAGTTAGGTTTCTACCTGCCCCTAGAACTGGGAGATATGGACATTATCTTCCATAATGGTTACATTTCAAAGAGACAGACCCCAGGTCCTTGAGGAAGACACTCCTGGGGTGTGAAGCTAACAAGAGACTTATTTAAAAAGATTTACATACATTTCAATGAGCAGGAGAAAGATCTTACAATGACAAATTTCCTAAAGTAACTGCTCTAAGAAAAGGAGGGAGGGTGAGTCTCTTCCCTTTTTTCAACAGGGAGTTTTTTTTCCTTTTTTTTTTTTTTTTTTTTTAAGCTTCATTGACTTATACCCTTTAGACATACCCAGTACTGCTGTTTGAGCAACATAGGAGATTCAGTTCTCACAACGGACGGGGAATGTCAAGTTGTCCATCCGGCTATGTTCTTAGTCTCAGTCTGCGGTTCCGGCACTCATAATTCTTCAGGCTCTCACATTGAAATGCTGTGCTTCAGTAAAACATTGTGTTTAATCTCAAAAAAATTGTGCAGATCTAGCTTCTGTATCCTCGGAATGCTTCAACCTATTTGTCCTGATTTGCAGAATCTAATCAACTGGCAAGATAACAAGAGCGGTTACTGCAGCTCTGACAAGCTCCATCTACTTCAGAGGAGTTCGCATTTTGTGAGTGTGACAAATCTTACATTTGTCGACTGTATATAATTATGCATGCAAATTACTGATACCACCAGCTTAATAATGAACATCCTTTTCATTGAAACACAACAGTTCTTATATTAATTATAATGAGAATTAAAAGATCACTGATAAGAGCTTTCACCTGCAGGTGTGTGTGAGTGTGGGATGGGAGAATTTGGAACTAATCAAATTCATAGATTTAAACATAAAAGGCACAATGGAGTATAAGGAGGTAGGATGCTCTCAGGAATCAAGTGCAGGTGTGAAGAAAAGAAATCTTGCATTTCAGTCCCAGCTTGACCACAGATTAGCTATGGGATCTTATCCAAGCCATTTATTCACTCTCCTCAAATGCATAAACACACACATGTTCCTTGGAGCTTGGTTTCTTTATATGTCAGCCAACAATAAAAAATAAAACAACAAACAAACAAAAACTCCCTGTCTATTTGATAAAGTTACTAAGAAGATAAAATAAATTCATAAATATGAGAGAGTTTTGAGAAAAATAAAAGGGCTACATAATGTAATTATTCACTATTATAAGATTAACCATTATGGACAAATGCTAAATCCTGTAGGATTTGGGGGCTGGAATTCGACTGGGATTTGGTAAGAAGGGTATATAGCATATTTACTGATAAGGCTGAAATATTCAGGAGCAGAGTTATGATGTAGGTGTGTTCAGCTGAACCTCGAAGGATATTTGGCCTCCAAATAGATAAAGAGGAGAAGGAAAAAAAGTTCCCCAAATGTGAAAACATCAGGAGTGGAAGGTAGCATTATGTGCATGATGTAGAAGGTAAGGAACTTAAGGAACAACCATCCAGGTCTCAGAAATGCAAATGGCCTGCTTGGTACAAGTAACCCCTGAGAGGACATGAATTCACTTATATAAGTGCCTAGATGATATCTGTAGGCCTCGGCACCAAGAGGTCTAATTGGCTAAATTCCAGGAGCAGGAATACAACAGAACAGAATGCCAACAGAGGCCTTCAGGCAATAGAAGAGGAATATGGAGACCACTGACCAGAAGTCAGGACTCCATGTGCTATTGTATACTATTCCTAAATCCATGGTACTTTTCCATGTGTGTTTTCCTTGCCTCCTCCCAAGGATGGTAGGTAAAGTATTTAAAAAGAAGAGCTTCTGTGATCATCTTTGGAGAACCCTGTGGAGATTAATTCTATCTGGAGCCAGGCTTGCAGAAGAAAAGACCAACCAAGAGAGACTGTCAGTAGTAGGGGAGTCAAAATCATTGTCAAGGGCCTGGGACAAAGATAAAATAGGAAAGCATAGAAGCCAGGCCAGAAATGAGAACTGGCCAAGGGAAGAGTGGAGAGTCTCAGTTATCCCTCCACGAGGGATAGTGGTGGATGAACTCATGGTGGGGGCGATGCATACATATTATCCTTTTGTTATGATTCCTAGACCTACTTTGTACTTAGTGAGCAGCTAATACCTACACTTATTAAATCCATTATGAGCCAGGACCCAGTCCTCAACATTTCATTATTGCTAATCTTTACAAGCACCCTGAAAAGCAATTATTACCTATTTTACAGATGGGAAAAACTGAGGATCAAAGATACAAAGCAACTTGCACAATATACACACCTACTGTGTGCCTGGTAGTTTTTCAAATGTTTTACCCTTATAACTCATGTCTTCTTAAAATAAGCCTATAAAGGAGGTTCTATTATTATCTTCATTCTACAGATTAAAAAAAAAAAAAAATCCACTAAGGTACGAAGTCCTTAAGTCAGAGCTGGTATTCCAAGTAAAGTCAGTATGCATCTTTTTTCCCTATATAGCACTGCCTCTGGAAGAAAATCAAGGAATATTAAGTAATGTCAATTTTCATGAGTAGAAGCCGGTGCCCTGCTTCTAGGAACTGTAGCGTAGTTGATGTGTTCCATCCATGAGAAAACTCACAGGTGCCCTCCGCACTCTACTATATCTCTGTCTCCCCACAGCGCTCCCCGCAGTCCGCCAGGCACCCACCCACACGCCCTCTCGTGTGAACTTGTGCACGAGGGCTGAGCCCTGAACCCGTGCTACAACGTCATTATCACAGTTGTCATAGAAGCTGATAAGTTTTCAGACTCTTAGAAAGTTTCATCCTTATCCTCATTGTACAATCTCCAGATTTTGACAAACAATAAAACGGAACCAAAAGCAGTCCACCATTCATCTGTTCACTGGACAGAGATTGTAATGGAAACAGGCAGTAGTTCCAAATTCACATTCTTGTGACAAGATGATGACAGGAACAGAGGTGGCGCTATTTGGTTCTCACTGAAGACACCACTGCAGGCATAGATGTTTTGGTAAAAAGTGGTCCACTCTTAAATACACACAATCCTCTACCACCCCCAAGTAAATCTTGGGGACACAGGTGAAATCTCCAACAGAGTCCTTATATGAAATATGTTTATACATAAAGGTCAATTTGTGTTTGATTTGTACTGGACAGAATGAAAGGAGTTGGATTCTTACTTGACCTACCCTCTTACAACAGTCGTTCCAAAGGTTAATTTGCTCTCACAGGTTGGCAGCAACCAGGCCTCCTCTGAGAATGAGGACACATCACCACCACCCTCTTTCAAACGAAGATCATATTCTTGGTTACTCTCTCATTGTGAGTCTATTAGGGCAATGGATTTGTCTCAGGGGGACATTGTTTTAATAGTGATTGAGTTAATTTACTACAGAATGGGCAGGCATTGTTCCAAAAGGGAAAGAGGAAGCAAATTCTAAGTTTTCCAATGTTGACACAAACAACAGCCTTGTCTCCCATGTAATTAAATGTCTGAATCAATGCTTAGAAATATTCTGACCAGCAACGATGGCCTCTTTGCATTCTTCTCTCATCTGGTGTATTTTCACCGTTGCCCTCCCTGCTTGAATTTGATTCCGACTAAAAATTGCAAGTGGCCTGTTTTCTTGCCTTTTAATGTTTGCTTTTCTAGGTGCATTGTCTTCTTCAGAGGCCTGTTATTTGCTGAGCTGTTGAACCTATTTTGTCTTAAATTAACTCCAACCATCTGAAAACAAAAACAGAAAGAAGATAGCATGTTCTAAAATGCAAAACCACAATGAAAATTAATGCAGTGGTGATGCTGGAGGGATGAGTGGCTGGACCAGCAATAACAAAGACTAGGAAAACCAATTTGGGTAAAATAAGAGCCAGCAACACCTGAGCCTTTTACAGACTGGGGGCATCAGCACCCTGAGGGCTGTTTAGCCCTCTTCTGTCAGTGTCCTCACTCCCTTCTGGAAAACTGTGAGTTCCTTCTAAAGCTTACAAAAACCTTACAATGTCAGCAATATTCTCATTGTATAGGTGAGAAATCTGAGGCTCAAAAATGTAGTTTTCCCAAGGTTGAACAGCCAGGGAAGGAATAACGTAGGGTGTAAGCCCAGGTATAGATAACCCTAGAGATGTAGTCCTATTTCACTGGACCCCACTCCCTCTTTAGGGGAGCCAAAATCTTGCCACCATGATGCTGCCTGCTGGGGTATTGGTTTTAAGCTGTTTATTAAGAAATAAGACTCAGGAAGAAACTTTTGACACACTGACACACACACACACACACACACACACACACACACACACACACACACATACTTTCCCTGCCAGAGATTCAAACAGAGAAACCTGCTTTAGGAAGGAAATGTTAGGATGCTGCTTTAGCCTAATTTGAATGAAATATGGTAGATGTGAGGGCTTCAGGCAAGGGTCTGTTAGCTAGATACCCAGTGTGTCCCATTGTTTCTGAGGTACCCAGCAAGAAATGTCCTGCCTTGTGTGGTTTGGACAAACGAAAAAGGTTGGGGAATGAGTGTTAGATTTCAATATTAGTGTTCCGTTCTTCAATTATCTGTAAGTCACTCATTCTCTCTGTTGAAATCTAATACTCCTTCACCAGCCTTTTTCCTTTGTCAAAAATGTCTTATATGCCCAATGTTGCCTCACTGTCTTTGGAATTTTCATGTCTATGTGAATTTCCCATGCACATGTATTAAATATTTGATTTTCTCCCATTAATCTGTCTCTGTTAATTTGATTATTATCCCAGCTAGAGGAACTTAGAAGGTGGAAGGAAAAGTATTCATTTTTATTAGCCCCCACATGCCCAAATTAAGATGAAAAATCTAATATTTCTTTAGGCAATACAAAACATTCAACTCAATGATCAAGATTTTTTGTAACAAAAGGTAGTTTCATTTCTGCTCAACTACTAACCTGGCAAGATTGAAAGCCTTAGCTGAAACGCTGAACCTGGGTTATCTTGTTCCTTCTTTGCCTCTGATGGATGCAGATACAGATACAGTTACAGATATAGATACAGATACAGGGATAGATATACATATAGTTTTAGATACTATATACAGGAGCTATAGATGCAGGTTAAAAATCATCAAATATATTAGAAGATATCAAATTTCAGCTATCTTAGCATTCTTCCTTTTTGAACCGAATTTAGTTATTTGTCTTTGATATAATGGATAAAAGCAGAAATGACATAACATTTTCAGTAGCTTGGAAAAAGGCAATAGTGGGGAAACACATACCCCCTTTCACAAAGAAGTGGAGTGAGGCCATGCGCTTTCTGCCCCTCTGAACCTGGGCAATCAATGTGTTATGGATTTTTACCTGGCTGATTCCAAGCAAAGCATTTACTGCTTCTCTGTACAGATAGAAGAATCCCTGTAACTGGAGAAATTACTTTGCAAAGTCAGTCCCTGGACCTCCATGCTTTTATCACTCACCCAAAATTTCTGCCTCCAGTATCTCTCCTTTTGACTTTCTACATCACAATGTCTTGAAATTGTTTTAATGTTCAGCTGTCATTGTAACTTTTTCCTTTGTAGAAGTGAAGGTCAAACATATCTGAAATAGACAAGACTATAATACTGTGTGGCCTCAAACTGTATATATTATGTGATGAGCCTTCTAGCTGATTTTTTACCTGGGATCTAATAGCAAATAATGAGGAGCTTTCAGACTGTGAATAAAGCAACAGCTATTTAGACCTTCATCTCTATTATTTTTTAAAATCTAAGTTCTCTTTCTGTAGCCCAGACATTAGAGTGTGCACAGTAGTCAAACCAAGCACGAATCCCACGGCTGCTTCTCACAGGGATATCTCAGAGTGGGACACAAGAAGTAATCACAGACAACTGTTGTGTGTTTTTAGTAATAAGAAGAAAAAGCTTTGTGATAGTCCTCAGGCCTCAGGTTTCCTTTTGCTGGCCCAAAGCCAAGATGGTCTATAATGATCATCTTTTTATTCCCCTCTTCTCTTCCTCCTTCCACTCGCCTCCTGCCCTTCTAGTCCCAGGCTTTCCAAAGCTGTTATAGCAACAGTGCTCACCTACCTGGGGATCTGACATCACAGAGGATGGGAACAAAAAGCAAACTGGGTCAGTTAACAAAGATGCCATATTTTTTAAAATCTAAACTTTGAATAATTACAAAGGCATTTAGTGGTAACAAAAGTAGTTTAAATATTTGAGATGAATGACTTTCCACAAACCCTTTCTAAGGGAAGTTTAGCTTAGAGGTCTTAGAATGTTTCCTGAGGAAATTTGATCAGAAAGGTAGTTTCTCTTTGCTCTGGCAGTTTTATCATTTGTACCAGTCCTCTGTTCCTGTTGTCATTTGTTTTAAAAGAATATTACAATTATAAGTCACATCTAATCATAATGAACTATAAAACTTCTACTGTGTCTTTATTTTACAGAAAAATGAGAATAAAATTATCCTGTTTGTCCTGAGAGACAGAAAGAGAGAGAGAGAGAGAGAGAGAGAGAGAGAGAGAGAGAGAGAGAGAGAGAGAGAGAGAGACTGAGGACCCTCTGCAACTGGATTAACTACTCTATCAAAAATAAAATGACCAGGGCCGGCCGAGTGGCACGGTGGTTAAGCGCTGGCTTGGGAAGCCAGTGGCCCCAGTTCGGGTCCCACATATGGGGGCCAGTGACACTGCCCTCAAAATAAATAAAATAAAATAAAATGACCAGAACCAATAAGGATCTCACTAAAGTGCATAAGAACAAGGACAAAGAAGAGAACTTCCAGAATGATGATGATGAAAGAAAAGCATTTAGAGTGGAAGTAGGACAAGGAATTTCCCCTTATCTACACCTGTCAGAGAGTTTCATCAGAGCCCAGCAGTTGAAAGCAAAATCACATTTGCAGTTATGGAGTCATTATAGAGGTGTCCCGGCTTGTGTTCATCTTACTGTAAACAGCTAATTCCATAAAGTACGGTTGCTAAGAATGGTTTCGACAGGTATAAGAATCCTCCTTAGAGTTAGGTCAATCAGAACCTTAATCTCTTCCCCACAAGTCTGTCTCAGGTTCTGCTAAATCACTTCCTCCTGTCAAATTAAAAAAAAAAAAAAAAAAAAAAACCACAGGGATATGGGGGCAGTTCTGGGAATGTAATAGATAATATTGTGAAGAGACTATTACGTTGTGTGAAATAAGTCAGTCAGAGAAGGACAGGTACCATGTGATCTCACTTGTGTGTGGAGTCTGAAGAGCTGAGTGAACGATCAAAGTAAACAGACTCGTAGATGTAGAGGGAAAACTAAGCGTTGCTAGTTGGGAGCGGGTGGGGATGGGGCGGAAGGGGAAGGGATTAGACAGCATAGATAGGCAACTACAATATTGCCACAGGGATATAAAACACAGTTCGGGGAATATAATAATGTTGTAAATATTTTGTGGGGTGTCAGATGGTCACATGTCTTGTTAGGGAGTCCACTTCATGGATGGAGTAGAGGCTTGATCACTGCACTGTACACCTGAAGCTGATGTTGTATAGTATGGTATGCCAACTGTAACTGAATATGTGGATGGTCACGGGATGTGGAGTATACTGTGGAGGGGAGTCGGGGGAGTTGTGATGGATATGTATGATATGGTGGGGGGAGTGGGGTGGCGAACTGGGGGAGGGGGTTGTCACTTTGGGGGGTAAAGAATAAAACTATTGCATTGTGTTGTACACCTGAAACTAATAAATAAAAAATGAAAAAAAAATCCTTATACTGAGTTCTAATATACAAAACAGCAAAAGTAGGGGGTGAAAAGCAAGAGGACCGAGAACCCAGCCCCTCAGCCATCCCTTGCCTCATGCCACTTCCACAGAGCACTAGAATTCTAGGGACAATGATCCGAAAGGTCCCTCTTCCCAGTTCTCATGTCCCATGACTCTGTGACCTAAGACAGAATTTTATCCTGAGACCTAAGCGAATCATACCCTTGCCTTATACAGGAAAAGACAGACTTGGACCTGAAGCACGGGAATAAAAAGATATTCTTCAACCAGGGATTCCACTCAGTCCCTCCCACATGACATCATGGGCCTATAAAATAAGAGCAGTTTCTGCCCAGCCATAGCTTTTTGGTTAATCTCAGCAAACCTGAAAAGCAATCAATTGGTCTCCTAGGTGTGTAATTGTTCAAGGGTGATTTAAGGCCTGAGACAATTGATAATGGTTACAATCAAGCTTTCATTTCAGACAAAGTTTTAGCATACACCCACGTCTAATGTCAAAGACTATAACTGCCTTATTAAGGAAAGGTCAAAGTGAAGAACTTGGGGCTAAGGTATACAGGTAGTATGGCTGAGGGTGGGGGTGAAGGGGGGGTGAGCAAAGAGAAACATGAAATTTAACAGGGGAAAGTGCCGGGGGACCACAGTCTCCTGGTGTCTGACAAGGCCACATTGAAATAAAGATCCACGCTCAGCACTGGATGTCTGGGATGCTGCCTTATGGTTAGTCATGTAGTATCTCCTGTCTCTATGAACCCTATGTGCCTTTCCTCCTATAGGAGACAATATACTCACTGCATTTGTGACAAGTTCCTGTGGTACCCTGATGATAGCTGGCTGTGTAAGTCAACGACAGGACAAGCTTTCCCAAAGAAAAGGAAACTCCTTAAAACAGGCTACAGCCAGAGGGGACCCCTGAACTGAGATATTGGGGACTCAAGCCCCTTGGCCTATGCAGCTGTGAAAGGTTTCCTTGGAGATCAGGAGACCAAGGTCTCTCGGCCATGAGAGTTCTGATAAGAGACAACGTACTGACCCTGAGATATTTTAATTAACAGCCTTGTTTTAACTCTTTGCTTTGTACATTGCTGTAGCAACAAAAACCGAAGCTTTGACTGAGAAACAGATGTTCCCCTCTATTGCAATAATATGCAGCTCTTCCTAGGATAGGCAAAGTTTGAGACTCCTTTTGCTACTAAGTTCAAGTATACCCCCTGTAAGGTAGTCATGGTAACCGGTGTACTCTGGAAAGATACAATTACAAAAAGGTAAAAGCTCTGAGAAAGAGAAAAACATCCTGATCATGTGAAACATAACTTGCAATTGAGGTAATGGTCAGAAGCCCCTATAAAAGGGGCCAGGCTTTAAAAATAAAGTGTGTATGTGATGCTCCTGTGAACCTCTTTCCGGTGTCTCCCTCCTTTTTTCTCCTCGCTGATGCCGTCCCACCGGAGGGAACCCCTGGTCCTCGCAGGGGCTGGTTCTCTGCAGGAAAGGAATATGCCTCTCTTCAGTTTGCAGACTGGGATCTATTTTCTAGAAAAGAACTGTGGTATGAGACCCTAAGACTCAACAAGATCCAAATTGTTTGTATCGTAATATTAGTAGTAATAATTGCTAACATGTATTGACCTCTTTTAAAGGCCAGGCGGTCTTGAGTGCCAAATTCCATTGCCATATTTAATCCGCTCAGCAATCCTATGAGCTCAGCACACTTTGTGCCTCAATTTTATAATGAGAAACACATAGCCCAAGTTTGTTAAGAAACAAGCTCAACATTACATAGCTAATAAATGGCAAAACCAAGATTCAAACCTAAGGCTACCGAATGTAGAAGTTCATATGCATAACGTGGCCACTCTGGGCCTCTTTGGGATCTAGTTTGGGTAACAGCGATGCCCTGCAGAATGCTGTGTCTCTGCCCCTGGCACCCAGCCCCCTTGAAATCAGGTCCACTTCCTTTCTGACCACTCCATCCTGCGTTTTCCTCCATCCTGCGTTTTCCTGCCTCTGATGTTCTTCTGCTGGAGCCAGCTGGTACAACAGAGTCTCAAAAACACTGGAAAGCCAATCTAGGTTCTGTGATCTCTCATCCATTTCCCACTGGCTTAGTTTTGCCCACACAGATAACAAAGTATTGTATACAGCCACCCAGACATCATCTACTAATAAGGATTAAAAGTGCTCCTAATGCTATGTCAATTAGATGCTCATCTGGAAGTGGAAAATATGAACCCAGCATGAGGATAACGCAGTCTAGGGTCGGAAAAAAATGCAACTTGGGTCCAACTCGAAGCTCTGCCAGGTAAAGCTGGATAGCTTGGGGAAAATCACGTAAGTGCTTTAAAACTCAGTCTTCTTATCCAATAGAGGAACAATACTACCGGACTAGGTAGTACAAACCAATGACATGGAGTGAGACTTTTACTAAGATGGAGTGAATATCAGTGAACAAAACTGCCTCTCTTAAAGGCAGTGGCCCACCAACACCAAGCATTCAACTCTGAAAATCGTTTGCCTCAGTTCCAACCTCACCTTTGTTACTTCATTGCTCTGTGACTTTAGGCAAGTCTACTAACCTCCCTGAACCTTGTTTTTCTGAGCTATAAAATGGGTATAATAATAGCAATGCAGCATAGGGTTGTTGCGAAGATTAAATGTAGTAATAGAAGGACTGGCACAAATATAATAGCAGTGATAATTTACTGAGTGCATCCTATGTGTTAGGCATTATACTTTACATCAATATACTTTACATCAATATACATTTTATTATTTTTAACATTATCATTAGTTACTCTCATGGATATCTGTCTTAGGCATCCACATTTCAAAATCCACTCAAGCAAGCTTACTAAACAGAGATCCATTCAGATATCATCTGAGCCCCTGAACCAAACCAAGGCTGATGCCAGAACTACCCTAAGCCTTTCAATGTTGTGAACCAGTAGATCCTTAAAGCGGTTTAAATTGTGCATTGTCTCGCGTAAGCCCAGCAAGAGTCCAAATTGATAGTGCTGAATTCACTCAACTAAGCAGTTACTCTCCAATGGTGTAAAATTGATGAAAAGAAAACACCATCCATCCATGGTTTTCCTTTCCGCACTTTCTGAAGCTCAGACCCCGTCACTGACATTCACCAGCTGGAGAAAAGTCTGGAGCAGATGCGTGTGATACCTGAACAGACTCCATGTCGCATCTGGTCTGAGGCCCACATAAGATGTCAAGAAAATTGTAATGTTATTATGTACAAAACTGAAAGAGACTTGGAAGGAGTAATTTAAAAGGGTCTGATATATTATAGGAGAGAACTATGCAAATAGGGGCTGCTGTGAAGAGATTCACTGGTTGAATCCAGCAATAAGGAAAGAAAACATTCTTATTCTTCCACTTACAATAGCAGACTGAACTCAAGCAATAGTCTCTACTCACTAAACCCTATTAAAGCAACAGTAAAGAGATATGTAAAAACACAGTCCAAAAGGACAAACAATGTGGAAGAAAAGGCAATGGCAATGCAATTTCATAGTTTTAGAAGCTGGAAAGTAAATAGCTGAAAGAGAACTGATTTAGCAGAACAGGTGGGATTCAGCCAGCAGCAGGAAAAGATAAGATCCAAGTTATCTGTGCCTCATGATCTTCCAAAAGGCTCAGCAATTAGCAAGCACAAGGTAGCTTTGGAAATGGAGGTGAAGGTAGGATTAAAAAAGAAGATTTGGTTGAAAGTATTTAAACAGCAGTTGGATCCCAAGATTTCCTTTCATCTCAACATACGGGTGAGGTATATTCTCTGAAACCACTAAAGCCAGGATGTCTGAGCTCAGAGCTCTCAGGCATGGTTAAGTCAGGATGACCATAGTCAAATGGGGACTTGAGGAGTACAAGCATCCGTACTGAATACTGGGACCCCAGCCTTTTCCCTGCATCCGTTCTTCTCCAACGCTGATAGCCAGCCACATCCCCATTAAGCAAGGGACTGGAAGACCATTTTCTGAGGAATCTGACAAGCCCAAAAGAAAAGAAATAAAGATATATACAAAGGAGTTTCCTCAAGAAACACTTGACCCAGATAGCCTTCTCATGGCACCCAGGGTTGACACACCTAATTTATAGTTTCTCATCTGTTTCTGAGTGTCCCGCTCCTTAACTATGAGCAGGCCACCAATGACCACCAGCTATTAATGGCCTGCCTCTAAAATAACTGACAGAAACCAGACAGGAAGAATAATTAATGGGGGAAAAAACTAAACAAACTACTAAACAAAAATCTAGCATTTAAATCATGAGTTTATAAGAACAGATACAGCACTGATGAATCAAGAGAAGTGTGGTATGTAATGCAAGGACATTTATAGAATAACAGAGAGTCTCTGGAAATAAAAATACTGGAGCAGAAATGAAAACAACTCAATAGGATAATGGATTTTTTTTTAAGGTAGCAGAAATACAGGGAAATGGAACATAGGAGGAAAAAGATTTTAAAAACCAGAAGATCCATTCAGGAGGTTCAATGTTAAAATAACAGATGTTCCAGAAAGAGCAAAAGAGATGGAGGTAGGAAGAGAGAGAGAAAGAAAGAGAGAGAGAGAGAGAGAGAGAGAGAGAGAGAGAGAGAGAAAGGGAAGGAGGGAGGGACGAGAAAGGGGAGAGAGTAGAAAATCATAAAAGGAATAATTGAAGAAAGTTTTTCAGAACTGAAGGAAACAAGTTTACAGAATAAATGGGCCATCATGGGACCAACAGAGTAAATGAAAACAGACCCCTTCCAAGACATATCCTCATCAAGTTTGAGAATATTGAAAATAAAAAACATGCTAAAGGTTTCCAGATAGAGAAAAATACAAAGATTTTTTTTCTTTTTTTTTTTTTTTAGGGCAGTGTCACTGGCCCTCATATGTGAGAACCGAACTGGGGCTGCTGGCTTCCCAAGCCAGCGCTTAACCACCGCGCCACTCGGCTGGCCCTCATACAAAGATTTTCAAAATTAGAATAGCACTGGACTTCTCAATAGCAACACCAGACACTTAAAGAAAGTATGGAGTAATGTTTCAAGTTCTGAGGAAAAATAATTTCCAACCTATAATTGTGTATTTATCTAAACTATCTATTAAGTGTGAGGACATTATGAAAATATTTCTAGACTTAGCAAGGTGTCAAAAATTTGCTTCCCATGCTCCCATTCTCAGAAAGGTGCTGGAGACAACACTTCCCCAAATGAGAAAGTAAACCAAGAAAAAGGAACACGTGGGATTAACGAAAGAGAGAGCAATGGAGTAACAGACTAATGATGAAGGAAGATTCCTAATGCAGCTGGCGGAGAACAGATTGGTCAGAAGGTTTTGAAAAAATTATTTCAACAAATAACATTCAATCTAATTCTTAATGTATTTGACCATACTCTGAGGAAATGAATGCAATGGTAGAAGAGTGTAGGAATGAATTAACTATTTAATCATAGAAAAATAAGCCAATTATGAAATAACATAAACCAAAAATGACAATTACTAAGTCCAAGAAAAAAAAAAAATGTTGAGTATGAAAAGAAATCATGCATACTGTAAGGCTCAGTTGTGAACAGCATTTACCGTATTTTGCCCTGTATCACATGCTCATGTGTATAAGATGCACCCACATTTTTGGTCCAAACTTTCAGAGAAAAAAATCTTTCATTTTAATTTTTTAATTCAAATTTTCATTTGTTTACATTTAGGTACTTGGTTTTGTATTATAAAGGAATTTCAGCATTTATTTTTTAACATATCATGGTACAAGTAATTTTATGTCACAAATAACTACAAAACACAAGAACAGATACAAGGTATAAGAAATTTTATGTACCAGTAACAAATTCATAATTTTTATGCATCATAGAAGACCAAGAACTCTTAGTCACTGCAAGTTCAAAGTAAGTTCAACAAAACCAATTATTGTATTCCAGGGTATTATTTTGCATATTGATATTGTTATTGATTTCTAGAGTTACACTTTTAACTCATAAGCATAAATAAAATAATTAAAAACATTTATATAGATATGGAATTAGTACCTCCCATGTATAATGCACATCCTATTTTTCCCTCACAAATTTGGGCAAAACAGTGTGCGTTATAAATGTTAAAATGCTGCACATATTCATAGCAGAATAAATGCTAAATAGTGACTCAAGCACAATTCTAAGGGTGGCTCCGGGGTGGGGTGGGGGACGAGGATGCAAACATAAGAGATGCACATAAGGTGGTAGTGATCAAAGCGAGCTAAATCCTCATCTTTTGTTGTGAGAAATCAATGGATTATGTCTAAAGTCAAATATCAAGAAATTGCAATCAAAGCAATTAACATGAAGATAAGTATCAAAACAATCAGCTAAAAGAGTTGCTATTGGTTGCCTCTGCAGAGCAGGAGATGCAAGGAGGGTTTAAGAGGTTGTTTTCATAACAAGAATTGTAAGACCATTTGTCTCTTTAAGATGTATGCAAGTAGCTGGGCCGGCCGAGAGGCGTGGTGGTTAAGCAAGCCAGCGGCCCCAGTTCAGGTCCCACATGTGAGAGCCAGTGACACTGCCCTCAAAAAAAAAAAAAGACATGTGCAAGTATAGTTTTGATTTTTTTTGTAAAGCAAATATAAATAAGAATTAAGGGAGACAAAAGAGACCAGGCAGGGCACTTGGCTGCTCATGTAACACATCAAGAAGGAGTGTTTTGTTGGTTCACATGACAAAGTCAAGATAACACTTGGGCAGGTCTGGGGTACAGTGAGACAAATAGTTAAGGCTCGTATTTACAGGTATACATCGTTGCATTGCGCTACACAGATGCTACTTTTTTTTTACCAAAAGATCACACACCAAAGCTAAGATGATAGTTAGCATTTTTCAGAATAAAGTATTTTTTCATTAAGGTATGTACACTGTTTTTTAGACATAATGCTATTGCACACTTAATAGATAACATTATAGTATAAACACAGCTTTTATAAGCACTGGAAAACCAAAAAATTAATGACTCACTTTCTTGGGATGTGGACTTGACTGCAGTGGACTGGAACCAAATCTGCAATATATCCAAGGTATGCCTGTATTCAATAAACATTTACCGTGTACCCAGGGGGTCTCTCCCCCCACCCCACCTCATCACCATCACAACAAAAACTAATTAACCAATTATTTTGTGTCATATACTATGTCAAAAGCTTTACACAAATAATGCCATTTAATCCTCCCAACAACTTCATATTAGGAGGCATCTTATGACTGCCGTTTCACAGATGAGGAAACTGCGGCATAGAGAAGTTGACTTGACCAATGCAGCTCACCTAGTAAGTGACAAACCAGCATTCACCACCAGTCAACATGCCATTTTATTTCAGAGCCTGGGCTCTTAACCATTGGCTAAATTATCAAGCACAAAGAAGATATTCAAGAAATTATCTTGAATGAAAATCAGATAATTCCATACTACGAGACAGGAATTGAGAAAACAGAGATAAAAAAGAAATTCAGCCCCTGAAGTCAGGGAGCTTGCAGCCTAATGGCTTAAAAGCATAACTGAAGCCAAGTTTTTTGGATGTGAAGTTGGTCCTATTGAGTTCATTGTAAGTGCTACAGCCAATCTCATTCTCAGTCATGCCATGTCTGTTTGTAGTCACAGCACATGCAGTTTACTCCCTGTCAAAGAGGTCATTTACTCTCCCATTTTGCAAATAGGAAAATTGAGGCCCACAGAGATTTTATAACTTCCCCAAGATCAAATCAAGGCAAAACCAAAGTTAGAATTGGGTCCCTTGGCTCTCACATCAGTGCTCATTTTTACTGAGTCAGAACCTGCCTAAGGGACAACTCTCAGCAATTAACATTTACCCCTTGCACCCACAAGCAGGTGGCACCGCTGTTAGCCACTAACCATGAAAATTGGGGCATAAGCAGTGAGAAATGGATTTGAGCAGGGGACATTCCAAGAACATTTTTAAATAAACAATGAACTCTTAAAGAAATGGAGGCCATATTTATTCTACTACTCAGAGTGATCCGTGGGATACAGTTTATCATATTAAAATATTTATAAATATATATTTAATTTCCACCCTCTGTCTACCAGAAACCATAATGGAAACTTTAATCAGCATTTCCCCTAACATTTGAAAAGGCAATTACAGGACTATATTAACATTCATCTTACACGCCTTCTTTAAAAGGGCTCAATTGTTCAGCATGTCTGTTAAATCGTTAAGCAAGTGCATTGTGTGTTATCATAAACATAGCTGATCTGAATTCACTAAAACATTTTCTCAGAGTTGAATCAAAGGAATTACCTAATTATCATACAAGTCAGACACAATTCCTTGATTGATCTGTCATCTTGGTGAGAATATGATCTCCCTACACTGGTTGAATCAGTCACCAAATACCTCAAGTGAAATAAAATTATCTTCATCAAATACAACTTTCTGTTTAAACTCTCAGGAAATTTCAAATATATAATGAGAGAATTAACAAGATATGTGGGGAGAGTCAAAGAAATAACCTTTGATCACAATAAAAGATAGTTAAATGATAGGACCCCCATAAATAAAATTCTGGATGGTATCTCCATTGTAGCCTACGCTAAATTTTACAGAAAGGATTTCACAGCGCTTTCTCTTTGTCAATTGTTATAAATGACCGAGCTTTCTTTCAGGATCTTATGGGTCTTCCAAAGAGGAAGCTATACTTAAAAGGTTAGATTCCTGATTCTTCCCAGGCATCCAGGCTAAAAATGCATCAGTCGTTTTCATCTTTAACCCACCCTCTCTATCCACTTGATGTTCCTGGTTAATTCTATCTTTCGAATCTCTCCCTCTCCAATCTCTACTGTCATTCCATAGTCCAAGCCTTCATCACTTCTCACTTGGTATACCTCGTTCATTTCTTACTGATCTTCCTCTGATGTTGTCTTACCTGGCCCATTCATATTTCACACTACAGCCAGCTATAAGGTCCTAGTGTTTCCCTGAAGTCCAAATTCTTTAGGCTTGCATTCAAAGCCATCTCCCATTTGTCCCCCTTCTACCAAGCTTCTCAAACCATCCAAAAGAATACAAGTTATACACATGGTGGAGATTTGGGCTGTTCTGTTCTCTACAGACTCTTCAATGCCTAACACAGTGTCTGGCACTTTGCAGGTGCTTAGTAAATATTTTTTGAACACTGGAATGAACATGGCCCACTCTCATCTTATACTGAACAAGCCATTGAACAATTACACTCAGCTTTGTAAGCTCTGGACTCCAATTATACTGATCAAAAATTCCAGCAATCTTTCAAAATTCTCTTTAAATATCCCTCCTCTGGGAAGTACAGCTGACACCCTCAGTCAAAATTAGTCTCTTTTGTTCCCACAGGACCTTATCACTTAAAAATTGCACTTTTTAAATGTGGTAAAACATTAAAAATGTCATTTCCATTTTAAGTGTACAGTTCAGTGGCATTAAATACATTCACATTGTTGTGCAGCCATCACAATCATCTCCAGAACTTTTCATCATCCCAAGCTGAAACTCTGTACCCTTCAACAGTAACTCTCATTTCCCCCTCCTTCCAGCCCCTGGCAACTACCATTTTACTTTCTGTCTCTATGAATTTGACTCCTCTAGATACCTGATATCAGTGGAATCATTATATTTGTCCATTGTGCCTGGCTTATATCCCTTAGCATAATGTCTTCAAGGTTTATCCATGTGGTAGCATATGTCTGAATTTCATGCCTTCTCAAGGCTGAATAATATTCCATTGTGTGTGTATATAACATATTTTATTTATCCATTCAGCTGTCAATGGATATTTGGGTTGTTTCCACCTTTTGGTTATAGTGAATAATGCTGCTATGAATGTTAAGTGTACAAATATCTGTTTGAACCCCTGCTTTCAATTCCTTGGGGTATATATCCAGAAGTGAAATTTCTAGATCCTATGGTAATTCTATGTTTCATTTTTTGAGAAACCACGATACTGTTTTCCACAGCAGCTGCACTATTTTACATTCCTACCAGCAATGCACAAGGGTTTCAAATCTCCACATCTTCATCAACACTTGCTATTTGCTGGCTTGGTTTTTTGTTTGTTTTTGTTTGTTTCTTTGTTTTGATAACAGCCAACCTAATTGGTTTGCATTTCTCTAATGATTAGTGATGTTAAGCATCTTTTCATCTGCTTATTGGCCATCTGTATGTCTTTTTTGGAGAAATGCGTGTTCAAGTCCTTTGTCTATTTTTCAACTGGGTTGTTGTCTTGTTTTAAGTTGTAGGAGTTCTTTATATATTCTGCATATTAATCCCTTACCAGATATATCATTTGCAAATATTTTCCCCCAGTCTGTGGGTTGCCTTTTCACTCTGTTTATGGTGAACTACAATGCACAAAAATTCTTAAACTTTAAAATTAAAGTTCAATTTATCTATTTTTTCTTTTGTAGCCTGTGTTTTGGGTATCATATCCAAGAGATCATTGCCAAATCCAATATCATGAAGGTTTTCCTCTGTTTTCTCTAAGAATTTTGTAGCTTGGGCTCTTACATTTAGATCTTTGCTCCATTTTAGTTGTTACTTATAGTCATTTATGTGTCAGCCTATATCTTCCAGGCTGTAAATTACTTGAGGCACAAGCCACCTTTCTTTGTAGCCCCTAGTCTACTTTTCCTGTATAGATAGTAACCCAGATAAAATCAGTACTTATTTTAAAAGAATATCTATGATTCTGAATTATAGCAATATTCTGAGAAGGGACATTCTGTGGACTGAAGGTGTCTCATGTCCTTTTCTCCTACAAATCCTCTGGTCTCCCCATGATATATTTCAGGGTCAGAGGATGAGAAGCAAAGAGAAAAGAGTAACGTTTATTGAACATGTGCTCTCTGCCCAATACAATGCTCATTTCATATCCACAACTGGAATGAAGCAGCATTACTCTACCCATTTCTCTAATGCAACTGCAGATTTTTAGAGAAATTAATTGAGCTTATACATTTAGGAAGTAAAGAAGCCAAAACTCTATGGGGAAATTATTAGGCAAGGAGAATATCTGAGAGTTGGAAAGAGTAGAAAGAGGTAGAGAACGTGGCAAATCAGGATTAAATATCTTTACCACAGAGCCTTAGAAGATAAAAATTTAGTCCTATAAAGATTGGAAATGTGATTCTGAGTCGGTGCCAGGAGAGGAATCTGAGATGTGTTTAGAGGGCAGCGATAGTACAAAATCAGCTCATGCTACTACAAGGGATGAAGTGTCGTGGGCAGAGCTGAGGCTGTATAACCCTATGCATCGAGGCAGGAGCCGAGAAACCCCTCGAAGGCCATGTCAAAATAAGTGGAGAATAAAAGATATTCAAAACTTCTGCAACATCAAGGATTCTGCTTATTCTGCTCCTATGGAGGCCGAGTTATGAGTCAATACATTCAACCCCGTGATGTGTCCAACTTTGAGGTCTGTTTTTCCTTCATCATATAAATGTAAGACTCATTATTTCCTAGAAATGTATCCTTCCCATCAAGGTACTTTATTCTCAAGATACTTTCAACATGGCTAGAAGCAACTGTACTATTGAACCTTGCAAAACTGACTTATTCTCCCAAAGGAGGCATTTGACCTTTTTTCTTTCAGCCTACTTTAAGGAAGAACTAGGTAAAATAATTCATTTTGTAGCACTCCTCTAGTATGGTGTTTAACAAATACTAAATAACATTCTTATGATTGCTAAATATGGGCAATAGTTGTCACTATGGATCAGAGATCTCCAAAAAGAGTTCATTAAATTGTGGAATGCTGAAATGACACTGCTGGGTTTTGTTTTTTAGTGTTTTTGGTGTGTTTTTTTTTAGTTGTGAAATAAATAATCACAGAAGAAAATTAACTGACAATAACACATTCTGAGGAACACTGTCTATTGCCCAGTCTTGATTTTTTTTCTAGATTCAATATCATTTTTGCAATTTGTATACTTTTCTTTGTATTCATTTTCAAGATCATATTGTCCTTCAAATATATGTTTGGAATGGACTGTGTGTGTGTGTGTGTGTGTGTGTGTGTGTGTGTGTGTGTCCATGCCCATGTGGAGATGGGGGATAAGTAGGGATTGAATAGTTGATCTATTTCCAAATATAATTTAAAGGAACCGCTGCTTATGGTCCTAAGGGCATACTTGAAATGAACTTCAGTAAACATCATATGCCCCCAATCTGTTTGTCAATGACAGTAGTCCTTACATCCACAGCCACTTTCAACAGCAAAATTTGGGAAAATAAAATTCTAACTTGCAATAAAACTGTTGCAACATCTTTGTAAAAGCATGTTACAACATGCTTTGCAAATTTCCTAAATTTCTCCTTCCCTCAAACTACTTACTTATCTTTGACATTTTTCAAACCCTGACATTTAAGAGGTAACTTTGCACAAGAACTTTACTCATTTCCTACAAAATGATTCTTTGTCATGAAAATCGCAAGGGGAGAATTTACAAAGTAATTTCACATACAAGTTCCTGATTTTCAATGAGGAAACTGCATTTTTACTGTGTCTTGTCAGTCCTGCACCTCTCAAAACAACTCCATGGAGGCTGAGCTTTCTATTTTGCCTTTCACTTTGAGAAAATATTAAGCTACAATTTTGATTACAGAAAGGTAGATGGCTGATAAAAGAGTTAGAATGTGGCACAATTTTCCAAACCCAGATGGAAGACATGGCTGTGTCTGTAGAAAGCTCTGCTGAGGCTCTGCCCTGGAATCTGCAAACCCTAAAATGGGAGCTTGCCAGAAACTGACTTCTCAGTGACTCCCTGCACTTACTTCAAGAGTGGCACTCTCACTTTGAAAGATAAAGAAGATGGTGCAGAGGGGCTGATGCCTCTGTGAGGGGTTCTGTGGAGCTCAGTTTGCGCCTTTCTTTCCTTTGGATTCTAGCTTCAGAAGGAGGAAGGCAGTTCCTGGTGTCAGGAAACTTTGTTTCACAGCAAGAAAGTCTACAGGAGTGCAAAGTAGGGCATGTAAAGGCTGAGGCAACAGAGGAGGTTCACTTATCTGCAAAGTGCTCTGACCATGAATGGAGTAGCCAGCAAAGCTGTGAATCTGCTCTCAGCAGCCTCACCTTTTATCTCCGAAGCCAGGACTCAGAGTGGGTGGCTGTGAATCTCTTTGGTTTGTTCTGTCTGTCCTGACACTTCAGCCATTCTTCCTGATTGGCAACCACTAACCAAGAATGGTCACTCAAAATTAAAAATGGGGGAAAAAAAAAAGTAAGAAGGTTTAGTTGGTTTGTAGGTAGTGCCAATGCTGAAGTTATGGACTTGATTTCTGAATTAAACCAAAGATAAACAATATCCTAATATACAGCATTACATATCACAGAATCTGGCAGAGTAAGAGTATTAGCAAGAGAAAAGAATTAAAGGAAATTGATCATTGAAAAATTCACTGTATTCTTCTGAAAATAGCCATCTGTTAATCTTATGGGTGGCAAGTGATCTCATTTATTCATACTTGCACCACACTAACAATCAATCAACATTATCAAGAGAGAAGAGATGGCAAAAACATAAATGTCAAAAGAAAAAGTACATGATTGTTCACCATTAATGAACTTAGTCTAAACACTTAAAAGTGACCTTGACATCATGAAAGCAAAATGCTCACTCATAGTTGCTATGTGTTTTTTCACCGTTCTAAGCCTGTTTTGTTTTCTTTTTTCCTTTTTAGTTTTCTAAAGCTATGAGGCTTTTTTTTGCCACACACACACACACAAAACAAGAAGTTCAACGCAGAACAGACCCACGAAGCACAAAGGTCTGAACCTATGAGAGGTACCATTTCCTGCTTAGGACAGGCTACCCAGCCTTCCAGAGTTCCTCCTCCTCTAATTGTGGAATATCCGTGAAACAATGATATATGGTTGATGACCTCACACAAACATGATCTGATAAAAAGGAGACTGAAAAAGATTTACCCTGAGGCTCATCCAGCTGAGGCCCAGCAGGACTCTGCCAGGCCCAGCTCTGCCATTAACTAGGGAGGTTATCTGTCAAAACTTCAAAATCCTCATTTTTAAAATAGGTGATATTAGTCTAGTTGATTTTTAAGCTCTATGCATCTATATCAAAGGCCCATAGAACTTCTAAAGCAACATTATTATTGTTGATCATTTCAACCAAATCATAAGATACCAACTTTTTAAAAAGCACTTTAAAATTCTGAGAGACAAAGGGTAATGCTAAATTGACACACACCTCTTCTATTCCAAAACCCTCCTGCCCAGGTAGTCTGAGAAAATTGTCATGATTCAAGAAATTCAATGTCAAGAACACTTCTGCCTTTGCACTGTGTCAAATTTAAAAGGTTTTAATGCATTTGTGTTGGATTCTCTGCTGCTGTGTCCCTTGGTGCCGTTACAAGTAGAGCATTGATTGAGGCTTTCTGAAAACAAAAAGGGGAAAAAAGACTTTTATTCTCTCTCCCCTACTGCCATAAGTCATGCTTTCACATCTGACCTCGCCTATACATGGTCCAAGTACAAATAAGGCATTTGTATCTGAGCTGGCGACTCTCTCATTTTCTTGGCCCTCCAAAAAAAATAAATGTTATTTGCAAAAAAAAAAAAAGGAGTAAGGCTACCCTGGTCGACTTGTTCTGATCCCAGTCTGAAAGCATGCCTAACAAATGAAGGGACTTAGTGTGATTTAGTGTAATGCCAAGCAGCAAAAACACAACTGTAAATTATTCTTTTCCAACCTGCTCTCTGAGGCTTCAATTGCTGGTTTGCTTTCTGCATCTTCAATGATGGTTGATACATCCCCTGGGTAGGAAAGTACTGATCTCCTCTATTTTGATTTAGCAGCTGAGCTGAATAAATATATATATAATTATTTAGCAGTCACCAAAGTCAATGAAAGCAAGAAGGAAGGAGGGGAGAAAGAATAACTGGGGTTCAATTTGCCTCAAGTGGCAAATAATTTCCATATACAAACAACTCTCTCATATCAGTTATGATTTCATCTGCTTTGGACTTAAATAATAAAGAGTCCTTGTACTTATGACAAGGGTTTTTATTATTATTAATATTTTGTTTTGTTTTTAAAATCAGAATAGTTCTGCTTTTTGTGGTAGGTACTTTGAAAATTTTTTGACAAGCCAAAATGACTTCTTGAAGGGAGAGAGTAACAAATGTATCAAGTATGTTTGCAGATAACCCAGGGTGGCATCCTGAGACTTTAGATAGAATCTAATGGTGAATTCTTCCATTCACATGAGTCACCTGACCTGTGAAGGGCACACTTCTGGGAAAGGTAACAGAGTTGAGAGTCAAAAAAGTTTTCCCAGAGAAAGGATGGTGGCTGAAAACTGAATAATAGATGTTCAGTTTTGAGCTCTATTTCTTTTCAAAATGTTATACTCTTGTACAGAGCTGCAGAAACACTAAATAGCATGGATTTTTCATAAATGAAGACAGAGGACATTGCTCATCAAACCTGTGGGCAAGAAAAGCTTTAAGGGGGGGAAAAAATGTGTTTTAAAACAGAATTGTGCACCAAATGACTACCCAATGTTCAACAATAGATCAAATCTTACAATAAAATTTAACACCTACCTATAAGTGTATATAACCCTGCATGAGGATTCAAAATATTTTTTTTCTTAATTCTAAACACTCTTCTATAGGATGAAGCAGACAAAGATGACCAGTAACACATGTTCTAGGAGGTGATAAACATTGCTGCACAATAGTTATAGAAACTTCTGAAGCTGTGGAAGATAAGCATTCTACTCTTCATCTTGTATCCTGCTCAGATCACTTGTGGAATGATGTGTTGCATTCAGTTCCTTAGAAGACAAGCTAAAGAGATCAGGAGAAACTGAAGGAGAAAGAAAAGTGACTAGGATTGTCATAAACTTGAAACCTTGAAACAATATCAATCTGGTGGTTGTGGTGGAGCTCTAAGCATGTACACACAAAATGTTTCAGCTAAGGGCTTCCCTATTCCATGCCCATTTTATTTTCAGGGGTGGCAAACAGGTTTCAACTTGTTGCATAACAAGTACAGTCAATTGGTTGTAACTTCCTGGAGTGATGTGACAAGGGTGCTGAGGCTAGATACAAAGTCTGCCAAGAAATCAATTAGCAGTGACTGCCTCAGCCACAACGGCAGGAGCGATGGTACTTATCCTAGGTTTTGGCCATTCCTGCTGATCAGCTACCTATATCCTTTGATGAGCAGAAATTCAATGCTGGGCCTTGGGCTCACCTTCAGCTCAGCCTCATAGTAGCATCCCCATAAAACTCTGGTAAATTCTCCTAGATACTAACCAGGCCAAAATGAGACTATAAAGCCACCTTAAGAAGCACCAGCAAGGCTGCAAGCGAATATTAAACTTCTCTGCTTCCCCTTCAGTGCCCTTCAAATGAATTTTAAAAAAAGCATGTCTGAGCTGGTGCCATATGTAAATTATCTTTGGGCAGAGAGTCGAGACTGAATTCTAATAAGTCATCCTGGTCCCTGTGAATG
The DNA here is from genome assembly GCA_033961575.1 of Aselliscus stoliczkanus. NCBI lineage: Eukaryota > Metazoa > Chordata > Mammalia > Chiroptera > Hipposideridae > Aselliscus > Aselliscus stoliczkanus. The sequence continues at coordinate 120,016,589 of CM066736.1, forward strand.
CACCCAGAGAAACACAGCTTTAAAAGGTAAAGAATGGAACTTAAAGAAGATAAGTAAGAGGTCAGTCTGTGGGTAGTTCTTGTGGTGCATGACCCCCTTCTTTCAGGGCTGTTCTCCCCAGTCTTTGACTCATATGCATCACGAAGTCCAAAGGGCTGCCTCTGGATGAGGCATTAGAAGAAAATATCATGGAATGTTTCTGTGAGTGATGAGGTCCCTAGGGGGAGTGGACATTTAAAAGCCTTAGGTTTTGCTCTCCTTATCACAAAGCAGCCCTGTCTGACATGGTGGAATGAGTCAGCAAACCAGGTTTGAGTCCCAGCTTTGCCTGATAAGATCTTTCATAAATTATTTAATCCTAATAGAAACTGAAACACAGACAGATTAGTATCATTCCTATTATAAAGTTGTTTTAGGGATTAAATGATGAATCTCTTTCAATTATTTTTGCTTGTTTTTAAAGTAATAAATGATCATTGCAAAAAAAAATCAGAAAATAGGGAAAGATATAAAAAGAGAGGGAGAAATAAATCACTTTTAATCCTACAACCCAGAAATAATCACCATGACCATTTCAGTGTATAAATTTTGAAAAGAAATTGAAGGATCACATAGTACACACACACACACACACATACACGGGTACAATGAATAATAATCCTTTCTTTTGTCCCAGAGCTCAGCAGCAACCAGAACCAAAGTGACTGAGTGACAGCAAGTAACAACAGTTCCTTGTTTGATTCCAAATTTTCTTTCCAAATGTTCCATCCAAATTTTTACTATGCAGGCATAACGATTGTACATAACTTCACATATTTTGTGTCATTTAAATGTATTTTAAAGCACTTTTCACTGCTGGCAAATGCACCATGTGACAGTGAGGGGATATTTTTATTGATGAGTCCCACTTCTGATAACACAGGGAGATTGGAGGACATTATTGGGCTATGGAATCCCTGTGATACTACCAGCAACAACAGAAGCTTCCAAAGTGATTTATGGATGTCCATTATTATTAGATGAGCCTTGGCCCCAAGTCACGAGCTGGTCTTTTATTTAGCTTATTGCGTGCTATGTCAGATGTTGTATATTCCAGGTAAGTCAGGTTCTCCTTCTTGGCCTCTCTCTTCTAGAATCACACACTGGTTTGGCATTTCTAGATCTCAGCACTCAGGTATTGAAGGGAATACACAAACTCATTTAAATAAAAAATCAGGTAAGTCCTGAAATAGATGGGCCTGAGAGATACATTCCCTATTCTGCAGGAAATGCTAAACCACCCAACTACATCAAACTTATGAAAGAGAAGATAGAGCCACATTCATGTTTTAGATAAAACCCCTTTGCTTCTCCTCTCTTCTCTTGAACCTCATGTTCAATCGAGTGTCCCTGAGAACGCATTTTCATTTCTTCACTGACTTGCAACATGCTCATTCTTGAATGAAAGGGGTGAAAGAAGAGGTGATGTCTAGAACTTCCTCTAGAGGTTAATCAGGGTGGTGATTTACTATTGTTTCTTTTCCAATCCTGATGCCATGACTATTGCTAGAACTGATTCAATCCACAGGTAACTTCCTTGAGAGTAAAGTCACATCTCTGGCTGTCAAAGAGAGTCAATTAACCAATGAACTTAGAATCATCCACAAGGGCCTATCTAATTAGAAATAAGAAATTAAGTTCAATGTCATTCATTGGCACTGACCCTGACTCTACCCCAAGAATAATAAAGTCTTAGGAATCCGAGAATAATAAAGTCTTAGGAATCAGAGATGAGACGGGTCACTTAAGTCATATGAGCATTTACCCAATCAAGAAAGTTACCTTCACACATTTGCCATCAATTCAGGAACATCAGTTTTAAATGGCAAACTATGAACGGAGTCAGCGAAGTTAGGCAGAGTTGCCTCTTATGTGGGCATAAAGCACTAACGTCGCCATATAAGACAACGAAATTACGTAGGCAAAAGTGCTCTTGAAAATTCCATAAATTATACAATAGAAACAATTTGTATATAATCCTATAAATTACGTTCAACAAAATTTCTCTCATTCATTTAAAAAATTTATTCTATTTTGGGGCCCTCAAAAATGTCAATAAGTGGTTTTCACGTCTTTGAATGATCAAAAATACTTTTCCATAGAATTAACTCCTTTGGGCTTTAACACATACACAATGCGTAGAATGAAGTGTAGGACCACTAATCTTATTTAACTTGATATTAAATCAATGAAGATTTAATTGTATCATGTGAATTTTATCTGCAATGGTAGATTGAAGGGAAAAGGTATTTTGGAGGTTTTGCCGAGAGACACTTACGGACTCACGTTGTTTGATTCCACACTCTAAAGTCAAATGTTAGGAAAGAGAACACTTTTTTAATAATAACATAAATACCTACTTTTTATTCAGTTCCAACTTTCTGCCAGGCGCTATGTTAAGCCTCTCATATTAGGTATTAATATATCCATTTTATGGTTGAGCTTAGAGAAATAAACTAACTTAGCTCAAGGTTTTAAAGTAAATAAATTATAGACCACAATTTGAGTACATAAGGCTAAAGTTCATATTCCTCCCATCTGTCTAAAGAAAATTTATCCTTGGAAAAAGGGATTTGAATTTCCCACATTTGATAAATAACTCTTCTGTTTTCAACAAAGGTGTCACTAGTGACAGAGAGTAAATCATCATATGATTTATCCTAGCATATGAACCCATCAATAAAGAAGTATTTTCCCTTTTTTATGGCACTTTCTGGACAGCTGAACTCATTCTGAAAACACTAAATCTGATGGGCTCTCCTTGCCAGTGTCACCATTCTTCAGTCTGGGGAGCACTCCTTGGTGAAGATCTAAGCAAAGGTTCTGAAAGTGTGGTTATCAACCAAGGAGCATCAGCACCACCTGGGAACTTAGCAGAAATGCAAATTCCAGGGTTCTGATGTAGACCTACCAGTCAGAAGAAACTCAAGGGTGGGAGAGGGGGCAGTGATCTGTGATCTAACTAGTTCTCTGTGTGACTCTGTGTCATGGCCAAGTTTGAGATTCACCGTCCTACAGGAGGAACTCTTCTATGTCTCTCAGACCCTGACACATCCTTGTGTAAGATCCCCCAGAAAGCATTTATCAAGCCTCTGAATGTAAATGGTTAAGAAAGGGCCACGTCTAAATTTCTTTGACTGTTTGTTCTTTTCCTTAAACAGAAGGACTTTAATTCCATCCAAAGACCCATGTAAAACAAAAGACTACTTACTACTTTCCCCTAGGAGGGCCTGAAGGTGTGGAACCAGAGTCATGGGTACCTGTGAACACCAACATGGACACACTCATCCACACACATAAACACCCAACTATACAAGTGTGAAGGGAACTCTCTCTAGGCTAAACAAATGCTTGTCTATGTTTCAATGTCCCAGGGATCCTTGTGTAGGTAGGCATAAGAGCTCAGGGGCAGTGCTTGACTTAAATACAGTGAAACTGCCTCAGCGTGCATCACTATAGAATGGAAGAAGCTTTTGATTTCATGCTATTGACTTGCTGTGGGGTCTCAGGCAGGTAAGTGGTCTCTCATATTCTCAGTATCTTCATCCATAAAATGGGAGAGATAACATTAGTTGGGTACTTCCCACACGCTGATCCTCGTACTAAATGTGTGTCAAACATTTCACATTTAGTACTTATGACAGCCCTTTCATTTAAGTATTATAGCCCCCATTTTACAGTTTGAAGTTCAAAGAGGCCAAGCCAATAATCTGAGATCACACAACAATTTAGTGATGGAGAGGGATTTAATCTCACCTGTGATTCCAAAGCTTGTGCTCTTAACCATTAGGCTTCCTCTAAAATTTCTTCTGTTTCCATCATTCTCCCATCTGAGGATTCAAATATAACTTCCCCACCCTACCTGGGATTTTGGTGTTTTTAATAAACATGGGTTAATTTGAATTGCACTTATAGCTAAGTAAGCCACACTTTAAGATAAAGAATTTCCAAAGATTTTCAAGGCACAGAAAATAAGGAGGATTTTTTTTATATGGATGTTTGTGTAAATTTAAATATACATCATACTTATTTTTACACCCTTTATGGATTTAGGGTCACTTTGCTAAGATAGACACATAAAATATATAACTTCTTCATAAAAGTATATAATTTAGAACAATGTAACTTAAAATATGTATAATATATAATTTTGTTCATAAAATTACCAAGTCTGGAATACCCGAAGATGACTGGAGCAGGGGATAAAGTAATAATTTCATTGTTCTGACTTAGCCTGAAAAGGTTCTCAAAGTTTTTAAATGTAAATTCCTTGAAACCAGAAACCACTATGTCTTCCATATTTTGTATTCCTACCCTCTGTCAGGATCAATAAATGATTGTTCAATAACCTAATGAAGAAAAAGAAATATAGAAATTGGGCAATTGCTCACTCTTACCCTTTAGCAACATTCTTAAGATGAATGGATTTAATAAGATCATTTTCCCATTACTTAGAGAAAGCTACTTATGTCAGTATATGAATTTTAATTGGGAAACAGTATAGTAAAAGTGGTAGTTTGGGAACCTAGCTTTTATGGTACAAGTTGCTATACAGTGTCCCAGAGGCCCAGTGTACAGTCTGGGGCATGAGGGCCCTGGGACAGAAGGAGGGTGGGGTAGAGGACAGAGAGAGAAGACAAGGTCTAAGCCAGCCTCAGGCCAGGCTACCTGCCACCCAGTTCTACTCTAAGCAATAGAAGTTGTCTGCCCAGGCCGGCCTATAACCAAAAAGGGGTCCCGAGCCATTTAATAAGTAAAGCAGGCTCCACATTCCCTGAGGGCAGAGATGATAGCCACCTCCATATTATTAGCTATGAACTGACCGAAGCAGGAGGTAGCACTAAGTAAATGCCTGTGCCTGCTCATCATCACACCTACCTACCATATACTGAGCATCCCACGATGAGCTGGGCAACTCAAATGCGTGGTTGCCCAGCCTACAAATTTTCAAGCTATGCTGTCTATCCACACCATTGATTCTAAAAAGATTTGCTTAAAGACAGAAAAGATAGAAGGTATCCATTCAGTTTCATTAAAATGAGGTATATTCTGCAATATGTCTATAGTTATAAAAATACATCCAGGGGCAGCCAAGTTAGCACAGGTGGTTAGAGCACAGTGCTCACAACACCAAGGTTGCCAGTTCGATACCCACATGGGCCACTGAGCTGTAGATTGAAACAACTAGTTGCCTTGGAGCTGATGGGTCCTGGAAAAACACACTGTTTCCTAATTAAAAAAAAAAAAATACATCCAGCATCAGACTGGTAACATAAACAATACATATTCATAATTATAAACTGGAAGAACTGCCCACTCCAACTTTACACTAGTAAAATATAAACAAATATTTGGGGCTAACAGCAATGTCACTGGTCATCATTTTGCCCGTTATTTAGAAATGAACCAAGTTAGCACAAATGGTAACCGCACCCCCAGCGGGGTTGAGATCTTTTGTTCTTTCAAAAAACATGGATGTTTTAAACACAACTCTCTATTTGTGTGGAAGAAAGTGAAACATGAGAACACAGCAAGCAAATCCACATCAAAATGATCCCAAGAACGAAAAGCTTCATGGAAGAATTTGACACCGTGCTTTTCAAAGCCGCCTGCAACCAGGATCTCACCCAGCCCAAGGAAAGGCGGCTTGGGTCCAACAGCAAAGGGGAAGAGATGGCAAAGAACCATTATGATCATCTCAACGTGGTAACTGAGGAACCTGAGATGGACAAGTGGGAAATGACTTCCTCAAAGGCACACAGGTGGGCCAGCCGAGCGGCTCAGTGGTTAAGAGTTGGCTTGGGAGTACCAGCTCTGAGCAACAGGGCCATCTGTTCTGATCCCACATGAGGGCCAGTGATGCTGCGCCCTCTACAGCTAAGATATTAAACAACAGCTCGACCTGGAGCTGGGCTGCTGTGAGTCGCCAGCAACGGCTTAGGCTGCAGTAGGCTGCTGTAAGCAACCATGAGTGGCTGGCAGACAGCATGAGCTGCCATGAGCAGCCATCCAATGGCCGGTGAGTGACTACATCACCGGGGAAGAGTGCAATGATAGTACCAAAATGGGTCAGTGAAGCGATGTCCTCCACAAGTAGATTGAAGAACAAAAGGACAGTAACTTGTCTGTTCCCCTTCCCCAATCCCCCAATGCTGTTCCCCTCCCCCAATTCCCCAATAAAATATTTTTAAAAAATAAAGGCATACAGTTAACATGTAAGGCAGACATAGTAACTTCAAATCAAGTAAGGACATCCTGACCCACAATTCCTAGAAAAGCAAACCCAGACTCCGGCTTCCAGGAAAGAGACTGTTATTAACAAAGTGCTAACTTTATATTCCCATATGCTGGAATTGAAATGCATGGACAAGAAAAACAAAGTGGGGTGATCACTGCATAGGTTATATAAATGTCTAATCGCTATGTTGCACACCTGAAACTAATATAATGTTGTATGTCTACTGTAATTGAAAACTAAAACAATTATTAAAAATAAAAGGAAAAGAAAGCTCATCTCTGAATGATGACCATTAGCCCGCTGTCATTTGTCCATCCTTCCTTTGCTGCTCAGCACCTCTCACCTCATCCCAGAGGCACAGCCCCTCAACACACTTGTATGTCAATTCTGGAAGTTAGAAACAGCACATGTTAAAGACACCAAGGGCTCAGAGTGCAGAGAGACACAGCTAGTCCAGGACCCACTTTCTGCCTCCTCAGAGGCAAACAATAGGCAATGCTGGTGTTGCTCCACAGTGACATAGTTCTTGACCTTTTCACTAGAAATACAGTCATCAGATAAGGCAATCCCTGGTGGTGCTGATTAGTCATGGTGGTGCTGATTAGTCATGGTGGTGCTGATTAGTTCTATTAATTATAAGCCTCCAGAGGAGATGTTGGGAGAATCGCGTCTTCTGCTACATCTTTTAGGGTCAATATGGACAAACAGCACCCCCTTCCTCAGGTCTCCAGGTGACAATCATTATGAGTTTGCAGCCTTCACCCAATATTTTTATTCATATGCAGAAACACTGTTTCTCACTCTGCCTTTGGTTTCTACAAGTAATAAGGGAACAAAAGAGTTGAAAATCAATCACCCAGAAAGTCTTCCATCAAATGGAACTCGATATTGCTAGTGGCTTCAGTTGGGTTATTTTACTGGCTATCTCATCTTTGGTTGCTCTAAAAAGCTGATGGAGGAGGCGTTAGGCTGCATGTCAGTCAGAGTAACAGAGAAGAAAGAGTTTTAGTGGGAGGCAGTATGATATAAGATGGCTATTCCCACCCCTAGCTGTGTGGAGGGGGCAGGGGCGGTATCCAGCATTGAATAAGGATGGGGAGGACAGAGACAAAGAGGGAGGGAGAAAAGAAGGGACGAATTAATTTCCTGGGCTATTGATTTACTTGGATCCAGATTGGGCCAATGCAATTGATAATTTTATGAGACTCTAGACTGGTGCTAATTTAACACCAGGATTGAGAATCACTGCAAAGAAACAACAAAAGTAGAGTATTAGAAACCAAGAAAACTTGAAGACATGGATTGCAGTTCACTATTTATTAACAACTTAACCTCTCTGAATAACTATCTTGTTGTAATAATGTTTAAGTAATGTGTTTACAGTACAAATAACTACAGTAAAAAGTAAGAAATTACAAGCATCATAAAAAAAAATTGAATCTTGGGGGAACCTCAGTGTGAGAACAAAATTTCACTGCCACCTTGGGGTGAAAAAGGGACCAGAGGGAGGCTTTTAGAGAAATGTGGCGATTTCAGCTATGAATAAGGCTGGAATTTTCCAGGGGAAAATGAAGTTGGGATATTAAACCCAGTTAAAATGATTATGGATTTCAAAAAATTTAAAAATTCAATTTTCTTACATTTTTGTGTCTCAAATATCTATTTTCCTACCTATTAACAGAAATTTTATTAGTATTTCCAGGTATTCTCAGTCGATGCTGGGTAAATAATGGTCCATGTAGGATTAAGATAGGACAGTTCAAGATTTTCCACCCTTTGAAGGGCTGAGATGGGAGGAACTTCAGTGGTATCTGAGAGTGGTGGGTGAGGTAGCTGGTCTACCAGCATCCCTCAGCCTCCATGGCCTTCCATTGACATCTACCTCGTCCCCATGATCTGTAGTCCCTGCTGCCTCTGGTGCTAATGTCCTCAGTCCTGTAGTGACCTCCAGCCATCAGACCCCTTCTGGAGGTCACTCTGCCTCTTGCAAGCTTAGGCTCCTTCAGAGCTGCCAGCTCACTCTGGGCTATGTTCTTGCCTCTGCCCCATGGGAATATCTGGGCCTGTGTCAGGCTCAGGGGGCTGCCCTCGTCCTTCTAATTCCCAGACAGCACCCTGCCCTTTCCACAAAGGGCTGCGTCGCAGAGTAAGGAAACCCTAGCACTTCGCACACTCTCCTGGGCTTCTCTCAGGGACTGGGCACAGGTGATTTCTCCCACCTGTTTCCTCCCCAAATCTTGCTGGGGTTTCTATCAACCCCATCCTCATCTCTGAAGACTCTGGCAGGAGGGAGGGAACAGGGGTTCCAGAGAGGCTAAGCGATGGTCATATTTCTTCTGAGTGGCTTCCCCTCTTCCAGTCCCAGCCCTTAGTTACCTTCCAGGCACAAGGTAGTCTTAGTTCTTACTTATCATGGATTAGCTCCAAGTCTATTATTTAAGGCATAAAATTTGGCTTTGGGGGCATAAATAAATAAATGAATAAATAAATAAATAAATAACAAAACAAAATATAGGTTTCAGCAACCCCCACACACATTTTACTCTGAAATACATTGTCTTTGTCCTGGGCTTCAAACGTCAGTTTTTTAATTCAGAGACAAGCATTAACTCATTTCTTTCTCTCTACATTAAGTGTTAACCCTACCCAGAGGACAAGAAAGGAAAAAGATACTTCCTTGTTTAAAAAAAGGATGAAGGGGTAATGTACTATTGAAACATTATCACGTATGCAATGACATTCAAGCAGGAAAAAGAGACAAAAATGGCCTGATATTTGGAAGTTTCCTCTGGTCTGTACCCCTAGTTCAACTTGCATAATACCAGCAAGCTGAACAAAATGTGATACTGAGATGGAGGTCTCCTATGTGGAGTCTCCGCCCAGGTACATTCATCGGTGGCCCCTGCCCCAGACCATTCCAGAATCACTAAGATGCAGAATACTGAGTGGGGCTGAGTTATGCACAGAGCTCTCTGAGTCCTGGTGTCCCCAGGGACTCTGCTGAAGATCTTTTTATCTCCCTTATTTAAACCCTTGTCTTTCCTGATTTAATAAGCCAATCATTGGTAGTCATGGGGTGCTCTTCCCCGGAGATGCAGTAAAATAGCTCCATGCATTGGCTAAGAAGCCAGGATAATTTTGTTCAGGGGGACAGAGGTCACCATGTGCTGGAGCTGTGACTGAGCAAATGTTTGCTAATTTTCCGTTTGGTGGTTTTCAGTTTTCCACTTGAGTTGCTGTTGCCGAAATGAGAATTTTCACATTTTGAATATGGACTAATTTAAGCAGGAGATACTCAATAATGACTCTGGCTAAAGCCAACTGTAAAATGAGCCAAACATCCTTGGGTCCAAAAATGAATGCTCAAAACAATTGCTAATTGAACTGTTTGGATCTTCAATTCCCCTTTTTCGGGGATAGTAGCCCCCAGGAAAAGAAATCCACAGGAAAATGCAGATATTTGTCACCCATACAGTCGAACATAAAAATTCCCACGCTGTCTTGGTTCGGAACCAGTGTTAAACGTCAGAGATGAGAACTGAGGAGATGTGCTGTCCCAAAGGGATGAATCCAAAACCTCCCAGGACAGTAAATGGGCCCACACCCATCCATGCCATGCCTGCTCAACTCAAACATCTCCACCCAGGAAATGTCCATTTACCTGTTCAAAACTGAAAAACAGGCGATGAAACCCATGGGGGCATCCCAAATCACTTGCTGAACTCAGGACTTTTCAGTTCTACCAAATCACTTCTCTGCTGGCTACTTACAAACATTGGTTTAAGAAAGGTCAGAAGTGTAAACCATGTGGGTCATGCTATTTCTCTCCCATAACCAGGACAACCACTAAAACATAAGTATGTCACACTTTTCCACTGAGCTCAGACGCCCTAAAGGCTTAGACGTTTTTATAATCAAATAGAATTATAACCATGGATGGTGCATTAGATCTAATTTAAGACCCAAGTGGCATAAACTGTTTCAGACTATTCATCAGCATCTCTCTATTAATTTAGTTTAGAACAGAGGGGAAAGGGGCTTCTAGTCCCAAAGATGACAGAGTGACCGGTTTGGAACTTGCCATTCCACCATAGCTATTATAAAACTGGAAAGATTCTGGAAGGCAATTGTTTTCCGAAATCGAACTACGGTCAGAACAGTATTGCAACCACAGAGAGACTGGAAATATAGGAGGCGAGCCCATATTCCCCTGCTTGTTGTTTGGGGGCAGTTTCAGAACCAGGGTGCCAGAGGTAGAAACAAACTAGAGTGTGGGCTTCTCGCTGAGACAGAAGCAGGAATCAGAGTTCAGAGGAGATTAAACAGCTATCATTGGTGAGGAAGTAGTTCCAGAGAGCAGGAAACTGGGAAAAATTTTAAAAAATAGGACTAAAGGTCTGCATGGGAGTTCTCATCAAACCCTTATTCCTGAAGGTAGCTATAATGCAGTTGCCACCTATTTTCAGCTTGTACCCAAATATTGAGCCATCCTATCCATATAGCAAACTCAGGACATTCCATCTTCCTTCAACCAGCCCTATGAGACCCCACATAGGGTCAGAAATGTGTGGAAACAATGGGGAACTTTTATAAATCACTTATGCTCTCTGATGCTGCTTAGGCTCAATATTGGAATTAACTATGTCCTTCTCAGGGGTGACTGCTGCTAACCCATCTGAATTATGACTCGCCATGTCTAACAGCATCAAACTCAGTTCCAGAGATTTGGTCACTTGGTGCCCCATGGCCAAGGGTTTCCAGGCTCTCCATCAGCAAGCTGTTCCTAAAAGTCATAATTCTATGCTGAAAATATCATCTCCTTGCTTTAGTCTCCCAGGGGCCTGCATTGTGGTTCTTCGACGGAGACTTGTCATAAATTCCACATTGCATCTTTTCTTGCCATCAACACTTTCAAAATCATGGAGTCCACAGCAGCATCTAGTCCAAGCAGCATGGCTGCCTGCACTACAGCCTGAATCTGCTACAGAGCCCATTGCTGCTCCAGACACCAGTTCAAAGCTTAAAGCCTTTCATGTAGCCAACTAAAAGGATCACAGCAGATTTCCCACGTGTGGAATGAATCGCCTTCAGAACCCAGCAAGGTTTAATGGGTGGGCCTTTGCGGAAAAAGTACAAGACATAGTGATTTTCTTTTACATTGGAGAGGATATCCCAAGCATAGCCCTCGCTCCTGAAAACATCACTGAAATGGCAGGTCCCTAAATCTTCATAGCATTCATCACCCAACCTATGGAGTACACAAGTCTCCCCATGACATAAAGCATCCTAGCCAACTCTTGTTCACCCTCTTTGTCTAACATGAGGTCATCAATGCAACGGACCAGTGTGATGTTCTCTGGGGTGTCTGGGAGGTCCAGATCTCTTCAGACTATGAGGACAGAGGGCAGGAATAGTAACAGAGCCCCAAGACAAAACTGAACATTCATATTTTTGTCTGTCTCACATAAATGTGTACTGTTTCTAACCCTTGCTTATAATTGACATGTAAAAGATTGCATTCAAATCAATATCCATATATCATGCACCTGAGGTTTTATTACTCTGCTCTAACAATAATATCACGTCCAGCATAGCAGCTGTAATCGGGCTGTAGCTTGGTTATGCCTGTAGTGGTCAATGCCACACTCCTCCAGGATTCATTAGGGTTCAGCAGAGGGCAGACCAGTGAATTACAGAGAGGGGATAAGGGCTGCCATCCCTGAATTCTTCAGATCTTTCAAGGTGGCATTGGTCTCTGCAAACCCCTAAGCATGCAATATTATTTTCCTTTGTTTGTTATGAGCTATCTTGGTCAGGGAAAGTATCAGAGATTTCCACCTGGCCTTCCCCACTATGATAATTCTTAGCTCATAGACCTCTATGACAGTGTTCCAGCTGCCAAGTACATCAATTCCAATATGCATTTTGTTGCAAGAGAAATGACTACAGGACTTGACGTGAATACAATGAGTCCATCGTGAGCCAGGCTTCAGCCAGGGCTCCATTCATCACGTGGTCCCTGTAAAGCTCCTACTGCAACTAGTGGGGCCGTGATGATGCTTTCAGTCTTCAGGTATCTATGCCAATTCAGACCTGTGCCCAGTCCCTTGAAATGTAGAGATATTCCCCAGGTGATGAGATACATCACCTGAGTAATGGCTCCAGGTATGATACCAAAATTGACTCAAGTCTGAGACTAAGCAAGGGATTAGGACTTTGTATTAGGGCTGCCACCCGCAACTTTCTGCTCCTCATCTTACTTTCTTTGGTTGAAGATATTAAGCAGCACCGGTGTGGTTGCTGGTCTCTTTGACCCTTTGGGGACCATGCTCACTTAACCATCTGTCCAATCCCCTGTGGGTCAAGTCTCCTTTGCTGTCCTTCCACCTTTCCAGCACTTATCATACTTGTGATCTGTTGACTTCAGGCAGTTAAACACCACGCAGCCTATATTATTTCAAAGCCCCATGGTCCGGGGTAATAACAAGCCCACGTTCCGACCCCTTATCCTACGTCAGTCTTGGCCTGAGAGGGGAGCCACCACTTAACTTAGTGGGTCTGTTGCCCTTCATATCAGCATATTCCTGGTGTCTTGGCAATGGTGGGCCCTCCATGCCCATTAGAGCAAAATGTTACACAGTATCTAAATGTCCACCAATAGAGATATGATTAAACTGTGGAATATATATACTATGGAGCATAGGAATTTTATTATTTATTTTTTATTTTTATTTTTTTTGAGGGCAGTGTCACTGGCCCTCATATGTGGGACTAAACCGGGGCCGCTGGCTTCCAAGGCCAGCGCTTAACCACCACGCCACTCAGCCGGCCCTTAAATGTATTAAATGGAATTACAATTTGTGAAATCAAGTAATAAAACATGACATATTTGTAGGGGGAATTTCACAAAATAAAATGATGTATTTCTGACACACACACACACGAATAGAATATCCTAAAGATATGTAACAAAATAACAGTGGTTGCCTTAGGGTAGGACACTGAGATTTCTGATGATGTTTAAAAATAACTTTCAATTTGATCTTTATTGCTTGAATCTCTTTTTACCAAAGCGTATACATGAGTTACCCATTTACCTAAACATGTTTAAAGATTATTATCCATTTTGAATACTTGCTTGAGCAGGCTACAAGATTTCCCCTACAGATTTTTAAGAAGTTTCTTGACTTCAGTTTATATTATAAAAATTGCCTTACTGCACTATGCCACATATGGTGATATAGCTTCTCACATGTATCCCGAACAGGTCCAGCCCCTCATATACACAACCCTGTTACAGGAATAAAGAATCAGCAGCATCAGTGGCCCACGACTGGAGCATCCCAACTGCGGATGCTTTCTGGAAGAAGTTAATAATACTCATCCAACCATCTACCTCCTTACGGTGGGTCAGGTCCGATCATTCTAAACTGTGGAATATATATACTGTGGAGCATAGGAATTTTAAATGTGTTAAATGGAATTACAATTTGTAAAATCAAGTAATAAAATATGACATATTTGTAGGGGGAATTTCACAAAATAAAATGATGTTACTAAAACTCATAAACTTCCGCTCTGAACCTCCCATCTTGGCTGGACCCAAATCCAAGTTTGATCAACTCAGTCCGTAGAAACAGGTGCTCTCAGTGTCAGACTGAGAAAAAAAGCTTAGTGCTTCCGTGAGGCATCATTATAATGCTCAGGACATAATCTTCAGGGCCATTAAGAAAAAGCAGAGAGCCAAGAACCTATCTCCCCACAAATAAAGCAAGAAACCCTCATTAAGAAAGCAGAGGCAGCTTGTGAAGAGAGCACATCTGAATAACCCAGCAGAAAAAGAAAACACACATCACCTGGTTCATTGGGCTTTCATACTGGCAAGTTAGTACGCAAAATAAGCTGTAAGGAGTAGTTTGCTATGGGGTTTTCTTCCAGAACTCTGTATATCAGCTCCTAAATTTAAAGATGTAATAAAAGAAGTACACATGAATATGTTAAGAGTAGTTCCGGTTTATTGAGTGCCTTTCATATGTCAGCATTCTATTAATCACCTTCATAGGCATTTCTAATCCTCTTTGAGTTCTTATAACAACCTTATAAAGGAGTATTTATTTTTGTCTTGATTTTACAGAGGATTTGAGGTCACTGGAGCCTATTTATTAACTAAGAATAATAAAAATAAGCTGCTAATTACTTATCTTTTAAACACTGTGTCAAATGCTTTACAAATATATTTGTAGTAGGCATGAATTTTACTTTGAAATGGTGGGGTAAGAAATGTCCCATGCTTCATTGGAAGAAATTTCAATTTCCAATGGGGAAGAACAAAAGGCTAGGGACCCAGTTTACTTCCCTAGTGACATGAAAGAATCTGAGGCACAGACTCTACAAAAAAAAGGCCCCATGGTCTTCAACACACAGTGGCCACAGACAGCATGCTTATTTGCCCATATTTGCCCCATTCCTTCATAGCAGGTGATGTCAGGGGCTTCCTGCCATCTGCGGTGGCATGGATGGACCTGGAGGGCATTGTGATGAGCAGAGTACATCAGGCAGAGAAAGACAGATGCGATGTGATTTCACTTATATGTGGCATCTAAAGAACAAAAATAAACAAATAAAACAGAAACAAACTCAAAGATACAGAGAACATTTTGATGTTTGCCAGATGGAAGAAGGATTGGGGGTGTGTGGAGGGGAAAGGAATTAAGAAATAAAAATTGGTTGTCACACAGCAGTCATGAGGATGTAGGGTACAGCATAAGTAATATAGTCAATAATATTGTAATAACTATGTTTGGCATAAGATGGGCACTAGATTTTTCGGGGTGATAGATGGAAGCAGGGTGAAAGAGGTAAAGGAATTAAGAAGTACAAGTTGGTAGCTGCAAAACAGTCATGGGGATATAAAATGAAGCATGGGGAATATAGTCAATAATATGGTAATAACTATGCATAGTGCCAGGTGGGTACTAGACTAGTCATGGGGATCACTTGTTAAATTATATAAATGTCTAACCACTGTGCTTTACACCTGAAATTAATATAAAATAATATTTAATGTCAAAATACATACACACATACGTACATATATTTTTAAAAAGTGGGAGATGCCTATGTGTTGGCTTCAAACTTGGACACAGAAGTCATTGTCAAAGCCAGGAAGATGAGAGCCACGATGCCATCCCCCCTAGTTAGAAACACAGAGCTCTCTAGATGAACACAGCTGCTGCCCCAGGCACGGCAAGAATGCAGGGTGTCATTTCCCATCCCGGCCTTCTCACACAGCCTGCATCTTCATATCCTTTCCTTGGTCTCAGAAAAAAATTCTCTCCAAGCCAGCTCTAGTCTGTTTCTCTTTTTCATATCTGCTGTCGCCATTGACACTTGATTAGAGAAGGGAGATTCTCCTAATCTGTAAAGAGTCAGTTCTGTCGGCATTTGGCAATTAACAAGGGGGAACCACCCAAATATTTGTTTGAGGGCTGAACTGTCCTGTAGCATAGAAGTCTGAGTAAAGCCATATGTTCACACTTGAAAGGACTTGGGACTTTCTCTAGCATTGCCTTCTCCTCCAAGCGTGAACCGTTTTATAACATGCCAAACCAAAAATATCTTCAACCTCCCCTATAAGGGGATTTAAAAATAAGCCTTAATAAATTGGTTAGTCTTAGGGAAGCCTCTTTTCTATACTCAGAATGTAGAAAACTCTGCTATCATGCTTAACCATGAAAACCTCAGTGTGTGTCTTTGTTACGTGCCTAGAAAGTAACATCTAGGCTGCTTAGTACTTGTTAACCAATCTAAAAAGAGAAAAGAAAAAAATTAGGGCGTAAGGCAAAGAAGTGTCAAGGGATAAAATAATTTCAGCACGAGAACATTCTGAGTAACATTACTAACACATTTTCTTCTTTAGCAAAGTCTAACCTTAAAATGCATTCTCAGTAGCTCTCTACAATGACGAAAATAGATGCTCTCACTGGCAGGGGCTGTCTTCACATTGGCTTGCTCTCTCTTTCTCTAGTACTTTAGGAATCGTTTCAAGGATGTCTCACTGCTTTTGCGTATTTTAGCAGAGACCAGGGTCCCATTATTATCACTTTTGGGGCACACTGGAGAACGTGCAACATCACACATAGAGATTATCTCACATCTCTGCACAGACACCAGCCAAAAGTGAAGGAAGCAGTCACTGAGTGGTACTGAGCTCCACCCACCCAACATGATGCAGAATCTTTGATCAAAGGCCACAGGCCATGTAATGGGGTTGGTGGGCTTGGTGGAGCACATTCTGAGCTATGGTTTAGTTTTCATTACTTGACCACATGGTTATGGTATTTTTAGGATCACACCATAGACAATATTAAAAGTTGTTTGAGGGCCGGCCGAGTGGCGTGGTGGTTAAGCGCTGGCTTGGGAAGCCAGCGGCTCCGGTTCGGTCCCACATATGAGGGCCAGTGACAGTGCCCTCAAAAAAAAAAGTTGTTTGACAAGTTGGGGGTGATTGTATGCAAATTTAACAGTGTTAAATCAAGCACTGTTAGAAACATGCTCTGGGGATTACTTACAGGGGTTTCTTGGAAATATTTTTACAGTACAAAAAATCCATGATCCTCCTTCTTTTATTATATCGTATGCTTGCAGTTTCATATGTCGGAATTGCATGGCATGGTACTCATTGGTGCAACTGAGTACAGTGAAAAAAGCAGGTTGTCTACAACCTGTAACTCGAGAGAGGAAAGGGAGGGCACAGGGAACAGGTCTGTGTGTCTGAGAGCTTAGAACTCAGACGATCCATGAGTTTCCTGTACCATTATCAACTGTCAAGGGCATTTAGAAGCTACCGTGTTAGAGATGCTTCTATTACTAGTACTTAATGTTGCTGTTACGGAAAGAAAGACCAGCTTCCCCCTATCTTAGTACTCTCTAAAGCAAGGACATTGGCCCTTCTCTCTTCTCTGTAAGGGTTTTACTGATAAATATACAATTCATGTGGGTCAATACACATTTCCATTACCCTGCTGTAGGCACGCTATTCCTCAATGGAATTAGGATTCTGGAGTACGTTAGACAGGCATAGCAGTTGTCACCACAGGGGGGAAAAAGAGAGCGAAAACAAAAGGCATACTTAAGTTACAAAGATTTTTGTAATAGGCAAACACCTTGAGTCACTGGAAATACAAAGATAAACAACACACAATGCATATCCTGAAAGATTCCCAGTCCTGGGAGGGAGGCGGCTATGCATACAGGTAATTACAGTAAAGCACAGTGTTATAATAAGTGCTTAACTGCCTCACTGAAGCCTGCAGCTTCAATTTGCTGAGTTACCCAGCCAAGGATTCTTACAGTTGGAGAATGGAAATGACAGTTCATGATCTACAACTTCCCTGGTGCTGACTTCCCACCAGCTCCCATGCAGCCCATTAAGCATTTCCTCTTTCCTCAATGTCTCCTGTCATGTGTGGGCAGAAAAGTTTTTGTTGAAAGTAGCCAGAAGCTGCTCGGGTTAGAGTGTGTGCGTGTGTGTGTGTCAGCAGGGTCATTATTATGCCATTCCAAAGAAAGGAAATAATAGATCCATTTCTTCTAACAGAAAGACAGTGTACAGTTTAAAGATGGTTTATTAGTTTCCAGCTTATTATACACAAGAGCTATTTGGGTACATAATTCACCTCTCCAGTCCAGAGCCAGGCCCATAAACCTCAGCAGCACTTTTCCCGCACCTTTCTGACTAAATACAAGCTACTTGTATAGTTACGGCCCTATTATATATGATGTTAATAAATGTGCCACATTGACTGTCTGCTCTTCTAAGTAAGCCTCCTAACCTGGACACATTATCTGAGATTTATATTGCTGCATGAAGTCTGTGGGGCATGTAGGGAAATGGCTTCATAGATAGGATTAGACTGGCTATCTCTCTTACATGTCTGATATGGCAAGAGGAGAACTGTTCAGAGGCATTTGTGAAGAATGACAGAGGCAAAAATAACAAAAAGGAACGATTTTTGAGGGAATTGCTGCAGTTTTGCCAATATGGCTATTCTAGATTGGTTGTACAAACCCTTACATGTCTTGATGACAAAAGAAAAAAAAAATCTCTGGTGAAAATTAACATAGTATATCCTTTTGTCAAGTCTCTATTTTGAAATTCCACTTAGTAAACTGAAACATGGTACTAAGTAGTTTAATAAATTGATCAAATGAATGAGTAACTCCCTGTAAAGTCTCTGAAGTCTGTGATCACAGCTCCATTTCTTTGCATCCAGGAGGGTGCCTGGCACTTAGTAAGCATGAAATGATTATTTCATGAGTGGATGATATAAATATCACTATGACTTACTATTCACTATATAGACTATATAGTACTATATAGACTCCAGTCCAGCCCTGTGTCTGATTCTGAAAGGCCACAAATACTATTTTATTGACATTTCCCAAGGAAAGAGCTCAAGGTAAAAATAAGTGGATTTATTTGGATGATTCTGTTGGGTTATGGGAAAAGTCATGACGCACTTTTGCAACGAAAGACTTAGAAAAAATACATCATGACTTTTCCGACAACCCAGTAAATAATAAGTCATTAAAATGAGAGAAACAGAAACCCTGGGATTCAACCACATGAATAAACAAGATGGCAGCAGGCCTATTTAACAGCAAGGTGGCTGTGTGGGGTTAGCTTCGGGTTCAGGAGGAAAGTCAAGGACTCCAATGTCTAGCCTGGAGCCATGTCACGTAAACATGAGTCAGTGACACTTAGGACCATGACCTTATTCCTTCCTCACTCTCCCTGGGGCTTCAGTTCTTTGAGTTGTTCTCTCTCTGGTGAAAGCTATAGTGCCTCCTTCTCTTTTAAAGGTACACATACTCTAAGTCCCAGTCTGTACCTCTGATGCCTCTGCTTTCACTGTCACCTCATCTGCTCAGCCACAGTCCCCATATATGCCCAGTCTGATTTTAAAAATTATAATGCTGTGGATAAAAATATCTACATGCGCAGCATACTTATAAACTAAATCAAATATAGCTATCCTGGGCATCAATGCCTTTCACAGCTTGAAATGTATGACCAGTGTTAACTCAAAGTTAAAACTATTCATCATACCCAGATTTTTCTTACTAGTTGACTGCACAATTAGCCCTATAGTTTTCAAATAATTGTGACAAAGTCTGTTTCCCTGGCTAGCTTTAGCCAACAGGTACTTCTGTCTACTTCTCATGCTCTGGATAGCCTTTTTCTCCCACTGCACTTCCTATTCTGCTTCTCAGCATACTTCCACTGGACTAGAAGAAGTAGGGAAGGACTCAGCTCAAGCATCTGACCTTAGTGCAATTTTCAATACCTTCCTTTATGATATATTCCAGTATCTTGTATCAGTCAGCTTTTGCTGCATAAGAAATCACTCCAATACCTAATGGGTTAAAACACTAATTATTTAAGTGCTTATGATTTTGTGGGTTGGCAATTTGAGTAGGGCTCAGCCGGAACAACTTATCTCTGCTCTTTATGATGTCAGTTAGGCTCACTCAAATACCTAATGGCCTCAGGTGGGAAAGCTGGGATGGTTGGGACATCTGGGGCCAGCCACACAGTCTCATTACCACCAGGGTAGCCACAGCCTGTACACAGGGACACAGGATATTCTGACAGAAGTAAATCTTGCAAAACCTCTGAGGCCTCGGCTTGGAAAGTCCCCAACATCCCTTCTGGCACATTTAAGAAGTCACCAGGATAGCCCAGGTTCAAGAGGCGGAAAAAACAGACTCAACCTTTTGGTGGGAGGAGGTGCAAATAATTAGTGGCAATTTTTTTTGTAATTTATTACACATTCTAATTTTCAAAAAAAAAATCCCACACTTTAAGCACAATAAAAGTAGTCACTTTTCCCACCATCTTGGGGCCTGTGTACCACCATCTTGGGGCCTGTGGAGGCCTGTGGGAACAGGTCTTCTACTGGGTTGCCGGAAAAGTCATGATGCACTTTTGCAATGAAGAACATAGAAAAAAATACGTCATGACTTTTCTGACAACCCAATAAAATGACAAATATGTCTGAAGGCTATGGTCCAAGGTCATTTTGGCTGGCTATCAGCAGGGTCTCCAGAACCAGAGAGAGCACACAGCTCTCCTTAAAATTGAAGGTGTTTATGCTCCAGATGAAACTGAATTCTGTCTAGGCAAGAGACGTGCTTACTTGTACAAGGCCAAGAATATCTACAATGACTCCTGGGGGCAAACCAAACAAAGCCAGGAAAATCTGGGGAAAGGTAACTAGCTCTTGCACATGGAAACAGTGGCATGGTTCATGCCAAATTCCGAAGCCACATCTCTGCTAAGTCCATAAGACACAGAATCTGTGTAATGCTGTACCCCTCAAGGATTTCAACTGACTGACAGTAAATAAAGTGGATTTATTCTCTTGCAAAAGAAAAAAAAAAAACAGTAAAATTTTAGCAAATAATCATTACACTTTCTTGGATGCCAGTGCCAAGCATTAAAACTTCACATAATACATGGTATTTCGTTCTTACCCAGTGAAATAGAGAGCTGGCAAATTATGCCTGTGGACCAAATCCATCCTGTTGCCTGTACCTGTTTTTGTTACAGCCCACAAGCTAAGAACATTTTGTACATTTCTAAATGGGTAAGGGGAAAAGTCAAAAGAAAAATAATATTTCAAGACACATGAAATTTATATGAAATTGAAATTCCAGTGTCCATAAATAAAATTGAACTGAAACACAGCCGTGCTCATTTGTTTCCATATTATCTATGTCTGCTTTCACACTCCAACAGCAGAATTGAGTAGTTAACACAGACCATATGGCTTGCAAAGCCTAAAATATTTACTATCTAGCCCTTTACAGGAAGTTTGCTGACCTCTAAAATAGATAACTGAAAACCTAAGTAACTCAGAGACAGAATTTGAGCTCAGATTTGCATAACTCCAAAATCTACACTGTATTCCCAACAAAATGACAAAAATTGCCATTTGCTCATTACCTACATGTGTCATAATGTCTAATCCTTACAGTAGCCCTATAAGAGGGTGTGATGATCCCCACTGCATAGATAAAGAACTGAAAGACCATTTATGGCATCACTTGACAAATTCTATATGGCTACTGAGTGGCAGAGCTCCAGTGCAAAATTGGGTATTTCAGACTTCAAACCATGAGCTCCTGGTAAAAGGGACATTTGCAATGGAGAGACATGACAGACACCACCTTTACTAATTGTCAAACTTAATATCACCATAAAAGGGCAAACGGACCTTGTAAGCCTTCTGATGTCAGTCACAGAGGAGATAATGTCACACACAGAATATTCCAGTCAAAACTGTTTAACCACAATTAACTCATAAGGAAACAATTGGACATATTCAAATCGAAAGACATTCTGCCAACAACCAGCGCTGGCTCTTCAAAAAGTCATCATCATGAAAGATAATAAAAGATGCGGGAACAGCTCCAAATTGAAGGAAATCAAAGAGGCATTATGAGGAAATGCATATGTGACTCTTGATTGGATCCCGGATAAAATGAAAAATATAAAAGCCTATTGGAGAAATTTGAATATGGATTATGTATTAGAAATAGCATTATAACACTGTTGAATTTCCTGAGTGTGATCACCGCACTGTGATTATGCAGGACAATGTCTTCATTATTAGGATATAGTTGCTGAAGCATTTATTGACAAAGTGTCGTGATGTCTCTAATTTACTCTCAAATGGTGCACACACACCCTCGTTCGCTCTCCTCACTCTTTTCGTAGGGTCCCCTCTGCTCCCAAATGCAGACACAGGTTTTGTGAAGTTCTGAAATTGAGGGGGATGAACCTCTGGACATGAGGTGACCAGGCAGCTGTAAAAGGATGTCTGTTCATGGGCAAAAAACTCTGACACTTGGAAGCGGTTCAAGTTTCTATTCAACTTGTCACACTGTGTACTTCAAAGTCTTTAAGTACACCAACGCCTCTTCCACAAGCAATTTCCCAAAGGCATCTGTGTGTGGAACAAACACAGACAGGCTGCTCTAAGTGCCCATTAGTCCTGAAACCTGAAATTCGCCCCCCCCCAAATGAGTTACAGTGAAAAACACATACTAACTCAAATGAAAAAGAGCAAAATACATCAAGAGTTCAAAAGGCAGGAGTTGAACAAGATGATCCCATTTCATGCTACATTAATACGTCAGTCTAATTTTATATAGGAGTGAGCCTTCAGACTTCCCATCTAGAATTCTGAAATATGGAGGTATCCAAGCAAGTAAATCAATTTCATAAATGGGAACATGGGAGGGGGATTATACCCACAGTTTAGGAACCTGTCCAGAGTTTTTAGGTCAATGAATGATGAGAGAGAGAAGAGGAAGGGGGAGGGAGGGAGGGAGGGAGGGAGGGAGGGAGGGAGGGAGGGAGGGTGGGGAGGGGAGGGAGGGAAGGGGGAAGAGAAAGAAAAAGGAAGGGGAGGGGAAGGAGAAGAGAGGGAGAGGGAGAGGGAGAGGGGAGGGGAGAGGGGAGAGGGAGAGGGAGGAGGGAGAGAGAGAGGGAGAGGGAGAGGGAGAGGGAGAGGGAGAGGGAGAGGGAGAGGGAGAGGGAGAGGGAGAGGGAGAGGGAGAGGGAGCAAGACTAATCCCTGCCCCACTGTAGCCTCAGCAGGTTTAAGTCCACACACTGTGTTTGCTCTCTTGGAGAAACCACACAGAAAGGATCAGAGCAGAGCATGGGCACTGGTGAGGCTGCCTGGAGTCTGTGTCTTGACCCTGATGCTCACCAGCCATGGGAGGTCTGGTTCGTAGAAAGGAATATCTGTTTGTATTCCAGTTTCTCCACCGAAACCTGTAACAACATTACCTACTCCTAGAGTTACCATAAGAATCAGAATGAAGTAATCTGTGAAAAGTGCTTAGAACAGTACCTAGTACATAGCAATTAACTTTGAGCCATCATTCCCACAGTCATTTCAAATCAAGTGTGAGGAAACTGCCAATCATCCCAGGTCCAAGTGTCAACATCAGTATCATTTCCTACAGCATCAAACTGTCTCACCAACAATTCTTGAGAGGAAATAGCTTTCTGGGTCTCTTATTTCTACTCTCTTTCTTCAAGTGGTTAAACCATATATGATCAATTTATCTCACACTAACTCCCACAGAAAGAACTATGTTGTGATACAAATTCCATGCATCTCACCCTGTGTGATTGCATATAAAGGCCACATTTTCCTTCAACGATCCATTTTTTGCAGTGCCAGCCCCATTTAGCCTAATTGTCAGAAATTAATTTTTTCTCAAAGTACAGCCTTCTTTTTTTGGAGATCTTAAAGAGACACAGTTTGTGAGGCACAATGACCACAGATCCCTTCCTCCTCTGCTGCCCTTTCATCTATGTGCCTTCCTGGCAGTCACCTGGGGAAGCCTTGGTTCCCTAGAGCCCACATCCATCATATGAACGCTCTTATATGCGTAAAGGGTGGGGTCTCTGTATGCCTCCAAAGCCAGCCTCTTTGCTGCACTTGTTTGTTGATGTTATTATTTTCTGCCTCTAGTAATAGTACCTCATGGTCCTGTCCATAACCCGTGCCTCCATCACTGTCAATCTGGGGAGTCTGGGAGGCCATGACTCTCATATCAGCATGTGACACCATTCAGACTAGAAAGAGTTAGGCCCAAGATTTTTGTAACAACTGTTGATGAAAATAAGAGATTAAAATGAAAACCTAGAATTTCTGGCAGCCACCTTGTTATCCCAAAGGGGTCAAACTAAGACATCTGAGAAAGGAATCAATACAAGGAAAGCCAGGTAGGAGGGACAGGTACCAGGTGGTAATGATGTCATTTGAGGCTCTGGATCCAGCTACACATGAACCTAGAAGATCCAACCCAGAATATTTCCATGAAGAGCTAACATAGGTTCGTTTGGTTTCAATAAGTTTATCTTGGATTTTGCTGTTATCTGACATGGAAAGCATTCTGAATAACCCTGCCTCTAATTTTTGGAGCTTTGATCATACTCTGGTTCTAATTTTTCCTAACCATAAAATTTCAAAGCCAACCCAGATGTCCTGACTCAGAACAGACACTGAAACATCATTCTGTCCTCTTTTGTCACCGATCTGATCTCTGCTCAAAGAAAAACTTTATCCTTCCTGACCAGTTATAGAACAGAACCTGCTATACATGTTGGTGGACAGCAACAAGTATAGGGGAAAGAGTCATGGGTGAAGATTATTATTCCTTAGCCTCTCAGAAATGCCCAGGTACACATTACTGCTTATCTTTGTGCTATATGAACTACCATTTGTGCCTAATTATCATGCACTGAGATGATGTGTCACCCAATGTTTAAAAGAGGCCTACTCATAACCTAGGACCCCCAACTCTATGTTTCCCATTAAGTCCAAACTTAAAATGGGTTCTCCCACCACTAAGTTTTTGGAAATGTGGCCCTTTCCAGGGAAGAAAGAATAGATAATTCTGCTTAAGTATCATAGCTGGAAGGACTTGGTTAAACATGACTTAGTCACAGGCTGCCATTCTAGATAAATTTATACCAATATTTAAATCACCTAGTCTTTCACACAGGCATAAAAATCAATTATTCCTCCTCTGATTTCTACTGTTATCTCCTAGAAGACTCGGGATGTAACTTTTAATAATCATCATCACCATCGGCAGTACCACCGTGGACCAACAGCCTTGATATTCTTCCATTTGATAAATTTAATGAAACAGTGGAGTATATTGATGTTTCTTTCTGCCATCAATTTTTCTAGTTATTGAATTTCATCCTTTTTCTATCTTCCCATTTCTCCCGATTGTTAAGGTCATTTTCAGTTTCAATCCTCTTTCCAAGGCATTAGCCGACACATCCAGCTTGCTGTCAATGGGAAAATTAATAAGCACGCTCACTCCACAATCCAAGACATTCATGAAATTTCCAAATACCACAATGGAACTTCTCTCAACATGTCTTCGCTCCCGAATTTCAAGTCACAGTGACCCACTGACAAGCACTTTCAACTTCAGTGAGCTGTGTACTTACGAATAAAATGAACTCTTCTTTTCTCAGTTTCTTCATGAATATGACATGTGAGAGTGGCTTTTAAAAGCTTTTGGAGAAATAATGAAAGGTTGAAGCACATCCATTTGCACTTATCTGATAAAATAAACAATAGCAACTCTATCCGGTAGGAAGCCTAACCTTTCAAACTTTTTCTATTAAGTCTAAAGCCCTTGAAACCTCAAGTGTTCCTTCAGTTAACAATCCTAATTTGTTGGAAGTAATATGAGTGTGGAGCCAAACACGCCTGGAGCTAAATCCAACCTCTGACACTTTGTGGGACTTGGGGTGGGGGGTGGGGAGGTTTTTCTTCTTTTTCACCCCAAGCTTGTTTTCTCATCTATAAAACGGGCAGAATTCTTGGCTTTTAACACTGTTTCAAGCACTAGCAACATGCCTTTGCCAGAGTATGAATTCAGTTAAAAGCTGATCCTTTTTTGTGTCATTTGGAAGGTTGTGTCTACATTATAAAAATCCCACTGCAGTCAAAAGGTAACTTCAGGCACCTGCATAATAAGCTTGGGAGAGGCAGGACTATGTGTACCAGTGGATTTCATACGTTTGAACCCTTTCTAATTTCTTACACCCTGGGGTTGGTGGGGAGGCAGTGTAAGTTCAAGGATAGTCTTGGAGTCAATCAGGGTGAATTTGACTATGCCACTTATTAATTATGGGCCTCCGAAATTTTCTTAAACTCTCAAAGTCTGTTTTACCTTCTCAAAAAGTAGATAACAGTGCCTCGTTCATAGCTTTCTTTTAAGGTTTTCTTTTAAAAGTTATACTAGATTGGGGTACTTAGCCTAGGAGCATTCACCAAATGAATGCTGTAACATGATCATGTAATTCTCGCTGGAATCTTACCCATATGTGATGAATTAATTCCTTCTACTTCCCAACTTCTCTCTGATTAAACAGTACACTCCAGGTAAATACAGACCAGGCCTGTTTTATTCACTTTTATAGACCTTGCTCCTAGAACAGTGTCTGTCACATAGTAAATGCTCAATAAGAAATTGTTGATTAAATGATGTATAAATGAAGGGGCCAGCCAAGTGGCGCGGTGGTTAAGCGCTGGCTTGGGAAGCCAGCGGCCCCGGTTCAGTCCCACATATGAAGGCCAGTGACACTGCCCTCAAAAAAAAAAAAATGATGTATAAATGAATGAATACACACGTCTTTTAATTCATGCCAATAAAGACTGATAAGATTGAAGGTAGTTGTTCATTGTTCCCACCTACTTTAATAACATGACCTCTGATTCCTTAATTAAGTCTTTCCAATTTTCCAATTTTCTAAAGTGCATCAGAGTTCAGCATAAGAAAGTCTTTGAGCTACACATTATGCATTCTTAACAACATGATATTGTACACTTAAAATTGTTGTTAAGAAGGTAGATCTCCTGTAAAGCTTTATTACCTTAAAAAAGTGGGGAGCACAAGAAAACTTTTAGAGATGGTGGATATGCTTACTACCCTAGTGTGATGAAAGTACCACAGTTGTATGCATATCTCCCATAAACACATCAAACTGTACACATTAAAAGTGCAGTTTTTTTGTCAATTATACCTCAATTAGACTGTAAAAATAAAAGTTTGGGGCCACATCTCTGAACTTCAACAGCATGATTTAGTTTCTAAAGATTTGTGAATTCTCCCAACCCCCTAAAAGAGCTTCTTATTAAAATATTAATATGAACTAATCTAATAGGATCTCATGATGGTCTGATAGAGCCATGGTTCTCAAACTCATCCAAATTCTTCAACTGGCAGAAAAGAATGAGTGTCCCTGGGAGACCCAAGAGCATAGATAAATATACTCCCTCCCACACATGTCAATTTTTTTTGAGTGTCATATTTTATCCCCAAGACATAATCAGATTCACAAAGTTACAGTCATGTGGATATTCATTACATTTTTCATAAATTTTGAAAAATGAGGATAATCTAAAGGTACATAAAAATATAGTACCTAAATGAATTCTAGTTTGTCCCAATTATGAAATTCTATGTAGCTATTAAAAACTATACTAAGAATATCAAAATACATGAAGATATTTTCAAAATACATTGTTCAGTGAAAGTAATTTGTTACTTCATTTATCATCACTAAAATGACCATGTGGTTTTTCAATCAAATACCCACAGAGGCAAAGACAACAGGAGAGGGTACCGAATTGTGGAAGATGGAAAGTAGATGAAAACGTGGCAGCTTTCTAGAAATCCAATCAAATCTAAAATGTAAGCTTCCCTGGGAACCCCTAGAAGTACATGATATATGTTATAAAATCCCAGAAATGCTCAAGAATAAGAAATACTACCCGACTCTGAAAGAGGAGGTGTACATGGCTCAGAAAGCAAAATTGTTCAATATCCTTATGACAAGAATTTAAATCCACTATCAATCTGAAACTCCACTGCCATTCCAGTAAAACGCTAGGGATGTACTCTCTGAAGAGGGTGATTCAGAAAGACTCTAGGGCCGGCCGAGTGGCATGGTGGTTAAGCGCTGGCTCAGGAAGCCAGCAGCCTGGGTTCGGGTCCTACATATGAGAGCCAGTGACACTGCCCTCAAAAAAATAAAAAAATAAAATTTAAGAGTTGACCTAGGACGCCAGCGGCCCAGGTTCGGATCCCACATATGATGGCCAGTGACACTGCCCTCTGAAAAAAAAAAAAAAAAAAAAAAAAAAGACTCTAGACTTGGGGTCACTTGGCACAGGGGAAGTTAGAAAACCATACTAAAAATTTGTGGATTAAATGAAATTCTGAAGACTGAATCATGAAGTCCCTGGCTCCCTTCCTCCCTTCACCTTCAAAAACGCTCAAGTTCTTTCCAGCTTGGTCTTACGTCTGCACTCAGCATTTCTTTCTTTGAAATTCTTTTGCTTGACAAATTTCAAGGTTAAACAAGATCTCAGAGGGAATGTTTAATCTTCTGAAGAAAATAAGTGTTTTAACCACTTAGTAGCCCTCTTTACAAACAACGTTTGTAATCTTTGTAAAGGTTTATGGCTTTATTAGAGCTGATTCTTCAAAGGTTCTACCTGAAAATACTATAATTGATATTAATTTTTTAAGTATCTCCTTGAGCTGCAAAATGGAATTTCTTCGAATCCAGTCCACAGTTTACACTTTTTACTGTTCCTCGTTTGTCTTCTCCCAGTTGGTTGGCATTAGTTATTATATGAGGAAAGTCTATCACAGTAGTTCTCAGTATGGAAATGGTGAGGGAGGAGGTACTCTATCTCTACCCCAACTGTCTCCCAACTCCCAACTAAAATGTGAACTAGGAACCCAAGTTCTTTTTACATTGTACATATTCAGCCCTGCCTCCAAAATCTTTGCAGACCCTTCAGCTATCTCTTGGCAGAGAAATCATGACACGCCCTTAAAGGATGTAATGGGACACATACGTGGAGTGGAACAGAAAATAGCGTTAGAACTACACCACTGCACAATACGGACATCTGACCCAACTGGACAATTCTATAAACTTGCAGTTTTGGACAATGCTGGGGAAACATGACCTCTAAGGCCCTTTTCAATTTGACAATTTCTGTATTTCTTTAGTGGAAATCATGTCTGTCCCCTTCCATGGGAACTGACACGTGACCCTGGTTGGACCAATCACCCCCCAAGTCCAGTGGGCAGGCATGGAACTCTGCCAATCAGAGTGCTTCCCTGGGGTTTTTCAAAGTGAAGTGAGTATGAAAGTGCCTTTTCCACCGTGGTCATGAAAGTATAAGCATACGAGAGAAAAGTGCCAGGGAGGGCATCCTCCATTCCAGGGATAAACCAGGCTAAGAAAATAAAGCTGGTGCACAGAGAAAAAGTAGAGATTAAGGAAGCAGAGAGAGAGTCTTACAGGGATTTTAGTTTCTGAGTCCAGGCAAGTCTATGTATTCCCGTTTGGCCTTAAACTAGTTTGGGAGTAGACTGAGTTAGAATTTTGCTACTTCCAAACAAGAAGAAGTTGCTCATTTCTAGTCTGTTTTAAATTGTAAACTCTAGGAGTGTTTACAAACCAGGCGTGATTGACATGATATAGGGAATATGCTGCTAAAATAGTGGTGGTCATGGTGACAATGCTGAGGATGACAATAATAATAATAAACTCTAGTGAAGGCTAACCACATCCCAGGCACTGCTTTAGTACCTCCACAGCACCTGTGATAGTGGCATCACAATATCCTCTCCATTCTCATAGCCGAGGAAACTGAGGTGCATAGATGTGAGGTAAGTAGCCCAAGATGGCAGAGCTAAAAAAGTCCCACAGCCAGGATCGGAACCGAAGCATCCCAGCTTTAGAGCCCACACTCTAAACCACCATAACATTTTTCATCATCATGACAAGTCAGTCCACTGGGCTGTTAACCATGTATCCTCTAAATTAAAGCACAGAGGCCAAATTTACTCTCAACTTTGAGAATGTTTGACCTTCTGAACATTCCAACTGCTTTGACATCTCAGATCTCAGTGAAACGAGCCCACTTCATTACCGGGATTTACATGTGCATTTCTTAGACAATACCCTGAGGAAGGAGCTCCATCTGGAAGTAAATGGAACATGATAAATGGTGACAATCTAATGGCAAGTGCCTTACAGAGGCTGAAAACCCTGACCTATTTCCGCTTGACTTGCAATTTGACCTAGAGCCAATCGCTCCACCCTGGACCTCTTCTGTCTCTGTTTATTTCTGATTTAATAAATGGTAATTTTCAATGTCCCCTCACAACAGGAAAAGGGCATTTTTAAAGCAAATGATAGCAATGCACAAAATTCTCCATGTGTCTTAGAAGATATTAGCAAGACAAATTTAAGAGAAGTTTGGACTCTCACTGCAATGCTAATAGTATTATTAATATTAATTGTAATATTAATAATAAACTCTATTGCTTGCTTACCATGCGGCAGCCTTCCCCAATGTGTACGCATTAGCTCTCGGAAGCCTCATAGCACCCTTAGATGGCAGACACTGCCATTATTTCCATTCGACAGGTGAGGAAACAAGATTTGGATGGTTCAGTTACTTGTGGATGTTTACAGAGTGTGACGATTAATTTTGTGTCAACCTAGCTAGGCTATGGTTGCCCAGATGTTTGGTCAAATATCAGTCTATATGTTGCTGTGAAGGTGGGTTTTTTTGTTTGTTTGTTTGGGGGTTTTTTGGATGAAATTAATATTTAAATCAGTAGACTTCAAGTGAAGCAGATTACCCACCATACTGTGGGGGTGCTTCACCTAATAAGTTGAAGGCCTTAAAAGAAAAAAGACTGAGATCCGCAAGGAAGAAGGAATTCTACTTCCAGACTGCCTTCAGACTTGAGCTGCAATGTCAACTCTTCCCTGGTTCTCCAGGCTGTTGGAGCACCCTGCAGAATTCAGACTTGCCAGGCCCCACAACAACCACATAAGCCAATTCCTTAAAATCTGTCTCTGTCTCTGTCTCTGTGTGTGTCTCTCTCTCTCGTGTGTGTGTGTGTGTATGTGTGTGTGTGTGTACACACACACACATACATATAAACATCCGATTGGTTCTTTTCCTCTGGAGGACCCTGACTAATACACATATACACAGAGAAACTGGAAAAGTTTGGACATAAACTGAGATGATCCAATCTTATTACAACGCCCACTCCAAGCTTTTTACAATTCATAAAATTTTCTTTAGCCATTCTCATTCTTTATGAGGCCACGACTCTAGTGTCTCTGAAAACCCATAGCACTACTGGGTTGTCAGAAAAGTCATGATGCATTTTTGCAATGATAAACATAGAAAAATATGTCATGACTTTTCTGACAACCCAATATTGGTCTGAAAAAAAAAACAAAAAAAACAAGGTGAGATGTATTCTATCACTTTCTTCTACGGAATTTAATTTCTTGCCTACAGTACAAATTTAAGTTCAATTGAATGTCTTTGGATCCTACACCACCTCTCCCCCACTGCAAACCTATGTGATCTGTCCTGACTCAGTGTTAAATTGCACTGTCTATAGTTATTTAGTTCTTCAGATACCTTCTTCCCTATGCAGGGAGACCACATAGGAAAGACTGCTCTAACATTTCAGGGCACTTTGAGATTCAATTGTGAACACATGTCTCTTGCAGTAAAAGAAGGATCAGGGCTAATAGGAAGTAGAATAGCAAAGTGAAAGAGCAGCCATTGAAATCGGGCAGACCTAGGTTCAGATCCTGTTGTAACTTTACCACAGACTCGCTTTATAACCTGGAGCAAACTGCTGTAAGTTTCTGAACCTTGCTTTTCCTACCTGTAAAATGGGGACAGCCATATTCATTTTGAAAGTCAAGGAAACACACAAAGCAAAAGTATTCAAGAAATCACAGTTCTTGTCATTAGCACTTCCACCTTAGACTTTAAAGCTTAATGTCTATTTCCTAAGCTCACTTATAATCAGACATCAGTTGCTGTTGACCATCTTCCATTGACACTGCTGTGATCTGGGGTGAAGGCTAAGTCCACAATTATTCCATCTCCTATCAGACTTGGCAGCATGTCACACAGAGTGCTTTAAAACCCTGAAGCCCTTTTGGAGACCACAAGAAAAAGAGGGTTAAGGGTGGAATCAGAAAATCAATTTCATTTCTGTCTAGGCAGCCTTTTTGCTATGATGTTTCTGGAACAACATAATGGCTCTGTGGCACTGATGACAAGGGCAACAGAAGAAACAGCCCAGTTTTGATGCAAGATTGTCCATCGCCTCTAAGCTGGCATCCCAAGGACAGTAGTTCCTTCGCCCTCAGGGTAATGCTTGCAGAAACGATACCGATCAGCCCAGCTCAGGTTTGCCCCGAGATACTGTGTGCCGGGCTCTCGGTTACGTATACAGTCTGCTGTGTATACTCTGATTATGTAAATAGGGTTTATTTTTTTCTAAGTATAAAATGAATTCATGGAATGTCTTACTAAATGTCTGGAAAAATCAAAATGCAGACAGAAGAAAAAATTTGCAGTCTCGGCAATTAAAGACAGCTCCTGTGAACGTTTCAGTAAATGCTTTCTAATTTTTATTAATTTTGAGCATTGGTGAAGCTGTGATTATACATTCCATTCCACGTCAGTCATGTAACATCCTAAAAGCAGGGAGTGGCAAACTACGGCCCACACACCAACATTGGATCACTGCCCATTCTTGTAAATCAAACCTGATTAGAACACAGCCATGTCTATTCATTTACATATTGTCTGTGGTTGCTTCCACGCTACAAAAGCAGAGTTCAGTGAAGAGTTGACACAAAGACTGTATGGCCTGAAAAGCCTAAAATACTAAATACTAGACCTTTGCAGGAAGCGTTATCAACCCCAGCCCTGGACAAACAGTCCCTGGATGTACTGCCTGTGAAGGCAGTGGGATTCGCACATCCACCCAGTTCTCTGGATGCCCACACCCTAAGTACCTTTCAGAGCCCAGTAGCATCAGGGAAGCTTCGCCTTATTCTCCGAACTGAAAGTCAGCTCTTCCTCTTCTAAACCCCCTCAGGACTTTATCCCTATTTTTCTTAATACATTCTGCATTTTCTACCATTTTTTTACATGTGTGCATTTTCCACAGTGTGTTTTCTCGCCACTAGACTGCCTTTACATCACCACATCACTGAGCACAGGGTCAAGCACTTGAACGCCTAACACAGTATGTATCTGCTGAATAAAAGTCTTAAGATATGGTCCCCATCCTCCAAGAACGTTCAGCCTAGCTGGGAAAAATAGCACCAACCTCACAAGAATTAAGTATGATTTTGATACTGGAATTGTTAAGAGAACGAAGCTGTACAACGGACTGGTATCAACAGGGAAGGCTTCTTGAAAGAGTAAGGAATGAATTGAGCTTTGAGAGGTGACTCTCAACTTCACAGAGAATAGGTGTAAGGCAGCAATGAAGACAGGAGAATGGACAGTGCACAGCTTTGTCTATAACACAGTGAGGAAAGGTATCGATAAGGTGGAGGGTGACCTCAAGCAGGAGAGGGAAACAGCACAGACAGAGTGTGGCCAGAAAAATGTAGGACCTTGAAAAGCAACAATATAATCACTAAAAGGGAGCCTGGGCACTTTCCAGAGCATCGGTGACTGACCGGGATATGCCCTAGCTGACAGTCTATTTAGAATTCTACAGTGGAACCCCCTTCAGTTTGCTTCTGCGATGCTGTGCGTCTTAATGAGCATCATTTGTAAGACCTTTGAATGAGGCTGATCCCCAGCTCGGAAATGACAGGAAGGTGAATACAAATCCACTCACCCTGTGTCTCCCACAGGGCTTTGTACATAATCCTCTTTATAACACCAACCATGCACTGATGTAATTGTCTCTGTTTACATGTTCATATTCCCCCCTAGGCATGAACTTCTACATGACATCTTAATCTGGACTGTTTAATTATAAGAGAAGGAAAAAAGCCCACTTTTTCAAAACCAGCTTAGCCAAAGAGAAGCATGTGTCCAGGCAGCAGTAGCATCCTTCAGGCCCAGCCAGTCCTCCCTCACCAGGCCTGGGAAGCCTTCACTCTCCCCCAGCAGTGTTCTGTGTTTCCATACCTACCAAGCTCTGCACCTCGGGTCCTCCCACTTCTCATCTGCCTCTGCAAGATAAACCATATTTCACAGATACCAGAATTCGCTTTTCCCGGACTTAACATCTCTATATCTCATTAACTGCTTAACTCCCAGCCACATCTGATGTAGTTCACTGAGGTAGAAAAGCACAGCACCCAGTCTTGAGAATGGAGCCACTGCATTAGGGTAGAGGTATGGGGAATACAGTCAGGCATTGTTTTGGCTTGGCTTGGCTTTGTTTTGAAGACATGCTCCATCACCAATGTTCCCAATGGCACCGCAGGCAATACGGCCCTGAGAAACTGATTCCAGAGTTGGACTCTGAACAACAATTTTTAAGAACACTTTCACAGCTTATTTTATTTACATTTTCCTACTTGTGAGACATTACATGATAAAAGAATACTGGTGCTTATTTCAAAGCACATATACTAAAGAAAAATTGATAAAAAGGTCTAAAATAATACTTTTAATAAGCATAAAATAAAAATTCTAAATGATGAAAAGATAGTAAGCCATAGTGTAGATGGCAGATTGTGTCTTTCTGAGTGATAGATTTATAACTGACTTTCATTTAAGGAACGGCCATATTGCTGCTTCCCTTTGACTCTGGGTTACGGAGGGCTTTAGGTTACCAGGTGTTCAAACTATAGCTCTAAATGACATCGAAGTGCAGGCCCAATTCTATTTGATGGTGTCAGCCTCTGTGATTTGCTTTCAGATTCCCAGGAGAGAGAGCACACTTGACCCTGATGTCCACCCCAACTGAGCCAGCCAGAAAGAAGAGGAGTAGAACCTGCAGAGATGAGAAGAGGAAAACTTACCTGGACAAGATGGAGATGCAACCGGGGTATGCAAAGAAGAGGAAAGAAGTGAACCTGGATCAGAGGACAATGAGGTACCCTCTTCTGCCCTAAGATGGAGAGAGGTAGCACAATAGAAGCAGGCTCTTCTTTTATTTGTTATTATTATTATGTTGGGGTTTTGTTTTTGGAGTTTTTTTGGGGGGGATGGTTGTTTTGGATTTTTTTTCTTTTGTAAATTGTTAGAATCTCTTTCTGCAGATTATTTCTTAACAGACCACCAGTAGATTTTTTCATAGACTTATTTCTCAACTAATTCTTTGGTTGTTTAACAGAGCCCTGATTTTAAATGTCTCTTTTACTAGATATTACTTGCTGATCCTCCATACTATCCCTTCACCTGTACCACAGACCAAAAGCTTAGAACCACACTGCTCACAGTAAGACTTGGCCAACCTGAGGCCCTCAAGTGAGGTGCAGAGGGAGAAGAGAAGTCAGAGCCAGTACCTGCTGACTGTAGGCGCAGGTAGTCACGTGGAGGGTAAAGTATGTTAGATGTGGGTTTTGCTGGAGGCTTCCAGCAGTCTTCCTGACAATCACCCAACTCAGGAGTTTCAGCAGCTAGACAACTAATAGCAGCTTATCTGCAATTCTTACACTTGAGGATTCCTGAAAGCCTGAAGTAGCCACGTTGACCTCTGCTCCCTAGCTTTGCAATGGTGGCGGAACATTCTAATCTCCTTTATTAAATGGTTTCCTATTCAAAACACCTAAGGTGACTTCTGTTGTCTTCACTGAACCCTGACTGGCACAGCTTTCTTAAATAGCAGTTCTCACCCTTTAGTGTGCATAAGTAACTTAGAGAACTGTGTAAAAATTCATATTCCACAGTTCTGGAGTGAGCCCCTAAAGCTGCATTTTTAGCATGAATTTTAGATGTCCCCAGGGCAGGTGGCCTGTGCTCACACTGAGAAAGATTTTAATACATAGGTGAGGACCTCTGAGCTCAGTGGACCCAACCTCTTTTATTGGAGAATACTGTGATGCCCAAATCAGTCACCCTAGATAAGCAGCAGCGTTTGCAACCTAGTGGCCCAAACAGTTTATTCCTATCTGGAAGTATGCTCATCATAGTCCTCCAATTGCTTGCTCACCAGAAATGGATTATCACTGAGAAATTGTGTATCTATGAGATGCAACAGTCTAAAGAAGAAGAGGACAGGGTTGGACCTGGGATCAATCCCTGGCTTTGGCATTGACTGGTGCATGACCTATGTGAGCTTCTACTTATTTATCTGTAAATACTTCTCTCACAGAGTTGATCATCATACACATAACAGGATTAACGTCTACCTTTCTGACTTACACCTTGAAATCCATAAAGATGGGAACTATATCTAATATATTTATGGCTTCATCATCATTCAACCCTTGTTCAACAAATAATTATTGAGCACTTAGTATATGTCAGGCTTTACACTAGCTCCAAAATGAGGATACAGTGCTTAACCCAATTCTTGGAAGAGTCAATGCTCACAAAATTTTATTTGGCATTGTCATCAGCTAAGATCAGTGGCTCACTTTTAAGAACCTATTTGTTGTAAATGGCAGGTACATCAGCAAGTCATAAAGGAGAAACAAAAGTACATTAAAAATATACCTCAGATACCAATAGCAGCATCCCATTCGGTCAACAGAATAAAAGAGTGATGCAGAGGAAGTACTTAAATCCTTACATCTGCACTAACCTATCTGGTCTTACATTGCTCAATAACAGCTGTAAAAGGGGCATGGCTCTTGGAGCAAGACTGGTAGAAAATGATCTTATCACCACTAAACAATGGCAGGGAACTTTTTTAATTTGGAGTTTTGATTTCTCATTCTCTATCTTGTGAAATGTTTCCCAGATCAGACCTCTAGCATCTGCGGGGAAAGACCCTGGACACCCATTAATATGAAACAAAGCATCAGTTCACACCCCTTCTGGTTCCTTGAGTGGATGGCTGCTGCACTTGGTAACAGGCTGTCGCTCTCCTGGGCACCAGATCTGACCTAAACCCCACTGAGAAAAGAAACCCTTATGCCCTCCTCAGATCCCTCATGTGTGAGCAGACCCCAAGGCGGATGGTATGGAGCCTCCATCTGTACCTTCATTCATTTAAAATGACCAGGCCAGGTCATGGGAAATGTTGGGACATCATTCACCTTCAACAATCCAGGCCTCCCTTACAATTAGCTGGAAGATGCTTTCCCAACACACAGACACACAGAGTGATTTTACATCTCACCTACAGTGTTCCAGTGTTCATATTCAGTTACATATCACCCTTTTGACTTTTACAAATACCTAATATGCATGACAAGCTCACTAAATTCCAGGCACCATTAAGCACGTTGTATGCATTATCGTACACTCTTTACAAGAACATTATGCGATAGCATAATTTTATTGCTTCACAAAAGAGAAAACAGGGACCTAAGGTCATGCAGCAACAAAGTTACAGCCTTTGTTTGACTGTAGAGCACATGCTCCTCAGTCCTGCACTGCCTCCTAATATTTGTCTGTAAAACGGGATGTGTTACATCGAATTAGAGCAGCTGTCAACAAATTTTGTTCCGTACGGGTCCAGACAGTAAGTATTTTAGACTTTGCCCAGAGTAAGGCCTGTGTCATGGCTAGCCAGTGGCAACAGGAAAACAAGTGGGTATGGTGGTTGTGTTCTCATAAAATTTTATTTACAGAAATAGGCCGTGGCAGAGGTTTAACCTGCTACCACTGCTGCATATACCCGCGTGAGAGGAATGCTGGCCGCACTGATGATGCTGTTGGGCCCATCATGAAGGTGAGAGGGCCTCAGTGGTTTGGGTCTTCTTTGGGACAAGTGCAGGAGGGTCCAGATTCTGCATCTCTTCTGCAGCCACCACCTCCCAACCCCAAGCTCCTGCTCTCCTGAGCAGGCGTGATTAAGTCCAGGGAAGTACCTGTGTGTCTTCTCCACTGAGAAGAGGAATACAGACATGCTGGTTTCTCTCTCCGCCAGGCCCCTGTGCTGTGACAAAGCGCCTGAAACACGTCATTCGTTATTCCCCTTCTAACATGCCCTCTGAGCCTTTTACCCTATGATGCATGTTAGGCTCCCCTTTTCCCTGGATACTTGTCTCTCACGGGGATGAAGGTTACTGACACTAGAAATACAAAACAAAATAGGAAAAACAACTGGAAAATTAAAATATGGTCTGCTGGTAAAAGTAATAACAGTAGATGGGTGTCTACACACTGTTTGCCATATACGCATAATGACCATGCAACATAATAACAATTATGAATATGGATTGGGAGACAAGAACTTTGTTGTAAGTTGTTGTTTGATTACGACAATGAGCTGTGTTCATGTTTTCAGCTTTCACAGTTTGTTGCACATGAAGCATGAGTGTGTCTGCTCACAATTAAATATCATGATACTGAGCCATCAGCCCCCATCCCTAGTTTCCTCACATTTTTCAGAGAATCCATATAATGTCCACACTAATAAATGAACAAATCTTGCTATAAGGCAGCACACTGTAATGTGAATGGAACTCTAGGCTTAGATTTAGAATATTAATTGCAAGCCATTTATCAACGTGTCTGGTACAGAACTCAACAGATTGCATAAATTATCTCCTATTAACCTCAGCGACTTCATGATGTAAGTGCTATTATCATCTCCATATTACTAATGAAGAAACTGAGGCTTACCCTCGGAATACATTTTTTTTTTCCTTCCATTGCTGCCATGACAATGTAGGATTTGCTGTCACTTCCCTGCAAGAAAAATCACTGTACCTTCAGGAACCGCCAACAGTTTGGAAAAATGTCCCTGCCTCTAGCATAGACCACAGCCCTGCGTAAACTACACAGGAGCTCTCTGGGAACGTCAAATCATTGCTTGCCTCTGATGTCAACCTAGTATGAACTGCTGAGGGAGTCGCGTGGGTTAGTGTCTCAGACACTGGTGTCCCTTTCAAGGCCTTAGGTAGAAGAAAGGGAGCAGTAAGAGGCAAAAATAGATTAGGTGTCTACATAGCAGCACAGGTAGATCTTAAAAATGCAATGTTGGGCCGGCCAAGTGGCGCATTGGTTAAGAACTGGCTTGGGATGCCAGCGGCCCTGGTTCAGAACCCACATATGAGGGCCAGTGACACTGCCCTCTTAAAAAAAAACAAAAACAAAAACAAAACTAAAAATGCAATGTTGACTTTTTCAAAAGTGAGAAGTGAAATATTTGACACCGCATCATTTACCTAATTTATAAGTACATGCATGTCAAACAGCAATGCGCAGTTCAGAAGACATAGGCACAACAGAGAAGTATGAATTAAAACAATTAGAATGGTTGCCATGGTGAAGGAAGGGCAATGGGAGTAGGTATAAAATAGGGATAAAAGTAAAGAAGGAAAAAAATAAAATAGTGGGGGTCTTGCAAGGAGTAATAAGGATCGTGCACCATGCACTGAGACACGTCATTATTCAAGCCACTGAAACTGAAGTCTCAGAAAGAAAAAAGAAGACAAACATACAAAAAGCAGAACAAATGCCTTTCATCCAAAGCAGAGCCAAACAACAAAAATGATCATGATAGAGAGACCCATGAAGGAAGGGTAGAGTTTGATCACGTCTGAATCAGCGGCACCCCTCAAAAAATACAATATGGACTTCTTGAAAATAAAAAATGCCTGTGATGTAGCCTTGACAAAACAAGGGCACAGCCATTGGCAATGCAAAATTACTCGTATTGAGCAATGGTCCTGACCCAGTAATATTTTCTCAGGGATAAACCGACAGCTCAGTAATAGATTGAAGAGACATAGCCATTTATATATCCACTGTACTAATCCATTTCTTAAATTAACATTGTATAAAATGAAATGTCACACAAACAAGATATAGTTGTTCATTAAACATAGTTGAAGAGACGGAATGGGTAGTGATCTCTGAAGCTAATGGGTGTCCTTAATCAGGCCAGACATACTGAGAATGTTCATGGCATTGGCTAATGCAAATGGGAGGAAAATTGTGTCATGTCCCAGCCAGTTTTTAAAAAGTTAGATCATGGCACAAGACGAGCCTTTGCTGCCTCTCAATTTTCTAAACATCACATTTGATCATCTCTAGATGAGTCACTAGCTGTCTGAAGCGACAACTGCTGAATAAAGTAAACACAGAAAAAGTTCACACAGTTCAGCTGACACTGGGGTTTTGAGGGGGTTCAATTACTTTCACATGTATGCTTGACAGCCTACTCTCAAAGTAAAGCACCTACTTTTACACCCATCATCTACAACCTCACTACCAGGTACACCAATGGGACCATGACAGTTCCATGGGAACTGCTCAAGTTCACAAGACTTATACCAACATCTGATGGACTACCTGAGTGAGAATTTGAAATAAATGGTGGCATTGACAATTACAAGAATGGCATTGAAATTCAAGGGACTGAAAGTCTAGCAGCTATGTCTACTAGTTGAGTAATTAGGGCAAGGCTTCGTTCCTGATCATCATTTCACCTACCCATGAGACCAAAGTAAAGACTAGTGCGTCCATATGGCATGGTATGGAGCTAAAGAACATCAGTTCTAGAGGAAGACCACCTGGGGCTGAATTCTATCTCTGCCATTTTACCAGCTATATGATCTCAGGCAAACTACTTGTCTTCTCTAAGCCTTAATTTCCTCACATATAAAATGGGAGAAACAGTAGTATTCCTTATCAGGATTAAATAAGACAGTACTTAAAAACATTTAGCACAGTTTGCTGGACATAGTTAAGTACTTCATAAATACTAGTTCGTACTAAAATTAACCTGCCAGTAGATTCTAAAGGATTTAGTCAAGTAGCACCTGTTGATCAGTTAGTACATGCCAAGCACAGTGCCAGGCACTGGAGGTACCAGGGTTGGGCAAGCCACAGAGCTGGGTAACCCTACCTCCAAGTTCCTCAGTTGTTTGAATTACTGCTGCTAAGACTGACTATTAACTCTAGTAGATTCCAAATTCTCACTGGTAATGAATCAATGTACTTAAAAGCAAGGATGTTTGTTTCCTGTGCTGGAGCCTACAATACCAGTTTGCTAGCGAGTAAAGCATGTGCATGAAAATTAGAAAAGCAGAGAACAATTAATAATAAAGAAAGGGGGCACACAACTGTTTTCAGAAAGCAAGAATTTGTAAGTTTAAAGAAGTTATTATTTACTGAGGGCTTACTGTATGCCAGGCTGAGTACTTGACCCTGAATCTCCCCTTTTACCCTATGACATGGGCATTACAATGACCCCATTTCTGAGAAAGGTGGTACAATATAAGCAAACTTGGATTTAAATTCTTGATTCGAGAAGCTGAGTGAGACTGCCAAACCACATCACCTCTGCATACAGCAAGCTGTTGTGGGATGTCTACATAGTTGAGGTGGGCAGAAACTTAGATATTATCTAATCTAAATTCTCCATTATATAAAGGGGTACACAGACCAAGGAAAGCAAAGTGGTATTCTTAATATCACCCAACTATTGAACAGTAGACCCAGGACTCAGACCTGGGCCCCTGACTTCTGGCCAGAGCTCTTACATTATGCAACACTGGGTCCTGGTCTATTCAATGAAGTCTGTCCTGAAGGAGGCATGTTCAGTAGGTCTGATTAGAACAGATATTCAACTCAGGTTTCCAGCCCTAGTACTCCCTGCCTTACCACAGCACAGGGTTTGCACAGTATTTAACAATCACATTTCCGTGGCCTCAAACAAAGCCAATTAAAGAAAATACAGGGAGACTATGCCTCCTCTGAATGGCTTGTCACGTTAGCACTCATAAGCCTAGATCAGGGGTCAGCAAACTGCGGCTCGCGAGCCCCATACGGCTCTTTGTAAAACTGAACTGTACATGGGGCTCTGAAGTAAAACTGAAAATGAAAAGAAAACTATCATAGTTTCATTTATAAAATTTTTAAAAGATATTATTCTCATCATGGTGATTTCATTTGTTTTATGGCTCTTGAATAATTTTTAAATTGTTGTGAGAGACAGGATTGGCTCTTCCATCTCAAAAGTTTGCCGACCCCTGGCCTAGAGCATTCATTTTCTGTTTCTATGCTTAACCCCCTTCAAAAGTATTTTGATCAGTGGGTGGATTATGAGATTCCTGATCCCGTGCTGTTTGTTACTAGCCACTGAAATGACAATGGAAACCAGAGGCACAAACACAGATGCTTTTATAAGATAGGCAGGTGAAACACATGAGTGATGTGACCTGGATGCGAGACACTCAGGTGAGGTACAGCTGTGTCAAATTGGTGTGTGCGTGTTTCCTATCAC
Source organism: Aselliscus stoliczkanus (assembly GCA_033961575.1). Classification (NCBI taxonomy): domain Eukaryota; kingdom Metazoa; phylum Chordata; class Mammalia; order Chiroptera; family Hipposideridae; genus Aselliscus; species Aselliscus stoliczkanus. Next base: position 120,058,662 of record CM066736.1, read on the forward strand.
ATGGAAGGGTGACATGCTACTCAGCTCTTACCCATTGTTTCCACAGGGACACACAAGCCCACGTTGTCAGATTTTCTAGTGTTTAAAGAAACCATGTAAATATGTAAATTTTATGTAAAGTTTTCCATATTTTCAAACATATTGTCAAGCTAAACCTAGCTTCAGTTTTCCTTTTTTTTTTTTTTTTAACTCGGGTGCATGTATTCTGAGCTCTCACACCTACCAGAAGTCAACATTTCTCTGCCCTCCCAGATAACATGTTTCTCCTGCAGATTTATCTTTCAATGTTTTTATACCTGTTTGTAAATGTCTACCCCATTAGAGTTTATAAGCTCCTTGAAAATAGAGTTCTTTCATAAGTCCAAGTCTCTGGTACATAGTTAGTGATCAAGACTTAAAGAAAAGGGATTGAGGGCCAGCCTAGTGGCGCGGCGGTTAAGAGCTGGCTTGGGACGCTAGAGGCCCTGGTTCGGATCCCACTATATGACGGCCAGTGATACTGCCCTCTAAAACAAAGAAAAAGAAAAGGGATTGATCTTGCCTGAAAGATGAAGCTGTATGTGTCCATTAAATAAGTCAGTCAACAAATATTCCCCAACAAAAAATACCATTCACCACAGCCAGAAACTGTGTTAACTGCTACGACTTCAGCAGTGAAAAAAATTTAGGATATATTATGAAACTCCCCAGTTCTAATAGCACTTACCTATACATCCTCTATTATTTAGCAGATCAGTAATATCTATGGCTTTAGGAGAAAAAACAAAACAAAACACTGGTTTACCTGAATTTATTGAAAGTAGATATATTATTCAGCACTCTTTCAATTCATAGCAGCAGCAGCAATCTTAAACTTCTAGCAAAGAAGAAAGAGGGGGAGAGGGGAGAGAGAAAGCAAAAAGGAAGGGAGTGAAAAAGAGAGATGGAGGGAGGGAGAGAGGGAGATAGAATGTGCTCATCTAACCAAAAGGATCTGGGGATTCAACCTGTTGCTTCAGACAGAGCAGGATCCATGGACTCAAGCATTGCTATCAAGTATCAATTCTTAGGCTCCAGCCATGTTTATAAACATTACAATTATTAGTGGAGCAAGACTCACACTCTAGATCAGAGAAAAAAGGCATCTTCTCCAAGAGCACTGATGGAAAAGCCCTAGGGAGGATTCTCATTGGTCTTGATTGGTCACATAATCTACACATTAACCAAGAAAGAAGGGTTCTGTTAACATAGTAGAACAGGGAAAAGCAAAACCAACATATGACCCCTACGTTGGTAATAAAGGAAAGGCCATGAAAGCATGGGGCTGTCTTTCTGACTGTCCTGAGAAATGGATTTGAACCAGGGACTATTTGGGTTTGGTCAAAATACCTTCTGTGTTAAGTCAGCAAAAAGGAAGTACAGATATTCATTTGTTTTCCCAGGATATAATGGTTATGTTTGGTTCCAACATAGCATCAAGTTCTATATTTAATTTCTACCTCTACCTTAGAATCTCTTGATGAGTATTTTCTTAAAAAGTTCACTTTTTAGAATAATTGGGGTGCTCATGGTCAATTAAGTTTAGAAAACTTAGGATTATACAAAGTTAAATAGATTTCTTCACTGAAGAACTCAGAAATTGCTATTGTGTAGCATGAATCACAAACAGTGGTGACAGAGAATGTTTTAGTTCCAAAATTAACTTGGCCATGGAACACCTTGGTTCACAAAGAAACTTCTAGAAGTTTCATGAAACTTTCGCGTTCCATGAAAGACACAGGAGACTCTTCAATGCAAAGATGAGATGTGAATGACCAGTGTTTTCTGTGCATTTGTAACCCACAGCATAGTGCTGTGAAAAAAGCATAGATTTTCACATCAGCCCTGTGTTTGCTTCTCAGCTTGTTACCTTTTGGAACTTAAGCTTCTTCATCTATATAAAATGAAGAGTTAAGACCTATAAGATAACTTGTTGAAGAGTCTAGGCTAATGCCCAGCTCATGGAACACACTAGTTGGTGCTAATTTCATTTCACTTTAAATTGACCTAGGCCTGATATAAGCTTACATCTAATTTAGCAAACAGTAGTAATCCTGCCATAAGTACTTTGTTCCTGTTTACCAGTTTTAATGCAAGTCTTACCCGGGATAGGCCTCTATTCAGATGAAGGTTAGAGGAGGAAAAAAACCCACAAATACCTTTGGTGATTATCCAGGCAGATCTAATCTAATCACATGAGCCCTTAAAAGTATGAAACCCCTTCTAATGGCAGAGAAAATGAAGGATCCTGCAGTTGAGATATGAAAATTCAATTCACCACTGCTGACTTTGAAAATGGAAGAAGGGGACCATGAGCCAAGGAATGTGAGCAGCCTATGGAAGCTGGAAAAGCAGGGAAACAGTTTCTTCCCTACCGCCTACAGAAATGAACACAGACCTGCAGACACCTGGATTTTGGCCCACTGAAACCCATACAGGACTCTGACCTACTGTAAGATAATAAATTTATGTAATTTTAAGCCACTAAGTTTATTGTAATGTGTTACACAGCATTAGAAAACTAATATACAACATAAAGAATTATTTAAATACAGGTTTAAGTCACAGATAATCGAGAAAGAATAGTATAATCAAACCACAATCTACTGTCAAACATAAAAAGTGAAAATCATCTGGAACTAGAAGTGGATAAAACAATCTAATTCATTACAAGTTCATCTAACTATGAAGCATGTCTCAGAATGCTTTATTTTGATTCAGTTGCTTTAAACAGATTTTTTTTTTCCTTATGTAACAAAGAGTTCAAAGAAAGGAGTTCATAACTGTTGACTCAGTGGTTCACTGCTGTCATTAGCAGCCCTGTTTTTCACTCTCTTTTCTCTGCTTTCTGCAGTGACCATTTCATCCCAAGACTGGCTTCCCTCATAGTGGCAAGCGTCTAATATCAGGAGGAAAGAACTCTGGCTTCTGGTAGGTCCCTCAAATTTGCCTTCATATCTTAGGGGCCCATTCTTTGCTATGGGCCTGTTCATGAATCAGTCCCTTTGGGCAGAGGAACACTATGTCCCATATGGCACAGACTGAGTTAACTAAACCAGTCACCCATTCAGGGGTAATTACCCTGAATGGATTAAAACAATCAGGTTTTACTTCTGGAACTGGAGGGTATCCCCAAATTAGTCTGATGCTACACAGCAAGGGCAGGTAAAGGGGTGCTGAAGTGACAGTAGTTCAGAATTCCATTAAAACTTGAAGTCACCAGTAGGGCTTTCATGGCCTGAGGCCTAATGTGATAGAAAAGGAGGATGACAGAGTCAGAGAAAACTAAATAGTTAAAGGGATGCAAATAAAGAATAAGATGCACAAAATGAGAAGCTGAAGGGACAATAATAAATGCTTCAGATGATTTTAGCAACATCTTCCCAGTGCTTCTGAAACTTGAGTGATGAGCAGACAACATTTAAAACAAAAACAGAAAACTTAGGTCAAAGGGCCAGGTAAAATGCTGATGAAAGGCATAGGCTTTAGATCCTGAAAATCTGGGTTCCAATCCCAGTTCTAGGGCCTGCTGGTCATGTGCCCTAGGGCCTCTCTCTGTATCCCCTTTTTCATCTAAGGTTATAAAGATACCAACCTCATGGAGTAATGTATGATGTCTAAATTAGTTAAAATACATAAATCATTGCAATAGCATCTGGCTCAATATAAGACCTACCTAAATGTTAGCTAAATCAAACAATGTCATTTGAATACCTACAATCATAAAACTAGGTAAAAGATCTTCATGCTTATATCTCTTATAAACCTTTAGAATTGATATAAATTTACCCATTATAAACTATACATCCAACTAATTCAAATCGTCAATATCAATTTAGTCTGATGGACAATGCGTTTTTTCTTAATAATTGAGACCAATGCTAGTGATAGCAGCTCAACGGCTCCAGAGCTGGTTCCTTTGGGTCTGACCGCTTTATTTACCACCATAATATCATCTGGCCTTGGAAAAAATACATCACATGTTCCTTATCATTATAACTTGAAAATAATAAGAAGTACTACTCGATGCAGCACAAATATAGATGAGGATCCTGGAAGGGTTATACAGTTAATGTAGAATATGCTTATTTGCTCTCTTTGGATTATCACATAAAATTAAACAATTCTCAAAAAGAACGCTTGGACCTCTGAGAATGAATCTTCATCCCTTAGTTTAAGAAATACTGCTCTATCCCAGAGTCTACCTAGTATCCCTCTTTCTTGCTGTGCAGGTAATTTGTTTCCACAAAGCCCTGCTCACTCCTCCCTTCTGCCTTACACCCTCTCCTACTTACTTATCCCCAAGAAGTGTTGATAATACAAACTGACAAGGCTAAGGACATCCAACAGACTCCTGAGTTGTGGCCAGGTTTGCTCTCTTAAGATTTTATTGGGTGTGGGTGCGGATGTGTGTGTGTGTGCGTATGCCACACACACATACAAATTTTCTTATTATAATTCACAACATTTAAGAACTTAGTTGGGCCACAAAGACTGTTCTTTATTCTTTCCTAGCTCACCAACACCCCTTAAGAGGACCTTGGGTGGATGACCCACCCGTTATCCTCTGGGCAAAGAGGTATTCATCCTTCATTGATATGATCTTCCTTAAAGAGCTTTCCCCAGGAATACCTCCCCAGCCCACTCCCCAATACTGAAGGGGTGAGTGAGGGCCCAGGAAAACTTACCTCTAGCTGATACAAAGGAAACCTCATTATAATACATCAAGAGACCATGTGGAATGAAGCAAAAGTTTCTAAGACTGCCGTAAGGAATGTGCATTTACTCTCAGCTTTGTACTTTGTTGTGGGCCTATCAGAGCTTCACTAAGATAAGACAGGATTCAGGTGTCCAAGACACTTGACCCCTGGTCAAAAATATATATATACACACACACTCAAATACATACCAGGGGTACAAAAAATGTATGCAAATGAACACCTTGGTCAACATTGCTCAAGCAGCAGTTCACCATAATCATGATGGTAACCACTTTGAGCACCTCTTGTAATTCCAGAAGTCAAATGTGATGTGTTTTCATCTTTTGTTATTGGTATGCATTGATGCAGTTTTAATAGTTGTGTGTTTTTTAAGATTTTTATTAGGGAATTGGGGGAAGGAAACAGCGCTGGGGAATTGGGGAAGGGGAACAGACAAGTTGCTCTCCTTTTGTTCTTCAGTCTAGTTGTGGAGGATGTCACTTCACTGGCCCATGTTGGTATCGTCATTGCGCTCTTCCCTGGTAAAGCAGATCAGTCACCGGCCTCTGGACAGCCGCTCACAGCGGCTATTGGCAGCTCACTCCAGCAGCCAGCCACTCACACTAGCTGCCGGCCACTCACTGTAGCCTATGGCAGCCCACTGCAGCAGGGGCTGCATCCTACACCGTCGCCAGGACTCGTGTAGCCCAACTCCAGGTGGAGCCACCATTCACCATCTTAGCTGTAGAGGGCAGTGTCACTGGCCCTCACATGTGGGATCCAACTCGGGGCCGCTGGCATCCCAAGCCAGCTCCCAACCAACATGCCACTCGACTGGCCCTACAATTTTAATAGCTTTATCCTTTCTTAAAGTGTATATACTTTTTTTGGCACCCTCTGTACACACAATTTTAGAAACCCTAGAAACAGGACACATAGCTTTTGTAAAGCTGCCCTTCAGCTCCAGTGTCCTTTTAGCTGCCCCTTAGAGGTCTCCTCCAAATGGGCTACATCTCTATCAGATACAAAAAAGCCCAGGACTTGTCTGTGGTACCTGCCCCACATACCAATAACCTTGAAGGGTAGACAATGGCTGAGGTCACTCAGTGACCCTGCAGCTGGGACAGCTCACATACAAAATCAGGTCCCATGGCCAGAGTGATCCTGATGTGGCATCAGATGGGAAACAAAAGCCCTGAACAGATGCATAATACAGTGAGAGTACACATACCACCCTTCCTTCCAATACGTTTATGCCCTCTCTCAAACAATAATAATAGCTAACGTGAACTTACCACTTAACTCTGCACTGGGCATTGCTCTCAACCCTTTAAATTGACCTAAATGGTATGTATTTTTTTATGATCCCCATTTACCAGGGAGTGGGAAGGAATGAGGCTCAGGGAAGTTAAGTGACAGGGCCAAGATCATACAGGTAGTAACTGGAGAAACCAGGCTGAGAATCCAGGGCTTATGATTCACAGGACACTGTGCCCATGCTGCTGCCTAGAGAGATAAGTAGGTGGCAAAGTCACCATGACGGAGAGAAACAGCAGGAAAAGAACAAAATGAGTAGAACAATGAGACCAGGGGTGAAGGGTAATTTCAGAAAAGATCCCCCTGTTGCAGGTTTGAATTCCTGTCATGCTAATAAATGGGCCATTGACACAGCTGGCTACCCTCTGATAACTGCCATGTAAGTTATTTATGCTAATCTTTTCTCTTGTAGCCTGGCTGGACAAGGATGAAAATCCCCAACACTGGATATTAAAAGAGACAGAGGGAGCACACAAACCAATTTAAGGGGTTTCACTTGACCAGTTTTCTTCATTTGAGTCCTATTAGCTCTGATAATAGATCCTCACCATTGGCCAGGGAGAGCAAAGTAACGTCCACATGTGTGAATGTGGGCACAAGCCTGGTGGCCTGCAGTGCTGATGAGAGTACCAGCTTTCAAGCAAGAAACCCAGAAAAGGCAAGAGAACATCCAAACGATCCTTCCAGGTTTTATAAAGTATATAAGTGACCAAGTCAGTGAACATTCCAAGGAAAATACCAGGGAAGACCAACGTAGTAGAAGTTTTGCACAGCTCCTGGTGTTCTTTGCACAAGGCATTTAACCTCTATAGGTCTCAGCTTCTTCAACTTTAAAATAGGGGAAAGCATATACCTTGCATAGGAGTTGTGATAATCAAGGTTGTATGGATATGATGGTCTTAGTCCAGTGCCTGTCACAGAAAAAGTACTTAACAATGACAATAATAATTAGCTATTGGAGGGGGTCAAGATGGCAAAGTAGGAAGATTCTGAGCTCACATCTTCCCACAAATACACCAAAACAACAACTTCTTGTAGAAAAACTATCACTGAGAACGACATAAAGACTAGCAGAACACATTTTATACAACTAAAAATATAAAGTGTTACATTGAGACAAGTAGGAGAGGCAGATTTAGTTTAGCCAGGACCCACACCCCTGATGCAGCAACTCACAAGTGAGAGGGATAACACAACCTGCAGAGTGAGAGGTTCAAGCCACGCACTGGGCTCCCCAAAGGGGGACTTGCACCAGGAAGAGGAGCCCTCATAACATCAGGCTTCGAACCCCAGTGGGTCCTATGTCTAGGAGAGCTGAAGGGCTGTAAGAAATGGAGAATCTGCTCTTAAGGCCTAGCACACAAACTCACTCCAAGTCACAGTGTAGAGGCAACAATTACAAAGCACCTGGGTCATATGCAAAGGTGATACATTGACTACTAAGGGGTAGGAATAAGTTGAAACTTTCTCCAGGGACAGAGGTACTGGTGGGAGCCATTTTATTTATTTTTTTAATTCCCATTCTACCTAACTTGCCTTGCATTGGAGGATGCCATTTATGACACTCACCATTGACCTTGCTAATATCATTTGCCCTGCCCTGGCATTTCCCAGAGGCCCCTCCACCCAATCAGCTCACCCCTTCAAAGCAGCTCTTGCCCCACCACACCCAGAAAGCATCTTCATTTGGCACTAGTGCCCCTCCAAAGCAGCTCCTACTCTTGGGGGCCAGCCTCTGCATATCAGTGTATCCACAACCATCAAGGCCAAGGATCACAGCCAGCCACACTGGGATCTGGCCCACATCACCAGCATACCTTCAACAGTTACAACCAAGCGATACAGCCAGGAAGGTTGGGGGTCTGTCCCAGCTACCAATGTACAGCAGCAGTCACAGTCGGGCCAGCCCTACCCATCACCATGCCAGCAGCAACTGAAGCCCAAACACAACAGGAGGGTACACACAACCCGTACAGGGGACACCCCTAAAGCACCAGGCTCTGGTGGCTGGGTAGATTGCACCACTGGGCCCCACAGGACACCTTCTACATGACGCCACTCTTTTAAGACCAGAAGACGTAGCTGACCTACCTAATAAATAAAAACAAAGAATTAGGAAATATATGGAGACAAAGGAATATGTACAAACAAAATAATAAGATAAAACCACAAAAAAAGAACTAAACAAAACAGAGATGATCAGTCTACCATATAAAGAGTTAAAAGTAATGGTCATAAAGATGCCCACCAAACATGGGAGAAGAACGAATGAACACAGTGAAAACTTAAACAAGAGGTAGAAAATATTACAAAAAAACCCTCAGAGCTGGAGAATACAATAACTCAAATGAAACATAAAATATAGGGAGTTAACAGCAAATTAGATAATGTAAAAGAATGGGCCAGCAATTTGGAATATAGGGTAGTGGAAATCACCATACTGGACCAGCAAAAAGAAAAAAGAATTTTAAAACTGAGAATAACTTCAGAGAATTCTGGGACAGCATCAAGCAGACTAACATTTGCATTATAGAGGTCCCAGAAGTAGAAAAGAGACAGAAAGTGATAGAAAACCTATTTGAAGAAATAATGGCTAAAAACTTCCCTAACATGGTGAAGAAAACAGAAATCGAAGTCCAATAAGTACAGAAAGTTTCAAACAATATGAACTCAAAGAGACCCACACCAAGATATGTCATAATTAAAATTTCAAAAGAATAGAATTTTAAAAGCAGCAAGAAAAAAAAAATACTAGTTACACACAAGGGAACCCCCATAAGACTATAAGCTGATCTTGAAGCAAAAACTTTGCAGGCCAGAAAAAAGTGACATGATATATTCAAAGTGATTAAAGGAAAGAGCTTACAACGAAGAATATTCCACCCAGAAAAGTTATCATTTAGAATTGAAGAAGAGATAGTTTCCCAGACAAGCAAAAGCTAAAGGAGTTCATCAACACTAAACTGGCATTACAAAAAATCTTAAAGAGACTTCTTTAAGTGGAAAACAAAGGTCAAACCTAGAAATAAGAAAACATATGAAAGAAAAAAATGTCACTGGTAAAGGGGAACATATAGTAAAGGCAGTGGACCAATCACCCATAAAACTAGCATTAAGTTTAAAAGACTAATGTATTAAAGTAATTTATATCTACAATAAGTAGCACACATACACACACACACACACACACAAGATGCAAAGTGCAATGTCAAAAACATAAAATGTGATGGGTGGGGGAAAAAATGGAGTGCTTTTAGAATGCATTTGAACTTAAGCAACCACCAACCTGAAACAGAATGCTATATAAAGAGGTTGTTATATATGAATCTCATGATAACTACAAACCAAAAACCTATAATATATACACAAAAATAAAGAGAAAAGAATCCAAACAAAGAGTGCCATTAAATCACATGGGAAGAGAGCAAGAGAGAAAGAACAGAGAATTATCAAAACAACCAGAAAGCAATTAACAGAATAGCATACCTAGCAATAATTACTTTAAATTTAAATGGACTAAATGCTCCAATTAAAAGACATATGGTTGCTGAAATTGGATTTTTAAAAGAGACCCAAATATATGCTGCCTACAAGAGACTCACTTCATATCTAAAGCCATTACAGACTGAAAATGAAGGAATGGATATAATATTGTATGTCAAGTATACTTTAATCAAAAAATACATATTTAAAACAAATACCTATTTTATTTTTTTTTCTTTAATTTTATTAGTTTTCGGTGTACAACACAATGCAATAGTTATACTCTTTACCCCCCAAAGTGAAAACCCCCTTCCCCAGTTCGCCATCCCACTCCCCCCCATATCATACATATCCATCACAACTCCCCTGACACCCCTCCACAGTATACTCCACATCCCGTGACCACCCACATATTCAGTTGCAGTTGAAAGTGAACAAAAGTTAGCTACTATTAGCAATGACATTTTTTCTAACCCCCTGCTTCCTAGATGAACTGATTCAATTTTAAGAGCAAGCTTCAAAGAAACCAATTTGAAAGTATCTGAATCACTTCCCATGACCTTTCATCTCAAACTCAGTGCTAGAGTTCTCTTCTGCTGACTCTTTCTTTTCACTGAACTTGCCATCCTCACAGGTAAGAGTGGACCAATCCATTAACAAAAACCTGGGATAGCAACGTGTCTTTCCATATATTCAAAAACATTTTCTTTCATCCCCATATTTGTATCCTTGCTGGATGTCATCTTTCAGCTCTCTATCTCCTTACCTTCTCCATTTCCTGACAGTCCAGCATAACAGCAAAGCACAACCTGATTATATCAAAACAGACTTATTCCCTCCCCAGTCCACAGAGTTCATATTCTTGTTCAAGGCTTCCCATTTGCCACCTTGGTGATGAGCCAAAAGCCCTTGAAATGGAAATGTTTCTGGCTCTGAATCAGGGTTGTTCTATTAGTCATTCCAGAATCTCACAAGCAAGAATCAGAAAAAGCAGGAGAGACTCAGAGACAATGTACAAGCAGGGATAATAGAGTCAAATAGGAACAGAGAAGCTTCAACAAAGAAAAAAAATATTGTTAACAAGCCTGCAAAGACCTCATTAAACACAGAAAAGCCCAGAAAATGTATGTCATGGATTAAGAGCTTTGTTTTGCGCCAATCTGGCCTGGTATAGCATTAGCACGTTCTATCTATATGACCTGGGACAAGGTGTTTAATTGTTCTGAGCCATAATTTCTTCATTTGTAAAATATAGACAACAATATTTATTTCACAGAGCTCTTGTGAGAATTAAAGATTATTTGTGTAGAAGTGCATAGCACACTGTTTGACACATATTAGGAGCTCAGCTAAAGATATTACTTAGCCAAAGCACTAGGCTCGCAGCACTCATGTTTTCTAAGATGCTCCAACAATACCTTTTGTATTTTTCACAAATCTACATTTTAAGTGTTTATCTAATAACTAGAACCATCTGAAAACTGTGCTGGCAAAAAGTGAGACAATATTAAGTTTATCCAGAATAGTCCCAAGGAAAACCAGGATGAAGAATAGGTGGTACAGGAAGATGTATAGTTCACTGAAAGATGCCGAAGCTTGAAGAATCTAAAGGAGTTCTTTGCCACAGGATATTCCCAAATGCAAGCTGCAGGATCACTTAATTCAGGCGGAAATGTTCAGCAGATAGTTGGAAGGATTGATCCAACACACAGAAGTGAAAGGTCTTAGCTCTTAGCTACACATAGCACTTTGGAGCCATTTACCAGTATCTATCCAAGAACAGGTCACCCAAGAAAAGTAGATAATGTTAGACAACAAGACATAGGATCAAACACTATCAATGCCAATATTAAGAGCAAAGTGAAAAAAAATAAAAACAATGAAAGGGACAGAAAGAAAATGTTTCAATGAAAAGGGTCAAGGACTACTAAGTATTCACTGGTATGGCATTAAGATCATTCATTCACTCACTCATTCAACTAATAGTAATATTGTGCTTACTATAAACCAAGCATTGTGCTAGGCTAGGATATGGTGATACACAAGACAACCTGGACTCTACCAGCACAGACCTCACTGTCCAGGGAACAATTCAGACACAAACAAGTAATTGAACAAGTCCACAAAGAGACCTTTCCAAGAATCAGTGAGGATAGAAATCAGATTTAAAGGTATAAGAGAAAATGAAGACAGTGGAAGAACTCTTTCAATGAGCTTAGCCATAAGGTAAGAAGAGAGGGGATATAGGGTCAGTGTGGTAGAAAGATTTCAAGCACCACATGAAGGTGGGGGCTTCTAAACTTGAGATTTAACTATTCTTTCATCAATTCCTGGGCTTCTCAAAATCCAAAGAATACCACAAGTGATGTCTACACTGACTAGGATGGAAGCAGCTGCCTGAGCAGGCTGACTGTCCTTTTGTGTCTTCAGAGACTGTCAGCCCAGGCTCTCTTCCATGGTCCCCATATAGCATATGTTCTCTTCGGCAGTGTGAGGATATATGCATTAGCCTACATACATACAGCAGGCCCTTTAATTAATTCTCAATATGCTTCACACATTAGCAAATATCACTGTGTCTCCTATGGAACTCTAAGACATCTGGTAGACTCATGTCTCCCTCATGATCCTGCATGCCTCTTTTATACTTAAAAGGCATAAGTAACATACTCTTAACTGTTTCTCAAAATCAGAGTAGTCCCTATCTCCAAACACTCGTTGGTCTCACTCTTTGTTGACTAGTTTAACTCTAAGGAGTTAAACCATAAAATTCATGGTTATCAGTCTAGTGTCTTCATGACTTTTGTGACCAAAAGTCCAAGATTTTGAGTGGCACACTCAGAGGAGTTAAAATGCAAATGTGAATTTTTGAAACATATATTTATATTCAAAATTCAAAAAAAAAAACGTATTGTCACTACTCAATTTACTTGGTTATCCCTTAAGACTTGCATTATCATTTGAATTAAATATCTTTTACATGAATCAGGTTCATGTATCTACCCTCGTAAGGCAAGACCTCTCGTGTGTCACTATACAGGCACTGTCCCCTACACTACAGTCCTTCGTCTCAATAATCCATCTCCCAGATATCATTGTAACACTATATTTCATCAATTGGGCAATCAGCCTGTGGGACTCTGCTGGAACTCTATTCTGCCATGATACACAGATCAAACAAGCAATTTAAGTAAAATTATTGCAAGCAAAAAATATTTGAGAGTTCAAAGCTAGGAAAGAATTTTCCAAATAATGAAAGATAGTTTATTGTATATGTTTTAGATAAAAGTCAGAAACAAATGACTGAGAAAAATTTCTTAGCTTCTCACAGAACATATGGACCAACAGCTGCCGGTACAACCCCTAGCATCTAGAGGGGCCCATTTAATTAGTGAAAGGTAGTTGACCATTTAGTGGTAGGTGACATCTTATTGTTTCCCAGGATAATGTCAGTTTATATCTATGGTCCAAGTATCTCAGTGTCCCAATGACAGCATCTCCTTTCCGTCCCAAATGTCCTAATTTGAACAATAAATTCTTTGCTCATCTCAGGCAAAAAGCACCACAAATCTTCCAACCAGCTAAATGCCTAATAATTTTTTTTCCAATTTTTTAGCCAGCTTTAAAATCCTAAGTATTGATGCAAAGAAACAGTTCTCTACAGCATGTGTTAATGGAAGCAAGCACCTTTAAGAAAGAAACGTAAAACTTGCTAGTACAACAGTGCATCTAAGAACAAACAAGTATAAAGAAGTCAACTGTCATTTGATGCTGATACTGGCAAGCATTATAACTAAGAATTGAAGGAAGTGGTCAGAACTTAGGGTCCACACTGCCAAAGTAAATCAAGGCTGCAAAGGTTTTATGAAACTCTAAAGAACACATTAAGGTCTAGTGAAATAAACTCTAGTCATTTTTTAATTATTACTACGAGTGTAATTGTTTAGAAAAAGTCCTGAGATTACCAGAGGCACTGGATCAGATATTATAAGTGAATTGAAACCAATGTGTCTGGCTTTAACCATTTTGTAGGTTCCGATCTGCCTGAACCAGACTCTAACATTCATACTAACACCCCTCATTGAACAGCTATTCCATTAAACTACATGCAAACAAGAGTGGAAAGTGCTGACTCCTGGCATTTGGTAAAATCTTGAGGCAGCTTGAATTGTGATTTTGTGCATATGAATTTATGGCTATCTACTTTTATTATGGCCTATTAGCATCCTTTCTGTTCCACTTCAGTCTTTGTTCATGCTTGTAGCTCTGAACCTTTAAAGAGCAGCTATCTCATGCATTTACATGCTCTCTACTTCTTCCTTCTAAGCACTCCCAGAACTGCATAGGACTTTATCTGCCCTGTCTCAGACTCTACCCAGTGGTTTCTGGATACTGCCCTAATCCAGAGTCCCTGCAATTTCTCATAACCTTTGCTAACAGCCTTCTAAGTGATTTTTGTTTGAGGCAATGATGTTGTTTTCAGCCAAGCCAATTTCATTCAAATTTGCAAGTAAAATTTCATAGGAGACTATTTCAAATGCTTTGTTAATGGACAAATATACATTCTAGACTCTTCATGCCCTTCTTTGTGTATTAGAAAACTTATTTCTCCAAGCCTTTGTAAAATATTTCCTCTTCACTTTAAGCCTCCCTGCTATGTTTTCTGATGGTAATAGATCATGATCACAGAGCTGTGCTCTGCTTTTCTGTTTAAAGAATTCAAATGAAAGTGACCAGAATGGGGCCGGCCGAGTGGCGCATTGGTTGGGCGCTGGTTTTGGGATGCCAGCGGCCCCGGTTCGGATCCCACATGAGGGCCAGTGACACTGCCCTCTACAGCTAACAACAGCTCCAGCTGGAGCTGGGCTGTGCGAGCCCCGGTGATGGTGTGGGCTGCAGCCCCTGCTGCAGTGGGCTGCCATAGGCTGCAGTGAGTGGCCCACAGCCAGCGTGAGCGGCTGGCAGCCAGCGTGAGCTGCCAATAGCCGCGATGAGCGACATCCAGAGGCCAGCGGCCGATCTGCCTCATCCGGGAAGAGCAATGACGATACCAACCGTGAAGCAACATCCTCCGCAACTAAAACTGAAGAACAAGAAGACGGCAACTTGTCTGTTCCCCTTCCCCGATTCCCCAACGCTGTTCCCCTCCACCAATTCCCCAATAAAATCTTTAAAAAAAAAAAAAAAAAAAAAAAGAAAGTGACCAGAATGGTATAGAAATCACCTTGAGGTCAACTGAAGGAAATAGAAATACTTGGCCTGTCCAAAAAATGCTTAAGTAAAAACATAATATCTGCCTACAGGTATCCGAAGGATTGTCAAATTGTGGCATTGAGGAGCAGAACCAGGACCAAGAGATAAGAATTATAGTGGCAGAATGTACCTCAACAGAATTCATTCATTATTTCAGCAAGAACTTACTGAGAGCCTTCTAAATAGAAAGCATTATTTTGGACCTGTGGAGGAGGCAAAGAATTAACTAAAGTCTATGCTCTCAATCCTTTACAACCTATTATGGTCACATAATGCATGAGAATAAGTATAACTGTTCAACTCTGGAATGGACTGAGCCTTGGAGCAAGGAACAGTTGGCCACTATAGAGATACAGGTAAAAGCTGAATGACCACCTGTCAGGTGTATTGTAGGCAAGATTCCTGTATTGGGTGGATATTTACTTATTTTTTCTCTTATTTGCTTCAGAAAGGCCTCCCAATCAAGATTTTTCCTACTTCTGTCATTTCATAAGTAACAGAGATATTACTTTAGGCTCTTCCTTTATCCATATGCCAGAACCTCGTCCGGAATCCCTTTGCCATTGAGGAACTAGGCAAAGGGGCACAAGTAGAATATATATATATAGAGAGAGAGAGAGTTCTTTGCCAAACAGAAAGAAGAAAACCAATCTCCACTGGCCCTGTGGGTTATGGGAAGAGATACAGAGGGAACAAGAAGAGGCCACATGCACAGGTCTTCCTATTCCCCTCATTAGAATGGAACCACAGGGAGAAAGGGGTAGAAGTATGGCAGGAGTTGTGGGAGATCTCTCAGTACTGGAGCAATGATGGCAGGATTCACCAGTTCAGCTTGGGGGAGGCTGCAAGTCTACAGGAAAAGTCCCAATAATGTTCAGCCTGCTGGCAAGATGTAATTCATCAAAGACAGACATATTATGCTGGGTATGTGAGTTTGAGGCAGCACCCTTGGACAAATCCAACTTGAGTGTAACATGCAGTTGAGCCAGAAATGGCCGTGTGTCCCACTGAGGGAACACACAGGCACTGAACAGGCAAGCAAAATACCAAGGCCTGAGGCTGGAACAAAAAGTCCTCAGGGAGCAGAGTCATTACAAATGGAGGCAAATGGCCACAACCATGGACTCTACTCGTAAGGACCACCAGCCAGACAGTATCAGCGAGAGAGCAGTACAACCACTACACAGCCAGAATCAATTAAGAATACATGAAATGACTAATAGATATCAGACCACTCTTTTTCTCCAATACCACAACATAATATAAACTGCCTTTCAATTCCCAGATATTGCCTTGGAGAGAAGCAGGGAAAGAGAAAGGAAATCTGAAAAAGTGAATGTAGCCAACATAATCAGAAATCTAAAACTAAAAGAGATTGAAATATCATCACTAATTGGTAAATTCACATTCCCGCCCACACACACAGCTATCTAATTAATACATATATATCCCTCCAAACCCTACACACACATAAACACATCATATATCCTATCACCCAGTGAGATAGTGTTCATAAGAAAGATTTGATTCATTTTAGAAAATTAAGAAAATTAAATGTTTTCTTATATCTGAGCAGTAATGTGTATAGATTCTTGATCCCAACATAAATTTATAAGTACATATTCATCTATTTGAAGACAAACAGTTAATTCATTAGGAAAACTTTCTAGAAGAAAAAAAAGTCAGGCATTCTTTTAGCAGGGGCACTGAGAGGCCCTGAGATAAGTTCACATCATTTGTTTCTGTCTTCTACAATGATTACCTTCTTAAGCCAGATTATTAGCCTGTTTTAAGCTAAATTTTAATCTCCTTCAGGTTTTTCAGTTTTAATAAGTTTTCTCCATATTCTGTATTGTTATTACTTTGCGGTTTTGAAGAAGTCTATTACCCTTATATTGCTGTGCTTGTTGAACCCAAGAACTATTTTATGTGACATGTGAATTGTAGCAGCACAATCACTGAAAGAAAATTTGCCTCCTCTTTCCACACAATATGTTTCCTGTCCTGATGGTTTGTGCTTCTTTCCAAACCTCAATGCCTTTTAACATATTCTTGTGGTTTTCTACAGCAATCAGACACTATAGAGCCCTGTTCCATGCTTGATGTTACTGGAATTCCACATGGAATTATCACCTACAACAATGTTACTCAACATATATGTAGGTTCATGTATGACTCAACATATATTGTAGCTACATGGGTTTATCCAATCAGGTATATTATCAAACCATCAAACCTCTATGTCTAGAATAGGTAAAGGTATATGAAAGACTATGACCCAAATCTGTTCTACGTAGCTGATGTTTCATTTCCCAAGAAAGAGAAAACAATAAGCTAGACTCTCTCAATTTATCTTTTGGTGTTCTGGGTGATTAAGATGGTTGGGGGTGGGGGGATAAATGTTGGCTGAGCCATTCAAAAGGAAGATTATCACATTCATGAGGGCTTGGAAGATGGGCAAAGTATTAATGAGGCCTAAATCAAGAACCCTGGAACTCAGGATGGGATTAAATTGAAGCACTGAGATGGTAGCTCCTTCTGAGTTTATTAATACTACACTGATTTCCAGTTCCTATGGATTCTCTCAATTTTCTCCAAATATCAAAGTTCACAGAGAAACGTGACAATGGTCACAATGGGCTACAAAAAAAAAAAAAAAATTCACCCACCCCTTTATCTTTAACAGGATAGGAAGCTGGTAATACACGTTAGTTTGATTTTTACCAAGAGATCATGGTGTTTTTACTACGAAGGGTTAAAGTGATAAGTAAGGCAGGAGGTTTTGCATTCCTCTGAGTCCAGCCAGCACACACAGAGTCAATCCTGGCCATGTTCCTTTTCTTACACTGGTTCCTGAAAAGCTATTAAGTCTCTGAAAAGCTATATCAAATACCAAACAAAACCCTGAAAGATGGTAAAATTGAAAGGGAACACTGAAAGCAGCCAGTCAATGCCAAAAGCCCAAAGTCTTTGCACAGTTGCTGTTTTCCATCATCTCTCAGATCACAAGTTCTTTACAGGCTGTGAAAGGTGTCAGAAAGACAGCCCACTTCAAAAGTTAAGCAAAGTCTGGGATATCAGACTGCTTACTCTTACGCAAACCCCTGTAGGGGAGTAAAAAAACATATTTGAAATCCTAACACACAACCATTCACAGAGATATGAAACAATGTCTAAAAGATGTCTTCTCTCTAGGTAAAAAATGAAAATGCAATTTCAGAAAAAAGTACTCATTTTTTTTCTTCTGTCTTTTCATATATGTCATGGAAAGATCATACTGAAGGCCTTACTTTTGACTGTTGAACTTTTGCTTCAAGAAGGCTTGATAAACACACTATTGCTCTTCCCTTATCAGAGGGGGAAAAACGGGAATAGGGATAATTTTAAATTTCAGAAAATGCTACAGTCATTGATTAGCTTGAGAATGTATTGTTTTATCATTAAAATTGCAGTTAATCAGGACTTATTTTCTGATGTGATAACTCTGGCCTATAGGATTCAATGAGAAACAAAATAATCCATGAATTTATTTGTCAAATGTTAAGAGAATTTATTGACTTCATGGTACCCACTATGCCATGGGAGTTAATCAATATGTTTACATAGAGAGAAAAAGACTTTCAAAAAGATTTTAGGAGGGAAATAACTTCTGAAGTCCCTCATCACCAGTTTTACCCTCCTCCTAATTCAAGAGCACTACTCTACCTGCATGCATAATGGAGGGGAGGCACGTTATAGTCTGAGAAAATCTTATTGAAATAGACAGCAAACTTGACTCTTTATCTCGGCAAGTTGTTTTACTACCCTCTCATTTCTCAATAGGTCATAACCCTTAGTGTCTGAAGAATCTTCAAAAATCTTCAATTTGCATACCATATAGGAGGAAGAACTGATTTTACTCATGGCTAATATTTAATTCAATTAGTTGATATAAAAAAAAAAACAAGAAAAGATTTATGCTATTCAAATCAATAAAAGTTAAGGAGGCAATTGAGAGAAAAGTATCAGATCTGAAAGTTTCTAACTTCTAGACCTCTTCATAATTAATACCAGGTTTCTGTATATCAGAGTTCCAGACAAGATTTTATTGCAATGATTTTATATTTGCTCAACAAAATCCAATTGGAAGAGACTTATGCTTCCATCCATGAAGGAATAACAGAGAACAGAGTTATCTTCCTGCTATAAACAATTTAAAAACATAGACAAAATGTATGAAACAACAGTTTTCACACATTGGACAACAGGCAAGGGGGCCATTGATTCTGGAAAACAAAAAAATTAAATAAGGTGAGCCCAAGTGTAGCAGTCAGCTGGGCTGCCATAACAAAATACCATAGACTGAGTAGCTTTATCCTTTCCTGCATTTGCAACTTGAAACCAGTAGTTAGAATTAGTAAGTGAATATACCAAGGAGAAGTCCAGACTGACATCTATGAGATGATTAGTACTATTTAAGGAATAATCTGTTTTATGCTAATCCATGAATCCATGATTACTCAAACAGGGTATGACACCTCCACTAGTCACCAGTTTTCAAAAGAGGTAAACACAAAATGGAAAGGAAAGAAGAAACAAGCCTCCAATCTATGATTGGAATGTCATGGAATGTTTCTATGAGGTAATGAGTTCAGTTCCTTCTACAATTCTCTTACCTACAGAGTCCTAACTGTATGGCACCGCTATACAGTCCAACAACACAATGGCCTGTGTGCTGACCCTTAATAAAAAATATATATATATATATATTTAATTGCATTAAGTACAATTATACTGTATTATTCTTACGTGATACAATGACATTCATTATGTCTAACAGAAAAAGTACTGAATTTTCCAGTGAACTGATCTCATACAAATTGAAATTGGCAACCTAAAATATTTTTTTCAAAACCAAATTATATTTGAGGGGATAAATTTTTTATGTTAAGTAATGGTGTCCATGAAGAAAACACCATTTGTGTTCTTCTAAACCTAATTCATTTGAGCTGGGTATTACAGGATTTCCAAGAGGAAGAGGACGAGGGAGGGAGGGAGAGAAGAAGTGAAGGAGGGAGAGAGGGAGGAGAAGAGAGATTGGGGGGAAAGGAAGGAAGAAGGTAGGAAGGGAAAGATGTTACAAGAATAGATTCATTCATAGTATAATTTCCCTTGGGATGTGTGAAAACACTTCCTTGAAGAGAAACAGAACTGAAAGTATACAAACAAACTGGTGACCAGGTCTATTCCACTATCCAGTGGTTGTCTGTTCTAGTATCTTAAGTCTAAGCCAAAACCCAAAGAATGAAGAAATAAGTTATTGGAGAACATAGTGATATTATCTGTCCAACATCATCAACTATTACTTAAGAATTTACTTTCACATATAACATATATCTATCTATATAGACAGAATATGTTCTTTAAAATAACGGCTATATTTAAATATGTCTTCATTTTGAAAACCATATTTTTAAAAACAACAATTGCACATGTTGACAAATCCAACCCACTATCTGTTTTTGTAAAAAAACAAGTTTCATTGGAATACAGCTACACCCATTCCTTTACATACAAGTATGTCTGGGAGATATTCTCGGTTCAATTCCAGACCACCACAATAAAGTGAATATCACAGTAAAGCAAGTTACATGAATTTTTTGGTTTTCCAGTGCACCTAAAAGTTATGTTTACATTATACTACAGTCTATTAAGGGTGCAATAGCATTACGAGTATGTCCAAAAAAAACAATGCACATACCTTAATGAAAAAATACTTTATTGCTAAAAAAACAAACAAACAAAAAACATGCTAACCATAAGCTTCAAGTGAATCATAATCTTTTTGCTGGTGGAGGGTCTTGGATCAAAGTTGATGGCTGCTGACTGATTACAGCGCTTGCTGAAGGTTAGGGTGGCTGTGGCAATTTGTTACAGTAAGACAACAACGAAGTTCACCACATTGTAGGGTTATTAGATGGCCTAATTTCAATATTGTTGTGTCTCAGAGAATAGGGAGGCCCAAGAAGAGAAAAAAACAAGGGAATGGTTGGTCGAAGGAGCATTCGGAACGAACACAACACTTATCAATTAAGTTTGCTGTCTTACATGAGTCTGGTGTACAGCGCCACAAAACAATTACAATGGTAACATCAAAGATCACTGATCTCGGGTCACCATAACAAAACAAATAATAATGAAAACGTGTGAAATATTGTGAGAATTACTGAAATGTGACACAAAGACACGAAGTGAGGAAATGCTGTTGAAAAAAATGGTGCGATAAACTTGCTCAACAGAGGGTTGCCATAAACCTTGAATTTGTAAAAAAAAAAAAAAAAAAACTCATTATCTATGAAGCATAACAAAGTGAAGCGCAACAAAATGAGGTATTAACTATAACCGTTTTTACACTACAGTGGCAGAGTTGAGTAGTTGCAACAGAAACTATATGGTCCACGAAGCCTAAAATATTTACTATTTATCCCTTTATAGAAAATATTTTCAGCCCCTAGTTTAGTGGAAAGAGTAAAGCTTTGAAATCAAACAAAACTGGATTCTAATCTTCCTCTTGCTATTTGTGACTTTGAGCTTCAGTTCATTCATGTTTTTTAAAGGTGGTTGGGAAGGTAAGAATGATATTACCTTGTAAGGAGTTGAGGGGATGATGGGAAAAGTGACTCGTACAGGTAAAAAAAAGAAATAGTAGCAAACACACACATTTACGAATAAGGAGATAAATAACAAAATAAACAGCTGAAAAAGAAAAATATTTGTCTCAGAGTAGTGCAAATTGGAAGTTTTCTATAAGGTTGTTATATGTTACTTATTCATAAATCATGGATTTCTATTTCCTTGATTAAAAATTATTTAAGACTAGTTCTATCAAAGACAGTTTCAGTGTAGAGGTCTTTAACATGTTTTCTTATATTTGCCCTTAAATAATTTTTATCTCTTTGAGATAATTTTAAATATTTTTATTTCATATTCCAATTGTTCATGATAGCCTATAGAAAAGCATTTGATTATTATAAAAAGATCTATATATATTTGATTATTATATATAGATAACTTCCTAAATTCACTTATATAATTTATTAGTGAAGATACACTTATTTGTTCCTGATAATATGGGGACAGTCAAGGCTTTCAACTCTAAGTGTGATTTTATCTGTAATTTTGGTAGATAGTTTTTATGAGATTGAGGAATTTCCCTTTAATTTCTAATTTGCTGCAAGTTTTTTTTTAAATCATGAATGGATGTTAAATTTTGTCAAATGCTTTCTCTGCATCTACTGAAATGATCATATAATTTCTCTCCATTATTCTGTTAATGTGGTGAATTAAATTGATTGATTGTCAAATGTTATGCCAGTCTTGAATTGCTGGGATAAACCCAACCTGAACATTATGTTTTATCCTTTTCATGTTTATGAATGATATTGATCTATGATATTATTTTTCATTAATGTTGTCTGGTTTTGGTATCAGGGTTACACTATCCTCATAAAATGAATTTGTGCAAAATTGGTATTATTTCTTCTTGAAATATACATAGAACTATCTAGGCTTAAAATTCCTTTGTGAAAAGATTCTGAATTATAAATTCAATAACTTTAATAAATTGGGCTATTCAAGTTTTCTGTTTCTTCTTGTGTCAATTTTAGTAATTTGTAATTTTCAAGAAATTTGTCTACTTCACCTCAATGTTGAATGTATTGGCATAAAGTTATTATGATAGTCTAATACGATAGTTTAATATTCTTAATTACTTGTTTGATCTTTAGTGATGTCCCCTTTATTCACGATATATATATTTTTTTTTTGAGGGCAGTGTCACTGGCCCTCATATGTGGAACCCGAACCGGGGCCACTGGCTTCCCAAGCCAGCGCTTAACCACCACACTACTCGGCCAGCCCCCCATGATATTTTTAATATGTAATTTTTCTCTAATTTTTTTATCCATCTAGCTACAAACATCAATTTTATTAATCTTTTCAAAGAACCAATTTTGTTTTCATTGATTTTTCTCCATTAATTTTCTATTTCATTGTTATTTACTCTTAAGTTAGCTATTTTACCTGCTTAAAATTTTTTTAATTTAATTTTTAGTTTTTTAAAGAGAAAAAAAATTAATTTTATCATTAATTTTTACAATTTCTCCTTTCTACTATAGGCATTTAGAGCTATAAATCTCTCCCAACAATTGTGTCAGTTGCCACCCATGAATTTTTATATGCTTTATTTTAATTTTCATTCAGTTAAAACACATTTTCAAATTTTCCATATGTTTGCTTCTTTGACCCACAAATAATTTAGTAGAGTGTTTTTTTATTTCCAAATATTTGGAGACTTTCCAAATACTCTCTCTTCTTAATTTTCAAATTCATTCAGTTGTGATTATCTAACATACTCTCAATTATTTTAATCGTTTTAAATTCATTTAAACTTGTTTTAAGACAGCACATGATCTTTTGTGGTGAATGTTCCATTTGAGCTTGAAAATAATACATATTCTACAGTTGTCAGGTATAGTGTTCTATAAATATCAATAAGGCTGAATGAGTTCATAGAGTTGTTCAAATCCTGTATACCCTTACTGCATTACTTACTTATACGGGAATACTGAAAGCTACAACTATAATTATATAATTGTCTATTTCTCCTTTCCTTTCCATGAGTTTTGCTGCATGTATTTTGAAACACTGTATTAGATCCATACATATTTTGGATTGTTATAAATTAACCATTTTATCATTATAAAATAGTCCCTTTATCTCTTATAGTAATACTTATTCTGAGGAATATTTTATGTAATATTAATATTGGCACTCCAGCTTTCCTATTTTTGGAATTTGTATAACTTTCTTTCATCCTTTTAATTTTAATCTATCTATATCTTTATATTTACTGTGCATCTCTTGCATACAACATACTTGGGTGTTTTTGTTTTTGTTTTATTCAGTCTGAGAATCTCTGTTTTTTTCAGATGAAATGATTTATTGATATTTAAAATGGTTATTTACATGATTGACTTTGAGTCTCAGATCCTGAGAATTTTTGGTCCTGATTGTTCCTTATTCCTTACTTCTCTCCTTTTATTTTCTTTTTATTAATTAAGCAATATTTAGCAATCTATCGTGTCTTGGAATGTTTTATTAGCTACAACTTGTTTTCAAGTGGTTTCCCTAAGGTTTAAAATATGTCTTTAATGTATCACATTCTACCTTCAAATAATATTATACTACTTCAGTTATAAGTTTATAAAATATATTTCCATTTTCAACCCTCCCATTCTTCTATTATTTTTATAAGTTTTACTTCTATCCATAGTATAAGTATGTAGAAGTACATTTTTATCATTTCTCTCCTATAGTCAAATATCATTTAAGTAAATTTTAAAATAATAGAAAAAAATTTTAATTTACCTATTGACCATTTTAATTGCTCTTCTTTTCTTTATACAGATCCCAATTTCCATGTGATATCATTTACCTTCGACCTGAAGAATGTCCTTTAACATTTCATGTAGTGTAAATCTGCTGTTAGCAAATTCGATTAACTTTTGTTTTTTCTAAAAATGGCTTTATTAGCTTTCATTAACCTTCATATTCGAAGTATGTTTTCACTCTATACAAAATTCTAGGTTATAATTTTTTTTTTCAGTACTTTAAGATTGTCATTTATTCTTTAAGATTGTCTTCTGGCTTGTATTTTTTCCTGATGAGTAGACAGAATCATGCTTATTACTATTTCTCTATATGTAAGGTACTATTTTGTGTGGTTCCTTTTCATATTTTCTATCAATTTTTTAAGCAGTTTGATCATAATACACTTGGATATGGTTTTCAGTTCGTCTTGCTTTTTTGATATTCATAAATATGTGTTCTATATTTTATTTCAAATTTGGAATTTTTTCAATTCTGATATCTTTAAAGTTGTTGTTTTTCTGCCCCCAAATCTCCCCAACTCCTACTGCAACTTCAAATTACACAGATATAGGACCACTTATACATGGTCAGGTATAGTCTGAAAATCACTGAAGCCCTGCTCATTTATTTTCAGCTACTTTTCTTTTGGTTTCAATTTCTGTCGTTTATCTTGCCCTTTTCTACTGATTTACTAATAATTTGTTCTGCAGTGAAAAAAAATCTGCTGTAAATCCTATCTGGTATTTTTTTTTATTAATGTGTTCTGCAGTGTAAATCTACTGTTTACCCTATCTGCATTGTTTTTTTTATTATTATAATATTATTTCAGATATTACATTTTTCATCTAACATTCCATTAGGATCCTTTTTAAATCTTCCATTTCTCTATTATAATTAATTTTCCTAAGTATAGTTATATATTTTTCTTTATATCCTTGAACATATTTATAACTGTTTAAAAGTCCTCATGTGATAATTCTATCATATCTGTAATTTCAGACAGTTTTCTATTAAATGATTATGCTTCTCGTTATGGGAGATATTTTTCTGCTTCTTCGTGTCTCTCATATATTTTGGTTGTATTATGGACACAATAGATGCTATACTGCTGTGCGTCTGGATTTTGTTGTCTCCCTGAATGGAGTATTGGGTTTTGTTCCAGAAGGCAGTACTTTTACTTGTAGCCTGCTTGATCTTTTTAAGTCTTTCTTTTGTGATATGTCACAGGGGTTCTAGAATATCATTTACTCTCGGGCTAAGTTCATCCTGCTTCTTGAGCATGACTTTTCTAGGTTCTCCAATGCATGCCCAAGGTGTTCACAAGGTCCTTCCACTCTGGATGGAGCAGGAATGTCTCCCAACACTGTATACGCTCCCAACTCCCCAGCGGCTGTTCTTTCTCCAGTAGTTGTTCTTTGCAGGGCCATATCGAATCTTCCTTCTCTATGTAACTCTCATCTCCCAGTTCCCTTCCCACTGCACAACTTCCAATATCCTCATTAGCCCAAAACTCTGAACTCTGAAAACTCAGCTCAATGATAACCCTAGGCTCTACTTGGGAGCTTCCTGCACGGCAGTCTAGAAAGTGATTCCAGGCAAAAATTCCCCACCTTGTAATAGTACGAATGCCTCATCTAGGGCATTTAGAGTTATTCTAGAATATCATTTATTCTGGGGCCTAATTAGTCTTACTCCCAAAGCATGACCTTTCTAGGTTCTCTACTGAGTGATATGGCTAGCACATGCTCTGTCATTTTAGATATAATTTGCAAGGCCAGCCTAATACAACTCATTTGCCTTTCCCTGTGCTGTTGTAAAAGCTCTAGCCAGGTGTTCTTTATCAAATCCTATCTTGTAGGCACTTTATATTATAGGAAAAGGCCATTTTATCCCTTTTACATTCAGAATTCTCACTATATTCTTCAGACTACAGTTGGTTTGGGGATAAGAAGATGAGCTGGAGACAGGGGTCCAGTAGGTAATTTATCATTGCAATCAGCACGTATAGCCACTCACAGAAGGTGAGAGAGTCAAGTGGAGAAAGAAGTGACTTCACCATCTTTTCAGGGTTATTACAAATCCTGCTAAGGTTACACTCATTAAAATTGCTATTAACTTTTTTTCCCCCATCAGGTTTTTAATTAATTCTTCCTGATATTTTAAGATTAAGGCAATTAAGGGGACAAAAATAAGAGTTAATGTGTCCACACATGGAGCAAACTGATTCCTTTAGAAAGCTGTTAGGAGAACTTCAAAAAAAAAAAAGGCATATAAAAATGAAATTTTATTAAGTTTATGCTAAGCCACAGCTTAAAAGGCAAAAGTCAGTAGGTAATGATAATTTTATATATCTACCTCACCAATTTGGCCTGAATTCCTCTTCTGTTTTGTCTTCCTGAACAGCGTTTTTCATTTTGATTTAGAAGGTCCAGGTTTTACAAATCCTAAAGTTTATATAATTTAAAAGACTCTTTAAGAAGAAAAATGCAAAATTACAAATACAAAATTACTAAGCCGTTCCCGGGACCTCGTCAGGTCCAATGAAGGCAGTAAATCTGCTCTTGTTAATATCCTCTTTAGCAAATTACATTTTTTTAAACCTTCTTCAATGTACACAATGATATTTTGTACTCCATTTTATCTTTGGTGACTTTATATCATCTGTGACTAGTTTATTCTTTATCCTCCCCATAGGTTTCTGTAACATCTATGTAACCCTGGTGAATGCCGAATCTTTGAGAGTAAAATAGCTAATATTTTTAAAGCATTTATAATGTACCAGATAATCTTCTTTGTTCTTCATGTATATTAACTCAATTAATCCTGCTAACAATGCTTTAGGAAGTAGATGCCATACTATTTTCCCACATTTTATAGATGGGAACACTGAAGCACAGAGAAGCACACAGCTCATTGAAATGACACAGCTTAACTCCAAACCCAGAACCAGGCTCCTGAACCTGAGCTTGTGAACACTACGCTCTCTGCTTCTCTTTGATTTATGGATCCTGAGTGTTGGTAGGGCACACATGATTTTGAGCAGTATCCTACGTACCAAGGTGTCAGGATGATCTGGGTCCAAGAACACTTACTCAGATGTTGACTGGCAGATACGGCACATTAAGAGCCCATGAGACCAAGCATGAGACTCCAGAGGACGAAACTGAATATATTACGCCTTCCCTGTCCAGGTCATGCCTCATTCTACTGTCGTTATCAGATATGAGTCTGTATGGTGATGGGAAGGGGTTGAACTAGAATAGACAGTGAAAGATGTTGCAATGAAACTGCTTTGCATTAGTTACTATGAATATTTACTTGCTTGAGCATCATTTGAGATGTCCCATTATCTACGTCCAGGACCCAGAAAACATCATTTATGATGTCGGAAAATTTTTTCTTCAATTAGGCAAGCCAAATTGATTTGTCTTTATGACATTATCCTGGTGACTCGAATAAGCCAGAGCTACTGATGAGGGTCTAAAAAGGTCTTCCATATCAGTAAAGCAAGCAGCTGCAGATAAGCCCCTCTTCTTCACACACTTAATATCAAGAAGTGTCATTTGCAATTACATGACAGGCACTGCATACAAAAGTTAATACTCAGGCACAATCCTGAAGATTCAAATGCAACAGGACTGACGGAAGCCCAGAGAGTCATGTTTTTTAAAGCTTCCCTGTGATTTTGATGACCAGCCAGGGTGGAGAATGGCCTTAGATGAGTGAGGGGAATGCAGCGGTGTGGGAGGTAGAGAATTACAGGGACACATGAAGAAACAACCCGTCTAGTTTTGGAGGTGGGACGTAGACAACTTTTTGGTGGGAGTGGAATTCAAGCTGAGACTTAAAGGATGAGGAGGGTGATGTAGCTGGAGAAAACATAGTGAAGAACACAGCATACTTGAAAACCCACAGGACCAAAATAAGAATAGCTGGCAGAAGCTAATTATGGCTGCAGCTGATTCATGGTGGGGCATGACTGCGGCAGAAGATGGTTCAGGGAGGTCCCTGGTGGGGAAGCTCAACAAAAGGGAGCCGCAAACTCATGCCTGAGCCCACTTACAAAAGAACTCAGTTGGCTTTTATTGATTCCAACCATAAGGATGAACAAGTTATCCACAGACTCCTGCTAGGAAATTGTCCTTCAGACTATCACTTGATACATTCCTCAGAAAAATGAGCTTGGACCAACTGGCTATATCTCACAGAGTTCTCAATGGAAGCTTGTGTGACTTTTTCTAGAAGAGACCAGCAGTCATAAATATAGATAAATAGGTGATGATAGGTAGATAGATGATAGATAGATAGATATAGATAGATAGATATAGATAGATAGATACAACTACGTCTCTCAATACAAAGTTGTTTTAAGTAATTTCTATAAACTCATCCTATCTCCACATATACTTAATTCAAATTCCTTATATCATGATGATATCTGTATGGAAAGTCACTTTGGGGGCAGAAATATTCATTTTAAAATTAAATTTTAATTCTACAAATAATATAGGAATATATTCTCTGTATAAATAATTAAAACATTAGATATAAATTTTCTTTAACCTCTCTGTCTATCTTGATTCCTCCCTCAGATGCAACCATTATTAACAAATTTACTGTGTGTTTTTCCAGACTATTTATATATATTCACAGAAAACATGCAGCATTATTCGTGTGTTTTTTCTTTTGAAAATATATATAAATAGTATTATAATGGTCTGCCACTTTTTTCACACAATTATTTTGCTTGGAGATTGAGCAATACTTTTGCAAATAAATACCCAATAAATCAGTAATGAATAATGAAAACATAAATGATCATTTCAAAGGTCAATGATTTCAGGTCCCTCGGTAAAGCAGACTTAAGATTGAATCTTTGCTCTACTACTTACTAATACTTTAGTCACCTCTAAAGTATTAGTAAGTGACTTTGGGAAAATCATAATTCCTCTTTAGCCTTTTCTTTACCTTTAAAATGGAGTTAATATCAGTTATTTCAGAGGATTACTGTAGCCAAGTACCTGGACAGTATCTTTCCTAGAAAATACATATGTTGATTTCATTTCTGCCTCATCTTTATTCACTCATAAAGCTTGATATAGCATTTTTCTTCTAAATGGATAGGTGATTGATGGTCTACAGAAAAATCTTTCAAATGCTTCCTGGGAATGTCCACCTTGGTGTCTCAAATAGTAGGTCCAAAATCATGATGTTCTATCTTAACTAGACTTCCTTTCCTATGGAGCTTGTGTCTACTTGCTAGGTCACATGGCCTCATTGTTGTATCTCACTAGTTCATTACACAACCTGGCCTCCTCTAGTCACTTCTGCAGCTCAGATCCTCATTGTAGCTTTCTGGGATTACAGTCTTAACCTTGTGACTAATGAATCACTCTCCAGCATCTTATATACTTACCCCAACTGTTCTTTAACACTAATTACCAATAATTCTTTCTATCACCAATGATAAAAGTCAGCATCCTGAGCCTGGCATTCAGTGCTTTTCACCTTTGGCCCCAAGTGGTGTTTCCAAACTTGTTTTTCATCTCCCATATACCAATAGTTCCAACAAAACCAACTACTCTCTGTTGAGTATTTCCTGTACTTTCCAGTCTCTGTGTCTTTACTCATGATGCTCCCACTATCTCACCCTTAACTCTGCGTGTTTAATTCCACTGAGACAAAATATAATATAATGAATTTAACCAAATAGTCTACAGTCAAGCATACCTGAGTTCAAGTCCTAGTTCCATCCTCAATTACGCATATGACATATCTTTTAATGTCTCTTTTTCTCACTTATTAACAGTGATCATGAGAAACCACTTCACAAGATTTGAAGAAGAAATTGATCAAACACATGCACACATACACATATACACGTAAATAAACAGGCAGACAACTGATGCTAGGTTATCAGCTGTCACTATCAATACTATTTAAGGTCTACTTCAAACACCATTGCTTCCATAAGATCTTCCCTGATCCTTTAAAATATGTCATTTCTGAAAAATAACAGCATTTCATTTGTGCCCCTTTTAAGGTATTTACAACTTTTTATTTTACTGCATAGTTACATTTCCCTTGATTAAAATTTTTTAACCCAAAATGCAATAGATTTTCCAAAGGATTTTCATATCTATGTCAATTGTACAAGAAAGTCTCAGAAAAGAAGTTTGGGTGTGGAACACAGATGTTTCTAAAATATTTTGGTATTTTATGGGGAATATGGCATAGTAGGTAGGTTATTTGAAATGAGAACTGTATTAAAAACGCAAAACACAAGGCCACTGCACACTCATGAGCTCCAAACTCTTTGGGAATAGGGACTGGGTTCCTTTTTGAGCTTATCTATGACGCTTAACACAAGACATTCACAATATTTATATAAACCACGCCCTATTTGCAATAAAAGAATGAAGTAAATGGCAATGCCCTAACACTGGATATTCAATCAGATGTTCTTTCCAATGCGAATTGTGTCTCTTTGAGTCCTTTAACTGATCAGAAAATAATATTGCATGAGATAATCCTTGCAAATGGGGCAGATAGAAAGGTTCTTCTCACTGGGTTGAAGAAGAAATTTATTTTCACAAAGTTTCTCTGGTGAGATATCTACATAAACTTTGATGGGGTCCCAATGACCCTTTAAATTAATGATGATTTCAAATATAGCTATGAAGCTACATGTGGAGTAGTATTTTAAAGGAATTTAAAGGGTGAAGCCTTCCTTCATCAAAATAATCAGACTTTCCTTATTTGACTAGGTAAGATTTACCTTTTGTACACTGAGGTTTTGTGGGTATTTTTTTTAAAGAAATTATTCAAAGACTGTAACAGAATTTTAAATGTTACCTTGACTCTCTCTACTCTTTGTACTTCCTTTTCATGAGCACTAAACAGAAAGCAATGCTCAGAATGTTCTGCAGATAGATATGTCTTGCAACATTTCATTTCACAGAACCTGGAACCACAGAGCGAGTATGTCTCCTGGAAAAGAGAAAAGAAAGCAGCAATAAACATCTGTAAGCCAGTGGAAATTTTCCTGAATGATTTGTGTTATGAGCTTATTAGAAAATAATAATCATTAGTAGTCAATGTTCATAGTAAACTACATATAACATATATATGTATATATACATATATGTAAAGTATATGTGTATGTATGTATACATATATGTACACACACACATACACATACAAGTATAACCTGTGTGTGCATTTATTTTAGTGTGCTCTCCTACACTACTGCATAATATGCTCCGTATTATTTTTTACATAATTCATATTACAAAATTTAACATGAAGTTATGTGAGCAAAGCCTATAAACTACTATTTATTTTTTTCTGAATAAATGCTTTAAAATCTAAATCCTGGAGAAAGGGATAGCCAGCCACCTTTAAAAACTCAGAAGTAGACTTCAACAGAGCCTACAGAGATTACTAAAAAAAAATTATATATGTACCCTGATTTTGTCAAGTCCCACTTCCATGGGTAAGAGCTTGGCAGAAACAACAGGTTAAAGATTAAAAACAATTCTGCTGATTAAAAAAAAATAACAACTATTCTAGGAAATGTAGTGCATAAATACACCATCATTTCATTCCATATCTGGCCCACAGAATAGTGTGATTGCATAGAGGACAAAACCAGTTAGGACTTCTCTTGAGGTTCAAATTTTTAAAAACAACGATTCTGGGAAGGTCTCTTCACTAGGACAGATAGAAATGGCAAATAATAAACAAAAGGTACTTTAATTTCAGGAATGGCTGAACTGAAGTTAAAACCAATGGCTAGATACCTACACTACAGTAAAAGAAAGAACAGCAGTTCAATATTTAGAGCAGAAAATATATATATTAAGTGTTGATAAAATGAAAGATTAGTATGAAAATTGCCAAACTGTACTTAAGTTTTTATATTTCCATGGAATATTGCTCTAAATTGTGTATAAATGTATTGTATGTTAGAGATTAGTTCATTGCTATGCTTCTTTAAAGATAATCACATTTTCATGCAAAAAGCATCATTTTTGAGCTAAAAAGAACTAGAAAATTACCTAATCTAACACTTTTGTTTTGCAAATGATTATAAAGTAGGTTTCCTGCATATTTCTATGTCTTACCCAAGGTCATTCTTCTAGAGATAGGGTTGGAAGCAGTGCTTGCATATTATTTTGATTGTACATTATTTAGCATTGAATGGCTTTATTATATAGACTTATATAGACAAAGCCATATGACTTTGAGCAAGGCCTCAGTTTTCTCATAAAAGGGTAATAGTTGTATTTATCTCATAAGGCTAAAGTAATCTTCATAAAAGTGATATATATGCTCCACATATATGCTGATACCTAAAATATATGGTATGTAATGTGTCCAGTAAGTATTACTATAATTAATTATTGTATTGAAATCCATAACTCCATCAAACCTAAATGGGATGCCTACCATTTATATCAGTGTTTCTCAACCCAACTTCATGTTTAAATAGCCTAAAGAGCTCTTTTGGAACACAGGCCTTACCCCAGGCATAATTTATCAGAAATTCTAGGGGAAGCAACCTGGGGTTATGTACTGTTTAAATAAGTTCTCTCAGGGAATTCTGATGTAGTACAGTTGGTGCTGCTTCATATGTAAGCATTTGGAAACCCCTGGCAAGTCTACACACATGGGATCCAGGAACACCCCTCCATCCAAAGAGATATCCAAAGGATATCCAAATGTAAAGCCTTGTGGTCTAGAAAGAAATAAGAAACTCATTAAAAAAATGCCACATAAGACAAAGGAAAGAGTATAGGTCATAGCTATCATCAAAACAGTGCTGGGAGAGCTGGCCGAGTGGCGCAGTGGTTAAGCACTGGCTTGGGAAGCCGGTGGCCCTGGTTCGGGTCCCACATATGAGGGCCAGTGACACTGCCCTCAAGGAAAAAAAAAAAAACAGCGCTGGGAAATGTCCAGAAATTCTGAATGTTTACTTTTGTACCTACACACATCACTATTATTTTTTACATAGTTCTGGATTTACCCCCTAAAATACTGCCATCATCAATGAGACATTCACCCCAGGGTCTAGGGATGGGACCTAGCATTAACCATTATTTTGTTCTTGTCCTGATTAAATAGGACACTCTTTTGAGGAAATAAAGAAGACATTTTGAAGCAGATGAGGGGGATCTGGCAGCCCCAATCCCTAAACTAGCAATTAACCATTTGAAAAGTACAGGCGCAATATAAACACAATGCGGCTAAATTCTGCCTGTTCATGAGAACTGAACTTGGAAGGTACATTGAGAAGATAGACATAGATCTCTGCTATTAACCTAAAGAAAAATGATGAGAATATCCTGAACAAGAATGAGGCTCAAAAATGGAGAAGGCATGGCTGGAGGACCAGGAACAGAACACGCCCCCCGCCCCCGCCCCAAATCACCTCACCACCCAGAATAACCTGATGAGCAAACCTTGGCTTTGAAAAAAGCTGCATATGCATATTAAGTTAACAAATTTTACATAGCCTACTCTAAGGAACAAGCCCCCTGCTTTCTATTGATATTTTTGTGGTTTTCACTAAGGTCTGTTTTCAAAGAACTGCAGCAGGTATTGTCAGGGCATGAAATAGAGAGACCCAAATGCCATCCCCAGTCACTATACTGATGTGATAAGTGGGTGGATGAGGAAAGTAGCACCCTCATGCACGAACAGGCCTCCTTCAAATTTAATAAACATATCCTCATATGATGTCTTCCCCTAATCTCTTTTAGGCCCATGCTATGGAAGCTTGATCATAGAAAAAGAAGTTTTTAAACAGAAGGTTATATCTTATGTTACAATGATTCTGACTCATGTGGGAAATATTTGGAGACAGGACATGTGAAAGAAGGGAGTTCTAATACTATGCTATTACATTCATCTATAGATGAAGGGAAAGCTTTTGGATTAGGGAAGCAAAGATGGACAATATAAGGGATAGATTAAAAAACACCAAGGAGGAATGAGACAAGATTCATTAAATTTATCCCCATCACATAATAATAAGTGGGGAGTTGGAAATTTTTTTTTAAAAAAAAGGAAGAACTTGGGCAAGTTTTATGCATGCAGATGATGTGCTCCAAATGCGAGGAAGTCTGGTAGAACAATGAAAAGTCACTGGAGCAAATGACAAGAACCCTACACTCTATTTCTAGTTCTACCATAACTTACTGGGTGACCTTTATAACTCAGGCTGCAGTTTTCATTATCTATTAAAATAGAAGGTTGAAACATATCATCTTTGAGATTCCTCCTAGCTCTAAAAATATATAACAAATAGATACAAATTAAAATCAGTTTAATGAAAGGACTAATAACCCAAAAGCTTATAGTGAACAAGAAGTTAATTTAAATAAGAAATGTTGGCCAATAGAAAGTTGTAGGAACTATGGCAAACTAGAAGCAGCTGCTACTAAATATCACCCAGTTCTGGCCAGATGGGAATATGGGCCATATGTTGTGATGCTATCTCATATTTTTGAAAGGAATTGTAAATATAGATAACCAGAATACATCTGTATAAATTAAAGAAACTAAATTTACAGTTAAAAAGCTTCCCACAAAAAATACTCCAGGTATATATATCTTCACTGGGAAAAATTCAAACACATATTTAAAGAAAAAAAGTTGTACACAAACTCTTCTAGAATATTGAAAAGAATGAAATATTACCAGTAGTAACATTATAATTAAACCTGATAAAAAATTATAAGAAACAAAAACTAAACATCAATATTGCTCTTAAACATAGATGTAAAAATTCAGAACAAAGTTTTAACAAATTGAATCCAGCAACACATAAAAATGATAATATATATTATGATCAAGTAAGGTTTATCCCAGGAATACAAGGTTGACTTAACATTTGAAACTCAATCATTATAATTTACCATATGAACATCTATAAAACAATATGAATGTCTCAATGTGTATTTAAAAAGCATATGACAAAGCCCAATATATATTCTTTTTTTTTTTTGTAAGATTTTATTGGGGAATTGGGGGAGGGGAACAGCACTGGAGAATTGGGGGAGAAGAACAGTGTTGGGCAATTGGGGAAGGGGAACAGAGAAGTTGCTGTCTTTTTGTTCTTCAGTCTAGTTGCGAAGGACGTTGCTTCACTGGCCCATGTTGGTATCGTCATTGCGCTCTTCCCGGATGAGGCAGATCGGTCACTGGCCTCTGGATGGTCGCTCACTGTGGCTATTGGGAGCTCACACTGGCTGCCAGCCTCTCACGCTGGCTTCCGGCCACTCACTGTAGCCTATGGCAGCCCACTGCAGCAGGGGCTGCAGCCTACACCGTTGCTGGGGCTCACAGCCCAGCTCCAGGTGGAGCTGTTGTTAGCTGTAGAGGGCAGTGTCACTGGCCCCCATATGTGGGATCCGAACCGGTGCCACTGGCATCCCAAGCCAGCTCTTAACCTATGCGCCACTCTGCCGACCCTGAAGTCCAATATATATTCTTAGAAAAATCTCAACAAACTAGAAATTAAATTTCTTAAGTCTGATCAAGGGTATCTATGAAAATCTAGAGCTAACCTGAAACTTAATGGTGAAAAACTGAATGTTTTCCAGCTAATATTAGGAAAAAGACAAGAATGTCTGCTTTTGTCATTTCTATTCTAGTCTTTGAACCGACGGTACCAGCCTATGTAATAACACAAGAAAAATAAAGAAAAGATATCCAGTTTGGAAAACAAGAAATAAAACTGTCTATACTAGCAGACAGCATAATCATCTACATAGAAAATCCAATGGAATTTATACACACAAGAAAAGGCTATTAGAATTGAGTGCAGCATGATTGCTGGATACAAGGCCAATATACAAAAAACAAATTGTTTTCTATATAATAACCATAAATATTCAGAAATTGAAATTGAAAAGTCAATAACATTTATAATACCATTAAAAATATGAAATATTGCATAAAAATATATGAAGAAATATATGCAAGACCTGTAACAAAACATTGCTGAGGAAAATTAAAGACCTAAATAAATGTAAAAATATAACATATTAATATAAGAAGATTCCAAATTTTTCAAGATGTTGGTTCTCTCCAAATTGATCTATAGATGTAATACAATCTCAATGAAACTCCCAGCATTTTTGATAGGATTTGACAAGCCAATTGTAAAATTCACATAGAAATGCTAACGAATAAGAGTATCCAAAATAATTTTGAAGAAGAGCAAAGTTAAAGGGTTAGTGCTACCTGACATTAGAACTTATTATGAACTACAATAATCCAGACAATGTGGTACTAGTATAAACACAGACAAATATAACAGTGGAACAAGAAAAAGTCAACAAATAAAACTATACATAAATGGACAACTGATTTTTAATGGTGCATGGAATAATCAGTGAAAGAAAAATAGTCTATTTAACAAATAGTATTGGAATAATTGGACATCAATATGTAAAAAAGTAAACTTTAATCCATACCTCACACCATATATAAAGTTCAACTCAAAATGGATCTTAGACCTAAATATAAAACTTAAAGCTATAAAACTTCTATGAGAAAATCTTTGGGATAGGCAAAAGAAAAACATGTGTGTGTGTGTGTGTGTGTGTGTGTGTGTGTGTGTGTGTGTGTGTGGTGTATTCGATAAAACACCAAAGAACAATCTATTTTTAAAAATTTTGGGGCCAAGTAGCACGTTGGTTAGGAGTTGACTTGGGACACCAGCTCTGAGCAGCAGGGCCCCAGTTTGGATCCCACATGATGGCCAGTGACTCTGTGCCCTCTACAGCTAAGATGGTGAACAACAGCTCAACCTGGAGCTGGGCTCCAGTGAGGTGGTATAAACTGCAGCCCCTGCAGCAGTGGGCTGCCATGAGCTACCATGAACAGTTGGCAGTCAGCATGAGCGGCCAGCAGCTGGTGTGAGCTGCTGTGAGCCACCGTGAGTGGCCATCCAATGATCGGCGACCGACTGCCTCAGCTGGGAAGAGCACAATGATCACAATACCAACATGGGCCTGTAAAGCGACATCCTCCACAACTAGACTGAAGAACAAAAAGGACAGCAACCTGGCTGTTCCCCTTCTCTGATTTTCCCACACTGTTCCCCTCCCCTAGTTCCCCAATAGAATCTTTAAAAAAAAAAAAAAATTTAAGTGGATTTTTACAAATCAACAACTTTTGCTCTTTGAAAGAAGCTGGGAAAATGAAAAGGGAAGCTATAGACTGGGGTAAAATATTTGTGAATCATTTTCCTAATGAAGGACTTGTATTCAAACTATATAAATAACGCTAAAAACTCATTAATGAGAAAACAAACACCTGAATTTTTTAAATTGGCAAAGGATTTGAATAAATATTTCACCAAACAAGATATACTGAAGGCAAATAAGCGTATGAAATTATAGTCAACATCATCAGGCGTTAGGAACATACAAATTAAAACCACAATGAAATAACACTGCACAAGTTATACAATGATTCAATTTAAAAAACACTCTTCCAAACCAATTTTGGCAAGGATGTGGAGGAACCTATCATCTCACACACTGCTTATAGGAATATAAAATTATACAACTTGAAAAAACCCTTTGTCAATTTCTTTAAATGTTAAACATTCATCTATCTTATGACCCAGCTAATGATCTTCTAAGGGATTACCAGAAATCACATGTCCACACAGACTTCTACCCAAATGTTCAGAGAAGCTTTATATAGAATAGCCAAAAATTATAAACAACCCAAATTTCTGTCAACAGGTTAATGAATAAAGAAATAGCAGTATCTTCAGAAGTTCAAATACTACTCAGCAACAAAAAGGAATAAGCTATTAATATATCCAATAACTGGGTGAATCTGAAAATAACTATGTTAAGTGAAATATGACATAAAAAACACACAAACTGAATTTTTGTAGTCATATAAAATTATAGAAAATGCAAGTTGATCCCTGGTGACAAAATGCATATCTGCTGTTACCTGGAGATATGAAGACGGAAAGACAGATAGACAAGGGTGTTTTACTAGTGTTATCAGAAATCTTTCGGTGTTACAGATATGTTCATTACCTTGATTGTAGTAACGGTTTCATGGGCATATACTTATATCAAAATTTATAAAATTGAAATATGTGCGGTTTATTGTATGCCAGTTATATGTCAATAAAACTTTTTTCAAGTATCTCCTGTGAAAATTTTTAAGCCAAAGCAGCTTCGTGTGATTTTTTTTGTTCAAAATCACACTGTAAAGAGAAAAATAGAAAACACAAAAGTAACATGCAAGTATTTAAATAAAATATTTAGAATCATCACATAAATATAAAAGGCCTAAATTTGACAATTAAAATATAGACTATAAAAGACTCATCTAAATATAAAAAGCGAAAAGAAAGAATGAAAAGAAACATACCAATCAAGTATTAGCCAAAAGAAAGCTGGTGTGGTGTTATTAACATTATACAAACTATACTCTAAGTCAAAAACATCCTGAGGAATTCTATCTACACCTCATGGTATAATTTCAAACTACATTAAAAAAAGTTTGCACAAACTGCAAGAAATTTACAAATCCACCATCAATATGAGAAAACTTCAAACTACTTCTCTCAATAATTTATAAAGCAAACAGAGATCAATGGAGAGAGAGAAAATAATATATTCAGTTACAAAATGCACATTTTTATAAAGAATGCCTAAAGATTTTTTTAGTTGACTATGTATTAGGCCACAAAGCAAGACCAAGCTATTACTAAAAGATGGATGGACCACAGACTAAATTTTATGAGTTTGTTTTAACTGAAAAGTTAATGTCAAAATGATAAATTTATAAAATAACAGAGTGGAATTATTAAATATAAAACAATACACTTTAGAAATAGCTCATGGGTCAAAAATGAAAATTAGAACATACTGAATGATAATGAAAATATAGCAGAACATGAAGAATACTATTATACTGCTATTCAGAGAGACTCATAGCTTTAAATTCTTGTATTAGGAAAGAAACACTAAAGCTAATGAGCTTAAGATATAAGAAAAAGGAACTAGAATTTATACACTAAGAAAATTGAAATAGGAAATAATAAAGATGAGTATAAACTAATTAAATAAAAACAAAGACACAAAAAAAAATCAGATAAAGAAAAAAAAAGACACAGTGAGATACATTAGGAATAAAAAAGGAATAAATTACAATCATGATATGGCTGAAATTTTTTAAAAGAAACTATTATAAAAATATTATGCCAGCAAATTTGAAAATGTAGAGGAAATGATCTAAAACTGAGTCAAAAAGAAATTAAAAACATGAATTTAATGATTGCATTAAAATATGAAAGCGGTATCTACACAAATGTACACACACTCTCACACTCACACTGGACCTATGTGCATTTAGAGGTCAATTCTATCAAAACTCAAGGAACAGATAAGTTTGATCTATACTCCAGAGAGCAAGGGAGAAGGGGAACATTCCTCATTTTATGATCTTATTATATAAAATATTGATACAAAATCTGATTGTCAATATTAAATTATATGAATGAGAAAAAAATTTTACTTACGATATTATCCTAAACCAAAATTAGTAAACCAAATCAGCAATGCATTTTCAAAACTCATGTCTAAACTGAATTTAAACCAGGATACTAAGTGATAGAAAATCTACTAACATAATTCCATAGATTACAAACATTCAAGATGAAAAGCCATACAACAGTCTTAATAGATGTAGCAAGGGCATTTGCCAAAAAATCAACCCTCATTCATGATCATACAAAAAAATTAATAAAATCTCTTCTCAAATTTGGAATAGAAGGTAATTTCCTCTGTCTAATAAAGAACACCTTCCACAGCACATAGAAAATATCATAGTGGTAAAACTTTAGGAGGTTTCTTTTTAACATCAAGAAGCAACAAGCAAGTCCACACTCACTGTTTCTATTAATCATTGTACTTGATATCCTTGCCAGTACAATATAAAAAGAAATGTATCTCATTTGTTACTGACTCATTTTTCTGCTCAGCTTTTATAGCAAAACTCTTTGAAAGAATTGTCTTATTCTCTATTTCTAATTCTTCTTCTCACGTTGTTTTCTATGTGGAAATAAATAAAAACCACCCAAATGAGACCGAGCAAAGGCTATTTATTCAGAA
Source organism: Aselliscus stoliczkanus (assembly GCA_033961575.1). Lineage (NCBI taxonomy): Eukaryota > Metazoa > Chordata > Mammalia > Chiroptera > Hipposideridae > Aselliscus > Aselliscus stoliczkanus. The sequence goes on from CM066736.1 coordinate 120,099,004, forward strand.
CCTGCTATAACAAAGGAGTCAGCCACCATTACTTGTGTTCAGTAGAGACTTAGAGGCAGGCAGAGGAATGTGAAAGCTTTATGGAAAAAAGGGAAAGCTTCAGGTACGCCATGACTGAAGGTGGATGACTTGAGAAAGCTGTCGGCAGGCCAACCAGAGGCACAGTGTCCTATAGAACTGGTTAGGGGAATCTATTATATTTGGCTTTCTCTATTTGGTCCTAAGTTAGAAGCTTTCAAGTCCCAGGCACTGGGGTCAACTGTTAGAGCGTTACTCTTTAGTTTCCTGGGCTGGTTTGCTAGTCGTCTGAGTTTCTACAACTCTGACATGTACATAGTAGGCTGACTTACTGGGCTGGTTGGTTTCCTGAACTAGGTGCTATAGACTATGGGTCAGAATTCTATTTTTATATATGTCCTGGGCATTGTCCATTTATATATTCAGTCTCACACCTAGACCAACTCCAATTATGCCTTCATTCCCATCAGTTTCTTGAAACAGCTCTTGTCAGGGGTACCAATGACTAATTTTGCTAAACCTAATAGTAATTTCTTACCCTCATTTCATCTATATCTATCAATTACATTTGGCAATTGATCTCTCTCTATTCCTGGAAACATTTTCTTCACTTAACTTCCAGAATATCACATTTTTTAAAATTTTCCTCCCACCTTACTATTGGTTTTGTTCACCTCTGTATCCTCAGTTCCTTGAACAATTCAAGCGTGTAGGAGGTGCTCAATACATATTTGTTTGATTTTTTTTTAACGTATTGAAAATCTTAAGAAAGCCCTTCAGCTAGTACCCAAATCAAAGTTTGAAAATGAAGAATATAAATCTTAAAGAGGTGCAATCTCTCGCTTTAATGCATATAATGAGTTAATAAAAGAAAGGAAATATAATCCAGTTCTCCCAACTCCCAAAATTCAATGTTCTTTCCAGCTATTACAAATTACCACTGATGTTTTTATTTCAATTTATTCTCATCTTAGGGTCTGTTGAAATATATCTTATTAGGGTGGTCATTATTAAAAATTATATGAGCAAACATGCAAATCATCCTTCATTGTAAGAAAAGAAATGCATTATAAACAACAAAAGGTAACATTTCTGAGTCTAAGCATCTTCTTAATCAGCATTTCACAGTTGGGAACATTCACCTCTTAGTTTATCATGTCCATTTAAATTCACCTCTTTAAATTTATAAATTATTGGAGGGGAGACAGCATGACTTACTCATCCTTGTAGTCTTAGCACATAAACCTGTACCTGCACATAGTAGGTGGTCACTAAATGTCTGATGATAAGTGAACAATGAAATAATGAATGAGTGATCTCTCTTAGATTCAATGCTATTATGAAGATTAAATTTCCCTAACTAGAATTTAAAGTTCCACTGAGGGAACCAACTGGTTTTTGAATTTAGGAAATTAGAAGTTGAGAATTGGGTCCATTTATATGGTCTGATCCCTTACACAACTTTACACAAATCCTCATCCTGCTCCTGGTCTTTGCTTTTGCATTCAGAATAATGGTCCAAATGTGCTTCTCAGGCATCATAATTCTTGCTATTCAAGCAGTATTTTTCAATTCCTTACAAATCTTTAAGTGAAAGGGGACACATTCACCGAGAATTATTATTTTATAAAAATGGCATAAGAGAGAAGGAGTCTTCACATCAGTTTGCAAAAACAGCCACTTCAGCGGCTTCCTATTGCAGGCCCAGTTTTCTAAATCAGCCAATAATAATTATTCCCTATAAATCAGACCACCCTGAAGTTTTTTTCTTCTTTACATTTGCAGCAAGCTGGCTGCTTTCCCCTCATTACATTTTATGTCTTTGTTTTGTTTTCAGAGTCCCCTTTCATGCTACCATCGTAATTCGCACTGTGTCACAAGATGCTAAATTTATGGGTGGCAAAACGTTGGTTTCTAGCGGCTCTTAATAAAAAACGTACCCTAATTACAAAGAAAAAGGAATTAAAAATAAAAACACTCCACTCTTTGCAAGGACTGATCTACTGGCACATTCTGACAAACAACCTGGTAAGTGGCAAATATCCTGAAAGGAGCTCTATTTCCCATTTCCTGGCCATTTAGAGATCTACATCAGAAACAGTCAGTAAGAGAACTTTTCTCTATATGGGAGAGTTATTCAATACATACAGTTAGCATCCAGCAGGAAAAAAAAAATAAGAACCATGATAGGAAAAGCACAGCCAAGTCCAGCTTCTCAAATATGGCTGATCTCTCGAGGCCTAAGCCCTAAGTATATAGCCCTCTACCCTTAAGAGAAAGACTTAGGGATCAAAGAAAGAAGACTAGTAACTGATAGCCCTAGCACATTACTTAAGTAGAGGAAATGGCTATATAAACCGTTCTCTGAGAGGTTAAATATCAATGAGACGTTGGTGAAACCCGATTTCTGGTCCAAATAATCCTACCTCTTTTGTGCTATTTACTGTATATTGGACATATATTACTGCAGATATTATCTATCTATCTGTATACCCCAATAAGGCTGAGAGTGCTTCAAAAAGGTCTAGGAATTCATCATTTTTGATCACAGAGACCAGATCAAAGATAGAGTGTCACTGATGCATATTTGTGGGGTATATGGTTTTGTAAGCGGCCTTGCCAATGGACACTCTTGAAGGACAACCAAGGGAAAGACAAAATTGCTTTTACTAATTTCCCAATATCAACCCAGTAACTAGAATCACACTCACATGTTGTCTGTGTTCTTCCCCATTTAAGCTACTTCTGATGGCTCCACCCAGCCAGCAAACTAGAACATACCAGGAAGACATTTAATGTATTGCTGCTTAAACTTACTAGAAAGGAGATCATATGCTGAGTCACAAAGCTCCCAACCTCTGATTATGATATTGTGTTTATTCAACATAAACAGATTATTCTGAAGTGTTTTTACTGAGCTTCTGTGAAGCCTGAAAGAGATCATCTAAGATTAAAGTGACAGTATATTAACATCAAACAACTGTTCGGGGCGACTGAAAGAATATTGCAGAGAAAGGCTAACTAGCAATAGTCCCATTAATAAATGAACAAAGATGTGAAACTAATCAACCATGACTAAATTATTGAACCCCAGATCCATCTGCTCCAATTTTATATGTCAAAAATTAGAATTGCATAAACTGGTGAACAGTCAATCTTCACAAACGTCAGAGTCAAATTAAGGAAATTACCAACACACCAAATGCAGCTCAGCACATCATCAAACCATTAAGACAGCAATCCTATACCGAAAAAAGAACCACACACACCAGGATCTTGTGCAAATGGAATAATAATAGCCAGATGGAACAATCTAAACTCTGATGCTTGGTGGAGTGAACCTTGGCGCAGTGCATATATGTCATGTGGAAAGTCAATAGGGGGGCATTACAGACTCATCCAAATGAGGCTCAGGAAATTCATCCTGAACCCAAAGAAGAAAGACCTTCGACTTTAAGAAGTCAAGATGACCAGGTGATGTGGGTGGAATAAGAACAGCAGGGATACTGAAATGAGGCAGTAAATCTACCATCTATTAGCTATGGCATTAAGTTGTTAGCTCTTCCGTTTCTTCTAGAAAATGAGACTCATAGCACCTACATCACAGAGTTGCCAGGATTACATATTAGATTCTAATCCTGGACAAGTCAGGGCACACTTTCTCAGAGATCCAACCTGTAAAATGTTATTGGTTGTTGGAGAAAACACAGTGAGACTTCTGAATAGTGTCTGTCACATCACAGGGTTTCATTAATATCATCATTACTATTGTACAAAACCACTAAACTCCTGTCTTCTATCTAAGGGGTATAATGTTCTGGATTTCAAAGTGGCCGCCTGTGACAGTGACACTGCTAATGTGTCCAAATCATTCTTCCTGGACTCATGGGTGGAGGTTTCCGAGCTTTGGGTACAATTAAGTTGAGGTCAAGGGGCGTGGATTCTGGCCAATCAGATGCAGGTGAAAAGGATATGCCACTTCCAGGCCTGCCCTGAAAACCCCTTGTGGAAATGGCTTCACATCTTTCAGTCACTGATTTTCCACCCTGCTATGTTCAAAATTTTTTCCACCTTTTAGAAATATTTTTTTTCCGATTTTATAACTTTCTGGTTATTTTTAATTGTTAAAAGATTTTCCAATCCAGTTTAAAACTTCAACTTTCAAAACTCTCCCCACCCCCTTCCCCAGCACAAGCCACTGTGGCTCTGGCTTCCTGGAGTGGAGAAAGATCGTGGGAATGGCTGCATACACCCCACCCCTCCCTCCTCCTCTGCATAGAGATTCTGATGTTGTGGTCAAGGAGGAAAGGTGGGGATATGGGGTCTTCTTCAATGACTGTCCATCTGTCACTTGTGAGAATGAGTCCCTGGCCTCGTTCTGGTTTGTTTTGGTTTTGTAACCTCCTCTAATGTGTTGGTCTTCACATCAGCACAAGATTTTCTTGGCAACAGTACTCATCTCCTCTCTGGTTCTCTCACCTGTTCAGTGTAGCAACTATTTCACCCATAAGTCTTCCTGCCTGCTATACAAGCCCCTCTTTCTTCTAAAGGTGAAGGCACAGATGAATGCAATGTGGTGGAAGGTACCCCATACTTTTCTCAACACATCTCCCTGTAGTCCTTCCCGCCTGTGGATCTGTGCTGCACCAACAGTCTCTCACTTGCAGATCCCCACAGCCAAATCAGGGAGCAGACCTTATGTGTACTATTATAACACCCATGACTACTCTCCCAGGAATTCACTCCAAAGGAATCAGATGGTGCTTCTTTTCAGTTCTCCTGATTCTAATGGGCAATTCTCTGGAAACTGCTTCACTTGGCTCTTCTGTCCTCCAAAAATATAGGGGGAAAAGTGTCTCTCTAAAAGCACAACTCTCAGCACCAGGCTAGCCACTCAATGGCTCCAGCCCTCACTCCAGCCCCTGCTCATTTAGATTCAAGTGGGGCTGTGGGGAGGCAGTAGAAGAGGAACCATTTCTTCCAACTCAATAAAACGTTCAGGTAGGTGTTTGGCCCAATGAAAGGCAGTTCCCTGTGGCTCTCCTTAGAAGGTGGGTTACCAAAGTTTTGTGTTCTCAGCTTTGGCCCTGGTCTAATTCTGTACAACAGCAAGAAACTAACTCAAGATCCCACTCGTTTGGAGGCCCCAATACTAAATCATATGCAGCATTCTTGAAGCCAGACTTCCAAGACAAGAACAACTTTTATCACAAATATTTTACCATAAAGATCTTTTTTCCTAATCTTGGAAAGTTTTGACTAATCTCATGTCTGTCTCTATACACTAGGCTAAGTTACCTAAAGGCAGGAATCACACTTTACCCATCATTTTGTCCTCAGAAACTAGCAAATGCTCGACACTCAATATCTTACTCAACAAACCCAGGGTGAATGAGTGAGGGGGTGAATAAATGAATTTCCTGATTTCTTTATCTCTGCCTTAGCCCAGGTTATCTCCAACAGCAGAACATGAGGCAAGGACTACAGGGCTGGTACTTGACTGGGGTGGTGTAAGGCCAGAGTAGTGCAGGTCTGGAAATAGGGGCAGTGAGGCCAGGAAAGGTGTGGCACTGTGAGAGGCAGCATGCTCCCGTGCCAGCCACTGCCTCACAGAGATCCATGAGGAGACCCTGCCCATGTCTCGGCAGGCATGTCCCCGCAGCATGGGACTTCTCCAGAAGGTTGGCAAGGAGAAAGTGTGCCTTGGAAAACTTAAGAGGAAAAAAAAAAAAGAGGTAATTTATCTTCCGCGCTGCCATTCCCACTGTCGAAAGCTTACTCCACGGGACTGGGCTCTTCCACACTTCCGGATTCAGCCATCTGACCCTTGACTGTCACCCAAGAAGTCCAGTGCTATGCCCCCACGGTGTGGCATTTTATCTGTCCAAGAGGGAAAGGGTGACTCTGTGTACATCTTGGAGGCTCAGTCCTTCTGGTCAGACTCCCACCTGCAGAGGGTGCTTAGCAAGGATGCTATAGGACAGGTGGGGGCTACAGCACAGCCTGGGAGGCAGCCGGCAGCTTCAGAAAAAAGGATATCAGTAAAAAGTACAAGGTTTACATGTAACATATGCACTTACTACCTCTTCTCTTTGAAGTCACCAGGAAGAAAACAACTGACATATTTTGTGACTTGGGGAGATTCAGAGACAGTACTTCTCTGCAATTTGAAGACAGAGGACTTTGAACTTGACTTAGTGCTACATAACTGTACATCATTTCATGTTGCCTAACATGAACATCCATTTTCCCTTCTCCCAGCAGGAAATTAAGCTCTGCTCGTTGCCCATTCTGATGTTGGGAAGATGTTCTATTCACTCAGAAATGGAAATGCGATGGCTTTGGATACATTAAAGCAGCGATGAACTTCTTCCCATTCCTGGGCAAGCCAGGGCACACTCTGTCATTCACCAATCACTGCAGAGATTCCCAATCTGCCGAGTTTTTTGAGTCCTCTTGTCCTTGGTTCACCTATCATTCAAGGGCTGGGTGATGCCAGTGGCCTTCTGCACTCTAGTTCAGAGGAAAGGCAGCAACATCCATAAACCAAAGCTGGTCTGGACAGAAGAGAGGGGGTGATATTGAAAACATGTGGAGCCGGGGTGATTTTCTCATTCGTCTTTGGCTGATGGAAGAAGGTCTACTACTAAGTGAAGGATGGCCCACAGTAATGAAGCTGTCTGCAGCAACAAGAGCTGCTTGGCCATGGCACATAGCTCAGAATTACTGCAACTGCCCCGCTGTCAGAAGCCATCAATTGTCCCAGGCTCACCTGCTGGGCTCGGAGCCATGGACCATGGGGCGAAAACATCATCATTCTCTCCGATGAGACCCACACTTGCCTCTTCATCATAGGTTTCCCTCTCCTCCTCCCCAAACATTCCCATTGATCAAATCCCGTTATTTCTCTGGGTACAGAAGTCACGGAACATAGAGTAGCATCATCATTCTTACTCACAGTTCACATCCGCCAAGGACTTATTTCCTTCTCTTTCACATGAATTACTGTCCGACAGCCCAGATCTCTGCCTTTGTGTGGCCTGCATGGGGAGAGGGGTAAAGGAAATCCAGGAAGCTCTGTTCTGAGCTAAACAGTTCTCTCCATCATTTCTGTCACTGGGCAAAAGGTCCTTCCTATCCATCTATATCCAGAGAGTCCTCTCCCACTAAGGCATGAGCATACATGGAAAGGGCACTCTGTCTTTATATTGGAGACCATCTTAGAGCTCTGAATTCAATCATCTATGCATATCTGGGATCCCATGGGAAGACATCATCCTGTTCTTGATTTAAACTCTTCTAGTGAGATGAGGTAATGACTATCCCAAGCTGGCCCTTCATTGATGGAAATGCCCAATTGCTACAAATTTGCTGTGAGTAGTGACGCAGCATCTGCTTCCATATAACTTTCACTCACCCGTCTACAAAACAGAAACTGAATTACCCTTTCCTATCACAAGCACTCAAGTGTGAGTAAGTCCAACCAGTGCTTCCCTTGTGAGGACATTTCTGTTGTGGTCTAGCCCCAATCCCTTCTCAATTCTCATAAAAATGCAGTTTCCACAAACATTTTCTTTGAAACTCTCCAGTATTATCCTTTTAAAATATTGTGTGGGGGGGGGGCGGCCAAGTGGCACCATGGTTAAGCGCTGGCTTGTGAAGCCAGCGGCCCTGGTTCGGGTCCCACATACGAGGGTCAGTGACATTGCCCTTTAAAAAAAAAAAAAAAATTTTGTGGGAAACTGCACCCGATATTTCAGCCATGATCTCATTAGTGAGGCAGACATGGGATCCCTGCTTTTGTACATATCTTGCTTTTATTGCTATAAATAATATCCCCAAAATTACATTAAATATATAATATAGTAAAAGGTATATTCATCTCTTGTAGCATTCACCGTATAACATTACATAGACTTAACCACTCATGCCACCCTCTGGCTTCAATAGCTACAGTCAGATGGCACACGGACACAATCAAAGATAATTCTGTCTGAATACTTGGGTTACAAAGCAGCTAAATTTTTACACAAGATTTCAGGGAATTTAGCATCATTTATACAAACTCTGTGCACCTACCCGCCCCCCTCCACCCTGGCCAAAAGAGAAGAGGAAAATTGACACTTGTTCATCTATTAGACACACTCAAGAATGAAGATAAGGTCTTATTCATTTTGTACACTCGGCACTGAACATGGCAGTGATGTGTGTGTGTGTGTGTGTGTGTGTGTGTGTGTGTGTGTGTGTGGTGTTCAATGAATGTGAGTTGGATGAACTCCTAGAGATGAAGTTAAGGGTCATAGTGTTGCTATGAACTGTACTCTCTCAGTCTTTCCCAAAAAAGCAAACATAAAGTAAACTGACAATTGATATGCCTTGGGTCATTGTTTCATAACTAAAAATATTTTGCTAAAGTTTTGTCAGATACAATACCATTCAGAAATCACATGTCATTTCCCAGAAACAAATTGGAACTCACTGAGCAGTGAACTTTTTAGACCCACTTTTGTAGAGATAAGTTGCCCTAGTTCTCAAAAGTAATATGTCATTGTTCCCATAACTTTTTAAATAGAATTCGATCTATTAAAGCCAAACCAAGAGCTGTTGGCTTTGGAGTCAGTAGATGTATGTAAGTCTCAGCAATGTCATTATGTTGTCCCCTTAGAGTAGATGACCAAGGCACAGTTTGAGTTATTATGCAGGCAGCAGGAAATAGTGAAATTGATAGATTTCTTTATCTTCAGTGGTAATAATGATCATCATCATGTCCTGGATTCCATCTCACAGAATGGCAAATGGATTTTCAGGGTCCTCTCTAAAGAATGAGAGGTTGAAGCAGAAAAATGAAATATGATGCTCTCCAAATGACAGCGGGGAAAATTTTACTTAGGGCAAAAGCATTATTAGTAAAGAGACTAGTTTCGCAGACTCTCGTTTTTCTCTTGCAGGTTGATCCTGCCCTCTGTTCCCAGGAAATCTTTGAGTTTTATTTTTGAGAATTCATGCTTTAATATCCCCAGTCATTGCCATCCTCCACAGTCACCCCCTGCCTGCCCTGCACTTGGGAGAAAGAGGAGAAACAAATCAGCTCTGTGCCTGGGCGTAGGGAACGCCTCCACCCAAAGGAGTAGCTTAGCTTGTTCACTGTCATGTCCCTTCAGCACACAAACTCATGTGGTTTCCACAACCCTAACTATGACCTGAATAATGCTATAGACTAACAATTTTCATTGTCTTTCCATGAAGGATGCTATGGTGCCAGTGGTGACTTCCTTTTGTCTCCAAACAGTGTTGTCTTCTCTACAACTCACCCTTATTCACAACTTTCTCTGACTTATGAAAAAAGACCTAAATTCACTGTCAGAAATCCCCAGTCTGGCCCACTGCTACTAACTAGCTAGTAAACCATTTGATATTTTAATAGCACTTGCAAGATTTCTAGAGGCACCGTTTAACTTCACCCTCACAACAGCCTTAAGATCCTGATGGATATGATTGCCATCTAGAAGATGAAGAAAGGTCAGCTGTGAGAGATTACATATGTGGGAAAGGCTTGGCACCCTGGGGTCTGTAACCGCGGTGAGCCACAGTCTGTGTCTACCTTACAAGGTGGTCACCCTGTACCAGCCTAGTGTCCCTTTTTCCTTTACTCCCCATCATGCTGTTATCACTCTAATATATTTCAGGTCTTTCACAGTAAGCTCCAATTTTTATAGTGTTAGAGATAGATAATCTAATTGTTTTCAGCCATCCCTACATGTGTTATGTAGGCCTACCTGTTGATGCTAGGCATGGGGGAGTATTTATAATCTTAAAGCTAAGAAGCCCGATGGAAGTTTTCAAATGTTAATTGACCCATGTATATCAACATCCAAGAATCACCAAATGAGAACACCAGGAGAATCAATTTCAGAACGGTAACGAAGGTTGAATTTGCCAAGCTCTCATTAGAACTGTGTGTTGGTTGTTATGGGGATCAGACAGACTGAACTGCACGGGATGTAGCAACATGCAGAGGATATTTAACCTATATCTATATACACAAAACGCCAAGAAGTACGAGGAATTCTTCCTAAGATTCTGAAAGTCATACGTGGCCTCTGAGTTTTCCACGTTGCCTCCAGAAGCCTAGGGAGGTCAGGTCACAGGGGAAGGTTGCTGGTGTCAAAGCTAAGTCACAGGGATAATTACTGTCACAGCTGGTACTTGAACTCAGTTCTTTTGACTCCAGTTTTCTTTCTGCTCTGTCTTTCTGCTTCATGGCTTCTCTGAGTCTCTGCTTCCACATCAGCTAAATGAGAGGTGGGAGGAGATGCTAAGATTGCTAACCCCTCAAATTCTTTGATTTCTTTTCCTTCTAGTAGCATCCTAACCCAGTCCCCTCCCTTGCTGTTGCAAACACTAACATTCCTTTCTTTGCCATTACTCTCACTCTCTTCCAGCCAAAGAAAATGGGTTGAAAGAAAACCAGACTTTCCTACTCAGGACTTGACAGTTTAAAACTAAAAGTCTCAGAGAGAAATCACAAGTCTTACTGCGGACAAAAGATCATCAGGTATGTTTCCTTGGGGCCAGAAAAGCCTCTCTTTAAAGTTTAACTACCAAGGAATCAGACAACTTCTATATGTTGGAATGCTTGAGTTAACATGGCATTTGTTTTGTCACCATTCAAACTCAATTTCTTTTCCACCCTTCTCGTTCCCTTTCCACTGCCACCCTGGTGACTTATCACAGAGTATTTGAAAAAAGCCACGTATTTCTCAAGCAAGGTCAGAAAGCTGGTTGGACATTCCTGGTCACCGGTCAATCAAGTACGTGTTGTTTCAGAGAATCACTAATGGCATTTAGAAAAGGAGCAAAGGATAAGTAGTAACTTGGCCATCAATTTCAGGAAAAAGAAAAGACAAAGTCAAACCAGAGTAATCAGGCACTGAAAGTGGATCTCAAGTAAGCAGCAACTGTAAGAAACATTTGCAACAGGGAGAGTTTACCTGGACCTGTAGGGTAGATACCTGCACTGTACTCCAGGGTGGGTGATGGCTTCTAGGTAGAGGTGAAGGGCATGCTTCTATTCGTGATCCACAACCTGGCCTGGTTTGCACTCTTCCACAGGCTCCGTCCAGCTGCAGGACTCTAACCCTAACCCTCCTCCCATTCGCTTTACTCTGTAGATTTTAAACATCCTGTAAGTGCTGCTGCAGCACTCCCAGGTGACCCAGGTGCCTTCATTCCCCTGTTCCCCACAGCATGTGTGTCTGCATTCTTCTACCATCTCTGGCCCTAAGAGCCCATCACAAAAGTTTCCACCCCTCTCATATCACTCGAAGTTTGCATTTGCTGACTTGAATCCGCATCTCCACCTTCCAGGATTCCAAACCACATACCAAAAAAAAACACACCCTAATTAATTAATAAAAGTTAATGGCATGAATTTTGCCTTGGTAATTAATGACATTCCTTGAGATGAGTATCAATAGGAACAAAACTGCTCCAAGGTTCCCTTCTGAGGAGCTCATTAAATGAATTTGGAGAAGGAGCCAGGGCCCGGAGGGTGGCATGCTCAATATAAAAATACCCACAGAAGCTGCAAGGGGGATGCCTGCCAAGGACAAGGCACAGCAGCCATGGAGATGAATCTCACAGTTCTCCAGGAAAGAACTGGCTGCAAGGAGTGAGTTAGCTGACAGAACTCAGCTGCAGGATCTCTGCAATCCACTGGTCCCCGTGACCAAGCTACCCAGCTCATCAAGCCATCCACATGGTGACCCTAAGGCCTAATATCCACCACGTATTTTCAAGACCCTTTCAGAGAGGCGTTAAAAATTGTTGGATATTTTCCCATGACATCCTGGGGCCACAGAAAGGCTAGTGTGGCCCTTTCAGGCCCTCTCCTTCTAGACACACTGTGTCACTGGTCACTGTCACTGAGGGGCATGGGGGAGGACTGTCCCCCACTCCAGGCTTTAAATATTTTAAATCAATCAATAAAACAAAAATCCTGGCATCATTCCTATTGCTATCAAATTCTCAGACCTGCCTGAAATTCATGTGGCTGACTCCTTGTTAATCATTCAGTTGTCAGCTCAAATGAGACCTTCTCAGATAGGCCCTTCCTAGATGTCTGACCTGCTATTGCACCCCTCTGTCCCACTACCATCCTATAATTTCTCTGTAGAACTTACTACTACCTGAAATACTTTCGGTTATTTGTTTACTTCTTTACTATTTCTTTCTTACTCCAGCAAGTACCCTTCAGGAGAGACGAGATGTTGGCTGTCTTGTTCTCGCCTGTATCCTTAGATCCTAACACCATGCCAGGCAGATACTTGAAGGAATGGTCGAAATGGCCCTGTTTCCACGGAGCATAGAATCCAGGTAGGAAGGCAAAAACAGAGGAAGTAATTGCAGAGTCTTTTACAGTATCGTTTGGGGGAATCTGAGCTTCAACTCAGAAAGCTGTATTTTTCATGTCACCTCCTTGTCTTTCATTCACTCTTTCTTTGACTAAGCAAAAGGCCCTGTGTAAACAATCATGTGACTTTCACCCCAGAGCAAACTGCTTTGGGTGCTAATCCAAGCCGAAAGCCTAAAACTTGTTTTTGGTTTTTTGGGCCACTTATCTTTACCAATAATCAATTTTTTAACAACCTTCCCAATATGTGTATTTACAGTAGTTCCCCCTTATTCACAGGGAATATGTTCCGAGACCCCCAGTGTGCCTGAAACCATGAATACTACCCATATACACTGTTTTTTCCTATACATACATACCTATATAAAATGCAACTTATACATTGGGCACAGTATAAGATTAACAGCAGTAACTAATAATAAAATAGAACAATTACACCAATGTACCGTAATAAAAGTTATGTGAATGCAGTCTCTCTCAAAAGGTCTTATTGATGGTGCTCACTCTTCTTGTGATGATGTGAGATGATACCATGCCTACATGATGAGATGAAATGATGGAGACGCTGGATAAAGGGACGATTCACATCCCAGGCAAGATGGAAAGGGACAGCATGAGATTTCCTCACACCACTCAGAATGCTGTGCAATTTTAAGCCCATGAATTGTTTATTTCTGAAATTTCCCATTTAATATTTTCAGACTGCAATTGAGCACAGATAACTGAAACCATGAAAAGCAAACCCGCAGATAAGAGGGGACTACTGTATTTCTAAATTATATGTGTGTGCCACAGTGTTAATGGATTATGCTCATTTTAAAGCATAAACAGAAATTGAAATGTAAAGAGATGACATAAAAATAAAAATAGAAATTCCATTATTTTCTTTTTCTCCGTTTGCATCATCTTGTGCATCCCTAGGACATGTAAAGCATATTTTGAAGACAACTAAAGCAAATTTAACCTGGAGGTAAGGGTAGACATAGGAGACAGGCTAAGTGAAAAGGGCCAGTACATGAGCGTTCTTTGGGGTGTTGGAATTGGTCTATGTCCTGTTTTCAGTAGTGGTAACAAGAATCTCCCCAAGTGTTAAAATCCATAGGACCACACACACAAAAACAATGGCTATCACTGGATGTAATTTCTTTCTAAAAGCTTAAGAAAATAAACAAACAAAAAAATATGAGTCTAGAGAGTAGTTAGGCACAGAGCATTTCATTTTTCTGACTAGGTGAAAACTCCTGTAAAAACCCACATTTTCATCTTTGCTCTGCTTTTCCCTCCAGAGATCAGACTCACATGAAAGCAAAGAAAATAATGTACTTTTAAAACCACCTCACTGGCCCTTGCACCCCATTGCTGACTGTGGCTGATGGCTACAACATCCCCCACTACACACGCTCTTATACAACGGACCTTGCCACCCGCTCCCCAAGAGCTGCGCCCCTTTCAGACTGGTCTGAGCTTAATGACTCCCTTGGCACTGATAATATGCATGAACTGAAAGACTAGGTCACCAGAGGCCATACAACCTCTGCTGGAGTCCCTCAGAGCATTTTCCCTCAGAACCCAGCCTTCGCACTGAGAAAAGTCCAATGCATACAGAAAGCCACATAGACTGGCTTTCTCTCCAGTTGACAGTCCCAGATGGGGCCATCCTGGAGCCTCCCCATTCTCTAAAGCCTAATTTTATGTGTCAACTTGATTGGATCACAGGGTGTCCAGATATCTGATGAAATATTATTTCTGGGTGTTTCCTGAAGAAGTTAGCCTTTGAACTGGTGAAATGAGTAAAGCAGATCACCCTCCTCAATGTAGGTAAGTATCATCCTACCACTGAGGACTTGAACAGAATGACACAGTGGAGTAAGGATGAATTCGCTTTCTGCCTGACTGGGTGAGCTGGGACATTGACCAGCTCCTGTCCTCAGCACTCCTGGTTGGAATCTACACCATTGGCTGCCCAGCTCTTGAGCCTTTAAACAGGACCACTGGCTTTCCCGGGTCTCCATCTTGCAGATGGCAGAGTGTGGAACTTAACAGCCTCCATAATCACATAAGCCAATGCCTTATAATAAATATTGTTAGAGAGAGAAAAAAAAATCTATCTTGTCAAATATAAAATTTCTGTCCCTATCTACCATGTTTCCCTGAAAATAAGACCAGGTCTTATATTAATGTTTGCTCCAACAATCTACATTTATTCATTTATTCATGTACAAAAATCTACATTCAAACAATTATGTCTGGCTCATGTTCTTAACTGGGGCTTATGTTTGGGGTAGGGTTTATATTACAAGCATCCTGAAAAATCATGCTACAGCTTATTTTCTGGTTAGGTCTTATTTTCAGGGAAACACGGTGTCTATGTTTCTATCTATCTATCTATCTATCTATCTATCTATCTATCTATCTATCCTATTGGTTCTGTTTCTGGAGAGCCCTAACCAATACACATCCCAGGCACAAACTCCTGAGAGTTGCAGCATCCAGCTGTTTGAGTCACCCCCAGATATTTGAGTCTTTTCAGTTGAGGCTCTAGATAATGTGAAGCCGAGGCAAGCCAGACCTACTGAGTCCTGTCTGAATTCCAGACCAACAGGTTCCATAACCATCATAAAATGGTTATTGTAGCATGCTACAAAATTTGGGGGTGGTTTGATAGACAAATACTTGTGTCCTACCCATTATCCATTCTGCCCTTTTTTCTCACCAATAGAATCCCAATTTTGTTTAGAGATCTCTGTTAAAAATATTAAATCTCCTGGCTTCCCTTGCAGGAAAGTATAGCCAAGTAATATAATCATGGCCAATGAGAAGTATGTTGAAGTTGCTAATTGGAGATTCCAAAAATTAAGTAAAATAAAGTTATTTTAGCTGACAGATAAGATATTATAGATGGCTGGTTTCCTTGCAATATGCTTTTTTTTTTTTTAACTTTTCTCATTCTTCCTCCCTACCATGCAGTTTTGATGCTTAGAAGAACAGGGGCCATCTTGCCACCAAGAGGTTAAAAACAGTGTAGAAACGGTGGTGCAAAATGATACAAATACACTCATTTCATGATGATTTTGTGAATCATCAGACTAAACTGCCAGACTAAACTGCCCATTTCAGATTTCTTCTTATATAAGAGAAATAAACTCCTCCATGATTAAGCACCTGTTAATGAGAGGTTTCTGCTATGTACAGCCAAACATACTTAGTACAAAAAAGATGATGCAGCAAGTAGCAGAACCTGAGGTTTGGCTTTGTTGAATTTGGCTGAGAAGGACTGCCTTTGAGAGGGCTCCGAAGGGCCCAATTCCTGGTTTAATGTTCTGCTGTCCTTGTCTTGAAATCTTTAATAACTTTATGTTTGAATTCATGAGTTGTAAGTGAAGTCTGAAAGACAATGGAGCACGCACATAAGCAGAGGAGATAGACACAGAGGCCAACCTGTTGTTTCTCCCCAACTATTTGCATATAGCAATGCCGGGGAGCACAGGATCCAGTGGACCCACAACAATAAATGCTCAGGGAGACACATAAGATGCACAAGGTAAACGTGTTCTGTCTATGACTGAATAAGTAGGTTGAGGGGGAGGCACTGACAGCTCCAAAAGACCACTCTGTTTAAACCAGGATTTTCCTCTAAATGTAGAAAGAAGGCAGTGCCATTCTAAGAAAAATAGATGACCAAGGAACCCTATCATATCCTTTTTCACTCATGTGACTTCTCTGCAATAGCTCATCATTTAGGCTGAAAATGGTGACATAGAATGTTAGGAGTAAAATAATAGTTAAAACACTTAACACTTGAGTTACTATTATTCTGGTAAGAGAAAGGAATATATATATATATATATATATATATATATATATATATATATATATATATATTCTGCTTCTGAGATACACACACACACACACACACACACACACACACACACATCCATGCATCACATTATATAACATTTCAGTCAACAACAGACCACATAGACTACAGTGGTCTTATAAAATTATAACAAAATTGAAAAATTCCTATAACCTAATGACTTTGTAGCCATTATAACATCCTAGTGCAAGGAATTACTCATGTGTTTGTAGTGATGCTGGTGTAAACAAACCTATATTTACCATTGTGTTACAATTGCCTACAGTATTCAGTACAGTAACATGCTGTACAGTTTGTAGCCCAGGAGCAATGGGCCATACCATACAGCCTGGGTATGTAGTAAGCTACATATACCATTTGGGTTCATGTAAGTGTGCTCTATTCTGTGCACATATTATGAATCATCTAATAACACATTTCCCAGAGCATATCCCCCTCATTAAGTGGTGCCTGACTATACTATACATGTACAAGCAATGAAATACAAATTGTGTAATTTCAATGATCCCACATAACAAGTTAAATGCTTTTATATTTGCATTTAGTCAGACAAAACTGGCATTGCATAAGTCAAGACAAAAATTGTGAAAGAAAGGAAAAAGCTTTGTATTTTAGAACAGTAGTCCCCCTCCCCCAACCCTTATCCATGAGGGATATGTTCCAAACCCCCCCAGGGGACGCCTAAAACTGAGAATAGTACCAAACCCTATATATACTATGTTTTTTCCTATATATAAACACCTTTTTACTTAAAGAGAGTACTTTACAGCTTCTCTTTGACATATCTGAATTATTAGCATCACTACTTTTGTGATTTGGGGCATTATTAAGTAAAATAAGGTTGACGTGAACACAAGTATCGCAATACCTCAACATTGGACCTGACAACCAAGATAGCTACTAAGTAACCAATGGACAGGGAGCATAGATTCACTGGACACAGAAATGGTTCACATCAAGGATGGAACAAGGATGACAGATTTCATCATGGTACTCAGGATGATGCGCAATTTAAAACTTATAAATTGCTTACTTCTAGAAGTCGTATCCCACAACCTCCAGTGTGGGCATTTCAAGTCAATACACGAGGGTAAGGAGGAGACAGAGACTCTGCACATGTGGCTGGTCGGTCTGGTGGTGACCAGGAAACAGGAGACCCAAGAGGCCACCAACACCCAAGGTGGCTCATGAGATGCGTCTAGTAGAGGATGTGCAAGGTCCTTCGTGCCACATTCAGCAATATTCAGAAAGGGACAGATGAAATTAGTCTGAAGCTAGTAGGACTACAAGGAGACAAGGAAGGAAACACCAGTTTGCTAAGGAGAAGACTCTGCCAGCAGCTGGCAATTTAAGTTATGTGGGGCTCCCACAACTTGAAATCCTGCAGTTGAAAAAGTCAGGCTCTTCAATGACCCTAAAATAACACTGATAGAAAGGGCAGCCAAAGAACTGCAGGCCTTCCCCAAACACCTTTTATTAACAGTTCTCTCCAAGGCAGAGGAGGCTAACCTGCTGGCATTCGGGAGATTAAGAGGTGGTCCTGCCACGGAAGCCTACTGTTCTGAATTGTCTCAATAGAAACCAGTAAGCTAAGAGGCAGGATGGTGGTCAGACCACAGACTAATAGGTGACAGGGGATTCTCTTCAGGCTTAAAACCATCTAAACAAGATGTGGACTATTATTACTATCAAAGGTAATGAATAGGCTGGATGCCTGCCAAGAGTTTTGAGGGAACATTTTGCCAAAGGCACTCCAGATCAGGCCACCAATGGTCTATGGCTATTTAACCCCTAAAATAATCCTCAGGTCCTTAGCTTCTATCAATAAGAAGTGGGCTGTGGAAGCAGTGAAGCCCCATGAATGACATCCTTCCCAATGCCCTCTTCAGTTTTAGCCTTGGAGGATAACGGACAAGAACTGTCATCCCAGCAAGTAGAATCAGGGGCTGCCAATCATCTACCAAGACACTTGGCCCATCAAGTGCACTAGGGCAACAAGGCATCACTTGTGCTACCCAGAGGACCTGGTGACTACTCTCGACTGGTATGTCTCCAACTCTCCTCTTTCCTGAATTGTAGTTTGATTGTTGTTATTTCCCTCTTCCTTCTCCACATCTGTGAATGCGCATGTGTAAGAGGCAGACAAAAACTGCCATTAAATTTATTCATCATAAGAACTCAAGAGCCTGAAAATACTTTGGGATGTTGAGTTGAATGTTACAATTGAATGAAATTTCAGGGGTGGTTACACAAAGGGTATGTGTGGATGTTGCTTAACAAGGGTAGACAATGGCAAACTCCAATCATTACCTCTGCAGTATCCACTCTCCTGCTTTCCTTCATTCCAGAACTCTACTCTGTGTATATAGTGGCAATGTGCCAGATTCTGTGGCATATCGAGGTGGTCCTTGTCGCTGGCTACAGAGATAGTGTTTTTTAAAAGGAAGACAAAGTCGTTCAGATTTTTTCTATTGCTTTTTGTTTCCCTTTTTTCCCTACCCCCTCTTTCCTGTCTGGAATGTGAGTGTGATGCTAGGATAAAGAGCTATCTTGAGGATGAAAACCGCACCACAGATATGGCCGAGTAAAAAGACAAAGGAAGCTGAGTCCCTGGCAACTTCACAGAATGACTGAATTGACTCAGACATTTTTTATAAGCAGGAAAAATAAACCTCTATGTGACGAAACTACTGTTATTTGGGGTTGTAATGACATGCAGTCAAAAGCAAATCCTAATTAGTACAGACTCCAAAATGAAAAAGCCTAATAAACCAATAAGAAAAGCTTTCCCAATCATTAAAAACAATCACTCCATGGTGAAGTGTAGCAAAACTGGAAATATGGGAATAAGAATTTCTTGCCAATTCTTCAGAATAAATTAAAGCCTCCAAGCTGGTAACTAGATGGGCTCCTCCCCTTGCCAACTTATTACTTTGTGCCTGTGAGTGCCTGAAACAGATATTCTGTCCACATTTCTGTGCCGGAGAGCCCTGAGTGCCAAAAGCACCATGACACACAGTAACAGGTTTCACACAAACCTGGTGTCTGTGTTATATGTTAGATTTGGTTTAAAAAACAAACAAACAAATAAGCTATGAGACAGATCAATATTAGAGTATTGGCAACATCACTTAACTATGTAACCTCAATGATTCTTAACTTCCTCATCAAAAAGTTAGAACAATGTAACTTGCTAATTCATGATGAACAGTAAAAGCAAGGATATCCCCAAGACACCACTGTATCAGAGGAGCTGTCTCCCAAAAGGGACATAGAAAGTCTTCGCATTTTTTGCGCTTATAAATTAGCCTTTTTACTTTTTTAATTCATTCATTCAAACTTCATTAATCACTACTCTGTGCAAGGTACTAAAAACACCAAGGAAAAAAGAGGCACAGAGCCTGTCTTTGAGGAATTAACTCACACTCTAACAAAACTGAAAGGATAATAGATCAAAATAACCCAAGAGATGAAGAAATCAACATCAGGTAAGGTATTCATCCAGGAAACCTAGGGGCAAACACTGCTGCAAATTTCCATATCTTAAAGCCAAGCATTCTCCTGGACCTCTCCCGTAACTCGAGAAGGGCACTGAATTTACTTTAGTTGCCAGATGACTCCAGGCTGAAAAGAAAACACTATTATTTGTATTGAAATATAATTGCCATACACTATCCTATTAGTTTCTGTTGTGCATCACAGTGATTTGATATTTATATACATTATGAAATGATCTCAATAAGTCTAGTCACCATCTGTCACCACACAAAGTTATTACAATATTATTGACTATACTCCTTATGTTGTACATTACATCCCCATGACTCAATTTATTTTATAACTGTAAGTTTGTACTCCTAATCTTCTTCACCTATTTTGCCCAACCCAACCTCTCCCCATTCTGTTAACTACCAGCTTATTTCCTGTATTCCTGACTTTGTTTCTGTTTTGCTTGTTTATTTGTTTTGTTTTTTAGATTTCATATATAAGTTAAATCATGTGGTATTTGTCTTTCTATGTCTGACTTATTTCATTCAGCACAGTACCCTCTAGGTCCATACATGTTATCACAAATGGCAAGATTTCATTCTTTTTTATGGCTGAGTAATATTCTTGTGTGTGTGTGTGTGTCTGTGTCTGTGTGTGTGTGTGTGTGTGTGTGTGTGTGTGTGTACCACATCTTCTTTTATTAACTTATCTATAGATGGATACTTAGGTTGCTTTCATATCTTGACTACTATAAATATTACTGCAACGAATATATATAGAGATATCTCTATCTATTGACAGATAGAGAGATAGAGATAGAGATATATATCTTTGAGTTAGTGTTTTCATTTTTTGTTTTCAGATAAATCACCAGAAGTGGAATTGCTGGATCATATGGTAGTTCTATTTTTAATTTTTTGAGAAAATTCCACATTCTTTTCCATAGCCTCTGCAACAATTTACATTCCCACCAACAGTGCACAAGGGTTCCCTTTTCTCCACATCTTTGCCAACACTTGTTATTTTTTGTCCTTAATAGCCATTCTGACTCAAAAAAAAAGCAATCCAATTTTTAAAATGGGCTGAGGACCTGAATACACATTTCTCCAAAGAGGACATACAGATGGCCAACAGACACATGAAAAGATGCTCAACAGCACTAATCATCAAAGAAATGCAAATTAAAACCACAATGATATATCACCTCATACCTGTCAGAATGGCCATCATCACTAAATCAAAAACAAGTGTGCACAAGGGTGTGGAGAAAGGGGGACACTTGTGTACTGTTGGTAGGATTGCAAATTTGTGCAGCCACTGTGGAAAACAGTATGGAGGTTCCTCAAAAAATTTAAAATAAAACTACCTATGACTCAGCAATTCTACTGCTGAGAATTTATCCAAAATAAACCTCAAAACATTCATTCAAAAAGATGTATGTACTCCTATGTTCAGTGCAGCACTATTTACAATAGCCAAGACATGGAAATAACCTAACTGCCAATCAATACATGATCGGATAAAGAAATTGAGGTACATTTATACAACAGAATATTACTCAGCCACCAAAAAGAATGAAATTTTACCATTTGCAACAATATGAATGGACCTAGTGGGTATTATGCTAATTGAAATAAGTCAGACAGAGAAAAACAAATACCATATGATCTCCGTTATATGTGGAATCTAAAGAACAAAATAAATGAACAAGCAAAACAGAAATACACTCATAGATATAGAGAACAAACTGATAGTTGCCAAATGGGAGGAGCGTTGCAGGGCTGGGTGAAAATGGTAGAGATTAAGAAGTACATATTCGTAGTTACACACATCATGGGAATGTAAAGTACAGCATAGGCAATATAGTGAATACTATCACAATAAACTATGTACAGTGCCAGGTGGGTACTAGACTAATAGGGGGAATCACTTCTTAAATTACATAAATGTCCGATCACTATGCTGTTCATCTGAAACTAACATAAAATAATAATGAATGTCAATTGTAATTGAAAAATTTAAAAATGCCATTCTGACACGTGTGAGGTGATATTTCATTGTGGTTTTGACTTGAATGTGAGACCTGAAATCATAAAACTCCCAGAAGAAAATATAGTCAATAAGCTCTTTGACATCGATCTTAGCAATATTTTCTTGGACCAGTCTCCTCAGGCAAGGGTAACAAAAGCAAAAAGAAACAAAGGAATTACATCAAATTAAAAAGGTTTTGCACATTGAAGGAAACCATCAACAAAACTAAAAAGCAACCTATTAAAAGGGAGAAGATATTTGCAAATCATACATCTGATAAGGGGCTAACAACCAAAATTTATAAAGAACTCACACAACTTCATATCAAGAAAACAAACAACCCAATTAAAAAATGGGCAGAGGAGAGGGCCAGCTGAGTGGCTCGGTTGGTTAAGAGCTCGCTCAAGAGTGCAAACTGAGCTCTGAGCAATAGCAGTTTGATGCCCAGCCTGAGCTGAGCTGCCGTTGAGCTGCCAACAGGTGGCAGGGTGGCTCAGCTAAAAAAAAAAAAAGTGGGCAGAGGACATGAATAGACATTTTTCCACAGACATACAGATGGCCAAGAGTCACATGAAAAGATGCTCAACAGCACGAATCAGCAAGAAACACTATTTTTGATATGCAATGAACAGTGAGATAATTTTCCAATTCCCCACTGCTGGGCATTTGCTTATTTCTCTCCAGGGAAATCTGTTTACCATACACTGTCTAATGTAGCTACAGTAAAGTTGGGAGTAGGGTACAAGGAGAGAAGGATGTAGAATTAAAACTGGGAACTTTCTCCTCCAACCCATTAATCAGTGATCTCAGCATAGGCTAGTCTGACCAGAGGACATCTTTCATGTAAACTGTCCTCCCAAACTGCAGCATAAATGCTACTTACTAACAGGAAAGAACCCATCATTCTGATTGGCCCCCATATGCCACTTTTCCCTGTAAGAGTATAGTATCTGAATCCTAGATGAACACAACTACAGAGTAACTATCAAACATGCCTATTTTATTGTTGTTGTTGTTTTGTTGAGGGTAATGTCACTGGCCCTCATATGTGGGACCGAACCGGGGCCGCTGGCTTGAAACATGCCTATTTTAAAAACAGGGCATGTAGTCATTCTACACAGACCCTGCAGTCCTCAGATTCTGGGAATGAGAAAAGAGACAACTAGAACTCGACTGTTCTCCTTTGGACACTGACAGTGGTATTATCATGAATTTTCACCCCATTTGAGTCCTTGTTGATGCTGCAATGATTGAGTCTGGCTGTCTTCAGAGCTCTAACAGAGGAAGTCAAGGTCCTGACCCCATGGGGTCATTAATGAGCTCATGGAGCTGGCAATCAGCTAAGAGGGTTATTTTCTGACCTGACTTTACAGGGCTACTGCCATTCTGTCTTCCCAAGAGAGCGTTCGTGTCACGTCAGTGATATAAATTACTCTTGATTT
Source organism: Aselliscus stoliczkanus (assembly GCA_033961575.1). NCBI lineage: Eukaryota > Metazoa > Chordata > Mammalia > Chiroptera > Hipposideridae > Aselliscus > Aselliscus stoliczkanus. Next base: position 120,122,273 of record CM066736.1, read on the forward strand.
TCTATTCTAGACTAGTCCCAAAAGGAAGGCAATGAAAGCCAAAACACTCACCAGATGAGAGATTGTGATAAGAGTCACTAATATTGATCACAAGGCTAGATGGTCCATAAAAGCAGACTAGACCAATTCAAATCCTTTGAGGAAGAGAATATGGGAAGTGTCTGAGTAAACCCACTATCACGTGTCAAGTGTCTGAGTCCCTGATTAGTGGCAGCATTTCCTGATATGGGAAGAGTGGATGGAGGGAGTAAGAATCAGTATTACTATTTTGGCCATATTTTTGTGGTACTTCTTAGACATCCAAGTATAGACTTCAGGACAGTTGCTAGATATATATCTGAACACCCCCCCCCCCGAGCCCCAAGCAAAACAATGTCTGGGCTTTAAGGATCATCAATAGATGGATGGTATTCAGAGTTATAAGCCAAGGTAAAGGTATCAATGAAGACGAGAAGAACTTCTCCACTGTTAGAAGTTTGGTTAAAGAGGATGAGTCAGTAAAGCCAGCTCATAAGGAATGTTGATCAGGTGAGAAAACAACCAGATAAATCTTACATTAAATAGCCTGGAGAAGACAGTGTCCAGAGAAAAAGCGGTCAATATGTCAAAGGCTGCTAAGAGATCCTGTAAGAGGAGGATAAAGGTCACCATCGGCCTGGACAAGATGTCAGCCAGTGGAGACCCTGATAAGAAGTACTTCAATGGAGTGAACACAAAAGTTCTTTAGTGATAAGGAGAGAATGCAGAGTGGGAAAGTAGAGAGAGTGGCCTTTAACAGCCAATTCAAGGAGTTTGCCTGTGAGGGCAAACAGATAAATGATAGTATTTGTGAAACTTGTGAGAAATGAGGGGTCGAGGGAAGATGTCTTAGGGCCATATGAAGACATGCCTGAATGCCAATGGACACAACTCAGTACAGTGGGAAAATGGTATGTTGTAGAGAAGGGTGGAGGTCATTGCAGGAGCAAAATCCTCAAGTCTATGAGAGGGGGGTGACCCAAAGCACAAGTGAAGTGGTTGGCCGTGGACAAAAGCAGGGACACTTCTTTTCTGGTGTTAGGCGGAGAGGCCCAGTTTGTGGGAGTTGATGTAATTGGTGTTGGGTAGCTGAGTTCGTTTTTATTTGATTGCATCTTTTTTTCTCTATGAAGTCTGAAGTGAAGGCATCGATGATGAAGGAAGGGATGCTAGAGATGTGAAGACAGAAGGGGCATTATAAAACATTCTTGCTGGCTGGGAAAAAGAGTTTATTAAGAAAGTACATTAGGAGTAGCTGTTAGTGTTGAGTGTCCATTTAAGGTTTGTAGTCATAAATTTTAAGTGAATGCATGAAGCTTTGTGTGTAATTGTTTTTTTTTAATCTTTTGCTGACTGATTGCGGAAGCTAGAATGAGAAGCAGTTTTATTTTCAAACCCAAGTTCTAATCTCCTTACATTTTCTCTATATCCTCTTTGAAAACTCAAAGTTCCTTCTTTAGCTCATCTTTATCTTCTGTTTATGATAGGCAGCTAAAACGAACCAGTTGGCACTTTCCACATTCTGCCAGGGTATCTCCTTACCAAGTCTTTATGTTCGTTAGATATTCATTCTGCCTTCTGTGTGACCAAGGCAACAGTTTGACCAATAGTTCTGCCAATGTTTGTATCAACCTCAAGTTCTCCAGCAGCAATCTCCACCACTCTTCCGGTCCCCACTCCAGTATCGGGTACACCCTTCTGGTCCCCTCCACCACCCATTTTCGAAGCCAGTGTTCCATTTCACACACACTCTTTGTCGCAGCAGCAGCCAACTTCTAGGTATCAACTTTTGTTTTAATTACCTGTTGCTGTAAAACAAACTAACCCAAAACTTCGAGACTCAAAACAACTTATCATTCACAATCCTCTGAGTCAGGAAGTGAGACAAGGCAGGGCAGGGCTCGCTCGTCTCTGTTCCACGTGATGTGCCAGGGCTCGTATATTCTAGAAGGCTTCTTGCCTCACATGGATAACACCTTAGCTAGGGTGGTTCAGACATCCGGGGACTGGTTCCAACGGCCTAACTAGAATCATGGGAGTACATCTGAGTCACAGTTCCCACTGTTGCCTGGGCTCCACAGTTCTCCTCTGTGTATTCTCAGACTCTTTGTGGTCTCTCCACATGACATCTCCAGGACTGTTTGCCCAAGGTCCCCCAAGTGTGCAAAAGTAAAAGCTGCCTGGATTTCTCAAGGGTTGGGCTTGAATTGGCACAATGTCACTTCTACATTTTATTAAGAAAAGCAGGTCACAGGATCATCCAGATTCGAGGGGAGGAATCTACAAAAGTGATGAACACTATGAGGCATGATTCACTGGGGCCACCAGACTAAGTTTATTTCACATACTAACTGTCCCCCCCCCAAAGAGAGTGGAGCCTACTTTAATTTGTAGTCTCTGTTGTTCCTTCAACTTCAAAAACTACATGTTCTTGAGCAATAAAGCAACCATCTCCTTATTGCAGTTATTCTCTCACCATATTTGGCTTCGTTTTCTTTAAATCTCTTCAGCACTCAGTCAAGGAACTCTCCCGTACCACATATCATATGCTACATTATAGTACAGCCATTGCATTCTTGTCTTCTTAAATAGATTGAAAGCATCTTGAGACGAGGAAAGGCTCATCTTCAACTTTTAGTCCCCTTCTCTCACTCATTATAAGTAGCAGTAGCTCCATTAGTCCCTAGAATCGGTCTTAAAGGAGCTTAACATCTATAAATGTCCTGAGATCTGCTGAAAGTACAGGCACTGGGAAACAAAGGTGATAGTCATTAAAGAGTCTGCTTTTTTAACTCACTTGTTCAGTCATCATCATAGCTAACACCGCATGTAACACTTTCTCTTCACAAGGCACTGCACGTAATGTATTACTGATCCCTTCAGGAATACCACAAGCTGAAGAGTCACATCTCCATTCTATAGATGTAGAAACTGAAGCTCAGAGACAATGTCTGACTTGCCCCTGTAAACTGCACGTACTTGTGATTAAAACACAGTTTTTGTCTCATTAAAAAGTCCATACTCTTTTCATCTCTTCACGCTGACAGCATCTATCAATGTTACAAGTTGCCAGACAAAAAAGCTCTGCTTAGGACCAACTTCGTGGGCAGGTGACTCACATGGGGCCCCACTCATTCAAGGGCCCAGGCTCGGTTTTTATGGTCCACAGTCACTGCTTTGAAATTCTGAGTAATTTGTAAACAAGAAGATTTTCATTTTCATTTTGCCCTGGGCCCCACAAATCACGTGGCTGGTCCTGTTTCTGCTCGTGTGTAAAACACTTTGGTAGGTTGTGCTTATTACCCTTCCCTAAAACTGGGTTCTACATATGAACCCTCCACACATGGGGGTGCTGTATATGCATGTAAAATGGGTACACAGTGTGAGTTTCTCTACTTAAAAATCTAAACTTACCCCCCAATATTTTCCCTCAAAATGTCTTCAGGTAGTAACCTCAAGATATTCATTCCTTTAATGCAAACACAAGACACACACACACACACACACACACACACACAGTTTTATGCATCCCAGGATCTCACTTTGGTCACCTTCAATAACCTTTTTTTTTCTCTCTCCTAGCCAAATACTTTCTTCCAAACCACTCCTTTAATTTCCCTTAATACTGCTCCAAGGACACCCTTTAATAAAAACTCCAAATCTATACTTGTGAGAAGATAAATTATTGGGCGATTATTCACAGCACGAAGGATTGCTCATTATGGATTCCTTTAAATGTACACTGAGAACTCATTCCTTGTTTACGAGCCATTAACCACTTGAACATTACGGTGCAGAAAAACAAACTAGAGGACTGGCTACCCCAAGGCTGAAGACAGGGAGGTGTGGGGCCGTGGTCGCTGATGGGGGTCAGTCAGCAGGCAGCTGGAAAGGGGGGCGCCAAGTGAGGACAGCAGTGAGGAAAGAAGCCTTCACATCTGCGTCAGTTGCAGTGTAACCTCAAAGGTGGATTCGGGGCCTCATTGGAGGTGAATGCGGAGACTTAAGCAGGCACAGAAATAGTGTTATTCCCCAAAAGAAAGTGTTTAGAATATTTAGTGGATTATCTAGGGATGTGAAACTTTAGCCTAACTGACTAAACAATGGAGACTTCGGCCTGAAATAACTATGATATGAACAACCAGGTCTCTGCCTAACTCTGCCAGTGTCTCCTTGGATTGCGCCTGCTCAGGCAGAATTCAGCTTCTGGTGATAAGTTGTGTTCACCCCAATGACAGCAGGAGCTTCGAGCTCTAGGGCAATAGCTGCTGTCTTTGGTGGCTTTGGGGGCTGGCCCTGATTCAAAAGGATGTGAGACAACTTGGTCCAGAGACACTAGTTCTGAGTGATTCATGGCATGGTATTGTTCTCCCAAGCCCAGTGTCCTGACTCAGGGCACAGAAGGTTCAGGACCTACGCCACACACAACCGCAGTAGGGGAAGAACAGCCTCCAGTATGAAAGCCCCAGTCCCCATACAGAAACTAGAACCCAGGGGCCGGCCGAGTGTGGCTCAGTTGGTTAAGAGCTCGCTCAAGAGTGAGAGCTGAGCTCTGAGCAACAGCAGTTCGATGCCCAGCCCGAGCTGAGCTGCCACTGAACTGCCAACAGGTGGCAGGATGGCTCAGCTAAAAAAAAAAAAAAAAAAACAGAAACTAGAATCCTCCCTACCTGCAAGACTTACTAAATAAAGTAAGGGGGAACAAAGAATATCATCTACATATTGCAAACTCTATAATACCTGCTTAAACTCTCCCGTGGTTCCCACAGCACTTAGAATAAAATCCATCCTCATTATCAGACCCTGTCTTACCTGGCCTAGCCTCTCCTGTCATATCTTTTCTCATTCTCCCCTTACCCACTCTAGCCACACTAACCTTCTTGCTGCTTCTTGAATAGATCAAGCTTGTGCCCACTAGGTGGCATTTATTTGCATTTGCTGTTCCAGTTTCCAGATCCCCTCAGACTCAGACGTATGCATGCCTAATTCTTGTCCTTTGGAGCTCAGATCAAATTCATCTCTTAAAGGGGATGTTCTCTGAAAAGATACTGCTTACGTATTTGTACACTTGTTTACTGTCTGTTGCCCCTCTTAATAATCTAAGCTCCATGACAATAGAAACCTTATCTGTCTTTTTTGCTGCTAAATCTCCATGTCCTAGAATAGTGCCCTGGCACATAGGACACAACTAATAAACATTCCTTGAATGAATAAACACGAGTATACTATCAACATTGAGTTGCAACCTATAGCCTAGATGCTGGAAATGGGTGGACAAAGTGGGGGCACAGCACTGACAAAGCTGATTTGGGGTGAGATGGCATGGGGAGAAAAGAAGGGAGCAGAAAAACAGAAGAAGATATACACCTCTTGTAAGGACAAGAGGACAAAGTCCCTAATCACCCATGGCCCTATGAGAAGACCTGGAACTGGAAAGGTCTGTTCCCAGGAGTCCCCTTAGAATTTGGTGGCTTCTCACGGCTGGGCCTTTGCAGCAGTTAAAAGCACTGGACCAGAGGAACAGACTGCCACACGCATGAATATTATAACATAGTGCTGACTGAGACACAGAAAGGCAGGAAGAGAATGATACAGCTTACAATACCATTTACGTAAATTACTAATATCCAAAACATAAAGCAAGAAAGCACATTTTACAAGACCACATATAAAAGTACATACATTAAAAACATTAGAATGGTTGTGTGGAGGAAAAGAAATGAGAATGGGAAAAGCAGGTAAGAAGAAACAAGTAAGTTAAAGAAAATGAAAGAGGCCTCAGGTGGACCAATGGCAGTGGTGTTCCATAAAGTGAAGACCATGCTTAATTCAACCTGCTGCATCTGAAGTACAAAATAAAACAAGAATTTTTCTTTCTGGCTCCAGTAACTATATGCGGGAGTGAAAGTTCAGGCAGAGAAGTTTGAACTTGTCGAGGTACCTAAGTATCTCTGAACTTTTCCTGAGTAAGAGCTACTTTTGATTTCTCCAGAGTCTTGACCTAGAGATAGGCTAACTATTAAAGCTGCTGATTTAGAGGCTGGAAGAAAGGGAACCAAAGAGGGTATTCAGTAGCCTATGCCCACAGAGAATTCTAATAAACCACAGCCAGAAATGGGGAAAGTAGGGATGCAGGAAAATTGAGGGACCCATCAGAGTCAAAACGGAGTCATTTCAACCAGGATGAAAGTCATGGGGATAAGGGAAAGTGATAAGTATTAAAAGATTGTTATTTGCCAGGCTCAGGCCTGGTACTAGATCTACAACATTCATTCATTCATTCATTCCATTAATACTTGTTGAAACACATGTTAAGTGCTAGGCTTTCTTCAAGACACTGGGGATACAGAAGTGAACAAAACAAGTCTAGCTCATTTTCATGGTTACATAAATAACAAGACACAAATCAAGTTAATTAAATAAGAAAAAATATCAGAGATGACTGCTATGCAAAGAATTTAAACTGGGTGATGTGAGAGAAGGTGACTAAGTGGTTTCCTAAGTTTGGGTGGCTAGAGAGACACAATGATTAAAAAGGAGCTTCTGGTATTTGTTTAGCTTCATAGGCCAGCTTTGTCACTTGTTAGTTGTGTGACCTTGGACAAGTTACTGAACCTTCCAGTGCTTTCGTTTTCTCATTTTGTAAAATGGGGTTAACTTAGCCCACCTCATAAGGTTGACATGAAGATTAAATAAGCTAGCACTGATATACAATGCTAAAGAATAGTTCTGAGCACATGATAAGTACTTAATAAATGTCAGGAACGTGATGATGACGATAGTGAACTAAGCTGGGAAAGGCAGTTACATGCAAACATTTGTGGCAAGAGCACTACAGGCAGAGGAAAGGACAGGCACAAAGACTTAATAAACTGGAAGAAGAATGGCATGTCAGTAAAAAAAAAAAAAAAAAAAAGAGTGGTAGGTAATGATGTCAAAAATGGTAAGCAGTAGCCAGATAACAGGATAAGGATTAATCCAGGACAAGGAGTGAGATTTTCATCTAAATTCTGTGAGGAACTACTGGGAATTTATCAGCAAGAAAGTAACAGGACTCTTAACAATAACCTTATGAGAGAGGCAATGCTGTCTCCATTTCACCAGCCAGGTAACAGAGGCTCAGTGTGGTTCAGAAAATGAATCGATGTCACGCAGCTATTGACTGGTAAGCCAAAATTTGAACCCAAGTCTACTGGGCCTCTAGTCCTTCACTCTGCCAAGGATCGTACTTTATACCAAGATTTCTGAGAAGTTTCCTTCTGCTACAGCTGGCTTCCCAGTAATGAAAACAATGCTTTGTAAACATTTGGCTAAAATCAGCATGGTAGGCACTTAGCTTCTACGCTTTGCTCTCCTTAAATGTCTAGAAAAGAAAACCAGACTCAGCAAGCCAGGCGTTCTGGCATGTGAATTGGGGAACACGTCACACTGGCCTTTTCTGAGGGTGCCAGGCTTTCAGCACCATCACATATGCCTTGATGTAACTGGTGCTTACAAACTGCCACCCAGCTCCTGGCACCTGGCAGTCTTTCCTTTCTAATTGGCATGTTTGATTACTTGGGGGCGGGGGCGGGGGAAATACCTCCACTTGTTTTCTTCAGTCAACTTCAAGTAGGAAGAGAAGGAGAAAAGGAACAAGAAACAGAAGACACTACAAAAGGTTATCATGGTAATTCCGTGAGCCTCTTCATCTCCAGGCTATCCCAGGTGTTCAGAAGAATACATTCTTCTGTTCTGATGTTTTGTTCTAGTTTTTGCTTTAGCACTATGCATAACTTATCAGAGACTCCAAAGCAAAGGCTGAGGGCTGGGACCAGCTATTGCAGATCTGCAATGTTACCAAGCAACAGCACTAGTCTACTCTTCCCACCTTTCAGTAGATCTGTAAATCCATTTCAACTTTCCAGCATTAAATGACCACAATCACAATTAAAGTCATAAAACAGTTAATAATAATAGCAAGCATTTTTATGTGCCAGGCGCTGTGCTAAGAGCTTGACATGCATTATCTCATTTAATGCAGCATCCTATAAGGTGCAAGAAAACGGAAAGTCCTGAGGGAATATGGGTGGGGCCCTGAAGAATTGTATCTGCTGGATGCTGAATCCTGACTGATCTGACTTCAAAATGCATATGCAGAACTGCTCATGGCATTGAGAAACTTCCCTCTTCTTCTGTTAGGTACTGTCGGGCATTCAAAGATGAATTCCCCTTCAGAGAATCTCAGTCATAGAGTTACAGACTATTAAAGCTGAAAGAGACCCAGGTGATCTAAGGACAAGCAGCGTAATGTAGAAATGGTAAACAAACATTCTTCCTCTGTATCTCTCTCTGGGCAGATATCTCTAATCAATCACGAGCCTATACTTGGCGTTAGAAACCTTCTCAACACAGCCTACTGGTCAACCATTACCATAGTTCAATAATTCATTCCCCAACAAATATTTATCTGATATACATTATAGACTAAGCACTAGAAATGTAGAGATGAGGAGGACATTGGTTTCTGGGTTGCTTCCAAATCACATTTTTATGCCTTTAACCCCCAAAAATACGATTCTCCTCACACCCCACTTTCACTGTTATATCTCACTTGACAAGTATCTTTTACCCAGAAACAGTGTCATGAGTTCCTTGGTTTGTTTGGTTTTTTTCTCCATAGAGCATTAGATGATTGTGTCCACATTACTGATTGAAACTATAACCCAACTGAACATTCTACTATAATTTATCCCAAAAGCTCCTTGTTTGGGCTAGGATCCTCTGTAACACCTCCAACTGTGGTTAGAGCAGGCTACCCTGTTTACTGATGGGGTGGTTGGTCGTATCACTTGCTTTAGCCGATGGAACATTAGCAGATATGATAGGAACCTCCACTTTAAGTGTCTGGTCTGTTTTGCCTTGCCATAGAGTGCTATGATTTGTCATGAGAAACACCTCCCTGGGAAAGCTGCTAGGCCAAGGAGAATGAAGAAACATGTGGAGCTGACCTGAACCCAACTCACTACTTGGAGCCAAGCCCAGACGATTCCCAGCTTAGCCCAGCACAGTTAGGGCCTACCTGCAGGGTTGTGAACAAGAAAATCAATGTTTATTGTTGTAAGTTACTCAGGTTTTGAGATTGTTTGTTGTACAGTCAAAATGGGACAATACATAACTCTTTTTCTTAGAACTCTTTATATTCTTTTCACTTGCATTTTTAGGCAGGAGCTATTGCTTTTCAAATGCGAACCACAGCTCTCCAAGAAACAAAGTTTCATCTCTTTATAACAGCTATTGTGCATGAGACCGCCATCAGTTTACAAAAAAAAAAAAAAAAAGCCAGTCTAAGATGTAGACACTGGCCTGTGCTCACTAGCTGCTAATATACACATTTTCCAAAATAAATGATTCAAATCAGAAGTTTAAAATTACTGCCACAAAGTTTAAGGTATGGCTGTCAACTTATTTCATCAATCAGAGTTAATCAGGCAAAGAATAATCACTATAGATATTTAAAGTAAGAAGAGCTCTACTATAGAAAAATAGACTTCTGTAACCGTCGGAAGGGCTGCTGTCAGGAAACCCACAAGTGCAGAGACGACAGGAAAGCTACAACCAGGAATCTCAGCTACCTACAGTGCCAAAGCAGAAGGGTCTCAAAAGGATGCACAAAAGTCATGGGCAAAACATCACCAATGCCATCTCCAATGCCCACACACCTGCCCAGCAGAGAAAAGGTGGCTTCTCTTCTATCCTGTCTTTTCACTGATGTAATCTAACTAGAATCCTGCAAACAGGGAAGTCCAGTTTTCAGCTTCCTCCTCAAATACAAGGGAGAACTTAGAAGGGCTGGGGTGAGACTGAGCATCAACACACAATCTTTCCCTACTGTATCAAGATCTAGACACTCAAGGTTAAACAGAACAGATACTGCCCCTACCTTCCTGGAGCACACAGTTCAAGGGCAATTTTGCTCAAAAGAAGTTGAAGTCTGGTAAATATCAAGGATAATTACAATATGATGTGGTATGCACACAGCATTAAGAAACAGAGAAGACATGATTCTTACCTAAGGGGATGGGCAGGGGGAGACCAGGAACATTTCTTTCTTAATCACACACATGCACAGTTGGAAAAACACTGCACATCTGATATTCAGAAACCATCATATAGTCCTCAGGACAGGATATAAAAAGCCAGAGAAGTAAATGGAGTTATAAAGCATTTGAGGTCTGTTACCACAAAATCCCTTCTCATTAGAATTAGCGACCGTTAACCCAAAATATATTCTTGGGAGCAGCATCAGGGCCTCAACTTATATTTTTTGAAAGTGTGAGCTCCCTGTGGTGTACTACAGGCATCCGGGAATAAGCCAACTTCTGAGATTTCAGTTTAATGATGCCTGCTGTCTGAAATGCATTAATGCAACCTGGGTGTCCCCCGTCAACCCACTATGTGGGTACTTTAAATTAAGCTTTTTTTTTTTTTGGTAGGGAGGGTTTCCCCTCATTCCTTTTCTCATGAATTACTTTTAAACCCCAATGCCTTCAAGAAGTCCTGAAGTGCGTATGTTAATACAAGCATTTCCAAATGGACAATGGTGGGCAGGCAGTGAATTAATTGGAAGCTGAACAGCAGTGTGCTTTAAGAAAATCCCTGCCGTTTCTACATTTGTGATTTCCCTGCCAAACAGGATTCTTATATTCTAAGTAAAAAAAGCAGATATTACAGAGCCAAAAGACTCCAGTTTCATTTAACACCCTCTTCTCCAGCCAACCCTCAGCAGCACAGCAACCACCCTTGCTGAAATGGAAGGCAAGGCTTGCATACTGGCCAGGGAGTTTGCATAAGGATGTGCTTCAAATCAATTTACTTGAATTCTCAAGTGAACAGAGGACAGTAACCTTCCCGTTTACTATGGCAAACACACAATTCAAATTGGCTTAGGCATAGGAGGAAATTTATAGTCTCCTGTTACAAAGAAGCCCGAGATTTCTAGCTCCGGGCATGCCTGGATCTAGGACTCACAGAGTGCCAGCAGGCATCTATCTGCCTTTCAGCTCTGCCTCCTCCTGTGCTAGTTTCATACAAAGCAGACTCTTCTTAAGCAGGAGCAAGCCAGCCGCTCAGCCACACCAGGCAAAGATAGTGCCCGCTTCCCTGCAGTTCCAGTGGAGGTCCTCAAGCTGGTACCTAGCAGATTCACCTGGGTCCCTGACCCAACACTGCATCTCAGGGAGTGGAGGACAACAGAGCAGGTAACTGAGTACTGAGTCTGAAATTCAATCAGGAGCTTGGAGCGAGAGCTATGAATTTGAAAACTGTCAACACAGGGATGGTGGTTAAAACCATGGAGCTGCAATTACCTAAAGAGTGAGTGGAGGTAGCTGATATATAATTCTGTGGTAACAAGTGTCATCCATATGAATGTGTTTTATAGGATGAGTGACGCCTGCATTGCATCTGTAATCTAAGCCATAGATTTTTGCCTCTGCCAACGATCTCTTACAGAGCAATGAACACCTATGCCACGCTTCAGTCATATCATATATCTAGCAGCTGAGTGAAAGATTTACTGGGTTTTATCACAATTACTCCTTTTGAAAAAAAAAAAAGAAAAAGAAAAACGGATATATTACCAAAAGATGGGACTATATAATGTGCCCAAACATTCCAATTTCTTCAACACATCAAAAAGAAGTCCCTTATGGGCTGGCCGAATGGCTCAGTTGGTTAAGAGCTCGCTCAAGAGTGCAAGCGGAGCTCTGAGCAACAGCGGTTCGAGGCCAGCCCAAGCTGAGTTGCCGTTGAGCTGCCAACAGGTGGCAGGATGGCTCAGCTAAAAAAAAAAAAAAAGGCCCTTAGACCCTTCCAGAAACCAGGGGAAATCTGCAGAGCATCATGTGGCCTGGGAACCTCTGCATGTTTGGTCACCAGTACCTCCTCTTTATTTCTAAGGGTCTGGAGCATCTGGTCTCACTGCTGAGATGTGAGATATCCAGTGTGCAAGTCTGACTGGGGGATAGAAGATACCTGCTAGCAGAGAGAACGGGCCAGGTCGTAGGACTCCTGGAGGCAGCTTCTCCCAACATCTGGAGTTGGCAATTAAACCTCTCCCAAGTGGACAGCTGTTTACATCAGTCTAATGATCAGAAGTCTATCTCTGGGCAAAACACTGTGCATTTCCAATAAGCACTATAAGTATTATATGGCATCTCTGAATGTATCATTTCAGGGTAATGACACTTTCATTCTACCACCAAAATGGTTGAGGGTGAGAAGGTCAGGGCAGTGTGGAAGAGAAGGAAACTGCATGGGGAGGTCAAGGATCCTAGAGTCTAGTCTCCAAACTGCACAGACATGGGCAAGTTACATGGAGTGTGCTGATAACGGAATTGCACTGAATGTTATTGGGGAGAGAAGAGACATGTACAGGCTATTTAGTTTCACTCTCTCAGTTTACTGATACAGAAAATAAGGCACTGCCTTCTCTGAGTTCTTTTCTGCGGAGCAGTCTCTTGCCAAGAACATGCATTCTAGTCTGTTCTCTGTCATGAAATTTTAAAAATACTGTCCCTGCACAAGTGCCCATCCTGATGGATGGCTGTTATGTTGTGAATCAAGGTATCTACAAGCTCATGTACCTGCAGGCCTAAAAGTGTGTGCCATAGTATACAGTTCACCGGAAATAAGGGTGATTGTCTGTCTGACACACTTGGATCCACACTCGGAGACAAAGGAAATGGGTGACCAACCCAACCTCCACAATTGTTCAGCCATGATAAACTGGACATTCTTCTAAAAATGCCAACATTTCACCTGGAAGAACTGATATGAACACATCAACACCCACATACTCATTATTACCAGTGAGTCTCTCCAAGCTGAGAGCTGCCCCTAGAGAAAAACAGGCCCCTAGAAGAAGGGACACAAGCCAAGCTAAGTGTAATGGATAGGTAAGAAAGACCTGGAATGCAAAAGCTTAAGGTAGATTTGGGATGCCAACCAGACTGGGGACCTGGGAAGCTAGAGAAAATCTTCAAAATCACACCCAACTCAACAGTTTGTCTAAAATGACTTTCTCCTCTAAGGATTCACAAGGTCTTGTTTGTCAACTGGGTGTTTCCCTACTCTGCCATTCATTAGTTGTGTCAACACTGGCACATTATTTCACCTTCTTGAGCTTGGGTTTCCTTACCTATAATAATACAGCGGTACCTACCATTTATTTGTCTCCCACTGGCACCAGGCATCATCTTAATAAAAATAACTATGACTTTGGGTTGTTGAGAATTTACTATGTCACTTAAGGGTCTCCTCCTACTATGTGAACAATTGTGTAACATGAATTAAGTCATTTAAATGGCACAAAAGCCCAATGAGGTAGGTATTATCCCCATTCCACAAATAAGGAAACTGAGGAATATAGAGGTTAAATAATTTGCTCAAAGTCACACAGCTAATAAGAAAGGGAGATGGAATTTTGACCCAACCATTCTGATTTGAGAACCTTCTTCTAAACTACTCCATAGTGTTTCACATCCTTAACATTTTAAAGAAGACCAAGTCCAATGAGAGCATGTCTGGAGAAGAGAGAGGACACTGCTTCTCAACTATGATGCTAGGTTGCCAATCCAGAGTCAGGTAGGCTCCAGACTGAGGCCTTTAACCCCAAGTGTAAACTGTGTAAATAAACCTTGTTCACCTTCATAGATTTGCACAAAGAACTTTCAAACTGTAGAGTATCTTACAGTCAGCAGCTATTCATACATATGCACACAGCAAAGAATTTTTAACACAGGCAAGTAAAACATAAACTCTCTTGGAAGGAGGGAAATATGAGTAAGAACTTATCTGACATCGATAAAGGCTGTGTATTAGTTTCCTGTGGCTGCTATAATAAATTACCACAAACTGGGTGGTTTAAGACAACAGAAATGTGCTGTCTCTGAAATCTGAAATCGAGGTGTCCCCAAGGCCACACCCCCTCTGGAGGCCATAGGGAGAATCTGTTCTGTCTTCCAGCTGCTGGTGGCCACCGGAATTCCACATCACCCCAATCTCTGCCTCTGTGGTCACACTGCCTCCTGCTCCTTTTCTATCTCTTCTTGTAAGCACACCTTGATGGCATTTAGGGCCTGCCTGCCTGATGATCCAGGAGGATCCCATCTCCTAGTCCTTAACTTAATCACGTCTGCAAAGACCCTTTTGCCAAATTAGGTAACATCCACAGATTCCAGGAGTTTGACACCATATTTCTTTTTTTTTTTTTTGGGGGGGGGGCCGGGGGGAGAAGGACAGTGAAGCAGTTTTTGGCTTACCATAGGCAGTGATGGCTCCCCATTGCAGGTGGACCCCCACTGTAAGAAGGCTAACAGATCACGCTTATATGAAAAGATGTGTCTTAGATGAAATCTTGAGTGCCAGAGTCCTGTTTTTTGAAAAGCCCTTTCCTGCCACTTTCCAAATTTCACACTTTTTCAGAAACTTCCCAATTGCATGAGTAAGGTGTCTGAAGGCTTGCATACTTGGCAGTGAACAGCGCACCCCTCTGCTGGACAACGCCCAGACTACGCACTTCAGGCCCGTCATCCTTGTGAACAGACTGGGGCTTTGAGGCCTGGGCAGCCACCATAGAAGCAGACTTCCAGGAATGCTTCAGGGCACTGAGCGTGATGCCCATCTGGAGCTTCTCAAATGAACTTTTGATATCTGGTTGCCTTTGGTCAGGAGAAATGGCAGCATTGTGTCAATGCTCAAAAGCCAGTCTGCCCTGGCCTTTCTTTCAACCAAGTCTGGTGTGGGCTTTCTAAAAAGAACGCATGCAGGGTAAGGCTCTGACACAATGCTGAAAACAAACCCCAAGGGTAGTGACAGCCACTTGGGCAAAGAGCAGAAGAGATACACCAGCCCAAAGGCACCCACCAGACAGCAGCCCTCTGACAAGCCCAGCTCCAAACTGAAACTAGAAGAAGATGGAAATGGCATCTTCCCTTGAGGGAAAGCATACTAAGTACGACAGCAGACGGAGGACGCTCTTACTCTAATCCAGCCTCCATAATTAAATTCCGGAACCATGGCAGCAAAGGAAGATGGAATTCAAAAATAGCAGGTGCCTCCTGAAGGCTTTTGCCAGAGAGTCTTTTATAACCCATT
Source organism: Aselliscus stoliczkanus (assembly GCA_033961575.1). Classification (NCBI taxonomy): domain Eukaryota; kingdom Metazoa; phylum Chordata; class Mammalia; order Chiroptera; family Hipposideridae; genus Aselliscus; species Aselliscus stoliczkanus. The sequence continues at coordinate 120,137,429 of CM066736.1, forward strand.
GGGATTACAGCCTAGGGGGTGAAAACAACGGTGAAGCTAAGTATCCAGCTAGCTATACGGAGACCAGAACCAGCCGGTGCTGCTTTTATGGCCCCTGGGGGAAGAGGCTCCCAAGTAGATTTAGTTGCCTCTGGGGTCCTTCAGCTGTGCATGAGCTTTGTTGATGAGGGTGTAGTCACGGATATGGAGCAGTCCTGGCAGCAAAGATAACTATCCACCTGCCTAAATCAATACACCTCTATCTATTGTGCAGCTCAAAGCAGCACCAGAGAGATGACTTCAGAAACAATGCCCATAATGTGGTCCAGCCAATTGTCCAGCACCGTGTGTGGTGGCAGCACGATGTTCTGATTTGAGAACTACACTCTGGAGTCCACGGACCTCCACGGCAGTCCAGCTCTACGACCTGCTAGTGTGTGATCTCAGGGGAGTTACTACGCCTCTCCAAGCTGTGGTGTTTTTTTTTAGAGATTATTATGTTTCTTAATAATAGAGATTATTATGTTTCTTATATCAGAGCAATGAAGAATAAGTGATATTGTACCAAGGCAATTCGCTCATTGCATGGCACATGGTACAAGTGTTCAGTAAATGTTAGTCACTTTCAAGATAATGATGACTAAATGGACAGAATAACATGTGGCTTCCAGGTACCAACATGGACGGTTATCACACACAGAAACTAATAAAAAAGAAAGGGGCAGCAGCATTCACAGCTGTCTGTTTTATGGCTTTTATTTTGTTGCCTCGAGGGTGAGGAATGCCTGTTCCTTTCATCTGGTCTTGGCAAGCAAGGAGGGTGGACAAAGACCACATAACTATCACACAGCGCAGGCTGGAACTCTCAGACAGGAACTCAGCAGCAGGACAATGCGCATGCACCCCTTTGCTCAGCATCCCACAGATCAGCTAACATCAGGCACAGCTGGACACATCACCATTTGTACTCCAGAAAAGGAACCTTTTCCCTGCTGCTTTCTCTTTTCATAGGGTTTTTAAGGAAGCAGCGTTCCAAGTCTAAAAGAAGAAGTAGGAGTTTCGGCGCCACCTGCTCAGAGGAGGTGAACAACAGTGAGGAAAGCCCCAGCTGACAGTACCTAGAGAACTGCCGTGAATGGAGGCACAGCCACTCCCTCCAATGGAAGGGGACAACCCCTCCCACTGCCTCCTTTCCAGGCAGCCTCGAGAGAACCTGGCTCATCCAATGAACAGTCCTGCCTGTATCCCCATAACTTCCTTCAGTAATTAAACACAGATTTATCAAACATCTACTCTGGCCTGCACGGAAATGCAGCCCACAATCACAGTTACAAGTTTGTTAAACTCTGGAATTCAGTAGTCACAGATTGAAACTGCAGCTTCACCACTAATTAGTCGAGTAACCTTGGACAAATCATATAGCCTCTCTATGCTTCAGTTTCCATATCTGCAAAACGAGTGTAATAATTGTGTCTACAATCATAGAATTGTTTTGAAGATCAAACGAGATCATCTGTGAGAAGCACCTAACACCAGGCCTGGCATAGGACAGCACAAACACACAGAGACTAAAGGGAGCTGGACTCTGGGCTGAATTTAAAAAGTTCTCAGTCAGGTCTCTTGAACGCAACTTGATACTTACGGTCCTACAACATAACTGTGTGAAAAAGAAATATCTCCTCATCATTTCCTTCCAAACCACAAAATGTTTATTGCTGAAACTGAAGGTAAAAGATCCACCTCAATATTTCCCCTCCACCTCAAAACCCTGGTCAGAGTTTATAACTGCTGCTATGAAGCAGTTATGTGGCTACTGCATTTCTCTGGTTCCCGTTCTATATCCGATCCTACGTTATTCCATCCTATATCCCCTTTCCCTCATTCTTACCATCCTATTTTTCCCGCACCTCTCACCTAAGCTATTTGTGGAGGTACCTTTTATTTAGTCATTCATTCTTTTAACAAATATTGACCCACCCAACTCTTATAGACCACACCATTCTGAGCCTGGCGATAGAATAATGAGCAAGAAAAAGAGGTGTGCTGCCCCTCAGGAAATCTAAAACCTGTGAAGGGAGGCAGGCATTTAAACTAGCACAACCAGTACACAAGTTCAAGTAATAGTAGCTCAAATAAAGTGCAAATAACCTAGTATGGAGGAGTGAGTGGATATGACTGATGAAGGGAATCTTCCAAGTGAAAGTGACATTTAAGCAAGATCAAAAGAAAGTTTGGGAATTACCCAGGGCAAGAATAAGTAAAGAGTATTTCAAGCAAAGGTAATCCAACTATCATTCTTGACCACCACTTTAGACCCAACTCGGGATTCAACAGCCCAGCAAGAACTATTTCTCACTACCATTAATCCTCCCTACCAACTAGAAAACTCTGTAATGTTAGAGTTCACATTTGGTTGAAATTTCTGTACCTATCTAACACTAAAGCCTCTCCAGCACAACCTCAATTGACTCAGTGAAAGAGGGAGAAAGAAAAATTAGTTATAATCAGAAAAGCTCAGGAGCTCCTCTCCTGTGACCCATTTGCTGATCAGATTGCCAGAGAAAGAGGGCAAAAATGCAGTCACCTTTCTTCTTCCCTTTCAGGGTAGGAGCCCAAAACTGCCTTCATACCCTAATAGAGAATGACCCAGTTGACAAGGTCAGGCCATTTCTTTGCCTGTCAAAGAAAACGGACTTTCTCAGTTTCCACTGTGGATGAAAACGTAATACTCCTGTTTGCAATTTCAATTTCATAGCTGACTGGCATCTGCAGAGAAAGAGAATTCTAATAAAATTGCAGAAGCATTTAATACAATGACTGGCAGATGGGGAAAGGGTTTGTAGCAACTCCATTTTTCTGTTATGTTAACAAAACATGGCATGTGCTTTTCTAATGCATTGGCTCTGTTTCGTTTACTATTTTAATCTGATGACTAAAAACAATGATTAGGACTTGGGGGAGGGGCAGGCAATGCTGTTTACCTACTGAATGGCTTAATAATATAGAGATCCAATATTTTTTCCCTTTCCAATCAGACAAATAAATTAGCAATCCAAGTTTTGCACTTAATAAAGTTACACAGGGCAATTTCAAAAAATTGTCTGAGTGCAACATTGCATCAATAAATTATTTATGCACACTTGATTTGGAAATTAAGGAACAATTGAGTGTTCTTTAACCATAAAAAAAAAAAGTCCTTTTTATAAAATGTAGGCCCCTTAGATCATGAAACTAAAAGCCATTATTGATAGGGCAGGATGAGGCTTTTGAGTACTAAGAGCAGGGACAGTTGCTACTGAGCCGGTTAAGAAGAAACATGTCAGCACCTTCTCACTCAAAGCACAGCCAATCTGTCAACACTCCCTAAGTGGTCATGATGAAGGACAGAGAATCATAAAGCCCGTTGTGGAGGCAATTTTCTTACAGCCTTGCTTTGTGACTGTCCAAGTTTCTTGGGCCTAAATTTCAACATCCATAAACTAAAGAGTGTTTGATTGGTTCCCAAGTGCTGATCCTTGGACTAGAGGCCCATTGGCTGGATAAGTATCACCAGTAGAGATGTGTTCTTGCTCTTTTTAATACAGATTCCTGAGATTCCTGGGATCTACCCATCAAAGAGTCTGATTCAGTGGGGTTGGGGACTGGTCCAGGAATCACCTTTTCAAAGTTTCCAAGGGACCATGTTTGGGAGCTATTGGTCTCCAGGTATAAAACAATCATCCATACAAGGAGAAACCCAAAGCACAGACTTGCATCTGCCTACAAATGGTAAATACATAAGTATATCTTTTACTAACCAACATTGTAGCTATATCTAGATGTTCTGAGACAAGTTGTAGCTCCAGGCATTTCTTAAGATCAGTTTATTTAAGTTGAGTTTGGTAATCCCTTTTGTCTTGACACCCCGTTGTGCAGCTATATGGAGCTTACGTGAGTCACTGGCCAGCTAAGCTGAACAAAGAGAACAGACCAAATGAAAAGTCAAGAGCTATTCATATACTGTGGGCATGGCCAATCCTCACAGCCAGTCAGCCTGAGAGTCAATCCTACCCACTGAGTGCCAACAGCAATGATGGCTCAAATGCAACAGATGGACATGTGCAACTCACACAAGGAACACTCCTGGAGCACATAGCCAGGTGACCAGGGAGATGGCACCATTAAGCCCCACAGGACACCTACTACATAAGGCAACCCAGGAAAGACTGAGAAATGTAGTAGATCTACCTAATCCATAGAAACAAACACAGAGAAGCAGCCAAAATTAGGAAACAAAAAACAATGTCCCAATGAAAGAACAGGAGAAAACTCCAGATAAAGAACTATACAAAAGGAAGGCAAGCAACTTACCAAAGACAGAGTTCAAAACACTGGTTATAAGGATGCTCAATGAACTTAGTGAGAACTTCAAAAAAGAGATAGCTAAGCATAAAAAAAGGACATAGAAACCATAAAATAGAATCAGTCAGAAATAAAAAATACAATAACTGAAATGAAGAATGCACTAGAAGGAAATGATAGCAGATTAGATGTCCAGAGGATCAAAGCAGAGATCTGGAAGGCAAGGTAGCAGAGAACACCCAATTAAAACAACAATAACAAAAAAATGATTTTAAAAAATGAGGATAGTTTAAGGGACCTCTGAAACAACATCAAGCATAACAACATTGACATGATAGGGGTACCCGAAGGAAAGAGTAAAAGCAGAGGATCAAGAACTTGTTTGAAGAAATAAGGACTGAAAACTTCCCTAACCTGGCAAAGGAAATAGATATATGAGACCAGAAAGTGCAGAGAGTCCCAAATAAGATGAACCCAAAGAGGCCAAGAGGCCAACACCAAGACACATCATAATTAAAATGGCAAAGGTTAAAGACAAAGAGAGAAACCTAAAAGCAGCAACAGGAAGGTAACTAGCTACCTACAAGGGAGGTCACATAAGACTGTGAGCTGATTTCTTAAGAGAAACTCTGCAGGCCAGAAAGGATAGGCATGAAATATTCAAAATGATGAAAAGTAAGGACCTACAATCAAGACTACTCTACCCAGCAAGGTTATCATTTAAAATTGAAGGAGAGAGAAAGAGCTTTCCAGACAAGAAAAAGCTAAAGTGATTCATTACCACCAGGTTGTACTACAAGAAATGTTAAAGGACTTCTTTAAGAAGAAGAAGAAGGGGAGAAAAAAAATAAATAAATATGAATAATAAAATGGCAATAACTATGTAGCTATCAATAATGATTTTAAATGTAAATGGACTAAATGCTACAATCAAAAGACAGAGTAGCTAAATGGATAAGAAAACAAGACCACACATATGCTGTCTACAAGAGACCCACTACAGATCAAAAGACATACACAAAGACTTAAAGGGAATGAAAAAGATATTTCATGCAAATGAAAACAAAAAAAAAAGCTGGGGTGGCAATAGTTTTTTCAGACAAAATGGGCTTTAAAATAAAGACTCTAATAAGAGACAAAGAAGGACATTACATAATGATCAAGGGATCAATCCAACAAGATGATATAACCTTAGTAAACATACATGCACACAACATAGGAGCACCTATATATATATAAAGCAAGTATTGACTGACATAAAGGGAGAGATCGACAGTAACACAATCATACTAGGGGACTTTAACACCCTATTGATACCAATTGACAAATATTTCCAACAGAAAATCAACATGCAAACGGCAGGCTTAAATGACACACTAGACCAGGTGGATTTCATTCATATTTTTAGAGCATTTCACCCAAAGCAGCAGAATACACATTCTTTTCAAGTGCACATGGAACATTTTCCAAGATAGACCACATGTTAGGCCACAAAACAAGTCTCAATAAATTTAAGTTGTGTGAAATTATATCAAGCATCTTCTCTAACCACAATAGTATGAAACTACAAATCAATTACAAGAAAAAAACACATTAACAAATGAAGGCTAAATAACATGCTACTAAACAATGAATGGGTCAATAATGAGATCAGGGAAGAAATCAAGATACTTTGAGACAAATGAAAATGAAAACACAAGGACCCAAAATCTAGGTCCCACTTAGGACACAGTGAAAGCAGTCCTAAGAAGGAAATTCATAGTAATACAAGCCTACCTCAAGAAGCAAGAAAAATCTCTAAGAAACAATTTAAATTTACATTTAAAGGAACTAGAAAAAGAACAGGAAACAAAGCCCAAAGTGAGGAGAAGGAAAGAAATAGTAAATATTAGAGCAGAAATAAATGAAGTCTAATAAAACAATACAAAAGATCAGTGAAACCAAGAGCTGGTGTTTTGAAAAGATAAACAAAATTGATAACCTTTTAATCAGACTCATCAAGAAAAAAAGAGAGGATGCAAATAAATAAAATCAGAAATGAAAGAGAAGTGACAACTGACACCACAGAAATTCAAAGGGTTATAAAATAATACTATAAGCAATTATACGACAACAAATTGGATAATTGGGAAGAAATGGATAAATTTCTAAAAACATACAATCTTCCAAGACTGAATCAAGAAAAAACAGAAAATCTGACCCAACCAATTACTACAAACAAAATCAAATCAGTAACCAAAAACCTCTAAACAAACAAAAATCCTGTACTGGATGGCTTCAGAGGTGAATTTTATCAAAGATTCAGAGAAAAATTCAACAACAACAACAAAAGGCTCCCAAATTTATTCTACAAGGCCACCATTACTCTAATTCAAAAACTGGACAAAGATATTATAAAAAAAAAAAAAAAAAAGAAAGAAAAGAAAAGAAAAAAAAGAAACTATAGGCTGATCTCGCTGATCAACACAGATGCAAAAATTCTCAAAAAATATTAGCAAACTCTATTCAGCAATACATTAAATAGATCATAAATCATGATCAAATCATATTTATTCCTGAAATGCAAGTTTGGTTCAATATCTGCAAATCTATTAACAATATACACCACATGATCAAAATGAAAGACAAAAATCACATGATCATATCAATAAATGTAGCAAAAGTATTTAACAAAATCCATTATTCATTTATGATAAAAACGCTCAGCAAAGTAGGAATAGAGGGAATTTATCTCAACGTAATAAAGACCATATATGGCAAACACACAGCTAACATCATACTCAACAGGGAAAAGCTAAAAACATTTTCCTTAAGATCAGAAACAAAACCAGGATGTCCACTTTCACCATTTTTATTCAACATAGTACTGAAGTCGTAGCCATAGAAATCAGAAAAGCAAAAAAGTCATCCAAATTAGAAAGCAAGAAGTAAAGCTGTCATTATTCGCAGATGATATGATACTTTGTTGAGAGAACCCCAAAGATTCCACCAAAAAAACTATTAAAACTGATAAATTGATTTAGTAAAGTATCAGGATACAAAATTAATATTCATAAATCAGCTGCATTTTTACACACCAGTAACAAACTATCAGAAAGAGAAATTGAGGGGAGTGGGGAGAAGCCCACTACAACTGCATCAAAAAGAAAAAAAACAAACCTGGGAACAGATTTAACCAAGGAGATAAAAGACTTATATTCAAAAAATATAAGACATTGAAGAAAGAAATTGAACAAGATACAAATAAATGTGAGCATATACCATGCTCATGAATAGGAAGAATTAACATCATTATAATGTCCATACTATCCAAAGCAATCTATAGATTCAATGCATTCCCTATCAAAATACCAATGCATTTTTAACACAACAAGAACAAACAATCCTAAAATTTATATAGAACCATAAGAGACCCCAATAGCCACAGCAATCTTCAGAAAGAACAAAGTTGGAGGTATCCCAATACCTGATATCAAACTATACTATGAGGTGATAGTAATCAAAACAGCATGGTTCTGGACAAAAACAGACACATAGATCATGGAACAGAATATGGAGCCCAGAAATAAACCATGCCTATACTGTCATTTAATCTATGACAAAAACAACAAGAAAATAAAATGGGGAAAAGGCAGCCTATTCAATAAATGGTGTTGGAAACATGGACAGAAACATGCAAAAAGAAAAAGGAAACTGAACCACCTTCTTACATCTTATACAAGAATAAACTCAAAATGGATTAAAGACTTAGATGTAACACCCAAAACCATAAAACTCCTAGAAGAAAACATAGACAATACACTCTGTGATACTGCTCTTAGTAGTGTTTTTTCTGATATTTCTCCTCAGACAAGGGAAAAAAAATAAAAAAAAATAGGACTACATCAAACTAAAATGTTTTTGCACAGCAAAGGAAATCATCAACAAAATAGAAAGAAAGAAGACGTTTGCCAATAATACATTTGAAAAGGGGCTAACATCCAAAATTTAACACCTCAACACCAAAATTTAGCAACCTAACACCAAAAATGCAAAAATCCAATTAAAAAATGGGCAGCGTACCTGAATAGACATTTCTCCAAAGAGGACATAAAGATGGCCAATAGATATATGAAAAGATGCTCAACATCACTATTTACCAGAGAAATGCAAATTAAACCCACAATGGGATATCACCTCACACCTGTCAGAATGGCCATCATGAAACATCAACAAATGTTGGCGAGGATGTAGAGAAAAGGGAACCCTCCTGCACTGTTGGTGGGACTGCAGATTGGTGCCGCCACTGTGTAAAACAGTATGGAGACTCTTCAAAAAATTAAAAATAGAACTGTCTTATGACCTAGCAATTCCATTCCTGGGTAATTATCCAAAGAAATCTAAAACACTAATTCAAAAAGATACATGCACCCCTATGTTAACTGCAGCATTATATACAATAGCCAAGATATGGAAACAACCTAAGTGCCCACCAATACATGATTGGATGTGATATAAGTACATATATGATATATATATGAGATATATATATATATCATATATAACATATATAACATATATATCTTATATAACATATATAAAACATATATAAGATATATATCATATATAACAAGATATATTTATTATATATATATGATATAGATATATGTATGATATATATAATGGAATATTACTCAGCCATAAAAAAAAGAATGAAATCTTACCATTTGCGACAACATGGCTGGACCTAGAAGGTATTATGCTGAGTGAAATAAGTCAGACAGAGAAAGAAAATACCATATAATCTCACTTATATGTGGACTCTAACTTAACAAACAAACAAAAGAAACAGACTCACAGATACAGACAACAAACTGATGGTGGCAAGATGGGAGGGTGTTTGGGGGCTGGGTGAAAAAGGTGAAGGGATTAAGAGGTACAAATTGGTAGTTACAAAGTAGTCACAGGGAGGTAAAGTACAGCACAGAGAACATAGTCAATAATCTTGTAATAACTATGTATGGTGCCAGGTGGACACTAGACTAATCGGGAGGAATCACTCCATAAATTATATAAATGTCTAACCACTATGTTGTACAACTGAAACTAATATAATATTTAATTGAAAGATAAAAATAAAAAGTCAAGAGCAAGAGAGCAAGGACAGAGAGCAGCTCACCTAGAGCAGAGGCTGTTTTTTTGCAGGGCCAAGACAAAAACTGGAAGCCACAGCATGTTCTAAAGAGAAGCAAACTGTTCTTTGAGGAAAATAGTTCTTTCTCCTGCACCAAAACATAGGCTTCTATGGCTGTTAGGCGATTCATACCAGGAGGTCCTCAAATTGTGCCCTGCCAGTTCAATATTGTTTAGTCTTTTAAATGTAGGTACTTTCAAAGGCAATAAATAACATCTTAAGGTATAAAATTTATCTAAACTCCTCACCTTGATAACCAGGTAAGAGAATGACTGGGAAAAAAAAAAAAGAAGCTACAGAATGAGAGGAAGGGGGTGGGGAGAGAAAGAAGGCGGGAAGAAGGGAGGGAGAAAGGGAGGGAGGGAGAGAGGGGAAGAGAGAGAGAGAGAGAGAGAGAGAGAGAGAGAGAGAGAGAGAGAGAGAGAAAGACACACACACATACACACCATGGAAGGCTCAATGGCAAGAGAAGATCTCACAACTGCTTCCTGACAACAACCTTGCCAATCCATAAAATAAGAAAAATGTCACGCTGTGCCTTCCAACTTCTTCGAAGGCTTGCAAGGTTACAGTTGAAGTTGTCATAATGCATCCCGGGACTGTGAAGTAATTAGTTGCATAGGTCCACTCTGATAATTCTCGCCTAGGGCAATTTGAATGCCAAGTTTAGCTGATGATTGGCAGGAGAGCATTTAAAGAACACCATTTCTGTCATTCTGTTACCTGACCTGCTGCCAGTGGAGTCTTCCCAGGCTACTCCCAGTCTCATTAGTTGCCATGGATGCATCTCTTTATCTAAATGACATTTCAGACAACATCTGCCCTATTAGCACCCCTACAGAGGAGTGTGAGTTTTCCAAGGAAAATTCTGGAAACATCTGTTTTATTATTATTGTTGTCATCATCGTCATCATCATTGTCATCATCATTATTATCTCATTATGTAGTTTTCAGCTCATATGAAGTCTACATCTTCTGTTAAAGATTCATATAAGAAGACCAATGAATAACTTAAACTGGTCCTGGGAACAATGTCAAGCTTGACATCTCCAACCCCATGCTAAGATGAGCATACTGGAGCACAGAGAGGTTAGAGAGCCTGGCAGTATCACACAGCTAGTCAGCACCACAGCCAAGAATCAGGTCCAGGCAGGCACTTAACCACTACTCTGTTTCACTCGTGAATGGCCTAAGGTCATGGAGATGGCAGTTAATGGAGAGAGATTCTAACTCAGCCAGACTCCAGGTAGGGTGCCAAGGCTGTAGATGTTTGCACACATTTCACCTGAAGGCACATGCTTTCAATTCAGATCAGAATCTAAATGCTTCTGTGGCATAAACCTAGACCCCAGGAATCATCTAATCTAAGCATCTCAATTATGAGTGCTTTCTGATAACTGACAGCGGAGTGAAGGATTCATATTCAGGCCTTTCTAAGATGTATATTTAAGAGGATATATGCATTATAAAATCTCAGGCCCGTACCCCTGGGGGTTTCCAGGCAAAGGTGCTTAGGACTTGAATGATGGACTAGAGTTAGCTAGCAGGATACCACAGGGTAGGGGAGTGGAAGAGAAGGAAATAGCAAAGGGGAGGAAAAAGCAAGCGATGGGAAAGAAAGACAATATTGAGTACCTACTATGTTCCATGAATTCTGCCACACAATCTATGTTACTGCCCTTTACTTTCATAACAATCTATGAGGGATGTAATAATATCCCCAAGATTATCTTGCTGGCATGCAGAACAAATCAAAATTAACACTTTGTAAGCGGGCATAAAAAGCTATATGACGAGTTTACTCGTTTCCCACATACACTTTGTAATCGGGCATAAAAAGCTATATGACGAGTTTACTCGTTTCCCACATACAATGTGTTAAACTAGTGTCTATCCAACTTCAAAGCCCAAGCTCTTTCCATTACCCTCAAACTGCCTCCTCTAAGTTCAACTCCTCAATTTCAATTGTAGTGAGCAAAAACAATACTTGCTCGGTCTCTCTTGGACCCATTTCCCCATCTGTAAAATAGGGATCACAGTAGTTTTTTCCTCAGAATTGCTCTGAAGATTAAACGAGACAGTATTCATAAAGCACTGAGAACTGTTGATAATGCCACAATGTCAAAGACAAGACACGCCAGGCATTGTGCTAGGTGCAGTGCTAAGAAATCACACCAGCCTGAGCCAACATACCTCAGGCCAGTACAGCCTACAACCCTCCGTGAGCATCGCAGACACAAGCAGGCGACTTTACTGTGCACACAGAGCACCAGGGGATCTGGTGACAATGCAGATTCTAATTCACTAGATCTGAGTGGGGGTCCTGAGCTTCTACCATTCTAACAAACTCCCAGATCATGCTCCAGCCTGGAGACCACACTTGGAGTCACCAGGTCCTAACTAGAGAACAGCTTTCCCAATTTCCTACTCTGTAAATTTCCCTCCCAAGTGCCTGAGATAATGAAAACAAGCCAGGGAAAATAAATCATCTTCAACAACCAAATGTCAAATAAATTAAAGTCTCAAGCACTGAGACTATAAAAGCTATTGAAAGCAGCTTCCTAGGGCTCCTGGGAGTGACGCGCCTTTCTGCACATTCTCCTGGCAGCCAGATAATCACAGAGGAGTGAATGCCTCCGTTTTGTTCTCCCTCCTGAATCAAAAGGAATACGGAGAAATCTGCAGTCTGGCTCCAGGACCAATGTGAAGCTGAGTCCTTCTGCAATCCATTTGAACCCCCAAATTTAGCCAAAGAAGGCAGAAGACTAATTAGCTTATGTTTGTTAGAATATATGTAGTCTTTCTCCTCTTACGGTGTTCCTTCTGACTTCATCTAGCTGCTTTTTCCCAGCAACATTCCAATTTCATTTGCACTATTATGAAGACAGATGCTGCCAAGATCATTTGTTATTAAGTGACCACAGGAAACGGCAGGGATTGTGATAAGTAATTGAAATTATATCACGTAACAGCCAGACAGACCCCCTTCACTTGAGCCCCTCAGGGTCCTGGGGTAGCATCAATTAAGACAAATTAAGACCAAGGAAGTTGGGTCGGAAGAAATATTATTTCTCCCAAGAAATATAACTGGCCCTGTAGGGAGAGATTTAGGCCACAGGAGTCAAGAAATGTTTCAAGTCTGACTCTCAGAAAAGCTTTCATAAACATTTTATGAGCTCTAAAATTACAATAACTCACCAAGTGGTTCATTCCACTTCTGCCTTTTCCCAAACACAACACCCAGACTGCCCACATCCGAACAAGAGGGGTGTGGGGTGAAGAGCATATGCACATGGAGCGTGTTCCTTTCACTCTTTGGCCTTGGCAGCCACAGAGCCCATCTTGTCCTGGCACTGTTAGGATTCTGTGATCCTTGTCCATGAGGTACAATGAAGAAGCCAAGCTAGAAGAGCTGGATTCTGCCTAGCCTGTTTTCACACACCTAGCCTGTTTTGCAGAACCTGCTCTAAATGGTCTCATCTAAAGCACAGAACTGTACTGGTCAGGAACACAGACCTTGCCATTAGGTGTGGGGCTCTGAAACTTAACTATGAATGTGACCTTGGATAAATTACAGCTTCTCTTAGTCTCACTTTATTTATTCGTGAACAAAAGCACCAACCTCTGGGCTGGCCGAGTGGCGCACTGGTTAAGAGCTGGTTTTGGGATGCCAGCGGCCCCGGTTCGGATCCCACATATGAGGGCCAGTGACACTGCCCTCTACAGCTAAGATGGTGAACATCAGCTCCACCTGGAGCTGGGCTGCTGTGAGGCTCCGGAGACTGTGTAGGCTGCAGCCCCTGCTGCAGTGGGCTGCCACAGGCTACAGTGAGGGGCCGGCAGCCAGCGTGAGCCGCCGGCAGCCAGTGTGAGCCACCAATAGCCGCGGTGAGCGACCATCCAGAGGCCGGCGACTGATCTGCCTCATCCGGGAAGAGCACAATGACGATACTAACATGGGCCAGTGAAGCAACGTCCTCCGCAACTAGACTGAAGAACAAAAAGACGGCAACTTGTCTGTTCCCCTTCCCCGGTTCCCCAACGCTGTTCCCCTCCCCCAATTCCCCAATAAAATCTTAAAAAAAAAAAAAAAAAGCACCAATCTCTAAGGTTGCTGGGAAAATGGAATAACACAATGTATAGACAATTCTTAGCACAACGATGGCACGTGTAAATACTATTCCTATCCTGCCTTGCAGGGCTCCCTAACTGTAAATAAAAGAAGAAACAAAATTGCAAGATTTGGCCTCTGTAACTATACAGCTGATTCCATTTTAATATTAAATCAGTGGATGATTAATAATGTAATTCAACACCTAAAGATAACTGTTCCTGCACTCTGTGGGCCTCAGCATCCCAGTCTGCAAAACAAGGTGATTATGTTAAATTGCTTATGGAGGCCTCTCAGTTCCAAAGGGAACTGTCTAGATATTGTTGAGCGATATGCTCCAGGATGCAATCAACTCCTCCAAAGACTGCCTCCTCAATGATGAGGTGGGGGCTGAGCCCATGTTAGGGCTGCACAAAAAGTAACTATCTCACATTACTTTACCTGATAACTCTCTGTGTGTCTCTTCATTCCATCACCTCACACCATGGTTATTACCATGCCCTGGACACAAACTGAGGTGCCAAGTTCTCTAGGATACTTAAATGAGTGAGATGTCGCCCCTAGAACCAAGAGACTCACAGAGCAGTAACATAATCAAGTCAGGTAACTAGTGAATGCAAAGGCTGCAGATGTCAGGCAGTGGGAATAGCTGTTTTGCTACCAATGCCATAAAAAGTGGTGATGGTGCCCTTCAGGGTACTTCCCACAGACCCCAACACTTAAGTAAATAATAGCAACCACTACAACCCCTGTGATTAGAGCCGCTTCTATTATTAGTGCTTAACTGTTTGCTCTGTACCAAGCCTATACCAGCTATCATGAACCCTCCATAAAAATCCCCTGAATTAGGTGTTTATCCTCAGTGGGCTACAAACATAGGTCATCTTCCTGCTATGGCTTCTTCTAGTAGCAGACAGCTCATTCAGTTTTGTTTTTTTAGTCTAAGAAGCTACACTTGATTCATATGAACCCCTCCTGATTACAGCTGTTTAGACCATAGAATGGACAAGAACTTGATGTAGAGCAGTCAGTTCACCGACTGGCTGAAAAAGCATGACTTGGCCAATTAAATTCTCCAGCCTTCTCTGGCCAGGCTACGCATTAGAATCACCTGATGACCTCTTTAAATATACAGGCACTAGACTCCATCACAGACCAATTAAATCAGTCTGGGGGGAAAAGGGAGTGCATTTACAGGGTCTGACAATTAAATTCGCAAACTCATTGCAACGATGTTGCTAACTTTTTTTGATATCAGAGGGATTATTCATTATAAATTTTACCAACTGGACAAACAGTTAACCAAGTTTACTATTTGGAAGTGTTGAAAAGGCTGAGTGAAAAATTTAGATGAAAACAGCCTGAACTTTTCACCAACAATTCATGGCTCTTGCATCACAACAATGCTCCAGCTCACACGGCACTGTCTGTGAGGGAGTTTTTAGCCAGTAAACAAACAACTGTATTGGAACACCCTCCCTACTCACCTGATCTGGCCCTCAATGACCTCTTCCTTTACCTGAAGATAAAGGAAATATTGAAAGGAAAACATTTTGATGACATTCAGGACCTCAAAGGTAATACGACAGCTCTGATGGCCATTCCAGAAAAAGAGTTCTAGAATTGCTTTGAAGGGTGGACTAGGTGCTGGCATCAGTGCATAGCTTCCCAAGGGGAGGACTTCAAAGGTGACCGTAGTGCTATTCAGCAATTAGGTATGTAGCACTTTTTCTAAGGTGAGTTCGTGAGCTTAATTGTGAATCCATGTACATATTTTGCAAAGCTCTCTTGTTGATTGTAATATGAAGCCAAGGGTATCACAGCTTTAGAGGAGTGGTCCCCAAAGTAGCAACATCTGCATCTCCTAGGCACTTGTTATAAATGTCAGGCCCCACCCCAGACTGTCTGGATCAGAAACTGCACTGGTGCTGCCCAGCAATCTCCATTGAAGAAGCCCTCCAGGTGATTTGATGCACACCAAAGTCTGAGCACCACAGCTCTGAAGCCTTGTCACTCAAAGCACAGTCCATCAACCAGTAGCACTGACACCCCCTGGAAACATGCTAGAAACACAACATTCTGCCCAACCTAGACTTCACGAATCAGAATTGGCATTTCAACATCATTGCCAAATGACTGGTGTGCACACATTAACATTTGAGAAATATGGGAGAAAAAAATTAATGAGTTTCAAAGGAAGATGTTAAAAAATTGCCAAAATTGAAAGTACTGATTCTTTACAACAGGGAGGTGAGCTCTGCCTAAAGGGAATTCAACAGAACAAACTGACGGGCCGGCCGAATGGTGTGGTGGTTAAGCACTGGCCTTGGAAGCCAGCGGCCCCGGTTCGGTCCCACATATGAGGGCTAGTGACACTGCCCTCAAAAAAAAAAAAAAAAAAAAAAAAAAAAAAAAAAAAAATTTTTTATTTAGAACAAACTGAGGGGCTTTCTCACCCTATTGGTACAGACACCCAGAGATTTCAGTAGGCAAGAATCAGTGCTGCCAGTAAGAATAGGTCACATTGGTCAGGGTGTGGGATGGAAACTAGATTTATAAAGCAGAAATTGAGGGAGACTGGTAGGGAAAACCTGCTGGGAATGGCAAGATGAAGACATGAAAAAGCAGAGGAAGATTATTGTATGAAAAGAACTACACGGACAAGTAAAAAGAGGCAGAAACGGGGTCGGGGCTGCATAGAGAGAGAAAAAACAAGAGAGAATAAAAAGTATCTGATCCCTAGAGTTGCCTTAGTGCCTCCCATCTTCTCAGCTTGGGTTCTAGTTCAGCAGTATCCTCATAATAAGCAGCTCTTCTTGAGATGATTTGAAACGGTTCCTAACCCTAGAACTGTAAGCACTCATTTTGTGTTGTGGCCACCCAAGAGTGCTCCCTTGCTATCTCAGAAGAGGGGTTTGCTAAAATTATACAAAATGATATAACTGATAAGAAAGCAAACCCTCCCACCTTTAGTGGAAATAAAGATCCCTATGAATAGCTAAAAAAATGATTCATACTGTCTACTGGAAAATATCCACCTCAACAAAAGCACAAGGTACAAAATCTTATTATCTTATAAGCAATGTATCTACATGTTCCAGCGCCATGGGCATTGGACCAATGCAATCCATGTACTCAAACCATGAAATATAAAATTACCAAAGAAAGAAGGCTGCCTGTATCCGCTCATGCTTCAGCAAAGAGCTTACTTTGCTACAAGAAACGCCCTGTGTTCCCTGGAATGTCCAGATATCAACCTGTCTTCCATTTCAATCTATTTCAAGGGTGGCTCACACCTATAAGACTTATGCCCTTGCACAATTCTCCATGAACAAGTGGATATTGTTCCTTTGTTCTCTCTGACCCATAAACCACAATGCAAAATAAGTGAGGAAGAAGGATATTATAATATAGATAACCTTGACTACATTCTGAATTATTTTTTAAGCAAATCATTTACAATGTTGGAACTTGATTACAAATAACATACTTTTCATTCAGTCACTCCACAAATATATATGGAGCACCTGCTATGTTCTACAGGACACGCCCATGGCTGAACTGGAAACAGTGAACAGGTTCTGTTTGGGAGACAGACCACTGTGCAAACATTTAGAAAAGAAAAACACATAGATTAAAGAATAATACGTGTAACATAGTCTGATTTCAGAAAAAAAAATACACCAACCAAAACATCAACATACATGTGCATATAAAATACACCTTAAAAGTTCTGGTAAGATAGTTTCTAAATCAAATGTGAGCAAACACTTTAAGTAAAGGGCTAGATAACAAATATTTTCAGCTTTGTAGGCCATAGAGTTATTATCACAACTACTCTGTGGTTACAGTGTGAAGGCAACCATAGAACTTTCACACATTAACAAAAATGGCATGGCTTTATTGATAAAGCTTTATTTACAAAAGCAGGTGACAGGCCAGATGTGGTCCGCAGGTGCAGTTCGTAGACCCCAGTGCTAACTTATGAAAAGTAGGTTTCTTTGGAGGAGCAAGACTGGAGGGAGAGGTGGAAGAGTTAAGAAAGAGTTTGAAAAGAGTTTAAAAAGAACCTTCACTTTTACCCCACATACTTGAAAATTATGCCCATCACTGAATCCTCAGTGCCTGGCACACGGCAGTCACAAATAAGGAATTATTTAATAAATCAATAAGTGACTGAGTTCAATTTTTGAAGAACAGAATTTTAACTTCTAAAACATGCGTTAAGTATAATAAATATACTGATAGAAGAAGTACAGGATAATTCGGGGGCACATAAAAGGGGTGCCAAACCCAGACTGACAGTGTCAAGAACTGGTTCCCAAGAAACTAGGACCCAGCTCATTAAGGCCGCCATTGCATATAGTGATATGGAGATGGGGAAGAGTGATGCCTCACACGTGCACAAGGCAACAGAAAGAGACAGAACGTTTACCCAAAATTTGACCAGACCATTAATTAGCTCAAGTGGGAGGCTCAGAAGCCACAGGGTTAAAGCTGTGGCCCAGCAAGGCAGCTCCTGGAATCTACAAACCATCCTCCCTGTCCCCAACTATGCCAGACTGGGACAAATGCAGGAAGAAGAGTCGGGTTCCCCCACTGACAGTAATGCCATCCAGACTCATTCACGGAAGGGGCAAAGTGGAGAGACCCTCAGCCTACCTGCTGAATCAGGATTTTGAGAACAGTGAGAAATTACAGGTGTGAGCTCTTCCCTACCAGCCTAAGTCTGTGGACAATTGCTGCCCTGTAGCAAAGTGTCAGTCACATCTCTCCTGTGAACAAAGACAAAACTGCCGCTCTTTCCCTAGGAGCCCACACCACACACTGCTCCTGACATTTGAATGGTTGTCATTCAAACCATCCCCTATGGAGGGAGAGACTAAATCCTACCTCTGTAACTTCCAGCTGCCTTCATAACAAATTACAAATGAAACTGCTTGGCCTTTTAAGCTGATTTTTAAAAGACCAAAATAGATAGGTTAGTTTAATAAGTAAAAATAGACAACAATGTTAGGTATAGCACATTCTTTGTATTCATAGATACAGAGTTAACCAAAATCGGCATGTTCACATGCAAAAAATCCCCTTTGACCCTTTCTTAGTTCTCATTATCTGGTGTGGCTTGGGAAAGAAAAACATGTCACTTTTCTTCAAGGACTTGTATGTGGATCTTTGGCTCCACTAGCTGGTAGTAATTTAAACATAAATGAAAGTGAAGTGGTGGTGGGGAAATGTGGCTAAGGACAGGATCATGAAGAAGCGTGCTACTGTAGAACTCGATCCCTCTTTCAGAAGGCTGAATCCACAGGCTGAGGAGAAACTGTGTGTACTGAGAGTGTAGGTTCCTAGAGCTAATACTGTGTCTAAGAAGAGCCAACACCTCCAATGTTGGGAAGACATGTTCTGTCCCACCAACAGTGTATCCCCAGACAGGCTCTCTGAGACCCTCGCTTTTCTCAGCGCCCTCTCTCGGCTGTTTCCTACATATTTTAGGGCCTTCCATGCCATCAAACAGCTCCAGGTCCTCATCTTCCAACAGCTAATGTCTCTTGGCATCGCATCTAGACAACAGCTCCTGGTACTCAGGGTCCATTCTGAGCCCTCCAGTGACAGCTAAACTCATCAATCCATAGCTAACACTATTAAGGATTATTTTTGGGAGCCTTAAGAGCCAGATCTGGGGAGAAAGACTGTGGAACATTTGTGGCAAGCTCTGAGGTGTCCTCCTTAATCCTGAGACAGGTTGAGGGAGGTGGGGTGGGAGCAGGGATAAAGCCAAAGAGGAGCTGTTATCCCTCTGAGAGCACCATGCCCAGGAAAGAACAGAACCAACATTCTCTCAGTTCAAATGAGTCACGGTCTAGGTCTTACATTTTTCCTCAAGTTTGGCCTCCATGGGCACAGGGTAATTAATACAAATTGAGTCCCAGAAATGGTGTTATTTGTTCAAGCCCCCTACTGATTTTTCTGAATATCCAGGGGAAATTGTCATGAGGATTGGAAGGCACCATGGTCTTATAATAGTGAATTTTCTCTTTTAAAGTGCTCTGGTTTAACACATATGATTGTCCTGAAGGCAGAAACAGTGACATGATCTCACTATTTTCTCAGCTGTTGCCACAGGAGCCATAATACAGACTCTTCAAATGTTTGATGGATGAATGAATGAATGAGTATGGGAGGGATTTTTACAGTAATTCAACATTAGACTACCCTGGAGTAATTTTACACTCAATCCAACTCTTGGTGAAGGCCTTTTTCATACCTTAATTATTTATTGCTCTTCAGTATAATTATGGAACATGCATTCTTCATACATCCTCTATAACTGTATATTACTAAATTTCAGACTATTGACTTTTTGTAGAAAATCCACACTCCAGGCTGGGAGTATTCTCACAGGGTTCCCACATTGTATCTCACTTTAGCCTGCCACCCTCTGGGAGACATCCAGGGGATGGCATACACATTATACACTGGGAAAAACCACCCACTTCTGCCATGTCCCCTTGGGTTCCTGATGTGGACAGAGATTCCAGCCAGATGGCCTTTCTCCTAGACAGAAATCCTGACTGCCTTACCTGAACTCAATCTGTGCCTATCGTTGTCTCTCTTCCCCTTCCCTCATCACTTGAACTTTAAGAAATTTTAGAATGTTATTACAACTCTAGACCTGTCTAGTATGGGTGGGATTGTGTTCCCCCAAAATTCATATGTTAAAGTTCTAACCTCCAGTACCTCAGAATGCAACCTCATTTGAAGATTGAGCCTTTGCAGAGGTGATCAAGTTGGAGTGTGGTCATTAAAATGGGCCCTACTCCAGCACAACTGGTGTCCTTACAAACAGCGGGAATTCAGAGCAAAACATGCCAACGGGAAAGCACCATGCCAACCTGAAAATAGCCAATTATAAGCCAAGAAAAGAGGTCTGAGACAGGTCCTTCCCTCACAGCTCTCAGAAGGAACCAACCCTTCCCACAACTTGATTTTGGACTTCCAGCTTCCAGAATTGAAGCAGTAAATTTCTGTTCTTTAAGTCACCCAGTTTGTAGTACTTCATTACATCAGCCCTAGGAAACTAATAGGTGTCCCCAACTTCAGGCCATGTCTGCAGGGACAGAGCCGGAAGTCAAACTGCCGAGGCTCAAAGCTTGCTTCCTCCACTTGCTAGATGTGCAACTTCAGTTCTGTTACTTGCCCTCTCTGTCCATCAGTTATTGCATCTCTAAAAAGAGACTTACCAGAATAATACCTCTAAGTCCAATTACGATGGTTAAATGAGATCATTCAGCCCAGCGTCTGACACATAGTAAAAGCTCAATCACTGTTAGCCGTTGGCTTTGGTGGTAGCGGTAGTTCATGGTAGTAGTAATTGTTATACAGGCATTATGATATACACTAAAAGGAAAACAGGGTTTCAACACGAACAGACCCGGGTTCAAACATATGTTCCATTTCTTAGAAGCTTGATGACTTTGGATAATTCATTTTTACCTCTCTAAACCTCAGTAAATTGGAGATAATCTAAAAATTGGAGATAGTCGTACATCTGTCATAGAGTTGCTATGTAGATTAAATGAGAAAGTCAATATACAGTGTTTAGCACTGTCTCAGGCTCAGAGTGAAGCCCTAATAAATGGCCACTTCTAAATACAGATGATCTGATTCCTCTCCTCACTCCCACTTCACTTGGTTTTTCCACCACATCCTTTCCCTGAGCCTCAAAAAGATACATAATTTTGCAAGACAAAAAGACTGGAAACAGTTAAGCCACAGCTGTTCATCTTGCCAACTAACTGTAGTGTGGACAATACCATTAAAATGCATTAGTGCCCCCGTACGTACGAGATGGCAGGCTCAACCCAGGAGGGCAGTTCATTTCCAAGCCCACATGTTCTCCAACCAAAATGAGCCACGCATCTCTCAAAGGCACTTGTGAACAGTATTCCAAGGTCACTGCCTAGGATAGGAAGTTGTCCCTCAGCAGTCACACAGCTGACATTCCCTTTCTTTTGCCTGCAAGGCCCCTGAAGTCTTCTGAGTGAAATCTTTTTGCCTTCAAAGGCTGTGCTGCAGGTGGAAGTTACTGACGGCTGCGTGCCTGGGGCTCTCTACTCCAAGTGATTCATAAAACATCTCTGTTTTTTTAAAACATATACATAAAGGAGCTAAGAAGGTGTCATAAGGGATAAAACATCATTTTCCTTCTTTCAAACCATCTCACACACTTGAAAATCTTCTCAAGTATCTTATCAATGATGTTGAGCATTTGCCATTATTTTCCACATAAGTGCTAATGCTAGCCTTCAAACAAATCTAGTCCAAATGCACAAAGAAGCACAGTTTATTATTTTCATAATCCTGTAACCCTTACCTCTCTAAATCATTTTTCCACTAGTAACTAAGTATTCCTATAAATTATCCTTAAAAACTCCCATTTTTAGGAAGGGTGGTTACTTAGGAAGGATGATTGATTCTTTTTTTTTTACCTGATGGAAGAGAAAACCAAAGTTTAATGTCTAGTTTATAGTTTACATGATGCTATCTAAGTACTGTCCCCACTGCCATTCAATTCCTCTCCCCACCAAGTCCCTAAGCACTTAATTGTCACTCGTGAAACTTTCCTCAGTTTTTATGGATTCAATTTACAACAAGTACTTGGAGAGCCACTCCAGCAGCAAAACGTTCCCCTCAGGGACCTATATTGGAAGAAATAACATGGAGGGAAAGAAGTTATGTCTTAGTGTCAAGATGCAGGCAAGTAGGCATGAGATTGGGGGACAAATGCTAGTATGAATTAGGCTATGAGAACACAAATGCCACACAGAGCCAGCCAGGAAGCTCAATGAGGATGAAGGTCCTCTCTGGCTCGTACAGTGTAGTGCCCCAGGCACCTGGCATGGTGTTGACCCAGAGGTTCACAAGTATTTTGTAAATACCAGATATACTTGTATACTGAGACTCTTTGGTATAAGACACACTACTTTATTCAATTTTGTATCCCACATATATCTACCATGGTGTTTTTTTATGTAATACTTATTCACCTGCGTGGTCACCGGTACATTAAATACTTGTATTCCATGCTTTGAATTAGAAAGTAGGCTATGCATTATCTCCATTAATATTCACGATAATCTTATTGGGCAAAGTACTAACACCCAATTTACAAAGAGAAAAACAGAACTCAGAAAAGCTAAATGAGCTGCCCTAGGTCCCACAGCAACGGGTAGCGAGGATTAAATTTGAACTCAAGTCTGTTTGACTCCAATGTTTATAATATTTCCTCTACCATGTATTTCCCGAAAAGTGTTAATAGCATTCACAAATGCTCATGTTTGTGCGCACGCGCACACACACACACACCTACACACACAAATTATTGGCACAGTCAAATTATTGACTTGTCGGAGAAGTCATGATGTATTTTTTCTGGTTTTGGTTGCAAAAATGTGTCATGACTTTTCCGACAACCCGATAGTTCAGGAAGATTGTTCTCTTTACTACAGACCTTCTCAGAGCCTTTTCCGTGCTGATATAAAGTATACATCTCCAAAAAGACTCTAAGATTAAGTGACTTTGCCCAAACTAATTTTACAGAATACTGTGTTCATGGAGCATCTAATGGGACCATTGTTCCATAAAGTAGATTTGGATAAACAGTGTACTATATCACCACATATCTTAATAAACACCTGTTTAAGTGAAATTATCTGGTCTTAGGTCTGGGGACACCAGTTACCTGGCACAGCATGTGGGACATCTTCTTCTCTACCATGTCATTAAGGCCCCAAATCCCTTAACTCTTCACAGAAATTGAATAAAAGGAATTTCACTTAGCAGAAACTAGTGAAATTCTGAAGTTACTGTCATAGAAAAAAGTGAACCAACCCACAGCTTCCCTGGGCCATTGATATGCTTAGTAGCAGCTACATCTTAAAGCTCCAGAAATACACTGGAGTACAAAGGTAGGAGAGAGTACTATTTCATTAAACGGAGGATTTTCTCATTTTTCACCCTTCTCCTATTCCACATGTATCCCTTTTGAGATCACTTCAGGTTCCATATTCTTTCTCTCTTAGTAAAAAATTTGTTATTTAATCAGATCTCCAAAGTGTCTGAATAGAACAATAGCCTCCATATTTAACAGAAGTTGAGACTAGGGAGTCTTACAAAATCAACATTCCAGATTTCCAATCCTAGAAGTTACCTCATTTACTTTCTTTCTTTCTTTTTTTAATTCAAGTTTATTGGGGTGACAATTGTTAGCCAAGTTACATAGATTTCAGGTGTACAATTTTGGAATACATCATCTACATATATATATCATAGCGCTTTCAGTCTCATTTTTTTTAGTGTGACTTAAGACAAGCTTCAGACTCTGGTATGTCACTTTGAATGTTGCTCCCCCTTTCCCTTCCTGCCACCAATATCAGACCTTTTACCTCAGAGGCTACTATGCCTAAAGGTATGCTATGTCTGCCTGTTCATTCATTCATTCATTCATTCACTCACTCCATAAATGGTTCCGGCACATAACAAATTTCTGAGAATGCAAAATGAAAAGGACATTGTGCCTGTCATTGTTGACCGGCACAGCACACTGCATTCAGAGATAGAGGCTGCACTGAAAGTAAAACAATGATCCCTACGTCAGCCTAAGGGGACACAAGAGTGTTCCCAGAATAAGAATATGGAAATCATGAGGTAGACTTGTTTGTTCTACAAATATTATTGAATACCTACCATGTGCTAGGGACTAGTCTACACATTAATCATATCTCAGACATTAGATGTCTCTTTTTTCATAGGGTTTACATTCCAACAAAAGAACATAGATAAAGAAGTAAATTTTTTTTTAAAAAGAAAAAGAAAGAAAATGTCAGGTAATAATAAATGCTTTGTTGAACATAAAGAAGTTGATATGATAGAAAGTGGCTGGTGATATGTTTTAGGTCAGATGATGAAGAAAATCCTCTCTGAGGAGCTGACATTGAGCTGTGACTTCAAACAAGGCAAGCATGCCAAGATCCAAGACAGTGGTTTTCGGGCAGAGGAAACGGCTAGAGCAATGCCTCAAACCAGCTTGGCCTGTTTTGAAACAGAAAGAAGTCCCTTGTAGCTGGTGCTTAAGAAATAAAAGGAGGCAGGAGATGGGATAGTGACACATCACTCAAAGCTTTGTAGGGAGGCCAATGAAAGGGATTTTGAATTTTTTTTTAACATCATGAGGGTTTATCAGATGCTTTTCAATTGGTGAGTGACAACAATACTACTTGCTGTCTGAAGAAAGGACGGCAGGAAGGTAAGAGCCCACCCTTCCCCTCAGTGGCACGCCATAGGAATCTACTCAGCACACTTCCAACCCTTTTAGTTAGCAGCCCATGCTAAGCTCTTGATGACAAAGGAAGCCTTCTTTCTCTGATTTCCCCATGTCCCCTTTGTACCAAAGCCAGCACTGAGTCAGTCAGTAACTGCCTTGAATTCCACCAGTAACCTTTTTGTCCACATGGCCCAGGGACAAAGGATTTGTCAAAAGTTCCCTTGAGCAATTTTCTCAATTTCTTCATTTTGCCATTTCTCCACAAGTTCCCTCTCTTCATTCCCTCATTACCTAGACTCACTAACCCTCCTGGGAAACATCAAGCTCACAACCACATTTCCAACTCTTTATTCTCAGCATAACCCCCCAAAGCATCTGAATCATAACTACATTTAAATGACCATCAGTGAGATTGGTGATTGCTTTTTCTTCTTATAGGATATGGAGGGAAAGACTTACACTGCTTCTTTTTGCCTCTTGCTTTCCATTCTCCCCTATCCAAGATTTAAGAATTACACATACTGTCCCATCTGTTGCCCTTCCATTCATTAATTTCAGCCGTGGTGACATATAAAGTTATTCAGTTTCTTAGTCATTCATTCAAAGCAAAAACAAAAAATTAAAAATTACTAGCCCACTGACAACCAGGTAATTGAGACATAGATTCTTGTCCTCAAGAGATATGAGGGATAGTGAAGACTACAAAGAAAGCATAATGTGCAAAAGGTCCCAAGCGAATGGTGCTCTCAATGAAAGGAATATTCTTCATTCAAAATTCAAAACAGCATCCCAAAATGCTCCTTATGTCTCAGTGACACACAGATACGCTTTCAAAATATGACCTATAACTTTAGCTGTAAGTGCCTTTTTTCTTATAGGAAAGACTATACATGTTTATTATAAAAGATTAGAAAATACTGTTGATCAATTAGAAGGAAATATTAACATTCCAGTTTCTAAAACCCAAAAATAACCACTGTTAGCTCCTTGAAATGAAACTTTTTAGGTAGACAGAAATACAGAAGATAGATAGATGATAGATAGATAGATAGATAGATAGATAGATAGATAGATAGATAGATGATAGATAGATAGAATGACTGACCTATATGAGGTTAGTTTGTTAATAAAAATAGAGTCATGCTCTACATGTTACCTTAAACCTAAAATTTTCACTTTATGTATAAAAAGATGTCTTTTCATGTGGATAAATGTTTACCTATAAAATATTTTAATATTAACTTGCTGTTTTTTTCCCCAGAACCTTCCTTCTTTGTGTACTACACCTGCTGCTCTGTGCTTATTGTACTTCCCACCCCATCCACAGCTCTGGGACACTGGAGGAGCACTTCCCAAAAGAGGCTGCCCTCTTGGTATGTTCTGACACACTGGGGTACAATGGAGAATCCCCAGGACACTTGGATGCTCCTTCTGCCCCATCTCTATCTAGCTGTGCATCACTGGGCAAGTTTCTTTCCTTCTCTGGTCTCAGGTTCCATTCTAAAGTTAAATATGGATGTTATTTATATTATTTATTCTAGTATTCCTTCCTAATACTGTAGAAAAATTAGATTATGTATCCTTCAATTATAAAGGACACAGTTTTTCTGTTCCATCTGGTCCAATGAACATAAATACTCTCTAATAGACACATACACATTGATGACAAAATTCCAGACTAAAGAAGTATAAACTGAACTGCTCCTGAGAATGTCTCAGACCATCTTCAGATGAAAAGGTGGGGGTGAAAGGGGAAAGCATGGAGGTAGATCCGGAACCCACTACTATTTCTAACTCTGATCAATAACTAGCCCTACCCTACAACTTAAGACTGTGTGTAATATGGAGAACTACAGCCAGAAGACTAAGCAGAATAGCAGAAACCATTGCTGAAATCCCCGAAGGCTCGGGAGTGCCCATCTGGACAAATGACCTCATTAGGATTTCACTCAGAGGGGAATAGAAGATGTGTCTCTGATTGCTAGACTGAAACATGTTTAAATTGCCCTTTACCTGATGCTTGACATTTTCAGGGAAAAGGAAAAGTTCTCATCTGAAACAAGACGGATTTAGGGCGGGAAGGGGACAGAACTTCCTAACAGCAAATAGAACATTACAAAATTATTGTATAATAGCAAGGGGGGTGAGGAAGGGAAAACCAAAATGAAAGAATAAGGGACCATTGAAATAAATTGCTACTTTTAGACAACGGGCTACTAAGCAGCTTTCAAAATGATGGTTGTATAAATCTTGTTAAATTGCTCAGAATCCATGGTTAAGGTGGAAAAGGCAAACTCCAAATCAGCATATATAGTACAATTCCTTTTTAAAAAAAGAAAAAGTCTACGTTTACATCTTTGTAACAAGATTTATGTCTGGCTAGTGGGAGAATAAGCACATTTTTTTCTTAAATATATTTCTAACTTTTCTGTTTATAAGCTAAAAAATTATGGAAATTTTAAAAATTAAATGCATATATGTTGTGTGGAACTTCCTTTTTTTAATTAAACTTTACTGGGGTGACAATGGTTAATAAAGTTATATAGGTTTCAGGTGTACAGTTCTGTAATACATCATCTATATATCACATTGTATGTTCTTCTAGCAGCCTTCTGCTAAGGATTACATAGCTCCTTCTACCCTGTTCAACTGAGGCAGGTATAACTTTTCAAGCTGCTTTATCTCTAGCTCTTCTACAAGTGTCTTTTATCATTCCTACTTTTAACTTGTTTCTTTCCAGTCTTTTATGTCATTGACCAAATTATCCAACCTCTGAGTCAGAAGGGGCTTTTTAGATAGATTTTATGCATTCAAACCTCCTACTCTGTATCAGGTAAGATACAGATCAGTTATTAAGCAGAAAACCTCAACTCTACTGTCTAAACCAGAGTTCAGCAAACTGTCACCTGAGTATCTGTTTTTGAAAATAAATTTTTATTGGAACACACACATGCTCATTTGTTTACACACTGTCTACTATGACTGCTTTCACACTACAGTTACAGTGTTGGCCTACAAAGTCTAAAGTATTTATTATGTGTCCCTTTACAGAAAAAGTTTGCCAACTCCTGCTCTAAACAATTAAAATAAATAAATAAATAGTTTGATTACTTCACAAAGCTAGAAACTCAAAGATGGGAAACTCCAGGATTGGTTTATTTGTCAGTTTAATGACGTTCATCAACGATCTGGTTCTTTCCAAATATTCACTATTCCATCCTCATTGTATCGGCTTTATCCCTAGACCAGCTCCCCTCATAGTTGTAAGATGGCTGCAGTGGTTCCAGGTATCACATTCTGACCTAGACTCTGTGTCCATAAAAGAAGATGCCATCCCTTCTGATATGCTTTCTTTTCTGAATGGAGAAGCTTTTCCCTTTGGGGGAAAACATCTCCTCTTCATATCTCATTGGTCAAATTTCATCAGCTGCCATCATGTGCTCAAGCCTAAAGCACTCAAGAGGCTGGAATTTCTTATGGCTTAGACTAATCAGTTTACAAATGAGCTACAGCTGGAAATGTGCTCTGGTAGGCAGAGTATCTCTTAGGAATTGGCTTGACATTGCATAACATGGTACTCAAATTACAGGGACCTAAACTAGGGCCCATTATTCTATCATGTTACAAGAAGTCCAAAAGAGATCTAGGACTGGTGCAGAAGCCTGAAGATATATTAAAGTCCAACACACATATCTGTAGATCTTAGTCTTTACCTGACTGTCACAAGATGATTACTGTAGCACCAGACATCATGTCCACAGTTTATAGAGAAAGAACAGAAATGGCGGAGAGGGGGAGGAAGAGGCCAAATGACAATGCTCCCTTTTTAAGAGCTTTTCTAGTACCCCATATAACAAGTCCCCCATTCATCTCATTTGCAGAATTATGTCACATGATCATTACTACCATATACAACAAACTCACAGCTAACATTATACTCAACAGTGAAAAACTGAAAGTGTTTCCTCTGCGACAAGGAACAAGACAAGGATGCCCACTCTCACCACTTTTATTGAATATAGCACTGGCAGTCCTACCTAGGGCAATTAAGCAAGACAAGGAAAGAAAAGGCAACCAAATATGAAAGGAAGAAGTAAAATTGTTGTTATTTGCAATGATATGATTTTGTATATAGAAAATCTCAAAGACCCAACCAAAAATCCTGTTGAAACTAATCAATAAATTCAATTAGGTTGCAAGACATAAAATCAACACACAGCAGTCAGCTGCATTTTTTTACAATAAAAATAAAACATCTGAAAAACAAATAAAGAAAATTATCCTATTCACTATAGCATCAAAAACAATAAAATACCTAGTTATAAATTTAACCAGGGAAGTGAAAGAGCTGTACACTGGAAAGTACAAAACATTGTTGAAAGAAATAGAAGACACAAATGGAAAGACACCCTGTGTCATGTATTGGAAGAATTAATACTGTTAAAATGTCCATACTACCGAACTCAATTCCTATCAAAATTCCAATAGCATTCTTCACAAAAATAGAAGAAAAAAAAATCCTAAAATTTGTGTGGAACTAAAAAGACCCTGAATAACCAAAGCAGTTCCTGAGAAAGAAGAACAAAGCCAGAGGTTATCACACTTTCTGATTTCCAACTATACAAAGCTATAGTAATTAAAACACTATGGTATTGGCATAAAAATAGACACACAGACCAACAGAACAAATAGAGAGGCCAGAATGAAACTCCTGTATACATGGTCTACTACTACTCGACAAGGGAGCCAAGAATACCCAATGAGGAAAAGATAGTCTCTTCAACAAATGGTGCTGGAAAAACTGGATAAATGCATGCAGACAAATGAAACTGGACCCCTATCTTATACCATTTCCAAAAATGAACTTGGAATGGATCAAACAATCAAATATAAAACCTGATACCATAAAACTCAGAAGAAAATGGAGGGAAGAAGTTCTGCAACATTGGCAACGATTTTTTGGATATGACACCAAAGGCATAAACAACAAAAGAAAAGTCAACAAATGGGATTACGTCAACTTACAAGCTTCTGCACAGCAAAAGAATCAATAAAGCTGGTAGAAGAGGGTAAACGGGGTCAAATATACGGTGACGGAAGGAGGGCTGACACTGGGTGGTAGGTGGTAAACATATAATGTGATACATACATGATGTATTAGAGAATTGTACACCCGAAACCATATATCAGATAAGGGATTAATATCCAAAATGTATAAAAAATTCGCACAACTCAATAGTAAAAAAACTGATCAAAAAAATAGGCAGAGAAACTACATAGACATTTTTCCAGAAAAGAAATCCAAATAGCCAACAGGTACATGAAAAGGTGATCAACATCACTAATCATCAGGGAAATGCAAATCAAAATCTCAATGAGATACCACCTTACATGTATTAGAATGACCATGATCAAGATGACAAGAGATACCATGTGTTGGCGAGGATGTGTAGAAAAGGGAAACCTTGTGCACTGTTAGTGGGAATGTAAATTGGTTCAGCCACTATGGAAACAATATGGAAGCTCCTCAGAAAAATAAAAATGGAACCACCATATAATCCAGCGATTCCACTTCTGGGTATATACCCAAAGGAAGTGAAAACAGGATAGCAAGGAGATATATACACTCCCATGTTTACTGTAGCATTATTCATAATATCCAAGATATAGCAACTACCTAAGAGCTTGTCAACTAATGAATGGATAAAGATGTGGTGTGTGTATGTGTGTATATACATACACATATACATATACATATATATACATATACATACACACACACACACACACACACACACACACACACTTCAATAGTATTAAGCCATGAAAAAGAAGAAAATCCTGCCATTTGCAAGAGTATGGATGAATCTTGAGGACATGATGCTAAGTGAGATGTCAGAGAGAAAGTCAAATACTATATGATCTCACTTATATGTGGAATCTAAAAAAGTCAATTCACAAAAACAGAATAAAACGGTCCTTACCAGGGGCTGAGGGGGTGAGGGTGGGGAACAGGAGAGATGTTGTTTAAGGGTACAAACTTGCAACTGGAGGACAAATAAGTCCTGGAGATCTAATGCACATTATAGTAAGTACAGACAACAATACTAGATTATAATCATCAAACAAGCCACGAGACTAGATCTGAATTATTCCCACCACAAAAAATAAATGATAATTATGTGGCCTAATAGAGCTAACTGTTGCTACAATGGGAATCATATTACAACATAGAAATATATCAAATCAACATATTGTATACCTTAAATTTCCACAGTGTTATATGCCAAATATATTTCCATTTTTAAAAAAAGAGCGGCTGAAAAATACAGTTCTTTAGCTGGGCATTTTTATTTCTCATAATCAAATTAAATTTCTGTGAGTAAAAATTGATATTGGGTAGGCAACTAGAGGTCTCTACCAGAAGTGGGTCCTTGAACAAATTCAGGGTTTTGATCAAAAGAAAGGGGGAATGAGGATTGGGAAGGTAATCCACAATATTTTCTATATCCAGTGGTGAAAAACCTCTATAGCATCGCTGATAATTATATTTTACCACCTATTCATCTTCCACTGTCCAGTCTAGACAAGAAAGAAACTATAAACAAAGCTTTCGCCTTCCTTTATTTTGATAGAGAATATCTCAATTGCACTGGGAATCAACATCCCCTTGTCCTCTGCACACCTTGGTTTAATGATACTGCAAAAGAAAAAGAAAGAAAAAAACCTTGAACATGTCCTTTTCTTTTGGATTCCTCATTTGATCCACTTCCTGGGCATAGTGTCCCTTAATTAACATTTGGAATGAAAGGTGATGCAGAAACACCAGTGTGACAAAAACAAACTGAAAAGATTTTCTTTAAAGCACAGAGTAATTTTCATCCCTGAATTTCTATCCATGCCATCGGAAATAATGTTTAAAAATCATTTCAATTTCATTGAAATTTCACTTCATCTGACAAGTTAGTGTTGAAATGATTCTTTAAATATTTAATAATTGCTTGAGACATTTCCCTTTATTATAATTCTGTGGTCAGAATCCCCTGGCTCTTTCATCAATCCCAGGGTATGAAACAAACAGAGGCAGTTAATTTCCAGGCACACGCTGTCACATGATCTCTATTCCAATTTCCTGAAGGTCAAATGAAGCACTAAGTTGAAGGGGTGCGTGCATTCCTCTCCTCCCCCGTCACCAGTCACTCTTTCCCTGTCCATCTGCTTCCCCCCACCTCCACCCACACACACCCTCCCAATCAAATCAGGCCAGGCTTCTCTTAATCATCATCAGGGAGACAAAAAGGTATAGCTTTGGAGCATCAAGCCACAATTTCACACTCCATTTACACAAGAACTCAGAAGACCACTAATGTGCTGTTTGCTTTTTAGCAAGCATCTCTGCAGTCATCATGAAAATGTACTTTGGCACGCCTCCCAGGGCATGGGAGCTATTCATGAGAGCTTGTCTTGAGGAGCCTACATGTGACATTAAGATGTCCACTGCCATCTACAAACTGGACAAGGCCCAGAGACATCTGGGAACAAACCAGGAGAATTTGGATAGGTGAGGAAGGTGAAAGTAAATGTCACTCTTCTTTGATTTCCACCCTGCCTGCCTCCCTACCAATCCAGTCCCAGCTGCCAGGCACCTGTAGGATCCATCCACCCTTTACCAACCCCCTTCCAGATCACTTGACAGCGTAAAATCCTACCTTTTAACCCATGGTGATGACCCAAGTCACATCCAGCTTTTCTTTGCATGCTCAACTCATCAACTTAGAGCGAAAACTGTCTCAGAGCATTCTGTCTTCCCTGCCATCCAACACTTCCAGATCAGGAAACACCCTTCCCCAACATTCACCACATGAAACATTCAAAGTAGCAAGAGAAACCAAGGCCAGACAATCACCTCTGCCCCACAATCTGTTCCCATCGTAACCATCATGCCAACACCTGCCACACTCTTCCTGAGTTCTGAGCTCTTGCTGTTTCAAGCCACCAAGAAGCAATTTATACATAGGGTCATTTCCATTTCATCTCTAATTACTGAATACCAACTATGCACTAGGCATCGAAAACAAGGAACAACTCCTCTGGAAAAACTGCAGTCTGCCAGGGTCACTGAAACAAACATTATACACACACAATTTGTTTCAGTGATACCTTGGTTTGCGAGCATAATTCATTCTGGAAACAAACTACTCGTGTTGTAAGACATCATTCATTTACCACATTAAAATGTATTAGAAATGTTTGCTCGTCTTGCAGACTACTCTCAAACCACATTACTTGCGATACAAGGTTTTACCGTGTGTGTGTGTGTGTGTGTGTGTGTGTGTGTGGACAATTAAGTTCGCAAACTTGTTGCAATGATGTTGCTAATCTTTTTTGATATCAGATGGATTATTCATTATGAATTTGTGCCAACTGGACAAGCAGTTAACCAAGTTTACTATTTGGAAGTGCTGAAAAGTCTGTGTGAAAAAGTTAGACGAAAGCAACATGAATTTTTTGCCAATTCATGGCTCTTGCATCATGACAATGCACCAGCTCACATAACATTGTCTGGGAGGGAGATTTTATCCAGTAAACAAATAACTGTATTGGAACACCCTCCCTACTCACCTGATCTGGCCCTCAATGACCTCTTCCTTTACCTGAAGATAAAGAAAACATTGAAAGGAAAACATTTTGATGACATTCAGGACATCAAGGGTAATATGACAGCCATTCCATAAAAGAGATCCAAAATTTTTTTGAAGGGGTCACTGGCATCAGTGCATAGCTTCCCAAGAGGAGCACTTCAAAGGTGACGGTAGTGATATTCAGCAATGAGGTATGCAGTACTTTTTCTAGGGCGAGTTCACGAACTTAAATGAATAACATCTGCACATACGTGTATATATATATATATATATATATATATATATATATACATATATATGTATATATGTGTGTGTGTGTGTGTGTGTGTGTGTGTGTAAAATGCTAGAATGGTGGTGTGCACAAATGAATATATATTGGGTTGTCGGAAAAGTCATGACATACTTTTTCTGTATTTCATTGCAAAAATGCGTCATGACTTTTCTGACAACCCAATAGAAGCACAGAGAAGGGCCATTTCACAAAACCAGAGAAGTCAAAAGCTCCTTCCAGTGGAAGAATATACATGGTGAGTTACTTTCTAGTCAAGTAAAAAATAAAAGAAATGTATAGGGCAGAGGAAATCACAGGAGCAAAGGTGCAGAAGCAAGACACCTAAGGGGACAGGATTAAAACAGGCAGTTCTGCACTACAAGAGTGAGTATGTGAGGCCAGGAGTGAAATGACATGAAGCAAGAGAGATGAACTAGGGCCAGGGCAGAGAAGGCCTTGTATCCCATGCCAAGGAACATAGATTTTATTCCACACAGGGGAGCAGCTGAAGGGGTTTTAGCAGGGGAGCTATATGCTGAGATTTATGCTCTGGATAGGTCACTCTGGTACCTGAGCAGAGGATAAATTTAAAAGGGAAAAGTCAGAAGTAAGTGGCAGTTAGGAGGCTGTGGCAGTAGAGCAGAAAGGAAGTTATGAGGGCAGATATCATGGAGACAAAGAAGAGAGATGCATTCAAGAAAATATGCGGGAGAGGAAACTGGCAGGATTTGGTGATTACCTGGGTCTACAGAGTGAAAAAAAGGTAGGAGATTGAGATGACTTCCACACTGTGACCTCTCTGACTATGGAGGAAATAGAGAAGAAGCTGGTGCAAGGAGGGTTGTAGACACGGTGTTCAGTTTTGTGCATATTGAATTTTAGAAGGTGCTTATGGAACAACTCAGTGGATAGGTCTAGATGATAACTGGCTACTGGAACGTGGAGCTAGGAGACAAAGCCCGGGCAGGAGGCAGAGATATGTGAGTTATTCGCCTACAGGGGTTAGTAAAACCATGACACAATATGGAGATCACTTTGTCAAAACATAGGACACAAGAAGAAAAGTAGAACCAGTTAGGGAAGGCTGGGAAACACCAGTGCTGAAGGGAAAAGCAAAATAAGAGCAGCCCAGGAACAGCTGAGGAGGAAGAGACAGAGCTGAAGGAAGATAATCAGGGGAGAGTGACAGAACAGAAGCCAGGGAGGTTGAGAGGAAGAATGATTTATGGGGAAACAGAGCAAATTCAACACGTATATTAACCATTATCCCATAAAAAAAAAAAAAAAAAACCACAAAAACATTTTTAATTTATAAATGCACCAAAAAATATAGACTAAGAGATACCTGCAGATTGGAAATTGTTAAGGAGCTGGTCAAGTGTCACTGATTTAGCAGACTGGAGGAAACATAGGTTTATGAGGGTTTGGGGTGGAGGGGCATCAAAACACACAGCAAAAAAATTCCATTTCTGTAGCATGCTCAGGAAGTGGAGAGCAAGTACCTTTTTACAGCTCCAAATATGACTGAGCTGAAAATGGGATGATAGTGTGAAAGTTTGTATGAAGAAGAGTTACATTGTTGCCCCACAGCTGGTGACTTCCCTGCCCCACACCAACCCAAGATTGGACTTTTAACCTCTGGAAAAGTTGAACAAGAGAGATTCTGATCTGAAGGACAGCAGGTCCGGATGAAAGTAGAAGCAAGGAAATCTCACTGAAAAGAGAATGAGCCAATGGAACTCTGGTATGGGACCTTGAGACTCCTATCTCCATCTCCCTGGCTCCCAGAATGCGGGCAGCACTCCTGACCTTCACTCCCACAAACATACTCCTCCCCGCAACACACATATCTGAGGCAGGAGGTAGAGATCTCTTTCTCTGTGGGAAACTGACCTGCACAGGAGGAAAGAATTATACATACTGACAGCTAGAGATCCACTAATGAAAATGCCAAGTCATCACCTTATAAGCCTTCATTGAAGCTCTGTCACCTACAAGAGCTTCCAATGACTTCCAAACACTTTTCTATAATTGGAATAGTCAGTCAATGAACACCACACATTTGAGGACCTAATGTAAAAAAAAAAAAAAAACAGAGTCCAAACAATATTTTTAAAAGGGATCTTGGAGGAAACAGAAGCAATGCAGTAAAACTTTAGAAAGATATTATTAATATCTTCAAAAGAGGAAAGAAGATGGCTGGCCGAGTGGCTCAGTTGGTTAGCAGCACGAGCTGCTCTGAGAAACAGGGTCACCGGTTCGAATCCCACATGAGCCAGTGAGCTGCACCCGAGCTGAGCTGCCACTGAGCTGCCAACAGGTGGCAGGATGGCTCAGCTGGTGAGATCACTTGCTCCTAACAACAAGGTTGCCTGATGGACTCCACATGGGATGGTGGGCTACGCCCACCTGCAACTAAGATTGAACAAGGCACCTTGAGCTGAGCTGCCCTGAGCTACCAACAGGTGGCCGGATGGCTAGATGGTTAGAGCGTGCACTCTTAGCAACAAGGTTTTCAATTCGACTCCTGCATGGGATGGTGGGCTACACCCACCAGCAACTAAGATTGAGCACAGCACCTTGAGCTGCATGGCCGGGAGCTGCTGTTGGGTGGCCGGATGGAGACTGGAGTTGGAGCTGAGCTAGCTGTGCCCCACTCCCCACAACTAAGATTGAAGGACAACAACTTGGCTGTTCCCCTTCCCCAATTCCCCAATAAAATCTTAAAAAAAAAAAAAAAAAAGAGGAAGAAGATATTATACCTGTGCTACAAGAACAATATGTATTTTTAAAAAGAAAGTTAATAAAACAGAAACGATGATTTAAAACGGTATGCATGACACATGATTTCATCTACATGTGGAATCTAAAATAAATAGAAAAACAAAATAAACAAACGAACAAAACAGAAACAAATTCGTACATACAGAGAAAATTTTGATGGTTGGCCAGATGGAAGTAGAGCTTGTGGGATGGGTGGAAAATGGCAAGGGATTAAGAACTGCAAATTGCCAGTTATAAAAACAGTCATGGGATGTAAAGTACAGCATAGGGAATATAGTTAGTAATACTACAATAACTACACATGGCGTCAGATGGGTATTCGATTTATTGGGGTGATCATTTCATAAGTTATATAACTGTCTAATCACTATGTTGTACACTCAAAACTAATACAATGTCAACTATAATTGATAAATTAAAAAAGAAGAAAAATTTTAAAGGAAATGGTATACCATGATACCAGATATTTTAAAATATGTTCATTCAATAGATAGGATTAGAAGATGAAGTAAAGTCCCCTGACAGTAGAAAAACAAGCAAAAATGTAAAAAATTCTAGACATAGAGAGCTAAGGAAACACAAGAGAGACTAGCAAGGAAATATTGCAAGAGAACTTTCAGAACTGAAGGATATCACTTTCCAGAACGAGAAGGTCCAACAAGTACCCAACACAAAGGACGAAGAATAACCATACTATGGTCCATCATTGTGAAACTTAGGAATATCAGATGATATCCTAAAATATTCTAAAGAAATAAAATAGGTCATCTATTTATTCATTTATTCAACAAATATTTATTGAGGGCCTATGACGTATGGAATTTATTCATGAGTTGGCTTAAGACTACAGATCAAAAGGAAATTTGGGAGTGAGCTTTATGGACATAGATATCAGCCAGAGAGAACAGCAAGTGCAAAGGCCCTGAGGTGCAAGTGTTCTTGACATGCTTGATGTACAACACGGAAGCCAGGATGGTCAGAACAGAATGAGTGAGGAGAAGAGAAGGGATGAGGTCAGAGAACGAGGAGGGGGCAGGTCCAGCAGCACCTTAGGACTTTGATTTTTACTCTAACTGGGCTGGGCAGCTCTTAGAGGGTTTTGAGTAAAGGAATTGTATGATTGACTTACTTTTTTAAAAATCTACCCTTGCTGCAGTACTGAGAATAGACTATAAGGGAGCAAAAGTCACAGCGGAGACCTGTTAGAAGGCTCCTGGGATAAGCCAAGTGGGTTTATAACAGATAAAACCCAAGCCTTGATCTTTGACTTTCAGCCTCCAGAACTGCAATGAAATTCATTTCAGTTGTGCAAGCCACCCAGTCTGTGGTGTCTGGCTATAGCAGTACTATCAAACCCATACGAGGTGGGCAGGGCAAGGTTTCTTAGTGACTTAGAAGATAATGTGACCTGAAAGTCAAGGAAGGCAGCAGTGGCAGATGGCTGAGCTTTCAAAGACTGGTAAAAATTGGAAACATTTGCTGATTAAGATTGTTTCATTTGAGGTTTATCCCCTCTTAAATAGAAATGTCGTGGAATAGACATTTTAAGACATTATCCCCTCTTACATAGAAATGACATAGTCAATAGCAGACTTATATTCCAAGTCAGTCATTCTCAACCAGGGGCAATTTTGACCCTCAGGGGACATTTGGCAATGTCTAGAAATACTTTCGGTTGTCCCACCTGGGAGACAGAAGATGCTGTGGGCAGCTAGTGCGTAGATGCCAGGGATGTCGCTAAGCACCCTATAAGGCACAAGATGGCCCCCACAACCAAGAATTATCCAGCCCCAAATACCAATATTGTGGAGGTTGCAAAACTCTGCTTTACATGGATAAGAATCAGATTCCTAACACAATATCCGGTTCTCCAGATTGTAAAAGTCAAATACGTGGAGACTAGGAACCACAAAGGCAAATTTGGGCCATTTTACCCAGCTACTCATGGGCAAAACAATGCCAGCATTGGCCACGCTGTCCTGCTCAAAGGGACTTTGGAGTCAAAAGTGTGGTCAGACCCTGACTCTGCCACGTCAGCGCTGTGTGATCTTAAAGGAGTTATTTGACATCGTGAGCCTCCCAACATTGAGGGGAAATACCTTAAGTTAGTATGTGAATAAAATAAGACACCGCATATAAAACACACACTGCACATAAAACACTTTACCACGGAGTAATAATAGCTGTCTTTTTTTAATGCTAACTACGTGCCAGGATTTCTCTAAGTGCTTTATAAGAATTAACTTATTTAATCCTCGCAGCAACCTTATGTGGTAGATACTATGATTACCCCTATCACAAAAGAACAATCGAGAACCGGGGCTGTCATCCAGAACCAATCCTCATCATTCTCAGGTAACACATAAAAATATATATGAGCATTCATTACATATTTGAGCTTTACCTAGGTCCTGGAAACAGTTAAGGACTACCTCTCCTTGGCACTTTTTCTATAATAGATGAGAGCTCTAAAATTGCCAATGTCACTATTGTATTACTAATGGACTTCCAGAGTGGAGGGGTCCTAAAAATGTGTTTCTTTGACCTCCATCCTTGAAGCTTTGGATTTAAGTTGACTACTATTTACCAAAATCCTTCTAAGCCAAGGTGCTATAGAAGACAGAACGCTGAGAAGCCAAAGTCCCTACCTACAGAGTTGCTCTCAATCCCAAAGGAAAGCAGATACTGAACAATTCACTAATCTTAGCCAAGGGTGATAATTATAGAAAAGTAGACAAACTACTGTTAAGAGAAAAAAAAAATGAAAGGCTAGAAGGCTCTGAACATAGCGGTTATGGAGAAGACAAGAGACTGGTGGCCACAAAGAGGTACTGTGGAGTGAGAATGTGGGGACAAGGTCAACAAAAATTCACTCTTGGACTAAAACGCTCAAAAGTCAATATGTGACAACGGAGACCAGCCATATGGGAAGAAAACGGATTCTCGGAAGTGAAACTGATTCATATCAGGGATCATGGTCCAGCTGTTATGCCAGAGACTGAGATGGAGAACAACTGTCTTCTGCCCTCAAGACATTTGCAGATTAATGAGGGAAACGGAGGAGGATATCACAGTATTATGCATGATCTGCCGTGGCCTAGGAAGCGGGCAAGGGAGAGGTCCTGGGGGGCCCTCTGGAGGAGTGACAGCTCCCTGCACCTTGAAGATGGGTGGGAGTTAGCCATTCACAGGTTAGCCCCTGGGAGGAAGAGGAGAAGGGTGGTCTAGTCAGAATCCACTGAAGGGTCTCAGCCAGAGGAAGCTCCTAATTATTGGGTTGTTGGAAAAGTCATGATTCATTTTTGCAACAAAAAATGGGAAAAATACATCATGACTTTTCCCACAACCCAATAGCATGTGATAGAATTTCCTTCTTTTTTAAGACTATATAGTATTCCGTTGTATGTATATACCACCTTTTCTTTATTTAGTCATCTTTATCCATTCATTCCACCTCTTGGCTATTGTGAATAATGCTGCCATGGACATGAGTATGCAAATCGAGACTGGTGTTTTGATAATGCAAAGAAGGGGAGAAAAAAATTCACGGACAAAGTTTGTGATATAAAGAAAACCTCGCTTTTCCAGAGGTGAAGACCTACCCCACAAGAACATGACTCTCGCTAAGGATCTGCTTCATCCCTCTCCAGAAAAGGGGAGGAGGAAACACAAGAAGAAGCGCCTGGTACAGAGCCCCAGTTCCTACTTCATGGACATGAAGTGCCCAGGTTGCAAATCACCACCACCTTGAGCCATGCACAAAAGGCAGCTTTGTGTGGTGGCTGCTCCAAAACAGGAGGAGAAGCAAGGCTCACAGCAGGAGGCTCCTTCAGAACAAAGCAGCACTAAAAGCACCCTGAATCAAGATGAGTAAGGAGCCACCCCAATACACATATTTTCCTCAGGAAGAGGGAAGAGGGGAAGGGGGAGGGGGAAAGGAGGAGGAGACGGGAAGTGGAAGGGAGGGGGAGGGGAGGAGAGGGGAGAAATCGTGTTCTCAAAGGAGTGGTGATTCCAAAAGACACTTTAGAAAAGGTAGGAGATTCCAGGACAGGCGGAATTAAGATCTGGATTCAGATGAAAGCAGAACAAGGTACCAAACTGACCTGCCTACCTGTCTGTATGTGGAAGACTGAAATTTCTCCTGTAGACTGGCATGACAAACTTCTAAAACCCTCTCCATCAAATAATGCATTTCTTTAGCTCCTTCCGAAGGTCCAGCATGCTTCCCAAAGTACTCATTAGTCCATTAACAATTATGGCCCCCAAATCTGGAAGTCTCCTTGTCTTCTCTCAATTTTCAATCACATTGTAAATTTCAGTATCACAATCTCCAAGCACCCTCTGTCGTGATGCTTTGAGGAAACTTATGGAGCTAACACTGAGGGGTTACATCTATACTAGAAACTGCCTTGAGAGAAAGATGGAAAGGAGGCAGGACAAATTGAGCTGAGACATCATAACTTAACATTGACTTAAGTATAATACATCCCTTGATTGAAAAGACAGTACTGAAAAATAACATTTGATGCAGAATTTTGCCTCTACTCTTAAGTCCAAAGGTCCACGTGAGCACATTTCATGCATTCCTTTGCCTTCAGGAATAACTGCAACTCTCCAACCTCACACCAAAAACAAGCTGAAGGGTAACCAACAGCTCTAGAGGTGGCGAGAGTTCATGGTCACAGCCTCTCTTCCATCATCAAGCACACACATCCAGCGTGATTATCCGATTGTGTAGTTCTTCATCATCACTAACACACAGCACATGTAGCAGACTCTTTATTAATATTCACTTGTTTATTCTTCAACACAACCCTATGAGCTGGGCTCTATTATCATCCTTATTACAGATGCAACAATTAATGCACAGACATGAATCAACTTACCCAAGCTCATGTAAGCATCAGAAGCAGGATTCAAACTCAGGAAGTCTGGTTCAGAGTCCATGCTCTTAACCATCACACTACACAAACTGGTATAATAAGCATCGACCCACCTACAGGATAGAAATACCATCTTGGATACAAGAATGCTACATCAACATGGTAATTCAAAGATAATGACAGCATTAACATCACTACCATCATTCAGGCTCAAAAGGAAACAGTCCATCAGCTCCTCCAACCAATCAGGAGTGATTCTCAGATTTATAAAACCGGAAGGTGGAAGATAAGGCAAAGGAGACCACATTAGCAACAGAACAATTATTAGTATAAGCAGGCTCCAAAGTGCTAACCTATGCTAAAAGTCCTAACTTATGCTAACATTAACAATGAAAGACTTAAAAAGAAATTGATGGTCCTCACGCATTAACAATTGCATAGGTATGTATTTTAGCTCATTTCTTCAGATTTCTTATTATAAATACACTGAGCCAGTGAAAGAGATGTTTGCTCCCTTTTGATGTTCTGCATATGGTAGAAGAATGGTATCCAGCTCCCCAACAGGACGCAAAAGAAAAGAATCAAAGAATTTCTGTAGGGAGATGTAAGAGGCTAACCCCTTCTTCTACCAACCCGGGTTTCTCTAGATTCTTTCCCCATCCAATTTCCCAAAGATGGAGAGTTAACTTTTGTCCAGGAGCCTCTCTCTCCATCCTCAGCCTCTGTAATTCGGCAGTTGAACATGTTTGTTGTATAATGCCTTACTGGCATCATTTTGTTATCAAATATTCCAAATATCAGGCCTACCCTGACTTACAGTAACCCAGAAAAGTAGTTGAGGAAGAGAGTTTACTTCGGAGACACATTACAGAATTCAGTTGTCCTGACACGTAATTATCTTCTCTGCATTACAGCCCATGTTTTAGATAATTACCAAGTCATATGTAAAATCACCTCTGTCCAGCATTTACAAGGAAGTTCATATTCTAAAACTGTTAAGGAGTGGAAATGTAAACGCTCTGTGGTGATAATGCTTTGGGGGAGTATATTTGGGGCAGAACAGGATAAGTATCAAGCTCTCAAAAGAAAGAAATCCTATTCTAACACATGAATCACCTTCTCCAGATTTCAGCATTTTCTTGAAGTTTCTAATGGCATTTCCAGTGACTAAAGAACCAAAATTTTCTCAAAGTTATGGGAGAAATGTGGTAGGTGGGCAGAAAAGAAAGAGTCACAAGAGCAACTACTATAAGAAAATATCACAGTAGTAACTGGTATGTGACATCTTTTTGTGCCCTAAATTTACAGCAAGCTAACTCTAGAGGAGATGTAATAGCCTCCCATTGAGTAAAGGAGACAAATCGGTCAAATGATACACTAGCACGATCCCTAAATGTCACAATATCCCAACAAGCTAAGAACAGAACGAACAAATTTACACCTTCAAGCATGTAATTTCCTCTATTCAAAATACAAGCATGACCCTATTCATCCAAATCAAACCAACAGCTGGTGACGTTTTTCTCATTTCAAAGATTAATATTCAAGCAACCAACTTCAATTTTTAACCCTGAGTTGAAAAATCTAAGAACTCACCCCTGCAGAGTTCAAGAACCCAGGAGCCTTTGAGGCAGGAAACACAGGGCAGATAGTTTGTGACTCATAAGTCACCTCCCTACATCATGAATCCTCTGACGGTGGCTGGTCAAACCTAATTTTCTCCTGCCAGACTCACACCCAGGAACAAAGACATGCAAACTCAGGAACTTTCCCACATGCAATGCTGACTTAGCTCTCCACCTTTCATTTCTCTTATTCTATATAATTTGAATCTCTCATTCATATAAACACTTAATTCCTAGGAGGTGTTAAATGGTACACGATTTCCACAAATAAAATAAATGTTATGTCAGCCACACATTCTCACCAAGTCTTCCTGGCATGTATCTAGATTATGAACACAAAGTTCTAAACTCATTTAAATCTCAATCCTCTAATGCTGAACTCATTAACTGAGTGCCCCAACTAAAGAAAGTAATTAGTCATAGACCAATCACACCAGCGTTAGTACAGAAATATCCATAAAGATCAAGAAAATGATACACAGTTAAGTTTTAATTATCCATACTAATAATGAAGGGAGCAGTGGCATGGTTAATAGTTTACAATCCAATATTACTTTCTATTAGGATTAGGAATTCATTGTGTGACTTTCTTCCCAGAAGATGTACCTTCTGATTATGTTTTCCATGATGAATATTCAAGTGAGAAACTTAATTGCTCTCTTACAGCTTTAAAATTTGTAAGCTTCAACCTCCATCCCAGGCTTGCAGTACTAAAATGTAATGTCTTTCACTGAAGTTTATGATACTGCCATAACTTCATATTATCCCATCCTACACTTTCCATAGATTAGGAGTTGTCATAGGTTAATATCATGCTTTCTTTCCCAAGAAATAAATACACAATGATTCGGCACACAATTTCTGAGCTCTTCCTCTCTCATCCTTTTAACTCATCTGTCTTAGTCTGTTTGGGCTGCTATAACAAAATACCATGGATTGGGTAACGACAAATATTTATTTCTCACAGTTCTGGAGGCTGTCAAGTCCAAGATCAAGGCACCAGTCAAGTCACTTCTGATAAGGACTTCTTTTCCTAGCTCATAGCCAGCACCTTCTTGCTGTGTCCTCAAATGGTGGAATTGGAGTACAGTCTCTTGGGTTTCTTGTAAAAAGTATTAAGCCCATTCGCAGGGGTCCACCTTCATGAGTTATATATCTCCAAAGGCCCCACCACCTAATACCATTACCTTTGGGGGTAAGGATTACATCATGGCTGTTCCCATTCCACTGGCTAAGGAAGTCATATCGCCATGCTCAAAGTCAGTGAGGCAAAAAAGTATATTCTACCCCCAGAAGGAAAGAAAGATGGTAAGCTTTTTAGCAAAAAACACTTCAATCTATCATTTAATAGGCATTAGGCTCTCCAGCAGGCTCTGGAAATGTAAGAATGAATAAGTCATGATACCTGTTCTCAAGGAACTCACATTTCAAAAAAAAAATATATTAAAAAATAATCTTAAA
Organism: Aselliscus stoliczkanus; assembly: GCA_033961575.1. NCBI lineage: Eukaryota > Metazoa > Chordata > Mammalia > Chiroptera > Hipposideridae > Aselliscus > Aselliscus stoliczkanus. The sequence continues at coordinate 120,182,028 of CM066736.1, forward strand.
ACTACTAAGGACATATCCAAAATATTGTGTGAGAAAAGGGACAAATGAAAGAGTCTGATGCTTCTTGAGCTGAGGAAATCAGCACAGGTTTTAATACTTGAGTGTCTAACGTGGAACTTGAAGATGAATGTGAATTTCCAAGGAAAAAGATAAAGGAAGTATGTAGAAATGTGAGAGTCAGTGATCTCTTGAATAAATGACAGGTCACATGGTGTGATTAGAATCCTGTAGATGTGAGCGTGGTTGAGGGCAAAAATCGCCAATGTTATGGGCCATATTAATAAGTTCAGAATTCATTTTATTGACAATGAGAAGACTGGTAGATTTCAAACAGGGGAGCAAGAGATATCACTGGCAACATAGAACTTAATTTTGAAAAGACACGTAGTGGCAGGATGAAGAGATTGGAGGGATGAAGGAGATGCTAGAGGGAGGAGATGCTGGAGGTGGGAAGATCAGTAAAGGGGCTATGACATTTCTATAGGTAGAACAACTAGGACATGAACTAGGGTGGCAATGGAAGCAAGGAAGGAAAGAGAGTCGGCGTGAAACACATTTGGGATATGGAATCAGAAAATAATTAGATGAGAGAGAAGGAGAAGATGAGGGGACCTGCAATTACTCTGTTTTCCAAACTTACACAACTGGTTAAAAGGTGAAGCCATTCTTCTTCCTGCTTTCCAGAACACTCTGCTGCTTCTGTCTCCCACACCTCCCCAGGAGACAATGAATTCTGTCTCTTAGCCTAATTGAAAGTCCAAGGGCAGCAAAACAGAAGAGTGGTTGGGGCAAAGGATGAGTTGCTGATGAGAAAATGATTGATATGATGTATTCCTTTCCATAATCAGTGAAACACAGGTGAATAGATTGAGCAGGTTCTTTATTGAGTGCCTTTAATCACCTAATTCAAATCAATACTCCTTTAGAAGAACATAAATTAATTCTCCAAACGAACAGCTAATGCCTGTGAAGAGATGACTGCAGTGTTTACACACTCCAGCTCACCTATAATGGGGAGGATGATGAGAGAAAGGCAACCATGAATGAGAAGCAGAACCTGTGCTTGGAAGTGCACAGGATCTGGGGGCAGAAACTCCCAACCGTACTAACACACCTATTATTTCATCATCATCTGAACTGACGCTGGTAGACAGTTGCCACAGATAATACAGCCCTCCTCACCCCCGCTACTGGTCATAAGCCCTCAGACTCTGGGGAGGATGTATCTGCTGTTTCTGTACCCTAAGTCCTTCCTATCTTTCCACATCTACTAGGTTGGAAGTAGTGAGAGGGGTGGAGCTTAGCATAGCTCCTAGAACTTCAAACTCCCAACAGAGCCTAGCGAAAAAGACCAGAGATGCATCTGTGTTTCAAGCCTGGTTCTCCAGCTGTGTGACACTGAACAAGTTCCTTCACCTCTCTGAGTCCCCATTTCTGCATCTGTGAATGAAAATCAACACCTACTTCTCTGCATATAGTGGTGCTGGGATAAGATAACTCTAAAGGTCTACAAACTCACATGTACTCAAAAATATTAAAATATTTCCTCCCTCATCCAATACATTATTTTCTAAACTGGGGCTGATTTGCTTAAAGAGCTGTCAGATAAAATTTCTGACAAAACTTCCCCAAGTTGAAAATCTGCAGAGACAATATGTGGCCTATGCAATAAGCTAGCTTCATGTTCATTTCCCATCTTCAATCTTTCTCCTATTTCCTCTCCCAGGAACAGCCAGACCAAAATTCTGAAGACCAGCCATCCATGCTGAAAGCAAGGCCATGGGTTAACACAAGCCTTTTTAAATGATGCCAGCTGTTGTTCTAAATAATGGTAGCCATTATCAGTATTATTAATAAGGGCTATTCCACCAAACTGGTGTGTGAATTCTGCTTAAATAGGAGGCCAAGAGGTCAAGGCATGAAGGATGAGGCTGGATTTCTTTTTTCAGAATTACCTCAGGGCAATTTCTAAGAGGCTCAGTCACCAATGGAAACAGACAAGCAGCTGCTTCCAGCTTCTGCCTCCTTCTTGCAGATCAGAAATCATTTCTGCAGCCTACAATACCCCTCGTTTGAGAATTCATATGCAAATTCCCTAATTACACGGCCAAGATTTTCACAGGTCTCACCTGGAGTGCTAAATGATTGCCCAGGTCTCTGCCTTCCTCAGTGGGGATCAAGGAACCTCTACTTCAGGACTGCCATAGAAACCATTTGTGTCACTAAATTAACCAGCCCTCGGAATTAGCAGAGAGAAAGTGTATATTGATCTGACTTGGCGATGTGGGAACAGAAGCACTTTCTTTTATGATTGACCTTTTAGCGTCCTCTTTGGCTACGCATACTTTTCAGCTGATGGAAAAATTACTGAGGAATCATTAAAATGTTCATAGAACCAGAGTCTTCGTGCTATGATTTCCCTTAAAATAATCAAATTACTTATACCTACAATTGTAAGTCTCTTTTAGAGTTATTCAAAGATAGGTAGATACAGAGATGTAAATAATGGTCCCTATCCCTTAGGAATCTCACTATTTAATAGATAAAATTATCATCATTTCTATATCTTGCAAAAGTTAACAAAATGCTTTTCATATTATGTGTCATTAAAATGTTCACAACTACGAGAGATGTATAGTGCCTTTATCCCCAATTTAAAGGTTAAGGATACTACGACAAAGACAAGTAAAACAATTTACCAAAAGTCTCATAGCCAGTAAGAACTCAGCTGAAGGGGCAATTATGTCTGCAAAAACGACAGGGAAGCATGAAAGATGAGGAAAACCTACAGAGAATAATGATGTTCTGAATTTTGAAGGACCAGTAAAAGTCTCATGGATCCAGCAGTACAATAATTTCTAAAACATCTACTATGAGCTGCGCACTGTGCTTGAGACCAGGACACAGAAACTCAAGGCCGATGCCATCCCTGCCCTCAGGCGACTTACATTCTAATCACAGACAAGGCATACAAGGGTCCTCTCAAACTGTACCTGTGATCTGCGGGGAAGGTACAGCGTGAGACCCCGCAGGCACCACCTTAGCCCCAGCTTCCTCTCCAGTCATTGACTCCCCTTTAGGGCCAGCCGAGTGGTTAAGAGCTGGCTTGGGAAGCCAGTGGCCAGGGTTCGGATCCCACATATGAGGGCCAGTGACACTGCCCTCTTAAAAAAAAAATATATATTAGTCACAGCAAAGGAATGGCCAATATGCCACTCAGAATTTACTTCCATCAGCCTGGATCTCAAATCCAGCCCCTTGCAGGTTGGTGAAAAGGAATAAAACAGACAGAAAAATGGATCCACCCCTGGGTGTCAGGCACCCTCTGCAGTAACTCTGTACCCAGGCAATCCTGGACTCCAGGGCTCAGGGGGCCAATCTCTTACTGGTTAAAGGGAAAGCAGCAGAAGAGTCTCTTAGAGACAGGCCCTTGTTACCAGCCTTTGTTGATCTGTTCAAGGTTATGACCTTGTTTTGGGAAGGACAAGGGGACCCCTTAGAGTGGTTAGGGGTTTTTTTGGGGGGGATAAACAGAGGGAGTAGAGGACATGGATTTAAGGGCTAAACTGCACTGGTTTGAATCCTACCTCTACTATTTAATTACAAGACCTTAGACAAGTTATTAACTGCTCTTGACTCAGTTTTCCAATGTGTAAAATGGGGATGATTAATAATAGTATCTACCTCATTGAGTGTTGTAAGGATTAAAAGAATCATTAACATATGCTAAGTTCTTAGAATAATGACTAGCACATAATAAGCACCATTTCATTGTTAATTACTTATATATCAAGGCTGAGGGTTAATAGAAGGACTCAGTCACTCTACCTTGCTTCAAAAGCATGTCATTTAACCAATTAAATTAATTACATTTGACTCTTTAAATGATTACTTCCAATACACAATCCAAATGATCACTCCAAAGCAAGTTATTTACCTCCTTCAAGCCTGCTAAACCCTCCCACCTTAGGAAACATGACAGTTTCCTGGTGCGCAAGACAGCTTTTAGGAATAGTGTCTGGTATTGACTTGCGATTGGTTCTCTGAAACCTTCCCTGACCATATGCATACACATACACATGTACACACATCAATGTAGTATAAGGTCTTTTGTGTGATAAACCCAGGTTCAAATCCCTTATTACTATTTACTAACTGTGTGATGGTGGGCAAATTAGTTGAATTTGCAGGCTTCAGTATCCTCATCTGAAATGGAAGCAATAAAACCCATCTTAACTGAAATGAGGTCTATTAGCATATGGCCAGGCCTATCGTGAAGAAACATTCTATAAATGGCAGCTAAAACACCCACAGAGCATTACTCACCTGGAAAGAGGCCTCATAAAAATGATGCAATTTTTCTTTCCAATGAGGCTATTGATTCCCTTTAAAGAGACTCTCAGCAGGATAAATGACCCTTCATTATCTCCCTGGCAGACTCCTGGCTGGCATTTTGGGGTTCCAAACAAATCACACTTACCACATGGGTGAGTCCCAAAGGTCAATAGACATTGTTTTATAATGGAACAATATTATCACATCGAAAAAAATTGACCATTGCTCAGATACCAAATTCCTCCAAAGAACATTACCTGGGGCATTCTGGAATAGGAAGGGAGAACTGATTAGGATCTACCATCTTTATCCCAAATGTCCTTAAGGGCAAACGAAGCCAGGTGCACTCAGAAAACAAACCAGAGAGTAGAAAAAAACAACTGATTTTCTCCCTCAGTCATCCATTCCCCACACTGATTCTGAAGGGATGCCTTAAGATTTCATTAGGTCAGTTTCCCCTTAACATAATTCCATGGCTCCCCATTCCCCATAAGCTAAAACCCACCATACTCGCCCTCCCTGACTCCACCTCTTCATCTTCATCTCTTACCATTCTTCCCCTATATCCACAGCCTATACTCCAGCCCCACCAAATCTCACTGTCAACTCATCATATCCATCTGACACCCAAGACGTTTTACACATCATCTTCCTAAGTCAGCCATTTTATTTTCAGCCATTTTGAGTGCAGTTCAACAGACTTTGCGATGATTATATATTTTTTTGCTCACTTCACAGCCATGCTCAGTCAACAATTAAATCAGAGAAACGTTTTTTTAGCCACCAATTTTTCCATACCATGTTTTAGGTCATAATCAATTTCTCATCAATTTTGACATCTATCAGGCTTACTATTTCAAGTGACTAGAACACCAAGCTCTGCATCTGAGAATGTCTGCAAGGTCTGAGGTCACTCATTCAAATTGGCCTTACATTCAGCGCACATTGAAAACAGTATACCAACCAAGAGCAGCTAGGCACGAACTGAGAATCCTAATCAAGATGAAAACAATGACCTGGTTGTTTAGCTGTGGTATAGTAAGGAGAGAGCCCTCTGGCTATACAGGGAGTATGTGTTTTATCCACTTCTTAGCACATAAGAGAGGCAACCTAGGCTAGCGTTAATAATGTGAGCTCTGCAGGCAAACTGCCTGGGTGTGAGTCCAGGCTCTGCTACTTATGAGATGGGTGACCTAGGACACAATATTTCAATTCTTTTTGCTTCAGTTTTCTCCTTTGTAAAATGGGGATAATAATAGGACCCAACTTATAAGGTTGTTGAGAGGATTACAATAATTGTAAATATACACACAGAGAATAGGGCCTAGCACATAATAAACACTATAAAAACATTCGTGAAGTAAAATAAACACAGTATTGTATGTTTACAATGCTGATGGCAGCAAATGCCCCATGACAGCTAAAATGTCAGTGGTTTCCTTTTTAGGATAATAAAGCAGGTATTACCTACTGTTGCCCAAAAAAAAAAAAAAAAAAAAAAATCCCACTTTTTTTCTTTTACTAGAAATGGAAATAAGTAGCATTATCCTTCATCAGACACAACTGACAAAGGTCAGAAATCTTCATTTCTCAGGGAGAAAAAATGCACAAAAGCTAACAGTTACCAAGTGTCAAAACACTGGCATCAACATATCCTGCTTTATTCGGTGACACCCTATTCCTCAGAAAGCAAATTTCAACCAGGAAATATTAACACCACCGTGGAGCACCTTTGATAACTGGGGCTTAAATGCCCCTTTCATCCTAAATATCTTTTATTTATGTGGGGATTACTAACCACCACCAATAGTGGGGGAAAAAAATAGCAAACTACAAGGCAGTATCATAGAAAGAGAATTTTAAAGTAAGTACATATTAGAGTAAGGGAAAGAAGGCTGCTACTACTGAGTCTACTACCACAAGTAACCGCTACAGCCTACAATGGCCCCCTAAGATACACAGGAGGCCTAAGGGCTCCCCGTCCTGCCCAGGCCTTGGGGACACAGGAAGAAGGAGGGGCTCACTGTGCACCTGGAATGATGAAGAGGAGGAGCATGCACGGGCTTCCTGGCTTGAAACGCACTGCTCCAACACCTTCTGTCTTCGTGAACTTGGGTAATGGATTTGCTTCTTTGAATCTCAGTTTTCCCAACAGTAAAATGGAGATAATACCTTGCTGACCTGAATTGGCTGACATAAGATTACAGGGCCCTTATATATGGTGTCTGATACACAGAAGACACCCAATTCTCTGGTTCTCCTTTTCTAGTGAGCCAACGTCATAAGTCTGTGAAAGGAAAGGAAATCAGTTATGTGATCCTCATCATCAAATGGGAAGTATACATTCAATGTCCTTCCCCTCCATTTTTCCCAACACGTACTAGGAAGAGTTCTTGTTGCAAGTGGCAGAAACTGACTCTTAAACATTTAGGAAAAAGAATGTACTGGAAGGGTCAATTTGAGGCTTTCGGGTCCAGGCTTGAAAATCAGGCAGAGACGAGGAATGAGGCAGAGGTTGGCAGCAGGATTCCTCGGCACGAGTCATGCAATGGGCACACGCTGCCATTGGACACACCTGCCACCACGCTGAATCTGACCTTCAAATCTCTCTCCTTCTGTAGGTCCCTCACTCAGGGCTCATGGTCCTCCATCTAACAGCACTTGGAGCACATGCCCGCCCCTGGCTGTCCCAGGATATGCATAAGGGAAGGATCTGATCTTCTGCCTCCAAAGAAAGGAGAACAGGCAGTATCATTAATAACCCTCCTGCCAACACGATGGGGAATTGCCCAGAGGGAGATAGATGTACTAATAGGAAGAAAGGGCCAGATGCTGGATAAGCAAAAAGTGACAGGTCCCACACACTGAACAAAAGGGGGAGGGGGGAGAATAAATGACCTGCATCATTCTCCACTGTTTTGAAACAGGATTCAATACACCTCCATCCATTCATTCAACAAATATGTACTGACTATCTACAATTTCCATTCACTGAGGATACAATGGTCAATGGCTCACAGATGCTCCCTGTTCTGGAAGGGATCAATAAAAACAAGTAATTGTCATAGTAGATATCACATGTCTCTAACCCAGTCTTGAAAGAGAGATAGGCAAGATGATAGTAAAGCTAAAACGCAAAGGAAAAATAAACCTACCTCTTTGTCCAACATCTACTCTTCTTGCCCACCTCTTGATACCTATACAGCTGGTATCAGGCCCATCCTTTGAGTCTGGTCCAATTTAACCCCAGACACTACCACCTTTCTCCTACCTCGAGTCAATAAGAGTTAAGCTAGTTTATAATAAGGGTCGGGATTAGGTCCTGAGCTAAATCCTGAAGCAAGCTATCTGTGGCTCTTTCCCACTTCTTTTTCTATCTTTGCTATACTCGCTCACATCCCAAACACCCTTCTGCTTGATACCCTAAAATCCCAAACTTCACTGCATTTGCACTCACACCTGAGATGATCCAAATGTCCACCATCAGCACTTTGAAATAAGAACTTAGAAGAAAACAAAATGGGATTATCGGGTTTATGTAATAAAATTAAGTCTTCATGGGGGCAGTAGTATCCCCCTAAACAGAAATTTATAAATAAGTCACAGAAGCATTTCCTAAATTCAGGCACCCAAATGGAGCTCTCTGCACTTGGTCAGATTTCTTCCACTCACCCTTCCCGATCTGCACTTGACCTTTTCTACCCAACCCTATTCCCTACAAGGTCAACCTAGAATAAACTGTATCAATAAACTCCCTTGATGAATCTGTTTTAAAGTACACATACTTGTTATCTATCACTGCATGAAAAATTATGCCCTCCCCCCCTCAAAACTTGGTGGCTAAGACAACACACATTTCTTTTCTCACAGTTTATGTGGGTCAGGACTCTAGGCACAGCCTAACTGGTTCTCCACTTCAGACTCTTAGAGGCTGCAATCAAGGTGCCCACTGTAATCTCAAAGTTCAACTGAGGCAGGACCAACTTCCAAAAAATTCATAATGGCATTAACGAGGTTCAGTTCCTCAAGGGCTGTTGGCCAGAGGACACCCTCAGTTCCGCCATGTGGACTTCTCCAGCATGGCAGCTTGTTTCATTAAAGCACGCACGATGACAATGCAATAGAGAGTCTGCGAAGAAGAAGTAAGTCACCATCTTTTGTAACCTAATCACAGAGATGGCATCTTATCACCTTTGTCATATACTATTGATTAAAACAAGTCACTGATGGGGGTGGCTGGTTAGCTCAGTTGGTTAGAGCATGGTGCTGATAACACCAAGGTTGCCATTTCAATCCCCACATGGGCCACTGTGAGTTGCAACCCCCTTTAAAAAAAAAAAAAAAATCACTGTATCCAGCCCAGACTCAAGGAGACGATATTATAGAAGAGAGTGAGTTCCGGGAGGTGGGGTCATCGGAGGTCATTTTAGAAATCTGCCTACCACAACACAAAGTACCAGAAGAAAAAAAGACCCCCCTTCACAGATTCAGGGGATTCTGTGGAGTTTTTGGAGAAGTAGAGTTTGAGGCCACTGAGTGTCTCGGTTGAAAAATCAGGACAAAGTAGAATCTCAGGAAAGTGCTAAGGGCATGAAAGATGCATTTTGTCCAATCCAACATCATGTAGAGTACTGGAGCACAGCCATGCAGAACCTCAAACTGGCAGAGGACAGAGAGAGCTAGGATTCCTTTATCATGTGTTATTCGTTGGCAGATACTTTAAGTCTTCATTTAATCCTCACTTCACTATTACAAACTGGATATTACTATCCCTAGTTTATAGATAAGGAAATCAACAAATGAGGTTAAATTTCTGTTCTGAAGTCACACTCCTAGTAAAAGCAAAAAAAAAAAAAAAAAACAGCTCTAATTAATACAAACGTTAGAATCAGATAAAACGGGCTCAAGTCTACACCCCACCATTTGCTTGCCATGTGACTATTTGAAGCTAACTTGTTTTACTGTTGACTGCTGTATCCTGACTGCCCAGCAGGGATTTAGTGTTTTTATTAATTAATTAATCAACCTCAGTTCTATCTGTAAAATGGGCTTAAAACCCAACCTACTTCAAGAGTTGTTGTGAGGATGATATGAGATTATCCAAACACTTAATACAGCTGCCTGGCTCTTAGCAGGAGCTCAAAAAGGAGTTTCTGTAATTATGTTGCTTGCCTTGGTTCCGATCTTAACCTCAAACACTGCATCCAGTCTAAATGCAATCGTTACTATATGATACCATCAATCTCCAGCTTCCCAGTATCTACCTCATCCAGTCTCTACCAGATGAAACCCTCATTACCAAGTCTTAATTTCTAGTTCATTAAAATAGACATTGTATGGTCCAGAAAAACTGTTCCCCACCCATTCTGCATAGATACCATGTGGTCCTCAAACCCCTGTTCCAGGAAAACTGGACCCCACCCATTCCCACATAGACAATTTATGGTTCCACATCTTCCAGAAAAATTGGACTCACATTTTGCACATAAACAACACATGGCTCCCACACCCTCTATATCAAGAAAACTGGTCTCTACTCTTTCCTGCATAGATATCACATAATTCCCCATTCTCTGCTCCAAGACACTGGACCACACCTCTTCCCAAATGGGCCTTGTATGGTCCCACACCCTCTACCCCAAGAAAACTGGGTCCCATCTTTCCTGCATGGACACCACATGGTTCCCATATCCTCTGCTCTAGGAAAACTGGGCACTATCTTTTCCGACATGGATCCTATATGGTTCCCACATTTGAATCACTGCTGACGTGTGTTTAGTTATACAGAGACAAAGCAATGTGAATTCAAGTCCTAGCAAGTCCCTATCCTCTCTGAGCTTTGGATGCAATCGCAGCACAAGGCAATTCTTAGCAAATGACCCAGTGAAATGCGCTGAACAATGAGGAGTGTCCTTGGAGGAAGCCAGCAGAGACTGGCGCCCTGCTTCACTGGCACTTTACCTTGGGCTGTTCGAGCGCCTAACCTCCAGAATAAAACTGCCATCTTTTTGCTTTATTTGGCCTTATTGTTTCCCCATTTGGGAGCCAAATTATAGCCTCATAAAACAGCAGGAGTGCCAGAAAATTGCTTAAATACAGTAACTATTAAAACCTCAAACTGCTGTGCTAATTAAATTGCCTTATTGCAACAAATTTTGTAATACAAGGCAAGTAAAAATGCCAATCTCCCTCTTTGGCAAGAGGAAACAAGCCCTTCCAGTTACGATCAGGTCTGACTCCAAGGCAGGCCTCATCCCAGGGGGAAAGTGCATGCTGGGATCAGTGGGCTGGATTTCCCTCTTCTCCATGGATGCTTCTTCCACTCAGTCCATGAGGGTGACTTGGAGCTGGACTGTAACAACAGAGAAAAAAACAAGGGCCACCGAAAAGGGTTCATTGCTTACTGGACCCAAGAGTTCAACAGAAAAGCTCAGATGATTTTGTGCAAAGAACTGGTCACAAATGAATGAGCAGCTAGTGTCTACCAGGTAACATTGAAGTCCCCTGTGCATGAAAAAAAGGATGCTGGTATCCAGTTCTTGCATAAGAGAGAAAGGACAAATGAAAAAGATACATAACATACAGTTATAGATCAGCAAGGCTAACAACACAGGCTCTGGAACCAGATTGCCTGATTTGAATCCTAGTCTACTTCTTACTAGTCGGTGACCTTGAATTAATTACTTAACCTCTCTATGCTCATATGTAAGACAAGGATAGTACCAATAGATATATAAGAAGGCTGGGTGATGATTAAACAAGTTAATATATGAGAATATCTTAACACAGGGCCTAGCACAAGTGTATCTGCTCTAAATTTGGGGAATATTATTACAATTGCTATCACTGAACAGTGTAAAAACTACTCATCAGGAGATTGGAATTCTAGTCCTGACTCTACCTCTAATCTGAGGCCATTTTCCTTCTGTGTCATTAGATTTATAGATCTGTAAACTAGGGGGGTAAAAAAGAAATGTTATCTTTAAAGTTCCTTCCAGCATTAAAATATTATAACCAATTAGAGTTGTACTAGGTTAAGTGTGATATATTCCAGCACAGTGTAGCGTGAGGCAGGGCATCAGAGGAAGATATTAATTCAAGTATCTACTGAGCACCTTGTGGATGCCAGACAGTGTGCTAGGCACTATGTGCCAGGGTCAGTAAAAAGACAGTGGATTGAGTCCAAACACATCAAAACGTAAGCGCCTGGCTTTGTAGGTCTGGCTCTCTTCCCTCTGCCTTAGTGTTCAGAAAACATGCAGAGTTGCACTAGTCAGGGTTACAGCAAGACAGAGGCAGCATATCAGATGAGACAAGCAAAGGAGAGTTTACTAAAGGATCTATTTATAAAGGGAGGGCAGGGTAGGGAAAGTAAAGAGGCCACCCTGTTCTAAGAGGCACTTGGATTTTGTGTTGGGTTGGGTATGGTGAGACCAAGAGACCAACTACCTTGTCATTGAAAAGACAGTTTATTACTCACAGTTCCCAAGAGGAAAGGGGGTGCCACATCAGAGGGGAGGGGCTACATGGGAAAGCACCAGGGTCAACGGGAGAGAAAATGGGAGAAAAACATGGGCAAGAGCCTTTACTATGGTTTCCTCAGGAAGGAATAGGAGAGGAGGTACAGGCAGGCTAAGCTAGTTTAGGATTCACTAGTTTTAATAATTTGGTCAGGTAATGTGATGATAGGATTAGCTCCTAATTGTCTGGTACCCAATCCTGGAGTATTTGGGGGCAGAGGGACAGTGTCTCTGACTGCAGGAGCCTGATCAAAGGAGGCGGAAGGAGTATGGATCAGCACTGGCTGGTTTGCTTATCAAAGACATAATCCAGGCAAGTCTTCCACTATTTATAAGAATGAGCTAATCCTAGGAGGAGCAGTCCCTACTCCTCTTCGGATCCACTAGATTCCAAGATGCCAAAGCATCATAAGTAACAAACATGATTAATATACACCTACCTGTAGGCCTGAAGGGATAAGAAAGGAAGAAGTTACTAGAACCCCAAGTCAGAGAACCACCTGGAGAGTGGACACCTTGAAAAGACCTACAACCTTGTCAAAGGATGTAGTGAACAAATGATGATTGGGACACAGAAGGTCACCAGCATAGAAGGTCACCAAAATACATCCCCAACCCTCCTCCTCCCTTCCTTAGATTTCTTGTTAGGCTTCCCCATTGGCGATACCCAACGGAAAACCAGCGAGCGAGGGGGATCAGTGATGTGGTCCGTCCAGGTCTGCCTGCCCAGTGCAGAGCTGGATGGAGAGTGGACCTGGAGGGGTAAAGAGAAGACACCAGCACATGCAGGAAGCACGTGACGAAATCAGGACTGGAACCACACCAGAAACTGCTTCTGCTTCAGAGAGAATCTGAAAATGGCCTGCTTAAAATAAAATAAAAATCAATAAAATAAAATAAACCTGGGTTGAAGATTATCTAGAGATGAAGCAATCACAAATGAAAGAGGGAATTTATTTTTCCATTCCAACCCTTAGCCTCTTCCTTTGTCTCAGCACAAACATGGAACACCATGGGGGAAAGGCAGCACTGATTTCATTCATCTCCCCGCAACAGGAAGTCTGCAAGTGCACCCTTCAGGCATTCCGGACAGTTAAAAGCCTATTGTGGAATCTGAAAAACTGAATGAATGAGCAAAGGAAACAGTCTCATAGATATAGAGGAAAAACTGAGGGTTGCTAGTTAGTTGGGAGGGGGGTGGGGATGAGGGAGAAGGGGAAGGGATTAGACAACTAAAATAGGTAACTACAATATTGCGACAGGGATATGAAAGACAGTTTGGAGAATATAATAATGTTGTAAATATTTTGTGGGGTGTCAGATGGTCACATGTCTTTTTAGGGAGACCATTTCATGATCACTGCACTGTACACCTGAAGCTGATGTTGTATAATATTGTATACCAACTGTAATTGAATATATAGATAGTCACGGGATGTGGATTATACTGTAGAAGGGAGTCAGAGGAAGTGTAATAGATATATATGATATGGGGGGGAGGAGTGGGGTGGTGAATTGGGGGAGGGGGTTGTCACTTTGAGGGGTAAAAGGTATAACTATTGCACTGTGTTGTACACCTGAAACTAATTAAAAATAAATAAATAGATAGATAGATAGATAAATAAATAAATAAATAAATAAAATAAATAAAAAGCCTATTGTGTTCCAAGGACTGCTGCCCTCACCTCTGTTGCCAGGAAACCTGCTGCAGACTCTAGTGCCTGAGCACCTAGTTGTCCCCAGATGATCCGGGAGGAAGTACTGGGCTGATGCTGGAGCAGAGTGAGCAGCACCCACCTGGGCCACGTGAGGAAGCCCCGTTACCTCCTCAGCTTAGAGTAACGCCTGCGGGATCCCCCTGCAGCAGGTTATTGAACAAGACTGAACAAGACTATTCAGAAATCATTAAGTAAACCTACTCTCTGCCCAGTTCTAGGAATGGGAGACGGAAACATATGTGGTCCCTGCCCTTCAAGGAATTCACAATATATTAAAAGGAGACAGAAACAAACCAATGATACTGATGCAGCACATAAAATTAACCACAGAGCTCCGTGCAGGCCCTCTGCTATGGATGAGGGCAGCAAGAGGCTGATTCGTCTAAACTATGGGAGTAAAACTTTTTTCTTAGGGGGAGAAGGTAAAAAAATCTTACGCTTTTCATGATAAAGCACAGACAAACATATAGTACATAAACAGATATACAGTTCTCTGGCACGAAAAAACTCCCGGGGAGTGAGACAGTTAGGAAATCAAATTTCTAAATAGGCTTCCTAAGGAGGTGATGCTGAAAGGTTTGAGAAAACACTGAGCTTAGTGGATAGAAGAACAGGGCCTCATCTCAGACTGAATTCCAGCTCACGTCTTACTGATGTGTGCCTTTACACTTAGCTTACTCAGCCTTTCTGTACCTCGGTTTTTTCATCTGTAAATTGGAGATAACAGTACCATCTCCTACGTATTCTGATTAAATAGGATAATACATATAAAGTGCCTAGAAGAGTACGTGACACATCATAAATGCCCAGTAAATATATGCCATTGTTATTAATCCATTCAACAAATAACGGGCACTTACCAATGTAAGAAAGTATAAAACCCAGCCCTGGTCCTTATGAAGTGTTCAAAGAAGTGGCCTGGCCCAGAAGATTCAACATTCAGCTTTGCACGTGCACTGGAGTTTGACCCCAGGATTCAGCACCTGTCAGCAAATCATTTAACCTCACCCAGCTTCAGGTCCTCCTCCTTATACAGTGGACAGGACTAACACCTACAATATTTAATGAGTGCCTAGTATGAGCCAGTAGGAGGTGCTGGGAATGGAATGGCTGGGAATGGAATGGCAGGTAAAACAGTCCCACTCCTTCAGGAACTTACATTCTAATAGAGTAGGCAATAAACACATAAACGAGTAAGCATGTTGTAGAATGTCAGGGAGTGATAAACGTGGAAAAGATAAAGCAGAGTAAGTTTTAGAACCAAGAGTGGTGAGCAGTGCTATTAGACAGCTTCTAAAGAAGGATTCTTTGAGAGGTGATGTTTGAGTACAGACATGAATGAAGCGAAGGGATGATGAACCCTGCAAATACCTGGGGAAGGGGTGTTCCAGGAAAAGAAACCAACCAATGCAAACATCCTGAAATAGGAGCATGCTTGGTGTTTTTGAGGTGGGCATTGCTGGGGCACAGTGAACCGGGGAGAACACGGTGGGAGATGAAGTCAGAAAGCAACCCAAGGGCCAGGATTAAGTGTGACGGAGATAAGACCATGGAAACATCACCATCTGACTTATGTTTTAGGAGGCTATCTGGCTGTTGTTTGGAGAATGGATGGAGGAGCAGGAAGTAAAGCAGAGAGAATCGTTAGGAGGCTCCTGATACAGGTGAAGCAATTAATACTGCAGCCGACACAACAAATATTAAGGAAACAGCACCTTTAAAAAATCAACCTCGGGGGGGCTGGGGGGCTCAGTTGGTTAGAGCGCGTGCTCTTAACAACAAGGTTACAGGTTCGATTCCCGCATGAGATGGTAGGCTGCACCCCCTCCCCCTGCAACTAGAGTGAAAATGGAGAGTGAACTTGGAGCTGAGCTGCGCCCTCCACAACTACATTGAGAAACAACGACTTCACTTGGAGCTGATGGGTCCTGAAAAAGAAAAAACACTGTTCCCCAATAAAGTTTAAAAAAAAAAAAAAAACCACCTCAAGACAAACAACATGACGAATTTCCATCATGCTGCCCATTTCATTTCTTAGTGCTCAGGTCGGGGCTGAAACCAGGCCCAAATAAAACCACTAATCTCATCATGTGGTGTCTAATAAGGAACATTTTATTCAATGCCAAAAAGTTCTAAAACTCGACTTGTCACCAGTTGCCCAAACTCCTTTTTTAAGGCAAGGCTTTTCTAAGCCTGTGTCAATGGTACTTATATACTGTTACCCATGGCATCTTAAAAAAAAAAAAAAAAAATCTGTATAGTAAAATAGTATCAACTTAAAATGACTCTAGTAGATCAAGAAAATATTTGAAAATTTTAAGAGTTATACTTCTCACCAAATTTTAAGTATAAACCAGCTTCATATCTGAGTGCCTGAAATATATGGTAGGTAATCTGCAAATATCTGTTGAAGAATGAATGAATAACTAAATCCCAGAACAAATTGCACTGTGGTAACAAGGAGCCTAAAGGATGATTATTAGTTTGCCCCTTTGGGGGCTGTTTATCTTATAATTAGTAGAAATACACAGAGTCTCTTCTTGATGGTTTATTTCTAGAATTCAGGAAATCAAAGTGACACTAGTGAGTGTAAGTCCAATACTTAGCTAAACATCTTTAAAATAAATTTTGACCAATGATAGCTTCTTAGGTGGAGATAATTATCCAGCAGGAATAATACCTACAATAGGTACAGTAATACCTACAAAACGTCAATGCCTAGATGCCTAATAAATATTGGCCAATTTAGTTGAAAAGTATTATGACTAAAACTCCGTTTAAAAGGATGCTTGAGTTTTTCTTTTTTGGTTTTATTTTTGAGGGCGGTGTCACTGGCCCTCATGTGTGGGACCCGAACCAGGGCCGCTGGCTTCCCAAGCCAGCGCTTAACCACTGCACCACTCAGCCAGCCCATGCTTGAGTTTTTTCCTTGAGTTTCAATAAATTAAACTCCTATCCAATTCCCTACATATAGATAAGTCAGTGACTTCTGCTTCACTTAGAACCATTTGAGGAATGTGATGGGCAAATAAAACAAATTTTCGTTTCCAGCCTGACCAACCACATCTTGTTCATCAGGAGTCAATTCCAAAAGAGTAATAATTTTGAGTACATCAGCAAGCCAAGAGATGCAACAACACTCAATGGGAAAGCCTACTGGAGTCCTGCCTATTACTCTTAATAATGGCACTCAACTTCAGCCATCTATTCCCATCATAGATGGAGGAACACGTTGATGAGACAGCACTCGGTGGAACTCATATCCATAAAGAAACAGGCTAGAATGGAAGAGATCTTTTCAGATACATCTGTCTTTGAGAGGCATAGGATTCCCAACCTTTTTCATCTGGAACTGGATGAATCTCCTGGGACGAGGTAATTGAGGAGTTCCCTGGCATCCAGACAGTTCTCATTTACATGCCCTTCCTGGACTCCCTGGCTCTGCCCGCCACTGTCACGCATCTGTACGAAGCAAGGAACAGAAGGCCTCCGGTCTCCAAACCGTGGAAAATGAAAAGAAAATCTGACTTTCACCCCATATCATTTTCATATTTCATCTTAATTATCACCACCCAAAGTACAGAAATCATTATCTTTACCATGATGAACATCCAATTAGCATTTCCCATATAAATTTCATATTACAAAGGAGGTTGTAATGGATAATGCAAATTGCTAATAGCCTTTCTTTCCTGAGCTGAAAAATTGAGGTGCTTAACAAAATGAAATTAAATCTCAGCCATTTTCAAACAAGTCAAGAACTTTAATTATTTGATGAGAAAAGAGGAGAGACAAACTAAATTTTTTAAATGGTTATATTTTTTAATTGTTTCCCTTCCCACCACACTGCTAAGGTTGTCCCTCCAGATAGCTAAATGTTTGTCTTGACACTAAGAAATGAACAGACTACAACAGAGGTCCATGAATGGTGCTGTGAGGGGACAATATGGCACAGCAGGAGTTACATCCAAGGGGAGTTAGGGAGACCAACCATCTGGTTCACATGAGACTATCCTAGCTTTAGCACTGAAAGTCCTGTGGCCCACAGGGCTTCCAGCCCCAAGCAAACTAGGACAGTTGGCCATCCTAGCAGGGGATGTTGAGGACATGTTAAGCTTGGAATGTTTATTTGACATCCCAAGGGTAGATGTCAACTAAACCGAGAAATATATGAATCTGGAGTGTAAGAGCAAGAAGAAATAAATGTGGTTGTTGCTAGTATATACATGATATTTAAAACAATGAGATTTTATGATATCACTGTAGGATTTTACATTCAGTAAAAAGGATGCACCAAGAGAGAGTATTGTTCAACACATACCAAATACCAAGTCCTAGGAATATAGGTAATAGTTCCAGCCCTTTAAACAGCCACAGCGTGTAGCAGGAAAGAGAGACAAACAACCAGTTAATTACAATGCATTTTGATGTGTACAAGTTCAGCGGTGGTTCCATCAAGGACGAGATGATAGCACAGGTCTTTGAAGGATGAATAAGGGCTTTCCAGGCAAATGAAGTCGTAGAGGGAGAGGAAGGGAATTCAGAGCAGAAAAGACAGTACATGCGATGATATAGAGAAGTGAAACAGCAGGGCAGGTTTCAGAAATTTTCAAGAAGTTTGATGGTTCAGAGTCATGAAATGAAAGAATGGAAGAGAAACGAAATGAAGTAAAAAGGCCCCATTAATCACCAATGGACAGGCACTTGAATTTCAGCAAAACCAGAAGCAGTACACAAACACAGGGTATGCTGACCAGAAAACATGGGTACTTCAATGGCCCGCCATAATAAGTACATGGAGCATGGCATTGCTTTTCAAGCTTCACAACTCATTAGAAATATAATTGTGGGAAAGCAGTTTTCTCTGTTTTTAGTTCCTTCATCTGAAAGTAGAAATAGCAATAATCATGAAATAGTTGGTCCAGTTCTTTTACAGATACATAGGGATGTATAAAGAGAATGATGAAGCAAAAGTGCTCAGTAAACTGATAATTTACAAGGAGGACAAATATTTTTTAACTATGTGAATTTCTCCATTCTGAGCAATAATAAAACTCAACCACACCAATAGACAAAGGAAAGTCAAAACACAGGCATATTTGTGGCAGAAAGGGCAGCTGGAGGCCCACATGCGTTTTGTCAACCACGGGGTAGGTAACATAAATCTGTAACATTTTAGAACTAGAAGAACATATAAATTTTGAGTATAGTGGTTTTTAAACTTATTTTAACAACAGAACCTTTTTGTCATACGGAATCCTGCATATATCTCAATTTATAAATTTACTAAAAGTGGAACAGTCCTAAGTGAATCCTGGATGGGGTAAGGGAAGATGGGTCTTTCTGTTCAATTCCCAATGGCCACCCTCACTGTCACTAAGACACATCCCAGAACCCTAAATCTCTACAGTACAGTTTTAAGACAACTGATATAAAGAATCTAATCCAGTTCCCTCATTCTATAAAGGCCGAGGGAAGAAAGTCGTTCACTCAAAGTCACAGAGTTATTCAGCCCCCCTTGGGTGTAACCTCTTCTGTGCTATATTGTCTCCCCACAGCATCATTCCTGGCCCTCTATTATACTCTGCTCATTTCTTAATGTCATGTAGTCCTTTTTATACAAAAAAAAAAAAAAGTGTATTGAGTACTTATTACTTCCAATAACCAGTTAGTAACACATACACATACACAAATACCTGTGCATATTTGACTATTGTTGTATTGCATACACACTCCCTGCCATTCTATCTCCACTTAAAATAGAGAAAGGGAGGTTTGTCAAACCGGAACCTCTCCTGATGTTTGAAACATCATCAGAGCCATCATAGGACAGAAGATCGGGATGTTTCTGTAACATTTTATTAAGGCAATTAGCATCTCTAGATGCTATGAACGAGATAGCATCATGCTTAGGAAAACAGGCTCTGGAGGCAGGCTTCCTGGTTCTAATCTAGCTCCATGAGACATTGAACAAGTTATTTAAACTCTCAGTGTCTCAGTTTCCTCATCTGTCAAATAGGGCTGATAATAACAGTAACTCCTTCATAGGGATTAAATTAGTTAATGTATTTAAGGTTAGGACACTTCTTGGTACATATAAATCCTTAAAAACCATTATTCATCTTTAAAATTCCCATCAGAAGTTAACCAATTCAAGAATCAACTTCCATCCAAGCAGTGACTGTCTCTACCAAGCACATCCCACCATCAGCCTAGACCAATAACAATTTGAAAAGAAGAACCAAAAACGTCTGATATTAATTACCATATAGGTACAAAGTAAACCCTTATTCCACATTTTGCCAACCTTAAATCATGCTTACATAGGACCATGTACTCCAACTCTCTTTATCTACCTCCAAAATAAATGCACTGTCATGCTGTAAGAATTTCTAGTTGTACTTATTGGAAAACCTATGATCTCCAGTATGGAATTCCTAATAGTTGCCAAAAGGCAAAGCATCAAAATTCTCATTCAAGGAAAGTAAAGTCCAATATTACTCCATTTCCCTCCTCCCCCAACTTCAAGCCTTGACACAGATTTATTGTAGGGAAAAAAAAAAAAAGGCAAAGAAGAAAGCCCAAAAAAAGGGACTGCTACACTACGTTTTAGGAAATTTACCTCCCAGCAGATCTCAGCTGTGAGACTGGAAAATCAGTAGAGACACAGAACAAGACTGAACTGAATTACACTTTATTCATTGTCCCATGGAGCCACAGTCCATTCATTCATACTCATTAAATGCAGTCAATATTCTATAATGGAACCATCAATTGCTATATACCTGACATAAACAACCAACACACTAAATCCAAATTAAGAAACAGGCTCAGTTTTCAGACACTGGCTTGAAACTCACTGTTGGACCATCCAGTGGCAAGTTCATTTCCCCTGGGAGGCAGCGTTATGAGTGCCATTTTACAGTCATACGTATAATCTCTCCTGTCCTCTCACTCACCCTCTTCACGTGTCCAATTTTTCTCTCTCTCTTAAAACAAATGATAAAAAGTTGTATTCTGTTTTCTTTCTTCTACCAGATTATAGTTAATGTAAGTTAAAATGTGATTCTACCTATAAACATCAGTCAAGGGATTGTATTCCTTGTGGCTTTCAAAATAAATCCAAAGAACTCTAGGACTTCTAAAGATGGCGGATTAGCTACATACCTTTAATTACTCTCTTTCCCATGATTCTCAAAATGATAGTAAAAGAATCAAAAAATATCAATTCATAATGACAAAGCAAATAAGAGAGAGAGCAGTGAACATAATAAATTCCTGGAAGACAGAAAAAGGAGGTGGGGGAGGGAAGAGGGGAAGAGGCTATAGTTTAAGTGCCTGCAGAAGGAAAAGTGGAGGTTAAATGAGCTGATTTTTCACTGAACCACAGAGAGTCTCTGTGTTTAGAGTCACCAGATACAGAGGGCCACAGGTCTGAGGATAGGAAGATTGGCTAAATGTCAGCATCTGGAATAGTCAATCTCTCCACAATACACGCACACACGCACACACACACGAAGACTAGAGTTTCCACATTGAAAGGGGACACTGAGTGCTCAACATTGTAAATGACAATAGACCTACTTTATAGCACATCAGTGTGAAATTTCAGAATTTCAGTCATAAAGAGATGATCCATAAGTTTCCAGAAAGGAATGTGCCACCTATGGAGGAATGAGAATCAGGACAGCATCAAACTTCACAACAGTTTGCTATATGACAAGACATATTTAAGACTCAAGGTAAAACATTGGGTCAAAAATGGATTTTTATGTGCAATAAAACAAATTAGGTATAAAGGCACAGACAGAATTATATGGATATATAATAACTAAGGCAATGTTTTTCCTGTGAGCCTTTCCTGAGGAATCTCTTATGGACCAAACATCACATAACCACTTTTTATGGATTTCTCATTAACATTTCATGCTAGCCATGAGAGAAGTACTATTTTTATGTCCATTTACAAATGAGAAAACTAAAGTGTCTATGGGCTAAATTACTCTCCAAAGGTGGCCCAGCCTGAATTAGAACTTTGGTCTGCCTTCCTCCCAAATCTTTCCTCTTCATTGATACACCCTATTGTCTCTTGATATACCAGATTGTCTCTACCAAGCACATATTCCAATTATCAGTAATCAAGAATTAAGCACAGGATCTTCAAGTCCCGCATCTTCTCCAAGTTTGAGAAATGTTTTTGATAGGCTCAAATATAGACTATAACTCAAGAATAGTATTCTCCAAACTACCATGTCTAGGTTTAGACCAGCCAATATCAATGTAGCTTTGCTTTGTGTTAGAATCAAAATAGGAGTCTTTATGCCCTATAAATCCAATTGGTGTTTTCTTAAAAATCCAAAAGATTATGTGGGAGAGTGCCAAAGTTTTACTACCCACACAGATAAATAACCACAGAATTTCGAACTTCTTGACAGAGAACAAAAAGCAAACTGACAAGTGAGAATCAGTGGCAAGAGATGTGATAGAGCCCCAAACACACTCATTAAGATGTCTTAATGGTGGCTGGCAAGTTTCTCCATTTATGGAGGCAGAAAGGCAAGCAAGGAAACCCCTTTCGAATTCCTGACCGACAGCCAAGGATGTAGTTTCTAAAATGCAGCTTTTACAGGAATCAATAAAACACACCCATCACAAAACTACGTAGAAACCATCTGCAGTGAGGAAAATCAAGTTCTGAAACCTAGGGCTCAGTGGAGGCTCTCCTTTCAGATTACAAATAAATACACAGAAAAGAACCACAAAAAGTGATTAAAACAAATTATTAAAAATAAATTAGGGGGGCTGGCCGAGTGACACACTGGTTAAGAGCTGGTTTTGGGATGCCAGCGACCCCGGTTCAGGTCCCATATATGAGGGCCAGTGACATTGCCCTCTACAGCTAACAACAGCTCCACCTGGAGCTGGGCTGCACGAGCCCCGGCGACGGTGTAGGCTGCAGCCCCTGCTGCAGTGGGCTGCCATAGGCTACAGTGAGTGGCCCGCAGCCAGCGTGAGTGGCTGGCAGCCAGTGTGAGCTGCCAACAACCACAGTGAGCGACCATCCAGAGGCCGGTGACCGATCGATACCAACATGGGCCAGTAAAGCAGTGTCCTCCGCAACTAGACTGAAGAACAAAAAGACAGCAACTTGTCTGTTCCCCTCCCCCAATTCCCCAATAAAATCTTTAAAAAAAAAAAACAAATTAGGGAGAACCCATTCATTTAACAACACGTATGTGGGAATCCACACAGTATAGTAATACAAAAATAGGACAACTTTGGTGCCAACCAGATCCAGGCTCTCATCCTGGTTCTTCAAGTTAGTAATAATAATTACAACTATTACTATTGCTAGCATTTATTGTTTAGTGTGTGCCAAGCAACTGCAATAAGCATTTGACTATGTTCTCAGGAAGGTCACATAGGTAGTAAGTGAGTCTAATCCAGGTCTGTTTGATTTTAAATCTATTCTTCACACTAGAAGCACCATGTCACAGATGCCTGGGATGTCCCCGCTATTCCAGAGAGGCTGGATAGCTTCCTCTCTACCCTTCCCACCGAGCCTCTCATTCTCATCCAATGCACTTCCTAGATGTGGGAATCGAGGGAATTGTTATGGAGCCTCACCTTCTTCATCTTCAAAGTGTGGATCAAAGTACTTGTCTCACTGGGTTGTTGAGAGAATTACACGAAACCAATATAGGGTTCGTCTCATGGTGGGATGGTAATAAGTGTTAGCTCCCATTGTATTGTATATAACGACACTAGGTAGTAATGCGAAACTCAAGAATTATAAAGCCCAGCCCTTGCCCTTCAAGTGTTTGCCATCAATATTATATTTCTCATAATGGGGAGCAAAGTCTTAATCTTACTGGCAATATCTTAACAGCCACATTTGGGCAAAATTCCAGACTAGATGACGTACTGATTTGATCCAATGTGACATTTCATTTGTCTTTCCATCTTTAGCTTATATAATACCCTCTGCGGATCAGTGTCCTACCTCTAAAGGAAAAGAATTTAGTCTCAACTAATGGAAATGCACCCAGCCTCCTGGCACCACCAACTCGGCCAGCCAGGCCTCTTCTGGAACAAAGCGGATCCTGCTTGGGCTGTTAAGTGCTTATAGCAGGAGTTTTGAAATGGAGTATTCCCCAAACTCATTTGTTATCAATAATGGTTGAAATGCAAAAATCATTAAATGCCTTTATTCATGAATTTGAACCTAATTACAACAATTAAAATATTATGTCTCTTATGCTATCTTTCTGATATATTTTGCTGAGTGAGAGAAGGTGGACTTATGGTCTTCCCAGTTCAAATTGTTCACATGAAGATCATCCAATATAGATGTCATGCCAGAAAATTAGGAAGAGAATTACTGATCTGTTGGGTCAGCAGCTTTGGGAAAAAAGTAAAGGAATTTTTATCTTGAACCAGGACATCAAGATAGACATACACAAGACAGTGCATTTTATCACCACGTGTGCTTCTAATACATTAAATTACCACATAAATCAATTAACTATATATCCAGGCTATGGAGTCTCTGTTTCAAATATTATTCTCACACCATCTTTCCTCTTTTACCCACTATACTTCTGAGTTTTCTTCTCCCACCCCCCCCATTTAAGATTATTTAATTATAATATCCACATCACATATAATTAGAAAAGGGACACTTCTACTGATTCCAACATTCTAAAATGCTTTCATTTCTTGCAAAATATACCATTGCTGAAATGCACATCTCCATTCATCCATCCAAATATTTATTAAGCACCTACCATTTGCCAGGTCTTCCACTAAGCAATTTACAAGGTTATAGAGATGAATTCAATGAAGACCCTGCCTTTGGGGAGTTTATAATCCAGTCTAGAAAATAAGACATATTCATCAACACCAAATTATGTACCAGAGAAAAAGGCAGTAAAGCACAGTGGTTAAAACATCTTACTTTGGATTCAGGCATGTTACAGTTGAATTCCGGCTCTGGCACTTCACAGTTTTGTTACTTGCGTGGAGTGCAGTGACAGGTGTCATTATGCTGGTGAGTATTAGATTAGGCAGCTGATTGTGGGGTTGTGGAGGTTAAGGTGGTTGTGTGCTGTGGTGAGTGAGCTGGCTGATAAAAGAGGAGCACAGACCAAGCTGGGAGGGAGTGACTCCAAAAGAGGTTACCAAGAAAGGCTTCGTGGGGAATGTGGCATTCCAGCTTGATCTGAAAGGATGAGTAATTATGGACGTCTGGAGGAAGACCAGAAAAAGGACATTGAAGGCCAAAGAAACATCATTTTAAAAAGCAAAGTAATGGGAATACCAGATGTATGTTCTGGAAAGACAAGCAATTCAATCTGACTAAAGAACGGAGACAGAAATAAGATTGGAAAGAAAGGTGCAAGTCAGATGGTGGAGAATTTTAAACTTCAAACATGCTGAGGGATTTAGACTGTAATTAGCATGGACATCCACAAGAAGCCGAGGAGTGCGTTTTAAGGGAAAGTCATCTTTGTGAGGCGTAGGCTCTAGTACAGGGTGATGGTTTAATACATTTCTATTACTATTATCACAGAAAAATCAATACCTCTACAGAGTATTCCATGCTGGAATCATGCCTGCTACCTGTCAACAGACCAAAGAGAAATGACTTCTGGCAACTACAAATGTAAGTTGAGGGGAAATGTGTTTATTGATGTTTAGTTTAATTTATTGCTGTTTCAAGGGCTTGACAAAAAGAGATGACAAGCTTGGAGGAAAAATTGCAAGAGTGTTAACATGGCTGAGATCATTTTAAGGTAGTATAGAAATGTTTTGTTCTCTCAAACTATCAAGACACAAAATCAAGTTACTATCGAAGTAGACCCTTCAAGGACTTAGAAATCACGAGGTATTCATGAAATCAACCCAGAGGTCACCAAATTGAGGTTTCTCATGAGCAGTTTCACTTTTTTACATTGCAGCTAATTAAATAAAAATTCCTGTAGAGTAAAAATCAAAGAACTCTATGACTTCATAAAGCACTGCAATTACATACAACTCTCACTTTAGCTTCTGGTTAGATTAGCCAGACCTCTTTCAGCTGCAGTGACAGAAACTCAACTCAAACTAGCTTAGCTGCAGAGCCTAGGAATTTAGATATAGACAATTAATTCCAGGTGCTCAAAAGGCATCGCAACCCACATTCGCCATCTCTCAGCTCTGTTCTTCTCTGACTTGGCTTCATTCTTTTCATAAGGAGATAAGAATTACCACAGCAATTCCAAGTATATTACCTTTATACGTTATCCTCCCCAAAATTAAAATAGCATATCATTAATTTTATCTGAGAGTCCCCACTCTGATTTGTAAATGGAAGGCATCACATCAAGTTTCATGGAATGTTCTGGTTGATCCTACTTAACATGTGACCACTCCTTGAATCAATAATCACTATGATCAGTCAGAATAACCTAGTCTGCCCAGCTTTCTATTAAAGGTAACAGTTGGTAACAGGGTATCAAACAATCGTGAAATCTCAAAAACTTAACGTGAAAGAAGTTTATTCCTTGATCAAGCATGAGTTCAGAATGGATAGTCCCAATTGGCAGCGGGGAGCTCGGCTCCATGCAGTTATTCAAGGACCCAGAATAGCAACTTACTCCTTTCTATGACCTGTGATACTTCTCTTTGTTTCATCTGCGAGTCCCCACCCTCATTTCTGAAATGAAGGCATCAGGCCATGTCACTCCCCTGCTCCAAGTCTTTACTTTTTAAATATCTATACAGTGTATTCAGATACAGTGCTCTGTTTCCCTTATAAAAAATTAATTTGTCTCTCTAAAACATAGATAATTCAACTCACTGTGACACCGTGGGATTGGGGGAGTGAAAAAGCTGTGGGAGTCGGATCCTAGCCTATTTGGATAATAAAAACAGAGACTGTGCTGTTCTCACAAGATAGAAATAATGCGCCCTACACCCACATCTTGACATAAGGATTTGCATGGGTATGGTGTGGTGATGAGAGAGTGAGCAGTTTTGTGATTTTACAGCTTACAAGCAATTCTCATGCTCCTTCAGAAACCAGCCTTAGTGCAGAAAGCAGAGCTTGAGGCAAAAGCTTATGTGATCCTGCTATATTGGGGAGTTCAAACACATGCAACAGGAGTGAGGCACAAGGGAAGTGAAATAAGGAAGGAGGGAAAAAGCTAACAAGACACATTATCAAGCTGGCTACTGAGAAGTACAACTAACTGCTCTATCTTGTAGGATCAGCATTCATTCGAAAAGCTACACGTGCTACTGGTAAGTCTCCCCCAGCCCTCTTTCAAATTTCCAGACAGGATATCATTTTTTAAAGCCATTCCACAAATATCATGAGTTATTAGCTACGCTGTAGATCTCCCCACCTGCCCCAGGAGTTTCCCACTCCTGGTTCGTATTCACTGTGGCTGAGAGGTGAGGCTCTGAAGCTTATTGCCCATTATTTGGGACTCCAGAGAACCAAATCACTCCTCTTTCCAAATTCTAACCAACTGAGGCTCACACAAGGAGCAAAATCAGCATCAAATGAATGTTCACTTAATTATTGGCTGGAAATCATGGCTGAGCTTCCCCACTTCCGCTTCTGCTCTGAACTTACCACCCAACTACAGGCAGAGAAAGCAGAGGCATAAGTAGGAGCAGACTCTCTCTGGCCAATTACCAAATGAAAACCAGAGAGAAAAAGTAGCACACTCCCTTGAGCACATGCTCTCCAAGAAAGAGCAAAAGGACAGTGCCTGGTTCAGCAAACTCGTGGAGGACTCACTGGTAACTTGGAACAATTGTATTAGTCATATGTCCTCCCAAAGAGCCAAGTATGGAAATTGAAAAATGATTCCTCTCCAGTTCCTTCCAAGGGAGCAGACATGCTGGCATATGTTCCTTCTAGAAGAAGAGCTAGAAAAGTGGTGGTGTGAGAAAAGAGAAGGGTTCCCCTCTCCAGAATAACCAGCGACTACAGGTGGGTGCTTCCCAACTGTGGTCCCCATGAGCTCCTGGCATCCACAGAGGAAATAAAAGCCACGCTTCCAAAGAAAGGGCAAGCTAGGCAGAGAGCAGCAAGAAGGCTGGCTGTTCTGTGATATGCAAAACTCTATAATGAGAATCATATTGTCTTTTCTTTTGGCTTCTAAACTGAAATTTATAAGATGAGGCCTCTGGAATCCAAATGAATTTCAACACCTAGAGGAAGAAAGGCAAGTCATCAGCATGCGCAACTGTGCATCCCGATGGAGAGGCACTGGGGAGGTGTTGAGTTGCTGCCTCAGGCTGGCGGAGTGGCTCAGTTGGTTAAAAGTTGGCTGAGAGCACGAGCTCTGAGCAACAGGGCCGCCGGTTCGATTCCCACGTGGGCCAGTGAACGCTGCACCCGAGGTGAACTGTCACTGAGTTGCCAACAGGTGGCAGGATGGCTCAGCGGGTGTAACAACAAGATTGCCTGTTAGATGGTGGGCTACACCCATTCGCAACTAAGACTGAACTCGGCACCTTGAGCTGAGCTGCTGCCCAGATGGCTCAGTGGATAGGGCATGCGCTCTTAACAACAAAGCTGCTGGTTCGACTCCCGCATGGGATGGTGGCTACACCCACCCGCAACTAAGATTGAACTCAGCACCTTGAGCTTAGAGGCCATGAACTGCTGACAGGAAGCCAGATGGTGACTGGCGCCCTCCACAACGAAGACTGAAGAACAACTTGGCAGGTCCCCTTCCCCAATTCCCCAACACTGTTTCCCTCCCCCAAATCCCCAATAAAATCTTTTATTAAAAACAAAACAAAACAAAAAAACAATTGCTGCCTCTCACATTGGACCACCAGGTTGAAAGCCATTTCTGGGAGGTCAGGAGTGAATCTGATCCTTTGCCTATTTGCCTCGCCTTGGGCAGGCTGCAGGGCTCTCAGCAAAAGAGTTCAATTTCCTAAGCAACCCCTGCAAAAAAAATTCCTTCTATTTATGGTCTGAAGGATTTGTCTCACCATTTGCCCAAAGCGGCGATATAGCTAGTTCCAAGTAGGCTCTTGATGCACAGATCTGCCTGAACAGATTCCCCCATATCCACAGAGGGGTGGGATACAGAACTACATGCATACCAGGGCAGCGCTTGCCTCGTGTAGTGTGGAGTGCACTCCATCACACAGACAAAAGGGCAATTAACACCCCAAAATCATATGCAGACCTACTGTAGCCTCAGTGTGGGAAAGATGATGATGTCATTCATTCATTCTTTTATTTGCTCTTCATTCAATTAATGTTTATTGTCTACTATGTCCCTACAGCTACTATGAAAGTTCTATTAATCCATATATGCACAACGAATCTTGTACTTTGAATAACACATTCACTTTCCATATATAAGAATGACTGTTTTTTAAAGTAGATATATAGTACTATTCCTTTGCTGGCTTCTCCTCACCTCCCATTCTTTTTGTTTTCTTTCCATTTTTTTTTTAAATTTTATTGGGGAACAGCCATGGTTACACATTGCTTTCATGCTACAATGGTATAGTTGACTCTTTTAAGGAGGGCACAACTCACAGTGGCCCATGTAGGGATCAAACCAGCAACCTTGGTGTTATCAGCATGATGCTCTAATCAACTGAGCTAACTGGTCACCCCTCCCATTCCTTTCTAAGTTGCAATGCTCCAAGCCTCATGTCTATGTCTCTTCTCTAAATACACCCATTCTCTGAGTGATGTCACCTAATTTCATGGTTTTAAAAACTATCAGTTTCAGATGCCTCCAAAATTTGTACCTCGAGCTCAGGCCTTCCCGATGAACTTGAGCCTAGACATTTCCATTCCCTGATTGACGTCTACTTGTTGATGTCTATAGTTTAAATCTGCCCCAAACTAAGCTTCTGATCTTCCTCCACCATGCATGTGCCTTCCATAACCTTTCCTATTTAACTACTGGTAACCCCATCCTTTAAGGTGCTCATCCCAAAAGCTTGAGACATCTTTATCAGTTCTCTCTTAGTGATCAAGAAAACAAGTCAGCAAATTTTGCCAGCATTACATTCAAAAAATACACAGACTCCAACCACTTCCTACCACTGTCACCATCACAACACCCGTGGACCAAGCCACCTTTAACTTTCACCTGGATTACCGCAACTGTCTCCCAACTTGTCTCCCCGGTTCTGCCCATGGCTCTTTAGCGTCCCTTCTCAAGACATCAACCAAAGACATCCTTGAGAAGCATAAATCTGATCAACTCACTCCTCTGTTCCAAACCTTCCAATGGCCTCCTATTTCACTCAAAATAAGACCAAAATTCCTTCCAATGACCTATAAAGATTCTTCATGATATGAACTACACCCAGTCATCCCACCCCACTCCTACTCATCATTCACTTTGGGCTCTTGGCTCTTCCTTGAAGCAGCAAAGCAGACTTCTACCTCAGGGCCTCTACACTTGATGTTTCCTCTCCCTGGAACACTCTTCTCTAAATTACCAGTATGGTTCACTTTCTCACTCCTTTCTGACATGTCAATTTATATTTTACACTCTATATAAAATAACTATTCTCCCTCAAGACTCCTTACTCCCTTACCATGCTATAGTTTTCCCTTTGTGGTATTTTCACCATTTTACATACCCAAGTTTATTGTTTATTTCTCTCCATAAAAGCAAAAACCTTGTTTCATTCACTAGTGTAGTCCCAGAACCTAGAACAGTCCCTGGCACCTAGTAATTCCTCAATAAGGAAAATGCATACACCACTTACTACATGAATGAATGAATTACCTTAAAAGTTGGTAGTAATGTCTCATAGGAAGAAAACGGACTTGGTTGGCAAAGCACCTTGATGAGTGCTTGGGATAGAAGGTGAAGTCTTGGGGACATGGGTGTAAGAGCCAAGGAAACAAAGAAGAAAACCATAGATAATACAGGAATTTGTTTCTTATTCTTGCGAGAAATGTAGAGGTAAAAGAGAGGAAAGAGGGAGCTATGGAAATAGTGTGAATATAAGGACCACGTGAGGTAAAGGGCCAGTAGAAAAGCACAAGATGAAAAACTAAACCTATTATAAACAGCTGTGTCCAGTATTCTCTTTGAAGCTGTTTAAACTTCCCACATTTCCTCAATGTATAAATCTTGTTAAACCTACACCCGGTCTTACGTACATAAAGCAACAACTCTAAGTACTGGACTGTTCCATCGAGGCAGATTGAGTGAACCAGGCAGGAGCTGAAAGAGGCACAATCAAAAGACCAGAGTCTGGGGCCAGCCAAGTGGCACATTGGCTAAGAGCTAGCTTGGGAAGCCAGCGGCCTCGGTTCGGATCCCACATATAAGGGCCAGTGACACTGCCCTCTACAGCTAAGATGGTGAACAGCTCCACCTGGAGCTGGGCTGTGTGAGCCCCAGCGACAGTGTTGGCTGCAGCCCCTGCTGCAGTGGGCTGCCATTGGCTACAGTGAGTGGCCAGCAGCTAGCATGAGCGGCTGGCAGCCAGCGTGAGCTGCCAATAGCCGCCGTGAGAGACCATCCAGAGGCTGGCGACCAATCTGCTTCATCCAGGAAGAGCACAATGACGATACCAACATGGGCCAGTGAAGCAACATCCTCCGCAACTAGACTGAACAAAAAGACAGCAACTTGTCTGTTCCCCTCTCCCAATTCCCCCACGCTGTTCCCCACCCCCAATCCCCCAATAAAATCTTAAAAAAAAAAAAAAAAGACCAGCGTCTGTGTTCTGGCACCATCACTTCTTAGCTATAAGCCCCTGGGCATGTCTCCAAGCTCGGGTTTCCCCAAGTGTACATAACAGATACAAATAGCTACCAACACCCAGGAAACAAATACAGTCACATCACTTCTATTAGTTTTATTAGCAATAAAGCCAGTAGCTCCCTCTTGAAGGTCCTCATTCCCATGAATTATCAGGAATTTAAAGACCCATAAAAGGCTTTTTCTTACCCAGGGGTATGGAAAATGGAGTCTGATCAGTCAACTGGCCTGCTATCGTTTCTTTGTTGGAGCTGGTTCTTTACCAAAGTTGCTGCGCATCCACTGCTGTGATACTTCACTGCTCCAAATTCCAGCACAGCCTGCAGTGATTCTTCTATAGAGGTGAGTCTCTACCCCTTTAGAGATGGGCTCAGCCAATAAAGCACAAAAGCTAGACTTCTGCCAGTAATAGATCTAATGACCAACACTTATAGTTTCCACATGCAGCCACTTTCCAGGAAACCATCTGGCCTCAGGAGGACTGGACCCCTCCGGGTTCTTTAGCCTCTGCCTCTCAAATCCAGAGCCACCCATCCACCTTCTTTCCAGACTAGTGAAATAGGCTTTTCTTTTGATGCCAGCAAAACTAAAAAAAGATCTAATTAGGGCCTCTGCCTTTAGGCTATGGGGTTTCCTGTCTGCCCCTTTTTTTTTTTTTTGAGGGCAGTGTTACCAGCCCTCATATGTGGGATCTGAACCGGGGCCGCTGGCATCCCAAGCCAGCTCTTAACCCCTGCACCACTTGGCCAGTCCACCTGTCTACCCTTTTAAGAGTGGCTACCCAGAGACTTAAGAAAGACAAACCCCACCATTCTAGGAAAAGCTAACCTCAGTGGCTCTAAATGCATTTACCCTTCTAAAAGGATGCTCTCTACATGATGTTAAGGTGGCCACACTAATCCTACTGAATGAGGGGGATCTATCTGCCTGCTCTGGTTTCAAAGTAATTTCCTGGCACCCAGAGAAAAGAAAAAATAATCTCTTGAGGGTGACATTACTGTATGTCCAACTTTGTTATTGGAAGCATTATATGTGATAATGTGAAAGTGTTTCATTAATCATGGTACACTATACTGACACTAGTTGTAGTCATAAAGATGGATGAAGCAGTCTAGCTGTGGAAAGAACATAGGACACAGGGTAAGGCAGACTAGGAAAATAATCCAGCTCTTCCACTTAATATCTGTGTAATGTTGTGCAAGTTACTTAACCTCTCTGAGCATTCATTTGTAAAATGGGAATGTTATATTGATTTTCTTATATTACTACACTATATTAATACCAATATATTAATAATAGTAATATATTGTACTAATAAAATATTAACAGCTATCTCTTGGAGTTGTAAAGAATATTAATCGAAATATCAATCAAACAGGCAAAACATCTGCATTAATTCCAGACACACAGGAGTAATTGCTCAATAAATTGTAGCTATCATTATTATGCTTATAGCTCTAAACTATAGTTAATGTTTGAATACAAAGTACATGAAACACACTGTATCATTCCATTTAATGCTCACTTGTGTGGTAGTTATTATACTGCCCATTTTGCCAATCAGGCAATTAAGGCCTGAAAATAGTGGTATGTGGCCACAATTATACAACTAGAAGGTAGCAGAGGATTCTTTGTACCCATGTGTCTATGCCAGCTATTTAACAAACCACTCCATACTCAATAACAACAACAACACCTGTTTTCATGATCAGGGATCTGTAGGTCAACTGTGATTCAACTGATAAACTAAACCCAGCTGGATGGCTTTGCTTCAGGCTGCAAATTATAGGTCTGATCCATGTATCTCTGGACTTGAGGTTGAAAGGAGAGCTGCTATCAGGGCCATTTCTTTCCTATGATACACAACCAAAGCACAAGGGGCAGGCCCAACCACACTAGCACATTTTAAACCTCTGCTCCATCACATCTGCTAACATCCCAAAACAGGTCACAGGGCTAAGCCCAACATCAGTGTAGAAGGCAAGTGTACCACTCTACAAGGCAATGGACAGAGAATATTTTCAGAACAGTAATTCAACCTATCACACCAGGCCTCACCAACTCCAAAATCAGAGCCCTTATTCATTGTTCTTCAATGCCTCTCCCTTGTTCTCAGACAGTGCCTCTCTAACCAAAAAAAAAAAAAAAAAATCATTATTAAACCTATTTTTCACTATTAATCTGCATGGCATGTTAGGTGGTTGCTTTTACTTATTGCCTATAGTCAGTCACTACCTGGATTGGCTCTTCCAAACAGCAGAAAGAACCCAGCTGGAGGGTAAATGTAAAGTTGATAGCCCATCATTCCATGCTCATCACAGAAGCCAGACTGTGCAGCTCCAATAAGCAACCTGCTGGGTCTACAAATTTGCCATGCTTCGCTCTGTTACAACTTTATTGGGCACAGTATGGTAACTCAATTAATAGTGAGAATGACACTGGCAAGTGTCACCGGAATTGCAACCAATTATTTTTTCCTTAATATCTTTTTAAATCGCAAGCTGACCAAGCTCAACAGGGGCTATGTCCTTCCACAGGGCATATTTAGTGTGTCTCTGCCTTCCCCATTAGTTTGCATTGCCAAGGTCCCACAACTCTCTCACTGGCTGTAACCTGCTCCCTTCTCCCAACAGTACTGCCACTTCCCCCCAAAGAAGCTAACTGAAAACACAAATCAGGCTGTTCGGCAGGATTTTGTGTTATTGGTAGATTTTTGTTTGTTTTTACCATAAATCAATAATTTGCTGGCTTTTTTTCTTTCTTTCTTCTTCCTCACAGTGGTCCTGACTTAAAAGGCAGACATAGAAACAAACCCCAAAGCCAAGCTGAATTACCACCTAAAGAAATGTATGAAGACGGATATAAAACCAGCCAGCACCTACCCTGAAAAACCCACAGGTACTTGGCCTTCCAAGGTGTCCTGGACCCCAGCTGGCCCGTTGAACTTGTCCAAAGTTAGAACTTGCCTGGCTCACAGTAGCCAGCTGGGCTTCATAATCCGTGGCTAAAAATCAAAGGATGACTAATTTTACTCATAAGCAATTGGCTTGCCAATCTATGATCTTCAAGAAAGAAAAATTCTGTTATACACAATGTTCAATGAGAAAAGTCTCATGATTAAGAGTTGTTCCAAGTCTTTTAAGCTGAAGTCCAGATGGGCAAGGAATGACCCTCTGCATTAAATACATATTTGTCAAGATTGAGGAGTCCAAGTCATCAGAAAAGAGAAGTTATATGAACTTGGAGTTTCTCCCAAAAACTTCCCATCTTGACTCTTGGGATTGGATTCTGAATGTTA
The DNA here is from genome assembly GCA_033961575.1 of Aselliscus stoliczkanus. Classification (NCBI taxonomy): domain Eukaryota; kingdom Metazoa; phylum Chordata; class Mammalia; order Chiroptera; family Hipposideridae; genus Aselliscus; species Aselliscus stoliczkanus. The sequence continues at coordinate 120,216,658 of CM066736.1, forward strand.
CTGATTAAAGAAGAGTCACCTGAATGGATGCCGGCCTATTTGCTGAAGCACTGGGGGATCTCCCATCCCTGATCCTGGTATTTCTTGTCCCCACTGAACCAGTACACATATTAAAACAGGCTCTTCACTCTCTCTGATCAGAGCAAATTGAAATTGTCTTCAGTCCAGATCTCTATATCCTTATGGCTAATTTTTGGGTTAACGTTGAAGTACACAATTTCTAGGCAGTCCAACTTAAAATGATGATACATCTGGTAGTTGGCCCCCATAAAAACTTCAGCTAGCTCCATATGGCCATGGGTCAGACTATGGTGTGTACCCAAAGCCAGGGTCCCAAGCTAAAGTCACCCTAAATGATCCATCTTGGCTCTGAATTTGGCATTCGCAAACTTCCCCCACAAAAGTCAGCTGAAGCAGGTGCTCTTTGAGTCCTTCTATGGCTTCAACATAGTCTTGTAGCAACTGAATTTCTTTTTTTCATCCTTGGACCCACTGCTTCAGCAGAGCTCTAGTTCCCAGACTGCAGATCCACTGGAGTGCAGAAGCCACTGTTAGCATAAATAAGGGCGCTACCCCATTATTCTTCCCAGGCAGGGAATGTAGATACTTTGTCACTTCCATCACTGCCTCCTGAAACTTTTCATCTCCAGTGAGAGAGAGTTCAATAAACTCAAACTGAAGGCGCATCACTTTTGACTCTATCTGGCCATCTGAGGAGATCTCACAGTGATGATATCGAAGTACTAGGGAAAGACGTTCCCACCCAGTCCGAAGGGCTACCAGGAAAAGAATTAGATACCATGGCCGTAACTTCCTTTCCTACGCACAAGTACGCCCTTCACCTGCGGCTCCTCACTGAGGCTTACAGTCACTGAAGACACACCCCATCCCACCAAGGTAGCAGGGGCTCTGAGCACAGGACTTTCTGTTTCCAGTTCCGCTTCCGGGCTTCCTTCCCAGGCACTGCCCCCAGCCCACCCCTTGCAGCAATGCGCTTGCAGCTGTGGCTCAATTTGGCCAATTTTTACACTGCGAACAAATTTAGTTATTTTTCTCGTAGCCATTGGGTACGTCCTAGCCCAATGATTTAATAGCCCTGGATGACAACTTTCTGAGAATGTTTTTACAGTGGGCTAATTAAAAAAATAGCACCTCTAGAAAGCCAGTGGCCTTTCTCTGCACGGTGATGTTTTAACTAAGGACTCCTATAATGTTTCTGACTCTTGAGTGCCTGAGAATTATCTGAGGGCTTATTAAAACACAGTCTGCCTAACCCATTCCCAGATATCCTTATTCAGTAGGTTTGGGTAAAGAGGAGATTTTGCATTTCTAACGAGTTCCCAGGTAAAGCTGATGCTGCTAGTTTACAGACCACACTTTAAGAACCACTTCTCTTACTCCTGGCATTTCCAGAAGGAACAGGGCTGAGAATCCCAAGATGGCAAGGCTTGGGACCAACCCCCATCTCCTTCCACCAAAACAGGAACTCTGTGTTTTATATATCCTGTGTTAGAATGAGATTTTACTAGGGTACAGTTTTCTGCACTAAAACTGGTTGGATAACTGCTTCTCTAGGTGAAGTCAACATTTGGGATTGTGCAAACTAAAGGCAAAGAAAGAGTAACTTACCTCAAGACCACTTTCTTTTCATTCATTCAGCCAAAGCTAAGGGTTACTAGATGCTGAAAGGTTGTACTTGTTGATGGAGTGAAAAGACAAACAAGCCAGAGCCCTACTAATCAGGACTCACCTCTAGTATAACAAGATAAACATGCCAAACAAATGAGTGCAATTAATGTTATATAGTTTCTATGATGGAGGCCTCTTTACGGAAGACAAAACAGTTCACATTTGGCTCACATGCTATCTTCCCACCTCCCATCCCAGGAAAGACTTTACTAATTGATAATAGTACTCCTCCCAACAGGTCCCATATGCGACCTCAGAATCTTCCTCAACATGTTACTCTAACACTGAACTACAAATGATTGAAGTTCGGGTTCAAATTGAAATCACTGGGCTATCGTTGATCCAAGTTCTGGTTGGAATAATCCCACAATCCTATCTGTCTAAGTGCTATGGACTGAATATTTGTACTCCCCCCAAATTCATATGTTGAAACCTAATTTCCAATGTGATGGTGTTTGGATGGGGCCTTTGGGAGGTGACAGGTCATGAAGGGACAGCCCTCATGAATGGGATTAGTGCCCTAATAAAAGGTCACAGAGAGCTCCGTCACTCTTTTGGCCATGTGAGGACACAGAGAACAAGGAAGCTGGTCCTTCCCAGATACCGAATCTGTCATTGACTTGATCTTAGAATTCCCAGCCTCCACAATTCTGAGAAATAAATGTTTGCTGTTTATAAGCCACCCAATCTATGGTTTTATGTTAGAGGAGCCCAAATGGACCAAGACAACAGGTTTAGTAAATAATTCATAGAGGACATAGGGTTTGACAGAATCTTGAAAGATAAATAAAGATAAGATATACAGAAGCAGAAGGGGGTGGGGAAGGGAGGAAGTGGTGATGGGGTCTTCCAGCAGGTGAAAAAAGGATTCAACTCATTAAGAGGATTAAGGAATGAATGGTAAGTGGAGCCAGCAACTGTAGATTCTGTCTTCATGGATCTTATAGGTGAACAAGAAGAAAAAAGAGTGCTAGAGGTGCCTAATGTGCAAACAGGGTCAAGGGACGATTTTAAAAAACTTAACCAGATCATGTTTATGGGCTATGGAGAAGAATATAGTGAGAAAGCTGAAAAAATAGGCAAGAAGGGGAGTAACATATTGAGCAAGTCCTCAGAGGAAACCTGAGACCAGCCCTCCCTCCCAGCATTGCCTTGAGGTTGTCTGAGTCCCACCCTTAATGGGGAAACTGTGTTGGAAGCAGAAGTGCACAGCTAGATGTCTCCGTGAACAACCACAGAGGAGGAATGCCAAACATCATGTCTGAGGGAAGCCAAGGGCGAATCCCAGAAGCACACCAAGAGCGGTTTGGGATGGGAGGGTCCAGGGACTAGTGAAGTCAAGAATAAAAGATATCTTCTATGAGGTGGGAAAAAGGCAGTGGTATGGAGGAATTCTAGAATAAAGAGGGATACAATGCCCATTGGGACTTTCACTGCCTCCCAAAAAAATGTCTGCATAAGAAGACCAAGGAATTTGTAAAGAGCTACAATGAAACAGAAACACAGATTCTGTTTTAAGATTGTGACCTATCCTTAAGGAAATTATTTTCCCAACAATAGATGTTTTTTTTAAAAGCCGTAATTTTTTTTTCTATGGTGAGAATAACCAAAATACGAGTATATCAGCCAATATCCTAAATGCGTTATATACATCGTCTCCTTTAACTTAATTCTTGTAATACCTACGTGGTAGAAACTACTGTTATTTTCATGTTACATATAAGGAAACTTAAGTTTATAAAAGTTAAAGTACTTGATAAGCCTGTGTGTGACTGAGCTGGGACCCAGACATGTTAGCTCCCAGGCCCCAGGCTTCTTTCTTATCCACTCTCCTCTACACATTTTTTTTTTTCCAAAAACATTTCTGGCCGCACAAAAACACTTGTTCGCTTTCACTGAGTAGACTCTGTTTTAATTTATTTTTTTCTAATCATCCTTCAAGGCCCATCAGCCTTCTCCTAGGAAGCGTTTGCCAGCATCCCTGGGCTCAGGTGATGGAACTCTACTCTGCCTTCCTCTGGGGTCCTGTAACACTTCACACTTACCTCTCCCAGAGGTCTCACTACCTTTAGTGATAGCTAGCTGTGTGTTTGCCTATTGGGTTGAAGCAAGGCATAGAGGAAAGGATGTGGGCTTTGAAGTTAGTGAGAACTCATTCATATTCCAGTTCTTCCTCTTGGCCGTATAAACTTGGGCAAATTATTTAATATCTGTAAGTTTGATTTACCTCATTTGTAAAAGCACGATAATTCCTTGAGGGAACTGTTGTGAAAATTTAAATGAAATAAGATTCTGTCAAACCCTGATACATGGTAGATGCTCCATAGATGGTAGAAATTATTGGAACTGTACTTATATCACTGTTAGATGAATGAAAGTCTATTTTATCTTGACCCACCACTGGCTCTGTGCTTCTTACAACTTGAGATGGCAACATTTCCTTACGACAGAAACTATAAGGAAAATATTTAACCTCCTAATTTAAGAAAAACAAGCTTTTTATAAGTATATACTTACAAACAATTAAGATTTTCCTTTGAGTATCTTTCTAATAGTCATGAAAATCTATCCCATAAGACCTTGGCTTCTCACCAGTTAGTTTAATTTGAGGTACTATAAGATCTTTTTAAAAATAATAAAACTACAATTGTCTTTAAATGGCTGTCAAGTTCTTACTAAACTACATCCCAACCTCTTTCCTCCAATTTATCTCAATGAATGAGGTTTTATTATATTTACATTTCAAGTGCAAGAGCAAAGTAACTAAGACACAGAAATCTCAAATCCAAATGTTGTTAGAGAACCATAGCAAAAGGTTCTTTCAGATCAATTGTAGGATAGAAGGATTTCTAAAGTTGACTGAAAACAATCTATAGCCAATACATCATCACATGAAGGTGTATGTAAAGCAATGCATGTGAGTAGTGAGTGCATGGGGCTTCATTATACCCTCTCTACATAGTATAGAGATGTTTGAAATTTTCCATGACAAAAATTGTTTTTAGAAAAGAAGCCAAAAATATCAGCAGCAGCAGCAGCATTTGTGAAATGTATTAAGAGTTTGCTAACTACAACATCTCCCTTCATTCAAAAAAGTATTGCTTCCCTTTAAAGGAAAGGAAACTTAAGCTTAAAGAGATTACATACCTTTATCAAATTCACACTCCTAATAAGTGGCAGATTTCAGGAGCCAAAATATTAACCAGCTCAAAACATCCAGAAGGAAAAAGGGGGAGATATGGCATTCTCCAAGTGAAAAAAATAAGTTTCCTCCTTCTATGTGAAAACTGTAAGCAGAACCCCAAGCTACAAGCAATGTAACAGCTGGAGACACTTCTGTGGCCTGTGGCCTCCTAGGGGGCAGGACAAGTAGAGCAGATAACAGCACTAACTGGGGATGGAACTGGCAGAAGGAAGGAAACAGCACTTCCACTGGGATCTATCAGAAAGGTAGACGAATCAGAGAATCTGTTGAATCAGAAAATTTAGAATGGGCTGTGTGCAAAAACTGGAGAAGGAAATGAGTAACCCACCCTAATGGAGATTTACCCAGATGTTGCTTCTCCGAGAAAAAGTTTCAGGAAATTCAGGCAGCATAACCAAGAGAAGCACATATCCCAAGATTTCATGGGCAGAACACAGTTTCTTTTGGGTAGAAGAATGGCCACTGTAAGCCCACTGTTAACCAGAATTCTCAAGGACGATATGAGAGATACATATTTAGTGTTTTTTGCCAACATGCAACCAATACTTACTGAGCAAATATGGTGTTGTGCACCATGCTGTATACTGAGATACAACAGTGAAGAAGACAAATTCAGGCTTCCCAAGCCAGTGGGGAAACAGACAAAAAGAGTCAAAGAACAAATAAATAAAATAAAAACTGCTAAGTGCCACTGTGTTTGTTATCTGGGGCTGCCATAACAAAATATCACAGACTGGGTAGATAATACAATAGAACTTTAATTTGTCACAATTCTGGAGGATAAAAGTCTAAGATCAAGGTGACAACAGCTTTGGTTTCTTTGAGACCTCTGTCATTGGCTTGCAGATGGCCTTCTCACTATGTCCTCACATAGTCATCTCTCTCTGTAAAGGACATCTCTCTTCTTACAAGGACACCTGTCATACAGGAGTAAGGTCCACCCTCAGTTTACCTTAACTACCTCTTCAAAGGCCCTAACTCCAAATACAGTCACATCCTTAGGTAGTAGGGGTTAGGATTTCAACATAGGAATTGTGGGGAACACAATTCAGCCCATAACAACCATGAAGTTGAAAAACAAGATACTGGTCTCGCCTCCTCCAGAAAGTTCTGCCTATCCAATCTGACTGGGTGAGAGTCTAATTCTTTCTAATAGCACGGGGCCCCTCCTCCTCATAATACCTTTACAGCTGTAATTTTACATTTTCTTGTGTGATCACTTACTTAAGGTCTTCTCCCTCTTCTCACTCTAAGCACCAAGAGAGCAAGAATCTCTTCTTTTTTTTTTTTTTTTTTTTTTTTTTTTTTAGGGCAGTGTCACTGGCCCTCACATGTGGGACCGAACCAGGGCCGCTGGCTTCCCAAGCCAGCGCTTAACCACCGCGCCACTCGGCCGGCCCAAGAATCTCTTCTGCTTTTGCCTATCATTGTATTCTAACATTTCACAGTAATAATGCCTGGTATATAGAGGTGAGATGTCCACAAATGTGTTAAATAGAAGGATGAATGCATGAACACTAAGACTGAGAACAATGTTGGGATGGTAGGTAGCGTCTAAGTAGACCTGAAGGATGAGATGAGCAGCTAGCCTTGGGGGTAGTAAATGGGAGAAAGACAACTCCAGCCAGAGGAAAGCATGTGTGAAAGATGCACAAAAAAGAAAGAACCAGAGACATATTATGAAATATATGTATTACCAGGGCCAAACATTAATTAAACTTAATATGACATTGAGGTAAGACTGTCTTGTGTTTCAAATATTCTTTGATATGCCAAAAAAGTTTGCAGGGGAAAAGTGGGGCTAGCAATGTCCTGTGGAGCTAATTACTTTCAGGGATTCAAATAAAAATGAACCAACAAGAAAACAGCAGGAACCAATAATCCCTAACTTTTCCCCAATCTCAAACTAGGAAAAGTATCTTCTTCAGAAGTAAACCCTCCCACATTGCAAAGCTAGCAATCACCAATCTGGAGAAATTCATCTACCATGAATAGCCTGTGAATATGTAAGACTTGATTATAATTTTGCAGCTAAACTGTGTATGACCTTGGGCTCAATTTATTGTTATTGCACGTGGGCTTTTTAGAGTACTTTCTCTTCCAGGAATTCAAAGGTCGCTCCACTGGTTCTGAACCTCCTGCAGTAGATGAACTCTTTCTGTGTGTGCACATAACTTTAAAAGACTGCTAACACAGGGCTTTCAGAGTCTTCCTGGAGAGCTGCAGTCGGTAAGATAAACAGTAAACATATTCAAGCTTTTGCTCCTGAGTTACACATTACTGGAAATACATAAATGTATGCATCCTTTATGAAATACACATACAATGCACTGCTCACCAGGGAACGAACAGAATCTAATGGTCAAAATATCCCATATTTGAGTTCTAATCTCACCAATAGCCAGCTGTGTGACCTTTACTACATCACTATGATATAGCCACATGTGAGTTTATCTCCATCTCCAGATTATAATTCCATGAAGGCAAAGGCTTCATTTTCTTTTCATTTTTACTGGCTCCTACTCTGACAGACACTCATCAAATAAATGTTGGTTGACTGGACAGTTGTTCATGCCTAAACAACACCAGCGAAAGATAAGATATGAAAATAAAAAACATAAAACAATTACAAGGTGCAAAGTATATCTAATCAAGGTGAAATTCTATAGCATGAATCATAAATTCAATAGAGGGGAGAGAATAAGAGAAATCAATTTGCCTCCAAACTTAGCCAAGACAATTGAACTCACTTAAGAATGCCTCGGGTGTGTAAGTTGCCCAGCAAGGAGGCAACAAAAGGATTATTCGTTCTGTGTCACCTGGGACCCTCCTCTCACCACTCCTTAAACCCTTTAGAATGTAACCATAGTTCTGTTCTGCTGTAAAAGGAAACAAATGAAAGCTTCCCTTTTTTCAACTATTACATTTTTCAAATCTCGTATTTTCACTTGGTTCTGTTTTAGAAGATTGCAAATATCTTCCGTATTTCCTTAAGTATATTTATTTATGTTAAATTCTCTTTCCATCTGTTCTAATATTTCTGCTTCAGATAGTAATGTTAACCAATTTTGTGCTATCGCTCTTTGGGGGAAATTGTACTCCTCCAGTGTTTGACAATTTTGGCTTGTGAGCTCATGTTCTTCTAGGGTATCAGTCAGCTTGTGTGGCCACATTGAGAAAGGTCCAAAGGTCAGGCCCTGTCTTTGTCGCTACCACAAAGATTAAGGAGAGGGGAGATGCTGAGTCCCAGTGCAGAGAACCCTGCCCTGGGACCACCACTACAGCTTCCCAGAGTTAATGCCAGAGAACAGTCAGTCCACACTTATTTCCATCATCCCATCCGTCATCTCAATAAGCCGTTCATTGTTACTGGTAGCCTAGCTCTCGAAGAATTAGGCATTGATTTGTCCTAAGGCAGTGGGGGAAAGGGGTGAGAGCTGAGTCCCTACGATGTCTCTCCAGCCTCTGGCTTCCTGTGTTCCTCGCCACAGGCACCCACCTCCTACACTCACCACCCAAGATAGCATTCAGTCCTCCCAGGACTTCTCATGCTTTGTTTTGTTTGTTCTTGGATCCCACCATCCTGAATCCTTCTATATATTCTCTAAGGCTGACTTTGGAAGAGGTTGCCAGGAGCCCAGGCTGATTTGCCTGTTTTCAGGGCCTAGAAGCCCTGGTTTCCTCAATGGGTTTCTTTTAACAGACTTTTGGGCCTGCTTTCGAGTATCATTAGTCAACATGTAAATTGTGATATCTTTGGAAAAGCAGTTTAGCCATATGAATCAAAGCTTTCTGATGTGCCTAGCAATTCTACTTTTAGAAATGTGTCCTAGGGAGGTAGGCCAATATGTATGCAAAAGTGTTTAAGGTGTTCTTCCATTGCAGTGTCCTGCTAATAGGAACAATTTGGAAACGGCTTACTGGTCAACAAGGAATTGAACAAATGAAGTCTGGTATAAAAATGCAATTCAGTGCCACTTAGTCATAAAAATGATGATATAGATTCATACATATGGGCATAAAAGGTCTAGTCAATGATTGTTAAATTGCATTTATATTATGATTCTGTTTATGTAGAATGAAAGAGAGAAAAGAAGAAAGGTCTGGACCACATACAGCAAAATGCTAATGATTGAGAAAAACACAAAATGATTGTCTCCGAGTGTGGGGTTTAAGATTATTGTCGCTTTCTTCATTATGATTTTCTGAATTGTTTGATATGCAAACATTTATTTTTATACTCTCTATGATTTGAAAGAAATCTAAATCTGTTTTCATCTTTGAAAACTAAAAAATAATAAGCATCCTCCCATCATGAAGCCACAGACTAAACTTCCCTGATGACTTAAACTTCATTCATATAGTGACAGGGCCTTCAGAATAATCTGCTCTGCAGGCCTTCAGCAATAATTTGCTTGTTCTCTAACTTAATAGTCCCTGTAATCCAAGGGTACAATAAAATAGGAGCGCTAATTCAGTGGAGCTGAAGGAAGACTAATTATCCTGAAGAGAGGACTTCCCCTGAGTTTAGTCACTTGTAACCCATGGTGGGACCACCAGGAGTAAAGAGGGCCCCTGCAAACTGATGAATTATTCATGGTCTTGACTGCTTGGAGGGGTTTGTTGAAGTATTGTTTATGCTTCTAATTCCTGCAAGTCTGAGACCAATCAACTGATATTAGGTTGGAGCCAAAGGTTGGCATTGAACATAAACATTGTCAGGGTTGGGTGTTAAAAGCAGGAATCAAGAGGGAGTCAGGTATCCACTAAACTAACACACAATGTGATATAAAGATAATGTATTACATAATTGTACACTGAAACCTATGTAACTTGACTAACCATTGTCACCCCAATAAACTTTAATTAAAAAAAAAAAAAAACAGAAAAGAATGAGTCAGCTATCTCTCTGATGCTCCATGGCCTGTGACCTTGAGATTCTTGGCTTAGAGTCTGGAAATTTAATTCAAATGAATAAATGGGCTCCCCTGGAGCAAAATAGCTTTTGGTCTTGGTGAGAAATGAAAAGACAGCAGTAGCCTCCTAAAGGATCAGGAAAGGATCAAAATTAGGCCAAATACAATAAGGAAAGCCTCCCAGGCTGACAGAAAAATTACTTCAGGCCAGCAAGATTCAGGGGCCGCTCAGTGTTTCTTATTGATATAAAAATATATTTACATCTATTAGAAATTTTGAGAAATCAGGTTTTTCCTACTATTCAAAGAAGAGATGCTGAGAATAAGAGACCAAGTTATTTCACAGTCTACCTTCACCTACGATATAAGGACATACAAAGGAGCAGCGACAACTTGGCAGGTGGACTAAATGACCCAAGGAAAAGCCATTATGCTGATGATTTCAGAGTCAATTTAGTGACTGTAAACTAAAAGGGAACTTATCTACTCTGTGCCATGCACTACACTGGGTATTTTATATGCAAAATCTCATTTATTTCTCACAAAACTGGATAAGATAGGAAAATTATCCCCAAGTTGAAGGTAAGAAAAAAGAGGATCAAAAAGTAATTATCTACTCAACTATAGCAGTGTTTTAAACGTTAAATGAAGAATAAACTCAAATTAAAAGCTTTAAAAAAAATTGTCTTGTCCAAGATTCAGAGCCAGTGTAGAGAGGTTCATTCCCAGGTTCAAGACTAAGATCTGTTTGGCTTCCAGACCAGAATAAATGTTCTTTACACTCACTCATCACATTGTCTTCCAAACTCCTGTCTTGGCCCAAATAGCTGCAAATCAGGTTCTTTAGTGTGACCTCCATGATGGGTATCAAATCTGAGGCTCTAATAACTTGGTGGGGTTTGCTAGGCACACCAAGGCTTCTATCGTGGACTGTAAGCTTGCTGATTGTTGGTTCAGTAGCCATTCCTTCTTCCCTCTGCCTTAGACATACCAGCAGCTCAGATACTTTGGGAAATTCTGACTCCATCCCAGCTCTGGGGCTAAGCCCCAATTTACTCTAATCAATCAGCATATTCCATTATCCTGGCCAAAATGATTGGATTGGGGGTCGGGGGGTGCGGTGACCTAAATAAGTCTATTACGGCATATTGCTTGGAATGCTGGTAGGGCCTGGTAGGCAGATACAAGCCTGGAACTGCCGCAGCCTTTTTATGATGAGGTTTCAGGAAGTACAGTCTGGGATGAAGCTGACACAGTAAAGGGAAGAATGGAAAAAAACAAAGAAAAAAACTGGATCCCCAATCACAGCATTAAATTGTTAGATCAGCCAAATTTGTATCTGGGTTTTCCTATTGTGTGAGTCAGTAAATCTTATTATTTAAGGCAGTGAGACTTTTGACATTGTTTCCTAACTGATACAGAATTTGGTGCCAGAAGTGGAATAAAGGAAGTCATAACCTATAAATGTGAAATTGGCTGAGGAGAGAAGGTAAAGAGAAGAGCAGTGAGAACCCATAGATCTTGAATTGGAAATTTGGTGATCTCGGTCATGTGATTATGAAATAACTGGTTATACTATAGCCTTTTTTTTTTTTTTTTTGAGGGCAGTGTCACTGGCCCTCATATGTGGGACCCAAACCGGGGCCACTGGCTTCTCAAGCCAGTGCTTAACCACCGCACCACTCGGCCGGCCCACTGTAGCCTATTAACGAAGTGGTCAGACAGTTTATTGTCCAAACAAGAACACATTTGAGAAGGAACTAAAAGTGCCATTATTAATTACGGCAAAATAACCATTCACTGTTCAGGTTTTAACCCTTTTTTTTTTCTTCTTAACCCTTGCAGCCCAGCAATGCATTTACAATACATATTTGTTGTAACTTATCCAGGACCTGGTGTATTTCAAGCTCCCACTCAAAGTATGCAGTTTATCTTTATAGTAGAGGTAGGACTCCATAACTGTTCATGATGGCTGCACTGAAGTTGCATGTAGGGAAGACGCCAGGCCAGGAGAACAGAAAATTGGCAACAGACAAATCAAAACAAGCTTTTGTTATGGAGCAAATGAGGCAGACTTGATGTAAAGGTGATGGGAAACCACTACAAGAGTTTAAGAAAAGTAGTAACCTATCAATCTTGAGTTTTTCTTTTTTTTTAATCACACTTTCACAATGAGGAAGACAGAAAAGGGGTGAGGAAGCCATGAGTAGACTGTTACTGCTCTAATAACAATGAGCACTTTTAAACACTAGGAGTGGTAATGTGGACAGAGAGGAGGGGACAAATGTGAGAGACTGAGAAGCAAGAAGGGAGAAGACCAAATCACCAGACACCATTCTCAAAGCGATACATTGGCCTAAAATTCTTAACAAACTAGCACTTCAAAACCTATATAACAAGTTTCAGTCCATTTTGAGAGAGCTCGTACGCTTTTAGGTTTCTTTTTCTTCCTCTGCGTTGTTCAAGGACCTTTTCTCAATTTATCTGAGGGCATTTTCACATTTACATCATATGGTTCCTCGGTGTTTAAGGAACGCAGTGCATTTTGTACACAAAACATTGGGTATAGTCCCTTTTGTGCGTTCTTTTCATTCTTTCAGCTGTCTTTTCCCATTATGCCTACCACCGAGCTTTTCAAGGATTTTTGTTCAATTAGATTAAGGGAACATCTGTCTAAATTTCATTTTTCTAATAAGTGCATATCACATTTGTAGAATTCCATAGGACTCCCCTAATTTATCTCTTTTGAGGGTTCTTGCTTCTTTCTGGCTGGATTTGTATGTATGTTTTTGCAACATTTGAGTGCTAAATGGACTTATTAAGCAAACTATGTCATATCTAATATTTTCCCATGTTTAGCTAAGTATGACTTTTTATACAGTAGTAATCAATGGATATATAAAAAGTATTTTTAGCTCCATTGAATGAGTTAATGTGTATAAAGTGCTGAGACTCAAGCCAGGCACATAGCTTTACTATATGAGTATGTGCCTGGCATGGATCTCAGCACTAAAGTGCTTAGACATTAAGTCACTTAATCCTCACAATAACTCAATGAATTATTACTTTTATTGTCTTCATTTTACCAATTAAGATTCTGAAACACAAAAAGCTTGAGTAATATACCCTAATAACAGAGTGAGTAAGTAGTATAGCCAGGATTTGGACTCAGTCTTGTTCAGAGTTCACACAATTAACCACACTATTCTGCCCCCACTGAGAGTGGAAGGGATGTGACAGGCAGAACTGGAATAAACTGGGGGATAATGAGGCCTCTGTAACAGCCCAAGGCTTCAAGGAGCTCACCATTGTGTGTCCCGCTCACCCACCTATCCTTGCTCACTAACAAAAACACCTAAAACATACCATAACACCAGGAATAAACTGCCTCTTGAAGAACCAGCCTATGTAAGAGACATTTTTCCAAAGGTAACAAAAGACAGCTGAACTGGATCTGGGGCCGATAGATACCAAAGTAGGTAGAAACCACTTTGAGCCATGCTTGGCACTTTCTGGCCATAAAGTTAATTTTGAGTTTCCTGAAACAGATGGCCGGCTGAGCTTCCAGCTGTGCCAGTGGAAAGGTGTGGGACAATAATGCAGGGGTGACACAGAAAACTCAGAAAACATTGAAGGGTTTTGATGGCGAGGATGCCACGGCCACAATAGCTTCTCCCACCAAACCATGCCAGTGCTCAGACAGTCCAAGACCTGCACTGGCTCTTTTTTCAAGGAAACCTCATGCACTTGAGGGAATGCCCAAGCTCTGTGCTGCCCAGAGCATTTTGGAAGCCAGTGAAGTGGGCAGCCTACATATCTACAAGCAGTTCTCAAAACGTTCTATCACTTATCTGTTGGCATATCTTACGACCTCTCCAGACTGAGTGACCTAGCAGAAAATAAGTGTGGTAGACTACAAAATTGACTACAAATATCTCCCCTACCATCAAGAGGTAGAGTCTAATTCTCCATCCCTGAATGTGGGTTCATTGGCCATGTGACTTGCTTTGGGCAACAGAACATTGGCTAACATTCTGGAGGGAGAAGGGTAGCAAGCAGAAACTTGCAAAGTGATGGTGCATTGGGGCTTGCTCTCTTATTGTGCTTAGAACCCTGAGACCACCATGTGGACAAGCCCAGGGCAGCTGCTGAAAGAAGAGAGGCAAGGTAGAGGAGAGCCAGGGAGCTCACCCAGTGGCCAGTAAACCTTCAGATGTAACTGAGGCCATCTGAGCCCGTCCAGTTCCCAGCAACCCACCAGCTGACCACAGACAAGGGAGAGGGAGCAGTAGAGATCCGCTGATATGGCCAAGAGCAGCAGAACCTCCCAACTGACATACAAAATCATGAGCTAAATAAAATGGTTACTGTTTTAAGTAAACCTCTAAGTTTGGGAATGGTTTGTTATGTTAAGAAAATGTTAACAGACACAGAAAGTAAAGTAGTAAAAGGAGAGGTTTTGGAATCAGAAATGCCTATATTCAGTTCCCAGCTTTTCCTCTTACTAGGTACATGGCTGTAGACAATTTATTTACCTTTGCTGACTCCCAGTTTCATCTGGAAAATCAGAACAATAAATAGAGCTATCTCCTGGGTTTTTCTAAAGAGTCAATAAGATATGTATGAGCTCTGACAATTAAGTTCATGAACTCATCCTAGAAAAAGTGCTACGTACCTCATTGCTGGATATCACTACGGTCACCTTCCAAGTACAGTATTCCCCTTGGGAAGCTATGCACTGAAGCCAGTGCCTAGTCCATCCTTTAAAGCAATTTTGGAACTCCTTTTCTGGAATGGCCATCAGAGCTGTCATCATATTACCCTTGATGTCCTGAATGACATCAAAATGTCTCCCCTTCAATATTCCTTTTATCTTTGGGTAAAGAAATAAGTCTTTGGGGGCCAGATCAGGTGAGTAGGGAGGGTGTTCCAACACAGTTATTTGTTTACTGGCTAAAAACTCCCTCACAGACAGTGCCATGTGAGCTGGTGCATTGTCATGATGCAAGAGCCATGAATTGGCAAAAAGTTCAGGTCGTCTAACTTTTTCATGCAGCCTTTTCAGTACTTTCAAATAGTAAACTCAGTTAACTGTTTGTCCAGTTGGTACAAATTCATAATGAAAAATTCCTCTACTATCAAAAAAGGTTAGCAACATCATTGCAACAAGTTTGCCAACTTGTCAGACCTTTCATATGAACCACTATATTTGCTATGAGGTAGCTGTTGTTGATATTACTATTACTACTACTACTACTACTACTACTACTGGCATGTACGCTGTTTTGAATTGCGCTATGTGCTAGAACAGAGCTTATTGGACTTGCCAGGTTCCAGAGGTAAATTAATGAATCTAACAAGGTATTAGCCAAAGCAAGAAGTCAACAAATATCTATAAACATGAATTGCATTGTGTAGCTAACACCCACTACCTGAGGACTTCTGAGGTTGCACAGAGTTTGTCAGTTCCAGAAAACATCACTTAGCCCCCATCGGTTGTCAGCTTTTAGGGAAAGGGGTCAGGGGAGGTCAGGAGGCAACAGCAATCAAATGGACGTGGGGGCAACCTATCGCTACAGGATACATTGGTAGGGTTGGGGGAGCCCTGGTTTTAAATAGAGACAGCTGCCCCAAGGAAGCCCCACCAGCCTTCAGGATCCTTAGGAAACAGAAGCAAGAACCAAACATTCAGGAACTTGACATAATGAGAACACAAAAATTCTGGAATCAGAAGGACTAGTTCAAATCCCAGTATGGGTCTCAGTGTGCTCATCACAAATTGGGGCTACAGTGCCAATAAGATTTGTATATTGGTTCCAATGGTAGCTGTGAAAATTTGACAAAATCCTAACATAAAATGCCTAGAATAGTACCTAGCACACGGTAGGTGATCAATTTACAGCATTCCTTTCCCCATTTCCTCCATGTTCACAAAGCCACCATTGTTGTCCATCTCCTGACATAACAACCAGTGTCTTATGACGTGAGGATGCAGTAATGTGTGAAGGCCAGCACGCTGACCACAAATGCCACAGATGTGACCTTCCACCAACCACCTAGCCTCTCTGTTTGTCAGCTTCTCACTGGTGAAATGAGGACAACACTTTCTGTCCCTGATGCAGTTCTCAAGGATAATGGGATGATTCATTCAGTTTTAAAACCTAATTCAGGGCTTGATGACGCTGTGTAGAAAATAAATAAAACACAAAAGGAAAGTCAAATGACTAATATTTAAAGTCCCGAGGCACTAATACATAGTCAGTAACATTTCCATCACTGCCAATTCCTTTTCCTCTCGCTCTTTTCTTTACCCTAGACCCTCTCATAGAGCGATGCCCTCCTCAGCCTGGCTTTGTGGCCTCAGTCTGTTTCCCCTGTTCCTCACCCCTAGTCTGCCACTCCTCAGCACGGACAGAAAGCCAAAAGAGAGGGATGAATAGGTGACAGGAAGCAGAGTTGGAATCAGGCCTTGGGCAATAACACATTTATAATTTATTGAGTACTTACTCTGTGCTAGGCACTCTGCTATGCACTTTAACTCAACCAACCCTAACAAGTCAATAGAGGAAATATTATTTTAATCTTAGAAAGGTTCGACAATTTGCAAGAGTCACATGGTAAATAGCAATAGCAGAGCTATAATTTTGATCTAGACTGGCTGACCTCAAAGCTCACTGGTTTATCCTTTAGAGTATAATGTGTATTCAAGATCAGTATGTCAAAGTGGTTCAGACAATGGGTTCTGCAGTCAGAGGCCTGGTCTGAATGCCAGGTCCACCATGACAGAATGGCTCTGAGCAATCACTTAGTATTATCTAACATACATGGTATATATAGTGGATTATATTATATGCTCATAATATTAATTATGTAATGTAATATATGTAATATACATATACAATATAGAAATATAATAAACACATTATGTTATATAACTATAATAAATATATTCTACAATACAATATATAAATATATGTACTATGATATAGTACATATTACATATATACATGTGTGTATTATATATGAGAATATATGTAAAAGGTAATATACTGCATATATAATAATAACAGTAGTGTAATATATTATATATAGATATGATATTTATAGTAGATTACCATATGCCAAATCTGTTCTTAATACTACAACCCCATGAAGAATATTGTTACCCCCACTTTACTAATGGGGAAAGTGAAACCTAAGAGGTTAGGACACTTGTCCAAGATTACACAGCTAGTAAATGGCAAAACCAAAACGTTGAATGTGGTTGGTCTAATTCCAGAGTCTACACCCCTAACCGTCACACCATAGAGCCTCTGCTATGGGAGAGGGTCTACTTCTCACCTGACTTCTCTCCATACTCTTAGCAGCTGCTGCTGTTTTCTGGCTTCTCCAGCCTTGATACCCACGAAAGTCAAGGAGGCACAAAATACATTGTTCCCAGAATGCTCACCGCACTCCAAGATGGCCCAGGGTATCATCACCTCAGTAATCATCCCACTAGACTATGGTGAGATGGAAGAGAAGCCAGGCTCTATGCATGCACACAGTCTTTGTCTCCATGAGTTGTTCCTTTAGAGCCCCCTCTTTTGGCTTGAAGTGCTGGGGTGGGGAGAGGAAGCACCGTCTTCTCTACAAATTCCTTTCTGTAGAAGACACTGCTGCTGCCACTGCACCTGAGTCCCTGGGGACCCTTTATCAGCTCATCCCCCAGCTTCCCAATGCCTTGCTGTTAATGCTGGCATCGGCGACCTTCAGAGGATAGCTGCTGGGTGCCAAGAACTAAGAGCAGGCCCCGTGTGGGAGAACGGAAGCCCAGCAACTTTGCCTCAAGATGGAACAAACAAACACTGAAGTGTAGTTTTCATTTCACCCTCAGCAGGGATCAGCCTGACCCAGGGACCTCAGCCAAAACAGCACCATCACTTGCGTTTTCATCGTCCCTCTCCACCCTCCCACTCCTATGCTGGTTTCTCCAGGGAGCACTTCCTCAATAAATTACTTGTACATGAACCTTTGGCTCAGGCTCTGCTTCTGGGAGAACTCCAACCTAAGGGAGAATTTTTCGTTTGGTATGTGTTAACGAATCTCTAGACTATGATAAACTCACGTGTTAAGTGTGACAGGGCTTGGTGGCTCTCTCTTAGCCAGCCTAGCATAACCATGATGGACTGTTCTCTTCGTAGAGGGTGTGGACATTTATCAACCAATGTCCTCAGTTTCAGGGCCTCAGTTGAAGTTCCAAAAAGAGCAGGCTGTTTTCCATTTAACATCCGAGTATATGATTTCTTTCCCCCTCAGTATTGTCGAGACCGTGCTAAGAGCAAACCTCTTTCTTTTCTCCCCATAATGTATGTTTTGGAGTGGCGCTTTCTCCTCAGCTCTGACATATTCACTGGGGCTCTTATGCCTCCGTTGCCACAGAAATGAGTTTGGCTCCATTTTGGAGAACTGACAGGCATGAAAAACGCTTGTAAAACAAAAATCAAAAACCAAGACACCTGGCTGCCACCTGGGAGTCTGACAGTGTCACATGAAGTCTTTCTCCTCCGCAGACAGATGCTAGCCAGTATCTCTTATGCTAATAGGCTACATATCAGTTCTCCCCATTCCTCTCAGGTTCATTTCACAGAGGCCAACAAATTGCATCCCTGTGAGGTAAGTCATGTCTAGGAGACTATAGCCTTCGAGTCATGGAATACACAAGGGTAGGAGCATGTGGTTGCTAAGAGCTGGAAGAGACCTTCCCATGGGTTCCTGCTGCCCTGCGTCTATCCCAAGCAGCTCCCCACCTAGGAAGCTCTGATCTAGGGAATGAGGAAAGCCTTTGGGGTCCATATATGCCAGGAGGAGCCCTGTGTGAGGGGGCCTCTTGCTTTACATCAGTGCCATCAACTTCCACAAGAGTAGCACAGAGGGACGCTTAGAGAAAAATCAGTGTAGAGTATCATGCAGTATGTAAGAGCACAGGTTTAAGGTGACACATCTAAATTCGAAACCCCTTACTGGGGTTGTACCTGAAGCAAGTTTGTACCTTTGATAAGCTCTGTAACCTCTTAAACCTTGGTTTCCCCATCTGTCAGCTTGAGCTCCTGCCTTAAAAGGTTGCTTCGAAGATCAGTGAAACAATCTATGTAAAACCATTTTCACTGAGTGTGGAGGTTTTGTATGGTCACTTCAGCCAAGCTGGAACTACATGTTCCAGAATGCCCTTGTCTGCCTGGTCCTGGAATAGAGTGGATCACACAGAAACTCCATGATATCTGGACAGCAGAGGTGAAGCAGCAGCAACTGGCTCTGATGGTTTGTGAAAGGCGCCAGGCATCACTGCAGCTCACCCACGTAGTCGCTGATCTGCTGGTGCCCTCTTTGGGTGTGGTGGGTTGGGCTCACTCTTCAGCTTCTTTGAGAACCAAGCCAGCACGGGTGCCAGCCACTTCTGTCACCCACGTCGCCAAAGGGGGTAGAGGTGCAAGACACACTATTCCAGTGGGTCCACACTTTAGGGTGGTTCTTCTTTCCAACTGCCTCCTTTGCCAGCTCACAGTGACTTCAGGCTCATGACCAGTGCAGACATAATAGTCTCCCACACACTTCTCTCGCTTCACAAGCATGCAAAAGCCCAGTCCCAGTAATAAGCCCTGGATTGCATATGACTCACAGAGGCCCTGCTTCCTACGCAAACCTAAACTGATAAACCTGGCCCAGGGTAAATGCTCACAAAGAAAACATTGGCATAATTTAAGTGTAGACAGTTGTTGAGAATATTGTCTTTTGATTCCAGTAAACGCCATTTTGGACAAATCACTTGGTCCTTCTGAGACTCAGTTTCCTCAGCTGCACAATGATGACACTAACGTGATCGATTTCGTTGGCCTATGGAAATGGTTAAATGAGATC
The DNA here is from genome assembly GCA_033961575.1 of Aselliscus stoliczkanus. Taxonomy (NCBI): domain Eukaryota; kingdom Metazoa; phylum Chordata; class Mammalia; order Chiroptera; family Hipposideridae; genus Aselliscus; species Aselliscus stoliczkanus. The sequence continues at coordinate 120,236,365 of CM066736.1, forward strand.
GAGTGTTCAAGCACCACCTGACGTTAAAAGTATGAGGGAGAAAACTTTTATCTCCTATTCGAATTCATGGGTTTAGCATTTGGAAATCCCTCACTAATAAATAAAAGCTTTATTTTTAAACTACCTTTGTGAGTAATGAAGTGATATTTTCGTCCTCTAAGCATTTTACATGATCAACTGGATTAGAACTTAACCATGAAAGAAGGATGCTGCTTATTAGGCCTCCTCAAAGATGCCCACCTCAACAGCAAGGACTCAATAAATGATGCTAACCATTTGTTTTTGTAAGAGTTCAAAAGGGACCCTTTCATCAGCAATATCTCATATACCCCTGCCCAATAAGGCTATGATGCAAATAACATTAAATAGTGGGGTGCTACAAACACCACAGCAGAACTCAAAGGACCCGGGTTTTCATCCCAGCTCTGCCAACAAGCATCGGTCTCTTCTGTTTTCTGAGCCTCAGTTTCCTCATGTACAAAGGAAGAGGGTTAAATTCATAAGGTTCTTTCAAATCTCAGCAGACCCTAAGTCTATAATTATTTTCATTTTTACCTATTGGGGGCAAAAAGGAAGTTGCAAGAAGTTAAATCGCTTAATTCAATGGCTTCAACAGCAGCAGCTGCAGCAGCACCCAGAAATTATTAGAAATGCAAATTACCAGGCCTCCCTCCAGACCCACAGAATCAGAAACTCTGAAGGAAAGGCCCAGAAGTCTGTGTTTCAACAAGCCCCCCAAGTGATTTCAATGCCTGCTCAAGTTACTGAGAGCTACTGATTTCATCAATGTCACAGCAAAAGGTAAGTGGCTTAGCCAGGACATGAACCCAACTCCAAGACTCCTTTCTTTCTTTTTTTTTTTTTTTTTTTTTTTGCTTGGACACCCCATTTTACAATGTTATTATTTTTTTTTAATTAGTTTCAGGTGTACAACACAGTGCAATACAAGACTCCTTTCTAATTGTCCTATGGAGCCGGTTGAGTGACGCAGTGGTTAAGCGCTGGCTTGGGAAGCCAGCGGCCCCGGTTCGGTCCCACATATGAAGGCCAGTGACACTGCCCTCAAAAAAAAAAAAAAAAAGAATGACCATAATTGTCCTATGGATCTGATGAAAAGGACCTGATAATAACAAATACATTTGAAGACATGGTAAGTCCAAAAAATATAAGCAAAAGAACAAAAACTAAAAACCCGGGTAATATTCTTTAAAAATCTCAGGGTTCCACAATTGAGAATCTTTGATCCCTACACTTGAAGCTGACCTTTGTGTAATCTCTGACAGCCATCAGAACATTTCACTGGGATCTTTCACTGAGCTAGAACAACTGTCAGATGGTAATGAGGAGTGTGCAACGCATACTTGTAGGTGGGCACAGTGCAGCAGGGGGCAGGGGTGGGGCATTCACTGCGCAAATTCAGCATCTGCTTTTTTATCTGTTATTTCTTTTAACATATAAACATATGTATTCAAAAATGCATGAGCAAGATAAATTCATGTATGCTCTAAGTATTATTAGTTCCATATTTTATTTCCCCTTCTCCTTTTTTTTCTTGATTCCTACCTCTTTTCTTCTTCTCTACTCCCACTCAAATAATGCATGTGAATAACCTAGTATATTTTTGACCCTGGTCATATAATCAATACAAATACACACACTTTCACATACATATCTTCTTTTACTCACACTTCATGTAAAGTCTTCCACAACAAGAGATATAGTACAGTTCTCATCCATGTTTCTAAGAACTATGTAATACTCCCATGAGGGGAACTCACAATAATTTGTATGGGCAGTTCCTAACTAACGAAATTTCAACAGGTTTCCAATTTTTTACCACCTCAAATGTTGTTGTAATAAATAATCTCGCACATATGCATTATGTGCTTGTGTAGTGGTGAGTTTCTCTGTATAAGATAGATTTCCAAGTGTGGAATATTGGGTACAAAAGCTCTACTTATTTTTAATTGAATAAATGTTATTACACAGCTCTTCAAAAAGGCCATAATTTACATTTCCAGTACAATGTATGGGAGTGCTCATTTCTTGCATCCTCATCAGCAATAAATGCTATCTTTCTTTTTAACTTTTTTCATATTTGAACGTTGGGAAGTGTTATCTCATTGCTATTTTCAATTGCAATTTTCTAATTTGAATTTGACCTTTTCAAGTGTTTGTTGCATATTTGAACTTGTATTCTGTGTCCATGCATGTATTCATGATCTTCACCGCCCCTACCCCCACCCCATGCACTTTTTTTTTCTTTTGGGTCTTTTGTCCCATTTTTACCAATTTTTAAGAGTTCTAGATATATTAGAATATTAAACTCAAGATAACTTAGATCTATCATTGCACTTCTCCTCCATCCTGTCCACTTGCCTCCACTTACATGAGGAAACCACTATCTTGAACCTTATAGCACCTGGCTTTTTAAATATATTGGGTTGTCGGAAAAGTCATGACGCACTTCTGCAATGACAACCCAATATTATAACATATAGACACATACATATAAATATAGATAGCTACATAGAGAGAGATGTATTAGGAGGTGGGGCCTTTTTGAGGTGATTAATTCATGAGGATGGAGCCCTCATGAATGTGATTAGTGCCTTCTACCATGTGAAGGCACAACAAGAAGGTAGCCATCTACAAATCAGGATGCAGGCTCTCACCAGACATCTAAGCAGCTGGTGCCTTGATCTTGGACTTTCCAGCCTCCAGAACTGTAAGAAATAATTTCTGTCATAAGCTGCCCAGACTATGTTATTCTATTATAGCAGCCTGAATGGACAAACACACACACATATCCCTAAATTCTCTTCTGATCAGTGCTTCCACAACTCTGTCAGTCCTTTCAGTCTGTAGCCTCAGGCTTTCCTGATCTTAATGAAATATTTATTGTATTATTTGCTTGCTTCCTGATTTCCCTTTTTCTACCAATCTAGATTATCTATTATTCTCATGTTAGTTTTCATGGCTCTATCCTCTAAACTTTTTATATTTTTCCTCTATTTTCCACCTCCTTACAGTTTTTGTTCAGCACTTGAGGAGAAATTTCTTACATTCACTCTTCCAAGCCAGCTATTTCTGTCTTAATAGTAGTCATTTTGCCTCAAGCCATCTAAGAATGTAAGAAGTGGTTTTAGCTCCAAAAAGTCCTTTCACAGTGCACTTAAATTTTTCTCTTTAAGTGCACTTATTTTTTTGTCCAAAATGTCACATCTCCTTCAGCAGCCGTATTTGTGGCTGTCTTCCGTGTGCTCTGCTACATCTTGCAATCTCTGGTTTGAATGTGTTGTGATTTTTCTTGGCCACTGGGACTCAGGTGTTGTTGTTGTTGACATACCCTACCAGGTAGCAGTCCACAAGTGGAGGAAGACAAAATGGTCTTCTGCAGGAACCTCCCTTTCCTCAAAGGCAGAAATGACTAAGCCTGTACTTCCGGCTACTCTTTGGTACCTCAGGTGTCATGGAAACCTGGAACACACACACACATACACACACACACATTCTTTCCAAACTCCCTTCCAAACTCCACAAATCAAACTTCTTTCCAAACTCTACAAATCTCTTTGGGCCAAGCTCTTCTTAGCATCCCCATTTTATAATCTCTGCTTCAGGGCTCTCAGTCACCAGCAGCTAGATATTTGCCCAGGCCACAGAGCAGAAAACCCTGCACCAGTGCTCTCCAGTGGGGCTCCCACAGAGCCCATGGTCTCATTTCCACTTAGTGGAACCTGCAGGCCCCAACTAGTTGACTCAAAAGAGGAAGACATATTAGAGTTGATTGATATCAAATAAAAAAGAAAGTTGGGTTCATGTTGCTATATTTCCAGGACCTCCTTCTGGAATCAGCATCTTCATCCAACCCCACCTAGGGAGCCAGTTTCCCCTACCACAAGGAGCAAATCCTACTGAATGATCATCAGCTTTGGAGACAGGTTTGTGTCCAAATATGTCCCTTACAAGTGCAATCTTGTATATGCTACGTAATCAATATTTCTGATCCTCAATTCCTTATTTATAAAATGGTACTAATCACGAGAAGTAAATGAAGTTACATATTTAAAGCATGTTGCTCAGAGTGTAGAACATGATAGGTTTTGCAAAAATGAAAAGCAATAGTTGACCAGTTGACCTCTCTCTTGGTTTGACAGTTTAGTAACAATTGTTCTCTTTGGTTGCCATTCTTTACACTTGCTCTTACTCAATCTATCACCTTGAAGTATCTAGGTTAACAGTCAATGTGTCAGGCATCTTGGTGTCCCAATGCCTTCCTGGAGGTAACAACTAAAATGCTTACAAATTATGAAAACCACATATCAAAAGAGGGAATCACCACTGACCTCGGGCATAGAGTTAGGGGCCAAACTGGGAGAAAATGTACAGAAATCAGCCCTGACAACAAAGTTGATAGCATTAAGAACATAATTATCCTTTTAAAGGTTATCGTGTAATTGAATCTCCATTTTTCTTGAATGTAGATTAATTCACTCCACTGAAATCCCTAAGGCAAAGAGATATCCCCAGAGCTCTGCAGGAAAGCCAAAAGAATTTTTAATTGCCACAAATTACATGAAGAGATTCTGCCATATGAAAGGAGAAAATATATAGCAAACCTTTTAGGGATACTTAAAGTGAAAAATATCAAAGACCTGTTAATAAGGGCCCTAAAACCCATGCAATGAAGAATAATGTCAGTGTCCACATTTTTGGAATATCCGTCTCTGTATATACATGTAACAAGAGTTCTCTCTTTCTTTTACTCCCTGCACCTTCTAGCAATGGGCAACGGCAATATTTTACTTTTTATCAGAAAACTTCTGGGCGGACTAATCTTTAGGTTACCCTAGCAGCCTGAGAGTTCATTACTAGTACTATTTTACACAGATTAATTGATTTGCTAAAAGCTTGTAGTTAGTAAATCATGGATCCAATACTCAAAATAGTCGTTCTGACTCCCAGCCCACTCTTCTACAGGAATCGAAAGGATGGGGGCAAACCAAACCGTTTGGCAAAATGTGAGAAATTAAAAAGAAAAAAAAAATAGAAAGGGACAAACCTGAAAAATGTCCTCTTAAAGCCCCAGAAAGAGTCAAACTCAAAAAGTTGAATCATTTTAATTCACATTTTCATGAATCAACAATACATCAAACAAAAAGGTATTTATTGGGAGCCGGCCGAGTGGCTCAGTTGGTTAAGAGTTGGCTTAAAGTGCAAACTCTGAGCAACAGGGCTACTGGTTTGATTCCCACATGAGCCAGTGAACGCGGCGCCCCAGCTGAGCTGTCACTGAGCTGCCAACAGGTGGCAGGATGGCTCAGCTGATGTAACAACAAGATTGCCTATTCGATGGTGGGCTACGCCCACCAGCAAATAAAAACTGAACATGGCACCTTGAGCTGAGCTGCCATCCTGATGGCTCAGAGGATAGAGCATGCACTCTTAACAACAAGGCTGCTGGTTCGACTCCCACATGGGATGGTGGCTACGCCCACCTGCAACTAAGATTGAACATAGCAACTTGAGCTTAGAGGCCACGAGCTGCCATCGGGAAGCCAGGTAGCTAATGGCACCCTCTACAATGAATATTGAAGAACAACAACTTGGCTGGTCCCCTTCCCCAATTCCCCAACACTGTTCCCTTCCCCCAATTCCCCAATAAAATCTTTTTTTTTAAAAAGTATTTATTGAGTTCTTACTATGTGAAAGACACTATGGTGGTAACAATTAAAAATGGAAAAAGTAGTTCTGCCCCTTAAAGTGTTTGCAATCTTCAGTAGGGAGAACAATGCTCTTTTATTGATTCATACTGTCACCATTGTCCTTGAGAGGAAATCTGTATGGGGCTAAGTGGAAGGGGTGCCAAAGAAGCAGGCAATAAGAACCCAAATGGAAAGGAGAGAAACAAACTAATTTAGAAAATCTCTTATTTGTGCACTTAACCCCACTTCCTTCCTTACCTCTATCCTAAATACATACACACGTACACACACACCACTCTGCCTCTCTCTCTTTATTAGGTATTTTGCTACTAAAATTGAATGGGAGGAGCAATTATGCAGGAAAGTCATTTCCCGATGTCGTTAAGGTAAGGTCACCTTAAGAGAGAAGCTAGAGGATTCTCTTAGCCCAGGATGTGGCTCTGGCTGCCCAGAGGTCGCTTCTGATGATTGGCCAGAGCTTAAACCATCAAGCCTTTTTCTTGTGTTTGTACTAATTTAGGTCCTTTGTGACTCTTCAAATGTTATGTGCAAATGTACAATAGAACTTCTGCCAACAATGAAACCACTACCAGTGGGAAATTACATAGAAGGAGAAATTTATAGATTTCTTTCTCCATTTTCTTAGAACATAATGTGAATTGTTGGGGCTGTGACAAATAAAGGGATAAAAAAGAAGGAAGCAAACATGGAAGACTGCTGGGAGGCATCTTTAAAGATGATTAACATGCACTGACAGAGAGGAGGGAGAGAATAAGAGAAAGTGGTATTGGTATAAAAATTAATGCAGGGGTCACATGTGAATACACAACTGAATGTTAATAAAAAGTACTGAGAATGGGAAATACCTCTAAGCATGGCATATTCCTCAGCAATAAAAAGGGAATTACTGATACAATATTCAGAGAATTATGTCAACTGAAAAGAGCCAAGCATGAAAGGTTACATGCTGTATAATTCCACTTATATAAACTGCTTGAAATTACAAAATTATAGAAATGAGCCATAGATTAGTCGTTGCCAGAGATTAAGGAGAGGTAGAGACATGAGAAAAGTAGGTGTGGCTATAAAAGGGCAACGTGAGGGATCTTGGTGGTGATGGAAGTATTCTATATCTTGACGGTGTCAATGCCAACATAGGATGTTGGCACAGTGCTATAGTTTTATAAGATGTTACTGTAGGGGGGAACCGGGTAAAGGGGATACAAGATTTCTCTGCATTATTTATCACAGCTGTATGTGACTCTATCATCTCAAAATACAAAGTTTAACTTAAAAATAAGGAGGTAAAGTTCCCGAGAATAACTAACTAATAGAATCAAAAGCGGTTGACTTTTACAAGTGGATAGCCAGGGTGGCGAATGGTGGGAAAGGGGTTGCTCATCTTCATTAAAAGCTAGGTAGAACCATCTAAATCTGTTGAGTCGTGTGACAAAAATTAATTTGCTGAAAGTGCTGAGAGGTACTAATGTGATAAGACTATAATGGAATGAACTTGGGAGGCTTCACCTTTTTCTAATGAAAAAATTTAACATTCATTGAGCACTTACTATCTCTCCACCACCATACTGGGCACTTTATATGCACAATTCTCATTTAGTCCTCAGGAATATCTAGGACATAAGTGCTATCTTTTCCAATTTTTTTTTTTTTGAGGGCAGTGTCACTGGCCCTCATATGTGGGATCCGAACCGGGGCCGCTGGCTTCCAAGGCCAGTGCTTAACCACCACGCCACTCGGTCGGCCCAAGTGCTATCTTTTCCTCTGTTTCACTCATGTACAACTGAATCGCAAAGAGTTTGAGAGATTTCCACAAGAAATCAGACTTTCAAACTTCAGAGCCTGGATTCTTAATAACATCCTTTTGGGAGGGAAATGCAAGCGGCCAAAGTCTCTTGGTGCCCAGACCTACTCCTGGGTAAACAGAGGAGAATTTGGAGTAGGGTCAAGACTGGCCTTAAAATTAGACAGATCTGGATTTGAGGACAAATTCTACAAATTATAGTTATGTGAACTTAGGTGAGTGATTAAAACGGTATGAGCCTCTTCTTCTACACTGCAGAATAATAGTCCTACCCACATCAGAGGTATGTGGGGAGAATTAAATGAGATAATGTGTATTAAGTGTTTGGTGCAGTGCCTGAGAAATAGTTCCCAATAAGGGATGAGCATTATTATTATGGTTATTATACATTTTGACAGTGTTATTTCTCATAACAGGTTTCAGGTAAAACTCTTTCTCCAAACCATACCCAGGGACTGTTGAACTTTCCTTTAAGATGACACTGAACTTTATGTTTTTTACCAGATGGGAGAGCAGGAAAGAAGGATTGACTTTCATAAATGACCTTAGTCAGAAAAACACCAGGGATTCTGTGATTGCTGAACTCTCCTTTGGTATCCAGGAGACTCAGAGGGAAAAACAGCTTTCTGGATAAGTAGCTACTGCTTTTTGCTTTGTTTTGTTGTTTTTCAATGAAATATATCAAATATGCAGAAAAGGCAGAGGCTATTAGAACGACCCAGCTCTCAAATTTCACCAATATGAACATCTTGCCATATTTGCTTTATAGCCTTTTGTTGAGAAATAAAACATTAGAAATGCAGGTGAAGGTTCCTCCCAGCCCCATCTATCTAGCTCATTGTTCTCCCTCCCCAAGTGCTAACTTTCCATGGCAGCAGGGAATGGGTCTAGGTTTCCAGGCTGTGACTCAAGCAGCTCACTTCCTAGTGTTAAGGGCAGACAACACATAAATCCCTCAACCAGGAAGTTGTTTTTGAGCTTCTACCCAATGTTAAGTATGAAAGAGCCTCCCAATAAGAGCTTACCATAAAAATATGATAACAGACATTGGGATAGACATATGCCCTGATTTCTCTTTGGGGAACTCCCTGGCCACATGATTTGATTAGGGCTAACTCTACATTCTGTCTCCAAGGACAGGCCAATGAGGATCCCCTAGGCTATGGTCTTCGGTTCACTAGTAAGACATGTGATCTGAGTTGGGCTAATTAAAGCAAGCTCCAGAATTTTTTCTGGGGTTAACAGGAAAGAGGTGTTATCTAACACCTGGTGTGGGAAGATGTAAACCTAATGCTGAAGCGGGCACCACAGAGAGCACTTGCCTGGGAATCAGGTGAGCACAGAGAAAAAACATGGCTGAGTCACCCCACCTGGTCCCTGGATCAAGTGATGCTGATGTTAGGTATGTCACTGGACTTCCCAGTTAACGGGCCAATAAACTCCCTTGTTATGCTTAGATATGTTCGAGTTGAATTTCTGTCCTGAATAATATAAAACAAAACAATTAATGAGCACAACAGTACGTAACAGCAAACGCTTCTGTAGTATTTACTGTGGACACTGCATTTTTCTAAGCATTTTACTTGTAGTATAGAAACTCACTTAATCCTCACAAAAGCACTCTAAAGTGTAGGTTCTCTGATGGTCCAGGGAAATAACTTGCTCAGGGACACTGATATATTACATGGTAAAGCTGTGCTTCAAATCCAGGAAATCTGAGTTGGCATCTAAATTGTTAACCACTACTGCACAATTCAGAAAATGAATGGTTACAGGAATTCATGATAGAAGAAAAAATGTGAGCTGTAGTTATCCAAGAAGATATAGTTTATAAAGGATATTGTGTTTTTAACTGAGCTTTAAAGAATGAGAAGCATAAATGATAGATATAGAAAGGGAAAGAGACTTCCAGGAAGAATGAAGCCCTCAGCAAAGGGAAGAAATGAATACACGGTGCAGTATTTGGGGAGAATGAATAAAGACCTCATGTTGATTTATTTAATTCTAGGGAAACAGAGAAACTGTATATGACATTTAATATGTACCATTATACCCTTCTTCTATAATTATTATTTCAGAATACTAATGGAAAGAGAATGAGTTTAGCCATATCCCTGAGCACGTTTCAGTTGGGGCAGCTAACAAGGAAAACCCATTTACCTTCTCTATGAATTTCCCAGTCTCTCTAACCACATCGGAGCCTCACAGAACATATTTTGGTATCTGATTAATGGTTAAGAGTTTTAGAATCAGATGAATTTGGGTTCAAAATGCAGCTCTGCGACTTACTAGTTCCGTGACCATGGGTAATATCTCTGAGGCTGTTTCATCACCTATAAAATGGGGTTAAGAATCTCTAAGTCATGGCATTGCTTTATGGTTTAAATGAGGTCATTTACATATGTGCTGACAGAGTGCCTGGCACAAGTAATTCTCTAATAAATGGTTGACAGTACCAGTAATATTATTAATGTTCAGAATAGAGTAAGAATAGAGGAGCACGCTGCTCCTGGGTGCTGCAAAGTTCCAGGCCATCTGGTCTGATCATCTAAGCTGTCTGTCCCCCTGGGAGGCGGGAAAAGGAGCCATCAAGGCCAAGAGAAACCAACCATCACTTCCCCTTTCCAAGCCAGCTGTAGTAATTTTTCAGCCACCGAAATAAAGAAGGTGTTCAATCTGCTGATAATTTGATTCTAATTAGAACCTTTACCCACTCTGCTGGAATTGCAAAGGGTGGGGGGAACAGGAATGAAACAGCAATTAACCTTTGGTTCCGAGCTTTATTTGCTCCTACCCAACACAGGTCAGTTGCCATAGAGATTATACCTACGTGATCTGCAGATGCAACCAAAGCCGCCTGAAGGCTCTGAACCAGCCTCTTCTCCATGTGGCTTCGGGATAATTAAAAATCTGCTAAAAAGAGAGTTAAAAGTTGATCTGAAACTCTAATCCAGAGCTGACTTGAATGGAAGTGGAAGGATATGGAGGCAGGGAGGGGGAAGATGAGGGGGACATGGAATCAGAAAAAAAATTAAAGACTACATATTACTTGGCCTAATTTTGAAGGAAAGCCAGTCTCATTCACCCACAACTTTCCAAAGTCTGACTGTCTGTGGCTTAGAAGGGGCTGATATGAGGAGGAGGAGGAAATGAGAGATGTGAAAACTTTGTCGCTTCTATTAGAAGGGGACCTTTTATCTTCACACTGTGACTGTACCTCCCTCCCATAGCCAGGGAAGTTAAAGGGGAGAAGAAAATAGCTCCAGGGAGCTTTCCAGTCTAGTCTCTAGAAAAGTGGGTGAGGATAAGGCAATCAAAGAAAGCCAGTGGGTGGTATGCAGATTTCTTGGTCCAGGTCCTACCATCAATAGTGTGACAATAGCTGTCTGGACCGACACCTATTGTGAAAGAACAGGAGTCCAACGAGCCAGGTCCCTGGAATCTTACCTCCCTTCTAGGAATCCATTCCCCATTTGCCCACTGGATTTCTTCATAGCCAGATGGAGCTTCCTCTATATCTCTCTCCACTATTTAGTTAGATCCTGGCCCCTTTCATTCTTTTTGACTCAGCACTTACAAAATCAAGGTCATGCGGATAATTAAGTTATTTCCCCCTCCAAATCTATGAGCAGTTAATTACCCAAGACAGTGCTAATCACTAATAGGGAACAAACTAGTGTCTGACTTAAGTGGATTCTAATTAAAACTTGAGTAGTATCTCCTAGAGCAGTGACTTTGAAAGTTTTTTTCTTTCATACATACAAGATATATGACATCCTGAGAAGAGGCACCATTCCCCAGGGACCGCTTCTCAGGGAGCCTTCTCTGACCACAGTCTCCACAGTAGCCACCCATCATTCTTGACCACGTCATCCTGTTATGAATAAAGAGCTTCAGAGAGCTTATTACTTGCTGGAATCATCTTGTTTATTTTTTTGCTAATATTTGCTGTAAGCTTCCTAAGAGCGGGGAACTTGGTACCTTGCTTTTAACTCTATTTCCAGCTAAAATGGTACCCAGACAGAGCAAATACTCAATATGTTTTTGTTGACCGAATAAATAAATGCTCACATAGGCTTACTAAGTTTATGCGCAACTTAGAGCAAACCGAATATCATTCCGCCCTTTTCTTTCCCTCTTTGGGAAGTATTTCAGAAAGTGTGAATAAGAGTGACAGAATTATTGAACTATGTATTCTTTCTTTCCACAAATATTTATTGAATGTTTATTACATGTCAGGTATTGTGCTAGATGCTGGCAGTAAAATGATAAATAAGTTAGACGAGGCTCCAGCCTTATGGCGGTTCTGTTATACCAGTGACAATCACTTCTGTACATTGATATATATACAAATGAAAAGTAACGTTTCACTTGTGATTAATGATGGTGCTCATTGCTATGGGGGAAACCAACGGGGTGATGTGATGGAAAGTGACTGGACAGCAAGTGTGGGAGCCTATTTCAGCTCAGGTGATCAGGGCAGGCTTCCCCTGGGAGGTCACATTCAAGAGCCCATTATGTAAAGAGCTGGGATGAAGGAATTCCAAGTAGAGGGGACAGAAAACTCCCAGGAGAAGGAAAGAACTCAGCAATTTCTAGAGCTCAGGGGTCGTGGTCCAGGGGGAGAGGAAGAGATGTCAGTGAAAATATGCATTCGTTGCATGCAGGGCCTTAAGGATCAGAAAGGGATTTGTATTTTATTTTTAGTACAAAGGGAAGGCACTAGCCAATTTAAGCAAGAGAATGACACGATGTGATTTACATGGTAAGAAAATTACACTGGCTGCTGGGTAGAGAATGAAAGGAGGGGCTAGAATAGATGTGAAAGAACAGCAAGAAGGCCAATGGTGCAGTGAGATGACATCTCATGCTTTGTCCTTGGCTGGTTGCAAAGGCAAAGAAGAAAAGTAGAGATAACTTCATCTTGCTCTAATATATATTTTTATTAAAATTTTAATAAACCATTTGCAAATCTGTGTTCTTCATTATAGTAGTAAAACATGCATCATACTGATAAGGACAAACAAGCATGCCGTGATGTAATGACTGGGAGTTGCTGTCCCGGAGAAATTTACCTGGGAGGGCAGGCTGAGAGAAAGTCTAGGAAGGCCAGGTTTATATACATGCACTTTTGGTCCTGTAGATACCACTGCATTGCCATCCCCTCCTGGCTGGTATTGGATTTGTCATCTCTCGTCACCACATATCAACCTTGAGCCTGGCCTCCACAATGCCACTTTGATCATATCCTTTCTGGGCAGAGTCCACAGCTACTGGGTTAGTTAGTACCCAGACTCCACTGTTAGCACTCTCAAGTGATCAGTTTTACCTAAATGAGTCACTAGTGACCCACTGGCTGGAAACCCAATTACACTGAAGCAGAGGTAGAGGTGGACAGTGAGTCACTATCAAAGTCTTCTGTCTCCTAGGATTGCCCAATCCACTGCTTCTCAACCTAGTGGCACAGTTAGAATCACCATTTGCTTTAAAAAAAAAAAATGTTGCAGATATTAGAATCTCTGGGTTCAGAGATCATTGTGCTTTGAAATCCTCCCAAGGGATGCTAATGGATTGAGAACCACAGGCCCTAACCCAGATGTTTTATCTATCATGGCCTATGTTATGTAGGAGCCTGTGGGACCTTCTCTTTCCCAACCCTCACTCCCATGTTGGACTTTGACATAGAAATACATTCCAGCAGACTCTAACAGCTACCATTTATTTGATGCTCAGCAGCTGCCCAGCAAGGTGGTCAGAATTTTATCAATAGTATATCCTTTCACATTCATAACCACCCTCTGAAGTAGCAGCATCAAGAGAGGCTGTAAAAACTCTGGCCCAAAGAAGTAATGTAACACGTCCAAGGTCACTAGCTAATAAGAGACAGGTCAGGGTCCACACCCAGGTCTTACAGTTCCACAGCCCATGCTCGTCACCATGAAGCAATTGTAATACTGTCCCTAAGACAAATCAAGGTGTCAATCCATTCCAGCCCCTCACTAGCTATGTGGTTTGGGGTGAGTTATTTAACCTCTCTGAATTCCAGGTCCCTCTCTGTAAAGAGTTTTTTGCCCACCCCAGGTTTCCCCTCCCCCATACTTTCTCTGCTAAGAGTTATTAGTTCTCAAAAGCATTGCATTGCCCTGCTGCCTGCCTTGGCCTCTGTCTCTCACAGCCATCTCACCATGGGACCCTTCATATCTTGGCAAGGACTCCCAGCACCTAGTAGAGATCTTGGCCCAAAGTAAGCAGTCAATGTCCATTGAACCAAATGATATGGCCTCCCACTGGGATATGACACATAATTTGGAAATTCTGGCATTCGGCCAAAATCTCCCACAAGAGCTACATTGACCCGCATTGATCTCTCCTATCAAGTGACTACAGGCACTCAGTGGAAAACTGCAAAGGGCAAGTTGTCTGTGTGACCTCCGTGACTCGTTTCAGAGGACCAGCTATATTTGCATTACTTTGCATATATTATGCATCAATCTATGATATATTTATTCAAGGCAAAGAAGCTGCAGATGTAGAATACCAAAGATAAGAGTACTTTCCCACAGCATATAATGCAAACGTGAGAAAATCATGCAATTCTACAGCCCTCCTCCCCATCACAGCCAAAGTTGGGACTTCCATATTATCAAAAGGTGATCTTTGTCAGCATGAAAAGGACGGTAAGCCTAGGTCAGAGTTAAAGATCAAAAACCAAGAAAGTTCATCAGCACCGCTTGTCTTTACTCTTACCCTTTTACTGCTATGAAACCTGAAGGCTTTTGTTGTTGTTGTTGTTGTTTTCAGTACAAAAGAACAAGAAAAACAAATGAAGAAACAAAACTCATAGACACAGACAGTAGTTTAGTGATTACCAGAGGATAAGGGGGAAGGGTGTGGTAGATGAGGGTAAAAGGGATCAAATATATGGTGATGGAAAGAGAACTGACTCTGGGTGGTGAACACACAATGTGATATATAGATGATGTATTACAGAATTGTACACTTGAAACCTATGTAACTTTGCTAACTATTGTCACCCCAATTAATTTTAATTAAAAAAAAAAAACCTGAAGGCTACAGGAGAGGAAGGTACAGCACTCACTTACACACTCCAAACCCCTAGCAAAACACCAAGAGAGTAACTGCAGTTCGAGGACATTTGAATAAGAGAAAATCAATCATCCCTTCCATCCTAGAAGAGACTTTTTTTTAAAGGGTCTTTGTGAGATGGCAAGTATTTACAGTAATTATAATAATTTTATAATACTGATTCTTGTCTTTATTCATTCAACAAGCATTTATTGAGTACCCACTGAGTACCCTTATTGACTGTGCTATGTGGATTACAGAGGAGAATGTGATGAGATCCCTATCAATACAGAACTCATAATCCAAAGAAACAAAAACAACCAAATGCTACATGAATTTGAGTGACTTTATTTTTTTGAGCTTCAGTCTCTTTATCTGAAATATGGAAAATAAAATGCCAATTTTCCATGACATTTTAATAGACTATGATAGTCTCAGCATGGCTTTTGGCACACAGTAGGCTCTCAATGAATGAGAGTTATCACAACTATTATTTCTACAGGGGAATATAATGAAAGTATCATGAAATCACAGAGAAGAGAACACAACTGTGGAACTATTCAGTGGGGGAATAAAGGCATCATGTCAGCAAGTCAATACCATACTTCAGGGTTTTACAGCATCACTGTTCTGTACCACTTAGCAACTCCTGAGTGACTATTAACTTGTCATTTGGAGACCTCAGCTCAGGGTTTTGTGTCTCTTTCTGTCCACAGTGACATGTGATGTCTAGCTCTTCACTTTCCTGATGGACCTGGGGGTCTGCTAAGGAGAAAAACAGAGGGACATTGAGAGCATGTGACCATTAAAATTAATTGCTCACAAATATTAGAATCCAGACACCCATTACAGTCATGAAATATGGATAAGGATTTTCTGCAAGCCATTTATATTAAATTACTTTTATAATAGTATTTAACTTTTAAGCATTAAATATTTAGTGTTCCTTTTTGTCATTTGCAAAGAAGCTTCCTCCTGTTTTATAGCTGGAGGAATCTATGCCCATACTGTCTTGAGAGGCTACAGGGCTGAACATTGGACCAGCAGCTTTGAGAGTTAAGACCAGCAGACGTCAGTGACTCAACATCAACTCTCATTCACTCAACAAAAATTTAGTGAAGCCCTTGGTGTCCCAGATATGGGGATATAAACATATATAAACCATGATCCCTGAACTAAAAAACTAGTAAGACAGACACAAAAACCATTACAAAGTGTTGCCTACATTTCCCCCACACTTATCCCCAACAAAATTACTTAATAGTTTTTGAAATGCATGTTGCTCTTTTTCACTTCCGTGTCTGCCCATGCTATTCCCCCTGCCTTAAACAGCTCCCCCTCTGCCCAGCCATTTCCCAGTTCTTATAGATGTACTTAACTGACACTGATGTCATCACTGTCAGGAGATGTTCCTGGGCACTATGGGCAGTAAGATTTAGAAGCCTCCCTACTAATCCTTCATCCACCCACCCTGCATATACTTCAGCCATAACACCCATCACGCCGCTCTGCAAATGTTGATTCACTTCTGAGTCTTCCCTATTCGCCTGCAAGTGACTTGCATCAAATTCATCATTTTATCCCTGATGTCTTCTGTCATGCCTGGCACAGAGTAGGTGTTCAACAAACTTCCACCAAGTCAATAAATTAATTGAGTAATAAATGTGATATAAATGTTATAATAGATGTATTTACTTAGTGTAATGCAGGCATACACAACCAACTGCCTGTGGGGCATGAGCAAGAGGGATGCTATCAGGGAATACTTAGAGGTGATAATAACAGTTGAGCAAACCCCTGGAAAAACTAGGTATATTGTAATTATGGACATTGAAAAACTGAAATTACTTAATTATCATTATGCCCTCAAAAAACTACTTCAAATATTTTCACATCTAATTAGCATTGCATGGCCTCTGGTCCTCTCCTTACTGCATCGTCTATTACACTAACCACTATCTCTTAACCACCATCACCACCTTGAACACCAAAGGACAAGCATAAACAAAGGAAAGAACAAAGAGTCTTGTTTTCCATTTCTTACCTACTTCAGTTGGTGAAAAGTCCACTAATTGTTAGCCCTTCTGCTAAAGTCTACAGAAAGAATTCCAGGCAGGCACCTGGCTGGAGCCTAAATCACCATCCCAGCTCTCATTCCAATCCATAAGCTCATTGAAACCATCCCCTTTTCTGGATAGGACTCTAAATCTATGAGATACTATAGCAACAACAGGATTCACAGACACCAAATTTCCTCCTGAATCCACTTCAATACCTCAGATAGTTTTGCAAGAGACACAAGATCGAAAAAAGTTCTGGGATCCTCTAGCCCTAAATTCAGTAGAATCCTGATTATCATTTCCTAATATAACCTCAGTTCCAACCACCACAAAATAAAGTTAATGATTCCCTAAATGGGAATAGAAACCTAACTTTTACTATTTTTAGGAAACGTATCTTATGTGAGAAAAAGATAGGCTGATCTCTGAACCAAGGCGTAGGACCTTTATCCACTTTCTCTATACCTTTGAGTTCATTTGGCTTTGCAGTGCCCTGGAACCACATTAAGCATGCCAAGGTAGAATACTCACCCCATGCCATGTATGCAGGCCTTGTTCCATTTGAAATCCCTTTGACCTACTCCCAACCTGTACTTGGAACAGCCTTTCTGGGACCTCTTGAATTTTTAAGATAAACTAGTTGGCATTTTGCATTATTTGGGTAGCCTAATACCTATTTTAAAAAAATAGATCCAAAAATGAAAAATGGTGGCTAAAAACAAAAAGGTTTACACATTGTTTATGTAACAGTGTGGGCAGGTGAATGGATTGTCAGTGGGAATGAGAGGCGAAAATGTCGCACACAGTCATTTAGGGAACTATACTGAGAGACTGCCATCTTTCCCATGTGGGTTCTCTCACCCCAGGGAAAATCTCCATGACAAGTAGCTTCAAAGAGAAGAACACCTGGAAGTGATACACATCACTTCTCTTCATCTTCCATTGGATAGAACTCAGTCACATGGTCACATCTACTTGCAAGGGAAGCTGGGAATGTAGTCTAACAGTGTGCTCCAGAAGGACAGAGGAACACAGACTTTGGTAAGGAGCAGCTGTTCATGGAAAACACCTTGTATTTTTTAGAGTATTCATGCACCAATCAGCCTATCATCAAAATAGTAAATTTAGGGCTGCAAGGTCAAGAGCACAGTAGACCTGGCACTCCTCCTAGATATAACTCTCCCTGAGCCTCAGCTTCTTCATTCCCCAAACACACATAAATACTGGTGTGGGCTTCATCAAGAGACGACTGGATAAAGAAACTATGGTACGTTTATACAAAGGAGTATTACTCGGCCATAAAAAAAGAACGAAATCATACCATTTGCAACAACATGCATGAACTTAGAGAATATTATGCTAAGTGAAATAAGTCAGACTAAGAAAGACAAATACCATATGATCTCACTTATATGTGGAATCTAAAGAACAGAATAAATGAGCAAACTAAATAGAAATAGACTCAGATATACAGAGAAAAACTGATGGTTGCTAGATGGGATGGGGGGTGGATATGGGGGAGAATGTGAAGGGATTAGAAGGTGCAAATTAGTAGTCACAATATAGTCATGGGGATATGAAATACAGTATGGGGAATATAATCAATAATGTTGTAAAGATTATGTAGGGTGCCAGTTGGATGCCTGACCACTGCATCATACACCCCAAATTGAAGTAGAATAATATTGACTGTCAACAATACACACACAGAGGGTGACAAAAAAATGTATACAAATTTTAAGAAAGGAAAAAAACTGTATTAAAATTGTAATACTCAATAAGTACCCATAACAAAAGATGAATACAAGTCACGTTTGACTTCTGCCATTACAAGAGTGGTTACCATCAGGTTTTTTTGTTCCTTAAAATATGTATGTGATATATATATATATATATATATATATATATATATATATATATATACCCATAGGATGTGGAGTACAGCACAGAGAAGATAGTCAATGGTATTGTAACAGCTATATACGATATCTGAGAGGTAGTAGATTGGGGGTGGTTATTACTTTGTGAGGGGTGTAACTGTCAAACTATTACATTGCTTTGTACTCCTGAAACAAATTTTAAAGAGAGAGAGAGAGAGAAAGAGAGAGAAGGAAAGAAAGACTGATGTAGTTTTAACTGAGCTAATGTGTGTAAAACACCTATCACAGTGTCTTGCACATAGTAGGTATTCAATAAATGTGGTGGTGCTGGTGGTAATTTGTAGGTAGTCACTCTTCATCAGTCAGAGATTATCATTTGCAATATGGAAACCAACTGCCAGGCTCTAACCCATGCTGGGGGAATTAGGCACCAGTTCAGTTCACACTTTCCTTCTCCCACTTCAGCACTTGCCCCTGTGGCCCCCACTCCACCAGCATGGAAACTCAGCCCTAAATGAGAGCCCAAATGTCCAGTCCCTGTGCTGAGAGTGCTCCTGTTCAGCCTTTATCTGCAACCCAGACAAGCCACTGGGATCATTCTGCCTGTCGCAGCACAGATAATTCCAACCATCATACGCTGATGACATTGCACCCACCGCTGGGTGCACAAATGCACACTGGCTGGAAGGAGGTCTGATTGCCCAGCAAGTCCATTTGTTCCTTGCTTTAAAGTGATCAATCATTTTACTCAGATTTCAGTGAAATAGCCTGAAACGGGGGGCGGGGGGGGGGCGGTAAGAACGCAGAGCTTGGATACAGGAGATTAGAGGCAGGTCTCAGCAGTGGAACCGAGCAGGCAGAGACATCAGGAAGAGCAAAGCCCTTGGGCTCTGGGTTTCTCGGGCAGGAGTTGAGGGGGTGGAGCGTGATTGAGTCTCAGCAGGGATCTGGGGCTCTGGCTCCTGCTAAGCTTCAGCTCCAGTCACTTGCGAAGTCAGTTAGTGTTCTTTCAGTTCAAGGTTATTCCTGGAGTCCCATCCTCAACTTGTGGAGCACTGGCCCCTCCAGTTCATTGCAGGCAGCTCTCCTTTAGCAACTGCCAATATATACATATCAAAAGCCTTTCCACTTTACCCGCACTACCCAGAGAGGGACCCACACAGCATTGTTCTTGGTTCCCATATAACTTAAAGGGAATCTTTCATAATGTCCAGAGCCCTTGAGGTCCTGCAAATGAAGGAGGAGGGTGTCCAAATTTCTTGCAGCAGGAACACACTTAGGTGGCACCAACCTCGACTTCCAAATGGAACAATAGATCTACAAACAGAAAAGTGAGGACATCTCCTTTCTAAATCTGAAGAGAATCTGGGAGAAGCTTCTGCTGGCAGCTCGTGCCATTGTTGCCATTGAAAACCTGGCTGACGTCAGTGTCATGTTGTGCAGGCATACAGACCAGCGAGTTGTGCTAATGATTGGTGCTGCCACTGGAGTCTCTCCTACTGCTGGCTGCTTCACTCCTGGGACCTTCACTAACCAATCCAGGCAGCCTCCCAGGAGTCGAGACTTCTGGTGGTTACCAATCCCAGGGCTGACCACCAGCGTCTCACAGAGGCATCTTATGTTAACCTGCCAACTACTGCTCTCTATAACACAGAGGCTTCTCTGCACCATGTGGACATTGCCGTCAACTGCAACAACAAGGGAACTCACTCCGCGGTCTGATGTGGTAGATGCTGGCCTAGAAGTTCTGCACATGATGACACCATTTCCTGCAAGCACCCATGGGAGCTCATCCCTGACCTCTACTTCGACAGAGATTGAAAAGGAAGAGCAAGCTGCTCCTGTAAAGGCTATGACCAAAAAGGAATTTCAGGATGAAAGGACTGCTCCAGCTCCCACGTTCACAGCTGCTCAGCCTGAGGTTGCAGACTGGTCTGAGGGCACGCAGGGGCTCTCTGTGCTTATTCAGGAGTTTTCTACTAAAGACTGGAGCGCTCAGTCCTCCACTGAAGACTGGTAGCAGCCCCCATTGCTCAGGCCACTGAAAGGTAAGAACAACCACGGAGTGGTCCTAAGCTGTTCTTCTACAAACTCTTAAGCAAAAATGGAAATAGGTGGATGGAAAAAAAAACAGTTTCTAAAAAAAAAAAAAAATCCAAGAAACACACAAACAAACAAAAAACACCTTTCATCCATTAACTTCCTGTGACCCAAGTACTGTATCTTCCATAATCCATCCTAATGAAATAATACTGAGTATGGAAACAGCCTTAGGTACAAAGATGCTCACCAGCAACACTATAATAACAAAACAGCGGAAACAGCCTATACAATTGGTTGGAATGCTAGTGCCAGTCTAACAGCAAGGAATTTATTTAGAGTACAGACCATCAAGACATTAAAATACATGTTTACTATGAATTTATGATAAAGGAAAGTCTGTTGTCTATTATGCTAAGTGAGAGGAGTCAGAAACAAGAGCAGTATGACTGCAGCTCTGTAAGAGATAAATCAACAACAGAATCATATCTTATATGATTATAGAAGATATCATCATTGGGTGAAGTTGGGTGAAAGAGAAACAGAAACTATCATTTTTGCAACTTCTTGTGAGATTATTTTGAAATAGAGATAATTTTTTTAAAAGCAGAAACAATTGTGCATGAGTAAGAACCATAAAATAATAGCTAATTGTACATGATTTTTAAAAAGTAGGTGTAGGGGATGAGTTATGGAAGGGATTTTAAGTCCAGTCCATCCTTTCCATTTAATCTGTGCTCATAATACAGATCTGATAAAATTATTTCTAACAATCCCCTCTCCTTGCTGCTGACCACCCTATTACTTGAGTCTTCTTAGCAGAACAGTACAGAAACCACACGTGACACAAGAAATTGGTGCCTTACAAATTCACCACAACAATGTAGCATTTATTAATCATTTACCACTGTATGCCAGGCACTGTGCTAGGTGTTTTCCAAAAATGGAAGCTCCCCACAGTTTAAAAAGGTGGGTATCATGAATTTCAGTTTAAAGATAAGAAAATGAAATTGAGAGAGTTCCAATCACTTCCAACATATCACAACTGATGAGTAACAAGGGCAGAATTTAAGTCAGAGCCATTTAACTTCAAATCCCAGGCTCTTTTCAACACAAGGTATTTATCAATTATTTAACTTTTTAAAGTTTCCTTATTTGATGTAACTGCAAATGTCTCTCCGGGGCCTCAGTTGCCCTACCTGAGAAATTGAGCTATTGGACTGAGTAAGGCCTACAGTCTCCCTGAGTCCTAGACACAAGGATTCCCCAGCAACTTCCAGTATCTCCCTGAGATGTCTCCTAGCTCAGTAATGCACAACCACCCAGGGAGACTTCAATCCCAAGGCTGGGACCTCAAATCCAGAAATTCTGAATTTTCTAGGCTGGGATGAGTTTGGCCATAGGTATTGTAGCCAGGGTTGAGAACCACTACTTTAACTTGTTGACCTTTCTCCTTCTCCACTCCCCACCCCATCCCATAACCCCCCACAAGTCCCCTAGCCCACCTTTCTAAATCATGCTTCCCACTAGAACCAGAACCATTTTTCTAAAGCAAGTAGGATCGTGGGGCTCCCTGTTTTTGCTACCTCGGTAGCTCCCCAGAGTTTACTAGAATTCCTTAAGATGATTCCCAGGGCCATTCCCAGCCTGGCTCTAGACCACCCTCCAGCAACCTCCGCAGTCACTCAGACCAGCACCCACACAGATTACGTGACATTTCCCGAACACACCATGCACCACCACACCTGGTTCCCCTTATCAGGAAGGCTCTCCCAGCCTGTTACCTACTTTATCCGCTCACTCAGCTTTCAGATCCACTGCCCAGCTCCTCCCATGCTTTCACCTCCACACCTCACTGCATCATCTGAGAATTCTTTCCTGATTCCCTCAGGCGGAGCCAAGAATTCTGTCATCCATGTTCCTGGATGTGTCTTAGGCAGGTATTAAAACCCTGAGCACCGATTTTGCTCACCTCTCTGTGAGTTCCTTGAGAGCTGGACTATGTTCACTCCTGTACCCCTAGAGAATGGTATGTGTCTAAAATAGCTCCTCAATATTTGTTGAATAATGGAATGAATGAATGAAGAGAATGAAAGAATGAATGGACAGAATGAAAGAACAAGCCAATGCTGTGCTCAGGTTTCACTGAGAAAGGTCCCAATATTTCCTAAATAGCTTCTCCCTCAGACCAACTACAAGGTCTCCTGATTCACAGCCACTTCCACTGAAACTGAGTAGGGCAGAGTGGCTGGGAGAAGCGAAGAAAAAGTAGCCAGAGCCAAACTTCTCACAGCTTAAGTCAGGGTTCCCAAACCGGCAGCCCACACACTAGACAAGCCCGCAGAAATGTTTTGTTTGGCCCAGAAAGTGTTTTAAAACTTGGGAAATTTCACAGAAAATCCAGCTCTACACTTTCCCCTGAACTATCAGAGAACTGGGCGACTCTTGACCTGTACGCACACCAGGCTCCAGTGGCTGGATCCGGGTAGCTGCCGTCCACTTCTGAGAAAGCAGCGTGCTCTCAAGGCTGCCATAGGGGCCCCCGGTCCCTACCGTCCTCACCCAGCTCACCTTTCCCATTAATGTTTCCTGCCTGGCCCCCGTAGGCACTTGAGTTTGCAATTCCTGGCTTAAGCAACCTGTTTGGTTTAAGGGATTCAAATCCCTGTGTGTGCTCATTCTTTGCGCCAGAGATTAAGAGAAAGGATTTCTTCAACTCCATCTCTTTCCAGGCTAGGGAGTTTAATTAAACCCTGCTGATGCTGCGTCAATTTAGCTCTGAGAATGCCAGGGGCCAGGTCTGTGAAAGGAGAATAAGGTTGAGAAGTGGTCTGGGTGTGACAGGAAAAGGCTCTCTGGAAGTGAGGCCCTGGGCTCCCCCAGGCTGAGATAAGCTCCTCGGTGGGACTGCTCTGTGCGTGATGCAGGAGCTGGACACACACCCAGGGAGGACGATTAGGCAGGAATTCCCAGGCCGGTCTGTGGGTCACGCAGCTATCTCATGAAGCTTTAGCTCCACTCACTGGCTGGTTCTAAATTAAGCTCCAGGAAGTCACCAAAGCTCAGCGAAGCTTTCAGGCAGCCCAACGCACCAGATAGAAGGAGACCCTCAGTCCATGCTTTAGCAGAGCCCCCTGAAGGGGATCACCGCCTGTGTCAGGAGGGGGTCGGCCAGGAAGGGAGTTAACAGGCCCCCCTCTACCACCCATGCCTTATGGGCCATTTCTCACTTTGTCTGTTTCCTCATCTTCTTTCTCCTTCTACTCTTGAAACTCCACCATCCAAGACAGAGGGCAACTCACCTCTGAGCACCCACTACAGCTGGGCTCACAGGTTGACCCAGGTTTGAAGCTTATATGATTTCAGATACCTTTCTTTTTAGAAAACAAACTCTATAAAATCATGAATACAAAGTAGACTCAGTGCCTTGAAAAGGAACGTCCATGTAACTCCCCTCTAGCTGGCTATTTTCCTTTGTTATCACAGAACAGAAATGGGCTCACACACTGACTCGGCCACATCCTAGCTGGCAGACAAACAGCCTCTCTGTGACTCAGTTTCCTCTTCCGTAAAAGGATAAAGCTAGTAACTAGCTCATGATCTTGCTGGCAGGATCAAGGTAATTCCCACAGATGATATTTGCTTAACAAATGTTAGTTATTATCGTGACCTCATTTTGTCCTCATGACAGCCATGTTCCCACATATGAGTTTTTCAATGAAAACTAAGAAATTTTAGTATATACCATTACCTCAGCACCCATACTAATTAAAAAAGAAAAAGAAAAAAACTTGTCCACCATGTAAACGTTCTCGTTTAGAAAACAGACCGTAAATGATGCAAGTGAAGGTGCATCTGAACTAAAAAAATGACCCCAAATGAAACCACTGAAGACTGACAAGTCTGCAGCATCAGAGCCTCCTCTAACAGATGTTTGTTTTGATGCACACACTTCTTAAAAGCATGTAGTCAAGGAGAATAAAAGTAAAAACTTATTCTCATTAGTAGGGCATAGTGGGAAAAGCCTTACCTGTAGGGGAGAAAAAATGAGTTCAAGCTCTTAACTGCTGGGTAATTTGGGTCAAGACAACGACCCTTTCGGAAACTCAGTTTGCTCATATGTAAATTGGGAATAATAATAATACCTACATCACAGTAGGCAATGTGAAGGTTGTTTGAAAAGCTTGAATCCCTAGTCTGTGTGAATTACCAATCCATAACACGTAAGAAAAAATCAATTTAAGGGCCTAGAATAGTTTCTGTCCCTAAGGGTATGTGCATTTTAAACAAGAAAACCTGGAGAAGGGGTCAGTTAAAGAAATAGATTACACACTGACTTTATGTTATTTCAGCATATCTCCTATCAGGCAAGAACAGTATTTGGAGGTTGTTCCAGCTGCGTTTATGTCTTATTAGAGAGAGAGAGCCTCCTGATCAACATAGCACCTCTTTAGATACATGTGGGTTCACCACATACAGCCACCTAGCCAGGGTATTGCCCGAGAGCTGGGGTACCAGTTACCTAAACTGTAATGCACTTGGCACTTCTTAGGTTTACGCAGTGCACAACCTGTACGCCTGGGAACCACAGGTCTGGT
This sequence comes from Aselliscus stoliczkanus, assembly GCA_033961575.1. Lineage (NCBI taxonomy): Eukaryota > Metazoa > Chordata > Mammalia > Chiroptera > Hipposideridae > Aselliscus > Aselliscus stoliczkanus. The sequence continues at coordinate 120,261,559 of CM066736.1, forward strand.
TGGGAGTTAACAACAAGCTTCATTGATCAAAATGGATTTTCCCCGTAAATTCTCAAAGGGGAAAGGGGGGAATAAAGATCAGCTTCTACCCACCTGGTGTGAACTTCTCTTCTAAAGAGCAGCACAGAAAGCTATCCGCTTCCATACAAGGTTGGGTGGGAGCCTGGTTTTCCCATTTTGTGAAATGAAGCCAATAATTATGGACTTCACATGGCTGTTATAAAAATCAAGTGGCATAAAACAAGGAAAATCCTATACACTGGTGAAGAATTGTCATTAGTGGGGAAAAGGGGCTCTCATAGGGCCCCACTGAGGCTCAGAAGTAGGTTTCCAATTTTAATAAACAGATGATCTGCCTGAGAACACAAATCTCCCATCATCTCTATATTCCAAGACACTATAGAACAAGTGTGAGATCACGAAAGCTATAGCTCTCAACCCTTCTATTATATATATCTGGATACCTGGAGACCTTTAAAAACATATCAGTGAGGAGCTCCTCCCTCCAGATATTCTGATTTAATTGGCCTGGGGATAGGGCCCAGGCATCAGTTGTTTTGTTTGTTTCCATTTGTTGTTGTTGCTTTAGCTGCAGCCAGAGTTAAGAACCACTGTACTAACTAATTATTTCTCCAGTAGCTCAGCTGCCTCCTGAGTCCCCTGCATCCCAACTCAATGGGGTTTATCTGAGAAGGGGCTCAAATAGGGTTTATCTGAAAAGATAGAAATGACAGGGACAATCTCAAAAATATTCCAGTATCTGCAGAGTGTGTTACAATCACAAAGCATTTGCACAGACCCAGCTTCATTTGGTTTTCACAAGACTGTGGAGAGGCAGAGATTACCTCTGTGATCTATTATCTCTCTTTCATAGTTGAGGAAAGAGGCTGAGGGGCAGGACTGGGATCCAGAAGAGGGCGCTCATGAGCAACAGCACCAATGTCACAGGGTTAAGAAGAGTTATCTGAGGCACTAGAAAGAGCCCCAGAAGGCATCAGAAGATCTGCTCGCAGTTTGATAGTAGGCAAGTCATGTGCCCTCTCTGTGAGGCAGCACTTTGTTGCATTTATAATATGAAGGGCCTGACCCCCTGAGCTCTAAGCTCCCCTCCACTAGCGTGCTGTGAGACAGGATCTCAAGAATCTAGCCCCAGGTTTCTCATTAAAGTGTAACTTTCAAAACTAACTTCTCTGAACATCAAATTCTACACCTGTCAAATCAGGAAAGGACAGTGGAATAAAAGAATGAGATCAGGGAGTGTAGTGAAAACCATATGCTCACTCTCCCCATGATTTTGTCAGCCAATAATACACTTTTGGGGCATATTTGGTAGAAATTGTTGCCCTCTACACTTTTCATTGGCTTCACCTCACAGAAATAGGAATGATTCATCTAACAGGTGAAATGGTAAGAGGCAGACACACCGAGTCATCCACATTTCTCTGCTGGGGGAAGGTGAGCATGCTACAGGTCCCTAGCATGGAAGACCTTCCTCTCCTGGGCTCCCAGCATTTTCCTGGTGGGAGGCAGCTCCATCTCTCTGCTCAGCTGGCTTCAAGCCCATCCTTTCTCTTCTTGGGGAAATGCAGCTCCCAGGGTCCAGCTGCAGCAGAAGTAGGGCAGGCAAGGTATGAGGGAGGGCATTTGGCGATACATCCAAGACATGTGATCCAACCCAAGCAACAAACGTGAAATTGGAACCTCTGAGTATTGTATATATTTTGCAAATGATTCAGGATTCAAAGAATGGGAGATCTGATTAACTGACCCCTAAAAAATCACAAAACAAGTTTTCCCATATATCTCCAAAGGGTCATTATAAGGATCTGAAGAGATACCGGGTAAAACAGTCCTTGCTTCTCCATCACTTCTCTAGTAGACGAAAATGGATGTCTTAGACACTAATCAACCAGGCTCCCAGGCAAAATGAAGAACACCACTTATTCCAGGGGTTCTCTTAGAAAGGCAACCTCATGTTTTAATCATGGGCTTCGGTAATTGCTTAATTAGCATGACATTTTTACCTCCCTCGTGCTGCTGCTTACGCTGAGCCTCAGAATTCTAATGGGAATTACTCCTCCGGCCAGTTCACACCTGGCCTTTCAAGAAAATGCTCAAAATGGTTTTGTTGTTCACTCTGTTTTTTTGGTAAAGGGAGGAGGAAAGCAGGGCCATAGTGAAGCGGCCGACTGGACAGCACAGGAGGGAGAAGAAGGGCATCATAATGGTTAAAGACTATCAGCTTTGGAGAAGAGGGCTGGGCCTGAATCTTTGCTCTATACTAACTGACTATCTTATTATAGTTCAGGCTGCTAGAATAGAACACCATCATTCTGGAGGCTGGGGAGCTGGGCTCTCTTGCTGATTCATGGATGGCTGACTTCATGCGACATCTTCTCATGGCACGAAAGGGCAAGGGAGCAATCTGGGGTCTCCTTTATAAAGCAGTCATGAGTGCCCACCGCATGTCCTATTCGCCCCCCAAAGGCCCACCTCTTAATACCATCACATTAGAGGTTAGGATTTCAACATATTAATCTGGGGAGGACACGAACATTTAGTCTATAACACTGACTGCATGACTCTGGGCAATTTGTTTCATTTTACTGGGCCTCTGTTTCCTGACCATAAAATAGTGATAACAGTAGTATCTCTCTTCTCCAGTGGTGTGACGTTTCCATAAGATGCTGTGTGTCTGACATCCACTACAACTCCATCAACTTAGTGACTGTTTGAATTTTTAATTAGCCTCTTACTAATAGCTGGGCAATATACTTGGTTGGCCTCTTCAAGCTTCAATTTCCTCCTTGGAAAACAGAAATAATAAAATATCTACACGGAAGGGTTGCCATGAGACCTGGAAAGAAACTAGCATCGTATCTAGCACTTAGAAGGTACTCAATAAATATAGCTATTATTAAAGGGATCATAAAACTTGGAGGAAATTAAATATAGGTCTCCATCGGGGAACATTTTAGGAGGAGCATTTTAAAGGCTTCTGCTCAACTGTCAGCTCTTCAAGAGAAGAAGCTGTGTCTCATCTCTGCACCCCAGTGCCTGATGCCTACAACACAGTACGCCCTCAGCAAAATCTTAAGTGAGGATGAACTCCGTAGCCTACCCCTCAGGCTTGACTTCATGGGTCAGCTATTCCAAATGTTCAGCCAGCAAAGAAACATTCATTAAGATATCATTTCTAAACTTCTCTGTAACCTTCTAAATGTGGTTAATGTCATTTCCTCTTGTAATATATGAACAAGAAAAGGCCCCAGACCTTTCATTAATCTCACAGTATACCCTTCACCTGTGTTCCCTCCTCCCTCCCACCTTTATCCCACATTTGCACCTTTCATATCTCAACCTCCATAAATTCTTTCCTGGTCATTCCATGAGCCCATGCATGTGAACTGTGCTAGGGACTCACAGCATCAAGATATCATCAAGTCGTATGGGTATTTTAAATGTCATCTAGGGGCAATGATGGCCTCTACAAATACTCCTGCTCAGTACTCACCCAGACTGCCTTAAACACTTCAGGTGACAAAAAATTTACCTCCCCATAAGGCTGTCTAACCCATCTTTGGTCAGCTCTGCTAGGAATTTACATTTAGTAGAGACCTAGCTCTCGGTAGCTTCTACCACTTCCTTGGCTATAGCGGTGCCTTTTGCAGGCTTACAATATGGGATGACTCTACCTTCAATATTACAAACTTTGGATTTAACTTATGGTGCGTGTACATCCTACCCTCGCACCAGATTAAAAGTTTCTAGCAGACAGTCACCATGTTTTATGTTCTTTGTGCTCAATAGGTGCTTAATAAATAAATGTTGGGAACACTTCTTTGCTATGTTGCCTATTTTCTCTTGGTCAGACTCATCCCATTGGGACCACCGCAGACATTTTTTTTTTCCCTCTCAGGTGTTTAACAGCAGAGTCACGTAATGCTGAGTAAATGGAAAGAGAAAAGGAAGGAGGAAGAAACATTTTTTAAAATTCCATCTTCAGGTGCACCAGGAAGCAATTTTCTTTTGCAGGTACATTATTTGCAAACCTGACAGTCACATATCAAAGTAAGGGACAATCTAAGTGCCATCTATTTCCCTCCCAATATGCATGGGAGCTCACATTATATATATCCTGATGAGTGATGAACAAATGGAAAGAAGTAGAATGTATTTCTAATTGCTGTTTGCTTGGATTATTTTGAAAATTGGTCGGCGGGCTTTGAACTTTACTGAGTGCTTTATACAGTACATGCAAATTTCCACTGACTATTTAAATGTTTGGTCCATATTCAAGTATTTGACAGCTGGTTGAGGTTTTCTTAAACCAAAAAGAGATAAAGGATCCCAGACTGCCTGTCGGATATTGGAGAAGGCATTGTTTGACTAACTTAATACCACCTAGGGCAAAGGAACTCAAGGTCAGATTTAGAAAATATTCTCATTTTTTATAAAATAATTTATCAGCGTTTTGTTTGTTTTGTATGGGGGCTGGGGAAGTCATGTGACTGGAGGCTGTCTGCATTATACAAATAATGGATATCTGACCATATTACTTTGTATTAGAATATTAAAATGGCACTTTCCCTATTGTCTCAGTTTGGACTGAAGCCTCAGGGTTAATAACAACGGATACCAGTCACACCCACACAATAGAACAAGGTGATAGGTTTGCAAGGAAGACAGTCCAAAATGAGGCTTGCAAATCTCAGCCCAAAAAACTTGATCAGCCAGTGGAGGGCTCATCAGGAAACCTTTGGTGGATCCCAGGGAATTTCCAAGTGTGGAGGAGTTTCAGAAGGAACATCTGGAGAGAGAGCTTCACACTAGCCCCAGGTTCAAGATAACAGAAAGTTAAGCGAAGTATGCCTGGGAAAATCTAAAAATAGGAGTTTGGTCATAATGGCAGACTGAAAAGAACAATAGTTGAAGCTGTTTGAGAAACAACTGCACTTTAGGAGTTTAGTGAGACAGGAAGCCTGCCTCCCCCTGCAGGCTGCCTGCTGTCTACCCCAGCCCTGAGTCTCATTGAAAAAGGATTCATCCAAAATGACCATGTGAGGTGAAAGGTGAGCCCAGCAGAAAGAGGCTAAATATAAACTGGCAGAACATAGGGTTTGGAAGAAGGTGGGGGAGATCATTAGTGCCCAGCAAGAGAAGCATTGCTGCCGATAAGGAAACGGCAGGTGCATTAGAGAAATTTCTCTGGAAAAGAATAGCTTCATCACTCCCCAACCTCCAACCCTGGAGGAGCCAGAGATAGCACGATATGTGGGCAAGATGGAGGAGAAAAGCAACACGGGGAAGCCAACGACCACACCTGTACCCAAAAGCAGGTCTGAAGGCGGCCCTAGGCCTGGGCTAAAGGAAAGAGAGAATTTTATAATTGGATGAAAAAATGGAGCTTTGATATTAGACTGAACCAGATAGTTCATAACTGAAACGAGATAGACAATTTATTTATATCTAAGAGGGACCTGGAAAGTAATGCAACTTAGCCAAGATCTCATCCAGAATCTAGGGAAAAACAATTGAGCAAGTTTAACAGAAAGTGGTAAGAAAGAAAAAATTTGCTTTCTGCTTGTATCACTGAGTCCAGCTGGCAAAATTGTTAGTGACAAGTGTCTTCCTCCAAAACAACAACAAAATATTACTTTTAGAATAGAGCCCCAAATCCTCACATGATATGTGCTTGTATATAGGGCCCTTACCAAGCTTTTGAACTTCATTTCATGTCACTCTCTGCCTCACTCATTACCTCCAACTACATGGCTTTCTCAGAGATCCTTAGAAATACCAGCAGTGTGTCACCTCAGGTACACATCTTCCCTCTGCCTTGGAATGGTTTGCCTCCTCTCATCCTCACCTGGCTAATTCCTCCCTGTTCTTAGAATGCTCTGATTGTAAGCAACAGAAACCAGCAGAAACTCAAGCAGGAAATGAATGTATGGTAAAGTTAGGAAGTAGCTACAAAAAAAATACACTACAAAAAATAATAGTTTAAAAATACAGGTGGAGGCTGGCTAAGTGGCTCAGTTGGTTAAGAGCTTGCTCAAGAGTGCGATCTCTGAGCAAAGGGTCACTGGTTCAATTCCTGGCCCAAACTGAGGAGCCGCTGAGCCGCCAACAGGTGGCAGGATGGCTCAGCTAAAAATAAAACATAAAATAAATAAATAAATAAATAAATAAATAAATAAATAAATAAAAATACAGGTGGACAAGAATAGAAACCAAGGAAGCCTAAGAGGTTAAGATGGCAAGAAATGATGAGCAGACGATTCTGGCAGGTGGATCATCTGCAGCTATTTGTTTTGTTTTGTTTTGTTTTGTTTTGTTTTGTTTTGCTTTGCTTTGCTTTGTTTTGTTTTGTTTTGTTTTGTTTTGTTTTGTTTTGCTGGTGAATCAGTCCTAGGTCAGGGCAGGTGTCCACCCCTAACCAGGGGAGAGCAGAGTAGTTAGGTACAACAAGAGAGCACAAATTCCTCCAGAGAAAATCAAGACACAATTAACACAATAATGGTAGGCAGGTAAAACAAAATTCATTCCATTTAAGGAGCACTTTAAGTGTTTCTTCTCTGTCAGGTACTAGTCACAGACTCTTGAGCATGTTACTGTGTCTATCTGTGTCTTAGTTTCTTCATCTTAAGACAGTAAATAACAGATAAGTGGTGAAGATTAAATTAATGAACATATGTACCCTCCTGAGCACAGTGTCTGCGCATGGTGTTAGCTAAGGTAATTTTTTAGCAAAACTTTCCATGACCTCCCCAGACTCTGATATGTCAGTCCATTATGATATTCTCCCATCCTTTCTTGTAGATCTACTTCAATCACTTATTATAAGTGAACTTGCAGAACTAGTTCTGTGATTTTTATTTAAATGTGTGTGCCCCCAATCCCATAAGGGCAGAAGAAATGTTTACTTTCCCACCTTGCATTCCCAATGCATAGTACACAGCAGAGTGTAGTAGACTGAATAATAGCACCAAAGCTATCCAGGTCCTAATCCCTGGAAACTGTGAATGTTAATTTATATGGTGAAAGCAACTTTGAAGCTGTGATTAAGGTAAGGATCTTGTGATGAGAAGATTATCCTGGATTTTCCAGGTGGGCCCCAAATGTAATGACAAATGTCCTTATAATTGGAAGGCAAAAGGAGATTTGACTACAGAAGAGTAGACGGCAATGTGACATCAAAAGCAATAGGTTAGAATAATGCAAGTGTGGACAGAAAAGGGGTCACAGATTAAACCTGACAAGCTCAGGAAACTGAAAATAAGATGGTGTGAACACACACAAAAAAAATGTTTTAATTAAGTGGGCCATGGGGGGACTTCACACCGGGGCCTCTGGCTTCCTAAGCTAGCGCTTAACCACCGCACCACTCAGCCGGCCCTAAGATAACATCTTTAATCCTTTTTCCAGAACCAGAGCTGGAAATTGCAAAAGTCCTCATTATTATTTGTCTCCTGATTACCATATCTATGTGCTGTAAAAAGCTAACTGTTAGTTATCCTTCACTCACCTATCTAAAAGAAATAACTGTCTCTCCAATTTATTTTTATCCAATCCCAGAGATTTCCTCACTTTGCTTTCCCCCACACCCTTAATCTATCACCAAGAGATTTCATGTAGCCTTCCTCCTTTGATTTTATGTATAAAATAAGCTGTAAAACTGCCATTCTTCAGAGCATTTTCGCAATCCATTGAGATTTTGCTTCCCCGCAAGTGTCGACAGTTCGGCTCAGATAAACTCTTATAAGCTTTCTCTTAGTCTGGATATCTTTCGTCAACACAAGGAAGGGCTCACAAGCCAAGGATTATAAGCAGCTCTCAGAAGCTAAAAAACGACAAGGAAACACATTCTCCCTCTAGGAGGAACCAGCCCCATCAACACCTTGATTTTAGCCCAGTGAGACTGAGTCTGGACATCTGGCTTCCACAAATTTAAGAGAATAGATCTGTGTTGCATTAAGCCACCAAATTTATAGCAATTTGTTACAGCAGCCATAGGAAACTAATACACAGGCACTCAAAAAAAGATCAGTGAGATTTAGAAAATGACCAAAAAAAAAAGTATAAATCAAAGCCATCCGAGAAGCTGAAGTACAGGACTAATCTACATGAGAAACATGGTTCTGTGCCATTTATTTTGTCTGTACATCTAAAATTTCATTGTAGGGAGGTCAGTTAAATACTGAACATCCGGTATTTATCAAGATTCCTGGTTGAAAACTGAAGAAGTTATCATTGGCTGACTTAAGCAGAGAAAGGAATTTATTTAAAGGATAGTGTGTGTCAGACTCACCAGGATGACTGAAGAACTAGGTTCAAAGCTAGCCATGTATGTTGTGCATTGCAATAGGGCAGCCTTGTTGAAGCTATACAGCCAGGAGCAACATACAAAATATGCCACAGCATTGGTCTGGGGAAGACACCATTGGCTCTGCCTCCAAACACAGCCTTGCGGCACAAGCACAGCTTGCCCCAAATACTGGCTGCACCATTATCACTACAGTTTCTGATCATCCTGTAGCATTCCAGCCAGGGAGTTTCTCAAGAGTCTGAGGGCTAGGACTGAGGATTGTCAGCTATTGTCACTAGGCAGCTCAGCCTTCTAACATGATTTGAAAAGGGGACAGAAGAGAGTCCCCAAATATAGGAAGAAAGGGTTCAGGTGATGAGAAACCACAAAGGAAAGATAAATATGTACTAAAACTTCATATTCAAACCTTACAGTGAACTGATTTTCAAGTATCAGACTTTAACATGAATTCACAAAATCAGAATGTATAGTCATGCATCTAGTGTTCTCCTGTGTTCAATCACTTCTAAATTCAAAATAAAACAGGTGAAAGAAACCAAAATTTTACCACCCTGAAGCTGCCTTTGGGGATATTGATTTTAAGCTGTGTGTTAAGTAACAAAAAACTCAGAAGGAAACTTTGACCTCCTTCTCTCCTGCCCAAGAGATTCAGACAGAAAAACCAGCCTTAGGGAGTCTGGGCTTAATCACCTTAAGAATCTTCACCCCAACATTAGTCAGGAAGACTCCAAGACTGTTTAGCTAGATACCCATGTCCCACTGTTTCTGAGCAGTCCAGCAAGAATTTTCCTGCCATGTATGTTCCGCTGTTCCTCAACTACTTGTAAACCACCATTCTCACTTCTGAAATCTAGTAACCCATCCCCCAATTTTCTCCTTTGTCCAAAAATGTCTTACTGCCATTGCTGCCTCAGTGCCTTGGGAATTTTCATGCCTATGTGAACTCCCATGTACATATGTTAAATATTTTATTTTCTCCTGCTTATCTGTCTCTGTTAATTTGTATTAGCCCAGACAGAAGAACTTAGAAGATGGGAGGAAAAGCATTAAATTGTTTAGCCTCACACAGGTTATAGAATACGGAAGCTACTGAGGTCTTCTTCAGTCTCTAATTTAATCCCTAAATGAAAATGCCTTAGGAATTTTTTTTTTATTAAGATTTTATTGGCGAATTGGGGCAGGGGAACAGCTTTGGGGAATCAGGGAAGGGGAACAGACAAGTTGCCTTTTTATTCTTCAGTCTAGTTGTGGAGGACGTCATTTCACTGGCCCACGTTGGTATTGTGATCACTGCACTCTTCCAGGGTGAGGTAGATCATTGCCGGTCATTGGACGGCTGCTCACAGTGGCTCACAGCAGCTCATACCAACTGCCGGCTGCTGAGGTAGCTCATGGCAGCCCACTGCAGTGGCAGCTGCAGCCTACGCCATTGCCAGCAACTCAAGGGAACCCAGCTCCAGGTTGAACTGTTGTTCACCATCTTAGCTGTAGAGGGCACAGCAACACTGGCTCTCATGTGGGATCCGAACTGGGGCCCTGGTGCTCAGAGCTGGCATCCCAAGCCAACTCCTAACTAATGTGTCACTGGCCCGGGCCACCTTAAAAATTTTTTAAAAACTGATTTCCTTGTTCAGGTCACCAAATAACATGATCAACAAAGAAATTCCTGGTTTTATATGTCTATCACATTGTCCCATAGATTAAATTAAGGCCATGCCAATGACCTGTCAAAAACATATAAGATATCTTATTTGGGGCAACCAAATACTAGAGTTTGGAGTAAATATTAGATGTCATTATAATAAAGGAATAATAAAAATCCCAGACCAGGGGTTACCAAAGTCTGCCATGCAATTAAGATTTGCCTTCTGTATCAGGTATATGCTAAGCACTGAGATTTTTTTTTTTTTCATTAAATTTATATGGGTGACATTGGTTAGTAAAATTGTATAGGTTTCAAGTGGAGATTTTTTTTTAATGATTAAAAAAGGAATCCCTGAAGGAATTTATATTCTCCAGAGACATGTAAATAAACTAATTGCAATAATAATAAGATGTAACAGGTGCTCTAATAGATGTGTTATGGGTTGAATTGAGTTCCCAGAAAATTCATATGTTGAGGTCCTAATTCCCAATACTTCAGAATGTGACCTATTTTGGACATATGATCATTGCTGATGTAATTACTTAAGATGAGGTTGTACTAGAGTAGTATGGACCCCTAATCCAACATAGCTGTTGTCCTGATAAAAAAGAACATCATGTGAAAAGACGGACAAACATGCAAGAAGGAAGCCATGGGAAAAATGGAGTTATGCTGCTACAAGTCAAAGAACTATGAGATGTAGAGAGGCCTGGAACAGATCCTTCCCTAGTACCTTCAGGGGCAGCACGGCCCTGCCAACTACTTGATCTCAGACTTCTAGCCCCCAGAACTATGAAATATAGAAACATGTATTTCTATTGTACCCAGATTTGGGTACTTTCTTATGGCAGCCCAGACAGTGAAGGTGCAGGATAGGAACTCAATATACAAAAATCAGATGTGTTTCTGTATACTAACAATGAACTATCAGAAGGAGAAATAACAAAAACAATTTCATTTACAATACCATCAACAGAATAAAATACTTAAGAATTTAACCAAGGTGGTGAAAGATCTGTGCACTGAAGAAGCCCTCAAACTCCTAGAAGAAAACATAGGCAGTAAGCCCCTTTGCCATTGGTCTTGGCAATGATTTTTGTTTTGATTTGGTTTGGGGTTTTTTGGTGGGATTGTAAATCGGTATAGCCTTTATGAATAATAGTATGGCAGTTTCTCAAAAAAACTTTAAAATAGAGCTACCATACACTCCAGCAACCCCACTTCCAGGTACATATTCAAAAGAAATGTAAACAAGATCTCAAAGGGAGAGCTGCACCGCCATGTTCACTGGAGCTCTATTTACAATACATACAAGGTGGAAATGACCTAAATGCCCACCAATGGATAAAGAAAACATGGTATGTACTTCCAATAGGATATTATTCAGCCTAAAAAAAAAAAAAAGGAAATCCTGCCATTTGCAACAACATGGATGAATCTTGAGGACATTATGCTGAGCAAAATAAACCAGACAGGGCCGGCCAAGTGGCGCGGTGGTTAAGAGCTGGCTTGGGACGCCAGCGCCCTGGTTCGGATCCCACATACGAGAGCCAGTGACACTGCCCTCAAAAAAAAAAAAAAAAAAAAAACAGACACAGCAGGACAAACAAATACTATATCATACTATTTCAATGAGGACTCTAAAACAGTCAAACTCTTAGAAGCAGAGAGTAGAATGGCGGTTGCCCTGGGCTGGTGGGAAGGGGAAACAGGGGAAAATTAGTAAAAGTGTACAGAATTTCAGTTATGCAGGATGAATAAGTCTTAGGAATCTTCTGTGTAGCATGGTACCTATAGCTAACAATGCTGTATTGTATACCTGAAAATTTGCTTGGAGGGTGGATCTTACATTTTGTTCTTTTCACAACATAATAATACTTATTATTGTTATAAATAAAGCAAGAAGAAACTTTATGGAGGTGATGGACATGTTTATGGCATAGATTGTGGTCATGATTTCACGAATGTATACTTATCTCCATACTCATCAAGTCGTACACATTAAATGTATACAGATTTTCTTTGTCAAACATACTTCAATAAAGTGGTTTAAAAAAATAAAATCTGGGCCGGCCGAGTGGCACATTGGTTAAGAGCTGGTTTGGGATGCCAGCGGCCCTGGTTCAGATCCCATATATGAGGGCCAGTGACACTGTCCTCTACAGCTAACAACAGCTCCACCTGGAGCTGGGCTGTGAGCCCCAGCGACGGTGTAGGTTGCAGCCCCTGCTGCAGTGGGCTGCCATAGGCTACAGTGAGTGGCCTGCAGCCAGTGCGTGAGCTGCCAATAGCCGCAGTGAGCGACCATCCAGAGGCGGGCAACTGATCTGCCTCATCCGGAAAGAGCACAATGATGATACCAACATGGGCCAGTGAAGCAATGTCCTCCGCAACTAGACTGAAGAACAAAAAGACAGCAACTTGTCTGTTCCCCTTTCCCAATTCCCCAACGCTGTTCCCCTCCCCCAATTCCCCAATAAAATCTTTTAAAAATTTTTTAAAAATTAAAAAATAAATAAACTCTGAAGATATACCTCACACCACCATGCTCAATAAATAAGCAGAAATGATACAATGATCACTAACATAGGACCATATAAAATACAAAATGTTGCCTTAGTATAGCTTTAATTATTACAAATTAGGCATTCTTGTTGGGTGACTAGACTCACTAAATCATGAAGAACATTTTTGTAATTTGGAAAATTTATAGCTAACAGGGTAGAGTTCCCAAACACATTCTGTCTGAGTTAAAAAATGGCTAGCACAAATGTCTACAGATGGTCCATTCATTAATTCCACAAATATATTGAGAGAAGCTTTGTATGAGGCATTGACCGTGACAACAGATAAAGTTTTATCTAAAAATAGTGCACAGTAAGGAAGATATATTAATTATATACTAAATGGAAACACTTATGATTTAGACTGTTGGACAATTACCTATTTCATTTTTTTTTTACATTAAATAGTTCATATCCAAATTAATCTGTAAGTCCAATGCTTTGCTAATCAAAATCCCAAAATAGTTTTTATAGAACTGATATGCCAATTTTGAAATTCACATGTAAGAGTAAAGGACTAAGAAGAATCAAAATTATTCTGGGAGAAAGGAGGGGAGACTTACCTCACTATGTAGTAAAATATATAAAGCCATAGTAATTAAGACTGTATAGTTTTGTTTCAAAGGGGAATAATATACTGAGGAAACACAATAAAGATGCCAGAAACAGGGCTGTGCAAGTGTGGAAATGTGATGTAAGACAAAATTGGTATTTCTGATTCCTGGGGAAAGGGTAGACTATATTCAGTAAATTATTTTGAGACTTTCCATATACAATAAATTATATCCATTTATGATCACATACAAATTTCTTTAAGTTCCAGATAATGAGAGACCTAAATGTAAAAAGCAAAATTTTACAACTATTAGGGAAAATATATAGGAAAATGTCTTTGACTTTAGAGTAGGGAAGGATTTCTTAGATAAGACATAAACTTGACCACGTCAAAGCTGAAACCTCTGCAATGGACCAGAGCCACCATAAACAAAATTAAAATCCAACCAACAGTTTGAGAATAGATCTTTGCATCATATATAACAAAGAATTAATTATATGAAAGGATGATGTTAGGAAAACCAAGGCTTGACTGATCCAAGATCTACACATTCAAGATCAGAAATCTCTAGCTGTTGGGACTAGTCACTCCCTTCAGAGCTTGCTGAGAGGTGTAGTTTCAACAAAACTGACACTACCATAACCCCTAAACTCTAATTTACATATGGTTGGAAGGAAGTTAAAAGTTGTCTTTTGTTTGTAAATAGAAGCTATTGCCCCCGCCCCCTCTTTCTGAGGGAAGGGAAGGAGGGGCTTCCTCTCCCCAAAACCAAGGGAACACTCAAGACAATTATTAGTAAAGTTTAAGGATGCCTGCAAGAGGTCAGACTGCTTCCAGGTAGGATGTTTACTTTGCCTCAGAATTTGATTATCTGCCTTGCACTAAGGGGGTGGGAGAAGAGAGTTTTGGGAACGATGGCACAATGGGACACAGCAGTGCAAAGAGAAGGAGGGGCAGGACTCTCCCATCCCCACCTTGAGTTCAGGTTTCCAAGAGGGCTCAGATTCCAAGAGGCTACCATCTTTCTGGCAATAGTTACATCAAGAGGCATAGAGGCACTGAACTCAAAGAAAGGCCCTGCAAGGTTGCCAAGTCAGGATCAGTGGAAGATGTAGCCAATGGAATGAGGAACCCCAGTACCTTTAGAAGCTGACCGAGAGGGAGGCCATTGTAAGCTGAATCTGTTGCAGCCATTATCTTGCCCTATGGAACCCATAGACATCAAGCTCAAACACCATGGAGACCCAACCAAGGAAAGAACTAAAACTCAATGCTGAAGAATAGCAGAGCAGGACAGACTCTGCCTCACTTACTCTCCTGCCTGCCCAACTGCCCCTGGTGAAATGAGACATGTCTCTCACACCCACACACACTCCCCACTCCAAAATCCTAGCACCTCAAGACTCACCTATTCAGAAGGGGGATCTAGAGGCTTTTTTAATCAAATAAGAGATTTAGGTTTAAAACACTCAGGGATAAATATTAGAAACTGCTACGAGTCTGTTAATAATGGAGTGTGGCTGAAAAGTAATGAAGATGTTGAGATACTGTCCTAGTGGGAAAGGAGAGTTCAATATAGTACAATTGGTAGCACTTAACAGAACGAGTAAAAGTATTTGGGTTTATACCTTGATGACTTGAAATTCCTCACCTAAACACTAGTAATTAGTATCCATAATATATAAAGCATGCTTTCTAATTAATACACACACACAAAGAAACACCTAGGTGAAAAAGGGATATTTTGATTATCTAAATTGACTGGTTCCAAACAACAATGATCATGTCTTTGCTTTCGATTCTGCAGTTTTGGCAGAGCCCCAGTGGGGACAGTTTCTCTATGCTCAACATGACATTTGCCCACCATGCCTAGTGCCGGAGCCATTTCAAAGATTAGCCTTCAGAGGTAAGGTGTTATTGAGACCATTTGGACTGAATACGTGACTGAGCCCAGTTAAGGCATCCATATGAACTTGTAAGGTTCTGGCAGGTAGGTACGGAGATCCATGCGTCTCATAGCCACCCAAAACAAGCCTTGTAAGTAAGCTCCCTTGTTTATTAAAACTGCCACCTATCAACCTAGAGAGGTCTGCCACTTTCTTCAGTCTCTCCTTGCCCTTTGTGTACAGAGGGTCAGTTTGCAAACCAACACCCTACAAGCTAAAAACCATAAAATCAGAAGAATTCATATTTAACACAAGCCAGGTTCATAAGATACTAATGATTATAAGAAAAGCTACTTTATAATAATGAAACAGCTTTGTACCTCAAGTACAATGTTTCTTAAAAGATTAGATGTCATTTTAAAATTTTTATCAGGAAAGAAATAAAAACCTACATAAGACCAGAATATTTAAAAGTATTTGAACCCATAAATATCCTATACTATAAACAAAGTGCCAAGGCATGAAATAAAATGAGCTATAGATATGCATTGGAATTAACTTCAGTACACATTATGATGCATAATAGCTTCTAGAATCTTTGAACAACTCATAATGTAAGTTTTTCTTCCTCATGTGAATACAAAAAAATTGAAGATACCATAAAAATTTTTTAAAGGCCTATGTTGAAATTGCAAGAATGTCAACTTGAATTCTGACATAAGGACAATGATAATGGGTAGTTACATAACATTTTCAGTCTATAAAATGCATAAAGCATTTTTACAGGCAAAATATTAAAATTCTCAAACAACTTAGAAGCCAAAAATTATTCAGACATGTACTATATCCCTGTGTAACTGCTAAGGACTTCTTAGTACATAGTGTGTACTCATTAAAATATGATTATTATGATGTCTGAGCACTGGACAGGAGTGTGAGATAGTGGAGAAAGCACACCTTTTGAAGTCCAACTTCACCAGATTTGAATCCCAGTTCTGCCACTTCATAACTTTATGACCTTTAGCAAATCACTGTTTTGCTAAAGCTTCAGTTTCCTGACTGGCAAAATGAAGGTAATAATATCTAAATTAAATTTTAAGTGGCTAACACTGTGGCACATAATGGGTTTCAATATTAGTTCTTTAAGTTCTGAAGCATTTCTATTTCATATTTAATAATCCTAACAAATAGATAAAGCAATACAAGTTAGTGAAGTTTTGAATTGCAGTTTATTACATGCCAGTAATCTTACTCTGTAATTGTGGGTCATCCAAAGAAGGTCATGGTTGATTGAAGCCATGGCCATGGTTATGAAAGGAAAACATTTATGTGTGCTATCCCTTACCTAGGTTCCAGGAGAAACATTTATCTTATGTCAGCTGGGCCTTTATATCAAACATCCAAGAAATAGAAAGGAAATACGTTACATTAACTTTTCTGTAAGTATTAAGACAAAAACCAGGTTGTGGCTTTGCTAATAGGAAGAACTCCAGGCCAGAAGTTAGCAGAGCTGAGTTATAATTCCACTTATCCTAACTAGCTGTGTGACCTTAGGAAAGTCATATACTTTCCACTCTCTAGGCCTCAGTTTATCTGTCAAAGAGAGTTTCATTTGTTCTAATATGTATTTATGAAGTTTGTATGTGTGTGTATGTGCACGCGTGTGCGCATATGTGTGTGTGTGTGTTAACACTTCACATGAGATCTATCCTCTTAACAAATTTTACATGTATAATACATTATTGTTGACTATACATACAATGTTGTACCACAGATCTCTAGAGCTTATTCATCTTACTTAAATAAAACTTTATGCCTGTTAATTAATAACTCCCCATGTCCCCTCTCCCCTCAAACCCTGGTAGTTACTATTCTAGTCTTTGATTTTATGAGTTTTACGATTTTAGATACCCTATATGAGTGAAATCTTAAAGTGCTTGTCTTTCTGTGACTGGCTTATTTCACTTAGCATAATCTCCTCAAGATCGATCCATGTTATCACAAACTGCAACATAGATAGACCTTGAGGATTTCGGTTTTCAAGCCTGAATAGTATTCCATTGCATGTATACACCACATTTTCTGTATCATTCATCTGTCGATGGATATTTAGGTTGTTTCCAAAGGCTAAGCTTCATAGATGTGGACAAAGTTGTGTGTGTGTGTTGGGAGGATGAGAGAAAGTGATATGCCTATATGCTTCAGATATTATGGAGGCGTTCAGCTCTCACAGGAAGTGGGTGTCATGGTGAAGGGCTCTAGATCTTAGAGGTGCTGTCACTTGAAAAGAATGTCACGAAAACATAATAAAAGAAAAGAACCGAGGTTCATAACTTTGTCAGCTTCTTTCTGGAGCATGAAGACAGCATCTACTGCTCTTCAAAGAAGGGAAGAAAAGTAGCATTAATTGACCATCAATGCCAGGCTCTGCATTAAACTTTTTATATTATCTCATATTATACTCATAATAATCCTATGAGGTAGATATTGCTAGTCCCTCCATTGACAGATAGGCAAATGAAAGTAGCATGAAGTAACTGCCGTAAGGCAATACAACTGGTAAATTTAGAGTGAGAGCTGGGACCTATGCCTCGCTGAGGCTGATCTCTGCAAAAAAGAAGGCCACCCATGAAGACTCTGAACCACCCTGGCATACTTCTCTGATTGAAAAAATACATTTACTAGGTCTTAGCTCCAGCCTTTGAAGTTATTTTAGCCTGAGCTGGTGCCTCTGTTCTTCTTGCCAAACACATTACCATTGGTGAGGGGGAAGCAAAATAAGAAATTAGATACGACTATTGTAAAAGATTTAATAATAGTCATGACTGCAGAGAAAGAAGTAATCTGAGTCATTTTCTACCTTAAAAGAAAATGCAGGTCAGGAAATAGCTAAAGTTAAACTAAGTCTGGGGCTCATCATAATTCAGCACCACGGGCAGCAAAAGAGGGGTAATAAAACTGAAATATGAGACAGACACGAGATAAAGGGAGAAGAAAGAAAATGCTTAACTCCCAGGTTCCTCCAGTGGAAATTCAAACTGTCAAGGGTTTTATTCACCCTTTCATTCAGAGCTATTTATCTTCCTTATGCCATCCAAGCTCCTTCCTGCAGAAAAGCCATTCTCCCTCATACCTGACAGTGCAAATTACTTCCCTTAAGGGGCCCAAACCAGTTTGTTTTCGTTCTTAAGTGGCTTTACAGGCACAGGTGTCAACCAACTTTCTAAGAAGCATTTTTGAAAAGCAGAAGCTGGGGGATGGCCATTGCCTCTTCTGGGGGAGATCAAATTGCACCTAGGACCAGGAAGAAGTAGGCACCAGACTCACCTGTATTCGTGATGCAAGCAAACATTGTTTCCATTTTACTAACACCACAGGGAGTATGTGAAACCGAGGGAGGTGGAGACTGATACAAAGCTCAGTGTGATTCTACATTCTGCACTAACCTACAGAAACAGCCCTGGAGTTAACATCAGGTCTGAGGAAGGGGTAACTGGGAACAAAATGGAGTGAAATAGGGGTATATTGTGAAGACACATAGTGATGGAACTTATCCAGGGATGCACAAAATTTTCTGGGATACAACAGTGAACTCACCAAGTGATTTGTAAATACATTCAACCTATTGTGAGGCCGGGCTGAAATTTTGTAAGAATATACTCAGACCAGTCTTAAAAAGTTTCTCTAGTTTTCACATGCTAACGGATCCCCAATGCCACTATGACTAGCCCCACTCCATGGCCCTCATGGGATCATCCTGCCCTGTGCTTACACTATTCTTTGAGGATTACACTATTCTTGTATGATATTATTTTATACTTGCTATTATAATATTATATAATACCATTATACTACATATATTGTTATACTATATTATTATACATACTACTTTACTATATATATTATTATGCTATACATATTATATTATACTATTCTTTGAGGATTATACTATTATACTAATATTATATGATATTATTATATATATGCTATTATATTATATAATACCATTAGACTACATGTATATTTACACTATATTATGTGCAGTACTTTACTATATGTTATATGTATACATGTTATATTATACTATTCTTTGAGGATTATACTATTATACTGATATTATATAATATTATATATATGATATTATAATATATAATACCATTATACTACATATATTATTACACTATATTATTATATACACTGCTTTCCTATTTATTTATTACTATACTATTTATATTATATTATATTATATTATATTATATTATATTATATTATATTATATATTATATTATACTATTCTTTGAACTTTATTGGGCAACTTTCACATTCCTAACAAGTTTATAAACAAATGTGAGAATCAAAGCTCCACGTTCCCCCAAAACGAACCTAATAGTAACAGCATGCTTGGCTTTTAGTAGGAAAAGAAAACTACTTTTTTGTTGTTGTTGTTGTTTTTAAGATTCTATTAGAGAGTTGGGGAAGGGGAACAGACAAGTTGCTGTCCTTTTGTTCTTCAGTCTAGTCGTGGAGGACGTTGCTTCACTGGCCCATGTTAGTATCATCATTGCGCTCTTCCCGGGAGAGGTAGTTGCTCTCCGGCCATTGGAATGCCACTCAGGGCAGCTCACTGCTGCTCACAGCATCTCACGAAAGTGCACGCCAGCTGCCAACCATTCACTGTAGCCTATGGCAGCCCACTGCACCCCACCACAGCCTATACCCTCGGCGGTGACTCACAGCAGCCCAGCTCCAGGTGGAGCTGTTGTTCACCACCCTACCTGTAGAGGGCAGTGTCACTGGCCCTCATATGTGAGATCCGAACCAGGTACCTGCTGCTCAGAGCTGGCGTCCCAAGTCAGTTCTTAACCAACACGCCACTTGGCCAGCCCAAAAAACTACTTTTAAACTCATTTCCAAAAAGAAGTTTTCTTCTGTCTGAGAAAGTTATCCTCCTCAGTGGAGGAGAAAGTTGTACCTGAAGCATGGTAGGAAGAACAGAATACCTACCTAAGCTATCAAATCAGCCAGACAAACCACATTGATAGTTATCCAGGGGGTGATACATAGCATGATCTGACATATACCTTCATTCCCAGAATTAAATCCCAACCTGATTTATGAATGTAAGGAGAACCTACATTCAACAGATTGGACTAAAAGAGCAACTTCCCAGAGTGGGATACTAATTGGTATTATTGAAAGGGGTTCAAAAGTGCACTAAGTTTAGAAAACTGTGGGTTAAAGAAATAAGAAAACAATTTGTTACTGACACACATCTTAGAGACTTTAACCTGCTCATCTGTGTTGTGGATTTCTGAGAGTGACAGTAAATTATGCAGGATTTTCCAAATAAAAAACACTGTGTTTGGAAATTCATTTAACATAGGGCAACTTTCTAGACTAGTGTTCTGAGGAAACACTGGGAAATGATTATGCATGACCCAAAGAGAATATTATTATCTTTTTTTTTTTTTTGTATTTTTTTTTTGAGGGCATTGCCACTGGCCCTCATATGTGGGACCCTAACTGGAGCCGCTAGCATCCCAAGCCAGCGCTTAACCACTGAGCCATTCAGCCGGCCCGAGAATATTATTATCTTGAAGTTTGCACTTAACCATAGATGTAATAACCAGATAATAAAAGGCATTTTCACTGACCAAAAAAAAAAAGACCAGGGAGGGTGAAGAGGCCTTTCATACCTATGATTTCTGTGACTCTGATGTTTGTTGATGTGTCAAGTAGAAATGGTATAATATTTAAACAGAAGATAATTTAACTGAGAGAACAGCCTCAATGCCTGTAACTATAATGTAAGATTATCTGAGATTGACTGAAAGGTACAGGCAATTATAGTTCTTAATACAGATGAGGAACATGGGCTTCTTTTTGGAAAACTCACCAGAACAAAGGCCTCTTTGAGGAGATGCTGCTCTGTTCTGTCCAATAACTAGACAAAAGAGGTGATTTATCATAGAGCTACTTTTATGCAAATGATCCTCTTCTGGAAACAGCAATCATGCCCTAAGTCTTACTTTACTGCCTTAAAATTTCAAAACTCTACTTCCATGTTTGGGTTATAAAGTTTAAAGTCTGGGTTGACATAGTATTCTATATGAAAGACAAACCCTATGACAATTCGGTACCATTTTTAGCAAAAACTAACTGCATATTCAGGATAATCACACTTGAATTAGTTGTCTTTTAGAAAAAAATGAAGAAGTAAATCAAACAGCACATATATATGCATATCATTCCTCTAAATATTTATGTTGCATAAATATGCCATTAATACAAAAAGAGAAAATTTAAACTGTTCCCAAAAGTCAATTTGCATCAAGTCATTCAACAGACACAAATCTCCCAGTAAACCAAAGCAAACATTAAGTTTTTCTTCAATGATAATTCCTGTATAGAAGTTGATCACTTCTAATTTAGCTTCTTCCTAATATTCTTCCTCTATACTCCACCAAATTTGCTCTAGAGAAGATAATAATTCTGCCACTATTAGCCAAAGTTTTGAACACTTGAAAGCCTCCTTTTTAAAATGATAGAATAGGGCCTGCCAAGTGGTGCACTGGCTAGGAATTGGCTTGGGACACCAACTCTGAGCAGCAGGGCCCCAGTTCAGATCCCACATGAGGGCCACTGACACTGCACCCTCTACAGCTAAGATGGTGAACAACAGCTCAACCTGGAGCTGGGCTGCCGTGAGTCACCAGCAATGGCAAAGGCTGCAGTGGGGCTGGCCGGCAGCTGGTGAGCGCTTTCATGAGCTTCGGTGAGCGACTGTCCAATGGCCAGTGAGCGACTGCATCAGCCAGGAATAGTGCAATGATAATAACAACATGGGCCAGTGACGTGCCATCTTCCACAGCTAGACAAAAGAACAAAGAGACAGCAACTTGTCTGTTCCCCTCCCCCAATTCCCCAACGCTGTTCCCTTCCCCCAACTCGCCCAATAAAATCTTTTAAAAAAAATTAATAAAAAAATAAAATGGCATAATAAAGCACCTGATGCCTTCAGACCTAGGACAAGCTCAGAGAACAAACCAGGATCTCATTCCTGTCATACCCGGGGTGAAATAGTGAAGGATCAGGAAATAAGTCAGTGTAGCCTCTGGTCTCTTCAAGGTAACAAAGACATGTATCTCCACATGTCACTCTTCAGACATAACGAGTGGCTGACATTAATATCTTCCTCTTGGAAAAAACATTGTGTTTCACTTCTGTTTCTAAAGTATTTCTGCCTTCCTGGAGAGTGAATCTTTGGTCTAGTCTGAAAGCAGCAAAAAGGGAGAGCTTTACAGGTTTACTCTCCACCATTTCTGCATCTCTAAGATCTCCAAATATACCAGAATTGTAACCTCCCCTGAGAGTCCACCCTTAATTCCCAACAGCTCAATTATTACACATTGTAATTGATGTTTAGCACAGTACCTGGCACTTAGGAAATACTCGGTATGTATTTGTGGAATGAACGACAATACCAGAAATGGAGACAGTTTTACCAAAACTAACAGGAGTTGCACCAACATTTCACTCTCTTCTTCTTTCATTCATTCATGATTGAAATATATGTCAGTCATGGCATATTGCAAGGCACTAAAAATAGAGCAGTAACCAAAACAGAGTCTCTACCATCCAAGAGTTTTTAAAGAATTAAAACAAGGCCAATGTTTCTGGACCACAGAGATTAGGGAGAAGTAATACAAAGAGGCCATATGATTGTACTCATAAGCCATGTTACAACCCTCTGTGTTCTTCCTGAGAATAAAGGAAATCATTGAAATGTTTTAAATAGGTGAGAGAATTAGATATGACTTGCATTTTTAAAAAACATCCCTCGGAGTCACTGTGTAACATGGATTGTTGGAAGGCCATAGATGATGCAAGATTCCAGTCATTACTAGATTTTCCTACAGAAAATGAGCTCAGAAAGTCCTATGACATAGCTGAAATGCTTTCAGCAAGTCCATTTACTGGGTGATTTCGTGGGCATTAAGATAATCCTCTTGCCTAGAAAACCCCCCAGTCTGTAGTTTCTGTAATTGTATTAAACACAAAAAAAGGCTTTTGATTCTGTAATTCAAGGAAATCTTTCAAATTTGAACATGCCTGGGAGGGCTGGTTTGATAAAGGAGAGTAATGAGAATTGAGGGAGGTAATATTGCTCCACAGGTGGAAAAAGGGTGTGAATAAAGCAGAGGTATTAAACCACACTTCCACTACTGCCCAGTTTTACCTAAGACCCACCCTGATGCCTTTAAGCATATGCATTTCTCTATCTTAGAAGAGAATTGTACCCACAGTGGTCTGAGAACCAAAATCAAGCACCTTGACGTGCCAAATCCCTCATCTCTTCAAAGGCTCAGAATATGTTTTCTCTGATCCCATTTCTGCTTGCTTCCTTTTTATGAGTTAAGACACTTTCACTGCTTCTAAAGTTACATTGTTCTAAACACCATAAAACACACTTCTACATTAAGGGAAAATTAATAAGCCAACTTTTGTATAAGTTAATTTCCTTCGGCTTCTATGTTTCCATTGCATTCATAAAAATAATGTAGAGAGCCCTCCAAAGGATAATTAAATAAATTACTTTAGTTTTTACCCAGTGACTATGTAGCCTACAAAATAATTTCTCTTTCAGTAGCTGTGAATTACACTGGTCTGTTCACCACAGTCTGTATATGGAACATTACTGATAGTCTCTCTTGCAAATCTTAAACTACAAAAATATTCTCTCAATGCAGGAGGATCTATTGGATACAGGCTCAATTAAACCTGGAATTTGTTTTAAATGAGCTACAGGCATTTCAGGCAATTGATCATTTGGTTTTATTACAACCTAACAGGTGGCTTCTGCTCTTGGCAACAGAACAAGGCTGCTTCGGTTCCATAGACAGAGCTGGCTCCCACCTCAGTCTGTACAGTATATATTTATAACTTCCTTAGGCCTCCACGATTCCTAGCAATAAATACAGAAACTCAATGCTAAGTGTAAGAATGATAATGTTTAGGTGTGAGTAAGCAGTTAAGAATCAAGAGATTACCTGATTTTCCTTTTAAAATAACAAATGCAACTTGTCCAGAAAATAAACCAAAATGTTAAAGAAGTCAAGTGTGGTAAAGCCCTGTGGAAATTGTGTTTTCTTGAAAAGATGTCCAGCTGAAGGATCTTCATAGAAGCTGAGAACCAATGAAATTTCATTTCTCCATCTACTTTCATACTATCCTAAGGTTTATGTATTATTTCTTGGGATTTCAACTCTTCTCAACAGATATCCACTAGAGTGTACAAGAGCCTTTTTAACTCCGTCAAACTAAACCAGAGTTTGAAATATTTCTTATCTTACCATAAGACACACTGTGTCCTAGGTCTTAAGGTCTTAAGGTCAAGTGTGAACTCTAAGGTAGTTAGTTACCAGGTGGTAATCATAAATCTTGGTTCAGACAGTGTGAAAAGATCCCTTCCAAAAAAACGGGGGGGTGGGGGAATCCCAAAGATTATTTTATCAAAATGACCACATATGATATTAACTAGTATAAGCCAATAAAAATAAAAATAAAATTGTTCATATTCATTCATTCTGAATGCAGGAAAAATATACAGGCTTAAAGTCCCTTATCAGAAATTCCTTATCAGAAATTCCTTTCAGAATTCAGATATTTTTATATTTTAGAAAGATATTAAATTGAACATTATGTAGCACAAATAATCAAACACATATTTATACCTATGTAAAACCTATGAATATTCACATTGAGTAGGATAAAGACTATAAATAGATTTACATGATCAGTTAAAACTTTTCTGCCAAATGAGCTGTGATCAGACAATTGAGGTCTGTCAAGGGGATTTCAAGGAAACAATTTTCACAACTTTTGGATTTCCAAATTTGGAGTATAAGACTGTGGACCCAGATTTATTGAGCAGTAAACAATACAGATGCATTAAAAATTAATATTTACAGGGCCGGTTTAGTGGTGCGTTGGTTAGGAGTTGGCTTGGGGTGCCAGCTCCGAGCAGCAGAGCCCCAGTTGGGATCCCACATGAGGGCCAGTGACGCTGCGCCCTCTACAGCTAAGATGGTGAACAACAGCTCCACCTGGAGCTGGGCTGCCATGAGTCACCAGCAACAGCATAGGCTGCAGTGGGGCTGGCCGGCAGCTAGCAGGAGCTTCGTTTTTGTGAGCTGCCATGAGCTGCCACGACCAGCGATCCAATGGCCGGGGTGTGACTGCCTCACCTGG
This sequence comes from Aselliscus stoliczkanus, assembly GCA_033961575.1. Lineage (NCBI taxonomy): Eukaryota > Metazoa > Chordata > Mammalia > Chiroptera > Hipposideridae > Aselliscus > Aselliscus stoliczkanus. The sequence continues at coordinate 120,286,790 of CM066736.1, forward strand.
GACGAGGGCAATGATAACATCAACATGGGCCAGTGAAGCGATGTCCTCCACAACTAGATTGAAGAACAAAAGGACAGCAACTTGCCTGTTCCCCTTCCTCGATTCCCCAACGCTGTTCCCCTCCCCCAATTCCCCAATAAAATCTTTTTAAAAAAATTAATATTTACAATAAACCTCTGAGGAACATTTTATTCTTTCCATTTTACAGATGAGAAAATGTAGGCTCAAAGAAATTAAATAATGATTGAGGTCCCACATCAGTTAGGAGGCAATCAGGAATGAAAGGAAGTCTTCCTACCTCTACCATCAATGCACTTCCTGTTATACCTAGCATACTACACCCCCTTCAAGAAGCACCAGCATGATGTGAAATTGGAGGTCATTGGATGCAACCGGACCATCACCACTTCTGTCGCCTTTCCTTTCAGGCTCAGAGAGTAGAGGAAGTAAGTGCAATATTATTTTTATAAGCCACAAAGTGTAACTCGAGATTTCTCAAACTTCACTGAACATATTTGTGACAGGGAACTTTATTCCACTTTATTCCACCTCAAGCATGAGAAATGGGTCCAGTTCCTAAGCTCATCTCATTCTGATGCCTTTGCTTAAAAATCGGTTTCCTTTCTGATTTCAAATTTGTTGTGAATATTATCTGACAGTCATCAATTTCTGAAGATCACAAAATTCTGCTTTCTGTAACCAGTGGGAAATGAATTAGCAACATTTCCTGGAATCTACCCAATTTGCCAAAAAAATAAAAAATAAAACTGTTAACATGATCCCAGATCCTTAAAATTCTCTTGATGTTGTGACTAATGGAAAGTTTTAAGGAACCTGAGAGATGGAAAAGTCTTTAGTTCTCACCTAGCCTAACACTTAATATTATAGATGAATGGTCTGGGACTCTAATATGTATTTTCTCTATCACTTCATAGGGTTTGCACTGAATTTAATTATGACTAGAAAGAGAATTAAACCAATATTTACCAAGAAAACAAAATGTGATGATGTATTTATCTAGCATCATCTTAATACATAATTCTCAAAAAAAAAAAAAAAATGAACACCCCACACACACACTCAGGAGGAGAGTTTGGGAAACTACAAGCAAAGGGAGACGTGACCTGGGACCTCCCTTGGCCAAACAGTTTGCAAAAAATTAACCAACATGCATATGAGACAGCATTGCCATCAAGCTACACATGACTTAACAGATCGCTACATATTCTTTAAAAGAAGCCAATTTATCATGTATGGACATCGATTCCATTTGCATCACTGGTGTTTCCAGTTACATTTGCTATCACGAGGATGTTACTATCCCCCAAACTGGCTGCCTATTTGGCCAAGAGAAGTTCCATACTGTTAACCTATGCTGAAGACAGATGGAACTGTGCAAAACAAACAAATGCCCTGAACTGAGATGTGCCAGTATGTTAAATAATACTGGATTTGACCGGGTGTGTGAGTCAACCAAAGGAGACCAACACAGAGAAATGGTTTCATACAAAACTATCGTTGAGAGCATAGATTTCCGGAAGGCTGAGCCTTGACTACCACTTCTCAGATCAGCATGACCTTAGGCAAGTTACTTATCTATTGTTTCAGAGTTTTGTATATTGATTATGTATTACTTTCATGGTGAGAAAATCATCAGGTATATTAACTGAAAAATGCTGTCTTTACCATCTATGACTGAGTTATGCTTCATACACAAGTTAGGGCAGCCAGAGGTCAGGAAATATGATCAAACCAATACAGGGGAGAAAATTGTGTCAGAGAAAGAGTAGGAGCCTAGCACTGTCCTTTAGAACCTGTCATTACTGTGCATTTCAGTCTCCTCATATTTCCTAACCAGAATATCTATCTCGTAGGATTGCTAAGATATTTGTATTTTTACAAACCCAGCCTTGTACCTAATGCATAGTATATTTTCAAAAACAGGATAGCTCTTATTTTTAGGATGCACATAAGGCCTATATATTTTCTTTAAAGCTTAATCCAAGTAAGTTCACACAAAGATTGTGAGGAGTGGTATTTCTTTTTGTCCAATTTCTTTTTCTGAACACATTAAACCCCTAACTTGGTCTTCCTGTAGGGAACACAGTCTGTTAATTTTGGATCCTTCTGTATTACAACAGCCTGTATCCAGGTGATATCCAGGATGTCTACTCAGGAGGAACCCAGACAAGGAGGAAAGCCCAATCTGGTGCTTGGGCAGAAGTTGGCAGGCACCGGAATATATAGGGAGCGAAAAGAACTACAGACAGAAGGAACACAGTGTCCAGCTGTAGGGGAAAGCCACTGAAGGAACAGGGACCACAGTTAGATGACGATGAGGATGATAAAAAAAAAAGATGTTAATGATGGTGATGAGAAAACTGAATCACGGAGCAGTGAAGGGTATTGGTCAAGTTGATACAGCAGGTAAAAGGTAGAATTCAAATTCGAATCTTAGAAATTGGGCTCCAAAGCTTTGCTTTTAACTCCAAAACAATGAGGCAAGGACAATTCCTAGCTCACATAAAAGTGGAAGGGCAGCGCACTTCACTGTTGTGGGAGCACGTCAAGCTATTTCTGTCACAAACCCGCCTCACGCCTACCCCTCGGAGGTTGGCTTTCAGACTCAACCAAGATTTCTCACTCTGAACCATTTTTTCTGACCCTGTGCTAAGTAACCAACCCATCTCTACAACGATTTAGGTAAAGCACTTCCTACAGGTAGGATAGCCTGGCAAGGCCCTCTCTATCCCCACAATTCTAAAATGTAGTCAAACATTAAAAAGGGATAAAAGACTGATTTTATATCAGTGATAGTTAATCACTCATTCTGAAATGGGTAGGTGGACAATAACCTTAACGTGTTCCCAGTAAATTATGACCTGCCGCTTGGATGAAACAGAATTTGAAGAACAAAATGAGTTTTCCTTAACTACAGACATATGTACATGTGACTATACAAATGCACAGGATCTGATGGGCGTGCCTGCTTGTGCATGTAGAAAGAGAGAGGGAAAGAGGTTTTCTTTGAAGATATGCCACTGAAAACTGGAACTGGCCAGTGCTAGCCCCCATGTTTTCATTGTGTGAATTAGGAAAGGTGCCCCTTTGGGGCGATTGCAGCCACCAGGGAACACAGCTTGACTAACATAGGTTACCTCTGGGTGAATTAGAAAAAAGACACCTCTTTATCCAAATGGATACGACTTTATGACAGGATATATGGCTTGGCAAGCAAACCATAGAGAAGAGTTTAGTTCCCACTCTCACCTTCGGTTGGGTGCCCTTGTGTACAGTGACCCACCCGGTTTTCCTGGAGGTTAAATGAATAAAGAGTCAACTATGCAAATGACATGGCAGTCTGGGAAACCAGTGGGGATATTCAGACAAAGAATATTGACAGACAGAGCATAACATACATGCATTGCATAGGACAAAGAAATCTGACAAATATCTCACCTTCGTGTCAGAGGCATAATTACCCAGAGTTCATGAAGAAAAGGCTCGAGATCCAGAAGTAAGGCAATCACATCAGAAATATTAGAAACCACTCCTGATTCCCTCTCACTTTTTCCCCAACCTAGATAAACCTCCTTAGTTATACTTTTAACATTTATCATCCAAGCTGACTCATGGGATCATTATTAGACCTACAGAGACCAAATAACACCCAGACCCAGAAGAGACTCAGAGGTCAAAAGAGACATTGCTGATGGAAGCCAGTTAAGAGTTAGAAAAATGACAATAAAAAAGTGAGTCCCTGTGGGTTTTGTTTGTTTGTTTGTTTGTTTGTTTCCTCTTCTTGATGATGTTTAAATGTCTTCTAGCATCCTATCATGTTCCTGGGAGCCTTCAACTTTTGACAATAGACCCATTCATTGGCTGTCACCTGCCACATCGTACAGCCTTCACCCTTGTAAGAAGTGACTCCAAATGCCTCTCCTGAGTTGGTCTTTCCCACTGGCAGTGTTGGCAGTGACTTGCAAGGCATGATTTGCAGGACTCCAATAAGGTCTTCACACTAAAACCATCCCCCTCACTGTCATCTGAAATGCCACTGTTAACATTTTATTTCTCGGAGTTGAACATTTCTTCCCCACCCCCACCCCCACCCCCGGTATTCTAGCAATGATAAGAGAGTACATTCCCCCAGATAGTGATACAGCTCTCATCTTCACTTCCTTATCTTTGCTCAGGTGGTGCCTCCCCTGATGACCCTACTTAAAATTCAACTCCACCACAACCCCACCCCTTTCTTGCTTTATGCTTTGCCATAGCACTTATCACCATCTGACATATGTGTACTTTATTTTTATATTTACTGATTTACTAACTCCTTCTCCTTTCCAACTTGAATATAAACTCTATGAAGGCAGAAATTTTTATATATTTTGTGTACACCTGTATTCTCAGAGCTAGAACAATGCCTAGCACATAGTAAGTGTTCAGTCAGTATTTGTTGAATAAGTTAATCATCAATCAATCAATAAATTATATGGTTGGTGTAAATTGGTCTAAGGATTTTTTTCCTTCATAGAGAGGACTAAGAAGCCAACTAAGAGTCTGGAAACCTGGGAGAAATAATTTCAAAAATAAACTGAAAAATAGAGAAAAGAACTAAAAAACCCTACTCACATCTTATGTTGAGATTTTTTTCCCAACATTATATAGGACTGCCTAAAAACTCACAGTTTTTATAAGTCAAGGAAAAGATAAGACTATCTTCAACAGATATGACCCATTATAATTGAATTATCCCCCTTCAAGTATAGGTCCCAGTGAAAGTATTTTAACATTGCTTCCTTCAATGATGCATGTATTCATTCTTATATCTTTCCACTGCTTCCTTTCCATTTGTATATGTAAGCATGGATGTGTCCCTTTGCTCATTTAAGGCTACATCTTTTAATCCCTTTCCTGTATCTTCCCTTCAATCTCTCAAGCCAAAGCCACTTATCCAGATCTAAAATTCTGGAGGTTCTGCCAAGGCACAAACATAAAGACCCATAAATAAAAGAGGCCTGTGAAGTCCGTCTTCCGGACTGTGAGAACAGGGTGTATTAGAAGCATAAAAACCATTCAATCCAAGACATTGTTTTCATCAAAGCTGTCACTGCTTTGAAATTGTTAGGTCCAAAATTATAAAGCACTAAATACTTTGCATGGTTATATGTAAATTAACATTACTTAAGTCAATTTTCATTTTTTTCATCATAATTAATATATTCCCATTATGTGTGTTTTTTAAAGCTCTGTTTTGTTTAATGTGATTTTATTACATCTTGGAACCATGTGTTTCCCATAAGTGTTTCGGGTTCCAGGTTCCAGGCTCAGCCCTCTTCACCTTTCTCTTTATATTAGGGAGGAGCCTATTGCAATAAAAAGCATCTTAAAAAAAAAAAGGCATCTATATGCTAAAATCACACTGGAATGGTAGTTTGCAGGGGCTGAGGGGGAGACAGTATGGGGAGTTATTCATTTGAATGAGATGAAAAAGCTATAGAGATCTGCTGTACAACCCTGTACCTATAGTCAGCAATAACGTCTTATCCAGTTAATATTTGTTATGAGGATAGATCCCACGTTGAGTGTTTTTATCACAATAAAAAATTTGTTAAAAGAAAGAACCTATAAGGGCCGGCCGAGTGGCTTAGTTGGTTAAAAGCTCACTCAAGAGTGCGAGCTAAGCTCTGAGCAACAGCAGTTCGATACCCAGCCCGAGCTGAGCTGCCGTTAAGCTGCCAACAGGTGGCAGGATGGCTCAGCTAAATAATAATAATAATAATAATAAAAATAAAAACCTCATCAAAAAAACAAACAAAAAAAAAAAACACAGAAAGTACCTATACATCGATTAGTCCCCCAGCATTTATCTCTAAATTTGAAATCCCCACATGCTCCCTGGACATCTCTCCTCAGATATTTAATAAGGAACTCAAATCGCACAGGTCTAAATGGAGCTCTTGATTTCTGCCCAGCATTAAACAGTTAGCCAGGTATGTTAAATGCAACAGTTTTCTGAACCATTCATAAACTGAAGGATATAGCTCATTTCCAAGGGTTTCCCAGAAGTAGGAACACACGTCTGTTCTGAAACACTGTTCTGAAACAAAATAGCTGTGAAGCAAAACCTATGGTTTTCAATTAGAATCAAATTACTGCAGCCAAATACACTGCCTGGAGTGAAGGTGTTCCTAGAAGCATAACATGGCAAAAAGAGGCTGGTTGGCCTCTATTGGGCTGACAATCTGATTTACAGGAGCAGCTGTGGTGTAACCAGCTTCAATACAATAATAATTAATAGAAATGAGATGTGTTAAGAAGAGGACATTGGGATCTGACCTGATGCCTTCATTTCTGTACATCACCAAGGACTAATGAGACCATCAAGCTCCAATTCCGGGCTAAGAGAGAAGAGACAGTCAGCCTCACCGCCCCTCTATGCTGAGAGTGTTTTAAAAGACACTGATGCTGGGCAACCTGAGAGTAATGTGCATTCTCACATCTTGGAATTGAGGTTTAAGATGCATACTTTTGAGATTGATAGAGGAGCACCTTTATGAATCTCCCCGTCCACATCATAGCCCCCACATTGTCAGTGCCTTTCCTCTAAGCTTGTGCAATGTCTACCATTCCAATGTGCTGTGACTTTTCAAAAGACGACTTCTATCTTGTAGCTACACCATGAAATCATAAAGATGGGGAGGTGAGGGCATCGACGTCCTTGCTTCTTCCAGGAAAAAGCAAGAATATTCCTACAAAATGATGGTAGCAGTGACTCAGCAGTCAAAAGCCACTATCACATTCAGAGAATCTCATTGTATTGTAGCATAAAAAGAACCAGCCCTGGAATCAGGCTGACCTGGGTTCCCACTCTGGGTTAGTGACATATGGATTCTGTGCTCCTCTAAGTACTGCTATGACCCTTAGTTTCCTCATATATGAAATAAGAATGACCAAACCTACATGGAAGGGTTACAGTGAGAATTATTAATTTATGTATTCATGTATTTAAAGTACCTAGACAGTGCCTGTCTAGTGGTAGGTCCTTATTATTAGATTAACTTTTAAGCCCCATTGGTGTAGTTTTAAGGCATTACCGTTTTCATATTTACTACATTTTGGGTCCTGCAGGAAGCTACCTCCAAAAAGGAGGAGGGGAGATTTATGACCTGAATAAATTAGAGTTTTTCATAAAGCACAATGAAGCATGCAAGGGACTCTATCAAAAACCATAAATAAGCCACCATGCATATATTTTGCAGTCAAATTTCAAATTATTCATGTAAGAAAGGAAATCAGATGGGGACAGTTCAAAAGAATGAGTAATCTTTAAAAAAATATCTTAGATTTGTCTTGACATTTGCATTGAATTCAGTTGTATATGATATCTAGAAAAAGAGATTCATACTGTATTTTCCATACAAAATCCTAACTCAGGACAATCAGCATGACCATAGGGCTTTCCTACATCTCTTCCCACATACGGTCTAAGTACATTCTCCATGAGACCAATTCGAAAAGAGCAGCATAAAGCCAAGCTTCACTCACTCAAACTTCCCCAGCCATAGAGATAACTTCATTTCTTGGATAAAACCTCCATGAGAGGCAAGTGCAAATAAAGTGAATATAGAAGTACCAATAGAGCAAGCGATTGAGTCACATCAGTTAAATCAAAACATGTGTCATTGAAACATAGATAATGAAGAGGTGGATGTGTTGTCCTTTAGCAATATTTCACAGTATTTGTTTTGCAATAACAGAAGGTCTAACTGTTAGCATGGTCTAAGAAGCAGAGAGAACATCCATGAAAGCACAGCCCCATAAAGCACTTGCACTGAGCATGATTGCATCCATAATTGGAGACAAAGAGGGCACTTCATTTAGTCTCATACAAACTGCTCAACTTTATACTCATATTTTGAAATTCCTAAAACTAGTGTTCTCAGCATTGCAGAAACTAAGCCTCCATTGGCAAAAAAAAAAAAAAAAAACCTATCCCAAGTGAAACATAAGTCATCTCCGGGCTGTCAAATGTTGCTTGTAAAACATGGTCTCAATTATTCCCCTCCCTGTATCCACACTGGGACTTTATAGATCCTCCCAGTGGGAAGAATTTATGTCCCCACCCTCCAATGAGGAGTGGCCTTGTAACCTGCTTTGACCAATAGAATGTGGCAAAAGAGACTATATGCAAATTCCAGAACCTAAACTTTCAGATGTCTGGCAGCTTCCACACTCTCTGAGAATCTTGTCCCGTGGTCGGTCAGGTGAACAGCCAGGGCTAGCCATCTCTAGGATGACAGTCCATACAGAGTAGAGATAAGAGATCCCCGCTGAGACAATACAAATTAACCAGCCACAGGACAGTCTGGCACTTGACTAAGATAAATGAGTGAGCCCCGTAGAAAACAGAAAGGCCATCTAGCTAGACCCAGCCCAAATTTCCAACCAACAGAATTAGAAGGTAAATAAATGGTTGCTGTTTTAAGCCACCATGTTTTGGGGGCATTTGTCGCACAGCACAAACTAACTGATACACCCTCCCAGGAAGAGGTGTTTGAAAAACAAGCTTCAAACAAGCAACATGAATGGCCCTGGGGCTGAGAGAAGGACTGACTATTGAGAGTAGAGCAAGGGGGTTCTGAAGATGGGGTGAGTAACGCCAAGACCTGGCATCGCTTCATAACATTTCAGCTCAGAACATGGTCATCACTTGAGGGGGCCAGATTTTACAGTTTCCCTAAAAGGCTACAATAAGCAACTACTGTGCTTTTACTGAGAGGTACAGTCCAAAATCTGTAATCTCCAGCAAAGTGGCTTCCCCCAGTTCAATAAGCTTCCTAGGCTCGTAGAAGCTTCCAGAGAAAGGCGTGACTGAAGACCCCTGGTCCTCCCTCACATTGAGACTAATTTCCTTACTTCTTAGATGTGATGGCAACAACTGCCGGGAAATATCTGAGGGCCCAAAATTGGTCTAAAATGACCAAATTGCTTTCATCTTTACTTAAATCTTCATCTGTAGATTCCCTCAAAAGAATGAAATTAGTTTGACAGTAGTGGCACTTCACAAAAACAGTGGTTAAAGCAATTCATTTCAGTCATACAAGTCACAATTTTAAAAGAACCATAAGAGGTCAACATAAGCCTTCCAAACCTTTCATAGGCAACAGACCACAAAAAAAAAAATCACAGCACATTGTTTCTGCTCCTTTAAAAAGCAAATTACTCTGGACCCAGAGAGAATGCTGGGCATAAAATTCAGGAACAGAGGACCTGGGCAAAGCAAAGTGACCAGTGATAACCGCAAAGTGGGTGCCAGTTATCAGCCTGGGAACAAAGACAAGTTCACTTTGGTTTAGAAGTCATCTTTGGGGATGGGGGATAGACGTTCTGGGGAAGTTTTGAATGTCACAAATTCCATAGAGGATCAGCTTAGAGAAAACAAAGAAAGCACAGGAACATGTAGGATGAGGCATAATTCTTGAAACATAAGTCAGTTCAGAAAGAGGCTCTGGGTTGGTCATTTCTGCTCTGTAGACTAAGAAGAGAAAGAAAAAACTGGGTAACTAAAGGAAAAGGGAAAACCCTTATTCCTAAAAATCCTTATTCCTAAAAAAAAAAGAGAGAGAGTCATTGCCCCTCATGTATGACAATGTTTAAGGCTTTACTCCCCTTTCTCTGCTCCTCACTCCAGACTGACAAAAACCACATTTCTGAGGGTACCTGCACTCTAATCCAGGTCTGCCGGGAGGGGAAGGGCTTAGGGCTAATGGCTCCTGGATAAAAGCAGTTTGACAGAAAGGAGGAAATGACAAGAGAGCTGTGTAGTCAATATCAAGCTCTCCAAGACACGAGGACAATGAGCATTTGACCTTTTGGGCGGCTGCCTCCCAGCTCATCCCTCATCTGAGCGCCAGGCCTCACCTGCTTTCTCCGAGTTAAGGTCTCAGAGCAGCTCTCTGCTCAGGCAGACAGAATAGACAGCTGTCTCTTGGCAGTGTTCTCTCCACCTTGCGCTCTTCTGACGTTGTTCCCGCTCCTGCTTCTCCCTCTGATGCTCAAGTTTCATTTTTAGGGCCTGAATGGGAAAACTGCCATTTTATGGGAACACCCACACAGAACCCCAGGACAATACAGTATAGATCACGACCAGTTAATTCTTCTGGTTAGCTTCGCCCAGTGGCTAGATCCCACAGAGAATGAGGCAAAGAGGTGGAGGGAGGTTCCCCAAACAGGCTGTCACACATCATTACCCCAGCACCCACCTTGGAAGACTCAGTGCTGATCCAACCCAACAATGAGGAAATGCATCAACCAGTGTGTCCAAGGAACAGCAGGCAGGGAGTGCCATCAACTTAAACGAGGAACACCTCGTTGTTACAAAGTACAGTAAAAGCTTGGATTGCGAGTAACTTGTTTTGCGAGTGTTTTGCAAGACGAGCAAACAATTCTAATGCATTTTAACTTGGTAAACGAGCGATCTCTTGCAATATAAGTAGTTTGTTTCCATAACGAATTATGCTCACAAACCAAGGTATTACGTATTATATTTCTTTCCCCCATTCAGATATCACACCCTTCTCCATCTACGAGGAAGCTGTAAGACTTTACCCAACGGGAGTCCTGGCTTGCTTCTGCTAATTTACTCTCTTAAAATTTCTCCCAGAAGCCCTGAGAAGGTGTCACCACAAAGAGCAAACTTTCAAAATATTCATAGAGGTACTGATCTCATTTGCAATTTTTACAAATCCAACATGAAAGGCCTATGGAAACAGGTCACTTTGGGGATATTCTCTCAGCAGTGACGTGGAAGAAACTGCAGTAGGTCCCTTTCCTTCCAGGGGAAGCCGCCTGGGCAAGGCAACAGCATTAAGTGCCCAGGTGTGTGTGTGTGTGGATGTGTGTTTGGGCAGGAAATTCTGCCAATATTTTGGCAGACAGATCTTTTTTAAAAATCTACAGTTTGGGCCGGCCGAGTGGCGCGGTGGTTAAGCGCTGGCTTGGGAAGCCAGCGGCCCCCGTTCGGGTCCCACATATGAGGGCCAGTGACAGTGACCTCAAAAAAAAAAAAAATCTACAGTTCTATGTCCACTGGCCCCTTCTCCTAAACTTTCCTCTCTGTGACTTCATATTGCAAAAGTCCTCAGCAGTTTTCTTTCCTCGTTCATTGCATAATGCCAGACCTCCCTGTTGCTGTCTCTTCATCCATCTAACAGCTCCCATTATGTAACACTTACTGTATACCTGGTAGTGCACTAAGACTTTATTCACAGCATGTCACTTAATCCACAGATCTCTGTAGCATGCATGATTATCTACTTTTAACAGATCATAAAAGAGCTCAGAGAGGATGAGTGGCTTGCCTAAGTTCATAAGAGTAAGAAACAAAAGAGGTCGGGACTCCGAACCTTGTCTAACTGGCTCCAGAACCAAGTTCTGAAGGACTATATTCTATCACCCTTTAATTCATTCACCTGCTGACTGAATCTACCATATCCCCGAAGGCTTCCTGAGCCCACTGCCTGCCTCTGTCGAGACTAGCTATTGTCATCCCAGGAAGTCACGATAGGCGAACTGGCTAAAGGGACTACCTCTTGCTCAGGGTCCCATAAACTATTCTGACCACAAAGTCCAGGAACAGAATCCAAGTATGCCCTGTCTTCCTCATGCCCACGACTCACCTGTGAGACCACGACCAATGGGCCCTTCAACTGAAGTCTGGATCATTTAGCAGTCACGTGTGCCTGTCTACCATGTTTCCCCGAAAAAAAATTAAGCCCGGGTCTTATATTCATTTTTGCTCCAACAATCTACATTTATTCGTTTACTCATGTCCAAAAATCTCCATTTATTCAAACAATCATGTCTGGCTGATGATCTTAACTGGGGCTTATGTTTGGGGTAGGGCTTATATTACGAGCATCCTGAAAACATGCTATGGCTTATTTTCCAGTTAGGTCTTATTTTCAGGAAACACAATAGGCAGTCACCTCTGGATTAAAATAGCAATGCCACCATTTACCAATGTCAGGCTCCTTTACCTCACGAATCTCCGTTTCCTCACATGTGATAGGAAAAGTCACTTAGCCCCACCCCCCACAGGATAGTTTGGATAATTAAAGGAAACAATACAGGTGAAGTGCTTAGCTGGACTATCACCTGACACTGAGGGTTAGTAGATGGAATTCAGGTATGGTGGTATTGGTGGTATAGGTCAACATTTTTCCACAGAGCAAATCAGATGTACAGAAAAAAGATGCTCATTGGCTTTTTTTCTTAGATATTAAGTAGCCTCATCTCAGGTGACCCCCTGCCATTGATGACTAAGGAGGTAGTGGAGTGGTGGAGTTTCTGTCTCCTCTGCTCTGTTCTCTCTCATCTCTACCAGAAGGGCTTCTCCTTCCCCCTCCTGTTGGGTAGAAATTACCTGCACTTTGTGGACAATGCTTCTCTTCTCTCAGATGACACTAGCTTTTATGACATAACCTAAATGGCAGACAGGAAGTAGGGAGAGAAGTGGACTAATCAATAAGGCTCTCAGAATCAAAGGGTGTTTCATAAACCACCTCCTTCGTTTAAAAAATTCCATATAGAAGAGAAATGAGGTCCATTTCACATTTGTCAGATTTGCAAATTTACAAAGTCCCCACGGGTAACACCAGCATTATGGAAGATGGGGTAAATCAAAATTCACTTAAATGGCTGAATAAAGTACAAATGGGTATAATTACCTTGAAGACCATATGATTCCAATTCACCTCTTCCCCACCTGTTTGAGAATTGCTGATCTTTAATATCTAGAGCTATTCTATACTTGCATGGATATAGATTCATGCATATATACACATACATACATACACATGAACCTATATACAGCTTGAGAGTTTTATGGTAAAATGTACATTCTTGAGAAAAATCAGTTCTGCATTCTTAGGCCCTGAATTGGTCCAAGATGGTAATCATCGGATGTCCCATTGGTCTAGATAATGGACCGTTTTCTTCTTGAGGTCATTCAGATGGTCAATTGAAGGTTTGATGTGTGTCCAGGCATTAACACACAACACAACGATGTGCATCCAGGTATTGATGAAGAACTGGCAAGTTCAAAAGTTTAAGTCCCTAAAGTCAGTGAAAACGAGTAATCGTTCCCTTGTGCAATCAGCCCACTTGAAGTTAATAATTCAGCAGCTTGACCAAGTGACTCCATTTTATTATTTTATTTATTTATTATTTATTTATTTTTTATTTTTTTTTTGAGGGCAGTGTCACTGGCCCTCACATGTGGGACCCGAACCGGGGCCACCGGCTTCCCAAGCCAGCACTTAACCATCAGGCCACTCGGCCAGCCCGAGTGACTCCATTTTATTTCTTCACTCTATGCCTCAAGTTCATTATGAGTTTGATGTTCAATTTTTTTTTTTTAAGGGCAGTGTCACTGGCCCTCATATGAGGGACCCGAACCAGGGCCACTGGCTTCCCAAGTCAGCGCTTAACCGCCGCACCACTTGGCTGGCCCTGATGTTTAATTTTTAAATCTAAGAATGATTAGCCTTTTAGGAATAACTTCAAACACATATTAATGAGGATTCAAAATATCAATAGATGAACTACATTTTCTCATAAAATTGTATACCATTACCTACAAGAGACTCGAGACACTTGAGCAAGTTCTCCAATAACCCTCCTTTTTGGATCTTTGGTAAATGTTAGTATTACAGGCAGAGTGATAACTTCGATATAGCCATAACTTGCTCTATGCTGTAAAACAAAGTTGATGAAGTGGGTTCTGGCAGAAAAGATAGTCTCTTACCACCATCTCCCACACTCAGGGAAACTGGGCGGTAGAGTTATATAAAATGACAAACGAGCAATTTAAACACACTTCTTCACCCAGGCAGTATAGAATAATGTTTAAGAGACTGAGCTCTGGAGTCAGCTTCAGGTTAAATGCTACACAAATGACTAGCAATGTGGTCCTGGGTAGGTTACTTAACTTCTCTGTGCTTCAGTATCTCAAAATGTAGATATTAATGGATGCCTCACAGGAGCTTTTGGGATTAATCAGGATGACCATGGAAAGTACATCGCGCAGTGTTGACTCTCAATAAATGGCAGCTATATTGACTGTCATACCTTCCCCCTACTATTTTTCTGAGGGATGGGGGACTCATTATGAAGCAGGCTGGCCTCAAATCAGACCCAGCAGAAGCGACAGAAATGAACACTTGGTTAAGAAAAGCTTCAGGAAATATATTACTGCATTTAAGTTGGCACACTTGGTCATTTGAATGATTAATTTTGATACATACCATGTACTTTAACATACTGATAATTGAAGTCGTTTAAAGGCAATGCTTGAATCCTGCTCCAGTTTGCAAAATTCTAGGCAAGTGGTTCCAGGACTGTGAATGTGGCCAAAGTAGAAAGAACCCTGGACCAAGAGCTCAAAAACCAATATTCTTGAGATTTTTGTTCTAGCTCTACAGTTACCTTCCATATGCCCTTGAGCACACTGCTTCACCTCTTAAAACCTCTGCTATCTCATCTAGGACATGAAAATCATCATAATCCATGTAGTACATGCTGCATATATATGTGCTTGTATGTATAACCGGTGCTTATGCAGATAAAGAGAGTATTGTGTGCAAAAGCTTACTAAGTACATTGTAAAATGCTATGCAAATTTGACTCTTCCATTAATATTACTCTCAGAATCTGTCTTTGCCTGAGTTGCCCCCTAAAAAAGCCTGAAACAAAGGTTTATTATGTGTGCTTAGTTTATTCGGAAACATTATCCGCAGGAGCATGAAGAAAAAAGACACAGGGGAAATAGAATAATAAAGGGACAGGGAAATAGAATAAATAGAATAAAAGGTCAACACAAGAATGTAATATTGTGTTGGCCACTGCTGTGGGGTACCAGTTACTGGGTCCCCCGGAACTTTCCTGGACACCTACCAGGAAAATAAAGTTGGGGAGGGCACTTTCTTGATCATTGCTCATGAGAGGCACCATGGGACACTGACTCCATTGCATTTGAGGGTTGCGTCTAATCCCAGAGGTAGCCTCCATCGTGATGCCAGAGAGGTCCATAGTGAAAAGTGAGAAAGGAGAGCACTCGAGTGACCTCTCCATGGAGATGGTCTAAGCCTGCCCAGAACTTGTCGTCACACAGTGGCTGGACTAAAAAGCTTGAGATGATTTGAAGTGGTCAGTCCACAACAGGTATCCTGCAGAGCCCCACTGCAAGAGCCCACTCTGGGGGCGGGTAACAAAAAAAGGCAAGCACATGGTCATTACAATTTGAAGGACCAAGCTCTACATTACTTGTTTCTTGTCCTGTCGAGCAGATGGTGGTCTGATCCTATTTTGCCTCTGCTGACCTTCCTTATTCCTTCTGCTTCCCACTGCCCCACCCTAGAGCTACAAGATGTAGCTTTAATGGAAAATACACAGTTCAATGATGTTCCAAGAGACTCAAGGCTGTCTGGGTTGTTGCTTGTGTGTGTGTGCGTGTGTGTGTGTGTAATAAAGTAAAAAAACACATAATTGGAAGGTGTCATGGCAGCATGGGCCTGATTTCTTATCTTCCTATCTGTGGCGGGGAGGTAATTCAGCTATTCTGAACTGGCACCCTTGTGCAGTCAGCCCTGTTCTGTAATAAGTTTACGTGGCACACAAAGTAGTAATTTGATGGTTTCGTTAGCCACATCTGAGGAAAAAAATTCATTGGACAGTGTTGCGCAGGGGAACATACACAAGGTGTCATGCACAAGGATTCCTTTTCTTGCTCTGGTACATGTAGCTGAGTGATTCTAACACCTCTAGCTCTACATTTGCTAATCTGCAAAAAGAGAGTATTGAAACCTATGTCACAGAGTCACTGTGAAGATTAGAAATTAGAAATGATGTGTGTCCTTGCCTAACACAATGCCTAGAAAATAGGAAACATTCAATAAATAGCCATGGTTATTTTAATCATCATCATCACAACACTCTTATTGCAATGACTCTTCACATTTCTGATGCTTCTTACAGAAAATATAAGCTAATGTTCCCAGCTTCAAATGTGAGATCAGTGGCAAGCCAGAGAGAAAAGCCGTATCTACCAAAGAGACCCTCCAGCTCAGTAGTGTTTGCCACGCATAGAAACTGAATACATTCAGGAAACATTTAGTGAGCACCTAGTGTGTGCCAGGCACTGTGCCAGGTGCTGTGGAGTATACAGATATGGCTAAGGCTCACAATCTGATGGACAGACACCAGTCTTGTCCCTACTACTGTTTATTTAATTGTTTTTGTTTGTTTGTTTGTTTTTTGAGGGCAGTGTCACTGGCCCTCATATGTGGGACCCGAACCGGGGCCACTGGCGTCCCAAGCCAGCGCTTAACCACCACTCCACTTGGCCGGTCCTACTTAATTTTTTTAAATTTACTTTCTTTCAGTTATCTATTGTGGCTACATTCTAAGAAATTATAATCATGCAGTTATGAATTTGATATAATAGTTATACATTTTTATAACTCAGTTAATACCCTGTTAATGAATAATGTTCAGCCTTGCGCTATGTTAAAAACAGAGAGAAAAATACTCAAGCACATATTTGGAAGTATTCACCAAGCACATTGCTAAGCATACAAACTTGCCAATTGGAAAAACAGGTGAATAAATGAAGGAGTAAATCAACCAATCACCCCTGACTCTAATAAGAACCCCCCTGGGAGATGGAAGGTCTCAGACTGACTTCTGAAATTCCTTCCTGAGTTAATTAATTACTGCTCATTAAATGAATCAATTGATCAGTCAATCCCATGCCTAAATCTGGATCAAGCTAAAGAAAAGGATGGAACTGACGTGGTCGCGTGAACAGAGTGTGATTCAAAAGAGAGACATTTGTAATCCCCAGGCAGCATTTAGAAGCATCTTCTTTTGCTGCATCTAGAGTTGTATGAACATCCTTCCTCTCATGGATTCCATTAGCTTCCAGGAAACTAGTGAAGGGCCTGGCAACTGTCTTTTACTTGATCTTTTTTCCCTCAAAGAGAGGAAAGTGCTTTTAGGCTGAGCTCTGAAAGAAGTGGAATGCATCTCTGCTTTGGTCATTTTAGTCAACACGCCTTAACCCTCCCCAAACCAGCCACTGCCTGAGCTCTGTGCTGAGCATTCACAATGAGAGGAACGGGAAGGCATTCAGGAACAAAGAGGAGATTCAGCTTACTTTTTCCTGCACAGCTGCCATGTGCTGTATACTGCAAGTCTCAGCATTAAATTTAAAGGGTCTTTCTTTTTTCTGTTGCTCACAATGTGTACTTATTAGTAAGGGCTGACCTAATACACGAAGTCAGACAATTAAGTTAGTGAACTCATCCTAGACAAAGTGCTACATACCTCATTGCTGAATATCACTATGGTCACCTTTTTGACATACTCCCCTTGGGAAGCTATGCACAAACGCCAGCACCTAGTCTACCCTTCGAAGCAATTTTGGAACTCATTTTCTAGAATGGCCATCAGAGCTGTCATCCTATTACTCTTGATGTCCTGAATGTCATCAAAGTGTCTTCCTTTCAATATTTCCTTTATCTTCAGGTAAAGAAAGAAGTCATTGGGGGCCAGATCAGGTGAGTAGGGAGGGTGTTCCCATACAGTTATTTGTTTCCTGGTTAAAACTCCTCACAGACAGTGCTGTGTGAGCTGTTGCATTGTCCTGATGCAAGAGCCATAGATTGTTGGCGAGAGGTTCAAGTTGTCTTTTTCAGCGAGCCTTTTCAGCACTTCCAGATAGTAAACTTGGTTAACTGTTTGTCCAATTGGTACAAATTCATAATGAATAATCCCTCTGATATTAAAAAAAAAAAAAAAAGATTAGCAACATTGTTGCCACAAGTTCACAAACTTAATTGTCCGGACATCGCATGCTCTGGTACAGTGGAAATATCATGACTGCTAGAATCAAAAAAAATCCCAGTTTTAATCTTTATTTTGTCACTTACTCCCTATGGGATCTTGGATAAACAATGAACCTGAGTGAACTTCAATTGTACTTCCACAGAAGAAACATAGCAGGATATGATCACCTAATCTGTTTCATTATAAAAACCCAACTTTAGGGATTTCCCCTCCTTTATTTTCATTTCATTAACAGTGGCACAGCCCAGTCAAGATAAAAGGGCAATTTACTCACCCACTCACTAACTCCTCCCTATCTTTTCCAGAAGGAAATAAATATATTTTCCTTCTGGGCAAACAAGAATGGTGCTAGGTTTTTGTTTTCTTTTGTTTTCTTTTAAGATTGAGGGGGATTTCCCCTTAGATGCTAATGATGTCAGATGTTCTGTCTCTCTCTGTCTCTCTGTCTCTCTGTCTCTCTGTCTCTCTCTCTCTCTCTCTCTCTCTCTCTCTCTCTCTCACTAATATTGCATTGTATGCACATGAGTCCTACCACCAAAGCCAGTCTCTAAGCAGGATGAAACTCTGTTCCACCTGGCACCCAACAAGAATGATGGATGGCCATTTCCACAAGATTCGCTCTGCTGGCGCCCACATAGCCTTTGCAGGGAGGTGGCTCCCTACAAAGTTCTAATACAGCCAGCCTGTTTAGGAAGGAAGCTTGCCTGATTGTGAGAATAGTTAGGAAGTGATACTATTACAGGAGGATAATCGCCCACTTACCCTAAAAGGGTCTTTTTTTTAAGACTGCCTTAGATTCCCTTAAAAGAGTCTTTTAAAGATTTAAATAAGACAAAGCACAAAATCGAGTTGATTACTCACATCTTTTTCCTTTATCTGTACATCACCTACCCTGAGTTGTGCCATGGCCAAGAAAACAATTAAATTCAACACACCTGCCCTCCAATATTAAGTGATGCCATCTATAATTAAACCAATGCCTTTTTCTCTTTGAGTTGGAGAAAAGCCAACCCCAGGAATCCCAGGAGTGAAATCCCAGTATAGTTTGCTTACAAATTGAGAATGAAATATGCCCAAAGAAATTTGTTTTCTATTTTTTTGAATTTTGTATTAAGATATATTAGCAACACTTGAAACTATGTTGGTGCGAGCACTGCGAGCATCCTTAAGGAGGGAAAACTGGAGCTGTGTTTCATAGTCATTGAAATCTTCTGAACTTGACTTCCTTCACTACGAAGGGGGTAAAGGAAGCATAGGAGTTTGGGGGAATGGCTCAAATGAGAACAATTGCACAGTAGACTCTGGATATTTCTAGATTTTATATTTGAGGGAGATATAGAAGATCCAGAATGTGGAATAAACCTAAGGCCATTCAGCAGGCACTTGAAATATGGGCCACAAAGCTGGTGTTCTTGCTGGGCCAAGTCATTTAGTGGGTGAGCTTTCTGATCATCGTCCATCTCAAAAGTTTGCCGAGCCCTGATCTAGCCTGTGTGTTTCAAGACCACGACTTCTCTGTATTCAGGGACTCTCATGGAATGATAAAAGAAAAATATTACTTGGTGACAAGGAAGCCAACTGCGAGTGTTGATGTTGGAAACACAGAGATCTATGAAAGCAATGACTAAGTCAGAAAATAGAGCTTGTGGATAAAGAGTAGAGAAAGCTAGTATCAGGTGCAAACCAGAAACTCAGGTATGCTAGAAATGTGATTTTAAACTTCATTTCTCTTTCAATCCCCCATTCCAATCAGTGGTAAAAACTTAATCTCATATTATTTTGAGTATATTAGGTTAAATAAAAATATATTATTAACATTCATTTTACCTGTCTGTTTTCATATTTTTAAATGTGGCTGCTAGAAAACTTAAAACGACACCTTGGTTCATATTATATTTCTATTGCATAGTGCCGGTCTCCACTATTTGGATACTTAGTAGCTAAAATACTCAAAAGAATTATTCAGTGAGCTTTAAAAACTGGTGAATTTTAGATATTTTAGTATATGTCAGTTTTTTTAAAAAAAAAAAAGCTTTATCTCAGCCAGTTTTGGATTCGCTTCCCCACCCCACCCCACCTAACACACATATATCCTCTTTTCTAGAGATTATGTCTCGGTTCCAGAAAGTTTTCATGGTGCCAAGAAGGCTATGGAACAAATAGGCAACTCCAGTGTTTGGTTGCCATGCAGTCATACAGGTATGCGCTGTGACTCTCCATCATTTTGTGTGGTCCTCAGCCTTTAGTCCAGTGGTCATTGCTAGGGTATAATAATTTGATGGTCCCTTCAGACCCATCTCAGTGTTTCATCTGTGCCATGACCAACATCACGGGAAATAACAGAGGGTGCCAAAAAAAATGTATACACATTTTAAGAAAGGAAAGAACTGTATTAAACTTGTTATACAATGAATGATGCTAGCATTCATTTGATTAACGCCATCTTTTCGGCAAACATCATACTACACACTGCTCCCATAATTCAATTCAACTTTGAAAAGTAATACATAGACAACATTTCTTAAAATGTGTAGACATTTTTTGGCACCCCCAGTATTCCTATGAGATATGGGTAAATTGGAAGACTAGTTAAAGCTCTGCTATCTTCCAGACAAATCACACAACTCTGTGCTCCTGTGGCATGCTGAGTGCTTGCTCTTTCTTTGGGTTCTACTCAGAAAAGGGGAGTATGGTTAGTTGCATAACTGGCCCAATTCTTCTTATCGCCCTGTAGTCACACTTCCCGCTGTGTGACTTTGCAGTTCCTCCAGTAGATTACACTTCTCTGTCCCTTGATCATGATGTGATCACATGATTTTCCTTGTATAATTGAATAGGATAAAAGGGTAGTGTGCCAATTTCAAGCACAGGCTTTAAGAGTCTGCATGTTTCCACTCACTCACTCTCTTAAACCTCTGCTATATCCCTGAGAACAATCTACCCAGGATAGACCACTGGCCTGAGGAGGATAAGAAACATGGGGAGCAGAGCCATGCTTCCCCAGTGAGACCGGGCTCAATCACCTGATCCCAACCAACATCCAGGCAGGTGAATAAACAAGCCCCACTGAGATCAGCGGGACCACTAAGCTCTGAACAATCAATGTCAGCCTGCTCCCAGCCAACCCACAGACGCATGAGCTAAATAAATGCTCATTGTTTGCAGTACTTCATTATGCAGCATTAATTAACCAATATTATACCACGGTTCCTCTCTCCAGACAGTGTTCCCAACTTATCTACAGCAGTTTTTTGCCTTCAGAGCTCAGCAAAGGGTGGACAAGAGACAGAGTCCAAAAAAAAAATGCCACTTTCTAAATTTTCCTCTCTCCTCTACAACTCTCTTCCTCTCTCCAGCTCCAAGGGTCTTGTCCAGGCTGTGGCTAAACATGTTCATCCTCACTCATTACTTAGTCCCCTTGAAACCTAGATTCTTTGTTTTAACTGCATTCTGTTGTGTCAGCCCTTCCCTAAGGCAGTAAGCACGACATGCCTTATCTGAGGGAATGGGGATGAGGAAGCCCTAGGAATATAAGGAATGGAGGATGAAGGTGGAAAGCTCCCTTAATATTTCAAAATAGTGCCCAATCATATTTGCTATGGTAGAATTAGCCAATATGGGACTTTCATAATAGCTTAGAATGCTCCAAGTGTCAGTGCATACCAAACTTCTGAAATGATGGCCCCACTTTCACAACAGGTAGATTTGGAGGCTCTCTCATTTAAAAAGAGCTCACACACACACACACATACACACACACACACACAGGCAGAATAGGAGATAGCAGACAGAGCTTAATGTGAGAGACACTGAAGGTCTCCTGAGTCCATAAATGTCTTCCCTACATGCCTATCTTTGAAAACTGAAATCTTTTGATTATACTTTCCTCCTTTTACATCTCTATTATATTTTTTTCTTCAAGAGTCTTAGGGTGATGATAATATCTCAAGCCTTTAGCAGAGATTAATCCTCACTTGAGTACAACTTCATCTGAGGTCAAGAGACCCAGTCCTGGGTCAGCGGCTGACCAGCTGGAAAATATACTTGAAGTCAGTCCATTTTGGGGTCTCAGATTCCCTGTCTATAAAGGAGGTATCTGAACTGCTGCTCCTTATTTATAACTCGAACACACCATCGAGTCCTAAAACACTATGACTTATAACACGACTGATCAAGCCATGTCTTTGAGAGAAGAAAACAGGATAGATTGTAAAGATGATGGGGACGAAGGGAGTACAGGAGCAAGAGCAGACAGGGCGCAGCCTAAAGGCTTTGTAAAAAGTCAGGCCAGGATGATTGCTAGTTGAAATTAAAAATTAAATAAATGAGCAAGGCCATCACACTGGAAGCAAAAAACAAAAGTCAAGCCAGGGCAGCCAGATGGCTCAGTTGGTTAGAGCGCGTGCTCTTAACAACAAGGTTGCTGGTTCGACTCCCACATGGGATGGTGGGCTGCACACCGCTCCCTCCCACAATTAGATTGAAAACAGCGACTGGACTTGGAGCTAAGCTGCTCCCTCCACAAAGATTGAAGGACAACCACTTGACTTGGAGCTGGTGGGTCCTGGAAAAAACACATTGCTCCCCAATAAAGTTTAAAAAAAAAAAAAAAAGGCCAGAGAGCCTCCACATTCAATCTTTGCCTATTTCCTAATTCCGTCCCTAGCTACTTCACCTCTCCTCTCTCCATCCCCTTGTTTCAGCTGCAAAAACAGGTATGCAACCAAGAGACCCAGATGGATGGGTTGACACATGCCACCTATTCTGATGGCAGCTTCGCTCCCCTGCTCCCACCTTTTCACCGCACCCTGGCCACTCTCCATCCTCTGTGGCCTGTATATCATCTTTATAGGCTCAGGTACTAAAAACCAGGAAATTATTAAAGCCCAGGTCTGGCAATTCCACTGAACTTGACAGATCATTAAGAAGATTCATTCTAAATACATTCATATCATCTCTGGCACCTTCCCTGAAAGATAGGCTCTAGTCACACAGGGCGGAGGAAAGCTGGCTTTGGCATATCAGCCCCCTTTGTAGCTCAGACTGTCAGGGACTCCTGTTGGGTTTCTTTGGCATACAACTCCCAGAGTGAGGACTGGAATCACAAGTGCTGGGAGCCAGTCCTGTCATCATGGGGCACCTCGTCTGCAAAAGGTAGTTTTCACGTATCTTTATTTGCATACGGCTTGCTTAATTTTTGCACATAATTGACATTAATTTGTTGTCAGTTTTTTGTCACTTCTCAACTTGATGTTCCAGTACTATTTTTCCTTTGAGAGTATGTGTCTTAATTGTATTTCTTATTGACTATATATTATACATAACCATAAACCCCTTTCCATCAAATATAAAGAGAAGTTTGGAAGACTAGCAAAGCCAATAGATTTTTAAACTACCTATTCCAGTGGTGTTCTGCCTGGTACTATACAGAGGGCTGTCAGTATTTTTTTAATGGATTAATTAATTAATAAACAAATGAACAAACTCTTAGTCTAAATGAGGTCTTAGCTAAATGTATCAATCACTCTCTGCTGCCTTAAAAACAACCACAAACATAGTGTTATCCAATAATCAGTGTTGATTATTAACATATCTCTGACTATGCCTGGTCTGGCTCAGTCTGGGGAGCAGGCCGGAGGAGGAGAAGCTACTTGGGGCATATTCTTCTCATGACAGAGCTTGGAAGCTCCCAGTGGGGGGAGTAGGATGAGCAATGCCTCTTTAAGGCCTAGGTTCACGAACGGCACCTCATCATTTTTGCCCACATTCCATCTGCTAAAGCGAATTACGCAGCCAAGACCAAGACCAAAGAGCAGGTAAGTTTCTTCTCCCACGGAGGCAGAAGGAGGAAAGGAATGAATACTTGCCGAAATAAAGATGTCATCTGTCAGAGACTCCAAATATAAAATGGGAGCTGCCCTGGTTGATGGCTGGGACAAGCCAGCCCTGACTCTTCTCGAGAAACCTGGTTTCTGTCTCCTGCCCTCTCTAGTAGTTCCTGGGGTACTTCATCAGGAACTGGGACCCTGCGGGATCCATTTTAAAATCAAACCAAGTGCAGGTTTATGAGTGGGGAGGTAATTCGAGGCTGAGAGAATGGGATAAACAAAAGATGTGGTTGTTGTTTTTTTTAAACATGTTATCCCTAGCACCAAGTACCATCCTTAGCACCTTGTAGGTACTCATTAATTAATCTTTGGCAAAAGTGAATAAAAATCACAGTGAAGACACAGACTCAACCTAGGTGAACAGAACAGTGTATAAAATTTCCAGGGGCCGGCCGAGTGGCGTGATGGTTAAGCGCTGGCTTGGGAAGCCAGCGGCCCCGGTTCGGTCCCACACATGAGGGCCAGTGACACTGCCCTCAAAAAAAAAATTATAAATAAATAAATAAATAAATAAATAAATAAATAAATAAATAAAATTTCCAGCTGGGTTTCTAATTTAAATGTAGCATCCAAAACCCTTGGTACTTCATCCTGAAGGCTGTCAACATAGTCAATGTAATTAGGACTCTCAACATGCAGGTAGAGTTTAACCCTTGCCCAAGAACCATGACCTTAAAAGCAAGAACCTACTTTGTTGGGGAAGATCAGAGCTGATGTCCAGGATCCTGAAATACCCTGAGAAATTACTAAAACAATCTTTAGGCACAAGTAAAAGGCTTAAACATACCCATTACGCATTTCATCCTATGGAGCAACCAACCCAGATCGAACCCCTTAGTCCAACTAGTGAGCCATTCCACATCTTGCCTCTTGACCTCAGGGCCCCTGGGATGGCTGACCCACTTTCCAAACTATATAGCAACTGCTCAGGAAAGTGTTCACACAAGCAGACAAAGGTCCATAAACTTCATAACCAGCTCACTCTTCCTAGGTATAATAACTAGTAGCAATGAACCTGGCTGCATTTATGACTATTGAGATGGTTCCCAGGTAAGTGAAGCCATTTCTGTAGAATTTCCCTCCCAGTTGCCTCAGTGCAGCTTTTCAAATCTGGACAATTTCCCCACATCCAAATGAGGCCACTTACAGTTTATCATCCGCTGATAGGAAAAGTTTATCTGCACAGCTGTGGATCCACATTAGTTATGCTCTGAGCAGGACAACACTGTAAATTATTTGCAATATGCTGGAACTCAATACAGGCTGAGTTTATAAATATGATATTAAACTCTTAAAACCTAGTTACAGACCTTTTATAAAGCCATTAATTTTTAAAGTGGTTTAGAAGTCCAAATTAGCAGGCGGGTGTGGGTGCCAGCTTCCAAAAACAGATGGTATTACCATTTCTAAAAAGCAACAACAAACTCCTGAGATCAAATGGGAAGACCAAGGGACACAGATGCCTTTTGAACATGTATTTCAAAGCCCTGGATAATGAGTAAGATTTAAAGTCTTTCCCCTACTGGCTTCCATGACCACCCCTGTCCACAGTCTGAATTTCATCTCTGGTCTCCTATTATGCTGGCTACATGCTGCACTCATTTTAAAACCAATCACATACAACTTTGTGTTATATATATAGTACCTCATTTCTTTCATTTATATCTTATTCTTTTCTCTACTAAATGGCTAAAACACTTTGGCTTACTTACAGAAGTATATCACCCAGAAAGAAAAAGTCCCTCATAATGTAACCTCACAAAGGTGACCACTGTTAACCATTTCAGACAGAGTTCTTTGAGTATTATTTTTGATCCTGTACTGACGTATATGTACCTTTAAATAGAAATTATACCACTTATTTATTTTATAGCTTTCTTTTTCATGTTCCCCCACCGGACACTGTAACTACCTGGAAGTCAAGGATCCTAGTTCAATAAAGTGGATTTTTCCACACTTATTAACTATCTACTATGGTTTAGGCGCTATCAGATATAGAAGTGAATAAAGCAAAAAGCCTCAGATTGAAGGCACTTAACTACCTGGCAAGAAAGAAAATCATGAGAATTATTATAAAACAAGGTCACCCAGGCTGTAGCACAGGTTTATGCAGTGTCATGAAGAAACCTTTCAATCTGTAGGGAGGGGAGACACACATCTGTCTAATTCCACCAGCGAACAAAAGATTCATTTGGAATGAAGCTCAACTCTGGACTCCCTCTCCATACCCCTAAACCTCAAAAATATTGGCTCTAAGTAATTTCTTGGAGACAGTTGACATGTAGTGTGTTGAAAACTCTTATTCTCTCCCACTTAGCCGACCACACTGACATAGAAATGTAATATATTGCTACACACCTGAATCTAACTTTGGGGATACCTGCACTCTCTCAGAAGGATCCCAGATTCTGAAAATAAATATTTCAACCAGATAGATCTCCCTGAGTCCTCCTCCTGCACTTCCCCAGTCCCGGTACCATCAACCAGACCTTTCTTGAGGTATGATCTGGTCAAGTCACTTCAAGTCTCTAAGCCCTGGTCCCCCCCACCCCCTGTAAAGTGAGAATAATCATTCTACTTCAAGCACTAAGAGAAAATTATTGCTCTCCTCAATTCTGGCAATTAAATGAGATAATATATATAACCACTCCCTGCCTTTACAGTGGCTATTCAGTAACTGGTAAGGTAATGGATATATAAAACAAGCAGGACACAGGGAATGTTATCAGAAACCTTTTTGTCTTTTTTATTCCAATATTCCTTTAAGAAAGCACTAGATAAAATTTCAAGTAGATCCCAAGACATTTCTGCTCACTCCAGAGAGTCCTAGGGTTATACTAAGCTGTAAACATGATCTCAAATCAATAATTCTAATGTCCAGTCCTGTGACATATTCCAATATCCAAACCCAATTTTACAATCTATCTCCCCTTGCCCAGCTGAGATCTGCTACAAAACAGCCACTGTCAGTGAAAAAGGGGTTGTGGGCTTTCTTACCACCTTCTCCACACTGCACTTTCATTCTACTTCCTCTTCTTGATAATCAAGGTTTCTGACTCCATCCCAATGGTGCTGGTGGGTTGGGAGGTGCAAGGTGGAAGCAGCGCAGCTAGAGGGTTAGGAATATTCTTACATGACTGGCTTATACCTCAGACGGTTCTGTGCTGTCTGAGCTTGACATGTGTGTAAAGCTGTCTTTCCCTCATACGTGCTTTTTATTCATTCTTCAGAGACTCATAACATCACCTTGACCTAAAGCAGAGCTCTCAACCCTAGCACTATCGACATTTGGGTGAATAATTCTTTATTGTGAAGAACTCTCCTGTGCATTTGACAGTGTTTAGCAGCATCTTTGTCCTCTACCCATTCGATGCCAGTAGCATCTCCCCAGGCTGCAACCAAAAATGTCTCCAGGCATTACAAACTGTCTGCCAGAGGGCAAAATCACCCCTGGTTAAGAACCACTGACAGGAAAATACATTCTATTTCAGAGTTGCTTTCCCCCTAAGCTATCCCACAAATCCAGCATCCATTTCCAGCTTCCTTTCTATCCAGGTACAGTTGCCCTCTAAAGGGCCCCTTTGGGCTGGATCTGAGGTGACCCTAACACTGGCTCACTGGCATGTGAAGTCCACATCCAGTCCATGAAGGAAAAAAAAAACACTCCTACATGTGTTTCCTTAAAACCTTTGTAAGGATTATATGTCAGTTACAAAATACAACAAATTTCCATACTACTGTATCAAAGACTCTCCACTTACCATTTTCACTCTGGATTTCCTGGGGGAGATTGAAGTGGACACCAACCCACTGTGCCCTCCAACTTCAGAAAACACATACCAAGCTCTCCAACTAATCTGGTTGAAGCCTCTTGCACTAAACCTGAGGAAGAAGCAGGTATTCCAATATAGTCTCTCCCTTGGAGAACAAGCTCTAAAAAAAGGATCTCTGCAAATTATTTCCCTATCTCTATTCAATATGCTTGTATGCCCTCAATCTGGTAATATCTAAGTAATTTCTAAGACTTCTACTTCGAACTTTTTACTGGTTGGTCTATATCACAACCTCTTTTGGTAACTGAGGTCTATCATTTCTTCAATCAAAATCCTGTTTAACATCCTTTTATATAGGTATCATGCCCTTCATCTTTCCTTTCTAACCAATCCCAGAGGCTACATAAAGATAGCAAGAAAGCATCTACAGTCCAACCATCCCAAATCCAGCGGCTTAAAACAGTAAACATGTATTATTGCTCATGGATCTATGGGGCAGCTGAGTAGCTCTTTTGGTCTCATTTTGGACACACTGGAGCATCCCTGGTCAGCCATGGGCTGGGTAGGTACCCTGTGGACCTTGGAGTCCAACAGCTATAGGAGTTTGGACTTATGATTGAAATGGGGGTCCACGAGAAGGCACAAGCTCTCTTGAGCCCAGGCTTGGACTGGCACACTGCCACTTCTACCATATCCTACTAACTAAAGCAAACACAAGCCCAGTCCAAATTCAGGGGATGGAAAAACAGACTTCATCTCTTGATGGGAGGAACTTCAATGTCATTGCAAAGAGTATGAACACAGGGGGCCGGCCGAGTGACGCGGTGGTTAAGCGCTGGCTTGGGAAGCTGGCGGTCCCGGTTCAGGTCCCACATATGAGGGCCAGAGACACTGCCCTCAAAAAAAAAAAAAAAAAGAGTATGAACACAGGGAGATGTGAAGAATTGGGGCCATTTTACCATCAATCTACCACACTGTGTGTGGTGGAGAATCTTAGCTGTCCATCAAAATCTACTCTCCTTTCTTCC
This sequence comes from Aselliscus stoliczkanus, assembly GCA_033961575.1. NCBI lineage: Eukaryota > Metazoa > Chordata > Mammalia > Chiroptera > Hipposideridae > Aselliscus > Aselliscus stoliczkanus. Next base: position 120,315,392 of record CM066736.1, read on the forward strand.
ATAGTAACAGAGCTGCAGCCAGCCACCTTTGCAATTAGGTATGATCATGGGTGACTAAGTTCTCATCATGAACTAAGTTTTCACCAATGGAATGTGAACAGAGTGAGGCACGCCACTTAAGTTACCTGGGAATGTCTTCTAGAAGACCTGATTTCACCTCACCAGCAGGAATCCCAATGTAGCAACAACCTAGCCTCATATATGCAGCTGATAACACTGTCCCAGAGGACAGAGAAGTAGCGACTTGTGAAGAACTGAGGTCTCAAGTAATCAAGATCAGCAGAGCTTTCTCCTGACCTGAATTGCTCACATCACAAATGTTATAAGGAAGAGAAATCAACAGTTTTGTTCTTTACACTGCTCTGCCGTTGGGTCTTTGTTACGGCAACCTACTTTCTCTTAACCAACATGCTGGACCCACTGAAGGCACAGTGTCCATTCATTTAGAAAACTGGGTCAACAGATATGTCACTCTGGAATTTTGTAGAAAGAACCCGAAAGCAGCCTTAAGACCCGCTACGCCCACAGGCCAAAGTTTAAGAGGAGAAAATAAAGCAATGACCTAAGTACTTTCTAGGTGGATTTGGGTTAAGACAGTGAGGGGGAAATACAGCTCTCTGCCAATACTGTGTACATACACTCATTCACACAAAAGCTGGTATTCTTTTTCATCTGATGAATCCACCTCATGTATCTTTAACCTTTGCCTGAAGTGCTTGTGATTATGATTGCTAGCTAGGGCTTCATGGCACTGGAGCATTGAAATTCTGACATCATGAGTCACTGATGGAGGGTCTGCCACTGGCTTTGCTCCCTCCCAACTGGAATCTCTGAAAATGATGAGAGATGATAGAAACTGACTTAAAGAGCAATCAAATAGAGCTTCCAAATTAAAAGGTACACCATTATTGAACATTAGGGGAGCCTGGTGACTAAAGGATAGGATCACAGTTCTGTTTTTAAAACCTTCAAAGAACTTCTAACCTAGGGGCTTGCACAAGGGCTAGAAGGCCCTGAATGACCTGGCCCTTCATTCCGCAGCCTCAACCTTGTCCACCTGCCCCCTTGCTTGTTTCCTTCCTTTGTTCCTAATCACTGGTGTTTTTCCCTATTTCCCTACTGCACTACATTTCTTTCTGAACTTCTCTCTGCCTGGATGGTTTTCTCTAAATCCTCTTCCTAAGTCCTGTTTATCTTTCAGATCAAAGCTGCACGCAGTTCCTCAGGAAAATCTTGAACCCTCAGAGTAAGACAGAGCCCTCATTTCACTCTCTCGTAGGACCCTCCATTGGACTACAACAATTGTGTGAACAAGTATGTCTTTAATGTGGAGTATTAGACTAAAGTCCTATGAGGACAGGAACTGTTCTCTACTTTCTTCACTGCTATATCCCAGAACCTAAAACAGTATAGCAGACCCTCAATAAATAGTGAATGAATGAACACATAAACAAATAAATGAAGGGCAGGGTCAGGGAGAGAAAGGTAGGAAAGAGATACAGACAGAAAAAGATCAGCTTGCCTCCTGATGATTCGCATGCCAATCACTCCTGGGGGCACGCCCTCCACTCCCCAGGAGAGTCACACAACACCGCCTCCCCATGTCCAACAAGAAATTTCAGATGTGAGCCAACTCACTTCATTCTCCATGGAGCGACACAGCCCTGGAATACACCTCCCCCTCCCCCCATTCCCTTGTAATAACAAACACGGTGAATTAAATCAGCAGCCCTGGGTTTAGGGACAAATTGCATTTGGAAATTGTATTTGTGTATCAAGAAACTAATTACTGCCAAGTTCCACCTCGGTAGAAGTTGATGATTTCATTATTGGATCTAATTGCACTTCTATTCAGGATAAAAGTTTACTGCCTTTTCATTGATAACAGAAATTAAAGATACAAATATGTGAATGGCTACACGGCCACTATCTTTAGCTGATTTCTGGCCCATGGAAAAAAAAATAGCCTTCACTGATACAAATATTTGTTTTCCAGTTATCCATGTTTGGTGGGTTTTGGAGGTCTGCTGGCCTCGAAAGAGTCAATATAACAGTGTGTGCCCACTTTTAGGAATACACCTAAATGATATAAGCTTTCAAATAAATGTGCTCACTTTCACAAAATGGCCTATGCCTACAAATATCCACCATTATTTCTCTGACATAGGAAATGGGTCAATGGAAAATCCATTTCTTCATAACCAGGTGGATTGTGGGTTGGTGCCACCGTCCCTAAGCTCAGCACAGCGCTGTTTCCAGCTGGGATGGAAGAAGCTACAGGCGAGTCTCATGGGATCACCAGCAAGAGGACTGAGGCCAGATATTTTGCTGGCTCACCAAATACAGGAATAGCACAGTCTCCCATCCCATTGGGTCCTGCAACATTTTAACGAAGTAAAACCCTGGATTTTCCCTGTTTATGTTGTTTCTGATTTGTCAGTTTACTGATTGGCGAAGACAGACAATTAGTAGCTGAAGCATAAGGAAGAACCTTAACTTCCAAAATCACCACAAAGATTCCCATCTGGACATAGACCCAAAAAGAAGAAACCTCTCTGCCTTAATAGTGGTTTTTTATTTCAAAGCAATGACAAAAACAAAAAACCCAGGACAACATCACACAGGACTCTGGGGGTATTTTCAAGGTGGTGGCCTTCCTGCCACCTGCATCAAAGGAACGAATGCTTGCTGGTTAGCTGGCTGGCTTGCCTGTTTCCCTCTTATGACCAAGGACTTATTTCCCTGGCTTCTCACATCTTTACTTCTTTCAAGGGCCTCTATTTGGCTGGTATCCTTAGGCTGAGGTCACTGCAGTCAGTCAGTTGGAGAATCAGGGTATGGAACTACATTATGCACAGAGCCAAGGCCAACAGGCAGCCAGAGGCCAAGACTACACTCCTCTTCACAAGATGACGTTAAGGCGGGACTTCCACCCTTTAATCAAGTTCTTAATAGGCTTCCCTTCCTGGTTCTATCACATCCTTGTCTCATCAGAGCAGTTGAAGTACTCTTTCTGTGTCTCTTTGTCTCAGTCTTTGTTTTTTTCTGTTTCTTCTTTTGTCTTTCTTTTACTCTCATTCTCTCTCCCTCCCTCTCTCCTTCCCTCCTTCTCTCTTCCTCCCCACTCCTTCTGTCTCTCTCTATTTCTCTCTCTTGGTTGTATATCTCTCACCTCTTTCTCTCTCCATCCCTCTTTATGTCTTTGTCTCTCTCTCTATGTATGGCTATTTTCCTCTCTCTCCACTTCTCTTTCTCATTAGAAACACAAAGCCCATAAATTGCTGCCTATTGAGGCTGAACAACCTTTCCACCAGCTCTCTAACGTCTCCACAAGCCGATGCTTTCTGGCCCCCACCCCCTCTCTTCTCCCAGAACCAGATCCTCTCTTCCCTAGCCCCATACCAGCCCCATTCCATGCCTTTGCCTCTCCTTGCAAGCTCCACAGCTTTCCAGCTGCTCCCTACAACCTTGATCAGCTTCCCCTGATGGCCATTCTCCAGCATCTCAGCTTCCTCCACTCCTCTTACTCTCCAATCACTCCAATATTCTTTCTTTTGCCTGCTTTGGAATAACCCATCTGGGCACCCAGTGCTTATGCTTTTCAAAGAATCCTGGGCAAACCACAAAGCAACATTAAATCATTCCAGTGCAAAGTAAGTACGCACATTTCTAACCTCCATTTTTGTTTGTTTGTTTGTTTGTTTGTTTTTGAGGGCAGTGTTACTGGCCCTCATATGTGGGACCCGAACCGGGGCCGCTGGCGTCCGAAGCCAGCGCTTAACCGCCGCGCCACTTGGCCGGCCCATCTAACCTCCATTTTTAATAAGATTGCTCCACTGCTTCTGGCCAGTTCAAGTAAGTAAATGCCAAAAGCCATATCCATTTTGAAAATGAGAAATTTTAATACATAATCCCTGCAGTGTCTATTTAAAAATATCTCCCCCGGGGCCAGTCGAGTAGTGCCTTGGTTGGGAACTGGCTTGGGACACCGGCTCTGAGCCGCAGGGCCCCAGTTCGGATCCCGCATGTAAGGGCCAGTGACACTGCCCTCTGCGGCTGGGATGGTGAACAACAGCTCCACCTGGTTGCCTCTATGGCTAGGATGGCCCACAACGGTGTGGGCTGCGGCCTCTCCTGCAGTGGGCTGCGGTGAGTGGCCGGAGGCCAGCATGAACAGCTGGCAGCCAGATTGAGCTGTCAAGAGCCGCAGTGGGCGGCCATCCAGAGGCCAGCGAGCGACTGCCTCGCCCAGGAGGAGAACAGTGACGATGCCAACATGGGCCAGTGAAGCAGCGTCCTCCACAACTAGACTGAGGAGCAAAAGAAGACAGCAGCTTGACTGCTCCCCTTCCTCGATTCCTCAACGCTGTTCTCCTCCCCCAATTCCCCAATAAAATCTTTTTTTAAAAAAATAAAAAATAAAAATATCTCCCCTGCGGGCCAGCCGACTGGCACGGTGGTTAAGTGCTGGCTTGGGAAGCCAGCAGCCCTGGTTCAGGTCCCACATATGAGGGCCAGTGACACTGCCCTTAAAAAAAAAAAAAAAAAAAAAAAACTCCCCTGCAGTTTTGTAAAGACGATTTTTCTATTCATTCTGCAAACTTTTACTGAGGGCCTACTACAAGCTAGTCTACAATGCCATAAAAAAGAAAAGGCATGGTTGACCTCAACAGGCCATGAGCCAGTACCCCAGTCTGCTGCTTAATGACTCTAATTCACTCCCAGAAATCCTGTCAGTACATGAAAAGTCATTAAATAATATTTCATTCATTTTAATGGCAAAAATTAGAAATGTAACTTCATTCTGACCAATGATACCCAAACAATTTACCCAGATAGAGTAAAATATCAGTTGAATAGGAGGGCCAAACTTCTACAAGTAACAATCACTTGAAAGTAAACACAGCCCTGACGGCGTCCTGCTGGACTTGGGGAAACTCAGGCGCCCCGACCTCGGACAAGTTTTAGGCTGGGGCAGTCACGCAGGGGGTGCCCCGCAACGCACCCGAGAGTATCAACCGGGGGGTGGGGGTATGGAGCCTCCTGAAGGTGGAGGGCCAGGAGGGCCCCGCGGCGGACCTCGCAGCACAGCTCCCGGAGGTCCTTGGGAGCCAGGGTGAGGGGGCACCCCGGCTGGGGCCCAGGGACACTGGAGCAGTGCCCAGCATACAGCCTGGGGCCCTGAGGATTGGTGATCTATCTAATACATTGAAGCATTCACAGAACACCAGCCAGAATGAAGAAACAAAGAAACATGTCCCAAGTAAAAGATCAGAAGAAACTTCTAGATATGGAACTAAATGAAACAGAAGTATCCAAACTTTCAGAGACAAAGTCTAGAACACTGATGATAAGAATGTTTAAGGAACTTAGCAAGGACATAAAGAAGGATAGGGAAACCATAAAAAACAACCAGTTAGAACTAAAGAATACAATAACTGAAATGAAGAACACACTCAAAGGAATCACCAGTAGAATAGATGAAGCAGAGGAGCGGATCAGCGCATTAGAAGACAAAATAGTATAAATCACCCAACAACAACAGAAAAAAAGGATAAAAAAGAATGAAAATAGTTTAAGAGACCTCTGGGACAACATGGAACGCAATGACAGGTGCGTCACAGGAATACCAGAAGGAGAAGAGAAGAAGCAAGGGATTGAGAATGTATTTAAAGAAATAATGACTGAAAACTTCCCTACCCTGGTGAAGGAAATTGACATACAAGATGAGGATGTGCAGAGAGTTCCAAACAGGCTGAATCCAAACAGGCCCACACCAAGACACATCATAGTTAAAATGGCAAAGCTTAAAGACAAAGACAGAATCCTAAAAGCAGCGAGAGAAAGACAGCAGGTTACATACAAAGGAACTCCTATAAGACTAACAGCTGATTTTTCTTCAGAAACTCTGCAGGCCAGAAGGGAGTGGCAGGAGATATTCAAAGTGACACAAAATAAAGGTCTACAACCAAGATTGCTCTACCCAGCACGGCTATCACTTAAAATTGAAGGAGAGATAAAGAGCTTCTCAGAAAAGAATAAACTTAAGGAGTTCATTACCACCAAGCCAGCATTGCAGGAAATGTTAAAAGGGCTTTTTTAAACAGAAGAAAGGGGAAAACAAGCTAAACCAGGAAGACAAGAAATACAAATAACAAAATGGCAATAAATACGCACCTATCAGTAATCACTTTAAATGTGAATGAGCAAAATGCTCCAATCAAAAGACAAAGAGTGGCTGAGTGGATAAGAAAACAGGACCCATGCATATGCTGTCTACAAGAGACTCATCTCAGATCAAAAGACACACAGAGACTGAAAGTAAAGGGATGGAATAAGATATTTCATGCAAATGGAAATGAGAAAAAAGCTGGAGTAGCAATACTTATTTTGGACAAAATAGACTTTAAAATGACGACTACAATAAAAGACAAAGAAGGGCACCACATAATAATAAAGGGATCAATTCAACAAGAGGACATAACCCTAGTAAACATCTATGCACCCAATATAGGAGCTCCTAAATATATAAAACAGATTTTGACAGACATAAAGGCAGAGATCAACAGTAAACTATCATCGTAGGGGACTTCAACACCCTGTTGTCACCAATGGACAGATCCTCCAGACAGAAAATCAACACGGACATAGTGGTCTTAAATGACACTTTAGACCAGCTGGATTTAATTGATATTTTTAGAGCATTTCACCCCAAAGCTACAGAATATACATTCTTCTCAAGTGCACATGGAACATTTTCCAAGCTAGACCATATGTTAGGCCACAAAACAAGTCTCCAAATTTAAGAAGATTGAAATCATATCAGGTGTCTTCTCTGACCACAATGCTATGAAACTAGAAATCAATTCTAAGAAGAAATCTGGAAAGCTTACAAATACATGGAGGCTAAATAACATGCTACTAAATAGTGGGTCAAAAATGAGATCAAGGAGGAAATCAAAAGATACCTCGAGACAAACGAAAATCAAAATACCACGACCCAAAATCTCTGGGATGCAGCAAAAGCAGTCCTAAGAGGGAAGTTCATAGCAGTGAAGGCCTACCTAAAGAAGAAAGAAAATCTCAAATCAACAGACTATCTTTACACCTAAGGGAACTCGAAAAAGAACAGCAAACAAGCCTAAAGGGAGTATAAGGAAGGAAATAATAAAGACCAGAGCAGAAATAAATGAAATAGGAAACAAAAAAAACAATACAAAAGATCAATGAAACCAAGAGTTGGTTTTTTGAAAAGAAAAAAAATTGACAAACCCTTAGCCAGACTAACCAAGAAAAAGAGAGAGAGGACCCAAATTAATAAAATCAGAAATGAAACAGGAGAAGTGACAACAGATACCACAGAAATACAGAAAATTTGAAGAAAATACTATGAGCAACTATATGCTATTAAATTCGACAATCTGGAAGAAATGGATAAATTTCTAGAAGCATACAATCTACCAAGTCTGAACCAAAAAGAAATAGAAACTCTGAACAGACTAATTACTGCCAAAGAAATTGAATCAGTAATCAACAATCTTCCAACAAACAAAAGCCCTGGACCAGATGGCTTCACAGGTGAATTTTACAAAACATTCAAAAAAGAATTAATACCTATTCTCCTCAAACTATTCCAAAAAATACAGAAGGAGGGAAGGTTCACAAACTATTCCTATGAAGCCACTATTACCCTGATTCCTAAGCCAGACAAAGATATTACAAAAAAGGAAAACTACAGTCCGATATCCCTAATGAACACAGATGCAAAAATTCTCAACAAAATACTATCAAACCGAATTCAGCATCTCATTAAAAAGATCATACACCACGATCAAGTGGGATTCATTCCTGGTATGCAAGGTTGGTTCAATATCCACAAATCAATTAACGTAATACATCACATTAACAAAATGAAAAATAAAAATCATATGATCATATCAATAGATGCAGAAAAAGCATTTGACAAAATCCAGCAGCGATTTATGATAAAAATTCTTAGTAAAGTAGGAATAGTGGGATCTTATCTCAACATAATAAAGGCCATATATGATAAGCCCACAGCAAACATTGTACTCAATGGGGAAAGGCTAAAAGCTTTCCCCTTAAGATCAGGAACAAGACAAGGATGCCCACTTTCACCACTTCTATTTAACATAGTTCTGGAAGTTCTAGCCACAGCAATCAGACAAGAAAATGAAATAAAAGGAATCTAAATTGGAAAGGAGGAAGTAAAATTGTCATTAGATGCAGATGACATGATACTATAAATAGAGAATCCCAAAGACTCCACAAAAAAACTGCTAGAACTGATAAACAAATTTGGTAAGGTAGCAGAATACAAAATTAATATTCAGAAATCAGGTGCATTTGTATACACCAATGATAAACTATCAGAGGAAGACATCAGGAAATCAATCCCTTTTACAATTGCTTCAAAAACAATAAAATATCTAGGAATCAATTTAATTAAAGAAGTAAAAGACATGTACTCAGAAAATTGAGACGCTGAAGAGAGAAATCAAAGAAGATACAAATAAATGGAAATACATACCATGGATAGGAAGAATGAATATAGTTAAAATGTCAATACTACCTAAGGCAATATATAGATTCCATGCAATTCCAATCAAACTACCAAGGACATTTTTTTCAGAAATAGAACATAGAATCCTAAAATTTATATGGAACCAGAAAAGACCCCGAATAGCCACAGCAATCTTGAGAAATAAGAACAAAGTGGGAGGCATCACACTACCTGACATCAAAACATACTTCAAGGTTACAATAATTAAAACAGTATGATACTGGCATAAAAACAAACACATAGACCAATGGAACAGAATAGAGAGCCCAGGAATAAACCCATCCATATACGATCATTTAATCTATGACAATGGAAGCAAGAACTTATATAGGAGTAAAGATAGTCTATTTAATAAATGGTGCTGGGAAAATTGGACTGACACGAGCAAAAAAATGAAAATGAACCACCTACTCACACCATATATGAGAACAAACTCAAAATGGATTAAAGACTTAAATGTGAGACCTGAAACCATAAAACTCCTAGAAGAAAACATAGGGAGTAAGTTTGTAGACATTACCCTGAGTAATATTTTTACTGCTATATCCCCTCAGGCAAGGGAAATAAAAGAAAAAATGAACATATGGGATTACATCAAACTTAAAAGTTTTTTCACAGCAAATGAAATCATCAATAAAACAAAAAGGCAGCCTACTGAATGGGAGAAGATATTTGCCAACGATATATCTGATAAGGGGTTAATATACAAAATTTATAAAACACTCATGAAACTTAACACCAAAAAAACAAAGAACCCAATTAAAAAATGGGCAAAGGATATGAAGAGGCATTTCTCTAAAGAGGACATACAGATGGCCAACAGGCATATGAAAAAATGTTCAACCTCACTAATCATCAGAGAAATGCAAATAAAAACCACAATGAGATACCACCTCACTCTGGTCAGAATGGCTATCATCAATAAATCAAAAAACAACAAGTGCTGGCGAGGTTGTGGAGAAAAGGGAACCCTGGTGCACTGTTGGTGGGACTGGAAATTGGTGCAGCCATTATGGAAATCAGTATGGAGGTATCTCAAAACACTGGAAATGGATCTACCGTATGACCCAGCAATTCCACTCTTGGGAATCTACCCAGAGGAATCCAAGACGCTAATTCGAAAAAATATATGCACCCCTATGTTTATTGCAGTACTTTGACAATAGCCAAGACTTGGAAATAACGGAAATGCCTAATGGTAGACAACTGGATTAAGAAACTGTGGTAAATTTATCCTATGGAGTATTTCTCCGCTATAAAGAAGAATGAAATCGTACCATTTGCAACGATATGGATGGACCTAGAAACTATTATGTTAAGTGAAATAGGTCAGTCAGAGAAAGACAAATACCATATGATCTCACTTATATGTGGAATCTGAAAAACTGAATGAACGAGCAATGTAAACAGAAACAGTCTCATAGATATAGAGGAAAAACTGAGGGTTGCTAGTTGGGAGGGGGGTGGGGATGAGGGAGAAGGGGAAGGGATTAGACAACTAAAGTAGGTAACTACAATATTGCCACAGGGATATGAAAGACAGTTCAGGAAATATAATAATGTTGTAAATATTTTGTGGGGTGTCAGATGGTCACCTGTCTTGTTAGGGAGACCGCTTCATGGATGGAGTAGAGGCTTGATCACTGCCCTGTACACCTGAAACTGATGTTGTATAATATTGTATGCCAACTGTAATTGAATATATAGATAGTCACAGGATGTGGAGTAGTATACTGTGGAAGTGAGTCAAAGGAATTGTAATAGATATGTATGATATGGGGGGGAGGAGTGTGGTGGCGAATTGCGGGAGGGAGGTTGTCACTTTGAGGGGTAAAAAGCATAACTATTGCACTGTGTTGTACACCTGAAGCTAATTTTTTTTAAATGTTTATTTCACAATAAAAGAATTAAAAAAAAAAGAAAAAAGTAATCACGATCGGTACATGAGATACAGTGCAATCAAGGTTTATTACATGCCACACGGATGAAGAGCAAGCGGTAATGGGCAGAGGAGGATGAGTGGGAGCCTAGTCTGAGAGAGCTGCATTCCGCTTTCTAAACCATCTGCTTCATCAAGGTGCACTCAAAGCTGTAGCCCAGAATACATTTAGGGGAAAATAAAGTCTAACTGCAAGAAAGTTTCTAGACACGGAAAAATAATGCTCTTACCTAACACACTGAAGAGTCTTGGTAGATGTGACCTACTCCTCCCTCTCACTGGGCCCATGTGCAAAGGAAAACATCTGGGGATCACCCAAACATGGTGTGTGAGTCAAAGAGTCTCATATATTCTCTGACCAGAAACTGTTGGGTCCAGTAAATTGGCATCCCTTTACCTACAGATGTAATGGTGGGGGGTTTTTTGTGTGTGTTTTTTTTAATAATTAATACCAAAAATAGAAACCAGTGTCCAAAAAGTAGAATAACATTTCAAGAGCTATTATGGTGAAGAGTTTTTAGCTGAGTGGTTTTCATGTGACATGTGTCTGTGGACTAGTAGCTCAGAGACAGAGTGGGGGCCATGAGGGGAAACAGGTAGCAAGGGGTGTATAGATCCAACCTACAACCTATCTGAAAAGGAGGCTCTAAGACCAGTTGTTTCACAAGGAAGCAACATCATTATTAGCTCCAGAAGGTTGTGGTTAGCTTCAAACCGCAAAGAAATAAAGAATACCTTCTGTCCATGAGAGACTGCTCTGTCAGGGACGCTATAATCCATAACTGTGGGCTGTAGCCCTAATCCCAAATAGTTGTCTGTCAAATGCAAACTGTCAATCCTAAAGAAGAGAAGAGAAGGTACAAAGAATACTTGAACTCTCTTTCCACTAAAATGAATGGTATTACATAAGACACAATAAGCTGCATTATGATTGGTCTACAGTCAAATATATTTATCCCAGAAATGAACACCTCTGCAGCCTGCACAGCGACTTTGGGCAATTTTGAGGAAGTTGTCTAGTCTGATAAAGTCGCTTAGATGCAGCACTGAGGCCCAGCTCAGGGTGTAGCAAGTACGGCCCACGCTGGATTACAGCCCTCACCCACCCTTTTTTTTTTTTTTTTTTAATATTTCATTGGGGAATTGGGAGAGGGGAACAACATTGGGGAATCGGGGAAGGGGAACAGACAAGGTGCTGTCTTTTTGTTCTTCAGTCTAGTTGCAGAGGACGTTGCTTCACTGGCCCATGTTGGTATCGTCACTGCGCTCTTCCCGGATGAGGCAGATCGCTCGCCGGCCTCTGGATGGTCGCTCACCACGGCTATTGGCAGCTCACGCTGGCTGCCGGCCACTCACTGTAGCTTGTGGCAGCCCACTGCAACAGAGGCTGCAGCCCACACCATCTCCAAGGCTCACGCAGCCCAGCTCCAGGTGGAGCTGTTGTTAGCTGTAGAGGGCAGTGTCACTGGCCCTCATATGTGGGATCTGAACAGGGGCCGCTAGCATCCCCAAACCAGCTCTTAACCAATGCGCCAATCGGCCGGCTCTCACCCACCTCTTAATCTGGGTGCTTTGGTGCAGTGCACAACATGTACACCCATAGGCAGCACGACCAACACAAAACTGGATCCTGGAAGAGTGGCCAGCCCAGCCTATAGGCTCTTCCAATCAATATTCAATAGTCACTTTCATATAAATTTCAGAACATAGAAAATTCGGAGTGAAGAGGTCAGGATTATATACATGGCTAAGTCACTTCTCTTCTTTGTCGGATCTTAATTTTCTCAGCTGTAAATGAAGGATCTTGAACCTGCTGACCTCTAAAGATACTCCCAGCTCTGGTTTTTGGGTTTCTAAAATGGACTAGTACAGGCTAGCATTATTTGTAATGACAACAACAACGTTTTAAATGATACGGAAAAAGAAAACTCTGACCACCACCCAAACGTCTACCAATCAGGAATGGAAGTAAATAATGACACTTCTAGGCACTGTAATAATTTTCAATCATTTTTAAATGAACAAGGTAAACATATAATTACTGATACGGAACAATGCCTAAAACATGGTGTTAAGTGAAAAAAATAAACTGTGGAAATTTATAAAGAGTGTGATTTACACATACACAAATACACGCTTGTTTTTATTTCAAGTGGTCTTAGACGGATAACACAAGAAACAATTTACAGTTATTAGCTCTAAAGAATATGATGAAGGGGTAAGAGGTTGGGCTTTTATTCTACATCCCCTGTGACTGAATTTTATCATAAGCACTGATTACTAAATTTTATTATAAGCACTAGGACTAAAAGGAGATTAAAACAATTTTTTTTTAACTCAATTGTCAACAGTTAAGATCAAACGATAGAGGAAATTTGTTAACTCTGAAAATGTTATGGCATTACCTGGATATTTGGTTTTGCCAGGGCCCCCAGCAATGCCGGGGGCATGTCCATAAGGGGTCATTTTTACATTTTGGATTTTCCTGAAATGCTCTCTCCTCCAGGTTCCAGCTCCGCTCCTCCTCCTCAGCTTCTGCGGGTGGAAGACTGGGCACCCCACAGCATCCTGATTCACCCTCCCTCCGAAATCGCTTGAGGGTTTTCTGAAGTAACAGCTCTCTCTTCTAGATAGTAATTAAGAAGCCCAGTTGCAAGTTGACTTACTATCATAAGTTCCAAACAGAAAAGTCTGACTCCTCTGACTCCACAGAGACCAATAAAAGCCTCTCTGAGGAGACTTAATATGAGCAAAGAAAATTCATTTGAAAAGGTGAAGCCCATCCGTCAGCGGGAAGCACCAAATCCTGCCGCTGGTCCAGGACCATGACTGACCTCCACTGTCATAATACCTGTCTATGTTGAGGGTGAACTGAATTCCATCAGGCTGGGCTCACAAGGCCTCAGTGGTCTGTGCTAATGCCTCTCAAGGTAAATCTGGTTTTTAATCACCTCCTCCACTCCCGTTTCCCCATCTCTTAAATGGGAGTGCCTATTCTTGCCTCTGCTGCTTTTAGGGTAAGAAGAAATCGATCAGGGAAGACCAAAACACGAGGTGTCTATAAAATGCAACAAAATAATCACAGCTATTATAGCTTGAGAACCCCACCAGGACCTCCAGATCCCTTGGGAAAAGCATTTTATACATGAATATAAATCACACCAGCTGTTGCGCTCCCCTCATATTTAAATCAGATCACCACCAACTGCAGACATCAAAGAAAGGAGAAAAATAAGACCATGTTTAGCTTTATCTTACCTCTGGGCCTCTTCACCTCACAGCAGCTCAGTTTTTACTTTTAAGACCTGAGTCTTCCCCAAGGATATCCATTCAGATCAGCTTCACAATGGATTGGCTTTTTTAAAATGTATGCATCACATACATATACATACGTACATATACATACACACACACACACACACACACCAGCCACTGGGAGGCACTCTCCAAATACTGAAAAAAAAATGGATTTGGGCTGCCAAGTAAGAAGGAAAAAAGTTTTCAGAAATTAACCAAACTAGAGATCTAATTCTGAAGAAGTTGATGAAACAAACCAGAAGTAAAGGACCATCGCCATATGCACATGTGTGTAGCCTCCTCCATCTTCATTTAATCAACATCTGTAACTATTAATAATAAAAAAATTAAATTAAAAAAATTTAATCAATATTTATTCATTACCTAAGGGTAAGGCATGGAAAGAGCACCAGCTTTGGAAAAAGAACGAGTCTGCCTCTACTACTTGTTAGTTCTATGGCGTTGGACAAGGTTCTTCATCTCTCTGACCCTTAGTTCTCTCTTCTATTATGTGGGGATTTTAATATCTCCTTTAGGGGCGGCCACATGGCTCAGTTGGTTAGAGCACGTGCTCTTAACAACAAGGTTGCCTGTTCGACTCCGATATGGGCTGGTGGACTGCGCCCTCCAACTACATTGAAAACAGCGGCTGGACTTAGAGCTGAGCTGCATCCTCCACAACTAAGATTGAAGGACAACAACTTGACTTGGAGCTGATCGGTCCTGGGAAAAACACACTGTTCCCCAACAAAGTTTGAAAACAATCCTCCTTTACAGAGCTGCCTTGAGAATTAATAGTAAAACATATGTAAAGTACCTAGCACAGTGCCTGGCATCTGGGAGACACTCAGGATAAGTTAGCTCTTCTCATTCTCTGTCCCACTCATTCTCTGTCCCGTGCGATGGTGAGAGAAGAAAAGAATAAAGACAGGTCTGGCCCTTCACAGGTGCACCATCTATCAGAGAAACTTGCCTCCCAAATCCTTTCTTGCTTAGGGAACCACTCAGTCACACCTGGATTGGGGATCTTAGCATCTCATCCGCTTCCAGATCACAAACACAGCTGAATCAATCTCTCTCTCTCTCTCTCTCTCTCTCTCTCTCTCTCTCTCTCTCTCTCTCTCTCTCTCTCTCTCTCTCTCTCTCTCTCTCACACACACACACACACACACACACACACACACACACACAGGAGGATCAGGAAGTAAGAAAACCTTTCCTGAGAAAAACTGGGGCCAAGGCTGAAATGCAAAACTACATTACACCAATTATTCCTGATGCAGGCTGAGGTGTCTGGATACAGCGGATAATTAGAGGCTGCCCCAGTCTTTGTGCTGACATGACTGGCGCTATTTAATGTAATTACATTACAGTAAAATGATGAGTTTTCCCATAATTGGTAGGTACAATGTAATTGTGACTGCACAGAATATTAACACCCTAATTGCCAGAGCCTTGCAAAACTGTTAGCTAAGTAAATGTTTCTCTTCTTTCTGGGCAGAAAAATGAAAGGACTGGAACTTTCTAAAGTAGCCTCTCACATCTGCCCTTTTTTATTTTTTCTTCATATATCAATCCCCTCAGACCCTTCAAGGGATCCCACTTTTTCTCCTTGAAAGATATACATTTTCCACCTTCCTTCCCTATTAAAACCTACTCTGCTAACCAGCAAACATCTGACAGATTCATTTCGTTTGCAAGTATTAGAGAGAGCACTAGGATTGCAGTGAGACAGGCCTGGTTCAAATCCTGGCCTGCCCACTTTATTTGAATGTGGCTTTGGCAATCACATAACCTTGCTAAGTCTTAGTTTCCTCACATGTCAAATGGAGGCTATAGCATCTACCTCATGGTACTAATGTAGCGAGTCAATGGGGTAGAGCACATAGTAGGCACTTAAGACATGTTAGTTGAATTTGAGGATAACTTACTAATCAAAAGTAATAGAATATTGTTCCCGGTATTATTTCCATCTTTAACAGTAAAACAGATACTTTGAATTAAATCAATCTAGGCCATTATTTGACAGGTAAAGTATTGGGTTGTCAGAAAAGTCATGACGTATTTTTTCTGTTTTACGTTGCAAAAATGTGTCATGACTTTTCCGACAACCCAATATTTGAGGAAGTACAACAGGCTTCTCCAAAACTCTTTAAATCCCACGTAGTGTCTATCCACTTCACAGGTGCCATAGCATGATTTAATAGACATACCACAAGTCCAGATGGCCAAGGTTCAAGTACCAACTCTGCCACTTTCTAGCTGTGTGACCTTGGACAAGTGTCTTAACCTATCTGTGTTATTAACACCATCTACAAAAGAGGAATACTGTTTAATTTTTATTAAACACTTGGAATTATTATGAGAATCAAGCAAGTTAAAACATGCAAACCTAACAGTAACTGGTATATTGTAAGCATGTGATAACAGTTATTTTTTTTTTAAGATTTTTTTTTTAAATTGGGGAATCGGGGAAGGGGAACAGACAAGTTGCTGTCCTTTCGTTCTTCAGTCTAGTTGTGGAGGACATTGCTTCACTGGCCCATGTTAGTATCATCATTTTGCTCTTCTCGGCTGAGGCAGATCGGTCACTGGCCTCTGGACAGCTGCTCACGGCGGCTCTTGGCAGCTCATGCTGGCTGCCAGCCACTCACTGTAGCCTATGGCAGCCCACTGCAGCAGGGGCTGCAGCCTACACCGTTGCCGGGGCTCATGCAGCACAGCTCCAGGTGGAGCTTTTGTTAGCTGTAGAGGGCAGTGTCACTTGCCCACATATATGGAATCCGAACCGGGCTGCTGGCATCCCAAGGTAGCTCTTTACCAATGCGCCACTCGATAGGCCCAACAGTTGTTATTATGATTATTATTCTGACTGTTATTCTAATTGTGCCTTCACCGATGAAAGGAATAAAAGCATCACTAGAACTAGAAGACATCCCCTTGCATCAGGAAAGCTACAAATGCAAGCTTGGGGAAGAAATGGCAGGTTTAGAGTCTCATTGCAACCATAACTCATATTCACTTTATGATAAATGCTATACTCTAGGAGTCATTATGAAAAGAAGAAAACAAGCTTTCCAAATCCCACCAGTGATGTCATGGTGTTCAGGTCACCCTGAGACCTCAGGCTACACTAGGATAGATCAATGGAAGGGCTCATAACCAGAAGTGGGATGTGTGGCCACAAACTATGAACAAACTCATCAGTAAGCAATATATTATTTTTAAATTCAGTAAACTGTAGCAGGGTATAAATTTATGTTTCTCCCTTTCATATTTCACCAGTCCAATGAAATGTTTTCAACTAGCTTTTTCTTTTTCTTTCTTTCTTTCTTTCTTTCTTTCTTTCTTTCTTTCTTTCTTTCTTTTTCCCCCCCTTATATTTTTGCCAACTTCTATTGCCTTATATTTGGAAAGATAGTTGGAAATACTGAAAACCCAGAGATTTGCCTCTTAAATTAAGTGTCATCTCAGAATCTACACAGAGGTGAACATCAAGGCAAAACAGAATTCATTTAATTAAAGAGACAGGGTTACCCCTTATAGTAGGATTGCTGGCATTTTTCAACCCAGCACCTACTTTCTGGCAGAAATGTCATTCGCTCTCCCCATATACAAACTCAAACCATAGGAGGTTACATAGGGGTAGCCATGTTCTTACAGATCCCAACCCCATGACCACTGGATTGATTCCCAGACTCAAGTATGGCCAATATTATCCCATCTACCTGGCTACAACTGGTTGGCACAGGGGATGCTGCCTGACTCCTCCCATTACCTCCAGCCTATCAGACACTGTCCAAGGACTGAGGCCATAGATACATAACTAAGTCCTCTTCAATAGTAGGAGCTATAAGACATACAATTTAGAGTACTGATAATGATGGTTCTCCTTTATGTAAAAGAAAGGAAAGAAAAAGAAGCAGTCTCCAGCGACACAGTGAAAAACAAAGAAAGAGGGTTAGTGATGCTCCAGTCCTCGTTCTAGTCTTTCCTGTATCCCAGATTTCTATGATTTGGTCAGCCAACCTCCCTTAGATTCCATGGGCTAATAAATTCTCCCTCCTAGCGAGTTGTATTTCTGTCTCTTGCAACCAAAAGGAGCTCTGAATAATAGGCCCCTAAATCCTGAAAAGAAGCAGAATGGCATTGCTAAAGATCGTAGTAGGTAAGCTTTGACACCTTCACCAAAAACCTTCTCAATTGGCTCTCACGAAGGGAAAAAAGGGACAGGCTGTGAGGTGTGGTGCAAAGGGCATGAAATAGGAAGTGTGCCAGGCTTTGGACTGAAGACACTTCTCTGCCATCCCCTAGTGAGTTACTCGGGCAGACCTGTTAGCCTCTGTAGGTCAGCGTTTCCAGGATTACAAGACTTCCAGACCCCTCCCAACCAAAAGGTGTTCAGAGTCATTTCTCTAAGGCAATTGGTTTTGAGCTATCAGGATTCACTGGTATCTGCCTAGCATAAGTTGTTTTTCAAAACTTCTTCTGTTAGCCTGGAAGCTGATTTTCTCATTCTCGTCCTTTCTTCAATTAAATCCAACACTTCTTGAAAACTGGCTGAAAGCCTACAGCTTGATGGGCAGGGAAAGAGGATTAACAAGAGTGGCTTGTTGGCATGATAAGACTAATGAAGAAGTAATGTGCGGTGATCACTTCTCTGGCGAGTTTAACCTTGGGAAGGATCTCACCAGGGCTGGTGCCTTTGAGAAAGGGCAGCAGATATTAGCCTAGGGTCGTACTCACCACGAAAGAACCCCTTAACCAAAGGCACTTGGAATTTGTTCAGGCCAGTCTGTGGGGAGCAGATGTCACCAGAAGCTTGGGGCTGGGATGTGAGCCAAGGTCGAGGAAGAAGTCAGGAAAACCCTAGTGACGGGTCTGCGGAGCCAGTGGCCATGTGTGTTATAAAGATGAAACACTTGCTTCCAACGTTTGCAGCCAGCTTTGCTATATCTGAGAAGAGTTGGGAGGAAGATGAAAAGCACCTGCCAAGCAGAGAGCAGCCTTGTCTGTGATGTCTGAAATGGCATGTTTAATCACTGCAGCACACTCCCTCTAACCTACTAATGACAGGAAGAATTTCCTAATGAAGTTATTGCTCTGCTGACTGAATTAATGATTTTCAGTTACAGTGCTTGTGAACCCCATTGGCTGCTCATGTATTAACTGAGACAGCACTTTGGAGATGCTGACCCTCCACAGCTAACTCATTGCAGGGGCCCAAGTGTTGGAAGAAAACAGGGCTAACCAAGGTGAACGGGCTGTGGTTGCCAGAACACTCTGAGCCTGATCAAGTATTCCGATTAGGAAAATGAGAAAGGGGAAGAAGAGGGTGAAAACTGTGTAAAAACGGGAAGGAAGGCATCAGAGGACACATAAGGCCACTCATGTCCCTGATCGGTGGTGGCCTCTGCCATCTCCTACACCCAGCTTCATACACCGCTCTCTTGGAGCATTCTCCCTCCCCGCCTTCAACCCCACACTCTCATCCCAAACCCCAAATTTTGAACCTACGTCGTTTGCCCAATAGTAAGTTTCATACTATGATCAAATATGTGGGAAAGAGAGAAAATAATTCTTTTTTTCTGAAAGTGTTCCTGAAAGTCATCAGAAGGGCATGCATCTTTAGAGGTGACAAGATCACCTGTGGCCTCACAGGGTCCACAGCGAGGATGACACACACGAGCCAGTCTCAAAGGCGACAGGCTGCATCCCACTTCCTGTGGCTGCCACGGTTGCCATCTGCGTCTGAGTCAGTCAGGGACTGAGCACACAGCAGGCTGGCGCAGCGGCTGCCAAATTACAGAGCTAGGAGCACTTAGGGCGGTGGGGAGGGGAGGGAAGGAGGAAGCTAACTAATAGCTTGCAAGCATGTCTTCTAAAAAGCATGTTAACCAAACAAGCTGCCATCCCTTAATCCCTCCCACTCCTGCCTGAATGTACACTAATTGAAAATTAAGTTTTCAATTTGAAGCCATTTTCTAATTCTGTCTCATTCAGGAGCAGTTAGAGCCCCAGTGTTCTGTTGAATTCCTAAAGTTCTTTTCATGAGCTCCCTCAGGAAGCGGACAAAAGAGCCTTGTCAACAAGTTACTGATGGCAGCAGGAGGGAAGGTGTGTGTATGGAGCGAGTCATCATGGAAGTCAAACAAAGCCAGGCCGGGACCAGACTAAAGAGTCTGCAGATCTTGACTGGAAATGGAAGACATTTCCACACACATTTTCCCATCGCCTCCTTGCTGTTAAGCTATAGTTGCAAAGGCCGGCCAAGTGGCTCAGTTGGTTAAGAGCTCACTCAAGAGTGTGAGCTCTGTGGGATTGCAGATTGGTGCAGCCACTATGGAAGTCAGTATGGAGGTATCTCAAAAATCTGGAAATGGAGCTACCTTTTGACCCAGCAGCTCCACTCCTAGGTATTTATCCTGAAAAACCCAAGGCACTTATTCAAAAAAAATGTATGCACCCCTATGTTCATAGCAGCACTATTTACAATAGCCATGACTTGGAAACAACCAAAATGCCCATTGGTAGGTGACTGGATTAAGAAACTGTGGTATATTTAATACAATGGAGTATTACTCCGCTATAAAGAAGAATGAAATCGTACCATTTGCAATGATATGGATGGACCTAGAGACTATATGTTAAGTGAAATAAGTCAGTCAGAGAAAGACAAATACCATATGCTCTCACTCATATGTGGAATCTGAAAAACTGTATGAATGAGCAAAGTAAACAGAAACTGTCTCATAGATATAGAGGAAAAATCAGGGTTGCTAATTGGGAGGAGGGTGGGGATGAGGGAAAAGGGGAAGGGATTAGAAGCAAAAATAGGCAACTACAATATTGCCACTGGGATATGAAAGACAGTTTGGGGAATATAATTAATAATGTTGTAAATATTTTGTGGGGTGTCAGATGGTCACATGTCTTGTTAGGGAGACCAATTCATGGATGGAGAAGAGGCTTGATCACTGCACTGTACACCTGAAGCTGAGGTTGCATAATATTGTATACCAACTGTAATTGAATATATAGATAGTCACGGGATGTGGATTATAATGTGGAAGGGAGTCAGAGGAAGTGTAATAGATATATATGATATGGGGGGGGAGGAGTGGGGTGGCGAATTGGGGGAGGGGGATTGTCACTTTGAGGGGTAAAAAGTATAACTATTGCACTGTGTTGTACCCCTGAAGCTAATTACTAAATAAATAAATAAATAAATAAATAAATAAAAAAGAGTGTGAGCTCTGAGCAATAGCAGTTCGATGCCCAGTCTGGGCTGAGCTGCCGTTGAGCTGCCAACAGGTGGCAGAATGGCTCAGCTTAAAAAAAAAAAAAAAAAAAAAAAAAGCTATAGTTGGAGCCTGGCAAAGGGGAGCTTGTCATTCGTAACGGTTCCGTCCCAGTGTGTTAGGAAAGACTGTGAGCTACCTGTGGGCAGGCTCTCTGATCTCTAAGGGTCATCGATCTTGACCTCCAAGGAATGAACCTACCTAAAAGGAGAGCAAGACATCGCAGTAAATAGTGGCAAGCCGGTTTATTGGGGGCCCTCTATTAAAAACTGAAAAGTTATCAAAATTGATGCATTTTTGCTTAGATTTAACCAAATTTCAGTCGTGATTATTCCAGAGCAAAGATAAACCATATATTGATTCCTTTGATTCCATAATTTTCCACACAATTATGTGATTGCACAATGGGGCATTCTTGATTTCATATTTAACTTACATAGCAAGAGCAAATAAGAGAGTCAGTTTTGGAAAATATTCAGTCTTCCTCAGTTTTCCCAAGGCACTCTCTTAAGCATTTGATAGTCTAACCATTCTCTCTTGAAGAAGCTCAGGCATCCTCATCCTTGTCTACCGCATTAACTTTTCAGGGTTCTTTGCAATCCTGTTTTGCCAAACATCATACATTTCAGAAAGGTTTCTAACATCAATGCCATTGACTTCATGAAATCCTACATCTTTTGCAGGATGCCTAGGTTTACTTTGCAATTGACTTACATTGAATTTGCATCGCATTTGTCAGATGTTGACTCTTCATAAATCATCAAGAGCCTGAGGTCCACTCCCAAAGACATCAGTTGACACAAAGGGATAGAGGCTAGGGCTGATCAGGGAAGGAGACCTAACTAGGAACTTCTCTGAGTGGTGAGTCCATTAATGGATATTTTCATTTGCAAAGCCCTTACCTATACAATTTCATAGAACCCCTGTGATTTAACTAACTCAGATACCTACTGCAGGTTGCTACAAATAGTGATTTCACAATAATCTAATCTTACTGGATGGTTGAGCTAGGAGGAAAGACAAGGAAGTCAGCTTCGTTTGGGAGCTCAAGTAATGAAGTCTTTCCAAGGCATCATTATAAATAAACTATGATAAATGATATGACCACTTCATCCCCTTCTCAATGTTTATGACAAGCAAGAATCTCATATGCATTGACTTAAATCTAGGTCTGAAAATGCAAATTTTATGATTCATTGGAACTTGAGTGACATATATGGGATGATAGAGAAACTGAAAGAAATCTTGGGGACAGAAGGAAATGGGTGAACAATATGTATGAATTTGCCTGCGACTTTAAGGAATGGGGGAGAGGAGTAGGATTGGTAGTGCAGAAGCTCAGGAAGCATCAAGTGGCAGGTAGACGCAAAAGGATCTGAGAAAACTGTAAGCCAGGGCTTGAGAGGAAAGGAAAAGAAAGATTCAAGGAGTTACCAATTCTCCTTGCTGGGAAGGGACTAGAGCACCAGCTATTGAAAGTGATGTTCACAGGGAGAATATCAGTGGTTCGTGGTTTGGGTGCTTTAGAGAATGTAGTTTCAATAAGGAACTTCTGAGTTATACTTGGTTTCCCACCAGATGCTGTAGCTCAAAGTCTGACACAACTGCTGCATGACCACAAGGAAGTGAACTAATTTCTCTGACCTTCTGCACCTCATTAATAAAATGAGGCTGTCTGTCTTTCAAAGAGTTTTGGAGGGTTAGAACTAATATCAATTCTATTATTGCAGATACTATATACTGTGTCTCTGCCACACATTAGTCATTTGCAAAGTGGCGGCTATTATAATGATGATAATATGGATGGGGCTAAGGTGTACCCAGCCAACCTGAAGACAGACAGGTAGAGTTGTGTTCAGCTAAACCAACAACAGTTTCTACTCCCTGATTCTGTTACAAAACAGACTTTGAGCTCTACACAAATGACTACAGAGCAAGCACTAAGAAATGGGAAGTCAGAGTAAAGCAAGGAAGCTCCCATAGCTGTGTAGGCCTCAGCAGAGTTGAGGCCAATTGAGAGAAGCACCCCAGGTCTGCACCTTCTCAGAGCAGCCAGGAGCCGTGGGTGTGGCCTGACCTGTCTCAGCCCAGAAATGAGTCCGTGTGTGGGAAATCTTTTTACTTCTTAGCATCACAAAATTAATCGCAGGAAAAATAAACATAGTTGCAGTACCAAATCATGAGAAAGGCACGACGCTTGGTAGGTTAATTCCTGGTTCCCTGAAAATGATAACATCAATGTCATGCTTTCATCCTCGCGTTGTGTCTTCTAGAAGCAGAACCTGACACTGGGGTTCAGGTGCACGTCACTTACTGATGCCACACTCTTAGGAGGGAATTATAAGGGAGTGAGGCAGTAGGAAAGAACGGAGCAAGAACGTGGTCTCGGGCCAGCCGGTTGGCTCAGGTGGTTAGAACACAGGCTCATAACACCAAGGTTACCAGTTCGATGCCCACATGGGCCAAGGAGATGCCCTCTCCACAACTAGATTGAAGACAATTACTTGACTTGGAGCTGATGAGTCCTGGAAAAATGCCCTCCACAACTAGAATGAGAGTATCAAATCCTAACCACTAGACCACCAGGGAGCCACTCTCCACAACTAGATTGAAACAACTAGACTTGGAGCTGATGGGTCCTGGAAAAGCACACTGTTCCCAAATAAAAATTAAAAAAAAAAAAAACGTGGTCTCAAGTCAGGTCTAGCTTTGGTCAGTAAACCAGGTGGGCGGGTCAACTTCCCAGGCATCTCCAAGAAAGTGGCTCCTGTCAGTTAAGGACAATTATCGATTCGAGGTCACTGGACTAATCTATTAGCCATGGCTCGGAAGGGGTACACCAGCAGATAAAGATGTCTGGGAGGGGCACCAGCCGTTCCTACTACAACATTGTTCTAGATAGGTACTTTCAGCATATTAATTCATGACAATCCTATGAGATTCTCCCAATTTACACGGGAGAAAAGTGAAGCTCAGACAGACTAAGCAACTTGCTCTAAGTCACCCAGCTTATGTGGCAGGGCCAGGATTTGAACCCTGGCACTCTGTTTCGGGAACCCATATATCTGGCCATTTTTCTACCTTATGAGATACTGTTATAGGTTGAATTGTGTGCCCTCCCCTACTCCACCCCCCCAAAAAAAATGTTAAAGTACTAATCCCCAGTACCTCGGAATGTGACTTTATTTGGATATAGGGTCATTGCAGATTAATTAGTTAAGTTGAGGTCATACTAGAGTAGGGTGGGCCCCTAACCCAACATGACTGGTGTCCTGACAAGAGAAGACACAGGCATGTGAGGGAAGAACGCCATGTGAAGACGGGGCAAAGATCAGATTTATACAGCTACATGCCAAGGATGACTAGGAAACCACCAGAAGCTAGGAAGAAGCGAGGAAGGATTCACGCCTACAGATTTCCAAGAGAGCATGGCCTTGATTTCACACTTCCAGGCTCTAGAACTAACTGGGGACAAGTAAATTTCTGCTATTTTAAGCCATTCAGCTTGTGGTGCTTTGTTACAGCTGCCCTAGGATACTAATACAAGTACTAAGGGCAGGTACTAAACACTGGAGAAGAAGAGACTGGTATAATTATTCATTTTAAGCTCAAAATAATGATTTATATTTTTATAATACAAAATATAGATTATAACCCTAGGGAAGTGTTTTAAAATGACATGTATACACAAGGAATTCATATAGCCCTCAGAGAGAGCTTAAGCTGTCATGGCTTAGAGTCATCCTGGCTTGAGTTATAATTCTAGATCAATCATTTATTTAGCAGGGGCACAGCCTTGCACAAATGTATTGACTTCTCTGCTCTTTAGTTTTCTCATTTGTGGAATGGTGACAATAAGAGTACCCTCTCCTTAGAATTGTAAGGGGGAGTGTATGAAATAATATATTTAGCATATGGCCTGGTACATAACATGCACAGAATGTTGGCTATCATTTCTAATACTAATTTGAAATGCAATCACTATGGACTTGGAAAACCTGAGCTCATGTCTCAGTTCAACTCCTGGATACTCCCACACTGCCAAGCCACCTCTCCTCAGCCATACATGAGAATGAGCCAAAGCATTGTTGGAAAGGTACAGCGATCAAATAGGACCATATGTAAAGGCCCTTTAAGAATAACAATACTCCTTACAAATATAACCCATGATGACAATGCTAGTTTATTATTCCCCATTGAATTAAGGAGAACTATGTATAGGCTGGTAGAAGGACTCATTTCCTTCTGAAACCCTGTATGCCAAAACCTCTCAAACTTGAACACATATAAAAGTCACCTGGGTTGCTTGTTAAACTACAGATTCTGATTCCACAGGTCTGGGTTGAGGCCTAAGGGTATTGCTAAGAAGCTTGCAGGTGATGGCCATGCTATGGGTCCAAAATTCACTGGGATGTGTCGACACCTTGCAAATACCATGAGATTTACCAAGAAGATGGGGTTCATCTCTTAACCGTTAAGACTGGGTGCCCTCAGGAATTTCACAAGGTAATATATCCTGGTTCTGGGAACAGACTAGAAGGCCTTTTGTTACAAATATAAAGCACTGTATCTGTGCTTGCTGTGTTAGGGATAAACACCATTAAAAGAGCTCTAGAGAAGTCCCTCTGGGTGGAGATGGATGCCTATTTGTGCCCGGAGGGGTGCTTAATGCTTCCCAAAGGAGACCCCTCAATCTGAATTGTTTCAACCACTCCGAATGGCCTCCTCCCACAACACAGCCTATACTGGGACTGAAGAGTAAATGCTGAATAAAGAAAAAGGATGGAGACTTATTGCCCCCTACTGGATTAAGAAAGATAAAGGTATAGTAAAATATTCCATTTACTCCAGCTCTTAAATCTGAGAAAGGACAAAATATGGAGGTAGGGAGGGGGATAATGTCTAGAATGGCAAAAGACCATAGAAACGGTAGGTTCAATCCCTCTGATCACCAAGTGCGGCCCTGAAGCCTAAGCCAACCAGGCCTGATGCTATCTCTTTCCTCAATCTCTTTGCCAATTCCCAGAAGAACAACAGCTACAATCATTCTCACTTACTCATGTGAATCATACTTTTCTAGCACTTTCCAAGGGTACACATTATGCCAGGTTTGAGACTGCAGGAGTGAACACTGGGCTACCTAAAGTTTGCTGCCCAATAAGGTAGCC
Source organism: Aselliscus stoliczkanus (assembly GCA_033961575.1). Classification (NCBI taxonomy): domain Eukaryota; kingdom Metazoa; phylum Chordata; class Mammalia; order Chiroptera; family Hipposideridae; genus Aselliscus; species Aselliscus stoliczkanus. The sequence goes on from CM066736.1 coordinate 120,341,681, forward strand.
ACTGGCTACCTTATTTTTTTTTAAGTCATTGAAACCAAATCAAACTTAAAATTTAGACCCTGCATTTTCCTAGCCACTTTTCAAGCACAATACGTCCTTACTTAACGTCTGTCAAGTGGTTCTACAACTTTAAACAAACTGAGAGATAACGAAACCAGTTTTACCACAGGCTGATCGATATAAACAAGAGTTAAGTTCCTACTGCATCTCCTCAAAGTTATAACAAAACAAAGTTACTGGAGGACCTGCTGCACTCAAAAGCCACATGTGACTCTTGGCTACCATCCTGAACAGTGCAGATACACGATATTGTATTTCCATCACTGCAAAAAGTTCTGTTGGAAGATGCTGTCTAGAAGGAGAGAGAAGCATTGAGCAAATCCACAAATAAATGGATTCAATAATTGCTTCTTTCAGTATCTCCAGATATGGTGGCATCAATCTTAAAAGGCCTGCAGACCCTGGGCAAGAATTTACCTTCTGAGATGGATTACCCATGTCAACCCAAGGCCCAAATTTTATAAATAAGGGGAGACTAGAGGCCATCTGCTGGCAGGGGCTTCTCAGGTGCTCTCTCGGCCGGGTAGACTCTGTGACCGAATTCTCAACTTCCAGTATTATGCCCTGCTCATTTTACTTCAGCTATATCAGCTGTTATAAAGGAGTTCCTGGTTTTGCCTTTCAACCAATGGACTGAGACCTGCCCCATCCAATCAGAACTGTATCATAATAACCAATCGGGATACTAATACCGACTAATCGAAACTGCGCAACTGGCACCTAATGAGGAACCAGGGTGGAAATTTTCTCTATTAAAACACCTCCCTTGGGCCGGCCGAGTGGCGTGGTGGTTAAGCACTGGCTTGGGAAGCCAGCGGCCCTGGTTCAGATCCCATATATGAGGGCCAGTGACACTGCCCTCAAAAAAAAAAAAAAAAAGGACCTCCCCTTTGTCTCCATGGAGACCACTGGGTTTTTTTGCCAGAGGCTGAATCTCCCCAGTCCCCAAACTGCTTACCTGAATAGAGTATCTCCTTTTTCCGCTCCAACGCCATTTGGATTTGTTTACAGGCCTCTGACCCACGAGTGAAAAGTTGTGCCCAAGTTTCTTTCCTATCCCACAGATTTGAACCTGGATTTGACTCAATGCCTGGGCTGCCTCCAGCAGGCTACACCCACTGAGAAGAGCTCTCTTCCTCGAGGTAGAAGGTGCTTACTGAGTGAATCTTAGGGGGTTCCCAAATCCTAGAACCCCAATGAATCCAAATGGACCAATATTCCCATTTTTGTCATCCCTCAGAAGGTAAACCTTTCTGGGCTTCACAACCTGGGAAATCTGGACCCCTGTCTGGGTCCCACTATGTAGCTATAACTTGGCAGTTATTTAGCCTTTCCATCTCTCAATCTTCTCACTTTTAAAATCACATAGAATAGTAATCCCATAGGATCTTATAAGGTTTTTTTCTTTTTTTAATTGAGGTATAATGACAAATAAAATTGTAAGATATTTAAAGTGCAAAAAGTGATAATATATACGTAATGAAAGGATCCCTGCATTGAGTTAATTAACATATCCATCACCTTTTTTGTTTCTTTTTGGTGAGAATAAAATGAGTTTAAATATGAAGCAGGGCCGGCCGAGTGGTGCAGTGGTTAAGCGCTGGCTTGGGAAGCCAGCGGCCCCGGTTCAGTCCCACATATGAGGGCCAGTGACACTGCCCTCAAAAAAAAATTTTTAAAAATAAAAATATGAAGCAAACTTTACAAACCACTTAGCACAATGTCTGCCACATAGTAATCATGCAATTGTCATAACAGAATGATTGGAGAGACAGTAGAATGTATACCTCTAAGTCAGACCACCTGGTTTAAATCCTGTCTTGGCTCAGCCACAACTAGCTTTGTTACTAGGCAACTTACTTTTATCCTCATTTGTAGATTAATAACAATACCTACTTTAAAAGGTTGTGGTAAGGATTAAACGTACAGATAATTTATGTAAAGTATGCTAAACTTATAATTTATGTAAACTTAGCATAGTAACCTACCAAGCACATAGTAACTTCTCAGTAAGAATTAGCTATTAATACTATTAAATAGAGGACAGAGAGAAGGGAGGGACGCAACCAAGCACCCCAGCAAACAGGAGCCTCGGGGATGGAGAGTGAGCGCCATCTAGTGGTGGTAAGTGCAGCAAACAGTACAGCCAAAGAACCCCAGACTTCATCCTGAATTTAATATTCCCAAATAAGTTCTTCTAGCTTCCCCCCACCCACCTCATCAAAGTCGTGACCCAGTTCTAGAGGTTGATATAAGAGAAGAGGGGCTGGGGGGAAGCAAAACAGAGATGTAGTTTTCTAAAACCTTCTGGGCCAGCCCTAGTAAAATACTCAAAACCCTTAAACTGGCTGTCAGGAAAGTCTTGAAAGCTCTTGAAGTCCCAGGGATGAAATTAACAGAGTTCAGAGAAGTTAAGCTGCATCTTAGGTGTGTTTTGTTTTGTTTTGTTTTTCCCACTACGTCAGTGTCTTCCTCCCCTTCCCCAATGTACAACTTTCTCACTTCTGCAAAGCAGCATGGTGCCCGGGAAAGGGCATCTCACAGATGTGAGTTCAAGCCCAGCTCTGCCTTAGTAGCTCTGAACTTTAGGAAAGTCATTTCGTCTCACTAAACCTCAAGTTCCTTATCTATAAAATGGATCGGTACTGCCCAGTGGGAGTACCGATGAGACAGGGTTGGGCTCAAGTCCTAGGCACGAACTTGGCTTTTCTGAACTGCCCATTTCTCTACCACCAGATGCGACCAGTAATTCCAACCATGATGAGTTAGGAAAATCAAATGAACTAAAGTTTATAAAACACCGGACTTAGAGAAGGCATTAAAAATATAGTTCTCTTCATTAGTTATTCTGCATGTTTGTTGTGAGGTTGAAATGAAATGATGTACATGAAAGTTCATAACACAATGCCTGGCACACAGTAAAAGCTGTATGTTGTGGACACAGTGGGACACCACCCAGATCCCCCCATCAAAAGTAAACCTTCAGTGGTGATAGCTGAGAGCTCACAGCTGAGTCCTTTTCTGGGCGTTGTTTTCAACTAACAACAGCTGCCTTGCCCAAGGTCAGATGCCTTACGAGGGGTGGCCTACACCCAATGACTGGTCAATTTGTGGGTTTAAAGGCCCAACTTGATTGCCTCATTTGGCTCAACTTTTCAGGGTCACTCCAGCTTCACAGCTCCCCATGGGATGACCAAGGCCTCTATTGTGGCTGAATCACACCCCAGCTTACCCCACTCCCCTTTCTTGTTTCCTTCACTTCCCCACAGCTGTCATCCAGAGCTTTTCCCAATGAATTCACTTTGTGCAAATCTTCTGAGTCTGCTTCCTGGAGAATCATCCTGAAACACTTAAATGTTAATTCTTTCTTGCACTCCCCCAAGTCCCTGTATCAGAGCCCCTCTTAAGAGGCCCCAGAACCAACATAAGTGGAGATTGGCTTCAGGCCACAGCAGAGCACTGCCCAATTAGCCCCACAAGTGGAACACCCAAAGGGCAGTCCCAACAGTCACCAGAGCCCACTGGGGTGAATCCCACTCCATGTGTAAGCCCCCCAACACAATAGCCCATAAGCTGTGGATGTGGCCAAACCCCACAGCAAGTCAGCCTGAGGATCAATCCCACCTACTGATGTGCCAATAGCAATCAAGACTCAAATATAACAAGAGGGCACATACAACCCACAAAAGGGACACTCCTGGAGCACCCAGCTCAGGAGACCAGGGAGACTGTGCCAGGGCCCCACAATGCGTCTACTACATAAGTCCACCCAGCAGGAGATGTAGCCATTCTACCTAATACATAGAAACAAACAGAGAGGCAGCCAAAATGAAGAAACTAAGAAATATGTCCCAAATGAAAGAATAGGAGAAAACTCCAGGAAAAGAACTAAACAAAATGAAGGCAAGCAACTTAACAGAACCAGAGTTTAAAATGTTTGTTATAGGAACTTAGTGAGAACTTCAACAAAGAGATAACAAGCATAAAAATGACATAAAAACCATAAAAAAGAATCAGTCAGAAGTGAAGGATGCAACTACTGAAATGAAGAATGCACTAGAAGGAATCACCATCAGAGTACATGAAGCAGGGGATCAAATCAATGATTTGGAAGACAATGTAGCAGAAAACACCCAATCAGAACATCACAAGGTAACAAGAATTTCTTTAAATGAGGATAATCTAAGAGACCTCTGGGACAACATGAAGCATAAAAATATTTGCATCATAGGGGTACCAGAAGTAGAAGAAAGAAAGCAAGGGATTGAAGAAATAGTTACTAAAAACTTTCCTAACCTGGCAAAGGAAATAAGACATACAAGTCCAGGAAGCACAGAGACTCCCATACAAGGTGAACACAAACAGGCCCACATCCAGACACATTATAATTTAAATGGCAAAAGACAAAGAGAGAACCCTAAAAGCAGTAAGAGAAAGGCAACTAGTAACTTACATGGGAGCTCCCATAAGATTGTCAGCTGATTTCTCAAAATAAACTTTGCAGAAACATAAACGGATTGACAGGAAATATTCAAAGTGATAAAAAGTAAGGATCTACAACGAAGACTACTCTACCCAGCAAGGCTATCAGTTAAAATTGAAGGACAAATAAAAAGCTTCCCATGGGCCGGCCAAGTGGCTTGGGATGCCAGCGGCCTCGGTCGGATCCCACATATGAGGCCCAGTGACACTGCCCTCTACAGCTAACAGCTCCACCTGGAGCTGGGCTGCGAGCCCCGGCGACGGTGTAGGCTCCAGACCCTGCTGCAGTGGGCTGCCATGGGCTACAGTGAGTGGCCGGCAGCCAGCATGAGTTGTTAATAACCACGGTGAGCGACATCCAGAGGCCGGCGACCGATCTGCCTCATCCAGGAAGAGCGCAATGACGATATCAACATGGCCAGTGAAGCAACGTCCTCTGCAAATAGACTGAAGAACCAGAAGACAGCAACTTGTCTGTTCCTCTTCCCCGATTCCCCAACGCTGTTCCTCTCCCCCAATTCCCCAATAAAATCTTTAAAAAAAAAATAAAAAGCTTCCCAAACAAGAAAAAGTTAAAGGAGTTCATCACCTCCAAACTAGTATTACAAGGAATGTTAGAAGGACTTCTTTAAGGTGGAAAATAAATAAATAAAATCAAAATTCTGAAAAATAGGGCCGGCCGAGTGGCGCATTGGTTAAGCGCTGGTTTTGGGATGCCAGCAGCCCCAGTTCGGATCCCACATGAGGGCCAGTGACACTGCCCTCTACAGCTAACAACAGCTCCACCTGGAGCTGGGCTGTGCGAGCCCCGGTGATGGTGTGGGCTGCAGCCCCTGCTGCAGTGGGCTGCCATAGGCTACAGTGAGTGGCCCACAGCCAGCGTGAGCGGCTGGCAGCCAAGCGTGAGCTGCCAATAGCCGCAGTGAGCGACATCCAGAGGCCAGCGACCGATCTGCCTCATCCGGGAAGAGCGCAATGACAATACCAACAGTGAAGCAACATCCTCCGCAACTAAACTGAAGAACGAAAAGACAGCAACTTGTCTGTTCCCCTTCCCCGATTCCCCAACACTGTTCCCCTCCGCCAATTCCCCAATAAAATCTTTCAAAAAAAAAAAAATTCTGAAAAATAAAATGGCAATAGCTAGCTACATATCTATCAACAATTAATTTCAATGTAAATGGATTAAATGCCTCAATAAAAGACATACGGTGGCTGCATGGATAAGAAAAAAAAACCATACATATGCTGCTTATAAGAGACTCTTCAGATTTAAAGACACACAGAGACTGAAAATAAAGAGATGGAAAAAGATGTTTCATGAAAATGGGAATGGAAAAAAAAAAGCTGGGGTAGCAATACATACACCACACAAAACAAACTTTAAAACAAAGACTATAATAAGGGACAAAAAAAAGGACCCAGTAATCCTATTTCTCGGTATTTACCTGAAGAAACCCAAAAATACTACATCTAGGGGATGTGTGCTTCCATATGTTCATTGCAGCATTATGGAGGCAGCCTGGGTGTCTCTTGATGGATGAATGGATAAGGAGGAGGTGGTACATATATACAATGGAATATTGCTTGGCCATGGATGGGAATAGTTCCTGCCGTCTGCGGTGGCATGAATGGAACTGGAAGGTATTGTGCTGAGTGGAGTACGTCAGACAGAGAAAGACAGATGCAATGTGATTTTGCTTATATGTGGAGTCTAAAACACATAAACAAACAAAGCAAAACAGAAACACACTCATAGATAGATACAGAGAACATTTTGATGGTTGTCAGATGGGAGGGGCTTATGAGGGTGGGTGAAAAATGGGAAGGGATTAAGAAGTACAAATTGGTTGTTACACAGTAGTCATGGGGATATGAGGTATAGCAGAAGGAATATAACAATAATATTGTAATCACTATGTATGGTGTCAGATGGGTATTAAATTTGTTGTAGATGGGAGGGAGTTGGGGGACAGCGTGAAAAAGGTGAAGGGATGAGAAGTATAAATTGGTAGTTAATAATAATCATGGGGATATAAAGCATAGAGAATATAGTCAATAATATGGTAATAGCTATGTATAGTGCCAGGTGAGTACTAGACTAGTCAGGGGGATCACTTTTTAAATTATACAAAAATCTAACCACTATGCTGTACATCTGACATTAATACAAAATAATATCAAATGTTAAATGTAATTGAGAAATTTTTAAAGGGGGTAAAATTTTTTAAAGGGAGTAAGCGGTTAAAATTTCCAGGTATATTGGGCCAGCCGAGTGATGCAGTGGTTAAGCGCTGGCGCTGGCTTGGGAAGCCAGTGGCCCCGGTTTGAATCCCACATATGAGGGCCAGTGACACTGCCCTCAAAAAAAAAAAAAAATTTTCCAGATATAAAACAAATAAGTCATAGGGATATAATGTACAACATGGGGAATATAGTCAACAATATTGTGATAGCATGGTACAGTGTTAGATGGACTTAGGTGATCACTTCTTTAGGTATATAAATGTTGAACAACTACAGCGTACACCTGACACTTATATAATATTGTATATTAGCTATATTTTTCGATAAAAATATTTTTAAAAAATAATTAAGATATTGAAACAAACGAAAAACCTAACACCTCAACTTCACTTTCTTCCCCCTTTAAACTGAGATTAATTACTACCATGCTTCATATTTCCAAAATTTTTTAGGCAAAAGACATGGAGGTGAGAACTCTTAAGGAAATAATATATTTTATAAAAATGTAAGGAATTAGGAAACTATTGACTTGATTGATAGTGAGTTCATAATGTTAATAGCCACATTTATTGAATATTTAGTATGTGCCCTGCACTATGATAAATACTTTACATGGATGATGTCATTCAATTGTCACAAAAATCATAAAGGTAAATTACTGTTATTATCGTCATTTTATAACTGGGGAATTATATGATTTAGAGTATTATATGATTTGCCCAAGTTCAGGTAGTGATTAAATAGATGGAAGGTGGATTTGCTTCCAGAAACAGCACTGTTTTCCACCATGTCTACTGCCCTCTAGAACTGAAATAATTACAAGGAGGGACTCTATTTTCTTGATGATGAACCCTTCATTATGCAAAAATTCTAATTTTTGAAGACCATTACTTAGAGTTGTAGCAATTCTAGTAGAAATTCCAGGAAATCTGAGGCTTCTGGGTACTATCTGGATTGGTGAGTCAGAAGCTACCATTTTATGGGGACAGCTGACAGAACATAATGACATAACAAGACGATCAGGCTAAAAGACTTCCATTCCACTAACTTCAACTGCCTCTTATGCAGCTTGAAGTCGTCCTGCTCAGACTTCATGGAGCCCTGGAGTCGCAAGGCAGGAGGACAGAGACTCCAGCATTTATTTGGGACTTAGGAGTTGGCACCTTCCACTTGCAGCAAAAGGAGCACTTCCACAACCATTGCTTTTTGGCCCTCCTAGAACCTTTCCACAGGAAGCTAAAAACACATGCCACTGACTTTTCAATGTTCCTAGTGCCAGGCCTAAGAAATGAGGGCATTCCACCCCGGGGAGTAATCAGGAATGAAGTCATAGCCATGGAATGTTCTCAAGAACGAGGACACCTGGAAAAATGAGAAGGATGTGGCAGATTATTTCCGTTGTTTACTGCAGCAAAACAAATTGTCCCAAAACTTAGTGGCCTCGAACAAAACAGGACCAGTAAACTACAGTCCATGGGCCAAATTCTGCTCGCCACCTGTTTTTGAAAATAAAGTTTTCTTGGGAGACAGCCATACCTATTTGTTTATGTTATCATCTATGGCTGCTGTCACACTATGATGGCAGAGTTGAGTAGCTGTGACAGAAATTGTCTGACCCGAAAAGCCTGACATATTTACACTCTTGGCCCTTTCCAGAAAAATTCTGCTGACGAATGGCCTACAACAATGGTTTTTATGTCTCACAGTTCTATGGTCTGACTGTGCTGTTCTATTGCTGGCAAGTCCTGGGCTAGCTCAGGCAAGCTCATTGGGCTGCAGGGTGACCTGGGGGATGGACTCGGTGGAGACAGCTGGGATAACTGCACCTCTCTGTCCCTGTGGCCCATCATCCTCAAGGAGGCTACGCCACATTTCCCCACATGGTCACATGGTGGTGTCACAAGCCCACACAAAAAGGTTTATCAAGCCCCTTCTTGCATCATGCTTGTTGATATTCTATCTGCCAAACCAAGTCCCATGAGCAAGCCCAGGGTTAATGTGGAAGGTGACATTACACAGGGTATGAATACCAGGAGGGGGGGTATATTAGAAGCCACCAAGACTCCAGCAGACCGCCTTCGGCTTGGAACTGCACCATCGGCACTCCTGGGTCTCTGCCAGCTGGCCCACATCTCAGATTTGAACTCACCAGCCTCCATAACCAAATGAGCCAATTCCTTATAATAAATCCTTTTCTATTAGTATACATATTCTAATGGTTCTATTTCTCTGGAGAACCCTACACCAAGCCCATTACAGGTTTTAGAGAAAAGGCGTCAGCTTTGGTTGTCCTCTTCTCAACATTAGGACACAGAAAAGAGGAACCATTGTCCCTTGATTTGCAAGAAAGAAAAAAAAGAGAAAACTTTCACAGACCCTCACATTGAGAATCTCTTACCCATTGAGTAAGCAGCACAGTCAGAAGCAGGGCTGCCTGATTCCCAGCCACCTGTTCTTAACCCCTTGTCTTAACCCCTTGTAGTGGGTTTAACAGTAGTCCCCAAAATAATATACTTACTTTCTAATTCCCAGAACCTGGCAATGTGACCTCATTTGGGGAAAAAAAGGGAGAAGGGTCTTTGTAAAATCAAGTAAATTCAGGATCTCGAGATGTGGCCATCCTGGATTACCTGGCTGGACCATAAATCCTATGACAAGTGTCCTTATAAGAGACACACAGGAGAGATTTAATAGATGCCATAGCTGTTGTTTTAAGCCACCAAGTGTGTAGTAATTTGTTATGACCTCCACAGAAAACTAATGGACCCCTGTTTTCAATACTGGGGGTACATTCAGAGAGAGCAAATTGACCTCCAGAGAGCAATTTGCAGTGACCAAGGATCATTCATTCTTAAAATATATATATGAATAAAATCTTAAAATGGTACAAGGGTAGGGAGCTAATGTTGATTGGGCACTTGCTATGGGCTAGGCACTGTCCTAGGCACTGATCTCTATTATTTCATTTAATCTTCACAACAACCTTATAAAGTAGGTTTCACTAAGTATGTAAAGCCCTTCTGATAAGACCCAAATTGGATTTTAAGTTTGGATGTGCCTGAATAAAGAACTGTGCGACTCCAGACACAACACATCTAAGAAATAAACACATTGAACCAAGAGGCAGTTATGCGTAGTAGTTAGGAGTGTGGCCATCCAAGCCAGACTGTCTGTATATGAACCCCAAAACTTCTACTCCCCAGCTGTGTGACTGTGGACCATTTCTGTGCCTTGATTTTTACATCTCCTGAATGGAGATAATGCTGGAACCTGCCTTGTATAAGGTTGTCGTGAGTAAACATATGTAAAGCATTTAGGACCAAGCCTGGCAGATAGCAGCCCTTCCGTAAGGCTTAGCTATTATTCTAACAAACATGCTCTTAAGCACACAGTAAACACTCAATGGATATTCGCTATTATTATCATCATTAGCTCAATTAAGACCCAGTTAGACTTTAATCTTTCTCTGATTTTTCTAGAGAATCATGATCTTTTTTCTGCTAGAATTAACAAAGCCTCCTTGGAAAACAGAAATTGGATTAAAATAAAAGCTCTCAGAGTGTAGGCTCTCAGATTGATCCAAAGTACAAGGCGTATAAAGTAATGGCAAGGGAGGGGCGTGTTCCTTTAAGCCTTTCACCATATGTTTAATAGAGAATTAAACCCAATTTCATAACTACAAAATAAATAGGTTCAAAGATAGGCACAGCATTTGAAATATCACACTTTTTTAGAGCAAAAGCCACTGATTATTAGGTAAGTGGGGGAAAGGGAGGTAAGAAGAAAGAGGGAATGGTTCTCCCAAAAGTAAAGTAAAATAATAATAAAAATAAAAACAAAGTAAACAATTCCTACTGCCAAGAAATCTGTAGGAGGTTTTGCCATATTCTAATAAGCTGGTCAGAAAAGTTTGAATTTGTTTGTTTATTCCTTAGTTTATTCCTTCATTTATTTAACATTTACTGACCATTAATAAGTAATCCCTGATCACCAAGTTTTAGGTCTGACAAGTAAGTTCTCGAAATCATCCTAGAAAATGTGCTACATATCTTATTGCTGAATATCACTACAGTCACCTTAGAAGTACTCCCCTTGGGAAGCTATGCACCAATGCCAGCGCCTAGTCCACCCTTCAAAGCAATTTTGTAACTCTTCCAGGAATGGCTATCACAGCTGTCGTCCTATTACCCTTGATGTCCTGAATGTCATGAAAATGTCTTCCTTTCAATATTTCCTTTATCTTTGGATAGAAAAAGAAGCCACTGGGGGCCAGACCAGGTGAGTAAGGAGGGTGTTCCAATACAGTTATTTGTTTACTGGCTAAAAACTCCCTCACAGACAGTGCCGTGTGAGCTGGTGCATTGTTGTGATGCAAGAGCCATGAATTGTTAGTGAAAAGTTCAGGTCATCTAACTTTTTCATGCAGCCTTTTCAGCGCTTCCGAATAGTAAACTTGGTTAACCGTTTGTCCAGTTGGTACAAATTCATAATAAATAATCCCTCCCTCTGGTATCAAAAACGGTTAGCAACATTGTTTCAACAAATGTGCAAACTTAATTGTCAAACATGGTGTTACCTAGTGGTGGGATCTACAAATAACGGCAATACAGGCTAGAAAGACTTGAGTGCCATACAGGGTAAATAAAAGGGAAGAGATATTCACAGCAGATTTCCGGGGAAAGAACTAAACCAGATAATTTCCCAGATCTTTCATGGTTCCTGTGAGGCTGACTCCAGACCAAGACATTGGTCACATACTATATGAACAAGGTATCAGTATATGGAAGCATTCTGTAGGCTGACTGTACTGTATATTGATATTATTGCTTTACTTTTATAAGCCAAATATATTTTATTTGTGCATTTCATTTATTGTTTGTCTCCCTCTCCCAGAATGCAAACTTCATGTCTACTTGGCTTGGCTGCGTTCTCATACAGTGCCTGCCTCATAGGAGATATTCAAGAAATACCTGCTGAATTATGATCCAAAACATAGCCTCTACTCAAGTATGCAGCTTGATAGAATGGAATCCAGATGACCTTCAAACATTCCCATTTAGAGAGGATGCTATACAACTCCCCTAAAAGGGGATCAATAGCCTCCTCACCTCTCCGTTCTCTAGTACCAGTCCCACCCTCCTCCATCTGTACACATGGGTCCCCGGCAGCCATGTTTTTTATTTTGTATGACCTTACTTTCCTGGTCTTAACTGATTGGACCACAGCACACATGGAACCTAAGCTGAGCCAATTCAATTTTCTCTTCTGGGACTTAATTTCACCTTTGTAAGAATGAAGGAAGTTTGACAAAATGACCTCTGAACTCCTTCACACATCCAATGGCAAGGAGAAATAATATATATATATATATATATATATATATATATATATATATATATATAAAAGTACTAAAGTCTTTGTAGAAAAGCTGGACACTATAGAAAAGCACAAAGAAGGAAATAAAATCATCTATTTATCAGAGTTTATAATAACAAAAATAAAAACCAACCTACATATCCAAAGAGAAATGGATAACTAAACTATGGTACGTCAATACTAGGCAGTACTGTCATGGAAAGATCTACAAAACATATTGTTAAGTAACAAAAGGTGCAATGTGCTATTGTATGTTGTACAATATATAAAGGTCTATAAGAGTATACTGGTAGCCATAGTTACTGGTAGCCATAGTTACTTCTGGGGAAGAGAGATGAGAAGAGGAACTTTTGCTGTTTACGTGAAGTATTTTTATAGTATTTGAATGCATTATGATGACACTGTATTCTTATGTAGCTTGTTAAACTAAAGAAAAAAAAAACAAAATTATGAAAAGATACTCAATAAAAAGTAGAGTTGAGTGAGACAAGAGACAAGGGAACCATTTAGGAAGCCATGGACTTTGCTCAAATGGGAGGGGATGGGTACCTGAGCTGGGGCAGAAGGGACAGTGAGGAAGATATAAATGTGTGACAGATTTAAGGTGTAGCATTGTGACGAGTGATTGATTAGAGTGGTGAGGAGCGGAGAGTGTTCGGGGGTGAGAGGCAATATACTTTCATAGTAAAGAGCATGGGCTTTGAAATTCAGCTGCAAGATTCAAAGTCCAATTCAACCATTTACCAGTAAAGGACATTGGGCAAGCTAATTCACATTTCTGTGTCTCAGATGGCTCATTTGCCAGTGGAGATGATATTCTCATTTCCTAGATCACAGAGTTTTTGTGAGTCACTTCCTATAAAGTCCTTAGAATTTTATCATTGCTCAATATGTGTTGGTTATCATTAGAATGACTCCTATTTTTATTACCATCATCAACATTATTATCATTAGGACCAATCAATCCTAGGCCCTCAGCTTAGATGACCAGCTGGAAATAGGGAAAAATATAAAATGATTTGAAGCATTCTCCAGGACTGAGATTCAGAGAAGAATAAGGAAACCAAAAAGAATTCACAAACCAGATTATTGGGGCTAACTAATAGACTGCATGTGGGGAGGGAAGGATATATTGTTGAATGAAACTGCCTGGCAAGTTAGTTAAGGATTCGGTTTAAAGGAACTTGTATAAATAACTATATCTTAAAACAGAGAAATGCTGGTTGAGTCTTTTTCCTCTTTATAAACTTATGTCTAAAATTTTACATCGAACTAACATAGCCTCACGTCCTATCTCAGATCTTTTACACATACACCCAATGCTATGTGGAATACCCAACTTTAGGGGTGTAATTAAAATACACCTTTATTATTGTCTTCCATTATCTCTTTAAAATTTATTCAGGTTGAGTAATCTCATTCCAGTCCTAGAGGGAAATTCTAGCAAATCCATGACTTTTCTGCTTGCTCTTAGTTAAAAGACAGTCCCCAATTCAGAAATTAAAATGTCCATTCCATGGCTATTGTCAATAAAACAAGAAATAAGTGTTGTGGAGGCTGTGGAGAAAAGGGAACCCTCGTACACTGCTGGTGGGAATATAAATTGGTATAGCCTCTGTGGGAAACAGTATGGAGATTCCTCAAAAAATGAAGACTAGAACTACCTTGTGACCCAGCAGTCCTTCTTCTGGATATCTACCCCCCAATTTTATTTTATTTTTAAGATTTTATTGGGGAATTGGGGGAGGGGAACAGCATTGGGGAATCGGGGAAGGGGAACAGACAAGTTGCTGTCTATTTGTTCTTCAGTCTAGTTGCGGAGGACATTGCTTCACTGGCCCATGTTGGTATCGTCATTGCGCTCTTCCCGGATGAGGCAGATCAGTCGCCGGCCTCTGGATGGTCGCTCACCGTGGCTATTGGCAGCTCACGCTGGCTGCCGGCCTCTCACGCTGGCTGCTGGCCACTCACTGTAGCCTATGGCAGCCCACTGCAGCAGGGGCTGCAGCCTACACCATTGCCGGGGCTTGCAGCCAAACTCCAGGTGGAGCTGTTGTTAGCTGTAGAGGGCAGTGTCACTGGCCCTCATATGTGGGATCCAAACCGGGGCGGCTGGCGTCCCATGCCAGCTCTTAACTAATGCACCACTCAGCTGGCCCATCTACCACGAAATTTTTTAAGACATTTATTCGTAAAGATATATATACCCCTATGTTCACTGCAGCATTGGAAACAACCTAAGTGTCCTTCAATGATTGATTCGATATAGAAGATGTGGTACATGTACATAATGGAATATTACTCAGCCATAAAAAATGATAAATATTATTAGTTGCAACAACATGGATGGATCTTGAGAGTATCATCCTAAATGAAAAAGTCAAAAGGAAAAGGACAAGAACCATATGATTTCATTTATATGTAGGATAGAAAAAGGAAGGTAACAAATGAACAAACAAAACAAACGAACTCATTCACAGACACAGACAACAGTATGATGGTTATGAGACGGGGGGAGGATGAAGAGGGTCAAGGATGTCAAATATATAGTGACAGAAGGAGACTAGACTTTGGGTAGTGAGCACACAATGGAATATACGAACACTGTATTACAGAATTGTACACCTGAAGCTTATATAATGTATTAACCAATGTTACCTCAATAAATTTAATTTTTTTAAATGTCCATTCCAACATGCGAACCCAAACTCCAAACCTGATGTACAATCAGATCTTCTCTGCTCCAGCTGGGGCCTGCCTCCCATCGTGCTCTTCTCTGTTCCTTATTGCCTACACAGTTTGTTAGACAGTTTCTGAGCCCTCCTGGGCATATGTGTTGAGCACTGAGGTGAAAAGAGAGGAGAAATTAGTGTACATGGGAAAGGCCTTGAACTGTGAAGCACTACAGACATTCCCTGGTCTGGTAGAGACCAAGTCTTTCACATAAGCCACTCTGTGGGCTCTTCAGACATCACCCCCAACTTTGACTCCCATGAGGTATTAGTGTGCTGCTCTCAAGCTGCCACTGACTCTTGTCTTGGAGGCTTTCTCACTCTCAGGCAGAAGCCCCTGGAGCAGGACTCAAAATGGATCCAGAGGCTCTCTCTCTTTTACATGACCCACCTCCGGTACAAGGGAATCACTCTGACCTTCTTGCTCCAGCAAAATCAGGGAATGCAGGTAGATTCCCACACAGCCACCTCCACTCTCATTAGGGTCTGTCAACTCCGGGAATCACATTTCAGGCTCCTCAGAAAGGTCCTAGGCTTGAGGGAAGGAGGTAGCAATGGCCTCAAGCTACTCACAAGCACAGCATCTCTTTCTCTCTTAAAAAAAAGAAAATCATGCATTCCTCTAATTCTACTCCTTAATCATTTTTAATATCTTTAATCTGACTGAGGAATACAAGAATCAAGCAACTGCTTTGTAACTATTTCTTGAGTATATTCTGCACAAGCAGATCTGGCTGAAATTTACCGTCTATTATAGCTTGATGTTTCAATCCTGAAACTTCAATTTTAACATCCCATTTACACATAACTTTGTTTCATATGTTTTTGTTTTTTGTGAAAATTAGTCAAGGAACACTTCATTTAAAATGGAGTTGGGGTCCAGCCGAGTGGCACATTGGTTAAGAGCTGGCTTGGGACACCAGCGGCCCCTGTTCAGATCCCACATATGAGGGCCAGTGACACTGCCCTCTACAGCTAACAACAGCTCCACCTGGAGCTGGGCTGCAGGAGCCCTGGCGATGGTGTAGGCTGCTGCCCCTGCTGCGGTGGGCTGCCATAGGCTACAGTGAGTGGCCGGCAGCCAGCGTGAGCTGCCAAGAGCCACTGTGAGCTGCCAAGAGCCACTGTGAGCAACCATCCAGAGGCCGCCGACTGATCTGCCTCACCCGAGAAGAGCACAATGACGATACCAACATGGGCCAGTGAAGTAATGTCCTCCGCAACTAGACTGAAGAACAAAAGAACAGCAACTTGTCTGTTCTCTTCCCCAATTCCCCAATGTTGTTCCCCACCCCCAATTCCCCAATAAATTTTTTTTAATAAATAAATAAATTAAATAAAAAATGAAGTTGGGAGGTCAGAAGAGGGAGCCCTCACTCACTACTATTCCAACAGACTCCAATAGGAATAATCATCAATTACGACCTCAACAGGAAGAAATGTGCCTATAGTATTTTACTACTCCAGCAAGAGGAACGAAGATTTTCTTCCTTGCCCAGTAACTTGGCTAATGAGAAATCATTACCGGGCCATGTGGCACATTGGTTAAGAGTTGGTTTGGGATGCCAGCAGCTCCAGTTCGGATCCCACATATGAGGGCCAGTGACACTGCCCTCTACAGCTAACAACAGTTCCACCTGGAGCTGGGCTGCGAGCCCCTGCGACGGTGTAGGCTGCGGCCCCTGCTGCAGTGGGCTGCCATAGGCTACAGTGAGTGGCCAGCAGCCAGCGTGAGAGGCCGGCAGCCAGCGTGAGCTGCCAATAGCCATGATGAGCGACCATCCAGAGGCCGGCGACCGATCTGCCTCATCCGGGAAGAGCGCAATGACGACACCAACAGTGAAGCAACATCCTCCGCAACTAGACTGAAGAACAAATAGACAGCAACTTGTCTGTTCCCCTTCCCCGATTCCCCAATGCTGTTCTCCTCCCCCAATTTCCCAATAAAATCTTTAAAAAAAAAAGAAATCATTACCACTTCTTGCTTTCCTCCGATGGACTTTTCTTTAGAACCACCCCTTCAAATTTCCTTCTTTTCCTCTATCGCAATTCTCTCCTTTGCTTTGTCAACTTGCCTATGGTTTTGACTATAGTTTGCTTGTCCCCAATTACAATTCCTCTGCTATCACCAAATAAACCCATTTTGCTGATGAAATCACTAGCTGTTTTACTTTTAAGATTGACAATTTTGTACATCAATGTGATTATTTTATATCTGTTTTGCAACTTCCATTTTTTTCATCTAAGCTTGTATGTTAGAGACCCTTATCAGTAACATGTTTCATTTAGTTATTACCCTCTTAAAATTAGACACAATCAGGCATCATGCACAGATAAAGGAACTTTCCAGCAGGCTAAACAAGTCTCATCCCGAGACTTGTTTAGTTTTGTGGATATAGTTTTTTTTTTAATGATATTTGAATGTTTTTTTTGTTCAAAACAAAACAAAAAAAAAAGACTGACGCATGGCCCCCTACTGCCAGAGAGTTATGTTCTCTTCCTTGAGTCCGGAGGAAATAGTTTATGACTTTTCATACAGCTTGAACTCCACCCCTCATTCTATTTTATTCCCTTTAAGATCACTTGTGTGGCCAATGTGAGATCTTTTAAGGACAGAAACGCAGTCATCTTTGTATGTCCTTCCACGCCTCCCGCCCCCTAAACAAGAACTTCTAGCCAGAAACATTCTTCAAACAAAAACAAACAAACAAAAAAAGCGTGAGCTCATTTCATCATTCTTGCAGCCTTTTTGCACCTCCAACCGCGAGAGGGCGATAAAACGCCAGGAGGCGCAATGGGTGTCCGTAAAGGCCGCTCCCGACGCGCGCGCAGACGTGGACGTGGTGGGCGGAGCCGTCCTGTGCGCGGTGACTGGCGGCGGCACTGGCGGCAGCTCGGGGCGTTGATAGTGCGGCTCGCGGGTTCTGGGAACTTCAGAGGGGGCGGTGGCGCCGGCGAGGACGACGACGACCGCAGGAGCGAGCCCTCGGCTTGTCGCGCACCATGCCGACCGTGGAGGAGCTTTACCGCAACTATGGCATCCTGGCCGACGCCACGGAGCAAGTGGGCCAGGTGCGTCCCCGAGCGGCCTGCAGGGCCCGGCGTTGCGCGGCCTCCGGGCAGCGCCGGGAGCCCGGCGGGGACCGCCGCTCGCCCTCCCGCGGGCTCCCAGCCCCCGGGCTCCTTGGTCAGGGCAGGCCCGTGGCCGGGCGCGCCGACTCGGGCTGCCCCCGGGCGCCCCTGCCTCCCTCGGTGGCCTTTTCTCGCCGTGGCGCTTCCTAGCAGCCTCCCGTTCATTCCCTTCGCTAGCCTGGCCGCCGTCTAGATAAGTCTCGTCCTTTGGTGGAGCGAAGCCTCTCCCAGTGTTAGAGTGCGAGTGCCCACGAGATCCGAAGATGTCTTTCTTGAGGAGGGGGGTGGGGAAGCGGTGCGTTTAGGAGGAGTGTTCAGGAGACAGAAGTTTGTGAAACACAGAAGAGGGGCCCTTTCGTGCAGACTTGCGCGGGGCGGGCGGGCTCCTGCATATTCTGGACGCGCGCGGAGCGCCCACCGCGCACGCAGCCGGCGCTGGACGGGGCGCTGGGGGTGCGGGGCGCAGAGCCCCGCGCTCGCCCGGCGTGGGAGGCTGGCGATGAATAAGAAAGAAAGCTCTTTTATTATTATTATTATTATTATTAATTTTGTTAACGGGAGGTGCTGTGGGAAATATAACAGGGCCGTGCAGAGGCCATGGAGGGGGAGGGAGAGAGTGCGGCTTCCCGTGGAGTTGCCGGCGGCAGCGCTCGCCCCAGACTCGCGCACGGTCCGAGCCGCCGCCGCTGCGTCTGGGTGAGTTTTCGAGCCCGGGGGTCGGCCAGTGTTGCGTGCGTGTGCTCTCGGAGGGTGCCCTTGGTCTTCGGTGGCCTGTATTTTCAGCGCTTGGCGCTCCCCGTGAGCTCTCCGTGCCCGCCCCGCGCACCGGGACGCGGAGGACCCTCGGGTCTGCAAACAGTAACCCAGGCGTGGCTCCGCCCCTTTTTCTGGGCGTGTGTGTGATCCAGGGGGGACCCTTCTGAGACCTACGGGGGGGTCGGAATGTTGGTCTTGGGACCTTATTTTAGCTTAAGCTAGAATTGTGAATACACGGTTTCCACCGTGTATATCAGATGATTTTTCCTTCTGTACGTGTATATAAAGCGCAAGCCTTTTTTACAGGAATTATCGGTGATGAATGAACAGGGGACCTTGATGCACACACACACGTATTAGATCGTGAGCATGTATTTTCTAATAAGCAAACTGCAGTTGATAAATGCCAACCGAAGCATTGTTTAATGCCCCACAACCTTCCAGCCCCGCTGTCACCTTCCCTCCTGTGGCGCCTGTGGCCCTCCTGATACAGCCGCCCTGGCAGGGTCTCCGTCCTGGGCCGTGTGTTCCTGGATCCCCCCAGCCCCTCTTCCACTGCGCTCTGCCCAGGGCTCCCCAACTTCCCAAAATAGACCACGCTGTGGTTCACCAGTATTATAAATTGTTTGGAGTTTTTTTTTTTATTTCCTTAAAAGTGAAAATGTAGATGCTTAAACTTGATGTAGTCAGAACGTCCTCAAGTTGAAAACCACCCGTTAAAGGGACTATGAGAGGGGATCTAAGAAGGGCTGGACATAATGTAAACTCTGGTTTCCCCCTGTGTTCTCTTATATCGGAGAACACTGGCTTTTCAGGCGGGAAGAGCATCAACTTTACTGACTTACATTCGTGAAATAGCATTGTTTTGGTACCCTTTTTTTATATGATTAAGCTAAAAATCACAAATAATTTACTTTAGTATTAAATACAAACTAGATGTATTGAGTCTGAGGAAGAAAGTTGTAATATAGCTTTTCTTTTAGAATGTATCTGCCAAATGTGGATCAAATTGTAGCTGACTTTTTTCCTAAAACTGCTACAGATTTTTTTGAAGTTTGCTTTTTAATTAGACAATAAAAGCACACACAAATACACAGTTTTAGAACTGCATTAAAAGGATTTACAATTAAACCTTATTAAGATCACAAGTTTATCTAGCTGAAACATGCAGCTGTGTTGGAAGAGAAAAATAAACTGTGCCGTGTGGTTTTGGGGAAATTTTATTGTGGCTACAACCTTACCTGTCACTAAATCACTGTGATCACCAAAAGTACCACTTATATCTTGTTTCTTACTTTGAAACGCAGAGTAATAACTACTTTAGGAAGATTCTGTGAAAAAGTCTTGTCCCTATGCTACAGTTAGAAGACAAATTATTCAAAGAGCTGGCAGGGAAGAATATTTTTGCATTATATGAAGAGTAATCAGTTGAACTCTGTTAATAATGTCTGAAATTATTTGATAAAAACTGATGCCTACCGATGCTAGAAAATTTGATTTCTAGTTTGAATATGTTCAAATGTCTTAATTTTCCAAAGGGCTCGCCGTATTTGGGTTGCTGCATTCCTAGTTTATTTGCCTGTGTGGAGCCTGTATTTAGGACTCAAATTTTACCTTTGACAGCCCTAGATCTGCCAAGCTTTTTCTCTCCTCCTTTGTTAATTAAGATCGCAGAACTTAAAGAAGCTTGGTATTAGGTGCAGATCTTGACTTTAGAGCCATTCATAACTGTGTTCAGGTCCTGGATCTGCTACTTAACACAGCTTTGGACAAATTATTTTGCATCTCTGAGATTTGGTTTTTTTCATCTGGAAAACAGGGATGGTAGTAACACCTAACTCACAGGATTACTGTGAGGTATGTACACAAGGTGTTACTCAGTCCCTGGTAGGCTTTCAAGAAGTGTTGCTAATGACTCTTTTTTATTTTCTTCCAGATTTTATTTTCTTGGCAGGGGGATGAATTGTTTCAAGTGGGGATTCTTCATTTAATTTTAGATAATATAAGGAGATTCTTCAAAAGTCTTTATAAGTAAAGTTTTGAATTTGAGTTACAGGAAATTGGATTGTGATACCCTGCAAAACATAAGGATGTTAGAACTGTTCAAGACCATGATTTTATTAAAGCTGTGAGGCAAACCCCAGGAATGTAAAGTGGTAGAGAAGTCAGCCATGATTTTTTTGAACCTTTGCGCTGAAAAGTTCATAATATACTATAAAAGTAGTAACTTCTGAAGACTCATTTTTGTTTTGGCATTTCACGAGGAAGCTAACCTTGCAGAAATTTTTGTTATTTAGGAGGTGCTGTTATGTTTAAGATAGCAAAAGGAGTTTTTATTAATCAGTTGATGGAATTTAGAACTAATTTTTAGAATTTGTCTTTTAGATAGGTTGGCAGTATATGAACTTCTAAAGTAATCTAGAAATTATGCAAATTATATTAAAATCTGTACCTTTAAAAGATATAATTGTGACCATAGCCTTTGTTTGCTACATAGAACACTTTATTTCTGATTATAAAAAAAAATGAATGTTCTTAATTGTGATCCTCCTGTACCCAAATAACTTCGCATCCTGCTTTATTTTTTCCTTTAACACAGTATTGTCTATGAAAAGAATTATTAAAATTTTGATAATTCTGTAATCTATTGGATGTCTATTAGTCATTTTCTTCTTGATGGCCTGAAGTAAGCTCAGTATCTAAAGCACTTAGAGCATTATCTTATACAGAGTAAACTATGCTGTGTACACGTTTGGGGTCGTTACTATGTTGTTTAAGGTTTTACGGTAATTAAAAGTTTTATCCATATGTCCAAACAGAAGATGGACCTGAAGTCTCTGTATTTATTACTATTCTTAGCCAGATTAATCGTTGTCATTTAATGAAAGGACTGGGTTGAAGGTAGGTGTATAAGGGGGATTGGTAACTTGTGAGCTCTCGACATTGTGAGTGTCCGAGAGAGAGCATTTCTGAATTTTTAAAGAAGGAAACATGAGCTTTGGATGTATTATTCTAATAAAAAGTTAAATATGTGACATTAGAGTCTGTCTTAATGCAGCATTGGCTGGCTATATAGAATGAATTATTGTTTTCATATTCTAAAATATGAGGCAAAATAAAGATTCCTTACCTTCCTGGTATTGCTTAATTTGAGGAATGTATTCTCTTCACCTTCTTCAAGATGCTCATTGGAAACATAAATATATTTAAGTAAATGTAACACAATTCTTTGAGAATTCTACAATATTCATTACAGTTTTTTAAATGGTGACATACAGTCACAAGGGTAGGGTCAGTCAGTAATCACTAGAATGAAGAAGTGTTGGTATATCAACGAATTTGTTTGCTTTTTCCATTTAAAATTAGAGTCATTCTTCTCTCCTCCCCAACTCACAGATAACTCGTGGGAGGGCAGGGGAACAGATGGTAGGAAGGTAGGTGTCCGATATAAGCAGTAAAACTCCAAAACTAAGCCCTGTTTCTTAGCCTGTGTAAAATTTTACTAATTTCGACTCAAACAAATTTGTTTAACTTCTCATCCTTCAACACTGTTCCTCTTCTGCTTTATTCTTTCAGCATAAAGACGCCTATCAAGTGATTTTGGATGGTGTGAAAGGTGGTATGAAGGAAAAAAGATTAGCAGCTCAGTTTATTCCAAAATTCTTTAAGCATTTTCCAGAATTGGCTGATTCTGCTATCAATGCACAGTTAGACCTCTGTGAGGATGAAGATGTATCAGTAAGTATATGATTGACACTTTTCAACAAGCTTTCAGATGTTTCCCTTGCCATTTCCAGACATTTTCTGTGTGTTGTTAATGTAACTAAAGTACCAATCATGTAAGTGCCCAATAAAATACTGCAGTATGATCTGGCACGATGCCATACCAAGGCTCAGATCTACCTTTGAGAAAATATATTAGTTCTTTCACCACCTTTCAACTGTGAAAAATGCATAGGATTACCAAATACTTTGTTTTACTTATCCATTACCCACTTAAAAACAGGTTGTGACTCACATCTTTTTCATCCATTGCTATACAGTGTGCATAGCAAATTAAGACTAATGTTAGTTTGCAATCGATGCTTGCCTTGGATATTATTAGTAGTATACGTCATAAAACATAGTTTCAACAACCCTAAATATTTTGCAAAGCAGAAAAGTAATTGGTTTGTGTAATAACTGTATATGATTACTAGAATAGAAAGACATAGTTCTTCCTTGAAATAGAATTAGCTGTTAGCATTTCTGGCTGTTGACACAGGTTCCTAAGAATTTTCAACTATTATTTCTTAGCTTTTCAGATGAAATTAACAAATTATTACCAACATTTCATGAAGAATTTCCTAGCTATTACTCCTCTACATTTTTATGTTAAAGTAAATAAGCCAAGGCCACGAATTTGGAGTCAAGTACACAGTGCATTCACAAATATGTAGAGAGTAGTCAGTACTGAAAATTCTAAAGTAAATAGGTACTGGATAAGACATTGCCACTGTAGGCTTTCTTAAGATAGTAAAGGGAATAAAACTCAACAGTTGTGTATAAACAGTTGTTTATAATCTCAAATCTGTCTACTCCAGTCAGATATAATTGTATTTGATGTCCCTTTCCACCACATTTTATTTTATTCTGTGAAGCTTGATTGTGAAATTGGAGCAGATTATTTCTAAAACTACTAGAAATCTCATGTTTTATATTTTTGTGACTCATATGCCCCTAATTATGGCTTTTCTGTGGCTTCAGTTTTTTTTTAAACTTTGGGTTTGTTGTTTTTATTGATGATATTGGGTTAATTTTTTTGTTTGAAATCATATCCAGATTCGACGGCAAGCAATTAAAGAGCTTCCTCAATTTGCAACTGGAGAAAATCTTCCCCGAGTGGCAGATATTCTAACCCAACTTTTGCAGACAGGTAAGAAATTTATCATTACTTGTTTACCTAAATGTAACTTCTCTCTGAAATAGTGACTGTCTCTTTAGTTTTCTTATTTTTAATTATAATTCTTTTTTTATTCAGTAGATTGAAGCTTAATGATTTTTGATTACCTAATTCCTAGTTTTGTTTTGTTTTTAATTCTATTTAGAAAGGCAAAATAATTGCATTGCTTTGGGAATTTTGATGCATCATGATTTTCCCTGATTTCCTGTAGTTTCCTAATTGTATTATCTTAACATAAAAGCTTTCAAGGTATGCTAGGTCAGGTTCTGTACCTTTTTAAAGGAGATGTATTTTCTTGGTACTTGAAAGAAATACTTAGTTATATGTCTCCTCTCAATGTAATCTGTGAGAAACTATGTTGAACTTAAGGTTCAAAAAGGAAGTCGATAATATTTTTCATTTATTTTATGTATTGTACCACTTTTTCTCTATCCAGATGACTCTGCAGAATTTAACTTAGTGAACAATGCCCTGTTAAGTATATTTAAGATGGATGCAAAAGGTAAGGCCACTTCTTGTTCTGAATTGTGTTTGGTGTCTTAAAAAATTGAGGAACTTGATATTACTGATTAAGGATAAAGTCTGAAATTCACCTTGAGATCTATTTTCATAAAAATTCTAAGTGTTCTTTAAAAAAAACAAAACAGCTGCTTAGTTCAATTAAGTTTGTGACTCAAAAGTTCAGTCACAAAAACACAATGAACTTTTCCATTAGAAATTTGTTGGGAAAACCCCCTTTGCCACATAAAAGAAATTCTTCCGAAATACCTGAGTTTTATTTATTATTAATAATGATAAAAAAGGAAAAGTCATGTTCAACCTGATTCTGAATCTATGAACAAAGCATGTGGTGACTCTTATGGTTGGAGCTGTGGAAATTTCAAACCAGTTTCACTAGTATTTGATATTCAGGATGTTTATTAACTATGAATAAATGGAATAAATATGAATTGAGTTAAACTGAAAAACCTTCATTGCAATATAGAATTTACTTGCTGTACACGACTATTTTGTTTTGCAGGAACTTTAGGGGGCTTATTCAGCCAAATCCTTCAAGGAGAAGACATTGTTAGAGAACGAGCAATCAAATTCCTTTCTACGAAACTTAAGACTTTACCAGACGAAGTCTTAACAAAAGAAGTAGAGGAGCTTATACTAACCGAATCCAAAAAGGTAAGCTTCGATCATCATTTAGAACTTCTCTAAAGCACAGGAGCATATTTGAAATTAGCAGTATCCATCAGTGTTGCATGTAGCTTGCGTATAAAATGATATATTCCATTTAGAACCACCATAGAACTTTAAGCCTTTCTTGTATTGTATTTTGCACTTTGGTTACTTGTAATGATGAATCAGTATGTTAATTTAAAAGGATGTGGTCACATTGAAATCCTTTGTGGTGGTTACCCTCAGAATTTATGATGCGTTTTTTTAGGACTCCTTACAAATCACCTCTTTGAAGAAATTTTACCTAATTCACACCCCTCTCTCCCTTCTCTTCATATTCTCTCATAGTATTCTGGATCATTTCAAACTGAAAATGAAATCTCACATTGCAATGACCTATTTTTTCATCCTACCCCATGATACATACAAGCTTTTCAAGACTGAGAGACCATACTTATTTGTCTGTGCTCCTAGGCCTAGGATAGTTACAGATGCTGAGATTCTCAAGGTATATCACAATTAACTTTCACTTATAAAGTGCTAAAGTTTGGGAATCATTGACCTTTTTTAGGGAAATTCAAAAATTTCTCTAATAGCACTGCTTACTGATAAGATTTCTGCAGTGAGAGAAAGGAGCAGCTCTCCAGCTGGGACTGTCGCATATCTTCCTTATGCCCAGCTAGTAATCTGGAGGAGCATGTCATGATTGCTTGCTCCTTGGGCCAGTGAACAGAAAGGCTTAGACCCACTGATACAGAGCACCTACATGAAGACTTGCGTGGTCTCAGGGCAGCCTCTTAGCTCAGGGGGTTAGAGCACAGTGCTCATAACACCAGGGTTGCCGGTTCTGTCCCCACATGGGCCACTGAGCTGTGTCCTCCACAACTAGATTGAAACAAGTACTTGACTTGGAGCTGATGGGTCCTGGAAAGACAATGTTCCCCAATAAAATTTTTGAAAAAGAAAAAGATGTGCATGGTCTTCTATTTTGTATACAGTGATCTTATTAATGTGGATGAGGCTACTTTTTAATATAGGAAACTGAATTTGAATTAACAGTTTACTACAGAATTTCTCAATCTTTTTTGCTTAAAACCTTTTTAGAGTTTTTTCCTCGGCCACTCTCATGAAATTTTAATGCCACAGGTATACTGTATATCTGTTTAAGTATATGTATATCTGTGCTTTATATATAAAAGAAAGTAAAATTTTCCAAGAACCAAATTTTGCCCCATTGGAGACAATATAGCACCCCATAATTGAGACTGATGCTTTCTTCTGAAGCTAAAATGACGTAAGCTAGAAGTTATACTTTCATCAGTTTTTCAGAAACATTAGGAGCAAGCTGACTTTAGTGACTCAAATTTGCTATACTCTCAGTATTGATCTTTCATTCCCATTCAAGTGATAAAGATACTTAATTCTGAATTGTCTCTTTCCAGGTCCTAGAAGATGTGACTGGTGAAGAATTTGTCCTGTTCATGAAGATACTATCTGGGTTAAAAAGCTTACAGACAGTGAGTGGAAGACAGCAACTTGTAGAGCTGGTGGCTGAACAGGCTGACCTGGAACAAACCTTCAACCCGTCAGATCCTGACTGTGTGGACAGGCTGTTACAGTGCACTCGGCAGGCGGTCCCCCTCTTCTCTGTGAGCACTTTGTTTTACATAGCTGGTATTTGATTACTCTGTTATGTTTCTGTAGATATTCACTTGAGCACTCTCCTCAAACCTTTGTGTAAAAGTAGTAACACAGTGGAGTCAATATTGACTTTATGGAGGCCTGAGTGGGGTTGGTAAGAGACCAAAGCAGCAGACATTTCTTTCAAGTCTTGCTTAGAGACTTTTTTTAAAGTCTTGACAATTTTGCATCATATTTTATAATTTGGCTATTTCTAAAACAATTGGTTTAGTAATTTAACTTTTTCTTCTTAAATTTTCTAACAGATTGTTCTAGGTAAATATACTCTTTATCTGGCTTTGTGCTATCCTCTCGGCCATGAATATTCTGAGATGTGCATACTGTAATTTGAAAACCAGTTTAAAGGATCTGTCCTTTCTGAGAAATGTCTGAAATTCAACATTAAAATTTCCCCCAAAATTTGACCTGAGAATGGAACAGTTCAAAGATGTGGAGATGTCCCAATGCTCCAGGTTACCTTGCAAGGAAGTATATTGAGGCAATTTCTAGGGTGTTCTGGGGTATGCACTATAGTGTAATTGTGGCCACAGTACTTGATGCTGTGGTGCTCGGTTAGCATTTGTTGAATGGCATTCTATTTAAGAGACTATTCCACTCTCTCTTTTGACAACTTCATGTTCTTTGGATTTTTGTAGAAAAATGTGCATTCCACAAGGTTTGTGACTTATTTCTGTGAGCATGTCCTCCCTAACCTCAGCTCCTTGACGACCCCAGTGGAAGGTCTTGATATACAGTTGGAGGTAAGAGAAAATGTCTGCTTTGAGTACTGAAAAGGTATTCTCATATGTCAGTAAACCGCTAACTTAGATCTGATTTCTAAGCGAGTGAAGGTCTGGTGATGGCTAGCTACTCATCTCTCCCAGTTTAATTACATAGGAATACTTTATGGATTCAGTTAAAGGTTATGGCAATAGGAAAACACTGCCTGTAGTTTTAATTATAGTCAGTCTCTACCTTTGTAGCCTTAATACTTTTAAATAAGGTATTTAATTCATGAGCGTTCCCATCTCTGTCCACAATGGATAGAGTTGGATTAACACAAAACATCCTTTATCCAATCTGCAATAAAATTGATTATTCTCTCCTTTGTATCTAAGCTATAATGTACATATACCTGTCTTACTTTTTTTTTTTTTTTTTTTTGAGGGCAGTGTCACTGGCCCTCATATGTGGGACCTGAACCGGGGCTGCTGGATTCCCAAGCCAGCACTTAATCACCGCGCCACTCCGCCGGCCCATCTTACATTTATTTATCTCCCCACATTTCACCAGATTCATCTCTGTATCTCCACAATCTAGCGTAGAGCCTGATTCTGGAAATATAGCACTAACACTAATTTGCTTCAGATGTTCTGGGTTTGGCTTATCAGACTGGGATGGACTGAAGAGAGCAGAGATACACCTCAAGAATAATGGAAATTGGGGCTGGCCGAATGGCTCCGTTGGTTAAGAGCTCGCTTAAGTAGTGCAAACTCTGGGCAACAAGGTCACCGGTTCGATTCCCAGCCCAAGCTGAGCTGCCAACAGGTGGCAGGATGGCTCAGCTAAAAAAAAAAAAAGAAAAGAATAGTGGCAACTACCAATACTTTGAATTAATATCCAAAGACTAAATTTAATAGCAAATGAGGCCCACTCTAAATGTTAGAAAATACTTCTTTGCTGTAGAGTTCTTCCTCAATGTTTCTTCAAAGTACAAACTGCCAAGTTAGTAATGTATTTATCGTTTTTGCACTGTATTTTGCATTATCATTATTAACCTGTAACAGAAAATATCATGTAGCATTTTTTCCGTACTTCTTCTCACAGATACGTTGAGTCATGAGATCTGGTTTTTAGGGTATGCCTTGCCACTGACACATTTTGTGATTTCTTGAGTCACATAAACTTTCCAACCTTCAGTCTCCTCAACAGAAACGTATAGGGCTGCATCTCTAACGTGTTTTTCCAATTCAAACATTCTGCTTCCATAAAAGAATAATTGAAAACTAAGCAGTCTTAAATAGTTATCTAGAATTATTTTTATTTTACAACGCTTGCTCATTCAAAAAATAATACTAATCACAGTGAATTGTGTGTTTTAGGTATTAAAACTACTGGCGGAGATGAGTTCATTTTGTGGTGACATGGAAAAGCTAGAAACAAATTTAAGGAAACTGTTTGATAAGTTATTGGTAAGAACTTTCTTTCTTTCCTCACGGCATAGTCAGTATTTAGCCCCATAGTCTAATAGTGTAATATTTCTATCAAGTGTTGTTAGCTGCTCAGACCACATGTTGTCTACTTTTTTTTTTTTTCTTTTTTTTTGAGGGCAGTGTCACTGGCCCTCATATGTGGGACCGAACCGGGGCTGCTGGCTTCCCAGGCCAGTGCTTAACCACTGCGCCACTCGGCCGGCCCTTGTCTACTTTTTTTAAAATGTTTTAATCTTTGGCATTCCTTCTGTTGTTGATGCTTTGCACATAGTACAGGATTTATATACGATAGTAGGTCCGCTATTCCTTTATCAAAATATTTTTTTATATTTGCTACAGTTCACCATCCAGGTTGCTGCCCAAGGCGAACTAGCTTCAGCAACCAGGAAATAAGGTCATTTAAGTCATAATCATGGAGAAAATAGGGCATCTGATAAAATCATCATCAGCATCACCAAATGATTTTCTTGTTGGATGCACACAGTTATGTAACTGACACAGTGATATGCATTAGACCCATCGCATGAATTGAGTCATCTAGCATCTGGTGCTCTTCCAGATCTAGAATACCTATTAAGGTGTTACAGCACTGATATTGAATGCCTCTGGTAGTACTCTGAAAGAAAAGAAAGCCGATACTTACATAATGTGGAGTAATATTCAGAGGTTTTTAGAGTTAGCATAATGCAGTGGTTAAGAGCGTCAACTTCTGATGTGAAACCTAGATTGCATGCTGACTCTTCAGTCATAATTTTTTCACCATAGGAAAGATACCTAAGCTCTCAGGACTCCATCTACATTAAGTACCTAATAAATGTTAGCTACTTTTATTGTCATTATTAGTAGTAGGAGCTATAATACGTCAATATGGAAAATGGACAGACTAGATCGCTGATCCAGTAGGTCTAAAAAATATCTTATCTAAATTTCTGATCTTGGTAGTTTTTAATGCTTCACATCTTAAAAGCATGTCCTACAATTAATTGAGTATATGCTTATAATTATTTGTAGCAGATTGCAAACATCTCTATATTTTCATCTCTCAGGAGTACATGCCTCTCCCTCCAGAAGAAGCAGAAAATGGGGAGAATGCTGGTAATGAAGAACCCAAGCTGCAGTTCAGTTATGTGGAATGTTTGTTGTACAGCTTCCACCAGTTGGGCCGAAAACTTCCAGATTTCTTAACAGCCAAACTCAATGCAGAAAAGCTCAAAGATTTTAAAATCAGGTGATGTGTGACTAAAGTAGTCCAATCCTTGGGAAAAGTGATGACTGTCTATCTGATGCTCCCTGGGTTTTGTTTTCATTTTTACAAGAGCTTTCTTTCTACCCTACCTTACCCCAGTGGAACAAAACAGAAGGGCCAAAAAACAGGAATAAATATATATATAAACATACAACACCTGTAGGGAGGGGAGAATGAACTTTTTCAAAACTGGACTCTGGCTCTCCCCTCTTTATGATTTAGGCAGGTTCCCTAACATCTCTAACACTCCAAATTTTCCTTAGCTGTTAAATGATAATAGCATCTGCCTCATAGAATTGTGAAAATTAAATGAGACAAAGAATGGAATTTTGAGCACAGTGCCTGGCACATAATGGGTACTCAGCAAACTGTCGCTGCTGTTGTTATTATTAGTATCTTATTAGAGTGTAACTGAGGGGCAGCACTGGAAAAATCGTAAGTCATTTTCACAAAGACACTTAGTATTGAATCATTTCATTAACAGATACACATCTTAAAATTTGAAACGCTTGGCCACTGTCAGCTGTTACTGTCCTCGTCTAATCTTTGGTAGGCAAAGGTTTAATCATTGGTGAAACATTTGATCAGAGGCAGGTAAGTTAAGAAATTACTTTAGGGGCCAGCCGAGTGACTCAGTTGGTTAAGAGTTGGCTTAGAGCGCGTGCTCTGAGCAACAGGGCTGCCAGTTCAATTCTCACAGGGGCCAGTGAACACTGCGCCCTAGCTGAGCTGTCGCTGAGCTGCCAACAGGTGGCAGGATGGCTCAGCTGGTGTAACAACAAGATGCCCACCCTCAACTAAAGATTGAACTCGGCACCTTGAGCTGAGCTGCCACCCAGATTGCTCAGTGAATAGGGCGTGCGCTCTTAACAACAAGCCTTCCAGGTTCGGCTCACAAATGGGATGGTGGCTACGCCCACCCACAACTAAGATTGAACACAACACCTTGAGCTTAGAGGCCATGAGCTGCCAAGGGGAAGCCAGATGGCGTCTGGCACCCCACAACGAAGACTGAAGAACAACAACTTGGCTGGTTCCCTCCCCCAATTTCCCCAGTAAAATTTAAAAAAAAAAAAAGAAATTTACTCTAAAAATGAAAAAAAATAAAATGATACCTATTGTTAACCAGAGTGCCTAGTACCATCTTTTTGTTCATGTAGTACCTGGGAACAAACTTTAAAAAAAGATAACTGGGGACCCTTTGAGATTTATATGAGTTTATAGTAAATTCTCAAATCTGCAATAGAGGTCTAACAGTTAAGTTTGTGAACTTGTTGCAACGATGTTAACTTTTTTTGATATCAGAGGGATAATTCATTATGAATTTGTACCAACTGGACAAACAGTAAACCAAGTTGACTATTTGGAAGTGCTGAAAAGGCTGTGTGAAAAAGTTAGATGACCTGAACTTTTTGCCAACAGTTCATGGCTCTTGCCTCACCACAATGCACCAGCTCACATGGCACTGTCAGGGAGGGAGTTTTTAGCCAGTAAACAAATAACTGTATTGGAAACCCTCCCTACTTATCTGGCCCCCAATGACTTCTTTCTTTACCCAAAGAAAAAGGAAATATTGAAAGGAAGACACTTTGATGACATTCAGGACATCAGGGGTAATAGGACAACTCTAATGCCCATTCCAGAAAGAGTTACAAAATTTGCTTTGAAGGGTGGACTAGGCGCTGGTGTCAGTGCATAACTTCCCAAGGGGAGTACTTCCAAGGGAACTGCAGTAAGATCAGTGAGGTATGTAGCACTTTTTCTAGGGTGAGTTCACGAACTTAATTGTCAGGCCTCGTATTATTTATTTTTCACTGGACCTTGAAGTGCACACAGGTCAAACACTGTCCCTTGTTAGCAGATAAACACAGAGATTGATTTGTTGAAGTTGAAGTAGAAGTACAGAGGGATGATTTCAAGTAATGATTTGCTAATTAACAAATACTTCTTGATTTAGGCTGCAGTACTTCGCTCGGGGCCTGCAGGTTTATATCAGACAACTTCGCTTGGC
This sequence comes from Aselliscus stoliczkanus, assembly GCA_033961575.1. NCBI lineage: Eukaryota > Metazoa > Chordata > Mammalia > Chiroptera > Hipposideridae > Aselliscus > Aselliscus stoliczkanus. The sequence continues at coordinate 120,373,725 of CM066736.1, forward strand.
TCTCCAGGGTAAAACAGGCGAGGCCTTAAAAACAGAAGAGGTAAGAATACTGGGTCACATCTTACAAGGAAATTTTTAGAATAGCCACCAATTATTCAAATTCAGACTGGATTCATGCATTGAAATGTAACATTTGACTTTTTTGAACTGGTGATACAAGTCTGTTGAATATATAATACAATTTTAGAAGACTGTTTACATATTTAGTTATTTGCTAAGTTATATTTTTACCATTGTCGAAATACCTTGAATTTTCGAATGTTTGTAAACAGTTTTGCCAAACCTTGATTGTACCAATCTTTCACTAGGGTCTCCTGAGCAGCACATGTTGTTTAAATATTTGATTGATGGTTGTCATACTTTTAATTTACCCTTTTTGAAACCCAAATACTTGACATTAGGAAAAAAAGATTAAATTGCCCATAATAAATTAAACTATGTGTATGTTTGTGTTGGGATTTTTGGTTCCCTGATCTCACCTATTTTGAACAATCTCATCCCAGTCCTAATGAAATATTTTAAGTTTCCATCATGTCTTTCTGTAAGTTAAACTGATTATTTTTAAAACAACTCCTATGTGCATATAACCTGTCCCTTATTTTTCGGGTAAATTGTAATAACACTTTTTCATGTAACCTGTCAAGGGAACATAAAGATTATTTGCTTTCTTTGCCATCTCTACATTAGTTTCGGGTCAGAGAATAGGAATAAGCAGAAGTTATTCTGAAAGAGAAGTATAATTATTCTAGTTCTATAAGATAATGGAATATGCATCATAAAAGTTACTGGCATTTTAATTTACTTTTGTTTACCTTTTGCAGAACAAGATTAAAGTTGTTGCATTGAAAATAACAAATAATATCAATGTTTTAATCAAGGTAAGTCTTCCTTTTTTACCCAGTCCTCCCAGCCAGCTGGAAAGTTAGTGTAAGAGGTTAGCTATGCATTTTTAGGTCTAATGTTACTATTTAAGAGGAGATGCCATTGCTTTCCAGACCTTTGGCCTTTTAAAGCTTAATGCTTTTCACTATACCATGTGACATTTCTATAGCTGTTACAGAATCGTACATTGTTTTATTTAAAAGTTACTGCAGAAGATACTTCAAGCAAAGGGAGGCCTGCAGATTTAATCTGGCCCAAAGCATTAGAGCAGATACATCGGGTTCAGAAATTTTACTGATATTAGTTCTGGTGGTTCTAGTGCTATTAAGTCCTTTCAGGTAGCTGATAAAATCCTGCTTTGTTTACACTAAGAATGGACAGTCCTATAGAATACACTGAGAGCTTTCTGTACTATAGGAAAGCTTCCTTTCCTTAAATTAGTCTTTAAGATGTTCTTTACCCACACCACCTCTCCCCATACCACCAAAAACATAGAAATCTTGTCTAATTTTGTCTCTTCAGGATCTCTTCCACATTCCTCCTTCTTATAAGAGTACAGTAACATTATCCTGGAAACCTGTACAGAAGGTTGAAATCGGGTAAGAAATATATTTAAAAGAGATTGAAGTGTTCTAATATTTATGATTTATAAATATGAAAATCTGAATTCAGATGTTACATTTACTATACAAAACATACATTATTAGTTAAATGATTCTTAATAAGATGCTAAAATAGACTATTAGAAACATGACTTAAAATACAAAGTCTAATTCTGGTAATTTATAAAATGATAAACTGGTGAAATACAACCTGGGAATTTTCAGGCTTGTTTGGACTCCTGTGACATAACTAGGCTTTCTGACAAGTTTTACAGGAGTCATCACTTGCATTTAGTCTTGGAAGCTACATACTCTAGATTATTTTAAAGCCCTGCAAATGCCCTCTGACAGTGTCTACATAACTAAGGCAGTTAATTTGATGACATCAAAATGTTACTTCCTTTTGTCAGGTGTGACTATTACTTTTAGGATATGTTTCATAACTGATATGCTAAATTACAAGTGTACTAACAGCCTCTGGTATAATAGAATTTTTTTTATTGCTGTTCTTTCTACTGTTATAGGCAAAAGAGGGCCAATGAAGATACAACTTCCGGTTCACCACCGAAGAAATCTCCAGCAGGACCAAAAAGGGATGCCAGGCAGATTTATAATCCTCCTAGTGGGAAGTATAGCAGCAATTTGGGCAACTTTAATTATGGTGAGCGTTTCCGTTTGGGAACAAGCAATATAAGAGATTAAGCAGAGGCCGGCCGAGTAGCGGCGCGGTGGTTAAGTGCTGGGGCTTGGGAAGCCAGCGGCCCCGGTTCAGGTCCCACATATGAGGGCCAGTGACACTGCCCTCAAAAAAAAAAGATTAAGCAGAAATTGTGTCGTACTTGATTTTCATTACCAATTATATATCGTATTATAGCTCTTTCATGTGATTTTTCTGAGTTAGTGTCGGGGACTAGAGCTGTTGGAGAAAACAACTCATCCCACTCCTCTCTGACACCCTGGTGGGTTCACTGAATTGAGCATGCAACACTAAGAACTTAAAAAAGAAAAATACGCCTCTTGTATTGAGGAGTCAACAGAACAAAAAAGAAAGGAAGTTAGCATGAACCCTTCAGTCCTAGTTTTCCTTTTTCTGGCTTCAAGGCAAGACACTGGATTCTCCCTCAGAGATGGAGCTGTAGCTTCTGGCAGATGTGGTATTAATGGTCCTTCATGGATTTTGTCACCCTACTGCTCGTCCTCCGTCTTCATTCTACTTCAAAGAGAAGTTATTGAAATGAAATCAGATGGTAAAGCATTACCTGGCAAGGACGATATGTCCATTGTGGTCTCTCCCACTGCCCAGAGTGCACTCCATACAGCATATTAACACACTCACTCGATATAGCTGAACATCTGAGGGTAACCAAGTTCAGTTCTTCCTATTAACAATTGTGGACTGATGACACAGATTTGTGTCTATATATTTAAATGCCCCATCCTCCGTGTGTTAAAATAATATTGGGTTGTTGGAAAAGTCATGACGTATTTTTTTCTAGGTTTTTCGTGACAAAAATTCATCATGATTTTTCCGACAACCCAATAATATCTATGAAGATGTTAATGTGAGTGTGTTGATATTAAATTTATTGAGAAATCAGAGCTTTATAATGAGTATCGTAGGAGAGAAACATACAGACATGTACAATAGATGAGGCCAAGTCATAAATAGTAAAAACTGCAGTAGTTGTAGCCTCCATAAAGATTTGGACACAACCTGAACGTCCCCAAGGCCACAGCATCTGTCACTGGGAGCATCTTGCCCTCAGACCAGCTGACTTTCTGAGTGTGTTCACTAGGGTATTAAGCATGATGGTTTCATTTAACTGGTTTACATACCGATCAGCTTAGAAAAATGTGTCATGACATGAGAGGTGACTTCAAATCAGATCCCATTCTATCACACAGATAAATATTGGCCAAGTTGGGGAAAGATCTAGTTAGTTTTCTAACTCAAAGAGTTTCTGGAGGGGAAAAAAAAAAATCATCCAGATAGGGTAACTGTTTCTAGCCACAATGGCAAAATAAAGGATTACAGTAGTGACTTAATAGGAATTTTCCAAGTGTTCAGCATTATGGATCAAAGATAGAAACACCAGGTTCTTTGTATGGCTCCTAACAAGATTGCTGCAATGAGGAAGTTGAAGAGTTCAGTGAAGAAATTTGATCTTTGGAATTAGACGTGTAAGACTCTCTCTCATGTCTGATGAAAAGTCCATCCTTGCTGGTGAACTTCTGTCAGTTTTCTGCACTGGAAGGACTCCTGTGAGGAATATTTCTCTGGAGCTGTAAAAGAGACTAACAAATGAATCAAAGACTCATTCAATAGTATGACACAAGTGACTCGATTTTTCAGCAAAAGATACGCTTAACTTACATCAGTAACCCAAACACTGGATGTATAGTATCACCTTTTCAGCAGCACCTCTGAGCAGCTCACGTAGCTGATAAAACAGTGAGAAAAAGCTGTCAGTATTTATATTTACATTTTTGTGAGTCCAGGCGCTTGAAATATGACCAAAACAAATTATCCATTACAATTGAAAGGAAAATTTTCATTCTCACCTAATTTTTCCAAATTGATCATTGACAGCTTAAGATATTTGCATTTATGGCACCAACTCTGGAAGACCAGTGGTTCTTTTGTTAATTCCATATTAAGTTTTAAAAGTTTTGATAGTTTCATTATCTTTGGTAGTGATAGGCACCAAAATAAAGAACTAAGCAATGTAGTTATAACACTGTCACCTTGAAACATCTTTGTGAATGGGACACATTGAGTACCTAGTATGACTGTATCTGGCACCTTGCTGTGTGTGCTTTTGGTACGTAACAAGTATACCGGTTTTACATGCAGATGAATTTGTAGAGGGTGTAGCAGAATACCATTGCTGCTTTTGCAGAGCCCAGTGCCACATTCAAAGCTACACACTCCATTTTTCCTGTGTTTGCCGTATTGTGAAGTCCTGAGCAAGACCTAAACCCCAGTTCACTTTTTCGTAGAGCAGAGAGGAGCCTTCAGGGGAAGTAGAGGTGGCCGAGGTTGGGGAGCGCGAGGAAACCGTAGTCGGGGACGACTCTACTGAACAAGACATCGCATTCGTCAGCATTGTCACGAGCTTAATCTACTTAAATTCTACTACTCATTGGATTGCCGGGGATGTCCCTTTAAAAGGACTGCTGCCTTCAGCTAAAAACTTAATGTTCTTTATACCTTTGTATGTATGATCTACTTTTGTAACAGACCATGGTCGTGTCCAAGGTAAAACCACAGCGATATTTTTGGATGCTCTGTGCGCAGTCTTGACTTGTTTTTGCAATATCATCATTATTGAGACTTCATTTTGTGAATCTTTTACTTTTAAACATCTTAATAGTTTGTTACTGAGAGCTGTTCAAGTCTAAAATGTTATGAAATTCAGTCCATTACTGATAACTGGCAAAGATCATCAGTTTTGAAAGGTTACTAATTTTCCTCTCCCCTGTCTTATTTTTTTATTTTTGCCCAATATATGGAGAAGAGTAATGGTCAATCTTAACATTTTATCTTCATTATTTTTTAATAAAGCTGGTAGGTAGTGGTTCCTACCTAGTGTCATAAGAGCAAAATACTTATCGTCTTTCTTAAAATGTAGAAATAACATTACATTTTTAGGAGAAAGTAAGTTGCTTTCCATTCTTACTGAACTCTTCTCCATATGTTGTGATAAAACTTTTGAATACGGGCTCTTACTATTTGAATAGAAATGTGTATGTATAATATACATACATGCATAAGCATATGTGTGCGTGTGCGTGTATGTGTGTATATATGCATGCTGTGAAACTTGACTACACAACGTAAATCTTTTTTTTTTTAAATTGCAGGAAGGGGTAATCTTTGACATGGTGATCACCCTTTTGAGGCTGAATCCATTATTAACTTGTTAACTGTGTTTTCCTCCCAGTAGTGAGGGATTTTGAGTCAGTTGCACTTACATGATTATTGTTATTTAAAAGTAAAAATAAAGGCTGCATTTTTCAAAGATAAGTTTGGAGATTCTGGTTGGAGAAATACAGCCAAAATATTGAATCTGATGTACATAGAGGTTTCTACAGGATGACATAGAATAATTTAGAATTGGGGGATTTAATAACCAGGGCACCCCAGGAAAAGTGACTTGATAACATGGTGTACCATTAATAAGGGATGCTCCTCAGTTTGCTTTTGCCACTTTGAAGATTTTAACTTCTCAGGTTATTAATCAAAATTATTGTATAAGTTAGCCAATAGAATCTTTAGGTGAAAACAACAGATGGGGGGTTTGTGGAGTGTTTAATGTCATGGGCATTTTTAGTAGCATAGGACCTTTGCTCTTCATTTGAATGTTTCATATATTTTTGTTCCACAGTTAATCTTCCCTCCCCAAGTTTGCTGTTCGAATCCAATGCCTGAATGACATTTTCTAGTAGTTTGACAAATATTTTGAGGAATAGTTTGTAATTCCAATGCAGGTGTCTTCATTACTGTTACCTCTACATTGGGGAAAAGTAAAACCCCTTTGTTAGAATTACTGCACATGTTTAAATACTAGAATGATACCAGTGAGGAAAAAAGTTGGGTCAGCTTGACTATGGAGTGGTGGCAATAATCTAAACATTCCAAAAGACTGAGCTGAACCTAAGCTCCCTTGAAATCGGAACAGACATAGGAACATGGAATTGCCATTTGAAAACTGTGACCAGGTTGGGCCTCAGAGGCAGGTCAGTCAGTGGCCCAAAGCCATTTCAAGTACAGAAACTATATTGGGACTACAGTTATATAAATTTGAACATTAAGTGTAACTTTTCCTCTTTTTCTTTTTTTAAGAATATTTGTAAACTCAGAGCTGAGCAGAAGTGACTTGACTTTCTCGACGTTGATCCTGAGTTGACTGTGTTTCTTCCTTTACCACCTCATTGTTCCCTTCGCTTTCCTAAGGCAACAGTGCACAACTTATGTTATTTCTGCTTCAAAAATTTAAATGAAAAACTTCATGCCATTGTTTTGGGTTTTTTTTGCAAGACACCTGTTTATCACCTTGTTCAAAAGTAAATGTTCCCTTATGCTTTTGAAATAAATTTCCTTTTGTAATTTTGTTTTGTGTCTTGATGTGTTATGATTATGATAACTTCAGATGCTTGGATATTCATTAAGCATTTATTGGCCACTTCTCATGTGCTAAGCAGAATGTTAGATCAAAAATACAAAGATGGACAAGCTACTGCTGTGCCTTCAGGGAATTCAGTCTTGCCAATTATCTTTAATTTTTATCCTTTGCATTTATTTTCAGAAGCTAATACACACCTCTGAAAAGAAGGATTTGGTTCTTTTTGTCAGAGCAAAACATGAGATACTTGCCAAATCATTACGAAGTAAATAATTTCCATCCTCAAGTTAATATGCAAAGCAAGCTGGAACTTCTTAATTTCACTACCAGCCTTTATTAAAGTCTTTGTGATGTAGCACCAGAGATGGTTAGGAATATTCTACAGCCAAAGTTTCAGTAGATCAGAACAAGATAACTAAGTTCCCTTGGTGACCACATCCTATGGCTTTAACACCATCTATATGCTAAGGACTGCCAGATTTCTGTGTCCATTCTTTTTTGGCTGGAGTTTCACAGCAGCCTCCTAATTGATGTCCCTGCTATCACACTTGACTCTTTACAGCCTGTTCCAAACAGCAGCAAAGAGACATCTGCTGTTCTACCTGAAGCTATTCATTGGCTTCTTGGTTCAGGAAAAGCAAACATGTTACCATGGCTTTTAATTTTTGACATCAGCTGCTACTCTTCCCCTCCATCACTGCCTGAGTTAGCTGGCTTCATACAGACTAGGCGAAAACACACTCCTGCCTTAGAATCTGCACCAGCCATTCCCTCGAGCCACTCGTTCCCCTATATTTGCTTGCCTAACTCCATCTTCAAACCTTCAAAGATCACCTCAAGGAATTCTATTTAATACTGCAATGCACCTTTTTACCCTACCATATGTTCATACGTTTAGAAATGGCCCCTGAGGAATTCATCTGAGCTGAGACCTAGATGATTATTTGCAGCCAAACTAGTGAAGATTTCATGGAAAAGCATTTGAGATCGAGGCAACAAAACCTACAGAACACTTGGCTTTAAGAATGCCAGACTGCTAAAGAATGGGCTAAGAGCTTGTAGTTCCTTAACCTCCACCCGAGAGCTTCTAAACTCATCTATGACAGTGAACCACTTTTCAGTAACTCAAAGGGCACCATGTTCCTTCTGATAATGCAGCATGTTTCCTCTGGAAAATCATTGTTCCAAGCAACCCCCACTCCTCCCTTATCTGGCCGATTCAACCTTCAGGTCAGACAAGTTCTGACCATCCACCTGTGTGCTCCCTCGGCTCCCTATCCTTCCCTCCACTTCAGAAACTACAGGAGGAACTCAAATCAGTTCTGGGTACATAGAAAGCAGCAACTGAGACTTAATTCTAGCAAATGTAATGGAAATGAAATCTTAGACGAATGAAGTCGAATTTATCAAGAACCTAAGAAATTGTAGATTTGTTCCTAAAGGTTGTACACATATCCCCTAAAACTAATGTAACCATAAATAAGAAAATCCAGTAAAATTCTGGTTGTCATAAAGAGTTGATATTAGAAATAAGATCTGAGACAGAACCTAGACAGAATACTAAATACAGTTACAGTCTAATCCTCAAGAAATACCAAGTAGGGGCAACCGGTTAGCTCAGCTGGTTACAGCGGAGGCTCATAACACCAATTTGCCAGTTCAATTCGCACATGGGTCGGAGCTGCGCCCTCCCCAACTACATTGAAGACAACTAATTGACTTGGGGCTGATGGGTCCTGGAAAAACACACAGTTCCCCAATAAAATTTCTTCAAAAAAAAAAAAAAAAGATACTAAGTAAAAAAGGAACAGAGAAGAGCAAATAAAAGATGCGGGAATGGTATTTCTATGAGGAAAAACTAAAATTTAGCATGCTGTAAGTGATGGACAAATCCATGAAAAGTCTGAATAGAACAAACTTGGATTTAATCGTAAAATCAGGCTATTGAAACTTGGATGTACGTAAAGGAGTAAAACCTGGGGGAGAGGGGTTATAACCTTGAGCTACTTACAGAATGAATAGAAACTCCCCAAATGTATTAACAGCTCCAAGGATTTGGATAAATTAGCGGCTGGTAAGTGTATCTGGAAAACTCTTTGGAGGCTGATCATCATGCTATCCTCAGAGCAGCCCTGGTGGAACTGTGAGTTCGAATCCCGGGCTGACAGCCCTTGATTTCATCCACAGCAGTCCTCATGCTTCAGGCTGCCTCACCTATTTGACCAACTATTTCTAAGTGGAATTACTACGTGTTACGTATCCTCTGCCTCCCCTTTGGGAATCCTCTTCACTTTGCATATGGCAGTTGGAGAGATACACCTGTACAGCCCTTCCTGCCATAACCAGCCTCTCTCCCTACACCCCCTTTCCACCCCCATCAATTTAAGACTGCTCTAACCGAATTTGCTATATGTAGTAGATTGCCAATAATTCCTTCCATTCCTGCTCGAACATGCTGCTCACTTCTCAGGATGAGTCTGTTTCGGTTTCCCCTTGAATCTGGGCTAGCCTTGTTAACTTTCTTTGACCAATAATAGAATGCAGAAGTGAAACTTCGTCAGTTCTGGGCCTGGCCCCCAGGAGCCTGGCAGCTTCTATTTGAGCCCTGAGCTACCACCCATTAACTACCCTGACACACAGAGAGGCCCAGCCACTCAGCCATTTCAGCCACTCTGGCTAAAGTACTATACATGTGAGTGAAGCCATTTTAAGACATTCCAGCCCCAGCCCGAGGTCCCAGCTGAATGCAGCTTTCTGAGTGACCCCACCCAACAGCAGGAAGAGAAGAACCAGCCAGCTGAGTCCAGCCAACAAGCTATGAAAAACAATCATGTCTTAAAACTTAAAATTTAAGCCACTAAGATTTAAGTTGATCGACTATGAAGCAAAAGATAATCAACAGAATCTAAATCAGAGTTAACTCTCAGGATATTTATATCTTAAGTATTTTCTCTAAGGAATAAACAGTATAGAGATATTTTGCAACTTTCAGATAAAACGGCCCAAGTGAGGAAATTAATCCAATAAGATCATTTTATCATTGTCCAATCCCTAGCTTCAAAAATTCTGGTATCTATAATGAGTAAATAAAGGATCTATTTGCTAAAATACTTTATGTTGAAAGACCAAATTATATGTAGTTATGGGTTTTCCTATCATTTGTTCAACTGGAAATTGAATCACAATTTTGAAAAATCAGAAATTTTGTCAACTACCTTCTTATATTTCTATAGGTTTGACCTAGGCATCTAAAAAGTGAATTACAATGAAGAAAGAAATATCAAGTCTTAGAATAAAAGAAGAGTAATAAGTGATCTATCTGGATGTGGAAAATGAGTAGCAATAATTTTATTTAGGTTAAAATTTTTAATTGTTTCAGTCACATAAAATGGGAAAGCTACTTTTTGGGAAGGCTAAAGAACTAAGTCAGCAAATTAACCACTAAGTATGGAAGCTTTATGGAAGATAAAAATATATTTGTATGTGAAATGCCTTCTGCCCTCAGATGCAAACAGTCTAATTGAACAAAGAATTACTCGTGTTTAGCTGTTCAAAATTTACAAAGTAATGTCACAAAGAACATGGTATTAATTGTCATTAATGTCCCAAAAATCAGAGAAGGCAAACAGAAGTTGACAGGCTTTTCTACAATCTGGGATTTGAAATGCACCTTAAATATCAGGAAAAGGAAGAGCAAGGAAAGGATGTCAGGCAGAGAATAGCATGAGCAAAAGCACTTCTAAGTGTTATTGTGTGCTGCTTAAAACAGTTCAGTAAAAGACTAGAGGAGCAGAATTTGGCAGTCAGGACCTGTGCAAGCAGCATTCTGAGAAGACCCCCAATGATCCTTGCCCTCATAAAATCTTTCTTGACTGTGAGGAGAACATGTGAATAATTCCTGTAAATCTACCATGTTATGTGGCAAAATGGATTTTTGCAGATGTCATTAAGGTTACTAATCAGTTGATCTGGGGTTAATCAAAAGATTATCCAGGTGGGTCTTATCTAATCACATGAGCCCTTTAAATCTGGGCCTAGAGATCAGAGATGAAGGAAGTAAAGCTGTTCACGCAGTAGAGGTTTTCCTGGTGCTTTGAAGGAACAGATGCCATACGAGGGCCACGTGGAAAGGAATGGTGGATGGCCTTGGAGTTGAGAATGGCCACAGTCAGCAGCTAGCAAAGAAACTGGGATCTCATTCCTCCAATGGCAAAGATTTGATTTCAGCCAAAAACTTGAAAGAGCTTGGAAGAGACCTCCAAGCTTCAGATGAGATCACAGCCTTCATATCAGTCATGTAAGTTACCAAGCAGAGAACCTAGCCACACCATGCCAGATGCTTGACCCCTGGAAACTGAGAAAAGTGCTGCTAAATTTGCGGTGATTTGTTACACAATAGAAAACTAGTACAGGATCCCAAAGGACAAGTGTTGTCATTTAGGGAAAACAGAGGTGGGTGTTAAAGTTACAGAAGCTATGATTCTACCCCTTTACAGGTTAACTTGTGAGAGTCAAAGAAATTGCTGATGGCCAAAATATGTGATGTTGGGGCTTCTCTCAAACTCCTCATCATCTTTCATCCAGGCTCTAGAGTCAGTTATATCTGAGTCCATGTCTGAGTTCTGCTGCTTATTAGCTGTATGATCTTGGCCAAATTACTTAACCAGCCTACAACTGGTGAATTAGCAAACATTAATAAGAACTATGCACGTACAATGCCTAATATGAACAAACACTCAATACATGTTAGATGATGATGACTGCCATTATTTAGCAGCTTTATATACAGGTAAGACAGTTGACTTTTATGCTTTAAAATAAGATGCTGAGAACAAAGGGACTCCGTCACTTGCCACTTCTGTTTCAAAACTTTGGCACATTTCTACTGCCTATGTTTAAACTCTTTGGTATGACATAGAAGAAACCCTTACAACCTACCATCAGTTTCACCTTTTCACTCTTATTGCTTTTTCTGGCTGACTCAGCACCTTAGCTCCAAGCCTTTCACCTGGTTGGTTGCTCTTCCTTCTACCCATGAGCCCTTATAACACCCCTATTATCCTACTTTTCAATTGCTAACCTACAAATACCCTACTTGATTGCACACTGATCAGTGGTTGGATTTCCATACCCAGTGTCTAGCACAGTACTAGGCAAAAGCAGATAAGCCAAACATTTTTTTTTTTTGAGGGCAGTGTCACTGGCCCTCATCTCTGGGACCCGAACCGGGGCCGCTGGCTTCCCAAGCCAGCGCTTAACCACCACACCACTCGGCAGGCCCATAAGCCAAACATTTTTAATGAATGTTCATTACTTCAGTCCTCAAGGAAAGCTTCTCTGAGAAGGAAAAAAAAAACAAAAAAAAAACCAATGCTGTGCATTGCTTCCACAGCATGAATTCATGTTTAAACACTTGACAATTTCTTTTTTTCCTGCAATACACCAGTGCAGGGAAATGGTTAGGTGAAATTCTCACCCTCCTTTTCTCAGAAAGAAAACCAAAAGCATAATGAACCTAAACACAAATGACACACAGAGCTAGAAGGCAGCCCCAAAATACCTACAATGACACATCTAACAGGACGCTAGAGGCCCAGCTAATCACTTGGCCTGCATGTTGGGTGTACTAATGGGACGTACTTCTCAAACTTTAATATACACACCAGTCACTAGGGACTCGAGGTCAGAGGTGGATTCGGATGGGAAGAGGGGAAGCGCCAAGAAGGTGCTTTTCTAACGATCTCCCACTCGATGCCAATGCTGCCGCTCTCCAGCCCTAGCCCTCCAGCCCACACCTATGCTGCCCAATAAGGTGGCCACTAGCCACACGGGGCCGTAAAGTCCCTGACATCTGGACAATTTAGATGAGCTGTAAATGGAAAAGACTGATTTCCAACACTCAGTACAAAAACATCTTACTAACGTGTACGTTTTTCATATTGAACTAATATTTTGTACATCATGGGTTAAAAGTGTTAGTTATTTCACTTTTAAATTACACATGTGGCTCCTGGCTCACATTGTATTTTTTTTTTTTTTTTGAGGGCAGTGTCACTGGCCCTCCTATGTGGGATCCGAACCGGGGCCGCTGGCTTCCCAAGCCAGAGCTTCACCACCCTCCACTCGGCCGGCCTCACTTTTCTTTTAATTACACATGTGGCTCCTGGCTCACATTGTATTTTTTTTTTTTTTTGAGGGCAGTGTCCCTGGCCCTCCTTTGTGGGACCCGAACCGGGGCCCCTGACGTCCCGCCTTGTATTTCCACTGGGCAGCGCCGCCTGAGACCAAACGGTCCAGATCCTGAAGCTTCCACCACTGGGCGGCTTTCATGAATCAAAGATAACACATGTCTTAGGTGTTTCCAAAGCATACCTTTTATTTCCCAACCATTTTACACAACCAGAAATAAAAATAAGATAAAAGCGAAGGCTTTCATATATATATAGATGACATATATTCTTTGAGCCGCCGCCTTTTGGCGCAGGCTCCACCCAGAGCGCGCCTTTCCTCTCCCTCCGGTTCCCACGCTCCGCCATCTGCTCAGACACACACGGAAACAATAACAAGCACGCAGTGTGCGACCTGACACCCGGCTGGGCCCGCCGCCGGAGCCCGCGCTCCCGGAGGTGGAGGAAGCCGGTCCTCCGCCTGCCGCGTCCCTTCCGCCCCTCCTCCTCCTCCTCCTCCTCCTCCTGCAGCGCCGACCTCCCCAAGATGGCAGGCGGCGGGGGCCCACTTCCGCTTCCGGGGTCAGCGGCCCGGCCGGGGGGGCAAGATGGCGGCTGCAGGCGGGGTCCGCGGACGGGGCGCGCTGCCGCCGTGCTCTGGCCCAGGCTGGCTCCTCAGCCTTTCCGCCTTGCTCAGTATCACGGCTCGAGGGGCCCTCGCCACCACGCACTGGGTCGTCACGGAGGACGGCAAGATCCAGCAGCAGGTAGCGGCCAGGGCGTCCCTGTCCGCGCGCGTCCGCCCTCGCCGGGGAGGGGTTCCCCGGGCCGACCCCTGGCTGTGTGGCGCCGCGCGGCCCCGCCCCCGGCCCCGCGCCCCGGGGGACCCCGGCGTCGCCCCCTCCCCACTCGTGCCGCGGCCCTCGCGTAGACCGCCCGCGGGGGTCTCAGGCTTCCACCGCTGGAGCCGCGCGCCGCGTGGGAGCCCCGCCGGGCTGGGGACGGGGACGGGGGGGGTGGGCCTTGGGGACATTTTCTCGCGGTCCGGCTTCAGCGACCACAGCGCCGTTATGCACCCCGCCTCCGGGGACCCTGCTCGGCCCCGCGCGTCGCCAGCGCTCCCCGAGGAAGGCGAGAGCAGGTGGCAGGCAGCGCCGGGGCGGTGACAGCGTGGGCAGCGCAGCCCGCGGGCCCTGGGACGCCGCGTCCCCGCGCTCCTCGCCCACCTGCCGGGGTCCCTGTCGCGCTGTGGCCGCCTCCGCCGGTCCCGTCCCCCGGGTCAGCAGGGGCGCGGTGTCGGAACGGCCCGGTGCCCCCCGCATCGCGTCTGTACCTGCTTCCCGTGACCCAAACCCGCCCGGAGGCTGTGCGCTTTCCCGGATCCCTGTGGGCCCGAACGAAATCCTCAGGCGAGAAGAGGCTGCTTTTCTTACATAACTTGCTGATGGCCTGCATCTGGGGAGTGCTGATGCCTAGACCGTGCGCGTGTGTGTCTGCTGCCGAAACTTGGGAAGCGCCCGAGAGCAATCAGCAAACATGCAGACAGCGAAGTGCAGAGTGCAGCCCACTGATCTCAAAGGTGTTAGCCGTTTTGTGACATGGCTGGACCTCGGGGTTGCGTGTGATGGACGGTGATGGGAACAGTGACAACAAATGGGAACCTCAGTTGAAGGGAGGTTCGCATTTAGATTTGCCATGTGATGCAAAATTTTATCTCAACGATGAGTGAGTTATACAAAATATTTAAAAATTAGCGTTGGTATTGGTGAGTGTGATGCAAAATTTTATCTCAAGTATGAGTTATACAAAATATTTAAAACTTAGCGTTGGTATCGGTGAGTGGTTTTCGGTATATCTGACAAAAGACTGACTTTCCCATTGGGTGGCATTTTCTCTATACCTAACTTACATTAGGAAGAAAAAAAAAAATTCCATTTCATGGCCATACCAGCTGTGATTTAAAGGATATGTTGTTTCAGAAACCCTAGAAAACACTGCAAGTTCATCTCTGACAAAAGATGGAAATTTTTCTGTGAGCCCTGGTTGCTTCCACCCTTCCTTTGTTTCTTGATGATGGTTTTGCCTGCGGCCCCCAGGAAGGGAGAAGTGGACTTAAGTCACGCCTGCTGCAATTTGGGGAGCCCTGCTCTTATTGGCTATTCTGCAATATTGTTTTTGGCCACAGCTATTTATACTCTGTGACATTGATTTCTCCTTCCCATTTTGGTGTCCTGCCACTCAGCTTTGAGAAAGGAGCCCATCGGAAAAGTGAAAGCTTGTAGGAATGTAGTACTTCTAATGCTGACCATGACAGTGGGAAAGTAGAATCTGATTTGGTTTTTGTTTTCTAACAAATTCCTTCATTTTCACATTGCATATGTATGTGTTAGTGGGGAAAGGCAGGGGTTGCTGGTAACTTGCCTCAGAAAGGGAGAAATCAGAAGAATCGTCTGGATCTCTGCCAAGTCACCCCTGCAGTAAGTAGTTAGGCTTAAAGTTAGGGAAGCAACATTTCTTTATCACATGCCTTTTTTAATGATCCTTTTCAGTGAGTTTTCCAATATTTTGCTACATAACATTTATCTAAGTTCAAGCAACCAAAAAAAATTATACTAGAAGAGATAAAAGTTGGTGACTACATTGTAACAAGAGGCTAGGGAAGGAAAGTTGGATTTAATCAGAGGAAAATGCAGAACGTATAAATAAAGTAAGAGTTGGAGACCGTGGTCAGCTTCTGAGTTCCACTCTGATAGCTGTGTGTGCATTACCCATGCTGCCCTTCTGGCAGTAATTTGAATGCAGGCAGAATCGAAACCTTTTTAAACCTGTTTAAATTAGATATAATAGGGCAGAATTTCTATAGTGGACCTAGAGAACTGCTTATGAATTAAGAATCTGAACTGCCCAAAATGCAGACTTCAATCGGGACATTTTTCCATCCGTATAGTTACAGTTGTAAGTACAGTAAGCGGCTCTTTGCAGGAGAAGAGCACATTGGTTTGGTTTTTCTATTTCTAGCCTTAGCAGATGATAAAGATAGGCACTCACAAGTTACAGACTTGTGAACATGCATATGTTCGAAGCCCCAGATCCGTGGACGGGTTGAAGTGACGATTCAGTCAGAGCAAGGAAGCGGATATTCCTCCAGGCAGCCTCCTCACAGTCCAGTCCTGGGCCGCGTCTGGCAGTAGCAGGTGCTGAGCACCTGGCATGGCAGCTCAGGAAATTGTTCCTTTCCTCAGCCCCGGCTCCAGCGAGGAAGCCTGTCTTCTGTATATTTAGGCTCCGTGCTTACTGAGCTGCCAGTGAGTTCCCAGGAGCATTGTCCAGGAAATCCCGTGGCTGGGATGTGAAGAGGACGCTCCAGCTACTGAGTTCATTTCCCACTGCCGTCCGGGGAGGTCTAAGCAGAGGCCCCTCCTCTCCTCATCCTCGCCAGCTCTGTGCGTCTCTCCCAGCTGTGGGCTTTGGCACACTCCTGAACCCCAAGTGTCCCTGTACCTGAGAACTCGCTCACTTGATTTAAGCAGAGGTGCTTAACTCGGAGTCCATGCCCTTAAAGAGCAGGCCCTTAAAACCCAGTCACGGAGAGGTTCTACAGTGTGTGTCCTCAGGCTGATGCATCTTTCGGTTGACGTCATTGTGAAGACGAGGCTTCAGGATAAACATTTTTTTGTTTCATTTTGGTGTCCTGTTCTTTTTCCTTGATTACTAGTGTGGCAACATCTGTTTCCTATTTTTATTAAAAGTGTCTAGCAATTCACTTACATTGAAGGTTAAGCAAACTTTTGTGAATTAGCCTAAGAGCATAGCTACTCTATATTACATCATTTCTGTGGGAAAATTAATGCTTCGTGTTCTGAATTACCGGCTAACAGATGAACTCTTGAAACGTTACCCATTTGTTAGCTGCAGACTTATTGAATCAAGAAATTGTACTTCTAGCACTGGGTTCACTGCCTCTGGATATTCTCTTCGTAAGTAGAGATCTAAAAGTTTAAATAGAGTATCATCTTGATCAACTCGCTTATAACATCATAACATTTATTTTCTTGCCTACTGTTTCCCTCTCCTCCTATCTTAGCATAGAATTTTAGATTTGGAAAAATTCTTTAAGAATATATATTACAACTCAGGAGAGAAAGTCACCCAAGGTCACACAGCTAATGAATGGCGTTTAGCTGTAACAATAAGTAGAAATGTCTTTATCGGCAGTAGCATGGAAGTGAGCACTTCGTAATCTGGAAGTTTGAAGTGCTTGTTTTACCCTCTGGTAACACCTCCACAGGAATTGAAAGAAAAATGGAAACGAAAATGGGAATACTGAGGTAAATATATTTTTTTTTCCAATTTGTAAACTCCGCAACATGTTTTGTGTTGACTTCAAATTAGAGGGTTGATGGATGGAGGAGGGTCCCAAAGAGGTGTGAATTAATTTAGGGGTTGCTTAATCATTTTGCCTCCTATCAAGCCAATGCCTTCAGAATACAGGTCCTTTTAACTACTTAGAACAAATGAGGTTTCTGACAAAACTGAAGCTCTGAAGACCAGCGCCTGTGACAAAGGACTGTTTGATAAGTGACTGTTTCAGTAGTGGTGGCCTAAGGAAGAACCATCCGATCTAGTTGGACAAACAAGCTAAATCTTTATCCCTGTTGATCTTTAATAGCTTATAAGAGGAGTGGTTTGATTTGGGGCTGATATTAAGTAATTTGGTTAATCTGGAAGAGATCATCTATATGGTACCTTGAAGCTGACAGCTTTAGTTCAGTGCCTTTCAACACGGAACCCACTTTGTTGTCATGGAGCACTGTTCCCTGTTTGTACCCTTCTGGGATTCACTTGGACCTGAGCGGCCATGGTCGTTCACTAACTTGCTCAGCACCTGCTCAACCTTTACAGTTTGTCTTAGACTTCGGCATCAAAGTGATTCTTATTCAATCCGTCTTTTTAGCTATTTCCTACTATTATGTTTCTTCTTATAAATGACCCAGGTATTGATTCTGTTTATGCTAGAGAGTAGTAATAGGAACTTGGCGATATACAGAGATAAATCATAACTTTAAATACTTTTCCCTGTTATTTATCGAACAAGTATGTATTGACTGCTTACATTTTGCCAACCCATGTAGTTTGGATGGATATGCCCTTTCCTTCTGCATTGGTACTTCCAGCTTACTGTGACCGAATCTATAACTCGTTTTTACCCCACAACTGTGTCACACTCTGTACTCCCAACTTGAACGAAAGACACCACCATTCCATCCCCCCATTGGCCACACCTCAAACCTAGTTGTCTTCTTTAATTTCTCCCTGTCCCCCACTCCTGACCAACATCTTTCAATAGTACTTTCTAATTATATCTTACTTCTCCCCGTACCACTACCATTATTCTTGAATTAAAAGCAATTCAAGAATTGTAATGAAAATTTGAATGACAAAAGTAATGCTTGGCATTATAAAAATAAGCATCTAACATTATGGGAGTATTTAAAGTAATAGAGTGAAGCCCTCCCACCTCTACGCATCTCACTCCCCAAGGAAAACTACCTCTAACAGTTTAGTACATATCCCAGGATATGGTCCAAATTCTTTAACTTGTCATCTGATCTGACCCTTCTCTCTAAGTCTTAACTTCGCATCCTCCTCATCCTCACCCCAAAATATACACGTTTAACCATACTTAGCTTTCGTCAGTGTCCCCAGATATGTTCTGTTCTCACTAGCTTCTGGACCATTGTACACGTTCCTCCCCCAAGATGTCCCAGTCTGGCTAACTCATGCTCTTCACAACTTAAATGTTGCTTTCTCAGGGACTCTCCTGTAATGCCCAGGTTTGACTAAGCTTTCAGCACATTGAATTCCCTTGTGAGAGCATGTACCATACCGTGTCGTGTTTATTTACTGATGTCAGAGCCCTAGTAAGCTACTGCTTGCTCCATGAAAGGCATGGCGACAGCCCTCTTGGCAGCTCCAGCATCTCTCATGCTGGCTGATCACACAGGCTGCAATAGTATCTGCTGAATGGAAAGGAAATGTGAGAAGAGCTCCCCGCCTTTTAGGACTTGCCCATTGTCTGCATGAAGCCTTACAATAAATACTTATTATGTGGTAGTCAGCTGGGAGACCAGCCGAAAGGAAGCGTCAGGCTTCCAGGAGATCTTGAAAGCTCTGAGGAACGAACCCATCAGTGAGTTAGCCCGTAGGCCCTCAGAAACAGCGCTGTTCACAGGTGAGAAGAGCTGTAATTTCAGGGTTCACGCTTGTCCATCTACTGTGATCAGGTTGTGTGTGCACGGCAAGTCATCTGCTTTTTGGCCGATGTTATATCTAAAAGGTGAACTTTATTGCTCAGACATCAAAAAGTATGGAGGACCGGCCGAGTGGTGCATTGGTTAAGAGCTGGTTTTGGGATGCCAGCGGCCTTGGTTCAGATCCCACATATGAGGTCCAGTGACACTGCCCTCTACAGCTAACAACAGCTCCACCTGGAGCTGGGCTGTGCGAGCCCCGGCGATGGTGTAGGCTGCAGCCCCTGCTGCAGTGGGCTGCCATAGGCTACAGTGAGTGGCCGGCAGCCAGTATGAGCTGCCAATAGCCTCGGTGAGCGACATCCAGAGGCCAGCAACCGACCTGCCTCATCCAGGAAGAACGCAATGACGATACCAACATGGGCCAGTGAAGCAATGCCCTCCGCAACTAGACTAAAGAACAAAAAGACAGCAACTTGTCTATTCCCCTTCCTGGATTCCCCAATGCTGTTCCTCTCGCCCAATTCCCCAATAAAAAAATCTTTAAAAAAAAAAAAGTATGGAGAAGCAGCAAGAGATAAGAAAAAATTGACAAACAAGAAAAGCAGAACAAAAATTGGAAAGGACAGAGGCACGGTAACGAGAAGTGGCAGATGCACTGTTGAGGAGGGATTAGGATCGGCCTTGGGGTTCAGCAGGTGCTGCAGTGTGGAAGCGCTGGTGGAAATGAGGAGAAGGCAACCTGACAGTGAGGCAGAAGGGGGCTTGACAGCCCATCAGGCCAAACATCAAGAGCTTTGCACTCCGAAATGTAGGGAGCAGGATGTGAACCGTACCTGCATCTCAGCTAGACTCCATGATGGCAAAAGCAAGACAAATTCCGCTGCTGAGTGTCTCTTTTGTAGCCAGACACCCCAAAAGAGTTATTTGTGCTCACGGACTCTCCTCCCTCTCTCTGTATAGGCCTCTTCCTAAACCCACTCTTATCAGTCCTTCATCCCCACAACTCTTGTCAAGATACCCAGGGTGTTCCATATTGCCAAATTCAGTGCTTAGGTGTGAGTCATCTTAACTGCTTAGCAACCCAGCATTTGTCCTCATACCTTATTGAGCTAATTTTGTACATGGCTTCCAGGACATACACTCCTGGTCTTCCTTCTAAATCCCTGGCCATGACTTCTCATTCCCTTGTACTGCATTCCTCTTCTTGAATCTTAAATACTGGTATGTCCCTTTTCTTCCCTTTATACATGTGCTCACCAGATGATCTTATGCAGCCTCAAGACATAAAATACCATAGACTTTCTGAGGGCTCCCATATCATGTCTGCAGTCTCTCCCTGAACTCCACACTCATATATCCACCTCCTACTCAGCATCTCCACTTAGCCATCCAGTAGACATCACAAATACATCATGTCCTAAACTGAACCCCTGAGTTCCCACCTCACCACACCTGTTACTGAATTGCTCTGGTCCAAACTCTTGGTATCTTCCTTGACTCTTCTTTCTCTCACGTCTCATACCCAGTCTATCAGTAACCTGTAAACTTTACATCCAAAATATATCCAGGATCAAGCTGTGTGTTTCCACCTCTAGTTCTACAGCCCTGGTCCAGACTATTTTCATCTCTCTCCTAAACCTAAGCACTAGCCTCTAAACTGCTCTCCTTGCTTTTTGCCCCATGGAGTCTCTTTTCCCCAAAGCAGCTTAAGTGATCTTTTAAAAACTGAGTCTGGGCCGGCCGAGTGGCACGGTGGTTAAGCGCTGGCTTGGGAAGCCAGCGGCCCCAGTTCGGGTCCCAGAGATGAGGGCCAGTGACACTGCCCTCAAAAAAAAAACAAAAAAAAACTGAGTCTGATCATGTCACTCCCTCAATGGTTGCGGGGGAAGGGAATCGAGGAGCATCTGAAAACCTTCAGTGGTTTCCCATCACACTTAATAAAACTTAGAGGTTTCACTGTAAGTGAAAATTCTTGCAAGGCCTGGGACTGGGCCCCTGGCCATCTCTCTGCCCTGGCTACCTCTTTCCGTGTATGCTGCGCTTCAGCCACACTGGTCTTTGGGATGCTCTTCAAAGCACCCAGTTCGCTTGTTCTCGCTCCTTCCTCTCTGCCTGAAACACTCTTCTGCAGATACCATGGGTCTTCCCCCTCTCTTTCATGCCCCCCTCTTTTCTAAAAGCAGCATCTAGGGCCGGCCGAGTGGCGTGGTGGTTAAGAGCTGTCTTGGGATGCCAGCAATCCCGGTTCGGATCCCACATAGAGGACCAGTGACACTGCCCTCAAAAAAATAAAAATAAATAAAAGCAGCATCTAAAACATCTCCTTCCATCACTCTGTCTTCTTACTCTGCTTCATTTTCCTTTACAGCGTTAATTACTGACACTGTATTGTAATATAGATTTTATTGCCTTTCTGCGTAACCTCTATGAAGGCAACAACTTTGTTTTGGTAACCCCAGGGCCTAAAACAGTGCCTGACATGTGGTGTATGCTCAGGAAAAACTGAATAAGTGAGAGGCAGAGAGGGGACGTGCATAACTGTGTAAGCAATTACTGAAAAACAGCCGTAGTAGCGCTTGCATATCATGTCAGCATACTGAAGGGCCGCCGTCATTTTAGTAGTCTGTAGGAGGGACAGTGGGTCCCCTTCCTCCATTCCCTCTGTTATGAATGAAAGGTCTAGGCAACCCGAGACTTCTCTAAGAACACAGTACCTCTGAACCAGGGTTGTAAAATGATCCCTCAGATAATCTGCTTTCCTATTGGCTATTTGGACGTATTACCTCTCCAACATCCCTTTTGTGATATGCCCAAAGAACTCATATTTGAGAGTGTGGCATTATTAAATTATTTGAGTAACATATAAATTTAGGCAAGTCACTTAATATTAAGACATTTCTTTAATATAAACATCTACAAAGGCATTTATTAAAAATCTATTAGGGCCATGATTATATAAGCTAAAGTATATATTTGCTTTTAAGATCTTCAGTCTTCACTTTCCCTGTGAGGCACTAAGTTATTTTTTAATTAAAATCAGGTGACTGGCAAGAGGGACACCCCCCCACCCCACCCCCCTGACCCCAGCCCCACCCCACCCAAACCCCAGTGGTCAATCTTTTTCACCTTGGTGGAGAGTTGCTTGCTGGGGAGTTGAGATGGGTAATTAATCTTTAGTAAAACTCAAGGGAGTGGTACCTGCCAAAAGTGCCCAAATAGAGTCAGGGATGTTTTTACTTGACCAAGTATTTGCTGAGTGTTTTTTGTTGCCCATTATTACATTCGGCAGGCTTACCTCACTCATTCAACACATATTTGAATGATTTCTTTTTAGGTACTTGGAATACAGCAGTGAGTGAGATAACAGTCCCTGTCTTCATAGAGTTTGCATTTGATACAGTCATACATGGAAGTGACTCTAATTTAGGATGTAACTTATTGTAATAAAAACAATTCAATGTCTGTATTTCACTGAACACTTTACCAAGTGTTTTCATATTACCTCATTTTATCCTCATACAAAGCCAGGGAAATGTGGGTGTTGATCTCACCATTGCGTAAAGAAAGTTAAGCTGAGTGTGATTAGATTCCTTGTCCAAGGCCATGCAGGTAAGAAGTGGCCGAGTGTGAACTCAAGCTCATTTTTGATTCTGAACTCTGTTCTGTTTCTGCAGCGCTAAACATTGTTACCAACAACGAAACAATTCTGTGGTTTTATTAGTAAAACAAATATCAAAAGTTTTTAATTTTTTTAAATCTTTTTTCAATTTTATCATTGAACTTAAAATTATAAAATACATGATCATTATTCGAAAGGTTTTTTTTTTTAAGCTTCCTAGTACCTCATAAAATGAAAAGTGAAAATTTCTTAACTACTCACAATCCTTCTTCCTGGAAGCAATCACAGAATTATTTGTGTATTCTTCCAAAAAGTTCCTGTACATTTGCAAACAAATGTATAGATTTGTTTTAAACACATAGTTGGAAACATTTTGTCTCACAACCAACTTTTATTCACTTAATAAGACTTAAACATCTGTCCATGTCAAAAATAAAAAAGCTATTCCCTTCTACCCTAAGACTGCATAATATTCAGTTGTACAAATATTCTGTAATTTATTTAACCAGTTCCCTAGTGAGGGGCGTTTAGGTTGCTTGCAGGTTTTCACTACTGTAAACGATGTTGCGGTGAGTGAGTGGTGTTCATACATCTTTGCATGCTTCATGAGTATGTTGAGTGTGTCTGTCTGTAAGATTAATTCTTTAAAACGTAATTTCCTGGTTCTAAGAATACATGATATTTAATTTTCTTCCATATTTCCAAATTGTCCTCCTAAGGGATTGCATCCAGAGTGTTTAAAAATGCTCAACAGTGTTTGGATATGTAAAACCTTTGTTCATAACCCAATTTAGTGAAAAACCAATTATTCTATCCACCACCCTTCATTAAATTGTGTTGTGGCCATCAGTAGAAGTACGAACAAAAGGAGACCTTCAGTTAGGCTCTATCTTCATAGAAAAATTAAACCTTTGTCACTAATGCTTATTTCACACTTGTTGGGGTTGCAATAGAAGAAATTTGTCAAGCCAGTTTCCTTTGATACTAATGTTTTGATGAGTAATCAAGTTGAGCTTTATACAGTTGTCTCTTTTTAGAGCAGCAATTTCCAGCGTGAATGGCAAATAATTTCCTGGCTGTTGAATTTGCTATCGCCCAAGTAATGATACCAAGTTAACTAAGGTTCAATTTCTGGCACTGATTTCAGTGTCCCACTTCCAGTGTTTGATGAACACACTGACTTAGCTTGGGCTGCCCCAACAAAATACCATGAATGGGGTGGCTTAAGCATCAGAAGTTTATTTCCTTACGGTTCTGAAGGCTGGAAGTCCAAGATCAGTGTCATCATGGTCAGGTTCTGATGAGGCTGCCTTTTGGGCTGCAGACTGCATTCTTGCTGTGCCCTTAAATGGCAGAGAGAAAGAACAGAAGCTTTCTGGTGTTTCCTCTTATGAGGTCTCTAATCCCATCATGAGGGTCCCAACCTCGTTACCTCATCTAAGCCAAATTATCTCCCAAAGGGCCTTTCTCTGATTACCATGACCTTGGAGGTTCGGCTTCCAACGTATGTATTTTGGGAAGACACAGTTCAGTCCACAGCACCCATCAAACTAAGGATTTTCAGGCTATCACCTGTTTTATTATTAATCACCATTATTTCTGATGCTTAGTGCATGCTTGCATTGCTATTAAAAATCTCCACAAATTGAGTGGCTTAAAACAACACAGATTTATTATCTTACTGTTCTGTAGGTTAGAAATCCAACTTGTATTTCACTGGGCCAAAATCAAGGGGACAGCAGCACTACATATCTTCCTGCAAGTTCTAGCTGGGAGTCCATTTCCTTGCCTTTTCCAGTTTCTGGAGGCCACCCACATCCCTTGCCTCTTGGCCCCTTTGTATTTCATCTTCAAAACCGGTAACATGCCTCTCTCTGACCATTTTTCCTTAGTCACGCCTCTTTCTTTGACCTCCCCATTCCACTTTTAGTTATTATTGAGCTGACTGCTTTTACTTATTTTTTAAAGTAGTTTTTGACTTTTAAAACTATAGTTGACCTAGCTATTCCACTTTTAAGGACCCTTGTGATTACATTGGGCCCACCTGGATAATTCAGGTTACAGTCTCTATCTCGATTAAGGTAACCTGGATAGCAACCTAACTCCATCAGTTACCCTTGACCCTTTGCCATGTACCCGAACATATTCAGAGGTCCTGGGGGTTGGGACGTGAGCATCTTTACTAGACCACCATTCTGCGTTCAGTAAATATTTGTTGCTGGAATGAGAGTCACTTCTGAGGTTACATACAAAACAGCTCTAACTGTGTAGCTATATAGTTCTGTATATTTTTTACAAAAAACTATTGTAAGTATTCAAATGCCACATATCCATGACTCTTGTGTCCTGATCCAATGTTTCCTTTTCTTTCCTTGTAAAATTGTAAATTGTCTACTTTATTCATTATGTTATTTGTTTAATTCTTGGTTACAGAAATCAGGAGATATAGACTAACAGCACTTTTATAAGAAGTTATTCATGTTGAAAATTAAAAGTTAACTTGCTTATCAGTTAGAAAAATGGTGATTGTTCGATAAGAATGTCTCATGAAATTGGCTGCAACACTGTACATGTTCAAATCTAGATTGTAGCTATATAATATCCTTCAAATACCTCCATTATTTTAGGCATGGCTTTAGGCTTTTACAACTGTATCTTCCAAGAACAGTGAAAATAAGAAGGTAAAATCTATTGGAAGGTAAAACTTTCAAAAATAGGGCTATAAGGCTATAAAAATTTGTATGATGGTCAGGATTTTTTTTTGTTTATTTAGAGTTGATTTTTAGTTTTGATAACTTGATATCCTACAAAATTGAAACTTTTTAATTCTTGACAATTCATAATAATAGTGTTTTATTGATCTTATACAATTAAATGTTTCTAGTGAAAGATCTGTTTACATTAATAGTAAAGTTTTGATAATTATAGCCAGAAGCCTGTGTAAGTCCTTCTCAAGGGTTGAGGCTGAACTGGTATTTTGTGAACTTGCACTACTGTAAACCCTGGATAAAGTGCAAATCCATGATGTTTAGCCTTCAATCATGAAGAGAGAGTTGCATACAAAGTGGGGCAACAGACTTTTCTGCCTCCCTCATCCCATCCCTCTAAAACTCATCTTGCTTGCTACTATGTTAGCCTGATGGGGGGTCACAAAAGTAAGTCTTCCTTGGGCAATCATTTGAAAATGGCAGTGAACTATAGATTTGAGATCAGGGTAAAAATCTGAGGAGAGGAGGGTAAGGAACAAGAAAATGTAGTAAGTGTTGCCTTTTTGAGGTGCTTTGCCTGGCCCCACATCTGTGAGAGGAACTTTTCTCTATGAATATATAAGGAAAAATTACAAAATTGTTCCGCAAACCTGAGCTTGTACTTGTCATTAGTTTGTTTTTTGTTTGTTTGTTTGTTTGTTTGTTTTTGAGGGCAGTGTCACTGGCCCTCACATGTGGGACCGAACCAGGGCCGCTGGCTTCCCAAGCCAATGCTTAACCACCACGCCACTCAGCCGGCCCCAAAAAAGTTTTTTAACGTTGAACTAAGTGGCATCAAAACAGAGAGGGCCGGGGGTGTGGGGGGAGAACAGAGAGGGCCAACTTTGCCTGTGACACAGTGAGCAGCTTCTCAGAAATGAATAACCACTGCTAATCGGAGCCTTGGTTTAATAGGACAGTTTGACAGTTTAAAAGAAGCTTTTAACTGCAGCTTTGGAAATCGTCTCTGCCTAGAACAAGCACAAATTCATATGGGCAAATTGAAAGAATGATCATTTCATTCGTGTGAATATCAGATTTCTTCCATGGTGTAGATTGCTGGTAAAAATGTGATACTTTTATGATAGTCTTTTACAGAGAAAGAATTTGAAAATCATCAGGAACTTTAGAAGTCAGTAGTGTGTGCCCTCTCAGTTTATAGTTGAGGAAACGGGAGCTCAGGCAGGGAAGGTCAGGCAGCCAGTCAGAGAGACCTGTCAAGGACTCATTTTTCTCCAAATTCCTGGTGGCTTAGCCACTTTGCCTCCTTTGCAGACAGCCATCAGTGAAAGACAATGCCGTAGGAAATGGGGGATCTAGCCAGTGTGACATCAGACAGCTTCATCAAGCAATCACCAGTGTATTAAGTGCCTAACATGTACCTGCAAGCGTATTAAGTATTACGGTTTGAAAGAGAAATAAAAAACATTTTTGTGGACAGACAGACATACAATTATTACACAGTGTAAGAAATGCTGTTAAGGGAGTGTGTGTAAAGTACTAAGGGAGCTCAAGAGAAGGATGGCCTCACAAAAGATATGTCATTTGAGCCAAGTCCTTTGGCCTTTCCCAAAAGCATAGGGAGAGAAGTGTATTCAAGTAGAGGAATTAGCATATGCTAAGGCATGGAGACGCTTAGCAAAGCCACAAGGATAACATGATACCCTAGGAAAAGGACCCTAAGAAATAGCATCAAAATACTTTCTGTATTGAAAACTTTCTTTGGAATATTTGGACAAACTCTAGGTGCTACAGATGTAGTTTGATCTAGGGCTCAAACACTGTAACAAGAATAGGTTTTTCTGTCTTTATGTCTCCGCTTCTTTAACCCCATTCTCAGGCCCCCTGTGGATACAAGTTGGACAATCCCCAAAATCTCAAACAAAAGGTCTGAATTAGAGTCATTTTAGTACCAACTGACCTCCTAGCTAATTAATGTCCCGTCTCAGAAATAATCACCATGACCAAGGGAAAAGCTTCCCCTGGAGGGAAGGGTGCTTCCAGCCAAGTGAGGTAGGCGCCTTGGCCACAAGAAGGGGATAGCAAAGCCTAAAGCTCAGTGGGGTCATTTAAAGTACAGGGGAAATCTTGACTGCTTTGAAGATTTTTATTTATGTTTCCTATCATATTGTCTCAATATTTAAATCTAAAATTCTGAATAAAAGATTTAAAATATTCCATCCCTAGTTTCCAACTTAAGAGAAAATTTTTTTGAGATTTCATTCATCAGTTTCAAACTGCTGTTGGGAAACGAGAGTTCCCCAGTAATGTTACTTTCATGTACTCTCCTGAATACCATTTTTTTTTTTTTAAGATTTTATTGGGGAATTGGTGGAGGGGAACAGCGTTGGGGAATCGGGGAAGGGGAACAGACAAGTTGCTGTCTTTTTGTTCTTCAGTTTAGTTGCGGAGGATGTTGCTTCACTGTTGGTATCGTCATTGCACTCTTCCAGTCGCTGGCCTCTGGATGTCGCTCACCGCGGCTAATGGCAGCTCACGCTTGGCTGCCAGCCGCTCACGCTGGCTGCTGGCCACTCACTGTAGCCTATGGCAGCCCACTGCAGCAGGGGCTGCAGCCTACACCGTTACTGGGGCTCGCACAGCCCAGCTCCAGGTGGAGCTGTTGTTAGCTGTAGAGGGCAGTGTCAGTGGCCCTCATGTGGGATCCGAACCGGAGCCGCTGGCAGCATCCCAAAACCAGCGCTTAACCAATGCGCCACTCGGCCGGCCCCCTGAATACCATTTTTAAAAATACAAGGTAAAAATGTTCCATCATATGTGAAGAATAAGTTGCATACAAGGGCTAGAATTAAAGTTACAGTAGAAACGTTCAATTTTTTTGTCATAAAGGACCGATGGAAAGTGATTGACTCAAACTTGCTTTTGTAGAATTCAAATATGTTTATACCCTTAGATTGATTATTTTAAGTTTAAAATATTCAGGGCCGGTCGAGTGGTGCATTGGTTAAGAGCTGGTTTGAGATGCCAGCGGCCCCGGTTCGGATCCCACGTATGACGGCCAGTGACACTTCCATCTACAGCTAACAACAGCTCCACCTGGAGCTGGGCTGTGCGAGCCCCGGCGACAGTGTGGGCTGCAGCGTGAGCGGCTGGCAGCCAGTGTGAGCTGCCAATAGCCGCGATGAGCCACCATCCAGAGGCCGGCAACCCATCTGCCTCATCCGGGAAGAGAGCAATGTAATACCAACATGGACCAGTGAAGCAATGTCCTCCGCAGCTAAACTGAAGAACAAAAAGACAGGAACTTCTCTGTTCCCCTTCCCTGATTCCCCAACACTGTTCCCCTCCCCCAATTCCCCAATAAAATCTTTAAAAAATAAATAAATAAGTTTAAAATATTCACCCTTTATCTAATTTGTCAGTGAAATAATTATCCTCATCTAGTGGTATTTCCATCGTGAATTTACTGAATTTACAGAAATAGGGATCAAGATTAGAAATGTCGATATTAACAGTATCTTGGTTAGAGACAACAGCAAATGAAATACATGAAAATAACCTTGATCTGAGTAAGATATTTACTGCTGTTACAATAATTGAATACATGTACTTCTATAATGTATTCAAAGGAAAATAAATTTGAATTACCTTACATGATTTGTCATTTTCTTAGTTAAAATAAATTGCTACAGTAACAGTAAAACTTTGTTTACTTGGACCTCTTAGAGAATGAATCATTTTGGATCATCGAATTCCATATAGCTAATTTCCAAATACTTAGTTTTTCCCTGTAGTTTAAATTTTGCACTAAAATATATTTCATACTTCCTCACCTTTTAAAGTAGAAGAAATGGAAAATAAGTCCACTTTTTCTTTATGATTTGGGTCCTTACAAGCATCATTTATTGTGTTGTGCAGTAGTTAAAGTTTGCTGGGTTGTTTGTCCCTTTTGAAAAATCCATAAAATGATTTGAGATCTGGTGTATGCATTATGGCCTTTTTAACCTACCTCCTTCTGATTTCTGTCACTCTGCATTTGGGCATATAGCAGCCTCTTCTAAACGCTAACGATTTCAAAGGTATGTTACAATTCCATTTCAGGATGTATATATAATAGGAGTACATTGACTCCAAATATTGACTCATAGTGGGCCTGGTTCATTGAGTCCTAATAAACTTTTATTGGTTGAATGGATGTTGTAATGTTTACAGAGTTGTCAAACACACCTTCTTTGTCATTTTCTAAGGAAGAAAGGTATTTGGAAGAAGAGAAATTCAAGCTAAATGGCATTTGCCAAGGATAATTATCATAAAGTCTTAAAATTTAAGAATGCGAAGGTACCTCAATAAAAATAAATGTCAGGCTATAAATCTTCTGCACGAACCCTTATCTGGTAAAGATCCATGCCATTTGCTGCCATATAAAAAGAGAAATACAGCTGTCAGTGGCCCCCTTTCCTTTTGCTGATAAGTTTATACCTAAGCTAGCTGCTGTATTTTTGTTATGCCAAAAGCTTCAGGAAGTGAAAACTGTTTCTTTACATTTGAGTGCTGGCCAAACCCATGCTATTCAAATATGCTAAAGCCCTGGTTATCTAGTATTTTTTTTTTTGAGGGCAGTGTCACTGGCCCTCATATGTGGGACCCGAACCAGGGCTGCTGGCTTCCCAAGCCAGCGCTTAACCACTGCACCACTCGGCTGGCCTTAGTATCTTCTTAATCTACAACTAAGATAATACTTTAAATATTTCTCTAACATAAACCTTCATTTGTCTCATTCTTTCATTCCTCTTGCAGTTCTCCAAATATTAGACAATCAGACTGGTTAGGTATTATGGAATGGGAATGTCATACCCCTACATTCATTACCCTCCCCCAATTTTTCTTGAAAAAAACCTCTTTAAAAATACTTATATAGTGAGTCAGCTGAGTGGCTTGATTAAGAGTTGGCTTGGGAGCGTGAGCTCTGAGCAGCAGGGCCACTAGTTCGGTTCCCACATAGGTCAGTGATTCTGTGCCCTCTACAGCTAAAATGGTGAACAATAGTTCGACCTGGAGCTGGGCTGCCTTGAGTCGCCGGCGAATGCGTAGGCAGCAATGGGCTGCCATGAGCTTCCATGAGTGGCGGGCAGCTGTGAACTGCTGTGAGCGGCCATCCAGTGATCGGCAACCCATCTGGCTCAGCCGGGAAGAGTGCAGTGATCACAATACCAACATGGGCCAGTGAAGCTACGTCCTTCACAACTAGACTGAAGAACAAAAGGAGAGTAACTTGTCTATTCCCCTTGCCCCGATTCCCCAATGCTGTTCCCTCCCCCAATTCCCCAATAAAATCTTTGAAAAAAATAAATAAATACTTATATAGAGTCATAGCTACATCTTGAGGTCTGGACAAAGTTGCAAACAAAGTAAGCAGATTTTCTTTAGCTTCTTTATGTAAGTCTTTTGTACTTTGGCCACTGGCTGTAGCTTTTACATTTTCTCCTGTAAAAATTTGGTGTGCTATAGATCACGTTGTAAAAAAAAGATTGATGGGGCTGGCCGAGTGACACGGTGGTTAAACGCTGACTTGGGAAGCCAGCGGCCCCGGTTCGGGTCCCACATATGAGGGCCAGTGACACTGCCCTCAAAAAAAAAAAAAAATTTGATAGGCTTTGAATTTAAATCAGTCTATATTCAAGCTTTCCCTGCCCTACCCATATATGACCATTGGGAATTTGTTCACTAATGTGAAAAAAGAAGCAAAATTTTCCACTTCTTGTTGAGGTAAACCTAGCACTTTGTTTGTAGGCTTTTGCTAGGTTTGATTGTTTAATAGAGAAAAGTTACAGCTCAGGTGACCAAGTACAGGCCTTGCTCTTATATGTTTAGTGCCTTTTAAATTCAGAGTCCAGCTTTAATGTAAATTCCAATATAGTGGAAAAGCCAGGGAGCAGTGAAGGGATCTTGTCTTAAAAGCAGGACCATGAGAGACGAAAATTACATAACTACATAATAGGAATCCTGGAGTTCAGATCATTGCAATGATGTCTTTGAATGGAAGTTGCTCAGGACCAGTGTCTCTTTCCTTTTGCCTCTCTGAGATGGTAGAAGCAGCAAAGGCAGATGAGTTTTAGCTGTAGTTGCCCAACATTTTCCAGTTGTCATAGTGCATACCACTTAAGCAGCCATCCAACTTTATTTCATGTTGTTCTTATGCTCTATTTTTACAGTACTTTTTTTAAAAGCCTCTCAAGCTCACCAAGGTCTAAGCACAGCTATCTTCTGCATTTAGAAAGCTAGCTCTAAAATCAGCCAGTTGAGCTGAAGTCACTTTCTTAGAGGTTACAAGGAAATAGTTTGTTCTTACAGCAGAACCTCCTGAAGGGCTGGTATATAATTTGACAACCTAACACTGTGGAATAGCAGGAACTTCTCACCTCATAGGTACCATGGCCAGTGTCTTAGATTTTTCTGACATTCAAAAGCCATGTATGTGTATTGTTTTTTCTATATTATAAATGTATTATGTGTACATTACAAACAAAAAGTGTACAAGTGTACAAAGTAAAAGTATGAATGTATCTGTCCTCTTTATCCCACTTCCCCAGACACCACGGTAAACCGACATAGTTTTGTGCATTATACAGACATGTATATGTCTAAATCTATAAAAATACATACATGTAATTTCTTTTAAAAATCGTACTATACTTATTATTATTTATTGTTTTTAGTTAACTATATATTGTGAACATCTTTCTATGACAGTAAATCTCGTTTTCTCTATCCCATTCCACTGGATAATGGATTTCCCTATTCCCTCGTCGATGGACTTAGGTTGTTTCTTTTTTTCTTTTCTTTCAGCTAATATTGTTGTAGTTAGCATTCTTGTATATACCTGCCTACTTGTTTAAGAACATCTGTAGGGATTTGGACCCGACCCCTTTCAGAGGGCAAGGGTTATCACAGCAGCAAAGCATCTGTGCAGACATCAGGACATGGCATGAAGGAGCTGAGCGGAGAGACAGCCTGAGCTTTAACTAAGAAACCAGGAGACTGTATCATGGTGGGGAAGCCGAAGCTCACTGCTTCCACGGACAAGGCAGAATGGAGCCTATCCAGTGGTCCTTGGCCACAGCTGGAGTAAAGTTTGGAGAGAAATTTATAGCAACTCCAGAAGACTTGGAAAAGTTAAAAAACGGCAGTTTGATGCTGCAGCAAATGCCAATGGTAGAAATTGATGGGATGAGGCTGGTATAGACCACAGCCATTCTCAAGTACATTGCCACCAAATACAGCCTCCCTGGGAGAGACATGACGAAGAGAGCCCTGATTGATATGTATGCAGAAGGTATGGCAGACTGGAGTGAAACGGTCATGCTTTTTTCAGGATGCTCACCCGATCAAAGAGAACAATCAGGTGCCGGCTGAGTGGCGCGGTGGTTAAGCGCTGGCTTGGGGAAGCCAGCGTCCCTGGTTCGGGTCCCACATGTGAGGGCCAGTGACACTGCCCTCAAAAAAAAAAGAACAATCAATCTTTATTTCCCCACCTTTGAAAAAGTGTTGAAGAGCCACGGACAAGACCACCTGGCTGGCAGTAGGCTGAGCAGGGCGGACATTCACCTGGTTGAACTTCTCTTCTATGTCAAAGAGCGTCATCCTGGCCTTCTGGTAAGCTTCCCTCTGCTGAAGGCCCTGAAACCAGAATCGGCAACCTCCCTACTGTGAAGAAGTTTCTACAGCCTGGCAGTCAGAGGAAGCCTCCCCTGGATGAGAAAAATTTAGAAGCCAAGATTTTCGCATTTAAATAAAGCAGGCATGAACACCCAGCACATGCAGGACCAGTACTCTCAAGTTTTCCAACAGTGAAGTCCTCTTCTTAAATTTAGACCTTGACTGTTCTGAGACTAAGAAGCTTTTCCAAAGTAATTACATAATAAACTAAAAAAAGTGTCTATAGGATAGGTTCCTAGAGTGTATATTGCCAGGTCAGAGGACATACTTAACATTTTATATTGTCAAATGACCCTCCAAACAATAAGAATAAATGTATAAGGGGCGGCTGAGTGGCGCGGTGGTTAAGCGCTGGCTTGGGAAGCCAGCGGCCCCAGTTCAGGTCCCACATATGAGGGCCAGTGACACTGCCCTCAAAAAAAAAATAATAATAATAATAAATGTATAAGCCTGCTACCGGCATATGAGGGTTAACTTTTGCTGCATCTTCAACAGTATAGTCACTTATTTAAAATCCAGAGAACATGAGTTATAAGTAATCTGAAAATTATATTATCTTTCATTTATGGCTTCTATAAATAGCATTCAGAAAGGTGCTTTCAGAGTATTTTTTTTTTTTTTAAGATTTTATTGGGGAATTGGGGGAGGGGAACAGTTTTGGGGAATCAGGGAAGGGGAACAGACAAGTTGCTGTCTTTTTGTTCAGTCTAGTTGCAGAGGACGTTGCTTCACTGGTCCATGTTGGTATCGTCATTGCGCTCTTCCCGGATGAGGCAGATTGGTCGCCAGCCTCTGGATGGTCGCTCACTGCGGCTATTAGCAGCTCACGCTGGCTGCTGGCCGCTCACGCTGGCTGCCGGCCACTCACTGTAGCCTGTGGCAGCCCACTGCAGCAGGGGCTGCAGCCCACACCATCGCCGGGGATCGCACAGCCCAGCTCCAGGTGGAGCTGTTGTTAACTGTAGAGGGCAGTGTCACTGGCCCTCTGGCCCTCATGTGGGATCCAAACCGGGGCCACTGGCGTCCCAAGCCAGCTCTTAACCACTGCGCCACTCGGCCGGCCCTTGAGTATTTCTTATATGACCAGTCAAGTTAGAATATTCAGTTCAAAAGCTTGTTCTTTCAAGTCAGAGTTCAAGGGACAACTGTCGAACCTGTCATTCTCTTTGCGAAATTTATATGTGATCATTTTTTAAGTACCCCTTGAGTTTTACTGAGCACCTAACACTGATTATAATGGTGATCGAACAATAATTCCAAGCATATTAAAGAGTACTTTGTTAATCCAAACAAATGTTAATGAAATCTGACTTTATTTATTGCTTGCTTGCAGGTGGATTCACCAATGAACTTGAAGCATCCCCATGACTTAGTCATATTAATGAGACAAGAAACAACAGTTAACTACCTCAAAGAATTGGAGGTGAGGCACCTGGGCAAATAATATGCAGCCGAAACTTGTATTTCACAGGAGCTATTGTATTAAAAAAATTAAACTTTATTCCTTACGCCTGATTCTTTGACTTTTACAGGAATTTACTACTTTTAAATCATGTTTTTAAAAATAACATCTAATTAGAGTAACCTTTGAGCAATAATAAGGGAAACATAATAATAAGGGAAAGCCTAGCCTGGGCTTTATGCCTGATTCTTGACTCATCATCTCCTGGAACGAAGTTTCCATGCAGAAGTTTTTCCATCAAGTGTGAAGAGGAATAATCTCTGGGAATATTCTTGGAAGAAGAGTATGGGTAAAATATGAATAGGAAGAATGGTTTTAACGCCCTATAAAAATATAATTTTTGGTAATTCCCAAGTAGTGAAAACTAGGGTCTTGCTATTGTGTTCTTATGATTAAGGTGAAAAGCATTAATCACTTTGTACCTTGAAAACTTGAAATTTTTAGTGCTAATAAAATCTGACCTTTGTGTTTCTGTCATTGATTTCCATAAACTGATTTTGCTTAATAGCAAACAATATTAGTTATTTGAAAAACTAGGTTTTTTTTCTCATAAGGTCTCTGCTTTAAAGTTACAGTGTAAACTGAATCCAAATTTTAAGGGAACTATAATTTGTAGAAAAAGTCCGATTTGCAAAATCAAATTTAGAAAATTATTGGGAGTAATAAGAATAATCAGAGTCGGATCAGAATCTTGAGAGCTAGAAGCATTCATAACGATCATCCTCATTTTAGAGGCAAGGAAACAGACCCAAAGACAGTGAATTGCCTGATTTCATATAGCAAGTTAAGGCAGAACCAGAGGCAAACACCATTAAAAGCTGATATACATGTTAAATCAGGTAGCCTTCATTTTCTAATTATGTAAAAATCCCAAAATTCAATTGTATCAATTCAAACTAGTACATCTATCAACAGAAATAGTTATAATTACACACATTTTTAATTCCTGTGAATTTAGAAGAAGGAGCTTTTAGCACATATTAACCAGCTCTGCATAAGTAGTAGTACTTTTACATTATTTATAAATTCATCATTTTTTAAATAGTCTTTCACCTGTTCCTACCAGTTTTATTACTTATATATTTGGAAATTGTGATTTTCATGATAATAGGAATAAGACAATAAGTATATGCATAGGACTTCATTCTTGGAAGGTTGATCGGTTTTTATTTAGCACAGTGTTCAAAAGATGCAATGGTGCAGAAAATAGTTTTTATTTTCAGATGCATAGGCACACTGTGTATGTTTAATGCTATCCCTTTTTTAGGGAGTAGTGTCATATAATATAAAGAAGAGACTTAAATTAGAATGTATATAGAGGAGAAAAGCCATTTCGCAAGTGAGTGAAAATGCAAACGAAAAATGTTGACTCCATCAATTTTCAGTTAAGCTAGTGTAATGACTTTATGCTTAGTATACCCCTTTCTGCTTCATATACACATAATGACGGATAACATACAAAATCAAAATGAAGTGTAGCCAGGCCTAAAAGCAATATAAACATCTCCATGGACCAGAAATGAAACAGAAACACTAAGTTGAGAAA
The DNA here is from genome assembly GCA_033961575.1 of Aselliscus stoliczkanus. NCBI lineage: Eukaryota > Metazoa > Chordata > Mammalia > Chiroptera > Hipposideridae > Aselliscus > Aselliscus stoliczkanus. The sequence continues at coordinate 120,409,807 of CM066736.1, forward strand.
GTGCCTGAAGTTATAACCCCAGTGATCTTGAAGGCCAGGACCTGGCTATGATGTCTCATCGTTCAGCTCTGTGGAGTAAAGGGGACTGATAATACTCCACAAGACCAAATAAAGGAAGAGAACCAGGCTTACTGCTTAAAGCCTGGGATTGAGCCATTCTGTTCATGAAAAGAATCGGGGGGGGGGGGGGGCCGGGGGGTAGTGGCGGGGAGGGGAGGGCGGTGTGGAACCAATAAGACAAAACAAAACCTGATGACCTAAAAAGGAATTGAACCATCCAGTGGTTCAATAATTGCATATTCCATTTCCTGAATACCATTTCAGGGCAGAATATTATTTTGGGGTAGAAACCCCAAACCAAAATTTTAAGGTCTGTTTCTAGACTTGAGAACTGGATAGAACCTGGAAGCAACCACAAAACTGCTAGTCACAGGAAATGGTCATGGAGTGGTTGCGAAGAGAGAAACAGACAAAGATGGAGAGGGCTGAAGGGTGACTCCAGGGTTTTTGTTTTTTTTTAGAGAACAATGTCACAGGCCCTCATATGTGGGATCCGAACCGGGGCCACTGGCGTCCCAAGCCAGCTCTTAACCACTGTGCCACTCGGCTGGCCCCTACTCCAGGGTTTTTGATCCAAGAGATTGAAAGGATGGAGTTGACATTAGCTGAGACAGAAAAGACTAAAGGATGTGTAGGATTCGGGAGTTTATAGAAATCAATGATAGTGTGGCTTTGGTATGTTGAGTTGGACATCCCTATTAGACATCTAAGTGGAGACCTCAAGTAGAGGGTTGGTTCCTCAGGTGTGGACTCGGGGGTAAAATTCTGGCTGGTAAATTTGTTAATCACTGACATATAGACTTAAAGCCATGAGACTAGCTAATACAACTTATTTACAAAGTAGTGACAACTAGATAGACTTCTTAGATATCAGAAGACAATGGAGGAATAACCCAAAGTACTAAGGGAAAATTAGTCAAACTAGAATTTTACATATATTATATATATATATTTTAGTTTCAGGTGTACAACACAATGCAATAGTTATACTCTTTACCCCCGAAAGTGACAACCCCCCTCCCCCAGTTCACCACCCCACTCCCTCCCCATATCATACATATCTATCACAGCTCCCCTGACTCCCCTCCACAGTATACTCCACATCCCGTGACCATCCACATATTCAGTTACAGTTGGCATACAATACTGTACAACATCAGCTTCAGTGTCACTGGCCCTCATATGTGAGACCCGAACCAGGGCCACTGGCTTCCCAAGCCAACGCTTAACCACCGCACCACTCGGCCGGCCCTCGAACTGCATTTTAAAAGGGGGGAAAAATCCAATTGGGAATTTGAACAGACTAGATATTTGATATTAAGAAATTAATATTTTTTATATGTGATAATAGTGTTGTTGTTGTTTTTGAGGGCAGTGTCACTGGCCCTCATATGTGAGATCCGAACCAGGGCTGCTGGCGTCCCAAGCCAGCTCTTAACCAATGCGCCACATGGCCGGCCCTGTTGTGTGTTTTTTTAAGAGTACCTTTCAGAAACAAATATTTGCTATGAAAAATTTAACCAAAAATATAGTAAGGATAAACACTAAAATAACAAACGCAATCTATAGTTTTCAAACCTACAAATTAAGCGAAGATACAGGAGGAGGGGAGGGAACATAGAAAGTGTTGTCACACACATAACAGGCAAGAAAAGAGAAAAAGGCAACAAAGCAAAAGAATGATACACCCAAAATAATATGGTTGCAAGAAATCCAAGTAGATCAGATATTACAATAAATAAACTTACTGATTAAAACTGAGACTGCCAGATTGGATTTCTTATTTAGACCAGCTATATGGTACATATAAGAAATATGCCTTAAGTAACACAGAAAGCATAAACATTAAGAAAACAGTTGATAAAGTTGACCATTTTAATTAAAAGCCTCTCTTTAGCTAATGACACCATGAGCAAAATTAAAAGATAAGCTACAAGCTGGGAGAAGGTATTTGTAATGCATATAACTGATGACAAATGAAGTCAGACAATTACTGTTTTTCATAAATTTCTACAAATTGATTTTTTAATAATCTACTGGGAAAAATGGGCAGACTTGAATAGTCAGTTCACAAAAATAACTCATAAATATATTGAAAATATATTCAATTATATTAATGATTGATTAGTTAAGATAGTCTATATTTTTTGCAGATTAGTCAACTTCCGCTTTGGCAACAGACAGCCCAAAATCTCAGTGCTATTCTCATGAAAGAAGGTGGAGGCTCATAGAAAAACAGCCAAACAGGGCAGGCTGAGTGGTGCGGTGGTTAAGCGCTGGCTTGGGAAGCCAGTGGCCCCGGTTCAGGTCCCACATATAAGGGCCAGTGACACTTCCCTCAAAAAAAAAAAAAAGAAACAACCAAACAATATAAGCCTGTTTAACATTGACATCCATCACCTCTACTCACACTCCATGGCCAAAGCAGCACCCACGGCCCAGCCTGGAGTCAATAGGGGCAGTACAGTGTAGTTGACCTACAGGAAAAGAGTGGAGATGGAACAAGTAATTGGAAACATCACTTAGTGACATCCTAATAATCTTAATGGCTTAAAACAATAAGGCCATACTAAATGTCACTGTAATCCTTATGCTGGGACACAAGCTGACAGACTAGTTACTATCTGGAATATTGTCCTTTTTAGTACTTCAGGGAGAAGACAGAACATGGTGAAGCATACACTGGCTCCAAAAAGACTTCCCTCTCCAAGGGTCAAATGGCACTTCTCACGTCCCATTGGCCGAAGCAAGTCCTATTGGCCACCTCTGAGGCCAGCACAACAGTGATATGATATGATTCCTTTTGAAGGAGGGACAGCCAGATCTTTAATAGCAATACAATCTACGGCAATAATACAGTCTCCCCCGATAACATTCCTTGGCTATCATATTGGCATAAATTAAAAAGTGATAAAACCAAATGTTGGTAAGTTTGAGGGGATGTGGGTATTATCATAATCTCAGTAGAATTCTGATTGTTCCAACCACTTTGAAGAGCAAATTGACAGTGCCGAAATAAAACTGGAAAGTGCCATCTCATTTGACTCCATATTTTTACCCCTGCTGGAACTTTTACACGTGTTCACAGGGAGACTTTTATAAGGATATCATGGCATTTTTAAAAGCAAAAAAAAAACAAGAGAAGCAACCTTAATGTTTACAGGAAGATGGATAATACATTTTTTTATACATCCATTAAAATGAAGAATTTAGAGTTGTACTGACCAATGTAGATAAATCTCAAAAACATAATGTTTTTTTAAAAATTGTAGAATGATACATAAAGTATGATACCATTTATATAAAATTTTTTAACTTGCAAAGTATTGCTATATGTTTATTTTGGATATATATATGTTTGTATATATTAGAAGTAATAATATAAGAGAATAGGGTAATATAGTAATATTTTATAAAAATATACATGGAAATGATACCTTAAACAAAGTCAGGATAGTGGTAACTTTGGGAAGAGAGAGAGAGGGGGATTTCCAACCAAAACAGTAAAGAAGGGCTTCAACTACTTTATTTTTCTTCAAAACAAAAAAATCTGAAGTGACTATGGCAAAAGGTTAATATGACAGATACAAGTGATAGAAACATGGGTATTTACGTTATTCCTCTGTATGGGGAAGAAAAAAATTATGAGTGGTAGGAATTCCCCTGGAACACAGGGCCTATCAGGGGAAGCTATTCCAGCTAGCAGTATCAACATGCTGGGAGTCTTGAAGGACAGAAATATGACATGTTTAGCCAATTACAGATAGTACTAACTGTTAAGCCATTCTGTTCCAGGGAAGTTAAGTTGATTGGTGCAGCTTTGTAGGTAGTCAGAGATCATATTATGAAAGCATTAGTGTGCCAGTATTATCATGTTCTGTTACTTTCTATATGTGGGCACCTGTTTTGAGAGGCTTATTGATGTCTGTTAACTGAGGGCACATTCAGAACCCTTGTCTTCCACGCAGAGGACTCTCTGACTTCTTGAACATGTTAAATTCCCTTTTCTCATCCAGCGTAACTAGACTGAAATATTCAAAAGATCCATTGTGTTCTTATTTTCTTCTCAACAGAAGCAATTAGTTGCTCAAAAAATTCACATAGAAGAGAATGAGGACAGAGATACAGGACTGGAGCAAAGACATAATAAAGAGGATCCAGACTGCATCAAAGCCAAGGTGCCCTTGGGGGACCTGGACCTGTATGATGGCACATACATTACTTTGGAGAGCAAAGATATCAGGTAAAGAGATGACCTTCCCCTCCCTCCTGCCCTCCAAAATTACGTTTTCCTGATGAGACCTTTCTCAAAGCAGGAAGAAATTATTTCTCCAATGAGAATAAGCTTCAATCACAGATGAGTTTATTGAAATTTGAAAGCTCAAAGTACATACAGAGTTCTTACAAATCAATTAAAAATATTTAATACTGCAATAGAAAATTGCACAAGGTATAGTATAAGAAATACAGATGGCTAATAAGCATGTGGAAAACATACTGCTCAGTAATGATCGGGTAAGTACAAATGAAAACATTTAGATAGTTTTCATCTATAAAATTGAAAAACATATTTAAAAATCAGTAACCCGTAGAAATGGGGAGAGGCTGTCAACAAAGTTATACTTCTGTATAACTTTAACATTTCTAGAAATAATTTAGCCATGTTCTATTAGCTTTTAAAAGTCCCTGATCTTAACATTCTGTAACCAACCTATTTTTTCCGTCACTCTTGATTTATGTTGAACTCCCAAAATGTTTAACTCTAACAACAGCTCTGTGAAAGAGATATGAATGTTGACTAATATTGGTTGCAAAGCTGAGATATTTTGAGAATATGGTTCAGTTAGGGAAAAATTAGATATTTTTTTCACCGTTCATTCATTCATTGATTCTTGCTTCTTGATTTTAGCCCAGAAGATTATATAGACACAGAGTCTCCTGTCCCTCCAGACCCTGAGCAACCTGATTGTACGAAAATTCTAGAACTTCCCTATAGTATACATGCTTTCCAGCACTTGCGAGTAAGTAGAGAGATTTGGGTGTTGGGATTTTTTTTTGTTTTTGCATTTTTAAAAAATTGAGGCTCTTGCTTATAAATAACTCTTTTTCTTTCTTCTTCCAGACAGCTTTGTAATTTTACAAATCTCTTGTATTTCTTAAGATTCTGGGAAAATAAATGCTATGAGATACCAAATTACTTGTGATCTTTTATAATCCCCTTTTTCTGTCTTTTTTTCCAATTTTTTCCTTTTTCTCTTCAGGGTGTACAAGAGAGAGTTAATCTTTCTGCACCTTTACTACCTAAAGAAGACCCAGTCTTCACATATTTATCTAAACGATTAGGAAGGAATATAGACGACATAGGTCACCTCATCCATGAAGGCCTACAGAAGGTAAGCCGTCAGTGACCTGAAGAGCTGGGATGTTGTGTGAACAGGAGATATGTTTCTCTCAGAAATTACCTGCCTAGCTTGTTTCTGTCTAGAGAGTGATTTTAAGTCATGATGACATTAATATAAACTGTATAGTTCAAAGCTAGGGAGAAACACTGGTAGTCCAGTCCCCTTAGCCAGAAAGGGATGCTTAAAAGTTGTACTTGAAAAAATTCATGAAAAAACAAATTCCAGACTAATATAAGCAACAGAGCTTATAGGCTAGATTATATATTTTGAGTGTGAAAGAAAGGTTAACACCAGTGTCTGTGCTGTATATACACATAATACATAGATTATCACCATTCCCTAAAGAAGAAAAAGAATCACCACCACCAATGAAATCTTGTAATTTTCTTTGAAGGGAACATCTTCCAATGAAGTAGGGAATAATGCAACAGGACGCCAGAACTTAAATGTATCATTCAGGATAACGTGGGAATTAGAGAACCGCCTTTGCTCTTCCCTGTGCCTGAGGAGGATCATACAATGTAGGCTAGTTTCTAAGCAATATTACAGTGTATTAAGTAAAATGTATAATTGCAACATTTATATATATGCAGTTTATATAAATATATACATTATACGTTTTGTATAAATATATGATTATGTTTGTAGTTAAGTTACCATTTCATCTTGCTTTTCTGAAGGTAATGTAAAACATTGCATTCCCAGAAACTGATGAGTAATAAGGGAAAATTGGCCTAGGATTTAAAATATCCTTTAGTAATTCAAGAGAACAATGAAGATGGTTTGGACTAGAATGGTTAGTATTGGAAATGGCGGGACTTAAACTATTCCAGGAAACGTTTACAAGTTTAGAAACTGATGAATTAGATATGGGGAATAAGGGGAAAAGAGGAATCAAGGATAATTCCTCATCTGGGGGCTTAAGCAACTTGAAGAAGGAGCAGGATTGGGGTCAGAGAAGAGAAGATGGGGTTCTAGGTTGGCCACATTAACTTTGAAATCCCTGTATGAGTCTGGAGTTCCAGGAAGGGTCAGAGCTGGGTGTACGGATAGAGAATACTTGTTAAGTAGGGAGTGTTTCCAGGCATGGGACTGGATAAGGTCACCTGGAGGACAGGGCAGTTGGAGACAAGGCCACTGAGTCCTGGGTCCTCCCACATGTAGCTGTCACACAGAGGGGGAAGGGCCAGCAAGAGACCAAAAGGGCGTCCAGAAGAACGGGGTGTCCTAAGAGCCAAGGGGAAAAGTGCTCCAAAGGAGGAGGGAGTAATTAACAGTGACATTCGAACTTTTATAGATTTGGGTGCGATTTTATGAGAAATCTTCCAGGAAGATTTTGCTTTAGAGATTAACTTTTCTCTTCTAATATAGTATGATGTGTAGGGTAGTCTGCTCATCCTGATGTTTTCAGTAGCTCATGTAGATTTTTTTTTTTCTTTTCTTTTTTTTTGAGGGCAGTGTCACTGGCCCTCCCTCATATGTGGGACCGAACCGGGGCTGCTGCCAGCGCTTAACCACCACGCCACTCGGCCAGCCATCATGTAGATTTTTAATTCATCTTTTTGTTCCAATTCACAATGCAAAGTCTGAAAATAAGAGATAAAAATGAAAGCATTTGTTGATTTGAAGAAAAACTTTCTCAAAAGGTTATCAAAAGGAGACTGAATCCCAAGTCCTAACTCAATCGTGAAAGAACGTAGTATTTCTTAACCAGCTACACTTAGTGCTAAAATCTTCAATTACATTGCTCAAAAATTATATACTTGCCTTGAAGATAAGAGTACATAAGGCTGATTAACACAGAATTATACTTAGCTTTAATCTTAAAAATAACTATTTTGAAAATAAAATAGTCATTGTAAAAAATCAGATTATTATTTTAAAAATCTATAACAGGGAACGTAAAAATTATAATTTAAAAAACTCACAGATAGTTACTACTTTATAATATATTCTTTTGGATTTTTATACATCTTTAGAATTAGAACTTGATTACTGTCCTAGGATAAATATTTAATAGTAGAATTGTAGGGGTCAAAGAGTAATCACATTTTTAAGGTCTTTTATATACATGTTGTCAAATTGTCTCCCAGAAACACTATACTGTACTAACCTAACATTTCTACAGTTAATATCTGAAGTTAATATACAGTGTAGCCAGTATTGGCACTCTTTTTAATCTTTTCCAATTTGTAAAAGGAAACTTGTGTCTTTTTTAAGTTTTACATCATTTCACCTGCAGATTAGCCATTTTTCATATTTTTTAATTGTCTGTGTTTTTGGCTCATGTTCTTTTGGTTTGTTTGTTTAGATTTTTTATGAACTCCTTATATATTGTAGTAAAGATATTAAATATTGGCTGTCATACCCAGTTTTTCTTAAACTTTATGACCTTTTCTCCATGCTGAATTTGAATTTAAACTTACTTACGTTGAGTTTTATGCATGGTCCATGTCAGTGTTGTGACCTCTATGTGGTTGAAATTCAGTATATGTCACAAGATAAAAAAATCCAAGTCACAAAAGGAGCAAACCTATATGAACTTGTTTAACTTAACTAAATAATATACTTCTTTACTATATACTCAAGACTTAGTTTTTAGCAGTGTAAAGTTTTGAATTAGATTCTAAACACACGAGTTAATGAGAAACGTTAATCTTTCACAAAAGCATAAGCCTATCATTTTGCTTACGTATGTATCTTCATCCAGATATTAAACAAATAGAAAACTGCACTATGTTAATTTCAGGAATTTCACAGTGGAACAACTGGCATTTTTGAGTAGATTAGGTCCTCACGTCTAAAGTCCTGAAATAAGGCCCGACAGGTGGTGGCCCCTTGGGCTTTTCAGCTTGTTTCCCACTTGGAATGATAGCGGTCGTAGGGTCGCTCTGTGGGGAGACTGCACCTCGGCACACCTGGACTTGCTCAGCTGATGACCAGGAGTCTCTTTTGACACATGTGGTTTACTTGTACTCTGTCCTCTGCTTTATCGCTGCGGTATAGTAAGTCTTGCTCTTTTTTATCTGAAATTTCAGAAGAGACCAAGTAGTAAAGGTCCTCATTGTGAACATCCTAAGTTGAAACCGCCTTGAGTTGTGTTTGATTGCTGTTTTATTTGTTGGCTCTCCAGAACTCTTCCTCCTGGGTACTGTATAACATGGCTTCATTTTACTGGCGAATAAAGAATGAGCCGTATCAGGTAGTGGAATGTGCCATGCGAGCACTTCACTTCTCTTCCAGGTAAGTTCCCTCCCCTCCTGGACCTTCTGATTTTCCGCATACCTCTGGACTCTTAACGAAATAATATGCATAAGAAGAAGCACTGTGTTGTACTTATACTCTCCTCCATTCCCCTTCAAAGAAATTTGTCCCATCACAAAAAGTGACAAATGTCAAAGACCTCAAAATGATAATAGCATAATATACATCTGATTTCCATTAGGAAAAATATATATAATGCAGGTGCCCTATGATTCACTTGAGACTTGAATGCAAGGCCCTTGACTGGAGAAATTATCATAAATTAAATTTTTCTCAAAGCAAATATAAGCCCTAAATACATTTTAAAACCATAAAACATTTGCCAGGCCTCATTTTTATGGTAAAATATATAGCTATCAGATTGAGTAAGCACCATCAATTATATAAACATGAAACATGATTTTCTTAAATTATTTTCTCTATCTGTAAGCATACAGTTTCTCCCCTAAGCTCTGTAACTTGGAGTGTGACTTTCCTTTGCTGGGTAGTTATACATGATTGTCGAACCCATGCTTCTTCAATCATGAAGAGCTAACATACCGCTCTGCTCCTTCTCTTTCAGGCACAATAAGGACATTGCCCTGGTGAACTTGGCCAACGTGCTGCACAGAGCACACTTCTCTGCGGATGCTGCCGTGGTGGTCCACGCAGCTCTGGATGACAGTGACTTCTTCACCAGCTACTACACTTTGGGAAACATATATGCAGTAAATACAACTTCCTGTTTTCATGAGCCAGACCAGCTGCTATTTTCTTTTTTCTTTCACTAAAAAATACCTTTTTTCCTTCCTGTTTTGGTCTGAACAAGACAAAGAGGGTGGAAATGAATTAGGAGAAGAATAAAAAAAAAAACCTGAACACAATAATGTATCGTAATTGTCCCAGCCTCTTAACCAAAACAGAAAACTAATGAATTTGATAGAAATATGAAATTTCTGCAGAATACACCTCTTGTAAGATAGTAATACCTTCCAATGAAACCACCCTCTAGCATGTTTTCATGTTGTGGAGATTTGGCCACAGATCAAAATAACATTCACTGTCTCATGAGATATAGATGTGATCTCATAAATCATTAGGGGGTTTGGACAGATGCAAATGGGCTGTGGCTAATGTTTTCCCCCACGTGTGTACGTGTGTGTGTGTTTTTGTCTCTTCAGATGCTTGGGGAGTATAACCACTCAGTGCTCTGTTACGACCATGCTTTGCAGGCCAAGCCTGGGTTTGAGCAAGCTATAAAGAGGAAGCATGCTGTCCTGTGTCAGCAAAAACTTGAACAGAAGTTGGAAGCTCAACATAGGTAATCGGGAGAAAAAGTTTCACTGAAGCGACTGGTACCATAGAACCTTAGTTTAGACCTGTGTAGGGTGATATCAGTGTTAACTTGATCATTTGAATTAAGAAAAACAGCTCTTCACTACTGCTAGCCCCATCCCTTTTCCCCAATCCAGAAGGTTTAGCACAATTGAGTGATTATGTAAAGGAATCTCTTCAACAGCATGGATTCCAGAAACTAGAAGATGTTTGCAGTAAATGTTGTCATTTAGAACTTTTCAATTTGACCGTTAATTACTTTTATGAAGTCATATGGAGGCGGGAATGCCACTGGATACTCAGTCATTCTATTGATTGCATTTTTTTTTCCATAGACTACACTGTCATTAAAATAATTAAAGTTATTTCATGTGCTGTATTTAATCTTTCTCCCCTCAGGCTTCTAGGGTTCGGCTATTGTTATGTTAGTTGAGTGAGGTTGAGAGACATTATTTGGCTCACATTTTAATTAGATTTGTGTAAATTGTACAGTAATGGAATTCAATTATACTTGGTCCTTGCAGTATACTTAATGAAAAAAAAAATTGATCCCATCAATAATAAGGCCAGTTAAACTTCACATAATTCGGAAGTGAATTGTTCATCTCATAGAATTAGCCTTAATATTTTGAGTCTACTACTTTGATTGATTATTAGAGAATTAAATGGCGATTTGGAACTCATTAAACTTCTGTATTTGCTTATTTTCCAGTCTGTTTGAAGCATAAATGTAGTGAAAAGGAAAGAATGACAGCTCGTTTGTTTATACCTGGCTTCTGTTGTACCTGATCAGAACTGTCCCTGGCTGAGCTTCTTCTAGTGTTACGCTGTTAAGAATCAAATTGGTTCCCTGTTCTATAATGTCACGGTGTAATAGGTAGTAAGATTTTTGTGACCAACTATAATCAGGTAGCTGATTTGATACCAGGTGGTAGAGAGTAATCCTCTCTAAAGCAAAGTTTCTGTGGTTTTTCCCAAAATCTGTAAACCAAGGAGCTAGAGTGCAAGAACAAGGTACTATAGCCCTTGCTTTTAACCTTGTCTTTAGGCAGAGTCAAAGGAAAAGGTGAAAAGGAGGATTCCAGAAAGACTTTGTCCATGGGACTAGCACCAACTTTGTGGAGGGAAATAGAATTGTTAAATATGTAAAGATTTATAATAAATTGTTATGGGTCTTTTTTGCCACCTAAAAAGTTAGTTCAACATACCATTTAATGTCAGTATAGCTGTATTTTTTTTTTTTTTTTTTTTTTTTTTAGCTGAGCCTTCCTGCCACCTGTTGGCAGCTCAGCCGCAGATCAGCTCATGCTGGGCATCGAACTGCTATTGCTTAGAGCTCAGCTAGCACTCTTGAGTGAGCTCTTAACCAACTGAGCCACTTGGCCAGCCCACTATAGTTGTATTTTAAGGGAAGAATTTTGCATCCATCTTTTTGCCCCCAAGTTTTAAAACAAATAGTATTTATCTAGCCCTATTATTCTTGGATTTGTGCTACAGTGATTGTGTGTTGAAAGGGAAAAAAACCTGGCAATTATTACTGAGAACCAGAAAAATCTATGCATGTAAGTGGGCCTCAAATTCCCAATTTTGAAGCTCTGTCACTTTTTCCTGGTATTGAAAAATGTTAAGATCCCTCCAGCGAACACTGAATGAGTTGAAAGAGTATCAAAAGCAGCATGATCATTACCTGAGGCAGCAGGAGATCCTAGAGAAACATAAGCTGATTCAGGAGGAGCAAATCCTAAGGAATATCATCCATGAGACCCAGATGGCAAAGGAAGCGCAATTAGGTAAGTACTGACTGCAGATCATTGCAGACAGGTGAGGAGATACACCTCTAGTGTGGTTTACTTTCGTAACTTTCATGCAACCGTAAAGCAGTAGAAAGCCGTGCTTAATGACTTCCTTCAATCTTAAAATCAAGAGTCGTCACGGGGTATACCAGCAGGTCTGGGGAGCTAATTTGTTCCCTGGAGCTTTTTTATTATTAGTAGTAGTATTATTATTATTCACATTTTAAAATAAAGGTCAAATCTTTCAGATCCTAGTCTTAACAATGGTTATTTGCCCTCTGTGGTTCTACATGGATGCTCCTCCAACTTTAACATGCATATCAGTCTCCTGGGGGTCTTGCTAAAATGCAGATTCTGATTTAGTAGGTCTGAGGTGGGGCCTGAGAGCCTTATTTCTGACAAGCTCCCATTTGTTTCCTGTTGCTGCTGGTCTGAAAACACCCTGTAACTGGACCCTACGCCAAGTAAAACAACCAGACACACCCGAGACAAAGCGTCCCCCCTCAGTCAGCACTGGCAATAAGGCTAAATATCCTTTTTCCCTCGCTCCCTTAAAAATAGTTTTATTTTAGAAGTAAGGTTTTAGATTAGAATTCATCTCAAGCAGGAATTCTTAACCAGGGTCAATGGATTAGTTTCGGGGAACTCTGAAATCCTCGCCAAAATTATATGCACAGTTGTATATGTGCACAATTTTTTTCTGGGAAGAGGTTATATAGCTCTTATTAAAACCTCTTACAGTCTGTGATCTAAAAGTAGAACCAGTAGTCTAACGGGACTTGGATTGACAGGGGATCAGTGATTTGGTTATATCCAGAACGTTTTATGTCTAATTAAAGGGAGCAGATTTGATAGCTTCACACCAAAGAATAAATTAATAGAATCCTTTATATTACACCCTTCTCCCTTGATAAATATATGGGTCTGGAAAGCCTCTTAACCTTTGAACCTTAGCTATAACCATTTACAGTTCATTTTACAATTCACCTAATAAGTTTTCACTATTTTGAGTGTAAGGAGTATGTCCAGTCCGTGGGATTGTTTAGTGCTCAGTCTGTACTGAAATGCGATCAGAGCTCTTATATATAAATTTGAAACAGGATTATGAATACATAAAGCAAAATCTCTCCAGAGAGATGACTGAAGTCTCAAAACAGTGTAATCAATGGATTTTACAATCAGAGAATGTAACTGCAGGAAGATGCCCTAGTGATGACCTAGTGGAGCCCCTTTGTGTAGGTGGAGAAACCAAGGCTTTTTTAGAATGATTTAATTTAAACATTGATGAGTGTTCCCCTGTATAAGTGTACCCTGTGTAATTATTCTGCCAGGCTCTGAAGAATACAGGGTTGAAACTAAATGTCTTAGACTAAGAAAATCCTCTTGGCATTGCTGATCTTTCTCATCAATTGTAATTTTCTTTCTTGTGCCAGGAAATCATCAGATATGCCGTCTGGTCAACCAGCAGCATAGTTTGCATTGCCAGTGGGACCAACCTGTGCGCTACCATCGGGGAGATATCTTTGAAAATGTGGACTATGTTCAGGTCTTCTGCTTGGTCTCTTATAGATCTTATAAACTTTTGCATATCTAAGAGTAGCATCGCTTCCCTCCCAACCCCACCTCCCGCCCCGTTCCTTGTATATTTGATCCCTAAAATTTGTGACTGTTGTTTAAGGTTTTGCGTATCTGTTATGTTTATGAAGTCATATTTTATAGAAAGTACCCCGTTCCTCCATGAATGATATTTCAATTTCCCAAAGAATATTCATCATATTCATTCTTTTTTCTCATGTCATTCCCACCGTGTCCAATCCTGGTCCCATTCTTTTATCTAACAACATTTCAGAAATATACAAGAACTATGATATTTTGCGAGAATATTAAACGCTGTTTTACTTGGTTTGGAGGAAGGCTATATGAGTATGTATTTGGAATTGATTTTTCGATAGTCCATAATGCCTAAATGGTAGCGTTGTTAAACTCTTAAGAACACTTTCTTAAGTCTCTTGCTTCTGCCACAACACACTAATTTTATAGAGTAGTGATCATTTTAGTGGAGTGAAGTAATGAGCCACACCTCCAACTCAGCTCATCTTTAAATCTGAAAGAGACTAAACCGTAGGAAGGAAATAAAGGGGCAGGGAAACAGCCCAGCTGCATAGTTGACTGGAAGTTGCTGACTATGCATTATCTGTGAGAAAATGCTGTTGGGGCATAGGCCTAAGAATTAAAAAATCTGATTGTTTTATTACTGACCTACTCTCTAATTTCCTACTAATTTTGAGTATTCACTCAATGTTTTCGGGTTATGTTAAATCTTAGTTACACTCCTTTCCCACTTCCAGCTTGATGGTAAACTCTTCTTTTCATTTTCTAGTTTGGTGAGGATTCATCAACTTCCAGTATGATGTCTGTGAACTTTGAGGTTCAGACCAATCAGAGTGATATTAGTGATTTGGTCAAGTCTTCTCCGGTAGCCCACTCTATTCTCTGGATCTGGGGCAGGGACTCTGATGCATATAGGGTAAGTTACTAGACGGAATTTTCTCAAACTATATTTTTCTAAAAAAAAAAAAAATAGACGGAATTTTCTCAAGCTCTTTCAAAGCAGTGGCCCTCAACCTCACTGATGAATATGGCCCCTATCAGTGTTCAGCTTAATTCAGCAAACACTTACTAAACCTCTGTTACTGGAAGGCATTCTGTTAGGTAGCAAATAAGCAAGACACAGGGTCTGTCTTGAATTCTTCCCAATCAAGTGGAGCAGCTAGACTCCCTGATTTCAATTCAAGCTTTGAGCTCTGAGTATAATTACCATCTCTAACAAGTTTCTAAACTTGACCTCAGTGCATGCTTGTATAACCTTTTATTTAATCAGCATTTTTTTATTGAGCTCCCCACTGTGGACCAGGCTGGCACTATGAATATAGTACACAATGCCTGCTCTGCTGGGGTTCACATTCTAGTGGAAGATACAGACAGTAAATAAGTTAATAAAGATGTATTTCTCAGGCAGCTAAGAAATAATTGTATGTTGGCCAATGGAAATACCAAGGTGTGAGGACAGAGACCATGTATTTTTTTTATTCACTGTTAAATTTTCAGAATTCAATTGTTTTTATTCTAACAGTTCATACGGCCACTTAGATGTAATTATATGTACTATAAATTCCCCAGTGTTGATAGCTTCAAGGTATAAGTTTACTACGCCTCTGGTACGTGTTATTTATATTTAGAAAAAAAATGAACATTTTACAAATCAAAAAACAATCATTACACTTTGGCATTGGCAAAGAAAAGGTCTTAGTTCAGGGAAAAATAGTTTTCTGTGCCAGTTTTATAAGCTCATGTTCAAGTACAAATCACAGACTTCACCTCAAATTGACTTAAACCAAAGAAAATTTGCCTCATTTTAGAGGAAGTCCAGAGATAGGACACACTTTGGGTTTGGTTGATTCAGTGGCCCACTGATATCATTAATGACCATTTCTTGCCTTTCCTTAAATTCACCATCATAGTATCAGTTTCATCTTAAAGCTTGTCTTTCTCATGGTCACGAGGTGACAGCCAGCAGCCACTCGAGCACCACGGTTTTCGTCTCTATGTGGCATAAGAAACCAAGGCTGACTTTTCTTTCCCAGAGGCCCCATTCAAGCCTCTCTTCATGTCTTATTGGGTCACCCGACTGAGCCCTACCCAGCCGTGAACCAGTCTGATGAAGCAGGTGGAATTACTGACTTAGACTAAAAAGCTGCAATAAAAGGAACGTTATAGAATCAACCAGCAGCTACATTTATCTTAAAATACTAAATTGTTGTTTCATGACCCCAGTATATTTATGTTCTTTTAATGGTTCATTTAGTATGTTGAAATACTGACTGCAGAAAAACTAATGAGCAGCTTCCGTTCTTTATCAGGACAAGCAGGATATTTTGTGGCCTAGAAGAGCAGATTGTGCGGAAAGCTACCCAAGAGTCCCCACTGGCGGAGAATTGCCCACGTATTTTCTACCTCCGGAAAACAAAGGACTCAGGCAAGTGCTGATGGATTTGGCAAAGCACTTGATTCTGCATGATTGTCGTCTGACGGTTCTTTGAGAGCACCAGCCTTGGACTTGAAAGGTTAAGTCTTGATCTTGACGTCACCCAAACTTTGAAAATGTGAATCTTGTTCCTTTTTCTTGTGCTAGGATCCACGAACTCAACAGTGATGATTATTCTTCAGAAGAGGAGGCCCAAACCCCTGACTGTTCCATAACTGACTTCAGAAAAAGCCAGACCCTGTCCTACTTAGTCAAAGAATTAGAGGTCCGCATGGATCTGAAAGCCAAAATGCCAGATGACCATGCACGAAAAGTAAGGCTCCCCTAGGCTGGTGTTTATTGCCGTCCGTTCTGGGTGACTTCACAAGCCCCTTAGGTGGAACAGGAATCTGGTAGAAGGCAGTGGTTGAGCTTTAAGTTGATAAAACTGAAGGATAGAGTGAAAGAATTGGTGAACACCATAAGAAGTCAGTCATACCATTGAAAGAGTTCCCCAAGGCTGCTCTTTACATATGCCACCCAAGCACTGTTCCTCTCACTAAGAAGTCAACAAAGCTGAGAAACACAGAATCCTCCATTTACCTGATGGAGGCCATTCTGACCACTTTGGCTTAGCTTCGTGTCCTCCAAGCCTCCAGAAGGCCGTATAACTTGAAAGCTTGAAGATGCTTTTTCACTGGCCTTGTCCACCCTGCTCTGGACTCATATGAGCTCCTCGCGAATTTGTATGAGTTTGCTAACCACTTTGCAAACATTATAAGTAAGTTCTGTCATGTTGTTTTCTTTAATCCCATTAGTTATGTATAACTAGGAATGCTTTATGACTAAGTATAAATTCCAGGGCCAGCCGAGTGGCACGGTGGTTGAGCGCTGGCTTCGGAAGCCAGCGGCCCCAGTTCGGGTCCCATATATGAGGGCCATTGACACTGCCCTCAAAAAAAAAAAAAAAAAAAAAAGTTAAACTAAGTATAAATTCCATATTTCATACCATTCCATAGACAAAAAGGAAAAAAGTTACCTTGTTAAAAAGAAAACAGACCATCACAACAACCTTTTTTAAACTTAATTTTAAAACTGTAAACAGTTACTATTTACACTCAACAAACATTTACTGAGGCAAAAGACATGTGCCAAGCACTGTTTGGCGTGCTGGGCATACAAAAATAAATAGACCCGAATCCCTGCCATAGAGTTGCTCTCAGTTACATAAATGCTGCAAGTACGTGCAGTAGATTAACTGAGGACCCGGTGCTTCTCCAGCCAGGAAACAAAGCACGTATTTTTATTGCTATCGGGTATCGCATGCTGTTGACTTCTGAACAGTTTCTCAGTTGGTTTTGGACACATAGGTTGACTTTAATGGGGTGTGGTAGCTCACCTTAGTATGTATATGGGGTATGTGTCTGAACGGTTTTTAGTTCTAGGAAACTAGGACATACGTGTGAGCAGGTCAACACCTGTTGGTATGTCGATGACCTCGTGTTATATGATTATAAGTATCTATTCAAAATAGCTGTTCCTGAAGAGCTCAAATAGAGACTGCTGTCTGTAGAAAGTCTTTTCAAATGTCTTCCTTGTTATTTTCAATTGAGTCGGTCTCCCTTTTGATGTTTTCAGATTTTGCTCTCCCGTATTAATAACTATACTATCCCAGAAGAAGAAATCGGTTCTTTCTTATTTCACGCTATTAATAAGGTGAGCTAGACCTCAGACGTCTGAAATTTAAATGCTTAGTCATTGTAATTAAAAATTAAAATGCATGTATTAAGAATCCTTTCCTGAACTGTTAACTCAAGTGTTTGGGGGTTTTTCAGCCAAACGCTCCCATCTGGCTGATACTCAACGAAGCCGGACTCTACTGGAGAGCGGTAGGAAATAGCACTATCGCTATTGCGTGTCTTCAGAGAGCTTTGAATTTGGCTCCACTTCAGTACCAGGACATCCCTCTTGTGAACTTGGCCAACCTTTTGATCCATTATGGTCTTCATCTGGACGCCACAAAGCTGCTGCTTCAGGCTTTGGCCATCAATAGCTCTGAGGTGAGGTTTCATGTTTCTTTGTAGCTACATACACCATGTAGGCGTAACTCACATTCAGAGTAGAATTTGCATATTTTGAGAGGGCATAAAATAGGTTTTGTTTTGTTCTATTTTTGATGTGTTCATTGCATTATTTTTAAATGAGTGAAATGTGTAATGACACAGTTAACTTTTTAGAAACTTACATACATTTTTTTTTTTTTTTTTTTTGAGGGCAGTGTCACTGGCCCTCATATGTGGGATCTGAACCGGGGCCTCTGGCTTCCCAACCCAGTGCTTAACCACTGCGCCACTCGGCCGGCCCAGAAACTTACATACATTTAAATAAGAATCACATAGCTGCTAAAGTTACACTTTAGATCAGTTCCATCTGGTGTTTCCTTTATCCTACTCATCACAACATGCACACTACTTAATATTATGCTGTTTTACAACTTTAATTTATAGACATTTGTGTACCAACCAGGCCAGGTCACAGTTCAAAGGTTGTTCTGATAAGAATAGACAGGTGGGTTAATATTTATGCCCTGAGCCTCCCCGATGCAGTCCATGGAGTTACCTCGCTGCTGTGCAGTGCAGTTAATTAGTCTATTTCATATTTTCTAAGATACCACTTTTTTTTTCATATTTTAACATCTCCAAAATAAGAATACATGTTCCAATTGCTGACATCTTAGGTTTGGTGAAATACAGATATAATAAATACAAAATTAAATTGCTTCTATACTTAGTGTCTAAATGTTTTGTAAGTTTTATATCCAGAGAAACTTTTAGAAAAAGTGTGCATAAACAGTCCTAGTTTTATTTGAAGTATCCCAATATGAGAAGAAAATATTGCCTGTTAAGAGGTCCTTTGAAATATACAAATTCACAGCTGGATTTTAAGCAAAAGCTTACAATCTCTATACTGTGCAACAGGTCAAGTTACCAAAGAAGTACATCAAATATTTATCTAACGCTTACTATGTGCTAGGTGCGGGTACAGTGAGAACAGATACTATTATGGGATATGATGAAGCAGGCACCCAGATGGAATGCTCAGTGCAGCTGTATTCACTTTCTGATGCCACCAGCCAAGAATTCGACAGTATTCTTCTGAAGGAAAAAAAGTTCCTTTACAGATTATTTGCCTCTATATTTGAATGTTAAGCTGAAATTTCAGTTGTTAGAAACTGTGGTACTACACCAAGAATAAACATATAAATCAATGGATCAGGGTAGACACCCTCCAAATAAACTTTAATCAGCACTCCATTCCCAACCGTCAACATTTGGAAGTATTTTCCTGTAAGCTTTTCTTCTATGTAAGTGGTGTTGCAACTCTACTGCACCGGTGATCTTTAACACTGATGATATAAAAATAATTTATTACTACATAATTTTTATAGCCGTCAATTTAAGTGGTTGTATAAATGTTCAATGAATTGTCAAATCACAGCTTACTCCTCTGTTGTTGGGTATTTAGGTTACTGACCGTGCTTAGCTATTATCAGTGTAGTTTCCTGCATAAGACCTTTCTTGATCCCAGATAATTTTCTTAGTAAAGATTACTAGCACTGGAATTACTAAGTTAATAAGACCATGACTATTTTGATAGCTGTGATACAAAATCCAAACAGTCTACCAAAAGATTTGGGCCAATATATATTGCCATAAGATCTAATAATATTTATTTCACCTGTATCTTCACCAGAATTAAAATAGCTGCTTTTATTGTTTGCTAGAGCCAAGTACCATACTGAGCACTGCACATGTAATAACTCATTTGATCTTCACAACAACCCTATGAGATAGAATCTACCTGTTTGATAGGTAAAGAAACTCAAAGGGATTTCCCAAAAGTCAGAATTTGGATTTGAACTCAGGGAGACACCACAGAGCTCATATCTTTAGCCATGTCTCACTGCCTCTGAATTTAAATTTGTAAAACAAGTTTACTTTAGAAAAATTTATTTCTCTATTTTAATATAAATTTCTTTATCATTTAATTGTATTTTGAAAGTAAAAGTTCATGTATGCATTTCGGTCATTTTGTTAGAATTTCATTTTTTTATTTTATGTGAACTCTTTATACAATAAAATCTTTAACTCCATCTGTCATATATGAAAAATATCTTCTCTCTTTGCCTTTTTATCTTAACTTTTAAAAATTACCTTTAAATCGGTCCACCTTTTCTCTTTCGATTTCTATTGTTAGATGAAAGGTGTCCTCATGAGAAGTTTGAAAAAAAGCAGTTCTAATTTGCTTGTGTTTTCTATGCCTTGTCTTTAAATAGTTAACTCCCAGATATACAAAGATCTTTTCCTATGTTGTCTTCTAAATGTTTTATAGTTTTAGGTTTTACATTTCAAGTTAAATTTTCATGATCCATTTCAAGTTAAATTTTCTTTGTGATGTGAGGTAGGGATCCAAGTTCATTCATCAAACTTCATAACCATAACCAATAACCAGTTGTCCCAGCGCCATATCTTGAGAGCACTATTCTTCCCCTATTCAATCACGTATCACCTTTGCTCTGAACTCCAGACTTCTTTATCCAACAGTGTACTTGACATCTCTACATGGATATCTAAAACACACTCTAAAACTAAAGGCTAAAACTAAGCTCCTTAACGTTTTTCTAATTTGCCCTTCTCTGTCTTCCCCATTTGAGGAAACAGTATCTTGGGACAAAAACGTAGAGCCATCCTTTATACCTTTCTCCTTGTCTCGGGGCAAATTCAATCGATTAGCTAATCTTGCTGATTCTATTTTCAAAATATACATAGAATTTCACTATTTATCATCATCTCCACTGCTTTCTGATCCAGACCACCATTATCTTTTATTGGGATTATTTCAGTAGCCTCCTAACTAGCTTCTCTGTATTTGGCCTCTGTCCCCCTACAATCTATAACAATACAGCTACCAGTGAGATCCTTATAAAAAAATCAGATGTCATTTCTGTTCGAATCCTTCAGTGGTTCTCCATGTAACTCACAGTCAAAGACGAGAATTTGTAATGGTATAGAAGATCTTACATGACCTCGTTTCTTTTTTGACCTCATCTCCATGGGATCATTCCTTTGCTCATTGTAGTCTAGCCTCACTTGCCTTCTTGCAGTTCCTTGAACATACTAGACAAGCTGCTACCTCAGGGCCCTTGCACTTTCTATTCTCTGCCTGGTGTACTTCACCCCACCAAGATTCTTCATAGTCTGCTTGTTCATCTCCTTAAAATCTTCTCCAAATGCTAGCTTCTCAATACGTCCTTCCCTTACTACTCTATTAAAATGGCACTCCCTTCCCTGCTCTAGGACCACTGATGTCTATTCCCTGCCATACTTTTCTCCATCACTTCTTCTTCATAGTTGTGTGCTACTAGAGACCATAAGGTCCACAAAGGCGGGGATGTATCTTTCTTATTTTCTGCTGTATCCCCAGTGTCTGAAACATTAGTGAATATTCAGTCTTTGTTTTCTGGATGAGTTGATGAAAATTCATCATTGTTTTCCCAAAATGCGTACTCGTTTGTCTCAATACAAGATATTTGCACAACCATCATTCTGGTCATAGGGATAATTACAACATTTAGTTTCCTTATGCAAAATATAATGACACTTTTGAAACCAAAGTTTAGGATTTAATTTTGTATTTGGATGTAAATCACTAAATAATCCTTTAACGTAATCTGAGAGCTACTTGAACTAGGCCTCTTTAATCTGAAATATTTTGTATACCTTGGCTTAGTTATAATGAGACATTTAGGATGACCTAATAGCCTAAATCAAAAGCAAGTAGTTGGATAAGTTGTAGATGTTGTTTTTCATAGGTATATTGGGCAATTTGAGAATAAAACATTCTTAGATTTTTAAAAATATTTTTAATGATAAAATAAGTGTAGAATAAATGGTTTGTACACAAGGAAATACAAAAATACTATGTATAGGTGTATTTCCACTAAAACAACCTAAACTGAGTACTTTGGACTGCTTATAAAAAGGGTCTCAACAAATAATTGGAAAATAGAATACAAAAACTATAAAGGAAGATAGTCAAGATTTCTAAACTGATTACAAAACATTGCTAAGAGGAACAAGACCTAAAATAAGGGGAGATCGACATCATATTCATGGACTGGAAGTTTCAATATTAAGATATAAGTTCTCTCCAAATTGATTTAGAGGTTCAATTCAGTCCCAGACTCCCAGCATTTGCATGTATGTGTGTGTATAAATGGATGATTCCAAAATCTACGTAGAAATGCATCTAGAAAAGCCCAAAATTTGGGTGATGAGGAGGAAAAAAACAGAGTTGGAAGGCTTACATTACTGGATTTCAGGGGTTTATGTAATTATGTTAGTATGGTATTGGCACAAGGATTCTCAAATATATCAACAGAACAACAATAGAGAAATTAGAAATAGGCCCCCACATATATGTTCACCTGATTTATGACAAAGCCACCACACCTGTGGTTCATTCGGTGGTGGGAGGACCTTTTGGTTTTTCAGTAAGTAGTGCTGGTGTGCTTGGATATCCCCTGTCCTTCTGCCTCACATCATACACAAAATTAATTAGAGATTAATCATATACCAAAATGTGAAAGATAAAACAATAAAGCTTTTTGATGAAAACATAGCTAAAAGTCTTCATGACCTTACAGTAGGCAAAGATTTCAAAAAGTATTAACTATAATTTCTTTTTGGCTCCACTTAAGTTTCATACTCCAGAAAATATAAGAACTAGTGAAAATTCTATTCCCTAAAAAAATACTTTGTTTTCTTTCATTATGTTTTTCTATATTCTTTTTTTTATTTGTTTCATGTGTACGAAACAACATAGTGAGTAGACCTTTATCACAAAGTGATAACCCACAAGTAGACTGCCCGTCTAACACCACACGTAGCTATTACAATGCCATTGACTATATTCCCTGTACAGTGCTTTCTATTCCATGACTATATGTTTTTTTAATTATAGTTGACATTTGGTATTATATTAGTTTCAGATATACAGTGTAGTGGTTAGGCATTTATGTAATTTAGGAAGTGATCCCTCTATAAGTCTAGTACTCATCTGACACTATACATAGTTTTTACAATATTGTTGACTGTATCCCCCATACTGTATTTCACATCCCTGTGACTATTTTGTAACTACCAATTTGTACTCTCTAATGCCTTCACCTTTCTCACCCACTCTCCCAACCCCTTCCCTTTTAGCAACCAACACTAACTCTAATTAAATAAAAAATAAATAAACTGAACTTCATTAAAATTAAGAATTTCTTGAAAGTTTATTGAAAGATACCATTAAGAGAGTAAAAAAGCAAACCATAGACTGGGAGAAGATACTTGCAATAAATATTTCCAACAAAAATTTTATATCATATTTATAAAATGAACTCCTTCAAATCAATAAGGAAAAGACAATCCAGTTTTTTAAACGGGGAAAACAACAGGCACTTCAGAAATGAGGATATCCAGATAGCCAGTGAGTACATGAAAAAACATTCAACATCATTACTAATTAGGGAAATGTGAATAAAAACCACGGTGAGATGCCACTTCAGCACCTCACTGAAA
Organism: Aselliscus stoliczkanus; assembly: GCA_033961575.1. Lineage (NCBI taxonomy): Eukaryota > Metazoa > Chordata > Mammalia > Chiroptera > Hipposideridae > Aselliscus > Aselliscus stoliczkanus. The sequence goes on from CM066736.1 coordinate 120,433,292, forward strand.
CAGCTAAGCTGAAAAGACTGCCACTACCAAGCCAGCGAATTCTCTCATACTTGCTGGTAGGGAGTGTAGATTTGTACATCCACTTTGGAAAACTATTTGGTTGTATCTCCTAAAACTAAATATATGCCCACCTTAAGACCCACTGCTAAGTATGTACCCAAGGAAAATGAGTGTGTATGCCTATAAAAAGACATTTACAAGAATGTTGTTAGTAGCTGTATTCATAATAGTCCAAAACTGGAGACATCCCAGATGGCTGTCAGTAGGAGAATGGATAAATACACTGCAGTGTATTCACATGTTGAATACACATCAATTTAAAAAAATAATGAACTACTGATACACAGAAAACATTCAGTTTCTAGAATCTTAGTTATTGTATCATGTGAAAGAAGCTACAAAGGAGTGCCCATTGTGTACACACATAAGAAAACATGCTGTTTGATCACATTTATATGAAGTTCGTGAACAGGAAAAGCTAATGAATGATGAAAGAAGTCACAGCAGCACAACAGTGGTCACCTCTGGGGCTGGGGTGGAGTTGCCCAAGGGAACCTCTTGGGGTACTAAAAGTGTTCTAAATGTTTTATATCTTGAGATGAGTGGTATTTACAGAGATTATACGTATATAAAAATTTATCAATCTGTATACTTTAGGGTATATTACACACACTGTATTTTCTATTTTGGTAAAAAGGTACAAGATACATTTATATTTGTATTATATAGGTTGAAATTGGCTAATGTAAATAAAATGGACTGTTAGCCATTAATTTGTGTGCAGTAACCAAAAAATAACAAGCCAGAACACCTGTACTGTAAAGGTTTTGTAACTCAGAAACTATTCATTCATTAACATCTTGCTGATTTTTTTTTTCCAGCCCCTGACCTTTCTGAGCCTGGGAAATGCTTACCTTGCTCTGAAGAATATCAGTGGGGCACTTGAGGCCTTTAGACAGGCTTTGAAATTAACTACCAAATGCCCAGAGTGTGAAAGCAGCCTGAAGTTGATTCGCTGTATGCAGTTTTATCCTTTTCTGTACAACATCACCTCTTCTGTTTGCAGTGGTAAGCAGCTCTTCAGTGCTGGCAAAATCATGAGTTCAACCAGAATTCCTGTTCTGATCCACAAAACACAAAATGATTTTCTGAATTTTTCTCAAGGATTTTACGTAACTAGTACAATGCTAGCTACAGAGGAAGGAAGTTCCTCATTGATGCCTCAGGGTGTTAGGCTTAATTCTTTCCCAGAAGCCTCACTGAGAAAGGCTGGCTGAAGTATGCTCCACTCTGATTGGTAAGCTGGGAGATTTTCTTTTCCTCTCCCCCAAATCTTAGACATTTTATAACGACCGATATTTATGGTAAAGGATATTTTTTTTCTGTCCATGAATTCGAACTGTGTAATGAGAGTTGAGGCAGTTTTTCTGTCCTCATTCACTAGAATACAGCCCCTTTCTTGCCTTTTGGTGAAGGTGATCCAGACCTTATGTGCACCTTTAAAATAGTCACCAGACATCAAGTGGTATCTCTGTATTCTTCCACTTTCTCCCACAGCTACTGTGCATATATGCATATACATGTGCATAAGTCTACGCTCCTGGTCAGAAATGTTTTCATTAATATCTAAACTGTTGGGTTGTCGGAAAAGCCATGATGCATTTTTTTCTGTTTTTCGTTGCAAAAATGCGTCATGACTTTTCCAACAACCCAATATTATAAACTTATCAGTTAGAATTTTCTTTCTAAGAGTTCCATGTCTGCTTATTTACTTGTTTAGCCTTCACTACAAGAAAAAAAATGAGTTGGACTTGAATTATGAGAGGCGAGTTTTGCATTCGAGGATGTGCGAATCCTGGGTACCTGGCCACTGTGTGCACACAGTGGGTGCTCCCTTTATGTTCAGATCTGATTGTAATGTTCAAGCAGGGGCTACCCATTCAGCTCCTTCACTTCAGACATTGAAAACCACAAAACGATGCCCACTTGGTTAAATGACTTGTCTAAAAGATATTAATAATTACTAGTAGATTTGCACCCAAAACTGATTTTCTGATGCCCTATAGTAGACGGCCTTAGGATGTCAATGCAATGACAGGCAGTAAGTACATTTTTTTTTTTTAAATATCAGAGCCCAGTTTTTTTAGTGAAGAAGCCAAAAGTCTCTCAGCATCATGACTCCATAGCTCAGTTGTAGATCAGGGCTGACCACAACATAAACTAGAGTTCTTGCAGAAATGCTGAAGGTCCAAGACGGTGGTTGAGCAAGGCCGTCTAGTGGAGCAGCTAGTGGTAGGGTCACACAGATTCAGGTTTGAGCCTTAGCTTTGCCACTACTGTCTTTCTGGTCCTCGTAAAGTACCTTGTGTCCTCATCTATAAAATGAAAGAATAAACCTCTCATATACTTGTTGGGAGGATTCAGTGAGATCCTTGTAACATGGTAGGTATTGGGTAAAAGTAAATGGAAATTCATAATGTATACAGAGTAGTCAGGACTTGAACAGTGTCGGTTACGGATCTCTATCTTCTTACCTAATCCTAGAAAGTAAATGCGTTGTGGACATTTTAATTTTATAGGTTACCTAAAGACAGCCTTGTAAACAGGATTCGACTTTTTTTCAGTGAGCTGCCTATATGTTAATAGAATCTGTTATTTTCTTTACCTACTGTCATCTCCCTTCTCTCTCGGTTTCCTTCTGTTACCAGGAAGAAGATTTTTGTAGGCATATAGTGACCCTTTTCGAAAAAGCCTTTCCTTAGCATTAGTTTTATATGCTTTTGCTTAGTGTTTCAGTTTCTTGAAATTCTTATTTTATGTCACTCCTGTCAAGAGAGGGGATTCAGTTTGTTTTAAACTTTGTTCCCAGTACATAACTTCAGCTATCCCAGGAAATTACTAGCTTCCTTAAAGTTGTAGTAGCTGATAGTCCAGATTATCTGAAGAATATTATTGGATCCAATACAATAACATTAAAAGAAAATAATTTGACTTGGGAAAAGGAAATACTTTTTTTAGTTCTTAAAAGAGAAAGCTCATTAATAAAAAATAATTTTTAAAATGTAGCCCTTTTCACATTATAATTAACTAGTTCAGAAAAGAATCTTAACATCTGCTAGCCCCTAAATAAATAACTGGTACCCCCTAATGGCAATGTATGCTATAAGCATTTTGTAGGTTTAATAACTCATTGATAGTACTGAATTAATTTCAGTTTTCAATTTTTCTTTGACAGTATTTTTTGCATTGCTTGTTTCCACAGTAACCCTGCTCATTCACAGTTGCTTTGTTGAGTTCCAGCTTTGAAAAGCTGAAACTTGAAAGAAACAAACACATCTATACAAACCATGAACTTAGAGTATTTGAAAACCTAAATAATTGCACCTGCTCCAATTATCTCTGAGCTTTACTAAATGGTTGGTTAAAAAAAAAAGACAAAAACCTCTGAATAATGATTAGCATTTCTATATCCTCAGATGATTCTCTCTGCTTTTGCTTTTTCATTTTTGCCATATGGAAATAAGCTTCATAAGGTATCTTACTTGTCTGACATATTATCTGCCCAAAGTTTTTATTATGACAGTATAAAGGTTTCAAAAGATCAACAAGGCTCATGTTTCTTTTTCCATATAATAATCAAGGAGTTGATATTGGTTTTTATTAGATGAGAATTTAAGCTGCCCTTATCCACCCTTTTCCCAACCAAAATAATTCTCTTATGAAAGCCTGTTTGAAAAGCTACCAATTTAAAAGCTTTTCAAATAAGCTTTTCAGGATGAAAAATACTTAAGTACTCTTGGAAAACCTTTTAAAATTTTTCTGACCAATGTTATTAATCTTAAAATAATCAAATTATTTTCTTTGAAGATTCATATTAGTAACTGTTTTTACAGCAACTCTAGTATAATATAATGTCTTGAGTAGTATGAACTTAATGGTAAAATTATAGTCAGTATGCCATCAAGTATTTTATTGGTTTTCATGTATAATCATGGAATCTTTCATACAGATTTTCAGTTTATGCTTTTTAGAATATCTGCATAGGTAATGTATTCTGTTACCTTTGAATACTGATTCATTCAACTTAAAAATAAATAATCACTATGCTTACAGAATTTTCTTACTTATATAGACTTTATAGCTAAACATGTGTCAGTAAGTACAGAATTATTTATCTGACAGCTTTTCCACCTTTTAATCTAGAAATCATTTTATTGACTGCCATTTGTTAGGTGTATATGTTCTTATAGCAATAGCTTATCATCATCATCATCATCATCCTCATCTCTCCCTTGAATGCCATTTAATAAAGCTTTTTTATATATAGCTTTATATTGCCACTACAGTTTCAAGGATGCTGGGAAGGAAAACTTAATAGATTGAGTTTTTTAATTGCCCGCCCTTAAATTGACTGCAAAAGAGAAGCTGGTGCTTCCATTTTTGATAAAATATTTTATTTTGGCAATTTTGAAATACATACTGTTTTTCTACATTTGTTAGTTTTATTTTACAATTTGATTTAACCTAAATAGAACTGAATGGGTCACTTTAAGAAACTCACTCTTCAATAACAACATACTTGACCCTTTTTAGAGTAAAATGGAAATCTGTTAAATAAACTTATGTTTTTAAGTCTGAGTAAGATCTATGAAGTGCTCAACACTAAAAAATTGACTTTTTTAATTAGGAGAAAGAAAGGTGTCAGAGAATGAAACTTCATGAAGCAATAATGAGTATCTTCTATAATGACCAAACATGGAAAATAATTTTTAATAACCACATAAGCAAAATATACAAAGTGTGATCAAACAATAATGGTGAATATTTATATAAAAAAAATTATTATTACAGTAAAAGACACATTGCCATTAATCCCTCTCAAAATACTCCCCCTCGCTTCAAACACACTTATCCCATCATCCTTGCCACTTTCTGAAGCAGTTCTGGAAGTCCTCTTTCGTGAGTGTCCTTAGTTGCACTGTCGTAGCTGCCTCGATGTCCTGAATTGATTCAAAATGTTTCCTTTCATGGTCATTTTGACTTTGGGGAAGAACCAGAAGTCACACAGCGCCAGATCCAGTGAATAAGGTGGATGAGGACACACCGTAATGTTTTTATTTGACAGAAATTGCCGTGCCAGAAGAGATGTGTGACATGGAGTGTTGTCATGATGAAGGATGAAACCATTTGCCCATTTCTCAGGCCAGCACACTTTAAAACACACCTTCTCTCAACTTGTTCAGTGCACAACCAACTGACTGCACCAAACAAGTTGAAACTTGTCCCATACTGTTACTAAGGTTCCACACACCACTTCCTGTATTGAAGATCCCTGCCTTTCCGTGTCACACGTCGACTCTGGTATGGCAATTTCTGTCAAAAACATAGCAGTTTTTTACCTTGTAGATATTAAATTTTTAATATTCATGATAGTGGATTTTGCAAGCGTTTGTTACTCTGAAATATTTTCTAAATACTTTCATCTTTAAACTTCACTAATTTGCAAATTAAAAAGTTCTATCTAGCAAAGATATTTTCTACTACTTATGCAGTCTAGATTGTTCTATTATGTTTCTGATATATATAATTTTACTTTATTTTTAATATTCTTCACTCATTATTTTTCCTATATTAGAAAACATAAGATCAGCGGTAGGTTATATTTATTAGACTTCACTTACATGAGAGGTTTATAGGTATGCCACTAACAATGGCATTTGATATTTATTGAATATAGTTAAGCATCAAACCCAGGATTTCTGAACCCTGGTCTTTTCTAATTCACAGAGACACATGCCCACTTAAAATTATTGGCCCAGACCTTTAGAAATTATGGATAAATGTCATACAGAATTAGACTTTAATATCTAGGTATACCTAGAATGTTAGACAAGTTTCTCTATAATATGTATTTGAAAGTTTTCCCCACTGTAGAAAGAAAAAGAATTTCCAAACATACGTGAACTTTAATATCTTTCCAATGTGGAGATTTAGCCCATGTGTCTTCACAATGTTTCTGTATTTATAGCATCTATTTACGTAAATCTCACCTCCTTTTATCACTTGTTTGATTGCCTGCAGTTTTAGTCTGTGTTCAACCTAAATTTCTGTAGATTTATAACTTGGAGCTTAAAACAATTTTACATTGGAGTTCAGATTTTAAAGGAAAAGAAACCCTGTTTTGCTGCCCTCCTGTGGACTATCCAGCATATGGTACCTGCAATTAAGGACCTTTGCTTTATATCACATTCTTCTTAAGAACTAGTGAAGATACCTGCTTTAAAAAAAAAAAGTCTTAAAGACCCAGTTTTTATAGCAGTTTTGATATGCTACTAGTTAGCTTACCTCCGTTTATTTTTGTAAGAAGTAAAGCTGGTTAATTTACTACAGAGTTCAAAATCCTGAAATGCAGGTGCATCCTGCAGCACAGTATTAAGAATTGAGTGAAGCTGATTCACTGCAAGAGTATGTGGTTGACTCACAGATGTACTGATTGAAGCTCACTGACCACATAAGAATTTCAATATCATTCTGCCCTATGCAGAGGCGACAGAAATTGTACCAAATCGTGATACGTGTATGATGACACTATTGTGAATAGGCCGTTTCCTTACTACGGACATCCCGCTTTCCTGGTTGCATGCATTTGCTCATGTTGTCTTTAGCAGTGCTTCCCTATAACCCTCCCCCTCCCCAAATCCTAATCTTACCCATCCTTCAAGGCCCACTCCTGCCATATGCCCTACCTGATCCCTTCATTGTAAGTATTTGTAACCATCAGTCTACCTGTGCCTCTCCTTCAGCTCCCGTGACATGCCATCATAGTTACCTGTGTACAAGACGCACTCTCCTACAAGACTTCTGTAGCTCGTTGAGAGCAGGGACCATTTCTTTTTTCCTTCTTCATACCCTGGCCCCAATGTATAGCACATCAAATGTACCTAACAGGCAAATTTGCTGATGATATTTCAAGTTTGCACTACTGACAATACTTAGTAATAAAGAGTAACTAACTTGTATCTACCCAGAATATTTTTACCATACTCCCCTTCAACATACAGATATAGCCATAGGTCTTCTGTTAAGGTCTGCATCTCCCACACCAGAGGGAGAAGAGAAAACCAAGGCAGCTCTGAACTCTTAGGCAGAGCAGATCCTACCACATACGAGCACAGTGTTTCCAGGATAGGATGCAACTCCAGAATGGAGTAAAAGGGAAACACACACACACACTTATTTGTATTTGAGGTCACATGCTTTTCTTTCAGCTTTTCTTTTTTAAATTCGCTTCTGACTCATTCACCTCACTAGGAAAAAATTCCTGCGTAATCCTGAGGTTGCTGATTTAATATGGTCTGTTTCCTACCTGGCACTGCACCCTTAAGATCACTTAATACCGAACCGCTACTTCAAAACCTGCAAAGAATTTCATTCAGCAGTAATTGCTGAATGAGAGCAAGTCTTAGGAGCCATGATTTTCTGTTGAAATGATTTCTCTTGTCTTTCCCAAGTAGGGGACAGCACCAGGCAAAGGGGAGACAGCCTTGTGTGTGTCCCAGATGCAGTCATCAGCAACCTCGTTTCACCCAAGTTCAAGGCGTTCTATGTGCTTATGTTCGCGGTGGTTTCATTAGTGGTGTTTCCTCTTACAGTAGGACAGTAGCTTCTCCATTTCAAGATTTCAGATAAAACACCTAGGCATAGAGAAGTAAATTGATTTGTCCAAGTTTAGATGGTAAGGCTGCAGCTAAGGCAGGAATTAAATTTATTACATAGAATGTTTCTCTTGGAAAGAGGAACAACCTCTGGAGGAGGAAATCATAAAGGTATCTGTTCCCAGTAAGGTTTCTTTCTTCCTCAAGTGTACCTACTACTATTTGGGGTACCAAGCCCCACCTGTCATCCACAGTTCAAGTTTCCTGGTAATATTTTAAAGTACTTTTGCAAAGCAGTGTTCACCAAGGCCATTTTTCTCACCTGTCACTTTGCTTTCAGCATCACAAATTCAAATTATAGTTCCCATTACAAATCAATTTAATTGTTATTTATGTCTCAGAAATCCATTATATAATAGGAAGCACAAGAGTATCACACTTATTTGTCGTCTGGGGGGAAAGTATGGTAGAGGGAGTAAGATATGGGAGAAGACTGGAGCCAAAGGAGCAGCCTAATGGGGGCGTTGCTGAGCAGCAGAGGTAAGTGCTGATTTAACTTACAGAGTCTGCAGGCTGTTTCATATTGAGACCACGAATTCACTCTTTCGACTAAGAATGTCCTTGAGAAGCACAGAGCAGACTCTGAGGCTAATTTCTAAATGTACTAAATATTTTAGAATTTAGATATGCTCAGCAGTTTCATCTGAATTAATTGCTATTTTCTTTAAAAAAAAACAAAAAAACCTGGACCTGCCGAGTGGCACGGTGGTTAAGCGCTGACTTGGGAAGCCAGCGGACCCAGTTCGGGTCCCACATATGAGGTCCAGTGACACTGCCCTCAAAAAAAAAAAAAAAAGCCTGGTAGCAATGAACTCTGGATTGCCTCCAGCATCACACACTTACACACACACACACACACGAAGTTGAAATTAGACAAGTACCTTGATAACCTCTTAAGAGCCAGTTGCTCCTACTAGAGACTCTGAGTTGCCTATAGCTAAAAGGCCTGTGTTCAAAGAGATTGGGATAACTTCTCGTTCCTTTACAACTTTTCAGGGAGACAACAGTAATAATAGCAAGTTGTCATGTGCCAGGCAATGGTCTGGTTCTTTACATTGAATCTCAACAACCCAATTAAATGAATACTATTATTGAAATTAATTTGCAGATGAGGAAACTGATACGCAAAAAAAAAGAAATTGCCCAGCTTTACACAGCTAGAAAGTAGTAGAAACAAGGTTCGAACTCACTTAGTCCAGCTCCAGACTGTGCCCTTACCCACTGTGCCCTAAAGCTAAAAGAATGATATGTGTTTTACTTGTCTAGCTCCAGTTACTTGGCTCTTACAAAGTTCTAATGCCTCTCAATTTATTTGTAGCATTTCTTTATAACTAACCCTTATAACTAACCCTTAAGGATCTTAAGGCACCCAGCCAGCAATCTCTTACAATGTACGAGATTCAGAAGGTAAGGATGCTTTTTCTTAATAAGTAAGTAGTTACCCCACTCTAGTTAGAAAATAAGTATTCTTCTAGGACCTTTGTAAACAGAATGAATATGAGACGGTAGGAGATTTCTAAACCTTAGTAATAATGATAGGAGTTTCTGAGAACTTAGTTTACTCTGAAAACCTGTTTAGCCCCAGGATAAATTGTGCCTTCATCTCTAAGGAGACGTATGCCTTGACAAGGTATATTAAATATTTAGTTGTTTTCCAGAATACCCTTTTAGGATAAGTTAATATTAATAACCCAATTTATGCAGGTGATACTCGAACCACAGAAAAGGATGTTGACGTGTCTAAGATCTCATAGCAGTTCCAGAATCAGAAATACCCTCCTTGGAGTTTTGTGCTTAGTTGGTATTGCCTTGTAGTGCCTCACTTCTAAGAAAAGCCAAACTGCCAGGGTTTGAATTAGCTTCTAAATGCTTTGCAAGCAAGTATAAAGCATTAAGCACAGAAAAGTGTTTCCATTTTCACTTGGGACTTTGTTATCTAAAGCATTTCATTTAAATCACACAGTTCCTTAAAAAAAAAAAAAATTATACCTCTCAAGGTTAGTCTAAGCCATCAGATTTCATTTTTGCATCAGCAAAAAATAATAGTCATTTGCATGGAAGATGACTTGTGACTTTATAGGTGTCTTTCCATTTTTCCTTCTCCAACATTTTCTTGAGTTTCTCTAATGAGAACATCTTCGCCACTTCTGCGGGGAAGACCAGTAATATGTTTCCACCTCGGCAATTTTGTTAGTCCCCTTTGAGCTGGAGCAGGCCTAGACTGGTCCAAAGAATGGAAACGTTCTTTCTGAAGTATTTCGGTTCCTCAGACAACTGGAAGGAGTAATTTCAGAATTAGGCAATTTGGCTTTCTGTTATTAGCCAATTATGTAAATCATAACAGAATGCTAAACCAGTCTGTTTTTAACTACTGGCCCTAGAAAATTAATATTAACAGTTCTAATCTTAAAGCATAAGTCTTTGCTTGATCATTTTGATTCTGCCTACTTCCAAGAAGTAGCCTAACAGAAACTTATTCTTCCTTCTGTTCCCCCAGTTCTCCCTGACCCCCCCGCCCCCCCCCCCCCCCCCCCCCGCTTCTGCCCTCTGTCTCAGAGATGTTGGCCCCAATTTCCTGAGTCGGAGGACGAGACATTCTTAGAATGCGCAAGACTTCCTTCAAGAGGGCCTGTCTGAGTTTTGAGGTTAGGCAGGAGGACTCATTTTAGCTTCAGGATCTTATAAATTACTTACAAAGCATTTTAAAATATTGCAGACATTTAAAAAGATGAAACCAATTAAATTTTTATAATGGGAAGAAAGAGAAAAACAAGAGGCACAAAAGTTGGAGCGGGAAGTCAACAGCAGAAAACACAGCTCGAATTTCACTGGCTTCCAGTGTTAAAGGTTTGTCCTTTGTGTTTGTAGCATTGTTTTACTCCACCTGTGACAAAGTGAAAAAGCTTTAGAGGCAAATTCACCGAAGCTGAAGGCAGAGACTGTTCAGTAGGAATAACATGTTTTAAAATTATCAGCATCACTGTCATCGTTAGCTCCTCTCTGCTTTTAATAGTCATGCTATTATTTCCCAATTAAGAATTGTCCCTGGACCGGCTGAGTGGCGCGGTGGTTGAGCGCTGGCTTGGGAAGCTGGCCGCCCCGGTTCGGGTCCCACATATGAGGGCCAGTGACACTGCCCTTGAAAAAAAAAAAGAAATGTCCCTGAGAAGTGCGATGTTCCACATAGTAGTCTTTATGTAACTGGGTGTGTAGAGTTGTTTGCTGTCGTTGCTGTTTTATTTGGTTTCCCCACTCTTAATGCACCTATTAGATGGTGAAGACAGAAGTGGAGGAAAATCAGCAACCTCTGTCCTCTCCCTGGAGAATCGGGAGAAATCAATTTCTATTGCTTATGGCTTCTTTTCAATTAGTCATTTGCGCGCGCACACACACACACCGCTTCCCTCTCTGCCTCCCAAACACAAATTCCTGCTGCTTTGCTCAGCACCTTATTTCTTCCTGCCTCAAATGCTGCTTTCTCTACTTTTCTGCTAAAGAAATAGCGTTGACTACTGGAAACCCAAGAATCCCATAGAACTGATTCGATCTTACTAGCTGTTAAGTTACTTAATTTTACTGAGAATCTGTTTCCTAATCTGTAAAGTGAAGACCAATAATATTTCACAAGGTGTGTTTGAAGGGTAAGTGGAAGAAAAAATACAAAGCACTCAACAATTGTTGTCTTTCCTTTCTTGTAATTTTCCCCTTTTTAAGTCATCGCTATTCTTCACAATTCAAGTTCTGCCCACTCAAAGCTTGTTTTCTGAAGGATTCGTTCAGCGCAGTATGCTATAATACTGCGTTATTGTTTGTTGTCTTGCATTTACTGTCTCCCCAGTTTCTTAAGAGCTAAAGCTTGCCAGTTTCTTAGGAGCTAAAGCTGTCCTGAAACAAGGAATCCTCAGTTTCAACATAGCCTCGTTGACTATGGTAGCCCCAGATTTGGGCTAGAACTGATGCAAATCCCACATCCACCTTTTACTGCCAGTGTAATAGTGTAGAATGGGAAAAATGGAAAATGACTCCCTATGCATGGAGTCCCCTTCCTCCAAACGCAGGAAGTTGGGAAAGGTTTTGCGACCATTATGTTTCCTAGATTGTGGACTCTAAGGGAGCCTTCCAGTCCAGAAGGAGACTTCTTGTACTTCCGCTGCTTCAGGGAGCTTGATTGGGAACATATGTTTCTTAGAGACAACATTCTCTAAAAAATAAACCTTTAGAGCGTGCTTGACTGTTCCGGTAAAGGAGAGAAGATACTTCTACACGCTTACCCAAAGAATTACCCTAGCATAGAAAAGTTGTAGGCTTCCACTGAACATGCGTCTCAGCGACATTGCACAGGCAGCATGAGCAAGGATGAGGGCACGTGTTCAGCTAGCCAGATCACTGCCGCAGCAGTCGCAACAGCCAGCACCTTAGTTCCCTGCCCAGAGAGTGACCGTCAGCTGGACCTGGTTGGTGGCTCTTCATCCATATTAACACGCAATCTCTGATAGGGTCAGAGCTCTTCAACTCACTGGCAGAATTGTAGTAAGAGGTCGGGTTCACTCTACATGTCAGAAAATACCAAAGTGCTATGATTACATTCAAGATGTGACATTTATGCTTAGGTAAATCTTTTATCTACGTGACCAGAACTTGTTTTCCAAAAGAGAAACAGCCACCTTTGTGATATTGCCATCTTAAATGTGGATTCTCTGCTACCACCATCCTCCTCTAAGTCCCTGATTTTTAATTTAGAATCCCTTATCTTTTAGTATATCTTTCATTTAAACTATGATGCAAAAGTGGTGTATTTCTCTGCTATAATTCATTTTTCTTCAGATTTATTCAGATACTAATTGGTCATTTCTCACCTTTGAAAGACGAATAGAAGGAAATCGTTTTTTCGTGATGTTTTTTACTTTCAAGGAAATGTTTCACAATCATTCGTTATAAATGGAATGAGACCTTGGAACTTGATCTTTGTTGCTAGTTTTTACCCCTAAATATTTGGTTCCCACAATAGACTAGCAGGGGAAACTTAAACTTCAGTGCAAAATCTTGAATCACAATCATGATCTGGCGTTGGGCGCTCGAGCTCACTGATTTGTGTAGGTCCTGCTGGAGAAAAATTGACCCTGTCACCTTCCTGTTCTTCTTGATATTTGGGGACCTTGAGCCATGGGACTATGGAAGAAAGATGTTTCTAATGTGCTGTATCTGTGTCTCTTGTCATTGAGGTGATTGTCATGAGAAAACCCTGGACAACAGCCATGACAAACAGAAATATTTTGACAACTCCCTGTCACTGGACGCTGCTGAAGAAGAGCCCTTTGAGATGGGCACAGAGGAGGACCCTGGATTCTCTGTTGAGAATTCAGGGAGGGACTCAAGTGTCCTAAGACTTGAAAGTAAGTTGATTTGACCTGAGCTGTGCTTGTGGGGTAAAATCAACTCCCAAGCTTTAACTTTAGGCTCTTCTCTACTCACGAGAGTTTGTTTCCTTCTTTTCACAGTCACTCGTTTATTCCCTTGTAGAATCATGAGGGTGACCCTCACGTGGTGAGGCAGAAGACAAGCCACAATGTGAAAATGCTCTTCACCCTTCTTTTTCCCCTCTCTGCCTCAATGTCTTCTTTTACTAGAACAAATTTGATTCATTTATGTACCAGTCTTTCTTCTTAATGTCACTAGTCTATTAAGTCATTGAAAAAAAGCAAAATAAGTTATATGTATACTGACCCAATACAACTTAAAGATTTGATCCGTCATTTCCATAGTAGCCAAAATGAGTGCTTTGAAACTCATGCTGCGTAACCATTTCCCTGCATAACCAGCTCCCACTTCTGGAATTTCTGTCTTCCTTCCCTGGCTTCTGGGATATCACTTACTCTTTGCTCCGTTCCTGTCTTCAGTACATCTTTTTCAGTTTCCTTCTCTTCTTTTTCACTTTGCCCCTTATTCGTTGGGTTACCTAGGGTCTGAACCTTGGTCTTCTTTTCTTATCCCTTGTATGTGTTATCTGTTGGTGTTCCACACACCTTTGAGTATACCAGCAACTCCAAATCTGTGTCTTCGCTAAGATATTCTCTACAACTCCAGCTCTCATTTCCCCCTTTTCTATGCTCTCTTTATCTGGAAATAGCACATACACTTCAAATTTAACATATCCAGACTTGACCTTGTCCTCATTTTCACTGTATTTCCTGAAGTGCTTCTAATTCTTATATTCTGCTTTCTGGTAATGGCTTTGCAACTCTATATCCAGTCCCCACTATATCCAGTCAGTCCCTATTACCTTTTGAATCTATTCTCTCTTCATCTATTCCTTCTGCCCCTGCCTAAATGCAGACTTTCTTCGTTCCTGCCTGGGCTTTTGCAGGGGCCTAATAATTGGGTTGCCTGTTATCTAGTCTTTTTCTTCAGTCTATATATGGCAAGAGGGACAAGGAGGGAGAGAGGGAGAGGGAGGAAAAGAGGGAGTGAGAATGAGTAGGCGAGAGAGAGATAATACATGTAACAGTACAAAATGTAAAAAGCAGAAGCAACCTGTCACCAATTTCTTGTGTCCACACTGCGGTTACCCGATCTGTTCAGGTAAGTTGACTACATTTAAATTTTTTGATGGCTCTCTGTTATGGGAAGAGTTCAAATGTCCTGTGGTGTGATTTGCCCCTCAATTTCATCATCAACTGAACTATCTACTAGTGTTTGCATAGCAGGAAGTGCAAACCTTTCCCCATTCTCCTCACATGTCATGCTGGTTGGAGCCTCTGTGTCTTTACACAGGCTGGGAACCATCCCTGTGTACTCTGCTTTATATGGACCACTCCTGTGCAGCTCCAAGATCCAGCTCAAGTGTCACCTCCCCTGTGAAGCGTTCGCAAAGGTCTCCAAGCATTTAGTTGCTCCATCTGCTGTTTTGTTTCCACTTTCTGTCGAGGCACATTTCATACAGTATTGGTTACTTGTATGTCTTATCTCCCATCAGACAATGAGCCTCTTATATACCATGTCCTATATAACTTTATATTCCTGTGTACAGTAATTATTTGTTAAAGTAAGGGAATGTGGCATTTGCCTTCCTGTGTAGGTTGTATTAACATAGTTAGCAAGTATAAAATTTTGTGTTTCCTCCTCAGTGGAATTACATATAAAAATGATACCTAAGAGAAGCAAGCCAGATCTCAAAGAGAAGTTGTGACCTGCACCTTTGCAGGTTTAGAAAACGGGTGTCAGCAGTTCTACCAGAAATTATTGGGCTTTGAGGAACTAATTCCCATTTACCAATTCACAGGAGATTGAGTCCTAACCTAGATGGCCAATTTGTTCACTTATAAGGAAGCCACCCCTCTCTGGTGCCTGACAGACGCGTGTCTCCCTCTGGCGTCAGGCACCCACACAACCAAATGGACAGCATGAGGTTGCTTGATAAATTCAGAACGAATACAAATGAAGCTGAGTGATGTTAAGGGATAATTGATTCAATTTACAGAAACTGTGCCTGTTCCAATACAGCTCCCTAGTGACCAGAAGACTCGTGACTACATAATGAGAGTCTTCGTTCCTAGGACAACTCAGAGTGAAACCCAGCCAAAATCTTGCTCTTTGTTTCTGAAGACATCATTGCTTGAGACAGATTATAAACCCAGTGCTTCAGTTAAGTTCTTCAACTCCATGTTCCCCACGTAGTTCCTTTCTATCCCCATACCCAGGATACAGACAACATGGCTCCCTGGCCAAGACTAGGTGTTGGCCAGGTCCCTTCAGCATCATGCAAGCTGTCTCTTAGGGTGGATTCCTTTTCAGGTGGCTAATTTAATCCATAGTAGGATGGTGATCCTTACTAGTTTTACTCTCAGGTACTAACCTGGCATTCCTGTATGTCTAAATTCTGGGAGTACCTTCTGAAATTTCCCTAGATACTGACATGTCTGCTGGGACTGCAGTCGTGGTGTAAATTAGCATGTTCGTACCAGCAGCTTGTCCATAGTGCAGATATCAGAGTCAGAAAAACTTCATTTTTTAATACAAATGTGTGTTATAATAAAAGACAAACATAGACATTTCAGAATTTTTGAAAACTATAGTTTTGGAGGAAAGTTTTAAAAATACAAATAGTTAAGCCTTCTCCATTAACTATAAGCTACTATGACAATCACTACCTTTTTGTGGTACTTATAATTTACACAGTATCCTGAATTATGTCCTAACCTTGTGAATTTTATTACTAAGCCTATCTTATAGATGAGGAAATGGAGACTCAGCGAAGTACCTTGCCTGAGATCTTCTGTAGGCAGCAGAATTAAAACTGTCTTCAGGCTTTCTGATTCCATAAACTATGTCCTTTTGCCTGTGGTTCTCAGAAATAGGAATTCGATGGATTAGAACTTTATTTTTTAATTGGTAAGGTCATTTTTAAAGAAAACTAGCATCTGTTATCACCATTATTTTATAAAGCAAAGAACATTTTAATGTCAAAAAAGTACAAAGACAATCCCAGTATAAAGGTCAGTCTTTCTCAAAAATGGGCATTTGGCAAACTTACACCAACAACTGTGTATCTGGACGTGTGTGTGTGTGTGTGTGAGAGAGAGAGAGATTGAGAGAGAGAGAGAGAGAGAGACATAGCTTTATATACATACCTCTTTTTCTTTCTCATTTTGTTAAGGATGGGTGAAAATTGTGTCTCTGATTAACATTTGAAAACCACTGCTTTAATATGTCATTCCCTCATACAAAACTCCTCCCAGTAGACCGGTAGATGTGGAAGGAAGAACGGAGGTTATGTAGTCAGAGATACTGTCATCGTGTCCTGGCTCCACCTTGCACTAGTTGTTAAATCTTGGGCAAGTTACTTACTCGTGCTGAGCTTTTCTTACCTCATTAATTTAAAAATAATCAAACAAAAAAAAAATGCCTGAGAGTGGTTTTTAGTACTTCAATGAAATAACTTAGGGGAGCACTTAGTTTAGTGCCTGGTACACAGTTGGAACCCAGTCGTTGTTCACTTCCACAAACATAGCGTGTCTCTGCCGCATCCGCGCTTAGGGCGGCTTGTGAGCCAAAGTCCTCTGCGGGGGACCAGCCTCCGCTGACCAGGGTTCGAGAAGGTGGACACGGCTTAGGTGATAAAATAAAGACAGAAACGAGTTAACAGTAAAGACAGAAAATGGAGGAAGAGCTCTCCGGTTTATTTCTCACAGGCTTTATATACAGTTTTTAGGTAGGGGGTACGTGCAAGGGTACATGTAGGAAAAATATGCATTACCTCAGTAGATCATTAACTGTTTACCAATAGTCTAAAGGTCAGTGAAACCTTGGTTAGTTTCTTAAGCCGATTTCTTCCATTAACCCAGATAGCCATCTTTCTTTTGTGTCCCAAGGATCTGGCCATCCTCACCACATTCCTTAGTAAATAGTGAGCACCTTCCAGGTGCAGCAAGGAAACAATAGGAGCAGATAGACAAGTTTATGATTCACCAAGCCCACTAAAGCCAGCCTGCATGCCCCTCAATATTGGGGACCATGGCCCTCAACAGTCCTCACCAGCACGCACACACATAGCACCTGCCCAGTAAGCCCCTGTGCATGTCCGTCAGAGGGAGCCCGCCATATTTGCACGAGCCGTTACAGGAAAGATTTCCCTGTTGGCTTTGTTTTTGAGGGAGGGGAACAGCCATGGTCATTGGTTACACATTGCTTTCATGCTACAAGGCATAGCTGACTCTTTTAAGGAGGGCGCAACTCACAGTGGCCCATGTGGGGATCGAACTGGCAACATTGGTGTTATCAGCACAACACTCTAACCAACTGAGCTAACTGGTCACCCCCGCCCCATTGGCCTTTCTAGGTTATCTCCTCATAATTCTGTTTTCTCTTGAGATGCTGACCCATCTAAAAGAAGAAAGAGCTCCATTAGTGCAAATGCAAACTCATGATTGTTTTCTTCTCAGAAGTGAATCATTTCCCTGCCTACATTAGTCTGAATGATTTAATCTAAACCTTTTGGGCTTTCTGATTCCTACCTTGAAATTTTATGCCATTGTTCATGCATGAAGTCTTAAGCAAGTCGACAAGCTTTACACTCTGACTTCAAAAACAGATCACTGCCTTTTTTTTTTTTTTTTTTTTTTTTTTTTTTTAGGGCAGTGTCACTGGCCCCCATATGTGGGACCCGAACCGGGGCTGCTGGCTTCCCAAGCCAGCGCTTGACCACCGTGCCACTTGGCCTGCCCAGATCACTGCCTTTTAAAGATGACACTAGAACTCAACACAGAATTGCCCAAGGTTCTATGGTCCTGGAGTTTTAATTTGAAACCAAATTTGTCTAATTCCATAGTATACTCTTTCTATTCTGTGAGACCAACGGACATATTCCTGACTGTGCTACCATTTTTTTTAGCTGAGTCATCCTGCCACCTGTTGGCAGCTCAGCAGCAGCTCAGCTCGGGCTGGGCATCGAACTGCTGTTGCTCAGCTTGCATTCTTTTTTTTTTTTTTTTTTTTTTTTAAAGATTTTATTGGGGAATTGGCGGAGGGGAACAGCGTTGGGGAATCGGGGAAGGGGAACAGACAAGTTGCTGTCTTTTTGTTCTTCAGTCTAGTTGCGGAGGACGTTGCTTCACTGTTGGTATCATCATTGCGCTCTTCCCGGATGAGGCAGATCGGTCGCTGGCCTCTGGATGTCGCTCACCGCGGCTATTGGCAGCTCACACTTGGCTGCCAGCCACTCACGCTGGCTGCGGGCCACTCACTGTAGCCTATGGCAGCGCACTGCAGCAGGGGCTGCAGCCCACACCATCACCGGGGCTCGCACAGCCCAGCTCCAGGTGGAGCTGTTGTTAGCTGTAGAGGGCAGTGTCACTGGCCCTCATGTGGGATCCGAACCGGGGCCGCTGGCATCCCAAAACCAGCGCTCAACCAATGCGCCACTCGGCCGGCCCTCAGCTTGCATTCTTGAACGAGCTCTTAACCAACTGAGCCCCTCGGCCGGCCCTGTGGCACCATCTTTAAAGGTAGAATGTGCCTATTTATCTTCAGACACCACAGTCTAGTCCTCAACCCTGTTGATATTAATCATGTAAGACTTGCTGGAAGAGATGTTTCGAGTCAGATTTCGAAGGAAGGACTTCCTTTTGCTGCTCATCTCTCTGGATGTATGATCTTTACCTCTGTTTTTTGTCCAACTGCTTTGTTTTGAATGTAGCACTCATCTTTTCATCCTCTGTTCCCTAAGATTGTTCTTGAAATCTCTCTTCCAAGATTATTAATACTGCTTCTTATAAGACAGAGCCACCTGCCCTCCTTCGCCCCCTCATGTTCTGTTTCTGCTCCTGCTCAGTCGTGTCCCCAACTAGTCATTGTTTGGCTCCTGCTTCTGCTGCAGGCATCAGGGAGCTCTGCCTCCCTGGGCAGCCCATTCCGTTTTCCGACCATTCAAAAGTTTCCTAGTATTTAGCTGAAGTATGACTTCCTGTTTCTAGTCCTGCCCTCTGAGGCTAACAAAGTCAGTCTTGTCTCTTATTAATGTCACACTGATTTAGATATTTGCAGATAATTATTGTTCCTACCTACACCGCCCCCCAGCCCCCCAACCCCAATGGTTTTGCTCCCTTTAGGCTTCTAGTCCCTTCCTCAACCTTGAAGGAATCTCTCTGAAATTCTACAAAATCTTTCTAGCAAAATATTTTTCTAGCCTAATGTTTTTAGTGTGCAGTAATATCAGCTACTCTTCCTGCCATGGGGTCACCCTTGGTTTCTTCAGTCCTTCATTTAATGTGGTTTGGAGTACTTTCGCCAGATTACTTTTCTGTGAACGCTCTCTGCTTTGAAAATCTCTTAAACTGAGGTGCCCAGACTTAACCATGAATCTTTAAGTGTGTTTGGAACATTGCAAGCTTGTACTGGACTTCTTTTTTTTCTTTTCTTTTTTGCAATTTCTTTTTTGGCCCCGGCTTTTTCTTTTTTAATCAGTACTACACACATTTCTCTCGGTGTCTCAGTACTTCTCCTCCCTCTGATTCTGGACAGATTACCTAACATGCCTCGGACTCAGCTCAAGATTTTTCCAGCACCCTGGGATAGGATTCACTCAAGTGAAAAACCATGAACTCTTATCAGCCTCACTGTAGATGCTCAGTCTCTTCACATGTCACTGTAGATGCTCAGTCTCTTCACATGTTAAAGAAGATAAAAGAACAGAGATACAGGTCTCAGCCTCTGTGTTTTCCGTTTACATCATACCATCTGTCCCACAAGCAGCAAGCATAATATTTACCTTTTCTTCTTGCTTCCAGCACAATTTAAAACCTTCTGAGATCCTTGTACAAGTCCAGACCACTCCCCAAACCTGAGTTCTGTGTTACCAACTGCTTATTGAACAATGTCTGGAGAAACATTCCTCCATCCATTCTAGCCTAGACTGTAAGCTCCATGGCTTGTTGTATCCTGAGACCTCAGCACATTGTCAGGCACACAGCAACAAATGCTGACATGAAATAATGATTAAGCGTCTGAAATCCCAACGTCTTATTTTATTGCCCTTTCCTAACTCCATTGTCTTTGTAAACAGTGTTCTGTTTTCATATTCACAGATTCCAAAACAACGTTCACATAGCAAAAAGTCTACTATGTCATCTTAGGCTTTGAAATCTTGAAGTCATCTTTAAACTTACCTATTCTTGGCCATTAGATCCATTTAATCACCAAATTCTATCAATTTTTTTCTCCATTGAAATTTCCACCTATACCTTCACCCTAAGTCAGCCTCCTTTTATATAACTCTTCTAAGATTATTGAAATATCTTTCTAATTGGTCTCTATCCTCTGTTCTCTCCTCCACCCCGCCTCCACTCCCAAATACACCAATTGATTGACTGCTCTAACCTCCCTAAATATTAAATATTATGGCTCTCATCTTGTTATTCTGCTTAACAAACAAAAGGCTCCCTTTACAATGAACCTTCTTCCTGACTTTCCCAGACATTCTCAGTGTCCCCCACCTTCCCTAAGTTCTTATTTGCTGATAAATCTATGTACATTTTTGTTCTAGTTAATTTTAAGTCAGTAGTGCCTTCACATATCCATCCCTCATGCCTGTATCAGTATATAAATATGTGGGTATGTGAGCATATATCTACATGTTTTTTTAGTGTCATCAGTCTTACCCTCCCTAGTCCTCAATTCTGTCTAAATCCCACCTCCCAGAGTCTGCCTTCTTTTGGGAAGCATTTTGTGACTACACTCAAATATATTTTCTCTAGAAAAAAAATATTTAAATGTACTCGTTTGCTCACTGTTTAACCCATATAGTTTTGTGCCTTCATCTTGATGATAAATTAACTTAATTGCTCAGGGTCAGATTCCGCAAGTCCATATTCCTTTTGTCCCCACCTACATAGAGTATATCATGTAGATGGGCACATAGTAGGCACTAAACAAGTAAAGATTGGTTTGTTTTTCTTCTCACTCATAGCACATTTATGACCCACCCCCCCATTCCTCACCTTTATTTAGTGTAGTTTTTGAGGGATTGCTGTCACCCTAACCGCAGCAGCCTTTAAAAAGACCTGATGGCTGCAGCAGCAGAGGCCTGCAGCAAGCTCCATAGTCTCCCTGGATTTGAATATTGATTTCCATCCATGAAAGCCCCTTTCTCTAAGAACTTTTCAGTACTGAAATGTCACCTAACGGTCAGGACACAGGGAAGCGTTAACCTTTGGGGATTTTGCAGCTAAACAACATGAATGCTTTCTAAATAGTAGCAGTTCCTGAAAGGAACCAAGGCTTCCAAAATGCATCCACATGCAGCTCTAATTCTACACTGGGGAATTAGTTACCTGCAATCACCCTTTGGCCAAAAGCCACTTTTCTTTAAGCCCATATTGGATGGGGCCAAGTCTGTCCAAAAATCCCTTTCCTGTCTCAGGAACCAGATATAAGGGATCCCATGGTGTCCATGGAAGAAGGAAGGACAGGAAGCTAAAATAGCCTGAGGAATACTAGAGACAATGTGTCGCCACATGTCAGGTGCCAGGCAATTCCTCCAATTAAACTGCTGCTTGGGATCCCTAGAGTGGCCCTGTCCAGCCGCTCTCCTGGGTTAGCTACTGAGAAATTTGTAAATGATGTAGTATGCCAGTGACTCTGCCAACAGGCAGACCTGCCTTTCTGTGGCTACCATTCAGCTGGGTCGACCATACTTTAACACATGGCAAGGTCAACCTTAGAGTTTTAAAAAGTCTCAAATTGCCACCAGTACAACACAAAGATAGGAGTAGCCTCAAGAACCTCACCAGCCAAATTATTCCTGAGTTCTCATTCACTCATTCTGTGTCTTCTCTGTGCCAGGTACAATGTTGGACATTCAGAATATAGTAACAAACAAGATCGAAACTGAAAATTGAACCTCTTTGTCAACCCTACATTTGTATTACTGGCCACATAATGTAGGCAAGTAACCCACCATTTTTATCTGAACAGCTTTTGCAAATCCCTGTTTTACTTTATGCTTGTTTATTATTAATAATAAGCAATAGAAACAAGCAGTTTAGTACAGAAAATCTAAAAGAAACTTACTTGAAAGGACACTCATTCATTTTGTAGTCACTTGTTACAAATAGCTTTTTCAAGAAAGAATAGCAGATTTCTGGGCCTGACAACAGACCTTCCCGTTTTCTGGAATAGAATGGGGGATGGGAGATAGCAGTGCCAGCAGAGCTAAGGGTGACACTGAATCTTCTATGTGTAGAGCTTAAAGCTTTAAGTTACTTTTAGCCCCTGTAGTCAGCCACTTTTCTCACACCCAGCCTCCTCAGAGACTAATGCCGTGCATTTCTAAGATGGGTGATTCACTAGGGATATAGGTCTTGTTGATATGGGTATGAGATCCCTGTCCTTAGTATTAGACTTTTCCACACCATGTTCTGAATCACTGAACAAGCTAGACTTACCAGTTGAAGATTACTGGGATAACTTAACCAGGATAATATAGACTAGCATTTTGTGAGCAGTCAGCCCAAAGCTCTCAGGTTGTCCACTGGGTACCCATTACGAAAGAAGGCATTCCATTTTGTTATTTGTTTTTGTACCCTGTCTGCTTCCAAAAAGGATTGGAGACAGCTTCCTTGGAACATACAATATAATATTCAACCATTAATTCAAATTTTTTTTTAGAAGTTAAGTAATAAAGATTTTTTAAAAGAAAAGGTGGTGGTGATGGATTAGCTCGGTTGGTTAGAGCATGGTACTAATAACACCAATGTTGCTAGTTCGAGCCCCGCATGGGCCACTATGAGCTGCTCCCTCCCTAAAAGAGTCAGCTATGCAATTGTAGCATGAAAGCAATGTGTAACCAATGACCATTGGTTCCCTAATAAAATTTAAAAAAAAAAAAAAAAGGAAAGCGCTCTATGAAGAAACTCAGACTAAGCTTTCCCTAAGTTTCCTAGTTACCTAAGCATAGAGGGTAACTTGTAGGGTTGTGTAACCTTCAATGTATAATAATGGAAACATACTGATTTCTCAGGAGGGAGAATTTTTACTAGGCCATTGTTCTGAGAAACATCCATTGGAATCTTTACATAAGAAACTTGAGCAACATAACAAAAAAAATCTTCATTACCACTTTATGTAAAAAATTACACTAGTATATTGTTATTTCTTATTTCGGCCATTAGGGAAAATGGGAACCTTCACTGGAATTAGAATAATTACCCATTCAACAAATCATTGTTCACTTAAAGCAATTAACCTATCTGGTCTGGACATGCAGCTATGGTATTTCGTGTGCTATTTAATAATGCTTGAATAATCCCACGTATTAAATAAGTAACATATCATAATAAGCTTCATCTTTGCCTTCTATGTCTTGTACCTAGAACAAGTTGGTCTTTTTCCCAGACGACTACATGTATAAAATAGCCAACCTCATGCTCACTAGGGTCTGATGATTACTTGCCATCTAACTGCTGCCATTGTTTAATCCAGGCTTTTGACAAAAACTACTTGACAAAGATGATATTTTATTATGAATTTTGAAGATACTGAATGGTATTTTTATGAAAGCGAGCTAGAGAAGTGCCTCTGAGCAGAGCCAAAGCTTTTCTCAAGAAAGCAACGTTGGAGCCACGCAAATGCTTGCATGAATACTATGCAGTTTCCTTTGGGGTGGGGGTAGTGACTAGAGGGGAAAACAAATCCCCAAAATTTTATCTATAGTTAAAACCTATTTTAAATTTTTTCAATTACAGTTGACATTCAATATTATATGAATTTCAGGTGTACAGCATAGTGGTTAGACATTTATATAATTTACTAAGTGATCCCCCCCATGAGTCTAGTACCCACCTGGCACTATTAGTGCCCACCTGGCCACATAGTTATTACCATATGATTGACCATATTCCCTATGCTGTGCTTTACATCCCCATGACTATCTGTAACTGCCAGTTCGTACAGCATAATCCCTTCACCTTTTTCACCCAGCCCCTCAACCACGCTCCTGTCTGGCAACCATCAGTTTTTCTCTGTATCTATATGCACCCCTATGTTCACTGCAGCACTAAAGTAGCCGAGATATGGAAGCAACCTAAGTACCAATCAGTAGATGATTGGATAAAAAAGATGTGGTACATATATGCAATGGAATGTTACTCAGCCATAAAAAAATAAGACTGTAATTTTTAATAACGTGCTGGTGCTTGAATTTCAGGTACAGTGGTTGAGGAAAGCAATGGTTCTGATGAGATGGAGAATTCTGATGAAACAAAAATGTCAGAAGAGATCTTGGCTTTGGTGGATGAATTTCAACAGGCATGGCCTCTGGAAGGCTTTGGGGGAGCACTGGAGATGAAAGGGGGGCGTCTGGACTTGCAGGGAATACGGGTACTGAAGAAAGGCCCCCAGGACGGGGTGGCCAAAAGCTCATGCTATGGAGACTGCAGAAGTGAAGATGACGAAGCCACAGAATGGGTAAGAGTTGCCAATTCAAGTCTTACCAGATCACAGCCCAGCTCTTGCAGGGGTGGGGGTTTCTTAGTTTACAAAGTGTGATGTTTCTGGTGGGTACGTGGCACTACTTTGCTCCATACTCCAGTCAGCCTTCCCGTTAGGATTGTACTGCAGGAAGCATTTCATGTTACTTCTGTATCGCCAGCTCTTCTGGGAGGCAGAGGAAATGGGATAGGTGTGAGGCCACACTCAAAAGCCTATAGATGTGGAACTGCCCAGTTGAGACATCTTAATTTTCAGTTTCCTCTCTACACTGTTCAGGGCTAGGTTATTATGTGTATTTCACTAAGCATTTTTCACTTAGACCTTTAAGAATTAAACTGAAGGACAGAATTTAACCTTAGCACAGGACTGGTTAACCTTAAAGCCACCAATATCAAATAGCCATTGACAGATCTGATCATTGGTCTCACTTGTCCCTAACATGTTTCCATTGCCCAGATCACATTCCAGGTCAAACGTGTAAAGAAACCCAAAGGAGATCATAAAAAACCTCCTGGGAAAAAGATAGAACCAAATCAAGCAGAAAGTGCACATCGTTACCAAGCAAACCTGGAAATCACTGGCCCGAAGGTGGCATCTCCTGGGCCACAAGGTAAAATTTGAATGTTTAATAATGTTCCAGTTTATTCTTTCAGTTTTGACCATCTCCATTCTCACAAAGGATGTGTTTGTGACTTGGGTTTGTGTTCACTCTGGCTAAGTGAAGAAAAAGCCAGTCGTTTGGTATAAAAAGTTTGTTTTGATAGTTACTTCACTTTTTTACCATTGACTATTTGGCTCATATTCTTATTATCTTGAGCTTAATATCCAATTGATTCTATTTTTTCTTTTGTTTTTTTTTTTTTTTTTGAGGGCAGTGTCACTGGCCCTCATATGTGGGATCTGAACCAGGGCCGCTGGCTTCCCAAGCCAGCGCTTAACCACTGCACCACTCTGCCAGCCCCCTATTGATTCTTAACTTGAAAATCTAGGTTAACATTTTTAAATGTGGGCTTGAGAGACTTCCTGGATTCAAACACCGGTCATTTAGTTCCCTGTGCCTCATTTTCCTTATCTATAAAATGGGAATAATAATTGGGTTGATCTTATAGGGTGGTAGTGACTATTATATGAGCTCATATATGTAAAGTGCTTTAAACGAACTGAACACATAGGGCTCACTACATATTAACTATCTAGTAATATTGTGTGTGTCCGATGTATCTTTAGTTATTTGGATAAACGCTTTAGAACTACTACCTAGGAAGAATGCATATACATCAAAATTTGACATGTATTTTCAGGGTTCATAGCTGTTCCTAAGTCCATCTCTGGTCTCCAGGTTCAGGGCCATTGCCATAAGTCCAGTTGACTTTCTTTTCTAACAACGAAACAGTGATGGTAGAATTTATTGTTTAAAAATCTCTCTTTTTTAAAAATAAAAATATTTTTACCATCTTAGACTTCAAAAACTCAGGGTAACTTCCTGAAAATGTGTCTTATTTAATTTGGTGTACTTAGCAAAGCTCAAAGCAGAGGGCACACAATAAAATGGCTAAATCCCAGAATGTACTGTGACTTGTGAAAAATAGTAAGGACACCAAAAAGGACATTTTGTCATGACGAGATAAAAGCATGAACTAGCTTTTAAGGGACATAGCATGTGTCAACAGGTCACAACAGAAGCTTCCTCTGTTAGGTCTGCCTTCTGTAGCTAGGAAAACATGTTCAAACTGTAAAACGCCATTCTGGAAACAAACACTGCAATGGATTAAATAGTAAATGTAATAAAATCATAAAATAAAATTGAGATGGTTATTTATATACATTCAAGGTGGAAATGGACTTTCTAAGGCTGAGAGAAGAAAATAATAATTCTGGCACCAGAAAATACCACAAAATAGACAAAGGACTAACACAAAGTATTTTTTGCAAAATATTTGTATATAGTTACAAACTATATGATAAACAAAGGATATCAATATCATTTTATTTTTCTTTTTTTTTTAAAAGATTTTATTAGGGAATTGGGGGAGGGGAACAGTGTTGGGGAACTGGGGTAGGGGAACAGACAAGTTACTGTCCTTTTGTTCTTCAGTCTAGTGGAGGACGTTGCTTCACTGGCCCGGGTTGGTATCCTCATTGCGCTCTTCCTGCGTAAGGCAGTTGCTCCCCGGCCTCTGGAGAGTCGCTCATGGCAACTCTTGGCAGCTCACACTGGCTGCCAGCCGCTCACACTGGCTGCCGGCCACTCACTGTAGCCTATGGGCAGCCCACTGCAGCTGGGGCTGCAGCCCACACCATCGCCGGACATCTTAGCTATAGAGGCAACAATCACCATCTTAGCTATAGAGGCAACCAGGTGGAGCTGTTGTTCACCACCTTAGCTGTAGAAGGCAGTGTCACTGGCCCACATATGTGGGATCCGAACCGGGGCCCCATTGCTCAGAGCTGGTGTCCCAAGCCAGCTCCTAACCAACGCGCCACTCGGCCAGCCCCTCAATATCATTTTAAAGAGCACTTACAAATCAATTAGAAAACTACAGCATTTCAATAAAATATGTACAAGTGCATAGGCAATTCACCAAATGTACATACACACTAATGGCCACTAAACATGTGAGGAAATGTTCAGCCTCACTGGAAACAAAATGCAAACATAAACAGTGACATACCATTTTTGCCATGAGAGATAATAAAATGAATTATGCATTTGGGGATAGTTTGAGTAGATGTATCAGAAAATTTAAAAATGTACCAACAATTCTACTTGTAGTTATTTAGCACAAGTAAATCATCTTACAAGCCAGAGATAGAAGTACAAAGTCATTGATCATAGGTTTGCTTATAATAAAAATTTGTAAACAACTTAAATGTTGGTAATTGCCTAAATAAATTGCAGTGCAGGCAAGGTGTTTGTAATTTAGTAAGCAAATAAAGCAATTTACGAAACACTATACAGGCATACCTCGTTTTATTATGTTTCACCTTATTGCGCTTTGCAGATACTGCATTTTTGTTTACCAATTGAAGGTTTGTGGCAACCCTGCGTTGAGCAAGTGTATTGGCACCATTTTTCCAACAGCATTTGCGCACTTTGCCTCTGTGTCACATTTTGAAAATTCTCTCAGTATTTCAAACTTTTTTGTTATTTTTATATTTGTTATGGCTATCAGTGATCTTTGATGTTGCTATTGTAATTGCTAGGGAGGAGGGGTGCCATGAGCCACACCCATATAAGATGGCAAACTTAACTGATACATGTTGTGTGTGTTCTGACTGCTCCACCACCTGGTCGCTCATTCCCCCATCTCTCTCCCTCTCCCTCTCCTCAGGCCTCTCTATTCCCTGAGACACAACAATATGAAATTAGGTCAATTAATAATGTTACAGTGGCCTCTAAGTGTTCAAGTGAAAGGAAGAGCTCTATGCCTCTCACTTTAAATCAAAAGCTAAAAATGATTAAGTTTGGGCTGGCCAAGTGGCGCGTTGGTTAAGTGTTCGCTCTGGACACCAGCTCTGAGCAGCAGAGCTGCCAGTTTGGATCCCACATGGGCCAGTGATGCTGCGCCCTCTACAGCTAAGATGGTGAACAGCAGCTCGACCAGGAGCTGGGCTGCCGTGAAGTGATGGCGTAGGCTGCAATGGGCTGTTACAAGCTACCGTGAGTGGCCAGCAGCCAGCGAGAACAGCCAGCAGCCAGTGTGAGCTGCCAAGAGCCCCCGTGAGCGGCCGTCCAATGGCCGGCGAGCGACTGCCTCACCCAGGAAGAGCGCAATGAGGATACCAACATGGGCCAGTGAAGCGACCTCCTCCAC
This sequence comes from Aselliscus stoliczkanus, assembly GCA_033961575.1. NCBI lineage: Eukaryota > Metazoa > Chordata > Mammalia > Chiroptera > Hipposideridae > Aselliscus > Aselliscus stoliczkanus. The sequence continues at coordinate 120,461,802 of CM066736.1, forward strand.
AACTAGACTGAAAAACAAAAGGACAGCAACTTATCTGTTCCCCTTCCCAATTCCCCAACTGTTCCCTACCCCCCACAAAAAAAAATTCATGAGTCACAGGAAGAGGTAAAAATATCAACATTAACAAGTGTGGAAGGAATTGGATTCCAGCCCTCATGGATGACTTTGAGGGGTTCGAGACTTCAGTGGAGGAAGTAACTGCAGATGTGGTGGAAATAGCAAGAAAACTGGAAGTGGAGCCTGGGATGTGACTGAATTGCTGCAATCTCTTGATAAAACTTTAATGGATGAGGAGTTGCTTCTTATGGATGGGCAGAGAAAGTGGTTTCTTGAGATGGAATCTACTCCTGGTGAAGATGCTGTGAAGATTGTTGAAATGACAACAAAGGATTTAGATTACATAAACTAAGTGAGAAAGCAGTAGAGGGTTTGAGAGGACTGACTCCAGTTTTGAAAGCAGTTCTATTGTGGGTAAAATGCTATCAGACAGCATCACATGCTACAAAGAAATCTTTCATGAAAGGCAGTCAATCAATGTGGCAAAACTTCATTGTTGTCTTAATTTTTTAAATTGCCGCAGCCACCCTAACCACCACCCTGATCAATCAGCAGCCATCAACACGGAGGCAAGACCCTCCACTGGCAGAAAGGGTATGACCTGCTGAAGGCTCAGATGATGGTTAGCATTTTTAGCAATAAAGCATTTTTTAGTTAAGGTATGTATGTTGGGTTTTTTTAGACATAATGCCATTGCACATTTAATAGACTGCCATATAATGTAAACATAACCTTTATATGCACTTGGAAACCAGAAAAATTGTGTGATTCACTTTATTGCAGTATTTGCATTATTGTGGTGGCCTAGAACCAAACTTACAATATCTCTGAGCTGTGCCTGTTTGTAGAGAGTACTTCTATTTTTATAAAATAGTAAACATACTGTCTTTTGACTACATTTTTCACATTTCAGTATTTCTGCAATTGAGATTCACGTTATAATTGATGGTATCTTAAATAATAATTGGCAATGTTTTTCTTTCTTAAATTATAATGGCACCTTAAGGTGATGACATCTTAAATTTGATGAAGTACACAAAAATAAACAATCGCATAGGAACAAGGGTAGAAGAGAATACACTCCAGTTTTGTTAAGTGATTATCACTGAATGCTGATAAAGCTATAGGTGATTTTTTTATTGTCTTCTAATGCTTTTCCATTTTCTAAATACTTTATAATAAGCCTATATTACTTTTACAAACTAAACATTTCTTGTAAAAGTGAAAAGTAAAGCTCAGTATGCTTGAGATGATAGGAGAACATTTAAGCAGTTTTAATTGGATTCAAGTAGGTGAACCCAGGTAGGGCGTTGAATATACTTGCGAGTGAGATCATGGAACCACTTACTGTCACTGAAGTGAAATGCTCTAAAGCATGGAAGAGATGAGAGAAGAGTGGAGAGGTTCAATGTCCCAACTTTCAAGTAAATATGGATTCTGTCCACTCCAAGTGATAAGCTTCGTGGTAAATCCTGACAAAGCTCTGAAGCAAATTAAAGTCCAGACTTCCTAATGTGTGTACAAGACCCTCTACCACCCAGCCTCTCTCTGCCCTTCAGCACCTTTCTCTGAGCCAACTGTGCTCTTGCCTCATCTCCTTGCCTTGGCACACACTATTCCCTCTGCACAGAATGCCCGTATGCCACCTCAGAGGTGCTAAAATATTGCTCATCCTTAAACTTCAAATCAAGTGCTATCTCCTGGTTGATTCCTTTAGGCCGAATTAGTTGCTGCATCCTCTGTTCAGTTATTCAATACCTTAACTCTAGCACTTATCCTGTTGTATTCTAATTACTTGTTTAGGCTTACCTTCCTCATTAGACTGTGAGCTCAAAGTCAGGCCCTCTTCTTCTCTCTGCATCCGTAGTGTCTCAATACAACCTCTAGTCCCTTATAGTAGATGCTCAATAAATACTTTTCAAGTGAATTTCTTAAGCAGAAAAGAAAAATAAGCTTTATTATGAAACTTATGGTTTAATTTTTTAAGTTATTAATTTAAACGGGTTTCATTTGAAATCCTTTCAAACATCTGTTCTATTAAAATCTAAAGCCCTGCCTGTCCTCAAACAATTTTCTGTTTGGTAAATTTTGGTAAATTCCTATAGTATAAAAAGAGCTAGGAGTGACTGGTTAGCTCAATTGGTTGGAATGTCATGCTGATACCAAGGTTGCTGGTTCGATACCCACATGGGCCACTGTGAGCTGTGCCCTCCTTAGAAGAGTCAACTATACCTTTGAGGCATGAAAGCAATGTGTAACCAATGACCATGGTTGTTCCCCAATAAAATTTAAAAAAAAAAAGAAAATGCTATACTGAACCAAAGTTCTCCTTCCTGTCCATTTGATTATAATTCCTTCAGAAGAACCATTCCCAGACAAGACTTGGTTCTGCTCCTTTCTTGGGGACTCAATCTAAGTGAAGGGCCTACACCCAAAAGGTAATACCTGTGAGGGGTATCAATAAACAGAGCTGTAAAAGCCCTGCGTAGCTTTAAGTAGCATGGTGACGGGGGACATGCACGGTAGTCAACAGACCTCCATCCCAGCTCTGCCACCGGCTAGTCAGGTGACCTTGGGCGAGTCACTTGATCCGTGTCTCCATTTTCTCACCTGAGAAATGAGGATTAAAACCTGCCTCATGAGGTTATGAACATAAAGCACTTAGCATGGGACCTGAACCCACAGTTAGTGCTCTAGGAATAAATGATACCCTTTCATTATCATCATTACTCCCCACCCCGCAGCTTTTCTTTACAGCCCTGGTTCTTTGTCAGGAGTGATTTTGCCCGCCCAGGGGACACTGGCAATATTTGGAGACATTTTTGTGAGTCACATCTGGGGAAGGGGTGCTAATCTAGTGGGCAAAGGTCAGGGATGCTGCTAAACATCTGCCTGTGCACAGGACGGCCCCCCAAGAAAGCATCGCCCAGTCCAGTGTCAATAGGGCCAGGCTGAGAAACCCGGCCTTAGGGATACATTTCTCCTGACTAAGTTAGAACTGCCTTTATAAAATCAAAATGCAAAGAGGTAAAAATTCAGTTTGGCATGAACGTTAACATTGAAGAATATCTTAACCCTCATCTCATGTTGATCAGCCTTCAATCCAGTGAAAGACTCCTTTATTTTTACTTCATCATCTGTCTTTGAGAACAAGGCTTTACTCAGAGATGATCTTTATTCCCGTTGCTGTGAATGACAAGATTTTAATTAGCTCTCGATATGATAGAAGTTCTGAAAACTAGAAGAATGATTAGCACCTTTAAATACACCCATCTGGGTAAAGTAATCACCAGAGCATAAGTCACTGTGAGTTCTGTCCCTTTTCAGTTGTGTCAACTGATAACATACTCTCGTTCCAGGGAAAAAGCGTGACTACCAGAGCCTGGGGTGGCCCAGCCCAGACGAGTGCGTCAAACTCCGCTGGGTAGAACTGACTGCCATCGTGAGTACCTGGCTTGCAGTTTCTTCAAAAAACATTGAGTGAGTATCTTACACCTCCCCCTCCTTCGTGGCATTCATGTCCCAGTGACGGCAGTGGGCCTCAGCTGACTTCAGGGGTGCCCTTTCTGTCAGCAGCTATGAGGAGGCTCATCCTTTTTAGGGTTCCTGGGTCAGAGGGTAACCATGGGTGACAGCAGCCCACAGATGAACTCAGACCAGCGCCTTCACCCACACCTTGTAAGCCGTCCTGAGTCGTGTATCATGTACTTAGTTTGAATCTAAGACAGGATCCCTCTGTTTAGAAGCATAAAACCTGTGGACTCTCACTGACTTCAATCCCTGGAAAAGGGAGCCGAAACAAATTCAGATTTACAGACCTTTCAAAACACAGGCTGAGCCAGCTCGCCTCTTCGAGAACTGCCGTTTCCTCCTTGGACACTCATTTTCTTTTGTTGGCCCCTTTCTACCCTTTAAGTGTTGGAGTTCCCCAAGATTTACACTAAGCCTTGTTTTAGAATCACTCCTAGTCAGGCAGCTCTGCTCCCAGGACTTTCATCACCATTGATGTATTGACAGTTCCCAAATTTGAATCTCCAAACCAGAGCTTTCTCCAAATTCCTAAGCCCATCTCATCTCCAGTTATGGACCTGCCCTCACTCTGCCTGTATCTCTCAGACACCCCATGTTCAGGAAAACTAAAGTCTGAATTCTCTTGCCCACTCTCCTTCCACAAAATTCATTGTGTTTTTTTGTTGTTTTCTATTTCTCATTCTTAGGAAATAGCTCCAGCGGTGCTCAGCCCAGAAGCCTGGGACTCACCCGTAACAATCCCTCTCCCTTCCCATTGAATCCAGGCTGTTACCAATTCTTACCGCTTTTACCCTCTGAGTATTTTTCCACCTCCTTTGCTGCCCCCTTAAACCAGATCACCATCATCTGTGCTTAGGTTCATTCAGAAACCTCCTAGCTGGTCCTCCGGGTTTTTTCACTCTTGGCTCCATTCAATTCATTCCCTCCACAGTACTCGGAATTCTTCCTCAAACATAAGTCAAATATTCTTAAAATGCTATAATAACTTCTCACTGCTATTTACAGTGATCCACAAAGCCCTTCATGATCTGTTCCCAGTGTGCTGACATTGTACCACGTTTTTATCTTGTGTAAGTTATCACATCCTTTATAATTCAGTCCCTCACAAGGCTCTGAGCACCTTCACAGCAAGGACTGGGCGTGTCTTATTCGTTATTGTAGCCCGGGCATTAAATGTGGCACTGCCAGTTCGCCATATCAGTATATATGATAGGGTATAACACTTAGCCTGTACATAGCAGGAAAATGACCTTTGGGACCATGAAGGGAAATGCTTACATCTTCTATGGCGATACCATGAACAGCTGTTTTTATATAAAATTTACTGTCTAAACATCAGATGACTTTTTCTGTGGGAGCAAGTGTGTTTCTGTGCATAAAGGGAAAATAAAAGATAGGAGCCACTTGTGGGAATTGATCACTCTTTATACCCTGGAAAAAGAAGTCTGAAAAGAAAACCCACCTGGTTTAAAACCTCCTCAGTGAGAAAAAGTGGCCAGAAGCAGTGAGCCAATCAGACGTCGTGGTGCATAGAAAGGAGGCAGCTTGTGCAGACGGGGAAAGTCACTGAGTTCCAGACTCAGAGCCCAGCACTGGTGCTGCTTTGACCTGGGTGTAATCCTGATTCACACATTCAACAAACAATTATTGCTGAAATCTTCACACTGTAACATGAGAGTCCAGACTAAGTGATTTCTGAGGTCTCTTCCGGTTTGAGAGTCCATGCTTGCAGACAATCCTAATAACACAGTGAAGCCATCACCAGCCGATGATCAGTACCCTCTCTCCCTACCCACTCACATTTTCCCTGGCTCACGTGTCCTCTCCATCTTTCAGCATCACAGAACACATAGACTTTGCCACTCCAATACAGCAGCCTGCAATGGAGCCTCTTTGCAACGGTAATCTCCCCACGAGCATGCATACCTTGGACCACTTGCATGGCGTTTCCAACCGAGCCAGCCTGCACTACACAGGCGAGAGTCAGCTAACAGAGGTGCGTGCCCAGCTCTACTCAGCCTGTCAGTCGTTTTTAAGCTCACCATTAGGGTGCAGTTAATAGACGAGTTCACAGGGGGCAGGCCATATTGTTTTTGCCTTTTTTCGGTTCGCTGTCATCTAGGTGGCTTTAGGCTAAACCTAACTTCACTAAGGCCCTGAAACTAAGTTTATGCTTCTTTGTGTGACCAGGAAATTTTAATTCTGATTCACTCCTCAAAGGTGGGTAGCTTTCTGCTTGCCAGACAGAGGCTCTTGCAAGAAATATTTGGGGCAATTAATCCTCCTGTTGGCATTCTAAAGAAGGAAGGGAAAGAGGGCAGCCCCAGCATCTATACTAAAAATATAAAGAATATACCAAGAAGAATTGGGGAAACATGCCACAAATGTCTAGCAATAGGGGTTTGTGAAATGAATGCTGGTATAGATGTAAGATAGTATACAGTGGAGCCATCAAGAAAGATGTAATAGAAATACATTTTCCGGCATGAAGAAATTTTTAGAATATATTATGTGAAAATATAGGTGACAAAATACAGTGTGATCCCGTATTCTGTGATAAAATTAATCTGTGTATACATAGAAAAAAGATATATAGAAAGATATTCACAGTAGTTATGTCTGGGTGACAGGATTACAAATAGCTTTTATTTTCTTATTTATTCTATTTCCTAATGTTGCTGTCATGAATGTGTTTTATGTGTCTATAATTTTTGTTAACTGGGAGGGGACAAAACGGACGGTATAATGGCCTTAAATGTGTCTTCCACAAAATGCTCTACCTACAGGACCTTCACATGTCTCCCAGAGAGGTAATCTGCTTGTGAGGTAGAGTGCCCAGCTCAGCATCAGCAGTGTCATCTAGATACTGCCTCATTTTCATTGCTCTAACCAACCATCTTCCTCCACTAGGTATTGCAAAATCTTGGCAAAGACCAATATCCACAACAGTCACTTGAACAAATTGGCACCCGAATTGCCAAAGTTTTGGAAAAGGTAAGTCATCCTATAGTGAAGCTAGAAACCAGTGCCACCCTTCTAACTTTTCCAGATTATTTGCCACCAAGTGGTTCTAGCCGTTTCTGATAGTTATTTATTTAGCACATGGTACCTAACAGGATAACATGAAATAACACAGCATGTTTCAGTCAGTTCTCCATTACCTCATCCATCACTTGGTTAGTAGTTTTTGCTGCTTTTCTTACCTTCTGTGATGAGACCTACCTAATCAGTTTCCTCTTCTTTGCTCCAACATGGATATGTGTAGACGGTACTGAGAACATAGAATCTATGTTCCTGAAATAAGTCGGGTGTTCTTGTGGTGAAGAATATCTGGTATTTCAGCGAGTGGGTGGGAACTACATCTTTAAATACCTTTTTCTTTTCACATCATGAAACAAAATATGTGCTAAACTGCATTGTCATACAGCCTACAGAAAATGTAACTGAGAGTCTCTAAGACGAGTCATCTACCTCTGTGTGATATTTATGTAGAGAGGGTATTTTTTTTAAACTAATTACTTTATGGCTAAGTATCTCTTGACTTTATTACTACATAAAATTGAAGAGGTAATATAACATAGTCCTTAAGAGAATCAGCCCAACTTCTGATATGACGTGACAGTATGATAAGGACAGGATAATCAGTTTCAAAGAAGACATGGAAAGCATGTGGCAATCACTGTTCCATATCAATCCCGAAATCTATCTGACATATTCTGAAATATGTCACTAGTTCCCCAAATTCCATAGTAGGGACTATTTCTAGCAATTGAGGAAGTTTCATTTTCTAACACTGTAAGTCCCAGCTTGAAAGCATTTTCTTTAAATTCTGTTTGAAAACTGCACAATTCTTCGTTTAGATCTTCTCTCTCTTTTAATACCTTATTATAGCTGATATTTAAAATACCATTTGTCACTTTCAGCCGGCCGAGTGGCATGGTGGTTAAGCGCTGGCTTGGAAGCCAGCAGTCCCAGTTCGGGTTCCACATATGAGGGCCAGTGACACTGCCCTCAAAAAAAAAAAAAAAGAAAAACAAAGAATGATGCCATTTGTCACTTTCAGCATTCTTCTGGGAAGCCTTCCTAGCCAGCTCCATAGCTTTGTTAGGTATTTTGTCTATATTCCAGTATACAGTCTCACCATTTGTTTTGCAAGAGATAACAGTGCGTCTTCTGCAGCCTCCAATGGCGATTTCCTCAGTGCTCTGCCAGCCTCCTTCAGTAGTCTCATTGCTGCTCAGCTGCCCATTCCCAAAACTGATGCCACATGTTTCAAGTTTCCATTATGGCAACGCTTCATCTTGATACCAAATACTATTTCAGCTATCTATTTCTGCCTAACCACCCCCAAATTTTCTTGCACAAAACAAAACGATTACTTGCCCAAGGTTCTGCACCTGAGCCAGACTCGGCTGGGCATTCTTCTGGTCTCACTTGGTGTCATTCATGCAACTGCAGACACGTGGAGACTCGTCTAGGGCTGGCCTAAAAGAAGGCTTTACTCACATTTCTGGCACCTCAGCGAGAGTGGCCAGAATCACTGGGGCGCAGCTGGGAATGTCCACTCTCCATGTAATCTCTCCGGCAGAGGAGCTCGACCTTTTCACATGGTGGCTCAGGGCTCTACCTGAGTGAAAGTAGTGTTATCTGGGCCTCCGAGAGCCCATGCCCGAAACTGCAGCAGCACCACCTCTGTCCAAGCCAGCGCCAGTGTCTGTTCGAAGTCAAGGACAGGGGAAATGTCCTCCACCGGCCAGCAGTGACAGAGAATGTGGGGTGCATCTTTAATCCACCACAGCTCCCTTCAAAGGAGCAACACGGCTGACAGCTTCTCAGCAGAAATGGTGAAAACCAGATGCCAATGTAACAACATCTTTAACGTTGAAGAAGAAAACTAGAAGCCTAGAATTCTATACCAGCAAAAATATCCTTCAGATATTAAAGTGAAATAAAGATGTATTCAAACAAACAAAAATTCAGAGTTTGACACCACAAGGCCTGCACTGAAATCATATAATTAAAGGGAGTTCTTTGAGGAAATGGTCCCAGATACAAATATGAACATGGAAGAGGGAATAAAGAACATTAGAAAGAAAAATAGAAATGAACAGTAACTGTACAAAATAATAACAGTAGTACCCAGCAGAGTTTCAGTTTAATATACACTAAAATTCGTGGCAACAGTAACAAAAGTGGCAAGAGTAAGTGGAGTTTAAAAGTTCTAAAGTTTAATTGGTATCAGCCAAGTAGTAAAATTAATAATTCGCATTGGACTGTAATAAGTAAGAATGGTTTTAAAATTGTAGTTTAATACAAGGAAAGTGGAATAATGTAAATCATTTGATTAATCCAAAGAAAGCCAAGAAACGTAAAGGCACATAAAAATAGAACACAAATAATAAATATAAACCCAAGGATATCAGTGGTTAAGTACAAAAAGATTGTATAGTTTAAGTATTTAGTATGGAATAGATTTTTTTTTTTTAATCTAACTGTATGCTACTTGTAAGAGAAACCCTTTAAATATTAGGATACAGAGGGTTGAAAGTACAAAGATGGAAAATAATATACCATGCAAACAATGAAAAAAAGCTGGTATAGCTGCACTCTTAGGAAAAATAAACTTGAAAGCAGGAAGCATTACTAGAGTTAGAAGGGCTAAAATGAAAGATTGATAATGATAAATGTTGGCAATGATAACGGAACAACCAGAAGTCTCATAATTGCTCGTGGGAGTATAACATAGTGCAATCATTTTAGAAGACAGCTTGGTAGTCTTATTAAAAATTAAGCATAGGGCCGGCCGAGTGGCGCATTGGTTAAGCGCTGGTTTTGGGATGCCAGCGGCCCCGGTTCAGATCCCACATGAGGGCCAGTGACACTGCCCTCTACAGCTAACAACAGCTCCACCTGGAGCTGGGCTGTGCGTGCCCCGGTGATGGTGTGGGCTGCAGCCCCTGCTGCAGTGGGCTGCCATAGGCTACAGTGAGTGGCCCGCAGCCAGCGTGAGCGGCTGGCAGCCAAGCGTGAGCGGCCAATAGCCGCAGTGAGCGACATCCAGAGGCCAGCGACCGATCTGCCTCATCCGGGAAGAGCGCAATGACGATACCAACAGTGAAGCAACATCCTCCGCAACTAGACTGAAGAACAAAAGGACAACAACTTGTCTGTTCCCCTTCCCCGATTCCCCAACGCTGTTCCCCTCCACCAATTCCCCAATAAAATCTTTAAAAAAAAAAAAAAAAATTAAGCATATATGACCCAGTAATTTTACTGCTAGAGATATGAAAACATAGGTCCACAAAAACTTGTTTAAAAAATAATCACAGCAGATTTATTCATAATAGTCAAAAGACCTGGAAACAGTGAGATGCCCATCAATAGAAAAATGGATAAACAATGGTGTGTTTATACAAGGGATACCATTTAGCAAGAAAGATCCAACATCTTGTGTTGATGAATCTCAAAAGTGTGCTAATAAAAGACATTGGACACACAAAAAAGTGCATAATGAGTGACCCCAACTATATGAAATTCTAACGCAGGCAACACTAACATATGGTGATAGAAATCATATCAGTGAATGCTTTGTGGGAGGAAGGAGTTGACTGGGAAGCAGCTTGAAAGAACTTTCTGGAGTATTAGAAATGTTGTCTTTTTTTTTTTTTTAAGCTGAGCCATCCTGCCACCTGGTGGCAGCTCAGCTCGGGCGGGGAATCGAACTGGCGACCCTGTTGCTCAGAGCTCGCACACTTGAGCAAGCCCTTAACCAACTGAGCCACTTGACCGGCCCTAGAAATTTTGTCTTTAAATCATGGTCAAAACAATGTTAGGGCCGGCCGAGGGGCGCAGTGGTTAAGAGCTGGCTTGGGACACCAGCAGCCCTGGTTTGGATCCCACATATGAGGGCCAGTGACACTGCCCTCTAAACAAAAAACTGAATGTTACACTTAAGATCTGAGCATTTCTTTAAATGAAGGTTAAATAAAGCTTTTAGCTTGTTCAGCTTTGGCTTAAACAATAGAGATTTATTCTATCACTGCTGGAGGCGAGAAGGGCCAGATCCAGATGCCAGGAGGGCTGGTTCCCCTGCGTCCTCCCTCCGTGGCTTCCAAGTGGCAGCCCCCTTGCTGCGTCTTCACAGCGCACTTGTGACCCTCATGCTCTTCTTCCTATTCTGTAAATCCTTCATACAAATCCCGTCAGATTGGATTAGGGCCCCATACTAAAAGCCTCATTTTAACTTAATCCCCTCTTTAAAAAGGGCCTTCTCTCCAAATACAAGTTATATTCTGAGGTATTAGAGGTTAAGGCGTCAACATAAGAATTGGGGGATAATAAAAAGACTTAAACAACAATCTCAAAGACTGTTGTTCCATGAATTCTTTTTGAGGAAACTGCTAGAAGCTAGAAGGTACACTTCAGCCAACCAAAAGATGATTGGGGAAACCACACAAAACGAATGTCAGTGATAAATGAATACATTTAACTATAGAACCTGCACAAAAACAAAGGTGGGAAGTGGGGTGACAGAGCCAAATATAAATACTACACTCCTCAACCATGAAGAATGACAAAAGCACCAAAAAATTAGACTGGAAGAAAGAAATAAGCTAAGAAGCATGGTAAATTTTATGACTGCCACATCTGTAATTGCTGGGAGTTAGAAACCATCCTTTAAAAGGGACAAATGGGGGGGCCGGCCGAGTGGCGCATTGGTTAAGCGCTGGTTTTGGGATGCCAGCGGCCCCGGTTCGGATCCCACATGAGGGCCAGTGACACTGCCCTCTACAGCTAACAACAGCTCCACCTGGAGCTGGGCTGTGCGAGCTCCGGTGATGGTGTGGGCTGCAGCCCCTGCTGCAGTGGGCTGCCATAGGCTACAGTGAGTGGCCCGCAGCCAGCGTGAGCGGCTGGCAGCCAAGCGTGAGCTGCCAATAGCCGCGATGAGCGACATCCAGAGGCCAGCGACCGATCTGCCTCATCCGGGAAGAGCGCAATGACCATACCAACAGTGAAGCAACATCCTCCGCAACTAAAAACTGAAGAACAAGAAGACGGCAACTTATCCGTTCCCCTTCCCCGATTCCCCAACGCTGTTCCCCTCCACCAATTGCCCAATAAAATCTTTAAAAAAAAATAAAATAAAATAAATAATAAAAGGGACAAATGGGGGCTGGCCGAGTGGCTCAGTTGGTTAAGAGCTCACTCAACATGGTAAGTTTTCTGACTGCCACATCTGTAATTGCTGGGAGTTAGAAATCATCCTTTAAAAGGGACAAATGGGGGCTGGCCGAGTGGCTCAGTTGGTTAAGAGCTCTGAGCAACAGCAGTTCCATGCCCAGCCCGAGCTGAGCTACAGCTGAGCTGCCAACAGGTGGCAGGATGACTCAAAAAAATAAATAAATACAAAATAACAAAGGGAGACATCTACAACCAATAAAAGGAGCAAATGAAATATATAGGAAAATCCAAACTTAGACCTAAATTAATCCAAAATTAGACCTAAATTAAATACTAGAATTTTGTATATGGTAAAGGTAATATCTCAGTGGAGGAGAGATAAATTATTCACTAAATATTATTGGGACAACTTAGTAGCCATCTGGAAAAAAATAAACTTGGAGCCATATCTTTTTTATACCAAGTTAAATTTCAAATGAGTCAATAATTTAAATGTGAAAAATGAAACTATAAAAGTTCTGGGGGGGAAAAAAATGGTAAAATTTCTTGATGACCTTCAAGTAAGCAAGACCTTCCTAACTGCAAATGAAAACCCAGAAGCCATCAGAGATAAATTAATAAACTGAACTATGTATATAAGTAGAAATGCAAACCTTCTGTGTTATACAAGCACCATAAAATCCAAAGGCAGACTTCAGAAAACCGAGGGAATGGATCCATAATTCATATAACAGGCAAGGGACTAATCTCCCTAATATGGAAGGAGCTTTTTCAAATAGAAAAATTAACAAAATGTTAGAACAGATACTTGACAGAAAAATACAAAAGGATGTCAAACATGAAAGGATCATCATTTCTGCCCATAAGAAGAGAAGTGCAGATTTAAACCACATTTTTCACCTATCAGAAGTTCTAAGAACTTAATAACAGAGGCTGTAAGGAAACAGGGAGGGACATTCATATATTTTTGGTGGGAGATTAAATTGTTGTAATCCTGTGGATGGCGATGTGATATCTATCAAAATGTCATGTGTGTATCCCCTTGACATAGCATGTCCACACCTGGAAATGTACCCTACAAATGCACATGCACAAATGCAAAATTATACCTATACAGGTTATATTTGCAGCATTGTTTGTAATAGTAAAAATTGGGGGAGAGAGGGATTAATAAGGATCTAGTTTAATACATAATGGTATATCCATAAATGAAATACTATGCAGTTGATGACAAAACAGTGAGGCTTTTAATGCAATGATGTTAAAAGATCTCCAAGGTGTATTGTTTAGTAAAAAAAAAAAAAAAAAAGCAAAGGGCAGGTGACTGTTAACCTCTTATATCAGTAATAGCTTACTTCATTAAAAAAAAACTGGGAATATAAGCCTGTATTCATATTTGTTTGTATAAAGCAGAAAATCCTAGAAGGCTACATGAGAAACTAAAAATGGTGTTTACTTATATATGCTAGAGGGAGACTTTTCATTGTATAAGTTTGTATAATTTCCAGTTTTTGAAACACCTGAATGATTTGCCTGTTCAAAAAGTTAAGTAAATTTCAAAAGAACATGCACATGAAATACAGTTGTGCTGTTTAGTAGTTAAGTGGCTCTGGACAAAACACTTAATCTCTCTGAGTCGTAGTTTTCTGAAGAACTATAAAATGGCTGAGGTAGTGGAATCGAGTTAGTAAGGTTGTGATTAGGGCTAATAAGAAGATGAACAGGAGGTACGTGGCAGGGCGCCAGCACCAAGTAAGTGCTCAGTTAAATGGTCATTAACTGGGCGTGTCACTGTCCTTCATCTTGGTAGTAAATCGGTATGTTATTTAAGCCACTTCAGCCTCAATCGCCCCTTCCCTCCTAGAACCAGACATCCTGGGTGCTTTCCAGCATGGCAGCCCTGTACTGGAGAGTCAGAGGCCAAGGGAAGAAGGCAATTGACTGCCTGCGGCAAGCCCTCCACTACGCTCCCCACCAGATGAAGGTGAGCGGGGCTCGGGAGGGGCATTTCTGTCCTTGGTCCTTTCCATTGCCCAGTGGTTTATTCTGAGGTTCCAGCTCGCCTTTCTCACAGTCAGGCAGTAAGAACGGACACAGCAGAGAACCTGACCCTACTTGTGCCACCGCAAGTCTGAGAGTTGTACCCACTCTCGTGCCCTCTCTACCTCAGCAAGGTGGAACATGGGGAAGGGCTTCAAGATCACTGTAACAGATTACATCATTTAATACCTTCCTACTGTAGTGGGCACCATCCCACGTGTAGCAAATACACTGGCCTAGGCCCGCCATCCCCTAGGGTGCACTCTGGATTCAGCCAGCCTCTGGGCCTGCCGGCCTGTTGCACTTGTTCTGTGTGTACTCCTGACCTAGGTTTGTGTCTAGGCACAGACACAGGAACAAATTTCCATTTCTTCATGTACATCAGCCCATTCTTGTTCTTCGTCTAACCTCACCTTTAAACACACACAGACACACACACACACACACACACACACACAGCCCAGACCAGTAATTGTTATTAACAGGGCACTTGTCATATGTGCTGAGCTCTGCATTCATCTCCAGATCTCATACTTCCTAAAGAATGGCTGCTGCTATCTTTGTCCTTAGGGCAGTATATGGAATGGTGGAGGGGCACCAGGTCTCCCATCCGCCCTTACTGAGGTCTAAGTGCAGCTCAGCCTCTTACTAGCTTTGTGATCTTAGGCAAGTTATTAAATTTCTATGACCTCATAATGACATGCACTCTAATGGGTGTCCAGTTAGGACAAAGATGGGTCCTTTTTTTTCTGTTTCTTCTGTACCTTCTATAGAACCCAGTACAGTGTGATAGATAGCAGTTGCTCAGGTGACACATTTAAAGGGAATAAATATTTGTCATGATGATTTGCTACTTGTCTAACCCATCATTCTGTGCCCTACATGGCCAGGTGATAGGGAAGGGCACAGACTCTAGACCAGGGGTCAGAGAACTTTTTCTGCAATGGGCCAGATAACAAAATCTTTAGTCAAGATATATCATCAGGCCAGACAGTGTCTGTTAGAACCAGTCAGTTCTGCCATGGGAGCATGAAACAGCCACAGAAATACAGAAAGAAATAGGAAAGGTTGTATTCCAGTAACATGTTACAAAAACATGCAGCAGACTGTCTTTGGCCTGTGGAGTTAACACTTCCGATGGTGCAGTGGTCCCTGCAGAACATACTTTCGCTTGGTGACAGCACTACTCAGAGTGCGATCTGTGGACAGGGGTCAGCTTATTAACACATTTTTTGCAGGAAACGAGTAAACTCGTCATATAGCTTTTTATGCCCGCTTACAAAGTGTTAACTATTTATTACCAATCCGAAATGAGGGGAGGATGTAAACCCACAGCCTCCCTCAGGGTTATTTACTCAACTGACATTTTGGTTTTGTCTGTTTTTTTGAGGCCAGACTTTCCCAGTGAAAGGCGTAATGCATTGGTTTGTATTCTGCTGCGAGCTCCTGATCTATCACAGACCAGCAGCAAACAGTAGACGAGCAAATCAAGTTGCACTACTCTACCACGTGCCAGGAAACCCCAGCTGCATTGTTTATGATCACAGAAACCAAGAACAAAAGCTCAAAGTCCCGTTTCTTCCCTCTCTCCCTCGTCTCCCAGGACGTGCCCCTCATTAGCCTGGCCAACATCTTGCACAACGCCAAGCTCTGGAACGACGCCGTCATAGTGGCCACCATGGCAGTGGAGATCGCGCCACACTTTGCCGTGAACCACTTCACACTGGGCAACGTCTACGTGGCAATGGTGAGGCTGGCGTGCGAGCGGAGCACATACCACCTGCCCCTGCCTCTCAGTGGCACGTCTGGTTTCCAGACTTCCTTGGCTATGTCAGTGTCCTCTAGTTTCCTGTAAGTTTGGTGTCTAAAAAAAATGCTAGCTCCACCAAAGGTAAATTTTCCAGATAAGAGGTTTGCGAATTGTTTAAAATACTTCACGAAACTCATCAAAGTATTCTCAACTATGTAGTTCCTTACCATGAGTTTAACACTAACAGTAGAGTCAGATTTACTTACGGTTTTCTGGAGACGCCACCTGTTCCAGAAAACCTGACTTAACACCCCACGTGGACACACTCGTGCCCTCATACTTCCAGCGTGGGCTCGGCATCTAGCATGGCACCCATGATGCCCTGTGCATATTTTTCTTGCTGTGTTTTCACCTCATTTTATAATTTTTGGTTTAAGTATTTGTCTTTCCCTCCAGACTAGGAGCTCCTTAGGGAAAACACTGCTCTTCATCTCCCTGTTCCTAGCACTTCACATGTTTGGCACATAGTAGGTGCTCACCAAAAGTTTAATGAATGAGGAAATGCCACTAGTTGCATGGGATATACCATTTACAGAGAACAGGACAAACCCGTCATCCAGGACCCTCATTCTGGTCAGAAGCAAGGACTGATTTCAAAACTTAAAATTCCATGGGTCCCTCAGAAGCTGTCATAGCTGAATTTCACAGGAGAGTCGTGTCATCCACTTTCCTCTAAAGCTCAGTGTCCCAACGTAGGGCTGTTCCCAGGGTCCTCCCAGTAAAGGTTCACAGGCTGAGCGGCTTCAGGCTGTGAGTTCTATTCGTCCTCTTTGACTTCAAAGGCAGGAAGTATCATTTGGCCAGGTAGAGAGTGCTGAATGTGTGGATTTCCCTCTCTGCGTCTTAAAATTGAAGAATCTATCTTCATCCCCAGTAAATATGGAATTTTCTACTGTGAATGAGAAATTCATTCTCTCATTTCGCTAGAAGGAGCCATTTAACCAGTTGGTGTGGGCTCTTCCTTGAGAGTATTAGTCTAAGTAAAAGATGAACGCCTTCCTTGTGGCAGTGATCATCTCCAAACCGTGTTCGTATTTTTAAATGTCAGGGAGAATATAAAACAGTTTCAAAATTTACGCGTCTAACTGAGATACCTGACTTGACTTCCATCTTTTCAGCTACCGTAGAAAATTCAGGCAGATGCTTAATCAGCGTTTGCCAGGCATAGTTCTAGAGGCTTCCGTGAGGATTAAATGGAAGCATTTCATAAAGTCCGTAGCCTAGTGCCTGGCACACAGCAGCTACTCAGGCAGGGTGGCTCTCACTGCCACCATCACTCCCGCTGCTGGGTCAAACCTCTGTGAAGTGGATCTGCCATAGTTTTCTTTGTGATGTTGTGGTTGGAGATGGAGGTCGTTGTCTCCTCACAGACCTCAGAGCTTTCCTCGGTGATTTAGGTCCATCGAGAACATAGTTGAGGATTGTCGCCAGCACAGAGGTGCTTTTTGAGAGGGAAAAAGTCCCCGTATATATTCAGCGCAGTGGCAGTTCCCCTCTCACAGTTGTCCCTTTGCCCCTCCCAGGAAGAGTTTGAAAAGGCACTGGTGTGGTACGAATCGACACTGAAGCTGCAGCCCGAGTTTGTCCCCGCCAAGAACCGGATCCAGACCATCCAGTGTCACTTAATGCTGAAGAAGGGACGAAGGTCTCCTTAGTGCACCCTCCTTTCTCTCTCTCTCTTTCTTTTCTCATGCTCCTAAAATGAAAAAAAAAAAAAAAAAAAAGAATAAGAAAAGAAACCAATCATTGTCAGTATCTACTTTTAATGATGTGTGTGAAAATAACGGAGTAAGACTTATAACAGGACTTGACATATGTGGGAATTGGTTTGTTTTTGTTTCTAAGCTCCTTCTTTTTCCCCCCAGCCAACCTCAGAAACACAAATTTCTTGAAAATGCAGCTTACAGAGATTGTGTAAATACTGAGCCAAGACTTTTCCGGAGCTGTGCTCCGTCTCCCAAACCTCCAGGCCTTTAGGGCTTTCCTAGTGGTCCAGCCAGCCTCTTCCTCCGGGCGGGGAGGAAGCGCACGCACACATTCCCTGCTGCCCGTCGCCAGCCGCCCGCTGTTGTCAGTGGAGATGCTAAAGCCCATCCGGTGCCCCCTCGGTGCCCTGTTCTGTGCCCTCCCCGTCAGACCTCCTCCGTGCCGTCCCAGTCTTGTCCCGTTCCATGCTGCTACATTACAAACTCAGAGGTAGTTTGCAGGGGGAGGAAGGGGGGAAATGATTTTAAACACAAAATATTTACAACAGCAAAAACTCTTAGGATCACCCGACCTTTATAATGTTATTTATGTTGGGGAGGGAGGGGGGCTGAGAGGGGGAAATCAGTGTACAACATCTGTATCATTCGTACTTTAATTACAAATCACAAGGAAACCAATAAGTTGAAATCCTATATAACAGGTTTATATATATAGAATATGTATATTTGAATCCCTCTACAGACCACGTCTATGTTTTACTAATTCTTTGTTCGCTGTGTTTCCCATCTTGGAATAAGGTGTGCGTGTTAGCTCCCTCTCCCTGAGGCCTTCCGACTTCGCTCCTCAGGAGAGAGTGTTGAGCCAAGGTTGAGTGTCTGTACAATGCCATTACCTCAGGTCCCAGGAGAATCAGAAACTCCAGACATTCTGGAATCTTCAAGGGCACATACTGAGAACAAAAATAAAAGTTGTTTATGAGCAAAATAGGTCTGTAGCGTGGTTTTTCTTTCGAGCCAGGCTAACGAGCAACTGCAAAGCCTATCTATAATCCTGATCTCACATCCTGGGTTGTCTCTTTCTTTCTATGACAGCAAGGTGAGAGGAGAAACAATCCGTCCCTAGGTTTTATGGTTGATGAACTTATTAGTGTGATACCTTTGACCAGGAAAGATGCACAACCAGCAGATGTTGGGTATATAATTGACCTTCCTGGAAAAGGAGCCGTAATGGAAGTCACAAAGTCACGTCCCCTCGGGTGAGCACTGATTCTGACGTGCATCTGAGTAAGCCCCATGGAGAACCTTGTTGAGAGTCAAACCAATATATAATTGAGCATTCCCTGTGGGATGGGACTCCACTGAAGACTCCACTGTAGAATTTCCTAGAATGTGATCAGCGACCAGTCATTTCAAATACTGGCTCACTGGTCT
This sequence comes from Aselliscus stoliczkanus, assembly GCA_033961575.1. Lineage (NCBI taxonomy): Eukaryota > Metazoa > Chordata > Mammalia > Chiroptera > Hipposideridae > Aselliscus > Aselliscus stoliczkanus. The sequence continues at coordinate 120,480,561 of CM066736.1, forward strand.
TGCAGCATTTGGCTCGAGCACAGACTCTGTAAGCCATCAGAACTGGGAACTCCCATCTTTACACAGCTAGAGTCCAGCTAATTCCAACCAGTTTTATCAGCTGTATTTTGAGAACAAGCTCTTTTGTTGCTGAATAAAGTGAGCTGTATAAGTGAACATGTTTGTCTAAGTGTATTCCTTGCTTCCTCACCTCTCCACAATTTGGCATTCAGGGTTTCCTGAAACAATCAACAGTTGTTTTTTGGTGTGTTGTTTTTTCTTTAATTTATATACAATGAAATTCACTCTTTGGCGTACAATATTTGACAAATGCATAGCCACACAGCCACTAAAACATCAAGCTACAAAACTTCCATCACACCTGGAAGGCCCTCGTGCTGCCCTTTTGTTGTCAAACACCGTCCTTAATTAACCCTTGGCAACAGCCGGTCTGTTCTGCCTGTGGTTTCTCCTTTTCCATAGTGTCGTGACAGAATTCTATAGTGTGTAGCCTGAGCCTGGCTCCTTTCGTTTAATGAGGCACTTGGGAGTCCTCCATGTCGTTGCATGAATCAGTTCATTACCCTCTGTGGCTGAATACCGTTCCATCGTTTATTCACCTGTCGGAGAACACTGGGAGGTTTCCAGCTCTTGGAGATTATGAATAAAGCCACAATAAACATTCACATACATGTTTGTGTGTGTACCTAGGTTTTCATTTCTGTGTAAATTCATTGGTCATTTTGCTGTTGTACATGTATTGTGTTACTGCGTTTTCCATGGAATAAAACTCATTTAAGCCTCACGCCAGCCCAAAAGTATAGGCACTGTTGTGATTCTGATTTTTCAGAACAGGAAAACTAAGAGTGATGTTACATAACTTGCCCAAGACCACAGCTGGGAAGTAAGGGAGTCTAGGTGTGAGCCCCAGCAGCCTGACTCAAGAGCCCGCACTCCCAAACACCATGCTCTCAGCATCCATGGTCTCAGTTTATCCTCACAACTCCAAAATGAGGTGGATGGTACTATTCGTATTTTACAGAGAGAACCAAGGCTCACAGTGAAAAAACTTGTTCATAATTACACAGTACGTGGTGGAATTCAGTTTCAAACCAAGCTCAGCTTTGCCTAAAGCAATGCCCTTAACTGCTCTACAATACTTCTTCCATGTATAAACTATTTCTAATGAGTACTCCAATTGTAGTTCCCTGTTTGCTTTCAGGTGTGTTGATTTGTCTCTCCCATATATGTTCATATGTCACGTGTCTGTGTCTCCTACCACTAACTGCACTATTTTATATAGTAAACACTTTAAAATGCTGAATGACTGACAGACAATGCAGTTAATATGTTCCTCTTCTTACTGCTGCTGGAGTTCTGAGGGCTTTCCACCCACATCTCACAATTTTTTAAGAAACCAATCAAAGGGAAATGCAAGTTCTCTACAACAAAACTTGAAAACACACACACACACACACACACACACACACACACACACACACACACCCTTCTGCCCTAGGCTCCCTGATCTCAATCTAATAGCCTAATAGAGGGGACACAGCCTGCCCTTCACTGCCCAAGGACCCTGCACCGTTGGCTAAGAAGGTGGGGCCAGGGGTGACCGGTTAGCTCACTTGGTTAGAGCAGGTGCTGATAACACCAAGATTGCCGGTTTGATCCTCTCATGGGCCCTGTGAGCTGCGCCTTCCTTAAAAGAGTCAACTATGCTATTGTAGCATGAAGGCAATGTGTAACCAGTGACCATGGCAATTCCCCAATAAAATTAAAAAAAAAAAAAAAAGGTGGGGCAGCCTGCTGGGACCAGCTTTGTGCAGACAGTCAGTTCCCCTTTGCTGAGCCTCCAGCAACTCCTCTTTGATGTCTATGCCTGCGGTGGGTCGTCTTCCACCCAGTGGTTAAGCCAGCAGCTGGGAAGACTGCTGTCTAGCTTCAGCTTTTGTGGCTATTCTAATGGTCAGACATGCCCTGCCTAGATCCAATGCCATGTTTTCCCCCTCTGTGGAGATGCAACCAGCTGTACCTACAAACATTTAATTCAGTACATGTTGGACATGATGTCCAACACTGTGAATGAAACATCAGACGTGGTTTCTGCCCTCAGGGAATCGCAATCTAGTTGAAGAGACAAGACAGAGAATTAGAGGACACAGGGTCCAGTCCAGCAGACGCCTGAATGTTGAAGACTCTGAAACAGATCTCTGAGGGATCCCCTGGGACAGTGTAGACGTTTCCAGGTGCACTTATCTCGGTTTGGACACTCCAAGCAGAGCCCTCCACAGTTCGGCCCCTGCCTGTCTTCCCATGCTTTCCTTCTGCGACGCATTTTTCATTCAACAAACATGGATTGAATACTTACTATGTGCCAGGCCCTGTGCTGGCCACTGCAGGTAACTCTATACAGTGGAAAACAAAGGGTGCGTGGCGGGTGGGGGGGGAAGAGAGGAGGCTGGGGTGGAATCATGCACGACATCATACGCAGAGCTGAGGAGTTTGGGCTTTGTCCTGAGGGACACGGAGAGCCACCCCACAGCTTGTACTTGACACTGCAGTTCAGTGTTTCCCACATGCCTCAAACCTCCGCATCCCGTGCCTGGGATCATTCTGTTCCCACAACCTGAATGCCAACTCCTCTCCCTCTTCCCCTTTTCTTCACTTATTTAATTACACTGGTTTTCTGGGGCATTGTCCACGTGTCACCAGATGCCATGCTCCCACAGCACCTGTGCGATAACCCCTTTAATGACACTTATCACACCAGGTGGAGATGAGCTATGTATCTTTTCTCCAATCAGTGCTTAGCTCCATGTCTAATGTCTGTATCCCCTTCTCCAACAACATATGGGCCTGGCACAAAACAGCTGCTGCTTGGTATATATATATAGATATATAGATATATAGATATAGATAGATAGATAGATATAGGTAGATAGATATCTATATATATATTTATATATAGGTAGATATAGATATAGATTATATCTATATATAGAGATATATATATAGATATATATAGATATAAAGATATATAGTTTTTTTTAAGTTATTGGACTATTGAACTAATGGTGAACACACCCAGCAATACCCTAGAGAGCTATGGTAATATCGGGAAGAAGAGACAGGAAATAGGTAGCTATTGAAAGAGAGAGGGAAGACTGGGTCAGGGACAACTCCAGGGGACTGTGGAAAGGCCATCCTCCTGTCAGCTACAGAGGTGCTGCCTGCAGCCCCGCCTCTGCACCACCCACTGCTCCAGGTCCTTGTGAAGCCCTTTCAACAGGGACAGGCACACACTCGGCAACCAAGGAACGTCAGCTCTTCTCATTAGCAGAGGTCTTCAGTCCTGCCCAAAAATCTTCCCCTACTTCTAGAAATAAATTACCTTTTCTTTTCCATGAAGGGTTTTGTTCCGTTTCTGGACCTGGATTCAAAAGACTTAACGGCTTAGGACAATAATTCCTAGCCTGGAAGGTAAGGAGTTTGCCCACGAGAGCATGTACTAGAAATAGCTGAGGAAATGTTTATCTTCCTGGTTTTCACCGAGGTGGATTTCTTCTGTCTTCCGTTTCACTCTTGGAGACCAGAGCCCAGACCCCTGTTGAAAATCAGGCCCAGCCAGGCCCTTCTCACACCCTGACTTCCTAAAAAAATGGCAGACAGGCGCCTGGGCTTCTCCACAGAGGCCCCTCCACGAGTTTGAGAATCTGTCCAGAGTCCTCACCAGTCATTCTCCTACAGCCAGGTGCCTTGGGGTGGGCTAGTAAAAGATCAGGGGACCCAGATATCAGGGATCAGGCCGGCTTCCGCCCATTGCTCTCCAAATCCTGCAGGTGGCAGCTGGACACAAGGCTGAGCATCTGAGGACCAAACTCAGCAACTGAGGGGTGGAGACCTGCACTGTCCAGCACTGCTGCGGTGAGCCCGGCTGCCTGTTGACATTTGCATTTAAATTCATTAAATGAAATAAAGTTAAAATTTCAGTTCTTCTGTTGCACTAGCTACATTTCAAGGGCTCAGCAGCCACCGGGGGCTACTGTAAGACAGTGCACATAGGAAACATTTCCACCATCAGAAAGTCCCATGGGAGAGCGCTGCCCGAGACCCCGAGCTCCACGCCCAGCCCCAGGAGTGTCACCACCCAGACCTCAGATGGAACGCACCCTTAGAGAAGGCACATTCAGAAGACCCCAAAGCATTGGTCCCTTGAAGCCCACTTCTCCCCATCTCCTCCTTCTTGGGAAATAATTATTGCTCCTTGAGGCTTAATGGGACTTGGGGTTTAGGGCTGTGGATGAAATCAGTGTGAAATGGGACAACACCTAGTTCTTTTGGCTAAAAGAGTACTTGGAAGTATTTTGAGGACCAGCCACAGGTCCTGGCTCTCCATGCTCCTTCGGGCCCCAGTGCCTTTGAATACACTGTCACCCCTGCCTGGGGTGCCATTTCCTTCACATCTACTTATCAAACACAGGGCACTGTGCGCGAGCAGTCAGTGCCATATTCCCTCAGCGCTCACTTGTATGTGCCCAAGGCTGCTGGCCATGCCTGCTGGGATTCTGCCTGAGGGCTTTGTTCTGGCTGTGGGAGCATGTTTGTCCCTTACAGTATCACCTGGGCTGAACTGAAGGGTTAATGCCCCCCAACAGATGAGGTGTTGGTAGAGAGATCTTGAGTAAGATCAATTCTATGCTTACTCACAGAATCCTCCAGGGAAGTGAGTTTCAGTGACCCCCCCCCAGGGGCAACTCTGATAGGATACCCTTCACTGGCTCTCTCCACAACCCCTGTCTTACTCCCCCCTCTTCCCTGCTGGTGTATCCTCAGATCACTTGCCAAGTAAATGACTTGCACTAGAATTCTTAGAGTCTGGCTGACTCGTTAGCTCAGTTGGTTAGAGTGTGGTGCTGATAACACCAAAGTTGCCGGTTTGATCCCTGCATGGGCCACTGTGAGCTGCGCCCTCCCTGAAAGAGTCAACCATGCCACTGTAGCATGAAAGCAATGTGTAACCAATGACCATGGCTGTTCCCCAATAACATTTTTTTAGAAAAGAATTCTTAGAATCTTCTTCTGGGCATCGCAAGCCAAGACAAGGGCCTACTGTATGCCAGACACCGTGGTAAGCATAGGGGAAAAGAGATTTTTAAAAACACGAACTCCATTCCTCCCTCATGAGTTTGCAGTGACATGGGTGAGGCAGGCAGGTAAAGAGGCAATCAGGAGACGGTGGGATAAGCAGCACTGTGACTGACAAGAGAAGGTGTGAGGAGCCCTGAGGAGAGACACCTGCCCAGCCTGGGGGAGAGGTTAGAAGTTGTGTCTGGGGGGAGGAGGTTGGGGTTAAACTGAGTGCTGAAGGGTGATGGAGGGATGGGAACTCCAGGCAGAAGCATTCCTGAAGACAGTGAATGGGGGAGCCATTGACACCTTTCAGGCTGCGAATAAGATGATGGGCTTGGCCTCTGTGATGTGAGAAAGGACGGAGCTGGTGAGATGCAAGCCAGGGGACCACCAGGGAAGTTGGTGTGGGCATGGCCAAGAAAGGATGGAGCACACATGAGGCAGGGCCCAGGCCCTAGGGAGGGGCAGAAGGTGAGGGATCAGAGGAGGGTTGAAGGATCAGAGAGTTGCCAGGACCTGGTGATCACTTAGCTACAGAGGCTGAGGGAGGCTTCTGGCTTATGGACGGCATTTTACCTGCCATTACTCTTTAAGCACGGTAGATAGCAAGTGCTCAGTAATATTTATTGAATGATGAATGAATTTCCTTTATGAGCAGTGCCCGACCTCCCATATAGCTAAACAAGGGGAAACTTACTGAACTCTCTGACAAAAGGAACTTTGTATCAGTCAGCTATCACTGTGTGACAAACTATCCCCATAATTCAGTGGCTTAACACAAGTCATTTATTATTATATCTTACTGTCTTTGGGTTGACTAGGATTGGGCCGATCAGGCCTGGGCTCATATGGGGGTCAGGGGTTCTTCTGACCTCACTGGGGTCACTTCTGCATCTGGAGGTTGGTTAGGGTGTTCTTCCCTAGCCTGGGTTTGGCTGGACACCTTCATTGGGACAACTGTGCCCTACATATCTCTCACCTTCTTCCTGGAACCAGCAAGCTAGCCCAGAATTCTCCTGGCAACGGCAGAGGCACTAGAGAATAAGCCCAATCATTGGAGCACTTTCAAATACCCTGCTTGTGTCACGTCTGCTAACATCCATTGTCCAGGGGCAGTGAATTACAACTTGCCCTCAGTGGGAGAGCACTGCAAAGTCACATGACAATGGGTTTGCGGGGGCCATTAGCCCATATCACTTTTGGGTGAACTTAGTATCACTTTGGGTGAACATCTAGGGGTTCAGTTCCCCAGTTGTGCCTCTGTTATAACATATCCCACCCTGTTCTATTGCTGGTTCTTTGTACATCTGTCTCCTGGGAGCTCCTGTCTTATTAATCTAGGACCCAGAGTGAATGTCAATAAATACCTCTTGAATGCTTTATAAATGATGGCATATTCCTGGCCACTGCCACGTCTCTGTTCTCTCACTTCCCACTCACATTCCTTTGACCCTTTATCTCATCTTCTGGGTATTGCTAATTCATCTGTTCTACTTACAATTCATCATTATAAAAATCACATGGCTGACTTTTTACAGACCTATCAGACACTTCAAAGTAGTCTTCTCAAAACCTACACCTCTATCTATTCTCTTCCCACCGTGTTCTGAAGGAAGTTTCAGGAATTCCTGCAGTGATGTTGTCCTTTTCGCTTGAATACTCCTGAGGGTGACAAATCTTTGCCTTGTTAGGGTGGATGGAATTTTTGGAAACAGCTAACAGTCAACAGCTTTGGATCCAAAAGCTGGTGACTAAGATGGGTGATCAAACTGGGTCATTCTGGGGACAAAAACGAGATGTAGTCAGGAACAAATGAGCCCAAGATTCTTCCACAGCTTAAAGTTATCCCCGAGGACAGCCCAAAGCAGACGGTATCATCTGAGCATGTTTGCCACCTCCCAAGGTGGCTGTTTTTGAAGGGGCCCATACGGCATCGGAGGAAGTCCTGTTCTCATTCACGTTTGCTATGGTTCTTATTCTTTTAAATCCTTTCAGAATCTTGTGAGAGATCTGGACCCTCTGTCCAGAAAAATGCACATGAGGCCATAGTCTGCATAAAATTTCAGAGGGATCCAAGGATTCCAAGAGAGAACTTCAGTTTGGAATGAACACTCTAACTAGAATGAAGGCACTCGAGACCCACAAGCATGGTTTTTCTAGTTTCTGCCACACCCCACAGTGATCCCAGCCCAGAGCTATGATCTATTGGGTTATCGGAAAAGTCATGACGTATTTTTTCTGTTTTTCGTTGCAAAAATGCGTCGTGACTTTTCTGACAACCCAATAGCTGTTCTGCAGAACTAGCATGTGGACAAGTCTGCCTTCTTCTTCGCTGTGCGATTGCCCTTGTGGGCGAGATCCCTGAGGCTGCCTTGTCCCTTCCGCCCTCCCCCCTCGGCTGGCCAGTCTGAGTGTGGTGAGGTTCTCAGAATGGCTGCACTTCAAGCTCCACAGTGTTCTTGCTTGGGAAGAAGCAAGAAGGAGTCTTGCTGCTCCAATTAGACTCGGGGAGCCAGGCCAGGGAGATCTTTATTTTGGGTGCACCAGGTCCAGGCCAGGCCAGCTCCCACTGCAGCGTAGCAGCCAGGCCCCCTCAGTCCCTGGACCCAGCTCTCCTTGGGGCCCCTCCCTTCAGACACCTGTCGGGTGCTCTGTGCTGCTGTCAAGGGCACGGGGCGCAAAACAGCCGCTATGAGGCCTTGCAGCCACAAGAGGGACCCATTTGTTCTGAAAGGAGAAGGCGTCTGGCTGGGATCGTGACTCCTGCCTTCATCCCACACCCACGCAGGCTCCCAGTTGTGTTGGGTGCTGACTGCGGAATGGGGATGGAGCATGGGGTGCAGGGCCAGGCCTCTGCTCTGGCTCGTGTGGACCTGCTGAGGCTGGTTCTTCCTCAGCCCCCTGCTCCGCTAGGCAGGTGCCCCAGGACACTCTCTAGGCCTGACAGCCACCCCCAATGCCTCTGAGCTCTCAGGCCTTTCAGAAGGCATGCTTTATCCCCTCTGACAGTTTTCTTTTCTTTAAAGCAAAAACAACCCAATGGGAAATTTTAGACATGCAAAGGACACCTGTTACCAGGCCATCTCAAAGACAACCCAGGTCGCCATTACGGGGTCCATCCTACAAGGCACCCTCACAGACTAAGCTCCTCAGGAGACTGTCAGGGAGAATGGGGGTGCATTTGTGTCTATGGAGTGTCTCAGCAGTTGTGTAGAGCCCCGGGAGAGATCCCTAGGGTTCTAGGTCACAGGTCCATAGAGGGAAAAGTGGCCTGGAGGGAGAAGAAGGATGCTAATCCACTGAGCTATGCTGTGCCTGCACCGGTGTGTCCCAGGGGCCACCTCCTGTACTCAATATGAATATTCTAATCATCCCTGCTTCACAGCTAGGGAAACTGAGCCTCAGAGAGACAAGTCACTTCTTCAGGATCACACAGCCAGTGAATGATGGAGCCCAGATTTGAAACCAGGACTGTCTTCCTCCAGAAGCTGACATGTTAAAAATCCCCAGGGCCTCTTAGGGGTCTGCGCTTAGGCTCAGAGAACACGGCCCCACCACCCTAACGGCCCCAGCTCCCCACTCCCACCTGCACGGACAGCATCCCCACATGTCCCAGAGTTGGCCGGACAGCCCCAAGTTAGAGGGCCTCCCATGCTGTGGGACCCCAGGTCCTGATTCCATAGCCCCTGCCCTAAACCAGCCCTCAGGAGGCCTGCGAGCAGGGAGGTGGGCAATTGGGAAGCATCCACCGCCCCCTCAGCAGAGCCTCACACTGTGGTGGAAACCCTTCTCACTGGGTCGCCCTCAGCGGCTCTGGAGAATGGGTCCACAGAGACTCTAACTCTTTTCCTTGGAAAGGGGCCCCTGCTGCCCTTCCCTGGGGAGACCGATGGCTCTAACAACAGGCACCCCACCCCACCTCTTCTGTTCCCAACCTCCCTTTCTGAGGACACCTCTTCCCAGACTCAGCCTTGAGGCCCAGGGAGAGGCCTCCCCTGGTTGCCAGGGCAACGGCTCCATTGTTCCCACTGCAGGAGTTTAGCAGCCCGGCCCCCTCAGTTCCAGGACCCAGCTCTCGCTACCATTCTTGAGGCAGTGGAGCCCGCAGGGCCCCATTCTACTCCTCAGGGCCCCTTTGTCACATCAGGATGCAGAGGAGGGGGAGATAGGCTGACTGGTCACCATGCCAACATCACATTGCCCACATGGGGGAGGGGCTGGGGCAGCCCGCCGTTCAGCAGTCTAGCAAGCAGTTGGTCTGCCTCTTGAGTCACCTGTCCAAGGGTCCCTGCTGCTGGCCCAGCCACAGTCTCATGGTCCGCGGTGGGAGAGGATTTTGCTAGCTCTCTGCTTTTTCACCCAGTTTGCTCCATTTTTGCTTGGTGAAGCAGAGTTTGGGGCTTAGGCTTTCTCTTGCCTATCCTGAATTTTCAGTCAGCAGGCAGGGCCCTGGCTGTGGAAGATGACTGAGAGGGGCAATAGTCCCTCATCCATTCACTCATTCACTCGCTCTGTATCATTCATTCAACAGCTTTCACTGAGGCTGACTCAAGACCTTCCCACAAGTTACATATTACTAAAACCACTTGACAGAAGAAGAAACTCTTACTCAAAAGGTAAATGGCCCAAGGTGTTCAAAATATTGTCAGAGGCAGGGTGCAATCTCAGGTCTGCCTGGCTCCAACATCACTGCTTTCAAGTCAAGAAATTACATTCTCGGGCCGGCCGAGTGGCGCGGTGGTTAAGCGCTGACTTGGGATGCCAGTGGCCCCGGTTCGGTCCCACATATGATGGCCAGTGACACTGTCCTCAAAAAAAAACAACAAAAAAACAGAAATTACATTCTCCCTGTCACTGACAGTATCTTGAGTACTCTGTGCACAATAAATACATTGTTTATTGACTAAAACTAAAGTCATTACAAGGAAATTAAAGGCAGGGTTCTTGTACATAGTAGCTGCTCAATAAGTATGCAATAATGGATGGATGGATGGATGGATGGATGGATGGATGGATGGATGATTGGATGGATGGATGGATGGATGGATGGATGGATAGATGAATGGATGGATGGAGAGAGAGACTTAGCAAGGGTAACTTCTCAAACTATTAAGGACAATAACCTGGAAGATTCACTCATATGTTCCTTCAGTAAGTAAGTACTGAGGACTTCTCTGTGCCCGGCACCATGCTGGGCACTGGGGACATTATACAAACAAGACAGATACCTGGTTCAATGTCTGGTAGGAGAAGCAGATAAGTAAACTGCCCATCACAACACATGAGAGGTATGAGAGTCAAATCCAAACTGACCTCAATGGTATTTCTCATTTTTTTCAATCACTGAGTCACAGACCCTCTGAGCTGAAACATCATAACATTCTGCTAGTAAAGTGTTTAACTGCTTTAGTTATTTCATGTATCACGATCACCATTTTTACCATATCTGTATACCATCTGCTGTTATTTCACTAATATTTTTCTTGAAACTGACTCACTGATTAAGCTCTTAAAAATTTAGGTAAATGTAAGATGGAAACTATATCACTACCAGACATGTAAGATCAACATCATGAGTACAATCAATTCATTGTAACCAAAACAATGTTATTAAATTCTGGAGAGAGAGTGTCGCCGCAGTCTGATTCTAAGACCCACTCTAGTATTTAAAAGGGAAATTCACAAGTGTCAGTGAGGTGTTAGAAACATGGGCATCAAGTGGTTCCTTCTCTTGGACTTCAAAGGCTTGAAAGGGCATTAAAAGGGGAGGAACTGTTCTTAGTGAGTGATTCAATGTTATTTAGGGGCAGGCATGCGGTGAGCCACTTAACGTCATCTCAGGAGCCAGTCTGTGCTCCCATTTTGATAAACCCTGATGAGCTCTGCCTCTTCCTGTATGTCCCTAAGTCCCCATGGGTTAAAGGAGAGGCAGGAGCTTCCAGATGGCCCCTCTGTGCTGTCCTCTGGGGGCGATGCTGTGGACTCCACTATGGCATCCCTTCTCTGCCCTCTCCAGATCAGCAATGTCTGGTCTGTTCCCTCCGCTGCCTCCACACAGGCACCCAGTCTCCCCCTTGAGACGGGAGCCCCAAGGACAGAGATCCCCTCTTCCTTTGTACAATGCTCAGCAGGGCCTCAGCCACTGCAGTGACTCACTGGCCATCTCCTGGATTCTGCAGCTAATTGGCTTTTGACATTTTCCCTTCCAAGCATGTTATAAGGAAAAACACATGGGCTAGCATTACGTACAGAGGAAGCAGGATGGGAATCTCCAAATCCACCCCTTTTCCCCAATGGGTGCGCACGCGCGCGTGCGCGCGCGCGCGCACACACACACACACACTCATCCTTGTTGCCAGTGCCTGAGAGTCTACCATTGGTGGTTCATTCTTTTGCATTAAAGTACTATTCCAGTTCAAATAAAGAACAATTTAAATATTATATTTTATTTATTTTAAAATTTTTTGAGGGCAGTGTCACTGGCCTTCATATGTGGGACCCGAACCGGGGCCGCTGGCTTCCGAAGCCAGTGCTTAACCACCGCGCCACTCTGCCGGCCCAAGAACAATTTAAGAAGACAATTTGCTTATCATGCATTCTGATTCCATTTATATGAAATGTCCAGAATAGGCACAAGCATAGACACAGAAAGTAGATTAGTGGTTTCCTAGGGCCAGAGATGATGGTACATTGGGGGTGATAGCTAAAGTAATGGGGTTTGTTTTTTAAGCAATGGAAATGTTCCATAACTGATTATAGTGATGATTGCACAACTATGTGAATATACTAAAAATCACTGACATGTACAATTCAAATGGGTGAACTGTAAGATATGTGTATTATATCTTGACAAAGCTGAGAGAGAGACAGAGAGATCACATGGAATAGTTTTTCAAAGATATGGTTTTGGCAGAACAAATGGCAGAAGCAAGCCATAGCACAGTTTGATAGTCATGAAGAATACAAGGGCTATGAGGTAGACTGGTTGCTTATTACCTACCATCCAGGAGAGTTTAAAGAAAGAGAATAACAAGCTCAGAGCTTTAAATTCGTGGCTCGACGACACAGTCAGACAATTAAGGACTGCCTATAACTGTCCCAAGAGAACATCTTAGGGTTTCCCTAAAATAATGTCTCTCATAGGTAGTAAGTTGATGTAGCAAAAGAAATCAGATATAGAATCTTATCGTGTAGGTGCTGATGGACAAAATAGATCAAATTCATAGCCTCACCAGATTTCTTATGTGAAATTTAGGGCAATGATTAGGAAAGACCAGAGTCCCCCAAATTAGAATGGTGATATTTAGGAGAACCCAGTTAAATCTGAAAAACTTGAACTTCGTAACTCCCCGAAGCTTCTCTCACCAGTAGAAACAGCCCCTTCCCCCCTGCCTTGCTTGAAGGCTGTAGGGACTACTCTCCACCTCAATAGCCTCATGCATCCCCCAGATCCATGGCTAAAGACAATCCCCATGTGCCAGGATGCCAATCATAGTTTGCCTGGTTGATGCTTAGATGCCAACATTTCCTAATGTGTATATATATATATATCTCAATGAAACCCTGGGGGAATGCTCACAGGAATACGTTTTAACTATGCTGGAGTAGGGAGAAAAGAAAGGAGTTTTCAATCTGACTGGGTTTTTCAGTACGGCTGAGCTTACCAGAGATTATGAAGTTGGTGTGTCAGCTCAACAATCTGATGAAAGCTCTACTGTTAGTTCTTTGGTTGGTAAACTGAAGCCCGGATTCAGTGACAGTCAAATGAAATTGAGATGCAAAAATATTCCCAGGTGTAATGTAGAAGATATCCAAAGACCTAGGAAGTTAGGTATGGTGAAGTGGATTTATCACATGTGACTGGCGCACCCATGTTTTAACTACTGGGGGTGCCAAAACAATGTATACAAATGGACATGTTGGTCGGTGTCACTCGAGCAGTAGTTCGCCGTAATCAGAAGTGTCTGGATGCTGATGGGAACCACTTTGAGCATCTCTTGTAATTGCAGAAGTCAAAGGTGACTTGTATTCATCTTTTGTTATCGGTATATATTGAGTATAACAATTTTAATACAGTTTTCCATTCTTAAAATGTGTATACATTTTTTTTGGCACCCTCTGTATATCCCTTCAGAGGGACCAAAGGGCTCTCCTGTCACTCAGATATAAAGATATATTGGTGAGAGCAGCATCAGTGCCCTTCCTAAATGCTAGAGTTGCATTCCTTTATGTGGCAACAGTGAAGATACTTCACTGAAATGGGACAATGAGATCCTAGCATTGGCTGTGTAGTAACTTAGTGACCATAGCAAAGTGGACACAGGAGGCAGCAGGGCCAGAGTGATCGTCAGAACAGACTGACTCACAGGGATCGTTGGTGATGGCTAATTGATTGTGAATACCAAGGACTGAAATATATGGAGTACTGCATTAAGGTCCCGCCTAACCTTTAGAATTTTTTTTAAAAAACTAGAGATCTAGAGGTTGTCAGACATCAGAGAGTCATAGGTTTTTCACTAAATTCCCAGACCTACGTCAGGTGAATAGAAAAACTATGTCCTCTGTCCCATATGACATTGCAAATTTATACTGTAAATCTTTTTCCCAATTTCTGCCCAAGGGAATTGTGGTCATTTAGTAGGGTGAGTGTGCCCTGGGCAAAGAGAAAAACCAGACTTTTCAGGGCTTATTACTAGCACTGAGACAATGCCTATTCCTGGTCATGGGTTAAATGGGAATTAACGCGAGTCGGGAAATAAATAGAGTTTGTGCCCAAACCACTTCATAGTGAGCCAAATAGAGCCATACCCATCTTGTCATTATTTCTCTAGGTCCTGAATATACAGCTGGAATATATATATATATATATATATATATATATATATATATATATATATATATATATATATATATATATATATTCAGAAACCTGCCTGACCTATGGATTAAAGACTGTCATGATAGGAAAGAGCAAGTGAAAATGAGGATGAGCATCTCCCTAACAAAATAGTAAATCAAAATCAATGCCACATTTCTAAGAGAATCACAGAGATTAGTGCCATCACAGAAGATGAAAAATACAAGGTTGGTGGCACAGTGCTGTGCTGTGCTGGAATCAGCTTGTCCAGGCTCGTAAGAATTGCTATCATTTATCCACAAGAACTGTTACGAGAAGTTGACATTACCTCATAACTTCATCTTCAGTGACATCACTTTGATAGCTTGAAATCGGCCACGGTGGGACTATTTGAACCATGGAAATTGGCAAACACTACAAATTAGGGATTTTTGTTCCCTTCAGAGAGCCAGTTTACCAGCAAAACACAGTTGATCCCTGTCACATCCTCATTTAACTGACCTGAGCAGATGTAGATGTGTCTTGGACTTGGAGGGTGATGGCAGGTTATGTAAGAGCAATCAGACTGTGATTTCAATTGTACACTTGAAATTTACTAGGAGGGTAGATCTTAAGTGTTCTCACACAAAAAAATGGAAAGAAAAAAGGAAGAAAAGAAGGAAGGCAGGGAGGAGAGAAGGAGAGAGAAAGGAAAGGAAGGAAGTTATAACCATATGAGGTGATACATTACTTAACTTGATTCTGGTGATCATTTCACAATATATACATACATCAAACATCACATTGTACACCTTAAATAAATACAACTCTTATTTGTCACTTATACCTCAATAAAGTTCAAGAAGAAAATTATTAACGAGGCTAAAGTAATTTCTTCCAGTCTCATATGGATAATTAGCATACTGTCCAATGGAACTGAATTGACCCATAACCTGTATTGTTTATCATGTATTATTATTGAATGTAATGCACAACCTCATTCTCTTTGATGGAATATAAATATATTTGGATATTAAAGTTCTTTTCAATTAACATAATAACTAAAATGTATATGCTACTGTACCAATGGGGACTTCTATGTCAGCTGTAAAATGAAAACAGTAATCCCTATGAATGTCCAGCTCACAAAACAATGTGATAATCAAATGAAATTGTAATACCTAAAGGAGCATTATAAACTTCAGTGTTCTGCCTCGCTAAACTTGGTGTCTCACTTCCTCAAAGAGAGTTTCTCTGATGTTCCACCCCTTATCAGCCTCCTATTAGATGCCCTCAGAGAAACTTGTAGTTATTTTGCAACGGTTTAGCCTAGTTTCTGCCTACACATTTACATTTGTGGCTATGTGATTAATGCCTTTCTCCTCCACTAGATTAAAAACACTGTGAGAGTTGGACATTCATCTGTTTTGCCCACCACTGACTCCCCAATCCCTAATAGAATACATGCATACAATAGAAACTCAATAAACATTTCTTTAAATGAATGAACTCAGTTCTACTCCTTGACCTCTTGCAATGACACCAATTTATCTAGATGAAGGAAATTTTTACCATCATAGAACTCGTGTCATAAGTCTCATCCAACCAAGTCTTGGTGATGGCTTTGAACTTATATTAATGCTCATGCTATAGTTTTAACTTTATGCCATTTATTAGATTATTGTATTAGCCAGGGTTCCAGCAACATAGGGTAGCCCTCAGAAGGGGTAATCGAGAATTTAATAAAGGGGCTGGTTAAATAGTGTAGGCAGGGTTAAGGAAAGAGAGCAGGGAATGGAGCTAGCCCAGGGGGGATCTGGTACCATTCCAAGCCCTACAGGGGCAAAGGAAGGGATAGACGCCAGGATCTGAAGAGAGGTGCTGTAGCAGATCGCCACCTGACAAGAGCTGTGGTCTTTAGAAGCAGGATGCAGCCAGCTCATGGAGACTCAGCTGGCACAGAGCCACAAAATAAATATCCCAACTTTTCTCTCCTCCCACCTTCCAGTCTCTTGCTAATTGACTCTTGTTGGCTGAACCTAATAGAAGCCAAGAGGTCCTGAGAGCCCACTGATGCATCTAAGCAGAATGGTGAATGGATGGAGAGAGGATCTATAGGAAATGATAAAGGTATCCAGCCCAAATCTGAGCCCACATAAACATTGTTACTTAACTGAGAACATCTTTGCTTTTTCTGTTTTTTTCTGATTCCAGGCCTGTTCTCCAGTTGTCATTGCAAATGAATGTTTTTCCCTCCCTCTTTCCCTCAAATTTCAGTTTTAGGTTATGTTGATCAGGTGGGAGACTTTCCTGCCAAGCACCGTTATCATGATCCCCTTCAGAAGTACTCTGTCCTTGGTAAAAACTCCATTTTAATGTAAGTCTTACTTCAGAAGACCCAGATGTGATCCTTAACTAGCTGACCAGTTCCCAGGGTTTGCTTTCTCTGTCAGTGTTGCCACACACAAGAGTAAGAGAGATGCAAACGTCATTTGGTGTTGCCTTTTGAGCTCTCACCTCACCCCCTGTAATCCCTACAGTTTCCCAGGGCTTCCGAGAGCCAAGGTTCCACTGGGAAGTAGCTCTCACCCATTCCCATCACGTCCCTGAGACCCAAAGTATACAAGCAACTGGAAGCTTCCATCTCAGGGACAGGGGCTAACACATCTCTTGCTCTTGAGGGCAGGTCCCCTTGATACCCTCCTGCTTCCCTTTCCATCTCTGGAATTCTGGGGTTCAAAGTCTCTGTCTCCTCATCTCTGTCTCAATTTCTGGCCACTGGGCTTCACCCAGGCCCCCTGACTTTTCTCTCACCTGATTTTAGTGCTCAGCACCTTTTGCTTCAGACCCACAACTCTGACATGACGCCTTCTGGCTATAGAAGGTTCTGAGCCAAATGGCCATAGGCTAAACAGCCAAGCTCTAAATTGTCATTGAGTAACTCATGCCACTTCTTCCCTGATTTCTGGAACCTTATCCCCATGTTCCTCAGGGGTGGCTCTGGTCTCTTCCCCCGCTTTCACTTTTGGAGACACTGTATCCTTCTCCCCCATGCCCTTCCCCACTGGGTCAGAGGAGAGGGGATGCAGGGACCATGGGACCTCCTTGCCCTCCAGCCCAACTTAGGCTCAGCCTGCTGTCCAGGAGGCTGGTGTGTCTGGGAGGAGGGTCCATGGGGTGGTGGCCCCTATCAACAGCTGTCCTGGCCGACTAGTGGGTGAGTGGGTTTCCAAAGCCAGAAGTGCATTTGCGGAGGTTTAGGTTTTGGGGTCCAGGGGAATGGAGTGATGGGAGAGGGGGGCCAGATGGAGTGCCTGCTCTGATCTTGGTCTGAACCAGGAAGGCCCCATGGCCTCAGCCAACACCCCAACTTCCTGCCTGCTGGGAGGGGTTCCCATACTTTCACTGGGATGAATTCTTTGCTCCCCGCTTAAATCTTTTAAACATTAAAAAGAAAAAGCCAAAGCCAGAACTCCAAATACAATATAAAAGGAAAGACATGAGGAAAAATAACTAGGGATAAAAGCTCTCAATCCCAGCTCCAGACAAGAAGCCGCTCTGACGTCCTTGGGCCCCCGGAGGGATTAACCCTGTGCCGCCCGCGGGAAGCCACGTCCCTCTCCGGGCGCTGGGCTCCGCCCCGCCTCTTCTCCACGGAGAGGGGTGGTTGGTGCCTTCGGTCGAGCTCTAGGTACTCGGCTTCAGTTCTCTATTTTTCCAAACCTGCACGAGCTCATCTCCACCCCTTCCCCCCACCCATCCCCCACCAAACCTTTTGTCTCAGCTCCTCCTTCCTACACCAGAGTCAAAGAAATCTCCCTGGTGAGACTGAACCGTAAGCCAAACCCTTTGGGGCCATGAAATGGATGCCTTGTGTGTGCTTCTCACCATCACAGACTCGCCGTGAGCGAGAGACAGCCACCCGCGCCTTCTGCAGCCCATCTTTGTGCCATTAATGACAGCTTTTGTTGTCGTGTAGGCAGAAAGCAGTGGACAAAGGACCCCCGATGATTTAAGCCACACCCCTTACCTGCTCTGAGAACCCGAAGCTAAGGGAGGCTCCTCTAAGAAGAAGGAGCAGGGAATCCTTTTAAAGCCCCCATTTTCTAAACCAAATGCCAAGTCGACAATGCAGTTTACCAGGAGCAGCATTCTCACCACTCCATTAAAACTACATTTGTCTCCGTTTTTAAACAAAAGGGAATTTGGGTTGAGGTTCCTGATCCCCAGGACAGCACTGTGAGATGACAGGACCTGCAATCTTGCAACAGACTAGAGATCTCTAGTAAAACCAGGCTTGAAGGCCCCCACCCCCCCCAGGCAAGAGGCACCCTCAGTGGGTCTCACACACCAGTCAGGAGCCAGTTGCTTTCAGAATTGCAGTGAACCCTGGGCGAGCTCGAATGGAGCCATACATGGGAGGGGGTTCATGATCCTGGGATGTGGACAGAAACACTTTGGAAAGCAACCTTTCTCTCGGGCCTCGCTGGAGCTGAAGTTTTTATCATTTAAGACATGGATGGGGCCATCTTGTTTGTCCAAGTCCCTCGAGTGGATCTACAAAATAGAGAAGGAGATTTGGGGAAGGAGAGAAATATGTGACACCAGGAGCTTATTGGAGAGGCTCTGTTAGAGTGAAGAGCGCACACACACACACACACACACACACACACACACATTCATTTATTCTTTTAAAACATAGTGACTGCATCCTAGTCCCTTATCCTGGGGATACATTAGTGATGACAAGAGACCCGACCCTGTCCTCAGGGACGTTAGTCTAGCCGGAAAGACCACACTCCAAGGATCTAGCTTCCAGTCTCAGTTTCCGCATCTGTAAAACAGAAACACCTGATACTCTTCACTGCCTTATGGAGTGTTCCGAAGAAGAAAGAGCTGGGAGATTAAATTGAATTAAAAATATATAAATTTGGGCCGGGCGAGTGGCGTGGTGGTCAAGAGCTGGCTTGGGACGCCAAAGGCCCCGTTTCGGGTCCCACATATGAGGGCCAGTGACACTGCCCTCAAAAAATAAAAATAAAAATATAAAAATAAATAAATATATATATATGTATATATATATAAATTTGCCTATTGTTTCATTTGAATTAAAATACAACAGGACCACATATGCCCCCAAAGAATTGAAAGCAGGGACTCCAACTCCTCTCCCTAGGCGTCCTGGTGAGAGTGACATCATCTTTAAACCCTGCGTGACAATCCCTGTCACTTCGCTGTGATGCCCAGGGATGACACGGTGACCTGGCAGTCCAGCCACTCCCTTAAGGTCATCCAACCTCTGGATGACATCCAAAATGCTTCACTGTGGGAGTAGACAAGGTGGGCTCCAAGCAGGTACAGCAGATCTGCACGTCCCTCGGCGGGAAGGCAGTGGTGCTGACAGGCAAGAACGCCGTGATGCACAAAGCCATCGAGGGCATCTGGAAAACAACCCAGCCCTGAGAAACCGATGCCTCATATCCGGGGGAATGTGGGCTCTGTGTTCACCAAGGACGACCTCACTGAGATTAGGAACATGCTGCATGCAGGCTGCCACCGCGCCCCATTGCCATCCCAGTGCCATCCCAGAACACCGGTCTGGGGCCCCAGAAGACCCTCTTCCAGGCTTTAGGCATCACCACTAAAATCTCCAGGGCACCATCGAAGTCCTGAGCAACGTGCAGCTGATTAAGACTGGAGATAAAGTGGGAGCTGCAAAGCTACACTGCCGGACATGCTGACCATCTCCCCCTTCTCCTCTGGGCTGACCATCCAGCAGGTGTTGGGCAATGGCGGCATCTACAGCCCGGGAGTGCCTGACATCACAGAGGAAACCCTGCATTCTCACTTCCTGAAGGGTGTCTGCAGTGTTGCCAGCGTCTGTCTGCAGACTGGTTACCCAGCTGGGCATCAGTAGCCCCATTCTATCATCGGTACAAGCAGGTCCTGGCTTTGTCTGTGGAGACTGATTACTTCCCACTTGCTGTAAAGGTCAAGGCCTTCTTGGTTGGTCCCTCCGCATTTGTGGCTGCTGCCCCTGTGGCTGCCACCACCACTGCTGCTGCTCCTGCTGCTGCCGCAGCCGCAGCCCCAGCCAAGGTTGAAGCAAGCGAAGGGTAGGAGGAGTTAGACCAGGATATGGGGATTTGGTCTTTTTGATAATCCCTACAGCACAATCAGCTTCATTTGTGAAACAAATGAAGGAAATAAAGCCTTATTTTTCTTTAAAAAAAAAAAAAAAAGGGACTCTCCAAAAGATACTTGTGCACCAAGTTCGCAGCAGTATTACTCATAACAGGCAAAGGGTGGAAGCAACCCAAGTGTCCATCAACAGATGAATGGATAAACAAAATGTATATATGTACAATGGACTGTTACTCAGCCATGAAAAGGAATGAAATTCTGATACGTGCTACAATATGAATGGCCCTTGAAGACATTGTGCTAAACGAAATAAGTCAGACACAAACCAACAATTTTGTATGATTCCTCTTATATGAGGTTCTTAGGATATACAAATTCAAAGAAACAGAAAGCAGAATGGAGGTTACCAGGGGCTAAGGGGGAGGGGGAGATGGGGAGTTATTGTTTAATGGGTACAGAGTTTGGAATGAAAAAGTTCTGGAAATGGACAGTGGTGATGGTGGTACAACAAAATGGTAAATTTTGTGTTATGTGTATTTTACCACAAAAAATTTCAAATATATATATATATGATAATGTGATGTACAATAAGAAATATGTGTTCTGGTGGCAGGATGGCTCAGCTGGTGAGAGCACATGCTCCTATCAACAAGGTTGCCAGTTCCACTCCCACATGGGATGGTGGTCTATGCCCACCCACAATGAAGATTAAACACGGCACCTTGAGCTGAGCTGCCCTGAGCTGCCGAAGGGCAGCCGGATAGTCCAGTGGTTAGAGCTTGCACTCTTGGCAACAAGGTTTCTGGTTTGACTCCCACATGGGATGGTGGGCTATGCCCACCCACAACTAAGGCTGAACATGGCACTTTGAGCTGAGCAGCTGTGAGCTGCCGATGGGACAGCCTGATGGCGACTGGACTTGGAGCTGAGGTAGCTGCGCCCTCCACAACTAAGGTTGAAGGACAACAACTTGGCTGTTCCTCTTCCCCAATTCCGCAATAAAAAAGAAAAAAAAAAAAGAAATATATGTTCCATCCTGTTCCCTGGCACAGAGCTCCTAAAACTCGGAATTTTCTAAGTGATAAGAGGAATAAAAGTAAAAGGAACATCTTTTGTTATTCAGAACAAGCCCCTGGCAACTACTCCTGCTTTTGTTCATGAAGTGACTTTGGGAAGCCCCTCAGAATGGGAGTTGGTTGCCAGGGGAACCAACTTTTTGATGAGAGGGTTGGAACTTTCAGCCCCTGACCTGACCTCCTAGGAGAGAAGAGGGGCTACAGGTTGAGTTAATCACCAGTGGCCAATGATTTAGTCAATCACACCTAAATAATGAAGCCTCCATAAAAAACCAATAGTATGTGATTCCGGGAACTTCTACTGGCTAAATATGTGAAGGTGCTAGGAGGATGGCATGCTTGGATTGGGCATGGAGGCTCCAGGCTCCTACCCATACCTTGTCCGATGCACCTCTTCCATCTAGCTATTCTGAGTTATAGCTTTTCATATAATAATAAACCAATTATCCAGTAAGTGAACTGGTTTCCTGAGTTCTGTGCACCATTCTAGCAAATTATCAAACCCGAGGAAGCGGTCATGGGAGCCTCTGATTTATAGCCAGGAGGAGAGAAGCACTGGATTTGGGATTGACATCTACAGGCGGTTGGGCAGTCCTGTGAGAATGAGCCCTTAACCTGTGGGGTCTGTGCTAATTACAGGCAGTTATTGTCAGAATTGAGTTGTATTGAGGGACACTCAGCTGGTGTCTGGAAAACTGGAGAATTGCCTGGTGGGGAAACCACACACATACACACACACACACACACACACAGGCGCGCGCGTGCGCGCGCGCACACACACACACAAATTTGGTGTAAGTATTCTGTGAATAGTGAGTAAAGGAAAGAAGTGTTTTCCTTTCAATATTTAAACTTCTAGTGGAAGTTAGAGAGGAGGAAAGCACTTGATATGTGATTTTCTCAGCAGGCCCTTTTCATGCATGTCCACGTGAAGATGGGACAATTGTGAATAAAGCTATACAGGCCATTACTATTAATATTGCTTACTAATCCTATTACTGATCTCACTTTTTACAACTCTGTGATAAGCTGGATTATTTTTTTCAGTATATTTCTCTGCCAACTGATATTGGAGTTGGCCTTGTGACTTGTTTAGACCAAAGGAATCTGGGCAAGGCTAATGGATAGCCAGTTCTGAGCCAAGAACTAGCCACTATACAAGGTTTAATTAATATAGTCTAGGAATCAGGGCCAGCCAAGTGGCGCAGTGGTTAAGCGCTGGCTTCGGAAGCCAGCAGCCCTGGTTTGGGTCCCACATCTGAGGGCCAGTGACACTGCCCTCAAAAAACAAACAAACAAACAAACAAACAAACAAACAAACAAATAATGAAAAAAATATAGTCTAGGAATCAATAACACCTATTTGTTCTTGTTTAGCAGCATTTGGGGGCGATGTTTGTCACCTGTGCATCTTGGCCAAGAGGTCTCCCTCTTTTAATACCTAAAACAGGATACAAAATGATAGAAGGGAGGGTGGGAATGAGGCCTTTATTGACCAGGATCACCAGGAGAGAGAGGCTAGGTTGCTGAGAAACAGGTGGGCATCAAATCATCTAGAGACCTCTCCTGAAACTACTGCATGAACACAGGCTGAAATCTTAGATGTGACCTCTGCCGCGGTCACTCTAGTAGCCCCCATGCATAGACACCACTGTCTAGTCTCTAAGGCATCAAAACTTTCATGGCAATCTGCTGATTTTTTGGTCTGTTTTCCAGTATTTATGGAGGTAAGAGTCTTCTGGGGTAACGTGGGTCCATTCTCTTTGGGAAGACATACAACAATCAATCAGCGTCCTTCCCCCATGACAATTCTTTAAACAGGGCGGGGGCAAGCCCCTAAAAAAAGATTCACACATCAGATGGATGGAGAATGCTGCCCTACATTATGCAGATGCAAGGGAAATGATGCTGAATGCACCAGGCAGTTTTATGCCTCCATGACTGTGGCCCATGAGGCTGCAGGAATATCCTCCCCTCCTTATCTGCCCACCTGCCCCAGTTCTAATCTGCTTTTGCAATCAGCCCAAGCATCACCAACTCTGGGCGTTTTTGAGAGGTTGTATTATTGGTCACGATATTCACCACCCTTCTTCATTGTTTTCATGCCTGCTGCATTTATAGCCAACTTAATCACATGACTTGCTTTGGCCAATGGAATGCGAGTGCGAGTGACACATGACACCTTGCAGCAGAATCCATTTACATGGCTCTGCCATCTCTATTTTCACTCTACCATTGAGACCAGCCAGTCCCACACCCGGACTGCACCTTCACCTTAGGTTCCAGAATGAAGAGAGCATGAAGGGGAACCATGGGAGACCTCTGGTAGACCTGATTGCTTTAGCTACTTGAGATGTTGGAGTCACTGGTTACTGCAGCATAACGTAGCCCAAGCTGACTGATGACTCCCCAGGGCAGATTCCAATAGCTTCTTCCCTCATTACACCCCATGAGCAATCCAGTTATATCAATTATCTCACTGAGATATAATCATTCACTGTCTTCTCAGTGGACCCCAAACTCCCCACCATCAAGAGTCCACTATTGTTTCACTTGGGTTTCCCCAGTGACTTGCACAAGGCAAGGAACAACAGTAAGCCCTCAAAAAACATGAATGAATAACTAGTTGATCAAAGGATCCTAAAGCTCTGCACTGTCCTCCGCCCCTTCCTCCCAAGGAGTGCAGCCCTCTCCTGAGGTCCTTTGCATATTTGCACATGAATACTTCTTCAAAATGTCATCAGGTGCCAAAATTAGCTCAAATCAGTTTAGCTGCTGTTAAACTGTACGAAATTGCTATCCTGAGTAACAGGAATTATTGTAGAAGTGTGGCTTGGAGAGAAGAGGGCTTTCTAAAGGACGTCCTCAAATTCCTAAAGTTAAAAAGGCAACCAGATTCAACACATCCAGTAGGCTGCAGCTCAGGAGGGAACATGGGAAACTGAGCCATCTGCTCACACTTCTCTTTTGGGACTTACAGAGCTTGTCTGCAAGGCAGCTGCAAAGAGCTTGTCCAGGTCAAGCTCTTAGATGATGGCTATCGCTGGAGCCCGGAATGCAAAACGCCCAACTCAGGAGTCCAGCCCTTTTGCCTTCCCTAGGAAACTTCAGCCCAGACAGCTGCCACCTTGGAAAGAGGGCCTCAAATCTGTCTCTCAGGGCTGCATCCAGAATCAGCCTCCAGAGAGCCAGGGGCAAAACAGCTCTCATGCACGCTTTCCCTTAGAATGAGCCCATGCTCTCTAGCGCAGGGTGTTACCAACAGGAGGACACCGGAGTCTGATTTCTGAGTACCTCTTGCTTTTCATAATATTTATTTTCTCACCCTACCTCTCTGTGTGTCCAGCACACATGGCCTTATCTCAGACCCTGCGTCAGAAGCACTACATCCCGGTAGAGAGCCCCAGGCCAGGCCTTGCTGCCCAGTTACCAGGGGTAGCAATTGCGTCTTCTGGGTGCTGAGCGGAACCAAACCACAATATTTACCCTGGGGGCGGAAACACGTGCTGGGTGATCAACGGGAGGAAGGTGGAAATGAGCTGATGTTTTGGCTCCATCTCCTGCAAAGTCCGTGTTTGTCTTTCCAAAGCCATTCCCAGAGGGTGCACACTGAAGGAGCAGTGTGTTCAGTCCGCGTTGCCCCATTTCCCTCACCATGCCCCTCTGCTACCAGCACCCGTGAGGACTCCAGAGGTGGAGTGTGGGGGCCCACACTAAGTGGTGGCCGTTTCCCATGCCCTTGGGGGCAACCAGGTGCAGAACGGAGACACAAGACCATGTCCTGTAGTGGGGACAGGGACACAGTGGCCGGACCTGAGCATGACCTGGCGTGGGAGACCACGGTCATTGTGAGTGGTGGCAGGTGTCTGGGGTGCCCGGTGGCTTGGCATGCCTGGGAATGGGCAAGCACAAGGGGGCCACACAGAAGAGCCACCCCCCACCCCTGCCCCCACTCCCACGCGCACGCTGCGGAATGCTGCCGGCACGAAGCAGAGTCACGAGCGGAGCCGGAGCAGCGGAGCGAGCAGGACATCACAGGCGCTGGGAGAGCACGCGCGCGTGGGTGGGTGGGGGGAGGCGCGCGCATCCGACTGCACCCCGCACCTGCACCAACCCCCAGCGCTATCTATCCCGCATCGCTGCTACTCCTCTCCCCAAATCGAGAAAAACACCCGGCGTGTCCCGGAGAGCCTGCGGAAGGGCTGGGACAGGGGCTTCCTAGGGCGGAGGGCGTCTCCGCAGCGCAGATGCCGCCCCGCCAGCCGGCGCCGCCTCCCCCTTCCCGCTCCTGGCGCTGCTCCCGCTCCCCGAGCTCCGCGGCCCGCCCCCGCGCGGGAGCTCTCAGGGCGGAGGCGGCGCGCGCAGCGGTGCGGGGGCGGTGGCGCCGGGCGGGGCGGAGCGGGCAGGAGGGGGGAGGGTGCGGGGGGGGGAGCGGGCGCGCGGGCGGACGCCGGGCTCCTACGCAAGCAGCGCGAGAGGGGATCCTGGGCGCAGGCCCCGCCCCCTCACGTGCCCGCGGCGCAGGGCCGCGTGCCGCCCGCGTGACCGGCCACCCCGCCGGACGACCGCCGCCTCCGCGGCCGCGCGGCTTGCGAGCGTGGCAGGGAGGCCCGAGAGGTGGAGGCGGGCTGGCCTGCGAGGGATGGTGGAAAGGCTGCCTGCGGCAGCCGCCCCCCGCCCCCCGCCCCCATGGCCCCGCCCCCAGGCCTTGGGGCCCCGCCCCTTGCTGCCCAGGAGCTGGGGCGCAGGGCTGCTGAACTCGGCTGGCCGGAATTTGGGGCAGGGGAAGGGAACACGGGGAAAGGAGGTCTCCCTGGCCGAACCCTCAGCTACCTATACGTCTCACGGCTGGAAGCAGGAGGCAAATAAGGGAAGTCAAGAGCAGGTTCTAGAAGTTAAACCTAAGCTGGGCCTGGCCGGGAGGTGGGGAGGAGAGATTTTGAAGTGCGGGATGGGGGCGGGGAGGGGGATGGGGGGATCCCCACAGCACTCGAAGGTCTCCATTAGTGCGCAGATGTCATGGTTTCCACCACCAGACTCTTGAGTGTGTTTGGGACAAGTGCTCTGTCTTACTGAGCCTGGGCCCAGTTCTGAGCTCAATACATGAGTAAGAATCAGACATCTTCATCCTGCCTGGGTCAGTGAGCTCTCCGCCTCCCCGACCCCCAAACCCTCTCCTGGAAATGGTTGATGTAACTGCTGGAAAGAACCAGTGAGCAATAGAGGCCAAGGACAAGCCAAGCACCAAATTGAGCGTCCACAGCACCAGAGAAGGAAACCCTTTATCTGTGCCTTTGCAATGTGTCCTTAAGTGACCCATGCTCGTGCAAGGTGCATCTACACAGCCCTGCTGCTGTCTTGAAACTTGTGTCTCACTGGTGGCTGTTCCCAGTGGCTGGTGAAAAGGGCTGGGCCCTGCCAGAGGGGAAGCACTCTAGAGGAGAACCCCTTAAAGTGAATAAAATGTCTCCATGAAACGTGTATCTATAACTGTGGTACAGAGCCTGGGAGCAAGGAGCCAGGGAAGCCACTCGTTTCTGCTGGAGGAGGAGTAGGGGTAGCAGGTATGGAGGGAAGGACCCTGAAGCTGACCCAGGGCCATGTCCCTGTCTCTGTGGAAAATCACGGGGCCCCAGGATGGTTGTCCTATGGAAGGCAAAACCTAATATGTCCAGAACTTAGTGTGTTCGTAGCTGGATGGCCAGGGAGTGGAAAGAGGGGTGGAGGCACAGTGATGGGTTCCCTTTGACTATGTGTCAGTTTATTTGGACAACCGCCTTTTACCATTCTTCAGGAGGCCACGTAGCTCTGAACACTCACTTTATTAGGTATGTATGAGGGTGGTCAATATAATTGAATGGCTATTAAGTGCCAGGCACTATGGAGAAAACAAAGGAAATGCCAGGTAAGATCCTTGACAGGAAGGAATTTATATCTCATGGGGAAAGTCCTACATTCTTGAAATGCGTACTTAAGGAAGCACAAGTAGTTATATGAGGTTAAGAGCCAACATGAGTGGTGTAGACAAGTGCTTTGTTAGAAGGGAAAGAGCGATAGAGGCCAAGGAGCCAGAGAAGAATGGGAAGGATTTGAATAAATGGACAAGAGCTGGGAAGGTGCCTAGGAACCAGGAACTATGTGAACAAAGGGAGAGGAAAAGGGATGTTTGTGGCCAGTCCACAGGTCACGGAAAATGCTGCTTTGCCTGGAACAAAAGATTCAGGATCCGGGAAGGTCAAAGATCTCTAATGAAGGAGTATACCAAGCTCCAAAGCAGAAGCGTCTGGGTTCTCATGCAGCCCCAAGTTGCCCAGTGTTCTCAAGCTGAGCTCGACCCTCCATTGCCCAAACAGTATCATGGCACTCCAGGCCCTTTATGATTTATCCCAACCCTACCTGTTCAGCCTTACCTCCTAGTTCACCCTTGCAAGCCAACCAGAAGTCACAGAATTACCCCTCGGCTCCAAACATGCCTTCTACTTGCCTTCTTTTATGCCTTTATTCTTAGGCTTTTCCCTTTCTTTGGAATGCCCTCTCCTCCCTCACCATTTCTGCCCACTCATCCTTGAAGACACAGCTCAAGTGCCAGCTCATCTCTCAGCCAGATGTAATTTTCATCTGAGTTCCCACAACATCGTGTACTCTATCTTGGCACCTCACATTCTATGTTGTGTTATGGATATGTAGTAGCATCAACTTTCAGAGTAGGTACCGCTAATTCAGTCACTTTTCATTATCTCCACCTCTGAGAGCCTAGTCCAAGCCACCATCCTCTATTGTCTGGAGTGCTGTGATAGCCCTCTGACCAGTCCCACTGTTTCCCTCTTGCTCTTGTCAGTAAGTTCTCCACACAACAGCAAGAGCGATCTTTCCTAAATGTAATGTAATTCAAATCATGTCACTCTCCTGCTTAAACCCCTGCAGTGGTTACCTATCACACTCAGATGTAATTCAAGATTTACCGTGACATTCAGGAACCTATGTCATCTGGCCCCATCTACCTTTCACATGCTCACTAGGCTCTAGCCAGCCTGCTTTTCTTTCTAGTTCTGAAATACTCCACTTCGCACCCAGAGCCTTTGCTCTTATTGGTCCCTCTTTTTTTTTTTTTTTACTAGCCCTCATATGTGGGATCCGAACCGGGGCCACTGGCATCCCAAACCAGCTCTCAACCAATGCACTACTCGGCCTGCCCGTTGGTCCCTCTTAATGGAGCGTATTTCCCTTAGAATTTACATGGCTCATTCCCTCACTTTGTGTCTCTGGTCAAATACCTTCTCCTTAGAGAAGTGTTCCCTGACTACCTTATCTAGGCCTTCTTTTTTTTTTTTTTTGAGGGCAGTGTCACTGGCCCTCATATGTGGGACCTGAATCGGGGCCGCTGGCGTCCCAGGCCAGCTGTTAACCACTGAGCCATTCGGCCGGCCCAATCTAGGCCTTCTTATAAGTCACTCTCCATTTCCTTACTTTTTCTTTAGCGCCATTATCACTATCTGAACCATGTTATGTTTATTTGGTTATTTACTTATTGTCTGTCACTGTTGTGAGAAGGTAAGCCTCATAAGGTCAGGAAATTGTCTTGTTCACTGATGTAGAACAGTGGCTCCTCACACAGAGTAGGTGCTCAGGTTGTTACATGAATAAATGAGTGAATGAATCTTAAGTCTGTTACTCAACCATAAGCTCCTTGAGGGCAAGCATCATGTTTTATATATTTGGGTCCCCACCCCCAAATCCTAGTCACTTACATATAAGTCCCCTCAGGTGCTTGTTGAGTTAATTTCAGATTCTATGGAAAATACTTCCAGCTGCCTCCTCCCCCGCCGCCACCTGTCCCCTTTAATGTGACTACACCTGTTTAGAAGAGCAGGCAATGGTCTTGACCTATTCTGTCACCTTCAAGGGTATCTTCATTCCATGGATCCCTGGAAAGTCCACCAGATGACTTTCTCCATTCATTGGTTGTGACCTGCATTTTTTTAATGAACTAAAACAAATGAAATATTAAAGTGTAAGGCTAAGTACTGTTCTTTCAGAGTATTTTTTGTGTGTGTGTGTATTTATCTTTGGGTCATGCTATTAAATGAATATCCCATTGTTGGCCATGGTTGAAAAACTTTGAAAGTTTCTAGATGCCCCATCAATGGCCATCTGTTGAGTATGTGCTTATAATCTTAATAGTTAAATAGCTAACATTTGTTGTGAGTTGATTCTGTTCCAGGCACTGTGTTACACACTTTCACATCCATTTTCTCATACAGTTTTTATAACAATTCTAAGAGTAGGGTGCTATTATTATCATTTCCATTTTACAGAGGAAGAAACTGAGGCTTAGAGAAACTAAGTGACCTGTCCATAATCACAAAGCTGGTAAACAGCGAAGCTGATGGCCTACTTTCAGAGCTCTCCTTAACCATTACTCTGCAATATCTCCAGCAGCATCTATTTTTTAATTTCATGTACTTAACTGAAAAATCTCACCTTGTTTTATGTACATTAAACGAACACTACTTACTCCCATTCTGATGGGAGGCATTTTTCGGTGGCCAGTAGGAGCCAAGGAGGCACGTGGATTCTGGGATTTTTGTCCTGGTGA
This sequence comes from Aselliscus stoliczkanus, assembly GCA_033961575.1. NCBI lineage: Eukaryota > Metazoa > Chordata > Mammalia > Chiroptera > Hipposideridae > Aselliscus > Aselliscus stoliczkanus. The sequence continues at coordinate 120,510,331 of CM066736.1, forward strand.
AGAGTTTCACACACGTACAGAGCCTGAGAATCGTGTCTAGATGCATTCATACACACACACACACACACACACACACACACACACACACACACACACTTAGAGCTGTAAATGTAGGTGTTCAAGAGGGCTACCTGACAGGAGCTGTGACTTTCAGTGGAGGGACACAGCCACAGACAACCCATAGCTTGGCAGGAAGGGAGATAAAGAACTAAATACCTCCGATGTCCTCAATTTTTCTGTCAGGGCTCCCCATTGGTTGAACCAGAGACCAGTAGAGTCTGTTATGGAAGTCCATAGAGGCCAAGCTCTGGGGGCACAGAACAGAGTGTAGAGAGAGCTGAGTGGCTATGAGGGGCCAAGTGGAGAACGCCCAGCGCCCCATCCTTGGTGCGCAGACCAAGAATTCCCAAAGCCTTGGAATGCTAAGTGTTGGCTCCTGCAGCACTTGACAGCTCTCCATAACTCTCACCTCTACCCAAAGGACAAGGTCTCAACGGGCCAAGTGGGACATTATGCAGTCTTGGGCTACATTGCAAGCCCCTCCCTTGGCGGTCTCTTTATTCACGGGGCTGCCAAGTGAGGAAAACCAGGCCAGGAAAAGAACTGGCCCCCCTCATCCACCTAGACATCTGCAGCCCTGCCAGTATTTGGGCATCTTTTCCATGATCTAATCATGGACGAGGTCAGTGGGATTTTATACTGGCTGACGATTCGACCATCTGAATGGCAGAAATGTATTCCAGCCAGGATTTTGCACACTTCAGAGCTGAAACCCGCTGGGGGAAGGAAACAAGGAAGCAGAGCAAATAGTGACAGTGTGTGTGTGTGTGTGTGTATGTAAGAGAGGAGGGCTAGAATGCAGCCTTTTAAAGGCGTGTTCCTGCTGTGCACACTTGCTCAGCCTTTGCAGATGAAGGCACGACCGACCGCAGTTGTGGCTAAAATATGAATGAATGTGGTTGTGTGCAGGTGCGTGAATGACTGGAAGTTTCTGTGAATGAATGCATTTGTGACGAAGGGTGTCTGGGAGCCCTTGCAAGCTGGGGTCGTGGTTTGCAGGTGCTAGGCTGGCTGGCAGAATCCACTGATGAGTATTTTTTACCAAAGTCTGTAAGTGCAGGGTACGGGGGGGGGAGAGGAGGGAACACTAGGTTTTCTCATAGCACCTTCCTTTGGCTGCTGCTGCTACTCCTGAGGCAACATGAAACACTGGCCATTGCCTTGTCCTCCCTGAACCTTCAGAGAAGAAAGGGAGGAGGAGACAAGGGACACCACATGGTCAGTCTGTCATCAGTTGAAGTTTCCTCCAAACACCACAATTGTCCTTAGATAAACTCTAGCCTCACAGCCTCCTGGCTCACCCTCAATACTCTTCCTTGGGACTAAGCAAGTGGCAGATGGGTAGGAGCTGGGGTATGATTTTCTCTGCCCTCCGCCCCCCTGACCTACTAGCTTGGCATGGTGGAATTATGTATATCCTGTCCTTGTCTGAAAATGTTGAGGTCCAAAAGATCTTACCACCTCCTTCCTTTCAGGGAATGAAAGGAAGGGCCTAATTCTCTCAGGGAATGTTGATAAGCACAACTGATTGGGTGATTATGAACCTGACCTTGTGGGTGTATCATAAAAAAAAAAAAAATTCAGGCCCTCTTAATTTTAAGTCATACAATTTAAATACACCTTGGGCTCTCCTTGCCTCCACCCAAGGCCCCCCAACATCCCTTGTCATCCGAGTGGCCTCCAGAGAGGGCCCCTGAACACAATGGTCTTAATTAGTCTCCTCATTAACAGTCACAGCAGAGGCCAAAGACTGAATGGGTCAGAGAAACCAAATTCTTTTATCACTCAGAAGCACAGGGCAGCACATTTGAGGAGAGTGGGTCAGGGAGAGAGGGTTGCGAAGCAGGAAATGTGGAAAACGAAGACTATCCAAAACTATTGTAAACTGCCTCCTCTGAAAATAGAAAAATCTAATACCCTTCCTTCCTCAACACTTTGAAAGGAGGATATCACCCACCTGGCTTCCATGGAGGAGACACTCTCTATATTCATGTCCATAATTCACAGGTATATATAAAAATGAATGGTTGAAAAATTGAAGGGGGTGGTTGCTTCACCAGGAAAAGCAGGTTTTAAATAAATGCAGATGTTAACAATCCCATCTCATTATCAGATTGCATATTTAAATCCCCCAGATTAAACCTAATCCCAGGTAGGTGGGCTGCTGTGCTTTTTCTGCCAAGCAGCCATGAGAGAAAGAAAGACCCAGACCCTCTGCTTGTGAACGTGCTGTCTCTGATACGTGTGAATGCACCGGTGTTTTGTGTTTGTATGAATGGGGGGTTGCATGTGCTGGCCAGAGGCCACGTGAAACACGTGGGGTGGGAATTACAGCCTAAAAAGATGAATTGGAAAACCATGAAAGGGAGAAGAGTGAATGGCACAGGTCTCTCCCATGGTGTCCCCTCTCCTGTATTACCAGCCATCACAGTATAGCACACCTGTTTTATTAAAATGAATTCCTGGTTTTGCAAATATCAATAGATCGATATCTGTACTTGTGTTCCAACCGTCACCGAGACCACACTGCTAAAAACAGAGAGCTGCAACACAAAAGATACCGCAGTCAGCTCAAGCAGGGGTTATTTTTAGATCAGAAAAAAGAAGGGAAAGAAAAAAAAAAAGCAGTTCTGGGTTTTGCAATCTAATTTGGTCCCTTTTCTTAAGGAGAGGGAAAAAAATCCCATCAATGGTATTTTCCATACAATCTGATTTCTATTTGGCTCCTAGAAGAAGAAATCTAGGGCTGAAAATTCTGGAGTTTTATGGCTGATTCCAGCTAGTAGCCTTTCTTCACCAGGCTCCAGCTGAATTAATTTGATACTATTTTTGAAAGTCAGTGTTTCTAAGGGAGACCTAATGACGCACTGACGTCAATGCAGGTCAATAGCACACACTGCTGGAACTGGGCGTGCTACACCGAGCCAGACCTGGAGCCTTTTCAAACAGCCCCAACTCTGCAAAGATCCCAGCTTTGATGGGGGGGAAAAGCCAGGGTTTTGTAAGCTTTGAGACCCCCACCATTTTCCCCGAACACCTTCAAAATTGATGCATGTTTTCCTGATGCAAAAAAAAAAAAACCCTAAAGAAAAAGAAGAAAATCCAAACAGATATAATCAGAGGCACTGCAGTGCAAAAAAATAAAAATAAATAAAAATCACACCTGTCACAGAAACCGTATGTAATCCGCGAGCGCACACACATTTACGTTCAGAACGCAATGCATATCATTACGGTCTGTCTATAAATAGACCCCGAGAGTGAGTGCCTCGGGACTTAGTCCCTAAACGGGGTTCTCGAACGTGGGTGAGGAGTTTTTTGCTCTGATCTGTTACTCAGGAGGTGCCTGCATGTGCGGGGGTGGCAGAGTGGGAGGGGGGCTGCCTCCGCGCTCTCCTTTCCTCTGGCTGTCCCCCTCCTTTCTTCTCTTTCTCGCCCCCTTCCTTCCCGCTCACCTCCCCTCTTCTCCCTCTATCCGTCCCTCATTTCCTCTTTCTCTTCTTCTGTCTCTCTCCTACAGCCTCCCCCCACCCCCTTTCTTTCTCCCCACTCCCTCTCTTCTCTCCGTCTCTCCCCCTCCGTCTCTCCTCCTCCCTCTCTTCTCTCCCTCTCCCTCCAAGTCTGGCACCGAACGCGAACTGTTTGCTTTGCTCCGGGAAGAGTGCAGACACAGAACCGTGAAATCCCGAGCTTTTTGCGTGGTGCATTTAAAACGCTTCCTTATTTATATTACCCTCATTCCCTCACCTCTCCCACCCCCTCAACCAGTCCTTCCAAATTTCCCTAGAAATCTATGTAAAGCGTGCGGAGGGGAAAGCATTTGCACAAAAAGTGGAGGAGCTCGCCAAGGTAGGTTATACCATGCACTGTCTTGTTTGGCTTTTGCAAAGTTTATGATGTCAGTTGGTGACTGTTTGGAGGAGTAGATCTGTATGACTGGCCATGGTTACTGTCTTTTTCATTGAACAATTATATTTGTACAAATTACCTAGACTTCTTGAGCAGGCTTTCCTGTGGTTGTGTGTGTGTGTGTGTGTGTGTGTGTGTGTGTGTGTGTGTGTGGTTTTTGCAGGAGTCATGCCAGTTGGACGACAATCCTGTGATGGTTAACTGGGGAGGTGGTGCTGTCTTGTCTCCCCCCACCGTGATATCTCGGGTGTAGGGGTGGTGGGAGGGTGGAGGTGGATTCTGTAGTGGGTAAGTGCTTCTCCCACTTTGTCATCAATTTTGGATTGATTCTCATTCACTGTCTTTATTTTTGTAATTATTTGGCACATGAAAATTCAGTTCCAAAAAGGCTTTAAGAAGTCAAGGCAAAGTGGAGGAGTATGGGGAGATAGAGCACGGTGGTGGTGATGGTAGTGGTAACATTTCTTGCATAAAGAATTTAATCTCTCTTCCCACTATGTGGAGAAAATGTTAAGTCTTTAGTGGGTGCAAGCAAAACAATTTTTTTTAAACCTTTTTGTTGGGTAAAATGAAATAAAAAAAAAACACACATTTCCATTGCAAGAGCAACAACTGCTACAGCTCACAACCACCTGTAGAGGGAAATCTTTATGCAGGATTTCGTGGGGCTGGTTGTGTAGAGAAAACCGCCTGAACTAGCGCCTGGCAAACTTTACAGCATGAAGAGAGGCTGAACTAAGCAGGGGGGAGGGTTAAATCATGGGGGAGGGGGGCGAGGAGGGAAAGGCTGGCACCCAGCCAGAGTCCCTCACGGTCTGGGAAGCTGCAGGACTGGCCTCCTTGCTTTAGGAGGCTGGTGCAAAGATGACCCAGCTTGAAGTGGAGAAGCGAAATGGGGGCGGGAGCTCGCAGGGTGTATGGGGGGTTTGTGTGGGGGGAAGCAATCTATGAGGTCAGGAATTGCATAGTGCCTGATGCCATGTGGAGATGGGGAGGTCAGAGGCGTTTTTTCCAGCCGGGCCCTGTGTTCCCTGCTGCCGTACAAAGCAAGGTGGTTATCAACAAGTGTTTCTCCTGAGAAGATTAGTTTTGACAGATACTTCAAGGGGTTCTTTAATCTGGGTAAGTCCACCAGGACTTTATTGTGTGGAGCAAAGCGAGTCCTTTGTTAGCAAGGAACTTGGGGGAAGAGGGGTGGAGGGATGGAGAGAGGGGACTTTTGAACATCAGCCATTTGACCTTGGGGGCCAGAGTTCAGATCCTCCAGAGGGTTGAAAAGGTGTGTCTCCCCTTCTCCCACCCACCCCCGGCATCCTCATCCTGAGTTTTCTGTTTAATGGGGAAAATTGGGCTCCAGGTGTTGGCCAGACCTCAGTCAATGGGAATTCCTTGTCTGAGAGAAGGTTTTTTATTTTGTTGTTTTTTTTTTTTTTAAATCTAGGGAAGCAGGCAGCACTCTCAGCTGTATGTAGTACTGTATTTTTTCTCCTGCAAATGATCTCTAGGAAAGCTGAATCACTTCCACTCTGAAGAGCTGCCACTTCTGGGAGGTGGAACACTAGTCTCTTTGGAGGGGGAATACCTCCCCCAGTGGTCTTTAATATATAGTAGGAGTGCCATTTGTGTGTCTGGTTAAAAGGCACTTGGAAACATGGAGAAGGTAAAAGGCAATGGTTCTTTGGATGGGGCTGGCAGTCGTGAAGGCCACCTGGGTGGGGTATGATGCTGAAGGAGTAAGTTACTGGCTTTTTGCTGGGGTGGTGGGGGCGGTTGGCTGGGTTACCAGATTAACATGAGAAGTGAATCTCTTTGAGCTGGGGGTTGGGAGATTTGGGAAGGGTGTTTAGAAATTAGAATCAGCGGCTGTTGTCATGGCTCCAGAGGTATAATAACCCAAAGGCAAGGAGTACAGACATAGAAATGGGATTGGAGGTGAGATGGACACAGAGTGGCACAAAGCCTGCTGCTGTAGGTATGAAGTATCATCCAGTTAACAAAAAACAACAGAGTGGATGGCATCTCCAACCTTGTGGACCTGCTGGTATGGCGGCAAACCAGGCCTGCATTCCTGACATCCAGTGTCCACTTAAGGTCTTAGTTCAGGGGACTGCCCCCTCATTTTTTGTCGAGTGGCGAAAGGGGGATGGATTGTCTTTCACAGCCTAGGAGGCAGTAGGGTCACTTGTGTTGCTCTCCTCGAAGGAAGTTGTTTCTGTTCTTTACCTAAGTCAACAGGTGTCTGTCTCCTTTTGATATAAAAGGAGATGAAAGGGGTTTCAAGAAAAATCTGGTCCTAGGAATAGAGCCAGATGTCTCCCATAGTCCCCCAAACGCACCAGTATCGCTGTCCACTCTGAGCTGTGGCCTATAGAACACCATTTTGCACCCTCGCCTTAAAGGCATCTCATGTCCGTCAGCCAACCGCGAGATCCATGTGAAAACACCTCTCTCAGGTTCTACTCAGGTTCTCTCAGGTGCCCAAACACACATCACATGCAAACACATATATATATGCAGAGTATGTGCACATATATGTAGCAAGACCACAACAACACGCATGTGTGTGTGTGTGCACAGAACTCTCTCCACATGCGAGCTCATGAGCTAATACCAAAGAGCGGACCATCTTCATCTTCTGTCAAGTCTGAAGACACCAGTGGAGAAATGCCACTTCCGGTTTTGGGGTGGATCTGACGTCCCTGAGTGTATGTGGTAAACCTGAATTTGCCTTGGGTTTCCTCATATTCATTCAGGAGTGTCAGTTCCCCCTTCACTCGGCGTTGGAAAGCATTACTGCAGGCTGCCGTCTACCCATCTAGGAGAAGAATGAAGCCCAGTTTATCCCTGCATCACTTCGGACAGGCCCTGGTGCTGCCCCTTCATTTCTCGAAAGAAACCTAAGGGCAAGAACAGGGCCAGCTCCATAATTCATGGGGCCCAGTATAAAATGAAAATGTAGGCCCCCTTGTTCAAAAAGAAGGAGAAAGTGCCGTTAAAGGTACTAAAATAGAAAGCTTTTTTTCTTTCTCCCAGACTCTCTTAACTTGTCATTTTTTTATTTGCTGTTTAATGTGCTAAATAAAAATACAAAATGTAAATTATTAGCACAAATGGTACCATACATCTGTATATTGCACAATGATAGTTTTAAAGGCAAATGTAAGAGCATTTAATTCGTTTGTAGAATCACTGAAGTTACACAACTCGCGTTTCTTAGGTGGTACACCCATATATGTTTTGTTCTTACCAGAACAATGGGAATGCTGAACAAAACGAACACAACTGCTTTTACAGTATTTCACTTCTACATGCAAACGTTCTACCAGCACTGTCTGACATCAGCTTGCTGATGAGTAAGGAAGGACTAAAAGGAAAAGGAACTATCTTCGTTTTCGGCACAGGTGGTTGACAAATACAGGGAAGGAACATGAGTAAGATATAATATGATAGGGCTCTTGATCATTAGTGTTCGATAGAACCCCACTGCCTCCTTTCTACATTCAAAGCAAGTTCTGGTTCAAAGAGCATGATCTCTTGGTACTGCCAGTGCCCCCGTATGCTTAGTCATCTACTTACGCTTTACTTGCTTTGAGTCTCGCTGAGCTCCCACTGAAATTCTGTACTCTCAGGGGACTGCCAACACTGGGAGAGCAAGCACTGGTGACCAGGCATGGTGCATGTTATCTTTGCTACTCAGGCATTCTCCATTGTCCCACAGGCTTTATGTACAAAACCCGAGTTCAAAGCTAAAGTTATGAAGAATCTCAAGACAATGACAGCAGAGTATTAAACTGAGAACGAGGCCCTTCTGAGCACAGGGCCATGTGTGACCACACAGGTCCCACGCCCATTAAGCCAACCTAGGCAGGAGCAGGTGAGAAGTAACCCAGACCCCTGACTGAGAAGCCTGATGCTCATCTGTCCTCATCAAACGAATAGTCCCATCTGCAGCAAAAAAACTTCAGCAAGCCTCCATTTTGATCCATTGGGGTTTTCTTCTCCTCTCACCAAGTTCCATGCTGTGAAAAGTCCACCACTTTCTGGTGATGGTGTCACAGCTTTGAAGAGAGAATTCATCTGCTGATTTCTTCGAGGTCTGCTGAAGCCTTGAGTTGGAGCCCAGGCTTGGAAAAATAAGCATCCATCCAATCCCTACCCATCACTTTGGAGCTTGGCTCCAAGAAGCTTCTGCCTGATATGTACTTAAGTTACACCATCTACAAATGAATGAAATAGTATTTAGGTTGCTTTATGAATAGTTATGCGAATTATTTAGTTACTATTTATCTCACCCTTGAAGTCCGCCCAGGAATCTTAGTCCAGGATGATAAGTTCTTAGAAATGACTTTGGCAGTAAATCCAACTGACGTTAATATGGAAGAAGTAGGACTTGAGTCTCAAAGGGTCGGGAAGACAGTCCTATATTCCTGATAGTCCCCAGTGGAAAGGGAATCTTGCCTTTCTTCATCAACTGCCTCCTTATCCTCTAAAGAGCAAAGCTAGAAGGCACCTCAGAAATGTGAGGTAGACTAGAGTGGGAGTAGAATGGCATTAAAAATGCAGCCAACTTAGAGAACCAAGACAATACTGATCCTCCAACCTTGGTTCAAAGGAGTGTAAGGGTTGTGCTTTTCAACCTTAATCTAGTTTTCCTTTACTGCCTGGTCTTTTAGGTGACAGCAAAACCTTTGTGTGAAATATTTAGGTTGAACTTAAACTACTGAGAATACCTAGAGAAAAGGGGGAAAGGAATTGCTCTTATTTATTCTTTTTCTATAGGTACCAGTTGGGAAAAAACAACAGGTTCCATCCATGAAGATCCAGATTTCTAGCTCCAGAGACTCTTGGTAATATTTGGTGAGGAGGCCAGGCTCTGATGGCAGTTCATCCTATTGGAAGCCCATGGGCTAACTGTTAGGGTTCACTGGTCCCAGGACTATAGGTCCTACCCTGACCACCACATCTTGGGTACTGAGAACCACCAAGCTTTGCAAATATAGCCTCAAACTAGCCTCAATCTGCGGCAGGTGTCAGGATCCCAATTCACTGTGAGCATTATTTGCTTCAGTTTACTTTTCTATATTGAATTCACCCAGATTTTGAAAACAAATTGTTCAGGAAGGTGACGGAAGAGAAAAGGGAAGAGCAAAATAGCCACTATCCCTCCCTGAAAATTCCTTCTTTGGCCACTTCCACCAAGGCAAGAGGCCTTCTCCTATTCTACATTAACCTACTGATCTACAAGCTCTCAGATTTTTAAAAGCTTAACCACCTCCATTGCGTGTTCAGGGAATCTGATGAGCTGGGTATTTGGGGACAGAAATCAGTGAGCTCACTCCCTAACTCGGCCTGTAACCTGGGGCCAGGTGACCCTTCTTCCAGGCTTCAGTTTCTCTAAACAGATCAGAAGAACAGCTCCCTTTCTTTTTCTAGAAGGTAGGGTCTTGAGTCTGGAGCAAGTAGTCTCCCTCAGCAGCAAATACTATATTCTCTTATCTCTTCCCCCAGTCTCCAGAGACCCTGTGATCAGATAGGTTGACTGAACGACAGTCAAACCCAGGGTTCTAGTTTAGGCTCTGCTGCCCTAACCTAGTGAATGTAGGTGATTCCCTTGGCCTCATCCTTAAAACAAGGGGGTCAGAGTTAACCAGGCCCACAGTGTGTGCAATCTCATGACTGTGGCATAGAGCAAGCTGAATAATTCTTGTCCTTAAGGAGCTCCTAGGTGCTTGGAGGAGTGGACATGTTTAAGGTGAAGGTATTGTTGTCACTCTTTTCACAGTCGTCTTCCATAGTCCTGGGAGGGAGTGGTCAGTGTTGCTCAGGTCTCAGAAAACAGGTTCCTTTGGGCCCATTAATCCCTGGTGTCTGCACTCCACAGACTGTCCACAGCAAATACAACACCAGACTGAACAAGGGTCCCTTTTCATTCATATATATATATGCCCAGCCGGACAGCACCCCGGTGATCCTTCCACTAAGAGGAGGGAATCTAGCGTAAGGTTCAGGGCAGGAGCCAGACAGCCTGGATGAAAGTCAAACCTGCTTAAATAGCTCTGAGACCTCAGACAAGTCCAGTGTTCTCTCCGTTTCCTCATCTGTAAGATGGGAACAATAATAGTACCCGTCTCCTAGGCTTACGATGAGGAGTACATGAATACATATAAAGAGCTTAAGATACTGCCTGGCGTATAACAAGTGCTCATCAAATGCTTGCTATCATTATGAGAGTTGTCTTATTCTTAAGGCATTTCTGTCCCTAATCGCCACCCTTCTGGGCCCCTCTTGGGAAACTGCCATGTGTTTGCAGGGGATTTCAAGGAAAACATAAATACTCGGTACCTAGTTTGGCTCTAGAGGGCTGTAAGCAGGATGCAGATGGAGCAAGTTGCAGCATGATGAAGGCTGGGCCCTGCTGAGAGCTTGGTGCATCCCTTTCAGGGCCTGGGAGTAAAATGGACCACAAATCCCTAATCAGAAGGAAACTCCTCAAAGTCATGCATCTGAGACTCCATCCAAACATTAGTAATTCTCCTGTGTTACAATCCAGACCAAAGTTGTGTTTCATATGTAGCTGAACATCCCATTTTGAACCCATTGGAACCTGTATATTGGCTAATACTGGTGGCCCAGAGCAGCAAGTTATTCTATGAATCAAAACATTTGGTGTCAGGGTGGCTGGTTGGCTCAGTTGGTTAGAGCTCAGTGCTCATAACACCAAGGTTGCCGGTTCGATTCCCACATGGACCAGTGAGCCGCACCCTCCACAACTAGATTGAAAACAATGACTTGACTTGGAGCTGTGCTACCGGTGGACAGCCGGTTGGCTCATTTGGTTAGGGCACAGTGCTCATGACACTAAGGTTACGGGGCAGAAAAAACACACTGTTCCCCAATAACAAATTTAAAAAACATTTGGTGTCAGCCCTAGAGATGAGGAAATGAGAGGACAGGCCAGGCCAGCCCTGGGTCTGAGTCCTCCATTCTTCCCGTAGTTCCTGGAGCCAGTGGTTTCCCTGCTCTTTATGGCAGCGGCTCCTTCGTTTTCTCTCCTCGTCATCAGAAACCTACCTTCTCACTTCCCTCCATTGACTTCAGGTAGTGAAGGATGAGTAGGAGCAGCGAAGCTCCTGTGGTGACTGAAGGCAGGGTCCTTGTCATTTACAGTTAAGGAGAAGTGCCGCCTGTGATGTTAGCTGTGCAGCCTCTGCCTTCCCTACCCGGTGCAGTCCCTTATGTCACAGGAGCCATCACTGACCGTTAACCAGAGGTGGGTGAACAGAGCCCAGACAAGTTACAGATCAGGATAGATGGAGTATAAGCTTGAGGGCTTGCTGATAAAATCCATTACATACCACCACCACCCCACCTCGATTATTATTTTTTTTTAAAGATTTTATTGGGGAATTGGCGGAGGGGAACAGCGTTGGGGAATCGGGGAAGGGGAAGTTGCTGTCTTCTTGTTCTTCAGTTTAGTTGCGGAGGATGTTGCTTCACTGTTGGTATCGTCATTGCGCTCTTCCCGGATGAGGCAGATCAGTCGCCGGCCTCTGGATGTCGCTCACCGCGGCTATTGGCAGCTCACACTTGGCTGCCAGCCGCTCACGCTGGCTGCGGGCCACTCACTGTAGCCTATGGCAGCCCACTGCAGGAGGGGCTGCAGCCCACACCATCACCGGAGCTCGCACAGCCCAGCTCCAGGTGGAGCTGTTGTTAGCTGTAGAGGGCAGTGTCACTGGCCCTCATGTGGGATCCGAACCGGGGCCGCTGGCATCCCAAAACCAGCGCTTAACCAATGCGCCACTCGGCCGGCCCACCTCGATTATTTTTAATGGTAGTTCCCAAAGTCTTTTCAGGCATGGGACCTAAAGAATTCTACTCTTGAATTAGGTCCACAGCTGTCAGCCTTCTAGTTCATCCCCAAATTGTGGAAGTTCAATGCATTTTTCAAACATGTAATGAGTCCTTTTTGTCCACCCTTGGCGGGGTGTCTGCGGGATTATCTTAGGGAGGGAAAAAATGGTGGACTGCTTCATCCTGGTGATAATTTATGCTCCTAAGACAGGTCCTATTTGCTCTGTGAAAATGAGACCATGGAACGAGAAGGAATGTCGGATGTTTCCACTGGTCCTGGTTGGGGCTTAACCAGGTGTGTCCCACTACCCAGGTTCCCCTTACGCTTGGAAACTTCTGCTAATGCTGAAGGGAACTCCACTTTTGATAGTGTGTTCTAGAGAGCCCAATTAGAGCCCAGATTGGGGCTGGTTCTGTATTTCAGAATACCAGCTACACTAATTATCCGTTTTTTTACTTAGGGCAGGTTATTTAGCCTCTCCAAGCTCTACCTTTTCAACTTTAAAATGGAAATTGTAATAGGAACAGTTTCATTGAGTTGCTGTAAGGACTGAATGGAATAATGTATACATACCTCTTAGCACAGTGCCTGAGGTTAGTAAATACTCCAGTACCAGCTATTGTTACTCTTGATGTCATGTCAGACGAAGAAGGGAGAGGCACTCTTATATGCTTTTAACCTTCCTGGATGGCAAGTCTTCCCCTTATTCTGGGTTCCTCCTGAGCTATGTATCATTCTGTAAGTAGGTGAGGCACAGAGCCCTTTGGGTACCCTAAAAGAAACAAGGCCACTGTTAATCAAAATCAAACTGTGAGCACATGTTAATTATAAGAAAGACTTGAAAGATCTCCTACCATCTCTTGGGGATCCTACTATTGCATTGATTAACTATGAACCAGAAAATAAATATGAGGAAATAAGGTTTGTGTCACCTGGTTGACCTGAAGACTATGAGAAGTGGAAAAGCTTGGCTCAGAGCCTCCATAGTCCATCTTGCCACCTTTTGTCAGCCATTTTAAGTCCTTCATCTGAGAGGCAGTCCATGTCCATCATTGGGTTTCTCAGATGCTTGAGTTTAAAAGCTCCTAAGACTAGGCAGGGACTATTTCCTTTACTCTGCTGCTTAACAGTATCCAGGCTCCATGACCGCCTTGTCTCAAGCTTATAATAAAGATCCTTTAGTGACGATGAGTCGAAATATTTGTGGGGAGAGGATGACTAGAAAGCTAAAGCATTTTCAAAATTCGAAGGGCCAAAGAAGTGTTAGCTTCAAAGCCTCAGCCCCGGATCTGGGATCAGCCCCCATAGGAACGACCTTTATTTGTTCCAAGTTGCAACTGGAGCCCATGAGTTGAACCTTGGCACTCAAGCTGTCTCTAAAATTCAGGAACCCCTGGGTTCTCTGAAAGCTGGACTGAGCCCAGGTCTTTTGCTGAGGGCTCTCATTTTCTGGTAGAGAAAAAGTCCGTGGCCTCTGGGCAGAGATTGGTTTTAAAGAGAAATAAAGGAAAGGTGGACCAGAGAAGAGAATTTTTACTTAGGAGCTCCCTCTACTGGCTCTTCGAAAGAAATTCCAAAGGAATCATTCTGCCCTGCCCTATGGGTATTCTTTGAGGCATTTGAGCACCTTGGTGCCTCGAACCAAGAAGAAAATAAGGTATCCTGAGGCACCAAGGAAGATGCAACTCCACAAGTTGGTTTCTCCTGCCTCCTTCATAATTTCATCTAATATTTATTGGGTGCCAACACAGTGCTAAACATCTTACTTGCATGTGGCAGGTTTTACAAATGAGGTAGCCAAGACCTGGAGAGATTAACTTCCTGGTGTCACCAGAGACTAGCAAACCACTTCAGTGACCCTCATTGTTCTTAGAATTCTCCTGAGTGAGAACTCAAGAGAAGCAAGGGGTGATGTGAAATGGGAATTAAAACTTGTTCCCATCACCTAACATACGAGGTTTGACAATTAAGTTCACGAACTTGTTGCAACAATGTTGCTAACCTTTTCTGAGATCAGAGGGATTATGAATTTGTACCAACTGGACAAACAGTTAACCAAGTTTACTATTTGGAAGTGCTGAAAAGGCTGTGTGAAAAAGTTAGACGACCTGAACTTTTCACCAACAACTCATGGCTGTTGCATCATGACAATGCATCAGCTCACATAGCACTGTCTATGAGGGAGATTTTAGCCAGTAAACAAATAACTGTTTGGGAACACCCTTCCTACTCACCTGATCTGGTCCCCAATGACTTCTTTCTTTACCCGAAGTTAAAGGGAATATTGAAAGGAAGACGTTTTGATGACATTCAGGATATCAAGGGTAATAGGACAACAGCTCTGATGGCTATTCCAGAAAAAGAGTTCCAAAATTGCTTTGAAGGATGGACTAGGTGTTGGCATCGGTGCATAGCTTCCCAAGGGGAGTACTTCGAAGGTGACCATAGTGATATTCAGCAATGAGGTATGTAGCACTTTTTCTAGGATGAGTTCACGAACTTAATTGTTAGTCCTTCGTAAGTCAGTTGTGCTGGCTTTGGGATTGCTCCATAAACTTCCTGAGGCCTAGAGCATTTCAACCTTGCTTTTTTTAAAAAGCCAGCCCATGAGGCAATTAATTACAGGGCAGTGCTTGTCCAATCTGTGCTCTCACTGTGATGCTCAGACCGAAGAAAGCAGCATAACTAGCACAGTGACTAAGAAGAATTTCCATTACAGAGGTGAGGCCCTTTTCCAAATTTGTGGAACATGTTCACACCTATGTTTTTAAAATTAAAATCCTGTGAGGTAGGTAAGGCAGGCAGCAATACACCCCTTTTATATGTTGGGAATTTAGAATGTTGAGTGACATGTTCCAGATTTTGGTTTGGAGCAAATGGCAGAGTCAAGACCGGAATCTTCACTCTCAGCTTAACTTCTGACATTCTGGTTGGTGTTGGTTGAAACTGGGGTGTAGACAGGGCCTTTTAACTGCAGAAAATAAAGATTGTGAAACTACCTCCTTGAGTTACATACAGATGTTGTCCTGAGTCACTACTTTCCATTTCAGAGTTGGTTCACAATTGAACTCCCTTGATATTGAGTCATTTGGGAATTAGGAATTACACACACCACTTATCTTTTTAAGGGAGGTCTCTCACCAGACCACATTTTAAAGGTATCTAGGTCCCTGGGAGAACCCCAAATATTATTTAAGCTCTCCTGTACCATGCAAGGATGTAATCCTTTTCATGCAGGAGAACCTCAAAGTATTTCCACATTGGTTCTTCTTGGGAATGTGAGATATGGGCAAGTCACAGGCTCCCCAGTCCTATTTGGGTTGGGTACTGTTCTCCAATTTCACAGCTGTGTCCCTATATCTACACAGTGGGACAGCAGCCACACCAGATATCACCTAGAACCCCCCTAAACTGACCCAGGACCTCCTACTAGCTTCTCCTTCCCCTGTAGGCAGAGTGATTCCATACTGGGATCAGAATGGTACTTGTTGATAGTAACACAGCAGATACCAGAGCGGGTTTTCTGCAGCACCTCCTGGACTATTGGGCTGTCACTGTCCTAAACAGAGTGGTTGAGTTAAAAATATTTGTCCATGACGTAACCTCCTGGCCCTCAGCTACCAGTGGAAGCAGCTCTCTCTCTGGTTTGACTTGTTAATACCACAAACTCTACTTTGCCAGAAATGTGACTTCTTGATGAATAGTGGGTCCAGACCTGCCAACTTGTATTTGGCCACCTGCTGGTAAGGCTGAGCATCTCTTTACCTAACGGTAGCCTTGAATATCTGCCCCTCATGTCCCTGACACCCCCAGGGAAGCCAAAGTGATACCACAGAAAGAGGGGAGGGGAGAGCCTGGAACTGAATGCTCACCGGGAACTAACTGTGAGTGATGGAATATAGACCGCTGACACCGTATCCCTTTCATTCTTGCTTGTTGTAGGAGCGCCAAAGACCAAGAGGAGACCAGATGAGTTTTCAAAGCAGTCCTCAAACACCCAGGACACACCTCATCCTTTGCCTCGTGCTTTCTGCAATGTTGCTGCTCACCTTCATCTTCTTATTAACCCTCATCATAATTTCCCCTTCCTGATCACCATCCTTCCTCCATTCACTACGCACTGAGTTCTTTCTCCAAGGTGACCCTCTCATGGGCAGTGGCTTTGCTCTCTGTTTGGCAAGTTTCCCTGAGTTACATCCAGGTGGCTAACATTAGTTTCGCTCTCTCCTACTCCTGTCTCATGCCAGACTCAGCCCAACAGCCAGCCCCAGGTCAGGAAAACGACAGCAAATCCTACCTTTTCCAAAATGAAGTCTCAAGACTCTCTGCCAGAGCAGTCATACTCAATGCAGGTGCCCAAGGTATCTGAGTGTGATGTAATTGAAACCAGATGGAAAGACCAGAAATCCCTTAATCCCAGTGAGATACAGTGAAAGAGCTTACTCATGACTGTTTAGAGTGATTGAGAATGTGGGGGTAAGGAGGAGAGAGAAAGATCCTCAGAATTGGATTGCCCGTGAACCTAGGATGGAATCATCTAGATTTTTTCCTCCAATTAAATTTGCATTTCATTCTACCACATTGCGATGGCTTCACTCTAGACATTTTCATTTGAGACCCAAGGCTTTTCTTCATGGTTTCTGAGCTCCAGGTTCCCGGATGGTGAGGTAAGTGACATTTGTCAGCACTGTCTAGAGTGATTTATAGTGATCTCAGAAACCCAGGGCTGATGAGCCAGACCCACCCTGTTAGGATGTACACTTGGTCCTCCATGGGTTCCTACTGACCTGGTTGCCCAGCAATAGATGTTAGTCCAGCCTCACAATGTCAATTTAGACCTCTATGAAACAAAACATACCCCCAGGATTAACCAAATAGGACTTGTGGAGGTCACAGTGCTCTCAAAGACCATCACTATAAAAAGTGTGGTTCTCAGAAAACCCACTATACCCAGAAAGTGTATTTTCTCTCCCCTACTTTTATTTCCACTTTTAGGGGTAAGCTAGAACTAATGGAAGATGCCAGGTTTTCACATGTGAGGTGACGGTTTCTCTTCCCATGACAAGATTCAGACCCTATTTTTTATTTAACTCATAGCCTTGCCACTAAGTAAAACAAAACAAAACAAAACAAAACACAAAATTGGCCAATCCAGCAGAGACATTAGTCCATTCTTCTTTTCCACAGCCTACATTTATTGGACTAGGAATTTAAAAAATGGCAGTATCTATGTTTTACTGTTGGCCTATCAGATATACAGATCCAAGCCTAGTAGACCAGCCCCTACTTTCAGGGCTGTTTTAATAGTGAAAGGATACAAAGTTCAGCTAATTCAAACCCACTAGATCCTTCCCCATGAATCTGTGATTGAGCTGTCTCTCTGCCCACTGAATTTAGGTGGGGTAGACAACTGTCCACCAACCACAAGATGAAGGCCAAACTCATGTAGGTATCTTGAAGCACCCTTAGATTGTTCTTTTCTTCCCATGGTCCATGCTTTTCAAACTCTGATCCTTTTCTGTTAAGCCTCTGCTAAACCAAAGCACGCTGGCATCCTGAACCCCACCCCACCCCCGCCCCTCAGCATCAGCCCTGGCCTCCATCATGTGCTTGCTCTGGCTTCCTTGTCTTTGCTTAGAGCCTCACCATGAAATCCACTCTAGATATTCCTGGGTGATCCCCTAGATCCCCATTCTCCCAAATGTGCCTTCCATTGGCAAGGCATGGGAAAACCTATCATCTGGTTCTCCAGGGCATTCAGCAGTTAGAGTGGTGTAGGGAGGGCAAGGAGGGCATTTGAAGGACCTTGCTCCTTGATAACAGAGCTGCACAAAGAGCAGACTTTGCCTTTACTGTTCTGAAGCTGAACACTGTGGTTGCTTTCAGAAAGATAGAGTTGAGACTGGTGAGTGCTGATGGCAGCTAAAAGGGGGGTGATGGAATTCTAGTCACTTTTCTCCAGCATGCAAGTGGTCCTCAAACCTCCAAATATGCTGGCTTCTAAGAAATGTTTCCCAAGACTGAATGAACCTCCTGATCAGGGTAAGTGATGAAAACATGTTATTTCACAGGGCAAGGGGATTGTGGAATAGCTTGTATTATACATGCTGTGACTCAACTCCCCCACTGTGCTAATGGCCAAGCCTCTAAAGTTTGCAGAATCAAGAAAATGATCAGAGATGCCAGTTTCTAAAGGGGTGAAGGAGTACTCAGACAACTAGCCAAACCAAATACACATTTGCTGCTGTTCTCACCTTAAGACAGCTTTCTTGGAAGACAGGACTGGGAAATTTCTAACTCCTCTCTCAATGCGACCCAAGGAGCTTCCTCAATGAAGGTGAAAACATAGTTGGTTGGGTGTAGCAGCCTGCATGGGCATAAAGTTCACTGCTTATTTACTCTACACTGGTTGACTTCAGATAAATCCTTTGAGTTTTAGATGAGCTGGGGGCTTTCCTTGATAGAGGATGGAGGGTGTCTCTTCTCAGGCAGATAGCCCTGTGATGGGGCTAATGATGAGGTGGGTGATGGTGTCTATGGGCTAAAGGGCTCCTTAGGAGGAATACATTGGTTTCATTATTCAGATCGCTACTGAGAAAGTCCCAGACATATCCAATTCCAAATGAGAGAGCCTAGAACTATAACATAGAAGACCAGATATAGGAATAAAGACAACATGATATAGAGGTACGGGCATAAAAGTTGGAGCCATACAGACATGCATTTCTTTGGGTCCCTCATTGTACAACCTCAAGCTCTAAGACTTTTGGACAAGTCACTTAAACTACCTGGTCTCCACCTCTTGAGCTTTGAAATGGGGAAAATAGTAATTACTATTTTCAAAGATTTCTGTGCTTTACAATCCAATGAGGTAGCATTATTATAATGAACCCATAGAATTGCCTTAAGTGTTATATAAGATAATTTATGTAAAAGCACCTGGTATAGTGTCTGACACAGAGTAGGTATTCAAACACTATTGGTGTCTTCTTCTCCTCTCCATCCTTTACCAAGACCAAAATAGTTCTCCTTGATGGAGACACCTTTAGGCAAAGAGGAATCTCTTTCCTTGACTTCTTCCCTGATTTGACTATTGGTTGATTTCCTGGGAGCAGGGGTGTTTTTGTTTTTGTTTGTTTTTTCCCCTCCTCCAAACTTTACCTACTGGCATTTTTCTTGGTGTTTGGAGAGGAGACAAGAGACAGAGGTGGGACATTTCTAGGCTTCACTGACCCTGAAAGGAGAAGACTTAGTTCTTTTCAAGGGCTTTGTGACAGCAGCCTATCCCCCACAGGCTCTCTGGGGGAGCATTAGGAGAAGCTAGTCTTCATGCTTGGGATGCCAAGGAATGGGTTGGCAGTACAGAAGGCAGTTTGCATCTTGGACAAGTTCCATGTCAGTCTATTTTCCCTGGGTCCTAAGCTTGACTGCTCTGACAGGAATTGGGCACCACAGCCCTTAGCAAAGAATGACAGGACAGCTCGGAAAGCCAAGGTCACCAGCTCCAGTCCAGGAATGCACCAGAGGATCTGACTGATGTGTAAGGAAAATGGAGATGCTGAGCCCCTGGAGGCCTATCTTTCTGCAAATGTTTCTGCTGAGCTTCCTCCCCACCCCACCGGACCCCACCGGACCCTATCCCCCAAGCTCCCACCCCTCATCCAACCTGTCAGTTTGATTACAGTAGCAACATAGGGACAAGGCAGAGGTGCGCCCTCTTCTGGGAAGGGGGAGCAGAGACCTTGAGACCTTCAGGTAGCCAAGGTTAGATTCGTATAATTTTGGCTGCTGCCCTCAAAGTTTTGACATGTAGAGTCTGAGCACATTTCTTGTATTTCCAACTTTACTTCATTTGTTAGGGATAGATTCAGGGTTTGCTGGAAGCTGGAAGGTGACACCCAAAGTGATCTTAAATGAACCTGCCTTGATCTCACCACCAGACACAATAGCACCTAACCACCACAGAAAGCACAGAAATAGAAAGCAAGTTACATTATTCTAAATTGTCTCTTCTATCTATATAGTTTATATACAAAATATATGGTGTCTGTGAATGTGAATTTATGCTTACCCATACCTAGTTTCATCTCTTTAAAAACATACCTACTCTATGCCTTTAAAAACATGTTTAGCTTGACACTTTCATTAATCCAAGAAGACTTCATTGAAATGCTGTCAAAAGATGATGGGAAAGCTTTCCTGTCTATTGGGCCACATCTGCTGTTCCCATGTGATAAGCCATCTTCAGTGGAAGAACCAGGCCCACCTACCTCTCATTGATATTTCTTCTGACTGTCTGACTGCACACTCCCCACTGCAGCAACATTCTCACATGCATGCATACATCCATTCACGGAGCTAAAAATAAATAGCTGCTGATGGGCTGCCAGAGGGTGTCCTCCCGTGCTGAGCAGCTGTCCTCCATCTCCCTTTAGTGGGCAAGGCTGAAGCCACAGACAGGAACCGAGGTGGTACAGGACGGGCTTAAGCTTAAACCACAATCTCTAAGGCAAGTTACAAAGGATAGGAGTGCCTAAGGAGGGAGATGAGAGGGTATTAAAAATCACCCTGATTAAATATCAGCCCCATGATCACTGTCTCCCAGGCTTGGTGCCCGAAATCTTAGTGGTAACTTCTGGAAAACTGTTTATTAGCATCAAGGAAAACCATTGTCAGGGAAAGTTGATAAAGGGGGTTAGTAAAGGAGAGGAACCAATGCATCAAGCCATGTCTGTAAATAGCTCTCTGCCTCCCCCTTCCCCTTCAGGGCACAGGTTATGTGAGGTGGATCTGGGATACTGTGTAGATTTGCAGAGGGTGATCTCTGTGTATGTGATTTTGTTCCGATCTTCCAATCTGCAAGCATTCTTCCCACCTCCAACACTCCACCAATCAATAAACCCTTTGTCATGTTGAGGTGTAGCATGTCTTCTGCTGAAAACCTCAGTCAGGTACAACACATCAAGACACATACGCTCACACATATTTTGTCACCCTCATGAAACAAGCTTCATTCAAATTGGTTTAAAAATAGCTCTAATGCATTGAGTTCATTTTTCAGGGGCATTATTTTAAGAAGAAAAAAGATCCTCTGGCCTTTGAGAGGGGGAAAAAAAAAAGAGTACACCGTCACCTAGTCTTAAAAAGTCCTGATAACATCTCAAGAGACGAAGTATTTGCAGTCTTTGTTGAATTTTCTCCTCCTCTACCATTCAACAAAAGTTGTTTATTCGCTAAATGTCCTGCCGTCTGGGTATTTATAGAGGTGGGTTTCCTTTTCGGATGGCGGGAAGAGGGGAAAGCTGCAGCAAACCCCATCTTGTCCCTCTCCTCTGACAGCCTCCCCCCACCCCCAGTAACTGACTCCTTGGAGGCAGATGGATTTATGAATCTCATCCACCACCACCACTCCAGACACACAGGGCAGCCCCTAAACGCTGCTAGCCACTTGCAAAGGGCTGTGTGTGTGTACGTTTAATTGTAGGTTTATTTGTTCCTGCTCTGGGAGTCTGTCTGTCTGTAACTTGGATGATTGCTCTCTGGGAAGCTGTAGCTGGCTGATTCCGTGGGAGACCAAGCAGGATGCGTGGGCGCAGGAAACAAGAGGAAAAAGGAGGGAGCGAGAAAACGGGAGCAGGGGAGAGAGCGGGAGCGGTAGAATCTGTTATTTGCGTCACCCGAGGAGTCGGAGCTATCAGCCCGACAAACACACAGAATTAATCTGTTTCTGCTACAGTGGCCAGTTCCGAAAGGGCGGGGAAAGGACGCTTGCGCGAATCTGTGAGGAGTCGAGTTTGCACTGGGCGGCGAGGCCGTTTGGGAAAGGGGCTGTCCTGCTGGGCACGCCCTCGGGGCCCCGCACGCCCAGTGCAGACGAGGCTGCAGCCTCCTCTGCAGCTGCCCAGCCCTAGCCTGGGGTGGCGCCCGCCTCGGCTGCCTCGCCAGCTTAGTGGCTGTGCGGAACACAAAGCTCTGTCTCCGAGCAGAAGCCTTTTCCCGGCTGAACCAGACCCACCAAAGAGGAGAATCTGCACGTGACGTCAGTAGCTGATGACTGACGCAGGCTGGCAAAGGAGACTCAAGGCGGCTGCTCTGCGCTGCCTTCATGAGTCTATTTTCTCCAGCCCCCTCGTAGTGAATTACTAGAACGCAACACACACACACACACACACACACACACACACACACGCAGCTTTCAAAATATACATTTCCAAAGGCGGTGTGTTGCAAACACAGCGCGATTTTGCAAAGCTTGGGTGGGAAACGTGGGAAGGGTACGGAAGATTCCCCCCACCCCCTCATTTGGGAATCTCCATCGTGGATAGCATCAGACTCTAGAGCTTTCTTGGGAAGCTCCTCTGGGAAAGGGGCCTAGTCACCCCCTCCTCTCCATCATGTAGGGAATCTGGTCAATAGAGACATGCAGCTCTAAAAGAATACAACCACTCCAAAGCCTTCTGCTCGGGGAGACTGAGAAGAGCTTGCAACAGGCAGAGGCAGACGGGAGTTAATGGGAGGAGGGAGAGAGAATATAAGAAATATTTGGGTATTTTTCTCCTTTGAAAAACATCATCTGCAATAATGCAAGTGAGTCTGATGGTGCAGAAAAAAGTGAGGAGGGGGCGCTTAATGCACATTTAATATTTTGGACGTATCGTTCCAGCGAAATGCCTTTGTGTGTGGAGGTTTTTTCAGTACTTGCTAAAAATAGCATCAGGGTTTGATCGTGTTCCAGAAATAGACCGAGGGCTGCACTGGGATAAAAAAGCCAGCGCGGGTGGAAGAAAACCTGGACTTCACCGCATCCCCCCTCCCCACTATGTCTGGAAATTAATTGTTGGATTTTTCCTCTCCTCTTCTGTCTCCTTCTCTCTTTCCACTTTCTCTTCCCTCCCCCTATGTTTCTCTTTCTCTCTCTTAAGGAGTTCCCGTTTGGGTAAGTAATATTATGTCATGTGCATGCCGCAGACTGTGAGTATGAGCTGAGGCTTACTTTATGCATGCTCTGAGGTTCTTTCTGGCTGCCTTTTTACCCCTTTCTAAAGAGGAGGGTGGGACTGAGTAGAGAGTGAGGGGTATACCTGTGTGTGTGCATAATGAATTTTGGGATGCATGCAAAGGAACTGAAAGAGGAAATTCTTGCAGAACCGGGAATCACCCTGACGAATATCTGAATCAATAGCTGCTGCAACTCCCTTTCCCTTTATGGGTCGGCGCTGTTGAGCCCGGTTCTCTCTACTGTCCCCCTCCCCTCCCTATTTTCTCTGTCTTAAAGGGTGCCCAGATATGACTTAATGGGCCATCTCTCTGCGAGATTAATGGAGACGATGCGCTATAGATTAAAATTGCATGGATAGGGCTGGGAGGTAAAGGGGGTGGGGGTGGGAATGCCTATTCCTTCGACAAACTTCCTTATGCGCTCTGGTTGGGGAGCCGGAGGACAGCGACCCTGGTCCTGGCCGGCCTAGGACGCGGTAGCTGTCCATGGAAGGCAGGTGCTGAAAATTCCTCCGTCCTCAGCGAGTTCAGCTCCGAGCGCCAGGGGGCGGGGTTGGCGCCAGCTGCGGATAGCCCCGCCCTGGATGCAGAAGGAGAATGCGGAGAGGAGGGGGTTAAGGATGTTCAAAGGGGATAGTCGTGACTTCGGTGAGAGCTTTGGGGAAAAGGAGGGGTGAGTGGGAAGGAAAGGAAAAAAAATTTAAGGAGGGGGAGCAAAGTGTTAGATTTGAGGATGAGCCAAGGCCCAGCGCTCCAGGAACCGAGAGCCGGTGCCTCACTGGCTTTCTCCGCAGAGGCCGGGCACTATCTGGGTCTCCATTCCCAGACGCCGCACCTTCCCGCCAGTGGGTTTGAAAGATTTCTCTCCGGTGGTGGTGACTCTCAAAATAAGAAGCTATAGGTTGCTTTATTCGGACTCTCGTCCCCTCCCACTTTTTGCCACCCCCCCCCCATGCTCCCACATTCTGCAATTCTTGTGAGGTGTGTAAGGATGTGTCTGTGCATTATGGCATTTTTCTCACTATTCCCTCTTCGCGTTCTAGTCATAGGAGCCCCAAATGAGTTGGTGGTGGAAAGACTGAATTAGAAACCAAGGCACAGGAGTTGGTGCGATGCGCAGAGAATCCAGGCTTGGGAGCATCGCAGGGCGCCTTAAAACTAAAAGCCAAAAGGATTTCTGAAAACCGGCTCTGAGGCAAAGTGGGGTGGGGGAGCGGTTCTACTTCTAGTTGCCAAATGTTATTGGGGAGACTATAAACTTCTGGGATTATGGGCTCTACCTAGACTGAGATTCACTGCAACCAGCTCCAGACATTTTGGCCAAACCTGTAGCCAGACAGGTGAGGAGGGAGGAAGGTTATCAGAGGCCAGAAAGGGAATGGATATCACGAGCACACAAAGACATTTATACTGATTGACTCCTCTAGAGGATAAATAAAAACTCATCCTCAAACTGGCCCATAAGGGTGGGCTGTAGACGGTGAGGAAAATGAGGCAATCTTAGGGACCTGCAGCACGCTTGCGTGCATGCAGGGATATTTTCTGTGTAAGTAAAAAAGAAATAATAAACCCGGGAAGGTGAGGTTAAGTATCTGGGGGGGGGGGGTTAGCCTTCAGGCGAGAAGAGCCTAGCTGCTTTCTGTTCCCTCTGCCCCATCCTCAGTCCAGCAACAGCCTTTGGTTTAGTGACCCGACCCCCAGGCAGGGCATTCGAAGTGCAGCCCTGGGAGTGGGGAGGGGGGTAAGGAGGATGGGTCGAATTATTTTTAGCTCAGAAGCAGTTCCTCTCTGGGAAGACTCCCTGGCTGAAACTGAGTATTCCTGAACTCATAATAGTAACAGGGGCTGTTACTGATGTGGAGAAGAACACAAATAACGCTACATCCCACACTTTTGTCTTGACAATTCAGCTCAAACCAAAGCTGCTCGCAGCCTCTCGGCCCACCCCTCGGCCTCTTCGTCACTCATCCGGACCTACTCCTTCCCGTTCCCAAGCCTCTCCCCTGTCAGCCCCGCAAGTTGCGTGGTCGTGTTTACAAATTCTGCCACATTTGCACAGGATACAGCGGGGGCTGGGGTGGGGGGAGCTGTCGGGCTGGGCGGGGTGGTAGCACAATAAAACACTTGCAACACGTGGAGCGGTGGCGGGGTGGGGGCTTGTCCAAGAGTCATTAACGGGGGAGGGGAGAAAGCCCCATGACCTCATTTCCCCCCGTACCCCCTTCCCCCCATCGCTTGACACAATGCACAAGTTTACCCCCGAACTAGAACCTATTAAATAATTCAATGGTAGCGGTGTAATTTTGGTTGGAACCAGCACGGATTCCCAAGTCGTGACTGCAAAAAGTGAGTAATGCGCGCTGGCTGCGTCATGGCTCTAGTCACAGTTCATTCCGAACTGAGAAGGAATCGTGACTTCGCCTGGAGACGTCCCCTACTTGGGAGACTTAAGGGGGGGGCACCAAGTCTGGGGGGACGGGGGTGCGGGGGAAAGACCTATCCAATGAAAACCGCTGCCAGGGGGGCATTTGAACTCCGCCGCTCGCTGCCTCGCTCTCCCCTCGCTGCCCGGTGCACCTCTCTCCCCCTTCCAGCCGGCGCGCTCACTGGCGCGCACGCTCGCTTTGCCCGCTACCCGACGAGTCCTCAACAAGTTGGAGCAAGGCAGGAACGCAAGGGTTAAGCTCGGAAAGCCGCAATTACCAAGATCGTGACCCTCCCACACAGTACAGTAACAAATACTTACCTGGGAGAGTCTGCTTTGCCGCTGGGCAAATGCCCGTGGGGGCGGGGAGGGGCGCGAGAGGAGCGGGCCCATTGGAGAGGGGCTCCTTCAAGCTGGCTGCAGTGCGGACGGGACCAGCGCGCTCCCGGGGCCTCCGGACCGAGGTAAGGAAAACGGGGTTTGTGCACAGGTCGGCCGGTGGTCGGTAGGCTCACTGGTCGGCTGAGCAGAACTTTTTTTTCCCAGTTGCCCAGCGCCGCAGCGGCGGCGGGCGCGGCCTGTGGAGCCCCCTTTGGCGCGGCGGGCGCGCAGACGCTCGGAGGGTGTGTGCGTGCGTCTATCAGTCTCAGAGCTGAGGGGAGGCAGTGAGAGGGTGGGTGGGTCGCAGAGCTGCAGGGGGGTGATGGATGGGCGGAGGGGGTGGGTTGACATTGACTTGGAGACAGTGACTACTTGGTGTAGCTATCTTTTCTCCGGGCGTGCTGAGCAAGAGAGTGTGTTTGCGCGCCCCCCTGTCCGCACGTCGATTCCAGGGTGGCAAAGAACAAATATGGCAACTTTCTCCCCCAAGTTCTTGCAATGTTTGCAGCATCCCACCCTGGTTGTGTTTTTACCCACTGGGCGTGTACTGCTGGGGAGGGAGGTGGTCAGAACGTTCTTTTGACTACACCATTCTCGGACACTGTTGTGACGAGGGTGTGGGGGAGACAAGAGAGGCCATGGGAAAGGTGGTGCTGTCCTGGGAAACAGGAGGGCAACCCCTCAAAGTTTGGGTGCATAGGATGGCGGAGGGGGCCTAGAGGGAGAGAGGGAAGAGAGAAGGAAGGTGAACGAAGGAAAGAGATCTTTCTCCTCCTTCCACCCTAGTCTCCCGTCGTCTTCCTTCTCCTTACCCCTGCAGATGCGGGAATCTCCCGTCATTGTGGGAGGCGGCGGTCTGTGAGGGGCTCGCGCCTTGTTGTTTCCCCCAACGTTCTGCAGAATGGGTAGGGAGTGGGGGGAGGGGCTGCAGCAATGAAAGGGCACCTGAGGCGAGTGGGCCGTTAGACACCCAAAATCTTGACGGGTTTGGGAAAGGGAGTTGGGGGGAGGAGCTTCACCCTTTCTATTGAGCATTCAGAACTTTTTTTTGGGGGGGTGGGAACCGAGATATTCCCGTATTTCTAGAAATAAGATGACTAGCGTGGACTTTGGGTTTATTTTATGTTCATCCGTGCCTGTCATTTTCTGTCTCAATCTTCTGGCTTGGGTCCCGCTGGGAGAGGTCACTCTGTTGAATCCCGCCTGCTCAATATCTCGCTCCCCTCCACTCACCTGGGCTGGAATAGGGGTCCGGCCAGTTTTTTATTTGCAACAACAATATTTTAACGTGTTCCACTCTGGATTTTGTTGAATAATTAGAAATGGAAATATTTTTTCTCCCTCCCCCTTCTGAAAAAAAAAAAAGTGAGCTCTCTCCTGATTGGTGGGTGACGATTTTAGTCCTCACCAATGAGCTGGCGGCCCCGTCTGTATTTATTTAGTGCTCTGGGGGAGTTTTTCTCTTTACGCAGCGCCTGTAGTCACGGCTGGAACCTCGGTTGGGGGACTAGGGGGGACAAGAAGGGGATTTAGGGGGGAACCCGAACTGTACCTGTTCAGAGATCCACGACCTTGCAGCCGGGGCTGGCGGAGCTCTGTTAGGGGAATGGGGGAACATAGGACAGATAGGCGAGGAGGTTCGGGGTGCTGGGGCTACCGGAGAGGGGTGGAGGCTGGGCAGCGGGATCCCTGGTCTCTGTCCGCACTCCTCTTCTCGTTCTCCACACACCTCGCTGAAGGCTGTGCGGGCTGAGTTGGGGGATCGCGAATGATGTGGAGAAACAGAGGGATGGGTCGGGGGCGCGGGGAGGGGCGGGAGAGAGCGGCGGGTGGCGCGCGTGGTGGGAAGTCTGAGCCGCGTTGGAGCGCGCTGGGGAGACCCAGCCTGCTCGGCTCGGAGGTTCGGAGCCATCCTGGGCTGAAGGCGGCGGCGGCGGCGGCGGCGGAGCAAAGAAGCCAGCAGACTCTGCCCTTCGCGAATCTTTTTGCGGTCTGGGCTTGCTGTACATAACTCAATAGCCGGAAGCCCTTACCCCAAAAAGCATTCGCGGAGGGCGCACTCGTCGAGAAGAAGGCCAGCGGTCGCCGAAGCCCACACCTTCCCGAAGCGGCTCTGTCCAATCCTTTCCCAGCCCTGTCCCCGTTTTCCACGGAAGAATTCATCCTTTCCCCCCCGTCCTTCCCGCGCTCGCCGAGGCTTTTGGTCACCCGCCTGTCCGCGCGGATTCCCCCGCCCCCAACTTTTTAGCCTACTTTGTATCACAGGGGGAATTGAAGCAGGCGGTGTGCGTGTTTTCGGAGAAGTGGGAAGAAGACAAAATATCAATAAAAGTTTACAGAAGTTGTGTCTTCCCCCCACCCCCGCCCACACCTCGAATAACCGCATTCACCCGCTGGAGGAAAAAAAAAAGAAAAGACCTGGTCTTACGACCAAGTCAGTACCTGGAATACGAATCAGTTGAGGACATTTTCTGGTCATTTTTGACCCTAATAATCCAACTCTTCAATATGGGGGTGGGGGGAGCCCTTGAGGAGGGGCGGGAGGCCCTCAGCATCCTCTGTCCTAGCGCGAGGAACCTGGAGGTGAGGCGAGCCGCGGTGAATTGGGTGGCTCCGAAAAGAGGGAAAACACCCAGGCACCGCCTGCTCCCCGGAGTCCCTTCCCTCCGCACCTGCTTCCAACCTAATCTGGGGCGTTTTGCAGCCTTGGGTCCCCCCGCCCCCATCTCGTCTTTTTCAAAACTAAGTAGCACGGAAGGGGGCAAAACAGGCGAAAACTAAGGAAACCCCCGCAGAGAAGGAGCTTTTGAGAGATGCGGTTGCACCCGACTCAGAAGCTAAGCGGTAACAGCAGCAGCCCTGACCTGGCCTCCCAAGGCGTCCCGTCCTGGGGAGGGAGGCAGAACTCCAGGACTGGGGATAGCCTGTGCGTCCCCCTCCTCCCCTTCCACTCCTTGCAGTCATGACCACTTTGGTTACAAGTGACACGAATCAGGCCTTCGCCATGCTCTGCGCCCGTGCACTTCGCCAGATAGAAACACTGCTGGACGCCCTTAGGGACTGGACCAGAAGGGCACACAGACACACACGGGCGCACACAGGGGTGGACACGGATAGGATGCATGTAGGGATATGAGAGTCTAAGGCCCGAGGGCTGCGAAGCTACCCATTTTAGGCGAGGGCCTGAATTCCCTCCGCACCCCAACCACCGTTCTTCCTGCAAACTGAACGCCCACCATCATTTCCCCTCTCAGTTAGCTGAACACCCAGACTCTACCCTCTTCCGAATAAGGGAAGGGCTCTGGAGTCGAGAGTGCTGGACAGAGTCAATCTTTTTAGCTCAGCCTTGGAGAAGGCACCCAAGGCGAGGACTCTAAGCTCTAGGGCTAAATCAGAGCCCCTCTCCCCAGATAAAGGAGATTTTCCCTCCCTGATTGCGTGTTCTGAAAGAGTAAAAGGGTCTTTAAAACCTGCAAAGGAGATGGAACAAAAGCAAAAGCTCTGGGGTGTGGGGGTGTTCCTTCCTGCCTCTCACCTGGGGCCGTCTGTGGAGCGATAGCTTCGCCAAGGGAGAGGCAGAAGAGCCACGTTAGATTAAAAATAGCTTCACCCTGTGTCCCTTCAGCCTCTCTTTTGCCTTTTGCTTCTTACCTCCCCCCACCCCCCATAACTTTCCCCAGCCAGAAGAAAACCCTCCTCTCTCCAAAAGCCTGATCCCTCCACCAGATTTGGGAGAGAGGTAACTTAAGAGAAGTGAACTTGCACAGAAGGAGTTGAGGAACTGGAGCGCAGGCGGCTGGGGGTCACTGTGTCCCGAGTCCCCTCACTTCTCCCACAGAGGCTAGATTTGGGGCCAGGGCTCCAGAGCCGAGGAGCACCGGGCCGAAGCCGGCGTCGTGCACGCCAGTGCGAGTCCTCGCCTCGTTTCAATCAGACAACTGTTGCTGTCTTGAGGAAGCTACTGCTGCAGCAGCACAGCTGCTGGGCGGCTGCACGCCGAGGCCAGGGCTGTCCACTTTTAACCCAGGCTGGGGTGCTCGCGGAGAGGGGTGTCTCGCTCTGGGTGGGATCAGAGGAAAGGACCCCCTCCCCTTCCCCTTCTCAAGTAAAAATCTGTGGGGTTTTGTGCGTCTTTCCTTGCCTCCTTAGGGCGGTTGGGTCAGCTTGAGGCCAGTGGGAGTTGATCTCCCCTTTTCACCCCACTTTGCTTCAGCCAGGAAGGAGGGCAAGGGGGAAGTAATCTCCTCGACTCCTCAAACTGCTAATGCACACCCTTCTCGAAAAAAGCCATGTCACCTAGTAAGCCAGGGGCCTGATGGAAACTTCCACGCACTTGCATCTGATGCCAACCCCTAGAGCCCCTGTAGGAAGTGTGTGGGGGGGGTGGGGAGCAGCTCTAGACCCTTCCCCACCCCGGTGTGCTTGTCCATGGGGAGTGGGAAATGTTTAGGAAGCTGCTGAGGGAACTTGGTCTCTCAAGTCAACTAGCTTAACTTTTGCCTGTGTTAGAAAACCAAGGCCAGGGATTGCCTCTGGAGCTAAGGAAGGGGTGAAGGCACCACAGAGCCCCCTCCCCACCACCTGCCCCCTAGTGGCTGGCCCAGGCTGGGGGCTTCTGCATGCTCTTACCCTCAGGCCCTCTTCGGCAGCTCTGCATCTGCACTCCTCCCCCTCTGCCTCTCCCCTGCCCTCAGCCAGAGCCAGGTTTCCTCCCTTCGTCCGGCCATTTTGCCCCTTCTGTCCTCTTTCCAAGACTTGTGGTTACTGTGAGTCTCTCTGCCTTACCTGCCTGAGGCTAGAGGCAAAGGAAGGGATTGAGTCCAAATTCTGGGCATGCTTGCTGCAATGTTAGACCAGGAAGCCTCTTTCCTGTCCCAGAAACTTCTCAAACTTGGATGGCTTGGTGGGCACCTCTGAAAAGCTCTCTCCTCTCGCATCAGCACCCCTACCTTGTAGCTCAGCCCAGACATGCCATTCTTCTCTTTTCCTTCCCTTCAGTCTCCCCACTCCTTGATTTCTTGTGGAATGTCCCAGTCCCCGATCTTTCCCATTCTCCTTCTGTGCTAGCAAAGTAAACTTATCCATCTATTTGCCCTTTCAGGTGGTCAAACCTGTCCTGATAGCTGGATGTCTGCATGAGGGGCGTCCACTGGAGGAGGGGGTCTCAGAGGTCATAGGAGATGAAGCATCTGGACAAATGACCTCCGGAGTCCCAGGTGAGTGCAGATACCTCAGCCCACCACCTCTTGGCCTGAGCAGGCCCAAGGGACCACCACACACATTTCTCGCTTGGTGATGAGACACAGGGAAGCTAGGGACCCCAATGCTAGGGACTGTCCTCAGTGGCTTATCCTTTGGCAAAGAAAGGTACCCATCATAGAGGTCATAAGGAAGGACATGGTACCCCACGAGGCAGGCCCCTTCCTGTCTTATTCTCTAGCAGGACTTGGGCCTAAGTGTTTGGAGGCTTCCAAGCCCCCAGTACTGAGGGGTGCAAGCCTTACTCAGTGAGGCGCACAGTTCCCTTTCTACCTTGACTTCCTGGGCTATTTCAGGCCTCTCAGTGGCCCATTTGCTGAGCTCAGTTTCCCTGAGGAAACTAAAACATTGAATTATGTCTTCTTAACTGGAGTTTGGCATAGGATAGTTAGGAGTAGTTTTAGGTTACGGATTTTTTTTTTTGCCAGGGTGGGGCGGGGAGGGTAAAGTGTTAAACTCTAAGTACATTTACTTTTTCTATCAACCAGCAAAATCCTTTGCTGCTGCTTTTGTTTAGCTGCCTTTCTGAGCTTCAGTGTCATACTGTGTTCCTTATTGGGGAATTCAGTTCAGAGCTTGGCAGAGAATTTTGAAACCCCAGGGCTGATAGATTTGTGAGGAAGAGAGAAACGAAGATACCTGGTTAATTCTTGGATGTTATGTGAGCAAAATGTAGGAAGCTGCTAGGAATCTTAGAGGGAAACTAAGGGAAAGGAAGTACGTTACATGGAAAATCTTCAGATCATTACAAAACAGACCTATTTGCTCTATTTATTAAATGACTGCTACGTGAAATGTTTACATTTTGTGAAAGGAACTTAAATAATAAATAAATTAACTGGAATTCTCTGTGATCCCACTATATAAAGTGCAGGTGAGGTCTTCAAATCATTGGTTGACTCTTTTTTTAAAATTACCCTTTTGAAAGTAAGGGGAATTTTGAAGTTTGCAGCCTCTGGCTTAGAGCAATAGGGTTGTTCATTCTAAGAGATTAACATCTCTATCTCCCCTTTAATTGATATTTCAATTGCATTGTAGAGAAATCTAAGAAAATAATATAGTTTTGCTGTTGTTGTTGTTGTTGCTTTTGCTGAAGGATAACCTCTTCTGATCATGTTTGAAAAATCTGTTGATGGGTTAAACCTCAATCGTAGATATAATAGGTAGCATGCAAAAGCTGGGAAGAGCTATAGAAGATATGAAGACCAATACCTTTGTTTTATAAATCAAGAAACAAAAGTTCAGAGAGGTTAAGTGATTTTACCAAGGGCATATGGCTGAGGCTTGAACCCAGGTTGTTTATTGTCTACTCTGGGTGCTTTTTTTTTCTCACTAAATAGTTTTTACCACTCCCAAATAATACAGATAATCAATAAACACAACCCAGGCATTGTAACAGATTCCATTCTAAAAAAGTCTTGCATTTAGGATGCTGGGGTTCAAAGAATAGTTTACTGAAAGTTTCTTCTGCTAATCAATTAGCATTCTGGGGGTGGGGCCGGTATTGCAAGGTTAAGAACCGCTCTCTTCCCTTGCCTGTGACATGGCCTACACCACAGAGCCTCCAAGTTAGCCTCAGTTTGCTGAGGGCGTCACTAGCACAAGAAATTTGCTGTGTCACAGAAACCGAGTTTCAGAATCTCTCTTAGGATGAAGCAGATCCATGAGGACTTGGACCCTCTCCCGATTTTCTCTCCTCTGGGTGGCTGTTTGAGTCTCACCCTTCTTGCCTGGAGGGCTGGATTTGTGAACTGTTAGGAGGGTAGTAAGGCCTACTTTGAATTCTCCCAGAATCTGCTAATTACTTTACAATCAAGGAAGGCCCTCAACAGGAGCATTCAAACCAAGTGGGATCTATTTGATCTTTGTCCCTCTGATATCTTTTAGAATGCTGCAGATCACCTGCTTATAGGACAGCTGCTGATTGGCCTGGTCAATTTAAGTTTAAGATTTACTGCCACCCCCTCCATCTAACTTCACTATTTCACCTTTACATATTTCTATCAATAACAGCCATTTCATGTCCTTAGTGCACAGGAATGGTAGCCATGCTGTGTGCGCTATCACAAATAAATTAATTATTCTGGTGGCTTTTTTCATAGACTCTCCCCTGCTCTTTGCTCCCCCACTTCCTTTTGGGGACATGTACAAGCTTAGCAGCTTCTCACTACGAAATAGGAAGCATTTCTCTGCTTAACAGGAATGGATTGAGAGGAAGAAAAGTGAAATGGAGTGAAAGATACAATTAGGTTAAAGGCAAAACAAGACTAACTAGCAGTGGAAAGAGTTAAAAGAGCTAATTCTATGTGGTCCTGACTACTTAGGCTCATAACCTTGAAGATGTAGTTATATATCTTTTCTAGGCCTCAGCTTGTCCATCTATATAAAATTAGGTGCTTTAGAGCTTAGACCCCCTCAGCCAGTTGTTTATTCAGCAAATGTTGAATGTTTTGGTGGGGGGGGTGCAAATGTTTATGGAGTCCCTACTATGTATCAGGCCTTACTGTAAACATTGGAGATATACATAAATTATTCTCCCTTTGATAACCTAATGAAGTTATGGACCTTCTTCCCAGAAAAACAAAACAAAATAAGAAAAGATAACCAAACAAAAAAACCCCACAGTTACTTTCTGTACAATTTCAGGGAGTTCATGACCTAGTCCCTAGGCTTCATGGACCCCAAATTAAACCTTTTTCATCTAGTTAGTCTCCCCTCCATTTTACAAGGTTTGAAACTCAGGTTGCATTGTCAAATCTTGATTTCTAGTTGCTCCTTATTTTTTTTTTTTTCCCTAGTAGCACTCTGTTGCATTTTTATCATGAGTTTTGGTCTCTGTTTTTTGGAGAACAAGTATTTGGAACGTAGTTAATACATAGCAAATGGCTAGCATAAATGTTGACCAGAAAATGAGTACCTGAGAGGCAAGGCAGTTATGGAGCTGAGGGACAAACGCAGATGAAAGGTTTTAATGACCAAGCCTAACTTGGTCCTGCGGAACTCAAAGAGGTAATCTATGTGTTAGGCTATGTGTCCTTGGCAAAGTCCTGTCTTTTGGTCAAGGGAAGAGAGGGTTGTGTTGAAGCTGCACAGCATGAGGTCTGGATACCAGGGCTCCTGGCAAAGATGGATGTCCTTGGGTGCTTTTGACCAGTAGGGGAAATCACAGCTAGACAGGACAGGGATTCCTTGAGAAGGCAGGGAACGGCCCATTTTGTTGTATTATTAGTTTGGTGAACTGGTCTAGTTGGGTTGGCACACCGCTTCTACGTAGCACAGCAAGGAGCATTGTGGCAGGCAATTCTTTTTTTTTTTTTTTCAAGGGCAGTGTCACTGGCTCTCATATGTGGGACCCGAACCATGGCCGCTGGCTTCCCAAGCCAGCGCTTAACCACCACGCCACTTGCCACTCGGCCGGCCCATGGCAGGCAATTCTGCTGAGGCCTTCAGTGAAGGAGAAATTGGGGGTCTGTAAGGCCCAGGGTGGACATGGAGAGGTCAGTGTGCAAAGATTTCTTCCTCCTTCCTTGTCTTTCAGAGCCTCTGTCTTCCCTGCCCTCTGGGCCCTCACAATTCCATGTCACAATGAGGAAGGCCTAAACTTCTTCATTTAGGGCAAAGGGCATTTACTGACTGTAGTACTAATCAGATACTGATGCAGACTAGACTTTCAGGGAGAGCTAAATGCTCTTGTTTTTTTGTGTGTTTTTTTTATTTATTATTATTTTTTTTCTTTTCTTTCTTTCTTTCTTTCTTTCTTTCTTTCTTTCTTTCTTTCTTTCTTTCTTTCTTTCTTTCTTTCTTTCTTTCTTTCTTATTTTTTGTGTGTTTTTTTTTGTTTGTTTTCTTTTCTTTTTCCCCAATCTGCCATCTTGGACCTTCTCCTCGATACTCTTATTCAGTACTCCCAGGGTGCACACAACCAGTGGAAGTCACTGCTGGGAGGTGACCCTGGAAGTGAAAGGCCTGAGTTAGGCTCTAAATTTGTAAAGACTTTGTGTACGATTGTGGGAATATAAGGTGAAGTGTGTGAATTTCTACTTAAACAAGAAAGCAAAAAATTGCTGCTACTGAGGCTAAAGTATAGAAAAAATCCATCTAAATACAAACTGGTTCTTTTCATTTTCTCAATTTCCTCATCTGTAAAATGGGAATAATAATAGAAAGCATAAGGTTCTGGTGAGGATTCAATGAGATATTGCATGGAAAGTGCTTTGTACATAGTCCGTGCTCAAAAAATGTTAGTTTTTGTTATTATTATTGCTATTATTTTTATTATTATTATAGGTTTTTGTTTTGTTTTGTATTTTTCCTGTATAACACATATAGCAATGGCTTAGATCACCGAATCAGTAGTTACAGGAAGAGAACTATTCCTTGAGTGACAGATAAAAGATCATCTTTTCTGGAAGCATCTGTCTGTTTACTCCATAGCCTGTCAGTGCCCAGGATTACCCGGTTGGGAGCAAATCAAAAGGACTGACAGGAAAACCTTTTTCTCTACTTTATGCATCCCTACACAAAGATGATCTCTTTGTAGTTTCATTTCCCTGTAATTCCTTTCTTTCAAGTTCTTTTTAAAATCTATTGAATTTAATCACAATTGTTTTTTGCAAATCACTTTCTTTATACTTTTTTTTATTTTTAAATAAAGCAACTTTTTGATCAGGGAGAAAAAGCAATTCGCCTAGGATACTTGCCACTTACCTTTTATTTCCAGCTCATATCCAGTCCTAAATTTTCAGAGCTTGGGTGACTCCCAAGGAAAAGGTAAAGGAAAAATAGAAGGGCAAGAATAGATAACACTATTTGCTGTCACAAATGACATTTTCTCTATCCTTTTTGTATATTTTTTATCTTCATTCTTTCCTTTTTCCGGCTTCACTTTTCACAGTCTCATAAATCTTTTTGTCTTCTCTTTCCCCTAAAACAAAACAAAACGAAACAAAACAAAACAAAACAAAAAACAAAACAAAAATCTTTGGCTCCTCTTTTTGATCCACTTAATTTATTCTATCAGGCATTTCTTGGTCTTGGCTGCAAATTGAAGGGGTGATTATAGGAAGAATCCGATGCAGTCTGTATGTTTTTTGGGTAACAGTAGGGAAAAAAAAAAACCAGGGCCACATTTGTACCCCTTAACCTATCGAGCATGTCCAAGGCCACTCCAAAGAGAAAGAAAAGGACATTTTTTGTTTATTTATTTTATTTAATTTTCATAGAAACCGGAGCTTTCTTCATAAACCTTTTAACGTTTTAACCCAAAGCCTACCCATGGCTTCTCTTCAGCGACTCTTCTTGTCTTTCTTTAAAAAAAAACAAAAAAAAAAACTAAAAATCTCAGGGATTTGTCAAACACAGTCTATACAGTGATCCTTGCCACCTCTTCTTTGCAGTCTCTTAAATTGAGGATGAAAGCAGCATAGTTTAAGGAAGCAGTAAAACCTAATGGTGGAGAACTGTGGGTTTTGAGGCCACTGAGACCTAATTTTATTCCCCAGTTCTGTTCTTTTCAGCTGCATGTCCTTGAGCAAGTTCTCTCTCTGAGTCAGTTTCCTCATCTATAAAATGGGGATATTCAAGTACCTATTTCATAAGTCTGTTGGGGAAGATGAAATGAGATGTCAGTAAACACTCACTACATAGTTGAGGCATGTGGTATGGACTTAGTTGATATTAACTGTAATTGTTAAGACAACTCCCTGCAGTCCCAGGACTAGATTTAGTCCTGGACTAGTTGGGAGAGTTAAAATCGGAATAAGGAAGCAGAAAAGTAAAGTCACTAGGAATCATAAGGTTAAAGATGAGTCTAAAGTCAAGGAATATCTGGATCATAGCAAGATTTTCCAGATGTGGTGAACCTGTCTGGGGCTGAACAAATAGTGTATGAGGGGAGCTTGCTCAGGGCTTCCTGGCCTCCAAGGAGATCAGGTCATTCAAACTTGGTTGACTTATACCACACTGACCCTTTAATACAAGCAAATTAACCCTGTAATGAGTGATGACCCCCTGTGTCAAGTCATCTTCAAGATCCAGATCTTAGGTTAGTAGAAGAAAAAAATCAAGTAAAGAAATAATTTCACTATTTGTTTCAAGGTGAAGTGAATGATTTTATTGATTTTATTTTTTTTTAATTAAGGAGTCCTCTCCACCTCTTGAATTTGTGGCAAGAGCACTGGGTTAGGGATAAGAAAAAGAACAAAAAAGCTACTTGCTTGAAGTGGGGGGTTCTATGAACCAAAATGAAATTGTCTGGAAAATTCCATATTTCTCAAATGATTAAAGAGCAGCAAGTAAACTGGCAGCCTATAAATTAGTTGAAAAGGAAGAGTGAATCCAATCCAGCCCTCCAAATTTTATCCCTTAGATTTCTGCCACCTCTCTGAATGTTAACATCATGTTTAATGAAATAATATGTATATCAAACAGGAATGGTTTTTCCCTATTGAATTTTCCTATGCCCAACTTTCTTTTATAATTTTAAAATACATATAGGTGAGAAAGCGCAGCTGTCATTTATAATAAAATTTTTTAAAGAAAAAAAAATTTTTTATTGATAGATAGCTTCCTGAATTAAAATTTGCTCATTAAAATTCTAAGAACTGAAATGAAAATGTTAAGAAAAAACACTATAGGCTGTAATACGAATTGAGTATTTTCATATATTTGCAGGTTTATAAAATCCTCCAATTCATAGATACTTTCCTCTCAAAGTTATCCTTTAGCAAGTTGTCCAGAAAAAAACCTGTTTCACAAGAAATATTTGCATTTAAATATGAAGCAGTCATGAAAGCAGTTGATATCTTTTCACATAACAAGCAAATATTTTAAAAACACAAATACAGGCTTATTTTTTTTTGAGGATTAGCTATTAGCTTTTGAATTTATTTTTTCATGATTCTTTAGAATTCTGAGAGAAAGGAAAATATTTTTAAAAGAAGGGAAACCTTTTAAAATAAATTATACATTTTTTTTTATTTTCTAACTGAAAAATCTTTCTCATTGAGCTACCCCTCAGCTACTCTGAGATTTAATATGAAATTTTCTCTTTTTTGGTTGTTTTCTGTATAGTCTACAACACTAACAACAATTTATCCCAGTAAAGATGATCATTTAACCAAGCTTAAATATCTAAGATATTTTATTTATGAATATAAAACATTAATTTTTCATGTGGCACAAAGGAAATATAACTTTCCACAGAGAGATATGTGATTTCATTAATATGCTTATTTTTGGGAGGTGTGCCACTTCATTCTACCACTTATAAATTCATTTCTTATTTTGAAAACAAAGCCTCTTTTTGAGTTAATCTTCTTTAGTTCGAAATATAATCTTTAGTTAAAATATTTTTCCAGATTTTAAACTAAGAGCATTTCTTTTTACTAACATAAATTTGAAGTTTATGTTTTAGCACTCAGTGGGTTTCATCTCTGTTTTTCCTTTCTATATATATTCAAGGATTATAAAATTTTAGACCTTAATGCAACACATCAAAATAGGTTGTTTTATTTATAATAGTTATAAAAGGATTATACATGTCACTAAGTAGGGACTGTTATTTATTTACTGCTGTGCTTTTGGGCAAAATTTTTTTTTTTTTTAATATAAGAGGGCCTTATAATAAGTTAAAATAATAGATTCTGGCAGTTGCTTGAGGAGTCATATTATAGAATGAAATGGAGTTTATGGAAATTTCCAGAAATTGTTATCATTCAAAAAATCATATATCAAAAAGGCATGATAACCCAGGTTACAGAATTGCTCCAAATTAAATTTTTTTCAAAATTTCATGAATCTTTGTGTCTCATACTTTGCACGTGATTACCAACCTGTTGCATTTAAATGTACTATATCTGCCATAGAAAAGAGATGAGACATGAGGTGATTAAAATGACTACACACACACACACACACACACACACACACACACACACACGGGTCCATATACACAAGTCTTTTTTCATTCTTCTTGTTGCCTGTTAATATGCACCCATATGGGCTAAAATATGGCTTATAGAGCTATCTTTTTTCAAAATGGAGGCTTTATGGTAGTCAGGAAGGGAAGTTGATGCCTGTAAATTCTTCTTTCTCTCCAAGGGGGTCACAACTATATTTTCGATGTCATGTATTCTTGGAAGCTAATATATATTTACCGAAAGTAGGGAAGGGGAGCTCCTCAGAGGATGAGGGAGAACTATGTCACCAGCTAGGAAGTGACTTGGAGAGGACAGGGTAAACAGAAATATAGGGAGTTTATTCCAACGTCTTAGCTCTGTGATGTCATCAAAATCCTGAAGTTGTACACCTGACATCCATTTACATGTTGGTGATTTCATTATGGTGTTTTGTTTGTACAGGCGCGTGTATACACACGCACCTACATATACTATCACAAGCAGAGATGCCAGCCTGTCTTTCTCACCTAAAAGGTAGATGTTAATCATTTGTATCTGAAGGTACCCTAAGGTTAAAAACATAGTCATGCTGGTTTAGGCTGACTGGTATACTAGAAGCTATGAATTCCTCCAAGTTTCATTTAGATTTAAAGTGGAGTCCACAGCATAAACTCAATATTGACATTATTTTCGACATAGGATAATCCTTTTTTCATAGGATAATCCTTTTTTCAAAAGTAAGTTACCCTCAACTCCGAAATAAACCTTAGAACCCTTTTTGCCTTATAAAAAGACTGATTATGGAACTGTGCAGTTATCAGTGTCTGACAATGCTATATCAAAACATCTGTAAATAAATAGTTTTAATCTCCAACTTCGAATATGGGGAAACCCCAGCAATGACGTAGGAAAGGCACAGTCTATCTAGAATGGCTTAGCATCTGTATCAAGTAAAAAAAAAAAAAAAAGTACATTGTCAAATTTCTAAATTCAGTGAAAAGAAAAAGAACACTGATTTTAATTTTCCTTTAAGCTGCTTTGAGATCCTTAGAAGGAAGGTCACAGGTAATATAATTATAGCCTTCAATGTTGCTGTTTTGCCATTATTTACTGATGATTTTGTTATTAAAATATTGCTAATGAGCAAAAAGAAAATAATGTATATATATAGAGCAGGATAATTAAAGAAAGAAAAAATAAAATAATAAAAGGAAAAGGGAAAGAAAAGAATCTGGCCATAGGAAATTAAATTTAGAGGACTATTTGAGGTAGGTTTAAACCCAATATAAATATCAAATGAAATTCTTCTCTGTGCCACTCCCTTCACGCAGAAGCACCCATACATAAACCTAAATTTTATACACAAGAAGTACTTTTTAAAATTGATATGTCAAGCTTATTTAAAACTTCACTGCTGTTAAATTTGGCCATCATCTTTTGGTAAATATACAAATCAGTATTCTGTGAAAGAGATTTTTTTTTTCAAACTAGAATCAAGATCGAAAGGGGGAAAGGTCAGTTCATCCTTCATCCTGATAATTGGATTAAGGGCTTTCTGAGTCATAAAGATGGTTAATTTTTTAAAATGTTAATTACTCCATAATGACACATCCTTGAAAAAGTAGTAATCATTTTGAAATATCCTGAATTAAAAAAAAATAATAATGCAACTTTGGGAAAGGATCTTTCAGGAAAAAAAAATGTTAGCAGTTTATACAAAACCAAACAAAAAGGTTAAATCTATGTTATTAATAGATTGGAAATATAGATTTGGAGAGAAATGTTCTTTTGGGCGAAATCTGCAGTAAAGAAAGTATATATTTTACTTTAGGAAGGCATTCAGTAAGTGAAAAAAATGCTCTTAAAAAGATACTAAAATAGATGAGGAAGTTGAGCCTTAAAAATATTTTATTGAATTTTTTGCTTAAAATTTTATTAACTGATTTGGTTTTCTTTTTTTTAAATTGTGTTGGTTGAACAACACTGATCTCTAAACTGTGCCCTTCTTTGTAAACTGGCTTCGTTTGGCTTTCTCAGAGCTAAGGAGCTGACTGTATTTAGCTGGACATTCCCTGTTTTATAAGAGAACCCTCGTTCATCTCCCATGCTTGCATTAAAAATGTGTTTTACTGAGGAATATACATTAGTCCTTGTTTTTCTTTTCCCCTTTCTTTCTGGATATTTGCTTTTTCTTTAGAATTTCACATCATACTACCCCCACCCTCTCCAAGAGTACGCAATCAAAAAAAAAAATGTTGGGTCTCCTTTTTTTTTTTTCTTCCTTTTTCTTATTTTTTTAAGATGTTTTTTCCCTGCAGAGCAAAACCTTTTACCTTATAGCAAACTAATAGTCCTTATACAGTGAGGGCGTTTTTATTGGAACCACTATGGCATTTCTATGTTTAAGACCCATTGTTATGTAGGTTTGGGTAAAACAATCTTGGTGGAAATATAAAAACTGCACAAAATAAATATTTGATATAAACAAAGGTGTGAGTCTGACCCTGACCCTAGCAGTCTGGAAGCCCCTTGTTTATTTGTGGTTTCCTCTGACAGCAGTGGGGGCAGAGGACTCTGGGTATCCTTGGAGAGATAGAGATCTGTGGTGGGCTCCACCAAAATCCAGCCAAAGGTTCTCAGGTTTATGTTGCTATTTGCATGTGCACAGACTTTGTATATAAGCTGCATGTTTTCACCCAAACTTGCCTGAGGGGAGGTTTAGTCCAGTCTAATAGGTAGTTTTGAAAAACAGTAGTTGAATTCAGATCGACTGGTTACTAAGAAGTCAATGATATGCTTTCATTGATGATCTGACGAAAATCAATTGTTATATGTTCCCTCTCTCCCCTCCCACTACCCCCCAGAAGCTGAAGCAACACTGTCGATTTATTATTCATTTATCCAACAGAAGATCCTTCTGGATGATTAGTCAGATGGATCCTTCTGGATGATTAGTCAGATGTTAGACATAAATGAAAAGAACTTACTTGTTCATGCTGATCATTGAATTCTATTGGTCTGTGGATTTTTTTAAGCAATCCTGCACTGTTAGACTAATGTATCTAAAATTAACTCTGATTAGTATCCTATTAACAATAACAACAACAAAATGATAACGCCTAGTGGGCGGTATCCAACTGGAGTTATTACTACTTAGATATTTATTTGAATAAATTTAAAAATTTCTTGGAAATATACTTTCATGGATTGATAGCTTTCCACCTGTCCCCCAAATGCACACACAGAAAACATTCAGAGAACACATTCGTACACACACATGGGGGAGGAGGGGAGAGAAAGAGAGAGAAACCTGTTTACATAATGTTCCATATATTTTGATGTTTGAAGGTTGGCC
The DNA here is from genome assembly GCA_033961575.1 of Aselliscus stoliczkanus. NCBI lineage: Eukaryota > Metazoa > Chordata > Mammalia > Chiroptera > Hipposideridae > Aselliscus > Aselliscus stoliczkanus. The sequence continues at coordinate 120,552,471 of CM066736.1, forward strand.
TGAGGAATGAGCCAATTCCCAAGGTATTTTGCATATTTGCATAGGCTCATTCAACATAGAATCTTAGGATTTTACGAAACTGATAGGGATGAGATCCTGCAGCTCAAAGCCCCCAAACTCCTCATTTTACACAAGTTAAAACTAAGGCAGCATAAAGGGCACCATTTTGCTTCAAGTCTACAGACAATTAGTGACGGGCCTAGCGTTAGAACCCTCTAGCGTGATGAGGTCTGGTTCTGCAGACTAGAGATGAGATGCTGAATTTCTGGTTGGGCAAGAAAAACAAGCAGAAAATAAGATGGTGTCTATTTTTGGTTAGGGCATTTTTCTAAGACAGACTTAACAAAGACGAAATACTTGTTGCCCTTTTTCTCGACCATCCAACTGAGTTGATCAGCCTAATTCTTTCTCATTTTTTTCAAGTCCCCTAAAGAAGACATAGTGACTTCCCATCTGAAGTTCAGAAATCCAACATCTTCTTTTCATAGTCACACAACAAACATTTATGAACCCCTGAAATGTGTGAGCACCCTGCTACATATTAGCATCAGAAGAATAAATTAGATGATGTCTATGAAAGGACCTGGCACCCACAGTAGATGTTCAATAAATGTTCTTTCACGTCCTACCTATAAGGATAGATTTTAATCAAGAGGGATTTAAACAACAATGAATACAAGGGGAAATGAATTAAGTCCAACTAGAGGTCGAAACAAATTGATGTGTCACTGAAAGGAAGGGATGTTTGATTCTGATGGGAGTTTAGGGGCGTGGGGTGCCTGTGAGCTGCACCTTGTAAAATGAGAAGGATTTTGATAGAAAGATAATGAATAAAGGCGTGCCTGGCTATGGGAGCTTCACAATAAAGGTCTGGAGTGGTGGGTGCATAGTGTATTCTGGAAATGTCAGGAAATATATTGGAGCACGGGGTGATTGGAATGATGACGAGGAAAAGAAAGCTACAAACATAGGGGCCAGATCGTAGAGGCAGGTTGACTATGGAGCAAAGGACTTTGTACTAAATTTCGAAGGCATTCCAGAGCCACGGAAGGCTTTAGACGACAAGGGAGTGATCTCTGGGCATAGTGTGAGAGAGTGGTTTGGAAGAGCAAGAAAATGGAAACGGATCCTGCAGGTGGCTCAGATTAGTTCTGGTCATTTGGAAGGACTCCTGCTTTTTTGGTATGGCTTCAAAGGAAGCCAAGATACTGTGACAATGCTTGATAGAAACTCAGGCAGACACCATGTATGTGATCATGGAGCTTGGTGGTCTTTGGAGCTGTGTGGGCCTTAGTTAGGCTCCCTTGTAGAATTCAGGGTACCCAGTACCAATCAGTGCCCTCCAAAGCAGCAGCTAAGGGATTGGATATCCTGCTGTGTGTGTGTGTGTGTGTGTGTGTGTGTGTGTGTGTGATGAAGTGTCCCTCTGAGGGTGGAAACGGCTTGTGGCCTAGGTAAAAGAATGGCCTCTGCATATCCAATGTTGTTACCCAGAGTTATGTGTCTAGTCTCCTGCGTCATGCTTCTTTTGAACTGCCAGTAGAGGAGAACCTGCCTCCTCCCCCGGGGTGAGTAAGGATCAATTTCTTTTTTTTTTTTTTTTTTTAAAGATTTTATTGGGGAATTGGTGGAGGGGAACAGCGTTGGGGAATCGGGGAAGGGGAACAGACAAGTTGCTGTCTTCTTGTTCTTCAGTTTAGTTGCGGAGGATGTTGCTTCACTGTTGGTATGGTCATTGCGCTCTTCCCGGATGAGGCAGATCAGTCGCTGGCCTCTGGATGTCGCTCATCGCGGCTACTGGCAGCTCACGCTTGGCTGCCAGCCGCTCACGCTGGCTGTGGGCCACTCACTGCAGCCTATGGCAGCCCACTGCAGCAGGGGCTGCAGCCCACACCATCACCGGGGCTCTCACAGCCCAGCTCCAGGTGGAGCTGTTGTTAGCTGTAGAGGGCAGTGTCACTGGCCCTCATGTGGGATCCGAACCGGGGCCGCTGGCATCCCAAAACCAGCGCTTAACCAATGCGCCACTCGGCCGGCCCCAGGATCAATTTCTTGAGCTGGGGTCTTTTTCCCCTCTACACCTGATCTCAGTGAAGTTGACTGGCTCCTCTTGCGTCCCCCATTTCTGTGCATGCCAGTCCTTGCCAGTTGGAAGAATGTCTTTAAGTGGGCCTTGGAATGGGAACCAGACCCTTCGTTTACTTCATGCCACCCTGCTGCTCCCTTCGTCCCTTCTCGCTCTGTTTTCTTGCACTCTGTGCCCGCTATTTTCCCCTTGTGCGCCTTAGTACTCCCGTCACTATCCCTAAGCCCTCCTCTCACCCTCCCCCACTCCCCCCCACCTTGGCTTTAATTGCCCTTCCTTTTGAAACTTTTCTCATACGTGTGTCTCATGTCTCTGCTCTGATGTCCCTATCGTGCCTTCCATGTCAGGGTGGGGTGTGACAAGTCAGGCAAGGGAAACCCCTTCTGTGGGTGCAGACAAGACTCAGCTAGATCTCGGAATGATGTAGGATCACCAGGCGAGTAGGCTGAGTAGGCCGTATGGATGTGTGTGGAGGCAGTACTGTGATGTCACATTCACACAACGACCCCCCGAGTGTATATATATCTAGAGAAGCGTAGACCCAAAACCAGATATTTAAAAATCTGGGTCTGATTTCTTACATCACTTTGGACAATATCATGGTTTAGAAATTAAATGGAATCTTTTTGTTAGTAAACAACACATATAATCTCATCCTGTTTTCAGTATATTATTTCTATCTGCTCAACTATCCATCCATCCACTAATTCTTATATCTGGATAAAAATTTTCTGCAAAGAGGTTCACCTAATGGTAACGATGGTTGTTTTTAGATAGGAGGATTTAGGGTGATTTAAAAAAAAAAAATCAAAAAACTTTCCTTTTGATGCTTTTCTGCACTGCTTAAATTCTTAATAGAAATCAGAATACAGGAATAGAATGAATGCTGGCTTAAATCACAACAGACTGTATATACCTTACTGCTCAATCTTTTTCTATTATTTTATTTTGTTTTGTTTTGTTTTGTTTTGTTTTGTTTTGTTTTGTTTTGTCTTTTACCACATAACAGAGGAGGAGATTTTAAAAGTCCCATCCAGGTCCTTAAATCCATGATTATAACTTTATTTCTTTATATAAAAATCACTTTATTGTTTTTGCTTTTAAAGGTAGTTTATGCTTTTAAAAAATAGTTCGTGATTTTAAAGATTTCCTAAGCACGTAATAAATAGAACAGTGCATGGATGGATGGGTGGATAAATGGATAGATGGATGAAGATAGACACTCAAGATATTATTACTCACGTACAAAATGAGATCATACTGCTACTTTAAACAGAATTAATACATTTCATTGTACTTAAATTGAAAGAAGAAAAAAAATGGAAGGAATTGCTAAAGTTCAAATAAACATTTCTTTATCACGAGACATATCATTTCTTAAAATATCCCTTCTTGTGTTAAAAAGAGACTATGGGGTAGCTTAACAGGTTGTAGTCATTATTTTTTACCCTAAATATTCCATTTTAGGCAGTATTGATTTATTTCCTGCCACAAAAGCACTCTTTTTATTCCTCCCACGTCCTTCTCCCTTATTTTGATTTTTATTATTATATCACTTACATTATTTTGTTATTGTTATTTAGTTATATTATTATTATTTGTACATTATCGAGTTTTGTATTACTTCTATAGCCATAATTCATAGCTATTGTCTAGTCTGTCCTTTTTTTTCTTTTATTATTATTTTATTATTATTATTATTATTATTAGTTACAGATGTACAAAACTATGCAATAGTTATCTTTTTCACCCCTTAAAAAGTGGATACCCCCTTCCCCCTCCCCTGCCCCCCCACTCCCAATATCATACATATCTATTACAATTCCATTGACTCCATCCCCACACTATATTCCACATCCCATGACTATATATGTGTTCAATTATAGTCAACATCTAATATTATTCAGCGGCAGCTTCAGATGTACAGTGCAGTGGTCAGGCCACTATACCATCCATGAAGTGGTCTCCCTGACAAGACATGAGTCCATCTGGTCCCGTAAAAAAATATTTACAACCTTATTGATTATATTTCCTACACTGTCTCTTCTGTCTCTGCAGTAGTATTGTATTACCACTAGTATGTCCTTTTGATTATATTCTTTTACCACAGCGTTCCATTCTTGAGTTCTTTATTTGGATTTATTGTTTAATTGGCTGGATTTCATTGTACACAATTTTTTTTTCTTCTAAAATAACTCATTAGAGTTTCACTGAATTCTTTTATATATGTTGCCTTTATATTTGAATAAGCATACTATTCTTGGGTCACGCTTTATTTCTAAAGAACTATGTGGTTATTTCTCCATTATCTTTCCGGCATTGAATATTATTGTGGAGAAGGCTGCCAGCATGATTATTTCCCATTGTAAATGATTTACATTATCTGACTGAATGTTTGAAAACTTTTTTTTTAATCCTTGATACATATTTTTGCATTGTGAGTTTTACATTCAATATTTCTAGAACCCAGCATGTACTTTTCAATAGACAGAAACAGTCCTACCTGGCTGAATGTTATTAACTGTAAGGCCATATCAAGTTACATAATCTCTTTATGCCTCAATTTCTTTATCTGCAAAATGTAAGAAATTATATCTACCTCACAGAATTGTTGGGATCATTGGAGCTAGTATATCTAAAGCACAGAGAACAGTGGCACATAATAAGCACTATTTTAAAGGTTGCTAATTTTTTAGGGAAATTTTCTTGCATTAGATCTTTTCATACTTTTTCCTGTTTCATTTTTTGAGTTTGCTCCTTTAAAGGTGTTTTGTTGTTGTTGTTGTTATTATTATTATTATTATTATTATTGCTTATATTTATCCTCCATGTTTATTGGCTTCTCCCTGATTTGCTTTGTCTTTTTAATGTGTGTATACTTCGATTATTTCAATCCTTTATTCCGTAACTGTAATTTATTTTCAACTGCATGAATTCTGTTCTTTGGTATATTTATCTGTTACTTTTTTTTTGAGGGCAGTGTCACTGGCCCTCACATGTGGGACCCAAACCGGGGCCCCTGGCATCCCAAGCCAGCACTTAACCAATGCGCTACTCGGCCGGCCCTTATCTGTTCATTTTTAATGCTATTGTTTTGTCATCCATTTGTTTCCTTAGATCCGCTATTTCTTTTTTCATCTTGTTCTGTTGTTTTATCATCTTATGAAATCATGTTCTTATGATGCTATTTTATAATAAATGCACATGTGAAGAATTTTTCTTCTTTCTTGAGTTATATTTTCTAGGCTGTTTATTTGTGTGTCTTTTGCATGCTGTGTGTGTGTGTGTGTGTGTGTGTGTGTGTGTGTGTGTGTATGTGACTTGCATTGGTTCCCTTTTATTTTCTTTGAGATATAATTGACATGTAATATTGTATTAGTTTCAGTGTACAACATAATGATTCGATATTTGTGTATTATTTCTTTTTTATCTTGAACATTCTTTGGCAGTTCTATCCATGTTATTCTTTCTATCTATTATAGTGTTGATGATATCTTGACTATAATCTCACAGTATCATTTGTTTTTTCCTTAGGATCTACCCTTTAAGAGCTATGCAATTTTTTCTATAGCCTGAGAACAAGGGGGCCGGGAGGACTCATCTAAGGCAGACTTTGTTAGACAGCTTGGGCTCTGCTCTCCCTTCAGAAATTTTGTTAGTTGTCTGTGTGAGTTCAAGCTATCTGGTTTGGGTGGGGAATGGATCTCCTTTTGATAGAGGACATAGCCCTGGAGTCTCGACTTTGCCAGAGGCAGTCTCCTTGCCCACTTCTGTTTCTCTCAGCTGTTTGCAATGGTTTCCACTACTTGCCAGTGAAGAAGAAAAACACAGGGATATCCTCAGTTTGCTTCCCATGAAGTTGGGAATTTTAAGTGAGAATTCTCCTGATTGGCTGGACTGATCAAACAGAGCTTTTGAGAAGTCAGAATGCAGTTAGGAGCCTTGTCAATCTGCTGCCAACTCCCCCGCAGAACTGATGTTTTATTTCAGCTGCCACTTTTGAGCCTTACTGAGAATATTGACTATGCGTATGCCTTTCCTTGTTAGTTTCCACTAGAGAACTTTGCTGTCATTTCATTAGGCATTGGGGAAGGGGTTTCTGTGAGATGCTTTCTTTCCTCTTAATTCAGGGTCTTTTCTCTGAACCTCACTCACTTTCATCTGTCTTGCTTCGGTCTCTCAGGAATCTTGAGGAGCTGATAGTACAATTTAAAAACACCTTTATGGAATTATATTTAGTTACAAAATTAATACATGTTCATTGTAGCCAGTTAAATAATATAAACAGATGCATAAATACACAGTTCATATATTCCTCCCAGTAAGTGCCCCATTCGTATTTTTGTGAGGTAACATCTTAAATGTGGGAGGGAATGTCTTTAAAAACACAAGAACCTCTAGAATCAGGGTGCAGCATGAAGCTGTTGTAGTAATGTCATTTTGTACAGCTAGTTAATTTGGTGGGATGTTCCAGTGTGGTCCGGGAGACACTCCCTTGAGGCAGAATGTAAGCACCCTGAGAGCAGGGATTGGACTCCCCCACCCCCTCCTATCCTTAGTGCCTACAGCAGCCCCTGGCACACAGGCACTCAGTCCATTTTTGTTCAATAAATAAGCTAATGAATGAATAAAAGGCCTCAGGTGTTTTTGTTTTGAAAGGCATTTATACCATTTGTCTTTATCAGCTCAGGCTGCTATAACAAAATACCACAGATTGGGTGGTTTCAGTAGCAGACGTTTATTTCTCACAGTTCTGGAGGCTAAAAGTCCAAAATCAAGCTCCTGGCAGATTTAGTTCCTAGTGGGACCAACTTCCTGGCTTATGGACACCTTCTTGCTGTGTGCTCCCATGGTTTTTTCTTAGTGTGCTGCATGGAGATATCCAGCTCTGGTCTCTCTTTCTCTTCTTATAAGGACGCTAATTCCATTATGGCGCTCCACTCGCTCCACGTTATTGAAACCTAATCACCTCCCAAAGGACCCACCTCCTAATACCATCACTTTAGGGGTTAGGGCTTCAGCATATGAAATTGCGGGGGAATACAAATATTCCTGGCCCAGGACACCATTTGAAGGCATTGGGTAAGGACTGGTAAATATGAATAACTCTAGGCTAGTTGAGTTCATGTTTGTAATCCAGTTGTATTACCTTGATTGTTGTAATTGTAGGTTTGTGAAATGGATGGGAAGAAGCATAGGAACATGGATGGAGGTAGAGTTGTGAGTCTGGGTCTGGATTTTTTCCCGTCAAGCAGAGATCATTTCCTCTCTGGCCTAACCTTTAGGTTCGCTGTGTTCCAGGACTCATGTGAAGGGTCAGGATTACAGATGCAATCCTGGATAGATAGTTTCATTTCAAAGGCAAGATTTTCATCATCATCAAAGCCTGCAGGAAGCTATTTTGCAGGCACAGGGAGGCTGGGTGAGAGACTGTGGACCACATTGTGGCGTCATATCAGTGTGAGCCAGTCAGCCACAGGCCATATCCTAAGTTATCTAAGTAAGTCAGCCAAAAAGGGTTTTTTCTACATGCAGAGATTCAGAGAAAGTGGGGGCTAGAGGCTAGAAAAGGGGATCCTGTCGACTCAGTTATTTCATTACCAGAAAAATGACACAGACAAGTTTCAAGACTGGCAAAATCCTAGTTCGGTCAATTTAAGAAGTGCAGCTTCAATCTACTTATTTTCTCCTGAAGATATATATTTTTTAAATTTTTTAGTTGAGAATGATAGTAATATTTGAACTATATATTTGTTATTAATCAGATTCAATATTTCCTCTGTGGGAATGAACACATATATCAGTAATGAGTGAAGCAAACCTTGGTTTGGTGAACTTTGAAATCTTTTTGGGTGAAAAATGCTATACAAATGTGATTTTATTTTCATTAAACTTACTATTAAGGTTTTAATTTTATTTTTCTATGTGTGGTTTCCAAGCATCTTATCCTGTTAGGGTGCCATGTCTTCTGTTCTCTTTTTTAAAACATAGAAGAATTATATTAATTTGGAAAAAAATTCATTCCAAGTAGAAAAACAGGTACAGAAAGAGATGTATAAATCTGCTAGGATTCCTAAAGCACACATTTGTCGGCCAGCTTGAAGAAAGATATAAATTATAAGTGATGGGTTATAGAAAGAATTTGGAATAATTGTTATTTGTATTTTGATAGTCCATAGCTTAATCATAAAAACAAAAGCATATTTGATTTTGATTTTGTTGCATTTTGTTTTCAGTTTTTGGTGATTGAGGTTTTGTTTTTTGGATCACATAAAATCTATGTCCCAATTATGCCATTTTAAGCTTACATAAAACTTTATTTTAATGTGTTATTTCTAAAAAAAAAAATTCTTCAAAGACTCAAACCAATATTTTTTTCCGTATTTATTTTTTAGCTCAGTAGTAAAGGGATATAAGAATTTATTCCAAATTTACCTTTTAAAATGTAGACACAATCTGTTAATGAAGAGTAATACATATAACTGATCAACTAACCTAAAAATTTGGTAGCCAACATTTAAAAATTGTGATGCTGTTTTGAGAAATATTTGAAATAAATGAAATAAAATGGAGCTTTTGTGTTTAAAACCCATGATTATGTAACATAGGCATATTTTGAATTGCAATATTTCAACTACATCTTTCATTTCTCTTATTAATTCCCAGATATATCTTACCTTATAATATTCACTGTACATGAAAAAATAAATATCTATTATTTTAAAATAAACCACTATTATCAATATTAAATAATTTCTTATTTTTCTTCTTTCAAATTATTACAAATTTATTTTATGTAGATATTTATTTTGGCCTAGATTGGTTGAACTTTCTGAGGCAAATAATCTTCAATTAAGTTAGGTATTCTTTATTTTGTAAAGAAGAAAAATGTTAAAATAGCATTAATGGATTGACATGGGTAAAGGTTCATTTTATTTAGAGTTACTGCTGTTGAAATTTTGCTATTTTGTCAATGTAGACCTATCTGAAAATTGTGTAGTCTAGCTTGTTTTTGTGATTTTTTAATGTGCTTTTAGTTTTTAAGGACCCCAGTTACTATTGTTAATAAAATGGTGTCAAAAAATATGACGCACCAAATGGGAAAATTGTTAAAACTAAGGTTTCCATCATCACCCATTACCTGCATCAAATACAGGGTTTTTCTGTGAGTTAGTCTCTTGTCATGATTCTACAAGCTCTTCGATCTGTGATGTGTACCAGCTCGCACTGCAATAAGAATCTCAACTTTCTATTTCGAATGTAGTTATGTGACCTTCCTTCTACCTCCTAAATGTGACTTGAAAATTGTTTAAAATACAAAACTTGTCAATAATGTTTTAGAAGTTACGATAGACTCGATCGTGATGCAATTTTACATTTTCTATCTATCAGAAATCAAATTGCAACTGCCCTTCTGCATCCTTAGTGGGGTGTTAATTCTATCAACATTAAGAATTAAGGCAGGATGGAAACTTGGGCTTCCTAGAATTAGGCCTTCTGTCTAGGGGTGATCTTTGCAAGACGATTCCGGGATTTGCTGTTGGGAGCTTCTGTGTAGGAGAGATTCCCAGGTAGGGCAAGAGGAATACTTGACCAGGTTTTCTGTGGTCACAATGGGCAGAATGTCTTGTTACAGGAAAGCAGATCTAGCTTAGAGATAATTACCAGGGATTTGGGAGCACTCGAAGGGTAAATAGCCATGTGAGCACTGGGCTGGAATTCCTTACTCCTTCTTATCCCGTTTCTGTCTTAGGTGGTCCATGCAATGAAAGTTTTTTTGTTTGTTTGTTTGTTTGTTTGTTTTTTGTGAGTGGTAGGAAACGCTCTGGATCCAGGAGTGAGCAACATTACTACTAGACTGTGTTATCTCAGGCAGCTTGCTAAACCTCTTCGTCTCCGTTCTGTCTTTTGTAAAATATGGACCATAATAATTGCCTATTTGTATCACACTAGTGGTACTGAAATCTAATCCAATAGAGTACGTAGGAGAGTATAAAGCACTATATAAATGTATTTATCATCATAAGTAATATATAGACTTTCCTGGAGAAATTGAGTGCCACAGTCCCTTGCATTCTGAGGTACAATAAAGTGGACATGTGTTCTTTGGAGGCTGTGTGATTGAAAATACATCCCCAAAATTAGACAGTCATGATGAGTTGTCTTTGGTATTGTGAATGCAGCTGATCTAATGGACAAGGAGCCCAGAGCATCTAAATGAGAGGGCTTGGTGACCATGAGCAAAGGACTGTCATGCTAGACCGTCATAGCAGTACGGATGTGGGAAAGACCCTAGTACGTCATTGCATCCAAGCCTCTACCTCTGGTCGGGTCAATTCCTGAAACACTCAAGGTAGAAGGACGTATTCTATTCTTAGATATCCCCCAAGAGGACTTCTCAGAGTCTCTTTAATTAACGGTATCCATTATTGCTACAATTCAAGCACATTTCTGTAGATTGGGTGTTTTGACGATGTGGAAGACAATTAGCTGTAATGGAATCTGATTCTGAGCGCTGAGGTTTTCGGCCCAGACTCAGATAGCCAAGGCTGCTGTTTGTGGAAGTAGACTCAACCATCACTGTAAGATTACAGATGGGTTCATCAGGAGGGCATGTTTCTTCAATAAACAACAATCCTACCTCCTGTCTATATGGCTCATTAGGTTTTATAAGGCAGTTTCTCAAACATTAGTGCATTTGACCCTCACAACAAACTCAGTTGTCTCTCCACTTTGAATAAGGAACCCGATGCATAAAGAGTTTAAATGAAATCACTATGTTCACCCAGAAACAAAGGATCAGAAGGTAGGACTCAAACACAGGACTCTTGCCTCCAAGTGCACAGCACTAAGTAGGGGTCCCTGAAGAAGCTTCTCGTGTCCCCAATGATTCCTCAACCAAAGTAGGATAGCCAGTGCTCTCTGTAAAAGGGAAAGGAAGTAAAACCAGGATCACCAGAGACTTCTGACTTGAGACTAAGCAGTTCATACTCATGCTTGTAAGGAATTACAGGCACCCACATAACAATGGAATGACTTAAAAAACACACGCTTTTCAAGCATTGAATTGAGAGTCAGAGTGAGCAGTGCTGTATGACCTTGGGCAAGTTGTTTAGCTACTTCAGGCTTGTTTTCTGTATCTGTAGAAAGGGAATTGCAGTAGTCTGTACTTCAGGTGACGGTTGTGGAAGTTAAATGAATTAATATAGGAAAGTGCTTAGGTCAGGCAGGAGTATGTTCTGTGCATAGTATATTATCTTATATATCTTTGTTATTGTGTTGATTTTGCTTCATTATAAAAATGCCTTGGGTAGGCTATCATACTTCTTCCTTTTGTGAATTTTTTGACTATGAGAATACAGGGGATCATAGAAGAGACAGAAGAGGAAGGGTGATGGGTGTGCTGGCACCTGTGCCGTGTGTGTGTGTGTGTGTGTGTGTGTGTGTGTGTGTGTGTGTACCACCTAGTATAACAGGCCTGTGAGCTGTGAAGTAAATCAGAAAAAGCTTCCAAGAGAAGATAGAGGTCATTCCATATTGCTTAAACACTTTACTCATGTCAAAGCCCTTCAAGATTTGATTCAGAGCCGAAGTGCTTTTTAAAATTTGATTCTAATAATTTATTTATTTTCTTTAACAAGGTCTTACTCATTATTTAATATGTTCCAGCTATTGGTCTTAGTGCCTTACAAATAACAGCTCATTTGATCGTCATAAGACTCGCCTGAGGCAGGTACTTCACAGATGAGGAAACTAGGTGTCATACTATAAATAGAATGCATATATAAAATAAGATTTAAAAATTATAAAGTAATAATTGGAGTTTATGTATTTGTATAGTACTCTACCCTTCCTCAGTGACTTCCATATGCATTTCTTTTATAAATGATTCTAAATTCCAACCATCTAATTTCCCAGCCCATTTCAAATTACAAGCTGTGAGCTCGAAGTTGGGAGGGGGGTGACATTGATGGTGACGTGATGGAAGAGCAGATTTTAAGATAGTAGAAAAACTATCAAATGCAGTCATGAGAACTCAAAGGGCACACTGGTCCAAGACTGTTTAATGGAGGGGAAACAAGCCCTACACATTACTGCTCCTGTCTGGGCAGTAATAGGTTCAGGCTGATGACTAGACCATCAGGAAGGTGAAGTGATGTTCCTCTGAAGATGAGAAGAAGGGATGCTTATTTTTAAAAAATTGAGATATAATAGACTTACAGCATTATATTAGTTTCAGGAGTACAACATGATTTGATAATATGTATATATTTTGAAATGATCACCACAGTAAGTCTAGTTAACATTCATCACTGCACATAGTTACAATTTTTTTCCTTGTGATGGGAATTTTTTTTTTCTTATGAAGAACATTTATTTATTTATTTATTTATTTATTTATTTATTTATTTAAGAGCAATGTCACTGGCCCTCATATATGGGATCCGAACCAGGGCCGCTGGTGTCCCCAAGCCAGCTCTTAACCACCGCGCCATTCGGCCAGCCCATGATGGGAATTTTTAAGATCTACTCTCTTAGCAACTTTCAAATATACTACACAGCATTATTAACTATAGTTACCGTGCTGTATATCCCCAGGACTTATTTATTTTATAACTGGAAATTTGTACCTTTTAACTACCTTCATCCATTTTGCCTACCCACCAACTTCCACCTCTATGTATGAGTTGCTTATTTTTTTTGTTTTTTGTTTTTCAGATTCTACAAATAAGTGAGAAAATACAGTATGTCTTTCTCTGTCTGATTTATTTCATTAGCATAATGCCCTCAAGGTCCATCCATGTTGTCACAATGGTAGGATTTATTTCATTTTTATGGCTGAATAATATTGCAATGTGTGTGTGTGTGTGTGTGTGTATCTTTATCCATTCATCCACTGATGGACACTTAGGTTGGTTCCATGTGTTGGCTATTGTAAATAATGCTACAGTGAACATGAGGGTGCAGATATCTTTTCAAGTTAGTGTTTCATTTCCTTTGGATAAATAGCTGGAAGTGGAACAGCTGGATCATATGGTAGTTCAAGTTTTAGTATTTTTACTAAGCTCCACACTGTTTTCCATAGTGGTTGAATCAATTTACATTCCCACCAACAATGCAAAAGGGTTCTTTTTTCTCTGCATCCTTGCTAATACTTTTTTTTTTCTTGTCTCTTTGATAATAGCCATTCTAACAAGTATGAGGTAATATCTCATGGTGATTTTGATTCTCATTTACCCGTTGATTAGTGATGTTGAGCACCTTTTCATGTGTCTGTTGGCCATCTGTATGTCTTCTTTGGAGAAATGTCTATTCAGGTCCTCTGCCCATTTTTTTAATTGTTTGGGGTCTTTTTGCTATTGAGTTGTATGACACATTCATCTTTAAAAAGTAAAAAAAGCGTTTTCTTTGGAAAAAATTAGAAAGTACACTTAATCAAAAAGAAGAAAAAATGCCCAGAATCTTACCACTCAGAGATAACATCTTAGGGTGTGCATCTGTGTATAGTTTTGTTTGTTTTACAAACCAGGCTCATATATGCATTTTTCACTTCATGTATTGAGAACAGTTTTTCCTGTAAAATCTATTTACTATAACATAATTTTAAATGGCTAAGTAGAACTACAATACATGCACGTGTCAAGTTATAATTAACCAATCCCTTATTGTTGGAAATTTTTCAACTTAAAAAAAATTTTGGCTGTTGTAGGTAATGTAGCAAAGAAAATATTTATAGTTAAATCTTCACAAAGATCCCTAATTATTTCTTAGACTAAATCATTGCCAGATTGCTTTTTAGAAAAGTTGTTCCAAACAGCGAAGCACTTTGGAAGGCCTTCCATTAAAAGCAGTTGAAATGAGAGTTAAAGCAAGGGGGTGGGAAGATGAGGGCACAGCATAAATGGGTCTGCGTCAGTTAACTGAGAAAGTCCCTTCATGAGAAATGTCTCGTTTTCAAATGAAGCTGGGTGCGTAAGGTCCTGCTGGTTCTCGAAGGCCTCAAAGAGCTGATTTTTTTGTGTATTATGCCTTTTCTCTACCTGCTCGAAACTCAGAGTGTAGGCGTTAACGAGAGTAATGGATTGGAGTTAAAAACCTGGATCTCTGTTCTGTCTCTGCTGTATGCTGTGTGTGATGTTGGGAAAATCTTATGACTCCTCTATGAGTCTCACTCTCCTCATCAGTAAAATGGGAATAATGGTATCTCCCCTTACTGCCTCATAGGGGCCTTCTGAGGTTTAAAATCTCACAATAGTAGAGAGGATGTATGTGCAACCCCTTTATAGCACAGGGAAAACTTTTACACATGTAAGCTATGATGGATACAATTCAAGACACATATATATATATATATATATATATATATATATATATATATAAAGATTTTATTGGGGAACTGGGGGAGGGGAACAGTGTTGGGGAACTGGGGAAGAGGAACAGACAAGTTGCTGTCCTTTTGTTCTTCAGTCTAGTTGTCGAGGACGTTGCCTCACTGGCCCATGTTGGTATCATCATTGCGCTCTTCCTGGGTGAGGCAGATTAGTTGCTGGCCTCTGGACGGCCGCTCACAGCGTCTCTTGGCAGCTCACACCGGCTGCCAGCCACTCACACTGGCTGCCGGCCACTCAGCCACTCACTGTAGCCTATGGCAGTCCACTGCAGCAGGGGCTGCAGCTGTGCCATCCCTGGGACTCACAAGCAGCCCAGCTCCAGGGGGAGCTGTTGTTCACCATCTTAGCTGTAAAGAGCAGTGTCACTGGCCCTCATATGTGGGATCTGAACCGGAGCCACTGGCGTCCCAAGCCAGCTCTTATGCAACACACCACTCGGCTGGCCCAATTCAAGATATATTTAATCTCCTCCAGACCCTGCATCCCTGGTCAGGGAAGACAATCTCCAATCTGTCAAGGAGGCGTGCATTCTCATTCCAGATCTGCTACAAACTAGCCATGACAGTTTAAGCACGTCATTTTCTCTCTCCTGAACTATCTCCCCATTTGTAGCATGAGACAGCTGTACCATATGGCTTCCATCATCAAGGTTTTGATATGGTCCTTATTAGCAACTCCGAGAGACTCAGAACTGGAAATATTAGTCCCCTAAATAAAACAAGATCTGGAAAGTTTTAGTCCATTACTTATGGTTGCATAGTTCATGCATTTCATTTGCTCCTTTCTGCAAGGCTGGTAGAAAGGGATAAAATAAGGATCATGTTTCCTAATTGTTACTAGAAAGAAGAATTTGGAATATGGTTTTTCCCACCCCTTTTCTTAAAGGACTTCTTTCTCAGTGTATTTTTCTCTTTTAGCCACTTGAGTTGTTCCATTATTGTTTGACTAGGTTGATTCAGATATGAAGGGATAAAAAAAATAACTTGGGCCAGCCGAGTCGCGCATTGGTTAAGAGCTGGCTTGGGATGCCAGCAGTCCCGGTTCGGATCCCACATATGATGGCCAGTGACATTGCCCTCTACAGCTAACAACAGCTCCACCTGGAGCTGGGCTGTGCCAGCCCCGGCGACGGTGTAGGCTGCAGCCCCTGTGAGTGGCCGGCAGCTAGTGTGAGCGGCAGGTAGCCAGCGTGAGCTGCCAATAGCTGCGATGAGCCTCCATCCAGATACCAGTCACCAATCTGCCTCATCTGGGAAGAGTGCAATGATGATACCAACATGGGCCAGTGAAGCAATGTCCTCCGCAACTAGACTGAAGAACAAAAAGACAGCAACTTGTCTGTTCCCCCTCCCTGATTCCCCAAGGCTGTTCCCCTCCCCCAATTCCCCAATAAAATCTTTAAAAATAATAATAATAATAATTTGGTGTCACAGAGACAAAACTGAGATCCTTACTATATGATGAAATCTTTGAAACTAGGAGTATGTTTATGCATCTATATATCCCCAGTATCTAACATAATGTTTGGCACATAATTGGTGATTCATGGTTGTTGTTAGGCAGGGTGGTAAGCAGACAGGGGTCCACAGAGTATACAGTCTATGACTTCTCATCAATTCTTGGTTTCACCTAACTAGCTCAGAGGGGGTCTTAGGTAGTACTTAGAAAGTATAGGTACGTAGGAGAAAGCCTAGTAGAGACAGAAGATGTGGGTTGAAATCTGGCTCTGACAGTTATTAGCTGAACCTCAGTTTCTTCATATGTAAAATGGAGATAATAATACCTGCCTCCTTGTCATGGTTATATACATTCACGTATGGTACTAGCATATGGTAGGGGCTCATTACAGAGGAGTTCCTTTCCAGGAAATAAGACACTATGAGATGCTTTGGGTGGACCATGAGCAACAGGGGAGATTTTTGGAAATTTTTGTTTTGGGGCATTTTTAAATGAATGCTACTAAAAAGTGGTATATTTTCCCTCATTGCTATTTCCATCGGTGGAATGTGTACAGGGGCCTGCGTGAATACACTGACGTGTGCATCCACTCTGAATCGCTCCTTGATAAATAATACCTGGGGAATATACAAGGTCTTCTAGAGGGACATAGTGGTTTCCCTCCTGTGGGCATCCTTTAGTGCTTCTGAGATTGCTACTTGGTAGATCATGAGCACATTTTCTTGGAAATTTGTTATGGAAGTCCAGTGTTCCAAGATTTTAAAATTTGGTCCTTCCTAAAGCCCAGTGTATTGGATGTTCTGTTATCTGCTTGCTGACTGCCTATTTGATCTGTAATATATCGGACCATGAATCCAGCCTGTCTTCTTTCTGACACCTACAATAACTCCAGAAAAACCTTCCATATTTTTAATTTACATGCTCAGGGAACACAGGTTATTTTCATATCATTAGAAAAAGAACAACAGCAACAACATAGAAAAAGTGCCAGAAAGGTAAACCTACTTTAAAAATATATACATAGGATCCCAAATATTTTGTGTTATCCTGTGCTTTTGAGTTACTCATCCCATAGAAGTACTCTTGTTACCAATACTTTCAGATCCAGCTCAAATGACTTTTCTTTCATGAAGCCCGCCCTTCCCCCAACTCCAGATTGGTTGATGAGTTCTTGCTTAGGGCCAGTTTTGTGGGCATGTCAGCAACATTCACTTGCTTAACAAGTGGATCAAGTATTACAATTAAGAATTTGCTCTATAAAATTTATGTTTAATGGAGTTGTGAGTGGTTTTATCTTATTTTGTTTTGGTCCTTCAGAACTGCCAACTCCCAGATTGGGCATGGAGCCTCACTGACTCTGGCCCAGCAAGGATACCAGCCTCCCCAGTGGTCAACACAGCCCTGGTCAGGAGCAAGTGATACCTGGGCTGTGACCGCCACGTGCGTTTGTTGCCAACAGACTCCTCTAAGGTTTCAGGTAATTATTAAAAACAGTAATTAATATTTTCAATTCCTCCCATTTACCAACTACCCATTGTATATTATTTCAAACTCTGACAACCATGTAAATTCTCACCATTGTAGGGACAAGAAACTGAGATTTAAAGAGGCTAGGTTACTTTCCCAAGGCTACCCATTATATACTGACTCTGAGTTAATTGTATGGTATAACTTAGTCCTGCTTGGGCTCATAGTAGATTCTCAATAAAAAGTTACTATATTATTATTATTATTATTATTATTTTTTTTTTAAGTGATGAGTGTAAGTCTTGTAGGGAATTCCAAATCCCATGTTCCTTTCACTATGTCAGGGTCCTTCCATCATCTTTTCTTTGTCTGACTCCTTCCTGATTGAAAATAATGTCAGAAAAAGATGGCCGCTCTCTTGGTATCAAATTATATAATTCATGGGAAAGTACTTTGAAAACTGGAAAGTATCATGAAATTTTAGGTATTAAAATTATAATTGTTATTCTAATAATTATTAGAATGTTATAATATTGTAATAATAAGTATTATTATTTTTGGTCTGTCTTCATCATTCGATTGTGAGTCCTGTTGGGTAGGAATCTTATTCTTTGCATCCACAGAACAAGTAAGAGTACTTAGGTGATGCGTAATAAATATATTATTGTGCATAATACAATTGCATTCGTTGCTTTAAGAAGCAGACTGGGAAAAGCCTGAGTTTGGTCTGGGCTGACCCAGAGGGAGGCTGGTTCAGTGACAACTCAAGCAAGATATAGCCTGGTAGGGTAGAGCTCATTCATTCATTCAAACAGGTCTATTGGGCATCTAATGTATGCAAGACACTGCTCGAGACAAAGGGAGACAGCTGTGAACAAGAGAGATAAAGTCTAGTGAAGGACGTAGATAATGCCTAAATTGGAAAATTACCGATTCAATTGAAAAATGAAGAAAATGAAAATGGCTAAAGTGAAAGAGAGTTTTTAGATAGGGTGGTTGAGAGAAGGCCTCCTTGACACCGGAGTGAAGAGCAGGAGTTGGCCATGTCCAGATCTGGGAGGTGAGTGTCCCAGGAAACATCAAGGCCATGAAGCAGAAACAGGATTGGCATACTGCAGGGACAGTCAGACCAGTGCACCTGGAGCATAGTAAGCAAGATGAGACAAGGGCTCACAGATGAAGTTAGAAAAGTAGCCGGGAGCCACATCTTTAGGATTTATTTTCCTCAGTCAGGAATTTGAGTTTAATTCAAGATGAATGAGAAAGCCATTGGAGGGTTTTAAACAGAAGAATGATATGCTTTGACCTAGTCTTAAAAATATCTCTTTGGCTGATGTAGGATGGATTGAAGAAAAGCAAAAATTTAAACAGGGAAACCCAATTAAAAAGCTGTTTGCAAATGAGTGATGACAATGGGAGATGATGAGAAGCAGATTGTCTTTGGTATATTTTTGAGAGAGAGCTCATGGGGTCCAGGTTCTCTGTGCTCTCAGGACCCTGGGAATGATGGAGCATTGCTCTGATACCCTAATTTTGTCTAGGGCTGGAAGCTTAATGAACAACTATTTGCCTATTCAGGACCAAAATTGGAATCTTACAGTTGGAAATGATGGAACTTTCCCATTTTACAGATGAAATTATAGAGGCAAAGATGAGGTGAAGTGACTGATCAAAGTCAGAGTTTCTTACTGGCAAGTTCAGCAAAGGGCACTTCTAGCCCAGGGTTCTTTCCATTGTGGAAAACAGTCCCTTCATAGCAGTGTTTTTTGCCCTTGTTTCATTCTGCCCGAATCGTGAACCGTCAGGCCTAAAATATGAGGGGGATTTCCTGACAGTTGTCTACATGGTTATGTGGTTTGGTGACTGGTGACACAGTCAGTCATATGACTGGGTCTCTCCCTTATTTCTAGTGTGGATGTTATCCATGAATAAAAAGTTTGCCCTTTTTTTTCTTAAACTTTGTGGTTTTTATCCCCCCTCCCCTTTTTGCCCTGACTAGGACATTCAGTACAATGTTGAGAATTGGTGAAAACAGACATTCTTGCTTGTCCTAGAGCTTAGTGGGGTAGGGGAAGTTAATTGTAGGTTATTCATAAATGCCCTTTATCAGGTTAAGGAAGTTCCTTTCATTCCTAGTTTACTAAAACTGTTTTTTGGTTTTTTAACATGAATGATCATTGAATTTTGCTAAGTTCTTTTTCTGCATACAATGAAATGATCATGTGACTGTTCCCCTATATTTTGTAAATGTAGGGAATTACATTGATTTTCAAATATAAAACCAATATTGCACTCAGGAATTAGCTCTAGTTAGTCCCAGTGTATTATCATTTTTATATATTGTTGAATTTAGTTTGTTAATGTTGTGTTAAATATTTTTGTCTATGTTCAAGAGAGTTATTAGTTATAATTTTCTTTTCTTGTAATGTCCTTGGCTATTCTCAGGGTTATGCTAGCTTCATAAAGTAAATTAGGAAACATTCCCTCCTCCTTTATTTTCTGAAAGAATTTATAGATGATTGGTAGAATTTAAATGGTGGGATTTACCAGCAAACCATCTCAGCCTGGAATTTTCTTTGGGGAAAGTTTTTAATTTTCCCCTCATAGGTAAAGAATATAGGGTTATTTGGTTTATCCATTTCTTCTTATATAAGTATCTAGGACACAAATTCTATTTCAGCTGAATTTTCAAATATATTGTCATAAAGTTGTTCATAATTATCTTTTATTATCCTTTTAATGTTTGAAAGATCTGTAGAGATGCCCCTCTTTCTTTCTTTATAATGTTAATTTGTATTTTCTGTGTTTTCCTTGACCAATCTACCAAAGAATATGTTTATTTTATTGATGTTTCTCAAATAACCAATATTTTATTTTCTTAATATTATATTTTGTATTTTATTATTTTCTGTTCTTATCTTTATTATTATTTTTATTTCTATATATTTTGGCTTTAACTTTGTCCTCTTTTTATCGCTTCTTTTTTTTTTTTTTTTTTTTTGAGGGCAGTGTCACTGGCCCTCATATGTGGGGCCCGAACTGGAATATAGCTTCTTAGTGGTTTATTTTAAATCTTTCCCTCTTCTAATATACAATAAGTTAAAAAAAAAAAAAAAGAGCTCTAAATTTCCCTCCAAGCACTGCTTTAGCTGCATCCCACAGCTTTTCACATGTGATTTAAAAAATTGTTATTTATTTCAAATTCAGTTAATTTGGTGATATTTTAGATCTCTTTTTGCTGGTGATTTATAATACTTTTGTGGAAAGATAACATACTGTATGTGATATTAATCCTTTGAAATTAATTGAAACTTATATCTCTGTATGTGTCCTACCTTAGTGAGCATTCCCTGGGCACTTGAAAAAAAATGTATTCTGAAGCTGTTGGGTCTGGTGTTCAGTAAGTGTTAGTTAGGTTAAGTTGGTTGATAGTACTGTTCAAATCATATTCTTACTAATTTTTTGTCTACTTGTTCTATCAATTACTGAGACAGGAGAGTTTGAATTTAACAATAATTGTTTATTTGTCTGTTTCTCCCTTTAATTCTGTTTGTTTGTGCTTCATGTATTTTGAGGTTCTGTTATTAGGTGCATACTCATTTGGGATTATTATTTCTTCTTGATGAATAGACTCTTATCATTATGAAATATTATTTTTTATCTCTGTTCTGTTGTCTGAAATTAATATTGTCGAATATTATATCACGCTCCAGCTTTTTATGATTAGTATTTATGCATTATATCTTTCCCGATTGTTCTTTTTTTTAACTAATCTGTTTGTTTATGTTTAAAGTACAACTCTTTAGCATATAGTTAGAGCTTGCTTTCTTATCCAGTCTGACAATAACTACCTTTTCATTGGAGTGTTTAATCAATTTACATTTTTTTTTTTTTTTGAGGGCAGTGTCACTGGCCCTCACATGTGGGACCGAACTGGGGCCGCTGGCTTCCCAAGCCAGCGCTTAACCACCGCGCAACTTGGCCGGCCCTTAATCAATTTACATTTAATGCACTTTTTTTTTTTTAAAGATTTTATTGGGGAATTCGGGGAGGGGAACAGCGTTGGGGAACTGGGGAAGGCGAACAGACAAGTTGCTGTCCTTTTGTTCTTCAGTCTAGGTGTGGAGGATGTTGCTTCACTGGCCCATGTGGGTATCATCATTGCGCTCTTCTCGGGTGAGGCAGATCGGTCTCCGGCCTCTGGACGGCCGCTCACAGTGGCTCTTGGCAGCTCACACTGGCTGCCAGGTGCTCACGCTGGCTGCCAGCCATTCAGTGTATGTCAGCCCATTGCAGCAGGGGCTACAGCTATGTGGTCCCGGGGACTCACAGCAGCCCAGCTCCAGGTGGAGCTGTTGTTCACCATCTTAGCTGTAGAGGGCAGTGTCACTGGCCCTCATATGTGGGATCTGAACTGGGGCCGCTGGCATCCCAAGCCAGCTCTTAACCAACGTGCCACTCGGTCGGCCCTAATGTAATTATTAATACAGTTGGATTTAAGTCTACCATCTGATTATTTGTTTTCAATATGTCCCATCAGTCTTGTTTTTTTCTCTTTTATTATAATTTATAATTCTTTCATGCTGTTCTATCTCCTCTATTAGCTTTTAACTATATATTTAATTTTCATTTTGTCTAGTTGGTCAAGGAATTATTATTTGCATTCTTAACTTAGTATAGCCTCCCATGAATTACTAGCATGCCATTTTATATATATTGCAAGAATCTTACAATATGATATTTTATATATGTTATTTCTGCATATATTATAAACCACACTTTTACCCAATTACTTTTAAGGAAATTATGAAATTAAGAAACAAAAATTCTTTTTTTTTTTTTTTTTAAGATTTTTATTGGGGAATTTGAGGAGGGGAACCGCGTTGGGAAATCGGGGAAGGGGAACAGACAAGTTGCTGTCCTTTTGTTCTTCAGTCTAATTGCAGAGGACATTGCTTCACTGGCCCATGTTGGTATTGTCATTGCGCTCTTCCTGGATGAGGCAGATCGGTCACCGGCCTCTGGATGTCGCTCACTGCGGCAATTGGTAGCTCACGCTGCTGCCAGCCGCTCACACTGGCTGCCGGCCACTCACTGTAGCCTATGGCAGCCCACTGCAGCAGGTGCTGCAGCCCACACCATCGCCGGGGCTCGCACAGCCCAGCTCCAGATGGAGCTGTTGTTAGCTGTGGAAGGCAGTGTCACTGGCCTTCATACGTGGGATCCAAACCGGGGCCGCCGGCATCCCAAAACCAGCTCTTAACCAATGCGCCACTCGGCCGGCCCCAAAAATTCTTATATTTATCCATATTCATGTACGATATTCTTCGCAAGCATGTGTATACAATTTTCCTTCAGCCTGAAAGACTTCCTTAAACATTTCTTATATGCACGTCTACTAGTAAATTATCTCAGCTTTTGTTTATCAAAAAAAGTCATTATTTTCCCTTCACTGTTTCAAAGAGATTTTCACTGGACACAGAATTCTCAATTGGCAAGTTTTTCTTCTATTCCTTCCAGCACTTTAAAAAATGTCATTTCATTGGATTCTGTCTTTCATTGTTTGTGATGAGAAGTTAGCAATATTTAAAATTTTTGTTCCCTCCTATGTGATTGTCTGGCTATTTTATTTATTTATTTATTTATTTATTTATTTATTTATTTATAATTAGTTTCAGGCGTACAACACAGTGCAATAGTTATACTTTTTACCCCTCAAAGTGACAACCCCCCTCCCCCAATTCGCCACCCCACTCCTCCCCCCCATATCATATATATCTATTACACTTCCTCTGACTCCTTTCCACAGTATAATCCACATCCCGTGACTATCTATATGTTCAATTACAGTTGGTATACAATATTATACAACATCAGCTTCAGGTGTACAGTGCAGTGATCAAGCCTCTACTCCATCCATGAAATGGTCTCCCTAACAAGACATGTGACCATCTGATACCCCACAAAATATTTACAACATTATTAATTATATTCCCCAAACTGTCTTTCATATCCCTGTGGTAATATTGTAGTTACCTATTTATGCTGTCTAATCCCTTCCCCTTCTCCCTCATCCCCACCCCCCTCCCAACTAGCAACACTCAGTTTTTCCTCTATATCTATGAGACTGTTTCTGTTTACTTTGCTCGTTCATTCAGTTTTTCAGATTCCACATGTAAGTGAGATCATATGGTATTTGTCTTTCTCCAACTGACTTATTTCACTTAACATAATAGTTTCTAGGTCCATCCATATCATTGCAAATGGTACGATTTCATTCTTCTTTATAGCGGAGTAGTACTCCATTGTATAAATGTACCACAGTTTCTTAATCCAGTCATCTACCAATGGGCATTTCGATTGTTTCCAAGTCTTGGCTATTATAAATAGCACTGCAGTGAACATTGGGGTGCATATATCTTTTCAAATTAGTGTCTTGGGTTTTTCAGGATAAATACCTAGGAGTGGAATTGCTGGGTCAAAAGGTAGTTCCATTTCCAGTTTTTTGAGATACCTCCATACTGACTTCCATAGTGGCTGCACCAATCTGCAAACCTACCAACAATGCAGCAGGGTCCACTTTTCCTCACAGCCCTGCTAGCACTTGTTGTTTGTTGATTTATTGATGATAGCCATTCTGACCAAAGTGAGGTGGTATCTCATTGTGGTTTTTATTTGCATTTCCCTCATGACCAGTGAGGTTGAAATTCCCTCATGACCAGTGAGGTTGAACATTTTTTCATATGCCTGTTGGCCTTCTGTATGTCCTCTTTAGAGAAATGTCTCTTCATATCCTCTGCCCATTTTTTAATTGGGTTTGTTTTTTTGATGTTGAGTTGCATAAGTGTTTTATAAATTTTGGATATTAACCCCTTTTCAGATATATCGTTGGCAAATATATTCTCCCATTCAATAGACTTCCTTTTTGTTTTATTGATGGTTTCCTTTGTTGTGAAAGAAATTTTAAGTCTGATAAAATCCCATATGTTCATTTTTTCTTTTACTTTCCTTGCCCACAGGGATGTATCAGTAAAAATATTACTCAGGGTAATGTCTGCAAATGTACTCCCTATATTTTCTTTTAGGAGTTTTATGGTTTCACGTCTTACATTTAAGTCTTTAATCCATTTTGAATTTGTTCTTGTATATGGCATAAGGAGGTGGTCCCATTTCATTGTTTTGCATGTCAGTCCAATTTTCCCAGCACCATTTATTAAATACACTGTCTTTACTCCAATGAAAATTCTTGCTTCCCTTGTCATAGATTAACTGTCCATAAATGCCTGGATTTATTTCTGGGCTCTCTGTTCTGTTCCACTGATCTATGTGTCTGTTTTTATGCCAATACCATACTGTTTTGATTACTGTAGCCTTGTAGTATGTTTTGATGTCTGGTAGCATATTCCCCCCGAGTTTGTTCTTATTTCTCAGGATTGCCGAGGCTATTCAGGGTGTTTTATGGTTCCATGTAAATTTTAGGATTGTATTTTCTATTTCTGTGAAAAATGCCCTTGGTAGTTTGAAAGGAATTGCATTGAATCTATATATTGCTTTAGGCAGTATGGACATTTTAACTATATTAATTCTTCATATCCATGAGTATGGTAGGTGTTTCCATTTATTTGTATCTTCTTTGATTTCTTTCTTCAGTGTCTTATAATTTTCGGAGTACAGATCTTTTACTTCTTTGGTTAAATTTATTCCTAGGTATTTTATAGTTCTTGAA
Source organism: Aselliscus stoliczkanus (assembly GCA_033961575.1). NCBI lineage: Eukaryota > Metazoa > Chordata > Mammalia > Chiroptera > Hipposideridae > Aselliscus > Aselliscus stoliczkanus. The sequence goes on from CM066736.1 coordinate 120,577,600, forward strand.
GCAATTGTAAATGGGACAGTTTTCCTAATTTCTCCTATTAGTTTATTAATGGTATATGCAAATGCAACTGATTTCTGAACATTGATTTTGTATCCTGCTAACTTACTGAATTCATCTATCAGCTCCAATAGTTTTTTGTGTTTGTTTTTTTGAGGACAGTGTCACTGGCCCTCATATGAACCGGGGCCGCTGGGTTCCCAAGCCAGCGCTTAACCACCGCGCCACTCAGCCTGCCCTTCCAATAGGTTTTTTTTTTTTTTAAAGATTTTTATTGGGGAATTTGGGGAGGGGAACAGCGTTGGGGAATCAGGGAAGGGAAACAGACAAGTTGCTGTCTTTTTGTTCTTCAGTCTAGTTGCGGAGGACGTTGCTTCACTGGCCCATGTTGGTATCGTCATTGCGCTCTTCCTGGATGAGGCAGATCGGTCGTCAGCCTCTGATGTCGCTCACCGTGGCTCTTGGCAGCTCATGCTGGCTGCCAGCCACTCACGCTGGCTGCTGGCCACTCTCTGTAGCCTATAGCAGCCCACTGCAGCAGGGGCTGCAGCCTACATCGTCGCCGGGTCTCGCACAGCCCAGCTCCAGGTGGAGCTGTTGTTAGCTGTGGAGGGCAGTGTCACTGGCCCTCATATGTGGGATCCGAACCGGGGCCTCTGGCATCCCAAAACCAGCTCTTAACCAATGCACCACTCGGCCAGCCCCCAATAGTTTTTTGATGAAGTCTTTGGGGTTCTCTATATACAATACCATGTCATCTGTATATAATGACAGTTTTACTTCTTCCTTGAAAATTTGGATGCCTTTTATTTCTTTTTCTTGTCTGATTGCTGTGGCTAGAACTTCCAGAACTATGTTGAATGAAAGAGGAGAAAGTGACAGCCTTGTCTTTTAGCTTTTCCCCGTTGAGTATGATGTTAGCTGTAGGTTTGTCATATATTGCCTATATTATGTTGAGATATCATCCGTGTATTCCCATTTTGCTAAGGGTTTTTGACATAAATGGCTGTTGGATTTTGTCAAATGCTTTTTCTGCATCTATTGATATGACCATGTGATTTTTATTCTTCATTTTGTTGATGTGGTTTATCACATTAATTGATTCACAGATGTTGAACCAGCCTTGAGTATTAGGGATGAAACTCACTTGATAATGATGTATGATCTTCTTAATATATTGCTGAATTGTTTGCCAATATTTTATTGAGAATTTTTGCATCTATATTCACCAGGGATATTGGCCTGTAGTTTTCCTTTTTTGTGATGTCTTTATCTGGTTTTGGAATCAGGGTGATAGTGGCTTCATAAAAAGAGTTTGGAAGCCTTCCCTCCTTCTGGATTTTTTGGAATAGTTTGAGAAGAATAGGTGATAGTTCTTTTTTGAATGTTTGATAAAATTCAGTTGTGAAGCCGACTGGTCCAGGGCTTTTGTTTGTTGGGAGCTTGTCAATTACTGTTTCAATTTCCTTGGTAGTAATCAGGCTATTTATATTTTCTGTTTCTTCTCAAGTTAGCTTTGGAAGGTTGTATGCTGCTAGAAAATTATCCATTTCTTCCAAATTGTCAAATTTCTTGGCATATAGTTGCTCATAGTAATTTCTTAGAATTTTTTGTATTTCTGTGATGTCTGTAGTCATTTCCCCTCTTTCGTTCCTGATTTTACTAATTTGAATTCTCTCTTTTTTTTTTTTTTTTTTTGATGAGCCTGGCTAGAGGTGTGTCAATTTTGTTTATCTTCTCAAAAAAACAGCTCTTGGTTTCATTGATCTTTTGTTTTGTTTTTCTGTTCTCTATATCGTTTATTGCTGCTCTGGTCTTTATTGTCTCCTTTCTTATACTCCCCTTGGGCTTCTTTTGCTGTTCTTTTTCCAGTTCCCTGAGGTGTAAGGATAATCTGTTGATTTGAGATTTTTCTTCCTTCTTTAGGTAGGCCTGCACTGCTATAAACTTCCCTCTTAGGAATGCTTTCGCAGCATCCCAGAGATTTTGTGTTGTGGCGTTTTTATTTTTGTTTGTCTCGAGGTATCTTTTGATTTCCTCCTTGATCTCATTTGTGACCCACTTGCTATTTAGTAGCATGTTATTTAGCCTCCATTTATTTGACAGCTTTCTGGGGTTCTTCTTATAATTGATTTCTAGTTTCATATATGTGGTCAGAGATGTCTGGCTATTTTAGAGATTTTTCTATTTATCTTTGGCTTCAGCAATGTGATTACAATGTGTTTAGGTGTGGTTTATTTTTATCTTTGCTTCTTGAAGTTTGTTAACTTTCTGGTATCTCTAGGTTGACATTTTTTCATCAAATGTGGAGGGAAAGTTGATCATTGAGTCTTCATTATTTTTCTGACTCAATCTCTTTCCTCTCCAGTTACATCTGTATTAGAGCATTTTATATTGTCTCTGAGATTTATTCATTTTTTCAGTCTTTTTTACTTTCTGTGCTTCAAGTTCTTTGGTTTCTTGTTCTGCAATGTCCAATGTGTTGTTAAGCTCACTCAACAGATTTTTTTTAACATTTTAGATATCATAATTTTTATTTTTGAAATATTCATTTTGTACTTTTAATAGTTTCTATTTTTGCACTGAGATTGCTCATCTGTTCACCTATTGTGGCTACTTTGCTTTAAGTTCTTGATATGTTTTCAAGCCCCTGTCTACTAATTCCAACATCTGTGCTATCTCTGCATCTGTTTCATTTGACTGTTTTTTTCCCTTCTTGGTTTATGGGACACACTTTTCTGTTTCTTTACATACGTAGTGATTTTTTTTTTCATTGTATACTGGACATTGTAGGCTTTACATTGTTGCAAAACTGGATTTATTTGTCTTCCTTTGGGGAGAGTCTAGACTTTTGTTCTGTCAGATGGTTAATTTGCTCACAGATTAGCTTGAACTTCTTGAAGCTTGTTTTAAAAGCTTTTAGGGAGAGTATAAAGTAACCCTTATTGTAGAGCTGCAATAGACTTTGCCTTTCTGAGATTGCAGTTGAATTCCCAGTATGCACAGTCAGGTCCCTCTATTCTGGCTGGTCAGTGTCTCCAAGCCCTATGCAATCTCTGGGATCTTTGTTCAGCTCGCCGTTTCTCAGTGCTTGTTCTCTGTCACAACTCATAGAGTCCTTTCCTATGCATGCATAATTTAGTGCTCAGTGCAACTTTCCAGGAGATTTTTGTGCATGTTTTTGAAACTGTCTCTCTCTTTATCTGTGTAGCCCCTTTTTCTCTGGTAGCCAATGCACAAATTTCAACCACCTAAGGAACCCTGAACTCTAACCTTCACCCCGTAGTCTCAGAGGCATCCTTTATGCACCACAGTATAGAATGTTCTTCTAGATAAAAATCACCAAAAAAAAAAAAAAAAGACAATTATGGGGCTGACATCATGTGTTTTCCTTTTCTCAGGGATCACATTGTTTCTCGGATTATTGTCTAAAGTGTCAAAACTTCTTTTTCAGTTTTATATTTCTTTATAGCAGCAGGACCAGTCTGGTACTAATTACTCCATCACGGCTGACGTTGTAAGACTCTAGTACAATTGAGTGATTCACATTCAATTGTTCATCACCCTCCATTTTAGTATTTTTTTTTTGAGGGCAGTGTCACTGTCTCTCATATGTGGGACCCGAACCGGGGCCATTGGCGTCCCAAGCCAGCTCTTAACCACTGCGCCACTCGGCCGGCCCAAAACTCTACATTTTTAACCTTTGTGCTATCTTCATGTCAGAGAAGGATTTTGTTACTGTCTGTCTTCTATTCCTTCCGTTACCCCCCTTTCCCCAAACTAAAAAAACAAACAAACAAGAAACGAACAAAAAGAAATCATGTTAAGTTTTGAAAAGCTATAAAAACCTTACTGGGATTTGGGGTTTGGTGCTGGTGAGAGATGCTTGACAATCGAAGACATAGGCATTCCATTGATCCATAGGTTTTCCACTCTGCACTCTTAGCATCTTCCATTTCATCAGCTTCAGTCACGAGACTCTGTTTTGATATTCTGGTGACCTTGAAGAACAGGCCACTTGATGAGTGACTCAGGGAGATTTTCAGTGCCTAATCTAGACTGCTTGAGAAACCAGGTGACGATTATGATGACCCATGACTCTTTTTTTTTTCAAGGTTTTTTTTTTTTTTTTTTGATGGCAGTGTCACTGGCCCTCCTATGTGGGACCCGAACCAGGGCCGCTGGCGTCCCAAGCCAGCAGCGCTTAACCACCGTGCCCCTCGGCCAGCCCGATGACCCATGACTCTTGAGATATAGGAAGCTGTTGATAAAATAAATATATAAATAAATTAAAATAAAATAAAATCACTTTCCTAAATTATCGCTAATTCTTAGCAGAAGACTTTCAGACTAGTCCTGCTTCTGACTTGGGGGTGGTGAGATTGGGAGGGTCAGTAGAGATCCTGATGCAGACTAGAGGCAGTGAGTCTCTCTAGGATTTTGTTTCCACTGCTCTACCTGAGAGTTAAAATCTCAGGGATGAGTTCTTCCTGTGATCTTTGAGATTTCAGGAAGGAAGGAGAAACAGATTGCAGGCTGTTATGGCAATATCATTTCTCTTTGGCCACCAAACCGTTGTTCCCTGAGTCATGAACCACTCCATTTAGTGGCTGCCTTTGAAATTCAGAGAAGAAAGTCTGTGTATGCCAAAACGAAGCCCTGAGTCACCCAGCATCCAGCAGGAAGACAGCAACAAATAGGGTTAGAAGTAGTTTCTAGACCCACACTCGTAGCTCACGTGGACCGTCAAGTGCCCATTCCATAGACATCTTTCCAGGTCATAAAACCTCATGTCCTCATATACAGGAGGTGCCATTGTCTATTCTCTCTGCTATTTACAAGGTTCCTGATTAGTGAATCATCTCCTTAATTATCTTTATACGTGGATAAAGCCATGTACTAGGGAAATCATATTGTATTTGTAATGTATAAAGAAAATGCATTAGACATTACAGTTTATGAAACCAAATTGGTGGACTTTGCGTTTGGTAAGGTGACATCTTATTTACTAGGAAGACCTGAATTTGGACAGATCTACCCAAGCCCATTTAAAATCAGAAAATGAGTGTCCTTTTTCTCTTGTAGAACCAGAGTTCTGTAATTATTTTATATAATTGTTATTTTTCTTTTCTTTTTGGAAGGAGTCTCCTGCTGAAGAAAGAATCTAAAGAGATGCCTAAGTTCCAGGGAATTTTCCTCTAAGACTAATAACATCAAGATAGTTTTGATTTTATTGATTTATGTTCATTTTTTTTTTCCACATGAAAAATTTGTGTCATCTTCAGAGATCCTGGGTTAGAATTTTTAATTTTCCTTGTGCTGATTGAAGAAGAATGCCAAACACTGGTGGCTGATTTTTTGTCTTTTTTTTCATGAAGAATTTCAGATGGTACTTGACAACTATGCCTCCTATAAAAACCAAGAAATATGTTTTTACATTGTGTATGTTAAACATATCTTCCCACTGACATTTGTCCAAACAAAAAAATTGAGCCATTTTGCACTATATATTTTTGGTTAAATATTTGAGAGCTATTGTTTTGAAAGTTGCCCATCGTAATAATAGCCAACTCAAAAAATATCCTATTGGGGGCCGGCCAAGTGGCACAGTGGTTGAGAGCTGGCTTGGGATGCCAGCGGCCCCAGTTCAGATCCCACATATGAGGGCCAGTGACACTGCCCTCAAAAAAAAAAAAAAGTCCTATTGGGGCAACCCTGTCGGGACCCCCTCTCATTTTGAGAGTTGTTACTTTCTATTCTAATAAACTATCCTCTGCTACAAACTTAAAAAAAAAAAAATTGTCCTATTGAAGGGTGACTTAAATTTTGGCTTTATTTCTACATTTATACTTCATCTCTCTTTATCTTTTAGCTCTCCCAGAAACAAAACAGAGTTTCCCTCCCCTGGCAAACCACTTGCACAATTCCATGTAAGAAAATGCTGACCTTGAAATTGTGAAACATCACTATTGGTTTCTGAGGATTCCAGGATTAGAACGGGACCTGAAACTTGATAATTTAGGGCTCAGGAGCCTAGAACATTAACTTCTGAGATGAAATGGCACTGGCCCCAAGGTGAAAAAAATAGAGGACCACAGTTCTATTGCCTGTGATTGTGACATACTCCCCATGAACATCAGTGGGCTCAGACATGCACTGAAAGCCGCCAAAGGGTAAATAAATTAAACTGAAGTGACTCAGAAAGCACATAGGGAGCAGAGATGTGCAGCAGTAACAAGGAACTTTGTTCTTGAGACCAGCCCCACTTAGAGCTCAAGGGAGAGAGCCTCATTAGAAAACGCCAAGAACCACAGTTCCCAAAGAGTTTCATTTATAAGCTTTCTCAACAGCTTTGGAAAAGAACATATGTATGATGATTTAAGGGGACTGGTATCTATGTTTGGAAGTTCTGGACACCATACATTCAAGCTAATGTATTTGTCCTTTGAAACCCAACAGCATAGCTGGATCATGTGCACTCAACAATGTCTGTTGAAAAAGATAAACCAAAATACGTTCATGTAGAAAACTTGAGACTTTCCTCAGTCTCACGTACCAGCTTGCTTCTTGGAGCAACTTCCGGCCAGGGCACTGAGCTACTGCTGAAGCTCTTCATTGTGGCATAGTTTTTCTGAGTGACTTATTTTTATGAGTTAACCTTGCTGCATTTCCCTGTACCAGGACAAGGCCCCGTTGCCCATTGACTTTCATGAAGGCATCTGTGGATGGTTTTGAAGTCCACTGGTTCCAAGGAAAAAGTGCTTTTGGGTTTGATCAGTGTGTAGGCCGAAGGTAGTTAGGAACAATGCTGAGTCATACTTTAAAGCAACTGCATTGCAAACAAAGTAAGAGGGCTTCATCCTTGGCTCTGAAGGCAGCTAACCTGGGTCCTGGCTTTTGCTACATCAAGGACACACCTCTCAAATGTCTCTAAGCTTCATTTACCTTCTCTTTAAATACCAACATTTACTGAGCACGTACTATGTGCCAGCCACTATATTTGGCACTTTGATGCATTTAAACCTCACAACAATCCTATGAAGTAAACAACATTGTCATTCCCATTTTACAGATAAGTACAGTGAGGCTCAGAAAGCCTATGAAGCTAACTCACGCTTAGACAGCTAGAAAATTAAGGGGACCAAGATTCAGATTCTCATCAGTCTCATTGGAGAGCCTAGGCTTTTAATCTCCTTGCGATGGGGCTAATAATAACATCTCTACCTACACATATCAAAAGAGATAATGTCTGTAAAAGCAGTAAAGTCATAAAAAACCCCGTAAGATATTACAGTTGTTAGAATGAGATCATTTAAGAGACTAAGAAATAGTTACCTGACATGGTCATGGAAAAGTACACTCAAATGCTGATACACCAGCTTTGTTCTGTGTAAACCAACATAGTATTTCCTGAATATATTCTTTTTCTTGACAGTACCCATCAAAATATTAAATATGTGTGTTACATAAAACAGGGTATGATGGATGACCACTCCACCGTAGATTGTATCAGTTTTTCGAAGGCTGGGCGACCTAAAAGATAGAGAGAAGCGCTGTGGTCCTTTCGTTACCTGAGACCAAGCTGCACTGGTGTACTTATTTGTTTAAGTTATGAAGACAGTTGCACAGAAATTCAGCTCAGAAACCCCAGGAACAATAATGTAGGTTACCAATAATCTAGCAAGTGTTATTTGTTTGCTTCTAGGACATAAGAGGATCAGAGCCTATGAAACAGAGACATAATGTTCCTTAAATCATGACCACAATAAAAGAGACACAATTCCAGGTTATTTTTACTTTCAAGTAGAAATTTAAACGGACACTTACAAACAATAATTTAGACACAGTGATCAAAGTGGTTTGTCGATTTACAGTTAAAAAACAACCTGAGCAAACAATGACAACAACAAAAAACAAACAAGGATGTTCAAAAGATTTATTTGAGTTCCATATACTGTTTCTCAGAAATGTATAAAACCCAAAAGTTTTGGCCCCAAAGCCAAAGTATACTTCCCCCCCCTCTAGATTCTTCAGGCCCACCGTGAGCACTCCACTTTTGGAATATGGGCTGGTCTGCTATGGTCAGAATTCTGTTAGGAGGTGGTGTGTGAGGTAGAGAAGATGCCTGAGGTCCTTCCTTCCTTTCCTTCTGTTGGCTGTGTCAGGGAATCAACAAAAACCCATCAGTCATCAGCAGGAAGGTCATGGCTACACGGGTCAAACACATGGAATCGGTTGTGTGAACAGCTTCTGAACAGAGTTAAACAACTGGCTTGCTGTGTTCTAGTCCCCATAGTACTGACAGAATTGATTAAACTGATTGCTTATTTTAGCATTATATAGACAGAAATGAATATATAATACTAGATCAAGAGTAAAGGGACTGGCCACCAGCGTGTCTCCAAATGAAAATGTAAACCCATACCCAGGTTACCAAATATGGTACCCGGAGGGGAGCCTGAGGACTGAAAACTTAGAATTCATGCTTCTATCCCTTATAAAGAAATATTTTCCAAATTCTTGGGCTTGATGGTGACAATAATTTCCCAACTAGAAATGGGGATGTTTGATCTGAATGTCTTCTTTCCTGAATTATGAATCTGTTGATAGGAAATGTCTTTCGGTTATAAATTTGCATCCCATGTAGTGCATATTTAATAATTTGTTTCTATTGACAAGAATAACATTTTCTGAAATTGGGAACTGCACTAGAAAATCCACACTGAATGCTCTCTGTACTTATGGGTTATCTTAGCCAATATCCATCTACTGAGTTGTAAAGGCTTCTCTTCTGAGACAAAAGCTGCCTCCTGCTAAAGGAAGGATGTAGCTCGTTCGGTAGCTCGGTAGCTCGTGCTCTGATCTTTCCCCTTTTGTTCAAAATAGAAAAGGGTTTGCACCCTGAACAATTTGAAGTGCTTTTGTAGAGTTGCATGGGCTCTGTCCTTGGAGAGGGTAAACCAGAAGTTGATTACCTTAGGAAGGGAGATACAGGTTGAGATAGGCGAACACGCTGCTCAACGTTTGGGGAATAGAGAGTTTTCTCTTTTACTGTTTTGATCCCCATTGGAAAACTGAATCCTACTGGGAAAAATTTTTTGTGGGGAAAGACCTGTAAGAATTTATCTAGGTGCATCCAAACCAAAATGACTTCAGAAAGGACCATTTTCAAAAGACAATCTTATGAATTTTAACATTGGAATGGGGTCCCACAGTTCTTCAAAGTTTATGATCAAAACCTTTTTTGTTTTGAATTTCGTTATTCTTTCGGTTAGTTCAACTTCATTAATAGCGAATGGGTCTCATTTGTGATGCTAAAGAGTATGATTTCCAGAAGCCATTTTGTGGGTCCCAACAAAATCGACAACAAGGGAAAATAACGTTGCTCGAGTAATGAGCAAAATTCAAGGCAGTGTACAGTTTTTCTGGATCTTGTGGGTAAAGTTTTACTTTTCAGGTTTTAATCTGGAGGGAGAGTAATTTATGAAAAATGGTTGAAAATGAAGGATTCCATGGAAGGTCTTGCTTTATCCATATAGCAAATTATTGGAGCAGTAAGCTGACATTTATTAAAGCTGATTTAATCCTACATTTTGTTTGTTTATTTTCCAGTTTTATAATTGATATGATTGACAGACAGCACTGTCTAAATTTACGGTGTACAGCATAATGATTTGACATACACATATTACAAGATGATTGCCACAATAGGTTTAGTTAACATCCATTACCTCATTTGGTTACCAAAAAAATTTTTTTTTCCTTGTGATGAGAACTAGGATTTGATCTCTTACCAACTTTCAAACATACCGTATAGCAGTGTTAACAATCGTCACCATTACATCCTCAGCAATTATTTATCTTATAACTGAATATTTGCACCTTTGGATCACCTTCATTCAATTACATTTTTAACTCTTTCCAGTCTGCCATTAGCCATTTGAAAGAATGATGAGTAAAGCTTTCGATTTCTTTTTGCATATTTGTTAAACAACATAATTTTTAAAGACAACAGCCTATTTTTTAACTTATGAAATGATCAATAACTTTTTTTAAAAAGGGTGTTAGCAAAATGTGACTGAACAAATCTTATGATTAACAAATTAAATTATTCCTGCATTCCATTTTCTTCTGTAAAGAGAGTTACCTTTAAGTAGTCACCTTTAAAGAGTTACAAACAGCAACATTTATAAAACCACAAATACTTTTTCTTTTTGTATAAAGAGGTAAAACTTTTATTTGTTCATGAAAACTGGGTTTTGGGGGGAGGTAATGCATATTTTCCTGCATATAAATGCCAAATTAAGATCTGTGGTGGGCTTTTAAAAGAGGAAAAGTAAAACAGACTGTTAAGTTTTAAAACATGTATATGTATTTCTGGATAATGACTGCTTAAAATGTCACAAGATCTCTGGAAGGCCTCAGATGCAAGTTGTCAGTGAGGTTACACATGGAAGATAGTAAGAATTACAATTTAAAATGCAGTTTCAAAAAAAAAAAAAAAACAGTTTTAGAAATCACAGTCCTCCCAAGCCTTATTCAGTCTAGTTTCCTGTCTAGACATGCAAATTGAACTGAAGAGTTGTAGCAGTTATTCAAATAATTCGAAGGAAAAAAAAATTTTCCTCACTGAAAACAGAAGATTGGAGGAGTCTGAATTATGTGGATTGTTTGTCCTCACTGATCAATTCACCAGATAATAGAACTTCACCCTAAGAGTTTAATGAGGGCTATAGGATTTGAGTCAGGAAGAAATTTTATGAATATTTCTTTTCTTTCCCTATGCATTCAACCTCAATGAAATGTATATAATTTAAAGGGGAAAAAAGTAAGACTCTTGGAGAATCCTTTTTCAAGAAAATCTAAAGTTATTTTTATGAGGGATAGTAATGTAGTAATGACTTTCCTCTCCCCCCAAAAGGGTTTTCTCAAAACTAACCTTCTAAGTACCTTTCTTTTTCAGATGAGATGACAAATTTAACAGAAGATACAGGAAACTCATTAAGCTATCTGTCAGCTGGATGTGATGCCCTATGGTTCTGTTCATGTGGTATTTGTATATTCTTGTGAATTACATAATTTAAATAAAGGAAGGAATTATTACCTGTGTGTTTAGTACACACTAGGGTAGTTATTGATAGATGCTAAAATAACAGCCAAGCTATGAAATTATAAAAGTTCAGAAATTCAAAAGTTATTACATTGATTTGGTCAGCTAAAGATAAATGATCTTTTAAAAATATTTAAAAAACCCATTGTGAATATATTTTTGAATTTTTAAAGACCCCGTCAGCTAAAAATACATGATTTTTAAAAAATATTTCACAAAACCATTATGAATATATATTTTTTAAAATTTAAAGTAAATATTCACATAAAACTGAACTGGGCTGCAAATTTAAAGGTAAAAATTGGGTAGATAAATAGTCCATGAACTATATCAGATACTTAAATTAAAACAAAATTTGAAACTCATTCATGCCAGAAATTACCACTGCCAAGGCCTGTCATATGTCCCATAGAAAATTAGAAGCATAATATTTAAACCAGGGTTGGTTAAATGAATATAAAAAGGAAGCTTATTATTTATCTTGCTTGTTCTTCAAATATAGACTTGTGAAATACATTCAACAGAATCACATTTATTCTAATATTTCTTTAAAGAAAGGTCTGGTACACACAAAATCTAAAAGACAGTTCTACAAATTAAAATAGTATCAAAACAATGTTTTCAAATATCAGACATGAAATGGCTGTTATATGTTTACAGAAAGCCTAAACGTTATGAAACTAGATGGACAAAATATAAAAAGAAAACAAAACCAAAAATTAAAATTTTTCCAAATTTAACTTTTAAGGTCTTTTGTTACGGCTTTGTTATATTTGAAGATTTTTTTCAAGATGACATAATTAAATATTTTAAACTTTTAACATAAAGCTTTTATAAAGCCTGTGGCAAAATACTGAGCTTAATCACTAAGTACTAAACTAATAGTTTAAAATTATACAATTATACTTTTTTAACTTAATGTGTTTTCAGAATTAAAGTAAAAATAGATAATTCTAAAATAATCTGAAAAACTAAGTTTAGGTTATTAACAAATAATCAATTTGGCAATTGATTTATATTTCAGAAAAAAGGAAGATATGACTTAAATATGTTTTTTTAAAATCATATCTTATAAATATGTTGCAGCATGCAAGACATTTTATATGTTTATGTGAATCTTATTTTTTTTAAAAACAACCAAATTAGAAAAAGAGACTGTTATCCCTACAAATTATGTTGTTTAAATTTTTGCCAAGCAGGAACATTTTGATGAAAACAAATTGATAACTACAGAAGTTCATTATCAATTTAGTCCTGAGATTTGTCTTTCATAATTCAAAAAATGTTAAAGAGACCAAAATAAACAATTTTGGAATAATAGTTAACATATGATACTGTTAAAAACCAATATAATCCTTTTTTGTCCCATAAAGAATCATTGACAATTTCTAAATTTTAATATGAATTATTTCTAATTCACAAATATTTTTACTAAGGATAAAATTGTTATAAATATTTTAAATTCTTTTTATGCTTTTAAAAACAGCATTAATTCTTGATAGTTGAAATACTGAAAGCAAGATGAGCTAATTTCATTAAAAGTTTTATTTCCATGAAAAACAAGGAAGTACTAAGAAAGTATTAAAGGCTTAAGATTTTTTTAATTTAAATTTTTGAAAAATTGAAAAAGCTGCATTATATCTACTTGTAAAACAATAGAAACATATATATTCTGGATAGAAATTTTAATTTAAAAACATTTGCTAAAAACTAAAAGCAAGCTTAACTAAATATAACAGTTTTAAAATTATTTTAGTTAAGCTCTTTTTAGATTTATAAAGCCAAATAACAAAATTTTACTGTGAATGCCAAATATTTAAATAAGTTAGCATTTTATTGCTCAGGTTTTTGTGTCCTTTAATTGGAATACAAACCTTTGATTTACTTCAGTTTGTTTATAAATTCTAAAGATAGGGTATACATTCTAGAACTAGTCACATATTCATTTATTGGTTTTTAAAATGCATATAAAAATAATAATTTTGTTTTACATACAAATACATGAAGCAGTAGCAAGAAACAGAAACTATATGGCATATAAACTTTTATTGTATTTTATTTTTTTAAAGTTGCTAAAACAATTATTTCAGAAAAAGGATTATTTTTATTTTATCTGAGACCTGTAGTATCATAAGTAACGTTTTCAAAGGAAAATACTAATACTCTTTTTAAACTTCCTATTTTGCCAACTCTTAGACTCAAATGAAACAGCAGCAGCAGATTACAATTTTAATGCAAAATGTAACTCAAAACATGGTTTATCATTATATCTTATTAAATTAACCATTTACATTGATATAGGAATAAATGTTATATGTCTTATGGGGTAAAATAATATTAATAAGAGATATTACACAGAAGATAGGAACTACTATAGAAAAAAATCAGTAAAGGGGTAAATTTTAATACAGTTTTAGAACCTTCAAATCCATTGTTAACCAGTTGCATTTACTGTATTTTCTGAATTAATTAATTTCACAGTTTTGAAAGTTAAAAAGGGACGGCTTGGTTTTAGAGGGTGCTAAAAGGTTATATGACTCAGTGCTAGCTATCTGATGTTTACAAACATTAGCTGTCAGACCTTACCCAGGCAACATAGCCCTGTGCAGATTTTTGGTTTTCATACAGATATATTGACATTATAAAAGCACAGTAATTGTTTTCATAGTGATTATATAGAACTATACCAACATTGAGAAAGATGTTAAGAATAAGCTCAGTTATCTCCTGAATTTCGTATCTAAATGTATAAGTACAAATCCTCGATTAAAAAAAAAAGTAACCCAATTACAATGAACTGCATTTAAGAAAAAAATGTATATATTTCTGAGTTAAAATAAAATGACATAATTTAACAAAAAAATTCTAGTGATATCTTATTAAATAGGAATCATAAATGAAAACTAAAATGGCATTTTTACTGTTTTATTACTATTTACTATTATGCATTTTCTAGATATTTAGAAAACACTGAAAAATAGTCATAGCATATCTGTTAGCATGTAATTTTTAATTAACTTTTAAAATGTTCACAGTATTTAAAAATCTATATTCTGGTCTCTTACAGTAGTTGCCAAAATTAATAAAAGCTTAGCAAGTAAACTGTGTTTATTTCTAAAATATATTTTTAGATATTCTAAATGATATTCTTTTCTTTAGATGTTGATTGAAGAATTCTGAAATGCTAACCTTTAAAATCTTGAGCATAATAAACAAAACTTTAACAAGTTTTGTTCTTGCCTAATATTTTTAAAAAATTTTATGTGTTTTTAAAAAGTATTAGAAAAAATTGAAGAGCACTGGCAAAATTTTCTTTTTGCTAATTTTAATGTAAGTAATAATAGTGTTTTAAAACTCTCAATATTGGCTCAGAAACTTTTGTCTTCACGACATTTTTTGTTACAAAATACCATATAAGAAGAAATATATAATTATAGTTTAAAATGTTTGCAACATGCCACATAAAATAAGTATTACAAAGAAATGATTTTTAAAAAATTAACAGAGAAATTGGACCTCATCTCAATGAAACTTTCTTTTCTCTTGTAAACAAAAATTTTTCTTTAACTTTTATTTTTGTCGGCTCCCCGTGTCTTGTTTTTATAGTGATACATCATTTTGCTGAAGAACTTTCTATTTGAAACTGACCCCAAATGAAAAAGATGTAAGCATTCTCAATGACATTGTTGGTTTGTGCTTGGCAACTATCGACTATATCTCTTTTGGTATCCAAATGATACACACAGAAAAAAAAAAGAAAAGAAAAATGAAAGAAAGAAAGAAAAAGAAACCACACACAATAACAACAAAACAAATCTGGCATTGATCACTTTTCACTCACTATTGACTAGAATTTTAAAAGCATTTTTAATTCTCAAGATTTGTTAGGCATTCAGATGAGCACCGGCTCTCAACTTACAGATAGAAATGAAATCAACTACTCGAAAAGGTGTTGCTCAAGGAAAATGTCAATAAAAATAGACAAGAAGACCACTTCACCCCCTAGCAATTTTTCAGATTATTTTGATTTAAAAACATTGTGTCCGAATACAGATTTGGCTGGGTTAGAGCTAGTCTCCAGAACTGTGTTAACTTTGTAAACCCTCTTTTTAAACCTGCGTTATAGTCACAGTGAAAAAAATGAGAAATGAATGAATGTATGGAAGCATACACTTATATTCTTTTGGTTTTGTACAATTACTGTATTTATGGCTTGAACTAAACTGTGATACTTCAGTATATACAGTTGGTCGAGCTATACCGAACCTTTTTTATAAAGACGTGAAGTTCATCTAAGCAATTTTCAAGCAAATATTATTGACTTTTGCAACATTTTTTGACTTCCTTAATCAAAAGTATTATGGGCTATAAAATATGAACATTTAAGAATGTCACTCGTCTTTATTGATAATTCATACCATTAATCTCGTAACCATTTTTCACCCAATGTCTGGGTCTATATTTATAATTGATACTTGGCCAAACATTACCCGATCCCCAACCAGTTTTTTTTCCATGTTGATGGATTGGGGAGTTGGTTTACTCAGGGGTATTTTTCTAGGGAAATGTGGCTGAGGGCTGGGAGGGGGAGAGGGTAAAGAAACATCTTTATTCCTCACTGTCCACAAACCTGAAAAGATCTATTTAACTACTAGTTGAACAAATTATGCAGACTACTTGGCAAAATATAATAATTTCTTCAATATTACAGCTTCCCAAATGAACAGTATCAAATTACTCTAATGGGGCTCTGTAAAGTCTTGGTGTTCAAGTTGTGGTCACCTGTGGTAGTTTTGTTTGTAGCAGGAGTAAGTCTGGTTTATTACCTCTAACTGTATCTTGAGAAAGTTACTATTATATTTTTGTTTGTCCTTAGTATTTGTTCAATTTTCTCTGCTTCTAAGCTTTAAATGTATGGGACGACTCTAGCCGATGGAGATTATGGTATCTTGAGTTCAGAAGAGCTTGATGGCAGATGGTTCAAACCCATTGGTGGTCCCATTTGTGGGATTTTTTGAGCCTACTTTGTGACGTTTTCCTCAGGTATCACTTCCCTCTAGGTCTGCATGGAAGGACACTAATAGTGCCTTGGTTGCAGGCTCAGTGGCCTTTGGTACCTGTTTCTTTTGGCGAATTTCTAATGACTGCAGCTTCTTTTCTGTACTGATCACCTTTTAGCACCTAAAACAAAGGTAGTCCTTAGTCTTGTACCTTAGCCACCAAAATGTTCCAGAAAAATCAGTAAGTAATTTAGTTGTTGGCCACCTCCCCTTAACTACTGTCCTGAAGTAAAGCCTTTAAAGTAAAGCCTTTAAAGCAAGAAAAATGGCAAATATATAAGAAGTAAAGAGTTGTAAAGGATCTGTGGGGATCTACATACTTGGAAATCCATCTCTGAGTAATGACATTGGCTGTGGAGCCACTGAGCCTGTGTGCAGATGGACAGACAGGCTGCGCATGTGTGAGCATCCCTACTGATGCCTTCCTGCCCTCATTCAATGGGATGTTACAGAAAACAACCCTTCTCTTCTGAAAAGTTGTCAGAAAGTACAATTCTTAATCTTTTAGTCTTGGTTGTTATCTTGTATCGTGTCTCTGGCTTTCTATTTGGCAGTTCCTTTCTTTTCTTTTCTTTTTTTTTTTTGAGCTCTTTGCTATCTGTTTAAGAAGGTAAACAGTCCACAAGCCGTGTGGCCCTGGGGAGTCATTTTACCTCTCTTGTCTTCATCTGTAGAGCAAATAAATTGAATTAGAGGATCGCTGAGCATCTTGCCAACGTTAAAGACCCATATTTCTATTACCAGGCATGTAGAGGTAGTAAGTACTTAGTAGGTAAGTGATGCTGACATTCTGTTTCTTAGACAGTGGACTATCTGTAAAGGATGGCATAGTACAGAACTACTTATACTGTGAATTTCGTTTAGAAAGAAAGTCTTTAGAGGGAAAAAAAAAATAATCCCTTTCCTGAGGCATTTAAAGGAGTGTGTGTGTGTGTGTTTATTTTGAGGTTGTTTGGATTCTGCTTTCTCAAGCTGTCCTTTGGTCCCATTTTGGAAGCAGTTCACTTTGACTTCCTCTACCTAAATTATCACATCAAATGTAAACATTTCTATACATATACTTTTGTAAATGTACACGTGGACATATATTGGCATGTCTTAGAATGAGGATCTTAAGGAGGGTGGCATATAGCTGAGTATTGATGGGCATGCCTCGCTCAATTCTGATCCTATCAGTAAATATTTTCTACTTCATCCTTTTGTTATCATTTCCTTATTTAAAAAGGGGGGGGGAACAGAGAAAGCATAATGTGGTACGCTTTGGTTACAATGGAAACGAGGTATCTTTATCTTTTCCCCATATAGTTTTACTTCGGTGAAAAAAACAAACAAATTTTTATTTCCTAACCTAGTTCAGTTCAGTTTTAAATAACAATTTAAAAATAATAACGTAACACATATTGTGGATTCAGGGAGAAGAGGAAGATACGAAAGGTAAAGATTAAGAAAGGATGTTGTTTCGCCATTTCAAGCTTTGTTCTCACCCTAAATAGCATGGAAGAATGGCCCTCAAGTGTGAGAGCTTGCAAAACCCTTGACCATTTTCCCTTGTTTGCAATCGTTCTTGAAAGACTCATATATGGGAGTCTTGATCATGTCTAGAAAAACAAGTAGCTTGCAGCTTGAAGAGAAAAAATGATCTTAGTTAGGTTACCTATTTTCTCTATTCTTATTATTTCCTATAAAAGGACAAGAGAGACCTCCACTGTAGTCTTTATGACTGAGCATAATTTAAAATTTATGTCAGGTCAATTTCCAGTCTTCTTCCTCCCTTGATTCCTTACTGCTAGAAAATCTAAATACTCCAGTTATTCCACCCTCCCATAAATTATTATAATTTCACTTTTACCGAATTAACTAAATGATTGAAGGAAAGGTGAATTTTTTTTTTCCGCGTCTCAGGAAATTTGATCTATAGAAAATGACCACTTTTGCATCTTGCGTAGATTGAGCTCGATAGACCTACACGGAATGATTAGGCAAAAGAACTTCATTTTAAACTGTGACGATACTTAGGGTTTTGTGGTCCCTTGTCCCATTCTCATTGCTCCCCAGTGCTCACTGATTATTGAGGGAAAACATCTATTTGAAATTCCACAGGATTTTCTATCCAGTTCTCACCAGTTGATGTAATGTGACATCTCCAATAAGCATAAGGGCAGGATGAGAAGATGCCCGATGGTCTGTGGAGGAGTTCAGGGAAGACACTGCTTCCTTAGCAGAACTGATTGTAATTAGCCACTTTAGAGGAGGCTTTTATTTAAAAACACATGTGTACTGTCACTGATGACAGAATACAGAATGAAGGATATTATCAAGAAATTAGTGTCCAAGTGGAGAAATTAGAGTATGGCCTGGGTAGCAGGGACATATTGTTCATTTTGTAGGAGTGATAATGGCATTCTGGTTATGTAGGGAAATGCCCTTATTTTTTAGACAGGCACAATGAAGTATTTGGGAGTAAAATGCCATGATGTCTCTAATTTCCTTTAGACTACTTTAGTAAAGAAAAAAAGGAGATTAAGCAAATATGACCAAATGTTAACAGCTACTAAACAGAGATAATGTATACATGAATGTTTGTTATACTCTTTCTATTTTTCTTTGTTTGAACATTTCCATAATAAATAGTAAAAAAAAACAAAAACGAATTGAGATAACATTTTTTGCATGCACAAGAGAGAAGCAGCATGGATTTAAAATTTCTCCAGACCGATAGGCAAATATGATGGTCTGAAGTGGGGCTTTAGTTCTTAGAGTATGGTCAGTAACTCATAAACCAGAGTAAAGCCTGTGCAAAAATACCATGCATAAATCTGTACAAAAATACTATTTCTTTAATTTTTTAAAATGCCTTTAAAAATCTAAAATTGAAACTACAGTAAAATCATCGTAGAGATTTAAAAATAAAGACATACTCATGTTTTTTTAAACCTGAGCTAAATGCTGAAAAGTTTGGGGTTCAGACCTCAGGGTGAGGTGGAATATACCTTGACGAAGGTCACAGAAATACAGAAGTTTAAAGACCTTGGGTTCTTGGATAAGAACTTGAGAGGAAGTTAGAGTAGTCAGTATCATGGTATCAGCGAACTGAATGTCTGAAGCTAATGTCATGTTATGAAAATATAAACTGTACCGAGATGATTTGATTTTAATCATTTTTTTGAATTATCAAATTAATGTGCTTCTCAAAAATGCTTTTGTCTTTTGAATAGTAATTACTATAGTAGTTATGTTATGTTCTACCCAAGGAATGTAATACTTTTTTGATATGTTAGTATAGCATTTGTTTATCGCAAAATGTGTGTTTATTTGTTGTCATGAGGCCATGGAAAGAAAATAGTGAAAGGATTGTTTCTATTGTAAAATTCTGGGTGAACTCAGCTCCAACTGGGTTGACTTTCTGTGTTTTGATTCTTTGCTGTACACAAATGCATGCCCACATCTACTGTTATCATGACATTTGATACATCACATTGATTTAAAAATATAAACATTACCTGCACAACCCTTGCAAACCCCAGGTTTGTTTATAAAGGGAAGAAAACCTTTCCTTTTGAACGCCTACTTATTTTTCAATTAATACATATAAGATGGGCTCATGTTGAAGTACGGGGCCTCTGTTGAGAAATACATTTCACCAAATCAATATCACCATTGGAAAAGATTTTCAACCTATCCTCAACATGGAGGTGATTTTTAATAGATATGACGTCTCCAGTAAGCTTGCTCTTCCAAAAACATGCTGTTGATTTACTGGTAGCAAAGCCCAGTGAATGCAGGAGGAGCAGGTGGGCAAACCCAGGGTCCTTGATTTTTTGAAATTTGGTTTTAACCAAAGAAGGAGTATGGTTCAATAGATAAATCCCTGAAAAACACAACATGAAAACTATTTTAAAGTTTGAAAATGTAGGTGTGTCTCTGAAGTTAACACTGTATTAATAAATGGTGTTTTTAAAAATCATTGGGGGGCATTGCATCTGGGTTCCAGTCCTCGTTTTCCACTAATTACTGGCTCAGTGTCTTCACCTGCAAATTAAGAGATTTCTTGTTAAATAATTGCTGACCTTTCTTCAAACTGTGTACTCTGTGTTAGGCACTGTTTTGAATGTTTTACAGTAAATTTCCTTAATTCTCATCGCAATTCCATAAAGTAGGTATTCTGATTGTGCCAAATTCATCAATTAGGAGGCTAAATATTCTGAGATAATCAAGTGCTGGGTAATTGGGGAATTTTAGAGTTGGGAGGGCTTGTGGAACTCATTTAATCAGAGAGGCAGTGCATCACGGTTGTGAAGGGTGCAAACTCTATACCCAACATGTGTGGCTTTCAGACTTGGATCCTTCACTCGTCAGGAAGACACCTTGGGAAACTGACTTAACCTTTGTTTGCCTCGATTTCCTCATCTGTAAAATGGGAGTACTAATAGAATCTGCATTGTAAATTTGTTCAGATTAAATGTGCAGTGCTTAGAACACTGTCAACTAGGAGGTTCTCAGTACATATAAATGAGGAGGAGAAGGATTGTAGGGAGTAGGTAAGTAGACACTATTGTTTTACTTAAAAGAATGTGTTACAGTATTAAAAAGTTAGGTCAGAAAATGGCTGCTGGTGGTAGTGATGATTTTGATATAAAGAATGGAGTTACCATTATCAGTGATACAGAATGGTTTCTTAGAGAAAGAAAGGAATTAGGTTGAAAAGCAGAGCAAAGAGGGAATTGTTGTCCTAAAAAGGCTGAAAAATCTGTGTTATATTGTAATTTAGCAAAAAGTGTACCGAAACACAGTGATAGCAGTGACACATACAGAAATGAGGCCCAAGTTTGGGTGCTTCTGTGGAATTATTCATAGACACATATAGAATGTTAGAGCTAAATGGGACCTTGGAGATAGTTTGCACAACCCCCTCATTTTACATTTTCGATGACGATATAGATTTTGGTGAAATTTGGCCAATATCTTAGTACAGTGAAACCAAGGAAATTTGTGGTGCGTTTAACGAGGGATTTCAAACAAGGATGAAGGGAAAAAGGGGAGACGTTCCTTTAGTTTTAGATTGATGCCCTGGTAGGAAAGCAGAGTAACGAAGACAGTGAATTTTCCCAAATTAATTAAAAGAGGGAGAGGAAGAAGGAGGGAAGGGGGGGAGAGAGAGACATTAATTTTATGCTAAACATTGTTAGATTAGGTTTGTAGTTAATGTTTTAATGTTTAAAATTCTTGTTTCTTTTTTTTTTTCTCTATTTCTAGGAATTTGGTTTCCTAAGATGGAAAGGAAGTTTGGGGGAAGAGTCTGGCAGTGTTGATGGTTCCAGCAAATGAAGAATCATACCACTTGCAGCTGGTGTTGGGGTGTTGAAACTGGTAAAATGTTAATCTGTTAATCTGTTACTGTTTAGTATATCTTGGCTTAAAAAAAAAAAAAACAACTAAAAAAAACAACCTTCTAACTAAGTTTATGCTTAGTGCTCTCTTTTAAATAACAGAGTGTCCCAATAGGAACTAATAAGTCAGGTTGATTTGGCGTGGAGTTCTAAGCAAGGAAGGGGACAGGAATCCTCTTTCGGAACACTAAAAATGCTTTGCTGAGTTTCTTTTACAATTCTGGAAGCCAGGGGTGGTTTGGAGGAAGTTTCTCTAAAGGGTTTAAAGGCTCCCCAGTGTGCTTGCTCCCCAGTTTCAATAGCACTGGGTTACTGAATGAGGACTAGATTGTCTGTTTACATGGAGAAATAGAAGCCAAGAGCATGCAGGCTAAAGGAAAGATAAGGTTTTAATGGCTCTGAACTCACTTGTGTAATATTGTTTCTAAAAAGCATTTACTTACCATGTCACTATTTTAGAAAGAGACTTTTAGATTGGCTTTTTTTTTTTAATTTAAAAAAATTGCTGTTATTTCTGACCATATAATTGTCTGCATTGTAGGGTTTGGGGACATTGGAGGCTCTCCATGTTGTACCCCTCAACCTTGCCCAATATCACAGGCCACCTCCATTGCTGAGGGAAAGGCTTCAGGAAAACGGGAACAGCTGAGGAACCGATGCCATGTTAGTTAAGGTCTTTCTTCTTTTTGCCTTTTAATCCTGATTCCCTGGCTGCTCCCACTTCAGCCTCTGCTTGTTGTGTTGGGTGATGGAATCAAGTTAGAGATGAAGAAACTGAGGCACAGTGTTGTTATGTGTTTATCTTCAGTCCTTCAGGAGCATATGACAAGGTGAAATGAGAGGCAGAACTCAAGCTTTGAATCTGGGCGGAGACCTAAGAGGTGGTGTTGGGCCCTAGAAACCTGTTGGGCCTGTGAGTAGCCAACCTGTAAAAGAGACTTCCACTTTGCACTTGCAAAATTTTACCAGAAAGGTCACATCCTTTGAAAAAACAGCTTAGGAAATGGAAAGTAGCCAAGAGTGACCTAAGGAAAAGGACTTTTTTGGTGCTTGTGCATATGAATTTTATAGGTTCTATGTTGCTCTAAAGCATCAAGGTTAGTTATGAGCAAGATATTTTCAATGAGGTGAATGGTGATGTCTGTGGTTGGCATTCTCCCTTGTGGTTCTAAGTCACCTAAGCTCTCCAAATTTATTTATCCATATGTGAACCCCAAATGGGGTGTCCTGGTGAAGAACAGGAAATAGCTAGGGTCTGGTGAATGAAAGCCCATGGGTCCCTGGTGGGGAATGAAAACATTTGTTTGGAGTATAGACAGGTAACGTTAGATAGACTGGGATATATATATCAAAACACACACACACACATACACACACACACACACACACAAAATACAGAATATGACTTCAAATGTTGGGGAGAGGAATGTTAGGCAAATCTTTGTTTGCTAAAAAAAAAAAAAGGCTAAATGAGGTACGGTAGAATCATACAGAGGGAAGAATTAGAACACAAGTCTAAGAAAAGAAATTTGGGGGAAAAATCACATTTAATACTCATTTTCTCCTTCTCAAGTTTCAAATAGATCCTTATGTGAAAGTAGAGAAAATGTAAGGAATCTGAAATTTTTCTAAGCAGAAGATAATTTTTCTTTGGAGAGATGGCATGTGAGTTAATGAATGTAAACCCAAATTAAAATGGAGAGAAAATTATGAGCAGAAAGAGGGAGAGGAGCAAGCAGGATCATTGTTTTTAAAAATTCAGCCTAAATCTTACTCTGTCTCTAAGTATTTAGTGTTTCTATCTTAGAGTATGTACTGTTTTAAGTATCTCTTTTTGAAAAAATTGATTTGAAGCTAGAAAAATTAGAAAGTTTAGGGTTTAGATTTTTTTACTTTCACATCTTCACTGAAAATTAAGACTATAGAAAACTATAAAACAGGCATTATTATGTATTAGAATACATCTTAAAACAGATAAGGATCATTAATGATTTAAATATATTGAAAGAGTATTAAAACTATTGAGTCATAAATAGGACCCACAAGATATATCAATGGCAGAATAAAATGCAGAGCAGCTGAGTATAAAAAATGCTATCTTGTCATGGTTTTGTGATGAAATTTAAAACAGGATGATTTTTTAATTGGCAGATTTGACTTAACTTAGTTTTATTTAAGGCTTGTTGTCTAAAATTAGGACTAAAAATAATTCAAATATCCATCATCTAATATTATGATTTTTCAGAGAAGTGATCATAATCATTAACCTGTATCTTTTTCATTTTTATAGGAATATGTCAAAGCTTTAATCTCCTGAAGACTCTGGGAGATACTTTTAAAAGTGAAACTCCTCATCTATAGGTAAGGAAACATTTTCTGTTATTTATGCATCTGTTGAAAAGAGGGCATTTCAGTTAGGGGAGAGAAGCAACATATACTTAAGTTTTATTTATCCTTACTGATGTAAAACATTATGAAGATGACAGAAACCCAGATTTTGAAGTTAAATAAAACAAATTAATTGGAAAATTTTCATTTAGAAAGATAAATTTTTTGGAGAAAAAAACAAGACCCTTATTTTGCACTAATAGACTGACATAATAGTATTCCCATCATCCATCTTTTCTAAGTATTTAAGACATAACAAAATTAAAATTATATTTAGCAAAATCAGAAACTAGAGATTTTTCAGACACTAGAATATTTCTAAACATTAATGTAAACATTTGTGATAATAAAAAATAAGACTATTCTGATAAATTTGAAAGATTGGCCACTGCTGTAAAAACAGGCCAGTGAATTAAAGTTCATTAAGATTTGGGCAGTAACAGAGAAACTTAAACTCTGGGATATAATTACATGCTAGGAAAATATTGTTTTGTAGGGTCGTAATGTAAATATAAACAATTTGTTTAATAAGGCCAGAACCTGTCCTTTGTGTGTGACCTCTTTTCAGTTTTTGTTTGGGTCATCCTGGTAATGTAAGAAAAGAAAAGGGACTAACTTTCTGAGCATATTAGAATATTAGCAATTCATTCTATTTTAGCCAGTAATTCTATTAGTGCAGTTTACTTGCATGAACAGAATAAATTACATATATGAAAATCAGGTGGTTTAAAGCAGATAAACTAAAAATGCATTTAAAATGTCTAAACATTTACAGATGCTTTGAAGTATTTTATGAAGTTAAAAGAATGAAAGTAGTTACAGAAATTATACATAGAATCTGTTGTAAGATATGCAAATTTGTACAATCTAGCTTTGTCACCAATATGACATTTGGAGAAAGAAACAGATTACAATGTTTGTCTTCTATTAATATATATTCTCAAAAGGAAACAAGGTTTCTCCTAATTTTAAAAACATTAATACAGGTACATATGAATGCTTTTAAAAACCAAAACATAGAGGTTTAGGTTTTTAAGAAATATATGTAAAAATTCATGTGGTTGTAAAGATCTAAAAGCTTTGCGAGGAAAATACTAAATTGTTTTATATGAATTTGAAGAATTAGTTTCTAGAAGAATTTTGTTTTCTCCTTATAAAGACATTCATATTAATATTAAGCATATAGGTTAAGACTTACTTAAATTACTTAATTAGGATATACTAAATTTCTAAGTTATTTTCAAAAGAAGAATTATTCTAATCTGAAAAAATTATAAAATTATTTCTAATGTAATCTTTAAATAAAGCCCTTCAATATATCAGTTTTTAAACCTTATATTTTGAAGGATAAATTAAAAGAAAAAATGGCTAACCTAATGAAAAGTATAATCTCAGCACTGAGGAGAGAGTTATAAGCATGTAACAAATATACGAGGAGATCAGTTTTATTTCTGACTTGTTTTTAAGGCTTTGTTATGAATCATGCATTTTAACATCAGTAGAATAATATGTAAAATATGCATTTAATTTTTATGGTCTGACAGCTATTAAAAAATAGAGGGGGAAAAATGCAACTTTGTCTGGCTAAATTATAACTGAAGTGTTAAAGGAAAATTAGAAAAAATTATAAAAATACAGAAGCTAAAATAGTATAACAAACTAAAATACAAAATATATGTGTATATATAATTTCTTATGCCTTGATATATAGCATTTATCTTAATTGCTAATGAAACTAAATACTATAACATGAGTGAAAAAATAGACGATGGAGAAGTATTTTCTCATTGTAGGTTACTGGATCAAAAATTTACTAATAAGCTAAATGTAATATTAAGGGACACATTTAAAATAAAATTTTGCTTAAGATGTAGCTTTCCAACAAGGCTTTCAGTTTTGTGTGTGTATTATGATTTCTGAGTTTTATGATTTGAAATTAATGATACATTTTGAGTGCCCTTTCAAATGGCAAAATATTTCTGTGGAAAAATTAGACATTGTGTACATTTTATTTTATATTTGGGGATGAGAAAAATAGCTGATATTTTGGGAGAGTTCTTGCTGTTCTGATGCATGCATCAAATACCAAACAATTATTTTGTCTGTCAGTCAGTTATACGTCTAAGCCAGTTACAGTTTGTGTAAGTACATCATAGACATTTAGCCTATATTGATGATACGGTGATCTCTAAATGTGATTGTTATCTTTCCTGAAATTATGGGCAATGTATTTAAAAAGAAATGCATTTTAAAACTTAGTTTTAATTAAAATGAGAGAGACTTTGAAGGAATTCTTTCATGAGTGAAATATATGATTGTGCAGTTGGTTCTGAAAGAATGGACTCAGTTTAATTTTCAAATTATATTAAAATGTTTCTTTACTTGTTCTTTGCTGATATTTTAAAAGTCAGAAGGGAATAAGGCAGCAGCATATGCTATTTCTGATCATCTTTCTATCAGTACAGAGAAAGGGAAAGCAAAGTATATTGGCACCATAGAGTTTTCCCTTTAAAAACATTAACTTGAAATTGAAAAGGTAGGTTGCCCATAACCTATTTTTCTTCTTAACACTTATTTGGAGTTGCATGCATTTTCCAAATCAATATAGTTGAGGAAATTTGTCTTATAAAATGGGGACATGTGTAGGACATTGTAGTCAGACATAGGATAGTGTTTCTCTCTTGTTGATTCTCAGGACTTAGAAAACAGATTTTTAAATTAAGAGTGAGTCCCAAAGTCTCTGGGCTATCATCATTTAGAAAAATGCCATAAAATTATACAGGTGAAAGGGAAGGTTCATTGAAGTGAAATGTACCCTTTAAATGATAAACATGTGGGACGAGGACGAGTGCTGCAGAGATAACCAATAATATGCTGTCAAGAGATAATTTTCTGGGCAGAAGTTCTTTGTGTGATAAAGGAAGGCGGCGAGATGGCATAACTGTCACTGCTTGCCAGAATGTGCAAAGTTAAGTTTCGGAGAGTGAGGGTGAAAGGAAAAGCAACAATTGGGTGTTGGGAGGGGGCGAGGAGCAGGGCTCGCCAGTCCGGGCGCCACGACAGGGTTAACGGAGGCGCCGCGCGGTGCACGCTGGGAGTTGTAGGCCGCGGGCATTGTGGGAGTTGTCGTAAAAGTTGGCTTTGTTGCTGTGATGGCCGCCGCCGGGGCACCGGTGGAGGGCTCCTGTCATTCCGGACGGCTTGGGGGGCTCTCTGTATCGTTAGAAGCCCCCACGGTGTCGAGGGCCTGTTAGTTGTGTGCCTGGGAAGGGGGCGAGCGGCCTGATGGGTTAATATTGTGGCCTGCTGTCGCTAGCGGGGCCGGGGGGCCTCTGGCTGTCCTGGGCTCGATGAGAGGGGCCCCTCCTGATGGACCCCTGGCCGTCTGGCTTTCTACCTACGAAATATCTGGGTGGCCGGCACGCAAACTTTTGGGGGTGTGCTTTATTTTGTTTTCGTGTTTGTCCTGCGCCCCTCCCCCACCCCACCATGTGTACAGCGCTCGGTTCCGTCCACGTAGTTGTGAATGTTCGCGACCTGATGTGGGGTTCGCTGGGCTCGTTTTCTTGGGTCTGGCGGGATTTGTGCAAGAGCTGGGATTTTGGAAGATGTAGATAGCAATAGCCTGGGTGTTGCCCGTCTTGCTTTAGGCTTAAGAAATTGCATGAGTTATGAGCGTGTCGGAGAGGGTGTGATATCGCTTTCTCTTGCATGTGGTGAACCTTGCCCTTGTTTGATAACGCTGAGAGGTAGTGTCAGTCCATTGTGAAATGTTTTCCTGTTAACTTGGATGTGTGCTTACAACTTTGGAGCTTCCGTAAGACTGTGTTGCAGTTTGTAGAAGGGTATTGTGTGCAAAAACGAATTTAAAACAAATGCCAGCTTCACAGGTACCTTTAAGTTCTAGGGAGCAAGCCCCTTGGCTTCTCTGGTGGCTATGAAGTTGTTTGGGTACTTCTTTAAGAATCAGGTTTACTTTTAGTTGTGTCACCTTAGTCTTGGCTCACAAAGTTGCTCTGCATGTTTGTGACTCTTTGGGACAAAGTTTGGGGCACTTTGATCTTTGTTACTGATTGCACTCTCAAGGTGGGGCAAAGTGGGACACTGGACTGACATGCAGTTGCGTGCAGAATCTCAAGATAACACCAGATTGCCAAGCAGGTCAGTACTTGCCTTAACCTGCCTGTACAAATTTGGATCACATTATTCTGACACCATCCACAACTATGTAAACTGTACCTTATTTCAACAGTATGGTTGTTGTCTGTAACTTGAGGCCTAACTGGTCATGAAAAGCCATTTCTCAGGCAATACTATGTAAAAACTGTTTTCCCCTACAAGTAGAACTGGTGTCTAGCAAGTTTTTTCACTCCAGTTTGGTAAAGTAGGGGGTTTGAAATAAGGTACAAGAGAGGTGTTGAAAATCAGCTATCAGTTTTTAATTTGGGGCAGGCCATGTGATCATTGATTTATAGAAGGAATGAAAAAAAATCATGTTCCATTTTTTTGTTGGTGTCATTGTGTTGGGCCACTTTCATGTATCATTATAAGGCCCTTTGATGTTTTGTGATGAACTTGGTTTTCATAATTGCCTTCTTGTCTGAGTTTGTGTGGTACTTGACTATTTGAGATTATAGTAGTGGTAGAGAAAGGAGCAAAGCTAGAAGGGTGTATATGTGTGTTTCTGCTGAATATGATCTTAGGTAAAGATTGCTGGCATGCAAGTCAGGTCTTGGGAAAGTATTTCCTTCCCTCTGACCTGACCCCTGTGTGTCTTAGAATATTAACTAACTTGCCAATTAAAACATGGGGAAACCTATTTTAAAGTGATCTATGTTGTCCATATTTGTTATTGTTTGGTGATGTGGTAAAATACTGGTGAGTTTGTTTTGTATCTTAGGAAAACTGGATGGCTAGAATTTGTAGATTTGTAGTCATTCAGAATCATTTAAAACCAACCACAGCCACAGTTTGCTTTGAAAGATGTACACTTTCTTTTTTTAGCAATGCTTTGTTTAGTTGCCAGATTACCTCTGACTTAAGTAGAACAAATCATTCATTAGAAGGTACTTTGAGAGGATGGGTACTTAGTTGATGAGTTTAAAGATAAACTTCCCTCTGTATTTGCAAAGAATCCTTCTGGGTATTTATGAGTAAACACGTCCTTCAGGAAATGGTGAGGTTTTACACCCAAGAATTTCTAACATTTAGTCTCTGTGGCCTTTATTTGGAACTTTCTCCGTCACATCAATTCTGCTGGGGGTGTGAAATTATTTTTGTAATACAGAAAGTCAACCGTAGTTTCAGAAAAAAATACACGACCTTTTAGAGAATATGATTCCTAAAGTTGTATATACATATTTAATAGTTATGTCAAACGCCATCTTTTTGGGCCGGCCGAGTGGCGCGGTGAGAAAGGCAGTGGCGCTGGCTTCGGAAGCCAGCGGCCCCGGTTCGGTCCCACATATGAGGGCCAGTGACACTGCCCTCAAAAAAAAAAAAAAAGCCATCTTTTTGAAATTTAGGCTGCATGGTTTAGATGAAACATATAACATGAAAGCGTAACTTTCTTGATCTAGGTGTTATAAATGAAAGCCTTTGGTTCTGGTGTTCATTCAAAAAAGAAACATAAATTTATTTCCAAATTATAGAATTTGGATGATAATAAAAAATTAAAGTTTTTCATTTTAGATGATAGCCAAAATTTGGAAAAACTTCAGGTAGGGAGTTGGGTAGCAATGTCTATATGAGGCCTTTACTCCAGTACTTTTTAATTTTGTTCCCTTATATATAACGCTTCACATTGCTGAATTGCTAAAAGTAACCATTTCTTATTAATGCATTTCTGCATCTGTGAACATTTGTGAGTGGTAGCACTGCATAGGAAAAACAAAAAATTACCCATTCAGAATTTGACCCTTATTTTTCAATTTGAAGAGAAAGAGTTGTTGATTGTACATTGTGTACTTATGTATTTTATTTTCTTAAGTTTAATACAAGTTTAGATTGCAATACTCTTAAACATCAGGGGTATCTCTACCTCTTTACTTCCATGTTCCTGAAGGATAAGCTTTCGGGAGAAAGAGGAAAAGTACTTAAAATTTTTCGATGCCTGTCAATGATGGATTTTGTCTTCTGATTCTTCCTACATATATTTCTAGGGCACAGTACATTATATCTGCTCTGCTGGGCCCTATTTTTTGAATTCAGAGTGTTAATGATTTTTATGGGCAAGACACAGCAAACAAATAATTACTTCAAAATACTGTATCTAGATTAAAATTTATTAATTTCTATTAGAAATAAAACAAGATCATATGCATTTATCCTGCCATTTAAAGAATTCTATCTATATCATAAGGGTGCAGAAGATCTTAAGAGATCTCATTTTCTTTGTCCTCTGCCTTCTTTATTTTTCTTTTTGTTAAACTTTCTCCCTCCGTGTGTGTGGTTCTAGAACTTAAATGACATTTTTGTTTACTTTGGAATTTTTGACCCTTAAAATCATGAGCAAAATAAAATGGATTTGTTTTAAACTTCTGACGTTTTGGGTGCCTTGTTATGTATCAATAGATAATGGAAAAAATACTGAGAAAATCTTTCATAATTTATATTGGGTTGTCAGAAAAGCTGTGACTCATGTTTGCAACAGATGGCACTAGTTCATTTTTGGAAGTACTAGAGTCATTTGCATCTATGTTATTGCTATGTCATTTAACAGCTGACAGTTCTAGCTTCATTCTAAAAAAAAAAAAATTGAGCGATTTGCTTGAGTTTTGGAGATTTCACAAGTTGAAGATGGAAGACCAAACTGTGCATTTTTGCCATATTTTACTGTTTTACTTCCCTAAAGGGAAGAATGCACGTCAAGCTTGAGAAAAGTTGCATAAAGTTTACGGTGACAATGCTCTACAAGAACGTCAGTGCCAATGATGGTTCACGGAATTCCGTGTTGGTGATTTTGATCTCAACGACGCCCCTCGGTCAGAGAGGCCCACCGGGGTTGATGATGACAAAATAAAGCCATTGATTGAGTCAAACCTCAGTTACACGACACAAGAGATTGCAGAAACATTGAACATCCATCAGTCAAGCGTTCACGACCACTTGAAGAAGCTGGGATATGTAAGCAAGCTCGATATTTGGGTTCCACGTGGACTCAAAGAAGTTCATTTGACAATGCGTATAAACATCTGCAATATGCTCATTTAACGTGAGGAAAAGGATCCTTTTTTGAAGCGACTGGTAACTGATGATAAGTGGATTATTTACAACAATGTGTTTACAAAATGGTCTTGGTCCTGACATGATGATTTGCCTCAAACAACATCGAAAGCAGATATTCATCAGAGGAAGATTATGCTATCAGTATGGTGGGGTTTTAAAGGTGTCATGTTTTTCGAGCTCCTACTGAGGAACCAAATGATCAATTCCAATGTGTACTGTCGGCAGTTGGACAATTTGGACGAATCCATCATCCAGAAATGTCCAGAGCTTGTTAATTGTAAAAGAGTTGTGTTCCATTGCGAGAATGTGAGACCACACACAAGTTTGATCACCCGTGAAGAATTATTGGAGCTTGGATGGGATGTGTTGCCACACCTACCATACACACCTGACCTTGCGCCGTCAGATTTCCACTTGTTTCACTCTCTTCAAAACTCCCTGCGTGATATAACATTCAATTCAGAAGTCGCTGTAAATCAGTACTTGTTCAGTTTTTCGCAAATAAAAACAGGTCCTTCTATGAACAAGGAATTATGAAGCTCACTGAAAGAAGGCAAAAGGTTATTGAACAAAATAGGCAATATATCATTGATTAAACTTTGTTCTTTATGTAAATAAATGATCTTTGAAAAACAGACAAAATACGTCATGACTTTTCTGACAACCCCAATAATAGATGGCAGTATAGGAAAATGTATTTGCATGCCTAAATATGACAAGGGACTAGATCATCAAACAAAAAACAAGAACCCCAGTAGAAAAATGCACAAGGTTATGAACAGGCTAACAACATAGAAAAATATACTCAAACTTATTAGTAATCAGAGAGGTTCAGATTAAAGCCACAATAAAATATCTCTTTATATCCAGTAGACTAACAAAAATTAGGAAAATGGATGTCAAGTGTTGATGGGGATGGTGGGAGGATAGGAATGCTCATACCGTTGCTGAATGTGTAAAGTGTTGGAGCCTTTTTGGAGAGCAATTTGGAAGAATTTAGTTTAACAAATATAGTTGTTAATAAAGTATTTCTGGGTGTATGTCCTCAAGAAGTATTACACAGGTCTCTAAAGGAGAAAATAGGATATTGATCACATTGTTTTGGTGGCAGAAGCGTAGAAGCCAACCTGGGGTTCATCATTGAGTGGGGGGTGGATAGGTAAAATATGGTGGAGGGAGGCATACATATGGTACTTATACATTAGTTAGAAGCAAAGGACTACATATATCCACCACATATGCATGTATTTAAAAAATAAAACCTGAAACCTATGTAACTTTACTAACCATTGTCACCCCAATAAACTTAACCCTCCATCGGGTACAACTGATCTCACAGATTCACTGCACACAAATTTTCAAATATCTAACAGTTAAATATCGTGACCTATCACTTCTATATCTTCCTCCTCTACTGTAACCTATTGGCGGTCCTGTTTGTGACTTAGTACAATGAAGACGTATTTCATAGAGGCATCTGTGTGCAATGAATCTGTGAGATCAGTTGCCCCTGATGGTTTAAAAAAAAAAAAAAGCGTTTAGTGAAAGTAACAAAAAATGGAATCTATAACAATACCATTTGTGTACATTTAAAACACATGGACACAAAAATGTCTTGAAAGAAAATTTCAAAAAGTCACTGGAACCGTCTCCTAAGGACAAGAAAAAAGTTGCCCATAAAGAGAGAAGGAGAGAGAAAAGGAGTGGGGACTAAGGTAAACTAAAAAGGCCAATGATGATGGTGCATTGTGCATGTAGGCATATGATCAAACTTTCTGTGCCTGGGGTCCCGTAGTACTCCCTTGACCCAAGAAGAGAAAATTATAATTCTCTAGTAATCAAATAAAGTAAATTGAAAGAACAGAACTGTTTTTTAAATCTGCCACACTTCAAAAAAATATTTAAATAAGATCAGTACTTACAAAAGTGTGGTCAAACAGGTATTCTCACATTTTGTTGGATATGTAAATTGATATGATCTTTAAAAAGAACATTTTTTTACCGAGAACCTTAAAAGTGCTCAAGTGGTAGCAACAAACAATTGTAAGTTGAAATTAAGAAAATAAAAAGCACTTAAATAATACCACTATGGCATAAAAACAGGTGGAATAGAATAGACTAGAATCACTAGATCAATAGAATAGAGAGTACAGAAATAAGCCTTCACTTACAAGGCTATACAATGGGGTAAAGATAGTCTTCAATAAGTGGTGCTGGGAAAATTGGACAGATAAATGCAAAAAAAAAAAGAAAGAACGAAAGAAAGAAAAGAAATTGGACCACTTTCACGCCATATTCAAAAATAATGAATTAAAGACTTGAAACCAAAAACTCCGAGGAGAAAATAGACGGTAAACTCTGACATCAGTCTTAGCAGTATCTTTTTGGATATGTCCCCTCAAACAAGGGCAACAACAACAAAAATAAACACAGAACTACATTAAAATGTTTTTTTTTGCAGTGAAGAAAACCAACAAAATGAAAAGATAACCTACCAAATGGGAGATCATCATAAATGATACATTTGAATTAATATCCAAAATATATAAGTAATGCATATGGCAACACCAAAACAATTCCAATTAAAAAAATGGACAGAGGCCCTAAATAGACATTTCTCCAAAGAGGACATACAGATGGCCAACAGGCACATGAAAAGATGTTCAACATCACTAATCATCAGTGAAATGCAAATCAAAACTACAGTGAGTTACCACCTCACACCTGTCAGAATGGCTATCATGAAAAAAATCAACAATAACAAGTGCTGGAAAGGGTGTGGAGAAAAAGGAACCTTCATGCACTGTTGGTGGGATTGTAAATGGTAGAGCCACTATGGAAAACAGCATGAAGTTTCCTCCAAAAATTAAAAACAGAGCTGCTGTATAACCCAGCACTCCTACTTCTGGGTATTTATCTGAAGAAATTGTATATGTATATATATTATATATACACGTTCAGACAATTAAGTTCTCACATTATATATATGCACAAATATATATGTAATGGAATATTACTCAGCAATAAAAAAAATGAAATCTCATTTGTGACAACATGGATGGACCTAGAGGGTATTATGCAAAGTGAATGTCAGACAGAAAGACATGCTGTATGATTTCACTTATATGTGGATTTTTAAAAAGACAAAGCAAATGAATAAAAACAAACACCATAGATATAGAGAAGAAGCTGATATTTGCCAAAGGGAGGGGAGGATTGGCATAGATGGGTGGCGGGGGGAAAGTTACACTGGAAAGTTTCCTCCAAGGTTCAATTTCTGCACACTTGAACTCACCCAAATACTGAACTTTAGTTGTTCTGATTAGAAATAAATAAATAACACCAGTAAACATGAAATACTTAGGGATACATTTAACAAAGTATGTGTAAGGCCTATATGTGGAAACTACAAAACATTGCTGAAAGAAACTAAAGAATACCTAAATAATGAGAGAGATACCATGTTCATAGATTGGAAGACTCAATATTGTTAAGATTTCACCTTTTCTCAAATTGATCTATAGATTCAAAGAAATCCCAATCAAAACACTAGCAGGGGCTGGCCAAGTGGCGCGTTGGTTAAGTGCTGGTTTGGGACGCCAGCGGCCCCGGTTTGGATCCCACATATGAGGGCCAGTGAGACTGCCTTCTACAGCTAAGGTGGTGAACAACAGCTCCACCTGGAGCTGGGCTGCTGTGAGTCCCCTGGATGGTATAGGTTGGACTGGGCTACCATAGATTACAGTGAGTGGCCAGCAGCCAGCGTGAGCAGCTGGCAGCCAGCGTGAGCTGCCAAGAGCCGCTGCAAGGGGCCGTCCAGAGGCCGACAACTCATCTGCCTCACCCAGGAAGAGCACAATGATGATACCAACATGGGCCAGTGAAGCAATGTCCTCCACAACTGGACTGAAGAACAAAAAGGACAGCAACTTGTCTGTTCCCCTTCCCCAGTTCCCCAACGCTGTTCCCCTCTCCCAATTCCCCAATAAAATCTTTAAAAAAAAACAACCAAAAAACACTAGCAGGTTTTTAAAATAGAATTAAATAGGCTGTAGCTAAAATTCATACAGAAATGCAAAGGCTCTAGAGTAGCCAAGACAAGAGGAACAAAGAGGAGTTATACTACCTGATATCAAATCCTACTTTAAAACTACAGCAATAAAGACAATGTAATTTCATATATATATATATAATTATATATATGCCAAAAAAATGTGTACGTATGACTTGTACTCATCTTTTGTTATCAGTATATATTATTACAATTTGAATACAGTTTTTGCTTCCTTAAAATGTGTATACATTTTTTTGCATATATTATATTGTTATAACTTCACTAATCATCATAATGATATATATATGTATATGAACAAGATAAAACAAAATGCAGATGTTTACATACACATATGAGGTCAGACAATTAAGTTCACAAACTTGTTGCAACAGTGTTGCTAACCTTTTTGATATCAGAGGGATTATTCATTATGAATTTGTACCAACAGGACAAACAGTTAACCAAGTTTACTATTTGGAAGTGCTGAAAAGGCTGCATGAAAAGGTTAGATGAAAACGACCTGAACTTCTCGCCAACAATTTATAGCTCTTGCATCATGACAATGCATCAGTTCACACAGTACTGTCTGTGAGGAGTTTTTAGCCAGTAAACAAATAACTGTATTGGAACACCCTCCCTACTCACCTGATCTGGCCCCCAGTGACTTCTGTCTTTACCTGAAGATAAAGGAAATATTGAAAGGAAGACATTTTGATGACATCAAGAGTAATGTGATGACAGCTCTGATGCCCATACCAGAAAAGGAGCTCCAAAATTGCTTTGAAGGGTGGACTAGGCACTAGGGTCAGTGCATAGCTTCCCAAGGGGAGGACTTGGAAGGTGACCATAGTGATATTCAGTAATGAGGTATGTAGCACTATTCCTGGGATGAGTTCGTGAACTTAATTGTCTGACCTTGTAAATAATTTCAACAAAAGTGCCTTAAAAAATTCAAAATAGGGCTGGCCGAGTGGCGCGGTGGTTAAGCGCTGGCTTGGGAAGCCAGTGGCCCCGGTTCCGTCCCACAGATGAGGGACAGTGATACTGCCCTCAAAAAAAAAAAAAAAAAATTCAATATAGAGCTGTCTTACAACCCAGCAAGTTCCGCTTCTGGGTATTTATCTGAAGAAAACATAAACACTCATTCAAAAATATGTATGCGCTTCTATGTTCATTGCAGTATTATTTATAATGGTCAAGTAAGTCAGCAGAGAAAAGACAACCTTTTCAAGAAATGGTGCTGAAACAGTTGGATCTCATATGCAAAATAATGATCCTCTTCCTGGCCTCATGTTACATACAAAGATTAACCTGAAATCGGTCATAAATCTAAACATAAGAGATACAATTTCTAGAAGTAAACAGGAGGAAAGTTTTTGTGATTTTGGGTAATGCCAAGATTTCTTAGCTAAGACACAAATGTAGGAAGCATAAAAGAAAATTGATAAATTGGATTTCATCCAAATTAAAAACTTCCGCATTAAAATACACTTAAGAAAATGAAAAGGCAAGCCATAGGCTGAGAAGAAATATTTTCAACACACTTGGTGAAGGATTCTTCTTCAGGATATATAAAGAACTCTTAGAACTCAATAAGCAGACTGAAAACCTAATTAAAAGAAGGAGCAAAAGCTTTGCTATATATAAATGAGCCAAAGATGGCCTTTGTTATATTGGTTCCAAGTTTATTTCTTGAGACCTTTTAGCTCAAAATACAAACTCAAATTTTTATATATCCCATTATTTTACAAATAGCCTAAACAAGTGGATTTTTAGCCATTTAGAACCTGCCTGCTTTGTATACTCCGGGAAACCTTACCACACATCTACTGGGAATAGATAAAATAAGCCCCAAGGTCCATAAAGGCCCCAAGGCTTTGCTGCTGCCTTCAAAGCCCTGATGTGGAGACTCCCTGCCATGTTGCTGGAGCATGTGGCCTAGACGTGTAGCTCCCTTGTCTTAGTCCTCTTTCCTCCAGGAGTTCCTTTGCCTTCCTTCCCATCACCTTAATAAGCTTCTAGACAGTCTCAGGCTGTGAGAGATCTCATGCAACTCGCTCCAAGTTCCACCTAATAAAGCTTGTGTGTGCCTGCTTCTTGTCATATTTTTTTCCTTGATCAGCCCACAAGTCCCTCTAATACTCTACAAAACTGGAACAGACATGTCACAAAA
The DNA here is from genome assembly GCA_033961575.1 of Aselliscus stoliczkanus. NCBI lineage: Eukaryota > Metazoa > Chordata > Mammalia > Chiroptera > Hipposideridae > Aselliscus > Aselliscus stoliczkanus. The sequence goes on from CM066736.1 coordinate 120,614,996, forward strand.
TAAGAAATGACTGTGATAAAAGTGAACCGGCATCTTAAGACAACTAATGGGAGGACGATGGGCCTAGCTGGGCCCCCTTGTTAACTCTGTAGTCCTGACTTCCTGTTAAACTTTTTGGTAACTTCCGGGGGAGGGATTCATATAGAGAGAGAGGCCACCTTGGGTCTGGGGTAGCACTCTCCCTTTGTACATGTGTGGCCAGTTGGAGCCCTGGCCAGAGGTGTGCATTCTCACACTGTTGTGGTGGTTTTGTTTCTTTTTCTTTTCCAAATAAACTGCTCTTTGGGTGGATTGTTTGAAGGGTTATTTTGGTCCGTTGGCAACCGCAAATAAGCACATAAAAAGATGCCCATTAGCTTTTATTCTTCAGGGAAATGCGAAGTTAAAGCTACAGTGAGATATGACTACATACCACTAAATTAAAAAGATTGACCCTCCCTAGTGGTGGTGGAGATGAGCAAAATGATACAGACTCTTTGGAAACAGTTTGTCAAGTTTTTATAAAGTTAGACATTTGCCATGTAATCTGTAATTCCACTCCTCAGTGTGATTTACTCAAGGAAAATAAAAGCATACATCCTCACAAAGGTTTATATATTCAGAGCTACGTTATTCGTATTAGTGAAAAATCAGAAGCAACGCAAATGTTCGCCCACTGAAGAATTGATAACCAAATGGAGTATTACTCAGCAATAAGAAGGGACAGACTACCAGGAGACACACCATGGATTAATTAAAGAAGCCAGACACAAAAAACTACATACCATTTATATGCATTTCTAGAAAAGGCAAAACTAGAGTGACAGTAAGCAGAATCAGTGGGAGAAGCGTTAGGGAGAGGATTGGCTATAAAGAAGCATGAGGAAACTTGGAGGTGATGGAAATGTATATCTTGATTGCAGTGATTATGCAACTCTACACATTGATAATGCAGGAATAAGTATTGCTAAGAGAAGCACTTAAAATAGAGTGGGGAGGCTCTTATTAGGGTAGTGGGGCCTATGAGGCCTCTGCACAGCTTGTGCCTCCGTTCTCAGAGTTGCTATTAAATTGCTAAACTCAGCTCAAGGCATAAACATCCTGGAACCAACAAATGGTCTTTACCTCCTCCCTTATTTGCATATTAGAACTAACCAAGCCCTGTGAACCTAGTGGGGCAATCCCCTATTTGCATGAAAGAATTACAGTTTCATGCTTGTGCGTTTACAAACCTGCCTTTCTTTGTTCTCTCCAAAGGTTGGGTTGCCACCTGAATCTGCAGTCTTCCAGATTGCAACTTTTTTAGCTCACATAACTGCTTTTTATTCTTTATTACAGCCCAACCCCCTTACCCCCTTTTTTGATATACTTTACATGGTAACATTTTTGTTTGACAACATTTATCAAAAATCATTAAACACTAAAATGAAAATTTGCGAATTTTAAATTATCCCCAAGAAAAGTGGACTCAGAAAAATACAAAATATTGATGGCTTTTAACTCAGTATTGCATTGCTAAGAATGTAAGATAAAGAAATATTCAGAAATGTGTATAAAATACACCAGTGTTCATTTCAGCATCATTTAGGATAGCCAAATACCTAAAACAGCTATAGTTTAGGAATAGAATATTGTTTTAATCTATCTATGATGCACTCATACATGGAATCTGTCAAGCCATTAAACATTATACAGAAAATAAGACTTGGAAAAACGTTTATTTTAAGTAAAAGCAGGTAGCAATATAGTAGGCACTCTAGTTTTCTGTTTTTGTTTTTATTTTGAAACAGGTAGTTAATAGAATAAAAAATTGTTTACTATCTTATTGATAAATGAAGGGAGAGTGGGATTTTTGTGGTATTTTGCAACTGAGATCTTAAAAATCTGTTCCCTCCATATATATTTTTTTTCTTCTCAATGGAAGTGGAAGAGGTTAAAATTTTAGACCAACGTTCTTTAGCAACAAGGTAGGCCAACTTCACCATTTCCTTTTACTATAAAACAGGGATTATACATACCCTGAGGGATATTGACTAATATTTACAAATCCCCAAACTGATACCCTTAGCTTTGATTTAGTGTCTTCCTAAATTAGATAAGAGGACACTTGTGTGTTTGTATCTCAAGTCAGAAGGGAGTTGAGATAAGATTTCTATATGAGCAAAATTGTTAAATAATCACAGTACATTATAATGTACCCATAGTACATTTCCTGGAGTGTGGAAGCAGTCAGAATACCTCATCCCAACTGTAGCCTGCAAGTAAAACTCCCATCTACTGGCCATCAGCCCTAGAGCAGGAATTCAGGAACACTTGGACTATTGAATATTCCCACCTTGAGGCAGGGAAGGTAAAAATGGTCATCTGAATAGTGTGTGAACATAGATTCAGTGGGGAATAAAAGGCCTGTGAGATTCTTTGTTTAGTCTCTATCTTGCCATCCCGAAATTTTCATTTCATGATTAAAAGAAAGAATGGATTAACTCAGAGCCGGCTGAGTTGCGCGGCAGTTAAGCGCTGGGTTGGGAAGCCAGCGGCCCCGGTTCAGGTCCCACTTATGAGGGCCAGTGACACTGCCCTCAAAAAAAAAAAATAAAAAAGAATGGATTAACTCAGAGATCTCCAACTTTGCACCTCCAATTCTGACAGACCCTGAAACAGCAAGGGAGAACCTAAACAGGAGAAAGAACTATTAAAATACTTGGATATATTTTTTTAGCATCAGTTAAATTTTTGACAGTAAAGCAGAAAAACGTTGTTAGTGGTAACATTCAAACATTTTATTTTACTTTATTTTTTTTGAGGACAGTGTCACTGACCCTCATATGTGGGACCAGAACCAGGGCCGCTGGCTTCCGAAGCCAGAGCTTAACCACCATGCCACTCAGCCGGCCCCACATTCAAACATTTTAAACCATGTTATATATATATATTTGGATACCTGTACTCAAAAATTATTATCTTGTCCACAAATTGTTTTTTGTTGTTTTCGCTATAAATGTGCAATTAACTGCATTTCTATAAATATGGTCTTTTATGTTAAGCCCCGTTTATTAAACATTTTGTATGAATAAGAAATATTCTTAGTTTTGGAAGGAAGTCTTTAAAATTCCCATTTTAATGATTAAAATATCTCATTCATGAAATGATGTATGAGCAGCTCATTTATGAGGAACTTGTTGAAATTAAAATTGGGCTCTTTGGTCTCTCTACAAACCAGACCAAAAAGAGATCCATATTAAGGAACTTACAGAGAGAGTGTTCATACACATCCTCATTAACACATATATACATATAATTAAATGCAGAATATAGTTATAAATAAGGCCATTCTAAAGGAGGAATATCTAAGAGACTAGATGGATTGAGAATAGAAAACAGAATCTTATAACTACTCGTGTCATGCATATAGATTGTTTCTCCCGAACTGAAACTAAAGTTTCCAAATTTTATTTCCAGATGATTGACGTCAAAGAGCTATTGTCATTTGGAACCCACATTGCTTTCTTTCCCTGTGAATTTCATCTAACACAGGTATTAGATGGGGCCATAAGCATTTTTTCCATTGTGTCCAATTATAAATCAAGACCAGTTTGTTGTTTTATGCTCTAAGAAGAAAGCTATGTATTTCACCTTTAGGATATTCATATGTTCCTTTTCTTTTCCCTGTGGTATTCAAAAAGTAGAATGTTGTTTCCTAAATAGACGTGGTTTGTACATGTTCTGATGATTTCTTTATTTGTAGTGTTATCTTTACATCTGTTTTTAGCAACTCACTTCCAGTAGTTCTTTGCATTGTTGGCTAGTTCTCTATTTTTGCAGCTGACTTATCAAAGTAAACATATTTTTTCATGTAATCCTACTTTCTTGTTTGCTTTTCCTGTTCATCAAAATGTTCTCAACTTGATCAATTTTCTATGTATGTATGCTTGAAACTTTGAAAGAGAAAAAAGATATGTGGTGTGTGATTCTCAGGGATACTTGATTTAGAGGTGCTTTAAATGAAAGCACATTTGTCCTATCAACAATTGCAAACAGACCATTTTTGTTTTTGGGTTTTTTTTTAGCTGAGCCACCCTGCCATCTGTTGGCCACTCAGCAGCAGCTCAGCTCAGGCAGGGAATCGAACCAGCGATCCTGTTACTCAGGGCTTACACTCTTGAGCGAGTTCTTAACCAACTGATCCTCTCAGCTGGCCTGCAAACAGACCATTTTGAAAAAGACATAAGACAATTAAAAATTTGGAAATATTTGATGGTATAAAGGAACTATTGTTAATTTTCAGGTGGGATATTGGTACTATAGTTTAAAAAGAGCCATTATAATTTTAGAGAGACATGCTGAAATATTTACAGGTAAAATCACATGTTTTCTGGGATTTGCTTCAAAATAATTCAGGAGAGGAGAAGTGGATAGTAATATCGATGAGACAAGAGTGGACATGCATTGATAGTTGTGGAAGTTTGTGAGTTCATTATATTATTCCATCTATCTGTTTATATGTGAAATTATCCATAATAAAAGGGCAAGTACATTTTGAAAAGGGTTAGTAACCTTATATAATCCTGTAATAACCTTTTATAAATCAATATGAAAAAGATAAATATACCAGTAAGCAAGTGATATAGTCAGTGTACAAAAGAATATATATATAAATGGCAAATAAGCACATGAAGAAAACTTCAGCCTCAAAAACCGCAAATTAAAACAGTGCATGATGCCTTGATTTATAATGAGAAATACATATTTGGTCTTGGTCTACTGTTCCTGGCTCATAGCTTCCCAAACTCTTGGAAAATTCCACGTAAAAAGAGCAATGGGAACATCATTTGTTATATTTGCTCTTTTGTAATCAGTTCTTGATTTTTTTTTTTGTTTGTTTGTTTTTGTTTTTTTAAGGGCAGTGTCACTGGCCCTCATATGTGGGACCCGAACCGGGGCCGCTGGCTTCCGAAGCCAGCGCTTAACCACCACACCAGTCAGCCAGCCCTGTAATCAGTTCTTGAAATTGCTTAAAAGCCATAAAAGTGAAAAATGTTATTCACAACAAGCCCCTTTCAACCACAGCTGAGTATATGTTAATGAGGTGACTCCTGGAAAGCTCCTAAGGATGAGGAACCAGCCATGATATGAGGATTGGAATTTTCAGTCTCACCCCTCCCCCCACCTCTGAAGAGGGGAAAAGGGTGGGAAGTTGAATCAATTGACAGTGGCCAATGATTTAATCAATTGTGCCTATGTAATGAGCATTCCAGTAGTATGAGGTTCCAGGAGCTTCCAGGTTGCTGAACATGTTGGGGTGCTGGGAGGGTGGCATTCCAGGAGAGGACACGAAATTCCTTCCCATATTCTTTGCCCTATGCATCCCTTCCATCTGGTTGTCCCTGAATTGTAGCCTTTTATAATAAACTGATAAGCTGTAAGTAAACTGTTTTCCTAAGTTCTGTGAGCCACTCTAGTCAATGAACAAAACCCAAGAGGAAGTAGGGGGAACCTCCAATTTATAGCCAGTTGGTCAGAAACACAGGTAAAAACCTGGACTTGGGGACTGGTGCCTGAAGTGGGGGCAGTCTTGTGGGACTAAGCCTGTGGGATTTAATGCTATCTTAGGTAGATAGGGTCAGATTAAATTTAATTGCTTGGTGGCATTGGAAAACACACACTGGGAAATGAGATACTTTTTTTCACTGGAAGAACTGACAAAGAAAAATGTTTAATGATGATATAACTACTCTCAATGACAATGAGGTAAAGCAAACAATCCACTGGAAGTGTAAATCCAATGGGCCCCTCAGATTTCTTCAAAAGGTAGACATTATTTGCCATCCCCATTTTACATGTGAGCTAACTACCAGGATTGTCCAAGGTCACACAATTGAATGCTTGTTCTTTTCCTTACCCTACCAAAAAAGAAGATTCTATTGATGAAATATTTTGCAATATATATGATAATGAGTTGGCTACAGTTATTTTTCTGACTTGGGTGATCCCAGATGATTGAAAAACAGAGCAGACAAGCCCAGCCCATGGCTTGGAGTAAAAGCCCAGCTGCTGGTACCCGATGTTGGCCAAACCCTAATCAACCCATGGAAGTAGGAGGGAGAAGTTTATGTATTTTACTGTATGCCAGGGAGGTTTTGGGGTTGGATGCAGCCAGTAGCTGCCTGAGACCTCACCTCCTGCATTGTCTTTCTTCCCCTATTTCCCTTATACTCTGGTCATGCTGCTCTTTCTTCCTTAACCTTTCAGCTTTGCAGCCTTAGGCATGCTCTTCCATTAGTTCCTTCAATATCTGGGGGCTAGGAAAGGGAGGCTATTTATTTCTTCATTCTCTCTATCTTGTTTCAAAGAAGGTTTTGGGAAGGCTTATTAAAATTCTCATAATGCAAAATTAGAAGGGGGTTAGAGATAGGAAAATAGGTTTCCTTTGTATAGATCCTTTGTATAGATAATGTGAACATGGTTCACCAAATAATATCTGTAGATATATAGAGGTATAACCAGTATTCTGATTTTTCAGTGTCCCCTTTATCTGAGTAACATGAGGTAGTTTTCCTAAAATCCAATTACTCTTGAGTAAGAGATGACAATGAAGTTGATAGGCCTACCAGACAAGCCCGAATGGCATAACCAATTAATCGTGCTTTAACACACTTTTTAAAAAAAAAAAGATTTTATTGGGGAATTGGGGGAGGGGAACAGCATTGGGGAATTGGGGAAGGGGAGCAGACAAGTTGCTGTCTTTTTGTTCTTCAGTCTAGTTGTGGAGGATGTTGCTTCACTGGCCCATGTTGGTATCGTCATTGCGCTCTTCCCCGATGAGGCAGATCGGTTGCTGGCCTCTGGATGGTCGCTCACCGCGGCTATTGGCAGCTCACACTGGCTGCCGGCCACTCATTGTAGCCTATGGCTGCCCACTGCAGCAGGGGCTGCAGCTATGCCATCCCCGGGGACTCACAGCAGCCCAGCTCCAGGTGGAGCTGCTGTCCACCATCTTAGCCATCTGTCGCTGGCCCTCGTATGTGGGATCCGAACCGGGGCTGCTGGTGTCCCAAACCCCTCTTAACCAATGGGCCACTCAGCAGGCCCAACACACTGTTTTTAACAGCTTGAGTTTTCCACCTGTGAGTAGTAAACGAACTGATCTGGGCTAAGTGAAACAATAAAGTGTGGCTTCTTTCCATTGTTATACAATTTCAATTCTTGGTTTTATAAAGGAAAACTCCATGAGTTATAATTTCAGAGAAAAGTAGAGCCAACAGATATGCTATATATTGGATTGTCAGAAAAGTCATGATGTATTTTTTCTATGTTTTTCATTGCAAAAATGTGTCATGACTTTTCCGACAACCCAATAGTTTTAAAATTGTGAATGATTTTATTTTTCAACTGAAAGTTATTGCTCCCTACCACTAACTTTTACCCTTTTCCTTCTCCAATGATAATCCGTTAATTCACATAATGAATGCTTATTGAGAGCCAATTCTATGCATACCAGGGCTACACTGGTGAATAAGACAAACAGACCTGTATGGTGCTTAAAGTATGATTGGTGTAGGATGGGCCTTGGGGATTTTAAAGAATATAGAGAAGGCTCTTATGGCTTAAGTGTAGTGAAAATGAGAAGAGAGCAGGGGCCAAAGCAAGGTGTGTTTCCTTACACACACACACATACATACACACACACACACACACACACACACATACTATTAGTTTTGTTGCTATTACAAATTAGTGGCTTAAAGCAGCACACACATATCCTCCTATAGTTTTATAGATTAGAATTGCAACATGGGAATCACTGGACTAAAATCAAAATGCCTTTTGGAGGCTCTAGGGAAGAGTTTGTTTCCTTGTCTTTTTCAACTTCCAGAGGCTGTCTACATTGCTTGGTTCATGGACCCCTTCCTCGTCTTCAAAGCCAGCAATTTTGCAACTCCTGACCATTCTTCCACAGTCACGTCTCCCTTTCTGACTAAAGTTGGGAAAGATTTGCCAATTTTTAAGGACCCACGTGATCAGATTAGGCTTACCTGGATTGTCTCCACATCTCAAAGTCCTTCAACTTAATCAGACCATCACAATATGTTGTCATATGTATAAAGGTAACTAACATTCTCAGGTTCCAGTGGTTAGGATATGGACATCTTTTTGGGAGAGTCATTATTCTGCCTCACTATACACATATACATGTACAAAAATAGATATGTATAATGAATTAAAAAATGTATATAGCAAATTTTCTCAAAAAATTAGAAATAAAATAAACATAATAGGACTATACCGCAAAACAGAGGCATCATCATTTAAAAAGAATAGAGTTATAGTTTTCTTCGTGTATATATTATTAATACACCTTGATGAGATATTGCCATTGATATTGAAGAAAAAAGAAATGGAGGAACCACAGCTTCAGTAGACAACATGATTTATTCTTAGAAATATGATGAGTAAAAAGAACGATTCCCAGAAGACTACTCAAGTATGGATCTTAGTGTTCCTTGGTGTTGCTGTAACAGTTCTGGAGGCTAGAAGTCCAAAATTAAGGTGTTGGCAGGGCTATGCTCCCTCTGAAGGCTCTAGGGAAAAATTCTTTTTTGCTTCTTCTTAGCTTTTGGTTGTTTTCAGCAATCCTTAGCATTCTTTGGCTTGTAGCTGCATCACTACATTCTGCCCCTTATATGGCTTTCTTTCTTTTCTTTCTTTCTTTCTTTCTTTCTTTCTTTCTTTCTTTCTTTCTTTCTTTCTTTCTTTCTTTCTTTCTTTTTCTTTCTTTTCTTTCTTTCTTTCTTCCCTCTTCATTGAGTTTATTAGACAGGAGTCACCCCAGAGGACCTTCCATGCAGTTTCACTCCCCCAGGGGCTGGCCTTCTTTCTTTTGTCTCTCAATGTGATACCCTCTCCTCATAAGAACCCAGTAATTGGATTCAAAGCTCACCCAAATTTAGTATGACCTCATTTTAACTTGATTACATCTGTAGACTTAATTTCCAAATAAGGCCACATTCACATTCTCAGGTGCCAGAGGATTGGGAGTTCAACTCGTCTTTTGGAGGGGACACTATGCAACCCATAACAATCAGGTTTCCCAGGGAACAGATTCCGAGATTATTTGCTTGGAAGGGGCTTATTTATGAGGTGCTCTGGGGAGCATCTGTACAGGAGTGAGGGAAGCGGGCTTAAGCTGAGGCGGGGGAGTTGAATTGCAATGCAGTTGTAATGAAGACAGCCCATCCCACAGGGAGCTCTGAGGCTAGGATGGCCTTTCAGAGGTGTCCATAATTGAGTTAAATGGGCCAGCCTTTTGTATTCCTGTGTCAATGAGGCATTGGATACAGGCTACTTGTGGAGAGGGGGCAAAGCAACTTCCTTTGGCCAAAGACAATGCCTGTAGAGGGACACAGCTGTGAGCTCTCAGTAACTAGCATGCTCAACAAATGGGAGAATGAATGTTTTGGTCCTGGAGGGGGGAGTTGCATACTCCAGAATCACTCTATTAGGGTTATTAATTGACTTCAAAAATAAGCAAAACTAACAATATATTATTATTTCATATACATTTGTGATTACATATATACTTAATACATATGTAGAGTATTTATATACTACATATACTTTATATATTTAAAAGCAGTAGACTGATACAGAACATTTAGGAGTGATACATAACATTTAGCAGTAGAATGATACATAACATCCCCCTCCAGAGGTTGAGGTTGGTTGGACTCTTGGTTTTTGTTTCTTGAGTTGGGTGGTGATTTGACAGTTTTTCCTTACAGGGTGCTTTATAACTAACTTATGTACTTTATATAATCTTTTGTATGTATCAAATATACTTCCAAATATAATTAAGGTAAGAAAGAAAAAAACTAGGCAAATGCAATAATTAAATTAGCTGGAAATTTTAGGAAAACAACTGTGAATAAAGATAGCAAATCTTGAGTCCATTGCTAAAGTAAGCATTCAGGTGAAGAAAAACTTTTGAAATTCCCCTTTATTTACTTTAAGCTTGCTTGTGTAACCATCCTAAAGTTTTGTTGTTTTTGGCTGGAAGTATGATGTTGCCAAGATATCAGTTTACTTTCCCTTTCCCCTAATTTTAAATTTGTTTGTTCACAGTGGCACTTTTTTTTTTTTAAGAGAATATTTTGGGTAAGGTCGTTGATATCATAATTATTGCATCAGCCGGTGTAATAAAGAAATCCAACCGAATATACAATATTGATATATCAAGATTTCACTATGGTATTTTTTTTTTTTTTTAAAGCTGAGCCATCCTGCCAGCTGTTGGCAGCTTAGCTGAAGCTCAGCTCGGGCTGGACATCGAACTGCTGTTGCTCAGAGCTCAGCTCACACTCTTGAGCGAGCTCTTAACCAACTGAGCCACTCGGCCGACCCCTCACTATGGTATTTTTAATGGTACGAGAGAGAACGTTATTGACTTATGTTCGTATGATCACAGCTTTTATTTTTAAAAAAGTATGTGCGTTTATGTTGTGTACATCATATAGTTTTCTACTTATACAGAAAAAGAAATGGAAGAACGTACTCCGAATTGCCAGGTGTGATAAATGGGAATAGGAAATGGGGTGGGATACTTTTTCATTTTATATACTCTGTGAGCTTTTACAAATAAAAAATAAAATATTAAAATTATATTTTTTAATCAGTTGTTTCAAAATGACCGGTTTTAATTTTATATGTTTACAGAAGGTTCTGTGAAATGTGAGCGTAAGTTCTCTTATAAAGTAGAAAGAGCCCTGGATTTTTAGTGAAGACACCTTGGTTTTAAAACCAAATCTGCTGCACCAGGGGGATTCTTAAGCAGGAAGCTCATCTTAAAGAGTTTATTTCCTTGTTGGAAAACTGGAGGTGTTATTCTGATGTTTGAATGGGATAATGTATGTGGAGTCACTTTGAAAATGATATTGCAATATTGAAGCATCATAAATGTTAATGTTCATTTTTATGGTAACATCGTTTGTGAAAGAAACTAAATATTAACTTTTTGGAAACCTCACAATTTCTAATGCCAAAAATTTCAGTTTATTTTAAATTGGTTTGTTCCTCATGGCACTATTTTTTTTTTAAACCCAGGATTGAACACCTTCTCCACTGAACTTAAAGAAGTGCAATATTTTGAGCTATGTTTAAACGAAGATGAGCTAGAAGACTGAACTGTTAAAAATATGTAAGTTTTATTGTACAGCCAAATGAAGGATTCAGCTGTGTTATGCTGGTATTCTTAAAAATTCCTCACTTCTGTGACATTCCCTAATTATGGAACTATCTTTCATTACATTGAATTACTCCTGATTTCATCATGAAAATATGATCTGAAAGTCCATTTATAGAAGTACTGAAAATGAATTTAAAATTAAATGGGAACATTTGTATACTAATATGATACAATATTGTTGATTCACATTTTTACATATTCAAGACTATTCTGAACTCTAAATCTTTTGAATAAATGAGTCTGAAATCCAACGTGGTTGTTTCTGAGTATGTTATTTGTGTAACAAGCAGATATTTCTAGAGACTCTTCTACTCTCCCTTAACATATTATGCTGCCCTCTTTGGGCTAGTTCGTGGGATATCATGTCATAACCACACCTTTTTAGTTGTAATCTCAATTCTGCTTTCTACTCTGTATGTGTCCATAGGAAAGTTACTTAAATGGTTTAGGCCTCAGTTTCTTCATCTTTAAAATGGGGATAAGAGGGCCGGCCAAGTGGCACGGTGGTTAAGAGCTGGCTTGGGATGCCAGTGGCCCTGGTTCGGATCCCACATATGAGGGCCAGTGACACTGACCTCAAAAACAAAACAAAACAAAACAAAACCAAAAAATAGGGATAAGAGTAGTACCTACCGCACTGAACACTTGATATCTATCTGCCAATCACTGCTAAAATGCTTCATAATATCCCATCTTACAGATGTAGAATTTGGATGTTTAATAGCTAAAACCACACAAATTCCTACAGCTGATAAGAGGTAGAACTGGGATCTGGTACGAGATTTACACCAAAGACAAAAGTTTTATAATAACTGCTTCCTCTTTGGAGAGCTACCAACAGTTTCATATTGTTTGGTTAGTATGGCTCTGTCAACTTGCAGGAACCCGGGTCTATATGTTCAATTTTAGCATAGAATCATGATGAATAGGAGTAGGCCATCATCACAGGTTCTGTATGCATTAGAGGTTTCAGTGGTTCATAAAATTTAACCAGAGACAAAGGCTTATTGTTTAATTCCAGAAGTGTGTAACTATCTGAACCCCAAAAAGCTTAACTCTGGTTCATACCACTTAACTCTGTGAAATCACTGTTATTTTTTTTTTATTCAATAGAATAGTTATTATTCCAAAAAGAAAGCTGAGGTGATCAGAATAAAAGCATGCATTTTTAATAAAGAGTATTCCTGTTAACTGTATAGGTAGCACCCAAACTTTATAGAAAAAGAATGCATACCAAAATGACATCTTTTAATTTTCAGTATTTCTTTAGTTAAAATAACATATTCAATATGAATTCTAACAGCAATGGAAAGTCCATTTCTAGGGTAGCTGTCCTTATTTATTAAAAGAAATCAAAATCAACAATTATTTTTTATGCTGTTTAATTTTATGTCAGAGGCTGTAGGTGCTAGAGGCACATATGTGTATTTTTGAAAACCAAACAAAACCTTTAATGAGTACTTGTTCTCTTCTCTCCTCAACCCTGCCCTACTCTTTGTCAGATTAATTTCTACTGAGTCTTAGATCCCAGCTCAAATGTCACTTCCTTAGAAAGGCCTTTCAGGGAAGTCTCCTCTTCCCATCTAATTAGGTCCTTCCTTTATCTTCTTTCCTTAAGCCCTATTGTTTTCTTCTTTGTACTTATTACAATTTTGTCATATCATTAATTGGATGTCTCTCTCTCCCATTAGACCATTTTCATTTATTCATTCATCCAACAGTAGGTATTTATTGCATACCTACTAAGTGTCAGGTAGTCTTAGGCACACATCGTAGGTGGAGATATAGTGGTGAACAAGGAAAGGTCACTGGCCTCAGGAAGTTACATTTTATTGTGAAGATGGATAAAAACCTATAAACATTTTGAAAGCATTAAGTGTTATAAGAAAAACAAATTAGGGGAAAAGGACAAGTAGGGCCAGGGCAAAGGAGAGGAGGCTATTCGGGATTTTTATGTACTGCAGTCAAACAGCTCAAGGGGGAGGCTGTGTGAGCAAAAGCCGACATAATATAAAGGAGTAAGCCTTGGGAAATAGAGGACCAGGGGTTCCAGGGAGAGGGAACAGGAAGCAGAACTGCTTTGAGACGGGAATAAACTTGACTGATTTGAGGAACTTATTGGCTAGAGAATCAAGTGAGCAGAGGAGAGGGTGGTTGGTGCTGCTGGAGAGGTCAGAGCAGGTCACCTAGCCTTTCTCCTTAATGTGATATAACGTCCTTACCAGATTTGAGCAGAAGAAATAATATCTAATTTACCTAAAGAATAAATCCTAGTTGCTTTCTGGAGAGCCATCCCTAAGACAGGCTTTAGGGAAACCAGTTAGGAGGCGACTGGCATACGCCACTCAAGAAACGCTTGTGGTTTGGATGAGGTTGGTAGTAGCAGGATTGAGGAGACGTGGTTGGTCAAGACATAGTCTGGAGGTAGAGGGAACAAGACTTGATGAGGGATTGGGCATGGGAATGTATTGGAAAGAAAAGAGTCAAGGCCGACTCCTAGGTTTTAGGGCTTAGAACGTGGGTAGAGTGGCACCTTTCACCGAGATGGGAAGAAGAGAGGTGTGTGTGCGGCGCTGGCAGAGTTCTGTTCTGAAAATGTTAAGTTTGAGATGTTTATTTTTATTTTACATCTGAGTTGATGTAGGAATAGAATTGTTTCCTCTTACCTCAGCCTACTTGATTTTAGTAATTTGGCATCTTGACTCTAGTGACTCCCATACTTCTCCTTAGACTGCGCACCTTTGTGCCTCCTCTCATCTCACTCCTCCCCGCCCCAACACACAAAAAGGAAATAAAAAATTGAGTAAAAGAAGAAACTCTCTGTCATCCTTTAAGGCCCAGTTAAAACATGGCGTCCCTTCTCATTAATTATTTGTCAAGCTGGGTTCACGTATTTTTCATTTATCGTACATCCCTTACGCCATGGTGTATTAGTTACTTGTCTCCATGAAGTCATTTGCTTTGAAATCCAAGACTTTGGGATCTAAGTTGGTTAAACAATAAGCAAGTATAACCGGGGTGAAGGTGTGCTGTGGAAGGAGATGCAAGACTCTATCCGGAAAAGTTTATGGGAACCATAAGAGCATATTTCACAATGAATGATATACAAGTATTTAATAAAGAGGTGAAAATAAAATCATAGCTCCACGGCCACTTCTTATTACCATCTTGCCATTCACTCCTGGCTTCTCTGATCCCTCTCCCTCTTCAAACCCGAGCTCAAACCAGACTGGATCTCATTGGCCACCTGGAGTGCAGGCTTCCGCGGACAGCTGCAGCCAATGAGGGACCTGGGCTATTTCGTGGGGTGAGACGTACCGCCCTCTGTCGAAATCCTAAGAACGTGGTCACGTGTTAGGTGGGGCTTAATCTTGATTGGCAGGCGAGCCGTCAGGCTCCTTAGAACGGAAACACGGTCGGGTGCGCACAAGGAGGGGGGGTGGGCGGGGCAGTGAAACTGCAGTCAGCCAATGGCTGACGCACTACGCGCAGAGGCAACGATAGATCACCAATGGCGGCCCCGATATGGCGCTGTGGGCGGGGTTTAGGCCCAAAGCGGTACCGGAGCAGCGCCTATTAGAGTTGTCTTCGCTGTCACGACCGAGGCTCCTCTTCCAGGATTCATTCATTAGTTTTTTGTTTTTTTTCATTCACGAAAGTAGTGAGGCCTGGTTGAAAGCCATGGAGAGCGCTCTCCCTGCCGCCGGCTTCCTGTACTGGGTGGGCGCCGGCACTGTGGCCTACCTGGCCCTGCGCATCTCATGCTCGCTCTTCAGTGCTCTTCGTGTCTGGGGCATGGGTCACGAGCCTCGGGTCGGGCCAGGGCTCGGTGAATGGGCAGGTGAGTCGGATCCAGCGCCGCCTGTCCCCTCGCGCCGGCCGGGTGGCGCGCTGACCGCATCCGGGCCCAGCGCATGGCGTTCCCTTCCCCAGGTCCCCTCTCCTCCTTCCCGAGGCTCCTGGGTCCCGTGTACCCGCCTGGCCCCTTAGCGATCTCTGGCTCGCCTAGACTTGTAGTTTTTAAATGCTAAATACTTTGCTGGCCCAACTTAGCGAATCTAAGGAAGAAATTTGGCCTGCACTCGCTGGGGCTTGTATCCTTGAAGCCATTCCGGGTTGGTGGCCCGGACTCAGTCTCTGCAGCCTTCACACACTACCCACCTTTGTTCGCCCCCACTTCGGAGTGTTTTAAAAATATTTTCGTTTGATTTGGATACTGGCCCTGTGCTAAGGATGAAAAGCATTCTGTTCGCTTTTTTGGGGGGTGAGGCTGAAGGAAGAGGACATAGAATTGCCGAAGTCTTTCTGCTCTGCAGAAACTTACCTCTCCAGTTACTTGGATTCCAGCAGTTTCATGTAATTTACAAAATCTTTTTTATTTTGTTTTTTTTTTTTTGATCATCGCCAAACTGTTGGGAGTCCTAATGAGGAGTAAGAACTATTGCTTTTGCAAAACGGCAACTCTTCGTGTAAATATCAGAAGTACTTTTTGTAGAAGGATATTTGTAGGGAAAAGTATCCACACAAAGAGCGAGCTAAACAAATGGATCTTGTTCCATCCAGTCGGAGGATTTTAAAAAATGGAAGAAAAGGTCAGATTGGAGAAGTTGAGAAAATTACCTGCAAGGAAGTTTTGCGCTTGGTTTTCTTTTTCTGCTTTTTTTGTTGCTTTTCTTTCCTTTTTATCTTTCGTTTCTTTTCCTTTTTTTTAATTTTTTTTATACTGTGGTCGTTCTCTGATGTGATTATTCTGCTGTTTTATAATTTGTTCATTTCAAGCATTTTATTGAATTTTGGGGTGATTAGGGGTTGCTTTCAGACTAGTCTCAAGTAAGGCACACAAATAATATAATTCCATATTCTTTATTCATTCAGAAACGTGTAAATACCCCTTTGGGGCAGGAACATAAAACTCTCAAGTAGGAATGGATATGTAAGCGTTCGGTCCACCATGTAAAGCAGCTCTTAAGATAGTACTCATTTTTAAAAAATCACTAAAAAAAAAAATTCTTGAAAAAGTAAGTGCTCAACTTGATTATAATTAAGATAATAATTTCACAGTTGGCTTGCCCAAGTACTCAGTTGTGAGGTTTGGAAAACTTCCTGGTGGAGTTTTGAAATAGTTACACACAAGACTCCAGTGTCTTAGGAAATCATATATCAAGATGAAGTTTTGTAATTTGCAAGCAAAGACTGATGTTAATAGCTTTTAAAAATATATCTAAAATTGACCATAGTGGCTAATAACTAAAATGGTCCAAGTCATCTCGATATGAGTCCACAGTACAGGGTCGAGCCTGATTAGTACTTCAATGGGACAATCCATAGTAAAAATCAAATATGTGACATTATTGTTTCATAAGCAGTATTTGTATTGACAAGATTTGACCCCAAAATAAGGATTTTTGATTAATTAAAGGAAATGTTTAAAACATCTAGAAGTGAAATTTGAACTAGAACACTGGACTATAGCAGAGAGGATCATAGTGTCATAGAGTGTAATGTTGTTGAGTTCAGTTTACCCTGTATTGTTGGAAAATTTGTCTTTTTTAAGTACTTAAGCAGAAAAAATGATCAAGGTATTTGTAACATTTCCTGTATGCAAGTTATTTGTAACATTTCCTGTATGCTGTATGTGGTGGCCTGGATCTTAAAAATACTTCCCTTATCCCTCCAAATTCAGGGAATCTTTGAAAAACAAAGAACATTAAAAGTAGCTCATCTTAAACAGGTTCTTTGTGTCAGTTAGACAGGTGGAATGAAATCTTTTGAAAAGCAAACCAGCAGAGATGATACTTGAATAAATAGGGTTAAATTATGATTAAAAATATATAGATAATTTGTTCAACCAAAGTTAGGAGTCCAGAATTAATTTTCTCCATAAATTGTACTAAGTTTTCTCCCCTGTAGAATTGCTTACTTAATCATGTGCAAACATAGAATAAAAGCAAGTAACAGCCAGTATTAGGGAGGCATCGCCTGTATCCTAGTACTTATGCTTGTTTGACGTCTTCCTCTCCATAACCAATGAAATATTTTAAGTATTACATAGTCGTTTCTATTGAGTTAATAGTATGTTTTTATTCTTGTTGTTCTTAAATCTCTTCATGTGGCTGTGTTTCCTTTTCTCTCCTCAGATTTCAGAATCCGGGAGGCAGGGACTGTGTAGGTCTGCATTTTTTTTCTTTTCCCACAGTAACTGGCACGTTGATCAGATAAAAAGCTCTTCTAAACTGAAAAACAAAAACTTAGAAAAACCCTGAAACACAGGCATGCTTTGCAATCAGTAAAAACATTCCAGACCACAGATTCCTTAGTCTAGTTAGGTTTTTTATGACCATCCATTACTTGCCTTGCCCCATACTCTGTTTTGTTTCCATCTCCTAGTGGAGAGCGAGGTCATCTCTTCTCAAGTATGCTCCAATAACATTCCTACTCCGTGAAATGCAGTGATTTCACCAGTTCCCTAGCAGATGGGTTTAGTCAATTGAGTAGGGAAGACTGTTGGGCCTGTCATTGTTATGCGATACTTCCTGTATGTCTTTGGAGAACAAAGAGATCTTGTGAAAGTGGAGCTTTAGTTGTTTGAAGGTCACTGTGGCAAGTAATCAAAAGAAGATGCTAACAAAGGTGGTCAGTTTGTACTAAATGGAGAACAGTCATTGCTGTGGAGCAATAAAGAATGATTTAGTTTGAGCATAAATACAATTTGCATTTATTTATCTTTGCATAGATATTTTGCAATCATTGGAGTTTATCTAAAATGATTGGTTTCTGAAATAAAGTGGAGATGATAGATGCAAAGGCAAGGTAAGCGTACTTCCAAAGCCAAGATATTTTATAGCGTTTAACTCAAGACAGTACTCTGAGCTCTTATTTTTAGTTTTTAATGGAGAGGATATTTCTCTAGGTAGGAAAGGATAAAGGATCCACTAGTCAGTTAATGAGTTAGATTTTTAAAATAGCCATATCGAGATATAATTCATATACCACAAAATTTACCCATTTAAAGTATACAATTCAAGGTTTTTATTATATTTACAGGGTTGTGTAACCATCGTTACAATCTAATTTTAGAACATTTTCATCCTCCTTGAAAGAAATACTGTACCCATTAGCTGTCACTCCCCAACCGCAACTCCAACCCCTTTAAGCCCTAGTCAACCTCTGATCTACTTTCTATATGTATTTACTTATCCTGGGTATTTTATATAAGTAGAATCGTACAATACGAAGTTTTTTGTGACTGGCACGATATTTTCAAGTTCATCCATGTTGTGGCATGTTTCAGTGCTTCCTTTATTTTTATTGCTGAATAATATTCCATTCTGTAGAGTGAGTTCAGATTTTGCCAGGGGTCTTCACCTCTGTTTTGCCCCCTACCCATCTACGTTAGCAGATCCCTAAGATTTTGCAGCTTTGATGCTGATGGAACTTATTTGGCCCTGTAGTAATCCAAAGACAATGAGGATTTTAGAAGGGCGTGGGCTGATGGGGTTCTCCTATAGAAAAGCTATTCATCAAAACTGGCAGTGCTTAGTCAAGCTCCAAAAAATCAAAGGACTCTCAGAATCAGATGTGGTTTGTAACTTCCCTTTTTACATTGAATAACTGTACAGAATTGGTCTAGTTAACCTCAAATGGTTGAAGGCTACTTGAATAACCAGGGCCCATTGACAGTAAGGTTCTTTTCTTTAACTACATTTTGAGGTATCACATGATTCGAGGAATTATGTATGAAATGTTAATTATTTAAGTTGGCAAACCAAGGAGAATATTAATAACTACCATTTATTGAATGCTTGCAGTGTTCCAGGCACTAAACAGATTTATCTTTTAAAAAAATTTTTGTTAAATATATTGGGGTGACATTGGTTGATATAATTATATGGGTTTCAAGTGTACATTTCTATAATACTGTATATTGTATTGTGTGTTCACTATCCAAAGTCAAGTCTCCTTCTGTCACCATATATTTGACCCCTTTTACCCTCTTCTATCTCCCTTCTCCCTTTCCCTCTGGTAACAACCATACTTTTGTCTGTGTCTACGAGTTTTTGTTTGTTTGCCTTGTTTATTGGTTGGTTGCTTTCAGTTTTATACCCCACAGCTGAGTGAAGTCATATGGTTCTTGACTTTTTCTGTTAGACTTACTTTGCTTAGCATGATAATCTCAAGAGCCATCCATGTTGTTGCAAATGGCAGTATGTCATCTTTTCTTATGGCAGAGTAGTATTTCATTGTGTCTATGTATATCTCATTTTCTTTATCCAATCATCTATTGAAGGACACTAAGGTGTTTCCATGTCTTGGCCACCACGAATAATACTGCAGTCAACATTGGGGTACATATATCTTTATGAGTAAATGTTTTCTATCTCTTTGGGTAGATACTCAGAAGAGGGATTTCTGGGTCATATGGTGACTGTTAATTTTTTCAGGAGCTTTCATAGCGGCTGCACCAATCTGCATTCCGATCAGCAGCGTATGAGGGTTCCTTTTTCTCCACAACCTCCCCAACACTTGTTATTACTTGTCTTGTTGAGGATAGCCATTCTAACAGGTGTGAGGTGGTTTCTCATTGTGGTTTTGATATGTATTTCCTAATAGCTAGTGAAGTTGAGCACCTTTTCATATATTTGTTGGCCATTTGTATGTCTTAAGAGAAGTATCTGTTCAGGTCCTCTGCCCAGTTTTTAATTGGACTTCTTGTTGTTGAGTTGTATGAGTTCTTTCTGTATTTTGGATATTAACCCTGTATCAGAAGCGTTGTTTGCAAATATCTTCTCCCTTTTGGTAGGTTGTCTCTTTGTTTCATTGATGGATTCTTTTATTTATTTTTTTATTTTTTATATATTTTTATTTTTGTTTTTTGAGGGCAGTGTCACTGGCCCTCACATGTGGGACCCGAACCAGGGCCGCTGGCGTCCTAAGCCAGCGCTTAACCACTGTGCCACTCGGCCAGCCCTCATTGATGGATTCTTTTGCTGTGCAGAGGCTTTTTAGTTTGAGATAATAGACCTGTTCATTTATTTTTGCTTCTACTTCCCTTGCCTTTGAGGTCAAATTCATAAAATCCTCTCTAAGACCAGGATCCTTGAGTTTAGTACCTATGTTTTCTTCTGTGTATTTTATTGTTTCAGGTATTATATTTAGGTCTTTGATCCATTTTTTGTATGGTGACAAATGGCAGTCTAGTTTCATTCTTTTGCATGTCGCTTTCCAGTTTTCCCAGCACCATTTATTGAACAGGCTTTCTATTCTCCATTGTATGTCTTTGGCTACTTTGTTGAAAATTATTTACCCATATATCTGGGCTCTCAATTCTGTTTCACTGGTCAGCGTCTCTGTTTTTCTGCCAATGCCATGCTGTTTTGATTATTGTCACTTTGTAATATAACTTGAAGTCAGAGAGTGTGATACTTCTGGCCTTGTCCTTTTTTTGCGGGATGGTTTTAGCTATTGGAGTTTTTTTCTGGTTCTATATAAATGTGATGATTTTTTTTGTTATATTTATTTTTAATAAAGCCATTTGGATTTTGATGGGGATTGCATTAAAATATTGCTTTGGGTAATATGGGCATTTTAACTGTTGATTCTTCAATCCATGAACACAATATCTTTCCATTTCTTTGTGTCTTCTTCAACTTCTTTTAATAATGTCTTGTAATTTTCAGTGTATAGGTCCTTCACATCCTTTGTGAAGTTTATTCATAGATATTTTATTCTTTTTGTTGGAATTGCAAAAGGAGCTTATTTTTCTGAGATTTCATTGTTAGTGTATTGGCACACAATGGATTTTTGTACATTGATTTTATATCCTGCAACTTCACTGTGTTTATTGTTTCTGATAGCTTTTTGGTAGAATGTTTAGGTTTTCTATATAAAGAATCATGTCATTTGCAAAAAGTGACAGTTTTACTTCTTCAGTCCCAATTCGATGCCTTTTATTTCTTTCTCTTGTCCGATTGCTTTGGTTAGGACTTCCTGGACTTCCTGTTGAATAAAGTGGTGAGAGTGGACATCCTTGTCTTGTTTCTGATATTAGAGGTAAAGCTTTCAGTTTTTCACCATTGAGTATGATATTAGCTGAGGGTTTTGACATTGATTATCTTCAATCTGTCTTTGAGCTGTGCTCCATATCCCCATTGAACAGAGGAGAAAATGGAAGCCTAGGTAAATGACGTCCCTTGTCTGCAGTTTCATAGCTAGTGAGTTACAGAATCAGGATTTCAAGACAAGTTGTCCATTCTGCATCATCTGCATGCTGTGTGTGTTAGTGATCAGCTTACAGATTGGATGGTACTTGGGGGTGGATTCCTTTATATCCTAGGGACTTCATTGCTTTTTGATTGAAGGCACACTTTCAAGTTTGCACATACTTGGTATTTCTGGAAGCATTGCAAAATAGGTGCATGTTTTCGAATCAAGTAGGTCAGGATTTTACTCAGATTTGCAACCATGAATCTTGTTGCTGCCTGAGAAAACATTGGAAAGGCACTCAGGTGCTTTAACAAAGCAAAGGTTTGACTGTCATCAATATAGCTGGACCTGTCCTTGAATGCTATTTCTTGTTTATCACTCTGGCATTTTCAAATGGATTTAGTGACTCTGGAGGTTAGCTTGGTAAATGTAATACGCTCCCTGTTGACATTCAGGAAACTCCAGTATCCCTTCTCTTGCTGGTGAGCTGATGTTGATCACAGTAGTGCTGTTTTTTGTTTGTTTTGTTTTGTTTTAATAAAAAGCTGTTTTGTTTTGTTTTTAAGCAGGGCAGGTGGAGGAGGGCAGAGAAACAAACGGACTTAGTCATAAAAGTTCTTGAAAATATTTATTCATTCTGCACTTCCGCACTGAAAAGAGAGTCCATGGGCCTAAATGGAACACGCTCTCCATACTGGAGTGAGCAGGGCAGCCTTCAGGCACTAGTGCTAGAACGTGTGAGAGGGAGCAGGGTCGGACCGCAAAGCGTGCTTTGGTCTTATTTGGAGGAAAAAAACCAAAGGGGAAGTTTTCCTAGAATTAGAAATTCAGCCTCTGTACTCTGAGCTAGAATATCTCCCCACCCACCAGCCCCCACTGTCTCTTGCCCTCCCCGTTTTTCTGTTCTTCCTTTCTGTGCAATATTAAGTGTCTAGTGTAGAGGTCAAACCTGAGACAGTGGAGACTCAAACCTAGACTTGAATTCTAGCTGCTCTACTTAACCAGCAGTGTAACATTGAGTAAGGTAGTAAATCTCTGAGCCTCACTTTCTTCATCTACAAAATGAGGAGAATACTGGTGTCTGTTTCATAGGATTACTGTGAAGGGTAAATGAGAATCCGTATTCTGTAGAAAGCAGATAGTACAGTGCCTGGCACATAGATGCTTATTAACTTATTATTTATTATACATTATGTATACTTATAAATTGTAAATTATTAGTAATATTACTAGCCTTAGTAGCATTATGCACTAATCATGAGCTAATTGACGAGATAAGGCTTAGTAAGAAAAAAGTTAATATCTGGGTGACTGCATCTTCAGAAAACAGATTAACCATTGCTACTGCAACTGAGTATTGAGCTTCAAAACTAATTTTTGTTTTGTTTTGTTTTGGTTGGTTGAATTGAGAATAATTTCATTTAGTTTCAGAAAAAAAATGTGTTTTTTTTTAAAAGATTTTATTGGGGAATTGGCGGAGGGGAACAGTGTTGGGGAATCGGGGAAGGGGAACAGACAAGTTGCTGTCTTTTTGTTCTTCAGTTTAGTTGCGGAGGATGTTGCTTCACTGTTGGTATCGTCATTGCACTCTTCCCGGATGAGGCAGATCGGTCGCTGGCCTCTGGATGTCGCTCACCGCGGCTATTGGCAGCTCACGCTTGGCTGCCAGTTGCTCACGCTGGCTGCGGGCCACTCACTGCAGCCTATGGCAGCCCACTGCAGCAGGGGCTGCAGCCCACACCATCACCCGGGCTCGCACAGCCCAGCTCCAGGTGGAGCTGTTGTTAGCTGTAGAGGGCAGTGTCACTGGCCCTCATGTGGGATCCGAACCAGGGCCGCTGACATCCCAAAACCAGCGCTTAACCAATGCGCCACTCGGCCGGCCCCAGAAAAAAAATTGTTGAAAGAGTTAGACAGTGAAATCTATCAGCTCTGGATACATGGGTAAGTGCATTTGAATAGATCAGTTCCAATGCCATGAAATGCCATTTATAGATAAGGATAAGATTTAAAAAAAATTTTTTTTTAAAATAGTGTGTCTTAGTTCTTTTGGGCCACAATATCAAAAATACTATAGGCTAGGTGGCTTAAACAATGATTTCTCACAGCTTTGGAGTCTGGGAAGTCGAAGATCAAGGTGCTGGCAGCTTTGATGTCTGGTGAGGGACTGCCTCTTGTTGATAGATAGCTGTCTTCTCGTTGTGTCCTCACATGACAGAAGGGGCCCGGGAACTTGTTGTAGTCTCTTTTATAAGGGCACTAATCCCATTCATTAGGTTTCCACTCTCATGACATAATCACCTATTAAAATTCTGACCTCCTAATACCATTACGTTGGGGGTTAAGATTTCAACATATAAAATTTGTCGATAACACATAAATCCGGTCTGTAGCACAGTGGATCCTCTATTTCATTTCTCTTTTCATCTTTAGTGAAAATAAAAATATCGAAGTAATTTGCATCTGTGTCTTCTGGGGTAGATTAATTTAAGGCTGGGAGGCAGTGTGTGCATTCTTCACTGTGCTTGGTAGAGTGCGAAACAACACTAATTTGTTGGTCCATTCTCTGCCAAAAATACTATTGAGTGCTAATCATGGACTCAAACTATACCAGTGGGATGGCAAACAGTAATCAAATGAATGAACTATGCCATGTTAAGTGGTGGAAAGAAGACATACTTGGTTCTGTGAGAACTTGTGAGCAAAGGTCAGAGAGGGCCGCCCTGGGGAAGCGGGGCCTGAGCTGAGATCGGAAGGGAGGTGAAGAGCAGAGGGAACAGCAGGTGCTAGGCTCCTGAGGCAGGAAAAATCAGGGCCCTCATAAAACAAGGCCTAGAGACTAGAGCCAAGAAAGGGCGGGCATGATGTAAGATGGGGGGTGGGGAGGGGAGAAGGGACCAGCAAACTGGGCTGTATCCTAAGAACATGGAAAACAATTGAGGGATTTTAAGCAGAAGGGGAGTGTCGAATTTCAACTTTAAACAGAATTCCTTGTCATCTTCCTGAAGTTCTTGCATTGCCACAGAGATACACCAGTGCAAGTTATTCAGATAATCTCACTTAAAATTGCCCCCCCCCTTTTTTTAAAGCGAATTCATACTTTATTATAAGGGAGGGCACTTTTGTGCACTCCCTGGTTGTCATCTTTCAGAGACCATTTCTCCCTGAGGGAAAAATCTAATCACTGTGGCGTGGGAAGGTCTACTGTTACCAGAGACTGGGTGATCAGGTGGTTGAATGGACCCTGACCCTGGGTGATTGCTTTCCCGAGGTCACTCCATGAAACCCTGGTGTGATATAGTTGAGAAGCCTGCCACAAATCCGTATCAGAGGGAATGCTTTGTTTTATTTATTCATTTTGTCTAGTGAAACAATGCATTTGCCCTCTAACTGGCAATCCCAGGGAGACGATCTAGTTTCTGAACTTATCTTTATCACCATTAAGGGAAGTTATTTCTATTTAAGTGATGTAGTCATTGGGGGAAGGGAGGGAAGGCTAGAAAACTTATGATTTTGAACAGCCACTACCTCTCAAGAGTATTATTTCATTGGGAAATGATAGAATTACTAGAAAGATTGGCGTTGGAGTCAGTGGAGCGAGCGTGAACTTTGCTACTTGTTAAGCTGTTTGACATGGCCAAAGATCCTTAGCCTCTGAGCATAGCTTCCTTCTTGTATTAAATAGAGCTGATTCTTTTCAGGATTATTATGACAAGGAAATGAGATGTAAATGAGGTTCTAGTGTAGTCCTCTGAGTGTTTTTATGGATGCCAAGTAACATGTATTTAAGAATATCTTTTATTGGTACAAATTACTCTTATTTGGTGAAAAGGGATTGTTGAAACCAAGAAATAATGTTTACTCAGCAGACATACTACTGGAAATCCGAAGTTGTGAGTAGATCAGTTGGCAGGTAATTAAGTGCTGCTGCAGGAGAATTCCTTGCTTTGTGAAAAGATACACTAAGTGGTTCCATGAAATAAGGTTCTCCTTGGTGAACCTAAGATATGATGGACTTAGAAAAATTTAGTCATGTGCAACTTTTCAGTAACATTTGTAAAAACCGTACAGTCTCCTTTGACCCCTTTTCTCGTACCCTATATATATATATATATATATATATATATATAGTCCATTAGGAAATCCCATTGTTGCTAATTTCAAATTATCCAGAGTCCATCTACCACTCTGTTGTAAACCACTGAAGTTTCTTGCCTCGATATAGCAGCCTCCTGTCTCTCTGATTCCACTATGGCTCCTTTTCAGTCAATTTTTACACAGCAGCCAGAGGGATTCCTGAAAAGTTCTAGTCAGATCAGGTGGTCCTCTGCCTGGATCTCCCAATGGCTTCTCATCCTGCTCAGATTAACATCCATAATTCTTCATGTGGTTGAAAAGGCTTTCAACCACATGCCTTTTGCCTTCTTTTACCTGTGACCTCATCTCTGCCCACTTTTCCTCTCACTCGCCCTCCTAGGTGCACTCAACTCCATGCACATGCTTCCGAAAACTCACTTCCTTGAACACGCTTGGCGTTGCTGCCTTGGGGCCTCGGGCTATTTCCTCTTCCTGAACGCTCTTCCTGCACATATCCACGTGGCTAACTCTTCTTATTTCCTTCAAGTCTTGGCTCCTTCTCAATGAAACCATTCCTACTACCTTTAAACTCACAATCTTCTCTTGCCCACCCCACTTTTGATCCTGTTACCCTGCTCTGCCTGTCCTTTTTGTCATAGCACTTGTCACCATTTCCTGTACTGTACACTTTGCTCATTTATTTATGTTTCTTGTTTGTCTACCCCTGTTAGAATGGAAGCCCCATGAAGGCAAAGATCTGTCTTTTTTGTTGACTTATGTATCTCAAGTACCTAGAACAGCGTTTGCACATAGTGTTAATACATACATATTTGTTAAATGAATGAAAATATCTATTAAGGTATTGCAGTATTTTTTTGAGATTAAGGGATAATGTATTTGAGGGGGATTATCTTCTCTTTCTACATTCTCTTATTAGTATGAATCTAAAAAATATTAGCAGTCTCCTCACCTTTAAAAGTGAAATTATTTTGTCTAAAAATAAAATACAGACTTTAACCTAAGGAAGAAATTCTCATAGAATAGACTCTGGAAATAGACTGCCTGCTTTGAACCCCAGGCCTGCCAGTTACAAGCTATATCACCTTAACTTCTGTGTGCCTCCATTTTCCTCATTTGTCAAGTTGGGATGATAATAATAGGTTTGAAGTAAATTTAAATGAGTTAATGGGTATAAAATGCCAGATGTTCTAAGTATCTGGCATTTAAATAGTAAATGCTGTATAAATGCGATCTGATATTGTTATTATATTTGCTATCACTTTTATGCTATCTTATTTCTATCTATACACATCTTCTCTCTCTCAGACCTTTCCTCAAATTTCTAATAAGTCACTGCACAGTCCCTTCTGGATGGTTATCAAAGATCTCAATCCTTGGGCCTGCCGAGTGGCGCGGTGGTTAAGCGCTGGCTTGGGAAGCCAGCAGCCCCGGTTCGGGTCCCACATATGAGGGCCAGTGACACTGCCCTCAAGAAAAAAAAAAAAAAGATCTCAATCCTAGCTAGCATGTCTAAAAGTCATCTTTTCTATTCTCCCCAGCTTGTTTTGGACTTCCTTATTTTTGCTAATTTTAGAGTTACCCAGCCTGGAAATCAGGATGGCAGATTCAGATGTCTCCGGCAGATAAAGGAAGTGAGTTAAGTGGACTGAGTGTAAATGCATGCCTGGGCATTATCTGGGTGATCAGTCGTGGTTGACTCAGTGTGGTCATTACTTAGCCAGTCGTTGCCCTTTCGTAACATGGGCCCTGTTATCTCACATTTTACCCAAGAAGCCCCAGATGTAGATTTTCCTGTGTAAGGTTTCTTCATTTTTTAAGGTTGATGCACATTTCTCAAGTGTACTCTGTGGGCCCAAGGCTGTAAGCGCCAGGTTGCTCCCTGTCTCTTACATCCTAGATCCTGCTTTTCTCTCCATAGCTGGACAGGAAATGGCTATATCTTACCGACGCTATCATCACAGTCTCTCTCCCATCCATATCTTTCTCTAAGTTCCCCTGATAGTTTGCCTCCCTACCAAAAGTTACACTCGTGCAAGTTACATCTTCTGAAAAAAATCTCCAATTAAATTATCCCTTACAAAAAAACTTCAGAGTTTCCCAGTGTCTATGCAAAACAAACATCAGGCTCCTTGGCCCCTTGGATCACGTTCTTATGTTTATTTCTGGTCTTGTTTCCTTAACGTGGCCCTTTATGAATCCTCCTTTGGACGCATCCCTGCACGACTTACTGGGTCCTGGACATGCCTGTACTTTACCGCTTCTTGCCAGTTCTGTGTGTTTTTGCCTATGCAGAGACATTTAGTAGTTCCAGTGGTTGTTGGAATGTTGATTTCACTCTGCTTGGAGTGCTCTTTGCACACGCTTGCTCACTCTTTCTGTTTAAGTTCTACTCACTTTTCCAAATCCAGCTTGTGAATTTTTCCTTGCAGCTGTCCAGATGGAAGCGATTATGTATTTGTGGAACTCTGACACTGCTTGTTTTGTTCTTTTTTGTTGGCTTTTCCACACTTTATCTTTTAGTCATTGCTGTGTATGTGTGTGTTCGCGTGTGTGCACCCGCACATATAAGTGTGTATAAGCATGCAGATGCATACATGTGTAAGCATGCATTACCTTGTTTGTTCTAAACCCTAAGGCCTTTGAGAGTGCACAATAAATAATATTAATTCACGTATATAGTGAATGGACATTTTTTCCTTCAGGCTCTGGTATATTTCAGTTGGGGAGTGGTATGTTTTGGTTTTGTGTTGCAAAATAATTTGTACACCTTTTTCCTCTTTGTTTTAATAAAAAAAACTTCAGTTGACATACCTAAAAGGCTAGATTGAAATAAACCAAGGCTGGTTAGATACTGGTTACAAAATTGTTATAGCAGGGTTGGGATAACAGCCTTGAAAGTGAAATGCAGTGAGATAAAAAAGATGGCCTTGAGTAGCACTGGTAATTACCTTTCTTCATCTATGGGTTAGGAAATTATTATAGGAAACCAACAACTGCCACATTTAATAAACATTTCAATATTAGTAGAATTTTGTATTATTCATCCCCAAATCTTTATAAAATTGTTGCAAGTAGATTTTGTTTTAGTACAAAAGACTTTCCCAATTTAAAGTTTCAGCAAAACTTTGCTAATTGGTAAGGCTGAGATGTATTAGTGAAACATTAGATTTTAAGCTGTGTTGACCAAAAAAATAGTTTTCTTATTTTGAAGGCCTGATAAAATGAACCCAAGCCTTTAATAAGAACCTTCAGACTTTGGATTGTTGGGGACATTAAACTGAATTCCCTGGAAGTCTTTTCAGTAGTAAAGGCATTGAAAGGTAAGACATATCGGAGGATCACTTCATAAGCTATATAAATGCCTAACCGCTATGATGTATGTCTAAACTAATATAATATTGAATGTCAACTGTAATTGAAAACTTAAAAATAAATAAATAGAAAGAAAAGAAAAAAGAAAGGTAAATGCATATATTTAATAAGCGCTGAAAAGTTAACCACAGAGCATTGAATATATAGTTGGGTGTTTTTTTTTGGTCCATGGAAAAAAATGAATACTACAGTTGGTTGATAATCTTTACAAAAGTTTAGTCGGCCATTTTGTGAGAAACTTGAACAAATTGAAAAATCATTAGGAGGCAGAAGAGAATAATGATAGAAGAACAAAACTGGAAGGGCTGTTGGTGACCTCGTCAGTTGAACTGTTGGGGAAATACGGTGGACAAGGCAAAGACCTGCCTGAGATCATGCATCCGGTTAGAGAATGGCCGGCAAGACAGGCCACTGGCCAAGGGCCGAAAACGGTGGATGCATCTGGTAGGTTGATTCAAAGCAGTGGTAGGGATGTGAGCAGCAGGCTCTGATAGTGGAGCGATTTGTCAGGGATGAATTAAGAGAGGAAACGGGGTGAGAAGGAGAAGCAGAGGTGAGCAGTGGTAACAGTGAGGCTGCTGGCAGAACTAGACTTCATCACACATTCTGCAACTGCTTTGGGGCCAAAACAGTCCTCTCTGTGCAAGAGCATGAACTCTGGAGGAAATGACATGTACCTCTTAGCTCCCGAGGGTTCCATCATGCCATGTTCTTGGCACACTCTTACATGGACATTAAGCCCAGGGAACTTTTGAATTGTATATCGTGCCACAAGTTAATCCAATGTCTCTTATCTATAGCCTCAGCCTTGCCTGTACCCCAGACTACAGATTCTGTTTGACACTGAATTGCCAAGGAAGTACTGCTTTTTTTTAAAGATTTTTATGGGGGATTGGGGCAGGGGAACAGACAAGTTGCTGTCCTTTTGTTCTTCAGTCTAGTTGTGGAGGACGTTGCTTCACTGGCCCATGTTGGTATCGTCATTGTGCTCTTCCTGGGTGAGGTAGATTGGTTGCCGGCCTCTGGACAGACGTTCACAGCGGCTATCGGCAGCTCACTCTGGCTGCCAGCCACTCACTGTAGCCTATGGCAGCCCACTGCAGCAGGGGCTGCAGCCCACACCATCACCGGGGCTCACACAGCCCAGCTCCAGGTAGAGCTGTTGTTAGCTGTAGAGGGCAGTGTCACTGGCTCTCATATGTGGGATCCGAACTGGGGCCATTAGTGTCCCAAGCCAGCTCTTAACCAACACGCCACTCGGCCGGCCCAGTACTGCTTTGTTTTAGTATGTGCGTCTCAAGGGGGCCAGGAAAGGACAGTATCTTTAAGAAGTTTAAATGCCAGTTTTATAGTTCTCTTAACATTCCTAGTGTGTAAACAACTCATTCTCCAGATTGGTGTTACTGTAGTGATTGGCATTAACTTTAATGTCACCAAGCTAACTTCCAGTAGAAATATTGCCAAGTTTGCTTTAATGATAGCTGAAACTCCAGTCCTGTCACATCAACAGAGTTAATACAGTAAACAAGCTCCCCGATCCTGCCTATTCAGTCTAATAATTGTGCTGTGGACCAGGAAGCTGCTGCTTATCTGTGTCACGTGAAAGGAGGTGATGATCTCTTTATAGATAATGTAAAAAACAAAACCCACAGTGGGTTAGACAGTGATGTTCACACATGCTGAATTAGAGGAGTTTGAATTAATGAAATGGTGCTGTAACGATGACATCTTCACTCACAGTGCTTTTGCAAGTGTTCTCAAATGGTTTCCACTGCAACCTCGTCCAGCAGGTTAGGGTTGCTTTTGTTCTTTCCAGATCATGTAGCAGTATCAGAGGGAGATTCAACCAGAAATTGAATCTAGGTTTTCTGACTCCAGGCTCCATGTTCTTTCCAATTTCCTGCCAAAGTTCCCGATCACGATGACTTTAAGGTTATTTGGAATACCTGCACAAGAACCTATAAATTGGAAGGTTCCTCACATGATGTCTGAAAGTGAACGGTCTGTTTATGCCATGGCATTATCCAAACTCACGTGGATCATAAGAATCAACTGAAAGTGTTTGTTAAAAATATAAGTCTAGGGCCGGCCGAGTGGCGCATTGGTTGAAAGCTGGTTTTGGGATGCCAGCAGCCCCGCTCCGGATCCCACGTGTGGGGGCCAGTGACCCTGCCCTCTACAGCTAACAGCAGCTCCAGCTGGAGCTGGGCTGTGTGAGCCCCAGCCCCGGTGATGGGGTGGGCTGTAGCCCCTGTTGCCGTGGGCTGCAGTGGGTGGCCGGCGGCCAGCGTGGGCGGCTGGCAGCCAGCGCGAGCTGCCAATAGCCGTGGTGGGGACCGTCCAGAGGCCGGCGGCGGATCTGCCTCATCTGGGAGGAGTGCAATGATGGTGCCAACATGGGCCAGTGGGGCGGCGTCCTCCGCAGCTAGAATGAGGAACAAAAGGACAGCAACTTGTCTGTTCCCCTTCCCCGGTTCCCCAACACTGTTCCCCGCCCCCAATTCCCCAATAAAATCTTTAAAGAAAAAAAATATATATATATATAAGTCTAGGTCTTCGCTACAGACCTACCAAAGCAAAATCTCTGAGAGAAGAACATAGGAAAAGGTATTTTTGGTAAGTAAGATCATTTTTTTTTTTTTTTAAATTGGGGAACAGTGTGTTTTTCCAGGACCTATCAGCTCCAAGACAAGTAGTTTTTTCAATCTAGTTATAGAGGGCGCAGCTCAGTGGCCCATGTGGGGATCGAACCGGCAACTTTCATGTTGTGTGAGCACTGCGCTCTAACCAGCTGAGCTAACCTGCTGCCCTAGTAAGATAATTCTTAAGATTATGCATTTCAGGAAACATAGGACTGTGGTCAGTCTAGCCTTAGAAAAACACAGTGGAATGTACCTATTCAGCCTTTTTGGTTGGATATCTTTCTCGGTACCAGGGCTTGGTTAATAATAGTGCTAAAATGTCCAATGATTTCCATGTTAAATATTTACTTATAATTTTGATAGTTACATAGAGATTATATTTTAGCTGGTTCTATGTTTGTGCATTGGAAATAGCTTAGGAAAAAAAAGAAAAAAGAAAACTTGGAACTTCAGTATGTTGCTATGCAATGAGGACCACAAGCACTTCCCAGTCTTTACTCATTGGAGATTGGGGGTGAGAGCAGGGGATTGGATAAAAAGGGGTTTTATGCAAATAATAGATTTCATTTGCTTTTGGTTTAAGTAGGACCATAGGAGGATAGCTGAAGACTTTATTATATTTCGAGAAAAGAAAGTTGTAAGTCTGCTTTCTTTATAGGTGTCTTTAAAAAAAAATTATCTTTAATGTGAAATTAATGTGGTACTTATTGCTGATGATTCTTAAAGAGCTAATAGACTAAAGAGGACCTTCTACGTAGACTTTTTCTTTAAAAAAATTTTTAAAGTCCTCCAAATGATGAGGAAGAAGGAAAATGGGCCAAAGTTTAACCAGGAGAAATTTAGATTTTAGTTGGCTCTCCTGATGATCTTTGTAGTGATTAAACAGTGGAATTCGGTCATGCATTCATTCAGCAGATAAATATTCATGATGTGCTATATCCCAGATACAGTACTGCTTATGGGAGTATAGTGGTAAGCAAAAGCCATGGTCTCTGCCTCCATTAGTTTAGCAGAGGACACACACAGGTCATTACATAAGCAGCTCCAAAAAATGTAATAGGAGCCAGCTACGGGGCCCCCCCCACCCCGACCTTGTCAGGGTCTTAGAGAAGGTTTTCTGAAAGACGTAACATTTAATCCAAGGTGTGGAAGAAAAGGAGAAAGAAGATGATGATGATGATGTTAATAATGGTAATAAGACATAATGTTTATTGAAAAAGTTATTACCATGTCCCAGATACTTTTCTAACAAGGTGAATTATTTACTCTTCACTTTTTTTTTTTAAAATCCAATAAGGTAGGTCCCCATTTTACTGAAAGAAAGCTAAGAGCAGTTTGCCCAAAGTCACATAGCTAGTAAATGGAGCAGCATGTAGGATTGAAACTGTTAACCGCCATACAAACTGTGCTGATGAATTAGAAGTGGGCAGATGAGTGGGGTTGGAGGATGGGAATATTTCCAACAGGGGGAACTCATTGGGTGCAGACCTTGAGGCAAGTGAGAACATTCTGGAACTTTGAGCTGAGAGTCCTTGGGAGGAGAGAGGCAAGAGATAAGATTAGGTAGAGAAATACGCAGGGGGCCAGTCATAAACAACTTTGAGACTATGAGGAGGATTTTGTTTATCGTAAGGGCAGTGGGAAGTCACTGAAAGATATTAAGCATCAGTTTCATGATCAAGTTTACATTTTTGACAGTTTACTCTGGCATTTTGGAGAATGGATGAGGAGGGAGCAACCCAGGGGATAGGGAGGCCAGCAAGAGACTGGTGGTGGTGGTAAGCCAGGCATTTGGTGATGGGGGCATGAACTGAGGGAGGGAGTCAGACAAGAGATGGGGAGCTGCAAGTCCTGGGCCTCGTTATAAATAGGGTGTGGGGGTGAAGGAGACACAAAGTCAGGATTGAGGTTTGGACAGGTCCTGGCCTTAGGCGCTGACATTGGAAACAGAAGGAGCAAGCTTTGGGAGGAAAGTAAGGAGTTTGATTTGTGACAGGTTCTGTGTGGCTGTCTGGCAATCTTACCATAGACTACCACCGGGGCCCTGCCTGTGCTCTGAGCTCCTTACCAGAGTTCTTTGGTCATTTATAGTTGTAAATGATATGCTATATTTTACGGTCTTAGAGAAGTTTGAAGCCCCAGTGGGTAATATGTTATGAAGGAAGAACATTATTTTTGAATGGTTTGAGTGTCTCCCGTGTAGCACTTTGTGCCTTAGTTTGGTAAATATTTGTGATTTCCTGCTTAAACAGAAAAGCAGGGAGTACAGTGAAAAGTGTACTGGACTATTAGAAGGCCTGAGTTCATGTTCCACCTTCCTACCTTTGACATTTTTTAGCTGTGGAAACTTTGGTCAGCCATTCTGTTTATTTGATCTGTCAAATATGTCTAAAAATACCCACTTTGTCTATCTTCAGAGATGTTAAGAGCCTCTGAATGGTCTTTGGAAGCGCTGTAGAAAGTACAAAGCATTGCAGAAACAAGACATTGGGCCTTTTCCCCACCTTCCGTTCTCAGAAGCCTGAAATAGAATTGCCCTATGAGTTGATCAGATCATTTGTGTGAGGTTCGGGTTGCTTCAGAGATTTATTTTGGGATCTGTTGCTCTGTCGTGATCAACACTGAAGTCTCTTTTGATGTGATTATTTAATATATGTCAATTTTAGAATGTACCCAAAACATTTTTTTTTTTTACGACTTTGTTAACGTAAGCTGGGTTTCTGAATTGAGAGTTAAACTAATTTAACCACTAATTGTGTTAGTTTTAAAGAAATACTTTAAGCTTCAACTTTATTTTTAAGATATACAAGCTGTATGGTTAGGTATAATAGATTCAGGATATAGCCAAATATTGGTAGTGAAGTGTCATTTCAGCTGAGATATAATTGGAAGACTTTGAAGCTTGACATAACTATTTAAAGCCCCATTGTTTTAAGAGATGATTATAAGTTCCCATTCTTTTTCATTCACTGCCCCACTGTTCCTGTCTCAGGTTTAAAGACATTTCGAGGTCTTTTTCTTTAGTTAAAGGTTTTCTATTGTTCTCATCTTTAAGCTAGATGCTTGTGAATTATCTGTTAATTGATGACATAACAGCACCTTTCTGATCTCTATAGCAAAAGTATTGTCTTTGAAATGAGGAAATATTTTCCAGATATATTTTGAATCAAATTTTTAAAATTATAGCAAAGAGTAGAGCTATATATAAACATCTAAATCTTCTAATAGTGTTTGCTTCTAAATATATTACGTCTTTGAAAATTACGAATTACTTTTTTTTTTTCAATTTGTTAATATTAGTAAAATAGAAACATTTTTTTTCTCCTTTTGCATTCCTATCTTTGGGTTCTCCCAGAAGCAGATGTTGAGAGACAAGGATTCAAGTGCAGTCAGTTTATTAGGAAGATGACCCCAAGAAACACCAATAGGGAGGGAGACAGGGAAGGGAACTCAGCCCATGAAGGGGACATTATCAAATCCCCTGGAGCCTAATCCCACTGCAGAACTCAGGAGCTGTGCCTAAGTCAAGTTTCAGAGTTACTTCACCTATGGGGCGAGGATGCTCAGGTATTTATGCACCAACAGCCATCACTCACTGGTTGAGGGCTGTTGGTGGGGAGCAGCATTAATTTGATAGCACTTCTGTCCACTGTGCACTTGGGTGTTGCTGGTTTCAGCCACCAGAGAAGATCTTGGACCAAGAGTTGCGTTTGTACTAACCGATGGTACAGCCCTGGTATGGCCTGAATAGATGTGAACAGGGCACCACCAGCTGAGCTGTGATTCCCATTGCAATATTTGCCCTTGGTTTCATTTTCTTTAGACAAAGCAACAAAATAAGACCAAGAAGTGGGTAGAGAAGGAGTTAATTTCTGGAGATAATCAAATATAGTAGATTTGAGGCATAAGTTGATACATGTTACAGTCTTTAATTGTGGGTAAAGTTTTGTGATCTCAGGATGATTGATGGATTGGCTTAATTCTAAGTATTTTAACACTTTTATAAATACAGATAACTAAATATTAAATGAACCTCATAGATTAATGTTTGCATTAAAAGTATGAATTAATCTATTCCTTTTCATAATTCTGATCTACTGAATGGGAGATGATTTCCATAGTAAAGGTGCAGTGGCAGATGTGGTTGGTTTCTTGTTGACAGAATGCCAAATTAGTATAGATATTGGATAACCATATACTTCAGGGGAGGTTGGCTCTCTCCTCAGTCCCAGGGGTTAAATCTTGAGTTGTTAGTTTAAGCTTAATCAGGAATGAGACTTTCCCCTAACTAGAGTTTGGTTTAGGACTGGGCATGTATCAGTTCTGACCAATGAGATGTGAGAGGAGATCTGCTGGAGGGAGGGTTTCATCACCCTTAAAAAAAGCAGAATGAAGGGCATTGTTATGTGAGGATGTGACACCTGCAGCCATCTTTGGGACCAAGGGAACAAGCGAAGGAAAGAACCAGCACACTGAGGACTGCAGAGCAGAAAGATGGAAGGCACCTGGGCCTTTCATGCTATCACTGAGCCACTGAATTCACCCACTCTGAAGATGCCTTACACTTCCTGTTATTTTGAGATAATAAATCCCATTTTCCTTAAAGCTAGTTCTGTTACTTGCAGCTGAAAGCATCCCAATCTACAGATTCAATTGAAAAGGATGGAAATTTTCTTGTTTTGAATAAAAAAATTTTTTAAAGATTTTATTGGGGAATTGGGGGAGGAGAACAGCGTTGGGGAATCGGGGAAGGGGAACAGACAAGTTGCTGTCTTTTTGTTCTTCAGTCTAGTTGTGGAGGACGTTGCTTCACTGGCCCATGTTGGTATCGTCATTGCGCTCTTCCCGGATGAGGCAGATCGGTTGCCGGCCTCTGGATGGCCATGCATGGCGGCTATTGGCAGCTCACGCTGGCTGCCGGCCACTCACTGTAGCCTATGGCAGCCCACTGCAGCAGGGGCTGCAGCCCACACCATCGCCGGGGCTTGCACAGCCCAGCTCCAGGTGGAGCTGTGAGCTGTAGAGGGCAGTGTCACTGGCCCTCATACATGGGATCCGAACTGGGGCTGCTGGCATCCCCAAACCAGCTCTTAACCAATGCGCCACTCGGCCGGCCCTTGAATAAAATTTTATAATTGTTTTAAGTCCTATTGATTTGGGTCAACTTAATATATTGCTGTTCATTTGAATACAGACATGGATGAAAGGAGGCCAGCTTCAGTATGGGAGATGACTGCAAGTCTCACTAAAGAAAGGCTCATTCCTGATTATGTTGGTCATTGAGTTCTTGTCTGTTTTAGGCCATTAAATAATTGTAGTGACTCGGTCTGCAGTTTACAGAGAATAGGTGTGTGAGAATTGTCTTATTGCCAATATTCTTTGAGAATTATTGCCAAATGATTCAGATATACTGGGTTTTCAGTTAACTTGAAGCAAATTTCTTACGATGGTCTACTTTTAAGTTAGTCTAAGTTGCTATTTATTTTGGGGGAGTATCTGGTATTCTGGGGACTTTGACCCAATGTAGTTCAACTGAATTAGAAAGGGGTTAGGCCTGGGTATGAAGAAATGAAGGTGGGGTGGGTATATGTATGTCTGTTACTATCCTTAGTGCATATTTTTCTCTAATTCTATTCCAACACTAGTAAGAAGTCAATAGCCTTCATTATCCTGATGGTAGGTATAGTCTGAGCACTGCCATTGCCCCATATTAATGTATTTTTAAGTATAAAAATGATGAAATCCATTTCAGATATTCCTGGTTTGGGAAGGTAATTAAGCATAAAGTTAAGAGATTTAGTGTTATTTAAATTCCCTTAATTTTGAAGTCCAAATGGCAGGGAAATGTGCCATCTGGGTCACTGGAAAGCTAGAGTAAAGATATATGGAATTTAGGGACATGGATTCTCCTTTGTATCTCAGGTTGGGGATAGAGCCTTACTAATGCTGAGTTTGCGAGCCTGATGTGTGTATATAAATACATTGTTTTAAAAAGAAGTTAGAGATTGTTTAAGTTTATCTTGAATAACAGTAATGTAAGGCCCAAGTCTAAAAGGACTGTGGTACAGTAAGAAAATTAAGCCTCTCAGGCCTGTCAGACGAACTGACCACGCACCATTATTGGGACTTGGGGCTCATGGGAGGCTGTGATTCTTGGTGTGGGAGTGTCCCTTCTAATAAGAGAGATTCAGTAACTCAGTTCAATTTTGCCCTGTGGGGCCCGCCGAGTGGTGCGGTGGTTAAGCGCTGGCTTGGGGAAGCGAGCGGCCCTGGTTTGGGTCCTACATATGAGGGCCAGTGACACTGCCCTCAAATAAAAACAAACAATTTTGCCCTGTGAATCAGTGTGTATACCTAGTGTATGTGTGTTTTGTGTGCATTCTTTTTCTGCTTTTCTCTTTTGTACACAAGACACTCATTAGTTTTGGAAAGATGACTGCATTTAAGAAACAGGTAAGGTAAGGTGTTTTTGCTGATTAGTTAAAGAGTTTGATTTTTTTTTTTTTAAGATTTTATTGGGGAATTGGTGGAGGGGAGCAGCGTTGGGGAATCGGGGAAGGGGAACAGACAAGTTGCCGTCTTCTTCTTCAGTTTAGTTGCGGAGGATGTTGCTTCACTGTTGGTATCGTCATTGCGCTCTTCCCGGATGAGGTAGATCAGTTGCTGGCCTCTGGATGTCGCTCACCGCGGCTATTGGCAGCTCACGCTTGGCTGCCAGCCGCTCACGCTGGCTGCGGGCCACTCACTGCAGCCTATGGCAGCCCACTGCAGCAGGGGCTGCAGCCCACACCATCACCGGGGCTCGCACAGCCCAGCTCCAGGTGGAGCTGTTGTTAGCTGTAGAGGGCAGTGTCACTGGCCCTCATGTGGGATCCGAACCAGGGCCGCTGGCATCCCAAAACCAGCGCTTAACCAATGCGCCACTTGGCCGGCCCAAGAGTTTGATTTTTTGATAAGGGTCAAAGGCAAGGACAAGGAGGTTAGGACATCTATTGTTACGTTTTAACTTTGGAGATTTTATGCTAATTTTCTTTATTTTTGGTTGCTTTTTTTTTTTTTAAGATTTTATTGGGGAATCAGGGAAGGGGAACAGACCAGCTGCTGTCCTTTTGGTTCTTCAGTTTAGTTGTGGAGGACGTCACTTCACTGGCCCATGTTGGTATTATCATTGCGCTCTTCCCAGGTGAGGCACTTGCTGGTGGGCTCACGGCAACTCTTGACAGCTCACACCTACTGCCGGCCGCTCACTGTAGTTCATGGCAGCTCACTGCAGTGGGGGCTGCGGCCCACACTGTCGCTGGCAACTCATGGCAACACAGCTCCAGGTGGAGCTCTTGTTCACCATCTTAGCTGTAGAAGGCAGTGTCACTGGCCCTCATATGTGGGATCCGAACCAGGGTCCTTGCTGCTCAGAGCTGACGTCCCAAGCCAGCTCTTAACCAATGCACCACTCGACTGGCCCTTTCGTTGCATTTTTATTTTACTGCCCTTTCTGTCTCTTATTTGGTGTTGGTACCTTGTATCAGGCATATGACATATATCATGTATATGTCATCAAGGATAAAATGTAATATCAGAGAGGTTGTATGTTATTTTTGAGCTTTCACTATACTCTCATAATTTTTCTTTCATTTAATTGAGTCAACAAATATTTGATCACCTTTGGTGAGCCAGGCACTTTGTCATGTGCTGGGGACATAGCAGTGAACAAAATGGACAAAGTCTTGGCACTCATGGAGCTTTCATTTTAATAGGGAAGGACGGACAGTAAGCAAACAAATGAATATTTGGTAAATCTGATAGTGAGATGTACTAAGAAGAAAAATAAGGCAAGGTAGCTGATAGCACATAACAGGGGAGGATGGAGAAGTTGTATCCCTGCTGTTTTACATAGGGTGGTTAGGCAAGATTTTCTCTTTAGATGACATTTGAACTCAGACTGGAATGGAATTTCCTCTCTCCACCGCAACCATGCTGACCTCTTGGTTGTTCCTGGTGCATCGACAGCACAAATTTACTTGTACGAACTTATCCCTCTGCCTAGAATACTCTTGGGTGGCCATGATTTAAATAAATAGAGAAAAGGATTGGGAACGACGACCAGTGGTGTTATCAGACAAATGGAATTACTTCTCTTAGGACTTCAGAGGGTGGGTCCGGCTGCCATTCAATTACATAGAAGGCCCTACTGGGACTTTGGGGTTTCTTTGGTGAATCACTTTTGAACTAATATAAATAGTTTATTTAAATACACATGATGGGCCGGCCGAGTGGTGCAGTGGTTGAGCGCTGGCTTGGGAAGCCAGCGGCCCCAATTCAGATCCCACATATGAGGGCCAGTCACACTGCCCTCAAAAAGAAAAAACAAAACAAAAATAAATACACATGATGTTTAGATGATCTTTTAAAGACAAAATCCACCCAAGTTATTTTGCCCCGTTTGCTATTATACTTAAAAAAAAATCAACTTGGACTATCAATAACAAAAAACTAAGTTATATTATTTTGTCAGTTCACCTAATAAAACATGATGCCCTGGGTAAAATCCATAGAGAGTTATCCTCTATCAGATTACTTTCGACACTATAAAAGATTAGAAAACGTACTGGTAAGTTGAAGCCTCATAGTTTTCTTCAAAAGCTAGTTATAAGACAACAAAAGATTGTTATTTTATAAGCTCCTCTGAAAACTGTACATTTACTGACTCTATCTAGAAGCACAGGATCTGTGCCTCTTTTCTAATGTATTCCCTGAACATACTGAAAGCATTTTGCATTACACCTTTAGGATTGTTTAGGTTTATAAAGAAAAGGCAGCTATGAATGAATTGCTGAATAGCACCCCCTCTTATTGGCTTATCTCTAAAATAATAATGCAAAAAATAGAAAATAAAAAGAAACTTTTTACAGAGCATATGACTTATGTCATTGCAAAAGAACTGAGTCATTCAGTACCACATTCTGGCGGAGGTGCCTTGTTGGGACTGCAGTAGAGTGTATGCTCAGGTTGGAGAGAATTTCTGCCTGCACATACTCTTTAGGCTATTCTGTACCCAAACTGGATCATTTCCACCATTTTTCTTTTTTAAAAAGATCGTTCTTTGCCTTCCACTTCATCTTTTATTCATACTTTATAGGTAGTGGTGTTTGGAACACATTTTTTGGTCTTAGCTGATAGCCAATTAGTGATTATATTTTTTAATGGTTTTCAGGGAGAACCGAGATAAGTGAAATTGAGAAATATTACTACAACATCTTTTCTGATGGTAGCTGTCATCTTTTTTATCACCCATCCTCTTTCTGGAACTAACTGTAGGACGGACCCAATTAGGTTTCACCAGATTTTCTTTTAGCTAACTGTGCCCTCCAGTGGAGAAAGCCCAGGGCAGTGAAATAGCCCAGGTGATCAGCAGCAGTGAGGAGAGAATGTGGCACAGCCAGATAAGAGCCAAGCTGTGGAACCAGTTTCTTTTTTTTTTTTTTTAGCTGAGTCATCCTGCCACCTGTTGGCAGCTCTGCAGCCACTCAGCTTGGGCTGGGCATTGAACCTGCTGTTGCTCAGAGCTCAGCTCGCACTCTTGAGCAAGCTCTTAACCAACTGAGCCACTCGGCCGGCCCTGGAACCAGTTTCTACATAAAAGAAAGAGCTTGTTTTCACCCCTGATAAACAAGCGTATTAGGCATAAGCTCTCCTCTTTATGAGTTTGTTGAAGATCCAGAGAGGGATTATTAGTGCTTTGACTTAATTGCCTTTAACCCAGTAGTTGATGCAAAGCTGTGCTGCGTTTTGTCCTCTTTGGAATGACATATTCAGTTATGAAACATTAGGCAAGTCTGGTAAGAGGAGAGTAGGGAGTAATTGGATTTTTTTCCCCCTAGAATGAACTCAGACGACGACTTTTTATTTTGTTTTAAATTTTTGAAGAGACAGAAAACCCAAAATTAATTTAGTGGATGTAAACAAGAAACATTTTGCTGCTACACCAATGTATCTTTAAAGCACTCGTAAAATTGTGAGTTGACCACTACTCCCGTCTTTTCTGAATAGAAAGGGCTGCTGGCTTGGGCTGTGACCGCTGGCCTCACCAGGGCCTCTTGGTGAACAGGGGGCTTCCTGCGTGGGACTGGTGACTGCATGTGCCTGAGCCACGCCCCCCCCCCCAGTATGGCAGGCGCGCATGCTCAGGATGTGGGCTGTATACCGATGGCGCTGCCTCTCCCCCACCCCCCAACGCAGCGGGGTTGGGGAGGGCTGCGGGGGCAGAGGGGTGAGTCGTGCTGCAGGGGGATGTATGCATGGGTGACTGCAGACTTCCCGTGTCTGTACCCCTCCAGGAGGCAGGGCTGAATCACCCACTGGATGGAAGGGGAAACAAAGGGGATCTGATAGTATTAATAGTTTTTGTGTGGGTGGAAATTTGGAGATCTGTTTCACCAAAGGAATTTAATGGGTGATATCAGAGAAAAAGTAATAGCTTCCTTTTTCTGGACTCTTACAAAAACCAGGTTCAACTGCCCGTACAATGAATTGTCATTTGAAGTTTTCTACATAATTCAAGAAATATAAGCTTCCTTCTGTATCTTATTTTGCTGGAGTACATATTAGGTAAACCTTTGTCTATTTAGAGTGAGTCTTAGAGTTTCAGCATATGGAGGACAATTGGGAATAAAAACACATGACTTAAAAAAGGTTTAAAAATACAGGTTTTTAAGCAAGGATCTTGGCATAGTAAACTTTATAAGGCATAGTGTCTTTCATTTGAACCATCTTTTGCAAAACAATATAAATACCTTAAAGAGACACTGCTAAACTGAGCACGTTACAAAAAAAACATATGTGGACTTTTAGGGTGGAATTTTGAAATTTTTGTAGGAAAATTATAAATGTGATTTAAGTTTCTTAAAAACTCTTTACCTTTATCATTGGTTTTATTTTAAATAATGAAGTATGTTTCAAGATCTGGTTCATTTTGGACTGTAATAACTGACTCTGACTCTAGAGGGTGCTGATGAGCACCAAACACTAAAACATTTATATCGAAGATGATTTTTATTAAAATGATGTTTCCTTTGGCTTTTAATCTAGTACATAAATACATATTTTTCCTTCCAAGAGAGCCCAAACCAAAGATAACTAAGGAGTTTTTTAAATTGGATAAATTACCATTGTATTTTGAAATTCTTTGAAAATTCCATTGAATTTGTACAATTTCTGTAAACTACCTTAGAATCCGCTTTTGAAAGCTTGTTTGATATTTCAAAAGAAAAGAACCTATTCCGTGGATGTAAAATATAAAACTTAGTACTGGGTAAATTGGTTGTCTTTTAAATTCTGAAAAGTTTGCAAAGATACTTATTTTTAGGAAGAAGCTGTTTCAAAAGTGTATTCTAAAGTTAGACGTTAAGGAATTAACATTTAGCTTTTAGAGTCTCACATAACATATGCTTTATTATATATTTGAGCAGGTAGAGTACTTTAGTGTGCTATATTAATTTGCAGAAGAGGATCTGACGTAAGATGAGAAGACATTTAGAAAATTGCTCCTTTTATCCAACCTCCCAAGCTGGTGATGGTGATCTACATTAAGACAAAGGTCTGTTACGGGACGAAAAGTTTGCTAAACAAAATGAATTGTCATTAACGGGAATGTTAGTTCTATTTCAAAAAATGAGTTTTCACATAAACCTTTGCATCCTATCAACCTATGAAAAAATGATGCATTTCTCATTTCCCTGGTGACCCCGCTATTTAACATTTTTTCTGAAACATCACACTGTTTTAAATATCATTACTGCAGGCAGAAAGCCACACTGGAAGAACTCTCTAGTAACTTGATGTGAAACTGTGTTTAATTTGTTTAAGGCAGTGTGGTCCAGTAGAACGTCCCACGATGATGGAAATACCCTCTATCCGTGCTGTACAGTTTAGTAGCCACCAGCTGCATGTGACGATTGGGTGCTTAAAATGGGGTTGCTGCGACTGAGGAACTGAATTTTCAGTTTCATCTCATTTTAATTAAAAATTAAATGAATAGCCCCAAGTGGCTAGTGATGACTGTGTTGGACAGCATAGATTTAGAGTGCCTCTGCTAGGCAATAGACATGTAAGGGGTGGAATTATAGCTCTGACAGTCTGTGTGCTTACCCATTCCGTCCTCTGCATTTTTGTAATCTTGCTTGAGGTGCCATTATAGGTAAACATCTTGATTTCAGGTAACCATGTTCATGTGAAAAGAAGAGGAATTGTGTCCTGAAAACTAAGTTGGTAAGGTTTAGAATCTGTTTAGGTCGAGAATCCTAAAACTCACAAATTAAATTGTGTTAAAACCCACAAATTACATTGTGTTTGCCTCTTTGGGTGTGTCTTAGACCATGAAGGTTTTCTTTTGTGCTTTTGAGTTGCAATATAGATACACAGGATGTGACAAGTGACTGCAAAGCAGAGTGGCTGATGGAATGAAAACTAAAGAAACAACAAACTGGCGCTCACAACGGATGTAGGGACTTGATTTGGGAGTTGGTATGCTTTTTCCTAAAGTTCTTTTGTTTTTAGCGGAGCCATCCTGCCACCTGTTGGCAGCTCAGCAGCAGCTCAGCTCTGGCTGGGCGTCGAACTGCCTCAAGTTCTTAAGTGTCACAAGTCTTCTACTGTGAGAGTAATATTGGAAAGAGGAAATTTGTGCTCATGTCTGATGAGTAATGATAAAAGCTTGAATAATGCTTTATAGTTTCTCAGGCAGTTGCAATTCCATCTTGTATGATTAGCTCCGTTTTACAGATGAGGGAACCATGATTTCATCATATGTAGGTTTCTATGTTAGGAATGGAAGAACAGTTCTTTTCCTGGAGGAACTAACAATCTAGTGGGGGCAATTAAATAAATAAGAAATTATAGTATGATATACCCCGTATTATGCCATATGTATGCATAGGATGCAATTCAAGAGCAGGGAGAAGTTCCTGGAGTGGGGTGACTGATGAGAGCACTGCGAGTCCTGATGGGGGAGGTGGTGGGGGAGGGGATCTCCAGGAAGAGGACACAGCAGGAGCCAGGTGTGAAATGTGCTAATGTTCCAAATCAGGCAATAAAGCTGGTACGCTGAGGATACCTGGAAATTCAGGTGCACAAAATTTGGTCTTATATCATCTTGACCTTGTTTTTCTTCTGGCTCAGTTTCAGGAAGGGCTGGGCTAAAAATAGCTCCTGGGTACAGTGATAGAGCATCCAAGTAACAATTTCAAGGAGAAAGTTACAACTAGAATTAGTTACAGTGTGTGGTGGACGCTAACTTACAATGTTGATAGACTAATTAGAAATCATTTTGTTTATTACCGCAGATCCATAAAGG
Source organism: Aselliscus stoliczkanus (assembly GCA_033961575.1). NCBI lineage: Eukaryota > Metazoa > Chordata > Mammalia > Chiroptera > Hipposideridae > Aselliscus > Aselliscus stoliczkanus. Next base: position 120,659,877 of record CM066736.1, read on the forward strand.
CCTCTTCTTGTTCCCCTCACTAGAGTATCAGCTCCACGAGGCTTTAATTCATTGATGTTTTCCCAGGGCCTAGAGCAGTGCCAGCCACATATTAGGTGCTCAGTAAATGTCTGGTGAATGAAGATATTATCTTAGGTTACTCTAAAAGTCATCATGAAGGGCCGGCCCAGTGGTTGAGCACTGCCTTAGGAAGCCAGCGGCCCCGGTTCCGTCCCACATGTGAGGGCCAGTGACACTGCCCTCAAAAAAAAAAAGAAAAGTTGTCATGAATGTTTAAAAATGTTAAAAATGTGCTTTTTCAAAATTGAAAGAATTTACACATTTCATTATTCATACTTTTCCTCAATGTTTCAGTTACGTGTTGCTATATAATAAACTCAGTGGCTTAAGAAAACAGCCAAACATATTATTGCTAACAATTTGTGGATCAGGAATTTGAGCAGGCTTCCATGGAGACAGCTTTTCCCTATTCCCCGTGGTGTTGGCTGGGGTATCTCCACTGGGGCCAGAGGAGCCTCAGTTCTCCACGTGGCCTCTCCAGATGGTCTCTCATTATTCACTAGACTAGGCTGAGCTTCCTTACATGGCACTGAGATTGTTCCAAGAACATAAAAACAAAAGTTGCAAGGTATCTTAAAGCCTTGACCTGGAAGTCAGACGGTGTCACTTTTGCCATATTCTGTTGGCCCAAGCAAGTCACAGGACCACCCCAGAATCAAGTAGGAGGGAAAATATTTCACCTTTTGATGGAAAAATGGCAAATTCCCATAGCAAAGTGACATAAGATGGGAGGTATTGCTGCAGCCATCTTTATAGGAAATGCTCTACCATAGTCAGTTCTCTGAGCATAACAATTCACATCTCTTCCATGTGCAAAATACACTTACTTTTTTTCTCCCAGAAGTTTTATCCCATTATGGCATCAACTTGAAGTCCAGTATCTTATCATTGAAATAAAGGCGTGATCACATGAGGTTTCTTAGGCACATCCGTTCTGGGGTGGCTTATGATCTGGAGGTCTGTGAACTGAGAAGATAATTTGCCTCCCCTACCTCGCTCCCTGCCCGCAGCCAACACATGGTGGTCAGACAGAGACAGGGAAACTGCAGTAGGTCCTCCGTTCAAAAACAGGAAGAATAGGAAGCCCACTGGTTCATAGCAGTTTTGAAATCCAGCTAGGCTCGTGTCTCCAGTTCTCTTATGCCACATTGAGAACGTTCCTTGATTCGTGCCCAGTGCTGCTCCTTGGGAATTGTTTTCTGAGACTTCTTAGCTCTGCCCTTTGGTCTCTTGTTTTTCTCCTTTGCTGCTTTTCTCATAAGAAACGAGTCACATTTGCAGCTGTGCAGTTTTTTCAGCTTGCTGCCTATATATACCAAATTGGGATCCCCAGATACTTTTTTTTGTTTTGAACTGTTTCTGTCTTTTTTAAGTCCAAGCATGTGGTGCTTTTTTAAGTCCAAGCATGTGGTACTTTTAGCACTACAGTTTTCTTAAAAATCTTGAGGGTTTTCTATGAATATTTTTTTGGGGTCGATCCATGTCCCAAAAGCCACATCTGTAATTCCTTTCCAAGACAGACTTCTCTTTGTTATGCATCAATCAGGGTGATGTAGGTAGGACAAGGTCCTTAAGATTCTTAAAAGTCCCTTTGTGTAGATGAGACTGTCTGGTCCACTAGGCAATACCTTAAATCTTTTCAAGATCCCAACAAAAAATTTTATGGACAAACTCTTCATTGGATATTTACTCTGAGACCATTTTTTTTTTTTTTTGAGGGCAGTGTCACTGGCCCTCATATGTGGGACCTGAACCGGGGCCGCTGGCTTCCCAAGCCAGCGCTTAACCGCCATGCCACTCAGCCGGCCCAGGCCATTTCTTAATTTGAGAATCTTTGGCCAGTTGGAGAGACTGTCCTCTATAACTTTAAATTCTGCCTGAAAATGAAACAGTTCCTCCTTCAATTTACTTCTCTTTTGCTGTACTTTATCATATGCAGTTAAAAGAAGCCAGCTGGCACTTATAATTTTCTCCCTGGAAATATCTTTAGCCAGAGCCTCTAGTTTATTAGGTAATCTTTCATGTTATGGCAGGCAACATTCTTGCCAAGCATTCCACCACCATGTAGTGATAAAAGTGAACTGGCGGGCCGGCCGAGTGGCGCAGTGGTTAAGCGCTGGCTTGGGACGCCAGTGGCCCTGGTTCAGATCCCACATATGAGGGCCAGTGATACTGCCCTCAAAAAAAAAAAAAAAAAAAAAGTGAACTGGCATCTTAAGATGCTTGACCATAGAGCTGGGAGGACTGTGGGTGGAGCTGGGCCCTTTGTTAACTCTCTAGTCTTGATTTCCTGTTGAACTTGGTGGGAATTCCTGGGGAAGGGATGCAAGTAAAGGGGGAAGCCATGTTGGTCTCTTCTCCTTTTTCCACGTGGGCAGCTGGTTGAGACACCGGCTGGCGAGTGCACTTGCACACTTTCCGTGGTGGGTTTGTTTTTCTTTTCCCGAATAAACCGTTCTTTTGGTGTATTACCTGGAGAATTATTTGGCCAGTCGACATTAACATGGCTTGCGCTTTCTCCTGCCTCTAATAGCAACTTTCTCATGGCTCTTCTGGCCATTGCTGACAATCTACTTGCTGCTTTTCCAGTCTGCCTGTCATTTGGTCCCCAAACCAATGCTGCATGGTTTAACGGGTTTTTTTTTGTTGTTTGTTTTTTTGACATCTCACTTTTAGGTATCAGTTTCTGTTTCCATTATCTATTGCTGAGAAACAAACCACTCGAAAATATAATTGCCTAAAATAACAGTCATTTCATTCCTCACCATTTTGTGGGCCGGGAATTTGGGCAGGGCTGTGTGGGATGGCTGACCTCTGTACCGTATGCAGTCAACTGAGACAGCTTTGCTGGGGCAGGAGGATTCAAGATATGCAGATGTCTGGGCCTAGCGCTGCTCTGGAATTTTCATCAAACTAGAGGATCTAACAGGGCCTCGTTGACATCTGTTATCTCAGATCTCCTCCACAGGCCCTCTCATTATTCAGTGACTTCATTACACGACTGCAAGGCCTCCTAGGTGTAGGGCAGAAGACACAAAGCAAGTTGGTCAAAGCAAGTCATCTATCCGCAGGAAGGGAAATAGATTCCATCTCTTGATGGGAGGAATGGCAAATGGGCATTGTAAAAGGGTTAGCAGAATGGGGGCAACTGTTGTGGTCATCTTTAGGATAACTTGTCACACTTAGTACGTCTAAATTTAGGAGATTTACTATAGGTGAGAAGTTAACAGATGGTGGCCTATCGATGTATCTGGCCCAGACATGGTTTATTTGGCTTATTCAGAGTTTTAATTTAAAAATGAAAGAATAAATTGCCAATATTAAACAATTGGGAGATTTCATCTAGAAGGTTGTATATCTGACCGCTCTTGAAAAGCAGTAAGCTATTGTACTGGGCCTGTATTTCCACATTACATGGAAATTGCTTTCTTTACTTCCTTGTATTGCCTGTCTGGCTTTTGTAGGTATTTGAGTTCTCTCTGTTGCTGTAGATGATTAATTTATTCATTAGGTGTTTTAAGGGTTAAATGATGTGTAAGACAGACGTAGAGCTTATATTCAAGTAGGGAAAGATGGACAATAATCAACTAGACCCATAAATAATATAATCCTAGGTGGTGGTAAGTGCTCTGATGGAGTAAAGCAAGGCTAAGGAGGATAGAAAGTCACTGATATGTGAGCAGTGGGGTGATGGGATATTCTAGATGGGGTGGTCAGGGAGGCTGCTCAGGAAACTTGTTGAGGGGAGACCGTAGTGATGAGAAGAAGCCAATCTTGTGAGAGTGTTCTAGACGGGGGAGAAGCAGGTAAGAAGACCCACGGCTGGGACTGAGCTTGGTGTGTTTGAGAAAAGGCAACTCGGGCTGAGCTGTGTGACTTGGCAGAGAGTGCAAAGGGGAAATGGTAGAAGCAGTAGACATCGATGAGGTCATGAACAATCCCATAGGACATGGAAAGAACTTTAGCTCTCATTCTGAGTAATGGGAAGTCATTGGAGGAATTAAAGAGGGATAGTGATGTGATGTCATTTACTTTCTGTAGTGAGTCCTCTGGCTGCTGTATGGTAAATAGACCGGAGTGGCCAAGGGTGGAAGTAGGGTGGACCCTGAGAAGCCTTGCAGTCATCTAGGGGAAATGTGAAGGACGATGCTTTGAACTAGGGTGTGATGCGTTAGAGGATGGGGGTGCTTGTATGTGGTGTGTGTCTGAGAGAGTGTATGTGGGAGAGGAATCAAAACTGACTTCTACACTTTTGGCTTGATCAGCTGAATGAATGGATGGTTCCCTGGGGAATTATGACAGCAGCAAGCTTGAAGTGGGAGTCAAGAGTTTTATTAAATTTATTCCTAGGTGTTTTATAGTTCTTGAAGCAATTGTAAATGGCACTGTTTTCTTAATTTCTCCTTCCATTAGTTTATTATTGGTATATGCAAATGCAACTGATTTCTGAATATTGATTTTTGTATCCTGCTACCTTACTGAATTCATCTATCAGCTCCAATAGTTTTTTGATGGAGTCTTTGGGGTTCTCTGTATATATTATCATGTCATCTGCATATAACGACAATTTTACTTCTTCTTTGCCAATTTGGATGCCTTTTATTTCTTTTTCTTGTCTGATTGCTGTGGCTAGAACTTCCAGAACTATGTTGAATGAAAGAGGATAAAGTGGACAGCCTTGTTTTCTTCCTGATCTTAAGGGGAATGGTTTTAGTTTTTCTCCATTGAGTATGATGTTAGCTGTAGTTTTATCATATATGGCCTTTATTATGTTGAGATATGATCCCTGTATTCCCACTTTGCTAAGGGTTTTTAACATAAATGGCTGCTGGATTTTGTCAAATGCTTTTTCTGCATCTATTGATGTGACCATATGATTTTTATTCTTCATTTTGTTAATGTGGTGTATCACATTAATTGATTTACGGATGTTGAACCAGCCTTGAGTATTAGGGATGAAACTCACTTGATCATGATGTATGATCTTCTTAATATGTTGCTGAATTCTGTTTGCTAATATTTTATTGAGAATTTTTGCATCTATATTCATCGGTGATATTGGTCTGTAGTTTTCCTTTTTTGTGCTGTCTTTATCTGGTTTTGGAATCAGGGTGATAGTGGCTTCATAAAAAGAATTTGGGAGCCTTCGATCCTTCTGGATTTTTTTGGAATAGTTTGAGAAGAATAGGTGATAGTTCTTTTTTGAATGTTTGATACAATTCAGTTGTGAAGCCGTCTGGTCCAGGGCTTTTGTTTGTTGGGAGCTTGTCGATTACTGATTCAATTTCCTTGGTAATAATCAGTCTATTTAGATTTTCCGTTTCTTCTCAAGTTAGCTTTGAAAGATTATATGCTTCTAGGAAATTATCCATTTCTTCCAGTTTCTACTCAGAAAATTATAAGACACTGAAGAAATAAATAAAAGAAGATACAAATAAATGGAAACACCTACCATGCTCATGGATAGGAAGAATTAATATAGTTAAAATGGTGGCCTGACAGTTTTCAAAGTGTTCTAGGAGAGCCTTCCAGAGGCTTGTAACTCTTAGAGTTGAAATCATCATTTTAGCTAAGATCCGAATCATAACTACATAAGGTAGTATTGAGGAAGGTGAATGGATTTGATGAATTTAAGTGCTCTTTGTGAAGTGCAGTAAATTCACTTTTGTATTTTAATTTTGGCTAACAACTTTTTTTTTTTTTTTAAAGGTTTTTATTGGGGAATTGGGGGAGGGGAGCAGACAAGTTGCTGTCTTTTTCTTCAGTGTAGTTGTGGAGGACGTTGCTTCACTGGCCCATGTTGGTATCATCATTGCGCTTTTCCCGATGAGGCAGATCAGTCGCCGGCCTCTGGATGGTCGCTCACCGCGGCTCTTGGCAGCTCACGCTGGGTGCCGGCCACTCACTGTAGCCTGTGGCTGCCCACTGCAGCAGGGGCTGCAGCCCACACCATCGCCGGGGCTTGCACAGCCCAGCTCCAGGTGCAGCTGTTGTTAGCTGTAGAGGGCAGTGTTATTGGCCCTCATATGTGGGATCCGAACCGGGCCACTGGCATCCCAAAACCAGCTCTTAACCAATGCGCCACTCGGCCTGCCCTGGAGATAACATTTTGACTAGATCTGCCATGCAAGTCAATATGACTTAGAAATAATTGTTTATTTTTTAATTGAGATTTTAGGATGTTATCATGAGATGGTCAAAATGTACATCTATTTTAGTATAATTAGGCTGGGAGGAAATACTCTTTTATATAAGGTGAGTTAATGCTTTATTGCTGTTACCATTTATTTATTTTGCCTTTTTCAGTAAATGAAAAGCATTTCAACTTAAATTCAAATTCAAATGTATATTATATAAATAACTGTAACTAGTTTAAAACCATGCAAAAGATCTTTCCTTGCTAACCAAACATTCAGTTTTTCCTGCTTTGTGATACCTTGAGTCAAAATGTACTAGTGAGTGAGGATGTTTGTATTCCAGTGGTGTCCTGAACCAGACGGGTCTGCAGCGCAGTGGTCTATTTTTAGATACTAGGTTGCCATTTTTATCCTGCAAAAATATTCATCAGTGTCTTGCTGTCAGGCCATCAGTTTTATAAATGTGTCACACAGACCAGACCTTGTTCTTTGTCTCATTTTCCCTCCAACTCTTTTATTTTCCCTTTGATTTGTTCATACAACTGTTTGGAGGAAGAGAATGTTTTTATTTCAGTTCATGTATTAGATACTAAACAGATTTTCAGCATTACACAGTTCATTCACTTATCTGCAGCTGCTTATGCATCTCTACGTGTCTATTATGGGAAACTGTTATAGATTACTGAGCTGAAGGCAAGGAGAAGAGAAACCTACGCATTGGAAGCTCTCTTCCTGGGTCCAGTCAGGTTTTGGCTGCCTTCTCCAAATATTTTATGTATGAATGTGTATGCAGAGTTTGTGTGTGTGTGTGTGTGTGTGTGTGTGTGTGTGTGTGTGCGCGCACGCGCATTTCCTTGTCTTACCTAAGTAGGGACTGACATCATTTTGCATGCACAATAGCTGCCCAAAGGCCTAGGGGTTACCACCCCCCTTCCCCCAGGGTGGCAGAAAGCCTACTAGTTTGCATTGAAAATAAATCCATCATTATCCCTAAATACACACAACATAGTAATCATTTAATTTGTTAGAAGACCCTTTTATTATTCTTGATGCTTCAGTGGCAAATACAACATAACAGAAGGAGAATCCCTGCAATCAAGAGAAAGCAAAGGAAACCCATAAAAATAGTCAATTAATTTTTTTAACAATGTATGCTCCTGTCTCATTTACTGAGGAATATTTAAGGGCCTAATGCACAATTACTAGCTTTGGTGGATACCACAGCTTGGAAAGCAGGATTCCTGACTTGTAGAACTTAGAGTTATTTTAAGGAGACAAGACGTGTATGAATATTTCACAGACAAGGCAGTCTAGTGTGCTAGGTAAGAGTGCAGGCACACGAGCCAGAAATTTGGGTTTACAGCTTGTCCTTATAATTTTCTAGCTGTGTAACCTTGGGCAACTGTTTAGCTTTTCTGAGTCTCAGTTTCTTCATCTATAAAATTGACATGTATCAGGGCCGGCCGAGTGGCACGGTGGTTAAGCGCTGGCTTGGGAAGCCAGCGGCCCCAGTTCGGTCCCACATGTGAGGGCCAGTGACACTGCCCTCAAAAAAAAAAATAAATAAATAAAATTGACATGTATCTCAGAAGTTACTGGAAAGGTTAAAAAGGATGATGCTTGTTTAGTAATATGCCAAAAATGTGGAATCTCATGCCTAGAACACAGTAAGCACATAATAAATGCTAATTAATTTATAATAGCAGTAATACCAATAACAGGGATAATAACAGATATTCTATGAGTATTCTATAGTGCTCTAACAATTGGGAATATATTCTGCTATAAGTAACAGAATACCTTACTATGTTGGCTTAAGCAGATAGGATTTATTTATCTAACAAGAAGTGTGGGGTAGGCCAGATTGAATATTCATCATTCGATAATGTTTATTGAAAATCTGCTATATGCCAGGTACTCGTCTAGGTACCGGGATTCATCCAAGAATAAAATATAACAGCCCCTATCCTCATAAAGCTTACATTCTAATTGGGGAGAGAGGCAAAATAAACACAATAATAATGTAAGTTGTTAGTATATTAGAAGTTGGTCCTCAGAAAAAGCTTCATAAAGGAGGGCCTATTTAAACTAGTTTATAAGAACGGTAGGGTTTTAGTAACCAAAGGCAAAGTTAGAGAAAGGCGCAATAGAGGGACACATGTAAGAAAGATGGCAGTGCCGCCCTTACGAGGGACCCTCAGTGACAGTGCTGTGTTAGTCACCAGGAGGCCAGGAACCATGAATGTACGAGTTTTGTCAATTTAAAAAATTTCCTATGTTGTTATTCTGACTTTATATAACAATTAGCAATCAGATACTTAAAAGAAATAACAAGGACACCAATATAGAGTGCTTTTATAGCAAACATTGTTCTAAACAATAATAATAATAAAACATAATGGCTGACATTTATATAATGCTAATTATGTGCAGGAACTGTTGGGAGGATTCCATATCCATCTTCATAGCCTAATCTCTGAGTTAAGTACCATTCCTATTGCCCTTTTGTAGATGAGTGAATTGAGGTAGTTAAATGACTTGGACCAGGGTTCTTTTTCTTTAAGGACACCAAGGAACGAGGTAACCAGAGAGATAGCACTTAGAGAATATAATTTTATTGAAATTTTAAACTTTGTAAAAACATTGTATAAGAAATACATTTAATTATTATAGAAAAATTATACAGTGCAGCTAAGAAAAAGAAAATAAAAATTACTTACAGCCCTCTACTCAGAGGTGACTGCTGCCAACTAATTGGTCTCTGTCCTTTTTGACTTTTTAGACTTTTTCCAGTATACACACAGACATGCACATATGTGTGTATGTGTAAATTGTTTTTAAATACAAAGGATGGCAACTATAGTTGTTACTCCTATGGCATCTGGGAATTGGCTTATTTATAAGCTAAGTTTTTGATTAGCTTCTTTTGGCTCATTACATAAGATAAGGGTCATTACAAATTCCATCTAAGGGTCTTCGGGAAAAATAAACATTTTTAAAACAAATGTAGTCAATTTTGCTTCACAGTTTTGTTCCAATTGTTCTTCACTTAGCAGTATATCACAGACACTTTTCGCTGCCGATGGCTATTCTTTGGTGGGATAATTTTTGATAGCTGCATTGTGTGTCCATTGTATTGATATACAATCTCATATAATGTAGATATCTTATATATAATACAATATATAGTATAGATATATGTTATATACTATACTGTATATACCATAATTATATACTGTATATACACTATATATAGTCTTCAATTATAAATTATAATTTATTTTGTGGTCCCTTATTGTAAAATGGTTTCAGTTTTGCTATTGCAAACAATGCTGCAGTGTACCAGCGTCTTAAAGGTCACGTTCATTCTGAAAATCCTTAAAAAGGAAAGGCAATAGAGCATTAAGTTAACTAGGGCCAGCAGATGGCATGGGAAGGTGTGACATTTAAAGAATTGGTTCAGACTTCCTTGCATTTTAGGGATCAGTGGCCAATTAAGAAAAACAAGGGCTACTGAATACTGAAATTTTTCAGTTTAGCAGTGAGGAATCCTAATCTTGTGAGGAATTGAAGGCGTTTTCAAAACATCAAGTAGCAGGTAGTATTCATCCTTCCAGCATACCTGCAAGATAGGTGAGTAGGTCAGTAAATAACACAACTTTCACTTTAGGCATCAGAGACCTTAGTTTTCCTCTTTCAACTCTAGTTCAGATAGTGAGACTCTTAATTAATTTACATTCAGGGGCTGGCCATGTGGCTCAGTTGGTTAGAACACATGATCTTAACAAGGTTTTCGGTTTGATTCCCTCATGGGACAGTGGGCTGCTCCCCCCCCCCCCACTGGTCCCCCACAACTAAATTGAAAGTGGCGACTGGACTTGGAGCTGAGTTTGCACCCTCCACAACTAAGATTGAAGGATAACAACTTGACTTGGAGCTGATGGGTCCTGGAAAAATACAATGTTCCCCCTCCCCTCATCCCCAACACTGTTCCCCTCCCCAATTCCCCAATAAAATCTTTAAAAACAATTTAAAAGAGTAGAATATATAAATAGTTGTATACTTAAAAAAAATAATACTTTATATTCACAAAAGTTGTGGAAATTTTCATTAGAGACCAGTGAGCTACAATTCCTTCACAGAATAAAAAGAGATATAAGTAATTAAATGAGACAGCTGAAGTACCTAAGGTTGCATTTCAGATCAGCCTTTTGTACGAAGTTCTGTTGGTGAGAGGTCCTTTCTTGTGCTTCCTTCCTTGGATTCCATATGCTCCCAGACAGCTGTCCTGGCTACCTCTCCCCTCAGGCACACTGACTTGTCCATGAACTTGAATAAGTCAGGCTTCAGTGACAAGTGTAAAAGTATTTCACAGGTCTTTACCACTTCCCCTCCCCCATAGTGTCACAGGTGAAGTAAAAGTTATAAAAACAAGGCTTACATTTTCTACCTTTCTTGTTTTTTGTTTTTTTTTAAATAAATTTTATTGGGGGACACTGTGTTTTTCCAGGACCCATCAGCTCCAAGTCAAATAGTTGTCTTCAATCTAGTTGTGGAGGGAGCAGCTCCTTTGATCCCCATGTAGGGATCAAACCGGCAACCTTGGTGTTATGAGCTTGTGCTCTGACTACCTGAGGTAACCAGCCTCCCTTCTATCTTTCTTGTTAAAAATCTGAAAGAAAAGTTAAAAATAAGATTTTTGGATTCAGTTACTCATGCTCTTTATATCTTGAATTTTTAAAGATGAGTTAGCTGTAGGTTTATTTTATTTTAAATCACAGTTTTGGCTTATACTGTTTCTAAAACTTGTGGATGTGTGTGTTTAAGAAATTAAAAAAGAGAAGTCATGACTGTCACTTTGTATTCATCATAGTTATTGAATCGTAGGGTCTTGCCCCATACGTTTCATATGTGACTACACTTAAAAGATGCTGAAACTGACTGAGGCTCAGAAATGTTCACTACTGGTCCAAGTTCATTTAGCTTACAGAACCAGGACTAGAACATAGGTTTCCTGACTGCTAGTCTACTCATCACTATTTTATATAGAATATAATCTCTGCAACTGAGAAAAATAGTGTTGGATTACATGAGGCTCTTTTTTAAAAAAGATTCTGTTGGAAATATATCTCATTGAGAGTGTTCATTTTGAAAAATGTGAGTCATTAAGTTGCTTAGCATCATGTCGTTGGCAGTCTTGGGTTTTCCTAAAACATAGAAAGAGGATCCAGACCCAGCCAGATGTTGTGTGACAGCAGGGATTTCTGCTTTCATGGTTTTGGCTCTTCAGGGATGAGGAAAAAAGAAAAGAACAAAAAGAACTGTTGGAGAGAATAGATTAGCATTGCTTATTTCTTTCCTCAGATTGGTTGTTGAGACTAGTCAGTCTTCAGTATCCGCATTGTAAATTGTTTATCAAACTATCTTTGGGGGAGGCTGTTTTGAGCATCATGACCAGGCCTGTGTCAGTAATTGATGGTAGGATATTTCTTGTGCCAGGATCATAGTCTTGTGAAGCCGAAGAATGGAGACAGGGACCAGGGAGGTCAAGTTTGTAGCAGAGGCCAGTTTATTAGAGTAAAAAGTAACAGCGCTCAAAACGAGAGGGGGTCCCGACTGGGTTTCCCACTAGTTAGGGCAAAAGCCCTGGTTTTTATACCTTTTCTATGTCTGGGGAGGGGGGCCTCTTGGCACTATTATCAGCTTTACATTGTTGCCTAGCCTGAAGGAGGGGTTTTCTCGAATCTGTCTAATTTCCTTAGAACTTAATCAGCTTAATCAGTGTCTCTGCTCTGAGAGGAGCATGTTAGCAGAAACTGGCTTGAAGAAAGGACTCCTGACAGTCTTATGTTAACTAACCTGTCTTTTTTTTTTTTTAAAGATTTTATTGGGGAATTGGGGGAGGGGAACAGCATCCGGGAAAGGGAAAAGACAAGTTGCTGTCCTTTTGTTCTTCCGTTTAGTTGCGGAGGACGTTGCTTCACTGACCCATATTGGTGTCGTCATTGCACTCTTCCCGGATGAGGCAGATCGGTCACCGGCCTCTGGGCGGCCGCTCACTGCAGCTATTGGCAGCTCACGCTGGCTGCCAGCCACTCACTCTGGCTGCCGGCCACTCACTGTAGCCTATGGCAGCCCACTGCAGCAGGGGCTGCAGCCCACACTGTCGCCGGGGCTCACAGCCCAGCTCCAGGTGGAGCTGTTGTTAGCTGTAGAGGGCAGTGTCGCTGGCCCTCTTATGTGGGATCCGAACCGGGGCCGCTGGCATCCCAAGCCCGCTCTTAACTACTGTGCCACTTGACCGGCCCTGAACTAACCTGTCTTAATCCCCAACTCTGGAGGGGAACCTTCTGACTTCTTTGTTGTAGGTTTTGAGAAAAAAAAAATCTGCTCCTCCCCCTCCCAAGTTTGTCATTCTGGTGGGTCCTGTGACCTAAACCCATCAGTCAGCTATTAAGATGATTTCTCCTGGCTCTGTTCTGGTTTCCACCCTGATTCCCTCTACCTTGGTGATTTCCCTGACTGCCTATAATTCTCCTATCTCAGCATGATGAGTAGAACTTGACTTCTCCTGGGTGTAAAGTCCCTAGGGATGTGGTGAGGCCTCTTTGGCCCAAGCACCAACATGTAGGCCTTTAGGGAAATGTTTAATCTTTGAAGAAGAAATTATTCACTAAGAGACTCGAGCTCAAAACGTGACACTATTGTAGTGTTACTGTGATAAACCTAGTGGCTTAAAAGAATAAATAGGTGGCCGGTTAGCTCAGTTGGTTAGAGTGTGGTGCTGATAACACCAAAGTTGCCAGTTAGATCCCCGCATGGGCCACTGTGAGCTGCGCCCTTCTTAAAAAAGAAAAGAAAAGAAAAAGAATAAATAGCTTCTTAGTGGGAAGGGACTTATTTATCAGAGTGACTGAAATCCAGGGTCTCTTTGTTTTGGAGGAATTTACCCACTTATCTGAAGAATATTGTTAAAAGCTTAAGCTGGATGAATGAGCTTTAAACAAGCCAAATCTACACTCACCTTCCCTATACATGCATCTATCTTGGTGTCTATAAATTCGGACCATTCAAAGAAGTTAATTATTGGAATTACCAAGTAGCTCCCATTACAGCTCTTTCATTTTTATCAGGCGGAAGTTACCTATTTCAAGGACTCGCATGTAGCAGCCTCTATAAACCTACTAGTGTGTTCGCATACTGTTTATAGGCGAAGGAAATGTTTGATTTAGGTATTACTCTACCCATTAAATATGTGCGATTGTAAGTTATGTCAAAAGCTAATATTTCTTATTTCGAGCTATAGAACTGTTCCAATTTGGATTTGTTGAAGTAACTTCAAACCTATAGGCATTTACCAGGTGTAAATTTCTTACATAGGAGCAGAGGGAATGGTATGGTTTATGTTGATCATAAAACAATTGCATAGGCTGCACAAGTCTGATTTGAATGTTAACTGCTCCACATTAAGAAGAAAATAAAGCCAGGATTGCACTGCATCTCAGAGATAAGATCGCAGCATCAACTTTTTCCTTGCTATATTTCGTGATTTAATTAATCATTAGGATTAAGAACCAGATAATAAGTCAGTGAACTTTGGTTCTATTTCTCTGCTTTCAGTTATTTTGAACTTGCGTACATTATTGAACGTCTACTCATAAGGGGGCTTTGACATCCTCCAGGCCACATAGCCAGACTGAATGACTGTCATGGTCTGTAAAGCTGAGAAGTTCAGGTTATCGCAAGGTGGCTGATGGGGCGGGGGGAGTAAAGAGAAATGTCATTCTCCATATAACGAGTGACTTGGGCACAACATGGAGCTGATTTCCTGTCATGTTATATTTAGGAAACACCAGGCCGACTTGGGCTGGGGTTAGGAGGCTGGTTAAGGAATAGGGAAAAATAAAGTTGGATTCTGCATTATCAGGTGAATGAACAGGGAACTCAGCAGTATATGTGTATGCACCATGCATTATACCTAAATGTGACTGTCACAGGTCTAGTTCCGAGTTTATGTCAGTATTGTAGTGTGTCATGCGTTCACGTTCCAGTGATTAGGTTTAAGATGATGTGACCACTGGCAAGTCACTTACCTTCTCTGAGATAGTTTCTTTATTTGTAAAATTAGATACTATAATAAGATCTTATTATGTGTAATCTCATATAGTTTCAGGGGCAGTTACTATTGTAATTGTACCTAATAGAGGGTTGGGACAATTAAAACAGATAGTGTCTGTTCGCTGTGTTTGGCATATATTTGGTATTCAATAAATTTAGATACATGTAAAAGCTGTTCTACCCATAGGAGCAAACAGAATTCACTCCTCTGTATTCTGTTGTGTAAATTGAATGATGTATTTATTGGTTTGGAGTTTTACTTCCTGAATCAAGGGATGACGCAGCAAGAGAAATAACAATTTCTTTTCCTTTCTTGATCTGCTAAAAAGCGAATCTTTACTTTTAAAAAATGGAGGTAAGATTCTCATAACATAAAATTAACCATTTTGAAGTGTTCAATTACGTGGGACCTAGTACATCCCTAGTGTTGTGCAACCGTCGCTTCTATCTAGTTTCGAGACGTTTTTATCACCCCGAACGGAAATGCGATACCCATGAAGGAGTCATGCCTCATGCCTCTTTCCCCAGCCCCTGGCAACCACTAGTCTTTATTTCTTGGTGGATTGACTTATTCTGGATGTTTCATGTAAACGGAGTCAAGCAGCCTGTGCTCTTTTGTATCTGGTTTCTTTCACTTAGCATAATGTTCATCATACATAAGGCCCGTCCATGTTGTAATGTGTATCAGTGCTCCATCCCTTTTTATGGCTGAATAATGTTCCGTTGCATGGATATGGCACATTTTGTCTATCCATTCATCAGAGAAGGGCATTTGTGTTGTTTCCACCTTCTGGCTCTTGTGAATTGTGCCGCCACAAACATTCATGTTCAAGTTTCTGGTTGAATACTTGTTTTCAGTTCTTTTCAGTGTATGCCTAAGAGTGGAATTTATAAGTCATATGGTAATTCTGTGTTATGTTTTTGAGGAACCATCAAACTGTTTTCCTCAGTCGCTGCACCATTTCAAATTCCTACTAGCAGTGGACAAGGGCTCCAATTTCTCCACATTCTCACTGACACTGGTGATTTTCCATTTTTGTTATTTTAAAATTATGACCAAACTGGTTTTTCATTGTAGTTTTGATTTGCATTTCCCTAATGATATTGAACATTTTTTCATGTGCCTCCTGGCCATTCGTATATCTTATTTGGATGAATAGTATGCAAGTCTGCCCATTTTAATATTGGGTTCTTTTTGTTGTTGAGTTGTAGAAGTTCATATATTCTAGATACTGGACCCTTATTAGACATAGGCTTTTCAAAATTTTCTCCCTTTTTTTTTTTTCTTTTCACTTTCTTGATGTTGTCCTTCGCTACAAAAAGTTTTAGTTTTGGTGAAGTCCCATTTTTTCTTTTGTTGGCTTGTAGTTTTGGTGTCATATCTACCCTTAGCTTTAAAATATTCCATCCTATACCTCTTCTTCTTTCTGTTTTTAACATTTATTTTGCATTTAGTATGTGCCAAATCCCATTTATATACATTGTGCCATATCCCATTTATATACATTGTGCCATTTAATTCTCAAACAACCCAGTATGGTGGGTACTATTATTAACATTATTTTATTAAATCTTTACAATGACTCTATGGGACAGACATGTTCTTGTCTTTACTTGACAAATAAAGAAACTGAGACCATAGAGGCTAACTAGCTTCTGGAAGATGGCAGAGTTGGCATTTGAACCTAAACTTGAACCTTGCTGGTCTGATTTTAGGGCTCACCCTTAACCACTTCACATACTCTGTGTGTACTAACATAGCAAAGCCTAGCGTCTTTCCATTGTGGTGTTTTGCTAGGCCTCGGATTCAGAAGTAGTAACTTCTTTGCTCCCAGCCAGAATTTCTGCTCTCAGGAAGCCCCTTCCATGTTACCCTCACATTTTGGGTATCCATCCTGAAAGGAAGCCACATAGCAGTTTGAATCCACTAAATCAGACAGAGGCCCAGGATGGATCCAGTTTTAATTCTTATACCAGAGTTTGCATGTTTAAAGAGGATGTGGCATTCACTGAAATGAATCATTATCTGGAAAGGCTGTCAGTTAACCAAGTGAAGTGAAAAAGTCAGGCAGAAGATATTTTTGGGTTTTGGTGCCACCAGAAGGCATTACAAGTCCTTGCCAGGGTTTTATTAGCTGCTTTTAACCGATCCTGCTGTTCATTTTCTTCCTTTTATCTGTTCTGAACCTATAAGTTGTTTTTGAATGTTGTTATTATTTTTTCCTGTTTGTATTTTTAAGTGGCTTGCTGTAACTGTGGGCAGTATTGTTTGGGTTGAGAGAAGAGGAGGGAAGGCTGAGAGACAGGGCTGATGGATCAGTGGGGAACCTGGGAGGGCTGAGTTGGGAGAAGGGGCCTCTATTGGGACAGTACATTTGTAAAGTTGACATTTTCTTTCTATAGTAATATACTGTACTTGAAAAATTTGTGTACTTTCCTAAACCATGAGGTTGTAGGAAATGCCCACGATATGTGGGTTTATGCATAATCTGATTTTTTTCCTGTAACATTAGTGTTATTAAGATATGATTAGGAGAATGAGTTATAGTTACCTTTGCTTATTTTGCATCACATTCGCAGCTTTTCTTGAATAAAAATGCAGGAAGTTGCTGCTGTGTTATTAATGTGCAGCCTGCATGCTTCTCTTTGTTCTCTGTTAAATATGAGCTGGCATGTGTTAGACTAGGTTAGCATTTGCTCTTTGGGACTTCAGTGGTTTCTAAATTCAGTACCGCTAAGCCTGTTCCCTGTTTGCTTGAATCAATTGAGGCTGCTATTTTTAGCAACAAAAGCGAATTGAAATAGCAATTTTATTTCCATGTAATAGATCCCCAAGAGGAATACTGATGCAAGCTCTCTGTCATTTTCTATTCTCCCCACCTCCCAGAAGCGCTCAGAGGAAAGGCAGCTGTCATGGTTTGCGGCAGTATTAATCTTTAATCAATCGAGTGTTTTCTGCATTCAGGTGTTCAGGGGGGAAAAAAAAAGGGTCACGAGAAGGAACCTGCCTGGAATAACTAAGCTCTTATGCATGGGCTCTGCAGTCAGAATTTGGTGGGTAGTGGCAGGGAGTACACAGAAGAGCTAAAAATAGCACGTTTGCTTCCAGTGTTCCTCTAGTCTATTTTTGATGTTTGATTTTGATAAGGTTGATTGGGCGCTTACTAAAAATATCTGTTCCTAGCAAGTTGAGGGCAAAAAGAGGTAGAATATTTTTAACCTACAGAAACTAAAGTATTTTTGTTGACTGTATAAAATCTGGAAGCCGAGCCCTGGTCCGTTGCCAGTATTTTATGTAATTTGTAACCAGCTAGACACTTCTGGATGCCTAGCTGGGATATTCTTTATAGTTGTCAGTTTCCATCTTCTCAAAGGCTTGCAAATTTGGTTTCTGGTGTTATATTTATATATGAAGACATAAGCCTTTTTTTATTACCTACCCCCAACCCTTCTTTCTTTCCCTCAGTTCTGCCCTGGCCATCACATGGACTCCCACAACCCAAGGATTGTGGGTAGTACGTGAGGCTGTTGGGTTATGGGTGATACCTGTAGCTTCTTTTTCAGTGTATTGTTGAAAACTACCTTGACTCATCTACTTACTCCATAGCAAAATGGAATCTGAGAATACCCAGTTCATTGAAGAAGCAGATCTTCATGATGAGAACAGTGAACTATCATAATTTGGTAATTTGGCATATTTTGCTAAACCAAAATGGTTCGCCTCTCCTTCCCCTAATCCTGCTTTGGATTCGTTTGTGTCATATTCATCCTGGCACATTATGAGTTCAGTAGTTCTCTCTAGCATTGAAAATCATCTCTTTTTCAACTGGATAAAGAAGATGTGGTACATTTATGCAATGGAATATTACTTGGCCATAGAAAAGAATGAAATTTTACCATTTGTGACAATGTGGATGGAGCTAGAGGGTATTATGCTAAGTGAAGTAAGTCAGACAGAAAGGCAAATACCATATGATTTCACTTATATGTGGAATCTCATAAACAAAAGAACAAACAAAACAGAAACAGACTCATAGAGAACAAACTGATGGTTGCCAGAGGGGAGGGTGCTTAGGGGGCAGGGTGAAAAACGTGAAGGGGTTAAAAAGTACAAGTAGGCAGTTACCAAACCGTCACGGGGATATAAAGTACAGCACAGGGAATATAGTCAATGATATGTTAATAACTATGTATTAATTATGTAGACTTATTGGGATGATCTCTTTGTAAATTATATAAATGTCTAACCACTATGCTGTATACTTGAAGCTAATATAATACCGAATGTCAACTGTAATTGAAAAAGAATTTAAAAACCAGGTAATTAACAAAAATAAATTTAAAAACATGGTATATTAAATATGATAAAAGAAAATAAATTTTTTTTCAAGGATAGCCTTAGGATCCTTTGAAAATGTATCATCTACAGGACAAAGTTACACTTCTCTGTTAAATTTCTTAAATTTTAGTTTAGATCACTGATTCTTGATGTTGAGAGGGGCTGGAGAGTATATGAGGTTTGTGTACAGTAGGCGATTGGGCATTATTTCCAAAAATATTGCGGAGAAAGCAGTGGGTTGTATCTAAGAGGCTAACTTTCCATTCATAACCTCTTTTTATTCATTCACTCATTCATTCATCCAGCAAAACCTCATTAATAGCTACTTTTTGCCAGGCACTGTGGAAACACTCTGTGGTGTGAAAATGAGTAAAGCAAACCTCATTTTAAATGGAGTCAGGAGGCTCGAATGGGGAGTTCTCAGGCCCTACTGCTCCACCTGTTACACACCCCAACAGGAAGAAGCGTCAATTACAGATGCAAAAGGAAGGATGTACCTTGCAATCCCAGTAAGCTATGTCTCTACTACTCCAGTGGGTGGAGGGAAGATTTTCTCCTTGCCCAGCAACAAGCCCAGCCAATGGGAACCCTTACAATGCAGCCAGTGAGAAGCATCACCACCCTGAACTCTCACTTGCCTATGATGGACTTTCATTTAAAACATCCCCTCCCAAATTCCTCCTTTTTTCTCTGTAAAGTAACTTATCTTTCCTTTGTTTGCTGGACTTGCCTATAGTTTTTGCTGTAGCATGATTGTCCCAAATTGCAATTCTCTGCTATTCTTGAGTAACCCTAGTTTTGCTGGTAAGATAACTGGCTGTTTAAAGGTCAACAGTGGTGGCCCAGACAGACCTTTATGGAAAGCTATATGATGAATGTCATGAAGAGGAAGTCAGAGTACAGTGGGGGCAGACAGCTTTGACATTCTGTTATTCTAAAGGTCAAGGAAGGCTTAGTGGGAGAAGACATATTCAAGTGAAGACTTGAAGGATGGGAGGGAGACACTGGTTGGAGTAAAAATGGGAGTAGGGAGAAAAGTATCTGTGAAGAGAGACCATGTTACTTTGGAGGAACTGGAACAATTTCAGCATGACCAGTGCAGCGAGTGGTAGGAGGAAAGCGATGGGTGTTAAGGTCAGTTCATGGAAGACCTTGTAAAGAATAAGGGCAGTGGGAAGCCATTGACAGGTTTTATTTAGACAGGAAAGTGATGTCAGATTTGCCATTCGGAGTATCTCCTTGGCTAGTGTGGAGAATGAATTGGAGAGGAGTAAGACTGGGGGCAGGTAAATGAGTTAGAAGCAGTCGTAGTCGTTCTTGTGGGAGATGAATGATGGTGGCCCCAGGTAGTGAAAGTGCGGAGAAGTGAATGGATTTGTGTTGCAAGTTTTTTACAGTTGGCAATAGCAAAACAGTGTCACTTCTTGACAGGAAAATAAGATAACAAAAATGTTGTTTGCAAAAGATAATTCTTAGCTATGTAAGCATGAATTGAGTGAGGAAGGACTGAAAGGTTCCCTGTACAAATCCTTATGTGTTGAGATGATAGCTTAGATTGGGGAGAGAGCCATTGTGAGAATTAATTGGATAATATCAGTGAAATACCTTAAGCAAATATTCTTACGATATAAACTCTAAATATTTTGTTTACCGACAGCTACTCTTGCTTTTCTGGGCCTATTATAGTGACTTGAACAACATAGAAGTTTTTTCTTTTTTTTTTTTAACCCAGTTTAAAGACTAAATGTTTTGTATATTTCTGATTCACTGTGGTAAACAGTAGAAAAAGAAATGATGGGTTTAAAAAATACCAGTGGCGTGGTAATTCCTTGGAGTCGTCAGGAACCTTGATTCCTTATGTGTATGTTCCTTCATCTTAGCCCATGGCATCTACCCTTAAGGTGAGTTTCTTCATGGTTCAAGACTTGTAGGGCCACAGCCACCACTTTTGCATTGGCTCGGTGAAGAGCAATCAGGAGCCTCTCCTTGCTGAGTCAGCTCCCTTTAGGCAGCCTTTTTCAAAGGCCCTTACAATGCTGCTTGCATCTCATTTCTAGAACTTAATCACATGGCCACACCTAGCTGCTAGGGAGGCTGGAAAATAGAGTCTGTATTCCAGGTCATGATTGCTGCAGAAGGAAGGGGAAGAATGGATATTGAGGAAGGCAGTTAGTAGGCTCTGGCCCCGATGTGCACACACGTAACATGCGAAGGAGGGGTAGGCCCCTAGGGTTGTTTTTGCACATTTTATCTTGCATCATTGTAGCTATGAGAGATTAAGTTTTTCATTTTAAGAAATCACAAAAAACAGGCAATACTTCTAATTTGGATGATTTGGGAGCTGATCTTTATTTCATTTGGGTTTCATTATAAGGTGGTAGGTATTTCAGGGTGATAGTGCTTAGATCAGTGATTTCCAAAAGACAAACCAAGAGATAATTTTAAGTATTGCATTGATGAATATTTAAAAATGTTAATATATATCCATATATATATATATATACACACACACACACACATACTTTACACTAATACTGTATTTATATTAATTGAAACTGATGGTCTTTTACTTATAATCAAATAAGTAAATAATAATCAAGTACAGTTATACCTTGGTTTGCGAGCATAATTCGTTCTAGAAACAAACTACTCGTATTGCAAGACATCGCTCGTTTACCACGTTAAAATGTATTGAAATGTTTGCTCCTCCTGCGTAACACCCGCAAACCACATTACTTGTAGTCCAAGGTATTATTGTAAATGTATTCTATTAAATCTTATTTAAAAATCCGTTTTAAGGGCCGGCCGAGTGGCGCATTGGTTAAGCGCTGGTTTTGGGATGCCAGCGGCCCCGGTTCGGATCCCACATGAGGGCCAGTGACACTGCCCTCTACAGCTAACAACAGCTCCACCTGGAGCTGGGCTGTGCGAGCCCCGGTGATGGTGTGGGCTGCAGCCCCTGCTGCAGTGGGCTGCCATAGGCTACAGTGAGTGGCCCGCAGCCAGCGTGAGCGGCTGGCAGCCAAGCATGAGCTGCCAATAGCCGCAGTGAGCGACATCCAGAGGCCAGCGACCGATCTGCCTCATCCGGGAAGAGCGCAATGACGATACCAACAGTGAAGCAACATCCTCCGCAACTAGACTGAAGAACAAAAAGACAGCAACTTGTCTGTTCCTCTTCCCCGATTCCCCAACGCTGTTCCCCTCCGCCAATTCCCCAATAAAATCTTTAAAAAAAAAAAAAATCCGTTTTAAGAGAATATTACGTGACTTTGAGAAACACTGACTTAAGGAATGCTACACTGATTTTTGGGAAACTGGAATAGATGAGTCAGTCCGTCAAAAGAAGGAAAAGACTTCTCATTTAGAGAGGCAGTCCATGCACATGGATAGCAGGAAGAAGAATCAAAATGAGTAGTCTCTTTCATGTTGGGGTCCTTAACACCTGGGAAGCAACCACAAGACTTGATGTAAGACGGTGTGCTTTGGTTAGCTTCCTAAAATTAAGAGTAAAGAGTTGACTCCCCAGACAATATGCTATCATCCTAATTGTGAGAATAACACTTTTATTTTGTAAAACTAAAAAATTATTGAACTTGATTAAGGAATTTTTCTATCTCTGCTACTAGTGTTGGAAGATATGTAGTTTCAAAGCAAAGAATATATCTTTAAATGCAAAAGCTGGACAGTCCTTGTCCTTACTCTCCATGTCTTAAGTAAACAAACTTAAATATTTTTTTGCATTGAATAAAACTTTTATAATTGACTGAAGTTTAACAGGTGCCTTGGTTGTGTTTGCATGTTATTGCAAACATACTACCTACCATGTAAAGAGAACATAGACACACACACACACCAGAGTCATCTGTATTGTTTTGAAATATGTATATTCCAGCCCCAAATTCTGGATACATTATATAGAGTGACTTTATTGTAGTTTAACTCTTGAGCAGTTTTTTATTAAGGGATTTTTAAGCAACTAATCTGAGAAATCTGGTATTGCCATCGATTCATTGCTGTAATCATGTATTGCTGCACCGCAGTAGAGAATAAACAGAATAATCTAGGTACCAAAGGCTCTGTAAATAGATGAGTGGCAGATACGTTATGAGAGTGTAAGGTACTGTACTTGTAAAGTGAAGAACATTTAGAAACCAGGTTCTCAGGAAAACAGCCTAAGTGTTGTGTGTTTTGCAGTTTGTAAGACCTATTAAGTGCTGAGTATCCTTTATGCATTCGGCAAGTGACTACTGAGCCACCTACTTTGTGCATGTCACATGGCAAGGAGCCTGGAATCTGCTAGAAGAATGAAGACATATACACATGAGGAGATACAGCTCGTAGTAGCGGTGGTGAGTGCCAGAAGAGAAATGCATGGAAAGCACTGTGGGGGTCAAGAGGAGAGAGAAGTTTCTTTTGTTTGATGTGATCTGAAATAGGGGAGTTGGTGGAGCTTGTACAGGGCCGTGAAGGAAGTGGAGAGGAGCTGAGATTCTGGGGATCTCAGACAGAGAGCGCAGAAAAGTTTATCTCAGATAGAAGGAAAAGAAGAGAGCTGGAAACATTAGAAAACAATTATCTGGGCCTGCCAAGTGGCGCAGTGGTTAAGAGCTGGCTTGGGATGCCAACGGCCCCAGTTCGGATCCCATATATGAGGGCCAGTGACACTGCCCTCTACAGCTAAGATGGTGAACAACAGCTCCACCTGGAGCTAGACTGCGGTGAGTCCCCGTGACGGTGTAGGTGGCATCCCCTGCTGCAGTGGGCTGCCATAGGCTACAGTGAGCGGTTGGCAGCTGGTGTGAGCGGCCCTCCAGAGGCCGGCGACCAATCTGCCTCACCTGAAAAGACTGCAATGATGATACCAACATGGGCCAGGGAAGCAATGTCCTCCACAACTAGACTGAAGTACAAAAGGGCAGCAACTTGTCTGTTCCCCTTCCCCCGTTCCCCAACGCTGTTCCCCTCCCCCAATTCACCAATAAAAATCTAAAAATAAAAAGGAAAACATTTATCCTTCATGTGTGACACATTAGTGAATCAGTAACAGCAACATAGTGTAAAATTAGGGTCCCCATGCCTCCAAAATACTCAGGGGATGAAAAGTTACAGAAATGTGCAGTTGAATTGTACTTAAGATTGGAGGGATTTGTCTGTGATGCATGGCTTTCATACAGATGGGCTCTACCACAGATGATTAAATCTACAAGTTAATGTTTCTTATAAACAAAACCACAGTGATTAAAACATGGGTTACCTTTGGAAGATGCTAGGGAACCAATTTATTTTTAAAACTGGTAAACCACAGCGATAAAAACATGGGTTACCTTTGGAAGATGCTAGGGAACCAATTTATTTTGAAAACTGGTAAATAAGAGAGAAAAAAGCAAACATTTTTCTTGTGTGTCCATGCAAACTCTATCATTGTAACCAAATAACTAATAAGGAGTCATTTCTCTATGGAAATATTCCAGCTAATAAATGGAGATGGAATGATAGAATTTAAATACCACCATTTGCACCCTCTAATGAAATAATGTATCATCAATGGCGGCTAATAAAGCAAAAAGAAAGATAACCAGAAATATACCTCCTGATGCAAATATGCAATATTACTTAGAAAGTATTCTTACCAAAAATCAAGCCTGAGTTTGATCAAACATCGACAGCCAACCACTAGGGGACAGAAAAACATGTTAAATGACATCAGGGGAATGGAATCAGCAAATGTCAGGCTGAGAAATGATAAACATATGACCCAATATCTTCAACAAATAAGGAGGGGATGAAGGAAGTAGGGGGTCAGGGGAGAGATGGAGATTAAATAGATAAATAGCTAAATAGATATAGATAGATAGGTAGATGGATAGAGAGAACCTATAGATTACAAGAGATTTAATAGACATTCACCAATTTTACATATGAAATTTACTGAATCCAGATTCGACCAAATTATTAGGAGTGTTTGAATCATTTGGGGGAAATTTCTATACTGATCAGCTGATGTCAAGGAATTTATTATTTACATGTTAGGAATGTGTGAATGGTTTTGTGGTTTTTATTTATTAATTTATTAAGATTTTATTGGGGAATTTGGGGGAAGGGAACAGCACTGGTGAATCGGGGAAAGGGAACAGGCCAGTTGGTGCCCTTTTGTTCTTCAGTCTAGTTGTGGAGGACGCCGCTTCATTGGTCCATGTTGGTATTATCATTGCGTCTTCCTGATTGAGGCAGATCGGTTGCAGGCCTCTGGACTGCCGCTCACGGTGGCTCTTGGCAACTCACACTGGCTGCCAGCCACTCATGGTAGCTCAGGGCCGCCTACTGCAGCCCCACTGCAGCCTACACCATTGCCTGTGACTCACAGCAGCCCAGCTCCAGGTGGAGCTGTTGTTCACCATCTTAGCTGTAGAGGGCAGTGTCACTGGCCCTAATGTGAAATCTGAACTGGGGCCCTGCTGCTCAGAGCTGGGTGCTTCGAAAGCCAGCTCTGAACCAACTCACTACTTGGTCTGCCTTGTGGTTATTTTTAATAGCACACATATTGAAATACTTATGAATTAGATGATATGTTTGGGATTCATTTCAAAATAATCTGAGAGGGGGGATACCGGTTGGGGTATGGATAAAACCAGATTAGGCTCAGGGTGATGGTTGGTAAAGCTGAGCTTTGGGTACAGGGGAGTTTATTACACTGTTCTCTTTATTTTTGGATGCGTTTGACATTTTTTTAATTCTAAAAAGTTTTTTGAAAATGGGAAGATGAAAATCTATGAGATTATGAATGACGTGGCTAGGAGGAATACGAATGTGTCCGATATATTTCGGAATAGCAAAAGGAAGGGGCCATCTTGTCTAATTTGAAAGTAGTGGTTTTAGGACAAATGCAAGAAAAATCCTATCTTGTTTTCCATAATCTATAAATGGTTTGGAAAAACTTATAGTCAGAGAAGTTTGGGGAGCATCCCTAACCTTTTGTTGGGAGCAAACAGCCATGCTATGATTTGTAACAAACATAATTTCAGTCTTTCAGAGATAACTGTGGTGTAGCTTGAGCCATTATAATTTTCACATGTTTCTGCTGCCCACGTTGTTTGAGCTTATAAGAGAAATATGCTTTCCCATAGAGAAAACAGATCTTATTCAATTATTTTACTACCCATATTTAAAAAAAAATGTAGTGTATTGAGGTATAACAGGTACAGTAAGTGTGTACCTAAATGTGCAGCTCAATGAACCTTTACACACATACGCACCCTCCCCCCCAAGATACAGAATATTTTCTTTATCTCAGAGTTCCCCTTAATGTCTCCTGTGTGTTGTTTAACCCCTTATCCCTGGGGGAACCAGTATTCTGAGTTCTATCATCATAGATTAGTTGTTCCTTTTTTTGACCTTCATAAATAGAATCATAACAGCTTGAATACTTTAATGTGAGGCGTTTTTCACTCAACATGATACCTGGAAGATTTGTTCATATTTTACATATATCAGTAGTTCTCTTTTATTGCTATTTAGTATTCCATTGTATGAGTCTACTTCACTTGAATCACTAATTTTCCTGCAGCTTAGTATTTGGGCTTGTTATCTACTAGGTGTAAATAAAGCTACCATGAACATTCTTGTGGTAGACATGATATATTTGGACCTTTTGGAAATTGCTAGGTCATAGGGTAGGCGTGTGTTTAATTCTGGACATAATGCCACATAATTTTCCCCAAACGGTTGCATTTTGGAAACATAGTGCTACCCACCGGCAGTGTATGAGGGTTCCATTTGCTTCAAATCCTTAGCAACACTTGGTATTGTCGTCTTTTTGATTTTAGCCATTGTGGTGGGTATTCTGTCCTACATTTGAACCGCTGGTATTGCTCCATCTTTTACGCCAAAGTGTTACATAGGCCCTCTTGTGTGTAATTGGTGGGTCCTAACTATGTGTGATGAGTTCTTCATCGTAATTCCTAAACTTAAACTGTTCTTTTTTTTCTTTTCTCAGTTGTCACAGGTAGTACTGATGGAATTGGAAAAGCATATGCAGAAGAGGTAAGTCATTTTCAAGACCTTTCCTTTTGGTATTAAAAATATAAGGACAAAATGAATATAAAACTTTCTATCCTGGTAAGTTGAAATTGTGAAAAAGTTTAGTGTAATTTCATTTTATACTGTGTAAGTAGGGACACTCCTTGGTTTTGAAAGTGAATGGTTTTGAAAACTTTTTTCCAAAAGACGAGTGTATTATTATGTAGTGGTCACATTTGCAGGCTAGTCCATGATGTCATTTACACAAGGAGGGCTGTGATTGACAGAAAGATACTGACAGACACAGGCAAAGGATTCAAGTTCTCTGTAATGTCATTAAAGGACAGGAAACTGGAATAGTTTAAAGACCATCTTACGAGGCAGTACTCTTACGGCAAGCTTCCCTGCCTCCCACTTCCCTGAAGGCACCCATGGCCTCTGATACTGACCGATTGTGATGAAGATCCTGGCAGATCCATTGAATCTTTCATTTGTCATTCCCAGAGGTTTTTTTTTTTTTTTAAATCCTTCTTTGTTTCCCCAGTTTTTTATTTTGAATATGAAAACTACAGAAAAGTTGCAAGAAACATACAATGAACACCCGTATACCCTTCACCAGATTCACCAATTGTTAACATGTGCCACATTTCACTTTATTATTAGCATTATAATTTGGCTGGATGGTTTGTGAATCAGACATCATAACAATTCACCTCTAAATATTTCAGCACGAATCTTCTAAGAATTAGTACATCCCCTTATAACCACAATACCGTGGTCACACATGGAAAGTTGAACTTGATACAATAGTATTGTATAACACAGCCCATTTAAGTTGCCCAGTTGTCCCTACCTCTTTATAGCTCAATATCTCTCTCTCTCTCTCTCTGTCTCTCTCTCTCTCTCTTTCTCTTTTTGTTCCAAAATCCTGTTAAGGATTATGCATTGCATTTAGGTGTCCTGTCTGTTGACTGGAAGAGTTCCCTGTTCCCTCGACTTTTTTTTCTTCCTTTTATAACAGTGCTATTTTTGAAAAACCCAGGCCAGTTGTTCTGTAAAAGGTTTCTGAACTTGGATTTGTCTGATGGATTGTTCCCTCATGATTAGATTCAGGTTAAACATTGTTTTTATCGGGAATGCCGCACAGGTCTTATTGTATCCATCTGTGTTTATCTTACCGGAAGGCACAAGAAGTCCACTTGTTCCATTATTGATTATGTTAAGATAAGTCATTCGTGAAAATGCTGCCCACCATAGTGCTCCATTACGAAGGCACTTTCCTCTTCATAATTAATAAGGAATATGTGGGATTTCACTTTGGGGATTTGGTATTCATATTTGAAACTATGAATATCCAAGTTTTTCACCCAATGATTTTAACATCCATTGAGAATTTTTTTGCCTTAAAAATTAGTTATTATTACCATGATAGTTTAAAAATGGTGATTTTTTTCTAATGATATCTTTTCTTTCCTTTTACATTAGATTGTTTTTCTATAAACAAGAGCTTTTACTTGCCCCTCCTCCTCCTCTGTTAATTAAAAAAAAAAAATATATATATATATATATATCAGTATGGATTCATGGGTTCCTTAGTTGTTTTAATTGCAGATTAATTTAGCAAATTATTACCAACTTTTGTTATTTTTATTTTAAAAATGTTCTATGTGTTCTCATTTGCAGTACCACTTATTACTTAATAAAAACCAACTTTAGGATTTAAGACTGGAATATTTGTTTACTAAATCACTTATAGTTCATAGCAGCTAATTTATTGCCCATTATATATATACTGTCTGGAATAGTTCACTAAAACAGCTTGTGTAGGTCAGTGTTGTTTCCTCTGCCCCCATATTTATGTGTCTTGGGGGATAGAAACCACAATCTTGTAAAACTTACTCATTCTTACACAATGCTAGGTATGTACATAAAAGGCGCTCCTCAGGAAATTCTTTTTTTTTTTTTTTTTTTTAAGATTTTATTGGGGAATTGGGAGAGGGGAACAGCGTTGGGGAACTGGGGAAGGGGAACAGACAAGTTGTTGTCTTTTTGTTCTTCAGTCTAGTTGTGGAGGACGTTGCTTCCCTGGCCCATGTTGGTATCATCATTGCGCTCTTCTCGGGTGAGGCAAATTGGTTGCTGTCCTCTGGATGTTTGCTCACAGTGGCTCTTGGCAACTCACACCATCTGCCAGCTGCTCATGCTGTCTGCCAGCCACTCACTATAGCCTATGGCAGCCCACTGCAGCAGGGGCTGCAGCTGTGCCTCCCCAGGGACTCACCACAGCCCAGCTCCAGGTGGAGCTGTTGTTCACCATCTTAGCTGTAGAGGGCAGTGTCACTGGCCCTCATATGTGCGATCTGAACGGGGGCTGCTGGCATCCCAAGCCAGCTCTTAACCAGTGCACCACTTGGCTGGCCCCAGGAAATTCCTTATTAATTTATCCAATTAACTACCTTAGTTTGCCGTTTGCCTTTGTTGTCCATAAAGTATAATGCTTAAATAAAAATTTTAAAATTGATTCTATTTTTAGCAATTCCTAACATTTCAAATATAGTTTTCTTTGCCAGACCTCTGGTCTTTATGTATGCAGTCTGAACAAAGCCTTTTAAAGTTAATTTTGAAATTATAGAAGTAATAGGTAATTATGATTTTAAAAACTCAAATAGTATAGACAGGTACAAAATGAAAAAGAACAGTCTTCCTTCTTCTAAAACCCTTTGATATCTATATTCTAGCTTGATTTAGAACCCTTTGGGGAATCCTTTTGTAAAGTCTTCCTTTTGGATCGCCCATTTATTACACTTGGGTTTATTTGTTTTATAATTTAGATTATCATATGGCCAGGTTTTCTTAAAGTGATTTAAATCTAACTTCTGTTTCCAGTCGAAATGCACAGGTGTGATTTAACTGTTTGGTGTTCTTTTATTGTTTCAGTTAGCCAAGTGTGGGATGAAGGTTGTCCTTATCAGCAGGTCACAGGATAAACTGAACCAGGTTTCCAGTGAAATAAGTAAGTTCTCACATCACCCTTCCTCCCCTCATGATTACAAAAGCAGTACAGCTAATCTGAGTTTAATGTTTTCAAGCAGATATCTAGCACTGACATATTTATGGTTCAGAAAGCTGCTTTTTCACGTTGTTAATGGGATGTTTTAAAGCAGGATCATCAATTTTTTTCAAATTATATAATTTATAGAGCTTTAATTTGCTTAAAATGTCTTTTCCTGATTCATTTTGTTTGTGTTATTAGGAGTCAAATCCTCATTATTTTATCATGTTCTACTTAAACCTTTTCTGTTGCTTCATTTCAATATTCCTACGTGTTCTTTTTTTTTTAAACGAGTTTAATCAAGTCAGTATTAATTAAATTAGGACATATCAAAGTGGCATTAAAAACACTTTTTAATGACAACAGATGGTAAATTTGTACAAATTACAGACTAGAATATAATGAATATAAAATCCATCCAGATAACAGATGAAAAATGCATCACTTACCAAAAGTAAATCTGATTCACGTGGCTAAAGAACTCCAGTCCCCCGTTTTGATAATTACACACAGCTTTCAACGCAGCACTTCTAAACCCTGGGAGTCAGGGCTCCATACAAGACGACAGTATATCCAGTAACTCGAGCGATTGACAGATTCTAACGCTTTTACACATTGATGTCATGTTATGAGAGACATCTCATAACAGGTTCACTATGTAAAACTCAAATAATATGTAAGCATTCTTTGCAGACTGTACAGATGTGCTTAGCTATTGTTCACTGAGATTCCACTGGACTTAAGGAAAAGGAAGACCAGTCTGTGCAACTAACACATCTGGTGTGTTTTTCCCCTCTGATTTCATTGTCTCTGAAGTGTGTATCTTACATGATTGAGGAAAAACTCAAAAGGTAGCATATATGCATGTGACTGGGAAATGGTTTTGAATTTTCTTCTTTGTCAGTGGTGCTTGAGACTTGAATTATAATATGGCCAAGACTCTGTTAGCTGACATCTAGTGAACCAACCAGATGGACAAGCACCAGTGCCGTCCGTTTTCTTGGTAAAACAAACTGCCTGATGTTTCCAGCATGTTCTTTGTGTCTGGTCTGCTTCCCAGTTTGATACTGTGTGCACTTTCATGCCCACAAATAGTTAACTTACTAAGAATCAGTTGTGTTTGTTTCCAAACTCACGTATGTTGGATGCATTTGTTATTAAATATACTGTAAGCTGATGCCATATTAGTGTAACAATAACTGTTTCTACAAAAACTAAGTGGAATGCTCTGAAAAAAAGTGAGAAAAGCAAGTTCTTTCAGAAATTGGTTGTCAAGTTAGGGGTTAACAAAACAAGTGTAAAATATTGGAAAAAATTATTAAAAATAAGAAGAAAATTGCACTCTGATTGTTTCATATGTATTGAAGTTCTTGCTGCATTTTACAAGAACTTGATGCATTATGGGTGTGGTTTATGCAAGAAAGATGGGGATTCCAGTCAGCAACGATAAGGCCTTGGCCCTAAACAGAGGATTGGTGAATTAATTATACATGGCTTATAAAGCAAATGGTTGCAGTGTGTATTTATCATTTTCTAGGATTCCTTGCTTGAACCAAAACCTCTGTGAGTCGCCAACTTAACAAACGACCCTAATTCAGATGAGAGAGGATTTCTATTGTGTTTTATTATTATTTTTCCTAGCTTTATTGAGATATAATTGACATAAAATTATGTAAGTTTAAGGTGTACAATGTACTGTATTTTATTATTTACATTACCGCCTATTACTAACACTTATATAGTGCTTTATTATTTATTTATTCCCTCACATGTATTATCTCCTTTGATCCTTCAAACATCTTTGTGAGGCATATATTTTTGTTATTATTTCTTTCCAGGCCATAGCTGATCCTACTGGACAGATGACACATAGATGCATTTTATCTTTAGGTGAAAAACAGATCTTTATAGATTCTTAATATTAAGTGTGTTAACTATTTTTATTTTGTAACCCTGCCGCAGTAAGCACAGATCTTTACAAAGGTGAGCATGTGGTATGTAGATAGACAATAAATCTTTGGCATTTAAAGATTTTAACTTTCAAGGTTTCTGCTATGTATCTGCAACCCTGGAAGTCGAAGACATACAGTATTTTGTAGTTTTGCTGAGGTGTGAATTTGAATGAAACTGTGTCACTAATGAGCGAGGTGCAGTTACTTAGACAGCAGTTGAACTTAGCATTCTGCCTAATTCTCAGTTCTCTTTCTTTCTTAGTTAATTGTAGTCATGAGTATAACTCCTTTTTTTTTTTTTTTTTTTTTAAAGATTTTATTGGGGAATTGGGGGAGGGAACAGCGTTAGAGAACTGGGAAAGGGGAACAGACAAGTTGCTGCCTTCTAGTTCTTCAGTCTAGTTGCGGAGGACGTTGCTTCACTGGCCCATGTTGGTATCGTCATTGCGCTCTTCCCGGATGAGGCAGATCGGTCGCCGGCCTCTGGATGGTCGCTCACCCTGGTTATTGGCAGCACACGTTGGCTGCCAGCTGCTCACGCTGGCTGCTGGCCACTCACGGTAGCCTATGGCAGCCCACTGCAGCAGGGGTTGCAGCCTACACCGTTGCCCGGGCTTGCACAGCCCAGCTCCAGGTGGAGCTTTTGTTAGATGTAGAGGGCAGTGTCACTGGCCCTCAGATGTGGGATTCGAACTGGGGCCGCTGGCATCCCCAAACCAGCTCTTAACCAATGCGCCACTCGGCTGGCCCGATGAGTATAATAACGCTTACCTCGATTAAAATGTGCAATGTGTGTGTGTAAAATTGGCTGTTCACAAAAGCATCTACCAGTTGCCAGAAGTAAAAGTTCATAGAAGCTTTTGATTAAATGGAATGCTGTATTTTGAAATGCGATGATATGAATGAGTCCACCATCTGCTTGATACAGAAATGAGAAAAACCACCTCAACACTCTTTGAGCAAGTGCTCCAGCCAGTCTGAAAGTTACTTCACCAGTCAGAAGATGGATTTTAATGATATTTGAGAATTTGGTTAACTTATGATATGAGGTAACATGTTACTGTGGGCAGAAATGTGGTTCTGGGGTAAGATAGGCTCCTATGCAAACAGTTCCACAATGGAACAGACAATGAAGGCACTGAATTGGCCTTTATTATGAAGAAAGTGTTTTTCTTCTCCCCTTGTTGAAAAATTTTGAAAAATATTTTTCTGGGAATAATATAAATTTAATGAAAGAGGCGATATCAGCATATCAGGTCATCTGTTCTAAGCTTAAGAAATACACAGAGATTTATAAATTTGTACAAGTTTTCAATTCAGATATAAATCATCTCTTCGGGAGGAAAATGTTTTTATGAACACATCTTTTCCAGGTCCAGAAAGGACCAAAATTTAGTGTTAACAAAGACAGGCTAACTCTGTTTATGTCTTCAGCACGCCTTTATGGGATGCCTGTGTACCAGGTACTGTGCTAGGCAGTCAGGATACAGTGGTGAAAGAGACAGATGCAGTCTTCACTCTCATGGAATTCATGTGCTAGTGGAGGAGACAGAGCAAACAAATCGGTCAAAATCCAAAAACCAACAAAACAAAAAACCAGACAAATAAATAATTGCTGTTTGTAGTAAGTACCACAAAGGAAACAAACAGGGAGCTAGAGCGAGAAGGTGGAGAGGTTCTTATTTTGTTGCAGCATGGCGGATTTTGTGACTGGCAGTGTGTGAAAGAAAGGTCCAGACTGATAACCTCTTGCCCATGTAATAGCAGCCTAGTTCCGAAGCTGGCAGTAAAGGGTTACCCCTGGGCCCCCTTGGGCATAGCGATGGAGGGGTTGTGTGTGCAAGTTGCATGTGATAAATCCATGCCAACATCCCTATATCCTTAAGCCCTTGGACCTCTGCCTCTTCTTTATGCCAGGGAAGTTGGGGCCCCGCAGTCTTATTAAATGTAGGCTATCCTGGTGTCCAAGTTTCAGCCAGCAAACCATGTTAACTCTGAGAGCTCTTCCCAGTTGTATAAGTTAACCATGAAATCCTAAATCTTTGGTAAGTCACATATGTAATTAAATGGCCCAATCTGGTGTTACTAATATATTCTGTGTTCCTTAGTCTAACACTTTTAGAATCCATTCTCACACAGATTTCCCAGGTTTCTACCAATACAAAGTAGCAAAATTTTGCAGTTATTTTTGTGTATAAATTATGACTTTGTGGATCAGACTTTGTACTTATTCCCCAAAGAATGCCACTGTCTAACCCTGGCAGTAAAGGGATGGTTTGGTTGGGTTTGAGAAGAGGAATTCTCTTGCAAGGAAATCGCCCTTAGCATTGTGGTGAAGTCATTACAGGTTCTTGAAGCCAGGAAAAGCTAACCTCTTCAGATACAGGAGAGCAGGATATTTCTATTTATTTCCACTGGCAAGGGAGGCTCAGAGTAGCTTGGGGGTTCAAGATACTTACCTTCAGCTGAGTCCACACTGATATCCCAAGTCTCAGGGCCTCAGTCTTCCTCTTTCAGTGCTTTCACTTCCATACATGAAATATGGTGAGTGTGAAATTCAACTTACATTGTGATTATGCGTTCTCCAACTGGCACACTTAAATCTGATGTTAAGAAGGTGAGCTCTGTGGCTGTAAGACATAACAATTTTATTAGGGCTGCCATAGAAATTCCCTGGCTCTGATCATAAATGTGAATTGAAAGTTTAAAGAGCCAAGCTTCAGTGCATTCCGGAGAAACTCTTATCAGGCCAAGTCTGAGTACTCATCATTTCTGCCAAACTCATATGTGGCAGCCACTTGGTCCCTTCAGGCACTTCTTCAGTACATACTTCATTCTAATCAGCAACCGGCGTTTCTTTGATTCATGGTGATGCTACTGCGTCGTGGATCAAATCAAACCAATACAAAAGTTGTTTGAGGTCTGTTTTTGGGGGATCCTACTCCTGATACCAATTTCTATGTCAGAGTCCAGGCAGGAAACACAGGCTAGCCAGGTAGCTTAACTAAGCTAACTTGTCTGTTGTAGTCCAGCTCTGAAACTCACTCCAGTGAGTGAAACTCATCCCTCCTTCCTTATCTGACTGAAATAAGAAAAGAAGGAAGGAGGGGCTTGAAAAGGAAACCAGGTGCCAACTCAAGAAAAACAGGGGACTTCCTGGCTACTCTCACCGCCAACTCTCCATTGCCATTATGTCAACTTGGTGATTCAGTGCCTTTAGAAGCAATTCCTTGTGAATGTGGCGGACAGCCTACTCATCAAAGTCAAAGTTCTTTTGAAAAAAATGCAAAAGATTATATATAATTTAGAAGGGAACTAAATGTTTTGCCAACAGTGGGTAAGTGCTTTCTCAGGATTGACTGCTTTGATGAAATTACAGGGCTTTTTGAGGGGACCTGTCACCCGCTGAATTAAGACAAGTTGAAAGTCATCACACATATAATAAGCTCATTCTGTTCTCATTGTTAGCCAGGATTATTGATACATTAAGTGTTTCTGTCAATTTCAATTTGTCAAAGAAAAACTCGTGGATAATTTTTGAACTCGGAGCTGAGTTTTTACTTGCAATTAAGCCCAGGGCAAGGGAGACTGACTAGCTTTCGGAACAGCCTATTGGTTTGCACACTGTAGAGATGGTGATATGATGTGATAAAGCTGTTTGTATACAGTTTAAACAGCTTCGATTTTAAAAACTGCACTTTTCTGTCTTTGATTAAAAACAAACAAACGAACATGATTTTTCTCTTTTTTGTAACTTATCTCAGGTGTAAAGCTTTAGCATTGCCCTGGAATTCCTTGACTTTCTCTCTTGAAAATGCAAAGCTTTTAGAAGTGTAAGTTTTATGGGCTTATAGTCAACAGAGGAATAGGGTAAGGTAAAAAAAAATGTTTCACTTTTTCAGTCCTTACCTATGATCAAATCCATGCCATTATGGTATGGATTTGACCAAGTGAGTTTCTTCCACAATTTTCTGATGCACTATCAGTATCATTAATAGGATGTTTTGCTAAATTTATCCTATTTCATTTGCATAAGGACAATGAGGTATTAATGATTGCATAAAAACTTTTTTGTTTAATGTTTAATAAAACTAGAATTACATGTTAGGATTAGAGGGTTAATCTCATGCAGCCCTTAGAGTCATATGTATTTTTCTATCACTTCTGTAGTACCAGAAATATTTTTATGGACCTTAGACTTCACGTAGTCCAAGGTCAGGAACCACCAGGTACCAGAAACCATCCAGTTTGCCTCTCCTGGTTTTGCCTGTAGTACCTATGACTAGAGTTATCTGTCCTCTTATTTCAGATCCCCAGATTTGTCAATGGTCCTGGTCTCCTAGAAAGGGACATGTTTTACTAGCTAGAAAACTGGACTGGTGAAAAGGCTTCACCGTAGAGGTACTAGGAGCGTTTCGGGGAGGCCTTTGAGGCCTTGTTTCCGCATCATGGAGTGTAATCTCATTCCTTACTAGTAGGCCTGTCATGCCTAATTAAATGAGATTTACCGTTAAATGAAATATTTCTGGCATGGTCATGGTTACAAATTTGTTTCTCTAATTATATCCTTGTAGGAGAAGGATAGATTCATACTGAGCCTATGCAAATAATTATATTGCCATGTGAAGTAAAACTCGGTAAATACATATTGTACAATATTTGACCATTGTTCTGATTAGTTTTGTTGATAAGGCCATTCAGTACGTGTTGTATTTTCTACAAAATTTCCACCTTTAAGTTGTCCTAACGATGGACTAGTTTATGTTTCAGTTACTTTCGCTGCATAACAAACTACCCAAAACTTATCAATGCCAAATAACAATTTTATTGTATTTTATTTGTTTTTTATTTTTGAGGGCAGTGTCACTGGCCCTCATATGTGGGACCCGAACCAGGGCCGCTGGCTTCCCAAGCCAGCGCTTAACCACCGTGCCACTCGGCCGGCCCCCAAATAACAATTTTAGATGCTCATAAATTCTGCTGGTCAGGGGGGACAATTGTTTGCCCCTCATGGCATTACGGAGGTCACTCAGTGATAACTCAGCAGATGAATAGTCTGGTCTAGAAGATCTTGCCGGTGGCTTCTCTTGCCAGTTTGTTGCCAGGGCAGGGAATGACTGGATTCCACTGTGACTGGTGACCGGAGCGTCTGTATGTAGCCTCTGTGGCATGGCCATCTTAAGGTAGCTGGACTTCCTACATGGTAACTGCCTTCTCTCAGAGTGAATATTCCAAGAGCAATAGGCAGAAGCTGATGTCTTTTTGTGACCTACTCTCAGAGTTCATAGAGCGTTATTTTTACCATTCTCCTTTAGTCAAAGCAGTCATGCACCTGCCCAGATTCAAAAGGAGAAAAGACTTTGTTTCTTGATGGAGGAGTTACTTGGTAACTGTTGAGAACATGTGGGAAGGGAGATATTTTTTGAAAATAAAATCTGGCTTTGAAAAACAATCTGCTGCAGTTTGTAAGCTATATTAAGGTTTCCTAGAGAATACTTTTTCCTGAATTCAGCGGGATCCGTAGGTACAACATGCCATTCAAAGAGTTTACCATTCTAATTTGCCCAGATGTAGCCAGACACAATGAGGGTTAGTTAATTAAAGAAGAAAATAGTGGTTTTCCTCAAAACCATTATTACATTTTTCTCATTGGTCCCATTCAGTCTTGCAAAATTAATTCTTATTCCTTGAATCTTGGGTCAGCAACAGGTTTTTCCAGTGTCTGATTTTGAATAAAAGAGACCTGTAAATTCAGTCAGTTGTAATTGTCCAATGGTCTGTTTTTGGTGGCAGTGCTGCGCTACACTGGGAAAGAAGCCTGGCCCATGAGTTGATTCTCTGCAGCATCAATAATACTGATACAGGCCTACACTCAGGCTGTTGTTCTTTGGGTGTTTCTTCCTACAGACTCATTTTTTTCTGATCCCAGCTTATGGCTGGGGCCTTTTGGTAAGCTTGAAGGAAAAGTAGGAGCTACCTGTTGATAAGACTGATGGTCTCTAGTTAATTTATTACAGTAATTAACAGTGTCAGACTAGAATTCCCTACTGGGATATAATATAGAGCTCATTAATGAGTTAGTCAGTGGTTGTCAGGGCATGAGCCTTATGATGGACACTAAAGGCATTGATAAACCTCTAGGGACTTTATAGAGTGTGTGCTAAAATTGCCACCAATTAAGAGTATTTTATATTGAGAAACATAATCTTAGAAACCATTTTGTTCACATTGTTGTGTCTGCCAGCCTTTGCTCATGAAACATGGATATGTTTCTGTTGACCCTGAAAAGGGCACAGGTGTTGAACTGTATTCATTAATAGTTACACCTTGACTTTTCCGTATTGTGTGCTTGGTGACGGGGCCGCTCTCAAAGGAGAGTTGAGGAATTAAAGATACTGAGAATGCGCTACCTATCTGCTTCTTCCTAATATCCTCCTTGCTTAATAGGGCTACCTAGTGGCTATCTGGGAAATACCAGAGATAGTTTGAGTGTAAAATACGTCATAACGCACAATATTATTATTCTTCATTTGGGGCCCAAATTTGTGAAGGTTGTATCATAAAGAGTTGCCAGCAGACTAGTGATTACAACAAAATATAAGCGTATGTTATAGGTGCCCAAGACAAAAAGTGATCACAGTCTTGGTTTAGAGTGACAATTATTAAAGTATAGCTATAAGAAACAATAATTATTAGGCCATCTGGCTTCTTCAGAAACAAGAAATTTTTGTTAAAAATGACTCAAGGGCATGACAAAAGTCAACACAAAAGCTCAAAAAGTTAATAGGCTGTTACCTAGGGAGAGTGTTCTGCAGAGATAAGGAACCATTGCTGGCCAGGCTAGATGCTTACTGAAGGCACAGAATAATTTCTTATAGCTTTCTCATTAAGATGATATTATCAAAGATCAAGTTGCTTCTGAACAACTGGTTTCAACCTATTTAATTCGTAATCTTTCTTTGTTGATTTTAATACGTTTTATATGTATATATTTAGATGACAAGTTAACATACTTTCACCTGTAGCTCAAAAATGTATTACAATTGTGTTCTGTGATTATGTTATAAGATAACGGACACACCACGTTGAATTCGCTATCCTAATGGGAGTTTTCTTTAAGAATTTTAGCCATTAGAAATTGCCCAGGTGACTAACTCACTATGGTATCTGTATAGTATCTTGAAGTCAATTAAGAATCATAGAAATTATATTTACATTGACATTGCAGAGCAATACAGCCATTAGTGGTAGCAAGTTTGCAGAGAGATGACGTTTGTAAGTTTTACACAGAGGATGGGAAGAGTAATTAAGATCAAATGATTTGCAGCTTTGTCTTTTTTCACTGCCTGCTTTTGGATGGATAGCATGGTTTTAGTGTTCCATATTACTTCCTTCCTTGGCTTATTGGTTGTACATCTTTCTACTTTGTATATCTTTAACTTGTCACAGTGTACTACTTCTGTATAGCATATGAACCTAACAACACCATATTTCCATTCTTGATACATTTATTCTGTTACCAACTGTAAAACATTATTTTTGCCTTAGTCAGCTATATTTTAAAAATAGAATTACATTTATTTTAAAAGTCTTTTATATTTATACACATAATATCATTTCTGATGTTCTTCACTGCTTTGTTTAGATCAAGATTTCAAGCAGGAATCTTTTTTTTCTGTCTGAAAGACTTTTAACATTTCTTTTAGTGCTGGTCTGCTGCTGATGAATTATTTTTGTATGTCTGAAAAAAACCTTTATTTTTGAAATATATTTTCTCTGGGTATAAAATTGTAGGTTGACAGGTTATTTTATTTCTTTCAGTACTTTAACTATTTTTCCTCACTGCCTTCTGGCTTGCAGTGTTGACAAGAAGTCTGCTATTATTCTTGTTACCATTGTGCATAATGTTTTGTTTTCTCCTCTGGTTACTTAAATTCTTTTAAAATTTATTTTTCAGTTACAGTTGACATACGATATTATATTACTTTCAAATTAAAAAGGGGGGAAAGGTGAAGGGGAATAAGAGGTGCAAATTTCCAGGTATAAAACAAATAAGTTACAGGGATGTAATATATAGCATAGGGAATATAGTTAATAATATTGTGATAGCGTAGTACGGTGTCAGGTCGTTCCTAGACTTATCATGGTGATCACTTCTTAAGGTATGTAAATCTTGAATAACAATGTTGTACCCCTGAAATATAATATTGTATGTTATAACATATATATATATATATATATTTTTTTTTTTTTTTTTTTGAGGGCAGTGTCACTGGACCTCATGTGGGACCCGAACTGGGGCCGCTGGCTTCCCAAGCCAGCACTTAACCACCGCGCCACTCGGCCGGCCCTGTTAGCTATATTTTTAATAAAAATCTTAAAAAAATATTATTAGGGGCCAGCCGAGTGGCGCGGTGGTTGGGCGCTGACTTGGGAGGCCAGCGGCCCTGGTTCAGGTCCCACGTGTGGGGGCCAGTGACATTGCCCTAAAAAAACCAAAACACAAAAAATATTATTAGTTTCAGGTGTACAACATAGTGATTCGATGTTTATATAACTTATGAAGTAATCACCCTGATAAGTCTAGTGTCCATCTGACACCATACATAGTTATTATAATATTATTGACTATTCCCTATGCTTTTCTTTATATCCCCTGTGACTGTTTTTATATCTGGCAATTTGTACTTCTTAATCCCTTCACCTTTTTCACCCATTCCTTCAAACCCCCTCCTATGGCAACCATCAAAATGTTCTCTGTATCTATGAGCTTGTTTCTGTTTTGTTGTTCATTTATTTTATTTTTTAGGTTCTCTGGTTACTTTTAAGATATTTCTCTTCATCACTGGTTTTAAGTAATCTGAGTATTTTTGTCCCTTGGTATAGTATTCTTTATGTTTGTCCTAGTTAGAGTTTGTTGAGCTTAAATATAATTTTTGTTTATAGTTTTCATCATATTTAGAGTTTGTTGAGCTTAAATATAATTTTTGTTCATAGTTTTCATCATATTTAGAAAAATTTTGGTCATTAGTTTATCAAGTATTTTTCTATCCCTCGCCCGTCTTTTGGGATTCCAGTTATACATATAGTAAACTGATTGAAGTTGTCCCTCAACTCACCAATGTTGTGTTCTTTTTTTTGGTCTCTTGTCTCCATGTTTTTCATTTTGGGTAGTACCTATTGCTCTGCCTTCCCATTCACTAACCTTTTTTCTGCAGTGTCTAATCTGCTGTTAATCCTGTTAGTATGTACAGAGGGTGCCAACAAAATGTGGACTCATTTTAAGAAAGGAAAAAACTGTATTAATTGTATAATACTCAATATATACCAATAACAAAACATGAATACAAGTCACATTTGACTTTTGCAGTTACAAGAGATGATCAGAGTGGTTCCCATCAGCATCCATACACTTCTGATTATGGCGAATTACTGCTTGAGCATAGATAACATCTCTTCAAATGTGTATATATATTTTTGGCATCCCCGGTATATTTTTTTATGCAGACATTATATTTTTTTCTCTGTATATTAAAAATGTAAGTCATTTTTATATATTCCTTATCTCTTCTTAAAATGTTCACCCTTTACTGT
Source organism: Aselliscus stoliczkanus (assembly GCA_033961575.1). Classification (NCBI taxonomy): domain Eukaryota; kingdom Metazoa; phylum Chordata; class Mammalia; order Chiroptera; family Hipposideridae; genus Aselliscus; species Aselliscus stoliczkanus. Next base: position 120,701,148 of record CM066736.1, read on the forward strand.
TTTGAATGTAGAGAATGATAAAGATGAACTGGACTTGAAGGAAATTGATCAGACTGGGAGGCCTGTGGGAAGTTCATGGTCACCTCGTTGAACTCTATGGCCCTAACTTCATAGGACTGTGGTTCTGAGTTCCTGTCTGCCCGCCTTATGTAGTCTTCATCTTAGCACACAAGCCAGATGTGCCCATGGCTTGCCAGGTCTACACACGCAAGTGCTGGGTTCCAGCCCCTTTTCCTTTTTCTTTTTCCTTTTCCCGAATAAAACCTTTTTTGGTGATGGACTACTTAGTCGATACTATTTTTAATCGCTAAGGGTATATCCTGTCTGCCTATGTCTCTGTCTTTCTTGTCCTCCCTCTTTCCCTCCTGCGCTCCCTCCCTTTCTATTTCCCTCCCTCCCTCTCCCTGCCTGCCTGCCTCCCTGCTAATTCTAGGGGCTCTGTCCTTCCCAAATGTTTCCTTAGCTAAGGAATGCTGGTCTCTCCTTGAGTTCCCCTCTCTCTTCATCTTGGCCTAGAGAGCCTTTCCCAGCAGTAAGCTGGGACACCCATAGAACTCACCTCAGCTTTGCCTTCCCTTAGGTATTGCTGTCCTTAACTTTATTGTCAAGGTCTGAAAGCCATTGCTTCATGCATTTTGTCCAGTTTTTTTAGTTTAAGGCAATAGAGGAAACCTGGTCTCTGTGACACCATCATGGCTGGAAGCAGAAGGCTTCCTTTTTTTTTTCCATCATTCTAGATTTCCTGGTAAATACAATTATTATCTTTGCACCGGTCTATAAATGTTTGGTCTGCATTAGCTTTTAAAGAGAGAAAGGGCTCAATTCTGTTGCATCAGGATTGGCATAGTTTAGGGAGATATGCCCACTTAGCAAGTATAGTTTGGGTGACTGAAGAGCCATTGTGAAACCTCATCGTATTATTAATCTTGCATGGAAAGATACTTTTGAAATTTAGCTTATCTTCCAATTTCGGCACGAGTGGTTTTCTAAGCTAATGTGGGATCCTGTTGTAAAGCTGTCCAGCTAAACATTTTCCTCGAGTGGAGCTTGTTCAACTTCATTACTGTTTACCAATCATTTACTCTGATAGGGAACAACATCTGTGATATGGGTGGATATTTTGTGAGAAATGTAGCATACCTACCAATTAGCTGACCCAGCCAAATTAGCACGCATCGGTCTGCATCTCCAATTAAGGCAGCTGCTTGGTTGCTGCTGTTCTGCAGCTGGTAGGAGGCCTGTGGGCGTGCACTGCACGGTGGCCAGACACTGGAGCTACCGCCGAATTAAAATGTTTGCTAGGTTTGCTTGGTTTCTTTAAATCAGTAAGTGGTCTTTCCAATTGCTTTATTGATGGTTCAGTGACTTTTGTATAAAAAACTTTGGTTTTGGCTGGGGAAATGTGGGACCAAGGTGTTCTGAAATGAGTCTCATGTAAGTAGATGATTGGTGTTTTTCTTCCCACTATTAAACTGTTAGTTGTTCTAAATGGATAATTGTAATTTGGGGGTACAGCCTTTAGCTATAAAAGAATTTGTAGAAAGACATATTCTTTGAAACACTTACAAAGTTCCATAGTTTTACGTAAGGATGGCTTCCTTTTTCATCCTAGAGAGAAGGGACTTTGAAAGTTTTATGGAAAAGGTTCACTTTAACTTGACTTTTCTATCAAGTGAAGTTACGTGTTTTCTTACCAATTATCCATTGTTTTGATAATCTCATTATACCTTACTTATTAAATGCATAATTTATGTTACGTGCTAATTTTTAAAATAACTACAAATCAGCCAGTTTAAATTACCTAGTGCTATATCTAATACTAGAATCAAGGAGAAGATGAGTCCATTAAAACTGACAGGAAATTTCATAAATTTTCCATTATTTTGTTCCTTTGCTGTTTAAAAAACCCAGTAGAATTAATATTTATTTTGCTTCCATTCTGTTTAATGCTGTAGAGATGTATACAATCTAAAATGCAATCACTGGGCCGGCCGAGTGGTGCGGTGGTTAAGCATTGGCTTGGGACGCCAGCGGCCCCGGTTCGGGTCCCACATATGAGGGCCGGTGACACTGCCATCAAAAAATAAATAAATAAATAAACAAAAATAAATAAAATGCAATCACTTTTCAATAACTGATAAAAATATTAGGCCACAAATGTAAACATATTCACTTTTGTGGAACACATAGAATTACGTTTGGGCATGTGTAGCTTGGAAAACACACTCCATACAATTTTAAAGGGCATCCATGTTTAAGAATTACTGATGCACTAAAACCCTCACTTTATTTATTTATTTTTTTTAAAAAAGATTTTATTGGGGAATTGGCGGAGGGGAACAGCGCTGGGGAATCGGGGAAGGGGAACAGACAAGTCGCTGTCTTCCCGTTCCTCAGTTTAGTTGCGGAGGATGTTGCCCCACCGTTGGTATCGTCACCGCGCTCTTCCCGGATGAGGCAGATTGGTCGCTGGCCTCTGGACGTCGCTCACCGCGGCCATTGGCAGCCCACGCCTGGCTGCCAGCTGCTCACTGCAGCCTACGGCAGCCCACTGCAGCAGGGGCTGCAGCCCACACCATCACCGGGGCTCACACACCCCAGCTCCAGGTGAAGCCGTTGTTAGCTCTAGAGGGCAGTGTCACTGGCCCTCATGTGGGATCCGAACCGGAGCCGCTGGCATCCCAAAACCAGCGCTTAACCAATGCGCCACTCGGCCGACCCTAAAACCCTCACTTTATACATATAGAAACTGTGTCTGAGAACCCAGTTCAACCCTCATTAGTGGCAGAAGTGCAGAGTTCAGACACTTGGCTTCTCCATAATGGAGGGTGTTACTCCATTACCCTCATGTTCTTAAATATGCTTTCAATATTGTAGCTGGTAGCTGAATGGGACCTTTTGGGTGGTATATCCCAAAAATGTAATGTCAGAATAATACAGCATCAAGAGAATAAAAACATTAACCAAACTGAATTTGCATCCTGACTGTGTTTGAATGCAGTTGCCTATTGCAGTTATCATTGGGTCATTTAAAGGACCTGCGAGCATTTTGATTAAAATGTGTATATTTGTTCCTTTTCACTTTTAAGGACACAGCCATTTCCAGCTGTGTATTTCAGGATGACTTTGAATTAGTAAAACCCTAACATTACTAAATGAAAGTGTTTATTGATATTAAAACAAGCTTTGATTAAAAACAAATAGCCTTACAGGCATATTTGAGATGTTTCCTGAATAGGTAATGAAATAAACTTCCACTGTTGGTCCTTAGAACAATTATGAGGACAACCTGGCAAGGTGATCTGAGATCACACTCTAGGCAGTAAAGCTGGCCTTCAATCGTAGGACATCTAATTGCAGATCTATTTCTCCTACTGCCAGTTGGAATTTCTTATGATATTTCTCATTATTCACCCCTTCCCCCAACTTATCCTTAATGCTATCAATCCAGAATCCCAAGGTGTCTTGGATATGTGCCTTGTTTCCCCATTGTGAATCCATTAGGATCTGTTTTGTTTTGTTTTTTGAAGATTTTATTGGGGAATTGGGGGAGGGGGAACAGTGCTCGGGAATTGGGGAAGGGGACCAGCCAAGTTGTTGCTCTTCAATCTTCGTTGTGGAGGGCGCCAGTCACCATCTGGCTTCCCGTCTGCAGCTCGTGGTCTCTAAGCTCCAGGTTCTGTGTTCAATCTTAGTTGTGAGTGGGGGTATCCACCATCCCATGTGGGAGTTGAACCAGCAGCGTTGTTATTAAGAGCAGCTTGCTCTATCCACTGAGCCATCTGGATGGAAGCTCAGCTCAAGGTGCCGGCTTCAGTCTTATTTGCGGGTGGGCGTAGCCCACCATTGAACAGGCAATCTTGTTGTTACACCAGCCGAGCCATCCTGCCACCTGTTGGCAGCTCATCAACAACTCAGCTAGAGCACAGTGTTCACTGGCCCATGTGGGAATCGAACCGGCAGCCCTGTTGCTCAGCGCTCGCACTCTAAGCCAACTCTTAACCAACTGAGCCACTCGGCCGGCCCAGAATCCGTGTTTTTGATGACTCCAATTTTTTTTTTTTTTTTTTTTTTTTTTAGCTGAGCCATCCTGCCACCTGTTGGCAGCTCAACGGCAACTCAGCTCGGGCTGGCCTCGAACCGCTGTTGCGATGACTCCAATTTCTGAATTGCGTGGAGGATTTCTCTGTCACTACCCAATTCTAGAAAACTTGATTCATCCTTTGTGTATGTTTTACTAGAGGTTTGTGTGGCTGGATGTTGGGCCACCAGCAAGGTAGGGGCAGCTGTTCAAGTGGGACTCCAGCTTTCCTGCTGCCTCAGTGTGGGTCACTCTGCTTTGAACTGTTTTGTACATTGAGTTTTGCGTTCTTTCGATAAAAAGGTCTATTGCAATGAAGTTTGAAAACCACTGCTTTAGAGATCTCCCCACACCTCCTGTGCCACTTATTATTCTTTTCCTTGTAACAAAGGACCTGTTTTAATCAGCATGTGTCTCTGTATGCCTAGCCTTTCGTCCCCCTTTGAGGAAGAAATATCATCTTCTCCAAAAGCCAACCTTTTGCTGGTGTTTTGACCCTCAGTGTCTTCCTGGTTCCTTACGGATTTGTTGCCATAGGAATCTTTTCCTGTGATATCTCAAACCAGGTACCTTTTAGACAAGTTTTGTTTGCCCCACATTTTGTTTTTAAAATTAGCATGTGTTACTTAATCACATAAGTCTGCATTTATGTCTTTTGAAAATCCACATGATCTGTTCACTCTGGACCCGACCTTGGTGCAGGGCAGGCATCAGCTGGAGTTGTGAACCAGCTGCCCTTTAGATGGGGCCCGCCCTGCGAGTGTGACGCCGCCCCTCCCCACGCACACAGTGCACGCATGTACACTTTTGTTCGGCCCTCTTCACTCCCTGGAGTGACATGCGTAGCCCCTGAGGACAATGGAGTTTGCAGCCGCTATTATCCTTTACAGTCTTTCTAAGCAGCACATCTAGAGAGAAATTCCATTTTATTTGCAAGACATGTAGAATATTTTATCCCTTGGCTACTATGCCTTATCATCAATGAAATATGTTTCTTCTAGTGTGGTATGGCATTATAAAAATACACATGGACCGGTTTAGGGAATGATCCTAAAGTTGAGGGAATCATATGTTCCCTCCTTATTATTCCTTTCCGCCCTAGAACAACTATATTAATTTCTAATATTTAATTGAGACTTCTTGGACTTTTTGTACGTTGCATAATGTATATTCCTTTGAATTTTGGCTTCTTAACCCAGCATTATGTTTGTGAGCTTCATCTATATTTTTACATGTAACTTTACTAAATTTACTTTCATCTTTATGAATAGACCACAATTTAGGTATCTGTTCCATGTTGATGGACCTCTGAGTCATTTGCAGTTTTTGGTTAGGATCCATAATGTCACTATAAATGTGATGTCTTTTGGAGGCCATGTGCATGCATTCCTGTTGGATCCATACCTACAAGTGAACTTCTTCTTGAGACGTACTGGTAGGTTCTTGGTCATAGAAGGCATTGCTTTGTCTTTCAGGGCCTTAGGAAAGAGATATCAGATACGTTGCTTAAATCGTGTTGCAAATACAGTAGTAGACTCGAAATCAGCTCCTAGACCTTATTCCTTCTGTGTGCTACACAGGAAACGAAAACAAAAGAAAGCAAAAAAGATTTCATTTTATTTTATTTGTTTATTTTTTTTTAGCTGAGCCATCCTGCTACCTGTTGGCAGCTCAGCGGCTGCTCAGTCCGGGCTGGGCATCGAACTGCTGTTGCTCAAAGCTCAGCTCGCACTCTTGAGCAAGCTCTTAACCAACTGAGCCACTCGGCCAGCCCAAAAAAGATTTTATGAGACTGCAAAGTAACTCTTTGTTATTGTATATGAATTTTTATGAATTTTAAACCTAAACAAACAAAAAACCTGAATGTATATATACGGTAAGTCCCCAACGTACGAACATTCTAGTTGTGAACTTTCACAGATACGAACGGACCCTCGCATTACGAACATTTGTAGATGCCAACAAATCGCGGAAGTAGCTCATGTTGTGCTGCTGCGTGCTTACTGTGCAGTGCTTGCTGCTGCGTGCTTCCTGTGCAGTGCTTACTGCAGCGTGCTTCCTGTGCAGTGCTTACTGCTGCGTGCTTCCTGTGCAGTGCTTACTTCTGCGTGCCCCCTGTGCAGTGCTTACTGCTGCGTGCTCACTGTGCAGTGCTCACTGTGCAGTGCTTACTGCTGCGTGCTCACTGTGCAGTGCTTGCTGCTGCGTGCTCACGGTGCAGTGCTTACTGCTGCGTTCTTACTGTGCAGTGGGATGGTGGACAGTAATACAGTGCTCAGTGAGAGCCCACGATGTCCGGAAGCAAGAGGAAAAGCAGTGGTGAGGTGGAGGGGACTGCTGGGAAGCGTCAAAGGTGTACAAGACTCACTTTGTCTGGCTTACGAACAAATCCCCCTTACAAATGTTCTCCTGAATGGACCTTGTTCGTAAGTCAGGGACTTAATGTTTTTGAAAAGCTGAATGTCAGATCTTTTCACTTAACTGCTTTGAACTTTTTCTACCTGCAAAGATTTTATAAATTGGTCACCTGGCAGTTTGCCGTCATCTGGCATGGTTCAAAGTGGTGAGTAGTTAATAGTGAGGAAGCGATGCACATTGGAAAGATCATGTTAAGGATGATGGAGACTAGGCTGTAATTTATTGCATTAAATGGAAAATAAGCAGTCGTGAGACACTCCCCTACCCCTTTTTTCTTGAAAGTTTATTCTTGAAAATGTTATAGAACAGATACGTGTATTCATTCGTATGTGAGCATGTGCCATCTTAATCAAATCATGAATTACAGTGTTTTTATTTTTTTGGCTTTGCCTTTGTTCCGTCACCCTTTAAACACAATGCTAAAACATTATTAATTGAATTCTCTCCTGGCACAACTACAAGATGATTTCTGTAGGAAGGGCTTACTGTTACTTAAATCATCATTCTACATAGCAAATTGCCTCTGGGACTTTTATACAATGCAGCTGCTTATGATAGATGAAGAAAATCAAGTACTACTGCACAGACTTTAAGGAATATTAACATATTTTAAGAAGCAAGTAAAATATCCTGTGCACTAGCTTGTGATCTTGTATGAATGGAGAATAAATCCACAGGAATGGTTACTTTTTCTTGAATAGAATGAAGCATGATGGGAATGTAGGCTGTTTTTGATCTTTTTTGTGAATGCGTTTTCAATAGTCAGATTCTTATGAATGGTTTTGGGGGAAAGAAAATACTTCTAAGCCATTTTGAAGATATTTAGAAAATGTAAAGAGTATTTTATGGAGATGGTGTTATCTTACTAGATTAAAAAAATGTTTTGTAGTTTATTTTTTTAAATAGACTTTATTTTTTAGAGTAGTTTTAGGTTCATAACAAAATTGAGCAGAAGGTATAGAGACTTTTCCGTATACACACAGCCTCTCGTATGATTAAAATTCTATTATACATCAGAGCGGTGTGTTTGCTACAATTGATGAACCTATGTTGTTACATCATTATCACCCAAAATCCATGGTGTAATGTAAGTTTTTCATATTCTTGAAAGGAATAGATTTAAATCTCAAATTTTTGTTAGTTTTCTGCCTACAAAATGCTTCTTTGATGTCTGCATTTGGACTCCTTAGCTTTTCTTCCTTTGATTCTTAAAAATATGGCATGGGAAGTATATTTTTTGCTTTTTGCCCTTTTTTTTTTTTTTTTTTTTTTTTTAAAGATTTTATTGGGGAATTGGCGGAGGGGAACAGCGTTGGGGAATCGGGGAAGGGGAACAGACAAGTTGCTGTCTTTTTGTTCTTCAGTTTAGTTGCGGAGGATGTTGCTTCACTGTTGGTATCGTCATTGCGCTCTTCCCGGATGAGGCAGATCGGTCGCTGGCCTCTGGATGTCGCTCATCGCGGCTATTGGCAGCTCACGCTTGGCTGCCAGCCGCTCACGCTGGCTGCGGGCCACTCACTGCAGCCCACGGCAGCCCACTGCAGCAGGGGCTGCAGCCCACACCATCGCCGGGGCTCGCACAGCCCAGCTCCAGGTGGAGCTGTTGTTAGCTGTGGAGGGCAGTGTCACTGGCCCTCATGTGGGATCCGAACCGGGGCCGCTGGCATCCCAAAACCAGCGCTTAACCAATGCGCCACTCGGCCGGCCCGCCCTTTTATTTTTTTTAAGTTTCCTTTTCAATGTTTTCAAAAAATACATTTTACTATACACCTGCCTTTTCTGTTTCTATATTGTACACAGCATAGGTTAAAAGAGATCAGTGTAGCTCCTAGGTCAGACCTGCATGTGCTCTTAGAAAGCATTCATACAGTGGAAATGAACCAAGTGGCCCAGGGTGAGGCAAGAGGGAGTGGTGAGGCTTGGAGAGCCAGAGCTCTTGCCTCAAGTAAAGATGTCAGCTCCAGCTAATTGTTACAGTGAGGCAGTGTAAACCGGAGATGCTACATTTTCTAGTTACATTAAAAGAATTTAAAAAGGAAACCAAATGTTTTAGGCAAAACTTGGCAACTTTACATCAAGTTAGCCCTAATTGGGGTCAAACAAAATTGAGGGCCCAACAATCTGTGGGCTACTATTTTCATTTATATATTTATCAAGCCATTATTTCTATAGTGATTAAGCGTGCTGGGGGCTGTTCTAAAAGCTTTGTAGAAATCAACTCATTGAATCATTGTGAACAACTCTGTGAGATTGGTACTTTTATTATCCCTATTAGAGAGATGATACAAGTAAGATACAGATCAGTTCAATAACTACCAGTTGGTTGATTGGGTTTCTTACCTTTAGGATTTGTGAATTGGTTTCCTCAAAACTACCAGGTAATCGCTTCTTGGCCTTTTGGCTAAGATCAAGTGTAGTATCTGTTCTTATCAGTTTAATATCTGATATGTCCTCTATCCCAGGACAATATATTAAATGGATTTTTGGAGCTGGGAGATGGAATAGGAGCTTGCTTGGTCCACTCCGCGCATCGGCCCGGTATTGAAGTACTTCCGGGAACGGTGCACCAAAAAAAAAAACCTACCAGGTAGACTTCCCAAAAATCTGATCAAAAATACATATATAGAGACATGGAATTTATTAATGATAGGCACACTGTGTTTTATGTTAAATTGTGTGACATTTGTCAATTTAAAAAACTTCAAGTGGGGCCGGCCGAGTGGCTCATCAGTTAAGCGCTGGTTTTGGGATGCCAGCGGCCCCGGTTCGGATCCCACATGAGGGCCAGTGACACTGCCCTCTACAGCTAACAACAGCTCCACCTGGAGCTGGGCTGTGCGAGCCCCGGTGATGGTGTAGGCTGCAGCCCCTGCTGCAGTGGGCTGCCATAGGCTGCAGTGAGTGGCCCGCAGCCAGCGTGAGCGGCTGGCAGCCAAGCGTGAGCTGCCAATAGCCGCGATGAGCGACATCCAGAGGCCAGCGACCGATCTGCCTCATCCGGGAAGAGCGCAATGACCATACCAACAGTGAGGCAACATCCTCCGCAACTAAACTGAAGAACAAGAAGACGGCAACTTGTCTGTTCCCCTTCCCCGATTCCCCAACGCTGTTCCCCTCCACCAATTCCCCAATAAAATCTTTAAAAAAAAAAAAAAAAAAAAAAAAAAAAAAAAACTTCAAGCACTCTTTTTTTTGGCTTAAAAATTGTTGAAAGGTATAGAAAAACAAGTAAATAAAATTCATTTACGGATTCAGCATTCAATCAGTTGTATAATTGGATCCATTCATTACCTGTGACAGTACAAATTTGTTGCACACTAGGATTTGACATGGACATTTAAATAAAATATTGTGTCAGTTTAACAAATCTGGAATAGGCAGCTTCTTAGCTTCAAAAAATATTCTTATTTTTAAAGAATTGTTGTTCTGTTACTCTATGTCCCTCTCCCCTTCCTTTATTTTTTTTCTTAGTGGCATTTATTACCAAATCCAACACATTATATTTTTACCTGTTTCTTCTGTCTCCCGCCAATATACTCTGAACTGCAGGGTAAGCCGCTTGGTTTGGGTGATGGCTAATATCCTAGTACCTGTAACAGTGCCTGACCCATAGTAGGCACTCTGTAAATATTTGTTAAATGAGTGAATGAATGTCCATTGCATCAGCTGCCTTATATAAAGAGACTTTGAAGAATATGCTTTTCACCCTCATGAGACTATCCAGACTTGAATTGCTTTTATCCACAGAGGGAGATTAACCAAACTCAAGAGTATTCAAGGTCATGTTTCCAGGTATTCATACACTCAGAGTTTCAAAAGTAAATTTGTAAGTTAAATGTAGTGACAGTCCTCAGCAAGGCAGAGTAACTCTGAAACTACAAAAATTGTTATTTTGTTCCTCACAAAAATCGGATCTGAATGTAAGGCCCCCGGCCCCAGTGGATAGGAAAGCGGCCTCTGACATCATTAAGAGACAGTGCAGCTGGAAGTAAGATACCTTCTCCAGTGCTGGATACATGGGTTCCCATCTGGTCTCTAGCAGCTTTCGGATACTGGGCAAGCTTTTTCACTTGAATTTCCTCATCTAAAAATGGAGACAGTCCTCGTACTGTGTTCTAGGATCATTTTGAGAATTAAATGAGAGAATTCATGTAAAACAACTTAGCACAGTGCCTGGCACAGGGTAAGCCCTCAAAAGTTGCTATTGTGATTTTTTTAAAAGAGCACTGAGGGGGCCAGCCGAGTGGCTCAGTGGGTTAAGAGCTCACTCAAGAGTGCGAGCTCTGAGCAACAGGGTCACTGGTTCGATTCCCGGCCCGAGCTGAGCTGCCAACAGTTGGCAGGATGGCTCAGCTTTAAAAAAAAAAAAAGAGCACTGTGAGATGAGAGCGATAAAAATCAGAAATAGGACAACAGACTGGACTTGGAGCTGAACTAGGTGCACCCTCCACAACTAAAATCGAAGGACAACAACTTGGCTGTTCCCGTTCCCCAATTCCCCAATAAAATCTTAGAAAGAAAGAGGACAACAGAGTTCCAAATTGTGAGGAATATAGTCAGCTCAGTACCCAATGTGGAGCCTGGCCTATAGGCAGGCAGCTGTGGAGGATGGGCTGTAAAGGTGGCATTCGTACAGTGATGAATTAATGATTGTTGCCAGCGACCAGGGGCCTAGGTGGGGGGCACAGACAATCCACTTGCCTGCAAGACAGAAAGCTCCAATGCCACAGTTAGGCTCACAAGGGGACTCCTGGAGAATTGACCAAGATTTAGGAACTGACATATAAATTTGCAGGCCTTGCAGCCTGTTTCGTCAGGATACTCATGAATATGTCTTTCAAGGGTAAACTTGCATGAAACCCAGTTTTAATAGGCTCATAAACAAAATCAAAGGCCCTGTTTTGTTTTTATTTTTTAAAGGAAGTACGACTGTGGTGCCTGCTCTAATACTTATCAGTATAACTACTCCCTGTTGGCAGATGTACAGAAGAAGCTGAAATTAAAACAGAGGCTCCCTTCATGAGCATGCCATCTATTGCCCAGGGAGCCTGTATGTTTAAAGGCATCAAACAGAGAGTCTGGCGTCTCCATTTTCATGATAGGGGCAGCCTTGCCAGGAGACCGGCTGTTTGATGCCTCTGGCCAGCTTCCCCGTCCTGTGCTGGGATGAACGGTTCCAAGACCTGCCCTAGTGACTCTCAGTTTTCCTACACCCAGGTCTCTCCAGCATGCCTCTCTTCTGATCAACACTTTGTTTCTCTATATACTTTATGACTTGCAGCCTGGCCCTCTTTACAGCCCTTGTAAGCCTGAGAGCCAGTCTTGACCCAAGGGAGCATTTTTCTTTTCAAATGACAAAAGGGCTACTTGTTTCCTGTAATTAGCCAATGAATTCATTCAAACTGTACAGACCTGTAAAAAGTGATACTTTTTTCTCTTGTACCCAGTCCATAAAACACATGTACCCTTTGATCTGACTATTCTACTTCTAGAAATTTATCCTACAGGTAAAGCTCAGGTAACACAGCATTGTTTATAATAGTGAAAAATGGGAAACTCCATTATTCCATCTTCTGTTTGAGCAGAGGCAGGGCCCAGCCCTCCCTGGAGATAGTAAGAGGTAGATTCCTGGGGCCGGCCAAGTGGCGCGGTGGTTAAGCGCTGGCTTTGGAAGCCAGCGGCCCCGGTTTGGTTCCCACATATGAGTGCCGGTGACACGGGCCTCAAAAAAAAAAAATGGTAGATTTCTGTTACCAGACCAGTTTTTACCCAGGGCAGTGGGAACGTAAGCTTCTACCTCTTGTTGATCAGGCCTTCCTTCCAGTACTTCATATGGATTAATAAAACTGCAGTCATGTGATCTATCACCTGTCTTCCTGTCTTGACTATAATTATGGGGGTAAAATAGGTGACCGGGGTCCAAAATGCTATTGAATGCTTTGGCCCAGTATGGCTCCTTAATGTTACTCAGAGTCTGTCCTTCATGCCTTTGTGCCTGTGGTACAGCCTTTCCCAAGTTCATCCCCAGATCTTCCCCCAAGATGGACTTAACTAGGCTACATGTGGGTTATGCTTATTTTACATATTTTATTTGCATATGTGTGTGTGTGTTTTTCCCTCTTTTATTCTAATGTCTTTGGCAGGGGGAGGGGTCCTGAAAGCAGGGGCATCTGTGAGGGTGGGTCCCTAGTTGTACCCATAACTCCCTGGTCAAATGCTTTTGGGTTTGTTGGTAACAAATATAAACATGCTGTAGTTTCCTTATTTTGTCTTTTAAAAAATAATGTCTTAGTGACCTATAAAAGTTCCTCTGAATTCATTGACATTCTGTTTCTTCTAACTTGCCATGACACATTCCCCTTCTGCAATACAATAAATTCTTCCTTTGATCTGTTCCTGGTCATACTGTGTCTTGAATGACTGATTAAATAAATTATGGCCCAGCTAGCCTATGTAATTTAAAATGTCTGTCTGTAGATGAAGGCGATCTTTAGTGAAAAAAAAGCAAGTCACAGAGTAGCATATTTCAAGGATGTCTGGTTTTTTGTTAAAATGAAAAAGGACATCTCACATACCACAAACAGTAAACTCATGAACTCTTGTGTATATATAACATGTAGGTATGTATCAAAGAGGTCTGCAAGATTACACCCCAGACCGTTCACTGTGCCCATTTCTGGGGAGTAGGTAAACCAAAAATATATACTCTTTTGAGGGTCATGGACCTTTTTGTGAGTATAAATGATAAAAAATTTACCCCTATTAAAAATAGGTATATGCAGCAGGATTTCAAATCTCTTTGTTTTGTTACAGCATTGATGAGATGTTGTAGGAAATGAACACTTGCTTACATCAGTTAGCTTATGGTAAAATGGTTTCATTATACATAGTTTCACTTAAAAGCCTCAGAAACTATCGATGACATTAAGTGAGGACTTATGTATATAGAATATTTGGCATTCAATTTTAGGGAGTTCAGGGGCTCTTCTAATTAATAATGACTTTGATCTAACCACTGTGTATCAGTATTATGGTCTAATATCAATCTTATTTCATCTATTTTTAAGTCCCGTTGGAAACTCCTCATTTTGGCCTTCATGATACCCACATTCTAATAATATCTCTGGAGATTCTATGACATTACTTTGAGGCAACTGTAAGGACAGTGGACACTGTCCTGTTTATTACAGAGAAATTTGTTAATATAAAAGAAGGTTTAGCTTATACTTCCTTGAACTTAACATTTTAAAAGCCCATACTGTCCAAATCATTCTCCTAAATTCTAAGAAGGCAATTTTATTTTACATTAGGTGGGACTAACAAACATGTTTTAAGGCCAAATTTATGATATGATAGTTACATTTTTTTATATGCTACATATTTTATAGTAAATTGGGTCCTCTAGACAATCAATACTGGGTGCATAATTTTACTATTTTAAAATTATTATAGAGGCTAATGGTATTATACGTTTGCGTATTTATGTTACTGGGTTTAGCTATGATTGATTTTAGTAACTAATTCCAATTATAAAATTTTTCTGTGGGCAAATGGGATCTACTTTTCAATATCTGTTTAGTACACTTTCTGGAAATGCTTTGGGCAAAATATGGACTTGCTTATATATCTTTAACATGAAACTCAGTAAGTAACCAAAAGCTTGTTTCGCTCCCAAAAAGTTCCAACATTTATTTAGACTTTTATCCATCAAGTAAAGGCCCCACATAAAGCTACCCCTTCTTAAACTGAGGCTTAAATTACAGCATTTTGTCAGCCTTTATTATGCAATATATATCAAAGACATTTGTATGGTTAGTTTTGAAGTTGATTTACAGTGATTTAAGCTCTGGAGGAGAACCCTGAGGCCTACCTACCACATCTTTGGCTCCTCTGTCAAAGCATCTCAGGTACCGTGTCCCACCTGGCAACTAATTCCTCTGTGGGGCACTACTCAGTAGGTACTTGCCCTGTGCCTGTGACACTGCCGGAGCTGGTTGCTAAAGCTTATGGTCTTTCCTGGGAGCAGCGACATTCCGACACTATGAGCAAAACCTCAGCACCCAGATCTTGGCTTCTAGGTTCTGTTTTCTGATAAAGGGTCTGGGCCTCGTTGGAGACATGGCTAGTTCCAGGACTGGGGCAGAGAGAATAGAAGATGAGCTTGGACTGTCTTGTGCCAAAAAGCAAGAAAGTAGTCAAAGAAAAATGGGGACATGTCAAAAAGACACAGAAGCAAGCTTGAAGGGACTCCTTCCCATTAACGAACGCTGGACAAACTGAGCCATTAAAATTAAAAGGATGGAAACAAATTGTAATCTGTTGAATAAAATAGGAAACCATGAGCCCATAATAATAATGATAGATAAATGCATACATAGAAATTTATGCATTTGTAAAGTGTACTTGTGAAGTGTACAATGTTGGTATAATGGTGAGCACAGCTGCCTTCCAAAATACTCATTAATTACAAAGGGAAGAAAGGTGGAAGAGCCTGGAAGACACCACCTTAGTAAGAGATCAAAGTTATCTTCATCAGTAATGGGACCTGAGAAATTGTTTATTACCTGATAGAATGCAATGAGAAACACAGCTTCGCTTCCGCGCTAATCCTCTAAGGATGCATAACCTGAATTTAATCATACAAACTTAAATTGAGGGCATTCTGCAAAGTAATTGGCCTGTAATCTTCAAGGTGTCAATACTCATAAAAGCCAAGAAAAGTCTGAAAACCTGCTGTAGGCTGAAAGTGTCTAAACAAACATGACAGCTAAATACAACTGGTGATTCTGATTTGGGGCCTTTTGCTGTAAAGGCCATTGTTGGGACAATGGGCCAAGTGTGACTAGGCTCTGAGGATTAGAAGGCAGGAGTGCCTCCATGTCTGTCTTGGTCTTGATGATAAATTATGTAGCATCTAAAGCAACATTCTTAAACTTTTCAGTTTTAAGAACCTTTGATACTCTTAAAAATTATTAAGGGCCCCAAAGAGCTTTTGTTTATGTGCAATATAGTTATCAATGTTTGTTGTAGAAACTCACCCTGAGTAATTAAAAAATAATTATTTAATTCATATAAAAAATAATAAAGCCATTACATGTAGAGATAACATATTTTTTAAAAGCTTTTCAAAAATTTTTAAAAATTATATATATATATATATATATATTTTTTTTTTTTTTGAGGGCAGTGTCACTGGCCCTCATATGTGGGACCCGAACCGGGGCCACTGGCTTCCCAAGCCAGCGCTTAACCACTGTGCCACTCGGCTGGCCCGAGACAACATATTTTTTAGTAGGGAATATAGCTATATATTCTGAAACAAAATTCAGTGAGAAGAGTAGCATTGTTTTACACTTTTGCAAATCTCTTTAATATCTGGCATAGAACACAGTCACATTTGCCTGTCTGCGTCTGCATTCAGTCTGCTACGATATGTTATTTTGGTTGACATACAAGAAGAAAATCTGTTTTTCCACGGATATGTAGTTGGAAAAGAGAAAATGATTTTAATAGTCTCTTCTGGTAGTTGTGGATAGTCTTCTTTAATATTACACCAAGGAAAGCTCCTTCACTGGAGATTTCTTAAAGGTTAGTTCC
Source organism: Aselliscus stoliczkanus (assembly GCA_033961575.1). NCBI lineage: Eukaryota > Metazoa > Chordata > Mammalia > Chiroptera > Hipposideridae > Aselliscus > Aselliscus stoliczkanus. The sequence goes on from CM066736.1 coordinate 120,717,244, forward strand.
AATATGGAATCTGAAAACATATGAATGAATTTTTCATACGCAGTTCCATTAAAATCCATTTGTCTACTTCGCACTGTGATTTGGTCTCTTACCCATTATGATTTTGTAACGTTTGCATTGGTCATTGGAAAATACTGGGTTCTGGAGTTTTGCAGAGCTTTGAAATGTTGACATAGTACAAAAGAAACCCAAAAATAACATTATTAATATCACCGTTAATCTCATCAGAAAAACCTTTTCTCTCAAGCTCATGATGGTAGATACAAGTTTTCCAAAATCCTGAGTTTCACTTAAAAGTTCACATACTGTCGCTTGTTTTTCTTCAAGTGACAGATCCACTTCATTCATTTTTATAGCATATGTCTGCCAAATCTGAATAATAATTTTTTTCTGTCAGTTGTTCTTTCAAGTAAAATGGTGCTGCATGAAAAAATGGGACTAAGTCGGCTCATGACTCAATTGCACAAATGTTTTCCCTCAAGACAGCCATTGTATTAGGTACACAGAAAAAGTGATCCTGCATACTTATCATTTTGTTAAAAAGACATGTGCTCAAGGGTAGGGATTTAATAACATTAATGATTTTACTGCCTCATCAAGGGACATACTTAAGTGAAACTGACTTGTTTCTTCGTTACTACAGTAAGTGAAGAATATAGTGACTTCCAGTATAGTTAGGTGTTACTGCTCTGATAGGAGTTGTACTCACCGTTGCTTTTGTGCTGTCAGTCAACACACTGAGGCAAGCAAATAATGCCTTAGTTTCTTTTTGACTCTTAGGGATCCTCAGGGTCATGGACCACACTTTGAGAACCACTATATTGACATAATTATGACATCTTATTAGCAACTGATTCTAACCTGGTTCAGGAAAAAAAGGTTACTTGTACAGTATTTGCAACTTTTCGTTGCTTGAGATTATTTCAAAATGAGAAAAACATAAATAAGTGATGGTCTTTTAAATGTTGAAAACTGAAATTTATGAGAATAATCATTTGCAAGCTTCAGCAATATACTGGGAAGTTCTTGTGCAGATGAAATGATGTACTAGTCATTTAGCAGAGTTCTTCGCATCTAGGTGATGCTCAGTAAATTGATAATTATAATAGTTATTTCTCCTGTTCAGTTGGTAGAATGTTAACTGTGACCTTGTGCTTTTTACTCTGGGTTCTTTAGGGCATCTTAGATTGGGATGGTATGTGTCAAGTTATTGTCCTTAGTTTTAAGAGTACAGTAGAAAGAGACTAAATCAAGAACTTTTGGTTTAATATGTGAAAACTATGCTCTTTTAACAATTTAAATGAAAGCGGGTGTTTTTTTGGTGTGTGTGTTGAACTACATTGATGGACAAAGTGTTAATTTTTATAAAGTAAATACTCATTTCAATAGCTGATATTAAAATTTTTATGGTAATTTTTCCAGAAGTTCCCGGTTTTGTTTTAAAGAAATAAAAGCAACTATTTTTTTTTTTAGATTTTATTAGGGAATTGGGGGGTGGGAAGAGCGTTGGAGAATCGGGGAAGGGGAACAGACAAGTTGCTGTCCTTTGTTTTTCAGTCTAGTTGTGGAGGACGTTGCTTCACTGGCACATGTTGGTATTATCATTGTGTAAAAGCAACTCTTACACTTCCTTTTTCTGAGTACCAAAGTGAGAGACTCAGGTCTTGTACTTTTTTCATGTGGCAAGATTTCACAAAATCAGAATGGAATCTTGTAAGAACAAAATAACAGGTTAAAATTATAAGGTTATTCAAAAAACAAAACAGCAACAACAACAAAAATCAGCATTTTTAGAAAATAAAGGACTGGGTGACATTTGGCTTCTAATTAATTTTAGCCATTTTTCTCTTTGAAAAACGGGAGGAATATATATCGCTTTTGCTTTCCAACTTGGTTTTTAGTTCACGGTTATCCTCTGGCCCAAATCTCATTGGAAGTAATTTCATTCTTCAAGTCAGGAAAGAGGAAAAGTAAGCTATCTCATGAAAAAACTTGCTTTACTAAAGAAATAACAGAGAAACATTTTATGTGATAAAAACATGCTGAGACATGGTCATAGCAACATTGCCTCATATGTGAAACTGGGAAGACTGTTTCAGCTCTAAGATATGATGGTTTATTTACCAGATTTCTAAAGCAAATGGATAAAACGATTGTGTCCTCTCCCTCCCCAAAGCAGTGTGTCTAATCAATCATAAAATCCTTCAGAAAATAGCTCCAGTCTCTCTCAGCTGGCCTGCCTCCCATTCCCACTGCTGCCCCCCTGCTTCGGGCCCTGTTCCCTCACGGAACTAATGCAGCAGCTGCTATGTTCTCTCCCTGCCATCGTCCCTTTTATAACAGGCTATGTGTCTTCTCTGCCACTAGGATTTCCTTCCTAAAAAACAAGAATGATCTTGTCACGTCCCAGCTTCATAGCCTCTGCTTTGTACTCATAACACAGGATGAGATGTAGACTTGTTCCAGGGCCGCCCTCATAGGCGTTCACACAGGGCCCCATGTTTGGAAGGGCCCAGGCTTGGTTTTATGCTCTGTTGTCGCCATCTTGAAATTCTTAATACTTTTTGGACAGGGGGCTCCTGTTTTTGTTGTTGTTGTTTTTTGTTTGTTTGTTTTTGCACTGGGCCCTTTAAATTAAATTATGTAGCTGGTCCTGCTTGTTATCTTGGCACCCCCAACCTCCACCAGCTTCCTTCTTCAGAATTTTTTCTTTCAGTTTCTCTCTATGTGCCACATATTCCATCCGCAGGAATTTTTTACAACATGCTGTTCCGTTCTCCCACTTTCTGCCTTTGCCTACTTTTCCCCCTTCTCTGTATGGCCAATGCCTACTCAAGGACTCAATGCAAATATCACCTCCTATTTAAAATCCCACTCTGCAAGTGCGAGTTGCTTTCTCTTTGCATGCTTTGTTCATATTTATTAGAGCAACAGTTGGGTTCACGCATAACCCCTTCACCAAAATGTGACCTATTTCAGGGTATCTGCCATTATCCTCAGGGTAAAGTCTGACGTATGGACACTACTCAGTATGTACTTCTTGAATTTATTCAGTCGAAACGTAGTTATTGAGCTCCTGTAGTGTACCAGGTACTGTTGGGCTCTGAGTGTGTAGTGGTAAAGAAAAGCAGACATGGACCCTGCTCTCAGAGAGCTGACAATTTAGAGAGTGAGGTACTTTGCCTGGTTGCAAAAGCCTGTGTCCCTGAATTAATGAATGAGCAAAGGCTAAGGTTTTAGGGTCTAGATTAAGGATGGGAAGTATTCTGCCTTCTTGACTAGTGGTGGTGGTAGAATATTATAAACATTGGAATACCAGAGAATCTTGCATTTGGAAGCTGTCCTCAGTTCATTTTGTGACTAAAGAGAAGGGTGGGCCTCAGCAGGGTTCTTTGCTTCTTTCATCAAATCTGAGACACCACTGATCATGAAACAATGCAGCTTATAAGCCTCAAGAAAGTCCCATGGCCAAGTAAACTGGGATGCCATTCAATGATAGAGCACCCTGATTCCAAGGATAAAAAGTAAATAAAAATGTGTATCCTGGAATAGATAAAACATAGTAATTCAAATGTTAACCTCAAGCCAATTGAGTCAAAGAAATACTTGGACACTAAAGGCATGGCTAAAAATAGTATATCATGACCATTGATTTCATGGATGATACAGAAAGAAATAAATCACTTTTTAAAGCAGAGTTGGATATGCATGGTCAACTTGAAAAAGCATATGCAGCTTATGCCAAGAGGAAAGAGTTAATGACACAGATAATGCTTACAGCAGTCTGTGCTATTTAGGAAAAAACAACCAACTATGTGTGATGTCATCATCTTTGTAGCTATTGGCAGATACAAGAAAAGAAAACAGTTGTGTAAGGCTTTACAGTTTCTTAAAATACATTCTCATGTGCCATGACATGTAATCCTCACAAGGACTCTATAGGGTGGGTGTTATTTCTTGTGGTCATAGAATTCCTGAAGGTTAAAGCTTGAGTGAAGGGCCCTCAGCCAATGAGGGACTGAGCTGGCACCCAAATCCAGGGCTGCTAATTGCACCCCACACTTTTCCAAACAAACTCTGTGTCTTGGTCAGCTCGGGCTGCCATAACAAAAGATCACAGCCTTGGTATCTGAAACAACAGACCTTTATTTCTCTCAGTTCTAGAGACTGGGAAGTTCAAGATCAAGGTCCTGGCAGGTTCCGTTTCTGGTGAGGACCCACTTCCTGGCTTGTAGCTAGCTGCCTTCTCACTGTGTCCTCACATGGCCCTGCCTTGGTACCTGCCTGTGTGGAAGAGAGAGCTCTCTGTTTTCCTCTTATTATGAGGACGCCGGTCCCATCATGACGGCCTCACTCTCGTGACCTCATCTAAACCTAATTATCTCTAGAAATACCATCACCTGCGAAATTAGGCCTTCAAGGTACAAATTTTGGGGAGGCACACACATTCAGCCCATTACACTCTGCTTCATAGTATTAGCAACATCATCTTGGAATCTTAAGTATAGTAATGTTAGGGATATTTTCTGCATTTTTCCTACCTCAGAAAAGAAAATTCAGATGTTTCCATTGGCAGGCCCTCCTCCCCATCCACTCCCATATAGAAAATACATATCCTTATTTGAAAATTTCTTCAAAGGTGCTTTCACCAAGTTTCTACAATGCAGACTGAACCAAGGGTAGATCTCTGAGTTTTAAGAAGAATGGGACCTATTCATGTCCTATCAATAGAACAGATTCACATGGTGTAAGGTTTTTATTTATTACAGATAGGTGTTCTAGTTAAATACGTTGTAATGAATAAAATATAATTACCTTGGCTTAAAATAAAAAAATACTTGGTTTGGGATGGAAAACGGATGATGCTATAATTAATTTTTTGATTTGACTGAAAGTGGGTCTCCATGTGAGATTAAAATTGTCTTAAATATATTTTCAAGAGCAGTGTAAAAAGGGCCATTATTTGTATAGCATCTCGAATAATTATAAATAAATGGGCCCTTAAAAATGGAGTCAGATGAATTATTTCCTTCTAGGTCACAATCACCTTTTCTCTGCAGCTACATCAGGGAGGCTTTCTCTGTGGAAAAATGTCTCACCCCAGGGGGTCAGGGATGGAGGGAGATGGCAAGGTCTGGGAGAAATAAAGAAAATAAGAAAGGAGGGAAGTGGAGAGAATTTGGTTAGGGGACTTTTTGTTTGTTTGTTTGTTTGTTTTTTAGCTGAGCCATCCTACCACCTGTTGGCAGCTCAGCGGGAGCTCAGCTGGGGCTGGGCATTGAACTGCTGTTGCTCAGAGCTCAGCTCACACTCTTTTTCTTTGTTTGTTTGTTTTAGAGGGCAGTGTCATTGGCCCTCATATGTGGGACCCGAACCGGGGCTGCTGGTGTCCCAAGCCAGCTCTTAACCACCGCGCACTCTGCCGGCCCTAGCTCACACTCTTGAGCGAGCTATTAACCAACTGAGCCACTTGGCCTGCCCTTAGAGGACTTTTTATTCTTTGTTTTCCCCTTAAAATTAGAGACAGTGCAACAGACTCATTGTACTTTTTACATGTCTAAATATTGTAAAACATTTTATATGAAAATGGAGGGTTTTTTTAAACATGCAATATTTTTATAGTTATCAATTGAATTTAATGAATTTAGATTTAAGAAGAATAAAATTGGTAGGCATTGAACATAGTACTATTTCCCCAAGAGTTTCTCCTCTCTCCCTAATTATCTACTTTAGGACTGGGGATAGTGAGAGTGGTCCACAACTCAAATATCCTCAACCTCATCTCCAGGCCCCTGAGTTAAGCTCTTAGAATACTGTGTTCGTGAGACTGATGGTTTCTCATAACTCTCAGATGTTTCTGTTGGTGTGAGAATGACAGTGCTCGGGTAAGGCAGATGAACTGACTTGCTTCTCAATTTATCTTAATGCTTTAAAATGCCTATAGTAAGTACTTTATGTTATTATGTCTCATGTAGACATCTCTTATCAACATGTAGTTTTATTTCTATAGAGAAAAGTTCAAGAAGTACTGAGAAGATGATTTTAATGTGTTGGCCTAGATGTGTTTACTCATCTAACACACATTTGAGTGACCTTCGCTATATGCCAGGTTTTGTGCGAGGTGCTGGGAATACAAAGATGACAAAGAAAGATTTGTGTTTATTAGGAAATAGAAGCTCTTCAAGTAACATATTGTGGTAAGTGCTTACTAGGGTTATATGGAAGCTCTGTCTTTAGGAACAAAGCTGAGAGAGTAAGTGAGTAGCGTTACCTTGGAGGAAATGGGAATCGTGAAAAGTCATCCACGGAGGTGGTGACACAGTTTGAATCTTAAATGATGAAAGTTTTGTTTGGAAAAGATGGCGAAGGGTAAATGTAACAGGAATTCATAATGGATAGTACCTGAAACTGAGGGGGGAAAACAGATTGTTTATTTGGAGCAGATGTAGGGACAAAGGAGACTCTCTATGTTATTGTTGATTTTCATTAATAGAAAAATTGTAAATAATGCATGAGTTTATGTAGATTAGGCCTATTTTCTACCATTCTCAGACCTAATATCCCCAGACATCCAGGGGGCGAAAATGCAGAAAGTCTTTCCATGACCTCTAAAATTATTCTTTGATAAAGACTGTTAAATTTAAGAGACGTCAATTTGTTGGGCAACATGAAACTAGTGATGGGCAGACCTAGAAGTATGTTAAACATAAGACTATTCTGAATGTGTTCCTGACCATTCTAGGTTTGAACCTAAAAATGTGTTAGTTGTTTATTGGTTTTTTTTTTAAAGAGGGCAGTGTCACTGGCCCTCATGTGGGATCCGAACCTGGGCTGCTGGCGTCCCAAGCCAGCTCTTAACCACTGCGCCACTCGGCCAGCCCAGAAATGTGTTAGGTTTAATTTTGAGAGGTGCTTTAGCAGCATCTTGAGACTACTTGTGGGTGTAGTTCCTTCTCTGTCAATTCCAGACTTGACCTTGAACTCACTCAGGATCCTCTGAGTAAAAGGGAGCAGTGTGACGTAGGAGTGGGGCACCCATGCTTGGAGGTGATGGAATGGCTTGAGATAGTGGGGACATTCATTATTTCTAGCTCTACTGTTATGACTAAGACTTGCTTTCTGTTATTCCATAATTGTGGTTATGTGGTTTTCAATGGAATAGTAGATAAGAAGGGAATGAATGGTATCATCAGTCCAGCTATTTGTTAGCTTCATTACCTACTATTTAGCCCAAGTTGATTTTTCTGCCTCCATTTCTAGTGAGTGGACTGCCTTGAGCAGCTCCTATCGATCATCAAGAGAGTTTTGCTTCTTAGTGTTTGGTCTTAGCCACTAGGCTCAGAGACAGTGGGCCAAGACCGTCTCAGACTCATTGCAGTCTGACAAATGAGAGGGGCCGTGATTATATTTGGCCACGACTGTAAGTGGCAGGGTGCCAGCGTGTCCAATTTCAAATACTGAATGGCTTAAATCAGGAGGAATAATCAACAGTATTGAGTATCTTTGCATAATGGTGTGTAGTATTCTCATAGTGGAATTCTTTAGTTCTTTATTTTCTTTAAGAATGTACAACCCCAAGATTTTTACTGTGAGACACTGAACAAATGGAGAGCCTGGAGGGAATGCCACATTGTCATTCTTCAGAAATTTAATTGAAATGTTCAGTGCAGCCCCAGTAAAAACTGAGACTAAACAAGTAAGGATAACCAATAAACTTTTGAAAAAGATTAATAATAAAGGAGCCTTCCACTGTCAGAAATATTAAAAAGTTATCTTAAAGCTAGAATGATTCAAAGTAGGGCATTATGAAAGAACAGAGAAATAGTGTAATAAGCAGACTGTAACTTGGGAATTGGAACCTGGTAAATACAAGCCACCCTCTGGCTTTGTACTCCCACCGCGATCAGTTCTTGGATGTGGATGTCACGCGAAGGGCATGATCTTGGGTCCGGGGACTCTGAAGCTGAGACACTTCCCGAAGGGGCTGGTACCCGAAAGCTGCCTGCTGATGATACTCTGGCAGCTGGGGCAACCAGAATTTCTTCATAGGGACAAGTTCCAACCTCCAAATTCACTTGTTTGTATATCTTTATCCTACACATTTGTAAGGGCATTGATTTGAACTCGTCATAGGTCCTACCTGGAGGAGAGACTTGACAGCGACTGTCATCCCTGAGCCTTGTGGTGGGCAGGGGTCAGTATACTCAGAAGTACTCCTCCATCTCGGTAAAGCTCTCCTTCCCCAGCAGCGGGCTGTTGCTGAGTTGTGCTCTGGTGGTCTTATGAAGTGCCGTGGGTTGTGGGAGCTGGCGAAGGTAGTGATTATGTGTCTGTGGTACGTATTTCTGTTCCAGGTGCTTAGTACAGCCTTGTGCTGATGTTTAAAATGAGAAGACTTGTGTTCACCTGGGTTGGCTTCTGTTGGTGGGATCAGATGAGGGCTGATAGGCTCTGGGAAGGAGGAAGATGCCTAGATTTATTCCCCTAGGTCCTGAGGGAGCCAGCTTACCTCCCTTGTCACCGCAGCCTTTTTGAACACCTGTCACACTTCTCTTCTGATTGCCCAGGCTCAGAGAGAGGCATCTCCTGTGCCACCGGCCCTCATGTAGGATCCGAACCGTCCCAAGCCAGCTCTTAACCACCGCGCCAGTCGGCCGGCCCCATGCTGCTATTTTTGATTCACACACAACTTGGTGGTGGCAGTCAGGTGGTTCCTGGAATCCTCAAAGCCCGTCCATGGGCCGTCAGGAACATGCATCCCTGGGAAAGGGAATGTGAGGAATCCTGGGGAAATTTCCCTCACTATACAAGGGACATATAAGGGGCACATCCCATTTCTACCTGAATATTACCACCTGTACGGGATGCTTGAAAGGGCAGGGGCCCCCCTGAAACCAGGAAGGGAACCAGCCTAAGGGAATAGGAGAGGATGGAAAGACTCTGGGTCCCTTGTCACATTGTTGAGTAACTGAACAACAGACCCAAGTCCTTGTCTTCACAAAGCTTAATTCTAGTGGGAGCAGATGACAACAAACACATGTGTTATTAAAATACATAGTGTGTTAGGGGGTTAAGCGTGATGATGGGATACAGTGAAGCAGGGAAGGGGGCAAGGAATGTTAGGGGAGGAGTGGCTACGTTTTTCAATGGGAGGGCGTTCAAGCCAGGCTTCTCTGAGAAGGCAGCATTTGCGTAAAGGCCCAGCCAGAGACAAAGGATGCCAAAGAGCACTCCAGCAGAGGGAACAGGACTGTGTTTGGAGAACATTCTGTGTTTAAAGAATTGTAGGGGCTTCTGTGCCCAGAGCTTGGGAGCAACTGGGAGAGTAAGTAGGTGGAGATGAGTTCAGAGAAGTGTTAGGCTGCTGTGAGAGACTGGCTCTGACTATGGGACATCTCGGAGGTTTGCGAGGAGGGGAGGGACACGGTCTGACCTGTGTTAAAAAAGAGAGCCCCCCCAGTAGAGGCAGTGAAGATAAGTTAAGAGGAAAATAGCAGGGTTAACTGAACTAGAATATGATTCAGGGTAACCTGGGTGTAAGTTTAAAATTTTACTTATCTTGAAAAACTTGTATCAGAAGCCATTTTGCTTATTCTAGTGTGAACACAAAGAAAGAACTTACTTGAGGGTCCTTACTATATAACATTCTTTCCAAAATGGTCTCTGAATTTTTTTTTTTTAGTAGCGTATCTATACCAGACTCTACAATATAAGCAGATTCACCAAATCCTGTGAGATTTAAAAGAGTAAATTTGATTAAGTGATTGTGAGGCGGGGGGCTTTTATTACTAGACAGAAATTTTCCTAAATGTCAGTATATGGTGCTAGTATGGCAACATACTGTTAGCTTTTCTCAAAGAGATACACTTGTCTTATTCCTGAATAGTTTTACATTTAATAAAAAGTGTCCTTTAGCCTTTTGATTTTTTTTTCCCTTGTGAATTTGTGGGTCTAATAAAGGCAGAGTTATTTACTTCTGGTAAATTCTGCAAACCATTTATAGTAAAGACATGTTGGACCAACTGTTGTGAAATGACAGTGCTCCGTTCGAGGAATACACATACTAACTCACTTATATTGGAAAGTAAGTATGCCTTTAACACCAGATAAGGTATTTTCCAGGTCAGTTATTATCCTCTCTAGTTTATTCATGGATTCCTACCTAAGGTCAATACTTCTCATCGAATCTCACTAAGAATCAAATCTCTCCTGAACCAGCGCTTTAGTTTTCAATGTAAATCCTTTTAGATCGTGATCGGAAACCTCCTTTGTGGATTAACGCTGCATACTCTGTGGTGAGCCAACATTAATTTCGAATGAAGAAAAATTTATTTTGGAAGCTGAATTTTTTTTTTTTAATTGGGTAATAGTATGTTTTTCCAGGAACCATCAGCTCCAAGTCAAGTAGTTGGTTCAATCTAGTTGTGGAGGACGCAGCTCAGTCAGCCATGTGAGGATTGAGCCGGCAACCTTGGTGTTATGAGCACTGCACTCTAATCAGCTGAGCTAACCGGTCACTCCTGGAAGCTAGATGTTTAAATTAATTTTTTGGAAGCCTCATCAAGTTCCAAAGAATAAGCTTTTTTAGCTCACCGCACTTCACTAAGTAACGTGAGAGGGGTTAGTTGAGGAGAGAAAGAGGAGGCTAACCTTTGTGGAGTGCCTCCTGTATGCCCGTGGGTAACACCTGGGTCTTACACTCTAAGTTGGGTGGTCCTACCTTCATTTTCACAAGGGAATACAGGGCTCATGAAGGATGGCATGGACAGGCTCAAGGAGGACATGTGACTTGCTCAAAGTCATTTAACAGGTAAGTGTGGAAATGAAATTGGTACCTACATCTGGGTGACCTCACAGTCCATGCCATCTTCTCAAAGGGGCTCCCTCACGAAGGTAGCAGTAATCCTTATAGGTGCCTCAGATGAGATGAGTTTTGTTTCTCCACGGTCTCGTTTCCGGACATGCGATTTCCATGAGCTCTGTCTGGACCTCACTAATCGTGTGCAAAGAGAGCACTCTTTCTTGTGTTACCTTGTAGCCTTATTACTGTGCAGTTGGTGTGGATTTTTAAATGTAGTGACTGTTAACTATTAACCAAGCTCCTCAATTTCTATATGATCCTATTTGTTTTGTTTTCATCTGAATAAGATGGACTTTTGTTTTAATATTTCACATACTTTTAAATATTTTACAACATAAAGACTTTTTCCTGAAATTAGGAAGCATCAGTTTGCAATTAAAATCACAAAACCGGTGATATTTAGAGTATATTACATTATGATAGGAATCATGTTTTATTGTTAATATTTGTACCTAAGAGTCTGAAAAATAGTCATTGATTTATAGAAGGAGAGCTGATTAAGGAACACCCAGCCGGCTCTGTGACAACACTGGAGTTTTTATTGCAGATCTCTTGTGTTGACTCTGTATCATCTCTTAGATGGTGTCATGCTCTAAATTATCCTTCTCTAAATTTCATATCAAATTGAGGGTGGGGGGAGAGTTTGAAAGGATAGTGTCATCAAATGTTTACTCTTAATTGCCATGTATTAATTTTCTCCCTCTCTCTCTCTCCATTTGTGTTTTTTTCCCTAGGAGAAAAATTCAAAGTGGAAACAAAGACCATTGCTGTTGACTTTGCATCAGAAGATATTTATGATAAAATTAAAACAAGCTTGGCAGGTCTTAAAATTGGTGTTTTAGGTTTGTATCTTTATTGCCACATTTATAAATTCTTCTTGTATTTATCATTTGGCTTTTGCCATGTACATTTTCTTTTTGGATGTTAGGTGTTCCGTTGGTAACATAACTAGTGAGATGAAAATTGTCTCGTTAATACTATTGATCATTAGATGATATTCTATATATGCTTGAATCTTTGTGTTTTTAGTTACATTTTCATGATTATTTTATAATTTTGGTTGTTTGCCTGCTTTATTTCCAGTCTCTCATTCTCTCTGACCCTATTTAGAGATAGTTATAATAATCATTTAAAGTAGGTGATTCCGACTCCTATTTACAGTTGCGGAAATGAAGGCTTAGAAAAGTGTTCCTTAGCCTTTTGTTCATTACCGTCCCCTTCCCCCACAGGAGCCTTTTTAGACATTACTTTCCCTGAAACTTCCCTCCCGTGAAATTTTTGATAGCACAGATATACTGTACATCTCCTTTATGTGTTGTATGTATATCTGTGCTTTGTACATGAAAAGAATAAGACCTCATAGACCCCATTCCTGAACCAATTTAGGGGAGACCCCCCCCCCCCCAGCCAAAGGAGTGGCTTAGACATTAGAGACTAGCCTAAGGGCACACAACAACTGAGCGGTGCCACTGGGATTCAGCCCTCTTTTGTTTTCTTGTTTTCCAAGTCTACTACTCCCTTTTGCTACACCGAGCTACCTTCGCTCTTATTGCCAAACATGGATGTGTTTGCTGAGGGGTTGGACCTTGTTATGGAAAACAATTCAGCAGATTATAAGGGAAAAAATGGCCTCTGAAAAGTTGCCTGCCATTCTTTGAGACTTTTCTAGAAAGAAACAGGGCATCTACAATAGTTCAGCAAACCTTGGCTTCTTGACAACACCTCTTTATCTCACTGCTTAAATTCGTGTGAACCTGGTATTTGCCATTGTTTTCTTTATCGGGCTATAAAAGGAAGAAAAATGAAAACCCTTTAAAAAAAATGTTTCCTCACATTTCTTTAGTCAAGACCCTACCTTCCTTCCCCATACTATGATGGTCTTTTAGTTGATTTCTTGATAAGGCAGTTTTTAAAAAGTTAAACACCCATAGCCCTCTGCAGCGCCCTTGGCCCTGAGGTTAACCCTGGCTTTGACAAGCCATCTTTTTCAGCTCCAGCCTGGCCCACATCACGCATCCCCATGCCCCACCCACCCACACTGCCACTGCCCCACTTACAGGAGCACCCCTAGCAAAATCAGAATGAAAACACAGGTCTAGTTTTTGCCTTGTGTCCATAGGTTTTGTTTCTGATCTTTGCTGTATTGCCTGGAGTCTTGCACAAGTTCCTCTTCCTTAGCTTAGATCTGGAATACCGATAGCACCACCACCATCTGTAAAATCCTTGACTTCTTTCAACTTCCAAATCAGTTGCAGCTGTAGCTTACTAGGTTAGACACTGCCGTAGTCCATCTTAATGTCTCTCAAAGTAGCCGTGGACCGGAGAAAGAAGGCTGGCTCAGGCGACAGGTGCATCGAGGAGCCCTGAGGAGAGGACAGTGACCTGCAGTGTGTGTTCTCAGAGGACAGCTTTCTTTCAGAAGTAGTTTGGTTAATCACAATGGTCCTTAGCATTAGATGCATGTCAGCTGCTTTTCACTGGGTGACTATAGATACTCAGGGACTACACCACTGAAGATGGAACATGTTGGGCGTCGGGTTGCCACAGGGCTGGAGGGTTATAGAAGGCCCTCTGCATCTGGCCTTCTTGAGTCGGTGTAAGGAAAGCCTACTTTGTGCACTTAGGCACAGTCCATGGCTCTGTTAAGGGTGAGAGCACGGGGCATGTGGTTCCCAGCATGTTTTCGCTACTTCTAGAATCCTAGGACTTGTGTCAATACATAAGTGTTGATATTTAGATAGACACAAGGATTGATATTTTCCTCGTCCATGTATGCTAATGGAACTATTGCTTTTGTAGTCCAGCTCCTCAGTAAATTGCAACCTGTGAGTTAGCAGTTCCCTGCCTCCCTCCCTGCCTCCCTCCCTCCCTCCCTCCCTGCTTTCCTCATCAATGAATGAGGTATAACAATGAACAAGAAAGCACCTGACTTGAGCAAGTATAATATTTTAATAGGAAAGACAACACTGAACAAAAATATTTATCCGTCATGAGTGTTGCTCATGGAAGGGCGGGGTGTAACAGGAATATAGAAGGGAAGAGGGGATTGATATGGGGACGAATAAGAAGCCAGTGGGGTAGAAGATTGAAGAACTATTCAGGAAGTCCATGAAGGGGGACGCAGAAGGAAGAACTCATGGGTGACTTTCAGGTTCCTGGCCTGAGGGTCTGTGTCAATAGTGCCATTTACTAAAATGTAGAATCCGGGAGGAGGATCCTTTTGGGGTTCCTCTAGGATGTCCAGTGGTGTTGGTGAGTTGGTAGTTGGCTATGTGAACCTAGGTTTCAGTAGAGCTCCAAACTAGGGATAGAGTTTGGAGATCAGTCATTTGTGAGTAATAATATTGAAGCAGTGAGACCCAAGATAATCCAAGGAGAATGTTGAGAATGTAAAGATAAAACAGGACAGAGCTCTTAGTTATCAAAGGCTGCCAGGAATGAAGGAGGGATAATTTTTTGCACAAGCTCAGCACTGTCCATTTGAAATATAATGTGAGCCCCATATGGAATTTTAACTTTTCTAATAGCCACATTTTAAAAAATTAACAAATGAAGTTAATTTTCATAATGTATTTTATTTTAACCTACTTGTATCCAAAATAGTATGACTTTAGCATGTAATCCATATGAAAATTATTGGAATATTTTGCATGCTTTTCCCTTAGTAAGTCTTCGAATCCAGTGTGTATTTTACATTTGCAGCATATCTCAGTTCCAGCTAGCTACATTTTAGGTGCTGAGTAGCCACATTGCCTAGTGACGGACATCTAGCTGTTGTTCATCTCTACTGTCTCTCATCCTCGGTTTGTGTGGGAGAGCCATAAATACAATTTCTAGATTTTTCGTATGCTTTAACATGGCTTTCAACCAGGGGCAGCTTTGCAGTATCTGGCAATGTCCAGAGGCCTTTCTGTTTTGTCACTAATTGAGCAGGGGCAGAAGGAAGTGCTACTGGCCCCTAATGGATAAAGGTCAGGGACGCTGCTAAACATCCTACAATGCACAGGACAGGCTCCCACAGCAAAGGAATATCAGCCTAAAATTTCAACAATGCTGTGGTTGAGCAACTCTGCTCCAAAATTATACCATAATTAAACAGTTGTGATTGAATTCTTATTGAGACACACACACACGCACACACTCACACTCTCACATACACTCTTTTACTTTTGTTTTCTAGTTGGTTACAGATCAATAATAAAAATAATTGTAAGGTGATATTTGCATAATCCTTTAAAGTTTATATCGTCCCTTCCACATATGTTACCATATTAGCTGGCTATATGCTTAGGTTTCTTCCTACTCTACCACACCTGTCTCCTTAATCATAAGCTTTGCATAATTATTATTGACAGTTATTAGCAGATATCTTGTACTTGTATTGCACTGTAATTTTAGTTTGTCAAGATTTTTGAGGGAACTAAATATTATCTTATTGCTAGGTCATGTTCCAACTCGAACTCATAGTTTCTTCTCCAGTGTGGACTTAGAGCTTGATGCTTTCTTATGACTACCTGGGTCTGTAGCCCCTTCACCTTCTTTCTTTCCTCCCCTCCCCAATCCCCCAATCCAGATCCCACGTAGCCCCACCTCTGTCTAGTAAGGTGGAAATTTTATTCTTCTTTCTCCTCTGCTTAATGCCAGCCTCACCTTTGTAACATTCCCTAAAAGAATAAACGTATAGATTGATTTCTAATAAGATCTAGCAATCAATATTAAGTCATAGGAAGGGAATTTTTTTGTACTGAATATTAATGAAACCAGTAACGATAAAAAGAAAAATAAATCACCAAGGTACACTCCATTTGTTTGAATAGCTTTAACCACCAATATATAGTCAGTGCTTAATAAAAAAGAAAATTAGTATTTTCAGAACTACAAAGGAAAATGCTAAAGCCCTTTGTCATGAGAGAAATACTAAGTTTTCAGTAAGATAAGTGGAAAGAAAACAGCCATGAATTGTGTGAATTTATACTAAAAGGTCACCACAAGTTGATAAGACTAAATGCAGAAGGTTGAGAAGTTGGATTCTTAACTGTGTTATGTAAAATAAGTAAGCATCTGCTGTCTTATCTCAAGCAAATGCCAAGAAACACAGATTTGAGAAAGCTTAAAAACACTTCAGCTATTCAGATAAAATGACATCAGCACTGCTTTGAATAAGCAAACTATTGGTTAACCAAATGTGACTGCTATAATGCTTACTGGATTCCTCAAGAGAGACTCTCATTGTGTGCCCCAAATTGCCTTGGAGGACTTTGCGCAAACATTGCAGGAGGTGTAATTTACCAAGGCTAAAGGAGTAGCCTTGGATTTCAAGTATGCCACAGATAATACTTTTTTCAAATTCCACAACTGTGACTTTTTAACTTTGAAGAAGTGACACTCTTTATTCTAGAAGAAAAAAATAAAAAGATCATCCTGGAAAAATATGGTGCTTAGTTTGTGATTCACTTTTTAAAAATCAGTTGTCGTTTTATCAAACTTTTAATGTATGCTGTCCTACACCAAGAATTTCCCCACGTCAAACGCTGTTGAGGCCCTTTCCACCCATTCCACCATGGTTTATATAAGTTGTAGAAACAAGAGAATCATTGGGTACAGGGTGACCTGTTGGTGCTGTGCTGGCTTAGTGTATTCAGGCCTAGTTGCTACTTTCAAAAAACAAAATTCATCCTAGTAAATTTGAATATTATAATTGACTTTATTAAGGAATTTGTGAATTGGCAGCATCCCATCTAGCAACTAGAAGGGAGCCCCAAGGTGTTTGTAGGAGGAAGGGTGGAGCTATTAACAAAACAAAAGATTGTTTTTTGACCAGGACATCTTTGGGGGGTGGGGCAGGGGGAGGAATGGCCAGCGTTTCTATCCTGCAGATGGCCTTTTTTCTAAGGGGTTGTAGAGGGCCCACTTGAAAGATTGCCTGGTGCTTGACCAGAAAATTCCAGACTCCTAGATTTCCATTGTTTCTGGGAGAGGTTAAAACAGTTTAGGTCAGGAATTAAATGTAGGTTTGGTATCATGGGTTTTAACACAAGTGACGCTATTTGGGGCCTGTGATTTTCTTTTTAATATTACTCATTGACTTTTGTCTATTTGTACACAGTACTCATAATTTTATTGAGGCATTTTAATAACAATGTGTATAAATAATAAAAATCAATCGATTGCAAAGAATTGTTGATTGTAAAAACTGGAATAGACCTTATTATTCTCTTTTCTTCCTATGCCTTTATAAAGTGAACACTTGTTTCATTAATATACTTGTTAGGTTATTTTTTAATTAGTATCATTCTTTTCTCCTCTCCCAATTCCCCAAGAAAAATCTTTAAAAAAAAAAAAGATTCTTTCTTTGTCTTTAACCTTTGGCATTTTAATTATAATGTGTTTAGGTGTGGGCCTGTTTGGGTTCATCTTGCTTGGGACTCCCTCTGCTTCCTGGCCTTGTGTGTCAGTTTTCTTCGGGGAAGTTTTCCCCGAATGAGGGAAGTTTTCCATCATTATTTCTTCAAATATGTTTTCAATTCCTTGCTCTCTCTTTTCCTTTGTTACCCCTATGATGTGAATAACATTCCATGTTGTCCCAGAGGCCCCTTAAACTGTCCTCATTGTTTTGGATTCTTCTTTGTTTTTGCTATTCTGATTGGGTGTTTTCTGATACCATATCTTCCAAATTGCTGATTCAAACCTCTGCATCTAATCTGTTGATTCCCTGTAAGGTATTCTCTGTTTCAGTTATTGTATTCATTTCTGAGTGGTTCTTTTTTTCTGTTTTCTATCTCTATTTTGTATCCTATCTATTTGTTGAAGTTCTTATTTAGCTTATTGAGCATTCTTATAACTGGTGTTTCGAACTGTGTATCTGTTCCCTCTCTCTCTCTCTCTCTTTTTTTTTTTTTTTTTTTTTGAGGGCAGTGTCACTGGCCCTCATATGTGGGACCGAACCGGGGCCGCTGGCTTCCTAAGCCAGCGCTGAACCACCGCGTCACTCGGCCGGCCCTCGAACTGTGTATCTGTTAGATTGCTTGCCTCTATTTTGTTTATTGTTTTTCTGGAGCTTTGTTCTTCTTTCTTTTGGGGCATATTTCTTTGTGTCCTCATTTTGGGTGCTTCCCTGTGTTTGTTTCTATGTATTAGATAGAGGTACTGTGTCTATATCTGTTTATACTTAAGTTTCTGAAGAAAAGACCCAAGAGTATTGGCTTCCAAATGGCAAACCAGGTAATTAATTGGGTTGGGATCCAGAGATGGCTTCCATACTGTTCAGTCCTCGAAGTCTCAAAGAGAAAGCAGATGTAGGCCTAGGAGAGGGAGCCACAGGGCTGCAGGAGATGGATTCTGGAAAACTTTTCTAGGCTCACTGGAAAGGAAGGAAACTTGAGCATACTAGGAAGTTATGTGGCTTCCTGTTCCCAGTTGATGAAGTTACAAGTAGAAGAGTCTGGCTTCTTCAGGGGATGTAGAAATATATAAAGCTACAGAGTATCTTGCCACTCTCAGGAATTTTACTAATTAGAAATTACTTTTCAGTTGTCTTCTGTTGAAATGTAAATATCTCTGAAAGGGCCAGTGACATCTTTATTTACATCTTATTGGGATTTAGTATATTCAGTTATTACCTGTCTACTTGCTGGATTAGTCATCCTGAGGAAATGGCTATTTTAGTTAGTGAAAGACCTGGAGACATCATTTTGAAATTGAAAAGGAGTCTTAAACAGGAAATTGTAGTGGTAGGTGAGTGAGCAGGCAGGTGCTGAGGGGAGGAAGATTAGAAGGGCAAAATAAAATCAGTTGAGAGAGCACTGAAGAGAAACTTCATATGTTTGGAAGTAACCCCTCCCCCCTCATCCCTTTTGTTTTTTTTTCTGTAGCCCAGGTACAAAATGGCTTAGGACAAAGAAAGGGCAGAGGCTATTAGCCTAGATCAGGGATTGGCAAACTTTTGAGATGGAATGTACCCAAAGGGCCGCATGTCTTGCGAGCCGCAGTTTGCTGACCCCTGGCCTAGATGCAAAGGAAAGGATTACAAGAGTATGATAGGATAATAGCTTGTGGAGACAGTGGAGTTTCTCTGTTATACCAGGATATGATTTTTATGCCTTCTAGGTGTTTAGGAAACTTCCCAAACTTCCTTTTTTTTGTAATGTAGCCACATTGTGTCCCTAAGCCACAGAGTTAGCGCAGACTGCATAAGCTCAGTGGCACAGTCCCCAACAATACTCTGCTTACTTCAGACACCACCTGCAAGTTTGGGGGGGTCCCCCAGCCACCTGCACTTGTGAGCAACTGGCTACAAATTTGGGGATTCCTGTGACCCCTTCAGGTTTAATATTTGCTAGAATTTGGGATAGTATTATACTTATGATTACAGTTTTATTGTGAAGGATATGAATCAAGACTGTCAAATGAAGAGACACATAGAGCAAGGTCTCAGAGGGTTCTGAACAGAGAACTTCTGGGCCCCCCTTGTGGAGTCAGGACTTGTCATATTCTCTGCATATCTGTGTGTTCACCAACCAGACAGCTCCACTGAGCTTAAGTGTCCAGAGTTTTTATTAGGGTTTCACTGTGTAGGCATGATTAATGGAATCATTGGTGGAGTGACGGAGCTCCATTTCCAGCACACACCCCTTTTCCTGGGGTTGGGCTAACTCAGAGCCCCAACCCTGTAGTTACACAGTTGGTCTTTTTGGTGACTAAAAAATTCTGATTCATCTCATTAGTATAAACTCAGGTGTGAGCTAAAGGTCCACGATGATTAACAAAGATACTCCTACTTACTGCTCTGGAAATCCCAAAGGTTGAGAAGTTCCACCCCAGGAACCTGGGACAAAGACCAGACAAAGTCTGTATTATACAGCAGCTTTCCTTTCCTACTTGTTGATCGATTCATTCAATCAATCACATACTGATTCATTCAGCAAGTAAAATTACAGAGAAATAGCAGTAAACAAAGCTGATACTGTTTTTGCTTTCGTGGAATATAGCCATTTAACAAGTAATGGGAATGTGTTGCATGTAGTGAAAAAAGATGTTATTGAGAAAGCTAAAAATGTCAGAAATGATCTCTGTGAGAAAGTAATATTTATAATAAGTTGAGATCTGACGGCTGGTTAACCCTGGGAGAAGTGATGTTGGAAAGGTTTCTAGAAACAGTACTACAGAAGCCCTGAGGTAATGTGTTTAGCAAGCTGGAGGAACTGACAAGATCTAAATCTAGAGCAGGGACTGCAAAGGACGGTGGCTGTGCAGTTATCCGGATAGAAATTGAGAGGAAACCCCAAACAAATCCCAGACAAATTTTATTAAGCTTATGCTTGAGCACAGGGGAGGTAGCACAGAGGAAAGGAAGGTCCTCCAAACAGACTCCCGGGCTGGTTCTGCTTGGCTGCTTTTGTAAGCTGGGCACAAAGCAGGCTTGCGCAAAAAAGGCGGGCTTTTCGAAAGTGGCGGGCTTTCGTTGCCTGGTCACTGTCTTGCCCCTGTGCTGTGGGGGCAAGATGGCCACCCCAGGAAGGTCCTGACAGTGGTCAGACCTTGATCAGCTGCGCATGTGGATCAGTGTTTTCCACGTCTGTCGATGAGAAGGGAGATAATAATCAGCTACTTCTGCCTTTTGTGTAGGGAGTGAGGGGCGGTGGGGGGTGGTATTCTTGTAGTCAGCTCATCCAGCATTCCTCCCCGGGCTCGAGTCCTTATGCTAGCTCAGCTAGAGTCTGGAGATTAATCAGAGCCAGGTCACAAATGGCTAATACAGTTGGACTTTATTGGGAGGACAATGTAGACATTGTAGAGTTTTGAGCAATGAGTTGACATCATACTAGCGCCTGGATCCTTCTGACTCCCACATTGAAGAGGGCAAGAATTGATACAAGGAAACCATTGAGACTGTTTCAGCAGTGAAGCATAATGTGATGGTTTATATTAGGATGACGGCAGTGGGAATGGAGAGGAGTGGATTGACTTGAGAGATGTGTAGGAACTAGAAACAGGACTAATTTCTGATGAAGATCCTCATCAAAGGCCTTGTCTGACAGGAGTGAAGACTAACAATAGTAGCCATTTTGTTTTTACATATTATTACCAACATTCCTTAAGGATTTTTTTATGTGCCAGTCTCCATGCTAATGAATCTTATTTAATCCTCAACAATCCTATGATGTAGATATTAATGTTTCTATGCCCATTTTACAGACAAGAAACAGACTTACAGAGGTTAAATACATTGTCCAGGACGATACAATTAATATTTAGCAAACTCCAGATTCTGACTTGAGCAGCTGGGTGCCATTTCCCTACAACAGGAAACCCTAGATCAGGAGCAAATGATAATTTCACTTTGGGATATGTTAAACTTCACAGGACTGAGAAATCCAAATGGAGATTCAGACAGTTGGATCTCTGGCATAAATGCCCTCCTTTGTGTTGAATGGGGCAGAAGCCTGGGGTAGCCAATCATGGAAAGCAGAGAACGTATATGGAATTTAAAAAAAAAAAAAAAAAACCACACTAGGAGACTCATCAGGAACATTATCAGACAAATATAGTTCCACTTAGATGTGTGAAATGAAATTGGATTTCTAAAGTGAGACTAAGACTTCCAATTCAAATGTATTTCTTTTTAATAGAAACCCACTAATAGTATTAATTAGAGCAGAACCTTTAACTTAAAACTGGGTAAATTACCTGTGATTTCAAAAATGTAAATAGAATCGTAATTCATGAAATTGATAAATGTTCCTTCCGTTAGCTAAGATTTAACTATCACCTCATGTCACCCTTCTTTCCTTGTTCCCTCTTCCAAGTTTATGTATGGCAAGTCTTACCTAGTTTTGTAATGAGGATCACATAGCAATTTATAATTAAACAGTAAATGAAACGTTTGGTTGTGTTACTTCTGACTCAATCTTAATTTTTTCAATTCCTGATTAAAGGCACTGCAAATTCAAAGCCTTGTAAACTCTCTTTTATTTAGAAATTGCTACTCACAAGTGTATGAAAACTGTGAAGTTTTCAAAATGTTTTACATGGTGTTCCAAATATCATCTGTCAGGGTATGAACATGTGCTAGCTACAGCAATATGTTAAATAAGGCAAAAAAGGATTTTCTTTGCATCATTTTCCACACTCTGGTAGAGAAGCAATTAAGATAAATTTAATCAGTGTAAACAGTTTTTCTGGTTAACTGTTGCCCAGAGCTGTCTTTCAGAAGGCTCCCTCCACTTGGATACTGGTCATATCTAAAAAAGAGCAGGGACCTTATCTGAGCTGCTGCATCCCCCACACCTAGAACAGCATTGAGCCCAGAACAGGAGTTCCATAAATACTTGTTGAATAAATGACCACACTACAATAGTACTTTGTCCTCCATTTATTAACATATTAGTATGTTCCAGGCATTGGGTTAAAGATTTTACATATGTTATCTCACTTAATTCTTTTAAAAAAATTTTTGTATTGGGAAACAGTGTGCTTTTCCAGGACCCATCAATTCCAAGTCAAGTAGTTGTTTCAATCTAGTTGTGGAGGGCGCAGCTCACATGTGGGGATCGAACCGGCAACCTTGGTGTTATGAGCACTGCGCTCTAACCACCTGAGCTAACTGACTGCCCCTTACTTAATCCTTAAATTATTATCCCTATTTGATATATAAGGACAATGAGGAAACAGGCTTATTGGGGTGAAATCACTTGCCTCTTGTTAGGAGCTGGTAGAAGTCCAGCCAGCAATAAAACTGGGATCTCGTGGACTCCGAGGTCCACACCCTTTTAGTTCCAAAGCTTGAGACACGAGAGGTCCTTCCCTACTTTTGGTACATATGCTGTTATGGATGGAGGCATTTAAAAAATTCAGTGTATTTTGAAACATAATGAAGTGGCAGCATTTTTTTTTCTAACCCATTTTTATTAATGAATTCTAATAGGTTTTCCATTTTCTAGTCTTTAATTTGCTAGAACTGCATTAGTGTATATGACTACAAATGTAGCTGAAATGTAAACTTAATATTTTCTACTTTGATCCGATAAGAAGGAAATAGAGAATACTTTGCATTATTTGCCACATTTGGGAAGCCCAGCCATTAGGCGATGTATTTTTAAACCACCTTCATTTCTTATGTCTTTGATTTATCTGGAAAAAACCAGCAGGTTGAAAGTGATCTCCGTGTGCAAGCCTGTATCTGTTGTTACTGTGTTCGTTCAAATGGATTTTTATTTTCTAGTAATTTATTGTTATTTGCTACTGCATCATGCCCAACCCAGTTACCAAAAATCTAATTTTCGAATGACGTCATTATCTCTATAGCAGCTGGTTTTGATAAAGGATTCTGCAAGTCCGGTAGGTCAGCAGCAGCAGCAAATGAATTGAAAAGAAACAGAAATCTTGTGTATGTCCTTTTTTTTTTTAAGTGTAGGATGTGGAAGTGATTTTTAAACTGTAGTCTGATATACTTTAGAACATTTATATAACATTCAAAATTAACTGGATTTTCTGAGTCTTCAAAATGCAATACTACCGATATTCGTGTTTTCAACAATTCTGGATGGGGCCATGGCGAGCACTGCGGAGCCTGGCATACTGACAGCTCTCTGAGAATCAACTCCATTAGGATTGCTCCTTTGCCCGCCACGTCCTCCTCTTTCCACTTACCTTGATCTTATTCTTGGTCTGTCTTCACCCCTCTGTTTTCTGCTTGCTTCATCCCTTCTATGGAACTCTTTCCAATCTTAAAACTCCAATGAGAAACTGATGATTTTATATCTGTTCGTGGTCCAGTGATGAATATTGAGTAGTGGTTGGAATTTTGAGATTATGTAGACATTATTTGTATTCTGAAAAACATAATGTGTTACACGAGTACAAAGGGGTTTGTGGGTCATTGAATAAAAATGTTAAATCTGTCTCTGGTGCTTCACTTGATTAAAAAAAAAAACCCTCACTAATGAACAGATACTTAATGCCAATTTAAAATGCTACCATTTAGAAAGGATTTGCAACTATCTGAATGATGTTGAAACAACTTGTGGCATTGTTTGGTTTGGTGAATCCTGTAATGAAGTTCTGTGATATATAAAGATGTCATTGCATGTACCCATTCTTAACAAGATTAAGTTATGATGGAAATATTTCCATCCTTCACTCCTACCCCAAAGCCTGTTTTCCAGTGCCTGCCTGAAAGCTTTCCTCCTGCCATTTGGCTATTGCTGCCACCTAATGTCTCAAAATAAAATTGCGATGAAAGGTTTGCCTTTCCCAAAAGATCGCAAGTTTATGGAAATAACAGAGAGCAACAGTTGTTTTTCCTTCACACTCTTAAATAATTGCACTCTGAAGTGGTTACTTATTATGGAGAGATTATGGGTAACATATATTCCATCCACCAGCCAAAGGTGCAACTAATAGCGCAGGAAGGCATTAAGAGCCCTAGTACCTACTATGGGACATTCTGCCCGTGTGACTTTGGCAGAATCAGTATTCTGAAAGATCTGTTCCAGTTTTAATGTTTTTTTTTCTGGTTTTGAAAGCGTAGCTCTTATACACAATACTCTTTATTTGGGCTAAGTTCTCAATGTTGAGCAGGTTTATTTTTTTTAGAGCTGTGTTAAATAGATGCTCCTGTTTTCAATATGTGAGGAGATAGGTAGCTTTGGTAGCTTCCCTTTACTCAGTCAGCAGAGACAGATCTGAGCACTATTGTCAATGCATTACCCACAGCAGCACTTCCAGCTTGCTGAGTCACTCAGTTACTCGTGGGCTTCCTTCACTTTGTACTTGTAATACAGGTTGCAAAGACTGCAGTCTACTATGCTGCTTACAAAGTTACCAGATTTTTTTTTTTAAACCAAATCTGGATTTTAAAAGATCTATATATTAAATCGCCGACTTATGAACATTCGAGTTGCGAACTTTCACAGATACGAACTGACCTCGCATTAGGAACATTCATAGATACGAACAGATCGTGTAAGTAGCTCACGTGTCTGCTCTTGTCAGTTCACTCTATGCAACCCCCTAGATGCCAGTTGGTGTACTGTATGTACTGTACCAATAATTTACAGTAGTTTTGTGTGTTTAGTTTTTTATGCTTTACATTGTGTATATTTGTGTCAAAGGTATATAAGACTCAATTTGTCGGACTTAACGAACGAGTTGGACTTACAAACGAATCTGACTTAAGAACGTTCTCCCAGAACAGAGCTCGTTCGTCGGGGACTTACTGTATTTACATCATGCACATATCTTTAGCATTTTGAATTACAGAGAGTTCATTTTGCCATGGGCTAAAAAGGAACCTGAAGATAGAAAGCTTTCTAGACATGGAAGAGTGAAGGGGAATGGAGTTTGCTACATGTGGTGGAAATTTTTAAAAATCCTAATGAATATTACCATTTGGCAAAACCTTTCTTCAAGGATTCTATTATCTTAAATTGACTTTGTAAAGAATATTTTGTTCATGTGTGCCATTTTAACAGATATTTTGGTTGTTGCTGTTTCTCTTAGTCACACTGTAATTAAGTTATTCATCCTTTATAATTCTGTAGATGGTTAGAGCAAAGACAAATGAATATAAATCCTCATCTTCAATTAGTTTTGGCTTAATTGTTAACAGATCTTTTACACAATTGATTCCTAGAACCCCTGGTGGGTGGAGAACCTATTGAATAAAATAAAAATGGATTTGGACCTGCTGTTATTAATTATGTTTAGATACAATCCCTATTCAGATGGGCATGAATCTTAATTAAATACAGTTTCCTTGGCCATTATCCTTTGCTTACAGATTTTCAGGCAGGTTTCCGTGATCTTGTCCAAGCCACCCTGACCAAATTGTGCAAGTACAATCTTGAGACTCAACAGCCTCAAGTGAGTGGCTTACTGCTAAATATAGAACCCTTATTGAGTTCTTTTGAACTACTAATTTTGTTAGCCTATTGAAAAAGTTAACTCTTCCTACTATCAGGTTTATCTGGCACAATTCCTTATAAGCTTTAGCAGACAGATCATAATTTCATTATCTGTTTGCTACTGAAACCTTTTTTCTAATACTTTACAGTTTTATTAAACATTGCTATCAGATTTCTGTTTATTATCCAATCATTACTGATATTTTTTTTCTGAACGGAATACTGGATGAAGACCTATCATGGCTTTAATGTACAGTGGTTAAGAGCCCAGCCTCTGAAGTCAAATTTCCTGAGTTTGAATTCCTTCTCTATAACCTTGGGCGAGTTATTTAACTCCTGTGAATTTCAGTTTCCTAATATATAAAAGGGAGATACTAATAGGCACTACCTAATATAGTTGTGATGATTAAATACAGATAGATAGATAATCCATTTCATTATTTATTTGGGTAAAATAAATTTTAAGATATTTATATTTTGATTCCTACAAATGTGCCTTATTGTGGATTTGTCTTTGTCTTTCTAGGGCTAAGGAAACCATAGGATATCTAGTGTTAATCATGTACCAAGTTATACATACATTTTTCCATACCTTCTCGATGGTCTTGTGGCCCCAATCTTAGGATAGGTGACTGAGAAGGAGTGGAGGGATACAAGGAAGACTAAAACCTGACCTGGTCTTTTAAGGCCTCATGGTCTCGTAGGGAAGGATGGTTACTGGAGACATTTGGTCTGAACTTTGCCTCCATCACAAGCCTTTCCTCAGTCCCGGACCAGGTCAGACTTTCCAGGTATAGCCTCCCACGGCACTGCACTTTGTAATGAAATAATTGTTTAGATTCTTTTTGTTTAGTATTGTTCTCCTCCTTCTCCAGTGTATGCTCCATGATGCCAGAAACCGACTTTTCTTTCTGGTTTTGTTGGATGATTAAATGAGCTCTCATTCTCTAAATGGAGAAACTGAGATGTGTATCCTACATGACTTTTCCTGAGTCACACATGTTCTGAAATAGTTATAAGTAACACTCAAGCTTTCAGTCTCCGACACTACTGTTCTCTCTGCCTTTTTAAATTATACTATGAAAAATTAGGATGTAGAGGGGGTTAAGCAATATCTACAAATAACTATCACAGAAGCAGAATATACATACTCTAAGGGGTATGGAAATGGGGAGGTAAACATAAGCTCTTTTGTCAGGAGTTGGGTTAATGACAGAGGAGACATTTGAACTGTACATACATACAGGGGTAGATTTTGGATGAAACGGTGTGAGAAAGGTCCCTCCAGCCATAAATAGTACATGATGTCATCATATGTAACAGTTTAGCCTTGACATCTTGAATCTTATTATTTCAATGAATCTATAAAATATGTATGTGAGCCAGCTAATGATCTTGTCTTATTTCAGTGAACAACGTGGGAATGTCATATGAGTATCCTGAATACTTCCTGAACATTCCCGACTTGGACAGTGTAAGTCTTTTTTTGTATATGATGGTAGCAAGAGGAAGGCATAGGTACTGGGGAAGCAAATCTGGAGTAACGGCTCAGGCCGTGAGCTCTCAGGTCCAGCTGCCTGAGGTTCACACCCTGGGTCTTCTACCTGCTACCTGAGTTACTCTAAGGGTGATCTCAGCCATACTTCGTGTCCGTTTGCTCACCCATAAAATAGACAACTCCATAGGGATGTTAGAAGGATCAAATGAGAAAATATTTATACCCTCATTTGTACAGTGCCAGGTTCAATAATAGCTCTAGTTTTATTCTTATTTTTATTATATCAAAATAGCTCTGTTTTAAGTATTAGGATTCTAAACACCAATTTGAAAATCATAAATGTGTTAATATATAGAGTGTACTAGTGGATGCAGGGAAACCAGGCCTACCAAAATGAAAGCTGTATCCTTGCTGCATGCGTAATTCTTTAATGAAAACTAGAAAAACATATCAGTGAAGGAATATGTACATTTTTAGAAAATTGTTGAAAAATCTTAGATTCGATCATTTCTCCTTTTCAGATTATCAGAGAGGAAACTACAAAGTTTTCATATTTATTTAGACGAAGTGTGTCTTTCAGCTTTTAGATTTTACTTGCTCACATACCTTGGATTTTGCATCTTAGCATGAATTGCTGCTTTTGTTAGAAAAGTCCTAGAACACTGAGAGTAAAATAAAACCTCCTCTCCGCTCCAACTGCTATCATTTCCCAAGGCCTTTACTATATCTGGGGAAACTTCCAATGCACCTCTAGGTATGGATATTGAATTTAGTCATTTCCATGATCAAATCTATATAAAATTATCAATATATTTTTTTTTTGCAGGCCATCAAGAAATTGATAAATATTAATGTTCTTTCTGTTTGTAAGGTAAGCATCTTCTTTAGAAATATATTATCCCTTTTGGCTCTTTCTGTTTTGGAACACTGACATAATCTGTTTTGTTCATCTCAGTCACCTCTTGTTTCGATGGAAGTGTGTATTCCAGATCAACACGGTCTATTTCCTTAGGTCTTCAGGAAGTAGAAAGAATTGAATACCAAGCAGATGTATGTATAATTGTGCTTTTTAACAACTGAAGATTAATTAAATTCCTCTTATATGCAAACACAGTGGTAGGCCCAGGGACTATAGAAACTAATTTAGGCTGAAGATTGATTTTTATCAAGTTTTCATCTACGTGCTATGCATCACTGATAAATTGTTTCCATTTTATGTTTCCTGTGATACATATAAGTTGACTTAAATGTTGTGGTAAAGTATTATATAGGAAGTATGGGGCTGTAAAGTAATGAGAGTGGTTTTTATTAGCCACACATAAAAATGACTCAATTTTCTAGTTGCTAGGCATGTGTTTACTTGTTGTTTGTATATACCAGCAAAAGACACCACAGCTAATATATATACTAAAAGGAAGACTAGCTAGCTAATATGAGTGTCATTTTTCTTTGTATTTTAACTGTAACTGCAATAAGATACCATGGCTGCATTATACATACCAGACCATCAGAAAATATTGCCTGAGGCAGAATTCCCATGGGCAACGTCAGATACTTAAAATTTGAACTAACTGATGGAAAAGCTAAATTCACTTTCAATAACTCTTATGTACTAATCTAAGGAAATAAAAAAAAACCACTTAAAACGATTAGAATTAACCAGATAAATACAAAGAAGAACTTAATTCTTAATTTTCATTTTATGGCATAGTCTTGACCTTTTTCTCTTTTGTGAATGTTGAAAGAAAAATTCTCCTTGCGTCTTTCTGTTCTGAGAAATGATAACCCTTACACAGGTGATTTCAAGTCCAAGGACCCTGAAATCTTATGCCTTATCCAGTTTTTTTTTTGGTTTTTTTTTTGAGGGCAGTGTCACTGGCCCTCATATGTGGGACCCGAACCGGGGCTGCTGGCTTCCTAAGCCAGCACTTAACCACCACGCCACTCGGCCGGCCCCTTATCCAGCTTTTTATGTGTGGCTGTGCTTCTCCTTGTGTGATATATATGTTGCTTTTAAAGTGTTTAGTTAATTCAGTTTTTACATGATTTCATGTGATTTTATCAATATGGTTGATTCAGGTCAACCAGCTCTGCCATAATGAAAGCTGCATCCTTGATGTATGCATGCCATGTATCATTGGTAGCTTGCTGCTTAAAGGCACCTCAAACGAATTATATATATATATATATTTTTTGAGGGCAGTGTCACTGGCCCTCATATGTGGGGACCGAACCAGGGCCGCTGGCTTCCCAGGCCAGTGCTTAACCTCCGCGCCACTCGACCGGCCCAAACGAATTATATTTTAATATGACAAATAATCTTATAAAACAAGTAATCGCTATCTTTTCTGTTTTTGTTGTTAACCAAGGTTTTTTCTCATGTAAGATTTAGTTTAAGTGAGGTGACAGGTGAGTAGATTTGGAGCAAGCAAAAAAGCGCAAAATTGATTTTTTTAAAAACATGGGTAATATGAATATATCTATATAGTTTTAAAGGTATTTTCCCTTGGCGTATTTATATAAATGTAATCATCCTTCAGTAATCTGTATGAGGTTTCAAGTTAATTAAATAACTTCTCTATTTACTAATTATATGCCCTTGAGAAAATTACTTACTCTGTACTTCAACTTTTCATTTATGAGTTGTGGATGGTAATTCCTTTTACCTAACAGTGTTGTTTTGGGTATTAAGGTGATAATATGTGTAAACTCTTAGAATAGTGTCCAGATCACAGCAAGACGCTAAAAGAATGTTACTATTATTTAGTTGAACTCAGAGCTGATAAATGTTTTTAGTAAATTGTATGCAACCAGAACTTATTTTTAGCAAGCAAAATTTTTTAATGGAAATTAATATTACTTCTGGTCTTTTTATGTTTTGTGGTTTTGCCGTTTGACATTACTGAGGTAGGGCCGGCTGATTGGCGCGGTGGTTAAGAGCTGGCTTGGGACGTCAGCGGTTCCGGTTCAGGTTCCACATATGAGGGCCAGTGACACTGCCCTCAGAAAAAAAAAGATGAAATTACTGAGGTGTACTATTGTTTTGATAACCTTCTCTAGTACATTTGGCCAAATACTTAAAAATAATGTGTTCAAACTATGTACCTGTGTTTCATAACATATTGTAATGAGCTAATGATGAAAAATATGTTCAAGTGTTTAAGTTTTAATTTTATTGAATGGTTAATACTAGCTACAAATGAGTCAGATGAGTTTCCTGACAATTTCAACTCCTCTGTCAAATAAGCTGTGTAAAGTTGCTCTAGATACAGTAGTGTTTCTCCTGCTTATTAGTACTTACGTGTTTGTATAACTTCATAGTATAAAACCCTGGCCCCTCTGTCTCCCAGAGCGTGCATTTTTGGCTGGCAGTATACAGAACGCTAGTGATAAAAGGCCAAGGTCCTGACCTTGATCTGTGAGGACCAGTCAGCGTGCTGTGCTCCATGGCCATCCACTGCATCCTTCAGGCAGCATCTGAGCACAGATCAGGTGTGCTTGTGGTGATCACCACACATCCCTGCTTAACGATGAGTAGTTCAGGGGCAAATGTGGATGCAGCAGCACAAACCCAGTCGCGTTGTAGAGTACCTTTCAGTTTGTAAAAAAAAACAAACAATAATGATGAAATAAAAATGAGCCACCATCCTCATATCTTGACAAATACAAAATGCTTCTCCACCTCTTTATTCTTTCTCTTCCACTTTCTTTTTTTTTCCCATTGGCCTATATACTGGTTCCCATGAAATGGGTGAGTGGAGACAAATACTAAATTATTAAACCTATCATATCATATATTGTGAACCATATTGATGAGAAGTATCACCAGTAGAATTGGATATATGCCTATAATTTTTGCATGTAAACTTGTTTTTTGCAAATCAAATCCCACTTAGAGAGCACTTAAGAGAATTTGCTATTTAAAACACGTCTTCCTTAAGCCAAATAACCATTCTTTATCTTTAGTGTAAATATGAATTTTCCTGTTCCTTTGTGATAGGCACTTTTAGTAGAAAAACAATTCAAAGCTCTTGATTTATTCATTGTGGCGTTAACATCTGGAAGACAGCCAAACAGTTTCTGTTGTACTCTAGGCAGGATCGGGGTAGTTACCATCTCCATAGCACAGTTGGCGCATGACTGTTCAGATAAGAAAATGGGGTGACTCACCTCAGGAGGTGAGTGGTGTGCAGTGGGTAACCCCAAGGCCAGAAAAGGAAGTTAGGATGTGATTGTGCAGGAACTTGAGTGCTCTGCTCAAGAGGATGGAGAGCCGTAGAACGCTGTCAAGTAGAAGTAAGGTGTGATCTGTTCTACATCTTAGAAAGGCCATTCTAGTGGCAGTATGCATTTTATGCTGTATGTGTTTGTCTTATTTAGACTGAGAAAAGGGCACTCAGCTTAATGAAGCTTCGTGTACGGTGCCCCCAGGGTTAGTGCTCCTTGGTGCTGCTGTCATTTGCCTTGCGGTACATTCGGATGAATTGTTCCTGTTGTCCTTCTGTTGAGTATGTTATGTTGCCAGGGCCAGGGCTACATTTCTGGTAGCAATGGCTGTTTGGAGCCCTGGAATCACTTAGAAGAAGATGAGAATTGGTCTGCCTCTAGAATCTTACAAGGTTTTATGGTGGCTGGAAATCAGGGGAATTGGGACATGGATGTCTGCCACCTAACGCCACAATAAAAAGCACCAAAAAGGTTTACATAAGAAAGAACTACTCCTTCCCACCCTCAGTGGGGGTCCAAGTGTTACCTCTGCAAACATCAAGCCACATGATAGGGCATGACTGGCAGTGAAGCTTGCCAGGAAAGACTGGAGAAATCGGCCTACACTTGTGACCTGGGGCTTGCTCCCCTAAGTTGGAGATGCTTGCTGGGTAGGGTCCCCGCATCTTATTGTAAGTTCTGTTATGCCATGAGCTCTGAATGACCTGCCTTTACACTCCTTCAGGTCCAGGGTTATCGCTTGTTCAATGCACTTCTGTCCTGTATATCAGATGGTAGGTCAGATGTTTGCAAACATCACGTAAGTGCCTTATTCCAACAGAATAATAATAAAAGTGAAATACCCTGACCAAAGGAATGGCCGGTCGTCACCAGATGAAGTGGTGGTGAGTGGGTCAGCAGGATATTGGGGAAGACATAGTCACCGGAATGGTTTTGCCTGTAGGTCCTGATGTTTAATCATAGAGTCCAGTTTAGCCCTCCCAGGCCACTCAGCCCTCCGGTCCCTTCTGATCAGTTCACTTTTCATCTTACCTGATAATTTAGATTTATTCCTTTCTTCCCTCTCAGTGACTTGCTTACCCAGGCTTTCCCTCGGCCAGGCATAATGCTGTTCATTGAGGCATCCTAAAGGATGTTAAGAAGCCTTGTTGCCTGCTTTTCCAGTTTTGCTCTCAAATCCTTCAGGGTTAAATTTAGCCTTGTTCCTTGCAGAGCAGATAAGTGCCATGGTGAGAAGAGCAGTGGAAATTCTAAATAGGTGACCAATATGGCAGGTGCATTGGCTTTAAACTGGGAGAGGTCCTACTTGCGAACCCCCTTTCTTCCCCTTGTAATTTCAGATGCTCTGTGACTAAAGTCTAAGATGAAGACCTTCAGATCGGAAATGGTGGCGTTTAGAGATAATTAAACCTCCGGCTATTGAACCATACTCTTCTAAACCAGCTTCAGTTTTATGCCTGGAGGGCTTTCCATCTCAAAATACTGAGAGAATTGGCAAATGAAATTATCATATTGATTACTAGTAGAGGAATCATGGAAAACGGAAGTGCCACAACTCCAGAGGCAGATAAATATAAATCCTATTTCAAGCAGTATACTTAGCTCCACCAAGCCAAAGACAAGTTCTGAAAGGGGTTTCGTGTCGTTTGTTTCCGCCTGGAGATCTTGCTTTAGCATTTGCCATCTTTGGAATTGCCTTCCTTCTCTAAGCCTGTGTTTTGATTTACGTAATGACGTCAAGTTTTAGGACCTGAGGACACCATAGACTCTTCACTCCTTTTCAGATGGACACCGCCCAAACCATATTACCTGAGCTGCTTGTAGCTCCCGAAGGGTGGGAATACCATTCCTTCTGATGGGACTGGACCCTGGTGCTACTACTGGGCTTGGTACGTACGGTGGACAATAAGGAGTGGCCCTTCCTACGCCCGAATCCCTTGGGCAATGGCCAGGCTACCATGCTGACACACGGAGGGGATGTTCCAACCTCCTTTCTTACCTTTCTTAGAGCAGAGTGGGAAGTGTGTGAGGATGTGGCCCAAGGAAAAGTTTATGAACAACCTCCACAGTGAAGCACCAACTGAGTTTTGTTTGCTTTTGAGGGGTGGGGAGGAGGAATCTTAAGCAGGGGATCATAATTTCGTTCTTCCTTCATCAGATATTCAACGAAAGTGGGGACTTCAAGCTATGCCTTGTTAGAAATTGTTGGAAGAACTAGAAATAATACTGTGAAGAAGGGAAACAACACACACACACACACACACACACACAATCTAATCAAGGCCAGTTAGTTCTGCCTTCTAAGTATTTCTCAATCAATTCTTTTTATCCCCAGTGATACCTTCCAAATTCCAGGCCCCTAAATTTCTCAGTGAGAATGACTGGGATAGCCTGTCCAGCCTCTTTCATTCAACGTCCGCTCCTCCATTCCAGGCTCTGTACTCCAGCCCGTGTTACTTCACATCAGAGGATGTCACACTGCTGTTAAATCCTTAGAGCTGCTCCTTTCCTCAAGTGCAGACCCTACAGGGACGGAGCCACCCGATTGGGCCCCTGCCCTGGTTTCACCTCACCTCTCTGCCCCTCCCACTCTGTGCTCAGGTCAAAGCACCTTCATTCCATCTCTTGGACCTAGTGTTTCCTCAGGTTGGCCCCTCTGTGTGGAAGGCTCCCTCACTTCCCACTCTACTAATTCTGCTTCTCCTTCAGTTGTAAAGTATTGAGAACTTGGGGGTGGCCATGGGGAGCGAGGCTTCCTGACCCCCGCATACCAGAGGAAGTCTCTCAGCCATGCAGTTTCAGTACTTGCTGTGTGTTTTCCCTGCACTCCATTTTTAGTTTAGTGTCCCTTTTACAGATTGTAAGTCCATGATGGCTGGTACCATGTCCTTCTTGTGTCTCACCATTTCCTAGCCCCAAATCTCGCATATGCTGGGTATGCAACAAATGCTTTTGGAATAAAAAAAATGAACGAACTAAAACATGGAAAATTCTAGTTCTTTGGGACTGAGGATCACATTTACCGTATGTGGCCCTGGAAGGCTGAACTAGATTCATTGTTGATATTTCCGCTGAAGTAAATGTGAGAACTTCCTAATCTTTGGATCTGCCGGAAGTGGAATGGGCAGAAGGCGAGTTCCCCTTCTGGGTCAGAGAGTGCAAACTTCTGTGGGTTCAGTGTG
This sequence comes from Aselliscus stoliczkanus, assembly GCA_033961575.1. NCBI lineage: Eukaryota > Metazoa > Chordata > Mammalia > Chiroptera > Hipposideridae > Aselliscus > Aselliscus stoliczkanus. Next base: position 120,751,915 of record CM066736.1, read on the forward strand.
CCTACCTACCTGTCTCAGGTGGCTCAGGCAGTGTTTTCAACATTAGGACATTTCACACCCACATTTCCAGCTTCTCTTGGGAACTTTCTGCCAATCAGGTAACAGACCTGAACTGTTGTGTGGCAACAAGTGATGAGAGCTGAGTATGCTAAGCAGTTAGGCTGCACTGTCCCAACTCCCAGAGACCCCACCAGTCCTATTGTCTGACTTGCTACATTCATGTACGTTCCCTACCTGGCCCTGTTAGGCATTTGAGTTTGCATCCCCCCTGTTCAGATAACTCCAAGTATTCAGTATATTCAAACTGCATAACTGCTTAGTGGAGTTTGAAGGATTAGAATGGCTTGGACTAAATTAATCTCTCCCATCCCTATGATTATCTGATATCAAAGCACTTGGCATTTGAGGCCCTTTGCATGCTTTGGAAAAGCTAATTTTTCCCCTTCTGATATTACGATTATTCATTGTGCAGCACTCATCCAGAAGTGGGTAATGCTGTGCCCTGCCCCTGAAGTGGATAATAAATGTTTGGATGGATGGACGGATGGAGGAAACTCATGTTCATGTTTCCTTTTCCTTACATGGATTTGCCTCTGGCATGTGATATGGTACCAGTAGGGGGAGCCCTCTATTAATTTGGAAACCTGAGAAGAATCCCTGTTCAGCTGGCGAGTTAGGGATTATGCTAAGAATGTATCCCCTCACCCTGCCCTAAGAATTCAAGTTAACAACTTTAGGAAACTGATACATTGTAGGAAGGAGGATGTGACCCCCGCCCAGGGCTTCTCTAGATGAAAACCTTCCAAGTTAACAAATAGATTGTTTTAATCCACTTGGAAGTAGCTATTATTATGCTCCTAAACATTTCCAAATGTTTGGGTACATTTAGCCATAGTAATGGGCTGCTTCAGGCAAAACCACAAAATGATGGGTTTGCCAAACTGCATGACAACGAGTCTTTCGATAGTTCTCATCTTTAAGAAACGAGGAAGTCGTTGTAGATTGATTCTAAGGCTCTTTCCAGCTCAGAGTAAAGCTAGTTTGTAGAAGAAATGCCTTATATATGGGAGAAAAATGTAAAAATCTCTGAGAACTTAAGGGGTTCTTTTCTCCTTCCCAAATCTGTCACTTTTTTCAGAAGTCAGTTTATTGGAAAAATTTAAATAATGTAAACTCTTAGCACATTGTAGAATGCTAAACTTGGAGAAACAGTATTTGATGGTATATGTGTTGTTTTTCATTTTTGTACGATTTTAGATTTATTATTAATTGGCCTGCAGCCCTCTGTTTTAGAAAGTGCTTTTCTTTTGTTAAATTATTTTAACATATATCAGACCAGAATCCAACATTTTTGGTTTCTCTGGTGTAGGGTTAAATTTCAGGTTAAGTAATACGGGGCAGGGGGAATGGCAAGGAGAGAGCTCTTAACTTCCACAAGACTTAAACTTCAATAAAGAGGAAAATCGAATAGTACTCCGAGATCGCAGAGCACTCTGTAAATTTTATCTAATTAAGCTTTTCACCCACTGCACAGTACATACTCTGTTAGCCATACAGGTAAGGTTATAAGCATTTCTAATTAAGTTGTATTCTTGGTACCACAGAGCTCAAATTACACTGTTTGCCAAAGGAAATGTGTGCTGTGCCGTTCTAGTAGGACTTCCAATTGAGCTACCATCTAATTTCTCCCAAACAGGCATTGTGTGTTACCATTGTTACTTTATGTAATTCTTTTCACTATTATGCTATGGTTTTTTAAATTATTGTTAATGATTCCAATTGAAAACTTGTTTAGGTATTTGCATCTATTTTCTTCTAATTTGTGTGGGTTCATTTTTCAGTTGTTTGAATTCAGATCCTGTTTACTCCAAGCTGGTTTCTCTGGGGTTGAGGGCAGAGCAGAAAGGAACAAATGGTTATTTGTGATGTCTTAATTATTTGTATGAATAGCCTGGATTCTTGGGCCTTTGCCTGGATTTCAGGGCAGAAGTTGTTAAACTTTATTTCCTGTTTACATATAATGGTGATACAGGTGACAATAGTTATTTTCTTATTTTACTAAATTATTTTTAATTTTAATCTTTTTATTTGAGTTTTGGTTGTCCTTTTGAGGATTAGCATTAGTATTTTCGTTATACAGTTCTCTCCAAAAATGATCAAATGCCAGAGGTTACAGGATACAAAAATAATTTGCTTGTGCTTGTGAAATAATTTGCATAATCTGTGTAATTTGCTTATATTACCAGTTTTCATACTAAACTAAAAAGTGGGAAGACTAGTTGGCTTTTGAGTGTAAAATAAAGTTCCTTCTATAAACCCTTGGTTATGAAGCCAGAGAAGTGAAAGAGAAAAAAAAATTTGTATTCATGTTAATTTCTTTTAGAAATAATGTTAATTGTGGGAGTTTTTCTAATTACAAAACAATGCAAGCAATTACCAAAAATATGAGAAATATTTAAGAATACTAAGATGGTTACATTTTAATATATTTTCAAGGCTAGCCAATGCAATTTTGAGTTAGGTGTCTCAACTAATCTAATAATACTGATCTAATAATACTGATTTTGATTTTTTATGAATTAAATGACCTCTTATTTATTTCCCACCCAGACTATACATAGGTATGTCAGTAAATACCAGTAAATATTTCACTCTTGAGAATAAATATGCAGTGTCCCCAAATTGAGCTGTCATTGATAAGGACTTCCCTATCCCTGTATATATTTGTATATGTTACAGCCAGCCTGCATACAAAGTGATACAGTATCTAGGTGTGGTATAACATATACAGTACTGACCTTTTCCTCTTTGATTTTTAGGTTTGTAGGACTTTTTCTGTGGTGAGGATGAATGAAACTGTCACTAAAAAAAATATGTATATATTGTTTTCTTTTTGAAAGGATTTGGAGCACTCCTTGTAGAGGCACTATTGCAGCAACTTTACTTTTCAGGAAAGAATTAAAATTGTTTGCTGTATACATTTGGAAACACCCCCAACATAGAAGAAAACAAGTATCGACATAATGCTTACTACACTTTTTTTAATGTTCTTAATCACTGAACTTACAAGTTACAGTAACCTTATTTTAGCAATATCTTAGGAGGAACAAAGAACTTCCTGGTACAGCTATTATCACTTGCTGATGGCCTAAAATTAGCACATTGAGTTAACTCCAGAAACAGCTTGTGAGCTGTGAAATGGAGTTTAGATAGATGATGAGATTTCATAGAAACGTTTGGTATATGGTATAAATAACCAAATATCAATTGATGTATATAAAGCAAAATGAGACTACTAATAGCTTGGTTAAACTATCCTATATAAAACATGCAGGAGCATTTAATTTGATGTGAATGTAGCAAAGCTTCTCAGCTTATGCATAGAATATTAAGAATTATTTGTATACATATACCCAAACAAAGAAGGCTTGAAATTGAGTTTATTATGATGTATAATCTGATTAAGAGGAAAGATAAATTGAGCATTGATGAAGGTATTAATCAGCTTTCTAAAAGCATGCAGATTCCAGGTCAACTTTTCTCAGGCTTTTCAATGTTATTATTTGACAGATCAAAAAAAAAAGATGTTCCATGTTATGGCAAGGGGAAGTAATGTAGAGTCAGATTTGAAAAGGAGAAGCCAGTGAACAATGCGAAAGAATTTAACTTTTCCATGAGAGGACTTATGTCTTTGCTGATGGGTCATTTGATCATTGGGCATTCAAGGGTATTTCTGGCCCTTTAATAGCCAGGCACTGAAAACACTACTGCTTTCTTCGTGTTCGTTTTTTAAAACTTCTTGAGTTTTAATGCACACATATAAAGAATATGTTTTGGTGTTTGCTTCAGCAGCACATATACTAAAATTGGAACGATACAGAGAAGATAAGAATGGTACTGTGTAAGGACGACACAAATTTGTGAAGCATTCTGTATTTTTTATGTTAACTAAACTTATTGTAGTAATCTTTTATATTTATATATCCAATCATTATGTTGAACATCTTAAACTAATACAAAATCATATGTCAATTATATCTCAATAAAACTGGGAGAAAAAGAATATATTTTGAACATATCCAGACATTGAAGACCATCAAAAACATAAATATGTTTAGCATGCTGTTGATATAATTTTGTGAGTAAGATGATACCTTATGGGGTTTTATTTTGTATGATCATTTTCTGGATAATTTTTGCCATTCAGAAAGGAGACATTTAATATATGACACGCATACAGGGTGCGGAAAAGAATAGCTCCCAATATATGCATTTGTATTGCTTCACTGTCCCTGGTTAAAGTAATATTTCTTATTGGACTGCATTTAAATGTGTAAATTGATGTCTTGGAAAAACTCTGAATTGAACTTTAAAGCTCTGCATGATCACTTATTAAGTTTGCATATGGCACTGAGATCTCTGATCAGAATAAAAGAATCCATCAGCAGATCTTGTAGACTTTCCTGATGGTTCTCGAGATAGATTGCTGCCTACAAAGCCTGTCCCTTGTCCTCTCCTTTTGGTAGGAGAGCTAAACAGGTGCCCACCCTGTGAACTCCACTTAAGTTACTTTGCAGTTTACAAGTCTCATTTCCTTATTACAAATGTGTGTGCGCATGCACACACACACACGCACACCTGCCTGCCCCTGAGCGAGAACATTTTTTAACTATATTTTATTTTTTTAACTATTATTATTATTAGTTACAGATGTACAAAACAATGTAATAGTTATTTTTTTCCACCCCTTACAAAGTGACTCCACCATCCCACCTTCCTTGCCCCCCACACCCGATATCATACATATCTATTACAATTCCATTGACTCCATCCCCACACTATAAGAACATTTTTATTATTAGTCTTCCTCCTCATTCTGTTTTTGTTGATCTCAGTACTTTGGGGAACTGAATAATAGCTTCTCTCACAAGATGTTTGGAGACCTCTTTATAATACATTAGCTAAGCATTATGGTCTCCTGATGAACTGTGCTAAATAAAAAATGTTTTTAGATACTGCTAAAAATGCATATAATCTATCCTTACCATAAAATACTTTACAGCTGTCAATATGCCTGATGTGCATCTGTTTGTATGAGCATGGGAAGCTGTCATGATGTAGCATGATATGCAAATTGCATGACATATATTACAGGATGCACATACTTTTGCTTCTTTTTATACTTCATCCACTCAAAAATTTTTTTTTAATGCATTAATTCCATAGCATATATTGTAGTTCTGGGTAGCTGTTTGCATTTTTGCATCCTATTCCTTCGACTAGAAGTTTTCTCCTGCCTGGGGAACTCTTGTATATTCTTTTGAACGTAATCTGTGAAGCCCTACCTGGTTCCCCAGACACAGCTAGTCCTGAGCAGTGGTGCGCTGTGTTTTTGCCTCTGTTGTTTCACTCATACAACTCAAATCATGTAGTGGTTTATTTGTATAAATATTAATATCTGTTCTCTTGCTAGATAGTGAGTTCTCATCACCGAGATTGGGTTCGAGTACCTCCATGGCCTGGATTGAACATAACATGGCCTCTTTATATCTTCGTGTTGCACTAGGCCACGAGTTGATATGCATAGAGCATTTGGGGGGCTCCTTCATCTCCTGTGTTCGATAAAGTAACATCAAATGTATTTCATGATCCCAGTTCTTTCATTCTTATCCTTTTGATCATTGAGATTTTTTTTTCAAAAACAGCTTTATTGAGAGATAATTGATGTGCCATAAAATTCATCCATTTTAAGTGCACAATTGAATGAGTTTTAGTAAATTTATAGAGTTGCACAATCATCATTACAGTCCAATTTTAGAATAATTTTATTATCCCAAGAAGATCCCAGCTGAGCTATTTTTAAATATTGATGGAGCTGTCCAGAAACTTCTGTGTGGGGAGCTGAACTGGATGACCTCAAAATGTGCTGTTGTTTTTTTTTTCTCTACACTCTGTACGGCACAACATGCCTAAAGGAGGCCCACATACTTATGGCTCTGCATCCTTAAAGAATAGTGCATGCTGGCAAATAAGGGATGTAAATTTCTTTTCAGAGACACACTCGGCGATGTGCTCTATGCTAGGCCCATTATATACATTATCTTATTATATACATATACTTTCAGAGTATAATAACCTATAACATAGATGCTTGCTTCGTTTAATACGTAAGGACTCTGCAGAAGAGAATAAGGAACTAACTTGAGGTCATCCTGCTAGTCAGTAGGAGAGCTGGGAGTAAAACTTTGGCCTGACGACATGCCACACTTACCTTAAACATTCGATAGCTATATACTGAGCGATGCCTGTGCTCATATAAAAAGAGAAATCTTGGGAAACGTATAAGCAAATTTGAAGAGTTATTATTAAATCTAAGAAGAAAAGAGGTGACTGTGTTGAAAGGATAAACTATGAAGTCAGCTTTTTCTTTGTCTTTGTTCCATGTATTAGTTTAGTTTGAGGCCCAGTGGACACATTCTGAATTGGGTCGAGCAAACCGAGAAAAAAGAAATGGGATTGTGTTTTAAAAATGATAAAATATTGAGGCCATTTGGGCTGTCAACATAATTCTGATGGAGTTTGCTGTGGGGATCGTTTCTTTTTTAAATCTTGAACTATTAACATTGGTTGGTCTTTAGCAGTGCAAATGGTCAATTATGTTAGTTAGAATATTGGTTTGGCTGATCCAGTAACGGAGATGTAGTAACAGAGATCTAGTATTTCTCAGATAAAAAGCTGGGTAGGTAATCACAGTTTGGCATAGTAGCTCCACAATCAGTAAGGATCCTGCCTCTTTTTATTTCATTGTTCTGCCACTGTTAGAGCATGGCTTTCTTCTTGGCTGTTTTAGCTCCTTCTATCACCTCTACATTCTAGCCACGAAGAAGAGGAATAAGCCAAAAGAAGGACATGCATTTTTTTCTCCTTGACAAGGAAGTCGCGTGTATTTTACTTGTACTCATATCTTATTAGATAGAACGCAGTCATAGGGCCCCATGCTCTGAGAGAGGAAGTAGAAAATATAGTTTTTAGGGGGCGGCACCGTGGATGGGAAAGAGGCCATATATCCAACTGAAAACTCAATTTTTATGTATTATGGAAAGAATGGATGTTGGAGGACAATTGTCAATCTCTCCTCATCATTCTGTGAAGATGAGTTTAATATGAAAAACGTAGTCTTAACATGGAAGAAGGAGGGAGACACAGAATGCTTTAGACCAAACTGTTTCACCTTATGGTCTCTTCTTTTTCATCTGGGCTAGAAGATGTGGCCAAATCTGGGTATTTCTGTTGGAATGATTCCCCCAGGCTTTGAGGATACTTCTTTGTTTCGAAGTTGGCAATCTATCTTTTATGACACGGTGTCGACTTGAAATTGTATTTTTACTAGAAAAGCGTATGCAAATCTTCAAGGTTGACATCTGAGTTTGGAGTACTTTATCTTGGTAAAGTCTGGATGCATTTTTTTTTCTTTAAAATATTTCTAACTGAGTGGTATTCCATTGTATATGTATGCACTGTACCTTCTTTATCCATTCATTTGTTGATGGATACTTAGGTTGTTTTCATTTCTTGGCTATTGTAAATTATGCTACGATGAACACAGGAGTGCATACTCATATATCTTTTTGAATTAGTGTTTTACGTATTCTTTAGGTAAATACTTAGAGGAGGACTTGCTTGATATATTTCTTGGTATAGTTTTACTCTTAATTTTTTGAGGACCTCCCTCCTGTTGTCCATGGTGGTTGCACCAATGACAATCCCACTAAATATGTACGAGGGTTCCCGTTTCTCCACATCCTCACCAACACATGTTATATCTTGTCTTTAATAATAGCCATTCTAAAAGATAAAATATTGCCATTTGCGACATGGATGGCTCTTGAGGATATTATGCTAAGTGAAATAAGTCAGACTGAAAAGCACAAAAACCATATGATTTCACCCACATATAGAATATGAAACCAAAAGGAAACAAATAAAACAAACTGATAGACACAGACAGCAGATTGGTGGTTACCAGAGGGGACGGGGGGTGGAGGAGGGGCGAAATGGGTGAAAGTGGCCAAATATATGGTGACGATGGAAACTAGAATTTAGGTGGTGAACACGCTGTAGTGTATACAGGTATCAAATTTTATAACGTTGTACACCTGAAACTAATATTATTAACTAATGTTACCTCAATACAAATAAATGAATAAATGAAATACAGCCCATGGGGGTATATTTCTAGGAAAAAAATTATTGTTTTATCAGAATTCTGCTTTAGTTAACAGAATTAATTAAATAACAGAATTATTTAATTTAATTAAACCTAGTATTCAAGATAGAAAGCTTAAAATTCCTATGCTTAGCATGCATGCAAACTTTCCTGTGACAAAACAGCATTCATTTCTTAGAGAATTGGTGATGTCTAGGAGTGAAGAATTCATGTTTTAACCTCAGTGCTTGAAACTGTTGCCTTGAATAACCCAGTGAATATCTTAACTTTTCTTAGTCAATAATGTCTTAAAACAGCTTAGAATTAGTGGCTCTCATCATCTTCTATGTATTTAGTCAACAATTATGAAGTCCTTTAGAAATGCAAGTGTCTTGTTTTCATTATTGGCTATTCGAGATACAGAGAACCTCAGCTTTCTCTAAGGATGAGTTTTACTCACCACTAGCTGGAGCAACAAGAGAAATGAATGTGAAGATACGCCCAGTATTTGCCAACATGTGTCACTTTATGGTATTCTTCTGAAGGCTTTTTTCTGATAGGAAAAGATATTTGAGCCCTTGAAAATTTAAGTAATCTTGGTAGGCAGGATATTTCTTGTGATAACCTGTGTCCTTTTCTGAGAATGTATTTTGGAAGACGTAGATGTCAACGTAAACCCTTAATTATTTAAAGATCTCTATGCCAGTATTACTATATATCAGGCAAGACTAATTACAGCCAACTTCACTGAAAGTATTCCCATTGTTGTCTCTGGTAATTTCATCTGACTCCTTTTCTTGGCAAAGCCAAATTATATAGAGTATACAAAATAAACTGCTGTCTGTAGAGGTGGTAAGTGGTTTTGTGATTCCTTTCTTGTTTGTGTGGGTGGGTTCTCTTCACACTTGATCTATTGCATCCTCAACCATCAGGAATGTTTTGTTTTTCTCTTTTGCAGATGACAAGATTGGTGCTGCCTGGCATGGTAGAAAGGTGAGTCACGAGCTCACACAAACACTAGAGCGACAGAGCTCATGATTATTTATAGGGAGAATCCTTTCTTTGTAAAATTCACCAAAGTGACTAATGAACCCATCCTCCATGTCTTAGGGACAGAGTAATGTACTGAGTGAGTCACCCAGTGGAGCATGAGTCATCTGATGGTGGAGGCTTTTTCCACTTGATTCCCTTTTTATTTCCCTCTCCATGGTTGTGGTGGTTCCTTTAGATCAGGATAAAAAGTCTGCCTGAGTCACCATCACTAACTCAATTGCCTGCTATTCTGAGGGGGCGGATAGAGTTCCTGGGATATTCCCAGGAATACCTTCTTAAAGCTGTATGCTGTCAGCATCAGCCAGTGGAGTTTCATGAAGCAAGACCCTGGTTTTTCAGTTCTTATTGGGAGCATGGATGTATGAGGAATGTAGGCGTAATATAAAGTGATTATAAGATGTCAGACCTACTCTTAGAGGCAAAGGCTATGTCCACTAGACTCAAAGTTCCAGTTTAAATTGGGTTCCACTAGGATATGCTGGATGTCTTCATTTTTCTTGGGAAATGTGTTGTTGATGTCTTGCATTTGAAATAGCATGAAATATAAAACTGTATTATTATTAAGCTCTGTTGCTTCCTTGGTAAAGCCCAAGTAATGGCTAGACTTTCAAAGAAAACCTGTTGAAAAGAGCTGGCTTGCATCTTCAGCTAGCTTGATCATTTGCTACATTTAGAGCTTCACAGTCATACTCTTCTGCAAAATAGCTTTGAGTTTGGAAGACATCCACAGGAATCACAGCTTTGAAAGGGAAAACTCAATGACCCTACTTCTGTGAAGAGACCTCTATGGCCAGCTTCAGGCAGGGATTACAGCTAATGTTTATTGAGTACATATTGCATGCCAGGTGTACCGAGAACTTGATATGTGTTAACTCATTTATCTTTGATAGTTTCCCACCATTGTACAGATGACGTAACTGAGGTTGGGAATCTTTTTTTTGCTTCTATGGAGATGAGTTGAAAAACTGCTTCTTAACAAGGCTTTTGTTTGTAATTCCATTTTATATGCAGTTTTATATATTTTGTAATTGCTTTATTTGAGTAAAACTTCCCTTTAAAATCTTCAAACTGCCCGTTGTTGGTTGATCATGGGAGTGTCCCATACATATTAGATACGGAAGTGATGGTGGTCCAATCAGACCAGAACCCAGAAAGGTGCAGAGAATTAGGGCAGACAGAGCATAACCCAGGAGGGATGAAATTTGGGCTGTCATCTTAATCCTAGTTTTGATACCTGCAAGTGACCCGGTATTAATTTAGGATAGCAAGTCCATGCATTAAAAATTACTTATAAACCACAAAGGTGTTGTAAAAGGAATTTTTAAGTGTGTTGTTGAAAACAAAATCCAAAGAGATAATGGTTGTGAAATCATTTGCAGATCACAAAGTATTGGATTCAAAGAATCATAGAATTTCAGCATTTTAAATTAATTGTAACCCACCCCCTCATTTGACAGAAAAAGCGAGACTCAAAGAAATGTAGTGCTGTGAAGCTCCAGACTTAGTGAATAAATGCACAAACATAAGGTACTAGGAGCTTGACTCCTATCTCTGTAGACCTAGAAGCCATGATCACGGCTCTCGCCAGAACATCAGATAAAGAACACCAAGAACAGGATGGGTCCATTCAACAGGCACTCGCTTAGGACAGGTTTTCATGGTGTAGACAGAAGATGCCCTGGATCTTTGCCTTCAAGGAATCAATTGATTTTCAACTGAGGTTAGAAGTGATCTGAGGGAAAGCTGTCATAGGCTGGGTTGAAACTGTCATCATGGAAGTGATTGTGGCACTTGCTAAGAACTAGTGAGAAATGGATGACTCAGTACTTTTGTTAGGAGAAGGAACAGCAATGTTTGCTTGAACTAAAGGAGTTACTAATTGTATCAGTCAAAATGGGCCGACTGCTGTAACAGACCACCCCAGAATCTCGGTGGCTTCCTACCAGAAAGGTTGATCCCCTCACCTCTCAGCCAGTGGGGATCGGTGGGTGGGGCTCTGCTCCACCCAGTCATTCTGGCTCCTTCCATCTCTGGCGTCTGTTCTTCTCTTGGCCTTGCAGTTCTCTGCTGAGTCCTGGATCCAGCCAGCAGATGAGGTAGGAGAATAAGGATGGTTTTATGGGAGGTTTCATGAGCCAGGCTTAGAAGCTGTGTTCGTCGATTCTACCCATATTGTCCAGAACTCAGTCCAGAGACTGCACCTAACTGCGTTTGAGGCCAGAAAGGTTGTTACTTTTTTGGAAAGAAAAACTCCCAAGTTAACAGATCATCTGATAAGCCTCACACTTTGTGATTTTATTATAGCCTGTCCTTTACACTGTCCCCAGATGGCCGTATTTCCTATGGTGGTTTCTATAGGATTCGCATCTCCATTGAGGAACAGCAGAGCCCTTTCCAAAGATCCTTTGTTGCTGTTGTTTCTTCCTTTCGCTGAGATTCTGCCTCTGATGTATGAGATTTTCCAAGCCCTCTAGAATGATAGCTGAGGGCCAGCTGACCATCACTAAACAAGTATCTGTAATCAAACTAAGGTATCATTACCACAGAGGTAGAAAGTGCATAATTACATTCTAGAGGAAACTTGCTCTTTCCACATCCCTGGAATTATAAACATTGTGTACAGCTGGAGCCAAGGAGGTGGTTGCCATGGCAACCATGGAAAAGCTAAAAATAGCCTGTTTCATACTGTATTGCTTAAGGTGGAATTATGACATGTTATGGCGTTTTAGGGCAGGCAGTTCTCTTTCATGTGGTAAATGTTTGCAAACTTTCTTCAACGAAGCAATATTTGTATAATGTACATGGATGGCTAGTTCTAACTATATACCTGAGCCCTGTGTTCCAGGATTCTTTTCTCACATAGACTCTGTTTTGATCTGTTTCTCAGTCTTCCTGAGAGTCCGTTAGGAACTGTTTGTTCCAATTTTGGTATTATGTTTAAGCTTACAAAAAAAAAAAGTAATGACCCTCCAAGAGCTCACTTATGCATTCCTTGATGCGAAATGGAAATATGAAGAATTGGGATAGTCTTTTTTTTACACAGTCTCCCTTGTCTGCCATCAAACTCGATATGCAGTTAGCTGCCCCCATGGGGACTGAGCCTGCATTCCAGTTCTTCACAGCATTTATGCCTCCCCTCTTCTCCCTTGTCACCCGCAATGTGGGGCAGTGAGGAGGTCCCAAGGGAAGCAGAAATCAATGACTGATTTCAAAGGAGACCTGTCTCTTCCTCTATGACAATAGTATGTTTCTAGACTGGACAAGGATTTCACAACAGTCTGAGGGAATAGTCGGACATTCATAGAAGAATAAAGGCTTGGCATTTTTTTTTTAAATCCAGGTGACAATGAATGAATGTTGTGATTGGGAATTTCACAGGCCTGATGGAATTGTGGACAGCATAGCTATAGGAAGCCATAAATGCAAAATGATGAGTTTTATAGGGTTGGGCGAACTGAACGTTTGGCTGGTGCAAAGGCTGGTAACTGAAGAGAATGTGCTTACATGAAAAGGTGCTTCCTGATCAGCAGTGGTGGTTTCTGCGCTGTTTTCGCAGTATTTTAGTTCTAGTAGATCCTCAATAATTCACATCACTGAGACACAGCGTGTGGCTGTTTGCAAGTATGCAATGTGATGAAGTAAGGATGTTGTATCACAGAAAATATTACTTGACTTGTTTATTTGGAATATTTGTCATAGCAAACTGGAAACGTCCTGAAGTGTGAGCAATATGAGTCTTCATTATGGAACTTCAGCCAATATTCTTAATGTACCTTCCAATCTTAGAATTGTTCCCCAAGTCCCCGGAAAAGGAGAGATTAACCAGGGTTTGGTTTTATGTTTGTTTCTGTGTGCAATTAAGCACAGCCCATTTTGTCCTTCTGCTTGATATAACAGAGTTGTCGTGAGCCTGGCTGTGCCATGGAAACGGGTTTGACGTCACTGACTCGGCTTAGATAGAGGCTTAGAGCTAGGCAAGGTAGCTGCTTTTAAAGACGAGTCGTTTGTGCCTGACAGCCCCAAATGTTCATCCCCATCTCTGCATGAAGAATAGACCCTGTATACTGTACAAGGATTCATGCAGCTATACCGGCGTGTTATTTATGATTCAGACAAAACGAAGTTGAATATTATTATCATTGGAAAGAAAGAGAGTTTTGTGCTGTCTTGTGTGTGGGTGTGGGAGGAAGGCTTTTGCTAGACAAACAAATACATGTCTTAGTAGCACCGAGTTTTTGTATAAGGGGTGTTTTCTCCACTGTCATTTCAGTGCAGTTATAAATGCTTTCCTTTTATTTACTTAGGTCAAGTGCATTCTTGATTTATACTTTGTTGGTCTTCAGTTTGTTTTCATATATTCTAGAGTGCAAATATTGTGTTTTGAATCAAGTACCCTCAAATTCTGACTTTCACTCATTCAAGCTAACTCTATCTCCTAGAAATTTTAATTAGGGTCACAAATATTTGAGAAAGAGAAATCTTAGTTGCCTCAAGGAGTAAACAAAGGAGCATACCTGCATAATTGTGACGTATTTGATTACTGGTCTATTTTTGGAAACGGGAAAGAAGTTTTTGTTATCTTTAAATGAATTTTCCTGTATTAAAATCATTGCGTTGATGAGTGAAGTTTTAAGTCTATTTTGGTGAAGCCAAGATCAAAGTTTTACAATGTATTTGATAACATTAAACTTTAATTTTCGAAGACTTTTAAACTGTATTTCATTTGTGAGGAATGAAATAAAAAGATTTGCGTTCAAGAGCACATGTCATAACCCCAGCCAGTCTTGAGTATAAGGGAGCCACATAATCAGCTGATCAAACCAGCAGTGATGGGCTTCAGTGAAAAACTTCATCTCCAGCAACTATTCCAAACTGGCTTTCTCTTCACTTGCTCGGAATAGGCAAGGACATAACAATTCCTCGTTATATGCAAAAAGGCTAAAATAAAACACTACATAAACTGACAAGGATGTTTGGGGCTCAGGAAATGGGGGGCAGGGTGCAACTTGTCAGGATTTGGGGTTACTTCTCAGAAAGCATATTGTGTCATATAAAATACACTAGCTCTCTTAGCTGCCACTTGATTGGGATCTGCTCTGAGCTTAGAGGTGGCACATTCCAATATATAATAAATATATTTCTCTTTCTCATGCTCTTTTATGTACAGCTTTATTGAGATACATTTCACATACCATAAAATCCACCTATTTATAAAGTGTACAATTTGGTATTTTCTAGTGTATTCACAAAACTGTGCAGCCATCAGCACAATCTAATTTCAGAACATTTTCAACATCCTAAAAAGATAAAAATATTTTAAATTTCATACATTAATACCATGTTAAACGTCTCCAGTAACACAAGTGATTTTGAGTCCATTTTGATCCAAAGAATTTGTCACAAATGTAGATAAAATGAAATTACTAGGTATGCATTGCTAATTCGCTCGTTTTTACCTCAGGGTGATTGGCTTCTAACTCCTGATAGACGCTGTTACCTTAAAATTGAAAAAGAAAGACTTTTCTGTCTCTGTGAGAGACACAAGGACAAAATACAAGAACGATACATTGACTAAATTCCAACTTTTTCAAAACTGAATTTAACATTTTTAAATTTGAGATTTGATTGCTGTGACCAAAATGGTAATGGATTTCAATGCTTAGGAAAGTGTGTATTACTAATAAGGACTTAAGTTAAAAAAACAAAAACCAACTTGTTTCCAGTAACACATGAAGCTGAGGATCCAACTTCCGCTTGCCTGATGAAGTGGCATCTTGCCCTAGAGGCTGGCAGGTGGACGGGGGGACTTTGGGGGATTATTTCTTTTTAGATTTATGTCTAAAATAACTTAGATGCCATTTAATCCTGTTTCTCTTGTTATTTTGCATAAAAAGGGTCTATAGAGTCCCCTTTTTTTTTTCTAAATAGCAAAAAAAAAAAAAATAGGCCTTGAGGGAAGGACATTCAGACAAAGAATAATGAAAAACTGGGTTGAAGGACAAGAAGTAGGCGGGGTTGAGTTGCAGCCATTGAAGAAGGGGACCAACCCCCACAAGAAGCATGGATTTGCGAGGGCAAGAGTTGGTTGTTAATTCTAAAAAAAATTCCTGGGTCCGGCGGAATGGCGCGGTGGTTAAGTGCTGGCTTGGGTAGCCAGCGGTCCCGGTTTGGGTCCCACAGATGAGGGCCAGTGACACTGCCCTCAAAAAAAAAAAAAAAATTAAAAAAATTAAAAAAATTCCTAAAGCCCTAATTCCACACTTGACCCAACGCATACATGCTTGGTAGCAACTGGGATATTTTCAACATTGCTTTCCTCACAGTAATTTTCATTTATTTGTAGAGTTAGTAATTCCTGGTAACTTTCACTAGTCTCTAAAAGTTACAGTAGAAATCGAGCTTTGCCTTATGGCAAAAGAATATGGTTTGATGAGGGTAATAAATAGAGTCGCACAATGTTCAAGTTACCTCTTCATTTAGCGCCTGAATATCTACAACACAGGGAAGGTAGGAGGGCAGGACAAGCCATCACTCATTGCCCGAAGGTTTTACAATAGTAAGTACCGTTACCTCCTCAGGATTACACTGAGTGCTTTGAGGAAAAGTGAGGACAAGGGCTGTGACATCCAGCTTACAGTTTTGTTGGGGGAGAAAAATGTTTATACCTATAGAATGATTAAATACACAGCGAGGGGCCGGCCGAGTGGCGCATTGGTTAAGCGCTGGTTTTGGGATGCCAGCGGCCCCGGTTCGGATCCCACATGAGAGCCAGTGACACTGCCCTCTACAGCTAACAACAGCTCCACCTGGAGCTGGGCTGTGCGAGCCCCGGTGATGGTGTGGGCTGCAGCCCCTCCTGCAGTGGGCTGCCATAGGCTACAGTGAGTGGCCCGCAGCCAGCGTGAGCGGCTGGCAGCCAAGCGTGAGCTGCCAATAGCCGCGGTGAGCGACATCCAGAGGCCAGCGACCTATCTGCCTCATCCGGGAAGAGCGCAATGACGATACCAACAGTGAAGCAACATCCTCCGCAACTAAACTGAAGAACAAAAAGACAGCAACTTGTCTGTTCCCCTTCCCCGATTCTCCAACGCTGTTCCCCTCTGCCAATTCCCCAATAAAATCTTTAAAAAAAAAAAAAATACACAGCGAGGTAGTATGCAATGATATGCCAAAATAAAAGCATGTATGTGGTGATATGTCAAAATAAAAGCAGGCAAGGAGTGTGAGAGTGTTTCTAAGAGTAAGAGTTCTTGGTGCTGTGGCCAGAGAAGACCTCAGAGGGCAGAGATCAAGTGGAGGAGCCTGTAGATTTGATCGGTCATGCCCCAGATGACTAAGACTGAGAAATGAGCTAATTGCAAACAAGAGCTATTTTTAGTTGATTGAGTTATGCCTCATTCACTAACCAAGCACATCACATGCTGATGAAAGGCAAGGAGAGATGTGTGTTAGAAAAACAGCTGGATCATTCTGTTTCACATCTATAGCTCCATCTGTAATTTACAAACCATTGTGTATCTGATTTCATTCTGTTTACTTGGTACATTTTCCTTTTTAGATCTAAAGGGGCAATTCTGAACATATCCTCCGCCAGTGGCGCCAGGCCAGTTCCACTGTTGACCATCTACTCTGCAACCAAGGTGAACAATTTTTTAGTAAATCATGTCAGAATACCAATGAGGTCTAATTGTAAGTCTCAGAAATGAGCATAGAACTTTCTTGAAGTTCTATTCTTGGCAGTTTTCAAATGGAATGAGAAGAAAAGGAAAATACCCAACACCTAGCTTCCGGGGAGCCAGAGCCAGTTAGAACTGAGGGGTACCGCTGTCCACCTGGGCACTAGGGTCTCAGGATGCTTCCCTGTTCCCTGGAGTTTACTGGTGTTCAGTTTGATAATGTGGACGTTCCAGGGAGAACTGGCTGAGGCCAGTTAGCTCAGTTGATCAGAACATGATGTGAATGGATCTCAGACTGGGGATCTGGTTCACGAATAAGTCACCTTCATACAGCACCAGTTCCAAGTCTACAGAGCTGAGGAGAAGGGTTGTGCCCAGTTAGCACATAAATACATATAATAGGTACAAGATAGACTGGGTGAGAGGGTGGGTACTTTGCCACATTATTCAGAATTCACAGGTGTTTATGGTCACTTCTGGAGTGAGACAAGAATTTTCCAGAACTCTGTAAAATGTCATAATTTTATACATCACATTCACCTCTTCACACTACTAGAATGCATTTCCTACTTGCTGCCTGCAGGTCAGTAGCAACATCTTCATGTATCTTGTTGAGGCTAAAGAACACATCTCTGAAATGAAAATAACCACTGAGATGCTGAAATTAAATAAGCTTTTAGGGAAAAAAATGAGCAAAATATAATATACAATAAGAATGTGCAATATATCAGGGAAGGAAAAGAGCAAAACGCCTGCCTTCTCTTTCATTTGGCTTTTTGTCCACTGGAAAAACGTGAACTGTGACTGCCGTCTTTTGAGGAAGCTTGGCAGCAGCCCGCGCCCCTGCAATCTGCTTGCTTCCTGTAGCTCTGGAACATAGTGGGAATGTTTAAAACAGACACCATGTTTTCTTGAAGTGATGGGTGAACTCCACCTGCTTACCTGTGGTGCTCCACAGACACAAAACTAATTATTGGGACCCTACTCATTACTGATCCTTTGCATGTCAAGAGTGAGGTTGAGTCTGTCCATATTTATAAAATGGTACATTATGTTTTACAAATACATTTAAAGTTGTACTGTTGCAAGATGGGCTGTCGGGTTCATCTCTCCACTTCTTGGATCCCATAGGACCGAGAGGGCACTTGCTCTTTTCTTCTCTTTATTGATAACAAAATCCCCAGAGAACAGAGTTGAACAGAATTTGTATTATGTTCCTGTTTGAATGGTGCGTGGGGAGGAGGAATGCATCCTTTGTTGTATAATAAAACATTTCTTCTTGGAGAGTAGTTTTCTGAAAAAAGAACCTCTCCCAGTTAAGTCAAAATTTGATCTGGGTATATTAGTAAGAGAATACTTAATTTAGTGGCAGATAAAACTGACTTGAGGTTTTGAGG
Organism: Aselliscus stoliczkanus; assembly: GCA_033961575.1. Lineage (NCBI taxonomy): Eukaryota > Metazoa > Chordata > Mammalia > Chiroptera > Hipposideridae > Aselliscus > Aselliscus stoliczkanus. Next base: position 120,770,247 of record CM066736.1, read on the forward strand.
TGTTTTTTTAAAGGTCTCCTGCATTTGAAATAAAAAGAATGATTAGAAACTACGGTGTTAAACGGTTAGTTTATTACTTTTGTTTCCATGACTACAACTCAGGCAGATTGATGTAATGCATCTGTGGTTTCTTCTCACTCACACCCCTCCCAGGCTTTTGTAGATTTCTTCTCCTGCTGCCTCCATGAGGAATACAAGAGCAAGGGCATCATTGTGCAGGTGAGTAGAGTTTGTTTTAGTTAACTATTCCTGTTTTTGTGTGGTTTCCACAGCAACTGTTGCCATCTTGGCAACGAAAGAAAATCCCGTTTCTGAGTAAGTGAATATGACGTGAGCACACTTTTAAAGACATGGTTTCTGTTTTTCTTTATGCGCTTAAAGTCTAGATTTTAAAAAAATTATTCCCTAGAATTTTTAAGTAGCTACAGTAGACTGAATGTAGTGTAAACTGTTGAAGCATAATCATTATAAGTTGTTATGGTTTTATTTTGAGAGAATTAGACTATCAGTATCTCTCAGCTGCCAGGTACATAAGGTGTGCCGTGACTGTTCCAAAGCCACTGTGTAATAACCACGAGACGGTAGATGGCTGAACAAAGCTGACTTTAGTGCAGCAAGGATGACGGCATACACCAGGATGATATAGATACAGGACTGATTTTTAATTCTTTAAAAATTGTGGTAAAATACACATAACAGAAAAACACCATGGAAATATTTTTAAGTATTCAGTTCAGTGGCATTAAGTGCATTCATGTTGTGCAGCCATCACCACCATCCGTCTCCAGAATTTTCTTATCTTCCCAAACTGGAACTCTGTATCTGTTAAACAGTAACTCCCCGTTTCCCCTTCCCCCAGCCCCTGACAGCTTTCTGTCTCAGTGAATTTGACTACTCTAGGTACTTCATATGAATGGAATCATACAGTATTTGTCCTTTTGTGACTGGATTATTTCACTCAGCTTAATGTCGTCAACATTCATCTGTGTTGTAGCATGTGTCAGAATTTCCTTCCTTTTTGAGGCTGAATAGTATTCCATTTTGTATGTATATACCACACTGTGTTTATCCATGCATGTGTTAATGGACACGTGTGTTGCTTCCACTTCTTGGCTTAATCCTGTGAATAATCCTGCTATGCACATGTGTGTACACCTATCTTTTGCAAACGCCGCTTTCAGCTCCTTGTACCCAGGAGTGGAATGGCTGGAGCACATGGTGATTCTGTTTTTTGAAGGGGGTGGATTGCCTTCCTGTTCTCCAAAGCTGCTGCCCGATTTACATTCCCACCAGCAGTGCCCAAGGGGCTGAGGTTCTCCACATCCTCAGCAGTACTTGTTATTTTGTGTTTTTTATTTTTTTATTTTTTTAAATAATAGCCATCCTAACAGGTATGAAGTGGTATCTCATTGTGATTTTGATTTATATTTCTCTAATGATGATTGATGTTGAGCACCTTTTCAGGGGCTGAATGGCCATCAAGTCCTTTTGCCCATTTTTTAATTGGGTTGTTTGCTTTTTATGGTTGAATTATAGGAGGTCTCTATATAGTCTGCCTATTAACCCTTTATTAGATAATATGTTTTGCAAATATTTTCTCCCACCCTGTGAGTTGCCTTTTCACTCTTTGGAATAGTGTCCTTTGACGCACAAAAGTTTTTTAATTTTGATGCACCATACAGTGTCACGAAGCTTTCCACCTATGTTTTCTTTCAGAGTTTTATAGTTTTAGCTTTTACATTTAGGCTTTTGTTCCATTTTGACTTAATTTTTATAGAGACCTTTGAGTTTATTATGTAGCTACCAGATACAATGCTGAGAAAATACAATACAAAACAGAAGAGGGAGCAAATGTAGGAGTTTTTATGGGTCTCTATCTCAAGTCAGCTATTGTTCAACACAAAGAAATAATGGGTCACAGTATTTCCATGCTTAGACACATTCTGAACAATGTCTTGGGAGAAGTTGCATTTCTTACCTCTTTTCTGCTCCTGCCCACCACCTGCCCCCACCTCCTCACACACCCAGCATTCACCATGCCTTTCCTTCCTGTGGGCTTTCATTACTATTGCGCTTTCTGAAGCCCCGAATGATCAATCATCATCATAACAGCTAATATTGGAGGGGATACTTTTCAGGCACCGTGCTAAGCACTTCATATGTATCCATTTGCTTCTTTGCATCTCATAATGATCTCATAAGGTGATGAGCTCATCATCATCTTTACATTTACTGAAATGGAGGGTGAGAGAGGTGAAGTGACTTGCCCGTGTGGAACCAGGACTCAGGTCCAAGTCTGTTTGGCAGTGAAACCTTTGTTCTCACCCACATGCCCCAGGCTGGACCCACCTGTGCTCACGCAGCGATGAAACCACGAGGTGCTTGGCTGCATAGCTCCATCTCTTCCCTTGTATCTGTGTTATCTAGATGTAGCTCCGAAACCTTTTCATTCTTTGAGTTGGTACTGGTGCGAAATCACGCATAGCAAGAGGGGCTAGTAGCTAGAGGAAGGCTGGGGTCAATGTTTTGTCATCTTTCAGGATCAACTAAGAGCCTGCCTCCTTTAACCCCCACCTGAGGTCTTTGATGCCAGAGCCCTTTGGTGTTATTCTGACTTGCAGCTGCCCGGAAACAGAGGGTGCATTGGGGAGCATGGGGTTTTCCAGAATCGTGAATTTTGTACTAAACTGCCACACATCCCCTTTCTCCCTTCCTTGACACTAGGCGTGTCAGTAGCTCAGCTCTGTAGAGGGTGTGGTGTTTTGCTAACAAGGAAACCAGTAAAGCATCCATGGGAGGTAAGACGTCAGTGCTGCTTCACGTTGTGCCATTTTTTCATTCTGATGAACCTGTTGTAATCAAGCTATTAATTTAAAGAATTTTAAACACCTACTTCGACTAGGCAGGAATCCTTAGGTCACTGGCCGTATGACCAGAAACTGCAACTGTTTCGGTGACAAAGGGATTAAATATTAGGCTTTGTGAGCACAGATGAGCGATTCCTAGTAGAATTCTGTGAATATACAAGATGGTCTCCTCTTTCATTCCCACAGCTTATTTCTCTCCAAGGTCTTTTCTCCTAATCTGCTGCCTGATAATCAGGGGGCGATTAGAAGCTGCTACAAAAACACATTAGCATTTGTTTTCCAAAATATTGTACTCTGATGATTTTTATTTTCCCTAAGAATGAAGTATGCATTGTGTCATTTCATTGATCATTGTCTTCTTTCATATGAATTCATTCGGGGTGTAAACTTAGAAGGAATTTAGTGGAAAAATCAAAATTCAGATGCTGGTGAGGGAAAGTACAGTTGTTTTTGTGTGAACATCTCAGAATGCTGACTGACATCTCAGGTCAGTTCTAACCAGAGGGACAACAAAAGTCGAAATGAAGCTTAGAGTTAAAAATGATTGATGTTTCTTTGGTGGTGTTTTTATGTCTGCACTATTTTTGGACTAGGAGTCTTTAGCAGCTCATTTCCCCTTCCGCTCCATCCCACGTGCTGTTTCCTGGGTGATCTTGTTAAAATCCAAGTCAGGTAGTGTTGCTTTCCTCCGTAGTCCTCCAGTGGTGGCCCGTCATGTGTAGGACTGAATTCAGACTCCCCAGGGCCATCACCTGTCTTGCCATTCCATCATCCCACCCTGCACTCCAGCCAGAGCGGGCATCGTGGGGCCCTGCCCTCTGCAGTGCCAGTGGCTGACACTTCTGCCCATACGCCCTTTCCTGAACCTCGCTCTAAATCTACTCTCCACATCTCCTCCCTGCCCATTCACACCTGAGCCTGTGACCCCCTCCATCTTTCCAAGCTCAGGCCACACTTCACCTGTCCTGGGACACCTTATCTCACCACTTGGCACATTCAGTTATGCCCTTCCTTCTGCTTTTGTATTAATGAAGTACCCCAGCCCCATGCCTCGGGCCCTTCCCCCTACCCCCGTCATTGTAGTCTTTGACAGCTGGGCTTTTTATCTTGTCTTGGTGTTGCTAATTCACGGCACACTGGAGACCTGCCTTTTGCTTGGTATCATGGAGGACTCTGATTATGCATGGCCATGCTTTGCAGCACACAGGCATCTGTTTTGAAGGCCTTTTAAGCTTCTTCTGTTGCTCCCATATGCCTCTGGTCTTGAATTTTCAACCTCTATATCTAGAGGGCTGCCAGGCTAATGCTATGTTGCCCAATTTCGGTTTCTTTTCATCTTAGGAAGGAAAGGTATCTTTTTCAGCCTACCTCCATTTGAATGTATATCAGATTGCCCTTTGGGGAGAGGAAGAGGGCATGGTTTTCAAATGTTCTATGTTTAATTCCTTATTAACATTTTTTTCCTTTGCTTTTCTCTTCCCATCTTTCCCTTAACTTGCTTCCTATCATTTTGTAAGAGCGTTTAAAATTTCCTTCATGAATTCAGATTTGCCATTGTATAAGCATTTCCTGGAAATGCAAATAAAGAGTAGTGACAACACGTGATATAAATTCCCTCGAAGTGAATTTGGGCCTGATAGGCTCTATTGATTTTTGAATAGAGGATAAGAAGTACATTCTTGTAAACCTTATCAGAAGTGTGCTCCATTGGTAAAGACTCTCTGTTCTCTTTATTACCCTATTATTAAAGCACAGTCAAAATTATGCTGAACTCTTTCAAAGGGCAAAATCGTAAGTTGTTGACCGGCTAGTTGAAGGGGCCCCAGTACTGGACTCCTTCTGTGTGCCTTATTATGGACTAACCATTAATACTGAGCACGTAAGAATAGCTAATACTAAGGTGACATCCTAAAATTATATAGGGTTATCGGAAAAATCATGACATATTTTTCTGGTTTTCGTTGCAAAAATGTGTTATGACTTTAACAACAACCCAATACTTCCTGAATTCTTACTCTGTAACGCTTTCACAAGCCTTCCGGTTGTTTTAGAAAGTTTTTATTTGGAAGTCATTTCAAATCTACAGCAAATTTGTAAGGATAAGAATAGTACAAAGAGCACCGAAATACCCATTACTTGAATCCCTTGTTAACTATTTTATTCCATTTGTTTTATCATTAGAAAGTAAGTTGCATACCTCATCCATCGTTCCTTACATCTAAATGCTTCAGTGTGTATTTCCGAAGAATGGGGAGAATCTCTTACGTAACCACATTACAGTTACCAACTTTAGAGTTAATTCCGATATAATACTTTTATCTAACTTTCCATTTGTATTCCAATGTCTAACCCCCTTAGTATTCTTTATAGCATTGTTGTTGTTTTTTTAATTTTTTTTGTTTGTTTGTTTGTTTTTGAGGGCAGTGTCACTGGCCCTCAGACGTGGGACCCAAACCTGGGCCGCTGGCTTCCCAGGCCAGCGCCCAACCACCGCTCCACTCAGCCGGCCCAAATGTTTTTTTGTTTTTTTTGATGGCAGTATCACTGGCTCTCATGTGTGGGACCCAAACCGGGGCTGCTGGCTTCTGAAGCCAGTGCTTAACCACCGCGCCACTCAGCTTGCCCTCTTTATAGCATTTTTTAATCCTCAGTCAAGAATTCAGCCCAGGACCAGGTATTAGATAGTTGGCCTGTCTCTCTAGTTCCCTTTAATCTGGAATACATCCACAGCCTTTGTCCTTTATGACATTGATCACTTTGAAGAGTACAGCACTCCTCCCTGCCCTTTTTTTTTAAGATTTTATTGGGGAATTGGGGGAGGGGAACAGACAAGTTGCTGTCTTTTTGTTCTTCAGTCTAGTTGCGGAGGATGTTGCTTCACTGGCCCATGTTGGTATCATCATTGCACTCTTCCCAGGTGAGGCAGATCGGTCGCCGGCCTCTGGACGGCCACTCACTGTAGCCTATGGCAGCCCACTGCAGCAGGGGCTGCAGCCTACACCGTCACCATGGCTCGCAGCCAAGCTCCAGGTGGAGCTGTTGTTCACCATCTTAGCTGGTGAACCGGGGCCGCTGGCGTCCCAAGCCAGCTCTTAACCAATGCGCCACTCAGCCGGCCCCTCCCTGCTCTTTTTAACTGAACAGATCCTGAAATGGAAAATGAATACACAGATTTAAGGAAGAACAGTTTCCCTCAAATGCATCAGAGAAGCTGCAGCCTCTGCCTTAAGACGTGTGCCGGCTACTCTGGTGAATTGAATGCTCGTGAAAGGCTGATTGGACACCGTGTCTAGGGTTCCATCTTGTGCAGGTAGACTAGAGCCTGGTGTCCTCTGGATCCATGTTTTCCAAAGCGTGGGTGTGAACTGTCCTGGTCACGTATTCCATTCGAGAAGGCTTGTTTAGTCCCCAGATGACTACAGGAAAGATGCCCTACTGTGTGAAGTTATAGGTCCAGTGTTTGAAGCTTACACACCCGCTCCGCACCATCGGGCATCCATCTTTCCACCACTCTGCGGCATTTAAGTCATGGTAGCCTGTCTGTGCTGAATGAGAGCCCTCCGAATTGTACCATGAAGGCCACACACCTCAGCAGGCTACTCCAATGGTGAGAGAAAAGGTACCAAGTTGTCTCCAGGGATGTTTTTGTTTTTAATCTGAGCAAGGACAAAACATCAGCTTTGCTTTCTGGCTTATTTAATTCTTTTCAGTTTGGGATTCTAATTTGAAGACCAAGACACTTGCCCACATATGTAGCTGTCAAGGTCCAGGTTGTTTCAAGCTGGCAATATTTATAATGGCAAATTGTTGAGCTTTAAGCAACTTTTAAAATTTGCTCTGCCCAAAATACTTCCTATAGAAGTAAGGGTACCTTCTTGACCTGTTTATTGTAATGTTTCCCTGAGGAAGCAGAAAGATCGGTTAATTATTGCTTATTGGGTTTTTATTTACCTGTTTAGGGATGTACCTAGAAGACATTTTGACATGTAAGGTATTTCTTGACTTTTATATAACTTGAAATACTCCTTTTGAAATTCTCGGCAAGTAGCTAGCCCTGTAAGTTTGCCTTTGTTTAGACAGATGAGCTTAGTTAAGCTTTAGGGTATCTAAAATTTTAGTTTAAACTCATATATTACATTGTCCACTTCCTGTAATTAATTTTCTAGATTAGAGCAGTGGAATAGGACCCTGGTACTATCTTTCATCGTTGTCCATAACAAAGTGTTCTGTTGCTAATTCATTCAATAGTTCTTTGTGCTCCTATTACGTGCTAAGTACTTTCCTATTTATTTTTAAAATTTCTTTTAAAATTTCATTTCAATTACGGCTGACATCCAACTGTGTTTTACATTGTACAGCACAGTGGTCAGATATCCACATAATTTACGAACTGATGCCCCGATCAGTCCAGTATCCACCTGGCACTATACTTAGTTATTACAAATATTATTGACCATATTGCCTATGCTGTACTTTACATTCCTACAGCTATTTTGTTTAAAGAAGTGGACACCAAGACAAACAAAAAAACGCAAACAAACCAACAAAAACCCCCAAACAATTCAATTAAAACATGGGCAGAGGACCTGAATAGACATTTCTCCAAAGAGGACATACAATGGCCAACAGACATCTGAAAAGATGCTCAACATCACTATCACCAGAGAAATGCAAATTAAACCACAGCGAGGCATCCCCTCACACCTGCCAGAATGGCTGTCATCAATAAGCCCTGTTAAGAGCACTGGCGATATAGGAGCAAATGAGACCATGTCTTCATAGAGCTTACGTTCAAGCAGGCGATACTGTCAGTGATTGGATTTGGTTTTCGGGTCTGCTTAGCTTTCCTCCTGCCACTGCTTCACACACACCTGATGTTCAGACCATCCGGAACTACCTACAGTTCCTTGAGAACATCACACTCAACCCTCTCGTGTCTCCCTTTCTTTGCTCCTGCTGCTTCCTCTATCCCAAATGTTCTTGCCTCACTTGTTTACCTGGCAAACTCCTCCACTCCCTTTAAGCCTCAACTCGAAAGTTGTTTCATCTATGAGCCCTTCCCAGCCTCCCTAGGGCCCGCTCATCACCTTGATGTTACACCATTGTGGAAAATCAATACCCTCTCCAGAACAGGGTTTACATTCCTTAGTTGGGAAAGCCTGACTTGGAATTCCTGGATATGCATCACATGTTTCCACCTTCAGAGTCAGGAGGTTCTCTTGACTATCTGAGTGGTTTAGCTGATCGATGAGTTAACTTCTGGCACCATCAAGTGGCTCAGCCAGGCAGTGCGACTTCTTTCCTCTACAAGATCAGAATGGTCCAGTTTATGCCATATGTATGGGGGAGGAGGGGTTAGAATATAATTATGTAATTGGGACGTATCGGACTATCTTTATCTTGAGAAGCTCCAAACTTGACCTTCCTCTTAGCTGCCCTGTGATCAATAAATGGGAACAGTTAAGCTTCACTTTTTTGTAACCAGGAAACCTGAGGCATAGAGATGTGACATGGTTTTGCTTATGTCCCTTCATTATTTAAGACAGAGTACATGCGTATACTCTCTTTTGCTTTGTTTGCTCCTCAGCTTGGTGAGCAAACTTTTCTCTCCTTACCTATTGTGAGAACGTCATTGGACTCTGTGCTTCAAACTGTGTGTTAGTCTGAGATCTCTCTTTGGTTTGTGCTCTCATACATTGTATCCTCACAGCAACATGAATTTAAAATGAAAGGCCTAGGAGCAGCCGGTTAGCTCAGGTGGTGAGAGCGCAGGCTCATAACACCAAAGTTGCTGGTTCGATCCCCACATGGGCCACTGAGCTGCGCCCTCCACAATTAGATTGAAGACAACTTGACTTGGAGCTGATGGGTCCTGGAAAAACACACTGCTCCCCAATCAAGTTTCTAAAAAATAATAAAATAAAATGAAAGACCTGTTTGACAAAGCTTTTTGCTCATTAACTGAAGGATAAAGGGATAGTGGTAATTGCAATAAATAAATTCTCCCAAACCAAAAATCAACTCATCACAGCTGGCGCAGGTGTTGAGGTACTTTGGGAACATTAATTTCCTTCGTGTGGGTTTGTGGTTGCAGAGGCCAAGGGAGAGAACAATGAAGAGTGACTAATTAGGCCTTGGGGTTCTTGGTTCCTAATAGGCAGGCTGAAGTTTTAGGCCACCTATGAAGGACGGTGGGTTGTATTCCTTGCCCCATTCTTGGGAGTGGGAAAAACACAAAAACATAAAACAAAGAAACAAAAATCTTAGGAGACATGGGAAGACTCCTTCCAGCTCTGAGCAGGAAGGAAAGCCATACTGTGGCACACATCTCCATTTTATTTCTACCTCTGGTGATGCTGTTTCTGACTTTGACCACCAAGTGCTGGAACAAGCCCTCTTCAACAGCAGTTTCATTGTCATCGATACCCTTTCTTGCCACACGTGAGATTACGCAGAATACAGTCTCTCTTGGGTGAACATCCATACCCAAGTCATTTCAAACAATAGAAGGAACTTCTTATATCATGATGCAGGACTTGTCGTAGGGTTTCCTTATATTCTGTGTTGAAGCATTTCCAAAATGTCACAAGCATAAGCGATACAGAACCTACCGCTAGTTAAGTTCCTCTGACAGGGAATGTTTGGATTCGTCATCCCACACCAGCCCTGTCAAGTGTTAGTTACTTAAGCTCTTTCCATATTGTTATACTCGCTCCCCAACAAGGGAAAAAGACGTAAAGGGAGGTGGTCCTATCTTATTAAGGGCAAAGTTTATAAAACTCAGAAGCAGTTGTACACCTGAAATTTATAGAATGTTATTAGTCAGGGTTACCCCAATATATTAAAAAGAAAAGAAGCTCAGAAGCAGATTGGGAAGAAGCTCAGTAAGAAAAGTGGTCCCCCAAAGCTGAGAAAGTGAAATGTTTATTGTGGAGGGACCAAAGCTGATAGAACAAGCTTAATGAACCATAACTTAAGGAGAAATTTATCTTATCGCTTTAGGAGGAGGAGATGTTAAGAACCTCCTACTTGGTGGTTCCATAAATGTTCAGTTTAATCGAAGTAAAGAGCAGCCTGTCCTGAATCTGTGCTCTCTAGATGTGTGTAATGCTTGCTTTTTAAAGGTTCAAAAGGCATATTCTGTGGTTAAGCGCTGGCTTGGGAAGCCAGCGGCCCCGGTTCGGTCCCACATGTGAGGGCCAGTGACACTGCCCTCAAAAAAAAAAAAAAGGCATATTCTGCTTGTTTTTAACACTTTTTTTAGTCTCAAATTCTGTTTTATTGAGAGATTGATTTATTACAGTTTGTTTTATGCTGTTGTGTGTTCTGTCATGCTGGCTTTAGATACCTGCTTCTCTTTTTTTTCTCTCTAAAGACACAAATTTTATATTTCATCAGTCTGTTTCTGCCACTCAGAGCAATCCAGCATCGCTGTGAATTCCAAGTTTATGACCTTGTTAATCAATGGCTTTTTTTTCGGGGGGTTGGGGGTTTGCCTTTCTAGAGTGTCCTGCCATTCTTTGTAGCTACGAAAATGACTAAAATCCGAAAGCCAACTTTGCAAACACCTTCTCCAGAGACGTTTGTGCAGTCTGCGATGAAAACAGTGGGCTTGAAATCCCAAACCTGTGGATACCCGGTTCATTCTCTTTCGGTAGGTAGACTTTTAAGTCCCAAATCAGCACTTGGGTTTGGGGTTTTCTTTCCCATTGAGTCACAAAATAGCATGTGATATAATAACACGTATATATAGTCTCGACTTACTAATGAGTCATCTGTTTTATTTTAAATACTCAAGAACTTTAAAATATACCTATAAATAAAACAATGTTATAGTAAAACATGGTCATATGCTTTTTTAGCTCGAATTGTAGGCTCTAATTACGTATCTCCCCATTTCTTCTCCTAGGGTGTAATAATGTCAGCCCTGCCTTCTTGGTTATATTTTAAAGTCGTCATGAGTGTTAACAAGTCTGTGCGGGCTCGCTATCTGAAGAAGGCCAAGAAGAACTAAGCACCTATGGGCGCACTGAATGGTGTGGCCGGATGCTCCAGTCTGGGCACATTCACTGCTATCCACCCACCCAGCTCCAAGAGCTTCAGTTGTCATTTTAATCGTTACTAATAAGGCTAAATGTGGTCATAATTGGGAAGACAGCAGAAGTTTCTTTCAGGAGTTCCTGACATATATTCTAGATGCTACCAGGCTTTATTTTGAAGTTTAGCATAAATACTTATATCAGTTGGATAGAGAACTAATATTAGCAAGAACAGCTTAATAAGCAGCAGCAGGATGATAGCACATCACAGAATGTCAGAGTCAGAAGTAATGATCCACAACTTCATCTGCCCCCAAATGCCAATGATGATAATTCTTGTGTTTTCTCTTTAAAAAGTCACAGCCACCTATTCTTCCTTGTTAACACTTTGAGGGGTGGAGATTAATTGATTCACTTATGGGAGGCCATATGGCAATTTGCATAGCTCTTGGTAAGGTTTCTAAAAGCATGTCCCAGTTTGTACATTTATACGGAACTGTTCTTTCTCAAAGGTAGCTAATGACATAAAAATAATTCATGAAATAGGGAATTTTTTGACACATGAAGCCCATGAAAATATGCTTTCCTCTAATACATATTTCTTTCAATTTAAATGTATGTAAAGACTGAATGCTATATGGTATGGTTTATAAAGAAAATGGGCCAACCAGCACATTACACTGGCAGCCACCTATGGTGTCACTGAACCCTGACCCAGGAAAGTGGCCTGCTTGGACCCCAGCCACCTGGTTTCCGCACTGCACTAATACTGCTTCCATCTGCAATAGCAGGCTACTCCTAGGACAAAAGTGATATCAGAGCAGTGGCATTATATTTTTAAATTGGCACCTTATAGATACTGATGTAATTCTGGTTTTTGTTTGTTTGTTTTAGCTGAGCCATCCTGCCACCAATGGCTGATGTAATTCTAATGAAAGATGATAGAACCATGGTGTTGACTGAAAATATATTTCTTTGGTGCTGAAAATTAAGACCCCTTTTACACTGGCTTAACAGAGATTAAGGCTTACTTTTATCCTGCTACATAACTTGTTTGGGGAAAATGCCAAGCAATAATTCGATATTGTGAAACATGCAAACGAGAAGGTGGGTTTTTACCTAGGCTATAATTCCAAGGCTCGAGTTTTAAGCCCCAGTAAATTTGGGGGAAAAAAAATAAAATAAATTGGGTTGTTTATGTGTTCCCAGCTTTTAATTTTGTCAGCTAATGACATAAAACAAAAACAGAAAAACCAAATTACCATCATTATATAAAAGACAAGACCTTTTAGCATACAGAAAGTAGGAAGAACATAATTTCAGAACAACGAGTAGTCATTTAAATTGAATAAATTTAACTTTATGAAAAACACATTGCCTTTTTCTCTCTCATTTTGTTGTAGACATGGTGACACCATAGTGACTGGGCAATACTTCATTTGATTTCACACGGTGGTTGGCTGGTTTGTTGGTGGTTGTAATGGCTGTTGGTGGAGAGTCAGTAGAGATGGGGAGGGATTGGTTTACAAGTATACAAAATTCTTTTTATCCAGTTAGAAAATAATTGCATTCTGGTTAGGAAATTCCTTAGCAATCTTAAAACTTCTGAGCTACAGCTTTGAATGCTTTAGCTTAGCAACTAGCCTCTTGTATTTGACATTCAAGGTTAAAGATGATGAAATGAAAAATCTGTGTGTTTCAGGCACGTGAAAGAAAAAGTGTAATAAAAGAAACTGGTGTTCCTCAAACCCTTCGGAAGAGTGAAACATAATTTTTAGATTTAACTTTATACTGACTTGATTTTATACTCTGATGTGTGCTAAGGCTTGAATCCAAAGAGTAGAGCAGAAAATAATATTATTATTCATGTAGAATCAGCTCGCCTCACAACATAGAAAGCAGATTTTAATCTATTCTTTCATTGCCCTTTCAGTGAAATAGCATGGGGGGAACATGAGAGGAACTGTCCCACACAGATGTGTGCCATTCTGATGTGTCCTTGTGTCAGTCCCACATGCACAGGGAATAAACATGAGGTGTGATCAAACAATATGGTGAATGTTTAAATATAAAAAAATTTATTACAGTAAAAGAAGACACATTGCCATTAATCCCCCTCAAGATACTCTCTCTCAGTTCAAACACACTTATCCCATCGTTCTTGCCACTTTCTGAAGCAGCTCTGGAAGTCCTCTTTCATGAGTGTCTTTAGTTGTGCTGTCATGGCTGCCTCGATGTCCCTGTCAATTAAAAACTTTTACCTTTCATGGTCATTTTGACTTTGGGGAAGAGCAAGAAGTCCAACAGTGCCAGATCCAGTGAATAAGTTGGATGAGGACACACTGCCTGTTTATATTTGACAGAAATTGCCATACCTGAAGTGGTGTGTGACACAGAGCGTTGCCATGATGGAGGATGACTTATGGCACACCTTAAAACACACCTTCTCTCGGGGCCGGCCGAATGGCTCAGTTGGTTAAGAGCTCGCTCAAGAGTGCAAGCTGAGGGCCGGCCGAGTGGCGCATTGGTTAAGCGCTGGTTTTGGGATGCCAGCAGCCCCGGTTCGGATCCCACATGAGGGCCAGTGACACTGCCCTCTACAGCTAACAACAGCTCCACCTGGAGCTGGGCTGTGCGCCCCGATGATGGTGTGGGCTGCAGCCCCTGCTGCAGTGGGCTGCCATAGGCTACAGTGAGTGGCCCGCAGCCAGCGTGAGCGGCTGGCAGCCAAGCGTGAGCTGCCAATAGCCGCGATGAGCGACATCCAGAGGCCAGCGACCGATCTGCCTCATCCGGGAAGAGCGCAATGACGATGCCAACAGTGAAGCAACATCCTCCGCAACTAAACTGAAAAACAAGAAGATGGCAACTTGTCTGTTCCCCTTCCCCGATTCCCCTCCACCAATTCCCCAATAAAATCTTTAAAAAAAAAAAAAAAAGAGTGCAAGCTGAGCTCTGAGCAACAGCGGTTCGAGGCCAGCCCGAGCTGAGTTGCCGTTGAGTTGCCAACAGGTGGCAGGATGGCTCAGAAAAAAAAAAAAATTCTAAAACACACCTTCTCTCAACCGTAGCTCATATCAGACTGACTGCACCAAACAAGTTGAAACTTCTCACACACTGTTACCGAGGTTTGACGCATTGCATCCTGTATTGAAGATCCTTCCCTTTCTACTGGATGGCACTCGGCAGCAGCATTCACTGTATTTTGTGATCACAATGGAAAGGCTCCGTGTCACACATCGCTCCTGGTACAGCAATTTCTATCAAAAACATTACGGTGTGTCCTCAACCACCTTATTCATCGGATGTGGCACCATGTGACTTAATGGTTCTTACCCAAAGTCAAAACGACCATGAAAGGAAAACGTTTTGAATTGATTTGGGACATCGACGCAACCATGACCGCGCAATTAAAGACACTCTCGAAAGAAGACTTCCAGAACTGCTTCAGAAAGTGGCAAGAAGGGTGGGATAGGTGTGTTTGAACTGAGGGGAGGTATTTTGAGGGGGATTAATGGCAATGTGTCTTTCACTGTAATAATTTTTTTAATTTAAGTATTCACCCTAGTTTTTGATCACACCTCGTAAATGCTAAAGATGATACTATTGGTCTCCATTTCCTCAAGTGTGGTCCTGCCCTGAGGAGGTGAATTCTGATTTCATTTGATATTGCATTGAAATACAGAACTGAATTTTATATGGAGCTAACATCAATGCTGATTCCAAAACAAATGGCACTGATTCAGTGTGGAAGAAAAGATTTATTCTGATGATAATACTTTATGAGAATGAAATGAGCTTACATAGACCTAATTTCTTAAGTCTGTTGGCATCAAAGATTACATGAGATTTAGGTGGTCCTGGATTCTGCAACTTTGCTCAGTAGGTTACCAGTGTCGAAACAAATGCATCAAAGCTCTTTTATTTAATATGTTGGAAACTTTAATTTTAAAAATTAAGTACTCACTACTTTGTGACATTCTAATATTTTTAGATTAGCATGTTTGTGTCACTCATCTTAAAATGCAAAACATATAAATATGGACAGAATTTAAATTCCCTTGTAGAAAGGTAATTCTTTCTGTTGAGATTTATATGAAGACATCTAGAAATGGAACCCTGTGTCTAGCGTGAACACAACCATTAGATGAACAATTTTAGTGGGATGAACAGCATGTTACAATTTGATCCACTTTCCTTGTATGCATACCATTGAAAAATAAGCAAACTGGGTACTACAAAAGGTAATCCTAAAAGGATGTCAGGCAAGCTTGTCTTCCTTGTCACAAGTTTCTAGACATGCAGTTGGTGTGCATTAATCGAGTGCCACCCATGTGCCATTCACGTTTCTGGGTGCTGGAGAAACGGCAGTGAACACAGCAGGCAGAAATTCTTGCCCCATTACTTATATTTGAGCTGGGAGGAGGGAAGGGAAACAGAAAAGGAATGATAATGTAGTGTAAGTGCCATGTGACAGGGAAGAAAGGAGGATGGGGAATGGATATGTGTCAGGGCAGGAGTAGGGGCTTGTGATTTTGAATAATGTGCTCAGACCAGGCCCTAGTGAGCACTGGCCTTTGAGTCAGGCTTGAGTGAGCCTTTCAGTTACCTGAGCGAAGGGCATGTCAGGCTGCCCAGCCTGTGCCAAGAGCCCAAGGAGAGCATACCTAGTATGTTCCAAGAAGGAGCCAGGAGTCCATACCGTACATATTGAAGTATATACCAGGTGATCTGCTCCCTGAAGATTTCAGAGAACTTGCATTAGTGTAGCTGTGACTTTCTAGTATGAAATTACCTTTACATTCTTGGTCACATTGCACTGTCTTTATACACTGCTGAATTCAGTTTGCTGGTATTATTAGGAATGTTTTCATCTGTATTTAGGAAATTGGCTTGAGAAGTATGAGTCTTTCTCATACTTCTGTGGTTTTCATATCAAGTTTATATAACTTTATTAAAGGATCTGGGGAGTGTTGCCCATTTTACTATTTTCTAAAAGAATCTGTAAAACACTGAAGCAATCTTTCCCTTGAAAGTTTGTAAGAACCATCTGGTCCTAGTATTTATTTGTGAGAAGATTTTAAACTACTGATTGCTTTAATGACAATAAGACCATTCCGAGTTTCTATTTTTCCTTAAGTCAGTTTTTCAAAAAAAATTTTTTCTAAGCATTCACTCATCATTTTTTCCTAATTTATTAGCATAAAATAAACTCAAGGACTTATTTTTTAAACCTCTGCTGGATATGTACTTATATTTACAATTCTAATGTTTTTTTGTGTGTCTTACTGCTTGCTTTTCCTTGACCATTCTGTCAGAAATTTGTCTATGTTACTAATCTTTTTAAAGTACCAACTTTTGGCTTTACCGATCTTCTATGCCCTTTTCTTTTATGTGTTCCTGCTTCCTGGGGAGTTTATTCTGTTATTTTTCTTATTTCATAAATTGGACATGTATTTCATTCATGTTCAGTATGTTTTTCTTTTCTTACATTAACATATAAGGCTCTAAGTTTATTTGATTATCTTTTTGCTATATCCCTCAATTTGTGTGTGTGAGTGTGTGTGCACAAACATGTACACTTTTTCAGTGCTAAAATTTAAGAATTTACATTATGATTTCTTTGACCTATGAGTTATTTATAAATGTTTTAAAATGCACAAAGTTTTTATAAATGTATTTCTTTAAAAATAACTTGTATTAGTATCACCATTAATAAGACAATTTTATATTATGCACCTTCTGATATGATGGACTAAAGATACATCACTTACGTTGTGCTACTGCCACAAATGTATAACCTGAACCTAACTAAGAAGAAATACAAGAAGAACCTAAACTGAGGGATATTCTTCAAAATAACAAGCCTATACTTGTCAAGCATTTCAGATTAACAAAGACTAAAGAAATCTGACAAGTAAATGTAGCACATGATCTTGGCTTGAGGAAAGAAATTTTTTTTATTTTGGTATAAAGGACATTTTTGAGACAATTGGTGAAATTGAATAAGGTCTGTAGGTTAGATAACAGCATTGTATCAATGTTAATTTCCTGAGTTTAATCACTGTTCTGTGGTTACCTAAGAAAAAGTCCTTGTTTTTAGGAAAGGCATACTAGAGTATTTAGGGATAATGACATATTCTATATGCAACTTAATCTCAAAAGGTTACAAAAAATTATATATACAGAAAATGATAAAGCAAATGTGGTAAAACATTAACATTTGCAGAATCTTGGTGAAGGGTATAGGGAAATTCTTTGTCCTGTTTTTGCAAATTTCCTGTAAGTCTTAATTATTTCAAAATAAAGTTTTAACAAACCTCATTACTGATTTTTTTTTTAAAAGATTTTTATTGGGGAATTGCGGGAGGGGAACAGCGTTGGGGAACCAGGGAAGGAGAACAGAGAAGTTGCTGCCTTTTTGTTCTTCAATCTAGCTGCAGAGGACATTGCTTCACTGGCCCATGTTGGTATTGTCATTGCGCGCTTCTCTGGTGAGGCAGATCGGTCACCGGCCTTTGGACGGCTGCTCACAGCGGCTCTTGGCAGCTCACGCTGGCTGCCAGCCACTCACTGAAGCCAATGGCAGCCCACTGCAGCAGGGGCTGCAGCTATGCCATCCCTGGGACTCACAGCAGCCCAGCTCCAGGTGGAGCTGTTGTTCACCATCTTAGCTGTAGAGGGCAGTGTCACGGCCCTCATGTGGGATCTGAACTGGGGCTGCTGGCATCCCAAGCCAGCTCTTAACCAACACGCCACGCATTACTGATTTTCAAATAATTGCACTGTGGTCAGAGATCATGTGTGTTACAGCTTAGGCAAGTAATTCTCTGCCTCAATTTCTGCCACCTGAAAAATGGGAATACTAATAGCACCTATCTCAGAGGTGGTTGTAATCCAAAATTAGTATTTTTGAAGTGCTCAGAATCCAGCCTGGCATAAAGAAAAAAACGTTTGTAAATGTTACTTTAAAAAGGGTCTTTGCAGATGTGATTTAGGGATTTTGACATTATTTGAGATTATTCAGATGGGCCCCGAATGCAATCACAAGTATCCTTAATGAGAGAGCAGCAGAGGAAGACTGCACAGAAGAGAACACTGTGACCAGGGAGGCAGAGATTGCAACGATGCAGCCACCAGCCAAGGAATGCCACCAAACACCAGAAGCTGGAAGAGGGAAGGAACGGAGGAGTCTCCCCTAGAGGTTTTGGAGGACACAGGCCCTGCCAACACTGATTTTAGCCTAGAAACTGATTTTGGACCTTTGGCCTCCAGAAATGTGAGAATAGCCCTGTTTTAAGCCACTGAGTTTCTGGTAATGTTATAGCAGCCGTAGAAAACTAATACATATGTAAACTTTATTATTTTTAGAAATGTTATGAGACTTACTATATATCTTGGTATGACCAAACTTTTATATATATCATATGTGCTTAGAACAATGTTTACTTCTGTTTTCTCTATATATCCATTTAATCAAGCTTGTAGTGCTCAAATCTTCCCACATCTTGACAAACTCATTTGCCTGACCTATCAGTAATTGAGAGATGTTTTGAATTCTCTAACAGTAAGCTTGAATTTGACAATTTCCTGTTATTATCAATTTTTGCTTTCTTTTGAGGCTATCTTGTGAAATGAGTAAACTTTAGAATTCTTATCCCAATGAGTTCAACTCCTTTTTTATTTTTTTTTTGTAGTGACAGACTTATTGCCAGTGCTTTTTATGTTAAAATCTGTTTTCTGTGATATCAGGATAGTTACCTCTGCTTTATTAGAATAGTCTTTAGTAGTATTTTTCAATCCTTTGCCTTCCATCTTTCTACATGTTTATATTTTTGCTTTGTCGCTTGTAAGCCAAATAAACCTGGATTTCAAAAAATTTTGCAATCTGCCTTTTATAGGCAAAATGATTCTAATTGCATTTATTATGATTCCTAAAACATGAACTTGAAGGCTTCTATCATGTTTAGTGCTATTTGTTACTGTATTTTATCCCTGTTTTCTGCCTTCTTGATTGACTGGTTTTTTTTTTTTTTTTAAAGATTTTATTGGGGAATTGGTGGAGGGGAACAGCGTTGGGGAATCGGGGAAGGGGAACAGACAAGTTGCCGTCTTCTTGTTCTTCAGTTTAGTTGCGGAGGATGTTGCTTCACTGTTGGTATCGTCATTGCGCTCTTCCCGGATGAGGCAGATCGGTCGCTGGCCTCTGGATGTCGCTCATCGCGGCTATTGGCAGCTCACGCTTGGCTGCCAGCCGCTCACGCTGGCTGCGGGCCACTCACTGCAGCCTTTGGCAGCCCACTGCAGCAGGGGCTGCAGCCCACACCATCACCGGGGCTCACACAGCCCAGCTCCAGGTGGAGCTGTTGTTAGCTGTAGAGGGCAGTGTCACTGGCCCTCATGTGGGATCCGAACCGGGGCCGCTGGCATCCCAAAACCAGCGCTTAACCAATGCGCCACTCGGCCGGCCCTGACTGGTTTGTTTTTTAATTCCATCTCTCCTCTTGTACTAATTCGAAAGTTTTAATACTCTCTATTTTTCTTGTATTTGCTCAGCTTTTTCAGTGCTTTCTCAATCTAAAGTTATCTGGAATCACAACCCCTTTCTTTAATAATACATGGTCTTTAGCACATAATTCTGATCAACCCTTTCCTGACTTACGTTTTTGTGGACTAGTATATTGGTTTTTTAGCCCCATAAAGTAGATGTTTTAATTATTTTATATAAACATGTTGGTATAAAATAAATTACCACATGTTTCCGTTTCTTTGCATCTCAGACCTTCCTTCCGGTGCACGTTATAATTTAATTGGCACCATTTTTTTCTTTTTCTTTGTTGATGCTGTATTTTATAAGAAATGATGTGATTTAGAGTTAATGGGATCTTCAAGTTAATGAAGTGCCTGATCATTCCACCGACTGGCTTCCATTGTTGGGGTTCAGAAGTTAGTGTCTATGGCATTTTTTGTAGGTGACGTAGGGTATGTCTAGCCACTTACTCGTATGCCTTTTGATTTGGAGTTGCTCAGTATTTTGACAAGGTATCTAAGTGTGGAATTTAAATAATGTATCCTTATAGGTTTATATTATGGATTGTGCATCTCAGAATTCATGGCTTTTGTCATGTCTGAAAATTTCTGTCTCCATCTGAGCCTCTAGTTACGTCATCTTCATTCTGACTCATAACCTTCTGTATTTTCCACCTTGTCTTCCGGAGTTGCATGCTGCATAATTTGTTTGCATCTTACATTTCATCTGGTTCTGTAATTCTTCATGTATTTTATCTGCTGTTAAAGCTATTCATTGCTATTGTAGTTTCAGTTATATTTTTCATTTTTAAGTTTTAATTGCTTCTTGTTTAAATCTGCCTGGTCATTCCTGATAGTTTTTTAATGCTTGCTCATTTTTAAAATTCAGTTTTAAAATTTTATGAAAGTATTTTATACATGGGTATTTTATATTCCGTATCTGGTGATTCTTATATCTGAAATTCTTAAAGAGTCTAAATCTATTGTTTGTATTTCTCCTGACGTTCAAAGTGGTTTGTTTCCTTCTGTGTTTGATATTTTTATTTTGATATTTTTATTTTGAAGTCCTGTTTGATTGGTTTTAATCTGGAGAAGAAGCTTGAGGATTAAATTGGGATGTTCTTCTTCAAAAATAAATTGTTTGCTTCCGTCAGCAGCTTGGGAACTCTACCAACCGGGCTCCATTCTCACTCCACTGGAGGTCCCTGACTAGTGCAGGAGTCTCTGGCTTCCTTCTCATACCTTGTAGTGATTCCAAGAGTTACTCTCCTGCTTCTAATGCTGGTTTCCCCCAAGGGGCAACCACTGATTTTTTATTAAGAAAATAAACTAACTGCTCACTGCTTCTAGCTCTCATTTCAGTTTCTTCTACGTTTTTTCCCCTTTGGTTTGTTTTTTTCTTGCCCTTGGAGATGTCATTTTTTATGACTCCAGTCTTGTACTAAATTGTATAGAATGGTTACAAATTCATCTTGCAGGAGTTTGGTAATTACTTGTTTTAACATTTCTCCTAGGTAGGAACTCAGTGTGATGTAAGATAATAGATATATGATAGAACAAAGGGAAAATTTTACATTTCTGCAGAGAACCAGAGGAGGCATACACACAACTTCTAACTAGCATTCATAAGGACTTTATGACCACGCTGTGTGTTTGTTCTAACTTAGCCAGAATTTAGTTGTATTATTCAGCTGTACTGCTAGAAGCCTCCATTGAGTTTTCCGTGTTTTTTTTCTCTCCATGCTTCAATTTGGATTTTTTTAATTGACTTTTTAAAAAATTAACATTGTATATTTAAGAGCTGTTTTTGTTTCACAGAAAAATAGAGCAGAACATACAGAGAATTCCCATATTCCATACTGGATTACATTGCTACCAACCCTTCACTTTTGAAGTCATTGAAAGAAACCAGTTTTGAGGTTTCAGGAGATGACTTAATTCCTGGAATAGTCCTGTTTTTCCTAATTTGGCTTTCATTCTGCCATGTATTCGCAGTGGAATAGTGATATCATGTAGCATTATGGCTCAGTTTTCTCCTTTGCAAATGGGGCTAATATTTATACTACCTACATCATAAGGCTGTTCTGAAAATTAGATCAGTGTATAAATGTAAGTAATTAGAACAGCACTTGGCATGCAAGACACTCTCAAGAAATGTTAATATTATTTACTATTATTTTGAAATAAGATTGTGGAAATGTTGCCTACTCTTTTTAAGGGCAATGTCACTATCAGAATATCTTTGAGACATCTGAATGCTACATGCTTCAAAATCTTAACAAGACTTGCTCACCATAAAAATTTCATTGATGACTATAACCTATATTGATCTCTCCTGTCCCAGACTTTTGTCTGCTCTCCACAATTTCACATCCAAATATGCTGTAAGTAATTGTACTTTCCACAGTCTACACTGTGGTTCCTGGAAGATTTTATCTCTGGCAGCCCTTGCAATCTTGCTGGCATTGAACAGGAGGAGTTCCTGTCTGGAACCTGGGGGAGCCTCCTCTCACCCTCAGTGTGTAAAGCTGGCCAAGACTTGAAAGCCTCCACACAAATACGCTGCAGAGTTGGCAGGTTCCTGTCCCACCCTCCTTCCTCAAGCTGGGAACCGCTCAGCCTTTGGCAGTGAGACACGGGCTAGGAATCTCTTTATGTGACACCTTCACTGAGAGCTATTAGCATGATGTGCCATTATTTTCCCTGGATTGAATTTTCTCAGGAATTCAGCAGCAGGCACTCCGCAAGTGGCACAGGATTGAAACGGAACGTTTGGCAAGTGTCTGGTGTGAAAATTGGCAACTGAAAATAGGCTGCAGTGTGTGGCTCACCCAGAAGTATTTCTCAGAGCTACCAGCACTCCAAGCATCTATCAGCTTTGCCGTCCATGGGATGAGATAACTTGAGTGGAAAAGGGATCACCTGGAGAAAGCACGCAGCTGGACAAGCAGAGAGAACTCTTGGAAGGTTCTTGCAAAGTGAAACAAGGTACTAGGAAAAGTGCCGATTGCCTGGCCCTGCCCCAGACCTACTAACTTAGAATCTTGATGGGGACCTGGAATCTTCATGTTTTTATAAGCATCCCCATGTGACTCTAATACAAATGGCCTTCCAATCATGTGCTGAGAAATGTTGGTTTCCGAGCAGAGGTGAGGCAATGAACCAGCAAAACCTACTGGGACTCCAGGAGGCTATGTCGGGTAAAGAAACAAGAGTGGTACTAGAGCAAAGGGCCAGGGATAATAAGGGTCCAAGTCAGTGGCAGACCGATTACCAACAATTTAAAGGCTAACCCTCGGGCCAGCCACTTGATGGCCATTGATCTCAATCCCTGACAGCACAATCATCCCATAACAGTCAGGACTCAAATAGAAGACAGAAACTATATGGTAGTGCAAGCAGGAATAAAATAAGTATTAACCACAATAGGGAATTACCTACAGGGAAAAAGAAAAACTAAAAAAAACAGAAATAGCAGATAGGGGGCGTAGCCACTTAAAAGTATCCCCAGGTTGATCTACCTCTAGGTTTCTACACAAAGAAAGGCACACATCTGGACGCACTCCCACCCGTCAGGAAGGACAGACCTGTGCTGTATTCTCCAAGTCATCTGCTCCAGGTGAGGGTTTCACAGGGCTTTCCAGCAAAGAAGGACTGGTCTCCTTAAGACACAGGATTGCTGGCTACTTCCACTGCCAAGGTAAACTCAGGGTAGCTGGTGTTCAAGATTGTGTTTTATCTGGGCCCAAGCAGATGTCCCTATTTCAAGGTTTGGGATCCCACTTCTTCCACATTGATGCTTTAACTTCACAAGAGAAACTTAACAAGGCTGTAAATTTAACTCACATTGCAGTGCAGCCCACAGAAAGGTGCATTGGCAAAGCCAGCTGAGAGGAGCACACTGGAATCAGAAGAGCCCTTTCCCCTAATGTCCCTCCAGCACCTTCTACTGATGAAGCTTAACCATGGGCCAAATTGCAAAGGAGAAATGTTCCAGTATTGCGAGCAGTGCAGTGAAGGATGATTGGTTTGGAATAACTGGTAATACACCTCACTTTCATTCTTTCTCCATGGTCTGCATCACCATCCCCTAATAAAAACATCCTGCAAATGGAAATGAGGAAACCCAGAATGCCAAGATGCATCAAAAACATATTTCCAATACTATATACGCATACTCACGTGTATCGAAGGCGATCAGCAGTTTGCCTAGGATTGTTTCAGCTTTAGCACTTTCAAGCTTTGTGTCCCTGGAAACCCCTGTCCCAGACAAACCAGAACAATTTGTCACCCTAAATGTGTCTGAAAATTTTCAAACAAGCTGTGTATCAGGATCACTTAGGCACTTGGTAAAAATACAGATGATTCTGTTAAAAATGCATTTATTTTGGGGCCGGCCAAGTGACGCATTGGTTAAGAGCTGGCTTGGGACGCCAGCGGCCCCGGTTCGGATCCCGCATATGAGGGCCAGTGACACTGCCCTCTTCAGCTAACAACAGCTCCACCTGGAGCTGGGCTGCGAGCCCCGGCGATCGTGTAGGCTGCAGCCCCTGCTGCAGTGGGCTGCCATAGGCTACAGTGAGTGGCCGGCAGCCAGCGTTAGCGGCTGGCAGCCAGCGTGAGCTGCCAATAGCCGTGGTGAGCGACCATCCAGAGGCCGGCCACCGATCTGCCTCATCTGGGAAGAGCACAATGACGATACCAACATGGGCCAGTAAAGCAATGTCCTCCGCAACTAGATTGAAGAACAAAAAGACAGCAACTTGTCCCCCTTCTCCGATTCCCCAATGCTGCTCCCCTCCCCCAATTAAAAAAAAAAAGCATTTATTTTGGATGCAAGTGGGCCATGTATTGATTTCTTGAGAAGCGTTGTACTTGGAGGCATTAATCACTACTTTTAGGGACTCCTCAATCCAGACTTCTTTGTTCCTATTCTCAAACCATAATCATTGAAAAGGGAAGAAATTACAGTCTTTGGACAATAAAGCCAAGTTTCCTGGGTCAGAAACAGACACTGACAAATTACCAGTTGATTTGGTGGCAAAGGGGTGTAAAAATTGTAATCTGGTCTTACTATTTTTCTCTCCTTTCAGCTCTAGGATAAATCATTTTTCCTTCAATGTCGCAAAGTATAACAAAGAATAATGGATACTGTGAAAATTAGATTTGGCAGTAGCAACAGTATAGGTACTTGAATGGGGTACACCCAACTTCCTGAGCAGTATATAAACAAAGCTCATTTTAAATACTTCCACAGTGACTAAGCTTTGGTAGATCTTAAAGAATAACTTGCACAAAATAGTTAATTCAGTGCTCGTTTTGTTATTTTCACAGTGTAGGATACACGGTTTAGCATGGCCACTTGAAGGATGTTTCTCAAGGGCTCAGATGAGGTGAAGAGACACTCTTCTCAACATTTAGAGTTTCTATTGTGTTCCATGCATTACGCTAAATTATTTAAATACACTATTTAACCCAACAGGAGGTATGCCCATGTTATAAAGAAGCAGAGTACTTGCCCTAGATCATACACGTAGTAAATAGTGGCGTCGGGACTGAAACTTAGGTCTGTTCACTCGAGCAAAAAACTTGTTTAGCACTGGAGAGCCATAAAGAATAAGGCGTGGTTAAGGTCTATTGATGGAGATATGCACAGCCTGCAATGGGAACAAAGGAGGTGCCTCTTAGACTCCATGGCTTTCAGGATGAAATTCAAATGCTTTTGCTTAGCACCTCATTCCCCAACTCCCTCGCCCTTATACCAGGTAGGCGGGAAAAGATGCTTGCGCTTAGACGTCTACAGTTGGCGGGGGCCGGATATCCAGAGGGATCTAGGCCTACGAAACACGTCTTCCTTCTCACGCTTCGCTACATCCCGGCTCCTCACCGAGCTCGACCGAACCCTCAAACATTTTGTTCTCCAATCTCGGGCCTCCTTTCGGCATTTTCTGCGACGCGGACTTCCGCGCGCCGAGGACGGGGAGCTCCCCGGACTCCAGGAGATGGGCGCCCGGAAGCGACGGTGGCGGCGCGTGACGTAAGAGGAAGTGCTGGACGCCGCGGCCTGTAATTGGGAGTTGCTGGAGTTGGTGCTTCCCTCTTAAGGTTCCCCCGACCACAGGCGGCGGAGCTGGTTGGGGCTGAGCGGGTTCGAACCTGGGCGCCCGGCTCTACGGCCAGTTGCAGTCTGCGGGGTTACCGCTGGGTGCCTGGGGCTGGAGTCCCTTCCCAGGCGACCTCCGGCACCTCGTTCCGGGCCTCTTGGAAGAGAAGGGACTAAAATAGGGCAAGTTGCTAACCTTGGTGGAGGACCAGTCTCTTTCATCTGTGAGGATCGTTTATTCTGCATTTCAGCCCTGAGAGAGGTATTGGTTCCCTGTTTTCAGAGGAAGAAACGGGTTCAAAAGGGTGAAGTCATTTGCCGCAGGCCGTGCACCTGGGAAGTAACAGATGTGGAATCAAAGCGAGTCCCTGCTGACGCCAGTGCTCTTACTCTGCACTGCTGTTGCTGTGGGGGTCTCAGGCTTTATCTGGGCCAACAATCCCGGGCTGGGGGGTAGGATTAGTTACCAGTTTCTGGAACGCCACAATTCAGTAGGTCTGGGATGGGGTCCTGGCATCCTTTTTTCAACCACTGTCTCCTGACATAACATATCGCTCCTCTGTGAACAGAGCAAGAATGGTAGCTAATTGTCATGTTAAGCTTTTAAGGCCTCGGTTGAAAGAAAATGTCAAACAAGGGCTTCTTGTACACGTACACGTCTTGTGGAATTGGAGAATTGGTCCTTGAGTCTACCATTCACTCTTTTGGGGGCAGATGGCAGTCTCCATCATCTTCCCACCTATTTAATGAGAAGAATGACGTACTTCTACTTGGGCGGATTTGTTCAACATACAGATTTCTGGGCCCAGCCCCGCTCTGCTGAATCAGCAGGTGTAGGGGTGGGGCCTGGGAATTGGTAGACTAGACAAGTTATAAAATTAGTTTGTTACCTTTGAGTACCTGAGATATGAGACTTTCTTAGACCCATAAAGACATGGATCATAGATTCAAAACATGGGGCCTGCAACTCCCCGTTTTTGTTTTGTTTTGTGTTTTTTTGGTAACTGCATGTTCCTATATTTGTTGTGAACTACAATTTTATTGGCAAAAATATCAAAGTAGTATTACTGGCCATTATGAGGTGGGTTTTTCAAATAGTAGAAGACTGGACCTTAATAAAATAGAATGTTAATCTACGTATTGATTTCCTGAGTGATTTTGAGTGAGCCATTTAACCTTGTACTCACACACACCTGCTTACCACCGTCTTCTACAATGCTTGTTACTAAAACAAACACCTGTATCCATCCTACATCAGATCTTCTGAGACTGTGGGTGTTTTTAACCAGCTGCCAGCGAAGTGTGAGGCAGCCAGTGATCATGGAAATATCTTTGGAAACTGAATCTTAGCCTATGTCTCAGTGTCCATGTAGGTGCAGTATTAGTTTCCTTATGTTGCTCTTGGTGACTAATAAGAGTAATGTGGTTTATTATTCTGATTTTAGACGTTTTTAACGTGCATGTGCTTGTGAATGAAGTGAAAGTACTATGATAAGATTGCAAATGGCAAATCTTCAAGCCAGCAGCTCTCAGAGACTCCTTGATGGAGATGTTGTGTTGACAGAAGTTGATTTTATGTAGAAGCTCTGATTGCTATTGAGCCATCTCTTCTGCCCGAAGGGATTATAATTACCCCTTAGTAGTACAAGTTCTCACAACTCTAACTAAAATAATGATTTGTTTTGTTTTTTAAACAGGTAACCATTGTGTGGTTTGAATCAGAAATGAAATCTGAAAGCTAAGAGCAGAAGCCTTTTTGGTCAACATGGAGGACAAAAGACGGCGAGCCCGCGTGCAGGGAGCCTGGGCTGCTAAGAGCCAGGTTGTTGCTCAGCCAGGCAAGAACCCTATGGGATCACACGCACATGTGAATGTGGATAATTATCATCCTCTTTTATTTAATTTATTTAATTTTATTTTTTTAGCTGAGCCATCCTGCTACCTGTTGGCAGCTCAGTGGCTGCTCAGCTCTGGCTGGGCATTGAACTGCCGTTGCTCAGAGCTCAGCTCACACTCTTGAGCGAGCTCTTAACCAACTGAGCCACTCGGCCAGGCCTCATCCTCTTTTATTTATATTCCTTTGGTTTATAAAGGACTCCCATTTTGATTAATGCTAAAGAGTTATTTAAAATGTGGCTGGGAGTTTTTCTGATTTTGTTGACAGTGAGCTAAGGGTTCATCTCCACTGTTCGAGTCACTACTCTCAAACCTCTCAGTGTGTGTGTTGATGTCTTCGATAGATTTTACTAATTAATTTCTAGATGTTGTAGAGGTCATACAAGTGGATTTTATTGGTCCTTGCTCAGTACAAGGTGATGAGAGCAGCCTTTCCCCTAGTTTGATTCTGTTCCCTCTCTTGCTTCAGCTACCGCTACTAAGAGCCATCTCCACCAGAGGCCTGGCCAGACCTGGACGAACAAGGAGCATCATCTGTCAGACAAACAGTTTGTGTTCAAAGAACCCCAGCAGGTAAATGCTTGTTTCTCCTTCGGTAGTAACAAAGATTTGTTTATGAAAGCTATATTATACTAGACACTCAGATAGTGGCTGAATAAATTCACTAGTAAAAGGAGAATTAAAGGACTGTAATAATAATAATGAAATGTAGAGTATCAATTTCTTAGTATGTTTGAGAATTCTTTGTAGTGTGCCCCCAATTTATGAGCATATATAATTCCCATTTGTTTGGCAAGGAAGCTACACCATGACTAGAGGTTAGAGGCTATACCATAACTAGAGCTTGCATTGATTATTGAAGTTCTCACGGTCCTAAAACCATGCTATCTCCAGTGCTAGTGTAGCAAATGTCTCTGGAATTGGACTGAAATTTCAGCTACTATAATGCCTGATTTTTTAGCCTTTTTAGCCTGGGGAAAAATGCAAGACACAGTGAAGATTCACTGTTTTTAATAACGTGAAAAAAAAGAGGTAAAAATCAGGTGTTGCACCTGATTTCGTAAATAATGATTTCATAAATAATGATTAATACCCCTAACTTCATAGTATATCTTCTATTTTTAAAAATCTCCAGCCAAGTGGCACGTTGGTTAAGAGTTGGCTTGGAACGCCAGCTCTGAGCAGCAGCGCCCTGGTTCAGATCCCACATGAGGGCCAGTGATGCTGTGCCCTCTACAGCTAAGATGGTGAATGACAGCTCGACTTGGAGCTGGGCTGCCATGAGTCACTGGTGAAGGCATAGACTGCAGCCCTTGCTGCAGCGGGTTGCCGTGAGCTCCCGTGAGTGGCTGGTGGCCAGTGTGAGCAGCTGGCAGCCCGCATGAGCTGCCATGAGTCACTGTGAGCGGGTGTCCCAATGGCCGGCGAGCAACTGCCTCACCCGGGAAGGGCGCAATGATAATACCAACATGGGCCAGTGAAGCAACGTCCTCCACAACTAGATTGAGGAATAAAAGGACAGCAACTTGTCTATTCCCCTTTCCTGATTCCCCAACACTGTTCCCCTCACTCAATTCCCCCATAAAAAAATATCCCCCCAAAAAAAGAGTATGGCACAGTTTAAAAAAAAAAATCCCCTGGAAAGAAGGTTTCTCCAGAGCTGCTGGCTGTTAGGAAAATGGATTAGTTCTAATTGCATCATCTTTTAATAACCACTAGTATCTCTAAAGTAGTTCTAAGGAAAACAGAAACAAGAGTTTTTGATGGTATATTAAGAGCCTGGAATAAACAATGGATAGTTTTAAACCTGATTTATTTTGACCAGAAATGAGAGAGTACGGTGACCCTGCAAGTCGCTGAGGATAGCACTGTTCCGAGAGTAAGATCTGCCTGTTTCCTTGCAGGTAGTACGCGGAGCTCCAGAGCCACGAGTGATCGAGTAAGTAATTTGCTGCCTTTATGTAACTTGCCCATGCTGAAATGGAAAGCCCTGGATCTTTCCCTGACCCTGGTTTTTCCATCTGGAATAGATAATAACCCAGTTAGTGTCTTAATTTTAGGCCGAGATATTCCTATCTCAGATGTCTTTAAACCTGGTCTTTTGAGCAGCCTTTCTGAATTTGCTGATGGTGTGGAAAATGCAACAAGATATCCAGACATTAAACATTAAACTCTGACTCTCATGTAGATTTCCTGACCCTATTTCACCAATATGTCTATAGACATAAGCTAAAATATCTCCTAGGTACAGACAGAAGGATTTTTCCTGAGTCATTGAAATGTGGCTCTTTGAGAAGCCTTTGGATACCCTTTTACTAGCAATGCTTATGAAAGCTGCTAGAAATCTGGATGATCTTATAGTCCATTTCTTAAAACCACATAATTATTCCAGAGCAATTAAATGATAGGAAACATCCCTCTTATATTGATCTGTGTCTAAAATGTTCTTTTCAAAAATCGATGGAAGATGCTTTGATGACTCTTCCTACTTTTCAGTTTCTATCTGATGTAGATAAATTGTCAGTAGAAAGCATCCTTTTATTTTAGCAATTTAGCAAAATGTGTTAGATTGGTCGTGAGCAGTCTGTTAAACTATTTAGCTGTTTGCAGGTTGACTTATACATCTTAGAAAAATTTGAAGCTGACACAAATGTCATCATACTTTCAGAAAGGGTATGTTGTTGTGGGCTTGCCACTGGTTAGCTACGTAACTAGTCCTTAGGTAAGTTATTGCCATCTCTTCTGGACTTTAGTTTCCTTGTCTGTGACATTAAGGGTTTGGACTACATAATCACTTAAGGCCCAGTCTACTAGCTGTAACAGTCTTTGATTGTTTTACACCTGATGTAACATTGCCTCCATTCACTGATAAAGAGAATAAACAAAATCATGAAACTTGTTACAAGTTATAGATGGGACATTCAGGCTGAAAAAGTGGGCAATTGTGAGTTTGCAAGTCAGAGCAAAATTCATTCCTACTTAACCTTAGGGTTTCTTCTTCATTCTGGTTATCTAGAATTAGCTAAGCTAGATTTTTTTTTTTTTTAAGAGCCAGAAATGTGGCCTACATTTGAAGTGAGCCAGCATCTAAATGTGGTCCAAAATATATCACTTTAAAACATTGTATTTACACTCTGGGAAACTTTCTCATTTAGAAACGTAATAAATATATATGACAATAGCTCTGCTTACATTTTAGTTCAGAGGGGCTCACACATCTACCTAAGAGCCCAGCTTAGAGGTCATGAACTATTAACTCATATGGCAGAGAGTGGTGTGAAAGCCGTTCCTTTATATTATCTTCTAGTTTAGTACTTTTGCACATTTGATTAAATTCAGTAAGCTTTATTGCTAATCTATTATGTGCTAGGCACTGGGAGACAGAATAATAACCCATTCCTTGCCCCGCAGACGCCCACAGTCTAGTAAATGAAATAGGTTTGTAAGCAGGTAAATTGTAACCCTGTATTTCATGAAACAGTCAATCTGTATGTAAGATCTAGGGTAGCACAGAGGATGAGATGTTAACATTTGGGTGAATTAAAGGTCAGGAGAGGTTTATAGAAGGTGATGTTGAACTGAGATTTTGAAGGATGAATTAGATTTCCCACTGGACCAAAGCTGGGGTGCATTGGTTTGGGGATGCTGCATGTGGGGGAGGCATTCCAGCTTGTAGAAAAAGCACAGGATTGGGAGCACCGCGGTGTATTCAGAAGATTCCAAGCAGCACTCGTTGCTGGAGGATGCTCAGTGGGATGAAGGATGCTCAGTCAGTGGGGGATGCTGTTAGTGGGAACTGTCAGCAGGTGCAGCTAGATCATGGGGACCGTAAATCAATGCTGAAAAGTTGGTGGAGAGCCTTTGGCCCTCGAAGGACTCTAATCAGAGGAGGGACCTCATTAGCCGGGTCTGAAAGCAGCAGACACTCAGAGCCCTGAGATGTACTTGCTACCTGTTGAATGTGCCCCTATTTCAGAGCCTCCAAACGGGTGCTCTGTTTGGCACCCCCTTCTGTGATAGATTCCTGGATGTTATCAGCCCAAATTATGGGTAAAAGATAAGGGGTAGGATTAGAATTTATTTTATTACAGTCTTCCATCTCTGGGGTCTGATCCTGTCAGGATTCTATTCCCAGTGCCATTAATGGTGTGCGACCATCTTGGCCCTTACTTCAGTGATAGAAGAAGGTGGGGCTATGCTTCCCTCATTGTACACCCACATTGTTAAGGAATGACTTTGGTGAGCCAGGATTTCAGGAACTCCACTGGGTGGAGTGTATTGTTTTGCTTGATACTAATTCGTCTGTTTTCTTTGTTTCTTTAGCAAAGAGGGTGTGTATGAAATCAGCCTGTCACCCACAGGCATATCTAGGTAAGTGACATTAGTTGTTTATAACATTTTGAAAGTATCACCATAATGCATGAGTATACTAATTGTCCCTAGAAAATGAGACATTTAAAACAAATCTATCAGAACTCAAATGTCTGATTAGAAGAAGTCTCTGTAATTAACTCAATGGCACTGCCATTGTTATAACCCTTTTCGGAACGTCCCTTTTAAAGCAAGTTTAACAGTCACACAAGAAAACCAGTTCCATTATTTTGGTCACATCTCACTGTTAACCATGTATGGCTTCAGGTGAGGTTTGGCTCTTTGGAAAAATCAAATGCACCTGCAGAGCATAAAGTTCAAGAGAATGTGCCAAGGTCTTTCAGAGCATTTCTTTTTTTTTTTTTTTTTTAAAGATTTTATTGGGGAATTGGGGGAGGGGAACAGACAAGTTGCTGTCTTTTTGTTCTTCAGTTTAGTTGCGGAGGATGTTGCTTCACTGTTGGTATCGTCATTGCGCTCTTCCCGGATGAGGCAGATCGGTTGCTGGCCTCTGGATGTCGCTCACCGCGGCTATTGGCAGCTCACGCTTGGCTGCCAGCCGCTCACGCTGGCTGCGGGCCACTCACTGTAGCCTATGGCAGCCCACTGCAGCAGGGGCTGCAGCCCACACCATCACCAGGGCTCGCACAGCCCAGCTCCAGGTGGAGTTGTTGTTAGCTGTAGAGGGCGGTGTCACTGGCCCTCATGTGGGATCCGAACCGGGGCCGCTGGCATCCCAAAACCAGCGCTTAACCAATGCGCCACTCGGCCGGCCCCAGAGCATTTCTTAAAAAGGATATCCATAATGATTTTGAGCTGACTTGGCATTGTTGAAATAAGTGTATATTCAATGAGAGAGAAAAAAACCCTCATTTGGATATTTTTATTGTGATACAGCCATAAATGATTGTTTTCCCTACACTGGCATAGTCTCAGAAGACTGCCAATTGTTAAAACACCAGTGTTTTTTATTATTCTGCATTTCACAGCGATCCTAGGAGGTGGATACCCACTTCATGTTACAGATGAGCATAAACTGAGGTTCAGAGAGGCTGCCCAGAGTTACAGCTAAGCAGTGCTGGGGTAATACTGAACCACATCTGTAGGAGCCCTCATGCATCGTCTTATCCTTTATGCCTTTTTTACTTGTCTTAACATGAAAGAAGTTTATGTTAAACCTGGAGCATCATGACCTGGGTGACCTTAGGCTCTGGTTACTGTGGGAGGTATGGTCAGATTAGTTCACCTACACAGGAAAGGAAGCATCATCTAGACCAGGGGTCAGCAAACTGCGGCTCGCCAGCCACATGCAGCTTGTTGGGTGCATTCTGTCTCAAAAGTTTGCTGTCCCCTGATCTAGATTAATTTACTCTGCTAACAGAGTCTGTACCCCATCTTTTCTGTGTTCTTTAGTTAATAATGGTTCTTTCTGCTCAAGGGTGCGCTTGGTTCCTGGCTTTGTTGACTTAAAAGAAGCTGACAGGCTATTGGAACAGCTTCGTCAGGATATTCCCTGGAAACAGAGGACCGGCATCAGAGAGGGTGAGCGGATCTCTGAGATGGCAGTGGTTGCCTCCTGTTCTCTCTTTCTGAAATGTTTTCTTTTCTTTTTAAGATTTTATTGGGGAATTGGGGAAGGGGAACAGCCAAGTTGTTGTCCTTCAATCTTAGTTATGGAGGGCACAGCTAGATCAGCTCCAAGTCCAGTCACCATGCGGCTGCCCGACAGCAGCTCACTGCTTAGCTCAAGGTGCCGTGTTCAGTCTTAGTTGCCAGTGGGCTTAGTCCACCATCTCATACGGGAGTCGAACCAGCAACCTTGTTGTTAGGAGCATGTGCTCTCACCAGCTGAGCCATCCTGCTACCTGTTGGCAGCTCAGCAGCAGCTCAGCTTAGGTGCAGCTTACTGGCCCATGTAGGAATTGAACCGGTGACGCTATTGCTCAGAGCTCACGCTCTTAACCAGCTGAGCCACTTGGCCGGCCCCTGAAATGTTTTCTAATACATTGCCTCTTTTCACCATCGCCAGTCTTAGAGATTCAAAACCTAACTGAGATGCCACGGTTGAGTAAGATTTACATAGTCAAGGAGAACAAAAGAAATAACAGGTGGCTCTTCCAACATGGCAGGAGTATGGCATGGGAGTTCAAGGAATCACAGGAAGCTTGGTTTGACTGAACTGTGGTTGACATCCTTATCTCCCTTTATGTTTGTTCACTACCTTTATTACTTCAAATGGTGTCAGCCTTCCTCTTTCTTTATAGGAACTTCCAGAGCTTTCTTTCTTCTGGTTCTGTTTGGCATATGTTCTTTTGTGATCCTTGTTGTAGGGGTTTTAGTCTCTTTTTAGTTTCACTGGGAGAGTCCAGTCCTCTTTAGGTTCAGCATCTGTACTCTCCTGAACTTGAAAAGGTTACCTGATTTGGAACCTGTTCCTATGTGGGCATCCACAAGTAATAATACCTGCTATACCAGAGGTGGCCACGGGGGGGCGTCCTTGCTCTAGCATACAACAACTTTCTGGCACATGAAGTGAAATTTTCTGCAAAGAAAGGGGCGAAGAATACTGGCTTCCTGTATGTGACTTGGACATCAGGATAGGAGTCAGCTTTTTCTCCTAACTCCCAGCAGTTTCTACAGCAGGGCTTTTGGTGACAGACTTGGCTTTGATTGCTGCCTCTGTCATTCAAAGTAATTATAAGCAAATTATAGTAAAGCGATTTTCCAGTCCTTGGTTTTCTGATCTGCAAAATAAAGTTAATAATACCTTTATATTATATAATAAATATAATTTATTATATATTATATAAAAAATAATAAATTTTGAAGTTGTTGTGATAATTAAATGAGGTAATGCTTGATAAGTACTTAACAGAATGCCTGGTACATAATAAGCCTTCAGTAAATGTTAGCTGTTTTCCTTATTATTGTTCTTACTTTTGTGGTGGTTGATGTCAGTTGTGGGGAAAGTAACAGATCTGTCGGAAAATATTATAGTTATCTACAACTCCCTCTCTAAATAAGGTGTCCATAAAAATCTTCTGACTAACATCGGCTACATGCTATGGTTGGTCAGAGCACTTTTTTTTTCCATTCAGAATCTAAAGGGCTCATACAGTGGTGGCACACAGATAAACAGTTTATCTTGTTTCTTATATGGACGTTGTGCCATAGATTCCTACCAACAAGGGTTCAGACTCCATATCCTGCTTTTGAGACCCTCGTGTCTGAACTCTGCTGTTCTGCTGTGTGGCTCCTTCACCCTTGTTTATGTTACCACTGGCATAAGTAAGTCACGCATTCTCACCTCAGAGCCTTTGCTCAGACCATTTCAGCCAGTGCACCTTCTCTTGCCTTCTTCCTTTTAGCTCTTACCCATTCTACTTCTGAAACCCCATGTCCACTGGGAAGGTGGAACCTTGGGTTAGAGCCCATCCTTAGTCCTCCTCAGTGTTTCTCATAGCTTTTTACACATTGCAAGGCATAGCGGTTGGCGCTCAGTAGGCACACCTTAAGTAGCATGCAACTGTTTCAAACGCCCTGCGTTTTCTTCCTTAGATGTCACTTACCAGCAACCAAGACTTACAGCGTGGTACGGAGAACTTCCTTACACTTATTCAAGAATCACTATGGAACCGAACCCTCACGTATGTTGCAATGTTGTTGTATTATATGGTTTTATAGACTATGCATTATAAATGTAGAACACTATAAAAGAAAACTAACACGCCTCACAGAGCTGCATGGTGGTTCCTAGTTCAAAAACCCCTCCAGGTTCAAACACTGAGTCTTTGTGCTTTTGGTCCATAGATGAATTTTGAGGATGAGAAAAAACTGGAACTACAGTAAACTGGAACCAGACTCCAGGATTTCTGGAAAATGAACCATTTCTTCTCCTAGTCTCTCCCCTTTCCCAAGGTTTGTGACCTGTAGCCCTTCCGTGTACACCTGGTACACATTGGCTGTGGGGCCAAGTCCTTATGACTCGCCAGTGGAGTCAGAATGTTTCTTTTCATTTCTCAGGTTCTTTTGCCATTTGTGAAAAACATTTGGCATTTTTCTTGTTGACTCTGTATTTATTCTGTGCCTGCACTTCTCAGACTTCCAACTTATCATTTCTTTGGCTTGTTTCTACTGCTTCTTTTAGGTTTAAAAATTTCCATGACAGTAGACAAAGAGATTCTAGGATATAAATTAAGCTTGTCCAGAGGATGGAGTTAAGAGCCAAGAAATAGCTTTCTGCTTAGTCCCTGGAACCTTGCCTTTGGCAAATAATGTTATACTTTATGGAAAGAGACTTGGAAGAAAATGGAGTTTTGCTTACAGCACTGGGATGAACAGAAAATGTGACACATTTTAGAGCTTCTAATAATTTGTAATCATATACTACCACTTTACTAAAATATTCAGGGATGAAATATTGACAGTGGGGGAGTACATGGCTTTTCACATGTCGAGATAACTGAATGCTTTGGTGTGTAAGGCTGCATTTAGAATATGATCCAGGGGAGTGCTGAGACCTTTATACCTGAGGTGGATTTGGAAACAAAGAGAACGGAATGAGGCCGGTCCAATATAGACTGCTGGCCGTGTTCCTGTCTGAGTTAGTTTACCTCCATGTCAGCAGTCACAGCCGAGAAGTTGAGGATTAACCAGGCTGTGGGGAAGAAGTTCCTTCTCATTTGTTCGGTTAATCTTCTAGAACAGGAGTTCTCAAACTTAGTGTTATTACCTTTTGGGCTGGACAGTTCTTTATTGTCGGCGCTGTCCTGTGCATTGTAGGTGACTTCCACCCACTAGAGGCCAGAAACACCCCTCACTCAGTTGTGACAACCAAAAATGACTCCAGACATGACCAGACTTCTGCTGGGGGCAGAACCGCTCCTGATTGAAAACCACTGCTTTATAATAAACCTAAGGCACATAAGGTCTACTGAGTAGAGTGGCCTTTTCTGCTTTGGGGACATTTTGACAGTGTTTGAAAGAATTTTTTATGACAACAATCCATTTATTAGAATGTAAATAATATGTGTTTATTGAAAATTTAGAAACGTCAGAGAAGCTTGAAGAATACTAAAATTTTGCATAACTCTTCCACTTGATGTTTTGGTTACAGTCTTATTTTATTTTAGGAAAATATATGTAGAGAATAAAATAAAATAAATTCTGTATGCTACATTTCATTTAACTACATCATTGGTATGTTTTAGTATCACTAAATATTCTTTTACAGCATCATATTTAATAGCTGCATAGTATTTCATCATCAGTGTGTATCATAATTTCTTCAAGCAAGCTTCTTTTGTTGGAAATTAAGGTTGTCAAATTAGAATTCTTTAATCTGAATTTGGCTAGCTCATATTTATTGCTAGTAGATTTAGCTTATCCACCATCTTGAACAAAATCAGAGGAGATGCCCCTTTCTCAGAATTCTTAACGGGAATTCACTAATGGTTATATATGTGTGTTGGGGATACTTGTTTAATTTTGAAATTATTGCCTCAAGCTTAATATCCTGTAGCACAGGAGCAGATTTAATCATAGGTTATTAAACTTCTTTTAGTGTTTGTTCAAACTAAATCTTACATGAACTCAAAATATGAAAATAGAAGAGTGCCTTGACTGGCCTGGCCTTTCCTTTCTCCTACGGGAATTCCAGGGGCACCTCTGTGGTACCTAGGTCTCTACAAAACACTGTTTGAAATCCACTGAATGGGTCCTTTTACTTCTGTGATTCATATTTTCTGTATTCCTCAAATGTCTTTTAAGGATAGAAAGTCTTCAGTGAACAGTGAGATGACGCTGAATTTTAATTTAGACATTCAGTTCTGAGGGATCTGTATATAGAGTATTGGTTGAAGAGTCTAAATTAATCCTGTAGTTCATTATCCTTTTTTTTCTCTTGCTTCACTACCAAAAATAACCAAGAAAAAACTATATATCCACTGAGAAACATAATGCAAACTTGGTGTGATTGCAGTGCCCAGTCCTTCAGCAAGTCAGGGAAGTGTTAATTAGTTTCTCAGTCACATTGCAGAAAAGATAGCTTCCTCCTTTACATTCTTGTTTTTCTTGTTTAAAGTGTAATTCTAGCATCTGATCTTTATCTCCATGAAGTTAAGCTTAAAGCCATAAAATCAATAGAAAATACAGCTCACTAACATTATTATGGAATTTCACTTTGCAATTTATTTTCTTGAACATAGGTTAGTGTAATCATATTTCTGTTTTATTGATCTATGCCTGTTTGTTGATCTAAGTTTATTTGTTCTCATCATGTTTATTTAAAAAAAAGTCCTCTGGTTAGAATCTAGTCCATAACAAGGAATCCCAGCTTTTACCATAGTTTCCCCATCACAGCAAAGCTGAATGATTCCCACATATGCTTCCTGGCAGTATCCATGGGATATACTTAATATTATTTTCCATTGCTGCCTGTCCCTTCCTTCACTACCAAACACAGAACATGGACTTCGAAGGGCTTCTCTAATATAGCAGTTATTAAAGTATAACCTGTAGACCGGGGAGGAGGTCCACGAAATCCTTTTTGGGTGTCCACAAGGGCAAACTATTTTTATAATACAGTGAAACCTCGGATTGTGACTAACGTGGTTTGTGAGTGTTCCGCAAGACGAGCAAACCTTCCTGTTACTTTAACATGGTTAAACGAGCAATGTCTTGCAATATGAGTAGTTTGTTTCCAGAACAAATTATGCTCACAAACCAAGTATTACTGAGACTGGATGACCTTTTCACTGTGTTGATTTGTACTGATGGTACAAAAGTAATGGTGGATAAAACTTAGTTTGAATCAGGGTATTGTCACCAAACTGCACTAGTAACCATTGTATTCTTCACTACCATGCAATTCCAGTTTCTAAAAATATACTGGTTTCCTTTAAGAACATCTTTTTTTTTTTTTTAGAGAACATCTCTTGATGAAGCAGTAAACGTTAGTTTAATCTCCATCTTTGAGTACGTGTCTTTCTAATAGTGCGTTTGAGGAAATGGAAAGTATGCCTAAAGCACTCCTGCTACAAACCAAGTATGATGGTTGTTGAAGGAAAACACTGTGATTGTTTAAGCTGTAAACTGAATTGGCTTCGTTTTTCATGGACCATTTTTACTTGGAAGAACAACTGGCTGGCAAACTATAGTTTTTCTGAATTGAGTATTTGGCAGACATTTTCTCATAAATGAATGAAGTGAGTGTCAATTCAAGGAAAACAGTGGACACAATTTATCACTAATGATAAAGGTTGAGTTTCAAGCAAAAATTAAAATTTGGAAAAAGTCATAAGCACCATGTTGAGCCTGACCTCTTCCCATTAGCCTTTTCTGATGAGATCACTGGTAATGTTCTCACTGTATCAGTATTTTCCAAATGACCGATGCTTGATGTTACAGAATCATGCAGGATCAAAAGACCCATTCATAGTGTGAGCTGGACCAGTGGATTTAAATGTAACAGGATCTGGAAAGTTTGTTGATACAGTTTTAGATTCCACATTGCAACTAACCTGTAAGAAACCTGTACTTGTTGAGTTTTGGTGTAATAGCAAAGAATATCTGTAATTATTTGAGAAAACTATAAAAGACTCCTTTTTCTAACTACATATCTGTGTGAGGGCAGTTTTCTTCATATACTTGGACAAAAACAACATGTTGTAACAGACTGAATGCAGAAGCAGACATGACAGTCAACTCTCTTCAATTAAGCCAGACTTTCAAGAGATTGGCAAAACAGTGCTGCTCTTCTTACCAATGTTTTGTATGAGAAAATATAGTTAGTATTCATAAAATGATACTTTGTTAACACATAATGGGCTTGTTTTTTAAATGAATTAACCAATAGCTTAAATTTTTTTCAGTTTTAATTTTTAATATGGTAAATATCATAAACAGAAGTTCCGTGGGGTCCTCAGTAGGTTTTGAGAGTGTAAAGTTTGAGAACCACTGTCCTAAAGGAAGGTGTAAAGCACTTGAGATTTCTTAGTTAGAAAGACAGAATTCTAACAAGAACCAACATGAGCTATGCTGATTGTAGCTCCAAAGCACCGCCTAAGGTCAGGGTGATAGCTTCCTGGAGTATATGTAGCAATCCGTGAGTTCCACAGAGTAAACTGCACAGATGAGCTTGGTGCACAGGATCAGCACTGTGCGTTTGTTTGAATCTTCAGAGTTCACAGACTGTCCACTTATCAAGGCCATGCCATGATGCCATTCTGTACTAAATATCTTTCCCCTTCCAGTTCTGTTTTTAGGATGTCAGCCACTCTGGAAATATTAAACAACTTTTTAAAAAAGCAATTCTGCCAATAAAGTAGAAATAGAGTGAACACAGAGCCACATAGCAGGCAAGTTGTTTCACTGCTCACACTTTAGTCTACATCTGCTAACTAGCTGGCAACCCGTCAGCTGTGGTGGCAAAGCAGCCTCTGCCCTTCTCACCACCTATGGATTTACCAAGGCCACTGCCTGCATATTCTGCCTGTTGCTTCTTTTTGAGGGTCAGGCATCTAACATGGAAAGGGTGAGCTGGGTAGATAGGCTTGGCCCTCGTGGCATTGTTATGTCACATTTAGTGCCTAAATAAAATTGCGAGCATCAACTTGCTTCAAAATAGAAACAATGGGAGAGAATGAGCCTATTCTTGCCTTCTGTTTATTGCACACCAAGTGGTTTGCTTATTCCCAGCTCCTATTTATAACTTGACTGACTTGGTGCTTTCTGGTTTCCCATGTGGCTGCCACCTTGTGTCTCACATGAACTGCTGCTATCAGTGGCACCCCGTGCTCCACACACTGAAGAACCAAATTGAAAAGAACACTGGCCACACCTTCAACTCCTTGCTCTGCAACCTGTACCGAAATGAGAAGGACAGTGTGGACTGGCACAGTGATGATGAACCCTCGCTCGGGAGGTGCCCTGTCATCGCTTCGCTCAGCTTGGGTGCCACACGCGTTTTTGAGATGAGGAAGAAGCCCCCGCCAGTGAGTACGCGCTTTTTAACCCTTGTTACGTTCTTCCTGCTTCCTGTTACCCTGTGAAGACGACAGCTCCTGTGTTCAGATTTAGAGGATAGGAGTATGTGTTTTGAACTGATTGCTTACCCCATGGTTACCTTTTGGCCTCCAAAGTGCCTGTTCGTTCATTTACTTGCCTGTAGACATTGCCTGCCATGCGTCAGGTCCTGGGGGCTTATAGTCGTTGGTGGAAAGGACACACACAGCCGCTGCCCTCATGGAGAGGGGAGCCAGACAGGTGTTACTAGTTACTCAAATAATTACAATTCTGATAAATGCTCTGAAGGAGGACCTCGAAGAGGGGGGCCCAAACTAGTGGGGCGAGAAGGGCAAGGAAGGGGGCTCAGAGAGGCTCTTGAAGGAGACTTGAAGTTCTTGTCCTTCATGGCAGTGCTGCCACTTTTCTGTGAGGGAGCCTCCGTGCATCCTCAGTGCCTTCTTAACCTTTTCCTGAAATACTGATGAATCTGTAGTTCTTTCCGAGACAGGAAATTGAAGCCAGATAATCAGAGGTGGTGGTCTGTCCAAGTTCGAGTTCAGAAGCACTGGCTAAAGTGACTGTAGAATAACCAGTTTCCCATCCCAGCTCTTACATTACAGGACATTTGAGGGCCACAGGCTGTTAATTTTTTAAGTCAAAAAGTATAGCACCTTAGGACTAAGATAGATGATAGTAGGAACTCTAAGAAAAGAGCAAACCTCTACTGAATTATCTTATTTCCAGGGCTTGTGTCTTTTCCTAACCAAGGTTCCCAATCATTCAGTTAATAACATTAACCCAGACTCAGTCAGTGTGGAACGCCTGGGAGGCTGCGTCTTGAATGTGACTTAGTCCAGACCCCGTAATTATTCGTCAGTGCTCGTGTCTGCTCTTCATCAAATGTGCTTCTTTGAGAACACAGTTAATGCACTGGGCTGCTTTCCTGACATGTATTTGGGTTTCCAAGCATGGGATTTTGAAGCATAATGTGTCATTTTTCATTTATGTCATTTAAACACCTTTTGTTGGTTTAGGTTCTCTTTGCCCTGTTTACACAGAGACTTTGGGCTGTGTCAGTGTGGGGTTGTCAGTTATTGCGTGACCCTGCTCCCAGAGCGCTTGGAGTAGGCTTCGCAGTCTCACTGGCATTCAGCCTTCTCCTGGGCTCCGGAGTGCCCCCCGCGAAGCAGCCTGCCCACCCTTTGCTGTATCCTTCTTAGGCCTGGTCATGCTTTTAACACACAGGCTTTCACTCCATTAAATCCCAAGTCCACACATGTGAAGAATTCGTCCTGCCCTTAGTAAGACTCCTGCTGTGTGAATAGCAGAGAAACACCATGTCTCATTTTTAGGTTCAGACCCTCTTCTCAAGCCACGTTTATGGAACACCAACTAGAACACGTGCGAGGCCCTGGGAGCTGGCGCCATGGCAGTGAGTGAGTGAGGTGAAGTCATCGGTCCCTCCTGCAGCTCCCATCTGGCACGTGCCTTCCCCCCGGGGCATCCCTCCGCCCACTGCCTGGCAAATCAGCTGCAGAGCTCCCGGGATCATCTTTAGGACAATCCTAGTCTCTAGTTCTTCGCAGTTCTTTCCTTTGTTGACAAGTACTTAAGTATTCAGTTGCTGTTTCTTTACACACATACATTCACCACTACCACCTTTATAGAAAAAAGAACAATTTTGGCCTATTTATAGATTTGAAGCTTAAGAATTCCCAAAGCATGCTTTCTGGATAATTAGTTTTACTCTATAAACAGTTTCCATCTAGTGCTAAGCATTAGCAGTATTCTGGCGCCTAGAGTACCCCCCCATTCCTTGTCCCCTCCAGAGAGCTGAAGGCCTTCATTTTCTCCTATAAAAACATCATTCATGGTGATCAAAATCTGTTTCTTGGTAATGTACTTCAGTTATATTACAGGTCAGTGCGTGGAGGGAAAATATAACTATCATATAACATTGTTTCTCGGGGCAACAATTTGGAACAAAATCGTGTTTAAGAGGGAGACTGCTTGTCCTGAAGCTCTGTCTTCTCAAGGCTTCCTGGTGTCTATTTTGATGAACATGAGTAAAAGAAAACACAGGCTGTGAAAACACTAAAAATCTGATAAAGTCCTTTTAATTGTCTGCCAATAGCAAGGGAATCTGCACTATAACTATGGTAGCTAATTCGATAAAAATACAGCCCTAATAAGAAAGGACATTTGAGATCTTGAAACAATGTTGGCTGAGGAAGGAGATTGGGGGAAACAGAAATATGTCAGTTCCGCAGGTTATTGGCTCTAATAAGTTTTGGCTTCCTGTATAGTCTTAACTATGGTTGAGTTTGATGCAATTGTGTATTCCTTCAATTCTGGCATTTAAAATGGGGAAATACAATGCTAATATATTTGAAAATATAGAAAATATAAGTATGAATAAGTGGATACAGTTTAAAAATGATTTTTTCCCCCA
The DNA here is from genome assembly GCA_033961575.1 of Aselliscus stoliczkanus. NCBI lineage: Eukaryota > Metazoa > Chordata > Mammalia > Chiroptera > Hipposideridae > Aselliscus > Aselliscus stoliczkanus. The sequence goes on from CM066736.1 coordinate 120,813,510, forward strand.
AAACTTGTAAGCTTCATCCTTGGGTAAAGAGGACCCCAGTTTGGACTTTTTGCAAGACTCCTTTCACAGATAAAGATCCGGGGCTCTGCAAATTACCTAGACTAGAAGTTCAGAAGCCTTTCTTTGAGTTGACAGCTGTGGAAATGTATCGTGGAGTACATCATCTTCATCTTATTGTAATGATCCTGTTTCTGAAGGAGTGAAAGGAAATGGTTATTGCAGATCCGTGTCTACTTTCCTTTTTGAACTCTGGTGATAGCTTTGAGAACATGACTGATGATTCATACAACCCAAGGTAAAGCATAAATTAAAACGCATAAATTCAGTTAGTCTTCTGTGTGGAATTTGTAGGAGTCTGATGTTCTATAACTCAGGGACCTATCTCGGTACATGTCATTATAAGTTGTGATTTTCCTGTCTGTCACCAAGACATTCAGAGTGTGCTAGAGGTTGTGGGCTGGAATCTTTCAAAACCCAGTTAGTTTTAACCTAACAAAAGGGAAGCTAATACCCATTTGAGTTGAGTCACATTTTCTCATCTGAAACTGACAGAAAAATCATGCGATTTCTTGCACTTAATTCAAGTGTGCAGTGTTTCAAGTCCAAAAAAAAGGCATCTGTTTCAGGCCACTTTCAAAGAGAACTATGGGGTTTTTTTTTGTTTTTGTTCTTGTTTTTTTAATATTCAAACTCCTCCACCCCTGCAGCAGCTGTTTGTTTTGGTCTGGCACCTTTAGCAGATCTCTATAGCTGCTGATCTGAAAGCTGCCCCAGTTCCACACGTCGCATTTCTCACAGTTCCTCCCTGTGCCGAAGTGGTAAGGAGATCTTTGTTTGCTAAGCAGCAGTGCCCCTCTGATTCATGCAGTTGGCTCAGTCAGCTTCACGCATGCATCATCCCCAGAACTAAACATTTCACTGCTCCGAGATGCCAACCCTTTTTCACTGTCGTCTAGTCCAAGTCTGTCAACTCCTCTTTCATTCTGATTTTAAATTACCATTTTCGTTAATGATAATGAGGTCCTTGGAAGCATAGTAGACTTGTCTGATCTTGCTCTTCCTTTCCCCCCATCCCTTCTTTTGTTAGTTCCATCAAAGACTGAGTAGCACTGTATCTATTAATATCTTCTGGCCAATGTCAGGATATACTGTCTTAGGTCGAAAGTAAAGCTTACCAAATACACCTCAGTAGACACTTTTTAGAAACCAAGAACCTTTTTTTAACTACGAAGCCGGGCTTGTTAACGCTTTTCTACACCCCTTGTCCCAAACCCACTTGTACTTTTCAGACTGCATCGTGTCCCTGTTGTAAAGGCTAGCCTGGTTCTTTTCCCAGCCAGCTTTAATTCTATACTGAAAAACAAGCTAGAAGAGGAACTACAAAAGCCATTTGGCAGGCTGCTATTTCTTTGTCGGTTACCATGGAAACAGTGATGGCTGAGTTGGGGGGTTATTAGATAATAGCAGGAAGTTTGTGATGCACTGGAGATTTAGATGCCAAAAGCCTTGTTTTTCTAGCAAATTACCCCTGGGGAAGCTCTGTCCATCAGCTGGATTCTGAGAATGTGAGGGGCTCCTCTCCACCTCAGGCTGATTAAGTGGAAGCATGTTAGGCGTTTCTCTAACCACTCCTCTCTCTAGCACCTTCTCAAGGATGTCAACCTTGTTCGTTTCACCACTTCTAAGTAGAGGCTCTGAGAGCTTCCACTGAATTGGAGTTCCTAGTGCTTCCTGGCTAATTGTTCTTTTTAAAAGATTTTATTGGGGAATTGGGGAAGAGAACAGAGTTGGGGTATTGGAGAAGGGGACATTGTGTTTTTCCAGGACCCATCAGCTCCAAGTCGTGGTCCTTCAGTCTTAGTTGTGGAGGGCGCAAGCTCAGCTCCAAGTCTAGCCACTGCTTTCAATCTAGTTGTGGGGTCGGGGGGTGCAGCCTACCATCCCATATGGGAGTCGAACCAGCAACCTTGTTGTTAGGAGGCATCCTGCCACCTGTTGGCAGCTCAGCGGCAGCTCAGCTCGGGCACAGCTCACTGGCCCATGTGGGAATCGAACCAGCAACCCTGTTGCTCAGAGCTCGCACTCTGACTGACAGAGCCACCTGGCCGGCCCCTAATTGGTTTTTTACACACAGCTGGGAAGAATGGAGCATAAAAAGGTCAGTTGGATCCTAAACACTAACATTTTTCTAGAACTTTAGAAATGAAGATATTGGAATCCAAAATGATATAATACTGATTGGCTTAAATTTGAAAATTGGATAAACCATGAGTAGTAGCTCATGGAGTAGTGACAACCTCCACCTGAGCCAGCACCCCCACTGCTGCTAGAGCAGTCATCCATACTTATTAGTCCATCTCCCAACTCCAGCATCTGCCTTGAGAAATTTTAAGAAATACCTGAAGGAAATGGTTGATTACCATTGTCTTTTTAATACATACCCTAATGAAATTTAGAAAATCAGATTTTGTTTCCCATTTCTGTCACTGATGTTGGTAAAAGCACTTACCTGCCTCATTTATACTTATTCCTTTTTTTTTTTGGTAAATGGGGATGATAATTGGTAGCTACTTGATGGGAGTAATAGATAAGTTTTCCCAGGAAAGACACTATGAACATTGTTGCAGTAATCAGTGAATTTTTAAGTGTTATAAATGGTAGATGGTCATGGTGACTTTTCAGATGTGGAAATTGAAAAAGGAAATGAATAGCAGTGAAGCTGAACGGAAAGACTCCCTTGTCCTGTGAAATGGCGTTCCTTGAGGGAGCAGAGGGGAGACTTGTGGAGAGGCTAGTGGCCTGGGGATCAGGAATGGTGATTGAGTTCGTGAGCTCTTATCTCTGGGTCATTTATAATGGTTTGAAGAGGCTGAGTGAGTAAGTAAATGAATGTGTTCATGTTTAAGTGGATCAAGTTAAGCAATCCTGGTAGGGCTTGAATTACCTTCAGACTTGACAGCCTTTGGAAAGCTGGAATCATCTTTTCTTCCTTGGGGCCTTGTCTCAGGCTAGAATCTATGGCCCGACTGCCACAGGGTAGATTTAATTTTTGCAAAGAGCCCTCCAGTTTTGTGTTGCTGGTGACAGTACTTTAGTCTTAGGAGAACAACCTTTTCCAAAGTGATTTGTCTGTTTGTGTTTGTCATGATTGGGCGTGGGGGTCTGCTTACAAACGTGACTTTTTTTGGCCATGTTCCAGTGGTAGGGTATTTTTCCCTCCCTTATGCTGGGGGTCTATTTACAAACTTGACTTTTTTAAACCCTGTCCCAATGGTAAGGTATTTTTCGCTCCCATTTGCTATACTCAGAAGAACTATTTCTAAGTCTCCTAGTGATTTTTTCATCTTTCACAAGTCACATTTTCATAGCGGATGAGTGCTTAGCTGAGTCAGAAAAGAGCTTGGTGAGTCTGAGGAGGAAGAAGGAGGTCCCATGCTAGAGAAGAGTGAGCAGGTGATGGGGAGAGCGGGCAGAGATCATGCAGAGCCTCAGGAGCCTCAGGAGGGAGCGGGCTTTATTTTAAGCACATCAAGGAGCCATTGAAGTGTGTTAAGCAGAAGCGTAATGTGATCTGATTGATAATTTCACATGGTCAGTTGCTACTATGTGGAGCCTGGCCTAGAAAGGAGCAAGAGTGGAAGCCAGGTGACTGCTTAGGAGGCTGTTACACCTTATGTACACCTGGGATCGAGGCAGAGAAGAGAGGTGGCTGGAGCTCAGAGGAGCAGGGACTTTGAAGAGAGGCATGAGAATGATGGCCTGAAAGAATGACCGAGGAGCATTGCTTGTCCCTGAGCTCCACTGGACGTGCTCCCCGTCCACATGAGAAAGTTTCAGGGAATTGGGAATCTTCTGGAGAGAGCTGGGTTTTAATTAGGACAAGGAAGTATAGTGGGGACCTTCAGCACACGAGGTTGAGGATTTAGGGGTATTTGCTTGTCACTGAACGGGAATTTCAAAGGACACGGTGGATGGTTGCCTGGGGGAGAGTGGGGAGGGATTCTGTCTGATCAGGCTGTGTCCAGAATGGTTCGGGAATGAGAGTTCTGGAATTTGTGGATGAGGGAGAAGTCTGTCCTTTTGCTGGTGACTGGGATCCACTGGATATCAGAAAGGGTGGAATTTGTTCCCACTGGATATCAGAAAGGGTGGAATTTGTTCTCATCAGCTCTTAGAGGAAGGAGAGCATTTGGTTTTGGTACTACAGTCTTAGGTGAAAGCTCTTTAAGTTGCGTTTCTTGGAACCACTATATTGCCCAGAATGGAATCTTCATCATACAGACGCTTCTGATTTCAAATGCATGTTCAGTATAGCTAGAATGACTAGGACGGTGAGGATAAAGCCAAGTTTGTTTTTTCTGAAATTCAGCAACTTCTCATCCCCCTCCCCCTCCCCCAGTATTGTGTCAACAACTAATCTGAACAGCAAACACCGTCAGCAGGCGTGTCACCGAACTTCATCAGCTTTTCACGTGCCCAGTCCAGGGGGAAAGGCGGGCGTCCTCATGCTGGGCCCCGCAGCACGAAGCTTTCGGTGCTGGCAGAGAGCCTTGGCTGCTGGGAGCAGCTAGCTGCCCAGCCCTCCCAGCCCTCCTGTGTGCGGGCACCAGGCACCAGAGGTCCGGCCTTCGTGCACTGTTGAGACCACTGGGTGGCTGGCAGAGGGGGATGAGCTGCACTGGCCGGGCCTGTGTGCTTAGTGTTCTTACTCAGCTCACCAGAACCTTCCATACTAAGTCAGGACAGAGTTTGACAAAAACCCAAAGATGTATGTGGCATGTGAGTTTAAAACCGTTTTGAACAGAGAGCCGCAGACATTTCCCATCCTTGCGTTTCAAGCTGGCCTCGTACTTCAGCAGGTCTTGTTCCAGAAAGAGCTGCTCCTGTTGTTAAAGTAATGTGTTTCAGATCGATGCTGAGGATGCCATTTCAAGTGTGGTTTGAGTCAGCAGAGCAACTGTAGAGATGACTCTGTAGGGTCCTGGCTTTATTGTCTTTCCATAATTTCCACAACCAGTATGTTTTGTTTTGTCAGATTTCAAAAATACATTAACCACGGCGGACAGAGCCCAGCTGTGTTCTGGTATCGGCACTGTAGTAACTACTTTGCAGTCCAAATATAGCTGCGAGCTTAGATGTGAGGCAGCCAGATTCTCAAGGGCAAGGCAACACTACAATGTGCGTGGGTGTGTGTGTGTGGGGGGTGGTGGGGGGGTAGGGAATCCTGAAAAGAAATGATTTTAAGAAGGGGAGTATGTCGGCCTAGTCAGAAGTTGGGAGATAGAGCAAGTGGAGGGACAGTTGGCCCTCAGCAGGTTAAGGAGATGGAGCACAGGCCAGCGTTTAGCTTTCCAGAATCATTCCAGTCCGCAAAACAGCCTTGCCCATTCTCTCAAGTGACTCTCCATAGGTGTGATTCTCGGACGACAGCCAGGGAACTCCTCGCTGTATCTAGTACCATCTTGAGGAAACCCTTTGCTCGACCCTGCAGACATCCTGAGTAACATCTTGGCTTTTGCATGTTTTTGAAGCATGAGGTCTGGAATAAGTTATCTATATCTGCAGTTGCCCTTTCCTTACCACCTAACTCACTCTTGAAAGACCTCTAGATGCATCCCCACCATCTGCTAACACATGGGTACCATTGACACAGAGCAAACACACTGGCTTCTTCCCAGTCATCATTCTCTCCTTGTAACATTGGTCAGCAGCATCCATCACCTCTTCTTTTTTTTTTTTTAAGATTTTATTGGGGAATTGGCGGAGGGGAACAGCGTTGGGGAATCGGGGAAGGGGAACAGACAAGTTGCTGTCTTTTTGTTCTTCAGTTTAGTTGCGGAGGATGTTGCTTCACTGTTGGTATCGTCATTGCGCTCTTCCCGGATGAGGCAGATCGGTCGCCGGCCTCTGGATGTCGCTCACCGCGGCTATTGGCAGCTCATGCTTGGCTGCCAGCCGCTCACGCTGGCTGCGGGCCACTCACTGTAGCCCATGGCAGCCCACTGCAGCAGGGGCCGCAGCCCACACCATCACCCGGGCTCGCACAGCCCAGCTCCAGGTGGAGCTGTTGTCAGCTGTAGAGGGCAGTGTCACTGGCCCTCATGTGGGATCCGAACCGGGGCTGCTGGCATCCCAAAACCAGCGCTCAACCAATGCGCCACTCGGCCGGCCCCATCACCTCTTCTTGAAACTCAGCCATCTACCAGGTGCCTTTTCTGTCTCCTTTTGGCTTCTGAAATACGATATTATCTTAGTTATTCTCATACTTTCCTCATTGCCACTTCTCTGCCTCCTTTGAGATTTGTTTTGTTTTTGTTTTTTTAACCTTCAACTCCTTAAATATGGATGTTCAAGATTATCTTTGATTCTGTTATCTTTCTGTACATTGTTTATTTATTTTTTAAAGATTTTTATTGGGGAATTGGGGGAGGGGAACAGACAAGTTGCTGTCCCTTTTGTTCTTCAGTCTAGTTGTGGAGGACGTTGCTTCACTGGCCCATGTTGGTATCCTCATTGCGCTCTTCCCGGATGAGGCAGATTGGTCATCGGCCTCTGGACGGCCGCTCACCATGGCTATTGGCAGCTCACACTGGCTGCCAGCCGCTCACGCTGGCTGCCGGCCACTTACTGTAGCCTATGGCAGCCCACTGCAGCAGGGGCTGCAGCCTACACCGTCCCGGGGCTCGCACAGCCCAGCTCCACATGGAGCTGTTGTTCACCATCTTAGCAGTAGAGGGCTGTGTCACTGGCCCTCATATGTGGGATCCGAACCCAGGCAGCTGGCATCCCAAGCCAACTCTTAACCAATGAGCCACTCGGCCGGCCCTGTGTGCATTGTTTTTTAGGAGGTTATAAAATGGCACTGGATTGTAAACACAATATGGTCAAGGACCATTTCTGTCTTATCATTATGGCTCCAGCATTTAGCACTGTGTGTGTGTGTGTGTGTGTGTAAGTATATTTTGAATGAATAAGTTTAAATAAGAATCTCATTTGTTCTTATGGCTTCAACCATTCCTTCTTTGGTGGAATGAGTTCCGAATCTCTTATCTCCAGCTTTGACTTTTATCTCAAGCTCCAGTCATCACTTCCTACATCTTCATGAGACATTTCCGCTTATGACAACACATGTGACTTCTAACCTGAAATTTTAAAATCAGATTTATTATTCTCTCAGAAAAACCATAATTCACTTGCTGATAAGTCCATTTATGTTCATAATCTCACTATTCTCTTGGTCAGTTTAAAAACATAAGTTATTTTCACTTCTTTACTCCTCTCTTAATTGTTTCAATTCCCAAATTATCTCAATTCTTTCTTGTGTTGTCTAAAGAACTCATCGCTCTCACAGCTGCAGGCTTCATCTTAGGCTCTTTTTACCATGTCTAAAATGCTAAAATGACTTGTACCCTGATGTCTTTAATTCCCGTCTTTTCTCCCTCAGTTTTGTCTTGATACCCAGATGCCAGATATTTTCAGAACTGGTTCTGTGGTTCTCGTTCTCTGTGTGTGTGTCTTCTTCCCTCCTCTCACCCCCCCCCCGCCCCACCCAAACATTGATTGAGTGCCTATTATGTGAGGGGTCCTATGCTCACTTTGGGGAGATAGCAGTGAACGTGACAAATATGGGACCTGCCCTCTTGGCAGGGGGGAGGTCACAGGAGCGAGGTAATAATCAAATGAACAGAGAGAAATAATTATTCAGCGATCTGAGTTTGGATTTTGTTTTAAGTGCAGTGGGAATGAGGTTGTACATGATCTGGTGTATATTTTAAAAGACCACTCTGGCTGCTGTGTGAAGAATAACTTGGGGAGAGGCAAGAGTAGGAGACTAAAGGAAAGGTGGTTCCAGTATCTTCAGTGGGAGATGCTGGTGTGGACTAAGATGGTGGCAGTAGGGAGAAGAGAGGTGAATGAATTGGAGGTGTGTATTTGAAAGCGAACTAACAGAACTTGTCAGTAGTAAGGTAGATGTGAGGGCAAGAATCCAGAATGATCCCCAGGTTTCTGGTTGGAGCAGTTGGTGGTGTAGGTTCTATTTACTCAGTGAAGGAGGAGCAGGGGTCCTTGCACTTGATTTTGGCTTTGTTTAAGGTGATTTGTGGAGGGAGTCAAGAGTTCCTTCTGCGTGCTGGGTGTGAGGTGCCCGAGACTTTCAGATGTAAAATAGGCCACTGGCTAATAAAGTTTGGGGGCAGATTGTATTTGGAAATTGTTAGGACAACAACAACAATACCAGTAAAGCGAGAATGGTTAATGACAGTGTATGGTGCTGACCCTGTGCCTGGCTCTGTTCTAAGTTCTTTCCATATAACCCTCCAATAACCTTACGAAGCTGATACTGCTGTTCTCCCCGTTAAACAGCTGAGGTGGCTGAGGCACAGTCTTAAATCACGTGGCCAGCATGGCTCATAATGATTTGCTGAATTGAGTTGAAATTAATAATACAGATAGTAGGTAAAGCTATGGAATTGCACATTATCATTCAGGGCAAGACAATAGAGAAAGAGGAGCCAAGAGCCAAGATTGAGCTACTGCTTTCATCACTTTGTTTTCCAACTCAGAAGTCTTTCTTTGCTCCTCCTGGACCAAAGGATAAAATGTAAACCCCGTAGCCAGACTGTCAAATCTTCACACAATCTATGCCCAGCCTATTTTAGTTTCTTACTGTGCCCTGTCCGATTGCACCATTTTACTAAATTATCTCTTTGCCCTTTTGGCATGCTGTCCACCTTCTACGTAAGTCCTCTCCGGGCGTCACTGACCCACTGTAGCCTCGAAGCCTTCCTTGGTGCCTTCAGTGCAGAAACGAATAATGATAACCACATATCAGGGGCTTGCTGTGAGCTTGGGAAATGAGAAACAGGGATTTTGTGCATTTATGTTTTGTTTTTAAAAGTATCTTCTTAGTAAAAAAGATGGAAAATTTTTTTAGATAAGTAGCTTATCTAAGGGATCAGAGATGACGTGGGAAACCGAATGACTCTCTATTGACTCACGTCATTCATTTGGAAGCATATTTTGCTTTCGGCGGCCTTTTCTGATTGAGTTGGGGTCACTGAGATTAAGAATATGATTCTTGAAGATGAAGTAACATCTGTGTCCTGCGTGTTCTATCAGGCACTACCACGGGGAATGGCAAAGGAGGAATCCAAGAAACCCAGCAAATGACAGCTGGCTTTGCTGGAGAATTTACCCGCCAGACAGGATGGCCAGACAGGGCCGTCAAAGGAGGAGCCATGTGACAGGCCCCTCAGCAGTCCAGCTGGCAGCCCTGCATCTCAGCCCGGTCCTCAGCCTTGTTTTGCTTATAAGACCCAGTGTTTTTTAAAAAAACTGAATGTGTTGCCCAAATTTATAACGCAGGAGCTTTCACATAAAAATCCCACTTATCAGCTTCCCTGGAAAACCCAGACGAGGCACTGCTGCAGAGCTGAGCTGGAGCTGCGGAGCAGCTGCCCCTATGTGCAGGCCCAGTGCTCCCAGGTTCTCCGTGGCCCCCACTCCCCACGTGTTACACAGGCCCGTGCCCCTCCTTTGTGCTACTTGCTGGTGCCCCTTACAGTACCGTCAGGGTGCCATGTAGTTAGGCTAGGAACTCCTACAGGATTTCAGAAGGAATAGAGATCAATCTAGAGAGCACAGTAGTCCTGGATAGTGCAGAGTACTCAGGCTTTGGAGCCAAGGAAATAGAAGTTCCAGTTCTAGGCCTGCCTGCCTCCTGCCAGCCTTTCGCCTTAGAAGCGTGCTTTCCCTCCTTTGCTTATGATGAAATGGATACTCTCACCTCCTTACGGGGCTATAAGGGGCCACCAGAGCAGCGTAAATCATGGTTTATCCTGTCCAAAAAGTCCAGCAAGATGCCGTGTTTAAGTACCTGGAACTTGTTATAAAAAGAGGCCTAAAAAAAAGGGAAAAAAACCAGGTCCAGGTGGATTAAAGAGTTAAATCTAAAAAATGTAAACTCTTTTTTCTTTTTTTTAACTAAAAGGAAACACAGTTGTATATTTAACTTTCCTCAGGATGGGAAAAGACTTTCTAAGCATAAAAACTGTGGAGGAGAGCCAAAGAAAGGCCAGTAGAGTTGACTCAAAAATTTTGAGCTACTCTATGTTAAATATAAACATAGTTAGAAGGCAAAAGCAAATGAGAAAATATTTGCAGAAAGTATGACAGACAAAGGCAAAATATCTTGCTCTCTTTAGTTACAGATCAATAAAGAAAAAGTTAGTACCCTGCAGAACAGCAGACAAAGGACCTGAACAGAGAGACCACAGCAGAAGACATGCACACAGCAGCTAGGCATGTAAAAAGCTACCAGCTGGGGTATTAGCACAGAGCTCTGCGTTTGAAGAATGAGTTGCTGTTCCTCCCTACACTGTTTTCACCATTGTCTGTGGATAATGTTCAGTGTTGGTGATGTGGCCAGAAGATGGGTACTCTGATATTGTTCTGATGGAATCCTAAATTGCCACTATGTTCTTAAGGCAGTTGGGTAGTGGAACTCCAAGTGCCCGAAAGTTTGTACCCTTGGATCCAGTCATTCCATATTTAGGAATATATCCTAGAAGTAGACTCAAGTGTTTTGCCTAAGATCTGCTTGCAGTAGCTTTTTCTTTTTTTCTCTTTTCTTGCCATTTTTTTTTTCTTCCTTTTTTTTTTTTGGCAGTACTGACTGGTATATTAAAATCTCAGTCTCCAACCATGCCTCCCTCACTGCTATGTCTTTAACACCAGCACAGTGCCTGACACAAACACGTGGTCAAAAAGTGTTTGCCAATTTAAAGGAGGAAGGATATATGTTCATACGAAGGAATATCATGCAGCCTTATTTTTCAAAGACAGGAAATTTTAAGATGCTCACAATAGAATGTTAACATGTAGAGTATGTGGTTGTATATATAGAATATTCCCTGTATGTGTGTAGTATGAATTCTGGATGATTGGATTAAAAGCGGGTTTTATATTTTGTGTGATGCTCACCCTCAGTCATTCAGCACATATATATTAATATGGGTGATAATAGGCACTGAGCACCTATTTTGAAAGGGCGAGACAGCATACGAAGTGTGACAGTTAAGTTTGTGAACTTGCCACTGTGCGTTTACATTGGCAGCACTGTACAAACAGCTCAGTTAGGTTTCATAACCTTGGTATTCATATATCAGTGTCTCCCGGCTGTGTTCGTGTCAACGTGTGGCGGTGTTTTGCTGAGTGGTGTTCATTATTGCTTTTGTGTGTTTGTGTGCTGTCGCAAGAATGTCTGAGCTTGAATTAGAACAATGAACAAATATTAAATTTCTTGTAAAACTTGGTAAGAGTGGAAGTGAAATCAGGGACATGTTAGTCCAAGTTTATGGGGATAATGCCATGAGGAAAACGGCAGTGTACAAGGGGATTAAATGTTTTTCTGAGGGGAGAGAACGCATCACTGATGAAGAGAAGTCAGGGTAGCCAGTAACGAGTAGAACTGGCAAAAACATTGCAAAAATCTGTCGAATGGTGTGTCAAAATTGTCAGCAAACTATGAGAAGCATAGCGGACCAAGTAAACATCGATAGAGAAAGAGTTAGGAAGACCTTAACTGAAAATCTTGGCATGAGAAAGGTGTGTGCAAAAATGGTCCCGAAGGAGCTCACTGATGAACAAAAAGCAAAGGAGAGGCGAAGTTTGCCATGACCTTTTGGAGAGGCAAGACGATGTTTTGGGCTGTGTTATCACTGGTGATGAAACATGGATGTACCAATACGACCCTGAAACAAAGCGTCCAAGTGCACAATGGAAGTCAGCCAATTCTCCACAAACAAAAATGTTCCGTCAGTCCAAATCAAGAGTCAAAATGATGTTGCTAACCTTTTTTATATCAGAGGGATTATTCATTATGAATTTGTACCAGCTGGACAGTTAACCAAGTTTACTATTTGGAAGTGCTGAAAGCCTGCGAGAAAAAGTTAGATGACCTGAACTTTTCGTCATTCATGGCTTCTGCATCACAACAATGCACCAGCTCACACAGCACTGCCTGTGAGGGAGTTTGTAGCCAGTAAACAAATAACTATTGGAACACCCTCCCTACTCACCTGATCTGGCCCCCAGTGACTTCTTTCTTTACTTGAAGGTAAAGGAAATATTGAAAGGAAGACACGTTGATAACATTCAGGACATCAAGGGTAATACGATGACAGCTCTGATGGCCATTCCAGAAAAAGAGTTCCAAACTTGCTTTGATGGGTGGACTAGGCACTGGCGTCAGTGCATAGCTTCCCAAGGGGAGGACTTCGAAGGTGACCGTAGTGATATTCAGCAGTGAAGGATGTAGCACTTTTTCTACAATAAGTTCGTGAACTTAATTGCCACACCGTATAGTCCTCCCCTCATCATTGTCAGTTGATAATGTTCAGTATTGGTGATGTGGCCAGAAGATGGGTACCATCATATTTATTAGAGTGGGAAGGCTTCAGACATTGAACAAGTGATTGCAAGTGCGTCATTTACTTTAGTAAAGTTATGTTACTTTTATAGTAGAAAGAAAAACTATGCCAATGAGAATTTTCAAGCATTGATGGTTTTTTGTAATTTCTAAGACATCTTTTTAGGACAAGAAAGGAGGAATTATGTGAAAAATCTACATAGATCTCATACAGTGTGAAGTTACCTTTCCAATGAAAAAGAAAAATGTGTAGATTTCCTTTCTGTTGGGTGGTTAGTAATGACCTAACAAGTATGCCCAGGCTTTTTTCCCCAAGTAGTATTTTTCTCAGGAACACAGAACAGACTCATGTCTCGGTGAGATGGACATGAGAACTGTGGAACTTTGGGAATCCCTGCCATTCCCTGGAAGTTATAATTAGGCATTCAAGCAAACTGGCTGTGGTTGGGAAGGAGGCAGACTGTTGATCAGCACTAATATAAAAATACATACTTTTTGCTTTTTACATCTATGTGTGAGGTTTCAGATGTGGAAAACCCAAGAACAGTGAAACCCACCCTGTAGACTGATTGTGGCCCTAAAAGCCTCTCCCATCAGGGATGGAAAATTTTATCCTAAGCTATGGTGTTTTATTTTTTGGGGGGTGGGAGGGTTTGTTTCACTTTGTTTTGATTTGATTTGATTTGAAGGAAGACCTGAGTAAACCAGAGGGTTCAAAAGCCGTGGCTGGGTAACATAACGGTGCTTAATTAACGACCGGTAGTGTGCACCTTTAAACAGCCTGACCTGTGCTTCCACCGTTGCTGGTTCCTTTATCGCTGAGCCTTGATGCGCAGCCTTGTGAGCCCCCGGGCCCAAGTGGAGAGCGTCTCCATGCACCTCCGAAGCTCACGGGGGCAGCGCAGCGGTGGGTTGGCTCCTGGCCTTGGGAGAAGGAAGTGTTTGTGCGCTCTGGGTTGCTCTGTGTTGCCTTGATGGAATCCCTCGCCCCCCTTTTGTATCTATCTCCTGCAAATTAGGAATGCCTTTTCTCAGCCCAGATGTGGAAAGGAGCCAATAACAAACAGCTAAGTAATGGCATCAGCGTTCACAGCGACTGCACCGTGTCCCGCTGTTTCCTTTTGGGGACTGATGAGAGGAGCTGCCTCCCAAGAGAAGGCTCACCCTCGTCCACTTTTCGGTATAACTAATGGCTCTATTGGACGTAATGTGTTTAAACCAAGCTGAGGCCTTCTCTCATTTGAAAAATTCAGACCTTAGGAACACAGAGTAAAATGTGGATCTGCTGAACGTCCCTTTGCCTCAGTGCTGGTGTTTCCCTCTTGGGCTTGGGATTCTCTTTCACTGGCTAGGTCCATTCCTGCCTCCTGTTTCCAGGTAGAATCACAGTGCCCACTCCTTCTCTTCCATTGGCCTTCGTACCCCCTCCTCCCCGATGATGTTTGTAATGTTCTAGGAGAGCGTCCTCTCAGGATTGTCTTCATGTTGCGGTTGTGTTTCCTGTCTACTCCTGCCCCCTCTCCCGTCCTAGGGTCTGTGCTTGATAGGTTAAGTGCCCCTGGTGTTTGGAGGGCCGCAGAAGTTCAGCCTCTAGCTCTGCAAACTGGGATCTGCTAACTGGCTCTCCAGCCTAATTCAAGGAGCGGCGGGCCCTCTAATCTCATGGACAGTGCACTCCCTCCTGATAGCTTTTCTCCAGTGTAACATACATCTCCTCTGCCTGGAATCCTTATTTCAGAGAGCAGCCTTTTGCTTTTCTGAGATGGAGCTGGGCCACCAGAGGACAGAGCCACCTTCCCACTGCTCTCTGGTTGGCTGAGGGGTCAGAGGTGAATGCTATGGTGTGTACATACTACTGGAAGAGAAAAGGTGGCAGACACAATGAAAATCAGTCACTGAAACCCAAAGTTATTTCAAACATGACTTCCTACCTTCTGCTGTAAAAACTATGACTGCTGGACAAAGTCACTGCCAAGGGCTGGGGCCTAGAACTTAGACTGTTTATGCAAGTTCATTATTTTGATTTTGATTTTCCTGCGGGTGGGGGGTAGCATTGTAAACAGTTTTGTCCTCAAAAGTGCCCCTACAATAATAAACATAAACACAGTGTTGCAATGAAATCCGTCCTGCGGTAACCCAAACGTAACCTCTCGCATCGGAAGTGAAGCAGATGAATGGACAAATCTGCCCAGAACGGAGGTGAGGAAATCAGGAAGCTTAGCACGCTGTCTGCTGCTGAGAGCAAGGAGGTTGTTTAATGCGCCCCCTGGCAGCCTCCGAGGAGGAGGAGAAGGAGGAGGAACACCACGTGTTGGCCTCCCCAGGCTGTGCTGGGGAGCTTCTTTACAAGGTGAGGCAGGACCTGCCTTGGAGCTCCCTGGAAGAAAGAGGCGGTGCAGAATCCCGGCGTCTGCCGCGTTAGGTCTTGTGTGCACCGCTATTAAGGTCAAGCCAGAGCTCACTTAGCTGAGAAAATCTTACTGTTGACTGTTCTGGAAAGAAACAGGACTGTGTCTCCAAAATACCAAAGGACCTAGTTTTAACGCAGGTGCCGATTAGTGAATTAGCATAAATTGCGAAAGGTGATTAGAACGCATCAGACTGTGTCTTGTTCAAAAGCCTATTTTCCCCCACTCTGTCAAAACACAGAGCACAGCATAAAGCAGACATAAACAGTTCTTATATAAATGGATTTTAATTCCATCATAGGCCAGAATGGACTTTTCTGCATTTTGGAGGCTGATAATAATAATAACAGTACTTATATCCGCTTAATATGTGCCAGTCTCCAAGTGATATCCACATACTGTTTGATTTGAGGCTCACTACAGCCCTATGTGGCAGGTGCTATCATCACCCCCATTTTACAGAGGAGTAAATTAAGGTACCGAGAAGTAAAATAACTGGCCTCAGGCCAAACATCTGCCAAGTGACAGAGCCAGCCAACGACCCTGCAGCCCGGCCGAGGCGAGGTCTCCATTTGTTGGACCAGAGTCATGTTCTATGGCATCTTGATCACGCAAGCAGAAAAGTTTAGTGCCATGAATGCTGTTTTCTAGGAAGAGAATGGAGACTACACATATGTGGAAAGAGTGAAGATCCCCTTGGATCACGGCACCTTGTTAATGATGGAAGGAGCCACGCAAGCTGACTGGCAGGTGAGAACACGCGAGTGATATGGCTTCCCTCTCCCGTGGAGGCAGCTTGCGGACTGCTGTACGGTGATCAGTTTTCTGTAGGAAACGTGCTGCAAAGCAAGTTTATACGGAGCAAGAGGCGATGAAACGACATTATTGCCAAGGAGTTTTGATGCTGTGGCAATCACAGCGGACCCCCCCCAACAGCGATGTCCCATAGAACAGTGTGCATCTGCAGTGCTGACGTATCCCACATCTGTGTGGCCCAGTGTAGGGACCACTAGACCACGTGGCTGTTGGCCCCTTGAAATGTGGCTAGTGTGCTGAAGACCTGGGTCTTAATGGGCTTAACTGGCCCAGGTGGCCAGTGACTGGCATACTGAGCGGCAGAGGCTACAGCTTCAGCCAGGCCACTTTAACGCCAGGTCATTTTTAAGATGTGTAAATTACTGTGGGAACACTTAGCATGAGAGCAGGATCCCATGTCTGTCTTTGGTCTCAGCCAATTATGTGTTTTCTTAGGCGATTTGGAAAAATGGCAGGAGGCTGAGAGGAAGAGCAACAGTCAGAAAAGATGAAACCGTCTCCCTGTGAGGGTGCTGACATCGCCTAGCGAGCGTGGGGGTGGCTTTGTTTCAGAGAAGGAGACCTTTCTCCACAAGCCTCTAAAGAGCCTGTTTAAGAGGGGATAAAATCCAAACACGCCTGTGTATTCATAAATAAGTGTAAATTGCTTTGAAATAAAAATGTGTGTGTGTATGTGTGTTTATGTCAGAGTTATTTCTGTTTCTGTTTAGCATCGAGTGCCCAAAGAGTACCACTCAAGAGGACCGAGAATAAACCTGACCTTTCGGACAGTGTATCCAGACCCCAAAGGGGCGAGCTGGTGATGCGGAACCTTTGAGAGAAGCTGTGCTGACATTCAGCCGACCTTCCACCGCGAAGAAACTTGGAGAAAGGCTGGTCCAGCTGGAGGCTGTTTGGGAGATGAGGGAGATGAGGGTGGGGGGATTGGCTTCCCAAACCTGCTAAGTGACAACCAGCAGCTCATATTCATAATATGTTTACTGTGGGAACAGTAATCCCTAATCACATCTTGAAAGCACATATTTTCTTTAGGCGAATTAAAGACTCGACAGCCGTGTTCACGGATGATGTTGTCCATAAACAGTTTTTCTCCTGCCGTCCCTGCCTTATTTGAAGAAATAGGAGTGCACTTTGCCTCCGGGGTAAATCCGCACATGTTTGTTCCTTGTGACTTTCTTGGAGACCTAAATATGCGTCAGTGACCCTGGAGCCTTCCGTAGGCAGACAGCTGCTGAAACCCAAACAGAGGTGGTTTCGCAGAGCTGAAGCCTGCCCTGACTCCTGAGCAGCTTGGCTGTGTGCTGTTGTGGTGGAAAGCCCAATATTCTGGGAGCACATTAGTTAACTGAGCCTCCCGGCCTGTCAGTCTTCCCAGGGCACGGACAGGTTACAGGCCTCTGCATAGCGGGTGAGGGCAGTGCCCTCTAGGCCAGCCATCGTCACGCTGCCACCCAAACTACTTGTGATGCAAGAGAAAACTGTCCCCTCTGAGAGTGATGTCAGGAGAAATGGAGGCTCAAGAGCAGCAGTGCCCTGCGAGCGGCAGCTGTTTCCACGTAGATTGGTTTCCCCTAGAGAGTGACTTGAGTCATTGAACCCCAAGCCAGACAGAAACAGGAGCAGCCCTGTAGGGAAAAGACTCAGTTACCTAATAGTTCTCTTCACGTTAGATTTCGGTAGCCCTATGACTAAGGCTTTCTTCTGACTCAGTGTGCTCAGGAGTCACCGAGGTTGCCCAAAAGGAACCAAGTGGCTGCCCTTTACTGCATCATGAAAGCACGTGTTTCCTTGGCCCCGTGACTTTCGAGCAGCGTGCCAGATTAATTTCAGACCGAGATATGGAAAACCTGAGAGAAAGAAAATGCGTGAAAACAGGGCAAGAGAGTCAGAGTTTCCCTGGCTGGCTGTGGGGAAAATGTACAGAGCCTTCTTGCTTTTGATCGTGTTTCCATCCCGTGCTGTGAGACTGATAATCCCATGTTCCTGGCCAAGCGCCAGAGGCCAGGCAGGCTCTTCCCCGGAACTCGGGTGGAATGCCTTGCCTGGCCGGGCTCTGCTCTCTGACAGGCTCGCTCGCTTCTTGCGTTGGAGTCCCTCCACCGCTTTTTTTTTTTTTTTAATGTTGCATGTTGCACGTTGCACGTGTACAACTCCTTTCTAAGAACTCCTAAATGCTTTATAAAATCGGAGCATCATACCAGGCCTTCCGGTGAGGGAGGGACACATCACCATATAAATAAAATAAAACCTCTATTTCATTCCTAGCTTTTCTCTTATGAAAACAAACAGCACCTGGCCAGGGTGGCCCCGCCAGCTTGGTTAGGACTTTGATACACGACACTGGGAAAGCCCTCTTCCTTTCCCACACATGGCAGATGGCTACCAGTCTCTCAGCATCCCTCCTCATGTGAGGTCACGCTCTCCCCTTGCGTCAGCTGCAGATTTGATCTCTTCACTCACCACTGCCATGTCAGGGAAACAAATGCCCACTTGACAGCAGACAGCTTGGGCCACCACCTGGGTTTCTTCTTCTGAGAGCCATCTTGGGTTTTGTTTCTTGCTGTCTAAAGCGAGGACCGCCATTTTCCCACCACGAAGGTAATGTCCCTTCTGAAATATCACATAGATACTCGCCCATGGAGTCACACAGTATAGGGTTTGGGACTGGATAGGAATTCCTGAGCCTGGCAGAGGGCAGCCACGCTCAGGGACTGCACCAGCCTGGGTAGGCGCTAACTAGGAATGAGGGCTGAACCTGTTTTTGCTAACATTGTAAAGCAGGGGAGGCAAATATGATGGCTGTCAGAATGAACAACAACCACCACCTTTAGGTTTTTAGCTGCCCTGTTTGTGAGCTTTAATAACCTACCAGGCAGTGTCTTGGGAGCTTTCTATGCGCAGTTCCTAACCCTCTCCACAGCCCTGCAGGAAAAATTCTGTTCCTACTGTAGAGACCAGGCACCTGAATCTCCAAGAGGCTGGGTAATTTCATGGGACTTAGAAATGCAGAACCAGAATTCAAAGCACAGGCCAATCCCTAGGCTGTGCTTTTTCCTCTGCCGTCTACTCAGCATCTCTGGGACCCTGGGCCACCCCGGCTCGGTCCTGCAGAGCTGCTGACTCCGTCGCCCTGGTACCCACAGACAGAGCTGACTTCCAGGCCACCATGGTGGTTCCCTGGCTGTCCAGTGCCTCAGGCCAGGAGTCAGCACCTCATCTCGCCTCATTCATTCAACATTCCCATCTCCTAGTCAGAAACCATGCAGCCAAATGGACTAGTCATTGGCCATGGAACTGGGGAAGCTCATTTTGGTGAGACAAAATCCAGTTTCTGGCGAGTTACACAAATTCTCATCCAACCTTCCTGGCAAGTGACTGAACAGTGTCTCCTGACCATATCCAAGAAACTTTCAGAGCTGGACGAGTGGTCCCTTCCTCCCCTCTTGTCTGTTAGTGCACTCGAGTACTCTGAGTGATGCCCAAACTCAGCATCAGGCTTCTCCACGTGCTTCACCACGCCACTGCCCCAATCAGCAGACAGCCCCAGGACACGGCTCAGGTTGCACGCAGGCCACTGGCCTCAAAGCGCAGGTCGCAGGTCGGAACAGCGTGCGCCTAGCATCAGATTCATCCCCAGCATCGGAATTGCTGTTGGCTGGACCCCTAGCTCAGGGGGCACTGGTGAGGGTCACAGCTCGTAAACCCGCCCTCTCCTTGGGGCACTTACTCCTTACTGCTTCCATAGCTGATATGACCTTGCCCCTTGTGTGGGGCCGGTCTGTCTGGCCCTGCTCAGTAAGCGGTCCTTTCTCCAGCTGGAAGGCCGACAGAAAGGCCCAGCACAGGATGGGCCCCTGCCCTGCTGGGAATATTTCTTCCTTGAGTTCTGGCAGCTCTTCCTTGCCTGCGGAATATCTAAGGCCACTTTGCCTTTTCTGGTCATAAACACTTGTCGTGATGAATCTGAGTTCTGATTATTTTTCTTCACAAGACCTTTGAAAAAGCCGAATGTTTCCATAGTGATGCATTCTGTTTGTTTAAATCTTCACTTATATATGGTTCCGTCCACATGCTCTACTCAGAGGTACCTCGTCCCCAACTCTCTCCTCCCCCCTCCCCGTGTTCTCTTTGGAAGGAACCTCCATTTGAGGCCCCTATCCGTTTTGTGCTGCCGGAATCCATTCTTAGGTATGATGGTTCCTGTATCGGGGGGTCAACAGGGAAAGGACTTTGATGTTGATTTATTAGAGTGGAACACAGATTAATGGTGTCTTTTCCAGGGGTGCCTGTTACCGACTTGCAATAGGCTTCCCTAGCCTGGGAACACAGCCCTATCGTTAGGCTGGGCATGGGGGCTGGTATAGGAAAACAGGATAAATGAGGCAGTACCTTTGTAGCCAGCATTACCTAAAAGATTGTTTTCTTAAAATGAGCCAGCTTGCTGTTGACCAAGGACTTGTGACAGCATTGTCATTACAGTTATTTCTATGCTCTCCCCTCGTCATCATGGTGATGTCACACTCCCCGGACACCAGGGAAAGTCCCCATTCTCGTGGCCTCCTGGAGCGTGGACATACTCAGACAGGATCCTGGCCTCTGACCCAACTCGCTTTTAACTCTGGACACAAATTCTAGCTTTCTGGAAGGGATGGGAAGATGAAACCTGGGTGGGAGGGTAGAGTATTTGCTCTGTTGGGTCTATTACATCTATAACCTGATTCATTCCTCCAAGTAGCCCTGTGAGGTGGTTGGTTTTATTTTAGCAGATAAGGAGGCTGAGGTTCCCAGAGGATTGATCAGATGCTGATATCAGTGTCCCAGGCCGGCTGGGAGAATCCTACGTGGTTACTTGTCAGCAGGTATTCCGTGTGGCCTCTGGGCCCCCTCCAGCCTTGGCCCCAGGCAGTGGGAGGCTCAGCAGCCAGTCTCCTGGGGCTGGAGGGGCAGCATTTTCTTGGCTCCCTTGCCGGGAAGCAGCAGCCAAAACTCTGGTCTTTGCCTGGGAGCTTTTCCCCTTGGGGCCAGAGGCTGGAGGAAGTGGTGGGCCGGGCACAGGGCTCTGGAGGGCTCCATGATGGGGCTGCAATCAGCCGCGCACTGCAGGAAGGGCGTGGGCGAGGGAGTGCGTGGTGACAACTGCCTGCAGCGCCAAGCCTGTGACGATTCAGCTGCCCCTGAGAAGGCGATCCGGGCGCCGCGCGCAGCCCTACCGCTGGATCTGGCTAAAACCTTCCCTGCTGCAGTTGGTGGTGGAGACAGAAGGGCTGCCTGGCCCTTCCAAGAGGCTGCATCAGGAAGGCGCCCCCGGCCAGCTCCTCCGCAGCCGGGCTGACTGAGTCTGGCCTCGCCACCGGCTCCCTCCCTGCCCTTCTACTTGGAGAATGGGCATGAGTGAGACCATCTAGGAAGGGAATTCCGCCCCTCCCCGCCCCAAAGAGGTTCTGGGTTGAGTGCTGTATGCTGCCTGCCTAAAGAATCTGTGGGATGGGTGGATGAAGGATGCCATGGGGGCGCTTCTCAAACGCTGGCCCAGGGGTATTCAGGCTGCTGCGACCACCCAAGCAGGACTCAGGGAGAGGAGAGGGGCGGCACAGAAATGTCTCCCTCATGTGTGTCCCCCCCCCCCCATTGGTTAAAGGAGACTTTTCTGCAATGTTTCCTCTGAAAATGTATCAAGGGATTTGCTACCCATTTCCACCCTTCCCCACCCCCACCCCCACCCGGATGGCCTTTGGCCTCTATTCACTGGAAGACAGCCAGCTTAGAGGTGAAAATCCAGGGGGAAGTCTGAATATGTGGCTTCCCTCCCAGGGCCCTCTGCTCCCCCAATCTTCCCTGTGCTGGGAGTGGGTGGGCCCCAGAGGAGAGCTAGTGAACTCCTGTGCACACCCTGCCCTTTATCCCCCCAAAGTCCTGTCAGGGTGTGGGTTAGAAACCACTCTGGACAGATGAGAAAACTGAGGCCTCGGGGAGTTAAGTGCTCATCTGAAGGGCCACCCAGGGTGTGAGGCAGCAGCAGCATGAGGACCCATATTGGGTGCTGAGGCCAGTGCTCTCTCCACCACTCTGAGGTTCTGTGACCTCCTGTGAGGTCCCCGGCGAGAGCAGAACCTGGCGATGAGAGGAAACATGAGCACAGCGCCAGAAGGTTGCAGGGCCTGTCGGGGCAGCCCTCCAAGGAGCGGTATTGACAGCCTCAGTGCTGTACCATCCTGGCAGCTCGATACATGGCACGGATCCGTGCTGCAGCCTGAGGTAGCATCCTCCTGCCGAAAATAGTGCGAGCGGAGCTCTGCACCAACTGAGGAGGGGAGTGAGCTCCACACCTTCAGGCAAGACTGGTCCAGAGTCACCTTTGCAGCGGGGGCTGGGCCCCTCTTACAGCCACAGTGCCACCTACGAGGGTGGAAGTAGGTAGGGAGCAGCTATGATACCCCCACCGCTGCCCCAGGCTCCATAACTGTCAGAGTTAGTGCCAGAGCCCTGTGGAAGGAGCCTCAGCTTGAGTCAGGCAGATCTGGGCTTCGGTGGGCCACCTGGGACCATTCCGCCAGCCCCCCAAGCCTCAGTTTCCTCAGCTGTAAAATGGGCACAGAAGCAGCCAGCTCACCCCAGGTCTTGATAGGATTGAGAGCTTGAATGTAACATGCCTGCTGGTAATGTGCTTAGTAATGTAATGGTTTTAAGTGGAACATTCCACACACCCTGCTCACCCCAGCGCATGCTCATGCTGGGCGGGTGACCCCTCTGTGGTTGACGGATGGCCCTGTGACCCTGCCCTTCCCCTTGGCAGGCTCCCCCAGTGCCCACACCTCTGTGGCAGTCAGCAAGGGGAGGCCCGGAGGCTGTGGGGAGGATCGGCAAAATGAAAACTGTGCACGAATGAGGCTGTTCACATTAAGATTTCGCTGCACTTAAGCGTCTCTTGGGAAGTTCTTGAAACCAAGTGGAAGAGAGCTCCCAGATGCCAAAGTGGCCTCAAATCAAGGCTCAGCTCTCTCTCGGCAGCCCTACCACATGCTCCTCAGGTAATTGGTCTCCTAATGCACCGTCCCTGGCTTGATTCCATCGCCTCTTCCCCCTCAGGTCAGCTCCCGACGTGTCCCCGCGAGTGGGTCACCTCCTAGGCACAGATGCACCCCCGCCGGTCGCATTATTTTCTTGTCCTTGCAGGCCAGTTCTAAATCCTGTACAGAACGCCCTGGCCTGGAAGATTAAACAAGCTTGTCAGGCCTGAATTCTGCTCAAGACTGGGCTTTTCTTTCCAGAGATGGTGTGTTAGAGGTGGGCGGGGGGCGGGGGAGGACAATATATGAAAGGAGACACGATCCCTGCTTTCACAGAGAGAAGTAAACCAGCATGGTGTTTATTTTCTTTCTCAAGATTAGTGTTTATTCCTAAGTACAAAAGGAGTATGTGGGGTTTCTAATTGTAAGAAATTAAGAAAAGATAAAAAGCAAAAGGGAAACCATTTGTAATTTTACAACCCAGGGATGACCTTTCTTTACATTTCGCGGTGTTTTTCTTTCTAAACATCTGTATGCTTGAAAAAGAAGTCACTTCATACTGCGTGCATCATCTTGTGGCCCTCACTACTGACCTTGTACACTGGGGCATGCCATCAATTGTTGTTCCATAACCTGGTTTTGAGTGGCTATGTAGTATTGTGTATATTGTTATGTAACCAGTTGGATACTCGGGCCATTGTGAGGGTGGCGTTGTTTTTGCTATTAGTAACCGTTCTATTGATTCTGGAAATCATGAGAGTGGGTGGTGGGAGGCAGGGTGGTGATATAACGAAGAGCCCAGGATTTGGCTCCTTTCAGACCTCACTTCAAACAGTAAAAAGAAGAGGTAACAGTTTTATAGAGCCCTGCATACCATGTGCCAGGCTCTGCTTTAAGTGCTTACATATTAACTCGTGATTTATTAACCCTCACGATGGTCTGTGGACCAGGCACTATTTTTATCCCCGTTTTACAACTGGAGAAACGGAAGCACAGTTCCTCCATGTATGCAGCCTTCCTGGAGCTAAACCTTTGTGCACATTTATGACTGTTTCTTAATGTTTCTAAAACTGGGGTCCTAGCCCAGATTCGGAAGGCTATGCATATTTAAGGCCTTGGGTACCTTATGTAAATGGCTTCCCAGAGAGGTTCTGCCAACTTATTCTCCTACCAGTGGTGTCTGAGCATATCTGAGAAACTCGGGCCATTCTTTGAGCACTGATGCTGTGCTAGGCCCTGTGCTCTGTATTGAATTAAGCCTCTCTGCACAGAGTGAGCAAGCACCCAGCACATCTTAGCTAGCATTATATCGCTGTTACATTTTGTGTCACTTGTTGAGAAAATGAGACACACATCTGAAGAACCCCAATAACCACGTGAGTGTGAGATGCGTGGTCCTCAGTGAGTTCTGCAGGAGATGGAGGACCATGAGCTATACTTTGGGGCGGTGGTCAGGGAAGGCTGCATGGTGGAGGAGGCACTTGGAGAGTGGGTAGGAGGACCCTGCGAAAAGATATCCGGAATGGTCATGAGCAGTGGGGGCCCTAGGTGGCTTGTGTCTAGAGCTCGTATAGGGGGTGTTGAGCTGAAGGACAGACAGTGAGAGAGGAAGCCAGCCCAGGTCAGGCCTGGGAGGCGTCTCAGGAAGAGGGCTGTGGGGGTGGGGAGCCACCAAGAGCTGAGAGGCGACTTAGGAAAATGGATTTATTAGGAGAGAGTGAGGAGATGAGCCTGGAGGTGAGAAGACCTGTGGGTGAAGGGAAGCCCAAGCAGAGACATCTGCATATGTGGCCTGGTAGGTACGTCTGGGAGTGGCGAAGAGAAAGGATGTTGGGTTTCCGGGCGCTGGTAATACCCCTTCTTCCCATGTCCTGAAGTAAAAGAAAAACAGACCCAGGACTCAGCTACAAGGTCAGAATATCAGTGTTATTACTGACCAAGCTGGACGGGAGACCTTGGCTTGACCACAGCCAGGCTTCTTGATACTCCCTCCCCGGGCCTGGGCCTTGGAACGCCCTGTCCAAGGAAGCAGCACCGCAGGCCGTGTCCCTGCCAGCTGCCCGGAGAATGGCCCCCAAGCCTACTGAGCCTGGGAGCCAGTGGTAGGGGAAGGGGCAGAGAGGGCTCACACCTGCTCCCGGCTGCAGGTGGGTGCTGGCTCTTCCCAGGCGCCCCCTCCTTCCTGGCGGGGGACAGGAGCCCAGCAGCACGCACACACTCTGTGGGCAGGAGAGGGGTCTCCCATCCCCCGACCCAGTCCTTTCTCCCCAGCTCCCTTATCAGAGAAGTCAGCCCTCCTCTCCCAGGGAGGACAGTGGGGAGTGTTGGGAGAAGGGTGGGTGTTGTCTTGCTTATATTCTTCCTTCCTGGGGTTGGAGCCTTCCTTTTCTTGTTGCAACTGTGAAGTAGGAGATACTTGCTCCCTCCCCCACGCTGTCTTCGTTGTCGCCCAACCAGGATGCTTTGGAGGCAAGGCTGCCAGGAATCAGCCAGGCAAGGGGGTGCTGAGGTATCAGTTTTGGTGCCACGGGAGCCTGGTCCTAGAGCCCCAGCTCCTCCACTCCTGCGTGGCCTTTGGCAAATTTCTTAGCCTGAGTGTCTCCACCTCTAGAACAGAACTGCCTTTAAGAATTGAGTGTGACCACTATATCTGTCTTAGTACTGCTGTTATCAAATGGTGTGTAGGTGTGAAGGGAACCCCTCTGGGGGGGGGCAGGATGGGACCGGGCTCACAAAGGGCTTTGGGCAGATGTCACTGCCATGGAGAGGAAGTGACTTCTGTGGAGACAGGTCTAGGACAAGGCCCTGGGGGAGAGAGGGCCCAGCACGGCCAAGAGAGGCCAGAAGGCAGCTTACAGGGGCCACAGTGGAGGCAGACTGGGGGACGGGCATGTGGAAAGGGACCCAACTGTGGGGTGTTCCCACAGAGGGGAGGTGGGAGCAGGGAAAGGAGGCAGGGAGAGCGCCAGAGGAGCAGCCAGGAGGAAGGCGGGCCTCAGAGGGTCCTGTCCCCGCACCCCCAGACCCCCACCGCCCGTATGGAGCCCTGGGTTCTGCCCACTCCAGCGTGGGAACAAGTAGGAGTTGGCAAGGCTGGTCATGTCTAACGTTAATACAAGAGCAAGAAACTGGGCCTCTGGGAGGCAGCCTGGGGACACTGGCCTCCCAGAGTGTCTGGGCGTTCATCCTGCCTCTGGCCCCCGACAAAACCTTTTCCTGACCTTGGCCCCAGTTTTCCCATCTGCAGAATACAGGGGTTGACCCAACTCAGTCTCTTTTGTAGATTTATTGACTACAACCCACGGTAAAAAATAGTTTACATACACACATTTAACTAAAACTAGAGCTTCCTGAAATAATACTTTATTACATGTGTTTACTCTGGTATTTCCTGTTTTATTGTGCATCATTTAAAAATGCCAGTCATGGCCCCCTAGCCGATTGGATGGACTGCAAAGGAGTCCTACTCCTTAGCCTGCAACCCCTAACCCAGCAGCTCGTCTGGAAGGTTCTTTCCTGTTCCGGCAGGCTGCGGCTCCATTCCATTTCCTCTGGCCTCACGACTCCCATCCGCTGAGCCTTTTCTCCTTTATATCTGCAAATGGTAGTTTCCAATCACAGATGCTGGGACTCTTGATTGAAGGTACAAATGGTTGTGGTCACGAGGCCATGTTGCTGGAGCGTGCTGCTCCCAGTGGCCCCCCACCCCGGTTCACGGTGTGAGGTCCTGACTCAGCCACACAGTCTGGCTGGGTGCTGCCTGCTTTGTCTCAAGAGCTGGGGCATCCATGAGGGGGAGTGGGGGCTCCTCGTGTCTTCTCCTGCCATCATTTCTGGAAAAGGAGTGGGTTTGGATGTCATCCACACTCCCCTCCCCACCACACCCTGACTACTCCTGGGGACACAGGACACCAGTCTTGTCTCTGGAAAAGCTGTTGGGAAGTGGAGCCTGGCTCCCAGTTGGAATTCCAGGCTCTTCCTCAGGCCCAGCCCTCGTCACCCTGTCCCTCCCCCTCCTTCCAGTGAACCCTCCCTGGGCAGGCCCCAGAGTCACTATTGTGGGAGCTTCTGATGGATAAGAAGAGCTTTGGCAACTGATGGACCTGGGATCAAATCCCAACCCCATCTCTGCCTGGCTGTGTGGCCTTAGGAAAGTTCACTAACATCTCTGAGCCTATTGCTTCAACTCAAGCCTGCCTACGAGAACACCTGTCTCAGACGAAAAACTTAAGGGTGTTATAATAGGTACAAATTGCTGTGTGTTGGTGACTCATCTGACAGAGGGGCTCAGGATAAACTCATTCTCCTTTAAATTCCATCCCCTTGTGGACCCCTGTGAGGGAACAGCTGGAGAAACTGCAGCTAGTGCTGCCTTGGAGAAAGATGGAGGATATTCCTTCCATGGGCCAGTGACAGGCACGGCAGTATCAGAAAGAGGTTGCCTTAAGTTGAGGTCCCTGGGAACCCCCACCCACCCCAACATGTCCAAAATGTGCAAAGAGACTGGGGCACCTCATGTCAACCAGGCAGCCCGAGGCAGTTTATGAGAAGGAAGACAGGCAAGTATTGGGGAGAACAGACTCTCAGGGCCCCCAAAATGGGCCTGTCACTATTTACACAACTGATGGTATGTCCTGTCTTGAGGCCAGGCCCAGAACCCGTTATATGGCATGGCATCTTTTGACCCTAATTTCTTGGAATCCGTTTAAAAATTCACCTTCCTACAGGGCAAATTTTACCTCAGAATGGTTTTATGAATCATCTGGTTTGGGCCTTATAACCACTACCCCGAGAGAAGGATGGGGCGGGCACAAGGCGTCCGCAGTCATGGGGTACTGAGAAGAACTCTCCAGCAAACACCAGAACCAGGGTATTCAAGCGGTCAGTCTTGGGATGCTGTTTGCTTATCCTCATGGCTGTTACCCATTACCGAGACTGCAGGGAAGTCATCTTTGTGGGCTGTTTTCAGAGCACACAGCACTTGCTGCCTGGTTCTCCCTCCCCCCATGATGGTAAATAATTGAAAGGTAGATCGGAGCCAAGCTGGAGACAGGCTCGAGGGCTCCTCTGTTGTCAGGGACTGCAGTTCGGGCAGCTGCTTTCCAGGGCTCCGTAAGCAGTTTCCCCAAGGGCTCCTGTGGTTCTCAGTAGCTGTAGAAACTGGGGCTTTGACAGCTGAAATGACTTTCCCAAGGCCACACAGCCCCAGCAGCGCAGGCCAGAAGGCCCTTTGCCAGCAGGCCTTGGCACTGCCTGGGCAAGCCTCTGCCCTCCTTGCCTCGGTGTTCCTGGCCAGCTCCAGCTGCCCTCTGCGCTGTTTTGACTATAATCAGAAGACTTTCCTTCCAAAGCAGAGGCTTACACTTTAACCTTGGAATGTAAATAAGATAAGGCCCTGGGGCTTGTTGATGGAACACATAGGGCTGGTCTGTGGTTCAGCAGAGGCAGTGAAACGTCCCAGGACCTGAAGCTGCAAGCCCTGGCTTTGTGCTTACTAGCTGGGGGGATGTCTCTGGGCCTCAGTTACCCTGTCCATGTATGAGGGGATAGTGCCAGATGGACCCATGCCACAGAACCTGGCCTCTCTGAAGGCAGTGATGGACCGGGTTCCATCCTGACTCTGCCCCTGCCCCTTGTTGCTTGCTGTGTGACCTTGGTCGAGTTCCCTCTCCTCTCTGGGCCTCTCTGGCATCATCTAAAAACACAGCAGAGATATTCCTGCTTTGTTGAAGTCACAGAGGGGAAACTACTTTGCAAAGCCTCAGAGTCACAAATTGTGTGGGGCTTTATCCTTATCTTTAGTGATTCTCAGACCAGTAGTTGCGCGAGAGGGACCCTCAGGCCTGCAGGAAAGCGCATGGGAAGGACTGAACCGCAGAGCCTGGGCTGCCGAAGCTGGGCCAGGAAGCAGGCCTTTGGCTGGGCAGTGCGGTCCCATCGCTCCCACCAGCATGGCCAGCCCACAGGCCCGGCAGCATCCGCTGCTGGCTTTCCCGAGCTCCAGCTCCCTCGGAGTCCTCAAGAATCTCCTTGCCCCCACTCCAGCCCAGTGTTCCCGGGGGCTCCTCCTAGGAGTGGGGGTTGCCAGGGTGCCTCCCCTCGCGGGACCAGCCAGCCACGCCGGCTCCTGCCTGCCAGCAGCTGGTATCCCATTACGCAGTGTACAGTGAGGCCCAGATTAGGCAGTGAGCTCATGGAGGCCTGAGTGGGGCCACGGGGGCAGGGGCGCTGGGGGCCGACTCGGGGATATCACTGGGGGCCCCCCAGGATCCTCTCCCCTTCTCTCTCTGTCTCCCCTTCTGCGCCTCTCCGACTCTCTTGCTCTCTGTCTCCCTCCCATCCACACATTGACACCCTCTCTTGGAGCTTGCTGGAGATTGTCATGGCAACCCTCCAGCAAAATTATCAAAACACTTTTGCTCACAATCATACCAGCCGAAGCGCTAATTCTGAGTGAGGCAGAAGCAGTTGGTAGGATGCTGAAGTCACCGGCTTTGTGCGGAGGGCGCGCTGTGGGGGAAGGGGGACTCCAGCGGGAGGTGAGGGGAGGTGCCAGGAGGCAGGGCCACCAGGAAAGGCCCTGTCACCTGCCTGCCCAGGACGCTGTTTGTTGCTGATCATTCCTCACGCCTTACGTCACCTTCACATTCTTACTCCGCCGCCACAGCCGTGAATGCACACACGGTAGCTGGGCCCCATCCCCGCAAAGTGCAGACCGACCCAAAAAGCAGCATCTAGAATGACCAGCACCGCCTTCAGCACTGGAGGCCTGAGAGCAACTGTGGGGAGACTTCTGGGTGCGTGTGAGGGGACGGCAGCTGACCCAGGCTCCGAGCTGGCAGTAGGTCTGTGGCAGGCTGGCAGGACAGCCACAGAAGGGGCTCGACCTGCTTCCCTCTTGGCACCAGCCCTCAGGAAGCAGGGGGGGGGCCTGTGAACAGAACTGCCCCCTGCCCCTCCCCCCGGCTGTTCGGCCTCTGTGGCTCACTGCATGTCTGCGTCTGGGGACAGACTGGGCCTCCCTGCCCCCACCCGACCCCGCCTGGGTGCCACAGGCTCCCTGGGAGACAAAATCCTGCCGATAGCTGAAAACTGGTGTTGCTTTTCTTAAGCCCTGCCTCTGCCCCAAAGCCAAAGTGCGGGTGGGGATGGCGGAGGCGGTGGTCTGCTGCCATCCTCCCGCCCGTCTGCTCCCCGGCAGCCCCTCCATGGAGGCGAGCCTCCCCCGCAGCCCCAGCCCGGGCTGCTTGCCACTCTCTGGCCCACGAGGAAGCATCTACTTCCTGTGAATGGGTCCCCTCATCCCCGCATCCTCCTGAGGATTCTAGAATTTTAGAGCTGGAGGGGCCCCTGGCAAATGAGAGCCTAGCCTCCTCACCTCACAGATGGGGAAACTGAGGCTCAGAGGTGGGTAGCAGCTGGTTCAAGGCCACAGAGCATGTGTTTAATGGAGCTGATACTGCTGCCCAGGTATATCTGACTTCTGTCTAGTCCGGTGCTGTTCCCATCACTTCAAAGGGACAGTGAGATGGGGAGGTGCAGGTGACGAGCACTGACTTCTGAGTCAGGCATACCTGGCTGTGAGTGCCAGCTTCAGCACCTAGCACTGACGGAGACCCCGAGTCCTTATCTGTAAAATGGGGATGATACTAAGGTCCCACTCAAAGGATGCCTTGAGGATGATTTAGCACCATTGGCACAGTACCGGCACATAGTAGGTGTTCAACATATGACATTTCTGTATCCCTGTTCTATAGTCTCAGGGCTACAGGCCTGTTGGGAAAAAGGACCATCCTACATCCCCTTTAATAGCCACCCCTGACCCAGGGTGGCCAGGGGAAGCCACTTAGCCTGTTCTGGAAAAGCCAGCATTGCCCCTATGAACTCAGCAAGGCCAGAGGTCAACAGGAAGCAGACCTGGAAGGCTGGGTGGGCCCGCCACCTCTCCAGGCTACCTACCGCTTCTTGTACCTGCTGTCTGTCCTCACTGGCTCTCTTGCCCTGTGAACTCTACAGAAGGAAAGGCCTTGGCCTTTTGACCTTTGGGGAATATAGGTGTGTGTGTGTGGGGGGCGGTCTGTTGAAAGAGGCTGCTATCCCGAGAAGCCCCTTAGGGCCCCCTTTGGGCACTGACAGTGACACTCGCAGTAGTTCCCCTGAAATTCCACGCCTGGATATGTTACTTCGAGCTCAGCATTGCTCTGCCTGGCTTCCTCTTTTATACCGTGAGTCAGGCAGAGAGGATAAACCACCTAATCCCCCAGATGCCCTTTGGAGCAGAAGCTTCGGGCCACCTTTCCCTGACATCGTCTCAGCCAGGTTTGGGCATGAGACAATGGAAACAAAAGGGACTTGTGTCTCATGCTTAAGACATCCTGGGTGCCAAGCTAGGTGCTTTCCATACAGTGATCATTGACTCCCAGGGGTATTGCTTATACTCTGCGGTCCAGAGAGTTGGACTGCCCAAGCTCACAGAATGGGCCTGTGTGGCTGAGCAGGTTCGAATCTAGGTCTGTGCGGCCCTTGGCTGACTCCTCCGGAGGGCACAGGACCAGGTGAAAGGCTGCCCAGGGTTGGGCTGGCCTGTGAGACATGCTGGTGGGGAGGAGGCCGTGGGTGGGAACGCTCAGCTGTGGGACCAGGAATTGAGACCGGGTGGGAGGTGTTCGTCTCTCCACCGCCCCTCCCCTCTTCCTCAAGGCCCCTGTGAGCAGGGCCAAGGCCAGACTTCCAGGTGGGTGGAGGTGAGGGGGCCTGATCTCATGGCTGACTTGGGGCCCTGGCTGTGAAGCACAGGCCCCCTTTGCTAGTGTCATCTCGTTGGGTCACGGAGACTGAGAAGAGTGGCCTAGCATACCCCAGTGCCCAGCCTGGGAGTTTGGGGCCTGGAGGAGCTGCATGCTGGAGTCTCCTTACTGGCCACCAGGAGCCGTGGGAGCAGGGTGGTGGTGGAACCCCCCACAGCTCCTCCTGTGTGCCCATGCTGGCCCGGCGGCTAGGGAAAGGCAGACAGCACCGATGGGAATAGATTAATAAGGCCTTTCAAACAGTGGTAAATACGCTGGGCAGGAAAGGGGGACGGAGCGAATGAGGGACAACCTTCAGCAGGGTGGCCAGGGAAGGCTGCTCTGAGGAAGTCGCATTTGAGCTGAGAGCCCTGCAGAGTAGCGAGACAAGTGCCTTTCCCCAGGACACACAGTACATTCAGGAAGAGCCAGGCTAGGACCCATCTCTGGGCTCCAATTCTAATAATCTTCCTCCTCCTAGAAGCATCCTTCTCTTGGATTCTGGCATGAACATTTCTTCTCTGAGTCCTTGATTGGCTTGCCCTCCTCCCAGTGTTGGCTGGTCCCAGCCCTCCTCTGTCTGGAAGGCGGGCTGTATATACCCTGATGACTCCCAAACTGCCACCGCCATCTCTCCCCTCTCCCCTGAGTTCCAGTGTCCTGCTTGACCTCTCTCCTTGGATGTCTAATGCTTCTCTTGGTTAGGACAGTGCTAAGTCGATATAACAGAGACCTAAAGTTAGAGTAGTTTAAAAATTTTCCGTTGATTGCTCTCATATGAAAGCTCCAAGACAAGCGTTTCAGGCTGGTAGATTACTCAGCAACACAAGGTCATTTAGGAAGCCAGACGAATGATAGTACTGCTATCTTTAACACAGTTTTCACACTCTCTGGCTATCGCTCTTTCAAGCCAATGTGAGGGGAAACATGGAATTTCCTCTTCAGCAGCTGAGGCAGAAGTTGAACAAGTCACTTCTGCTCGTATTGCACAGATGAGAATTTAGACACATGGCCCACCTAGCTGCAAGGGAAGCCAGGAACTGTGCCGCTGGGCAGACAGCTGCAGCCTTCAGCA
Organism: Aselliscus stoliczkanus; assembly: GCA_033961575.1. Lineage (NCBI taxonomy): Eukaryota > Metazoa > Chordata > Mammalia > Chiroptera > Hipposideridae > Aselliscus > Aselliscus stoliczkanus. The sequence continues at coordinate 120,846,032 of CM066736.1, forward strand.
CCACAGTCCATCCTCTGGAATTGACTAGGTGAGGACTGCCCTGCCCTGGGGGTGGGGCAGGTTCTCTGGGGGGCGATCCCTCATCCTATGTCTCCCTGGTCCTTGGCTCTGCTCTTTGAGAAATTCCTCCTTGTCTGTCACTTTCTGTTATCACCCAACAGGATGTTGAAAATCTGTCCGCCTTGGGCACTTATTTGGCCTGGAACAGTCCTAGGCTTTTGAAGTCCAGGCTTGCACATTTGTTGGTAGGAACAATTCCTTCAAAAAACTTAGTAGGCTTCAGGTCTGCCCACTTCTAGTCAATTCCATGTGCCAGTAACTGCACCCAAAGTTCCTTTCTTGACAGAGTTATTATGTCTGTCTGCCTTGCCCAAACCCATCTCTTTCTCTCTTGTTTGAAACCAAAGTTACTCTAAGGACATCTGAAATAATAGATTTGGATGACAAGGCAACATCCCCACTGTACTTTGACACAGGGTTTCGCTTAATACTTGGTCTAAGACAGGCTTTGAGAATGGCTCTGAGCCATGACAACCCAATGTCCTGCTCTTTGGACAAAACCAGTGGACATCAATCAACACTGAGGACCTCGTTTTTTTTGGACTCTCTTTATCGGTCCATCTATTCTTGTAGACGAGCCAATCTCTTTCTTGTAATATCTTACTAAAAGCAGCACAGAACAGCCAACACATGCAAATGCTTTTGGCTCTTTCCAACCATTTTTCTAGGCTCAGTAAGCATGTCTGTTTTCCAAATTATCACAGGTCATATTTTTAATAAATGTTTTGCTGCGGCATAACACGGGTCACCAGCTCTCCATCCTCCAATATTTGTTTCCATATCGCTCACCAATGTGGCTAAGCCAATGCCAGATATTTCAGGATTTTTATACATGGCAGCTTCCCATTCCTGATACCGATTTCTGCATTAGAGTACAGCCACATAATGACGTTTCTGTCAATGAAGGACATATATGACAGTGTTCCTATAAGATTACAGTGGAGCTGAAAAATTCCTGCTACCTGCTGATGTCATAGCCATCATAATGTTGGAGTGCCAACACAACTGGTGCAAACCTACGTGCTGCCAGTCGTGTGAAATTATAGCACATGCAGTTGTGTACAGTACATAACACTTGATGATAATAGACTGTGTTGCTGGTTTATGTGTTTGCTATACTGTACTTTTTTATCATTATTTTAGTATAGTCTTTCTAAATATATATATATATATATATATATATATATATATATATATATATATATAAAGTTTGCTGTAAAGCAGTATGTGTGTTATGCTGGCAGCAGTCTCTTACATCTCGTGTTTACTGTGTCTCTTATGGCATCATTTTCTCTTGTGCTAATTTAATCTCATCTTGTTTTGCACAGTAACATCCTGTACAGGCCTGTAGCCCAGGAGCAATGGGCTCTACTGCATAGCGAGGCGTGTGTCAGTGCACTCTGTGATGTTCGCAAAATGCTGAAATCACCTAATGACACATTTCTCAGAATGTATCCCTGTTGTTAAGCAGCGCCTGGCTATATTGCTAAGCTGCTTGTTAAAAGGAACTCCAAAATACAGTGGCCTTAAGATTATAGAAATTAATTTTTCTCTCACATAATCTAACTCTGATATGAGCATTTCAGGCCTCACCCCAGTGGGTAGTGGGTTTTGATGCATAGCCAGCAGACCCCACAATGGCTCTCCCCTCCCCAAACTTTTCTTCCCCATAACATTCTCCATCAGTCAAGGCACCACATCTAGCACTTGCTCAGGCTGAATACATAAGTCAGCCTTGATTCCTTACCTCCTCCCCCCAGTCTAATCAGTCAGGAAATCCTCTCCATTTTATCTTCAGCAAATCCCAAATCCGACCATTTTGCTGCATCTCCGTTGTCTTCACCCTAATCCAAGTTTTCAGTGCCTTGCGTCTGGAGCCTGGAACAGGCTTCTAAGCGGGCTCCCTGCTTTTCCCGGTCCCTTTCCAGTGCACGCTCCACACGGCAGCTCCACGGGGAGCTTTTAAATGCATAAAGGGGAGCACGCAGTTCCTCTGCTCAAAACCCTCCAGGGCCTTTCCATTGCTCTTAAGAGTGCAATGCTGATTGCTTAACGTGGCCATCAAGGCCTTCTGCCCCTACTCCTCATGCCTCATGCCTCTTAGCGCTCTCCTTTAGCCACATGGACTTTCCTGATATTCCTGAATAAGCCAGGCTTGTTCCTGCCTTCAGGCATTTGCACCAGGATTCCCTCTGCCCGAAACACTCTCCTCCCACTTGAATATATCCTGGTTCCTTCCTTGTCCTCCGCAGGGCAGATGGATTCAGTGGAGTGGGTCAGAGGGAGGACTTAGAGCTAAGTCACCTGGGTTTGAGTCTCAGCTTTGCCGCTTACTAGTTGTACGACCTTGGGGCAAGTTGCTTAGCCTCTCCGTGCCTTGGTTTTCCTATCTGCAAATGAGGATAATAAAAGTACTTGTGACCCAGCGTTGTGAGAGGATTAAATATAATGGTTAAGACATTAAATGCGTGAACGCATAACAAGTACTTCAGTATGGCACATATTAAGCACTTTGTGGTGCTATTATTGTCCTTCAGGTGTCACCTTAAATATCACCCACTCTGTGAAACCTTTCCTGGCCACGCCCTCTGCACATGGCTCCCTATCACACCACCCACAGCACTTGTTCTTGTTTCTGGCGTTATTGTCTGTCCCTCCCACAAAAATGTCACTTCCATGAGGACAGGGACTTTTCTGAGCTGGCACACAGTAGGTTCTCAAGTCTTTGTCTAATGGCTACAGACAGAATGGAGGCCCAATCCCATGGATTCCCTCCTTTCCCGGGGACTCTTGCTGGGTGCCTTGAGGCCCTCACACCTCAGGCCAGTGCTCGGTTTCCTCTTGGGAGCTGGGGCACCCAGCAGAGGACCTGCTCCTAGAAGAAGCCCCAGGGGGACGGGTGGGCATCAACCCTTAGCAGGGGACTATAGAACGTGGACTCTGGCGTTGGCCCCTCCGGGTCCATCAATTCCTTATCCTCTCCGTACCTCCATTTTCTTACATGTAAATTGGGAGAATACCAATGACTTCACAGGGCTGTTATGAAAATTAAATAGGGTATGTAAAACAAAGAGCACTGACTGCCTTGGAGTACAACTCTCCAGATGGTAATTGTTTTTACTGTTGTTAGTGCCATATCCAAGTGTCATCATTCTGAGCATGAATGGGGGTGCCCGCGGGACTTGGTGGGGGTGGGGATAGTGGGGAGATAACCACAGAGCAAGCCATCCAGGGAAGAGAAGAACTGGAATGGAATAATCGGTGGTGTTTGTATTCGCGTGTGCCTGTGGTGGTGGGCGGTGGCAAGGCTCCAGAGAAGAAATCCAACTCTTCCTTCGAGCTCAGTGCTGGGAGCCGCGCGCCCTGACGTTTCCCACTGCCAGGACCCCCTGGAGCTGCTTCCGCGCCCCCCCCCCGCCCCCTCCACACTCACGGGGCAGAGCCCGGGGCAGAATAACCAGCGTTTAGAGTGTGCGCCTCTGAGATTAAGGGGGTCCCACGGTTTATACAGCTTTCGGGATTCCAGAACCCCCGCGCCCCGCCGCTCCGAGCTGCGGATGCCCCCGGAACCCCGCGGGCGGGGCCCGCCTTCCGGAACCCCGATGGGGGGCGGCGGCGCCGGGAACAGGGCTGCTGCTTTCCCAGCGAGGCTGGAGACGTCAGGCGGAAGGGCGCGCGGGGCGCGCACGCTTTAAATGGTATTCGCTGTCATCCGAGCTCGCAGCCGTGTGGGCAGGAGCGGGCTATATAAGCGGGGGACCAGGCGCCGTGGGGCAGGCAGACGGCGGCAGCATCAGCGGCGAGTGCCTCGGGCCCGCAGAGCGGAGCCGCACCCCCGGAGCCCCGCGCTCTCTGACGGGCCCACCTGGCCGCCCTCCCCAGCAGCGCCGACCTGGCCCGCCAGGGCCGCTGCCACCCCGAGGCCGATTTGGATCCCCCGCCCGGAGAGCCCCAGGCTGCTGCCTCCCTGGGGACCCCGGCGCAGCGGCTGTCCCCGGAGAGCCCCGCCGCCCCGCCGCCGCCGGGCCCCGAAGACGCCGGCAGCGCCATGGCGGCCGCCAAGCCCGGCGAGCTGATGGGCATCTGCTCCAGCTACCAGGCGGTGATGCCGCACTTCGTGTGCCTGGCGGACGAGTTCCCGCAGCCCGTGCGGCCCGCCAAGCTGACGAAGGGCAAGGGCCGGCTGCGGCGGCCGCGCCAGTCCCGCTTCAAGACGCAGCCCGTGACCTTCGATGAGATCCAAGAGGTGGAGGAGGAGGGGGTGTCGCCCATGGAGGAGGAGAAGGCCAAGAAGTCGTTCCTGCAGAGCCTGGAGTGCCTTCGCCGCAGCACGCAGAGCCTGTCGCTGCAGAGGGAGCAGCTCAGCAGCTGCAAACTGAGGAACAGCCTGGACTCCAGCGACTCTGACTCGGCCCTGTGAGGGGCGCCGCCCGCTGCAGGGATTCGCGCGTCGCCGCGCCCGCCGGGCACAAGCGTGCGAACCGGAGCCGGCCCGCGTCCGGCGGGCCCCCGGAGGCCCGGGACCGCGGCCCCTCGCGCTCTTGGACCCTCGCCCGGCTGCGAACTGCTCCGTGCGCCGGCCCAGCGCCGCGCTCGCCCTGGATCGGAGCGTGCGCGCCAGGGGGGGGGCCGCTTTCTTTGCCATTGTAAACGTTTATTTTTTAACTCTTACTATTACAAACTCTGCTGTGAGTGTGTGCAGGAAAGGGGCGCCGGCTTTGAGCCGCCCGCGTCTTGAGGGCTTCCCGGAGAGCCGCTCCACGCCCTTGTCCGATGGTTTGCAACTCCGATTTTGCGCACCGCCCCACCGCCGTGCCCCGCAGCGCGCAGCCGTTCACACGCCAACACTCTCTCGCTGAACACTTTTATAACTGTTAGGCGCAGCGGATGGGACTTGGAGCGCAGCGCAGCTCCTGCTGCGACCGGAGGATTGATATTTATTTTTGCATTGCGATGGCTGACAGCGTTTATTTAACGATCTTTTTACCTGGATATGTCTGAGCCTCCGAAACGGAGACAAATAAAGTCAATATATTTGCACAGTGCATTTCTCCGGGCTCTTGATTTCTTGAACCAAGATTGGGGGAGGTGGGGGGTTGGGAGGATGTGGATGGAATGGGAGGCCAGGGATCCCTGAGTGGAAGTAACTCCACCAGCTTCAGTCACTGGAACGAGGCCCGTCTCCCCAGGTGGAACCACAGCAGGCTCAGGGCGCTCCTGCCTCCCTGGCCTGCTCCCCATCGCTGGCGTCCGGGGTGGAGTGAAGCCGCTTGTGAGGCGAAAGTCGGGGCTGTGAGGACGGAGCACACCCTCCTCGGTGCAGTTGGCCTCTCACGGAGGCCGGGCCAGGGTCATCGCCCCTCGCCTACCGCAAAAGACCCAACTCACTGGCGCCGGTTCCTGACGGCGGGTGGGGAGATGCCGTAGTTAGCAGTGGGAGGCTCAAGCGGGAATATTTGGGTGGTGGGACCCGAGGGAGGGCTGGAGCCCTCCTGAGCTTGGCAGGGTTGTGGGCGCGCCCTCACTGCCGTGTGCAGGTGAGGGCCCCGCGCTCCGTACACTGACTCAGAGGAGTGCCGGGCGACCCTTTGCTGCGGGAGCAAATAGCCTTTTTTTTAATCGCTTTGTCCAGTCCTCCTCTAGGTCCTCTTCAGGGTTCTGCAAGGAAGGTGGGGCCTATCTTTTGTCAGAGCCTGAAGGGCGCTTGGGTACCGCTGAGTCTCCCCACCCTCTTTATGTAGGTGAGAAATCCTAGCAGCTAGGGAAATGTCACACAGAGAGTAGTGTGGCAGGCACAGCACAGCCAGCTCCCCTGACGGGGTCCAGTGCCCCTTCCATCACATGAGTCTGTCCAGTGCTTTGTAGCAGCTACCCACACCCATTTTCTGCCCTAAACTCTCTGGGTTAGTAGGTGGTGATGGGATACTAAACAACATCCGGTTGAGGAGGGCAGGACCCCTATATTTGGAGCCCCCACTAGCCCACTTTCCAGGATTACTCCCCAGTTCACGGCCGTGGCTAACTGAGTAGTTCAGAGAGGCGCGGAGAGCTTGGATGCTTTTCTAACTCCTCTCTCCAGGCCTCCCTGTTGGTTTTTGCTGCAATGCCCCCTGGTGGTGGGGGCTGGTGCTCAGCTCTGCCCCGCAGGAGATCTGAAATGCCTTTCCCTCTGCACACTGCACCTCTCCTAGCCCCAGGCTCTGCAGAAAAACCCAGAGAGCAGAGGAAATTAAACAGAAGCAAAAATAGAACCCACAGAGCCTGAAAGAATGTCCTCACTGGCTCTGAGAGAGGAGGGCAGGCTCAGGGCCTTGGAGACTGGGTCCTGGGTACACGCTGGCCATTGCGGCCCCAGCAAAGTCGGTTCCATTGTGGTAGGGACTTAGGACAGAAGGCTCTTGCTTGCAAATGCCTCAGCCTGGTGAGGACAGCTGTGGGTGGATGCTTTGATTCCAGTCTCTGCCATGGCTAGGCTGGCTTCAACTCCTTGGGGTGGAGGAGGGTGGCTGAAGCTCTGAATCCCCACACCCCATTCTTTCCCCTCATCCTGCTCCCCGCACCCTGTCTTATCTTACATCTTTAGTAGTGGCTCCTGTTTCTGCTCTTCAAGAGCTGGTGTCCCACACCTTTCTGGTGGGTGTCACACACTGTGGGCCGGAGATCCTGGCTTGGGCGCCCCCCCCCTTGGGCACCACACCCCTGCCAGTACCTGTCTTCCCACTAGAAAGTCCCCTTCTCTCGTCGGCCTTCAGCCTCTTCCCCGGCCTCCCAACCCCCAATATCTGAGGGTTGTTGTGGGGACCACATCCTATCACCCCAGTTCCTGCTCAGCCGCTGGCAGGGCCCAGCACCGAGTCTGTGCTTCCAAAGTGTTTGTTGGATGAAAATGAGTAAGGGGGCAGTGAGGCAAAGATTGATGCCCATTTTGCCTACCTCCTGGTTTGTTTTTAAATTATTCTATTCAGTAGATGTTCCACATTTAATTAAGCCAATTCCCCACTCTAATATAAAAGTCATCTCCTATTTGTCCCAGTTTCTTAGTTTTGCCTGTAATTGGCAGTTCGTTCTAAAGGTTGGACATAGAAAGAAGTTTGGAAGAGACAGTTACATGGGAGGGGGCTGACTGGGCGAAGGAGGGGGAGGTTGGGATGGTACAGTGTTAGGGGCAGCAGGCTGGCCTGGGGTGCTGTCTGGCTCTGAACATCTCTGCCCTGCACAGAGGAAGAAGGAAGGGAGATGGGAGAGGGCTCCTCTGAGCTCCCCATGGAACTGCTGGGGCTCAGCTCGTCCTTGTGGCTGGAAGGCATTCCAAGGCGATGCACGGCTCCAAGGAGGCAGCTGGGTTGGGCTGGGGCCCCAAACGGTAGAAGAGGAGGAAAGAGAGGGGAAGACATGGGTTGCTGGAGCAAGAGAGCATGAGAACCAGAGAGATGGAGAAGCAATGAGACCCTCGGAGAGACAGGGAAACAGACCGCGGAGAGATGGGAAAATAACAGTGTCAGGAGCCAGAAGATGTCAAGAGGCCAAGAGTACGGGCGCCCTGGGAGAGAGGAAGGAGCCCATGGAGAGTAGGAGGGAGGGAAGGCAAGGCAGAAAGCGCTCTGGAGAATGGGCATCGGAGGAGAGAGAAAATCAGAGTTCCTCTCTCGAAGCTGCAGAGCTGGCGTGTGCCTGGGGTGGGAGGAGCCCGCCCAGCTGTCTGGATTTACAGTCTTTGGGATTTACAGGCTTGCTCAAGGAGACGCCTCCTACCTTCCCTAACCTGTCTGGACCTCTGCCCACAGTCTTAGCATGGGTGACCAGCTTTCAAACAAGCTGGATCCCAGAGGAGGTAATAAGTGGCCATTCCAGCCCTGGCCAGCAGCCTCGTCTAAATATTTCTCTTTGGCCCAAGGGGAGATATTTATCAGGGTGTTTCTTGGACTGTTTTGAAAGCCAGCTTGGCCTCTACAACCCACTGTGTGCCAAATCTGGGCCTGTTCGGTGTGGTCTTGAAAGGGAAGTGCTGTCTGTGATCCTGGAGAATGGGGAGTCAGCCATGGACCTGAGCATCGCCCCTTGGGGAGCACATTGGGGTAGCCTGTCGGCCCACTGGGCTCTGGCAAGCTGGGGAGGGCATAAGGGCCACCATTCAGCGAGCACTACTGTGGGTATTCTACTTTCACCCTGATAACGTTTCCCAGGCATTTTCCAGATGAGAAACTGAGGATCAGAGGGGTTACGTGTCTTGCCCAATGCCACACAGCTAGTCAGTGGTGAGCTGGGTTACAATCCAGTATTTTTTTTTTTTCAATTCAAAGCCTATCCTCTTTCTTTAATATGATCCCCGGTCTTCCTGTAACCCCTGTGGCAGCCCTGAGAGGGCCTTGCAGACCTCCTGTTACAGGGGCTGTAATTGAGCAGAGCAGAGCAGTTCTGGCTTTGACATGCATCCCAGGCCCCCCACGGGCTGCTCCCCACCAATGGCTGTGTGCGTGGCTAGGAGACTGAGGTGGAACCGTTCCTGCGAGACATGAGATTTCTTGGTTGGTGGCCTTTGGCTCTAGGATTTCCCCGTGGCTCTGCCAAAGTTTCGTTAGCCTGCAGGGCAGTCCATGGACATCTCCCCCTCGCCTGCTCTCAGGGTCCCCCTGGCATCCCAGCCTGCTGGCGCATCTCCTCATGAAACGCTTGCATACTTAATCCCATCTTGGCACCTGCTTCTCGGAGAACCGGGGTTGGCACAGCCTTCCATCTCCCAGGGAGATGCTGCCGTGCACCTCCTTCAGGTGCCCACTGGCCCCCAGGGGAGGCTGGTGGGCATCACTTTAGACAGGACTGTGGGGACGTGGCAGAGTTCCCAAACAAACGTGTGTTACGCTGGTCTGCTGGCCCTGTGTCCTGGGTGGGGATAAGCACGTCGCGGCCTGTGTGTGGCGTGAGGGGCTCCCACATAGATGGTTGTCCTCTCAGCTCCCAGGCCCATGTTTGAGACGCTCATTGTCCACCAACATTGATTTTCCCCTTCCTCCAGGGCACACGACTAGACCCTGTGTCCCCGACGCTCTTGTGCTTACGTAGGTCTATTGATGTGAGTACGTTTTTGCCAAGGGCATACACTGGGAAGAGAAGCATGTTTCTCCCAGGCCTCGGCCTTAAGGTGCACCCCGCCCTCGCCCCCATGTTCTCTTTCCCCTTTCCAAAGCGGGACGATGGATGTGCCTGCAACCCAGCAGTGATCAAGCTGATGAGGCCACTGGCCTCAGGGATGGCAGAGAAATTAGAAGGACCCCAGGCTCCTGAATGAGCTTGTGGAGCCCAGCAGCCGGCCAATCTGAAATGAGCAGCACAGACTACGACGTGTAAGAGAAGCACGCTTCTGTCTCCTTGGAGTCACTAAGTCATTATTGGATTACAGCAGTCTTTCATTACCCTAAATAAACAAAAATTAGGCCTGGCTGTGGGGTTGCTGTCCTAGCAAATTCCCACAACACAAGGCATCAACTTAGTGGTTTTGGAGCGTGCGTGGCGGGTGGGCACAGATACTACACGCTGGAATGTTGGAGACCCTGGTGATACCTTGGAAAAAGCATTTGGTCAGACCATTTGTATGACACTTTGGAAGGCTGATCATGTATTGACCGAGCCCATAGTTCTAGGAGACATGGTTGGAAAGAGCTAGAATATTAGCGTACATTGACTGGTGCTCTTTGTGGCTTTCAGCAAATTATGACATGAAAGACATGAGAGATGGAGAGGAATAGAGAGTGTCTAGAAATGTGGGGGTCCCACAGAGGTGAAAGCCACCCCACTGAGTAAGACACGCAGAATGAGAGCTGCTGTGGCTCAGAGCCACCCAGGACCCAGCCCTGGAGAAAGGTTAGATTAAGGGCATTGTCTTCCCTGCTGATTGCTTTTAGAATCCCCCCAAGGTAGCCGAAATTAAAGCAAGAGTGCTGGGAGAATGGAAATAAAGTCATAAAACAGACTTCAGAACGGTGCTAAGGAAACGTTCTGGGCGTGGTGACTGGCCCCTGGGGTGAGCTGGAGCCCCTAGTCCTGTTTAGGGAACTGCCAGGGAAAGTGGGGACTGGCCAGCGGCTAGATTGTTTGAGCCCCGAGGCATCCTTTTAACGCCTGCTTCAAGGCGGTCCCAGAGGATGAAGGGGAGAGGAGAAGCTTCCAGGACCAGGTGGGTGGGCTCACGGTTGGCCTATTGCTGTGCACCAGTGACTTCGAGTGTCCCCTCCTTCCCTTCTGCACCTGCAAGTATTGCTGTGGTTTTCCAACCCTATCCACTGTATCGGGGTGTGGGGGAGGCAGCTGGGGTGGTGCTGGTAGAGGGACAAATGACTTGTCTTGCAGTTGATGTCACTGGACCGTGAGGAACCATATGTGGCTCTGGAGAGTACTTCCTTTCCCCCAGGTACCGGGCACTTGGATCTCGTAGTGGAACTGGATGGAGTCTGGGATCCACTTCCTTGGAGAGGCGAGAGTGTGTTCTGTTATGGGAAGGAAGATGGCCTGGATATGTGGGTGTCAGCTGGGCAGACCCAGTGGAGACCGTGAACGGTCCACTGAAATTTGTTTTCCACATCTTCCTGGGTACAGGGTTAGGCAGATCCCTGAGTCTCCTCTGCGGTTCTCTGCCAAGGGCCGAGCCCACAAGCATGTGTGCCACGCTGGACCTCAGCCTTCAGGCCCTGGGCTTGTCACTCTGGTTCTTCCCAGGAGACAGACGGTGGGCACCCCTGTGGCCTGCGGTTGGTCAGTGCCTGGGGATCTGATGACACTGAGCTGCCTGTGGATGGTTGTGGAATGCCGACTCAAGATGGTCCGTCAGCTGAGAAAGAAAGAAATCCCTGTCTCCTTTAAACTACCGCGTTCCTGCTGGAGCTCCCAGTAGTAGCGTACCTAACACTCAGTCCTTTCCCTCAGCCAGGCACGGAGCAGGAGGAGATCTCCACCAACCCTCCCCAAGCAGCTTTCTCATGGCAGGAGAGTGTCCCGGTCCCCTGAGTGGGGTGCGGACATGAGACTCTCACCCCCGTTGTTCTCCAGCAGTGGGGTGGAGGAAGATGGAAGTGGCATAGAGTCCTCAGCCGACACTGGGGCATGCCATTCTGTAGCCCCAGCTTTGCTCCTCCCCTGCTGTGTGGCCTTGAGCAAATCACTTGCCCTCTCTTTCCCTGAGGGCTCTCCTTAGCTTTGTGCTCTGATGTTTACAAAAGGTCCAGGGCACCTTAGAGCACCTCAGAGCCCTAGGATCCCAGCCTTGGGCTGTGCACAAAGGCAGCCAGTGCACAAACCACGCTTCAACTCCCTCCTGGATGGCTGTGGAGATGGAGGCCAGGGAGCCAGGCAGTCTCCTCTGAGACAGCAGCGCCTCCCCCTTTTCTTTCTTGGCCATGGGGAGAGTCCCAGAAACTCTGGGCTGGGCTGTTCTGTGCTGAATAATTCCTTCCAAACTCAACATGCCATTCTGCTGCAGGCTTGGGACCTGGCCAGTGTGCCATTGCCCTCGGCCCAGCCCCTGCCCCACCAGGAGCTGTTCTGGACCAGCTGGCTGGCCTTCAGGTAGCCTCTGCTCTTCCTGCTGGTGTTTTGGGGCGGATTCTGAAAGAGCCACCTCCTTCTCTCATTGTCCAGACATGTGAGATATTTCAGGAGAGGCCAGAAGCTAGAAGCCTGCTACCCCCAGGTCCATGGCCCACACAGGCCATCTTATTGGCTTTATATGTGTCCTGAGGTTTATTGATTAGCTGGTCTTTGGTCTGCTGTAGAATGCAACCCCATGAAAAGCTGCTGGGCACTGAACCTGCTTTGGACCATGAATGAGCGCCACGTGAGGGCCCAGGACCTGCCAAGCCCTGCCCTGAGCCCTGTGGGGGTAGGGTCACTGGCCTAAGGAAGCCAGTACACACACACTCACACACAAACTCATACATATCCATTCTCACATACACACACACATTCACCCACACACTCACACACTCTCACACACACACTCAAACACATCCACTCTCACACACTCACACACATCCACTTACACACATCCATTCTCACATACACATACACTCACACACACACACACTTTCACATACACACGCTCACACACATCCACTTACACACATCCATTCTCACATACACACACTCACACACACACTCACCAACACATGCTCACACACTCACACACACTCACCAACACACATGCTCACACACTCACACACACTCTCACACACTCATATACACACACACTCATATACACACACACTCACACATACACAGTCACAGTCACACACACTCACACTCATATACACACACTCACACTCACACACACAGTCACACACACACACTCAACAGTCCTTATCCTAATGAAGATCATAATGGGCACTGAGAGTGGGGTTCTGCCATAACTGAAACCTACTGGGCAGGTGGCAGGATGACCTGTATTGTAGGCCAGAAATGTGGGGACTCTGGGCCAAGTAATGGGTGAGACTGTCTCCTTATACCGCCTGCAAGGCAGACCTGGTGCCTTCCAAAGCTGTGTAACTCAAGAATTGGGAAGAGATGGGAGGGTAGTGAGCACTGGCTGCTCCTTGTTACTTCTGGCAAGATGCTCAAAGAAAAGAGATGGCCTTGGCAAGTGTTGGCCAGTTTTCAAGCAGAGACGAAAAGGAGTATTGAATGTCCAGAAATGTACGGGCTTCACAAGGTTGAAACGGCCACCTGCTTCTGTCATCCAACCATAGGAGATCCAACAGTTGTAGCTCAGAGCCTTTCTCAAAGACTATTCCATCAAGCAAAACACTCATACAGGGGATCTGACCCCAATGCAAGGACCAGACTAAGGGTGCTGCTTCCCTCTTAAGCCTGTTATTTCAGTAGGCCTCAAAATTGCTGCCATTCATGTCAGGAGAGGAGTGTGGCTAGAGTGAGGAAGCAAAGAAATGAAGCAGGCTTGGGAATTATGTGAGAAAATAGCATACACTGTGGCTACTGGTTCATGAAATGACGGTAAGCAAACAGACTGAGCTCTAATGCATCCCCCAGGGAATTGTTTTTCCCAAAAGAAACCATAAGTGCCCTCAATTGTTTAGACCCCCAAACAGCCCTCAGGGTAGACATTCTGACACCCACTTCAAATGAGGACAGTAGATAAGGGAGAATCTTCCCGAGGGCAAAACGAGAGCAGCCAGAACTTTCACTGCCAGGCAAAGGTCCCCCCGACCCCTGTCCTGGGATGACTGTGTGTTGGCTATACTGTCTCTTCCAAATGGGGATGTTCATGGTGGTCTCATTTTCTCTGGTTCATATTGTCTGTGAGTCGGGCGTATGGGACAAATTGTCTTTTAGCTCATGGGTCCCTGAACCACAAGGACCCACATATGAACCTGGTGGAGAGGTCTGGGCATCACTCAGGGATCACAGTGCTGTGACTGGATGGACTGGTGTGCCCCCATGGAGAAAGGCTGAGTGTGTCCTACTCGGGGGGGATGGAGTACACAGATGTGTTTAGTGGCCAGACAGATGGGCAGTGGCGTAGATGGTAGTGATTCCCTAAGATCTGTTCAATCCATTTTCCTAGGAATGAAGCTAGGCCAGTCCCTGCCCACCCTGCTCCTTGGATTTGGGTTTGTCTAGTACCAAGTTTTCTCATGTGAAATGTGAGCATAAGTACCATTTTCCAGGCCTGGACCCAGGCCTGAGATTAGGGGTATGCCAGCGGTACAATATCTTTTCCCTTCTACGAGGAGCAACCTGGAAATGGTGGTAACTTGGCTTCTACCAAGCAGATGATGACATGGTCTTAGGGGGTGATGAAGCCACAGCTTGGAAGGAACTTTGGTCCCGGAACTGGTGAGTGAGCAGAACTGTTTACTCTCATGGCTTGTTACAGGAAAGAAGAATAAAGTTGTTTGTCTTTCAGGTACTGTGCTATGGGTCTCTCGTGTTGCAGCCTCACTTTACATGCTGTCCGTGCTTTCCTGTTCCTGAGATCCCTCATGAGAGAGGTGAATGTCAGTTTCCTACTGCCCATGTGCTCTTATTTTCCTTGCATTGCTGTAATTAGTCCTGGTGAATGTGGCTGCTGGGTTAGCTGCTACACAGATATTCATAATAGTTATATCTGCATCTGCATGGCACCCTCAAACATAACGTGGCTTTTAATGCTCTTGAGGCTGAATTGCATTTTGTTTGATAATTAGGTCATGAATTCTGCTAATTGTTATTAGGTGGGTTCTGTATCTTTTTGGTTTTTGTTTGTTTTGTTTTGTTTGTTTTGTTTTAAATTTGCTTGGTAGGCCTTTGCTTGGTAGTTTCAACCTCTTGAGTTTGTATTAGGTATGTCTCTTGTGTACAGTGAAGAGTTGGATTTTATTTTGAGAATTAATCTTAAAATATTAAGAAAATAAATACAGACTTATAACAAATAAAGAGATTGAATCAGTAATCAAAAACCTCCCAATGAAAAAAAGTCATGGACCAGATGGCTTCCCTGGTGAATTCTAAACATTTCAAGAAGAATTAATACCACTATGTCTCAAAATCTTCCAAAAATTAGAAGAGGAGGAAACACTTTCTGACTCATTTGATGAGGCCAGTATTACCCTGATTCCAAAGATGGGCAAAGATACCACACAAAAAAAGAACTAATATCCCTCATGACCATAGATGAAAAAATCCTCAAAATACTAGCAAACCGAATCCAACAACATCTTAAAAGGATTACTTACACACCATGACCAAATGAGTTTTATCCCAGGAATGCTAGGATAGTTCAACAAATCCAACACTTTTTCATGATAAAAAAAAACACTCAGCAACTAGGAATAAAAGGGAATTTACCTATGATAAAGGGACATTTATGATAAACCCATAGCTAATATTACCCCCAATGGTGAAAGCTTCCCCTAAGAAATCAGACAAAGATGCCTACCTTTGTCACTAGCATTCAACATTGCACCAGAAGTTCTATCCAGAGCAGTTAAAATTCTTATTTAGCAAGTTGTCGTTTTCTTTTCTTGAGTGTTTACCTTCATAATTATAACATTACATAGAGCACTTAGCTCCCCACTCGATTAGGCAGTATTTATTAGTGTCCCAGAATGACCAATGGAAAAATTGGCACATTCCCCCATCCCCCATCCCTTTCTTCAACACAATGCAAAATGATCTCTACACAATGTTTACCTTTATATTATTAAACAGGCTATATTAAATATATTAAATATGCTTCTATTATTTGATTTCTCAGCTTTTGATGATGCTCTTTAACTCCTAGCTCTTACAGACAGGGTCATCAGGGAATACACTGTATTCTTATCTCCTTTTTACTTTCCCCTCTTATTTTTATTAGATATGTCATATCTACATTGTCATAGCATACACAAATTTACATTCAGATGCTCACAGTTCTTTTTATCTTTGCTCTACATTTAAATATATTCAGTGCTTGCTCCTGGTCCTCCTTTTGCTGTGGCTTTCCTGGTCACCTCTTGGTGTCCTGAAATTTGTTCTCTGTTAGTTTTCTCAAGAAGCATTCATGGGAACAATACTCACTGAATTCTTGCATGTCTAAAAATGTTTGTAGCTTTTATACATGAGGAACAGCCCGAGGGCATATCAAATCCTTGGCTTACACTCTTTTCCTTAAATATCTTGTCTAACTATTGTGCCACTGTCTGGCACTGAGTATTGCTGGGGTTAGCTTGATAGCTTGATTTTATCACTTTATTTTATTTAGTGACTTGATTTTTTTTTTTTTTGGCCTGGCTGCTCAAAGGATTTTTTTATCTTCAAAGTCTGATAATTTTATTAGGAGTATCTTAGAGTTCGACAGTCTAGGTCAACTTTCTCTGGCACACATAGAATCCTCTTTGTTAGATTCAAATCTTTTATTTCAAGAAAGCTTTCTTCAGTTCTAGTTTAAAATATGTATTAAATTTCATTGTTTTGTTTCTCTTGTGTAGAGACTCCAATTGTGTATATGTTGGCTTTCTTTTATCTTTTTTCTGTATCTGTCATTTTCTTTCTAACTAAAAAATCTTTATTTTGTCTCATTTTATTGACTTTATTTCTATCCTCTATTTTTATTGTGCCATGTCTAAGTCCTCCTTCCAATTGCATTCTCAATTCTGAAATTATTTGGTTTTTTCTTTTCCCGCAGTTCTTCCAGCTCTCATTTGATCTCCTCCCATTGTCTTGCCATCTTTTCACTGAATTGTTATATTTCTGCTTTGTGGTCTTCGCATAGAGGGTCAGTTATTTTTACTAAGTTTTGTTAATTCATAGAACAATGTTTGGTCAGGTTTTTCATTTATTTCATGATAACATTTGTTCCCCGGCCATTGTTCTTTATCTGGTAGGTTTTATTGATCTTTCCCACCTTGCTTTTCTCTAGCTTCTTTGTATTGATTCTGTGCCAACTCAATTTAAAAAGTTACATCCCATGGAATGAATTAGATTTTCATGTCCCAGCTATTTGTAGAGTGTTTTTGCAGGGAGTGTAGTTTCACTGGCTCTTTCTGAGAGTTGCTGCCAATGGGCTAGTGTGATATTTTCTCTGCACATCCGTTGCCTCATCCCTGCAGTGAGGCTTCTTCATCTTCACTCTGAGCTTCTCAGACCTGTAGCTTGTGTTGTGCACAGGGGTCTAGGTTTATTATTTTAAAGTGGTGGTTCCCAACCAGGGTCAATTGTACCCCTTTGGGGGTATTTAGGAATGTCTGAAGACATTTTTGGTTGACATAACTTGGAGTAGGGTTTCATGCTACTGGCATCCAGGGAGTAGAGCCCAGGGATGCCGCTAAACATGCTACAGTGCATCAGCCCCTACAACAAAGAATTGTGCACCTAAAATGGCAATATTGCTGAGGTGGAGAAACTCCCTTTTAGTGGGAGCCCTCAGCTAAAGGTAAAGTATTTTTGCTGCAGTTTTTCGAAGTTGGCCATTCCTGGGCTGGCTTGTGATTCAGCTTCTCCCCATCCCCGACCAAGCAATTTCTGTTGTACTTCACCTTTGTGGCTTTTGTGTGAAAGCTTTGCTGTTCCCAGGCTTTATGTACTTTTGGGATCTGTGGTCTATATAATGAAGTCTGCATTGTTTTTTTCTGCTTAACTTTTTGCTTTATGAACACCCAGGAAAAGTAGAGGGAAGGAATTTTCTGCTTTCTGCTTCTACGTTCATACCTAAATCTCTGGTGGGTTACTGTAATCTAAAACTTCAACTTAAGATATTTGAATTTAACCAGGCATTGTGAATTCAGGCTTCAAAATCACTGACAGCCCATTTGGGGTTATGAATTCTCAGGGAAAATGCTTTCCCCCTCAACTCAGTGCTAAGATTTCATTGTAGGTTTTAGTGGGGATGGTGAATGGTGGGTTTTCCTCCTAGTTGGTCCCTAACCTGATAGGGAGACCACTGGAGATCTAGCTTTGTGCACGGCTAGGTCTTCCATTAGCTTCCCACCTGGGCTGGACTTGGGGGGGGTTGACTCTTATGTTTCTCTTTCTCATCTCTATCAGCCCATGAGAACCAAAGCCAAGGTCACATGATTTGGCAACGCCCTCAAGGTGAAAGGTGGCCTCCTGTCCTGCCCACCTCTCTGGGTTCTTGATTTCTCTTATTTTTTGGCTTCTAAGTATTCCATACTTTCTTGCCAAATCATTGATTAATTAAAAAAACTTATTTTAACCCGCTTTTAAAGTTGCTCTCAGCATGAAAGTCAGTTAACATATCTCTCTGTTCCACTGTACTGCCCAAACAGAATCCTGGTGCTGACCTCTTTAAACCTCTATTTCCTCATCTCTAAAATGGGAATCTTAATGGAAGTATCTCGAAACTCTGTAAGGATTAGTGAGGTAACATAATGTGAACCACCCAGAACAGTGTTTAGTGGATAGTAGGTGCCTAGCAAATGTTTGTTGTCCCCTTTCCCTTCTGTCCAGTCCTTCCTTCCCCTTTCCCTGAGGTGGGAGAGAGCCCTGGGGCAGTGCGTCCCTGGTCCCCAGCAAGCTGACCCACAGATCTTGCCAGGACCCCACCTCCTGCCCACACCTCCTCTTCCCGGTGCCTGTCCTCAGGGACCAGCTCCTCAGCCTTACAGAACTTTCACCGTTTCCTCTTGTTTTCTCCTGCACCGGAAAAGGGCCAGAAATGTTTCTCGCTGTCAGCACCCTTTCCCAGCCAGCCAAAACAACTGTGTCTACAGAGACACAGCCACCTGGGCGGGCTTGGCAATCGATTCTACAGATCCAACATCAGCTTGCGCACGCTCTCTCTCTCTGTCTCTCTCTCCCCCCTTTCTCATTCCCTCCCCCAACTGAGGCATGGTGTGAGGGTTGAAGTTTTTCTTGACTTTTTTGGATAGCTTTTAATTTTAAAATAATTTCAGATTTAGGAAAAGAGGTACAAAAATACAAAGAACTGTATATCCTTAATCCAGATTCCCCAGGTGTTCACCTTTGAAATCATTTGCTTTATTATTTTATCTGTTGGTTTATCTATCTATCACATACACATTACTCTTGTCATTATTATTTTCTGGACTATCTGAGAGATAGATGCAAATATAATATGAAGGCCCTTTGCTCCTTAGTACCCCTTAGTGTATATTCCTAAAAACGAGGACATCGTCTTTCATATCCATATGGCAGTTATCCAATTCAGGAAATTAACGTATATCTAATACTATGATGTGATCTCTAGACATTCCTATTTTTCCAGTTGTCCCAGCAATGTCCTTTATAGCAAAAGAAAAAAAAAATTGTTTTTTTCCTCTTCCGGGATCCCAGCCAGTATCACATGTTCCACTTAGGTTGTCAGGCTTCTGATCTGAAAGAGTCCTTCATTCTGCCTTTGTCTTTCCTGAGTACAAACCACTGATGTTGTAGACCTTCCCTAAATTTGAGTTTGTCTGCTGTTTCTTCAGGATTAAATGCAGGTTATGCATATGTGGCAGGAACACCACAGAAGCGGTATTGTGTCCTTCTCGGTGCATCCTATCAGGAGGCACACGATGTCACTTTGTCCCATCACTGGTGATGTTAGCTTTAATCACTCGCTTAAGGTGTTGCCTGCAAGGTTTCTCTACCATAAGACATGATTTCCCTCATTGTAATTAATAAGTATTGAGAGTATGTAAATATCCCATTCCTCATTAAACTTTCACCCTGTGGCTTTAGTATCCATTGACAGTTCTTGCCTGAATCAATTACTACTATGATATTTGCCAATTGGTGATTTTTTTAAAACTCCATCATTTGCTCTACATTTCTTAGTTGACATTCTAACATAACAAGGAATATCCCTATTTACTTATTTGTGTATTCGTTGATTTACATCAGTATGGACTCATGAATTCCCATTTTATATAACCTTATCATTGTTACTATCATTGTCTATATGGAGGCTCAAATTGCCCCTCACTTGGTCAGTGGGAGCCCAGTAGCATTTTAACTGTTCCTCCTGCAGCTAAGAGCAGGGCCTGTGCTTATTTTGCTCATTGCCAATCCTGACTGCTAGCATAGTACCTCACATGTATTTTTTAAAATGAATGATAAAACCCTTTCTATAAAGTATCAATAATAATAGTAACTGCCCTAGGGTTTTTGCAAGAAGTGAATGAGCTATTACAAAGTACTTAGACCACCAGTACTATCAATAGCTAATATTTATTTCCCACTTATTCTGTGCCAGGTACTGTTCTAAAACTTTGGCATGGATTAATTCATTATTACTGATCCCGGGAGCTAAGTAATAATTATCTCCTCATGCCACAGAAGAGGAAACCGAGACTGAGAGAGATGAAACATCCGCCCAAGGTCACACAGGCAATAAACAATGCATCCAGGATTTGAAAGCAGGTCTGTTTGCTCCAAAGCCTGCGTTCTGACCACTGTGTCACCTGGCCCCCTCACGTCATGAGAGCGAGACAGATACACTGATGAGCATACAATGGAGAGGGTTTTGATAGATTGAGGATGGAAAGACATCCAGAGGTGACCAGCATGAGGGATGTCACACAGATGGCAGAGTGCAAGGTGTGAAAGTCCACACCCCTGAATTGTCCTCCCCTCCCCGCTTCCTGGGTGTCAGCTCACTGACCTGAACTGTCCTCTTCTAGTGTCACCCTTCTAACCTCTGTGCGGCCTTCCACCAACCCTGCTGCCATTGCCTTCCCTCCTTGAGGCAGCCCTTCACTCTGCCCGTAGCTCCGCGTCAGCCCCTCCAGTGCCCCTCGACAGGTAGCAACGCCCGCTGGTCCATGACTTGGACGCAGTTACTTATTTGGTTTGTCACTGCATGTCGGTGTACCCTCATAGACTCTGAGTGCCATGAAAATGACATCACGTCTGCTTTTGTTGCCATTGTATCTCCTGGGCCAACCTATACACAGTGGGCACTCAATAAATACTTGTGGAAAGTATGACTATGGCCCCTTACTTTCTCACCCACTCTCTCGTTGACTTTCCCCCGGAGTCCTGCAAGAGTGCCCTGAGCTAGAAAGAAGGAAGGTACTCTTGATAGTTCAGAGAAAGAAAGAGCCCATGTCCAAAATCCCAGGCGAGGATAAGAGCTGGAATCCTGGCTTGTGTCCCCTGTTGCCCTGCCCTTCAGTGTACAGATTCCCAGCCCCAGGGTACAGATTCCTAGCTCTGGGCTTCTGGAAACCCATCAGAGGGGTTGTGGATAGTAACTAGTTCTCAGGAAAGTGAAGGTACGGATATTCCTAATACTTCATTTTGAATTTTATATGATTGAAGGGTTTTTGGTGATTCATCCTGATAGCAGGAGTGAACGTAGAACCCATCTCAAACTGACAGCTGTGTTGACTGAACAGTCCTGCCTGCGACCAGAGGAGACCTGTCTGAGAAGACACTCATGCATCCAGGAAACCTGGACCCACCTGGTAATAGGAGGTGACAGGCCTAAACCCAGGAGATTAGGAGATACACCCCAGGGCACAGGTGACTTCCTGTCACTGACAGGCACAAGAAAGGAGTTTCTGTATCAGGTTGAACAATAGGGCCAAGTAAAGGGTGCGTGTCAGTTAAAAGAAGAAGGCCACATGTAACCCAAGTGATGAGCCAGGAGCAGGGGGAGAACACCCAGGAGCAGGGTTTCTCTGCATCAGAATCTCCTTGGAGCTGGTGAAATGCAGACACTTAGGCCATGCCTCAGTAATGCTAATCACAACCTCTACGCAGAATTTCAGTCTTTCACAAGCACCCGTCCACCCGAAGTGATGCCGGTGTCCACTGGACGTAGAGATTTAGTGTGTTAGAGAAAAGACTGCAAAATGTGAGACATATGCAGTGCCAAAAATGTGGGTGTGGACACAGATTTTGTGAGATAATCCAACATATTTATCCCAGGCAGCCAAGCAATTGTTGTACATGTTCTGTGCGCAAAATGATTCAGAGTGATAGTTTTAATATCAATATTCCATTTATAGGTTCCATATACATGTATATCGTGAAGGGTTTTTTTGTTTTGTTTTGTTTTAATGCAGGTGCCTTGTTCTTTGGTTGGTTTTGATATAGAAGCTGGAAAAGAAACCTCAATGTATGTAGTAATACTTTGCAAGGTAATAACACTTAATCAGATACCTTCCCCATGTTATTAATAGTCCAAAAAATTACTTTGTTTTGCTTTCAGCCCCTGTAGTGGGCAAGGGTAAGGCAGTTTGACTGCAACTGATATAAAAGGGAACTCCCAGATCAGAAAAAAAAAATGAGAGAGAGAGAAACATCTAATGAGAGGGAAAAGGTGGAAGAACATTGAGGTGGTTTCAATGAGGGTTGAGGGAGCCGTTCTTGAATCCTCTCTTTAAAAATGTGCTCTTAAGGATAACTCACTCTCCATGCTTCTCTTGATGTATTTATTCATTTATTAAATGCAGCCTTCTACCCCAGAACTTTTAATCTTATTTTTCCTCCGGTGGATATAAGATCATGACAATATGGGAAATTTGAAGGATCCAAAGTACCAAGTTATTGAACTGATATTCACTAGAATGAAAGCACTCTAAGGCATACATTTTTATTCCTTGTTCACTGTAGTGTCCTCAGCACTGAGAACAGTATCTGGCAAATGGTAGGTGTTCAATACATATTTGAGGAATGGCCATTATGAGATTCCAAAGGCAAATGTAGGAGGAGACTCCCATCTTAAAATATACCTTTGATGAAGTGGTCTTCCTAATGAGAAGCTGAATAATACACTATAATTTAATATATATATATATGGTCACAGGATGTGGAGTACAGCAGGGAATAGAGTCAATGGAATTGTAACAGCTACATACAATGTCAGAGGGGTAGTAGATTGGGGGAGGGAGGTTATCACTTTGTGAGGAGTATAAATGTCTAACTATTACACTGTTTTGTACACCTGAAACTAAAAAAAAAAAAAAATACACCTTTGAGTTTAGAGCAAGGATGACATTGATGGTCTGACTTCTTGTGGCTGCCGGCTGTGTTACTGTCCTCCAGATGCCGCAAGTTCAGACGTTGGCAGGGTTAGTTCTTTCTGCAGGCTCTAAGGGAGGATCTAGTCCATGCCTCTCTCCTAGCTTGTAGTTTCCAGCAATCCTGGGTGTTCCTTGGCTTCTAGACACCTATCTCTAAAATTCATAACAATGCAGATAAACTTCCATTTCTCTAAATGGCAAGCTAAGTTATTTGGACAAATCATCCTACTGGTGACAACTTAAAAGGTTTCGTGAAATATAAATTCATTTTGTTAAAAATATTAAAGAACTGGCCAGCCGAGTGGCTCAGTTGGTTAAGAGTTGGCTTAGAGTGCGAGCTCCGAGCAACAGGACCGCCGGTTCGATTCCCACATGGGCCAGTGAACGCTGCACCCTAGCTGAGCTGTCGCTGAGCTGCCAACAGGTGGCAGGATGGCTCAGCTGGTGTAACAACAAGATTGCCTGTTCAATGGTGGGCTATGCCCACCCACAACTAAAGATTGAACTCAGCACCTTGAGCTGAGCTGCTGCCAGGATGGCTCAGTGGATAGGGCATGCGCTCTTAACAACAAGGCTGCCGGGTTGGACCCCCACATGGGATGGTGGCTACACCAACCCGCAACTAAGGCTGAACTCAGCACCTTGAGCTTAGAGGTCATGAGCTACCGACCGGAAGCCAGATGGTGACTGGTGCCCTCCACAACGAAGACTGAAGAGCAACAACTTGGCTGGTCCCCTCCCCCAATTCCCCAACACTGTTCCCCTCCCCCAATTTCCCAATAATGTCTTTAAAAAAATTAAAAAGTATTAAAGAGCACAATAGACAAGATAGTTCAGAATATTGGGCCAAAAATCTGGACAGTGAAAACTCAGAGAAGAAAGCCCAGCACCTAAAATCACCTTTGCCATGAAGTCATTTGCTAATCTGGCAGAATCAGTTACAAAACTGGTACTCTTCTCCTTCAAATTGGAACCTCAAATATCTATAATGTAAGTGTAAGGGTAACAGGAAGTAAGCCAGTCCTTGAGCAGACTTGTAACTCAAGTTTGCTTCACCCAGTGGCCTTGAACTCAATTAAGGTAGTTTCAGACTATTAGTATATCAAGGTGCTCAGCAGAAGTAAACAAAAACCTTTTCTGAAGAAAATCTTTTGTGAAGAAAAGTACTTGTCACATTGGTCTCAAATTATTCCTACAACTAATTTTTTATATACCATGTTTGGCATTTCAAAATAACTAAATGAATAAGGAAATATAAAACCGTAAGTGAAAACCAGCAGAAACAGGCCCCCCACCCTGCAAGACTTGAGATGTTAAAATCATTAGACCCAGAGAATAAAATACTGATGCTTACTGTGTTTAAAGAAATGAAATATGGGGTTGGAAATATCTGCAATACATAAGAAACTATAAAAAGTATTATACATTGGGCCAGCCGAGTGGCGCGGTGGTTAAGCGCTGGCTTGGGAAGCCAGCAGCCCCGGTTCAGGTCCCACATATGAGGGCCAGTGACACTGCCCTCAAAAAAAAAAAAGTATTATAGATTATTTGAACAAGAACCAAATAGAATTTTGAGAAAGGAAAAAATACAATAACTAAAATTAAATAACTCAGTGAATAGTTTAATTGTAGTTTAGACACATTGGAATTGGGAATTTGTGAACTCAAGATAAGTCAGAAGAAAATATCCAGAATTCAGCAATGAAAGATGAAAAATATGAAAGTAATGATAAGAGATAATGTAATGATAAGTTAGAAGATTTAACATATGTTTGAATCCCACAAAAATAGAAAAGAGAAAGAGTAAAAGGCAATATTTGAAGAGAGAATAGCTGGGGATTTTTC
The DNA here is from genome assembly GCA_033961575.1 of Aselliscus stoliczkanus. Classification (NCBI taxonomy): domain Eukaryota; kingdom Metazoa; phylum Chordata; class Mammalia; order Chiroptera; family Hipposideridae; genus Aselliscus; species Aselliscus stoliczkanus. The sequence continues at coordinate 120,870,394 of CM066736.1, forward strand.
AGAGTTGATGGAAGATCCAATCTACAGATCCATAAAGTCTAAATAATCTCAATCAAGATAAATAAAAAGGAATCTCTACCTAGACATATTATAGCAAAACTGCAGAAAACCATTTAAAAAGACAAAAGCTTATTAAAACCAGTCAAGGAGAAAAAACAGATTGCCTTCAAAAGAGCTGTAGCTAGACTGAGAGTTGACTTGTCAGCAGTAATAACACCAGAAGATATTTTAATTACCTCTTCAGTGTGATGAAAGTAAATAAATATCAACCGAGAATTATATTCTCAGTGAAAATATCCTTCAAGAATATTGAAGCAATATCCTTCAAGCAAAATAACAAATCCAAAAAGACAAAAGCATTAGGTTATCCATTATAGCACTATTTGTAATAGAAAAGACTGGAAACAACGCAAATTCCCTCAATGGGAGACTGGTTGAATGGACCATAACATTTCCATGCAATGAAGGACTGTGCAACTGTAATAGAGTGAGGACTACTCCTACATGCTACTCTGGGACGATTTCTAAGGCATTAAGTACAAAACGTTTGTATAGTATCTACCTTTTATCTGAAATTGGGGGAGGGATTTATATATTTTTGTTTATATTACAAAAAATGAAAATCATATATATTATAAGAGATTTCACATAGGGACAGGACACAGTGGGAGGGAATAGAGCTATAATGGAAGTTAGATATCTTTGAATAACGTTTTTGTAGATTTGACTTGGGAAGCATGTAAATCTCTTACATAATTATAAAGCAGAATGAAATTTAAGAGCTACTCCCCAAACATAAAAAGAAAATAAAACAAAATAAGCCCAATTCTGTATCAAATTGGTGTCGTAATGATATAGAAGGGAATTATTCCAAGTATTTAAAACACAGTAATTTCCTGCACTTCCATAGTAGAATACAGGCAAGGGATAAAGAACTGCCAGAAAAACAGCAACATCTTAGACTGTTTCTAATAATCACATTGTTGGTGCTGGTGTTGGGATTGTTATTCTGAGACTTGTGTGTATAGGGTGAGATCAAGATATGGGTGAGGTGCGTGAGACTCTTAGGGCAGAGAATTTAAGGAGATACCCATGTGCCTGCACCACTCTGAGACTGACGCCTCCTTAAATTTTGTAAGGTCTGTGCCACACTGCCTCACCCCAGTCCTGGCCCTGTGTAGGATAAAGCAAAGGAATAAATAGGTTCATATCATTAAGAAGCAGGATTCTTGGTGTGAGAGTGATTGATAACATTAAAGGAAAACCCTCTACTCTTACATTTGAGTTGTCAATATCAGCATCAATTTATAATGTTTTTCTTCTTGATACGTTTATCTTAAAAATAAGAACACATTTCCTAGTTGCGTCCACTGACAAGCATGGAAACAGTGACTAACCCAGTAGTAACGAGCTCCTCTGGTGCTCAGACTGTGGTCTCTACACACCACTTGCCACCAAAAGTTACCATGGATCTTTGGAGAAATGTAGAGGGTGAGCTTGGAATATCTTTTCTCACCAGAAAGCAAAGAAGCTATTAAAGACTGACAGCATCAGTTAAAAGGACTCAGGAACCAATTTGAAGATGCTGCCGTTGACCATAGATGGAACAACTGTAGTTATTATAAACATAATAACTACAATGGATTGAAATCCATTGAATATGTTTAATTGCATCAGTCTATTATAAAACCAACAATCTCATTAATCATCTTGGGAGATACCAAGGAACTAACTCATTTTGGAAATGCTAAATATAGGGAAAGAATCGATCATTCTCCCCTTCCTATATAAACTGTACTTCAGGATTACCAAATGATTGATCAGGAAATTTCTCTTTACAGAAGTATTTCAGCTAACTAATGAGAAATGCTGCTAACATTAGAATGTCACCGTTTTCCAGCCTCTAATGCATTCGTGGATCTAGGCAGTGATTTATAGTCTCTATTCCCATCCCCAGAGAAAAACAATCAGACATTGTGTGCTTCCTGAGGGAAGAACACCACCTTACGTATGAGGTAGCCTTGCCAGAGAACTGAACCTGAACTTGGTTGTCTTCAAATCCAGTTATGAAGTTAAAGGAAATACAGAGAGCAGAGGAATGTGTTAAAGAACAATTAAAGGACACAATTAGCAAAATCCAGCCTGTGTCTTCAATAACAATAGCAATAAAATGTAAGAAAGAGAAAAGAAGGAGAGAAAATTTATAGGATGGAGAAACTTGAAAGACAGATTAACCAATAGCAATATAAAGAATTCATTTGCATCCCAGTTCAAACAAGCTGTCAGAGCAACAATTAATAGGACAATTGGGGAAATATGAACACCGATAAGATATACGGTGATATAAGGAGTTGTTGCTGATATTTTGTTCCCCAACTCTTTTTTTTCCTGGTTTTATTGAGATATAATTGACATAGAATATTGTATTAGTTTAAAGTATATAACATAATGACTTGATATATGTATATATTGCAAGATGATTACCACAATAAGTTTAGTTGACATTCACCAGTGACAATTTTTTGGTGGATGATGTGGTTTTGTTTTAAAGGGAGTCCCCTTCTTTTACGATATACATACTAAAGGATTTACAGGTAAAACGGTATGATGTTTGCTACCAAGTAATTTAGGGTGAGACGATGTGGGTAGGGAGACTGAGAAAACAGAATTGTCCATGGGTTGGTTATTGCTGAAACTTGTAATGAGTAGATCGGGCTCTTATACTAGTTTTTTTTCTTTTGCTTATGCTTAAATTTTTCATAATAAAAAGTGTTAAAAGAATAAAGTCAAAAGATTTTTTTTTTCAGGAAAAGAAAAATCTCTGTAGTCAAGGAAATTTGTAAAGGAATTTCAGGTAGAAGGGAGATAATTATAGCTGAAAGGTTAGAAATTCAAGAGGGAATGAAAAAGAAAGAAAATAGTAAAGAATAAGTAAATCAAAATGAACATTAACTATATAAAATAATATTAGCAATGCCACATGTAGCCTTAAAGTTACAGGATGAGACACCCACCACAAAAAAATACCATGTAATTGAGGAGTTGAGTAAATGGAGGTAAAGTGCTCTAAGTTCTTGCATGGTCTAGAAAGAGGATTTGATATGACTTGTGTTGGGCTCTGGGAAGTTTTGGGTGCAGGTTACAATTTCCAGGATAACAACTTAGAGAATATGAGGAGTGCATAACCCCAGACAGTAACTGTGGGGAAGGGAAATGGAATGATAGAGAACATTGCTCAATTCATCCAAAGGGAAAAAAGAAGAAACATTTAAAAGAAACCAATAGGTGGGCTACATAGAAAGCGCAAAATAAGATGGTAGATTTAAACCCAAATACATTGGTCAATGTATTCAAAATTAATAGACTAATTAGTTAAACGTAAGGATGTCAGACTAGATTTAAAAAATAAATGAAGCTGTTTACAAGAGATGGATCTAAAACATAAAGGCATATTGAAAATGAAAGAATGAAAAACTTATTCCATGTAAATACTAAACGAGTAGTGGGTGTAGTTATGTTACTATTAGACAAAGTAGGTTTTAAAGCAAAAAAAAAAAAACCACCACAAAACATTGATAGAAATAAAGAGAATCATTAAAGAAGGGTCACCATTCTGATTACGGTGAGAGTCCACTGTGCTCGCTCCTTGGTGCGGGCAGGGGAGGGGCTGGAATAAGGAAGGGGCAGGTGGGACTTCGGTGGCCACCAAGGGTCGATTTCTCTGTCGGATAGTGATTTGGTGATTATGTGGATGTTTGTTTTACAGTTGGATGTATTGTACCTTTGCTTCAGGTCCTCTTCTGTGTCATATTTCATAAGAGTTGGTTTTGTTTATTTTTTATTTTATTTTATTTTTATTATTAGTTTTTTTTTTAGAGGACAATGTCACTGGCCCTCATATGTGGGATCTGAACCGGGGCCATTAGCGTCCCAAGCCAGCTCTTAACCACCGCGCCACTTGGCCGGCCCTGGTTTTGTTTCTTTTAATGAATGAATGATGTGGTCAGTTCTAATTTGACATCGAAACATAAGGCCTTCATTACATTAATTCTGTGCTTACATGTCACGTAATAATATTGGGTTGTCGGAAAAGTCATGATGCATTTTTGCAACGAAAAACATGGAAAAAAAACACATCATGACTTTTCCGACAACCTAATAGGTAAAGCTCTTTATACATGTTAGCGTGTTTAATCCTCATAATGACCCTAGGAAGTAGATTCTATTTTTCATCCCCATTTTAAGATAGGATCCCCAATTTAAGATGGGATCTCCAATTTAAGATGGAAACTGGGGCATAAACAAGTTAAGTTCAAGATCAGAGAACTAGAAAAGGGATGGGCCAGGAGTCCAAACCTGTGACCCGGTTCCCGAGCCGCAGTGCCTGAGCACTTTGCTATCATAGCACTCTGCTACAAAAGAAAGAGACTTTGGGATGTACAGATAATACTTTTAAATCTCTGAATATATCTCTGCTATCAGACTGGGGAAAATTCATACTGAAGAGCAATCAGCCTAGAAGAGCTGACAAGTTTGGAGAAAATGGAGAAAACATCCTATAAGGTACTCATATTTATTAAAGCAATAATAATTAAGCACTATATTTTGGGGGCTAGGGGATAGACAAATAGACCAGTATAATGGAATTGAAAACCTAGAACCAGACCCACGTAAGCATGCAAGTGTAGAATAAACAGAGAAGCATCACAAATCAGTGAGGAAAATACGGACAATTTAATATGTTCTGTTGGGAGAAAATGGCTATCCATATGGAAAAACATAAAACTAAGTTGCTGCCTCACACCACATGTAGTTATGAATCACAGACAGATTTTAAGATTTTTTAAAGAAGATAGCATAGGGCAAATGTGTTCATGACTACATTGAAATAGGAAAAAAAATACGTTATATATTAAGCATAATGAAACACAAGAGATGGGGAAGAAATATTTGGAACTCATAAAATTGACCACTTATGCCCAGAATATATAAAGGCTATCTCCCAATTAATAGGGGGGGAAATCAATAGAAAAACAGGCAAAGTATTTGAGTTGGCCATTCACAGAATTTAACAAATGAAAATGCAGGCTATATTATACAACAACACATAACTTTTTAGTTTAAATATGTCCTGTATTCCTAGTATATGTATGTGTTGAGCTTCCTGTAATTTATCTGGCAACTTTACTGAAAAGATGCTCACCCCTACTAGAAATAAGAACATACAAATCACAACAATAAAATTTCACATCCATCAATTTAGCAAAAACGAATCAACTGTCATTTGCTGTGAGTATGTAAATGGGTATTAGAGAAAATTTTGCAATACCTTCTAACGTTGAAAATGTTCATTTCACTATGGCCCAACTGTTCTACTTCTATATATCTATTGAGAAACTTTTGCATTAATGCATAAAGAAACACATACAAGGACATTAATTGCACACTATGGAAACAAAAAATCAAAACAACAACAAAAAAAGATGAAGACATCTTTAATGTTCCTTAGCAGATCAAGCCTTTGTGGTTTAATCATGTAACATAATTCTGTCATCATAATCATATAACAAAAACCTAACAGTAGTTAAAAAGTGAATGGATCAATTACAAATACATTATATTGAGTGATTAAGGCAAATTACAAATGGATGCTTACAGTAAAACTTAGATACTCAAAATCATAGACTACGAGGTCAGACAATTAAGTTCATGAACTCATCCCAGAAAAAGTGCTACATCCTTCACTGCTGAATATCACTGTGGTCACCTTCGAAGCACTCCCCTTGGGAAGCTATGTAATGATGTCAATGCCTGGTCCAGCCTTCAAAGCAATTTTGGAACTCTTTTTCTGGAATGGTCATCAGAGCTGTCATATTATTCTTAATGTCCTGAATGTCATCAAAATGTCTTCCTTTCAATATTTCCTTTATCTTCGGGTAAAGAAAGAAGCCATTGGGGGCCAGGTCAGGTGAGTAGGGAAGATGTTCCAATACAGCTATTTGTTTACTGGTTAAAAACTCCCTCGCAGACAGTGCCGTGTGAGCTGGTGCATTGTCGTGATGCAATAGCCATGAATTGTTGGTGAAAAGTTCAGGTCGTTTTCATGTAACTTTTTCACGCAGGCTTTTCAGCACTTCCAACTAGTAAATTTGGTTAACTGTCCATTTGGGACAAATTCATAATGAATAATCCCTGTAGTATGAAAAAAGTTTAGCAACATCTTTGCAACAAGTTTGCGAACTTCATTGTCCCACCTTCGTATGTTTTTTATTAGTGTATATATGTACACGTATACTGAAAGTGAAAAACTGACATATGTGTGAGAGTCTGTCTTAATGGTTACCTCAGATGACGGTGGGAGAGGTGAAAGTGCGGTGAGTTTTCAGCTGTTTCTATGGCTTTCTTCCGAAGAAGAAGAAGAAATAAGGAGAAGCAAATCAGGTAAAATGTTAAATCTACTTAACCCAGGTGATGGGGTATAGAGAGCAGCTGTTTTTGACATTTTCTGTATATTTGAAAGGATTCACAATTAAGAGTAAGAAGCAATTTTTTGAAAGGAAGTAAATGATATGACAGTTTCCACATGCCCAGATGTGCTTCCAGCTCCAAGGTCGTGTTTGGTGTCTGTCAAAGGGTCAGAAATAGCTGAAGTGAAATCAATGAATCCTAAGTAGTAATTAGTAAAAATGCACACACCAAAAAGAGTTTTAAACCGCCGAGTACTCAACCAAAAAACATGGAAGGAGGCTCAGGGGTATGTTGTGAGAAAGCAGTTTCCATAGTGAGAAAGCAGTCACGGTTTATTCTTCACAGTAACTGGTTATAATATTAAAGTTTCCTTAAATGACAGAGAAATGACCCGTGGTTACCTCACCTCAACCTTGGGAAACAGGTCGAGTTTTGCTTATGATTTTAAGAGGCAGGAGCAAGAAATGACAAGTTAGACTTACAAAATAAAATAAGATTTGCTTCTATGTTTAAACTGCTTTTGTCTACTCAGGGATTTTTCAAGGCTGATCTCCATTGGTTTTTAACATGTCATCTGTGGCTTAGGTTATTAATCTCATGGCCCTCCTTGGGTCACCTCCAAAGGGAAGGGCGTTATCTCTCCCATGAGTCATTCCCAAGCCACCAGCTATGGTCAGACACAGCAGGTGTGTGTCTGGATGGGTAGGTGGTATGGGCTGCCAGGTCAGCACAGACATGCCTTCTGTGTGTATCTGTTCTGACTGAGCTAAAGATAATGGATGGTGTTTGGAAATCCCTTGTGCACACCTCACTTATCTCATAAGGCTTTTGCAGAGGGCAGGGGCTGGCAGCCCAAAGGGCTGCTCTCCTGCCCTAACCCAAGCCAGACCTTAGTGTCCTCAGCTGAGTGGATCCTCAACCTCTCAGCTTTCTCCTCCCTTTTAGAACCTGACAGTTCAAGGGCCACGGAGGCCAAGCCTTGCCTTGGCCCATGGACTGATGCTTCATTGGACCCACTTTGCTTGCCAAGAAAAACACGGAGTCCGAGGAGGAGGCATATGGTGGCGTTGGAGAGGAGAGGAGCCAATGCTACAGACAAACCCTAAAGCCGCCCGGCCACACCCCTCAAGGCACCTGTCTTCATCCGGGGCTTCTGAGTAAGTGCATTCATGGCACAGGTCGGAGGGGTGCCAGTTCTTCACTCTTTCACCGCATTAGTTGATTTCAAGTTTGTTTTTTTTCCAAAATGTGTCAAAAACCCACAAAATATAAAAAGTTGTTATTTTGACTATTTTATGCATGTAACAAAAAATTTTGAGCAGCTTTTTACATAAATAACATGACTTTTACTTTAAACATTTGTCATATGGTAGCACATGTACCATTATATTGAATTTTAGCAGAAAAATACTCAGAACACACCAAGTGGCATCAATTCAATAGTGCAAGCCACAGGAAGACATATCCGAACGTCGCAGCAAAGGAGTTAAAAAGTTTACCTTTTCAGCCAGCACCTGCATTTTGGAGGGAAGACCAGTGCTGAACCCAAAGAAGCGAGTCCTGGTTCATTTTATACAGCATTCCAGATCTAAACCGTTAGTGGTTCCTAAATTGTCTACTGAATTGAGCACAGACTTCAGGGCTCCTAACCTGCGTTTCCAGCCTTCTCTCCACCTCCTGTGTCTAACCGGGCTGGCCACTCACTCCCCAGCGGCCAGGTGTGGAGCTGCACCCTGGGCGTCAGACACACCTGAGTTCCAGGGCCAAGCCCACTGTCTGTTCACAGTGGGATCTTGGGAAAGCCACCTCAAGCTTCTGAGCCTGTTTCTCCCACCTGTAAAATGGGAGTAAAATAGAAATTAAATGTCTCGGTGAGAATTCTATGAATGACATCCAGGCTGTGGGAACAGCCCAGAGCTGGGTGTGTAGTTGTTTGAGCTCCTTCTCCAGTTTCTGCAGAACTACCTTTCACCTCTCTCATAATCTGCACTTACTGCCCAATCTTCCCTTTTCCTTGTTGGTATTTTCCTCCTTCGAAACTTTTCTTTCTTTTCTGTCATCTTTTATGCTGTGGCCATTGGTACTAGATCTAGTCCTCTCCATTAGCCTTACATTTTCTTTGTTGTGCTAAAACATGCATTACATAAAAGTTATCATTTTAACTATTTCAAGTGTACAGTTCAGTGACATCAAGTACATTCACATTGGTGTGCATGTTTTAGCACCATGCAGCTCCAGAAGTTTTTCATCTTCCCAAACTGAAGCTCAGTGCCCATTAAACTAACTTCCCATCCCTGCCCCCACCCCCACACAGCCCCTAGACACCATCATTCTACTTCCTGTCTCTATGAATCTGACTACTCTAGGAACCTCATATAAGTGGAATCATACAGTGTCTGTCCTTTTGTGACTGGCTTAGCTCACTCAGCATAATGTCTGAAAGGTTTATCCATGTCAAAATGCCCTTTCTCTTTAAGGCTAAATAATGTCCCATTGCATGTATATACAATGTTTATCCATTCATCTGTCAGTGGACACTTTGTCTTTAAACTTTAGTGTCTGGAGGACCAGGCCGGGTCTCCTGGCAAAGTATGGTGCACAGTAGGTGATATCAGTCTTTCAGAGTTACAGAGACCTCCTCCTGGAACGTGAACACAAGTGAGTAGGCCATCAGCACCCCACGGAAGCTTGCAGCTATTGTAAAGATGATCATGTCGATCCATTTTTAGAACCTTCATTGGTTCCCTCATATCCTCAGGATCAAGTTCAATCCTTTTATGATGGCTCACAGAATCCTTCACACCGGCTGAATTCAGCTTCTAATTCACAAGGCATATCATGTGCAGAGGCAGGCAGCTCAGGCTGTCTGGGACACTCTTGGGGCCGACACCGCTTCATCTTTCAGAGTCTAAGTCCTCTCTTTGAATCCTTGCCCTTCTGGGCAAGGGCCAAAGGATATAAAACATGTTTCCAGCTGTAAGGTACACAGGACTCAATATGCAGTGGTTGATCAGAAAGGATTGCTTGTTGTCACGCATGACAAGAAGTCAGGGATGGCAACCAGGACCCAGAGGCTCTCCATCTTTCCTCGCCACCATCCTCAGGCAATCGGGCCTGTCCTTTTGGCCTGGCTCCCCTCATAGTGCCAAGATGCTGACAGCAGCCAGGCAAAATCTAGCCTTGTGTCACTTTTTTAGGCACAAAGAAAACCTTCTCAGAAGCCTCCTCTCAGATATCCCTGAACATTTTGTTGGCCAGAACTGTGTCACCTGCCCAGGCCCCAGTTTGTCTCATTGCCCAGGAAATGCGATCATGCTGAGTACTCACACCAGTCAAGGACCTGTTCCCAGGTGTAACAAGGAAAGACCCAGTACAGTGCTGCATGAAGGGTGAACAAAGTCATGGTTTTTTAGCAAGGAGGGAGTGAAGGAATGGCTCTTCCTTAGTCTCCTCTGGATCCCCAGTGCATAGCCAGTGCTTGGCACATAGTAGGCATTATTGATTATTTGCTAAATGAAGCCACAAGCCCAAATAGAGGATGTGGCTTTCGTTACCCTGCTGTAAGCATCTGTGAAGTGCTGCCACCAGATGTGGGCTCCATGATGGGTCACGGATAGTCGTTTGAATATTTCGGTGGCATGATGTCCTTCAGCACCACCCCGTTCCCTAAACTATGATTCTATGCTCAGCAAAATATTTCATGTGGAAAGCAGAAATGCAAGCCACCAGTATACCTCATGAACAATGAGGTGTACCCAGGCATTCCAAGACAAATGAGCTACCGTATCTTATCTGACAAGTGGGCAAAGATGAAATAGCTTGATGGCACGTAGTCTTGGCAAAGGTTTAGGAAAACAAGCATTTCTATTCACTATGTGTTAAGAGTTGACATTGATACAAGCTTACGGGAAGGTAATTTGATGATAATCCTTCAAGAGGAGTGGATGAGTCTGATCCCAGCAGCTATCCTTGTTGGAACATGGCCTCCAGGAATCCTTACAAGGTTGTGCAAAGATACACATGCAGAAGAATTCATGGTGAGCTATCGATGATACTAAAAAACTATCATCATTTGAAGCATCCACGAGTAGGGGATTGGCCAGGTAAACTCCAGGGCAACTGTCTCCAAGAAATTTGATGCTGTTAAAAAAACAAAAACAAAATACACTAGGTAGATACTATACTTAATCTTAGCCAAAAGTCTGAGAAGCAATAGTGCCTATAGTTACAATATAGTATTGTGCATTTCGAAATTTGTCAAGAGGGTAGATCTCATGCTAAGTGTTCTTACCATACACATACACAACACAACACAACACAAAGGAAACTCTGGGAGGTGTTGGATATGCCTGTTATCTTGATTATTTCACAGGGGCTTGTATATGTCCAAACTCATCAAATTGTCCACATTAAATACACAAGTTCTTTGTATATCCATTATACCTAAATAAAGCTGTTAAAAAATTGAGTAAATCTACATGTACGGAAAGATGCTGTTGGTCTACTGCTAAGTGAAAAGAACACATTGCAAAATAGCATTTATATCACTATGCAATTTCTGTATATGCTGTATATTTGCCTGGTATAAATTATTCTGAAAGATTTCACAAAACTTTAACCTCTAACTATTTGTTACGGTAGCGATAGCTGGTGTAACAAACTGCCAAAGCTGCCTGGTCTACACAAGAGAACTTTATTTCTGGTTCATGAAGTCAAAGGCAGGTGTCCTGAGCAGGTCACTGCTCTTCTCCAAGCAGTGGCCAGAGTTCCGGGTCCCTCTGAGGCCCCCCATTTTCCAGGCGGGATGTCTCTGGAGGACGGCCTGTGGGAGATGTCCTGGGGCCAGGCCTGCAAGTGGTGCTTTTGACTTCTACTCGTCCACATTGGCCACAGCATGCCACATGGCCACACTGGGCTACAGGGAAGGCTGGGGAAAGAGGCCAGCTGTGTACCCTGAGACTGGGCCACAGGTTCTGATGAATACATTATATGCCTTATACACTGTGATGTTTGAATATTTTGTGCGAGCAGGTCATACTCTTGTAATAGTAAACATAAATAATATTGGGTAAATAGTCCTCGAACTAGCTCTTTCTGACCCCATCAGGACCAGAATGGGGGTGAAATCAGTTATGTTCCTAGCCTAGAAATCAGCCTCTTGGATGTTTTGTTGAGGGTGAATCAACTACCAAACCCCCATGAAGGCAAAAACCAGACCCGGTGTTTGGTGACTCCACGAAGGTGCTGTCTCTCTCAGTGTGGTAGGCAGAATAATACCTCCTCCCCCGCCACGGTGTCCAGGTCCTGATCCCCAGAACCTGTGAATAATATGTTATATGACATGGCAGGGGGAATTAAGGTTGCCGAAGGAATTAGGGTTGCCAGTCAACTGGTTTTAGAACAGAGAGTCCCCTGGATTATCTAGGTGTGTCCAATGTCATCACAAGGGTCCTGACATGGGGAGGCAGAAGAGTGAGACCAAAAACATGGCCTTGTGAGAAAAACTCAATTGGCCACTGCTGGCTTTAAGATGGTGGAAGGGGCCACAAGCCAAGGAATGTGGGTGGCCTCGAGGAAGCACAAGAAAATGGATTCCCCCAGGGCCACCAGAGGAAAATGCAGCTCTGCCAACACCTTGAGTTTAGCCCAGCGAGACCTAGTTCAGACTTCTGACCGCGAAACTAATACACTGGTGTTGTTTCCAGACACTCGGTTTGTGGTAATTGGTTACAGCAGCCATAGGAAATGAATATGCTGAGCATCCCACCTAAGGAATTGAGCAGGATTGTTTGGAGACGTCTCTCTGAGCCAGACCAACCTGGGTTGGAACCTTGACCTCGCCATTCACCAGTCGTGTGACCTTGAGCAAGTCACTTCATCTCCCATCTCATTTTCCTCATCTGTTAAGATGGGGATGATAAGGCCCTTGGGGTTGTTGTGGGTAACAAATGACACCATTTTTGTAGAACATGTAGGGTAGGCTCCATGCATAGCGAACACACGTGACACTGGGTGAGAAGGCCCCTTCCTTTGCTTGCTTCTAGGAAGCTCCAGGTCCAGCCAATCAAGGCCTGTCCTTGGCCTGCCGTTTTGTCTAATGTTCTGTAAGGCATTCATTAAATATGGTTAGAAGACACAAGTATCAATGTACAACGCGTCCATAGAGATCATTGCATGAGTAATAGAGGCTCTTCTGGGGTCCTGGCAGGATGGAGGCAGCAAGGGCCCCAGAAGCTCCCTGCTCAGCCTCCCCACTGCCAAGTGCTGACAGGTGGGTTTGGGTCCCACCCGGGCAGGGAGGCCCCTTATCACCCATGACCCCAGGCTTTTGAGGTGGTGAGACTTGTTTTTCTCTCTGCTTGAGACAATGTTCACAGGGGTTGATGAAACACCTGGTCTTCTTCACGCCTCAAAACCCCACATGCAGTGGATGAAGCCTCCTGATGGAGAAGCTGGGTGGGGTTTTCACCAATAAAAGGAGCGACTGCTCTTCTCCTGAGTCTGCGTGCCTCGTGTTCTCCAGCGTGAACTGGTCTGGTAAGGAGTTTTATCCTTTTAATTACTCGGCCCAACTTCAACCCTGAGTGGAAGAGACTGTGACTTGAGGGTTTACTAGGGAGAGGCTTTTGGTACTAATTATTGTTGTTATTATTATTTATTGGGGAGGAATGTTTCCAATTGTTTTCCCTGAGATCTGGGAGGAGCCCTCAGGAGCACGTGCTGGATGGTTTACATCCGGCCAAATAAAGTGCTCACCGTTTACGTTTCAGGAAAACCCGATCCCGACAGAAGCTTCGTGAGACACAGCGCCGTCTCCCTGTCTTGTTAGTGGCAGTCCTGGCTTTTGTCACCAGGAAAAAAGCTGCAGGCACTCAGAGAAGCTTTAGACCCACCTAATGTGTCCTCTCATTGATCTACATATTGGTATAAAGAGGTCATTTTTGGAGAAAGTTCTCATTTTATCCCCTGAAAGGTAAGTCTCCGCTATGAAAGTTGAGACCACCGCAACTTAATTACATCTCTTTTTGAGTTCATATGCTTTGTTCCTAATTATAAAAGAAATATTTGCTCATTGTAGAAAATATGAGAAATACATAAAATACATTAAAAAAAATTTTTTAAATGATAAAAAAAATTTTTTTAAATGAGAAAGAACCAAAAACAGCCATCAGTGTACCACTCCTGTTAATAGTTTGCTCTTTTGCTTCTTGATAGTAATAGTTTTATATCCTCACCTTATGGTGCATGTACTATTGTATGAGTTTTCTGTGCTTAACATGACAGTGTAGTGGGGCCGGCCCCGTTGGTGGTGTCTGGAATGATGCAGCCTGTCCCGTGTGGTCTTGGGGGGCGGGGTGGTGATGCTTGGCAGCAACCTGCCAGCTCAAGAGAGATGGGAAGTGGGATGAATGTGGATGGTTCTGACTCAATGCCTATTGCAAAATTTTAGATATTACAGAACTGTGTAACTTAAATGTAAAAAATCCCTATAATCCTGAGCCAGAGATAACCGCACCTACTGAGTGTTTGATGTTTCCAGATTTAACTAGGCAAAGATAAAAATTTACCAGGATATATATGACAATTATTTGATCAGGAATGCAGTCTTGCTGTCTATAGAACTGTGCAACTTGTTTTTCTACCTCATAATAACTCTCATCTCGACGTGTAAATCTCTCATTCTTATTCATGGCTGCCTAGAATTCTATTGTTTGGATATACCATAACTTGTTCATTCAATCCCCTATCGGCCATCATTTGGGTGTTTAAAACTTCTTCTTTATGTAATGTTGTAAAGAATGTTCTAGCACCTGAACCTTCATGTACAAGTGTGGGATTTCTGTACGAGAAATTCTTCCAAGTGGTTTGTGAATTTGAGATTTGAATTACAACTGCCAAACTACCCTGCAGAAAGACTGGGGCAACTCAAGTTTCCAGGAGCTGCCTGTGTTTTGCTGCGCCCTTTTCATCATGGGATATTATCAATCTTTTTGGAATATTGCCAGTTGGACAGTTTTTATGTAACTGAATTATTATGGTTTTCTTCGCATTTCTTCAATTATTCATGAAGCTAGGTTGAACATCGTTTCAATATGTTTATTGGGTCCTTTTATTTATTCTTCAGTGAATCACCTGTTCATATCCTTCACTGCTATTTTGCAGGGCAGTTTAGTCTTTCTCTTAATAATTTTTAAGAGTCCTTTGTCTATCAGGGAAAACAGTCCTTTGCCTATCATTTGTTGTCAATATTTTCCCCCAACTTGCAGTCTCTGTTTTTGGCTATCTATTATTATATTAATGTTAGCTGGTAGTTTTTGAGTATCTACCAAATACCAGGTATTGTGAAAATTGCTTTCCATGAATTATCTCATTCAGTCCTTACAAGGAACTGCTGATGTGAGTTCTGTTATCATCACCCTCATTTCATTGGTGGGGAGATTGAGGCTCAGAAGTTTAAGTCACCCAGAGAGGGGAGGGTAAAGTCAGGACATGAGCCCAGGCCCCACTGTGTGGCCTCTTTTACATAATGTCATCTATGTGGTTGTTGGGGGTTTCCCCAAAGTGAACCCTGAGGCAAGGATTTGAGTGCAGTTTCTTTGGGATGTGGTCCCTGGGAAGAGGAAGGGGGTGGGGGAGTGAGACAGAAGGAAACCAGTGCAGGTGGGATTAGTGGGCAGGTCACCGCTGTGGGCAGCTGGCCTCAATCCAGGGGACCTCTGGCAGACTGGGTCACAAATGCCTTCATGGCAACCCACAGAGGGGCAACAAGTAGGGTATTTGTCACCCACTCCCTGTATCACTGGCTGAGGACATCTCTTTGAAACTATGAGCTCCCTGGCACGTCTTGCCTGCCCCAGACACTGGACAAGTGCTTTCTTTAGCTGAGGAAACCCCCAGACAGAAGCACAGACACGTGCCGTATGAAGCTGCAAGTTGCCAGTCAAGGTATATGCGATACGGGCATATAAAAAATCAATGCTTATACATTAAAGCAAAACTCCTTCCTTCCAATGCAACATTAACTATACCCCTGCTAATTTTAGCCAGCTCCTCGTTCCTAGCACCCCACTGTCCATGGGGATTACATAGAATCCCTTCTTGCTCTTACTCTGGGAAGTTTGCCTATGAGGTCCCAGAGGCCAGCCCAGAAGCTAAGCTCTGGGGACCCTTTGCTTAGGAGCCTCTCCTGGGACATTTTGGCCCAATGCCCCAGCTGGGAAGGGCGTAGCCTTGGTCCCTGGGCCTGCAATCAGTTTGGGGCAAGACTTTGAGGGAGGGATTTTGAGAGAGGCAGGGCTGGCTTCCTCTGCCCAGCCCCTCTCCCCACCTTGGGCATCCTCACACTCTTCTCTGTCCACATCCATTCAAATCGTTCTCCCTGCAAAGGAGCTGATAGGAGAGAGTCCATTGTTGGGTCTTGGTCCGTCTGTGACTTTGCCAGAGTGGAGTGGCCAGAACCCATTTGCTGAGAAAGCTTTGGCAAACTTTGGTGACACACTCAGCTCACTGGGGCACAGGGGGCCATCCATCGGCCTCAGGCAGGCTCCAAACCCCCTTCCTCACTCACAGGGTGGCAGAGCCTGACGGCACCCAGCAGGCCTAGTCTAAGAGCCGAGGACCATGACGTCGCCCTCCGCTGACCCTTCATCTCCCTCAGAGAGACCTTCCCAGGACCATGAATCGAACGTGCCTTTCCCGTCCCACTCCCCTGTTTCTAGACTTTTCTTCATACAACTTATCGCCACTTGAAACTATTGGCTTGCTTGGTGTGCGTGTGTGGCTGAGTCTTGCGTGGGGGAGGGAGTAGAGATGCGCCTTCGGAGCTTAGGAGTGCCCAGCACCGGACTGGACCTGGCTCGAAGCAGCCGGAATCCTCTCATGGGGCCATGGGCTGGGCCCTGGGCTCTGGGCTCCACTCGGCCATGGACCGGCCTGAGGGCCTGGAAGTCCTCTCTCCTGCCATGGCGGATGCTGCGGCCTTGCTGTGCTGTCCAGCGGGGCCGAGGGCAAGGCCTTTGTCCGTCACAGTCAGCCTTTGGACGCAGCAGCCTGGGAGAGGGCAGGATGTTGGGGAGGAGGTGCTCCCCCAAGGAGGCTGATGGCTGAGGGTGAGGGGCTCAGTCCCTCGGCCTCGAAGGGGGATTTGAGTGGCATCTCAGCATTCACCCACAACTCTGTATGCCCCATTTGGCCCATTCCTCCATGGGGACGATTGTATCTTCTCTCCCCCAAGCCCTCAAGAGACGTAAGAAGATGAACAGACGAGTGTAGGTTAAAGGGTCTTAAAATAGGTGATCCAGGAAAAACTCAATTACTTGGAATTAATTAGAAACAGAAGGCCGAGTTTGAGTTACAGAATATTCTTAGGACAAAAGAATTTCATTGCTTTTCTGAATTTATTCATCCAGAAATATCTATCAAGCCCCTGCCGTGTGCCTTTACAGGGGATGCGGTGCTTGCCCGCCATACGCGTACCTTCTAAGGGGGAGGGGATGATTGTCACATGAACATGCAGGGTCCTTTTTGGGAACTGGTCGACACCGTGAAGAAGAGGGAGGGAAGCACCGAAGAGAGTGACAGGGCAGGGGAGCTATTTTCGGTGGTGGAGCAGACCTCTGAGTGCAGGGAGGGAGGATCCATGGGCTTTGGCGGGTGCTCAGGGCTGCAAGGCAGCGGGGAAGGCACAGGGAATGCTGTGGACTGAGATCAAAAAGGACATGAGTAACTTTTTAAGGAACACGCTGAGAATGGAGATATCATGCTTGGGTCACTTCCGTGAGTCATGTGTTAAATGTTGTTGTTCTTAAAAAATAACCATCATGGGGGGCCTGGTTTGCCGGAGGGAGGCAGGGAGAATCAGAAAAACCTGGTTTGGATTCCAGCCTCTCAACCACTCACTAGAGCTGGGGTGCTTCTGCAATCCCGTGGAGCCTCGGTTTCCTCAGCTGTGATACGAACACAAGTCGCCAATATCAGGGCTGAAACAGCGTACCGAGCTAGAGATCTAGAGACGTTACATGGGGAAGGGAATGCAACGAACAGCTTGATGCCAGGATATCTGAAATTTTAGACATACAAAAATTCTTTGAAAGACATAAAGTAAAAAATGGATTCAAGAAGAGATAGGAAACTTCAATTGCCTTAAAGCAATTAAAAAAAAAATCTGCCTTGCAGAGATGCTGTGAGAATGGGAGATAACGTGTATAAAATTGCCAGCCCTGTTTCTGGCACATGGTAGGAGTCTGGTACACACAGCTGTTGTGATGCACGTAGCCCACACAAACAACAGTGCAACTATTTTGTGATCTTCAGAACAACCTCACATTATAAGAAAAAAAAAAAAATTCCATATAGCCTTGCGATTAACTCTCTTCTACCTCCCTCTGTTCCTACTAACCCCAGACATTATCTGCTTTACTTATTAGACTTGATACGAAGTGACTTTTCCTTGTTACTAAAAATATATTACTTGCTTGCCTTGGGAGAGGATGCCCAGATGACTGACAGGACTGCATGCCCAGACCATGTCTAAGTACAGATGAAAGATTTGGGTGTGCAGAAACCGGAAGGCTAGTGCATCCACGGCCCCTGCAACTCCACGAGTACTTGACACGACAGTACCGCCAGGCCCTGAATAAATCACAGTGACCCAGAGCTAGTGGTGTCCAAAAGGATATTTTCCTGTGAGTCTTGCCAAGATATTCATTTCGAAGAAGGCCCTGGCTCCTCTGGGTGCTTTTCCCGTCGGCCACGTGCCTTCCCCTCGCAGGACCGTGTTACACAATTGGTTTTCCAAGCAGAGGTCAGGTCTGGTCCCTTTCCTGTCACAGCTTTGCCCAGCCGAGAGTCGTTGCTCCAAGCCTGGGGCCACAGGACTTGGATGTGGACAGCAGGTGGTGTGTTGTCTGCTGGCCTGAGCAGAGGCTGCCGGGAAACGTTAGGGGCTCCTGGGCTAGTGCAGTGGGGGTGGGTGGGGGGTCTTCAGGTCACACCCTTTGGATCCTCCGGGGGGAAGCTCAGAGCTGGGGTCCAGGGACCTTCGGGTCCGAGAGAGACTACTTGGCTGCAAAGGACCTGTCAAATTTCTACTTGTCAGACGAGGAACCTGAGGCTCAGGAAGAGAAAGAGAGTTGGCCAAGGAAGCACAGTGTGTTCTCTCCAGCTTCCTCCATGGAACCCTTTGGCAGAGCCTGGAACATGGAATATGATGGAATATGGAACAATGTAGGGAGAGGCCGGCTTTCCTACAGAATCCTGTTCAAAAGTGGGCTCTGTGTAGAGAGGTTCCCGGCTCAGTTCCCAGTGTGCCCAGGGCTTTCCCCAGCCCAGCATTGCCCTGTGGCCAGATGTCACAAGGCTTGAAATGCCACCATTAGCAGCCCTTCTTTTGGGGGCTTCTCTGCTGCCCTGTTCTAAATGCAATCAATGTCCCTGGGGAACAGAACACCCCCAGGCTCTTTGAGAATTTTTGTGAAAGCAGGGTGACAAGAGACCCATATTCCGGTCCTGATGGCGCCACTACCAAATGCATCCCAGCACTGCTTCGGTCACGCCGGAGTGGCAGTTGATCACATGCATTCCTCTGTTAGCTTGTTGGTTGGTTGTCACCCTCACCTTGTCTGGATGACTTAACAGTACCAGTCCTGTGGTCAGCATCTCGTATGCCCCAATAAACTTTTGTTAACTGTGTCCCCTCACCACCCCTATTCCAGAAAAGGCAAAAGCAACAGCTCCTTAAAAAGAGCCCAAGAGAGCATATTTCCAGGACTCAGGAAGGTAAGTTCCAGCAAGGCTTCCACGCCAGGGCTGATTGGCATGGTGTGGGCACTGCGGGCTCTGGGACCCTGTTCCCTCTCCCTGGAGTCCTGGTCCCTTGGATTTATCAAAACTCTTGTTTTCCCCCATTACTGATGTAGGGGCACATGCATCAGGATTTCCATTCATTCATGCATGCATGCATGCATTCAGAACTTCCTGAGAACCTGAACTTAGAAAACCCGGACCCAGATGTAAGCTTTATCACCAACCCATTGCGTAGCTTTGGTCAGACCTCTGCCCCGTTCTGGGGCTCAGTTTGTTCCCGGTCAAATGGGAGGTGTGGGCTGGATCTCATGGGCTAACTCCCTGACTCCGTTAGAAAGTGCTTGGGTACGTGGCCCAGGTGGGACCGTGTGGGTTGCGGTATGCTCACCTCAGAGCCGGAGTGAAGCCGGAGACTTGGCCTCACTCACAACAAGGAGACAGCAGTTGGTTTCCAGCCAACCGGTGGTTCGTGTCCAGCCCAGGCTAGTGTCGGAATGCAGGGAAACGGGACAGGAAGCGAAATCTGGGTCACCGGCCCATTAAGCCTCCTTCACCGCACCGTGCAGGTTCCCAGGCTCCCTCTGCCTCCCTCTGAGCCAAACTTCTTGCAGGCCATGGAGGCTGCTCAGGCCCCACACAGTAACTGTCCTAATCTATGGGAGGAGGGGGAGCCCAGAGCAGACTTCCCAAAATAGGCCCAAATCTCTTCCGAAGTGAACAGAATCAAAATAATCCAGGGTTCCGAAGGCCAAGGCCAAGGCAGGGCGGAGGTCCCTACAGAAGTGGGTCTGAAGCTAGGATGCCACGGCAACAATAACATGCATTTGGCAAGGCAGAGATTTTTCCTTCCATGCACTTCTAGCGGATGCTTCTTCCCCCACCTCCTGCAGGGAATTTCCTTGGGCCAAGGACCTACAGACCCTGGAAGAATATGCGTGGAAACTGATTTCCCTGGTTTCTGTCCCAGGGTCAGATCTGCGTCCCCACCCCCATCCCAACAAATCCAAACAGGAAGGACGGATCCCCTGATACTCTGAAGAGTTTTCCATTGTGTGAAACCCTTTGTCCTAGGGACTTGGTCTTCTTACTAGGAGGTCCCTCCCATCCCAGTAGTTCATGAGACTAATTCATACTAAGGTGTGAACAACTCCCTGTGGGCTGTCTCCTGCTCTAGGCATTTGACTTTGGACCTCTGGAGCACAGGGGCCCGTTTCATTCCTCCTCAGTTCTGGTGCCAAGCACAGGGCCAACTGCAAAGTTAGTGATGTGTGGTTAATAGTAACAACGGTGACGGCAATAGAATAATAATAACCACTAACAGTTACGGAGTGTTTTCTAAATGGCACACACTCTGGTGAGTGCTTTCCATAGATTATCTCATCTCTGCCCTATGGGGGACGTGATATTCTTAGTCCCATTTTACACAGGAGGACACTAAGACTTATGGAGGTTAAATAATTTATCCAGAATTGAGGGGTGAGCCAGGGTTTAAATCAAGGCAATCTGCCTCCACCTCTTCTCCAACAATCTTGAAATGGGATTTATCAGGCTCTCTCTAAAGTTCTTCTTTTTAAGATAACAGCCCCGCCAAAATGTGTCTCTAGTGGTGGAATGTTAAGCATGTTTGTAGCCTTCCCTGAATGTGTGTGTATGTGGGTTCTTCCTGGAAGTCCCCAGATCTCCTGTAGTGATTCAGGAGAGGACCAGAAAGTGGTCAAGCGATGTATTGTCTTTCCCACCAGTTTTCCTGCTTCCATCTGACTGCTGAAACATGCAGGAGCCCCTGGGATGCCCAGCTTCATGGCGAGCCCTGGAAGAGGCTCAGGGAATTCCCGTCTTTGCAGGAGGATGGGAAGTCTCACCGTGGGTTTGCTCTAAACCCCCATTTTCAGAATGACTCCTTGGGATCATTCACAGGGTGTTCAATCATGCCTTTACTTGTGCGTCCCCCACTCCCCCCGCCCGAACCAAGAGGTGTGCCCCACCAGACCAGGATCTGCCTGGTTCTCCAGAGGACCCCCAGGCATGAGCAAAGGGCTGGGCACACAGCAGGTCCGTAGAAAATGGCGCTGCTATTTGGGAAGCTGGCCCTGGAGCCCAGTTTCCTCTCCTGATTCCAGCCTCTCTGGCCTTCACCTAGACTTTTTCTTGGAAGGGCAACCCTGCAGAGGTACAGCCACAGAGTGTGTGTGTGTGTGTGTGTGTGTGTGTGTGTGTGTGTGTGTGTGTCACAGGCTTCCTCCCCCCCCCCCCCCCCGTCTCTATCACCTGGGTCCTGGCTCACCTCCTCCAGGAAGCCCTCCCTGGTGAGCCCCTCCCACGTGGCTCCAGGAGGCCGTGGGCAGCCACACACCCTGTGCTCTCCTGCTCTGGGGAGAAGAGCGGAGAGAAAGACTTGGCTTCTTTAGGGCTCAGAACTGGGCCGCCAGTTTGAGATCAGTTCCTCCTCTCAGCCCTGTTTTTCTCACACAGAGAGTCTTCCATTTATCTTTTCTTCTCCCTCTCTTTTCCTTCTTTTTTCCGTCTTGCCTCTTTTCTTCTTTCCACCTCCCCCTTTATTTCCTTCCCCTAGCCCTACTTTGTTCCCTAGAGAACTTGGACCACTGCTGCCTTCGGCTCAGGCCTTGCTGTCTGGCCTCATGGCTATGGGGGTGGCTCGGCACTGGACTCGGGCCCACTTGGCTCTGCTGCTTGCCAGCTGTGTGGCCTCAGACAAGTCACTTGACCTGTCTGAGCCTCAGTTTCCTCATTCTTCAAATGACAACAATCCTTGTCTCCAGCGGTGCTGTGAGAGTCCCCAGAAGATGAACAGAAAGCCTGGCGGGGCGAGGTGCTGGGTGAGGGGTGGGCGCCTGCCTGGCTCAGGGCTGACAGGCAGTCGGGCTCGCCCCTCCCCCGCTCTTCCGCCCAGGCTTGGCCAGATGGTGGGAGCAGGGAAATGCAGCTGAGCTGCATGCTCCTGGTCTATTTTGAGAAGCCTCCTGTTTCCTTTCCTGCCTGGGGCCATGTGATGGCTGCCGGGTCTCTGCTCACAGGATGGGCTCAGAGCTGGGCCTTGCCCTTCCTCTGCCACTTGCTCCCAGCCCTTCCCTTCCCTCTGGCCTGGGCCCTGTGAGCCCCCCTATCCGGGCTCCCAGCTCAGGTACCACAGCCCCTACCAGGCCAGGGAGGAGGCCAGGCACCCCAAGGGGCTTTGGAGTGGGAGCTGGTCACTTGTTTGTAATATCAGGAAAGTGGGGAGCTGGAGCTGGCCCCCGCCAGCCCAGGGCCCACTGCCACAGTCGTGCCCTCGGGCCGTCAGCGTCCCCAGTCACCCAGCAGCACTGCTGGGGTTGAGGGTTGTGTGGAGCCATCTCTATTCCACACACAGCTTCCCTCACAGCCACCTCAGGGTCCTGCAGAGAGACATGGAATGCTGGCCTGGCGAGGCGATCAAGCAGTCCCCTGGCTCGGGGCCTGGATCATCCGAATTCCAGGTCATCAGGGGTTGCAAAGGCCCTCCATCCTCCCACCACTCCCCACTCCCTCCCTCTCTCCCCCCTCCCTCCCTCCCTCCTTCCCTCCTATTTGCACGGAGCTCTGACCCTGCATGCCTGGCTTTGAGTCCCACATTCCTCACTTACTGGATCTGTGACCTTGTACCTTTCTCTGCCTCAGTTTACTCATTTGTGAAATGGAAATAAGGAGAGTCCCTAATTCACGAGCCTGCAGGGAATAGATATTGAGTTAATTCTGGTAAAGTGCTTAGGACAGTGCCTGGTACATGGTAATTGCTCAATAAATGTTAGCTCTTATTGCCTCACTGGTCAACAAAGTCAGCTGCTCCAATTCTTGTAATCACTCTGTCTCTCCTGATGCCACCCTAGTCTGGCCTCTCCTGGAGTACTGCCAAACCTCCTTGTTGGCTCCTCCACCTCTGTTCTTCACCCCACTCAAGCCAGGGACACCTTTCTAAATAAAAAGTCAGACTAGTGGCACAGGATAGATTCATTCATTTATTCAGCAAATATCTGAGGGCCTACTATGTGCTACAGCAATAACCTAAACAAAGTATGAAGCTTATATGCTAGTTTGTTCAAGTCTCAGCCCTGCTGCTGGGTGACTTTGGGCAAGTGCCTAGCCTCTTGGAGCCTTGATTTTTTATCTGTAAAATGGGATCGTAGAGAACTTGCCTCGTGGGTATGCTGTGAAGATTAAGTGGGATATTGCAGGTAGAGCACACAGCTCTGCACACGCAGCACATGAAATATTCTCCAAACGGTAGCTCTGGATTGAGGACCATGAGGGTGGTATCATTCCATTCCTCATAACCTTCCAAGGTTCGTGTTGGACTGGGCATAGCATTCCAGGCTCTCTGCCACCTGGGTCCAGTAGACGCCTTCCCCACCCCCACCAGCCCTGTCTCTAAGATGCTATTCACGGTACTGTCTCCATGATACTCGGTCCACCCCAGCTATCTCGCATGCCCCAAACGATTCAGACCTTTAATGCCCCTCGCCTTTGCACACACCATGCTCCTTTCTTAGAATGTGTTGTCCCTCCCCGCTCTTTCCTTGACAGTCCCCTCCTCACCTTGTCACGGCAGCCTTGATTATGTGCCACTGCCAGGTGAAACATTCCCAGTCTCCCAGGCAGTACAAATCCCTGATAAACCTGGATTCGTCCTGCCAGGTACTGATGCCTCAGATACAGCCTTTCCCTTCCCGTGGTGTGTCATTACTATGCCTATGCGGCCACAGATCTGTCCCCTCAGCCCCCTGGGCAGGAATGTGTTACACTTACCTTGGTGCCTCCAGACCTCAGGGCTGGCTGAGCATCTGGTGGGCGTTCCTTGGCATTTGATGAATGAATGCCTGGATGCTGGGATACCTCTGGTGGGATCCATGTTTGAGAGTCCCGCTCCACCGGAAGGGAAAGGCCTGAGCGAATGCCATCCCCATACCAGCTGCAGCAGGTATAACCTGAGTGTCCCCACATGCTAGTGGAACAGAGTGTGTTAGCACTGTAGGCTGCAGTCGCGAGCAGATGGCAACATGGATAATGGTCCAAATACAATAGAAGTTTATGTCTCAGAGGAATGTTCCCAGTCTGTGTGCAGTGATTTGGGGGGGGGGGGGAATCCTGACTCCTTTCATCCTGAGGCCCCACCATTATTTGGGTCATTGTCATCTGCATCCAACTGGCAGAAAGAGAACGTGAGAACGTGGAGGAGGTGCAGCTGCTCTTGAAAGCCTTGGCTCAGAATTGGTGCACGTTGCATCCACTCATGTCCCATTGCCCAGAATTCCATCACATGGGCACGCCTGAGAGCCAGGGAGGTGGGAGATGGAGGCTAGTGTGCCCTGGAAGAAGGGGAGAGTAGGGACTTTGGTGAACACTGACTATCTCTGCCAATACAGACACCACTCTGACTGCCAGATCTTTCTAGCTCCTGTGTGTGTGGAGATCAGAGGGCAGAGCCCCCATGCTATAGGGTTGGGCTCCTGGCCTGACTGCCCCCACTTGTGTCCCCACATTCCAGGCCATGCTGGACTGAAACAACTTGAGCAGTTCCTGGGCTCCAGCCCCTCCTAGCCTGTTGGGCAGACAGAGCTAGAGAGACTGACCATCGGTCAGGCAGGTCGAGAGTGGGGTAGCTCAAGGAAGCCCACTGGGGGTGGGCGAGTGGCGCTAGGTCAGACACTCTTCTTGGGAGCCTGAGGCTGTTTCAGGGTGCTGGGACAGCGTTTTGCAGCTGGAGGGCTCTCAGATGGTCACAGCTGCTTAGAGCAGAAATATCTGCAGCCCCAGCACCATCCAGTGAGCTGAGAGCAGGCCTCCTTCCACAGCCAAGCGCTCTCAGCTGCAGTGTGAAAGCCCCTTTGAAAGTTGAGCCTCCCTTTCCCCCAACACTTCCAGCTACCGGAAGCAGAAACCAGCCCCCTGGCCAGTGGGCTGTTGCTGGGGTGAGCAGCGCTGCTCAGCCGGAACACCTGGCACGGCAGCTGGTGCCTAGGCTCCCTGCCCACTCCTGCCTGCCCCCTTCTCAGCCAGCCCTACGCCAAGGCCAGGAAGCTCAGAAAGCGCGAGCAGCGGGGATCCTCATTGTCCATCTAGTCCAGTGGTACTCCGCAGAGATGTTTGGGATGTAGCGGGGGCATTTGGGACTGCTGCAGTGCCTGGGGGTTGCACTGGCCAAGGATGCTACCGATTCTGGGCTGTGCAAGAGCTGTCTTGCATCCCTCATATCCTCTGCAGGCCCAGCTGCAGAGCTCCTATAGAGCAGTGCTTCTCAAACTTCAACATGCTGGGCTTGAAAACAGATCTCTGGGCTCCACCCCCGAGGGCCTGGCTCATCAGGTCTGCAGTGGCAGGAGAGTGTGCATGGCTAACAGTTCCCCGGTTCCCTGGTCATGTTGGTACTGCTGGTCCAGGGACCGCACTTTGGGAACCATCATTGTAAGGGGGCAGGGAATCTGTTTTGAAGCATCTGAGCCTAAAATGTAATTCTGTTTTACATCTAAATACAAAGTACTATGTGCATTTTTGTATTCACTTAATTTTTCTGGATTGCAACTACTGTTTAGATAAGTATCGTTTGTTCTGGTCAGAACTTTATCAGGAGTTTTCATCTCAGAAAACAGTCCTTGCTGGCAATGCCCGTTTAACCCTCTGTAGCTGTCTGCGTTTGTGGCTGTGCTGGTCATGGTGATCCTTGGAATGTGTGCCAGTTTCTGACTACTTCATTGGGTCATCAGTGTAGTCATACCATCATTCCAAGTGTGGGAATCCCCAGATTTTAATCTAAATTATCTTCCTTTTATTTCTGTCTTAGAGTATTGTGTGTATGTATGTGTGCATGTGTGTGAGCATGTGTGTGCGTGTGTATGAGTGTGTGCATGCACTTGAGCGTGTGTGAGCATGTGTGTGAGTGTGCATGTGTATGAGTGTGTGCGTACACATGTGTGTGCACATGTGTGTGCATGTGTGTGTGAAAGTGTAAGAAGGAGGCCAAGCCCTGTTTCCCCACAGGCCCCTTCCTCCACTCTCTCGAGGTTGGAAGAGCCTCAGAGTCCCCCTCTCCCCAGCCTCTCCTCACCCCACTGCACCCTGGTGACAGGTCCTCTCAGAGCCAGAATGTCACTGCCACTATTTATGGCCCAGGGAGGGGGTCTTGGTGGCAGGCAATCAGGAAGAAGGAAATGGGTTTGCAATTATAGCCTTTGTTTCCTTGGTTTTCTTTATCTACAGGCCAAGAGGAAAGCCTTGTCCCTGCTCCTTTGTCCCTGCTCCTTGGCCAGGTGACACAGGCCCTTTTCCCTCCTGCGGCCCCAGACTACCTGGGGGGAGGGGATATTCTGGTGGAGGCTGGAGAGGCGTAGGACCCCCCTGCTGCTCTGGCCTTTGCTGCAGCCTGATGCTGGAGGGCTCCTCCCTCAGATTCTTCCCCAGCCTCCTCCTCCCTGCTGGCTGGCCTGGTTGCTCCCAGGTAGAGTGCCCAGGACCCCCCCCCCCCAAGGAATGAACCACCCTTTGGAAGAAGTTGCACCCCCAGATGGTTTTCAGGGCAAGCTTACAGTGTGACGGTCTCTCTGGCTGTTGAGCAAACATTTCTTCTGGCCCCTGTTTATAACTAATCCAGACACAGGAGTGCCAAAGTCATTTCTGGGGCCAACTCATGGTTCAACCATTCACTTCCCCAAGAGACTGGCCCTTGGGGACCACCAGTGACAACAGAGGCTATAGTCAGGCTATCGCTCTCCAAGGGCCACCCTCTTACTTAGGGTGGATGGAAGGGGCACTCCCAGGCCCTCATTGACATCTGGAAAAGGGCAGTTGGGGAATCTGTCTTCTGTAGGTCTGAATGCTGTGTGATGTCAGGCAAGATAGTTAACCTCTCTGAACCTCAGAATCCTCACTGGTAAATGGGGACAGTCACCTTACCTGGCAGTGATTTCTGTTGTGGAGATTAAATGAGATAATACGCAAAAGCCCCTGGCATGGCGCTTGGAGGAGAAGCTGCTCCATAAAAGGGAGTGGCTGCTGTGGCCTTGCTCAAGGCCAGAGGGTTTGGATGGGGCACTGTGATGGCGACCCCTCTGGGAATGGGAAAGAAGATGCGACTGTGCAGAGGTGCCATGGGGCTGCAGCTGCACTGGCGGTGGTTTACATTTAAGCTGGGTGAGTGTCCTTGGGTAAGACCTTTTAGCTTATCTGAATGATTTCATAATAAGCACTTTTTTTAAAAAACATTTTATTGGGGAATTGGGGGAGGGGAACGGCCAAGTTGTCCTTCAGTCTTAGCTGTGGAGGGTGCAGCTAGCTCAGCTCCAAGTCCAGTTGCCATCGGCTGCCCGTCGGCAGCTTGCGGCTGCTCAGCTCAAGGTGCTGTGTTCAATCTTAGTTGTTGGGGGTATGGCCCACCATCCCCTGTGGGAGTCGAACCGGAAACCTTGTTAGGAGCCTAACAAGGAGCACATGCTGACGTGCTGTCACCAACTGAACCATCTTGTCACCTGTTGGCAGCTCAGTAGCAGCTTAGCTCGGGCAAAACGCACTGGCTCATGTGGGAGTTGAACTGGTGACCCTGTTGCTCAGAGCTCACGTTCTTAACCAACTGAGCCACTCGGCCAGCCCCATAATAAACACTTTTAAATATGAAAGATTATTACATTTTGCAGAAACGTAATTCAATTAGTAGAAACCTGTTTGTAAAAAGAGTGAGAAAGAAAGAAAAATCACAATATAATACGATGTTTTGGGTTTGGGTCAGCCATGGCCCAGGTTCTCCCCTCTGACTTTTTATCTGCCCTCAGGTTCTTGGCCTAGAGAGGCAGCCCAGGGGTGTTCAGGAGCACTGAACCTGATTGCTGCCCATGGTAGTGGTAGAGGTAGTGTGTGCCTCACCCAGGAAGAACCTCTCCCAAGGCCCTCAGCCTCTGGGCAGCAGCTAGCTGTCAGGTGTGACAGGCTGGAGAAAGAAAGGTAAGGTTTCTGGGAGGGGCTGCAGCAAGCTTTGCAAAGCCAGGCCCCAGTCCTGGGAGAGGCTGAGGTCAAGGTCACCAGAGCCAGGCCTCCCAGACCCTGAGCTGAGACTGCCTAGCAACTTGCAACCAACCTCTAGTTCCGATTGGTCCTGAGGACCAGGGTTGGGGCTGAATTGACAGGTGGGAGGGGAAAACTGAGGCCAAGGGTCTCCCAGGGGTGAGTCAGCCAAAAGGGATGAAGGTGTCCCAGGCAGCAAGAGCCACTCTAGAGGTTTGGAGCTGAGAAACCAGAGCAGAAAGTCCGTCCAGAGTGCAGGTTGGGGAAGGGGCATGGATCAGCCTGCCCTGGGCCAAGCTCTTCCTTCTTGGTGTCTGCCCACCATGTGCCCACCTTGGGAACCCCCAAACCACCCATTGACCCCAAGATCAAGAAGTGAGAGAAGCAGTTTCTCCAGCTCCACAATTTGAGTTCAGCCTGGTTCCTATCCCTGCCCAGGGGGCTTTCTGGGTAAAGCTGAGCCCAGCTGAGCCGCGCTGAGGTTTGGTCGCTCCCCATGAAAGCCGTTCCGCAACTCACTAGGGTGTGTTCACAAATGTCCCATTTCATTCTCAGTGCAGCCCTGTGATGCCAGCATGATGTCTCTTCTTCTCTGCATTAGGACAGTGAGGCTCTGGGAATTCAGGGAGCTTGCCCAATGTCACAGAGCAGGAAAATGACCCATGGCCTTCCCTCCCCTGCCGCCCACCCCATCCCCAGAGATGCATCGGAACCCCACTCCTCAAAGTGCGGTCCAAGATGATGAGATTGGCAGCATCTGGGAGCTGGTGGGAAATGCACATTTTCAGGCCCACCCCCAAAACAGAATCTACATTTTAACAAGAACCCTGGTAATTTGAAAGCACTTTACAGTTAAAGAGGCGCTGCTTTAGAGAAGATTTTTCCCATGTAGGTGATCCAACTTTCCCACAGGGAGAGGATACCCACTTCGAAAGGGCCGACGCCTAATGAAGGACGTTGGGACACTTGCAGGAAGACCTAATTTATGGGGGCATGCTGTAGTGAATGACGGTGGCCTTGTCTTCAAAGACCTTCCTTCCCTGCCCGTCCACCACTTCTCCCTGTGCCCGCCTGCCTTGTGCTTTTCCATTCCTAGCAAGCACCCCCCACACCCTTTTATTGTACACGACAGCTGTAGGGGGGTGGGGTAGTTGTTTCAAAGGCTGTCTCCCTGAGACTCCCACTCTTCCCTGCCTCCCAGCACCCTCCCCACCCCCACCCCTGCCTGGTGAGGCTGATTGTCCCATTCAGCACCCCTCCCCTCATTGGCTAATGGGCTTTCAAACCCCTTTTAGCTGCCTAATTACCGCTGATGGGGGCTGCACGTGCAGGCTTCTATGAATAAGTGATTCTGTAATTACTGCTGGCACCCAGCCTGCCTCTGGTGGGGGAGGGGAGGGCTCTGAGGACAAAGGGGGTCCACCGTGGAGAGGAGGGCCCTGGGGGCAGCATCGGGCTTTGTTCTGCTCCCGAGCTTGTGGACTGGGGTGGCAAATGCCCTGCAGCATGGCAGGACTGATGGGGGAGCCGCCGCTGAGGAGGGGGCCTCTTCGTGCAAACACAGTTGTTGTGCAGTGCGTGTGTGCTCAGCCAGGCTCCGCGCTCTGTGCTTTGCATACTGGATCTCACAGGGTGACAATCAGCCTGCTTGCAGGACATTCCTAGCTTGAACACGTGCCCAGAATCCCTCCATCCCCACCAGTCCCAGGCACACCTCTGGGTCACTCTACATCGAATTCTCTCAACAACTGGAAGAGATGGCAGACCCAGTTAGACCATTTTACAGATGGAGAAACCACAGCTCAGAGGGGCTGAGGATTTTGCTCAGGGTCAAACAGCTGCTAAGGGGCAGAAGCTGGATTGGGACCCAGGTCTATCTAATTCCAAAGATCCACAGCGCAAGCAATCTGCTCAGGTGCCAAAGTGCAGGGGAGGGCCGGCGTGTGGGCCCCGATGGCAGTGTGGCCCACCAGTTCCATCTTTTCTCCGATGATCCCTGGTGTATGTATGCCGCCCTCCACGCACCGCCCTGGCTGCCCACAGAGTTTCCAGCCATTCTCTGTACGGACTGTCTCTCCTGGATCCCAGAACTGGACCAGGCTTGGGAAGGGAAGGCTGTGTAGAGCCAGGACCTGGCTAGGCCCTGAGGGACAGGGCGCTCCGGGGAAAGGGCAGAGCTCTGGCCTTGGAGTCTGAGTGATCTTGGCCTGGACCTGCCGCCGTCGTCAGCAGGGGAGGCCCAGGCTCCCTCGTGGGGTGGACGGGTTGGCTTGGATGCAGGCAGAGGCCCCTTTCAGCCCTGGGTGCCAGCTAAATGCATCTCATCAGAGTAGCCGAGGGCAGTGGGCCTGGCTTTGCAGCCCCTAGCTGACTGCATGACCTTGGGAAAATTACCTAACTTCTAGGAGGTGCTTGGTAGAGAAGGGCTAGCGATGTCAGCCACCTCTATACGGCCTCAAAGAGACAATACATGGAAAGTTCTTAGTATCATACCTGGTAGAAATAATAGCTAGTTGTTGCTGTTATTGTTGTAATTATTATTATTTTTTAGCAATCTCCTCCCTGAGGTTGGGGAGTCAAGCTGACCCCGTGCTCCATCCGCAGGCTGCATCAGGGGTCTTGGCAGACCTGGCTGACGTTTGAGCCAGTGAGAGCCTAGGGGAGAGACCAACACTACCCCCAGGCCTAAAATAGAGAGAAAGCTGCCTCCAAAGCCAGGCTTGGCAGGATGGTTTTGCCCATACAAGGCCAGAGTCAGAACCACCTGGCAGCCCCTTGGGACAGCGAGCTGCAGGCAGGCTGCCTCAGGCCTGCTCTGGGTTTTGCCAGATCTGCGTGGGGCCACCCCAGGAATGTCACAGGCTCCTTCTTCCTCAGATGGATGGCTCTCTGGGGGCTGAGTTTTATTTGAAATTAGTTTTAGAGATGAGTCCCTGGCTCCATGCACCCCCTCCTTGCCAGAAGTGCCGGAGCCTGGTTAGGAAAGAGGCCCCAAGGCCCAAGATTTCCCAGATGCCCCTCTTGGAGGTGGAATTTAGAGCTGCGGCTTCTGGGACATATCTGGGCAAAAGCCAGGGTCTTCAAGATGCTCCCCTAGAAATAGATTCCAGGCAGCTGTGCAGTCAGGGGCCACCTAGGTCCTCTTCTTTGCCCCAGAATGAAGATGGTCCCACAGACCAAGTCCCTGTTGCCTCCTAGGGTCACAGCCTTGGATTCAATCCAAAAAAAGGCACCTAAGCGTAAAGGGGAAAGGCAGCTCTTGAACCTTGCCTCTGCCAAGAGCTGTGTGACCTTGGGCTGGGCACTCAACCTCTCTGAGCCCCAGGCTCATCCCCTGGAAAATGGGGATAATAGTGCTTGCCTTGTTTTTTTGTGGTGGGGATTAAATGAGACAATGGCAGGATGGAATGACCGAGCCCAGGGCTGTTTTGTACATGCTCATATTCCTTTGGTCATGAGATCATATGGGTGAGAGTTTGGCTGGTACAGTGAGCCTGTCTTGACTCCTGGAAACCACGCACAGGGCTCTGCTCTCCCACCAGGTGAGTCAGGCACTTGAGTGTAGGAAGAAGGTTCGTGCTTGAGTCTGTGTCCACCAGTACTTGTGTCCACTAGTCTAGTCTGGAGGCGGCTGATCCTCCAGCCCAGCTTCCAGGCCTCCATTTCCTTGTCCCCATCAGCTTGGACATCAGTGCCCAAAGGACAGCTCCTAAATGCTTCTCACACCCCGGGATGAGTCAGCCTCTGTGACTGTCACTTTTCCAGGCCACAAGAAAATGCTCAGGGACTGCTTTTGGTGGTGGCGATGGGGACCTTGACCACCGTGGGAATGAGGCACTTCCTCTCTGGAATGTGACCAGGCTGCAGAAAGCTAAGAGGTGACCCAACAACCATGGGCAGCGTGGCCCAGACCAGATGTCTGGACTACAGGGCTCGGTTCATGCTCTGGTCAGTGGGCTGCTTACCTCTCAGGGACCTCCTGGGACTGTCAGGGCAGACAGCAGCACCCCAGAAGCCATCCTTACTCAGTCATTGGGGCGAGCAGGACTTGTCTGAGCCTTGCTTTCCTCATCTGTAAAAGCAGGGGTTTGTTTACACAGTGAGCACAGTGGTTTAGAAGAGAGATTTTGGAGTGTAAGCCTCCCACATGTGACCTGTGTCTACCTGGGCAAGTCGTTTAACCTCTTCTGGCCTCAGTTTCTTGGTCTATCGAAGGGTAGCGGTGATAGCACCTGTCTCCTAGTTTGCTGCTTTAAATGCTCTGAGACACCAGGTTCCAGGCACTGTCTGAGCACATTACCTGGAACAGTGAGTTCCATCTTCCTGACAACGCTCAGAAGTAGGTGCTGTCTTAGTCCCTGTTTACATACGAGGTCCAAGGTCACATACCCAGTAAGCATCAGAGCCAGGATTCAAAGCCAAAGCATTTGACTCCAGTTCCCACATTCTTTACAAATAAATGTCAGCTTTTATTGTTATTGTTGTTGTGTTTTTACAATAAAAACAATGTCGTGTGCTCCATTCATACAAGCTACCATTGTTATTGACTAGGAAAAGAGTGATGTGGTCTCAGGGTCCCCAGCCTTTGCATCCCCCGGCTGTCGAAGAGGATTATGATGGGTCTCCTGGTGCCAAGGACCCTTTCCCTCGTCTAGGCTAGGACTCGGATTAGGAGAGTTGGACGAGGAATGCCAGGAAATAGAGGGTGTGAAACAAAACTGGGAGAAGACAACGCTGCACATAAAACGTGTTGCACAGAGTTTATGAATTGCTTACTCCTTAAGCACCTTTTGAGAAATATGAGTTTGAAAAACCTATTAAATTGTAAGCTGCCGAATGGTGCTATTTGAATCCAGTACCACTTAGAGACTGAGCCAGGTGGGTGCCGCCATCAGCAGGGTTACATTTGGCGTTGCCCAGGCTTCCGGAAAAGCTCTGCATGTCTGGGGCAAGAAAGGGAGAGGGCTGGCTTCTGGTGCCTCAAAACCACACTCAAGCCCTGACACCATCACCCATGCCTTCCCTTGGAGGAGATTAAACACTGCACCTTCCCTTCTTCTCTGGCCTTCTGAGGTCCCAGGGAGGTGGGGGGGGGGGCTCAGGCCCTTGCTGGCGATGGTACGCAGGAAGGGGTCTCAGCTGCATCCCTGTGAGTGCTGAAGTGCAGCCTGTCTCCAGTCAGCCCCTGCCGGGCAATGAGGGCTGGAGGCCAGGGCTGCTGGGGGCTCTGGGGACCCACCCATGTCTGGGTCAAAGGCCCCGAGAACCCTTTTTGTAACACCTGGTGGGGATCATTAAAGACAAAAACCACTGGGCAAGCGCAGGGCGTGAATGGTCAGGGGAGCAGCTAGCGGTGCTGACCACTGGGGCCAGCATATCTGCATCCGTGCTGGAGGGCCATATGTCGTGTAGGGTGGATGTGATGAGATGGGCTGAGTGATGAGACAGTGTTTTTAAAATGAATCTACTATGGACCTCCGTCAATTGTAAGATAAACCATTGACTTTATCCTAGCTCTTTGGGGGATGAAACAATGCTGCCGTTTATGGGTGCATATCAATTGGGAGGCCCATTCAGATATCCAGACTATGAAAATGTCAACAAAATGTGCATCTTGGGGCTCAAGGGACTCCGGCGGCTCACAGACAAGGGACCCTTGTTCTTTGAGTGGACAGATCGCCCTCACCAGCCTTCAGTGCCCTGCTCCCTCTGTCCTTCCTGGTTATAAAGGTCTTCTTTCTTATTAAGTGATGCTAGATGTGAGATTAGAGCTGCCTGCTCTAAACAACTGTTTCACGATGGAAGAAGTAGCCGGAGGAGACTGATCTATAAATGAGAGATAAAAAGAATCCGCTCATTCATCCATTCAACAAATATTTACTGAACACACTATGTGCAGGCACTGCTCTGGTACAGGAGATACAGGGACGGATGTCCCTGAAATGAAGTGAACCTATGGTTCAAGTTAACTCAAGTTTTCAGAGGGGGCTTATTCTATGACTGGCAACAGTTAAATCAGTCCCTCTCATGGGAGAGGAAAAATCTCCCTTCTCTCTGAAGCTGTCTCTGCTGAGTGGTTCTGCTAAGTTCACAGGTAACCCGCTGGCAGGGCATCGAGTGGGACTGGTAATGCCGCGAGTCCCGGGTTGTCCAAACGCTGACTCAGAGTCCTACGGGGTATGAGGCGGATCACTAGGAGCAACTGATTTTCTGTGATATCTAAACTCAAAACCCTCTCCTGCGTCTCCCCAGAAGTTGCCTGGTCTGGAACATGGCAAGAGAAAACTGAAAATTAGCAGAAGGAACAAGAAGTCCAGGCAACTGAATAAGGTTCTGCTGACTCAAAAGCCAGGATTGAGGAGTTGGCACTATATTTTTAACAAGGATTTGTAAACACAGCCGTGTAAGTTCCCCCTATCCTTAGTTGGTGAGGGTGACTCAAGTTAGGCAAATTGTGTGATGGAAAAGCTGTGAAATAAAAGTCCAAATAAGTTAAAATATTGTGTTGCATTCAGGGCCTGTAACTCAGGAGCCCCTAGAGCCTTCCTCTCCTCACCACGCTGTGATTTTGCCTCCAAAGTATCTCTCTGTTCATATCTTCCCATATGCCCTATTCCCTCTTTGGTCCGTGCTACCCTTGCCTGTTGCCTGGACATCTGCTCACTGGCACATCCACCCCGACCTTCTCCCTCCACTCCCCTGCCCCCAACCAATTAGGTCTGTCCTCCCATATCTGGCTCTGACACTGGCACTTCTTAGCACTTAGTCCGGTCCTAACTATGGATTTAGTAGTGAACTTGTCTACTCTGGTACAGGAGATACAGGGAAGTAATGGCTGCCTCCCCCACTTCATTATAACGTCATTGAGTGCAGGGAGTACATCTGTTTTTGCTCATCATTCTGTCCCCTGCACTTAGCGCAAAGCTAGGAAAGAGTTTGAGACGTATTTTGACTAAGGCTTTGTAAACATATCCATATAAGTTACCTGTATCTCTATACTTATCCTCTATCTCTCCTTATCCTGAGCCATGGAGAGTGCTCAATAAATATTTATAGAATGGATGGATACACAAATAAAGGAGTTTTCAATATGAAAAAGAGATAATTTTCATACCTATGAAATCAGCTTTTCCCCTCTCCCACCAAACAAATGCTAGAGAAATATTTTGAGATTGTCCATTTGGAAGGATGTCCCGGCCTGTTCAGAGCTCACATGGGGGTGGGGGAAACTCTTGCAGACCGTGTGTGCATGTGTGTGTGTGTGTGTGTGTGTGTGTGTGTGTGTGTAAGAGGTTAAAAGAGTATTCTCTGAGGAGACAGCGAGGATTCTGATTACCTATTAAAATACAAATACAGTCCTTGGTTTGCGAGTATAATTCATTCTGGAAACAAACTACTCGTATTGCAAGGCATTGCTCATTTACCACGTTAAAATGTATTAGAAATGTTTGCTCATCTTGCAGAACACTCACAAACCATGTTACTCACTATCCAAGGGTTTACTGTATATCCACCCGAGAGCCCTGGAATCTCTTACCTAGTAAGGTCCTGCTAAATATTTGTATGATGAGTGCAAACGTGAGGGAGCCTTAGCCCCTGCGGATGCTCTGAGAGGATGGGGAGAAGAGACGGGGCCTCCCTGGCAGCCTGCTCTCTCCAACCCGCCAGGGTCTCCTCCCGGATGACCCTGTGGGTGCTTGTGAGGAGCCGATGGCCCACGAAGTGGTCTTTTGTGGTCAGTGGGGCTGGTGTTTGGCTTTCCACACGTTCCCCCTTTATACCCACTCTGTGCTCAGCTTTCTCACAAGAGCTGGTGCTGGCTAGGCGTGGAGAAACGGGCTCTCTTAAATACTCTTTTTTGGGGGTATGAATTTGATCAACTTTTTGGAGGGCAGTTTTGCAATATCTGCCAAGAATGTAAAGACATATACCCTTGATGGTGGCAAATTCCCCTCCTGTAAATTCCCTGTAAACAGCCCCTGGCTCTGAACTCATCTCCATCGGTCTTCATATCAACCCCGAAGAGAAGGCCTCTCTGCCACCATTTTTACTGCTGAGGAAACTGAGGCCCAAAGAATTATAGTGCCATGCTGAGGGGGAGACAGCAGAAAAGTGCCGTTTATGCTATGACCCATTGGCTGCTGGCGGGGGAGGGAGTATGTATTAATTATCTATTGCTGTGAAACAAAATATTCCAAAACAGCATCTTAGGACAACTTTTATTATCTCACAATTCCTGAGGCCAGGGTTTCAGGAGTGCTTAGCTGGTGGCTCTGGTTCAGGGCTTTTCATGAGGGTGCTGTCAAGCTGTGGGCAGGGGCTGCTGTTATTTTAAGGCAGGTTCACTCTGCGGTCATTGGCAGGCCTCTGGTCCTCAGTGGCTCTTAGCCAGAGACTCAGTTCCTCACCATATGGGCCATAGGCTGCCGACTATCCTATGACATGTCAGATGGCTTCCCCCAGGGTGATGTGCTGAGAGAGATAAGATAGATAGATGATAGATAGATAGATAGATAGATAGATAGATAGATAGATAGATAGATAGATGATAGATAGATAGATGATAGATAACATACACAGAATCCAAGACAGAAACTGCAGTCTTTTATAACCTAATCTCAGAAGTGACGTGCTCTCACTTCTGCCGTATTCTAATGGTCACACAGTACAGTGTGGGAGGGGACTGCACAGGGTGTAAATACCAGGAGGTGGGTCACTGAGGACATACTGGAGGCCGGTGACCCCAGGGCAGCTTCTGGCAGAGTCTTATGCTGAAATGCATTCCATCTTTGGGTGGCCCCTGGGTGGGAAGTTAGATGGACATGCCTGGACGAATCCTGTGGTACAGTGCACGGCACCAAGGAGAGACAGCTGGGAGGCAGGCAAGGGTGTGGCCTGGGCCTCCAGGGCACTTTCCCAGGCTCCTGTTCCGACTTGGAGAAATCACAGGCCAGCCTTTCTACGTCTTGGTCCTCAGTGCCCTCCACCCAGGACCAATGGCAACTTGACTGCCTTCACCTTCCCTCCTCTCAGGGGCGCGGTGATACAAATGCAGGGGACTCCCAGCAGCCAGGGGCACTGTTGGTGCCATAATCACCGGCATGAACGAACTGCTCTGAACTGACGGTCTCACCAAGCTGGCCATGTGAAAGGAGCTTGATAAGTACTTGGTAACTAGCTAATGGCTCCTCTTCAATGGCTCGCGTATTGAATGCTTGCTGTGTACCAGATCCTTGGCTAGGCCCGCAATTCATGCATTACGTCAGTGTTTACCCCCAGTACACGCTATACGGTTGGCAACATTAGCCCCATTTTATGGATGGGAAACTGAGTCTGGGAGGTTCAGCACATTGCCTAAAGTCCCAGCGGACTTATCCCAGGATCAGTGTGACTCTAGGGCCTCTGCTTGCCTCGGATGCTGCACTGCGTCCCTCCCACCCTCCTCCAGTAGGAATCAGGGCCATCTAACAGGACATGAGTCTGGGACCTGGAGGCCACCTGACAGGCCTCCAAGTCCTCCAATCTTCATTAAAGAGGTGGAGAAGCTGCAGAGATGGAGAAGCAACTTCCCTCTGTGAGTATGGGGCAAAGCCCAGACCCCAAGGCCTCCTAAAAGTCCAACCAGTGGTCTTTTACAATACTTCTATCTGGAAGCCCAGTCCTCACACCAGCTCCTGCAAAAATACTTCTGCCATAAGCATGAGACTGGGTTCATTTACAAGGTTGGAGCTAATTCCCAGCAAGGTAACATGCCAGAAAAGGCTAGTATCCACTCAGATGGGGAGGCTGGCTCCGGGCAGAAGTTGGCTGGCCCTCAGGAACTGAAGGATGGCTGGAACAAGCCTCGATGGTCATTTCCAATCCTAAAAATACTGGGCTCCGCCATTTGGAACCTTCTTAGTAGATAAGAATGGGGACTCATAGACAAACCTGCTGCGGCATTTCTGGGGGGAGACACAGGGCCAAGAGTTAAGACCCAGGGTGGCTAGTGGGAAGAGCACTGGACAGGGTATCAGAGGTCTGACTAACACTGTGACTCCAGGCCAACCACTTCCCTCTCTGAGCCTCAGTTTCCCCACTTACAAAATAGAGAGGACAAACCCTTTTAGAGACACCTCCAGCTCTGACAAGCTCTGATTCATTTCTGGAGTTTTTGCCTCTCCCTGGTAACCTGGACACCTGCCAATGCACAAATATTTATAGAGCCTTAGCATCTTGTCAGGTGAAGTGGGAGAAATAAGTAATTTTTAAGCCAAACTCTGTCCTCCTGGTTCTCACCAAGGATACTCAGATAGTCACAGGCACGCACACAGAAATAGCGACCCAGTACCCAGTGGGAGGTGCCTAAAGGGGACCAGAGGAAAGGAGACCAAGATGGCCTAGGCTGCTCCACAAAGTTTCCTGGAGGAGGTAGAATTTGAGCCAGGCCTTGCAAGATGGGCAGAATTCGCTAGTCTAGAAGGGAGCAGCGGGGTGTGCTATGCAAGGCCTGCTGAAAAGTCAGGACACACACATCCAGCTGTGCGGGCTGTGCACTGAACAGCTCCAAGGGGAACTAGTCACAATGTGGAGTATCTGTCTAGCAACCCCTGTGTACAACCTACCTAGCCTTATTCGAAAGTTTGGAGAAAATGCTGGGCTAGGTGTCTGGCAGGGCTGCAGGAGCAGGGAAGCATAGCCCCTGGGCTACCCCTTTGCCCCTCTGGCCTGTGAGGTGGTACCATTCTCCCGGCCTTGGGGCATCAGCTCGGTTCATTCCCTGAGCAAGGCCCCAAGTGTTAATGAAAAGAGTGCATTGGGACCCCGTTGCTCTGTGGGAGCCTCTGAACAGTGCCTCTGTTGCTTTGTGGGATCCTAAGCAAGTGACATAACCTCTCCAGGCCTCAGGTTCCCCCTTGAAAGGGGACCTCCTAAGAGTTCCGCTCCACTGGGTTGTGGAGGAGATGAAAGCAGACCGTGTATGTGAAGTGCTTAGCCCTGGGCTTGATAAATGGTGCATGTTATGATGATTGACTTGGGAGACAAAGGAGGTGGATGGGTGGAGTGGTTCCTGGAAGCTACTGGGTACTGGGGAGGGGAGAAGTGGGGGTTGGGCTGGGCACGAGCTACTGCCAAATAGCAATGATTTTGCCATAAACTTTTAGATGGCTCCCAGGGCACCAGCAGGGGCTTCTGGGAGAGCTGTTTTAGGAAACATGTTTCATGAAGAATATTGGAGCCAGGGACCAGAGTTCTTTTCCTTGCTCATCAGTGACAACATGCCACTCCCTGCATCTGGGCCTTTGTCTGTCCCCCACCCCTGCTGGGGGAAGGAACCTTAACAGTAGATGGGTCCCTTGGCCACCCTGGGCACTACCCACC
This sequence comes from Aselliscus stoliczkanus, assembly GCA_033961575.1. Lineage (NCBI taxonomy): Eukaryota > Metazoa > Chordata > Mammalia > Chiroptera > Hipposideridae > Aselliscus > Aselliscus stoliczkanus. The sequence continues at coordinate 120,910,051 of CM066736.1, forward strand.
CCAAGCCTGGTTAAGGAGACCAAAGATGCAGATACCTGGGAGAGGGTGAGCTTTCCAGGGACTATCACGACTCCGGGCAGACCGCTCAGCCAGACTGGATATGAACTGACAGCAGTGGGGTCTCTACCGGCCAGCTTTAGCTTCATGCTGCTCACCCCAGCTCTGCAGACACAGGGGCCCAAGGAGGCCCCAACTCAGCCCAGCCCCACTCTGGTTTGCCCTCCTGACCCAGGAGTCTACTGACCGTCAGGACAGAAGTTTCTCTCAGGCTTGGAAGCAGCCCAGGCTCAACCTCCTCTTCCATTGGCATGCTCAGCCAGAGGGTGACAGGCCTTGGCTTGGGGAGTGGGGGCACCAGCACCCTTGGTCCTTCAGGACCCATTCTAGAAGGTTTTCTAGGCTTGGGGCCAGGATAATGATAGTAATAAATTGTTCATATTCCAATAAAACAGCTTTATTGAAATATAATTCACGGATCTTCAAGTTCACCTTTTAAAAGTACCCAACTCAGTGGTTTTCAGTATGTTCACAAAGTTGTGTTATGCAACCGTCAATCCCTGTTATCAGTTTCAGAATGTTGTCTTCACTCCAAAAGAACCTGGTACCCATTAACAGTCACTTTCCATCCCTGCCCTGCCCCTGGCAGCTGCTAATCGACTTCCTGTCTCTGTGAACTTGATTAGTCTAGGCACGTCACACAAATGGAATCATCTAATATGTGGCCTTTTATGACCTGTGTCTTTCACTTAGCATAGTGTTTCCAAGGTTTAGTCATTTCAGTGCTTCATTTCTTTTTATTGTTGAGTAATATTCTATCATATAGATGTATGCATTTTGTTTATCCACTCATCAGTTGATGAACTGGGTCATTTCCACTTTTTGGCTATTATGAATCATGCTGTTATGAATATTTATGTATAAGTTTTTGTCTTCACCCATGTTTTAAGGTCTCTTGGGTATATAACTAAGTAGTGACATTGCTGGGTCACATGGTAACTGTAGTTTAACTTTTTGAGGCACTGCCAGACTGTTTTCCAAAGCAGCTGCACCATTTTACCAGCAGTAAATCCAACCAGCAGTGGATGAAGGTTGCAATTTCTCCACATCCTTGTCAACACTTGTTATTGTCTTTTTTATTCTAACCATCTTAGTGAGTGGAAACTGGTCTCTCATTGTGATTTTGATTTGCGTTTCCCTAATGACTAATGATGTTCAACAATTTTTATGTACTTATTGACCATTTTTATATTCTCTTTGGCAAAATGTCTGTTCAAATCATTTACCCATTTTAAACGTTGGGTTATTTTTCTTTTTATTATTGAATTGTAAGAGTTCTTTATATATTCTAAATACTAGATTCTTCTCAGGTGTATGATTTGCAAATAATTTTTCACATTCTGAGATTGTCTTTTCACTTTCTTGATAGTGTCCTTTGAAGCAAAAAAGTTTTTAATTTTGACTACGTCCAATAAAATATTTTTTGCTTGCTACTTGTATGTTTTTGTTTTTTGTTTTTTGTTTTTTTTTTGAGGGCAGTGTCACTGGCCCTCATATGTGGGACCGAACTGGGGCCGCTGGCTTCCCAAGCCAGTGCTTAACCACCGTGCCACTCGGCCGGCCCGCTACTTGTATTTTTTTGGTGCCATATCTAAGAGGCCATCACCTAACCCAAGCTCATGAAGATTTACTTCTATGTTTTCTTCTAAGAGTCTTATAGCTTTAGCTCTTATATTTTAGTCTCTGATCCATTTTGAATTAAGTTTTGCATATGGTGTGAGGTAGGGATCCAATTTTCACCCTTTTGCATATGGATATCCAGTTGTTCCACATCATCTATTTATTTTTTTTTTAGCTGAGCCATCCTGCCACCTGTTGGCAGCTCAATGGCAACTCAGCTCAGGCTGGCATCGAACCGCCATTTCTCAGAGCTCAGCTTGCACTGTTGAGCAAGCTCTTAACTAACTGAGCCACTCAGCTGGCCCCACATCATCTATTAAAGGCTGTTCTTGCCCCCATCGTATTATCTTGTCGAAAATAAATTGACCGTAAATGCAAGAGTTTATTGCTGGAATTTTCAATTCTATTCCATTGGTCTCTTTGTCCGCTTTTATTCCAGTACCACATCGTCTTGATTACTGAAACTGAATTAAATTGTGAAGCTGGGAATTATGAGTTCTCCATCTCTGTTTTCTTTTTCAAGATTGTTTTGGCTATGTAGGTCCTTTGCATTCCCAAATGAATTTTAGGATCAGCTTGCCAATTTCTGCATAGAAAAAGAGGCAGCTGGGATTTTGATAAAGATTGTGTTGAATCTATAGTTCAGTTCAGGGATTATTGCCATGTTAACAAACTGCCTTCCAATCTATGAACATAAGATGTTTTTCCATTTATTGAGGTCTTTATTAGTTTCTCTTAGCAATGTTTTATAGTTTTTTTATTTTATTTTATATTTTTTTGAGGGCAGTGTCACTGGCCCTCATATGTGGGACCCGAACCGGGGCTGCTGGCTTCCCAAGCCAGCGCTTAACCACCGCGCCACTCGGCCGGCCCTGTTTTATAGCTTTTAATGTACGAGTCTCACACTTCTTTGGTTAAGCTTATTCCTGAGTATTTTATTATTTTATATTGCAAAATAAGTATGGAATTGTTTTCTTAATTCCATTTTCAAATTGTTCATTGCTAGAGTGTAGAAATACAATTGATTTTTGTGTGTTGATCTCGTATCCTGCAACCTTACTGGATTCCTTTTATTAGCTTTAATTGTGTGTGTGCACATGCGTACTGGCACGCATGCATTTCCTTCATGACTTTCTATATATAAGATCATATCATCTGCAAACAGAGTTTTTCTCTGCTGCTGCTGCTGCTTCTTCCCTTCGTCTTCCTCCGCCTCCTCTTCCTTCACCTTCTTTTTCTTCTTTTATAATCTGAGTGCCTTTTATTTATTTTTCTTGCTTAATTGTCCTGGCTAGAACCTCCAGTACAATGATGAATAGAAACAGTGAAAGCAGACATCCTTTTCTTGTTCCTGATCTTAAGAGAAAAGCTTTCAGTCGGTCAGTAAAATGCCATTAAAAATGATGTTAACTGTGGTTTTTCATAGATGCCCTTTATTACGTTGAGGAAGTTCTCTTCTAAACCTAGTTTATTGAATGTTTTTATCACGAAAGGGTGCTGGGTTCTGTCAAATGTTTTTTTCTGATTCTATTAAGATGATCATATGTTTTTTGTCCTTTTATGTTGTTCATATGGTGTATTGCGTTAAATGATTTGGGGATGTTAACACAAAGTTTCTGGGATACATCTTTCTCATGTGAGGCCCCTGGAGTCTCTGCTTGTTAGCCTGATGGTTAGATAATGATTGGACAGAGATTTCCTTAGATGCTTAGATCCAGCAAGTCTCTCAGCAGCCTTTCCCATGGGGTTCTGCATGTATGTGTTGGGGCATACTTTCAATTTCTGGAAGACAGTTTACAACTTGGCCTTAGCCTTCACAAGGATGTGTGGAGGCTCAAAGTCAGTCAGAGGTGAGATGTCAGGCCCTTCTTAGATCTCTCCTGGGCATGCTTACAGCCCTGTCATGCATGTGGAATTCTAGATTCCCAGAAATCTACTGACACTTTTCACAGCCCCCTGTGGACATTCTATTCCCATTTTACTTTTTTTTTTTTTGAGGGCAGTGTCACTGACCCTCATATGTGGGACCCGAACCGGGGCCGCTGGCTTCCCAAGCCAGCGCTTAACCACTGCGCCACTCGGCCGGCCCCTGTTTTACTTTTAAATTTTTGGCCCTGAGTGGGCCTGGAAGAGGGAAAAGGAACTAACATTTGATGAGCACTTACCATGCATCAGGCTTGTGCTAGGTCACCCCATAACCTCTCACCCCAAGTAAACCTCTTTACTTGATTCTTAGAAGAGCTCGGTTGATCCTTTACTGGAACATTTAGTTTACAAAACAAAAAACAAAAAACGTGAGGCTCAGACAGGTGCCCAAGGGCACACAGCAGGTTAACCGGTGAAGTTCCTTTCCTTTTCCAAAGCCCATACCTCTCTCCCATACCAGTGTTTCCCAGTCACAAGATTATGGGATAGTCACTCAACAACTTTCATCGCATGTTTGTGGGTATGTATACTTTGTAAACTCTGTCCATGACATTGTGTTTAGGAGGAGGCAGAAATCTACTATGTATTTAACTCTAAAAAGTTAGTCAATCTAAAACCAATTATTGAGTAAGATATGGTTCAGGTAGGGCGCTGTCAGCAAAAGTTGAGAACGACGGAAGTTAGCATGATACCACTTTGTCCCCATGAGCCTTCCCCTCCGACACTGGGAGTTGGGAGGTGGGGAGAGCAGGGAAGAGCTGTGTATATAGCATCGTCCAGCAGAATTTTCTGAGATAATAGAAATGTTCTACTATCAGTGCTATCCAATATGGAAGCCACTGACCACATCAAGCACTTCAAATGGGGTTAGTTTGATGGTAGACTTAAAATTTTTCATTGTGTTTCATTTTAATACATTTAAATCTGAATTGAAACAGTCACGTGTGATGAGTGGCTACTGTGTTGGACAGTTTAGCCCTAGATCAGAGTCATCAGCTGCTCCAAAGGTCAGCCAGTGTTCTGAGGTCATCCTTGAGTCCAGCCTCTCAGCGTGCAAAGTGTGGTGCCAGGAGCCCTTACCCAGGGGCAGCAGAGAAGGGTTCTGCCCCCAAACCCTGGTTGGTGTGGCTGTGCATCCTTGCCTGAGTGACTTAGCCTTTCTGTGCCTTAGTTGCCTCATGTGTAAAACAGGAATAATAATGCCTGCCCAGTGTATCTCATAGGCTTGGGATGAGGGTCATGGAATAAGACGGAAAGTTTTATAAATCACAAAGTAGTAGAGAAATGAAAGAATTTGTTGGAAAAATATTTTTGGAATGGAGGAGTCCCTTGGAACAAGGGTTCTTAGGCTGGGCTGGGGTGTGGAGATGTGATACGAGTGAGTTTGGGGTGATGGAATCTGACCTGTAACACAGCCTTGACCCGGGCTGTTCCTGTCAGCCACGCAGCCTGGGGCCGAACTTGGGCATGGGCTGTTCCCGACCAAATGCACCAGGTGATCTAATGAAAGGCCCCCAGGGAACCGGTTCTGACTGTAGGTGGGATCCACATATTTAGTCCTCATCATCCCCCATATTTACTCCTCCCATCTCAGTAAACGGCAACTCAACCTTCCCAGTTACTCGGGCCAAGGCCAGGCAGTCCTTCTTGATGCCTTTCTTCCCCTCTCATGCCTCGCCTCATCAGGCAGCAAATCCTGTGGACTTGACCTCTACCAGAGCCCAAGCCTTCTCAGCACCCTCACAGGACTACCACGTTATCACCGCCTCACTGTGGGGTTATTGTAATATCCTCCTGTCTGGCCTGACCTTCCATAATCTTTTCCACATTATAATCAGAGGGTCCTTTTACGATGGTAAATCAGATCAAGTCTTCCTCAAAACGCTGCAAAAGCCTCCTGCATCTTAGGGAAGCTGACGTCCTTTCAGTAGCCTGCAGAGCCCTCCTGTTCCATTTCTGACCTCGTCGCCAAATACTCCGCTCAAGCCATCCAGCCTGTTGATGGTCCTTGAACACACTAAGCCTCCGGGCCTTTGTACTCACTGTTCCTCCGGCCTCCAATGCTCTCCTGCCTGATATCATCATGACTCACCCTTATTACCTTTAGGCCTCTGCTCAAATGTCACTTTATCAGAGAGGCTTTCTGTGTACACCTGAGGCATGGCACGCCAATTCATGCCAATACCAAGGACAGTGCCTGGCGCATAGTAGGTGCCTGATCACTCTTCTTGGATGAATGACATTCTGGCAGCTGTGTGCTGGGTTGAGTCAGGAGACTTGCTGTGTGACTTGGACAAGCTGCTCACTCTCTCTGGACTTCAGATAGTCCATCTTCACAATGAGGCCTACATAAGGGACTGGACTATCTTGAAGGGTCCTCCTAGTTTCAAGGAGCCTGTGACCGTAGGCTCCTTAGAATCCCGATTCTGTTTGCATGCTTGTCTGACGGTGAGGTGGCCCTGCAGAGGAGTGTTGGATCTTGGGCTGGCCAAGGGGTTGCTTAAGGAGGAGGACACGGTCTAAACTGGGGTCCCTGGGACAGGGACTGAAAAGACAAGGGGACAAGGTCTGTGGGACATGGGCCTCTTGGAGGTGGCTCCATTGGCCTGGGTTCATTTCAGATACTCAAACCAGAGTCCCCTGGGCCTTGTTTTGTTTTGTTTTCTTTGCTGTATGACGGGGCTCCTCCTGGTCTTTCTTGTTTGGTGGCATGGCAATCTATCCAAGTCTAGACCCTGCCTCTTCCTTTGCTTGCTCCCCAAGCAGTATTTCTTCAGGGTTCTCTGGCTCAATGAATTTGGGAAGTTCTGACCCGACCGTGTCTTCCTCCCCTTCACCAGGAGGTTTCATCTCCCACCTGCCCCTCAGACCCCAAACTGCAGAGCCGTACTTCCCCTTCGGTTTCTCAAGGACACAAGACCCCCTCCCCTTCCCCCCTCCCCCATCTCTTTCCCAAGCCCCAGAAGGGGCCGCCTTCTGCTTGGCTATTTTTATCCCGGGAGTTTTCTCAAGGAGAAAGCAGCACGGTCGCTGAGCCAAAGCACGGGACTGTGTTCCTATGGAAAGCCTCTCCTCATGGGGAAAGAATCCAGGGGATTTTTTTTTTTTGTGGTGGGGGGTCCTGGCTTGAAGCCTTCAACTTTTCTGTGTCTCTTAGTAATTTATCAGGGTTTCAGTTGTCGACGTGTTGGTTTTTTATAGAAATAAAGGCAACACCGGATTATAAATCAGGCCTGGACATTGGCTCTTGTGCAATTATGATCAGCCTGGGTTTGGGTTTTTAAAAAGTCCTTACCTTATTTGTGTCAATAGCAGGATGGAAACAACGTGGTGTAATGGAAAACTGGTTGGACTGGAAGCGGGGGTAGGGTGGGGACAGAACTCATATGTCCCTAGGAAGAATGGACAATTTATGGTGTCCAGTTTTTATACACGGGGAGGTAAGAAACTTGCCCAAGGTCTTCTTGGAACACTGAAAAAACAGGGACTTACACCCAGGGTTTGGAAAGTACGTGACTGCTCAGCCTCCACCTGGGCTTGTCTCGCCCCACCCCCCACATAGTTGCTGTGTGCCTTGAGGTCAGCAGCTTCACCTCTCTGAGCCTCATGTCCTCTCCTGTAAGTGGGGATTGTAATATTGGCCTTGTGGGCATGTGGAGGATTCAGTGAGATACTGTGAGTACAGGGTGTGGGGCAGAGAATAAAATAAATGTTAGTGTGTCGCCACCCCTCCTGTCCCACCATCCCTTCTGTGGAAGTTCCTGGGCCATGTCATGTCCTGAAGAACCAGGTGTCTGTCCGGCTCTCCCAGGCGTGTCTGTGGAGGTTCCTTCCTTGTTTTTCTTGTCCTTGCAGTGTTTCTTCTCTGTGTCCGTAGAGCCCCTGAGGTCTGGAGCCACCTTTGAAGATGCCTGCTTGTCCTGAGAGTGAGGATATCTGAGAGAAACAAAGGAAGCATCAAGTAGACATTCCATGGGTTTGGGCCTCAGCTTTCTCACTGTGTCGGTTCATGTCCTCTGAGAAGCAGGCACCAAAAGGGGGTTCAAAACACAACCTGATTATTGGGGAAACACCTGTGAAGGATAATCGGGAGGGGTGGGAGGAGGTGGGAGAAACTTCAGACTCCTTGACCCTGGTAAAGAGAGAAGGAAGGCGGGGTTAGGGCAGGAAGAGGCTTGCATGGCAACACAATTCCAAAAAAGGCTCAGCCAGGCCCACAGGGAGCCCTTGAGTCAAAGGAGGCTGATGCAGGAATTTGGGGTCTCCTAGGAACAGGCCTGTGCTAGTCACCCGGCTGCCGGATCCCTGGCTGGGAGCAGCCCTGGAGGAGCAGAGCTGATCAGTGAGCATGCAATGCTGAATCCAGGGGGACAGTGGCTGGGGCTGTCAGTCCATTAAGCTACCCCCGCAGGAGACTCCCCTGGTGCGTTTTCACAGCCTCCATATTTGCTTACTCACTGGGCAACCATGGGAAATGCACTCAAGTTCTCTGAACCTCAGGCTCAGCATCTGGACAATGCGATGATAATCATAGAATCCAGGACTTGGGGTTGGCTTCAGTTTTCAATTGCTGTGTAAGAATCATTCCCTGAACTTCTTGGCTTAAAACAACAGTGATGTGTTGTTTCTTGCGATTTGTTATGACTCACGGGCCAGTGGAGCTCAGATGGGTGGCTCTTTGGGGTCACGTGTCATTGCCGAGGTTGCTTCTGTGGCAGAAATCAGATGGGCCGGCCACTGGGGCTGGAATGTTCCAGATGCCTCTCAGCCTGTACGCTCCCCCTCCACGAGAGCTCTCGTCACTCCACCGTCTAGCCTGAGTGTCTTCACAGCATGGCAGCTGGCTTCTGAGGGCAAGCATTCCAAGAGGACAGGGCCAGGTCCCAAGCACCTGTTGGCCTCTGTTCACATCAGGCTTAAATGTTCCATTGGCCAAAACTGTCACACGGCCAGGCCCAGTGTCAGCTTGGGAGGAGACCACACAGGGCATTCATTGTGGCCACCAGTGTTCCATGGCCACGGGGCCATGGGGGTGAGATGATAATGTTGCTAAGTGCGCAGCTCAGTGTCCGAAGGACTTCAATCCACGTGCCCAACAAGCAGAGGATGGGCCGCCATGAAACTGCTCTCTGAAAGGCTCTGGGGATGAAAGGAGTCCCCTCTGAGGACAACTTAGCAGAGTGGGCTGGTACTTGGGCCTTGTCTCCGCCTAAGAATTTCTAGGAAGAAGGGAAGTGGTGAGACCAACTTCTTAGAGTCTGGTTTGAAGGAACACCCAGGTCAGCAGGAGCCAATAATTCGGAGCAGGACTCTCGGGGGACAAGGAGAAGATTTCCTGCCGAGAAGTTTCCCAATGGGAAGGAAGTCGCAAATGTGTTATGACTGGAACAAAAAGTCTGGTGGAAACTCTCAATTCGTCATCTTCTAGATGTCCTGGGTGAGGGTCAATGGGGTCAGCTCCCACCAAAATACTCCTCGTAATGGCTTTGGTCTCTGGAGATTGGCAAGCGCATAGTAGGGCTCAATAAAAATGGACTGAAAGAATGACTTTTTTTTTTTTCTAAGATTGTATTGGGGAATTAGGGGAGGGGAACAGCGTTGGGGAATCAGGGAAGGGGAACAGACAAGTTGCTGTGTTTTTGTTCTTTAGTTGCGGAGGACATTGCTTCATTGGTCCATGTTGGTATCCTCATTGCGCTCTTCCCGGATGAGGCAGGTCGGTCGCCGGCCTCTGGATGGTCGCTCACCGCAGCTATTGGCAGCTCACGCTTGGCTGCCAGCCACTCACGCTGGCTGCCGGCCACTCACTGTAGCCTATGGCAGCCCACTGCAGCAGGGGCTGCAGCCTACACCGTCACCGGGGCTCGCACAGCCCAGCTCCAGGTGGAGCTCAGTGTCACTGGCCCTCATATGTGGGATCCAAACCAGGGCCGCTGGCATCCCAAAACCAGCTCTTAACCAATGCGCCACTCAGCCGGCCCAGAATGATGTTTTAATGATCAGGTGAAAGGATGGTTTGGTGAGCGGCTAGACAGGATTTGGAACGAAGGTTCAAATTTATATTCGTTATTTTCCGTAATCCTCTCAATCCTTCCTCCCTCGTGTCTCTTCACAAATGAGAAATCGATCCCAGAGGGCCGGCCGAGTAGCGCGGTGGTTAAGCGCTGGCTTGGGAAGCCAGCGGCCCCGGGTCAGGTCCCACATATGAGGGCCAGTGACACTGCCCTCAAAAAAAAAAAAAAAGAAAGAAATTGATCCCAGAGATGCCTAACAACTTACAGCCACACAGTTTGTAAGTGGTTAAGCTGGGACTTGAACTTGTGACTCGAACCCCAGGTCCTTGACAACAACTCCATTTAGATCACACTACACCATACCCCATGCAGAGAAAGGGACATCTCAGGGCATCACAGCAAGCAGGTCCAGACAACAAGCAGATGAGTTCAGTGCCTGCCAAAGCCAGACAGCACCGCCCCTCCAGGGAGCCAGGCCACCAGTCACCCCACTGCTGCTGTCTCCTGCCCGTCCTCCCCCAGCACACCCAGGCCTAGGTAACTTGGTCTCTCTCCCAGGTCCGGGGCTCTTGAAGGGGGCCCCTTGGCTTTGAAGTGTGGGTGACAAGAGTAGCTAGTGTCCATGGAAAATGAAACAAAACCCTTTTCTTCCTAAGCAGGATACTGAGTCCTGGGCAGGGGAGGACGGGATGGCTGGAACAAACTCCTCTGTGACAGAAGAGGCAGGAAGACGTGGGGAAAAGCAAACAGAAAGAGCCCAGAAAAGATTGACTTAACCGAGCCACAGCTCTGGCAAGGAGAACGGCTTATTCATATTTGAAGAGGTACTGAATGCTGGCAGCATGCCGAGTGCTGGAAAGGAGGGAGATGCTGCCATCAAAATTAGTCTAAGCAAAGTAGTGAGAGGAGCATCCAGAGCTGAGGCATTGGCAGGGGGCCGGAGGAGCTGTGGAGGGCAAGATGGGGAGGACAAAGGGGGCATTGAACACGCCGGGTCCTGGGCTCTTGTCGTGCTTTCCACTGTTGGCCGTGGAATATGATGCTGGATCTTTGGGGAGTCTGATGAAAGTTGTAGTCCTTCTCATCCCTTTAACCCCAAAGGTACATGCAGATGATATTTGGGGCGGCATGAGGGGGCCTATCCACAGCCCCTCGAAGACAGTAGTTCTTAATGAGTGGCATTCATCCCCAAAGGCAGAGGTGGAACTTGGCGTTGGTTTGGGGGAAAGCTTTCCTGGTGACGCTGATGTGGTCCTGGTTGAGAAGGACGCCCTGGGGCTCCACGAACTTCAGATGAAGACCTCTGGCTTTCTAGGAGCAATTTCTGGATTTCTGTGGTCTATTCTAGCAATGAAGACCTATGAATCCAAGCCAGGAATATACCTCCCATAGCCCAAGGTGTCCTGACTGGTATGGGAACCCCAGCCAGCTCCACAAGGCAGCTCGGGGAGATCTGTAGTGTCATCCCACCAGGCTCCGAATAAAAGCCAAAGTTCTTATCCACGTTCATCAAACCTTACGAGATCCTTTCTTCAGATACAGCGACTACATGCTCACACCTCAGGGCCTTTGCACTAGCTGCTGTCTGGCTGAAACAGTATTCCCCAGAGCTCCATGGGATCGCTCTTTCCCTTTCTGTGGGTTTTTGCCTAACTACTCTATCTACATAGCCTTTCCTCTTGGTCTCAATCGCCCCCCAGCTTGGGTTTTCTTCACAACAGTTGTCCAACTCCACTGATTTATATTATATATGCTGCCCATTTTCTGTCACCTGCTTTAAAAGGCAAACTGCAAGAGGGTTGTATCTCTTGTTGCCTTCTGTGTTGCCCATGCCTAGAACCGTGTCTAGCACATGGCAGTTGCTCAATAAATACTTATTGGATGAAAGAATAATGCTACCTTCTCCCTGGTGTGCAACAGGACAGAAGTGTCATTTTCAAATTTGGTTAGAAACTCCCTGGAAGTGTTTTGGATCTCTATTCTCATTTCAGAATTAAACAAGTAACCAAAAAGCAGCTACTTGACCCCTTCAACCCCCATAGGCTAAAGAGGGGTATGAGCAAAGAGCTGGTCTCTCTCTGCAAGGTCTTTCCAATTCAGTGGGGTTTGAGTGCCAAGGTCAGAGGACACGTAGCAAGGTGACTGCTCAGAACCTTGATGGAGAGTTGAGCTCTGAGGGGCTGGAATATCAGAGACGCTTTCTGGAATGATTTACGAACAGGACCTGCAGGGTCATGGTTGGGGGAAGATTGTTCCCCAGAGGGCAACCAGGTGGCAGCCTACAGGGTAACTGACGTCAGGTGCTGCCGGAGGAAGATGAATTGAGTGGGCCAGAACCACCAATCCCCTGCTTTCCCCAGCAGGAAAGAGAACTCAAGGACTTCCACATTAGACCAAGCCAGACGCTGGACCTGGAATCTTGCTTTGCCCTTGGAACAGAGATGCCAAAAGGAGCTCCGTTGGATGGGGAGCAGACGAGGGACCAACAGCATTCGCCAAATCTGGCATCAAATCTTTTCACTGTTGTTTTCCAGCTGTGTGACAGTGCCCAAGGCACCCAGCCTCTGGTCCTGGGGTCCTGTCTGTAAGACCAAGATCCTTAGAGGCCCTGAGAGCTCAGGGGTTGCAGGTAGAACAGATGTATTGCCTGAGCCCAGCCAGGTGCCCAGCCCTTCCCAGGTGATGCCCCTCAGGGAAGGGGCCCTGGAGCCTCTAGGAGGGGACCTGGCCTTCCCAGGCCTTTCTATTTTCCTGTCACTGGAGGCTTCTCTCAGTCTGCAGCTGTGGCTGCCTTGAGCTTTCTGGGCCAGGAAGGAAAATTAGGATTTAGCAACCCCTCTTGGCGAATCCATGTAACAACAGCTGTGGTGGGAGGGGCACCCACAGTTAGCAGAGGGCATCCAGCTGAGGCAAGTTGTGGGAAAGGCAGGAGGTTGAGGAAAATGAGGGTTTTCCTCTGGGCAAATCTTCATTCCACTGTCAACATTCACTTGGGGCCTACAATTGATTGATTCATTCCCTCCTTCAGTTGCTCATTAGTTAGTTACCAGTAACAATCAACAAACGCTATCTGAGAACCCAATCTGTGCCTATGGTCCAGAAGGGGACCCAGACCTCAGATAATTGCATGATGGCATTATTCATCCATCCATCCATCCATCCATCCATCCATCCATCCATCCATCCATCCATCCATCCATCCATCCACTCATTCATTCACAAATGTTATTGCGCCAAGCGTGGTTCTTTGCATCTAAGAAACATCAGTAAACAAAACAATCGAAGACCCTTGCTCTCATGGAGTTGAGAGGCGGGGACTGAAAACAAACAATGCACAAAATAAATAAGTTACAGTACATCTGAAGGGGGAAAGTTCTATTAAAAAACGAAAGGTAGAATGGAGGAGGGGAACCACAGTGTGGGAGGGTGGAGCAACTTATGGAATTGAGTGAGTGGCCATAGTAGGTCTCCAGGAGAAGGTGATTTCAGCAAGGACTCAAAGCAGGTGAGTCAGGCAGGTCCCGGGGGCAGAGCAGGGCAGGTGCTGAAGCCCAGGTAAAGCAAAGGCCCAGGGAACTGCCCGCCGAGTGGGCTCTATACTGCAGTGCAGACTTCTGGGCTCAATTACAGACCTGATTACAGAATCAGAACCCCTTAGCAGGGCCCAGGCATCTGCACTTTGTACAAGCACCCACTAAAGTTGGAGAAGAATCACAAGGCAGGGTGTTCTCAGACCACAGGCCTTGCTTCTGTTTGCCCCCCGAGGGAAGGCAGGACAGGAGATGCCCAGGGTGAAACACCCACAGTTCTGGCCCAGTTCTACCTGCCCTATCATTTGGACAGGTCCTCCTATTTAACCTTCACATCCGCCTCTGTGAGGTAGGTTTCATGGCCTCCCTCACTTTAACACAAGAAACTGAGGACCAGAAAGTCTAGGTCGCTCAGCCGAGGACCACGGTCAGGTGGGGGTGGGGGATTGGAACCAGCCCTCCTGGTGGTCCCTCCAGCACTTCCTTGTCAAGTTGTCCTTCTGCCCTTGGCCAACCCATTTCAACCTGCCCTCAATCATGGACCCCCCTTGGAATGGGGAAAGTTAGTCACTCATTTGTGATTTATTGAGATTCACTTGCCCCAGTGGTTCTCTATCATTGGTAAGGATTCAAATCACCTAGCCCAGGCCCTAGCCTACTTCCAAGAGCCTTCTCGCACTTTCTCAGCTCTCCAGGTGGCAGCCATGGCTCCAGGGCAGGGTGCTCTCAGGTGTGGGCGTTGCTGACACTTCCTCTGTGATGGTGCCAAGAAAGGCCATTTTAGGTAATAGCGGGCTCCTGGGGAGACCCCGTTGGAGGGGAAAAGGTGGATCTTATTGTTGCCCTTGGAAGAAGCACTTTGTGCTTAAAAGCAGGGCTGCAGGCCCACAGCAGTAAGCAAGCTTCATGGGAGGAGGACGGTAGTGGAGAGGTCCCTGAGCCCTGCTGGTCAAGGACGGTTTCACGGGGCGTGTTAGACCAAGGAAGAAATGAGTGGAGCCAGAGTCAAAGGTAAACGCTGGTGGCAGGGTTGCACGAGACGTGGATGTGGAGTGAGACAGGCTTTTCAGCTGGGTTCCAGGACCTCCAGTGGGGTTGAGTCACGGACTTACGGGGCTTTTGGATCCCCAAAGTGAATTGCAAGCCTTGAGTGTATATGTACCCTTCCAGAAACTTACGAGGCACTGGGGTGGGAGGGATACCTGAGTGTGGCTTGAGAGGTATATGTTTGGAAGCTGCGGAATATTGAAACCAAGAGTATAGGCAAGGAGATGTGAGAGGGTTGGTATACTCCAATACCAGGCAATTTGGGGACACTATTGCCCTTTTGGAACAGCATCATTCACGATAAATAAACTTGTCCCATGGAAAAGATAGATCTGGGCAGAGGTCCAACTGCCATGTTTCCTCCTGGCCTTTCTGCATATTCAATTTCCTTGTATCAGAAAACATTTTACCAAGAAAACACACTTCTTTTAGATACTTGATTTGGCCCCTACTTTCTGCTCCATAAATCTGCCTGGAGAGGTTCTCATTCTAACTGCTTGAAATAGCCTCCCTTCTCCAATGGCCTCGAGGGCCACATTGGCCTCCCTACCCCACTTTGATCCGTTATCTGTGTGCCGGAGCCCAGGCAGAGGGCTGGGTGGATGGGACAGAGTAGTGGAACCTTGGTGACAGCGAGGACTTCCAGGTCAAGGAGCCCAAGAGAGTCTAAACCAGCCTGCACTGGAATAACCGCTTAAGTTCTAGGATCCTGTGCTGGTATAGCTGACACTACAGAGCTGCCACATCTTTGATTTTGTTCTTAAGGTGACATGAGACAAAGACACTAATTATGTGAGAGCCCAGCCTTGGAAAAAGGCAGAGCCCCTGGCAGCACTTCTTGCCTGTTGAAGGGAGTTCACCTCCACCATCTTGGCCCTGCCCGCCAGACTCCTCAGGACCAACATGGATGATGGGCAAAACCAAAGGAATCCCACTTGACCCTTGAACTACCCCTCTCTGCCATCCAAATATCTGGAAGGACAGTGGGACCTACACACCTCCAGCATTGGCATCCCCATTAAAATGACCCTCTTACATCTAGGAAAGAGAGTCTGGGCAAGAGCAAAGCTTTTGCTTGTGGAAAAAAAGGTTAGCGCAGGCATCTTAAGTGCTCATATTTGTTCAATTTCTTTCTAAGTAGTAAATTCCCAACATGGTGAGTGAAGTTCTTTGTATCACTGTTGACAAAAGGTAGGCATCCTGAGTCAGGACTTGGTACATCTTTGTCCTGTGGCTTCACCTGGCCATCACGCCATCTCCCATGGCCAAAGTCCTAGTCATGGCTCATGTGCTCACTGACTTACCAACGTTCTTGTGGTTGTGCCTCTCTTACCAGTTACCTATGTGCCAAGCACTGTGCTAAGGATATAATGATGAAGGCTGACCTAGCCAGATAGTAACAAGCAGCAGTACTAAGTGTCATATAGGAGAAGTATAGGTTGCTATGGGAACATCATAAGCAGATCGAACATAGTGTGGAGAGGTTGGGCAGAGTGTTGGGTACTTTGAAGCGCTGGTACCACACTTGTAAAAGAAATAACAAGGTTTCACATATGTCAGGGGGATGTGACTTAGAAGAACATGGAATTTGGTGGAAGGGGCATAAATCTATATTCTTAGAAAAAGAAGTCTCGGTGTCTGGGGAAATGAAGAATTATATTGAATGTAAAGATGAGAGGCAGCTGTTGGCCTCAGATTTTCTTACCTTGTGACTTCCGCTATCTGACTGTTGGTTGATTCTTTAAGATTTTAAAAAGGTGTGCCTTAGTTCTTAGCCAGCATTTTGACTTCTTTTCAGACAGCGGGTGGTCTGAATAATCAGAGGTTCTCAAAAGTATAGTTCCAGGTACATTTTAGAACTAAAGATTCTCAGGTCCCACTACTGAATCGAAGTCTGGTAATGAGGCCTAGCCATCTCGGCCCTAATAAGGCCTCTAAGGGATTCTAATAGACTTTGAACTTTGAGAACCATATATCTAGCCCATGGTTACTAGTGATGGAAGTCTAAGGCAGCTGTCACAGTGAGCTGGTTGAAGGTGTTTACAGGAAGTGAGAAGGAAGGAAGATGGAAGGACTGAATGTTGAATATCTGGTATAGCTAATTTGGAAAAAACAGGCAAAAAGAATCAAAGGGTGGTGAACTTCGTCTATAAAGGGCCAGATAGTAAATATTTCAGGCATTGTCGGTTATATGGTCTGTGTCACAACTATTCAACTTTGCCATTGTAGTATAAAAGCAGCCATAGATAATACATATACAACCAATTGTGACTGGTCCAATAAAAGTAACTTTACAAAAAGAGGTGACAGGCTGGATTGGGCCCTTGGGCAGTAGTTTACTCCACGCGATTCTAGCAGAATGATTTACTCAGCTTCCCTTCCCATCCCTTCCCAGCAACAAAATCCGTTTCTTCCTTAGAACCCTATAAAGCAGGAATTACTCTGGTTGAAGCTCAAGGTGGAGAACTCAGAGCCTGTTGAGTGTCCCCTTTTCCTCAAAGTGGTCCCTAAGGCTCTTCCTCAGAATACATTTCAATACCAAAAAGGACAAAGTTCCACCATCTGGGCTTGGGGGCCACTTAGGCGTTGCTCTTGAATAAGGTAACTCCTGAACCAATTAGGGCCTATAACCAAGGCGTGGAGATGGAAGGAACCAGAGGCCAGCCCGAAATCAAGTCTGGACCTGAGGGTCAGGGGGCGTCCCCTTTGCTGCCCTCATGGTCTCTCTCTTTCTTTGCAGGTTCAGGAAAACCTGCTGAGGCCAAAACAAAGACCCAGACTATGAGTCACCAGTCAGAAACCCTGCACAGGCCCTGTGGCCAGATGAGGAGCCAAGGTCTCAGAAACCAGAGCCCCCAACTGAAGGAGATGCTGCTGCGCCTGCAGCACACCATAGAGGACTACATGATGCAGCTGAAGACCCGGCACCTGCAGCAGGGCCCGGGGCCGGAGGAGCAAAGGCGCAGGCAGGCAGCCAGGGAGCAGGAAGCCATCCTGGTCCGCTTAATGTGCCAGGTGGTCAACCTCTTACAGCCTTGCCCACCCCTGGACTCAAGTGGTCATGTTGGAGGTGGGCAGCAGACCCAGTCGTCCAGGCAGCCTGACCAGCTTGGTTGCCCACTGAGTGATTTGCAAGCTGCAGTCATCAGCTATGACCTGTCCAACCGTGGGATCGACATCTCGGCTGTATACCACTCCAGCTTCCAGGACTACAGAGCCTACCTAGGAGACAAATACCACGAGGACAAGAACCCCTTGGTGAGGATGGAGGGGTACACTCGAGAGCCCCAGTTACCAGGATTTATGGAATCAGGTGCCAAGTCCTATGCTCTCTCGCTTACTCTTCCCAGTCCCATGAAGTAGGTGCTGTTGTCTCCTTATAGATTAAGGAATGTGCAATTTCAGTTAAGAAATTCAGTGACATGCCCAAGAAAGGTAAGAGCTGGGTCTGGGTTCCCATCCCCTGCTCTGCGTGCTTTCCCTAAATACCTGCTCTTATCCTCTGGGAGTCATGGCCCCATGGAACTCAGTCTGGTGAGGAATGTAGTCAGCCATTGGGAAATGATATTAATGTTTCCAAGAACACTAAGGGGTGCCTGCTTGGAGTGGTCTGTGTGTAAAGATATCTTAAAGGCTATCAGCCATCCTATGGTGGTGATAGGAAGGTGGGTCCTCCAGGAGGGGGAACAGAATTATGAAACTTTTAAGGTGGGAAGGGCTTGGAGTGATTGGAAAAGAGGCTCATGTGGGTAGAGTAGGGACAATGAGCACTGTGACAAGAGGTGTGGACGAGGTAGGCAGTTGGGAAAGGTTAGGATGTTCTCCTAAGGCTGATAGGGAGCCAATGAAAGGATCCCATCAAGGGAGGTTCACAACAGGTCTCCAACCAGTGGGTGGAAGACAGCACAAGTCATAGCCTTCCCCTAAGTGACATGTGGCCAATGGTCATGTGCTGTTCTGGGGGCCAAGTGAGTCAGGTATCTCTTGGGACTCTGAGGGACCGTACCTCCTCCGATAATTTGAAGAGCCCTTACAAGGAAGTGGAAATAGCAGAGATGGGTACGAGGCAGGGCCTGTGGGGCTTAAGGATCGAGGCTGTCAGGCCAGGCAGGGAGAGGCTGCCCATCAACAAGGTCACACGGATAGTAGATTACTCCACCTTTCTGAGCTTCACTCCTTTTAAGGCAGGGATTGTAATGAACTGTTTTCTCAGGAGTTTCTCAGGAGAATAAAGACAACTCACATGAATCACTTAGTCTAGTGTCTGGTACATAATAAGAACTCAATGACAGGAAGCTGGTATATAATCTATTATTTCTCTATATGGCTTTAAAGGAGAAAATGATGCACTAGGATTTTGGGTTTGTGGAAAGTTGTCTAATACTTTAAAGTTGTCAAACATGAATTGAATGGCCTCATGGGCAGTGAGCCCTCCATTTGAAAACACCTGGGACATATTTAAAGGGGTCCCACTGGGGCTGGGCAAGAGGACTGATGTCCGATTCCTTCCATCCCCAGGGCTTCATTAACCTTGGCATCAGTGAGAACAAGCTCTGCATTGACCTGATGACTGAAAGGGTAAGCCAGCTTCAGGATCAGCCCACCTCAAATGTTCCTCAGCATGTGATAGATACAGGAGTGGGACTTAGAGTGGGGGAAATAGCTTCTAGAATGAGTCGTCTAAGCTTCGGGATTTTCTATGTTCAGAGGTATTCTCTGGGTGGAATATGGTGGGTAGGCTGCCAAGGGAGCCTCTGGCCCATGTGTAGGGGTGAGGAGGTTCTTAAAACACTTCCCAGTGAGTTACCTATTTGTGTACTCTGATGAGAAGATTGGAGCCTCCATGCATTCAGGAGCATGTGGCATGTGTCACCATTGCCCTTCTGGGAGGCCCTGTGTTATGGGGCAAACACCTACATGCATCCTGGGAGCAGGAGGAAGACTGTTGGGCTCCCCGGTCGGGATGACGTCACATTCTATTTGTCCACAGTTGAGTCGGAGTGACATGAACCACATTGAGGAGACCCTGTTGCAATATACTGATTGGAGAGGACACCCATTGTAAGTAAGCTCCAGATCTGAGGTCTTCGGGTCTACAGGGACCTGACCTCATACAAGGAAGGACTCAAGAGGCCAGATTCTTGGCTGGCTACCTCCATGTTTCTGTGGATAGCAATTCTAGAAAATGCCTAGAGCAAAACATCGTCAGGAGGCAGCGTGGTATACTCAATTCAGGCCCTATAATTCAAAAGGCCTGAGTTCTTGTCCAAATGTATGATCTGTCACACTGGGAGTTGATAGCCTCTTGTCAGTAGCCCTGTAACATGAGGTTAGACGCTTTGCTCTTTGGAAGACTGAAATCGAAACCCTGAATGAGGAAGGGGCATAGGAACCACAGGTTTCTCTGGGTCTGTCCACAGCCTGCGTGAAGAAGTGGCCCGGTTCCTGACCTACTACTGCAAGGCACCTGCTCAGCTTGATCCAGAAAACGTGAGTCAGTATCCCAGCCTCACTGCCATGCTAGAAAAGGGACTCTCTGCCTTTTCTAGAAGGTAGAGGGAGAACCACCAGAGACCCTCATGGCCAGGACAGAGAAAACCAATGGGTCCCAGCTGAGGAGGCTCCTGGCACCTGTCTCTACCCAGGACTAGTAAGACGGAGGACTAGCCCTTCATACATGAGGACTGGATTTCTTTTTTTTTTTTTTTTTTTTTAGGCAGTGTCACTGGCCCTCATATGTGGGACCGAACTAGGGCCGCTGGCTTCCCAAGCCAGCACTTAACCACCATGCCACTCAGCCGGTCTGAGGACTGGATTTTGACCTCTGCCATTTGTGCACGTTTTTCAGGTGGTTGTTCTAAATGGCTGCTGCTCTGTCTTCTTGGCTCTGGCCATGGTTCTGTGTGATCCAGGTGGTAAGTGAATGGGCTCTGCTCTCCCTCAGGGAAATAGCAGCGCATGGGCATTGGGCCTTAGGAATGAACGGCATCTTGACTCAAGGGCGTTTCCTCAAAAGTGCTGGAAATCTCCACCTATCAGAATACCTCCTACTATTTCTGTAGGAGCGAGGGGTTTGGGTTTCCATTTACTAAGGAAGACAATCATGGGACAGTTCTCAAGGAGGTGTGCCCCAGGAATGGTGACAATGGGAGCCTACTCATTATATTATTAGCTGTGTTTGGGGCCTCAATTCCAGTACAGAGAGCACTGGTAAACTGGCTTACACGATAGAGAATTTTAATCACCTCATCCTCCACCTCAAAAATAAAAATAGTCTAATTAGTTCTAGACCAGGGGTCGGCAGCAAACTTTTGAGACAGACAGCCAATCCTGTCCCTCACAACAATTTAAAAATTATTCGAGAGCCATAAAACACATGAAATCGCCATTATGTGAATAATATCCTTTAAAAATTTTATTAATGAAACTGATAGTTTTTTTTCATTTTCAATTTTACTTCAGAGCCACATGTACGTACCCAAAGAACTGCATGGGGCTTGTGAGCCACAGTTTGCCGACCCCTGTTCACCAAGTTAAGGCTGAGAGATCTGTTTCAATGTCCCCCTGACCAATGCCCAAACAGGAGTCTCGGATCTTACTCAGTGCTGGCTGTGTGGAGGGAAGTCACCAAGATGGCCAGTTTCATTCAAACAAATGGGTCCTTGGTTAGCTCATTAATAAGGCCAAATGGTGGAGAAGAAGACAAATGAGGTCACCAGGTACAGATACCCTGGGTCACGTGGAGAGGTGAGGGAACACAGCCTCCAGCATTTGGCCTGGACCTGACCAGACATGGTGAATGACAGGTGCGCCTCCAGCTAGTAAGGCTGATCTGTGCCCTGACTTCTGAGACATTCCCAGCAATATTCTTCCCTTGTCTGTTTCTATAGTGTGCCCCCAAAGAAGAAATTTGAGTTGTGTTCCCCAAATACTGTTTATAAGAATGGATAAGTTTTATAGAAAGTTATGTTTTTGTGCCTGAGCACAAAAGCATGAATCCCAAGCAGGAGGGATTGCTGGAGTAACAGGTTCTGTTGGTAGGGGCTCTGGCAGGTTCTGACTGAGAGACCCAGGACTGACAGTTTTGTCTTCCGGTGCTTCCAGAGGCCTTTCTGACTCCCACCCCCTTCTATGGTGGCTTCGCCTTTACTTCCCACCTGTCCGCGAAAGTTGAGCTGATTCATGTCCCCCTGGACAGCGAGGTCAGAATGGTGTCCCTTCCCCTGCTCAGCTCACCAAGGCAATGGGGTGTTGTGGGGCCTTGGGAAGGTGTAGGTGTAAGTGATGGTGGGGGGAGGATGGAGAAATCAGGGTAAAGGGGGTGTAGGGGCGTGTGGGATGGCCACCCTGGGTGTGAAGGCAAAGTATTGTTTGGGGCTTATAGGACTGAGGAGTGAAAGCTTTCAGACAGGCAGTCCCCAGGCAGTGTTCATCTTCCAGGCCACTGATACAAACGCCTGTCCATTCCAGCTCACTGTGAGCAAGTTGGAGAAAGCCATGCTTGAGGCTAGGCTTAAGGTAAGGAGGGCTCCCTGTGTTCAGGGTGGGCCTTGCTGTCTTTGAAAGGCCTTCAGTCCTAAAACTTAGCTACAACTTGCTCACCAAGTCGGTGTGGGCTCCTTCTTCAGAAGAGGCAGTGTCCCAGGGGCATGTCCCCTCAGAGCCCTGCCTGTGGCAGCCCCCAAAACTCCTTCCTGCTCCTCCTCTGTGGGCAGTATGGTAGTTGTTTCGTGATTCTACCTAGGCCTGTCATGAGGTGTCCTGTGTTGGGTGTCCTGATTGACCTTGGCTGAACTTGAAGATGTAAAGGATTTGTGTTCACTGGGTTGTTGGGTTCTTCCTAGGGGAAGCACGTCAAAGGCCTTCTGCTTATCAATCCCCAGAATCCTCTGGGAGACATCTACTCCCGGGATGCACTGACGGAATACCTGGAATTTGCCAAGAGGTAGGGGTTTGGCCCTTGAGGCTAGATGGAGACCCTCAACAGGGTTCCTCCTATCGCTGGTGGTCAAGGAGTCAGAACCAGAAATACTTGACCCTAAATATTCTTGCTGCTCACTCTACTCTGCAAAGCAGTGTACAACTAAATGAAATTGGGACGAAGGAAGATGCACCCACATGCTTATCACTTCGACCAAGCATTTTTTTTTTTGCCATTTTCTTTCTAGCCTTCTTGTCCATGTACATACAACTACATAACAATTATCATACAGTGTTGTTGCTTTTCCACTCGTTTGTGGAAGCACTTTATCCCAACATCTATTTCTCAAACTTCTTGGCCTGAGGTGCCGAGGAAGACAGACTCTCGAACCTGGGGGATGAAGATGAAGATGTGTCCCTAAAGAACTTTCATGTCCCATTCCCAAGATCATGTGCACATCACATATCTCAGGAGTCCTGAAACAGCCCTATTAGTTAGGGTAGAAAAACCTTCTATTTTCTAGAAGAGATGCACTTATTCAAGCCACATAACTAACCCAGACCAATGAATGGCATAGCATGGGGATCAGAGGAAGAACTCTGGAAGCTGTGGGCTGGAACTGGGCAGAACTGTGTTCATATTCCATCTCCCAAACCTGCTAAGTGGGGGAATTAACTTGACAGAAACTGAGTTTCTTCATCTGTGAGATGGAGATAACAGCAGTACTCCAGAGGGTTGTTGGGAGAAGAAACATGATGTGCACAAGCTCTTAGCCCACTTAATGCCACTGATTCAGACTTGGGTTGGGAGTTCCTGACTGTACCAGACGAAACCCCTCTGGGATATGTAGCTACTTCCCATTGGTCTCTGCTTGATGGGTGAAGGGTTAGGTAACATGTTCTCATGTGTGTCTTTTGGGTTCTATTCTTCCTAGTACTCCCAAGTCAGATCTAGGGTAGAGTATACCAGCCCCTGACCCTACCATGACTCTTGGAAGGGTTGGATGGGCTGCTGGCACAGTAGGAATATCTGATCTGTACCCAGAGCTGACCATGAAGAATATGAGTTCAGATCCCAGAGAGAACCTTGATATTGTTCTCCTGGTTTGCAGGTATAACCTCCATGTGATTATAGATGAGATTTACCTGCTGTCTGTGTTTGATGAATCCATCACATTCCACAGTGTCCTGAGCATGGAAAGGTGAGTTGGTCTCAGCTGGAGTTGGAATGAGAACCGTGAGGCTCCTGCGTTTGTATGGTGACTTCATGTGCCATAAATTTAACTGGCTAAGTGCTAGGAACTGAGTTAAATGTGAAAAAGAGCCAAGTGTGATCTTTCCTGCCAAGTACTTTTTCATCTAAACACTCGTTTGTATACAAGGTAACTTTAGGGCAATGTAGAAAGTACACTGGAGGGCAAGGTAGGAAGTTCACTCTCAAAGGTCAAGATAAACACCTATGAAAGGTCAGGGTGGGAGTCTCTTGATTAGTAGAACACACAAGGAGAATAAAAACAGGACTGAAATTTCTTAAGGGTAGTGTTTAACCTTAAGATAGGATCCCAGCAGCCAAAGTAAGGGACGGGCATACCTGGCAGCAGGAACAGCTTTACCAAAGGTGGAACTAAAGAAATAGGTGATCACATTTTAGACACAGTGAGCAGTCCACATTGTATAGAGCCAATTGCCAAGGAGTTGCCTTTGGACCAGCTGGAAGAAGGCCACCAGCCAGGCTGAGGGTCCTGGATTTCACTCAGTGGAGCCATCCCATCTCGTTACCCCCAAATACATTGTGTTTATTCCTGGCTTAACTGGGGCAACTGTTTCTTGAACTTTGGGCCTTGTTCAAGTTCCATGTCAAGCTCCTGCTGTCTTAGGAAGGATCTCAAGTCCACTTTCCTCTGCATGGAACCCAAGTCTTCATTTTTCAAACATTTCCCCATAATCTTGATTGTATTGTTTCTTCAGTTTGCCTGATCCCAAGCGGACTCATGTGATTTGGGGCACCAGTAAGGTGAGTCCCAGCTGTCTGCCCATGGGTAGGGAGGGCAGGGGAGCCAGGATCAGAAGGTAGACAAACCAGGTATTCCCTCCCTTCTCTCTCTTCCTCTAGGATTTCGGGATCTCTGGCTTCCGTTTTGGCGCTCTGTATACCCAAAACAAGGAGGTGGCCTCTGCCGTGAGCTCTTTTGGCTATGTCCACAGCATCTCTGGCATCACCCAGCACAAGCTGTGTCGGCTGCTCCAGGACAGAGGTACTGAGCTCCATCCAGGCATCGTGGTAGACTCATGGCCATGGGGAATTCCTGGGTCTGCTTGGCCTGACACTGCCACCCTGTTCACTGTGTTGGGTGTTAACAGTGGAGGACAGGAAGTTTGAAGGAGGGCAGGATGCAGCTCGGTGGTGCAGTAGGGTATAGACAGAAGAGGGACGCTTGTATGAAACACAGGATGGGCTTTAATTTCAGGCTGTCTGGTAGCTCATGCTCTGCCTGGAAAGGGGATGATCAGTTGTCATTTGAGCCTTAAGGTGGGAACTTCAGAAATCTGTCATCCTGTGAAGGACTATTTTTCCTTCCTGATGCCCTGCTTGCTCATACAAAGATTACAAAGAAATGCCCTGGTGCCTCAACTATGACTTAACTTCATCTTCCAAGGTGGCCAAAGGAGAACTGCCATTGGGCATGTTAGCGTGGCTACATCTAGGGCATCTCGATTTATCTGCCCCGTAGGATCTCACATGAATGCTGGCTTCGGAGAGCACTTCCCCCTTTAATGCCAAACTTAGAGAAGGCCCCCTTTCTTTAATTCCTTGTAGTACAGCAGATACCAGGCTGAAAGATTGAAAATAAAAGCTCTATAATCAATAAACTAACATAACCATATAATCTGGTTTTTAAAAAAATGTACTTTCAGCTTCAGTTGAGTAAAAGGGTAGACAGGGAAAATACAACTAGATGTTTTCCTGAATGGGGCCAGGCCCTCTCATATTTGGCAGAAGCTAGGTTCCCAGGGCCTTGAACACTGGGTCTCAACCTTGAATGCACAGGGGAATCATGTGGGGAGCTTAAATACTGATGTGTGGGCTCCACCCAAAGATTCAGACGATTTGAGGACTCTAATCTGGGCATTAGGACTTTGAAAAGCTTCCCAGGTCACCTATGTGCGGCCAACGCTGAGAACAGCTAGGCTAAGATCACCCAAGCAGACCTGGGTTCCCCAAAGTCCACTGCGGGAGGCTGTAAAGCAGGACGGAAGGGGAGCTGTAAGT
The DNA here is from genome assembly GCA_033961575.1 of Aselliscus stoliczkanus. Classification (NCBI taxonomy): domain Eukaryota; kingdom Metazoa; phylum Chordata; class Mammalia; order Chiroptera; family Hipposideridae; genus Aselliscus; species Aselliscus stoliczkanus. The sequence goes on from CM066736.1 coordinate 120,935,436, forward strand.
ACCTGCTACTTGCTCAGCTGACAACAGCCGCATCACCCGATATAGGGGATAATCTGATTTCTAGTCTCAGGAGTGTGAAATCAAACAGAACTCTCCTGCTGGCTCCTTGAGAAGCCCAATGTCTCTACCAGAGCCGTAGGTAGAAGGTGAGTGTTGGGTATGGATGCCATCAGCTCAAATCTAACACAGTCAGTCTTGCATACAATAGCTGCCAGGAAGCCCAGGTAGGTAAGGAACGCTGGGCAGATCCCTGCCCATGACAAGACCCATGACAGCATTCTTCCTCTACCCATCCAGAATGGATCGACAAGGTATACCTGCCCAGTAATCGCTCCCGGCTGCAGGCCGCTCACAGGTACATCACCAGCAACTTGAAAGCACTGAAGATCCCTTTTCTCAATCGTGGTTCTGGCCTCTGTATCTGGATCAATCTGAAAAAGGTGAGCTCTGGGAGTGAGGTCAGGTGTTCTTGGGCCAAGGTGGCCGATGGGTCTTGGGCTCAGCTCTGTCCCTCTGCCTCCCCTAGTACCTGGACCCGTGCACATTTGAGCAAGAGCTGCTCCTCCATCGCCGATTCCTGGAAAACAAGCTGATGTTGTCCCATGGCAAGTCCCACATGTGTACAGAGGCTGGCTGGTTTCGCCTCACCTTTTCGGATAAGCTTCTCTGCCTAAAACTTGGTGAGTGGTGCTGACCCCCAGTCCTGGCATCTCTCAAAGGCGCCCCATCCACTCCTGTCACCCAATGACTGAGTCTTTTCCTTATTGGCTTTTAGCAACCTATAGCTACAGCCCATCTATATCACAGAAGGTTTACACTTCCGCATTTTGATTACATTCCTTTGCAAACAGGGAGTTCAGGTGCCTGCCATTGAGCATGGCATTGGGACTACGAACTAATTGGAACTGGTACTCTGCCCTGTGGGGCTTGCAGGCCAGTAGGTGAGACAGACAGGGAGATGACCAAGGAAGTTCAGGTTCTCCTCTAAAGGTTATGGAGAACATGACCTTCATTTAAACAATGATCTCTTGCATTTCACCACCTGTTGGACACTGTCCTACCTGCTGGGAACAGAGCAGTGATCAGAGAACATTTATACCACAGAAATAGATTCTGAGCTAATGTTGAGAATTGACTGAGTAAATTAACCCTAGAGGCAATAGAAAAATGTGATTGAGGCCCAGGCCACAACCACATTACAGGATTTGATATGAAACATGAAGGTGTCTGGCAGGCAGATGATGTAACCAGGAAGCTGAAAAAGAGCCATTGGGGATGTGGTGGGAGACCTGGAAGTCCATTCCAAAGAAGGGTGGGATGAAGTTCGGCATCCCTCAACAAGAGGCTTTGTGATAGTCTACCACGACCTGGGATGCTTGGAGCCTACATGTAAACCCATTAAGTCTTTTTCTCTCTCTGTCCCCATTTGGGCCCTGCAGGCATGCATCGGTTCTCCCAGACGCTAGCAGAACAGAGGCAGGATTGGATAGAAAAGCAACTGGAGGATGCACTGAGGGAATAAACAGTTTGCCTCCCAACCAACAGCTCTGGGCAGTCACATGCCCAGGGAGTCCCTGACATCAGCCTCTGGTCCATAGGGCTGTGCTGTGCACCGGGTGCTCTCACAGAGCAAACAGTGAGCTCCTCTGAAAGGGGCTCGTCTGACCGAGTCATTACCCTCCTTAAGCTGAGCATCTGTCAGTTTTAGAAGCCTTGTCTCTTTTTATTTGTGGGTGCTTAAAATGATTTTATGGGGGTTAGGGTGGGAAAGATTAGAGGAATAAAGGGAGCTTCCTGCCTCCTTACTTAGATGGGTTTATTTTTGTATTCAATACCCAATAAATTCTGTATTCTCTTACATTCCAGGCCTGTTTTATTCCTTCCTCATTCTTCATAATCACCCTTGGGAACTATTTAACTTTTTTGGCCTTTTAGTTTTAAGTTCTAAGGCAGGTTATATGTGAAAAATGCTGTGAATTCATTGGATGAATGAGGGGGCCTACGGAACCAGAAGAGAAGGGCAAGATGTAAACCAGGGATGCTCTTAGGAATCTCTGCAATGGTAGCTAATAGACAGTCCTCCAAAGCAGTTGGCTATACATGTATCATATGTACATCCTTGGAAAAGACAACCTAGAAGAAAGGCAGCCAGTGCCCCTGCTACCAAGACAGGCAATAACATGAGAGACCCAGAAAGAATCAGCTCCAGACAGTATCCACGACCTTGCTAAATTCACCGATTAGCCCTTAGTGTTTTGGGGGGATTTATTTGAATTTCCAATGTACCAAATCATGTTGTCTATTAAAGATAGTTTTCCTTTTTCCATTTTTGTATTTATTTCTTATTTTTCTATTCTAATCGCATTGCCTAGAATTTCCAGCACGATGTTGAAAAGTGATGAGAGGGGACACTCTTGCCTTGTTGTCAACCTTAGCAGGACTGAGTTCAATCTCTCAAGTATAACATTGCTGTGTTTTCCATACTGCCCTTTACCAGATAGAGAAGCTTCCTTCAATGCTACTTTGCAGCGAGTTTGACCATGTATGGGGGTCTGTTTTGTCAGATGTTTTTATCACTACCGCTAGAGATGATGTAGTTCTTTTATGAATACGTCAGCTTTCTTATATTTTCTTTTTGTGTGTGTTAGAATACACTTAACATGAAATGTGCCATCTTAACCATTTTTAATGGCAGTTCAGTGGTATTAATTACATTTCCATTGTTGTGCAGCCATCACCACTCTCCATCCCCATTACTCTTTTCATCTTGTAAAACTGAAAATCTATACCAATTAAACAATTCCCCACTGTCTTCTTCCCTCAGCCCCTGGTAACCACCATGTTACTTTCTGTCTCTATGATTTTGACTACTCTAAGCACCTCATATGTGGAGTCATACAGTGTTTTTCTTTTCGTGACTGGCTCATTTCACTCAGTAGAATGTCCTCAAGGTTTATCCATGTTGACACATGTGTCAGAATTTTCTTTTTTCTTTTTTTTTTTTAAAGATTTTATTGGGGAATTGGCGGAGGGGAACAGCATTGGGGAATCGGGGAAGGGGAACAGACAAGTTGCTGTCTTTTTGTTCTTCAGTTTAGTTGTAGAGGATGTTGCTTCACTGTTGGTATCGTCATTGCGCTCTTCCCGGATGAGGCAGATTGGTCGCTGGCCTCTGGATGTCGTTCACCGCAGCTATTGGCAGCTCATGCTTGGCTGCCAGCCGCTCACGCTGGCTGCGGGCCACTCACTGTAGCCTATGGCAGCCCACTGCAGCAGGGGCTGCAGCCCACACCATCACCGGGGCTCGCACAGCCCAGCTCCAGGTGGAGCTGTTGTTAGCTGTGGAGGGCAGTGTCATTGGCCTTCATGTGGGATCCGAACCAGGGCCGCTGGCATCCCCAAACCAGCGCTTAACCAATGCGCCACTCGGCCAGCCCCAGAATTTCCTTTTTAAGACTAACATATGTATACAATATTTTGCTGATCCATTCATTTGTTGATGGACGCGAGTTGCTTCCATGTTTTAACTATTGTGAATAATGCTATGAACATGATGTACAAATATCTTTGAGACCCTGCTTTCAATTATTTTAGGAATATACCCAGAAGTGAAATGGCTGAATCATATGGTAATTCTATTTTTAATTCTTGGAGGAACCTGCATACTGTTTTCTATAGCAGCTGTACTATTCTACATTCCCACCAACAGTGCAGAGGGGTTCCAATTTCTCCACATTCTTTATAATTCTTATTTTCTGTTTTTTGGATAGTAGCCATCCTCTTGTGATATTTGCATGGCATATGTTTTCCAATTTTACATTAATCATTTGTTTTATTTAACGTGCATCTCGCAAACACCATATACCTGAATCTTCATGTTTTATCCAGTCTGATCTTTTAATTGGTCCTTAGTCATTCAGTTTAATGTAATTATTAATTTGGTTGAATTTAAGTCAACTACCTTCCTATTTGTTATCCATTTGTGTCATATGCTCTTTGTTCATTTTTCCTTCCTGCCTGCCTTCTTTCAGATTAATCAAACATTACTTAGTATCCCATTTTATTGCCTTTATTGGCTTCTTAGTTATACCTTTTGATTTAAAAAAAATTATTTGTTCTAGGAATACTATATATACATTTCCAATGTCCACAGGAGAAGTCCACAGTCCTTATCATACTTTATTTACCAAGATTTATGACCTGACTCCTGCTTTTATCTCCAGCCTGACTCCCAAACCTGGAAAGCTCTAGAAGTACTGAATTTGTACTGTTCATTAATGTTCTACACTGACTCTAACCTTCAAGGCCCTATTGAAATGTTCCATCTGCTCTAACACCCCACCGTCCAGCTAGCTAACTAGGACTCATCCTTCAGAACTCAATCTAAGTGTTCAGGGTGAATGGACTTGTGTAGGGCTTCCTATGTATGGCCAGTGCATGTGTTTGTGGGGCGGTGTTAAATCTATCTGCTGTATGCTGCCATGGCACTTAGCAATCTCTTTCCTAACAGTTACCTCGCGAATGATCAACTATCCCCAAGCCTGCTGTTTGATTTGCCTGTAGCTGTATCTCAGGACTTTGCAGAGATGGGACATAAAACAAGCAATACAACTACTTATCTGAATTAAATGGAATACTATGACATAACATGGAGAGAACGGGCTTATTTTACAGAACAAAACCCTGAGGATGGAAACAGTCATGAGAACTGCTCGAGGTCCAATGGCAAGACCAAAGTGAAGACAAGTGGAGTGGTAAGAAGACAGCCATACTTGTATTGAGGGAACGTGCCGATATCCTTTCATGGGTAAAGGAGACTTTCTACTCAGGGCTCTGCGCATGCCTGGGCCCTGGATCGTCTAACTGCCCAAACCCCATCTAATTCACTGCCAAAGCCCCAGAATATGAAGGGCCCATGGCAGAATTCAACAAATGTTCCATAGATCGAAAGGAGAAATTACAAACTCGGGTGAAAAACTCCGATACTGGAAAGGTGTTTTAAGGATGCCCTCGTCTGAATACGGAAAGGCTTCTTCCTGGGCCACAACCAGGCATATATTTGCCAAGAAACCCTCTGGCTCTAGCGGCCTCAACATTGGGTAACTAAGGCCGGGAGGCAGAGGAGGGCGCCCCCAAGAGCCAGCTGGGGAAACCAGGGCCAGGAGGAAGCCCCAGGCGCTCCGGCAACAGCGGTCTCGACCCTGGGCCTCTTGCCCTTCTCTGGTTTCTCCTCGGGCCTGGGCGGTCAGCGGGCACCGGGAGGGTCGGGGAAGCCTGGTCCCAGCGGAGCGACCCCATGCGCGCGGGGTATAGCGCAAATCACACGGAGACATCCTCCAGCCTCGGTCGCAAGAGGGCGAGCTGCTCCCTTACCAACCGGGAAGTCAAGGGGCGTGGACATTCCCCGGTCCCCAGCCCGGGGGCCGTGGGGCTGGGTTCCCCGTGCATAAAGCACCGACACGGAGCTCCGTCTCCTGAGCGCCCGCGTCGCACCTCCAGCGCGGCCAGGTCGGTGCAGACAAGGAGCCCACCTTTTGTGGCAGGCTCCAGGACTCTGCAAAAGTCTCTGTCCTTCCGTCTGGAAGCCCTGTGCTCCAAACACACTTCCTCCTCCTGGAACGGGGAGCCGTGCAAGGGCCCGCCGCCCGCAGAGGCCCAGGCGCTTTCCTGTGCGCAGTGTCTGCTGCACCGCGGGAGCTGAGGCCTGGTCCGGCACAGAGGTAGGGCTGTGGACTTGCCTCCGCCCCGCCTGACTCCCGAGCCTGCCCTTGGCCCCGGGTATCCGGCCACCCCGGACTGCAGGCTGCGCCTCCATCCACGGCCTCTGCCTGCGCGGCCCTTGGCCCTTCCGCTGGCCTGGGCTCTGGAGGGACCCAGGTGAGCCCAGCCAATGGGGGAGGACCCCAGAGCAGACTTCGTGGAGCAAGATTTAACCAGGGAGCCCCAAGGTTCTTAGGCTGCTGGCTGGTCCCCCATCATTTGGTGTGCCCCAAGTTATTCGGTGTGTGCGGCTTGTGCATTAGGACAGGGAAAATTTGCGAAGAGTTATGATATAATGTATTTTACTGAACTTTAGCCAGGAAGCAGGATTTGTTTAAGCGCCTTATCTACATTAACTCATATACTTACATCCTCGCTGTTACCCTATGAAGTAGTTATGGTTATACCCATTGTGTAGATGAGGAACTGCCTTAGAAAGTGGAGGACCTTTCTTCTGAAGGCAGGATGAAACCACCCAATCCTGGCACCCACACCTCCCACCATTGGGATGGAAGAGGGAGCCCTGGAGTTCTGCTTGGGTGCCTGCACTTGCAGAGCTCCCACCCTCTGCCCTTTAGGCCCCACCCAAGATTTGCTTCAGATCATCAAGAATCTCATCCCACCATTTACCCCTCCATTTACCCCTATTTACATCCATCACTACAAGACCCCTTGGGACTCCAGGCTCTGCATTAAGAAAAAATATTCTAACCTGGGTTTTTGAAATTCAGGTCAGCAAAAATGGAAAAAAGACTGACTATTAAGCTACAGAATGAAAAACCCACAAAAGTAAAACAAACAGCTATATAGTAAAATCACAAAAAAAAAAAAAAAAGTAACTAGTGCAAACCCTGGCACGGAATACATCCTTAAGAGGATTTCCTTGAAGTGACTGCACACATAGTTACAACTAGTCAGGACACAGGATGCAATTAGTGTATAAAATTAAAGGAAGGGCAGATAAAGAAAGGGGAGGGCCCCATGACTCCGAATTCATTTTTGCTGCTTGGTCCTGTGGAAAGTCTTTGATCAGGCATTGAGTGCTTTTGTCTTTTTGCAGATGTTCTCTCTCCCTCAGAAGGAATCCGGGGTGCCTACCACCTGCCTGGACCCAGCCTCCATGCACGGCCTGGACAGTAACTATGGGGATGGTCTGGGGAGAGACTGCGCCAGTAAACCAGACCAGAAGCTGTCCAAGCTCTATGGAGTGGGTGATCCCACTGCCAGGTTCTCCTCTGACAGCTCCCACCTGTCCTTGAGAGGAAGAATTGTCAAATGGTTTTGGGACTCAGCTGAGGAGGGCTACAGGACCTACCACATGGATGAGTATGATGAGGATAAGAACCCCAATGTGAGTGAAGCCCTTCTCCCCAATAAAGGACTGCAGGGTGGGATACCCTACCTTGACCAATAGGGCAGTACCCCAACTTGCTCTTGTCAGGTTGGACTTACGTCCTCTGACCTCCAAGAGGACGTCAGATGTAGCCCAGAGAGGCCCCAGTTTATTACCTGGATCAGAAAACGGCCCAGTTATAATTAAGGGGACCTTGATTTGTGAGGAATTCAGGAACCATGGAATGCTCTAATATGGATTCTGACCCACAGTCAACTATTCAACTTTAGAGCTGGGATGGAACTAGGGCTTGGGTCACAACTGTTACACTTATGGGCTGTGTATTCTTGAGCTAATTATTTAACCTCTTTGAACCTCGGTTCATCTCTAAACCGAGATAATGATACTTGCTTTATAGAATAGTCACAATTAAATGAGATCAGGTATGTAAAGTTATTAGCACTGTGCTTCCACATGGAGCACTCAATAAAGGGTAGCTGCTATGTGGTTAATATATAATGTTATACTAGGTATTATTATAATAATTAATGTTATTATTAATAAGACTTTCAGAGGACAGAGAGCTGTCATAAATAACCTTTTAATAATCTTGATTTCTTGAGCATCTACTAGGCGCTGGGCACTGTTCTAGATGCCGGGGTTATAGCGGTGAACAAAAATAAAGTTTCTGCTCTCATGGAGTTTATAGTCTAGTGGGGGAGACAGACAGTGTAGAGAATGTGTGTGTGTGTGTGTGTGTGTGTGTGTGTATGTGTGTGTGTGTGTGTATAGTGGCAAGTGCTGTAGAGAAAAATAAAGCCGTGTGAAGAGGATATAGTGATGGGGTGGGCTGGGAATGTTACTATTTTATGTGAGGTGGTCCCAAAAGACCATTTAATAAGGTGACATTTGAGCAGAGACCTGAAAAAAGTGAGGGTTTTTATTTGTTATCTGTTGCTGTCTAACAAATTATCTCAAATCTTAGCAGCTTAAAACAAACATTTCACAGCTACAGGAACCTGGGTGGTTGCGTCAGGCTAAAGGGCTTCTGTGAAGTTGCAGCGAAGCTGGGGCTTCCATCTCAACTGCAGTCTTGGCTTGGTGGGGGCGGGGGGCCCACTTTCAAGCTCACTTACGTGGTTGTTGGCAGGACTCAGTCCCTCGCCATGTGGGCTTCTCTGCAGAACTGTCTCATGACATGGCGGCTGGCTTCCCCTGGGCAAGTGATACAAGAGAGAATCGCAAGCACGCCAGACAGAAGCTGCAGACTCTACAACCTAATCTTGGCACTGACATCCCATCCCTTCTGCAATATTCTGTTCATTAGAAGCAGGTCACTAGGTCCAGCTCACACTCAAAGAGAAGGGATTCCACAAGGGGGTGAATACCAGGAGCTGGGGATCATGGGAGCCGTCTTAGAGGCTGTGTATCGCAGGGAGCCAGCCATGCAGCTACCTGGGGAAGAACATTCCAGGCAGAGGGAACAGTCAGTGCAAAGGCCCCAGGGCAGCAAAGGGACCACTGGCTGGAGACTGGCACGAGGTCAGAGAGGCAATGGGGGGAAGGGTAGTAATAGATCCTGTAGGGTCTCGTAGGACACGGGGAAGCTTCTGAGTTTAGACAAAGCGGGATGGAAAGTGTTCAGAGGAGGAACAATATGATCTGATTTTGGTTTTATAAAGATGACTTGGACTTGGAATGTCCAAGGGAGACGGGGAGAGAGTGGACAAGAAAGGAAGTAGGGAAGCTATTGCAATACTGTAGACAAGAACTGCTGGTGGTTTGACCAGGGTCTGGGAGGTGGAGGGTGAGAGGTGGTTGGACTGTGCATGTATCTGAAGGTAGAAGTGACAGATTTTTGGATAGGTTAGCTGTGGGTAGAAAAGCCTACCAGCGTGCTTCCCAGGGCGTGAAGGAGCACTGCCTTCCAATTGTCATAATCTTAGGTCACCCAAGCTCTATTTTTTCCATCCATTTCCCTCCCCCAATAGCTCAGGGGTCAGGACTTATAGTCCATGAGTCTCTCTGGGGACCCTAAGAGACAGCGTGAGCTGTGCCTTTCCACCTCCCTCTCCTATGAGAATAAGTCTTGATGGGGTGGGGATCAAGGTGTTGTGTGATGTTCCCCTGGGTGTCTTGGGGGAGCCTTCCCACCAGCAAGGAGGCTCTTCTTGATGACAGTCACCCTTGTTTCTGCTCCTGCTAGACCCCAGTTTACTCTGTACATTCTTTCATCTCTAAACGTGTATTGAGTCCTACTAAGCCCCGGAGAGATACAACGATGTCTGGGTATACATCCAGCCTCCAGGGACCTTACCATCTAGTGGGGAAGATAAAGCATGCACAGCAGTCCCTGTGACCGAGGCAGAAACTGACCAGTGCTCTAAACAGGCACAGGTAAAGAGCTTCAGGGTTCAGAAGAAGAAAAGATCCCATCCACATGAGTTTTGAAGGAAGGCTTCTTGGCTGAAATGGCATTTAAACAGAGCTTTAGAAATGCGTAGATGGGATCAGGGAACTGAGTGGAGGGTGTGGCCTGAGCCAGGTCAAGGAGGAGTGGTTAGAAGGGTGGGTAGCAGAGCTTCCCTTTTGCTGCTTCCTCGACCTTTAATTGACACCCTTTGCCATGCTCACCCTGCCTCCATATCCCCTCCTCTCCAGGGCATCATTAACTTGGGCACCAGTGAGAACAAGCTCTGCTTTGACCTGCTGTCCAGGCGGGTAAGTCCCAGTTCACCTCTGGGTGGCGGCACTGGCTCTGAGGCCAGTCTTCTCTTGGATTCCCAGGAATGCTTCCTCCACAAGACCCTGCCGCTTGTCTAGGCGGCCCTGGCCTGGGAGTCAGGAGTCCAGGTTCCAGCTCTGCCTCGGGGACAACTTTCTATGTGGTTTGGGGCCAGTCACTTCCCTTCTCTCATCCTGTTTTCTCATCTCTTCAGGCTCTTCCCCTCACTCAGTCCCTCCTGCCTGCTGGGTCCCTGCTCTCAGGGGAACCCACAGTGGGGTATGGTCAGTATTGAACGACTGGCTTGAGGGTGGAGGGTGCAGCCCTGATCTGTAGCCTTTGCCAATTCCCACAGTGTAAATACTCCTATCACAGTCAATTTCAACCTACTGATGTGACGTCACAGCCTGCAGAGCTGGGAAGAGAGGCGCAGTGGCACACATATATAGCAGTGCGCATGTAATGTGCAGTGGCACATTTATATAGTGTTCCCCCTTCTGGACGCATAGATGGAAATCACCTCAGAAGCACAGATAATAGTAAAATGTGGTAACATAATCAGGAGCAATACTGTTCGAGTACTTCCCACCTTTGTTTTTAATATAATTTACTTATATAATTTATATATAATTCGTATAGTTTAATTTTTGAAATGGCTGTTTTTTTTAACAGAGCTTGAAAAATTCCTGAAAATTTAACAATCAGATTTCTTGAGCTGGTCTGTGTCATCTGTAGCAAACCACTGGAAATACCTGATAAATATGTCTCCCACGGCTTAGAGTTTGGGATTGTGGGGAGAGTGATGAGTAACCCAAGGGAACATGTGTCAAAGGTGACAAATCCAAGCCCCCAAAGGAGACGGGTGTAGAGAGCAGGCTTGAAAGGCCTGTTCTACCTAAAGCCAGCTTCCCGCTTCTCAGGCTGCTCAGCACCATCCAGCAGAAATCAAATGTAAGCCACATATATAATTTTAAATTTTCTGTGAAATAAGTAAAAAGGAACTGGTAAAATTCATTTGACTAACATATTTTATTTAGCCCAATATAGTATTTAAAACAGGACCATTTCAACATGTAATCAATATTAAAAAATTATCAATGAGATATTTTACATACTTTTTTCAGATCAAGTCTTCAGTATTCAGTATGTCTCAATTCAGACTAGCCACATTCCAAGAGCTCAGTAACCATGCAAGGCTAGTGCAGCTCTGGATGAACCAGAGAGGGAAAGGCTGGAGGTACATACATGTGGCTGATTACCTTTCTTCTTTTGGTCCCACTACCCAGGGCCCCTGTCTTTCCTTGATATTGTGTGTATGCTGCCCTGGGAGTCATTAACCCAGCACCTGGTCAGGTTGGAGATGACCTAGAAACAGCCACATTTTCCCAAGTGTGAGGTTGAGCTGAGCCTGCAGGAAGACAGTGACCTGAGTCCCTCTAGAAGGTAGAGCCAAGACTGAGGTGATGGGACCCAATTCTGGGACCTCTTCTGTCACCACATGGAGGAGCTGGGCAGCACTGTCCCCCATCAGTGCCTCTGCAAAGCCACCCCTCTGGTTTTGTTCGGTGGCAGCTCTGTATAAAGAGCAGTGGACTAGGAGTCAAATATTCTGGCTTTTGTCTCAGCACTGCTGCTTGTTAGCTCTGTGACCTTGGCCGAGTCACCTCCCTTTTTTGAGCCTTGCTTTGCTTATCAGCAAAATGAGTGTGAGAGTGCTGTCCCCATGCTGGCCCCTCACGGTTTCTTCGATGAGGAAACCAAGCCGTTAGCTTTGGAGGCCCTGGTGCTGTATGGATGTGGGTCACCGGGAGGGTCTTGTTCTTGCCTCTCTGTCCCCAGCTGAGTCAGGACGACATGCTGCAGGTGGAGCCGTCACTGCTGCAGTACCCTGACTGGAGGGGACATTTGTTGTAAGTAGTTGCCAGAGGCCAGTGGTTCTCAGCCCCAAGGCAGTTTTGCTTCCCAAGGGACATATGACTAGGTCTGGAGACATTTTTGATTGTCACAACTGGGATGGGGGGTGGGTGCTACTGGCATTTACTGGGTAGAGGCAGGGGATATTGCTAAGCCCCCTACAATGCCCAGCATAGCCCGCCACAACAAAGAGTTGTCTGGCCCCAAATGTCAATCGTGGCAGGTCGAGAAAGCCTAATCCTGGAGAGCTGGCGATCGTGGGTCTCCTGGAGCATGTGTGTGGAACTGGTGCCCCCCGCCATTGCCACCCCAGCTCAGGAGCTAGCTTGGTCCTCTGGGTCTGAGTCATGGGAAGGGCCCTCAGGCAAGGAGTCTCTGTCCTCACTTTCTTAGCAGCTTTAGAGGAGCCAGAATCAGTTTAAGGGAGCTGGCTGGGGCCTTCTCCTGCTGGTAAGATGGGAGATGGTAAATAACACCAGTAAGAGTTAGTACTTATTGAGCACTTAACCAGGGGACAGATGCTATCTTAAGGGCTTAGTCACCAAGCAGGATGTGATTCCAAGAGTGATTCTAAAGCACATGTTCTTATAGTAATTAGCCTAGTGAGACCATTGGGTTTGAATGTAGACTGTACCACTTACCAGCAAGTGACCTAATTCCTTCAAGTCTCAGTTTCTTTATCTGTGAAATGGGAATAATAGCAGTAGTAGCTGCATCACAGGGTTGTTATGAGGATTAAATGAGTAAAATTCTCCAAATAACACTTGTATAAGGTAAATGCTCAATAAATTTTAGCAGTAATAACTATGATAATAGTTATAATGATGTTTATTATTATTATTATTATTATTAGCTAGATCTACATATAAAGTGTTGCTTTTGATGTCCCTGAAGTCTGCTGATTGGTAGGGTTGGCTGTCCTAGAACCACTGAGAATCAAAATTTCCATACCTGTGGGTAGTGTTGGGGCTGGGCTGGGCTGGGGTGGGGCGGTGGTGGGAGGTAGGTGGGTGCCAAGCAATAGAGAGAAACACTGATCACACCCCTCTCTGGGGAAACAGGTAGGGGTAATGGCAGCTGCCTGGAGATCCACCAGAGCAGCTTTGGGGTGCACTGTGGGTTGAAGGCCCTCTGACAAGCACTGCCTGTGTGTCTTATCTCCAGCCTCCGGGAGGAAGTGGCCAGGTTCCTGTCTTTCTACTGCAAGAGCCCCGTCCCTCTTGACCCGGAGAATGTGAGGAGCCCCCTCTTCTGCTCTTTCCTGCACTGCTGCCCCTTCCCCCTACTTTTGGCAGGCCAGGGAGAAGGTGGGGTTGGGATCTGCCTTTCACTTAATTTATTTCCAAGTGGAATTAGGAACACCCGCTCCCTTCTTTCCCCCTCATCCTAGATATTTAGAGTCGGGAGTTAGTTTCAGCCCCACTTTGTTCTGTGGCCCGTCTTTGCCTGGACACCTTTGGGCAAGACGCTCTGATTGAGCGGCTCCCTTTTCCTTGCTCGGTTGATCTAGAGCAGGTCCCCACCAATGAGCCACATGAATGAACTTGACTTCAGGAGGGGCCTTCAAGTACCTCCTGTGGCTTTGCTGTGACAGAGCCCCAGAAGGCACCCTCTGTGCCATCGTGGGACAGAGGGTGCAGGTTCTTGATCCCTCCTTAAACAGATTCATCTTTGTCCCATGGATGTGTCACCCTCAGGTGGTTGTTCTGAATGGCTGTGCCTCGCTCTTCTCTGCCCTGGCCACGGTGCTGTGTGAGGTGGGGGGTAAGTGGACTATGGCCCGCTCAGCACTGGGAGCTGCCCTCTGCCTGTACTGTTCCCAGCTGCCTGTCCTGAAGGGCTGCATCAGAATGCTTTTGGCCATAACAGAGTACTGGACTACAGGGGCTTTAAATAAGCGGCTCAACAAGACACCCAGGGGTTGGCGGTTCCAGGGGACGTCAGTGTGATGCCAGGTTCTAGGCTGTCTCTCTGTGATGACCTTGGCCTTTCCTCATGCTCACAAATGGCTGTTGCATTCTCACATGGCAGTGTGTCCTAAAGCAGGAAAAAAGGGAGGTTGTGACTTGCCTGTCTCTTGTGTGTTGGCTGGGAGGGATGGAGGTATTCTTTCCCAGAGGCATCCCAGCTGAGCTCTCCTTGCATCTTAATGCCCAGAACTGACTCACACCCTGGTAAAGGGGAAGAGAATCATGGTTGCTTCAAGCCTAACGTGGTTCATCCCCCAGGCTGGGAGAAGGCCCATGTTCCTTGGACTTGTTGCTGGTCATATCTGAACAATCTGCTGCTCTCTTAGCAAGGAAGGAAATTGGAATGGCTATTGAGTAGGCAGCTGCTACAAGAGCCACGGTCATATTGAGAACATGTTGGCCACGGTCGTGGTCAGGGGCTATTGGTTGTCAGGAACAGAGGCCCATTCACGCTGGCTTAATAATGATAATGGTAGTAACATTTACTGACCACATACTACATTCCAGGCGCTGGCCTAAGACTTCATGCATAGTTGTTATTTAATCCTCACAACCACCCCTGTGAGGTAGGTTCTATGGTTACCCTCATTTAAAAGATGACAATATTAAGGCACAGGTTGTTAAGTAACTTGTCAAAATCACACGGAGAGAGGTAGTAACCAGGATTTGAGCCACAGAAGGACGATTCATTGCCAGGATGTAGTAGGCAATTTCCTATCCATTCTAGAACAGTCAGGAATGGGATCAGCGTCACACTCTGATCTCTCCCTGGGGTATGGCAGTCTCCCTCCTCGCTCTTTTAGTGCAGGCCTCTCTCTGGACCTTCCTCGGCTCCAGTGGGGCTGGCCCAGCTCCAACACCACACGGTCCTTTTATTCAAGTGCACAATCTCATCTCACAGCATCTGCGCTTCTTAGACCAAAGTCTTGAGGGAGAGAAAACGTACTGGGTTTCTGGCCAGCCAGGGATTGGCTCCTGTAGGCCATTCATCTACCTCTGGCCCAACCCCTGTGGCCCGGGAAGGGAACACGTAAGACAAAGGCTGCCCCTCGCAGAGTAGGGTGGACTGTGCTAAAGGGAGGTTGGGAAGGGCGAGCCGTTTGACCTATGAGTCCTCTTCAGACGTGGAGAGATGCCTTTAGCTCTGTGTTAGAGTAGAAATTTCCTGTCATCTCATCAACGCCTTACCCACAGCTAGTCTCTGTGTGACACCCTGTCCCTACCAAAGGGTCTCAGCCTTTTGTTGGAATGTCCCCAGGGTGGAGACCCCACCCTTCCTGAAGCAGCGTATTCTATCTCTGAGCACTTCTCTGTGTTGTCAAGATTGTCTGCTTGTTGAGCCCAGATCTTCATTACCCTGCAGCTTCGACTCATGGATCCAAGTGCCTCAGCAGGATCCCCTAAGCTTCAGCTTCCTCATTGGTAAAGTTAGGATGATAATAGTACTTAACTTCACAGAGTGATTGTGAGTATTAAATGGGATAAAATGCAAATCAATGTTTAGCACAATTCCCAGCATGTAGGAAGTTCTCAATAAATGTTAGCTTCTAATTGTTAGAAAGGAGAGTGATATCAATGGATCCAAGATTTTTCAAAAGAGTTTTGGGTGTTGAGAGAGGGAGTACTCATATTCCCCAAATGCTCCCCAAGATCATTGAAGGCTTGAAGAGGTGTGGGGCCAGTAGTCAGGGGCTCTGGGGGTTCCAGCCAGAGGGTGACAGACCCTGGCCCACTCCTGTCCCCAGAGGCTTTCCTGATCCCTGCCCCTTACTATGGAGCCATCACGCAGCATGTGTATCTCTATGGCAACGTCCGACTGGTCTGTGTCTATCTGGACAGTGAGGTAAGAGTTCCTGGAACCCCAGGTAGCAATTTGGCTTTCCTGTATCTGAATTTGAGGGTGAACATGGGAGGATGTCCATGCTGAGTGCTCAGGGGTTACATCTGAAAGGGTTCTGTAATGCATGGCCCATGCCTGGGTTCCCCAGTCTCCCAGCTCTGAGATCTCTGGGGTCAATGTAGAAGCCAAGGGCAGCCCCAGGGAGAAATAGTGGGGTGAGGATGGGGCAGAGCAAACCTCAACATAGATGTCCTTGGACTCCTCTTCCTGCAAGCTAAGAGTCATGAGGGTATCCCTGATGTGATAGGCAGGGGAGAAGGGGGTTACACCACCTGAATTTTTCCAGACTGTTCTAAGGAGGGTGGAGACGATGGGTAGGAGAGGCCCCCAGAGTTCAGGCTTTAGGGGAGTGTCACTGATTCTGGCTGTGGATCTTTTCTAGGTCACTGACCTGGACACCCGCCCCTTCCAGCTCACAGTGGAGAAACTGGAGATGGCCCTGCAAGGAGCCAATTCTGAGGTCTGGGGATCAAATCAAATCCAAGGCTGGGAGTGGGTGGGTCTGAGCAGGGCACAGACCCCTCTTCCTGTGGCTGACCTCCCCCCGGGTGGGGTTGGCACTCCGTGATGGGGACAGGAGGTAGGCACAGAACCATTCTGGGGCTCAAGCAAAAGCCTGTCCATGGAGGGACTTCCCACTAGAGAAACACTGAGACCTCAGTGTACAGATCAGAAGCAGCCAGGAAATTCGATTAAAAATACTAATTCCACCCACCCACATTCACCTGATTCTGATTTAGTGGGTCAAATGTGGAACTTAAAAGTTTGTAGTTCAACAGTTTCTCTGGTGATTTGAAGAGGTGGTCCCCCTCCCTCTTAGGGAATCTGAGGCCTACTGAAGGAAGGCAGAGGCCGCTAGTCCTCCAGTGGTTCCTTTACAGTCCACTTTTTAAAAATCCGTCAACTTTTTTCTTTCTTTCTTTCTTTCTTTCTCTTTCTTTCTTTCTTTCTTTCTTTCTTTCTTTCTTTCTTTCTTTCTTTCTTCTTCTTTTTTTTTTTTTTTTTTTACCATGGTCATCAAAGCTGTACATGCCACTGTGGGAATTTTAAAAGCGTACCTCTCCCACCCCATAATTCTATCAACAAAAGCAACCGTTGCTGGGATTTGGACATATTTCTTTTTGGGTTTTGTTCTCCCCATTTGCTTTCTTTCATAGCTGACATGATGCTGTAGATGTAGTTCAGTGCCCTTGTTTGCTTCATGTTGACTGGTGAACATGGTCCCGTCACATTTCCCTGGGAATCTACCCAGTGACAAGCCCCCTCCCGTGGGACCATGTGGCTCTCGCCTGCGGGAAGAGCTGAGGGTCTCCCCCCACATTGGTGGTTTCAGGGCGTGAAGGTCAAAGGCCTCATCCTCATCAACCCCCAGAATCCTCTGGGTGACATCTATTCCCCAGAAGAGCTGCAGGAGTACCTGGAATTTGCTAAGAGGTGAGGCACCCCACACTCACCCTACGAAGTGTCCAGCAGATCAGGGTTCTGATGTGGGCTTTGGGGCAAGTCTGCCTACATTTTCCTCTCCACTGGGCTGCCACCAGCTTTGGCCCCTCCTGCCATTGGGGTGGGGAGGTTTGTGGGATGCTAGTTCTCTCTCTTTTTATAACAATAACTATCATTTATTGAACATTCTAGAGGCCAGGCACCCTGCTAAACAGTTCATACGCTCTATGTCACATAATCCTCCCAACAACCCTGTTGGGTACAGATACTACTATTATTACCCCCAGTTTACTCAGCCTTAGAGTGAACCTGGGTTTGTTTGTATTTACCTGTCGTGCACTTAACTGTGCCCTTCCTCCGTGGAGGTGCCTGAGGTCCCTGCCTCTCCCCCACAGGGCTTCAAAAGTCCCACTGTCATCTGCTTTGTGTACGTGGCTTCCTGTGTGTGTTTGAAAAATATAGTCAAAAGCAGGTTGTTCCTGGATAAAACACGTTTGGTAGCCCTGGACTAGACCCGGTCTCTCTGATTTTCTGACTCGCTGCTGCCCCATCCTGTGGATGCCTTTGGCCTACAAACCAAGCTCTCTCCTCCCTGCCACCTGCCCCCAGGCATGAGCTGCATGTGATAGTGGACGAGGTCTACATGCTGTCTGTGTTTGAGAAGTCACTTGGTTACCGCAGTGTCCTAAGCTTGGAAAGGTAAGGCTGCTCCTCTAGAGCTGACTGTGCCAGCCCGCCCATCCAGGGTGCCCTGGTCCCTCTGAGGCGTTTTCCATGGGGCATGGCCTGCCCCAGAGTGATTCCTCTGCCATCCAGCTGACACCGCTGCCCTCAGAGCTCCTAATGAGAAGATGGGAGGGCTGGGCCAGATTAGTGGTTTTCAGATTGTCCTGTGGGGTTTCTGAGAGCTCCAAGGGAGGCCCCAGGATTCCTCAAGGGAGGGCTGGAAACTGGCCTTTGCTGTTTCATTCATCCCTCAAATAGCTCCAGTTCTATTCATTCTTTCTTTCTTTCTTTCTTTCTTTCTTTCTTTCTTTCTTTCTTTCTTTCTTTCTTTCTTTCATTCATTTACTGATTCATCCAGCGATAAATTCTGGAGCCTCTTGCATATGCCCCATACTTTTGGCTGTTTGAACTTTTGCATTAGATTTAGTTTGAGCCAAGAATTTGTGGCCAAAACACCTTTGGAAACACTTGGATCAGATCATCTGTAAAGTCTGTGAATCTGACAGTCAGAGATTCTAACAGTTCCTGATACTGTTTAGACTTTTCAGCCCTGCTGAGTCATTTCTCTCAGTAGTCTTCCCAAAGGTCTGCCAAGTCCATGAAGCACGGGCTGTTACTCCCTTCCTTCATGGATTAGAAAAGTGAGACATAGATAAATAGTGACTTGTCATCTACTCTGTACCAGAGAAGGCCTGTTTGGGGAAGTGACACTTGAGCTATTCTCTAAATCAAATATTTTTAGTCCTGCTGGCAAATATTTTAGGCTCTGCAGACCATATG
The DNA here is from genome assembly GCA_033961575.1 of Aselliscus stoliczkanus. Taxonomy (NCBI): domain Eukaryota; kingdom Metazoa; phylum Chordata; class Mammalia; order Chiroptera; family Hipposideridae; genus Aselliscus; species Aselliscus stoliczkanus. Next base: position 120,953,987 of record CM066736.1, read on the forward strand.
GTCTCTCATTCAACTCTGCCATTGTGGCACCAAAGCATCACAGACAGTAAGTACATGAAAGAGCGTGGCTGTGTTCTGTTAAAACTATTTACAAAAGCAGGTAGCAGGCTGGATTTGGCCTGCAGGCTGTGGGTTGCTGAGCCCTGCTCTAAAGGATGCATGGCAACTGGTAATTCAAGAGATGAAACTAGGGCTTGATCCAGAACCAGATTCATCCATCCATCTCCTCCTGTGTTTTACCAGACGTGTGAGCTCTCGTGGGTTTTTGTTATGTCTGTTCCCTGTGCTCCCTGCAGGTTGCCTGACCCCCAGAGGACCCATGTGATGTGGGCCACCAGCAAGGTGCGTTCCTGGCTGGCCTTACAGGTGTCAGGGCGGTGGAGGGCAGAGAGGTAGGTGGAACCAGCTGCTTCCGTGGAGGGCTGGCTGCCACCTGCGGTGCCTTTCTCCTGCAGGACTTCGGGATGTCTGGGCTCCGCTTCGGCACACTGTACACAGAAAACCGGGATGTGGCCACAGCAGTGGCCTCCCTCTGCCGCTATCATGGTCTCAGTGGCTTGGTCCAGTACCAGATGGCACAGCTGCTCCGGGACCATGGTGACTACCTGGGCCTGGTCACCTGAGAATATGAGGAGGGCGGTAGTCAGTGTGGGATTGGCCAGGGGTTGTGGATGCTTTGCACATATCTGAAAGTACCAGCTGTGGGCCCAGGCTGGGGTCATACCCTACTCAGTCACTTCCTGGCTGCATGGCACATTCCTTCGCCTCCTGTGCCTCAGATCCCTCATCTGTAAAACAGGGATCATAATGGTACCTGTCTTATAGGGTGACCAAGTGTGATTTTTCATCCAATCAGGATAATATCTGGCCTATGAGGTATGATAAAAAAAAATACGGTGAATGTTTAAGGGAAAAAAATTTATTACAGCTAAAAGATACATTCCATTAACCCCCCTCAAAATACTCCCCCTCGCTTTGAACACACTTATCCCATCATTCTTGCCACTTTCTGAAGCAGTTCTGAAAGTCCTCTTTCCTGAGTGTCTTTAGTTGAGCTGTCATGGCTGCCTCGATGTCCTGAATCATTTTGATTTTGGGGAAGAGCCAGAAGTTGTATGGTGCCAGATCTGAGGAATAGGTGGATGAGGACACACCGTAATGTTTTTATTCAGCAGAAATTGTCATATACCAGAAGTGATGTATGATATGGAGCACTGTCATGATGGAGGATGAAGTAAAGACACTCACGAAAGGGGACTTCCAGAACTGCTTCAGAAAGTGGCCAGAGCAATGGGATAAGTGTGTTCAAAGTGAGGGAGATTAATGGCAATGTGTCTTTTACTGTAATAAATTTTTAAAATGTAAACATTCACCGTATTTTTCGATCACACCTTGTATAATATGCACTTGGTCAGTGTGAACTCATTATTGTTAACTCGGAGCACTAAAAAGAGAGCAGAAAATTGCTTAGTGGAAGCCTCTCTCTATGCAGATCTGTTCTGTTCCCAGGTTCAGATAACAAGTTTAGATAGCAGAGGTGGCCTGTAATTGCCACCATTTATTGAGCCCTCCCAGATGTTTTCAATGTACCATCTCATTTGTGCCTCCCCAGAGTCCTAAGAAGCAGGTATTTCTGTATTCTCCCCATTGTTTTAATAGCTGCTATCATAGCCAAACCTTTTAAAATAGTGACAGCACCAAGTGTTGGCAGGGATGCAGGGCAGCTGGGACGCCCCTGCACTGCTAGTGGGAATGTGAGATGGTACAGCCACCTTGAAAAATCACTGGCTGTTGCTTAGAAAGCTAAACACATGCCCAGCAGGCCCACTCCTAGACTGTTCGTTCCCCTTATGGTCGCACACAGTCCTCTAGGTGAATGTTCATAGCTGCTCTATTCATCATCACCCAAACTGGAAGCAATGCAAATGTCCCTCCACAGATGGATGGCAAAACAAACAGTGGTGCATCCACACAGCAGAGGGCTACCCTGCTGTAAAAGCCCAAAGGCATTAGGCTGCATGGCAGATGCCAGTCTCAAAAGATGATATTACTGCATAATTCCACTTTTATGACATTCTGGAAAAGTGACGAAGGGCAGACCAGCAGTTGTGGGGAAGGGGATGATGGGAATATAAACAGCGCAAGGGTGTTTTTTTGGGGTGAGGGAACTGTTCAGTTATACAAATCCATACATGTGTTAAAATTCATGAAACGGGATAGCACAAAAAAAAATTAATAAAAAAAAAAAGGGGGGGTTGGGAATCAGGGAGGCAAAGTTGCCCAAGGCCCCACATCTTGTCTGTGGCACCTGGGTGACGGGGAAGCATTGCTCTGTGCGTGGATTTGCCTTTGGTTAGGGTCTGCCTCCTGAGGGGCTTTGTCTGCAGGACCTGGAGCTGCAGGGCCCAGTATCCACATTTGAGGTGCTTTCTGCCCAGTACTGAATATCCCCATCACCCCAATCAGCTGACTAGAGGCGGGGCTCACCCAGTCTTGACAGCTCACAGCCGTTTTCTTTTCAGCACTTTAGTCTCGCAGGACAGAGTGGAGGGTTGATGGGAGATTTATCTTTTGGCTTTTCTTTTACCCCAACAGACTGGATCAGCCAGGTGTACCTGCCGGAGAACCACGCCCGGCTCAAGGCAGCCCACACCTATGTCTCTGGAGAGCTCCGGGCCCTGGAGATCCCCTTCCTGAGCCGTGGGGCAGGCTTCTTCATCTGGGTTGACTTGAGGAAGGTAAGGCAGGTGGAGCTGCAGGTGGGGAGGGAGTTTAAGCCTCCCTCCAGCAGGTGAGGAGCAGGGTGTCCTCCTCGGCATCCTGAGGCCCTTCTACCCTCCCAGTGCCTGCCCAAGGCCACTTTTGAGGAGGAAACGCTGCTTTGGCGCCGCTTTTTGGACAACAAGGTGCTGCTGTCCTTCGGCAAAGCCTTCGAGTGTAAAGAGCCGGGGTGGTTCCGCCTGGTCTTCTCAGACAAGGCCCACCGGCTTCGCCTGGGTAAGCCATCTGCCTTCCCAGCCCCCTCCTCACTGCATCCGTCTGCCCTCCCTCCTCTGGCCCCACCTGTGGCCCCAGCAGCCTCAGCTTGGTCCTCCCCACCCACCCAGCCATCAGTGCTGAGAGGGCCCTCACTTCCCCTTCCCAGGGATGCAGAGGGTCCGGCAGGTGCTGGAGGGCAAACACCAGATGGCAGAAGACCCCCCTTCCTATCAGACCCAGGAGCCGAGGGGCCAGCACAGGTGAGCTGGTCATTGTCCCATGGCCTTGTGCTGGCAGCCACTGCTGAGCTGGGTCTTCAGGGTTTTGAAGATGGCTGTGGATGAGCCATTTGCTAGGAAGATAGCCTTGCCCCTGAGGAAGAACTGTTCCTTGCCTCTCTTGGTGGCAGTGGGAGACTCCTGAAGTTGTGGTTCATCCTGACCCACCTTCTACTCCCCGCCCCCCACGCCCCATTAAATAAAACTGGAAGAAACTAGAAGTCTCTGTTGTGGGTGATTTACAGAATGGAGGAGTGGTGACTGCTCTTAACAACAACCCTCAGCCCCCTGTGGATTACAAACAAACAACCCCGCCTTCTTTTTAGTAGCGCTTTCATTCTTCCTCCTGTGTTGCCAGGGAAACAAGTCAAAGGAACAACGTGTATAAGAGACAGTATGCACTCCAAATAAAAAAAGAGTGATAATTCCCAAACCACGAGGAGAAAGGAGTTAATTCTACATGTTCACACTGTTCTCTACAGTTAGGATGTGTGGTCTCACGGCACACGTGGGACCTGGGACAGGCCTCTGTTTGGGACAAGAGAACAGGACCCCATGGGAGGCTTCTCTGACTCCAAGATGCTCTTCCCGGGAAGGAGCTGCCTTCCTTGATGATCCCAAACCAGTCACTTAGCCATGACTTTGGGGGTAGATATGGGGCTGGACCCTGAACCGAGGCTGTTGTGGAGACTAACTGACCAAGGCTAACCTTCCCACCCTAAGAATGCAAAGGGCTGCCCACCCATCCCCAAGAGTGCTTTAGTTCAGAGCCCAAAGGAGCTTTCTGATCTGACCTTACAGCCATGTGGCGGGGGGGACCCCTCTCTGGTGACGACACTCCAGTTTAGTAAAGCTGTCCCTTTCCTTGTTCCTGTTTTAAGAGAATGTCAGTGAAATCCGTGTTTCTGTAAACCACGCTATCTGGTTTAGGATTTATTTTCCTCTTTCTGCCTTTCATTCCTTCTCCCTGTCTTTTCTTGAATACCTTCTATGTGCCAGACACTGTGTTGGGTTAATTACCTGTATTAGTTCTAACTCTCTCAGCCCTGGGAAGCTGACATTATTATCCCTCATTTTAGAGATGACGAAACTGTCTCAAAGAGATGGGATGATGATCCTGAAGTCACTAAACAGTAGCTCAAAAGTATCAGAGCCAGGATTCAAAGTCAGGTTAGTGTGATTCAAAATCCTGTGCTCTTCGTGCCCCTAACAAGGTTGCCCGTTCAACTCCCACATGCGATGGTGGCTACATCCACCAGCAACTAAGGCTGAACATGGCACCTTGAGCTGAGCAGCCGAGAGCTAGCTCAGCCCTCCACAACTAAGACTGAAGGACAGCTTGGCTGTTCCTTCTCCAATTCCCCAATAAAAATCTTTAAAAAAAAAAAATCCTGTGTTCTTTACACTTGGATGACGCCACTTCCCTTGAAAGCCATGCCCTTTCTAACTCCTACTTCCACAGTTTCTGATTCACTGGGTAAGTGGGTCCCTGTGCCATCTTGCTTTGTCCTGTACCTTCCAAGGGAACAACGTAACATCATTCTACAGCCTCTCCTCTTTTAAGCACTGAGCACTAGGGCACTTCTGTACCTTCTCAGAGATTTCAGATCCTGGCTCCCACTCTTCTCTGCAGTCACCCTCAGCTTCTTTGGCATCATGTAGTTACTAATATCACAGTTTCTATGCTTTCTCACCTCCAATTACTCGCATGGTTTCTACCCCTAGAAATGTAGCTTCTCTCTTTTAGCCACAGTGGATTAAAAAACACTTGCTCTTTCTGATTGCTTCTCCTTGATCACAACTGTACCTCTGCTCATGACTCTTTCCTTTGATTGGAATGCCCTATTCACCTCTCTATGGGTCAAAATCCTAGATAGGCTCCAGGATGAGCAAAGGCATCAGCTCTTACATGAAGCCTTCCTACATCTTTCCAACTGGGTATGATTGATTGCTTCCTTTTTTCTTCTTTAAAAATTTTCAATTACAATTGACATTCAATATTATTTTATATTAGTTTCAGGTGTACAGCGAGGTTAGATGTGTAATTTATGAAGTGATGCCCCCTATTAGTCTAGTGCCCACATAGTACTATACATAATTATTACAATATTATTGACTATATTCCCCATGCTGTATTTTACATCCCCAGGACTATTTTGTAAGTACCTACTTGTACTCCTTAATCCCATCACCTTTTTCACTCAGTCCCCAAACCCCCTCTCATCAGGCAACTGTTAGTTTTTCCCCTGTATCAATGAGTCAGTTTCTGTTTTTGTTTGTTTGTTTCTTTTGTTCTGTAGATTTCACAATTGCTTTCTCTTTTGAACCCTGTAACATTTTGTTTATATTCTCTTCCATCACTTTTCACCTTCTGCTTTGGCTAATCTTACTCGTGAATTTCTCTTCTTTCTATTGAGCTCCTACAGCATCTGGGCACCCTTTATTCACTCAAAAAATACTCACTGAGGGCTGGCCAAGTGGCGCATTGGTTAAGAGCTGGTTTTGGGATGCCAGCAGCCCCGGTTCGGATCCCACATATGAGGGCCAGTGACACGGCCCTCTACAGCTAACAACAGCTCCACCTGGAGCTGGGCTGCGAGCCCTGGTGATGGTGTAGGCTGCAGCCCCTGCTGCAGTGGGCTGCCATAGGCTACAGTGAGCGGCTGGCAGCCAGCATGAGCTGCCAATAGCCACGATGAGCGACCATCCAGAGGCCGCCAACCCATCTGCCGCATCCGGGAAGAGCGCAATGATGATACCAACATGGGCCAGTGAAGCAACGTCCTCCGCAACTAGACTGAAGAACAAAAAGACAGCAACTTGTCTGTTCCCCTTCCCTGATTCCCCAACGCTGTTCCCCTCCCCCAATTCCCCAATAAAATCTTTAAAAAAAAAACAAAAACTCACTGAGCACTTAACTATGTGCCAGTCACTATACATACCTAGAATTATAAAGTGAATAAGATAGGCAGGTTCCTCAAAGGCTATGGTCTTTAACACAGAAAGTCCTCATTTAATGAAAGAATGATTAACTAAAAACATATTTAATACAGAGAAAGCAAAGGAGAAAACAAAATGCTCTCCACTTATCTATTAATAGTTCTCAAGTGGGGTTTATGTGTGCTAAATGTCCTATCATTTTGGGGGAATGTGGATTTGGAGGGCAGGGCAATGCTTCTCTGGATGTGGAGATGCAGAACGTGGGTGTCCCATTTCCAGAATACTGTCACCCCAATCGCCCTGGGTCTGTGACAAATAGGCATTAGCTCACAAGCATATTCCTGAAATCACTGTTGGGGCTAGTGCGTCTCTCCAGACGGACTCATCCCCATGAATGTTTAAGCTGTAAGAGGCAACTTCCACCAGAAGGTGCAAAGGAATAGCTGGGACCCGAAATGGATTTGGATTCTGCAGCCAGTACCAGCAAACTGCATTGGCTCAGTGGGGTCATTTCATTACCTTCTCAGTAACATCAAGCTGAATTTTGATTGACTGTTTTAGAGTTCATCTACTGCCTTATCACACGGATTTTCCTGTGTGCATAGAAAGCTAGGACACGTAAATAATACAGACACAAAATGAAACTAGAAGTCTCTCTTCCCCATTTCTGCCTCCACAATTTCTCTCCACAAAACTTAATTGCTTCTTGGATTTCGTCCAGGAAAAAACGTTATGATACTTGCACACCGTCTTGGACCATGCTTTCAGAGGAACATATGTCGAAGAGATTTCCATACCAACACAGGCATGTACACTTGCATTCTATTCTAACCATGTTCCATAATTTATTTTGGTTGTGTCCAGTTTTCACTATTATTAGAAACAGTACTATAATGAATATTTTTGATAAATATTGTTGAGACTATCTATATAGTTCACTCCACACAGAGGGATTGTTGGGGGAAGGTTACCGCATTTTACATTCGATGGATACTGCCAAATGGCCCTCCAGGGATGTTGCACACGCACCAGTCCTGATTATAGTTATAAATCTTTCTTTTTTTTTTTTTTTTTTTTTGAGGGCAGTGTCACTGGCCCTCATATGTGGGACCCGAACCGGGGCCGCTGGCTTCCCAAGCCAGCGCTTAACCACCGCGCCACTCGGCCGGCCCCCCAGTCCTGATTATAATAAAATGTTTACATTTCTGTCTGTTTTATAAGTGAAGCATGCTGCCTGGTTGCTTCGGTTTGCAGTTGCTCTAGTTCCGAACGAGGGAGCCCAGGTTTGAGTTGAGTCGTGCTGTAAATCCCGAGCTTGGCGCGTCGGCCTGGGGAAAACCTTGAGCGGTGCGCTGACTCCTCCTGTCCGGCAGGGGGCGCAGGCCCGGGCCGCTCCCGGAAACCTTGAGCGGTGCGCTGACTCCTCCTCCAGCAGGGGGCGCAGGCCCGGGCCGCTCCCGGAAACCTTGAGCGGTGCGCTGACTCCTCCTGTCCAGCAGGGGGCGCAGGCCCGGGCCGCTCCCGCAAGCGCAGCGCGCTCGGTGTCCGACGCCGAGCCGGGTCGCCGGCGCCGCAGTCCCGGTCGCTCGCGCAGCCCCAGCCGGGCGGTCGTGGCCCGCACCCTGCGGCATGAGCCGCTGAGCGAGCGCGGGGCCCGACGGGAGGCAGCCGCGGCCGAGGTAAGCGCGGCGCGGAAGGGTCGGCGGGCGGCGCGGAGGCCGAGGGCGGGGGGCGGTGCCGCAGCCCCGCGGGGCGCGCTCAGGGCGACGTGAGGCTGTGCGAGCGCCTGGGTGCCCGCGGCGCTGTGCCCTGCCCCGCCCGCCCGCCTCTCCCGGGACCCCGCAGCCGGCTTTTCCCTGCGGCGCAGCCTCGTGGCGGTCGTGCCCGCCGCCTCCCCCGTGGGGCCTGGCCCGGGGCGCCCCCGGCAGCGCGGAGCCCCGGCTCTGACGGGCGGCGCCGTGGCGCCCGGGGGCCTGGGAGGGGCCCCGCCGGCCGCGGGACTCGATCTGGGGGTGCGGCTTTGAGACGCGCAGTGGCCAGCCCCGCGCTCTCAGGATTTACACGGGTGTGTGCCTGTCGGAGCTCGGAGGCTGTCGGCGGTGGTGAAATACTTACGGTGCCGCTTCCCTCCTGCGTCGCTTCCGCTGGCTGAGCCCCCTGGCGGCGGCAGGCGGCGCTGGCATTGCTCTTGGGGCGTGAAGGGCGCGCCATCCTGGGGTTTGTTTTTTTTTTAAAGGATTTTATTGGGGAATTGGGGGAGGGGAACAGCATTGGGGAATCGGGGAAGGGGAACAGACAAGTTGCTGCCCTTTTGTTCTTCAGTCTACTTGTGGAGGACGTTGCTTCACTGGCCCATGTTGGTATCATCATTGCGCTCTTCCCGGATGAGGCAGATCGGTCGCCGGCCTCTGAACGGCAGCTCACGCTGGCTGCTGGCCACTCACTGTAGCCTATGGCAGCCCACTGCAGCAGGGGCTGCAGCCTACACCGTTGCCGGGGCTCGCAGCCCAGCTCCAGGTGGAGCTGTTGTTAGCTGTAAAGGGCAGTGTCACTGACCCTCATATGTGGGATCTGAACCCGGGCCGCTGGCATCCCAAACCCAGCTCTTAACCAATGCGCTGCTCGGCCAGCCCTAATCCTGGCTTTTGAAGGGAATCAGCGGAGGCAGTTGCCCCTGTGAAGAGCGGGGGCCAGACTAGCAGCCTCCAAATCTGCATGCTGGCGTTTTCTAGTTGTGTTGGGCAAGTTGCCTAGCCTTGCCATTGTTGCACTTTCCCTGTCTCTAAAATGAGGGTAGTCATAGCGTGTCACAGGTGCTGTTAGGAAGCTTAGATACGTGAACTCAAAGTGCTTCAAACAGATCCTGGAGTATAGTACGTCCTCAATCAAGTTGAGTTATTCTTTTTTTTTTTTTTAAGAGGGCAGTGTCACTGGCCCTCATATGTGGGATCCGAACCAGGGCCTCTGGCATCCCAAGCCAACTCTTAACCACTGCGCCACTCAGTTGGCCCTAGTTGAGTTATTCTTGAGTTATGGGGGTTGTATTGGTTATAATATAATCCCACAAAAAAGGGAGGGCACTCTTTCTTTTTTTTTATTGGAAATCATTTTTTAGGGCTGGTTAGCCATAATAGAACTTTACTTATAAAGAACTATATCAGGCAAGGCAATGAATTGCAGATTTTCCTGCTTTGCTTTTGTTAAATTCGGTGTGTTTGTTTTCAGACACACTTGGGTTAAGTTCTAGTGTAGCAGTGGCTCTGGGAGTTGAGCTGTGAGGGCTTTTCTAGAAAAGTTGAAATAAGATTGTGACTCCAAACATTGGACTAAGTGGACTGGATATAGCCTAACGCACCAAGGAAAGGTTAGTTAGGCAAATTTTAGGAAGAAATAATTCCAGGAACAGAAAATGCATCTCATCCTGACAGTAGAGTGGGGTTAAAAGGTTTTTCCAGTGACTCAGGGCTTGACAGCCAGATAATTCCAGTGTTTTGCAGGGACAGGTTTGATGTGTTTCAAGGAGGCTAAAGTTTGTAGGGCCTGGTTGTGAAATTACCAGTGTTTTTATTCTTTCATTTGTAGGAGATTCCTTTTGGTCTGTCCTCTTCAGAGAAGCTCAGTGTTAGGGGAAAGAAGGGTGTTCAGGGGTGGGTACCGAAAATTGGTCTGTGGAAGTACTTAGCCATTTCCCCCCCTTTGGAAACTAATTCAAGAAAGAAGATTATCAGAGTCCATCACCATATTGCTGAACTTAGACCCTGAACAGTGTGTGTGCTGATGGTACTGGGAAGGATAGAGACATTCACTCAATAAACATTTCTGGTTGTATGAAATGAGTTCTAGACATGGTATTACAATAGATGCCGGGAATACTGAGCAGAGATGAAAAACTCTGACTGCAAGGAAATCATAACCAGCAGAGAAAACAGACTTACAGTTCCTTAACTAATTAATATAATATGGCAAGTGCCGTAATGAGTAAAAGGTATGTATGTGGATGCTCACAGAGAAGGTTCCCTGTCTCTAAAGCACCACTTAGTAAGGGGCTTTTTTCTTCATTTCTCATCCTTTTCTTTTTCGTTTAAGGCTTTTCACCTCATTTCTTTTACTGAGTTTTTATTCTACCTCAAGCACTTACCACACTTCTCAGCTGCTTGAAACAGACTTGTGGGAACTCGCTTACCTATGTAGGGACACCTCAGAAATGTGAGTTTACATCTCTGGGGATAGCCCTCAGCCAGTAGGGGCTGGGATTCCGTGGATGAATGCCATTAGCTCCCTATCTTTCAAAGGGACAATCCTGAGGTGCATTTTTTCAGAGGGACCTTAGCAGGACTGAGCCCCATTTGCTCAGCTTAGTATGGTGACCAGCTCTACAATGCACCCTAACGGCTTTCCCCAGAATCCCCTCCTTACTCCCTCACTCTGGCTTTCCAGATTTGCCTTCTGCAAGAAACTTGCACACAAGTCACTTTTTCTGAGTTTGGCAGAACATAAACTAAGACAGTTGGTCCTAGAAATAGCTCTAGAAAGCAGGCCCTGGGAATGGTACTGCACAACTGGGATCACCCATCCTCGGATGGCAGCAAGGACCCCTCTGCTGGTGGTGAGTGAGGTGTTGATAGGCCCTGGTACTCTGTAGCATCACAGTTGTACGACTCGCCAGTGGTGGGTTGGGATGAGATTCAGGTAGAAGGGAAAGCATTAGCTAGTACAGTCGCTCTAGTACTTGACCAATACGTGGACAATGATACTGATAAGGATAAGGATGGTGGAGTTGGCTGGCTCTTGTTACGTCCCTTAGAAGCCTCGAGGTAAGATCAGACTCAGATCAGTGAGATGTCAACTCGGGACAGACACACTGTGAAAGACACAAGGCTCCGGGACAGCATCTGTAGCTGGAGGGCAGACTGTGGAAAACCAGGCCCAGAAATTCACCATAATTATGGCAGAACTGCAAAGGAAGCTGAATGCAAAGCCCCAACAGGTTGCTTCTGCTAGTCAGGCGTGAGACCTGGAATGGAGATTTTTGGGTGGAGCAGTGAGAACTTTGAATCCCCCATTTCCTGAGCTCCCCTGGGCCAGCAGAAGGGTCCGCCTCTCTACTGTAGAGGAGAACTCCTTGCTGGGACGTCAGGCAGATGCCTTGCGAGGTGTTGCTTATCCTCTAACTCTGTCTCCTCTTTCCCTCAGACCTCAGTGTTGCCTAGATAGGCGACGGGGTCCCTGCTATGGGGGAAATAGCTTTTGTACTGAAAGAATTGGAGGGCCTGATACATATGGACCAGCTGGGACTGGAGGAGCATGTGTGGAAGTGAATCTTGAGGGTGTTAGACCCAGAGTGGGGGTGCTGGTGGACTATACAGCTGGATGGGAGAGACTCTGTTGCCTTGGGGACCCCCTCTCATCACTCACGATTTAAGGACCCAGCAAGGATAATGAGAGTCTGTCCTATACGCTGCTGGGTGGGCTTCTTGAAGCTTGGACATGGCAATGACCAATACTACTGATTCTCAGCTGGGGATGATCGTGCCTCCCCAGGGGATCTTTGGCAGCGTCTGGATATATTTTTAGTTGTCGCAACTAAGGGTTGATTCTTCTTTTGAGCAGGGATGCTACTAAACTTTCTACATTGCACAGAACAGCTCCCCATAAAAGAGAATTACCTGGCCCAAAATGCCAGTAGTGCCAAGGTTTAGAGACCCTGGTCTGCATTAAATGAGGTGGAGGCCGCAGAGCTGTCTTGGCAGAGTAGTGAGGAAAAGGTCGAAAGGAGATTGGGAGCGAGGTTTGATGTAGATTCGTTTCTTAAGGCCAGAGATGCACTCCTGCCCAACTTGCCGGGAGGGCCACTGCCTTCTCTCTGGTAATAAGGAATGCCCAGTGATGGGGCCAGCATCTTTGAGAAGCTCGGGGTTGGCTGTCCTCTGTAGGCCAGGGTTGACTTTAGGAGATGTGAGCAGGGAACTGGGTTCTGAAGTATCTGTGAGGATGATAGGATTCTGAAGTAGCAGAGGCCGGGTGGTGCCACTAACCATCAGAGGCAGGGCGGACACAATCCCCATCTGGCATCAAGACCCAACTCCCAACTGGTGTGTTTTGACCCCCTGCGATGCTAATAGAGCATAGGGCGGGATAGACAGATGGGCAGCCAGCGAGAGTGCTGCCTGACTTGTATAACCAGAAAAACACCAAGAGCTGGCCAGCAGGCTAATGTTTGTCACCTAGTTTTCAAATGTGAGCTCTCAGAGCCATGTCCCATGGATTGAGGAGGCTGGATGTCTTTGAAGGACTGGGTGACATCCCTGCAAGTATGAACCATTCCCTACTCCCCCTTCCTTCCTCACGGGAACCGCAGCTCTTCGTTAGACTAACTGTACAAGGAAGGGATACTATCCAGACCTTGGGAGGGCTGGCGGCTGCAGGGTCCACACTGATAACAGTACCAGGCAACCCTCCAGCAGTGGAGGATAGGAGCTGGCAGTTAAATGCCCGAGCCTCTCATCCTTCTGAGGGGCAAGAGGTAGGCTACATGGTCCTTCGGAGGGGCCTGGCAGCCCTCAGGGCCCCCGTGGCTCACAGCAGCAACAGCTCCACACATTCCTTCATGGCCTCCCCTGGTTTCCCTGTCTCTCTCTTCTTGCTCGTCACTCCAGCTTTCTGAGATCACCGCCCCAGTAAGTAAATGACCTGCACACCCATCCTTGTCTTTGGTTCTTCATTTAGAAGGGGTGAGGATGGGGGACCTAAACTATGACAGATCGGAAGCAAAATGTGAAGTGTGATGCCTGGGACTCTAACATAATGGCTATCAGCTTCCTCTTCATTCCAGCCCCTCTGATGACCACGTGGGACCCCGGAGCAGGCCATTCTCCTGCCTGGAGAGCTGCTGTGGCTGCAGGTCCCCCCACCACTTGGAGGTGTTTGACTCTTCTGTTTTCCTGCGCTGGTGGGTAGGAAGTGTCTCTCGGTGGTCTTACTTTCCCTGATCATAAATGAGACTAAACAGCTTTTCAGATGTTCATGGACCATTTTTGTTTCCTCTTCTGTGAAATTTCTATGTAAGTCTTTTGTCCCGTTTTCTACTTTGTGTTTGTTTTTATTGCTTTGTAGGAGTTAGTTATTCTGGTTACTAGTCCTTATTGGTTGTATGTATTGCAAATAACTTCCAGTTTGTAGACTGTCTTTACTTCCTTACGGTATCTTTTGATGAACCAAAGTTTTAGATTATAACCCTGAGTTTATCTTTTTATGGTTTGTACTTTTTGTATTGTTTTAGAAATCATTTTCTGCCCCAGAATCATGGATATTCTCTATTGTGTTCTAAATATTTTATACTTTTGCCTGTTACATATAGCTTTTTTATCTACCTTGGATAGATTTCTCTTCCCTCGGGCTGCTTTCAGTATTTTTCTTTGGCTTTCTTTTTAGTGGTTTTACTTTAACTTATCTAGGTGGGGTTTTCTTTGTATATGTTCTGCTTGGAATTGAGCATCTCAAATATGCGAGTTGATATTTTTCATTCTTTTTGGAAAAGCTTAATAGAGGACAGCTGGATTCTCATATCTACTTCTGCATTGACTCTCTGCAATGTCACACATGTAGCCCCTGGAAAATGAAATTGAAAAAATAATGTCAGTATTATTATGAAAACAGTTCAGACCCTTTGAAACAGTCTTGGGGATCCCCTGGAGTCCCTAGACTATATTCTGAGAACTGCCAGTCAGATTAGTCTTCTAAAATAAGCCTGGGAGCGTTCCCTCTGCTCTCTGAACTCTGGACTAATTTGTGTAAAGTTAGAATTATTGTTCCTTGCATGTTTAATGTTGGAAAATCTTCTAGGCCTGGACTTTATAGGGAGATTTAAAAACTTTTGATTCAGTTTCTTTAATGATACAGAACTATTCAGGTTTGCTATTTCTTCTTGAGACTGTTTTGATAAGTTATATTCTAAAAGAATTTTTCTATTTCATCTCATTTTTCAAATATATTGGCATAAGTTCCTTGGTATCTTATCTTTTAAACATATGCAGCATTTATTTATTTATTATTTTTAGCTGAGCCATCCTGCCACCTGTTGGCAGCTCAACGGCAACTCAGCTCGGGCTGGCCTCGAACAGCTGTTGCTCAGAGCTCAGCTCGCACTCTTGAGCGAGCTCTTAACCAACTGAGCCACTCGGCCGGCCCTCATATGCAGCATTTAGAATTATGTTTCCCCCTCCATTCCAGATATTTATTTGTCCTTTTTTTTTAACTTGATTAATCTTACTAAAATTATGTCAAATATCAATTTTATTCATCTTTTTAAAAAACAAACACAACTTTTAGCTTTATGGAGTCTTTCTATGTTGCTTTTAAATTAATTTATGTTTTATTTATTACTTATTTTCTTCTATTATCTTTGGGTTTATTGTGATAATGTCTTTTTACATAGTTAATCGGCACCTCATGAGAATTTGTAAAGCTCATGTGGATGGATACTATTAATATTTTTCTTCCCTTAATCCCAGTTTTGTTAGCATGCAGATAGTATTTTTCAAACTTTGACCAATTGGCATGACTGATGTAGTAGGTTATTGGCAGAATATTTTAAAAAGCAATAGAATAACAGAATAGAAAGAAAAACCCAGTGTTCTATGGCTAGTACTGTGTGCCAAGGTTAAACATTGTTTTGTGAAACTTTTTTTTCAAATATATATGCGCACATACGCACATTTGTGCCTGTATGAGTCACAATATAAAATATCTTTCTTATTGTAGCTTTTAGTTAGAAAAAAAAGTTTGAAAGTCACTGTGTTAAAAGGTAGTAAATTTTAGTAAAGATTTTAAACCTGGTTGCACAAAATAATCGTCTGAGAAGCTTGTTAAAATGACAGATTCTTTGACCCTAGTGTAGACCTTAATAAAGACCTCATTGCTGGGGCTGAGGACCCTGTTTTTGCGTTTTCGGCGTGATTCTCAGCCTTTAGGTGTTTGAGAACCACTCATTCTGGATATAAATGGACCTAAGGAGCCTGCTGGGAAGTTCTAACTTGGAGCAGTAGAGGGTGCAACGCCTTGCATGTTGTGTGCCTTTTTTCCCTGAGACCAACTGTTTTGAGTTCTAAGAGAGACACATAAAGTGACAAGAAAGCTATTGGGTGGGGGTGGGAGGCTAGAAATAGCCCTCAGGCCTGAATTTCTGTCATAGAGCCAATCAGCACATATTGAATGCTGACGTATATACCCCAAAGATGCTCATCTTGAGGCTTAAAATATATGAGCTTGCAGACATTAGTCTGTGACAAGCAGATTTCTTAGTTCCAACTCATGGTCTCAGAGAAATACAAGTGGAAATCATTCATGTCTGTTGAGCACATTTTACCCAGAAAGTTGAGAGTGATTTCAATATTCATGGCTAGACAATCCTGTGCTAGGCAGGCTGGAAGCAGTGACCGGGAGAGCTCCGTTAGCCAAAGTAAAAATGGTTGATAAACCCTAAGATGGTCTGTGAGAGTTTCGATTATTTCCCTTTACATCAGTGGCTTTTCCGAAAGATTAGTGAGTAAAGTGAGACCGTTTTGTAGACTGGGACTTGGATGTGCTGCATGCCACAGCAGATTGCTGCAGTGACATGGTAAGTCTGTCACATGTGTGATGCAGTCACACTCAGAGCTCTACCTTCCCCACATGGTGTCTAGGCGGGGAGATTTATTTGCTAAGGATCTTCAGTTGTGATCTACAGGAGTCTCTGCATTTTCAGTTGGACTAAGAATTTTCATTGTATCAGTCGGTGGTCCTTATTGGCTGTTTCATTTAGCTGAGTAACAAACCAACCCCAAACTTATTGGCGTAAAAACAACAACTATCGTGTATTTGCTCAAGATCCTGTAATCCGTGTGCAGCTTGGTGGGGCGGTTCATGTCTGCTTCACGTGTCCCACTGGGAGCTCCCTGAGGTTGCTTTTAGCTGGCACTTCCACTTCCTTAGAGAGTGGCAGCTGGATTCCAAGCTGACAGAAGCAGCAACTGTAGGGTCTCTTAAGGCCTGGGCTCGAATGTCACTTCTGAAACATGCTCTTGGTCACAGAGGGTCACAGTTAGCCCAGATTCAGGGGGAAGGGAAATAGATCCCACCTATTGATTGTAAAAGTGGTAGGCACTTCACTGATGAGTTGGTTGACTTTGGTCTTTAGAAATTGATCCACCACACTAGCCCCTCCTCCCCTCCCTCCCTCCCTCCCTCCCTCCCTCCCTCCCTCCCTCCCTCCCTCCCTCCCTCCCTCTGGATTCCTTTCTTATTCCTTTCTTCCACCTAAATGTGGCAACTATCACCTTCCTATAAAACATCAGTGTTTATTTTATTTAAATTTTTTTTTTTTTTTTTTTTTTTTAGGGCAGTGTCACTGGCCCTCACATGTGGGACCTAACCGGGGCCACTGGCGTCCCAAGCCAGCGCTTAACCACCGCGCCACTTGGCCGGCCCCCTTATTTAAATTTTAAAGGTTAATCTTTTCTTCTCTAATACTCTTGCCACTTTATTGATATTTTCCTAGTGCTATTTTTATACTTTGCATGTTATTAGTTCTGTTTGTCTTAGCTCTCTTATTAGAATACAAGTTCTTAGTCTAAGGGAGGGCCTTTGGTTTCTGCTTTGTTTCCTTCACAGTAAAGTGTAGGTAGGTGCTCAATAGATGGTTGAAGGAATAAATGAATGAAAACAGATTTTTAGAATAACCAAGCATCAGATTGTCCAGATGAAGCATCAATTTATGTTTGGCAAGTATTTAGAAACAAAATGAAACAAGCGTCTTTAGCTATTCCATTTCTGATTTTTCTTCCTCGGTCAGAGCCCCTCCTCCTGTGCCCCACACGTGGACCAGCTCATGCTTTCGGTAAATATACGTTTATAGGATATAGTTATATTTTTATATTATGTATCAATATTTAAGTAGTATATGTAGTATTAAATATTACACATACAGCATATATTCATGTATATGAAGAAGGGTCAAAAGTCCCTTTTCATTATTTCATCAAATAATTAAGGGAAAGAAATAGGTACATTAAAGGTCAAACAGTCCTTTCACCTGTCATTGCCACCCTAAGTGCCCCGTTTTTCTTGTTTCTGTGCCCGGCATCCAGGAGTGTGAGGAAGAGGCTGTCTGTGTCATTATGTGCGCGTCGGTCAAGTACAATATCCGGGGTCCTGCCCTCATCCCAAGAATGAAGACCAAGCACCGGATCTACTACATCGCCCTCTTCTCCGTTGTCCTCCTGGGCCTCATTGCCACCGGCATGTTTCAGTTCTGGCCCCATTCCATCGAGTCCTCCAACGACTGGAGCGTAGAGAAGCGCAGTGTCCGCGACGTGCCTGTGGTAAGGCTGCCGGCCGACAGTCCCATCCCTGAGCGCGGCGATCTCAGTTGCAGAATGCACACGTGTTTTGATGTCTACCGCTGTGGCTTCAACCCCAAGAACAAAATCAAGGTGTATATCTACTCTCTGAAAAAATATGTGGATGACGCGGGCGTCCCGGTCAGCAGTACTATCTCGCGGGAGTATAACGAGCTGCTCACGGCCATCTCTGACAGTGACTACTACACCGACGACATCACCCGGGCCTGCCTGTTCGTGCCGTCCATCGACGTGCTGACCCAGAGCACGCTTCGCATTAAGGAGACGGCGCAAGCGCTGGCCCAGCTCTCCAGGTACCGAGTGCTGCACACCCAGGAGCCCGGGCCTTTGGGGACTAAGGGGAAGGAGAGGGAGGCCTGGCTTCCAGCTGCCGTGTCTTCCCTTATGGGAGGTGGTGTGGATGGGCCACTGATGGTAGCATGAGGCCAGTTCTGAAAACCAGTCGGCCATCGCTGCGGCTGCTGTGGGCCCCCCACTTCTTAGGGTTTAAAAAATTAGGGATGGCTCATCTTTTCACACTTCTCCTTTGAAATTTAAATACTACCCCCTCATTACTCATATAATATGTGTTCACTGAAAAAGGATCTGAAAATATGGGTAAACAAAAAGAAGAGTGTAAGACTCATTTCATAACCTTCTAAGAGATAACCGTTACTATTTTAATGTTACTTTCCCATCATTTTTATACGAAAATACATATGCTCTATAGATACATTTTTGTATAATATATAAATATATACATATGCATGTTTATCCGTGTATATACATTTTTGTCAAGAATAGGATCACACAGTACATACTTTCTTGCTGCCTTTTCCCCTTAACATGTAAAACCTTGGATTGCGAATAATGTAGATTGCGAGTGTTCCGCAAGACCAGCAAACATTTCTAATACATTTTAACTTGGCAAATGAGTGATGTCTTGCAATATGAGTAGTTTGTTTCTGGAACGAATTATGCTCGCAAACTAAGGTATTACTGTATATCTGGAATATATTTTCAAATAATTTTATATTCTTTTACTATATAATTAAGGTTTGTATAGTAGTCCATTTTGCACTTGTTTCATAATGTACTTTACCAGCCTTCTATATTTTATTTCTTGTTTTTTTAACCAAATGGTGAGCATTCAGAGAGTTTTCGGGTTTTCCTTACCATAAGCGGTTCTGTGGTGGGCAAGCTTGAAGTACATACACATCCACCCATTTTTTTTCTTTCTTGGAGTCAGGGCCAGTATCTGCTGTCCTGCTGGGTTTTCACTTTGCATGCCTGAGAAGCGCCCTGTTTTATGTTGGGGATACTTGCTGCTTGTCATCCAGTGACTGACTCTTATTTCTGTTTCTTCATCGCCGACATGTGAATTCTCCTACATGTTTAATTTCTTAATAGATGGGATCGAGGTACAAACCACCTGCTGTTCAACATGTTGCCTGGAGGTCCCCCAGATTATAACACAGCTCTGGATGTCCCCAGAGACAGGTAGGTGTATTGGGGTTGTCACTGGTGGCTTTCTGTTTATGTGAAATCGGATTCCTAAGCCTATTCGGACTAACTGTGTAATCAGAATTGCGTCTTTTTAAATAAAAAATTGCCCTAGGCATTTCCCTTCTCAAGACATAGCACTATTGAGACCTGCTTAAGTCTGTTGCGGAAAACCAATGAGAGCTCATGTTCTAGCGTAGCTTCTTAAACTCCTTTTTCCTTAGTCTGGGTTATGCTGTCCTGAGTGTAGCACCTCTACCCCCTAAGGCCCAGTTCATGATTGGCTTGTGCCAGCCGTCTCTGAATTTGGGAGCATTTGCCAACAGCAGAGCCACAGCTTACTGGGGGAAGAGGGGCTGGCTGTGTGAAAGTGATGCATAAAGCCGGAAACGAGGCCATTCTGATTATCGTTTACTCTGTGGCTTCCGTCAGTGTGGTTCTCGCCTTCCTTCCTTTTTTCTTTCTCTCCTTGTCACCCTGCCCCCTTCCTGCTTCCCTCCTAATAAAACCTTCCAAATGGGCAGATGTGATAATGGGGGGGACGAGGATTGCGTGATGATGCTTTTGAGTTCACTTCCTGTATTTATCAGCCCTTTGATACCTCGACTGACCCACTGTGGCTGGAGCCTTCCTGGAAAGCTCTGGAATGAGGTGCCACTGCAGGCTCCCCTCCTAGGACTGGCTTCAAGGCTTTGAGGAGAGTAGAAAGCCTGGCCCCAGATAAGGGTCCCAGGCGATAATACTCAAGATACAGGATCGTTATAAATTTGCGTATGAACTCATCTATAACCAATTTTATTACAGTTGACCTGTAACTCTTAAATTCATTGTTACTGAAAAAGGTGAACTAACAGCTTGAGGCCAGCTATGTACTCAACTTGTTAGAGGCTCACCTTGTCATTTATGGAAATCTACACTTAGTACTGCTTTTTCCCAGAAGATTAAACGTAAGCCCTCTTTGCTTTAAGGATTATCTAGAGCAGGGTCACAAACTTTTGAAACGGAAGAGCTGCCAAGGGGTCAACAAACTGCAGCTCGTGAGCCGCAGGCTCTGAAGTAAAATTGAAAATGAAAATAAAACGATCATTGTTTCATTTATAAAATTTTTAAAGGTTATTGTTCACATAATGATGATTATGTAAAAATATATTTATGGCTCTCGAATAATTTTTAAATTGTTGTGAGGGACAGGATTGGCTTTTCCAGGGGTCAGCAAACTTTTGAGATGGAACGTACCCAAAGAGCCGCATGTGGCTCGTGAGCCGCAGTTTGCTGACCCCTGATCTAGAGTCAGTGTTGTGTTTTGATGCGGAAATACAGCTGTCACTAGAAGAGACAAACACACCAGAACCACTCCTCAGCTTTGCTGTAGAAACCAATCTGGACGATAGAGGGCAGTCAGGCCACACACATTCTATGGAAACCAGCTAAACACAAAGTGATGCCTGATTTGGCTGGCAGCCCCAGCGTTCCTGAGTGGGCTACTGTTTTATGGATTTGGTTGTCCTGGGAAAGGGAAATACTTTAGAAAATAGAGGAGGGAGGGAAAAGAGCTGTTAGGAATGTAATGTCTTCACCTGCTGTTCTGCGTTTCTTTTGAGAAGGGCTTATTTCTGTTGGGGGCATTTTGCTTTTTGCTGACATTTTGGTATATGTATCTGCACGGGAGAAGGATTTTATTTTTATCAAGTGCACATGTGAAATGGGGTTTCATTTCTCGGCAGGAAAGTGTCAAGTGGTCAGGAGAAGCTAAGTCCTTGCTAGTTCTTAGGTGTGAAGGCTCATGAGGGTTAAATTGTTTTCCCCATGCGTGTGTTTTTGTGATTAGAGGCAATCCTTCAGCAAGTAACGAACCGCCATACAGCCCTTCGTTAGCTTTGCATGTGGGAGTTTTCCTTTTGAAACGTAGGTGGTCTCCTGCTTGGGGTGAGGGTTTGGAGATTTGTTTTGTTAATTTTTCTTATCCTTTGTCGTTGCTTCTGGATTCAGAGGAGGCAAGAGCTTCTCTGCTTTGGATTTTGGATTTTGTCAGTGCCATGAAGCTGGCTCCACCAGCTGTCACCAGATAGTCACCAAAGATCTAGCTGTTGTTCACATTTACCTGTCATATAGATATATATTTTTTTACGGTTTATTTGATTCAGTAAATGACTATGACCAATAGAATTGATCAAATTAGTCAGCTTTTTTTTTTTTTTTTTCCCTAAACCTGAAGCTTTGTATTTGAGGAATTTGCAGGCCTGAGTGCATTCATGGTTTAAAAGAAAGTGAAGGATAAACCTGCAGGTGAACTGTGTTTAGGTCTTGAATACTCTGACAGGAGGAGGAGAGCTATGAGAACATCTGAAGAAAAACCCAGACTGGCAACTGTGGCGTACAGGAGGCCGTGGGGAGGCTTCAGTGATAGAGGAGATGACCGAGAGTCAACAAGTCCTGGAAAGGACCAAAAATGCCAAGGACACATTAAGTGATATAACACTTAGCCTGGCAGGAATCTGATCATCGTATTAAAACTTTTGTAAATGCAAGTTTTCTATCCGGTCTCTTGCACCTTTGGAACCCATCTCTGATTTGCAGATACATAATGGGAAAACAGAATGTGCTTCTCAGAAATTCCCTTTTCAGTCAATGTAAAACACGTGTTCTGTAAGCAAGGGATGCTTACAATATTTTCTTCATTATAGCGTTATGGGAACACTGGCAGAAAAAGATACAGAGACTTAAAGTTGAAGTCTTGTCAATAGCAGGGCTGGTGTGAGGCCTGTTTGACTAATTGCAGTCATGGCTCTTTCTGCGATCACAAATGGAGATTGCACGTGTGTGATCTGTGACATAAGACACACTTCAGAGTGCATGCTTTCCTACTAGCAGCACATAACCCCCGCTCTACCCCCTGGGAACACAATAACTGTTTGGGACCCCAGAGACAGAAGAATAGTAAAAGTTGGTATGATATATACCTGCTTCCTTTCTCACCACATATGCACACGCCTCTCCTCTGAGGCTGTGGGTGTAATTACCTAATCACTCACTGCCTTGGCTTACCTGGGCTGCCCACTGCCTGTATATTGGATCCACGTTTGCTTCTCTGTACATCGGTCATGGGGGCCCATACGGTCTGCTTGCCATCATGGTCATGGAACCTGCCCAAGTTCATGCTGGATGGATTCATTGCTCAATGCTAATCAGGAAAAATAAGACCGTATGTTGGTACTAAGGATGGTCATTAAGTTTTACAGAGTAGACTGGCAGCTGGAGAGGTTTTTCGCCTGCACATTACCTCACTAACCAATTCTTGGTTTCATAAACCTTAAACAAACAGATTGGGATTTCCAGGGGTGGTTTGAAAATCTTTGAACTTTAACTGGTCATGTTAGAAGGGAATGTATGCTGTCATCAGGGCAGGGCGGGGATTGGTAGCAATCAGTATTGCAAAAAATGTGGTTTCTTGGTTCAGACATTTTGGCTCAGATTGTGCAGCGTGTGGAACTGGCAAAACTCTGCCCCAGTAAGTGATTTTGATGGGGCCGGGGCCCCAAAGACAGAATAACAGTAAAAGTTGGTGTGATACACACCTGCTTCCTTTCTCTGATGAAGTGTCATTATACTACTTGCTGGATCCAATTAAAACAGCGTGTTAACAGCTTTCTGTTTAAGGAGAATGAAAGCTAGGACAGGGCCGGCCGAGTGGCACATTGGTTAAGCGCTGGTTTTGGGATGCCAGCGGCCCCGGTTCGGATCCCACATGAGGGCCAGTGACACTGCCCTCTACAGCTAACAACAGCTCCACCTGGAGCTGGGCTGTGCGAGCCCCGGTAATGGTGTGGGCTGCAGCCCCTGCTGCAGTGGGCTGCCATGGGCTACAGTGAGTGGCCCGCAGCCAGCGTGAGCGGCTGGCAGCCAGCGTGAGCTGCCAATAGCCGCGGTGAGCGACATCCAGAGGCCAGCGACCGATCTGCCTCATCCGGGAAGAGCGCAATGACGATACCAACAGTGAAACAACATCCTCCGCAACTAAACTGAAGAACAAAAAGACAGCAACTTGTCTGTTCCCCTTCCCCGATTCCCCAACGCTGTTCCCCTCCGCCAATTCCCCAATAAAATCTTTTTTAAAAAAAAAAAAAAAAAAAAAAAGCTAGGACATGCAAACTGCAAGAGAAGCACTGAAGGTCCGATTCTGGATTCCACTTCCTGCTGCGGGAGTTGGGTTGATAAGACTGAGTAACTGGCATGGATGGCGATTGCTGGTAGAGGTAGACCTGCTTGACACATAGCTCTGGGGTGACAGGGGAGAACTGCTGGGGCAGGAATTGGAGAGAGGCAGGTGCATGTGCACCACGAGATGTGACGCGTTGCTGGCACCACTGCTTTCTGTGCCCCTTGTCTCCTGCGAGTCTAGCCGGTGAGTCGGTGAGTGGCTGCCCCTGCCCGTCTTCCTGTGCAGACCCCTTGCTATTCCTATTATTGTACATGAGTTTAAGAGCAGCGTTGACTTTTGGGAGAGGTGAAGGGGTCCTGAGAAAGGGAGCGGAGGGCTGTTCAGAGGGCGTTCTCTGGGCTGCGATGTATTTTAAAAAATGGACAGTAAGGAAAGACGATGTAGGACCCCAGAAGAAGGCTGGTGACTCAGGGAGAGAGTGCAGCTGGCGTCCTGGAGGTGCGGACAGGAAACATGTAGTGTAGTGTCTGTAGGAAAATGACTTCGTAAATATTAGCTGTTATTAATATTAAGACTCAATGATGGCAGGTTCTTGAATAATGTCATTTCTTTTGTTAAATAATGTCATTCTGTCAGCTTCCTTTCATTATAACATTGATGAGATGCAGTAGGAACTTAACTCTTGTTTATATCAATTAGCCTGTGGTAAAACTGGGTGCATTATATGTTGTTTGCTTGAAGTCATTGGACCTCTTCACGGCATTAAGTGAGAACTAACTTACTGTACTCCTGTCCCTTTCCACAGAAGACCTTTCTCATTGTTTGACAGAATTTTGTGCTTTCAGGGCTCTGTTGGCTGGTGGTGGCTTTTCTACATGGACTTACCGGCAAGGCTACGATGTCAGCATTCCTGTGTATAGCCCGCTGTCAGCCGAGGTGGACCTTCCAGAGAAAGGACCAGGGTAAGGTGCAGTCAGCACAGCCGGGTCCAGGGTGGCGGGTGTCACAGCAATCACAGCATCAATTACAGGCCAGGGTCCTTGTCTCTGCCATCTTTCCCACCTACCCCAATCCAGTTTACCCTTCAGTGTTCTCTCTTGGTAAATTTACACTGCTATCTACCAGGCGTTCCAAATCAGAAATTTACGTGGTGTCC
Organism: Aselliscus stoliczkanus; assembly: GCA_033961575.1. NCBI lineage: Eukaryota > Metazoa > Chordata > Mammalia > Chiroptera > Hipposideridae > Aselliscus > Aselliscus stoliczkanus. The sequence goes on from CM066736.1 coordinate 120,978,377, forward strand.
TCACCTCTCACTCCTTCTCTATCAAAAAAATAAGTCCTATTGGGTCTGCATCCTAAATGTTCTTAGATCTGCCCACTGCTCTGTCTCCTCTGCCCCTACCTGTACCAGGTTGCTGTCCTTGCCCCCTTGGATTGCTGAACTGGCCTCCATTCTGACTCTTGGCTTCACATTGCCCTAAGGAGAAAGCCCAGACTCCTTAAAATGTCTTTCAGGACCCCCTATCACATGACCACTGCCTCCATCTCTAGCTTTCTACTAAATTTTTTTTCGTTCTTAGAATGAGTTTTGCTCTCTCAGTTTTTCCGGGCTACAAAAACTCTACTGATTGGAAATCCTTTTCCTCATTTTCATCAGACGAATGATGAAAATTCGGTTTCCACTTGAGAACCTCTTACTCGAAGGGCCCTTTCTGAGCCCCTGGATAGCCCCCCTGCTTTATGCTCCCTCGTAGCCTGCACTTCTCCTCTTGCACCACTCAGTGGGCCCTGCTGTGAGGACTCCCGCAAAGCCTCCCTGCTTTAGACTTTGTCAGTGCTGTGAAGCCGGCACCAGGTCCGGTTTTTAACTGCCATGTCCTGGCACATAATTGGCTCAGATTTTTGATGTGTGAGTGAGTAAATGAAAAGAGCTGACAGCATGGATGTAAGAGGCAGCTTGTCTCCCTTTTCTTAGCTGTAGTCTAATATTTAAAGTTGTACTAATGCATGGTGAGAATCTCAACGAGCTTTAAATAAACGTGATGATAATAACAGCATTCTTTACTTGTGTGCAAAGGGCTCATGTAGGAAAGTGACTGATCTATGTATTGCCACACTAGAAATGTCACACTGGCTGAGGATTAAAAGCCTACACATAGCATTTGGTCTCAGAAATGAATCTCAAGGCAGTAGTTTGCTTGCAGAACATTAGGACCATCCTCAAAGCACCCCAAACTTCCTCGTAGGAGCCATTAGGGATTATTTGAGAAGTAAGAACTTTTCCAAAGTGAAGACATTCTCTCCCATGTGTGTGTCCTGCCATGTGGCCCAGGACCAAATTCTGAACTTGCAGTAGATATGGCAAATTTTATGTTATTTAGACAATGTGTAAAGCCCAGGTGAGATCAAAACCTCTTTTCCTTTACCCTTAACAAGTGCAAAGAAAAGCTGGGTCTTCCATGAACTTGTTGCTTAGATCAACTCTCTGAATTTTTTTCTGTTAGTGGACTCCCAGAGTTGACTTAGTGTCTTTTATTATTGATACATAACTCATGTGCCATAAAATACACTCTTTTAAATTATGTACCATTCAGTGGGTTTTTTAAAAATTGAGATATAATTGATGTATAACATTGTGTTAAGTTTTAGGTGTAAAATATGTTGATTTGATACAACTCACTGCTTTTTAGTATATTCACAAAGTTGTACAACTATTATCATCACTACTACCTAATTCCAGAACATTTCATCACCCCCAGAATAAACCTACTTTGTCTTTATGGATTTGCCCATTCTGGACATTTCATATATATGTAGTCATACAATGTGTAACCTTTTGTGTCTTTTTTCACTTGGTATAATATTTTCGAGGTTTAGCCATTTTATAGCATGAAATCAGTACTTCCTTTCTTTCTTGGCTGAATAACATTTCATGAGGTGGATATACCACATTTTATGTATCCATTCATCAGTAGACAGACAGTTGGGTTATTTCCACTTTTTTTTTTTTTTTTTTGAGGGCAGTGTCACTGGCCCTCATATCTGGGACCTGAACCCGGGCCGCTGGCTTCCCAAGCTAGCTGTTAAACATCGCGCCACTCGGCCGGCCTGGTTATTTCCACTTTTTAGCAATTATGAGTAATGCTATCAACGTTTGTGTACAAGTCTGTGTAAACGTATGGTTTTAATTCTCTTCGATATATACCTAGGAGTAGAATCATGTAGTCAGTCTCTGTTCAACTTTCTGAGGAACTGCCAGATAGTTTTCCCAAAACTGCTGTACCATTTTACCCACCAGCAATGTTTGGAGGGTTCCAGTTTCTCCGTGTCCTTGTCAACACTTGTTATTGTCTTTCTATTTCATCGTAGCCATTTTAGTGGATGTGAGGTGGTATCTCGTGGTTTCAATTTGCGTACCTCTAATTATTAATAATGTCGAGTATCTTTTCATGTCCTCATTGGTCATTTATACAGCCTCTGGAGAAATGTCTATTCAAATCATTTGCCCATTTTTAAATTGGTTTTTGGTTTTATTGTTGAGTTGTGAGAATTTTTTGTATATTATAGACACTAGACCCTTATCAGATATATGATTTGCAAATATTTTCTCTGATTCTGTAGGTTATCTTTTCACTTTCTTGATAGTATCCTTTGACACGCAAAAATTTCTAATTTTAATGATGTCCAATTTATTCTTCCTTTGGTTGCTTGTGTTTTGGTGTCATACATAAAAAAACTTTGCCTAATACAAGGTTATAAAGATTTACACTTGTGTTTTCTTCTAAGAATTTTATAGTTTTAGCTCTTACATTTTGGGTTTTGATCCATGTTGAGTTAGTTTTTGATATGGTGTGGGGTAGGGGTCCAACTTCTTTCTTTTACTTGTGGATATCCAGTTGTCTTAGCAACACTTGTTGAAAAGACTATTCTTTTTCCATTGAATGATCTTGGGACCATTGTTGAAAATCAACTGGCCATAGATATGTAGGTTTATTTCTGAACTCTCAGCTCTTCTCTGTTGGTCTGTATGTCTGTCCTTATGCCACCACCACATTGTCTTGATGACTGTAATTTTGTAGTGAGTTTTAAAACTGGTAAATGTGAGTCCTCCAACTTTGTTCTTTTTCAAGGTTTGTGTTTTTTTTTATAAGCTATTTTCCCTTCAATTTTAATTACTTCAGTTTTTTATAATGCAAGTTGAATAAGTAAGTACAAATAAAAAATGATCTAAACTCTGTGTTTACACAAATATAAAACTAGAATATTTACACATTAAACACAAATAAATCTACAAAACTAATAACATTCAGATTAACATAACGTGATAGCTGGCCTTTTTTTTTGAAACTGAGTTTTATCTTTCCAGGTGAATATGGAGTTAATTCTGTTTTTTTTTTTTTTTTTTTTGGTTCAACATGCCTATACTGTTGCATGCTGGGTGATGATGCACTTTTCCCTACCACTTTTATTATTTGAACATCAGGAGGCTTCCTTTTATATAGCATATTGTGACATCATTTAATATTCATCTGGCACAGATGCATGATTCCTATTTTCCCCCAACATTTTATTGATGAAAATCTTGAAGCAGACAACAGAGTTTTAAAAGTTTTACAGTTGCATCCTTAATAAAATATTAATTTTAGAGCTTCAAAAAATTTTTTACAAACATGTATTCCCATCACTTAGATTCTGTCATTAGCATTTTACTATACGTGCTTTACATAATTTACATTTTAACTCTTCCTCTTTTCTTATTAGTCCACTAAATACAAATTTGAACAAGGAAAAATTTTAGTAGTATACATCAATAAATATGAGCAAAATATATGCCTATACTTGTGGGTTGTCAGAAAAGTCATGACGCATTTTTGCAACAAAAAACAGAAAAAATACATCATGACTTTTCCGACAACCCCAATATTTTTTTTGATCATTATCAAGATGAAAATACAAAAATAATTCTTATAGAGTATTTGTAGACTGGAAAAAATGATATGTAGTTCAATGTCATGTTTTGAGGTTGGATTTCCATAAATTGAGAAAGGGTGATCTGTGTTAGCTTTTTGGGTGGTACAAGTTTTTGGCATGTACCTAGGATTTTAATTTGGCATATTTATGAAGCACTAGATGTGAATAACTATAGTAAGTAGAGAAAAGGTGATGGAACTTGAAAAAAAGGTTTACTCCTCTGCTTGCTGTTTCTGTGAGCATTTACTTAACTTTAATTCAGTTGTGTGATATTTTTGAAAATTTTTTTAATGCTTTGCCCTTTTTCCTTTTCTTCCTCCACTGAAGTTGTTCTGAAAATTGTTTTATTCAATTCAGTTCATTTCAGTTCAACTCACACTTTTGATTTGGACCAACTATGGCTAGGTTGGTAGTTCTCAACAGGGGAGGACGATTAATTTTGTCCTGCTGGGACATTTGGCAATATACGGAGTTATTTTTTACTGTCACAACTGAGGTTGTGTTTGTCAGGGGTCCCCAGGACCACCTTGGATTTGCCAGGAGTACTCACAGGAGTTAGCATATAGTTGCACTCATGCTATGATTTATTACAGCAAAAGGATACAAAGCACAATCAGCAAAGGAAAAAGGTGAAGTCCAAAGAAACCAGGTGTAAGCATCCAGGGTCCTCTCCCAGTGGTGTCACACAGGATGTGCTTAATCCCCCACCCCCCCCACAACAAATTGTGACAACACATGTGAAATGTCCTCAGGGAAGCTTGTTAGAGACTCAGTGCCCAGGGTTTTTATTAGGAGCCAATCACATGGGCAGTCTGTGCTTGGCATGTGCCAAGATTCCAGACTCCCAGAAGGAAAGTAGGTGTTCACCATAAACCATATTGTTTGTACATACGGTCTGGGCACAGCTCTAATCAGTTCTAGGGGTGGTGGGAAATTTCCCCAAATTGGAGTTCCCATATGCCAGACAGGCGCCAACCTTTCAAAGGATAACAGTCATGCCTGTTATGTTAACTGTTCTGCGCAGGGTGCTCCTGGCATCTGCTGGGTGGGGACCAGGGATGCCGCTAAACCTCTGCAATGCTCGGGTCAACTCCCCACAAGAGAGAGTCACTGGGTCCAAACATCAGCGGTGGAGAGAGCCCGGGCCAGGCAGAGTGAGCCCGTAAGGATCAGGCGTGTCGGGTCAGCTCGGCTGCCTCTGGGCCTCAGTCTTTCTTAAGACTGCTTAAACTAAACTCTTATTTATTATCTATAACCTGTCTAGTATAATCTAGCTCTCTTACATTAGTTTAAGACTCTTAATTCCCTTCAGATTTAATGCAGGGAAGAAAAACGCACTGAAAAGAAAAGATTTAGTACATATAGGAGAACAAATCACTCTGAACAGTAAAAATTATTTTCAAATAATCCGTTTCAAAGATTTAAATTGTTATATTGGTAGGTTTTTCCTTAGTAACTTAATCTCTCTAATTCTTAGGTATAATTAGACTGAAACTAAGATCGTTAACTAGATCACTTAAGGTCTCAGTTAGTTTCTGAAGTTCTGTGGTTCAGTAACTAGATAGAGTCATCGTGTATCTTCAAGTGCATTAGAGGAAAGTCAAAGCCACGTTGGGCGTGATCCTCCCCCTGCTGGCCAGCTGGTGGGTTTCTGCATCTCCACTTGGATCCCTGTTTCCCCTCTGGCCTGCAGTTTGGCCCTGAAGCTTGGCTCTGCAGTTGTGGTGGTTCTTTTATAAACAACATTCCCCTCCTTCCCCACTCCAGCCCCCAAGAAAAGTCTAAAAAGAAAAATAAGGCCAAGTCAGGCCCCAGACTCCTCATTCTTTGCAGAGACTTGGGAGGAGGCAGGGCGGGTGACCTATGGCAGCATTTCGGATTGTTGCTCTTTGTGAGAGTTGCTTTTTAAGGGAATTCCCACATCTCTTGAGGGATACAGCGTAGGGAGAGCTTTGTTTTTATTTTAAGTCTCCCTCCATATTTTTTCAATGGGAAGCTGAGGGTTGTTGCTATTGATAGCTTCTTCTCACAGCTGTGTTGGCCTCAGCTGGAATTCTTGTCATTTTCTCTCTAGAAGGAATGAACTTGGGAGTTTACAATTGCTACAGTTGAGGGAGACTTCAAGTTCTTAGACACCAGCACTGCTGGGAGGAAACATGAAAGTCATAGCTACTAATTTTAGTCCTTGAAAGAAAAACAAATCCACCTTAAAATTGTGTTTGCTTACAGCTGAAATGGTCATACTCCACCAACCATCCTCAGGTCAGGGAGAAGCAGCACGTAAGCAGGCGGAGAGCCTTTTTAGACTCTTGTTCACATCTGCGCATTTGTGTCGAACATGGAGTCGTCTCAGGATGGGGGGATCCAGTGGTCCTGGTGCCCGGATGTCTGACGTGGACCTTGGTTTCTTCACAGTGAAGCCTAACCCAGAGGCCTGCATTCTTTGAGAGTTTCTGTGGGCACCACACATTAGCATCTGTATTTATTTCTATGTCTGTGTAGACGCCTGTTTCTATCTTTCTGTAAATGTGTGTATATTAAAAACCACGCATTCATATTGCGATCTAATTCCAGCCAAAGCCCCAGGAGCGTCCTAGTTGTCTCCCTTGTCCATATTTGTAACTCCCTTCTCTGCCAGAGAAATCAGGCTCCCCTTACCCTCAATATCTTTACTTATTTGATCAGCCCTCTTGTATGTAGCCAAAATTTTGATGCTGCCACTGCCTCCCACCTCACTGTACAGGTGCCCTTTTCACCCCCACCCAGACTCCAGCACGCCCACACATTGTGCTCCTGCTGCTGTCTCCTCCCCTGCCCAGCATAGGGACCCTCCTCACCCTTTTTGGGTTCCAACACCTCACACTGGGGTGATACTACCATTGCCATCACCCTCCCTACACCTGGGGCACCCTTTTCAGTCCACGCAGGCGCTAAAGCTTGCTGGGATTCCCAGATGCCCTCCTAACCTCACTTGGTCTCCAGCATCCCATGCTGCGTTGCCATAGCTACCTCTACCCCTGCGCCCAGTGCAGAAACCTTAGCCACCTTTTTAGGGCTCTCATACCTTGCCCTGGGCCACCTCTCTGCTCCTCCCCAAGTAGAAGGTCTCACCCCACAACACTCCATGTGGCCACCCATCATGCAGAAATGCCCTCTTCTCTCTACACCCCCCTGCACGGATGCCGCCTTGGAAGCCAACATTCCCATTCTTACTCTAGACAGTGTAGAGCACCAGTTTTGTGCTGGTGGCTCTACTTAAATATAAAGTCTCCAGAAACATCCAGCAAGTACCTGGTACCCATGTCTTAGGAATTGGAAAGATCCTTAGAAGCCACTTAGCTCTAACTTGATGCATAACTTTTGACCATAATTCCTTAATGAAAAGTTTTCTGATTTGTAATAAAAAAAATAAAACTTGCAGTACATTTCATTTTCAAATAGCTTTCATCGTTAAGGTGGTTTTCCTGCTTGTCTTGTGAGTTTGACTGTTTCTCCTGTTTAAACAGACAGTTGGATTACAGAAGTAGTTGGCGGTGAGCTGAGGGTGCTCCCTCTATGTGATCCTCTATCACTGGGTCATCGCTCTGAAAGTGAACGCGTTCAAAACAGAAGTTGTTGAGGCCCAGAACTGGGAGTAGAATCCAAGAGTCTGTCAGTGTCTAGAAGGAACACGTTTGGCTGTAAATATTCAGAGTAGCGTTCAATAAATTATACCTTAGGAAACTCCCCAGGATGTGAGGAACCAGTCTGTGCTGCCGATCTCAGCTGTCTCCCTGCTGGGTTACTGTTCCATACCTTTCTTATCTGCACTTACCTTTACCTGGGCCTCTGGGTCTGAACTACTGGCCAGGCAGCGCTATCATGCAGACTGTTCTGCAGTGAGGAGGTGATCTGTATTTGTGCTGTCAGGCACCCACTAGCCACATATGGCTACTGAGGACTTGAAATGTGGCTAATGTGACTAACGGACTGAATTTTAAATTTTATTTAATTTTAATTGATTTAAATTTAAACGGCCTGAGGTAGCTAATTGCTATTGGATAGTGAAGTTCTAGGGAACCTGTTTATTCATTTTTTCCCCTCACTGTGGTGTGGGAAATGCCCTTTGCTGTTTTTGTTTTTGTTTTTTTCCAGTTCAGCTATACAAAGAAATTGCCAAAAGAAGTGGTTCTGAGGATTTAAAAGCAATCTGGCAGTGATATGTGTTGCTCTGTTTTCTGGAGTTTATTTAGCTGCTCTGGCTGGCTATGCCAGTGTTCACCTTCTCCACTCATTGCTCTGTATATTTTGGACCGGAAGCTTAATGCTCAGTAAAAGATGACCACCTCAGATAGAGAATGATTGGTTCTTCCTTGGCAGTGGATATACGAATCTCTAAATAAGTCTAAGAAACTAAAGAAAAATAAAACAATTACCCTTCCTTTCTCTCCAAAGCATGGGGGGAAGAAAAAGGGAGGGGGGGAGGGAAGGAGAGAGAGAGAGAGATTGAGAGAGAGAGAGATAAGAGGTGGGTTCACAGAGTGTATATAGGCTTTTGGTCCTTTCTTATGTACAGACTTACATCAGCATTGCCTGTGAGATGTGTATCTCTGGCATATCCCCTGGTCTGTACCAGTTAGAGGTGGATTTAAGTAGGTCCTGCTGCTAGGTATGATGATGGGTGTTTCATTCCTTCCTGGAATCTGCTTTATTTTTTTTGACAATGGCCCTAAGTGATCTGTCAACCTATATAGGGTTTATGCTCTGTAACCTTTCTGTCTTCTGGGAACCTTGCCCTCCAGGAGGGAATTATTTACCATCTGATCTCCCCAAATCTCCCCCTTGACTTCCAGCTTACTAACTTTGTGTTCACATTTTCTTTTCTTTTTTTTTGGTCTCTTATGGAGATCTAACCTGCACTAGAGCCTTGGGAATCCTTTCTTTACTCCGTTTTCTTTTAAGCATCCTGGCTGTCCAGATGTTAAGACTGGTTCCATCTTCTGGTGAAGATAGTTTTTTCCACTTGTTCTGAATTACCAGTTTGGGTTTCCTAACGCCCAGGTGGCCTTGACAATGAGCGGCGCTCTTCCTAGAGCGTCTTCATAATGGAAGGATACCGTCAACAGCCAGAAACCATCTTTCATCTGTCTGGTTTTATAGCCAGTGCTGCCCATTAAGTTTCCCTCTTATTTGAAGGAAGCAGCCGGCTCTCAGTTCCTTTTCAGATCAGCGAACTCAGATCTAATTAATGGTAACAAGTTGATGTTTTTCCCAATCAGTCAACCTATCAGCCAGTTTCTCTCTTTTACACACACACGCACACACACTTGTAAGGTGTAATCAAAAAATATGGTGAATGTTTAAATGAAAAACAAATTATTACAAAAATTATTACATTGCCATTAATCCCCCTCAAAATACTCCCCCTCGCTTCACACACACTTACCCCATCATTCTTGCCACTTTCTGAAGCAGCTCTGGAAGTCCTTTTTCCGTTTTTTTTTTTGTTGTTTTTTTTTTGAGGGCAGTGTCACTGGCCCTCATATGTGGGACCGAACCGGGGCCGCTGGCTTCCCAAACCAGCGCTTAACCACCGCGCCACTCGGTGGGCCCACTGAGTGTCTTTAATTGCACTGTCCTGGCTGCCTCGATGTCTTGAATCATTTTGACTTTGGGGAAGAGCCAGAAGTCGCACAGTGCCAGATCCGGTGAATAAGGTGGATGAGGACACACTGTAATGTTTTTATTTGACAGAAATTGCCATACCAGAAGTGATGTGTGACATGGAGCATTATCACGATGGAGGATAAAGTAAAGACACCGTATTTTTTGATCACACACATATTTATAAGCATGCTCTCTAAGCTTGGCATAGTACAAGCATTTCCTCAAAACATTCAGAATTTTTCCCAAACAAAATTTTTAACAATTGCATCATACTTCACCATGTAAATGAATCATACCTTACCTTCTTACAGTATATAGTATTTTAAATATTCAGCAATGCTAAGGTATAATTTCCCAAAAAAGCAAGGCATGTGAAGACTGGAGAGAAAACACTTAACACATTTTTTGCGGGAAACAAGTAAACTCGTCATATAGCTTTTTATGCCCGATTACAAAGTGTTAACCGCTCTATGTTTCATGTCAGCGCTAGTCTTACCTTGACTAACGTACCATCTGCATGTTTCTAGTCACCTTCTTTTCTCCTTATAGTCCCCGGCGATACTTCCTGCTGTCATCTCAGGTGGCTCTCCATCCCGAGTACCGAGAGGAGCTGGAAGCCCTCCAAGCCAAACACGGGGAGTCAGTGTTAGTGCTGGATAAGTGTACCAACCTCTCGGAGGGCGTCCTTTCCGTCCGTAAGCGCTGCCACAGGCACCAGGTCTTCCATTACCCCCAGGTACTGCAGGTGAGTGCCGTTCATTACCTCCCCAAAGGCTCGGTAGCTTCACTTCCACAAGGTGAAACTGACCCTGACAAACAGGACTTTCCTGCACACGCAACTAGGAGAACTCCCCACGGCGAGAAGAAGCTGGTCTCGCTCTTCCCTGGGGGTGTAGACCCTCCGGAGCTTCGGTGTCTGGTGCGCTGTGTGTGCAAAGCTGCTTGGCCTCTGAGTGTTTGTCGTCCTTTCAAATACTCGCTAACCCCGTGGGCACCAATGTATTTGAAACAAATTTTGCATATGGAACAGATTTAATTTTTCAGTACTTGGAGTAATATGTAAAAGCAGTAGATTTTATGTAAAAATTCATTGATTTCTAAAAAACCAGTGACATACATAGTATTGAGATGACTTCAGGTAAGTAGAATTGCCTGAATAAAAATAAAAAACAAAAATAAAAAAACCCCACAAAACTAAAACAAACAAATTCAAGGTATAACGAAAAGCAAATTACTAATAATTATGAAGAATATGGTATTCTTCAAAGCAAGTAGGTAAATGCAGTGGCACTTGGCATTGCTTGCACTGCCAGGTAGTCTCTTTCCTAATTTTATGTTTCTAACAAACACAGCACTTTTTTGTAGGGTGTTGCTTGAACTCATTTGTCGGAATATTCTCAGGAATATTCTCAGGAAAGTACCCAATTTTTCGCCTGCAAATGAAAAGGTGTATCGCTATTTATTTGAAGGACGTCTACGACAATTATAATTTGGCAGTGACACTTGCTCCAATAATTGTTCAGCAATAGCTAGACGAAAGCAAACAATGCCTGTTTTGGTTGTGCAGTTGATTTTAGAATATAAAACATGCATTATAAAAGGCTATGTCTATTAGATAAAAAAGCATTTTCTTATATCCCTTTACACATTTTCTCATAACAGGGGAGCATGCTAGCATTTGCTCCTGTTTATCAACGCCTCCCATACCTTTATTATACTCAAGCACACATGCTGGTTTTATAATAGTTTCGATATCATCACCTTGCTTTTTTCTTTTTTTGCCACAGTCACTTTCATTAAAACTTTCGTTATCACTTTCATAAAATATATTCCTTATTTCTGACATTTTGGGGCAGTGGATCGCAAATATGGTTCACTGAAATACTGTAATTGTTTCTTCTGTTGCAACTGATGCAAACTACTCTAAAATGAACAAGAATGTACACGTTAAATATTGTCTTAAATAACAAGTTAGACTTCTCATCTTGCACTTAGGCAAAGCAAGTGCGTGAGGAGTCTCTGTCGTCAGTGTACCCAAGGGGTTAAACTTCAAAAATGCAAATTTGATAAATTTACAAAGAAGCCACATAGACAAAGCAGGCAAATGGATTTTGCTTTTATCCGTGTATTCCTAAGCCAGTCCAGAGACATTTTCTTCTTTAAGGTGGCAGCTCATATCCTCCATGCTGGCCTACATGGCCCCCGTCAGCTTTTCCTGTAAGTGGAGGGTTTTTACTTTTCGTTGTTATTTTGTCTGTTGGTGTTTTGCCACCCTTAGTCTGTCCTCATGGTAGCACTTAAATCATGGGAATGGCAGTACTTCCATAACCACAGGCAAAGCAGTCCTTTTGGGGTTGTTTTTTATAAGCAGGATATTTGACATTCCAAGGACATGGGGCCTAGGAAAGGAGACATGAGTTTTGTTTACTTAAATATTTAAAATACACACAGGTTAGTTCAAGGAGAAATATCAAGGAGCTAGTGTGATTTTTTTTTTTTTTTTTTTAATCTCCAAGGAGAACTGGCCCATGCTGAGATTGTTAAAATACTTGCTCTCAAAAAGTACTGCATCTCCTCTGGAATGTCTGACTGATAACGGTGGTGATGTGAACAGGAGTATTTATAGTAACCTTTGTCTAGACAGGAAGAACGGTTATCAGCACGAGTGTCCACATCTGGATGCTGACTCCTCAGTGCGGGCGGGGCGTCCACCTGCACCTCCGGGCACCAGGACGTGTCTCTTCTTTGACTCGTGCTGTTTTCTCATTTATCCCCAGAGGAGCTGGGCATATTGAGTTTCAGTATATTTTTTTTCTAAACTCATCTTTTCTAAACTCAGCTTTAAAGATTAAATGGTGTATTTTTGTGCTGTTATTATTGTTGTTTTTCTTTAATCTTTATTCTCCTGAAGAGACAAACTGGGCAAAACTGATTGTTCGAGATAGGGTCTTTTCTTATTTTGATTTACCTGTGGCAACTATTTTTTTCTTCTATGTATCTTTAATTTTCCCAAGCATTCCCCACATTGAGGGAGCAAATGGGGAAGAAATCATTTCAGATTTTGCTTTTCATTCGATTTATTCTTTCTAAATAGAATATATCTGCCTTAATGTGTTTTCAGAGGCATTGGATTTATGAATATCTTCTGTACTCAGAGCACGCTCCTAGATGCCATGGAGAGTAGAGAGATGAAACGAGATTTGATCCCTTCCCTTTAGGGAGTCCTCTAGAGAATCCAATAAAACCCAGACAAAATAATTCTGTTATCAGGTAGGCTGCAGTAAGTAGGACGTTCAGCCATTGTTCCACGGTGTATTTACATAGCACGCTCGGGCTGAAAGGAGCCAGCCTGTGAGAAGTCAGATTGCTGGGTGTCCAGAGGATGACTTGGACGTGGCTTTTGACCATTTTCAGAGCGTCAACAGTAGAGGCAGTGAAGTAACACTGAAGAATAGAAATGGAAAACAGTGCAACAAGTTAAGCTTTTCAAGTTTCACTGGTGTGAGCTGTTATCTTTTAGCATTTTGGTGTCAGGGTGCCCCAGTATTGCTTGGCTTCAGTCCCTGGGAGAACTTCATGATCTGCAGGGATCAGAGTCAGTGGATCAATGAAACTGGTTTGTAACCCCCCCACTTCTGCTTGTGTTCCTGCAGGAGGCTACCTTCTGCGTGGTCGTTCGTGGAGCTCGGCTGGGCCAAGCGGCACTGAGTGACGTGTTACGGGCTGGCTGTGTCCCAGTTGTCATTGCAGACTCCTATATTTTGCCTTTCTCTGAAGTTCTTGACTGGAAGAGGTTGGTGTTACCTTCTAATGAACTTTACACTAGTGGTTCTTCATATATTAGATTTTAAACCCCTGCCTCCCTAGTAATTGTAATGCATACCGAAGTTTGAGACCTACTCCTTTAGACTGTTTTGTATAGCCATTGGTCTAGAGCAGAGGTTGGCACACTGAGGCCTGTGGGCTAAATATGGCAGGTTTTTGTAAATAAAGTTTTATGGAAGTATGGCCACACCCTTTAATTTGCATATCATCTATGGCTATTTTTGTGCTACAATGGCAGAGTTGAGTAGTTGCAACAGAGATTATGTGGCCCACAAAGCCTAAAATATTTACTATCTGGCCCTTGACAGAAAACATTTAGCAACCCTTGGCCAAGAGCAGTGGTTCCTAGAGACTGCAGGTACACTCACCTGGAGAGCTTAAAAAACACCTGGGACTTATCCTCAGGAATGCTGGCTGTGACAGCTCCCCAGCTATGGTTTGTAGCCGCAGAACCACCGCTCTGGAGTCTTGACTGGATTTGCATAATGTGACTAGCCGGAGGTGGAGTGTCTTCACTTGGGGAGAGCCTTAGAACCATTCCCAGTGAGCAGACGGCCAAATGTAAGTTCTGCTCGGTTATGGCCTCAATGCTGTAATTAAAAGAATAGCCTGCAGGTCTCATGTTCTTTGATTTCCCTAGGACTTTGGAGGCTAAAGATTATTGAAAATTATTTCCTTTTGTATATACTTCTCAGGCTTGACTTGATCTTCGGCGCTTAATTGCTTTCTCCTCTCCCAACTTTTTTAATATTTCTATCCAAGTCTGATCACCGCAGATATTTGAACAGTTCATTCATAGCAGCATTCATTCATATCACATTTATTGGAAGGCCTACTGTGAATAATACAGTCTCTGCTCTTAAGGAGACTAGCATCTAGTGAGGAAGACAAACTAACAATTATCATATTGTGTGATAAGTGCCATAACAGATGAATGTGCAGGGGGTAGTGGAAACCCGGAACAGAGGATGGGGCCTAATTCAGCCTGAAAGAGGAGGGTGTGCAGTTCTTTCGTATATCTTAGAGAAGTGAAGAGCCACTTCCAGTCGTTTATATATCCATGAAAACATTTATCGAGTGCCCTTTACTTGCCAGGTACTGTGTGTGTTAGGTATTGGGGATACAAAGCTGATCAAGGTCAAATCTTGCCTCCAAGAAGCTCCTAGTCTAGTGATGGAAGATAGACAAGTATACCAGCAATTACCAAATACTGGGATGAGACTCAGTGCTGGCTGGGTGGGGCGCTCAGAGAAGGAGACACACACCATTGTGGCAGTGGTGAGAGCTTCACAGAGGCAGTGACACTGAACTGAGCCTGACAAGATATTTCTATGAGAAGCTCGATCTGCCTGGGTAGCTGTAATTATGGGTAGGTGGTAGAAGGGCTCTGGATTTGGATCAGAAGGCCTGTAGAGTCGAATTCCTGTCTGTATAGTCGAAATCATTTATTTATTTAACAAATATTTATTAAGTGCTAACTGTGTGTGCTAAGCAATGTACCAGGTGCTCAGGATATGCTGGTGAGTGGGACCCAGCATGATTTTCATCCCAATGGACTAGCTTAATGTGGGGAGGGGGTTTCAGATTTTAGTAAATTAATTTATACAGATATCACTGAACTCTGCTAAGTGCCATAAAGGAGAAGTCATTGTCAAGTCCTCTCTTTCCCTTACCCGCCATATCTAATCTGTTAGCAGATCCTGCTGGCTCTCTCTCCTCTCATCACTTTCATCGGTTCCTCCCTCATAAGTATCTCTTGCCTGGCTTTTGCGATGGCCTCCAGCTGTTCTCCCTGCCTCTGGCCTTGCCATCTGCAGTTTGTTCTAACACTTTAGGCAGAGGGATCGCGTTAGAACATAATCACATCACACCGTGCTTTGCCTCAAACCTTCCTAGCTTTCTAGCTCCGTAAGAGCCCCAGTCCTTACAGTGGCCTGCAAGGCCCTATATGCTTTGCTGTGGCCCTCCATCCCATTTCTCTTTTTCTCCTGGCGTTCTCCATCTTCTTTCCTGTTCACCAGCCACACTGGCCTCTTTACTGTTGCTGAAACATTCCTGACACACTGCTTCCTTGGGGCCCTTCCCTCTTCCCTGGTTAGCCCTTCTGCCTGGAATTCTCTTTAATCCCAGCTTTCTCGTGGCTCTCTCACTCCCAGACCTGCCTTGTCTGTTTTGCTCACTGTCATGTTACCAGGGCCTAGTTCCTAACAGGGTTCCATGAATAGTATATGCTGAGTAAATGTATGGATGAGGGTATACAGCATAGCTATTGGAGCGGGCAATGCAGAGTGAAGAAGAATGTACCAGGTTGGTGGGCCTTCACACACAGGCCCTGTGCTGGGAATAGCCTGGTGAGTTCCCGTGATGAAGGGGTGCGTGTTGGAGCACACCGCTGGGGTGGAGGGAGGACGAAAGATGAACGCTGTATGGAGTGGGAGGTGAGAAAATGGAGCTGGTGAGAGACCTCCTTTGAGGAGATTGGCCCTGAGGAAGGGAGAAGGAAGAGGGACTGGTCACGAGAAGGAGCATGTGGCTGAAGGAGGTTTGGGGTATTGTTGTTCCTGCTTACGAGAATTAAGCCATGTGTGCAGACGCGCTTTGTGAAAAGGGCTGTGCTTATATAAGTGGTTTTGCTATTGTCTCTAGAGCATCTGTGGTTGTGCCAGAGGAAAAGATGTCAGATGTGTACAGTATATTGCAGAGCATTCCTCAAAGACAGATTGAAGAAATGCAGAGACAGGTAAGAGGCCAAGCAGCCCTGCTGGGGAGGTGACCTGCGTGGTGGGAAAGGGTGGCCCTGACGGCTTAGATACAGAGCGATGGCAGCTGAATGCGTGAGTAGGGTTCATTTTATCCACCATCAACCAACCATACCAAAAAGAGGAAAACGGGTGAGGTGAGTTGGTCAAATAAGGTCTGATATAATACCAATCAGAGATTTTAAAACACTTCTGAGGTTTTCAGGTCCTCCCGTGGTAGTGTGCTGATGACGTAAATAAAGCTCAGCCCCTTTGGATGGTGGTTTTCACAGAGGGGATCGTTCTAGTGACAGCCAGCTGCAGAAGCTGAGACATTTCAGGGTGATGCCTCTGAGTAGCTGTTGACCTTGAGAAGGTTGTTGTTGTGTAAGCTGGCCTAGATTCCCAGGTCAGATGGCCTCTTCCCCCCTGGAACATTTCCACACCCTGGCCTCACTTCCCAGTTTTCTCTTCCACCTTCTGACGCTCCTTTGCCTGGGCTGCTCTCAACCGATGTACTCCACTGGGTCCCCCGTTTATACCTGCTTCCCTTTCCTTCTCCCGTAAGAAATTTAGTTGGGCTTAAATGGCAAGTAAGTTTAAAAAAATGAAAAAGATTATCCTGATATTGATACTGGGCTTCTTTTTTTAATGGATTTTAAAAGTTTTTATTTTAATAATGACTGTCTATTCTAATTAAAAATATAGTCATGGAGATGGTTAGTGCAGCATGGGGAATATAGTCAATAATGTTCTAATAACTACAGTGTCGGGTGGGTAGTAGACTTGTTAGGTTTATCGTTTTGTGAGTTGTGTAACTGTCTGATCACTATGTTGTTCTATATGCCTGAAACGAATTAAAAATTAAAACATAAAAGTTTTTTTTTTTTCAAAATTGTCTATGTGGGAGATAAGCATGAGAAAAGGTTTGGAGAGTTCTCAGCATTGAGTTTGTAACTGTCCCACACGCCCCCATTTTCAGTTTGGCACCCCTACCCTCAGGTGGAGAGCCTGTCTTTAACTTTGTCCAGAGCACATGTCTCAGGCCTCTGTCTGGGCGAGGGCAGGGTATCCACTGGCTGTGTGGAATGGGGACGGGTTCTGGGCTTCTAACTGCTTCCTTTTTTTTTTTTTTAAGATTTTATTGGGGAATTGGGGGAGGGGAACACCATTGGGGAACCGGGGACGGGAGCAGACAAGTTGCTGTCCTTTTGTTCTTCAGTCTAGTTGTGGAGGACGCCGCCTCACTGACCCACATTGGCATCATCATTGCGCTCCTCTCGGGTGAGGCAGATCGGTCACCAGCTTCTGGAGGTTCGCTCACCATGGCTATTGGCAGCTCACGCTGGCTGCTGGCCACTCGCTGTAGCCTATGGCAGCCCACGGCAGCAGGGGCTGCAGCTATGCTGTCCCGGGGACTCACAGCAGCCGTGCTCCAGGTGGAGCTGTTGTTCACCATCTTAGCTGTAGAGGGCAGTGTCACTGGCCCTCATATATGGGATCCGAACCGGGGCCGCTGGCGTTCCAAGCCAGCTCCCAACCGATGCACCACTCGGCCGGCCCTCTAACTGCTTCTTAAATACATTTCGGGCCATCCCCTTGCCTTTAGCCCCACCTTTCCCCCACTTGGGGTTGTGCAGTGGAACTCAGGTTTTTCTTAGCCGATTTAGGATACAGCTCTCATGGGCCTGAGGAGTCAGCCTCCACTTCACCTTCTGCTATTCCGTTTCCACATTGTGTTGCTGTTATCTCCCATTCTCTTTATCTTAGAGCGATCATGTCTTAATTTTTAAAAATTCCCCATCTTAATTTTTAATAATTCCCCTTAATTAACATTTTAAGGTTTTAGGAGGGAGTGAAAGTTAGTGAATGTGTTCAATCCACCTAGTTTATTATGGTTCTGAGCTTTTTTTTTTTTTATTTTATTGGGGTACAGCCATGGTCATTCGTTACACATTGCTTTCATGCTACAGTGGGATAATTGACTCTTTTAGGGAGGGCGCAACTCACAGTGGCCCATACGGGGATCAAACCGGCAACCTTGGTGTTACCAGTACTACGCTCTAACCAACCGAGCTAACAGGTCACCCCATGGTATTGAGCTATTTAAATCAAAGAGATAGCCACAGTGAACAACAATGAAGTCTTTAGGCTCTTATCTCAAGCTACCTGTTCGAATGCCAGCTCAGCCAGGTACGAACTCATGCCCTTGGCCAAGGACTTACCCTCTCTGGACTGCAGTAACCTCATCTGTAAAACATTTTGGCATCCTGATTTGAAAACAAATCACAGGTTGATTTTAGTCTCCCTGGAGTTTTTTCATAGCACACTCATGTTTGTTTTAAGTTTCTGGGCTTCCCAGTTGTTACTTAACTGCTGACCTCATATGAGTCTTAGTGAATTAGAAAATCAGTCTGTAGCTCTCCAGAGTCTTGATCTCTAACCAGGGTTCTTACAACTTGTACAGAAGAAAACGCTCCTGGAAGAGTCCTGGTGTTTATGAGCTTTGCCTTTCCTTTTATGGCATCTTGATTTATTAACATAACTAAATAGAGAATTGTCTGCTAAATCAGATACCACTTTGTGCAAGACTCTCATCTTTAAAAAAAACCAAGGCCCAAATCCCCCACCACCTTCATGTTGGGCAAGAGAATCGTGGGGTTTTAGAACAGAGCACCTTTGGTTAGCTTACGGGAGCATGCCTTGGGAGCCACAGGTTTGAGACAAGCTCGGCTGGCCATTTTCAGTGGCCGGCTCAGAATCATAGAGCCGTTGAGAAGGAATGAATAAAGGCCATTTAAAACCATGCTTTTTTAGGTTACTTGGGTTCAAAGTGACACACTTGGAGTCAAAAGACTTGGGTTTGAGCCCTGGCTCCGTCCCTATTAATTGTACGACTATGACAAGTTGCCAGAGCTCCCCGGGCTTTCATTTCCTCGTTTATGAAATGAAGAGGTTGGCTAGATCATCTCTCATTTTTCATCCTGCTGTTTGAAAACTCTTTGAAACTCTTGTCCTTCGCAAGAATATTACTCTCCTTGACAACATTAATAATTAAATGGTCATCTCTTCTTCTCCTGAACACCTCTAGTCATGAGGGCCAGTCACCTCCTCTGGTGGTGAATACCCCACATTATGTCAACTTGGAAAAGAAAGCCCGTCTTGGCACTTTCCTGCTTCCCTTTCTGAATCTCTCTTCCGCTTTCTGATGCACCTTTTCTCTGTGCTACTTTCGAAGCTTGTAAAGCACTCCGCTGCAGTGCCCCATTGAGCCTTGCTCCCCTTTCTCTGAGTATTCTGTGTTCTAAAAAGGACCTCTTTTCTTCTCCCAACCCAGATTTCCAGACTGGACTGATCTCAACTAGAGGTGAGATGATCTGGTTGAAGTAATTACCAGATAGGTATAAAGGATGACGAGGCTCAGCTACTAGAATCCAATAGCACACCCTCCTCCCAGTTGTGACAACCAAATATGTCTGTGGACGTTGTCGACCGACCCCCATGGGACAAAATTTCTTTGACTGAGAACCGCTGTTCTATTGATCGTTAAAGTCTCACCTCTCTAAGATCAGGGAGAGTTCTTTTGTTCTTCAGGACCCTTCCCAGAATGTGCTGGACAATTTGCCCTCTGTTTACCGTTCATCAGTTTAACCTGACCTTGACAGGAGTAACCTGAAAAAATAGTATACACCTGGTTCAGGAAAGTTTTTACACCTTAATGGATTCTCTTTGGAGAGTTCAAATTTGGATCTTTTTGTAAGACAGACATGAACTTGTAGGGGAAAACCTGCGCATCACTAGTTGATAAAGAGAGCCCATGGTTGATAACGTCAGAGTGACCTGAGGCTGAAGACAGTAAATGTCTTGCCGAGCCACTCAGAACCAGCTCAAGGAGCTGCATGGACAGTTGTAGCCAGCAGAGGTCTCCATCCACTTTTAAGTGACATTTTCATTTCCACTGTTTTCCATGTTTCCAGGAAATCCTAAAGGCTGCTCCGCTGCTTTACCCTGTGTCCTCAGAGCCGCTCCTTAGAGACTTGTTCTTTCACAGGAGGAAGAAATAGTACTTAGCATGGATTTTGCTCTCCCTAGATGGAATCTAGCGAAGTGTCTGAATGGACCCCACACTGTGGGGTGGGGGCTTGGCGATGGAGGTGCTGCAGTAGCATTCTGCAGCTTAGAGTTCAGGATCAGCAAGGCCACAATCTGACCGATGTACACAGTGGTCCAAGTCCGAGGATAACTCGGGAATTCGCATGCACCAAGGCCAGAAGATAGTTTGCCTGACAAGGAGAAATTGCGTTTCCTCCTGACCTTAGATGCGGTAGTGAAGCAGCCATACAGTTAAATACAGGGCCAAAGCCTGAAGGAAGTGCACGCTGTAGTTCAGCTGAGCTTTTTGAAGAAAAGTGCACATAACCTGTGTCTCTGTTATCTACTCCTGAAGGCCAGCAATGAGAATGCCAGCATTCATGGCACTGGACAAGCGAGGGGTGGCATGGAGGGTGTTTCATGAGTAAGTTAAAGTCAGTTCCTCCAATTAGTATAGGATAATCGTTACAACAATGTAAAGCTAACTTATCAGTCGCCTTTTATTGTTCTATGAGCTAAATGATCTAGTTAATTAATTTAGTGAAGCTCTAATTAAGTGTTCAGAAAGTGTTGTGTTTTTTTTTTAAGGGGAGATGATGGGAGATAATAAAAAATCTGTGATCCACACTCACGAAGGCCTAACAATCCTCTTGGAGATACATGGGTATAAGCACAAAGAAAGTTGAGAAGACGGTGCAGATTTTCCCAAGTACATTAAAGGTCTGAAATGGGAGGGAGAAGGTAGGGAACTGGGACAGATTTATTGGGGAGGTAGCATTTGCGGTAGGCCCTACAGATGGAGAGTCCCACCAGCCATCTTTCTCACAATGGAAGGCAGAAGTGTGCAACGAAATATTTTCTTGCAGTCAAATCATTCATATCCCCAATCGCCCCTGAATTACTGTGAAAAAAACCATCTAGGATCTTAGAAGGCTGGATAGACACCAGACTGTATAGTTTAAATGTTTGTGTGGATAGGGAGAAAGGTGTAAATGGATCCCTAGTTTATCTGTTGAGCGGAGTTTCCAAACATTCTTTTATTGGTCAGTGGCTCCACCAACAGTGACCTCTGACCTCAGCCACACTAGGAGGTGGAAGTCAGGAGCCTGCCTTGCCTTTGAACTCTTCTTTGTACTCAATTGACTAGGAGCCTTTGAGGTGGCAGAAACATTCAGCATCTTCTTTTCTCTCTTGCCTCTAATGTGCTCGGTGAGTTAGAATATCACTTTCTTTTCAGTCTGTTGCACTGGCCCATCTTGGTTTGCCTTCACATTTCCCTACCAAGCATACCAAATATTTGTGCTGCAGAGGAGGACTTGACAGTACAATGGGCTGATTAGCAAAAAGACAAAATGCTTCCATTTAAGAAAACCAAACCCTAGGCTTGCGGGACCCTCACTTACCTGACTATAGTTAGGCCTAGAAGACTGCAGAACAGCACATATGTGTGGTGTATTCACCAGTGTTCATGCACTTCCTTCATAGGAGAGCCCCTAAAACTGGGCTCTTATTTATACTCATTTCAACACGTTGAATTGTCCCTTCTCCACAGCCATAGTAGTTTAGAAGTCACAAACTCGAAGGGGAGAAAGTCTACAAGTGTGTGTCTCTGAGATAGCTCATCTGTCATCCTGGCATGAATGGAGAAGGCTGGAAAGCTGTTTAAAAAACAGAACTCTTGGCACATTAGCCACGTAGCAGACAGCTTTGTAGGCTTCCCTATCATGGGTGTATCATTGTAAGATGGCAGAGTCCCTCGAGTCAAAAAAGTACATGTTTGCTTTTCATAGTTTGGATTTCTGACGTCCAAATGAGTCTTACCATCCGTTTGAATGTTGAATATAGTTTCTGTTTCTTCCTCATAAAGCTGTTATTGATGGGGCATCTTAAAACGGAGGAAATATAGAAATTGCTACTCTTGGTAATGCCCTGAATCTTTAAGTAAAGGTATATATGTAAGTATATGTATTTATTTTGTATGTATTTAATATTGGTCCTTATATAATGTATTTTATAAAGTTTTCTATCTATTGTAAAGTGTTTAACTTTTCATTTTTAGAAATTGTTTGGTGAACCCTCTGATGTCTGGAAACCTCAGCAGCCCAGAATCATGTGTTCTCTGAGGGTCCCTCGCTCAGAGTGATGCCCCCACTCTCTGTTCCCAGCATGCCGCTCCAAGCTGTGTTTCCCAATCTCTGCTTTCATACTTGCCCTGAAAAAAAAGCTATTGGATTGCTTACCCTTAAACCAAACACGAGCTCGTGGGTTGACTGTTATGTCCACTGACAGTTATACAGCTGCCCTTGTCTGCTTCTCCCGCACTCCCCCACCCCCAACATATACCAGTTTATAAAGCAAAGTCTTGAAGCAGAGTAGTGACATGAGCAGTTAGAAGAGTAAGCTGAATTTTTTAATGTAAGGAAACTGAGGATTAAGAGACCTAAAGTAACCCTCCCAAGACCACACAGTAAGTGAGGAACAGACAGGGAGCACCGTCGATTTTGCTGGCCACAGCTTCATTCAGATCGCTGTGTGGCCTGGGTGGAGGCTAAAAATCAGGATGAACTTCCCAATAATTCTAGCTAACTGCTTATTGGATAGTCCTCTTAAAAGAATGGTTACTTGAGACATTTAGACTGGATACATCCCTGGAAATATATTATGAAAACTGTGGAAGAGATTTCACTTTCGATTTCCAGGATTGATATTGTAATGCCTGTCACTCTTATTCCTGCGACTGTGAAACTGAACATTTTTTATGTACATAAACTGAACTCTCAGGGCTTGTGAAAAATGCCTAATATGCCCTGCCTTTCTAATATGCCCCCACTCTCTATTCCCAGCATGCCGCTCCAAGCTGTGTTTCCCAATCTCTGCTTTCATACTTGCCCTGAAAAAACGCTATTGGATTGCTTAGCCTTAAACCAAACACATTGGCCTGACCCTGGAGTTCCTGCTGTGAGACAACCACGGTTCTGATCCGAAGCCAGGCTCCTTGGCCAGTGGGGGAGCCTCGGGGATGAGTGTAATCACTTCATGGGATATTTCAAATTGCATAATTTTTTTCAAAAGTACTGTATCCTCTGTTTGAGTTTTCCTGAATGTATAAGTCCATAATGGGAAGGAGACTGGCCAATGTATATTGTTTAAAACAGGATAAAATAAGGACTCATTTAATTGGAACTCTTAAGGAAGAGTATTTTTATGTGTTTTAACTTTTTTTTTCCCAACTATAATATTAAAAACCTTATTGGAAAAAGACTTTTGCCAAGTATCTGATGGGAAGCCAAGAAAAGCATTTTAATAGAACTGTCTTAAATTTATAGTGCACTAGGGCCTGTAAATAAATTTTCCTGTCTTTAAGGTTTGGGTTGATTTGCAGCTATTTTGTACAGCTTCTGAGATTTAAATCCTCCCAGTCCAGATGCAGAGACCCTAAAGCTGCTTTCCTTGGCAACCCTGGCATCCCTTGTCCACAGGCGGACAGAATAGAGGAGTCTATGCAGCTTAGTTTGTAGTCTCACTTAATCTGACTGTAATACCAGTTTTGTTCTGGGATGTTTCCTAGAGCAGCCCACCTAAATATTTTCTAACTTTAAGAGAATTAGAGTCCTTAATTTTATAATGCAAAGCAAATAAACATGTATTAAACACCTGCTTTGTTCCTAGTATAATACAGGCATATGAGGGAGATTTTAAAAAGGTGTGTGTGGTGGGGGGGATCTTGACTTGAAGCAAGTCCTCATGGTGCTGGGGAGAGCACTTCCGGTCATATACACATTAAAAGGCCAGAAGTGCTGTGCAGTGGGGAGTTGGTAGGGGTTGGGGGCGCTCAGGAATGGATCCCGAGGTGAAAGGAATCATCAGGCTGGGCAGTCTTAGATTGGAAGACAATGCTCTGTTAGGGTGCTGACCTGGGGCCTGGGTGGGTGGGCGGGTGGGGGCTGCTGTGAAAAAGCCTGGGTAGGTAAGATGGAGTGGATGGGGGTGGGGACTCTGAATCCCAGCAGCAGAGCACTCCATAGAGAATCAGAAGGAAAGAAAGAGGGATGGTAGGTGACAAGTGAAGAGGAATGAAAAGATGTGTGATGAAAGGGGAAAGCAGTATCAATTAAGGAGATATAGAAAGAAAAAGAAAATTAAAGAGCTGGAAGGGACCTTAGAATTTATTCCAACTTTTCCTCATATTTTACAAATCACAAGCCCTAGAGTTGAATCATCTTGAGAACGAGTTGTCAGGGCCAGAATGGAGCCTCGCTGGGTCCCAGGCATCCTCGCTCGCCGTCTGATGACTTGTTTTTTTTTTGTTTTTTTTTTTTGCATTGTCTACTGTAGTATTTTCCAAACTGAGGGTCATGATTCATTATTTGGTCATGAAGTTAGATCACTGGTTCATGAGGGGCATTTTATTTTTAAAAAATAAAATAGAAAGGAAAATATCAGTATATTACATAGTAAGGGTAACTATTTCCTGAAGACTTTGTTTCGGTTCTTTATGTATATGGGTAGCGAGCTGCAGTATCAAATGTGTTTCTGTGTTTCTTAGTGCGGGTCCCAGTCTAAAAAACTGAAAAGTGTTGGTAGTGGAAAGCACACAGGCTTTTGAGTTGTGGAGAATTCAAATGCTCAGCTGTGCCTTCTGCCCACCAGCTTTGTGACTGGCCAAGTTACTTAACTTTTCCAAGCTCCAGTGTTCTTATCTCAGACCTGGACTAAAAATACTGTAGAGCAGTTGTAGGGTGCAACGAAGTCATTTACTTCAAGAGGCGAGATTCTGGCCTGCCCGCCTCATGCTGGCAGTGATTTGGGAGAAAGCTCCGCCTGGGTCTGTGTTTGAATATTGGAAGGAGCCTCCTGGTATGGAGCTTGGTCTTAGGGAACCACAGTGAATTACCAACACGGATGTATTATGCATTTGCTTCTGGGCTTGGAAACTGGAAACAGAATTTATTCCTGTGGCTTCTGGTATATTTTCTACATCTTGGCATGGGAGGCGGTTCACCTCTCTGTTTTTCTGTTAGGATCAGAATGACTTATTAAAATCAGTGGTTTTCTAGCTGGCCCTTTTAAAAAAACCTCATTGGCACATTTGGATAAAGTACTGTTACTTTTTCCCCTTCCCAGTGAGAAGAAATTTTATACTAAGTCTTCCCCACCCCCCGCCTTTTCTAAGGTGTTCTCTGCCAAATCATGATTTTATTCATTTTCTAAATTAAAAAATAAACTTACAAAGAAAAGTTAAAACCAGAGTTGACATTTGGGTGGTGAACAGTTGAAAAATCAGAGTTTACTAAGTATGAACTAAAAATAAAGGAAATTTTTATGTGAATTCAAAAGGAGCCGTCAGTTGTCTTTTAGAAATCGCTGGTGGTCAGATCCTACTGAATGGGGCGTGAGTTCTAGTATATGATTTTCTTGGTGCTCTCTGCTTCTTCCCTTTTCCTCTTTTCCTCTTCCTGCTACCTCTCTGCCTCCCTTCCCCCACTCCCTTCTAGCCAGCTCCATCCCATATTTGAAATCCCGCTGGAGCGCAGAGACGAGAGCTTCATCCCAGATGATTTGGGCCAGGGGCTAAAGCACTGCCATAAATCTGCAGCTCATTTTAATGCCACGTTAAAACAGTATGAGCGGCTGGTTTCCGTGGCCCCTGCCCTCTTTCTTTATGGGCTCCTCTGGCTCTTCTTTTTAAAGAGGCCCTGCGGAGTCATTTTAAAGTTCTTATCAGTTTGCTGACAGCTATATGGGTCTTTCTGCCGAGCCCAGGAGCTCAGGCAGGCGTGTGAAACTTCTGATATTAAAATTGAAGAAAAATGCCAGGCAGAAGGGATTGGGGTGGTGGTGCAGCTGTGATTTGGAGGTAAAAGACTAGCAAGATAATTAACCTTTGCAGGTCCACAACCTCGCTGTTGGCCCGATAGATTTCTCTTGGTTGGTAGGGGCAGGGCAGTAAGGGTTAGGCAAGTGGGGGAGGATTTGGCAAGGGCTGTTATTTTTATCCACTGATTAGAAATGCCACTCTGTTGACAGTTGGTGCTTTCAAGCTTCAGCCCCGAAGAGTGCGGGGAGCCAAGTTTATAGTGTGTTTTTCTCCTAAAGGCCGTCTGACTGGCTAGACCTCTACTCGCGTGTCTTTGCCAGCTCCGGCTTGCCGTCTCTGTGTCCATAGATAGCATCCCTGCCATCAAATTTAAAGCGGCTTCCATCAGTCTGCTTTGCTGCCCCTCTTAGACCAGGTTGCTAACCCCCAGAAATCCTTCCCGAGTGCTCCATGGGCACGTCAGGCCCTGCATAAACCTCAGCTTGCTGTGCTTGGCCCTTCCCACTGTCTCCGCTGCAGAGAAACGGACTGGAACCTGCGCCTCTCTTTCCCCTACCACGTTTCCTTTCTTTCTTTGCTGGAAAACTTGTGCAGCAGACAGCTGAGGAGAAGGAAAAACCATTACCTGGATCCAGGCCAGCAGCTTGACGGGAGCTTCAAAATCTCTGGCATCTCCCGACCAGAATGAAATTTTTCCAGGCATTTCAAAAACTGCCTCCTTACCCTCCTTCCCCTTTCACCTTTCCAGCAGCCTTGATTTCCACAGGGGTTGGGGTGGGCGTAATAGGCCCTCAGGATGCACTTTGTATCTGCCTGCTCTTTTTCTCCCAGCTAAAGCTTCTAGGAAGAGCTTAGCAGAGATAAGCAAAATCCAATGGATATCTATTTTTAACTGCTGTGTACCCATTTGGCACAAACACATTCTTTTTCCTTTTTCAAATACCTTTGGACATGAGCAGGTTTTTTTGCCAGTGTGTTCAATTTAACATAGCCATTTAACTTGAGGTTGAGGCAAAAGCAAGGAGGTTTTATAGTAAGTTAGCAAAATTATATAGCTGTTGATCTAGGATTGATGATTTTCATTGAGCAAACAGTAAAAAAATACTGGTTTGTTTTATTACTCATGTAGCTCCTGTGGGGAGAGTAATTAGGTATAAAAACCAAACGAGCAATAAAACAAAATGTCCCAAACTCCAATGTGATTGAACGACTTTTTCATACATGTCTGGGGACTAACTTGGTATCCTATAATTAGTTAAGAAGTTTAATGAGCTAGGTGCTATTGCTTGTGTAATTTTAATAAACTTTGAAAAATATTTAACAAATAACTTAAGTCTAGTGGAAGTTCTCAGTAAATATATGATTATGAATAACCTTTACACAGCCCTTTCAAGGGGTCAGGGTAGGTGGAATGGTTCCAGTTTCCTCTTTGGAGAGCCATCTCTAAAGGTAACCTTGGGTTAATCCCTCCTAATGAGTCCCCAGTATGGGGCGTTGCTTCAGAAAATGACCTGCCTAATAAAAGTGTTAAATATTCATTTGCAGCCTGAATAAGAATTGTCTGACTCTTTGGGGCTAGTTCCCCACAGGGTAGGACTATTTGTGAAGCATTTCTGAGAAATAACTGCCCATTACAGGAAATGCAGTGCAGGTTTAGTGAATTCATCATATACCCACTTAGAAAAATATCTAGGTTTGTTTACAAAACAATAACTTGTAAATTATCAAGTGTTGATATGGTTGGTAAAGAAGTCATTGTTTTCAAGTCTTCAGTAAGAGTTAAACTGATCCATAGGACTTCTGCCTGTGTTATTAATATAGATTATTATGTATTTTTATATATTCTGTCTCCCTCGGCATTGCAGAGGCTAAGGTAATTTGGAGTTGCATAATTATTTTTGGCATGGCATAATATTCAGTTTTATAACAACACAGTCTTAGAATTCCATGCTTGTTTTCCTGAGATTGTAAGACAATTACGTATTCATTTATCTTCACTTAAAGATCTTGACTACTGAATCAGACCAGGATTGGTACAGAAGTGGCTTTATGTAAACCATTTCTGACAGTGCAGTTACCTCTCATAACTTAAAGGCTAATTTGTTATATTTAAATGTGTACTTCCCATTTTATTAAGGACTTGAATAGCAGGAGAGCAGTTCACTTGTTACTTTTCAGATTCCCATACTTTTATTAAAAGGCGCAAGTGTTTTCTCATCAGATATTTGAAGTCATGTATGTATTGAAGTGTTTTTAACTTTCAGGTTAATTTGACCAGGTCTCAATGATCTCTACGTATCATTTGTATTTTAGAAAGATCTTGGACTTTTTGTTGTAAGCTAGAGACTGAGGGCTGAGTTCGGCAGCGAGGCATTTTGGCCTTTGATGGGAACGAGAGGCCCTTAGAAGCTGATGACAGACTGAGGGTCAGGATGACGTGCTCAAGGATTGCAGTGCGGAGGGAGCGAGGGACCTGACTGCACTCTCTAGCTTAGAATAACCACCAACCAGCATTTCCCCAAACCTCTTTGCCTCGTAAGTCGTGGGTAACTTTACGTATGGCATAGCAGCAAGCATAATATTTGGAAATCTTTTTGGTGTAACTCAAAGATTGGAAACTATGGAAGAGAGAGATTTCAACTGCCTATTCGGCTACCATAGCAGTTTTTAACTGTGAGATGAGAGAAGGATCAGAATTCCCTGTGGAGATTTTCAAACTTCACGTATCTCTCTCTGTCACTCAAATCGTAAATGCTTTCTGGGGTGGGGGATCGGGACATGGATTTCCCTTGAGAGTCCCTGTCATGATGAACCTCAGTTACTCTTACTCGTAGGCGCCTGTCATCCTTCAGGTGAGAAAGAGCAGGGGAACAAACTGAGAACCCAGTAACACAGCTTGTGTACCTACTTCAATCTTCTCCCTTTGTTCCGAGTCCCAGTTTGGGTAACAGTACATTGGGGTTCCTTCTCAGGATCAGCAGGCGAGCTTATCTCCTAACAATCAGAAGATGGAGCTTTCCAGCAGCAGGCACCGAGTAGGGGATGCCTGTGCCTGTGGTCAGGTGGAACGGTGACAAACGGTGTTGCACCCACGTTGTGCTCAAATTCCCTTCTTCTAGGAGTGGATAGGGGCAGTGGCAAGCGCTCCCATGACCTGCCTGCTGAGTTAGTATCCACAGCCCGAAGTGAAGAACCTGCCGAAGAAACCTCCTGAGCTTTCTCTGGAACCTTCTCCACAGGAGACAGAGGAGAAGAGAGAACACGGCCCTCGCGGGGCATGGCGTGCTAGCTTTTGGGATGAAGTGAGCCTTCCAGCTCAGTGCTCTGAGTCCCTTCACAGAGTGTGTTTGTATGTGTGTCTTAATGAAAAGGGGCAGGCCTTTCAAGTGTGCCTGGTTGGAGTGAGGCATGTTTTATATTTGCCTTCCCTAATCAAACAAACTGTGCTTGCTTTCTCCTGGCTTCAGCATAGCAAACACGGGAAATCTCATCCCAGGCAGATTCTTGTACAACAGGTTGACCTAAGCGGTGCTCTTATTTATTTATTTTTGATGGCAGCTCTTGATTAAAGGTTTCCAACCCACCTTTCAGCTATTCCATGGAACCATCCAGAGAGGGAGGGAGAGCTGGTCAGCTGCTAATCACCAGAGAAGCTCCCTGATCTGACCTAGGAAACAAACAGCGTGACTCAGAGGCGTGGATAACTCAGAAAACTGGGCACAGCAGACATGAGTCTCAGTTGCTTTGCTGAGAAGGTTTGACCAAACACAGTTTTATTGGTCAGTGGCTCCTGCTTTAGTAACCTTTCACCCTTGTGGCTCTCGGAGGTGCAAGCAACTGGCCGGCCTTGCCTTTGAACTCCTCATGGCTCCGGCCACCTCAAAGGCTCCCAGTCAGAGGCTGCTGTTTTGCTTGGGATCTCTCCTCACAGCAGGATGTCAGCAGTTGGGAAAACTGATCCATCCTTAGAACATTGACATATTTGAAGGTGATACCCCTGAGACTTGAAACCTATGGCTTTCTATTTCAGGAGCTGTCTGTCATATGTCAGGAAACATGACTCAGGCTACCCCGTTTTCCCCCTCGATCCCTACTTGTTTCCCACAGGACAGGAGGTCATAATGCTGGAGCATTTCCCCGCAAGCAGTCACAGAGTTCTCCCTACCTTCAAGCTCTTCTACACTTTTTTCTTGTGATTTGCCCCAAGTCGCATGTATTTTGAAAGAATTTTTCTTTAAATTAGGACTAAAACATGCAAATCAGAGCCCTCTTTGATGTCTGGGAGCGTAATTGTGAAGATGGCATAGTGAAAATATCGCAGGGCTTACGTGTTCAATCCTAATGCTTCCAGACCAGATAAGCCCTACTTACAGAAAAGACAACCCTGCTGTGCTTTTCACTGCCTTCTTGATTCCATTTTCCTTCTGGAAAAGCTAGATCTTGCAAGAAGACATAGAAATATCATGGATTGCCCTCCCACGTCCTGGCTTCCTGCCTAAGGAATAAGAGTGAAGGCTCTAGTATTGAGAGACACATCCAGGGACCCATGGATGTTAGATGACTTCAATATAGCTCCTTTGGCAAGAAATCAAACTTCTCATTCTCGGAATATTGAGTGGATAATGCTTCCTCTACTCATGATGCCTTTCCCTTAGAAAGGAGCAAATGATTTCCATAGGGGTCCTCTACTTTTCTAGAATTCAAGTAGAATATTACTGATAATCTTTAGCAGAGGTGACACTCTGGCAAGGTCTTTTTCTGCCTCAGGACAAAGGCTGAGTTTTAGCAGGTATTCAGGTATCAAAAGAGCCAGACCTGATTTTACTACTGTCCTGTTCTACAGCCCTGAGCTTCTGTTTCCCAGTAGGTAAAGCAAAGGGGAGAATTAACATTTCTCTTAACTCCTGTGTCTGATACTGTGTTGGGAGCTTCCTCATGAACACCTGATGAGGCCGTTGTTATTCTCATTTTTATAAAGGAGGAGAACGAACCTCAGAGGCTAATAGATGGCTTCAGGTTACAAAGCTCCAGTGGCCGACTTGGGATTGGGAAGAATTTGTGGCATGTGACTACAAAGTATGAAGTTTATTTATAAAGCTCTACTTTTCTTTGTTTAGAGCACCTTTTGAACTATTATAACCATCTAAAGTATTTATAAGATGCCCACGTTGCATAAGATACTTACTGTGCATGATTCAGAACTGTATAAACTATGGTCCCTTTTCTCAAGCAGCTGACAGTCTTGAAGGGGAAGGTATAGAATGCCTATAAATGTCTGTGTTAGTTTGCTAGGGCAGCTCTAACAAAACACCATAGCTGGGTAACGTAGGCAACAGAGATTTATTTTCTCACAGGCCTAGAGGCTGGAAGTCCAAGATCAAGGTGTCAGCAAGGTTGGTTTCTCCTGCGCCCTCTCTCCCCGGTCCGTGGATGGCTGCCCTTTGCTACCTGTTTACATATCATCCCCCTGTGTCTCCTTGTGAGTCCAGATTTCCTCTTTCTATGAAGACTCCAGTCATATGGGATTAGGGCCCTAATGAGGTCACCCTAATGACCTCATCTTAACTTAATCACTCTTTAAAGGCCCTATCTTCAAATACAGTCACATCCTGAGGTACTGCAGAGTCAGGGCTTCAACATAGACATTTTGAGAGGACACAGTTGAGCCCATACCATGTCCATATAAGGTACAAGAGTCAAAGCCAATAGTTGTCATATCTCAGTGGCTCAACTGAGATATAAGGCAGTTTGCTCCTTACTGTGGAATCTGCTTCGGAGGTGTTTTTCCCCAAGCCCATTCTCAGCCTCTTTCCAGGTATGAGCAGTAGTAATAGTGTAAGTCCAAACGGGGTGAGAGAGGGGGAAGAGTCACCCTTTCAGTATCACCTCCCTCACTGCTCATCGGAACACCGAGAATTGGCCTGTTGGGCTAAACTCAGAATTTGCAAGGTGACTCTGCCCAGGACACTATTCAGTGACATAGGACTTATGTCATGGTCCCTAGTCACAACAGGATGACACATATCATTCACAGAGTTGATCAAGCCCTATGAAAACTCAATTTTTATTTTGTTATGTTTTGTTTTGCTTTATCAATGGAAAGATTCCTAGAGGTAAGATTGTTTTTTTGATTGTAAGTTTGAATATAAAAATTCATGTTTTAATTACAGAAAGGGAAGGTTAAAAGTATAGGATTATGGGGGGTTGATTTGGGGACAGGAGGAATGGAGAATAGTAGAGGAAATAGAGCTATGAAAATAATGTATTCCTGGGCTGGCCGAGTGGCGCGGTGGTTAAGCGCTGGTTTGGGAAGCCAGCGGCCCCGGTTCGGGTCCCACATATGAGGGCCAGTGACACTGCCCTCAAAAAAAAAAAAAAAAGAAAGAAAGAAAATAATGTATGCCTATTTCTAAAGAGGGATTATTAACTCATCCTTGTGACCATACATACATGCCTGCTGTTTGCTGACTCACCTAAATACGTCATCCGGACCAACCCACCTGAACTCCTACATAGACCCTGGCTCTCAGAATTAGTCCGGTTGACTGTGAGTTTAGCAGTGAATTGTAATAAAGAAGAAAGCTGTTGAACAATTTTTTATTTTTTTTTAAGCTGAGCCATCCTGCCATCTGTTGGCAGCTCAGCTTGGGCTGGGCATTGAACCGCCGTTGCTCAGAACTCAGCTCGCACTCTGGAGCGAGCTCTTAACCAACTGAGCCACTCGGCCAGCCCTCTTTTTGTTTTTAATGACAGAAACCTGTCTCCTTGGTCAAGCTGAGTTCATGGTCTCAACTACTTCATGTGTGTGTGTTTTTAGAACATTGGGTTCTCGTGGAGCACAAATTCTTTAGAAAATGGAGACAGAAAGGCTTCTCTGTCTTTTGTAAAATATGTAAATAATCTCTTCAAAAGGTGTCCTATTGATCCATTCGTAGACCAGAGTTTACTACTACCCCATTCCTTAAATCGCAAGCCTTAATAATGTGCATTAAGTACTGAAGGGCTAAGCCTGGGCCTGGGTAGGATGTCTGTATTTTATTGATTTTTTTTTGTTCTTGTACTCTGCGTTGTTTTTCTGTAGCAAATTTAGTGCCATTATTGGGCATTTAACATCTTATGTTTTTAGACCTGAGAGATGAGTTTTCTTTTTAATGAAGTCGTTTATTTCATCCGAGCAGCTAAGTTACTTTTCAGGTGATATGAGACCCCCTCCCCTCCACAGAAAGTGACTCTCAAGGGAACTAACTGTGCACTGAACATGAAGGCTGGAGAAAGGCGCCTCTCAGTACCAATAACAGGGTGAGAGCTGGTGATTTGGTAGTTATGTGCATCAGTTTTCATTCTGTCCTTTTCACTGGTGCTTGTTTGTGACTTTGGGCAAATCACTTGCCCTCAGATGTCTCCATTTGATCATGATTGTTCTTATAATCCCTAGTAAGGGCTAACTCTTAATTGCATTATAATAACCAGTAAATGAGATCGAGGGTGAAGTTGTGTATTATATTATCTGAGAGCTACTCCCTAAATGTTGAGGAGACTTCTTGGTTATATGGTTATTCCTAGAAGGGTCTTCCAACACCATGCAAGATAAACTTATAATAGTTCTTATAACTGTTGGGTTGGAGTTTAAGTGCCTCTCTTAAATTGGCTGAAAGTGTAAAGGATTGTCTGCGGTTGGGAAAGGCAGGCTTCGGGAGAAGCTGAGCTTCGTGGAGGGCTGGGAATCTTGAAGTCGTGGATTCCTTTTGTAAACTGTGCCTGACCACACAGCTCAGCACATGCTCCAGTTGGACACGAGGCAAGTCAGGCAGTCTGGAGAAAAGCAGGACCAGTAACCACCGGGACCCTTCCAGGGCTCCATTTCCTCATCTGTGACATTGGGATAATGACCTTGGGTTATGAGGATTAAATAAGTCAATATAGGCAAAGCACGTGAAATAGTGTCTGGTACATAGTAAGTATCTGGGTCAGTCAGCAAATATTTATGGAGCTCCTTCTTTGTCCTGGATACAGTGCCAAGTGCTGGGGATGCACTCGTTACTAAACCAGATGACAGCTCCTGCCTGCATGGAGCTTACATTCTGCTGGGGAATTAAGTGTTAGGTGGTGGTGGTGTGGTGATGATGATGATGATGAAAACAGAATCCACTGTGAGCATTAAATTTGCTTTCATCCTTTCTTCAGGGGCATTTGCCTTTTACACCAAGATAAGTATGTCGTTGGGGACATTCCTGTATTGGTGGTTCACAGGTTGCTTCTCCTCACCCACATTTTCTGTTTTCCACCGAATTGCAGATGGACGTCTCCCCTTCTAAGTCCTATTGTGTGACTTAGAGAAAAAAAGGAATTCGAAATCCCCATTCCTTCCTCTCTTTGTCCTGCCTTCTAGTTCTTTCTCTGTATCCTTTCTCTGATGATAACTCAGGGTTTAAACTCTTTCTAGGAATCAACCATGTAATCTGATGCCATGCGAGCTTGCAGGAAGCTTATATATACATATTAGCCCTTGAAAAACACACCTTGTCTAATTAAAAACTCTGAACTCCGTGAGCACACGATTTTGCCATTAGAAAGCATTGCTATGTTCTTCACCACTCAGACGTCTTCCTTACAGTTTTGTGATTACTAAGGAATATTGGCCATTTTCTCTGGTAACTACAAGTGGAACCAGCTGCCTGATAATTCTTTAATCGCTCCCCATAAACATAACTACTGAGACTGGAGATGAACAGGAGGAAATCCGTGCTTCTAGATGGATGACATGCTCAGATATGGGCCTTTGGGAACTTTCCAACCAGCTCTGTTTCAGAACAAAATTTGGAGACTGGTCCATGTACTGACTCGTTTTCCTAACCTTTGAGTGACTCATACTTTTGGATGTAAGAATAAGATCTAGAACTTGAGAAATGAAGCTACACAAAGGGGAAGTTGTGTCTTCAGCTATTCATAGGGGATGAGGCTGCTGCTGATGGTGAGAGTTCTCAGAAGTCCTTGGGAACATGCTAGGGAGACAGGGCCTGAAAGGCTGTGTAAAAACTTCATCACAGTGCCAGGAAGACAGAAATGAGGAGATGGTTAACACAATGCTACGTGTGGAGAAAGTTTGATTTAAAGGAGCAAGGACTCTGCAGCCAGCCAGGGGGCAGGGTTGTGAGTAAGTTCTCAAAGTCCTGAGAAGGGTGAGAAAAAGAAGAAAAGGGTCCATTTAGTATGGCACAGAATTTCATAACTGTGTTTGTTAACATTAGGGTGATTTTTTTTTTTCCTTTTCATTTCCTGTGTGCCAACTGGGTAGAGACTGTTAAACAAGACAAAACAACAATAAATCTACCATGGACTTTAAATTCGAATATATTTTTAGAAGGCTGGGAATGTGGTATGAGGTAAAAATAAAATTGAGACTAAATCCTAGGAGATACGAATTCCTAGTAAGAATCATTTGGTCCTGTATGAGATCCTAGGAGAAGAGCAGAAACCTGTTCACTGAGGTGTGATACCTTAGAGCTTGCACTGGGCAGCGGCTGCATTTAAACTGGTTCTTAGTTGTTCCCTTGGAGCAGCACACCTTAAAACAGAGACCCTACCGGTTAAGCCAAGTCCAGTCCTACTTTGTTCCTGCTCTTGGAAAAAATGAGTTGTGACTTTGAGGGTGGCGTTCTACCTCCTTAATCCATTCCAATTTCCCAAGACATTTGAGCCTTTCTCTAGAGGAACTGTAGGACACCTCTGTAAAGAAGCTGTGAGAACCCACAAAAACCCATTGCCCTAAATCTATATTATTTATGGGCTGATTTCTTGAATCCTTGCCTCTAAGTGGGGTCTAGTCAATTTTTAGTCTAGCTGGGAAGATAAGTTCCCCTGCCCCATAAAATAACAAGGGGGCAGAGAATGCATGTCACTTTTTGTGTAAAAAAAATGTCAGATGGATTAGAATTATCTGGACTGCGGGAAGTTGGGGTAATGGGAAGAACTGTGCCACTAATTTGTGTGTGTGTGTGTGTGTGTGTGTGTGTGTGTGTGTGTGTGAAGCCTCATCAGCTATCGGGGTATAAGAGTTTGGGTTTCTGTTTTATTTATTTAAAAAGTTATTTTGTAGCTGGCTACTTTACAAATATTTAATTTTAGCTGTTATAGGTTTTTAGCTGATTGTCAAGGGTTTCCTAATAGCCAATTTATGGAAATCTCTTAGATTTATTTTCAAATTATTTTCCTTTTTCTGTTTTCTTTTTCTTTTTGAGGGCAGTGTCACTGGCCCTCATATGCGGGACCTGAACCGGGGCCGCTGGCCTCCCAAGCCAGCGCTCAACCACTGGCCCGTCCTTTTTCTGTTTTCATATTAATTACTTCTACTAATTTTCTTAGGTTTATTTCATTCTTTTCCAAATTATCAAATTGGATATTTTATTTTTATATAGTAATTCTATGTCTATATCAGTGTAAAGTTAAAGTATGAGACTAGAAGCAACTGAAATTTTTAGAAATATTTGAGGGCTCAGTATATTTCACCTCTAAGATTTTAAATAAAAAGTGGCTATATACTTTTTTAAGTAGATAAAATATGTTATCAGGCTTTAACTTAACATTTAAGGCAAATGTCAGATTTTTTTTTTTTTTAAAGATTTTGGGGAATTGGGGGAGGGGAACAGCTTTGGGGAACCCGGGAAGGGGAACAGACAAGTTGTTCTCCAGTCTAGTTGTGGAGGACATTGCTTCACTGGCCCATGTTGGTATAATCATTGTGTTCTTCCCGGGTGATGCAGATCGGTCGCCAGCCTCTGGACAGTTGCTAACAGTGGCTCTTGGCAGCTCACACTGGCTGCCAGCCGTTCACGCTGGCTGCCGGCCACTCACTGTAGCCTATGGCAGTCCACTGCAGCAGGGGCTGCAGCTATGCCATCCCGGGGACTCACAGCAGCCCAGCGCCAGGTGGAGCTGTTGTTCACCATCTTAGCTTTAGAGGGCAGTGTCACTGGTCCTCATATGTGGGATCTGAACAGGGGTTGCTGGCGTCCCAAGCGAGCTCTTCACCAACACGCCACTTGGCTGGCCCAAATGTCAGATTTTTAATTTTAATGATATTACTAATGAGGAAAGAAAATGTCTTAATATTTTCTACCAGCCACAAATCCCCATAGATGTAAGGATTTTAATAGAATGCTGTACTATATGTACAAAAACTAGGTTAAAAAAAAAAAGTAAATACAATTTCATAATATTTATTCCTTTCAAAGTATACTAAAACTAGGTAAAAAAATAATAGTAAACACAATTTCATAGTTTTTATTCCTTTCAAAGCATACTAAAAATAGTGTGCAAATTTTTTGGTACTTGGGGTGGCCAGTTAGCTCACTTGGTTAGAGCACAGTGCTCACAACACCAATGTTGCCGGTTCTATTCCCACATGGGCCGCTGAGCTGTGCCCTCCACAACTAGATTGAAACAATTACTTGACTTGGAGCTGATGGGTCCTGCAAAAACACACTATTCCTCAATTAAGAGAAAGAAAAGAAAAAGAGAAAGAAAGAAAGAAAGAAAAACAATTTTTTTTTGGTATGCCTTCCTCCAGGAGGTGGAGCTTAATTATGTTCCCTTTGAATATGGACTGGACATGGAGAGTTGCTTCTAGTGAATAGGATATGGAATGGGAACTGTCAGGAGAAATCTGACAAACCTCACCTTAGCCAGATGTTCAAGGTTAACTTCACCTGTAATAAGTAGTGTTGATATGTATCCTCTGGTGTGATATGGAGAGAAGGGTACATCACCTCTGTAGCGTTCTCCAAAACCCATAACCTCAGTCTAAGAATTAGAAAACATGAAGCCAACCAAAATTGAGGGACATTTTACAAAATTCCTGACCAGTACTATTCAAGTGTCAAGGTCATGAAAGACAGGGAAAGACTGAGAAACCATCACAGAGTAGAGGAGACTTAAAGAGACATGACAGCTAACTGCAGTGCAGTATCCTGGATTAATCCTGAAACAGAAAAAAGAGCCTTAGAAGAAAACAGACAATCCTAAAAGGAAAAACAAAGTCTGCAGTTTAGTTAATAGGATTAGCTAAAATGTTAGCTTCTTGGTTTTATTCATTGTGCCATGGTGATACAAGACGTGAACAGTAGGGGAAGCTGTGGGTGAGGGGTATTTGGGAGCTCTCTGTGCTACCATTGCAACTGTTCTCTGAGTCTACAGTTATTTCAACATAAAGAGTTAAAAAGAAAGCAGTTACAACTTTACATGGCCACGAAATAAAAAAATATTTACACCCACCAAAAAACTGTGAAATGGACTCTGCTCCTCTTATGTGAACAGCTGTCTGTGGCTTTGTGTAGAATTCCAGTGAGTGTGATATATGTGTGTTCCTAAATCGCTGTGTTCAAATAATCAGGATATGGGGCTGGGAAGCTGCTAGATGATGGAAAAGTACCTCCGGAGGCGCCAAAGACTTGAGATGGAGGATGCGTGTGGAGAGGGCAAGTGAAGTAGCTTCGTGAGTAAGGGAGGGAAAAAAGAGCACTCTTAGGTTCTATGAAGTAAGCTATTCTAAATGTAACTAAATCAACAAAATAAATATTTTAAGGAAAAAAAATTGTGTGCTGATAAATCCCAGGTATATTAACCTTTTTTATTTCAGAAATCCCTTTTTATTTTAAAGAACGTAAATTCTACTTACTGTTGTTTATTAAATTCCTTGAGTAAAGGTGTACCAAATGTTTGTGAACTTGACTCTTCCAGAAAAAGTAGTAACATGGGCATAACACAGTTTTATAAAACCTTCGGCCCATGAGAAGTGCCTCTGAGAGGTTTTGTTGATATTCTTTTCCCTAATATTTGGTTGTCATGTAATTGTTATATTTATACAAATGGAGTAAGCAAGAGAATAAACATAGCCAGGCTAGTTTGCAGTAATTCTCAACCAGAAATTAGTTTGCTTGGGTTATGTAATTTGCCCCGCCTTGGGGCTTTTCATCTGTCGGGCAGAGATTATCAGAGCCTGTTTCTGCTACCTGCGGGCTGTGGTCAGGTTACCCATGGAGGGCAGTGAGCTCCTGCCTTGCACACTCACCTTTACAGCAGGCACATGAGGGAACAAGCCAGTGGAACTCCAAGGAGCCTGCTGCTTGGGAGGCTTTGCAGAGGCCCTTTGCTCTCCGGCTCCATTTTGTCACAGCAAACAAAGGAAGAGGACAGAACGCGCCTTTTGTACATGTGTTTGGAAAGGCTTGGAATCCCTTTGGAAGTTTCAGATTCATCTTCAGACACAGCTTTGAAAAATTAATCCATGAGGTGTGGAAATATTTTCCAGCCCTTCGCCTGAAATAAATGGTTCTGTCAGTGTTAGTGCGTTAAGAGAAAATTTCCTGTCGCTCAGATCTCTTCTTGAATCTCTGAGGTTGCTCAGAGGCAGAGCCACATTTGCGTCTTTCATGGTGCAGCTGGTTTTTAAACTTTTTGAGGGAGAAGGTGAACGCTTTATTTATCTGTCTTGGTTCTCTGAGCGTCTTAAGTCTGTGTTTAGTTGTTTTTCATTAATTTTGGAAAATTCTTAGCCATTACTTTAAATATATCTGTTGCCTTGTTTCCCACCCCAATTCAGGTGTGTTAGAATGTTCCATTTTGTCCTATAGTTTTTGGATGCCCTGTTCTGTTTTCTTTCACTCTTTTTTTTCTCTTTGCCTTTCAGTTTGGATAATTTCTTTTTCTGTTTCCAAACTCACTATTGTTTTCCTCTGCTATATGTCTGATAAGCCCGTTGAAGGAATTCTTCATATTATGATATTATGTTGTTTTTATGTCCAGTGTTTTCATTTATTTTTTAACTTTCCATCCTTCTACTGAAAATTCCCATCGATTCGTGCTAGTTGTTTACCTTTTTCACTAGAGTCTTTAGCATATTAATTATAGTTGTTTTAAGGTCCCTGTCTGAGAGTTCTAATATCTTGATCATCTTTGGGTCTGGTTCTGTTGACAGCTTTTTATTATGACATTGGGTTTTTTCCTCTCCTTTCCCCCCGCCCCAGTAAATTTTGAATGAATGATGGACATTCTGTGTAGAACCACAAAAAAGACTGAGGTAAATGTCATGTCCAGAAATAGGCAAACCTCTTCTCTGTCAGGCCATTAGTATGGGAGGTTGACTCAGTCTGGTTAGTAATTGGGGTGGGTTTGGCTTTTTCTGTCACTAGACTTACCTTCTGCACACCACACGCTGCAGATGCTGCCAGTGGCCAGCTGCTGTTACTGTGTTAGCTTGGGGCCCAAGGGACTGAGGTCTTTCTCAGGAGTGCCCACCTCACCCTCTGCTTTCAGCAGGCCTTTCCCCCCAGCAGTGGCAGACTTGTCATTGCTTGTAGGCAGTGCTAGGTTCTTGGTGGGGAGTGGGATTCTCCATTCCCCTGGTCCAGCCTCAGTCTCAGGCCGGCCCATTTGCTGGGGCCGTGGAGGTGGGACTTTCCCAGCGTCCCCTGTGGCAGCTGTATTCTGCTCTTTATCGGGTGTGTGTGTGTGTGTGTGTGTGTGTGTGTGTGTGTGTGTTGGGGGGGGGCGTCTTGGAGAGAGTTTCCTGCCCCTCCCTCAGGAGCACAGGCTTGGCGCCAACCCCCTCCCCCCGCCCCCCAGGGGCAGGCAGCCTTTCCACTCTTCCTCACAGGCCATGGGTTTGTGACTGGACCTTGGAGATGGGAGCCTGTTCTGCTCCTGCCCCAGCAGTTGAAGGCTTTTGCTTTGGATGAAAAACAAGTCCGAGAAATGTGCAGAGCTTCTTACCTGTGTGCTGTTGAGGGGGGGGTCTCTCTTCGTTGTCCTTCCTCGCCCCAATCTTTCTCAAGAACACCCAGCAGAAAAGAGCTTACAAGCGAATGCAGATCCCCTTGTGCCTGGAGATTCCAAACTGTCCTGCTGGCCCATATGCAGTTTTCAGAACTTGGTAAAATGTAGCTGTTTTCTTTGGCTGCTTTTATGGTAGCCAACTCTACCTTCTGCACTCTTTTCAAAGCCCAAATAATTTGTGTCCCATCGCCCCTGGAGGAGCTTGTTGCCCTTTGAGATCTGGTTTTTCAAATCCACTTACCCCATCTTTCACTTTTTAAAATTCTATATGCAAGATGCAATCATTATTATTAAATGATGATTTGCCCCTTTAACCCCGTGGATTGGAACTTAGAAGATTTGGAAAGTTCTGTGAGATGCCAGTGGTGCCTGTGCTGCATTGTGCCCATGAGGCAGCGTTGTTGGGTGGATTTGTTCTTTCAACAAATGTCTGACTGCTTCCCCTTTGACAGGCACTGTGCTAGAAGCTGGGAGTTCAGTGTGAGCGAAACCAGATGTATTCCCACGCTCATGGTTTCTGAAGAAGTACTATCCTCTTCCATGAAAGCTTAGAGAGTAAACTAGAAGGCACATGTTATTGGTTGTTGTACTTGTCATTATAGAGTTCTGTCACACTCCCATTTGATGTATTTTTATTATTTCTAGCTATTCTCTGACCAGTTGGATTTCTTTAGTGCCTTCAAGAATTGAGATGGATGGAGTGTGACATCGGGATCCCATTCTATCCCTTCTCTGCCTGTTCTCCCATTCCCACCCCAAAAAGTCTCCACGGTATTGTAATGTAAGTGACAAAGACCCTAAAGGGACAGGATGGATGTAAGTGTTGAGGAGGGTGCTGACACTTTCTGGCTGTGTATTCTGCACTGGCATTGAGCAGGGGAGCTTCATAAACCTCATCTCATTGAATCGGCACAGCTTCACGGGCCAGGTGGGATGGTCTCCATCTTCCAGATTCAGGAAACAGGTTAAGGAGCTGGAAGTTGGGCAGGATGCTCATAGCTGTGGCTCTTTCGACTATACCGCACTGGCTTCCTTTAAACCCTGGTTATTGATAATCCTGTTGGTTCTATGTTACTGAAAATCCGGAAAATTAAGCACATTTAATTGATGTATAAACTGAACTAGCAATTTCAATTGCTAATCCCTATGTGCTTGTGATAATTTTAAGTGGGCCCAGTCCTTGTCGTTTGGGAGCTTTGTTATTCTCCTGTTTGAAAGCATCATAGGAACCTTATAGTTTTTGTGCTTTGAAATCTGCATGTTTTGTAAAATTATGGTGGTATCTATTTAATGAAAAGTTAAAGGCTTTCTTCACGGTTCTGTTGGTGTGACCAGTTCACATGTGACTTAACTTTTCAGCTGTGTAGCTTCCAGTGTCTAGTGACTGGGGAATTTGCATAGTTGCTGAAGAATCCCTCATTTAAACTTTCAGGTAGAGATAAATGTGGCCCATGTTTTCAGGGGGAAAAAATCCCCCAAACATAATAAGCTTTTGCATTTGCTCCCTGGATGAGAACAGTGGTGCTTTCAAGTATTGCCAGTGTAGCTGCAAACTCCTTCCTCTGCCGACCAGTGGCTGACAGTGCATCCTGGAGGGGCTGTAAATTATAATGCCTTCTAAACACTTCAAGGTGTTACAGAGGTCCTGCAGAAGCAATTAAGCCTGAGAAGTTCACTTATCCTCAGGCTGAGACACTTGAACTATGATTATTGGCAAAGCTTGCTTCCTTTCCGAGTGACTTGCAATTTGGTGAACAGGGTGAAATGATTTGAGACATCTTAAATTAGAAGCTCTGTCCTATAGTTGTGCTTTTGGCTGGTATTCTAGGTGGGTTTGTTACCAATCATTGTTTCCTATAAATCGCAAAGGCTGCTGTCCCCACTGAAATACAAACATAAAGCTTTGAAATGCCTAAGCGTGAGTGTTGTTTTGAATATGATTTAAAATAAAAGAACATCTAATGATGGACCCATTTGGGAAGGAAGGCAGGTAAATATTTAGGATGTGTGTGTTTTTGCTTAGTGAAGTTTTACACCTTTCAGTTTCTTGAGAAAGGACCATTTCCTAAAACCTAATCTTGTGCAGGTACTCTTAATTACCTAGAACAAGTGGGGAAAGGTCTGAATTTAGAGTTAGTTGTTCATGGATTTGAGTTTTGACTCTGCCTCTTAACGTCTTTGTATCTCACATATAAAATGAAACGTGTATCTGTCCCAAATCAGGGGTATGCTAGTTATTAAGAGCAAATTCGATCATGGATAGCAAGGTGCTTTGCAGCAGATCAAATGTTCTAACATTTGCAAGGATGCTAATAAAAAAAATGCCGGTTTCTACATCCAAGGACCTCGTAATCTAGCTGGAGAGAGAAAAGGGATCATCTGACATAACAGTAAAATAATTATCGAACAGTATATCATAGAAATAACCTACGAGGTAAAGGCTACAAGTGCTGTGGGACTTCTTAATAAAGGGAGATCATTGTTATTTGGGGTGATCAGTTAAGGTTTCACAGAAAAGATAAAGATTCTTTTAGGTCTCGTAAATTGTAAATATTTAGGCTGGATGATGGGAAGGAAAGCAGCCACATGGATTTAAGCAGGAATGAGATTGAGCGAGCAGGGCATTTCTGAGAAGCGGCAGCAGGCAGCCAGAAGGCCCTCAGGCTGTACCCATATGGGAAACTACAGGACAGCCTAAGTCAGATGCCCTTGGAAGCTAACCTGCCTCAGCTTATCATTGCATCGGAGAAATCATCACTGTGATGCTTTCGTGCTTTTCATATAATTAGTGGGAAGAATCGTCGTCCCATAACTCAGAAGTTATCCTTTAACTAATGAATAGAGAACTTACCCAAACAAGCAGAACCAAAGTTGACACGTCTAGACCAGAAAGTGCCTTTTTCCTGCACCTCTTTTGGTTATGCTTCCAATTTCCTCATGTTAAATTTTCATACATTTGCCCTCTTGTGTCAACCCTAAAAGCCTGTGATTTCAAGTGGAATCCTAAGTCTGAATGAAGCTGGGGAGG
Organism: Aselliscus stoliczkanus; assembly: GCA_033961575.1. Lineage (NCBI taxonomy): Eukaryota > Metazoa > Chordata > Mammalia > Chiroptera > Hipposideridae > Aselliscus > Aselliscus stoliczkanus. Next base: position 121,022,021 of record CM066736.1, read on the forward strand.
TCATCTAGACCAGCATCCTGCTTTTGTTAGGAACAGAGTTTTACCTCTGCTTGGATAAGAAGCTATCTCCTTTCAAAAGACTACATTGGACTATGATAGAATAGCTGGTATTAAAGTAACCCTCTTGCCACAAAAAGAAGAAGAAGTATAAAAGCTGATTACAATAGATAAAACAACAGTTCAAAAACAACCGATAGTCAGTACTTGAGGGACTATGATTCCTGAGACAAAGGAAGCTCACTGAGGAGAGTCGCATATTCACTCTAGTTTCTTCCCTGAGGGAAAAAAATATGTTCTAATTCACAGTACAAGGAAGGAATGGAGTCGTAGCAGAAAGCAGCAGAAACCACAGGGCTGAAAGGTTAGAGTTAGGGGCTACGAAAGTATCTGGGATTTAAAGGATGGAACCCCAGGAAAAAGGTGCGCACAGGGAAGTAAGCAAAAAAATGCATATACAGTCTTCCAGTAAGGTGTTTGCCAACTTCCAAGGTGCACGTGATCAGAGCAAGACTCCAAGAACCCCTGCAGGAAGAAACAGCTGGTTGCCTAACAAGTTGTGTAAATCTTCCAGCAACCATATATAGTGCTGATGAGATAAAGGTTGTGTTCAGGGGCTGCCAAGATGGAATGGTCCTGGTAAATAACCCAGGCTTTCACTGAAGGCTCCAAAGGGCTCCCATCTTAAGAGTAAGGGAAACCTGAAAAAAGTTGGCCCTAGCAAAACTGAAAACCAACCACTAACAGGATTAAAGGGATCTGACTGCATTCACTGAGAATATATTTCACTCCTAGGAGGTAGATAATCTGGGGCATCCATAACCTCTACAATTTTTAATACAGAATGTCTGGCATCAAATGAGAAATTAAGAGGCATGCTGGAAATTAAAACTAAATGACCAAAATGAAGAGAAAAAACAGATAGTAGAAAGAGATCTACAGGTGATTCAGATATTGGAGTTATCAGTCAGGAACTATGTCCAATAAAATAAAAGAAGGGGGAATTTCAATAAGGACACGAAGTCTATTTTTTTAAAAAGGCAAATGGAAATTTTGGAACTGAAAATATAAGAACTGAAGTTAGGAATTCAACACATGGGTTTAATAGTTTAGACGTACAAAAAAAGAAGAGAATCCTATTGGACCATGGACAAAATTGGTAGAAAATACCCAGACTGGAGCACAGAGAGGAAAAATACAGATATGAGAATAAGAGACATATGGGACACAGTGAAAACATTTCTTATATGTGTATTTAGAGTCCTAGAAGATGAGAATTGTGACAGAACCATAATTTCAAGAAACATTGGCTGAGAGTTTTCTAAAAACAGTGCAAGACATGAAACCATAGATTGAAGAAGCCCTGCACTCCTTAGTGGGATAAATGCGGAGAACCAAACCTCATGTTGAACATCTGTAAGTCAGGACAGAACGCTTAAATGCAGTCAGAAACTATAGACACGTCATCTTCAAAGGAGCACCAGTAAGGCCGACAGCTGATTTAGTAGCAAAAAGTGGATGAAGCCAAAAGATAATGGAATTGTATCTTGAATGTGCTGGGGAAAAGATGGCAGCCTAGAATTCTTTACCCAGCAACTATATGCTTCCAAATGAATGTAGGGAAAAAAGAAACTTTCAAACAAATAAAAACAGAGAATCTGCTATCGGCTGACCTGCAACAAAAACTATAGCAACAAAAACAAGTTCTTTAAGCAGCAGGAAGATAATTTGAGATGGAAGCTCAGATATGCGTGGAGAAATGAAGACTACCAGAAAGGGAAACCAGAAAAGTAAATAGAAATGAAAATTTACTCTTAAAATCAATAATAGGTCTTGTGGAATTTAAAACATGTAGAAGAAAAAATAACACAACAAATGGGAGATGATAAAGAGAGGTTTTTATATTGTTTGGTAAGTTGTAGAACTACTAATTTGAAGTATAATATCATAAATCAATGATACTTTAATCCCTAGGATAGCTACTAAAAGAATAACAGAAGACTGAAAAACAAGCAAGCTAATGAAGAAGAAAAACATAGGATAATAATAAAATTTGTTTGATCAATTCTGAAGGGAAGAAAGGAGAAATAAAGGAACAAAGAACAAATGAAACAAATCGAATGATCACATACTTAAACTTAGTCATATCAATAATCACCTCAGTTGTTAATGGGACTATATGTACAGTTGGAAGCCAGAGATTTTTGGATGGAATACAATATCAAAATCCACTTATATTCTCTTCACAAGAGACAATCTTTGAGACAAGCTTTGAGGACACAAATTTGAAAGTAAAAATGTGGAAATAAATAAATACACACATGCAAACATATATCTACATGCACACACAGGCGAAAATTAGTAAGGATATAGAATATTTAAACAGCACTAATAACCAATTTACTCTACCTGATAATTATAGAACATTACACTTATCAACTGCAGAAAACACTTTTTTTAAAGACATATAGATTATTTACAAGAATAATCAATGTGTTGGGCCTTAAGTCAAGTTTAAATAAATTACAAAGTATTGAAATAACACTTAGGTTCTCTGACCACATTTGTGCGAAGTACAGATCAGTAACACATAAATAGAAATTCCCCAAATGTTTAGAAATTAAACAGTATATTTGAAAAATGACCCATGAGTCAAAGAAGATATCTCAATGGAAATGAGACAATTTTTAACCTAAATTATAATGAAAATATATAAATGTGTGGGATGCATTAAAATAGTGCATAGAGGTAAATTTATAGCTTTAAATGCATATATTAGAAACAAAGATTGAAATCAGTTATCTAAACTTCAATCTCAAGAAACTAATAGCAAGATGAATTAAAGTCTCTCAAAATAGAAGGAAATAATGAAAACAATAGCAGTTAGGAACCAAATAGATAAAAAAATATATGATAAAGAACACGAAAACCTAAAACTGGTTTTTTGGGGCCTCCCGACTGGCTCAGTTGGTTAAGAGCACAATCTCTGAGCAACAGGGTCACTGGTTTGATTCCCACATGGGCCAGTGATTGCCCAAGCTGAGCTGCCACTAAGTAGCAGGATGGCTCAGCTGGTGAGAGCACGTGCTCCTAACAAGATTGCCCGTTGGACTCCCACATGGGATAGTGAGCTATGCCCACCCACAACTAAGATTGAACACAGCACCTTGAGCTGAGTAGCCGCGAGCTGCCGACGGGTGGCCAGCTGGCATCTGGACTTGGAGCTGAGCTAGCTGTGCCCCCCACAACTAAGACTGAAGGACAACAACTTGGCTGTTCCCCTTCCCCAATTCCCCAACACTGTTCCCCTCCTCCAATTCCCCAATAAAATCTTTTTTTAAAAAAAATGTTTTTTTGAAAAGACTAATAAAATTGATAAACCTCTAGTAAGACTGATCAAGTACAAAGAGAAAACCAGATTTATCAGTATCAGAAATGAAAAATGTATTACTATGGATCCTGTAGGCATTAAACAGACATTAGCACACAGTTTTAGTCTAATAAACTTAACAATTTCTGTTCCTTGAAAAATACTACTTGCAAAACTGACACACAAAGATATATGCATAATCCCGTGTCTGTGATTTAAACCTTTAATCCACGCTTTAAAACCTGTACACACCAGGGAACACCTAAGCCAGATGGCTTTTTTGATGAATTCTTCTAAACCTTGCAAGGAAGAAATGATGCCAATCTTGCATAAAATTTCTCAAGGAATTGAAAAAGAAGGAACACTTTTCAGCTCATTTCACGGGGCCAGCATGACGTTGGTACTAAAACCAGATTTAAATATTATAAGTGTTGAGCAAAAGAAGTCAGAAAAGGGTACAGATTGTTTGATTCCATTTCTATGAAATTCAGGAGTGGGCACAATAGAAAGCAGGATCATGATTTACTCTTAGAGGGATGCGATGCTGACTGGGAAGCAGCATATGGGAATCTTCTGGGGTGCTGGGATGTTCTATATCTTTATCTTGGCAGTAGTTATAAGCATATGTACATTCATAAAAATTCATTGAGCTGTACTTACAGTTACGATTTGTACACTTTACTGTATGTATGTTATATCTTAAAATAAGCCTATAAAGGGCCGGTCGAGTGGCGCAGTGGTTAAGCGCTGGCTCAGGAAGCCAGCGGCCCTGGTTCAGTCCCACATATGAGGGCCAGTGACACTGCCCTCAAAAAAAAACAAACACAAAATAAGACTATAAAAACTTGCTCTGGTATAACCATGATATTTTCACCATCACATAATTTCTCTTGTATCTACATTGAATCCAGTGTGGACTTCCCTTGCTCATGTCCTGTTTTGACTGCATTTGGTAAATGCACACTTGGATGGAGCTGGCTGAACAGCAGGGAGTAGGTGCCCTGCTTTCTGGGAATAAAGGAATTGCCCAGACCCAGAGATGGGTGTGATAGAGCGTCTCTCTACTCCTCGTCTCACTTGCTCGCTCACTTAATCCAGTGTTTTCTTTACAGGCACGGTGGTTCTGGGAAGCATACTTCCAGTCAATGAAAGCCATTGCCCTGGCCACCCTGCAGATAATCAATGACCGGATCTACCCATATGCTGCCATCTCCTATGAAGAATGGAATGACCCCCCGGCTGTGGTAAGTGAATTCCAGGGCCAGCCAGGTCAGGCACTGTCCAGCAGTCAGGATGAGACGAAGGGACATGTACTGAATTTGTAAGAGGTTTACAATTCTAGCTTTCTAAGGCGACAGTGTACTGTTATACTTGGGGTCTGATAAAGCCAGCTTAATTCTGAAATGATGACAAAAGTAAGAAATACGGAAGCGGGAGCCTCTTCTAGTTTGTTTCAAAGGTGCTTCTGAAGACAGTGTGTCTATTTATTGCAGCATTAAATGGGGAGGCTTGGGTCTTGGAAATCAAAGACTTCCTGATGACTTTTGCAATGGTAGTGCTTAAAACTCTCGAAAAGATTCTCTCAGCCACTTAATACTAATGGTTTATATATATATTGGGTTGTTGGAAAAGTCATGACGCATTTTTGCAACGAAAAACAGAAAAAATACATCATGACCTTTCCGACAACCCAATATATATATATATATATATATATATATATATATCTGTGTGTGTGTGTGTGTGTGTGTATAATTTTTTAAAAAAAATATTTTATTGGGGAAGGGGAACAGTGTTGGGGAATTGGGGAAGGAAACAACCAAGTTGCTGTCCTTCAGTCTTAGTTGTGGAGGACACAGTATTTTAAGTGCTTAGGGACTGTGCTAAGTACTTTGCATGGATTATTTCAATGAACATTTCCAACACCCTGTGCGGAAAATAGTCAGCAAAAGTGATCTAGAGGCTTTCTGGATTGCCACAGTCACTTGCTCCTTGCTCGGCTGTGCTGAGGTCCCTGGGTGTTTCCATCAGAGAGAGACGGTGGTCAGCAGCTGCTTTCAGGCTTCTTCCTTGCTTGAAGGAGTCACAGGGACTTGTGGCATTGTAGGGATTGTGGGGGGGCCCCAGCTCTCACTGAAAATGCTGAAGCTCCGGGGCTGGCAGTCATTGCTTCCGTTGCACACCCTGCAGTTTAGCTCCGACCTCACGGCTTTCATGTAAGATAACTAGACTCCGTTCTTCAATCCAATCCTCACTCTTTCTGGCCAGCCCTCCTTGTCTCCTGATTATGCCTTCTCTCAATAGTGCGGTATCCTGCCGCCTGGTTACCTTCATATAGGGACCCTCCCGCCAGCCTTTGTGACACAGTTTGTCAGACACTCCACCAGGTGCTGAGAATGTAGAAAAAGAAGCCAGTCCCTGCCCTCAAAGGAGCTCTCCAGGAACTTGGGAAGCCAGCAAGTCAGGCAACAATGGTATAAGAAGTGCTGTAACACGGTGGTAACAGAATGCTGTGGGAGCTCAGGGGGCACAACGCTCCTCGCTGGGAGTGGTCAGGACACTTCCTGAAGACTGTGGAGGTGCCCGAGAGGAAGTAAATATACGCTTAGGGTAAAATTACACAAAACAATAACGAACACCTTTCTGTTTTGCTTCAGGTTTCCTTGGGTTCACCTCCTCCCTTGAATCCATTGCCAAAGGTAGCCTTCCAGAATGTTTGTTTGCATGCAAGCGTAATTATATATTTGTAGAATGCAAATGGGATCCTACTACGTACATTATTCTGCACCTTGCCTTTTTTACTGTAGTAATGGGTTATGGAGTTATTTCCATTTCATTCTATACTGTACACAGCCTACTGTCCATATCTGCGGGGTTGAATTCTGGGAGTTTTGCATCCATGGATTCAACCAACCACAGATCAAAAATATTTGAAAAAAATCCAGAGAGCAAAACTATGCTACTGCTGAGCCCCAAGTTGAATCTGCCCAAATGAAGTGATATGTAGGCATACCCTGCTGTAGCCTATATTTAAATACAGGTTATATGCAAATACTATGCTATTTTATATGAGGGACTTGAGCATGTGCAGATTTTGGTATCCGAGGGGTGTCCTGGAACCAATCCCCCAGGATACCAAGGTGTGACTGTACCTCAGTTTAAGGATGGCTGCATAGTATTCCATTGTTTAGACGTGTCTTACACAACCAATCTATTATTGATAGAGATTGAAGTTGCTTTTTTTTCTATTTTCAAACAGTAATACAAGGGACATTCTTTCATATACATTGCACATAAATTTAACTATATGGAATTAATTTCACCTGAGAAATTGCTTAAAGAATGTATACATTTTGAATGTTGATAGATATTAGCAAATTGTCCTTTCAAAAGATTATACCAATTTATAGTTCCACCCATAACATTTTGGTTATTCTGGTTCTCCATGTCTTCAGTAATCCTACTTGAATTTTTGCTCATCTGCAAGGTAAAAAATGATCTTACGTGTGTGTGCTTTTCAAGTGGAAGATGGATATCTCTGCCAGTTTCCCTCACAATACGAATATAAATCCTATTTGTATTTTGATTAGTCACACTGAATTTTTAGATTGTTTCAGTAGTATTTAGTGAGTGCCTACTATGTTTCAGGCAGTATTCTTGGTACTGGAAATGGATCGATCAGTGAACTAAGCGGAGAAAGAGCCCGGCCTTCTGGGAGTTTACATGGCACTGGATCTTGCTATCTGGATGCAAGATTTATCTTTTTACTAGAATTTAAAACTTTTCCTTAACATAGGTCCTTCACAAGTACTGATAAATGTTTCGTAGGTATTATGTCTTTCTTATGCTCTTATAAAGGAATACTTTCTGACATTATAGTTTCTAACTGGCTACCATTTGTATAAAGATATGTTATTGGCCTGTGTATATAAATTGTGAACTACTCTTACTAAATTCTACAATTGTTTCATTTTTTTAGTTGATTCTCTTATGTTTCTAGGTATACAATTGTACCTACAAGTATGATTCCATTTTCCAATATTTAAACCTTTTTTTTTTTAAAGAAAAGTCTAATTGCATTGGCTAGTACTTCTAGAACAATGTTCAATGATGATCAGAGCGTTAAAAGAGAAGGATAGGTATTATCTAGTCAGAGGAAGGGGAAAGTTAGGTGCTATCCAGAAGGAGCAGCAAATTCAGGGATGCAGGGGGACAAGAGAGCATGGTGCTTTAAGGATGTTCAGGGAGGTCGGTACGGCAGGAGTCAGGGAGGCAGAGCGTGAAGCCTGGAGAGGGCCCACATCACCTTCTTATGGAAGGTTTGGAGTGTTGTCTGTGGGTAACAAAAACCATGAAACATTTCAGCAGGGCAGTGATGTGGTGCCGTCACCTCGGGTCATTCTGACATCACTGTGGAGAATGGATCAATTGCAGTGGTCAGACTGGCGGCAAGACTATTTCAGGGATCCAGGTAAGACTTAAAAGAGGATAAATTGGAGCACTGTGTGGGAGAACTGACTCTTTGAACTGGCAAATGAGGGCGTTTAGGATAACTGAGGTGTATGGTGTAGTTTATCCAGGTGGAGACTGTGAGCGTGCGGAGGTTGTCGGCCAGGATGGCCTTGGAGCCTGTCTCAGTCTGACTGACGCCCTTTCACAGGCTGCACCACTCTCCCTCTCTGGATTTACTTCCTTCTGCCCCCTTGCAGGGAGTTCTAGATTTTTGGCAACACAACTTCGTTCTCCTTTGAACACGCCATGCTTTTTCTCCTCTGTGCCTTTGTGACTGTTGGTCACCATTGCCTTGAATTGTCCACATTTTATCTAAATTGCAGTGGCCTGCTCGTATACCCCTTCCTCTGTGAGGTTTCGCCAGAGCCCCTGAACAGGAAGTAATCTTTCCTCCTTGTAACTCTTAGAGCATATTACTCTCTGCTTATTTCCTGTCACTTAACATGCATAGAAGTATAATTTCCTGTAAAGGGAGGGAGGGCAGAAGATCAGGACCCCTGGCCTCAAGCCACGCAAGGCTCACTCACACACCGATGTGACATCCATTATTTTATTTGACCTTACCTGTTGGGAAGGTGGGGAAAGTGATCAGTTCTTTCTCATCTGTAAAGCTGACATAATGACTTACAGTGCCTGATGACTTGTCTGAGGCCATATAATTGGCAAGTTGTGTAAACAAGCGAGAACCCAGGTCTTCTACCTGTAGATGGTTTGGAATTGTCTGTGGGATTTCATGGGAGCCATTGAGCCTTCTCTGGGCTGAAACATTTCCAGTATTCCAAGCATATGGTACAAGCTTGAGACAAAGAACCTCACATCTGTTCCTCTGCAGGAGAATTCATACAGGTGGGGTGGTCATGACCCAGCCAGAAAGTGTGCAGACTGTACGACTTTATTCTGTACAGTTATCTAAAGCGCTAAGAAACATTTCATAAGAATAAATGGTTCGAATTTTCATTCTCTGTCATGAGAATATGAGCTAGGCGAAAAATAGTACATGAAATTTTGCAGTGTTGAAATAGGTGTCTTTTATTTAGGATAAAATGGTCAAAGTGCTGGACTCTATCAATTTGGGAAAGAACATATGTATAAAAAGCATAAATCTGGATATGCAGCTGGAAAATATATTTTCTCTCTATTTTTCTTTAGCTCTTTCTTAAATAGCCCTCTTTAGTGTAATTTAGTATCTACCCCATTTCTAGGTGCTCAGGTGATGAGAGCCCTGGCTGTGGGTTTTACATTCTGCATCTTCAGTGAAAGCAGCCGACAGGGGGCCTGAGTAGCACTGATTTATTTACAGTTGACTTTGCCCCTCCCCTTCAGAAATATTTAACCAACTCTAGATGTGATTACTATGAGTCCAACCTGCAGGGGAGTCGCCCCTCTTGATTCCATCAAAATTATAATATGAGACCCTGAGGTGGGAGTAGATATAGATCTGGGTCAGTAAGTCAAGGGACGGTCTGGGTTTTTCAAAGCTATGCTGTCAGGGCCTCCAGCCATGCACTGCGCCTGCTCAGACTGCAGAGGAAGGGGTGAGAATAGAGCCCTATTTTGGCCAGATGCCATTGCCTTAGTTTACTGTTTTTTGTTTGTTTTTGTTTTTACAAAAAGGCCCTATTTGTGGCATATGAAGACAGTGAGGGGTGGCCTTGCACAAGCCAAATGTTCATGTCACCAGATGCTTTGCCAGCAGCTAGGAGACCAGTTCCATTCCACATGTTGTGCTGTACTCTCAGAACTTGAAAAATTTTGACAAAATAATTCTTGAGCAAAACTTCAAAGTAGCAGATCTGCCTGGTTGGGAGACATTGGCCCTTTGTTTTGACTGTTTTCTTTGGAAGGACTTTCTCACCAAGTTAAGGTTTTTTATGAAGAGATGAGTTTGTTTTTGTCATTAATTTTCTTAGCTCTTCATGTCAAGGCTGCCTGTATTGCACCACCTTTTCAGTCATTCGAGGCTTTCATTTTTCTCCTTTTTTTGCAAATATCATCAAAAATGTATGATCTCCCCAAATGCCCCACACCTGTGTCGCTTGTAACATTAGTGTCATTTCCAGTCTTGCCCCTTGGCAGCCTGCCTCGTCCCTATACCTGGGCCCACGCTGTGTGGCTGGGGGTCTCCTCAAGCACCCTCCCTCGCCTCTTGTTCCCTGCCGACGTGAGCATGTCGGGAAGACAGACTGAGCAAGTGAGCATTAAATGTGGCATGGGGATGGAGTGGATCAAGAACTGTGAGGAATGCTTATGTCACCAAAACCTTTTCTCAGTCATATTTTTTTAAAAATTAAATGTAGTGTAGTCCTAAAATCATGTTGTAAGGTGGAATATTTTCCCATGTTATTTTTCTACAATGTGATTTAAAAGGTGGTCATTTTATTGATGTTGTCATTTTGGTCACCCCATCCCTTTTGACAGTATTTCTTCCCCAAAATTTGCTATCATAGATAACACTAGTAAAAATACTCCAGGTCTGTTTTCTTTTCTCCATTCGACCAAACCAGACCTAGAACAGAAAGGGGAGATTACAGGAGTCCCATAGTCATTAACCAAAAATGATGAGAAGAATGGGGCAAGTGACTTAGAATGGTTTGTTGTACCCAGCATAAGAATGAGGCTGAAAAACAAGAGGGTGTTCCTATGAGATCTAGCCAGAATGGCCACTTAGCTGCCAGAACGGCCTCAGATGACCATTGTGTGCTTACCTGGGCTTCCTGTAAGTCCAAGTCCAGTTTTGGAAGACAGAAAGGGAAGGGATCAGTAGGAAGGAGTATTGCATCAGAGCACTTGATTGGCAGTTACTACCCATGAGGAGCAGGGAGTTGTGGGTACAATGTGGCAGTTCGCTGTAGCCCCCTAAGTTCTTCGGAAGGTGGTTCTCCCACTGTAGGATGCGTCCAAATCTCCTGAAAGGCTTGTTCAGGCACAGACTGCTGCCACTTTACTCCAGGTGTCAGATTGAGTGGGTCTGGGTGGGGTCCTAGAATTTCCTTTTCTAGCAAGTTCCCAAGTGGTGTGGATGCTGCTGATCAAGGGACCATACTTTGACATGGGATTGACTGTGAGTGTCCTGATTCTATGACTGGAGAAGGCTGTCCCTCTGTCCCCATCCAGTTCCTCTTGTGGACCCCTAGTGCTTGGAGTAGAAGCATCAAGAGACTGGGCTCAGAGCACCTCTGTCTCAGCTCCGTTAAAAACTTAGGGCTGCTCATACTCAGATGTCCAGACGGTGGCCCTCACTCGCAAAGGTTATAGCTGTACAAGCACCTGAAAATATCACTCAGCTGTAAACACTAACAAGCATTTTCTGCAGACTGAAGAAGTGCCCGCTCAGACACATGAAGCAGAACTCTAAGTTGAAAAGATACCCAGTTAACAGTCTGTTTAGCTCAGCTCAATGCCCTTTAACTTCCAGGATGTGGAATGTTTCTCTGGAATTTGAAAGCCTACCCTGCCCCCCAGGAGGCCTTCTGGGCTTATTCTCCCCTTGTTCCTCCCACTGCCTAGATATGACTAAAGTATGTGTGGAATTTAGAAATTTTAGCTTGAATTTTAAGTAAGTTTAAGCTTGTTGAGGTCTTTGTTTTTAGAGGTATCACATCGATAGGATCACAGTTGCATAAGCAATCCGTTCTGCGACCCCCACCTTTCCGTGAGCAGCCTTTGCCTCTGAACTGTTTCCTGTGTGTTGTGCGGTGGAAACAAGCTGGAGAGTCTCCGTCAGGTCAGCCCGAGCAGCAGCCAGGGAGCAAAGCGGCTGAGTGCGGCCTGGGGATGGGGAGCTGCAAGAAGGCCCAGAGAGCTCTGTCTGGGGCCCCAAGCAAAGAACAGGGCCGATCCTGATGGTCAGGTAGACAATGGAAAAGACGAGATCACCAGCCAGATAGATCGAGATGCGGAGGATATGTAAGGAACATGAAAAGACAAACTCAGGGATGTTGTTGAAGGTGATCATGTCAGTCGGGTCCTTTGCACAAGCATCCTAGACCCTGCCGGGTGGAGAGGAACCGGCGTGCCTGTGTCACACACATCTGCACGGCAGCTCCAGGGTGGGGGGTGACTCTGCACACACCGTGTCCAGGCCGGCCCTCCTCTGGCGTGTACCTCGAGTCCACTGTTATGGCTCCAGCGTTCATGAATGAGAACCTGGCGGCTTCCTTACATCAACCAGCTTGTAGCAGGCAGTGAGCAGAATCATCTTCTGGAGTCTGTGGGAGCTTGATCTGGCAGCAGATTAATTAAGAACATATTGAATGTTTGGCAAAGCCATCCTTCATGCCCCAGCTATCACTTATTAGCCCATGGGATGCCCTTTCGCCTCATTTCCGGGGCCATTTTAATTCTCCCTTGAAATCTGCTTAATTGATTCAGTAGCGAAGTTACCAGGAAAATGTCATTGTTGGGTATTTCAATGTCAGGATTCTGAATTTTGTTTTCTATTTCTAATATCCTATCCTAGTGACATGCCTCCCCAATAATTAATATTTATGTATAATTTTCTAATAAACTGTCATTACAGATGCACAGTAGAAAATTTTCCATGTAGCTCCAACTAGAGGTGGATTTTTCATTTTTGGTTCTCTTATTACAGCTATGTTTCTTAATTTATTTTAAAAAATAGCATGGTTTTAAAATTCAAATAGTAAATAAATAACTGAAATTAAGGCTGTACCCAAGGGGCAACTGCTTTCAACTCTTTTAGTTTTCCAGTCAGTACTTACCTTCCTATCTGCTCATAAAATGCTTATAGTGCTATTTTTGATTTCTCAATCACAGGCATTGTCTTTTTACTTCCTTCGAGCTTTTTGTCCTAGTATCCCCTCTTTCTCTATTCATTTCTCTTTCTCTCGTTTTACTGGTAGGGCTATATCATTATTTTTTATTAAAGCAGTATTTATTGTATATATTATTATTATGACTATAAATATTGTTTTCAATTGAACCAAGTAGCAAACCACAATTGTTTCCTTTCTTATACAACTTTTTATTTTCCAGGGAGTTAACAGCCATCATTTTTTTTCTCTCTCTCTTAGATTTCCATGTTCCTGTCACTAATTAATTTTTACTAAATTCTCCAATGAAGAAATAAAATGGTCATGCACTAGTGAACTATAGGATTCCTTCCTTCCTTCCTTCCTTCTTTCCTTCCTTCCTTCCCTCCTTCCCTCAGACCCTCCCTCCCCTCCAGTGGACCCTCCTTTCCTCTCTCCCTCCCTCCCTCCCTTGGACCCTCCCTCCCTCCCTTGGAACCAAGCTTCCTTCCTTCCTTCCTTCCTTCCTTCCTTCCTTCCTTCCTTCCTTCCTTCCTTCCTTCCCTCCTTCCCTCCTTCCCTCCCTCCCTTCCTTGGACCCTCCCTCCCTCCCTCCCTCTCTGCCTCCTGCCTCCCTGCCTCCCTGGCTCCAGTCTGGGTTTACCGCTCTCTGGGTCTCCACAGTGGTCAGTCATCCAGAATTGTCAGTTCAGCATGATTTAGGATTTCCCTTCTTTTCTCTTGTTTGTTGGAGTCTTTATTTCCAGGTTCTGACCTCTTCCTCATGTTTGGTTTATTTTATCCAGTAGCTTCTCAAGAAAGGGACTGTTGGGAGATACGTTTTCTGTCACCTTGCACGTCTAAAAATGTATTTATTCTATTTCATATTTGATTAATAGTTGGGCTAGTGGATCTGGTTGAGGTGCGTTTTCTTCAGAATTTTTCCATTGTCTTCTATGCTTCCCATTTTTTATGTCAAAAAGTAAGATGTCTCCTCATTCCTGATCCTTTTAACATTTTAATCTCCCAAGGTAAATTCTGTGTTCTGAAATTTTGTGATGATATGAGTATGCCTTGGTATGAGTGTTTTTTTGTTCACTGGTTACCTATTTGGACCCTTATAAGCTAGAAATTCACGTCCAATTCTGAGAAATTTATGTGTTTTATGTTTTTGATTATTTCCTTCCTCTGTCTTCTCTTTCCTCTATGGACCTTCTCTTGCCTAGATGATGAATGTGCTAGATTGATCCTTATTTTTCTTATCTTTTCTGTCCTATTGTCTCTTTTTGTTTTAATGGTCTTTTTATTTTAATGTCTTAGCTATTTTCTCAATTTTGTCTAACAACCTGTCTTTTGATTTTTAAAAATTGCATTCAGTTTTATTTCTAAGAGTTTTTTCTTGACTTCTAGTTAATCTTTTTTTATAGCTTCCTATTCTTGTTTTAATGCTACAGTACTTTTCACTGAAGATATTTGTGGTTTTAATTTTCCTTCAGCTCCTTGTATTGTTCGTTTCCTTTGAATTCCTTTTTCAGTTCTTTATTTTCTAACTTGTCTATTGGAAACTCCTCAAATGCCTGATGTTTCTCAGCAGTCTGCTCTTATTTAAAAGTGAGCCACTGAAAGCTCACTGGAAGCTCTTTGTACGTGGATAAGGCTTATCAGCTGGGGCTTTCCTTAGGTTAAGAGGATGGGGACCCGGTCTTTGGCCCAGATGTCGGTGTTCATGGATTACTTCTGTTGGATTGGTTCCTTGATACAGAGAATAATCTTTCTGCCCTTGGCAGTGGGGGAGAGGGTGGATAAGTCGGGGCTTCAAGCATTTGAGGAGCTGACTCGGGGAAGGAGAAGGGTTCTCATCTGTGATTTCATCAGTGATCGCTTACGCTCTGTTCAGTATAGTGCCTCACCCTGCCTCCCTTGTTTGGAATCTCTAATTCATTTTCTCCAGGGAATTAACCTCCCTTCTCCTGCTGAGGTGACACAGGGAGGAAGGACAGCGAGAGGGTGGGTCTGCCTGTGAGTTCAAGGGGTCAGAGTGCTTCCTTTCTGGGCACCTAGTGCCTCCAATCTCTGAGTCTTCTTATCATCATCCTTGGAAGGCTTACCATTTTTTGTTGTTGTTGCTTTCTAAGTAGTTTACATTCTTCTATCTGCCTTTTGTTTATTTGCTTAAACAGACCTAAAATTCTCTGTATTCTTTTTTTTTATTTTGACATAATTTTAGACTTAAAGGTCCAAAAATATTACAGAGTTTCTGTATAACCTGTACCCATATTCCTCAAATGTTAATATTTTGCGACATTTCCTTTATTCTTTTTTCTCTTTGTGTATATATGTGATGTATATGTGTATATATGTATACAACATATATTTTTGAACAGTTTTCAAGTAAGAAGTGATGCACCTTCTAAATACTTTTTATATAGAATCACAGGAAAGTTATCAAAGTCATCTAGAAATAAACATTGATATAATGTTATTACCAATTATCATAGTAATGCCCATTACAGCAAAAGAAAATTCCAGACCGTACATTGCATCCAGTTGCTGTGTCTCTTTAGCCTCCTTTCGTCTATAGTCTCTTAGCCTTTCTTGTCTGAATCAATTTGTCATTATGCTTGCTACATGGTGATTTTCTAATTCCCATCCTCTAACTGCTTTTGAGAGTGATTTTTTTCCTTAATCTCGGGATTCATGTCTTTAATCAGTTTTGGAAAATTCTCATTTTCTTTTTGAATATTACATAGCTGCCATTCTCACTATTCTTTCCTGTTGGAATCCTATTAAATGTTTGTTAGATCTCTTTCATTCTGTTAGTATGTGTCTCAAGTCTTTTGTTTCTTTTTTTCCTCACATTTTATCTCTCTTGAGTGCATGCTGCATAATTTTTCACATCTCTTTTGTTGTTTTCTTCAGCTATGACCAGTGTGTTTTACCCATTCATTGAGATTTACATTTCAGTGGTTATTTGTAGCAGTTATATTATTTCTCAAATCTATCTGCCCCATTTTTTTCAGTGTCTTTTTTTCCGTATGTTTTCAATTCATTTTTTAATATCTTTAATGATTTGAGATACTTAATATTTTCTAATTATCCAATTTTTAAATTTCTTGTGAGGTCTAACCCTGTCATTTATCTACTGCCTGTTACTCTTGTTACATTGTTTCCTTATAGGTTTTATAATTTTGGAATGTGAGTTCATCTTTGGTAAGGTTTTCTGTGGATATCTTTGCCATTGGGGTAACAGCATATTTCTCCAGAGAGTTTGTGTGTGCTTGGGGTTTTTTGGTGTGTTTTTGTTTGCTTGCTTGCTTTTGCCAGGTGTTCTTGAGCTATTGCAGAGCTAAATCACTTGTCTGAAACATAATTTCTCAGTAGGAGTTTTTTATCCTACACAGGTAAAGTTCATTTAACCTCCACTCTAGTGAAGTCTCCATAACGGTAGCTGACCTCTATAGTACAGTCAGTGAGCTGCCAGCCAACATTTTTATGTCCAGGTCAGACAACAAGCCTCTCTTTCAAACTGTCTGAGCATTTCGTGTATGGAGTAGTCTGATGAAATTGTAAATTTGTTTTACCTCTCATGAGAAATAGTAGTTTAAGCCACCATTAACATTCATGAACACTTTGGATTATAGGTAAGCCTTGTTTGTTTGAGTCAAATAAGTTACTAGTCTTTTCACTGAAGCATTTCTTTTAAGTGTTTTCAGCATACTGTTTAAGGAACAGACCCAGGGATGACGATTGTATATTTGAAGACCGTGTTCTAACAATAATCCAAGTCTTTTGCACTATCAAAGAGCTGAACCATTATTTTTAACATACCAAATTATGAACCAGTATAAATCAATGATGTGTTTTGGGGGCTCCTATGTTATTGTATTCACCCGTTTAATTGATTAGACAGTATTTTAAACCATCTTACCATAGATATGTTTAGTGAAATTTATTACTTGCAGACTGATAACTCATGAATTATTAAAAGCATCAACATATGGAACCTACTCTTTTCTCATTCCAAATTCTTTTAATATGGCTTACGTTGCGCCATTTAACTGGCTTCTGTCCATCCCACTGATGGAAGCCGCAGCCAGACGAGGTTTCTTATAAATGATTGGCTTCCCTTCCAAGCAAGAGGAGGATAAAATGTCAACTTTTTCCTTTACTACCTGAAAAGCAATCAGTGGCAACCCTTCCTGCTCTTCTTGACAGTAGTTTGGCTTTATAGAAGCAGGGTGGGCATTTAGCCAAATATGAATTTCAGTGCTATATAAAGGAAAAATTGAAGTAGCTAAACCTAATATACTAGCAGGAATTTTCAGAGAGGTTTTCAGATGGGTTTAACCTGTAAGCCTGTAGTAAGCTAACTATTGCTCAGAAATTCCTGAACTGTAAGGTTTGTTCCCTTCTTTCCTAGTGATGATCCGAGTAACTTGAGGTAACTTAACCAAATTTCTCTGTGCAACAGTTTGCTCATCTGTAGGACTGGGTTTAGGGATAATCATAGCTTCAGAAGAACAGTGTAACAATTAGTACTGATTTCCAATTATTAATCAAAGCCATTAAAAAGGACATTTTGGACTCAAACCTGACTTTGAGACTATTTATTAGCTTCATCTTATGCTTTATTATCTCTTTGAAATTATTATCTTTATCTGTAAAATGGGGGTATTCCTTATTTCACAGGATTATTATGAGATAGTAATAAAATAATATATATAGAAGCATTTTTAAGTGGAATAGTGATATAAAAAGTTAAGTGTTGTTAATGTCAAGCTCTTAGTGTAATTAATGCTTTATCATATGGAAAAAAATTTTTAGAATTGGATGGGACCATGGAGGAGAAAATTGAAATTCACAGGAGCCTACCCAGAGAGGTATTTTGTATTTTCTGTTGTTTAATCCTTACAACCCCAAGAGTAGCATTCTGTTAGCTCCATTCTTACAGATGAAGAAAGTGATATTTATTTTTAAGCTCAACCTCCCCATCATCTTATTTTATAAAGAGGAAATGGAAGTCTGAAGAAGTATAATGATTTGTCTAAAACATAGATTCTCAGTTCATTATTCCATCTATTTTAATATACTGCCATGCTTTCTTAATAATTGTTTTTATCTTCTACACAAACTTGACCCCCAAGTTAAATAGAAAACACAATAGCACATAATTAGATTGAGAATGCAAATATAGAAAGACATCTGTCCCTGGCTTTATGATGGATTAGATATGCTAAATGACCTTCACAGCTGAACAACTAAAATACTGATGAAATATTATAAAGCAATTTTAGCCTGTTGCTGAGCTGGCAGGAAAGTGTATTTGTTGACTCCCTAAACAAAGTGAAACACAGTCTCGCAGGAAGTGAGTGGGAGCCAAAGCCAGCTTTTGCTGTGGACGCTTTTCAGAGTTTGGTTACCTGATACCTGTATGAGGTAGGGGATGGGGTTGAAAGCCTGTGAGTTGGGGAATCTAACAAGAGCTTCCCGGATGAAGCCAAGAAATTCAAAGACTGGATCTCCGGTGAAAGGGTAAAGAAAAGTAAGTCATCAGCCACCTTCACATGGTGTGTGGTCCAAATTCATACTGCAGTTGTGATCCAAATAAACCTTACGAGGAGAATTTCATTGAAAGCGGCTCTGAGTTGATAGCGACCAGCAGAAGTAGACAAAACCTCAATTGAGAAACGCAGCTTCAATCTGGGTCTCAAATGATTATTACAAATAAAGTGTCTAAGGAAAATGACCAGCTCACAGTTAAAAACCACAAAACCGTAAAGAAACAAGGCAACATCATGAGTGAGAACCAGCAAAAACACACCTCCAAGAACTTCAAATTATTAGATTAGATTATTAAATTATTCTGAGTACAACCCAAAGAGATGGAAAATGTGAAGGAGCTGTGGAGTGATGCGGAGAACAGAGGGCCAGGGTCCAACAATGTCTACTCAGAGTTCCCGAAGAAGAGAAGGAGAAAAAGAGGAAGAGAAGGCTTTAAACACATCTAGAGGGAAAAGGCTGAGAGTAGAAATATAATATTTGGCCTGTGACCCTGATGTAGCCTCTGTGGCTCGCTTCCCTTGGATGTCAGAGTCCCAGTACCTGTTACTTCAGTACCCCCAAATGTAGTTAGAGGCATTCCAGCTCCACCATATAGAAAACTCACTTATGAACAAACTATTGTAAATAAGTTGTAGGGATTCTAGGTTGAGAATTTATCCTCTCCCTTATTGAGTCTGCTGCACTAAGGGGATTTCTGGCCTTTGGTTTTCTTCATCTTTCATGTGTCTGTTTAACATGGAGTTGTGAGATTCGGCCATCAGTGTTGTCTTTGCAGAACAGTCAGTTATTTTTTTTAAAGATTTTATTGGGGAATTGGGGGAGAGAAACAGCACTGGGGACTCGGGGAAGGGGAACAGACAAGTTGCTGTCTTTTTGTTCTTCAGTCTAGTTGTGGAGGACGTTGCTTCACTGGCCCATGTTGGTATCATCATTGTGCTCTTCCCCGATGAGGCAGATCGGTCGCCAGCCTCTGGACGGCTGCTCACAGCCGCTTTTGGCAGCTTATTCTGGCTGCTGGCCGCTCACTGTAGCCTATGGCAGCCCACTGCAGCAGGGGCTGCAGCCTGCACTGTCACCGGGGCTCGCACAGCCCAGCTCCAGGTGGAGCTGTTGTTCACCATCTTAGCTGTAGAGGGCAGCGTCACTGACCCTCATATGTGGGATCCGAACCGGGGCCGCTGGTGTCCCAAGCCAGCTCTTAACCAACGTGCCACTCGGCTGGCCCTGTTATTTTTTTGTTGTTGGGATGAATTCAAGACGGAATGCAACAGGTAGACTTCAGACTCGTCCTGAATCTTGCCTGTCTTGATTGAAGCGCCTGCTTGAAGCCATCGCTGGGGCTCTAGAGCTCGCTGCTTTCCCAGGCAGTGCTTGCTTAGAGGAGGATTATGCTGCGAGCAGTTGGGCTGCAGAAGTTTAATGGTTAAGGCAACATGGGCCACATTACTGATTGCCCCTTTCAAATCTCCCAGTAACCATTAACATAAATATCATCTCACCATTTTGGACAGGGGACACCACCCTTATGCACGTTAGGAATATGATGCTAATGCTTAACCCTTTCATTGCTTTGTCTGCTTCAAAGGCCTGGCTCTGCAGCCACTGATAGGGAGTCTGTTTGAACCTGGAGGAGACATGAAGGGGTTAACTCCTTTTGGTTTTGCCCTTTGACCACTTCAGGATGAGAGGCATGATGAAATACTTTTCAAAGTCTTCAGTGGAAACACATCATGCATAATTGGAGCAAAAAAGAATAAATCAAAGCTTTTCCCCCCCTTTTAGTCTGGTAATTCATAATTGAAACCACATTGAGGTAAGGGTTGATAACTTCAAAACAACCAAGAAAACTGCCCTTTCTATCAAGGTATGGATAGGTGAGGCGACTCATTACCGGGGCTCAGAAGCTTCTGTGTAGATGGCCCGTCCTCTGCTCCCTTCCTTTCTTCTCTGACTTCTCATCACTTTTCTACTCAGGCAAAATACCTTCCTTTAAATCAGATATGGGTTGACTCAATGTCTGCTTAAGTCTCTTCTTGTCCCATGAAGTTAAATCTACATAGTGACAGTTAAAACATCTCTGATATGGTGAGTAATTGCAATCAAATTTTGACTCTCTTTTATTGAATTTATTTAGTTGGTTTAGGTTGAAAGAGTCCTTTAGTTGGGAATGGAATGCGGTTTTCTTCGCTTTTGATTTGATAATCATCAAGTAGTTCCCATAAGAACATTTCGGAATGGTTAGCAAAGGCCATTTGCTCATCGCCTTCCTCCCTCTGTGTGGTAGGTAACTTGGGCTGGATGGCTTGGGTTAGGCTCATGTAGGGCTAACCATGACCTTTCAACTACAAGAAAGCAAAGATCGCAGGAAGGTCCCAGACAACTCTCTGTGGGAGATTGCCGAAGGCACACCTCGTTTTTTAGTTTGAATCTCTATTTTTTGAAGGAGAAAGGTCCTCTGATGACGCTAAGCCTGGTCTCCCAAGACCTTTTTTTCAGGGCGCCCTGAAACCTGAACCCACAGCTCCATCTTGGTAGTTGGTCTGCTCACTCCTGGCTGGTTCACCAGAATCAGGGATACGAAAGACTTTGTAAGGCTGGCATTGTGACCTAACAGCTATTGCAGCTATTATGGATTACTTTCACATGATTGCAGTTTAACACCCTGGATTTCTTACTGAAGCTCCCATAATGAATATTAGTTGTGGGAGTGAGAAGCAATGGGTGGGCGTATGGGCGAGATGTGAACAAGGTATTTTGGCGAAGTGCCCGTACTCTGTCAGGATGACACATACTCCTCTTGGTATCTCCTTCCATCTCGGAGTCAGCAGTTTCACTGAATACATTTGGAAGTTGTATTGATAACCACAAGTCCGAAGGAGCAGCTGCAGTAGATGGGCTTTTTTCAGGGCTCCGTTGCAGGGTGCCTGGTTCCGTGCCCTGTCTTGCCATGATGGAAATTTAATCAGGCCCCAGAGTTAATTGCCAGCATTGTTTGCTTTTTCCCTGGCAGAAGTTGGAGTCTTGAGTAAATTATGGAGGTTTAAATTTGCTTGATTTCCTGCAGAAAGTGAGGTCAAGAGGTCCCAGACTGTAGACACTCTCTTTGGTCAGTCAGCAGGGGTCAGGTCTTAAAGGTATTTCAGAGGTGACTAAATGCCGTTTTGAAATGTCCTTCTCTGTATGGTTTTTTCTCTGGGGCTTAGTTTGTTGACCTTCCCCCAGTGGAACGGAGAGTCTGTATGAAGGCACCCCCCAATTAAAGCTGACTGCCTCCACGCCTGCCATCAGTGGGCTCCACAGGCAAATGGGATTATGTGTGAGGAGGGAAGAAGCAATTGGCACAGAAGCTTCAGGGCGGGGCAGCATTTCCTACTTCTGACCTTCCAAAATAGAACATAAAGGTAGCAACATTAATTTATCAGGAAAACAATACTTAGGAAAAGAATTTTTTTAAAAAATCAACAAAAAGCTAATCACGCTGACTTAAAAAAAGCACTTCTGTCATACAGGGCTTTTCATGATGCGGCTGTAGCCTCCCTGAGGCCCTCTCGTTTCTTCCCTCCCCTCTGCATCCTCCCAGCCGCTGGGACCTGCTGGAATCTCCCCGTCTTGTGAGAGAGTCTCAGCACTGCTGCTCGGATCGCCTTTCTGCTTCTTTGGCCAGCACCCTCCTGCCTCTCCTTCCTCGCCTCCTCCAGGGAGACAGAGGTGATCCGTAGTCCTTTATGTCCCCGTAGGACTTATAATACCTTGTTTTAGTGCTTGTTAGATTGCATTGTGACCTGTCCTCTTACGTGGCTATCTTCCCCGGCAGGTTATGCACATTTTGAAGGGAAGGCATTTGTTCACTTTTGCGGCTTAGTGTGTGTTCAGAAAATGTTGACTACATGAGTGAGTCCTAGAAATAATATTGGTAGGAATGATTGCTGAGTGGCTAATACCATTGCCTTAGCAGGCAACAAGAATATGGGAGAGCTGGAAGTTTTTTGTTCGTTTTAAATGACCATTCATGGAGTTTTTTTGTGTTAAGCTCTCTGCTGAGTGCGACTGTGCGCAATCTCACTTAATTGTCACCTAGGAGGTAGGTACTATCATGCTCCCCATTTTACAGATGAGGAAAAGGACACTCACAGAAGTAGCTTTACATGTCACGAAGCTAGTAAATGGCAGGGCCCAGGTTCAAACTCTGTCAAATATCCTAATCCTACACTTCAGAATATTTAGCAAAAGAAGATTCTTGGTAAGTACTTTAAAATGAATTACCTAAGTTGGAAATGATTTCAGAACTCACGGGGTCGCTCATTTGAGTGAACACCAGCTATTGGCATCCATACATAAAAAGGACAGGAAGACATGCCTGCATCATGTGGGTTTAACTCTCTCCTCTTCAAACAAGCTTTTACTGAGTAGCACGAGGCACTGTCCCGGGTACTGGGTGTCACCACATTTCCAGCTCCTGCTTTCATGGAGCTTTCAAGATAGTTAAAATATAAGGAATAGGAAGGAAAAGAGAAAATTATAAATGAAAACAGCATATTTGGAGAAGAAGAAGTAAAGGTAGAGAAACCAGGTAAGCCAGAAGCCTAAAGCATGATAAGGTAAAGGCAGAGCGGCAGAAGGATTTCATGCAGAATTCTCGGTGCTGGAAGAGACCTTGCGATTGTTTAGGCTGCTCCCCACCCCCACTCTTGAGACATGCAGAAAGCAGAGCTCAGAGAAATTGTTACTCCCACAAGGCCAGCTATTGGCCATCATTTATCGAATGCTTGTATGTGTGAGGTACTTTACATATATGACCTATTTACTTTTATTAACAACCTCTGGGTTGTTAAATAATTAAGAAATGATGATAATTACGATGTTAAGTCATACCACCTAGAAACGCAGTAGTATTATGATTTCATAGATATGGAAACTGAGGTGCAAGAGAGCTTAGTACTTTGCCCAGGTCACAGCGCTGTTAAGTGAAAGATCCTAGATTCACACTAAGGATTTGTGATTCCAAAACTGACTCCAAAAGGGCCAACTTGCTGTTTAAAGTCAATTCACCCACCCTGGTGGCATCTTATACAGTAAAGCATCAGCCTGTATCATAGTGAATTTATGTGACCAGTAGCTTATGTGTTGCCTCTTTTGTTCATCTCAACGTCTGCATTTCCTGGGAAAGTGCTGGCAAGATTTCACTCCTTGTTATGCTCCGTGACGTGCTCTGTCTCCCCAGTATGTGCCCTTCTCCGCTTCTCCAGTTTTCAAGTCCTATTTGGTCTGCAAGTGAGTCGTGTGGAAAAATTGAGCACCAAGACGAGTTACTGTCTGCTCCCCACCCACCCATTCCTTCCTCCCCCGCCCCCTTCAGCACCACTCCCTTCCCGAAGGGAGCTGGCACACGGGATGAGACCAGTGAGACCAGATCCGCGGTTAGTTCTGCCTGGCAGGCAGGGCCTTGAAATCAGAGCCTCGGTGCCTTTCAGGGGCTGCCTCAGTTCAAATCCCAAGGGATTCGTTTTCTGAAACCAAGCTCTGCGCCTCTCAGGGAATTTTCCTCTCCTTTTACTGTCACAGAGGCTTTCAAGTATGTTGGCATTCCCTGCTGGTCCCAAAGAACAGACCTTATTTGTTGGAATTTTAACAGTTTTTCCTTCTGTGTTAGAGTGTGTTTGCCCTTTTTAGTTTATGTGCTCCTTTTGTGTCAGTGTTACATATTTGGTGTGTTTTTATTCCATGTTACCCTCTGAAATTGTAGTTGTGGGATGGGCCCTTGGTGATGGGTACAGGTATGATGATCAGTGATAAAGAACTTGCAGCGTTTTTTGTCTCGGAGAAGAGCTGGAGATAATGAACTCTGGGATTCCCCACAGCTCGTTTCCAAAGTCTAAATGCGATGTTCACCCCAGACTCAGAATAGGTGCCTCGGAAGGGCTGCAAACCACCAGCACCTGGTGTCCCGTTGTCAGGCAGCCTGGGCTGTTCCCGCTTCTGTCACTTACAGGTTATGTGGCCTTGAACAGCCTTCACCCTCCCTCCCTTATCCCTCCCTTCCGACCGGTGAAGCAAACGATTAGACATCATTCACTGTTTTGAATTCTGTAGTTTCGTCATCTGTACAGTGGGAATAACGACCCTCTCTTGGGGGTTGCTGTAAGGCTCAGATGCGATAATACATGGAAAGCATAGAGCCTAATGCTTAGTAAGGGTGTGCTCAGTAAACCGTGACTGTTTCAACACCACACTTGAAACTATTTTACACACGTCTTGTAAAAATCTTTTTTGTTTCTTTTCCATTTAAATGGTGTTGTCGAGGCCTTAGAGAGTATTGTATGGGAGGAGGAGATGAGTGGGTTGGGGTGGTGATGGCACAGGGACTGCTGGGGAATCATTGTCACTTGAGCACAGGACTGCTTGCTGACTTCAATTTCCATGAAAGTCAGGAAGTGGGAAGAAGAAGAGTTGGGGTAGGCAACTGAAAGGAGTTTCTACAAATGTAATCAGATGCTAAAGTGCAAATACAAAAGTCCAGGCACCTCCCGAAGACGACCGCTCACTGGCAGAGCATGAGGTCACAGAAACAAAGCCAGCACGGAGAAAAGAGCCTTTCCTAGTGTGTCTCTCGGTTGTGAAATCTCATTATGGCGTGTTGTGGGCATTTGGGCTTTAATATCCTGACTACATTAGGACTCCAGGAAAACCACTCAGTCTCCTTGAGTTCCCATCCCATGTGTATTCCATGTGTTTATGTACATTTCCTGTCCCACACAGTTACATCTGGCTAACAGCTGTTGTCATATACGTGGTGATGGGTGTCCATCAGTGATATGGATGAGGTTGACGGGGCACCTCGGGAGACCCAGAGTCCGAAAGACGCTAGGGAAGCGTAAGCGGCCAGAATAACAGATAGGACGATTCACATTCGTCAACCTTCTGGCAGAAACGAAATCAGGACCTTTGCACATAATAACACATGAATGTGAAGGTAACTCACTCCACAGAATTGCACACCGAACAATGGTTACGATAGCAAATTTCGTGTTATATTTTATCAAAGTTTTTAACAATTATCCATAATATACCAAAAACCATTGTATACTTTAAAATGAGTGGATTGTATAGTAGATGCTGAATTATATCTCAATACAGCTGTTTTAAAATATAAGAATGTTTTCACACTTTCTATTATCAACACAAAAATATTTTGGCTTACATTTCTGCGTTAAAAATTCTTAATATTTCAGTGGTAGCAAATTAAATTTCCTTCATTACTTTTGAAACTTTATTTTGAAAAAATTTAAACTCACAGAGCTGTAAGTTGCAAGAATTGTACAGTGAATTCATGTACTCATCACCTAGATGTACACATTTTATGTATTTGTATTTATTCACACTCTTTATTCCTCGTATTCGGAAGTGACGTGCTTTGATTGGGCTGTGGTTTTTGTTTCATTGATTTGATTTTTGTCTTTTTTACTACTTTTTTTTTTTTTGAGGGCAGTGTCACTGGCCCTCATATGTGGGACCGAACCTGGGCCGCTGGCTTCCCAAGCCAGTGCTTAACCACCACGCCACTCTGCCGGCCCCGATTTTTGTCTTTTTTAAAAATTCCATATGCTGATTACTTTTTGGGCCCTTTCAATCTGAATTTGTGCCTCTCCTATCTTCTTTTCTGAGAACTTATTTAATTCCTTTGGTAGTTTCATTTCTTCCATAGTCTCTGTTTTCTTTTTCAGGAATCTCCTATTAGATGCATGTTGGACCGCCTGGATTTTCTCATCTTTTCTGCCCTGTTTTTCATCTGTCTTTTTGTTCACCTGGCTGGAATATGTTATCACCGTTATCTTTCATTCCCGTCCCGCCTTTTACAAAATTTCAAGCTGTCATATTTTTAATGTCTGAGAATTATTTTCTGTTCTTTGATCTTTTAAAATAAAAGTAGCAATTTATTCTTATTTCAAGGATGAAGAATCTTCTCTCTCTGAAGATATAATTTGTTGTCGATGTTGTTTTAATTTCCTTCTGCTGCTTCTATTGTCCCTGTTTCCTCTGAGTCTCTCTTTTTCTGTTTGTTCATTTGGTTCCTGTTGTTCTTGCTGAAGATGTCCTTGGAACGTCTGTGGTTCTAGGATCTTTTCGTGATTAAGAGGGAAGCTCTAAGAGCCTGATCGGAAGTTCTCTGTGTGAGGGCATGCTCACTGCCTGGAGGGCTTTACTGTAAGAGGATGGAGTGGCCAGTGAGCCACAGGGGACTGCAGGGAAAGAGCTAGGGCTCATCATTCAGAATACAGATTTTCACCTGCATTTCCCTCTCAGCTGTGCCCGTGTGTCCATGTCTGGGCTTCAGTTTCCTCAGAGAGTAAACCTCCCTTGTCCAGCTCGGGTGGGGTGTCTGAGTGGGCAGGTAGAGGGAAGGTTTGTGAATCGGGGTCTCTCCCTATTCATTACACATGTATTCAACCTGTCCTCCTGTTGTCAGCCCTACACGGCCTCCTCTTACCCTCAGGAGGCACCCACTGAGCTCAACTCCCGAGCCTTAGTGGGGTTCAACAGTTTGACCTTGAACCTTGTTGGCTCCCTCTTTGTAGCTACTTAGGTTCCAGCTCTCACTCTCCTTCTCTGTGCCCCTCTCAGTCTTTCAGAAACATGTTAATACTGTGCTCATCAGCTGCTTTCTCTTCTCCCATTTCATTGTTATTGTAGATTTATATGTTATATTTATTAGCTGTCATTTTAGTGGGTTTGGGGAGCGAATAGAGGTAAATGCATGTGTTTCATCTGCCATGTTTAATTAGAAATCTCTCCTCAGCTGCAAAAATTCTCTGCTCTGTTTTCAATGGTGTCAGAGCCAGACTTAATTAAAGAGAACCAGTACGAACTTTGAGGAGCGGAAGACTTTGAACAGTTACTTAGCTCCTGGGTTGGTCATGGTGAAAGCCCCCAAACCTGCCATGATGTTCGGGTTTATTGTCGATGCTGGGAAAGAGATCAGCCCCATTGTCACCAGACCCTTCTCTGACCCACACTGATCTGTCCTCTTGCAGAAATGGGGTAGCGTGAGCAACCCACTCTTCCTCCCCCTGATCCCACCGCAGTCTCAAGGTTTCACTGCCATTGTCCTCACCTACGACCGAGTGGAGAGTCTCTTCCGGGTCATCACTGAAGTGTCCAAGGTGCCCAGTCTGTCCAAGCTGCTAGTCGTCTGGAATAATCAGAATAAACACCCTCCAGAAGGTAAGAAAAATGGAGTGTAAGAAAAGGCCTGGCTTGGGCGTTCATGTAAGTCTCAGCTGGATCCATTATGGATTGCCAAGTTATTTGCATCCTTGGTTTTAAATGAATTTTCCCCGCTTTGTCAGCAACAATGCCATATCTGAGGCAGCATGAACCCAGTTTTCTCCAAAATTTCACTCTTGCTCTAGGGTGGCCCACTTAGCTCTAAGCCCATGGCCTGTTCTGTAGTCACGAGTGTTTGAGGGCTTAGGAACCAGTAGGATCAAAGGCCATCAGCCTCAGGAAAACAGACCTCAGCCCTCTGGGCTGATTTGTTTACATGAAAACTCAGTTTAAAAGGCATTAGTTTTCTCCTTCCTTATCTCTGCGCTGATACCGTGTTCTTCTTCAAAAGAGGATGGCCTCACTTCTGATTGGGAAAGTCAGCAAGGCATGCCCTCTCTAGGCTTTGAATCAGCTCCTTAAGTGAGCAGTCGCTAGGGGCTCCCAGTGGTTCACCCACAATCATTTGTTCCTCGCCGGGGCCACCCCTGCAATCGGCTGGCTGGCAGCTAGGGTCGGGGACTATTTGATTAATTGGATTTGTTTTTAATTCAGGGTGGGTAGAGTATGTTCCACCTGCATTTAGTTTCTCATTCAGTCTGTCTATTACTGATCCTAATCCCAGGGACTTCAAAGCTCCTGCCCTTTATAGCCTATTAAAGCCAGGAAGTTTCTGATGGATTAGAGCAAGGAATGAGTTTGAAGTTTGTAATGTGCACCACTGTCACCGATAAGGTCTAGTTTATTGCCTGACAGTAGTATCTGCACTTTTTATGGCTATTCCCTTTTAATTGGTTCTACTGAAGCTGGGGTAGTCAGCGCTGGAAACTACCAGGAGTAGGTCTGTAGCCTAGACTGGAAGATACCATAGTCCTGTCTGGTGGGCCAATCAGAATTTGCCTCAAGAAAATCTGTTAGCCCCTCCTGAGACACTTAACATTTTTTACTCAGTGGGATTTTTGTTCTCTGAGAGAATCATATACTTTCTTTTTAGATTGAGGGAGCCACAGGATTTAAGTAAACAAAACAGCATTTTAAAGGAAGGTCCAATGTTATGCCCTGAAACACACTGCTTTTTTAAAAATGATCTTTCTGTCAACTATCTTTTTATAGCACTTTTTTTTTTTCTCCTCAACATCTAGTTTTGTTTGATGCTCAAGAAAGGAGCAAGAAAGAGGTAGAAAACAAAGGAAGGTGTTAGCATCATCTGAGAAAGGGGGAGGAAGAGACTGACAGCAAGGAAAAGACAGAGCAGTGAGGGCTGGCCAGGGGGGAACCTCTCATGGCTGCCTTGGACTCTTCAGCAGCAGGGGCCTTCCTTTCCCGGAGTCAGGTGAATGGGCGCACGGCACTGCTGTAAAGGACGGGTCCTGACCTGAGAAGGAAGGCTGCGTCTGCCTCCTGTGCCCCAGAGCAGCCTGTTGTGTCACTCATGCATTTGCTCCTGCTCCCCAAGGCCACTAGCTCTCAGAGAGGGCCCCTCGGCCCCCACCTTTCCCACCCCCTCTCCTGCCCAGAGGTAGCACTGCAGCCTGGTGCTAGCTAAAGCAAAGGCAGCTTCTCCGTAGAAACCGTGGTTAGCCACTTTGGGCTTCAGGTGCAGTGTTGATTGTGACTTTGAGTCACTTCTTTTGGCCAAGGATTGTTGCAAACTGTGAGAAAGGAGAAACCTTTTTTTTCCTTCTTGGTCCAAGCCCCCGTGCACGATGACATAACCGAATGCAGTAGCACAAACCTAGGTTTTGGAGCAGGGTGTTCAGTTTTCATTTTTGGTAGACCTTACTAAACTGTAGCGGTTAATTTTATGACAGAGCGTTTATTTTTGAAACATTTGGCTCTAGGGAGGAAGGAGAGCCCTCAACTGATGAGGCCCTAATTTTGACACGTTTAGAGACCGGACCCACTTTTTTCTAACAGTGGTTTTTAGGTCAGGGCTCTGGCCCTCGTGCCGTGGCTGTTTGGGGAGAACATGAGCTATGTTTCATCTTCTGTGGGGTGTTTGTTCAGTTGGTAAATGGGGCTGTCAGCTCCGGCCCTCATGCCAGCAAAGCCATCTTATTTTTCATGTACAGCATTAGTAACATATATATTTTTAAAAAAGCAAGTCCAAGGCTTTGAAATATTAGAGGCCAAAGTGATGTTTTTCACTTTCTCTACATTTACTAAAATAAATATTGTGGTTAACATGTCTGCTGCTGGGAGGATTAGTGTAGGCAGAAATCCTCCCCCCCCCCTTTTTTTTTTTTTCACTTTCCAACCCAACCAAATACTTTTTGCTTTTTGGTTACATTTAAGTCTAAATTGCTGGGTTTGAAGTTTAAGTAAATACTTAGACTCGGCAGTAAAAATTTCCAGTGAGCTTTCGTCACGTTAGTTTTGAGCTTTGTCAGAAAAAAAGTCAACTGCCTCCTCCTCCCCAGCTCTTCAGTTTCCAGGCTTGAGGGATGGAGGAGTTATTTGGCCTGGCCCCTGGCATCAGTCTGAAGGAGGCTGTCACGCTGTCCATTCCAGATAGGTTTGCCTCAGCCTGCTTTTTGAACTGATTTCAGTTTTAAATTTGCACTGATCTCGGGAGCCCCCCAGCTTCAGCGTGGGACCTTCCTAGTTCTTACTTTGCAGGATGGGGTCGACTAAACGTGTCAGGATGGTCAGCCCAGAAGGGCCAACAGGGAAGTGGCTGCAGCAGATTCCCTCCTTGTGAGCTGAGTTCTGGGCCTTGTGGGAATTAGAGTCATGGGGACCGGACATACACCGAGCAGCTGGAGCGTTGCTGAAGTGAGCTTGAGGTTGGCACGGCGGCGATCCCATCAGTTATTTTGTGGATCTGTGCTTGTATTTGGGACAGTGATTGCCAGGCTGGGCTTGGGGTCATCTTCAGCCAACCTGAACAGTTTGGGGTACCTTTGCCAAGTTGGAGAAAAATTCTCTTTGCTCACATCTCTCTTGGCATCCAACATGGAGAAAACCATTAATCAGCACACATTAAAAAAAAAAAAATCCTTAATACAAGGAGTTCTTTCTGTCCTTCAAGCTGGACTAAAGCTCGTAACTATGAAATTATCTGGTCATTTGGCTCAGCTGTTTGTGTTTCTTAAATTTAACATGTTTGAAAAATCCCATGTTTTAGACTTCTTTGTGTGAATGGAAAGTGGCATTTCTATTTTGCCAACTACAGATGTGCAGGATGAGACCAAGAAACAAGGGCACGCTGTTCCATTTAGAATGTACAGGAGTAAAGAACATGGGACCCGCCTGGGCGAAGCAATGGAATTAGAGCCTGAAGATGTCTAGCTATGGTGCTGTTTCCTTCTGCATCTTAAGGGCTCACCCCTTATCCTCCTGTCTGTACCTCTTCAAGTTGTCAGTAGAGAAGTGGAGTTCTTGAGACTTTACAAGAATTCATTGGTGAAGATGATAATGACACAATGCTATCTAACTTGGTATTGTATACCTTTTCTATCCTAGGTCCTAGGACTAGGAACTGTGCTAAGTGCTTTGCATGTATTAGCTCCATTCCTTAGCACAAACCTGTGAGAAAGCTGTGATTATCCCCATTTTACAAAAATGAAGCTCAGATTAGTTGAGTAATTGGCCTGAATCACAACACTGCAAATGGCGGAGCCAGCAATAAACACAGGTCTCTCTGGATCCAAAGCTAATGCCCTTTGCCCTAAGCACCACTGTATCTGTTTAGATTACCATTTAGCGTTAGGAAAATCACCCTGCTTTGTCAGTTCTCTGATTCAGGAGTATGTAGAACAACTAGGTCCCTGTCGGGCTCAAAGAGAGACAGAAAAGTAAATCCATTCTCTTGAAAATACTAATGGAAAAGGTGGGAAAAAAAGAAGAAAAAAACCCTCTTTTTTTCTCACCTACATTTTTCTTTCCTACCTCATGCTTCTGTCCTGATTTTTTAAATAGAATCAAAATCCCATATCAGAATTACCTGCTTTAGGGCAGAGAGTAATTATAATGCTTATTCTCTGATTGCTGCCCCCTTAACCTTGCCCTCTACAGAAGGAATGCAAAAGCCTGAGAAAAGTGTAGTTCCCTTTCTTGGAGGCCCATTTTACTTAAAAATGTGAAAGTGAGAGACTGGAAATTCTATTTAGAGTCTGGTCTTATAGTAATGATAGACAGCTTGCCATTGAGATGGAGACTCCTTTTGTCAAAGCTGACTTTTGGCTACCCAGGCCTAATTCAGAACAGGGAAAATTCATCAGCTTCCAGAAAAGCCATGATTCATTCTACATTTCCATCTGCACCCCACATCAACCTCTTTGGCCCTCATCATTCTCTGAAAGTTCCCCATCAAAGACTTCACAGGGGCAGGTTAGCTCTTTATGGACATTGTCTCATGTAATTCTTCAGGTATTTGTAGGCAGAGGTTGTGGAAAGCCATCTGTGCATGCTGTGCACACTGGCCCGGGGAAAGTTCAGGTCTCACCCACGGCACCGGAACGGTGACATTTAACCAGAGCAGCCAGCCCTTTTCTATACATATTGCTAAAAGAGGAGCTGTTT
The DNA here is from genome assembly GCA_033961575.1 of Aselliscus stoliczkanus. Lineage (NCBI taxonomy): Eukaryota > Metazoa > Chordata > Mammalia > Chiroptera > Hipposideridae > Aselliscus > Aselliscus stoliczkanus. Next base: position 121,053,998 of record CM066736.1, read on the forward strand.
GTAACTTTGTGAAGTGACCTTGGCAGAAGTTCCGTTCTTTTGTTTCATTACTGCGCTAGATTTTCTCAGTTCTGGAAATGGCCAGGATTCTGTTGACCTAACAGTGGACATGGAAGGTACCAGCTGGAGACACACCACAGGATTGTCAGATAACGTACCACTTTGCCACCACCACCTAATGCTCAAACAAGTCCTTTGATCTGTAAATAGATGCAAACTTTCACGAAAAACACAGCTGCGATTTAGTGGGTGTTCATCAAGTGCCGGGCACTGTGCTGCCAAACGCTCGTGTCCCTTCTCAGTCACTTGTGGAGAGGTGGTGTTATGGCTCCATCTTCACAGTCGGAGAAACAGGCTAAGATCACATGGCAAGGAAGGGATACAGCCGGATTTGAAGCTGTTGCCAAAGACCACTCTTTCTGTGATACATAACTGCCTGATCCTAGGACCTCGGGCATCTCATTCCCTCTCACATGTGATGTCACGTAGAAATGTGACCTGAGTTAGTCCATTTCAGCAAAAGGTCTCATTGTGTTGCTGAAGGCATTTCATTCCATCTTAAGACTGTTTACACCATCAGAAAACTCTTAGCTATTTTGAGTCAGTCAGTTTTCCTGTAACTTTGACCCAGCCTTGCTCATGGCTCTGACTTCGGAGGCCTTGGAGAGCAATTCCCTTTTCATCTGTTAATTTTCTGATAGCCCTAATGTGTCAGTCAAGGTCCAGGTAGGAGACAGAAACCATGCAGTAACTTGAACAGGAAAACGTTTAATGTAAAGAATTATTAGCTAGTAACAGGAGATTGGTGCTAAGGGGTAAAAACAACTCTAAAATTGACAGGAAATTAATTTGGGGGAGCCCCTTCTCCAGCTAGGTCTGGGATGCACGCCTGCTGGACAGGGTGATCGTGGCCCACTGTGTGCGTGAAGTTTGCTGAGGCACCACAGGCCACATCTGGCCAGCAAGAAACCAGCTGAGCCCTTCGGTACTCATGGAATGCAACAGGAGGCTGCCCAGGAAATGTTACTGAACTTTCTGGAAAACTGAGGGCTTCAGTGAAGTTCACTCGGAACCACCTATGGGCAGAACCTCCCCTGAGCTGCTCTTGGGGGCTTCTGTAGAACTATGTGGGAAGCTGCCTCCAGTGGGCTGTTGAGCTCACTGGGTACCAGCTGGGAAGCTGCCCCTGGGGGTGCCACTTAAACTCGCTGGAGGTAAATGCCACTGTGTGCCTACCTGCTGGCCAAGAACTGAAGAAGCAAGAAGTAACAAGAGCACCCCAGAACCAGGAAGCAAAGCCCCCTTTCTCACCCTCTACTGACGAAGCTTAGCAGCACCGTGCCAGCCGGGAAAGGGAAATGTTTACAGGCCCAGTTCTGGTATCACAAACAGGGTAATGAAGGGTGAAATCGAAGCTGAGAGGCAATAAATTGACAACTTGCCCATTTCATTTCTTTACTTAAAGAAAAGTAAATGGATTTTCTCTAGAAATCCTGGTCTCACATACCCACACTATCCTGACTCCTCCCAAACTAGTTTCCAGTTTGTTGGGACTTTTCCCATATTGTGATACCCAAATTGGAACACAGAGACTAGTACAGAGGTTCTCAAAGTGTGGTCCAAAGAGATGACCCCTGGACATCTCTGAGATCCTTTCAGGGGGACTGTGAAGTTGAAATTATTTTCATAATAATACTACGTCACCCCCTTTCACACTTTTTTATTCTTGCACAAGTGAGCAGTGGAGTTTTCCAGAGACTACGTGACATGGGATGACATCATCACTTTAATGGCGAATGGAAGATTATGTGCTTGTGTATTCTTGTGTTTTAAAATTTCCTCAGTCTTAATTTCTGCAATAATACCATAAAGAATGTGTGTGTGTGTGTGTGTGTGTGTGTGTGTGTCCCACATTAACCTCTTTGGGGTTCTGAACAATTTTAAGAGTACAAAGGAACCCTGACACCAAAAAGTTTGAGAATCACAGGTCTAGTAGGTAGGGCTATAACCTCCTTTATTTTAGACATTACAGTTAATTCATGTTTTATAAGGATTTGGACAGATCTGTGACAGGTTTTATTTATCTGGAGTGGAAAGCAAACAAGAATAAGAATGATGGCTGGAGGAAATGATTGAACTTGATTGTTTTGTTCCTGATCTAGAGAAACATGAGCTTTTCAAGCTTCAGTAAATGGTACAGGTTCTATTTGCTCTTAGATGCTAAGCAGACTTGGATTCAAATATTATTATTTATTAGCTCTCCCCAGCCAGGTTACTTTAAATGCTCTGAGCCTTGGAAACACTACTTTGTAAATATTGGGTTGTCGGAAAAGTCATGACGCATGTTTGCAACAGATGGCACTAGTTCATTTTTGGAAGTACTAGAGTCATTCGCATCTATGTTATTGCTATGTCATTTGACAGCTGGCAGTTCTAGCTTCATTCTAAAATAAACTGAGTGATTTGGTTGAGTTTTGGAGATTTTACAACAAGTTGAAAATGGAAGACCAAACTGCATTTTGCCATATTTCACTCTTTTCCTTCCATAAAGAGAAGAACATGCGTCAAGCTTGTAAAAAGTTGCATAAAGTTTACAGTGACAATGCTCTACAAGAACGTCAGTACCAATGATGGTTCATGAATTCCGTGCCGGTGATTTTGATCTCAATTACGCTCCTGGGTCAGGGAGGCCCACTGAGGTTGATGACGACAAAATAAAGGCATTGATTGAGTCAAACCTACATTACACGACATGAGAGATTGCAGAAACATGGAACATCAATCATTCAAGCATTCATGACCATCTGAAGAAGCTGGGATAATAAGCAAGCTCGATATTTAGGTTCTGCATGAACTCAAAGAGGTTCATTTGATGGTGTGTATAAACATCAGCAATATGCTCATTAAACGTGAGGAAAACGATCCTGTTTTTTTTTTGTTTGTTTGTTTTGTTTTGTTTTGTTTTGAGGGCAGCATCACTGGCCCTCACATGTGGGATCGAACCGGGGCCACTGGCTTCCCAAGCCAGCGCTTAACCACCGTGCCACTCGGCCGGCCTGAAAACGATCCTTTTTTGAAGCGACTAATAACTGGTGATGAAAAATGGATTATTTAGAACAATGTGGTGCACAAACGGTCTTGGTCCCGACATGATGATTCACCTCAAACAACATTGAAAGCAGACATTCATCAGAGGAAGGTTATGCTCTCAGTGTGGTGGGATTTTAAAGGTGTCGTGTTTTTCGAGTTCCTACCAAGGAACCAAACAATCAGTTTGAATGTGTACTGCCGACAATTGGACAATTTGAACGAATCTATCATCCAGAAATGTCCAGAGCTTGTTAATTGTAAAGGAGTTGTATTCCATCGCAATAACTCAAGACCACACACAAGTTTGGTCACCCATCAAGAATTACTGGAGCTTGGATGGGATGTGTTGCCACACCCACCGTACTCGCCTGACCTTGTGCCATCAGACTTCCACTTGTTTCACTCTCTTCAAAACTCCTTGCATAGTATAATGTTCAATTCAGATGAGGCTGTAAATCAGCACCTTGTTCAGTTTTTCACAAATAAAGACAGGTCCTTCTATGAACGATGAATTATGAAGCACACTGAAAGATGGCAAAAGGTTATTGAACAAAATGGGTAAAATATCATTGATTGATCTTTGTTCTTTATATAAATAATGGGCAAAATATCATTGACTGATCTTTGTTCTTTATATAAATAAATGACCTTTGAAAAACATAGACAAAGTTCTCATGACTTTTCCAACAACTCAATAATTTCTTCCCTATCAGGTTGTCAGGAGGTATGAAGGGCATTGGAGCTCCAAAGTGTCATCTACTATATACTATACTATTCTATAAGGGGGTACACTAGGTGCTTAATGCAGGCCCCCTTCTCTGTCTCTGCTTATTTCTACTCTGAGAAGAAGGGACTTGCCCAGGGCCCCAGAGATAATGCAGAACTGAGGCCCCCAGTCTCTCAGTCCTATGCCCATCCATTTATTCCAAAGATATGTATTGATGTTGTAGGTTTGTGCCAAGAATGAAACTGTAACTATTGTTGTTGATTAGAAGACAGTGGCCCATAGGGTCATTTTGGGTCTGTGGTTCATTCCGTTCCTAAACATGCTTCCTTTGGAGTTGACCACTTTTCTAGGCTCTGTGCTTATTTAAGGCTGAATGTTGTCCTTAATCCCAGGGCCTCACTGGCCTGGGTTTTTCCAAGACCCCGGTCATTTCCCGTCAGCCGGGCACATGGGCTTACTATAACATGCACAGCAGTGTTTTATCTGCAGTCAGCGAAGACCGCCTTTGTCTCTCTGACTTTCCCACTGTCATACTTCTCTTCAGTGTGGCGACTTTGGAGTGGCCATGGGCATTTAGGGGCTTTAAGATCCACAAAAACTAGATGGTCCCACAATTACATGATGAACTTTTTGGGAGGCAGTGTGATAGCTGGGATTCCTGTTCTCATTTGACAAATGGTGTGTGAAGAACAAACTGCCCTCTGTAAAGAACCCTGAGGTCTCTAGACATGGGTACTGTACCAAAGAAGTATTAATTTCATGCTATGCTAAATGCAGCGTTTTAAAATAAGGAACCTGCGGTTGGATTGCTTCAGTCATTTCAAAAGTAGAATGGAGAAAATGTAAGGCAAGTCATGGATTGATGTTTCTTTACTGTACTAGAAAATCCCACATAATTGGGCCTAGAAATTTGATAGTAATCCTGCAAATTGGACATGATGAGAAACCAAACCCTGTAAATCATGGGGGAGAGGCTGTCGAGCGGATAAAGTACGAAGTTAGGGACGCTATACCCGTTCAGTGAGACCTTGCTGTGAGGGGTGGATTTTAGCAGCCTTGATAGCTGTCTGTGATTGTGTTTTGGAGGTGGGCACATGGGGGCAGCCATCTTCAGCACGTGCACTGTATTTCCTAGCAGAGCTTCAGGAAGGTTTGGATCTGGGCTGCACCTATCAGAAAATATGTTGCAGACTTGGTAGAGTTCTGATATTAAAACCATGGGCCTGAGTATGAGGCAGTGTGCATTTGATTTCTCTTGTCATTGTGATCTTGGCTGTTTTCCATCACTGTCACTCAGTTGTGAGTCAAAGCCAATTTGCGCATTCTGGTTAAGACAGTATTGAGAATTAGTGTTGTAAGAACTCCGAGAGGCTAGACGTATTTATAATATTAAATATTATAAAACTGCATTTGTAAGAATTTCCCTTGCACACTTGTATGTGGGGATTTAATTGATTCTTCCATCTCATTTGTGATACAATGCTTTTGCCACTTTGTTGGAGGAGTAAATACCTTGTTGTTGCTTTTTTCTTTTTCCAGAGTCTCTCTGGCCCAAAATCCGGGTTCCATTAAAAGTTGTGAGGACGGCTGAAAACAAGTTGAGTAACCGTTTCTTCCCTTATGATGAAATCGAGACGGAGGCCGTCCTGGCTATTGATGATGATATCATTATGCTGACGTCTGATGAGCTGCAGTTCGGTTATGAGGTAAGGAGGCTTCCAACAGTATATTTACATATTTAATATTTGTTGCCTATTATTGCTTGTTTTTACTAAAAAGCATTATATTTTATTCTCTAACGTCATAATTCTTAAATTTGAGTAGAATCCAAAAGCTGTGTATAGGAGTGTGGGTTATGAAGCAGTTCTTTAAAACTTTGGGGCATCCCTGTTCCAAAACGACAGCTGTGCTCTCCACTAGCCTTAGGAACTCCCAAGGAGAGTCCCAGGGGACGTTTTCAAAAGAGCGTCTATAGCATTTAACAAGCACTTAATTGATGTCTCCTTTTGAATAGCACTTCCCCTGATTCAAGCAGCTGGGCACCACAACAATAAAAACATCAGTAAGTGAAGAAGCTGGCGACACTGACAAACAGAAAGCAGACCCTGTTGATGGCTTTCTTTCTGAGTTTTAAGTGGAGAGGCTGGCTGCCTGTCTTTAGGGAGAAACATTCTCTATCACTGCTCATTCAGTTCGGCTGATGGATTAGGCCGGGTTCAAGGGTTAAGGATGGAGACCAGTAAAGGCCTCCCCAGGGGAAAGTGCCAGAGCCGAGGCCTGGTGAAAAGCAATAGGAATTGATGAGCTCTGTCAGGGAGGATGTGCGTGAGACGCATGATGGCTGCAGGGGTGGACTGGTGGTATCAGCCCTAAGCAACACAGAGTGAATAAATCAATTAGGTACAGCCGGCACGGGGAAAGTGGTGAAATTTATCCCCAGCAGTTATCCTGCCTCTGGGAGAAAGGTAACCATCTTCTTTAGTTGACTCGGGATTTGTTGAATTTGAAGTTCTAAATCATGAAATTTTATTAAACGAAGCCATATTTGGTACATATATTTATTATAGAAATTTATTTTCTAACCCTTAAATTATAAGTGGATGTTAAAGGGAAGAAATAGGAATCCCCCTCCCACCAAAAACTAAAAGCTCAAGTTTTCCAAGGGATTTTTGTTTTGTTTGTTTTCTCAAATGTGTGTGTTTGGGTGTAAAAGAAATTGTTGTGAAACAGGCTGGTGTATGATACCCTGGTTGATACAGTTAGAGCCCAGTGAAAGGCATGAGAATAGCTAATAAAACATACATTGATCTTTTTGGATTGATTTCAGTCGTAAAGGTGTCTTTTACGTCACCACACCTACGGTGCTGGATGGTTTTTAGTATACTCCCATTCCCAGTTTTTAAAAGAGTAAATTGCCTACTTATTTCTCTAGCCAACTCATGGCAAAAAGATAAGTTTTTTCTGCCAGTGTTTTCTCTCTTCATTGCCCAGAATGGCTTCAAACTATACCCATGTGTTTATTTTTGTGGAAAAAGGGAACATTCAGAGTGATAGAGCCAAACCGAAATGCTCTCATCTTGCAGTCTCAGCTCCAGCATCACAAAGCAGGGGTGGGGCTGCGAGACAGTAGCTTACTAACCAGCAGTCTTCCCCTTTGGCTACTCCTTGTCCATACACAGAGTCGAACCCCCATACAACAGTAATAACTTTATTCATCCACTTAGAAGAAACAACTATCCTTTATACAAATAAACACCTCTCATTCTTTCCCCCAAAAGGGGAGACACGAAGTCCCAGTGGTCATAATATCAGTCTCGGGGGACTTATTAATTCCTTCTTTAACTCAGTCACAGTTCTACTTGAATATCCTGTCACTTAATGAATACACATTGTAGACACGAGATAAAGGAAGCACATGTCACCCTATTCCTGGAGGAAGAAGATAGACTGGCCAGGAGCCTCAGGATTTGAGGACCGTGGGTTTTTTCCCCCCTTCCTCCCTCCCTCCTTCCCTTTTTTCCCCAGCCTCAGTGCTAGAGCAAGACATAATACAGGCACAGATAAAAACCAACAAACAACAACAACAACTAAAAACCTGAAAACCCCACTTTGTTTTGCCAAAGACTGGGAAGAGGGCAGCCCTTGCAGGTGGAACCCTTGGGCTCTTCCCACTCTACACCAGGCAAACGCCATGGAAGAGGCCACACATCCCCCTGCCGGTGAGGTGCTGTGACTGGAGAGGGTCATGCAGAGTCCTGTACCCACCCTGCCCTAACAGGACAGGGACAGAGATGGCATTCCTGCCCTGCACTAACAGGAGACAGGAGCAGACAGCACCCCTGCCCCGCCCAGTGTGGAGACTGGGCTAGAGCCCAGGTGACCATCCCCACCCTCCCTGCACTGAGTGAATATCAGCAAAGAGGCAGCTGCAGAGACTGCGGGAAAGGTCCTGTCCACAGGTCCCAGCTAGCAAATAGGCAGCACCTCATCCCTTCCCAGCCAGAGAGCGGCGGGAAGATGACGGGAAGGAGGAAGCTGGAAAAGGGATTCCCTAGGTCTCTGTGTGAAGCCCTCCGCACCCTTTCCCCTTTCTCCCTTCAGAGCAGCCCAGGCACAATACTGACTAGACTCAACACCGCAGAAGCTTTGAGAAGTATAAACCATGGTGCAGAATACTACCCACGCTTCATTTAGCCTCTGGGTAGCGCACAGCTGGGCAGACCAGAGAAGCACTCTAAGACTAAATTGTGGTTCAGTCCACAGCCCACCAAACGGGGGCTAGGACATACATTTCGAACCTAAGCTCTCAGCTAAAATAGAAAATTTTAAATGATGCACCGTCTCATAGTAATACTCAGAGTGTTCAGGGTACAGTCCAAAATTATGTATCATACCAAGAACCAGGAAAATTGCAACTTTAATGAGAAAAGGTAATCAGCAGATGACACAGATGTTGGAATTATTTGACAAGAATTTTAAAACTGCTATAAAAAATCCTTTAATAAGCAATTATGAGTATTGTGGAAATAAATGGAAAAACAGAACAAGTTTTGGCAAAGAAACAGAAGATCTAAAGAAGAACCAGATGGGGATTTCAGAACTGAACATGACAATAACCTAAACTTGAAACTCACCTGATGGGCTCAGTAGGTGAATGGAGATTACAGGAAAGAATTGGCAAACTTGAGGACAAGTCAGTAGGAATTATTCAGTCTGAACAACAGAGAGAAAATAGATTTTTAAAAAGTGTACAGAGCCTCTGAGACATTCACAAAAGATACAACATGATGTCATCTGAGTTCCAGAAGGAAAAGAGGAAGAATGTGGGGCTGAAAAAGTGTTTGAAGAAATAATGGCTGAAAACTTTTAAAATTTAACAAAGGAATTAAATTTACAAGGAAACCACAAACACCCAAAGAATAAGTTGTATAAATTTATGTACGTTGTATAAACTGGGTAATTGTAGCATAATAGTTATGTCAAGTAGTAGTTGGAAAAGAAGAGGAGACAAATACATTTGGTGTAGATACTTAAAGGAAGGAGAAAATATGCATAGCTGCTGCATTCTTTGCTTCTGTAGCTTGGTCATGAGACTATAATTGGTATTTATAACTTTCTTTTTACAATACCTATCCCATATTCCCTTTGTTCTCTAGCATGTTTATTACAGACCAGTTTCTTTAATGGCTGCAGTACTGTTCAGACTTTCTGTTTCTTCTTGTGTTAAGTTTTTTTTGGTGTGTTTTTTTTTTTTAAAGATTTTATTGGGGAATTGGGGAAAAGGAACAACCAAGTTGTTGTCCTTCAATCTTAGTTGTGGGGGGCACAGCAAGCTCAGCTCCAAGTCCAGTCGCCATCCGGCTGCCCATCGGCAGCTCATGGCCCCTCAGCTCAAGGTACCATGTTCAATCTTAGTTGTGAGGGGCGCCGCCCACCATCCCATACAGGTGTCAAACCGGCAACCTTGTTGTTAAGAGCACACGCTCTCACCAGCTGAGCCGTCCTGCCACGTGTTGTCAGCTCAGCTCGGGTGCAACTCACTGGCCCCAGTGGGAATCGAACCAGTGACCCTTTTGCTTAGAGCTCGTGCTCGGGCATAACACTTTGTATGACGAGTTTACTCGTTTCCCGCAAAAAAATGTGTTAACCAACTGAGCCACTCAGCTGGCCCCTTGTGTTAGTTTTGATAAGTTGTGTTTTTCCAGGAATCTGTCCATTTCATGTGAATTATAAAATGTATTGCTATAAAGTCATTTGTAATATTACCTCGTTTAAAGTCTATAGGATTTGGAATGACATGTTCTTTTTCATTCCTGATATTGGTAATTTTTGTTTTCTCTTGGTTGATCAGTGTTGTTTGAGGTATATCAGTGTCATAATCTTTGCAAAGAATCAACTTTTGATTTTGTTGATTTGCTTTATTGTATATTTATTTTGTATTTCATTAGTTACTCTTTCCTTAATTTCTTCTACTTTCATAAGTTTAAGTTGCTGGGTTTTTTTCTAATGTTCTGATTTGATAACTTAGATTTTTGATCTCAATATATTGGCTTGTCGAAAAAGTCCTAAGTCATTTTTGTAATGAAAATCAAACAAAAAAAAATGTCATGACTTTTCTGACAACCCAATATTTTTCTAACATATGCATTTAAAGTTGTAAATCTCTCCGTAATTACTGCTTTGGGTATATTCCCAAGTTTTGATTTGTCGTATTTTTATTATCCTTAAGTTTAAAATGTTTTCTAATTTCCGCTGTAATATATTCTTTGACCCATAGTTATATAAAAGTATATTGCTTACTTTTGCATAGCAAAAGTTACCCTTTTCTTACTGATTTCTGATTTGATTCCACTGTGGTCAGAAAATATACGCCATGTGATTTCAATCTTTTGAAATTCATTGAGACTGTATGGTCCAGTGAAAGGTTAAATGCTCTCTGTGCAGCTAGAAAGAGTATACGGTCTGCACTTACAGATTTAATGATCTTCCTAGATCAATTAGGTAAGGTTAGTTACCTTGGCACTTTTAATTGCAATACAATCGAAATACCCCCTCGCTTGTTCCTCTCTAAAATAGGCATCTCTATTTCTTCTGTTTATTTTTTTCTATAGCCTGTATCATTTCTGTAGTTGTTAAATTCATTATTCTAGTTTAAATAAAAAGTAGCTTAAACACAGTATTTAATATGTGAGAATACAGGAGAAACCATGCAACAGACCTTTCTTACTGTGACCCCCAAAGAATTTTTAGAGAAATCTGGAGAGACGGAGGCATCTCCCCATCTGGGAGTTTTTCAGAAAAGGGGACCCAGCAGTCTTCCAGGAGCTGGAGTGGTTTTACAGAGTGGAGTCCCTGAAGTCCCTCTGAGTGGAGCGAAGCTGAGGGAGCAGACATCCAGGCAGACCTGTGTGGTGTGGCTCCATGTGGAAAAGGACCAGACTTCGGCGCGTACCACATGTCCACCTGCCTCACTTTCCCGTGAGGCCCGGAAAGATCGCATGTGTGAGGATCCAGGGATACGTGGAGGCGCGGTGGCCAGCAGCACGTTAGGAGCCACGGGCCGAGACCGCAGCTACCTTAACGGAGGAGGACAGAGGGGAGGGCGGGAAGTACAGCCTGTTTTGATCATGGCACTGCCGGTGCCTCTTTTGAGGCCTAGCACGGAGATTCAAGCACTAGAGTTGCAACGTGTGTTACACAAACATGAGGGCATTTTTTAAGGCCGTGCTTCTAGTAGAGAGTTGGAAGCACTGATCTACAGAGATTTGCTATTTTAAAGCACCAGGCCCCGTGGCTTGCCTGAGGGGCATAGAACAGTGACTGGAGGGCAGCTCACAGATTACACACTTCCCAAAGCCATGAGAAGGAAATGTGGGCCTGGTTTAAGAGCTGAGAGATATGAGTGCAGTGGAAGGGAGACCTCCCTGGACTGGGGGCCTGACCATGACAATGAAGCCGAAAATCCTTCCCAGCAGGTTACTGGAGCCACAACACTGCTTCCCTGGCCTTTGTCAAACCACAGCACAGGCAGGGACTGTGGATGCTGTGTACTGTGCAGACAAGGCTGCTGCTGCTCCAGCTGGGACCCACCCTCGGGCCTCCCCGCTGACCTAGCCAAGAGGATCGGAGTACCCGCAGGCCTAGCACCCCAGGCCCGAAGCTCAGAACCCGAAAGGACCTGGATATCGTCCTGCCACTTCATGCTTCATTGTTAGAAAACTGAGGTGCACACAGGTTAAGTAAGCACTTTAAAGTGTCAAGTATACATTGACTATAACCCTTAAAGGTCCACCAGAGCAAACCCTTGGTAAAGACAGGCCAGTCGGGGTAGGAAAGGCCTTTTTCTCCAGTGTCTGTGACTGAGCACACGGGTATTAGGATTAAAGACCTAACACTGGGTATCATTATTGATTTAATTGGAAGAAAACACAGAGGTCCATTTGCCTGTTTAAATGGGTCATATTCCTGGTTGGAAGGCAAAGAGCTTTGGGAAATGTTACATTCCCTCTCCAGCCCCGAAATCAGGAGCTAAAGAATGATCTTCTCTGGCCCTGCGTGTTTCTGACTTGTTTGACAAGCTCTAGTGAGCTACCAGATGTTGAAATTCTTTTCAGCCTGGAATAATTTATTTATCTGTTTATGTATTTTACCAGGAAAGTATCTATTGACTTCTCGATACTCATTTGCAAGGAACTCCTGGGGGAACAGTAGCCGTGTATAGTGTTACTCGAATGTTTGATTTTTTTTTTTTTTCCTCCAAGTCTGTCTGCTTTTATTTCAGACCTAAAGAACTGGGAAATAAAATGTAACTTGGTTCTCCTCCCCTCCCCCACCTTTAAGAGAGACCATTTAAAACATGTGGCAGAAAATGAGCCATGCAGACTTGGCTGAATGTATGAACCTGTGAATTTATTTTTCCTTTTATACTTTGATCCTCATTTCCAACCATAAAAATTATTAGTAGCACTTAAGTGTTGAACATTTTTCACCTGAGAGATGTGAAACACTCTTGGCCAGTTATACTGGTTATAAAGCCCGTACTTCACTAAGAGCAACTGCATGTTGTTAGTTAGGTGCCCAAATGCCGATGCCTCCTTTGACTGCCTGGGGATTCCCATGGCGGTAGAGGCTGGTTACACCTCTTGGATGCTAATAAATTATGAGAATTTCTTTGTATTGTTCACAACTCCCCAAGGCAATTGCAAGTATATACTCTTAAAGAATCGTGGGAAGAAAGCAGAATAGCTTGGAATGCCCCATCTTTTTCACAAGAACATAAAACTATCTTTGAGTGGTTTTTTCCGATGTAGGAAGCACCAGGAGAAAAGGCACCCAAGTGAGAATGGGCTTGGGATGTGTGGTCGCACCCGGAAGCCATAAACAGGTTGCTGTGATGAGTGAGGGTGGAACTTGTGTTTCGGTTAGCAATGGAAGCGGGCTTGGTTAGGCAGACTAGGGCCAGCTGATAGGCTAAGAGGCCAGCCACCAAGTTCAAAGTGGTAAAGAGGTATTGTAGGTTTGTAGAGAGGTGCATGGTCACAGCAGTCAGATCACAGGATTCATTAGAGATGACGAAGACTGAAAGCAGGAAAGCCAGTTAGGTAGTGACAGTGGGAGATCAGCAAACTTAATGTTCAAATGGATTGAAGAACCAAGGAGGAAAAGGCAGGCTTATGCATAGCTCAGGTTTCATTTGTGATGAAGGAGCTCAGCTAACTGGAGAATCCCAGAGCTGAGACTCTATATAACAGTTACATTTTAAATGTAATTAGTAAACGTATAGCTATCTGTATATTCGTCCAGGGAGAGGGGGAGAGAGGATAAAAGCTGCGATTCTAAATAAACTATCCCACTTCTCTTCTCTCTAGAAGAGCTAAAATATGGAAACAACCTATCAAGAATTAGACTTCATAATCATTTCTTTTAAAAGCTAGCAGATTACCTTAAGGGGTTGGCGGGGAGCGCTATCTCTGTTCATCTCTCTCTCTGAGTCTCTGTCAGTGAAAGTGCCACAGATACAAATAAATGTAAAATAAGTCTCAAATTGAGTCTAACGATGATTTTTCACAGACTGGTGGGAATGATCCTTCTGATAGAAAATTAACTGCTTTCCTCCCTGGCTTTAAGCCTAAAGTCCTAAATCTGAAAAAGTGCTCTTTTTTTGGGAACCCAGGGTGGGTCTCTTCTGAAAGCGCTTCCTTTATGGTACATGGAACCACCCATCTCATCCTGCCATGGGCTCTTGAGCAGGCTTACTTACCCTTTAAGTTCATCCAGGGCCCCAAGAAACTCAGTTCTTACGCAGCCAAGACTAATGGACAGGGAGCATCCCTACAGGGGGGCCCAACATGTGAGGGACAGCCCTGCGGTGGATGGCGAATCCGATTCTTGGAAGTGTCTCAGCCTTCAGTGAGCAAGCCAGCACCTTACTTTTCTTACTTCTTACAGCACCTTACTTACCCTGCCCTTGGCTGACTCAGGTCCTTGAGCCATCACAGGGTCTAAGCCAGTGGGGACTGGAAAGACTGGGAATTCAGGTGTTTCCTTCTCTTGTCTGGATGATGGACTGCAGCAAGAGTGTCCGATGGAGCCAGTTCAGGACTTCATCCACATGGCCACTGGGGGGCTGCAGGCGCCTGGACTCTTGTGGGTACCCGGGCCACTGTGGGCACGCACAGAGTCTGACCTTGCCAGAGCTGTTCTGGATCAGCATTTGCTGGGTCTGACACGAAAGCTTTACAGTGTAGCGAGAACCATTTTGCCCAAGTTGAGCTTTGTGAAAACTCTCTTTCTTAGGACTTGTGGTCTGCCCTTTTCATTAAGTATATGAAGAAGCTGATGGCTGGAAGTACGTTATAGCTGAGTGAGTGACAATCCCTCCCTGAGCGCCCTTCCTTGGCCTGGCCATAATATCAGTACAATATTGAATATTGAAAAAGACATCTGTCTGTCTTTACCTCCGTTTCTCACTTTTTTTAAATATCTGAAGAGTTGCCATTATAGAGACTGTGGTCTTCAGAACACAGAATGGTCCAAATGGCTCATCTCTGTGAGTGTCCCCGGGCCCATAAGGTATGATCAGAAATTCTTTCAGAGGAGACCTGGGGAAGGTTATGGTCAGAGGCAAGTTGTTCTTAGAGACTCCTCTCCCTGAGGTCTTCTCCACGTTGCTTCAGCCTCCCTGTTGCCAGTCCGTAGAACTGAATAACCTGTTTGGTCAGCCCTGTGTCCAGCTTGCATTGATTTACACCCCCAAGACTCACGGGACCTGGAGGGAAAATAGTTCGCGTGTGTGGCCGCTGCCGCGAGAACTGCTGAAAGAAGATCGTGAGCAGCGGCCAGGAGCCCACGGAGGTGCTGAGAGAGGCTGCGGTGAGGGCTGACCTTGCGGAGCTCTTCTAAAGCACCCAGTCCCCATCGGAGAATAAGTCAAACAAATATTAAGGGAAGGAAATCGAATATGTATGCTGAACCATGACATAACATCTGATCGCTTCAAAAAAGCACCCAGTTGGGAATTACAATAGAATGACACTTTTTTCTTCCCCACTGAGCACATGAAAAATAACAGGCTCAGAATTTATTTACATAGTCATTAATGAGACATCAAATGTAGGGCGAGGGGCTGGGGCTCCCCACGCGAAGGGAGCAGCTTCCTGCTGACACATCTTGCCATGGAAGGGGGTCTGTCTCCTCACAGACCCCAATCCCAAGCAAGTCAGGTGAGTGGGTTTCAGTATGTTTTCTAGAAGCACTTGTTTTGCGCCAGGCAGTGCTGGTGAGGAAAGAGCTCTCCTGACCTTTCCACTCCCAGCCCCCTGTGCTCCCCACTGGGCCTCCACATCTCTCCTGCCTGCAGCGCCATCAGGGCCACCTGGCTTTGTAGCTGCCTGACTCAAGAACAAGTGCTGATCTTGTGAGATAGTCACTTTAGAGAGGTGTTGGCACCCCTGATAGTTTAAAGAATGCATACTCTCCCTCTCCCCATTCCGAAGAAGCTATCTGCAATGATATTCCAACCCTGAAAGGATCCATATGTTTGAGGGTTATTGTTCTACAGGCTGCCCGTTGTCTCATTGGGATTGATTACAGGCTTTCGCTGCTCCAGAAATGCAGAGCTTTAGGATTTGGCTTCTGATTTGGGGATATGGGGGATTTGTCTTGCATGGGCTGCTTATCTGCCTTGATTTTGATAGAGATGCTTAAAAGAGGTGTGTGGGCAGGACTTGGCCTCGGGCCAGAGGAAATGAAAGCCACAGCAGCATCCAGGCCCGACATCTCCCAGCAGCTCTCGCTGGAGCGTCGTGCCTATAGCTTTCCAAGGAAAACTCACTATTACTCCCAAACGTTAAGCTGCGCTGCGCATTGCCAGTTGAAAACTGCTTGCAGAATCGTGAGTTTGAGGCAGTGCTTGGTGATTGTTATTGCATTAGACATAGCGACTCCCCTTTTGGGAAGAATAAAAAGAAAGAAAACTTAAAGGATCCCTCCAAGTAGTCCCCTGACCTCGGAAGCATCACGATTGGAAAAATGAGCCTCTGGAAAGCAAGGTAAACTAGTCAGTGTGATATTTACAGCTCACCTCTTAGATCCCATTGATTGCTTAGTGCTCAAAAATTGGTACCCAGGATTCCCATCAGTTGTGATTGCAGTATATTTGCTACTGTCTGTTGCCTGGTTTAGATCAAGAGTTGGCAACCTTTAAAGGTCATATTTCTTTGTGTTGGGCTGAAGATTTGAGGGGTGGGGCAGAAGTCCTGATTAAATGTTGACACACTGCTCTTAGAGAAGGGAGGAAGGGGCTAACTTTTGACAACCAGGGCCATAGTGAAATCCACAGCGTAGATCTAGGGCTGGATTGAAAAAAAATCCCCTTTAGAGCTGCCCATTCAGAAGGGTTTTGTCAGTCTTGTTTACTACTGTATGCCTAGTACTTGGTACATAGGAGACGCTCAGTAAATGTGTATTGACTAAATGAGTGAACTTAACGGGTTTGGACATTGAATTTTCTCCTCTTTGGTTTCTAGGAGTAAAATTATAAGGAGTTGTTCAAAGTTAAATAATTCCCGATACTGTGGTAGGTGGAAGAACCCTGTTCCACTGCTTGGCCTGCTAAATAGACAGCAGAGAGTACTTTTGTACTATTTGCTCACCTGATTGGGGGCAATGGGAATCTCAGTCCTAACTTTGTCATTTAACTTTTTTTCCCTTTCTTCCCTTAAAATGAAAGTAATGAAGCATTGTCCGTATTCCCTGCTTTCCCACCCCCAACCCAGAAGTAAACTTACGATCCTCTTAACACTTTTTCATACTTTTTCCTGTGTCCTTGCTTTGTTTCATTGCTAGCTTTATGCGTATGTCATTAGCTTTTCTAAATGGTAAACTCCTTAGTAACAAGATATATGCTTTATGTTTATAGTCACTCTTTGAAGTGTAAGGCAGTTCCTAAAAATAGTTGGGGCACAACTGATTTTTGACAAAAGGTGCAAACATAGTTCCGTAGAGGAAAGATAGCCTTTTCACCAAATGGTGGCGGGTGAACCAGATGGCCATAGACAAAACTTTAACCTTGACCTAAGCCTCTCACCTAGTTAAAGAAGCCATAGTCCATCCATGCCATGGAATACTACTCAGCAAGAAAAAGGGACCAGTGAGGGATACACAGAACAACTGAAAAATTAACTGAAAGTGACTCCTGGGTGTAAATGTAAACATAAAGCGTTTAGGAAAAAACTAGAGAAAACCTTCAGGCTCTTAGGCTAAACAAAGAGCCCTTTGACTTAATACCAAAAGCATAATTAATAAAAGGAAACAGTGATAAATTGGACCTCATCAAAATTAAAAACTTGTGCTCTGTGAGAAACCTTTTGAAGAGGTTGAAAAGACAAGTTCTAGACTGAGAGAACATATTTTCAAACTGTATATCTAACAAAGGACTAAGCATCTAGGATATTTAAAGAGCTCTCAAAGCTCAACAGTGGAAAACAATCCAGTTAGAACATGGGCAAAGGATATAAACAGACATTTCGTGGAAGAGGAGACACAGATGTCAAATAGCACATGAAAAGATGTTCAACATTGTTAACCATTAAGGAAATGCAAATTAAAACCATAAGTATATATCACTGTGTACCTATCAGAATAGCTAAACTGAAAAAAAAAAAAAGTGACAACACCAGAGGCTGGTAAAGATGCAGAGAAACTGGATGACCCATACTTGCTGTCGGGAATGTAAAATGGTGCAGCCATGGAGCAACAGCTTTGGCAGTTTCTTGTAAAACTAAACACATAGCTACCATATGACCCAGCAGTTGCACTCTTGGGTATTTATCCCAGAGGAATGAAAATTTATGCCCATACAAATTCAGAACAGCTTTATTTTTAATGGCCACAAATGAATCAGCCCAGATGTCCTTCCTTGGTTAAATAGTTAAACCGTAGTACACCCACACCATGGAATACTACTCGGCAATAAAAAGAAACAAACTATGGATACACAGAACAACTTATAGATGAATTTTTCGGGAATTACACTGGGTGAAAAAAAGCCCGTCCCAAAAGATTACAGTACTGTATGCTTCCATTTATGTAGCCTTTTTGAAATTACAAAATGATAGAAACAGAGAACAAACTAGTGGTTGCCAGGCGGAACCTAGATGGCAGAGGGTGTCTATAAAAGATCAACAGAAGGGACCGGCGTGGTGATAGAAATGCTCTGTATCTTGACTGTACCAGCGCCAGTATTGCTGTGGCATCACACTGCACTTTGGCAAGGTATTGCATTGGGGGAAACCATCAGGAGCACACAGGATCTCTGCGTTGTTTCCTTACAACTTCTTCCGCACTCATCTCAGAATAAAATGTTTAATTAAAAAATAGTACCCAAAAACAATTATAACTGATAAATGAATTCAGTAAAGTAGCAGCATACAAAATTAATATTCAAAAATCAGTTGCATTTTTATATACCAATAATGAACTATCAGAAAGAGAAATTAAGAAATTTGATACATTTACTATTGTATCAAAAAATAAAATAAAATATCTAGAAATACATTTAACCAAGGAAGCAAAAGACCTGTACTTGGACAATTATAAGATTTGAAGAAAAATTGAAAAAGAGACAAATAAATGGAAGCATATACTGTGCTCATAAATGGGAAGAATTAAAATCGTTAAAATGCCCATACTACCCAAAGCAATCTATAGATTCAGTGCAATCCCTATCAAAATAACAATGGCATTTTTCACAGAACTAGTAATCTTAAAATTTATGTGGAACCACAAAAGACCCTAAATATCCACAGCAATCTTGAGAAAGAAGAACAAAGTTGGAGGTATCACATTACCTGATATATTAAAAATAAATAAATAATTAGTGGGCCAGCTGAGTGGCTCAGTTGGTTAAGAGTGCGAGCTCTGAGCAAGAGATTCACCGGTTCAATTCCCTCATGGGCCAGTGAGCTGTGCCCAAGCTGAGCTGTCCCTGAACTGCCAACACTTGGCAGAATGTGCTCAGTCGGTGAGAGCACATGCTCCTAACAAGGTTGCTGGTTCGACTCCCGCATGGGATGGTGAGCTATGCCCACCCGCAACTAAAATTGAACACAGCACTTTGAGCTGAGCTGCCGCGAGCAGCCAAAGGGCGGCCAGATGGCAACTGGACTTGGAGCTAAGCTAGCTGCACCCTCCACAACTAAGATTGAAGGATTAACAACTTGGCTGTTCCCCTTCCCCAATTCCCCAATAAAATTTTTAAAAATAATAATAATAAAATAAATATCTGTGAGTTTGATGCATAAATGAATTAATAAGTACGAATACTCAAATCTCTCCATCCCTGAACTCTGACTTGAGCTTCCTGTTGGATTGCCTTTCTAGAACTTGATATTGGGATCAATATTTTTAAGATAGTTGGAACATCTCTGGATTTTTTTTTTTTAATGCTGTTGAGGACATCATCTGTTTTGACAGTTTGGACTCTATTGTAGTTTTTGCCTTTTATTGCGAGCCACCCCAAATCATTCTTTTGGAAGTAGATGGGGATATAAATAAATAATTTGAGAGTCCCTCTGCTGCTTGATTCTCCATCAAGAGATTCTGGGGTTTAAGCACACAGGGCGCTATGATGAATTGACTCATTAGGAAATTATATTGGAACCACATTTATGCTTTGAAGTCAGTCAGGATTACAGAGTTTGTGGTCAGTGCCATTTTCCTCGCTTTCTACAGTGTGAAGAAAACACAAAGCCTTGTCCTGTTTTGTAATAGCGCCCTGACTACGAGTGATGGCAGTCACCAGGGCAGTGACTGGAAGTAACGGGTTATTTTGCTGGACAAGAACTAATGAATATCTTTGGTCCCCAGTCATTTCAGTTGAGCTTCACCAAAATCAACTGGAAATTTTGAAGGCCCAATAATGGTGATTTATAACAATTAAAGCCTGTTTCCACTCGTGCAGGGTTTAAAGAGAATAGCCATTTGGCTCATGATCACTATTCCTTTAACTTCATTAAACAATCCCCTGGGACCAGACTTAGCAATCGTATCCCCGCTCCCCCCTCCCCCGGTGGAACTCAGTTTATGGAAATAAAAATGATTTCATGTTTCGTGGTTCTTAAGGACACAGAGTTAGAAAACCTGTGGCCTGATGACCCATCTCTTCATCCTCCCATCTCCTCAATCTCACATCTCCTCTTTCCTTCTTTATTATCTCTCAGGGGATTCATTGCCTCATGGAAAACAGTAGTTGAGTTTAATCTTTTGTTCAGCTTATTTTTGCCTGTATTGTCTGCCCCAGAGCCTCACAGATGACAAGGTTCCAGTAGGCCCAGGGAGAGCATATGTGGAGGCGTGCTGGTTTGCCCCACAGCCAGCGGGGGTCCTCCTGTTAATGGTGGGAGCATGTGGCTATCTGTGCTCAGTGGAAACCACATTCATGAGCCTCCAGCTCTTAGAAGATGATATAGCTGGGAGCAAAGGGTCTGGTCGTGTCCGAACCGCCTCTCGCTACCCCGTTCGGCACTCAGCTGGTCATTCAGTGTGCGCGTGTGACTCCTCCCATCCTGCCACTAGCACCTCAGAGCGGGAAGATGTGATTTAAGACAACACCATCTGATTCTGTTTTCTAAGGGAGGGATTGAGCTTGGGGAGATGAGGTGCTTTTTAGAATCCGAAGAGTGGGAAATCATGACTTCATGAAGACACGACTAGATTGGGAGTGAGGACCCAGCTTGAACCAGCAGCGTTACCTTAGGACAGCCACTTGCTCTCCAGCTCTCAGCTTTCTCACCTGTACAGGGAGGGAACTGAGTCAAGTGGCCTCTGCCTTCTAAGTGATCTCGGATTGCAAATCTGAGACAGTGTGGGCAAGGGTCAGCAGCTCAGACCGTCCCGAGTGTGTATCGTCATACCACCCACAGAAGTGCCATCCGGTGAGATGGTACAGATGCAAGGAGGAGGCGAATATTTCAGAGTCGCCTCCTTCAGTCGTGTTTTCCTAGAAGCGGTAACGGGTGAAAGATTTTTTAGAGCAGACATTCTCTGTCAAGTGTGGCCAACGTCAGCCAAAAAGAGATGGCAGTCTCTTTGCCGTCGTCACTGCCCCAGGCCTTGTCCCCCGGCACCAAGGCACTCACTTCCCACCAGACTGGGGCAAATAGGATTGCTGCCAAAACTCCAGAAGCTTCCCCGTGATGCTGGTTTTCCTGCACTGCTTATATTAAGTGGAATCCTGCCTTAGGTTGGGAAAGTGTCTCAGGCAGACTGATAGGATCTAACAGGTAAATCTCACTACATAACACAGCTTTGGGGAACACCAGATGGTAACTTCAGAACTCCCTTGTGCTAGATGTCTAGCTTGAGCGTTTAATTGTATCCCAGGCATGGACAGAGCACCCCCTAGACAAAAACTGCCAACCAGCAATGTAATGAAAAGCATGAGCTAAAAACGAAGATAGTCAGTCCCCTCATTCCACTTCATTTTAGGAAATTCCAGATATAAAAGGTGAGCTTTGTTCCCAGAGGGCTGAGAGTGAATCCGATAACTGGATCATCTGTGGAAACCAGCTAGGAATTGGACTCTAGCCAGCCACCACTTTCCCATCTGGGTGACATGCAACACAAGCCTGAAGGGAAGAAGAGCCAGTAACTCAAAGACGATGGCAAGTCGGGTTGCAGTTCTGCCTCAGCTGAAACGGGTGTGGGACCACGGGGTCTCGGCTGGGTCCTACAGTCCTGTTCCACATTGATGGTTAGGGATTGACAAAACCCCGGGGCGCGTGCAAGGAGAGAAAGCCGCCGCGGCCCAGCTTGGTGCACCTTGGATCCACATCTCCCTCCTACCCCACTGCCACCCCCGCCACTTACTTCACCACTTCCTAGTCCATCTCCTGGCTCACGAATCCTGATACATGTGGCATCCTTCTCATCCAGTAGCAGGATTCCTGTGGAACTGTGCTTTTGAAAGTGTGATGACTATAGCAGCCGCTTCAGAGAGTTACTTTCCTCCTAGAGCTGACCCATGATTTCCTAATTGTATATCCCAGATGGGCACCACCTGTGGTTACACCTTCCCCCTTCTCCCCCTAGTCAGTTTCCTGAATCTGATTGTGGATAGCTTACACCCTGAGTTTAAAATGCACTCTCTAAGCTGGCTTAAAATATAGTGCATTATCTTCTTTTCAGGAACATTTAGCAAGTACCCCCTATGTGTATGGCGTTTTAAACAAAGTTAAATAGCGTAGGCCATGCAATTTAGAAATCTGCAACTTGCAACTAATCACATTCAATGAGTTGGGCCGGCTGAGTGGCGCTGTGGTTAAGCGCAGGCTTGGGAAGCCAGTGGCCCTGGTTTGGTCCCACATGTGAGGGCCAGTGACACTGCCCTCAAACAAAACAAAACATTCAATGAGTCATTTTCCTTGGGAATAGGTTAGTGAGGAAGAAGAAATAAGATTTTAGCCCTAAGAGGTCACTTAATCCAACCCCTTATTCGGTCAACGGCAAAATGAAAGCAGGACAACTCAAAGTGGCAGTTGTACAGGTCCTCACTGTCGATCTACAATAACCATGACTTCCTGGGTTATCCGTAGGAGGCCGCCTCCTCCTAGTCTAGGCCGCCTCCTCCCATTCTAGGCTGCTCCTCCCAGTCTAGGCTGCTCCTCCTAGTCTAGGCTGCTCCTCCTCATCTAGGCCGCCTCCTCCTCATCTAGGTCGCCCCCTGTAACAAAGGTACGCGATCTCAGTTTGATGCTCTAGTCATGGGAAGTCACAAAAGACTTCAAAAAGCTTAAAAATTAAAAACAAAAACAACTCAGGGCCGGCCGAGTGGCTCAGTTGGTTAAGAGCTCGCTCAAGAGTGTGAGCTGAGCTCTGAGCAATGGCGGTTCGATGCCAGCCTGAGCTGAGTTGCCGTTGAGCTGCCAACAGGTGGCAGGATGGCTCAGCTAAAACAAACAAACAAACAAAAAAACTAAAAACAAAAACAACTCCAAAGACAGCCAGGTGACCACAGTTGGGAGCCCAGAAGAGGAAATTTCCATAATCCTGGTAAGAGGTGGTTAGGACCAAGATGATAAAAATTAAATTGGAAGGAAACAGTTGGAAGATGGTAGCATGTTGTTATAATCTCTGTTTGAAGAGTGCTTTGGAGTAGGCCCCAAGTGTAAGGACTATTCAAATTGTTGCTAAGCCCCTCACCAAGGCGTGGAGGTTATTGTAACAGACATAGGCTTCTGTCTTCACAGATGTGTGCGATTAAAAATAGAGGGGGCGCTATGTATGGAGGACTTGAGGAGGCTAGGCAGGCGATTGGATGGTGGCTGTGTGACGTGAGACAGCTATGGAAGCACTGTTACGAGGACCACAGGGATACAAGGTGAAGTTTGAAATGCCCACCCTGCAGTATGTAAAGGCATCTGCTAGTCATGTCGAAAGGCTGACCCCAGAGCATTCTCCTGAGGTAAAAAGAAACAGTGGAATTAGAGTAGGAGGTGGGTAGACATGAGGAAGGGGGGAAGAATCTGAGTTCTCGCTCTTCTGGCTGGGAAAATGCTTTACTATGTACATAATCAACTTCGTACTACACTGGGGCTCCATTAGAGAGGGCCCATCCCATTCTGTTCCACTCCGTTTTGATCCTGTAGTCAGCTGCAGAGTTATAGATGAAGTGACAAGGATGGTATCTTGATTGCATCCAGCTGCCTAGAATAAGTCAAGGGCAGAGGCGCCCCGCGTGAGGAGCAGCACTTGCTAATGGCTCCAAAGGCCTCTGAAACCCAGGACACTTCTGAGGCTTTCAGAGCAGCGTGCTTTAGCATTCTGTGACCCAGTGTCACCAAACCAAGTCCCTCTGCAGAGGACGCTGATACGTGGCTTCAGCTCACGGAGAGGACTGAAATCTCAACAGCACTCGACCCCAGAACTGTGCCAATATTATTATTGCTACAAACTGGAGCTTGAAAAGAACCCCTTGGGAAAGTGATTTGAACTTCCTTTGCCTGAATTACAGAGCTGTGTTGACTCAAAGTAAATGGGGAGCTGGGGGATGCAACTTGCTTCTGGCAGAGGTGCCAACTGAGTAGATGCCTCCCTCCCTCCCCCCACTCCACCCCGTTTCCTCCACCTTGCCCATCCCTGGTGTTTAGTTACTTGGGCTTGGAGCCCTTCAGAAATCTCTGTAATTCCACTGAGATGAATCAGTGAGTGTCTTCCTGGTGTGACGTGAACAGGCAGGTGCTGGGTGCTGGGAAAAGGAAACTGGTGGTGCATTTCATGGAGTCCGCCCAGGCCCACAAACCGAACGGGACTTATGGCTCACACACTATGTTGTTGCTCTGGGCTCTATAAAACTGTAATAGTATCATATTATTTTAATCTGCTGAAATACAAACCCCAGAGTAGAAAACACAGCAGTAGCATTACACATCTGAGGAAATGTTCGACATGGGTTCATTTGTCTGCAGCTATTACGATGATGCCTGTGGCCGGTTAACTCTGTTGGTTACAACATGGTGTTAATGAGGCCAAGGTTATGGGTTGGAGAGGCCTGTGAGGTGAGCTGGTTTCACACAACGGAAAAGCTCTCTTCACAGCTCCAGACCACGCTCGAGACCCAGGTCAGACATCACATAAAAGCTTGTCGATGATCATAAGGAAGACTGGGCAAGACCGTGTAATGACTCAGCAAATATCTCTCTACCCGCTTCTGGAAAAGCAATTTGAAACATGTGCTTTAGTGATGGTGAATTATTGCTGTGATCTGCACACACAAAGGCTATCACATTATTATTAATGGTACCGGTTGATCAATACTGTTGCAGACATCCTTTCTGAATTAAGGAGTCTACCGGCTCTGGCTGTGAAGGAGAGAGGCGCTTTGGGCCCGTTCTTTCTTTCTTGGCCTTTGCCTGCTGAGATGCTGCCCGTCCACGCATTCGGCACGTTTGTGTGGAGTGCGGGCATGTGCCGGCCCCGTTCTTTGTGCTTCAGATGCCACGGTGAATACAGCAAAGTCTCTGTCCTTCTGGGGTTTCAAGTCTACAGGAGGAAAACAGATCATAAATAAGGAGACAGTAAATAACAGAAACAATTACAAAAAATGAAAAGTTCTGTGAAGGAAAGCATGGCGTGAGGAGGTGGGATGAAGAATGGCCGGTTGGGGGATGGCGTTTACTTGGGTCAGAAGGTCTGAAGAGGCCTCTCAGAGTAGGTACATTTAAGCAGAGGACTGACCAATGAGCAGGAACCAGCCTTGCCAAGAGCTGGAAGGACGTTTCAGCCAGAAGAAATAGCAGGTTCAAAAGGCTGGATGGAGGTATAGTCTTGGCAAAAGAACAGAAAGGCCCCTGAAATCTGAGACAGCATGGTGAGAGGAGACTGGCGAGCAGGCAGGCCCTGGAGAGCGAGCTAAAGAGCTGGGATGTTATCCTTAGCCAATAGGAAGCCGGGTGTTTTTGTTTGGAGGTGGAACATTTCATAAAGACTTTGGGGGTGATGTTATGGGTTGAAGTGTCCCCCTAAAGAAGATATGTTGAAATCCTAACTCTTAGTAATCTTATTTGAAAATAGGGTCTTTTCAGAGGTAATCAAGGTAAAATGAGGTCACTAGGGTAGGCCCTAATCCAGTTTGGTACCCTAATAAGAAGGAGAAATTTGGACACACAGAGGGAAGAAGGCCATGTGAAGACAGAGGTGTGGAGTGGTGTGTCCACAAGCCAAGGAATACCGAGAGTGCCAGCCAGCCACCAGGAGCTCAGTGCAGCCAGTAATGCTTCCCCTACAGGTCTCAGAGGCTGCCCGCCCTGCTTACACCTTGATTTCAGACTTCCAGATTTCTGTTGTTTTAGGTCATCCAGTCTGTTACTTTGTTACAGCAGCCCTAGCAAAGTAAAAAGGGGAAGTGCTAGCACACTGGCCCTGCCCTTGGGAAAGCCATGAGGCGTCCTCCCTGGGCTCAGGGCCACTTGGTGATGTGGAAGCCTCTGGTGGCTTGTGACTTGTGTAAGTCACAAGCTGACCCTGTGACTTACATATATGTGGGTATATATGTAATGAAAATAATATAAATGTTAAAAATTATATATATTACAGTCAACTACTTGAATTATCCTGTACAACATACCTTAATGTTCTTTTTAAGAATGATCCTATTAGGGACACTCTTTAACAATGGTTTGGAAGCCTGTGCCAGTGGCCCAGGTGAGAGACGATCGGTGGTCTGAGCTCGAGAGGGTGGTAGTAGAACTGGTAACAGGTGGTCCGAAGTAGAGCCAGCAGAACTTGCAATGGTCTGGATGTGGGAAAGAGGGGATGGAAGGAATAAAGGCTGCCTCCCAGCTTTTCGTGAACAATTGATTAGGCGATTTATTGAGATGAAGAAGATTGAAACAATGGCTTATCTGGCGATATGGAATCAAGAATTATGCTTTGGGGCCGGCCGAGTGGCGCTTTGGTTAAGAGCTGGCTTGGGACACCAGCTCTGAGCAGTGGGGCCCCGGTTCAGATCCCACATATGACGGCCAGTGACACTGCCCTCTACTGCTAAGATGGTGAACAACAGTTCTACCTGGTTGCCTCTATAGCTAAGATGGCCGGCGACAGCGTGGGCTGCAGCCTCTGCTGCAGTGGGCTGCCACAGGCTACAGTGAGTGACCAGCAGCCAGCGTGAGCTGCCAAGAGCCACCATGAGCGACCGTCCAGAGGCCAGCGAGCGACTGCCTCACGCAAGAAGAGCGCAATGACGATACCAACATGGGCCAGTGAAGCAGCGTCCTCCACAACTAGACTGAAGAACAAAAAGAGACTGCAACTTGTCTGTTCCCCTTCCCCGATTCTCCTACGCTGTTCCCCTCCCCCAATTCCCTAATTTTAAAAAAAAAAATCTTTAAAAAAAGAATTATGCTTTGGACATGTTAAGCTTGAGATGTCTAATTGTTTATTCAGTTGAAGGTATTAAATAAGTAGTTGGCTATCTCAGGAACATTCAGGGCCAAACATAAATTTAGAGGTTATCAGATTATAGGTGGTATTTAAAGTGATTGAAACTCGAGGAGATTGCTTAGGGAGCTTAAGGAAGAGACTAGGGCCCTCGGCTGGGTCCTCAGGAACTGTCCTCTAGAGGTCTGATAACGGATGAGGAATCACCGTGCTGAAAAGCTGCCGCGTGCACAGCTGGCAAATTGTCAATGCTCATTAATGGTACAAACTTCCCTTTTAAAGGTTAAACTAAATTATATAGAAATACATGGGAAAGGTATTGGAAGTCCCCACCGCCAAATTACCAAATTCTGTTTAACAAAACTGTATCTAAGAACCTTTTCAAATATAGAAATCAAGTTTTTGTTTTCAATATGTTACAGATTATAGAATCAAACAAATTCTCTGTACTTAAATTAAGGCTTCCAAAAGGTCCTAAGAATGACTGTGTGCTCCAGAGAAATGGATTTTTTTTTAATAGAGACAGACTTTGTAAGTTTTCATAATCACCAAAATTTAATATAAATCCAGACAGTTGAGTTAGTTGCAGGGTTCCATTTATTCATTTGTGCATTTATTAAGAATGGAACCTATTTCATTCATTATGTGTGAAGAGATTACCTACCAACTCGGTACTATGCATTGCTCAGTGTTACTTGAAATTTCCAAGCAAACACACGAAGTTACGGAGGAACTTGGAATCAATATCTATATTGGTGGAAGAGCTAGCACCTACCTGTTCAATTGAACATCTTCAGAAGCGTATTCTGACCTTAGTTGGTGAAGATTTGAACCTCAGGAGTCCTTGGATACCTGTCTGGATAACTTAGCACTCGCTGTGCTTAGTTGTGTCTGAACTGGGAACTGACAGTTGATGTGTTTCTACCCTTAGGTCTGGCGGGAATTCCCCGATCGGTTGGTGGGTTACCCGGGCCGCCTGCATCTCTGGGACCACGAGATGAATAAGTGGAAGTACGAGTCTGAGTGGACCAATGAAGTGTCCATGGTGCTCACGGGGGCAGCGTTTTATCACAAGGTGAGGCGGAGTGGGGGCAGCTCGGGCTCAGTGGGTCTGAGCTGATACAAGTGAGCGTATGATACTCGTTTTATTGGCCCAATTGAATTTTTGCTGAATTTAGGAGAAATGTTCTACTCAGAGGGCTTAGAAAGTCCATGGTGTGTATTTAAAAATAATAATAAAGGTGTATTTCTAGTTATAAAATAATACATTCTCATAATAGAAAATGTGGAAAATTCAGAACAAATTTTATTATATAAGAAAGGTTACTTGTACATCATTTAGAGAGAACCATTATTAGATGTTTAGATGTTTTTTCCACTTTGCCTTTTATTTATTTACATTTTCACATTCACACAATTATAAATATTCTCATTAGGCTGCTTTTTTCATGTATTATGTTGTAAGCATTTTCTCATGTCATTAGCATTTCTTCATAAATAATTTTTTTCTTAACATACTTGCTAGTATACCATTATGTTAGTATCCCATAAATTATGTAACTATTATTCTATCATTGGGTACTTAGGTTGTTTCTAACTTTTTTGCTATTTTAGGTAATGCTTAATATCTAATGCTCACATAATTATTAATATTCATTTTTCATAACTGTTTGTACTTCTGATCATTATGATAGATTCCTAGAAGTAGAATTTTGTAAAATGGAATGAACATTTTGGGGAGGAGGTTTTGATAGATATGTCTGTTGTTTTTCGTATTGTTTGTACCAAGTTCACTCCCACCAGCAAAATATAAAAGTATCTTACCGTACCCTCGCTTGCATGAAATGCAGGTGAAAATGGATCTTATTGTTTTAACTGATCTGGTTACTAGTGAGATCAAAATTCCTTCTGTGTATTGATGAGCCTTTTATATTCTCTTCTAAGATTTGTTGCTTCATGTTTTTGACAATGTTAATTAGGGAGTGATGGAAGGGTATGCATTGGACTTTAGAATATTTGGTTTGATGATAGCGTGTCCCCTGGAAGTGTATGGTTTCATTAAATAGCAATAACTTGTACCTTGTCGGCAGTGGCAAAAGGAACTGATGTCAAGAGAAAGATCTGTTCAACCCAACAGTTAATTTAACTTAGCTATGTCTATATTGATTGCTTGTAGTTTTCTCAGCACTGCTGCTGAGAGTCCATATTTTTTAGGACTCTAGATCCAAAACTGGTTTTTCGTCCTTAGCAATAAATAAGATTTATAATTCTTGGGGTTTATGGTAGTAGATTGTGTATACTTTTTTTATTTTTGCCCATGAGTGTTTTCACTATTTCATCTGTGTAGATTATGGTAGTTTCAGAATTGCCTCATTTTTGTTTTACTTTAAAAAGCATGTACCTTTGCAGTGTCAATCCACTGTTCATTTCTGTCTGTTTCTATTTGCAATCTGTGGAAAGAATAGAGAAAACAGGTTGGAGCATTGTGACTCCAGGGGAAGGATTTACTAAAGATCAATATGTAGTGTGTCTGAACGATATTTGTAAAACACATGATACATCAATCAGGCAGTCTGAAGGGCCTGCATCCTCCAAGGGCTTCATGTTGTACCTCTCCTCTGCTTACAATAGGTGATTTTGAAAAGAATCACGATAGAAAAGATCTTGGTCCCCTGACCAAAAGCATTCTAATACTTCCTTTGACCGTTCTGTTGGTAGAACCTTGTGGTTTATCCTATGAGAGAAAGCTTGTCCCTGTGCTGTGACCAAGTTGCCCTTTATCTGTCAGCCAGAGGGAGCTGCTATTTGAATGATTCTTCTTTTTGTCTCGCTTAATAGTATTTTAATTACCTGTATACCTACAAAATGCCTGGGGATATCAAGAACTGGGTGGATGCTCATATGAACTGTGAAGACATCGCCATGAATTTCCTGGTGGCTAACGTCACAGGGAAAGCTGTCATCAAGGTAGGTGGCGTCCTTGTCCAGCTCGGCCACCAACTTGCTTTGTGACCTAGGGGAAGTCTTCATGTCTCTGAGCCTGAGAGGTTCTCATAACTGTAAACAAAGTATCGGACTAGATGAACTTTAAGCTCCCTTTTCACTTTAAGATTCTATGATTGACACTGTCACATTGTAAAATTGAAGGTAGGCTTTGATAGTTTAAACGTATTTTCTGTTTTTATACAGTTTTCTTAAATTACAGTTTTCAGCCTTCAGATCAGAGGAAAAGGCTATGATGGTCAACCCACAAATCGTGTTTTAAAAAATATTAATTTTATTCTCAAAGCTGATTTAGAATCTATTTCTGTTAGCTAACGGATACAGTTTATGTCTTTTTTAAGGTAGCCAATTTTTAAAAATAGATGTTGAGAAAATAGTGTACTTTATACAACTATTGTTTTCATTGTTATAATTGTGCTAAACATTGTTTCTAAATATCAGTTACCGGGTTTTAAAAATGACCTTTTCTATAATATATTAACAGCTGAGAGTCCATAAAAATCCTGTGGGGATAGATATCTGTCCTTGGGAAATATAGTTTTGCTGAAATCAAATCCCTAGATATATAGGGAGAATACACACTTGTTTCCATGAGTGGAATCACCTTGACCTTTTTTCATTCTGGATTAGAATTCCACTTATGATAATGGACAGCACGTCTAGTCCAGATTCCTAAGACTGGAGTCTTCCTATACTGGAGGTTTGTATTGGATGCATAGCATCACATTCCCCCATTGATTCCCCATACCAATCATTGATGAGAGAAGCCTGATTAAACCACAGTGACTAAGGATAGGAAAAGTCACCATCTCTGCACTCCAAACTTAACCCAATCCTCACCCTACCTCCCTGCCCTCTAAACGACTCTGTGAACAGCTCACTGCAAGGAAAATTAAAGAATGTAATTTACGAAACTTATTTTAAGGGAAGTTTATCTCCAAATAAATAAGGGAAGTTTTATCTCCAAAAGCATGTCTGCTTTTTGACATGCTTCGAGCTGTGTTCAGCTGTACTTGCTTACTCTGGGCACCAATTCCTGGTGTCCGCGTGCTTCTTAACCCTGCCTTCGTTAGTTAGCCAGCTTTCTTTCCCTCCCATCCCTCTACTGTTTACTTACCTTCCCTAGCTTAGGGTAGCAGCCTCCCCTAAGTTTGCTAGAAAAAGCATTAGAAGTTTAAGGTTCAGGAAGGTGAGGGAGACTCAGGGAAAAAGGTTCAGAGGGCAAGGGACCTTTGGACTTCTTTCCTGATTCGAGAGAACTGCAACATAACCTGGCATCTTCAGGAGCCTGGTGCATGCTACTCAGAGCGTTTGCCGTTAGCTGGAAGGAGGAGAAAGTGCGCCTGTTGGAGCTAAGGTTTCTGTGAAAGTTATGGGAAGCTGTATTTCATCGCCCTTATGGCTGCAAGAACAAATGGTGTTTATACAAGGACCTTGGCAGTGAGAAAACAGTCATTAAACAGGAATTAAGGAGCTTGTCATCACCACTTCTTTCCAGTTACAGAAGGCAAAAGCCCTCCAAGCCTTTTTATTGGGCCCTTGTGAGTTCTGCCGTTGGCCGGGCCAGACAGAATGGAATGGAGGAGTGGTGAGGTGTGTGTGCGTGTGCGCGCACGCGCGCGCGCGTGTGTGTGTGTGTGTGTGTGTGTGTGTGTATGTAGACGGAGCAGGCATCGCCGCCTACGAAACAGAAGCATGCAGAGTGGTGTCACACGCATGATTGTATAGTCCTTGGCACTGACAGACAGGTATGTTTTTGTGCTTCTCTGGCAGGTAACACCACGAAAGAAATTCAAGTGCCCTGAGTGCACAGCCATTGATGGGCTTTCACTAGACCAGACACACATGGTGGAGAGGTGAGTGAGCCCCTTACCGGAAGTCCACCCTAGCATCTGATCCCCGTTTCCTGCCTTGGGCCTGTTTATGGGATGTTTTTGGAAATGTAAGGACAGCCGCCTGTAGCCATGGTCGCCTCCTTTTGCACTGTGGGAATTGGGTTAGTTCAAGCCCAGGCCACTAAAAGAATTAATTTAGAATGCTATGCACTCCATTTGTAATGGCTGGAGGGGGTCTTAAAAATATGGCCGGACTGAGCTCCAGGAGCCATATTTTCCATTCGGATTGTATAATTAGCCATCCACAGTCATTTGAGTGGAAACTGGTTAATTCTAAGGAAATACTGGGTTGTTTTTCAGGGTAATATCTGCACATTACACTAAAAGTATGATTAGAAGGAATTGAACAAAACCCACCAGAGACAAATTACCTTTGCTGACACTCCTCAAACACCTACCGAGAACAGAATTGAAAGCACAACTCTACATTACAGATAGAGAGGAGCACAGCAGCTCTGAAATATACTCTGTGTCCATTCAGTCAGTTCCCCAACAAACACCTTTGTGTAGAATGTAACACCAGGCCTTGTAGGTGCTTATGCAAGGAGTGGAGATGTATGTCTTCCCTTAAGACTGTTATAATTTCATAATAGCCCTAGTAGTTCTCACTTTTATCCCAAAGGGCCTGGGTTTCAAATCTCATGAGTCAAACCCAATTCTTCCAAAAGGCAGCTCCTTACACAAGACAGCAAGCTCTGACATCCAGTAGCTCTATTGTCAAGGGACCAAAATTCACTCAGAGAGTGTTATAGTAGCGTTATAGAATGAGGTATCTAGTTCAGGTTTCCACAGCTCTCATATGCATCTGTTGACAGCATTCGTTTCTGAAATCTGTCAGCTATACTAAAATGCTTCAAGCCTAGAGGAATTTTGTACAAAAAGTTGTTCCAGTTGGCCTGGATTCTTCTGTAATGCTTTACTCCTTCTTACTCTCATTCTTTAAATAATCTTTTTATCTGTTTCATATATAAATATCTTATCCAAATGACACGACTTTTACTGTCAATGTGAAATAATATACTATTGTGATTTTGGAAATATCTGTCACTGGTATCATAAATATTATTACACTGTCAAGGACAGTGAAATTAACTGTCCTAGCTCATTTGGAAGAGACCCCAATTATAGTTCTATTGGAGTACATGATATTGTTATTTAAACCTTCCAAGCATTAAGTAGTTGGCTATTGATTGGGCTAAGTTAAAATGATGGGGTTATATGGTCCAAGAAAGGAATTGTAGGTAGAAAAGTTGATCTGATACTGGCCTTGAGGTTCATGCTAAGGCCAAATACTCTAGCACCACTGAGATCATGACACATGTAAAGAGACTTAAAATGCAGTGAGAGATTTAAGTTAGATATATTGATTACTAAACAACAAAGAAAGTAACTATGGGAGATATGAAAGAAGCTTTGAAAATGCAATAGGCAACTGCCCAGGTGTTGTTAGGCTTGAATCAGATTATATCAGAGTTTATAATTAACAACAATAAATACACACACACATATATGTATATGTGTGTCTGTATATGTGTGTAATGTGTGTGTGTGTGTGTGTATATATAGAACTTACTCCAAAGCTATATGTGGTAAATACCATAAGGGAGGCCCAAAATGTTATAATTGATCAGAGGAAAAAAAAAGTGACTTCTTGCTAAATTGATTATTAGGAATAATTTTGTAAGAGATGGCATTTGAAGTGAGCCTTCAAAGATCACTGGGATCCCAGCCTGTGAAGCTCTGGGCAAGAAGAAGAGATCCTAGGCCGAGGAAACTGGATGGGCATAGGTGCCAGTCAGCAAGTTCAAGGTGTGTTTGGCATGCAGTTCAGAAGCTCACTTTGGCTGGAGCATAAAATCCTGGCCTGTTAGTGCCAAACTGCAAAGGACCTTGAAGGCCTAGTTAAGGGGCTCTTCAGACTCTGGTAAACTACAGAAGGTTTTTGAACAGGGGAGTAGCTTGATCATAGTACTGTTTTGAGATTAATTTGGAAGTAATGCATAGGAAGGAATGAAGGTGAAGAGACTGAAGAAAGAACAGTTAGAAGGCTTGAACTAAGTTGAGTTATGGAAAGGAGGGGATGAATTAAATTGCAAGACGTTTTTCCCCCGCAAAGAAGATGTGCTAGAACTTGATTTCCAACTAAATATTAGGTTGTTGGAAAAGTCATGATGCATTTCTGCAACGAAAAACAGAAAAAATACGTCATGACTTTTCTGACAACCTAGTAGTTATGGGGAGGTTATGGAGAAGGAGTCACAGAGGTAACTTTTAGATTTTGAGTCCAGAAGAATAGTATTACCTTTAAGAGTGTAAATAATGTAGTTGGGAGGAGGCGCTAATTAGGGGAGAGGTAGGCTGAATAGTTGTACCTTTGACAGTATAACTAATGAGAACAAGAGATTTTAACCTTGGATGAAGCTGAAGGGCAATAAGGTGGGTGATTTGGGGATTTTGCCCTTAGTACATGCAGGCGAAGATATGGAGCAAACAGTTGGAAATGTGGAACTAGAACTTGAGGAAAAAGATTAAAACAAAGACAGATGTTTGGAAGACATGTACCCAGAGATAGCAATTGTCTGAAGAAACTCCGAAGGCGGAACCTTGGGAAATGTTGTCATTTGTGAGACAGACGGAGTCACGGAAAGCAAGCAAGCCCTGGAGAGGCCAGGCCAGAACCAGGGTTTGCAGTGCCCAGAAGCAAGGAAGGAGCAAGTAACATGGAGACTGGGGAAGAGTCTTTGAGATGAACGGCCACCGGTGACTCGGAAAAAACTAACTGCGCAGAGTGACGGGCTCAAGAGTTATCGAGGGTGAGGAAGCAAAGCTAGTGAGTCTAGATTGCCGTTCCGAGAAATTCGACAGGGAACCCACCTTGAAATCATTTAGAAGCGGAGAGTCAAACTGTTCGGATTAAAGATTGTGTAGGAAAGTAGCTTGTACTACTCAGCATCCGTTTCCAGGATCTGCTGTTAGTTCTTTTAAGTACCAGAAGAATTTGTAACTGCTTATTTTGACCAATAGCTTCAATAGGATCAAGGCAATATGGTGGACGGACAATGTTGACTTAAGAAAAAGAATATAGTATTTTGACTCAGGCCAATCTTTGTTCAAATTATGCCATTTATTAACTGTCTGACTTAAAGAAATTGAATTATCTGAACTTCAGTTTTTTCATCTCCTAAAATGGGGATATTAATATCCATGAAATTATAGCATCCATTCATAGGTTCAGCAAATGCTTATTGAGCTTTTTTGTACCAACTACTGTGTTATACAAGCATGCTGGTGAAGGAATGAGTACTGCATGGAAGCTTATAACATGCCTGGCAGAATTAGTTTCCGTCTGAGTTTCCCCAGCATTAGTCCTGAGGCTCCTGGTTGCTTTAGGTAATTATATGTGTTTGAAAGGAAAACAGAAAACCATTAGTCATTTCTCCCCCCAGATACCTCCAGACTTCAGAGATAGACATTGGCAGTTCTTAGCCTGTTTGTACTTAGTTAGAAAACCAGCTCCAGGGAGCAGTTCCTGACAGGGTAGCCGGACCCCTGACAGAACAACTCAGGCGGGCCACCAGCACCAAGCTAAACCCTTTATCTACCCTAAGCTTTTCCCCAAGCCAGGTCTCCTGTGTGAAAAGGAAGTGGGAAACCTCGTCAGTCGCTGGCGGGAGGGCTAGGACCCTTACCATTCAGAGTGGGCCAGCCACTGTGCCAGCCCAGGCTGTGTGGGGAGAAGGAAGGCCTCGCTAAACCTGGGTCAGCCGGGGGCAGCTGTCAACAAGTCGGGCTGGCCGGAGCCCCGGTGGCCTCCTGCCTGGGGCCCAGCCCTGTTGACAAATCTAGTTACAGAGGAGACATTGTCCTCCGCTCTCCAGGGAGCTGTGGAGCCGCTGTACTCTGCCAAGAACCACAATTCTTCTTCAGTACGTACTCACTGATACCTGTGCTGGGCACGGCTGGGCTTGGCTGGCCACAGTCCACAGACATCATAACTGCAAACGAGAAGAATCGACACATGATGACAGGCAGAGCGACTGTCAGAAGTAAGCCCTGGGAGAGGGTTGACCCTGTCAGCCACTGCCTTGACCCCGTAATGTGAGGAGAGGGACACTTTGTCCAATGCTTGCTCTGGGCCCTTGTGTTGAGCCTTCTCAGTCTATTCCCCTGATCTCCTCAATTTGGAACCTGGGCCTACCACCTTCTGCGGAAAGGAAACCCCGTTACCTGTGAGTTCTGGGAGGGGGCGTTGGAAAGAGCAAAGGCCCTATTGCTGGGACAGCCTGGTTGGCAGCCCAGCTCCACCTCTTTTCCAGCCCTGGGCCCTTGACCTCTGACCTTAATTCCTCAGCCCATAACAGGAAGCTACCATAAACCCAGCCGTTGGGTGTTTGGAGGGGAATACTGTCAGGAATCCATGATAGTGTATGTAAATTATTTGGCACGTAATAGGTGCTCAAGAGTTGTTAATTTCCAGCCCCTCACCTGGGACCCTAGAATTGTGTTAATAAATAAATTTATATCATCTCATAATTAAGACTTGAGCCTCAGGAGCCAGAATGCCTGGGTCTGGCCCTCCCTCTTACTCGTTACTTGATCTTTGGACATGTCCCTTAGCCTGTTGGGGTCTCACTCTCCACAATGTGAAATGGGAGTAACAGGACCTGCCCCGTGGGGTTTGTGAGAGTGAAATGGGCCGCTAACACCCATAAGCACTTTTAACACAGCCGGGAACCACATGTAGTAGGAGTTGTTGATTTGTGGTGTTAGTCGACACAATATTAGCTAGAAAAGCTCAAAAGGAAATGGTAACAAATTGTTTTTAGAAACATAATGACCAAAAGAAAAGAATTGATAATGACTGGCTTCCTTACTCATTGGTTTCTTCCTAAAGCTCAAAGCACTCAAATAAAAACGTGATTAAAATAGTTTGAAACAAAGCTTCCAGTACCTCTGAGGGCGGAAGAGACCTCTCGTCTGTGTCTTGAAATTCAGCCCCATCGGCTTGGTAAATGGCTCTGCCCCTGATTAGTTTCTTCTTCTTGTAGCTCTAGGGTGGGGTGGGCCTAGCTGAGGAGAGAGAATGCTGACCTTTCTGAAATCCATCCTTGAGGTCCCCTTAACTTCAAAAGCGTTTGTTGCGGGCTTGTTTTTCCCCTCTGGTCTGATGCCGGAGTGTCCTCATTACCCGGCTGTCACACTCAGTTGGCCTGATTGACCAGAACTGTTCCCGCCAGTGTGCCTGACCGGCTTACCTCTGAGGGGACTACTCACCGGGATTGGGATTCGGGGGTGGGCGGAGGTAAGGAGACCGACTCCCCTCTTCCAGCGGGTCTGGGCTGTCTGTAAGTTGGTTGTCACTGCCGATTCTAACATGGAACTGGCAGAAACTGAAAGCTGCCCTGTGTGAACTTCAGCTTTCACAGAAGAGCCCGTGGGAGCTGACAGCTCCCGGAGACTGCCACATACAGGCCTTCGGTGAATGTTGGTTGAATGGATGAAGTGCTTATTGTTTGAAACCGAGGTTTACCGCCCCATTATCTTCATTTGCTCTGTGTGTAAGAGCCTCCCTTCTGCCTTTTCAACTTCAGTAAGCTGATGCTCAACTCCAAGTGGGTTTCTCCTTTGCAGCATTTGCCTTCTCTGTAGCTGGCAGAGATGGGGTTAAGAATTGTTGGCAGCTAATCCACCTGGGTTTGAGGTCTCCTCTCACTGATTCTGGAAGAATGACTGGAATTTAAGGGGGAGGGGGAAAGATACCCTGCCCTCTGCAGGCCTGTTGCCTGCGCACAGCATTGCCTGTTCACTCTCTCCCACTGAACTAATGGAGCACCCCCAGATCACTTCTCTTATCCACACCCTCCCGACCTGGTTAAGAACCTGGGCTCAGGCTGCGGCTCCTCGCATTTCCTTGGTTGCTGTGGAATATTGTGTATTTTGCTCTCATCTCTCAGCCTCTTGAACATTTTCTCTCTCCTTCCCCCCCCCGCCCGCCCCCATTCCTATCCCACTCATCTGTTCCACTGCCTGCCTCCTCCCCAAACCCCCCAGGTCTGAGTGCATCAACAAGTTCGCGTCAGTCTTCGGGACAATGCCTCTGAAGGTAGTGGAGCACCGAGCTGACCCTGTCCTGTACAAGGACGACTTTCCTGAGAAACTGAAGAGTTTCCCCAACATTGGCAGCTTGTAAACCCGCCACGGCTGGAGGTCTGAATGTGACACCGTACAAAGGATGAGAATGCGGCCTCCACATACTGGACCGGGGCCTATATACCTCTCAATGTACTTCCTCAAGAACAGGAACCCAGAGAGAAGATCGAAGCACCTTGAGCTTGCATCCTCTGCTCTCATGTCTTAGGATCGCCAACCGGAGCTTTTTGAAAATGCCAAACGGAATCCCTTGGTGGCATGCTCCGGGTTCCATCCAGCTCAGGCTCCCTTTGTTCCCAGTTCCAGCATAACAGTCTAAAGGGGAACACCCTGCCTGTAGGACCGCTGAGCAGAGGGACCCACCAGCCCATGTTAGGTTTGGGGAATCATGGGAAAGGTATCCACATCTCACTTTTAGTTACGTCAAATCAGGGAATTCTTTGGAGGAAAAGCCAAGCCCAGAATTCGGTGCAAAATGCAAGCATCGTAATGGGATTTGAGGTGTGCCCTGGACTCGTGCATCGAACAGCACCAAATGCTGAATTGGCATCCTGTAAGCTCCATGAACTATTCCTCTTTGGTTTGACCTTTTGATATGATTAAAATTGTTTTTCATTCCTTTTTCTACTATGTCTTAAACACTGATTATTGGTTGTCCAAGGAACTACCTTTCTTCTTTTTTGTGTGGTTAACTCTGTCTTCTGACCTTATCTCCAGCCCACTACCCATGTCTGAGAAGACACATCGCCCAGGCAGGGAAGACCCCCAAACCAGACGTGCTAAGGGACAATGTCTCCCAAAGCCTCCACAGGAATGTGTTTGCTTCCTGATCAGATCCTGTCAATCTTTTGTAGGTATCCTCAGGGAGAAACAGAGAGCCTCTCATAGCCATACACAAGCACTCCAGCGAGTACCATGCTGTAAAAGTTGAGGGAGTCATGAGCCCACCCCAAGGGTATGCCAAAATTTCCCTCATTCTTTGGGTATAAACGTAACATTAGCCGGGGAGGTTCTGGCTAACGTTAAATGCTGCTGTAACAACTGCTTTGCCATCGTTGCCGGTATATTTAAATCGTTAGATTTCAGCATTTAGTAATACTGCACATGTGCGAATTATACCTCTTTAAGCCTAGTTGATGAACAGATCTACTCTGGCAAATGTTAGATGTTATGGATTTGAAACAGATTTATCTGGCTCTAATATTAAGACTAGCCACAGTTTGGGCTTTAGTCATAACATATGTCCCCAGAACACAAAATACATAACAATTGGCGTGGGGTATGGATATAATTACCAAACCCTCCTTGTGTGCCAGTCGGAATCACTAATATACCACCCATTGTTCCGTCGAGTGACGTGGAGGTGAGCAACGATTATGCTATAGTTTTTAAACGTGCAGTTTTAACAAGTGTCATTTCAAACGTGTTTCCACAGACTTTGAGGGGGTCAAAGGATAATTTCAGAAGCAGTAAAATTGGAAGCGGAAATCATGAGAGCTTCATTTTCTTTCATAATTCGGAGCGACAGTCGCGGTCTGTTACAGGTGGGAGGGAGGAGAGGCCGTCTCATCCAGTGCATTCATTGTCTAGCTGTGATTTGTTCACCGTCAGCAGCTGCAAACACAGGCGCTTAATACATACCTTCGATTTGGATAATTCTGTACCAGTCAGCAGGGGACATGGTAAGGTATTTTGGTCTCAAATTCATAACACCGGGGACGGGATGATAGAAAGCAAGAGAAAGTGACTTCTGTTGTCACCCAGATATCAGTAGGTGACCCAAACAATGAGTCCCTCTAACCGTTCTAGGGGTTCTCTAGCTTGTTTTAAAATTTGGGGGCAGGTGGAGGAGAAGGGCCTCATGTTGAAATCCTTGCTAAAAGCCAAGAACCGTGCTAACATAATGTGTTCTGTTACCCGCAGCCCAGCTTCTTGAAACATTTCTGCCCTTTTTCACATCACTCTATGCCCTGCCTTAGTGACTGCTTTCTAATCCAGGTCCCTGTCTTCAGGGTACATTTTTTCTTTTTCCTCAACTTGTTAGCTCTTTGATTTTGGAAGAGGAACTTTAATCCGAGACCATTGGGAGCTCCAAGGAGCTGTGTTAATGTGATTTTATCACCTTCTTAGGAGTCATTGGCCTTCTCAGGTCATTGAAACTCCATTGAAAGCATCTCACTACCCCTGCACCAGTTGGGGGTTCGATGTTACTGCGTAGCATAGAAGAATTTATATTATAGAATGAGTATTACCTCCTAGGCACTTGAAACAAACCTCCCACGTTTCTACCCTATGAACAGACAGATGGTGCAGGTGACGGGGAGAAATTCTGGCTGTGATTCGGGGATTCAGAGGGGCTTGTGGCCCCACCCCCTAATTAGTGTTTTTCTGAGCTGCTCACCAGCAAGCCTCACCCGTGAGCTTGGATCGCAATCATCTGCCCTTGGGATGTCATAGAGCCTGGTTTCAGAAGCAAAACAATAATGCTAATTAAAATGTCATGTCCTGGCCGACAGCAGACAACAGCTGGTTTTAGATTAAGAAATCTTTTTTAAGAAATTGCATCCTACTGGCCTGCGGGAAGATGAACCTGAGCTGCCCTGGCCCAAATGGGTGCCCCAGCCACTTGCTGCCCGCTTGGGTCCACTGGGGAGGGGTCTGCTCAGAATACCACAGCTGGAAGCATTGTTTTGCTGGCTGACATTAGATAGTCATTAATAGTTTCATCCCATGTATTTTACTAAGCCTCACCCATGTTTAAGCAAAAACCTCTTTTTATGGAAAAATTAAAGAGGAAAATAGCAATTTTTGCTCTCAGAATCTCTGGGTCCTTCCTGCAAATGCTGCTATACTGTCTCCTCTTTTTATTCAGTGTCATGACATTCCAAATTCTAACTACCCTGGCTTCTCTGCCAATGCCTTATGTACCTCCAACTGGGCTTCAAACTTGCGGTTCTTAGGGGCTAGTTTGGAAACAAGTGACCACCCTACTGGCCTGTGTTGACCAGGACTGGGAGAAGAGGCAAGCCGCCTCTTGGCACATTCGCTGAAGGCGTCGCTAATAACCCCGTGATGCCAGCTGCTTCCTGGGATGGTAGCCTCTGACAGGAGTATTCTTAACCCCTGAAAGATAGTGGGTTTCTAGCCACAAGTGCTAAGGATATGATTGCTGTGTTAAAATCCCAGGCCCTTTGATGGTTTTCAGCCACTGTAGAATTAAGAAGTAGATGGAGCAGAGACGAGATTTGGGAAGTGCTTCAGTTCTGGTGAGACTGGCTCTGCTGTCAAGATCCGTGGGAACCCAGCTGAGAGAGGAAAGGTTTTGGGTGTTGGGAGTTTCCCATCAGCCACTCCCGATCCTAGTGGGTTTCCTTTGCTTTGGGGACAGCGGCTCCTTTTTGGGGTAGGGGGCCTTTTCCATTTCTCTTGGCCCAGGTCATCTTCAGTTGCAGCAGAAGAAGCCACAGAGGCCGTTCCCCGAGCAGCCCTGGCACAGAGCGGCAGAGACAGCGAGTGCTCCGCTGGCCCCAAGCCGCCTCCAGCCACTTGCTGAGGAGCCGCTCTGGCAGCAGTGCTGAGCGCATTGGCAGGCATCCGCCATCCAGGAAGGCTTTGGAACAACTTGAGCTTTCCACTGCAGAGCCTGGACGCACATGAAATCTGTGGGGCCCGTCTGCTCACCTCACCGCAGGGCCCTGTTCCAAGCCCTAGGGCTCCCATCCGAGGCAAGTGGTGGATAGTCACCGTTTTCTACATCTGAGTAAAATCCCGGACACCTTTTGGCCCCATTGTGCCTTCTGTGCACAGTGACAATCTGAACAGGCTTCACTGAGCTGCTGCTGGCAGAGGAGAGCTAGGCAGGCAGGACTCCACTCAAGATTTTCCCCGTCTCGAAGGTGGCAGCCGTCTAAGCTCAACCCTCAACCTTTCTTCCACATCCATTAAATAAATGGACTCTCAGGGATCCTCAGCCTCAGGCTTTGTGTCCAGCAGTTTCCTAGAGAGGGTGTGGCTGTGTACTGGCAACGCTGTGCCACGGCCTATTTACGACGCTCACCATTGCTGGCAGCACAGGGAAGGTGACCGGAGAGTTAGAACGCCTCGCCCAGCTTTCCGGGCTTCTTTCCTTTTTAAGAAATAGGTAGAGCTTTTTCCTTTCTTCTTCCACTGATTGGGCCCCTGGATGCCTTCTTCCTAGTCCCCCAGAAGGGCACAGAGCCATAAGACAAAGGGAAGATGCTTGGGTGGCTTTCGAGAGGGACCAGGCAGCCGTGTCTGCTAGAGCACCACTGAACTTCTCAGGAGCTGCACAAGGGGTGACAGCTGCCAGTAGAACAGGGACTGGAGCCCCTGTGGCTTAGACCCAAGCCATCAGGGAGTCCACGCCACCTTATAGAGCCTGCCCTTCAAACACGGTCTCCCAACTTAACAGGGGTTCGACTTACACATTTTCCACTCTGCAGTGGTGTGGAATTGATCCGCATTCAGTAGAAACCGCACTTCACCCTTTGGATTTTGGTCTCCTCCCCGGCTAGCAGTGTGCAGTATGATACTCACCTGTGATGCCGCGCAGCGGCCGCAAGGTGGTTTTGCCCAGCTGCACGCTGACGTCAGGGTTCTGCGCACGTTTCAGGTGGGCGGGGCTGAGCGATGCTATTCAGTAGGTTAGATGTATTAAATGCGTTTTCGACTTCCCATATTCAACTTTCGATGGGTATATCAGGACGTAACCCCATCATAAGTCAAGGAGCATCCGCATACCTATTTTGGGCTTTTATTTGTAGCCACCAACACAGACCACCATACCCAAGGATACACTCAGTGGTGTGTGATTTTTTGGAAATCACAGCTGAGGAACCAACTAGCTACTGACCTGGGTGAGGTAAGAGCATTGATTCAGTCGTTTAGTTTTTCTAATTGTTCATTTGTTTATCAAAATATACTCTTTGCCAGGCTCTGCGCTAAGCCTAGGAGACAGAGAGATGAATGGACACTGCCTTCAGCTCAGGAAGCCCCAATTCGGGCGGTGGTTCTGGAGCTCTGTAAGAGGCTATGAGCCCTCAGTGGCCCAGAATCCTATACACACGTTTTTAGTCCCCGCTATCAATGAGTACTATTAACCATCTTCTCCGGAGCCTGGAGGAGGCAAGGATTTTTAAATTTCCCCTTCTCATAGCCCCTTCCCTTGAGTTGCACCCTTGACCTTGAAGGAGTCCACTCCTGTGCCTGAGTTTCCTCAGCCAGAAATTGGAGACAGCAAGAGCACTTAGATTCGGGGTAGTGAGATGGAATGACGTATCAGATCTCTTTGCCTTCTCCTTACCTTTGTACCTGGTGATGCTGGCGGCCAGCCCTCTTCCGGCCCCGATTTCTGTTCACCCTGTTACCAGAGAGCTTGGGGGTCTGGATCCTATCTGGCCCCGTCAGGGTGGATTACCGAATGAGCGGTTCTTTTGCCCCAGTCCCTTTCCTGTGCTATAAATAAGCCCCGTGTTTATTTTCTTATGTTATTGAAATGAGCACTTGGGATTTGGGCCTCTCGATGCGTCCAGAGAGCGTCCATCCGGTGCCTGGTAAGGACCCTGCCTGGCTGGCTGCTGTCTGAAGCTATTTGGAGTTCTCCCCCTGTGTTTTGGATGGGGCTTAATTTCAAGAGTAAGCGCTGTATGCAGCCCCGTATCTGCTGATTTTCAGGTTTCAGCTTTCTGCCAGCCTCACTGCCTGCTTAGAAGTGCAGTTGTGTTTCTCATTAAGGGGATAACAGCCACAATTGAGGTAATTAACGAAAATTGAGCATTGGTGGCAGCAGCTCCTCTAGAATTTCCAATAGTCTTTCTTGAGTAGATCCTGTGAGGCTCACCTTCATCTCCTCCCTTCTGCCTACCCTGCACCCAATCTCTGTCCTTGTTTGCTGGATAGAGACCCAATAATTTCTCCTGTAACAGCCTTTGTTCTTGTCACTAGTTTGGTTTGATGTATTGACAACTTGGCCAAATGAGGATGCCATTAACTCCATCTCCTCCAGTGCATGGAAGATGCAAGGCCTTTATTCCCTCTCTCTTATAGTATCATCCAGTTGCGAATTGTACCTTGGCCCTTTTTTAAAAAGTTACCGGGGGAATATCTATTAATAACAGAGCGATGCTCCTTTGGTCTCATGGCTGCACCAGCTCAGTGGAGAGGGTAACCTACGACAATGTTGGGATAAAAGGAAACATCTGGTAGCCCAGTGTAATATATAGCATGCTATACGAAAATCTTGGAATTAGGAAATGTTCCAAGTTAGGGCTTCCTAAGGAATGATTTCTGGTTTTCTTT
Source organism: Aselliscus stoliczkanus (assembly GCA_033961575.1). Classification (NCBI taxonomy): domain Eukaryota; kingdom Metazoa; phylum Chordata; class Mammalia; order Chiroptera; family Hipposideridae; genus Aselliscus; species Aselliscus stoliczkanus. The sequence goes on from CM066736.1 coordinate 121,098,119, forward strand.
GGGCTTTAACAATACATCAAAAGTATCCATTGAGACTATGAGCAGGACATGGCATTGTCTAGTAGAACTAGGGCTAGAGGTCATTATCTACTAAGGATGGATTGGCCTGGTAAGTCACTCAGTAGAGAAATCTTTTTGTGGATACAACCTGAACCTTGAAGTCTATTAATGAAGAGAATTGCATCTAACAACCCGGTTTAATTCACTTTCCAGAGAAGGGACCAGTAGAAAGTAAATTGTCATTCATGTATTTTCAGTCTTAACGATTCCTAAAGATTCTTTTCCCTTAAAAAATAAAAAGCCTGATGTGGTAGATTCATTCAATCAGTAATTAATTATTGAGCACTTATTATATGCCAGATACTGTTAGTGTATGGATGCTGCATTGAACAAAACAAAGTGCCTACTCATCAAGTTTACAGTCTAAGAAGGAAGACAACCAAAACAAGTAAATGAATATAATTTCAAATGGTGGTAAATGCTAAGACAAAAATAAAGCAGAACAAGGACACAGAGAGTGACTTGGGCTTGAGGAGGTATTTTAGATGGGTTTGTCAGCAGTGACATTTAAGCACAGACCTACCCTTTGAGAAGGACCGGACCATGAGGATACCAGGCCGAGGGAAGAGCTAGCATAAAGGCTTTTGGGCAGACACAAACTCAGCTTGTTTTAAGAACAGCAAGAACTCCTGTGTGGCTGCAGTGTCATGAGCATGGAGAGCATGGTAGAGCTGATGCCTGAAAAGTAGGCCAGGGCCAGTTGTGTTAGGACCATGTAGCCCAAAAGGATTCTAGATTTTTATTATGAGTGTGATGAGGAGACTGAAAAGTTTTAAGCAGAGGAATGACATCTGAATGTTTTGGTTTTTTTTTTAAGATCATTTCAGCTATAATACTATACAGAGAATAAGCCATAAGGAGCAAAAATGAAGGAAATCAGGAGGCTATTTTGGGGAGCCCAAGTGAGAGACAATGATGGCTTAAACAAGGATGGTAGCAGCAGAGGTGGTGAGAAGTTATATTGGGAGTAGAATCTATTAGATTTACTGATGAATATAGTTAAAAACACTAGAGGAGTCACAGCGAACTCCTAGGTATTTGTCCTGGGTAATCGAGTGAACCATTAACTGAAATGTGGCTGACTGGCAGCTGTGAGGGCAGGGAAAATCAAGAACTCGACTTTAGACATACTAAGTTTGAGATGTCTCTTGGATACCTAAAGGTTAGGGTCATTTAAGCAGTTAGATACCTAGAGCTCAGAGGGAAAGTTAATACTGAAAATATAAATGGGATTTAGAATCATAGGACTACATGAGATACCCAGAGGGTTAGTAGAGGCAGAAAGAGAAAAGGATGAGGGCCTGATTACAGGGCCTATCCTAACCTTTGTAAGTAGAGAAGAAAAGGAAGAACCAGGAAAGGAGACTGAGGAGTTGCCAGTGAGTTAGGAAGAAAACCAGGAAGATATCTGTAAGATAGATTGTGATAAAGATGCTAAAAACATTTTCAAAAGAGGAATAGCTAATAAGCCAAAACTGGAGATGGAACACCAGAAAAATATTCAATCAAAAAGAAGGCAAGGAAAGAAGAAAGAGTAAACAAAGAACAGATGGAACAAATAAAAAGGCAAGAGGGTAGACGTAAACCCAAACATATCAATAATTATGTTAAATGTAAATGCTCTAAACATTCTAATTAAAGGGCAGAGATTATTCTCAAACAGCAAGAGCAATTATATCCTATCCACAAGGAAAACACTAAAATACAGTTTAAAAAGTAAAAGGGTAGAAAAAGATATACCAGGTAAACATGAATTACAAGAAAGGGGGAGTGATTACTATCAATATAGAACAAAATAAACTTCAAAACAAGGAATATCTCCCGGGAGAAAGAAATATTTCATAATGATAAAGGAGTCCATTCAAGAACACAGAACAGGTCATTCTAAATGTGTAGGCACTGAGTAACAGTGCTTCAAAGTATATAAAGCAAAAACTAACAACTGAAAGCGAAATAGAAAATTCACAATTATATTTGGATGTTTCAACACTTCTCTCTTAGTAATTGATAAACAAGTTGATTTTAAAAATCAGAAAGATATAGATGACCTGATAACACTATCAACCATCTTGGCTTACTTGACACTTAATACTTCACCCACCAATAACTGGGTACACATTCTTAAGTGCACAGGCACATTCACCGCAAATGTGTTACCCCCTAAAATGTCTCAATCATTTTAGAAGAAATGAAAGTATAAAAAGGATGTTCTCTGATCACAATGGAATTAAGTCAGAAGTCAATAACAGATAGCTGGGAAATCTCCACTAATTGGAAATAAAATAACATATTTCTAAATAATGAGTTGATAAAGACACAAAGAAATTAGAAAATATTTTGGGCCGAATGAAAATGAAAACAATTTATCTAAATGTGTTGGGTGGAGTACTTGAAGAACTATAGCTTGAAGTGCTTATATTAGAAATGAAGAAAGAAATAAAATTAATGATCTAAGTTTCTACCTTAAGAAAGTTGAAGAGAAAATTAAAATCCAAAGTAAGTAGAAGAAAGAAAGAATAAAGACAACACCAAAAATAAATGAAATAGATAATGGACAAACAATGGAGAAAAATCCGTTAAACAAAAACTAGTTCTTTGAAAAGATCAATAACTGCTCTGGACTATCCAAGGGAAAAAAAAAGAGAGAAGATATAAATTATCAGTATCAGGAATCAAAGAGGGGACAGTGCTACAGATTCTAAAAATATTAAAAGGGGAATATATACGAACAACTTTATACTGATAAGTTCCACATCATACATGAAGTGGATATAATCCTTGAAAGACACAAATTGGCAAAACTGCCTGAAGAGGAAATAGTAGAAAAATCTCAACAGCCCTGTATCTGTTAAACCAACAAACCCATAATTTAAAACTTCCCACAAAGAGGGCCGGCCGAGTGGCGCATTGGTTAAGCGCTGGTTTTGGGATGCCAGCGGCCCCGGTTCGGATCCCACATGAGGGCCAGTGGCACTGCCCTCTACAGCTAACAACGGCTCCACCTGGAGCTGGGCTGTGCGAGCCCCGGTGATGGTGTGGGCTGCCATAGGCTACAGTGAGTGGCCGGCGGCCAGCGTGAGCGGCTGGCAGCCAGGCGTGAGCTGCCAATAGCCGCGATGAGCGACATCCAGAGGCCAGCGACCGATCTGCCTCATCCGGGAAGAGCGCAATGACGATACCAACAGTGAAGCAACATCCTCCGCAACTAAACTGAAGAACAAAAAGACAGCAACTTGTCTGTTCCCCTTCCCCGATTCCCCAACGCTGTTCCCCTCCGCCAATTCCCCAATAAAAAAAAAAAATAAATAAAAAAATAAAACTTCCCACAAAGAAAAATCCAAGTCCAATAATTTTACTGGTAAATTCTATCACAGTTAAGAAATAATACTAATCTTATACAAACTCTTTGCAGAAAATAGAAGAGAAAGAACTATGTCCCAGCTCATTTTATGTGGTCACCATTACCCTGATATCAAAGCCAGACAAAAATATTACAAGAAAAGGAAACTGAAGACAAGAAAATTAACCTTCCTAAACATAGACACAAAATCCTTAACAAAATATTAGCAAATTGAATCCATCAATTACAGAAAGGGTGATACAACATGACTAAAGAATACAAGTTTGGTCTAACATTTGAAAGTCAATCAATATAATTTGCAGTGTTAGAATAAAGGAAGATAACTATGATTATTTCAGCAGAGCTAGAAAAGACCTTTGGGAAAATTCAGCACCCACTCACAGCAGCTTTATTCACAATAGCCCAAAACTGAAAACAACTGAAATGTTCAACAAAGATGAAAGGATAGACAAATTGTGGTATATCCACACAGTGGAATACAAAAGCAACAAAAATAACGAACTACTGAGACACGCAACATGGATGAGCTGCCAAAATAAGTGAGCAAAAGAAGCCAGATGCAAAAGAGTACATACTGTAATCATACAGTTACTCTTACTTATATAAATATATTCCACTTATAGGAAGTTTTACAACAGGCAAAGCTAATCTAGAATGACAGACAGTAGATCAATGGTTGCCTGGGAATGGGGACTGAGTGGGATGAGGCACCAGGTAACTTTTGGGGGTGAGGGGAATGGTCTATATTTTGATTGAGGTGATGGTTACATGTGTGTATATGTATTTGTCCAAACTCATCCAACTCTACACTTCAAATTGGTGCATTTTATGTCATGTAAATTATACTTCATAAAGGTGATCGTGTTTTAAGTGATGGTTAAAAACCTATCTTCCACAGTCGCTTGGTTTTGTCTTGGACCAGTATCCGTTTCCCTCCTTAACCTGGATGACTGCTTAGGGCCTCAGGATGTAGGCTGCCTCCAGTGCCATTGGCCCAGTTTAGTGTGTTCTGTTATGTTCTCAGTGGGGAAGACAGACTTGCCAGCCATCTAGCTGACATTTATCAAGTGCTTGCTATGATACTGTGCCAGGTGCTAAGATAAATAGGTGAAGAAGATAACATTTCTGCCTTCAGGGAGCTTATGATCATATTGATAAGTCCAGGAGGTAAGTCACTTATATTGGTTTGTCGGAAAAGTCGTGACGTATTTTTTCTATGTTGTTCGTTGCAAAAATGCGTCATGACTTTTCTGACAACCCAATAGTTGTATCTACTATATGAGACAGTGCACGACAAAGAGTGAACTGCACAGGGTCCCCGCTATGAAAGGAGGATGTGATCACTTTTGTCTCCATGAAGAAAGTGGCACTTGAGGGGTGGGCTTTGGAGAGTGAATAGATGGAGCTGGGCATTAGGTGGGTAGGGGGTGTGTGGGGAGGCTGGGGCGGACCCTTGGACTTGAGAGGCACGAAAGGGAACAGGAATATGGGACAGTATAACGGAAGCCCGGATGTCAGGAGCACTGACTTGAGTTAGGCTGGGGAATTAGCGATGAGTGGAAAGGAGTGTAGGGCTCAACGACAGAGCTGAAATGTCTCTCTGGAGGCAGTGTGCAGGCTTCCCAGATGATGGTTCTGGCTAGGGATGTGGTCTTCGGCACCGCCTCGCTGGCATCAGTACTGATGACGGAGTGGAGCAGGAAGGGACGAGGAGAGGGAAGTCACCACTTAGCAGTGGCCTAGGTAGAAAGCGACAAAGCACCGAACCCAGCAGATGCTTGGCCCATTTGGGAACTTGCTGGGACCCACTGAGACCCATTGAGATATGGGGTGGGAACAACAGCCACTTGGCCCTTTCTGTGCCTTCCCCTCACCCTTGTAACTCATACCAGCCACACTGCTTGTTACAGACTGACTTGTGTCTCCCAGCAAAATTCATATATTGAAGCCCTAACCCCCAATGGCACTGGATTTGGAGATAGGCCCTACAAAGAGGTAATGAAGGTTAGTGAGGTCATAGGGGTGGGTCTTAATTTGATAGGACTGGTGTCCTTATAAGAAAGAGACACTAGAGCGCTCTCTGCATACCAGAAGAAAAGCCATGTGAGGACACAGTGAGAAGGCAGCCATGTACAAGCCTGGAAGACAGGCCTCACTAGAAGCTGAGTCTACCAGCACCTTGATCATGGACTTGCAGCCTCCAGGACTGTGAGGAAAATAAATCTTATTGAAGCTACCCAGCGTGTGGTATTTCGTTAGGGCAGCCTGAGCAGGCTAACACACTGCTCACCACCAGGTCCCTCACCAACCCCCGACCCCCTTGCCAATCCCATAAATACGATATCGGGGGTTCCTGGTGCTTCACAATATGGTGATACGCTTTGTGAGACAGTACCCCAGCCTTTGGCACCGTCCTTAGCCACTTGGATGCCCCGTGGCCCTTCCCAACCCCCAGAGTGCACCATTCCTCCTGTCTCCACAGCTCTTCACTATTTTCAAAAAGTTTAACTCCTTTGGACTACGTAACCACCTTGTGAGGTCAGCAGGAAAGAGCTGATATCCCCATTTCACAGATGAAGAAACAAGGTAACAGTGCATAAGCTGCAAAGTCAGTTCTTAAACTCATGTCTCCCATTTTTCGCTTCACCTTATGGCTTCCTGGCCCGTCTTTTCTGTGCTCTCGTCCAGACAGAGCTTTCTGACAAACCTTTCGTGGAGAGGAGATATGGGCTGGCTTTGTGTTCCGTCCTTCCTCAGGCCCTCATCCTCTGCCCTTGTCCCCCCAACAGACCCGCACACACGCATACTCATTTATTTTCATTCTCCGCAGTGTAGCTTGACCTTAATGTCATAGCACCAGAACCTGGAAATTGGGGAGATACAGTGTGGGTAAGAGGCGGAGCGATGGGGAAGGGGCTTGGGGAAATTCCAGAAGGGGTGGCAGGGACACTGGCCTCTGCACGTGTGACCCACACACGGCCAGGGTGCCAGGGAGCTCTCAGGCAGGCCCCACCGCACGTCTGCTCCCAGCTCCTGAAGACCACACCTTAACACGTGGGATGCTTATGGCCATAGACTGCAGTTCCTTTCAGAAGTTTGCCCTTCCTCAAGCCTGTTGGTCTGTGTTGAGCTGGGGGGAAAAAATCTGTTTGGAATCACAGAATTCTTGGGAAAATGTCAACTCTCACACCCATTGTCTCTGGAGCTGGCATGCATCTCCTCACTTCCGAGCACACAGTGTGTAGTCGGCCCTATTTTGGGGAACAGGCTATTTGTGGAGGGCCTGTTGTTCCTTAGTTGCTGAGCATGCAAGCCTGGGCATGGCGGGAGAAAGGCCACCGCCACCGCACCACCCTGCTCCCCACCGGCCAGGTCGAGGGTCTCTGCTGATACATGGACCGGCGAGCTCCTGTGTGTCATCCCATCTAATCCTCCCCCTCGAGTTAGCAAACTAGGCAGGGACAGGGCTTATTCCCCTCCATCAGATGTGAGAGCTGAGCGTCAGGTGGTTTGGGGATACGAAGATGACTCCCCTCTCCCCACAGGGGTCCCTGGAGGCCAAACTGCCTCTTCCTTGAGTCACCATCATGCTGGAAAGCAAGGGAGCGCCTATTCTGCTGCAGAACCTGGGCCCTCCCTGCTGTACAGCCTGCGAGTTCCCTCAGCCACCAAGTGCAAGCGCAGCGACGGGACCTGCCTCTCCCAGAGGCCTGTCCTGTGCTCTGTGCCAAGCAGCCAGGCCTCCCTGCCCTGGCCCTGCGGGCCCTGGCTGTCCCCCTGCTTCCGGCACAGTCCCGGGAGACACAGACTGGCACTCAGGGGCGTCAAGGGGCTGCCATGCGGCTATGACGACCCGAAGGCACGGGCAGACCCTGGCAGCCCTGCTTCTCCCCCTCCCCCTCTCCCTCCCCTCGCTTGCCTGCTGTGCTGGCAGGCCCTCTGGGATGAAGGGGGACTGTCCCAGACCCTCGTAGACCACGCACCCCTCTTTGTGCAGGGGCCCTGGCCGGCCACCTGTTGTTAATCTAACCCTGGCAATCCACTCTGTACTGTGTCAGCAGTTCAAAAGGGCACTGTTAGTATTTTTTGCCAACTTCAATTAACGTGAGATTTCAGAGGCCCCTCTGATCACATTTCATCTGTCACAAGGCAAGAACAAAACAGACAGGTTCCAGTTGAGAGGAGGAAGGAGAAGGAGTTTATTGCAAACAACAACCAAACAGACAGTTTGGGCTGTGCCCAGCCAAGGGTGCTCTGGGAGCATCCAGCTGCGTCTGCCCTCCATTTGGCCCCATGACTAGGCCCCTCGCTCCCCTTCCCATCAATAGGCCTCCCCTCCCTAAAAAAAGATGTAAGTGCAATAACTTACTTTCAAAGGCACGAACGCTTCTATTAATAGTTTGCTATAATGTAGTTACATGGTGGTATAGGCAGTAAAACTTTATAGAACTGACCTCATTTTTTTATACATTTTTTTCTGAATTTTTAACGTATTTTTCATATATATATTTTAATATCCACCCCAGGCCATTAAGCTAAAGGAAAAGTTGCGTTTATACAGGGTTAAAATATCTTACAATGAGAACAGTCAGTATTGGTTGAGGTTCGTGTTCCTTCCAGCACTCAGCTCTCTTTCCAACCCCTGCGCATCCAAACAGATTGTTAGGCAATGAAAACTGTCCTTCAAAATCAGTAGTATAAAGGCCTAGCTCTGGGTACGTAAGTGAGGGGGGAACGAGGGGGCAGGCAAGACTGGGTAATGTTGTGTGCCCTCCCTACGGCATCCTTCATGAAGTGAAATGGGTGAGGTTGGCGTGGCTTCGAGAAGTAGGGTTTTTGTTGTCCTTTCATTTTTCTCTTTCATGGTCATGGATTATTATCCTGGGGGTCCGTTCGCCAGCCCTCCTCCCCCAGTTAGGCCGGTTCGCCTCTGCCCCTGACAGCCAAGGCCATGGAGCAGACAGGAAGCCCTAGGGAGTCTCTCAAGACGGTCTCCCCATGACCCAGCCAGAGAGAATGGCTGCGTAAGCAGGATACACGGTAGTTTTCATGGAAAAGTTCCTCTCGTCTACCCAGCCGAAAGGAGGGCAGAGGTGGACGCTGGAGCTGGGCCCCCACCTCACCGCGGCTGCCCCCCGCCCCTTTGCAGTGTCTTTGAACTAACCTGGCCACCCTGCTTCCCAAAGCTGGAGGCACGGTAGTGGGAGCTGAAAATCAAGTATAGTTAAAAGATCTCAAGAAGAATTACAAAGCCCATGCATGTCCTTGAAGTGCCATGGGAGACTTGGGGACGAGCCTCTCCATGTGCCCCCAGAGCCCTCTCCTCCCATGCCCAGGAGTAGCGACAGCATCTGGGGGGGGGGGGTGGCAGCACCTTCGTGGCAAGCCTTGGCCGCAGAGATTTACTCCCAGCCGGGATCAGAGGCTCAGTGTTCGGGAGGCTGCCCATTGGTCTGCCAGCTGCCCACCCCCTCGGGTTTGCATTGCCGTCTCTGTTGAGATCTTAGGCAAATAGCCAAAGGGAATCCTCACGATTTTTAGCTTATTCGCTTAGCAGTGACATACAGAGCAGGTCGATGGGCCTGTCCACCTGCTTTCCTAAGGCAGCCAGCCGGCCTGGAGTCACCCAAGCTGGCTTAGTCATCTCATGAGCGGCTTCAGGGACTCCCCCCACCCTAGACTGCAGAACGCCTGGGCCTAGCCGCCCAGCTGCGAAGGAGCCAGAGAGGAGGCTGAGGAGAGGGAGGCAGCGGAGCTGCCGAGTGAGGCGTGAGGCCCTGGGGGCTGCAGGCACCTGCCAGCCAGTGCGCACTGAGGCCGCCGGCAGAGCCTGGGCGGCGTGTCCAGGCCCCGCTCTCAGCTTTGCCTCAGGGAAACGCAGCTGCGGCAGTGACTTCTCCCCTGGTGTCGGGGTCTTCTCATGGCTGTTGTGAAGGGATTGGGCTAACAAGAGGGTTTCTAATCCCCCCACCCAGCTCGGTGATGCTGTGACTCTCAGAGTGTTAGGCAGGTCCCAGAAAGCTGGGACAGGGCGAGGACAGGCCTGGGGGCGGGGAGCCGCCTCTGGGCAGACGCACGGGGATGTTTCAGTCATGGATCCTGGGCTGTGTTGGTGGGATAGGCAGCCAGAGTGGGGCGGCTGCTTCTACCAGGGGCTTTTTCATCTCAGGCGTTTTAGCTGAAATTTGCCTGACTTAAGTCTAGCCCAGCCAGAAAGCAAATACATAGAGGATGGAGCACCCTGAGTCCCTTCTAGAAGAATCTACTTCAAGTCCTCTCTCTTCCCCCTCCTCTGGGGCTATCCTAGTTCCCTTTCTTAATATACTGATTCTCTCCGGGGTAAAAATGTGCCTATGGTGAAAGTTCATCTCGTATCCTTCCAGCCACTGAGCGTTTAAGGAGGCTACAGGGACTTTTTCCAGCCGTAAGTGACTTCCCCCTTTCCCTTGCTGGCTTTTGGGGAGTCTGAGTTATTTCAGTGAACCTTGACACTGGAAAAGGCTCCCTAAGAGTCATTCCAAGATCCTTAAACAAATGAAACCCTTAAAGCCAAACATTCAAGAACAACTAATTCAATGTCTAATACCCCTGTCACTTCTAGAAGATCAATTTTAGAGCTACGGTTCACCAAGAGCGCTGACTCTGATTAAGGGAGGCCAGAGTCAGATCCTATCCCCTGTCCTGTTTCCGGATCCGATGGGGACACGAGGCCGAGGTGGAGACTGCGATTTCCTGTAAGCCCCGAGCAGCTCAAGGGCAGAGGGTCCCACTCCCCGCCCAACCCAGGGGGCTGTCCTGCGTCCAGGCCCCCGGGCTGACCTGGCCTTCCTCACTGACAGGGTCAAGGTAGACGGTAAAAAGGGCCAGGGTTTCTCCCCAGGGGCTCCCTCGCCTCAGGGGACTGGCACTGTGTGCCAAAGTGTTGGTGATGGGTAAGACCCAGTGCCAAAACCAAGCTGAAGGTGTCAAGTCAGGCAGATGTGGAGCCCCCTCGTCCCTCCGAAGGAGGCCCCTTCCTACAGTCAGGGAAACCCGTTTCCAGAGGGCATCCCACCCCCCAGACCTGGAACAAAGCAAGTGACCCAGGGGACCTAAGCCCCACAAACCCTTCCAGAGGCGAGAGAGAGGGGCTGAGACTTCTGATCCCCGAGAGAAGTATCAGGGCAGGCTCTGTCTGCCCTGCGCCTGGAGGACCACAGAGCCCCCACCCGCCATGGAAGGCTCTAGGAGGCATGGCATTGTGCCACAGGTGGCTGATGAGCGAACGGCAGGCAGTGAGAAGCAGAGTAAAGGCTGCCCTGCCTGCCTGCAGGCTGAGCGTGGGCACACGCCCTCTAGCAAATCCTGTACCCTGCTCATGACCCTCTTTGGCCAGGACCCCAGGCTCTAGCTTGTGTGTCCCAGGCCTGAGCCCTTCCACACCAGGACACTGCTCAGCAGCCCCAGTGAGTGGCCAGGGTGGGGCAGGGGGAGGGAGAGGGATCCTCCTGGAGGGGTCTGACTGGATGGGGAGCAGAGCTGCCCCAGGTGCCCACTGTAGCTGTCATCCTGCCAGAGCTGAAGGGCGAAAGTGTGTGCACGATCCCCCGCCCCCACCTGGGCACCTCCCTGGAGCCCTTTCTCTCTCTAGAAGCTGCTCTTCCTCCAGCACCGTGGGTCCCGTGGGTGGCCTGCACCTTGCCCTACAGTGTTCCAGCGTCTCCAGGGTGCAAGGGCAAAGGAACACTTCCCCGGGGACTGCCCATCCTCCTGGAGGGCCGCACTGCTGGGCGACAGCAGGGTTCCTTGCTCCAGCTCCTGCCTCCTCTGCCCACTCCCTCCGGGTGTGCCCAGCACAAGGGACAGCCAGGACGGGGACTCCTCCAGGGCCAAGGCGAGGCAGGTGCCCTGGGTCCGGGAGGTCAGATTCCATGGGCTTTTAGGAAGAGCAAAGGAGACGGGAGGGCAGGCGTGACTCTGCTGGGCAGGCTGCTCTTCAGGCACAGCCATGGGCCTGCTGACCAGGGACCACACAGAAGAGGGAAGGACGGACATGACTGCACTGTTGCTGGGTCTGGATGGGGATCTAAACTTGACTCACCGGTTAAACCAGGCAGGATGGAGGAGCAGGAGTGGGGAGAAAGAGTCTTCGGCTTCTAATGGATGCAAAACTGTGAAACTCGGCCATCCGGCTTCCTCCACTGCCTCTGGCCAGGAGCAGGGGCCTTGGCCTCGGTGCCAGGGGAGGCAGGGGCCTGCTGCGCCCTCCCTCCCAGCAGTCCACGGGGCCTCAGACTTGGGGCGGCTGAAAGTGCTGAGGGTCAGGCCCTGGCCCAGGCCAGGTTCCTAAGAGGACAGTCGAGTGGGAGGCTGGGGGCCTGGAAAGCATGGGCGTGGCCAGTGCCCCGAGGTCGGGGAGGGCGTGGGGATGGGACCGGAGGGGCCCTGTCATGTGGCCCACGAGATGGCCGCACTGTGCTCCTTGGCCTTCATGCGGAGGGCAGCGATGCTCGAGGTCTTGCGGTCTGGCTCGCCATTAAGCTCGTAGCCGTTGAGGCCCGGGCTGAGGCCTGCTGCTCCGAACAGGCCGCCCATGTGTGTCTGGCCCACGTGACTGCCAGCCCCAGAGACACTCAGGAAGTCGGTGACGCTGCTGGCCCCAGAGCCAGGGGGGTGGGCATGAGGGGACATGCAGGCGGGCACTGGGTCACAGGGGACCACGCAGGCTGGAACGGGCGAGGCAGCCCCATTGTTGCCAATCCAGGATGGGTTCTGAATCTGGGGAGAGGGAGGGAGAGATGTCACAGGCCGGCTGGGGTGGGGGGTGGGGGGAAATAGGGCGCTTCCCCTATCCCCTGAAAGACCACTCCCCACGTAACAGCCCAACATTATGAGGAAGCCATTCTGGAACTTAACATGGGAGCCTCTCAGTACTTTTATGCCCCCAGGAGGGCCTGGGTTTTATGCTTTGGCTCCTGTGTTCCCAGGGCCAGGCTAGCAGCAGATAGAAATTCCCTTTTAAGAACTGAACGTCAGACTTCATTGAGGTCTGGTAAAAGGGCCATCCCGTCCGGGGCCACCGCTAACCAGATGAGGACAGCCCCACCCCCGCCGGCTGGCTCCCTGATGTTACACACAGTTGCAGACTTCGTCTCTGCATCTGTGGACTCCTTGAGGTCAGTAACTGTGTCTTCCTCACCCGTGGCTCCTCCCTAGCCAGGCCCAGGGCCTCCTAGGTACCTGAGAAATGGGAGCTGACTCCACAGGAGAGCTTGGGGCTCTGGGCTTGCAGGGTGTGGTGTGGAGGGGCAGTGGGGGCCTAAGCCTCCCGGAAGCCAAGTCATGGCTGAGATTCGAGGGGCTGGCGCCCTTGAGGCTTCAGAGCTCACTCTGGACGGAAGGGGCTGCCTGGGGGGGGTGGGGGTGGATGGCGCCGACTGGACGCCCACATGCCTCAGGGGTGTGGAGGGCGCTCGGGCAGCATGGGGGCTGAACTGGACATCTCGTCTCCCATCCATGCAGCTGTAATCCCTTTCCCTTCCCCAGCTCCCACCTGTGGACCCCCTTTTCCTCTATGGGTCGATAGAGCCGGACTCAGCCAAAGAAACCTAACATCTCTCCAAGTGTCCTGGGCACAGGGCGCAAGTGTCCAGGGCGAGCAGGACGAGCTCAGAGGAGGAGATGGTGTCCCTCTCAGCGAGTGCGAGTGTGTCGGATTCCGGTGGCCCTCAAGCAGCTTTGCCGCCCGGCCTCCCAGCCCCAGGGTTTGGAGTGCACTCAGCCAAGGCATTTAAAAGCAGAGTGAGGCAGGAACTCTGCCCTTAGATCCCACAGGTTGTCATGGCAACAAGAACTGCTTGCAGATTGGCTTTGGTGCATTGGGTGATGGGGGATTGCTTGGCTTTCCCCCACCCCCTCTTTCAGGAAGTCTGGGCGTGTATATGTGTTGCTGCAGGTGAGAGGAATGAGCAGGCCCTGTGTGGTCTCACTCCTTCCAGCATGTGGGCAGCGGAGATCAAGGCCAAAGAGTGAGGGCTGGAGGTCCATCCTCTTGGGGACAGCAAGATGCTGGGTTTGGGGAGGGAGCGAGGGGAGAAAAAGATGCAATGACAGCAGGAGCGGAGGCAGATGGTGTGTGTATATAAGACACCCCCACGTTCCTCAGCCTCGCCCCCAAGCCTGACCCTTGACCCGGTCCGCATGAATCCTGGGAGGGGGAGGGGCACCGCTGGCCTTGGTGGGGTGCCCAGGTATGCCAGTATGGCCCTGGGAGAGCAAAAAGTAAAGGGGACTTAGGAAGGTCTGTGCCGCTGGCTCGCTGCTGGGTGGGGCTGGGCTTGGAGCTGAAGGTAGAGGCCATGACAGAAGGAGGACCGAGACGGGGGAAACGGCCACCTCTGCTGGATAGATTGAGGGGTGTCAGGAGTGGACTTGGCCAAAAGTAGATTTCTCCCAGCAACCTGGGTACCTGACATTATTCATACTACTTCTTTCCCTTTGCATCTCACTGGGGACTCAAAGGCCACTAGAAAGGGGGACTGGCTGACAGGCATCTAAGAAGACGATCAGTGGGGATGGAAGAAGAGGAGACCCAGACGCCTGGGGGAGCGGACGGCCCACAGAGCGTACTTTGTGAGTCTGTATAATTCACAGAGCACTTGTGCAGTATCTAGTTTAGATCTTACACCGCCTTTCAAAGGGGTTGGGGCAGATATTTTATAATGTCCAGTTTACAGAGGAAGAACCCAAGGCTCAGAGAGCTTGTGACTTGCCTAATGTGAGAAAGATCTGGAACTGGGAAGACAACCTGCCCTGGGACTCAGAACCCCGTGTTCATCCCAGCCTCTCCCCTCAAGTCTTCCAGATGTCAGGACTCCCTTTCCTGGGAACACTGATGGCTCCTGATGGCCTCAGCCTGCCTCGGTTCTGATGCCCATAGCAAAAGTGGCAAAAGCAGTAGAGGAGAAAGCCACCCTCATGGCCCCAACCTTCCCTTCCCTAAAGCCCAGCCAAGCCTGGGCCAATATGTGGGACAGAAATGGCTTTGGGCCTCCCACGTTCTGGTATAAATAGGCACACACCTGGACGGGGCCTGAAGGGACCATGGAGCCATGAGTCCCATCTCAGAGGACCTAAGTCCTTCTCTGAGGTGCCCGTTCTCATAGCATGGGGCTGGGGTCAGAGCAGGCGGCTCAGGGCAGGGACTTACCTGGGCGTAGTTCTCAGCTCGGGTGAGGAGGGGCAGCTCATAGGCAGTGGAGAAGTGGGTTCGGACCTGCTGCATCTGCCCAAATCGTTCCCTCTTCCTCCACTTGGCCCTCCGGTTCTGGAACCAGACCTAGAGGAGAAAGCAGTGTTGACAGGCGTCGGGCCCTGAGCCAGGGCCTCACCTTCAGGCGGTGCAAGCCAATCCCTTGAGCCCCAGCAGGACGTGGGGGGCTATAGGTAAGTGCTGCTTCGGTCTTCATCCTCGAGAGCTTACAATCTAGAATGATGACCTGGAAGTCAGGAAGGCAGCTCACCCCCGACTGGCCATGGGTATGCCCGTGGGCCAGGGACTTCATGTTTCCTAAGCTTCAGAGTCTAGAACAAGCATCACACATGCATGAAACTCATCACCGGTCACTTCGCAATCATCCAGCCAACCCAATACGTGGCCTCATCTGCTGTGGGCCACAGGCCCCTGTGGGGAGCCTGATAAAAGCTGTGAATGCCTTCTACTAGAGGATCACACACACGCGCATACACACACAGACACACACAGACACACACACACAGACACACACAGACACACATGCACACACATAGACACAGACACACACATAGACACACACACGTGCACACACAGACACACATGCACACACAGACACACACACAGACACGTGCACACACAGACACACACAGACATGCACACAGACACACGTGCACACACAGACACACGCACAGACACACACACAGACACACACACAGATACACACACAGACACACGCACACACATGCACACAGAGACAGACACATGCACACACAGACATACACACACACAGACACACACACAGACACGCGCACACACGTACACAGACACACACAGACACGCACACACAGACACACACACACAGACACACACACACACAAACGTGCACGCACACACGGTTCTGCCGGAGTTTTCCAAAGGGTTTATGGCTCCCTGGGGCCTATCAGCCCAGATTCCCTGCCTTCCTGAATGCCCTCTGCTGGGAAACAGTCTCCCAGCTCAGAGCCCCCTGTGTTGAAGGTACTGTGGATAACAGGGGTTCAGCTGGGCAACAGAGGCAATCAGGGATGGCTCCCTGGAGGGGAGGACTCGAGCTGGGCCTTGAGTGTTGGCTGTAGGGAGGGAAGGCCAGGCCTGAGTTTAGAAACAGTAGGGCGCCGCAGGAGACCTCAGGAGGCCACCCTGCCCTGTGGGGGGAGAGGGGGAGAGAAAGGGCTTGGAAACAGATGTGAGATTGTAGAGGGCCTTGCATGCCAAGTGAATGCCAGCCCTTGGTGCTGTCGATAGAGTTGTTGGCTGCAAACTTGGTGCAGGAGAGTGGCCTGACGCTGAGGAGGAGTGGAGCCCACCTGTCACTGGGCAGGGGTGGGTGGGGGGTTAGGGTGAGTGGGAACCTGACGAGGAGGGTGGCCTCTGAATCAGATGAGGGAGCTGGAATCTTTGGGGTTGGAAGGGGGTCCATTTCTTTTGCTGGCGCATTTCAGGCAGGCTGAGAACTTTCCCATGGCTCATAGGAAGAGCCACCTTGGGGCCTCCTACCCCTGCCCATGACTTGGGATCATCAGGTGGGAGAGGGGGTGAAAAGGAATCGGCTTCCAGGCCAGGAATGGCTTCAGGCTGAGCCAAAGGCAGACCTTGGAGCTTCCCAGAGGGAGATGTCTGTCAGCTTGATGTGCACCTGACAGCTGACTAAGGTGCCAGTGGGCACACCTCAGACAGCACACCATCAGCAGCCTCATGGGGGGGGAGCACAGAGCAGTGACAGGGAGCTCGGCTGCAAAGGCCTAGGCTCTGAGAGAGCTGGCTTTCCTCAGGCACAGTCCGGCTGCGCGGGAGGAAACGCTTCCCCTCTCCCATGACCAGTGCTGCTGCAGGGCATCTCCAGAAACAACTGTCAAGGAGAGCCCCAGGCTTCCTCATAGGAGGGGCTGGAGCCGGGCCTGAGGCAGGGCCGGGCCCCCGCAGGGCAGCCCCGAGGCTGCTAGGCCTGAGGAGCCTTCAAGTGTGGCCAGGAAACGAGTGTCCATTGCAGCGTTGCCAACAGCCTCGGTTCCTGCATCTGGAACATGGGCCAATATCTGCATGGACGGCCCCATAGGGATGGTGCCTCCATGGGCAGCAGGTGGGATAGACTTGAAATTTTATCACAGGTTTTCGAGTACCTCACACTTGTTTATTTACAGCTCCTGGCCTTTCTTGCTGTTTTTGCTAGAGGGAAGGAGTCAAAAAAAATGGAGTACGTGTGTCTCATGTTAGTGTGGGGAGAGTGGGGGTACGGAGGGTATGTGGGGGTACGGAGGGGGTGTGGGGCTACTACACCTCATTCTCCCTCCCTAGTGCCAAGTATCGTGTGCACCAGTGTGTACACACACACACACACACACACACACACACACACACACACTCTCTGGCCAACACTTCTTTCCGTCACTCCATCTCCCCCTCTGGACCCTGTGTCCTCCCTGGAGACTGGCCCTCTCCTGGGCTTGGGGTCTCAGCCCTGCCCCAGGGCCTCTCAGGGCCCCTTGCCCTCCGGGGGCTCTGGGGTCCAGGCCCATCCGCCTGCTGGGAGTTGGGGGCATATCAGGTCTCCTCTCTGCGCTGCTGAAACGGGATCCCCCTTTATCAGTGGCCTGGAATGGGGGGCTGGGGGCAGGATGAGAGACTGCATCAGAGGAGCTTGTTTTCATTTCATGTTTAATTTCCTGCAGGCTTAGCTCAGCCTTTCCCTCCTTCCTCCACCTCCCAGGGTTTTCTGTGGGGAGAGCCGGGGAGGAGGGGAGAAGCCCCCTGGAGGCATCAAGATGTCTTCTTTCTTTGGGTGGTGGGGAGAAGGCAAGAAAAAGGTTATGTTGCTGCCACTGCGGGGGTTTCCCTGAGTCTCTGTGGGCTGCGGTCCCTGTGGAGAGGTGCTGGCGGAGGTGTCACAGGGGCTCTGGATGGACGGAGAGGAAGGAGGCCAGTGTCCCAAAAGGGGCCTGGAATTGAGGGGAGGCGCAGGGTTGGGGGAGATGGAATGTGAGGTGGGGGGGCTGGCGCAAAGTGTGGGGGCGGAGGAGGCGGGGCGAGAGGGGAGACCTGGTTATCTAGGAAGATGGATGAGCAGGCGTGGGAGAGGCAGCAGAGATAGCGCCGTCTTTGGGAAAGGAGTGGACCGGGGTCAGGCTGAGGGCTTTATTTGAGGGCTAAAGAGGGAGCTTGTGGGAGGCGGGCCAGCTGTGGGGGAGCAGACCAATGGCAGCAGACCTACCCACCTCCTCCTCCAGTTCCTTCCTCCCGGGGCCTTACCCTGTGTGTGAGGCTGGGGCTTTTCTGCCCAAATCAAGACTTAAGTTAGCCTCTCCGGCCTTCAGCCTTCTCACACATAAATTGGGGGTATCCTCACAGGCCGCTCCTGTGCTGACATTTGTGGGCCCTGAGGCTCCGAGTTTCCCTCCATTTCTGACCCCTGGAGCCTGGGATTCTGAGAGCCCCCGCCCCAGATGCTCTGTGCACCCCAGGCTGTCCTCACTGTACAACCCCAGGAAGGAGAGCGGACCGTGCGGTGCCGGCCTTTCAGTCTGTATGTCTCACCCCAGGACCACCCCAGCACGGGCCCACTCAGCACAGGCCTCTCCCCATGGAACCAACTGTCTTGGCGGAGGGAGGCCTTGCTAACCGCAGCCCATCTGGGGCCAGGGTGGGGTGGCCCAGGGCGCGGGAGGGAGGGAAGGAGGGAGGCCTCTGTGTTATTGTCTTCAGACACCAGCTGTGGAGATCGGAATCCCAGACAGCAGAGAGGGGCCCCCTCAGCCCCCTGGAGCAGGGCCAAGCCCCAGGCTCCTTCCCAGGAAAGGTCCATCGCGGCGCCCCCATCGCCTCCTCCCTGTCCCCACCGCCACTCGACGCCAGGCACCTGGCTTCCCACCAGCTGAGGATGGGCCCCGAACTAACTCAACAGAGGCAGGCAGGGGGTTCCATCACCACTCCCTCCACCCCCCAGGGCACTGTCAGGCTCAGGGCTCAACCCAGAGGTCTGACGCACATGAAGATCCCACCCACCCTGCTGCCTTTATACAAAGAGAAGTCTCGGAACAATCTGGCACATGTCTTGGTCCAGCAAACTAAAGTAAAAGAAGCCGTGGGATGGAACTCCGGAGCCCTGGCTTCTAGTCTCAGCACTGCCAGTGAGTTGCTGTGCCTGAAGTCCCCTGATCACAGGCAGTCATTTTCCACCTCTGGGCCTCTTCTTCTTCGTTATCAAACGAGGGGGCCAGGTGATCCTTCCCGGCGCAAACATTCTATCATTCTATGACCCTCCCCTTAGGTGATAAGACATGCAACCCATTAGGGTTTCCCTTTCTGCCTTGGCTGCCAGGGAGCTCAGCGTTGCAATTTGTGCTCAGTGACAACTATGATCGTAAGCCTAGATTTTTGACATAATTACCTTCCCGTTTCATGAAATTGTTCTTGTTCTTAAATGAAAATAGCAAATCTTTAGTTGTAAGCTGCCTCAGCTCCATTTTTGAAAGTAGGCATAAATTGCGGGGGGCGGGGGGGAGTATGTGTGCATGTGCAGACAGAATACCCTATTTTAGGTGGTGACTGAAAAATGCCAGACGTGCCCCAGCGTCATTTCCGTGTCTTGTACTGAGAGCCATCCTTCTTTCAATACTAAGTGAATTCTACTCCTGGGCATTCCCACCCATTTGTTAGGAACTCACACATGCTCACACACATGTATACACTTCCTGCCCAGGAAAGGAACCGGTTTGTCCCACACCAGCCCAGCCCTGGGGAGGAATGAAACAGGCAGCCTGCTCTCGGGTACTTACGGTTATACAACCTGACTATTCAGAATCCCTTCGGGTACCCGAAGTTCATGCATGGCCCCATATTTACTGATAACTGGCAGTCGTTTTTCACATTAGCTGTTGTAGACGAAAATGTGTCTGGCCTAAATTACAAATACCTCTCTGCATTATTAAACAGAACATGGACGCGAGACATGAACCTTGTATTCACGCCTAACGCAGCAGGGGGCGCCCTTGGGCCTGCTGTGGAATCAAGGGCTTTTGTCCTGGCACTGAGAAGCCCGCTGAGCTGAGCTGAGCTGCTTTAGAAACAAAACAAATAAACAGAAAAAGATTTTTTTCTTAAGCTGTTGATTTCCCTAACCCACTGGAGGGGGAAAAAAACCTGCTATCTGACAACATCTTATTTGCTATTTCTAACATGCTCTGGAATGGAAAAGCAGACTGAGCGTGGTATTGATTTTGTGCTCAGCTGAAGTTTGAGCTCTAGTGCATGAATTTTGTCACCTGCGTTGGGGTACTCAAAGGTCTCGGCTTCCTTTCTGATTCTTTGCTGAATTTCATGCAAGGTGAGGGAACGCACTTCTCTGGTCAAAAGGGGTCAATCGGTCCACAGATATTTCTGTTTTGCCCATGTTACTCTGAGTTTGGCCTTCTCTAATTGGTAGGAATTACAGTGGTGAACAACTAGACAGTCCTGCCCTCAAAGACTTACTTTCTAACGGGAGGAGACACAGATAAAATACTTTAAGACAGTCATAAATTCTACAAAGAAGATAAAATAGGATAATGTGCTAGCAGGTAAGCTGGTTTGGTTGTGTTGTGTTGTGTTGCATTGCATTGGGTTGAGTTGTGTTGGGTTGGATTGTGTTGAGTTGTGTTGCACTGTGTTGGTTTGGGTTGAGCTGGGTTGAACTGGGTTGAGCTGTGTTGGATTTTGTTGGGTTGGGTTGGGTTATGCCTTGTTGGCCTGTGTTGTGTTGGGTGGCTGGGTGGTAGCAGGGGACCATTGCCATGGTGGTCAGGAAGACTTCTCAAAGGAGGTATGTCTAGTTGGGACCTGAAAGCCAGAGGAGTAGGTGGGCCATCCTGGGCAGAAAACAGAGCTGGATTGTGCCCTATTTCTGCCCATCAAGCTGCTGTGGCTGCCTTTAGGTTTATCCTGTTTCCTTTCTAAGAGACAGGCCTTCTAGATCAGAGACCAGACATCTTCTCCTTCTTGAAAGGGCCTGGACTCTCACACCACATAGAGCCCAGAAATGCAGCTAACAGGCTTCCTAGCCCTCTACCAAGGCCCCTCCTCCTTTCACTCCTCCAACCAGAGCAAAAGCCTGATATTAAAGTGGATAAAAGCAGACTTGTTCTGGCAGGAGCAGGGGTGTGAGAGGCAGACTGGGAGCCTCTCTTTGGTGAGGTGAGGAGGGTGTGCCTGAGGGACAGTCAGGCAGTCTCAGCTGGAGCCACCAGCCCAAGGGCAGGCCCTGCTCTCTCTTCCCGCCCCAGACGCACTCACTGACCTGCACGCGGGCCTCGGTCAGGTCCGTCCTCATGGCCAGCTGCTCCCGCGCGTACACGTCGGGGTAGTGGGTTTTCTGAAAGACCTTCTCCAGCTCCTCCAGCTGGTAGCTGGTGAAGGTGGTTCGGTTCCGCCGTTTCTTGCCTTTGTTGCTCTCCGAGTCGGCCTTCTCCAGTGGGCTGGGGAGGTCGGCGCTGGCCCGGTCCTGGGGCCCCTTCACCCCAGCCTCCTTCACACTGAGGTAGCTGCTGTCCATCCCCACGGTATCAGAGTCAGGCGGTAACTCTGGCTCATTCAGGGAGCTCTCTTTGGCTGAGGGAGTAGAATGCAAGGTCAGAAACCAATGGCTGAATCAAGTAAGAGAGGAGGGAGGGATGGGGAAGCCTCCCCCTGCCTTTCCCCTCTCAGGGGTATACACTGGATGCGAGGTCAGGAAGCCTAGGTTCTAATCCTGGCTTTCCGTTAATATACTGTGTGACCTTGGGCAAGTCTCTTTCCCTCTCTGAGCCTCTTTGACCTTATCTCAGAAAGAGCCCCTTTCAGCATCAATGTTATGTGACTCTGAGTCAACCAATCTGACCTCTATGACCTTTAATTCCCACCCCCCACTGACCCCAGGATCCTCCCTATAGATGGACCCCCCTTTGCCAGAACTTCTCCTTTGGGCATCGAGGATGCTGACCCGGTGCCTCATATCCCTGGTGGGGTGGAAAGCTCATTCAGCAGCCATGTCTGGCCCAACTGGGTCTGGCATGAGGAGGTGAGGCCAGCATCGAGGCAGACAGGAATGCCCCTCCTTTCCTGGCCTGGTCCTGTTTGGGGTTCAGCAGGAGCTGTGGAAATTCTGCCTCAAGAATCCAGTGTTGAGGAATCTTATCCCCTTCCCCCCCACACTGGCCTCACCTACTGTCCAAGCAGTGTCCTGCCCTCTCCTTGTGGGCCCTGCTAGATTTACACAAAGCTCGAGTCTCAGTGCCTCCTCCCGTTGTCACCCCCGCCACTACCGTCTGACAGAATGGAGCTCTCCCTCCAGATTCCTAGAAGCTCAGAGCTGAAAAGGACAAGTCAACCCATGCAGGTCAAGGATGAGGAGGCAGAAGCCAGGGTGGGAGGGTGGAATGGAAGTAGCTTGTTCACGTCCACAAAGCCTAGTTAGCATCCTGGGCAGACATGCTGGCCTCTGAGCCGGACACTGGGGTGTGACTCCCACAGGAACGACTCTCCCGCTGTGTGCTTTGGACAGTTTGCCTCAGTTTTCCGCTCTATACAATGGGGATGAAGATGCCCGTAGGATAGGTATCCTCATAGGGTAGTTGTGGAAATAAAGAGGTCAACATGTAAAGCATTCAGCACACTGCTGGCCGTGTAGGTTTCTGCTGCCGTCTTTCTCAATGCTGGCCTGGACTTGCGAACAGCAGAGGACTCTGAACCTGGAGAAGTCCTCCGCGTGGGCAGACCCTCCTGGGCACCTGGGTGCAGGGGCACAGGCAGCACTGCAGGAAGGGTGCCGGGCTGGTGTCCGGAGATGGGTGTGAGCTCCTCTCTGAGCCACACTGTCTTGTCTGTGACTCTTGCGAAGTGTGAAGAGCGCTTGACAAGACTTTCCCCATGCACAAGCTCTGATCATCACAAGCATGAGGGTCACTCTGACCCTCGGTTTCCTCTTCTGACGGGCATTAAGTGTCAGGACGATGCCTCTGGCCCAGGTCTCCTGACTCTGTCCAGGTCCTGGGGGCCGAGGCTTCAGGCTCACTCTCATCCCTGGCTTTCTATGTACACTGGGGGCTCTCCTCACGCTGGGGAAGCCGAGCGACACATTTTGCTTCTGTCATTCGCACCTCCCTCTCCAAGATACCAAGGAAAGCGGATGGAGGTGAGTGGTTCTGGAAGCAGCTTTGGGAGGACATTTCTGAGGGTCGTTACCAGTGCTGATGCCATCGGGATGGCGGGATGGCCCGCAGGCATCACGTATGACACCCATGTGAGCCAGGCACACGCAGATTGCCAAGGCTTCAATGACAGCATTGTGCAAACTGCAGCTGGCAGTCTGGCCAAGAGCTTTCAGCAAAGATATTTATCTTCCTGGCAGACAAATAAGTTTTATGTTTTGGGTGTTTTGTGTTTTTTTTTTAAGAGAAGAAACCCCACTCAGCCTCACCAAAAATAAACATCTTTGTTATGCAACTTCCTGGAGGCCAGACCGGGAGGGGGCAGCCCCCACCCCTCCTGCCCTAGCCCTGCTCCCCTGGCCCCATCCCATGACCCTGTGGACCCTTATAGCATCCTCTGGCATCCGTCCTTGGGGATTGGGACCACCCCACACAGCCATAGCGGCTGGGCTGCCGAGAGGGAGGTCCGTGTTATAGAAACTGAGGGTTGGTAGGGACCAGCCCAAACTCCTAGTTTTAATGGCGGGGCGGGGGAGGTGAGAGGGGTGGTAAGGCCAGAGAGAGAGCAGGGAATATGTGCTAATTGGCGGGAGAGTATGGCCTCTCACCTGGTCCTTTCCTTAGGGAGGGCAGCAGAGGCAGAGGAATCCAGGGGCCTCATGTAATCAAGGAGCCCCACTGTGGTCATCCTGGGGGCAGAAGGAACAGCCCCTGAGGACGACGGAGTAAGGACACAGCCCCTGAGAGAAACCCCTCAGCGCTGAGCTGGTTCTAGGCTTAGCCTGTCTAACCTTCCATAGCGGGAAGTAAAAATAGTTTCCCCAGCCCCAGCCACCCAATGGGACCCAGCGAGCGAGAAGGGGAGAGATGGGGAGACAGCACTGTGTGTGCAAAGGCCACCGGACCAAGAGTTGGGAGATCCACTCTCGGTCCCAGCTCCGGCACAGTTGGACCACAGCTTCAGGTGACTCATTTCACGTCAGAGTCTCGTCTACAAACGGGGGGAGCAGGCATGTCCAATCTGGAGTGGGGAGAGCAGACAGGGGTGGTGTCCCACACACCTCAGCCCAGTGGAGGATTCCCCGCCCCCATCTCAGTCACCAGTGGACCTTCCCTTAGGACCAGGATGGGGAGAAGGATGGGGCATGTGGGTACCCAGGCAAATGTCACTGGGCTGGAAAGGCTGAGAGATCAATGGGAGTGGTGCTTCTGGACTCAAAGAGGAAAAAAATGCCTCCTCATCTCAGTCTTAATGATTGGTCATCTTACTTTAAATCCCGAGGCAGGGGTTCCCTAATTTAGACAACAAAGAAGAATTCCCCCAGGGTTCTGTGGTCCTCCCAACTGGTCCGAACAGCAAGCCAAGGCCCTCTCAGGCACTCAGTCCAAAGGTGCCAGACTGGAGAGCACCTATTTCAGCCTCCTTCCACCCCACAGCATCTCCACCACGGGCTGTCACCCAGGCTTTGGGGACAGAGAACTTACTGCCCCCAGGACAGCTGGACCATTCGTCCAGCCCATGTGTGTGTCTCACATAAGACTGGCTCGTTGGTCCTGGTTCTGATCCTCCAGGCCCTTCTTCAAGACAGCCCTGTGGATACTGAGAGCCGGAGGTCATACCTCTCTGAGTCTTCCTTGTCCTGACTAAATAGTTGTGGTTCCTACTGCTGTTGCTCAGGTGGCCCCCAGCGTATTGAGCCTGTTTGAGACAGGTGGGTACCAGGGATGGGCTGGGTGACAGTGCTGGGCTTGGGCAAAGCCAGCAGATTGCTCTCTGACTAGATGATCCTGAGAGGCTGGGAGGAGAATCAGCATGGTGGCCTGAGGCCAGGGTGCTGCGAGGCTCCGACTCACTGTGCAGCGCCCTCCTCAACAAAGACAGCCGCTGAAAACAGGTCCCACAACTCAGGCTGACATCCTTCTGACCAAAGGAAACCACTGACCTCCTGGGTCCCCCTCACACCCACCTCCAGCCATCTGTCTGGAATGTCGCTTCTTTCCAGCTGACCTAGTCCAGTCAAGCACCAGTATCTCCAGGAAGCCCTCCCAGACTGCAACAGCCATAGAGATCCTTGCATCTTCCGCTCAACTGCTCCAATTACTAGTTTCTGACTAGTAGATCATCAAGCCCTGGATGTCCAGCTCCTGCTGTAGAATGTCCTGAGGCTCGGGACCTCATGCCATTTGTCCCTTTTCAGCCCAGGGCTTACTTAGCCCAGGACGGGGCAGGAGACACACATGCAGTAAGAAGTTGCTGAAGAATAAATGCACACTTTCTACCCGACATAACTGAGCTCTCACTCTGTCCAGCTACCTTTGTGCACCCATTGTGTGCCAGCGCCCTACAGCGAACATGCAGAAAATATTGCTGAACAAATGAGTGAACCAATTCATCCTGGTAGACAATGAGGAGCATGGTGGATAGGATGCATGAAAAAGAGGCACGCGATGACTAATGCCGCCATTAAAGGTTGACAGCTGAAGCGGGAGGAGGGAATGAGATCACCGAGGGAGAGAGGGTAGAAGACCAAGACAGACATTGAAGGATGTCTCCATGCAGGGAGTAGCAGGGAAGCAGCAGGGAGGGGCCAGGAGGCAGAAGGCAAAGCAGAGAGACAGGCTTCACAGAGGGGGCTTGGGAATTTCAATGTCCAGGAAACCCAGTACAGCATCTGCCAGGAACCAGCGCCACACCCACCATGCTGCCACATCGGGGTAGAGGAAAGGCCACTGGGGGACCCTCAGTAGGCCCAGCGGCCAGGCCAGCCTTCTTCAGGCCCGTGGCACCCAGCACTGGCATGAGGCTGAGCAGCCACACGCCCTACCTGCCCGCAGGTCCAGCTCCTCCCCTGCCGTCCCTAAGGCAGCTCCTGTATAAACCCTGTCCTGGCACTCCGCCGATATCCCTCTCTTCGTGGGCTTTGTCCGGCCCAAGGCTCTGTAATCCCAATCTGCGTCTTCCCAGCAGAATGTCTTGATGTGGAAATAAACCCCAGACTACCCAGAGGAATCAAGTGACGTGCATAAAATATCAAGAGCAATCACAGCCTGACTCCCAGAAGGTATGCCTGCCAGGGTGGCCATGATGGTATCGCAGGCCCTTCAAACAGTCCTTGGTAAGTGGTATTTCCATCGACCCCCTCTGAGGAAGTGGGAAGCATTTGGTTCAAAGTTCTTTCTTAATCAGGAGCTCCAGAAGGCCTTTCAGCCTCTGCCTGAACCGCTTCTGGGAGCCGCCTGGTCTGCTTGCTGGACCATCCTGGCGATTGGATTTCGAAATAGAAAACCTTCCTTCATTCCCTCTACCCTTGTGTCTTGGTTCAACTACATGGCGTCACTCTACTCCAGTCTAACCTTTTTTTATTTTTTATTTTTGACATGAAAGCCCTTGAGAGGTTTCCAAAGGTGGCTGTGATGTTCGTTTTTTTATGACTGTGATTTAAAGAGAAATTATTTTTATGACTGATTTATTTCAAAAGAACGCACTTCTGAAGCCATTTGGGGAGAGGGTGCCGGAGGCATCTCTGTGTGTATTCCTTCCGAATGCACAAGTGTGTGTGCCCTCGGGCGTGTGGCACGGTTGGCAGCTGTGCATGGGTGTGGGGAACATATGTGTAGTTGCCTAGGGAGTGTGCACGCTTGTGTGGTCAAGGGCAAGAACACAAATGGGAGGCGTGTGCCGGAATGTGTGTGTGCTATTGCGGGTATGTGTGAGCGTGCATTCCCCTGCAGACATGCGTGGGTGGGTATGGACATGGGTAATGTGTGTGTGTGTGTGTGTGTGTGTGTGTGTGTGTGTGTGTGTGTAGTTGTGCAGAGGCCCTTGCATATGGAGTATATGTCAGAGGGGTCTGAGTAATTTTATCCTCCATGGTTTTGATTACATCTATTTTTCCTCCAAACATCTGCTTTGTGGGGGACAAGCCGCTTACTCTGTTCTTGGGTGAGTTGGCCTCACTCACCCTATGGCAGAGAGCACAGCTCCGATGTAATCTCCTTAAACAAAACAGGCCAGCGTGAGGCCCTTTCATGCTATTTAAAGGGCACTGACTAAACCCACTGCTGTCCAAACAGTCGTGTGGAGGTGGGGTGGAGGTTAAAGGTTAGCCATTGATCATGTCCCTGGCCCACCTCATCTGCCACCGAACTCTGTCCAGAGCTCAGCTTGATGTCTGTAGGTTAGCTCCAGACCCTGTAAATAAGGCTGAAGGGGCAGCAGTAACTAGGGTGCCACTTCAGCAAACATGCATGGAGTTTGCCTGTACGCACCGGTGGAGACACGGTCCCTGCCTCCAGGAGCTGCCAATCTGCAGAGGAGAGTGGGAGGCGGAAGGGCGGGTGCTCTGGCCAGCCACCCACAAGGCAGCCAGGTGCTCCCACTCACCAGCATGCACAACCCAAGCCCGAAAAATGCTTCTCCAAACCTCTGAGAAACGGTCACAGGCCACAGGAGGCTAAGGAGACACGAGGACTGAGTGTAACGTGGCAGCCTCCAGGAGGTCCTGGAATGGTGAAAGGACATTCGGGAAAAATTAGTGACACCTGAATAAGGTGTGGGGGAGTTAACAGGAATATATATATATATATATATATATATATATATATATATATATATATATTCTAAGAGGGCAAAATATTTGAACAGACATTTCACCCAAGAAGATATACGGGTGGCAAATGAGCATGAAAACATGCTCAACATAATTATCCATGATGGAAATGCAACCTAAAAGGCCAGTGAGATATCACTACACACCTACTGCAATAGACATGGAAAACCTGACGATACCACGTGATGGCGAGGACACGGAGCAACTGGAACTCTCTCGCACATCGGTGGTGGGAAAACAGGGCGGCAGTGTCCGATGTCATTAAACATACACTGACCGCATGACCCAGCAATGCCACTGCTAGGCATCCACTCTAAAGAAATGAAGACATTTTTGGGGCAGTGGGGGAAACACCAAACCTGCATACAAATGTTTATAAAAGCTTTGTTCATAATTGCCCCAAACTGGAAACAAGTCAAATGCCCATTAACAGGTGACTAGCTAAGCAAACTGTGGTGCAGTCATGCCACAGGACAGTACTCAGAGATAAAAGGAATGGCTATGGACACAAGCAATGGCATGGATGAGTCTCAAAGGCAGCATTGGGTCTGTAAAAGAAGCCAGTCTCAAAACGTACATGATGTAGGACTTCACTTATTTAGTATCTGCCATTCTGGGAAAGGCAACGGTATCAGGAGTGTGAACAGATCACTGCCAGGGGATGGGGGAGGGCGTGGGTTTGACCCAAAGGGCTACACAGGTGTGTGGGACCATCCTGTGTCCCAAAGGTGGTGATGAATGCATCAATCTGTACGGGAATGGGTTAAAATTCATAAAACTGTACACCCCCCCCCAAATTTCAATCTTACAGCGTGTTATTTTAAAAATCAAAGAGGTATAAACTACAGAGAAAATACAAAATTGTATTTAAATATATTAAAGAAAACTTAAAGTAAAAAGTTTGTATGTCTTTGCCCAGATATCCCACTTCTAGGAATTTGTCCTAAAGTAATCATTATGGATGGGCACAAATAATTAACCAGCAAGGCAGTCCATCGTGACATTATATAGAAAAAATGAAAATAAGCAAAATATCTGGCAAGGGGACATGGATTAAATAAAGGATGATATTTCCATAAATGGAAGATCCATGCTGATATTCTTTATTCTGCAGACTGTTTCTTTCTTGGAATTTAATGCACATTCTTATGTATTTATTTAGGTTTTTTTCCCCTCTTTGTCTATTGTCTCTCTCTCCCTTCCACAAAATAGGGAATATATCTGAATATAGTATTTGCTTTGTTTACCCCTTCTGTCTAATGCCTACTATTGTGGCTGACATGCAGTAGCCAAATGAGTGAAGCTGATGTTACAGAAAAATAGCATTTTAGTACCTGGAAAGATGTTCATGATATATTAAGTAAATCTCGTCTTGAAAAAAAGGGGGAGGGGTGGAGTTTCATCCTTGGAAAATACTAGAAGTTTCCAGAGGTAAGAATACAGGTATAGGGGTTCATTTTGTTCCTTTTTTTTTGTTTTTCGGGGCTGAATTTTCTATTTGTCCTACTTGAACAGGAATTGCTTTTATCATTCTAGAATACTATTTGAAAGCCCCTGTCAAAATCCCGAATGATGCCTGCGTTGGTTGGGTCCTGGGCTCTGCTGTGAGATTTCAGGACTCAGAAAGTGAGCATGACTTGGAGTGGGGGGGAGGAAGAGCAGGAAGCCTCCAGAGAAAGCCCCCTTGTGTGGCGGGCAATGGCCTCTGTCCCCACAAAATGGAGACCCCCTGACTCTGAGGCCTCTTGACACTTGAGACTCTAGAGCTCAATGGCTTCCTCTGCCTTCAGGTTCACTACCCTCAAATACAAGACAGAGTCTAAAATCCACACATCTACTCATATCATGACTCTCTAAAGGTTTTCACTGGCTCCCAGAGCCCTCACTAGGACTGCTACATAAAATACAGGGTGCTTAGGGCCGGCCGAGTGGCGCGGTGGTTAAGCGCTGGCTTGGGAAGCCAGCGGCCCCGGTTCGGTCCCACATATGAGGGCCAGTGACACTGCCCTCAACAAACAAACAAACAAACAAACAAAAAAATACAGGGTGTGTAGTTAAATTAGCATTTCAGAGAAAGTGACTAGTTTTTTATTATAAGTATGTCCCAACTATTGCATGGGAAATACTTACCCTAGAAGTTATTCATTGTTTATTTGAAATTCAAATTTAACTGAGTATCCTGGTTTTGTTGTTCGTTTGTTTTTGGCTAAATCTGCCAGCCCTACAAATTAGGCTTATGGTGGCATTCAGGGTTCCCCAGGCAGGACAGGACCCCGCTGCCTCACAAACTTCCATCCTCCCACACCCATCCCCGCCCTGGCTGCCAGTTCCCCAGAACGGCTTCCATACCCGAACATATTGCACCCGGGGCTTCGGGCTTCTACATTTCTGCATGCACCCTTCCTTCTACATGCTATGTCTTCTGCCCTCCACACACCTGGCTAATGACTCCTACCTCTATGTCACTCTCTGTAACTTTGGTGGCTTCTTTTTTCTCATTACACACACTTCTCTATGTTCTATATGAAAAAAAATTAAAAACCAAGACAAAGCAAAAGAAGAAAATGATCCCACACACACACACGGGAAAATTTTTTGTATAAGTTGTTTTTTTTTTAACCAACACTCTCCTGTGTACATCTCTCTATGCTGCTCTATATTCTTCCACTACATCATTTTTAATGGCTGCATAGTATTCCACCTCATGGACCAACTATTTTATGAAATCGGTCATCTACTGTTGGACACACAGGTTTCTGATTCTTTAAAATTATAACAGGCCTGTGATGAACATCCATTGAATGAAATCCCTCAATACATTCACGGTGATTCAATTAGAAGGAGCTCCAAGAACTAGAAATACGAGTTAAATCATACACACACCTTAGGACCTCTGATAAGTATGGCTAAACTGTCTTCTAGAAACATGCCAGTTCCCTCAGGAGCCAGCGGTGCGCCCACCTGCGTCAGGGCCGGAACCAGTCACAGTGTTTGTAAAATCTTTGCCAGTGTAATGGATGAAAGCGAAATCTTGTTTGGATTTGCATCTTTAAAATTACCAGTGAAGTTAAACCTTTAACTTGTTGCATTTCTTCTTTTGTGAATTGCTTCTACTGGGCTTCCAAGGTTGTGTGAGGGTGGCTCCTCCTTCCCTGAACCCCAGGCTGGCTTACCTCTTAAATACTGAATTCCCTGCTTTAGAGCACCGGTTTACCAGCCTGCTCCCCACTAGGCTGTGAGCAGTCCAGGGCAGTCCCCCCCAACCCCGATGCACTGCTGGGTCCTGAGCCAGGGCCTGGGCTCCTGTGTTTGGTAGCACTGGCGCAGCTTTGCACACCCTGCTGAGGGTGACAAGGATACCTGTAGGAAAGGGACCCAGGCCTTGGGCCCTCAGCACACACTGCTTGTGTGGGTGGGGTGGCTGTGGCATGGGGGTGGGAGAGTGGACTTTGCAGGATGAGGGGCCTCAAGGAAACCAGCCATAGGGCAGGGCTGGAAGGACCAAGGGTGGCCCTGCGGCTTCTGTGATCGTGGATGAAACTTGGATTTTTGTTTCCTCAAAATCAATCAGTATTGCCTGAATCCCTGCCAGCGATGGGGAAAAAGGGGTTATGGAGAGGGCACGGCCTCTGCAGGAAGCCAAGACTGAGGAGGAGTCACTGGGTCCTGGGAGACTGTGCTCTCCACAGGGCAGGTTTCCTGGCCCCTGCAGGAAAGTTCAAGGGCCACACACCCTGGTGGCCAGGATCAAGGCTGCAGTTTCTCACACTGGCCACCAGGAGGCACTGCAGTCCCAATAAAGTTCTGGCCCAAGGTGGTGCCCCAGGGCCCCAGTTCCCCATGAGATTTCTAGAATTTGGTGAAAGACCAGGCCCTACCTGAGAGGGTTTGACAAACAAGCAGTTATTCAGCCCTACTGTGCCTGCTGTTGTCCTGGCACTACAAGGGGCACAGAGTTGGGAGAGGTCGGTGCCTGGCCTTCTCCACAGAGCTCTTTGCTCTTCTACCTCTGAGGGTTTTCATGTTCTTGACTCATTTTGATCCCCTCAGAATTCCCACAGGGTGGCCCTCATGAGTATCCTCATTTTACAGATGGGAAAACAGAGGCTCAGAGAGAAGGGACCCATCTAATGTCACCAGCAACTGAGTGGCAGGCCTGACCTGAGCTCCTTTATTACTCAGAGTGGCCCGCCTTTGTGGCAAGCCTGGGGGGGTCCTTCGCACTCCAGCTGCTTGCAGATAAACTGAGCAAACCTCCCCACGACCCCCGTTTTTTCGCCCAGTTGGCTTTCCATGTGACTGGCAGGTCTGTTGCCAACTCCTCCGTGGGCTTTCCCCGAGGGAGGCATCAGCAGAGGCAGGGTGATAGCTCCCTCCTCCATCCTCCACCCTCAGACAGCCCTCTCTGTTATTCCCACAGAGGGGTCGGGGTGGCGGGGGGAGTCTTTCTCTGGTCCAGAGGGTGGAGGGGGCTTTCTGGAGCTAAGGAAGGAAAAGGAATTAGCACTGAGCTCTCCCTAGAAACCAGGAACTGTGCCTTGTGCTTCACCCAGTACCAGGGTATCTATCATGCCATCACCGCTACGATTATTGACTCTTTACAACAACCATGTAAAATAACCCCATTTCACAGCCCAAGAAACTGAGGCCAGAGGGAGTAAATGACTTGTCTCAGAATATACAACTGGTAAGAGGCAGAGCGAGGGTTTGAACCCCAAGCCTGAGGCACTTCCTCTGGGCCCTCCTGGAGGGGATACCCTGTGTGGGGCAGGACAGCCAGAAGATAGGTTCGAGGTGGCAGGAGAAAAGATGGGGAGTCACAGGAGAATAGCTCCTCACAGGTGCCTCTAAACCGGCTCCATCTCACCCCACCTCCAGCGCTGGTCCTGAGAAAACTGCCCAGATGGAACTTCAGTGAACACTTCGGACCTCAAATATGGACCAACGGGTTTCTTCCATCCCCCAGCTTTACACCCAACTTTCTTGTTATCACCCTGACACTGTCTTGGTTTGCATTCATTCTCCACTCAACACTGAAGTTTTAGAGGTAAAGAGGCATATGTCTGCACTTTCTCTTAAACAGTTCTGAAAGAAATAACATATATATATATATCAATACAGATACAATATGAACATAGAGAGAAGACGCAAGAGAGCTTGATCCCACAAATATGGTAAAATGTTAACATTTGGGGAATTGGCATAAAGGGCGTCTGGGAATTCTTTGTACTTGTAACTTAAAGTCTGAAATCATGTCAAATTTTAAAAATGTTTTAAAAAAGAAATACGTAGATGAATGGGAAGAAACCACTGTATGCAGAAATCCCAACTCTGAAGCATTTGTAGTCATTTGAATGGGACCCAGACTAGAGTTGAGTTAGCAGCTGCCTGCCTGCCCCTCACCATCCACGGCTTGTATAGGCGGGCATGCACACTGCCATCGAAATCGCCAGATAAACGCCAACTCGGGGACAAACTTGACCTCCCCGACCATTTAGAAACCTTCACTTCCACAGAAGGCCCTGGTGACCCAGCGAGAGCACGTGGTTCCTGTAACGGCTCCTCTGAGGCCTGAAGGAGGCAGCGTTTTGTTAGCTGAGGTCAAGCTACTGTTGGAACTTCAAAGTAAAAAAAAAAAAGTGCTTTATATTTTGAGCCTAAATGTCGGCTTTCCTATAGTTAGTCTAAATGAGTAAGGTTTCCTTGTATTTAAAAAAAAAACAGTGCTGGGCTGGCCGAGTGGCGTGGTGGTTGAACACTGGCTTGGGAGGCCAGTGGCCCCGGTTTGGGTCCCACATATGAGGGCCAATGACACTGCCCTCAAATAAATAAATAAATAAATAAATAAAAAGTATTTATAAAAAAAAAAAGTGGGCCGGCCCAGTGACGCAGTGGTTAAGTGCTGGCTTGGGAAGCCAGCAGCCCCGGTTCAAGTCCCACATATGAGGGCCAGTGACACAGCCCTCAAAAAAACAACAAAAAAACAAAAACAAAAAATAGTGCTTAGAAAGAAAGCCGACTGACAATAACTAACAGATGGGAGCAGCCCCAGTGTCTCATCAGTGGGTGAATGGATAAGCAAACTGGTGTATACAATACAGTGAAGTATTATTCAGCAGTAAAAAGAAGGCAGTTCTGACTCATGGATGAAGCATGAGGATGTGCTGAGTGACATAAGCCAGTCAAAGACAAATATGTGTGACTGCACCCATATGAGTACCTAGAGCCATTAACTTCATAGAGACAGGAAGTAGAATGGTGGTGGCCCTGGGCTGGGGGTGGGGGCGTGTGTGCCTTCATGGGTACAGAGTTTTAGTTTTAGAGTTTAATGGTACGGAGTTTCAGTTTTACAAGATGAAAAGAGTTATGGAGATGGATGGCCGTAATGGTTATATTTATCAATATATTTAATACCACTGAACTGCATACTTAAAAACGGTCAAGATGGTAAATTTTATGTTATGTGTATTTTACCATAATTTTAAAAAAATTGGAAAAAAAAAAGAGAAAAGAAAGCCCACGAGGCAGTGTCCCTTAGGGCCCTCGTCCTGCCTTAGCGCCCATGGCCCATTTGCGTCTCGGTCCTCTCTGTCCCCAGCTTAGCCGCTGAGTTCTTTTTCCTTGCCCTCCCCTCCACTCTGCGCCTTGGTTTGCCTCTGTTCATTCCGAGTCTCTCATTTTTTCATTCGCTGAGTGCCTCCCCGTAGCCATGGCCTCAGGGAGGGGACAGACAAGTAACAGCATGGCCGAGTATTACGGGGCCTGAGGGCAACAGCTCCGCACCCCAGGCACAGTGACTCCACGAGGAGGAGGGTCAGCTCTGGTGAAAAGGTCAGAAGAGGCTTCAGCGACGCACGGCCTTGAACCAAGTATTGAAAACCAAAGAGGTCTTGGCAAACATGTTCTATTTTTAGTAAAACAGGACACTCCCAACTCCCCAACTGAGCTGGTCATAAATTACCAGGCGAGTAGTCTTAGGGGCTTCCCACCAGGGCTGGTGACAACACGAAAAGCAACAATAACATCATCCCTTGTGTTAGAGCGGTGCTGACCCATCCACTCTTGCATTTGATCCTCCCTGGATGTCCAGGAGGTCAGGTTTGTTACCCATTTTACAGAGGAAGAAACCGAGGTCCAGAGAAATTTAAGAACTTGCTCAGGTCACATAGCTAGGAGGAGGCAGAGCTGGGAGTGGACCCCAGTGGCCCAGCTCCAAGCCCAGTGTCATGCCTATTGCCTCTCATGGCTCTTGATGGGCTCTTGGAGGGAGCACAGGCAGCCTTCATCTTGTCACAGAAGACACATGAGCCACAGGAGTAATTTCCACCTCAGAGGACTAATCTAAACCGAGCTTTAAGGTCACCATGAAAAGCCCCCTTTATGACTAACACTTGAACATCACCTCCTGATAGGTGGGGGTCATGACCTCAGTCAAAGGGACTCTAATGGCACCCGTTAGCTACTCGCCTTAAAGAAACTAGAAGTTTCCCAGCTCCCACCTTCCAGGCCCTGCCCAGGTCTCATCCCCAAGCTTTGTCTCATGTGGCTGCAGGAGCCCCCGGCACCTTTCAGGGGAAGGGGAGCTGGCCCAGGGGGGGCACTGCCAGAGGCAGAAGGAGCCTCCCACACTCTTTCTTCACCCCATGGATAAACCCCCACGCTCAGGCTGCCCACCCCTCGGGCAGGATACAGAGACCCCGAGTGAGCACACAGCCTGTCAGCAGGAGGACTGTGTCTCCCAATCTCAAATCATCCCTGGCTCTGTTGCCCGTTGCCTCTCTCTGCCACCACCAAACCGTGTGGCCCTGACATGTCCTTAAACATCTCCCACTTAATCCCTCTGCCTCCACTTCTCCTCTGTCACAGGGAGAAAACCCACCTGCCCAGCCACCCCCAGGAGACGCTATAATAGCACTTTCGGACCCAAGGCAGGAAAGACAGGGAAGCTTAAATCCTGCACTGGATGAATGAAATGAATGAGAAGTCTTTGAAGTAGGACAGGCTTGGATTTGACTCCTGATTCTGTTACTTATTTGCTTCATTCATTCATTCATTCATTCAGCAACATTTTGGAGCACCCGCCATGTGCTGGGTGAAGTACCAGGTGGTGGGAATACAAAGCCCAATAAAGCATGGCCCCTCCTTTCAAAGGCCCACCCTCATGAGGGAGACGGTGATTGTGGTGCAGGGTGATGGACAAGGCAGGGGCATTTACATCAGCCTGAGGGGTATTTTCAGGGGCAACTCCAGATCTCTATATAGGAGGGGCTTTGGGGCAGCAATCTAGTTAGAAGTGTCTGTTGAAGCTGTGTTTTGCTAGTGCCTTAAATGGGATGAGGAACTGTCCATTTTTCCCAGTTAAAGAAATGGGGGGAGACTAATGGGGATTATTGAGGAGGCTCCTAAGCCACCCCGTGGCTCTGCCATGTATGGGTATCCTTGGCAAAGTGCCTTGCCCTCTGTGTAACTTGGTTTCCTCATCTTAAAGTGAGGCTGATAATATCCGTGTCCCAGCATGGTGGTGAGGCGTGAATGAAGCTGAGTGCGAGGATGCACATCCCTGGGGCTGACACCCAGCACGCTCTGCACCAACAGGAATCGGCCATGATACATTGTCAGTATGAATATTATTATTTGGGGGCAAGTTAGGCCAGGGCAGCTGCAAGAGCGAAGCAAAGTCAGTCAACCTGTA
This sequence comes from Aselliscus stoliczkanus, assembly GCA_033961575.1. Classification (NCBI taxonomy): domain Eukaryota; kingdom Metazoa; phylum Chordata; class Mammalia; order Chiroptera; family Hipposideridae; genus Aselliscus; species Aselliscus stoliczkanus. The sequence goes on from CM066736.1 coordinate 121,134,270, forward strand.
AATGCCTCATCCCACATGCCTTTTCTTTCCCAGGTGCAGCCTCTTCTGCTCAAGTTTTCCATATAATGATAATTACAAACCTCTGTCCAACGTTGCCCCCAGGCTCCCCTTCTAATCAGGGCCCATTTCCCAACTACATAAAAAAGACTGTAAATAGGGTGAAACGTTTGACACCATGGTAAAAATAGGATGTTAACTTTACTTCTTACATAGCTTTAAAACTTCTATTTTAAAGAAAGACATAAATACACATTCTTACTGGGGTTGCAACTTGAAGACATAACCAGAGAATGAACATTGTCATTTTTTTTTTTTTTGAGGGCAGTGTCACTGGCCCTCATATGTGGGACCGAACCGGGGCCGCTGGCGTCCCAAGCCAGCGCTTAACCACTGCGCCACTCGGTTGGCCCTGAACATTGTCATTTTAATCACTGCATGGAACACAGTGTGGCTCACAAACCAGTTGATAAAGTCCAGGTCACTCATGAACTACTTATAAAAACCTCACTCCCACTTATATACTTGGCGACATCTGGATGACTTTCTTATGGAGGCACACAGATGTTTAACTGCTCCAGAAGAATTTTCCCGGTGGGAGCATCTGAAGTGCTCCACCCATCATACCATCTGAACCTTGTCTGGGGGTGGGCGGGACAAGAGGGCCCATCCCAGAAATGTACCGCTGTTGCTGTCAGCAGCAAGTGGCCTCAGTGACTCAGGGCCATGGCCCGGCCCTTTGGGAGCTCCAGGTCACCTTCCAGGCCTGAGCCAACATCACCTCCTCCCTCCCTGTGAATTCCCTGTCACACCCTCCTCCGAATTCGCCTAATGGCCCCTAATAACCAAACCACTGATCACAAAGCACTGCAAGAGTGGATTTATGGCAGCCTCTGCCATTAGACTATCCTTCACCTGGGGTGGGGCAGGTGTCTTACCAAGCTCTGTCACCCACGTCTGACAGCCAATAAACACCTGTTGAATTGAATAAACCTTGTTCTCAGTCCCCAGAAGGACCACTTCAGCCTGGAGAGAATTTGCTTTCTCCCAAAATCAAATGTTTTCTTTCTCTATGTGTGCATTCTAACCTAAAGAATCATTTATAAGCTGAAAAGGCAAGATTTTTCTCCCCTTGAACAAGTAGGGAAAAATAATGGCTGAACAAACTGCAAGGCAGTCAGTTCAAGTTTTCTGAGGTTGATGAGGATGGATAAGATCACTCCATCTTTGCTTTAAAAAAATTGTACCTTGAAACTAAGATTGAACAGGGCTCCTTGAGCTGAGCGGCTGCGAGCTGCCAACAGGCCGTCGGATGGCGACTGCTCTTGGAGCCGAGCTAGCTGCGCCCTCCACAACTAAAACTGAAGGACAACAACTTGGCTGTTTCCCTTCCCCAATTCCCCAACACTGTTCCCCTTCCCCAATTCCCCAATAAAATCTTTTTTAAAAAATTGTACCTTGATAACTATCGAATAGTTAAAAAGTTTTAACTTCTAGAATATAATTATATCTAAGCCGTTAGTGTTTCTATCTAAATGGCTGGAATTTGGAGTGGGCAGGGTCCAAGTGTTTTGCCCATCACATGTAATAAGTAATAAATATAAATAATATTCAACATTGCAATATTTACAACTAAAGTGTTGGCTGAAAATGTTTTTCTCATTGGCTTCTGCTCATTGGCACTGCAAAAACAATTCAAAGAAGTCTCTGTTTTAAAGTGTGCATGGTGTGTGCTTTCTATGGAGAAATCCTTAATCCACAGAAGATGTGTGACAAGCACTTCTATTTTCAACCTGCTGCTACGTCTTGGAGGAATGAATCAGCCCAAGAAACAGTGAGAACGTACTTGGTGTAGAACAAAAGTGGCTCCCGTGGCAATCTCTCAGAGGGGCTGAGTCCCAGGCGGCTCGCTAGGTAAAGCAAGGGTCAGGCGTGGGCTTTCCGGTAGGAAACCCCACCTGCCTGGGCTCAGGTAATGTTTCTCAAGGTCAGGCCCCCTCCTCCCTGGTCCAGACGCTGATGCTGAGCAAACAACCATGAGGCCATTTCACCTGTCAGTGATGGCCCGCCGTTTAGGGAGGGGTTTGTTGGCGCCTCCTTCCTCACCCATGGGGCTGCTCCCACACATACAGGCCCTGCCCTGGGCTGATTCTGAGGCCGGCTCTGGAAGGAGGAGGGAGATGGGGCCGAGGCAATCAGGAGCTGTGGCCATTATGTCAGTAGGTGAGAGGAAGAAGGCACACTGTGCCCTGAAAATCTCTCCTAGGCACACCCCACTCCACAGTTGACAGAGCTCTCGCACATGCGTGGTGGCGTCTGATGCACACATAGCCATGAGGCCACCAAGGCAGCTGGCATTGGCCCCAGGGGCAGAGGAGTGGAGAGGAAAAGGTCCTTTGGCTTCAGGAGATCTGGGCTTAATTCATCACAGGGACATGGAGAGGTTCCTGGCCCTCTGTGGGTCTCACCTTCATTATCTGTGTATTAGTGGTGCTAATACCTCCCGAGAGGTTTGAGGGAAAGATCCTGGCCCAAGTATGGCCTCTGGGCAACGCTCACCAGATGCCCCTTAAGTACAGATGGGTGAGCTGGGGTCCAGAGTGGGTGCAGGGGTTCCCTGGCATTCTCTGTGCCCAGTCCTGTGCCCACGCAGACGTAAACACAAGCCCCGTCCTTGGGGACCTCCTGGTCTGGAGCTTTGGGTAAGACGAACATAGAGAACCGACAGGGGAAGAGAAAGGGAGAAAGTTATGCCTGGGTTCAAGCTGCAGGAAGACATGGCCTGTGGGGCCTAGGGAGTTCCCTTCCCCCCTCCAGGCAGGTGGCCAGCCTCTACCCCCTCATCACTCATCCATGTAAAAGATTTTGTCAACCATACAATGTAGATTCAATAATAATTTGTGCATTTTCTAATTTTATGCACTGAAGTCAACTAGAACTGTCTGTCAAAGTTTCTGACCAGTCTGACTTAGTCAGGGTTCCAGCAAAACCCTATCAGTAATAACAGCTAATATTAATTGGGCACATGCTTTGTTCCGGGAACTGTTCTAAGCTCCTTACCTCCATTACCTTATTTAATCCTCACAATATTCCTAGAAGGTAGATATTATTCTTACCCTCACTTCGCTTCAAATAAGGAAATTGAGGCAAAGAGCTCAACCAGTTTGCCCAAGGGCACTCAGCTCTGCAGGCTGAAATCTGTTTCCGGGTCTTGGCTACACTGACCGCCCGAAACCAAAGGCATCTGAAGTTTCCGACAGCCTTTGAGCCCAATTGTGGGGTGCGCAAAGTTCCTAGAAGATTCCGAGAACACTAGAAATTGTGCCTGCAACTCGCCTTTGGGCACTTGGCTGGGAGGCTAGGCTCAAGCAGGGCTCTGTTTAATCACCTGGGCTGAGGGATTATAAGGCAGGAAGCTGTGAGAGAGCCCTTGGAGCTCCCCATTGCTCAACTAGAAGTAGCAGCCCCTTCTCCACAGCCCCGCTCCCCTGCTGGAGGCCCAGAACCCCATCTAGTCCCAGGAGCCCCAGCCATGGCCCTCACCACTCGCTGGATGGCCGGGGTGGAGTACAGAGAGAGGCAAGTGCCTCCTCTGGGAATCACACAGAAAATATTCAAGATACAACAGCCCCCCTCTTGTCCATAGCTTCCTGTGGTTTCAGTTACCTGTGGTCAACCACGGTCCAAAAATATTTAATGCAAAATTCCAGAATAAACAATTCGTAAGTTTTAAATGGTATGCCGTTCTGAGTAGCGTGATGAAATCTCACACCATCACCCTTATTTTACTTATTAATGGCTCCAAAGCCATTCATCTAACTTGTATTGCAGTGTATTGTTATAACTGTTCTATTTTATTATTGTTAATTAATCTCTTATTGTGCCTAATTTATAAATTAAACTTTATCATAGGTATGCATAGGAAAAAACATAGTATATATAGGGTTTGGTACTCTCCACAGTTTCAGGCATCCACTGGGGATCTTGGAATGTATCCCCCATGGATAAGGGTGGGGGGATGACTGTTCTCACAGGGCCAGCAGCACAGAGCCAGTGCGGGGTGCACAGCGAGCTTCCCCCCTGAAGTTCCTCCAACTGCACAGGGAAGGGGCTCTGGAGTCATCTTACCTAAGGGAGTAGCCCCAAATTTGGGCCTCTTAGAAGGCGGTGTGTGGACCCTAAGACCATGTGAGAATTCCCCTCAGAGCCATGTTCCCACAAGAGCATCAGCTGATGTCCATGGGGCTCCTGGACATGGCTGGGGCCCTAGCGAGAGGCCAAGATTCTGGCCGATGGCTCTGCCCTCCACCCCTTCTCACCAGCTCTGGTTCCTGGAAAACAAATATGCCCCTGATCTGAATCTCTTTGGCAGTCGGTCACTAGCCTGGAAGCGAGGGAATGGACAGGGTGACTTACAAGGTTCCCCATATTCTGGGATTCTGGACTTTACCTAAAAGTGCATGCCAAGGACAGACAGACTGACCAATAGACAGAATGGACAGCCTAGAAATAAACTCTCAAATAGACAGCCAACTGATTTTTGACACAGGTGTCAAGACCCTACAATGGAGAAATGGCAGTCTTTTTCAACAAATGGTGCTGGGAAAACTGAATATCCACATTTAAAAAAATGAAGCTGGACCCTTATCGTACACCATATGCAAAAATTAACTCAAAATGGAGTGAAGACCTAAACTTTAGAGCTAAAACTATAAATCTCTTAGAAGAAAACATAGGGGAAATTCTTCCTGATCTTGGAGTTCGCGATGATTTCTTGGCTATAACACTGAAAGCACAGGCAACGTAAGAAAAATTGATAAATTGATTTTATCGAATTTTAAAATGTTTGTGCATCAAAAGGACACTATTCAGAGAGTGAAAAGACAACCCACAGAATAAGAGGAAATATTTGCAAGTCATATATCTGATAAGACGCTAATATCCAGAATATATAAAGAACACCTATAACTCAACAACAATAAAAACCCAATCCGAAAATGGGCAAAGGTAGAATTGAACAGATTTTTCTCCAAAGATACACAAACGCCAAGAAGATATACAAATAGCCAGACACAAAAGGATAGCAATGATTTGCATGATTCCATTCCTGTGGGATGCCTAGAGTAGGAAAATTCATGGAGACAGAAAGTAGAACAGAGCTTTCCTGGGGCTGCGGGGAGGGGGAGATGGGAGTTACTGTTTAATGGGTTTGTTTGGGATGATGAAAAAATTCTGGTGATAAAAGTGATGGATATACGTGTTATGAATGTACTTGATGCCACTGGATTATACGGGTAAAATGGTAAATTTTGGTGTTACATATATTTTACTGCAATAGAAAACTAAAACTATTGAATTTAAACAAAATAACAACAGAACATACTGAGTAGCACAAAAAGCACTCAACTTGTGGTCTTAGCCTCTCACTGCACTGCTCAGAGGCCTCCAGGGGCTTCCCCAAAGTCTGAACCCCTCAGCAAAAAGTGACCATGCCTCTTGGCTTTGCCCCTGCCACTCCTCAGGCCTCATCTTGCCTGCATCCATCATGGCACCTGCACGCCACACACTTGCTCTTTCCCAAACCCCCCACGTATTTTCTTGACCCAGAGCCCTTGTTCATGCTGTTTTCTGAGTCCAGCTACCTCAGCTGGTGCATTCCTAGTCAACCTCCAAGGTCCACTTCAAATGCCAATGTGCCTGAAGCCCCAGTTCGTTTGCCCTTTCCCTGGGGACTCCCACTGCAGCCCATTCACTGCCAAATGCCCCACACCTGCCTGACTCTGGGGCACAGCCCTGTGGGATTTGCTGGATAGGCGGAGAAGCCTTTGGCAGGGTACTTTTCAGACCTTCGTTATGCCCAAGTCCCTCTCTAAAGAGGGAGAAGGAGGCCTTCCGTCAGTGTCCTCCAGCTCTCTGTCCCACCACCTGAGTGCTGACTATACCCTACGCTGAGGCCTAAAGGCTGCACACAGTGGGCTGTGAGCTGAGGATGGCATCTGGGCCGAAACAGAGTGCTGCCTACCTTTGGGGTGGTGGAACTCAGTTGTTAGGTGGGGGGTGGGACTCAGTGGATAAGGTACGCAGGGAGGAATGTCAGCAGCTCTTAGCAGGCAGCAGGAAAGAGCAAGGGGCCCAGAATGGTGCAGGCAGGGTGGGGTGCAGGCAGGAGGGACCTAGAGCCCCCTGCTGGGAATGGGGGAGACCTTAGGAGAGAAGTCAGGGGGAAGGAGATTGCCCATTTCACTAGAGCTGGCCCTGGGGTACAGCAGCAAGACCTTGTGTCTGAGGTGACTGCAAAGGGGGACAGTGGAGAAAGGGGGTGCTCCTCCATCTGCCGGAGTCTGAAAGGACCTCCCTGCTCTCATACCCAGTCCCAATAGGGGTCCTCACAGGAAATAAATTATTTTCCACTAAGATACAAAAGACCCAAAAGTCAGGTTCTTATTCTAGGCCTCAATTCAAAGGAAGGAGGGAGGAAGGAAGGATAGAAAGATTTTTAGAGTTCCTGGCATGGTTGCATCCCATATCGTTTATTCAGTCATTCATCAACAAACATTTATTGAGCACCTACTATGTATACTAAGCCCTGCTCCAGGCTCTGGGGAAACAGACTGAAACAAAACAGACAAATGCTTCTTGCTGGATCTCTTCCTCCCTAGGATCTCTTCCATGTGTTTTGTCCCACATGCTTTCCTCAGCTCCACCTTGCCCTGACCAGAGCGTCTGGCATGTTCCTGGAGTCTCTGGAAACTCAAAGAGGAATCCCTGATCACAGTTATGCGGTGCCTAATGCCATGCCTGCTCCCTGTTCTTACCGCAGCCCAGCAGGACACTTGAACAGGTGAAGAAGCTGTGCCCAAGGTCCCAGAGCCAGGTCTAGAACTCGGACCTGCCAGGCACCAAGCCCACCCTTGAGCCCCTGCTTCCCACCCATCGCATCTCCAGATGGGAAAATGGGAAGAACTCTTTGGGGACCATGTTTGTAAAACCCAGTTTTTCAATACTAATCATCTGGGCTAGGATTAGAGTAATCTCAGGGCTAATTAGGATCATCCTTTAAAAGAAGGCCTTTTAGGCTCTCCGAGCCCGTGGCCATCCAGAACTCGTCTTCTCCCCCGCTGTTGGACCCACTGGGGGCAAGTTACTCATCCTCTATGGGTCTGTTTCTGTGTCCAGGGAATGGGGATGATAGAATCTGCCTCACAGGGCTGTGACTGATTCAGTGAAATCACACACAAGAAGCACGTGGCACACAGTTTGCTGTACCAGCAGGCGTGTGCATGGTGTGGTCAGCACAGAGGGGTTGCCCTGCCGACTCTAACCCCCTCCTGCCTTGCACCCCACCCACCTCACTTCATTATTATCGTCCCTGCCTTGCTGATGGGGAAATTGAGGCAGGGAGACAGGCAAGGCACACCAGACTCTTGCTCTTTGGCAGATTGGACCAACTGTCTACCTCCCAAGGGGAGTCTCTCGGCAAGAAATGGGGCAGAGTGGCAGGGCGCAGAGGCGTCCCGAGGACCCTGGAGGACCCATCTGCCACTCTTGGTGCCTCGATCTCAGGCCCAGAATAGCACAGAACCCCAGGGCCTCAGAAAGCAGCGAATGCAGGGGTTTAACAGATGGGAGGCCGAGGCCCAGAAAGGGGACCTGTGCCGCAGAGCTGTGGGCATGTTTGTCTTCTCTGCCTGACGGTGAGCTCCCTCCTTGAAGCTGTCACAGCTCAGTGCTGGAATGTAAGCCAGATGTGAATCCATGTGGCTGAGTGGTGGGGCTGCAGACGGGGCCAGGGAGATCACTGGACATTGGGGAGGCCTACATATCTGGAAGGGCGCTAAAGTCTCCATTTCCACGCTGAAATCGAATCTGAGCCCCCACCATGACTCGTCAAAACAGCCTGTCACCCACAAAGGGTAGATAATGAGCTTGGGTGGGCTTGTAGTCCTCCCAGGTGAAGAACTTGACCTTGCAGGATATCCTGCAGGCATACTACCTCTCTGCATCACTCCCCTCCCTCATAGGACAGGCCTAAACAGCCCCATTTTGTAAATGAATTTAGTGGAACCAGAGAAATAATGGGACTGTTCCAAAGGCACATGGCTATTTCCATGGAAAAACCAAGACTTGAACTCAGATCTATTGATTTCCAGAGAAGGCATGGAGGGAAAAAAGGAGAAAGAAGAGAAGCAGCCAAGGGCTTTTCAGCTACCAGCGGAGATCCGTCTGTGGCCACTCGCAACTTCCCTCAACTTCTCTGTTCCCTCTCCTTACCAGGCGAGGTGACACCCACCTGGGCATGGGGTCTTCTAATGAGCTACAAATCCAGCCTTCCTGCCACCACACACCCCAAGGGAAGCCGAGCACTTCTCTGCCCAGCCTCAGCTGAGGTGTCCCTGTTCCCACACTGTCCGGGGAACTGGAATTGCCAAGTTACTAGTCTGTTTCCCCCTCAGGACCTGAAGGCACAGGCTGTGTCCAGTGCTTCTCAGAATCCCCCACAAGGCCTGGCACAGTGACAGGCAAAGTTTGGTGAGTGATGAGTAAGTGGATCAGGCATCTCAGTCCCCTCGACTGTAAAACAGGACATCTGGGCTAGCAGACATCTGGTGTCTCTTCCAACACTGGGTGGGACACCCAACCTGACACCATGACCCACTGTGTGCAGGGGGGTAGGATCAGGGCTCCCGGATGCCACTGAGGCCTCTGGGCCTGGCAGATGGTCAACTGAGAGAGGAGGATGTCCGTCACGTGGCCTGTTAACCCTCTGGGACACACATCCTCATGGTTTCCACCACTTGGGAGAGAAAACCTGGCTCGGGGAGCCTGGCAGAGGGCAGGAGCCCCAGCTCTGCCTTGTCACATGCGGGATGTGTCCCTGCTATCCTACAAGAGCTCCGTAAGTGCTCTCCTGTTACCCCTATAATCCCCAGGAATTCACGGTGGAGTCCGCCTTATTTCTTGAGTGGGGGGACTGCAAGCAGCCACCCTGTTTGATGCACAGAGAGAGCATGCAATATAATGGAGGGATTAGAATGAAGGGAGAGAGTGGATGAAACGGAGCAGATATTCCCCAAGTCTTTTTTCCTCCTCCGTGCCCAGCAGTGCAAAGAGGAGAGCTCAGCAATATAGTTCTTGCTTTCCCATTAAACTGTCCGTGGGGCCCCATTTCTCTTGGGGCCTCAGTTTGCTCATCTGCTAAATGGGATCTATAATATGCATAAAGATGGTGTGGAGGGTGTTTTCTTGTCCACTGTGAGCCACACGGGACAAAGGGAACACTGAAGAACTGGGGGTGGGGAGGAAGCCTCGCTACAGTGTGGGTGGGCTGGGGAGAGCCAGTGAAGGCCCCAGGAAGACACTGAGGGCTGGGTGCCACCCCTACGGGCCTCTGCCTGTCGCTTGATGAGTCAGTCACCAAGGAGCCCCCACTATCAGCAAGGAAGGCCACAGGCCATGACGCACAAGCACTTGGTCACAGTCTCCCAGGCATAAAGCACAGGTGCTCACTCACAGGCACACCGCTCACATAGGGACACAGATGCAGGCATTCTGGGTCACACCTGTCTTTCACACAGAAATGCACACAAATTAGTACACTCGGTCCCCTGCAGCACACTGGGACGGCAGGAACCGGACCCAGTGAGTATGGGTGGGACAGCACTCCCTTCACACTGTGCACACACTAACCCAAATTCCCACGCCTCCACCCACAGACAAAGGTACTGGGATACACTCACAGCTGGCCTTAACCTGGGTGGAGCCACACTCCCAACCAGATACCAATTCTTCATTCATCCTTCCAGCCATTAAACATTTATTATGCCCAAATGCATACTCCTGGGAAGATGTACGCTATAGGATAGCAGGCAGGTGCTGGGTTTGTACTCCTAGAACAAAGTCTGGCACATAGTAGGTGCTCAGTAAATGCGGACATAGGGAAGACGCGTGGAGACAGGGGACCTGGGCAGCCCAGAGGGGCTGGGAATTTCAGAGCCTTGGTTTATGCCTGGTCACTTAGGAGCACAAAGACACCCCGCAGCAGCTCACTCTCTCCACATTTAAGCCCCTGCCTGGAGCCTGTAACCTGCATTCAGCTGCGGCCCTCAGGGCTGCCCACTAAGTTGCTGCACCTTTCAACAGACCTTGGGTTTCCGCTTCCAGGGAAGCCTTTTCTGTCCACATTACCCGATTTCTCCTGGACAAAAATGTATGTAAGCATGAGGAGGGCAGGTAAACGGGGTGAAGGCAGGTTCAAATGGGTACCGGCATAGAAACCCCCAGAGGATCTCTGGAAATTGTCCACACGCCAGCATTTCACGGAGCTAAAATTCGGCCCGGGAAGGGAAGGGGCCGTTCCCAAGGCCACGCAGGGCGTAGAGAAGGCAACCAGTGGAGACCGGCGGCGATCTATACCCGGACAGTGCAGCCTGCGCCGGCGCAAGTGCCACGCTGGACCTTACTGAGCGTCATGGCCCTAACTTTCCACAGCCTTTAATCGAATTCGCCATGGCCCTCGGAGCTCACCGAGAACCAGCTGCTTTGCCCGAACCTGGGTTGTGGGCAGTCCATCTGCGAGGTGCTTGGAACAGACGCCCACGCTCCGCGGCTCCCAGTTTGGAAGGGGAATCCTCTCTAAAACAATCTGCTTTAAGGATCCGATGAGGCACGCACCAGTGACCTCTCTTTCTCGAACAGGTATCGGCGCCTGCGCCCAGCAGCCCCAAACTTGCGGTCCCAAGTACGCGCCGCACGGTCGCGGGGAAAGACAGGTACTTGGCGGGTTGCGGCGCCCCTTTCACACCGCCCTCCCGCCCCCCAAGTATTTCCCAGTAACCCTCCTCTCCTAAAATGCACTCTGGGTGCCGGGGAGTGCACGGTGACCCTCCCAGCTGCCTTTGGCGCCAGATTCCAAAACTGCCCACCGCCCCACATCGCCACCCCACTCCCCAGCCTTTCGCTCCTCTGAACCTCCCCTTTGCCCGTCTCTTCTCTTCCTCGAGCTTCAACTTCCTTTCCAGCCCTCCCTCTCCTCCAGGCGCTGGCAGTCTGGGGTGGGATCCGGTAGAGACAAGGGTCTTTGCTAAGGAGACACAATGCGCTGGGGGGCGGGTGACAGGTCTGGTGTGTCTGGGGCCCCGGGACACCTCTCTGAACACACCGGAGGCTTCTGTTGCACCCAGTCAACCTTTCTGGGGATACCAGCTTCCAGGCAGCACAGCATTTGTCGCTCCGGGGCTACTCCGCACCCCTGTCCTGGGTAAGGAAGGAGCATCTTGCATGGAGGTGGGGGTGTCGTTATTTGCACACCTGTAGATGAGAGAAGGCGCAGGGCTGTACCTCTGGAGGGGAGCTCTGAGGGGGCCATCAGTAACTCTGATCTCCGAGAAGCACCACCCTGCGGCTGGGAGGGCTTACTTGCCAGAGAGAGGTGACTCTTCTTTCAGTAAAAGGGCCCTGTTTTGAAGAAGGGCCTCTTTTCACTGTCTAGTGCAAACCGGCCAACGGTGTGTGGTGCCCATGGCCCCTGCGCAAGACAGGACCGGTGGCGTTCACGCTGAATTCGTTCGCTTGGCGATATCACCACGTAGCTCCCGCTGCGCTGTCTTGGTTTCCTAACCTGAGGTCCCGCCCGTCACTTTAGCGACTCCTGGGGAACCAACCCCGTAGCTGTGGGAGCACCTGGCCAGGTGGTGCCCGACAGGCAGCGTCCAGACATATGACTGGGCTCTCACGGCCCCATCCAAAACAGTGCCTGGGCCACAGTCCTTTGGGGTGGTGGGAGATGAGGACGCTGCAGCCCTGGGTCAAGGAGTTGTCTCCCGGCAAGCATTTTCTCAGAGCGCCCCACCACTACCAACTCCCCTTTCCTTGCAGGGAAAGGCGCACTGCTGGAGCTCGGTTTCCCGGTTCCCCATCATATGCCCGCAGTGCCCTGACCACTCCGGCCAGTTTTCCCCTTCATTCCCTGCCTGCTGCTTCGGGCACCCTGCTGGCCCAGGGGTCAGGCGAGTAGTCTGAACCCCAGACAAACACGCGGGACTATCACCTCGCCTCAGCCCCATATCTGCAAAGACCGCTGTATTTCCATTTTGTATTTCAATTTTAATTTGCCACCCAAACAAAGCCGCGCACAAAGCTGCCAGGAGAGAGAAACGCGCTGAGGCAAGATGAAGGTACGTCTCTCCGGAAAAGTGCATCCAACTGCTCTCCAAAACGAAAGTCCTCGGGGACTTAGGCGAAATTTTATGTGTGGTATTTTCACTTGTTTTCCTACCCCGGCCCCATTACAGCAGCGCGCAAGGCTCAGGGCTTTGGCGATTCCGGGGTAGCCCCGCGGCCTAGCGAGGTGACTGGTCCAGTGGGTAGTAACCTCGCTTTCTGAATCTGGACCTCGCAAATACGAGGTGTACAAGGTCACCCTACTCAAGAAACACCACCGTGGCGCACAAGGTGGGCCCCCCTGCTCTCCTATGTCTTTTCTGCAATTTTCTTAAAACTACTCACAAAAACATTCTCCCCCAAAAGTTTTCATGTACCTACACAACATAAAGGGGTATCGGTCCGGATGATAGTTATACTAGTGTCACATATATAACAATTCTTTGTACTTTGCACTTAGCGGTGTACTTCACTCTATATAAATTATTTATAAGAAAGAAAACTTTTTACAAATCGATTGATTTAAAATAACACCATACCTTTAATCCAAGCCTTCTTTTTTTTTAAATTTAAGAACCTCTGTGTTTAGGCCAGATTGTTTGAGCAGGCTGGTGGCTATCGAAATTAACAAAGTCAAAAATTAAAAGCATCCTCCTTCCTAGCCCCCCACCAAAAAAATTGACCCGGGGTCGGAGATGTCATAGTTCCCAGTTTTTCTTTCGATCATCTCCAATCACCCACCGGCTCTCACTGCTTCTGCCCTCATCTCCACTTCTTAATATCTTTTTTGGGGTCCCATTCAAAAACACACCCCGGTTCTTTGACTAAATTCGAATAGACCCGACCCGGCAGGAGTAGATACATTCTGTGGTGTGTGGATTGTGTCGGTGCGTGGAAATAAATATCCTTAGGATTCAAACACTGCGTCTAATTCGATAAATCAGGACCGGCCCCTCAATGGCGCCCTAGGGGTCTCCGGCCTTGCCGGCGTCTACCCAGACCTCAGCTCTGAGACGACTGCCTTCCAGGCCGGGTGTCTGGGAAGGTAGCAATCCGTTAGCAACGAAAACCTGCCTGCACCGAATCGAAAGCGAAAGAGAAGAGGGAGCAGGGCTGCTCCCCGAGTCGTCCCGGGGCGCATGGCTGAGGCCTGGCGCGCTGGCGGTGGCTGGGGAATCGGCCCAGTGTTTGGGGGCGAGGTGCCGGATCCCACAACCCGGCGGCGAGGAGGCTCTTCATGCAGCTAAGAAATGTCAGGTCTCCAACCCGGCGTGTTTCCTGGGGTCCACGCGGCCAAAAACGGGCTAGGGACAGGCAAGGACTTCGGACAGCCGAAGTGCGGACCCGGAGCCTGGAGAGGTCAGGGTTGCAGCAGGGGAGAACCCGGTGGGGCTCATTAGTAACAACGCGAAAATCTTTGCTCATCTCTCGTTGGTCGTCCTTTTAGTACTGATAGGGAAACGGAGGCCCAGGTAGAGGTAGAGAGAGGATTGCAGCCCGGGAGGGTTTCTCACCTCCACTTTTGGCTACTTGAAGATCCGGCCGGCGGAGACCGAGGCGGCTTCCCAGCCGCGCGCTCCCTCGGCTTGTCCCTGGTGCTACCCCTGAGCCTGCACCTCACTGGCAGAGGACCCCTTGGACTAGGGGAGTGGCTCCCGGGGCTGAGGTCTGTATAGTTACATAGATCAAGGAACTGGCTTCCGGCCCCGGGACCGACTGAGCTGGGAAGGAGGCTGCGAGGTCCAAGCTACCTGCAGTTAGGATTGAGATCAACCAAGGCCCAGCCCAGCGCCCAGGCCGCGTCTGCCCACACTTTTCCCAAAGCTCCTGGGAACATCCTAAGGCTTTGTGCCTGAACCCCATTTCTCCCCTTTTGAACACACACTCTGACAAGTGTGGGAGAGAACAGCTGTCGACGTGTGCCTCAGTTTCCCTCCTTGCTGGCCATCTAGAGAGCCAACTCCAGAAGCCCTTTCCCCAGCTGCCTCTGTAGAGGGGCAGAACCTCATCTTTTGGTGCCTTGGGTTTCTGGTCTTGGACCTAATGTGCTTAATCTCTTCTGTACAAGGGCCAGAAGTCTCCTAGCCAGGGAAACACAGTTGCTGAGAGAAGGAAAAGAATAAACAGAGTTGTTTGTTGTTGGTGGCTTTGCCCTGAGTAGTGCTTCCATCTTGGGCAGGGTCCTGGGGTCCTGTGGGTTATTCCAGGCTGCCTTTTGTCCCAACCTGCAGCCTATGGCTCTGCCCAGAGCTGGGGCGAGCGCTTCTCCTGTCTTCAGAATTGGGTACTCACAGGTTCCCAACAGCACAGAGGCTGATGATGGAAATACTAAGGAGGGAGGGTAAGCTAGACTCCTGCTCTCTCTGTGGGAGTGCATGCACCACCCAGTGAGGCCTTACTATTGTATTATCACCCCGTGAGGCAGATGAGGACAAGCTGCAGGAGTTCCTTTCTCACAGGTAACACAGTGGGGAGCCCCAATGGCTAGCACACATAGAGGAAGGGCTAGGCTGGCATACCAGTGCCCAGTAGAGCTCAGAGAAGGTGCTCAGAGGGGGCCAGCCCCTTCCCCTTTCCCTCTGGACCTGAAGACATCTTCCAAACAAGAGGGAGGGAGCACTTTCGGCTCTCTCTCCTTGCCTAATATCTCTCGGCCTCCTCAGAAGTGTCAGTGGTGAATTTCTTTAGAACATAAAAATCCAGTGCAGTGGGAGAGAAAACACGTGAGTCCCCTGGCTTTGCACAGTGAATCTCCATGGGTTCCCGTTTGTGACTTGCTCTAACCTAATAGTCCCAAAGGACACGGACAAGGAGAGGCCTGGGTGAGGCCAGGAGGCAGGCCAGTGTGTGTGGACAGGACTGCCTGAGTATGGAAGGAGCACCTGTGTGGAGCTGTGAATGTCTGTGATTTAAGTGCCTGATCTCATTCTAACAGGAAGGTGGAGGGGAAAGGTGGAGGAAGTGGGAAAAGGCCACCGGATCTTTCTAAATCTGCTCCCGGTCCAGTCCCATGGGTTTGGGAGTGTGTGACTATGTGCTAGGCCACATGAGTGAGTCTACTTGACGTGTAACTCTGTTGGCTCATGAGGAAGAGGGTTTTGTTTTTGTTTTTGTTTTTGTGTATGTGTGTGTGGAATGCAAGTGTAGACAGGCACATGATTGTGTGAATGTGCGCGTCAACAACCACCTAATGAACTAATTCCGAGCCTGTGGGAGAGGCAGTTTGCGTGTAAGAAAGTGCTTGCCATGGGCTGTTTTCCTAAGGTGATTCCAGCTGCCAAGTCCTCCATCATGTCCCACCTCTGTCCTAGGCCTGGTGCATCTGATCCATCAGGCCTGGATCAGCACCAGCTCATGTCCAGGACCCTGCCTGGAAGCCAAGGCCTCAGGGGGAGGTCGTGTACCTGGGTCTTCTAGTCCAGAGAAGATATTCCTCTCCCTTCTAGGTTTCCCTCGCTGCCCTTGGGGCTCAGCAATCTTGATTCTCTGGAAGAATCAAGGCTCCTGAGCTGCTCTGGACTCAGGCCGCCCTTGAGAGGCTCTCTCCTCCACTATGGTCGGTGCGCTCTGGGGGCCCAGGCCTGCGTTCAAGGGGGCCTGGAGGTCATTTGGGCCTCGGGTTCCCTGTAGGCCCAAATCAAGACCTAGAAACTTCCCTCTTCCCCCAGCACTGAGTCGCCTGGAGATCTGTGGCTTCCTGCCTCCCTGCGGGGTCGGCCCTACACTATTGTTCCAAGGTCAGCCAGTTTCCCGGGCTCGCCAAGAGAAAAACTCTCGGAAACCCTGGCTGGCCCTCCTCCCAGCGGCAAGCCGCGCTCTGGGTCCCTGGGACTAGGGTGTTTCGCGGCCCCCGGCGTCTCTGGACCCGCATCCGTCTTGTGCCCCTGTTCCACGGCACCCCGGGCGCGCTCCGCCGCCTGCGCTCAGGGTTCCCAGCTGAGCTCCGCACCTGCGACGCTCCCACCTGTGGCGAGGCCGGAGGAGCCTGCAAGCCGGCCAGGAGCTAGGCCTCCGCAGCCGGGAACCCCGCGCCCAGCGCTGCGCTGCGCTGCAACTGTTCCTTCTGGACGCCTGGAGCCGGTAAGCAGCATCCGCTTTAAAGCACCCGCGGGCAGCGCAAAACGAGCGGTTGGAGAAACAGCGAAGTGCGGTGGAAACAATTCCAGGTCGAGCTTAATAGCCAAAACGCTCCGCGCCTTTGGCCTTACGCCGGGGGTGGACACGAAGGGAACAGGACTTACACCTTGGTTCCCCTCGGGGCATTAGATCCCCATTTTCCGACCCGGAGTCACTCGCTGCTCGGCCCCGCATCTCCCTACCCCAACTCCTGCCTCCCTCAAGCCTAGTGGGTTTTGGGGGTGACGAAGCCGCTGGCCCTGGGGTCCCCAGCCCCGAAGGACCCGCACGTGCACTCACCGTAGCAGGGGACCTGCAAGGCCGCGTTGTGGCCGCCGCTGCCTTCCTGGAGTTTGAGGCTGCCGTCCGGGGGCGTCTTGCAGGCGCCTCGCTGCAAGTAGAGATGCTGTTGTGACGCCGGGGGCTGCGGCTGCGACTGCGGCTGCGGCGGCTGCGGGGCCGGGGGCTGGGGCTGGAATTTGTTAAAGGATCCCCGCGCTCCGGCGCCGCTCTCCAGAGGTGCCGCCAGGTCCTGTTGCCCTGCGCCGTAGCGGACCCGGCTCTTGGCGTCCCCGAATCCCTGCCCTTTGGTGGCTGCGGACAGGAAAGCTGTGCCGAGCTTATCGCCGCCGGCGTACGCCCTAAACGGCGACGAGCCCTCCCGACTCTGCGACACCGGGCTGTAGTAGGCGTCCATGGCAGCAGCCGGCGACTCGCTGTAAGAGACGCAAGTCTCAGCATTCATCCCTGGCTTGCGCGGGCGACGGGCGGGGGCGCGAGCGAGAGCGCGAGGACGCCACCGCGCGCCCTGGCCGGGAGTTTGGAGAGGAGAGGAGGCGGTGGCTGTGCGCTCCGCGCGGGGCCTGCTCACTCTCCCTCCTCCCTCCACGGGTCTCCCTTTCCCTTTCTCTCTCTCTCTCTCTCTCTCTCTCTCTCTCTCTCTCTCTCGTCCTCTCCTCTCTTCTCCCCCCTCCTTCCCCACAGCTGGCTCAGGGAAAGAATCGAGGGCTGTAAAAAGATTCAGATGTTTCGGAAAGTTGACCAGATCTTTCAAACCCTCTTAAGGTTTGGGGGGGGTGGGGGTGGTAAAGGAGAATAAGTTTTTTTTTCCTGACTCTCTCCTTCCTTCTCGCCTCCTTCTCACCCCCCTCCTCTCTCCCTACTCTCCTTCCAATTTCCCTGAGTCTTCTTTTTGTTCTCTTATGGAGATGCGACTAAATCGCTCGCAGAGGATTCAACCCCGAGGCGCCCTGCGGCTTTTGCGATTCTAGGCTGGCCGGAGAGGTGTCGGGACCCTCAGGGCTCCCGACGCTTGGCTGAGAATTACCGGGTCTCAGCTTTGGCCTAGGGGAGGGGGGCATGCAAAAATCGTCAGTAACAGATTTAAGAGAAAAGGAAAAAGAAAAAAAAGAAGCCTAACAGGTTTTGACATTCGGAGTCAGAGGGGCCGCTAGCCTTCGACTGCAGGCGAGTGGTTTGCACACTTTGGCGTGAATTTGGCGGCGTAGCTGTGGGCCTCCCCACTGGTGCCTTTTCTTCTGTGTCTCCAACCCCTCTTCCCTATTCTCGGTTCCTCCACAAAATTAACACACACACACACACACACACACACACGCCGCAGTCATCCTGTGTATGGCCACTTCCACGGCTGGTTAACTATTCCCCTCTCCCCTGCAAGGGTACTGGGTAGAGGTGCGGATGGGCCTGTGTTCACTCAACCACGGGGAGAAACCCTGGACCGCCCCCCCCCCGCCGCGCGCCAGACTTCAGAAACTTTAGAGCACTGTCCCCTCTCCTCCCCTCCTAGCCCCATACCCAGACGCAGACTCCTCAGGTCTGCGCCCCCAACCCAGGGGATTTTCTGGCTGGCCAGTTGAGAGTTTGGAGACCCCCTAGCAGTTCCCCAACGTCGTCGCGTCGCGTAGTCACCTGCTCACTGCGACGGGTGGAGGTGAGGCAGCCTCTAATCTCTGATTTGATGCGTTGTGGTTTCACTCACCGGCGCGCGCCCCAGGGCCCTGGGACCCGCCACAACAAGGAAAAAGAACTTTTACGGCTTGTGGAGCCCCTTCCACATGGCTAATCATCGACTGCGCCTCACAACAACCGTGAGTGGTGAAGATTGGGGTCCCTAATTTTCTGATGAGCAACCCGAGGCTCAGAGAGGTGCAGTCACCTGGCTGAGGTCACACAGTCCATAAATAGCAGCTCCCGCTAGCCTGGAACCCCTACTAAAGGTAGTCCCTCCCCTGACCTGGGCTGACGTTTCCTACAAAGAAAACGCAAAGAACCAAAAGAACCCAGGAAACGGGTTTTCGACGTCCCAATGACTCAGTTTGAGGGAGCCTAGTTAGAGCAGCCCTCAATAAACTGCAGGGAAAGTCCGTGGTTGGAGGACATACCTCAAGGGAGTCTGGGACTGGGGTGAGAGGTGAAGGGACAAAGTAAAATGGGAGAGGGCCTGAGTGCCCTGAACGCAGGAGTGCAGGTCAGAAGTCGATCTTCTGCACCTAGGGTCTCCCAAAGAAAAAATATCTGGGGAGTCGCGCTTCTCCTCCCAACCTCATCCGGGCTAATCCTCACCCTCACCCCACTCCCTTGGTATCTCAGCTCTTAGCTCTGCCTCCGACTGCGCGATCCCACATCTGGTTTCCATCGCGGCTTACCTTGAAGTGCTCGTTAATAAAGATATTCTGCAACCCCTGGCCAGGGGTGCACGGGCCTGAACCCCTCCCTCGCCGTCCATCGGGACCTTTCTGGCCTGCAGACCTAAGCCTTGTGAGGATCTTATATTTATTGGGGGCCTATTGTGCCCAAAGCCATCCATAGGTTTTTCTCCTGGCCACCCCCAACAATCTGAGGATGCTTGCCTTATCATGCCCATTTTGCAAATGGATAGACTGAAACTCTTAAGAAACAACAAAGTTTCCTCCAAGTTCAGATAGCAAAAAGTGGGTGAGCCTGCCGTCATCCTAAATGCCCCTGTCCAGTGGAAGTTTCTTTCAGTTCTTTGAACCTGCCAAGCTCTGAATCCCCTAATCTCAGTCCTGTGCTTTTGGCTCGCTAATGATCTGGGGTTCAGCCTAGAGTCTCTGACTCCTGAAAGCCTTCCCATCTGTCCCAGTCTGCTTTGGTGTTTCCGTTTGCCACATCTGCGTCCTGAACTTCGTGGTTATCTGGTTGCCGGGGTGGGTGTTCATTTCGACCTCACAATATTTGTGTCCCACAAATATTTGTGGAATAAAATATTAAAACCAGGGAGGTCATACCCTGGGTCCCTTCCACTGCCCAGTGAGGCACCAGTTCCCAACGTCTTCATTTTCCTCTAGCCAAGGACAACGGAGTTGGTCTCCCTCTCCCTCTTCATGAATCAGATGACAAAATTAAGAGTATGCTGGCCTCTCCCAGGCTGCACAAGAACAGTGAGTTCTCTTAGAGCAGGGCCCAGGGCTTGCCACAATGTAGGCACTCATAAAATGTGTGTTGAATGAATGAATGAAAATGCCTTATCCTGGTTCCAGGGCTTAGAGGTGCGTTTTTGCCAGGAGTTCCAAGCGAGAAGCTACTCTGGTCCCGTGTGCCCCGAAGCTGCCTGCAAGTGCTCAAATGGTGGCGGCACCCCCTTCACTTCTCCCCTCCACCTCCAGTTTCAGGCCTAGGCACCAGGGGAAGACTATGTGAAGCGAAACAGAGGGGGCAGGGAATGACCCCAACACAGGTGCAATTGCACTTATACAATATTCTCGGTAACCTCTGTGCTGTCTGCACTCAATGCAAAGGAAGCTTTCCTTGAGTGCTGCCTCTCACCACCTACCCACCCCGTGCTTTTATTACCTGTTTAATTACTGCCTCAGCAACCGGGGATTTCAATCCAAGCACTCAGGCGCAGCATTTGATGTCCTCAGCTAGAATCCATCTTGGTGCACTGAGGTCCTTTGTCCTTGGAACCGGCCCGAGGGCCTTCTATCATTTTACATTAGACCATAGAGTTGGACTCAGAATAAGTGAGCCTGTGCCTGTGAGTGAGGAAGTGCCTGTGGGTTTGCCTGCAACCGCCTGAGAACCTTCTGGGCATGTTGTTTACCTCACAAAAGCCACCACCAACTCCCTCTCCTAAGTCCCTTCAAATACACCTTTCTGAGGATAATGGTAATAAGTGTAGCTAGTTATTTCTATGTGTGTTCAATTATTTGTCAGTCCATCGGCCCATCCATCCATCAGTACTCAGTCCATCCATCCATAGCCGAAAGCCAAGCCATTCCCACTCAGTTCCTCCTTGGGGGTGCAGGGAACCCTTGAAGCCTTCTGGTGGGTGACACCAAGGGCACTGAAGCTTGGTTCTGGCTCTGGCCTCTGTGGGTTATTTCTCCCAAAGCCTTCCCTCCAGCACCCCCACCCTTGACACGCCTGGCCCTTCCTTGCACTTCTGGTTGCTCTCTAGGACCAGGAGTGGTGGGGGTCAGCAAGGCCTTCTGCTTCAGGTCCTGCACCCCACCCCCAGGCACCTCCTTGGCTGCCCCCTTCCACCTCCCTTTCACATCGACCACTCAGCCCTCCTGGAAGCAGCTTCCCAGTTCCGTGGGCTCCGCACAGGGCTGAGAAAGGGCAAGTGATGAAGAGGAGTCTTTTTTTTGTCAAGGCCAAGTGCTCAGTGTCACCTCCTCTGGGAGGCCTTCCTACACCACCCTCGCCACTGCTGTCACATCTGCCCGTTTATTTCCTCTGCGGCATCTGTCCTGACCTGACATTATCCCCCACATTGATTTACTGTCTGTCTTCGTAGTAGAGTGCAAGTCAAAGCCTACTGTCGCCCAGGTAGGGAGTCCAGTGCTTGGCAACCAGCACTGCCCAGTAAATATCCATTGAGTGAATAACTAAAGGAGTGAATGAACCAATAAATGAATGAATGAACGAATGACTATTGGAGGAGCATTGCCCAAGGTTTGGAGAGTAACTTTCCAGTCCCTGTGGCTCTGGAATGGAGCTCTTGAGGTCAGAGGTGTAGGACTGAGTTGGTTAGAAGGCCCCTGATGGGAGGGGCGAAGCACAGCAGATACTAGTTTTTTTCAAAGGGAAGGACAGTTTCAGAATCATCTTCTTTGGTGTAAGCTTCCTCCACTCCTGCCCCCCAATGCACTCTCCCCTCCCACCATCTTTTGGACAAACATCCTCCGCTCCACCCAGCAGACCCACTTATTTTCTCTGAGACCTCGACTGATTGCCCCAAGTCCCGACTTTCTGTGTGGATAAAATGGGACCGTACCTGCCTCAGTGAGTTCAGCGAGTGTGTACACTACTTGGATCCAAGACGCCACTCTGTAAATTCCAGGAGGTAACAACGGCTGCCCAGAAATTTGGAAACCCCCAAAATTCCTTTTTAGTGCCCTCAACTGCAGAGGGGGTGGAAAGAGTCAAGATAGAAATGGAGGTGGGGCAGGGCCGGCCGAGTGGTGCGGTGGTTAAGCGCTGGCTTGGGAAGCCAGTGGCCCCGGTTCAGGTCCCACATATGAAGGTCAGTGACACTGCCCTCAAAAAAAAAAAAAAAAAGAAATGGAGGTGGGGCAGAAATCTTGCTCAGGAACCCCGCTGTCCCACAGAGCCCAGTACACAAACCCTAGACTCTGGACATAATGTATTATTAGCGATCACCTATGGGATAACCGTTACAAGTCAGCTCTTGCACACTGATTATCTTTGCCGTTCTCACAATAGCCCTACGGTGGTACTGTTATCCTCATTTTACAATGATTGAAAAATCGAACCACAAAGAAGTGAAGCAATAGCTTATGGCCACATAGCTAAGCTGAGGATTTGAGGATTTGGGATTTGACATCAGGACCCATGCTCTCAGTCACTGCGCGTTCTCAGAGATCTGTCTCTCCAACCAAGTCTGGTTCTCAGAGATCTCTGGGGACCCGCGGATTGAAAGTTTCCAGATCTCCCTCGCCTGAAGGGCGCATGGAGAAGCTCGCACCTCTCCAGTGCCCTAGGCGCCCGGGCACCACAGCGGCAAGCCAGGCCACGGACTGGGATGCTCGCCAGTGCGGGCCACACTCACAGGCCCACCGTGCCCTCCGAAGGGTGGAGGATGAGGCCACCAGGCCCCCCTGCACCCAGCCTTCTAGACCCTGCCTCAGTCCCCTCAGAATGAGGACGCCGCCGCACCTCTGGGCTCCAGCGTCTGCGAGGCGCTCGGGCGGGTCACACCTCCAGTGGGAGACGCAGGGAGGGAGGCATCGCCCTACCGAGGTTCTCCAGGGGCTCCACGGCCGCGGCAAGCGTGGGCGCAGGACCTGGCTAGTGCCGTCCAAAGTGCGCCCGGCTGCCTTTGAGCCCCGCTGCGTACTTTGAGCCCCGCGGGAGGATCTTGCCAGAGGGGCCTTGGGACTGGGTCCAGAGCTGCCTCGCAGGGCCCTGGGCGCGCGGTGTCGCCCGCCCTTCTTCCTCGCCCAGGGCCGGCACCTCACAACCAGACCTATACCCCGAGTTTAGGTGCTTAACCTTTCCCAGAGCCCCAGCCCCCGTCGGCCCCTGGCTGGCAGAGGGAGGCCTCAGAGGGCATCCACTTTCCCCCCTACCATTCTGCGTGTCGTAAGGCGGGGCAGCTAGGAGGTCGAAAGGAAGTCTGGGGACACACCTTCATTCACCTGCGAGTAGCGCCAGCTCTCCAGGTGCCGCGTAATCGAGGAGCTCTAGAGAGCTCTAGTCGCTCCCACTCTGGTCTTGAGAATCAATGATGTACAAAGAGGGGTGAATGGTGGTTTTCAAAAATGACGAACCCCGCCGCTGGCGCCCGCAGTCGGGCACCTCTTTGCCTCCGCCCTCCTCTCCACCCCGTGTGGGCTTCCAGGATCTACCTCCCGGTACTTGCATGCGCGGGGCTGGGGGTCTGGTCCGAAGGCGCAGGTCGGTTGCGCGACCGAGCCTCGTTCATTGCCCTCCTTCCCTCCTCACGGCCGGGAAGAGCTCCCAGGGCGGGGGTCTGGAGAGCCCCATGGAAAATCGGGCTGGAAAGCTCCTGAGACCCGGTCTTCACTCTGCCCGGCACCTTAATCCTAGATCAGGGAGGAAGTTGTGGGGACCAGAAGTCCTCCTCTGAGGTCCAAGCCGGTGCACCCCTTGAATATCCCTTATAGCCCAGAAGAGCACAGAGCATTTAAATCCATAGATGATTCTCAAACACCATCAGCCAAACCCCCAGTCAGGTGTTTGGACTGAAACCCCCATCCCTTCTTGTCTTCTCACCTGTCCCTTCTCTTCTGCAAGAAGCTCCTCTAAGATTTTAAAATGTGGCTGGAAAAGATAGGCCGTGGGAAAACGGAGGCCCAAACACATCACCTCACTAACATAGGGGTCCTCAGGCACCTCCTGGGCAGAAATGGGGGGAGGGTCTGCCCTTGCTTAGCCTTAGTTCCAGGGAAGTGTGTAGGAACTTTCCAGCCCTGTCTCCACTGGGAAGGTGGCAGGTTTCAGTGATGGAGAGAAAGGAGTGTTGATGGTCAGAGGGAGCTGAGTACCTCCTCACCGGGTATCTATCTACAGGTGCCTGTCTCTGGGGAGAGGGCTCAAAACTTTCCACGGAGTCTCAGAGGAGCCCCTAACCCGCAGGAGGTTAAACTCCACTGGTCTGGGCTCGAGCTGGCCCTGGGGGAAAAAACAGAGCTCTCCCCAAAGTCTTCTCTGTTCCCTCAGAGTGGACTTCATCCTTTTTCTCCCTATGCTTCCTTTCACTCTGCAACAGAGAGGCTGTCACACCCAGTTGACAGGCCAGCGGCTTTCTCCCAGGTCTGCCGCACTGCTATCTAGTAAGGGGTGGTTTTCCCATCTCACACCCAGAGAACCAAGCTGGAGATGTGGCGAGGTAAGGGGGAAGGCTTCTATGGGGGCAGGGGAGGGCTCTCTTCCTGATTCTCTCCTGCTGGTGAGCCTTGGCCTCAGCCCCCACTTTCGGGTCCTTGCTCCACTCCCCGCTCACCTCCCTTCCTGCAGTCCCCAGAGCCCACTGACACATCCACACTCCTTCAGAGCCCTGGCCTTCCTCTGCTCCCATCACTGGGGCGAGCATGGCTCATCATTCCCTTCTCCTATAAGGTTTCATTTGTCCACTTGCTCCCTTCCCCGGCCCCAAGGGTTTGTGGGCAGCCGGTGGCAGCTGTGTTGACTCCCATTCCAGTCCTCCCCCCAGTGTTGTCCTCATGGATGGTGTGGGAGGGGGGCTCCTGGATTCTCTCAGAGACAGAGTTGGGTTGGGGAGTCTGCCTGTGGCAGTGGGGAGGCCTCTGGGGCTGGTAAAGGGGCCAGGGAAGGAGGTGGCAGCGTAATGCTCAGAAGGCAATTCTATCAGTGGAGAGGAGCCCAGCTTTAGATTCACGTTTGAATCTCAGTTCTGCCACTTTTTGGCTGTGTAATGTGGGCAAAGCAACTTCCTTCATGGGTCTCAGTTTCCTTTTCTGTAAAATGGGGATAATAATAGTACGTACTTCATAGGATAGCTGCAAAGATTAAATGAGATTATGCATGCTTAAGGTATGTCCTAGTAACAGAGACTGCTGTTTAAACATCATAGCCCAGCCTTAAAGAACCAGGAATGACCCTTCAACGTTTGGAAAATGGGTCATTTTCATCCTTCTCTCCTCTGACCACAGCTCCTCCCTGAGTCAGGTCCTTTCAAAGCCTCAGGAATGAAACGGGCCAAAGGAATCTGGAGCTTCCACCTGCTGGCCTGCCCTTCCTCTCAGCTGGTGCGGGCAGGAGACGGGGTGGGTGGGTGGGTGTTGTGTGTGTGGGTGGCAAGAGGGAGGCTTTAGGGGAGGAGATTTCCTGCTGCCCTCCAGTTGCTGGCTCCACCCCACCTAGCACTTCAAGCAGCAGCGCCTTCACATCCCTTGATTCTCTTTGAAAGCTCACTACTGCCCTGTGGAGTAGAGTCCACGTTCCTGTTTTACAGTCAGGGGAAAAGGAAGCCCAGAGAGGCGACGCCCGTTGCCCAAAGTCACACTGCGAGCCAGGGGTCAGGTCTGGTATCTCTGTCTCGGCAGTCACGGTACTCCGGGACCTCACGGTCGGAGGCGGGGTCTGGCATTAGCATCCCTGCCTGCACCCCCTCCCCTGCGGCCTGCCGCCTGCCTCCGGAGGGAGAGGTCGGGGCCCTAGCACCTGTTTTAGGAGGCAGCCGGACCGCACATTCCGATCCTAGTAATCCCGAGGCTTGTGATTGGCAGGGAGCAGGGCGGAGAGGAGGGAGGTGGAGGGGAGGGGAGGGCGGAAGGGAATGCACGAGAGGTGTTCTTGAGTAACCCTAGACACTGGAGACAGAGGGAGAGACAGCTACAAACAGCGCTTTGGCACAGTTCCTGGCACATAGTAGGTGCTTAGTAAATGGTGGTGGTGTTTATGTAATACTTCCATTGCCTCCAGCTCTTACTACCTGCCTGTCAGTCTTCCCAGTCCCTCCATGGGCCAGTAGTAGTATCTGAGGACTCCGGCGTCCTGACCTCTACTCTCTTTCTCTCTCCAGCCCACCTGCTGTCCTTCCCTCCTTGGGACCTGTGGGCACACAGCTGGCCTCGCCACACTTTCCCAGCACACCCAGAACCCGGTCCAGAGCGCACAGTTGCGGTCAGACTGTGGGCACTTCTAGAGTTGACCTGTGGGTGGGAGTAGGGGACGCAGGGGCCTTGATTGCAGTGCTAAGGGCGGAAGCGCAGCTCAGCCGCGCGCGGTTTCTTAACCCCTAATCCTTGAGGGGCGCCTACGGTGCGCGCCCCCAGACCGCAGCGAATCGACTTGGAAAACCAAAAAGGCAGCTGATGAAATAAAAGAAACAAAAATCTATCACCTCTCCCCAGGTTTGGGCCACCACCGAGGGTCAGAGGCGAGGCCCCAGGAACCGGGTGTCCCTGGAAGGTGGCGCCTCCGCTGTGTTTATAGGATGCCAGCCCGTTCAGGGCCCTTGCGCACCTCTGCTGACCCGCGCAATGCACCCTCCCTCGGTCCTCAAGCAAGCGCTGAAAGAGGCAGGTCCAGTTCCCGAAGAGGAGCCACGCGCCAGAAACACCCAGGGAAATGCAACCCCTGCGGAGCTCGAGGTGGACGGAACCGAGCACCGGTGTTATCGCAGCCTCTGCGCAGTGATGCGCTATGGGGTCTTGGCCACCGAACTTCCTCTCTCAGACAGTCCTCCTCAGTTGCTCTGCCCTCCCCAGGAGCGTGGAAACTCCTAGCTGCTTTTTATAAATTGAATTCGTTTCCAGGTCCAATCGAGTTTTTCAAGGGGTGGTTCAAAACGCGCGCTCTCTAGAGCCAGGCAAAGAGGGGTGCTAATCTCCGGCAGTTGTGTAACCTTGGGCATGTCCTTCTCCTCTCTGTGCCTCAGTGTCCTCATCTGTGAAGTGGTGGTGATTATTTCGATCTCCTAGGAAAGTTGTGAGGATTAGAAATCACGCGGATAGGTTTTCCCTTCGTTCACGCCAGTCCTTAAGCTTATTTGGGGCAGTGCAGGCTTCTCAGGGCTTGGAGGAACACGCAGCCCTGCAGCCACGCTGACCTGTCCAATGGATTCAGATGACCAGTCGCCAAGTTTCCGGCGTCCCTCATCCCCACCGGGGTCCTGGGGCCATGTGACTGGCACTTGGATGGACCTTGAGCCCCCAAGTGTGGCCAGTAGTGTCCTTTCAGGATTTGTCTCCTTTGACAAATCAAAGGATTTGTCTGGTCTGGCCATGACCCTTGCTAAACTGACCAAAAAGTTTTAAATTTTTTGAGGATGAAGGTGGGGATTAAAATGAGCTTTTCTAATTAATGAACCTAGAATAGTAATTGATGCCTATTTTCCTTTTTTTTTTTTTTGAGGATGAAATCCACGTAACACAAAATTTGCCATTTAAAAAAGAACAAGTCAGTGCACTTAGGACGTTCTTAATGGTGTACGACCACCACTTCTGTCTAGTTCCGAAAACATTTTCATCATCCCCAAAACGACCTATTTTCCTTTTTCAGCTCTGTCCCCAGAACTGGGTTGTGTGCAGACAAGTTAGACACCAGGACTCCATGACCTTTCAGCTAATGCTTTCAATACCTTTAAAAAGAGCTCAGTTTCCCAAGTGATTTGCAAAATTCATCTCAGAGGACTTGGAAGCCAAAGAAGTGGGAATAAGGGGAATCCAGAGCCTAGGAATCAGTGTGTGTAAAGCAAGGCGTGGGGATGCCGGGGCAGGGCGCTGGGGAACCAGGCCAGGCAGACGGGCTTTGGTGGCCCTGCACATCCAAATTCTAGGTGTAATTCTTATCGTGCAGGAGTGAGGGCTCTACACGTGTAATTTCACACAAACATTTACGTCAGTGGCTTTTAACCACTTTCGAGGGTTCACTTCATTAATAATCTGACAAAAGTTGAGGACTCTTCCTGGAAAGATGCAGATAGGTGCTTTATTAGAAACTAATAAACTAAACTAGGGCTGTTATAACACATGACTAAAATCTTAGTGGCTTATAAGAACAGAAATTTATTCTCTCACAGCTCTGGAAGCTGAAGGTCTGAAATCAAGGAGCTGGTGGAGCCATGTTCCAAGAGCACCCTTGCTTTCCCAGGTCCTGGTAGCTCCAGGCTTCCTTGTGGCTTCATAGCTCCTATTGCTGCCTTGGTCTTCACATGAACTTCTGGGTGTCCTTTTGCCTATCTCTGGTGATGGATTTTTTTTTTTTTTTAGCTGAGCCATCCTGCCCCCTGTTGGCAGCTCAACGGCAACTCAGCTCGGGCTGGCCTCGAACCGCTGTTGCTCAGAGCTCAGCTTGCACTCTTGAGCGAGCTCTTAACCAACTGAGCCATTCGGCCGGCCCTTTGCCTATCTCTTATAAGGACGTTTGTCACTGGGTTTAGGGCCCACCTGGAGCATCCAGGATTATCTCATCTTGAGATCCTTTACTTAATTGAAGTCTAAATGTTCTTTTCTCCAAATAAGGTTACATTCACAGGTACTGGGGGTTAGGACCTGGACATATATTTTTTGGGGGCTACCATGCAACCCAGTACAGGTGTAGATGTCCAATTCTACATACAATGTAGGAGCTCCCAAACCCCCTGTTCAGGCTAGGAGCCTCTGACTTACTGTCACAAAGGGCACCTTTGATGTTGCTCATAAAGGTGGACAGAAAAGCATCCTTCCCGTTGCCACAGTGCTCTTTAAGGAAGGACACGCCCACATGGGGTTAAAAGAGTAAAATGAACCCACCATTCTGCTCCTGTGATATCATCTACCCTTTTGAGGAAGGACATTCCAGAACAGAAAGCTAGAGACAGAAACGGGTTGCCTTTTTACAAAGAAGCCCTTGAAAAATGCAGCATCAGCCAGAATCTAAATTTGTGAAAATGGACCAACAGGAAATTTCACCCTGTCAGAAAAACTTCATAAAGGTCCTGTAGGGGCCCTACTGCTCAGAGAGGCCTTTTAAGAAAATTGGAACTTTTAGTCAGACCCTGAGGGAAGTCTCACAAAGATCTTTACACCCCTTCGTGGCTTCTCCTCCTGGGTGTGTGTGTGTGTGTGTGTGTGTGTGTGTGTGTGTGTGTGTGATGGGTGAGGGAAGAGCTAGCTCTTTTTCTGGAAAGGAGAGGGGTGTGGAGGAGGAGGAAGGGATCAGGGCTGGGGAGAGGCTACTCCCAGAGCCAGGGAACAGGACAGGCCCCAAAGATAGAAGTGACAGCTTCCTCAGCTGAGTTCCTGGGTCGCCACCTGTGTCCTTCCTGCAGATTGGATTTATAGAGTGTAACATTTTAATAAAAAACACACACACCTTCCCATTTTGGTACATTAAGAGATTTCTAACAAAACACTGTAATGTTGCTATAAATTTTTCTCCCAGCACCCTCACAAGTAATAACTCAGCTCTGGCATTTTGCATTTAATGTTTATTTTGATGGCTACATTCCAGCAGGAGTGGGGGCTCAGGGTGGGGAGAGAGAAGGTAAAAATGCCTCCTCTTTCCTTAGCCATTAACTGTGTGTTTTTAATAAAGTCCCCACAAATTGGGGAGCCGACACTTGGAGAGGAAGGAGGGAAATCATGACACCTTATCAGGAAGTGCCAGTGGCCTCAGTTCTAGGAAGTAGCCGGAGTGGGGCCCTGGCTGGGTCCTGCCAGTGTGGGTTCCCAGAGGGTTTCTGGGACGTCTCCTTTGCCTGTGCCACGTATTTAGCCTGAAACACCCTTCTCTCTTCTCCTTAGCAGCTTCTGAGTTACAGCTCAAGCCTCATCTTCTGGAATTTTCCCCATGCCCTTTCTCTACTGGGGTTATAGTCCCCTCTCCCGAACAGTATTTATTCTATGCACTTATCACCTGTAATGTAATCTTTGGCTGAAATGGGATCAGGCAAAGAATGTTCAATGAATGAAGGAAGGAAGGAAGAAACAAATGTACTAAGTAGAACTGGTTAGAAAACTCTGTTTCACTATGTATGAGTTACCTCCATGAGGGCAGCTATTTGGGGAATGGTTCATTATTTTCCCCTTTAAAAAAGAATCTGAA
Source organism: Aselliscus stoliczkanus (assembly GCA_033961575.1). NCBI lineage: Eukaryota > Metazoa > Chordata > Mammalia > Chiroptera > Hipposideridae > Aselliscus > Aselliscus stoliczkanus. Next base: position 121,164,066 of record CM066736.1, read on the forward strand.
TAGTTCAAAATCACATGGAAACCAGTTCACAACCCCCTTTGTATGCAAAGGTGCTGGTTTCCGGTCATCTTACACCCAGGACACAGGTCAGAAGAGAGGTCAGTTAGACCTTCTAGTCCATTCCCTTTGCCTCCAGGTATAAATGGAAGGTGGGATGCTATTCCAAACTGTCAAAGGAGTGGGGGCTGCTTCCTGGAGGTTGAGGCTAAGGGCCCTAATGCCTGATGGCTGATTAAGGCTCAGCCTGCCCGTGCCTGGGCTGTGGGGATTACCCAGTACCCTCTTGCCACCAGCATCTCCTTCTTTGGACCTCACAGCCCCTCCTGCTTGTCTTCCCATGGGGTCCCTGATCAGTGCCTGGGCTCTGGGTTGTCTTGTTCCCAAGGCTTGCTCAAATCGTCAGTGGAGATAATGAATGAAAAACTGCATGTAAACTTCAGAGTATGTCAGACATGGAGTGTGGTACTTAACGTGGTGTGTGTTTTAGTGATGGGTAGTGAGGAGGTCAGACACTGGAGTCAGAATGGCTTGGGCTGTGCCACTGTGGGGACGAGACAGTTTTCTCATCTGTAAATTGGGAATAACTTTAGTCATTGGGTTTTGGGGAGGAGGAGAGAGGATTATTTGAGAAAGTTCATGGGACATGCTTTTGGTAAGTGCCCCACTCTCACTGTCCAGGGTGGGACAGGACCTGGCTGGACATCTGCCACTCCCTGATCTCTGGGCGTAGTCAGCTGGCTAGGCAGGGGGCTCCTTCCTTCTCCAGGCTCCACTGCGCATCCTCCCAGAAGGGAGAAAACAGCATCTTCCAAGCTGTCTCACTTCTTTATGGGTAAAAATGGTCTTTGCATCAAGGATTCAAATCCTGCCTCTGCCACTTATTCACTGGTCTATCTTGGGCGACTTACTTAACCTCTCTGGACCTCTGTTTTCTTATTTGATAAGTGCGGTTGATAATGCTGGCCTTGATGAATTGCTGTAAGGATTGAAGAAGACGATGGGAAGGCCTTGTACCCAGCAGGCACTTGAAAAATGTTTTTCCTTTCCTTCCTTTCTCCAAGTAGATGATAAGCAGATGCTGTGGCTGCTGTTCCGGGGACCTTTCCTGGAGTCTACACACAGACAGCGTCTAATAGAGTCTGTGGGTGGATGGACCGGCAGGACACTGCATTGCCCATCCTGGGGAGCTCGCAGGGAGACCATGTCACTCATCCCGGCTCCGAGGACCATATGTACTTTTCCCTTTTACAAACTCTCAGCCTGGCCCATGGCATTTTAAAGCTGAGATAAACAGTTCCAGGATAAAGCCAGGGATCAGGGCTGATCTTGGCTCTTTCCAAAGTGTTTCTGAGCCTTTTAGGCAGGATCCCAGCCCCCACCCTGCAACCTCTGGAGCTTTAATGGGTGCTGAGCACTTTACACCCCGTGAAACCCACGGCAAATGGTCCTGGTCTCTGATGTGCCGGCCTGGCCGGCAGCAGGGCGCTGGCACTCAGCCGCCGCCTGAGGAAATGAAAGCCTGATGGGGGCCGGAGGAGGAGGAGGGCAGGGGCTTCCAGAAACAGCATGGCAGCTGGAGCGAGCCAGGCCTTTACGCTAGCTGGGCCATCCCTCAGACAGCTCTCCCGCTCTCTTCCCACAGACCTGCTTCTGCCTGCTCAGCTCATAGAAACCCTTCCTGATGAAGCTGTGTAGCTGACCCATAGTAATAATAACCCACAATTAGCACCACTTACTGAGCACCTCTTAGAAGCCAGACCCAATCCTCACGCTGGTTCCATAGATTCCCTCTTCCGCGACCCCCAATCCAAATTAGCTCCTTCCCTAGGGGCTCGCTGCCACTTATCTTGCTTTAATTCTTCAGAGCACTCATCACTAGCTATAGTATCTGGTTTATTTATTTGTTGACCTGTCTACTGTCTATCTCCCCACTGTAATGCCAGGAACCTTATGTATTTGCTATGCTCTATCTCCAGGGCCTGCAGGAATGCTTGGCACAGAACAGGTGCTCAGTAAATTTTTTTTTTTTTTTGTCTGAATGAATGAGTAATCTTCAGGGCAATCTTATAGAAGAGTACTGTGATTATACCCATTTTAAAGATAAGAAAACTGAGGCAGAGGAGAAGCCAAGGCATACCCCAGGAAGGGCAGCACTGGGATTCCCACCCTAGAATGTCTGACTGAAACCTGTGCTGTTCTCCGATTCCATACCACCTCCCCTGCCTACTTGGCTTCCCTTAAGGTGCATATTCTGTAGGAAACAGAAGATCTTGTCAAAATTGAAGACTTGTGGTCCTTATGTTTAAATAAACATTTCCCAAATATTAGTGTTCATGATCCTGCAATATCCTGTTTTGTTTTCTTTTTCTTTCTTTTCTTTTTTTTTGTTTTTTGAGGGCAGTGTCACGCACTCATATGTGGGACCCTAACCGGGGCCGCTGGCTTCCCAAACCAGCGCTTAACCACCGTGCCACTCGGCTGGTCCTTTTTCTTTTTTTAATAACTCTTCTCATCTTTATTTTATTTATTTATTTATTTATTTATTCATTCATTTATTTATTTATTTTTGAGGGCAGTGTCACTGGTCCTCATATGTGGGACCCGAACCAGGGCCGCTGGCTTCCCAAGCCAGCGCTCAACCACCGCGCCACTTGGCCGGCTCGTCCTGTTTTGTTTTCTTTCATTGTCACAGAAACCAGTTAAATTGTTATCATTATGTGCCATTTTATAATGGGGAAATCAAAGTTCAGAGAGGTTGAACACTTGCCTAAAGACACACAGCAAGGAAGTGGCATAAGCTGGCATTTGAATCTAAACCTGGCTGGAAAGGCTGTGCATACCTCTCCTCCCAGGCACAGGGCTTTCCAGGGAATCTGAACAGCCTCCCTGGTCTCACACAGCCAGGAAATGGAAAAGCAGAAACTAGGAGGTCCCGCCTGGGATGGCTCTTCCAGTTCACTCCCCCAACTCAGTACTGCAGCCTGGAAGCCAGGTGGGCACAAAGGAGGTATGAGGGCCCTGACGGAATATGTGGTATGGATGCCCTGAGACCGGGAATTGGCAAAGGCTGATGGACCCTCTATCAAGGAAACTCACAAGATCATTTGGGCGTGCATGTAAGTGTGTGTGTAAAATACTAAGGCCTGAGTATTCATAACCTCTCGCCGCACCCCCATCCCACCCCCACCACACCCCACCATTGGTCAGAGTAATTGTGGAAGGAGGCGGAAGGGCAGAGAAGCTAGACAACCTGGCTGCATTTACATGGGAAAGGCTGCAGAGACATGGGAAGGAGGAAAAAATATAGAAAAGGTGAAGGTGCACGCTGGTGTGGGGGAGTGAGGTGTTGAGGATCTGGGGTCAGAGAGAAGAGAGACTTGGAGGAAAGCTGCCAGATTCTAGGAGCTGGGGGCGCAGAGGGGAAAGTGTCTTTAAGTCCTCAAGGTGTTCTTGGTGTTATATATTAGGAATATAGTCTCCCTATTCTTGTGAGTCTGCAAGTCAACATTTTAGTGGAATTTCAAGTTCCTTCTGGATGCAGGCCGATGTTTCTTGAATTGAAGCTCTGTGTCTAGTGGGGCGATGAGTGGATTAGCTTTCGAGGGTTAACGTGTCTGTGTGTTTTCTACCTACGTGCACATGTGTGCGTTCGTGTGCATGTAGGAGGTCGCTCTAATTGGAGGTGTGTGTGCATGTGTGTGTGTGTGTGGGAGGATACCAACAGCCTGTCCATCGCCACTGTCCAGTTCCAAATTGTGAACACAACCCCCATGCAGGGGTGGAGTCAGATCTGTGGAAGCTTCCAGAAGATTTGAATCAGGAGAACCTCCCATCTCTGCTTTTGGGGAATTGGCATTTGTCATGGGATAGAGCAGGATTTGTGGGGACAGGCTCCCAGGGGCAGAAAACACAAAATGGCCTCTAAGGGTATTTAGCTGAGGGACGGACAGAGGGCAGAGAGGGAAGGAGCCAGGCCAGGGGGTGGTCACCCTTGGGACAAGACTGCGAAGACTTTAGAGGTGGCAAGGGATACCCGGGGAGGCTGTCCTTGCCTTTTCTCTGTCCTCCCACCCAAACTCTCAGAGCGAGTGGTTGTGGAGCCCTCTGGGAAACAACAGCAGCGTGGGCTCTGCACCTAAGGCACAAAGAGAAAGTCTTAAACTTGGACCTAAAAAACTGGGTTCTCATCCTGGCTCTGCTCACACTGACAGGCTGTGCAACCTTGGGCAAGTCACTTGGCCTCTCTGAGCCCAGCTTCCTCACAGTGATACTCGCCTGTGGGGCGTTGGGAGGATTGTGTGGGCTGGTGAGTGGGAAAATGCTCTGTAAGCTCTGAGGTGCTGGAAGCTTTGAGGGAGTAGGGGTGAGAGTCTGGTTTTCTTATTGTAACTGCCAGTTATGACCCTGCCCTGGTCGCCCAGGGAATTTTGGGTCTGGAGTTTTCAAGAAAGTAGGTTCCCTACAAGATTGTCTCAAAAATCCTCTCAGCCTGAATTTCATTGTATTTAATCTTCCTGAATTTGATAGTCAGTCTAACTCTTTTAGGAGGCTGGTCTGGGTGCCAACCCAAGTGTCCAGGCTGGGTGCTGTCCAGTTGCCCTGTCATCACTCTTCCAGTGCCAGGGAGTGAGTGATGGCCGTGTCTGTTGTTTGCCGATCTTTTTGGTGTTAGCTTTACAAGGCTGCCCTTGGTGTCCCCTCAGACGGAACTCTTGCATCTCCCCTTCTCCAGGTCAGATACCATGCCAGGTGTCCTTACCCAAGAGATCCATCGAAAGCACAGAAGTGCCTTTGGCAGTAGGCGTCACAAATGGCCACTTGCAGGAGAGGAAACCAAGATTCATAGCGCTTGGCTAGAAAGTGGCAGAGCCAGCAGGCTGGACTCACTGCCTTCTGTCTCCCGGTCCCGTGTTGGCCATAAGACTATGTTGATGATGAAGTTCTGTGTCAATTTGCCTTACTCTTAGCAAACATAAATCATCCCCCGCTTACATCACTGAATGCACTTGTTAAACTTTGGTTTTCTGGCCATGCTGCTGGATGTACACTGTTTTGAAACCTACCACATGAAGTTCACAAACGACAAGCCTCTGGTGTTTTGGAGCAAGCAGTTCCCATCCCTACTGCCTTACATGGGTTGGACAATTAAGTTCGCAAACTCATCCTAGAAAAAGTGCTACATACCTCATTGCTGAATATCGCTATGGTCACCTTTGAAGTACTCCCCTTGGGAAGCTATGCACCAACACCAGCGCTTAGGCCACCCTTCAAAACCATTTTGGAACTCTTGTTCTGGGATGGCCTTCAGAGCTGTCATTGTATTACCCCTGATGTCTGGAATGTCATCAAAATGTCTCCCTTTCAATATTTCCTTTATCTTCGGGTAAAGTACCAAGTCACTGGGGGCCAGATCAGGTGAGTAGGGAGGGTGTTCCCATACAGTTATTTGTTTACTGGCTAAAATCTCCCTCACAGACAGTGTTGTGTGAGCTGGTGCATTGTCATGATGCAAGAGCCATGAATTGTTGGTGAGAAGTTCAGGTTGTTTTCTTCTAACTTTTCACACAGCCTTTTCAGCACTTCCAAATGGTAAACTCGGTTAACTGTCCAGTTGGTACAAATTCATAATGAATGATCCCTGTGATATCAAAAAAGGTTAGCAACATCGTTGCAACAAGTTCACGAACTTAATTGTCAGACCTTTGCGTAATGGTACCTTGAGCCTTGCTCCTTCCTGCCTTTTTTCTATGCTCTTCCCTCCCTATTCCTGCCCATCTCTTACCATACTTCCTGGACCCTCCCTCTCCCTGCTGTTCCCTCCCCACCCCGCCCTTTCAACCTGGCCTGCCCCCTTCCTCCCTCTCCCCCAGGCCAGCTTCTGGGGCCAGAGCCTTGGTTAGGATGAAAGCCGCTGGCCAGGCCCATAAATCAGCGGTCTGTGCCCCTTAACCTTCCCCATTAACCTCTCACACTGGCAGGCATTAGGTGTTACACTTGGCTGCCATAAATTACTCGCCAATGAATTTATGAGTGCTCACCCTTTACAGGCCTGCTTCCTTGTCCTCCCCCCACTTTCCCTCAGGGCCTTCAAGGCATCAAGCCCAGGGCTTGGTGGCTGGCCTGGTGCTGGCCAGTGAGTCCCCATTTGGTGTTCTGCACCTAACCCTCTATTATAGACAGGAATTAGCAGGCAGAGGGGCTGGGGGTGGGGCCAGGCATGTGCAGAAGTGACCCTGTAACCCCACTCATGCCCTAGCATTCTGCTCCCCACAGGCCATTACCTGCAACTTCCACACATTTACCTCAGAAGGTGAACTGATCCACCATCATTTATTGTGTTTCTGCCATGTGCCAGACACTCATATGCTCACTGTCTCTAATTCTTTTTTTTTTTTAAATTATCCTCTATTCCCTCAATATCTATTTATTTATTTATTTATTTATTTATTTATTTATTTATTTATTTATTTATTTATTTGAGGGCAGTGTCACTGGCCCTCATGTGGGATCCGAACCGGGGTTGCTGGCATCCCAAGCCAGCTCTTAACCACCGTGCCACTTGGCTGGCCCTCTAATTCTTTTAACAGCCCCGTGGGGTATGAATTATTACCCCTTTTCACAGATGAGGAAAATGTGCCGTGAAGAGGCTCCCGGGCTGACAATGACAGACGGCGACAATCACTACAATCACTTTTCTTCTAGGTCACAGCCTGTGAAGGGAGGAGGCCACGATGTGGATGAGAAAACTGAGGTTTTTAGAGGTCAGCTGATTTGCCCAAGTCACACAGCTCCTAGGGGCAGGCTGGGAGCCATTGGCGCTGAGAGTCAATGGATTATATTATATCCCACTGTACAAAAATCCAATTCTGCAAAACCAGTTTCACGAATGAACCATGCTACCTGCGAGCCAGAAACGGTCTCATGCCCCAGCCCCTCTGTGAGTCAGTTTGCAGCAGTAGCAAGCTTTCTAGGCTAGTAATGATGACAACAGCGATGATGGTGACTGACCCATGCAGGATGTTACCATGTCCTCGTTAGTATGCCAGAGGTTTTACAGGCAGAAACCTGCTGTATTTTCACCGTCGTGTGAGGCAGATGCTATTGTTACCCCCATTTTACAGAAAAGGAAACTGAGGCCAAGCGAGGTCACTTGGGTTGTTGGAAAAGTCATGACGTATTTTTTTCCTATGGTTTCTGTTGTAAAAATGCATCATGACTTTTCCGACAACCCAATAACATGTTGAAGGTCACCAGCTAGTAAGTGCCAGGCCCCGGAGTCAGACCCAGCAGGTAGCCTCCGGAACACCCACTCTTCATAGCTGGTAGAGACACTAACAACAAATGTGATGGCACCACAAATAACTTGAGCAACAGGAGTTGAGGCGACACCTTCAGTGGCCAATGGCTTTCAGTCTACTGGCGTTTTGGATGGGGGAGGGCAGGAGGAAAGTCCTCTGTGGGTTGCCCAGGGGATGAGGCGTACCTGGTTGTCACTCTTCCCCTTTTCCTAGGTGGCATCACGGGCCGGAGCTTCAAGCTTTCCCTAGATGAGCCCAGGGCCACTTGAAGTGCCTGTCCCTGGGTGTTGCTCCAGCTTTGTCCCCCTGATTCTTGCAGCCATGGGGCCTCCACTGTAGCTTCCTGAATATGGTACTGAGGAGAGGGACAAGTGTCTGGGATGAAAGGAGCAGCTGGAAGGGGACAGGGAAGGATGTAGGGAGAGGGTCCTGAGATAGGACATGGCAGCAGAGGCCTTGAAGGAGGCCTCCAGGCCAGCTGCCACCAAGGGCCACATGTCTCCCCCTCCTGTCCCTCTACCCCCCGAGCTCTGACATGTGCAAATGCCCCCTGTGCAACTTGGCCGCAACTCCAAAAAAGGGTAGGAAGCTACTTGTGTTCCTGTTGGTTGTGCATAACCCCGACATAGAGGGGAAAATGTGGGTCAGCCAGAGGGCACTGCCACCACCCTCAACCTTGAAATGGAGGACTCAGGCCCAGTTATCCTGGAACGGGCAGCAGTGCTGGGGTCATGCAGGCCTAGTACCAATCCCAACTAATTGGGTTGAACAGTGTCCCCCCAAAATTCACATCTCCTCGGACTTGTGAATGTGACCTTATTCAGAAAGAGGGTCTTTGCAGATGAAATTAATTAAGATGAGATCAGACTGGATTTGAGTGGGCTCTAATCCCATGGCTGGCGTCCTTAGAAGAAGAGGCAAATTTGGACTCTCACACACAGCAGAAAAAGCCCTGTGAAGATAGAGGCAGAGACTGAGTGATGCATCTTACAAGCCAGGGGCCAGCGCCAGAAGCTACGAGAGGCAAAGAAGGATTCTCTCCTTAGAGCCTTTGGAAGAGAATGGCTCTGCTGACACCTTGATTTTGGACTCCTGGCCTCCAGACCTGAGAAAGGATATGTTTCTGTTGTTTGAAGTCATCCAGTTGGTGGTACTTGGTCATGGCAGCCCTGGGAAATTAATAATACCTTAGCTGCATCACTTAGGCGCTGGATTACCTCGTGTCGGTCACTAGCCTCTCCCAGCCTCGGCAGGCATCCTTACTGCGAGAATGAGAGCACTTCATGCACTGGGTGTTGTGAGGATGAAATGAAACAAGGTCCACGAGCCTGAAACGGTTCAGCACACAGCACTGGAATCTGACATGTTTAAATACAGCAGTTCTTCAGAGCTGGGCTCCCAGTTGCTTATGGAGGAACCGACAGCCCCCTGTTATTGTTTATGGTTAATTTGGGAAATTCCAAGTTAACAATTAGGCTAAATTTGATCACATTTATGTGATGTTTATTAAAAGTATCACAAGTTGTATATTCAACATTTTGAAGAAAAAGGGGGAAAAAAGGTCCTATTTTTCACTCTGTGCACACCCAGATTCCATGCTTGTACCAACTGAATGAAGAGTTTATACCAGATGCCAGCTGACTGACTGATGCCAACTGGAAATAAAGTTATGTATGTATATACACTCTATAAACTGATCTCTAACCTTGTATATAAAACCATATGTGTCTATCTCTTTATGCATATTGGATGCATATATATTCATAACAGATGCATACGTATATATCTCTTCGATAATTCCATCCAGCAAATATTTATTCAGCGTTCACTCTCAACAGGGTATGTGTGTGTGTGTGTGAGTGTACAGTTATAGAGGAATATGTGTTTGTACATAAATAATATACACACATAGCTGATTATACCAGAAGCCAACCAAATATTAGATGCAGGGCGTGGGGGCATCGCCTTGAAAAGCAGAGCATACTTCAAATTCCCTGGTTGGGAAACATGCCAAAGCCTGGAGGTAAAGCCTAGCACCCAAATGAGAGAGGAGGCAGCACCCAGCAGATGGCGGGTGTGGGGGTGTGGGGGTGAGAAGGCCTTGGGTCCCCTCTGTTGTGAGCGGGTCAGGCTCAGGGCTACCAGCCCCTTCAGGTCAGTTGCACTCAGGCTGCCACTGTGTCTGCCTCTGTGGGGACATAGAATGAAAGGCCTTTTGAGCAAAGTAGCATATGGGGAGCATGGCCCCCTTTTCCTGCCTCCCACCCTGAGCGTCTCACCCTGGATACAGGTGCACCCATGCTCCCTGGTGCCGTCCTCCACGTGCGAGGCCTCGATGTGCCCCAGAAACCTCACCTCCTCCTTAATGGCACTTCTCTGCATGACGTGGCCAGGCCAGGTAAGGCAGTGTCAGAAATTGCTGGGCGCTCCTGTGCTCTCATCCTTCCTTATACCTGGACTGATTCATCCTTCCCCCGCCTTCCCTACTACGCTTCAAAGAGGGCCGGTGGGTCTTGTTGGTCGTCCTGCCCTCGAGCCTAGCACAGAGCCTGCTGCCTAAGAGGCCCTTGGTGAAAGGCTGGGACCACGGAGGCCTGGAGAGGTGCAGGCGCTTGTCCAAGGGCATCCAGGCCCTCCTGACTCCTCAGACTCACTGCTGAGGAAATGCAGCAGCTCTTTGCTCCACGGACCCCACTGGGGGGTCCTAGTCTGACCCTGCCCACCAGCACATGAACTCCAGGGAGCAGCCTCTTGTCTGGCTTTTTCACAGCTGAATTCCCAGTAACCAGGGCACCAAGTCCACTCACTTGCCCGCAGTAGGTGCCCAGCAGGAGTTTGTTGAATGAATGAATGACTCACAGGCCTGGGTACAGAGCTCTGGGCCTAAGAGGGACAGTGCTTTTGCCCAGATGGACAGCGACTTCTCCTGCTAAGGCCCTGGAGCCAGTGCTGCATCTTGGGGGAGACAGAGGCTGGACAATCAGCAAGGGGCAGGCGTCTACTGCAGGGTTAACTGAAAATGATGGGATTTGCCTGTGACAAAGGGGTTTCAGTCAAGGCCAATTCCTACAATAATGAAACATTTCGGAAAGGACTAAAGCTTAAACACAGCAATTGAGTTGATGTACAGGAGGGCAGTGTAAGGGTGGAGGTTATTTCCAGGCGAGGCTGGGGGCAGGGAAGGAAGGGGACGATCTTTCTTTAAGCCCAGTGAAGACTGATGGCTAGGGAGCTGGACACACTTTGTCCCATTATAGGGTGGCTGGAGTGACCTCTAGTTAACGGATGAAGACACTGAGCTTCAGAGAGATAAAGCAACTCGCTCAAGTTCACACAGCAATGTTGGTCTGACTCAACTCCTATGCTGGGCCTTAGGGCAAACCACTGCTGCTCTTGCTACTGAATCTAGCTAATGGTTATTGTCTGATTTCCCCCTACCCTTTTCTTTTTTTTCTTTTTCTGTGAGGATTTTTGCTTTTCCTCCCCAGGAAAAAGGATACCTTTGGGGCATTCAAACTTTTGGAGGTTTTCTCCCTGTGGTATACCATCTAAGAAGGAAGTTGTTTCTGGTCTCTTCATCGGAGATAAGAGCTACCTGAGAGACATGGCTTCTGGCACCACCCCCGACATAAGCCTGTCTTCTCTGGCCTCTCAGGAGAACTCCTTGATGCCCTGGTGAGTGACAGGGATGGTGTCTATGGGTGATCGCTGATGCAAAAGCAAACCATTTGCAAACTGAGGTGCTAGAAAAATGAATAATGGAATTTAAAGTGCGTCCCTCATCAATAATAACACACACACGTGGAGACTGATCCACACAGGCCTGTACAGGTGGACTGAGCCTGTGCCAGTGGGGTGGGGGAGTAACTGTCCCCAGGGAGTGGCCCCTGGAGTTCCCACTAGTGTGTGCCCTCCATCCCAGCATAATGGTCAAACATCAAGACAAATAGCCTGGTTCAGTCATTATAGGAAATGTCCTTAGCTGGAATCCCTTTGTCACAACCAAATTCTGCTAAGCTTAGTGATCTCCTGTGTCTGTAGCTGGGTGCCCTTGGGCAAGTTACTTCAGCTTTCTCTTCCTCAGTTTCCTCATCTGTTCAATGGAGATAATAGTACCCACCGCCTGTGGTTGCTGGACATTTTAGATAAAGCACTCAGCACAGAGCCTGCCCCCTGGTAAACTTTGAATAAACATTTAGCATTGTCCACAGAGCTGCTATAAGGGGTGAAGGAGGTACTGGCGAGCAGAGGCGAGTGTGTGAGGGGTACTGAGGCCTAGGGCAGGCTCAGCAGGCATAGACACAGCCTGCCGCCCTGCTGGGCCCTCCAGCAAGGAGCCCTTGCTTCCCACACAGGCTGCCTCCTGTGAGCTCTGTCATTTGGGCTGGCCGCCTGTCCCTACCCTGGCAAGGGCAAAGAGGAGGCCCAGCCAGGAGGCCTTGGTCCCAGGCGGCTCGTCCTGAGCAGGCCAAGGATTGTCTGTGCTGGGTTGCAGCTGCTCTTCCTGGGAGGGGCAGCGGGCAGCCCTCTCTGCCCTCTTAGCCCAGGGGTCAGCACCCCAGAGGGACACCACCCCCAAGACCCGCCTGTCCCCTCAGAGCTGCTTCCTCCTTCTGTTCGTTTGCCCCAGAGACCTGAGAAAATGAGCGAAGTCCTGGAGAAATGGGGCTCCAGCTGGGGGCCTGGTCTTTTTGACCCCAATTACTTCTGGTTGGAGGTCTGTCCTCTTGAAGATTCTCTCCCCTTTCCACCCTCCCACTCAGGCCGCTGGCCGGTTTTCTACATTCGTGTCCCTTTCCCACACTCCTTCCCTCACGCGCCTTCACACACCCAGCCCTTCTTAAAGGGGCTCTAAGAAGAGCGAAATTTCCTATGAGCAGAACAATGCCCTATTAATCTTATGAGGGATTTGAACTTGGCAACATTTCAGCCTTTGATTTAAATATCATTTTGGTAATGGGAGAGGAAAAAAAAAAGAAAAAAAGGCTGACTTTTGGACAACATGGAGTTTCCAATACCTTCTGAGCATGAGATGACTTCGAATATAAATTAAATCCCTCTCCCTTCCATTCCGCTTCCTCACTGCTCCCCCCTGCTTCCCTCACACAAAAGCTCACTTCCCACATACTTCATGGGGATATTTCAAGTTAAAGTTTTGTTTACCTTATAGAAAAGTTAATTAGTTCCTTTTGATCTCACAGGGAAAACCGCACAGGAAATTTTTCTTCAGAAAGTGTACACACGAAGGCACGCTTTACCCTCATAACCAGAGATATTCATTAAAACAATTCGTTTCGATTTTTAATTTAAAGAAAACATTTTACGTTTTCCCTATTTATTATTAAGAAAGCAGTTGTCCCTAGGGCAGAACGTAAAGGGGGTCGGCCGGCCGCCGTGTTTGGCTGTGCTCGCAGCCAGCGTTGGGCAGTTCATAATCTGTCCCTAGTTTGTTTTTCTACTTTGGATAACAAGAGACTTCTGCAGAGACGCAAACCTTCAAACATGCCAGATTTCAGTCGCCAAAATATTAAAAATCCGGCGTTTTGGAGATGGAGACTGTATGGTTTAAATAAAGATATTTAAGTTCCGAAATATAAATATTCAAGATCCCGAGAAAACATATCGTTGAATAAAAATCTGAAACAGGCAGTGGGTGAATCGAGGGGAGAACATGTTTACTTTTTTGAGGTTTATCTGATGAAATATAATAAATAGTACATCATGCTTTCTCTCTGTCTCTCTCTCTCTTTTTTTTTAACCCCTAGAGATACTTAAGCAGTACCTGGATTTGTACAATAAGCTGCTTATCAAAAGTCTAGAAAGAGAAACGCTTGGATTTTCAAAATGCGATTTTCAATCTTAAGCACATTTTCCACATCTTGTATTGTTATAGGATAAGGGATGCTGAGGGCTCTGCAAATTGTGGAATTCATTTCCAGCACAGACCAAGCGAAAAAGAAATAGTATGGCTTCCCCAACGTTGAAAGAACTAATTTAAAGATATTGCTGATGGAGCAGCCAAAAGCTATGGTCCCCATTACTGCAAGAAAAAAAAAAAATCTTACATATAGATACAGTACGGACAAAAAACCCGTGGAAGAGATGTTTTCACAAAAGAAAAACCACAAAAACATAACAGCTCTGCAGAGTGGTGTTGACATCAGTATATAATTTTGAGGATATTTTTGGGTGCGTATCCCTTTCCTGCCCCTGACACAAATATTTGGAGATTGGGACTGTCATTGTTGATAGAAATTAAATTGATGCCACATTCAAAAGATATAAAAACCATGTTAACATATGGGGTGACTTTGATGATGTTCTGTACAGCAAAAGTATAAGAATCTGATGACATTTTATTGTCACCAATTTTGTGTTTTAATCTGCACCAACCACTGCCTTTAAAAACAGAACTCTTAACATAGATTTCTCTATCAAAAGTTTTCACCTGAAGATAAATTTTTTTAGTTTAGATCTACCCCACTCTCCTATTTATTTTTTTCCCCTAACATGGTGAAGGTGTATGACAGTCCATTTGTGAAGTGAGAAAAGAATGCACATATTTCGAAGAAAGGCTTCAAACTGTTGACTGTAGGAGCAGGTTCTTGCCAACGAACAGCCCCAGGGAAGCCAGTTATTAAAGCAAGTTTCCAAACTCTTTCTGTTCAAAAGCAAAATCCAAAGACCTTTTAAAAATTGTCCTTCTATAACACAATTATTTTCATTCCCTTCCTAAAATACCTTTGACATTTTCTTCTAAAAATATATATATGCTTTTGAGTCAGAAATATTCTCTTTTTCTTTTTTCCTTGAGGAAAACAGTTTAATGTAAAGTTCAAGGTACAGAGAGACTCATTTAACAAAATCGATGGAAAAGAGAAGCTTCAGATGGACACCCAAATCCCTCTTTGGATTTGCCAAATAACAACTAAAAATCAAGTACCCTCGGGAGACCATTGATGGGGTTCCTCCCAAATAAATATGTATCTCTTTCTATTTTCATCAAAACAAATCATTTTCTTGGTGGCTGGAAGTTTTGGGGACTCGGAGGGTGGGGTGTCCTTATTTCTCTAGGGCTCTCTGCTGGAACCTTGAGATTTCATTAGACGTATATCTAAAATTTTCCTTTCCATGAATTCCCACAAAGCTGACACTCTTTCTCTGGGGGAGGGAGTGGGCTGGGATAGAGTCGGAACCCTGGGTCGACACTTCATTGGCCTGAATGCAAGAAGGAAAGGGGTAAAATTGCTGAGAGAAAGGAGAAAACGTTGGCAGAACGATTAAAAAGAACAAGAGAAGTAAATATTTTTCTAGCGCGCTTCCAAGTTAAAATCAACGAAGCCACCCAGTGAAAGAAAGGAAAAACAAAATTCGTCCCTACCTTTGTCAGATGCAAAGTAATGGGGGAACTTGTTTCCACAGTGGTTATGACCTACACAGAGCTTCTTACCTTAAATCTATACATTTTGAACAAAAACAGCTTGGAGCAATTCTCTCCAAACAACCCCAAATGTTAACCATTCCATCTCAAGATCAGATTTCTCCTTCAGCCTACACGATATCAGTTGAGTTTTTTTCTTCTCTTTCTTTCCTTTTCTTTCTTTCTTTCTTTTTTTAAAATATGTATTCTTATGTTTCCAATCCTCACATGTACTTTTTTTCATCTTTGTTACGCTCCTTCTGGCTGCTGGTTGGGATGAGAATCGTCAGGAGTCCTTCTTTTCAGGACAATTAGCCTCCCACTTGATCATTTTAAGACGGAATGATTTGTTATGGTCACTGAATCAGGGCTTCCCGCCCCCCCCCCCCCCAATATTGTTGCAGATACGTAAAGTTTACTGCATGCTGTAAATATGTCAGCTTTTGCCAGGGAGTTTGCTAATAAAGAACTCAGAGGTATTATTGATGGAAAAGATAATGTTTTCAATAAGACTTGCCGGGGCTGTAGTTTTAGACATTCCACACCCGGCCCAGCGCAGGCGTTTGAAACGCCGAGGGTGTCGCACTGGGCCTGCCGGCCACAGGCCAGGCAGCTGCCCATTTCTTGGCGGTCACTGTGACTCTATTTTTCAACACGGTTTCAGCCTGACTGGTTTTAAGAGCTCTGTCCTTTTTTAATAACCTTCCTGACCATCTGCAATAGCTGAGCTTATCAGAGAATCACCAGAGACCATTTTCCCAGGAGATCCCTTTTGCATTCATGAGCTCACCCCTGTTGATAGCAAAAAAAAAAAAAAAGCCAACCTTTTGCATTTGAATCTCACTTGCTTTAAGGGGTAGCTTCTGAATGCAAATTGGATTCATTTTTCTCCCCCTTGACGCATTCATTTGTGAATTATTCTTCTGCCTCCTTCCCTTACTAAAAACTAAAAGAAATCACAGAAATTTGGTCTCCGTCCACTACACGGCCCTGGTCTCACAATCACACTCGCTGGCTTGCTCTTGGTTTTTGTCACATCACCCCACACGACAGTTTCATCTGGTGCTAATGTGGCCGTCACATGGGTTGGCCCTCAGAATTCCATGCTCATTTACCATTAATCAAATGCATCATTATGAATTGTGTATGCATTTTAGAGCAGACCCAAGCCCCCGGCTCGATATTGAAGTGCGTTTTTTATTCATGTTCAGCAACAAAACTCACATCTGCTGTGAAGATTAATGGCAAGGCCAAAGCGACATTCTTCGTGTTTGCCTAGCTCAGAAATCTACAACCCCTAAATTACAGGTTGGTAAGCAATGTCCAGGTAGCATTCCTTTTTCCAGATAATTCTTATTATTGCTTCTGGGCGACCACAGTCACCCCTAGCAAGCTGACACTGATGAGAGAGAGGCCAGACAAAGCTATGGGAGAGCACGGGCTAGGTTTCCAAGAGGCCAGGGGTGGGGGGGGTGGGTCTCTCCTTTTGACTGGGGGGGATTTTAGTCTTAAATTGCATTTAGTCAAAATGGGGGCTTGCCATTCTAATTTGGAAGAATCTGAAGTATTTGCAGGCTGAGCCCTGGTGGTTGGGGGTGGGGGCCCAGGACAGTGTTAGGGCTGGATGCCTTTGGGAACTGAGAACTACTTTCCTGGGAGTCATTTGCCAGTTGGGGCTCTGTGGGAGCATTCTGAGTTCCGGAACCCTCCTTGGGAGGCCTGTCTCCTGTCGGTTGATGGGAACTGGAGTCTCCTGGGTATATAAAGAGGGTTTTCACTGGGTGTTTCCACTGATCAAAGTCTTTCCTGAGGACGGGACCGTGTTTCAGGTAAAAAACCCCTTTCCTGAGCTGTCACAATAGTTCCAGGAGATGAGGCCTGGAGCCTGAGACTGGAGGGCCCCAGCCCTGACCCCTCTCTCCCAGTTAGGCTGGGGACACAGATCTGACTCCGGGTCAGCTCACATTTTGATGTCTAATTGCCAGCAATCCCCAGCACAGATCAGGAATATGGAAAGAGGTGGGTCCCGAGCAGTGAGGAGGTGCGGGGGCAGGGGGTTGGCGCTTCAGGGCCTGTGGTGCTGGCTTATTTTGTGGCATTATTATTATTTGTTTTCCCTCTAAGCAGACAGCCGAGCCTGGATTTTGACTTGGTCGCCTGTCCCAGGGAGGCCGGGGAACTCTTGCCCCAGGAAAAGGTCTCTATTGTGAGTCTTTTCTGGGCTACTCCAAGGCTCATGATCTTAGAGAAGCCTGTTAAAAATAAACACCTTTTTAGAATATGCTGCTTGTGGCCACTTTAGCCTGTGGCGGAGGAGGCTCAGGAGAGGCTGAGCGTTTATAAGATGCTGTGTGGGCTTGGTGCCTGGGTGCTGGGTTCTGTTATGTGGCCTCCTGGACATGTTTTGGGAACTCTCCTCCCTCAGTGGTCTCTGTCCCTGCCTGGAAGATCTCGGCCACTTCCCCGTCGGCAAGTTCAGGGCCACCAGAGCACAGATTTTCAGCCCCTCTTTCCTTCTTCTCCTGGTCAGGGGGAGGAAAGGTGCAAACACTTGGTGCAGAAGCAGCCTCCAAGAGCTGAGCCAGATGGCAGCTGCCAGTGGAGGGTCCAGTGGTGGGAGGTGGCCCATCTGCACATGGATGGAGGAGAGTGTGAGTGATGCATGGGAGTGGGGGGCTGCCCTTACCTCTGGGCCATGCCCCAGGCTCTGCTTTTGTCCTGTTGGGCCCTCTTTCTCAGTGGGGGAAGTGGCCCTGGTGCCGCTGTCAACTAGGCCAAGCCTGGAACGGAATGGGCAGCAGGTATGACCTCAAAGGGGAGGACAGCTGGGGGGGGGCAGCACTGTTTTCCATCCCGCCCCAATGACCTTCAGGGCCTGGGACAAGGCAGCAGCATCAAGGCTCTGAGCCCAGGCTTCCAAAGGGCTTAGATGAGGCCTGGGGGACAGTGCTTTAGGGGTGCTACCTTCTGAGTCCTAGAGCTACTCTAGCCAGGACTGTAGCTTACCCTCAGGATGGTCTTGGACTTCACCAAGGGGCTGCGGTCCACTGCATGTCCACAGCACCTTGGAGACTCTCTCCCTTGGGCTATTCAATCTCACAGCAGTCCTAGGAAGCAGGACTGCAGGGCTCAGAAAGGTTTATAACCCCTCCAAGGTCACCCAGAGCCCCGGTCTTTCTGAACCTTGCCCCCAACCCGTGTGAAGGATACTCTGCAATGTCACTAAACTATTAAAAAAACGCACGGCCTTGAGATCTTGAAATAGGCCTTCTCAAACAAAGACTCGAAGCATGGTCTAATTGAGCTGCTTCTGAAAAGGCGGAGAGGTCTGGTCCCACTTTGAGCAGGCTCACTCAGGCTTTTAGGGAAATAGTTCTGGTTCCCTTGACATTTTGGTTTTTTAAAAAACTAGGATTTGGGTCATTTTGGTTTAAGGTTCAACAAGTCAGTGAGCGTGGCTTGTCTGGGGTTTCTTTTTGTCTGCCACCTGGTCTGGTTCAAGGACAGAGAAGAGTTTCTGTTTATAAAACATGCACAGACGTGGCTGCCGCTGGTGGTGGTGTCATTTCTCTGGGCTTCTGCTCCTTTTCAAGGAAGCTGGTAGTCTGGTCTTGTCTGTCTTGGGCTGATCATTTAAATAGGCTCAGGACACACTGAACAATGGAGCACGGCAGGCAGCTAGTAGGGGTGATATGTACATGAACATTATTTGACATGGGAAGACATTCGCTATATGTGCGAATTTAAGCTCATTTTTAATTACAAAAATAACACACATACCTGGTAAGAAATTAAAACGCCACAGAGGTATTTTTAAAGTAAGTGGAATGAGATAATATTTGTACAACGCTTAGAAGAACGATGCCTGGCACATAATAAACACTCCAGACGTGCTTATTAAATAAAAATACGTGAAAGGAGAAGTAACTTTTTCTTATCTAGAGCTGCTGTCTCCCCCTCCAGAAGCAACGAAATTAATAATTTCTTGGATATTCTTCCAGAAATTTTGTGTGGGTGGGCACACACAATAATTTTATATTGTAAAGTGAGAAGAGAAAGTTATAAAACACCTTTGAATAGTATGTTCCCATTTTAATAATAAACAAACAAACAAACAAACAAACAAACAAACAAACAAACACATTGTATAGAAAATCACCTGGAATCCTGCCTATTAAAGTAGGAACAGTGGTCATCTCCAAACGGTGGGATTGTGGGTGGGTTTTCTTTTTGTCTCCATTGGCTCACTCCTTTCATAGTGCTAAAAACTACTTAAAGAGGAGTGCATATAAATCAATAAATGGATGGTTGAATACATGGACACTGGTGTTGTAACAGGGCTAATGTCTCAGCTGGGGGCCCAAGACCTCCATCCATTTGGTTTGCCCAGACCACCTTCCATTTGCTCCCTGGGACCTGCCAGTGATTGCACCAGGATAAAATGTCCCGGGCGGTCCTCCACGTGCTTCCAGCTTTTGCTATTGTTTGTTTTGCTGTCTCCATATCCGCCCATCTGTGGGGAGCGGACCTTCCTCCTGGACCAGCCCCGCCCTGGGACTCCTGCCTGGTTGGGCTAGATCTCCCCATCAGGGCATACGAGTGACACCCATTTGAAGTGAATCTCCTTATGTGTCTATCCTGAGACTCGGAGTCCCACGGCCTGAGTCCCTTGGACCTGGTAGGCAGCCCCATCTGGGCGTGTCTGTGAGATGTGAGGTGGCAGGCCAGCCTGCTCTCCAGTATTCCAACCTGCTTTACTCGAAGCTCAGTCTGAGCAGGGGTCCTGGAGGGACATCGTGAGTAGGCACAGCTGACTTCTCTTGACTCAGCATGAAAATCCGGAGTCAGAAAAGTAGGGGTTATCAACCAGGTGCTGTTGCTTACCAGCTGTGGGACCTGGAGCAAATCAGTTCACCTTTCTGAGCCTCAGTTTCCTCTTCTCTAAAATGGGAGCCATAGGGTACCTTCCTCATCTCCATTCTCAAACTCATTCCTTTAGTACAGATATTTTCAAGGGCCTCCTGTGTGCCAAACTCTTTACTGGACCTCATGTGGGCTGCAGACATATAAACCTCTACGTAGGATGCCAGGTAGAAAAATAGAAACGCTTTCCAGTGGTGAACGCATGGGGAATGTAGGGGAGGCTTCTTGAAGGGTGGGTAGGAGCTCTGACCTGGGGCTTGCAATTGGGAAGGGAAGCTTAGGACTTTTCACAGCCCTTCTGCGTATAGGACTTGGCCTATGAGTACTTCTCCTAATAGTCTTAGAATTGGACTTTTGCTGAGAGGAGGTGAGATGGAACTTATTTTTCAGCCAAGTTGAGTTGGATAGTAGGCAGAAGGGGATATGCCAGGCAATACGGAACAATACACAGAGCCTAGTTCATCCTGACCCCTTCTGTTCTCATCTGGAGGAAACTGGTTGATTCAGCTTTGAGGCAGGGAGAACCTGAAAGCCACCCCAATGGCAGGTTTCCCTGGCAGACCCCCGCCGCCCCCTCCCTTCTGCTTTTCCATTGCTGCTGTTCACAGGGCTGGAAAGGACAAGCTCTTTGAATGAACCAGCTTCCAACCCTGACTCTGCCACATGCAGACTGGAGATGTTGGGCAAGCCTCAGGCTCCTCATCAAGAAAATGGGTATAACGGGAATACCCACCTTGCCAAGCTGTTGTGAGGATTCCAGATGGTGCAAAGCACCCAGTTAATGCCTAGCACATGCCAAGACATCTGAGAAAGGGCTGGGTCCCCTGCCAGTGGGGCCCAGTGTCTGGATTCAAGACATTATTCTCCTTATTACAAAGCCACACACCAGGTCTTAGCTCATCTGGGGCCCATGTTTACCCTGGGGCTCTGGAGAAACTTCATCCTTCTATTTGCTTTCATCTTCCAGACCCTGGATGAATGCCCCCACCCACCTGCCTCCCCACCAGACCCCCATCAGGCCGAGAAATTGGTGACCCGTCAGAGCAGAGTGGAGAAGGAAGCTGTGAGAAAGAGGCCAGGCACGGAGATAGGTTTGCAGGCGTGAGCGTCAGGAGTGATTGGGGCTCCAGATGCTGTTTCTAGGTGATGGGACCTTCTGGGTGACGGGGCCAGCTGCACAACCTGCCCAGGTGCTCTCCTTTCCCTAATACTTCCCAAATCAAGAAGGCAAGGCCGGGTTTGGTGTTTTTCCCCTCCTTTCTCTCATCTGTAAAATTGAGACATTACAGTTCCAAAATGGGCTTTGAGCCTGTAGAAATTAATCTGGTTTGGCAGGAGGTCTGCAAATAAACATATTGTTTCGATTGGTGTTGACATTTGGATTGTGAGAAGGTTTGAAAATGTAACTGTAGTTGGGATTTTCCAGCCCATCCAAGTTTTTCCGTGGAGGGGCTCAACAAGCATACACGGGTGCCTGGGAGAAGGCCTTCTTTAGACTAGCCTTGGGCACTGGGCAGGCTGGAGGTGTCAGGGCTCTGAGCCTGCTCTACAGGAGGCAGCCCATGCTACTTTTTTTTGGGGGGGGCGGGGGGAGGTAGACATTTCAGGATGCCAAGCCCCTTTGGGCAGCTGGGGCAGCCAACCACTGCAGGAGCGACCGAAAACACTTAGAGCACAACATGTGCCTGGCACCTTATAGTACCATCTCATTTAGTTCTTATACCAGTGGGCAAAGTATGTACAATCATCTCCATCTCCATTGTACAGATTGGGACATTGAGGAGCTGAGAGGTAAAATAACACGCCGCAACACCATAGGAGGAAAGGGAGGAATTGAACTTAGCCTTTTCCAGCTCCTGATGGCTTGCCCTATCTATACTACCTACTTTATGCCAGGAACATTCTGGAAGGATATCTCACCAAGAGAATGTCTGAAGAAAAGGGCTGAGCCTGGACTGAGGTTGCCGCAGCTGGCATTGTGTTGGGTTGTCGAGACTGCCAGCTCCCTCCCATTTGTGGGGCCCATGTGACTTAAGTGCCCCTTTCCCCTGCTGCCACCATGGAAGTGGGGCTTGTCCCCTACCTGTACTCCATGCACTGGAGGTCTTCCGTCAGTGGCCTCTGAGACCCCAGAGCCTGCCCCTCTCATCCAGCTCCAGCCTCCCCAGTTAGGCCCCAGCAGGGAAGGGATCTAACTGTGGTTTCCTGTGGGAAGGGACAGCCCGGGCCAAGTCCCCTCTTCAGGACAGAGGTGCACACAGCTCTCAGCCATGAATCCAGGATGCTGGCTGGGTGGGAGGAGCAGGCACCTTTTGGAAAGGCTTGAATTTCTGCACCTGGAAACATCTATGTGCCCCAAGCCTCATCTCTCAGCCTCTTAGCTTCTGAACTACAAAGACCAACCACCAGCGGCTTCAATCACGGAGGCTCCTTTCTCCTGTCTCCTTCCCACAGCTCTTCTGTTTCTGAATATGACTGAATATGGCTGGGAAACACATACACCACCATGCTGCCTGGTCCTGCTTTAACCTCAAGAGCAGGACCCTCCGGTGGGCCAGTACTGCTCACTGGCCATCCTCCAAGTCCATGCCCAGATGGCTGTTTCACCAGGTGTCAAGGTTTAGACTAGATGTGGCAAGAGTCCTCAAGGGGCGGGGAGCTCAAGCCTACCTGGGATGCAGGTTCCCAGCACCTGTACCTCCACTTCCACTGGCTTTGCTGCCTGGAGGACAGGAAATGGGGTTTGCACGATGGCAGCCCAGGTCCAGCCCGACTCTGGCTTCGTGGTGGTGGTTGGGGGTGACCCCATTCCTGACCACAGTCTTCCCGGTTGCCTTGCTACTCCCTTCCTCCCCTCCCTGGGGCTCTGGGAGTAGCTGGCAGCCTCTTAGAAGAAAGGACACACCTTATCTGTTCCTAGGGATGAGAAAGTCTCTACCACAGGCCCTGAGGCTGAGAAAGGCCTTGTCTCTGCACCTGAACACATCAGGGCTTCCTTTTCTATGCCCCAGACCCCCAGTTCCCATTTGGCTTGAGTCTTCAGCATATTCTTTCTTATATTCAAAGGCTCGAAACCATGAGCAGAAGTTTGGGCGCATTGGATTTGGCCTGACATCATTCTGGGAGCAAATGTCTGGACTTGGATCCATCTGGATGTTTTTTGTTTGTGGGCTGGCTTTGTCTTTAGGAGGTGTGAAGCTCCAACTGGGTCTGAGATTCTGGAAATCAGGAAGGTTTGTTTTCAAAGTTCAGAAAAATCACTGTGGTTTTGGGTCACAGTTGGGTTTGATCGGCGTGCTTAATGGCAGTGGTGGCCTGGGGGCTCTGAGTTGGGCCTCTGCAAGGTCCCAGTGAGGTCTGCGTCACAGACACTCAGGAGTGTTCCTCTGGGTGGGGCTGGCCGTGGGCCAGGTTCAAGTGGCCGGGGCCCAAGGGAGGGGCATGGCCTGGTTCTAGGGAGAAGAGACAGAGAATTTGTTCTTCCTTCAAGCTTCTTGTCACAGAGCATGCCTGGATATGATTTTCATGGACAGTGGGAGGTGATTTGGGGGGAAAGCATGAAGAGAGAGCCAGGCTGGGAGTCGGATGGCCCCAGACACTGCGCTGTGAGCTAGCAATCAGGTGTCTGCTTGAAGGCCTGCCTCAGCCCCACACCCGCTGGGTGACCTGGGGCAGAGGCGGGCTCCTTAACTTCTCTGAACTCCAGTTTCCTCACGCCTCTTCCTCAGGCGGTTCTGAGGATTGTAGGGGATAATGTTTGGAGAAACTCACAGAGGAGGTCAGAATATTAGTTTTCATGAGCTCTACAAAGAGGCTATGCCTCATTAATCATGTCCTCCCCGAGTTAGCACAATGCTTGGCCCTTTTCGAAGCCAGATGGGAACTGCTCTCAATGGCTATTACTGTCAATTTTAACGGCAAGCCCGTTTCCCTGATTGGAGCTCTGAGTTGGAGTCCTGAACGGCCCTGCTTGCTGTGGAAAGAGCTGTTCCCTCTGGGCACAACGGCCTTCCTGCAATGGATGCTAGCCTTTGGTCACCCCCCCAAAGGTGTTCCCCATGCCCGCCCAGGCCGGTCACCTCCTCTGAAACCGACTCCATCCGTTTCCATGTTCTCAGGACTGGAGGAGCCTCACTTCCCTCCCCAGGCACAGGGAGTTCCCACAGTCTTTGGGTTTTTAACTTTTGGATCAGCATGCTGGCGCTCGTGCCCCCTGGGTAGAGTGCTGTTGGGTTTCTAGCTATGGGTTAAAATCCTCAGTGCCATTGTCCCTGTGAATGTCAGCCTAGTGGCCTTGAATTTTGGTCCGTCAATAATAATACTGGCCTTGATTTATTGACTTACTCAGCTTTCTGTTCCACCTACTTCATTCTCACTGCTACCCTGGGGCGTTATAGCATTACCTCCATTTTATAGGTGAGGAAACGAGGCTCAGAGAGCTGAAGTTCACAAAGCTTGTAGTGGCAGAGCTGGGACCCAAAGCCTGTGACACCAGGTCTCTCACTCCATGCTGAACCCTCTATTCTGTCCCAAACATAGAGCACAGAAGGGAAGGTGGTGTCCAGAGGACCCCTCAGCCTCTGACTTGGTCAGCGACCTCAAATTTCTTGGGAGCTTGTCCCCATTTGAAACAGGGAGGGTGAGGAAGCACTTAGCCAGCCACCCGTCTCCAGCCTTGGAAGACATGAATGGCTGGCTGCTTTGCCAGGCTGGGTCCTCACAGCCTGTTTAGAAGGTGCACCCGGTCATGAAAGGTGAACTGTTGAGAGCAGAACTGCCTGGGGCTGTGTCGGAGGCTGCCCTGATTAACTCGCAGTGGCCCCTTTCAATCCCCCAGTCTGTTCTGCCACCCAAACATGAGTCTCAGGACGACAGCCACACGCCCCTTCCCTGGCAGAGGGGGAACCCAGGTCCCCGGTCAATGCCCCAGTGTTCCGCTGGCGTTGCCCGCGTCAGGGTTACTTTGGCCTCTTCAAAAGAGATCTGCTGCTACCCCGTGGGGACTTTACAGGTCCAGGGTTTGCTGGGTGGGAGCACAGAAGGTCTTTTGTGGCTGATTGGAAAAGGCCCTGCCGTCTTTGAGGATGATAAATAACCTTTGACGAGAGAGTCACGTTTGCATACGGAAGGACACAATTTAACTTGTCAAAAAACATTTTTGTTTTCTTTTACCTGGTTGGGTGGGAGTAAAACGAGGCAGAAAGATATTTGTGCTTCATGTCTATGTGCTCCTAGATTTCTTCTCCCACGTCCCTCTTCCCTTGTTCGGGCCAGCCTCCCCCTAGCTGGCCTGAGATGTTCCACTGAGTCTACCAGCAAGTAGCTTTTGAAACGTTCCTGTCTGTGTTTCAGTGTCTTCGCCAGCACCTCTCGCTGCTGAAATGAGCCTGGTGCCTGTTCTCTGGGCGTCCACCTCTGACCGCCATGGAGCCTCACAGTGACCAGGACCTTGAGAAACACCAGTCTGCCTCCATTGGCCTCAGCTCCCTCCTCCTGTCCTTCCATTTTCTGCTCTGGTCTCTGCCAGGCAGGTTCCTGGCTCAGGGCCTTTGCAAGCGCTATTCCCTCTGCCTGGAGTGCTCTTCCCCCAAATATCCATGTGGCTTCCTCATCTCTAGGTTTTCCTGAGATCATGTTCTCAACAAGACCTGGTCTGTGTAACCCAGTTCACAGGGCAGCCTTGTCCTCCAGTGCTCGCTCCTGTCTCCTCGGCCTACCCTTCTTGATTTTTCTCCATCGTATTGATCACTGTCTGACCAGAGGTGGATTTTCCGTGAAGCTAATGAGGCTTTAGCTTCCAGGGCCCTGACTGGCAGGTTCCAAGGTCTGCACCTATAATGATATTTATAATTTTTCATTCTTTTTTCTTAAAGAGTCCACTCTGCACCTTACCCCCCTCCCCAATCAAATTGTATAAGCTTTAGGCACCACAAAAACCCAGATCTACCTACCCCTTTGCCTGACAACTTACCGGTTTTTAGTTTATTATGTTTCCCCCTCTACTATCAAAATAGTAGGGCGGGCCGAGTGGCGTGGTGGTTAAGCGCTGGCTTAGGAAGCCAGCGGCCCCGGTTCGGGTCCCACAAAAAAAAAAAAAAAGAAGCTACTATTAAAATAGAAACTCCATAAGGGCAGACATTTTTATCTTTAAAAGAAACCAACATTTTATCCTCAGGATCCAGAATGGTGGCTGCACATAGTAGGAGCTTAATAAATGCTGCTGTATATATGTAGGTTGATCTCAGGGTCATGCTTCTTTTAGGGCTTCACATATCTCTTAAGATAACGGTCAGTCTCCTTAACACCCTCCCCCATCCCCCAGGGCCCTGTCCTTCTGTCTGCTCCCAGATGTGCAAAGATTCAGACCCAGGGCCTTTGCACACACTGCTTCCTCTCCCTGGTGTTCTTCTTCCCCTCTTGGACTCCTCATCCGTCCGAGGTCTCTACCTGAATTGCACTTCTTTGCGCCTGCTCAGCCTAGCCCTGGGGTTAGGAGCCCTCGTTGGACCTTGGAGTGTCTCTTTTTTTTTTTTTTTTTTTTGCGGGCAGTGTCACTGGCCCTCATACGTGGGACCCAAACCGGGGCCACTGGCTTCCCAAGCCAGTGCTTAACCACCATGCCACTCAGCTGGCCCCCTTGGAGTGTCTCTTGATAGCACTTGCCACCATCTGTGCCAGTGGTTGGTTTAGTATTTATTTCCCCCTCAGGACTGTAAGCTCAGTGAAGGCAGGGCCTTGATCACCTTGGGTGCGGCTGTGTCCCCGGCACCGTGCCTGGCACATGGTGCTTTTCACCAACTCAGTAAATAGCTGCTGAGGAAATGAGCGAAACTAAAAACAGTTGGGGGAAGACAGTTAATATCAAAGTAAACACCACCGTAGCATCCATGGCACGTCAGAGCTGGGAGGGTGTCTAGAGATGGCTGAGTCCACAACTTGGAGACTGTGCTCCCTGGAGCTGTCCCACAAGCTGCTTCTGCACATGTGCAAGCATGTGTGCCCATGTATATGCATGTGTACATGTGTGCACGTGTGCAGGTGTACATGCACGTATGTATGTGGGGGTCAGGGAGGTGAAAGGAGTGGCAGACGGACAGGCCTCAGACACCCATTTCCACTTCAAACAGACCAGTTTCATTTTCAACTATTCATATGTTGAACTTCAGCTTCTGATTTCATTCAAAAAGAAATAAGGTTTCCAGCCAAAATCAAATTGGGAAACCGCTGGCCTGCTCACACCCCTCCTCCCTGTTTTATGGGTGGGTAAATTGAGGCCCAGAGAGGTAGAGGTACTTGCCCAAGGTCACAGAGTGAGACTCAAACCCCAGCCCAGAGCCTGGTCCTTGACACCCAGCCCTGCTCTTTCTGGTTTTGCCAGAGCATCATGTCATCTCAGCTGTCACCAGTGGGCCGAGCACCTGGGTACCCTGGAGCCCATGGGAAAGCTCCAGAGATCACCAAGCTTTAACCCCATCATGTGAATCAAGAACCATTTTCCTTGCAGGAGACATGACTTCCTAGGTGTATGCAGTAAAAGTTATAACATTGAGTATATGTATCTAGGAGAAAATTCCCAACATAGAAAACTAACTTTTTAAAAAGTCTTTCAGTTCATATTCATTGGCCATGTTTATTTATATTATTGTCTGGAGGTGATCCTAGCAGACACACAGCAAACAGATACCAAAGGTATTAGAGAACTTTGTAGGAGCAAAACTTAAGAGCGAAGTAATTCTCTCTGTTAGTTTCACGGTGTGTATGTGTGTGAATGTGAAAAAAAAAATGTAAAGGATGTTTCCATATATTTGATGCTGGAACAAATATCTGTGGCTGATGGGATCTCTCCAAGGGAAGAAGAACCATTATTTTTCATTATTTAAAAATAAATCTTTGGGCCGGCCGAGTGGCGCGGTGTTTAAGCGCTGGCTTGGGAAGCCAGCGGCCCCGGTTCAGGTCCCACATATGAGGGCCAGTAACACTGCCCTCAAAAAAAAAAAAAAAAATCTTTAATTTATTTCTCTGGTTACAAAAGTAAAAGGTACTTCCGAAGAAGTAGAGTATTATAGAAGTATATATGAGTTATAAAGTGTTTCAATATTGTGTGTCCCCCTCAACCACAGTTAATATTAATTTGTTTTTAAACCTACTGAGTGTCAGATTCTATTCTAAGCACTGAGAAGGCAGCAGTGAACAAACACAGATATCATTTCTGCCCTCATGGGACTCATGGTTGAATGGGGAAGAGATATGAAATCATCACACAATTGTAAAAATTCAACTGTGTTTTGCATTAAAAAGGAGAGATATGAAGGCATAAAATGGGGGAAAAGGGGTCTTGATGAGGAGGTCTGGGAATGCTTTGTTGAGGGAGTCAAGATGGAGCTGGAATCTGTTAAGTATGTGAAGATGGGAGGAAAGAGTGTTCAAGGAAGAAGAAATATTTATGCAAAGGCTCTGTGGTAGGAAGAAGAATCAGTAGTACAGAGTAACTGGTCCATGGTGAGGCAGCAGAGGCATCTGGGGGTTTGTGAAGACGCTGGTGAGATTTTTGGGTCTTTGTCCTAAGAGTAAAGGAAGCCATAAACTGTTTTAAACAAGGGTGGATATGATTACATTTGCACTTGATATCTATTCTTTCTGATTTTTCTTGATGCATATATACATTACTTAATGTATGGCTTAAGCAAAAAAAATATTTTATTATTGGTTCACATGGCTGCAGCTTGATCTAGGGGCTCAAACAATGTCCCCAATTTCCCTGAGTCTTGTTAGCTGTCCTGTGGAATCTATTTCTAGGCTCCACATGGCGTCTGCTGCAGCACCAGCTGCCCATATACCTTTCTACCTGCCCCACAGTGAAAAAGAGCGCCTGCTACTGCCAACAGGTCAGTTTCAGCCCTGCTCTGGCCAGTGTCAACCCCTGAATCAATCACTGTGGTTAGAGGGCTATGATCCTCTGATTGGCAGGGCCTGAATCACATGCTCTAACAGTGGGTATGAAATCAGCCCTGCCCATGAGCTCATGGCTTGGCAAAAAGAAAATCCATGTGATTGAAAGGCAGAAGAGCGGTTACCTCAGGGATTGGGGGGTGTCTTCTGAGAAGGTGTAAAATGTCCTGTATCTTGATCTGGGGGTAGCTAAAAGGGTGTATATGTATATAAAAATGTATGGAACTGACACTTAAAATGTACACGAGTACACTTTACTGCATGTAAGCTATGAGGTCAGACAATTAAGTTCATGAACTCATCCTAGAAAAAGCGCTCCATACCTCACTGCTCAATATCATTACGGTCACCTTCAAAGTCCTCCCCTTGGGATGCTATACACCAACGCCAGCGCCTAGTCCACCCTTCAAAGCAGTTTTGGAACTCTTTTTCTGGAACGGCCATCAGAACTGTCATTGTATTACCCTTGATGTCCTGAATGTCATCAAAATGTCTCCCTTCCCTTTATCTTCGGGTAAAGAAAGAAGTCATTGGGGGCTAGATCAGGTGAGTAGGGAGGTGTTCCAATACAGTTATTTGCTTACTGGCTAAAAGCTCCCTCCCAGGCAGTGCCCTGTGAGCTGGTGCATTGTTGTGATGCAAGAGCCATGAATTGTTGGCGAAAAGTTTAGGTTGTTTTCATCTAACTTTTTCATGCAGGCTTTTCAGAGCTTCCAAATAGTGGACGTGGTTAACTGTTTGTCCAGTCGGTATGAATTCATAATAAATAACCCCTCTGATATAAAAAAAAAAAGTTAGTAATATCATTGCAACTATAATAAGCAATAAGTTTGTGAAGTTAATTGTCAGACCTTGTATACCAAGATTTTAAAAGTACCTGGCTAGAGAGTAGGGAAGAGAGTGTTCCCAGAGAAAAATTGGGATACTATTACCAAAAGGAGAGTGAATGGAGATATATATGTGATTTTTAGCATAGTGTGGACCTTACAATGCACCCTCTTACGTAATTTTTTTTTGCTTAATAAATCTCAGACATTTTCCTATGATGACCACTGCTTAACCCCATAGATTTAGTTTCAGAAGACTAGCTTTACTTAGGCAAATGAGCTTGTTTCCTCAGCACTCCTTGCAGAAAGGGGCACCCCAGAAATGTGCTGGGGACCTACCTCCCCAGAATGACCCGTTGTCAGCAAAGGGTTGATACCTGCTTGGTCAAGGACCTGAGGCCTTGTATGCAGACTGGCCTTGGCCTGGATCTGGGCCCCTTTCTCACCTCTGGGGCTCTTGTCACTCCCTTCAGGCTTGCTGCTCCTTCTTGCTTTCCATCTCTTAAATGTGTCCTGCTGAAGGGAATACATTCTCCCTTGTGCTAGATTGTTAATGACCGTTAATGTCTGCAGAGTGCTTCTTCCTGCAGTGAGACACAGCATTTTCTGTTTGCAGCTAAAACAAACTTCTAAAATAGTCTCTCCCCCAAATGCAGGGGAATGGTTGGCAATGGGACTCTGGCTCCAGGTATCACCTCGCCATTGGCTACCTGTGGGTCCTTGGGCAAATTATTTGCTTCTCTGTGCCTCGCTTACTCCTCTGCGTATGGGAAGGGTCAGAGCAGAAGAGGATTAGAGTGCCTGGCACACAGTAGGAGCTTTATCTGTGTAGGTCCCCCCTACAGGGTGGTGCGGCTGGCATGTTTTGGGGGTGCAGGGGAAAGAGCAGGGGCATTCCCAGCTGTGCTTACAGTGTCCCTCCCTCCTCTGGTTCTGGCCCACTCCAGTGCCCTCCTCTTTAATCCCCATTAACGGTCTGCTTTCCTCTTTTATTCTTTCTTCCCAGGGCCCCTTTCCTTTGCACGAAAGGGACTGCTCAGGCTGTTCTCTGGGAGGCTGTTCCCCAGAATGGCGCCCTGAGTTCACACATGCTTGGGGATAGACACTCCTGGAGATCCCTCTGGTACTCTGTGCCCTAATGGCCACCCAGTCTCTGTTTGTATTATTCCTCTGGTTCAGAAAGCCCCTTCCCTGATGGCATAATTGGTGAAAAGGGCCCAGGCTTTGAAATTAGACAGACATGAGTCCAAACAAAGCCCAGAGAAGCTTCGCTCCTGAGGGAATCTCAGTTTCCTCAGTTTGAAGATGTGGCCCATGCTGCATCTGGCAGGGGTGGGAGGATTAAATGAGGTTATAGTTGTGTGCCCAGCACATAGTAGGACTTCAATACATGCTTGTTCTCTTTCTCTTCCGCCTGAGTGATGAGATTTACTTGGCAGTGTTGTTTGGGTGTGTGGTCCAATTTATTGGGAGACTAAATAGCGCTGTACTTGTTTCCTGGAGCTGCCATAACAAAGTACCACAGACTGGGTGGCCTAAAAACAGAAATTTATTCTCTCACAATTCTGGAGTCTAGAAGTCTGAGATCAATGAATGTGTCAGTGAGGTTGATTCCTCCTGAGGCCCGTCTCCTTGGCTTCTAGGTGATCCTCTTCTTTCCCCAGTGTCTTCACATGGTTTTTCCTCTGTGTACATGTGTTCTAACCTCCTCTTCTTATGATAATACCAAATGTTGAATTAGGGCTCCATGTATATAACCTCATGTTACCTTAACCACCTCTTTAAAGGCCCTGTCTCCAAATACAGTCATATTCTGAGGTACTAGGGGTTAGAACATCAACATATGAATTTTGTTGAAGGGACACAATTCAGCCCATAACGGGGGCCTTGAACCAAACAACTTGCCTGCCTGTCATTCAGCATTATAGTTTCCTTGATTTGGATCTTGATGGGTTTTGAGCTTCAGGAGTTCCCTCTCCAAAGGGGCCTGTCTCTAGGATGGAGCCTCCTCTTATTGGCCAGCTCATAAGTAAGAACAGATATTAGCCGAAGCCACTGGGATGGGTGCCAAGGAAGACGGAGACCCAGGCGGGAAGCTCCGTGGCTGGGGCAGACGTCCGACCATGGCACAGTGCTGCATGTGTCTCGTGGGTTATAACGGTACCTGGGCTGCTGGTCCTGGGCCCAGCCACTTCCTGCAGGGTCTCTTCAAAACCGACTTTGCCGTATTGTTGGCTTGTAGATGCCAGTCTCATTCCTCACTCACTAGGCTGCCAGGCCTGGGTGTAGGGCCTCGGGGGAGAAGACGGGCAGACTGTTTTGGTGAGACAGGCAGACTGGCAGACGTCCCTGTGGAGAGGGGTGGGATGGCATGAGCTTGAGGCTAATTTTGTTAGCAGCCACACCCTATACCTCCTGAGGCTCCTCTCTGTCCCCCTTGCCCACAGCCTGATACCTACTCCCAGGCTGAAGGCACTCTAAGCATGTGCAAGGTCCAGGCTTGGCACAGATCTCTGCGCCCATCGAGAAGCTGCCATAGGCATCCTGGCCATCTCTGACAGGTCCAGCAACTGACTTGATTCATGCTGAGGGCAGGAAACGTGAATCTCTGTGAATGCGTTTCCTCTGGCCATCAAATGAGCAATCCTGTGGGTTGTCATGACAAAGAAGGTCGACCAGCCTCTATGGTGATTTCTGTGCTAGGAATAGAGGTGTGCCAGGTTATGATGTGGCTGAAGCACACAGTGTTTTTTTCATGAGAGAGGGGCTTGTGGGTGAGGGCCAGGGCCAGGTGGAAATACTTCAGAGATGACTGGAACACTCTGGAATGTGAGGATTGCCCAGTACTCTGCGGCAGATGATATGGGCAGACAGAGCCACACACCAGCAGGGTTTGCAACTTTCAGTTGTGTGTAGGAGCTAAGAAATTGAGGAATTTGCGTGAACAGAGGTCTCATCATAGACATTTAATCTACATTGATGCACATACATATCGAGATTTCCTTTCTGATCAGATCTTGTATAAAAGAAAGCACATGAGCTCATTTGATCATCAGACAATAAGAACAACACCATTTGTCCAGTTTTCCCTGTTTACCTTGGCAACCAGGAAGCTCTGGATAAGATCTAACTTTCTGTTGCTATCTTTTGGATCTCCAGTTTCTGACACATCTCCCTCTTCCCTTTCCTTAGTTAATAGGAGTCACTGAAATTATGTACAAGTATTAAAATTAAAGGAACTATTATACTGCGGGACTCACTTGGTACGGAATCTGGAATATGATAGATACTCGTGTGTGTGTGTGGTGGTTGTTGGGGGGAGTGATACTTCTGACATTTATCCATAGGGACAAAGAATGCCAACTTACATCATTTGTAATCTGAGTTTATTTAACAGCCAAGTGCGGCAGATGTTCTTTACAACTGTGAGTTTACTTAATCTTCATAGCAACCCTAGGAGGTGTGTACCATTCTCATCTCCAGTCCGTGGATGAAGAAACTGAGGCACAGGGAAATGAAGTAACCAGCCCAGAGTCACATGGCTATGAAGCGGCAATGCCAAGATCTGAATCCGGATGGCCTGGCTCCAGAGCCCATGCTTCAGGTCAGTGCTTTAGGATTTTTCTATGCCGTCTCATAGTGCAGCCACAGGTTGGCTACTGAGCACTGAAGACATGGCTAGTGTGACTGAGGAATTGAATTTTAAATTGGATTGAATTGGAGTTTTGTTTGTTTTGTTTTGTTTTGTTTTTCTTGAGGGCAGTGTCACTGGCCCTCATATGTGGGACTCGAACCGGGGCCGCTGGCTTCCCAAGCCAGTGCTTAACCACTGTGCCACTCGGCCGGCCCTGAATTGGAGTTTTAATAGCCACTGTGGCTCGTGGCTCTGTGTTAGACAGTGCAGCTCTAAACCACCATGTTTTGCGGCTTCTCTCCCATGATGTTGGTGGGAAGGCAACCTGGGGCCCCGATAGTGGAGCTGATTACAATTCGCAATAAGTATCAACAGCCTTAAAAAGTTCCCCCTCCTCCTCCCCCTCCTCCTCTCCCTGCCTTTCCTTCTCCTTCCTCATCATAGCTCACATTTTCTGAGCACTTACGATTCACACTTAATAGTCCTCCAAATTCTCGGACGAAGGTACTTTTCCCAATATACCTGTTTAGCAGAAGAGAGAACCAGCACTCAGAGAAGATAATTGCCTTCCAGGGAGTCACACAGCCAGCAAGTGGCAGAGCCAGAATTTGAACCAAAGCCTAACTGACTCTAACACCAAACTATGTTTCTTGAGTTGTTGTTTTTTGTTTTGTTTTGTTTTTTTAAGTAAAATGTGCTTCCTTTCTGACCCCTTTGACCACAGACCTGTCAGTTCCCTCCAAAGCGAAGTTTCTGTTGTTGAGTCAAGTCAGCATTTTTGAAGAAAGGAGAGAGGAAGACAGAGGTGCTGAGCAGAGGCGGGCGACTTGCTGGGTCAGCAGAGACGCAAGCAGCTGGCGAGAAGAACATTCATTGCAGGGAAGGCTCCTCTGAGGCCCCGAAGAGTCTTTAGGGTGGTACCCAGGGAGCCCAGGGCCAGCCCCACCTCCACCAAGAAAGGTGTCACTCTGGGAGAAGAGGCAGGATGAGACACCTCAGTTTTTTTGTCTGTCTAACGGGGATAAAGATGATTAAATGAGACAGGTCGGAGAACACACCGGGCAGATAAAAGGGTAGTGGCCTTTCCTGTCTCGGAGCTGGTCTCTGGGGTAGGAGCTCAGGGGAGAAGCCTTCTGGGCGCAGTGCCGTCTCCACCGTGGGCGAAAGAAGGAAAACAGCTTGTTAGCTGAGGGGTCGGGGTGGGCGGCGGGGGCTGCAGCGCATGGCTGTCAGCTGAGATCACTGCTTCACCCTTCCAGCTGCCTGGGGATATTATGAAGTTGCAGAGACAGGGAGAGGAAGCTCAAGCTTGGGGGCCTCTTGGGGAGGGGGGGCTAGGGAGGAGAGGAGAGAAGGAGGACGTTAATGAAAAAAACATTCCTCGTTCAAGGTGACTGAAAGGGTTTGAGGCTGGTTGGGTCAGGGTCTGGCTTTGGCTGCAAACAAGTCCCCCAGATGTGGAGGAGCCAGACCTGGGACAGCGCTGAGGAGAAGGCTAGCACAAGCCCCGCTGACTGACCCTCTCCAGGGCTGCCAATTCCCCCCCAAAGACCCCGACTCTGGAAAGACACCTGAGAAGGGGAAGCTGTGAGGTCCTAGGACCAGAAAATCCTGATGGACTAAGGTTGTCCTGTCCATGGCCTTCCTCTCTCTTTGCAAACACCCTCCTCGCTGCCTGCCTCCAGACTATGTTTGGACGTGGTAGGGCCAGCTGGAGGATTCCAGCCTGACCCAGAGATGACACACGCTGGGCCCAGCTTGAGAAATGGAAGAGCCTGCCAAGATGGGAAGGCCAAAGTAGGCTTCTTAGGGCAACTCCTAACTCTACTCTTAACTTTGCCACTAGACACTTCCTAGCCTTACAAAGAATACACAATATCTGATAATCATCTGAATAAGGGCCCCACCCAATTACAGAAAGCCAACCACAGAGCTTGTCTTCACAACAGACCTGTCAGGTAGGCATTCTCATTTCACAGCTGGGGAAACTGGGGTTCAGGGAGATTAAGACCTTAAGCCACTCAACTGAGAAAGCAGCAGGACTGAGGCTCGATTTCTGATTTTAGGAGAAGAAACCCCTTGCAATTTATGCCACTTCTCCCCACTTCCGTTTGAAGGCCTGGAGACCTTGAGAGAGAGGGCGATTCACCGCCTAGAAGGCAGCATGGAGGGACAGAGCAGAGGGCTGAAGAGCACCCGCCATTTGTCCCCAGGCCTCTGACAAAAGGCCAGGGTTCTATTTCTTAGAACTAAGGCCCTGGGAGGCAAAAGGAATAGATCAAAGCCACATGGAACCAAGAACAGGCCTGGCTGGTGCTGGGACCCTTGTTCCCTCGTCAACGTTCGATTTCATCACAACTGGCAGCATGTTTTAGGACATAGGGAGCCGACTTCATTCCCTTGGGACACTTGGTTTTCCTTGGGAATGAAGCTATGGTTGGCTGTGCAGACAAATGCATATTTCATCTCCTACAAGCCCCACCAGGGTGAGGACCAAGCCACCCCTTTCCTAACTACATCTGCGTTTCCAGGGGTCCAGCTGCCTTGGGAACTTGCGGAAGATGCTAAAGGCTGTGAGCTGGCTCAGATGGGGATGGATGCCCAGACTCTGGAAGTCTCCTGTTGGCCATCTGAAGCCTTTACAGGCCAGGTGGCATTTCAGGCCTTCACAGGCCCTGGAAGAGACCCTGGAGATCACCTCAGCCAACTCCCTGATGGCACAGATGGGTAAACTGAGGCCCAGAGAGGGAATGGAGCGGGGCTCCTGACTCCAAGGCCAGAGAGCCTCTGGCAGCCCACACTGTCTTTTGGTGAAGGGCCCGTGTGGATGGAGCTATGAGTGGATAGTCAGGGCCCTGCTCCAAGGAACCAGCACCTGGAATATTCAAAGACAGCCTCTTGGCTCCAGGCTTCTGAAAAGGTAGGAAGTCCCTCTTTCCCAGGTCTTGTTTGGCTCTGGTTGGGTTCAAGAAGAGATGAAGCACTCCTCTCCTCTCCTGTTTAGAGAAGAAAAAGGCCTTCGTGTGTGAGCTCCAAAACTGAGAACCTGTGCCACAGGAGGGCTTATCACATCTCCAAGGGGTTTCAGACAAAACTAGACAGGAGTGTTCTCTTTTTTTTTTTTTTTTTTTTTTTGAGGGCAGTGTTACTGGCCATCATATGTGGGACCTGAACCGGGGCTGCTGGCTTCCCAAGCCAGCGCTTAACCACCGCGCCACTCGGCTGGCCCAACAGGAGTGTTCTCAAGAGAAGCAGGCCCCAAAGCCCTCTCTGACAGTGACACCCTTAATGCACGTGCCATTCTCAGGCCATGGGCTGAATGCCACATCCATGTCCTCACGGGCCGCCTCGAGCCCTCATAGAGAAATGGAGGATACAGTTATGTAGGTTGCGATGTCTTGCCCAGGCGCACAGAACTGGGAAGTGCAAGGGGACAGGGCAGGTGGTAAACGCAAGTCTGTCCTAGATGCTGCACCTCCTGCTTCTCTCAAAAATGGTGATCAAACTAGCATTTAAAAAAAAAAAATCCCCAAACTGTCCATTTGCATTCATTTGTGCCCACTTCAGACACACTATTCTCTTTCCTCTTTTTTTATGATTTAAATTGAAGTTGTAAATCCCTAGTAACCCCCGCCAAAAAAAAACTGAAATCCAAACCAAAAAAATCCCAAACCCGAACCCCAAAGACCCCTCCAAGCCCAGAGAGAGAGGATGGGCTGGGACTCCAGGCCCGTGCATCCTCCAAAGCACAGGACTCCCGTGTTTCTGTTCAGAAGCAGAACGGCTTTTTTTTTTTTCTTTCCTTAGACAATGTGGTTCTAATATATATCAACAGAGCCAAAGAAAAGGCCTTTTTTTTTTTTTTTAAAGAAGTTAACTTCGTTTCAAGAACTTGTGTGTTTCTCATTAGTAACGCTGTCTTTTGAAATCCAGCCGAGGGAGGCGATTCCAGTTGAAATCAAAACTGATACGCGAGGCTTTGACTCAAACACCACTCTGTCTTTAGCTCTCTCTGCCTTGTTGGGGCTGATGGCTGCAGTGATGGGACAGGCAAGGCAGGCGGCCAGCTCTCTGCCCTCCGAACCATGGACCCCCGTCTGCGATGGGTGTCCGTGTGGCTGGGGAGTCTGGCAGACAGGGAGTCTTTCAACCTGCACGCTTCTCACCTGATGAGGGGCTGAGACTAGACGTGAGCCTTAAGACCTCGAAGGAGGGAAAACAAGACCCCTCGGCCTGGCAACGTGGACGTGGGAGGCCTGCGGAGGGCAGAGGGCGCCAGCCGTGACCAGAGCGATGAGCTGAGTGAATCCTACATGACAGGGCACAATCGCCTAGTCTCAAGAGGAGCCACACTGACCCCCAAGTTCTATTTTTTGAGCTGTTTCAAGTGGAAAACTCCCACTTCTTACTTTTTTGGGCCAGTTTCGGCATTTATTCTCCATGAGACCAGGCCTCCTGGAGAACATTAGGAAAATGGAAAAATATTCCCACGGTCAGCCAAGGGGCCTGCTCATCCCTCCTGCTGGGGAAGCCACTTTCTCCAGACGTGTCATTTTCTGGATGGATGAGGAAGGTCAAGGGCTTTGTCTTCCTGCTCTTCTCTTCTGTCCACTGACCCCGAGTTCGATTTTCTTCCCTTAAAAACTGTCTTCTTCTTAGGGGAGCTGATATGGCCTGCTCTACATGTCAAAGGAATTTGTTTCAAGGATGACAGCAACCAACAGGATGGCTCCCCTAGCCCAGTCCCCTAATCAAATTTCCCCCATCCCTCAAGACATAGCAATGTCCTTTCTTCCGTGGAAAACCTTTCACCACCCGCCACCCCTTGGTGATGGCTCCAGCCTCAAGATTCAGCCTAAATCACTCCCTTTATGATTAATGAGGTGACGTCTTTTCTTAAAATCAAACTACCCTTTCTTGCTTGTATGATTTAACTTTCCAGACATCCAAACGTTTCTTTCTTGTCTCCTTAGCTAAAGGGTGTGACTTTCTTGAGGACCTGAGCCTTTTTCATGCAGACTTAGCACAGAGTTTGAAAATAACAGCAGCGATGAATGAAATGACTATTAAAACTTTTTTTTTTTTTTTACTTTAACCTGTGTTCTTAAATGACCCTTTCATGGTGGCTCCCCTAGAAAAATAAAAAGTGTTCCCAAGAGATGACCAGAATAATTATCAAGTCCCTTTCTCTTTAAGGCTCTTTCTGGTCTCAAGAGTTGTGATGCTCCATTGGTTGGGCAGTCACCATGTACTTGGCCGATGCTGGAAATTTTCTGATGCATTAATTTGTTTAAAGAATTTATTAGAAGAATTGGCCGGCCGAATGGCGTGGTGGTTAAGCGCTGGCTTGGGAAGCCAGCGGCCCCGGTTCGGTCCCACATATGAGGGCCAGTGACACTGCCCTCAAAAAGAAAAAAGAAAAAAAGAATTTATGGGTCTATTCTGTTCTCCACAAGAAAGATGGAGGGACCGTGTTCTCCCCACTCCCCTCTTCCCAGACTACATCTTGGGAAACAGGAGGCAGTGTGTTGTGGAGGAGAGCTGGCCAGACCTGCCTGGGTTCAAACCCAGCTCCATGTCACACCTGCGATGGGGCCCTCTGGCCTTCAGTTTTCACATCTGTAAAAGGGGATCATTATGGTGCCTTCCTTGATGGTTATGGTCTATGAAGTGAGCCTGCAGTACATTGCACGTGCTACCATTTGCCAAAATTTGCTAGGCCAGGCTCTGTGCTGCGTACTTGACCCAGAAGTAAATGTGAGAAGTTCCAACATCAGCTATTCTAGAAGTCTCTGCACCTTCCCTCCCCATAACTGCTCCCTGTTGGGTCAGCTTTCTCTGTGATCTACTCTGTGTCTTCCCTTCACAGCCGCCCCAGTCTGCTCCCCCACAGTTTGACATCACTCTCTCCCACTAAAGGCTCCCAGAGAGCGGGTCTTGTCTACTTTCACTCCCACTACCGACCCGGGGCCTACCTAGGTACTTAATAAACATTAGTTTCTGTCTCCCATGGGTCCCTTTTCTGAATTAAATCCAAGCTCTCCTTGCTTCCCTGAGAGTCTTGTATCAAGGACTAGAAACAGAGGGGACTGGGTGGAACTTTATGTCCATTATGTGGGCGTTTGAGCCATGCCGGAATGTTCTTTCTTGATTGAAACTTGTAAGATCCCTCTGTTCTTGCTCCTGCTGAGAGCTTGGCATTTGATGGCCATCCACACTTCCACATAGTCAACCTTAATCCTCCTTTAGGAGTGTGGTCCAATGCCACATCCTCCGAGAAGCGTTCCTTGACTCTCTCTAGATTTAGCGAGTTGAAAGTAGCACAGGCCAGGTCTTGCTCATTGGACTGCAGCTCCCCAGGGCCTCATTGGAACTTTGACTTCCCAGTGTCTTGCCCAGTACACAGGTCATGAGCAGTAAGTGCTGACTGAACGAATCTGGTCAAAGTCAAGTCAATCCCAAGTCACTCCCACACTGCCTTGAAAAAGCTGACACATATCCTTGTGATTTGCACAGCTAATTTCTTTCTTCATTCATTCAAAAAAATATCTGTTGAGCACCCAAGGTGCTGCCAGGCCCCACGCTCGG
Organism: Aselliscus stoliczkanus; assembly: GCA_033961575.1. Classification (NCBI taxonomy): domain Eukaryota; kingdom Metazoa; phylum Chordata; class Mammalia; order Chiroptera; family Hipposideridae; genus Aselliscus; species Aselliscus stoliczkanus. The sequence goes on from CM066736.1 coordinate 121,203,705, forward strand.
TGCTAGGGGACAGTGGTGAATCAAGCAGCCTTGTTTCTATATCCTGGCCACCCTGGGGCTTCCTGTCCGGTGGACTCATGGGCAAAGCCAAAATAAAACCAGGGAGTTGAAAGGCACAAGCCTCCACAGCAGACACTGCCTAGAAACCACCATCTCCAAGCTGACCACACATCTCCAAAGAGAAGGATGAATGTGACAGCTGTCTGTCCACAGAGGTGCATGGGTTTCGCTTCTTCCCTTGGCTGCAGCACCTGGGGGCCCAGAGTAGCAGGCAGGCAGGGATAGGACTGTCCCTGCTCCTCAGGCAGGGATGACCCTCTGAACTCAGGGCTAGGAGGACTCCGTCCACCCAGAACCAGCTGGGGCCATCCAGCTGTGGGCCGGCACCGCTGAAAGGTCCTAATTAGCTCATTTCCCCAGCCCCGTGGGCTGCGAGCAGGCTCCCTTCACCTTTTGCCCTGCCCCATCTCACTCAATTTAGCAGTTCAAGGTTCACCATGGTGTCAGGGTGGGGACAGGAAAAATGTCCCCCCACTCCCATGCCATTAAATAAAACCATCCCATTGCAGCCAGCTCCACCCTGAAGACTTTGGAATCCTTTCCTCCCCAGCCTGGTTCTGATGTCTGCATCGAGGGGGGAACGCTGTGGCTCAGGGACCCAGCTTCAAACTCAGGCCCTGCCATGTGATGAGCAACTGTGTGGTTCTGAGGAAGTGGTTCACCCTCTCCGACCCCAGTTTCTTCAATTATAAGGACACCAACGCTTCACATGTGGTTATGAGGATTCAGTGAGATAAGGCCTATGAGGTAAAGGGTAGAGGGCTTGGACAGAGCTCTCAGTTCTAGCTCCCCGTCAGCTCTGCTCAGCTTGCCCCAGACTGTAAACCCCAGGGGAGCAGGCACCCTGTCTGTTGTGCTCACCATTGTATTCCCAGCATCTTCCAAGGTGCTGGACACAGGAGGGGCTTCCCAATTCCCTTTTTAATTTAATTTTTATTTTTTTAAACTTTATTGGGAAAAGTGTGTTTTTCCCTGGATCCCTCAGCTCCAAGTCAAGTTGTTGTCCTTCAAATCTTAGTTGTAGAGGGTGCAGCTCAGCTCCAAGTCCAGTTGCCGTTTTCAATCTAGCTGCAGGGGGTGGGGGGGCACAGCCCACCATCCCATGCGGGAGTCGAACCGGCAACCTTCTTGTTAAGAGCATGTGCTCTAACCACCTGAGCCATCCGGCCACCTACTGGCAGCTCAGCAGCAGCTCAGCTCAAGTTGTTGTCTTCAATCTAGTTGTGGAGGGCACAGCTCACTGGCTCATGTGGAAATCGAACCTGCAACCCTGTTGCTCAGAGCTCATATTCTAACCAACTGAGCCAGCCGGCCGGCCTTCATTCTTTTTTTTAATCAGTAAGTATTTAGCATTCCAGGCTCCTGGCCCAGGACATATCTGTTGAATGAATGAATGTTTTCTTCCTCCTCCCACCCCTTCGGCAGAGCTGAGCCCTGGTAAAGGGGGTGGGGGGCCTCTGAACAAGCAAGTAAGACATTGTAGGTAGAGCATGGGACATGGGGTCGGGAGGCCAACCAAGAAAGAACTGGAACTCTGAATGTTGGCGGTTTGACTCTCTTAGGAAATGGGGATTCACTCTTTCTTCCCTGTCCCCACCCACTCATGCCCATATTCCCAACCTCAGGGGCTGATGGATGAGCTATGGACTCTCAACCTAACCCTGATACTGACTGAAGTCTGGAAGTACAATGGGAGTGAGGACTACAGGGAGACTAGCACTGTGCCTGGCCAGCGGGGGAGCCCATCATGGCAGCTGTCTTCTCTTTAGCCAACGCAACAGCAACTTATTTCTCAAAGTGTGGCCTTTAGACCTGGGAGCTGGCTGGAGACAAAGAATCCCTGGGCGCCACCCCAGACCCACGGAATCAAAACCTCATTGGAGAAGCACTGCTTTACTACGTGCCCCGGAGCTTGCCATGACTTCTCTGTGTCTTTTCTTCCACTGTAAGTTGGGATGATGTTAATAATAATTGTCCGGCCTTGGCATAAATCAAACAGAACGAGGAAATCCAGTCCGGGTTTAAAAAAAATAAAAATGGGATGGCATGTTTCAAAGACAAATAGAAATGAACTGAGGGGCTTGCTCCTGGCCTCTGGGCCACAGCTCTGTGAGTCACTGGAAGCAGATGGAACCCAAGAGCAGGGCTGGGAACTGGCAGTGGGGTCATCTCCTCCATCCTGTGTTGGGTTTAAAAATAGAGCATTAAGGGAGCATTACGCATCTGGACGGGTGAAAGATCTTCTCCTGCTTCTCTTTATTACGGGGTCTGTGCAGTGGAGGTCAGGAATCACTCCCCATCCTGGGTTTACAGGACCTTTCCCTAATAAAGCGGAGGGCCGGGAGGCTCGTGCATTCCAGGGGAGGTAATTAAAACCACGGAGGGTTATTTGGAATAACAGACCGTTTAGTCGGAAGCACTTGCCATGCTAATTCAAACAAGGTGATTACAGGCGATTAGCGAACCTAATGCCTTCAGTTTAAAACCAGCCCGACAAGGTAGGAATGAGTGGCCTCGGCTACTTCCTGTGGGTGGTGGAGGGGAATGACCTGGGACTGAAGTTTCACAAGGTCAATGTCAAGTGGGGCTCCTGGGCCTCCTACCTGGGTTATGATACTCTTCTAATACAAAGTCCTTTGCCAGGGTGGAGAAGACAGACCTCACGGGGGAGGGTCAGAAATAAACCAACTCCTCCAAGTCTCTGGGAGCCAGACTGTTGATCACACCCCGAAGGAGTTGACCCTGCCGACCTCTTCAGCCCCACTCGCTGTGGCCTCCTGAGGGATGGTCTCTGTTGATGGATGTACTTATGCACACTTCACAACAATATCTGATTTAGCACTGATTTTGTGCCAAGCCCTGTGCTAAGCAGTTGATACACATCACCTCATTTAATTCATTTATGTCAGCACTGCTATTGTTTCCATTTGACTGATGTGAAGCTTAAGGTCCAGAGAGAAACCTATTTCCCCTAGACACACTGCTGGAAAGTGGTCAAGCTGGGCCTTGCACCCAAATCCACCTGACTCTCAGGCTCTGCCCTTACCTCCCTGAATGTTTCTATTTAGCCCATATGGTGGGTGCGATCACTGCGATTCCTTCTTACAGTCGAGGGGAACGAAGCTCAGAGGACTAAGTTACATGCCCGAAATCATCAGCTGGTGAGCAGCAGAACTGGGATCGGACTCTGACGTTGCTACTTCCAGCCCCGTGCTTCGAATTCTTCTAGGGAGGGTGCAGAATGGCAGCCAAGCCTGGAAGTGGAGCCGGCCACCAGGGAGACACGTTAGGGAAGGGCTGCTGAGAGAGAGAGCTGTACCGACATGCGAAATAGAGAGCTATCAGCGGCCAGCGACCCAACCCCCCAAATCAACTGGTTCGAATGTATTTAATAAAGAATACTTATTATTACCAGCAACAAGGATTCCTGAAGGCTCATTGATTTAGAGGCTCCACAGCATCATCAGAAACACAGGGCTTCTTCCTCCCTTCCTGCCTTCCATTTATCAGACATTACTGGCACCTTCTATGTGCCAGGCACTCAACTAAACTCTGGGGTTACAGGGCTGAAAAAGCAAAGTCCTTGGAGCTTATATTGTTCTGTGAAAGACTGATAACAAACATCTACTATGAATATATATATATATATATTATATATATAATAGATAATATATATATAGTGTGTATATATAAAATGTGTATATAGAATTTATACACATCTATTATACATAACTATATATAATATAATATATACATCAACATAATATGGATATACACACTGTGTATATATTACATATAAATAACATAATGTCAAGTAAGAGCTGTGGAAAACACAAGCCAATGTATAGAGTGATGGCAGGGAGAGAAATCAGGGGGAGTCCTTCTGAAGAGCTGACATTTGAGCAGAGACCTGAATGAAGTAGAGAAATGAGGTTGGTGAAATCTGGGAGCAAGTGCTCTTGGCAGCGGAAACTGCATGTGCAAAGGCCCTGGGGTAGTGTAGTGCTTGGAGTGGAGTGAGTGAGACCTCTTTGTTGTGCATCTTCAGAGGGTTGGTGTTTCCCCCAGATGGTGGTCAAAGTGGCTAAAGCAATTTTAGGCACCACAGGCAGACATGATACTAGCTGGTGAATAAGAAGAGTGTCTCTTCCCTGTTTGTCACTCTTGTATAAATAACTGGAGGCAACCTTCCCAGGAGCCTCCAGTAGATTTCTCTTCAATCTTACTGGCCAGAATTGAGTGACAGGCCCATGACTAAACCAATCCTGGACAGGGAAATGTGAATGATTGGCTTAGACCAGCAAAGATACACCCTTGGAACTGGAGGCGGGGCAATGGAGCTTTGAGTTGTAGGAGGGACGAGTAGATGATCCCCCTAATAAAATAAAAGGAGCAAGGGGGATATAAGTAGAATGATGTGCACAGATATGGGTCATGGCTTTAAAAGGAAAGGGCATGTCCTTCCCTTCACTGGCTGGAATGTGGCTTGCTGGTAGGGAACCAGTCTTGACTATGAAGAGAAGGGCAGCTGGCTAAGGATGGCAGAGCAACAAGACAGAAGGAGACTGGGAATGTCAAATCAACCCCTGAAATGCCTGCACTCAGATGGTGGGGAGACAGAGCTAGAGAAAGATAGAGATGGAGATGGAGATAGAGATGGAGATGGAGATGGAGAAAGACAGAGGCTCCTATCAGCAGAACTTGCATTCTGACCGAGACAGCTCCCCAGCCCTGCTTCAGCCAGAGTAGGTCCTCTTTACATATCAGGGTTCATGTCAGATTTTACTAGAGAAAAAGTTTCTCTGCTTAAAAAAGACTTTGACAAATGGCTGATGCAGTCCAACCTCCTCAACTGACAAACTGGAAACTGAGATCCAGCAAGGGGAAGTGACTTGTCCAGGATCACACAGTAAGCTGGTGTCAGAGCCAGGACCAACCTCAGGCTCTGCCCAACAGGCATGAGTACTGAATTCTTCGGTGGTTCTGATCAGGCACATTCCTACTGTGATTTTATTTTATTTTTATTTTTTTGAGGGCAGTGTCACTGGCCCTCATATATGGGACCCGAACCGGGGCCGCTGGCTTCCCAAGCCAGCGCTTAACCACCGCGCCACTTGGCTGGCCTTCCTACTGTGATTTTAAAACAGGGCTATATAGACAGAAAATGGCTCGTTCCAAGCCTCATGGTTCCTAGGCATTGTTCCAGGTTTTATTTCTGTTCTCTCTGTTAATCTCCATCAGGGCAGTGTAGACCTAGGCAGGGAGAAGGCTGCCTCCTGGTTTTTGTTAGCAGGCCTCAACCTTTATGCTAAGAATCACCTGGGGGCATGGATTATAATGCAGATTCCTGAGCCCTACCTGAAAGATTCTGATTCCATAGGTCTGAGGTCAGGCCCAGGAATCTGCCTAGAAATTAATACCTCCACCTGCAGCAGTGCTGCCAGTTGTTCACAGCCCTGAGGAACACTGGCCCAAAGATTCCGAGCAAAGTTCTCTACTTCTGAAAAAACAAACCAATCCCACAGCCTTATCTGAGGCTTGATATTGCTTTCCCAGGTGTCAATCCTTGGTTACAGCTGGAGATCAGATTTGATACCTGGGAAGAGAGGAGTTGGGTGGTTACTATTTTAATCCAAACTGTGAAAATAATTGGAGGTTAAATAATCTTTCGTGAGAGGAGGCTTTGAAGGGAGCTTGAGATGGCACTGGTTACCTGGGAACCAGGAATGAAGGACATGGCTTCTCCTTCATGGTTCTGCTTTATGCACCGCTCCACCTGGCTGGGAGCAGGGGAGTCCCGGGCATTGAACCTCTGTCTTCCCGGAGCAGCTGTTTTCTTCATCTCCAGTCCCCAGGTCCGGCTCTACCTCAACATTTGACTTTCAAAATATCGCCATGCTGAGGAAAAGAAGCAGCTGAGCTAAAACAACAGCAACAAAGAAAACTCCGTCTTTTGACAAAATTCACAGTTGGAGAAGTAAAAAAATAAATACGTTGGTATTTTGAAAATGAAGATTTCATAATTTTATTTATTTATATTTTTATTTTATTTATTTATTTTTTTGAGGGCAGTGTCACTGGCCCTCATATGTGGGACCCGAACCGGGGCCACTGGCTTCCCAAGCCAGCGCTTAACCACTGCGCCACTCGGCCGGCCCTATTTATTTTTAAAGATTTTATTGGGGAATTGGGGCAGGGGAACAGTGTTGGGGAATCGGGGAAGGGGAATAGACAAGTTGCTGTCCTTTTGTTCTTCAGTCTAGTTGTGGAGGACGTCGCTTCACTGGCCCACGTTGGTATCGTCATTGCGCTCTTCTTGGGCAGATGGGTCGCCGGTCTCACGGTGGCTCTTGGCAGGTCACACCGGCTGCCAGCCGCTCACGCTGTCTGCTGGCCACTCACTGGAGCCTATAGCAGCCCACTGCAGCAGGGGCTGCAGCTATGCGGACCCGGGGACTGACAGCAGCCCAGCTCCAGGTGGAGCTGTTGTTCACCATCTTAGCTGTAGAGGGCAGTGTCACTGGCCCTCATATGTGGGATCTGAACCGGGGTTGCTGACATCCCAAGCCAGCTCTTAACCAACGCGGCACTCGTCCGGCCCTTCATAATTCTATTTAAAAGAGTGTTTCCCCTACAGCAGTCAGGTCCTGATAGTCCATACCTCTGGCTTAGATTTCCTAAGGTCTGGGTTTCAGAAGCCCATGTAGCCAATGCCCTGCTTACCTGTAAACAGGAATTCAGGTGTCACTAGCTTCAGGTCTGGCTGGATCCAGGGGCTCTGTGTTTTTGTCTCTTCCACCACTCGACTCTGCTTGCCTTTGTGTGGCTTCAATCCCAGGCAGGCTTTCGCCCTGTGATGATGAAGATACCCACTGGAGGCCTGAGGCATGCAGGTGCTGACAGCTCAGGGTCCTGAGGAGGACATAGCCTTTCAGCATCCACATAGCAAATCTCATGGGGGGACTCTGGTTCACCCTGCCTGGATTATATACCCAATCCTTGCAACAATTAATGTGGGCTATGGGGTAGGGTCCCATGATTTGTAGGTGTGGACCCTGTGCACACTTCTGTCATCAGGCGATAGGGAGGACACTGAGATTATCCCCTATAAGCTGTGGAATCAGGTGAGGATGCCCTAATAGACAGAGGGCTCATGCAGATGGATAAGAGCTGCCTACACCCAGACATGATCGGCCTGGCATCACTCTAGTGCTAAAAAGCAAAGTCTTATTCAGCCCAGTGTCCTTTATCCATGGTCCAGTGCTCTTCCCATCATACCACTGGCCTGCAGAGGACACTGAGGGTCTCCTGTGGGGGATAAGATGTCTATGGAAGAAGAATATAATGGGGTTAGGGAAAAGAGTCAAGGTCTTAGCCACCATCCCAGGCAGCCATGATGTAATGGGCAGATCACTGGGTTCATTGTCAGTGTTGGATTTGTGCCATTTACTCTGTATTTGGACTGTACCATTTTTTGTAACTGTGGTAACTTGGTTAACTTCTCTGACTCTGAGTTTTCTCATCTGTAGAAGGGGATAATAAATATCTATGCCTCTGTACTGAACAAATTATTAAAATTCTTTGTGTGGAGTGAGAAAGGGGGAAGGGAGAAGAGCTCCAACAAAGACTGGCTTGGCACAGGGGTGAAGGGACAGAGGACACAGATGTACCCTGGTCCCTAGAGTGGCCTTGGAAGGTCTTCCATAGTGGACTATTACCTGTGGGTTAAGGCGGGGTGGGGGTGGGGGAGGCGTTTGCAAGATTTAGCAAACAAAAATATAGGATGCCAGTTAAATTTGAATTTCAGATAATCAGCAAACAATTTTTTAGTATCACTATGTCTCATACAATAGCTGGGATATACTTATACTAAAAGAAAATTGTTTATCTGAAATGCAAATTTTCTGTATTGTATCTGGCAGCACTAGTCCGGTCAGGGGACAGTAAGTGTGAGGATCCCACTGGTTCAGGCTGATGAGCCTGATCTCAGGGTGCTACCTATCCAGGACTCTAATTATACCATCAGGAATTTGTCTCTCTTTGTCTCTTGACTTCTGCTTTGGTTCATTTCCAAGTAATTCCACAAAAGTGGCCACCAGCAGCTCCAGGCTCTCCTTTTAGAAGCTTAGCAAACCCAACAGCAAAAGCACGCCTCCTTTTCCCACATCCCAGCAAAAGTTTCAGTCAGGCCTGACTCTCATTGGCCCAAATTGAGTCATGTGCCTTATCCTGAACCAATCATTGTGGCCTGGGAAGATGAAGTCTCCTGACTGCCCAGGCCTATGTTATTTACCCATACTAAGGAAAATGACATATGTTCTGCTTACTCCACATGGACAACAAGTTGAGTTCCCCAAAGGAAAATTGGGATGCTGTCCCCATAAGAGGAAATAGGTCAGGGCAAGAAGGTAAATGTGAAAATAGCAGGTGCCTACAATGGGGCACCACTTCCTCCTAAGGCCTTGTCCCAAGGGGCAGACCTGGCTAAGCCCACATGGCCTCCTGGACAGTACAGATCTGCATCCCTGCTGCTCCTGGAGAGATCTGGGGTTACCCAGACTGGAATGAATCCTAGCTCTGGCTGTTCTTTTACCTCTCTGTGACTCAGTTTTCTCATTTATAAGTCCCAAATAAACAGCAACATGTTCAATGTTATCTAGCAAGTTGAATGCCTGGCACGGAGCTGGCAGATAACTGGCACTCAGTACATGGCAGTTCTTACATTTCTGGAGGTTGCTCCAGGGGAGGTCCTTTTAAGGTAAAAATGGCAAAGATGTGGTCCCTGGGTTGTAGGAAGGCAGTATCATTCCATCTTTGGGTGGGTAAAATGTTTGAATGGTCCTAGCCCATTGTTGTACCTACCATTAAGGCTTTTTATCAGGGTAAGCAGAGGGGGTCCCCTGGGGGGGGGTCTCGAGCCTGGGCATGTCCTGAAACACTGGTCAGTCAGGTCTAAGTCATGCTGAGAGACACAAGGACCAAAACGGCTCAGAAGACCTAATGTAGGCCACACCCTTGGGGACTCGTAACCATCCTTGTCTCATCCTAGACTGACCCATATAGGCAACCTGTGGTGTTTTTTGGAGCAGCCCCCGCAGCCCTGAAGTTATCCATTCCCAGCTCCGCCACATGCTTGAAATGCTCCCATCATGGCTCCATGCCTTTAGCTATAGACTTTCATCCACTTCAAAATGTAAATACAACTGGGAGAGGTTTGTCATTAGGCAGGTAATAACTGTTGACACCTCTCTGTGAATGAAGGCCATGAGAACAAGTTTATAAGGGAAATGAGAGAGGGAGAGAAGGAAGGATTGTGTAGGAAAGGAGATGGGTTCAGGCCCTACCAATGAGGGAAATGATTAGTACAGGGAGGCTGTGGTGGGCCCCTCCATCCAGCACTGCCCCAGAGGGCCAGCTTCTCACACTGCCCTGCTGCTTCCTGATGCCTGGGGATGTGCTGATGCGGACAGTGAGTGTAATGAAAAGAAGGTGGGCTTTGGAAACATTCAGAATGGGCAAGAGTCCTGACTTTGCCACTTTAACACAATGGTTGACCTCAGGCTAGCGACTTAACCTCTCAGAACCTGAGGTTCCTCACTCGTCAAATGGGAATCCTACTGTCTCCATGACAGAGCTCGTATCGGGATTTGAGAATTATATTCCAAGACCCTGCACTTGGGTGTACGAACTAAGGCTTTCTTGAAAGCAGTTGGGTCGCTCTAGATCTTTCCATGTTCTCATGCAACCCCACCTGAGGGCTCCCCACTGACCTTTCCTGATCCCCAGAGACTTCAGAGACAGAACCAGGCAGCCCATCAGACCCTTGAGGAGAGGCTGACCGAGTAGGTCCTGGCTTGGACTTCACCACCAGGTCCCCCGAACCAGAAGGTATCTTGTACCTCTAGCCCCACCCCCAACCATTCCAAGCACCACCATTTTGCCTGTCCAGGAACTTAGGCCCACGTAGAGCTCAGACAATAGTGACTTTGTTCTTTGTTAAAGAATCTTAATTGACTGAAGAAGAAGAAAAAAATCTGAGCTCTTCCTTAAGAAGTTCATAATTTAATAGGTGAAATGTCAGGGAAAATCAATGCCAGGCTGTTTCCTGGCGGCCTCATTATGCTGTCCATTAAACAACTTTTATGTTTTGTTTATAGTTGTTTGTTTTCCCCCCCTTTTTATTCCACCCCCTTCTTCTTCTTCATCTTCTTCTTTTCTTTTTTATAAAAGAACATTAAAAAATTTATGATGTTAAAAAGGGACATGGGCTAAGAAACCAAGTTACAAGAAACCTGCTGGCTGTCCCTGGCAGGGCTGGGAAAATCCGGCCACCGTCGAAAGGACATGTTCCCAGGAATAGACACTGCTGAGGGCCGGGGTCAGCAGGATGGGTGTGGGGTCAGAACATTCTTAGCATTTTGCTGATTTTTAGGGGTCTTCTGAGGTAGAAAGGTTCACTGGGTGATGGTCAGAGAGGCCCTGACGGCCCAGGGGTGAGAAAAGGAAGGGGACCCTGCAACTTTCCTTTCCAAGTAGAGAAACTCCAGGCCCCAGTGTCTGGCAGGACCTGGTGGGTCAAGAGAGGTGCTAGCCCAGATGCGGTCTTGTTTACAGTCCTATGAATAAGCAATTCAACACACAAAGGAAAATCTTAGGAAACAAGGCCTCTGGCTCTGTCAGCTGGGTCCTGCTCATTTTCAGCCACGCTCTGGCCACAAGTGTGACCACTGGGGGCATCAATGTGAGACATGACCCAGGTTCAAGATGAAGCTATCCCCAGCCTGGTGGTCTCTGGCCTAGGTCAAGAGGGTGGCAGAATTGCCCCCCCACCCCACCTACCCTGGCCACTCACTCCCACCCTGGGCTTCTACTGAATCAGCTCAGATGTCAGGGTCTGGACCAGATCCTCCCACGCTATTGGGAGAGAAAAGGGGTCCTTTCTAGAGATCGTGGAAAAGTGTCTTAGCATAGGTTCCCCCCAGAGGCAGACCCGGAGGCAAGGAGTCTAATACAAGTAGTTTATATGGGAGTTGATTCCAGGAATCACCAGCAGAGTGGGGTTGGGGGGTCGGGAGAGAGAGAAAAGCTGGGACAGGGTGAATTATCAAGTTGATTACCATGGGGGGCAGCTAGGCCTTAATTCTTCCGGGAAACAGTGTAGCACACGCTCCGGGGAACGGCACAGGCTGTGGGGTCAAAGCTTCCTCTCTCTCCATCCCTCCCTCTTTCTCTACCCCAGGCCAAGCCCCTGCCAGGCACAAGGGTGCAAGGATGGAGTGTGGAGGGGGTATAACCCCTGTCCTCCAGAAGTTCTCTGCACACCGAGAACCAGAAACCGGAAGGTATGCACTGGGGGCCAGTGTGGCCGCTGTGAGCTCACAGGGCTGGGGCCATAGTTGCTGTGCTTCTTACCCGCAGAGCAGCTAGGGCTCAGCTCTTGGATCCTCAGGTTCTTTGTCTTTAAGAGGGAGGTTGTCATTCCTACTTGCAGTTTGTGCTATGGCTGTAAAGGTTCCTGGTATAGAGGTTAACTCTGTGTTCTGGACTGAATTGTCTTTCCTTCCTCCCACCCTCCCAAGTTCATATGTTGAAGCCCTAACTTCCAATGTGACTGAACTTGGAGATAGCGCCTGAAGGTTAAATGAGGTCATAAGGGTGGGGCCCTAATCTGAGGGAACTGGTGTCCTTACAAAAAAAAAAAAAGAGACACCAGACATGTCTCTCTGCCTCTTCACATGCAGAGCAAAGATCTTATGAGGACACAGTGAGAAGGTGGTGTCTGCAAGCCAGGGAGAGAGGTCTCACCGGAAACCAAGCCTGATGGCACCTTAATTTTACTTAGACTTCTAGCCCCCAGGACTGTGGGAAAATGTGTTTCTGTCGTTTAAGCCCCCCAGGCTGTGGTATTTTTATAATAGGATCCTGAGCCAACTAAGACATTCCTGAACCCTGCAACCAGGCCATGGAGGCTTGAATCCCACCACTGTTTACGTGTAAACTGTGGGACCTTGGGACGTTTTTACTTATTCTCAATTTCCTCATCTGCAAAACTGGGAGGAGAATGTTACCTGCCTCTATCAGTCAGCTATCACATCACAGCTCCGTGGCTGGAGACAAGAAACATTGATTACTGCTCACGAGTCTGCACTCCCGTTGGGTGGCTCTCAGCTGCACGTGTCTGCAGCCAGCTGCAGTTGGGTGGGCAGCTCTGCTGATCTCAATTGCATCTTCATGTATTTGGCCGTCAGCTGACCATGAGCTGGTCTGAGAAGGCCTCAGCTGCCATCACGCACATCACTACGAGCACAGATGTATGAAGATGCTGTGCACACCACCTTGCACAGCACACCTGCAGAGCCATGTCTCTCGTCCTCCAGCTGGCTGGCCCGGGCTTCTGCACAGGGCAGGGACAGAGTTCCACAGGACCAAAGGGGGAGCTCCCAGGCCTCCCGAGGTGTAGGCCTGGCCTGGTGCTAAGTTACTTCCGCCACATCCTACTGGCCAATAAGAAAGCCCCAGGCCAGCCCAGAGTCAAGGAGAGGTGAAAGAGACTACGCCTCTGCCTGGGAGCTGCTACAAAGTCATATTTCAAAGGGCACAGATTCAGGGAGCCATTAGTTGGGACCATGGATGCAGTCACTGTAATCATAGGGCATTTAGAGGATGAAATGGGGTACCATGTAAAGTGCTTGGAAGGGCCATGGGTGAAATGATGCTCTCCTACTGTCTTTCTGAATAAACCCGGAAGTTGTCAAGGTAAGACTGGATGCCCATGGGTCATGAGCCAAAATCCATTTACTTCAAAGCTGTAGCTTCTGCTTGTTCAAACCTTCCCCTCAGAGGGTGAACACAGGGGTACACATTTCCCATCTCCCCTCAAACACACTCACAGAAATGCACACTGTTAACACATTCATATGCAGACACACACTTATGACCTGCTCAGACATGCCTAGACACACAAATGTACAAATGCACACAAATACTGTGCTCCCCAACCCATGCACGCCCCACATTCAACGCACATTCTCATACAGGCAGCATATCCAGGCACACACAACACATGCAGGTAGACGTGCTCACTTACACCTGGACACACAGATGGAGCAACAAACACACCTCACTCACACACAGACACAGACACGAGTGTGCACCTACAGGGCCCAGCAGCTCTCATCGCCTCACTGCTGATCTCCACCCCGCCATGTTTCCTCTGGGCCTTCCTGGCAAGGGCCCTTCAAAGGCGTGAAGAAGATGAGAGAGTGGGCGGAGTGGATGGCAGGAGTGATGATTATTCTGGCCTGGCCTCAATGCCTACTAGGGTCTGAACTGGGTTGGCATTTGTGCCCACAGGGCAGGCCCCAGGATGTCCTGCAGGGGCAAGGTAGGGGGACAATGAGTCTTGAGAGGAGAGATGACCCTTCCCAGTGTGAGGCTCAGGACCAATGTTCCTCTCTCCAGCTCCCATGCCTGTTCCGCCTTCTGGGAGGTTGTAAGGATCCGGAACAAAGCAGGCTGATTGAGCTACCCAGACTCAGCCACCCTCCATCAAGAGTTTATCAGCAGGAGGTTTGAGGTGACAGTGATAACAAAGCTCCCCTCACGCCCCAGCTTTATACATCTCATAGACAGCTTGGCCATCAAAGCCTTGGCAGCTGCGGCCCAGGGTATATATAGGGTGAAACAGAGGGCTTCTGAGACTCAGTCTTCTGCCTCTGAGATGGTGCTGGCCCGACAGGCAGCAGACCTCCCCAGGTAGTGACTATGGCTTTTGAGGAGTTTACTGTTTCTTGGGGTTCTGCATCACTGGGGCGACTCTATCCCAGAATCCAGCCCCTCTGGGTTTGGGAAGTGCTGGGGGCAGAGCATGGGGTACTCCAGGAGGCTGAAAGAGCTGTCTATATGGCCTGAGGACAGCCTGGTCCTTCTGACGAAGTCAGCCCAACAGAAAGACATGCAGACTTGTGTGTCTGCCTTCAGGGGCTGGGTCGCAACACTTTAGATAAGGAATCGTTCAGGGCCACAGGGTGAAGGTGGAGGCTGGCTGCTGTGGCCGTGCTGGGTGAGCCTGCAAGACAACCTGGAGGTATCTTCATGCTCTTGTTCGTTTTGCTGGTGGGGTGATGGGGTGTGGGCAAGCTTGTGAACATGCGTTTCTCCAGGGGTCAGCCACTTATGGCCTGTGTGCTAAATCTCACCTGCCACCTATTTTTGTAAATAAAGTTTTATTAGAACACAGCCATGTCCACTGGAGCGTGTATCACCCATGGCTGCCTTAGAGCTGTCACCACAGAGAGAAGTAGTTGTAACAGATGACTGATGGGCCACAAAGCCGAAATATATTTACTATCAGACCTTTGACAGGAAGTTTGCCAATCCCTGTTTTACTGTATAGCTTAAAAATAAGAACATGGGCTTCAGAATGAGAAAGACCTGGTGCTGAATACCACCTCCTAGCTCTGTGGCCTTGGGCAGGTCACTTAACCTCTCTGAGCCTCAGTGTTCCCGTCTGTAAAATAGCGATAAGCACATCTACCTCACAGGGTTGTGCAGAAGATTAGAGCACTCAGCCCACCACCCTCGATTGCTTGGTAAATGGTAAATGGCTGCTTAGTCAGTGGTTTACTAGAGGCTCCTTTGTCAGTGTTTTCCCCAGGTGCCTGGTGATAAAAATCCCTGGTAGGGGGGCTTGATAAAAATGCACAGCCCAAATCCCACTCCAAACCTGCCAATCAGATGTGGTGAATCGATCTGGAAAAGAAGGCAGGGCCAGAGTGGACGTGGGTTTGCCTTAGAGTGACCCAGTCATCCCCATTTGCTAACTCATCCCCATTTGCTTGGAACTAAGGGGTTTTCTTGGGATATATTACAAACAGAAAAGTGGTGGGCAAACCAGATGAGCTGATCACGTTAAGTGGCTCATTATAATAACTATCCAGTGAGGTGGCTTGGCAGGTAGAGGCCCGGAACCAGGGGTACATCTCAATTGAAGTGACTTGTCTCAGGTCCCAAACCACTAGAGCCAGGGTCTTCAGAACTCAGTGGAAAGAGCACTTCACGCAGTATTCATCCTAGGTGGTCTTATCCCACTCACCTCCTCCCTGCTTGTCTCCTCCCATCACCTTGTTATGCATATTTATGTCATTTTGGGGTCTCAGGCCTCACTTGTCCCCATCAAGACTGACCCTCAGGAAAGGGTGAGCCATCAGTTATTAACACCTTAGAACTAATTTCAGTAAGTGAGCTGCCTTTCCCGGCTTTGCATTTGAAGCTTCAATTTAAGAATGGAAGGAACAGCTTTCTTAGGGGGGCGGCAGGAGAGATTTATGCAATTAGGTGTCAGGCACAGGAAAGAAATGTCTGGACTCACACGGAGCAATAACTCTTCTTCCTGCAAAGCCTGCCCCCGGGAGTGCCCGGAAAAACTCAAGAGGGTGTCTTCTCACCCCAAGGGGAACCCCCAGGCCCTGGGCGGCCCTGGCCAACCTTTGTCTCTACTCCCCTGAGAATGGTGAAATCTTAGCTCTTGAGCCAGGAATATTGTTTTGAAAAAATGAAACGCCCCGAGAGTCCCGATAGTCCCCAAACCTCATTTTAAAGGGATTACAGCAGCTGGCTTGTAAATCCTGTTTCTTATGGTGGGGGGCTTAGAGCAGGGCTCAGGCAGGGACTGGGGTGGGAGAAAGAAAGGAGGTCATTTCACTTCCTGGAGAGGAAAGCGCAGGGTCGCCCCATTGTGATCTGTGGGGCTGGGCTCCCTGCCTCCACTGGGACAAACCGAAAGGGAGAGAAAGGCTCTGGGCTTGGAGTCCGGACCAGGGTTCTAGTCCCAGGTTGCATCAATTCATGGCTCACCTTGGGCTCCTCCCTGACTACCTCTGTGCCTCTGTCTCCTGAGTAACAAAGATTTGAAACTAAAGAGTTTTGCCATCCTTCCTCTTTTCCTTACCCCTCAAGTAGGGTCCCTCTGTGGACTCCCTGACATAGGAGAGCCTGTCAGAGGTGGGTGCAAGGAGAACTAGGTCAAAATGCTCTACCCAGGGAAGTCGTGAAGGTTTCTGGAGACAGCTGTGTGGCTGAGAGGTTTTAAAAACTTTAATTTTAAAAAATGAAGTTTAGGGCCGGCCGAGTGGCTCAGTTGGTTAAGAGATCGCTCAAGAGTATGAGAAGAGCTCTGAGCAACAGCAGTTCGAAGCCCAGCCCGAGCTGAGCTGCTGCTAAGCTGTCAGCAGGTGGCAGGATGGCTCAGCTAAAAACAAACAAAACAAAACAAAGTGGGTGGGGAGGGGGCGGGGACTGAGTAGAATGGGGAAGAGATTTTAACACCAGTCAGGAAGTAGGACTAGGGGAGGAAGTAGGACTAACCCCTCTCCACTGATTCCCTCTACAGAAAAGCTTCAGTTAAGGTTGACCAGCACCATAGAGTTTTGGGGTCAGATTAGTCATTTGTGTGTGTGTGTGTGTGTGTGTGTGTGTGTGTGTGTGTGTGTGTGTGAGTGTCTATGCAGACACAGCCCTCCTGAAAAGAACCAGAAGGCCCACTTCAAATTGACCGGTTTTTCTAGAATGCCAAGACTGGTCCAACATGGTCCAAATGTGGGAAATGACTCACTAGTGATGTGCGAGGTGATTTTGGGTGGGACACAGGTGAATTAAGAAAATGTTTATGTATTATTTTCAGTGGGTCTTGGGAATAAACAACTCACACACCAAACCTGCAATTATTGAGGATATTATTGCTTAGGACAAGGTTCAAAGAGATATTTAGGCTAATACACTGTCAGTTGATTCAAGGGGAATGATAAGTGATGCTCTGACCAGGAGGTCCATGGCAAAAAGGCTAGGCAACAGCCACTACTAGGACAGGGCCTAGGTGGGCATCAGCCAGGCCACCTTTAAAAGGCCCGGCTCTGTGTCCACTGCCCACCTGCATGCCATAAGGTTAAAAGCCTCTTCCCCAAACACCCAGTCACTATCTTAAGGGGAGTAGGGAGAGCTGGGGAGGAACTGAAAAGACTGAGTAAAGAGAATGAGTTGATGCCAGCAGGGTGCTGAAAGGAACAGACTGAATGAATTTTAAGTCAGGCTGAACAAAACTCAGCTTTCCTCTCTCTCGCCCTCTCCCTTTCTTACCCCCTCCTTCCTTTCTTCCCTTCTTTCCTTCTACCCAAGGGGTACAGGCTCATAAGATAATTTAAAGTAATTTTAGAGAAATAAACTACATGTTCTTGACAACCTTGTTCCACCTGGAACAGTAGTGCTACAGGATGGTGCTTTCACACACACACATATAATATTCATCATATTACAATAAAATTTTGGTCAATAACATCCCATGGCCCTTTGCTGGACAGGCACAGTTTTACATGTGCAAATGTAAGATTCTGAGAAATCCTGCACTTTAGCAGAATACACCTCACTGTGAGTGTTTCTCAAAAGCATTTGACTTTGGTATGTTCCCTCCACATAATATCTGTTAATATCCAGCTGAACTGGTTCCTGAAGAACCCATTTTGAACAAAGCTGGACTGGAAGCTGGCGAAGGTGACTTCCACCCTGAGAATTTAGACACTGATGATTCAAACATTCCGTGAGACAGCCAGCTCCGAGGCCAGCCTCTCCTGGGTGGGCAAGGAGATTAGCTCTTCTGTGGGAGGCTTCCAGCCAAGATCATGTCCCCAACCCCATCCCTGTCTTCACCAGGGAGAAGTCAGTGTGACCTGCCAACTGTGGGGTGGGGTTTTGAGAACTCCCAGTTCCTAAATAATGCCTTCCCCCTGCCCAGACTTCCACTTGCTTCTGTTATTGGGCTTAGAAAGAGAACATCAACAAAAATACAAAACGCCAAACAACAAAACCCCCAGACTGAACAATACCCCAAGCCACATCAGAGGAACCCTTTCTCTGTTGGCTCCATGCCTGAGCAGAGTTGGGATGTCTGGGTAGGGCTCCCAGCTCCCTGCCCGTCAAGGCCAATACACCCAGTGGGGCCTTGGTCTCCCCAACCCTTCCCTCTTTCTGGGCCACCCTCCTTGGCTGGTGTGAATGAATGGGAGGCCAGCACAGGCCCCACTGTGAAATCTCAGCCCTGAGGTGGTGGGAAGCTCTTTATTTAAATATTTAAAATTCGGAACAACTTGAATACTGTATAATCACAATTTGTAAATTATCATCTGTTCAGCATTTAACAGTTTACAAAGCCTTTATATAGTCATTCCTAAGAAGAGCCCAGGAACTAATAATGCTTTTCCACTCCATCAATGAGGAAACAGAGGTACAGAGAGGATAGGCAGCTTGCCTAAGTTCACAGCCAATGTGTGGCAGAACCAGGATTTGAATGTAAGACTCGTGATTTTTTTTTTTTTTTTGAGGGCAGTGTCACTGGCCCTCACATGTGGGACCTGAACCAGCGGCGTCCCAAGCCAGCGCTTATCCACTGCGCCACTCGGCTGGCCCAAGACTCATGATTTTAAACGGGGCATTTATTATGGAGTAGATGACATATGGAGTAGTAGAGCGTTTTTAGTCCTGCTTAGAAAATGAGGCTTATTCCATTCCATTTTCAGTTGCCTGTTTTTTGGGGATCTGTAAGAATAAATTAATCTGTATGAATATTGTAGACACTGTCTCATTCAGGAGATCTGAATTTAGAGAAGGGAGCAATCCTGGGCTAGGATTAAGGGGAGGCTTCCTAGAGGAGACAGACCCAGAGCTAGGCCTTGAAGGATAATACACAAAACATAACATAAGAAAAATGTCTAATATATCAGTCATTTACACCATAGTATAAAATTCATTTGGTACCCCATCTCTAAATGTAGGATGAAAGCAAGGCTTTTTAATTCATTCATTCAAGACAACATTTGGAGCCATTGCTGTGTAACACCACTAGGCTAGGTGCTGATACCAGCTTGTTTCCTAGAGTAGGCCCCACAGGACTACAACATGACTCTAGATGCAAAGAGGAAGGAGGCAAGGGCCCCAGCGGGGGTGGATCAGTGGCTGCACCCAATTCAGCCTATGCTCTCAACTCACTTCTATCACAGTGGCTGACCTGCCCTCTTGGAGAGCAGCGTCCAGAGCTTAGACAGAGCTGAGGACTCAGGCACTGGGCCTGGGGTTTTGGTGGGAGGATTATGAAATCCAGGGACCCAGGATTTGCACCTTGGGATAGGGAAGCCTGGAGTAGGAGCAAGGGGGAAGAGGTATGTGAGTGCTTGGTACACGGAGGAGGCAGAAGAGTTCTAGAAGGGGAGATTAGTGAAACCAAAGGAGGTCAAGAGGTCAATCAGGATCCAGGAGGGGCTGAGCCTGTAGGCACCGAGCAAAGGTGCTACGAGACTCCGTGGTCATTTTGCACAATTAGCAAACAAGTTGTGTTTCTAATTACATTTTTGATCTCAACCTGTTTGTTTCGTGAGTGAAATGAGGTAGTGACCCTAGATAGGAAATTGCTTTGAAAAGTAGAATAGGCCTGCAATGGAGAGTGATGAATGGAGACATCCTCCTTCGGGGCTGTTAGCTCATCTCTCCGCTATTTATGAGGTGTAGGATGCACACAGGGCACTTGTGCCTGAATTTCTTCATTTTGCTTCCATATCGGGACTCTTGAAAGCAGCGTGGTCCTGATGTTTGCTCACTGCCTGGCTGATCGCTTCCCCTGCGATGGCTTTTAATGTCCACCTGTAATCTTGCTTTTCCCACGTGGCCTCTCTAACTCTGACATCTCCTCTGGGTTCCATCTCCACGGCCACCCCTCCGGGCCAGGCCCCCTTGACATTACCCCATGTGGTCTCCCCGTCTCCTCTCCAATTTCGGTCCAGCCCCACTCCTTGTCCTCCACATAGCACACATGCTGTCTTTTCTGTTGCCTAACCATACCACGCTTGGTCTCACCTCTGAGCCTTTGCCTGTGCTGTTCCATCCGTCTGGTTTGCTTTCCCCACACCCTCACGTGGTGGCTGACACTTTTCATGTAGGGCCAAGTTCAAAGGTCACCAACTCAAAAAGGCCTTCAGTGACCTCCCATCTCAAGAAGCACCCCATCAGCACATCAACTCCCATCTCCTGCTTTATTTTCTTTATGGTGTTTAACAGTATGAAATTATCTTATTTATTTCTTATGTACTTTTTGAGATGCAATGTCTATTTTATTAAAGTAATATATGTACATGGCTTTAAAAGTCAAATAATAATGTTTATATATATAAAAAAAAAAACCCATGGGCCGGCCAAGTGGCACGGTGGTTGGGCGCTGGCTTGGGAAGCCGGCGGCCCCAGTTCGGGTCCTACATGTGAGGGCCAGTGACACTGCCCTCAAAAAAAAAAAAAAAAAAAAGCCAAAACAACAGTCTCCTGCTCCCTCCTCTCTACTTCTCAGAAGCAGGCATTTTTATTCTTTGGAGCCTTTCTTCTGTTAAATATTTTATTTTAGCTCCCATTTTTAATTTGAAAGAACTGTTTCTAAATGTGCTCCTTTTTATAGCTGCCTATAGTTTCATGGATGAAACTATATTCCCATGTGTTATTAGGATGTAAATAATTTTGTGATGTTTTCTTCTGTTCTGTGAATTATGTTTCTGCTGATCGCTTTTCTTCCTCTTCCTCCTCGTCTTCTGTTTGTTTTGTTATCTGCTTTTCATGTTAGAGGATTTCTCAGGTCCCTGGTGATCGTGGCTGTGTGTGCAAGAGTGAACCTCTGTAAAGCCGACTAGAAGTCTGGATGAACGAGCAGGGCTTGTGTGGCGTTACTGGAGAGGGACCCAGACGTTTAGCTGAGAGTTCCTCAAGTCCATATCTCTGAGTCTCTTCCCTGGGCTGAAGGTCCCGACATTTTATCCAATCTTTTACCTGGTGAGGGGTGAGGGAAAGAGTTGGGGGTCCCTGGATTCTGAGAGTTGAGCCAGGAAAGGGAGCTGGAGGCTCTGGTTGTGTGTGGACTTGCATTTCACCTTTCTCCTCACCTCCCCAAGTCCAGAGTTTTCTGATTCAGTTTTTCCCGAGTGTCATCCCTGCCTTCAGTCATATCTGGTACATCTAATTCTGGACATTTCCTGGATTTGGTGGCTCACATTGGCTTGTTTCTTTCAGACACTCTTGGATGTCAGGTCCTCCAGACTACCAACTTAGTTCTCACCATCCTTCCACTTTCCATCTTCTGAAAGTTTGTTGACCTTTGACCTTTGGTGGCCTTTCCTCTTCCTGTCTCATTGTCTTTGTTGTTTGAGTGGCATTTTAGGAAGGAGTGGAGATAAACTCATGTATTTACATGCATGTTCTCTTTATTCTGCTCTTGGCCGCCTCCCTGCTGATGGGCTCCAGGAAGGCGGGGAGCTTGTCAGTTTGTTTGTGGTTTTGTCTCCATCTGAAGGGGCAGGGCTCAAGGTCTCTCACAGGCGGTAGTCAAAGCATCAGCTGGGGATACAGTTGTTTTAAGGCTCAGCTGGGAGGGGATCTGTTTCCAAACTCACTCACCTGGGTTTTTGCAGGATTCAGTTCTCTGTAGGCTGTTGGGCTGAGGGCCTCAGTTCCTCCCAAGTGGTTGGCCCAGTTGGTTCCTTGCTGTGTAGGCCTCTCTGCAAAGCAGCTCACAACATGGCAGGTGACTTCACCAGAATGAGCAGGTGAGAGAGCAAGACAGAAGCCAGTCTTTCCTAACCTAACCTCAGAAGTGACACACATCACTTTTGCTGGTCAGAAGTGGTTAGAGAGGAGTCCCTGGGGCCAGCCTACTCTCAAGGGCAGATGATTCCACAAGGGTGTGAATCCCAGGAGGCTGTGATCTCCGATCACTGGGAGCCATTTTAGAAGCACCTTCCACACCTGGAAGGTGAGACTGGAGTGTTTGGAGTGTATATATCCAGCAGAGCTGGAACCAACAATGTGAGAGGTAAAGTAGTGAGTGAGACCCTGGAGAATTAGACAGAGGCCACTGAAAATGTTTTAACAAGTGTGTTAGCTTGGGCTTTCAGAACAAAATACCATAGACTGGGAGGCTTAAACAACAAATATTTGTTTCTCACAGGTCTGGATATTGGTAAGTCAAAGATCAAGATGCAGGTAGATTTAGTTCCTGGTGAGGGCCTCTCCCTGGTTTGCAAATGGTTGCCTTCTCCCTGTGTCCTTACATGGTGGGGTGGGGGGAAGGGTGGGATGGGGGAGGGAGAGAGAGAGAGAGTGCGCTCTGGTGTCTCTTCTTATAAGGGCACTAATCCCATCATGAGGGCCCTGCTCTCATGACTTCATCTAAACCTAATTACCTCCTAAAGGCCCCATCTCCAAAAACCATCACCTTGGGTAACATAAATTTGGGGGTACCACAATTCATCCCATAGCAACAGGTGAGGTTCATGATCATGTAACAGTTTTGGAAGATTAGGTGCGCTATTTTGAGAGGTTTAAAAGAACCAGGGTGCAAGACAGGGACAAGTTAAGGAATGGGCAAAGGAGACTGAGAATGGGAAACCTCCAGTGAGGTCAGAGAGAGAGCCCTGGCTGGGGTGATGGCTTGCGGCCAAGGAGGGAAAGAGTTTTGAGGAGGAGGAAACACAGGTCCGGCCCACCAGTCTCCCACCCTAGGTCAGCATCCCTATGATTTGTCTCTTGGTAAAGGCATCCATGACTCAGAGACCCTGAAAAGCAACTGCTTGCCTCCAACCCCCTCATTTATGGCTGAGGACACTGAGGCCCAGAGCAGTGATTTCTGGGGAGCAGGGCTGTCTGATGCTGACAGGCCAAAGGTCACATTTAACACCATTGTTTCCAGGTGCACACATTTGGGCTCTGTCCACCCTCAGCGTGATGGAAAACTCACAATTTTGTATGTGAGAAAGTCAGAGAGAGGGAGAGAGAGAGAGACAGGAACAGTGAAAAATGTCTCTGCAAGCCTTCCAGAACATGAGCCAGTGTGGTTCTGACAGAGCCATAGGAGAGCTCCTTCAGGGGGACACAAGGGGAAATAGAGCCTGACAGAGGGACAAGCTCTGGAGATATTAATTGTTCTCCTTTCAGGGCTCCTGGCCACAAGTCCTCGTGCCCAGCCGAGATTAAAGCCCCATGTTGCTGCAATCTTGGGCCTCCAATGAAGAGATTTCCAACAATGCAAAACCACTAATGAAGCAATCCTGATGGAAGGCGTGGGTCCCCCTCCCTGGACCCCCCTCCTGGGTCTTGGCTTTGAAATTCCATCCAGCAAGGGGGTGGGGGAAGGCACTATGGCTCTGTCTGGAGGCCCCCTCCCCACTGCACTGGTGTTCCAGGACCAGCCAAGAGTGGGGAGCGCTCTCTGGATGGGGCTCGGCCCCTCCCAACCTCCTGCACTTGGCTATGCTGCCACGAAGCTCAGTTTCTTGGCGGGGTTCATCTGTTCCAAGCGTCAGATCCCACCATGGGAACCTCGCTGTTTGGGGCCACCTTGCCAAATTGCACAAGCGTTTACCACACGCAGGCAGACAGGGAGCAGCAGCGGGATCTGGGCTTCCTTCTTCTCAGAAGGAGCAGGAGGAGGGGCCACTGTCACTCTGTTGTGCCTGGGCTTGGAGGGAGGCCAAGGCGACACTTCAGGGACCCCTTTCCACACCCGCCTGGCCCACCCAGCCTTGCCTTGGAGCCGCCAGGCTGCTGGGCTTTAGGAGGAGCTGCAGAAAAGTGGAGCCCTGTGTAAACTCTCCACCTCCGAGTTGTGAAGGAGTAATGGAGGGGCATCTCCATTACAGAGCATCTAAGCAGGGCCAGTCCCTGAAACACGATGTGCCAGGACCCTGTACTTGAGGCTAGCTGCCCTCTCAGTGCCTGGGGGATTTGGGGCAGGACAGGGGCGGAAACCAAGTAGCATGAGGAGGCTCTAGTGACCCCTCTCCTCACGACCTTCATGACTGACAGAGGAGGGAAACTGAGGCGTGCCCATAAGGAAGGATCAATTGCAAACCTTCTGGGAGCCATGTTTGATGCCACAAAAAAGGGCTCATCCTTTCTGCCCACCTAGTCCTTAGGGCAAGAGGCCTTTGGGTCAAAGGACCCGCTAAGGAAACTGTCCCAGGGCAGCTTTCCTAGCAAAAGACCATGGAAGGTTTTGAGCCTTCTGAAAGATGCCCCATATATTCTCAGGAGATTCAGCTGAGAAATGGAAATATGTTCACTATGTATGAAACACATTACACTCAGTGTCACACTTCATCCTTCAAGAACTCTCCTCATTTTATATTAATAAATAATAAATAATAAATGAGAACTCTGAGGCACAGACACTAAGGAAGACTCCAAGCATCCCTGACAGTAAGTAGAGTTGGGGCTTGAGCTCATCTTCGCTGCTCCTGTCTCTCCTTGGGCACCAGGCTCGCCATGGCTGCGTGCCCCAGAACAGGAGACGCAGGAGTTCCGTCTCCAGCCCCGTCATGCCATATAGAGAAGGGGTTCCTCGGAGAGAAAGAGGCAGAGGATCTGCGTCCCCGTTCTCCGGTTCCGATGGTGGTGGTTTAAGTCACAAACCACTGCTGCCATGTTGTGGAGCTGAATTGAAGCCCAGGAGGTCTCGGGAAAGCCCGGGCAGTGCTCTGGCCAGGACCCAGCCTCCTTGAAAATGCCTCTCTTCTCCCCCATGGCATAGCTGTTGGGATAGTTCAGAAAGGACTTTGGGCCCAGAAACTGCAGAGTCCCTAGGTGGGGCCTCCAAACTTAAGTTTCTCTTTTCTGAATTACTCCCAACCCAACACCACACACACACACACACACACACACACACACACACACACACACCCTTTTATGACCCTTATTAGCTTCATGATCTTGAGCAAGTGACTTTATCTCTCTTAACCTCAGTTTTCTTATCTATAAAATAGGGATCATAGCAGTACCTAATTCTCCGGGCTGTTGTTAAATGTGACGATGGTTAAATGTGACGATGTGTGACTTTAATTTTGTTTCCTCTTTTCCCCAGATCAAGCCTGACTTCATACACTGTCATCCTTTTGGAGAGGGGGTGGTGTAGGGCACAGAGCCTTTAGCTACCATCCCAAAACCTTAACCCAGGCTGGCTTAGTCATATGCTAATACCCAATATAGAAGTTCATGGGCATTCCTTATTTTCCCTGCCTTGCATTATTTTTGTCCCTCCCCACCCCCGATTTTTTTTTTTCTTTTTCTGGTAATAAGATTCAGATTTTTCTCTGGGGAGCCATTGGTCCATGAGGTTGAGATAGACCTGACTTTGTCTGGATTCCAAGACTGGGTTTGTATTATCAGGCCTGCCCAATCAGGACACTGCATGCTCTGGCCAAGTGATTGGTTTAAAGACAGTCATGTGATCCAAGCTGAGCCAATGAGAACCTTAGCTAGAACTTATGCAGGGTTTATCCACCCTCTTTCCTCTGGGGTTGCTAAACTGATAGAATGTGAACTTGAAGAGGCTCACAGATATCTTTGATATTATTTAGGGAGAACATCGCCTGAAACTGAAGCCATGAACCCACATGGTTGTCTTCTCTCTCTCAAGAGGGACTCAGGTTAAGATAAAGAGAAAGACATAGATGGGAAGATTTAACAACTGTAGCTCTAGACTACACAAAATATGCTCTGGTTCAGTATTTTTTTTTTTAATTTCGTTTAAAATTTTTATTTTGAAATAATTTTAGACTTACAGAAAACCTGCGAAATGTACACAATTCCCATATACCCTTCACCCATCTTCCCCTGATATTCACATCTTACATAACCATATAACAATGAACCAAGCAAATAAATTCACATTAATACGACAGTAGTAACTAAACTACAGGCTTTATTTGGATTTTACTCGTTTTCCCACTAATGTCATTTTACTCATTCCAGAATCATATCTATGATGTCACATTGCATTTAGTTGTCATCTCTCCATAGTCTCCCCCAATCTGTGACAGCAAGTCTCTGGTTCACTTATTTTGACAACTGTGTAATATTTCACTCTTTGAATTCACCATGTTGATCCATCCATTGGTGAGCATTTGGGTTGCTTCTGAGGTTTTGCTGTCGTGACCAGTGCTGCTATGAAATCACTTGCACGTATATCCAGTTGTACCGTTGCAAGAGTTTCTCTTGGATGAGTATTTAGGACATAGCTGAACATTCTCTATCATAGATTTCAATGTCAAATATTCTGGATTACAGGCTTACATGTTCAACTTTAGGAGATAACGCCAGAGTGATTGCACCAACCTACACATCTGCCATCATTATGAGTGTCTAGGACCTCTTCCCTATTTAATCTGGTCAGACTCAATATTTGCCCATTGAATGGGTCTAGGTAGACTTGGTTACTCTCAGAACACACACTGTCTTCTCCTCTTCAGGACCTTGGGCGAAGTTCTCTCCCAGCGAGCACGCTCCCCCTTTCCAGCCCTCCACTTGGCCACCTCCTCTGCTGTTCAAGTCCCAGGGAGGCCTTCCTCCACCACCTCTCCAAGGCTCCCCCTCTTCATGTAGCACCTTGTCTTTTCTCTCCGACCATAGTGTCAGCTCCACGAGGGCCGTGATCCCATCACTCTTCCCCATCCCTGCTCCCCAGCCGGGCACAGTGCCTGGAACCCACTATATGTCCAACATGTGTCTGTTAAATGAATGAATGAGTGGATGGAGTTTGTCTGTACAGGATGCTTCCTATTGAGAATCACCCTGGCCCCACAGCCAGTAAAAGTAAAAGCTTCATCTGGTTTCCAAACCCCAGCCTCCTGTTTTCACCAGCAATAATTTGCTGCAAACCCTGCCAGCGAAGGGCAGACCATTTGGGATGCATAAAGCAAAATGGAATCATGTGCAAAATCTTTGGGGTGGGCTGTGCTGCTAGTCCGAGGCTGGGAAGCCCACAGGGGCATGAAACAAAGCTAGAGGAGGAGCTGGGGTGGTGAGAGAGAGGAGGTGAAACATTCGTCTCCTTGTTTGCCTCCTTTCTCTCTGTTTCTCTCTGAGAAACGGGGGGAGGGTGAAAAGTGAAGGGGTGTAGGCCTTGCATATGGTCTAGAGATCTCTCCTTCCAGTGGGAACTTCTCTGATGGTGGGTGGTCCCATGGACAGCCCTGCTGATGGCGGGGCTTGGACATGACTGGAGGGCTGCTGGGGGTTCTGGGAGAATTTGTGAGATTCTCTCAGGGCTGTTTGCTGAACTTTTAGAAAAAATACCTACGATTGTACCATTTGTTTTTTTCCCTGACTCTGTAAATAACATACACACACATTATAGAAAGGCTGGACAAGTCAAAGAAAATAGTAAAATCATTAAGCTCCCTCCCATCAAGCAGAGATCTCACTGGTTCCATGCCACCATATTTTCTTCTGGCCTTTCTTTCTCCTCCCTTGCTCACTTAGGAGAGGCTGGAGAGTAGAGTGGTTAAGAATATTGGTTTTGCAGACTGACAGCCATAAGTTCAAATCCTGCTAGCTGCATGACTAAAGGCAAATTTCTTAACTTCTCCAAGTGCAGTTTTCAATCTATAAAGTAGAGCATTAGCCCGCCAACAGGGCTCACCTCTTAGAATGGTTGCAAGGAAGTCATGAGTTAATGCATAGAAAGCATTAACTGGCCCATGGTAAGCACTGAATCAATGTTAGGCGCTGCAGTGTCCAACTCACTCAGCCATTCATCAAACGTCTATTGAACACTTACTGTGTGCCAAGCACTGTTTGAGGAGCTAAGTAGACAGAGGTGAACAAATTAAGCATGTTGCCTGCTTCGGAGAGAACTCTGTGGTGTGTGTGTAAGTGTGGGTAAACACAGTCCATATAAATGCTAATTAATTTATAGTCACGTGTTGCAATGAGCTTTATAAACATAAAGAACAGGGTGCTCTGAAAAACTTACAGTTCAGCACAGGCATGAAGGACAATGAATAAGATGGAGTGAGTGGGGAGGGGTTTCAGGCAGAAAGTGGGAGGACTCAGCTAGAATGAGGTTTGGGTGTGTTGAGTTGCTGACAGCCAGCCTTATGGCTCAAAGGAGCTGAGCAAGAGGACAGGTGAGCAGCATAAGATAGCGCTGGAGGGACAGCAGGTCGGAGTATGCAAAGTCCTGTCAGTGTCCTTGAAGATTTTTGATACAATTGACATGCAAACAGAATACAAACTATAGGCAAATGTGTCTAAAAAGAGATCATATGTGCCTACCACTCCGTGTCCTCCTTTCTCGCTTAACAGGGAACATAGCTCCTCTAGAAAGGGCTTGTAAACATCATTTTAAATTATTGTGTAGTATTCCAGTGTATGGATGAATGTATGATGATTTATTTCGTCAGGTCCACCCTCCATTGTTGGAGGTTTAGGCTATTTCCATCTGGCGTAGCCAGCGGTTTTTCTTTATACTCCTGGTAGCTTTCCATGGGGACGTACCCCAGGGCCATTTCACCATGGCAGAGGGGCCCCATTAGCCTGAAGAAAGAGGAGTGTGGAGCTACCTCCCTGCCCAGGCAGGCTCGTTTCAGGCTGGCCTCTGATGTCATGGAAAGTTGGCTGGCAGTGGCTGGCTCTCACCGGAGCTGGCTGACCAGGCTGGCATCCGCCCCTTGACCACAGCTTGGAGCCCAAATGCTCCAACAGGACATCAAGGGCCTGGGCAGGGCTTTCTGGGGCCTCATTGCTCCATCGTCTGCCTTCTTATTTAATCCCTTTGTTGTGTCCCTGCAGTCCCCCTTTCCTCTCCCCAACCCTAACCCCCCTCTCCCTAGGATGGGTGAGCTGGGGAGGGGTCTCTGGCCTGGTACTAATTATTTATAAACACTACTTTTGACCAAGCAGGTTAGGGATGGACACCAGTTCTTCTCCCACCGCCCTGGGGCTCATGCAAAAAGCACATGTACGAAGTGTAAGGCTAAGCCTAGAATGTGGGAACTCATGCCCCTCAGGATCTGGGTTCCTGTTTCTTATAAACGATCTCTTCTGTTCTGACTACAAGCTTTGTGAGGACAGGAATCATATCTGACTTGCCCTTTCGACCTTGTGTAGGGCCTAGCCCATAGTAGGTATTCAATAAATATGTGTGGAGTAAATGAACCAACTGGACTGTAGTGGTATCGACCCTGCTGGCCTTAGCCCCACCTGAGAGCCTCATTAGTGAGAGAGGACAGAGGCAGCCCCAAATGCAGGTGGCACCCACAGATGTCTGTGCAGTCACCATCCTGCTCCCAAAGCCCTTTACATGGCCCTCGGCATTTGGTGCATGGAGGCAGCCGCAGGGCCACTGAACGCTTTCCCATGCACGAGGCCCCATGGAGGCCCCAGGGAGCCGGGCATTGTCCTGCCCAGAAAGCTTCCACTTGGGTCATTAATAATAGTGCATTTTATTAAAGGAAAGCGGGCTTCAAAGGGCTGTGGGTTTATGGGAAGAGACTTGGATGGAAGTCATTATTTCTGCTACCCCATCTTGCCCCTCGTTCGTTCTCTGTCTCCTCTGTCTTCCATTCAGCCCACGTTTGATCTCCTGCCTGGGCTTTCTTCTGCCTTCTTGGGTCCAGGGGGAATGGGCTATTGTGTCCATGGCGGGAGGGGTGGGGAAACCCTTTGAACTGGCTTCTGGTTGGGGAGAACTGACAGGCATGGAGGGCCGTGGTGTGGGGAACTCTGAGAGGTGACTGGGGATGTGAAGGGAAGGCAAGGGGTAGTGGTGAGGATGCAATGGAAAGCTCTCCACCAGGTCAGGTGAAGATCTGGTTTGCAAAAGCCTGTCTGAGAAAGGGCCAGAACTTATGCCCCACCATCCCTAGTAGATACGGTAAAAATCACAGTGATTAATATAGCTCATGCTTACTGAGTGCTCACTGTGTGCCAAGTCTGTGCTTTGTTTTGCCTTCACAAGAGCTGCCCCCATTTCACAGATGAAGAAACAGAAGCTCCAACAGTCTTTCCCGTCTCGACAGTCACACAGCTGACACCACTCCTCTGTGTGACCTGGGGGCCCTGATGGCTCGCCTCTCTGAATGTGTGTTTTCTCATGTGTAAAATGGAAGAGCTGAATGAAATGTACCTGGTTCTCAGTATGAGTCACATGAAATTTGATGTAAGTTTTGTCTGGTTATGGCAGGCAGACCACACAGAGGTACCCAGCATCATTATTTCGGCAACACAGCTCCCGGGTCCCAAGGGAAACACACAGAAGGGGGTTCTTCAGGAGGTGCCTCTCCATCGCAGGGGAAAACACCTGACAATAAAGCTATCACTTGAGGATGAGTTCTAATCCTCACTTATCATCCATCGAATGTGGCTATGGGGGAAGACCATCTATACAGCAGACTGCAGCCCCTTGAGGAGGACGGAGCCTCGTGTATAAGCCAGGGACTGTGGACCCAGCCTTGGAGAGAGAAAGGAGGGAGAAAGAGACAGAGGAGAGAACATGGGGCAGATAGAGACAGAGACTAAAGAGAAGGACAGAGACAGGTGGCTATACAGAGCGATGGTGAGGGGAGCGGAGAGGGAGAGAGAGAGAGAGAGAGAGAGAGAGAGAGAGAGAGAGAGAGAGAGAGAGAGAGAGAGAGAACAGAGGCAGAATAAGAGAAAAAGAAGACAGGAGAGAAAGAGCCAGAGCGATGGAGAGGACAGAGAGGACAGGAGGTGAGACTGCCCAGGGAGTCCCATCTAGGATTGGGCTGTGTCCTCCTGTAACTGCCATTCTGGTGGCCCAAAGCCAGTAGCTGAGAAGCGAAACTTGGCACACCTCAGAGAGGTGCGGGGCACAAGGGCCTGGAAGGCCATCCAGAGATGCGAGGCCTCAGAAGGTGTTGGATGGGGAGAGAGAAACTTGTGGTTCTTTTGGTTAAACCAAAATTATGATTGTCTGCCTCAATTTCAGGAACGAGCAAGATCGCCCAGAGCAGGCCTCGTGCTCTTTCTGTGTTTTATGGGAGCTGGAACGTTGCGGGTGTTAAGCAAACACACTCTCTCAAGTTCAATCACTGGAGGAAGCTGGATGGGAACTATTAAACGGAGCAGCTCTCGCAGCTGGAAAAATAAATCCACCGGCTGAGGCATTGCCCAGTGGTGTGAGCTGGGCCCCTAATCCAAGATGGCAGGGGGAGCCCTTCTGCTCTGCCATGACAGGGAGCCTTGGGGTGACCATCGAGCCCAGGTCTTCACTTGAAATCTCAAGGTCAGTGATGGTCAGAGCCAGACAGGCTCTTGGAAATGAATAATAACAGCAGCTGCCCTTAAGGACTGCTGCTGCAGGGTCAGCCTCATCTGGTACCTTACAAATATTCTCAAAATAACCCTATGAGGTACTTACTTAACCTGTTACTGGACCCACTTATTTACTGCGATTTAACCTGTTCTTTCATGGGGTAGCCCCCATTTCATAAGCAGAAAAAATGAGCCCTGCTGATTTGTGCAAGATCAGAGCTAGGAAAATGGCAAAGCTAAGATTTACATCTCAAGTCTTGCACTGTTCCAGGGATTGCTGTCCAGGTGGGTGTGATGAGACACTGCAGGTGCTTCCCACCTGGGAAGGCCTTGGTTGTGGTTACAGAGCCCCACCCCCAACCCCATGGATTGGGGGATAAGAGACAGGGCCCAGCTGGAGAGACCGCGTCTTCTTTCCAAGCAATAGCCTGGGATGCAGCTATGCTCTTCTTTCTAGACCTTTTTTCCTGTGTAAGTAACAAGTACCTCAAAAATGTCCTTTAGGGGAGGTGAAGTAGGATGGGCAGGTGTGGCCCCAGAGGCTGAGAACTGGTGGTGGAGTAGATGATGGACAGCTACTGACTTACGGGTTCGGCATCTTTTTGTTTCCCCTTTTGCTGGTGACACCATTTCCTTTTCCTGCAGAGGACCTCACCCCCTCTTCCATGTGACTCTGGCGGAGATCTCCATCCCCAAACTCTCCCCTGCCCCCACAGTGGCTTGCATATAAGGTAGTTTCTGTTAGGAGTGCTTTCACCTACAAGTAATGGAATTCACAACTAACAGTAATCTCAACAACAAAGATCTGTAACCATCGCCTATAAGAAAAAAAACCCCAAAAACCCAGGAAGTAGAAATTTCTAAGTTTGGTGTAACAGTTAAACAATATCATTAAAGACCCAGGTTTTTACAGTTCTCCCTGTATTACTGTGCTATATTTTTGTGTGTAGGCTTGTTGCCTTACGGTGGTAAGATGGCTGTAGTGGCTTTTGCATTTTGAATGCCTTCAAAAGCAAGCGGCAAGAATCTTTCTTCTCGCTGACCTGGCTCTTATCAAGAGGAGAAAAACTTTCCCAGACGACACCAGCATACTTCCTTTTATAGGGATAAAATTCAGATTTTCTACCTGGACCACTAGCTAGCTAGCTAGTTAATCTGAATTCAATTAAAGCTGCCCAGGTGTAAAACCTGAATTCTTTATTTTTGACATGGCTAGCAATAGGTAAAAATCCAGCAGTGTCTTGCCCCATGGTGGAAGTGAATACTCATAGAATTAGCTACAGGGTGGAGCATTGTGAAGGTATGGGGATGAAGGGCAGTGGGACCACCTTCCTTAGACATCTTTTGAAGTAGGATTGTATTGTTTTTCGATTGCTGCATAACAAATGGCTACACGCTTAGTGGTCAGATGGCATCTTTGAGAAGGGGACATTTAAGCCAAGTCTCAAAAAGAAATGAAGTCAGTTATTCAGAGTTGAGGAAAGAAGAATTTAAATGAAATAGGTTTATGAAACATCCCCCCTGGCACATAGGAAGTCAATGGTAGCTGTGGTTTTGATTGGATTCATCCTGTGAAGCCCAGGAGATAGACCAATAGTTAGACCAATAGTGATTATAGTGATACCTCACATGGGAACAGCACTTTACAGTTTGTAGAGTGCTTTTTTTTTTTTTTAAAGATTTTATTGGGGAATTGGGGGAGGGGAACAGATAAATTGCTATCCTTTTGTTCTTCGGTCCAGTTGTGGAGGATGTCGCTTCACTGGCCCATGTTGGTATCATCATTGAGTTCTTCCCAGGTGAGGCAGATCGGTCGCTGGCCTCTGGACGGCTGCTCACAGCGGCTCTTGGCAGCTCACACTGGCTGCCGGCCACTCACTATAGCCTATGGCAGCCCACTGCAGCAGGGGCTGCAGCCTATGCTGACCCGGGGACTCACAGCAGCCCAGCTCCAGGTGGAGCTGTTGTTCACCATGTTAGCTGTAGAGGGCAGTGTGACTGGCCCTCATATGTGGGATCCGAACTGGGGCTGCTGGCATTCCAAGCCAGCTCTTAACTAACGCACCACTTGGCCGGCTCTGTAGAGTGCATTTACATCTCTTCCCCCACTTGATCAGAACAGTTCTCTAGGAGAGGGGAGGTAGTAACGTGCTCTCTACATTTCACAACTGAGAAACTGAGTCTCAGAGAAACGGAGGGATTTGCTCAGTGCTCGCTCATCAGGAGGGTTTGCCCTAGCAGAGCCCAGAAAAAGCCTCGTCCCTCTCCCTGCTTGTGCATGTGAGGGACAGAGGCAGAAATGAGGGACTCTGCTCTGAAGGCGAGACACCCTTGTGGTTAGCCATGCCACATCGGGCACATCCTGGGGCCAACCCACTTATCCACCAGGAAAAATAGCCACACACCCCCAGAGTATGACAAGGACATTCCTCTCTGTGGGTTACGGCAGCCTCAAGACAGAGAGGAAACCAAGTGGATTTACAAGCTGACGCGACAAGAGACACAGGCTTGTAAACCCGCTCCGCTCCCCTGGAAGGCTGCGTTCGTCAGAGTCTGTCTTCTCACATTTTTGCTCCACTCATCTCCTGGCCATTAATCCACTGGCTTTGCCAAGATTCTCAGGTTCCTCCGTGACCTCCTACCCACCCCAGGGGCTACACTGGGATAGAAACTTTATCCACTCGCTGATTTCTTTTTTCCTTCTTGCATCCATCCCTCTGTTCATCATTTGTTCATCCACTTGTCCGTCCGTCCATCCATCCATCCATCCATCCATCCATCCATCCATCCATCCATCCATTCTTAGAGTCATTACTGTGTTCTGGGGTTATAAGGAAAGACAAGGGGTAGCGCTGCCCGTACAGGCCCTGGTTGTTGTATTATATCAGGCGGCATGAAGAGAAGGGAAAGCCCGAGGGAGAGGTTGGCAGAGATGGTGATGATGGTGTGAGCAGGCACTTGGGACCCTCCACATCAGGCTCAGTCTCCCCAGGAGGCATTGGAATTGTAAAGGAAGGAACTTGCTTCAGGTGGTCAAGGGGAGATGTCCAAGGACCTTCTGGATTTGATGTGATGCCATTTCTTCCCTGAGCTGGCAGCCTTTTCTCTCAGGGAGGGGCGTTGGGCTCAGAGAAGCCCCAGTACCTTAGGAAAGGAGGCTGTCTTTAGATATGCCTCCTCACTAGCCTTCTGTCTCAACAGCTCTCCCCCTCTATCCATCCTCAGGCTGGTCCTTCTAAAGCGCAAATCTGACCATATTCCTCCCCTCCTCAACAACTTTCTGTGGCTCCCCTGGGCTGTTAGAAAAATGTCCAAGATTCTTTGCTTTGCTCACGGTGTCTTTCTAGTCCCCTCTTCCACTGCATTCTTCCCAGAACATATGTCCCAGCTTACCATGGTCACTCACAGGCCCCCATGCTATCTCTCACTCCACTTCCTATTCAAGTGGTGTACAGGTCAACAGGCTTTCTAGAAGGCCAAAAAAAAAAAGAAAAAGAAGCCCTGATTTGTAGTATTTGTCAATTTCTGTGGTATAAATACTCCCACCATGGCCGATTTCAATCTACTGATGACTTCACTGACAGCTGAGTTGGGAAGAGATGTAAAGTATGGGTTCTTGCAAGCCCCTCCTCCTTCCTCCATCTGAGGCAGTACAGTGTCCAAGTTAAGGGCGCTGCACTCCCAGGTTCCCCTGTGTGGCCTTGGGCAAGCACTTAAGCTCTCTAAGCCTTCATTTTCCCTTCTCTAACATGGGGATAGGGATAATATCTCCTTCATAAGACCGTTATAAGAACAAGATGAGACGATGCAAAACAGTGCTTAGCACAATGCCTGATGCGGTAAATGCTTAATAAATTTTGTCCATCACCATTGACCTGGGAAAGGCTTCCCCATTTCTCAAATTCTGCTCAAAGCCACCCTAGAGCCTCCTCTGATTTTTTTCATTGAAAAAAAGTCACTCATTTTTTTTTTTTGAGGGCAGTATCACTGGCCCTCATATGTGGGACCGAACCGGGGCCGCTGGCTTCCCAAGCCAGCGCTTAACCACCGCGCCACTCGGCTGGCCCAAAAAGTCACTCATTTTATACACCAAGGCACATTGCTCACGTCTTTCTTTATCACTGAAGCCATTTTACCTTGTAGCGTGGTTACTGTGTCTAAAGCCTCACTGGATGGCCTGTGCCTAATTCCTTGCTATATGTCTAGTGTTTTGCAGAACCAGGCACAGAGTTGGTGCTCAAATTCATCTTCAAGTGAGCTCACGCATGAAGCAAGTGTGTGTAGTGGGGAGAGTGGGGGGCAGGAGGCAGAGATATGGACGGACGTGTGTGCCACCGGTAGAAAGTAGTAGGGAGAGGGGCTAGGGGCATATGTTGGATGGACTTAGTGTGCGTGCATGACGAGTGAGGACATTTGGCCAGGTGTGCCCACCTGGAGAGCCAGGTGGTCCTCATTCCTCACGGCTGAGAAGGCCGCGGCCCTCCCAGCTCTGGGAAAGGAGCAGACTCCCAGGGATGGGCTTGTCTGTGATGGCAAAGCTGGTGGGCTGGTTATTAGAGAGAAGCCAACAGGGCCGTGACTCAATGGAAAAATAAACCCCCATCACGCCAGACAAGCCTGGTTCCAGCCTGGGCGAGTTAATAAAGTGGCTCTGAGGTGGTTTGGAGCCACTGTGGAGAGGCTGGGGAGGAATTCTCTCATTTCTCGTAAAAACCTTAATCAGGGTTAGTCACTTCAAGTGATTACGAGGGCTTAAAATAGCCACCAGCAGCAAGCTTGAAGGACACATCTGAGGCCGTTTGGTTTCTCTGGGGAGCAGAGCCGGGCCTGTGAGGGGAACACCTCTGTCCTCACTAGACCATGAGTGACCGTGAGCTGACGGAGGGCAGGAGCAGGTCTGGTTGGGCAGTGTGGCCACATGGCTGGCCCAGTGCCTGGGACATGAGGGGCTCCATGAGCCTTTGCAGACTGCCACTAACGGACTGAGGGACTCTGTCAGCTCCACTCCGATAACTGGGTCATTGCTCTCTTTTAACAGTTCTCTAGTTGTTTGCTTTTTGTCTGTTTTCCCACTAAAATATCAGTGTTCTGTTCACTGCTATATTTCCTGGGCCTCAGACAGTGCTTGTCTTGTGGTAGGGGCTGAATGGTGGGATGGTTGAGATGCAAACCATCTTCAAAAGATTGGTTCTAAGATTGGTCACTAAGATTCTCAGAATGCTACCAGCATCACTACCACCCCACGGGCCAGCCCTCCAGACACAGCTTCTCATAGAGGCCTGGGACCTGCTTACAACTAATGTGTTTGTTCCACACATTCCTCCCCAGGCACACCATGCTTCCCTTTCCCCTCTCATAACACCTGGATAAAAATTCCTCTGAGGGAAGGATCCCAGAGCAGTCATTGACACTGTAGTATGAATTTCAGGATGTGTCACCTCTCCATGTTATTCATGGAGGTCTGTCTACTCTCACCAGGGTGGGACTACCTCTGTAAATTCATCTTCGGCATCAGAAAGAAAGGGGACAGGTTTAGTCCCAGCTCTCCCTGAAGGAGCTTAGTATGTAACAATTACGAACACAGGTTTTACAGCCAGGCCGCCTAGGTTCAAGTTCTGGTTGCTGCTTCCTAGCTTTCTGACCTTGGTCTTCTCATCTGAAAAAGGGGTATTCAATAAAATTCATCTCACTGAGGTACTGTGAAGAGCAGAGGTTGGGAGGCAGAAGGACATAGTGAGTCCCCAAATGGTAGCCATTGTGACCTTGGCTGTGGGACCTTGGGTGTGTTCCTTTCCCTCTCTGAGCCGCAGCTCAGCCCAGGAGGCACATGCTGTAGTGGTTAAGAGCTCAGGCTGTGGACTGTTACTGGCCTGAGTTCATTCTTCACACTGACCACTTTTGGCTGTGTGACCTCGGCCAAAGATTTACCTTCTCTGATCCCTGTTTTCTCATCCATACGATGGGGAGAATAAATCCACCTCACTAACGACATGATGCAGGGAGCCAGGACCTGGTGCCCAGTCCATGCTGATCACATTGATCAATTCCCTACCTCTGAGTGGAGAAGCTGGTCTCCCAGGCCCTTCCACCCCCGCCTATCATGGTCACTTCAGGCGCAAACCTTATGATAATTGAACACCCATTCTTGCTCCTCACCTGCCCAGCGTGTCCATTCCCTAACAAATACTCTCCCCCAAGACCAGCCAGATCTTAGTGGATTAGACTCTGTGTATGTTTGTGTTTTGGTGGGCGGAGGAGGTGGTGTTGGAAAAATTCCCAGGTCCTTGTCTGGGAAAATGGGGAAGAGGCTACTGGGAGAACCCACCAACAGCACATCAGCACATCCATCAGCGGGGGCAGAAACCATTCACGGGTCTCTGTATGGCACCTAGGATAACGTCTAAACACTTCACCTGCGAGGACATCCCCTCCGCCCGCGCGGACCATGCTTCTGCCATACTGGATTTTCAGGTTTATCTATTGATCTTGCTTCTTCCTGCTTCATGGGCTTTGCACGTGCAGTCCCCTTTGCCTGGAATAACCCTTCTGTCTATCTGGTCAACATCTACTCACCCTTCAGGTCACCTCTTAAATATCACTTCCTCTGGGAAAGCACCCCTAATCACTCCCAGGCAGTTTTGGGTCCCTCTGTTAGACATGGCCATCATGCCTTCTATTATATTTTCATCGCCTTCATCATACCCTCCATTAGTCAATCAATTGTGCGAGTTAATGAGGCAGTTAGTTCAATTATATAATGGCAGTTTGCACCAGATTCTGAGCTCCACAAGAGCAGAGATGGGATCTGTCTTGTTCACCTAGTAGGTATCTAAGAAGGATTCATTGAATAAATACAGGGACTGCCTGAGCTATGATCTGTTAGATCTGCTTTGTTACCAGGTAAAGCTGTTTGACATGAACACAGTATGTATATTCATCCAGCAAACATTTGTTGAGCACCTGTTTATATCAGGCATGTGAAATTCTTGTTCCCTGCCCTCAGACGGCTATGAGTCCAGGAATCCAGGCTGACATGGAGAGAGATAGCTGAGAAAGCACTACACTGGAGGAATCCTCTAAGTGTATGGAATCAGAGTGGAAGGGCTGACAGCGTAGTATGGAGGATGGATTGGGTGAGGATGAAGTAAAGGCTGGGAACACTTGGGCAGGCAAATCAGAGTCAGGTCTTTTAGGATGCATAAGAGTTTAAAGATCATTCCAGGCATGAGTGCAGCATGTGCAAAGGCCCTGAGGCACCCCAGAGCAAAGTATGTTTGCACATAGAGTATTTGATTTTATTGGAGCCTAGGGTATGTTGAGTGGGTCGATGGGAGAAGAGGTAGAAGTGTGAATAACACCGAAGCTTGGGCTATATCCTCTAGCACTTCTTAAGTGAGGACAATTTTACCTTCCTCCCACTTTTCCCTTTTTGGGCTTCAAGGTGATGGCTGTTGGCTTGGTGGGTGGGGCTGTCTCTGTGAGAAGTCAGAGGGCATTCAAGGTCTTCAGTTCATGACACTCCAGGGGCCCATCTGGCCATGGTTAACTAACTCCTTCTTCTGTCAGCTGGCAGCTCTGCCCATGTTCTTTCCACTGCCCGCTCTCTGGCTGGGCTGGGGGCCAAGAGAGGACACTCATACAGTTAGGACAGAGGCTACAGGGCGACCACTCTATCTCACCCCAGCAGGTGAGATGGAAGGCTCCTGGGCTCTGGGGCCAGGCTGTACAGGGTCGAATCCCAATTTAGCCCTTACTGCGTGTGTGAGTATTGGTGAGTTTTTAAAGCTCCCTGTGCCTCCGTTTCCCGCTCTGGGAACCATGCCTACTTGGCAGGACTGTTGTAAGGATGAAATGAGAAGATGAAGAGAGTGTAGGTTAAGATCCTTACCTGGACTAAGTCCTGGCTCTGTCACTCACCAACTGTATGACTTTAGGCAAATCACTTCACTTTCCAGACCGTGGTTTTCTCGTTTGTAAGTCCAGGGATATTGCAGTACTGTCTCCATGTGTCATACTGAGGATTAACTGAGACCATGCACTTACAAGAGCTCAGCCCAGCGCCTGGCGCACAGCGAGCACTTAGCACATGCTACTTGTATGAGCCCAGGTCCAGGCATGAAACCTGGCACATAGGAAGTGCTCTGTGGTGTTAATTCTTTCCACCCCTGTCCTGGTCAGGCACGGCCCCTGGGGAAGTCTTGGCCTCTGCTGGGACCTTTGTGTTTGTGCAGCTTGCCTCCTGTCCCACCCTTTGCCTGGGTTTCTGGGGAGGGGCAGCCACCCTAGGTCAGGGCAGGGCCTGGAGCAAGGCAGGCCTTCAGCTTTCAATTTCTGCAGCTCCCCCTTCCCTTCCTGAGCCCATTCCATCCCTATTAGCTTCCTGGCTGCCCCAGCTCTTCCTCTCCCCTTTGAAATCCCTGCCGTTGTCCTCGGTCCCTCTAGACGTTGCACAAAGGCCTCTTGGATTCCAGCGTCAGCCCCAGAGGCCAGCTCAGTAATTCAATTACTGCGAGGAGGCTTTCTCCTTTCTTTTTCTCCCTCTTCCTCTCCCTTCCTTTCTTCCTTTTCTTTTCTTTCTTTCTTTCTTTTTTAGATCAAAAACAAAGAGACAGACATTGTGACCCTGAGAAGACGCTGTGACTGAAAATTCCCTTCTGGACTCCAGCCCCTACTAATGAAATACCAAGAATTTTCTCCCCTTGGAACACGTGTGTACAGCATTTGATGTGTGTTCTTTGTTTAGGGGCTTCTTTCTTGTGCCTCGCATTGGATGCTGGGGCCTCATATAAGTTCCCTACCAGAGCCACGATGGCTGTCCCTCTGTCTGCCCAGCCTAGCCTGAGGCAGCCTTCTGCTGGACCCGGGAGGAGAGCCGTTCAAATAAGGCCTTGCTCCATTTCTGAGCTTGATGTTTATTCTTTGCAGACTTCACACATGTGGGTGGGGTCATTGCCTGGAAGAAAGCAGGCCGGGGAGAGGGGGGACAGGGCAGTCAGGGACTGAGCCCGGGCTCCGTTCTAGTTCTGGCCCCTCTGTGCTGTGATGGTGCAGGTCGCTGGCCTTGCTGGGTCTTGCTTGCCTGTGTTTTGTTTGCAATCCAGCAGATGCGGGCTTCGTGTCCACCAGGTTCCTGGCTCTGTGCTAGGGTCTGTGGATAGAAACAACAGAAAAA
The DNA here is from genome assembly GCA_033961575.1 of Aselliscus stoliczkanus. Lineage (NCBI taxonomy): Eukaryota > Metazoa > Chordata > Mammalia > Chiroptera > Hipposideridae > Aselliscus > Aselliscus stoliczkanus. The sequence goes on from CM066736.1 coordinate 121,244,065, forward strand.
ATTACATCCTGGACCTCTAGGAGTTTGGAGAAGATGGTCTTGGAAGCCCTTTCTGGCTCTTACATGCTAAATGCACAAAGACAGGCTCTAAAAAGACACATAAGCTGAATAGACAAGGGCTGACAGGAAAACAGGTGGCAGGGATAGGAGATTTTTCTGTGTTGTTTTTTTTTTAGTGAATTTTCCAAAACAAAAGAGTTTTAGAGGCAAAAAGAATCAGGATTTGGCTGCCCCAATGCCTCGCCAATTAAGGAAGTCCCTCAAAAATGCAGAGGTCAAATTCTTTTCTCACCTCAATGGGGAGATACAGGTGCCCCTAGGGGGCAGCACAGAGCACAGTGGTAGAGCTCTCATCCTTCACTCAATCCACACTGCCCCCCAGGGCCTCAGAGTGAGCCTAATCCCTGTCCTAATATGGTAAGATGGTGGTCATGTTCTTGTAAGCCTTACTTCTCTAGACTGAACTTCCCTATCACATCTCAAGTCCTGACTCCTGCATTCAGGGTCCCCAAAGGGGCCAAGAATGACCAGAAGAAGAAAATGAAGGGCAGGGCAAGATAGAGTGACACTGGTGAGCAGGAATGAATCCATGAACTAGTTTAAAGATTCAAGAGAATGCTGGTGGCTCAGGTCTGAACACCTTAACGGGAGCCCTTCACCATTATGGAAGATCGCAGAGAAAAAAAGGCTCCTGTTTCCAGATGGGAGGAGGGGTCCAGAGGACAAGGGGGCTCTGCCTTTTCCTACCGCTTTGCTTTTGCTTACGTTCTTCCCTCCCTCCTGGAATGTCCTCCCTGCACACTCATAGCCTGCCCACTGGTCACTGCCTGGCTCACATGGCACCTCCTCCAAGAAGCCTTCTCAGATTTCCCAGCTAGGAATTGCTTTTCTCTCCTTCAAGTTCTCATTGCATTTTGCCTGGACTACTCAAGAGACATGAAGTCTCCTTTTTCAAAAAATTTATTTATTCTAAGTGTGTTTGTACAGGAAGACTGGGTTGCAAACTACTGGGATGGCATTCTTTTATTTACTTCTGAGTCCTCCCTGGCTTTGAGCTCAGGGCTTAACTGCTGTTTATAGAATGAATTTGTAAGAGACATGTAACAACAATTAGCCTCTGTAATAGGTGCTTTACATGCATCATCTCGTTCCATCCTCACACAACCTGAAAAGCTGTGGACTCTTGTTTAATCACTTTGCAGATGTGGAAAACAAAGCCCAGAGAGGTTCTATCATTTTTCCAAGGTTGCAAAACTCATTTGTTGCAGAGCTCCATCTACTCTTTTTCCCAGAGGAGCTTGCCCTTCATATTGTTGCCCAAGCAGTGTTGTTGGTTTTTTTTTTTTTAAATGCTTGGCACCCATTCCATTGGCGATGATTTTTAAAATTTATATATTTATTTCAATGTATAATAGAAAAAATATAATCAACACAGTGAACCAGTTTTTAAATAAATTTTATTGCATAAATGAGGCCAAAGGCAGTAAATGAGTTTTTAAAACAAAATCAGAGGATTAGTGGTGAAAAATTTTAATTAAATAGTAATTAAATAATATACATGGTAAAAACTGTGAATGTGGTTTAAAGATGACTGAAGTCTGTAAAATGCTGGTATAAGTGAATCCATGGCCTACAGAGGTGTTCTTAAAAACTTCAAAAAGTCACGAGGAATAGTAATTACACATTTAAGTAGAGAAAAATTGGACAATTGAGATAAGCCAGAAAAGTTAAAACCTCCTCCACCTCATGGGGGGGGCGCGCTGTGTATAAGTGTTAGCTTGCTGTGGGGAGGGGAGAGTTGTGTGGCTCAAGCTGAACCTGGGCCCAAAGATGGTACTTCCCTGGTGACCTTAGAGCACACTCAGAACCTGGCTGTGCTGATGCTGAGACCTCTGGCTCCATGATACCAGCCTGCCCAGTGGCTATGGGCTGCCAGGTCCAACATGGCAGATGATGGTGTCACAATCTGGTTTCCCCCATCCCCTGCCCTAGGTGTTCAGTGTAGATCCCAGGGGCTGCTGGTGCAAACTTCTTTCTTCTGCTCCCTCTTAGCACTGCTGCCCTCATCCCTTGTCAACTTTTGTGTGTTAGTTTATTTACATGTCTAACATCCTCCTCCAAGCCCCTATAGCTCTTACAGGGCCTGCGCCATGCAGCGCATTGCATAGGGCATGATACATAGTAGGTACTGAATAAATAAAAATTTTGCATCGGTGCAATCCCATCTAGAGACCACTGCATGGCAGATTGGTCCTGAAACCCAATGACCTGGAGCAAAAATCTTGAGTCTTTACTTTCTAACCCTGAGACAAGTCGTCTCTCTTTCTTATTGTGGTCTTCTTGGCTTTTTCTTTTCTTTAAAGTAATGACTGGCTATCCATCCGTCTGTCTGTCTGTCTGTCTGTCTGTCTGACTGTCGAGATCTCCAAAGAGGACAACTTTGTTTATTTGGAACACCTAGAGGATGAGAGTACACAGTATAATTTATTGTAATGAGTAGCTATTATGTTTCTGACTCAGGTTACTTGTTGCTTTTTCCAGTTTATATCATTTAATCGTGGCACTTGTGCTGAGGTATTATTATTCTTCCTCCTTCTACAGAGAGGAAACTGACTCCCAGGGAGGATAAAGGGTTGTCCCAGAAGATTGTGCCTGTCATGAGTACAGTTCACCAATGATTTTGGTTGAACTCTATGACATCTGGTAGGATTGTACTTCCTTTAGAATTACCTGTGGTCAGGTACTTGCATTAGCTGATAAAATGTGGGTGCCTCATCCCCTGCCACTGATGGGTGCCAGGCAAGCAGTGGCATTTCAGATGGTGAAGTTTCCTAATAGAGTCTTGGTACTAGAGGGAGGATATAATGGAGCAAGCCTCTCACCATCTTGTAAATTGTCTCCCTTTCACTATGTGAGTGAATGAGGGGCCTTGTTTTAAGTCACTGGGTCTTGGGGATGTTTGTTATTGCAGCATAACCTCGCCCTTCCTGAATCAAACAGTTACAAAGGAAGTTAGTTGGGAGGGCTAGAATTTGAATCTCAGTATGTCTGCCTCTAAGCTATTTCTGTTCCCACTATTCCTATAGTCATTGCGACCATGTTTTGTTTTGTTTCTTTGTTTTTTAAATTGTATTCTTTTTTTTATTTCATTTTATTGGGGAACAGTGTGTTTTTTCCAGGACCCATCAGCTCCAAGTCAAGTAGTTGTTTCAGTCTAGTTGGGGAGGGCATGGGGATCGAACTGGCAACCTTGGTGTTATGAGCACTGCTCTCTAACCAACTGAGCTAACTGGCCGCCCCTCACTGCGGCCATGTTTTGAGGGCATGTGGACTGTCCTATGATGAGACCTCAGAAGCTTTGATGTATTGATAATGTGCACATGGGAAAGAGTCCTTCCTTGCAAGCTCTAAGCTTTTCTGATTTTCATGTGAGTCTGCCACAAGATCATTTTGGTAAAGAGCGTTGAGTGAGTAATGGGTAATATAAAAATCACAAGAGCAATAGTAAAGGAAGACAACTAAAGTGGGTGCTTACTTTGCATCACCCATTGTGTCTTCACTACCACCTTTAGCAGTAGGTACCATTATTTTATCCACTTCACAAATGAAGCAAACAGATTTAGAGGGGTTTAGTAACTTGTCTAAGTTGATACACCCTTGTATCATGGAATGGCTTCCTAGCGGTCAAGACAAAAATGGAAAGCAACAGATTACATACTTTCCATTAAGTGTTGAAAGGAAGCATGTTGGAATTTGGTGCTGAGGAGAAGTCTGACTTTCCAAGAAAACTAAAGCTGTTGCATGGATTATTTTATAAGGAATACTGTGGAGTACATGATTTTTACAAAACCTTTTCTTTTGAAATAATTTCAAAGTGATGGAAAAGTTGCAAGAATAGAATAAAGAACCCTGTATGCCCTTCACCTTTGTCAATGTCTGCCCCATTTGCTTTACCAGTCACTCTCTAAACACATAGGAGGCCTGACAATTACGTTCACGAAATTGTTGCAACGATGTTGCTAACCTTTTTTGATATCAGAGCGATTATTCATTATGAATTTGTACCAACTGGACAAACAGTTAACCAAATTAGTACTATTTGGAAATGCTGAAAGAGTTGTGTGAAGAAGTTAGATTACCTGAACTTTTCGCCAACAATTCATGGCTCTTGCATCACGACAATGCACCAGCTCACACGGCACTGTTTGTGAGGGAGTTTTTAGCCAGTAAAAAAATAACCGTATTGGAACACCCTCCCTACTCACCTGATCTGACCCCCAATGACTTCTTTCTTTACCCAAAGATAAACGAAATATTGAAAGGAAGACATTTTGATGACATTCAGGACCTCAAGGGTAATATGACAACAGCTCTGATGGCCATTGCAGAAAAAGAGTTCCAAAATTGCTTGGAAGGGTGGACTAGGCGCTGGCGTTGGTGCATAGCTTCCCAAGGGGAGGACTTAGCAGGTGACCATAGTGATATATTCAGCAATGAGGTATGTAGCGCTTTTTCTAGAATGAGGTCGTGAACTTCATTGTCTGACCTCGTATGACTATTAGTTTTCCAAACCACTTGAGAGTAAGTTGCAGACATCATTCCCCATCCAGATTCCAATCCACACTCACACATTACATTTAGTTGTAAGGCAGCTTTGGATACCTCTAAGCTAGACCAAATGGTTCCTCGGCCTTTCCCTGACATTTTCCTAGAGCAGCCCATTTATTTGTAGCATGCCCCTCAAGTTAGTCTGATGTTTCTTTCTGCGTCGATGTGGGCTGTGCATGTTTGCCCAGATTATCAGCACAGCGATGTTGTGCCCTTCTCTGCACATCGCATCGGGGCACCCTGTGTGTCCCCCTGTTGCGGAGGTGGACCTCATCCTCGTGAATAAGGGGGTGTCGACCAGCTTTCTCTGATGGAAAGTTACTACTTTCTCTTTGTTGTTAGTAAGTGATTGTGGGGAGGTACTTTGAGACTCTGCGCATATCCTGTGAATCCTCAACCTTTCACACACTAGTTTGAGCATCTCTTGATGATCTTTCGTGCAAACATTTTTAACAGTGCTTTTAGTAGAGCTAAAAATAAATTCTTCCCCCTACAATTTCTCATCTAGAACCACTATGAACATTCTGTGATATCGTCTCTGATCGGAAAGACCATTTTCAACCCACTGAACTGACTGAGGGTTGTTGATATTCCTTGACTGCTTGTCCCAAGAGAGGAAGGAGGAAGGCGTGGCAACATTCCAAGATTTGAAGGTGAGCAAAGCTACTAATCTTTGTAGGAATAGGTGATGGAGGGAAGGAAAGATTTACATCTGGACAGCCAAACCTGATGTATGCGCTAGGACTGCCTGAAAAGACCACAGACTGGGTGGCTTAAACAACAGAAATTGATTTTCTCAGAGTTCTGGAGGCTGGAAGTCCAAGATCAAGGCACTGGCTTTCTCTGAGATCTCTCTCCTTGGCTTGCAGATGGCCATTCCTCTTGCTGTGTTCCGACATGGCCTTTCCTCTGTAAATAGGCATCCCTGGTGTCTTCTTATGACACCAGTCATATTGGACTAGGGCCATTCTTTGATCTCATTTAACCTTAATTACCTTTTTAAAGGCCCTATCTCCAAATACAGCCAAATTGGGGATTAGGGCTTCAACATATGAATTGCGGGGTGGGAGGTGGGGGAGGGGATTTGGAAACAATTCAGTCCCTAACACTGGGATAGAGAAAAAAATCAGGAGGACTAAAGAATGGCCTAGAAGTATAGCCGGTCCTCTCCACTCAGTGGGACTGTTTGTAACCATCACGAATGAGCAGCCCACAGGAAGTCAGACCTTCACACTCCTTTCCTTAGATGATGTATCCAACCAACTGGCAACCCCCGAGTTGTAGAAATCACTCCTGTCTATTCGTGCTGATTGCTTGAAGGTTCTTCCATGTCAGTCTAGATTCAAGAACAGACATAGATAGTGGAACTCCGAGGTGCCCCCTGAGGTATCTCCCAAAGCAGTAATGCATTAATGTAGGATCTGTGCCACACATCATCCTCAAACCAGCTTGTACAGATGTGTCCACAAAGGGCCAGTTGATAACTATAGACATCTTAAACCTAAAGGAACCAGCCCCTTAGATCTCACTGCGTTTCTTTCTTGCCCCTGGCCCCTGGTTCTCTGCAGCCTTTGTCTGTACGCTCTTGGCATTCATAGGCCCATCCATGAAGAGAAACCCCTCATGTCCAACCACAAAGTCTTTTCTCTTTGTTGGAAAGACTCCCCTTCTCCAAGCCCCACTCTCAGAGAGATCGCCAATGAAGCATGTTGGGGAGGGCCTTCCCCATATTCTTAGTTCCATGAGGCTAAAGGGCCCCTCAGCCTCTAAATATTGCTGTTTGACTGTTTAACTTGCTTCCCCACGGCATCAGCTGCAGCTAGCTACCTCTGGCCATTTTTCCTGCTTTTAAATTCTGTTTCTCTTCCCTATAGGCCTTCACTGAGTCTGATGCATGAAGTCCCAAATCCACTTGGGCACAGTCCCAAGAGTTTTCTCTCTCTTCCCGACCCTCCAGGGTGGTGCCCAGTGGGGGGAGGTGGGGTGCAATTCTCCGCTTTCCTGCAACTCAGCAAATTGCAATTTATGAGTTTCAATCCACATGAAAGGACCCCCAACTAAGTCTCTCTGGGTTCATTTGGAATGTTGAATTAATTTGGAAAACAAGGGGAAAAAACAACTTGGTTTCAGCCCAGTGAGGGATCATGACATTTTACCAAGCCCTGTCACCCTCAGCATTTCCTTCATCTCCTACTTGAGTACCTCCTGCTAGACTTACAACAGGTAGAGGGGGGTGATGGCAGAATTCTGTTGTGAGGGTCACGTTGCGTGGGTCGTCCTTCACGCAGGAGAGGGGAGAGCCCCGGAGTGGGCACAGGACCCTGGGCTTCTGCTCCTGCTCCTCACTGCTTACCTGCCCTCATCTTTTAGATGTCCTTATGCTCTGGGTGATGTCAAGACCCCACGCATGGTTTAGTCACAGGGAAGTGGCAGCTACTGACAATCCCCTTCTTTCCAAGGCCTGCTCCTCTACAGTCTCATACCTCAGGTCCATTCTCTGCATGGCTGCTGGAATGATCTAGAAACATAACTTGGATAACCCCACTGCACTGTGCTTCAAACCCTTGGTGACTCCCTGTTGCTGTGAGGATAGAACCTGCAATCATCCTCATGTTGGGGGAGTCCCTGCATGGCCCAGCCACTGCCCACCTGCCTGGCTCCCCTCTAGGCATCCAGGCTTCTCCGTTCCTGCATGCACACTGCTCCCCTGCAGCTGTACTGCCTTTGCATGTGCTGTTTCTTTGTCCTACACGTGCTTCTTTCACCTCTTTTTTTGGGGGCCCAGTGGACACCTACTTTTTCTTTGGCTCGCAGCTCAGCCTTAGCTTCTTCCAAGAAGCTTTCCTGGACTAAGGGGAATCTTACCTTTGTTCACTCTCCCGACACTAAGTTTCTCTCCTTTGAAGCAGTTACCCAGGAGTCATTCTACATTTGTGTGTATGAAGATTTCATGAACTTCTATGGCTTCCAGTGGACAATGAGAAGGCAGGGAACATGTCTGTTTGCCTTCTCTATCAGATCTCAGTGCTTGAATGCAGTAGCTGAAACACAGTAGGCATTTGGGAATAACTAGCGAATGAGTGAATGAATAAATGAATGAATGAATACATACAGCCAAGACATTAGTTCCCCTTGTTTCGGTTATTGGCTGTAAATGACCCTCCATAGTTCTCTAGGAGAGAGCAGATGTGTCGTGCCCTAACACACAGGTATTCCAAAGGCAGGTGGCTATTGGCCTTGCTGGGCAGCAAGGTCAATGCAGGTCAATGACACCTCCTGAGGACAGGTTGCAAAGCCAAGGTGAGGACCAGATCCTGCCCCATCTGTTAGGTGGGGATCATCATTGCACCCAGTCACGGGGCTGTGGACGAGATTAAATGAGAAATGATGTGTGTGATGTTTTGCCCGTTGCCCGGCACAGCACACGTGGCCAGTGTCTGTTCTTTTCAGTGTCTTCTTCCTGGCGTTGACTGCCAACTTTCTCCTCTGGAGGAAATTAATCCAGAGGCCAGGACTGCAGTCCTGCATTTGCCTGCACACTCTTCCTTTCTTCTTTCTTACAGATGTTGTTAGCTGGGGCTCTCGTTGGCCCCGCTGCTCTGACCTGCAAAGGCTGTTGCTGTCCACATCTTCGTGTTCAGGACTGTTACCTGGGGGTGTCGTCCTGGATCAACACACGAGATGTGGAAGTGAGGGGATTTTCAGAGAGAATGTCTGGTGATCTTGGTGGCCACTGAGGGGTTGGGGCCTTTGGACATCTCTGCAGAGAGCAAGTAAAGCTTAAGAGAAAAAAATCTCTAATAGTGGCCTTCCTGGTGTTAAGGAAGCATAGCTTTGAACTTGGGGGCTGACAGGCCTGGATTCAAATTCTGCCTTTTTGCAGGAAATACATTTCTTGAGCATGGCCTTTCCAAATAGCGAGTGGGTAGGGTTAGGGGGAGAATGACAGAAGGTGCCACCTCCAAAATGCATTGTCTGTCGGCTCATTTTTCTCTTTCAGTGCTCTCACCTGAGTTCATCATAATCTCTCTCCTTTCCTGCTGCAGTTGCCGCTGGTCTCCTTTTTCTACTTTCACCATCCCTTGTCCCCACCCTCAAATCAATTCTCCATGCAGCAGCTAGAAGAATCATTTTAAGACTTAAATCAGATCACATCTCCACTCTGCTCAACTTTCCATTGCTTGTTGTCATACCTGGATACAACTCAAGCCCCTTACTCTGACCTAACAGGTAATAAAACCTGGTCCCTGCCTTCCCCTCAATCTCATCCCCTTCCCCTGCACCTCGCCCTCCCTCTCTCCCTCCCACCACTCTCCCTTCTCTTTGCTTCTCACACCCCAAGGCTCATTTGCTACCTGCTGTTCCCGCCTTCTGGAACCCTCTTTCCCCTTGCCCTGCCCCTTCTGATCATCCAGGTATCAGCTCAAACACCCCATTTTCTGAGAAGCCCTCCTGACCCAGCAATTTAAAGAAATGCCCCCCACCCCAGTCTGTTTTGTTTCATAGTTATTACCAATTGAAATTATTCACTTGATTTTGTTGTTTTGTTTTATTTATGTCTCCACTGGAATGTCAGATCCATAAGCACAGGACTTCCTGGTCTTGTCTGCTTCTGTATCTCCAGCAGCTGGAAAGGTGCCTGGCCCAGAGGAGTTGTTCAACAAATGTTTACTGAATGAAAAAATGATCAAAGAGGGGGCAGGAGCAGATAATGGGACCCTCTTAGCAATGGACTAGTGAGGGTGTATTGTCAACAGCTGGAACAAAGACCCCAAAATACAGTGGCTTAGACTACCTTCAATTTCATTCCTCTCTCCCATAGTAGTCCAGAGCTGATGGGACAGCTTCATCATCTTTAACATGGATCCCAGGCAGCTGTTCCAATTCTAGTTACCTCCCAGCCAAAGGGGTACAGTGAGGGCAGAGGGCAGGGATCTGCATTCAGCCCCTTTCAGGGCAAGACTCAGAAGCATACTTTTCACTATTGCTTGCATCCTATTGGCCAAACTTAGTCACACGATCAGGCTGAATTGCAAAGGAGACTGGGAAATGTAACCATGTGTCTAGCTACAGTTTTATTACTATGGAAAGCTGTCCTTTATGGTTGAGGCATCTCTTGCTTCCCTGGTTGACCCCAAAGTAGCCTCCCATGAATGTTGGGGAAATGAATGAGAGGATGAGGTTCAGAGAGAGAGCCCTCTCTGAATCTGACTGAGAAAGCAAAAACACAAACTGCCTAATTTTTCCTCAAATCCTACTGGTGAGCTGTTGGGTAAGTTGCTTAAGCTCTCGGAGTCTCCATCACTTCATGTATAACGTGGGATTAATAATAATACCATACTCATAAGATTGTTTGAAGATTAGTTCATAGTATAAAGTTCTTAGAGCAGGGCCTAGCACATACTGAGCACCCAATAAGTGATTGCCACCAGTATTATAATTTTAATATTATTATGATTAGTGCTACTGATGTACTTCCTAACTCTTAAAGATTTAGTGTCTCATAGAGTGCCATCGTATCCAGGGGTGTTTTCCTCTCCAAGGAATGTCCTTGAGTGCCCCCAGGGTGGAGGGAGGCTCCATTTCATCCCTTGTCTTTTGGGAGTTCTGTAGAGAGTTCCAAAGAGCATGAGATTTAGTCAAACGCAGTGAGTACAGGTTCCAGCTCTGCCATTTAATTTCTATGGGATTTTCACTTATAAACAAGACCTCTCTGAGCCCCAGTCTCTTCAAAAGGGAAATACTAGTAATTTCCCGTTGTTGGAAGGGCTAATGACACACGGCAGAGACTCAGTAAAGTTCTTTCCCCGGAAAGTCCAACTCTGCGCCTGCTGGAAAAGCAGTTAGAGAGGGGATGGTGGTCTCCCTGGGAAGCAGGATACCTTAGCCCTGCTGCCAGGAACTTGCCATCTCTGAAGAAATGGAACATTGCAGGGAAAATGGCCAGGTCACTAATGTCCAACAGCCATCAGAATTTGGCAGCCCTTCCCTCACCCCACCCCACACTCCTGAGTTAGCTGGCTTCCTTCTTGTAGTTCCTTGTCTCGCCCCACTCTGGGTGCAGCTGGGGGGTGGGAACCACATAATAAAAACTTGCAAATAGCTGCTTGCCCACAGTGAGAACTGGTTTACACCTCACGGTGGACCAAGTGGCTGATACCAGCGGAGAGTGGTGGTTAAGTTCTCTGAGTCTGAGCCAGGCCTCAGGTTCAAATCCTAACATCACCGTGTGGTGGTATAAGCCAGGGGACTCCAGTTGCACTGAATTCCATGTCAGCAGAACCCGAAAAGCAGAGACTATGATGCTCCTGGGCTTGTGCAACCAAACCTGTTTCCTCATCTGTAAAATGCATGTGGAGAGATTAAACCAGACCAGGTATGCAATGAGCTGAGCATAGTACGTGCTCAATAAATTGCAGCCATGGCTATTATTTTTGTTTCTTTCCCTGTCTGGGTCTCCTTGGAACAGTTACGTGGTGTAAAAGCCCTGAGAGCTTGCTTGCGTCTGCCCTCTTCGGTGCACTGTTCTTGAGATATTCATGAATAAACAAATCCTCCAGTGTGTGTCTCCAATAGAAAATACCCAAGGTGGCTTCCAGCTTTTTCTCTAAAGCTTCCCTCCCTTAATTCTTATGATTGCATTGAGGAGAAAGTGTCTGTTGGGTGATGGCAGTATCTGCCGCAGAGGGCCTATTTCAGTGGCAGGGTTTCTCCAGTGACCAGCTGCAGCTGGAAGATGATGGCGTGGGATGGAGGAGCGAAGTGCTGTCATGATTCCTGACCTTGAATCTCTGATTGCTGACACCCTTGAGCCTATTTGAAAGGTGAGGAGAGAGGAGGCCTGGTGACTGCCCTTCCCCACTGTTGGTGTCTGGGGTCAGTGGCCGTCTCAGCGGCAGGCAACCATGTGAGGTGGGGAGGTGAGGCCTCTGTTTGCTGGGAATGAATCCATGGAAAATGTTGGAGTGGGGTTCCTGCGTCTGGAGCCACTGGGACACCACAGACCTCAGGCTGGGAGCAGCAGATGGTAGCCCACGGGGCGGGAGGCGGGAACTGGCTGTGGGAACAGACATCGCTGACGGGATTTCCGTGGGAAGGCATTCCTGAGTGTAAAACTGACTCCCAGAGCAGCCTGGGACCTTTCATGTGGCGCCAGGGCTGATGCTGGCCCCCTTCAAGGGAAGTCAGGGCCCTGGGGCAACAGCACGGGTGGCAGAGGGTGGGATGGAAGGAGTCTGGAGGGGTACAGCAGGAGGCCCCAGGCCCAGGCCGCAAGGAAAAAGCTGAGACTCCTTCTACTTCCAGCCCCTGGCACCTTTCTCACCTAAGGCTGGAGCAAACTGTGTCCTGGGTTCAAATTCTGACTCTGCCACACGTCCGCTCTTTAACTTGAGTTTTCATTTCCTTATCCGTAAAACAAGGACAGGTCAGAAATGAAGCCAACGGATTGGAAAATGCTAGCTATTGACGGTACAGAGTTCCGGGCACAGATGGATCCTATTGTTTTATTGACGTATATTATTTCATTGAGATAGATTACATATATTGTGATTTCATTAAATCAGAACAATCCTGCAAGGAAGGATGATTAAGCCCATTTTGCAGTTGAGGACGCTGAGACTGGAGCCTAAGGCACACCTAGCCAGTGAGGGGCATAGCTTGGATGCAAACCAGGACTGTGGGCCTCCAAAACCTGTGTTCTTTTTACGAGATCCAGAAACTTCTCTAGTTAACATTATTAATGAAAACATCCTTTACATTTTGTTCGTAGCTGGTCATGAGCCCCCGGAGCTCACAGCACAAAGCATCCTCATGGCCCTGTCTTTGGAGCCTCTGGATATTTTTGTTTGGGGGGTGCGAATGTCCCCATTTCAAGGGGGGAGCGTGATGACATTGAGGCTCGTAAGACCAGTAAAGGGATCCAATGAAGAAAGGATATAGGCAGCATGCCTCTAATCAATGATGCAATGTCCAATCCTCTCTCCTTCCCCCAGAACCATGCCAAGCCTGGGAACCATGTGGGCTTTGGACAATACCACCTGAAATTAGGGTGGACATGCAGGAGGGGTCTGTCCCTCAGCCTCCCTGATGCTCCCCACATAGCTGGGGGATGAGTCACACATTTCTGGGGCACTTCCCTAATTGCCCACAGCTATGCAGGGTCCTGCTGGCCAGCCTCCCGGGGGCTTGACAGAATCCAGGCTCAAGTGCAGGGAGCTGGGAAGCATAGTGGCTGGCGTGGCTCAGACAAGGTCAGGGAGGGTGGCGGCCATCTTTGCACCACCTGCCCTGGGATCCCCAGAGTTCTGTTTATCAGAACAGGGGTGGAATTGCTGAGGCCCAGGCCAGTGCCTCAGGGCTACATGGTGGAACAGTCAGCCGGGGAGACAGTACTGGCTTTGCATTCCATTCTGCCACTTACCATCTGTGGGGCCTTGGCAAACTGACTTATCCTCACTGGATCTTAGCTGCTGCTTCTGAGAACTGGGGTACTAATGGTGCACTCTTAACGGAGTGTCAGAGGACCCCAAAAAGGATAGTGCTCCTATGGTAGCAAAGAGCTTAGCACATGGAAATGCACAATAAGTGCTGGCTATTATTCTTGTTATTATTCTTAGCTCACTTTCCAGAACCTTCTGCCAGCTCAAAGCACACTCTGAAAGATGGTGCCCAGGGCTGACTTGATTAGTCAGTGAAGCACCTAACTCCATTTAGGGGACTTTGAAGGTCTCTTGTCATCAGCCTCAGTATTTATTTGGGGTCTTGAAGGATTTCTGGTCTTTGGGGTGTTCCCTGTGGAGCTGCCTGAGTCTGGGAAGGGGCAAACTATCCACTTTTATCAGTGAAGGTTTTGTTGGGTGATCGAGGGATTGGGGTTGAGGGCTTCCAGAGGAGGCAGTCGGGTGGGGACACTGGCTGGCACAACTCCTCTCCTCTCTGGGCCTGAGTCCCTTCCTTGCAACAGTCTGGCAGAATCTGGAAGGACTGCTGCCCTCTTAGCAGTGGCCCTGGGATGGCATTTGGGGGCCTGGATTTTAAATTCTCCAAATGTTGTGGTCCTCTCCTTGATGGGTCCATTGAGGACCACTGACAGGACATGGCCATCTTTGCTGCTGAGAGATGGTGGCCTCCGAGATACTAAAGGACCAAGGAGCTGATTCATAGCAGGCTTGGGGCTTCTCTGGGCCTCAGTGTCCCCTCTGAGAAATGCCTAGAGGCTCTCTGGCTTCCTTTGCCTTCCTTGGAGAAGCTAAGGAGGATGGGAAGCCTGGCTCTGGCTGGTGAGTGTACTTGGAAGGGCCCAGGACAAGCCCCTGGTTCGGTTGGGAGCCACGTTGGATCCTTCAGGACTCGCCGAGTTGGTGGCCTTGTCCATGCTGCTGAGGGAGGTCAGCACACGCCAGGCCTCTGCCTGAGCTCAGCACAGCCAGTGGAGGTCCCTGCTCCCCGGGAAAGGAGTGAAGATTAATTAAAGTTGTCAGAGCCTAAGTAAAATCACCAATGTCAATTTCCTCCCTTTGGTCCTTGCTGTCAGAATAAATTGGACAGTCATTACCTAATGCTCAGCCCCATTTTCCTAATATTTTATGGATGCCGAAGCGCTGATGGGAAACAGGAAAGGTAAGGCCCTTCAGAGTAGGAGAGCGGGCAGCTGTGAGGGGCTGAGGTTGTCTTGGCAGAGTGACCTTGTCTCAAGCCACTCCCTGGGACGGCGGCCTCAGGAGGGAGCTCAGAGGCCAATCCCCAAAAGCTGGGAATTGGGCTCTGTCCAAATAGGTCGCTGTTCTGACCCATATGAGACAGAAGAATGGCTGATTCCTTGCACACCTTTCACCTACTGGCAACAATGCCCAGCAACCTCCTGGTGCTGCAGCAACTGGTACCTGCATGGACTTTCATTCCAGACCAGGCTCAAAGAGAGCCTCGGTTTCTTAATCTGCAAAATGGGAATGAATGAAAAAGTTTGACTGATAAAAAATAGGCAGTTTACCCTGGCCCATGTGCAGGCATCTCCATAGGGGACACTCCGAAGAATAGAAATCCTTCCAGTCCCCAAATAACAACTGAGGCTGGTGACAACAGCTCTTCAGGGCCTCCCATGTGGGATTTCATACCTCATTGACTTATCAAACCTGCCCTGGGCACTACCCTTCAGTGTGTGGCTTTGAGCTGGCAGAAGGTTCTAGAAATTGGGCCAAAGATGAAGATAATAATTACAGTCAGCACACATTGAGTGTTTGCGTTATATAGTTAAGAGCTTCTCAGTGGCTGGTTACTTTTGGGAGGGCATTGGCTGAGAGGGGGCAAAAGAGACTCTTTTGGGCTCCTAGCAATGTTCTGTTCTTGATCTGAAGAATGGGTCCACAATGCATACAACATAAACATTCACTGAGCTGTACGCTTAGGACCTGTAGACTTTGCCTCATGTATGTCACGTCTTGCTAAAAATGTTGAAAAGCCAAAGGAGTGAATCATCATTAGGATCTGAGTGTTGATTTAAAAAGTTAGGAACACGCTGTAATTAATATTATGTCCCTTTGAAGGGAGGGCTCTTTCACCCTGGAAGGACCCAGGGCGAGTTCCTGCTTTGATTGGGGACCATGTAGGACCCTGTACAACGTGACAGCATTCCATGGCCCCTCATATTTTAGCCCTCTTGGTAAGTCCAGCAGATAAGTAAAGGTTACCTTTACCATTTCGGAGGCAGTGATGTGGTGTGGTGTTAAAAGGGCCAGCTCTGCAGCCAGCCTGCTCAGGTTTGCACTCTGGCTGCCACCTCTTACCCTGGGGGCTTTCAGCAAGCCAGCCTCAGCTTGCATACCTGTGACACAGAGGGAGATGACAGAACCTGCCTTAGAGGGACATCGTGAGGTGCACCGTTGGTGGGAATGCTGCATAGTACAGCCACTGTGAAAACGGCATGACGGTTACTCAAAAAAACTAAAAAACAGAGTTCCCGTGTGATCCAGAAATTCCACTTTGGGTATATACCCAACAGAATTGAAAGCAGGGCCTCAAAGAGATATTTATACATCCATGTGTACATAATCAAGAATGTAAAGTGCTTGGCTCAGAGAGACAGAGCCAATAAATGGATGCTATAACTGCAGCCAAGTAGCTTCCCTTCTCTGGGCTTTGGTTTTCCCTATTTTGGGGGGTGAGGGTCAGTCTTCCCTGCATGGGTTATACCCACTTATAGGTGTCACTGAAACCTGAAGCCCCTTTACCTGCAGCTCTTGGGAGTGCCCGGCCATGAGGGATGGGAGTGGAAGGTTTTCTATAAAGCAGGGCTCTGTGTTCCCCCTTTCAATTGAAGCCTGAAAGAATACTTACTCTTACCCTTTTCAAATTCACAGCCAGCTCTGAGGCCTTGTAAACCCCACAAGGCAAGACTCCAGGTCACCATGGGGGGGTGCCCTCCATCGTGACAGAGGCAGCCCAGGCTAATTCTGGATGGAGGGGAATGGTCCTCATTTATTTTTTACACTACCATTTTACAGTTCCTACGTGTGCTGGGACCTGCACTGGGCTTCACAGAAGTTACAGACAGCATAAGTCAGGGCTGCCGCCTCCAGGGGGCACATGAGCAACCAGGATGTCAAGTTTTACCCTCAAATCTCCATAATACAAGAAAGCAAGTGACAGAGGCTGTGAGGGAGGGAGGGATAGAATGAAACTGGCAAGGAAACTCAGAGCTGCTACCACCAAATCTTAAAGAGTAATATTAGTCTTTGCCAAAGATCTCTTGAGCAAGGGGGAACCTCTATCACACACGGACAACAACCTGCCCCGAGACGCCCTCTAGACACGCATGCCCCATGCTTGGGGTCCCCTACAGCATAGCAGCTCTGCACCAGTTTTCTCTCTCCTCCTTCCATCACTCTCACAGGGTAAAGGACTTGAGAAGCTGGTTGGAGTGGAGACAGAGTCAGGAAAGTGGATATTTTAGACTCCCCAGCTTTGTGACTCAGCAGAAAGTGACTTTATTTTCTGGCCCTCTGCCTACTGGTCTATGAATGCAGACGCTGTGCTTGGGAGCTTGCCTATCTTGAACATCCCCCAGAGTATAAGCTCCACCACACCAGAGCTTAGTGTTAACACCTCCAATCCCCAGGGCCCAGAACACAGTGAGCGGGCGGGGGGGGGACTTAATATGTATTTGTTGAATTAACATGTGCAATAAACCCTAGCATGGGATGGGACCCTGAATAGTCAAAAAACAATCTTGAAACAGAAGAACAAAACTGAAGGACTCACGCTTCCTGATTTTGAAACCTACTACAAAGCTGCAGTAACCAAGACACTGTGGCACTGGCATTTAGACAGACATGTAAGCTAATGGGATAGAGTAGAGAAGCCAGAAATAAACCCTCACATATGGTCAAATGATTTTTGACAAAGGTGCCAACACTATTCAATGGGGAAAGGACAGTCTTTTCTACAAATGGTGCTGGGATAGCCACGTGCAAAAGAATGAAGTTGGACCCTTACCTCACACCATATACAAAAATTAACTCCAAATGGATCAAGGACCTAAATTAAGACCTAAACCAGTAAAACTCTTGGAAGAAATTATAAGACAAAAGTTTCATGACATTGGATTTGGCAATGATTTCTTAGGCGTGACCCCAAAGGCATTGACAACAAAAGAAAAATACACTAATTGGACTCTATGAAAATTTAAAAATTTTGTTCATCAAAAGACGCTATTCACAGAATAAAAAGGCAACCCAAAGAATGGGAGAACATATTTGCAATTCATATATCTGGTAAGGGACGACTATACAGAATATAAAGAGAACTCCTAAAACTCAACAGAAAAACAACCCAATTCAAACATGGGCAAAGGACTTGAACAAACATTTCTCCAAAGAAGATGTAGCAGTGGCCAATAAGCCCATGAAAAGTGCTCACCATCACTAATCATTAGGGACTTGCAAATAAAAACCCAACGTGGTATCACCTTCCACCCATTAGGATGGCTACTATAAAAAACAAAACAAAACGAAACAGAAACCAGTGTGGGAGAAGATGTGGAGAAATTGGAACCCTGTACCCTGTTGGTGGGAATGTAAAATGGTGCAGCTGCTGTAGAAAACAAGTATGGAGATGTCTTAAATAATTACAAATGGCACTACCATATGACCCAGCAATTCTACCTCTGGTTATATTCCCCAAAGAATTGAAAGCAGGGCCTCAAAGAGATATTTGTATATACCCATGGTCATAGCAGCATTATTCACAGTAACTGGAATGTGGAAGCAACACAAGTGTCCATCAGCTGATGAACGGATAACCAAAATGTGGTATACACATATGGTGGAATATTATTCAGTCTTAAAATGGAAGGAAATTCTTGAAAGAAAAATCAATAAAATGCACCTCAACCATCAAAAACAAAACAAAACAAAGGAAGGAAATTCTGACGCTGGCTGCAACATGGATGAACATTGAGGATATTATGCTGAGTGAAATAAGCCAGTCACAAAAAAAAAATAAATACTGTGTGATTCTACTCATAGGAGGTACTCAGAGTAGTCAAAACCACAGACAGAAAGTAGGATGGTGGTTGCGGGGGACTTGGGGGAGGGGACAATGGGGAGCTATTGTTTATTTGGTATAAATGTTCAGATTTATAAGATGAAAAAATTATGGGGATAGATGGTGGTGATGGCTGCATAACAATGTGTGCATATGTATTTAATACCACCACTGAGCCGTACACTTAAAATGGCTAACATGGTAAATTTAATGTTACGTGTATTTTATCACAATAAAAAGAAATCATGCCTGGGAGAGTGCTTTGTAAACTCTGAGACTAGACTTATCCTGAACATTGTTATTCTTACTCCTGGGTTGGACTCTGAAAGAAAGACTGGGACCCTTGCTTAGTTTGAGGTATCTATGATGGGGTGGGGAGAAAACCTCCCAGGCAGGAGGAACAGATTAAGCAAAGACTAGAAGTAGGAAAGGGAAAAGCAGTGATGGAAGTTTGTGTTTTTCCTTTCTAAACAGTATATGGGTCTAGAGCAGACAGGGTGTCACCCTGGTCCCCGAGTCCAAGGACACCAGTCAGAGAGTCCAGCCTTGGTGTGGACACGGGCACACCCCATTTCTGTGTCTGGGAGGCCCAGTTGGCTGCTCTCTCTGAAGGCCCCAACGTTCCCAGAGCTTCAGAGTATTGCTTAATTCCCCCCAAATACAAGCAGCCTTTAATTTGTGGGGACACGGTAGTGGCCCCGGGGTCTGAGCTGGGAATCAAAGCGAACAGGCTTCATTTACCATAAACAGGCGAGTCCCCAGTGGGTTGTGAGGCCCAGGGACGAGGAAGTCCCAGGATCCTTGGGCCACTCACAATAGAAGCCACCAGCAGACAGGGATGGCGTCCAAGGCTCAGACCAGGAGCCTCTGAGGGGCTGGGCGGGGCTGAGGACAATGCGGGGTGGAGCCTGATGGCTGGAGGGGGAACAATAGATTCCAATCAATTCAGGAGACTCCTTGTTTGTTCTAAAGGGCGTCCTAGAGGTTTGGGGGTGGAAGTAAATCCCACTAGGGAGGAGTAGCCCCCGAATCCCTCTGTCGGGTGTGTGTTCTGCCCTGAGTCCCCATTGCAGCCAGCTCCTTAGTCCGGCAGGGCAGTGGTGGGCTTGTAAGTGATTAACAATCAGCTCTAGAGGGCGACAGCCCTGATTTGTGTCATTTGCTGGTTTCTGTGGTGTAAATACTCCCTTCCAAGCCAATTTCAAGCTACCAAGGTGATATTGGGGAGCACGGGGCTGGGAAGGGGTGTGCCATCATGCACCCTTGTAGTGAGTGAGTCCACTATGCACGTGCCATAGATGCAAATAACCTCATGGGCATTGATAAGAGTAAAAGTTGTCCTCAAATGCTTAGGACTTGATGAGTTTTGATTATTACCTTTGTTTTTAATATGATTTATTTAACATGTTTCTATCATTTAATTTTTTTCTAATGGCTCATGAAATTCCTGAAAAACCTAACGGTGAGGTCTCATGAGCTGAAAAAAGTTTGTATGAGTTGGTGTGGCTCCAGCACTCCACCAAGTACAGGGGACCTGGGCTAGGCCAGTTACCACCTCCTCTCCAGACACTGGGCAACCCTGGGTAGCACATGGCCCTCTAAGGGCTTCGGTCCCAGCAACTTGTGACGCCTGGATACAAATGGGGCTGCCTCCGAACTGCCCCTGAGTGAGGACTGGAGATCACTGAGGGGTGAGGGAGGGGAGAAAATGCCAGAGTTGCTATGACTGGAGCTCCAGCCCTGATACCCCTGGGCACCCCACTCTTTCCCCAGGTTCCTGCTAAGGTGGGGCCCTGCCTGACCCCAACCTCCTTTGTGGGGTCTGACCCCCACCCCGCAGCAGGTTATTTGACCAGAGTCCCCACTACCCTTCCCATCCACCTGCCAGGAGTTCTCACAGAAGCAAGATCCCACAGCTTTTTCACTGTGGGAAACCCCTTGATGTGCCCCGTGATGGTGGTGGTATCTCCGTCTGCCCACCCTGCACCTTGCCTGCTTATGCCCAATACCAACAGCTCACTTTTAATGAGCGTTAACTGAGTGCCAGGCCTGGGACCCTATGTGGCAGGAGCCATGATTGTCCCCACTTTGCAGAGAGACAACCCTAGGCACTCAGAGTGGTGAAGTCCCTTGCCGAGGCACCCCAAAACATGTTACGAACAAAAACCTGTAATTGAAAGCAATTATTTTAGTTTATATTTCCAAAAGATAGTGTTGTGTTTTTTGTTGTTGTTGTTGTTTTAAGTTTGCTACAGTTTATTTTGCACAGGTTGTGCCCATGGAAGTCCTGGGCAGAGTCAAGGGGACAGGGAGAAGCTTAGGGGCTGGGCAGAGGACCAGAAATTGGCCTGTGGGCAAAAAAAACAAGGAAGGCATTTGGCCTTTCTCCCTCCGCCTGCTCCTCACTTCGGACATGCTTGCCACGAGGGAAGTGGGGGCATTTTCCTAAGGGACCTGGGTGCTCGGTTTGTGTCCTGGCTCCCCTACTGCCCAATCATACACCCTTGGGTGGGTCAGTTAGCTTATCCGAGTTTCCTCATCTGTAGAAAGGAGAGAGCAATAGTACCCGGCGACACAGGGTGGCGGTGAGAGTTAGAGCACCGTGCTCACTCAGCACTGTGCTGGCACGTTTCTATTTACTGTTGTCATTAGTTTTAGGGTCCAGATGACCTGGGCCTCCGTCACACGGCCTTGGCTGCACTGTGGCCCAGGGGCTTTGGCCCTTGCCGCCACCTACTCCCTGGCACAACTAGCAGACAGCTTCTCTGGTCTTTTGCCAATAAGGTTCAAACCCTGTCTGGGTGCATTTGTTGGAAGCGTTAATGAAACTCTATGGGGAGCAGTGGCAACCCCTACCCCCGGCTTGAGGCTGCCTGGTTATGGACAGAGTAAGTGCTCATGTGAAACGCCCAGTCAGCTCACACTTCCCACCTCTCCACGGAATCCAGCTCTGTGTTTGATCACTTGGAAAGGGCTTGACACAGACAATCCACGCTTGGGAGCTGAGAGGGGAAAGAGGGCTGAAGATCAGGCATTGGGTGAGGCACCCCTGGGAACCCAGCCTGGCCCAGGGAGTCAGCTGAGCAGCCCACACTAGCCTGGGGCTTCTCACCAGACACAAACCAGGCCTGAGCATGGGTGAAGGCGGCCAGGAAGTCAGCCTGGCCAGGTGCCAAAGAAGCCCGGGGATCTCTGAGAGCTGCCCCTGGGCCTCTCTTGTCCTCTGCTGCCACCTCTGCCTGGGAGGCCACACCCTTTACCCACAGGCGCCAGAGCAGTAATGGGGACAAAGGGTATAAGCACAGCTCTCTTCCAGAACTTGGCCGGGGTGCCATCACCACGCAGTCACACTCTCTGATGAGGGAGGGCCCTTGGGCAGTTTTGCAGCATCAAAGGCTTAGCTCATATCATCCTCACAACCACCTTTGGAAGGTGAGAGAGAGGCCCACTTTACAGATGGAAAAGTAAGGGCCCAGTCAGGTCCAGTGGTTCAGCCCTGAGCTGCAGTCTCTCCACTTGCTTGGGGCTTCTGACTCACAGTCTAGTGCTCTTGCAACCAGGCCACCACGGTTCCCATGAAAGTGACTGGGTGTGTGGCACTGGGCAGAAGGAAAATTCCTTTTCGTCCTTCTTCCATAGGGCCTATGGCCACCCCAAGTCTGGCAGCTTTACAAGAATAGGCTTGTAAACTCAGCAACACCCCATAATCTTTTTTATGGGGACTGCTGTGGTAATGGACATTCATCAGCTCTCCCAGGCTAAGCTGAGTGGGCCCTGGGGGTGAGGGGCTGATGGGAGCCAGGCTCCCCATCCTCCTACCCCCCTGGCTGAGTAAATAAAGGGTCCCAAGGGAAGGGCAGAGCGCACAGATTGCTGAACAATGCCAGGACTCTCAGCCAGGGGGCGCTGGGCAGCTAGGGCAGGAGAGGAAGCTGCAGAGGCAAACAAGGGGTCAAAACCCCTCTCTGGACATCAGCACTGGCATCAACTCTGTGTCCACCCAGGAGCTCGAGTGGGCTGGGGAGAGGGGAAGTGTTGCCTCAAATTCAAATGTCCAGGCCCCTCTCCAAACCTCTTGATTTAGAATCTCTGAAGGTGGCCCAAGGAACTTGCATTTATTAAAAGACCTGATGCAGCTAATATTTCATATCCTTTGCTTTAGGAAGAGCCAGAGAATATTGGCAGGCTGATGTGAGGTGGGTCAGATACTTAGGTTATTCATTTATTCATTCATAAACATTTGCCAAAATCTGGCCGGGATCTTAGACAGGTGGGGTTGCCCTTTGTTTCCATGTGGACGGGTAGGGTGTATCTGCCTGCCCTATCCTGTAGGGTGACCTTGGACCCTTCTTCTTCCCTCTCTGCCACATGGAAGTAATGTCTGCAGTCCCTGCCAGCTTTAACACCTTCTGATTCAATCAGGGAGTAGATAATTAACCAGGATGACCTTGGATCAATTAGCATCCTGGGCTATTAGGGATTTGAGAAGACCATGGGGAGAGCTTGGACCCCAGGCTCCAGGCCAAGGGCCTTTCACCACCTCTTCCCAGCTGCCTACTCCCCGCAAGAGTGGACAGACAGGGCATGGTGACACTTCTCTTTATCGAAGCAGAGCTTGGGAGGGCAAGCAAGGCGGTTCTGTAAGGCCTTCAGACTTCACCACAAGCTTGAGGCCTGAGGTCCCCTAAACAGCAATATTGTTTGTTGGGTTCTACTTTGGGTTTTGTTTAGTCAGATTTGAGTTTTACCATGTTGCTAAATGATATATGTGATATGTCCACATGTGTGTATACTATGGGTGTGTGTGTGTGTGTGTGTGTGGGTGTGTAAGAAGTCTAGATAAATGCTTCTAAACTTTGAGAGCATGTCTTACTTTCCTCGTCTGTAAAGTAGAACTTACCTCAAAGGCCTGTTGGTAGGGTTAAATGAAATAATACATATAAAGCATTTAAAACAGTGCCTGGCTCATAGTACATACTCCATGTTGTTGTTATTTGTGTGGCACTTTTGCAAGCTTTGTCATACCTGAGTACCATCTATATCATTATTTACGTAATGCATTGTCTCAAATCCATGTGTCGTTTTTTCTTTTTTACTTAAGGAAATTTATCTAAAAGGGAAATGTTATATCATTGCTGTAACTGGGACAAAAAGGATCAATTACATGAAGAGAATGGAGCAGTACATATCAACAAAAGGAAAACAGAACATTGTTATTAAAACTGAGGTAGGTCTGGATTGTAGCGGTAGTTACAGGAAGCTGCACTTGATGAGACGACATTATACACACATACACATGTTGTACCAATGTCAATTTCCTGGTTTGACATTGTACTTCAGCGATGGAAGATGTAATCACTGGGGGAGAATGGGTGGTGGGTACATGAGACCTCTTTCAATTGTCTTTGCAACATCCTGTGAATCTATAATTATTTAAAAATAAAAAGTAAAAAAAAAAAATTCTGAGCCCATATGTATGCTTTCTCCTAGCCTGAGGTTGGGTCTCCCTCTGTTGAAAAAAAGGCCTGGTAAGTGTTGGGGTCAGACAGCCTAACCCCATACCAAGACTTTATCCTTGAGTAATTGGAAAGAAAATCCTGGAAAGAACCAAACTTTCTCACGATGGGAGTCAAAAATCACTAAACTCTAAACCACCTCATATGCCATGAGTGGTGTGTGTGCCCACTTTGGGACACACTGCTTTTGCCTCTGCTGCCCTGCGTGAGACAGACAGCTTGAGCGCCTGCTACGTGACCAAGCGAGTCCCTGTTTCTCCTAGAGTCCCACAGAGCTGAGGCACCAGCCCCATCCTGGTCAGTGATGTCCACCCCCAGGAACTCATAAATGTGGGCCATGCTCTCGCCAGGTGTCTCCCAGGGGCTGGCGCAGAGTACCCTGAAAGCAGGATGCCTGGGTCTTAATTGCAAAGTTGCCGTGTGGCTCTGGGCAAGTCCATTGCCCTTTCTGGGTCACTCTCTCTTTACCTGTTAAATGGGATCAGGGGTTCCCCAACTAAGAATTGGGAGAGGGCACCAAACCTCATTAAGTTGTAAGGCAACTGTTGTCTGTGCTTTCTTCTGGGGAGAAGGTCTAGAACTCTTCTCTCCAATCGAGGGCAGGCAGCCATCCAGGTTTGCCCAGGACAAAGGGGTTGCCCAGGACACCGGACTATTAGTACTAAAAGTAGGAAAGTCCTGGCAAACAGGAACAGCTGGTCACCCTAAATATGGCAGCCAATAACTCCATGTGACTACTGAGCACTTGAAATGTGGCTAGTCCAAATTAGATGGTCTGTAAATGTAAAATACACAGCAGCTGTTGAAGACTTAGTGTGAAAAAAGAATGTAAAATATCTCATTAATAATTTTTTGATTATGTGTTGAAATGATAAGTTGGCTATACTTGGTTAAATAACATGGTGACATTTAAATTATTATGAAAATAAAATTTCTTAAAATTTTTTTTAATATAGCTATTTAAAAATTTTTAATTATATATGTGGCTCACATCTGTGGCTCACATTATATTTCTGTTGGACAGCAATGCTCTAGAACCTTCAGCAAATTCCCAAAGGGGTCTGGTCTGTGACTCACGAAACACGCCAGCCCTTCTTGATAGAAGATTCCAAGATTCCTTCCAGGTTAATGATGGTGCTTGGAGCTCCTCTGGGCAGCTGCCTGGACCTTTCTTTGTGGAAGGCACTGTGTGCTCACATGTTCATGTATGGAGACCCCCACCAGCTGTCCCTCTCCTTTTCCGATGGCCGCCCTGCCCCTGTCGTTTTGTTGTAAAACCTCCTGAAAGCACGGGGCTTCCTCCCACTCTGCTCCATGTGATTTTCATTTGTCTAATTAAAGCTAATCTGATAAAGGCAGGAATGGCAGAGATATGTAGAAGCTCCAGGGTGCATAGGTCATAGGCTGATCCAAAGAGGGGACCTTTGTCTCCCCACCCCCGGGCAGTGGCCAGCTGGCAACAGATCACCCAGAGGAGTGGGCCGAGCAGCCAAGATCAAGGAGGGGGCTCTTCTGGGACAAGTTGTACTGATGTCACTGTGTTGACCATTAGTAAGCAAACAGAAAGAAGCCCAAGAAAGGAGCTAAAAAAAGAGAAAATCACAGGAACAAAAGCCCTGTAGAAACAATGGACTCAGAGAGCTAATTGAAGCCTAGAATCCTGGCCTCCTGTCCCTTCACCTCTCTCTTCGGGCCAGTGGAGGCATCTAGGAGAGAGAGGCCGGAGTTATAGTCAGTCACTGCTCCAAGCAAAGCAAAAAGAGAAGGGTTCAATATGTCTGACACTCATCCTGTAACCATGGACACTGGGTGCTCCAGGCCTTGGGGTCTGCCCAAATCCATCCCCGGAACCAACCTCCAAGGCCTGCCCCCTAGCTTCTTCAAAAGCTAGGACCCCTGGAGCAGCCTCTCTGACCACACAGGACATTGCGACAGCCACCTACCCACTCCCTCCCTCAAAATGCCAGGAACTTGGAGATGAACTGGACAGGGCCTGGAATACCCACGATTTCCTGTTTGCTCAGCTCTTCGGTTTAAAATTCTCTACTTCTCTTAGGTGGAGGGAGGTAGTTCAGGGGGGGAAACCAAAGAAGCTGCCAACCCAGGAAGGAACCGAGCCAGAAGCACTTACCCAAGAGTTGGTGTGCAACTGGGCCTCTGCTGGGAATTTTGAGAGAAACATGAGAAGAAAAAAGGAGGTCCCACTCTCACTGGGGAGGCAGAACTCATGTATAAGCACAACTAGAGAAGAAGCTGGACACACTCAATCGCTCAGCCAGAGACCTGAGAGATGAGAGTGGGGAAAGTGAGGGAGCCTCAAGGCGGACGCCTGGAGACAGGCTTGGGCTGGCCCCGTGAGATGAGGGCAAGGCCAATGGAAAGAGGAAGACAGCCGGCCAAGGAGACCTGCATTCTCCTGGGCTCTTACACAAACTCTGGGAGCTGCAGCAACCCAACCTCCTCCCTGGCCCTTGCCTTCCTCATCTGTAAAGTGAGAACGGTGACAGGGTGGGCATCTTTATTGACCATAGTAGTCTAGGATTTGAAGCATCAGAGAAGAGCAGGTGAGAATTCCAAGTGGGAAGAAGTGTCGGAGCACTCCTGATAGGACCGAGAAAGAAAGCTGTCAGTGAGCAGAGGAACCATGACCAGACATGCTGGGAACCGCTCCTCAAAGCTGGGGAAACGGCTGAGGTCTTTTGCTCATTCCAGGGCATCTCAGGGCAAGGAAGGCCCTTGGCCTCATTGGGGTCTCAAACAAGTGGCTGTATTGTGTGTGCCCAGCTGGGGTGTGGGCCAGGGCGGATGTCATGGGAACTGTCCCTGTGCTTCTGAGGGGAGAAGGGAGATGTGGCCTCTGCGAACTTGCCTGGCGCCTCTATTATTTGCTGACACTTTGGGCCACTTCCCCAGAGCCCTTCTATGGCTGTCTCCATCATCTTCCCAAGGCAAGCAGAACCCCAAGTCAGAGCTGATTGTGCAGGGGATACGGGAGAGGGTCAGATGTGGGCTCTAGAGAAGTGTTAAAGATGACTTCCACCAATTTGGTTCCATCTGTATTGGACCTTGTTACACTAGCATGGATTCAACCTAGAAAAACTGCTCAGGAAGTTCACCAACGCAATCAATGGGGAACAATTTCTTGCTTTGTTCTTTCAATTGACCAATCTGCAAGTGGTTGTGAAAGGCTGTTGCGTGCCCAAAATTATGCCACATGGCCCTGTTTTATCTTCTCCTTGGATGCACCACTACCCAAAATTATCTCACACATTTATTTACTTGTTTACCATCCATGTCCCCTGCCCCTCTTCCCACATTAGCATGTAATCTGTCCTGTTTGCTGCTGTATCCCTGGGTGTCTGAACAAGACCACACACCCAGCTGGTGGGAAAGAAATGTTTGCTGAATAAACGTGCAGGCATGGATGTGATGCCTCCATGTGGGACAGTGTAGAACAGTGGGGTGGGGAGTGTGATTAAGCAGAGCTGTTATTCGGGCTGGCATCAGTCATCTGCCAAGGCCCCAGTGGGAAGCAGGGGACACACTCGGGAAGGTTAATGGGGTGGGGGGAGTTTAACAAAGGGCTGTTTATAAAGACACATCAGTGGTAAGGGAATGGTAAAGGGACAGAGAAGCACAGCGTCAGGGGAGGAGAAGGGCATCACCCCTAGGCTTGGAGGAGTAAGGGGTGGAGGCAATTGCTAGGACCTAGAAAGCAAGCCGTCCAGTGAGGGGAGCCTGATAGGAACTGTGGCCTTTGCTCGAGGGGCTCACCGACCACGGTGACTTGGTAGGGGGGAGTTAGGGATCAAACACTTCAACCTCCTTCTCCTTCTTCATCACTGTCTCCTTGCAGCGCCCCCTATTGGCTTAGCCCAACCAGAAGCCAGAGGCCAGAGGAGCCTGAGATGTAGTTTGCATAGGAGATGGGGAAGGGTGTCAGTCTCGTGGTGCCCAGATGGAGAGGAAAACGGTGGCGAGGGGATCTGGAGGGGCAAACAGAGAATGTCCAGCTCAGCCATTTATCGCCACACAACAAACCTCCCTGAAACTGTGGCTAAAACAATTGCAGTTGGTTTAGTACCTTTCACAGCTTCTGTGGATCAGGAATCCAGGAAGGACTTTGCAGGGCGGTTCTGGCTTAAGGCTTTTCACAGTCACAGACAGATGGGGGCTGGGGCTACAGTGGTGATGGGCTAGAGGGGCTGGGTGGGAGCTAGCCAGGTATCTCTGTTTCTTCTAGAAACCTCTGGCCTCCCGTGTGGTCTATCCATGTGAGCCAGTTTGGGTGCCTTACAGCATGGTAGCCTCATGTGGCAGAACGCTTCGCATGGGCTCAGGGCTTTGCAGTAGCATTTGGAGAACGCAGCCGAGGCAGCACCACCTTCAGTCGTGCACTCTTGGCGATCATCTAGTGTCACGTCCCCCACGCTCTAGTGGGCCACCAGTCACTATGTTTTGGGCCAGATCCCAAGGGAGGGGCTATAGCCCCCACCTCTTGATGGGAGGAATGTTGAAGAATTTGAAGACATGTCTTAAAAGGCTAGAGGACATGGGGCCACTGGCGTTATAATTGACTATTATTTGGGTGTTCGCCAAGCAAGTCTGTGAAATGGTGCTTGGAGGAGGCAGGGCAGGATGGAGGCTTGCAACATGGTGAGGCAATGGGGTGTTTTGAATTTCTCCTCTTCAGGAGCTGAAGGACGGAGGCTCAGAGGGGCAAAGTGACAGGTCCAAGGTCAGGCAGGGCGCGGGGCTAGAGGAACAGGGCCCTTTCCTGGGCGGTGGGGGGCAGAGCAGCTCCCACAGGCCTCCAGGGCTGCTTATCCAGTGCTGCAGAACCAAGGCCAGGGGCTTTTGGCTAATTTTCCTCCCTCCTTCCCCTCGCCGACTCCTGCCGCCTCCCTCCCTGGAAAGAAAGGCAATTTGGAGACTATCAAAGTGAATGGCTTTCACTTTCAGGGAGCGGGCTGGGGAAGATTGCTTCCAGGTGGCCTCTTCAGGCCCCTCCCAGCTGAGCTGGGGCAATGCAGCCGCAATGGGGTGGGACTGGAGGCGTGGGCGGTGGGCTTGGGGAGCTGGACGACTGGCTCCCATGGCCAGGCGTGCCTTTTCCCAGAGCTGGTCAGGGCTGATTCTTCATCAGGCCTCAGCTCAAAGGCCCCCTCCTCTCCAATGCCTTCCCTTATCACCCAAACTGAGTGAGCACCCCGGCTCCATGGCTTCCCATCGGACCAGCCTTAGAACCTGATTTAGAGGCCCTGCTCTGGCCCACTTCTGACTGCAGGCCTGAGGTGAGGAGCCCATGCGCCAAGGTGCTGGGCCCACCTGGAGAATACATCCTGCTTCCTAGACCACACTTAGGGCTCGGAGAATGCTGGAGTTCCCTTCCAAACATTCCGAGCCTGTGTCCAGGCATGGGGACCCCTTCCCTTGGTCTGTCCTCCAAGGCCCAGCTGTGTGCTTGTGTGAGCACCCCGAGGCCTGGGGGGGAGGAGATGGACAGAGCTTTTATGTGTCCACTGCATGGGAGTCCTCTCAGGATGTAGGGCCAAGACGGGCTCAGAGAGATGGGGGTGTGGGCTGGGACCCCCATTTGTACTTGTGCTGAACCCTGCAATTACCAGGGGCATTCATGGCTTTCTATCATCATTTTGTTTTATTTATTCCTAGTGTTTTCACTGTCTGAAACTTGTCATCCCTTTTTTACTGACCCATCCCAACTGGAACACACATTCAGAAGGGGCCTGGGCCTTGGATTGCATGGCTGCTTCTTCACTGGGGTCCCTCCATCCTGGGCATGGGGTGCGGGTGTTAATCTGTGAAAAGCTCCCAGCCGGAAGGGGCCTTGAAAACATTTAATTTCAAACCACCCATTTTATAGATGTATACACTGAGGTCCAGAGAGGAGGAGGGACTTGCCCAAGGTTACCCTGGTGCTATGTATCAGGATGGGGCATATCCCAGATGGTTATTTTTTGGCCAATTGACTGGCCAATTGTGCCCCAGCCACAAGTGACTGGAACTCCTAAGCAGGCAGAATACAGAAGTCCAGCCCTGTCTGTCCCGGTGCAGGATGGCTGCAGTGATGCTGCAGATGCCTATGTTCTCAGCAGGCAACAGAGCCAGGCTGAGGGATGCCCTGCATTGGGAGGGAAGGGGTATCAAGGCAACCCTGGGCTTCCCAGCAAGTCCTTCCAGAATTCAATCCAAATGTCTCCAAGGCCCTCGCTCAGTCTCTTGTTGGGGAGCATGATGCCTTTAGCTGAGAGGGTCTGTCACCAGAGCCCCTGGAGAAATAGGTGCCTTCACTCAAGCTGTGGGTCACCCGGGAAGATAGAGAATGGACATGGTTAGGGCCATGACCCATCTCTGTGCCCCTGGCTCACCCCTGTGTTCCCTTCTCTCCCAGCTGCTGCTTCCAGATCCTGAAGTACAGCACAGGACACGGGGTTAGGGCCAGTAACCCCTTCATCTGTCCCTTGGCTGAGATCCCAGAACCGTTATTGCACGCAGGTGGGAAAATGTGCAGCCTGGGGTCCAGAGACCTGGGTTCTGAGCCTGGCTCAGCTATAAGCAAGTCAGTAAAGTTTCTGTGACCTTAGGAATAGCAGCATCTTCTCTTGCAAGGAGGATGTGAAAGTCAGATGTGATCATGAATGCACGGTACCTTGAGAATTAGAATGTGGCGCCCACCTAAGGGAGAATTATCCAACTTAGCAGTAACCCCATGGAATGAACAGTATCCAACAAGATTTCCTGTTCCGAAGGGCATCATTTATGCACGAAGAAAAGTAAAAAAATGCATTTTTACTCAGTCAGATGAACAGGATGGATAAGAAGAGGGTAAGAAGTACAGAAGAGGATGAAATAAGGACAAAACTAAAAACAGCTCAGACTTGATAAGGAGCTCTTACTATGTGTCAGGCATGGTGGTAAGTGCTTTCAAATCCCATGAATGAGGTACCATGAAACACCCATCTCACAGGTAAGGAAGCTGAGGCACAAAAAGGCCACAGAACTAGTAGGTGGCAGAGCGGGGATTGGCACCCAGGACAAACCCCTGTGAGCAGGAGTAGCTGGGCAGGAGAGGTGAGGCCAGGGGCACCCCAACCTGTGGTGAGGCACAGAAATGACCTCAGGGAATTTTGCTAAATGAATGCGGGAGTGCAGGCCTTGCCCTGGCCCCTGAGGAAAGAGGAGATTTAATCAGACTGACAGGACCCTCCAGCAGCAGGAGTGAGCAAGACGCCGCTTCCAGCTCCTCGTGCCGAGATGCTCTGTGCTGGGCACAGCACCCATGAGGGTTTCTGTGTCACTAAGCCTTGTCGTGTTGGAGACAGGGACTGGTCTGTCTCTGGCTTCCATCCCCCTCCCCATAATGTTCTGCCTGGTGTGACACAGTGTAGGTACTCACAGAATACTTGCTGCCCCAACAAGTGCCTGGAACTCCTCTAAGCAGGCAGAATAATACCGAAGCCCAACCCCATGGTGGGATTGGTCCCTGCTCTCAGAACAGAGTAGGGAGGGCCTGGAAGGCCAGCACACGGGCTCAATGGAGTCTCAGGTGCCCTGGAGGCCACCCCACTGCCCTGGCCTCCTGCTGGCTGGCTTGCTGCCCACTCCTCCCTGCAGCATGGCCCTTCCATCCCCCCACCAAGATGTCCAACAGCACCTCCTCTCCTTTGAGCCACGTGGGGGGCACAGGGGTAGGTAGGATGGGAATGGGGGATCCGGCCAAGGAACTGTTTCTTGGGCAGCTGGTGATGGGCTCTTTGCTGCTTCTGAGCTTCCCCTTTCCAGGTGGCCTCAGCAAAACCTCATCTCACATGCCAGCCCCTTTCAGAGGCCTTCTTCAGCCCTCCCAGCAGAGGCCGCCACCTTCTCTGTTCAACACCCACATCACCTAATTCATACTTCATTGGGCCAACTGAGGACTTGGCTTTTTTTTTAGTTGTGGTAAAATGCACATAACATGAAATTTACCATTTTATACCACTTTTAAGTATACAGTTCAATAGTGCTAAGTGTAGTCACACTGTTGTGAAACAGATCTCCAAAACGTTCCATCATACAAATCTGAGACTGTACCCATTAAACAACAGCTCTGCAATGCCCTCTCCCCACAGCCCGTGGCAACCACCATTCTACTTCCTGTCTCTTTGAACTTGACTACACTAGGTACTTCATGTAAATGGAATCATACGGTACTTGTCATTTTGTGACTGGCTTATTTCACTTAGCATAATGTTTTCAAGGTTTATCCATGTTGTAGCAGGTGTCGGAATTTCATTATATGGGTTTGAATAAGATTTCATTGTGTGGGTATGGCACATTGTGTTTCTCCATTCATCCATTGAGGGACACTTCCATCTTTTACCTACTGTGAACAATGCTGCTAGGACTCTGATTTCTGTTATTTAGAATCAGGTGCTTTACGTACTTTTCTAAAACACTATTAGTGCCTCCATTTTGGCAATGGAGGCAACAGGGCGCCTCCAAACTTGGCGTCACCTTCCCCAAAATCCACAGCCAGTTAGTTAAGCCGCACAGCCTGACTTTGGATTCCTGCCTGCACCAAACCCTGCTTTCTGCTGCCTCCTTCTCTGAAAAGTATTTGTTCTCATCTCTAATTCTGCTTGGGGAGCTGTGCAGGCTGTAGGTACCACCTCCGAGGCTAGGGACCAGAGCTTGTGTGGGACGGAATAGCATAATCGTTAAGATCAAGGACGAAACCCAGGATGCCCAAGTTCAAAAGTTGGCTCCTCTCATTTATCAGCTGTGTGACCTTTGCCAAGTTGCCTAACCTCTCTGTACCATGATTGATTAGTGGTGTCTGCCATGGGCTCAGGATAGGGTACATATGCCTCATATCTGCCTCATTGGACAGAAGGAAAAGCTCGCCTGATACCGCTCCCCACACCCGGGCTCCTTCCAGATTCTTGGTCTTGGAAGTAGCAATGTTTCTACAGAACTCAAAAGCAGAAAGGCCCTGTGTGAGGATGAGGCATGACAGGCCCCAGGGGCTTTGGTTTCCATCAGAGTGACGTGCCATCCCTGGCTCTCAGGGGTTGGGTCCCCGGCCCTTAAGGCCAGCAGACCCCAGGTGGAGGAGATTAGAGTAGATGGGGCCTCTTCCCTACTCAGTTCTCTGCACACCCTGCACCCAGGGCCTGGCCACATTTCTAATGCATTTATAAGGTCCCTTGTGGTTCCTTCCTCCCAATTTCCAAGGTCCTCAGTTCTCTCTGCCTCTCCTCCTCACACCCCACTTTGTCAAAGCAAGTCTTCATCTGAGACCCTGGGAGAGATGGAATGAGGTCTCCACTTTGGGGTTGCCCTGAAACACACCTCTGCCGACCTTGAGGCCTCACAGTGGAAGAGGGGATGGGCTTGCTAGCTGTGGGGTGATGGGGAATGTGAAATGGGGTAACTGTGTGAGGGTTCAAGCTGGTCTCAGCACCACTCAGTGTGACAGGAAACAGCAGTGAAAATGGTGTCGGAGTACATGTCACTGTGGGTGATGGTGTGGATGCCGATGGCTGTGGGTGACAAAATGACTAGGGTGGAACTTGGGTGAGTGATGGTTTGAGGAGATGGAACTGCAGTGGTTGTGAAGCAGGAGGGGTGACAGTGTAGTTGACCCTATAAATGTCACCATGAGTAACTAACAGACCCGGCTGGTGAGAATTATAGTGAGCGATCTTGTGAGTGGGTGATGATGTCAGTGACACTGGGATGGGTGACAAGGGAGCAGCTGAGCATCGAGGCTGGTGGTGGGTGGGGAGCATGAGAGGGTGACTGCGTGGCAGGCACTGAGGCTCTGCCGGTTGGGCCCCTGGCTTGTCTCTTGGGGACATTGTACATGCCGGAAAGAAAAGAGCGAATGTGTTTTCTCTGCCTGTTGAAAATGATTCCGAGCGAAGGGCCTTGCCTCCTGGCCGGCGCAAGCCTGACTCCGCTGTGTCAGAAGATGATCTTTCACAGATGCTGAAAAGTTAGGAAGTGTAATTACGGGGAAATTGCACTCCGGCAAACGAGTACAAGCCAAGGGCTGCCAGGCCCCATTCCTCACCTGAGCCCTCTGATTGTGGCCGACAGTCCCACATCTGTATGTGCTTTGCAGCCAAAAGAGGAAAGAAAGAGGAAAGCAGAAATGGTTTGGGGAGGAGAGGGGGAGGTGAGGGGACCTTTAGCTACCCTGCCAACTGCTTCCCCAGCTTCCTCGGGGAGGAGCTGAGGGCAGGCTGAGGCCTGCGGCACATTCCTGGGTTCTGAGGGTCTTCTGGGGTGCCCTCACTCCTGGGGCGATGGGGAGGAGCTGCAGCTGGCTCTGGAGGAAGGGAAGGGAGACTGAAGCCATTTCCATTCCAACTTCCTCACTTCACTGGCAGGGAAACTGAGGCTGGCGATGCCGTCCAGGTCACATAGCAAGTGAATGGTTCAGGCAGGATCTGACCCTCCACCTCCTGACTAGCCAGGGCGCTTCCCATACCCCAGAGAGGATTGGGGCCAGATAGGGAGCTGCCCTGGGGAGCAGCAGGGTGCCTCTGCCCTCTGCCCAGCCTCTAGGCAGAGCCACCCAGCAGCCTCTGCATTCCTCAGATTCCTCTCTCATCTTCTCACTCTGGTTTCTGCCCCTTAGTACCAGCCTGCTGGAGAAGCTGGGAAGCTCCGGCAGGGGGTGGGGGTGGGGTGTGTGTGGGGGTGCCTCTAGCCCCTCCCTTGCTGTGAAGACAACTGCTCTGTCACTTCACATTGGGCCCCTTCTCAAGTTGCTCCCTCCAGCTCCTAGGCTGGACCCAGAGAGGGGGCAAGCCCCCTTCTTCTTCAAACCCTCCTGGGCTAACACAGGGGTACCCTGATGCCCACTGATCCCCGCCCTTGGTATATGGAAACTCTTCTTTCCATTGGGTTTGCTCCCCACTTCCATTACTTTGGTAAGAGAAGCCCTCAGGGGTAGGGACAGGCAGACCCAGGCTGGGTCAATCATTCCACCATCCTCCTGGACCCAGTGGTTGGGTGGATGTGTGACACTCAGCATTCTTCCTTGACAAGGGCCTGGGAGAAGGAAGCTGGCTTCATTCCCACTTGGCTTGACAGACTGGGAAGCTATAGGCTTGGGAACCCTGGAAGACCTTTGCTTTATCTTGTGGAGATGTCCACCCACAGGAGGCAAGGATGAGGCATGGACAGAGAGCTGGGAGGAAGGGGAGGAAGAAAACCAATTACTGTAGCGTTTCTGAACTCCAAATTCAGTCCTGTGTCCATCCCGCAGCTCCCTGTTCTATTAGGCAACTGTTCTATCCCATTCTATCCCATTCCATCCTATTCCATTCCATTCCATTTTGCTTTCAGTGCATCCAACTGGGTTTCTGTCACCTGCAATCAAGAGACCTGATTAGGGCCAGCCGAGTGGTGCGTTGATTAGGAGTTGGCTTGGGACGCCAGCTCTGAGCAGCAAGGCCCGGTTTGGATCCCACATGAGGATCAGTGACACTGCCCTCTACAGCTAAGATGGTGAACAACAGCTCCACCTGGAGCTGGGCTGCTGTGAGTCACTGGCGAAGGCGTAGGCTGCGATGGGGCTGGCTGGCAGCTGGTGTGAGCTTTCATGAGCTGCGGAGAGCCATGGTGAGCTGCCATCCAATGGCCGGTGAGTGACTGCCTTACCTGGGAAGAGCGCAATGATGATAACAACATGGGCCAGTGAAACGACGTCCTCCACAACTAGACTGAAGAACAAAAGGACAACAACTTGTCTGTTCCCCTTCCCCGATTCCCCCATGCTGCTCCCCTCCCCCAATTCCCCAATAAAATCTTAAAAAAAAAAAAAAAGAGAGACCCAATTAATGCAGCTGCCAAGGATTTGGAGCTCGAGTGTCCTTGGAGGTGCTGATGATGGGTAAGTTGGCAGAACTGAGGTAGGACCAATGCCAGAGACAATCGTGGTGCTGCCTGCCTGTGAGGGGCTTGGTGGAGGCAGTATGGCATGGAGGAATCTGCCAGTGAGTAAGGAGGCACAAAGGAATTAAACAGTAAACCCCCAGCTCATGAGGAAACGGACAGTCTTTATGTCTAGGTGCCACCACTGAGGGGATGCCTGTCTGGGGGAGAGAGAAAGCCTTACCCCCAGGAGGAAAGAGCACCTGAGGGAAGTGGGTTCTCCCAGACAACCCTCATGCTTGCTTTTACTGGCATGCTTTTACTGCCCAACAGGGAGTGGTCACTGGGAGGCTCCTGCGGCAGCTGCAGGAGCTGTTTCTACGCAGGGAAGGCAAGTGCAGAGAACACTGCAGAGAAGGCCTGTGCTGAACACAGCACCTACATCGGTGCAGCCCAACCCAGAACCAAGCGGGAGCAACCTGGAAGCAGCCTGAGTGTGGGGGCACGGCTGATGGAGGACGTGTCGGGGGGCAGAACTCCTTCCCCTTGAGAATCTGAGTTCTAAGGAATGGCAGTGGTCTTTGTTGGGCAGGTGGGGCTCCAGTTCTCAGGAACGATGGCCGATGTGCCATACAAACGTGGGCTAGCAGGACAGGATCAGGACCCCGTTGGTTTCTGGCTGCCATGGCTCACAGTTCCCAAACCCCTAGTGAGGAGGGATTGGAACTCACCTTATAAGGAGGCTGTGGAGTCCCCTTCACGTCAGTTTGCAGGGCGGGTTCGGTTCTCCTGAGGGAACATGCTATGGGGGGAGGACCGGAGTTTAGAGACACACGGATTTGAGTTTGGGACCGGGATCTGCCACTTTCTAGCTCAGAGACCTTGAGCAAGTTACTTAATCCCTCTGAGCCTTAGTTTTCTCATCTATGAAATGGGAATAACATCTCCCCCCCCGAGGTTGCTGTAGCATTGAATGAGATCACAGATTAATGTGAATTAAATGAAGCAATGGTATGGGAATTTGTCTGGCACATTCTAGGCACTCCCCACACGCTCTCTTTCCCCCCTGACTTGCTGTGGTCCTAAGACAAGCCCTTGAGTAATAGGAACCCAGGGCTCCGTTAGGGCAAGATACCAAGCTAGAAACACATTTCCATCACGCCTCAGTACTCAGCCAGGCAAGTAAGTCCCTACCCCTTACCAACCAGCATTGCAGGCAGAATTCTCCTTGGGAAAGCCAGGCTTACTGAAAGGTCATAAGACCTGGCACCTTACATAACGTATTAATGAAATGGGTTTGCTGAGTGTGGGCTATTAAATGTCCCTTATTTCTAGCATCAGCAGGATGTGCAACTGGTGACTCTTGGTGGCCATGAGAGCTCATAGTCCTTGTCCACCTTGCCCTGCTTCTTCCTGCTCAGTTCCTATCGTACACTTCAGCCCAAGCCATGCCACACCCCTGCTCTGCAACCTTCAATGGCTCCCTCTTCTTTTGGAATTCAGGACAATTGCCTTGACATGGCATTTCATGTTACCCACACCTGACCCCAGCCACCTTTCTAGCCTTATCTCCTACTACTCTGCTTCTTCTCCTCATTCTGGTCAAATCGAACTATCCTTTCCCAAGCGTACTCTATGCTTTCCCACCTCTAGGCCTGTGCTCAGCTGTGTCCACTGCCCGGTTTGCCCTCCTACCCCCTTATGTCTGTGGAAATCCCATTCCTCCTTCACAGGACAGGGGGAACCCCATCTCCGTCATGAAGTCCCTCTTTGTTCCTTAACCAGGTGCGATTCTTTCCACCCCCTTTCCCCTGAATCTCGTCTTGGGATCTTCTGGAAACCCGCTTCACCACCAGCTCCTGTGAAAACATCCATCCCCCAAGAAGAATTAATCGTTTGCACTCCAGGCCTGCGATGTGCTGTTCTCAGTGTGTACCTAGGACGAGTTGTGTAAGAGTCTGTTTTCTCTCCCAGGGCAAGGGGACTGAGCCAGCTGGACCTAACCTATACATCTCTGTGCCTTTCCTGGAGGCTCTGACATGCTCGACCCATGTTTTCCAGAATGATGGTTGATGGCCCAGAACAGTGGCTATTCCTCTTCTCTGTGTTTATCTAACATGCCTGGGATTAGCGTCATGGGAGTAGCCACAAGAATAAGACCAAGTCCACCCCTCTGCCCTAAGCAGCCAGGGGCCTTCGCGTCTGTCTTCCCTCCCTGCTGTCAAAACTCCTCTGCCACAAAGCACTTAAACTTGGGGAAGTTACCTCCCCACTCCAAACCTTGATTTCCCCAACAGCAAGATGGGGAAGTTGGCCAAAATCATCTCTAAATCTTCCTCAGCCTAAAAATTCCCCCAGCAGACTCTCACTGAGGCAAACCAATAAAAATGGTGGCTATATAGTCAATAATACTGTAGTCTATACTTGAAAGTTGCTAAGAAAATAGATCTTAAATGTTCTCACTACTAAAAAGAAGAGATAATTATGTGACATGATGAAGGTGTTAGTTAGCACTATGGTGGTAATCATTTTGCAATATGTAAGTGTATCACTCTGTTGTACACTTTAAACTTACACAATGTTATGTGTGAATTTTATCTCAAGATAGCTGGGGAAAAAATAATGGTGGATAAACACTTGAACGGTGGATTTTTGAGCAATCCAACAGGCAATTGAAGCAGACAAGAGTAACCAGGCTGATGAGAGTATTGTCAGTGTTAAGATGTATCATGATCATTTATCAGGTCTTGCTCTGCTCTAGTCCCTTTGTACGTACTATCTTGAAATCTTCCAATAAACCTTTGAGGGAATATGAAAACCCATTTTATAGATGAGGAAACTGAGGTTCAGAGAGGTAATATGACTTTCTCATTATCCTACTAGCAAGTGGCCGCGGCAGAACTTGGAGCCAGGCCCACTGGGCTCCTTCCCATGCTCCTCTGGTACATTCCAGGCAGGCCCAAGTGGCCGGAGCAGGCCCCGCCTGCCTCGCCTCCTGCCTCCCCTCCTGCCCTCTGCGGCTGTTTCACATCCTGCTGGATTCCTGAGGTGTCAGGCCTC
The DNA here is from genome assembly GCA_033961575.1 of Aselliscus stoliczkanus. Taxonomy (NCBI): domain Eukaryota; kingdom Metazoa; phylum Chordata; class Mammalia; order Chiroptera; family Hipposideridae; genus Aselliscus; species Aselliscus stoliczkanus. The sequence goes on from CM066736.1 coordinate 121,282,677, forward strand.
ATTAGAGCCCTCGCCCCAGCGAGCGCCGAGAGGCAGTTGACAGGTATACAATCTGACCATGGCTCCCTTCAAATCATCAAGCTGTCTTCAGGCAGTTATGTGCCGGGAAGCCGGGTAGAGGCCCCTGGCTTGGCTGCATAATCTGATGCACATTAAAAACATCTTTCGGACGCCTTTGCCTGGCTGCATGCTCATTCTCACTCTCTCAGTTTCTCTTTTTCTCCATCCAACAAAAGCTGACGAAGTTAGCTAGCTATGTGGCTCTCTAGCCCAAGCAGGGTCGCGCTGACTGGTTGGCCACCCAGGAATGGCTGACATTCTCGGTGTTGGGCTGGCATCTGGGTGAGAGTGCCTGTGACATTGGGCCAGGTCCAGGCAAATTTCAATAGGGACCAGGAGTCTGCCTCCCGCTCCAGTTCTGGGGAATGGTTACAAATTTACCACATCCATCAGTAGAAAGCCTAGACTAATAATACTCATGGCTGGCATTGAGAGAGTACTTAATTTGAGGGCTGAACCCCTTTCTTCGTGGGGGGGGGTGTTCCCCATCCCCTGAGTCAGGAAGGGGAGGAGAGCCAACCTTTCACCAAAAAGCTGAAAAAAACAGATCCCAGCTTGCCTAGGGGTCATTGCAACCAGGAAGTGGGCATGTGACCAGAGTCAGCCAATCTGATGGTCCCACCCAGTGCTTGATTCTGCCCAGGAGCAATGGCATGTCTGGCCCAGAGCTGCCAGCGTCCTGGAGTGGCAGAGCCACAAGTGGCAGCAGCAGGCATTAAATACACAGGGCTGGGCATTGTACACAGAAAGCCTCATTGGGCAAGTTACATAGCGTGGCTTGGGCTGTGGTTCTGGCTGCCAGTTCTCTCTTGTTCTGGCATTTTCTGACCCTATATTTCCAGCTTTCCTGTTGACTTTATGAGCTACTACTTTTCTGCCTAAACCAGCATAAATGCAGCTTCTGTTGTTGTTTATAACTAATGCTCTCTGACTAAAACTTACATCAGAGCTTTTTAAATTTTCCTAACAACCCCTGAGATAGCTTCAGATTAGCCTCATGTTATAGATGAGGACGCCGAGGCACAGAGCGATTCAGTAACATGAGGTCACACCATAAGAAACGGCAGGGTGTGGATTCAAAGCCCGGCCTGTGGACATCAGAGATTTGGGATCTCAATGACTTTGAGAAAGAACTTGTGGTAGGCTGAATGATGACGCAAAGATGTCCACGGCCTAATCCCCAGAACCGGTGGCTACATTCCCTTACAAGGCAAAGGGGAGTTTTCAGGTATAATTAACTTAAAGATCTTGAGAGGAGGAGGTTATCCTGGATTTTCAGGGTGGGCCTTATTGTAATCACAAGTCTTTCTAAGAGAGAAAGATGCATGAACAGACACAGAAGTCAGAAATGAGAGAAGATGCTACATTGCTGGCTGTGAGGACTGAGGAAGGAAGCAGGCCATGAGCTAAGGGCGGCAGGCAGCCTGGGGGAGCTGGTGGAGGCCAGGAAGCAGTCTCCCCGGAAGAGACCAGGCTCCTGACACCTTGACTTGAGCCCAGTGAGACTTTGGACTTCTGATCTCCAGAACTGTAAGATAATAGATTTATGTTGTTTTCAGCCACTAAGTTTGTGGTAATTTGTTATGGTAGCAACAGGAAACTCTATGGAGCCATGAAAAGATTTACAGTCATCCCCCCTTATTCAAGGAGGGTACGTCCCAAGCCCCCCAGGGGATGCCAGAAGCTGAGGATAATACTGAACCCTATATATACTATGTTTTCTCGTATACATGATCAAGTTTAATTTATAAATTACACACAGTAAGAGATGAACAACAATAACTAATAATAAAATAGAACGCTTATATAATGCTTCTATACACTGTAAAAGAAGTTAGGTGACCACGGTCTGTCTCTCTCTCTCTCTCTCTCTCTCTCTCTCTCTCTCTCGCTCTCGCTCTCGTTCTCGCTCTCTCTCTCTCTCTCTCTGTCTCAAAATCCCATATTGCCCTGTACTCACCTTTTCACTCACAAGAAGCACTTCATGACTTCTCTTTGGCATATCCAAATTGCCAGCCCCACTGCTCTTGCACTTTGAGGCCATTAGTAAGTAAATTAAGAGTTACTGGAACACAAACACTGCAGTACCATGGCAGCCGATCTTATAACTGATTTGGCTACTAAGTGATTAATGGGTGGGGAGTGCATGCAGCAGAGGGATGATTCACGTCCCAGGGGGGATGGACAGTGCAAGGTGTCATGCTGCTTAGAACAGGGCACATTTTAAAACTTATGAATTCTTCATGTTTAGAATTGGCTATTTAATATTATCGGGCCACAGTTGACTGCATGTATCTGACGCCTAGAAAGTGAAACTGTGGCTACAGGGTGACTATTGTACATCCCTTGTAATTCTTGGTGAAGGGAGGCTATTGAGAAAACAGAGCTCTGTGAGAAGCCCAGCACTGCACCCCCAGGGCCTAGCACAGGACGGCTGTTCAATATACTGTGTTGTGTAAAAGGACAAATGAACACGGATTCCCTGATCCCCTGGCCTGGTCTGCCAGCCAGGGATGATGAGATCAGCAATATACTATTGTAGCTGTTGCTTTGGCCCCAAGACCAGGCACGAGGCTCCACAAGACTTAGTGGGTCACACAGCTGTGCCGTTTCCTGTGTGAGCTTACTTGTAAAAATCCCTTGCTCAGGCTCTCTGTGCAGAGGTGGCCTTGGCTGGATTCCATGATCTTTACCTCTTCCTGCAACTTTTCCATGTGATCATTGTTGGAGGGAGTGTGCCTGGGACAAGTAAGATCTTTTGTGGTCCCATTTCCTTTGTCTTATTTCTAAAGAAAAAGCATGTTCTTCAGGCCTGTGTTACGAAATCCAGGTGGCACTCGCATCTGCTCTGTCGTGCCCAGAAGCCCCAATGCCTATCGTTATGCCCTGGTGAACTCCTATTCATCCTTCAAAACTAAGCTGGCTAAAGGCAACCTGGTATCCAGGATTGCACACTGGATTGGGAAAACTGGTGAAATCAAAACAAAGATTGTATTTTAGTTAATAAGATTGTACCAATGTATTTTAGTTAATAAGATAGTACCAATGGTAATCTCTTAGTTTTGATGAATACAACATGGATATGTAAGGTTAACTAACATTCGGGGAAGCTGGGGAAAGAGTATATGGGAACTCTCTATACTGCCTTTGCAGTTTTTCTATACATCTAAAATTATTACAAAATGAAAAGTTTATTTAAAAAAATTAGGCTGGCCTAAGCTTTGCCATGAGTGGGAGTCCCTGCGGCAGGCAGGTGCCCCTGCTGTGTATACCTGTGTGCCCTGTTCTTTTCCCTGCTGTGGCTGAGATCATCCCAAGATTCAACAGTTCATTCCCACCAGACTAGAAGGTCATGAGGGAAGGGGTTGTGTCTTACTGCACTTTCTGCCCCTCACAGAGTGCTTATGAAACACCAGTTACTGGGCTAAACACTTTATGGACTTTCCATATATGAACTCCCTTAATCCTCATAGCAACCCTGGGAGGTAGGTACTCTTATCATCCTCATGTCATAGGTGAGCAAATTGAGGCATAGAGAGGTCAAATAATGACAAAAGTTCACAAAGCTAGAAAGGGGATGAGCTAGGACCAGGCAATTTGGCTTCAGAATTTATGTCCTAAACCCATGGGAAGTCATACAGCCTGGGGGCTGGATAGACCTCTGGCATCAGGTTAGCATCCCAGCTGTGCCACACGCCAGCTGTGTGACCCTGGACAGATGACTTGACCTCTCTGAACTCACTTCTCTCATCTGCAAAATGAAGCGAACAATAGAAACTACTTCACAAGGCGTAAATGAGACTTGTAAAGTGCTTAGCACGGTGCCGGACACATAGCAACCCTAATAATGATGGTAACCATGGAGATGACAACAAAGGCCGTAAACGGTAACCATGTAATGATACAACGAGTGTGATGATGATGGTGATGATGATTTAGGGCTTGCTGAGTGAGCAAACAGTGCAGGTGGGAAAGGGAACTATTTATTATCGGTTTCTGGAAGATCCCAGACACGATACTCTGGGTGTTGGAAGAAGAGTAAATGGAAGCAACGGGTAAGTGAGCATCAGTCCAAAGGCCAGAGAGGAGAGAGGGAGGGAGGAGCCCAGTTGCAAGTGAACACGGACAGTGGTGAGTGGGGCTAGAGAAAATGGCCCCCCCCGAAGACCCTTCAAGAAAGTGGACATTCCCACCATGGCCACCGGGACCACTCCAAGCCTGAGAAAAACGGAGCACAGCAGGCAGAGACCCTGGGCAGCCTTGCCTCTCCTCCTGCTGGAAAGGGCTTGGTCTGTTGTTTGTTCCACAATTAGAAACGGCTCTTGTCCCTGCCCTGAGCAGGAAGCGTTTGTTTGGCAGGAGGAAGAGAAGCCAGCAATGCAGGAGAAGGCCTCCCCCAATGCCACATGCGCTGTGTTCCTCCTCCTGTGCCTGCCAGAGCCCAGGTGGGCGTGGGGCACTTGGAAGCCCTCGCCACCCAGTGAGCAAGGCTCCAGAGGCCTGGCATCACCGGCAGAGGTGACGGCTGTCAGCGCCGAGGAGGAGAGCATTCCGAGGCACAAGAATAGCCTGACCACAAGACAGGGCGGCGCTGTCTCTGAAGCGTGGCCCTCCTCCCCAGAGCAGAAAAGACCACATGTTGGGAGGCCCCAGGGCTTCCTGGAATTGCTAGGAGCAGAGGCTGTACCCAGGTAGACCGATTTCCCTTGCGGAGGCCCAAAATCCTGTACATGGGGTGGGTGCCCTCATGAAGGGGGCTGGAGTTCTGTGAGAGACACCCTGCCCCGCAGCTGATGTCACTGGCAAGAAAGTGCCATTCATGCGACTGCCCATCAGAAGACAGTCCACACTTTTAATGTTTATGTGAGAATCTGGGCCACAAGAAAATGTTGGCAGAGCCTGGATCCCACTGTGAACTGCAGAAAACACGGAGGCTTCAGCTCTACCCCTGGGCACACATCCTTGTACATTTAATTCTTTGCTTGTTAAATAAGAGTTGAGTGCTTTTGTGTCAGGCCCTGTTCTAGGAACAAGGGAGTAGGGGGGCGGAATGACAAACAGGACAGGCCCCTGCTCTCACAGAGTTTACATCTAGGAAGGAGAAAAGAGACAGTGAACTGGGAAATAAAGACAGGAGAAACTTTCGGGAAGCAAAAAGTGATGCAAAGACCATGGGTATGGTTATGGGATGGCGATATCGGGCCTGGGGGCACCGGGCCGCTGCTTCCGTCGAGTGGTCAGGGAGGGCTTATCAGAGGAGGTAACACTGGAGTGGATTCCTCGGTGGTGAGAAGCAGCCAGCCATGTAACGATCTGGGTGAAGAGTGTTTTGAGCACAAAACCCATCAAACTGCAAGAGCCCTCAGGAAGGAGCAAGCAGGGAAGGGCAGCTTGGCTGAGACGGAGTTTGAGCAGGGGAAGGGGCATCAGATGGGCTTGGCGGGATACCAGCAGCCAGGTTGTGTAGACACAGAGCCTCGTAGGTCAGGGGAGGGATTCTAGACTAGATTCTAAATGGAACGGGAAGCCACTGGAAAGCTGTAAACAGAGGCAACGCCAGGTCTGGCAGTGGGAGGAAGGTGGGTTGGTAGAGGGGCAGCGGGAGAAACAGGGAGGCTTAGCAGATCTGTTGCCGTGCCAGCCAGAGAGGATGATGGCTTGGGCTAGAGAGGAGAATGGTGGGCAGCATCAGGCTATACTCTGGAAAGCTGGGTGCACAGGAACTGCAGGTGGAATCGATGTAAGAGGTGATAGAAAGTAAGGAATTAAGACTTGGGGTCTGAACTGCAGGATGAATGATGCCCATTTGCTGCGGTGGCAGGTAGGTGTCAAGGGAGTGCCACCTTCAACAGGAAGCTGGACTTCAGGGGGCCAGACTCGAGTTCTGACAGGGAATTCGGGGAGCTGCAGCCAGGTTCATGGGGCTGCTGCAGGAGGTGGGAGCTTGTGGGAGGAGTCAAATCTCAATTCAAACCCAATGACTCCTTTTAACCGATTTTGTAGATAAACATGTTCTTCACTGAATCGAAAACAAAACAACAGCTTAGCTTCGTGGTTAAGACTACTACAGCTGCTGACATCTGTGTTCATTGCAACATTATTCACAGTAGGCAAAAATGAAAACTGGAACCCAAGTGTCCATCCACAGATGAATGGATAAGCAGAATGTGGTGAATACATCCAAGGGAATGTTATTTAGTCATAAAAAGGAATGAAATTCTGATGTATGCTACAACATGGATGGACCATGGAAACTTTACACGAAATGAAATAAGCCAAATATTTGTTCCCAGAAGTAGAAATATTATATAATTCCACTTATATGAGTACCTAAAGTAGGCAAACTCATAGAACAGAAAGGAGAATAGATGTTACCAGGGGCTGGTGGAATGTGAGAGGAGGGATCTATTTAATGGGTCCAGAGTTTTTGTTTGGAATGAGGAAAAAAGTTTGGATACAGATAGTGGTGACGGTTACACCAGATCCTCTGGATGCCTGGCCCCAGATCCAGGCAGATCTGTATCCCTAAGAAGAGTCTCCCCAGGTGGAGGTTCACCCCAATTCACTCCTACCTGGAAGTGTCATGTCTGAGTCAGCTTGGGCTGACATAACAGAATACCATAAACTGGGAGGCTTAAACAACAGACATTTATTTCTCACAGCTCTGGAGACCGGAAGTCCAAGGTCAAAGTGCTGGTCAATTCAGTTCCTGGTGAGAGTTCTCTTCCTGGCTTGTAGAACTTCTCAGTGTGTCCCCATTTGGCAGAGAGAGCACGCGTGGGCTCTCTGGCGTCTCCTCTTACAAGGACACTAATCCTATCAGATCAAGGCTCTGCTCTTATGACCTTATTTAACCTTAATTACTGCCTTACTCCAAATGCAGCCACACTGGGGGTTGGGGTTTTAAGATATGAATTTGGGGCGGGGAGACAGAATTCAGTTCACAGCAGGCCTGCACCTCAATGGGGCCTAATCCAATCTGTCCTCCTCCCCCCAAATCAGCAACTCCTCCTCACTTCGCTGTCCACTGGTGGCAGCTCTGTGCGCCCAGTCATTCAGTGATGCATCCTTCCTTTCCCGTATCCCCATGCTCCACCTGTCACCTGCTGTCAGAGAGGCCTTCCTAAAACACCAACCAGATCATACCTTCCCTTCTCTATCCCTATCACCCATGCTCAAATATCTTCAGTGGCTCCCTATTGCCAACCAAATGACATTTAAGGCTTTCACCCTGGTTTTCAAGTCCATCCCAAAGAACAGCCCTCGCCTGTCTTTCTGTTATTCTCTGGTCCTCTAGTCAACTGTTATACTCCTTTTCCATCCCTCTGTCTTCGCTCAAACCATCCCTTCTGCCTGCAGTGCTCTACCACCTTCTATCCAGAGGACTTACATTCTCCCAAGTCAAGTTCAAGTTTATCATCCTCTGAGATACCTTCTCTGACTCTTCTAGCTAGAAGAGACCTCCTCTTCCTCCTTGACCTCTTCTGTTTCTTGCCTTAGTTAATGATACCTTTGATAACAAATGACAGAAGTTCAACTCATATAAGTGTAAGCGCCTGAAGGGGAATTGATTGGCTCATATATCTGGAAAGTCCAGGCTTGGAGCAGGTCCCAGAAATAAAGACATCAGGACTCTCTTGGCTTTCATCACTGGACTCTTCATCTCTCTGGAGCCTGCATCACTCTTTTCTACTACAGATCAGGTAACTCCATATAGTGTGTGTGTGTGTGGAGGGGGGAGGCACAAAAAGAACACGGTCAAGGTCAGCTGCAGGCTCCCACCATCCCCATTTAATGGCTTCACATGAAAGAGAGCATCTGTCTACAATCCTAGGGACCAATTCTGATTGGCCAGGTATGGATTGTGTGCCATCCCAGATCAGTTACTGAGACCAGGAGAATAGGGTACTGTAATACCCAGGCAAGAGTCATATAACCACCTGATGAGCCAGAAACATGGAAGTTGTGTGATTAGCACCTTGCCAGCAGTGAAGTCAGGGAGAGTCAGCTTCCCAAAGAAAGGGATGCATGGCAGATGAAAAACAAGTGTCCACTGTGCCACTTGTCCTGATTATATACTTTTGTATCTGTAATTCCCTTTACACTCATCTACTTGCATCTCTCATGCCAGATTTGAACCTCTTGCAGACAATGGGGTGTGCCTTGTTTTTATCTATAGCCCCACACTTGGCGTAGGGTCTGACCCGTAAGTGCTCAATAAATGCTACTAACTGTACATAGAATTGTCTTCCTCCCCTACATTGACCTTTCAAATGATCCTTGGTGGGGAGGGGAGACAGAGCAGGGGGACTATGTTTTTCAAATGGGGCTACATGGTTCCTTAGGAGTTCTGAGACATCTCCTCAGACGCCCTGCTGGAAAGGGCAATGAACCCATCAGGCTTCTGTATTGTCCCATCCCTACTTTGATCTGTTTCATATAAATTGAGATTTCTTGTAAAAAATAATTTGAAGAAAGTATCTGTGGCTTTTAAAAATTTTGAAAACCTCTGTGCTAGGGAAGGGAATTCCATGGGCCATTGGTTCTTTGAGCTGCCCCTCCTTGAAAGATGCCATTGTCAAATGAGTTTGGGAAACTGTTCACTATAGCCCCTTCTTGGAAATAAATAATGCATATTAACATATGAAATGCTCTGAGAAGTCCTGTAACAGAGAATATCTTGGATTTGTTTAACTCACTGATTCTCAAGATTATTCCATTATAAAATCCTTTTGTCTAATAGCAACAATTAACAGCCTGCAGAACCAGTGTTCTGTGGAACCAGTGTCCCATGGAATCCAGACTGGGAACTCCTGGGCTAGAATCTTGAAGGCTGCTTCCAGCCCTATGATTCTTGGATCCGTGTGAGGAGTGGCTGAAGGACCTGGGGACAAGCAGCCCGCAAAAGGGGACCCATGGTCATGGTCTCCCAACCTTGGAAAGGATGTCATCGGAAGAGGTGGTTCGTTTGATGCTCCCCACCCCCCAACAGTGCCTGCCTTGAAAACTTATTGGCAAAAGCATGAATTGGGTCAGCTTTTTTATTTACAGTATTTTAGCAACAAGTGCCTAAAATCTTAAAATGGTGTGCATTCTTTGCTCCAGTGATTTCACTTCTGAAATTTTATCTGAAGGAAATAATGTCACGAAAGCCCAGAGAGAGTATAAACAAAGACAGTCATCAGCTATTGCCACAGAAGTGAGCAGCCACTCAACACAAATGATATGTATGGTAAGGGAGACACATATGAAGACGAGGCGGGGAACAGGTTACACAACAGGATATGAACCCATTTTTATTAAAATATCTATATTAGTGCTTCACCAACTGGCTATGCTGAAAGACCACTTGTGATTTCCAATCTGTTCCAAGCCGATTCTTCTGTAAAACACAATACATAAAAATGTGGTGGCCGTGTCAAGTTGCTGTCAAGTTTCTAAATGCTTACTTTCACTTTTCGTACTTATCTGTTCATGACCCAGGACCAAACAGTTCACGGATAACACCTGGAATTGCCCCGTTTCATAGCTTCTATAAAAGTCTGGGAAGAAATGCAATACGAGGTCAAAAGCGATTTTCTCTAAATAGAAAGTTAGGGGTGATGACTGGTTTTCTTTTTTTTCGAATCTGTATTTCAGTGTTGCTACAATGAGTATGCATTCATAGAGAGAGTTTCAGGTGTCTGAGGTGGGGCTGGATGAACATTTACTAAGGAGCTTGTCCAGACTGTTCGGGCACAAGGCGGGAAGCTGGGAGCAGAAGGCCAAGACTTCCACTTCCCAGACAAGACCTGTGGCTGCCTGTGCAGGAGGAGACACACAGGTGGGGCAGCACTTTTTTTACAGACGGAGCCCACAGAGACAGAAGGCTCGGTTCTCTTCTGGGTCTGCAGCATCGTCCCTGGGCCCCCATCCCTGATGCCCCCGTTACTCCGTCTCTATCTGTGGACACTGGAACCCTCTGGCCGTCCTTCCCCTGCCCAGGCCAGCCTGGTCCATGGAAACACGGAGCAGCACATGAGCGCGTCACCTGCACAGTGCAGCTCTGCTACACCAGCGCCAAGCCAAGAGACATCTCCCCCGGGAGGCTGAACGCGGAGGAGGCATTCTGAGGCAAGGTCTCTGCCAAGGCCCAGGGCACCGTCTGCCAGCTCGTCAGCTCCGGCTCCGGGGAGTTTCCCCAGAGATCTCCACCCTGCTGGTTGCCAGCTGGAGGAGGGGGGAAGGGAAGGGCAGCACAGTTGTGGTTAGTGTGGGGGGGAGGGGCGGGAAAAGTTCTCCCTCCCCCAGTCCTGCCTGGTGGAGGCAGCTCTGTCCCCCAGGACAGGACTCTGGCTTTGTTGTTGCTGTTTCCTAAAGAGAAGAAAGGGCAGAAATGAGTTTCCAGACGCCAAAAAATCAGGAAGAATGTAATCCCCTGCTGGGATGACAAGGCCTTCCCTCCCATGGTACCCGAGCCTGGTGGATGCCCTAGGGCCATGGGACCTTGGCAAACAAAGCTGGCTGCCCAGAGCGCCACTTATTCAGGCCCCCGAAAAGAGGGCGGGGTGACCTTGGGTGACTGTTGGTCTCTCTGTCCCTCCCTAAGGTTGGGCACATCAAGACAATTAGGACACAGTTCTGAGGATTATTCAGACTGTTTCAGAGTCTTGCACCAACCCAATAGGACAGGTGTTCATGTGATCCCTGTTTTACAAATGGGGAAACTGAGGCTCAGAGCAATACAGTGGCTGGATTGCCCAAGGCCACAGAGCTGGGAAGTGGTAGGGCCTGAACTGAAACCCAGGCTAGGCTGACTCTAAGATGCCATGCGCTCTCTGCCAGGACGTTCTATCTCCTTAGATGCTATAGCGGGTGAGTCTGATTCTGGTTTGCACCCACACCCCCTTCCAGACACCCTGGCTCCATCCAGGTCTCTAATGCCTAGCATGTAGACTGTGGCTTTTTCCAGGCCTCCATTCCTCTTGGAAGGTACCAAGGAGCCAGTTGTCAATGTGTTCATTGCAGTAATTTAAGAAGCTTCCACCCCAGAAAGATTAGCATTTTCAGAGTCTATTCTGGGAAATCCGAAATCTTTAAGGCCCAAAGGAATGAATATCTAATAGTGGAATTCCAGACACCGTGGCAGATCTTTGATTCTGAGGTCCTTCCTAGGGATTCAAATTGTCCTCTGTCCTGCATATATCTAGCCCTATCCCCAGTGACCTGCCTTGAGCTAGATCAGAAGACTGAGACTGAGATTCTTACCTAAGATCAGGCCCCCACTAGCTATGTGATATTGGAGAGTCACCTATCCTGTCTGAGCCTCAGGAAATCAAGGAGGGTGTACTAGAAAGTGACCCAGAGTCCACCTATCTCAGAATCGTTTGCGAGTGATGTGATGATTGCAGATTCTTTGGCTCCGCCTCAGCCTTAAGAGATGAGCCGGTCAGGAGGATGGCAGTAAGAATCTGCCTTTAGAATAGATTCCCCAGGTGCTTCTAACAGGCACGAAAGTTAGACAATCACTGACATAGAGGATGTCGAAGGTCCGTGTCAGGCTTTGCGTGTGATCATAAGGTTGGTGAGCATCACATGTCTCTCTGTCTGCCGCCCTACCCCCGCCCAAATTTATTATGTGGAGGAAAAGCAGCAAACAATGGAAGTCCTGGCATGCATGGAGCTGGGGTTGGAGCAGGGGCTACAGGAGGACAGATGCGCGTGACAGCTGAGAGCCTGGGGGGAGCAGGAGCTCTGCACTGGGGCTCCAGGCTGGATCTTTCTTCCAGGGCTGGCCAGGCCTGTCTCCAAGTCCAGAAGTCCCTGTGGACTGCAGCCTGGAGGAAGCCATTGCTCAGCCCATGTTGTCCTGGTTTGCTCCAGACTCCTCCCTACTACAGCTCTGGCCAGGGGCACCTGCCAGCCCAGGCTCTGCGGGGCTCACCATGGGCCTGGGGCTCTCTGCCCACACTTAGCCCTGCTAAGCCAACCTGGTCCTCCTTCAGAGGTGCTTCTGGATGACGTCAGGGACAAGGGCCAGGTATGGGACTGGGAGCCAGATAAGGGTGAGAAGCTGAGGCTGGGGCATCTCATCTGCCCCAAACTTGGGAAAACAAGTAGAATCCTAGAATCCTGGCTGGGTTATTGGAGGAACTTGGAATTCAGGTCAAATACTTGGAAAGACATCAGCAACAAGTCAAGTACAGAAAAGCATTTCATAAAATTGGATTTATAGAGCTATCCGATCTTTTTAAATGTGTGCATTTCAATGAGTAGTAGATGTGTGAATCTATATCTCTATTCATATGGACCGGATATTGGGCCAAACTTTGCAGTTAAAGGCATGGTCCTCCTCAAGACTGCCCTAACCTCCGACACCAGCCATAAGTTTGGGGGTCCTTAGAGTTACCTTCACTTCAGATTAACTGGCTACAAACGTAGAGGTCACCACAGATTCCCTCAGGCTCTATAATTCACTAGCAAGACTCACAGAACTCAGGAAAGCACTGTCATTATAATTACTGTTTTATTATGGCAAAATGATACAAATTAGGTGGGATACACGGGGCTAAGCCTGGGAGGGCTCCAAACAGAAAGCTTCCATCATCCTCGGGACAATGAGCCCCTCCTGGCACCGACATATGACAGAGCACTGCCAACCGGGAACTTCACCAGAGCTTCAATGTCCACAGCGTTTAATGAGGCTTTATTCCATAGGCATAATTGATTGAACGCAATCTCCACACCATTCCCCTTCCCAAAGGTTGGGCAGATATCATGTGGCTCAAAGCCCCAACCCTCTAATCACGTAGTTGGTATTTCAGGTATGGCCAGCTGCCATCTTGAGCAATCCTGTTAGCATAACCTGTCAGGTGTCGTCCCAGGGGCCACCAGGAAAAAGTAAGGTATTTTTATTACTTGAGAAATTCCAAGGGCTTAGAGGTTGGCTCTCAGGAACTGGAGACTTAGGCCAGCCACATGTTTTTTTACACAAAATGTATATGATGTAGAAAAGGGAATGGAAGGAGATCCCTTAAAATGTGAATAGTGGTTCTTTCAGGATGCTGAAGCTTAGTCTGTGATAGATACCGTAATGTTCACCAGAACCCATTCTTCTCCTTCTTAACACAGTTAGACTACATTTCCCAGCCTCCTTTGCAGTCATATGTGGCCAATGAAATGTGAGCAGAAATAATGTTTGTCTTGTCCAAGCCTAACCCATAAAACCTGCTGCACAATCTTTACTCTTTTTTTCCCACCCACCAGCTAGAGACAGAGCACCCAGAGCCCTAGAGGATGATGGAGTCACCAGATACGAGGATTCTGAGTCCCTGAATCATCAAGAGAAAGTTCACGTAGCAAGCACTATCACTGGACTTTTGCACGAGCAGAAAAAAAATCTATTCTGTTAAGGCGCTGAAATTTGGAGGTTGTTTATTGACAGCAGGTTGTCTACCCTAATTAGGGCATTGATGATTTTCTTTGTTCTCCCTGATGCTAATGTTCTTAACATTCTATAATAAATACTTATTGTTTTTGTAAGAAGAAAAAGCACACATCAAAGTTATTTTTTAATGACAACATACAAAACAATTCAATTAGATGGTTAGAGTAGAGGGCGCCTGAGTAATTTAAAAGTGTTTTTGAAGAAAAATATACTAGAAACATTTGATAGCACGGGAAAAAAACACACAAAACTTTGTACTTCTTGATCCCTGAGGGTTCCTCCCCTCTCTCAATGACCCACCCAGCAAGCCTTGAAGTAATTCTCTCCCATGAGCCCTGCCGGGGTTAAGGACAGGCTCCCCCAAGAGAGTCTCGCCAGCTGCTGCTTGGGTTGCAGCGTCCAGAGCTACTTCTGCTCCCACCCAGCCTCCTCCACTTGGGTCCCTGTCCTGCCCAGCATACCCGAGTTTCCACACTGGCAGGTACCTCAGAGATTATAAAGCCTTAGCCTATGTTATACATTATATATGGGTAGACTGAGGCCCAGGGCTACAGAATGAAACCCAGGCTAGAATCTCAGGCTTCTCTCCATCCAAGATGGGCCCTTGGGTGTAGAAAACAGTCTGGCTCCATCTGGATAGCTCAGCAACCTCACGTAGCAGATTCAGCAGAAGGCAAGAGAGCTTCACCAAGGAGGAGCTTCCTTGCCTTTTGCTGAGTCTACTGTGGTTCCACAGAATAGCCAGACCCAGGTCTGGGGCTAGTTCCCACTCCCAACGCCTACAACCACGCAGGGATTCCCTAGGGTCTGGGCCCCAAGAGTCTACTTCCTGAGGATGCAATTCCCGTTCAATTCTAAAGAACCCTGCTAAGGACCCTCCTTTTTCTCTTTTCGTCTATGAGGCAGCTGGCACTGGACACACTTTTTATCATCAGTGAATATAGGACTTGTATTAGTCAGGGTTCTCCCAAGAAACAGACCCAACAGGGTATATATGCGTGTGTGTGTGTGTGTGTGTGTGTGTGTGTGTGTGTGTGTGTGTGAGAGAGAGAGAGAGAGAGAGAGAGAGAGAGAGAGAGAGAGAGAGAGAAAGGTTGATTCAGAAATTGGCTCAGGTGATTATGGAGGATGACAAGTCCAAAATCTACAGGGTTGGTCAGCAAGCTAGAGACCTAGGGACCAGCCATTACTGCAGTTCAAGGCTGAAGGCCGTCTGCTAGCAGAGTTTCCTCTTGTTTGGGGGAGGTCAGTCTTTTGAGCTATTCAGGCCTTCAATGGATTGGATGAAGCCCACCCACATGATAAAGGACGATCTGTTTTACTAAGTCCACTGACTTAAATGTTCATCTCATCCAAAAAATGCCTTCACAGAAACATCCGGAATCATGTTTGACCAAATATCCAGGCACCATGGTGAGTCAAGTGGACACATACAATGAACTATCACAGGATCCTTAAAATCCCAGTCTTTAGGTCAGCTTTTCTGGACAGGTAAAACCACATTCCCCAAGAAATCTCAGCCCACACTAATCATGGGAAACAGCCACCTGCTGAGTGCTGCCGTTTCACAGCGTCAGCATCATCTTCATCGCCTTTATTACTGTTATTCTTCCCACTTTACTGAGCAGGTGCCCAAAGTTCAGAAAGGCAGTGACATGGCCAAGATTATGTAGCTGGAAAAGAGAGGAAACTGGATTTCAACTCAGATATAGAACCCAAAGTGATACACTTTCCATTATGCCAAGCTGTCTCTCCTCAAGCAAACACACACACACACAAATCATTTCCAACAAGGCATGGCACTGCTCTGGGGATTGGTCAATATTAACTCATTACATTCCTACAATAGCCCCATGACATGAGTAACTCTAATACCTCCATTTAACAAGTGAGGAGAATTAAAGCATAGTGAGGTAGGTGGGGCAACTGGCACCACAGCAGAGCTGAGATTTGATCTGGGCAGATCCCAGAGCTAACCTCTGTCTTATGCCACCTCTCCAGTATCCCCCTATCCTCTCCCTGCCACACAGACTTTTACCTTTAAAGAAACTTTATAGAAAAAAAGACTAAAAACGACTAGACTCCAGCTCTTTGTATCCTTCTAAACTCTGAGCCTAAACCTCTGAAATACGTGCTTCTTATCATAACTGCGGCCACCAGCTATCTGGAGCTCCACCTTTTGCACACTCACCTGCCGATTTCCTGGTTTCCGTAGAGTCCATGCGCTGCCACCTTGTGGAAGTGTCTCCTATTCTGCCTATTTCCCCCAGCTGTTTGCCAGCACCGCCCCCACTCCCCCAAATTGTTGAGGGTTAGTAAGCGTGAGCATTTTCCGAGAGCCAACGCTGGGCCAAGCGCTGGCTTAGGCTTATGCGCATGGACTTCTTGAGTCCCCAACAACCCTGTGAGGCGGGTACTTTATCATCCCCATTACACAGATGAGGTGACTGAGAAAAGGCCGTGCAGCTACTCAGCATGGCCCAATCCAGGTGTGTGTGTACTGCACTCCTTTGCAGACATTGACTGAGGTCCCACTACACACCTGGCCTCAGCACATGCTGGGAAACCCGATGTGAGTGAGATGCAGGCCCAGCCCTGCTCTGGCTCTCCACCTGGTCAGGCAGAATAAAAATATCTTATCAAATAAGCAGCCAGCTTTCCAGGACCCCACGTTGCAATCCCTGGTCAGCCTTACAACTCTCTAGTCCAGCCTTGCAAGCTCAGGGCTGCTGCCCAGTGCCAAGGCCTGGGAGGGTGGTGGCATCTGGCTCTGCTTTGTTTGGGAAAACAGCTCGGTTTACAAATATTTGGACTGTGGAGCTTCTCTCCCCACTCAGCCTCAGCTCGGACCTCAAAATGAAGCCTTCCTATAAGGGACCTGAGACAGGGCTACAGGCCTAGAAAGCAGGAGGCCTCTGTTGAAGTCATCATTTTCCTTAATGGAAACTGTACTCCCAGCCCCCAAAACTGAGCCGGGCTGCTGGTGGTCTAGAGCCCCAAGTCGGACACCGTTTCCAGGTAACAGGGCTAAACTGGTGGGGCTCACTGATACACACTGTGCCGAGATGCCGCATCCATCCCCAGGACACCTCAACAAAAGGCCTTCGACTCCCCTTTCCCATAGCCCCCTTCCCAGGTTCTTCCTCCCACCCTCCTAGTCCTGGTAGCCATCTGGAGCTCTGTGGCCTGGAAAGTAGGTGACCGGAAAACAAGGATTCTAGCTGTATGGAGACCAGGATGGTTCTTCCAGCAGGGAGTGCCAGGTATTGCCAGGGCAGAGCTGTGTTTCAGCCAGGAGTCTCCCCTGAGGACCCACAGGCAAGAGGCAGAACAGTTCAAAGTTGCTGAGAGACATGATTCATTCGGTCACCATTGACTGAGTCTACTCAGTGCCAGCTCTGAGCTAATGACTGGCGCACCTCAATCCCCCACTTCCCGATGGGGAGGTGAAGAGAAATCACACTTGTGGGTAGGAATTAAAATGAAGAGAAGTGCTGAGGAGAAGAAGAGTTTGATTCTACGAGGCCTGAAACAAAGAACGAGATGGGAGTCTGGAAGGTTTCCTGGAGGAGGTGATGCTTGAGTGTTCTGTCATATGATTAAGAGTCAACAAAGGAAGAGGGCAGAAGAATGAAGGTCCTGGTTTGGATAAGCAGGGAATTTGGGAGAAAATGGACAGAATCCTGGTCAGTGGGAGGACAGAGATGAAGGGGAAGGTCATAGTAGATGGAATGGAAAACCATGGAGGAGGGATGGGGGAGGCAGACTGGGCAGGGCCTGGAAGGTGTGCTAAGGTTCTGGGCCTCAGCCCCTGAGGAGCAATCCATGTCTTCACGTGCGTCTGTGTGCCTATTGGGCAACTTGCCTAATAATCGTAGTGTTTAATGTTCACTTCTTGCTGGAGGATTTTGGCATCATAAGGACTTTTTTATTATTTATTTTATTTATTTTTGCCCATTCTTTGGTATTTTGAAGAAATGTTAAATGATGTATCAAGTGAAAAACAGTTGTTGAAAAGTAGAAAAAAATGTTTCCATAGCAGTTTTTAAAAATTACATTATTTATAAAGGTTTAATTATAAAGTTACTCTTGGGTCTAACAGTTAAGAGCAGGCAGACTCAGATTTGAATCCCAGGTCTGTCCTTTGTAAGCTGAGTGTCACCTCCCCTCTCCAAAACTCATTTCTCATCTGGAAAATGAGAAAGCATCTATTTCACAGTATTACTGATAATTAACGGAACTAATACAAGCAAATGGTTAGCACATTGTATTAAATTAATGATAGTTCATTGTAATTATTATTCATGAGCTTTTAATTTCCTCCCATCAAGACCTGGTTCCATCCTTTGTATTTCTAATCTTGGAAAATAGCCTCACCATTCATCAAGTACTGTTCAAGCCAAAAATCCAGGAGTCGCCTTTGATGCCTCGCTTTCTTTACCCCCAAGAGCTGACTGTGTGCAGATGGCACCACTTCCGAAATCCGCCCCTTGTCAGCCAGGTCGCTGCATTTCCCCCACTTTCTCTCCTTCCAGTTCTCCATCACCACCCCCATGGCTCTGCCATGCTTGTCCCTGCCTCCCACAGTTCTTTCTCCACACAGTGGCCTCAGCGACCCTCAGGGCCTCACAACTCTGGCTCCTTCTTAACAGTTGGGTATCATTTAATTTCAGCTCCTGGAAGAATCTTCTGACCACCTACCTGTCTTAAGTCACTCTTCCCCACCTCTCACATTCTACCCCTTTCTTATCTCATCTTATCTTATCATCTTTAGCACTTCTAGATTTGAAATTATCATATTCGTTCATTTGTTTACTTATTAGTGGCTAGAATGCAAGTTCCTTGAGGGCTAAGACCCCTTGGTCTGGTTTATCACTATATCTCAAGCACATAGTAAGGGCTTGGCTAATATGTATTCAACAAAGGGATTAATATCAATACTGTTCATATAAAATTAACTTGGAAATGCCTCAAATGTCACCTCCTCTCTGAAGCCGTCTCTGATTTCCCAGGGCATTTTGTGCCTGTAGACATAGAGACACTGGCCAGCTGACCTAGGGTTGAATTGGTTTTAGGTAAGTTGGTCCAGAGTTACTGAGAGGAGCTGTGGGTTTTTCTGGGAGACCAGCTCAGCCCCGTTCCCGCTCAAGAACAGGCTGGACACAGGCAATGAGCCATGCAACCAAGCGATGGGGCAGAGAGCAAGAGGTCAGGATCAAAAACTAGAAACAATTTTCAAAAGAGGAAGAAAACTTCAACCATTGACCATCACGTAATAAAATGAGAGAAATGCCCAAGAAAATTTGCATTTAAAAAAACTGAGATCTTCCAGGGCCTGGTCATAACCAGTCAGTGTCTGATTGCTGCCTTGTAACCCATCTCTTCACCCTGTACTTGGAACCTGCTCAAATGGCTCTGCTCAGTTAGTTCCATATCCTCGGGCTGCCTAGACAATCCTCCTGGGGCAGTGGCTGGGTCGAAGGAAATGTATAAAAGAGAAAGCAAACCCTGTGGTTAATCTAGACTTAGGATTCAAAAGTATTCTGGAGCTTTGAATAAAGAGTAGATTTCTACTGAGTTAATCCACATTGCTGTAGTGACTGTGGGCGATGGACTATGGAGTCATTGGATTCACGTTCAGGTTCTACCAATTGTAAGTCATAGGACTGTAGACAAGTCACTCAACAATTCCAGGCCTCAGTGTCTCCATCTGTAAAATGGGCTAATAATGGTATGCACCTCAAAGGGATGCCTTGAAGATTAAATGAGAGAATGTATATAAAGAGCTTAGGACAGTGTCTAGCACGCAGCTAGTGCTCCTTCAGTGTCTGCTTTTGTTATTATCCTTCATCCACATTGATTGATGTTCCGTAAAACGACGTCAGAGTACATCATAATAAAGGTACATCTCAGGGAATTGAAGATTCGTTTTACCTCATCACCAATTCAAATGTCAGTACTTCTGGATTCTGGTCAACTAACCTGAAAGTTTTCTGTCCTAATGTACATAATGAAAACCAAAACACACTTGATCTGATGGGTCAGCCAGGGCTAAGGCCCCACTCTGTGCCTCCAGCCTCTCCCATCCCAATTTTTTTCTAGAGAATACTCTTTCTGAAGCACAGATCTAGGAGACAAGAAGATTATTTACATTTATCTGGAAAGAGCAAGATAGTTAATGGAAAAACCATTATAAACAATAAGACATCTTGGTATAGTGTGTAGTTACAAAATAAATATACAAAATTCAGTAGTTTTCTTATGTAGCAACAATAACCAGTACAACGGAAATAAAGAATCTGTTCCCAAAGACAGTAACAATAACAAATAAAATATTGGGAATAAATTAGATAAGAAATGTGCAGGTTCATATGAAAAATATATATGTAATCCCCAAAAGCATAGTTAGGAAGACTTGAATAAATACATATGTATCTTGTTTTTTGCCTAGAAGGACTCAAAACGATTCAACTGTCAAATATTTTTAAATGTATTGAAAATTCAACCCAATCTCAACCAAAATTCCAGTGTGATTTTTTGGGTGGAGGGCTTGTCAGCAATGTTCTAAATTTTATCTGGAAGAATGTATAGGCAAGAATAGATATCTGGGGCAAAAATGAGAAAAGAGAGAGAAATTGCACTAGCAGATATTGAGAAATATTATAAAGATAGAATAAAATAGATGCTTTGATATGGGATTCAAATTAGGCAGGTCGATATAATAGAGTAGAAAGTGCCACTTAATATGGGAACTTAGTACACTGCAAGAGACACCTCTATCAGAGGAGAGGAATGTATTATTTAATAGATGTTGTGGGCAACTGGCTGACCCTTTGGAAAAATAAAAAGGTGGATTCATACTTCTCTCACCAGAATAAATTCCAACTGGAATTAAATTTTAATGTAAAAACCCAAACCATAAAAATATTAGAAAAAACTGTGGAAGAATATTTTATAAGGATAAAGCCTTTATAAGTGGCAAATGAGACCCAGAAGCCATAATGGAAAAGATAGGCAGTTTGAGGTTTTACAGATTTTATAGTAAACACATTGCCAATTAAGTTGACAGACAAGCTTCACTTGAAGAAAAATATGACAGAGATAAGTTACTATCCATACGATAGAAATAGCTGCTGCAAATCAATGAGGAAAAAAGCAAAAAACATGAACAACATTCAAAAAGACGATGGACCTCGCAAATCATAAAAGAAATGAAAATGAGAACAATAAAATGTATTTTCCCCCTCTCACATTGACAGTTTTCAAAGATCAAATACTCAAAGTTGGCTAAGAGGTTGGGAAATAGGCATTTTTATATATTGCTGATAGAAGTATAAATTGGTTCAAGCTTTCTGAAGAGAAATTTGGCAATATCAATCAACATTTTAATGTGCAAAATGTGTAGAATACATTTCTATTCTTTTGGGGGTGGGGACTCTTTCACATCTTTTCATGTGAGAAAAATTGTGTAGTAAATAGATGCTGTGGTGTGCCTCCCAGATCCTCCTTCAGCTACTGAAAAGGTTGACAGCTGAGAGCTCAGAGCTGAGTCCCACCCCATCCAACCACACCAGGAATTGCTCTTTGCTGAAAGGAAACATCTCACCTGAGAGGTAGCATGCGTCCAAAGGCTGGTTAATGGAGGTCTCTAACCACCTAACCCTCTCGCCCCACTTTGAGGTAACTGCTCAGTCATTCCAGTTTCAGAGCTCTCTGTGGGATTGGCTGAGGCTTCTGTTGTGTCTGTATTGAGCCCAACTTCTTTCTGTGCCCAAATATGCTTCCTTCACTCCCTTGCAGATGTTGTTGCTGAGTGCATCTCCCAATAAACCTTCCACAAGCAAATGTCTGTCTCAGAGTCTGATTCCCAGGAAACATAACCTGTGATATTTGGTGCCATGGGGGATCCAAGAAGGCAGGCTTTAAAATGGGGGTTGGGAGCTGGATTATCTGCTACCAGGCTGGCAACAAGGGCTCCATCACTGCTCGTATAGGGAGCGCGGATAAACACTAGAGAGCTGTAGTGATGAAGTTACTAATCTTTGACTAATGGGAGCTGGGATGGATTGTGAGTAGAAGGGAGCAGATGGTTTGGACAATATAATAAGAGCTTGACAAATATGGGGGAAGTAGGAATTCTAAGGACAGTGGAATTGAATGACTGTTGCCTAGGGACAGTAGATGCTTTGGAAATGGACAAAGAAAAGCTGAGGGTGTTTAATTAGCAATTAAAGGCTAATTGTGGAAGCCAAGAGGGCCTCTTTGGTAGTCCCAAAAAAACAATCTAATTTCTTGAGGCCAGAAGGCAGGAAAAGCTGAGGATCGGGTCCTTGACTTCAGAGATCTTGAGTGGAAGACTTCCAAGAAAGGAGTTTCTATGAGTTAGACCTTTGTGAAGGAATAAGAGGGCCCCGAGATAGGAGATGGGATTATCTGGATTGATATACTTGAAAATCTTCTGTCCCCAGATGACTTTGAATCTTCCGACCATTGCTTAAAGGCAATGCAGAGACCTCTGATTTACAAGGAAATACATGCTTCCTTTAGGATGTGTCCCTAACTCCCCTCCTGGCCATCAAACCAATAACTAGGATTAATTCACAACATCACTCAGGGAGAAATGGGCTGGCTAGGTAAGGGAAAGGGACTGTCCTCTGTAGGAGTATAGCCATCCAGAGCTGTGTAAGAGAAAATGACATCCCTACAGTTGAGTAGGCAACCGACAAAGGTATGTCTTAAATTCAGGAATGAACAACCAGGAGTCTGAGAACAGCCACCCTAATAAAAAGCCATAATTGTTTGACCAGCTTCTGATCTTGAGTCAGTTCTCAGACCTAGAACCCTAGACTGGAGCAGAGGCTGGATGTCCAGGAGAAAGTGGCAGGTGAATATGATCAGGATGCCCCCAGCCCTTTGCCAGAGGGACCTATAGCCATTTACTTGGGTCACTGAACACTGTAGACTGGGATATTCCTAAACATGTTGAGGACTATTAGACACAAGGCATGAGTTGACACTGATACTCAGGGACTCGAAGGATCAAAGAATCATCATGGGCCTTCTGTTAAAATGGGGGCATATGGAAGCCAGGCCAGCTCAGTGGGCCCATTTTGTCTATGGTCTCAAGATCATTTGCCCAAACCCCAAAAGTATCACTGCAATGTCTATATTTAGAAGTTGGCAAAACACATTGGTTGCTTAGCACATGGAGCATGGCCCAAGTGGATACTTTTGAAACTGCTTCCCTCATCCCAAGATAGTAAACAAATTTAAAAACAAAACAAAACAAAAAACAATATTGTATCCCAGAGTTGGGGTGAGGGACGGAGAGTAGCAGCAATTGGTACCCCTCTTAAAGTTCCAAAGGATGCATGGATGGTGGTCTCCATCATATTTCCATTTAATTCACCAGTCCAGTCCCTATAAAAGCCAGACAGATCCTGGAGGATGATAATGGACTACTGCAAACTTTACTGAGTAGTAGCCTGTCTTGTAGCTACTGTGCCAGATGTGGGGTTTTTTTTTTAGAACAGATTACTATGATTTCCGTATTAATATTATATCAGACCAGCCCTTTCACCAGAGGGACCTACAACCATTTACTGGGCTAACTGGACATTGGTGAATGTGTGTGTTTTTCCCCCATCTGTTAAGAGAAGCAGAAACAGTTTGTATTCACTTGGAAGGAACAACTGTATGTTTACTGTCTGGCCCCAGGGCTGTGTTAATTCTTCGCCCCTCTGTCATAATACAATCTGAAAGTAGTGGGCCATCTAGACACTCTGCAGAACAATGTACAGAGTCCGCTGCATTGATGACATGTTAATCAGACCAGATGAACAAGCAGTAGCAAATGCATTGGAAGCCTTGGTGCAATGGGTGCTCCAGGGGGTGGGAGGTAATTGTAGAAGATTCAGGAGCCATATTAGTGATGTTTTGGGGGTCCAGTCTGATCCTGGTTTAGGGCATTCCAGGAACCTCCTCTAACGTAAAGGAGAAACTATTGTACAATGTCTGGTCAGCCTCTCAGGTTCTAGAGGCAGCATATTTCACAGGTGTTCCAGCCCATGTATCAAACAACATGAAAAGCTGCCAGCTGTGAGTGGAGACCAGAGTGGAATCTGTCTACAGCAGATCCAGGCTGTAGCGCAAGAAGCCCAGCTGCTAGCGCCGCACAACCCAGTAGAGTCTATGGTCTTGGAGCTCTCCATGGAGAGGAAAGGTGCTGTGCAGAATTTATGGCAAGCCCCTATAAGAGGATCCCAATGTAGACCTCTGAAGTTCTGGAGCAAGGCCATGCCAGCTGCAGTGGAAAATGATACACCCTTCAAAAACAGTTCCTGGAATACTACGTTCTGGGAGAGATGGAATACACGACTATGGGACATGGAATCTCCATGAGACCAGAGCTGTCCATCATGAGCTGAATTCAGACAGTATTGCAAAGATGTAAGTTTGGGTTGGAACAGGGGGTACAAATAAACTGCACAAGGAAATAACCTGGTCCCCACATCACCCAGCATTGTTCCACTGGCAACTCTCCCTCAGCTCTCATCCTATGTTTATATGTAAGGTCTCTAATAACCACCTGAGAGAGGAAGGAAGATGTTCACACATGGGTTAGCTTGATGTGTGCGGCCTAGCTGCAGATGGACCCTAACTGTATACGGCTCCACTCAGGGTAGGTCCTGGAAAACCATGATGAGGGGAAATTACACCCCCTGGGTAGAGTTTTGGGCATGGACCTGGTCATCCATTCACTGCAGAAAGAGACATGACTCAAGGGGAGAGTATATATGGACTTACAGGCAGTGGTGAGTAAGTGGTGAACAGTCAACTGGCTGTTCAGGAGCTTGGGAGGAGAAAATTTGGAAGATTGGGAACAAGGAGGTCTTGGGAAGAAATATAGATGGATTTAAGGGCATGAAGTATGACGATCTTTCCATTGTATGATAAGGCCTGCCAGAGCGTGTCTACCTCAGAAGAGGCATAAACAACCAAGCAGACAGAATGACTCAGCCAGCGACAGATGATGCAGCATCCCAGAGTCTACATGACTGACACTTGAATGGCATAGCCATGATGGCAGGGATGGAGGCTATGCAAGGCAGGGATCCTGTTCCTCAAAGCTCGCCTAGCTATTGCTGCTATGTAATGGCAAACCTGCCAGCAATGGTACCAACCCTGAGCCCCTGATATAGCACCTTCCCTCAAGGAAACCAAACAGCCACTCAGTGGCGATGACTGCCTTGGATTCCTTCCACTCAAGAACAAGCAGCTCTGTCTTGACTGAAAGTGACACATAATCAAGGTATGAATTTTTCTATTCTGCTCACAGAGATTTAGCCAACACCTACTAGTATGCAAGTTCTAGCTGTGTGTTCGTCCATCCATAAAGGATCCTGCAAAACATTGCACAGGAGGACCAAGGGACCCACATTAGAGCAAAGGAGGTACAGCCTCCTTCCTCCATCTTCGGAGTGCATCGTTCCAATCTCTGCTTGGATCCTCACATCTCTCTGACTCTGGTCCTCCTGCCTTCTTCTTCTAAGGGCCCTTGTGAGTATACTGAGCCCACGCCGGTAATCTAGAATCATCTCCCCATCTTAAAGGCCTTAAGTTAACCACAGCTTCAAATTCCCCTTTGCCAAGTAAGGTTCTGGGGGATTAAGATATGGATAACTTCGTGGGTGAGAGTATCATTGCTTCTACCACAAATGGGAACCCTGGCAGCCACAGGCATCAAGTCAGCCAAGCATCAAGTGTAGGTAGGGAACTATAGTTCTTATATACTACAATTTGAAATCTGCTAAGCTGATCTGCCTGATCTTGGCTAGGACAGAGAGCAGAGAAAAACTGTTAATGTAGAGCCATAGAAAAGCTAATGGCTTGGTGAGAGCTGAGACTGGAGATGGTGGGGATGCTGGGCAGGGAAAGTAGCTCTGCACAGGTGGGTGATGGAGAGTGTATGATGCAGAGCCTGACAGAATAGCACTGTTGTGTTGGTAAGACAGCACCAATCATCAGCCTTCAAGCCAGGGTCCATAGTGGACCCCAGCCACCTCGCCAGCACCATGAGAACACAGGAGAAACTGTGGCTTCTGAGAGCCCATGCTGCAGCAAGGGGTCGTTTCTTAGGGCCTCATTGCTCAGGGAATGATGGGGTGATAATAAGGACCCTCTCTCATGGAGCTGCCACAAGCACCCATGAATGATGGGCATTAAGGGTGTCACGTGATGTCAGGCACATAGTAGGTGCTCAGTGAGTGCTAGCCACTGAGGCAGTGGCAGCCATTTGTCCACAGATTCATGCTTCCCTTCCAGAATGCAGTCATTGCTAGCAAACAGCAATCCAGCTAGGGACTACATTTCCCAGCCTCCTTGCACCTGTGTGTGGTCATGTGACTGGTTCTGGCCTCTAGAATGTGGGCAGAAACAATGAGTTCTTTCCAGGCTGGGCCCATACAATCCCTCCTGAGGGTCCTCTATACCCTCTCTCTCTTGTCTGCTGGCTGAATATTGATGCCCAGGATGACCTTTAATCATAGAGGGTGAAGCTGGCAGAGCCTCCATTCACCTGGGGTCCCTGAGTACATAGAGCTATCCTCTCCCTGTATCCTGCTGCCATTTAGACTTTAGGTGAATGAGAAATAAACTTCTACAAGTTAAAGCGGTAAGGTCTTGGGATTTACTCTATCTGTAATATCAACTAATTGTACCATAACTGATCCAGTTACTTGGCCATGTGGTGATGCTGAAAATGCACCCCAAGAAATAAAATTGTCATGAAGCTCAGAGAGGAGACTCAACATATCTAAAAATAAAAGGATGGGGTAGTGCAGTTATTATAACCCTCAGGTGCTAGGACTGACCCTATTGGGACAGTTTGGAGGCATACAGGCTAATTGTTGTACCTCGGGTAAATGGACAGCTCCAAACCATTAAGCCCTGCCTATGTGCTAACACTTGCCTTGTTTTACCTCATTAACCCTTATGAGGCAGGTACCGAGTTTATGTCCATTTTACAGAGGACCCTCCATAAAAACCTCACAGAGACGTTGTGATTTTCTTAAGGTTGCACAGCTAGGGAGCAGAGGGGCTGGGATTCAAGCCCAGGGCACCTGACGTCAAGCCATGCTCTCAACCCCCGTGCTTGTCCCCCTCCACAGCAGAGTGGTGTGAGATAGGCGGATTGTCAGGCTCATAAGGAGATTTTTAGTTTCAACAGTGAACAATTGCCCAGATGTGGCTAAAGGCATCATATTAAGGTGCTTATAATCAGATTTGTATAATCAGCGAAGAAGATCCTAAGGAGAGGGCTCTAATTTATGATTCTGGGGCCAAGAAGTCTATAAGATTTGGGTTAAAAGACAGAAAGAGGGGGTGACCTGGCCTATATTCCCCACCCACTTCTTCTGTCTGGCCAACATCATAAAGTTTCTGGCATTTTAAGTCTTGGCTTTTTACCTTAAACAAAAACAAAACAATGAGGCTTATTTACCATATTTCAGGTTTTGAGATTTAGGGGTTCACTGCTAAATAATCGTGTGGGGATTAGGACAGGGGTGAACTCTCATTACAAATGTCAATATCTTTGGGTCCCAGATGCCCTAAGATCCATCTAACAAGAGTCTGTATTTCATAAGCAAGTGTCAATACTAGGGCATATTACTATCTGTATCCATTATCTATTGTCACAATAATGCTGAGCAACAGCCACAAAGACTTGGACACATGTGATGAGAAGGGTGTGAAGGGTTCTGCTCATCTGGGCTGGCCTGGGCTGACCTGGGCTGCACTGCAGCCAGCCATGGGGTGTCTGAATAGTTCTACGTTGGCTGGATCTGTGCACGTGTCTGGAGCTGGCTGGTTTTCTGCTGAACCCGGAGGGCCTCGTCTGTGATGACTGGGCTGACTCAGTTATCCTCCCGCAGGATAGCCTGGACTAGCCTCTTGGCAGGTGCAGAGATGCGAGGGAGGACTGGAAATATGCAGGTGCGTTTTGAAGTATGCCCTTGTGTCATATCTGTTAACATCCTCTTGGTCAAAGCAAGCCATGGTCAGAGAGGAAGGACACTAAAAAAGTACAGAGGGTGAGAATATAGGTAAAGGTAAAGACTTTGGCAGGGGGGCAAGGGGAGGTGTCACTAATGCCATCGATCTATCACAAAACCTATCATTTATTGTGCAATTACTACAAGTCGCGTCTTGAGCCAGGACCTTTATACACACCATCTTCAGTACTCATGAATATTATCATACTGTCCCTGACTTAAAGCCTCAGAGAGGTGCAGTAACTTGCCCAGGGTCACAACAGAGCTGAGGTTGGAATTCCAGGGCCTCTGACTGCAGTAAGCGATCTTTCCGTACCAGCACGTGGCTTGGCTATAAATATTTTAATACTAATTTGGAGGATGTATCACACCATCAGTGTTTAAATTTCTAACTTAAGCAGGAGAAGGTTTGAGGCTTGGTTGGTTTGTTAGTGTGCACATTTTAAATATAAAGTTTTAATAGAAGATGATGAACCCCAAATAACAAGAACAGTAATTGTAATAAATAACAAGAGCTCATTATGTGACAAGCTCTGTGCTAAGAACTTCCCATATATTACACTTCATTTGGGCCTCGCAGTTACCTTATATAAAAGTTTTATTTCTCCCTCCATTTTACAGGTGAGCTAGGAGAGGCAGAGCTGGGCTCTAACACAGGTAGGTGACGTCAGAGTTAATGCTTCTAACCATCTTGCTAAATGGCTCCCTACCTTTGTTATTCAGTAGAACGTAATGTGTTTGAGGCCTACTTTGGGGACAGTCAGCCTGGTCCCTGGGAGTCTCTCCCTGTGCGTCTTTACAGTGCCCCTCTTTTGCTCAGGTGGTTGATCTCCCCGGGCAGGGATAAACCACGCCTGAGGTAAGACTGATGGCTCCGGTGGAGGGGAAGTTTCCAAAGCTACAGCTGGGAAATCACGCTGGGATGTGGTTGGGGGCGGGTTGTCCTTCTCATGGAGTGAACAGGCGCTGGCCGCAGGGACCTGGCTTCCTGGCAGCGTAGCCTCCAAGATGGATGACCATGGCCTTCAAGGCTGGACAACCTCTTCTCAGGCCTTTGATGCTGAAAGCAGAACAAATGTGAGCCGGCCGCCCAGCCACAGCTGCCTCTCATTAGGGCCTGCTTCCTACAGCCCAGGACAAGGTGGACCCTCGAGGTAAGCCAGGGCAAATGCCAGATGTGTCTGCCACAGCTGGCTGCAAAACCTTGCTCTTGACTTCTCGCCCCCAGACCTTCTTCCCAGCCCCCCACCCAACCACCTCTGGTTCTTCAAGCAAGAATCTGAAGTCTGCGTTGGTCCCCCATCCCACTACCACCACTCTCCATCATATTATATATCCAATCCATCAGCGAATTCCATCAGCTCTGCTTTCAAGATTTGTCTTCTGTCTAACCACTCTCTCCATCTCCACTGACATAACCTGGTCTGGGCCACATGATATCTCTCCCGGACGATTGCAGTAGCCTGCTGTTATGGGTTCAATTTTTCAAAAATATGTGAATTCATACATAGAAGCCTTAGCCCCTCCCCAGTACCTCAGAATGGAACTTTATTTGGAAATAAGGTCATTGCAAATATAATTAGTTATGATGAAATCATGCTGGAGTAGGATGGGCCCCAAATCCAGTGTGACTGGTGCCCTTAGAAAAATGAGAAATTTGGGCGTAGACGTACACACAGAAGAAGGCCGTGTGAAGATGGACTCAGAGATCAAGGGGAAGCTTCAATAAGCCAAGGAGCGCCAAAGATTGCCAGCAAACCACCAGGAGCCAGGAGAGAGTCATGGAAGATTGTCCCTACGGCCTTCAGAAGGAACCAACTCTGCTGATTCCTTCATCTCAGGTTTCCAGCCTCCAGAATGGTGAGACAATAAATTTCTGTTGGCTCAGCTGCCCACCCTGTGGTTCCTCGTTGCTGCAGCCCTTGCAAATGAAGACACCTTCACACCAGATTCTCTGCCTTCTCTCTTGCCGCTCTCCCTCCCCCATGTGCACATTGCACTCCATGGAAAACACATATTTTAGAATTCCAGTTTCGACCGTGTAATTCTCCTGCTTTGAATTACACCCTGGAGGACCTGGTCCTGTCCAGTTCTCCGCCTTCCTCTCGTCCTCTCTGTCGCCAGCCCACTATGTCCACTCACACTAGCCTCCATGCCAGTCTTAAACATGCCAAGTCCTCCCAGATGAGGACCTTTGCACATGCTATGCCCTCCCCACTCTTCCAAGTCTTTGCATGGCCACCTTGTTAAAAGAGCCAGAGAGACATGGACATCAATGACATCACTGTGACGAGGAGGAGAACACCAATAGACAAAGGGGAGGGACAGGAAGGAAGGTGACAGAAGGTTGAGGGGCCTGTGCGCAGCTCACAGCCTCTGAGAGGAGAGGTTTGATCTTCACGGATTTTTAGGTTTTCTTGTGAAGATCCAGACTCTTGCCCCAATTCTTCTCTAGGGAGTTGTGTAATCTTAGATGAGACTCTGCTATTGTGATGTGGCCCTCAGTTTCGCCCTCTGTAAAATGGTTCTGTACGTGACCTCATTTCATTCTCCTGGCAACAGTGTAAGATAGGGGTTGTCTCCACAAGAGGTGCTATTAGTATCTTCGTTTGTTAGAGGGAGAAACTGAGGCTGAGGTCGATGAAATAACTTGCCCAAGATCACCCAGCATGAGCAACGGCAAAGCTGGGATGTAAACCTAAGTCTCCCTGGATCTAGAATTCACATCCTTGGCCATGGTGATCCAAGAATCTGGGCTCATGACTGTCCACATCTATAAAATGGGCAGATGTCTGTGGAGGTGTTGGTGCATCCATCCAGTGTCCTTCCATGGAGACTGGAGGCCCACATGGATTTCCTGCAGGTGGAAAAGCACCTGACAAGCACGCACATGCTAGATCAGGTGTTCACTGAACACATTCTGTGCCCTCTGCTCTGTGGCTTACGCAGGGGAGAAATCCCAGAGCCACACAAGCCCCATGCCCGGGCTCTCTCCAGATGGTCAATGGTTGCTGCTCTCCGCGAGAGGCATAAACAGCTGGAGAAACCTCTGAGATGTTGTCAGGTGGAGATGTTCTCAGGTGGGCTCCATGTTTTCAACTTTATAGCAGCTCTGGGTATTAAAAAAAAAAAAAAGGATAAGCAAGATCACAGAATCAATGTGATTGGAGCAACATTTCAATCTACTGTAAAATGCTTTTAAATATTGCATATTACTAATGGGAAGCCCCCCGGTACAGCTGACGTGAGGATAGCAGCTGTGACGAGCAGCCAGCCTGTGTAGGGGCCAGGCTCTGAGCTAAGACCATCACACGCACATTCCAATTTAGATCTCAGACAACGTCCCGAGGTAGATGGCAGTATTCCTACACCCATTTTACAGACCAGGAAACTAAGCTCCATCATTGGTGGACCAGGGAGCCCACACTTGCCATCACTCGGGATTCATGGCAGGCTGATAAATGACATCTTTATTAATATGTTTTTCTATAACTTTCTTAACCCTTTGACACTCCCTGCTTCCCACCTGCAAACTCTGTGACTTTGGCTTAAAGTGCCTGTAGCTATTATCCCCAAAGGGGTGTCACAAGTAACTGAGAAAGTAAAAAGATTCCAAAATTCTATAATTCACTGCAATTTAGGTGAAAAGTTGAGCAATTTGGGAAGAGGGTTTGTTTCAGGGACAGCAGAGGTTGGGCGAGGTAGTAGGAGGCCTTGTCTGAGAATGGGGGCTCTGCCAGCACTGGGGCAGAATCTGGAGAAGGTGGGGAACACAGCCCCCTTTACACTGGGAGATGGGCGAGCGGAAGGAAGCAGTGCCTTCCTTCCCCGGGGAAAACCCAGGCAGGCTTGGATGCAGTCCTTTGTTCCAGCAAGGTGTGACCATGGCTGCCTAAAGGGACCTCTACCCCCTGGCCAATGTCCCTGAGCAAGCAAGGCTTGGAGCAAGGGCACAGAGCTAGCTGTGTGAGGTCTCCCATGGCCTGGAGAGCCTCTAGGTGGTTGTCCAGGGACACCTCCCCACTGCCTCTGCGGGGCTCAAGTCAGAAGACAGAAGACAGAAAGATCGTGGCCCAAAGTGGGGCCTGGTTGGGAGGTGTCGAGAACCTCAAGCTTTGAAGAGCTGGCAAGGAGAGGCCAGAGGAGGCCAAGCTGCCTCCAGGGGCACCAGCCTGCCTCAGGGGCTGACGGCTGGGAAGGATGGGGCAGTGGACTCAAACTGAGTCATTCCCAGACCCCACTTTGGCCCAGTAAAAGCCTGAGAAACTCATGCTGTCAGTGTGTCTGCCTGGATGCGATGACGTTTTATTGCATCAGCAGAATGAGTGGTCCGGATAGAAATTACAGGTTCATCACAGAAGAATGAAGAAGTTACATTTATTTGCATACTTGAGTGTTATAGACCTGCCTCACTGTTCCACCTTACACTGAGTTGGTTTCTGCTAGAATGTCCAGTTCTCTGCACATCCACCCACCTTACACACACACACACACACACACACACACACACACACACACAGAAGAGTCTCTCTCAGGTCTTGCGTGATAGGCAGAAAATGGCCTCCCAAATATGCCCATGTCCTAACTCCCGGAGCCCGGGATATGTTACATGACAGGAGAATTAAGGTTTGTCTGGCATTGGGCAGCTCCCAAAGTCCAGTTCCCATGAGGCAGGAGCAGAGCAGGACGGCACTTTCTGAGCCTCCTTAGTCTTCTCTGAGGCAGGGCCACTCACCTCCCCCCACTCAACTGCTCCTGCCCCTAAGGCTCCAATGTGGGCTGGGAGAAGGAAAAGGGGTGGGGAGGGGTCTGCTGAAGGTAGCAGAGTGTATTACACCTCGTAAAACCATGCAAACTGGGGCGCAGAGAGGTACTGCCTTCGGCACTTTCATCTCCTGTCAATAAAGCGTTATCAGCACTGAGCTGGGTATTTGGCTGTTAATTCCAGATGTGGCCCAAGGCCCCTCGCCAGCAGGGCCCCTTTTCCCTTGCCCTCTTCCCACGCAGGCCGCTCAGGGTGGTGCTGGGCGAGATGAAGGAGAGGGACCAAAGGCCTTTCAGGATTGTGTCCTGGGGTCGCAGGAGCCAGGCCAGTGCCATCAGGCTGGCGGAATGTCATGGATGCAGAGATTCCTGCCTCACGAGGCAGAGAAGGAGCTGCTAGTGCCTCCAAGATTCTGTCTGTCCCTGCTGAGATGTGGGGAGTGGGGGTCACTCTGAGCTGGGTGCTGGGAGGCCTGCACCCCAGGGATGTCCTTGACCTGAACGGCGATCTTAGGCAAGTCAATTTCCTTTTCTGGCTTCAGTAGTCTTGGTAAAATGAAAGGAGCTCTAGTTTCTTTTGTTACTTGGTAACTATGTATTAAGCCCATAGTGTGTGCTGGTTTCTGTGTAGTCTTAGGAGATGCAGGGTAGACAAATGGCAGGGCTCTCTACTCTTGCAAAGTACTCATTCTAGTGGATAGAAGCATTAAATCCCACATAAACTATAAAGAAGCAAAATACCCAGACTGTGAGAAATGCTGGGCGAGAAAGGAAATAGAATGATATGATAGAGGACATCTTAGGGGAAGGAGCTTGGTTAGAAAGGTGGTCAGGATGTCCTCTCTGAAGAGGGAATGTTTGAATGGAGCCAGGTGGGAAGATATACAGGAAGAGCATTTTAGGCAGAAGGAACAGCGAGTGCAGAGTCTTCAGGGGGGAATGAGCTTAGAGCATTAGAGGAACAGAAAAGCTGCTGTGGCTGGCATGAAGTAAGTGAGAGAAAGACGGGTAGGAGATGAGGACAGTCCAATTAGTAGGGGTCATATTTCCTAGTATTTATTAGGACCAAGCCAGGTGCAGGGCAAATACGTCCAAAGATCCATAGCTTGGGGCTGGTGTGGCACCATACAGGGTCACTTCCCCGGCTCCTTCCATATTTCTACTCTGCATTCTCATGACTCACTCCTCATAGTCCAAGATGGCCACTTGAGCTCCAGACATCAGGTCCACTTTCCAGTTATCCAGGAAAAAGAAATAAAAACAAAGGAAGGCAGCCTTTCTCCTGTTCTGGGCACTGGTCAGTAGTCAAACACAGCATTTCTGCTCACATCTTTGTTAGCAGGAATGCTGGGACGTGTGCTCTTTATTCCAGATGGTTACATGCCCAGATAAGAATCAGGGGTTATATTGCCTCAGGAGGAAGGGGAGAATAGGTTTGCCAGTTGAGATAGACAACTGGCAAACCATCCTCCACAAAGATCCACATCCAACCTATCACCAAGTCCTGCCCATTCAACCCAACTATACCCTGAATCCATCCTCTTCTCTCCATCACCCCTGTCACCACCTTAATCAAAGACCCTCTCTTCCCGTGTTCACTGCAGTAACCTCTAGACGGGTCTTCCATCCATTTTCCACAGAGCAGCCATTGCCATCTAAAAGTCACTGGTTCTGTGTAAAGTCCTAGGGTAGCTTTCAGGATAAAAATAATAAAGTTCCAAATCCATGACATGGCCCTGCAATGACCAGGCTCTTTACTCCCTACCCCCCTTTTTCTGGTTCCTCCTGCCACATTGGCCTTCTTTCAAAGTTACCACGTAATTCAGGCTCCTTCCTGTACAAGGCCTTTGCATATGCAGTTCCCTCTGCCAGGAGTGCTTCCCCTGTCCCCTTTCTCAGTCGATGAAATACTGTTTAAGAGGGCTTTCCTACCACCCTACCCTAGACAGCATTATTTGCTCCCACACCACCCTGCACATCTCATTTTATGTGATACATAAAATGTACCACAGTTGCAATTAATTAATTATTCCATGTTGGCTCTCCTGCCAGAACACCCACTCCTGGGGACAAGGAATATATCACATTCACAGGGTGTGTGTGTGTGTGGGTGTATCCCAATAAATACTACATTGAACTTCTCTGTCTATCCCTGCACCCAGCCCTGCACCAGCTGATGCTGCTCAGTCCTGAAGAGAGACACGCAAACATCTGGGAGTTGTATGTGTTCATGGTGGGACTCCATTTGTATGGGCTACTCACTGCTTGATAATCCTTGTGTCTCTTTAAAGGGGCCTTAATAGTTTCACAGAGAGCTGGGTTCTCAGCCACACTTACATGGCAGAGCCCATCTCTGAGTGTCAGCAATAAGATTAAACCTCACCTGAGACTGCCAACAGGCAGAATTGCAGAAGGCAACAGAGGGAGGTGAGATCAAGGACCTGGGAGGGGAAGGGGGGGTCTCAGCAGGGTTTGAAGGAAGCCAGGTTGGTTTACAGTGAGCTCACAGAGGCAGGCAGCATCCAGACCAGAAGCCCAACCAACCCGGGCTTTCTTTAGGCCTCTTTTGAGGAATAATCCTCTTGAGCTTTTAGAGGACTTTTCATTGAAACTTATATTTGATCAGAATGGTCAAGATGAGCTGGACTCACCCATACACCGCTGTATGGCCATACTGGGCAATTTCCTTCTACTCACTGAGCCTGCCTTAGTTTCTCCATCTGGAAAAGGGGGTGGTTGGATGGAAAGATCCTGAGAGTCCTTGCAATTAGTTCTCATGTTGATAAAACTCTGAGCTTTTGACTATCTCTGAAATACGCAGGAGACCTATTTAGGTGTGACTCTGTTAGTCAGGCTAGGTTTAGGCTGTGCTGCAGTAACTGATCAACCCTGACATCCAGGCAGCTTAGCACAATAACGATGTATTTCTTGCTCGCATAAAGTCTGTTGTATGTCGGCAGCATCGCCTGTAACATGTGGTCCACCAAGGTCGAGGAGCAGGAGAGAGGAACATGAGGAATGGATGCTGGCTCTCATTGCTTCTGCCTGGAAGGGGCACCCATAGTTTCCATTCACAGTCCACTGGCTGAAGGAGCCCTGTGCAAGGGATTCCAGCTGCAAGGGATTCTGGGAGATGGAAGGGGCACTTGCAATACGTGGTGGGTCCACCTGTCTTTGACACAGTCCATGACGTGATGTTGGGGTGGTGAGCATTTGTGGTAACACATAAGCATTGAGCACCTTTCCGGGTGTGCCCCAAAGCTGGGCTTCATCCCATATTCTCTCCTTTGTCATACTCCCCTGTCAGCTGACACGCAGAGACCTCCAACCTCTCCTCCACACCCACCAGCCCTCAGCTGAGCATCCAGTACCTCAGAAACATCTGGACTCCCTCTTTCCCAGTGGGAGACATGGAGATGGCCACAGATGGTGTCTCCCCAATTCTGGGGCATCCTTGGTATGACTAAGGGGACATCTGTTCTCCCTTTGTCTGTAGGATGGTCAAAGTGAATAACAAAGGGGAGCAGTAGTTTAACTAGAGAGAAACATCTGAAATATTTAACTTGCTATGTTTGTCATTCATTCTCCCACCACAGTCCCTCCATCCATCCATTCAGTTATTCAAGCCATTTCACACCAGACATGGGATGGCACTTTGAAGGGCAGTGCCCCTAAAATGTGCAGAGTATTGTTTAGGGTACAAGAGCACAGTATAGGGGACTTGTCCTTGGAAACACGTCTAACTGGCTTGCTGAGACTAAATATAAGAGAGTAACCATAACGACGACCAGGATGCGAAGACAGCTGCCATCTCCTGAGTGCCTGTGAGCTAAGCACAAGGTTACTGTGCTGAGTGCCTTACTCATATGATTGCCTTTAGCCTCAAAACCATTCCAGTGAAGCAAGAACTATTATCCCCACTTTCTCAGTAACTCAGTGTCCAAAGCCATAATATTGGTGTCAGGAAAGTTGGCTGTGCCAGGTGTGCCCAGGGAAGGTGGTGGTGTCTCCATGGACCATTTCCATAGTTTGACGGAGGCATTGTTCCTCACAGCATAACTTCTGAGTCTGGTTCCATCACTTGTCTGCTTAAATTAGCCACGTTTGGGTTCTGTTGCTTGTCACCAAGCAGCGCCGTGTCATTGGCATCAGCCAATGGAGAAATGTCCCAACAAATATGGGGAGGGGCTTGACAGCCCTCAAAGGTGCCATCTTTTCCTTCCACTGGGTCGGAGGCCACACCCACTCTCCCCGGATTATTGGGGTGGGCCTCCTTGGCTGCTCCTCACATCGTGGTGGCACACAGCCACCAGAGGGCGCTTTCCAACATGGAAACTGATCCTCCCATCCTCACTTGCAAAGTGGGGTGACCTGTGGGACTAAGGATTCCTCCTCCATCAGGCCCTCTAGGCCCTTCCCACCTGCCACGATGTGCTTGTGGCTGCAGCGCCAGCCCTGCTTTCTCTTGGCCACCTCTGGACTGCTCTCCAAATGAGCCATTGGCCTCCAGCCTCGGAGCCTTTGTTCACACTGTGCTACCCAGTAAATAGTAGTTGAATGTTGAGTCCTGTGTTCATCTTGTCAGCATCCAAGCTATCTAACACAGTGCCTGGAACATATTGAGCTCCCAATAAATGGTTGTTGAATTAACTGAATTAAAATTAGATGGGCCTTTGAGTAGTCATCTCATTCAGAGGTCTCCAACACGGAGCCCATAGGCTGGATTCAGTTGGCATCGTTTAAAATTCTATTTGAACGAACTGTCAGCATTGTTTAAAAGAGGGGTTCCACATAGGAATGAATCTCACTTTCTGACTTCTTTTCACTCAGCAGGAGAGCTGCCCCTACCCGCTTCCCAGGCCCGACTCTGACAATCATCCCGTCAGTTTGAGCTGAGTGGAGGCCACTCCTCACAAGCAGAGTGCATGTTCTCCATTTTTCTATTGCGCCTACCCAGCCCACTTCTCTCACTTATGTAAAATCTCTCCCGGGCTCCTGCAGGCGTGCACATTTTGAGTCTCTGATCCATTTGAAGCCTTATTTTACTAGTGGACATAGATGACCTACTAAGGGTTCGAGCAAGGCTGCATTTAGTGGCAAAGCTGGGGCAGGGACCAAGGTCCCTGGGTGCTCGCTCGCTCGGCTCCGCCATCTGCCTCACGTTCTCCACGCACCCTTCCCCGTGCTAGGAATTGGCCCTGCACGCACCCCACACGTGCTTGGAATCTCCGTTTTGGATTTGCCTTAAGCTCCTTTTGCTACAAGGTTGGGATGTTTTAGGGCCTCCTAAGTCTACATCAGCTTCTTCCATTACCACCCCCAACGAGGTCCCTAGTGCCCCCGAACTGGGCGTCCAGAGCCACATCCATCACGGACAGTGAGCTGTCAGCACGACCACGCGCTCCCTCAAAGGCCTGAATCCAGAATGGATTTATCCCAGGGGGACCTTGTTATGCTTTTATGTCTTCAATTCATTAGATTTTCTGTCAGCAGCATAAATCAGGGCCGGACCCTCTTCTCACACACTAGGGAATGGGGAAGACACAGGGGGAACAGATAGAAAACGCACGGACGCCTAGCTGTGGCGTACGGTGATCATACCGCCCTTATATTTAGTCCTTTGTCTTTTTATATTTATAAAGGTCTCAGAGGGATCCTTAGGAGGAGGAGAAGAAGGGGAGAGTAGATGGGGAGACTGAGGCCAAAATTGCTGCTTTTCCCATAATCCTACCAGGTTGCCGCTAATGTCCCCCAACTCCATAGTCAAAAAAAATCTCCCCTTTCATTCTGCCCTAGCACACCTAAGGGGAGTTATCTTTAAAACAAAAAACAAAACAAAACAAACAAAAAAAGCCATGTTAAACCTTCAGTAGCTCCCCGTGGCAATGATTAAACAATCCAAACTCCCGACCAGGGTCTTGCAAGACTCGCTTGGTCTGGCCTTTCCTTCTGTCTCATCTCGCCTCGTATGACCTCCCCCTTGGACGGATAGGTTGCAAAAACTCTTTTCATTTCATTCATTCGCGTATTCCTTCATTCATTTGTCAATTGCTTAATGAGCACCTGCTAGGTGCCAAATACTTTTTTTTTTTTTTTTGCAGGATGGTTTTATTTTTAGAATAAGTAGTAACTAGTTTTGGCACCAACTGCTTTTTACAAGCCCTTGGAGCGCAGTAGTGAACAGACCAAAAAATCCTGCCTTTACAGAACTTATATTTTAGTGCGAGAGGGACATCACAAATAAACACATATATTATATATCAGAATGTGATGGAGGCTATAAAAAGAAAGCAGACTAAGGGATAGAGTGAAAGGGAGATGTTTCAGACGGGGTGGCCCAAGGTGACCTCTTTGAGGCCATGTCATTAGGGCAGAGACCAGAGGGAGTGAGTCACTTGGATAAAAGGAGGGAGAGTGCTCCAGGGAGAGATGACAGCAAGTGCAAGGGCCCTAGGGTGGGAGTGTATAAAGTGTGTTCAAGCAAGCGCAAAAAAGCCCATGTGTCAGGCAAAGGGTGGGACAGGAATAAAGTTGGAAGAAATGGCCAGAAGCCAACTCATGCAGGGCCTGTGGGGCATGGTAGGGACTTTGGGTGTATTCTGGGTGTGGCGGAAGCTGTGAAGGTTTAAACTGGGGTGTGGCATGCTCATCTTTATATTTTAAAAGAATCATTCTGTGTGCTATCTTCCCGTGGGGATAGGCCACAGGAGGGCCCAAGTGGGTGCTGGAAGCAATCCAAGCTGGGCTTCAGCTGGGGCCAGGAGAGACTGGAGAGGGAGGACCGGGTTGGGGGTTCTTGGCATCAGAAGAACCGAGGCTCAAGTTTTATACCTTAGGTATTTGTCTGGGGCACACACTGTGACATTATACCACCTCTATTTTCCATGTTATTATCACCTCCATTGAGCTATCCTGCTGTCCAGAAACCCCCATGGGCTTGGAGTCCCATATCACACTCTGACTCTACCACCCACACTGTTTCAGATGAAAGAGTGTTAGGGTCACGCCAGCATGACGATGGACTAGATGAAAAAAATGCTTTTCTAAGAATGGAGAGTGTAATGGTAGGAATTTTGGTCCTCATATCCCCAAACTCATATCATCCAGTCAGCGGCCGCTTCTAGAATGTGGGCCCGCCTCCCTCAGAGCCTCACCCTCCCATCCTTTAGAGCAGGGGTGTCCACTCCCACCCCAGCCTCCACAATTCATATGTTGAAGCCCTAACCCCCAATGTGATTATATTTAGAGATAGGGCTTTTAGGAGGTAATTAAGGTTATACGAGGTCATAAGGATAGGATCCTAATCAGATAAAATGGGTGGCTTTATAGGAAGAGAAAGAGAGGAAGGACTACTCCCACCCATGAGCACACAGGTCATGTGAAAACATGGGGAGAAGGTGGCTGTCTGCAAGGCAGGAAGAGAGCCCTCACCAGGAATCAAATGGCCAGCACCTTGATCTTGGACTTCTGAGCCTCTAGGACTGTGAGAAATAAATGTCTGCTGTTTAAGCCTCCCAGTCTGTGGTGTTTGGTTATGGCAGCCTGAGCTAAGACGAGGGGCCTGCTAAGTCTTTGGATCACGCACCTCTTCCCAGCAATAACAACACTGAGCACACACCCCTCACACACACTGTATGTATAGCCACTTATAAATTTCATACATATACCACATTTCTACCATCAATCTGTATGTAAATCATCAGAGCAAATGTTAGCTTCTTACTTTTAAGATGAAAAAAATGAAAATCAATAGAAGATCTGCTATTTTCTTCGTGTGCCGCACTGGCTCCTCCTGTCCACTCTGCCTCAGCGACATTGTCTTAGAACTCAACCTCTGTTCTTCAGGAAAGCCTCCTCTGACCTACAACTCATTCATTCATTCATTCACTAAACAAATATTCATAGAGGATCTACTAGAGGCTAAATGTATGTAGATGCATCAGACAGTCATGGTTCTGCTCTTGAAGGCAACAATCCATCCTTGCAAACCTTCCTGTAATGCACTTTCCTCTGCTATTAGCTGTAATTGACTAAGTGTTTAATTACTTGTTTATAAAACATCTGTCTTTCCTACCAGAGGACAGAGGGGGACAGAGACCATGAGGACAGAGGCTGTGGCTGTCCTCATTCACTGTCGCATCTTCTGTGCTTGGTGTACAGTAAGTGCTCAATAAATAGTGAATGGGTAAGTGATGAATGATGAATGAATGAATGAATGAATGAATGAATGAATGGACAAACGAATGAAAAGTGAATGACTGAGTTGACTTCCCCTTTTTTCTCCCTTTTCCTTAGGGCAGTCTTGCCATGGAAAAATGTTGAGGTAGTTCAAGGGCAGGCAGACTGGCCGGCAGAATGGGAGCGAGGGGGAGATTTGCGAGCAGGGTCAGGTTAGCAGTGGTTTTATTACATCCCATTAAGCATATGGTCGTGATTATAATAAGCGCGTGAGTTATGGCGAGTGACATATGTTTCTTTAAAAAAAGAGAGAGAGAGGAGAAAGAGAAAAAGAAACACAGCAAGCCCCCAGAACACACCAAACTCCTGGCCGGCTGGGCAGGCGAGTGGGCCTGCTCTGCCCCCTGCTTTTTAACCCCTTCCCATCCTGGGTGGGGTATGCAGGGAACGAGGGGCTCCTGGAGGCCACTCAGGGGTTAGGGGCTCCCAAAAGGATCTTTCCTACATATCTGAGAGACACCAGAGGACAGGAATGAGGTCAGCGGACCTTGGTGGCCCCAGTATCCGGGACAGGGCCTGGCCCAGAGTAGACATTTGGTGGGGGGTTGTGTGTAGAGAGAAGGAGGATGGAAGGAGAAAAGAAGGAATCAAGGAAAGAAGGAGGGAGGGAGTGAGAGAAGGAGGGAGGCGTTTGGAGTTTCTCAGTGCACATTCATTAAGTCCACAGCTGGGCTCTCTCCTGCACATAGCGTGGTTTAGTGGGTAAGCCCCTGCATGAGGTCAGGACACCTGGACTGCTCGCTGGTCTTCGCTGGCATTGGGTGAGTCCTTTTCCTTCTCATTTTCCTGTGTCTCCTTTGCAAAAAGAGGTGGTCACTCAAGTTTCTCTTGGTGCTGACTTCCTGGGAGCTGCCAGTCTCAGGGTAGGAAGAGGCACAGAGAAACCTGTCCCCTGCCCCAGCCTTGGGAAGGTCTGCACCAGCCTCAGCTGGACGGGTCCTAAGAGATCATCTAATCACCTTCCTTGATACACATTTTACAGGTGTGGCCACAGAGCCCTCCGTGTCTGTGCCACCTAATGATAAACTCACCAGTTCTCATCCACCCCCTTCCCTTCCTCCTTCTTGCCCTAAGGTCACAGGGGATTTTAACCAGAGAATCAAAGACACAAGCAACTTAAAGCCATCTTCTGTGACAAATGAGACCTCCACATCTGGGAGGCAGCACAAGACAGGGGCCTGTGTCCTGGGAAGCTCCACCTTGCAGTGACAGCTGGGCCATGGCTCTGGGCATTGCAGCTGCTGATGGAGGAGGTGGGATCTGGGCCACCGGACCCTCGGGTGTCAGGAAGTGTCAGGCCCCATCTCCAAAAATGTGCCCAAGAGCCAGATCGCCTAGGGACATGCTCTTTAACTCACTCGAGTGGTTTCACAGCTTCTTTTCAGATGAGGAGATGTGGTTTGCTCAGAATCTCTCAACAGCAGGTGGCAGAGCCAGGCTGGGATTCAGGCCTGCCGGACTCCAAAGCTGGCGTTCGTGTCCTCCTCCTAAGGTCCCTGCCTTTGCAGAGTGGAGGCCTGGCCTCGCTTCTGCCAGTGTGACCATGGGCAAGTCATGTCACCTCCATAACTCTCAACTGCCTCACTGTAGATGGGACCACACACGGAAGGCTGACAGGGGCCTCTGACAGGGGCTGGGACTGATGCACGGGGCTTGTGGCTGTACCATAGTAGAGCTTCCTAGACTGTTCTCCAAAGAAGGTGGCTTTTAGTAGCCTGTGATTTGAAGATCTTATCTATTGAACAAACTTTGTCTTACAGTAATAGTTCATTTATTCCCCCCTTCTTATGCCTCAAAGACGCCAATGGCCATCCTCTGAGATGACTGCTGTGTCCACACTGGGCTGTGGGAATTCCAATCCCTTCCAAGACAGAATGCCCTCTGTCCAGCCAGGATTCCCTGAGCAGGGGCTGTAAGGGCCCTAGAACTGTCAGGACTAGGGGATGACACCCACTTCTATCACCCCTCTGAGGACCCCGAGTAGAGGGTCCCTGGGAGGGTGACGGTGAGAACAAACACAGGCCTTCTGTTCCCAAAGGGTCCCGGGAAGCTTCCCTGGGTTACCTCGCAGGTTCTGTAACCTGTCCTCATTCTGCACAAGGGGAACTGACACTTGGAGACATCAACAGCTGCCTGAGATCACCAGCTAGGAGAATCAGTGCTCAAACCCTATGTGATTCCAGAATGACCGCTCTGAACCCAGCACCAAAGTCCTCTTCTTATGCCCGAGTCTGGAATCCTGAGGTTGGGCTGGGGGTCTTGAGGCAGCTCGAGTCTTGCCTGGAGGACCTCCCAGTTTAGCAGAGGACATGGACATGAACTGATTTGCCTAAACCTGCAGGGCAGCAATGCAAAGGCTCCACAAAGCCTTGTGTGATTTGGCCAACGGTGGGCCACTGGCGCAGGTGGCAGAGGCAGGCAGCCAGGGGATCCCTGAGCTGAGGAGCCCCCCTCTCTGTGCCTCAGTTTCCTTGGTGCAAAGCACAGACACCAGTGCTTCAAAGGGCTGCTGTAAGGCTGCCAAGAGATAGCAGAGGTCCAGACGCATAGTGAGCAAGGCCTGTGACTAAGAGGAATCGCCCTGGGCCGCAGGCCTTCTCCATGCATTGCCAGGTGGGGGTGGGAGAGGAAGCCAGAGGAGGATCCCATTCTGAGGCCTGTCCTGAGATCTGGGGCCAACTCGCAGAGTGATGGCCACAGGGGGACGAACGCGAAGATAAATAAGAACAGTCCACGTGAGCCAGGGCTCATCTTAACACTAAGCAGAGAGGCCTGGGGCCGGACTTGAAAGCCTCTGGCCGAGATGGATGGGCTGCTGCCGAGGTGGGGGCGGCTGGGCGTGGGGGATGAGTGATGGGGTGTCGGGGCGCTCAGTCACCGCCAGCCAGAGATGCCGGCCTCTGTCCGGCCGCCGGGACATGTGCGGGGGCCTGCCCCTCCCACCACCCTGCCCAGGGATTTATGGCTTCGTTAAGGCCTGGAGAGGGGCTGAGGCCAGGCCTGCGGTGGGAGGGTTTGATGTCAGCCTGGCTGCCCCTGCTGGATTTCCGCCCTGTGCAATAGAGGGGAAGCCAGGCCAGGCCCCACGGGGCAGCGGTGACTGGGGTCACATATAGAGGGGCGCGAGGCCTGGCCTCCTTCTTTATGTCGTCCGGCCCCTGAGGACTTCTGGGTAGAGAGTCTCCAGGTGACCCCCTCTTTTGCCTGCCGTTAGCCAACACATGCCGGGGTGCTCGCCCAGCCCCTCTTGCTCTTCCGGCCCCTTTGCCTTTACCCAGACAGGTCCCTGTGCCAGCTGCCCTGCACAAGTCCCAATACTTGCAGCCTTGGCATCTGTGCCACCTGCTATTGGAAGGCTTTCTTTGTCACCCCTGCTCCATCCAGGCAGTGTGGGGCTTTTTCCTCAGGGTCCCCCCTCCACACAGTCCTTACCAACCTCTTCCATGATCATTTGATATTTGTCCCCGAATAACCATGAGCTTGAGGGCAGGGAGCCCATTTTGCTTCATCTTGACACCCTTGGAATTTACTCCGTGATTGATAGTAGCCAAACTACTATTTATTGAGCTCTCCCTGTGTATCAATGGCTGTGTGAAGTATTTTACTATTTACTGTTTTCACCGATTTTATAGACATGCAAACTGAGGCTCAGAGAATCATTAGCCAGGATTCAAATGGAATCTGATTCCAAAACGGAAGTGGTTGGCTATTCAGTTAAGCACCAGCCTGGGAGAAAAAAAATCAAAGTTTTTTCTTTTTCTACCACCCAGTCCCTACTCTTTGCATTTGCACATACGTGCTCCGATTTGATCCCCATAGCAATCCTGTGAGGTCAGCGTTCGTATGATCATCCCATTTTACAGGCTGAAAAAGGTGAGGTCAAAAAGGGGACACACTTTGCCAAGGTCACAGACAGTGGGTAGCTGAGCCAGCGCTACCAGATGTCCCCCCCACCCCCTCCCCATGACCCCTTAGCTATTCCCACACCTCCTCCCTTTCAGGCCAGTCTCAGCTCAGGAGAGCCAACCTGGGGGATGCTGGGACTCTGCAAGTGGACCCTTCCCTTGGGGGAGCAGAGGAGCTTTCCCAAAGCCCAGGCCCTCACTAACAGGCCCCGCCCCAGGAGGGTTCTTCCCTTTTGATAGAATAAAGCCCCTGGCCACCAGCCAGCAGGGTCTCTCCTGAGCTCAGGACGCTCCCAAGCTGCCTTGACCTCCGCCCACCTACAGCCCTCCATGCTGGGGTTGGAGGTGCCCCCCGCTGCATTCCCCTTCCTGTCCGGCCTGGAGTCGGCACAGATGTTAGGAAGCAGCCTTCT
Source organism: Aselliscus stoliczkanus (assembly GCA_033961575.1). NCBI lineage: Eukaryota > Metazoa > Chordata > Mammalia > Chiroptera > Hipposideridae > Aselliscus > Aselliscus stoliczkanus. Next base: position 121,327,537 of record CM066736.1, read on the forward strand.
CCCACCACCTCAGCCTCCCTGGCAGGGGCTTCGCGGCAAACAGGGGTGTGGGTGATGGCCCATCGAGGCTGTCTGGGAGGAGCTGGAGGGAGGCAAGCTGGTCCCATCTCCGGCTTTCCCTTTTGGCCTCCAGTCCCTAAAGCCTTGCTGCTTGCTGGATCTCTTAACTGTCTATTTTGGGTCCAGATGTTTAATACGTTGGGATTCTCAACACCTGTCCCAAAGGATCAGTCAAGCTTCCCCTTCACTCATTATTTGGGAAGGAAGGGGGGCTCTGAGGAGGAAACTGACATGTCTGCAACCCCTTTGGGGCAGCAGCAAGGTTAGAACTTGAGCCTGCAAAGACTTTCTGCCTCCACCATTCTTTCCTTCATCATACATTCGTTCCTCATTCATCCTTCATTCAGACATTCATTCACTCATTCACCTACTGTGTGCAAGACACTGTTGAGGACATACTGTGTGCCAGGCACTGTTTCTAAGCTTTGAGATACCATCATGAACAAGACAGGCAAATGTTTTGTTTTCATGGAGCTACAGCCTGGTGGGAAAGACAGACATTAGACAGATCATGAGAGAATAATTAATTCATGCTGGGATAAATCACTTCCTTGACAGCTCTGCTCAAAAGTCACCTTCTCAGAGAGACTTTCCTTGACCCCTGAGTCTAAAATACCACCCTTTCCATCTCTATCCACTTTCTTGATTATCTAATAACAGTATGAGTATTGGGTATTGTGTTATGTATTTCTTTGTTTATTTTCTATCTTTCCCACTTTTCTGAGCTCTCCACCATGAAAGTGGAGATGATAACTGTTTTGTGATCAATCTCCAGCACGTGGTATGTAGGAGATGGTCAATGAATACCTGTTGAATGAGAAATGAATGAATGAATGAATGAATGAAGACAGAGGAACAACAGTGCGTACAGAGCCCAAGATGCCAAAGAGAACTGATAAGGCCCCTGTTGATGGTCCCATTTAGGTTAGTTATGAGGGGCTGCCTCAAGGGCACAGGATGGGGGGCATTTTCCAGGAAGCCTTTTGTGGCACCACAGTGAGCCCTCAATCTTTGCATTAAATCTTGGATCTGCCACCTCCTAGATGAGTGATCTTGGGCAAGTCCTTAATCTCCCTTATCCTCAGTTTCTACATCTGTAAAATGGGAATGCGTATAGCATCTACTTCATGGGGTTATTCTGAGGACACATAGAATAATAATGGCTGTGAATTTTTTTCAGATGGTGAGAGTTTAATAAATGCTGACTATTATATTGGCCTCCACAGAAAATTAGGCTAAGGCATTTAGGATTTTAAAGAGGTGGCTCCTGGTTGGCTTCAATCTAGGAACAATGGGGTGGAAAGTTGAAAGATTGAGAGTCGGGCCGGCCGAGTGGCGCATTGGTTAAGCGCTGGTTTTGGGATGCCAGCGGCCCCGGTTCGGATCCCACATGAGGGCCAGTGACATTGCCCTCTACAGCTAACAACAGCTCCACCTGGAGCTGGGCTGTGCGAGCCCCGGTGAGGGTGTGGGCTGCAGCCCCTGCTGCAGTGGGCTGCCATAGGCTGCAGTGAGTGGCCCGCAGCCAGCGTGAGCGGCTGGCAGCCAGCGTGAGCTGCCAATAGCCGCGATGAGCGACATCCAGAGGCCAGCGACAGATCTGCCTCATCCGGGAAGAGCGCAATGACGATACCAACAGTGAAGCAACATCCTCCGCAACTAAACTGAAGAACAAGAAGACGGAAACTTGTCTGTTCCCCTTCCCCGATTCCCCAACGCTGTTCCCCTCCACCAATTCCCCAATAAAAAAAAAAAATCTAAAAAAAAAAAAAATAAAAAAAAAAAATAAAAAAAGAAAGATTGAGAGTCAGTCCATTCCCAGTCTCTGCCTCAAATAAATCATCTGCCTCCCAGCCTCAGTGTCCCCATCTGCTCGAGGAGGAGGCGTGAGCCAGCTTCTCTCAGCAGCTGAGGGTCCCTCCCCCAGCCCCTCCTCAGCCAAGCTCCTTGCTCCCCGAGGCCTTCACTTCCCATCTGAGACCTCAAGGCCACGCACAGCCAGGCCCTCCCCTCCTGCATGAATATTTTGCAGCTTCCCCCAGCCCAGATGTCCTGGAGCCTTGCCTCTCCAGCTCTCTCTGGGCCTGCTCTCTGTCCCTGTCGGCTCCTAGCCAGAAAGCCATGACCCCTCTCTGTGTCCCCAGCACCTGTTACAGGGGCTGCTGTACCCTGAAAATCCCCCAGGATCCCCAGCACCCACGTTCCCTAATTCCCACCCATGCACGCTCTCTGAAGCAGGAGGTCATATCCATACTTTCAGCAATTAATTTTAGGAGGGTTGACTCCCAGTGTGGGTTGGGGCTCCTCTAATCTTAGAAAGGGCCTTATTTGCCCCCACCTTCTACTGCAGGGGAGCCAGACATCAGGTAAGCGCGCGCACACACGGCCTCAGGAGGTCTGCAAAGCTTTCCCCTGAGACAGAGAGCGGGTTTCAGAAACACAGGACAGTGGGAAGGGGGTCACTGAGGGGGCAGGCTCTGGCGGTGGGCCCAGAACTGTGGTTTCAGATGCTGCCTCAGCCTTGGGGTTCGAGAGAAGCTGGGAGGGGCGGAGGAGAGGAGGGAAAACGCTGAGTCTGCAGCTGAGCAGTGACATGGGACAGTTCACAGGGCAGAGGTGGTCCCGGGTTCCATACCGGGACATGGTAACCTCGCTTTTCCTGGTGTGGCGACTATGAGGAAGCCATTGTCTCCTCCAGTCCTATTCCTTCCTGTGTGAAATGTTGTTTCCAGGCAGCAGGGAGTGTGGACCCATGAAAGAGCCAGCTGGTCCAGGTCCCAGTCCCAGCTCAAGCCCCTCAGGACTATGGGACTGGTGGTAGAAGGCGACATTTGCTGGGCCTTTATCCACGAAATGAAGATAATAACGTTACCTGGTAAAACTGCCACAAGGTTGAGAAATGGTGCATGGAAAGCATCTAGTGCAGTGCCTGGAAAACATAGCCCATCCTGGGGGTGGCTGCCTGACCAGGGGAGACCCAGGCCCCCTGGGCAGAGCTTTTTCTCACAGACTCTGAGCCATCCGTAGGTATTTACGTGACCATTGGGTGAACGGCCTTACTTCCCCCACTAGATTATAAGCTTCTTGAAGGCAGGGACTTGAACACGACAGGGAGGGGCTTCCATTAGATCCAGTCAGGAAGCCAGAACATGCAGGTATTTCAATGAGGGAATTCAATGTCAATGAGGGAATTCAATGTAGGGAACTCCTTCTGTTGGGACTGGCAGGGCGGAAAGGTGAGGCAGCTCAGGGACAAGCAGCAGCAGGAAGTTTGAACGTCTGTGGGACTAGAGGAACCAAAGGGAAAGGGATGACACCAGAACTCAGGAGCCAAGAGCAGTGGAAGGCACTGGAACCACAGTCAAGCAGGGGACTTGGAGGGGCCTGTCTCTAGGACAATGATGGCACTGCACAGGTGACTTAACCACTGGCCAAGGCGCCACCAAAGCAGAAGGGGAATTGAGGTGAAGTACCCTAGCTCTTCCCATGGTCCAAGGCTAACAGGAAGCTGGCTGGCAAGGGAGGCGGGGAGATGTAGCTTGGCAGGTTTCAGCCCTGAGACACCATGTAGGATGAAGAGAGAACAGGGACAGATCTGAGTTGAACAGACAAACGGCAGGCCCAAGCCTTGGCTTATTATTCATTCACAAATGCATAGGCGTCTAGCATTCACTGGGCACTGTTCTAAGATTTTTTTTTTTTTTTTTACAAAGGTAAACTCATTTAAGAAAGATTTGTTTAAAATACAAACAGTAAGTGCTCAATAAATGCTGCCTGTCCTTGCTGACGGTGCTGTAGTTGTCAGACTTGCTCTAACGGGGCTCAGACGTGCTGTGATTCTGGGACTCGCCTGTCTCTGACTCCAAGACCTCTACCCGGGCCCTGGCCTCCAGGGACCCGGATCCCCAGGCTCTCACAGGCTGAGAGCCGGGAGGAAGGGCAGAGATTGCTGGCCCTGCCCCCACCCTGGAGCCCCTCCATCTCGGCCCCGGGGCTCCACGGGGAGCTAGAGCTCCCTTTCTGCGCCTGTCACTCAAACCCAGCGCTTGGAAGTTCAAGCGTGGCCAAAAGGAAGCAGATTTCAAAACACACCTCTGCTTGCCCCCCTTTCCTCCCCCACCCCCTCGTGGCCTCTGCTCCAGGCTCCCTGGGGGCTCTGTTGCCCCTGGCCTGTCCCAGGCAGAGCTGAAACCAAAAGGGTCTGAGGCAGAGGTGGGGGTGGGGGTGCAGGAGGGGCTGCGGGAGGGAGGGAGCGGTGCTCGCAAAGGCTCGCAGGGCAGGCCTCGGTCCCACGCCTCTCTGGGGACTGTTCCTGGTAGGTGGGGATGAAATCCGAGGCCGATCAGGGCCACAGCTGCCCCTTCTTTACCGAGGAGGGGCCCTAAGGGTGGCAGGGAAAAGGGGCCTGACCCCTGAAAATCAAAGAGGCTGGGGGTCTTGCTGCTTTTATTACTTTATCCCTGCACTAGCACAAGCCTTGGCTTTTAGAAGGTTCTCCAAAGTATCTGTTGAAGAAATGAAAAATGAATCCCCACCAAGGAGAAGTTGGCCCCACAGTGACACGGAAGGTAAAGAGGGGTGTCTGTCTGGAGGGGCCCCCTGGCTGCCTGCCAGGAACCAGAGCCTTGGACGCCTCTTCCCCCTGTCAGCCTCTCCCTCCCACATCCTCTCAGCGAGAGGTTTGGGTCCAAGCCCTAGGGACGCCATCCCGACTCAGTTACCTTCTAGCTGTGGGACATTGGACAAGCCAGTAGCCTCTGGAAGCCTCAGCTTTCCCCACCTGTGAAATCGGGGACCGCTCCCCTCTATAGCGGGCTGGGCGGCCTAAACAGAATGAGGCCTGCATGTCACTCCTAGCACAGCCGCCTGTGTGCAGTAAAAGGCTTCCCAGATATCAGTGACCTTGGGAAGTTAGAGAGTGAGCCGGAGTGTCTTCCAGTGGGGGTGTCAATAGAGTTAAAAGCATGGCCAAGGGCTCTAACGAATAGCTATTGCTTCTTGTAATTTCTTTGCAAAAGCAGATGGAAATGAAGCAATGCCTAGTCACGGAGGCTGATTGTGGAAGGAACGCCTTGCTGGTGGGAGTTTGCCCTTCCCGGTTGGTTTGTTCATTTTTCTTTACCGTTTTTTTTTTTTTTTCTTCTCCTCTAGCTCTCCCTCTCTGCTCAAAGCCCAACCATAAAAGCGGTGACAGCCAGGACCACACTGTTCACTTTATTGCAGTGTTGTTTTCCATTTGGAAAATCTCTCTCCAGAATGCGCTTGAAATTTTGAAGAAGTGAGTTAATATATCGATGATGTCTTTATTGTCAGGACACTTCCTGAATTAGAAATAAAAGGCTCTGCTGAATTCAATAAAATGACATGGGGGAGAACATGTTCCTTGCTCAGGATGAAAGCCCTCCTTTGGTGGCTAGCTCGGAGGGAGTGGGGCCGAACTTTCTGCAACTCGAAGGTTCCTCTGAAAACGCAGGAGCCCCCACTTCCTCAAAGGCAAAACGAAAATGTCTGCCCTCAAAGGAGCAAAGAGCTGGGACACTGAGTGCTTGCCCAAGGTGTGGGCTCAACTGGGAGGAGAAGACAAGCTCTGTCTTTGGTGCCCCCTCCCCGGAGTGCCTCTTCCCTTCCCCAGACCCCACTGGCCTGCACCCTCATCCACAGGGCTCCAGTGATACCCCCACCCCACCCCAACCTCACCTCCATGATCTTTTTTTGAGCCTGAAATCTGTCTCTGAGTCATTATAGGTAGAGATAGAAGGCGGCGTGGGCTGGAAAGACAAGGCCTTGGACTTGCACAGATATGGACTCGAGTCCTCTTGGTGTCTTAGCTGGTGTGTGACCTTGAGCAAGCGACTTTACCTCTCTGTGCTTCAGTTTCCTCAGCAGTGATGGGAACACCCGGCACAGGGCCTGGGAGTTACTGCTGCTACTTACTTACTCACGTCCCTAGAGCCTTGTCATCACTGGGGAAGGAGTAAGTTGGGAAATGAAGGCGTCTATGAGATCTTGACAATAGGAAGGCCGGGGTAGCAGAAGTTTCCCATCAGGAGGAAATGAATGAAGGGGATAGCTATTTTTTTGTTTTGTTTTGTTTTTTGTTTTTTGGGGGATAGCCATTTTAACGAACACTTAATGTGTGCCAGGTATACCGCAACCCTTATTCTACAGACTCAGAGAGGTTGTTACTTGCCCAAGGTCACACAGCTAACAAAAGAGACTCAAATTCATACCTGGGCCTGTCAGTTTCTCAGTTCATGCTTAGTCTACTCCACTCTTGAGAATGCCTTTCTAAAAACCATGAGTGGTGGGGGCTCCAAGAGTGGGTGGGTCAGAAGAAGCCCCTCGTCAGCATCCTGCTGTGAAGGATGGAAGGAGGGAGAGAGTGGTCAGGGCAGGGACCGCCACAGCAGTGATGGCAGAATCTGTTTTCACCTGTCACACTCACGTTCTTGGCAGTGCCATTTTGCCCTGAGGGAAAACCCTGGTGTCCTGGGAACATCTTGTTGACTCAGATGCCTGAGTGGGGTCTGTTTCCCAGGGTCCCAGTATTTTTGGCTCCATTTCTTATTTCCTATTGATGGACTTGCCCCTTGCATGCTGACCTCCTGCCACTTTGAGCCTCTATGGTCCATTCTCCATGCCACCTGGGTCCCTGTTAGGACCCCAGAACAGGAAGCTGGGAAGAGCTGTGTTCACTGGCCCATTTCCTCTGCACTGTAGCAAAGGGCACGAGGTGGGGCTGCTATGGTTTGGGACTCCTGGGGGGTTGGAAAAAGGAGGAGGATTGGCTAGATGGGGAGGGACCCCCAGTCACCCCTGATCTGCATATTCCTCAGGACTGGCCATGGGGTTAGGTCCTGCTCAGAGGCCCTGGGCTGATGGGTAGGAAGGGGACACTGGCCAAAGGTGCATCTTAGCCTAGGATGAGGTAGGCTCAGGTCTCAGCTCTCAGAAGCATCTTCTTTCTCCCCAGGTAGCTTGGGAAGGAACCCAAGATATCGAGTTCATTTGCTATGAGTCCATCCAACTGCTGTGGTCCCTGAATGAATGACCGCCCCTCTCTGTGTCTTGTTTTTCCTACAAGAAAAAGGGGAGGGATGATGCCGTTCCCTATCCATGCCTTTGGGACTGTAGGATCTTCTCTAGTTTCATTGCGTTAATCTTTCCCCTAAAATAGGACTGCCTCCTAATCCCTCTCCCCTCAGGCAGCCCAGTTAGTTTTGCCATGAACTGTCCATCTAATCTAAGAAGACATGCCACCCCTGCATTCCTGTGTCAGCTCCCTCCCTCCCTGAGGACTCCCCGCACCCCCACCCCACCCCCACCCCCGCCAATCCCAGCTCTGTGAAGGAGGCAACATGAATCTGCCAGCAATGGCCAGCCCTGGGGACAAACCAGGCTCTATGCCACCCCAGCCAGGGCCCTCGGGCAGGGTGTCTCATGTTCCTCGTGTGCGTGACAGCGACCACAGCCCTGATTCATAGGGTTGTTTGGGCTACAACCTGAGCTGCCACCATCTGAGTCATCTCTCTTCATGCCCAGTCATGCCCAGTGCTGGTCAAGAGCCAAGAGACCAGCCTTTGGTTTCAGAACTGGTCATGAAGTTGTGGTCTGGGATACATAACTCCACATCTTCGTGCCTTGATTTCCCCATCTGAGCAATGAAAGCATCCCTCCTCTCCATCCCACCCACTTCTCCCATTGTCCCAGATACTCAAAGGAGCCAGCAGGAGAGGGTGTTGGCGGCTGCGGTCCCAGGGAGAACAGTCAGCTGGCCTGGCCTAGCGGCACCAAGGAGGGTGAGGAGGTGGGCCCTCCTCCACAGGCACATGTGCGGCCCCATCTGGAGCAGCCGGGCCCCACCCACACACATGGTCCTGCAGCCAGACCTCCAGCACACCCCCATCCTGCCTGGCTGCCTTTCCTGCCACCCCCAGATTTGTACCCATAATCTGCATAGTTAGCAATTCACCACGTTGCAGGCCAAAGCATAAATCCTCCCTAGGTGGGGCCCTGGGAAAGGGTTCCCCATGCTTCCAAAGAGCCCCGAGGCCTGGCTTCTGAGACCCTGCTTCCCAAGTCTCCAAGCAGTCAGGAGTGTCTGTTTTGTCCTCTGGTGTCCCCTGGCCTCCAAAGGCTGAGCCAGGCAACTAAGAAAACAGAGTAATCAAAATCGTTGGAAGAGAAATGAAAGGAAAATAAGAACAGTTTCATTTGACTTTCATTTGAATGAGATGAAGCGGGCAACCCCTCTCTCCCCATTGGGCAGAGGGGTAAACTGAGGCTTAGGTTCAGCCCTGAGTTATTCAGGTTTAATTCAGCAACAATGCCAGGAAGAGCTGTCATTCTCAAAGGCCTGGCCCATGCCCATGAATTTCTAATTCTTGAATCTGGAAGCAGCTAGCCGCTCTGGGCAGAACATAGGGTGTGGGACCTACACACTTGCCTTCCGGTCCCAACTCTGCCCCAAGCCCGTTGTGTGGTCATGGCAGTGGGTCTGACCCCTCTGAGATGGTGTCCACTTTCTTTTAACTCCTGGGCCTTCTCCAGCTTCCTGTCTCAGCTTCCCAGCCTCCTACCTCCCTAACCTCAACCCCAAAGGGGCAGGACCTTTAGTGTCACCAATTCTCCGCAAAGAAATGAAAAGGGATACGCTTAGAAAGTTGTTGCTAAGAAATGTGCAGAGCAGACATCCTGATGCCCTTAACCCATCCTTAAACCTGATCCCTACCCTAAAATACCAGCCATTAGCATTCTCCGAGCTCCATCTACGGGCCAGATGATACAGCGAGCGCTCTATGGAGACTTTCTCGTTTGGTCTTGACTTCAGCCCTTTGGAGAGAAAGGAAGGTGATGAGGATGATGAAGACGGTGTGGGTGAGTGGCAGGGGCTGGACTCCAAGCCAGAGCTGTCAGGTGTGGGGCCTGAGTCTTTGCCCCACGCTGTAGAGCCCACGGCCATGGGCATCCTGAGGAGGAAGCAATCCTCTCACCTTCTGTTCTTTGCGCTCCTGCAACCCAGTTGGCCCCATGTGGCCCAGCCTCCTCCCAGTCCCTGAGGGCATGCCCACCGCCCTATTTACAGCACCCACGGCCTCCACTGTTCCTCCGTCCTGGGCATCTACTCTCTGTCGGTGACCTCCCTCCATAGCCTGCCCCAGCTGCTCTAGGCCTGGTCTCTCTCCCAGCAGCACTGGGTGCGCACCAGGGCAGGACATGGGCTCCCGGGTCTGCTGTCCTCTCTTCTGGTCGTGCATCTATCAAATGCCTACTGCCAGGCACTGTTCTCGTGTTGAAGATAATGTCCTTCTAAAAATGTCCTCAGACCTATCATCTCCAGCATAAGGCCCCCCTTAGGTGTCCACTGATGGGCAACACAAACAATGTAGAAGGGAAATGGAAAAGCCACACCTGGAATCAGAAGACAGCTCACCTTGTCATTACTTGCTGTGTGACCTTGGACAAGTCCCCTGCCTTCTGGGCCCCATCTGTCCTCATGGGAGGCTTGGACTCCAGCAGTCATGCAGCCTCGGTCACTCCTGTCTCACCTTCCTAATTGTTGCCATGTCCCATACCACCTGTAACTCTATTAACTGAATATTTGTCTTTAAATAAATGTATTTTCCCCAGTTAAATCCATTTGTTTTAAAAGGAAATTTTAAATCACTTCCACAAATGAAAAAAACTCAGTATCACTTGCCATAAGAAATAAAAGATAACCAGAAAAATAAATACAATGAAGACAAAGTAATGTTAATAGCCTCACTGGAAACTGTTGCCTGCCAAAGGCTGCAGACCTGCTCTCTCTTCCATTCATTCATCTAATAAATATTCCTCGAGCTCCTTCCATGGGCCAGGCACGGTTCTGGTGCTAGAGATGAAGCAATTAAAAAGAAATAGACAAAGTCCTTGCTCGGTGGAGCTCATGCCGCAGTGCAGGGAGACAGGAAGTTAAGTACAATAAATGCAGCATGGAAGAGGACCATGCTCTGGGAGCAAAGCAAAGCAATTGGAGGAGGGGTCGCTGCCTTACCCAAGATGGTCGGGGAAGGGTTCAATGTGGATCTGAGCACAGCTCTGAAGGAAGCGGGGCCTTGAGTCCTGCAGGTATCTAAGAAAAGAGTGTTAGGTCAGAGAAAACAGCAAGTGCAAAGGCCCTGAGGCAGGAATATGCTCATGTGTCTGAGGAATTGGGAGGAGTCCTGTGGGGAGTAAGCTGGGGGAAATCCTTGCTCGGTGGGACCACCAGGACTGGAGAAGTGAAAGAAATAAAAACCTTGAGCTCCCCCTTGGGCTGTCATCAGAATAGGGAGGCAGGGGCCGGCCGAGTGGCTCAGTTGGTTAAAAGCTCGCTCAAGAGTGCGAGCTGAGCTCTGAGCAACAGCAGTTCGATGCCCAGGCCAAGCTGAGCTGCCGCTAAGCTGCCAACAGGTGGCAGGATGGCTCAGCTTAAAAAAAAAAATAGGACAGGGAGGCAGTCCCCAATCCCCTTTTTCCAGACGGATCCAGGCTGGAGGAGGGAAGGCAGGAGAGGTCCAGGGCTGGGACCAGGATGAGGCATGTCAGGCATCCAGGGCAGAGCATTGAAGGAGGCACTCCTGGCAGGGTGGGCACTCACACACACACACAGAAATGCCTCCTTACAGTTGCTGCCCAGTGTCTGCCTTGCCTCAACCCAGTCCTGGCCCTGAAATGCGGCCCTGTGGCCTGGCTTCACCCAGGGGGGAAGGAATCTGTTCCCTCGTTGCTTGTCCTGCAGCTCAGTGCTTCAGAGCCTCAGGCTTCCTGGGCTGACACTGCTCATGAATCAGGTTCCATCTACGTTCTGTGTGATCTTAGGCCAGCTCCTTCTTTTTCTGGGCCCCAGTTTCCCCATTTGTAAACGTGGGACTAGATTAAACTGCCAGAGCATCAGAATCACTTAGGACGCATGGAGGGGTGGGGTGGGGAAGCCCTGCAGATTTCAGGGCCTCGCTCCAAACCTACTGAGCCAGAGTGTCAGGGTGGAAGGGCCCGGAGACCTGTATTCTAAACGGATGGACCATCCAGTCTGTGAGCTACTGCGAGCTTCCCAGCTCTGACTGTCTTTGGGTTTATGTGCCCCAAAGTGGAGAAAAATGCCATCCGTGCATTCATTCATTCATTCATTCATCCAATCAAGCAACACACATTTCCTGAGCAGTTACCGAAGGCCAAGAAGTATTCTACGTTCACAGCCAGTGACGGAGGCTGCCACAATCTGCACTCATAGAGCGTGCTCCTTAGTGGGTAGATGAGGGACAAGAAACAGGGCGGATGATTTTAGATGACAAGAGCTGTGAGGAAAAGACACTGTGGTATGAGACTGGGGGAGGGGCAGGGTCGCCTTAGAGTCCTTGAAGATGCCTTTTTCTTTTTTCTTTTTCTTTTTTTTTTTTTTTTTGAGGGCAGTGTCACACTGGCCCTCATAAGTGGGACCTGAACTGGGGCCGCTGGCTTCCCAAGCCAGCGTGTAACCGCCGCACCACTCGCTGGCCCAGAAGATGCCTTTTTGAGAAGAGATATTTTAGCTGACACCTGGATGATGACATCCTGGAGGAAGGGTGCTCCAGGCAGTGAGAACAGCCATGCAAAGGCCCTGGGGCAGGAACAAATCTGGTGCCTGTGAACAACAGAGAGAAGGCCAGTGCAGCTAGAACACGGTGAGTGGTGGGGACGAGTAGGTGACCAGGGGGTGAGGAGAGCAGGGGACAGAGGATGCAAAGTGAGCCTGGGCAAAGCTTTCAGGAGGTTGTAGCAGGGTGGGATCTTCTTCAACAGATGCTGGCTGAGAACAGCATGGGAGGTGCACTAGAGGAAGCAGGGAGGCCACCGCAGCTGTCTAGATGGTGAGAGGGTCTGGTGGCTGGGCTGGAGGTGGGAGAGATGGGATGGAGGATATGATCAGGCATCCATCTGGAGGGAGGATTGATAGAAGTTTGAACGGACCTACCTGTGTTCTTGTGGATGGGTGTTCCAGGGGGGAAAGGTGGGGAACGGAGCAACCTGAGGGCGCGGCTGGTGCCTCCTTGAGAGATCTGGCAGGTGGGTGTGTGAGCAGGTAACTAAATAGCCTGCAAACCCAGCAGAGCGTAGGTAATTCCTAATATGTCCACAAGATGGCAGAATTCCAGTGAGTATAGGAGCAAAAAGCAGACACCTCGGCAAGGCAGGGGGACTCCAGGCTGGACCAAAGGATGGTACAGCTCTAGGGGGCACCCCTCGTGCTGCATTCCATGTGAATGGTGACTCCTGGGGTGGCACAATGTGTGACCTGGCCTGGTGTCTGAGTTCCTGTTTGCCTGGTGGTGCTAACCAGTAAGTGTAGACTGAGCCAGGCCTAAGGCCTAACATGGCTCCCCCCGCCCTACCCCTGCCCCCACAGCAACCAGAACCTCAGAAAAGCCCAAACTGGAGCTGGCCTGGCTGGGACTGAGGGCTGGCTCTGCTGTGGACCATACTGGACAAGCTGCTTCATCTCTCTGTGCCTCCGTTTCCTCATCTGCAAAATGGGGCAGATAATAGCTCCCACCTTGTAGCATTGCTGGGCCGATTAAATCAGCTGATACACAAAAAAAGTGCTTGGGGTAGGGCCTGGGTCATTGTTGGTCCTCACTTTTACAATACATGTTGTTGCCATCAGTATTATCCCTTTCTTTGGCAAGTGAGCTGGGAAAGAGAGCAGAGGGTGGAAAAGCAAGCTAGTCCCCATGATCTGGGAGGCCTGGGGCAGGTGGTGATGGCTGAGGAGAAACCAGACAAGCAGAGGAGAGGAGGGGAGGAGGGAGAGCAGCAGAGGCAAAGGTGGGTGTTTGCTGGAGGAGGGAAGGGGCGGGTGGGTGCCAGGAAGCAAGAGTTTGGTGGTGAGGAAGGGGAGAGAGCAGACCCAGGGCCTGGGGCTAGAACTGAAGAGCCTTGAATGCCGAGAAGAGAAATTTTGATTTCTCCCACTGGGAGCCCCTGGAAAACAAATGGTTTAACATTAGCATATAATGTGCCAGGTGCCGGTACACATTATCTCATTTAATATTCCAAACAACCCCTTTGTTATCAACAACTATTATCCTTGTTAGGGATGAATAGACTGAGAGTCAGAGAGGGGAAGTGATTTTTCTCAAGGCCACACAGCTGGGAGGTGGCAGAAGCAGGAGTAGAACATCAGTCCCGCCTCTGGGCGTCCTGTGGCAGAGAGGAAGGGTGGTGTGGCTAGCTGGGCTGAGAGTCGGGGCAGGTCTGCTGTGGGCTCTGCCTCTGCTTTGCTGTATGACCTTGACTCGGGTCATCCTGCTCTTTCTCTGGGAAATAAAAGGCGAGCTGGAGGAAAGCCCTCCATCTGGAGTGGGGAGAGATGGGCCTGGAGGAGAAGCAAGGGCTGGGTGGGCCGGGCAGGCTGGGCCGTGACCCCTGCAGGCACCCAGAGGTGGGTTCACCCCTACTCTGGGGAGTGAGGGGCTGGCAGGAACCAGGGAGCTGTGGGGGTTCTGGCCTGGAGTTCATTAGACACTGGGAGGGGTGTGTGAGGGCAGGGACCTTCAGAGGCAGGCTGACATCCCACTGGCCCCTGACACCAGGCCCAGCACCCACAGATATCTGGCCCACTCTCAGATTGACCTGGAGAGCAGCTCTGCGGGGAGGAGCAGGGATGGGGTGAAGGTGGAGAGAACCCAGCTCAGGCCTGGGAGTCAGAGGACCTGGCTTCCTGCCCCAGCTCTGCCCCAGGCCCTGGTGACCTTGGACTAGTCCCTGCTCACCTCTTGACAAGTTTCCCCAAATATGAAAGGAGATGTGTGAAGCTGGTGGTCCCTTCCATGGGCTCCCTCCATGGGATCCCTCCACAGGCTCCTTTCTAAGCCTCACATTCCCTGGGCCTGTGAGTATGGGGAAAGGCCAGAGGGGTGGGAAGTCCCGGGGTGGTGGGTGGGGGGCTCTGGGCTGCGGGAGGAAGAGGTGAGCCCAGAGAGGACCTGTAGAGTCATCAAGACTTGCACTTAGAGGGGACCGTGGGGAACTGGCCTGTGGTTTGAGCTATTGGAACTGCTCAGGCTCCCTGCAGGAAACGAGTGGTCCAAGGGGGTGGATCCACACAACTTTGCTTTATCTGTTTCCTGAAACAGGCTTCCACTGCTAAAGATCGGCTTGAAAACTGCTGACCTAGGCTCATCTCATTTCACAGAGAGAACAGCCCAAGAGGGGAAAGGGACTTGCTTGAGCCACACCTCCAGGGAGGGTGAGGGGACAGAGGTGAGGGGAGCTCTGATCCCACCTCCCTTATTCCATTAACTCCAGTGTGTTTGCCTCTCCAGGAAGATCTTTAGTCTACCTGGGTGGGCTCATGCAGTCACAGAAGAGTCACCTGGAAATGTGGGCCACTGGCTCTCTGACATCTTTGGGGAACACAGATAAAATCTCATTTATTCTCATTCTTTGTCCCTTCTTCCTTGGAATTCCAAGCTGGTGAATTTTTCATTTCATTTCCACCCAGAGAGCCAGAGTTGGTAACGTAGAGTGGTCTGCCAGTGCCAGCCTTTCTACGGCAATCACAGGTGAAAGGTCAACTTAAAAACACGTGAAGAAGCAAGAAAGCAAATCAAACCCTTATGGACTATCAGATGAGGAAACTGAGGCACAGAAGAGTGAATGGACTCCTTTGGCGCTCCCAGCTGGGACTAGAACCCAGGACTTAAGACTCCACAGCTCATAGGGCCTACTGTGGTGAGGCTTTTCACATGCCACCCCCCAGTGCCTCCTCCTGGATGGAGACCAACCCCGCCCTTGCCCCCCATCTGCTGGGGCAGCATCATCGTCAGGTGTCATCTGCCCCTCCATGAGCCTGGCTCTGGTTGCATAGGATCTGGAAGTGCCAAATTTCAGGGACAAGGACGACACCTGGTGGAAGGTGATGAGCATAACATGCTGTTAAATAGGGGAGTTGCCCTGGAAGACGCCTGGGCGTATTCACTCCCTCACTTCCTTCCTCCCTCAGGGCATAGTTATCGAAGGCCTACTATGTGCCAGGCACAGTCCAAGATGTTAGAAACACAGAAATAAATGTGATCGTTTCCCTTAAGAAACACCCAGCATAGGAGAGAATTTTCCCTCAAGAACCTTCCAGCATATAGTATTGTTACATTAAAAAACAGTTATAGCAATCACCATGATCACCATCACCATTGCCAGCCACCATCATCAGTGTCACCACTGACGTCATCAATGTCACCACCGACACCATCACCATTCTCAACATTCCTGTTACAATCTATGTCACCACCCTCGTCATCACCGCTACCGTCCCCATCATCTTTAGTGTCATCATCATCGTCACTGTCACCATCACCATGGCCGCCACCATCGATGTCACATTAACAACATCATTTATCTCTCCTTTGATTTCATTC
The DNA here is from genome assembly GCA_033961575.1 of Aselliscus stoliczkanus. NCBI lineage: Eukaryota > Metazoa > Chordata > Mammalia > Chiroptera > Hipposideridae > Aselliscus > Aselliscus stoliczkanus. The sequence goes on from CM066736.1 coordinate 121,343,010, forward strand.
TTCGGGGTTTTGTAGTTTTCGTCGTATAGATTTTGTATATACTTTTTGGATTTATACCTATACCTACCTATTTCACTTTGGGAGGGTGCTTATGGAAATGGTATTGTGTTTTTAATTTCAAATTCCACGTGTTCATTGCTGGGAGACACTTTTGTATTAATAACCTTGTATCCTGCAACCGTCTTATGATTGCCTAATAATTCCAAGAGTTGATGTTGTTATTATTATTCTGGATTTTCTACATAGATGATCATGTCATTAATGCACAAAAGCCATTTTATTTCTTCCTTCCCAATCTGTGTCCATTTTTTTCCTTTCTCACCTTATTGCATTAGTTAGGACTGCTGATATAATGTTGAAAAGGAGCGGTGAGAGGGGACATCCTTGCCTTGTACCTGATCTTAGTAAGAAAGTTTCAAGTTCCTCACCCTTAAGCATTATGTTAGCTGTAAGGTTTTTTGATAGATATTCTTTGTGACATTGAGGAAGTTCCCCTGTCTGCCTAGTTAACTGAGAATTTTTTATTTTTTCATCATGAATGGGTATTGGTTCTTCTTCCTCAGAATTCCAGGCTAGTGACTGCTTTTTCTACATCTATTGATAGGATCATGTGATTTTTATTTTTAGCCTGTTGATGTGATGGATTACATTAATTGATTTTTGAACGTTGAACCAGCCTTGTATACCTGGGATCAATCCCACTTGGTCACGTTTTATCATTCTTTTTATACATTGTTGGATTTGATTTGCTAATTTTTATTAAGGATTTTTAAGTCTATGAGAGGTATTGGCCTGTGGTTTTCTGGTTTTGTACTGTCTTTGTCTGGTTTTGATATTAAGGTAAAGCTGGCCTCATAGAATGAGGTAGGAATGATTCCGTGTGCTTCTACCTTCTTTTACTTTTATTTGTGATGAAATTTAGAACACACACAAGTATCTATGAAAATGTACATGTCCTCTATATTAAAAACAAATGTCTATCTAATCAAGCTAGGAATTGTGACCTTGGGATAGTTACTCAGTCTCTCTCTTCTCTTCTCTCATCTTTAAACTAGCATTGATCATAACAAACATAGGTATCTAACCTATAGGCCTGTTTCAAGTATCAAATAAATTACAACATTGTAAAGACTTAGCATAGTCACACGACATGGGAAGGACTCATTAATACTAGTTATGATAACTGGGTCTTTAATTTTATACATAGCGGTGTGCCTTAGCATAAAAATCTAATCCAGGCCTGAAGTGTTAGATTGTAAATTTTGCATAATGAGGGACTACATTCTTCCTTTTCTCAGTGGGCAAATAATGCATTCCAAACCCATCCAAAATTCTCAACCAATTCTCCAAATATTATATAAATGCATATAATAATCCACTAAGGATTTCTGCAGAACATGAAGCAGCTAAAACACCAATCGCCTAATTACTCAGCCCCTACTGGACTCTGATAAGCGGGTCTGTTTGTCAGTGGGATGCACGCTGTGTGGACACAATGACCAAAGGCTCCCTTGGGGGATGAAGGTTGTCATTCCACCACTCAACTGTTGCTCTAGGTTTTACTAAAACACCATATCATGCTCAGGAAGTGTGATAATGCATTCCAGAACCAACAACATGTTTATAATTGTTCTTACTTTCTTATACACAGAAAAAAACTATGTGCAGTAGATAGAAGCACATTGTGGTCCAGTGAATGGTTTCATCCATTCATTTCTTTCATTGCCAAACTTTTCTATTAGTGGATGACATTGCCAAACTTTTCTATTAGTGGATGAGATGTTTGAGGTCTCTTGGCAAACCTTCTTTCTTCACAGGCTTTATCTCTTTTATAGGAAGTATTCACACTTAATACGGTGGGGAGGATGATAGCAGTGGCTCATGGCCCATTACACAGTGTGGATACTGGGCGTAGATCTCCGGGAAGAGCTGCTGAGATGCAAACATGGCTCACGGGAGCCTTCTCCCTGGATCCACCCACAGCATAAACATTCTTATGCCATTTTTCTGCAGAATCATTCGAGCAGGCTTTTTGTTCATTAGTCAGAGAGGGAATTTTGGGTATCCATTTTCTTCCAAGTGTGTGCGTGTGTGTGTGTGTGTGTGTGTGTTCGCGCGACCCGTTCTTCAGAAGAAATCTTATTTTAATATATATACAAAACAGTTGAGAGCAGAGCTGCTGGAAGAAGGGGCTGGTGGACCCAAAGCCCAGCCCCTCTGACCCACCATGGCGGACTTCAGGCACATCCACTAATATATAAAGATGTATATCACCATCAAGCTTGCTTTGAAGAGCACCGAATCTGATTATTTTTATATTTCCAGCATTGCACTGGCTGCCAGAAAGCCCAGGATTCAGTTCGGTGCTCACTTGTCAGAGCATTTCGCAACTGGGCTTTTTACAGGACATAATTTCCATTTCCTTCTAAGTAAGTCTGGCTCCCAGGTTTTTGCATTTGTTGGTGATATTTCCCAGCCTTGTCTTATTGTGATTGAGGGCTGCAATCACAGTCACAATTGATGAATGTATTCTGAATGCCCCCTGGACCACCTTGGTTCAGGTGAACATCTCCTACCTGGATTAGTGTAATGGTCTCCTCTCTTCTAGCTGTGCCCTTTTAAGGTCTGTTCTCAAGCCAGCAGCCCGAGGGATCCTGTTAAAATATGTTAAATAAAGCTGGATGATGCCATTTCCTTGCTTAAGTCCTTCCCTCTGAGTAAAAGCCCAAGCAAGCCCATCAGACCATCTGCCCTTGGGCCTCTGACACCTGTCTGGCTTCACTTCCTATTACTTGTCCCATGCTCAACCTGTTCCAACCTTGCTTCAGCCTTAGGGCCTTTGTACATGCAACCCTTCTGCTGGCATGCTCATCCTCCAGATATCTCCAATTTCTCACTCTTACACTTCATTCAGGTCTCCGTTCATACATCATCTGCTCAGATGGGCTTCCCTGACCTGTTATACGAAACAACTTCCCTCTTCCAGAAACTTCTTACACTTTACTCTCCTTTCCTAGTCTCCTGTTCACTTATCACCATCCGCCATATTATGTATTATTGCCTGCCCTTCCCTGGAAGGTAGAAAGCTGAAAAAGAGCAGGGCCCTTGACTGTTTTGTTTACTGCTAGCTCTTCAGTGCTGGAATATTGCCCAGTACACAGGAGACACTCAACAAATATCTGTGGAATGAAGGAATGAACTATAGTTAAATGTGAGTGTTAAACATGATTTATTGCATTCAGTGGCTTTGTAACTGGCACAGGTGGTAACGCTGCTACCTGGAATCCAGTGATCCATGCTGGAGGGGCTGGCGGTAGAATGTCTTTTGTTTCCCGTTATCCTCTCCCCATCCCTGTAAGAAGAAGACTTGAGGAAGGACACTTCCCACGGATGTGGCGTTCAGCTGTGTGACTTGCTTTTCACCCATGGAACGTGGGCAAAAGGTACAGATGCCACATCTGAGCAGACGCTTTGAGGGCCATCATGGCGCTTGGCCATTGCACTTCTGCCTTCTCCCATGGGAGCAGCATATCCCAATCGGGACCAGTTTTTTATCTTGAATCTGGGAATGACAAAGACACAAGGAGCAGAGCCTCCCTTGACCCACAGCGATCTTCACGGGTCCTTTAACATAAATGAGAAATAAATTGTTGTTCTAAGTCAATGAGATTTTCGGGGTTCCTTGTTACTGCAGCACACCCTCACAAAAGCTGACTCATAAAGGGCCAAGAGGTAGCCCTGGAAAAGTAGTTAGGTTGGGTGACCTCTGAAGTCCTTTCTATGCCCTCATCCTAGACTCCATGGCCCATTCTCAGCAAATGGGACATGAGTTCTGAAAAAGGAGGCATTTGGGGGGAGGCAATATAGCCTATTTATTGGATTTTGCAGGTCTGACTTGCTCCCGCCTTTGTCACTTACCAGCTGTGAGATCTTATTCAAATTGTTTAAACTCACTGAGCTTTCATTTCCTTCTCAATAAACTGGGGATGGTAATTGTTCCCACCACAGCAGGCCAGTGTGAGGATTAGATGAGAGAGTGCCCGGTGCCTGGCATGTAACAGGCCCTCCAACAGTAGGAGCTGTGTTGGACACCTGTCATATTCCCAGCTGCCCCTGCGTCTTTTGAATAGTCTTTCTGTATTTAACGAAACCCCCACATTACAGGTTCTACCTCCCAAAGTGGGCACTGGAACTCTAATTCCCAGCCTCGCCTCCCTGGCAGCCAGGCCGCAGGCAGTGGCCTAGGCTCCACATGCAAGGCTTGGATTGGTGGGGTGGGGGGTGGGATGTGGGGGGCACAGGCTCGGCGAGGCACTTCGCGTTTTGCTGGTTCGTAACAGACGTGAACACTTGGGTTGCAAAGTTGACTTCCTGGGACAAATGAGTGTCAAGTGGAGGAGGAGGAGGAGGATGACAATTGTCTTATTAGGCCAGTTCTGCAGTGTTGTTTGAGGCCTTATTCCTGGAAACTGCACTTGAGCCTGACTCTCCAGCCAACCCCAACCCCCCACTCAACAATTTAGGGGGCTTTGCAAGTGGCTTTTAGTACATTTTTCTGCTTTAACAATCAGATTCCACGTCCTATGCTTATAATGCTGGCTATAGTTAATATTATTTCATCACCATTATTAAATAAGGGCCGCTGGACCCTTGAGGCCTCCCCACCCAGGGGGACTGTAAGCCTGGTAAGAATTGGCTTGTAAATCCCAGAGCTCTCGTTTCCTTGGGTGGGGAATCTGCAGTTGGAACCTGCTAAGGAGATCTGATTCCATGTCTACCTTCACCTGACCCTCTTGCCAGGGCTCCACTCAGCGCCTGCGGCCTGACTTGACCTGGGGCCAGAAGCGGGTGGGAATCTTCTCCTCTGCCTCCAGCCTCTCCCAGTCTCTCTCTGGGCTTCTCTTGATTGGCTGCACGGAGTGCTGTGGACACCAGAGGGCGATAAATGCTCATTTTGGAGCGAAGTGTGGAGCCGTGGTTTTTTTATTGCTTATTTTTATTTATTTTTTCCTCTCTCCATTTCTGTTGGTGAATGTAATGACTTGGAGACAACTCGTCCATCTTATAACTCCAAAGTAGCAATGCTGGGTGTGCATTGCATGCAGCTTACAGGTGAGGAAACAGGCCCAGAGAGATGAAGCAGCGTGCCTAACATCAGCTGGCTAGAAAGTTAGCAGAGCAAGGACTTGAGCCTAAATCATCTCTCACGTGAGGGCTGTACTAACACTGCAGCTTTCATAGGGAGGATGGCGGAGAGAAGGGGGAAAAAGGAATGGGATGTCCCTGTCTCCCTGCAAAGCTCTGTATAGCACTGCTGCTACCCAGAAAGCTCTCAGTATGAAGGCCAAGTCAACCAGTAGCTGCTGAACCAGGATTGCAAACTCAGGGACTGCGGGGACCAGACAGGTCACAGAAATGAGAGAAGCAGGTTGGGTGGGCAATAGGGAGTGGTGGGGACTGTGGCCAGTTGAAGGGTGTCTATCACAATTAAAAGGGGCAGCCACACTCACGCCTAGCCAACTGTTGCCCTGTCAGAATACACATCGGGGTGCTTGGATTTTGCTATTTTTCAGCAGAAGCTGTGAATCTAAATGTTAAGCTGAAATTTCCCAATTTTGAAATGCTGGCGACAAATTCAACACTTTTTCAACTCACCTCTCTGAGCTTCGGTGTTCTCGGCTGTGCAATGGCGAGAATGTCCACAGCATGGCTTCTTGGGCCACAGCAGTATTCTTGTTAACCTTGGCCTAATTCAGGGAAGGACTTCACTCTGGTTTTGTGCAACTCCACCCGATGGCAGGTGTGAGAGCTCCCATCTCTCGTCCCCTTTCTGCAGCGTCTCCCCATCCATCTCAGGGACCTATGAATATCTTGAGACACTGAAAAAGTGTTGCCCAATGCACTTTCTCTGTTTTCTGTTCCTATAACTCTTCCCTGTGGAAATGGAGGCCATGACTGGTGGTCTCCAACATGATCTACTGGAGTTCAAGGAGAAAATAATGGAATGTCTTTATTTATATATATATATTGAATAATTTCAATAACCTTTTATTTTTTTATTTTTTTGAGGGCAGAGTCACTGACCCTCATATGTGGGACCCAAACCCAGGCCACTGGCTTCCCAAGCCAGCGCTTAACCACCATGCCACTCGGCCCGCCCTTCAATAACCTTTTAATTCTGTCTTTTTAAATTTTGTTTTTGTGTATGGTTCAAAGTATGTGAAATGGCTCGCAAATGAGTGCATACATCTCAATTAGAAATAAAGAAACTAACATATATTGGAGTGTGGGCTCATGACTCTTTGAGGAGCCCAACCCCTACCACAGGGTTGAGCTGATACCCCCAAAAAAGGGAAATAACAGGTGTAACAGGGAATTGTAGACGGGGAGACATCATTGAATAGTTTCAAATAGTTAACTACATGCCACAGTTTATAAAAACAAAGCTTCATACTATGTAAAGTACTCTACAAATGCTAGCCATCAGATTAGTTAAATATACTCAACTTCATTTTTAAAATATCTGGCACAGGTAACAGCTTACTTTTTTTTAAAAAATGAAGGCTGCTATTATTATTGTCATTGCTATCGTTGTTGTAACATTGCAGGGCACCATTGCACTGTTTTATGGGTCAGCTTCCCCACTGTGCTGAAAGCCCCCTGAGAGACCAGGGCTGCGTGGGATTAACCCCTGGATCGTCAGATGCAGCAAAGGCAGGTGGGTCAGAGCAGGGGTCCAAATAACCTTCCTTAAATGACTGAGACGAAGGCATCAATGGCTCTGTCTCTTTGGTGGGAACTTGGGTCCTGTCCCAGCTATAACCCAGCTATAATGAGTTTTGAGTCCGGGTCCTCACTCAGTCCTTTGGAGAAGAAAGCAAAAGTTGTGGTTCTGCTGAGCCCATTCAAATGCAGGAATTATTGTGCTTAGAAATAGCCCCAGGCTTGAGGAACTGCTATAATATTAGCCACTTCAGGGCCAGAGACTCGGCAAGGGGACAAAATGTGGGGCAAGCTTGTGCCAAGGGACCAGAATTCTTTCTGCTTTTCCAGCAGGAAGCAGGGTCCCTTTGAGGCCTTGGGAGCAGGGGGGCAGCTTTCTGACCAGTGTGAGTCTTTAGGGATAGACCATGGGGCTCTCTGCTTAGAATCTGGGCACCTGCATCCCGCCCAGCTTGGGCCTTTTCCCCTGGGGCTCAGTTTCTGCAACAGAAAGCTGGGTTGGCTATGAACTTTCATTTCCCTTTCATTTACTAGTTTTGTGACCTCGGGCTAGTTACCGTCTCAGTGCCTCCATTTCTACATCTTGGAAATGGGTATTAAACTCCTATGCCCCTCATAGGGTCATTGTTATGAGGATCAAATTAGTGCTATTTAGATTTATAACTTTAAGGTAACAGTGCAGGTAGAGGGGAGGGAGGTGCTAACTCTATTCTGAGAACTCGGAGGAAGGAAGATTCTAAATAACTCAAGTACTGAAGGCTAATTGTCCACCTGGGACTTATTTATTCATGCTCAAATGGTTGTGTGAGAAATATTATCTACCTCTTTCTTTAAATCAGCTTAATTCAGACTCTGGGTTCCCATCAGAGGCATTTCTACTCGTCATTCTGAGGACCTATTTGGAACAGGATGTATTCTCTAGACTGAAGCCCTGGCCAGCAAGAATATGTGCTATATCTTCCATCCTGCAAGCTTTTCTAGAACTTTGCCACTCCCTCATTAAGACATGGAGACTATGTCCCCCTGTGTAACCTGGTGGGCCTTTGTGATTGTCTCCACTAACAGAAAACAAAGGAAGCGATGCTTCACGATTCAAGGCTAGGCCAGAAAAGCCCTGGGCTTCTACCTTGTTCTCTGCTCTTGAAACCCAGCTGTCTTGCAATGAGGAAGCCCAAGCAGCCCACAGAGAAGCCTCATGGGGAGGAACTGAGGTGCTTGTCCCCAGCTGTGGCTGAGCACCGACTTGCTAGCCATGTGAGTGCACCATCTCAAAAATGGCTCCTCAGGCTCCAACTGAACCAACTGACATTGCACAGAGCACAGATAAGCCTGTCCCTCCGAATCCCCCTGAAATTGCAGATTTATGGGCTAAGTGATTGGGTCGTTTGTTACAGAGCAACAGGAAACAGATGCACCACTCTCCCTCCCTCCTTCCCCGCCCCCCCTGAGTTGTGTGCAAGTCTTGGGGCCTTACCTAGCCCCAGGCACCAGTGAGACCGTGACACCCATGCTTTTGCTCACAGGAACCTTCAGGTCACCTGCTCCACAGCTCCTGTGCCACATTGGGGGTGGGGAATCTTCTGAGAAGCTGAGAACGCCATGGCCATATCCTTCTGAGGTTTTGCCATACCACGATCTCCCCTGTTTCCAGGTTAGCCATTTGATATCTCCTCTCAAGGCTTTCTAGAGTGGTATTTCTTGCCCCTTCTCCCACCTCCAGACCTCCTGGCTTCACCTCTAGATGGACTGAAGAATTTCACAAAAGATGGAAGTTGTCTCTCACTAGAGGCGGTCCTGCTCTATACCTGGCGGCATGTCCAGGGTGAGCCATGACAAGTCTGACTCCTGCTAGAAGAGAGGAAATGCCGGGAGAACCAACCCAATATATTTCAGTAAAGAACTCAGACACACATCTACTCAATGACTCTCCCTTAAGCTTTCAATGTGAGCAGGCATTGTGCTAGGTGCTGGGGATAGAAGGGCAAATGGCATAGACCTGGGCAAGAAAGGTCACCTGTGTCCACTCAGAGCCTGCACCGCCCCCCTTAATCATACTTTAGGTATCTAAACCCCTGGAAATCTCTGCCAAATGACCCAAGACCAGTTTTAGGGCATACACAAGCACGTTCTCCAGGTCTATCCTTCCACGGGTACAACATGCCCCCGTGTGTATACCCCTAGAGGGGTGACTGAGCGGTAACTGTAGACAAGGTATATGGACAGTTTGGACACGTGGGCTGGGTGTTCACATGGCTGGGTTCTAGGTCACTTTTGACACAGGACAGACATGGGGCTAGGAAGAGAATCAGGGTGGGTGGGCTGAGGGCTGGGGTCAGGGCTGACCCATCCCACACTGTTATGTCCCTGCATAGAATTCCAAAGAGTCCAAGAATTCTAAATTTGAACAAAGCCTTCTTGGTCACTGTAAAGAATATTCCTCAAGGCAGGAGAATAAACATGTCTTATTTTCCAGTCTGTCAAAGTTTATATAAAAGGTATGTTGGCCTTAATTTGCACTATTAATGTGCTAGGGTAGTTCTGTGGTCTAGAACCAGTGCTCCAGGCTCTAAGGAGACCTTCCTCTATGGAGCTGCAGAGGATGGGGTGGGAGAGTATGGGAGAAATTCCAGAAGCTGACTGCAGAGTGCCCTCCATGTTGCCACAGCTGCCCCCATCTCTAATCTGGAGTGACAGAGACAGGAAGGGTAGCAGATGGGGCTAGTGTGATCGAATGTCTGCCTGGGAGAAGGAGGGGCCAATGGGATCCAGCTGTTTTGCCTACTGCCAATCACCATCACAAACACCCCCCAGCTTGAGTGGAGGGGACATGGAGCAGAGTAGAAGAGGAGGGCATTTTATGCCCATTTTACATAGGTTGGCTAGGAACTCAGCCCAAGACAGACTGGTACAGTGGTTCTTCTCAAAGTGTGCTCCCTGGACCAGCAGCATTGACAGGAGCTAGATGGTGTCCCTCTGTGGGAAGAACAATTTGATGCAGAGATTCTATGAAGAAGACTTTTTACTGGAAAGAAAACATTGAGCATGCACAGTGTCCAAGAATGGGCTAACGCTTCATAAACAGTATCACATTTAATTCTCAACAATTACCCTCAAGATAGGTATTATTATTCCCCCTATAAGGGCTCATCACAGAAAGGTTAAGTACTATGGACAAAAAAGGGGTTCTATGGAAAGTCACCTCACAGGGTGACCTGATCATAAATTCCTAACTGGGCAGGTCATGGTGGGGAGTCATGCCCCAGGCACATAACTTCTTTAGTAAAAAGTTTACATTTGTTTTAAGCAAGCCCTGTCCATTGTTTCTGTGCATCTGGGTTAACACACCTTTGAAATAATTTCAACCACCCTCAAGAGAGCACATAACCTTGGTTACTCTCCTGTAATCCAATCCCCACCGTGCTTTCTCCCACCTTCATGTAATCTTCCTCAAATTCCCTCCTTAATTTCAAGGTATAAAAGAAACTGTAACTCTGTCCTCCAAAGCATTTGAGATCTTATTTCCTGGCAATTGTCAGTTTTGGCTCAAATAAACTCATAAAAATTCTCTCTATAGGTTTGGATGTTTCTTACATCGACAGTACTTGATCTGGCCTTGGGTCACAGGGCTCCCAGGGGTCTACCTGGTTTGCGTGATTGTTCAACCACCCTAACTTCACCATTTTGCTAAACGGTGAGTGGTTCTTAAACTTGAGTGAGATGCAGAATCACCTGGAGGCCTTGTTAAAACAAATTGCTAGACTCCTCCCCCGGAGAGTTTCCCATTCAGTAGGTCTGAGATGAGGCCCCAAAACACACATTCCTAATAAGTTCCCAGGTGCTGCTGCTGCCGCCTATTGTTGCTGCAAGGACCATGCTCTGGGAGACTGTGCTGGGCTGGGATCCAGTTCCCACCCTACTTCACCTATGCAGAACAGTAATAATCATACCGTCCCCACAATGACGTCCTTGTGAGATGCCAATGAGATAATGGGAGTGAAAGCTATGTCAGCTGCACAGGTGAATGGCCCTGGTAACCTGTCTGAGGCTGGTCCCTGGGGTCTAGAAGTACACAGGATGGGATACAGATTGGGGCCACCACAGATATCCAGAGACCTTTTGCAGCCCATCCTAATTCTGGGCCACTTCTCAAGGGAGAAAGCCAGCTTCTGAGGGCCCAGGCCAGCAGCTACTCTTGCCCAACCCCCTCATCACCCCATGCCTCCTCCCTCACCACAAGCAGCTTGCTGGGCACTGTCCCAACAGCTGGCTGGCTTGGGCCACTTCTCCAGGGGCGGGCCAGTCCAGGCAAGCTGGGGCAGCATCAAGCTTGTGATCCAGGGCCTGGAGCTGGATCACGCTCACCTCCAGGGTGAGACTCAGAAGCTGCCCCTTCCCTTCTCTCAGCCTCAGGTTGCTCCGGTAAAATAGACGCAACATTTGCACCGAGTTGTGCAAATTCAAGAACCAGTAGTTTTTACAGCACATGGCATAGAGCCCGGCCCCTGGGGAGAGTTTAATCAGTTATAGCTGTTAGTATTTTCAAAAAGTGCTCGGGCCCTAGCTGCCTCCTGATAGAGGTTTGGACTTGAAACGCAAACCGCTCCCACGCCGTTCCCGGTTCCCAGGCTGTGCCCGGATACACCCTCCCTGGAATGCCAGCGTGGGGGCCCGAGGACCTCCCGCCGGGGTTGGGTTTGGCAGGACAGGACAGAATTAAGAAGGTGCTGAGGCGGGGAAGGGGCATGCCTGGGGCCTGGTCTCACCCTACTAGGGCCAGGGGGCCGGGGGAGGCGGGGCGGAGACTGTGACTGGGGCGGTGGGAGGGCCTGGGGGGGAAGGCCAGGGGCCTGGGAAGGGCCTGGGAAGGAAGAAGAAGGACGAAGAGATGCGGGACCGTTAGGCATGCTGTGAGTGGGGCTTCCCACTCAGCAGGGCTCGAGCGCAGGGCCCTGCCAGGCCAGGACTCAGGCGTTATCCCTGCAGGGCAGAGAGGCTGCAGGGGCCCAGAGCACAGGGCCCAGGAGGCGGGCCTCATCGTCACCGAGCCTTGGGGGCGGAGCTGGAGGGATAGATTGATAGGCCATGGGGGGCGGGTCCCCGCGGGTCCCCACCCCCAGCAGGGCCCTGGGCGGGGCTGGCAGCGATAGGCTAGAGGGGCCGTGGTGGGCGGAGCCTGGTCGGGCTCGGAGCCAGGCTGCATTCCTGGACGCGCGGGGGCGGGGCTGGCGGACCCTGGTCTGGCCGCCCGGGGGCGTGTCCGGGGCGTGTCCTCAAGCGGGGGCGGGGCCTGGCCAAGGCCGTTGCTTTCCGGAGCACCGCCGGGAGGGGGACCGTCTAGTGACTGAGCCCAGCGCTGCGCAGTCGGACGCAGACTGAGGCTCGAGCGGGCGACGCCAGGTTTGCAGTGCCGAGCAAAAAACAGAGCCAGCAGGTGAGAAGGGACAGCGGGGAGGCCGGCCGGACAGCCAGTAGCAAAGTTAGTGTTCGCTCCCGCTTCCAGAGCGCGCTTGGGCAGCTTTCTCGGAACCAGTGGCAGGCAGGTCGGGCCACGCAGGCAGCTGGCGAGCGGGTTGGAAGGAGCCTGCGTTCTTGGGCTCCGCCACTCACCAGCTGTGTGACCCCGGGCCTGTCCCCCGACCCGGCTTTGGACCTCTCGGGCTCCTGTCAAAGGAGGAGGTTGAACCAGGTGAACTGCACGGTTGCCCGGAGAGTTGCCCTTTATCACTAAAAGCCGGGAAGGTGAGCGCTGGCAGGTGAGAACCCACTCAGTCACAGGTATTCAGGTCACGCTGCCCAGACGGCAGTTTCCCTGCCTGCGGAGGGTCACTGAGCAAAGCCAAGTCTGTGTGAGCATGAAGAGAGTTGCTTTTAAAGCTCATACTACTTACTCAGATGGGGCCTGAACCCACAAGCCCAGGGGGAGTGAACCCACAAGCCCAGGGGGAGTGGAGCCCAAGTTAGGGAGGTTTTAGTCTCCCCTTCCCCCCAACTCTGAGAGTCCCATATGACTTCAGGTCGGAAACTCAACGGGACTTTTGTCCCCCTCCAAGGGCTTTTCCAGGTGACTTGGCCTGGGAGGCCCAGGGCGGAAAGCAGGGGACAAGTTCTCCTCCAGGAGAATAGGGAAGAGAAGGGAAAACCCTGCCAAACTTTGGGCACAGAGTCAAGCCCCCGGCCTGGGGCTCTCGCTGCATACCCAGAATTGTTAGTTCCTGCATCTGGAGGCTTCTGTTCTTTGTGGCAGCGGGTGCTCTGTGCCAGGGCCATGACAGCTGGGCAGCCTCGTTCAGTGGTCATGGGCTTGGGCTTTGGGCCCAAACTGACTTGGATTCCACTCCCTCTCCAAGGTTCAGTTTCCCCATCTGTAAAATGGGGATAATCACAGTTCCCAATGGCAGTAGTGAGGACTTAATGGAATAATGGGGATATAGTACTTAGCAAGGCGCCAGGCTTCCAATGAGGCCTCACTATGAGACAGCTGCTCTGATGTGGATGGGCAGGTGGTGGGCTGGCTTTCTGCCTGGGAATGAGCCTGTTTTTGGAGAGTCAGAGGCTGGCTGCATCCCCTCCTGACCCGTAAGAGCCAGAAATTGCCACTTGCCACCAGCATGACTTTGTCCATTTCAGAGTGGGATTCAGGGTGTCATCTGGACCAAAGAGTGGCTGAATTTTCTGTAATATTGCTTGAGGTTGACGGGGATCCAATTAAATAAACCCAAAAATGTTTACTGAGCACCTGTGTATATATTGGATAGCACTAAGGGATACAGAGGTGAACCACCCAGACCTGGGCTCTGCCTTCATTTTGAGTTCTGACAGTGAGGGCTTCCCATCCCCTCTATGCCCCTGCTGGAGAGAACTCACACCCAGGGCTCTGGGCCAGATGAGATTTCATGAGTCTGTACTGCCCTGGTGCCTGGAGTCCAGTTCTTCTATTGCATGCTTGGCTCGGGCCGAAACTGAGGGGCAGTGTGGGCACCTATTATCTGCTGGATCAGGGTTAGACACAAAGGAGAATGCTGCATGCCGGCTCCCTGCATCTCCTGGGGAGATGAGCCCTACACTTTAGAACCAGCTAGAAAGTGGTATGGGACAGATTTTGACTGAAGGCTGCACTATATGGAGGAGAGAGAGTGTGTGTCTGTGTATGAAAGCTGTGCTTAGAAGAAGTGAGACACTGGAGATAGCAGGGTAGGGGTTGAGGGGGCTTCCTGGAGTTGTTGAAACCTGAGCAGAACTTTTTGTCTGGGCTCCCAAGTCCTGGTTGGGTTTGGATCAACCTGGAGCCACAGACTCCCCTCTGTAAGCGTTTGAAAAGCGTAAGATTAGAGTTTGGTATGGTGGAGGAGGGAGAGGGTCATTTCAATGGGGGAAGAGACGTTCATTTCAAGCAGTGCTTAGTTAGCTTCTACTGGAAAGTCGTTCTCACCACCTTCTACCCCACATGATGAATGATAAATGATGACACGTTGATCCCATCTTTAGTTGCTTACCATTTGGGAAGAAACTAAGACAAGGATACCAGTGACTCTGATAGGACATAACTGAAAAAAAGATTAGAAAGACCTTCTGGAGAGCTTCTTGGAGGAGGTAGAATTTTGGGTGAGCCTTAAGGATTGAGAGGCTGTCAGCAGACACAAGGAAGACTGTTTTGGGCAGAGGAAAATATCTAGGCAAAGGCAAAGAGGTTAGAGTATTCAGGGAATTTTTAAGAAACTGCCAGGTTGATCAGTCTGGCTGAAGAGCTGGGACTGTGCAGGGATGTGAAGGGGAAATGGTAGGTTGGATCAACTCGTGGAGGGCCTTGAATGCCAGGGTGAGATGTTTGGATTTGATTTGTAGAAAGTGAGAGCTACTGAAGGTTTCTGAGTAGCAGAGTGACACAGTCTGCCAGGTGTGCTGGAGTGGGTAGCCCAGTTGTGAAGGGATAATGAACCGAAGGTGGTAGTGACAGGGAAGGAGGGCGTTGGAGATATCTGCAACTGGGGGATAGAAAAGAGAAGTGGGAGAGGACCCAGGGCAACGTGGGAGAGGAGAGGGTGTCCCAGTGAATGTCCTGTGTTTCTTTCTGTTCCCTACCCAGCCTAGACCATGGTGCATGGCAGGGGCCCAAGAAGGTGCTGGATTGGATGGGTGGGGAGGGTGATGAGTGCTAAGGACTGATAGAGAGGGAGCCGCCCAAGGAGTCCCTGTGTTTGCCCATGATGGTGAAGCACCTGGGCCAAGTGGCAGAGCTTGAGCTGGTCAGTGATGGGTTTGGAAACAGATTGGATGAAAAGTGCTTGTGGCTCTCCCCCTCCTAGCCTTACCCAGGGAGGACCAGGGTGAGAGGTTAGACAGTGGGGGCACGAATTTCCCATGTACGGAGATGGGGCAGGGGTGTGGATTTTGGTTTCTCAGTGTTCCTCTGAAGTTCCTGCCCTGTGGGGCAGTCCCCACTCTCTAGAGGCCTCACACTTTTAAACCTCTGCATGGAAGCTTCTCCTCCTTATTACTCCCAACCCCCACTCCCCACCACCCTGAGACCCAACTGCTGTTCCTCCTGAGGACCTGACAGCCCTCTCCTCGCTCAGGGATAAGCATCCCCAAGCCCTGAGCATTCCTTTCAATTTGGAGCATCTGCGGCCTGCTGGCACCCCCTGGTTTTGGCTTGGCTTTTACCCCTTGCTCCAAACTGTTATACCCAGGTCCTCCACCCCATGGGAAACTCAGAGGGGGCGGTCATGATTCAGTCAAAGACATCAAACCATCAGGAGTTGGCTCTGGGAGAGGCAGGAGGGAGGAGAGAGCCTGGGCCCTTGTGTGGAACAGAACGAGGCCAGAAGTGGTGGGGGTGCTGGTCTAATCTCAGAGGGAACTGCTCTGCCCACCATTTCCCCTCCTCTAAGCCTGGATCTGAGAAGCCCGGAGGGAAGCCCAGAGGTAAAAAAAAAATAAAAAAAAAAATGGTGCGGTACATGTTGCTTCTCTTCCCTTCACCCTTGATGCCACCTATGAGGAGTACGCCGACCACAGGCCCAGTGGGCATCTGGTGGCTGGCTGGTTCCTGACTCACCCCTGGGATTCCCCGTACATCATGGATTTCCTGTCAGCAGCTGATTCACCCTGAGCTGACATGGAGAAGCAGCTGAGAGGAGAGAAGAAACCTGCATTTTGATTGTTGAAGTTAGTTCCAGGTCCTCTGTTTACAGGCTGTTTGACCTTCCCTAAATTTCTTCTCCACCTTGGGCTTCCCTTCCCTGCACTGCTAGTGGCCGATTCTTTACTTGGCTCTCAGGGGGTTTTGTGACTCGGGATTTATCGTTTGTACAGTAGGGCAAATGGGAGATCACACCCATGTGCGTGCATGTGTGTTTGCATGCACACACATACACACACACGCGCACAACACAGGCTCTCAAAACAGAGTGGAAGTGAGTGACTCCTCTCAAACATGTAGCAATTGGTCCCACTTCCTCACCCTTGCTTACTCCCCACCAGAAGCACCTTCACCTACCTTCTACCTGTCTGTAGATTAGGGACATAGAACATGGCATGGTGGTGAAGAGTTGGACTTGGAGCTGGAATCTTGGTCCTGCCCGTTCCATCTGTGTGACCCTTTCTGAGCCTCAGTTTCTGAATCTGAAAATTGGGGATAATAATGGTAACTACTTTGTAGGGGAATGTGAGATGAAACCAAAAAGCACATGTGAAGCGTAGCAATTTTGTACCCAGCACACCGTGAATGCTCCATAAATGAGAGCTATTCTTTTCTGCCTCTGACCCGTCTATCAAAGCTTGTACCAGGTTGCTTCTCAGGCCTCCCAGAATATTCCCCAGAGCATCGGCATGGGCCCTCTGTGCCTCTCCAACGTATGTGTAAGAGTGTGAGTGCCACAAGACACTAGTCACTTCCGGCTGTGTGGTGCTTCTCAGCCCTTCCTGGGGGTAGTTGGGTCTCCCCAGCATGATGCTAAGCTTCCTGAGGGGGGAAGTAGGTTAAGTCTGAAAGTCGGTGACCAACTTTCTCCGTATCCCCTCCTTTCCCTTCCCTTCTCTCCTTTGGGCTTGTTTACACAGAGTACTTTCCTCTTTGCTGCTGTTTTGTGGCCTGTGGAGTGTCTCTGTGAACCTTCCCAGCGAGGAGGGGCTGCCCTGTCCATCTCTATATCCTGGACTCCTGGCTCAAGGCCTGGCACACAGCAGGCACTCAGGAAATAATGGTTGAATGAATAAGTAAGTGGTTCTCCTCAGGGTGGCCCAGCAGGACCGGGCTCGGTGCCAGATCCTCAGCGACTCCTTGGTAAAAGTGGAGCCAGGAAACAGGGTCCGGATGCCCCCGCTTTGCCCTGTAGACTGGCTCCTAGAACCTGGGTCCGGGAGGTCTGCTGGCCTGGAATTGCTTCACTTGGGGCTTGTGATGGAATTGCTTCCTTGTGATGTCTGGCCTTTCCCCCACTAAGAGGGGAACAGTCCAACTTCCTCCAACCCGAGCCTAGTGAAGGACCACTCTGGCCCTTAGTGAACCCTGACTCAGCCAGAAAAGGCATTTTCAAGTCAGCAGTTATTTGCAGAAGGTGCTACTGTCTGTGAGGGCACGGGCTCAGGGCTGGGGAATGGGAATGTGCCCTCCAGGAGGCCGATTTCTGATATTATCACTCCAGACCAGGGAAACTCTGGGAAGCACCTCCACTGCCCACCTCTGGCTGCTTTCCCTGCAGTGGGGGCTTCTGCCCCTTCTTTGCGCCCCACCCCTGACTTTCCTTGATGTATTCAGGGGTGATCTGGGATGGAAATTGTTGAGAATTCTGGACCTAGGCTCATAGAGCCGATGCAGAGAAATGGATAAAGTGCTGGCTAGGTGTTAGGAAGCCTGTCTCTGCTGTAAAGTTGCAGAGTACCTTTTCTAGGGAGGTGACGCTCTAGGCTGGTTTTTTTACTTCAGGCAGTGAGTGCTCCAGGAGCCGGCTTGGGATCCAGCTGGGCTTGGTTGGCCCCGGAGAGTGGGGAAGGAACCATAGGCAATAGCATGGACTCTGGAACCAAACTGCCTGAGAATGATTCCCACCTCTGCTACTTTACTGCTGGGTGTGACCTTAGACAAGTTCTGTGCATTAATTTCTTAACCTTTCTGTGCATTAATTTCTGCATCTAAAATGGAGATGATAATAGTATATAACTCATAAGAGTTGTTTGAGAATGATATGAATGAATTTATGTGAAGTGTGCCTGGCACAGAGTAAGTGCTATACACATATGAGCTGTTTTTGATAGGGTTGCCATTATTAATAGAAAGCAGGATTTAAGTCTTTGGGGGCAGAAAAGCTTGGGGAATAGCTTTGTCTGAGGATCAGGAGACCTGGATACTGATCCCAGTTCATCCTTTACTTACCATGTGACCTCTGGCAAGTTACAACCCTTCTTGGGCTACAAAAATATAATTATCCTGCATTTGCTGCACTTGGCATTTGTAAACAAGGCCCATGTGATATCACAGAGGACAGTTGCAGGGTTTTATTCAGCGAAAGGACTTCTGGGTGTCAGGCCTATTCTTCTGCATTGAGACAGCCACTGTGGGCGGGTCCCAGCGCCATCGGAGAAACACTTCAGACACAGAATGGCAGAGCGGCCCCACCCCATAACTGTACTCAACTAGGCCAGAAAGTAGATGAATCCATTTAAATATACACATACCAGTGGGATTATATAGATCAGATTACAGACCTTTATTTTTTTACTTTCCCTTATTTTCTGAATCTTCTGTAGTGAGCCCATATTATTTTTATGCTTAAGACAAGACACGTTTATACCATAAAGCTACCCGAAATCTTACTATACATATTTAAGCAAAAATGTATTATATGAACTTGGGATCACATTGAGCTTTTTGTTGTTGTTAATAGAGCATTTGTTTCTTCCCTCAAAGGGAGTAGGGTGTTGATTTCAAGTGAATATCAATTTGTCAAGCCTCAAAAGACTGAGGGAATGTTTATGGAGTGAGAGGCTATGTCCACTGGCCTCAGACGAGAGAGTCTGATATGGATGCGAGTGTCACCCAGCTTCCATTGTGGTGGATACACCCTGAGTGCTGCCTGGTGTTTAGAAAGCTTTTCAACAAGCTTTTCAACAGTCCTTAACACCAACGGGCTTAATCTGCTCATGCTGACAATAAGGAAAACAATACCTAATTCAGGGGCCTGCTGTGAGGATTGAAGGAGTTTAATACATATTGAGGTCTTAGAGCGAAACCCTTTCTCCCGAATTTTGAACTAAGTGAAAACAAAAACCATTGACAAAGTTTGAGCTCCAAACTTCAGCGTCATTGCTGAGAAGGCCGGCCAGAGAACATAGCTTCACGTCCGGGGCCCACAGGGCTTGCTAACCGTCTGCTCTGGCCCTGGCACCTGTGCTGTTACAGGTGGCGTTGGATAGGGACCAGCCACCCTGCAGAAGCAGGTAGAAGCAGCAGAGAGCAGCCCGATGGAACACGCCCCACCAGCAGTTGGCTGTCCCTGAGACGGGGCCCCACTGAGCATGCCCAGTTTGGTCCGGGTGTGGAGGGGCGGAGCAAGGCCAGAGGTGTTCCTCTGGGAGAGGTCCCTCCTCATGGAAACAAGTGGAGAGGGGAATATGTGTTCCCTCCCCTAAATAGAGGGCACTTTGAATGATTCCCGGTGTGCAGTAAACTCTCAGTAAATATTAATTTGTCGTTGCTGATAATGATACCAATGAGTAACTCTACTACACTGGTTGAAACATTACTCCCCCATTCACTGTCTTAGGGGATGGAATATTAGAATGATGTTGCAATGGCGCCTGATGAGACATCCTCCCGGGGAGAGGATATAGAAACTCAGTGTGGGTGGGGAGGATGATTTGTATGAGGACCTGCGGCAAGTGAGTGAGTGGTCACAGACAGCTGACCTCCTTGACCTCTGGCGTCTGAATACACAGCAGAGATGTAACTGGAGCAGGGATGATGTATCGTCTACTTTGACACTAGGCGTTTAGAGGTTCCCCCAAAGCCTCTCTGATTCCGCTTCTCTCTGCCCCACACCCTGTCCTGGCAGGACCCGGCAGCAGGTTCCTTTTGGCCAGGAGACTGTATAGCATGGTGTCATGCCTCTTAAACTTTGTGCATATCAGAAATCCCTGGGAGGTGGCAAGCTGCATATAGCGGACCACTGGGGTTGTCCCTTTGGGCTTCTTCCCACTTCTTAGGCCTTGATGTTGGCCAGACCTAGGTATGGGCGAGCTCTTCCTCCCACTATCTGCTCATCTTTGGGTAAGTTTCTCAACCTCTCAGAGCCTTGATTTTCTTATCCATGAAACGGAGAGTGATAATGGGACTTCTCTCATGGGATTGCATGAGGATTAAATGAGATCATGGGTATAGGTAAAGTGCTTAGTGGTGGGCCCAGTTCAGACTGTACCCTCTGTGCCTTCTGTACAAGCGAGAGGATGATAAGGATGATGATGAACAAAGGCTGCTCCTGCCACTCTTTGGGAGAATGACGAAAAGTCCTCCTCCTCAAAGACTAAGGTCCTTGATCTGGAGTGAAACAGATTTCCAGGACCGTTTGGAGCTCTGGGGGTCAGGAGGGTCTTAGGCCTCTGTAGGCTTAGTCCTTGATTAGACTGTGTGCCTAGCCTTGACCTGAATGCTCTTGGCTTAGAGTTGAGGGTCAGTTGGAGTGCTTGTGACTAGATTCACAGGAGCATGGTCTTGTGAGCAGCTCTATAGTCCATTGAGTCAACCTACCTACCCGGTCTGATCCCATGGACAACATCCAGCCTTGCTTACATACATCAAGGCTTGGAGAACTCACTACCTTTCCTTTTAGACAGGTCTAACTCTTAAATATGGTATAGAATTTGAGCAAACCCACCCTCCCTTCACTTCCACTCCTTGGTCCTGATCATGCTTGTTGGGACCATGTGGAATGTGGACACTCCCTAATGGGACCAAGGCTCCCTTGTATCCAGTGCCACCCCAGGCCAGTGATTCTAATGTAAGAAAGAGCTGTTTCTGTCAACTTTTTAAAAAATTTCATCTCCATCTGAACCAAGTAGGCATTTCAAAAATAACTTTCTAGCTATTGAAGAAATAGTTTTTTGTTGCAAATGTCAAGGGTAAAGAACAGATGCAAAGGAGGACAGATATTACCACTCAGAGATAAGTAGGGTGAACAGTTTGTTGTACACACACACACATACACACACACACACACACACACACACACACACACACGATTGCGATCATATCATATGAACCACTTCCTGTGCTGCTGCTTTTCAGTTAACATTGAAAGGGAGGATTTTTCCACGTTATTCAATATTCTTCCACAGCGTGTTTCCTTGCTCCATAACATCATGCCACATGGATCTACTGTGACCCAGTTAAGCATTCCCCTGCTGTTGCACATTTAGGCTGTTTTGAATTTTTCATTAGTATCCACATTGCGACAGTGAACACCCTTCCAGACGTACACTTCGTGCTCAATTCTCCACGAAGTGAGTTTCTAGAAGTGGCTTTCCAGTCAGGTGGTTTTTCAGTGCAAGGTCTGAGAGCCACATTCTCAGGGAAAAGCCCTTTCCCTGACACCCACCAGAATGTACCCCACACGTAGCTCCAGCCTCCCTGAGGGAAGAGACAGACAGTGCCCCTCAGTGCTAGTTAGCAGACCCACAGAAGCAAGGGGGCAGGCTCTTTGGGGGTATATGTTTGTCTGTGTGAAAGCCAGAAAGAGAAAAATAGATAATGGGGGAGCTTTTCCTCTTCAACTGGAGTCTGACTTTTGACCCTCCTTTCTGGGAGCCAGTGGTGTCATTAACTAATTATAAGATCTCATTACTATTTAATGACCTCTCTCCATGGTGACTCCTTCCTCCTCAGCAGCCTTCTGGGAGCCAGGGAGTGGGGAGATGAGACTGTGGGAGGAAGCTTCTCTGGGGTAGGAGGTAGGTCATGGGGTGGTGTAGTGCTGCTCAAACTCTGACAAACATCAGTCTCCTGAAGGGTTTGTTAAATCAGGGGTCGTACCCTGAGACTTTCTGATTCTGTTGGTCTGGGGTGCAGCTCTGGGCTTCCCCCATGCAGGAGGAGAGCTGCCTTCCTTCCTTGAGCACTGTTCCTGCCCTAGGGGACCCTGAGTGACAGAGCTGGGAAGGCAGGTTCCCCCACACCATCTCTGAGCCAAGGTCTTGCTTTACTTTTACCCCCCAGTAGCCCTTGAGTAATGTAATCTTCCAAGATCCAATGTCCTCCAGCCAGTTTATGTTCCCAGTTATTGTTCTGGGCAGGTTTTCTGGGAGATTGGAAACTTTCTCCTGCAGCCTGGGAGTTGCCTGGCAGGCACAGCAGAGGAAGAGGAGAGAACCTCCTCTTTGGAGCATCTGACGTGTGCTAGGCCCTGCGCGGGGCACTTTGCAGCTGTGACATCAGGTCATCCTCCCTCTAGCCCACCCACTAGAGGTTACCATTAGCCTCCATTTACAGATGAGGAAACTGAGGGTCCCAGAGCTGAAACTACTTGCCCAAGGTCACAGCTGAAAGACACAGAGCTGGGCTTTCAATCCCAAACTCCAAGGCTGAGTCCTCTCATCCCAAGTGGCAACAGGTCTGGACCGAAGGAGCCGCGATATGGGAGAAGCAGCCTGTGCGCCACCCACCACCCATGTAAAGAGGGTCCGCTTGAGGGCCAGGGCTTTCCTGGGACTTGGGGTCTTGCAGTGGGAGGGCCCTGGCCTAGCCATCAGGATACCCAGTTCAGATCGAGCTCTGCTGCCACCTGGCTGTGTGACCTTGGGCAAATCACTCCCCTGCTTGGGGTGTCCGAGTCCTCATTTCTCATAATAATACCTTATGCTTTATAGCTTTTAGCAGTGGACATTTTCTCACATACTTAGTCCAACAAGCCTCCCAGAACCTTGCGAAATAGGCAGGGAGAGTATTATTATGGAGCTCCTTTTACAGATGATGATAGGGTATGAGTGAGGTGCCCAGGATCCTACAGCTAAGGAGATGCTGGAGCCAGGCCTTGAACCTATGTTGTCTTTGCTTCGTATCCTGAGCCTGCTCCCTCACCCCACCCTGCCTTCTCAGTAAGGAGGGAGAACTCTGCACTTCTCTATTCTCAGCCTCAGGATTAGGGAGTCCAGGGCTCTTAGTTGGGCTGAAGGGGTCTTGGGTGCAAGGGGCCCAGATCTCCAGGAAAGGCTGGCTTGAGGTCCTGGTTCTGGGCCCAGGACCAGGAACATGCGGTGGTCCACGCTGTCCCTGTGTCTGGCTGCTGCCCAGTCCTGGGCATTGGAGATCCCGGGTAGTGGGGGGAAGAGGGGTCCAGCCCAGCTGCACACTCCCACCTCAGTCCCTGGCTTCCCCTGGGAACTATGCCTGCCTTCCAGATGCACGTACAGAATTTTCCGGCAGTGCCTGAATGCTCTCACCTCCTCCCCTGTCTCCTGACCTGACTAAGTCTTCCTCATTCTTTCAAGCCCAGCTCCAGCCACCTTCTGTCCTCGGGAAAGCCTTGGTGCTCTGGCCAATCCCACTCAACTGTCTCAAGTCTGTTGAGTGGGTGAGTCTGGCTCACTGCGTTAGTTAGCTCCTCAGCGTGGCTGTGAGAGGAGGGGCTGTGGCTGCTGGGGGTTTGAGACCCCCTCAGGGTCAGCCAGGCTGGCAGGGCTCAGGGCGCTGGGTCTTGGGCCGGGGACAGCCGATCCCTTAAGAGTAAGCCTCAGACCTTGCAACCCGGAGCAAGTTACTTATCTTCTATGACCCCTAGCTTTCTTCTCCTGAAAATATTAAAGCTACTTTCCTCACTGACCCCTTGTGAGGCTTGCCTGAGATAAAAGTGTGCAAAACACCTATTGCTGACATCTGGTGGATCCCAGGCGCTCAGGAAATGCCGATCCCTCCCCTTCCCTGCAATCAGCTCAGGCTTCATTCCACCTCCACCCACCCAGCCCCCTTGAGTGGGTGTCTGGTTGGGCCTTGGTCTAAGGCCTGAACTCTGTCTGCTCTAGCAAGGGGTGTTCTAGGCTGATAATGGGGGAAGGATTGGGCAGAGGGACAGAATCAGCTCCTAGCAGGCTGTGACCTTGGGCACAGTACCTCCCTGAGCCTCAGTTTCCAGGTCTGTGGAAGGGGACCTCACAGGGCTTCCTGGTAGAGCAGATGAGCAGGGATGGGAAGCCAGGGGACCTGAAGGCCTGAGTGCCCCCTCCCAGGAGCCTGGAGTCCAGCCTGTACTGGTTCATTTACAGACCCATTTTCCGACTGCAAAGCAAAAGTCCCCTTTCCCTCTGGACACCCGGAGGCTCACCAGGCTGTTGTGCTCTTGGCCTGGTGTGCTGGGCCCTCCCTTGGAAAAGCAGCTTCTCTCTGAGCTTCTTTATCTTGTGCAGCCTGGGGACCCAGGCCGCAGACCCTGCCTGACTCTGAGACCAAGGTGATGTCACCACCCATCCCCATGCTGAGAACTCTTGAAACCCCATGCCTGGACCCTGGAACCCCCTGCCAGACCCCTTCCTACGGCACCAAGCACATTTCCTTTCCATTTCCGTCTGCCTGTCTGTCTGTACCCTCCCCCTCCTCGCAACTCACTGTGGCTCGGAACCTCTCATCTGTGATAATAATCACCACACTTTCCTTTCTTGTGCAAGAGCAGTTCTGTATCTCAAACCTCATACCTCCCTGGAAGGTAGAAATGAGAACTGGTGTTATTCCAGAGAGGGAAGGGAACTTTTCAAGGCCCACAGCCGGGACTTACCACCTCTCCACCCACCCCCATTCGCCTACTCTCAGATGCTCACATTCTTGGCTAAATGTTGCCTTCCAGGGGCAGGCCCCTCGAATCTGGAGTGGGAAGTGGACAGAGAGGAGGTGAGGGTGGCAGACACCTCGGTTTCCCGGGTAGAGGGTCCTAGATTTCCCCCCAGCTTTAGGGGCTGGCACAGGGACCATTCCCATTGCACAAACAGGGAGTGATGACAGGGTAGAGCCAACTCGGCATAGTCCCTTCCTTCTTTCCTTCCCAGGGTCCCGAGGGCTCCAGCTGGGGGATTCCATGGGGTGGTTTGTGAGCTGCATGCCCATTTTTGGCTTAGTTGCTTCTGGCTGAGGTCAAGTCCTGCTCCTTGCTTCAGCTCCCTTAGGGCACTGTGAGTGACCCTGGACACTCTTCTGGTGCTGAAGACCCGGCCTTCTCAGGAATCTCAGGGGTGAGGGTGGTGAGGGGGTGGTTCAGTCCAAGGCACTGCAGAATCTGGGGGAGGCCAAGGCTGAGAAGAATGGGCTGGGCCATTGTTGATGGCTGGTGGGGGGAGGATGGTGTAGGTAAGAACTAGAGGACCCTGGTCCCTCAAAGAGACCACTTCTCTTGGCTACAGAAAGGGAGGGTAAGCATTTGGGGTGGTCTGGGCTGGCTCCCAGGGTGGGATCCTGCCTGGGTCAGCAGGGCTGCATTCCTGGGGGTGTTTTGCCTCAGGTTCCCCTGGGGGCTTTCCTTGGAGACCAGAGAGGGCTCTGGATTCACAGGAGTCTCCCCTCACCGGGGATCTGTCATTCTCGGCCCCTCTTCCCTCTCTCGCTGTCCCTTCCACATCCTCCCCTATCTTCCCCTTTACCTCCCACCAATGCCCCACCCCCATCCGCCTCCCTCTGGAGCCAGAGCATCTCAGGAGGCTCTGTCTAGCCGTGCTGAGACCCGAGGAGGCCACCTGGCTGATCCCAAGCTAAGGGAGCTGGAGCTGCCCGGGCCCGGAGGACCTAAGAGGCCCAGGGCTCTCTCTCCCAGGGCAGGAGGCCCTGACAGGCTGTGCTGGTCTCCTGTTACCTCTTTCCTACCCCAACCGTCAGGTGTCTGGTTAAATGGCTACTGACTTGTTTGGGAATAAGAGCTTGGGCTCTGCATGCCACATGGATGGAGCAACCCTTCATCCTAGCCTCAGAGGGCCTGGAAGCCTGCAGTTGACTGAGGAAATGGGTTTTTTTGGGCCACTCCTCCCTGGCACTGGGTGCCTGCCTTGGAGAGGGCTGGCTAGGCTGGAGCCAGGGCCTGTGTGCTGGGGAGGTTGCCCTGGACACTGGATGCTCAGGGGCTCTCAGGATGTGAGAGGGAGAGATTCCAGAGATGGTGTCAGAAAGAGGAAGAGGCAAGGCAGAGAGGAAGGCTCAGAGGAAGCCGCTGACAGAGACAGAAACATATACAGAAGGGAAGAGATAGCTGAGGGGGAAGAACCGAAGGACAGGGGGGTAAGCCCCCAGAGAGCCCTGCCCTCTCCTCACCCGGGGCTCAGCCAGGAAGACCACCCCCATCCTCCTTCAAGCTCTTGGAGTTTAGAGTCACCCCCATCTTTTCTGTGTTTTCACCCAAGGACCCATGAGAGAGTCCCTGTACATGTGTGTGCAGCACTTTACTGTGTCTCACTGACCCTCCACCCCTCTCCATCAAGTACCCCTAAAGCCAAAGTGCCTCTCAGGCCTAGGGAGGTGCTGAGAACCACAGCCTTGGGAGGGAGGAAGCATTAGCCTATTTTACAGATGAAGGAACTGAGGCTCAGAAACTTTAAGTGATAACTAGGGGTGGACAGAGCCAAGATTTGAACCCACATTCATCGGAAGCCTGCTTTAACCACTCATGCAAAGATAATTAGGACTGTCAGCGCTCTGTGAGGGTCTGTGCCCGAGAATGTTCTGGGAAGGCTGCTCAGAGGAGGTGGCATCTCAGGAGCCCCATCTCTTCCTTCCTGAGCCCAGTGCCTCGGGAGGGTATATTGTGACTGAAGAGCCTGCCCACTGCCATGTGGGGTCCCTGATTAGCATCCCCTTCTTCTTCCTGATCATCTTGCTGAGGGCCCACACCCAGCACCCAGCCTCAGTCTCTTAGGAATTGCAGCCCTGCCCAGATGTTAACTCTTTGTTATCCATCTGCCCCCAACTGGCCAGGCTTTTTTGGATGGGTGTGCAAGCCGATCCAGGTGCCTCGTGCAGCTACGGAATGTCTGCAGTCAGTTGGGTTCAGAGGCTGGGCTGTGAAACACAAAGTAGGCTGGGCCTTGGCAAGGTTATTTTAGTTGTGTATCATTTATAACTTTGTTTCTGCAGGCAGCACAGCATGACAGTAAAGCATAGGGGCTCTGTTGGGCTGCAAATCGCAGCTCCATCATCTGTAACCCTGGGTCTCGGGCCTTGAGTCTCAGTGTCATCACTATAAAATGGGGTTAAAAGCAGTGCTTACCTCAGAGGGTCATTATAAGAATAAACTGAGTAACATAAAGGACTTAGCACAACCTCTGGCAAGTAGCAACTGTGAAAATGTTAGCTTTGTTATTAAATACTGGAAACTATGTTCCCGACAGCCCATCTTGTCCCTTAAAAGGAAAGCTGGTGGGCCAGCCAAGTGGCGCAGTGGTTAAGCGCTGGCTTAGGAAGCCAGCAGCCCCTGTCCGGGTCCCACATGTGAGGGCCAGTGACACTGCCCTCAAAAATAAAAAAATAAAATAAAATACAAAAGGAAAGCTGGAGGCTGGAATCACCATGCTGCTTCATGACGATGTTGGTGTATAATTGCTCATTTTTGTGTGTGTTCCTGGGGGCAGAGATGGGTTTCATTCATCCATTTCCTGCGCCCAATTCAGGACCCAGCTGGAGCGGGGATTCAGTGAAGGCCAGTGGCTCAAGACAGAAACTCTGAGCAGAGGACGGCCACTTGGGAGCCCCCTGCATGGCAGCCCCTCAGGCCTTCCGCGGTAGGAAGCACTATTACAAAGTACTGAGGACCTGGGGCTCCAAAGTCAGGGAGTCTGGAGAGCAAAGCTTAGCTGGGCCACTATCTCCCATATGACCAGGACAAATGCCACCACCTTCCTGAGCCTCAGAGGTCCTGCTTATAAAACGGGAATGATAAAGCCCTACTCTCCACCTGGCAAGGTAGTGTGGGGTTAAATGAGATAATATGAGTGAAACCACTCCCGTGGGGGTGCTTTTGTATATATTTGTTCCGTTCATCAGTCCTCCCTGCGCTGCTCAACTTTCATTTCAAGTCCTTGGGTGATGGTAACCTTTCTGGGGCAGTCTGTGGGAACCTGAGTGTGTCCCACATCTCCAGGGTCAGCCTTGGTGCCTACCCTTCTCCTGCCATGTGAGAAGGAGACTCTTTGCCTAACCTGATGTCTTCCCAGAGCTGCCTGCCTCTGTCATGCTCACGTTCAGGGATTTGGCAAGCTGACTCCGCCATCTTCCTGGGCAAGCCTTGATTATCCCCTTTTTACAGATGCTGCTCAGCTTGTCAGAGGTCATATGGCTCTGCAAAATGGGATTCGAATTAGGTCTCTCTCAATTCGCAGTCTGTACTCTGATGTGGTTTATTATTCTGCCTCCTGCCATGGAGCTGGGGAGGGGTCCTCGGAAGGTGGCTGACTCTTGAGACTCTACCCGGGAATCTGCGTCCTCTTGTTAAGGCCCCTGGAATCTGGGCCTCCTGGACAGCCAGCCTCTCATCTTCCTAAAGATGCCTCCAACCTAGGGCTTCCCAACTCATGTGCCCGAATGGATTACAGATGTGTTGTGATATCTCCTTAGCCCTTGGGGACAGAGCCCTGGGTCAGGCCCTTCACACCAAGTGCAGTCCTGTCTCTCCACCCCAGTGTGCCCCTACCATACACACTGAACATACACTTTCCCCAGAAGGGTGGGGATTCATGGTCCTCTCTGGGCCACAGCCTCTTCGCCTGAGAAATAGGGACTGAAGTAGGTGATGTCAAAGGCCTTCCTGAAACTATGAATCTGAGTGTGTGAGCCTTCGAGCCCAGTGTTGGAAGGGAGCAGGGTCTGCATGGAGTCCAAGCAGCCTGCTAAGAGAACCAAAAACAATTGAGAAAGGGAGCCATGGAGAAGGAGAGACCTGAGGCTATGACTCTACCTCAACTTGAATCTTTGGCTGCAAGGGAGCCAGGTGCGAAGGCTGAAAGGCTCCGGGTGTCTGCTCTGCCCCGGGATGCATCCTCTGTCAGAGTGGCCCCCTTCTTCATGCTAAAGTCCCCCTGGTCCCCCTAGTCTCATTGCTTGGGTTTCAGAACAAAGCCTGCTGAGAAGGCCCACATCTATCAGCCTCATCAACTACACCAAAAGATTACCCTGGCCAGATTTGGTGGGGTTGATCTTTTCCTTCCTGACAGGAAGCCAAGAATCAGGCATCAGAGCTGGGGCAGGATGAGGGGTCAGGCAGAAAAACAGAAGTGCGGTGGGGTGGGTAGGCTCCACCATCCACCTCATTCCCTTAGGCAGCAGGCGAAGAGGAAGGCGCTCTGGTCTCAAGTCAGACCTGAATTTTAATCAAGGCTTAGCCACTGAACCTTTGAGTCTAAATTTCTTCATCTGTTAAATGGGGAATAATAATATCTCGGGGGGCGGGGGTGGGTGTTAGAGAGAGTAAATGAGGAACAGTGTGAATGGCATGATGCCCCTCCTCTGCCACAATCTGGCCATGGGTGGCTGCTGCCAGCATTCCTGTGATACCTCTGGCCCCTTTGCCCCAAGTGCAAGGGATCGGTCCAAACTCTGGGGTATTAATTCCATAGGAGAATGCGAGCCTGTCACGCCAGCTCATGGAATCCTGTGGCAGGCGCTGGTTCTCACTGGGCCTCGGCTTCCTCTTCTGTAAGACAAAAAGGACGACTTGGGGCTCTAAATCTCTTGATTCCAGGGAGGGTCATATCTGATGTGTTTCTTCCACGATTGTAGTGGTAATGGCATTTGCTCACTTGTGTCCCCAAAGCTCTTTATGTACCTTATCTTGGTCCTCCAAGAATCCTATGAGACAGGGGCCCTGTGAGCTACTGTCCCCGTGTCAGAGATGAGATGCTGGCTTCAGAGAAGTTCAATAACTCCCTTGCTCAAGGTCACAGCCCAGCTCGTCGGAAGCAGAGCTGTGGTTCAGCTCCAGGTCTTGAAGCTACCTTAAGATCCGAATCATGCCTCGCTGTTTTCCTGTTGCCCAGAGTAACAGCTGTTTACTTTTGTTTTTCTTTTCTGTTTTATAACAACAACCAAAAAGTAAGACCAGAAGAGGAAAAATAAGATAGTGAGGAGGTCAAAAAGCCAGTCCCTGGAGTTGGCTGGAGTTTCAGGAAACACATCACCTGTGACACATGAAAACAAACACAGCCGCCCGTGCCCAGCCTCTTTTTGTGGGCAAGCAGGACAAAGTCCAGAGGGCTGGGGAGCCAGGTGGCCGAGAACAGGCTTGAAGGTGGAGTACCTGTGGACAGGTGGGCTTCCAGAGCACAGCAGCCGGGCCAGGCCCTCTCAAGCTCCCACGGGGTCAGTTGTCCAGCTCACTATGCTGGCCAGCCCTCCAGGCCTCAGGCAGGCCCCTGGGCAAAACCCAGAGGCGGAGAGGCATAGGGCCTGCCCAGGTAGAGAACAGAGGCCCTTCTTTCTTTGGCAGCTCAGCCCTGCCCTGCTTAACTCAACCCCCACCCCCTTGCCCCAGAGCAGCAGTGGTCACCCTCTGGCATTGAGACATCCAGGCAGGAGGCTGGGTCAAGTCCTCCAGGGTGCTTTGGACTGTTGGTCAGGAAACCAACAATGTTAGGATGGTAATCATGATCATAATTGGTAGCATTTACTTAACATTTACTGGGGGGTGCCAGGCGCTTTATAGATACTAACTCAGGTAAGCCTCACCGTAGCCCATTATTAAGTCCATTTTATAGGTGGGAAAGCTGAGGATCAGTGGTGAAGTGATTGTCCAAGGCCAAACAGCTGGTAAGATGCGGCAGATTTAGCATTACAAGCGGGGAGAGTAGGAGGAGAGGGCCAGGGTGTCAGCAGGGCCTGCTAAGTGCTAGCCTGATTGCAGGTAGCCTTCACACCAGTGTGGGGTGGGTGGGTTTAGTGTTTCCATTCACTGACAAGGAGGCAGCTGTGCAGTGTCTCCCAAGGTTATGTGGCTGATATATGACAGATCCAGGGCAGGGTACCTGGCTGGCTCCGAGTTCAGCTCTCATGCCTCTCTGTGCCGAAGGCCTGGTGAGCTGGGACAGGGCAGCAGGTGGAGAGAGAAGAGCTCTGGACCCAGAATCCCCCAGTCCTTCACTGTGTGCCCAGCCCCGATCTTGCCGTGTGACCTGAAGACTCTTGCTTTCTCCGGCCCGTCTGAAAAATGCATTGATCTCAAAGGTCTTCCCTGGCACAGTGGACATTGCTCTGGGACAGGGGTCGGCAAACTGCAGCTTGGGAGCCACAGGCAGCTCTTTGGGTACGTTCCGTCTCAAAAGTTTGCCGACCCCTGAAAGAGCCAATCCTGTCCCTGACAACAATTTAAAAATTATTCGAGAGCCATCAATACATTTTTACGTAATCACCACCCTTATGCGAATAATATCCTTTAAAGATTTTATAAATGAAACTATGGTAGTTTTAGTTTTATTTTCAATTTTACTTCAGAGCCTGCGGCTCGCGAGCCGCAGTTTGCTGGCCCCTGGCAGCTCTTCTGTCTCAAAAGTTTGCCGACCTCTGCTCTGGGGGACGGTGCCTCCAGGAAGCCAAGGACAGAGCACAGGCACCAGGAGCTTCATGTGTGAGATTCTCCCTGGCCAGGCCCTGCAGCACTAAGGACCCCAGACCCACCTGCATCTCACTCTGAGCAGAGGGACTGAGCCATGCTGGGGAATGGGGCCTATGGTGGTGGGTTTCACACATTGGACCCCCCAGGAGAACTTAAAAAACACCCTAATACCCGGGCTGTACCCCAGGACCAATTAAATCAGCATCTCCAGGAGGTGCCCAGGCACCAGTAAGGTTTAGAGTTCCGGTGTGGTTCCAGGGTCCTTCCATGATTGGGAACCACTACTCTAAAACAAATGGGAGATGGGCGGAGTAAGAACCCCCTGGCTTTCGGGGGTTATGACCCCTGACCTGATGGCCTGAGGGCAGCATGTGCCTGCCCAGCTATGTGCATCTTTCGTGGCAGATGATTCACAGCTTCCATTGTTTTTTCTGACTCAAAAGAGAGTGAAATCCAATTTTGCGGGGGAAGCAACCCCCTCCCCACAAGCCAGTGACGTCATTTCTAAGGTCATGAAACCTCCAGTTGCAGGATCAAAGTTGGTTTGTCTTGTCATCTTTAAGAAACCTATCCTCACCTCTCCAGACTCCCCCCTCTTCCTTTCCTGCTTCCTGCAAATACTTATCAAGTACTTACTCCATACCAGGTGCTGTCCTGGGCTCTGTCTGGGATGTAGGGTGAATGAAACAGACACAGCCCCTCCCCTTAAGGATCCATATTGTGATGGGGGCTCCAGATACGCTAGTGAACCAATAAGATGACTGCAGTGAATGGGGCATGTGACAGGCTCAGGTGTCAAAGTGGCTGCTTTTAAGAGTCACTGGGAGGGGCAGGGGCGGGGCACTGGGCATTGGCAGATTTTGATTCTACTGTGCACCTGGAAGGGAGACCCAGTGCTTAGATCAGGTGTTTAGGGAAAGCTCCTGGGAGGAGGGAGCTGGCCTACAGGAGGGCAGGAGCCAGCCTGGGGCTTGGGGGGAGGAGTGTTCTTGGAAGAGCCACAGGCCCAAGGTGCCCATGTAGGAAAGGGCCTGCTATACCTGAACAACAGGAAAGGGTGGCTGGCCTTTGTGGCCTGCAGAGTGGGTATGGGCATGGGAAGGAGGGAGGTGCTGGAAAGAGGAGGGGCAGGGCAAACCAGGCAGGGCCCCTCCGGCCACCTGAGAGTGTTGATTCTATGGCGAGCATGTCGGCTCTGTCACCATCGCAGGGTTTCAGGCAGAGGGGAAGACAGGGTCTGGTTTGCAGTTTTCAAAGCCCTTCCTGAGGTGTGGATCACGGATGGGCGAGTGGCGAGGGCGGAGTGGAACCTGTGAGCAGCCAAGGAGCTGTCCCGGTCCAGGTGGGAGGTGAGGGGTGGGCCGGGAGAGGTGCTGGGGTGGGCTGGGGGATGAGGGGGATGAGGGAGAGGGAGGCCCCACCGAGTCTTAGGTGTCCAGTCCGAGAGAGCCGGTGGGTTGAAGGGCCCTCTCCTCCCCTCCTCTCAATCCGCAGCCCCCAAGGACCTCCAGCCTGTGGTTTGGCGTTGGTTTCCTGCCATGTGCCACGTGGTGCTGAGGGCTGTTACAGGGACAATGGTTTTCAGTGCAGTGTTTAGAGCCTAATGTACAGTGGCCCTCAGGGAAAGCTGCTGCTCCACAAACTCGGTGACAGCTGCATTTCCTGTTAACAGCACATTTTCTAGGACTCATTCTGAGGAGCCACTCAGGAAAACGCTGCTGGGCTCCTGTCATTTGACAGATGAGGCGGTGGGGGTGGGGGGCAGTCACTTGTGTGGCTCTCCTACTGAGTGTCCCACCAGGTCAGGCGCTCAGCCTGCACCTCCTGGCCGAGAGGCGCAATGCGGCCGCGCCACCCGGTGTCCCCAAGGCCGCCTGGGGACATCTAGGTTCTAGGGTCAGGCTGGAAGGCTCCTCCCCCATGCTCGGCCGAGGGACAAACCAAACCGCCTACTCTCTAGGTGCAAACTCACGGGGGGGGGGGGGGGGCCAGAACAGAGAAGGGGTTCTCTGGAGGACTGGAGGGGTTCTTCTCTCCAGTCCCACCTCCTGTGCCCAGCGGCTCTGGGGAAGGCGAGGGCGCCTTGGTAGCGGGTCCTGGCATTCAGAGCTGGCTCTGGGCGCTCACCCCACACAATCCCCTTTGGGTGAGGACAAAAGAGGCCTGAAAATAGAGTCTCAGCTGAACTAGGGGCAGTGGATCCCAGACCCCCTTTGGGTGGCTGAGCACTTAAAAGCCTGGTGTGGCAGTTCCTCCCACTTGCCTTCACCTCTCCTTTCCTCTATCCATCTGTCCGTCCGTCCCCCCCTCCCTCTATCTACCCATCCTCCAGCCAGCAACATTTTCTGGGAGCCTACTTTGTTCTCATAAATAATGCAGTGTCTTTCCCCTCAAGGTATCACAAACCCATAGGGGAGATGGACAAGTGAGCAGAAAATTACTGTACGGCCTTATGAGTTGTAACAGTAACCTCCATTTATTGAAAGCCTACTTCATGCTGGGCTCTTTACCCACATTATGTAATTTAATCTCCGGATAAATCTGCCAAATAGTGTTTATTTTCCTCTTTTCACAGATAAGTAAGGTGAGGCTCAGAGAGGTTAAGTCATTTTTTCAAGGTCACACAGCTAGGAGGTGATAGAATTACATTCAAATGCAGGCAGCGTGATGCCAGAGCCTGCTCTGGGAACTGCTGCAGCCTCCAGTGCTATTGGAAGGATGCAGAGAGGGAATGTGTTGGCCGGGAGAGTGTGGCGTGGCAGTGGTGACAAGGCTGGCTGGGGTAGGAAGCTTCCTGGATGAGGTGGATGTCTGAGGTGAGTATTGTAGGATGAGTAGGAGTTAGTAACATATCAGTATAATAATTTCACTGTATAGATTGATTTGGCATAGAATTATATATTTGGTCAATTTAAATTATGGTTGCTTGGAAATGGTCACTTTACCTGGTATAAAGTATAATAGAAACTCAGCACCTTCTTCCTACTGGCTCACACAGCTGTCAGTGACTGTTCTGGAATTTTCCAAATAAGAGGCACTTGTTTTAAAGCTGTCAGGGCCTCCTCGTAGGAAAGCCTGGGCAGACCCTCCAGTGTTTCCCGAAAGCCTATACAAGAAAGCATAAGACCGGGAGGCGTTCTCTGCAAATGAAACATTCACCCTCACTGCTTCTGCATGTCCTGATAAAGACGCTTGCCCCAGCTCTAGCTGTGTCACTGCATCCTGACTGTGCCAGGCGCTGACCTCACTATGCCAATCACAGGGGATTCAGTTGGGAGCCTCACTCCACTTGTACGTCCCTTGTCTGTGTCCATGCATTGGCAGAGCTAGGACTTGAACCCTGGTCTGGGGATCCTGTGTCACCACCATTTGATCCTCAACACCAGGGGCCTGTAAACTTTTTCCATCAGGGGCAAGGCAATAAATGTTTCAGGCTTTGTGAGCCAAATGGTCTCGGTCACAACAGGCCTCCCTCACCCGTTGCCCTGCCATAGCATCTGTGGGCAAGACATAAACCAGTGGGCGCGGCTGTGTGCCAACACAACTTTATTTATGGGCGTTAAAATTTGAATTTCATGCATTACAAAATATTCTTCTTTTAATTTTTTTCAACTGTTTAAAAATGTAAAATCTTTTCTTAGCTCGTAAGCCGTACAAAAAAATTGGTGGTGGGTTGGATTTGATCCACAGGCCCACTGGCCACCCCCTGCCCCGCCCCAGACCTTATTCCTATTGAAGGGATGAAGACGCTGAGGCCCAGACCCCTCAGCATGGGTGGGTAGAGCTAGAAAGTAACCCCAAGCCCTGTGATTCCCACTTTGGGGTCTCCTTGGAGCTTGGTGGTGATGGTGGTGGGCAGCGGCTGTCTAAAGGTGATGCCACACCCCATCGTGGGGCAACCTGGGTGTATTCCCAGCCTGAGCTGACCCCCTGCCCTTCTTGGAACCCCCCCATTTTCTGCTGAGTATAGAGAGCATTGTTCATCCCTCACTCCCTGTGGCTATGAGGGGGAAATGTCTGCACTTGCAGGGTAGACAGATTTTGTGTCCTGCATCTTGGCCCTCATGCCCTGGAGCTGTCCACCCCAGGCTCTGGTTCTTGGCACCTTCTCCTCCTTCAGGTGGTTCCCACATAGCCTGTGGGTCCTCCCCGATTGGCCAAGCTGCCTGCCAGTCACGGGGCTGCCTGGCTCCTGTTCTATCAGCCGAACCCACCCAGTGGCCTCCTGGAGAGGATGGGGTGGCCTAAGGAGCCAGGCATCCTGGGTTCTTTCCTTGCCATTCCATGCACTGTTGCCCTTGGGCATGCTCCTTCACCTTTCTGTGCCTTAGTTTGCTCATGGATGCTAAAGGGCTCTCTTTGCCCAGTGTCTGGCATAATTTCCGTGAGTTACCCATAGACCCGTGAGGTTGCCTGGCATCTGGAGTATCGACATGCTAGCTCAGCAGCCTCTGTCTCCTTCTTACCCACCAAGCCAGAGCTCCTTTGAGCAGTCACCTTGATTCTCACCATCTGCTTGGACAACGGAATCCCAGCCATCCCCAGAGATCCATTTACACTGTCACGGCCACCCCTCAAAGGCCACAATTCACACTAGAAAGATCTCGGGCTCTCAAGCTACCGTAGCTTAAGGAGCTGTGTGACTTGGGCAAATTACTGCACCTTCCTGATCATCCTGCCCTACCCCTGTCCAGGATAGGAATGCCTTCCAGGCGAGTTAGGAGGATTAAAGGGGGTGACTGATGCCGATGGCTGCCTGGAAGAGGTGCTGTTCACAGGCAGTCCCCCTTTCTTCAGCAGACCAGGTGCTCAGGCTTGTCTAAAAGCTGCCACATTCCACACAACCGCAGCCCTGCAAGGATGCCCCTTGATCCGGCCTGAACAGAGGATGTGGGAGCAGGAAAGTGTACAAACTCCCTTCCCGGACTCTAGAACTACGCAAAAGCGCTGGCCTACTGCAGTTGCCAAAACGCTGTTTCCACACTTCTCTAGTTTCACAAGAACCAACTGGCATGGCTGCTCATGCCAACTGGTACGGCCGCTAGGATGTAGTTATGGAACTTCTGGTGAAGTCGTGACTTATCTATAGGCTGATTGGGCTGAGCCTGCAGCAGCCGCGGACATCCCACGTCATTTACTGAGAAGACATCCTGCCAGGCAGGTAGGTCCCCGGTAGGAAAGAAAAGCATGCTTCCCTCCGTGAGAAGGTCTTACCTCTTGTGCTGTTCGTCCCACACGTTTATGAAGTGCCTGTGGTCTGTCAGGCGTGGTGCTGGGAGGGGAGCGAGGAGAATAGTAGCTCTCCTGTGTGTGGACCAGCCCCCGGCAGGCCTTAGGCTCAGAGCTCGAGATCTCCGGACATAGGGAGGTGGGTATTTTCTCCTCTCTGGCCCCAGGCAGAGTCACTGAGGCCAGATTTCTATGATTCCTGAGTCATCGCTGTCTCTGCATTTCTCAGAACCAGACCTTGGATCCTGGTAGCCTGGACGAGCCATTCAGTCTAGCCTCCCCATGGAGCACTTGACCCGCTTCCCCATAAGTCCTTCTTCAGACTTTGCTTCCATGCCACTTGTGACGGGGAGCTCACTACCGCCCAGGCAGCCTTTTTTTGCCTTTGGGCGGCTTTGCTTCACATTGTACCCAAATCTGACCCATGGAAAGGCAGCTAAAAAAAAAAGCTTTCTCTCACAGAGATGTCAGAAAGCTGAACTGGACCCCTTGAGAGGCACTGTAGGGATAATAAAGTTGAAGTTGAGCTTCCACTTGGCAGGGATGACATAAGATTGTGACTATGTCCAGAGAAGGTGAGGGACCTCCATATAGACAGGGGAGAGTCCCATGACTTAGGACTGCCTTTCACCCTCCAAGGATGAGAAAGGGCTGAAACCCACACCTGGGCCCCAGGTCCTCTGTCCTCTCTGCTCTGTGGCCTCCTTCTCTTCCTCCCCCTCCATAGGGCAGTGGGAGCATGTCTGGGTCTGGTGCCTGCTCCCCACCCCCCAAGCCTGGCTGTGCCCATGCAGCTGTCCCAGGCCAGCTGTCCTGGCCCCGGATGCCTGGTGTCGGTTCCCTTCACTCCGCAGGGCCCGAGGCCTGGCTGTCTGGCCTCAGGGAGGACAGCCAGCTTCCAGCTCCGCTCCTCCCCCGAGTCTTGCCCTGGCCTGCGGTCCTTCTGTGTAGAGGGATACAGCGGCTCAAACCCGGCTTGTTGTTTCAGAAACAAGAGTCGTGTCACCCAGAGTGACTGTGAACAATTGGAAGCAAGCTGTGTGTTCAATCTTGAGTACTCATTAAATGCTTTGTGGTAGATCTTTTTTTTTATTTTATTTTTTTTAAGGTTTTATTGGGGAATTGGGAGGAGGGAACAACATTGGGGAATCAAGGAAGGCAAGTTGCTGTCTTTTTGTTCTTCAGTCTAGTTGTGGAGGACGTTGCTTCACTGGCCCATGTTGGTATTATCATTGCGCTCTTCCCGGCTGAGGCAGATCGGTCGCCGGCCATTGGACTGCTGCTCATGGCCACTCATGCTGGCTGCCGGCCACTCATGGTAGCTTAAGGCTACCCACTGTGGCCCCACTGCAGCCTACTCCGTCGCCGGTCACTCACCGCAGCTCAGCCCCAGGTGGAGCCGTTGTTCACCATCTTAGCTGTAGAGGGCAGCGTCACTGGCCCTCGTGTGGGACCCAAACCGGGGCCCTGCTGCTCAGAGCTCATGCTCCCAAGACAACTCTTAACCAACGTGCCCCTCAGCCGGCCCTGTAGTAGTTCTTTTGGGGACTTTAACCTGAGGACCTTTGGGGTTCCTGAATGGGCTTCATGGGGACTATGAACGCACAGAAATTATTTGCAAAGTGCTACCTATATGAGTTTTCTGAGACAGTCTGTGACCCCCCCCCAAGAAAATGTTAATAAATACTGATGAATACCATGGAATCCTATGCAATGTGTAAAATTGTGTTGTAGAACAGTTTATCCACATAAAGAGATGGTATATTATAGAATGAAAAAAGCAGGCAGCAAATCACTCTATCCAGTATGAACCCAATTTTGTTTAAAACCATTGTTTATACACACAGATACTGGAAGTATAGCTGCTAAAATGATGACAGTTTTTATATCTGGGGTGAGGTCAAAATTTCTGTTGAATTTGTGTTTTCTGTATTTGTTGGATGTTCCACAATACATATTTGTTCCCTTTGTAATAAGAAGGTGGAGAGGCACTCAGGCCATTTTTCTGAGAAGCCAAGCCCTGCTCTCCCTGCAGCAAGCCCCACAGACACAAACCCCTAGACCCACAGGGGATCTGAGGATGTGTGGAGAAAGCCACAGGTCTCACCTCTGGGTCTCCAGGAAGTCACTCACTCACATCCCAGCCTCTTGGCTTCTACCAGTGTCCATCTGGGCAAGTTTCAGACCCTGAGTTTCTCCTATAGAATTTCCCTCCAGGCTTGGTCCCAGTAGAGTGGCTGACCCAGACCCTAACCTCTAAGCATCAAGCAGCTGAGACTTCCTAGCTACATGGCTTTGGCCAGTCATCTTACCCTCTCTGGGCCCCAGGGTGCCATAAAATAGCACCTTGTGTTAGTACCCAGTGTATGGGGTTGTCATAAGGGCAAGTCTAGAGGATTTGGGGCCAGCCGATGGTGGTTTCCGGTCAGCATTGGTTCCCTCCTTCCCCCGCCTGGTCCCACCTGTACTGACCTGCCTTTTCTCTCTCCTCCCCAAGGAGCTCCGAGACCAGCAAGATGGGATCAGCCTGTATCAAGGTCACCAAATACTTCCTCTTCCTCTTCAATTTGCTTTTCTTTGTAAGTATGGCCAGCGCCTCCCGACTGCCTCCAACAGAGACTCTCCTGGGGGTACCCCAGCCTGAGACCCTCCGGAGATGGCAGAAGGGTGTGGTTGGAGGGAGTGGGGCTGAGAACAGACCGATGGGGGCGGTGAGGAGATTCCTGGCATTCCCGGCTGGCTCTGTGGAGCGTGTGCTCCAAGTTCCCCGAAGGTGGACAAGCAGAGGCTGAGCCCTGGGCCAGAGTGGAGACGGCCCCCCTTCCTCAGACCCACCCTGGCAGGCCCCACCAGGCCCCTGAGCCAGGGGGACACCCTGGTTTTCCTGGGGCCTTGATTTTCCTCTCTGGCCTGGCTCCGACTGATTCCTTCTGACTGGGGTTGCCAGGATGACTGTGAGTGTGTGTGTGTGTGTGTGTGCGCGCACACATATGAGTACCTGTGTATATGTGTGAGGAAGCATGTGTGTGTGAGAGAGAGAGAATGTGTGTATGAGTGTGTGTGTATGAGTGTGCCTACGTGAGAGTGTGGCTGTGCCTGTGATGGGGTGGTGCTCAGAGTGGCCCACATCGCCCCAGAGTGCTGTCGGAGGCTGTGGCCTCTCCATGTTGTTGGTTCACCCTATGCTGTTAAAAAACCAGGTTGTGCAATAAGATGTTTATTATGATCCAATTTTTGTTTCAAAAATTGTGCACAAGCGTTAAGTATTTTAGAGAGGAGAAAAAAAAAATACCTCTAAATGTTAATGTTGGGATTCCTGGGAATTTTGGGTTTATTCTTTATGCCTCTGCATTTTCCATACTTTCTATAGTAGACATGAGTTACTCGTGGGGAAAAAAAATCAGTTTACATTACGAGTTACATAGGATTGCGGAAAGTTTAGAAAATAAAGCATCATTCCATATTCCCCCTCAACTTTTAGCCAACACACAGATGCTTAAAAGTGTGTTCCTGGCACGTGCAAACACACACATGTACACACGTGCACACACACACACGCACATGGACCTGCCCCGCTGTTTCTCCACCCTGGCTCCAGCCCAGCTCGCTTCTTGAGGACCGTGCCGAGGCCCCGCTGTGGCTGTGGCCCTCCAGTAATGGCAGCCAGGCCTGGAAGCCACCCCGGGCAGGGCCTGGGCACCTGGGTTTCCCGGGCTTGGTGGTCAGCCCCTTCCCGGCTGGCCCAGGCCTCTGGAAAGCAGCTGCTCGAGCCGCCGGAGCCAAGCCTTCCCTGTCAGGCACTTGGCTTCTAGGACGAGGCCTGGCTTCGAGGGCCAGTGGCCAGAACGGGGTGACAGGGCGTGGGAGTGCTGTGGCTCCATTCCTGGGGGCTCTAGGGACTGGAGACAGGGGTCTGACCTATAGCCTAGATGGCGATTGGGCTGCGGATTCAGGGCTGGTAATAGCCCCTCTCCCCA
This sequence comes from Aselliscus stoliczkanus, assembly GCA_033961575.1. NCBI lineage: Eukaryota > Metazoa > Chordata > Mammalia > Chiroptera > Hipposideridae > Aselliscus > Aselliscus stoliczkanus. The sequence goes on from CM066736.1 coordinate 121,383,493, forward strand.
CATACAGTGGGAGGGAGGGGTAGAGACTTTATGGAGAAAGGGAGCGGGATTTATGGTTTGGGCAAAGGTGTCCTTTTCTGTTCTACTTCTAGGCTGCCCTGTATAGCCAGACACTGGGAAAGCTTCTCTGGGCCAGAGCTCTGGGGGCTGATCTTGGGGGCTTGGCTTCCTCCCAGCTGCTCCAGAGGGCTAGCGGGAGTCAGGTGTTAACTCCCTGTGTGCTGGGGCAGAAGATGGCCCACCAGGATGTGTGTGTGTGTGTGTGTATGTGGGGGGGGTAGTGAAGGGGAACTTTGATTACAGGAGCGGGAGAGGGAAAGGAGAGTGTTAGAGGTGAGAAGTGTGTGTTTGTTGTTCACTCCTTCACCAAATGCCTATTTGACACGTCTGTGTCTTCAGACCTAATAGGGGTGCCAGGTAGAAGAACCATGGTTTCTGCACTCGTGGGCTTATGTTCTAGTGGGCTGCCATGAGATACTCAAATGGATGCTGAAGTTGAGGTTGAGGTAGTGCTGGGAAAGAAGGGTACGGCCCCCCCCTAGGAAAGCAGATCATAAGCCACTTGACCTTGTCAGAATGGTCAGCAAAAGCTTCCTGGAGTTACCTGTGGCCGGGGAGAGAGGGGTTCTGGCAGCGGGCACCCAGGTCCAGGGAGGGGATGGGGCCGAGTGTGCCTCTCCAGGTCACAGGCTTGCAGACTTCCTGGAACTCTTCTGGTCTTTGTTTTATGCACAGTGGGAAGCAGAGATATGATCGGACTTGTGGTTCGGAAAACTCTCTCTGCCTGCCATGTGTGCTCGCACATGCACATGCATGCACATGTATGTTCCTTGCCTATGTGCACTCCTGACCCCGGGTTCCCCAGAAAATTGCCCTGTCAGCTTTTCTTACTTCCAAAGAAACCCAGAGGCCGCTGGGCTATGGCCATTCTAGAGGAGTGATGCTGGCTGGCTGTGAGGGTCCCAGCTTCTGGCTGAGCACTGTGGGGAGATTCTAGCGGGCCGAGGGGGTGGTTAATGCGGGGCATGTCCCGGGGCCTCGGTCGCGATTCACAGAGAAAGGGGGTACTGTGGTGCCTCCCCTATTCTGGCCCAGCCTCCTTCCTGGCTGTCCCATGACCTGGTGGCTGATGGAGCCACACCTAATGGTCAGGCTGCCATCACCAGACCTGCAGAGAAACCGAAAGGGCAGCAGCACCAGGGACTTTCTCTAGGCGAGCCGAGGAGCTTAGCCAGATATTCCGGGATTTTACTCTCTTAGGGATTATATTTGCCCAGAGTGAATTTTCTGCTGTGCCTCCCATTCCTTTTTGGAAGGGCATTTCTCGTGCCCCCCCACACACACACACACCCTGCCCTGTGATTGCAAGAGGTGGGTGGGGCAGGGGCTCTGCCTCGTGGGTCTGAGGTGATAGGAGCAGACCCTGGGCCTGACCACTGGCCCTTGCCCAGCTGTGCTATGAAGTTCAGGATGGGGTGGGCTGGGAATCAGGAGTCTTTAGGACTCTAACTGCCAGATCCTATAAAGCATGCCCCCCTCTCAGCAAGCTGTGCATTCTGAGGTGCCCCCACCTGAGGATGCACCCTTCCCCTCCCCAGGGCCTCAATCGCCTTCCTGTCCTCCAAGACTGGCTTTCTAGGCTAAAGTCCAGGATGGACCCCAAGTTTCCCTGTAGCTGACATGCTACCGTCTGGCCCAGACCTGACTTTGCGCCCCTGATGGATGATCTGGGTGACCTTGAGCAAGGTCAGGGCCTCAGTTTCCCCATCTGTAAAATGAGGACAATAACAGGGCCTATCTGCCAAGAAGAGAAGAGGGGACAAGTGAGCTGCTGGAATATAGTGGGGGACAAATGTGGGGTGGTCATCACGCCTTCATCTTCGTGGCCTTCACCTGCTGTTGTGTTTAAGAGGGACTCGCTTCGGGATCTGAAACAGCACCACACTGTGCCATGTTGGGGCTCCACTCCTTTTCAAAAGGAAAAATCAGTAATACTGAGGCTGTTTTTATTTAAAAGTTTGATATTTTGTCCTTCATAGATTTTTTTCCATTAGTTTTGATTGAAAAAAAAAATAATTGCTATAAACTCTTCTGTATCTTGATTACTGAGCTTTTTGGTATCCCCATAATTTTTACACCTGAAGCAAGTACCCCATTCGCCTTCCTCAGGGTCCCAGGTCTGGTCTTCAATGACAGTAGAGCAGGGCTGACCAAGATTCTGGGCCAGGCTGAGGGGCTTATGGGCAGCTGCTGGCCTTGTACCCAAGGCTCTGGGGTGACGGCTGAGGCGGGAATCCAGGGCTGATGGTAGAGATGCTAGGACCTTCGAGGTGGATTATTTCCCAGATGGGTCCAGTCCAGGTAAAGGCCAACCTTGTAAGGTGATGTAGCACCCCCACACCCAGGAGAACCTGTTCAGACTGCAGGTACTCCCCCCAAACTTAGCTGACTTGGTGGCATCGTGGATCTTGGCTGGGTTCTACCTGGGGAGGTGGGCTTAGGTTGTGGGCCTGCCCGGGTAGAGGGAGAGGGGCAGGGAATCCCTGGGCCTGGGCCAGCACCCTCCATTTCTTTGTCCTTCTCCTCCTACATTTATAGTTGGGTTTATGAACTCATTCATTCCCTGAGTCCTCAACCCCTGGTGCTACAGGCTATCAGGGATACAAGCTGTGTGCAGCCCTGCCCTGCCCTCAGGAAGCGCACAGCCTAACCAGAGACACACATGGTAGTTAAACTCAGTGAAACGGCTATTGAAAGGGTTCCACAGTGGTTGCCATGAAGTAGGGTCCCTCAGTGTGCCTGGGGGAGTCAGGAAGGCTCCTGCCACAGGTAGCCTTGGAGCGGAGCTCTGAAGGACAGGTTGGGCTTTGACGTCAAGTTCATGGAGGGATCTCCCCAGAGACTGGTTTTTGGGACACTCCCAGTCCCCAGGTTGGGCTGGAGTGGAAGGGAGGAGCACTGAGCATGGAAAAGGGCCAGGAGATAAATAGGAGGGTACCCCTGGCAGCCCCGCAGAGCCGCTAGGCTCAGTTTGTGGCCACACATGGGCATGGGGTGGGGAGACTGGGGGCAAGAAGGACTCCCCACATGTGGTCCTGGGTTCTGGATTGCTGGGGTTCACTGGGACTTGGGGTTCGGGGCCTGGGACCACTCTGACGTCTCCGGGTTGGACAAAGATGGAGGTGGTCCCCCGCGTCTCCCTGGCCTGGGCTGTAGGGACTGCTGGGTTGGCGTCCTCTCGCCCCACCGCTGTCAGCACCCTCCCCCCTGCCCCATTAACTGCCCCCTTCTCCTTCCAGATCCTGGGTGCGGTGATCCTGGGCTTCGGGGTGTGGATCCTGGCAGACAGGAGAAGTTTCATCTATGTCCTGCGTAAGGAGCCCTCTGCTTCCCCTGACCCAGCCCGCTCTGGGGTGGGGGGTGGGGGTGGAGGTGGGTGTCAGGCAACAGGCAGTGCTTCAGCCTCAACGCTACTGGTCGCTTTCCCAGCTGACCGCAGGGCCCTTTCCAGGTCCTGCTACTGACCTCTGCAGGGGGTTCCGGGAGGAATTTTCTTTCCCTTCCCCAAACAAAGCAGCTGTTGTCTAGAGAACACTGGGGGGTGGGGAGGCTTGTTCTCTCATCCTGGTCATTTCCCTTAGCCCTGACCTTGAGAAAGCCTCTTACATCCTCGGCCCCTCCATGTTTCTCTTCAGCAAAATGTGAGCAACAGAGTCTCCTCTTCCCAGTTCAGAGAGAGGTAGGAAAGGGCCAGGAAGGACAGATTGTCCGGTGCTGATGAAATGCCTACTGTGTACTTGGCACCGGCTAGGTGGGTCGGACACTGCACTGAGTAGAAAGGCACCAGGAACAACTTCTACTGTTCTCGCTCATGGGGCTAAGCATTTTGCGTGTATAAATTATCTTGATCCCACAACAGCCCCGTGAGGTAGGAACTGTTCTATTCTTGCCTTAACAAATGAGGCTCAGAAAACCGATGCATGTTGCTGAGGTTCGCGCAGCTTCTGGGTGATAGGCGTGGGACTTGAACCCTGAGGGCTTTGGTCCTAAATGCTGCACATGGTGAGGGAGCCACAATGTGGAAGCCCCTTCTTACGATTTAGAGGAAGCAGGAGGGAAGAAGCCCAAGGCACTCCTGCCCAGATGATAAGAACCTTTCTGAGTCTACTCACAGTCTCCTGCAGGACGCCCGCGGGGCTTGCTGCACCGGCCTCTTTTGGACGGACCCCCTGTTGGGGGAGGCAGGCCTAGCACATGGCCCCAAGTAGTACAGCTATGCCAGTCTCCTCAGTGAGTGCCTTGTCCTTGGCTCACTTCCCCTCCCAGCAGCTGCTGGAGGTCGCCGGTTTGGACTCAGGCCTATGACAGCTGCTTGATTTGAATAAAACGGAACCAGGGTAAGATGGGTGATGGAGAGGCCACACCTGTCACTGTGGCCCCAGGGGGCTAGGCCTCTTCTCCTCAGAAGGGAAGAGAAACAAGGATGATCCACCCTCTGGCCACATCCGATGCCCGCCTGGGGCTGTCAGTCTTGCCTCCTACTCGGGGGTAGCAGACTGCACCCCTCTTCCGGGGTTAGGGTCTGGGTTTCCGGCCTCAGCTGGGTGCCCATACTCCCCGGGCCCTCTCAACGTGGGACACATCCTCCTTGGCCCTGACTAGGCTCAGGCCCCCCACTTCCTGAGCCGTGGCCCACACCCAGTGGGCACTGAGCCACAGGGCAAAGTCTTGAGGCCCAGCCCACCCACTGCATTTTTGCCCTCTGCACCCCGCCCCAGGGCTCCAGGGACTGCCTGCGGCTCCTCCTGCCACCTCCTGCCGCCTCCAGCCCCATCCCTGTTCAGGTCTGAGAATCTCGAGCTGACCAGACTTTAGAGGCCCGCTCGATGCACCCTGAGTGGTTTTACGAATACCAGGGCCCAGGCCCCTGCCCCCCACCCCGACGGATCTGACTCTTAGTGTGGGTAGGGGCCGTGGAGCACTGTGGTTTTTATAAAGCTCCCAGGTGGTTCCCCAGGCAGCCATGGTTCAGAAACACCGATCTGAACTGCTAGCCCCATCACTATACTCTTGGGTAAACTAAGGCTCAGCCAAGGGAAGAAAACTAGCTCGGAGTCATACAGCAAGTGAGGGTCAGAGCTGGGAACACAGGGCTCCTGACCTACTGTGTGCCAGGCTGCGTGACACAGCTCTCCCCTTACTTAATGGAATCCTCACTGCATCACTGTCCCCATTATACAGTGGAGGAAATTGAAGCACGGGTGAGGGGAAGTAACTTATCGAAAGGGCACACAGCTGGAAGGTGGAGAGCTAGGGTGTGAACGGGGTGGCAGGGCTCCTGAGCCTTCCTTTCCTGAGCCCCTGTGCCACGGGGCTCTGTGGCACGCAGGCTTGCACCATAACTAGCAGAAGCCAGCACAGTGGTTCAGAGCACAGGATCTGGAGACAGGCTGTCGTCGCTCAAATCCTGGCTCTACTATCTATTAGCTGTGTGATCCTGGGCAAGTTATTTCACCTCTCTGTGCCTCTTTATAAGATGGTGATAATAGAATGCCCCTCATAAGGCTATTGTGAGATATTAAATGAGTTACTATCTGAAAAGAGTTTAGAACATCTCCCAGTGAATAGCAAACCCCACATAAGTGACTGTTAAATAATAATGCTTATAATGTTAAATTACTGTATTTGTTAAATAAATATGTTTATAATACCATCTAATCCTTATAACATGTTTTAAAAGTAGGGCTTAGTTCCATTTTACGGAGAAACAAATAGAGGCCAGAGAATGGCTTGCCCAGACTCAGAGGCTGCTATCAGGGGACCTGGGATCAGAACCCATTTCTTGTGGTCCGCAGTCCCTTTCAGTTTGGACCACTTCCTCCCTCTTCACTGGTACCTGCTTGGCCCAGTGAGACCAAGATAGTTCTGCGATGCACAGTGGGTGGGTCACCCTGGGATATTCACTGGTCCCTTCCTGTGTCAGGTTTCTCAGATTCGGGCTGGCCTGAAACCCGGGCTTAGCACAGGAACCGGTATCCACGAAATGTTCTGAGAAACAGACCCTGCTGCTTGGCTGGCCTCCCAGAGAAGGGCCTGAGGTGGGGTCTGAGCCCTGGGCTTCGCCTGCTGAGCACCTCCAAGGCCTCTTAGCTTCTCTGGGCTTCGGGGCCCCTAGGGACAAATCAGGATGTAAGTCTGCCCTCATGGGGTTGTTGTGGAAGTTAAGAAGATGGCTCAGATCAAAGGCCTTGTCGCGGCTGATACGCAGTGGATTTCCAGTCAGCGCCAATTCCTTTCTTCTGGGAGTAGTTCCTGGGAGGACTTGTTGGAACCCAACCCCAGGAAGTTTAGGAAAAGTGCAGTTTGACGGCTCCTCCAGCCCATGTTGATTGCTGAGAGCCAGGGCAGTGAGGGCCTGGAATGAAAAGGAAACTCCGCCCTCCCCCGGCGGGGGCTCTGCCTGGGGCTCCCCTGCCAGGGCCTGGCACCCTGAGAGTGGGTGGACTGGCCAGGGCCCCTCCTGAGCTCCAGACATTCGCACTGTGACCACGAAGTGGGCCTGGGCCAGGCCCTCCTCCCACCCACTCCAGCTTTGTATCTGTTCCTTAAAGGCGCGATGCCCTGTGTTGGTGGCAGCCAGGGTGGGGACCGTCCCTCTCCCAGGCCCCCCAGGGCGCAGGCCTGTGTTGCCTGAAGTCGTTAGGGAAGCACACGGAAAACGCAGAGTCAGGTGGTCTCCCAGGAAAGTTTGCCCAGTTGTGATGGACCCAGGAACCTGTAACCCTAAGAGGTTCCTCTGGTCTGCTGCTGGGCTCCGGGCTGCTCTGCAGCCTTCTGAGAGTGCCCCTCTCTGGCTGCCTCCCAGGCGTGCTGGGGCTGTCATGGCGGGGGAGCCCGCAGTCCCCTGCGTGTGGGCGGACACGTCTGCCCTGGCCCGCCTGGAGCATCACAGCCTCGGGGGCCGCCTGCAGGCCGCCTGCAGTTGCACATGAGCTTTGCCGTGTGTGATCTGTTGGACTTCTTGGGAAATGCTGGTCAGATGCCCCGCCAGATCTCACCTCTATCCACCAGGTGGGCTCTGTGGGCCAGCAGCCCTGGAGGGGGTCTCGTGCTATCAGGCTCCTCTCTCCACGCCTCACTCCTCTCTCACTCACGCTGGTCCGTTCTTTCTTGCCTTCTTTCTGTTCTTCAAATACATGGCGCTTACTCCTTCCTCAAGCCTTTGCACCTGCCTTTCCCTCAGATCTTCACTTGGCTGACTTCTCCTTTCTCATCTCAGCTCAAATGTCACCTGCTCAGACCAGGCTTCCCAGCACCCCACCCTCCTAGATCTCTACGCCAGCAGAATTCAGCACCTTCACGGCCCTTCACACAACCAGAAACTATATTTTTACTGGTTGTTCCCACTCCGCTCCCCACATAATGGCAGCTCCTTGCTGTGGGGACCCCATCAGCCTGACTTCCGTATCCCGAGCAGCTGGCACAGTATCTGGCATGTGTTGAGCACCTGGGGAGTATTATTTGGTTGAATGTGTGAGCAAGCATCATGCCAGCACGTGTGCCCCAAGCATCTGTGGAAAGAGCATGGCGTTGGAGGTCTGCATATTTCCAAATCCCAGCTCTGGCCCGTATCTCTGCACCCGTCTGAGCCTCAGTGTTCTCATCTGTGAAGTGGCCATGCTAGTGCCTACCAGGCAGAGTTATGTCAGAGCTGGAGACGATGTGTGTGAAGCCCTGGGGCACAGCGAGTGGGCACAAGAGACTGGTGCTTATTATTGTCTGAACGAGGAGGAAGGCAGGCCTGTGATGTCTGCGGCCCCCGCAGAACCCCGCTAGTCTATGGTTTGTTCATTCAGCAGCCACTCACGCAGTTCTTTGCTGTGCCCGACACTGCTTCTGGGGCTGGGGGGTTGGCAGGGGCAAACCCATGTCCCTGCCCTCCCAGACCTCACGTTCTTGTGGAGCTGCAGACAACAAGCAAGACACATGAGTGAGATGTAGAGTCTTTTCAATCCCAGTCAGTGCCGAGGAGACAAACTAAAGCAGGGCTGAGGGTTAGAATAGATTGCAGGGGTCGAGGGGGGAGGCAGCTTCCAAAGGGGGTGATGAGTAGGTTCCTTGCACCCCGACTCCACGAGGGGGGAGGCAGCTTCCAAAGGGGGTGATGAGTAGGTTCCTAGCACCCCGACTCCACGGAGGGCCTTCGGGAGCAGTCCTGGACCTTCGGGCCCTGCCCCTGATTTTGTCCTTTATTGAGAGTGAGGCAGCCAGGCCCGATGGAGTCCCTGTTTTTCCTTCCCCAGAGACCTCCTCCAGCTCGGTCACTATGGGGGCCTACGTCTTCATCGGCGTGGGGGCTGTCACCATGCTCATGGGCTTCCTGGGCTGCATCGGAGCCGTGAATGAGGTCCGCTGCCTGCTGGGGCTGGTGAGTAGGCCCTCGTCCCCCGCCCGCCCAGACTGGGTGGGGGGCACCTGATGGGAGACCCCAGGCTGACTCTGCCTGCTCCGTGTCCCCAGTACTTTGCCTTCCTCCTCCTGATCCTCATCGCCCAGGTGGCTGCTGGCGTTCTCTTCTACTTCAACATGAACAAGGTAAGCACTCCCTCCGTCCCTCTGCCCGCTCCCTGACCTGTGCTAGCCCAGCTAAGTGGGGGCTTGGCCTGGGGGAGGGGGATGGGCAAGAAGCCTCTCAGCAGCTGCAGACAAACCCGGTAGGTGCCAAGGCAGCCTCCCTGCGATCCCATGGTGGATTATATTTAGACAGGAAGGCGGTGTCTGTGGTCAGTCGCTGCTGGGCTGGGACCCCTCCTCTACTCCGCCACATTCTACTGGGTTGTCGGAAAAATCATGACGTAGTTTTTCTGTTTTTCATTGCAAAAATGCATCCTGACTTTTCCGACGGCCCAGTAGCTGTGTGCAAGCCGCTTGCCTCTCCGTGCCCGTTGCACCTTGTGTATACTGGGGACAACAATGAAATTAACTCTCCAGGTTGTTGCGAGGTTCCAGTGAGATTATGTTCGTAAAACGCTCATATTTGCATAGTGCTTGGCACAGTAAGGACTCGATAAATGTTTGTTGTTCTTATTATTAAGGCACCTTAGCAAGTATTCAATCCATTGCCACTCCTCCACGGATGAGGCCCAGGGAGGAGACTCATATCAAAAACATTAGTCCTCTGTCAGAGGGAAGGTGCTCAGCTTTGAGGACTAGAAAATCAGACCTACTGTGGCTTAAAATCTAAGGACACTTGCTGTGGACATAACCAGAAGTCAAGTTTGGAAGCTCAGAGACCCTGCTTCTAGCTGTCTGTTCAGCATCCTCATCGTGATGGTTTTTCCCCATCATGGTTCTCACCTCAGGGTCCCAAGGTGGCTGCCACTGTACCATCTTGGGCTGCTGTGGCCTAAAGAAGGGGAATGGGGCAATGCCAGCCATGGCCATCCCTTTGATCAGAAGAGCAAGCCCCCTAAAAGTCTACCCCAGACTGGTTTACAAAGACGCCCCGGCTTTAAGGGAGGCAGAGAAAGTGAGTATCTCGTTTTCAGACTCTCAATACAGAGGCACAAGACAGAAAGGAGCAGGGAGTGGCTGTTGGGTGAGCCAGTCGATAGTGACTATCACAGTTATTTATGGAACACCCACTATGTGCACATGGTATCTTCTAGAAGCTTTACACACGTTGTCTCATCCTCACAACAGCTCTGGATGGTAAGTGTTATGTGATCAGACAGGGAAGCAGATGCGCAGAGAAACAAATAACAATAACACCGCTGATAATAGTAACTCTCATCCCCACCATCCCAACATTGGATTGGCACGCGCCATATATGGGGTAGAGTGTTGGCCACTTGGCATTTATTCTTTCATTGACCCTTACCACACTCTCTCAAGATAGTGTGAGGAGATGAGGGCACCCAGCCCGTCAGTGGCCAGGCCGGGTGAGAGCCCAGGCTCCCTAACTCCAGTGGGAGTTTACCCGTGGCCCAGCTGAGCTTGGGCGCCTGCCTTCCTCCAGTGCTACTGGTCTTGTCCACCGAGTGGGTGGCAAAGCTGGCACCAGGTAGGCTCCTGAATTTTACCACTTGAAGGTCAAGTTGCCTCATATCCCTCTTAAAAGGAAGCCGAGTAAACATTACCCTGTCAACAACTAACACTGAATAGAACTTAAAACAATACTGGTACTAAATGCTGTGCACAGACTGCATTTACTATTTGGTCCTCACAACAATTCGATGAGGTCCTAGACACGAATACCCTCATTTTCAGATGTGGAAGCTGAGGCACAGCAAGGTTGAGCAGCTTGGCCCAGGGTTACACAGCTAGTAAGTGGCAGAGCCGGGATTTGAACACCGGCTGCCTGGCTTCTGGGTTCAGGCTAGTGAAATTTTCACTGTGGTGGTTCCCACCTGAATCTGCTTTACTTATTTATAATCCACACCCAGCCTGTTTCCCAGAAGAATTGGAGCTGACATCCGACATAGATAAAATCAAAACAAGAGAGATCAGAAATCAAAATCAAACTGAGAGTGAAGAAGACCATTGTCCCTGAAGCCAGGGCATGAGATTCTCACGTAGCTGAGAGCTAACTTGAACACTAAACTTCCTGGCAGCCAAGGTAAAGGGGGAAGTATAGTTTCAGTAGCCCAAAGGAAGCTTGCATGGCTATTGGTGAGGAAGCAAATGTTTAGGGCAGGGATACTCTTTTCCCAGGGAAAGGGTTGTAGGATCAGGTCTTCATCTCTGCCCTGCAGCACCTGGGCTTCTCTGGGACCCAGTCAATGGTACCTTATAATCAGAGCAGTCAAGAACTGGGCTCCAGTGAGCTGGTGCCTATGACTCAGAGGCGGATCAACTCTGCAGGGACCTCGGCCGTCCACCTTCTCACCCCCTGTGCCATTTCCCATGTCACAGAAACAAAGATGGCGCCCATCTGTGGACACCAGCCACATGCCAAGAGCTGACTTAGCAACCTGATGCATGGTTCCATTTTACAAGCAGTTTCCACTTTAAGAAACTGAGGCCCAGGAAAGCTAAGTGACTTTTGGCCAAAGTGACGCAGGGTGCGGAGGCCTCAAAGCGGAGATTTCCATCCGGGTCCCTCTGACCAAGGCCCATGCCTCCCTCTGCACCATGCTGCCTCCCCATGGGCTGGTATAATCTCCTGGCCGATGACCAGGACCTACGCCTCAGAGGCGTCCGACAGCCCCAGAGCAGGGCTTGTGTGGAAAATCAGCTCTCCTGACTTCAGTCTCGACTCTGTCCCTCACACCCACTGTCCCCTTCTCGGCCTCCCTCCACCACCCCCAGGCTCCACCCTTTATACACCGCCTGGTCCCAGCCAGCCTCACCTTGGCCTGCCTCCTTTTCTGAAAGGCAGGGGGGAAATTTTCCCCGCTTTGCTAGGGAAGTTCTGGCGCCACTCTATCCTCCGCGTTGGAATGAATGATTTATTTTTTCTTTCCCAGCACATTGTAAATCCTGGTGGAAGACTAAACATGCCCTTGATGGTGTTTATTCCTGCAGATGAGGCCCAGCTGGGGAAGAGGGACTTGTGTGAGCCTGAAGGGAAAAGGCCTTTTGAAAGGTGGTGGGCCCAGTCTTCCCCCACTCTCCAGGCCTCCTGGGCAGGCGGGAGGGATGGAGCTCCTGGGCTTCCCCTGAAGTGGTCTCCCGGCTGCTCTCTGTTCTGCCTGCCCCATGCTCCCCGCAGCCACTATTCCCAGGGCAGCATCAGGGGAAAGCTGGGGGCTTTGGGCAAGGCACGTGGCCTCTTCAGCCTTGGGTTCCTCGATTATAAATTGAGGACAATAAACCTGCCTGGTCCCCACCCCCACCCAGGAGCACAGACTGCAACATGTTTATAAACTATAGAATGATTACCAAGGGCCTGGACTGCAGAACCAAGTTGCCGGTGTTGGAACCCCTGTGCTGAGACCCTTGGCATGTTACTCAGCCTCTCTGGGCCTCAGCTGCCTTGTTTGTCAAATGGCAATAACCATACACATCCACACCCCATGCCTGCAATTCTGAACCCCAAAACCACTTTGAAACTGACTCCCCCTGTCCCCCCCACCGAAAAAAAACACACAAACCTTTGCAAATCATTTGGTGGTGAAACTTGAGGGGAAGTGAGGCTATTCACGGCCTCTGTGTATCCCATTCAGGTGTCCCGCAGGCAATGGGAATGAGAGAGATTTCGGGCTGTAACACATATCCTAATCCCTTTCTCACATCGGAGCATTTCTCAGTGCTGGAGCATGTCGGCCCGAAGGGCTACCGTGTAGCGCTGTGGCGAGGCTCAGGAACATCAACGTATGCGAGGGGCATAGTGTAGGGCAGACGTTTGCTGGCATCGTGCGAGTATTATTGTTATTGTCATCTCATCGTTACTAACTTTATTAGTGCCTAGTAAGAGCTCAATAAATGGCAGCTGTTGTTGTCAGTATTAATATTAGTATTAGTGAGGAACCAGGAAGTGTGAAGTTAGGATTTCTCTGGCTGCTTCGTCACCTGTTTATCCACCCTCCACTTAGTGGACAAAGGGCAGGTCTGAGATTCAGGGGCCCTGTGTTCTAGGGTGGGCTCTGCCACTGATTGCTGTGTGGCCTTGGACAAGTTACCTAGCCTCTCTGAGCCGCAGGTGACCTCTTGGGCCATTCTGAGGTCTGCTACTCTGGGAGGGTAGGACGGCGTCGGGAGGAAGGAAGTGAGCTGATAACTGTTCCCTATGGTGTGCTGGGCACTGGGCTTGCTGCACTCTCGCAGGCCACACTGCTGACCCTCCCTACAGCCTGCACAGGCGATGTTGCTGAGGCTCTGAGAGGTTATATCAGGGATACGAGAAGAAAGCATGGGGGCTGAGAACTTGGAGAGGAAGGGGCTCACATGACCTGGGTGGGAGGTGGTGACAGTGGCTGCACCGGCTGCTGTGTGCTCCCCAGAGAAGGTGGTCAGAACTGTGACTCTTTTTTCATTCCTTCTCCCACTTGAGAAGCCCAACACAGGCACTGTGCACACCCCCTAAGGTACAGGTGGTAAAACGGGTTCCTCGAGGACAGTGCAGTTCTGTGAGGGGTCTGCTCGCTGAGATGGAAACTTCCTGATCCACTGGCTTAGAGGCAGCTGGAACCAGGACAGGGAGAGGTGACCTTTCTCTTCCATTTTGAGAAAAGGGAAGAAGGCATCCAGGCAGCCCTGGAAAGGGATCATGGAAAGAAACGGGACAAAGACTTGTAAGCACCTGCTGGGAGCTAGGCTTCTTAGGTGGCTCCAGTACAGGCCCTGCCCTCAGGAGCTTTACTGGGTGGCTGGGGGGCATGATGTGGCCGTCTGCTGAACTCTGGGTAGCTGGGTATGTGGATTGCAGCCAGACTTTCAGGAAAGACTTGGGTGGTCACGAAGAGTAAACATGCTACCCTCTCCACATTCGGCATTGCGAAGCGTTCGCATTTCCTATCAGGATACCAGAATTAAACCTCAAAGCATTTGGCAACATGGCCAGTGGGAACCCGGGGTGCGGTCAGGAAGATTTGGTCCACTACACTGCATCTGTGGCATCTCATTCTAAGGGGATTTGACACATTTGAGTAAAGAGCATGGAGAGAGGCCTGGGCACTGTCTCAAGGGGTGGTCAAAGGAGTCTGGCAACTTCCACTGGAGAGGAGTGGGTAAAGGGATACCTGGTCACATAATCCGAGTGATATTTGCCCTGGAAGAGAATGATTCGGTTTGGTCTGTATGGTCTCAGTTGGGACTCATGGGGTAGGGAGAGGATGAGAGTTAGCATGAATGGGCGAAAGTGATTTGGGCTCAATTGAAAAGGAATTGCTTGTATCAAGAGCCACCCCTCCCCGCAACTGTGTAATGTGCTATTTTGTGAGGTACTGAGCTCCCCATCACATGGAGCATTTAAGCAGAACCTGGAAAAGTATGGGAAGGATTCTCACACTGGATAATATGCTGGACTCCGAGTTCTCTTCTAATTGTACCTGTCTGGGAAAAGTCACACTCAAGGTGAAATAAAAGTACAGCATTGGCAAGAGGAGGGGAGAGTCACCATGGAGGCTGGTGGGATCTTGGGTCAGGTGGGGATAGTGGGTGAGATCTTGGGGTTCTGGGGCTTCACGTGTCAGGGTTATGGTCATATCTCTGCCACTTGCTAGCTGTGTGATCTTGAGAAGTTGTTCTGACTCTCTGGGCCTCCGTTTTCTCTTCTGGGAAATGGGGAGAATGATTTGGGCAGGACCAGGGCTAGCTTCCGAAGCATGTGACCTCAGCGGTCCCACAGGGTCCCACACTTAGAGCGGTCCTGTGCTTGGTTTGAGGCTCTGCTGCTGCCATCTTGAGATTTTTATTCATTTTTAAAGAATGGCCCTGCGTTTTCGCTTTGCATGGGGCTGGAAATGACACCTTTGGTCCTGGGCAGTTACCCAGCTGAAAGTAGCCAGGCTGGCCACAGGCTCGGCTGCATCCAGGATTCCGAAGGCTGCTGCCAGCCTCTGTCCCTCTCCAGCTTTGGCCCTGCTCTTCTCCACTGGCTCCCTTCTCGGGCGGGCTGTCCCCAACGGAGCCCCAGGTAGCCACCAGCAGCTCAGGCCCCCCTCCCACCCGATGAACGGAAAGAGAGGGCCCATGTGTGTGACCTTGGGGCACATACTCATCCCTGAACCACTCACTGTGCCCATGGTGTGGAAAGCATTAAGTGGCAGCCCCTGCCGGGGTGAAATGAGGTGGTGAGCATTGGTCTCACTCTCCCTTCCTGCTCCTCCTTGTCTCAGGAACAGCCTGGTTGCCAGGGTGACATCCCTGGGCTCCCAGCACAGCCTCCTGGGTGTTAGGATTCCGAGGCATCAGCTGCAAGCTGAACCAGCCCCTACAGCCATGGTCTCTGTGGGGCCCGGCTGTATCCCTCAGCCACATTCTGGGCTGGAGGATGCTACGGTGTTTCCATGGAATCCACCAGCCTCAATGGAAAACACACAGCTTCCATCCCCTTCTCATTTCAGGAGGGCCTGAAACAGGGAAGTCCGGGCTGCTGTGGCAACCACAGTGGGGTATAAATGGAGCCTGGGTCCGTGCGGGGGAGGGCTGGTGAGAAGGGTGTGGGGGAGGCGGCTCTCCAAGCAAATACCTCCGGGGAACTCCCTCCTTTCCACCCGTCAGAGATCATCCACTCGCTGGGAGCAGAGAGGGTTGAGGCAGAAAGAGCCGAGACCTACGTGTGGGCAGCCCCACTACGTGTCATGGGCAAAGCACTTGGCTCCTCCAGGCCCTTCTTAAAAGTGCTCTGACCTAGGTAAAGCCATGTGGTTTAAATGTTGGTGGAGCTGAACGGGTAAAAACTTGGGTTCTGAAATTAGACCAGCCTGAGTCCAAACCTCAGCTCTCCCACTTGTTGGCTATGTGACCTTGGACAACTTAATGAACCTTTCTGAGCCTCGTTTTCTAAATCTCTAAAATGAGGGAATGAGGTCAATGCCTAGGCCATTGGTCTGCTCCGAGGGTTAAAGTGAGATTAATGTATTGACAGTGTTTACTGAGCACGGCGCTGATACGGAATAAGCATTTGCTCAAAGTTAGCCACTCTTACTGTTGGTTGGTTAGCGACTGACAGGAAAGCTTTGTAAATTGTAGAGCTCTGTCTCGGTAACACAAAAAGCAACACGCTAAGAGTTTTATCAAAAGGCAGAGGGACAGAGCAAGTCCCTGGGGGAGCTGGCTTCCCCAGGTTAGTGAAGGGAGGGGCCAGGAACCGGGGCTGCAGGTCCATCCGGTGGATGTGGGTTGTCTGAACACAGTGGGCTGCTTGTGGGTAGCTGGCGGAAGCCCTACGCGCAGGGTTCCCAGCGAGGCTCTGAAAGCCCCTGCCTGGAAATACCTGTCGCCTCTCTCCAATTCCCCTTTCTCAGGAAACAAGGGGCAGGTGTGCAGCTGTCCCCTGGGTGCCCCTGGCCTTCTTGGGCCCGTCGCCCTGGGATTCCACAGCGACAGGCAGCAGGTGACCACAACCAGCCTATCCATGCTGGTGTGCCGAAAAAGCCGTTGGGCAAGGTCCACGAGAGAGCCCAACTGGGGCCGGGCCAGGGCTGCGGCCATTCGCACTCTCCAAGGGAGCCGTGTCTTCGGCTCTCGGGGCTGGCCTCGGGTTTGCTTCCCTCTGCACAGCTGGTGTTCCTGAAAAGCTGCTGTGGTGGGTACCTCTGTTCTGGGCTCCATGCAAGGCCTTTGGGGCTGAATCGTTTTGATGCCGGCCCCCCATGTCTGCCTTATTTGGAAATCGGTCTTTTCTCTGTGGGGTTAGTGAAAAGCAGGTATGCTTCTCTGTCCCTGAGTGCGAGCCTGTCAGAATGGAGATTTTTGGGGACAGGCAGGAGGTTTAACTGGGAGAGTGCCTGAGGGCGTCCCTGGTGTGTGGCTTGGAGCAATGGTTTTGCCCGCACTCCTTATTCATATACGCTGCACCCCTACACCGGCCAGCCTTTACCAGATCCAGTCCCTGCCCCGACGAAGCTGACATTCTAGTGGGGGTGGGGGGAGAGATGATGAACCCTGAAAACAAATGAGCATGTGATGACAATGCTGTGAAGAAAATACAGCACACTTACCCTTTCAGGATAAGAAGGGCCTGGGGTTTGGGGGCGGGGGAGAGGGGATAGGGAAGGGATAGTACTCTGTAGGGTGGTCCAGGAAGGCCTTTCTAAGGGGTTGATGTTTGAGCAGAGCCCCGAGGAAGTGGAGGAGTAAGCCATGTTAATATTTGGGGGAAGAGGAGTCCAGGCAGATGGAATAGAGAGTGCAAAGGCCCTGAGGCAGAAGCGCGCCCAGCACAACGTCAGCAAGGAGACCTGTGCAGTAGAACCAGAGGAAGCGAGAACAGAGACAGTGAGGTCCCGGAAGAGCAGGGCCTAAAGGATGCAGGGCCCTATGGGCCATTGAGAGGACACCGGCGTTTTTCCTGAGTGGTGGGAAGCCGCTGGGAGGTTTTTATCAGGGACATAGAAAGATTCACATTTAAAGGGTCATGTGGCTGCTGAGTGCCAAGGGAACTGTAAAGCAGAAGTGGTTGGCGCTGACTGCACTGGGCTTAGTGAGGTGACTAGCAGGAAGTGCCAGGAAAGTGGTTAGAATGGGCAACAAAAAGCTTTTGCACCGTGAGCATGTCCCCAGGCTCGGGGGTGAGAGTGGGGAGAGGCAGTTTAAGTAGATGTGACCAGAGGTGGGGCATGGGTTTCAGGAAATCTGACCTTGGTCCTTGCTCTCCCCTCTGCAGGTAAAGGAGGAAATGGGCAGTGTCGTCATCGGTGTCATTAAGAACTACAAGGATGGTCAGGAGGACAGTCTGCAGGAAGGCTGGGACTACGTGCAGGCTCAGGTGAGGTGGGGAGAGCGGGGCAGCATGAGGTTCCTGGCCTGCGTGTGTCCGTGCGTCTGGTTCCGGTCACCCGTGTGCCTGTATGTGCCTGACAGAGAGAACGTGTTAGCAAGTTTGTGAGCATGTATTTGATGGGGGTGGGGGCTGGCACCCCAGTCACCACCACAGGTCCTTGCTCAGGGGGCCCAGGGTCTTGGAGGGGGCCTTGTGGCTCACGGTGTGCCCATCTGTGGACAGAGAGGGTGGGGTCAGCTCTCGACCCTCTCATCTCAAGCCAGGCAGGTGAAGGTTGGGAGCTCGACCCTGGAGGTTAAGAAACTGGGTTCCAAGGCTGATCTGCTGACACATGCCTGCGGGAAGCCCACCTCTGGGGAGGTGTACATTGGAGCCTTCTGGGGTGAAAGGAATGTTCTCTTCAAATCTTGATCCAGATGGTGATTATGCCACTATATATACAAAAATCCATCAAGTTGGATTTGTGCACTTTACTGTATGTGTATTCTGCCTCAATTAAAGCAGGACAGCCAGAGACCAACTGACGGACAGAATGAATCAGAATGAATGAATGAATGATAGAGTAACCCACTGAATGACTGACAGAATGAATCAGAATGAATGAATGAATGAATGATAGAGTAACTCACTGAATGACTGACAGAATGAATCAGAATGAATGAATGAATGAATGATAGAGTAACTCACTGAATGACTGACAGAATGAATCAGAATGAATGAATGAATGAATGATAGAGTAACCCACTGAATGACTGACAGAATGAATGAATGAATGAATGAATGAATGATCATCTGACTGGATTCTCAGCCTACCTTGAGGGTAAACCCATGTCTCACGCATGAATCGCCCTCAGTGGTCAGGGCCTGCTGGCCCCTCTTTGTGGTCCCAGATGCCCTGTGCCCTTGGCTAGTACCTGCCCCTCTGGGTTGCAGACTCCTCTCTCCTGTGGGGGTGCTGGCGACAACAGCCACTCAGGGCCTGCTGGCGCTGACTGACAGCTGGAGAAAGCCTGATGTCAGGAGAGTTTGGAGACTGTAGATGGACATTGTCCAGGAGACACGGGCACATCCATTTTCTGAACTGTGAAAAGGGGAGGGTGATGGTTTTCTGGCCCACGTGCCAGATTTTTTTGGTGAGGACCGGATAAAGCCAGGTAAGAGGGCTTCGTGCACACAGGAAGACTGTTTCATCACACCTATGTATGGTTTGAGCCACCATTCCTGAGGCCCTTTGCTAAGATGCGAGGGAGACGGATGTCCCAGGATGAACAAATACCAGGGGGAGAGGGGATCCCTTGAGAGAGGAGGAGCATCCCACCATGGGAGGTAGTTGGCTGGCTGGGGGATTCCTGCAGCAGGCAAGGCCTCTAGATGATTCTGTGACTATTAGACACTGCTTGGGATGGTGGTTAAGAAAGCCTACTATAGGGCCGGCCGAGTGGCGCGGTGGGTAAGTGCTGGCTTAGAAAGCCAGCGACCCGGGTTTGGGTCCCACATATGAGGGCCAGTGACTGCCCTAAAAAAAAAAAAAAAAAGTACAACCTGGAGCCCAAGAACACCAGAGCATGCTTGGCACGCCCCCTGCTGGCCACTGGGCTTCTTGTCAGGGACTCACCACCCCGTGCAGGGCAGGTTGGCATGCAGCTTACCCATGCAGCCCGTTTGGTCCTCCCAGGGACCCTAGCATACTGGTTATTATGATCCCATTCTCCAGATGAGGAAACTGAGGCTCAGAAAAGGGCAACAGCTTACACATTTGCAGGGCAGGGCCAGGATTTGAAAGGAGCCCTTTCCCCACTCTGTTCCACCTCCCTGGGCCTTTCCAGCATGAGCCCAGCCCCTGAGATCTTAGTCCTGTTGGGAACTCAAGTCCAGATGTGATCGGAAGCCTCTCGGGCTCCCCTTCAATGAGCCCCCCGGAGTCCCCTTTTCGCACACAGAGTCCAGAAATGCTTCCTTCCCTCCTGGAACGAGAGTATTTTCTCCTCTAAAAAGGAAGAATGGACCATGTATCTTTTCCACCTCGCCAACCAAGAATCTCAGAGGCAAATTGCAACTCCAGCACGTGCTTGGCTCCTAAACGTGGAGCTGGCCTTTTCCTGTGCTCTCCAGCCCTGTGCTGGGGGCTCTGCCTGCCTGGTCCCGTATAGTCCTCGTAACTGCCCTGTGAGTTAGAAACCTGGTTACCCCATTTTGCAGATGAGGAAACTGAGGTCAGTACTTTGACCAAAGTTAAAAAAACTGGCAGGTGGCAGAGCTGGGATTTGAACCCCTGGGATTTGAACCGCAGACCCCACACTCTTAATCTTATATGCCATCTGTCCTTGTATCCCCCGCACCTATGTTCTGTCTTCCAACTTGAACTTCCCTCCTAGTCTGCTTTGTATGTTTGCTGGTCCTGTTTGTTCCTTCCTACTGTTTAGTAGTTTGCGATATGTGTTTTCTGAAAGCACCTTTAAATCCTTTGTGGCCCACAGAAGCCAAAGTGAATCCTGAACTCAAATCCTAGTGGTTTCACTGGGACCAGGGAGGCCTGGAAGTGGCAGATCTAAGCCTCTTTCTGGGGAGGCCCCTCTTCTCCCAGGCGGGGGCCTGCCAGCATGGGCAGTGGGCTTGAACAGCCTCTCTCCTCTTTGCCCAGGCAAAGTGCTGCGGCTGGGTCAGCTTCTATAACTGGACAGAGAACCTTGAGCTCATGAATCACACCACGATCACCTACCCCTGTTCTTGCGAGAAAAATGGGGAGGATGACATCCGCCTTATGAGGAAGGGTTTCTGCAAGGTCCTCGACAGCAACAGCACGAGCTACAACAACCCCGAGGACTGGCCTGTGTACCAGGAGGTACGTGGAGGGCTGTGGGGTCAGGGCTGGGACTGGGGATGCCCAAGGGTTCAGGTACTTGGGCCACCCAGGATCTCCTGGGCTCAGGCTTCTTCCTCCCTCTCTCCTTCCCTCCCTCCCTCCCTCCCTCCCTCCCTCCCTCCCTCCCTCCCTCCCTCCCTCCCTCCCTCAGCTGTTCCTGCCTTTGATCCATGTGTTCCCTTGTCATTGGTACCCTCCTATGCAGTATGCATTCATTAATCTATTCATTCAAGGAACACACAGAACACCACAGGCCCTCTGGGCTGGGGGTGGCCCCTCTGGTGGCTCTGTGTGATGGGGTTGACGTGGCTGTGCTCTCCCCTTGTAGGGCTGCATGGAGAAGGTGCAGTCGTGGCTGCAGGACAACCTGGGCATCATCCTTGGCGTGTGCGTGGGCGTTGCTGTCATTGAGGTCTGGACCCCCTCCCCTGCAGCCCTCCCAGATTTTCCCTGCTCTGCCCATGTGCTTGGGGAGGCTGAGGCCTGCCTGGCAGCTTCTAGAGGCCCTGCGGCAAGCCTGGCCCTAGCACTGCCCACCCCTAGCCCCTCCGCTGCCCGAATCACAGGCTGGTCCTGAGGCTCTAGTTGAGGATCCCCGGATCACACCCTGTGTGCTGGCCCGGACAGCAGGGGCGTCTGGGGGACTGGGCAGCCCTGCCTTCTCTGACGCTCACCTTTGCCCTCCACAGCTCCTGGGCATGGTCCTGTCCCTCTGCTTGTGCCGGCATATCCATTCCGAAGACTACAGCAAGGTCCCCAAGTACTGAGGCAGCTGCTGTCCCCACCTCCCTGCCTGGGGCTCCGAGGGGTCTCGCTGGCCCCTCCTCCAGGCCCGCCTCCCATCTCACTGCCAAGGCCCGTTGTCCATCTTGTGCCGGCTGGACATGGAGGGCTTTCTGGAGCCGGGACCCCTTTCCCTGCCTTTCTGCCCTCAGCCTTGAGCCCGGCTGTTCTGTGGCTCCTCAGCTCACTGCCCACCAGGGTTCTCTGAGCAACTCAGAGAAAGTGCTTCCCACAACATGCAACATGTCTGCACAGGTGGGCTGGCTTTCTACCTGCCTTCAGAGCTGTATATATTGTGTGTGGGAAAGTGTGTTAAAAATGAGGGGTGGGGAGATAAGGCACCCTGGGCTGTCGGGACTGCCCACTGCGTGGGTCAACATTTTTTCCACTATGATGCATATATATTTGGTTTTTACATTTTCATTGAAGGTTGTGGGAGAGGGTGGGCTTTACCTGACTTTCGGGTGGCACCCATTCCCTAGGCCTGACCCAGCCCCACCCAGGCAGCTCAGATCTGCCTGGGCCTAGATGAGCTAAGTCAAAGGGGTGGGGGTGGGGAGGTCTGGCCAGGGCCTGGGCTGCTTCGGGAATCAGAGCGGTGCCCTCGGGGTGCAGCTCAGAGCTGACCCTGCATTCGCCAGGACCCTGAACTGTTCAGGGGAGCGGGGAGGATGCTTCCTCCTGTCCTCTGGCCCCCGGGGAGTGGGCGGGTGAGGCTGTGCCGTGTAAGGGAGGGGGGAGGGGCACCATGCACAGTTCTGTAAAGCATACCTGAGATCCAAAGACTGACTATTAAAGAGGATTTGTAACAATCCAGCCTGACCTGGTGGGGATGCTGCTTCCTGGGACGGGGGAAGGGCCAGAGGGTGGGGAGAGGATGTCGGCGGAGCGGCTGGGTCTGCAGGGAGGAGTGGTGGGCACTCGCCTCTGTCCGCAGGGCAGGGGCCCTCTCGGCATCTCCGGCCCCATGTTCAGCCCGGTGCCCGAGGAGC
Source organism: Aselliscus stoliczkanus (assembly GCA_033961575.1). Lineage (NCBI taxonomy): Eukaryota > Metazoa > Chordata > Mammalia > Chiroptera > Hipposideridae > Aselliscus > Aselliscus stoliczkanus. The sequence continues at coordinate 121,405,520 of CM066736.1, forward strand.
GCGAGGCCCGGCTGTGGTCCATCTGCCTGGCTGCCGGCGTCTGGTTTGTGGAGTTTGGTTTGTGTGTTGAAACAGGTATAGCTCATACCTCTGAGTTCCTGCCGCTGAGGCCAGGGTACAGGTGCCCCCAGAAGGTACACAAAAGTGGGCTGGTGAAGAGTGGTCCATGGAGCCACAGGATAAACTTGGGCCTCTTTCTAGAGCATCTGTTTCAGACGCAGGAGGGAAACATTTTTGTGTTAGAGAAATGTGATAGAGTAAGATGTGCAGAACTCAGGAGCTTCAAAGATGCATTGGGAGACTTTAAAGGAAGCTCTTTACTTGTACACGGACGGGGAGCCCCAGCACATGCGCTGTGCTGGGTGTCATGAAGCTCCCAGAGGGGTTCAGACACACTGCCTTTCTTTACAGCCTCTTTAGGGCATGTGACGGGGGAAGCCCCTCTAGGGTGGGGTTGGAATGCAAGACGAGGGGAAAGTCTGACCTAGGAGAGTACTTGCCCTGAAGTCTCCAACTCTCGGATCTCCATCTGCGGGGTCCTGGAGGAGGAGGAAGGGGTGATGGGGTGGCGGGGGATCGGCTCCCTGCCATCGGGCTGGCAGGCCAGCAGAGGGCGGTGTTCCAGAAGGATCCACCAGGTGGCGCTGCTGCCCGAGCCTAGGAGCCGAGAGTTGTTCCAGTTCCCTGACACACACACACACACACACACACACACACACACACACACACACACTCACACACACACACACACACACACACACACGCCCCAGCCTGTGGATCTCTTGCTCCAATTAAACACTGGTGAAAATGCAGAATTCTGATGCAGTGGTTCTGCGCTGGGGACAAGAAATCTACATTGTTAGTAGCCCTCCGATGTGGTTCCTACATCATGTTGCTTTAGCTTCTCGGGCCCTGATAAGCTGTAGATACAAACATACCCCAAAGAGAGATGGAGTTGGAAGGCCCAGGCCAGACAGCCTTGTCTTCAGTGAGGATGGAGGGGGCACACCTTAGGGAAGGTCTGTATCTCGATCTGAACCTAATTAATTTCTTGCAAGAAGTTTTCTGTGGCTGAAATCCAGGGCCAATACTAGGGGCTGAAAAGCCTTGAAGCTCCATGGGGACTGTGCCCTGCCACCATCAGGGACCCTCCCTGGAGCTGTTATGCTCAGTGGGCTGAGGGCTCTGAGTGAAGCCTTTCCAGCTTATTTTATTTAAAACCCACCTTATCCCACAAAGGAAGTACTCATGTAATACAATGTAAAACATAGAAAATATAAATTTATAAGGAAGAGTTGACTTGGGTAAAATTAACACAGCTGAGTTGCCCAACCTGGTGATGGCAAATGCATGCTCTGCATACAGCGTGCTTTCCATGGCCATGCTCACAGCAGACATCAGTAATTGATCATCGTTCTCATGCTTGTCCAGTTGCACCTTGGGCATGCTTACAGCTGATAGCACTTACTGCAGCCTCAGCTCCTTCTCCATTCAGCACTTATTGATCAATCTGGTTGGAATGCATAACAAAAGCAGCTGCCATCCTTGAGCTCTCCTTGTTTAGTGGAACCATATATAATTTTGCCTTTGAGCTTCCCAGTGGTCAAAGCAAGAAAGGAAACCTTTTTGTCAGTTAACTAGCTCTCATTTCCCAAGGATTCCTCATGCCTCACAACTTGGAAGAATGTGGCCACTGCAATGTAGAATTCAAGACCACCCTCAAACACACAGACCCTGATAGCCTTCCATGACAGAAGCAAAAAGCATAAATGAGCCTACTGTGTGCCTGAACTTGTGCTGATTATTGGCAATGAGGACAGAAGTTATGCCTCTGCCAAGGAGGAACCAGCAAGACCTAGTGAATGCACATGAAACAATTGGGCAACAGTTTTACATACAGTTAGTGCTTAGGTAGCACTTGCTCTATACTAGTTCCACTGACGTGTTAATTGATTTGCCCACTACAATCCTTCGTGATGCGTGTTCATTGTTATCCCTGCTTTACAGATAGGACAATGAAGGACAAGAGGTTAAGGGCCGGCCGAGTGGTGCTTTGGTTAAGAGCTGGTTTGGGGATGCCAGCGGACCCGGTTCGGATCCCACATATGAGGGCCAGTGACACTGCCCTCTACAGCTAACAACAGCTCCACCTGGAGCTGGGCTGTATGAGCCCCGGTGACGGTGTGGGCTGCAGCCCCTGCTGCAGTGGGCTGCCATAGGCTACAGTGAGTGGCCGGCAGCCAGCGTGAGCTGCCAAGAGCTGTGGTGAGCGACCATTCAGAGGCCGGTGACTGATCTACCTCATCCGGAAAGAGCGCAATGACGATACCAACATGGGCCAATGAAGCAACGTCCTCCACAACTAGACTGAAGAACAAAAAGACAGCAACTTGTCTGTTCCCCTTCCCTAATTCCCCAACGCTGTTCCCCTCCCCCAATTCCCCAATAAAATCTTAAAAAAAAAAAAAAAAGAGGTCAAATTCTCACCATTCTGCCATTGCTCAGAGGAGCTAGGAGCCATAACTAGGCCATCTGGTTGCAGACAAGGAGAACCTGGGGCTTCCGCTGGCCTTGGAGCTGTGTGGGGTCGGGATGGGGTCTGATTTAGCCCGGGGGTCTCGGTATACACGCAGCCATTCCACATCACTAGGTCTCGGGAGGGGCACAGCTGCTCATCCCCTTCGCCTTGAGAAGTTCTCAGCCTATGGGTCCAGCAGACCAGAGTTCCAAGAGAGGCTCTGGTGTTTCCCTGGCATACCCCTTCACCTCTTGGAGCCTCCCTTGCCTCATAGGAGCTCTGGAATGTTGACAGGATTGTGTGAGGCTCAGGTGACAGTCCTTTGCAAGGTGCCTGTCCCCAGGAACCCTGAACCAGAGGGAGCAACTCCTTCCCTTAGCTTGGTCCACCTCACAGTACTCCCCGCCAAGCAGACATCTTTCTCGTCTCTCCGAGACCATGGCAGCAGAGGGTATGGGAGTCATAGCGAGGGTGAGGATCTGTAGGAGGTGAGGACTGAGGAGCACAGGGCCCTATGGGGCAGGTGACAGGAGAGTTCGAGCTGTCAGTTCAGTTTTTTGCCTTTCAGTGATGTCTGCAGGGAGCCCTCAGCATGACACCTGGGAGACATAAGCACGAGGGTGTTCCAGACAGGGCCTTCTGCTCAGGCCACCTCTCAGGGTTTCATCAGGCCCATGCGGATGGGAATGATTCCCAGGATGGAGTCCACCATCAGATGACACAGACAAACTGGGGTGGCCCCTTTCTTTCCCCATGCACATTTCCCCTTCCCACCCCCTTAGGTCTGGGGGGTGGGAAGCATGGGGGTGCCAGGATGGTTCGGGAAGCTGAGAGCCTCCTGCCCAAAGAGCAGCAGCAGATAGCTAACCAAGAATGGAGCATGACATTGCGTGGGTCTGGCCCTGATGTCCAGGCTCTGGGGCTGAGGCTAGATGTCTTGAGAAAGTGGGGAGCAAGGGAGACCTGAGGTAACCCTGTCCCAGTTGCCTGCTGACCTCCAACTTAAATGGGACAAGCTGAGGGGTGTCAGCTAAAGGTCCCCTCTGTGGCCTTGGCCAGCTCCCTCTCAGGCAGGTGGAGAGAAGGGGAGTATCAGTTTCTACCTGGCCTGTCCTCACGGGCTGTATCATCATGGTGGGGTCCCCTCCCAGCTTCACCCTCAGGGAGAGTACAGGATACTTCTCAGGATGGGTTTTCATAAAAATGCCTTGTCATATGGAGCTGGGGAGACCTGGGCTTGAATCTAGCTCCACCTCTGTCTTCCTGTGTAGCCTTGGGCCACATAGAGTGGGGGCAGGCTCAAAACCGTCTGCTAAATACTTGGAGGAGAATGAGAAAATGCCAACAGTTACTAAAGGGGTGGGCTCAGTACCCCAGCCTGCTGCTTCTGGTAGGGTCCACCTTGGATGGCAGGCCCCACCACTGGAGGCGTCAGAGCCGGCACTAGAAGGGCCTGATCCTAAAGCCACCCTTCCGCCTCCCTGCCTCCCACACCCTAGATTTTCTGCACCAAACCCAAGGTTGTACTGTGTTGTCAGGCCATGGCTCTAACTTTTGTGAAACCTGGTCACTAAGCTCTGATCTGCTGGGCCCCTCACTCCTCCCTCCTTAGGAGGACCCTGTTGCCGTTTGAAGTTCCACAGGGAGGGAACTTCCATAGTCCAGCTTCTCTAATTCCTGAACTGGCCCCTAGAGCTGGCCATCCATCCAGACCCTGCGTGGGGCTTCTATGCTTCTTGCTGTCCTCCTTGGGCTGCTGGGCCAGCCGAACTGCTACCAGGCCTCCTGTGGGGGTGGGGGCCACCCCAGGCTGCCACTTCTCCACCAATGTCCAAGGCAAGGCACATGCTGTCCAGAGGTCTGGCTCATGGGCCCCAGACTGAGCCGTCGGTGGGAGAAGGCCAGGGTGCCCATGGGCAGTGCCCACCTACAGCTCCCTGGGGTAGGGCAGGAAGCACAGGTAGATGCCAGCTTGTGGGGAACCAATGGCAGTGCCCTTGAAGTGTCTAGGACGCTGGACTTTGAGGTGCTGACCAGTGGGAATGGAAGCCATCTTGAGCTGGAATAGGGGCCTTCTGTGTAGATTGGCTAGAGATGCAGGGCCACCTAAAGTTTGGTCTGGGGGATTGTTGTCAACCAATAAATATTTCAATATTTTAATAATTGGTATGACCCCATTGGTGAGTACCACTGAAGGTCAGTCCCATGTGACACACACACACACGTCCTGAACCCCCCTGAGAGCTCAGTCTTTTTGCAAGTGGGAGGGATCCCATCTCTTCTCCTATCAGACCAAGCTGTGGGTGGCCAAATGTCTACCAGTCTGGAATGTTCCTGGCCTGTACTGGCAGAGCACTCCAGCCACCACCCCCAATCCTACCTGTTTCCTAGCAGAGCCCCCTGTAGCCCTTGCCCTGGGGTCTTCCAGGTGAGCCAGTTCCCCAGGCCAAAGAGCAGCAGGGTGAACGGGGTCACTAATGACATCGGAGTGTCCAGCCACCAGGGCATCTCCCAGGCCAGAGCTGCCACCACCTCCTCGTCCTGAAGAGGGACAGAGACCTAAGTTGCCACACTGCCTCAGGGCAAATACCTGGTTACCCTATCGCATCTTTGGAACCTGCTGGTTAAGGTTCATTTCATTCACTTATTCATTCATTCATTCATTCATTCCATGAACCCTTAATGGACACCTACTATGTGCCACTACCCTAGACTTTGAGAGTGCAGCAGTGAAGACACCTACACAGCACCTGTATTCTGCTGAATGTAGGAAGCCTTGCACACTCACCTTTACACACCTATGCAATAGACGCACAGACACACTCAGTACACACATGCAAACAACGGCCAACTGCTGACAGCACAGTCCCTGCTCAGCGTTGCTGCAGGACCCCTGAGGCCCATCCAAGGCCTCTGGCATCCTGTGGAAGGAAGTAGAATAATGAACAGCAAGTGGAACAAACAGGAAAGGGGGTGGAAGCCTCACTCAGCCCCCTTCCCTCCCAGCCACTCTGCAGCGTCAGCCATTCTCCTGGCTACTCCCTTCCCAACTGGAATAAAATTAAAAAACAGAAAAGAAAATCAAAACAGCGATTGGCAGACTGACTTCTCCTCTCTTAGTCTCCTCTGTGAAATGGGGATTGTCATTTCTACCTCCCAGTGTTACTGTGGGAATTAAATGAGGAAGTGCACAGAGCAAGCTGCTTCCCAGTGCAGCCCGTTCCCGTGACTGCTCCTGGCTTAGCTCATTCCCCAGCCTCCCCGGACAGGACAGGCAGCAGAGAGCCTGGGTGCCTCCAGGGCAAGAACCGCTGGCTGGTCCAAGAGGCTGGGACTGAACGAATTTGTGCCCAGCCTCCTGGCTTTGGGGGCAAGTGCAGCCAGGTAGGAGGAGCTGGTAGAGGCCACCTGAGCAGTGAGCTCCCACATTACACCCCCAGCTGCCCCCTCTGAGGTCACTTCCCCGCACCTGCCTTCTGGACTGGGGCAATATCAGGCCCTGAGCCAAGCCCCCTTCCCTCCCACCATCCCCAATGTTACCTCAGACGAGGCAAGCAGCACCCCCCGGGGCCAGGAACGGGCTTCCTGCAGGATGCTGGGGTGTGGGAGCTTGGCCGGAATAGCTGCAAGTGCAGAGGGGCTGGAGAGAAAGGGAGAACGCAAGGCAGGAGCTGGAGGGACCCCGGCAGCCTCCTGGGGGACTGTGGGAGTGGGAAGGGGTGTTAGTGGCCGCTGACAGTAGTGAAGGGGTCTAATCTCTGCCCCTGCATCACACACCTGGGTGAGCCCAGCTTGGGGCTTCCAGGGTGGCAGGGACCTTGTGCTCTCAGCAGCCAATCCTCGTGGTCCTGGTTCAGGGAGGACTGAAGGCCTTAGGGTCCAGGCGGTGGAGGTGTGCTTGTCCTCAAGTCTAGTAGGAGGGGTGAGAGAAGAGAGACCCTTCCCCAGAGGGCAGGCTGCAAACCTGAGGGAGCCCACAGAGAAGGGGGAGGGAGGGTGAGAGTGGGAACAATGCTGAGAACAGGACCCAGCCAGAGAAGGCGCTGGGAATGAGCTGGCCCAGCTCTGCAGGGCGAGGCAGGGTGAGGCATGACTCGGCAGCAGGCAAAGGGGCAGGTAGGGCAGCAAGAAGACAGAGAGAAGCCAGCAGGCACAGATGGGTGCATCTCCCTCGCGCCCTACCTCCTTCCAAGTCATCACCATCACGACAGCCCCCATTTACTCAGTGTCAACCTTTAACCCTCACACATCAGCAAAGTAGACACAATTGCTCCTCCCACCCCCTTACAGTTGTGGAAACCAAGACGTGGAAAAGTTAAGTTGTTTGCTGCAGGCCCGCCCCACTATACAAACCCAGGGAGGAGTCATTCACATGGCAGTCTAAATAAATGGCTCCCCCGGAGCTGGCAAGGAACAACCAGTATGACTGTACATGATGGCCTCATGTCCTCAGTCACATAGTCAGCAGGGAAGCTGGGATTGGTCCTCCACTAGGCCTTAGGGCCAATGGGAATACAGACCATGGTTCAGAGGAGTGGAAGAGGTGGGCCCTTTCTGAGGAGGCACTCCATCAAATCCAATCTACCAATCCATGCAATAACTATAAGGTACCCACAGGCTCTGTGGAAGGATTGGGGGCTCACCAAGGCCCCTGACATTGAGGAGCTTACAGTGTAGAGGGGGGAGACACAGGCAATCAACACAATGTACCCCATGTCCAATCAGATGACCAAAGTCCTGTCTGTACCCACCAGTAAATGCACAAAAGATGGAAGAGGCCTGTCCCCAGACTGTCTGTTGTCACCTGATATCCTCATTGCCCCTCAGTGCGGGGGCTGCCACTCCACCAGGATACTGGCTGGCCACGAGTTTGAGAGAATGCATAGGAACCAATCAAACTGTGAATAGAAATACAAACCACGCAACCTCCTAGCCCCAAGGGGAACTGACATGGCCACCTGTCAATTCAACCTGGGCAGGGAAACCTTTTCCAGGCGGCTGAGGGTACTATCTGTCATCGGTGATGGTCCAAAACACCTCGTGGGGATAGTTTCACCAGTTAGCAGGCACCAGCACTGCCCTGTGGGGACGGGTGTCCAGGTGTGCTCTGAGGACTGAGGGGGCTCCATGACTCCACGTGTGGTATGCGTGTAACTGGCTCTGGGGGCGTGTGGGTCTGGTCTCCATCTCCTAAAGGGAAAGGGATTTGAAGGTGGCAACCTAACTCTGACCAGGGGTGGAGAACAGAGCCGTGCAGCCATCTGGGAAAGCCTTAGGCTGTGCTGCTGGTACCACAGACAGCTGAGGTGGGGTCACTGCACTGGGAATCAAGGAGACCTGGTTCCTGTCCCAGGGGTCCGCTAACTAGCTCCACTAGAATAATTTGTTTGCAGAAATGATCTCGCTATCCCCCATCCTGTATTGACGCCCTTTGCCATGAGACCGTGCTGCTAGCCTCTCCATGAATCTTGGATGGCCTTGTGACTTGCTGTGGCCAAAAGAATATGGGGGAGGGGACACTGAACCAATTTTCCAATTTTAAATCCAAGCCTCAGGAGGAATTGTGCCCCTCCCCTCTCTAAACCCTACCACTGTCATGTGAACACGCCCAGGTTAGCCTGCTGGGGAATGAGAGACAAGTGGCCCGGTCACCTCATCACCTCAGCCAGCAGCCAGCCCACCTTGAAAACAGAGCTGTCCAGTTCACCTGCAGCTAACCACAGACGCCAAGAGGGGGAACAAAGAACCACCCAGCTGAGTCCAACAGTTTTGACATGCGGAATTGTGAGCTAAGTCTGTGGTGGCTGTTTTAGGCCTCTAAATTTGGGGCTCCTATTACACGGCAATAACTAACTGATACAATGATGATCTTAGATAATAATAATAATAATAATAATAATAATAATAACAACAGCTATCACTTGAAGAGGCCTAGTGTACTCCAGGCCCAGGTCCAAGCTCTCAACATAGGTTACCTCATTTCCTCCTCCCAGCAGCTCTGAGAGTTGTATTCCGATCCTCACTTTATAGTCAAGAAAACTTGAGGCTTGGAGAAATCATGGGTCTCGTCTCAGCGTGCCTGGCGGGAAGAGGGAGAGACAAGATTGGAACCTAAAGCCTGTCTTCATGGGCTCAGCTCTGAATCTCCTTCCCAGACGAGCCTCAATGTCAGAGAAAGCCAGCCCACTTGAGAGAGTATAATATATTCTGCACACAGGAGCTGACGTCATTAAGATGTTCTCAGCCTTCCCTTCCCCAAGAATTATGTCGTATCTCACCCTGCTCTTCTCTTACCCTCAGCCGATGCCTCTAATTCCCATGTGCTTTGAGAAAAAGAAGGACAAAGGCACAGATGTTGGAATCATTTCTTTCTTTTTTTATTTCACCTCCTATCTAGTCAGTAAATATTTATGGAGGGCCTGTCATGTGCCCTCAATAGTCCCATAGTGTTCTTTCTTTTGTGACATTTCCTGGCCCCTGTTGCATGCCAGCCCCTGACTCAACACACATAATCCTTACAGCAAGCCTGGGTAGTTAGGATCATCCCCACTTTGTAGATGGGAAAACTGAGGTTCCAGAGAAGCGCCGTGGCCATCCTGAGGCCACTAAATAGTAAGTGCCCAGGGCAGGATTTTATTCCAGGTTTAGTTGAATTCAGGCAGGTCCTCTTCTTACTTTACTACCATAGCTGTGGCTTTTTTAAAAAAAAACGGATTTTGAAATTTCCCCTGTAAATGACAGGTAGTGGGCAGGGAGGCTGAGAGGAGAAAGAAAGGGGAGTAGGGGTTTTAAAAAGTGTTCCCCAGCTCCAAGAGCTGCCAGATTCTTGACAGGATGCTCAGGCTCTGCGTAATGCCGTGAGTGGCAGCAGGCCGAGGAGGAGGTGGCGTGTGATGGAGAGGGAGAGATAAGCACAGGCTCCATCCTGCTCCCCTGTGTCCATGGCTGACAAGTCACAGCATCCTTCATCCCCACCCACCTGCCCCACCCCTCCACTTAGCCATCTTCCAGCACCAGGCACTGGGCACGGTGCTCTTCGCCTCCTGGCTGAACTATTTACAAATGGGGAATTCAGGGGCTGTCTCTTCCTCCCAGGGCGATCACGCCCCTGGGGTGGGGGCTTAGCCACAGGCCTCCCAAAGGCTCCCTGCCAAGGCTGCTTCCTTCAGGCTGGCAGCAGGCCCCATCCAGGTGCCCCAGCTAATGAGAATCTAGACGCAAGGAGCCTTTGTACAGCCCAGGTGCTCCAGCAGGTGTGTGTGTGGGAGCAGAAAAGGGACCGAGGTGAGAGGCTAGGAGGCCTGAGGATCTTCTAGGCAATAGGAAGAACTTGTACCCCACAATCACACATGGCTGCCCTCCCCTGGGGCAGTTTGGATGCTGGAAAGATCCTCACTGGGGCCTTCATCGGCTGAGAAAACTTAACAAGTCACTCTACATCTCTGGCCCTCCATCTTCTCACCTTTCAATTGGAAAAAATGCTCAGAGTCATACCCCACAAACACTAATAATAAGGGTTTCTCGGGTGTCAGCATTTAGCAAGCATTATCTTAGTTATTCCCCCAAACAACACTAAGAAAGAATTCTTAGTATTATCCAGATGAGAATAATCCCAACCTTAGTATTATCCAGATGTATTGTACAGATGAGGAAACTGATGAGGTTTAGCAAGGTTACATAGCTTGCCCAGGGTCACAAAGCTGGCAAATGGGTGGCCACAGGGCATTTGAACTCAGCCAGGCATGGGGCTCGGCCTCATGGCTGCTGGTCTCCTTCCAGAGGACGCAACATTTACAAATGTCTGGATGCCCTGTCAGATTCATCGGCCGCTGGACACTTGCTTACCTGGTATCTTGGAGTCAGTTGCCAGCCCCTAACTCCCTTAGTGCCCTGAATTCCTCTGCCCCGCTGTCCCGCTCAGAAATGAGTCCTGCTCCTCCCTCTGGCCTTCTGCCTACCCCTGCGCCTCCTTCGGATCAGCCTTCAGGGAGCTTCCCTGACCACACCCCCTAATGACATCAGTGGCCTTGCTGTGCCCTCCCATGGCCCTGTCCTCCGGTGGCCAGACAGCCTTGCTGCCTATCCCTTCACACAGGAGTCACGGGTTCAGACCCAGACTCTGCCCTCCTGAGCTGTGTGACCACCAGCAAGTGGATTAGCCTTTTAGTTCCTCCTTTCAAAACTGTGTGTAACCATAATTCCATCCTCATAGAGTTGCTGCCAGGACTCAATGGGTTAGCACACGGGCAGGCTTAGAACAAGTGCCTGACATGGAGCAAACTCTCAATGCTGGATTCTGGGGGTTGTTCTCCTGACATTAGACTGTAATTGCTGGTTAGGGTTTGTGTCTCCTCAGCTGAACTCGTAATTCCTTGAAGGCAGGCAAGGCTTCCGGCTTGCTCCTTGCTCTGTTCCCAGCTTGGAGCACAATGTCTGACACATAAAAGGCATTTAGCATGTATTTGTTGAATGAATAAATGAAGGAAGGAATGAACAGATAAATATAAAGGACACCATTCTCAGTGCCAGAATGAAATACAGTGATGCAGAAAAGAACTCAACCTATGGTCCTTTGATCAGAGCCCCATACTCGCCTGATTTAACAACCACTTGAGCGTCTTCATAGATATCCAGCTTAAGGGGCCCACCTGTGGAGATTCGGGCTCCCTGAGTGTGAGGGGCTCTGGGAATCTATGCTTTCAACAAGCACCTCTGTCAATTCGGATACATGGGCAGGTTGAGAAATGCTGGCTTAGAGCAAAGCTCGGAAGCGGAACCAGCGGAAGAGGGGAGCAGATACACCACTGACATGTCCCAGAGGGTCGGAGGCAGGTGTGTCCTCCTGTCTGAGGGAACAGGAAGGGAGGGAAGAGCCTGGAGTTCTTCCTGAAGGAGATGGCGCTAGGGCCAGCCTTGCGTGCGGGAAATGAAGAGGTGAGGATAGGGGGATGCAGGCACTTGTGCCCAGAAGGATGGAGCTCCAACTCCCTCCTCACATAGAAGATAGAGCAAGGTGACTGCAGCCGCATGTGTGCTAAATCCAGGGTCCTGTGAATCGCGATGCCTCGGAGCAGCACTTTCTAAAATAAGCCCAGTCAGGAAAAAGACCTGGGCCTGTGACAAGCCCAATGGGCCTTGTTTGGAAGAGGTCCTTCCTGGCTCTTGAAGGCCTGGTGGAGGGAGAGTGGGTTGGCAATGGTCAACATTCCCCGTTTCTGTCATGGTCCAGAGGAGAAGTGGTCCATGTAGAGATACATGGTAGGCGTTAAGACTAGAATTCAGTGAAGGCATTCAGACTATGTCCTGGAGCATGGGGGAAGGTGTTGAAAAGGGAGGGCAGGCAATGGGAGGGATACTTCGTTAGGTGTTGGCCATGATCTTGGGCCTCATGAAGTCCAGCTCCCAGGACAGCCATTGCAGGCCGAGGTCTTTGTTCAAGTGTGTGTGTGTATGTGTGTGCGTGTGTGTGTGTGGGCCCACAGGTACACACTGTAGGGCTCCTGAATATATGTAAGGATGTCATTGAATCTTCACCACTGTATCCTGAGTGCCTAGCACAGTGCCTGGCATGCAGTAGGTGCTCAAGAAATGAATGGGTAAGTTCCGGTGTGTCTCACAGGTACACACTGTAGGGCTCCTGAATATATGGTTGAATCTTCACCACTGTATCCTGAGTGCTTAGCACAATGCCTGGCATGCAGTAGGTGCTCAAGAAATGAATGGGTAAGTTCCGGTGTGTCTGCATATGTTATTCCTATTGTGTAGGGTCAGGTGAACCTCAGCAACAGCCATCAGAGAGCTCCAGGCAGGACAAGGCCTGCTCATGTCATTAGAGTTTAAGCTATTTGGAGAGACAGGAAGGATTTGTGTGCAGGAGACAGAGAACTGCCACTGACAGCCAAGGGTTTCATGGAAATGAGCAGTATTAGCCAGGCCCTAGAGGGGACACAGCATGTGCTAAGGCCTAGACGTTTGAGATCATCCTCCAGGAACTGACTGGGGCAGGGAGTGCAGAGTTAGGAGACAGGCAAGAGAGGAGGGAAGAGAGGTGAGTGAGGACCAAGTAAGTGAGGATTAGAGGCAGTCAGAGGAGAGGGACGTGATCATGTTTCCATCTTTGAAGAACCGCTCCTATTGCTTTGTGGAGAATGGGTTGGAGGGGGCTCAAATTGGGGCGGGGAAACCAGTTGTCTGAACAAGAGGTGCCTTGACATGGACCAGTTGTAGGAGGGGAGAGGGAATGGGGTGACCAACCATCCAGCTCTGCCTGGGACTGAGAGATTCCCCAGGGTGTGTGGGACTGTTGGTGCCAAACCTGGAAAGTCCTGGGCAAATGGAATGAGTTGTTCACACTAAGATGAATCCACAGAGCAAGGGGATTGATCTGTGTTAAAGAACAGGGTTTTGTTCTGTGAAAGTTCCAGAGTGGGCAACTGAGTATGATGAAGGCCCGTTTATGGGCTTGGGGATCTAGAAGGAGAAGCATGAATAGGCACAGATGAGGGGTCATCGTGGAACACGAGTCATCGTGGAAGCGTGGGCCAAAAGCAGGTGAATGATGCCCCATGTTGAGGGTATTGTGGCTAGAGAGAAGGTGAGATTTTGTAAAAGGATTTCTTTGGAGACAGATCTGAGCGTGCTGGATTTCCACCCTTATGAAGGGGGAGAGATGGGAGGACTTGCCCCTCCCTCGGGCTTGGTCAGGGGTTTCCCAATGGACCATGAGACAAAGGTAACATGAGTCTCTAGTGGGTCGGGCACATGGTGGCCTAGACATAGTTGGCTCCCACCAGGAAAATCAAAAAGAGTCAGAAAAAGGCTGCTACCTGCTAGAGATGAGCAGAAGTGTCTGTGGTGGGACGGGCCTGGACCTCCGGAGCTGGTCAGAGAACCCGATATGTGTATGTCTTCTGTTGTCCAAGCCTCTGGTTTCAGTCATCATGGGTGTGAATCTGTCTCCCCTCCTAGGATGCAAGCTCCTTGAGGGCAGGCCATTATTATATTGAGCTTTGTCCCTCTAACACCTATAGATGTTAATTTTAATTTTCTCCCTTCCTTTCACCTGACCCTGGGTGTCCAGAGGGTCGGGGGTGGGGAGAGGGGGGCGGCGGGTATCAGGCACCTGTGACAGGATAACCCACATTCTCATAGAAATGGACAGCGATGTCCCTGCTTACATCTCCAAATGTCAGTCACATAAATCCTATGGTCCAGCAACCGGTGAGAAAAATAAATGGTTAGGCCATCAGACAGTTGGGCATCGATCAAGGGATGGCTGGCCACTAGCCTTGCTAGTCAGACAGACAGATAGATGGTCCAATCATCACTCCTCACTCAATCTATTGTGGACACCACTTTCTACAGTCGCCTCTGGAAATGTCTTTCCTCTACGGGAGGCTCCCCTCCCCAGGAGGCCTGGTCTCGGGTGCTCCTGGCAGAGTGCCCATTCCTGATCATGGACTTGGCAGCCTGCTAGCTGCTGGCTCCAGCACTGCCCCTCCTCCTTCCTCTCCCTCCCAAGGTGGGAGCTTCAGGCTCTGCCAAAGCATTACTAAGAGTGGGGGTGACGTCACCCTCCCTGGTCCCACCCCACCCCAGGCCCTGCTTACCCTTCACCCTTGGCTGCCCCTGAGAATATGACACATCCTGAGTGGGGGAGGAGGCAGTCCCCTGGGACAGTCCCCGAAGGTCCTCAGCTCCAGGCTTAGCATGCTCAGACTGCCCTGTCTTCCCCCAGCGGGAAGCTGCTCTGCCTTGCTGAAGTGGTCCTGGTCCCAGAGGCTGAGCTGGCCATCCAAACGCATACTCAGCCTCCTCCACTTACCTCCTGGGTGGCCCTAGGCAAGGGCCTTTATCTCCTTGGGGCTCATCTATAAAATAAGGATAATAATCAGTCCTACTTCAGAAGATGGGTGCAAGGCTTAAAGAGTTCATGCCATCAGGATCCTGCCCTGGGATAGGGAATTTGAGTCCATCTTGAACACCTATGGGATGTTCATTCCTAAGAGACACACCTACACATGCCAGAACCATCAAAAATAAATTAACAAGGACTGGCTGAGTGGCACAGTGGTTAAGCGCTGGCTTGGGAAGCCAGCGGCCCCGGTTCGGTCCCACATGTGAGGGCCAGTGACACTGCCCTCAAAAAAAAAAAAATTAATTAATTAATTAATTAATTAACAGTAGTGAGGGTACTTGGTCCTCTAAATTTGGGAAATAATGCAATACACGCTCCCTACATACCCCCCATCTACCCAACCCCACCTCAGCTTTTCACAATGAACACTGCAAGTGTTCATTGGTGTTTTTATTATTAAAATAACACAGGATTAAAGCCACAAAGGAGACAAATATAAGGCTGGAGATGAAGTTCCTCAGCTCACTTAAAAATATGAGCAAGTAACAAGAGCCCATACAAACTAACTAGATTTGGAAATTAATCTAATACAGCTTCTAGAAATAAAAAATATAATCCCTGAAATTTCAGAATTCAAAGCCAAATAGGAGATTATAAAGAGGTAAAGACAGAATTAGTAAAACATAAGCTAGAGCTGCAGAAATTACTCTGAATGCAGCTCAAAGAGAAAAAGTGTTGGAGACTATAAAGGAGAAGTAAAAAGACATGGAGGATAGAGTATGAGCATCTAACATGTTTAATTAGAATACTAGACAGAAAGGCGAGAAAGTATAAGAAAGAGGCAATATTTTAAGAGATCATAACTAAACATTTTCAAGAGTTGTTGAAAGACAGCAGAACTTACATTCAGAAAAACCAATAGTTCCTAAGCACTGGAAGTGAAGAGAAATTCATACCTATAAAGTCCACCAGCAGAGGAGAGAGAGAGAGAGAGAGAGAGAGAGAGAGAGAGAGAGAGAGAGAGAGAGAGAGAGAGAATGTAAACAGCTAGAGAGAGACAAAAATCACCTCTAATGGAACAGCATTTAAGCAGATGGCTGACTTCTCAACAGCAACAATCCAATCCAGAACAGAACAGAATAACATTTTTAGTATATTTGAAGTTATATTGCTGAAGTAAAATAGATGTTAACTAGAATTCTCTACCTAATGAATCTATTTTTATATGAACAAAGATGTAATAAACTGAGAGGGTTTACCCCCAACTGATCTCACTGAAGGCCATTACCCCTGAAGTCAAGAACAAGACAAGGAAGTCTGCTGTCATCACTTCTGTTTAACATTGTGCTGAAGGCTCTAGCCAGAGCAATTAGGCAAGAAAAAGGAATTAAAGGCATCCAGATTGGAAAGGAAGAAGTAAAACTATCTTTATTTGCAGATGACATGTTCTTGTATGTACAAAACCTAAGGAATCCACTAAAAAACTATTAGAACTAATAAATGAATTCAGCCAGTTTGCAGATACAAGATCCATGTACAAAAAGCAATTATATTTCTATATATTAGCAATGAATACTTAAAAATGGATTTAAGAAAACAATTAATTCCATTTACAATAGCATCAAAAAGAATAAAATACTTAGGAACACTGCTAACAAAAGAAGGGCAACAGTTGTACGCTGAAAACTATAAAGTGTTGTTGAAATAAATTAAGGAAGACCTACCTATATCTTTTATTCATTAATTTGAAGATCTAATATTGTTAAGATCATAATAAATTCCAAATTGATTTACAAATTCAATGTAACCTCTATCAAAATTGCAGTTGACTATTTTGCGTAAATTGGCCTGATCTTAAAATTCAATTGATCCTAAAATTCATACAAAAATTTAAGGGACCAAAAATAGCTAAAACAAACTTGGAAAAGAACAAAGTTGGAGGACTCACACTTCCTCATTTTAAAACTTACTACAGAACTTGCTAAAAGACGTGGTACTGGCATAAGGATAGACATACAGATCAATGGGACAGAACTGAGAATCCAGAAATAAACTAGATTTATGCACAAGGGATTTATGCCAAATAAACTAGATTTATGCCAAGGCAATTCAGTGAGGGAAAAAATAGCCTTTTCAACAAATGGTGCTGGGACAACTGGATATCCACATGCAAAATAATGAAGTTGGAACCCCTTCCTTACACCACTTGAAAATCAACTTAAAATGGATCAAAAACCTAAAGGTAAGAGCTAAACCTATAAAACTCTTAGAAGAAAATGTAGGTATAAATCCTAATGACCTTGGGTTAGGCAGATACATCACCTAACACACAAACAACAAAGGAAAAGATAGATAAGTTAGATTTCAATCAAATTTTAAAACTTTTGTCCTTGAGAGGCTACTATCAAGAAAGTAAAAAGACAAATACAGAAAGGGAGAATACATTTGCAAATCATATACCTGATAAAGAACTAGTGTCTAGAATAGATAAAGAATTCTCACAATTCAACATTAAAAAAGACAAATAACCCAATTTAAAAATAGGCAAAATAGGCAAAGGACATAAACATTTCTCTAAAGAATATATACAAATGGCCAGTAAGTACCTGACGTACATACTCAACGTAATTAGCCATCAAAGAAATGCAAATCAAAACTACAATGAGATACCACTTCATTCCCACTAGGATGGCTGTAACAAAATTAAAATAAAGAAGGAAAGAAAATATCAAGTATTGGCAAGGACACGGGGAAGTTAGAACCCTCGTACATTGCTGATGGGAATGTAAAATGGTGCCGCCACATTGGAAACCATTCTGGCAGTTCCTCAAAATATTAAACATGAGGTTTCCATATGACCCAGCAATTCTGCTCCTAGGTATATACCCAAGAGAAATGAAAACATATATCCGTATAAGAAAATTACATATGAATGTCCATAGCAGCATTAGTCATTAAAAAAATAATAATAATGGACCAGTTCGGTCCCACATATGAGGGCCAGTGACACTGCCCTCAAAAAAAAATAATAATAATAATGGAAGCAGCCCAGGTGTCCTTTAGCTGATGAATGGATAAATAAAATGTGGTATATTCATATAATGGAACATTATTTGGCAATAAAAAGGACTGAAGTACTAATATATGTTACAGTGTGAGGAACCTTGAAAACATTTTGCTAAGTGAAAGAAACCAGTCACCAAAAACCACGTAGTGTATAATTCATAATAGGCAAATCTATAAAGGCAGAAAATAAATTAGTGGTTGCCTAGGGCTGGGAGATTTCAGGGGAAATATGAAGTGACTACTAATGGTTACGGGCTTTCTCATTGGGGTGATGAAAATATTGGAAAGTTGATTGTGGCGATGGTGCACAACACTGACTATACCAAAAACCACTGAATTGTGCCATTTAAATGATGAATTATATGGTTTGAGAATTATAGCTCAATAAAGCTTTTTTTTTTTTTTTTTTTTTTAATGTACTCTAGGTTGAAGGGAAACTATCTCAGAGTTGGAAGGCCCAAGATGTAAGAAAGAATGGTGAGGGCCAGCCAAGTGGCACAGTGGTTAAGCGCTGGCTTGGGAAGCCAGCGGTGCCGGTTCGGGTCCCACATATGAGGGCCAGTGACACTGCCCTCAAAAAATAAATAAATAAATAAATAAATAAATAAATAAATAAATAAATAAAATAAAAAATAAAAGAATGGTGAGCAAAGATGATGAAGATGTGGTGAAATTCAAAACACAATAACTACACAATACAACGATAATGATGTCTAATGTGGGGGTGTCTAATACAACAAAATAGAACTTACTTAGCTTGGTTACGCTAAGTAAGAATATAAAATTATTAAGGGTGACCACTGAAAGAATAGGTAAAGAAAATAAAACTGCTTAACCAGTAGCAGGAGGAATGAAACTCAATACGCATAGAAATCTGGCCCTCTTCTTATCATGGGTTGTATAAGCAGGTCAGAGAGACGCAGCACCTATGGGCAGAATTCCACAGAGAAGGCACAGCTCACCTCAAAGCAGACAGATCTGTTTGTTTTCTTCTGTTGATACGTTTTTTTTCAGTGAAGATCAAATCCATTTAATTCAAAGTGGGGCACTAAAGAAAAAGCTGTACAAACAGAAATCACAAAATACGAGGGTAGGAATAAACCCAAATATTACAATCAATATAAATGGACTAAGTGTTCTCGTTAGAAGACAAAATTTTCAAACTAAATTAAAAATTAAATTCCAGATCTAAGCTAGTTATTTTTAAATCATTGAGCCTAGGTTTGTTTTTATGTTTGCCTCTTTGTTTCTCTTTTAAAACAGCAGTTTGATTTAGACATAATTCATATACCACACAATTCACCAATTTCAAGTGTACAATTCAATGATTTTTAGTTTATTCAAAGTTGTGTAACTATCAATTTGAGAACATTTTCATCACTCCAGAAAGATACTCTATGCCCATTAGCAGTCTCTCCCCATTTCCCTCAAAATTCCTCAGCCTTAGGCAACCACCTCTTTCTATTTTTTGCCTCTCTAGGTTTCCCTATTCTGAACATTTCATTGAAATGGAATCACATACGTGGTGTTTTGTGACTGGCTTCTTTCACTTAGCATAATCTTTCCAAGGTTTAACCACGTTGTAGCATGTCTCAGTACTTCATTTCTTTTCACTACCAAATAATATTCCATTGGAAGGAATACTCTCTATCCATTTTATCTGTCCATTCATCAGCCAAAGGACACTTGGGCTGTTTTTACTTTTTGGATATCATAAATTATGCTGCTATGAATATTCATGTACAGTTGTTAGGTGATTCCAGCATTTTGCGAACACCAGAGAGTACACTGACACACGCCTAGATGGTACAGCCTACAGCACGCCTCGCTATGCAGTAGAGCCCATTGCTCCTGGGCTACAGGCCTGTACAACACGTTACTGTGCAAAACAACGTGAGAGTAAATCAAACACTAGAGAAAATGATGCCATCAAGAGACACAGTAAACACAAGATGTAAGAGACTGCTGCCGGCATAACACCCATACTGATTTACAGCAAACTTTTTCTTATAAGTAGAAAGTAAGAGTACACTCTAAAATAATGATAAAAAGTATAGCATATTAAATACATACACCAGTAACATAGTCATTTATTTTCGTTATCAAATATCATGTACTGTACATAATGTCGTGCGCTATACTTTTATATGACTGACAGCACAGTAGATTTTACACCAGCATCACCACGAACACATGAGGAATATGTTGTGTTATTGACATTATGATGACTACAAAGTCACTAGGCAATAGGAATTTTCCAATTCTGTTATAATTTTATGGGCTCACCGTCATATAGGGGTCAACCATTGACCAAAATGTTGTTTTGCAGTTCATGACCGTTCAACTTTTTGTGGGGGCATGTTTTATTTTCATATGTTATGGGTGGACATCTGTTCTCTAAGAGTGACATTGTCGAGTCATTTGATAACTCTATGTTTAACCTTTTGAGGAAATCGACAGATTTTACCAAAGTGGCTGCACCATTTTACATTCCCACTAGCAATATGCGAGGGTTCTAATTTCTTTGCATCCTCACCAACACTTGTTATTATCTGACTTCTTTATTACAGCCATTAAATTGATAATGCATCATGACCACGTAGGGTTTTATTACAGAACGTAAGGTTGGCTTATCATTCAAGTATCAATCAATATAATTCACCATTTTAACAGACTAAAAAATAAAAGCCATTTGATCACCCGAATGGAAGCAGTAAAAGCATTTGTCAAATCCAACAACCATTCCTAATAAAAATTCTCAGCAATAGAATAGAATAAGAAGAGAACTTCTTCAATATGATAAAGGGTAAAAAACCTACAACTAACATCATACTTAATGATGAAAGACTTAATATTTTCCCCCTAAGATTAGGCTCAAGTCAATCCGTACTCTGCCAAGAGGTCCCCATGTGGCTCCTCTAGGCATGCGATGCACTTTCTCCACGACCTGTGAGTAATAAACTTCTCTGTTTCAGTTTCTCTTATAGTGTATTGTGGAACCTTGATGCACCATCTGGCACCCTGTGTTCCACTTAACAAATATTAATTGAACAGAGTCATAACAGGGCCGGCTGAATGGCGTGCTGGTTAAGAACTGGCTTGGGACTCCAGGGCCCAGTTCAGATCCCACATGTGAGGACCAGTGACACTGCCCTCTATAGCTAAGATGGTGAACAACAGCTCCACCTGGAGCTGGGCTGCTGTGAGTCCCCGGGACAGCATAGCTGCAGCCCCTGTTGTAGTGGGCTGCCATAGGCTACAGTGAGTGGTCGGCAACCAGCGTGAGAGGCTGGCAGCCGGTGTGACCTGCCAAGAGCCGCTGCGAGCAGCCGTCCAGAGGCCAGCGACCGATCTGCCTCACCTGAGAAGAGCGCAATGGTAATACCAACATGGGCCAATGAAGCAATGTTCTCCACAGCTAGACTGAAGAACGAAAGGACAGCAACTTGTCTGTTCCCCTTCCCCGGTTCCCCAACGCTGTTCTCCTCCCCCAATTCCCCAATAAAATCTTTAAAAAAAAAAAATTACAGGACATGCATGAATTCTAAAAATTGTCACCAGAAAAAATACGATGCAAAATGGTGTCCTCTAAAGCTGTATACGGGGACCCCTGACCTGAACAGCCCAAGAGCCACAAAAGAAACTGAATTCAAAGTTTCAGACTTTTCACAATTGAAAACACCAGGCTCAGACAGCTTTACAGGCAAGCTCTATCAGTCAAGTTTTATTTATTTATTTATTTATTTATTTATTTATTTTTTCTATTTTTTAATTATTTTTAATAGTTACAGATGTACAAAACTATGCAACAGTTATCTTTTTCACCCCTTACAAAGTGACTACCCCCTAATCTACCAGTCAAGTTTTAGATCATTCCAATCTTACACAAACTGTGCCAGCATTCATTAAAAAAAAGATATCCCCAGGTCCTTTTTATGAGATGGGTAAAACCTTGATATCCAAGCCAGATACAACACAATAGAAAAAGGAAACTGTTTCACTCATGCACATAGAGATAAAACTCTGGACAACATGTAAGCAAACTGAATCTTCTAAGGAATAAAAATGACAACATGCCATGACGTATTCAGTTTACCCAGGAATGCAAAGTTATTTTGACTTTGGAAAATAGATCAATGTAATTCACCACATTAGATGAGCAAAGGACAGATGGGATGTAATAATCTCAAGAGCTGCAGAAAAAGAGTGCGATAAATTTCTATATCCATTCATGAAAAAAACTCTTAGAAACCTAGGGAGAGGAGAAATTTTTCTTTAGCCTAATAAGTAGTATCTTTTTAGAGCAAGCAATAAATATAAAGCCCGAGGAATGATTGAAAGCTTTCCCTTTAAAATTGGGCATAAGACAAAGATGCCTGCTAACCCCACTTTTAGTCAGTATTGTATTGGAGGTCCCAGGCAGCATGGTAAGACAGAAAATAAGATAAAATAAAAATTTTTAAAGCTTAAAGGGTGTAAATATTGGAAAGAAAGAATAAATAATTACTACTTGCAGAGGGTGATGTGATTGTTTCGTGGACAACCTAAAGGAATTCATGGATATAGCATTAGGATTTAGCAAGGTTGCTGGATACAAAATCAACGTCTATGTCCCAGGACGAACAATTAGAAGATATAAATAATAAAAACAGTAATGTTTACAATAGTTGCCTCATCTATAAAATATGGACGGCGATGTCTGTTTCACCATGTTTGTGTGAGGATTAATGAGGTTAAGCAAGTAAAGTACCAGCAAGTGCAAAAATACTTGAGCCAGTACAGGTCAGTTCCTCTTACTGTTCTGGGTACTGGGCTAGGCATCCTCTGGGGACCACATGGCAGGACTCAACTCACATCTTGGCCTCCAGAGCTGCAGGACTTTTCCCCAAATATCTATCACAGAAGGCAGAAAATGACCAGTGCCACAGGAGACCACAAGGTACCACGGGGGCCAGGGGTGTTTCCCATCTGGAAACACTTTACTGGGGGCCTTGAGTGTGGGCAGAATCTAGATACTCAGAGAGAAGAGACAGAAGGAGGAGCCACTGTGGACCATGGCTAGAGGTGGGAGCCGGTAGGGTGTGAGGGGTTGGTGCTGGCTCCAGCCAACACCTGTGTCTCTCACCTCCTGCATGCTCTTTCCTGTGCTTGTTTCTGAGCTCAGCAAGGTCATCTATTCCATTCCCTGCTCCACTCGGCCCTGGTGGCTTCCCCAGAGCTGGTGGCGCTCTGGCTTCTGAGGTTTAGAGAGAGGCCTTCTGTCTAGGGAAGGAAATCTCAGCAAGGTGTTTATTGCAGGGACCCAGGGTGGCCGTGAGCCAGGCCTGAGTGCTGACCGGGACTTTGGAAGGAAGAGGGAAGGGGGCCTGGATGTTTGAACAGCTGGGGTGGATCAGGGCTGCCATCCCCATTCCCCTCCCCCACCCCCCAGCCCTACCCCTGCTTCCGGGCTCAGGCTCAGGCTCGACTGCCCTTTCCTACCTGGGGGTCTGCCTGGCAAACAGTACGTTGTTGGAGCTTTGTGGCCCGAGGGCGTTTTCTGCTTTCAGACAGATTTCTGAGAAAAAGGGTTTTGTGTTTTCCCTTAAATGGGTTTATGGGTAGAATGTGCAGCTCCACAGGTAGAATTGTGCCATGGGGTTCCAGAGACCCAGTCCCAATGAAACACAGTGGTACATAAATCATCAGAAGTTACGGCTAACTTGGATTAGTACAAAGGATAGCTTCTGAGCAAAGAATACAGGAGATACCATATTTCCTCATGGAGAAAGGCCAGGGAAGGGGGTGATGTGGCCTGGAGTTTGTGGGTTTCCGCAACCCCAAAGTTCAATCACATCTCCCAGAAAAGCCAGCCTGAATCCCTTGCTTGGCTGAATAGCCTTTTACGAGCCACATCTCCTGAATCTAGCCTCCACTTCTTGGAACATTTTGTCATACAACCTCAGCTTCATCTCGCTCATCCTTAATGGGGTATATCCTAAGTACCAGGCATCCCCATGGATGCCCACTCTGCAGCCACCTGTCAGTGACCATGAGCTCTGAGTTCTCTCCCTTGTGACAAGGCCTGGGAGAGGCTGACCCCAAGTTCTGTTCAGGTCATTCATGTTCCCCATACAGAACTGTCACTGGGAGAATCCCCTGTAGAGACCAGAGTTAATTTGGGTAAGAGTCCTCACGTGATGAGACATGGGACTTGCAAGAAATTTCAGAGATGGTCTAGCAGATTCACTGGGATCCTCTTGGGCCCAGAACAAGCATCAAGTTCACTTAGGAAGTTTGTGACTGAGAGCAACCTGCACCCACCCCCACCTGGGCAGGAAGGTTCCGAAGGAGCACACCTGAAAGCTCAGATCCCAACAACCCCCCTCACCAGTGTGTAATCTCGCTGAGCCTCAGAGTTTCCATCTGCAAACGGGGGACAGGGAAAGCTCAGATCCCAACAACCCCCCTCACCAGTGTGTATCTCGCTGAGCCTCAGTGTTTCCAACTGCAAACGGGGGACAGTGAAAACTCAGATCCCAACAACCCCCCTCACCAGTGTGTAATCTCGCTGAGCCTCAGTGTTTCCATCTGCAAACGGGGGACAGGGAAAGCTCAGATCCCAACAACCCCCTCACCAGTGTGTAATCTCGCTGAGCCTCAGTGTTTCCATCTGCAAACGGGGGACAGGGAAAGCTCAGATCCCAACAACCCCCTCACCAGTGTGTAATCTCGCTGAGCCTCAGTGTTTCCAACTGCGAACGGCGGGCAGTGACTCCTTCCCACGGGGTGATTGTGAAGCTCAATGAGACATAAAGGGCTTGTCACATAGCAGGTTTGATGAATGTTATTATACTTCCCTTCTGTTCCCCCACCCTGGCCCCAGCCACCACACAGTGTTGGGTGAGGGGTACTTTGGAAATCCCCATGCCTGACAGCTGGGTTTCCCTGCCCTCTGGAGGATGGCATCCCTGACACCATTTTTCCAAGGATTTCCAGCTCCATAACCGTATGCAGCCCCTGGAGTGTGGGAAACCGGTGGCTGCAGGGCAGAGGGCTGGTGAGGGCGGTGGATTCTGCTGACTTTGCCTTTCTCCTCCCCTGGATCAAAGTGGGCGGAGGCTCCAGAGGAAGGAAGCCAGCCTCCATTCCAGACGGCCTTGCTTTTTCTTTTTACCTGTCAGACGCTGCAAGATCCGTGGGACAGGAAACTGCGTGGAGGCTGTGAAATAGGAGAGGCAGCTAGCATGGGGATAGCCTTCTCTGTTCAAGTCAAGTTTCTGTGTTTCCCGCCCACCCACCCCCAAAGAAACTTATAAACTGGACTCTCTTAATTCTTTTGCTCTTTCCCCCACCTCACTCATTTCTCCTCCTTTCTTGCTGACCCAGGGGGGTGCCCTTCTGGTTAGGACCCTGGGAGGTCCCACTACTTGAATTCCAACCCTGGCCATATGCTTACTAGCTGGGAAGTTTGGGGGGATTGCCTCATTTTTCTACCTGCAAAATGGGTATAACAATGGCCGCTATCTCCGAGGGTGGTTTGGATTCAGTGAGATGGTACATGACATTTATTGCTGGCTCATTGTGCCTGTGCTAGTGTTAGGTTTCGGGTGGGGGGAGGAACCAATATGACTCAGGCCCCCCTCCCCAGTAAAAAGCTCAGAGGGAGAAGACAGACACACAACCCCCTCACGAAACACATCTTCAGGCAAGGCAGAGAATGTGATCTGTGTAAAGGGGATGCTAAATAAAGTTTTGTGGGAGCAGGGAAGTGATTAACTCCTGCTGAAGATGGTAGAGGTGGGGACAACCTTGGAAGACCTCCTGAGGAAGGTATCCTTGGAGATGAGTGCTGGCGAGTGGGTAGGATTTCTCTAGTGGAAAAGAAGGCTGGGGGATTCCAGGCTGGGGGAAGATGCGGGAACAAACACATCAGCCTTGAAGTGTGGGCTGTGTTTGGTGGGATACAGGGTTTGCTGGAGGAGGGATATACAGTAAAACCAGAAAAGGCACCGCACAGTGGATCCCACACGTGGAGCTGATGGTAGGGCAGAGTGGACTCAGATTTCTGTCCTGTGTCAGGGGTCTCTGGGCCCAGTTCCTCGGTCATAACCCGGGAAATAAATCATATCTTCCTCTTAGGGCTGTGAGGAGGCAAAAAAGAGAGAGGGTAGGTAAGGCTCATAATTCTGAGTGAGTACTTCTTGAAAGTGGGGTCCTTCTAATATTCCTTTTCTGTACGACTACCTCCCACACATAGACTCAGTCCCAACAGCAGACTCAGCAGACAGGGAGTTAGCTGTAGAATGAACGCTCACTGTGGTATAAGCTCCAGAAGGCAGGGGTGCCATTCAGTCCAGTCAACAATTATTGAGATATTACAATGTGCAGCCTGCTGGCCCCCTGAGGGGCTACATTGGGAGAGCATGGTTCATGGAAAGCTCTCAATAAATGGAGAGAGGGATAGAGGGATTGATGGATGGAAGGAGGAATAGAAGGGGATGGAGAGGGATGGAGGGGGATGGAAGGGGGATGGAGGGAGGGCTGCTTGACTAGATGAAGAGTAAAGGGGTGGAGGGATGGGTGGAGGGAGAGAAGAAAGAATAAAGGGGTGGGCAAAAGAATGGAGAGATAGTTGGATGAACAAAAGGATGGAAGGGTGGAAGTGGATGGAGAAATGGAGGGATGGAGAGAATAAGGGAAGAATAGAAAAATGGATGGATGGGTGGATGGATGGGTGGATAGATGGAAGGATGGATGGATGGATGGATCTGTGATGAGATAGATGGGTGATGCAATGGGGGAGAGAGGTTAAAGATTGGCTGGATGAAAGTATGAAGGGATGGAAGTTTGAGTGGAGGGATGGAGGGAAGGATGGAGGAATAGAGAAATGGATGGATGAAGAGATGGAAAGGTAGAGAGGGAATGAAGGAATGAATGGATAGAGAGGTAGAAAGAGAAAGAGAGATGAATAGAGGGAAGGATAAAGGGTGGGGAGGGAGGAAGGGAAGGAGGGAGAAATGGATGGATGGATGATGGATGGATGGATGGATGGATGGATGGATGGATGGATGGATGGATGGTTAATGGGGTGGAGACATGGATGAAAAGATGAAGATCTGGCCATCCTCAAAGGAGCACACCTTTACCTGTCCCTGCAGATCCTGGCATGGGGTATATGTCTGTTTGATTTCAAGTTGGTATGCAAATTTGTTTAATTGAACCCAAATATATGGACATTGTTTGGAAAGCTCGGGGGTCCCTGAAAATGCTAAACCATCCCATTTTAACTCCTCCTTGGTCAGGAGTGGGAGGTCCTTTGAGGAAGACAAAGAGAAGAGAGGCAGGGAAATCTGTGGGGCGGGGGCAGGGAGGAGGAGAGGCCAGTTCAGCTGTTCAGTGCAAACTCCCCACCCTGGTGACATATGGGGAACATGTGGCCCCTCCCTCCTGGCACTGGAGAATCGTCATGCCAGGAATGCTGGCAGCCAAGGGCACAGAGCGTTCCCAGAGGGAATTGCTGGTAGTTGGGCAGGAGGCAAGCATTTAAAGCAACAGCCTGGAGCCTGGCTTGGGAGTGGGCCCTGAGGGACGGTGGGAAACTGAGAAAAGGTGGGCTCTGTGCTCCTGTTCCCCAGCACTCTAGGCACAGTCACCCCTCCAAGTGTCCAGCAGGGACCAGATGAACGAGCCCTCAGAGCCCATCCAGCTCTGAGAAATCAATGCTGTGGAAAGAGCCCTGGACTCGGAGTCCACTCTGCCACTCACTTACCACAGGACCTCAAACATGTCCCTCCTTTCTGGGCCTCAATATTCACATTGTTCCAAACACCACCCTGCCCACTGGAACTAGTCAGTGAGATAGGGTTCATGACCAAGTAAAAAAAACAAGCACTGTATATTGCGCTTTCCAAACAGCCCAGTGTTTTCCATGTAAAACACTGCCCGTTATCTTAAAATCTTGCCCGCCTTTCTCTTACATGTTTGGCATTAAAGAGTGCCACGTCTTTTATGAAATAAGGGCTGGTAATGATAACCTTGTCAGACAAGCCCCCTTTATTTGTGTAAGTTTTTACTGGATTCAAACACCCCAAATTGTGGAGCACAGACAATTCCTAAAGGGCCTTTCGGAGCTGGGGAGAATTCTGCGTCTTAGATGGAAACTCTCCCTTCCTCCCTCCACCTCCTCTTTCTTACCAGGGCCTAGATTTGGAACTCTGATGCCTACTGCTTTCTTCTTGGGCCTAACCTACCCCCTGGAGGCAGCAGTGCCATGGGGCTCAGGTATAGGCAGAGACATTCTCTGTGCCAGAACTGGGCCTTGCCCTCCACAAGCCATTTCAGCCCTGAGGTGTAATGGTCAGTCCACTCCCCTGTCCCCTATGCCCCACACTCAGCTCAACTGGGACTTGTTCACTCCTTCAGTGATCCTGTGACCAGACTTGACAACTCCAACAGGACAGATGTGGGCTGACAATGGCTCCCTGTGAACTGCCCTGTGTCTGGACAGAGTCAAGTTCAAGTTGAACATAGGGGCAACCCCATTGGGCTGGGTGGGTCAGAACATAGAAGACATGACATGGTGAGCCTCAGCACTTGTAGGCTGGCTGGTCTGGACCCCGAACGCTCATAGGTCCAGCCAGACAATGTGTGGGGTGTCCATTAGATGCAGCAGGGACATGGGAATCAGAGACATTCCCAGGCCAGAGCAACACTTCTAGAATCCCCTCCTGGGACATAACTCCCCCTTAGATACCTCCCACCCATTGCTGGCTCTCGTAGCCTTGAATCTTGTAACAGAAACACCAGGGCCAGCCCCAGCAAGACACGCCAGCTCAGCAGTCTCTCCCTGCCCCATGCCCAGCTCTGCCAGGCCTCTCTCCCTCTCAGCAGACTGCAGGCAGCTTGGGAGGCCAGGGAAGCTGCAGACAGGCAGGGCCCAGCCGGGCTCTCTGGTTTCCTGGATCTGAGAGTTTGCGCTCATTTATTATTTAGCAAATATGTCTTAATCACTGACTAAGGGATGTGTAAAGCACTCCAGAGGGTGGGGTGGGAGTATGTGTGTCTGTGTGTCTGTGTCTGTGTGAGTTGGGAGGGGGTTCTTAGATGAATCAGATAGGGCCCCTGTGCTCCAAGGGGCCTGATTCCAGCAGGTGTGTGTGTCGGGGAGGCCCGACATTCATGGTCACAGGAGCAACCGTAGCGGGTGTGGGTAAAAGAAGCTCTTGCTAACACCCGGCCCTGAGGTATCACAACCCTGGTCTTGTTTTTTTCCCACAACACTGTCAATATCTGACATTCTATATATTTTACTTATTTCTTCATTATTGTTATCCACAAGATGTTCCATAAGGACAGGGACTTTTAATTGTTTTTGTTCCCTATAAATCCCCAGGACCCAGGGTGGTGCCTGGCACAGAGAGGAGGCTCCATGAAGACTTGTTAAATGACTGAATGAATCAATGAGCAAATAAATGCAGCATCTCAGCTTTGAGCTGAATACCCCACGGTGTCTCAGTGAAGAGCTGTGGCCTGAAAGAGGGAATGAGTGGGAGGGGTGGAAGTGAGCCTTGCCCTGAAGAATGTTAGATTCCAACAAGTCATCCGGAAGGCCTTCAGCTCCGTCAAGGATGACAGAGACCCACCTGGGCAGAGAAGCTGGGGGAGGGGCTCCCAGTATCCATTTAGGTTGCTGGACACTCATGGTGTGGCTGCCCTCCAGGCCATTGCCTGGGGTTGAGGACAGGCCCCAGAGTACCCCCTCCCTAGGACCTTGGGTCCCATGAGGTGGAACGACCCTGGGAAGGTTACCTGCCCTGTGCCCCTGGGCCTCCCCATGCTCCACAGCCCCTGTGTGTCTGGCTGCCCGGCGCTTGCCCCACCCACATTACCACAGGCTGCCTAACTGGGTCTCCCCATTGCTTAAGGGTGGGACCAGGGAACCAGGGCTGACTGGTCATCGTTTGCCCAGCATAGAGTCATGTCATAGGGACCCAGGGGATGTTGGAGGTGTGAGTGAAGGAATACATGCCCCCGCTCCCCCCGATGGCAGCCTCAGCACCAGCCACCTCGCCTTGCTGTCTGCCTCCTGCATCTTGGCCACTTACTCACTTGATGCGCAGCCTCTAGGAAGCTCACAGAAGCCCATCTGTGAGCACAGACCTGCATCTTCTCCCTCCCCCCCCCTTTCTCCCTCCCACCCCCAGGATTGCTTTCAGCCCCTCTCCCTTTACCTCCCATTAAAATTAACATTCATTGACCGAGATTTCCTCAGGGTGCCCCCCACTTCCCAGAGCAGCCCCAACCCTGGCTTCCTGCCTCTGGGTTTCCTCTTAATTGTCCTTTTCCTTTTACTTGAGGGGTGGGAGGTGGAAAGGGAGAGGGGGGAAATACAGCTGGGCCAATCCAGCTGTTTCCCCAGCAGCCTGGAGCTGCTTCGAAACAAGGTGACAGCCAGCTCCCCCCCAGGCCCCCCCAGCCGGGTGAGGATTAAGTTAACAGGCTGCCAAAGGTTTTGGGGCAGCCAGCCCCCAGGCCCCTTGGCTGGCTTGCTCCCTGTACCGATGGAGCAGGGAAGGATGGGAGAAGAGAAGAGTGAGCCCCAGTCCAGTGAGGGGCTGACACATTGCGGAGCAGGGATCCTTAAGTTTCCTTCCAGCTGCCCCCCCCGCCCCTCCCCCCCCACCCTCACCCTTGATCTTGTTTCTGCTGAAATTTCAGTCACCAGGGCTGCTCTGCTGTGTGACCGGACCTTCTAACCCCTCTGATCTCCCATTTTACCTTCTGGAAAGGGGGAGAAGGAAGGAGGCTGAGAGAGTATTGGACCTCCACCACTGTCCCTTTGGACTCTAGGGTCCATCCATCAGTCTCTGGGTTTTGCATTGGTTTATTTAGCAAATGTTTTGTGGTCCTCAGAATGTGCCGGGGCAGCCGTTGGGGACAACGGGATGAACACAGCACAGAAAGGCAGATGGAGAAGAGACAAAGAGAATTCTGTGTGATCGGGCCTCCTGACAGAGGGGAGGCAGGGAACAGAGAAGGGTGCCTGTTTCTGGTGTTGGGAGGTCAGGGAAGACTGAAATTTGAAAGACAATCATGAGTCGCCGGTAGAAGTCCTCATCAGACATAGAAATGCCCTACCCTATGGGCAGTGTGGACCATATAGCTTCTCCCTGGAAACGCAGGCTTCTTGGTCGCCATCTTGCCTGATGAATTATTCCCATTACAACTATCCATTAGTTTCATTGGGGTCTTGAGTGCCCTGATCCAATAGGCTATATATATGAGATTTATATTATATTATATTATATTAATTATATTATATTATAAATTATATGTATTATATTATTAAAAAATTGGCTCATGCAATTATGGAAGCTGAGAAGTCCCATGATGTGTCATCTGTAAGCTGGAGGCTAATTCAATCCAAGTCTAAAGGCCAAGAACCAGAGGAACCAATGGTGTAGATTCCAGTCTGGACATGAAAACCTGAGAATCCCTGAGGGCAGGAGAAGATGGATATCCCAGCTCAGCTATAAGGCAGGGAGGGCCTAACTAGTTCTTCCTCCACTTTTTGTTCTATTAGAGCCTTCAATGGATTAGATGTGGCCCATCCTCATTGGGAAGGACAAACTGCTTCAGTCAGTTCACAGATTCAAATGCTAATTTCATCCCGAAACACTCCTACAGACACACCCAGAAATGATGTTTAGCCAAATAGCTAGGTACCCTTGATCCAGTCAAGTTGACACATAAACTTAACCATCATACCCCTCTATTCAGTTCCTTTCTAGCACCACCTTCTACCTCCTCTTTCTTCTTTATCCAACTTAGAATTCACAGTGGTCCACCATTTCAATGACACTCTTGCTAATTCCTGATTCCTCTCTTCCATCTATCTTTCACACCCCCTGCACAATTCCAACCCTGGATGAGTTCATTCTCAGCTTTCTCTTTGCCGGCACCAGGATATTAGGGGCAAATCACCCCCTAGGGTGGACTGGGCCACTGGAAAGGCAGGAGCCTCAGTTGGTCCTTATAATACCCTCAGTGCCCTCGTGTACCTTGGGACCATTCACCTTCCAAGCAACAAGCAAGCACTCACCCTTGCCTTGTCTGTGCTTCCCATTTATTCCTCTACCTATCGAGTTTGGCTGCTGCCCCTCATCCTTTCCAAAGTGGTAGCTTTCATCAGGCTTCAAAGTGACCTCCTAGCTACTAAATTCAACAGGCACTTTACCTCTCAGCAGTGTTCCACCTGTTGATCATTCCCTCCCTCATTGTAGAGATCAATTTAATGTTTTCTGTAAAAATAATATATATGCTTATTAGAGAAATTAACTACAAAATATGTAATTATGTAGCTGAATAATGTAAAAAAAAAATCACCCAACCCCATCATTACCCAGAAGCAGCTGTCATTACCATTTGATTAATACAATTCCAGATGTCACTTTATGTATACATACATATAGAAGGATGGGCAGATAATAGAAAAATAGAGAGGTGTGCTGTAATAATATGGGAGAACAGATATCCTATTTTAAAATATAAAGGATTGGACTTAATTTTACCAGACTTTAGTGTAAAAGAAAACCCAAAAAACAAACTTCAGTGGGGAGAAAGGAGCTGACTTGTAACTCTGAAAAACAGTTTTTTGACTGGATACCTAAAGCTAAGGAGGAAACACCACACGGACACTGTAGGCTCACTAATTTGTTCCTCAGGGGGTCTAGGTTAGCCATCCTGAAAGTACTTCACATGTGTACTATGGCCGAACAAATGAAATATATATATATATATATATATATATATATATATATATATATATATTGCTAGACCAGGGGTCAGCAAACTGCGGCTCTTTGGGTACGTACATGTGGCTCTGAAGTGAAATTGAAAATGAAAATAAAAACTATTATAGTTTCATTTATAAAATTTTTAAAGGATATGATTCACATAATGGTGATTTCATTTGTTTTATGGCTCTCAAATAATTTTTAAATTGTTGTGAGGGACAGGATTGGCTTTTCCATCTCCAAAGTTTGCCGACCCCTGGTCTAGACTATTACAGTGAGATTTTTCACTGTCAGAGAAAGAAGTCACAAGTACATCACGGGGGAGGCTGGAATGAATGCTGTAATGCTGGATTACAGGCAAGCTACCAGCATGAACTCATGTTCATTAGAATATACACACAGGTCGATACAGAAATAAATACAGGTATGTGTGCATACATTTATTTCCTAGCTCTATCTGCTGAGAGGACCTGGAAACAGTGACACTCCAGTAACAATAAGCACACCCAGCACCCAGATTTTGATCTCTAAATACCATTCTCCAATAAAAGGAACTAGGACTCCCTGGAGAAATGGCTCAGTCTAGGGCTGAAACAGAGAAAATATAAGATGAGCCTGGAGCATCTTGCTGTGCCAGAAAGCAAGAAAGGGCTTACAAAAAAAAAAAAATTCAAAAGAAACAACATCATAAATTATTAGGGAATTGAAAATTAAAACAACAATGAGATACCACTAAACACCCATTAGAATGGCTAAAATCTAAAACACACGAAATGTTGGTGAGGATGTGAAGCAGCAGGAATTCTCATTCATTGCTGGTGGGAATGCAAAACATTACAACCACTGTGGGAGACAATTTGGCAGCTTCTTATAAAGCTAAACATAGTCTTGCCACACGATCCAGCAAGCGTGCTCCTTAGGCATGCACCCCATCTGCTTGAAAACTACATCTGCACAAAACACCTGCACATGAATGTTTATGGTAGTTTTATTCATAATTGCCAAAATGTGGAAATGACCAAGATAGTCCAATAGGTGAATAGATAGATGAATGGATAAACAAACAGTGGCATATCCATGCAAAGGAATATTATTCAACAACAATTAAAAAAAGAAGAGCTATTGAGCCATGAGGAAACATTCGGAAACTTTAAATGCATATTGCTTCATCAAAGAAGCAAATCTGAAAAGGCTACATACAGTATGATTACAACTACATGACATCCTGGGAAAGCCAAAACCATGGAGACAGTAAAATGATCAGTGGTTGCCTGAGGTGAGGGGGAGAAAGGAAGGAGCAGGTGAGCAAAGGGGATTTTTAGGGCAGTGAAACTCTTCCGTACGATACTGTAATGGTGGGTGCATGTTTATGCCTTTCTCGAAGCCCATAGAATATATTATACAACAGAAAGAGTGAACCCTAATGTAAATTATCGTCTTTAGTGAATAATACCGTGTCAATGTTGACTCACCAGTTGGGACAAATACACCACACTAATGCGATGTGCTAATAATAGAAGAAACTGGGTGAGGAGGGAGGGTGATGAAGCATATAGGCATTCTCTGTACTTTCTGCTCAATTTTTCTGTAAACCTAAACCTGCTCTAAAATATGAAGTTTATTAAGTAAAAAAAAAAAAAAAAAAAAGAGACAGAGAGAGAGACTGGAGCCAACCTGATAAAGCTCCCTATGGCCAAGGCTAGAATAATTTGAACAATAAAATCAAGATAGTGTTGCTTATAACCCAAAGAATACAATGCATAGTCATGAGTCCATACTGACGTAAAGAAATGATTGACTAAATAAATAACTGGAGGAGAAGAGACATCTTCCTTATAAAGAATTCCAAATAATAAATGTAACAGGAGGGAGGGCAATAGAAAATCACCATGAGGACACAAGAGTAATCATTACTGCAGGGAAGGTCTACTGATGAATGTCCCCAGAGTATCTCTCCTAAAATATTTATTAATTACTATAGTGGTTTTAATATATGTCTGCAAATTCTTTCATACTCCTCCCTCTAGGAAATGGAGATGAATTCCCCTCCCGTTGAGTAAGGGCTGGACTTAGTGACCCACTCCTGTCACACAGAGGATGGAAGGGGAAAACAGTTTCTTTTCACAGAGAAATCTGGTAGACCTCACCTTAACCAAGGATCAAGGTTCATATCACCAGTAACAAGTCATGTCGATATCATATATCTCCTGATATGACAGAGGGCACTTCTACTTTTTTGATGTTTTCCCCCCAAATCTACAGTCTCAGTCTAGTATGAGAAAACATCAGACAAACCCAGGTTGAGGGGCAGTCTACAAAATACCTAACCAGGACTCTTCGAAGGTGTCAAGGTCATGAAAAGACAAGGAAAGGCTGAGAAACTGTCACAGATTGGAGGAGACTAGGAGACATGACAACCAAACGTACTGTGCTCTCCTGGATTAGATACTGGAACAGAAAAAGGGGATGAGTGGGAAAACTGGTGAAATCCTAATAAAGTGTATAAAAACCTCATTAATAATCTCATACCAGTGTTAGTGTTTTAGTTCGGACAAATGTGGCAGGGTTATGTAAGATATTAACCTTGGGAAATGTTGGGAAATGGTATATGGAAAACAATCTGCAACTTTTCTGTAAATCTGAAATTATTTTAAAATAAAATGGGTAAAAATAAATTGGTAAATTGAAACAGAAGAAATTGTTAAATTTTAGATAAAAGGCTTTTTTACTGTAACTGATATGAGTTCTTATCAGGCCCTTTTATGTAAAACATTAATTATGAGATTAGAATCATTGTTATTTTTAAAATTGTTTTTCAACTTTATCCCAAATATCTATTGATTTTTGCTGTGAAAAATGAGGAAATTAGCACATTAACACTTCCTCCTACCTTCTTTCCTTCATCTTCCAACTCTTGTTAGTCATATTATTATTTTATTGTTGATGTTTACAACAGTTATATTATGTTTTATACTTCAAATTCACAAAGATTTTTGTTTCTGTATCTAAATAAATCTGATGCTTATCACCAATATGTTTACCCTGGCTTCTCCATTCTGAGCTATTTATTTTATTTTATTTTTATTTTTTTATTTTTATTGTTTTATTTTTTTTTTTGAGGGCAGTGTCACTGGCCCTCATATGTGGGACCCGAACCGGAGCCGCTGGCTTCCCAAGCCAGCGCTTAACCACCGCGCCACTCAGCCGGCCCTGAGCTATTTATTTTAATAAATCCCTTTGTTAACTAGATTTCATTGCCCAGCAGTTGGTGTGTTTCAAGAAGGACTAGAAGGCACTCAATCGCTAAATTCTTGGATGCTTGGGAATGTTTGTCTATGGGCTTTCAATTTGAAGGAAACGTATCTGGGTATAAATTCCTTGGGTCACAATTTTCATCCTTTAGAGCCCTGTAGATGTTGCCCACTGACCCTGCCACAGTACAGGTCTAGAGCAAAGTCTGTAGCCAGCCTGGTTCCTCCATTCAGGTAACTCAAGATTTTTGCTTGGATGCTCATAAGATTCTGTCTTGAACTTTGAAGTTCAGTAACCTCGTTAGAATATCACATTTGATGCTGATGGTCCAGAATTAATTGTTACAGCAACTCTAGGAAACTAATACACTATATATTTATTTATTTTATGAAAATGAACAAGGGAAACCTCGACTAAATTGAGGTCCAGAAGGCCTATAGAGGGAGCTCTCACACCCTATCACTCTATGTCAATTATACCAAACAGAAAGACACTAATTACTGACCCCAAAAGGAAGAGGATCAATTAAAAACCCCAACAGGAAGAGGCGACCCTGCACTCCCAAAAAGGAATTGTAGCCACTTTACTACTCCAGCAGGAGGAAGGAAGATTTTCCTCTTGCCTAGCAACAATCCCAGCCAATGGAAACTCCCCAGCTCAGCCAATGAGAAGCTAACATCACCTGCTCTTACTTTCCTCCAATAAACTTTCGTTTTTTTTCTCTTGCTGATTGCTTCCTTGTCCCACCTTTCTTTCTATAAAAGCTTTCAATCTTGTATAACCCCTTGGAATATCTCTGCTTGCTAGATGATGAATTGTTTAATAAAGCCGATTAGATCTTCAAATTCACTCAGTTAAATTTTGTTTATTAACAATTTTCCCTTTTCATTTATTTTTGTGTGTCTTTCTCTAGGTGTTTGCCATGTCCTCTTCTCTGTCCTACGTCACTGCTCATTCTGAGTTGTTTTTCATCTTTTTAATTTCTAAATGCCTTATTTGTTGCTTTCACTTTTTTCCTGAGTGCTGACAACTCTCTTTCTCTGTGTTGCTTTACAGTCCCCTTAAGGATCCTTTGACATTGCTTAACTCATTCAGAGAGGTCAGACTGCCTGCAATCTCTTTGAGTCCATGGAGAGCTATGTGCTTGAACTCTCCCTTTATTTTTTTTTTTTAATAATTCCTCTTGTGATGTAAGCTCTTGTGCTTATGTTCCTTACCTCCATTTCCTCTTTTCATCTTTTTTTTTTTTCAGTTGCATGATGTTCTTTTGTGATTATCATTCATCTTGGAATCAGGCCAGGCATTTCTTGAAGGCTGATGTTGAAAGGAACAGAACAGGGAATCTGGGAGAATGATTAGGGTTTGTGCTCTCCAACACACTCTTACTAAATCCTTCATTTTCTTTCCCTGGGGTACATCACCCCCCACTTTCAGCCCAAAGTCTTCTGGGACTCTCAGCAAAGACCTCTAGGCTGCAGGAGTATAATCTACAACTTCTACCTGCCTCCCTTTTTCTCTGCCTCACCTGGCAGTCTCCCCGTGCTGGGCGGTGTTTGAGCTGGACAGGGAGACATAGCAAGTCAGCAAGCTCCCTCCCTTTTCCCACACTGCCCTGTGGCCCTGAACTGGGCCTGATGCCTCCATGGCCTGAACTCAGCCTAGACCCTGTCATCCACCAGGCAGGCCTCTCAGCTGTGACTTCTGGGAGGACACCCACTTCCTCCTCAGGGCTCTGTCTTATCTCCTATTTGAGATCATATTTTATAGCACTTAGCAGGTCGAATTTTCTGGTTTAATAAAAATGGAGGTCTTGGGCCGGCAGAGTGGCGCATTCGTTAAGAGCTGGCTTGGGAAGCCAGTGGCCCCGATTCAGATCCCACATATGAGGGCCAGTGACACTGCCCTCTACAGCTAAAATGGTGACCAACGCAAGTCTCAGCAACTGTGTAGGCTGCAGCCCCTGCTGCAGTGGGCTGCCATAAGCTACAGTGATTGGCCGGCAGCCAGCATGAGCGGCCGGCAGTTGGAGTGAGCTGCCAATAACCACAGTGAGCAGCCATCCAGAGGCTGGCAGCCGATTTGCCTCATCCGGGAAGAATGCAATGACGATACCAACATGGGTCAGTGAAGCAACGTCCTCCGCAACTAGACTGAAGAACAAAAAGACAGCAGCTTGTCTGTTCCCCTTCTCCAATTCCCCAATAAAAATCTTTTTTAAAAATAGGAGGTCTTGGCTTTTCTTTTTTCCTCTTCCAAATTCATTGTTTTTGGTGAGCTTTGGATTCAAGGAGCAGAATAAATAGGATTTTAATCTGCCATTTTAAACTCCTGCTTTCTTGGAAAAACCCTTGGCTTCTAGGACCTGAAATACCTGCCTAATTTTCCTTTTTACTCGTAGGCAATCCTTTCTTGTCATTCCTTGTCCCATTCTTCTCTATCAGGCCTTGCAAAGTAGACAGGATGGTGATGTCTTGCTTAAGGGCACACAGCTGGTAAGGGGAGGAGCCAGGATTCGAACCCCAGGCACTGTGGATCCACCATTAAGGGTAGAGGCTTTGTGAGTTAATTTCCACGGGGTACTGATTCACCTGCAGCTCCCAAGGAACCGCTATGCCATCCTCGCTCGCTTCTCAGGTCAGAGTCTCAGAAATAATAACCAGGGCCTAGTATGATGGGGACAGATTTGTCCCACTTTCTTATATCAGCTTCGTGGTCTGGGGAGGGGGTCTGTTGGCATCCAGGAATCCTGGATATTGATGCACCTGGAACATTACAGGAATTGCAGTGAAAGGAATACCTGTTTCTCAATATAAATAAGCCTTCAGAAAATGGTCTCCAACCAGGGTCCCACTGAGAGGCCTCAGAGAGTCTCGGCCCTCCTATTTGGAACCAGTACTCAGTCAAGGAATAGATAACAGGGCCCAGTGGCAGTGAGGACATAGATAAAGCCCAGAGCCTGGGACCTGCCTTTCAGCCCAACTCTGTCATTGATTGGCCCATGGGGAACCTTGGGAACCACTGCCTTCTCTTGCCTCTGTGTCTCCATTTGTCCAGTGGGTAGGGTGGCCTGAAGGATCCCTGAGTCCCTGCTGATGCTGGTACTTTAGATTCTGGGCCTCCTCCAAGGCCTTTCCTAGGGGCTCCCCCTGCTCCCTATTCCTCCTGTAGTCCAGCTTGAGCAGCTGGGTGGGAATTATTCTGAGACCTCCCTAGGGTGTTTCTGCAATGGGACCTCAGGGCCTGAGGCTAGGGCCAGATGGACAGCACAGGGACATTTGTTTCTGAGACCCTCAGGTCACCATGACCATTCACTCTTCCTTGCCAGCGGAGGAGGGGCTCAGGGCTTCTCATTCTCAAAGGGCAACTTCCGAGTTTGGAAACTTGGGTTTCCACAGGCTCTGAGGGAGCCTCCCTGGCCAAGGGCAGTTTCGTGGCCCAGCATTCGGTCTTTCAGATGCTCCAAAGGACATCTACTTACTCTGGGGACATAACCTCACTTTGGCCTAGGAGCAGCCAGTGGGAAGCTAAGTTATAGAACCTAGTTGAGGCTTGGACTGTGGTCAAAGGCTTGGGTGACAAGCAGACCTTGAGTCTTGTCTCTAGTCACTAAGACCTTTTGGTCTTCCTGTCATTTTCTTGCCTTCCTTCTTCTTACTTATGAAAGGAGAAGAC
Source organism: Aselliscus stoliczkanus (assembly GCA_033961575.1). Classification (NCBI taxonomy): domain Eukaryota; kingdom Metazoa; phylum Chordata; class Mammalia; order Chiroptera; family Hipposideridae; genus Aselliscus; species Aselliscus stoliczkanus. The sequence goes on from CM066736.1 coordinate 121,444,662, forward strand.
AGACTTTTCATCCATCCATCCACTCATCCCTCCATTCTAAGGCTCTCCATCCATCCTCTATATATCATCCTCCATCTTTTCATCCTTTCATTCATCATCCATCCATCCATCCATCCATCCATCCACCCATCCATCATTTGTTCATTCAGTCATCCCTCCCTTACTCTGTATATCCCTTGTTCAAAAACTCATCAGCTTAACAATAACAACAATGCAACTATGAACAATAATGGCCATTATTTATTGACATTATGTGTCAAGGGTTGTGCTAGTTGCTTTACTTGCATTATCTCATTTAATCCACCTCTATCCAATGGGTCTCATGTTACAGTTGAGGAAACCGAGATAAATAATCACCTAAGTACTTCCCTGGGGATAGAAATATGAAGACTGTACCGTTTCTCTAACTTCCAGTGCTCATCATGGAGTGAAGGAGACGACTGATCTTTGAAAATATAGGGAATCATTCAAGTCTAGAAACAAAGATGACATTTGTTTGTTTGTTTGTTTGTTTACTTATTTATTTATTTTACAGATTGAGGACATCGTTGACAACAATATATACAGGATATATAGCCTGTACAGTAGAAGTGCAAAGTGATAACTGCCCCAACAGGACTGAAATAAAAGCCCTGCAGAAGCACAGCAAGGAAGGAGAGGTCAGGGAATACTTCACTGTTGAGGTACTGTTTGCATTGAGTATAATACCGCTAAGCAAAGAATGGCTTTACAGGGCCGGCCGAGTGGCGCATTGGTTAAGCGCTGGTTTTGGGATGCCAGCGGCCCCGGTTCGGATCCCACATGAGGGCCAGTGACACTGCCCTCTACAGCTAACAACAGCTCCACCTGGAGCTGGGCTGTGCGAGCCCCGGTGATGGTGTGGGCTGCAGCCCCTGCTGCAGTGGGCTGCCATAGGCTACAGTGAGTGGCCCGTAGCCAGCGTGAGCGGCTGGCAGCCAAGCGTGAGCTGCCAATAGCCAAGGTGAGCGACATCCAGAGGCCAGCGACCAATCTGCCTCATCCGGGAAGAGCGCAATGACGATACCTACAGTGAAGCAGCAACATCCTCCGCAACTAAACTGAAGAACAAAAAGACAGCAACTTGTCTGTTCCCCTTCCCCGATTCCCCAACGCTGTTCCCCTCCGCCAATTCCCCAATAAAATCTTTAAAAAAAAAAAAAAAGAATGGCTTTACAAGTAGAAGATACAGCCAGTGCAAGGGCATGGAGGCATGAATTGAGAAGAAGCGATCAGAGAAATGCAAATCGTTTTCAATGTTAGGAATAGAGGAATTGTGGGAGAACCTGGGCAATGTGAGGCTTTCAAGAAAGCCCCCCCCCCTCCCATGAGCCTGTTGGGGTCATTAGAATGATGTGGTCTCAAAAATAAGTGCCCCAGTGCTGACCTGCTCACATGCTATAGTTAGGTGGGGGAAAATATCAGATTATGACATAGTCTATTCATTATTATCCTATTTTATACTATGAAGTACATATATGTTTATAGAAAAAAGACTGGAAAGATAATCTAGAATCTTAACAAGGGAGATTTCTGGGTGGTGGAATTTTGAATAGTTTTTAGTCTTCTCTGCATTTGCTGTACAGTGAGCATGGTGGAAGGAACCTGGGCTGGGAGCCAGGACACCTGGGTGCTGGCTCCTGACGCGCTTGACCTTGAACAAGTCCCTTCCCCCTCTGGCTCCCTGCTTCCTGATCTAAAGAATGAGAACTAGGCCAGTGGACATCAGGTCCCATCGGGACTGGCTGTTCCACATTGGGATTTCTCAGATCGGAGACTGGAAGTATGAACATTTTTAAACACTGAACATTTTTTGAAATTTTTCAAAAACTGAAAATTTTCTAAAAAGTGTTTGCACGTTTTTGTTTTGATCGTAAGCTCTAAGAAATGAGTTCATCCACATAAAATACTAAGAATTATGTCTGGGACACAGTAAACCCTCCTTATATGTGAGCTATTTTTATCAAGAAAAAAAATGCTGGCTGCCATTTATCAAAACAATGCCTCTCTTTTACAGCGATCATTTACAATGAAAAGACATTTTCCTAGACTTAGACTTTGGTTCTTGGGCCAGTGTTTCTCAAATCGGAGCCTATGGACCTTGGACCTCAGAGATTCCCCCAAACACGTTTCCTCCCATAAAAGGGGAATACCCAAGTTTGAATAAGAAACACAGGTTCGGGGCCCCCAAAGAGCAGGGAATGCAGGCTCTAGTATGATACCTCTCCGCTCTGCTTTCACAGCTTCCCTTCAGCAGTGGTGATTTGCCTTTTCCTGAGGTTGGCAGAGCCCTTGGAAACACAGGTACCTTTCCCAGGAAAACGAGTCCCTGGGGAGGCCTCCCGGCCTGCAGGCTGACTCCAGCACCTGTGTTCTGTAACGTAGCCCTAATTGAAATCACATTAACATTATGATTCCATTACAGGGAACAAGAGGCTGGCTGCAGGAACTTGTCCCATGAGGCCTAATCAGCTGGACTGGAACATTTATAAAGGGCTGTGCATCTGCTTGGAGCTCAGTGTTAAGTAAGGCAGACGGGGTCCTATTCATTATTAACAAGGCTTTATGCGTTTGGCCAGGCAGGAGTACAATGCTGGCCGCAAGGGGAGTCTGATGGAGAAGCATTAAAACACTGACTGCAAACAAGCCTCCACCCCAACCCCACCATTCCCTCACCCCCCTCCCTTCTGCCTTGCCCATCCCTGGAGCCGGAGATGCCTTCACCCAGGAGGCAGTGACTTCTATCCCCAAAGCCTGTGACAATCCCTCCTACTGATGAGAGAGACTAAGTAACTTGCCTGAGGTCCCATAACTAATATTTGGTAGAGCCAGAATTCAAACCCAGGCAGGGTGGGTCTAGAGCCCACATACTTGCCAACCTGCTGTACACAGTTCACCTCTTGGCAGTTCCCACCTCTTCTGGGTTGTGCCCTTGACCCCTCTGGGTTCCAGCAGCTCCAGATCCTTGAGGCTGTGATGTAAAGGAAAGATGTAAATGACAATTTTAGAAGCTATGCAACAGTGATGGGAGCATAATTAGATCTCCACCAGCTGTGTGACCTTTGACAAGTCTTCTCCCATTTGAGCTGGTAAAATTGGGGTGGTAAAGCCAATCCTATAAGATTGAGAGTTAATAGCACGTGTGGATATGTTTTGTAAGTGGTAACACCTTGCACAAATGTGCAATCTCCGTATTGAGCACTGACTGTATACCAGTCCAGGACTTAGATATGGGATATGGGGAAATGGACACATGGTCTCCTGCCCTCCAGGGGTGTCCAGTTGGCTGTGAGAGGCACTGTGGCAACTCAGACTGCCCCGTGTGTGTGATGTCAACTAGGACATGCAGGCCCTGGGAGGGGACAGAGTGTGCCTACTCCTCCTGCCCATGTTCACTGGGCATGAGCATGGCCTTGCCTGTGTCTTTTTTCACCCACATTTTACACCCTCCCCCTTTTCTAGTGACAATATTTAAGTTCTACTTTCTTAGGAAATTTAAATTATACAATAGAGTGCTACCAACTACAGTTATCATGTTTTATTTAGATCCTCTGATCTTATTCATCTTATAACTAAAGTGTGTACCCTTTTGCCAACCTCGTCCTATATCCTCCATCCCCCAACCCCTGGCAACCACATTTCTACTCTCTGTTTTTGTGAGTTCAACTTTTTGTTTTTTAAGATTCTAGATTATAAGTACCATGCTGTATTTATCTTTGTATGGATGAAGTCACTTTGCCTAATGCCCTCCAGTTTCATCCATGTTGTCACAAATGACAGGATTTCCTTCTCTTTTAGGGCTGAATACATTCCACTATATATATATATATATATATATATATATATATATATATATATATATATCACATTTCCTTGATCTATTCATCTATCAGTGGATACTCGGATTGTTTTTGTATCTTGCCTATTGTGAATAAGAGTGCAGACATCTCTTTGAGAGGTTTTCTTTCCTTCGGACATGTATGTACCTTGAAGAGGAATTGCTAGATCTTTTTTTACATTTTATTTGAGAAACCCCTGTACTGCTTCCCATACTGGCTGTACTAGTTTACAGTCCCCCCCGCAACAGTGTATAAAGGTTTCCTTTTCTCCACATTCTCACCAGCATTTGTCATCTCTTGTCTTTTTGATACAGGCCATCCTAACGGGTGTGAGGTGATCTCTCGTTATGGTTTGATCTGCATTGCCCTGATGATTAGGGATGTTGAGCATGTGTCTTCTCAACACATTCAAGAGCGGCAATTTGTTTCCCTTCCCTCCAAGGTGCCGAGGACCCTGATCTTGTCTAAGGAATAATATATATATTTTTTTAAACCACCTTTGTTATGAGCCCTTTATACTGTAAGGCCCTGAGTGCTTTACATGCAACCATAATAGCTGTGCTGGGAGGAGCCTTACAGATGAAGAAACTGAGGCGCAGAGGGGGTGAGATGAGTCGTTCCAGGTCTCATGGCTGGTGGGATAGGCTGTCTGATGCTGAGGCTCCGGGTCTTATTCGCGAGGTTGAAGGGATCAACCCCGCCCCACTACCCCAAGGAAACATTTCCTAATGATGAGGCATCTTCCCATGTCATGTTGTATTCCGATCATAAGAGATGAAGGGGTCCAGCCTACGACAGTCCCTCTGCAGCTCAGAACCCCCAACAGTCGTGATTTGGGGTTATTTGATCTTTCATGCCAATCTTCTCATGAAATAACAACAAACAATAACAGCTACCATCTATCTAGTGCTTACTATAGGTCTGACGCCATGCACGCATCACCCCTCCTATCCTCATGTTAACTTTGCAGAGCGTGGATGCTGTCAATAAGCACAACTTACAGGTGAGGATACAAGCATGGAGACGCTAAGTAGAGCTAAAATGTGAATGCCGGTGGCCTTCCCCTAGCATTTCAGCCCAGTTTCCCCTAAAGTTCACTGAGCACTTTCTCTGCAGGTACTGGGTGTGCTAAGCACTGCACATACACGGTTCCTGTGAAGTCGCAATCTGTCCCTGCGAGGTAGGTACTTACTGATGAGGTTCTACAAGAGTAAACGATTTGCCCCCAAAATACGTAATTGAAGCGGCAGAGCTAGAACCTGAACCTCTTTCTGAGGTCCAACCATGCTCTCCACCTCCCCAGCTTGCATAGGAGGGGTGTCTGGTGACCTTTCTCATGCTGGGGCTGGACAGGAGGGGCTCCTGGGGACAGGGCAAAGGCAGCCCCACAGGGAAGACAGAGGCAGAACCTTCTTTCAAAGCCACCAAAAAGGAACCCGTTGTCTCCACCAAGCTGCCCCTGATTGAACACAGAGCCTGTAAGCCTGGCTGCCCAGCAGCCCAGCTGAGATCAGAAACCATTTCCAGCAAGCCTGAGTCTTTTAAGTTATTTATCCGTCTGCATTTTTCATCATTTGTCATTGATTTGCAAGGGCCCTTCCTGAGAGCCCCCTCTGGTGCCCACCTGGCAGGGTAGCTGGCTCTTTGCCTCCCTCACCCCTGGGATTCTCCCCTTTTCCTGTAAGACAGCCCAGCGCCAGCTGCCGGCTCAGTGGTCCCCAACCTGGATCCTCCATTACCAGAACTGCCTGGGCTGAGGGGCCTTTGTCCCTCTCTTCACTCCCACACCTCCCACCACAGGAGGGCTGCAGAGGTCCTGGAGCAAACCTGAACGTGACTTCTCTGACACACACCTACTCCACACTCTGCCCCTCCCAGCCCCAGGAAGTGGACCTCTAAGGATTGCACCTCTAGCCTGCCTCACTCTTTTGATTGTGGTTGGCCTTAGGTTATGAGAAGCACAGTAGGAGGCCAGAGAGTGGCTGGAGAGAGGGGTTGTGGGTAATTCTACCAAGGTTTTGGCTGCAGCCCTCTACAATGGCAGCTCCTGTCCCACATACCAGGCCTTCCGGGGTTCTGTCCTCTGATGCCTTCAGGCCCAGGGCAGTAATGGCTTCCAGCTGTTGCAGGTCTGTGGGTGCCTCAAGGTCCATTGTTATCTCCCTTAGCTCTGTCCACACCTCTGTAAAGTCCCTTCATTAAATCCTCCTCAAAATCCTAGCTGATACGATTTCTGTTTCCTTCCCAGGCCCTGAAGGATCCACAGGAACTCCTGGCTCCATGAAATGCAAATCATGGACAGAAATGAAAGCTCTCGGGGTAAGGCTGCCAGGGTCCCAGGAGAGACTCACTTTTATTTCTGGTTAGAGGGCATGAGTCATGCTCCCTCCACCATACACCTTAAGTAGAATGTCTTTATCCAATTCTCAATCTCTCTCTCTCTCTCTCTCTCTCTCCCTCTTTCTCCGTCCCTCCCTCCCTCCTTCTGGTGGATAAACAGGGAACCTCTGTTTTATCAAAACTCTTTTGACAGCTGCTTTGTCTAGAAAGGTCTGAGGCTAGATTTGCATTTCCTGGATGGAAGGGGTAGAGCCCCTGATGGAAGAGTGAATTTGGGTTACAAAGCTCCTCACCAAGTGCAGTGAGTGGCCTTCCACTGTCCCTGGCCAGGGATGATTTTAAGCAAACCCCCCACAAACTTCATTGAGAACCTCAATTGGCATGTTTTTTTGTCTGCAAATGATAGAAAGACCAATGAAAACAGCTTGAATAATGAGAAATGTATCTCACCTAACAATATGTTTAGAATGAGTGTTACAGAGTTGGCAAATTCAGCAGCTCAGCAGAAGTAGGACTCTCAGCTGACTTTTTTTTTTTTAAGATTTTTTTTAATTGGGGAATTGGGGGAGGGGAACAGCATTGGGGAACCAGGGAAGAGGAACAAGTTGCTGTCCTTTTGTTCTTCAGTCTATTTGTGGAGGACATTGCTTCACTGGCCCATGTTGACATCATCATTGCACTCTTCTCAGCTGAGGCAGATCAGTCGCCGGCCTCTGGATGGCCGCTCACAGCGGCTCTTGGCAGCTCACACTGGCTGCCGGTCACTCACTGTAGCCTATGGCAGCCCACTGCAGCAGGGGCTGCAGCCTACACCATCACCGGGACTCACAGCAGCCCAGCTCCAGGTGGAGCTGTTGTTCACCATCTTAGCTGTAGAGGGCAGTGTCACTGGCCTTCACATGTGGGATCCTAACCGGGGCCGCTGACGTCCTAAGCCAGCTTTTAACCACCGCGCCACTTGGGTGGCCCTCAGTTGACTTTTCAACTATCCTCCTGGCTTCCCTCTCCTGGTCACAGAATGGTTGCCACAGTTTCAGACATCATAGCAAGATCTAAAACAGGAAGGCAATATTATAATAGGTAGGACATCCTATATTAGGTAGGACAGCTGCTATAACAAGATCCAAAAGAACAATGGATTAAATAGGACAGAAATTAATTTTCCTGTCTCTTTACAGTTCAAGGCCAGTTGAGGGTTAACATGGCAGCCCAGTGGTATTGAGGTATCTCTATCTTGTTGCCCATCTGCAAGAATAGAGATGGTTGATCATTATGTAAGTGTCCTAGTCACCAAGAAGGAGGAAGAGAGGGAAAAGAGGACATGCCCCTTCTTTTTCAGGCACAACCATAGAATTTGCACACGTCACTGATATGATTGGTTAGAATTTGGTTTACACTGCCATACCTAGCTACAAGGGAAGCTGGGAAATGCAGTTTTTGGCTGGATAGCCATGTGCCCAGCTGAAAAACTCACCCTACATGGAAAAGGGTAAAACAGATACCTGGGATGCAAGCCATTATCTCTTTACCGGCCCTGTCCCATGTCTCCTTTAATTAATAGGGAAAATCTTCCCAGGCACCATCCATTACCACTGTCAAACTCTCCCTTACATCTCATTGACCAAGGTTCATGCCAGGACAGCTCTCTATCTACAAGGAAGCCTGGCTGGGATGCAGGTTCTGCTAAGAAAAAAGAAGAGCAAGAATGGCTGTTGAGTGGTCCATTCAAATTGTCTAATAAATAACACAGCTATAACCTGGAAGCAACTTTTTTCTTTTTCCTCCTCCTCCACCTTCTCTCTCCTCTTCTTCTCATGACCAGCAATAGAAATGGGTTCTGCTTAACCAGGCCAATATAAAGAAGGCCTGACACATAGGAAGTGCTCAAACCTTGTTGGTTAGTATTATTATTTTACCTAAGATACCATTTAAAATAAGAGTTCTGTGGCTAAAGGAATTTGAAATAACTGTTCTATTAGAACAGAATGGGTCTGGGGTCTGCAGACCTGTGACCTGGAAAATCTCAGCCTCCTCCTGCAGACTGGATCTGCCCACCAGGTACCCTTATGCCACTTGGAAAACAAGTCCCCTCTGGAACCCTGGGAACAGAGCCCCATGCCAGGGCACCGGGCTGGGAGGTCAGCCAACCTGGATTCCAGCCCTCACCTCCCTTTTCAGTTGGGTGCCCTTGTTCAGTGCACACCCGCCCATCTTTCCAGGCCTCGGTTTCCTGTTTGGTTTTGAAAGTTACATGGCACCCCACTTCTTCGTCAGGGTCGTTGTGACTGTTGATGTGGCAATGACTGTGTAAGGGTTTGAAACCTGCTCTGTCCTTGTGAGGAAGAGGTGGAGTTGACCAGCTGGGATTCATAGGTGATGGGGGGAGAGGGGCTGGGGAGGGGGCAAACAGGGGCCCCAGGAAGGTCGTCTGGGAGGAGCTCTTGCCTGACCCCAGGGAGAGGCGTGGGGGAGTCCATCTGCCACCCGCCACCAGACCTCACCCCAACGCTGGCAGACCCCCACTGATCAACTGGGCCCTGAGAGCCCCACCTGCCAGGGCTTTTTAGTCCCGGCCTTTGACCTCTCATTCTGTCCAGGCTGCCAGATGAAAGGGGTGCAGAGAAGAGAAGCCGAGATGTAACAGCCCCCCACCTCCACCAGCCCTGGGGCAACTTCCCGCCTACCCCCTCTGAGATGTCACAGAGACCTCCTTCCCTCCTTCACAAGCTGCAACTTTAAAAGCCAGATGTTGCCATGTGGGTACTTTCTAGCTCTTTCTGGGTAGGTTCCTTTGACAGCCTATTGCAAGATTTTTCAAACATGGCTGATCCCAAGAATCATCTGGGGTATCTGTCAAAAATACAGCTTCCAGAGCCTTACTCCCCTTGCATTCTGATTTAATGAGTCTGATTCAATAGGGCATAGGAATCAGCATTTACTAGCACCTCAAATGATTTGATAGATACTGAAGTTGGAGAGCCACATAACCATTGAGATTAAGGGGTAGGGGGTTTATGGATCCCTTCTGACCTGGGTTAGATACTGTGTGACCTTGGACAAATGACTAACCTCTCTGGTTCCATCTGAGGCAAAATTAGGAGGACATAGTACCTATCTCAGAGGGTTATTATGAAGCCTCAGACTGATGGAACAGGGAAAGCTCTTAGAACCTGCTTGGTGAGCTTCGGTAGATTTATTTCTTTATTCTTTTTGTTATTGCTATTAATATCATAGCTAACCCCTGCCTGCACTAGGATATTGTGCCGCTTAAGTGAAGGAAGCAGGGGTACACAGGGCACCTGTACCATCTTTTATTCCTACATTTTGCCTCCTCCTAGGGCCCCAGATGGGAGCTCAGCCCTGTCCACCCTTAGGGTCTGTTAATGACATTAGCTCTCCGGCCACACCCGCTCCTGCTGCACTCAACACCTCGTCTCCCCAGAGACCCATTAGGCAGCCTGTCTGCTTCTCCCATCAGTGCTGCCCCACATGTTGCCCCCTTTGGGGTGGGAAGTAGTTAGCTCCACTTCAAGTGATGAGCAAACAGAGAGCTGCCTCAGACCCCAGGCTCTTGGCTGGGAAGGCGGCTTGGGGAGGGCAGGGAGTAGGTGGGTGAGTGGGGGCCCCCTGTGAGTGGTCACCAGTTCAGGGCTGCGTGCAGGTTGGGACAAGGCTGCCTGAGTAGAGGAGAACAAGGTGGGGAGATATGAAGAGTCCCCAACAAGCCTCCTCCCCTCCTTCCCTCGGGCTAAGGGTGTGGGGTCTCCGATCCAGAAACCAGATGGCTTCGCCTTTCCACTGCACACACTGGGTCTGCAAAGCAGTCCCAGTGGTTCTCTCACCTCTGATACGATTTCTATACAGGGAGAAGGCTGACTGAGTTTGTTCTGGCCCTGCTGCTGGGGCCTGTCTAGCCCCCTCGGGCCTCGGCTTCCTCGTCTGCAAAATGGGGTCACACAGCAACCCCCAGCAGATTCCTGTAAGGGTGAATTGCAACACTGGACAATGGTACACAGCAGGTGCTCCACTTGTATGGTGTCTCCTCTTCACACCTGCACTGCACAAACCATGTTAGTGGAAAACAGTGGACTCACACCCCGCACTGATGTCCTCGTTTTCCCTGACCCTTCAGTGCTTGTCCCCTCTCGGATATAACGCTTACAGAGTTGCCATTTGGGCTAGTGATGCAGTCTGGATTTTTTTTTTCCTATTTACACTCATAAAATTCAACCGCAGTATTTCATGTACGAGTATGTCATTCAATTCAATAAAAACTCACTGAACACCCCTAGTGCGTGAGGCCCTGGGTTACCATCTTGAAGAATCTTCTCTTGTTAAACTCGATAACTTCCTAGGAAACAAGTACCTTGATTATTCCCATTTTAAGATAAGGAAACCAGGATGCAAAGGGATTCAAGAGCTTGCTCAAGGCTCCCATAGTGAACAGCAGAGATGGAGCTCAAACCCAGAACCTAGGACTGGCTGAGCCAAAGTCTTGCTCTGGGGTCTCCCCATTCTGCCCTCATCAGATCGGACCTGGTCCCTTCTCCCACCCCAGCAGCTCTCAATGCTATAAAGAGCTGCAAGACCGGGGTTTTCAAAAGCTGCATGCAATGCCCCTGAGATCGGTTTTGACCTCACTGTGACTCTAAGATAGTACCTAGGAGTCATAGCCAGTTGATCATTTTATTTTATTTTATTTTTGCTACCACTGTGATTTTACTGATCCTGAACTGCCCCCATGGTCTGGACCACTTCCTGATGTTGGAGACAGGCCTTTGGGTTCAGAATTTCCATAGCAGGTGAAAGATCAGTGTGAGACTTCCTCTTTGCTCCCACCTCTGCCTCAGTCCTGTGGAAGTTATGGGCCCTCCCCTGGGACAGCAGAAAAGAGGCAAGTCAGTCCACAAACCACGGTTCCTGCTGTTTTGTGAGAAGGAAGACAAGGCAGAGGACAGGGATGCTTGTTCATCCTGAGCCCTTAAACTCCCAGCCTCCTACAGCATGGACGGAGGGACTGACTAGGTTCAAATCCCAGCTTTGCCACTTACTAGCCATGTGACCTTGGGCAGGACACCTAGCCTTTTCATGCCTTAGTCTTTCCATCTGTAAAATGAAGGTAACAGAAGAACGTCCCTCATAACATTTTTGTGAGGCTTCATTGAGTTAATGCCCCACAAGGAGTGAGTGCTTTATAAATGCTGGCCATGATCCACTGCTTGGTTCCACTGCATGGCCGGCTAAAGCTGAACTGCCCTCTAGCCGGCTCTCTGCGACTGAGAAAAGCTGGAACGAGTCCGTGTGCTTTGCACAAGTCCTCAGGCCATCTGTCTGGAGGCTGCTCTGGCTTCAGCGACATCTCACCATCCAACAATGTTTCTGATTCTGAGTCAGACTTTGACAGAACCATGGAGCCAGGCCACCCACTTTTCTTCCACTGGGCTCAGATTTTGTTTCCTGTTTCCTTCCAGTCATCAACAACACAGTGGTAAAAAGAGGCCTGGGTTTGGATTCAAGTTGTGGCCTCACAGCAGATTTCCCAACACCTCGGTTGGTCCTCTGTCCTCTCCACTTGCTGAGTCTCAGCATCCACCGAAGAGAGCTCCTCCCAGTTCTGACGCGCCCCCCCAACTTCACTTCCGGCCCCCAGCCCCAACCTCCTCCCACTGCCCTCCCTAGAAAGATTAGATTTCCATAGCTTGCTGTTTCTTGCCGCTGTGCCTCTCCTCATTCTTGGGACTACCTTCTGCTTTTGTGCATCTCACCAGTGCCTACTCATCTTTCCAGACTCACTCAGCTCAGGCATCACCTCCTCCTGCAAACCTTTTCTCAACTGCATTGAGAAGAGATGTACTCAAGATTACATCAGGAGTTTGTTGGTGGCAAGTGACAGAAATGCAAACCAAACTGGATGCGCATGGAAATGTCAGCATGTAGGAGGTGTCAACATGTAGGGCTTTAGGCACAGCTAGGGTCATCATAATGTTCTTTGCACTCAGTTCTCACCCTGACACCCCATACTATCGGCAGCTTTCCTTTTCTGAGTTAAATTCCAGACTCACCAGTTTTGTTTTTGTTGTTGTTGTTGTTGTTGTTGTTGTTGTTTTTCCTATATTGGACCTTGGGTCACAGAATTGGATTAATCATAAGTCTTCCTGCACAACACCTTCTTGTTCATGATTAGTTTTTCTTTATTTGTTTATTTATATAAACACCTAGGACCTGATCACCCAACAGAAAAATCAGGACATTTACCAAAACTTGCATCTGTCTGTGGGCTTCTCTCTAATTCTGATTGTCAGCCTTTCCCTTCCAAGGAAGGTACTCTTCTGCAGCCTTTGCTCATGTCACATGATTGTCCCTTAACCAATCACTGTGGCCTGGGGGATAGAATATGCTGATTGGCCGGGTTTGGATCACAAGATCACACAGGGACTGAGGAAAGAGTTAGCTTCACTCAATGCATGTGGATTCTGTGAAGGTGATATGTGTTTTCCCAAAGGTGACCTGAGGGGATGGATGACAGGCAGGAGAAACAAGAGCTGTCAACCCCCCGGGGACCCAGACTCAGCGTATAGGGCTCAGGCCTGCCCTCAGGCCCGGACCTGAGTTCCTGGAAGTGATGAGAGTGGAATCCTTGATTTCTCCCACAGCCACCGGGCCCTCACCCCCACCGTGGCCAATGGAGTATAGAAAGGGGGCCACCTTGGGGAACTTGTAGAGGGGAGCCCCTCAGGCTGGGTGGGCAGAGTCCTGGGTTCTAGTCCTGACTCCTCCTCCCCACTAACCCATCACCCACTCAGGGCACTTACCCACATCCTCTTGTTTAACCCTCACGTGGACTCTATGCAGGAGGGTCTGTGTTATCACCCTCTTACAGTCGAGGCAGCCGAGGCTCAGGGAAGAAAAGGCACTCGAGGACACACGCCTAAGGAGCATCAGGCAAAGCCACAAGGTTCAGTTTGACCGGCAAGCTGACCTTATGTTGGGAACTCGAAGCCCAAAGAAGCTAGATTCTCTGCCCCAGGTTACAGCCCAGGGTTTGCTCTCCAATGTCATCAGTGGCCCGCCCTGCGCCCTAAGGCAGACCTGGCCCCTTCCCTTCTGATTCTGTAACTTCTGTCCCTCCAGGTCCTTATCCTAAATAGGGACAGCCACAGGGCCCACCTGGGAGCTCGTAAAACTAACTCCCAGTCTTACCTTCTAGGTGCTGGGCATAGTGGCTGGCACATGATAAACCCCCAAAAAGTGAGGATTTTTTTTTTTTTTAAGATTATAACCTAGGGCCTGTTTCTCCATGGGTAATGTGGGAAGAAGAGAGGTTCAAATAAGCTAAGGGATATGTCCAAGCTTTGGAAAATGTAAGATTGAAACAGTCATAGATAGGGCCTGATACAAACGAGTGTTGGGGTTCAGAACACAGAGCCTGACACCAGCAGGGTTCCAGTGGTAGCTGGGACATCCTAGGCAAATTCTTCAACGTTTCTCTGCCTCAGCTTCCTCACTTGTAAAATGGGGGTAATAGGAGCGGCTCCCTTCTAGAGTTGTTGTGAGGATTAAGCAAGTTTATTTCTCTGTGAAGTGCTATGAACAATACCAGGAAATGGTTAAGGGGTTCAAAAGTGCCAGCTGTGATGTGACTAAAACTGCTGGTTACTAGCTTTCACTTTTTATAATCAATCATAGTTACAGTAATAAAATCAAAGGTAAGTGCTATCACTTTCCAATATAAAAATATAAACCTTACCAATATAAAAATAAAATCACACAACCAACAAATGTTATGGAATGGTCACTAATTTCCTCACCTTTCATGAGGGTCATCAGGAGATATTGTCTAAAACAGACAGATGAAAGGGCCGGCCGAGTGGCACGGTGATTAAGCGCTGGTTTGGGAAGCCAGCGGCCCTGTTTCAGTCCCACATGTGAGGGCCAGTGACACTGCCCTCAAATAAATAAATAAATAAATAAATAAATAAATAAAACAGATGAAGAAATAGGAGGGACAGCAGGTTAGCTCAGGTGGTTAGAGCACAGGCTCATAACACCTAGGTTGCCAGTTCAATTCCCACATGGGTCAGTGAGCCGCACCCTCCACAACTAGATTGAAGACAACTTCTTGACTTGGAGCTGATGGGTCCTGGGAAAACACACCGTTCTCCAATAAAATTTCTTTAAAAAAAAAGGAAATAGGAGTGCATTTTTTAAAGTTTAGTTCAGAATAATATAAAGCAAACTTGGAGTGTTTGGGAACATAGAGAAATTTATTTTTATCATTTTTTTAACCATATGCATGTATTTCTCCCATGAGAAAAAAAAGTTTAACAACATTTAAAGCCAAATAGATAAAGATGTATCCACAAAATGAATAGCAGTTGCTTTGTATGTGCTCCCTTGGAAAGGGGTTCTCAACACATGATTTAGTATGAAAACAAATTGCAGAATAATAGATGCATATGATCTGGATTTGTAAAGGAAAATAAATATTGAGTGGGTTGAGTATTCAAATGTGGAGAAGAACACATGCTAACGTATTAAATGCTTGTCTACCTCTGGTTAGTAAGAAAGAGTAGATGGAACAGAGAATTCATATTCTCGTACCCTTTGCAGTTCTTTGGACAGCAAGCATGTATTACTTATAAAGAGGAAATGTGTAAATAAAGAAAGAAATTGGAAGCTAATGCGATGACTTTTTTGCCAGCACAGGAAGGAGAGTGACACCTGGGTTCATGGTCCCGCCTTTCCCTCACTTCTGACCAGGACTGGGTGGGAATTCCCACTCACATCCTGGGACTATTGCAAAGGCCCCAGAAGGTGGGACAGTGGCCCTGATCCAACTCCATCGGGGCCTTCAAATCCAAATGGCCTCTGCTGGGCCAAAAGCAGAGCTAAACTTATCCTGAGCAACTTCCTGACCCAGCAAGGAGCTGGCTGCTGGGACCAAGGACGACTTGTGCTTAGTTGGCCCCACAGAAGGTTCTGAAACTGGAAGCAGGCAGGCCTAAGCAGGCCCAAGCAAGAGGTCACTTGTGGATGGTAATAGGAGAGGACATCTGAGGGTGATCATATAAGGGCAATATGAGAGCTTCTTTAACAACGTGACTCCAGCCATTCACGCATTCGCCCGCCAAACATGTACTGCACCCCTAATAATAATGTCTGAATTCTTACAACTTCCTAAGTGCTCCACAACACTGGCTCTCAGCCCTCTCATACTTTCTTCTCATATTAAAGACATGTAATATCCTCTTTAATACTCTGGAATGGACCCCATGGATACTATAATCTGCTCACACACATAATTTTTCAAAATATTCACACATAATGCCCCAACTGTAATATAAAGGAGAAATAAAAGGAACCTTGTGTAAAATAAAATCTGTTTGAACATGCAAGTGCTCAGGCCCAGCTGCTCCGGAAGACATAATGAAGTTGTCAGGAGCTCGTCGCCTCTTCAGAAGCATCGTGAAGGTGACAGCTACAGATGTACAGGAATGTGGGATGCTGAGAGGAGACTCCACAACGTGTCACCGTCCAAAATTGTGAGCAACTCTTGGCATGTCCTGAATAAAACCAAATATAGACTTCTCTTGCTTTTGTCTTCAGCTGCAACTCTGGAAAACCCAGTGTATATTCGAACTGTGCAAAAATGCTTTGTATTTGTATGTAGAGTGGAGTTAGTTAAAGTCTAGACTCATATAATTATAAACATCTCTTTTTTCCTATGATGTCCAGCAGGACACGGGAGAGTCATGTGGGTTGTGGGACACTTCTCACAGGTCAGGACTATCCCACTTTTTTCCTTATCATCTGCCTTCTGCAGTCCACTGCCTACAAAATACAGTCGTGCTCCCCACCTGCCCCCGGCTTTGTGACCATCCAAAATGCACCCCTATCCATTTCCAAAACATCCCTGGGGGCAGCACCACTCAATGATATGCATCATTTAATCATCCGAACAAGCTGATGGAAGCGATGTTGATGTTATCCCCATTTTACGGATGAGGAAACTGAGAGCACCCAGGTAGGAGTGGCTGAGCCAGGACCCTCACGTGAGATTGTCTTAAGGCCACCCGGTCCTCTACGCTGCCTTCCCTCCTGTCCACCAAGCCTGGGCTGGCACCGGGGACCCAATATGTAAGAGGCATCCCTCCTAGGCCCTTTCCGATACAGCATGTTGAGGACATGGACAGAGGAACGTGGGAAGTACAGGGGATGTGAGGGGAGGAGTGACCGCAAAGGAAGAGCTCCACAGGTAGTGCAGGTGCGGGGACAATGGCGGAATGGCAGGAGTAAAGACATAGAGGACAGGAGTGGGTGATAGGCTCCCTGTGAGAGGGAAAGCATGGGGACAGGGACATGGGCCAGGACAAGCAGGTTGTGATGTCCCTGGGAAGCATCCAGGAGCCCGGGGGAGTGTGTGTGTTTGGGTTGGGTAGGCAGTGGGAAGCCATGGGAGGTTTTAGGGCAGTTACAGGACAGTGTTGGTTTTAGAAGATCCCTGGGAGCAGGATGGAGGAGGACCTGGAGGGTGGGGGAGGAGCTATGAAATCAGTGAGGGGCGTCTCCACAGTCCAGGTGGGGGATGGGAGTGGGAGCACGATGCCAGGAGCCATTTCAGAGGCAGAATTCTCAGCCTTGTGATGGTGATGGGTGGGCTGTGGGGCCCAGGGAGGAGGCGCCTCGAGTGACTTGGGAAAGCAGGTAATGGCTGGAGGAGAAACAAATTCGAGCCGAACTGCAGTCCAGATTGGGACATTCTGATTTTGCACTCTTTTCCCCCACAGTGCCTCTCCACGGGCTGCTCCCTTTACCTGGGACAGTCTCCCCCAGGTTTCATCTTGGTGGGGCTGTTAACTATCTCCTCTTGAGAGAGGATGTTCAACTTCCCTTCTGTTATTTCGTGTCCCTCACACTCCGCTTGTCTCCATTGTAACGCGCACCCTGATCGCTAATTATTACTGTTCTTGACCTGCTTGTTTTCTGTTCCCCAAAAGAGAGCTGGGATCCGCCCTATTTTGGGTCGCTTTTGTTTCCCCAGGGCCTAGTACTGTGCCTGGCACACTTGAAAAAGTTTGTTGAATGAATAAATGAGATACCAGGAGGTCATCAGGGGAGAAGTGCTCAGGAGCCCTCAGACATACCCCACTGCCTGACAGCCACCATTTGGGCTCTTTCCTTTGATGTCAGCCCTGCTCTCTCCTCACCTAAAGGTCCTCTTTAAAGTTACAGAGAGGGATGTCAACTTCTCTGGGAGCCACCCCACTAGGAAGGGGTATATCAGGCTCTTAGTGGAAGCCAGGGTTGGGGGTGGGGGTCTCTGTGGACCTCCCCTCCACTTGCTATAAGAGGCTAGTCGGGGGGGTGGGGGGAGTTCCCTCCATCCCTGCTCTGAGAGTGTGAGTGTGGGGGGAGGGGTTAAGGATCGGGGGAAGAGAGCTGGGAGCAGGAGTAGCCAGCAGCCAGGAGACCTGTCTTTCCTGGAAACCAGAGGCAGAATGCCAGAGGCAGGCTTTCCCAAGCAATTCCCAGGCCCAGTGTATGTGTGTATGTAGGGGCTCAGACCTGAGCTCAGCAGATCCGACAAGTACCCATAATCCACACCCCCTCCCAGGTCCTGCTGGCCACAGAGCTCCTGAAGGGATTGTCTGCCTTAATACTAGAGGTGAAACGTCCTCAGTTGTGCTGTGACTTCCATTGTCCCCCTTAATTCCTACACCAGCCCTGGGAGATGATCACTGTCACCATCCCTATTTCACAGATGGGGAAACTGAGGCTGAGGGAGGCTGTGAGTCACCCAAGGATGAAGACTAGGCAGAGGCAACTTGCACGCTCTTAGCCACCTGGCAACATATACCATCACCACCCCAGCCCCACATCCAGGCATCCCATGCTGGCAGAGGAAACTGGCTAGAGGGGGCCCTCGGGCCCTGAACAGTAAGCCCTGCTATGGAGCCTCTGAGAGCATTGCTCCCACTATCACAAACACTCCCAGGAGGGTCTGCCTTTTTCTGCCTATCTCCTTGGGCAGGAAACTCAGCCAGGAGAGAGATAAGGAGAAAAGAAAGGTTGGGGGAGGCCATGGCTGCTGCCTCCCACACACAAGGCAGGAGAATAGAAGGAAATGGCCAGAGAGAGGCAGTGTCTGTGTTGGTGGGGGAGGTAGCATGGGGGGGATGAAGAGTTATCATCTATAAATAACCCTACCTCCAAGATCCCCAGGGGAGATCCGGAAGAGCTTGAGGCCAGAGGACCTGGTCTCTGTGGCTGGCAGTAAGACCAGTGACCATTAGTGTCAGCCTGGGTTTCAGATCAAAGGGCCAACTGAGGATAATGGCACGACCAGGACCCTCCCCCTTGCTTCCTACTTGAAGTCGCTGCTCTGACCCTATAGTTGGCCAAGCAGGTCATGCATTCTTGCATCTTCCATGCCTTCTTGAATCCCTCTATCAATACAACTATTTGTTCAGTCATCCCTCCATTCAACCACTCATTCCCAAGCCCCCTCATCTGTACATCTATCTATCCTGCCTCCCTTCCTACCTCTGAGCCTTCCCATTTTCTGTTCCTTCTCTCCACAACACTCTTCCTTCCCTCTTCACCTTGCTAACTTGTCCTTTAGGAGCTGACAGCTTCTTGACTTTTCCTTTATGGTGGCAAGATGGCTCTCATGCCTCCAATCTTACATTGATGGAGGCAGCAAGGAAGGTGGGAGTTTGGCATGATTTGGGGGAGCCAACCAACAGCATCTGCTAAAAGACACTGACTAGCCAGAAGAGATTAAAAAACTGTGGAATGCCTTTTGTTTTTTACCCCGCCCTCCTTTTGTTTTAAATCATCTATGAGCTGCCAAGTCCTGTTCATTTTAACTCCATAAGACCCTCCTAGTCTGTCCCCTGATTGTCATCCCTTCTGCATGGCCTTGTCAGGGCTACAAGGCCACCGTACCACAATAGCCTCCTAGATGGTCTCTCAGGTTCCTGTCAACCTCCCTTCATCCAACAAAGCTCACTGAATCCCTATGATGTGGCAAGCACTGATCTAGGCATTTGGGATATTTCAATGAACAAAACCAAGAAGCCCTGCCCTCATGGAGCTTACGTTCTCACAGGAGAAAGGAAGTAATAAACAATCACCATAAGAAATAAGGAAGTTATCTAGATATGGGACAGTGGGTGGGCGTGCAATTTTAAATTTGGTGGCTGTTGTGAGTTGAATTGTGTCCCCACACCCAGATTTTATTTGTTGAAGTCGACATGTCCGCCCCTACCTGAGAATATGAGCTTGTTGTAATGTGTTTAGTTAAAATGAGGTCATTCTGGGGTGGGATGAGTCCATACTAGGTCCTTATAAAAAGGAGAAATTTGGACACATACATATAGGGACAATGCCATGTGAAGAAGGAATATCAAAGATTACCAGCTAAGGAATATCAAAGATTGCCAGCAAACCACCAGAAACTGGAAAAGAGCATGAAACAGATTCTCCCTTCCAGCTCTCAGAATAAACCAACCCTGCCGGCTCCTTGATTTTTAGACTTCTGGACCCTGGAACTGCCACCATACATTGTTTAAGCCACCCAGTTTGCATCACTTTGGTATGGCAGCCTAGGAAACTAATAGAGTAATCTGGTGGGCCTCCTTGATAAGATGGCTTTGAATGAAGATGTGAAGAAAGTAGGTGTGAAGGCAGTGAGAATATCTGGGGGAAGAGCATGCCAGGAAGAAGGAACAGCCAGTGCAAGGGCCCTGAGGCAAGCACTTGCTGGAAGTATTTGAAGAAGAGCAAGGAGGCCACAGTGTAGTAAGGGAAGGATGCAGAGTTGTAGGAGAGGGCACCAGAGAGGTGATGGGTTAGAGAGTAGATGATGTAGGACTCGGGTCATTGCATAGACTTTGGCTTTTCAGCATGAGATGGAGCCACCAGAGTTTTGAGCTGGAGGGTGACATGATCTGACTTAATATTTTAACAGGATCACTCTGGCTGTTGTACAAGAGACCTGGGGTGGAAGTAAGTAAGGGGCGTGGGAAAACAGTAAGGGAGGGGCTATTGCAATAGCCCTGGTAAGTGATGATGGTGTCTTGGATGAGGATGGTAGTGGTGGGAGTGGGGAGAAGTGGTCGGATTCCAGGCACATTTTGTAAGTGCAGCTAACAGGATTTCCTGACAGATCAGCTATAGGGGGTGAAAGAGATGAGTCAAGGTTTTGGGCCTGAGCTCCTGGAAGGATGGAGTTGCCATCAACTGGAGAAAGAAGGCCATGGTTCTTCCTGCTTCTTTCAGGTTTTGAGGGAAGGGAGGGAAGATCAAGAGTTCAGTATTGGACATGTTAACTTTATAAGTTCAAACTCCTGTTCATCTTCAAAATGGCTGCCAGCATGATGTTTCTTTAACAAAAAGCAAACACACAAATGAAATGAATGAACAAACAAACAAACACCCTAGTTGGCTAACGTATAAAGTCCCAACTCTTTAGCATGGGTGGAACAGTCTTTTAAAAAACCTGTCCAAATACATCTTCCCAGCTCTTCTCTCTCGACCCTTTCCATGCTCCTTATGCCTCCAGCCTCCGCTGAGCCTATTGCAGCTCATTCATTCATTCATCAACTCACTCAGCGTTTGTTTAGCATTTACTTTGCCAGACACTGAATTAAGCATCGAGGTTATACCAGCGCTCATGGTGCTCACTGTTACCAGCACTATCACATTCTTCCACACCCCAGTACCTTTGCACAAGCTTTTTTATTTGCCTCAAACCCCAGTTACCATTTTTCTCTGACCCTTGTTTACCTTGTAAGGCCCAGCCATTACCCTCTCCTCTGGGGCACCTTTTTAATGCCCTAGGCTCAGGGAGGCTGGTGTTTCAACCTCTGTCCCTATCATCTTTGGGGCTTCTCAAAGGCAGGGACCTGTCTTTATTCAGCCCTTTTTCTCCAAATGTTTGATGAATGAAAAATTGAATGATTGAATGAATGAGTGTTCGTAAGGATACAGCAGCTTTCGTCTTGGTCTGACCCACACTTGGCTGATGGTGTCCCGGTCATGAACGCAGCTGAGATGAGCTGGCCATGGGACTAAATTTTTTTTTTTTTCCAAAAGAACTGCCAGCAATGTCCTTTGATAATTGTATGGTCTCTTAGAGAATTGTGGTGTGTTCTCTAGGCTCAAGTCCACTGGAGAAGAGCAGAGGGGCCTGTTGAGAAGCACAGTAGCCAGAGAGGTGTTTGTGGTCCCAGTTAGTCCAAGTCACCAGCACCAGCCATCCCCTGAGGCCTCTGAGGAAAGCTGAGGTAACCATGGCAACCAGGCACCAGAGCCAGGAGTAGAATGGAGCCAGGCCTACAGAGAGGCCTACAGGCCAGGCTAGGCTCCAGGGCCGTTCTGTGTTTGTCAGGGTGAAGGGACAGGAAGAGGTGAGGGGGTATCCCAGAGAGTAGGGCATGAATTGGCTGTGGGAAAGGGGGGATCTGTAAAGGACAGATTCAGGGTCCTGAGTTGATAAACTGTCCTTGTGAGTCATACAGTGCAGGGTTCTCTAGGCCCCAGGACCCTTCTCTGAGAATCAGGAAAGAAAGACAGTGTGAGAGCATATAGAAAGACTGACACCGGTAAAAGAGAGGCAGAGATTGGGGTGGGGGAGAGATATCACAGGAAGAAGGGGAGAAAGAAAATCAGATAACCTGTATAAAGAAAGTATTGACAAAGACAGAAAGAAAAACAATGACACAGAGACTGAGAGACACACAGAGAGACTGATGGAGAGACAAAGGGAAAGAGCTAATAAGAGATGTAGAATGAAAGAAAAAGGAGGAGGTGAAAGAGATAGGAGAAGTAGATACACAAAGCAGGGAGGTAAGAGAAAAATGAATCAGAATCAGTCAGCGAGGAACAGAGAGAAAACATCAGTGAAAAACAGACCAGAAGAGGAAAAAAAGAGACAGAAAAAAAGAGACAGAAGAGCCAACACCGAGATAAAGAAAAAGGAGCAAGAGTCAGAAATAGAGAGATTGGCAGGAAATGGGGAACGAGAAGATGGAAGCTGAAAGATGATCAGCCTCCAGTAAGTGGGTCTCGGGGTTCTTTCCCTACTTTGGAAGTTGCAGACGGACTGGGGTCACTTCTGCATTCACAGGGCAGCCTCGTGTCTAGCAAATCCCAAACGACGCAGCCTTCTCCATGATCTGTGAGCACCATCCCAGCGAGGGCCACATCCATTAGATTCACCATTCGATGCCCAGTGTTCACCTAGCATAGGGGCTGGCACATAGGTGCCACTCTAAAATATTGGATGGATGAATGAAACCTCTGATTTGAGGGACCATGTCCCATGTGTCTCTGAGAACCAGTGCTCAGTGGTGCAGGGAATCACAATGAAATCTTTTTAGCTGGGGAGGATATGCTCTTTGATATTTTTTCCTTTCAAGGATTTAGTCCCCTAACCCTGTTTTGCTAAATCTAATATTTATTGATTATTTGATTCATTTCTTCACTCACTAGGTATTTATCAAGCCCCTTCCAGGTGCTAGCTGCTATGAATTAAACACTGGACAAGGCCATCCCAAAGTGGCTGGTTCTTGCATACTCGGTCATGGGTTACTGCAATCTGCTATGTTGCAATCCTCTGAGCAGACCCAAGGTCTTGTAGCAAAGGTCGGCCTCTTAAAAAATGGAGCCACTAAGCAAACATTCTCAGGAGCTTTATGGAGTTAAGCTGTTTATGCTGGGGAAGCATTTCTAAAAACCGCACACTGGGTCTTTTATCCACCTTATAATTGGCTCCGGCTCCTGTGTCACTGGGATAAATCAGGCATAAGCCTGCCTCCAGGTTTATTAGAGGTTTACATATTTGGAATAAAAAGCAAGGAATCATCAAGCAGGCAGTAGCAGAGAAGGAAAACCTGGGAAGAAGAAACACTAGAAGGAGAGAAATGGACGGCTGGCCCAGGGGCCTTGGCCCTGGTTCTGCAGCAAATCAGTGGATGAATTTAGCTGCCACGTACCCCCTGTGATCTGAGAGGTTCCTCATCTGCAAAGAAAGCCGGTTGGGAACCTCACTTTTGATAAACTCAGATACTTCCCTCTTCCTCTCTCCTGGGAGTCCTTATGCCCTGCCTTCCTTTGTAAGCTCTCACACATCCTCTCTTGTCAGAATGCTAGATGGAGGTCGGCATACATCCCTGGGAAAAACAAGCAACAGTCACGGGAAAGCTGATCATTGTCCCATGCTTGTTAACGCAAGAGCAAGATATACTCCCTATTTTTTTGGTGGCCGGGTCGGTCTTCAGGGTCAGCTCAAATATTGGCACGTGAACTGTCTGTTCCCAGTAAATGAGTCAGTCAACATGTGAACATTAATTTGAGTAAGTGAATCAGTCTCACTCTAAAGAGAAAAAAAAAAGATGCTATTAAGCAGTGTGGACGTGTACCAACACACACACACAGAAACACACACACACACACACACACACACACTTCAGCACAGATATGTGCCATCACACACAGAGACATATGCCATTACATTTACACATATATACACACAGGCACAGGCATGTGCACATACAAATATAGACACACATGCATACACATAGCCATGGATATGTACCATCACACACACACATACAAGCACTGACATGTACTCACATGCACACATACACATAAGCATGGATGTGGACACACACAAGCACAGACACACTCACACACACTCAAGCCAATCATCATAGTTCCTTCCATCTCCAAGGCTGTGTGAGCCTCATGATGGGAATGAGGATCCCAGTGCACGTAATAGCATGTGATTTTTTTTCCCCCTGCAGTTGTTAGTTCTTCCCATTTAACAGATGGGGAAGCTGACCTAACAGGATAATGCTACCAGAGGCAGCAAGATAAAGTGGTTAAGAGCTCAGGACCTGGAGCCGAATTTGAATCCTGGCTCTCCCACTTAGCTGTGCAACATTTGTCAAATTACTTAGCCATTCTGTGCCTCAATTTTTCCCATCTGTGAAATGGGGATAATGACAGTAATAAATATCCAGAAAAATCTCAGAAGAGCACCTGACACATAACAAGTGCTCTGTAATGTTAGTTAAGTAAGGACCCCATTTCCAAGGAGCAGGAGAAGCCCCTGGAATCCTACTGTTTTGTGCATCTGTTCCAGGGACAGCAGACACAGAGCACATTTGTCAGTGAGAGCTTGACGTAGTGTCCTTTCTTTTTTTTCTTTTTCTTTTTTTTAGATTTTTTTTTTTTAAATTGGGAAATTGGGGGAGGGAAATAGCGTTGGGGAATCGGGGAAGGGGAACAGACAGTAGCTGTCCTTTTGTTCTTCAGTCTAGTTGCGGAGGATGCCGCCCCACTGGCCCATGTTGGTATCATCATTGCGCTCTTCCAGGATGAGGCAGATTGGTCGCCAGCCTCTGGATGGTCGCTCATCACGGCTATCGGCAGTTCGCGCGGCCTGCCGGCCACTCACGCTGGCTGCCGGCCACTCACTGTAGCCCATGGCAGCCCACTGCAGTAGGGGCTGCAGCCTACACTGTGGCCAGGGCTCGCACAGCCCAGCTCCAAGTGGAGCTGTTGTTAGCTGTAGAGGGCAGTGTCACTGGCCTTCATATGTGGGATCCGAACCGGGGCCGCTGGCATCCCAAACCAGCTCTTAACCAATGTGCCACTTGGCCGGCCCCGGTCCTTTCTTTTGAGCCTGGAAGTATATGATTTAGTAAGAGCTCAATAAAGTTCTTGTCCGCGTCCTTTGTGGCTTTGCCTTCCTGTAAGCACACAGTAGGCTGTCAATGCTTCATGTATCAAAGAGACTTGGTCTGCAAAGAAACTAAGCACAACAGTCTTGAATACATACTGTGTGCTTTCTGTAGACACTTAACGTGTGTTACTTCAATTAATCACCTCAAACCCCACGAGGTAGTTACTATCTCCATTTTGCAGAAGAAGAAACCAAGCTTCAGGGAGGTTAAGTGACTGGCCCACAGTCGCTTACAGTGGGGTGAGATTTCAGCCCAGGTCTAATCTACCCCAGACAAGAGCTGCAACGTTCTGACAACTGCACGGAAATTGGTCTGAATCACAGTTATTCCCACTGCTAGACTGTTAGTGACTCAGATGAGGCATGTCCTCTGCTCCTGGGCAGAAGAGCCCTTGGCCATGGACCCACCTAGGGCTTTCTGGCGCAACTCCTGGATGTTGCCTGAGGCCCCTGGTTGACCAATAATGTGTATTTGCCTTCCAATTTCTTTCTCTTTGGGGGTTGTTGGCATCAGAGTGCAGAAGTGGGGGACATAAGAGGCTCTGGGATTGGGAGCAGAGGTGTGGGGACTAACAGTTCGCAAAGGAGAGATGGTATTTGCCTGCAACTGAGGATCACAGAGCTTAAAATGAATCAGGTTTGGTCAAAACGACACTGGGAAGCAGGACCCAAACTCTCCCTAAACTCTGAAGTCAGCTTGCTGGCAGATTTCGGAAAGTCACCCCTGTGTAACCTGTGTTTTCATCTGTAAAATGGGAAAGCTGTTTTACAGGGTGAGTCTTCAATTTCAAATCAACTGAATTGTGTTGATTGTTCTCCATCAGTCATTCACACGAGGGCCAGGACCATGGACAGTCTTTATTCTTACTCAGGGTTGGGTGTTCAGGTACAGAGCCAGTCCCTGGCCCACAATGGTGCCTTCACAGATATGTGTGGCATAACTGAGTTGTACCGGCTTGTAATTTTGGCAGCTCTGCATGGATGATAACGGCGATTTAAACAAAGACTTACATTGGTTACACCCTTTCTGGTTCTCAAAGCCCCTTTGCAGACTATCACCGCTTCAATGTTTACAAGTGCCCTGTGGGGTAGGTGTTACCAGCTCTTTTTATAGAAGAGGAGAGGCTCAGAGAAGACAGGCCACTCTCCAGCCATGGTCACACAACCAAAAGTTCAATGCCAGGATGGCCCCAGGATTCCTGACCTCCTCCCTGCCCACCCCTCTCTCCCTCTCTCGTGAACGTATGGTCCTTATGGAAGTGAAATGAGAAATGTTTGAATCTCAGTTCTTCGTTTGCCAGGTGACTTTGGGCAGGTCTTTCTGAGATTCCCTCTGTGAAACAGGTTTCCTAGCCATCCCTATCAAATGGAGTTGTTTGGAGGGTCAAGGAAGCTGTTGTTCTAAAGTGCTTATCACAGAGCCTGACACACAATATGCATACCCCACATTAAAAGTTAGGAGTCGAAAGCACAGAGAGGCAAAGTATCTTGCCCAAAGCCACACAGCCGGTGAACAAAGGAGCCAGGCTTAGAATCTGGGTTAGAATTCTAACCTCACAACCTGAGCTTCTGCCCAAGTAAGCATTCCATGAATGGTAGTTACTAGCACTGTATTATTTAGTATCAGTTGATAAAATAAAGGTGGATGATGAAAGTTCAGCAGTCACTATATCTGGCAGGATCTATTCCCAGGGCTCTGCTTTCTGGAAAGTCAAGTTACCAGCACCAGGAGGAAGCTGGACTCTGGGCCACTTCCAGCACAGCCATCCTGAACCTAGCCCTTTTCCTGCAGAGGGTAGTGGGGAGGAAGTGAGCTCCATCCCTTTTTTCCAGCTGCCAGCCAGAAGCATTCCTGGGGGTGGAGGCAGACCTTGGCAGGCAGGCCCCTGGGCCTTGTACTGAAAACACTCAGAGGCCGGCCCTGGCCTGTGGGTATCTTGCTGGAGGGAGACAAAGAGAGAAAGGGGGTGATCCTTGCCATAGGCCCAGGCCCTGGAGAGTCAGGACCATATGCTTCAAACCCTGAAGGACATTCCTAGGACTTGCAAATTTATTTCTATGAAAATCATTGCGAAGATAAACAAATTCAATCACACTCAGCTGTACATTTAATGAACTGTCATTTTTTGGGGGAAATCATTTGCAAATTACATATCAAAAGAGATAATTCAGGAAAAAAATCAAGGAGGCGATGATTACATATTTAAAATGCGGACTGCCTGGGAAAGCTAGGCGGTAAGGTCAAGGTGCCTCCTGGGAAAGGATCTGGCCCGTCTAGCAACATCCAGCCACCCATTCATGCATTAGGCTCACCTTTATTGAGCATTTATTATGTGCTAGAGGCTGTGCTGAGAACTTTCCATGAGACTCCCGTGACCGCCCAATGCCAGCAGTGTGGTGATGAGTCCCATTTTAGAAATGCTTCAACTGAGGCTCAGAGAGCATAAGTGGCTGGATCAAGGAGCTACAGTTAGGAAGTGGCCTCCAACATCCCACTGACTGCCGATTGAGTGCCAGTTTCTGGAGAGCTGGAGGTGAACAGGGCAGGGCCCTAGTTCCTGAGAAGCACCTAGTCTAATCAGCCACAAATTTATAGATGTTAAGAGCAAGAGGTCACCCCTTCCAGTGATTTCAAATTCTTTTTAAATAAAGGATAGTTTCTCCCTGAAATCTTATGTGAGATACCATCATACAAAATAGATGAAGAGGGATTCTGATTCTAGCTAAAGCCAGGAGGGAGATTTCCCTCCCTCTCCCATGGTCCTTAGGTACCCAGGAGCAGACCCTACCAGGCCAATTTGAAACCAAATGTCTCATTTTATAGATGGGGGACACTGAGGGAAGGGAATTGTCAAGATCCCTGGGATTGGAACTCTGTCCTGTGGAGTTCCCCCCCAGGATGCTGGTGTGTGGGTGCTCACCCCAGGTGTCCCGTGTCCAGTGATGGGCACAGCATCTGGGCTGCCCAGCACTGGCCATGCCCTGGTGAGTTGGGGTTCTCAAGTGCCAGAGAAAACAGAGTCTAAGAGGCCCTTGGAGGAGAGGTGAGAATTTTCAAAAGAACCCTTTCTACTAGAGCCCCCCAAATCCAGGGACTTGAAAAGGCCCTAGCCTGGCAGGCTTTGGTTTGATGCCCAGCACTCTGACCATGACTAGGATCCAGTCCATGTTTCTTCCTCAGTTTCCCCATCTATAAAATGAAGTCGTTGGATTACAATGAATTATCCACAAGGTCCCTTTCAGAATGGGCGAATGGGGAGTCTAGAATCTTCAGGGCCAGCACATTTCTGGGTTTATGGCAACCTAGACTCCAATTGGTCAGCAGGGACCTTTACAGCACCTTCACTCCCTCCTGAGGACTGCTGACCCCTGTTCATGCCCCGCCCTCCCATTTTTCTCCCTTTCCTAGACTCTCCCCTCCTCATCCCCTCTCCTCAGTTCCCTGACAAACCACAACCTTGATTCCTTTCTTGCTTTTTCTCAGAGAAAAGCAGGGATCCTAGAGGTCATTTGTCCAAGCCCCTCATTGTACAGGTGGAGACACTGAGACCAGAAAAGAGAGTGACTTCCCCAAGGTCACCCTGCAAGAGGGAGGCCTGCTCTCTGTAACAGGATCACCTTCTCTTGTCCAGGACTGAACACTTGGGGTTCCTGGCTTTTGGCAAAAAGGACTTCTTGCCTAATACACTCTGAATTGTGTTTCCCAATTGTGGGATATCAGAGATCTTCGAAGGAGATTTAAGGTCTTGCATCCTTGGGCCTTCAGCACTCTGACCTCCCCAGGAATTGGGGGTGGGAAGTCCCTTTTCACTTCTCTCTCAGTCCTCTTGGTCACTACTTGGATGAGTCTCAGTTTGTTGCCAATGTGTCTTTAACACCTTTCAATCTTCCTTTTCAATAGAGAGTGGGCCCCTAGCTCAGCACTTTCCTTAGGCAGTTGTATCTTGCTGAAATTTTTTATTATTTTTTTATTGTGGTTAAATATACATTGTTGAAATTTAATAACACCGCTTTATTTTCATTGTATTTATTTTATGGTTACCTTCTATTTATAGTAATGTGATGCTGGTTTTCCATTTATGGTAATGATATAACATTTCTGTGTAAAACCAAGCACATTTAAGTAAAAAAAAAAATTGACAAAACAAGAGTTGATTTAAAGAAAGCTATTAGGCAAATGGTTCTATCTGGTATACAGATTGGGCTGGAATCTTGATGGAGGCAGGGGAATGGCTGAAATCTGGGGGACATGGACTTAGAACTGGGAGCTATCTTCCCAGCTGGGTGTCTAAGATGTCCAGTTGACTTGCTGGGTCCTCATCTCCTTGCACTCGCTTCCCCTACTTCCTCCTGCCTGCTTCTACCAATCCCCTAGACCCTTAGGAACGCCATCCCTCATCCTGTTGTCTCTGGCCTCCACTTCCCAGGCCCCAGCACCCTGACTGTATGCTCATGCTTTTTTCCTCTTTAAATTTATGTGGTGCCTTGTTTCCAAGGAGGCCCACACAGATAGCCTCTTCCAACAGCATTCCATAAACCCACGGGGTCTGTGGGGTTTCTCAGCTCAAAGGGTCAGCCTCGCCCCAGACCTGTTTTGGCAGCTGAAGGGGTGAGAGTGGAGCCGGAGGGCCCTTTCGCGGTTTCCCTGTCCCTGTGTTACAGAAATTGCACTATTAGAGATTTTCTGCCCCTTGGTTAAGCATCGCTCGCCCTAAGTCCATTTCAAAACGGCAGACCTTGTTGTTTTGCTCCCGGCTACACACTTCTACTCTATTAGCCCCTCCTCAATTTTCCCAGTGACTCAGTGAAACGGTTGAAAGGGCCAGACATTCTCAAAGTCCTTAGAGGGATGTATCCTTTTCCTGGAATGTGGCCAAGGAAAGACAGCGACTTCTTGCCCCTTGAAACTCTGCCCTGTGGCCTGACCTCACCGATATTCATATTCAAGACCGAAGTAGGTTCAACTCCTATCAGTCACTCTCTCAGTACAAATCAGTTGACCAAGGGGCCTCCTGGAGGCCTTCTGTGTGCTTGACTATCAGGGGCAGCATGCACTGGGTACGAAAGCATCAGAGCTGGGACTCAATTCAGAAAGAGCTGCCCAAGGAGGAGGAGTGGACAACCCGAGTCCCTCGCATCTGGGAGTCAGCAAGCGCTTTCACGTGCGTTCTCTGCTTTGATCTGCCTGCTTACCCATTTTGTCTGGGGCAGGCTGGGTGGGGAGCTGCTTTACAGAGGAGGTTCAGAGGTTAAATGTCTCAGTGAAGTCATGTGTCAGGGGCTGTGGCAGCAGTACAAAGATGAAAAGAGAAGTCCTGAGATTGGAGACATAGATCTGGCCTTTTGCAATCAAGTCATTTGCATCAGGGCTGGGGTCAGGCCCCTCCCTGATGCAACCTCCCCCTCACCCCCACCCCAGTCGCCCCTGTTATCTGCAACAGTCTAAAGCAGCTCAAGGAGGGTGAATCCCTCTGGCTTTCAGAAGGTACTCTCAGGGCTTCGGGAAGCCCAGGAACGAGGTCCGGATGGAGGGTCACCCCACCTCCAACTGTACCTCTGGGTCATGGGGAGGGGGCAACGTAAAGTTTCCCTGGAATAAATACTCCAGGTCTCGCGTGCCACTCTGCCCACTTTCCCAGCGGATCATCTGCATTGAGTCGGAATTAGGGCCCATGAGCAGAGGGGGGAGGCGGGCAGGGGGCGTAGGAAGGGGAGAAGGGCAGAAGGTGGCCCCAGTGCCCTCCCCCCCCAAAGCAAGGCCTGGATGCTGGACTGAAGGCGGAGGCCCAGGGAGGGAGGAGGTGAGGAGCAGCCTGCCGGAGACGTGCCTTCACGGCGGCCGCCACGGCAGCGGTGGCGGCGGCGACTGGAGACTGCACGGGAGGAGGTTTGGGGAGGGGAGGGAGCGCGGGGGAGAGGGAGGGACGGAGAGGTGGGTAGGAGGTGGGGCCGGCGGGCGGGCTGGCAGTTGCAGCTGCCGCCGGCATCTCGGGGGCTCCAGGCTGCGGGGCGGACGCAGCGCCGAGCGATCCACAGCCGAGCCGCGCGAGGCCGCCCGAGCCCCGAACCCCGAGCCCCGAGCCCCGAGGAGCGCAGCCGCGGCCGCCGCCTCGCACCAGCGGGTCCCTGGACAAGCCGCCGCCGCCGCCGGGAAGGCAGCCGGCGCCCGGCAAGTTGCGAGCGCGTTTCTCCGCCCGGGGAAAGTTTCCCTCGCGGCCGCCGGCAGGAGTTGGCGCGGGGTCCGGCCGCTGCCTCTGGAAGGTAGGGGGCTCCGCACCTCCGTGCGCCCGGCCGCTGCGCCCCCGGGGACTCGGAGATGCCAAGCACACTCCCCCTGGGAAACTGTTGGGCACGGGGGGGGGGGTTGGGTGGGGGTGGACTTGGGGGGATCCCAGGACGGTCCCGGGGAAGCCCTGAAACCAAGTTCTCCTTAAACTCGCCTGGGGAGGGTCCGGGAGATGTGCTCGTCCCCGAGACCTGCCCCGAATCCGCGGAGGACCGCGGGCTTCCCCCGGACAGGTGCAGCGCCAGTGGGCGTCGAGTGCGCTGGGTGGGTGAGTGGGGGGCGCCGGGAGAGGGGCGGGGGTGGCAGGTGTGGTTACGAGGCTCGGGGTCTCGGCGAAGGCTGCTTCCCGAGGGAGGGTGCGCGCGGGTCGGGACCAGGGAGTAGGAGCGACCATCTGGCCCGAGAGGGTTTCTGGGCCCAGCAGGGCGCTGAGGGCGTGCTGACTTCGGGGTCCCTGGCAGCGGGGCGGGGTGGGCGCGCCACGCTTTCCTCCCGGGCACCCCCCCACCCCTTGACTCCCTACAGGGTGCGTGCAGTTCGGGGAAACAGAGATTCCGTGGGGTGCTCGGTGGATCCGAGGGTTGGGCATGTCCTGATTTAGGGGGTGCAGTGAGAGTCCGCTTGGAGGGTTGGCGGGTTATCGTGCGGCTTCGCGCGGGCTTTGGCACCCGGCAGGCTGGAAGTGAGCTGGCTGCCGCCAGGGCGCGCCCTTCCCTGGCCTTTTCACCCACAGGAACGCGAGTCCCAGCTCCTGCGACAAACGCATTGAAAACCCAAGACAGACAGCCCCAGACCCTCCAACACACGACTCCGGGACGTCTCTCAGGGGAGCGTCCGGCTCCGCTTTGGGGCTGGGGAAGAGGAACCGAGTATGAGGCTCGGGGCCTCAGTTTAACTGCACTGTGTGCTGGAAAACGTGGCTGTCCAGGAGGTGGTTTTTCTGGGGGGACTGGCAGGGTCTATGGTTGAATGAAAACCTCACGCCCAGAAAAACAAACGAGAAAAACTACACCAGCAGCACATTTGTGTGGAGAAAATGGATGGGAGAATTAACTTTCGGGGGTTTCTTTGGAGTTGGAAATCCTAACCCCTGAAGGCACCCTTTCTGTAAAAGTTGTACTTTTGTTCCCTGGATCAGGCCGCATCGCTACATGCTGTGGCCCAATGAGGGTCTTGGAGCTTATCATATCCTTTCTTATCCTTCTGTTCTCGGAGCACAGATAAACTGGGAGGTGCAGCGTGGCGATGATGGGAACCCCTTGCAGACTTGAGCAGTCTAGGCTCAAGTGGTAAATTTCTCAGTCAACAGGCACTCTCCTTCCCCCAGTCCGGGGTCTGTAGGCCACATACCTCTGGTCTGGTGGAAATCTGCTGTGTGTCCCATTGTCTGACCTCAGGGGCCCTGTGTGTCCCTGCCAAAGCCTTGGGAAGCAAGGTGGCTGTGGGCATCTGTGAAGAGCGTCATCTTTGTCATGTGCGGGGCTGTTTGACAGGGAGGGGACTTTTGCCTCATTTTTCTCTCTAATTCCCTCCCTCCTCGGTGCACCCCAAGTGAGTACAAATGAGCAAATCAAAGATGGTGCAGTGGCCTCATAATGGCTGGGGAAGTTTTCATCATTCTCTTGGCTAGAAACTGTATGCTCATTGGGCCATCCCCCTCCAGTGTCCCCTGAGCCCTTTGCAAAAGTGATGGAAGCAGGGAGGACCCTGAAAGAAAGTTGAGCTTCTTGCTCTCGATGTAGCCCACCTACTATTTTTGTTGGGTGCTACCAACACGCTCTAGGACTGAGTTGTTCTAAAGGAAGATCAGCATGATTTTTACATTGAACAGAAGACGAGGGGGAGCCGGGAGACAGAGGAAAGGGTGGAGGAGCTGGTCTCTGGATGTGTCTTCAAGACATTCCATGGGGCTAGAAAACAAAAGGATTTTTTGTTTTGTTTTTAGTGATTCTTGTTTTTTTTGTGGAGGGAAGCCTGCCGGGAACAGCCCTGCCCTTGGAACCTGGATGTGAGCGGGAGGCCCAAGGCCTGAAGCCCAAGGGCTGGCAGCTCCTGTGTTCCACTCATTCTCTCTGCACCCTCCCCCTTACCCACCCTCTCTTGTCCCCACACACAATGTACCCTGAAGAGAAGAGAGAACTGAGCCCCTGGGGCTGCTGACATCCATGTTTGGACTTAGCATATGATGTGTGAACTCAAAGTGCCCCCAGGCACTTTGCTGACCTCTGATTCAGCAAAATTTCAAGTCTTGGCCACTCTGTGTCCTTGTTGCCCTGTCCCGAAATCCATTTAAATGGCTGACCCTCAGGGTATCTTTACCCAACCCAAGGCTGAAATAACAGTGCATCAGTGAAAGTTCTAGGGCACTTTCTAGAAGCCAAAGTTCATCTGGAGTTGGAGTTAGGATATCTTGGGTTGATCCCCAAAGCACCCCACTCTCTCTAAAAAAATTCCAGGTCAGCTGGGAAATAGCTCCTTGAAAAGCTAAATGAGGTTTTAATGGTCTGAGGGGGGTGGGGTGCTGGGCAGGGACAGGTGTGCGAGGGGATATGGAGGCAAGGGCTTACAGCAGGGATTTGTGGGAAGGGGTCAGAATGGGAGGAAACAGCAGATTCAAATCCAGCTCTCATGGATCATCATTGTGGCCTTGGGCAAGTCATTCACTTCCCCTCTTGAACCTGCTTTCTCATTCTGTGAAATGAATGTCCTGGCCCAGAAGATTCTGAGGGGCTTTGCAACTTAGGAGAGCCTAACTGTTTAGGGTGCTAGGCATCCCCGTTCTGCCTTCGGTCCAGTGGAGGTCACCTTTCTTGGCTGTCTTGCCCTGCCCTGCCCCACACCTGCTTAGCAAAGTGAACCAGGCTCCTGGCCTCCATCAGATTGTGGTTTGGGGGTAGAGAGGGTAATGTCGGTGTCACCTGAGAGCCCCATATCTGTCTGCAGGCTCTCACTTTGCCTTTCCCCCAATGCATGTCCTGCCCTCACTCTCTCCCTTTCCCTGGGAAGAGCAAGTGTTGGTGGCTGGGCTGCCCCTTTTAGGGTCCCCTCTTTCCAGAGGGCTGCTTTTCTGGCCTATTTCGTCAGCTGTTGAGAAGAAAATCAGGGACATTTGTTCATGCTCCTCTGGGACATAGCAAAGGGAGGGAGGGGTCTTGGAAACCAGCACTTTGGCCCCTCCCCAGGAGCAGATGATGGGCTGAGCGGGTATTTCTGCAACTTGATGCCATTGAGCAAACCTGCCAGCTTGGGCTCCTCCTGCCGCACAGGCTGGCACCTTGGACCTGCATCAGCACTCTGCTGCAGGGAGGGGGAGCAGATAATGAAACACTTATTAAAATCAGAGGGAGCGGGATGATGAGCATCAGTGTTTGCAGCTGGCAAAGCAGGTCTTTCATCTAGGCACTTATCTTAAGGTCCAACCCTTACCCCTTCTCTGCACCCCAGATTGGTGCTTTAATTAGTGACTAAACTACTTGGAGATGAGCAGAAACATGTTCGCTGTCAGGTGTGTGTGTGTGTGTGTGTGTGTGTGTGTGTGTGTGTGTGTGTGTGTGTGTTGTGTGTACATACTAAGGCACAACAAGATGGTATGGAACGGTGACTGAATTAGGAGTTAGGAGGCTTGTGTTCTAGCCCTTGATTCTGTTACAAATGGAGCTGTGTGACCTCGAGTGAGTCACTACCCCTCTCTGAGCTTCAGTTTCCCTATGTCTTTAGAGGCAGCCTTATGTGGTAGTTAGGCTGCCTGGGTTTGAATGCTGGCTTTCTCCTCCTTATTAGCCATGTAACCCTAGACCAGTCAACCTCAGTCTCCTGAGCTGTAAAATAGGACTGATAATACCTTATTGGATTGTTGTGACTAGTCATCCAGATGAAACATATAAAGCACCTAGCACAGGGTCTGGCACAGTAGATGCTTAGTTGATAGTCACTGTCATCATTGTCATTATTGTCATTGTTACTTTTATGGTGAAGTGGGGGGATTAACTTTGATCCTTCCCAGTTCTGATCTTCTGGGGCGTGGTACAGTGTGTGTGTGTCTGTGTCTGTGTTAGGGATGAAGACAAGGGCACACGAAATAAATTGCTTTTTTGTTTTCTTTCTTCCTTTCCCTGTCTCACTGAGGGACTCCTGAGTTAAAATCTTGTGAGTATTCTCACGCTAGCTCTGTCCCCATGGCAGGAAGCCCAATTTGACGTCACTGAGAATATCCTGGTTTCTGGCACTTGAGGGATGATATTTCATCAGCTCGTATTTGCCCATCCTTTCTCTTCCACCCTTTGTTTCCCACCCTGAACCAGTGTACGAAGACCATATGTGCAGATAATGAATTTAAGCTGATACGCAGCTCTCAGATTCACCCAAATAAAAGGCCATCTTCCTGGAAGACACTTGACTTCAAAATAAATAATCTGGCTCCTCTGCTACGTTGCATTATATCTGGCCGGCCCTGCTTTCCTCTGTGTTATGCTCCTGAGTCTGTGGCAGGGACGTGGGCCGGGCCAGGTCTGTGGTCTAAGGCTCTGGACTGTATTAGCTATCTTGGCTGGGGGGCAGCCTCCCCGGGCTGTCCCTCTGCCTCCGCCCCCCCTCTGGCGCGGCTGGTGCTCTGAGTCATCCCAGTGATGGTCTTTATGATGACAGACACTTGGGGAGTGCTC
Organism: Aselliscus stoliczkanus; assembly: GCA_033961575.1. Taxonomy (NCBI): domain Eukaryota; kingdom Metazoa; phylum Chordata; class Mammalia; order Chiroptera; family Hipposideridae; genus Aselliscus; species Aselliscus stoliczkanus. The sequence continues at coordinate 121,480,560 of CM066736.1, forward strand.
ACCATCAGCCTGGAGCTAACCAACACTTTCTCTCACCTCCACCCTCAAGGTTGGTGCAGATGCTGCTGTCCCCATTTTACAGACGGCTCAGAAAAAATCAAGAGAGTACGTGGTGGGACTGGGACGTGGTCCTAGGTTGATCTGATTCCCCACGCTGTGCTCTAAGCCGCTGTGTAACCTTTCCTATTGTTTCAAAATCTCCTGTGATTCCACCAAGCCTCAGGGAAGATATCCCTGAGATTCAATCAGGCCCCTTTCCTCTGTGCTTTTGATCATTTTCCAGGCTCAGAATGCTATGGAATTCCCTCATCATCCTGTCTGTTTACTCAGCCATCCTGGGGACAGTGAGGGGTAGGAGTTTTTTGGGGCAAGACTGCTTCCAGGAGGGGAATGATCTTATTAAGCAACAAAAGGTTGTAATTGAAAGAGGATGTGTGTTGGAGTCGCAGATCTGCATTTGAATCTTGTTTCTGCCACTTACTGGCTATATGGCTCTGGTTTCTTTATCTGTGAAAATCAGAATAATAGCAACAATGATACTGTTAAGTAACACTAGCTGCCACAGCAGATGACCCCAAACTCTCCGTGGCTTAGCACTGCAGGCTTAATTCTCACTCACATTACTTGTGTAACATGGATCTCTGCTCCATGTGGGTGCTCAGGAACCAGGCTCTAGTCACTCCGCCATCTTTGTCGCTACACCTGGATTATGTGGCACCCACAGTTGCTGTAGAAGGGGAAGAGAGAGATGGAAAAGGCACACTCACACTAACCTGCCTCACCCAGGAGGCAACATACATCACTTCAGCTCCAGTACTTTGGGCAGAACTGTCACATGGCCCCCAATCAGCTACTAAGGGAGGCTGAGAATGTAAGAGGATGGATATTTGCTGAGCACTAACTCCCTCCATTTACATGTCCCTAATAGAGTACTTTGAGCATTAATTGAGAGGATGCATTTAAAGCTTCTAGCATCGACCTGGTGCACAGTCCTTAAAACATGGAAGCTTCCTTTTCCTAATAATCCCTGATGTGCTTTGCTCTTTATAGAATGTGTACACGGAATTATACCACTGGGCAGATCATATAGTACCTATAATACACTGGAGGGAGGTGGGGCTTAGAGAGGTGAAGGGACTGGCAAATGAATAAACACACAGCAAGGGCATTAAGCTGGCCCTTGCCTTTTAGCCCATTGCTCCCATGACCTCCTTTGGCTTACTGCATTGTACTGCTCTGAGAACTTCCAGAATCCTCCAGCACCTGCTTCTGCTCCTATTTCCACCTCCCATATTGTAATGTTGTGGAGCTTCTGTATTCATCTTATGTGTGTGCATGGGGCAGGAGGAGAAGGGGCCGGGGAGGGGAGGCTGCGGGAGCTATCCAGGAGCTGAGGGAGAAGCCTAGGGGCGTGAGGTGAGAGAAGCCATACTTTTAGATGTTCAAAATGAAAGATATAGGAATTTGGGCCCTACACACACTCTTTGGGAACTGCTGTGCATTTAAGCTTTAAGGTGTCCCCCAAATGACATACAAGGGTACCTGTGTTTCCTCTCTCACCTATGCAGCCCCATGCTGGCCCTCATGGCATTGGCCAGGGAAGGAGAGGGGGCCTGAGGAGGCTCTCCAGCCCCTTTTTCCTGCAGACAGTAAGATGGCCAGAACTAGGTTTGGGTCCTGACATCCACTGGGCACTTGTTCATCTCGCTGAGCCTCAGTTTTGTCCTCTGCAAAATGGGAAGAATATGGGAAAGCTAATTAAGTGCCTGGCACATAGTAGGTCTCAACACATTTGTACATCTCTCCCCTCCCACTGGAGTCAGAAGGAAGAGATGTCTTTGGCAAGGCACGCCCATCCCTAACGACCGTCTCTTGGATGGAGAGGCACTGGGTATCCATCCCCGCCAGCCTCTGGCTGAGCTCTTAGGTTGAACTATCATAATATGACTTCCATTTGAAATGGGTGAAGATATGGAGTCCTGGCCCTTAGATGTAGGCCCATCTTTGCCTGTCTAATTTGCGACTCTCAGTGTGGGGCCTGGGGGCTGGTGCTGAGAGAGGTCCCCTCCTGTGTTGCTGCCTCCTGCTGGAACAGATTGCAGCACTCTCCCTGGCCAAGTGCGCCTCAGCTTCCTGGGGGAGCAGCCCTGCAGCCACCTGGTGCCTGACATTTAGGGTGCCCTCTAGCAGGGTAGACTCAGGGTTCTCATGTGCTGTGGGCTTTTAGCTCCTAGGGGAATGAGGCATTTCTGCAGCCAAAACAGAAACACGCCTGGAATAACTGTCCCCGTGAACAGACTCTATGGGAATAGATGGTGGGCTGGACACTGGAATGGGGGGGTGGTCTTTGGGAAAGGCTGGCTCCCCGAGACAGGGTTCTGAGGTGGCCCGTTGACCCATTGGGCATAGTGGACACTTGTGGGCATTGCATAAATTGGCCTTTCTCTGCAGCTGCTACCAAGATGCTAGGGACGCACGCTGACTCCCGGCTTCTCTGAGAGGCACTGGCAGGGACACAGGCCAGCGAGGCCTGTGAGTTAGCACCGTGTGGTTCCTCAAACAGACCTCATTTACTCCTACCCCAAGACCTTGGCTTTTCAGGAACACTTGGGACAGGGCTTTGGAGCAGTTCAGGAGCCCCATGAGGCAGCGTATAGCTTTCCTGTTGCTACTGTAACGAAGTGACACACACTGGGATCTTCATGCAAGATGTTTATTCTTTCATAGTTCTGGAGGCTAGAAGTCCAAAATCAAGGTGTTGGCAGGGCTCTTGGGAGCCTTCTTCCTGCCTCCCTTCTAGCTCTGGTGTTCATTGACAATCCTTGGTGTTCTTTGACCTTGTGGACCCATCACCCCATTCTCAGCCTCTGTCATCACATGGTGTTCTCCCAGTGTCCGTCTTTCTTCTTATGAGGATACCAGTCATATTGGAGTTGAGTCTAATGGCCTCATCTTAACTTGAACTTGATTACATCTGCAAAGACCCTATTTTCAAATAAGGTTACATTCACAGGTACCAGGCGTTAGAACTTCAACATCTTTTGGGGGTTCACAATGCAACCCATAACAGGTGGGAGTATATTATGGACCCATTTTACAACCAAGGACACCAACCCAAAGAGGTTAAGTAATTTTGCCCGAGTTCATAAATCTATACAACTAGTCAGTGATCGGTAAATTAATCTCTGTACATTTCAGCTTTCTTATCCATAAAGTGGGGATTTATACCCACCTCGTGGCCTAGTTATGAGCGTCTATGGAGGGAACTGCATCCAACACACTTTGTCCACAGCTAAGCATTTGTGAGATGCTGTTGCCCACGTTTGCTCCCTCTGGACAGCCCTGGAAAGGTCTGGGTGTTCAGTTTGGGCTCAGAAAAGAGCGATATATAGGAATTGTAACTGCAGACAGAAATGGTTTCTAGAAATCATGATTTGAAACAATTGCGTGATAGACACCATTTACATGCTTTCAACGTATCTCTCTGGAGTTGTCTGCCATCTCTTCCATCTCCTCTCAAGTTGAGAATCTCTGGTTGAGGTGAATTGTTCTCGCTTGCTATTTATCCTGGGTTCACCTTTAGCACTGGGAATCACTGTGACTTTTGCAAGTTGAGCTCCTCTCTCCAGGTGCAGTATCTGGGCATCTCTGCATGAGGAGGGGGCCTAGGAGGGAAAGCAGACAAAGTCCATCTTGCAGGGGCCCAGGAGGGTTTGAGTGTTCAGATATGCAGCCTCGCCTCCATGCAATGAAAGCAGAGGAGGCACCGTGCCATTGAGGGTCAGGAGTGTGGCTTCTGAGCATAATGGCATGGGTTCAAATCCCAGTTCAGCCATGAACCTTGACCTTTGACAAACTACTTAACTCCTTTGTGCCACCATTTCACGTTAGGGTTTTATGAAGATAAAATACGATTAAAATGCATAAATGTATCTCTTAGGATTGAATGTGGCTCTTCAAAAGTATTCAGTGAATGTTAGAATTATTTTGATTATTTTATTTCTTATCTGTTTCCCTTAATGGAATGAGGGCAGAAACCTGTCTGCTTTGTTCTCCATGGAACTTGCTGGGTGTATTGCTCAGTGATTGGGATTGGATGGATGTTCAGTTCATACCTGCTGAATGAATGAGTGAAGGAATGAATCTTTAGTCTTAACCTCTTTGGGACACCTTCCTCCTTGCCATGCATGGGCCCTCTACCCATGGGCCTCTCTTATCTAGAGACACCGCGGGAAACAACCAGTTGGGAGCCCCGGGATGCCAGGAAAAACTCAGAAAAGGTACTTATCTATGGGAGCGGGGGCAGCACAGGCCTCCCCATGGAGTGAAGTACAAATGGAAGTTTGGAGGATGTGGAGAAGCTGGGGAAGGGGAGTCTGGAAGGTCGTGTTGCCACAGGACACAGGCTGTGTGGTGGCCCAGTGGGTAGAGCCACATCTGTGGTGTTGCGTTTTCCCATGACGTATAGGGGAACAGAAGGACACAGCCAGCAGAGACACTGCTGCACCCCCAGACACACGGAAGGGAGGCCAGTCCTACTCCAGGGCTGTTACCTAACAGGTGTACCTCATTCGAGGCCGCTCTGATCTATACAATGCCAGCTGGATCCGAGGGTCCTCATTCGATTCACAGATAAATTAACTCTCAAATTCCCATTGCTCCCTCCTGCCCTAAAAATAAAATTCGATTTACCGAAGTTCAACTTACACACTTTGTTAGGGAAAACATCTGTTGTGTAACGTGATCATGTTAGCCATGTGGCTGGAAACCTTTCAATGGATGCTCACTTGTGTTCAAAAGGCTTTCTCCGGCAGCCTCTGTCCCCTCCCCCTTCCAAGCCTTTTTCTCTCTGTTCTGGTCCACCTGCTACCTTGCTTCCTTTTCTTGTCCCCACCCACACTGGGCTACTCTACATGCTCTCCTCCCCCAACCCCTGCAATACCTATTTTCCTCCTTCTTTAACTACCTGACACGTCCTCAGCCTTGGGAGCCCAGTGCCTGCATCACCTCCTCCAGAAAGCCCTCCTGGACTCCCAAGTGGGCCAAATTCCCCACCAGTTGACTCCAGATTGCTCCACCATCTCCCCCTCAATGTGGTTTCATCACAGTTGGGTGAAGGTTGATGCGTCTTTGTGGTTATTTAATGCCCATCTCCCTGACTCTAGTATAAGCCCCAGAGGGCAGGGACCCTGTCAGTCTTTGCTCATCCTTGTATCCTAGGTACCCGGCAGGAGCTCAGGTGCCTCCCTCCGTTTGTTCCCCTGCAGCCTAGTGTTTTTCAGATCAAGAGCATGGCTAACATGTATTGGTCACTTGCAGTGTGCCAGGCGCTTACGAGTCCACTGTCACCCAATAGATTGGCTTACAGTCTGAGTTCTACTGCTCACCAGCTCCGCAGCCTTGGGCAAGTTCCTCGGCCTCTCTGTGCCTCATGTTCTCATCCATAACATGGGGCTGAAAATAAAACCTAATTTATTGAGCTGTTGTGAGGATTAAAGGAATTAATTCATGTCAAGTTTATTTCCTCACCATTTTGGAGGCTGGAAGGTCAAGATCAAGGTATTGGCAGACCTGGTTTCTTTTGAGGTCCCTTTCCTTGGCTTGTAGACAGCTGCCTTCTCATTGTGTCCTCACATAGCCTGTCTTCTATGCACGTTCTTCCCTGGTGTTTCCTGGGTGTTTCCTCTTTTTATAAGGACACCAGTGAGGTTGGAGTAGGACTCACACTAAAGCCTCATTTTAACTTAATCGCCTCTTTAAAGGCCCTATCTTCAAATACAGTCACATTCTGAGGTACTGGGGGTCAGGGCTTCAAGATATGAATTTGGAGGAACACTGTTCAGCCTGTAACACCCTCTAATTTGGTACTGTGATTATCCCCATTTTATGGCGGAGGAAACTGGGGCACAGAGAGGTTAAGTAACTTGCCCAAGGTCACACAGCTGGTAAGCTGAGATGTAGGAATGCAAACACAGGTGGTCTGAGCCCCAAGCACACTGTCAAGGTGGCCCATTTTCCTGGCCATGCGCCTCTGCAGGAAACCAGGGTCTTCCCAGTTGGAGCCAGTTTGTGTCCTAACAGCTAGCCCTGGGAGGAAATAGGATCTATCTAGGTAGGGGTTTCAGAGGCTTCTCACCTGGCCCCTTGCTCCCTTCCAGCCCTTAATCCCTCGTTCAGTGGTAGCTACCAAAACTTTGAGAGAATTGGGACCTATCTTTCTGAACCCAGGCTGAGAAGGGGGTCACGATGAGGTGGGAAGGAAGTAAGAGGGTCCCAGGAAGTGAGGGAGATTACCAATTCCAGGGTTTACTCCCTCTCCAGAGGTCATTTATTTGATTTTCCAGTTCTCAGAAGTTCTTTGAAAAGAATCACATGTTACTGGGAAAGGCTTAGGAGGAAAATAATCAGAAAATATGGAAATAGAACAAAAGCCTATTTAAGGGAAGCTCTCAGTCTTCACCCAGTCTCCTCGCCCAGAGACAACCAGTGTTCCCAGCTTCCTGTCTCTCTTGAATTGTTCCTTGGGTAAATAAGCATATCTGTGTATACAGCACCTTCCATTTTGTATACCTGGTGATGTTACATACCTTCTACTCCGCATTTTACATTTCCCCCCAACACTTTTTCTGCATTAGCACATATACTTCTGCCTTATTTTAGTTGTGTATCTCCAAAAGCCTACGGTGAGCAAGGATCTGGGTACAAAATAGTTTATAAATGAGGTTGGTCCCACAGGCATGAGTGGGCAGAGAGGGATAAAAGGTGCGATAATAAACAGCCTACTGCTGTGGGTTACTGGAGATCTACCCCACTGTGGACTCAGCCAGTGATTGTGTGGAGCTCACCTCAGAATTGTACCAGGGAGCAGTCATCAACTTCCGTCTCTCATGGCTTGAAGGTTGTTCCTGGTACTTCTAGCCTCCTTCAGGCCAAGAGACTGCAGCGGGTCTTGAGTAGAGGTTACCAGTGAACAGAACTGTCCCCTGAGGCTATGGGGGTGAAGGGGGTGTCTCTGGGTGGACCACGAAGTGTGGGAGAGGCACAGCTCATGTGTCTGCTACTTAGCACATCCTTTCGTGATAGATGCCTGATACCTACGTGGATAGCCATGATACGCTGCCTGATTCCCTAGTGATGAACTGGAATGCCTTTCTCACACACAGCCCTTTCCCAACGCACCACCAAGCAGACAACCTGTGCAGATCACCTATTGTGGATTGGCTAGCTGGGCCAATGGCCATCTCCTCTCCTATAGTTGCTTGACCCTCTCTGGTCTCTGCGCATCCCTGCTTGGTGCCCACAGATGTCACTTTGACCCTTTCATCTCATGGGGTTCAGGTGCCTGGGTCAGGTGGGCGCCTGTGAAAGAGACCTCGGGCCCTTTCCAGCGGACTTGTGAGAGGAAAGCCAGCTGGTCACGACAGAGGGTGAATTCCACCTTCCTCCAGGGTCTTCTGCTGACAGATCAAAGGGCTTTTTGTTGTTGTTTTGTTTTCCTTTCTAGTGGCGTCTTGCTGGGGAAGCAGGGTGTGGAGCCAAGGCAAACAGAGCGACCCCTGAGGCCGCTGCTGTGCCCGCTTTTTGTGCAAGGCTGAGTGAGATGGCGGTAGGGCTGTGGAACTGGGGAGGGGCTAGAACTGGGGCCACAGGTGGGAGCTTTCCTGGAGCCCTTCCCCGCTCTGAGCCCAGAGACTAGATGGGAAAACCGGGAGGGCTGACCTCAGAGCCTGTTGGGTCCCAGGAGGCCTGGGCATGCAGTAAAACCATGGAATTGGGGGAATGGGTGAAGGTGCCAAGAAAGCTGAACTGCAGCCTAAACCTCCCCCGACTTGAATTGTTGTCCCTACTGTTCCCCAACTAAAGAGATGGGGACTGCACTGGACTAGGAGTCCAGGAAGTCAGAGTTCAGACCCTACTTCTGCTTTGGCTTGAGCTAGCTCCCGTTTCTGATGTGGACTTCTGACGTCTTATCCACACACTGGGGGGTGGGCTGCTAGTTCTGTGGGATCTCCTTCCAACTCTAGAGTCACCCGTTAGAGTCTGGATCAGGGACTCTGACCAAAAAGCCTTGAATTTCCTGGTGAAGAGTGCTCAGGAAGTTCAGGCGTGATTGTTGATGGAAGTGTGTGTGTGTGTGTGTGTGGGGGGGGGGGGGGTGTTTGTTCAAATAAATTAAAAGCAAAAGAGGAAAATTCATCAGCATTATTTTCAATAGCTGGGATGATATGCATAATTTTTCCTCCTTTTCATTTGGTAATTTTTCCTTCTCAAAGTAGTTTGAAGAAAGAGTCTGATGATTTGCTGCACAATGAGCTCAAATAAAAATATTCTTTTTAAAAAGTGGTTGCTATGTAATTGAATTGAAATCATGGGCAATTTTTTTTTTCTTTCCTGAGTAGCCCAACCACTGTTCAAACATCATTCAAACCTGTTTGAGAGGTGTGTGTGTGTTTGTGTGAGAGTGTAAAAAAAAAAAAAGATCTCACCAATGAAGCCTTTTTGGCAAAACAATAATAATGATAATAATATATTAAATAAAGCTGTGTGCATGACTTCGTGCATGTCTGCTGGTGAGAAACACACGAGATTAAAAAGTAAATGCTCTTCTAGGAGGAAGAGATCCAAAGGCAGCTGTAGAGCATGAGTGGTGTTTGAATGAGCCTATAAGTAAGTGAGAATCCTGGTTTCTGAATCCCACAGATCTGAGTTCGAATCCTGATGCTGCCCCTCACCAGCTGCATGGCATTTGGCACGGTTTTCATCCTAACCAAGCCTCATTATCCTCACCTGGGAAAAAGGGCCCGCACAGGCCAGATCAGGGAGTGGAGTGATGTGCCACTTCATCTCCCTTCCCTTCCTTGTCTCTCCAGAAACACAGCAGTGTTTCTGTGCAAACACCAGACCCGTAGACATCATCTCATTTGGTGCCCAACAATCCGACGGGGGGTGAGATTTTTTAGTTCCCATTTTGTGGAAGGGGAAAGCTGTGGTGCTGAGCTTATGGGATTTCACTTGGGGGAAGGGGCATATGAGAAACTGGAAGGGCTTGTCTGAACCACCCAAAGTCTGGCCTTTTCCATCCTGAGGGGTTTTTTGCCTCTGAGCTCTGTTTAATGGAATAGAAAGGGGCTCCATGTGTTGCTTGGTGTAGGCATTCGTTCATTTTTTCCTTCTTCCATTGTGTATACTAAACTTTTACTGAAGACTTGAGGCTGAGGGTGGTACATCCAGAGGGTGTATAACCATTCAGCCCAACACTGCACAGTGGAGATTTCTCTGGGTCCTAAAGCCCCTGGAGCCATGCCCACCTGCTACGAGGAACGCTCTCCTGGTCCCTGAGTCAGGCTGGGCCTTCTCACCCACTCCTCTCATCTCCCAAGCTTCTCCCAGCCTCAGGCCCACTCTATCCCTCTCTCTGAGGACACAGTTTTTCTCTCTTGGTGTCACTTGGAAGTGCCTGTCATGTAGGTGACTCAGGTGGTACTCCTACCATGCAGGGGGGTGGAGGACAGGCTCTGCCCAGCACCCAGCTCGCCCTCTTTTCCTGCCACACAAACTCTTCCTCTGCCAGAGGCCCTGGCCAGTCTCCGGTCCCTCATACTCCCAATGCTGCCTGATGCCCCAAAACTGAAGTACACCTTGGTACATGGAGGTTCCTTAGAAGACATTATACTTAAAAACGCTCTTGTGGGGAGTTACATGTCATCTTCTTAGTTCACTTGTATTCTTGTCCCTCCTATAAGCTAACAAAAGGCTATAAACAGAGGTAGCACTTTTTACGCCTCCCCCAAAGACTTCAGGAGCTGATGATGAATGTATATGTACACAGGTGCACTTGTATGGGTTCTCCTGGGCCCTGAACCTGTGCCTTAAGGTGTCACCACAGGCTGTCTGAAATAAGTGTAATGTTGGAGGCAGCAGATGGGGTGAGGAGCAATAGGATGAGGGCTGGGCCTGTCCCAGCCAGTTCAGTGGGTCATGGGAAGAGAGCCGTGTGGTGCAGTGGTTAGACCTGGGGCCTTGGGTGGATTCTGGCCCTGCCACTTCCTGGTGGGTGTGACCTTGGGGTGGTTAAGTCTTGAAACTTCCTTTTCCTTCTGTGTGAAGCTAGATAACAGCAGTGCAGGTTGGCGGGAAGCTGAAGTAGCTGAGAGCACATGGAGTGTGGAGCGCAGAGCTGAGGAGGCGTCCACGGGGCAGCCATGCCTCACCATGAACAGACGAGCCCCCAGAAGGTTGAGAGAGGGGTGAACAAGACCTCCTGGGAAGATGCATGCAGGAGCTAGGAGTTCCCCACAAGTTGAGTTACCCTTGGGTCCTTTTCCTGCCACCTCAGCTCTGCCACGCCTGGGAGTAGCCAGACGTCTCCCAAAGGCTGCAGCCATTTCTGGGGTGCTGCCTTCACCTCTGGGAAGTGGACGGGCATGCTGGGTGCCTTCCTGTGCCACCCCTGGAAACCCCAAAGCTCCCTGGAAGGAAAAGAGTTCAGAGGTGAAGAAAAAGCTGTCCCGGAGGAAGAAATGCTCTTGTAACAGCCTGAGGACCCAGTTTCGGGCACATTTTGTTAAAAATGGCCTCCAAAAGCCGATTTACAGATGTTAGGGAACTTTTCGCTTTTTTTTTTTTTTTTTTTTTAGTTTTGTTTTTTAATTTCTGGCATGAGTGAGGGGAGAAGAACGAGAAGGAGCCATCTGGCCTGGTTGAAGGGAGGACATGACATTGCTTGGTTTTCATTTGCAGCAAAAGGCACTGTGAGTTTTTCTGCAAATGTGAACAAAAACGGAAAGTGGTAAGACAATCGAGGCCTCCCGGGCTGCTGCTGGAAACACCTCCACATCGGAACCCCTCCCTGGGGTTGTGTGTATTATCACTTCAGAAGAGGGCAATTTCCAGCAATGTCAGATCCCCGGTCTCAGCTGCGTTAGTCTCCATCGTGAAGCCGGAGATCAGCGTGAGAATGATGTCTTGCCTTCTCTTGGCTGCAGCCTTGTCCCTCTGTGCTGAGACCCCAGCCTGCAGCCAGCCTGGGCGCCTTCTCCACTGTTTACTGCGTAGGGGGGAGGAAGGGAAACAGATGTGATAGGTTTGAGATGAACGAGGTTACCCTCATGTTCCTGGCTTTTCCAGTGGTTCCTAATTGGTTGGGAGAGGCCCCATGGAGTGGAGAGTAAGAATCCTGGATTAGAAACTGGGAGATAGGTCCCGCGTTGCTATCGCCTCTTGCTATGGAACCTGGGGCAGTCTCTGGGCTTGTTTACATCTGTAAAACCCCCTGTGTGACAAAAATGGACTGGGGGTGAGCAGCAGCTGCCCGCTTTGGGTGGGGTGTGCCTCTCTCTCATTCTGCTTTGGGGTCTTTGTTGGGACTTGTATTTGGAACCTACAACAAAATGCTGCCCTCTGGGACTCCCAGCCTGCGTTGGAGAGAGTGGGTTTGCACATGAGTGATGAATAAGTTAGAAGGAGCAAAAGTCTCCTGGTCATGCTGGGGTTCAATACTGACTCTACCTAAACTTACCATCTTGGTGACTTTGGGTGAGTTATTTAGTTTCACTGAGCCTCAGTTTCCCCACTTGTAAAGCGAGAAGAGTAGCACCCACTTTAAAGGATTGATTTGGGTTTAGGATAAGACTATGATTAGAAAGTGCACAGCATGCCTTGTCTGCCACTCCCCACAGCTGGCCTGGTGGTATCCCCTCATGCCCATTGGAAGGGGAGACTTGGTGGTTACTGAGGTGTGGCCACTTGGACCCAATGCTCCCTTTGCTGATGTTGGGGTGGGAGATGGGAATTCTCCGTGGGCCTGGTAGTACCATTCTCACTGGCCTGCCCTGCATGGAAGGGTAGGACATTCCTCTGGCCAATCAGGGCCAGGCAAGGGGGTGACCGCAGCCCCCAGCCGCTAATCCTGCCGGTCGTGGTGCCAGGCACCCCTCACAGGCAGACATCTGCTTGACCTTGTGGGCAGCTGACAGGTGGGAATGTGCTGTTTTCACTCCCTGTTCCGTGGTACCTTCCTTTTCTATCCCACTCACAGCCATGAACAGCCCTGTCTCAGGGGATGGTTCTCAGGTACACGGTGCTTCCACGAGAAGCTTGCTGGTTGGGTCTTTCCTCCCTACCAGTGTTTCTTACCCCAGAAACGACTTGGGTGGGGAGGTGTGGGGACCCAGTGACTTCCCTTCTCTAAGCCTCAGTAGCCTCACCTGGAAAGTGGGCCTTCATCATACCTGGCTCCTCATTGCTACTCGAGAATCCTAAATATGATTGTGAATGTTACTGTTGCTATTGTTATTGGTTATGAGAAAGCATCTAGTGGGCCATTTGGGGTTGACTTGGGTGTAAGGGATGTGGTTTGAAATGGCCTCTTGGTCTCAGAACAATTTGTTTTGATTTATTCAATTGTGGGAATTTGAAAATGGCCCACGTGTTTTTCCTCCTCTTGTTCTCTCTCTCTCCCTAGCCCTTGGGTTTCCTCTCATTCACTCACTCATTCACTTGCTCTCCACTCACATCCCTCTTGCTCACTCATCCACCCTCACACTTGTTCACACTCATCTCACCCTTAATTTAAGTGAAGGTGGAACTTCCAGTGGCCCAAATGTTTTCCTTCTACCTCAGAGGCTCACACAGACTCAACTACATGCACTCAAAGGTGTGTACTCAAGCTCACACTCAAACTCCCCTCCCTCTTTCCATCTCCCTCAGTCCCTCCCCTGACCCTTATCCTCTCCCCCACTCCCATCCCAGCAAAGCTGAGGTCAGAAGACTTGGTTCTTTTTTTTTTTTTTTTTTTTTTTTTAGCTGAGCCATCCTGCCACTTGTTGGCAGCTCAGTGGCAACTCAGCTCGGGCTGGCCTCGAACAGCTGTTGCTCAGAGCTCAGCTCACACTCTTGAGCAAGCTCTTAACCAACTGAGCCACTCGGCCAGCCCTAAGACTTGGTTCGCCACTCGGCCGGCCCTAAGACTTGGTTCTTATACTGTCTCTTTTACCAACTGGCTCTATCGCTGTGTGACATGGGCCAAGTCACCCAACCTCTCTGCGCCTCAATTTTCACCCTTCCAACAGAGGCCAGGCTACTGGTTTATGTTTAGGGAGATGACCACTTTCTTATGTAGTATCTCAGATGCTCTTTCTGCATCTTAAATTCTCTGACTCTGCAAATGAGTGGATTTGATCTCATTAGGCAGACTGTGTGCCGACCTGAAATTACTTTTCCTGGTACTGAAGAGACATAATTTTCTTCTGAGCTGGAAATTAACATAAGGTCAGGAGAAACATGGAATGTTTAAGAGGATGATTCACTCTTGACTTTTGAGAGACACAACGTCATAGCATCTCACTTGGTCTCATTCCTCTTACTTCTTCCCTATGTCCTGGCAGACGTGACTAGGGAAATGGGGGCGCGGGGTTTGACCTCGGGATATAGACCCTATGTTTTCTGCCCCAGATCCGTGAGAGGGATCCACTTTATTTTGTGTCCCCCTTTCACCCTGCCCCAGATCCCATGGACAGAGAAGCTAGAATTTATTGAGAACACAGCACATGGGAACATATTTGTTGTGCGGAATCCTAGCAACAGCCCTACAGGTTAAGTGCAAAAATCATTCCCATTTTAAGGATGGTGAAACTGGACCACAGTGAGGCTGAGCATCACACAGCATTTCAGTGGCAGAGCTGGGCGTGCTACTGGGCAGTGGTCTGCACTTGAGTTAAGCTTTTGACCACCAAACCATGCTGTCCTGAGTGGCCCAATGGTGTCAAGGTGGAGTGGAAAGAAAATGGATTTCAAGGTGGGAGTCTGAGTTTTAATCCTGCTCTGCTATAAATTCATTATGAACCTTGGGTGAGTCCCTTACCCTCTCTGGGACTCAGTTATCCATCGTAACATGGAAGAGAAGGACCAATGATCCCCCAGCCCCCTTCCAGCATGGTATCCTATGGTTCTCGAGGGGGTTAGATTTCAGGCAGTGATTAAGAATCAGGGTGTTGGGGTTAAATCCTGCTTAGGAGCTGTGTGGCCTTGGGCAGTTTACCCAACTTCTCTGATGCTCAGGTTCTCTATCTGCAAAATGGAGAGAGAAGATCAACATCTATTATATAAGGTTGCTGTGAGGACTGAGAGAGGTAAAGTACCTGGGTCTATGTCAGTGCTTCTGTGTGTGCCAGGTCTTACTGTGGCTTTATGATGTCTTGGAAGACCCTTTTGGCTGCAGATGTGGGCTTGCTACCTGGCATGGAAAGCCCCACCCCAGAGTTAGAGGCATTATTACATCCCCAAGTGACGCTGTACGTGGGTCGCCATGTTGCCTTGGGATAAGAATCACCTGGCCACTAGAATGCCTTGGGGTTTCTTAACCAAGGTACCATCTTGGGCATTCCAAATGCTAAAGTGAAAAGGACCCAGAATGATTCAGTTCAGTGGCATTTCAACTTGTAGCCATAGAAGTCCAAGAAAGCTCAACATGGAGCAGCCAACATGAAATATAATGGCGCCGCTGTGTGAGCTAGGATGGGGGGCTCTTCCGCTTCCCCACTTTCTCTCCACTTTGGCCTCTCCTGAGGAACCCATGGGGAACCCATTTTGAGAATCACAGGCCATGAGATAAGAGACAATGAAACAGATCACCAAAGGGGCAGTAACTCACCCAGAAATCAGAAGCTAGGTGCGTTTGCCAGAATCATTTTCATTAGCAGTATTGTTTTCCGTTCTTATAAGAGGGCTCTTCTGTGTTTCTTTTGGCCATTGATCTTAATTAGTCACCTAGAGACATGTCTTTCAATATTGACACTTACTTAGTGCCTGACATTTCTGAATTATTCTCCTGTCTCCTCACAGCCACAGGTAAAGGCTGGATAGATATTTATTGTTCAATTAAGGAAAATGGGGCTTGTTATCTGGAAGCTTTGGAAGCACCGTATTTACCCAAGTGATCCTGCTGGATTCTGCAGGTGTTTGGAGACCTAGGCAAGGGTATTCGACAATAAATAAATTGTGACCAGAATGAACCCACAGATAGGGTGGTTTGTAGGGGCTCTGAAGAGCCCCAATTAAATGAAGCATCTCTCCCTATTCTCCCCACTGTGGTTTTCCAGGCCACATGGTATTCCTCCCTCAAAACCTAATTTCCGCACAGATTTAGCCCGCAGTGACCTGCCACACGAAGAGCTTTAGTGAGAATCAATAGGCGCCGGTCGCTGGTGAGGGCTCCATGCCTGCTGCATGTAAAATGCCCTGACAGCAAACGCAAGATGGATGCTGGCAAAACATCTTGGGCGTCACAGCACAGTGGGTCCCCCTGCCCATTTTAAAGGAGAGGTGCTATGGCCCACCAAGGCTTGCAAGTTGCCTAAAGTCACACAGTGCTTTCGAGTCAGAACCCTGGTCCTCTAGGGTGCCTAGGCCGGGGCCCTTTCCAACACACCGAACCACCCCCCCACCCCCCCACGTCTTGGCGGAAGCTAGGCTGCCCTTTGCTTTAGGATCTAGCTAAGAAACCAGTTCTGTAGTGCCTGTGTGGGCAAAGAGAGAGATGGAGTGAACTGTTAATGAGAGGCTGGCTTTTCGAGTGCATAAACAGGTTTAGCCAGAGACGCTGCCATCACAGCAAGTGAAGAGGTGCTCTGAGACACTTCCCCGGTACCCACTGTGCCCTCATCCCAACGTAATGGGAGGCTCAAGCATGGAGACAACCTGGTTGGTCCCTGACTGCAAATATGGGAGAGACACATGTGAATTCAATTCAAGGCTGGCAGGCTTGTGCTTGGCTTCCTAGCATGCTGTGCGCTCTGGGAATGGGTGGGAACACGGGTCTTCTCCCAGCCTAACCCTGGCAGCCCCGCAGATGTGTTTATTTCTTCCTTTTCCACGTGGGGGGCCGGCGTCTGGCAGGGTGGTTAAGCAGGCAGCCTCCAGGCCAGGCTGCCTGGGGTTCACCTCCCCCTCCTGCTGCTCAGACTAAGTCCTGGTGCTTCCATTTCCTCATCTGTAAAATGGGGATGCTAAGAGTACCTTTCACAGAGGGCGGTGGTGAGGCCTCAGTGATGTAGTCCACAGAAAGTCAAAGTCCCGTCCACAGACAGGATAAGCAAGCAGTTCGCATTAGTCGTTAATTGGGGGAATTTTAGAAGGGGGTGTTTAGATTTTTGGGGGCGGTGTTTCTCTGTTTAAAAATTAATGTTTAACACTTTTTTCCTGATTACAAAAGTCGTGTGTGTGTGTGTGTGTGTGTGTGTGTGTGTATATATATATATATATATATGCCAATTGCTTAAAGATACCAATTGGTAACATTTTGAATTGGGCATGTACTATCAAAATATAATTTAAAAAAAATTGTAAATCCTATAAAATCTCATATAAATGTAAAATGGACATGGGTCAAAGATTGATTTAACTCATTAATGAAGGAGCCAGCTGAGTGATAAAGCTGGTTCTTAGGAGACTTAGAGAAAACAGTGGTTCCGTAGGCAGTGGAGAAAGAATAAAGAATGCTGGCATCGATGGCTGGATTGGATACAAAACTGGTTAATGCCCTAGAGGGCAATGCAATCATAACCTTTGGGGTTGGTTATCTTTTCTACAAGACCTACAAATTCCCATGTAGTGTAACCAGAGTTAAAAAGTTACATTCCTACATAATTCCCTAGATAGTTAAACACTCCCTGGGCAGATAATTAAATATTCCTGCTAAACTATGCTCCAATATGATGTTGAAAGGACAGGTAGGTTTCTCCTTGCCTTCTTTCCAAGTTTTGGATCATTTTTCTTAACAATATCTATATACTCTTTCTGATCACACACTAGAAAGCATTGTTCACCTCCCCTTCTACATTTAATATTACATCACATTCATTTTCAAAAGAACGTTTTGAAGGAGGACCCAGAATTCCCCAAAGGGTGTGACCTGCTCATAAACTCAGCTTGATTGAGGTACCCAAACCCCCCACCCCCCCAGGGCAGCCACACTTGCTTTCATCACCACCATGTTTTATTGTAATCGTCAGTTTCCCTATCTCTCTCCCCATCTAGACTGAGTTTCTTGAGATCAGGAATTTGTTGAGCTGAACTGTCTTCCTGCTTCTTTGGTCTCAAGCACCTAACATGCAGCACAGAGCAATTCGCTTCAGAGATGCTTACTAAGTGAGTGAGCATGGATGTTAGACGGAATGGCCTCTGTCAGTTACAGGAGGTGAACATTGCTGTTAGGAATTAGCAGGCTCCTCTCCGAACTGGTTGTGTCCTTCTGTTGAGCCAAAGATGCTCCCACTCCCACACACACAGTGTCCCAGCCTGTTCACCACCTCCATCCCTGATTCTGCCATTTAATTGTGTTTGGGGTGCTCTCTACACACTCAGTCTAGAAAACCTGCCTAGTCTCTTCCCTGTAGGACTCTTAAGACTGAGCTCTCTGAGTTCCTGACTTTCTTTCCTAATCAAGGTTTAAAGGGGTAAAAAGTTCTTGGCCACCTCAAACTGGGGAGAGACAAGTGTGCCTGGAATTATTAATCTCTGCACTACGGTTTTAAAGCTCTCTTGTTCCACTCGTTGGGAAAACCCATCAAAATGCTAATGACTCTGTGGTCATACCTCCTGCAGGCCTTTTTCTGCATGTACAAGAACTTAAGCAAGGAAGGATTACAAAGAATGGGGGTGTAGTTTTCCCAGATTCCAGCACAACGCTATGGGTTATAAAGCGTGAATTAATAGTCCCAGGTTGAGGAAGAAAGTTGTGATTGGCTGTGGGGTCGGCCTCATTCAGCTCTGGTTGTAAGTTCTCAGCTTTCAGCTTCTTTGTTAGCTGCAGGGTGGCCGGGTTGGACACATTGTCCATTACTCTCATGTGGCTTTTAATACAGTCATACATCACCTAATGATGGGGATGCAATCTGAAAAATGCTGCGTTAGGCGATTTTGTCACTGTGCAAACAGCACAGTGACTCCCACCTGGATGGTACAGCCTACTGCACCCCTAGATTATATGGTATAGCCTTTTGCTCCTAGCCTACTGCACCCCTAGATTATATGGTAGAGCCTTTTGCTCCTAGGCTCCCAGCCTGTACAGCATGTTACTGTACAGAATCCTGTAAGCAGTTATAACACAATGGCAAGTACTTGTGTATCCAAAAATACCTACACATAGAAAAGGTACAGTAAAAATATGTATAAAAGATAACAGATGGTGCACCTGTATAGGGCCTGACTAGGAAGAGTGCCTGCAGGACTGGAAGTTGCTCTGGGTGAGGGAGTGAGTGATGTGAAGGGCTAGGTCATGACTGAACACTGCTACAAACACTGTACACTTCAGCTGTACTAAATGTATCAAACAACAAAAGATTAAGTCAAGCACAAGAGAAATGATGTCATTAAGAGATGCAGTAAACGCGAGATGGATGAGGCTGCTGCTGGTGGAACATGGCACACTGTGTTACAGCACATTTTGTTGTAATAAGTAGAAAGAGTACACTCTAAAATAACGAGAAAAAGTATTGTATAGTAAATATGTAAACCAGGAACATAGTTGTTGATTTTTGTTATCAAGTATTATGTACTGTATGTAAGTGTATGTGCTATAATTTTTGGTGTTTTTTTTTTTTTAGAAATTTTGTTGGAGAACATTGTATTTTTCCAGGACCTATGAGCTCCAAGTAGTTGTTTCAATGTAGTTGTGGAGGGCGCAGCTCTTTGGCCTATGTGGGGATCGAACTGGCAACTTTGGTGTTATGAGCCTGGGCTCTAACCACCTGAGCTAACCAGCTGCCCTTGTGCTATAGTTTTGTATGGCTGACAGCACAGTGGGTTTGTTTACACTGGCATCGCCACAGACAAGTGGGAAATGCGTTGCAGCCCAACATTACGACCATGTATGGCAGCCATGACGTCACTAGTGGGCGTTATGATGGCTATGGTGTCACTAGGCAATAGGAATTTTCAGCTCCATTATAATCTTATGGGGCTGCCATTGTATACGTGGTCCACCGTTGACCAAACAACATTGTTAAGTGGTGCATGATTGTATTGCTTCTCTCAGAGGTGCATCCCCATATGTGTAAGGCTGCACGGTGGGTCCATGTTGAGTTCAAAACCTGGACCATATAGAGACACAATTTGTATCAAAGCAGCTTCAACTCTAAGGCAGTCTTTTCTCTTCTTGAGCCATGTGCTAGAAGCGCTGGTTGGTTTGGTCGTCTTTGAACGCCCAGGGATCTGTGCTCAGTGGCCTGAGAACCTCTCAGATGCGTCTAAGGGAGGATGGCCATTATGGGGTTGGCCTAGTGCAGGCTGGACTCAGGCTGCAGACGGAGTCATGGGTTCTGGTCGTCTCTCAGCCTGGTTCAGCCCTGTGACCGTAGATAAGCCACTTAACCTCTCTGGGCCTCAGTTCCTTTCTTTGCTAGAGAGGAGGACGACACTTGTCACTTGGTAGAAGAGTTATGTCTTCATGTCTTTCATTTGCTTGTTCATTCAGATGACACTGTGGGGCCGGCCGAATGGCATAGTGGTTAAGCGCTGGCTTGGGAAGCCAGTGGCCCCGGTTCGGTCCCACATGTGAGGGCCAGTGACACTGCCCTCAAAAAACAAAACAAAACAAAACAAACAAAACAAAAACAGATGACACTGTGGAGTAGGGGTGGGCCAGCTAGGTTCCACCTTCAGGGACAGGTCCCTTTAATTATTGGGCTTCCAGCTCTTTCTGGTCCCAGATGCCCAGGTCCAGGATGCTGGGAGCTTGCTGGCAGGCCTGCTGCGCCCCCCACCCCCCACCCTGCCTGTCTCCTGTGAGAACGAGTGAGCCTTACTTAGCAGACACTGGATAGAATTCCTGTTTCCGTTTCGCCGTGAGCAACCCACCAGTGTTTAATTACATAAAAATGCTGCTGCTCACTTTGCTCATCTACAAAATGGGAAGAGTGATAACACTCCTCTTGCAGAGTGGGAGGGACAAGAGAGTGAAGATCCAGTGTAAAGCGAGCTCCAGTGGATGGATAGGATGGAGAGTTCTCGTCCTTACCTCCTTCAGGTAACAAGAAAGAACTTCCCAGACAGGACAGAGGGGGAGACAGTACAGGCCCGTGCCCACTGGTGACAGGGGCGCTCAGGCTCCCAGAGGCTCCACAGCCTCCTTTCTGCCCATCTGAGCATCTTGATGTCTGCCTCATGCACATACTACCCGGGAAGGCACGAGAGATCCTAGCCAGCATATGCCTTCTGCAGAAAAGGTCCAGACCTATTGAGAGGTACAGAGGGAGGGAGGGTGATGACTAATGACAGTGGCATTGAGAAGACACAGCTTCCTGTGTTGACTGCACCCTGACCCTCCCACCCTCCCCAGGCCACCCAGAGCTAACTGGGCTCAGATTGGGAGTTCCTTGTCCACTGGCAGCACATCCACTGTGCTGTGCCCAATTATATGTACGGAGTGGCTCTCCCTTCCTGGAGCAAAAATAAATCCCATTCTTTCTGAGGATGTCATGGCTCCCACTTCAGCCCCACTGTGACCCTGGGGTGCAATTAGCAGGCCAATTCAGGGACTCCTTATGGGAACAGAAGATGACGGGGCTGAGGGACAGGGTGAGTGGCACTGGGAAGCACTCTCCCCCAGCGAGACAAGGGCAGGTGGAGAGAAGATGCAGAGACAGACAGGATGTGGCTTTATTGAGCGGCCCAGGGGAGAGTTGACATGCAGGACACAGCAGGAACTCCTCCTGACCGCTCCTTGGCTCCTCCCTCTCCCCTCCCCGCCCCACACCAACCCCCTGCGTTGCTAATTTAAAACAAAGTAAAACAAAGCCCTGGCTTTGCTTTGGAGCCATAAACTGCGGAGCTTTTATCTGTCAACAAACCATGCATCAGCTGGCAGTGACCCAGCCTGGATCTTGTGACCTGACATTGGTGTGGGGAGAGGGGGCCCAGGGCTGAGCCACCTTCAGGGTCTCACTGAGGATGCTGTTCTTCTTGGGGCACAAGACCAAGAGTCCTTGTGGTCATAGGGCTCAGAAGGATGGCAGTCCCACCTAGATGCCAGGGAGAAATGTAGGGTAGCTGGAGGAGGGAGGGGAGAAAGGGGGAGAGAGAGACAGAGAGAAGTTGTAGCAGGAGCTAGCCAGGAAAGGGCTCATCATTAGGATGATCACCTTCCTCCCTCCATCTTTTCCTTGCTGCCTCTTCCAGGAAGCCTTCCCAGCTCTCTTCCTTCTCTGAAATCATACTGACTTAGGATTCTAGGATATCAAGAGACTCTAAACCAGTTGTTGTCAATGTTACACTGACTTGGGATTCTAGGATATCAAGAGACTCTAAACCAGTTGTCGTCAATGTTACCTAGAAACTTATTATATAAAATATTAGAAATTCCAGCTGTTGTGAATTAAGTGTTAGCATATGTCTGGGGTGTAGACCCCATCTTTTCTTTGTGTAGACACCTGAGGGAGTGAGAGAAGGATATGAGAAACCACTAGTCATGGCCACTATCAGTTTTACAGAAAGTAGCAAACAGATTCTATTTTATGGAATTCCTTCTTCCTTTATCAGCTGCTTATTTTGTGCCATGTATCATGGGAACCACTTACAATCTGTTAGCTCCTCTAGTCCCCAGCTCAGGCCAGCGAGGTAGGACTGTGATTGTCCACACTTTGCAGGTGGGGTCTGCACATTGTGAGGACCTGAAGGTGGGCCTGGAAAGGTTGGCAGCCAGGGATCAGATGATAAAAGACCCCATGTGTAGGCAAAGGGAGGCCAGGAAAGAGACACGATACTCCATATTTATGAGCTCAATCTTACAGCAAAGGGGAAGGCAGGTTGGAGGGAACAGGGGCTGGTGGACTAGCCAGGAGTCTGTTTGCAGCACGTGGACAGGCAACAATAAGGCTATGCCCAGGCAGGGTAGGGCAGGGGCCATTGGATTGAAAGTCAGGGATAATCTGAGAGACATGGGATGGAAGAGAAACAATGATTGGAAAATAGAAGTTTTTGATGTGGGTGTCGGTTACGCAGGGGTGCTCTGTGAAAACTCAGTAAGCTGAATACTCATGGTGTGTTCATTGATATATATATATATACACACACACACACACACACACACACACACACACACAGTCTATTTAAATTTAAAAATAGAGTAGGAAACATCAGGGTAGAGATTAAAAATCTCTCAACTGGGTCTCCTCCAGGACACCAAACAAAGTCACTCCCTAAATTTTTCTTATAACTTGAGAGCTGCTTTCTCTCACACAATGCAGGTTTGCTTTGTTTAGAAGAAAGAAGAGGAGGAAAAAAGATCTGTTTTGAGCTGGACCTTGCAAAATGGGAGGACTTGGCAAATAGTCATCCCAACCACTGCCATTGATTAAGCTCTTACTGTATAGTTCACGGAGTCTAAGGCACACTTTTTTAAAAAATATTTTATTGTCTCTGGAACCAGGATGCACCGTTCAAAAAGTGACATGTCATAATTAATTAACTGGCAGTGTTTTCTTTCATGGAAGTCCATAAAATAACGGTGCGATTATAATCCACGGGCTCTTACGTTCAATAAATAGGATATTGTATGGCGAGCTCTCTAAGTCCTATGTGCATGTTCCTCGTGCAGTCCTCACATGTCTTATGAGTTATCAGCTGTTGTTGGCCTTGTTTCTCAGAGGAGGGGTTGAAGCATGGATTTAGAAGGTCAGTTGCTCCAGGTCGCAGAGCTAGTTAGAGGTGGACTCAGGATTTCAACCTGTGCCATTTCAACGTGGGGGATCTTTGTGCAAACCAAGGGTAAGTCTGGGGCCTGGACAGTGGTGGTCCTTCCTTCCCACACACAGTCCACGGCGACCACCATCGCCCAGCCACCATCTTTCAGGGCTGCCTCTTGTCATCCATCCCCAGTCCCCTTCTTGGCCCTAAACCCTGAGATTCTTTCGTTCTTCCCAAGAGAGCTCTGAGTCTAACATCTGCATGACCCTCCCCCCCTTCACCGAGAGGAGGGGGCTGGAATGAGATCTCAGGGGAAAGGGGGAAGAAATTCCGAGCCCAGATGGTTTCTCTCACACAATGCAGATTTGCTTAAATGAGAATTAGGATTAGTGCTGGATTTTGCCTCTCCAGGCTGACTGGTAATAAACTAATCTCCCCTCAGGCTGCAGGAAGGCAGAATTCCTCTGAAGACGGCAGACAGCTTCAGGCTCAGGAGTACAAAACCTGGAAAGTAATTTTGTTATTGACGGGCCTGCCCGCACCACCTGACATGCAGCCCGTAGCTCCTTCCCGGGGTGGCCACAGCCTTTAATTTCGTTAATGTGTGACATTCACCCAGGCTGCGTGGCTGACAGGCACGCTTGACATTAATACGACTTCCTCACGGTCCCCAGAGCTCATAAAAGCTCATTATCAGTTCTGAGCCCGTAAATGTAGTTCCTGGCTCAGGTGGGCCAGAGTTCCTCTGAGATGTCCCCGGGCAGCGGGGCAGCGGCCCTCTGCGTGAGCCAAGAAATCAGCTCCTCCTTTTGTCCAAGGGACTTGGCTTCCCAGGATACTAAGAGGTGACCAGAAAAGCCCTTGTGTAGACAGAACCCTGGGTTCCAAGTTACATCCAAGAAAAGGGGGCTCTTTCTGCCCTGCCATGTGAGGGGAATTGATCCAGCATTTTGGGAAGGCAATTTGTCTGCATCTATTCAGAGGCAGAATGGGGAGCCACTGCCCAACTGGCCCACTTTTAGGCACCCAGGCTTTGGAATTGCACGGACTTTTCTACACAGAGGTGTGGGGATCATTGCAGCAAGGTTGTAGTTGTAATGGCCGGGACTGGAAATACCCCACATATCCATGGTGGGGGAGGAAAGTAAACTGTGATCCACACCTTTGATAGGGTACCATGCAGCTGTGGAAAAGATCTAGATAATCTCACAGTCATGGGTAGACATGATATCCTTGATAAGTGGCACTGTAGAAACACGTGTGGTAGGATCTTACTTGTGTAAAATCACACATTGTCTGCATGGGGGCCCACATGGACACATGCTCACACACATATGCTTGCACACATGTATGAGGTCTGACAATTAAGTTCAAGAACTTGCCACTGTGCGCTTATGTATGTATCTAGGATTCCCCCGCTTGTAGCCTGAGTCTGGCCCATGATGCATGAGGACGCTCTGGGCTGGCACTGACTGGGTGGACGTCTGGGGCAGGGAGAGCCAAACAAAATGAGGTCACATCCACCAACCAAGCCCTCACATCGGTTAGCAGGGAGTTTTGAGAACCTCCCCTGTGCAAGGGGCGCACTGATGCTGGGATCTATAGAGCCGACGTGGAACTCATTTCTTTCCTGTTGGCACATCTCCCACTGTGGAAAAGGCACTTGCAACTGGCTTAACTTCCCGGGGACCTGAGTTCTAATCCTGGCCCTGCCCCATTTCAGCAGCATGACCTTAGGCAAGCTATTTAACTCCCTGGAGGTCATGATCCTCATCCCTGAAGTGGCGATACTTTTTCATAGGATTACAGAGGGTAGCAGGATTATTGTCCTAATCATTTGAGACAACCTGAAACTTGATCAGGGCTTCCACGGAGCAGCCTGCTCATTGAGGGCGCAAGGAGTTAGGCTGGGCTGGTTTTCCCCTCTCTGCTATAAGTTTTGCTTTTGTTTCTCATCTGTGCATGTGAATAAGCCAATCCCCTGGGACTGGCTCAAGCCTAGGCTGGCAGGTACATAGCCTGGACCTTGTGAATTTGATCCTTCTCCTGTGACCTGGGGTCTCAGTCAAACTGACAAAGAAGAAGCCGGAGAAGCTTGTCTTCAGTCCCTGCCCTGTGGGGCTGAGCTGTTTTTCTCACCACCAAGGACCCCTCCTTTTTTTTACATCTCTTTATGGATACCAACCAGATCTTGAAAGTATATTGGTCTGCCCAAGGAGCCTGCATTCATTAGGCAATGATTAATTCTCTTTCACATTTTCAAAATGACTCAGAAAGCCTTTTTTTGTTCTGCCTGAGGAGAATAGAGTTCTCACACCAAGTTGATAACATGCTAGCTGGAAGCAAAGAAACTGCGATGCGATGTTGTGATTAGCTTGCTCGATGTCATTGCGTGGACTGCACGGGCTCCCGGGCTGATTTGGGATGGCTGAAAACATGCCCTGACCCATAGGCACTGGGGGTGCCACCCTGTGAGCCTGTGTGGGGCTGAGTGCTTACTTCTGTCTTTCTGGTTGTAGGGACCCTTGTCTGGCTTCTGCACCTGCAGGGGTGGAAGGAGGGAGTGGCCACCTCAGGCAGTGGGTGCACATCTGGACTGAAGGGGCCCCCAGAAGCCACACTGACCCATGCCTTTTCAAAATTCATTTCTTTCTCTTCCCCCTCTAGAGCTTATCCGGAAGCCACCATCAGTGAGTCTTGACACCCCTGAAAGGAAAAGACAGTTGAAAGAGGTATGATTTTGGCAACATGGTGGAGTGGCATCTCATCTTGTTCACATGGAGGGTCTAATCTCCTCTCTTCTTCCTGCCCTCCAGACCTTCCCTTTCTGAGCAGGAGAATGCTTAGCTCATGCTGGGGGTGTGTAGGGCAGGTGAAGGATGGCTTTCCTCTTGTCCTTGCTCCCAGATGTTTGTTCAGGGATGGAGAGCAAAGGTGAGGTGTGAAGAGAGAGAAGCTGGTGCTGAATCTCACGAGGTTGGCTGCTGCCCTGATGAGGGGGCCGTGGTCATGGTTGCTCCTCCATGTGTCCATCCAGAAAGTGAGGGATGAAGCATTGGAGGGAGCGAGCCCTCCGAGGGAAAGTAGAGCTCCTGGGGGCTCACGGAGGGCCTGGTCTGTGTTGAGAACCCCTCCCATGCCTCATCCATGCACACACCCACCACAGTCTTGGGACTATAGTAAAGAAATACGTTCCTAGAGTTATTCTTCCACCTCCCCATCTCAGGACTCTCTTTTGGATAAAGTTCACATTCCATGATGTAATTGAGGATGGAAAAGCCCAGGTCAGCTTCTGGGACTTTGGAAGCTTCTTGGGCTGCCCATGATCCCAGGACATCTAATGGACTGGAGGCCTCGTGGAAGTTTCCTGAATGTGGAGTCATGGTGTCCATCCTTTGGCCCAGCAAGTGCTACCCTTGTGCCTTATGGGTCCTTGTAAGCCATTTCCCTCATTGAACTTCATTTTCTCATCTGTAAAATGGGGCAGCAGTGACCAGAATCTCTGTTCCAGCCCTCATGTCCTCAATGACTGAGGTTCCAAGGCCAGGGGCTGAACCAGAGGAAGTGACAGGTGTGGTGGGATAGCAGGAGGGCAGAGATGGCTTGGGGGCTTGGGGAAAGCTGTGGACAGGTGAGAGGATTTGAAAGTTCCAAGGAGATCTGATTGCCGGTCTTGGATGAAGGGTGACTCAGACCCACAGTGAAACAACTACAGGGCCTGAGGAGCAAATGGACCTGGGTTTGAGCCTCAGCTAATCAGAAGAATCAGATTAACCAACACTGAGGGCTTCTCCATGCCAGGTGCAGTGCACACTCGCTGTATTGTCTCATTCTATCCTCTCAGCAGCCTCAGAGAAGTTAAGTGACTTGCCAAGGTCACACAGCAGTGAGCAATGCTGCTGAGATTTGAAGTCCTTGCCTGAACTACCCTACAATTCTTATATATTTTGCTTACCAGCTTTGTGACTTGATGCTTAAGTTTCAAACCACCCCTCCTCCAAAAAAAACCCTTTAATCCAAATTACCTCTTGATATTCCATTTCCTGAAAAGACATCAAAATGATTTGTTTCCTTGCCCTAGAATTTTTTTTAAACTTCAGGCTCTTCATAAAATCTCTGTGGGTCTTGGTTTTCTGGTCTCTGAAATGGGAGCATATCTCCCCATGGGGTGGTTTTGGGGAAGAGATGAGATGATGAACTCACAGAAAGCTAGCTCCCCACACCGTTCCTCCCTACATAACCTCTGCACCTGCCTTCCCGCCCCTAGGGCCACTGTGAGGGTGGATGGGGTGTATACACTGTGAAGTGCGGCCCCCAGCCGCCTTATGGCATTTGAAATTTTGGTTGTCTTTGGTGCCCGTGGTTGGGAAGCACTCGGCCATGTTCCGCATCACCCATCTGATATGCTCCTGGTCTCCCAGCCCATCTTACTTTTGGACTGTGTTGCTGGCTGGGTGGGAATTTTTTTTAGGCTGGAATCCAAGGCAGGGTGTTCGGCTCCCAGGGCCAGGCTGAGGCCTGTGTGTACAGTGGCACTGGAGTGGCAAGGCCTGCGGCCTGCGTGGGCTCTCTCTCCCCCTCAATAATATCTGTGTTCTGCAGCTCCCTTCACTCGACCAGCGCCTGGGACATAATCTTAATTGTAAGCCTCCTGGCATCAGCGGCCCTGATTCCTACAGGAAGCTATTGCCTTATCACAGAGCTTGGATCTTGCATGGGTATCTTAATCAGAGGAAGGCTCTGAAGCCAGTCGTAAAAAGCTTAACTTCCCCAGGACCTTTCTGCTACGGATGCTTCTCTAATCAGAGGAAGCCATGGGCCTGGATGAATGAAGGAAAGAATCTCTTTGAGTACAGAGAAAAGCAGCAAGCGTGCTGTTGTTCCTGGGTTACCTTCAGGAGGGGTGCCAAGGGAGCAGGAGCGATTTAGCCTTGCCCCCCTTGTTAGCCAGAAAACATAATAAATGTCAGAGTCACAGGAAAAATACAACGACGAGCACGTGCTGTTGTGGGAAATGTTTGCTGGCGTTTGGGAGCCAGCCTGGTGGTGGCTGAATCCCAGCTCTGCTGTTTGACCCCAGGGGAGGGATTCCATGGGCCCAGAGCCTCCATTTTTTCATCTATATAATGGGCAAACAGCATGCACCTCACCGGGTGGTTGTGAGGGTGAGGAAACTGCCAGTGTGATGCACCTGTTTGCTTTGAACGATGGCAGCCCCCTGAAATAATGTGGCCTCGCAAGGTGACCTTTTTGAAGAGGCTCTGGATCTTGAGATGTGAGAGCTGGGTGTTTATGACCAAACGGTGGGGTTACCCTGGAGACACATACCTCTTTCTGTGCCAGGTCTAAAAAAGGGCCGAGTGCAGGGCCTGGCTTATGTCAGCTCGTCAGCTCTGTGTTCTGACACCCCTGGGGTGTGGGGCCACCTGGGGTGTGAATAGTTCTTCCTGAGCCTTTATCCCATGGTTTTCACTTCACCCTGACGATTTTTACTGAACCCTTTCTGTAGATAGCTGCTGATCTATTCCAAAAGCAAGTGTTAATAGACTATAAGTGGGGACAACTGGGGTCCAGAAAAGAAAGTTATAAATTAATCCAGGCTTCACTCCTAAAAAGCAGCAAGTTTGGGACCCAAACACAGGACTCCCACGCCAAGCACAGTGCGTTTGCCATAGAACCCCACAGCGCCCACGGTGCCCACATGGCACACCGACAGAGGCACCCTGTTGGCACCCACAGCCGCACGCCACAGCACCATGGTGGCGTCCTGTGATGCCAGTGACAGCACCCACACATCCACTGTGGTTCTCCACAGTGTCCATGGAGGCACCCATGGTGTCCATGAGGCACCCCGCAGGACTCAGCGTCACCCATGGCACTCACGGCGGTTCCCCATGTGTCCACAGAGCACCCCACGGTGCCCATGGTGGCACTCTTCTCACGTTCTCCACCCAGCCTTTCACGGAGTTTGAAACTTAGGTCGAAAGGGAAGTCCCCTGATGTTTGCTTCCCAGCCAGCTGAGCTCGCAAGTGAAGGCAATTCGGCAATTCGCAGGAAGCATCAGGCTCTTCCTTCCTGCTGCTGAGATGGACCAGAGGGAAGCAGGTGGCAGGGACAGGCTGACAAGGCCTGGCTGCCCCAGGAGAACCTACAGCCCAGGCCTGACTTTATCTGTTTTTCCTTTCGTTGTTTGTGCTTTTAGTGTTGTATCTAAGAATCCATTGTCAAATCCAAGGTCTCGAAGATTTACCCCTGTGTTTTCTTTGTGTTAGCTCTTATATTTGGATCACTGATCCATTTTGAGTTTCTTTTTGTAAATGGTGTGAAGCAGGGGTCCAACTTTATTCTTTGGCATGTGGTTATCCAGTTGTCCTAGCTCCACTGGTTGAAAACACTTCCCCCATTGCATAGGCATGGCTTCCTTGTTGAAAATCAGTTGGCCATAGATGTATAGGCTTGTTTCTGGACTCAATCCCATTCCATTAGCTTATACGTCTATCCTTATGCCAGTACCATGCTGTTTTCATTACCATAGCTTTACGTGTAACTTTTGGAGGAACATTGTTATATATTTTAAAGCTCCCCCAAGTGATTCCAGTGTGTAACCATTGGAATGGTTTTTAGAGGACAATGAGGTCCTGTTAGGGAGGCCAGTTGGGAGACGGCTGGAATGACCCAGGGCAGTGCAGGGCGAGAGGATGCAGCCCTGAAGCACAGCCACAGTGATGATGGTAAAAAGGCCATGAAGACGCTGGGAGACATTAGTGAGGGAGACATCCTGACCCTGATTCCAGGAAGGCCTTGGAGATGCCAAGGGTGAGAATGGAAGCCGGTGGTCCAGGTGAGCTTGAGTCACCTCCTGCCCACCCCCCATATGGCTTGGAGGAAGTCATGGGTCCCAGTCACAGCCCTGCTCCACTGTGACCTTGGGCAAGGTGCTTGACCTCTCTGAGCACCCTCATTGTTTCTGTAAGGTCTTCTCTGCTACTCACCAAATGGTTGGGCGAAGATCAAATGGGTCAGCTCTACAAAGACCGAAGGGCTTAAAGGCAACTGAATGCTTGGCAGTATCTGTACCCCAAAGTTCCTGCCAGTTGGTTGTCAGTATCTGCCTAACCGCCTGCAGGGATTTGGGGCTCGTGGTCTCCACTGTAGTCTATGCTACCTTGGGCTTCCTTGGGCTGACTCTGATAGTCAGAGTGTCTCTGTGCTGAGTTGTACCCTCCGTCTGCTTGCCCCAAATCTGCCTTGTGGGGCCACATCACTCCTTTCCCTCCAGGCCCCTCCCCTGCACCCCCACCCCTCACCTTCTCATCTGTTGGCTAAAAGCTCATAATTACCTCTGACACCCTCCCCCTTGCCCCCCTGAGGATGCAACTAGGTGCTCTCTTAGCTTCTTGCTCACCCTCCTCTGGGCAGAGACTGGCCTGAACTTGTCGCTTTCATAGTTCAGCCCTCACAGCTGAGGCTGGAGTTTCAGCTGTGTTCTGACCACAGCCCAGGTGGGTGGGACCATCACCTCCCTTGGGCTGGACCTTTCACTGCTATTCATGAAGCAAGATGGTGTTGGAATCCAGTGAGTCCCCCCATTCTGGTTGGATTCAAGCTCCCAATTTTTCATTGACCAGGTAGAAAAGAGATTCATTCCCTCTTGCTGTGCATATCACATTTTCCATCTGGTATTTATAAATCACAAAGCAGCTTAATGCAGGAGGGAGAGCATAGCTATGGCATTGGATGAATTTCAGCACTATGTTAAATTAGTTATTAGCTTGGGCAAATGAACTCAGTTCAGTCTCCTGTTAGATGGAGAGAGCCACAGCACTTGCAGCCTTCATGGTCAAGATGAAATGAGATGATGGATGTCAGGTGAATCACCTGTTTCCCTGATGGGTATCATTACCTTCATCATCCAGACACCACCCTTCATGTATTTCTCCAATTCTGATAGGTGGGGCTCAAGCCCTGAGTTTAAGCACAGGAAGGGGCTGCAGCCCAAGGGCTCATCTCCCTTCCTGGCTCGCCCCTCACTCTGTCTGAGATACGTATGTGAAGGGACAGGATGACAGGTTCTCACTGCCCCAGCTTCCAGCTCACTCCGCCCAACTTCTGCTAGGACTTCCTGGCCGCAGGCCAGTCCCGTGTCCACATGTGACTCATGACTGCTCCATGTTCGTTTTTCCCCCTTGTTGGATATTTTCCATCCCAAACTTTTTCCTTCTCTTTCAAGTTGTTTGAAATTCACCCAAGAAGGTTCATCCCAAGGCCACATACCCGTCGGCCCTGATGGGAGGCTAAGCTGGTGGAGGGTTCCCCTCGGAGATGCCTCATCTCCCCGGCATGGTTGGCTGTGAGAGTAAGGCCAGACAAACCCATTTGTACTCTTTGATATCATGGAGCGATAATACAAAGTCTTCATTTTCCTCATCAAAAGAATGAGCGTTTCTGTTTATGTAGCAAAAATTAGCAGAAAGTCCTCTCAAGAGGCTTTCTTATTGGTTTTTAATGATATACATCCGCATTGTGAATCACAGCTAAAGAACTTTCAAACAGTGAGGTGTGGCAAAGAGGAATGGACTAGGCACCCCATTTTCAAATGCCACATCAGCATCAGAGAGGGAAAGTGACTTGCCCAAGGCCACACAGCCTCAGAATGGTTGAGATGGGCCTAGCCTGTGAGTCTTCTGGAGTGGTGGTGGTTCTTCCCCACTCAGCTGCTTGTCTTATTAATTAAAAGTGTAAACAATATATTTTCATTAATAGCCTAGAAACACAGGAAAAAGTCAGCTGACAGCACTGCTTTGTTAGCTGTGGTAGTTTATTACCTGCCCAGAGCTGCTAATGTGAGAAGAAATGACTGATGTCATTGCCTGTGCTTTGGGGTCACCGAGGTGTCTCCCTTTCTGGGGCCTGGGCCGGGCCATGTTATGAAAGAAAGGCACTGTGGGACCAAGGAAGGAGATGGGGCATTTGACTCTGAAGCCTTTTGTTTTTAAATCAACTTATTTTCTAGAGCAATTATAGGCTCACAGCACAACTGAGCAGAGAGTGCAGAGTTCTCATATTCCCCTGCCCCTACAGCCTTCATCGCCATGCCCCACCATGGTGATACATATATTGCAATCAGTGAACCCACATTGATATATCTTATTACCCAAAGCCCACAGTTTAAATCATGGTTCACTGTGGGTGGTGTACCTTCTATGGGTTTGGACAAATGTATAATAACATGTATCCGTCATTATAGTATCATCCAGAATAGTTTCACTGCCCTAAAAATCTTCCGTGCTCTGCCAGTTCAACCTTCCCTCCCTCCTAAGCCCTTGCAAACTCGGACCTTTTTACTGTCTCCATAGTTTTGCCTTTTCCAGAACATCTAGTTGGAGTCATACAGTAGGTAGCCTTCCACTTAGATTGGTTTCTTTCACTTAGTCATATGCATGTAAGTTTCCTCCATGCCTTTCCATGACTTAATAGCTCCTTTATTCTCCATTGTTTTTATTGTGGTGAAATATGCATAACTTAAAATTTACTGTCTTAACCATTTTGTTTTTCTCCAAAGATTTTATTGGGGAACCGAGGAAGGGGAACAGACAAGTTGCTTTCTTTTTGTTCTTCAGTCTAGTTGCGGAGGACGTTGCTTCACTGGCCCATGTTGGTATCGTCATTGCGCTCTTCCTGGATGAGGCAGATTGGTTGCCAGCCTCTGGATGGTCGCTCACCGCGGCTATTGGCAGCTCACGCTGGCTGCCAGCCGCTCACTCTGGCTGCCGGCCACTCACTGTAGCCTATGGCAGCCCACTGTGGCAGGGGCTATAGCCTACGCCATCGTCGGAGCTCGCAGCCCAGTTCCAGGTGGAGCTGTTGTTAGCTGTAGAGGGCAGTGTCACTGACCCTCATATGTGGGATCCGAACCAGGGCTGCTGGCATCCCAAACCAGCTCTTAACAAATGCGCCACTCGGCCGGCCCTCTAAGTATCTTATGTAAGTGGAATCATGCAGTTGGTTTGTGTGCGTGTGTGAGACTGGCTTATTTCACTTAGCATAATGTCCTCATGGTTCATTCATGTTGTGGCATCTATCAGAATTCCTTTCCTTTTTAAGGCTACATAATATTGTTTTCTATGTGTAAACTACATTTTGTTAATCCATTCATCTGTCCATGGGAACTTCGGTTGTTTTACATTTTAGCTATTATGAATAATGCTGCTAAGCTAATTTCTTGTTTTCTTCTCTTTTTTTCTAAATTTTATTGGGGAACAGCCGTGATCATGGGTTACACATTGCTTCCATGCTACAGTGGCATAGTTGACTCTTTTACGGAAGG
Source organism: Aselliscus stoliczkanus (assembly GCA_033961575.1). Lineage (NCBI taxonomy): Eukaryota > Metazoa > Chordata > Mammalia > Chiroptera > Hipposideridae > Aselliscus > Aselliscus stoliczkanus. The sequence goes on from CM066736.1 coordinate 121,513,568, forward strand.
CGCAGCTCACAGTGGCCCATGCAGGGATTGAACTGGCAACCTTGGTTTTATCAGCACCACGCTCTAACCAACTGAGCAAACCCGTCACCCCCAAAGCTCATTTCTTTTTAAAGCTGAATGATATTCCATTGTCTGGATGTACCACAGTTTATCCATTCACCTACTGAAGGACATCTGGGCTGCTCCCAACGTTTGGCAGTTATGAATAAAGCTACTCCAAACATCTGTGTGTAGGGTTTTGTGTGGACATGAATTTTCAACTCATTTGAGTTAATACCAAGAAGCATGACTGCTGAATCATATGGTAATAGTATGTGTCATTTTGTGAGAAACTGCCAGTCTATCCTCCAGAGTGGCTATGCCATTTTTGCATTCCCCCCAGCAGAGTGGAAGAGAGTTCCTGCTGCCCCACACCCTCGCCAGCATTTAGTGTTGTTGGTATTTTGGATTCTGGCCATTTTAATAGCTATGTGGTGGTATCTCATGATTGGTTTAATTTGCAATTCCCTAATGACATAGGATGTTGAGCATATGTTTATATGCTTTTTTTTTTTCCATCTGTGTATCTTTGGTGAGTTGTCTGTTCAGGTCTTTTGCCATTTTTTAATTGGGCTGTTCATTTATTTATTGTTGAGTTTTATGAGTTCTTTGTCTATTTTGGATAACATTCTTTTGCAAATATATATGTTTTACAAATATTTTCTCCTAGGCTGTGACTCCTCATTCTATTAACAGTGTCTTTCCCAGGGCAGAATTTTTAAATTTTAATGAAGCCCAGTCTATCAATTATTTCTTTCATGAATTATACCTTTGGCATTGTATCTAAAAGGTCATTGCCATACCCAAAGTCATCTCAGTTTTTCTTCTGTGTTATCTTTTAGGAGTTTTAGAGTTTGGCATTTTACATTTACGCATAGGTCTATGATCCATTTTGAAATTTTTGTGAGGCTTGTAAGATCTGTGTCTAAATTCGCTTTTTTGCATGTGGCTGTCTAGTAGTTCCATTTGTTGAAAAGGCTACCTCGTCTCCATTGTATTACTTTTGCTCCTTTGTCTAATATCAGTAGACTGTACTTATGTGGGTCTATTTCTCGGCTCTCTGTTCTGTTCCATTGATCTATTTGCCTATGCTTTCACCAATACCACACTGTCTTGATTACTAGAGCTTTATAGTAAGTCTTAAAGTCAGGTAGTGACAGTCCTCCAACTTTGTTCTTCTTCTTTTTCTTCAATATTATGTTGTCTGTCTTTGCCTCTCCACACACGCTTTAGAATCAGTTTGTTGATATCCACAAAACAGCTTGCTGGGATTTTGATTGAGATTGCATTGAATTTATACATCAAATTTGGGAGGAACTGACGTCTTGATGATAATGAATCTTCCTATCCATGAACATTGAATATCTCTCCAATCATTTAGTTCTTTTTTGATGTCTTTCATCACAGTTTTGTAGCTTTCCTCATATAGATCTTGTGCATATTTTGTTAGATTTATACCTAACTACTTCATTCTTTTGGTGCTAATGGAAATAGTATTGCATTTTAAATTCAAATTTCACTTGTTCATTGCTGGTATATAGAGAAGCGATTGATTTTTGTATATTAACCTTGTATTCTTCAATCTTGCTTTACGATAAATGCTTACTCGTTCCAAGAGCTTTTTGTCAGATTTTCTACATACACAATCAGGTCATCTGTGAATAAAGACAGTTTTATTTCTTACTTCCTTAATTTGTAAAAATAAAACCCTGTAAAAAAAAAAAGCTTCCTTCCCAATCTGTAATAATAATAATAAAACTTTGTTGTATTAACTAGGACTCCCAGTACAATGTTGAAAAGCAGTGGTGAGAGGGGACATCCTTGCCTTGTTCCTGATCTTAATGGGAGAGCTTCTGGTTTCTCACTGTAAGTGTGATGTTAGCTGTACATTTTTTTGCAGATGTTCTTTATCAAGTGGAGGAAATTCCCCTCTAGTCCTAGTCTGCCAATTTTTTTTTTTAATCATGTATAGATGTTGGATTTTGTCAAATGCTTTTTCTGCATCTATTGCTATGATCATGTGATTTTTCTTCTTTAGCCTGTTGATGCGACAGGTTACATTAACTGATCTTTGAATATTAAACCAGCATTGCCATACATGGAATAAATTCCACTTGGCCATGGTTTATAATTCTTTTTATATATTGTTGGATTTGATTTGCTATTATTTTGTTGAGAATTTTGTGCATCTATGTTAATGAAAGATATTGGCCTGTAGTTTTCTTTGTCTAGTTTTGGTATTAGGGTAATGCTGGCCTAGGATGAGTTATTAATTATTTTCTCTGCTTATATCTTCTGGAAGAGATTGTAGAGAATTGGTATAATTTCTTATTTAGATGTTTGGTAGAATTCACCAGTGAACCCATATGGGCCTGATGCTTTCTGTTTTAAAAGGTTATTAATTATTGATACAATTTATTTAATAGATACAGGCCTATTCAGACTGTCTATTTCTTCTTGTCTGAGTTTTGGCAGGTTGTGTCTTTCAAGGAATTGATCTTTTTCATCTAGGTTAATAAGTTATGGGCATAGAATTATTCATACTTTTCTTTTATTATCTTTTCAGTGTTCATGAAAACTATAGTGATGCCTCCTCTTTCATTTCTTTTTTTTTTTTTTTAGCTGAGCCATCCTGCCATCTGTTGGCAGCTTAGCAGCTGCTCAGCTCTGGCCGGGAATCCAACCGGCAACCCTGTTGCTCAGAGCTTGCACTCTTGAGTGAGCTCTTAACCAACTGAGCCACTTGGCCAGCCCCTCTCCTCTTTCATTTCTGATATTAGTAATTTGTGTTTTCTCTTTCTCTCTTTCTCTCTCTCTCTGTCTCTCTCTGTCTCTCTCCGTCTCCATCTCTCTCTCTCTCTCTCTCTCTGTCTCTCTCCCTCTCTCTCTCTCTCTCTCTCTCTCTCTCTCTCTCTCTCTCTCGTTAGCCTGGCTAGAGGCCTTTTGATTTTCCTTTTCAAAGAACCAGCTTTTGGTTTTTTAATTTTCTCTATTGACTTCCTATTCTCCAAAGCTTATGTTTTAATTGTGAATCTATCACTCTGAGGGATCTTGCGGGGTAAATCCCTTCCATTCTCAGAGTCTCAGTTTTCACAACTGCAGAATGGGTGGTGATAGCGATACTGGGCCCAGAGTTAGTTTGAGGGCAAATGTCAAATGCGAGGCCACATTCATTGATTCAGTCAGTATTTGTTGAGCCCCTTCTACATACCAGGTGCTACTCTGCATGCTGGGACTATACATTGAACAAAACAGCAAAGTTCCTGCCCTCATGGAGCTTGTCTTCTAGTTGGGGAGACAGAGACCTAACAAACTGAATGTTTTAGGTGTAGTATGAGTTGCAGAATGTTTTAGGTGTAGTATGAGTTGCAGACAGGCAGTGGCCAGGGGAGTGCTTTTTTGGGTAGGGGCACTAGGAAGGCCTTCCTGATCAGATGTCTTTTGAGCAGAGACCTGAGGGCACTGAGCAGTGAGCCTTGACTTCCTCTGCAGAAAGAGCCTTCCTGGTGGAGGGAACAGCAAGTCAGGGCCATTAGGTAGGCGGGCAGCTGGCATGTTGAAGTACCAACAAGGCCAAGGTGCTAGAACCAGGGTGGTGTGGAAGGAGAGGAGGCCAGAGGGGAACTGCCAGCCAAGGTGAGGACTTTGGGGGTTTTTTTGTTTTGTTTTGAATTTACAGATTTTATTGGGGAATTGGGGCAGGGGAACAGCATTGGGGAATCAGGGAAGGGGAACAGAGAAGTTGCTGTCCTTTTGTTCTTCAGTCTAGTTGTGGAGGACATTGCTTCACTGGCCCATGTTGGTATCATCATTGCGCTCCTCCCGGGTGAGGCAGTCGCTCACAGTGGCTCACGGCAGCTGCTGGCCACTCACGGTAGCTCACTGCAGCCCCACTGCAGCCTATGCTGTCGCTGGCGACTCATGGAAGCCCAGCTTCAAGTCGAGCTGATGTTCACCATCTTTTCTGAAGAGGGCGCAGCTTCACTGGCCCTCATGTGGAATCCGAACTGGGGCCTTGCTGCTCAGAGCTGGCTTCCCAAGCCAATTCTTAACCAACTGCCCACTCTGCCCGCCCAGAACTTTGGGTTTGGATTCTTAGTGTGATGGGAAGCCAGTGAGCAAGGAAGAGACAGGATCTAATTTACATGTTACCAAGATCGCTCTGGCTGCTGGTAGAGAACAGACTAGGGGACCAGGGTGGAGACTGATGTTAGAATCCAGGCAAGAGGTGAGGTGATTTAGGACAAAATGGTGGTGGAGGTGCTGAGGGGCCAAACATTCAGGATTTATTTTGAAAGTATTGCTGACAGATGGAGGTGGGAGAAACAAAGTGGAGTTATAGTCAACTATGAGCTTATGCCCTGATATGGAGGAGCCTGGGAGAGCCGTCTTTGGTGGAGGGTGAAGGGAACATACTGAACGCTGTTTTTGGACATTTTAAGTTGAAACATTTATTAACCATCCCAATAGAGGTGGCAAGAACGTGGATGGAGGTGCAATCCTGGAGCTTAGGGGTAGGTTGGGGCTGGAGAGACAAATTTGGGAGCCATCAGCTGATAGAGAGTATTTCAAATCTTAGACCCGAAAGAGATCACCTAGGGATTGAGGGTAAATGGAGACGATGATGGGGAGCTGCAGGGTCTTGGAGACCTGCTGGAGCTACCTGGAGCTACAAGGAACTGCCTCGACGGTGGCCCATCCTGGACACCAGGGCAAACAGATCTTATGTTCGCAGTGCCCTGGGAGCTGTGGAGTGGCATGGAGTGAGGCAGAGCAGCCAGTGGCAAGAGCGAGCCCTGGGCTTAGCACCTGAAAGAGGGCACTGCTTAATTGTCTGTGCGCACATAAAATAGAGCAGGTGTAGCAGGAATACCTAGGTATCTGACACCTAGAGAAGATGGCTTCTTAATACCTACCTTCTCTATACATACAATGATTTTCAGTAATAACAATGAAATAAAGTCAATTCTAATAACTGGCAGAAAAAAAACAGACAGTAAAACTTTCCTTTTAGTGAACTTCATTATATAACCATGCTAGTTGACAGGCAAACATTACAGCACACACAAAAAAAGGAGGAGGGGGAGATAATGGGTTCACATTTTTAAATTATATTAATGGATATTTTGGGGGAAAAAATACATGAAAAAAGTTCCAGAAGAGTGAACCCCACGAGGTTTGGAGAATGACTTGTTGAGAGGTGGCAGCATTGGCAGTAACCCAGTTTCTACCTTGTCCTTACAATCACGGTGCTATCAGGGCTTAGTTCAAATCTCTGTTCAAGTGCAGGATAATCTAGTGGCATCAGGGCCCGAGATGTGAACTGTGCGTGAAGAGAACCCCAGTGGTCCTGAATCCTTATTCTCGAGACAAATGTGTATAGCAGAATTGGCTCGTGTTGGGGTCTGTCTGGGTACGTGAGTGTTTTCTGAAGTAACCGCCATGTAAACACAATGTTTATTAAAGGTAAAGTAATAAAAACGTGCTCATATGAAGCTTACATACATATAAACTCACCCATGACTATAGCAATTATTTAGGGCTTAGAGTTACAAAAGATTGTTTTTAGAGGCAGAGTGTTTTATCACTGACATTGTTTAGAATTGTCAGCTTTAGTCGGTTTTATGTTTGTTTTTAAATTCTCTGCCGACAATTTATCCGCTAATTGCCTACATCCTGAACAAACTGCTCCCACTGCTCCCCGCTTGGCACACCAATATGGAGGTGTTTCCAAGAGGATTATTGGGGGGATGGTGAGGGGAGGAGGGGGAAGGTGCTCAGAAGACCCTGAGGGGCAGCCTCTGGAGCTGGTCCTGCAGTGTGGCCAGGTAGCTTTCCAGGTGGGATACATGCAGAAGCCTTTCTGGGGCCCCATATATGCTGAGGCGGAAGGCAGGACAGAGCCTGGCATCCTGGGGGACTCTGACTCGGTAGTTTGCTGGTGGAGGTGAGCCTGCACCCCTCCTGGGGACGCCTGCAGCCTTGCTCAGTGGAATCCTGTTCTCCCTCTCTCTGTCCTTCCCTTTCCCTTTTGGCAGTGCAGTTCTGGGAGGCAGCCGTTCTAATGCAAAAATCTCATAAATACTAGGAGATAAGGATCCAGGGCTTTTGATTTTTATTTCTGTAGAGACTCCCCAGAGAGCCCTTTCAGTAGGAAGTCTCCCTTTGGAGCTGAGAGTTTTCTCCCAGACTTCAAAAGGCAGGGCTTCTTAGGCACACAACATCTGTTTAAACTGAATTTGAACCAAGAGGCAGGTGTGTCCCACAGGAGAGGGACAGGGCAGAGCAGGAGGGTGCAGAGTCTGCTTTCTGTCTTGGAGGAAGCCCCTCGGGCCTGTTCCTGAGTCCTAGCGTGTTCCCATGCCAGACGGTGGCTGTCAGTAAATGCAGGGGACCTCAGGCCAGAGTCTAGACTTTATGCTGCCTAATGTCCCATTAGTACCCAGGCCCATGACTGCAGCTGCCTCCCCACCGGATAACAGAGCGGCTCCCCCAGCCTGGGAGGGCCCGTGACCCTCAGAAGTCACTTTCCAGTTGGGGCTTGTACAGCTCTTTGCGTTTGTACGCACAGGTTGTCCTTGCTCCCCTCCCTCTCTCCCCCTCCTTCTCTTTCTTCCTTTCTGCGTCCTTCTCTCCTTCCCTGAGCACCCACTGGGATACTGAGATGAAAAATTCCCAATCCCTGACTTCAGTGAGCTCGAAATCCGATAGAACAATCTGAACAATCGCTCAAAGGTAAGAAGGGTTGAGCGTTTTGCATGCATGTGTGTGCGTGCCGTGTCAGTATCGTTAAGACAATAAAACATTATAGAAAGCTTGGAAAATGGAGGAAAAAGAAATCTTTCAGCCCCTGTCTCAGGACAAGAGGCCCACTCGTTTCCTGCTTTTGTTCCCACTCAGGCGCACGTTCAACAGAGTTGCCTCCAGAAAGTCTGTGCAGTTTGGCTTCCTGCTTTTCTTTGCTCGCCATCTCCGGCTATATCCCAGCTGTGTGGGACCCCGTCCTGGGCAGCCCTGGGGTAAGGGAGCCCTCGCTGTTGATGTGCGGCTCTTTTCCACTGTTAAAAAGGGTAGCTAGGTCTAGGAAATTAAACTACAGGACACCCAGTTAAATTTGAACTTCTTATAGACAGTGAATAATTTTTATAAACATATGTCCCATTCATATTAGTCATATCTACTATTTGGGATATACGCCAAAAATTATTTGTGCTGTATCTAGAAATTCAACCCTAACTGAGAGTCCTGTATTTTATCTGGCAGTTCCATACCTGGAGTGTCGTTTTGCATGGGCGTAGTCAATGCTGCTTTATTTAATGACAGAGAAAACTCTCCGGCTGATATGTTTTCTTCCCCATTTTGTGGGAAACGCTCTCCCTAACCTGAATCTGTTCCTTCTCTTGACCACGCCTCCCTGACCACTCTGATCTCCCCTGCTCTGTGACTTAACACATTTGGAGGTCACAGTCCAGCCCCTAGAGTCCCCTCTAAAGGCGTCCCTTCCCCAGCGTTTTTCCGGAGCTCCCAAAGACTGCTGATGTTGGCTTTGCTCCCTGGACGGGGGGAGAAGAGGATGGTGAGAGGTGTGAATTAGCCCTGCTCTTGGGCCCCTAGTGTTGCTTCCTCCAGAGCCCACCAGCATCTTTGGCAGCCGTGGACCTAAGCAGTGTGTCTTCCTTGTCATGTTGGAGGAAGCAAAGGTTTGAGGGCTTGGTCCAGGGCTGCAAACGCACAGAGGCTTTCTTTCTACCTCCACCTCTCTCTCCATCGATGAACTTATTTTTCATTCTAAGGCAGCTTCAGGGTGATACAAATATAAATCTAAGTAGCAGACAGTGAAAAAACAACAACGTGATTGACTGGAGACTAGAAAGACAGCGTTGCCTTGTGGTTAAATGGATTTTCTGTTTAACTGAGGGTTAAGTAGAAAACTCGTTCTGATTCAACCTCTGTTGCTGCAAATCTTTCTAAAATGTATTAGCCTGCTCCCTGGTTTTCCTAAGTGCACCATAATGACCATAATTGAATCTCTTTGTTGGCGGAGCATCCTGTGGGGCGTCGGGGCACACGGTTGGAAATGTCAGTCCCCAGGTGCAGCCAGCTCTCAGACTTTAGAGCCTGCGGCATAGGCTGTGCGCTTTGCAATGGGCCTTCTGATTCACTGCCGTCTCATTCCATCTTCCCAGGCACGCTGGTCCGGAGCTCAAGAAGAGACCATTTTACAGGTGTGGAAACTGAGGCCCGCCAAGGAAGGGCTTGCCCGCAGGCACTCTCTGGCTGGTGGAGGAGCTGGACATGAAGCCAGCAGAGGTGAAGGCCCAGATTGAAATCTGGCTCTCACTTGCTGGCTGGAAGAAGACCATTAAGCTTCATGAGCCTCAGTTTCTTCACCTGTGAATGGGACATAATAACCTTTCCTTGCAGTGCTGCTGTTGAGATTAAGTGAGGTAATGATGTGGGCAGGCTGCACACCAGGGCTTTCCTATGTTGAAAAGAAAAATGGCCCAAAGACACCTTCTCCCTCTGAAAAAAATCGAGCATGCCATAGTCCTGGGACCTTGCATCCTGCTTCTTTCCACTTTCCCGTCTTCTCTCCTCTGGGCACTAGAATGTCTGGGTTTGAATCCTGACCCTACCTGCCACTCCCTGTGCAGCTACATTTCTGGGCCTCAGTTTTGCCATCTATATGATGGGGATGGTAATAGTAACATGCCTCTTAGAGCCACCATGAAGATGAAAAGCTGGAGAGTTCACCCTGGGGCAAGTGTTGTGCCATCACCATCCTGGACGTGGTTAAATGAGCCCAGGTTAACCAAGCTTTCCTGGGTAGGGTTCATACCCCGAGCATGTTAGCGGGATGGCGTTCAGGACCTAAGCCCCCTGTTGGTGCCCCCGGAGTTTGCATGGTCAGTCTGGAGAGGGAGAAAGAGACCCCATTGTCTCGAACCTGCTTCCTACCACTGTCTGGCTGATGTTTACCTGTCCTGGGGTGCTCAGGAAAGGGTACCGAGAGGGACCTGTGGGTAACTTATGAGGGGCCCTGGCTAAAAGACTTCTACCCTGACAGGGCCCTCTGCCCAGGGGACGCTGGCCTCGAATAGCCTCACTGTCTGCAACCGTCTAGTCTGGGCTCCCTCTCTGTATGTCATGCATTTCTAGCATTTTTCAGAAGGCATTTGTTTTTCTCCTTATCAAGGGATCCACTTGGAGCACTAGAGGCCTATCTGTGTGTGAACCCTCCAATGGGGAGTCAGGGTGGGGGTGGGAGGACACTTTGCTAAGGTAAACCCTGGCCAGTGAGACCACCTGTCATGGCCTCTCGGCTGCTGGATCAGCAACTTCTTGGGTCTTGTAGGCAAAGCTACTTCTGCTCCCGCGTGGCCAGTGCTGACTTCTGCTGAGCCACCTCCTTGCTCTCCAGGTGACCCAGTTCTGGACACCCTCAGGGACTCTTTGGGGGTCGGGGGTGGTTGCAGCTACATAAATAGTCACCCTGGTGTTTTAGGACAGCAATAGCAGCCTGTGTGTGCAAAGCCCCCGGGTAGGCTGGTTTATTTATGCGGTTCTTTTTAATGGGAAGGCTGAGAGAAATTGCGTGGTTTGTGAATATTTACAGGCAAATTACTTCAGGGAGGAAATGAATTCATTCTCTCTCCTCTCCCACTGTTAACAGATCACACTGTGGTTCCTGCCTCCTGCCTCCCACATCCCTCTTTTCTTTCTATAACTCCTTGAAGTCTTGACGCCAGCAAGCTCCTTGCCAGCTGCAGAAGGAGTGGCTGGGTAGATGTATCAGTGTAACACTGTGCATTTATTGAGCATCTACTGCATTCCAAGCCCTGGTTCAGGTACTGGGGATACCGAGGTGAGCCCACGTCCGCTCTCACGCGTCTCCCAGTCTGTGGACAAAGAACAGCAGTGCTCTGTGGGAGGAACCAGTTGCTTTGAGACCTCTGAGACTCCAGATCTGGCTGAGGCAACAGAAGAGCTGGTCTGGCCACTCTGGGCTTTGTGAGGGGGTCTGTCCTGGGAGCCTGCCCCGGGATTGACCTCTGGGCCCTTCTCAGCAGAGAGAAGCTTCCATTGTGCTGCCTCTTCCCTTCTAGCTGTGTGTGTTCCTCCTCAGTCCTCCGCCTCCCACCCCCAGCTTATCTGTTGGCTGTCTCCTCAGTTTAGTCCAGATCATGTGAAGGGAGACCAGCCCTTTACCCTCAGGATTCTGAAATGGGGCCAGGGAGAGAGTAGACATTTTAGAGCTGTCTGGGGTCTCCTCAGTCCTGGCTGCCCTCAGCTGCTAATAAAAGCACTGTGCCCTTTTGTGTTCCGTGAGGCCCCCTCCTTGACTTGCTATAGGCAGGAGGGAGTGGGTCAGATCAGATGGGTGAGGCCCTAGCAAGGCTTCCTGGAGAGCAGCCACCTTCCTAGGCTTCTGGATCAGGTCTTGGCGGACATTTGTCACCATGGGAGCAAATGGAGTAGTTACATAGATTTCAGGTGTAAAGTTCTGTAATATATCATCTATGTATCACGTCTTCCCTCACCATATATTTGATCCCTTTTACCCTCATCTACCACCCCACTGTGGTCTCCTTAAGACACAGATCACCCTTAACTGCTCCGAATGGCCACACACACACTTGCTGCACACTATGCCTTCACACTCACCTTTCCTTGCACTCACCTATGCACACCTATGCACATGCCTGCATATACCTACTCACACTCCTGCACACACCCATTCATGCAAACACCTTCACTCCCCTACAGATACCTCTCCTGCACATCCAGCCCTGCTCCCACTTACCACCCACACACCCTTCCCTATGCAGATTCCCTCACTGCAAACATACAGCCTGCCTACCCCTCCCCACCATTCATGTATGCGCGTGTGCATGCTTTCTCTCTCTCTCTCTCTCTCTCTCTCTCTCTCTCTCTCTCTCACACACACACACACACACACACACACACACACACACACTGCAACCAGAATTTTGGGTGATCTTGCTTGTTTCTCAGCTCAAAGCCTACAACACTGGGTTATCTGGAACTCTTTACCCAGATGCTGAGCCCTTCAGGAGCTCTGGAGAGAATAGAAAGATTGAGTCAAGGAGTAATCCTGGCTCAGTGCAAGTACCCTCTGAGGCTGGGTACATTCCCTGACCCCTCTGTTTCACACATCAATCCATCCATTATTTAACTTACCCACCCATTCATTCTAGCACATATGGATAGCTGTGACCCAGGAAAAAACATAGCCTATGCCCGTATGGGACTTACCTTCTTGTTATAGTCAATCTACTTCATCACTTCCTTCATGGTTTGCCGTTTGTTAAGGAGAAAATGACATTGGGCCTTAGACTTGGTTTTGGAACCAGAAATTCTGGATTCCAGTTTCTGCCACTTGCTAGCTGTGTGACCTTGGACAAGTCATGTCATCCCCGACCTTCAGTTTCTCCACCTGTAAAATGGGGATCATGGTGCCTCTCTCCCAGGAAGAGCCCTGGCCTCTGTGGACAGCAGTCATGAACACTAACTTGGGGACTTCCGTGTCTATCAACAAAACCCTCCTTAAAACAGGGGTGGGATGGGGTGAATTAAATTGCCTGCAACCTGCCAGCTTCCTGGGGCTGGAATGAGAAGTGGGGACATTGGTGAATGAACAGCTTCAAAGTACTGGTGGGCCTTTGAATCTGTCTGTCAAATACCAACTTTTCAGCTATGGTTGGTCAGGTTCTTTTTTCTGTCCCTTTAAGAAAAAGCGATTGAGAAAGGACTAGCTTATCACATACATTAAAGGAATATGGTGCTCTAGAGGTTTCTGCAAAGGGTAAGAGAAATAGCCAGAAACTGGTGGCAGAGTCATTGTGTGGCTGCACCAGAGGGCCCTTGGCCAGTCCTGTCATCTGTAGAGTAGAGATAGTGAAGCCTGCTGAAGGCTTGGAAACCCCCACTGGTGTCTGCATACTGGGCCTTGCTGGAGGGCATCCCACAGTCACCAGATTCCATTGGTAGGCCTCTCCCATTCCTCAACGGGTGCTCCTTGAGACAGATCCAAAGGCCTGGGGGCCAAGAGGTGGCTGAGTGGCTGTGTTTTTATTAGAACACATTTAATTGGTCATTGGAAAAATGCAATAGATAACCTCTAGAGAAGTCTCTCTCTCTCTCTCTCTCTCTCTCTCTCTCTCTCTCTCTCTCTCTCACACACACACACACACACACACACACAAACACACGACTGTTAGCTCTTTGATGGATGGGACACTATCTGCATTTGTTGCCCCAGAAGCTATAATAGTACACAGTAGGACCAACAGATCTTTGTTGGCTGATTAATAGAACCTTCCAGTAGCATGTGCATGCCTCTGTTTCTTCTCCCACATCTCTGGGCAAGTTTGGTGATAGTGTAGGACTATAGAGAAAGAATAAGCACTTTCACATACATTCATCTAGCAACTTTTTTCTCCCCCCTGCCAAAGAACCACACATTTTATTGAGATACAATTTAAAAGATTCAATTCATTTTGACCTTGTGTACACCCATGTAATCCACACTCCCAGCAAGATAGAGAGAAAGTTCCCGAAAGTTCCCACGCGCCCCTTCCCAAGGGCAATTCTTCCTTCCCAAGGGCAACAACTGGTCTGCTTTCTATCACTATAGGTTAGCTTTGCCTGTTCTAGAACTTATGTTTTTTTATGTTCTATATCATCAATTTTATTTATTAAAACTTATTTCTTTTTTTTTCCAGATTTTTATGAAAATATAGCTAACATACAATATTATATTAGTTTCAGGGGTCCACCATAGTTATTCAACCTTTATATACCTAAAGAAGTGACCACTGTACACCGTACAGCAACCATCTGATGCTGTACCATGCTGTCACAATGCTATTGACTGTATTCCATACAAGGAAACCATACCCAGATAAGAAAAAGCTAAAGCAGTTCATCATCACCAAAGTCTCTGAGCACACCAAGGCCAGTCACCGCCAGCCTGGGGCCTGCAGACTCCAATAGTTTTCTAAAAAAACAATGCGATGTGGTGGGATTGGCTGCTCTCAAGAAAGTGACCCAGGTGTTGGGGGAGTTGGGTGGGGCAGGGTCCCAGTGAGTCAGCAGGGTAGAGCTGCAGAGCTTAACAGACCAGTCAGATTCAGATTTGGCCATAAGAGTAGGGGGAGGGCTCCACACAGGAAAAATGGCGCCTGCCTGCCTGTCGGCTGCTGAGGACTAGAACCCTACAAAGGGAAATTCCAACTGTCCTCCTAGCCCTCATCTGGAAGCCACACACCTCAGTTGGTCCCCCGTATGTCTCCAACACCCTCTGAGTCACTATCTCCCTGTCGGAGCCCAAGGTGTGCCTGCGAGCATGCCCCCATCTGTGTGCATGCTCTTTAAGTGGACCTAAGGTTTCCTGCAGCCCTCCGTCCCACCTAGACGGTGGGAATCCCCACTGTTTTTCACAGCCAGATGTTGTGGGGGCTCCTCTTCCTGACACCAGTACTGGGGCTGCTGTGGGGCTGAGGGTCTCTTGTGTCTTTTGGGCCTCTGCAGCCAAGGTATCCCTCCCAATTCTCAACTGCCACATGAAGATTTGGGGCCCGTGTTGCGTTTCTGCTTTTCCAACCAGTCTCAACATGGCTTCTTCTTTATATCCTTAGTTATAAAACTTCTGTTCAGCTAGATTTCCATCAGATGGTTCTCCAGGTTGATTGTTCTATAATTTAGTTGTAATTTTAATTTGTTCATGGAAGGAAGCAGGCACAGTGTTTATCTACTCTGCCATCTTTGGCCTTCCTTTTCTAGAGCTTGTTATAAACGAAATACTATGGTTGCATCCTTGCATTTGGCTTCCTTCACTCAGGTTAATCTGAGATTCATCCATGTTGTTGCCTGTATGGGTAGCTCATTATTTTTTTATTGCTTCTTATTACTTTTTATTATTACTTTTTTATAGTATTCTATTATCTCTCTCTCTCTCTCTCTCTCTCTCTCTCTCTCTCTCTCTCTCTCTCTCTCTCTCGCCCTCTCCCTCTCTCCCTCCCTCTCCCCCCCCTCCTGATTTATCCATTCACCCTTTGGTGAACATTTAGTTGTTTCTAATGTTTGGCTACTATGTACTCAAGCTACTATGAATATATGAGTACAAATCTTTGTGTGGACGCATGCTTTCTGTTCATGGGAAATACCTAGGAGTAGAATGATTGCATCCTAGGTATATGTTTAACTTATAAGAAACTGCCAAGCTGTTTTCTAATTTGGTTGTACCATGTCACACTTCCATCAGCTGTGTATGAGGGTGCCAGTTCTTCCACCACCTGGTCAACACTGGGTATGGTCAGCTTTTTAATTTTAGACATTCTATAATTATGTAATGTTGTCTCATGGTGATTTTTAATTTGCACTTTCCTATTTGGCTGGTGAAGTTGAGCATCTTTCCATGGACTTTTTTCTATTTGACTATCTTCTTTTGCACAATAGCCATTCAAGTCTTTTGCCATTTTTATTGAATTATTTGTCTTCTTATTACCAAGTTAAAAGAATTTTCTAATTGCTGGAAGAAAACATAGGAGGATATCTTCACCACCTTGTGGTAGGCAAAGATTTCTTAGACAGGACATTAATAGTAAATATAAAAGGAAAATTTGAGGGCCGGCTGAGTGGCACATTGGTTAAGCGCTGGCTTGGGAAGCCAGCGGCCCCGGTTCGGATCCCACATATGAGGGCCAGTGACACTGCCCTCAAAAAAAGGAAAATTTGATGAATTGGACTTCTGCGAAGACACTGTTAAAATGAATAGGAAAGCCACAGATTGAAAGAATCACAACACACGTATCCAGGATATGTCACAACTCTTTCTGAGGATTTGCCTACTCCAGGCACTTGCCTGATCCTATGAGGTCCTACGGATCCCACTCCCACCGCAGCTAGAGTGCTCTTTGTAGAACACCCATTTGATCGTGGCTGTTTAACTTCCAGCACTCGCAGGATAAATCCCACATCCTTGATGTGGCCTCAAGGCTCCGCCCCTCCCTCCCCTGGCTGCCTGCCTTCTCTCAGTCCCTCAAGGCTCTAAGCTCTTTCCCGGGGAGCAGCCTTCACACAGGCTGTTCTTTTAGAACACTTTTCCTGGCTGTTCACACAGCTGCCTCACCTTGCTGTGCAGTGTGCCTACATGGGGGAAGCATCCTTGAATCCCAGAGGTATAGCCTGGCACTATGGTGGGGGGCTTCAGTGGAAGGGGAGGGGTCTGGACACAGCCTGTGTTGTTTGCTTTGGAGGGAGAGATTGAGGTGCAATTTAGAACCCCATCCTTTGACTCAGGGGCAAGGCTGAAACTACTGAAGGACAAGGCGGTGCTGTCATTGACCAGCCAGAGTGGACACTGGTTATAGTGCTGCTGGGTCCCAGAGGCTCCTACTGACTAGACACCCTCCCTTTAGCTCCTGGATGTGGGGCAGGGCTGGGAAGGCCAGCCAGCGTTGGACAGGATTTTGTTCTGGTGTGTATGGCAAGCTCTTGGCCCTGCTTTCTCAGCCTTCTGCTCATGGTCTTGTTTCTATCCCGTTTTCTCTAAAGCCTTTTTATTCTTTACAACAGTCATGTCCACCCATTCCCTTCCCAACAAGACCACAGATTATATGAGAATGTGTTCAGGCATTAGTGGCCCCAGTTCTGCCCCCCTCACACCTGTTGAACTCCTTGCCGTAAGCTCTCTGGGGACCCTGTGCTATCACTTCTCATTTATATCGATGTAATGTGGTACGATTGTAAAATTCTCTGTCCACTGCCTGTCCCTGGATGGCAGAATCTGCAGAAACAGCCACTCCTTCTGTGTCCACTGTCGTGTCCCTAACACTCGGGGTGATGCCCAGCCCACAGGAATTGCTCAAGGAATACTTGACCATTCAATGAGGGTTAATGATCAACCACCCAACAAGACAGGCAGCTCAAGCACATGCTCTCATTTTTCCCGATTGGGAAACTGAGGCCTCATGAACTTCAGTGGCTTGTTCAGACTCTCATCACTGGTACGAGACAGTCGCATGAACGAATGGCAGATCTTTTGGTTTCTAGCGTTTTCTGCCCTACAACGGCCACACTCCTTACGTCTACGTTTAAACACAATAATGAGGGTGGTGAATGCTATAAAAATGTAGAGTGCTGTATAAATAAAAGTTAGCATTTAAAATATCTCTGGCGATTTTAATCACCACTAACCACAGTAATGAGACAAACTGTTATTCTAAATATGGGCTCGGCTAGCGCTAAAATCCAGATGTTTCCTAGGGGCTCGATAAATTTTGCGTTGTGAGTGCTTCTGTTCACCATGGATGAGATGCAAAAGAATATTTATAAAATAAATATAGGGATTGAATTATACAATCCATTGAGCAGGTGAGTATCGACCACCCAGACCCAGAAATACCAAAGGTCCTGTGTCCCCTGCCTAAGCCCGTTTCTTCCCATCCTAGATGTCCCATTTATCCTCCTCCTGTTTTTGTTTTTTTTATGGTTTTTCCACATCCGTTACTTTAATATTTCCTCTTCGCTTATATATACATTCAGCAAATGTGTGTCGAGTTTTACTGCCATGGGTAGAGTTACAGAGCTCCCAATCCTACCCCTACGGCCCTGCAGTTTTCACAAGGGAAGAAAGATAGGGGATTTTGTTTTCCTGTGACCACAAAAAAAAAAAAAAGAAAAAAGAAAAAAAAGAAAAAATATTGTCCTGGTGGTATGTGCACCCCACCCCCCACCAGCCCCTGAAGCCAGTTTTTCCCCTCAAATGCTTCGTTTGCATTTTGGCCCCCACTGCAGGCCATTGGGAGTGTTTTCCACAAAATATTTGTGGCTTTGGCAAGGTGCTTGATACCATTAATAGTGTTCCCTTTGTCTGGAGGTCTTTCCCCCCTCCCTATTTCACTCAGTGTGCATTGGGGCGTTGACTGGACTTGGCAGAGCAGAGCTTGGCTCCGGGGCCTCTCACTCTTGCTGCCTGCTCAATGGGGGTGTCAGGGCAGCTGCAGTGTGAGGATGGCTGTGGGCAGAGAGCAGGGGTGGCAGGCAGAGGACCGGGGGCAAGGGGCTGTGAACACTAGCTATTTAATGTCTGCATATTAAAGGCAAGTCCCTGAACTCCTGGGTACAACACTACTGCCCACTGACGGGGGCTGCTTTGAGTATTAGGAGGGTCCTGTCTCGTTAGCTGTTTTCAACAGCTAAGATGAGGGCACCGATAGGTGCCACCCACAGGCCTTCACAGTGTTTCACAGTTCGGGGTTTGTGCAGCCACCATGAGTATCTGTTATATCCCCATATGACAGATAAGCAGAGTGAGGCTCCGAGAGGGTGGGCGTGGCTTGTGGTTCCTCCGCTGGGAAGTGGCCGAGCAGGGACAGAGCTGCCTTTCTGTTTTGTGAGCTGTGCGCCCCAGTCCTTCTCATGGTAAGGGGCTAGGTGAGATTCGGGGGCTGGGGTGGTGGGATCATCTGGCAGCGAAAGGCTCTGTGGCTCTGTGCCTTGATACCTGGCATTGGGTAGGTTCAAAGTGAAATTCGGTGATGCCCTCAGAGTCTCTTCCTGCCAATTTTGTGGCGTCTGTTATTCCTGGGGACAACAGCTGGGTGGAAGTTACACAGAGATCAGGGATCCTATTAGAGCTGTCGTCACTTCCCTGTTACCTGCACTTGGATTATCAGCTTTGTATTTGTAACTCTTGCCCCACTTCGCTCCATCGCCATTTGGGGCCATCTTTGGAATGCAAACCATTTTTACTATTAGCCAGAGCAGGGCCTATTTAGGAAGGCGTATATACTGCTTGGGAGGGTGGGGACAAGTTGGAGGGGGGTCCAACAAAGGTAGAATGGATTATAAAGCGAAACAAATTGGGGCAAAAATTTCAACTCTTGAAAAACAAGGATATAAGCAACCATGTTTGAGTGCTTCCTGTGTGTTATGCTAATATTACCTGCACTGACTCACTTAATCCTCACGTGAACCCCATGATGTATGTACTTTCAGGATTCCCATTTTATAGATAAGGAAACTGAGGCTCAGAGAGGAGAATTAGCTCTCACACAGAGAGTGAGGAACACAGCTGGGATTAAAAACCAGCCCTGTTGGATTCCAGAACTTGGAATAACGTTCCCCTTCCCCATCTGTAATTCGCATCTTTCCATGCCACAGATGGTGCAGGGCTGACAAAATCCACAGAGCAGGGTCCCTGTGGCAGTTCTATGTGCTGGCATTGCTGGCTCCTGGAGGTTGACTCTCATTCCCTCAGCACAGGAAAGCAGAGTGAGCGAGGCAGTGGGCTTAGCGGGTAGGATCCAGGTTGCCTGGCTTTCTTAGCTTCCTGGTCGGTGCCTAGTTACTTCTGTAAAATGGAAATAATCTGATCTCATAGGTTCGATATGAGAGTTAAAGGATATAAAACATTTAGCACCTGGCCAGGTCCAAAGCAAAGATCTTGGCGGGTGTGACTATTGTCCTGACAAAATCCAGGGACACAGGGAACCCAACCTCCAATCAGTTTGGGGCACTTCTGAGCTGATCAGTAATTGCCCGTTCTTTGCTGAGGCTGCTTTCTCAGAAGACCCCCAGGCTCACCTAACTCACCGTTCCTAGGCTATATGTCTGCCCTAAAGCCCCTCATTATACCAGTCACACTGTGGACCAACTAGAAGACTGGCCCAGGCTAGAGGTTTGTTTCACCCACTTGCTCTGGCAGAGCAGGTGTGATTCCCCTTGTGTAGGTGAAGAAGGTTGAGAAGCCAGAATATGGAAATAGGAGCTGGTTGGGTATACCTTCTATATGCCTCCTCTTCCATGGGTCATGCAGGGGCCCAGACACCCTCTATAAACAGTTGGCAGGCTGAGGCTCTCGCAGAGCTGGGGAGCCAGGGAGCAGCCTGCCTCCCAGGACCCTTGCTCCCCAGATGGCTGTGAGTATTAGCAGCATGTCTGCCACAGCTTCAGCAGCTCTTACAACTGCGCTGTTCTGTGCAGCTTTCTGTGAGGACCGAATTGTTCCATGAGTGCACTGTCCAGTAGGAGAGCCACTTGCACTCTGAACATTTGAAGTATGACTAGTGCAACAGAGCGGCTGGCATTTCAATTTTATTTCATTTTTATTGATTGAAATAGCCACACATGGCCATATTGGAGAGTGCAGGTTGGAGGAGGGACCTCCTGCAAAGGGCCAATCTTCTAGTGTTTTATAGGAACGAGTGGCACCTCTTCTCTGTGGCTCTGTTTCTCTTGTACCTGGAGAAGCTGGCCAGGATTATGGAGGTTCACGTGTCCGAATTGATTTTACACTAATTCCCTGCCCACCTCTCCAAGGAGAGAAGAGGGCCAAGAGAAAGGAGGAATCCATGCAGCTGGCTACTGTTGTCTTTCTGCAAAAAAGGCTGTGCAGGGTGCCTGGGCGCAGTGTGTGGAGCAAACCACAAGGAGCATCGTGGTCACGCTTGGTGGCGCGCCTTTCTCCCCAGCGGACAGAGTCAGGCATGGTAGAGGAAGAAAGAGGGGCCAGTTTTCCCTGTGTAGCAACCTTACAATAACACCCACATGTACAGTCACTGCATTTCATTCACCCAGGGAGAAGGGTGTTGCATGAATTCATCAATGAATTCTTTTCACGGTTTACAAATGTTTACAGGAGGCAGAGCTGGGATCATCAGAGAAGCTGAGGTTCTCACTTCCCAACAGAAATAAGTCACGGGTGGGCCAGCCGAGTGGCGCATTGGTTAAGAGCTGGTTTTGGGACGCCAGTGGCCCCGGTTCAGATCCCACATATGAGGGCCAGTGACACTGCCCTCTACAGCTAACAACAGCTCCACCTGGAGCTGGGCTGCGCGAGCCCTGGCAATGATGTAGGCTGCAGCCCCTGCTGCAGTGGGCTGCCATGGGCTACAGGGAGTGGCTGGCAGCCAGCGTGAGCTGCCAATAGCCGCGGTGAGCGACCATCCAGAGGCCGGCGACCCATCTGCCTCATCCAGGAAGAGAGCAATGACGATATCAACATGGGCCAGTGAAGCAACGTCCTCCGCAACTAGACTGAAGAACAAAAAAACAGCAACTTTTCTGTTCCCTATCCCCGATTCCCCAACGGTGTTCCCCTCCCCCAATTCCCCAATAAAATCTTCAAAAAAACAAAAAAGAATTAAATCACGGGTGGGGGAGTTAAACAACCAGCCAATGTCAAATCTTCTAGGACTCTTTCCGTCATTAGCCAACATCGGGATTAAGTTGTCCAGTTTGGAGCCTTCAGGAAGGAAATTGGCTCTATTGACTTTTATGTCTGCTAAGGAAAAAGCTTTGTACGATTTGTCTGTTCCTTTGTGAACTTGCTGTGGGGCCTAACACAAGTTATTTAACCTCTCTTAGCCTCAGTCTCCTCTTCTGACAAAGGTGAGCAATGATACCTTGCAGGGGCTTGTAGGATTTGGTGAGAGAAGAAGTGGGGCTGGTCTTGGCAAGCAACGAAGCTCTCTTGGCCCTTGAGAGTGGCTATGATATGGCTGAGTGAGGCGTTTCTTGAGGAGGCTTCAAGAGTATTGATGCTGATCCAGATGTAAGCCACGGGTGGGTTGTGTGCCATAAACCCAGAATTATGGTATTTGTGGAATGAAAAAATGCCCCAGATCAGTAGGAAACGAGTCTTTATTTTCATAGTCAGCAGGATTCTGAATGCGTTGGACAAGGACAACCAATAATGGTTCATGTTCAAAATGTAGCCCCGCCCACCTCCTCCCCATCCTTGTCTGTGTGGGTCTGTGCAGGGTTCATGGAGCTGAAAGACCCCTTGGGGATCCCTCACCCCATGCCATTGCCCCTTTCTGAGTGTTTTGGGGGTCTGGGGGATGCTGGCTGGTACACTGGGGAGCAGGGTCACTTGGAGTTTCCTGGACTGTCAGAAGGATACCTATCGTGAGATTGTCCTCATCCTGTCCCTGAGTCCAAGGCCTCTGACATCGTGGACTCTTAGTTCTTGGTTGGTCACGTGGGCAGCAACTTTATTGCTGGGCTCTCGGGCCAAGAAGGTGTCTGGATGCTTCATGTATGCACGTGCATGTGTGTGTGCATGTGCGTGCTTACTCTGGGCTATAAGACAACAGAAAAAAGATGGAATCAATCGCAGGTGTCTAAGGAAACCTCAAAACAGGCACACTGTGGTTTAGAATCCCACATTCACCTCTGAGCCTCAGCGTCTCCATCTGTAATGTGAGATTGCTAATAGCTAATTCACAGAGGTAGAGGACAGGTCAGTGCCGGACCAGGTGCATGATGGATGCCAAAAAAAATGGCATTCAGGGCAGGATGACCCGGTGATCATTTTAAAGTCAGTTTCCTATTATGGTCCCTTTAGGAAATGACATTTTTACCATCTGAGGCAGGAGCTTTTCTTGTGCTTGGGTCCCCCGTTATCCGGGGGGCATCTAGTGCTGGGTCTCTCCTGAGACCCTTCTCCAGGCTCTTGGAAAATGGAGGCTGCCCCCCGTCCTCATCAGAAGGCATCCAGCCTTCTGTTGCCCAAGCCGGCTGTGAGTGGTGCTGTCTGAATGACTCCATTCCCTGTATGCTTTTGGAGCCTGGGCTTGGGATGGCTTCCTCCCTCACCTGTCTTGTCTTTCACCGCCGAGCCATTCAACAGGGATGGTAGTCAGCGCCAGTGGAGAAGAACCCTGGGCTTGGCACTCGGCCGCGCTGACTCCAGCCGGGCTCTGGGTCTGAGCAATGGCGCCAATCTCATTTGGCCCCTCGTTTTCCCACCTTTGTAGGGAAAGAGGAGATATGCCTGAAATGCATCCATAATAATTTCCATTCAAACTTTTGAACTAATTGGCTTATATGTTTAATTAAGACTCGACATGCTGGGGGCGGGGCAGCTGGTTAGCTCAGTTGGTTAGAGCACAGTGCTCATAACACCAAGGTTGCCAGTTCGATCCTTGCATGGGCCACTGAGCTGCGCCCTCCACAACTAGATTGAAATAACTACTTGACTTGGAGCTGATGGGTCCTGGAAAAACACACTGTTCCCCAATTAAAACAATAATAATAATAATAATAATAATAGTAATGGATATGTTGGGTCTCCTGAAGAGATTGGAGAGCTTCCACCTGGACCCCCCGTGTGAGGATGCTGAAAGCCTTGGCAGTCATTAAGGAGCTGGTGGAGGCGTCTTTCTATTCTGAATAATGACTGCCCGTGCTGCCACCAGCCCCACCTCGTCATGGTCACCAAGAGGTGCTCAGAGGCAGCCTGGCCCACCTCCTCCTCCTGGCCCTCACTGCATCTCCAGCCACAGAGGAGCCCGTCACCAAAGTTTGGGTGTCTGCTCTGGAAAGAGGGGATTGGGAGCAGCTTGCAGGGTGTGGTGCTACTGGAGAGGACTCACGGACAAGGCCGGCTGCTGTGGCGCTCAGAGCGCCCTCAGTTCTTGGCTGTACAGCTGTAGGCAAGTCATTTCACCCCGTGAACTTCAGTTTGTAATAGCACCTACATCAAAGGACAGTTTCTAAATTATCAATGAGGGGCAGGCATGTTATTCATTCATGCAAAAACATTTATTGAGCACTTAAAATGTGCTGCAGACGCTGTTCTGGGAACTGCGGTTATAGCAGTAGACAAAGTTTTCTCCCTTGTGAAGCTTACACTCTAATGGGAGAGACAGACAACTAAATCGATAGTCAATGTGAATTGATATATATGTTATATATTATATATTACATTGTATGTACATAATTAAATATATATTATTATTGGCTCATGTATTTTATATAAATAGCTATATATTTAAGGTGGTGAGAAATTCAATGAGCAATGATGGAAAAAGCTGATAAAGAGGTCAGGGGGACCTCTTAGGTTGACATGTAAGCAGGGACTTGAAGTGAGAGAATAAGGCCAGAACGTCTGTGGCAAAGACAGCTACAGACAGAAGGAACCATAGGCACCAAGGACTTGGGGCGGTGATGGGCTGGCGAGCCCCAGGACTGCAGCGGTGTGATGGGGGTGGGGTGAGTAGAAAGGAGAGGGAGACACTCCGGAGCCCTCATGTGGAGCCTTGCAAGCCTCCTTAGACTGTGGGGATTTTCTTGCTGACTACTTGGCACAGAGTAGGTGCTACCTAAGTGCTTTCATTTGCTCATTCAGGGTTCCTTAGCACTTTCTCAGTGACTGACCCTGAGCGGGATGTGACAATGCAGAGATGAAGGCACAGGGCCTGCCCTAGGGGGCTCAGAGCAGGCTGCTGGAGCTTTGGGGGTATGGGGGTGGCATAGAAACAACGATGTGCCTGTGCCCCTCTGAGCTCCTTCAGTGATGGCTGAGACCAGGGAAGGGCCTCCCAGACAAGGCGAGGCCTTTGCTAGCTCTGGAAGGGTGAGAGGGCTTCTGCCCAGGAAGCAGCCTGGGAAGGAGGCACTGAGCAGAGTGCACAGACAAAAGGCACGTGCCAAGCCCAGGGGTGCCAGAGAGCATGGCTGAGGGGAAGGGCCATCTTTTAGTGTGGCTGCAAGCCCAGGCTTTGTAAGGGCATGGGGAAAGCATGGGAGCCGAGGCCAGGTATGGGAACAGCTCCAGCACATCTGCCTGTGTGACCTGAGGTCAGGCTGTTCCAGGAGCCAACTCTGAGAGGAGGACTCCTGTGCAAGCGATTTGTTAAGGATCTGCTCCCAGAGGCATCCGGGAGGAAGTGGGGAAGACAGGGAGAAAAGGGGATCCCAGGCACAGTCCTGCAGAGGGTGGCTTCAGCTCTACCCCACAGGGAAGCTCAGAGCTTGTGCTCCATCGAGGCAAGGGAACGGGGATTCTCTACACGCGCCCCTGTCAGGCCACCTGGCAGGAAGGTGAGGGGCTCAAAGCACTTCCGATCCTGCTGGAGGGACATAGGCGAAGCTAAGGCGACCCACCATCCCTGTTTGCCAGGCACCTGGGGGCTTTCTGGGATGTGAGACTGAAGACTAACAACAGAATGATAGGTCGCCCAGCGCACCAACGGCGTTCATCACAATGACCTCACATACTCGAGCCTCAGTTTCCTCTTCTGTAAAATTAGGATCCTGATAATCGTGACTTCGTGGGGACACTGCGGATTCATCACAAATAACCCAAGCAGAGCCACTGTCTGGCCTCAAAGGCACTTGAAGACTGTTTGTTCTCTAAGCCTCCTTGTCACTTGTGGGGCACCACGTGATCCTAGAAGGATGAGAGCCGATGTTTCTAAAACCAGGGGTCCTCCCAGTTCTTTGCCTTCCACCTCACTGCCCTCTCACCCCCTCCCCAACCACTTGACAACTGCCCATGGTCTGAGGCCCCGAAGAGGAAGAGGCCTGTGTCTTTAAGTGTTCCGAACAGCACTGAAATGTTATGACAGTGCATCTCACAAGGGATGCAGTTTCCACGGCAACCCCATACTAAGATAAGCAAGCTGCCTGTATTTTTTTCTGAAAGGTTCAGGAAAGGGAGGGGGAATTAGGAGATCTGTCAGCAGGGGGCGGGGGGGGGGACTTGAAAGCAAGAGCCATGTCCATTAATCCTTGAGCTCTGACTGCGTTATCCGGGAATGAATGTGTACCATTAGAGGAGGGAGAAGCAGGGCTCCTTCCCCGCTGCACCCCATTTTCTGGACACATGGCAAGAGAAAGAAGAAAGAGAAAGAGTCACAGTCAAGTTTTGTAGGGGAATTGGCAGCCTTCTAGACTACCAATTGTATCCCCACCTCGTGTACCCAGGGAGCGCGTGTGCGCGCGCGCCCGTGTGTGTGTGTGTGTGTGTGTGTAGAGTTCAGGCTGGGGCTTAGTATTAAAGACTCAGGCTTTGCACTTGGACAGACACAGGTTCATATTCTGGCTCTTCCAGTGGCTGGAATATTGGACAAGCTGTTAACCTATTGAAGCCTCAGTTTCTTCATCTGCAAAATGGGATAATAAAGATAACACCTGTATCATGGGGCAGGCGTGAGGATTTAGTGAGATTATGAATATATGTGACAATGCTCAGCACAGCGCCTGGTACACAGTAGGTGGTTACCAAATGCTAGTTGTTAACATTATTATGAATAACTGAATCAATGGGGGAAATGGTGTCACTTTGATTGATGCATGAACGAGAGGTCACAGCCGGCTCTGGGCAGAAACTGGCATTATCCAAGCCCACACACCTAAAAGCTGCTGCTACCTCTGCCGTTGGAACCCTCCCAGGGTCTTCCCACCGCACTTCAAGTTAGATTTAAACTCCTCACTGTGGGCCGGCTCCTGCCAACCTCATCTTCACCACCTTCCCCTCCCCTAATCTACTCCAGCCACGCTGGCTTCTCTGGGTGCCTTCAGCACCCTGGGCCAGCTCCTGGCCTCATACCAGCTACTTCTCTGCTGAGACTGCCCTTTCCTCACGGGCCCGCACCGGGGAGAAGTGTTTGACCTTATCCAGAGGATGCTGCTGCCCAGCCCCCTCATCCTGATGTTGGCCTCAGGCGATGTTTAAGATGCCTGCCCTGGAGCCATTCAGCCTGAGTTCAAATCCAGTGTCCCATTGCTCATCCTAGTAAATGTGGGCCTGATGATTTCTCTAAGCCTCAGCTTCCTCATCAGTAAAATGGGCTCAAGGATAGTCCTGCCTCCACTCATTTATTCAGTCTGCCAAACAGTAAGGCAGTGGTGCGGCAGAAGACCAGGTAGGGGGCTTCTGTGATAGTCCCAACAGGCAATGGTGGTAGCCACCTGTGACACACAGGTGTGAGAATCAGATGTGCACCAAGCTTCCAGTAGGTTTGACACCAAATAATTACCGCCTCCTTACTCCTGGCACTTCTGGTTGTCTAGGCCCCTGGGGCCTGAGACTCCATTTTCTACTAGAGGTGCAGGGAGGTTAGTTCCCAGGTGGTCGGGGGCCTCTGGATGTGTCTGTGGGATGCACCTACATGGGCTGCCTCTGTGCTCCAAGCCCACTGAAGACTTGCTCCAAGGGCCTGCAGTGACCCTGGCGAGGGCTCTGGGCGCCACCAGGGCCCCTGTTCTCAGGCTCGCTGAATGTGGAGTCATAGTTCCAGACATGGCCTGTCCCCTGTACTACCCACCCCAGACCACAAGGCTGTGCAAGGCTGCATATGCACCCACGAGTCCTTCTATGCGCCCCCAAGCCCCCTCGGGCACCCCTCCTGCCCTTCCCGCATCACAGCTTCATCTTAGTCATTTGTCTCAGTGTCCCAGAGACCCTTGGCGGCAATCATCAGCTTTTACAGAGTAGCCATCCGAGAACTCCCAGGATGGCGAGGAGGAAAACACGGAGGCTCCGAGGCTTTGCTAATTTATTTTGACAACTGTAATGTCATTTTAATTATTTATGCTCATGCTCCAGAGTTCACTGGCAAATGACCCAGAGGTGTGTATTTCGTGCAGTGGAGGAGGCATGGGATAAGAGATTTGTTTTCAGCTTTTATGGGTTGTTTTTTTGTTTTTTGGTTTTTTTTTGCGGATTCGTGGGAAATGAATGTCGGAGTCCCCTGCCTCCGCTCCCACCCAGGGGTTCCTCCACCATCACTGAGGAAGTATTTTATTTTCACATCACAGAGGTAGAAAACAAGAACCCCGCATTCAGGGTCATGTGGGGTTGCTGAGCCACCACCCCTATTTCAGGCTGGGCCACTCCTCTTTGGATTTTGTTGTCTGCCCTCTCTGTGGTGTGTCCTGCTCACTGTGCCCACAATGGAACCAGAAATGGCAGGGTAGGCCGAGTGGTGGTGATGACTCGTCTAGCCCCCTTGCTGTATGCACGAGATAAATAATGACCAGAGAAGGGCCGGGATATCCTCAGTCACACAGCAAAAAGCAAACCTCAGACCTGCTGATGCCAGCCCCTTGCGAGCCCACTTACCCCTCCTCTGTCTGCCCTCTGTGCCCCTGCCCTGGCTGACAGATTAAAGCAACAGCGGGGCATTTGTTAACATGCATATTCCTGAGCCCCAGCCTAGGTCTGCAAGGGCTTTCTGAAGCCAGCTGTCACTCTCGAGACACTGGCTTGGAGGGCGTGGTCAGGACTGGGGTCTCCTCACGGCCATGGCTGGGGAGCTCCTGAGGTAGCATCCTCAGGTGTCGCCGGACCTGACATTCTACCACCGGAGGGTCTTTCTTTGGGGATGAGCACTGGTGTCGGTATTCTTTCCAGCGCAGGTATTCCTGGGAAGAGCTGCTCATTAAGGCCATGAGGAAGGCCCCAGTAATGACCCCTCATGTCTGCTGAGTACATCATGCTGTCAGCTTACCTTGCAGACAGTAGACAGCAAGGCTCACTGTGCCCATTTCACAGATGAGAACCAGAGGCTCTAAGAAGCTGACTCCCCTGAAGGCACTCAGCCAGTGAGTTCACAAGTCAGATTCTGGGTATTTGAGCCCCTACTGTGGCCTGAGGAGTCAGGGGGTCCTCTAGGGAACAGGAGGGGAGGGCCTGAGGGTCCCAGTGAGGGGAGTGAGAAAAGGCTCTGGTGGGGCAACCACAGCCACCATTGTCTCTCTCTGCATTTTGGCAGCTTGGAAGCTTCATTCATTCATTTATTCATTCTTCACAGCCTGCGATGGTCAATGGTAGACTGGTTTTGGAGGGAATGACCTGTTGGTAATCTGTTCTTTTAAGGACTGGCGATGTAACCTTAGCTATAATCCGGGGGAAGAAACTTACCTCTCAGGGTTGACACGAAGCATTTTAAAGTTCCTTCCTGTATGTAAAAGTACCCAACACAGCGTTTGGCACAGTACATGGTCTCAGCTACTGCTTTCCAAGTGGGGCAGATTTCTGGCTATTTGCTCAGGAGGCGGAGCCTGGGTCCTTGTCATCAGGCCTGGGAGTGATGCTGTGTAGGAGTAGTTCCCTGGTCGGACCAGGATCAGGGACCACGTTCAGTGATGCCACAACCCAGGGATGGTCCCCACCACTCTGTATTGAGCGTTCTCCTTCACTCCTCTTTTCAGCAGCTGCTTCTGACACACCTGTCATAGACAGGTATTATTCTATGTAACGAGACTAGAACAATGCAGAAGAGAACACTCCTGCCCTCATGGAGCTCCTTACCTTCCAGTGCCAGGAGAGGGGAAAAAAACGAGGAAGCACACTACATATAAAACTTTCAAATGCAGGTAGTGCTGTTTAGGAAACACGCAGGGAAATGTGGTGGCAACTGGTTGGGGTGGGAGGAGCTACTTTGGATGGGGTGGTCACGGACAGCCTTACTGAGAAGGTGGACAGATAGGCAGACTCCTGACATCTGTGTGAAGGTCCGGGGGAAGAGCATTGCAGGTGGAGGGACCAGCAAGTACAAAGGCCCAGGGGTGAAATCTGGGAGGACTCCATCACGGCTGGAGGATAGTGAGTGGCAAGGAATTGTGTGCACGTTGGTAGGCGAGGGAGGATGGTGGGTGTCTTTAGAAGACAGAGCAGAGCCGGCCGAGTGGCGAGTTGGTTAAGAGCTGGCTTGGGATGCCAGCTCTGAGCAGCAGGCCCTGGTTTGGATCCCATATGAGGCCCAGTGACACTGCCCTCTACAGCTAAAATGGTGAACAACAGCTCAACCTGGAGCTGGGCTGCCTTGAGTCGCTGGCGACAGCATAGGCTGCAGTGGGGCGGCAGTGGGCTGCCATAAGCTACCGTGAGTGGCCAGCAGCCAGCGTGAGTGGCCATGAGCTGCTGTGGGCGGCCGTCCAATGGCCGGTGAATGACTGCCTCACCCGGGAAGAGTGCAATGATAATACCAACATGGTCCAGTGAAGAGAGTCCTCCACAACTAGACTGAAGAACCAAAGGACAGCAACTTGTCTGTTCCTCTTCCCCAATTCCCCAACACTGTTTCCCTTCACCAATTCACCCCGCAAAAATCTTTAAAACAAAAAAAGAAGACAAAGAGTTTGGTTTCGGTGAGAGGAAGCAGTCAGATAGTTTTAAGCAGGGGAGTGGTTTGATCTGATTGCAAGAGTGGACATGGAAAGTCAGTGAGGAGGCAACTGAGGCATCCAGATCAGAGATGATGGGAACTGGGACCAGGGCAGTAGTAGTTAGACATGGTGAGCCGTGGTTGGATTTGGGACATATCTTGGGGTAGATTGGTTAGGACTTGCTGATGGATGTGAGGGATGATGGACAAGAGGGATGGAGAATGACTGATAGATTTTGGGCCTGAACATCTGGGAGAAGAGTCCTCTCATGAATGAAAATTAGGAAGCAGACATGCCTGCAATATCTCCCTGATAAGAACAAAAAGGTCCTTAAGGACTGTTTCCGTGCGGATTCATCCTTTTATTGCCCCTATGCCTAGTACAGGACCTGACAGGATGAGGTTCTCAGGAATGATTTGTGGGGTGCATATGTACACGAGAGGGGGGAAAGGACTCAGGAAGAGATGAACGTGTGAATAAATAAAGGGAGGAATTAATAATACTCCCTTGCCCAAGGTGGACCAACATCCAGCCTTTCCCTAAGTGGATGACACAGAGCACTAACCCTTGGCTCTAAATGATTGTGCATCAGAGAGGTTTGAGAACCAACGTGTATTCTGCCTCCCTTTCTGACGAAGCAAAATGCACATGGGATCAAATAAAGGCTCTGATAGGTCTCACACAAAAGATTCTGTTGGGCTGTTGGAAAAGTCATGACGTATTTTGTCTGTTTTTTCAAAGGTCACTTATTTATATAAAGAACAAAGTTTAATCAATGATATATTGCCCATTTTGTTCGATAACCTTTTGCCATCTTTCAGTGAGCTTCATATTTCCTCATTCTTAGAAGGACCTTTCTTTATTTGCAAAAAACTGAGCAAGGTGCTGATTTACAGCCTCATCTGAATTGAACGTTATACCATGCAAGGAGTTTTGAAGAGAGTGAAACAAGTGGAAGTCGGACGATGCAAGGTCAGGTGAGTATGGTGGGTGTGGCAACACATCTCATCCAAGCTCCAATAATTTTTTTTTTTTTTTTTTTTTTAGCTGAGCCATCCTGCCACCTGTTGGCAGCTCAATGGCTGCTCAGCTTGGGCTGGACATCGAACTGCTGTTGCTCAGAGCTCAGCTCGCACTCTTTTTTTTTTTTTTTTTGAGGGCAGTGTCACTAGCCCTCACATGTGGGACCCGAACCGGGGCTTCTGGCTTCCCAAGCCAGCGCTTAACCACCGCGCCACTCGGCCGGCCTCAGCTCGCACTCTTGAGCGAGCTCTTAACCAACTGAGCCACTCGAAGCTCCAGTAATTTTTGACGGGTGATCAAGCTTGTGTGTGGTCCGCGTTGTCGCGATGGAACACAACTCCTTTACAATTAACAATCTCTGAACGTTTCTGGATGATGGATTTATTCAAACTGTCCAATTGCCAACAGTACACATACAAATTGATTGTTTGGTTCCTTGGTAGGAGCTGGAAAAACACAACACCTTTAAAATCCCACCACACTGAGAGCATAACCTTCCTCTGATGAAGGTCTGCTTTCGATGTCGTTTGAGGCGAATCATCATGTCAGGACCAAGACGGTTTGCATACCACATTGTTGTAAACAATCTACTTCTCATCACCAGTTATCAGTCGCTTCAAAAAAGGATCGTTTTCCTCACATTTAATGAGCATATTGCAGATGTTGATACGCACCATCAAATAAACTTCTTTGAGTTCATGCGGAACCCAAATATCGAGCTTGCTTACATATCCCAACTTCTTCAGGTGGTCATGAATGCTTGAATGATGGATGTTCAATGTTTCTGCAATCTCTCGTGTCGTGTAACGTGGGTTTGACTCGATCAATGCCTTTATTTTGTCGTCATCAACCTCAGTGGGCCTCCCTGACCGAGAAGCGTCATTGAGATCAAAATCACCAGCACGGAATTTCGTGACCCAACGTTGGCACTGACGATCTTGTAGAGCATTGTCACCGTAAACTATATGCAACTTTTCACAAGCTTGACACGCGTTCTTCCCTTTACGGAAGTAAAAGAGTAAAATGTGGCAAAAATGCACAGTTTGGTCTTTCATCTTCACCTTGTTGTAAAATCTCCACAACTCAACCAAATCACTTAGTTTTTTTTATTAGAATGAAGCTAGAACTGTCTGCTGTTAAATGACATAGCAATAATATAGATGCGAATGACTCTAGTACTCCCAAAACTGCACTAGTGCCATCTGTCGCAAACATGCGTCATGACTTTTCCGACAACCCAATATTTAACTCTGGTTAAGCCAGCATTTCCCAGACTTTAGTGATCACAGAGCCTTTTTTTTCTTGCTGGTGTGCTTATTAACATCTGAACACACTTCAAAAGAAGCTCTCAGGCCAGCCCCCCTCATATCTGCTCAGTGGTTGGCTTTCACTGTGGATGGTCAGAGGGGCAGCCTACCCTCCCACACTTAGCTCTTGGGAAATCTCCCTCTGTGGTTGAGGGTTATTCTTACAGTGCTGTCATTAGCATCATAATAACGCTATCCCTACTGAGTCCTCACCCTGGGCCAGGCACTGTTGTAAGCAGTTTCCATGCATTTTTTTCATTGAAAGCTCAAAGCAGCCATTCGGACATGGGCACTGCTATCTTTATCCTTATTTTACAGATGGGGAAAGCGAGATTTGGAAAGATTAGATGGCTTGTCCAAGATCACAGAGCTGGGAAGTAGCAGAACCAGGATGTAGTCACCGGAAGGTTCCAGGGGTCCCCCTCCGCCAGCCTAACCACTACCCTACCCTGCTAGGGCCTGTGTACCCTCCCCCATCCATCCTGGACCCTGGCTGAGCCACACTGGGGGCCCCCAATTTAGTGTCTACATTGTTAGCTTGAGTCTGGACTCCCCTGGGCAGCCCACCCCCCACCCTGCCCCCAGCCATCCTGGAGCCAGTGCTGAGCAACTCAGAAGCCCATGGAATTAGAGAGTTTTAAACAGGAAACTGGTATAATTTTGGTCAGAAGCTCAAGCAAGAGGTAGGAGCTCTGCCAGGCACAGCCACATCCAAAAGAAATAGAGAAGGAAGGTTTAGGGTTTCAAGTTTGTGCATTTAAGGGATATTAAGGCAAATAAAGGACTTTTATTTAGCCCTGTCCAGGCGTGGCCATCCCCTGCTTTTCCATCCTACCCCGTCCCTCCTTGTTGAACTGAGGGGGACTGGGGTCGACCAGGGGAGCCCAGCGCAGTGCAGCCCCACCTCCCACCCTGACCTTTGTGACTTGGCATAAGTGCTCCCTCTGCTCTACCCCCCTCCCCCAGGCTCCGTCCCAGCCAGCGTGTCCCCCTCTTCACCCTTCCCCTCCTTCAGTTTTTGTTCTTCTCCAGCTCCCCAGAGACTGGGCCACTGTGGGGGCTGCCAGTGAAGAGAAGACACAATGGAACCCTTGTGAGGCTATAGACCCCCTTCTGCCCCCTCCCTCGGGGCCTTGTGGAACATTCCTCAGCCTTGCCCAAGACCGCCCTGAACCTTGTCCCCTTGGTAAACCAGACTAAACCCGTCTGGTGGGGAGAGGGCTTTTTCTCAGCCCCAGGAGCCTGTCCACTACCCGACCCACTGCCCGTGCACCACACACCCATGATCCAAACAATAGAGTGTGGAGTCTCAAGTTTAGTGGTTTTATTAGATCGGCCACTTCATTCTCCCCGCTCCGCCCATATTCAATTGCATTGTAATTCCACAAACACCTATTAGCCCCTCAAGTATGGGAGGACTACAGTGAGTATGGCTCCTGGATCACGAGGGCACTGTGACAGGGGAAGCAGACAGGTGCCCACTGCCAGGCAAGTGGGCAGGAATAGCATTTATTGTTTATTATGTGCTGGTTATGATCCATGTGGTCACCACAACCTCATGAGGTAGCTGCTACTATTATTCTTTTCCTACAAGAAGACACTGAGGCAGGAGGCGTGATGCCCCTGGCCCCTGGGCAGAGTCGGGATTCGAACCCCAGCAGGTTGCTTTCAGGGCTGCTCTCAGGCATTCACTGCCTTTATCAAATGCTTAATTCGCAAGTGTTGGTGAGCCCCACACTCCCTTCCGCCACCTGAACAGCCTGTGCCCAGGGCGTGTGCTGTAATAAGATACACAACACACTTTTTTGGATCACCATCTTCAGGGTGATCACAGATATCGCAGATATTAAAATGTCCATTTTGATGATAGGAAAACTGAGGTTCCAAGAAGGGAAAGGAATCAGCAGAGGCCCCAGAGCTCGTGGGTCCTGCCGATCTGGGTTTGGAACTTCTTCCGGCTCCGTGGACTTGCACCTAAGCCTGCAGCTCAGCGTCAATATAATATGTGTGTGTGTGAATGAAAGTCAAGGTGATGCAAGAGACCAGGGCCTGAGTCCAAACCAGACCCCTCTGTCTGTGAGAGCCAGCTTCCTGGTCCCAGGCTTTTCCTGACTGACCAGTCAACTTGTATTTGCACAGCGTTGGAAAGCTTTGCTCAAAGTGCATTTGCAACTGATCTCTTTGAGGAGCTTCTTTGGGGGCTGTCTGGAGGCCACCTGTCTGCAGAAGTGTCTGGTCTCCCCAGCCCTCAGGCCCCTTCCTTAGAGAGGGGTTGCCTAGGATTGGGGGTGGGAGTGGGCAAGGACTTCTCAGGCAGCCTGTCAGATCATAAATCAGGGCTAATGGCAGAGCTTCTCCCCTCAGAGGCCCAGTGTCTGCCGGGAAGGCCGTCTCCTGGGACAAGGAAACTTCCGGAAGGCTGTAACTGCTCTCTGCCATGCAGGGACCCCGCCTTGGCTGTGGGCTGCAGGGGCCTGACCTACAGCCCTGGGCTGCACAGCCAGTCCACGGCGGCGGCGCCAGGACCAAACCTCAGATCTTTTGACGCCCCCAGCCTGACTCTTTTAAAACTCCATGTGCTTATTTATTTGCTTCTTAAATAGCATCAGAATCAGAAAGGCAGGATCGCCAAGGCTGAGGGCTGGTACCTGGGGGTTCATTGTGGTATCCTCTCTGTTTTGTGTGTATGTTTGAATATTCCCCAAAGCATCAGTTAAAACCATAAACTAAATGTCAGCCTTCTCACCAAGGCCTTCTCTGAAAGAAAATATTAGATTCAGTCTCCTCCACAACCTCCCTCTTGCTTCCTCTACAGAACTGAGGACAACTCAGTTGTTTTATGGTTCGTCTGTCTCCGTCTGTCTCTCAGTGTTGACTTGGCTTTGTTTCCTCGGTGTATCCATGTCTGCTAGCACAGGGCCTAGCATATGGAAGGCACCCAGCAAATGCCTGTGGAATAAAACGGTGTGCATATGGCACCTGGAGAAGCACCCCCAGTTTTGGGGGCATGGTGGGAGAAAGTGGAAAGTGTTTCTAGGAGTTGGTGCCTCAGGGCAGTGGTTAAGAGGACCGAAGACAGAAGGAAACCACCTGGTTTGAAGTTACTTCCCGTGTTTCCTGCTCAAGGCCCCCACTTCGTTATCTGTAGAATAGCCGTCATAACGGTGCTAGTGACAGAGCCCTGGTCATCCGTACAGGATGCCTGGCACATGCCTAGCGCTGCTTCCATGCAGGGGGCGGATGTTATTGTTCCAGGTTCCCTGGCTGCCCATCAAGTGGCCGTGGGAACGTCATTGAACCTCCCTGGAGCTTCTCGGCTGCCTTCACGAAGCAGGACTGTTGTGTCTTACTTCTCTAAAGGAAGGAGCTGAATACTTCTTGAGAAGCACTGCTTTCCTCCCCACAGAAGGTTTTTATTTCTGGCTTGGCTCTGGCTGGAAGGGACCCGCTCTCCTTCCTGAAGTCCGAGGCCCACTCCCCATCTCCACGAATGAAGGAGAAACTCAGAGAAGGAGTCCCTGGCAAGGGCAGGAAAGAGGCCTGTGGGGTGCCTGCTGAGCCGGGGTTTGGAGAAGGTGGAATGCCTCTCTCCAAGCCGTATTCCAGGGGCCACCCATGCCTGGGAACACCTGCTTTGTCCACTAACCTAGGCACTGGTGTCCAGATTGGAGGCTGGCTAGTTTTCTTCCTGCCACGTGACTTGGGGCCACTCCCCCAAACCCCAGTCTTCACTCCAGTCCTGAGAGCTATTTGCCCCTCTGCGGACCTGAGGGACCTCTCCCAGGCTCTGATGTGGCTGCGAGGGAGGCAATTTTCACGGGCGAAAGGGCCAGCTCTGTGCCAGAGGGATGAGGTCTGGGGGATGATCCGGGCTCTTTCTAAGCCAGGCCCAGGGCACGGCAGGCGCAGGGGGTGTCCGGTGGACATTCTCCAGTGGTAGCAGCGCTTGCTGGGTGTACACAGTGCCCTGTATGGGCAAGTGTCTCGTTTATGACGTCATTTTAGTGCGCATCTGAAGATGAGCTTCTATCTTCATTCCTACTTTATACATGAGGAAACTGAGGCACAGAAAGATGGAGTAACTGCCCAGATTACACGGCTACTAAGAGATAAAACTGGGATTCGAACCCAGGCCAGGTGCCCTGCTCTAGACTTGAAAACCTTGGTGATAATTCATTCTTAGCAGGCAGTCAAGTGCTGGACAAAGACAGATCCCCTTCCTGTTCCGTCTCCTACTTAAACTCTCTCATTAGGATGGGGGAACTTCCCTCATCCACATGGAAAAGGCAGTAGATGGGTATTTGGGGCCACTGGTGTTGGGCAGACCCCCAGAAGTCTTTGACAGGTCAGGAACCCTCCAGGAGAAGGAACAGCAAACACGAAGGTGTGCGCAGGGACCCCGAGAAGCTAAGCTGGGCATGGCTGGATGGGTCCGGAGAGCACTGGGCTGAGGCAAAGTGAGCGGGGTGGGGTGGAGACTGCAGGCCTTTGAGGAGTTTGCATTTTATTCCAAGTGCAATGAGAAGCCTTCCAAGGGTTTTAAGCAGAGGAGCTCTGAAGTTCTAATTTGCATTTTAAGTAAATCTCTGACTGCTGCATGGAAAATGGATTACAGGGGCCAAAGTAGGAGCTGAGAGACCAGAGAAATGGAGACAGAACAGGACTGCCCCCAGGAAGGACCTGCTGGGGCATGGGCACTATGAACACGCACGCACACTCATACACACACTCTCACACGCACTCACACACACTCATACACTCACAGACACACGCACACACAGACACACGTACACACTCACACACTCATACACGCACACTCATACACTCACACGCACACAGACACACACTTATACGCACACAGACACACATGCACACACAGACACACGTACACACACACTCATACACACACATACAGTCACATGCACACACAGACACACACGTACACACACACACACTCACACACACGTACACACAAACACTTGTCACTCAAGAACCCAGGGAGGAGGTGGTTGGGGGTCTGCAGTTAGGGGCTATAGATGGTAGGGGGACCCCAGCATATAGCTGGGAGGTGGAGAACCTCAGTTTGTTCAGACTGTTCCCCCAAAATAATGTGAGAGAAGAAGAAATGGTGAGGGAAAATTATACTGAGGGCTTTACTAGGGAAGTCGTCCCCTGAGTCAGCTCAAACCCATTAATTTTATTATTGTCATTGTTCATATTATTTTTAATGCTATTACTTTAACATTGAGCTCCTCTGGTAACTGGTACACCTGCCCCTTGACAGTTGGGGGACAGTGGTGGGATAGTGTATGGGGAGAGGAACATGGAGGTAATTTTATTTATCTCCCATCAATTGAGTGCTTGATATTTTCCAGGCAGCACCAGGCATTCAGTTATTCGTTGGTCTATATGACTGTGTTTCTGCCCTTAAGTCTGAATAGTGCCAGAAGCAAAGTCCACAAGGATAGTTAAGGCTTTTTAGAGGACAAAACTGGGAGGGGGTGGAGAAAGCCTTTATGGAGTTGGCCTTACAGGACCGGGGCTGGGAGGAAGACATTCCCGGTGATGGGGCAGCATTTCTCAGTGCTTGGACTTGGGAAAGCACAGGGTGCATGTTTTCATCAAAGAAGGAATAATCCCTTTTGGGGGTAATTCCGGGAACATGTAGCAGAGTAGCAAAATACTAAGTCTGAAAGGTTAGTTGGAGCCAGATTATAGAAGTTCTTGAAGGCTGAACTTGGAGCCTTCAGCTTTGGGGGAGCCTGTGAAGGTTTTGGATCAGGCCGGCAGTCTAGTTGCTCTGCAGGATGGGCTTGAAGAGTTAAAAGACTGGAACTACTTGTCTGCTGCACAGATCCAAACAACAGAAGATGCAGGCTTCATGTGGAGCAGGGACACTGGAGTAGAGATAAGAGGGCAGATGCAGGAGGCAATGGGAAGACTCTATAGGACTTTGGAACAAACTGGATGGGGCAAGAGCAGAACTGATGACGTCTCTGAATTTTTCAGCTCAGGTGCCTAAGAGATTGTTAGGGCTGCTAAGAAAAATGATAGGAATTCAGAGGATAGGGAAAGAGCTAGTTGGAAAAGTCAGAGAGATGATGAACTCAGCTTTGGGCAGAGAAGTTATGATTCTTACACCCTCACCCTTCCTACATCAGAATCTCATTCCAGCTGCATTCTCTCAGCACTCAGATGGCCGTTTGACCAGCATGTAAGCCTTGAACATAAGAAAATGTGGCCAGCCCAGAGCCTGACTGCATGGTTGTTATCAGATTACACTGTTATTTATCTTTGCTTCCTTGACCACTTAGGGCCACAGGCAGAACCATATCAGTTCTTTTTCACTCCTGTGGACCCAGAGTATATCACAGTACCTGGCAATGGAATTGTTCAGTAAGTATTTGTAGATGGAAGGCAGGGACGGAGGAAGGCAGGGATGGGGGAGGCTTTATTCATTTCCATTCAGCACTGAGCCTAGCCCCGCAGCCCCTTAACTAATATCTGTGGACCCGTGTTCAGTGGGTGAGTGTCTCTCTGCAGGCTGCGTTTGCAGAACTCCTCTCTGATAGCTGCCATGCTTGCAGTGGTTATGTTTATCTGTAAGGTTTGGATCTAAATTTTTCTTTCAAGTCCAAAGGCATTTATAAACCTCAGCCCAAAACAACAAGTGGACTGCATTTCTGAGGAGGGCGGGTAGGGGAGAAGAGAGAACAAGAGAACCACTCCCCTCCCCTCCCCTCCTCTCCTGACTTCTGATGGAGGTCTGAGCTACATAAACAGCATGGGGTGTTTCAGTGGGGTAAGCCACAAGCCCGGCCCCAGAGGGGTGACTGGTGAAAACTCAGGGGGAGAAATCAGTTTATGAAGTCATATGCCTTCTCCTGGTTTGGCTGTGTTTAGCAGCGAAACTGCGGCCATCTTTGGCGGGGGGCGGAGCGGGACGTGTTGGAAGTACTTGTCAGACCTGTTGGTAGTAGGAGTGGGGTCTGTTGACTACAGGCTGAAGCAGCCCAGAGATGTCTACCCCGAAGAAACTGTGCTGGTCACCACTTGTCATAAAAGTTGGGTTTCATCAATGCCTGGGTGGGGGTTCTTGGCAGAATAAAATGCCAGCTCTCATGGGAGCCCCAGATGTGTGCATCTGTCCCCAGAGCCAGTGAGAACACAGAGACCTGGCTAATTACATTTCTGGCCACTCTTCATAGCTCTTTGTGATGCAGAAGTTAAAAAGAAAAAAAAAAAAGCTGCTTCCCCTGAGACTATTATCATCTCAGGGATTTTTCTCAATGTTCAAGTGAAATTAGGGACAGTTGGCGGATAGAGTCTGAATGTCTACATCGTGTTCTGGCTGCTGGTTTCTAGGAAGTGACTGTTTTTCTCAGGCTGGGAGGCCTGAGCTCTAGTTCCAGCTCTGAGATTAACTAGTCGTGGGATCTCAGCGCAGTCGCCTGGTCTCTCTGCGTCTCCATATTTGCCTTCTGTGTGGGTGTTCAAGGGCTACTATGACAAATTACTACAAACCAGGTGCCTTGAACCAAAAGAAGTATAATCTCTCAGGCTAAACGAATGAAATCAAGGTACCGACAAGGGCCACACTCACTCTAGATTTCTAGGGAAGCGTTGTACCTGCCTCTTCCAGCTTCCAGTGGTTGTTGGACGTTCCTTGGTTTATAGCTGCCTTGCCCCAGGGCCACCTGACAGCTGCAGCCATGCTGGTTCATACTTGAATTGTAGCACTATTGAGCTGTTCCACAGCCGTGCTGTATCACAACCGAGCTGTTTGCACTGAATGAAGTTTCCTTCTTCATTGCACCCCAAATTGGGGATTTCTGTTGGCATTGAATTGGCACCAGTGACCATTGGTTAACACCCACCTGTTGACAACTGCCATCTCTGCCTCCATCTTCACATAGCCCCGTTTTCCTTCTGTGTGTCTATTTTTCTGTGTATTTTCTCCTCTTATAAGACACAATCATTGGATTTAGGCTCCTCCTTAAACCAGTATGATCTTGTACTGGCTAACTATATCTGCAAAGACCCTTTATTTGTCCATATAAGGACATGTTCTGAGGTTGCGATAAACACGAATTTGGGGAGGCTGACACTATGCAACCCAATACGCCTTCCTCCTTTAAAATGTGGTTGTACTTTATGAAGTTCAACATATGTACTTCATAAACAATTATTAAGTGCCCGCTGGGTGCACAGTGCTGGGGAAGGGGCCTCCAAAGATAAGTAAGACGCTGCTGTAAGGATTTTACAGCCTCATTTATAACAAGAAGCCCATGTCAGCTGAACTTTCACTAGGCCTGTTCAGGGTGGAGGGTCCAAGAAGCCAGGGCTTTTCCTGAGAAATGTAGCTGCTTAACTGTAACACTCGTGGTGTTTGCATTCACAGCCTCCAACTTGCTTGGATGTCTCAGGAAAATTGTCAAAGGTATCCTTTTTGGGTCACATGTTCCTCTATAAAAATCTGTCTAAGCTGTCTTGGGGCTAACAAACACTTTCTCATTCCACAAACCCTCCATCCAACAATATTTCGAACATTGGCTGAAAAGTCGAAAAGTCGTTGGCAGATCTAAATCAAACATCCCTGGGAGTCCGGTTCCTTCAGCACTTCCAGGGCGGGGAGAAAGTGCACCAGCATGTGGCATGTCCAATGATTTTAGGTAGAACTCGTGTGAACTAGAATAATTTGCGCTTTAATGGTTATATAGTTGTGTGAATGAGTATTTGATACAGTAGATTTGACACATCAAACCCATGGTTTCCTAGATAGTATTGCTTAAGACAAGGTTAAGTTTAAATATTAAGGAGGTTTTAAGTCATTGAAAAGAAGACGTTTCAGTGAAGAATAGTACAGAGGGGATATGGATAAGGTGACATGAGTGAAGGTAGCATGCAAGGGGCGTGGATATGGCAAATGTAGTTGGTGAGGTGGATTATGGGAGCTACTCAAAGTTGGGGATACTGGTTGAGTGGATTAGAGAGTTTGGCGTTTATCCTTGGGTTTGAATCTCGGCCGCACTGCATACTGGCCTGGGAACCAGGCAAGTCAGTCAGTTCCTTGGAGCATCAGTATCCCCGTCTGTAAATTGGGGGTTCTGGGAGCCCCTGTGCCACAGAGGGAGTTGCTCCTGTGGAGTGTGGGGCACTGGCACAGAGGGAGAGCCGATACCGGCTGGATGTGGCTATCAAGCCAGAGGTGCCTCCAGTGGGATCCAGATGAGAAGACAGATCCAGACACCGGTTGCACCAGAGACGGGGCCATGTGGGGCTGGCTGGGTTCCAGTGCTCCAAGCTGGGGGGGGGGTCCTCTAGAATGCCTGACCCTGGGGAGTGTCCTGGCAAGCAGCCCCTTTCTGTAGGTTTGCGAATGAAATGGGACTAGGAGGAGTTACTGTTTTAGTAATTCAAGAGGCTTTAGTTGGGGTTTATTGTTGTTGTTTGTTTTTTTTTTTAAAGCTTCTACTATGTGCCAGGTGTATTGCTCCTGCAACAGCCCCGTGAGAAAAGTCGTATTGTTTCCATTTTACAGATGAGGGCTCTGAGGCTCAGAGAGGTGAAGTAACTCGACCAAGGTCTTATAGCAAGAAGAGGTGGAAAGAGGATTGGACCACTGTCTTGCTCCATCTAGCACCGTGCTCCTACCCACCTAGGGACTGGTGTTTCCGCAGCTGGGTCCAGAGAACAGCTGTGGTGTTGTTGGGCAGACCTGGTACAGGAGAGGAGACAGGAAACAGAGCAGAAAATCCTACACCTCTTTGTACATAAGGAAGGATCCCCTAGGTACAGGCTTCCCCCAGGCTTATGCTTTTCATGTCACCTGTCTTTCTAGAAAGGAGACATCAGGGTTCACCATCTGATCTGTGGCTCTCCTGATTCCTTAGCAGCACAGGAGCAGGTGATATTGTCCAGAGGCGTCCTCCAGAAACCACGGGGGTGGGGGGTGGGGCGGTGCAATCTCATGGGATTAAAAAGCAATTTGAACATGAAATAACTCCCGGGGGCCTGGCAGCGACACAGAGAAGGGGATATAATTTGACATTTCTTGGAAATTGATGTTCGCATTCCCAGCTGACCTGGGTTTGTGTACAGTCTTCTGCGTTATGTTTCCCTCGCTGTGGTTTGTGATGACTGCTGATTGCCCTTATGCATACAGGGTTCAAATTTCCACATGGACTTTCACTCGATAACAGGCCCACGCTAGTGTGGCATTTGGATCTATTGTGGTTCACCATGTGTCTTTCTTGAACTTCGTGCCTTAATCCCTTCCCTACGTGCCTACATGTTCTGCAGGCAGAGACCATGGTAACAACAAGAGCTAATGCGAATCATACAACCATGACCGTGAGTCAGGCCTTGTTCTAAGCCCTTCACATGAAAAAAATAAATAAATAAAATAAAATCTAGGGCCGGCCGAATGGCTCAGTTGGTTAAGAGCTCGCTCAAGAGTGCAAGCTGAGCTCTGAGCAACAGCGGTTCGAGGCCAGCCCGAGCTGAGTTGCCGTTGAGCTGCCAACAGGTGGCAGGATGGCTCAGCTAAAAAAAAAAAAAAAAAAAAAAATCTAAGCCCTTCACATGTCCTCAATTATTTAATCCTCAGCACAACCCTTTGAGGCAAGTATAATTAGCCTTGTTTTACAAATGAGGCACAGAGAGGTTAGGTGACTTGCCCAAGGTCACGCAGTTCAGCTGGGGCAGAAGAAGATTAGAACCAGAGTCTGCTTTCTTTTCTTTTCTTTTTTTCCCTATCTTTTTTTTTTTTTTTTTTAGCTGAGCCATCCTGCCACCTGTTGGCAGCTCAACGGCAACTCAGCTTGGGCTGGCATCGAACCGCCGTTGCTCAGAGCTCAGCTCGCACTCTTGAGCAAGCTCTTAACCAACTGAGCCACTCGGCCGGCCCTTTTCTTTTTTAATTGGGGAAAATTGGGGAAGGGGAACAGCCAAGTTGCTGTCTTCAATTTTAGTTGTGGAGGGCGCAGCTAGCTCAGCTCCAAGTCCAGTCACCATATGGCCGCCCATCGGCAGCTCGTGATAGCTCAGCTCATGGTGCCATGTTCAATCTTAGTTGCAGGGGGTAGGGTGGGGAATGGGGTAGTGGGGAGCGCAGCCTACCATCCCATGCAGGAGTGGAATCGGCAACCTTGCTGTAAGGAGCAGCTGAGCCATCCTGCCACCTGTTGGCAGCTCAGTGGCAGCTCAGTTCGGGTGCAGCTCACTGGCCCATGAGGGAATTGAACCGGTGACCCTGTTGCTCAGAGCTCGTGTTCTTAACCAATTGAGCCACTCGGCCAGCCCCAGAGTCTGCTTTCTTAACACTATGCCACACTGAACTAGTTGCCTGTGAGTTCCTTTGACACACACCCAGCATACCCTGAGCAGATGTCTGTTGCTGAGTTTATCATACTTGAGAGTACTCTTTTGTTTTCCTATGTATCTCCACTGTGAGTTCTTTGAAGCTGGAACATGAGATTATCCACTTCTGCTTCTCCAGGACCCAGTGTGGCACTTGGCACATGGAGACTATTCGATAATGTTGCTTTTGAAACAAAAGGATTTGGATTTGAAGTTCACTTTCTGCAAAGATTCTTTCAGAAATTCACATCAGTGGGTGCCAAGAAATCAGGAAGAAGCCATTTGAGACGCAAAAAGCCACCAGCCCAAAGATGTGGCTGGTTGGTGAGACGTGAGGCCCACTGACCCAGCTCCTTGCTCGATGCTGAACGTTAGGGTG
The DNA here is from genome assembly GCA_033961575.1 of Aselliscus stoliczkanus. NCBI lineage: Eukaryota > Metazoa > Chordata > Mammalia > Chiroptera > Hipposideridae > Aselliscus > Aselliscus stoliczkanus. The sequence goes on from CM066736.1 coordinate 121,556,606, forward strand.
GAGCAGAGGTTGCTTTGCAATTCTGGAGGGTGTTGGTGTTTATCTCAAGATGCACTGAGCACAGCTTAGCGAGCTCTCCTTGAACAATGGATAACCAGTATGGCAGTGTGGTGTTATGGCTAGAGCCATCTGGGCCTGAATCTGGCTCTACTGCTGATTTCTTTTAAACCTCAGCTTCCTCTTCTGTACAATGGGTTTTTTATGAGGATTAAATGAGATAGACAGTGAGAAGTACTCAGTGCAGTAATTCAACCCGTAAGTCCTCAATAAATGTTACCTTAATACAGCTCACATTTTCAGAACATCTTTCCCATCTAGTGCCTACTAGATTCCCCAACACAGCTTGATGAAGCTCCATTCTATAGAAGAAGAAACTGAGGCTGATTGCTTAGGTCCCAGAGTTAGAAAGAAAGAGAGCAAGAGTAGGGCCAGGGCTGACTCAGACCCAGGGCTTTACCCACATCACCCTGCCGCCTTCGTATCATCAGGAAAGCTCGGGCTTTCCTTAAAGAATAATAATAAGGGCTGACCGAGTGGCTCAGTTGGTTAAGCATGAATCTCTGAGCAACAGGGTCGCCAGTTTGATTCCCACATGGGCCAGTGAGCTGGGCCCGAGCTGAGCCACCGCTGAGCTGCCAACAGGTGGCAGGATGGCTCAGCTGGTGAGAGCACGTGCTCCCAACAACAAGGTTGCTGGTTTGACTCCTGCATGGGATGATGTGCTCACCCGCCCACCTGCAACTATATTAATGCCCACTTGCAACTAACATTGAACACGGCTCCTTGAGCTGAGCGGCTGTGAGCTGTCGACAGGTGGCCATGTGGTGACTGGACTTGGAGCTGAGCTAGCTGCGCCCTCCACAACTAAGACTGAAGGATAACAACTTGGATCTTCTCCTTCCCCAATTCCCCAATTTAAAAAAATCTAAAATAATAATAATAATCATAATAATAAAATAATAATAATAATGTATTGCAGTGAAATTCACATAACGCAAAATGAGCCATTGAAAAATGAACAATTCAGGGCCGGCCGAGTGGTGCGGTGGTAAAGCGCTGGCTTGGAAAGCCGGTGGCCCCAGTTCGGGTCCCACATATGAGGGCTGGTGACACTGCCCTCAAAAAAAAAAAAGAACAATTCAGTGGCATTCAGCTCATTCACAATGTTGTGCAACCACTTCTCTAGTTCTAAAACAGTTGCATCCTTACAAAGCAATTTTTCTCCATTCTCCTCTTCCTCCAACGCATCAATCTGCTTTCTTTCTCTATGGATTTACCTCTTCTGGGGATTTCACATAAATGGAATCATACAATACGCAGCCTTTTATGTCTGGCTTCTTTCACTTGGTGTAATGTTTTTGAAGTTCATCCATGCTGTAGAATGTATCCATGCAGTAGAATGAATGTACTTCATTCCTTTATCTAGGCGAATTTGTTTATCCATTCATTTGTTGATGGACATTTGGGTTTGTTTCCATCCTTTGGCTATTGTGAATAGTGCTGCTGTGAGTATGCATGTGTATTTACTTGTCTGAGTGCCTACTTTCAAATGTTTTGGGTGTATACCACTTTTCTTAAATTTTAAAGGAATAGACAGATGCAAGCAACATTCTTATTTCTAAATACACACAAAGCCAGCAGGCATTTATAATTAAGGAATTTGGTGACTATCCATCTCATCCCCCAAAATAACAGACTTCGTTCTACACATGTGGTTTAAATACCTCTATTTCCCTGGTCAATAATTGGAGTTTTAAACACACACACACACACATATGCACACTCACACGTGCATACGCAGGCCCACGTCTTCTCACTCGGTGGCCACAGCTTTCCCACTCATTGCTGTCCAACTGGGAGATTGTGTCTCTGTTGATGTTTATTGACATAATCTGATGTTTGGGTTTTTTAAATGCCTCCATTAGGCACTCAGCACCATTCATCAGATGTGACAAAAGAGAGAGGGAGAAAAAGGCACACTCTACAATTAGCCTTGGGAATAGAATCAGAAATACAAGCACAATAATCTCCTAGTCATAAACTCCTTAGTGGCATGTGCCATGTTTTATGCCTTCTAAAAAACATGCTCTGTAGCTCCAAGTTTAAGGTTTGGGGCTCTGCAAATATTGGTTCAACGAGTTCATCACAGCACTATTTTGATGTGCTAACAAGCTCCTTCATGGAGATGGCTGCTGTGGGTGAAATAAGGAACCCTCAGAAGGAGAATACAAAGGTTAGCTCACTTCCCAGGATGACAACTGTCACAGTTAACGCCGTGAGTGGAGGTGGCCAGTAACTCCATGTGTTGTCCTTGGCCTGTTTCTCCATGCTGCACCTGGTGGAGATGGCGCTTTCAGTGGTTAATGAAAGCAAGTCTCCCCAATCTCTGCTAGGTGGGCCTTCGGGCTGAGGTATCATCCTCTCTCGTCCATGCCCAGGCAGGCCTACTCAGGGCAAAGAACATTTACTCTGCAGGCCTACAGGCCTGGGTTCAAATCCTAACATGGCCACTTCCTGGCAGTGTTACCTTGGACAAATGACTTAACTTTTCTGTACCTCAGTTCCCTCATGAGGTTTCAGTAATCACGAAATGAGCTGGAGCTTGTAATGTGTTTAGCGAGGTGCCTGGTGTGCGTTAGGGGTTCCGGGCTGTGATTGTCATTGCTCCTTCTTTCCTTCCTTCCTTCCTTCCTTCCTTCCTTCCTTCCTTCCTTCCTTCTTTCCTTCCTTCCTTCCTTCCTTCTTTCCTTCCTTCCTCCAGAAGAAAGACATTTCCGTTTCTGGTGGACGATAGAAGCTGTGTCTAAACTACATGACTCCTCTGCTCTCCTGGAGGGCAATCCAAAGGGGGTGATAAACATGAAAATAAACAGGATTGCAAATGGTATACCAAGTGCTGCTGGAACCCAGGGGCAGGAAACTCTGATGGTGGGTGTGGACCTGTCTTTACCAAGAGTGGCTCCCTAATCTGGTTCCGAGAGGAGAAGAACAGTTTGCCTGGTGGAGAAGGTGGGACTGGCATTCCCAGCCAGGGTCCAGCATGGGCAAAGGCAGGGAGGTTTCAGACAAACTGAGCAGTGTGGCTAGAGGTTAGGTTGCTTGAGGACTCCAGAGGGGTGCGTGCGTGTGTGTGTGTGAATTAGTAAATGCCAGAGTGCAGCTGTGTCTCTCTGTGTAGCTCCCCAGCTGCCCTTTCAGACACCTCTTGTGCCCGTCACCTTGCAGGAGCTGCTCTCCACTCAGCTCCCTCACTCCCACGGCAGCCCTGAAGGTTTGCCATCTCCTGGTTTTCTCCAGCCCTGCCAGTCCACTCCTGGCCTCAGCAGCCTTCTCTTCCTTGTTCTGCAAGACAGGACGGGTTCAGCCAAGGTGCTTCTAGAGAGATGACCCTAAGCAGAGATAGGGACAGACACAAAGGAAGGGGGTGCACTTGAATGTAGCCCCAATCCTGACTTGGCCACTTATGACTCCTGTGGGGTCATGGGCAATTCATAGAACCTCAGTTTCCACAGGGGAGAGTGGGGATCATTGCACAAGCTTACATTTGTGGGTTGAGATAATGCACTCAAATGTCTGGCACAGCCCCAGTGCTCAACACCCAGCTTTTGTGGGCATAGGGTGAATACTGGAGACAGGCTTACGTTTCTCATGTCTGGGACAGGCTGCCAAAGGGCTCTTGAAGTTTCAGCTCAGCAGGTGCTTCTGGGAGAAGGAACTCTAAAGAGCTGGCTTCATGCCTTTCCTTGCTGTGTGATTTTGAACCAGACACTGACTCTTTCTGAATGAGGCTAAAAATAGGGGTCCTACAACTACTCCCAGCAGCAGGGCCCCAAATGCATGCACGGTATAGACACCTCAAGGGCTGTTCTTTGCCCTTTTTTGCAAGATGCATAATACTTGGTGGAGATGCCTAGGAAGGAGCGTGTGGTTAGAGGACAATGACCATGGGAAGACTATTGTGCAGAGCCTAACTGGATTGGGCAGAGCCCTCCTAGGTCCCCCGGATCCATCAGCCTGGCTCTGCACATCTGGGAGGCAAGCACACCCAGACCTGGAGAAAATTTTGAGCAACTCAGGGGCCATGATGTGAAAAGAGGAATCAAGAGCACAGAGACCCTGGGAACGGGCCTTGGAGATAGAGCCTTCAGAGATCGTCAAACTTCATAAAGCTGCAAAACCACTTTTTCAAAGGAGGCCCAAAATAGGAAACAGACAAAAATGAAGAAGGAGTCCTCGGGCAGTTTAATTCTTCATTGAGTGGTGGAAAATGCCTCATTGTTTGTGGCAAGTCAGCAGAGCACCAGGGTGGAGGGTCCCAGACTTCATTTCCTTTACCAATAAAAATTTTAAAAAAAGAAAAAAAAGTCAGAACTGACATCTGCATCTGGTTGAAAACCTCTTCCTGTTGCAGAATAAGGATGTTAAAAAAAAAAGACAGCTACCATCTTCCAGCACCATTATTGCACCAAAGAAAGTTTTGTCCCCTCCTCTCGCCAGATAGGAAGGACAAGGCTTTACAGAGAGGGTGCTAAGCTTCATGAAAACTCTGCCTCGGCCTGAATTTGCTCATTTGCTTATTTGAACTTGAAGCAGCAAAGCAGTGGGTGGGAACCCCTTCCACAGGGTTTCTGGCCACACAGTTTGAAGAGAGTTGTCTTTATCCCCAAACCTCATTTTATAGATGTGGAAACTGAGGCCCTAAAAACAAGATGGCTCGTTCACTGAATGACACTTTGTAAGTGTCTGTTCCATGCCATGCACCATGCCCGGGTTAATACTGAGGCTTCAGATTGAAATTCCATCTAGGAGGGCTGGATACCCATAGGGAGTCAATGGTAGAATCATTCATTCATTCATTCATTCATTCATTCATTCATTCATAGCTTACTGAGCCTCTGCAATAGACAGGCTAGATGGAAATACAAACTCTAAACAGGGCCTACAAGATACAGAACCTAATGGGGTTTAGGGCTGATGGGGCAGACAGATCAAAGGAAAACTGAAGAAAGCAAAAAAATGATTTTGGAGAATGAAAGTGATGCAAAGATATGAAACAGGAAAACATGAGAGAGTGACAATGGAGGGGTAGTCATACATCTCTGATGAAGTGATATTTGTGTGAAGACCCCAACCATGAGAAGAACCTGGTCATGCAAAGAACCTGCAGAAGAACATTCCAGACAGAGGACATGGTAAGAGCCAAGGTTCTGCGGTGGCCATGGGTGTAGTGTGGGGAAGTGGCAGCATGGAGGTTTCAGAGTAGCTGCTGGTGGTGGTGAGGGGGGAATGGAGGGGAGAGGGGGTGAGGGCAGACACAGGGGCTTCATCTGCTGACCCTCAGGGCAGAAAGCCCAGGGCTGGCTGCTCAGCAGGCATGCAGCTGGGGCTCCCAGAGGCCTCCCACTAGGGGTCTTCTCGAACTTTGGCCAGTGTGCAAATGGAAACCCACCTGTACCCCAGCCTGTGACATGGGGTGGGCACTCCTGGGGGACTTCCTGGCCCCCAGGAGGCACCTACTTTCCACCATGACACATGATCTGGATACAGAGTGGGGTGAACTGGGGGCTGGAAGCATCTTTCCCATCATTTCAGTGTCCTTAAACCAAGGGACCGGAAGAAATCTGTCCCCATTCCAGAAGGTGACCAAGAATGTGGAGGCTTAATTCTGTAGCATCACTGCTGACCAGCCCTCAGCAGGGCCTGCGGAACTTGAGGGGCACCCTCAGAGCTGGGGCAGGGTGTCTGGAGGCCTGCTCAGCTGCAGTTGCATCTTCTACTCTTGGGGTGCGTGTGTGTGTGTGTGTGTGTGTGTGTGTGTGTGTGTGTGTGTAAGTAAAGGGCGCCTGTGTGGTTCAGGATCGACAAGATTTACTCAACAAGTATTTCTTGAGCACCTCCTGGATGCTGGGAATTATCCTAGGCCCGGAGGATGCTGTGGTGATGATGAGTACATACTTTTGATAAGTCCAGGTCCTGATGAGTGCACTGAAGGTAATTAAAGGAGATAATGAGCAGAGTGATGGGGCGGAGGGGTAGAGCCACTTCAGATGGGCTGATCAGCAAAGACTTCTTTTGAGGAGCGGCAGTTGAGAATTGAGCTTGAGAGCCTGACAGTCATGGGATATTAGGGGGCAGAGGGGCCACCAAAAGCACTGAGGGGGAACTAAGATTGCGTGTTCCAGGGACATAAGGAAGGCTAGGTGGCTGGGGCAGAGAAGGCTGGGAAGGTGGGGATAGAGCAGCAGATGGAGGCCCTTGCTTAACTTCACATGTCAGAGACCAAGGAGATAGACAAGAACAGTCCTTTCCTTTCCCCAGTTATGTCCAGGAGACAAAATCCAAGTCAGGGTGAAAAAGGCTGGTGAGGTAAAGAAGGCATTAGAATCTAGAGACCTGAGTTACTGTTGTGCTTTCCTGTATGACTTGGGACAAGTCTGCTGCCCCCTCTGGGCTTCTCCTCTGTAAAACAAGATTTTTAGACCAGACCAGGAAGATAAATAGATTTTTCCCGTGAGAGCCAATCCAGACTGGTGATAGTGGCTGCTAGTGCACTGGGCTGAAAGGATGCTGAGGTGCCTTCTGGGTTGATCAGCAAAGAGTGCTGGAATCGATTAGTGATGTCTGCCACGGGCGAAAAATTAGAAGGTGGTTGTATGTATGCCATACATTTGCCATCCCTGGATCACTTACGACTCAAATTGGCAGGAGACCACATTGGATATGCTTGTGCTTGTACGTGTCTTCAGCATGTGTATTTTCTTCTCTTATTTGTCAGAATTGAGTGCTGTGTGCCCTTGGCACAAACCAACATCAGAGCATAATAGCAGCTAATACGTTACACTGCCTTAGAGTTTATACCAGGCCCTGGTGCTCGTTACCCATGAAGTCCTCATGGCAACCCTGGGGGAGGGTCTTTAAGTCTTTTCCCCATACACTAGGTTTGGAGGCCAGAGAACTTGTTTCTGGCCATGCAGCCAGTGAGGGGCAGAGCCAGGGTTGGAATCCATCTCATCGCAAATGCCACACTGTTTCTGCTGTCACGGCCGCCCTCTCAGAGAAGGCGAGGAGGCTGTGCCCTGACAGAGAATCACTTAGGGAATGAGCCTACGAGAGCCCATGCTGACTGCCTGCTTCTCCTGTCCCTTTCTGCTGCCCCTGAGCCTGCTGTGTCTCCAGTGAATTCTGCCTCCTAACCCAAGTGAATGTAGATTTTCTGGAAGGACCTGGCTCCCAAGCTGCCCGCCGTCTGGGTGAAGGAGGCGGGCTGGCCCAGCAAGAGCCTGGCAGCTCTCCCTTTTGACTGCTGCCTGCTTTTCCTTTCCCCCCTGCCCTCCATGTTACCTTAGTCTGTCCCTGCCAAGGAAACATGAGAGGGTGACAACGCAGAGTGCCCAGGTCCAGGGGAGAGTGACTGTGAGGGCAGGGGACCCTGTGTCCAGCTATGCTCAAGTGCCAGCCCTACGCTAGCGATGGGGCTACTCTAGTGAAGGCCCCCTCTCAGGGAAACAAGGGACTGAGGGTCAGGTGTCGGGGCACCTGGTGAACATTGCCACCGCAGCGAGCTGGAGAGGCCGCTGAGGCCATGCCCAAAGGAGCTCTTCTTGGCCTCAGCCCTGACTTGGCTGCCTGCCAGCATCTTGAGCTTGAGCAACTCACTTAATCTCTTTTTCTCATAGTAAAATGGGAGTTGTATTAATTATCACCCAAATAATGCCATATAACAAAAGACTCCAAAGCTCAGTGGCTTAAAGCAACATTTATCCTCATGTTCAAGGGCTGTGGGGTGGACTGCCACTTGGCAAGTCTGACCTGGATTCCAGGAGGTAGGCTCCAGGCTCTGGCTGCAAGTTGTATCTGCGTCTGCTCCACAGGTCTCTCGTCCTTCTTGGACCAGCAGCTGCTGGGGCCTGTGGTCACCCCTATGCATTTAGTCTGGGGCAGTGGCACCTAAGACATGTTCTTCTCACAACAGTTGACCAGAATGCAAGGGGGCTTTCCCAGGACACACAGGGACATCCATGCCTCTGTTCTAATCCCATTAGTCAAAGCCAATCTCAAGGTCAAGGCATGGGCAGTCACTGCCCACATGAGGCCAGTGGCAGGTGTATGGATGAGTAGTTCTATTATGGGGAGGGAAGACTTGGGATCTCTAACTCAAGCTACCACTGAGATGCAGAGGGACTCATATACCAACCGCTGCTCATTTCACCGAGCACTCACCAAGTGCCAGGTGCAATGCAAAGTGCCTCAGGTGCAACACCTGTGAGGGGGCCATTCCCCATTCCATCTACTTCACAGATGGGGAAGTCAGGCCCCAGGAGCTGAAGTCTCACCAGGCCACAGGATCCTGGGTCCAAACCCTTAGCCACTCCGGTCCAAGCACTTCTCCCAGTGCGGTTTCTCTTATATGCAGCCTGACAGCAGTGCCCAGAGGCACCTGCACTTATTCCTCTTTGTAGATGGGATGTGTGAGGCCGGAGAAGAGAGTCCCATAGCTGAGCTCATCCATCCGGGAAGCCCGGGAGTCTGTCCGAAGACCTCTGATCTTTTCCGTGCTGAGTGCTAAGGCCTCCTTTTGGCCTTAAACATTTATTAGGCTAGGATGGCAGAGAGCATCAGCTTGCAAGTCAGGATGTCCACAGTTTGCCTCTTCACAGTGAGTGATGTGGGCACGTCTCCGTTGTTTAACTTGGCTGCTGCAGAACCGACAGTGAATGACAGGAAAGCCCGTTTCCTCCAAGAGCCCTGCCAGTGCCGCCCTGCCCTACCCATGCAAGGGATGCTATTTCTATACATCCTCCCTGGGCTCTGGCCCTGACCTTCCTCTGCCCCCGGCTCTGAGGCTGGGGAGAGCCTGGGGTCTGAGGGCCAGAGGATTTCCTGGCTCAGCCCCACCAGCTGGCCAGAGAGCATTCAGCAGGGCCCCCACCCCAGCGCCTTGCCTGGCATCTCTGTTTCCAGCTGATTGGGGCAGGAAGGGTGGATGGCACAGTGTCCCGTATTAGTCTGAGACCCAACTCCCTGTTTCTCTCCTCTGAAAAGCAAGAGGGGGGGACAGTGCCAGCTTCACCCCTGGCAGAGCTGGAGCGCCCTCCTCTCTTTTGCCCTCCCCCACCTTACCCCTCCTACCAGTCCCCGAGGGCTCACCAATGTCTGCCTCTTGTCCTCGCAGAGGGAGGGAGGAGGAAATGAACTGTTATTTATTGACCTTCTCTCATGTGCCAGACACTATATAGCATAGTTATTATATTGATATATAATATATAATATAATTATCATGCATCCTAGAATGGCCTATTATATCACTAAAGGAGCCCCCTGCCTGGGGTTTGAGAGGCCTAGGCCTGAGTCCTGGAAGCATGTGGCCATACTTCCCTGAGCCTCAGTTTACCCATTTGCCAAGTGGCCTTGGTGATCTCTTACCCCACTCCAAGGCAGGCCTGACAGGCCCCTCGTTAGCAAACATTGTGGGCCTTTGCCTGTCTGAACAGGGAAAATCATCTTCTTAGCCTGGGGTTTTTATGGATTGTTTAGAATAGCTACTGGTATCTAAGCCATCGATGTTTCTTTTTTTTCTTTAGAAATTTTTATTGGGGAACAGTGTGTTTTTCGAGGACCCATCAGCTCCAAGCCAACTAGTTGTCTTCAATCTAGTTATGGAGGGCGCAACTTAGTGGCCCATGTGGGAATCGAACCAGAAACGTTGGTATTTCTAGATGTGAACCTGGTTCTGAGGATGGGGTCAGCTTGTTCTGAACCCCCTTCCTTCAGCTTCGCCTTAAGACAGGTTCTTCACTTGAGTGGTTGGGGCTGATCTTATCAGAGGCAGGGGGCTGGACAACATAACCCTTCTGCTCTCTTCAGGCATCTGTGCTCCTGTGAAGGAATTTGCACCCAAATGAGCTTCTTAGTGCTAATTAGAGACCTGGGGCAGGTAATTATAAGGACAGGGTTGAGGTATCTTGATTTTGGGAGTTGGGGGTGAGGACTGCAGAGACTGCTGCATTTCATGCCAATCACAGGGGCCCAGGCAACCCGATCCTGTGTGTGTGTGTGTGTGTGTGTGTGTGTGTGTGTGTGTGTGTGTGTTAAAACTGCTAATTGTCAGGGTGAAAATATTTTCGCATGTTCGCTCTCCAGGAGAACATTATTACTGAACATACTGTCAGCCTTCTGAAAGTCAACCGGCCACAGTCAACATGGAAATCCTAATTAATAGCTGTTCATGCCGCTCTTGGGCACGGCAGCAGAAGTAATTATCATGATTTAATTGACTTTTCTCCCCTCTGTTATGCACTCCGCTTTTTCCATTTTCTTGAGCAGAGAAGGTTTTTTTTTTTTAACCTCCTTTCTCTCTCTCTCTCTCTTTTTTTTTCCCTTTTATACAGACTGTCTCTCACACCAGTGCTCTATTTGTCAAATCCTATTACAGTAAATATTGTGACAGCACAAATCTCTATATTACAGAAACGTCCAGAGCCTGAGCCAGTGGCTTACTTATTGGGAGCATATTGGTTTTGTAAAGGTGCAGTCAGGCCCAGCTCAGTGTCTGGCAAGGAGATGGGGAATCGATTTGCTCTGAGGTTCTGGGTCCGGCAAGCTCCTTCGGAACTACAGGAGACAGAGGGTCACCTGCACTAGCGCCACTCACCGGGCAGTTGCTGTTGAGATACACTCAAGGTTCAAGGCCACCTAAGAGGGGAAAATGGAATACCTCTGAGCTCCTGGAGCCAGAAAGCCATCTGAAAAATTCTCTCTCTGGTCAGGTGCCCTCAGGATGGCTCATTGTTCTCTGCTTTCTAGCATGGTCTGCTAATTTATCTTGATCTTGATCCTCTGGTGAGTGGATCCCGAACCCTCATAGGTTTCAGTTCAGCTCCCCATAGTGAATTGGCCGTGGATTCTGAGCCCCTCTTTCCAAGCCTGAGTGCCTTCCACACCAGACCATACCTTACCCTCTAAAGGTCAAGGAGTGGGCTGCTCTGGGCACAGCGGTCCTCCCTGGTCCAATCAGCTATGGCAAGTAGGCAGGATCATGTAGCCCACTGCCCACTCCTCAGGAGCAAAGCCTTTTGCAAACACATGAGATTGTGGGAGGTGCCAACAGAGCACTGGAGAGCTAGCCTGGCTGGGTTCAAATCCTGGTTTGGCTACTGACTTGATGTGTATCCTTGGGCAAATTACTTAAACGTTCTGTGTCTTGGTATTTTCATCTATAAAACGATAGCACCTACTTGATAGGGTTGTTATGAAAGAGAAATGACTTTAATCTGGTGACATACCAGGTAAACACTCAATAAAATATTAACTTAGTAGGGTCAGGTGGACAGAGGACGCCATCTCCAATGTCTGATAAGCTAGCGAGAATATCCTAGAGTTACAGACGTTGAGGATGGCAAGGACCCCAAGCAGTCATCTAGTTTAGCCCTCTCCTTGTCCACAAGGAGAAACTGAAGTACAGAGAGGGGATGTAACCTTTTTTAAGGTCAAATAATTTTGATTAATAAGATATTGGATGTTTTGGCATGGAGCTAAAATTCAGACCAAGATATTTCCTTAGGTTACATTGGGGATTACTGAGAGCACTTGACTTTGAATTAGAACATTACAGGTAAAATAAGGTAGAAGCAAAGATAAACCTGGAATTCTTCTGTTTCTTTTCTTTGTCTCCATACAGGAATTCTGAGTTAGGCTCATATTAAGGTTTTAACCTTTTCAAAGTACATCATCTTCATCGATCATCTTTTTCAGATGATTCATATGTGTTGGGTCAGTGGGCAAGATATCACCCATCAGCTGTTATTCTAGACACTTCCTTTCTCTGAGCCTCTGTTTCCTCATCTGAAAATGGGGATATACTGCCCTATATGGACTGAAAGTTTCTTAAGGACAGCGATGGTTTCTTCTTTACTTCCTCTTCCTCTCCTACGATGTGGTAGCACACACTAAATATCTGCTGAAATTTCTAGAAGTGAGCTGAGTGATCAGTCGAGGTAGTGGTGAGGGTCAGGAGTCAGGTGTGTAGACAGGCTGTGTGGGTGATTGTGCTCCTGAAAGGTGAGGCCACTAGGCACAGGAACTGAGGTTCCAAGAAGTTAAGATACTCCAAAACCTTGACTGTAATAGAGAAAGAATCACCTTTGTTGGATCTGTTTCTTAGGATGGCAGGGGATGAAGGTCAGACTGGAGGGGGCTGAGAAGTGAGTGAAAGATGTAGAAATAGCAACGAGAGGTAGAGACAACTCCTTTGAGAAGTCTGGCTGTAAAGGGCAAGAAAGAGAGAGGGTCACCACGGTGCATGGGGGTGGTGTGAAGCAATGAAGATACCAGAGAACTTTTACATGTTGGTGAGACAGGGCCAGGTAGAGGAGATGCTCAGTAAATGTTTCCTGAATTAAATGAACTTCTGTCCTAACTCTTGGGATTGCCAGGCTCTTTTCCGGCATTCTCAAGAATGGTTGTGGATGAGGTGGTTGGGAATAATTGAGAGCCAAAGACTAGTATATTGGTTAAGGCAGTGCTGGGTCCTGTAAGAGGTAAACTCTGAATCTCAGTGGCCCAACACAACAGTTTCGTGAAAGTGTGTGTGTGGGGCAGCTTTCCACCCCCAACATGTGTCTTCTAACAGTCATCATGGAAGGAGGAAGAAAAAGTAGAGGGGGCTTATTTGCTTACTGATCGCGTTGGTCTGGAAAAGCTCACCTCACTCCTGCTCCCATTGGTGAAAATGTATCACATGGCCTCATGTATGCAAAGGAGGCTGGGAAATGTAGTTCCTGGCGGTGTAGGCCCTTTCCAGCCATAACTCTTCACTGTGGGAGGAGAGCATGAGTGTTTGGGGCCAGCTGATCTCTTTTGCCCTGGAATTATAACCCCTTCCAGTTATATGAGAAGCACTTCCCAGCAGCCTGAGGGAACAGTCTAAGTCTGGGAAAATAGCAGAACCTACATGAAGATCAAAATCCTGCTCTCGGGGGCAAAAGAAAGATAAGTCATTGATCAGTTTCCCCAACTATATGACATTAAGTCCTGCTGAACAAAGTGAAGGGGATTAAAGGACTAGTGTTGACACAAGCAGGTGGAGCTGAGTTTGAGCACTTGTTTTTTCACCCACTGACTGTCTGACATTGGGCAGCTTTCTGAGCTTTCTCAGTCTTCGGAAAATGCTTCCCCAGTTGCTATGAGGATTAGCCAGACACTCCCGGCATACAGTCAGAGCTGAATAAAGGTGAGCTGTTGCTGTTAGGATCCACATCTCTCTCTCTTCATCACATCATCAGCAGTCAAAGGTCTTGACTTAGGTTTCAAACCAAAATGAGTAGAGCTGATGTTGCTGTGGGACGGTTTTGCCTTCAGCATCTGACAGGACTCCCTTTTCAATGAGAGAAGCTTATCTGAATCAAGTAGCTGGAGGAGCAAGGAGAAAAGAGGAGAAGAAAGAAGTCCTCCACTTGGAGTTAGTCTTCCCATCCCACTCACACCAGACGACCAGCATCCATGGGGCTTACTTCTTCTAAGAACAGGTCCCGGAGTTCTGCTCTGTGGCCAGCTGCTGTAAATCAGTTAAAACACAAGGCTTGGGAGTGACCGGTGGGCTCAGCTGGTTAAGAGCGTGAGCTCTGAGCAACAGGATTGCCGGTTCGATTCCCCCATGGGCCAGTGAGCTGCGCCCTCCACAACTAGATTAAAGTCAATGACTTGACTTGGAGCTGATGGGTCTGGGAAAAACACACTGTGCCCCAATAAAATTTATTTTTAAAAATACAAAAGAACAATAACAACACACAAGGGTTGGCACTGGCCATGCCCACACCCTATCTCCTGCTTTCCAGGGTCCTCCATCAGTGTAAAACCTGTCTCACCATCACAGCTGGGGGTTTGGAGTTAAGGCCTTTGAGTTTCCTTGAGTTCAGCTGAGTTCTAAGAAATCTCTAGGCTCCGGTGCTTTCGCAGTCTCTCCTTCGTGGTTTTTCCCTTGTTAGGGAGGGGTGGATCGGCACTCCTCATTCCATGCCCCTCCTAACTGTCATTATTTAGCATGCTAAGTTACTGGTCCTGGTTCCTGATTTAGTGTGGTACTTTGTTGCCATCCCCCCACTTTAGCTAATCTATTGGCCTCTTTGGGGGCCTCTGACCACCAGTCACCTAGGTTGGGAGCAGGAACAGGGGATGTGGTGGCCTCAAAGCCTTTAAGGAAACCAAGCTGTAAGGGAGAGGGTACCTGGGAAAGATCTGAAAGGAATGTTACCACAGAAGGGGAGTGACGGACACCTCTGCTCTACCTGGCACCTCTGGAGCAGTCAGGGCCTCTCTGTGACTTGCAAACAAAGCTGGGCCATTGGCCCGGGGCTATGAGAAGCCAAGCAGGACAATGGGAGGAAGGAGAAAGCACAGAGATAAAGCCCAGGGCCCCAGAGTCTGAGCCCGGGATTCCTGAGGCAGGCCCCTCCACTACCCAGGGAGAGGAGGCTTCAGTATAAACATGGGCTGGGTTTCCTGCATTTATAAGGCTCATGCCATTTTATATTGTGCTGTTATTGTTGAGATAATTATTCCATTTCAGGAGAAGTCTGAGCGAGGATAGACATGTCTGATGTTTCCACAGGGACACTGCTATCATTCATTCATTCATGCCAGAGACATTTATGGGCTTGACTTTTTGCTTGGTGCTGGGAATATAAAAAAAACATCTGCCCACCCCTCTTCTCAATAAACTCTTCTTGGTCCTAGAGGCAGACACCAAACAGATTCTCACAGTTCAATGTGGCCAGATAAACAGTAGGGATATGCCCAAGGTTTAGATGTGGAGCTGAGGATGGAAATTTGACTGCCTTTTAGGGGATGGGCATGGGTCAGGGCTCAGGGCTGGGAGACAAACCATGTTCTGCCCCGAGTGCCCTCGATGCCCCACTGAATATCAAAGGTGGGCAAAGGGTTTCCTGGGGGTTGTTTTATTTTGTTTTGTTTTGTTTTTGCCTTTGTTTTTGTTTTTAAATCTTTACTGACTCCAAACCAAAGGACTCTTAGAAGGCAGTCAGGTAGGGGGCTGATATTTATCTAGCACCTTCCATGTGCCAGAAACTGTTGTAGGAGCTTTTACAGATTACCCCAGTGATCTTTTAATCCTCAGAACACCCTATGAGGCAGGACTGACTTTATCCTCATTTCACAGATGAGGGCACTGAGGCCTAGACTGGTTAAGTAACTGGCCCAGTTCACACCCCTAGGCAGTGGGCAGCCGGGTGGGGGCCCAGGTCTGCATGACTCCAGCACCCCTGCGCTTCTCACTGGGTCCTGCACCTTTTGTATCCTCACCCAACTTGGTGTGTGCCCCCTTGCCAGGTTCTCAGGCACCAGCAGAGACTGCACCCCTCCTAGGACAAGGTGGCCTTGCCTGACTTGATGCGTCCAATCCCCTCCTGTGGGGGGCCTCCTGACGGAGTTGAGCTGAGAACCGGACTCAGGCTCTGGCTGTCTCTTAAAGGTTTCTGGAATGTCTCTGGATGAGCACTTGAGCCTGATAAAAATACGTCAGGGTAGCTTGTCTGGGTTTCCATGTCATCTGGGACCTGTATGCTTTTACAAGGTCATTTCATAAAGTCTCAGAGAGCCTTCTGGGCTTGTTTTCCATTAGTATGTTAGAGTTGGGTGATTGCTCGGCTGTCTTGTAGCACACGCAAGGCCAGGCAGCCTCGGAGACCAGGGAGTGTGCCCCGGCTCTGTTCTCTCCTGGCTGTGAGGTCCTGGGTGAGGAGCTTTTCCACTGCCAGCCTCCATTCCCATCATTAAAATGGAACAAGGATAAAATCTACCTTAACAGCTTAGAGGAGAGATGGTGTGGGATAGGAGATAGAAAACTCTTTTTTACACCACAAAATTAGGGAGATAGAGTAGCAAGAAGGGCTTTTCTGGAACAGGGAAAGCTAAAACAAAGGTTTGTTTCCACCAGAGTATATGGGCAGGCGTTTTCGGATTGTCCGTATGTCTGCTGCCTGTATCACCAATATTAGCATCTACGGTTGCTGTGTGCCAGCTCCTGTGCTCAGGGTATTACATGCCTCTTCTCCTCTCACTCAGTTTAGAGATGAGGAAACTGATGCACAGAGTGGTTAAGCAGCTTGCCCAAAGTCACACAGCTAGTAGGTGGCAGAGCCAGGATTGAACACCAAAATTGTCTGGCTCCAAAGCCATGGCTCTTCATGCCGTGGATCTGCCTCTTAATGTCAGTGTGGCCTATGGCTAGACACACACAGGTGTATTTGAGCAGAGCATGAGTCAGCCATAGTGGGGGCAGTTGCTCTGGGAGTCTGGGGAAGGTCATGGTTTTACTCTCTGCATAATGTCATTTCTTCTCTACGCCTTCTTTTCCCTTCCCATCCTGTAGGCTCTTGTTCCCAGATGGCCAGAGCCTTACCTGGTTGGGAGGTTCTTGGGTGCCTGCAATTGTTGTTGGCCCAGGAGCCTTTAGTTTACAAGGGCCCTGCCTGACTGAACAGTCCTGTGCTCTGGAAATGTGGGGTAGACTAGTCCGTGGGAAACAGCAAGGAATGAGAATGTATGGTGCATCTGGCGGGCTGTCAGGCCCACTCCTATCACCTGGCCCGTGTGCTAACATCTAGAAAGAATGGGTTCCTGGTATCTCGGCTGTGTTTCTGTCTCCACCCTGGGCCCTCCACTACGCTTGTCTCCCGCTCCATCCCAACCTGCCTCAATATCTGCTCCCCACTCCTTGGTCATAGCTTCGCCTTCTCTCTCAGTCCCTCCTGAGTCCTGGCTCTGCAAAGGTGGAGGGTCAGCTTTGTTACCTTTGTTCATGTTTGTCAGAGTCTCATCCTGAACTCAGGTGGAAATGATCCACCTTCCAAAACATGGTCTACCTGACCACGTGTGGTTTAGAGTACCTCCCGAGAGGCCGTTTCGCACGTTTTTCAGAGACTCCTGCGTGCGTGAGAGAAGATGTACAGGGGGGTTGGAGATGGGCACGAGTAAAGGCTGAGCGCCACCCTGCCACAAAGAAGATGGCAGAGGTGGGGGCCTCGTGATCTCCCTGCCATGGGCTGGCTGGACAGTCCTTGGTAATTTTCCCGAATTCGCTGGGACTCAGTTTCCATATCTGTCCAAGCATCAGGAAGTTCTCGGGGAGGAGGAGCCCCCATCTTCTTCCCCTGACTTGGCCATGGCTACAAAAGCCTGGCTGGGTCCCCAAAAGGCTGGCTGAAGTGAATTGACAAACATGAGCTCACTTCCATGTCTTCAGCTACTGTCAATAAAAACTTCCTGAATTTTTAGATAGGCTGCTTTCCTAACCCTCAGACCTGGATCCCCAGTGTCTGGGTTTCCCACTAACGTCACAGCTTCCCTCCGCCCTGTCCTCCATCCGTTTTCCTCTTCTGCAGCCCAGCTGCCATGAACGAGGCCTCAGTCTACCCGCTGTCCAAGGCCATGGCCAGGGAAGCCTCCTCGACTCTCCTTCATCCTATATTCAGCCCATCACCTTGTCTGTTCTACCTCCTAAATAACTCTTAAATCCACCTTCATCACTGCCCTCATGGCAGCCACTATGATCTTCCACCTGGATAACTGGTCTCCCCACCTCCTCTCCGGCCTCTCCCACTAATCCAGTTTCTCTATGACAGTCCAGACATTTTTTAAAGGTATGTTTATTTTTTAATTTATAGACTTCATTTTTTTAGAGCAGTTTTACATTTACAAAAAATTTGATTGGCAAGTACAGAGTTACCAAATACTTGCCCCCAACACACACACACACACACACACACACACACACACACACACACACACACAGAGTTTTCCCTATTATTTGCATCTTGTATTATTGTGGAACATTTGTTACAATGATGAGCTAATAATATTGATACATTATTACTAATTAAAGTCCATAGTTTATGTTAGAGTTCACTGTTTGTGTTGTACATTCTATGCGTTTTTACAAATGTACATTGACATGTATCCATCATACTGCTTTACACAGAATACTTTTGCTGCCCTAAAAATCCCGTGCTCTGCCTATTCATTCCTCCCTCACCCACTAACCTGTGAACCACTGATCTTTTTACTGTCTCCATCGTTTTGCCTTTTCCAGGATGTTGGAATCATACAGTGTGTAGCTTTCTCAGACCGGCTTCTTTGACTAAGCAATATGCATTTAACATTGCTGCATGTCTCTTCGTGGCTTGGTAATTCATTTCTTTTTATTGCTGAATACTACACCATTGTATGAATGACCACAGTTCGTTTAGTCTATTAATTTGTCTTGTTAAAGGACATCTTGGTTGGTTCCAGATTTTTGGTGATGAGGATCATAATAAGCTGCTGTAAACATTCATGTGCAGGGTTTTATGTAGACACAAGTTTTTGATTGATTTGGGTAACCACCAAGGAGCACAATTACAGGATCAAGTGGTACCAGTAGGATTTGCTTATAAGAAACTCACAAACTGTCTTCCAAAGCGACTGCCAGTTTGCACTCCCACCAGCAATAAATGAGAGAGAACCCCTATTGCTCCACATCCTCACCAGCATTTGATATTCCCAGTTTTTTGGATTTTAGTAGGTTTAGGTTTGGATGAATAGATTTTAACAGGCTTGCTGCAGTATCTTCTTGTTGTTTTGTAGCCCAGTCATTTTGAAAAGGGCAATTTGGATCAACCATACCTCTCCCAGCATGCCCTGCTCCCCACCCCACTCGTCTGAGGGTCTGCCTCTGCCTGCCTCGCCAGGTCACATCACCCCCCTTCCCCTCTCCCACCGCACATTGTCCACACCAGCCTCATTTCAGTTCCTAGAGCAGGGAGAGGCCTTTCGGCCATCCACAGCTGTTCCGTGTGGTTCGAGCACTTGTCCAGCCTTGCTGCACCTGACAGGTCCCTCTCATTCTTCAGTGTTCAGCTCAGGTGCCCCTCCTTGGGGAGTTCTTCCTCTCCTCTCTCATTCCACTCTATTTGTTGCTTCCATGGCACATAGTTCAAACTGTATTTACAGATTTATTTACTGGATTATTCATTTACTAATAGTCTGTGAGGACCACAGGGCCGGGACCATGTCCATTTGTTCACCATCTCGTCCCAGTGTCTTGCACAGTACTTGGCATCAAGGTGCGACTCAATATTTATTTGCTGATTGAGAATGAAGGAATGTCCAGTTTAGCTGGACAGGAAGGGAGAAATATTTACTGAGTGTCAATTAGGTGCCAGCCGTAGTCTGGCCACATGCATGGTCATTATCTCCTTTGATTTTAGAAGGGAAGATAGCCTATACTTTGCAGATGAGGAAACCAAGGCAGAGGGGGCCTAGACCAGCTATCACTCAGATTCCTATAGGAGCCAGGCAGCTAACACAAATATGTGAGCAGGCTGAGTGACAAACAAGCAAACTAGCAGCCCAGGCTCAATGATAACAGGCATGTAAATCATGACTTTCTTTTCTGGGAGGCACCAGGGAATGGTGGGGACTGAGGTTAATTTTAACCCGCATTCCATCTAAAGAGAGAAGCTACTTTTCAGCTCCCGTATTTGCAGATATTCTGAAATTTAAAAAAAGAAGTTGAAAACTCAGATATTTAAAGAGATATTTGCCAGTTCTTGCATATTGCCAACGCATGCACAGTTTTAAAAAGAGTTAAAAATGCCACTGTGCTGTTGCTGTATTAGGCCAATGGAGGTATGGCACCCCAGATGCTGGTTCCACCTCTGGCTTAGAGTTTGGGAAGCAGACAAGCAGGAGCAGTCCTGTGGGAATCCCCAACTGTCCAGCCCCATCAGACCTGTTGAAAGGCTGTCTCCTACCTTAGGAGCCGATGCAAAGATAATGTGTCCTCAGCGCTCTGGACTCCAAGGGACGATCAGACCCAAAGGAAAGATGACCGTACTTCATGGTACACTAGAGCTGACAAGTGTTGTTACCTTGTTTTATTCCTTGCTTTCGAGGTCCTTCACCTAGGCCCTTATAAGCCCCAGGGATCCATGCACTTGGCTTTGGAATAAGCAGGCCCACAGATCCAGGCCTGGACATCACTGTGTTTATTTATGTAGCCCGTGGACCTCTCCTTGGTCCTGTTGGAAAAGTCTGGGTACTGGGAGTGTTTGGGTCATTCCTTCACTCACCCATTCATTCACAAATGTCCATGACACCCGCTATGCCCTGGGCAATATTCTCCATGCTGGGGAAACAGTGAACAAAGCCTTTGTCTTCCTGGAACTGGCCTTCAGGGGGTGACTGCAGGGGTGGGGAGTGACCCGAGACCATCTGGTCTGAGAAGGCTTCTTGGAGGAGGAGACATCTGAGCAGAGTCCTGGATGGAATGACTGAGTGAGCTGAGTGAAGATCTGGGATAAGAGATCCTAAGCAGAGGGAGAGTCAGTGCCAAGACACCCGAGGTGGAGCAACCTGGGGTGTTCAAGGAACATTAAAGAGGCCATTGATCAAAGAGGGTCAGGGGCGAGGAGAGCGGAAGGAGGCAGCCACTCGCCTTACTGAGTTTGGTAGATGCCAGCCTCCTGTCCAAGCACTTGACTTACGTCGTTTCATTTGATTTCCCCCATGATGACATAAGCATCATTATACTCACTTCTTCACAGGAGGGAAGTGAGCAACTGAGGGGTTAAGTAACTTGCCCCAAGTTGGCATCCATCCTAAGCGACCCGCGTGTGTCATTTGAGCCCAGGCCATCTGCTTGGAGTCTTTTCCTTTACATCAACATTTTTTCTGCATCTTGCCAACATCTATATGTCCGGCACTCGGTGCAGTTCCTAGCAGAGTCCATGAACAAATGAATGATTCCTTCATTCTTTTCCCTCTTCCTTTTCCCCGGTTTCCCTCCTGCCCCTTCTGTCTCTCCCCAACCCAGCTTATATTTCCATTTCTCTACCTAAGAGCCTCAAACTCCCATCGTGGGTCTGACCCGCCCCCCGCCGCCTTTGGCTCTGAAAGAGACTTCCCAAGCCTGAGCTGCTTCTCTCCATGTTGACATAAGCCTGTAACATGTCTGTCCTATTCTCCCCACATCACCACTGTCCCTGGAGGGGCCTTTCTCTGTAGCATCCTTATCCTCCCACGGACCTCAGGGAAGAGTCTCCTGTCTCTCCTTTCTCTGGCCGCACAGCCTGGGGCTGTTGGTCCGCTGTGGCAGGGCCTCCCAGAGCTGCCCCGCCTCACCATCCCCACTGCATGGATCCTGCCACGGCTGCTCTTCCCTGGCTCCGCAGCAGCCTGGGGCCTGTCTCCTTGCTCAGCTGGCAGTCTGCCCATCAGCTGCAGAGACACTTAACCTAAAGAAACCTCAGTGACGTCCCCGCTGCCAGTCTCCACTGCTGTTTCAAGGCCTTCTACAGAGAGGGTGGGCCTGAATACCCTGAATATCCTTGGGACTTTATTTTCCAACAATGTCCCTTTGACATCTACCACATGAGGCTGTTTGGCGACACCACTCCGTGCCTTTGCCCACATGGTCCCATCCACTATCTTGAGAAGACACCTCCTCCAGGAAGCCTGCCTCCACTGCTCCAACAGACACATCCTCCCAACTGTGAGCTCCATAGCATGTTGTCTGCCCTTTCCTGTTCACTCCCGTGCTTGGCTGTCCATGACTCAGGGGACAGTGCAGGGTCCTGGGTGGACACATGGACCCGGGTTCAAATCCTAGCTTTCTTTCCTGTTGGCGTAGTGACCCTGTGTAAGAAGCTTAACCTCTCGGAGCCCCATTCCTCCATCTGTCAAGCAGAATAATAAGACTACCTTGCTGGCTAATTCACTTAATGATTAGAGACTGAGTAAAGCCCCTAGCTCCATGCTGGCACGCCGCAAGTGGTGACTGTTGCATAATAGCTCTGCATTTCACCCTAGCTGCCTTGATGCGAAGGGTGTTACCTTTCACCTCCTCCGGGAAGCCCTCCCTGGCCTTCCAGCCTTCAACCCTCCTTCCTGTTATCACCAACAATACTTCATTCATGACCGCTTTTTACCCGTTACAGCAGTTAGTGGAATGATTTGATCTTCTATGCTAGACTAGGCTTATGAGGATGAAGGTCATAATCTTACCTCAAGGAGCTCACCTGCTGCAGCTAAATTCACTGAGGATTATTGTAAACCCAGATGAGCGGCCAGCAGGGAAGCAGGACCTGCTGGAGCAGGTAGGCCAACCTTCGGAGCAGAGGAGGTGCTGGCACCTCTGGCCTGAGTGCTGACACCAGTTCTAATGCACATGTCACCTGGGCCTTCATTGTTTTCATGCCTAAATTTACCCTCTGGGTCTCTGGGATCTGGGGATGTACAGGGAAATAGATACCTCCGCCCCATTCCTTGTCATCTGCAACCAAGTGCTCACTCCCATCTAGAAGAGAAGATGGCTTTGCCTATAACCCCCACTCCCACCCCTCCACCCCCGAGGGAGCCTGCTGGGCGGGTAAACAGCAAGCAGGCCCACACAGATCTTCCCTTTGAAAAGGAGTTTATGACGGTAGCCTGGCGGGGAGATCATTAATTACCGCTGTCCCCCTTTGGCCCTCCAGGTGCAGCCCAGGGATCAGCTTTGTTTCCAAGGCTTAAACCCAGGCAGGTTCCATGAGATTGCAGAGGACGGGAGGAAAGAGGGGGCTTTTTGCGTTCTTTTTCTCTCCCTTTCAAAAAGACCCTTGGGGCGATTGGGAAATTGGGACACTGATCATTAGCTCCTTTCCAGCCTGTACTCCGGCTCCGGCTCCGAGGGTTCCTTCTCCAGGAGGGGAAGCAGCAGCCCCAGGGAGAGGCCCAGCAGTTGGGTTTCAGATCACACTGTGTGCGTCTGAGTTGGCAAATGATGAATCTTTTTTTTTTTTCTCTTATTTGGTTTGCTTTGATGAAACCCAAGGCCCCACAAGGAGTTTTCACCCATCGTCCTTTACTAAATGCACCTCCCCAGCACTCCTTGTCTATTTCTTCATGCCTCCAAAGACTTGGGGAGTCATGCAGGCTTGGTGTCAGGCTGATGAGGGGTCAAATCCCACTCCGCCGCTTACTCGCTCTGCAACCTGGGCATAGTGCTAAGTGTCTGACCTTGGTTTCCTCATCTGAAAAATGCCTTCTCTCTGCCCCCCTCATATTGTCTAATTGCTTCCTGAAGCCAAGACCAGTGCCCCTGGAACTGAGTGTGCAATGGGGAGAGGGGGAGGGGGTGACAGAGTGATAAGCGCGGGGGTTGGGGGCAGATGCTCAGGGGCCATTTAGAGCTCAGGGGCACTTTGGCCAGCAGGGAGCAGCCAGAGGGCAGAGTGGGCCAGTGACTGTCTGTGTAGGCAAGCATGGTGTGTTGATTCCCAGAACTCTCAAGGCAGGTGGTTCTCCTGGGACTCAGAGCTGGGTCCTATCCTCCCAAGCACGCCCCCAGATGCCATCTTAGAGTGGGTGGCCATCCTCAGCCCCTGCAGAGCAGTGACAGGAGCCCGTGGCCAGGACCTCTCCAGAGTTCACAGCGACCTCAGGAGTGAGCATTACCCCAGGTCAACCTGCGCTTTGCTCTGCGGGAAACAACGGTGCTGTCTTGGCCAAGTCCTCCACAGGGAGAAAACGCCACTGCCACTGCCAGGGATCCTGGAGCAGGGTTGCGTGAGGCTCAGCCTACCCACCTATGTACCGAGGCTGATGCTGTACAAGTCAGTGCCGAGCACTTACGGAGACTGCTGGGAGAGGGCACACGCAGTGCCTGGCACATAGGGAGGGCCCCAGAAAGCCTCACCGGGGTTGTCACCTCGGGGTGGGGGTGAGGAAGGCAGCCTTGAGTGTCCTTGCCCGTTTCACCCAGGTATCTCTCTCCCGCTTTAGGGGGAGTTGGTATTATAATAGGTCGATGTCATAAGACATCAAAAGGTGAAGCAACATTTGCACAGTGCTTTGGGAGGAATAAAATCCTTTTCAGAAGTGATCTTGCTTAATGCACCTAACCTCCTGGGGTGAGGGAATTATTCTCATTTTGCAGAGGAGAAAACTGAAGTTCAAAGGTGTGAAGCACCGTGCACACCTGAGGGCACGCAGCTCTGAGCTGGGACGGAGCAGGATTCCAGGGCAGGCTGGTGCCAGAAGGTTCTCTTTCCACTGTCCTGGAGGGGCAAGCTCGGACTCCGATGGGCAAAGCAGACCTCAGGCTCTGTGTCTATTTCAACATCAGTGCAGCTGCACGCCACTTGACAGTGTGCGAAGCAGACGGTGTTAATTATCCTTCTTGATCATGACACAGCTTGCAGCTCAGGCAGAAGATCTTAGCCCCACTTTACCGATGAGAAAAGCACAGCCTAGAGAGATGGAGTCACATTCCAGCAGGTGGCACAGAGCCATTTGTCTCCAAGCTCAGGGCTCCTGCCCTGGCATGTGACCACGGGCACATCTCTTCACTGAGCCTCCGTTTCCCCACCAATTCTGTATCTGAGGGTTGTAGTAAGCACTAAATGACCCAAGGCTGCAGAGGGCCTGGCATTGCCACAGTACCTGGTGGGCTCTCAATACACGAGAATTCTCCCGCCTTCAGGAAACTCTTACACAAGCCTCTGAAGGCAGCAAGAGCTCCGGAGCACTGCCTCTGAGGACTGAAAATGCACAAAAATGTATTGAATGTCTGCTGTGTATATGCCAGAGGGCTTAATGGTGACAGACTCAATGACTGCATGCAACTTACACCCCAGTGTGGGAGACAGAAAGTAAGGAAGCCACTAATTCATCAAACGACTTCACTTGTGAATAAGTGGTATGAAGGGGGAAATAGAAAAAAAAACGAGAGAGGGACTGCTTGTCTGGTCAGGGAAGGCCTCTCTGGAGGGGACATCGAGCTGGTGCCCTAACGCAAGTGAAGGCTGGCCTTGCAGAAGTGGGGAGAGGCGGGCTTCAGGTTGAAGGACAATGTGTGCAAAGGCCCTGGGGCAGGAATGGAGCTGAGTGTTCAAGGGTGGAAGGAGGAGCGTTACAGCTGCGGCCTCATGGTTAGCGTCAAGGCTGGAAGGTTGGCAGGGACTTGACCGTGCGGACCTGGTCACGGGCTTGGACTTCATCTCAGAAGTCTAACATGAAGCCATAGATCAGGTTTTAATTTAAGCAGGGAGGGACATGATGTGATTTAGGTTTTTAAAAGTAAGCAGTTTACAGCGGCCCCGGTTCGGGTCCCACATACGAGGGTCAGTGACACTGCCCTCAAAAAAAAAAAAAAGTAAGTTTATAAATTCCTAAACAGTGAAAGTTGGAAGGACCTTTAAAATGCGATCTGGACCACCCCTTTATTGTGCAGTAGCGAAACTGAGACCCCAGAGGTAGAGTGCAGGTGGCCCATGTCACACCTGCGAGTTCCGCTTCATTGTTCCTTTCTTTGAGATGCTGGCATAAGCCTCAGGCCAGGCACTCCCTCTGTCTCCTTTAAGGAAGAGCCCTACCTGGCTTCTAGCTCCATAGCCTGAGGGACATGCCAACATCTGGGCCTGTCCAGGTCAAACCTGTGGCTGTCCCTTTCCCATGATGACTGCTGCTCCATGGCCACTGTCCTAGGTCCCTTCATGCCAAAGAAACCCATGTGGGCCCAGTTTCATTTTTAAACCACACCTTCACCACAGTAACTGCAATGCTGCCCGAATGTACTTGACCCCACGCGAAGATACATCTGCTAGTGATTCCAAGAATGCAGTTAGCATTTTTGCTCTGTAATGAGCAGAAAGCAGTGCATGGTTTTCTGTGCATGACCATGTTTCTCTCTCTTGGAGGAGAGTCCAAGAAGCATGACACTCCTTTTTTTTTTGCAGATGGGATGATGAGGCCAGGACTTACACAAAGTCAGAGAGGGAGAGGAAACAAGAGAAGAGATCTCTCTATGGAAGCCAGATGACATGGAAGGGGAGGGAAAGAATGAAATGAGCACAAAATCCCCCAATTCCAGCATTAGAACCTGAGAATTATTCTGCAGGCCCGTAAACTGATAGGGCTGGTAGACTTTAGTGATGGTTTGATCCAAACTATCCTCTACTCTTGTAAATTTTTTAAAAAAATCCTATTTAGGAATAACATGTATACAGTAAAGTGCATCCATCTCCAGTGTGCGGCTCAATGATTTTTTTTTTTAAATTAATTGGGGAACAGTGTGTTTTTCCAGGACTTGTCAACTCCAAGTCAAGTAGTTGTTTCAATCTGGTTGTGGAGGGTGCATTTCAGTGGCCCATGCGGGTATTGAACTGGCAACCTTGGTTTTATAAGCACTGCACTCTAACCAAATGAGCTAACGGGTCACCCCTCAATGATTTTTTTTTTTTAAATATACCAAAGAATCACCATCCAAATCAAAATATAGAACATTCCTTTTTTTTTTTAGTTGAGCCATCCTGCCACCTGTTGGCAGCTCAGCTTGGGCGGGGAATCCAACCAGTATCCCTGTTGCTCAGAGCTTGCACTCTTGAGTGAGCTCTTAACCAACTGAGCCACTTGGCCAGCCAAAATATAGAACATTCTTATTTCATCAGCCCAGAGGCTCTCCTGTCCCCCATCCCAGTTGACACTCTCCTTTTCCTATCCCCCTGCACCCCCAGCTAACTACTGTTTTGGCTTCTATCACTATCAAGCTATTGTTCTTGAACTTCATATAAGTGAAATCATACAGTGTGAACTCCTCCAGGTCTGGCTTCTTTAGCTCAACATAATAATTTTATGATCCATCTATGTTCCTGCATAGAGCAGTGGTTTGTTCTTTTTTATTGCTGTATAATATTCCACTGTATGAATACATATGTGTATGTATACATATATATGTATATTTCTATGTATCTATCTATCTATTATCTGTCTATCTATCTATCTGTCTATCTATCTATCTATTCTTCTGTGGATGGACATTGAGTGGCTTCCCATTTTGGGTGCTTATGAATAAAGCTGCAGCTCACATCCTGGTCCATGTCTTTTTGTGGGCATATGTAGGCATTTCTCTTGGGTATGTAACTGGGAGCTGAGTTGTTATAGGGTAAGCACAGGTTCAGCTTTAATAGACACCATGAGATAAATAGACTGGTTGTGCCATTGGTCAGTCCTGCCGACAGCGTATGCAAGTTCTAGTTGCTCCACCCCATCACCCATACTTGGTATCATCCGTCTGTTCAGTGTTAGTCAAATGGCACCTCTGTAGTGATGTTTTACTGTGGTTTTTATTTGCATTTCCCTGGTGAGGAATGTTTGCTGACCACCTTTCATATGCTTATCAGCTATTTGGGTATCTTTTTTTGGGAAGTGTCCCCTCTTTTGCCCAATTTTAAACTTGGTTTTCTTGTTCTCTTATTGATTTTTAGTTGTTTATGTATTCTGGCCACGAGTCCTGTGTCACACACAGATATTGCAAATGCTTCTCCCAGTCTGTGGTTCACCTTTTCACTCTCTTAATTGTGTCTAAGGATAGTTTGAGAGGGGAGACAAGGAATGTTTCTTGAGAGCTCCCTGGTGTACCAGGCTTGGCACTCTGCCCTTCTGACTACCTCATTGCCCACTGCTCATTCAGAGAGGTGGACACCACCGCCCTCTACCTCTCCACACCCCCACACCGCCTGACAATAGGGATTTAAGTTGCTCACCCAGGATCTCAAAGTTGGCAAGTGGCTGCGCTAGATTTCTCTGGTCGCAAAACTTCCTTTTTCCGCTTTGGATGTCAGTGAGAGAGAAGCTTCCCCCTCCTCCCAGCCTTAGCGTGTCTCACCAACAGCCGAGCAGACCAGGAAAGTCCCCCGTCTCTTTCCTTCCCTGGAGTGAGGGCTTCCTAATTACCCACCTCGTTCTGTTTGAAGTAGATTTCTTGGCATCGTCAACTACATTCCTTCCAGATTCAAAAGAGCTTCCAAAAAGGCTGGCACTATCTGGTGTTTGGAATTATTCTTAATGCCAATACCTTACATGTCTGTAATTCCTTTGATTTATAAAGTACTTTCCTGATGGTTGTCTGATTGCATATTCATTAGCTTAAGCCAGTGAGGTAAGCAGGGCAACAGCTATTAGAGGGATCGTGTCCCGTAGAGGACTGAGCTGGTACTGGGCAGGGGGACACAGCTGAATGAATCCTGTGCTTGGGCATTTGAAGTCCAGTGAGTAAGATGTATAAGTCTCAGGTCAACGTCCAATGCAGGGCAGAGTGGGGGTCGGGGGGCAGTAATAGAGACTCATTTATGATTCAGTGAGTTTTTACACAAAGGGCAGGTGCCATGCTCAGTGGATGTTGCAGGAACAAACTAGAAAACCAGACACAGTCCCTGCCCCTCGTGGAACTTAACAGAGATGAAGACCATGCAATGAGAGCACAGCACAATCGTGGCCACCTGGACCTGGGAGGGATGGAAGCTTCCCTCCCAGGGGAGGCAATGGGTGAATTGGGTCTTGAAGGATAAATAGGAGTTCATCAGGTGAGGGAAGAGAAGTGTGGTATTTCAAACCAATAGAATCTCATGGACAAAGGCCTGGATCTGTGACTTACCCAAGGTGACCTGGCCAGGAAATGGATGAGTCTTCTGCTTCTCAGCCCTCTGTTCTTTCCACCCTCCATGATGTATCCCTCGACTCTGCTTAGAGCACACAGCCCACATAGAAATGAGTGAGTGAGCGCAGCCTGTGGCATTTCCACCCAGTGGCTGAGCCACCACCAAGGCCAGACCCACGGGCCGTTTGCCAAGTCAGCACTGGCTGTTCTGAGTGTGTCTCATCTAAAACGTGACGTGCTGAGGAGTACAGCATCAACTTGGGGACCCTGTGACTCCCACAGACTCCTCCTGGCCTCCCTGGGCCTCAGTTATTAAATCTGTAAGGTGAGAATAATAACAAGAATCGCTGCATTGGAGAAGCCTTAGCTTTGAACCAGGCACTGAGCCGAAGGCTTCGCACACAGTATCTCCTTGAATCTCCACGGTGGCCTTGGAGGTGTGGGTGCTCTTACAACCCATTTTAAAGGTGACGAGGGGTTACATGACTTGTCCGGCATGTCACAGAGCCAGAAAGTGGGAGAGTCTGAATCATCCCTCAGTGTGACTTCAGCATTCCAGCTCGAAGCTGATAGGCCTTCCTAGTCACACCTCTGTCCTCCCCAAACCCCACATACATCTCAGGTGTTTAATGGCTGTCTGTTTCCTGAGGGTCAGCGCCCCTGCCAGCTGGATTTTGGGTAGGTGTATGATTTGATGGAGGAGAATACGTGGCAGGAGCCCATCTCCTGAGAGTCCAAAACTTCTGATCCTTCCCGACATGCAGAATCTGGCGGTGGATGTGCCTCGTGGAACAAAACACCACAACTCAGTCAGGCTCGGCTGGTCTGAGGAGCCCCAGACATAGTAGCAGCCGGCCCTGAGTGTGTGCATGCTGGGGCCAGTCTGGCTGACAGGAAATGGACTTGCATTTATGATAAACTGTGAACCAAGGCAGGCTTCCTGCCCAGGGGGAAAAAAGGTAGGCAGGTGCCCTCTTGTCGTGGGAGCTTGTCTGGCCATCCCCTTCCATTCCGCAAGCCTTTGAGAGGTTCCGCTGGGAGCAGAGCCCAGGCTAGAGGTGCAGAGAGGAGTTGGAGGACCTCAGTCCCTCAGGAGTAGCCCAGCCCTTCAACAACCACCATGTAATGAGCGCTTACTGCCTGCTAGGCGCAGAGCTGATATTATGTCACCCTCACAGGGACCTGGGGATGGTGGGGGCCGAGGAGAGATCTGAGTGGTGCTCACACCAGAAGGAGGCAAAGGCGGCGGTAGCTTGCCTTGGTAGGGTACAGGGCTGTGGGCTCCCAGATGGAGACGGGAAGGTTTCAGGGATGGGTGGCTTTTTACCAGTCTCCCTGAATAAATGGGTAGGACTTTGGACGGCAGAAATGGGGAGAGAACAGGGCAGGCAGCAGGGGATGGTGGCCAAGGGCATGCCCTGCACTCAGCAAGACCCAGGGTGAATCTGGGCCCCCTCACTTACCAGCACTTGGACCTTCAGCGAGTTTCATCCCTTCCCCTCTCCCTTACCCGCTTTTTTAAAAACTTGAGGTGACATTCTCATAACAATTAAATGAGCCATTTTAAAGTGAACACTTCAGTGGCATTTTGTACATTTATAGTGTTGTGCAGCCACCACTTCTATCTAGTTCCAGAACATTTTCACCACCACCCCTGCCCCCTCAAAAAAAACCCATACATATCAAGACTCCTCCCCCCGAGCCCCTGGCAATCACTAATTTTCTTTCTATCTGTATCAGTCTGCCCATTCTAGAGATTTCATATAAATGAAATCATATGATACGTGGCCTTTTGTGGCTTCTCTCACTTAGCATGTTTTGGAGCATGTATCCGTCCTTCTTCCTTTTTCTGGCTGGATAATATTCCGTTGCATGGCTCTATCACATGCATCTGTTTATCCATTCAAATGATGACAGGCATTTGGGCTGTTTCTACCTTTTGGCTTCGGTGAACAGTGCCACTATGAGCATGCGTGCACAGGTATCTGTTTAATCCCTGTCTTCAGCTCTTTGCGGTGTACACCTAGGAGTGGGATTGTGGGCTCTTAGGGTAATACTCTGCTGCCCTTGTTGAGGATACATCACCTCTTTGAACCTCAGTTTCTACATCTGTAGAATGGGAATGATAACGATAGCTACCTCATAAGGGGTGGATGGGAAAGGATTTGAGGATTAGATGAAGTACAGTGCCCAGGGGAGCAAGGGCTCAAGGTCCATTAGGGAGAGGCGTGCTAAAGAAAAGAGAGCTGGTGATTGTGGGAAGAAAGGGTGAGGGGGCAGGGGTCCCCTGTGCCTGGCTGGGCTCAGCTCTGACCCTGCACAGCGGGTTCTGTCTCTGAGGGTTGGGGCAGAGTGAGTAGGTGGCTGCTGACCTAAGAACTAGGTCCCCTTCCTGCTTTTGGGTCCAAGGAGGCTGGCCCTCCAGCCCCACTGGGCAGCCCTCAGAGGAGCCCCCAGCGACTGCCAATATAGTTGTCCCCCATTTGCTGCTTAGCCCTCTCCCTCTCCTCTTCCTTTCAGAGCCTATCTAGGAGCCGTTCAGGCTTGGCAAGCAGCAGGGGTTCAGAAACCAAATTAACAGGTAAAAATTCCCATTCTCTGCCTGTTACCCGCCTGACTGAGCCGCAAAGTCTGCGACATAACAGGAATTTGGAGTGGGGGTGGGAAAGGAGCCAGCATGCTAGAGAATCATTGGAGAAGGAGGGAGCCCCAGGTTTGTGATGTGGGGAGAGGCCAGAAGGGTGCCAGGGGAGCAGTCAGGTCACCAGCGAGCCCCACTCCCTCCCTTCTATTGGAGTTGCTTCCCCCAGGCTATGGTCTCCTGAGCCACATGGCCCAGGAATTGTGCAAGGTTGCAGAGGGGGACAGCGAATTTTGCTCAAGGATGACCCTAACCATTAGACTGTCCCACCCTCCCGTCTCTGCAGCTATATTCGGGTCCCCTTTGTGAGTGGGAGGCAGGTGCTGGGGCCCAGCGGTCAGGCAGGACTGAGTTCCTATCCACGCATGGCCATGCAGGAGTTGCAAGTGACCTTGGGCCAATTATAAGCTCTGAGCCTCAACTCCTTTGTGTGTAGAATGAGAGATAACAAACCCTATTGGTGGGTTATTGTTAGTATTTATTGAGATCGGGAAGGAAAGTGGGTTGCGCAACGTATTGTAAGTTCTTGATATTAGTTGGGGTTGGGGGGTGGGGAATGGTCTTGGTCAATGGGATTGAATCACGGTCGGTCTGTGTCTCGGGTTTGACTCCCCCTGGGCACTGAGTCCCCCGACTATAGGAACCATGCCTGTCTCCTTTATAAGCACCCCGGGTCTTAGGTCGGGTTCCCTAACAGCAGAACCTGAGTGGGGATGGTTGTGCAAGTGAATTACTGAAGGAGGATTCTTGGAAGAGGCCTGCACACCAGCAAGGGGTGTGCAGGATAAGGCAGAGGAAGAAGCTACGCAACTGCGGGGTTCGAGAGCAGTCCAGATTTATCTGGATCCCCTGGGGAGCTTTGACGAGTGAATGGAATCCTGGAGTTTGTGCCTGGCATATTTTTTCAGGGCCACAGGCTATGCTTGGGGGGGCGGGAGGTGGTACGTGGGTTGTGCCTCCCAGGCATCTCCGGGTGATGTGGCTCCAAACAGCCAGGAGCCAGCAGTCTCCCCAGAGACGGTACAGGTGGAGTCTTTAGCAGCCAGGAGGTTAGGAGAGGGGTATCCTGTCCAAGGAAGGGGTCAGGGTGCAGCCCTGGCATACCCCATAATTCCTTGCTTCAGAATCAAGAAGAAAACACTGGCTGTGGCACCCGAAAGACCTCGGCGTGAAGCTTCCTTCTGCCACTTAACTGGAATCATCAGCCTCTCGGGGTCTCTGTTTAGTGCCCCCTCCTGCACAGGGTCCATGGGAGCGTGCAACACTGGGCCTGGTTCACAGGAGGCGTGGGTAGAGTCAGGCTCCTTGCTCTCACCTTCTGCATGGAGACCATCCCGGAACAAAGTGTCTCCTGCCAGGCCTGGCCCCACGTAGCCTCCTTCCCCCCTATAGACGGGAGGTGGCCTTTGTGATCCCTAATGACCCCTGTCCCCAGGGCTGAGAGAGAGGAGCAGGCCACTGTTCTGTCTCTTGGCTCCCTTCCTCCAGGAATGAGAAACACAGCTAGACCTGTTAGCATTGATTCAGCCAAGGCCTGGGATTTCCCCAGAGGTGTTTAATCCTAAATGATTAATTTATTCCCATTGTTATTTAGTAAGGATACATGGATACACCTTGCTTGTAAAAAAAAAGTAACACCTAGCAGGTGAGATTATAACCCAATGCCAGGCTTCTTTCCTTGCAGCTTCAAGCAATGACCACTGTTCATCCAGAGGGCTAATGTCGTTAAACTGAGTAAACGTAAAGATCTAACAGGCTTTAGTCAATGATTCGTGAATTAGGGAACATCCCATCCAACAAATAAAAAGGAGCTTCCAGGAGCTGTACAAAATGGAAAGCTTTCATAGGCAGCAGGGAGCGGGAACAGGAAATTTCTAGCAAAGAGTGGATAGTTCCAGAGTTAGGTCACTCTGCTTTGTGGGATGGAAGGGGCCTTTGGGGAATACCTCACCAGTGCTGCCCAGGAAATTCCAGACTGACCGGTTAAGGTTCCATTCCTGGGGGAGGCTGAAACTGCAATTAGGTTTTGTATTTCGCCTTGGTTTGCTGAAGTGGGGCTTAGCACAGGTGACTCCATTTTGGGCCTGTTGTGTCTCTTAACAATGTCGACACTTTGGAACAGAGTCCATGTGTGGCTGGGTTATGGTCAGGAAAGTCCCCCTTCAGGGCTGTGGCTGCCAGGTCCCAGTAAGGACCAGGGTGACGATAAGCCACTTCCCAGGGTCCCTGCTGGCCTGAGGTTAGCACAGAGAGGTGAGTGAGCTGCCTGGTTGGGGGTTTCCCAGAATGTGGGTGGAGCTATAATCGAATGCTAATAATAGCTGCCACTTACTGAGGTTTACTTGGGGGCAGGCACCATGCTGAGCAAGTTCCAGTGTCTTCTCATTTAACTCTGTGAATGAGAAGTGTCATTGTCCCCATTTTACAGAAGAGGAAACTGAGGCTCAGAGAGGCTCCCATACGGCTTCTAAGGTCATACACATAATGAGGGGTGGGTGTTTGAATTCAGACTCACCCACCAATGGGGCAAGGTGCAGGAGACCCCAATTCTTGCCCCGGCAGGCGCCCAGCTGGCTTTCTCCCAGGCAGGGTCACTCCATCACAGGGACCGCTGGGCTCTTCAGATCCCTCTTCACCTCACCTTTCCCCATCTGAACCCCTTCCTTTCACTTGAGGGTTGAGCATCATTGAATACCTCTGTCTCATTTTAAAGAGGAGAAAGTAGAAGCCCAGAGAGGGCACATGATCTACCCAGGGCACACAGCAACGCTGTCCCCGAGCTGTGAACAAAGGTTTCCTGCGCCTTGGTCAGCATACTTAACCTTTGGCCTTACTGTTTTACTCTTAACAGCAGACTTTGCCATGTGTGTATGTGTGTGTGTGTGTTTAGGGGAGTGTGTGCATGAGTGAAAAGCCAGAACCTGGCGGGGGGAAGGGGCACAGAGGCCCATGGGGAGAGGGACGAAGTGTGTGTCCTCAGCTGCCTCCATCATATACTGTGGCCACAAGCTGGCTGCCTCTGAGTGCAAACAATTGAACCCAGGCAGTAAACCCCACCCCTCTCTGCCTTTACCTGGAGGGGTCCTGCTTCCTGGTTTCCATCGGGGGTGGGGGTGGGGGGGTGGGGGGGTGAGGGGGGTGCTAGTCCTGCCTCTGCTGTCACCCAGAGGCCGGTGCCTGGATCACTGCCCTGTGGCCTTGCCCTGGGGTTGAGTAGGGAGCTTTATGTAAATCCCAGGATGGGAAACAACCAGTGCTCCCTGGAAACCTTTCCATCAGCTTCTTGGGAGAGAGCTTCAGAGCTCCAACGACCAAGACTTGAACTTCAGGCAAAGAAGGAGAACCCAGAACCTCTCTAGGCTCCGATGCCCCTCCATGAATTTCCTCTGAAATCTTATGTTCATTGAACGATTGAATGAATGGTTCATGCTATTTGATAGTTTGGTAGCTGAAAGAGTTGAAGTGGCTACATCGGCCCTGCTATGGGAATGTGGACGCACCATGCACACATGCACACATGCACACACCCTTGGCCCTCTCTCTTTGATGTGTGCTGTCTGTGCTGAAGTCTGTCGCCATGCCCCTTACACGCCCCTCTCAAACAGACCACGTATTGGCCCCTGCATCTGAGGGCCCTTATATGGTGTCTTTTCTCAGCTAGACCTGTGGTTACTGTGCCCTGAAAGATCAACTGTACTTAAATGCAGCTGTCAAGGAAAGTGGGAGGGAATCCAAATGGCCTGGCAATGAACAATGAAGGGTAAACCCAGAGTCTAGAAATATAAAATGCTCTGGGACATCCCAGCTTGGTGGGCATGGATGCCTCTAAAATCTAGCAAGACTCCCTTTCTTTCTCTCCTTCCTTCCTTCCTTCCTTCCTTCCTTCCTTCCTTCCTTCCTTCCTTCCTTCCTTCCTTCTTTCCTCCCTTCTTTCCTTCCTTCCTTCCTTCCTCCCTTCCTTCCTTCTTTCCTCCCTTCTTTCCTTCCTTCCTCCCTCCCTTCCTTCCTTCCTTCCTTCCTTCCTTCCTTCCTTCCTTCCTTCCTTCTCCCCTTCCTCCCCCCCATGAAAAACTTAGGTACTCGTGCTATGCTAATGCTTTAAGAAATGAAGTGGAATTTGGGGCACTAGTGATCCTCCAGGGCCTAAAACGCCAGAAGGGGAGGTAGACCTTGCTGCATAGGCAATGGGGAGCTATGGAAGGCTGTTGAGCAGGAGAGTGGCATATTCCAAGCCCCACTCCTGAAGCTCTGTGTCCTGGCCAACTGGAGGATGGACGGGGGGCAGAGGTGGGCAGTAGGGAGACTGTGGAGGTGTGGCTGTGGGCCACATGTGAAGAAGATGAAGGTTTAGATTAGGGAAGACGGTGGAGATGACAGGTAGAGGGGAGGGGCCAATGTAGGATGTTTCCAGGTGTATGGGACTGAGCTGTTGGGGGAAAGGAGAAAGAGGGGAATCAAAAAACCTGAACGTTTGGGAGACTCTGTGATTGGGAGAATTCCCGGAGGGGCCATTTTTGGGTAAATAATAACAATAATAGTTATAATAGGTGTTACCAAAGTCTGCCAGGCACTGTGGTAAGTGCTTTATGTAGTCTGTGTTACTAAATACTCACAAGAAACCCCTGAGGTAATCACCACTATCGCCTCCACTTTACACGTGGGGTGATGGAGGCATCGTTAACGTGACATAGAATATGCAGCCAGTAAGCACATAGCTAGGCTTCAACTCCAGGCAGCTGTGGACAGGGCTTCCCTACGTAGCCCCAGCTGTACGCTGCGTCTCCATCACGGGCCTGCAGGAGGCCAGCTGTACCCCGGAAAGGACATGCGTTTCCAGGCTGGAGAACTGAGAGGTGAGGGCAGGGCTATTTAGGGTTCCCGTTAAAACTGATGTGAGTGCAGACGCATCACCTCGGGGAGGAGGCCCACAGCCCGCCTGGGCTCCCCCATTCTGTGTGCTGGGATATCCACCCAGAAGATTCATGAGAGGGCAGCGGGTGGGCAGAAAAGGAAGGAGAGGAAGGAAGAAAAATCGCTGCCCATTATACCTGTCCTTTGGCAAGGCCAGGTAATTAGCAAACCCTCGGCAGTAAAATATTTCGTTTCGGTATAATTGCTAAGTAATTATGTGGTATGGGTTGTGTATTAATCGTGTTGATTAATAACACTCAGGTAGTAATTAAACATCTGCTTCATAATCATGTACAGGCTGAAGCTTAACATACACGCACATACGCATGCGTGCCTGTGCCACATGCAAAGCTCCTTGGTCGCTGTGGTGGGTGTGTGAGAGATCATGAGTGCGCGCCTGACTGAGTTGAGGCCTCTCCCTTCCCCACCATCCATCCATACATTAAGGCCTTTGTGTCCCTGCCCTCCCCTGGGACACAGGGAGGAGCTGACGTGGCCTTGGGGCTGTGCCACCCTGAATCCCCTCTCAGAACCCTCCATCCTGGATGAACTGCTTGGCTCAGTAGGTTGGCAGAGGACCTCAGTACTCCCTACCTGGCAATATGCTAACGTGTCTTAGAACTATCCGTGTTAGACTATTTGGCTTTGAGGGTCCTTTCTTGGACAGGTTACTTTTTCCTGGCAGCCGGGAGAGAACGTTATTGTAGGAGCCACCACTCTCAGGCCCAGGTAGCACCCCAGCACTCCCATTAGCCCTGGACTTGATGATCTGATCCCAGAGGCTGCAGGGACCAGAGCAGGACACTGACCTGGGAGCCAGGAGCCCTGGTTATAGCTTGGATCGTACCCCACTGGCT
The DNA here is from genome assembly GCA_033961575.1 of Aselliscus stoliczkanus. Classification (NCBI taxonomy): domain Eukaryota; kingdom Metazoa; phylum Chordata; class Mammalia; order Chiroptera; family Hipposideridae; genus Aselliscus; species Aselliscus stoliczkanus. The sequence goes on from CM066736.1 coordinate 121,593,483, forward strand.
GTGTGATCTTGGGCAAGTTGCTCTCCGTCTCTGTCCCTCAGGATCCAGGTCTATCAAACCAAGAAAACGGAGCTCAGAGCCCTCCAAGGCCCTTTCCAGATCTGCTGTCCTCGGATTCTAATTTGGTTTGCACTAATTAGGAATGGGAGACAATTTAAATTCAATACATCCAATCCTTAGTGAGTAAACAATCAGACATAATTCCTTCCTTTACGACTTCACGAAGACTCACTCATGAGCAATGAGACCTAAGCTAAAATCAATAGCTTTTATTTCTCACAGAGAAATTGCAGAATCCTCGAGCTTCTGGGCATTGCAATTCATTCTTGTATTTTAAATTTTTATGTTTATGTTTATGGACTGCCATTAGGTAATATGGATCCATCCTGAAGGTTGATTTTTTTTCATTAACTTAACTCATTGTACTTATTAGTTCACATTTATAGCTTGGATTTAATAAGCACACAGTGCAAAAGTCATAAAACAGCCCTTTTCTTGAGCAATATTTTAAAATCAAGACTCTTCTCTGAGTCACCCCAGGTTTATTTGCTAATAACTTGCTTCTCCTGTGATTCAAGGCCCAGCATTGCCAATTCCAGCCAGCCATTTGACCTTGAGCTTTGGTGTCCTTATTTTTAATAGGGAAGTGCACCCCTAATTAGTAAAGGCAATAAATGCTCAAATTTTAGAAAGCAAGCATCCAATAATCACTCACTGTGTTCAAAGTGCTTCTGATATATATTATCTGGTTGAATCCTACATCCTTACCAAGGGGCTTTATTTTTTTCACTTTATAGGGGAGGAAACTTAGGCCCAGAGAGGTTAAATGACCTGCCTGAGGCCACACAGTTGGTGATATTGGCAGAACTGGGATGCAAACTCAAGATGTCTAAGTGCAGTCGTCACCTTTCCTCCCACACCTTCCCCCAAGCCTGCCAGTTTTGGTTCTGCCACCCCCAGCATCCCTTTACTGTCTCACCACCATCAGGCCCTGCCCATCTTCCTTTCATCTTCTCATCATCTGTTTCCACTTTCCTGGGCTCCCTCCTGCTTTTCATCTACCTGGAACATACCTATGCTCTATGACCTTCAGTGTCTCCCCATTGCCTGCAGATTAAATTCATCGTCCTTAGCCTGGCATTCAAGGGCTTTCAGCATCCAGCCCCTGTCTTCCCTTCCTGCCTCATTTCCCACTCTGCCCCAACAGGCAGCCTTGGCTCATGGTCCCGAATACCCATCCCACACTTGGGTAACTCCATGCCTTTGCTTACCCTGGTCCCTCTGCCCACAGTGCCTTCCTCTCCTCTCCATACCTTCAAATCTGCCCCCTCTTCCAGGAAGCCTTCCTGGGGCTCAGGGAGGAAAGGGCCCCTCCCTCCTCTGAACTCAGAGCCATGGGATGAGCGAACCCTGGGTAGCGACCTTGAACTATGAAGACAAAGCCATCACCTTCACTTCCTCATAACGGTGAGCCCCTTTGAAGGTGTATTCTGTGCCTCACTCATCTCTGGCCTCCGCAGAGGCCCAGGCACACAGCATATGTTCAGTTAACGCTCATCCAATGAGCAAACGCTCATATCGCCTGTCGTCTCCAGGAAACAGAACTCCTGCGTCTTCTCTGTGGCGCTCAGGGCCAGCCGAGTGCAAATTTAGGGGAAGACTTTGTCCAGGTTCTATTAACTCAACAGCTCTGACTCGCTCCCTGCCACAAGCTTCCTTCTGTCTTCCTAGAATTGTCACATACCTTCTTGGTCAGTGATTCAAATATAAAACCATTTTCCTCTCTCCTCCCATCAAAACTTACCTATCCTGGGCCCCATTTGCTCAGCTCACTGCTGCTTGAATAGCCCCTGGTTTCTGGCAGATGAAATCCAGCTATGATGCTAATAGCGAATCGTGACAAAGAAAACTAGACACCAGAGGAGGGGAGAGAGGGCTGTATTTACATAAAGGCATTGGCTGGATTCTCAGTCAAGGCTCCTGAGTAGCCCTCTACTGCTTCCTGGGTTATCTGGGCCACGGGGATTAGAACCACAGCTCTGTCATGGACCCAGCACATTACAGTTTGCATGTACTTGCCGTTAGCTTGTCATCTCCGCAGTTCTGTGAGATTCCACTGAGGCTCAGAGAGGTGGGTTGCATGCCCGCATCACACAGTCAGTGGCTAGTGACAGGGCCTGGGCTGGAATACAGGTCTGGCCGGCCCTTAGTTGCGCATTCTCTATCTTCCCAGCCAGTGCGGCTGGTTGCTTAAAGGCCTCCTACCCCCCGACAGCAGCCTATGTCTATGCCAATCTTGATCTGCAGGACCTGCTCCCCCAGCTGGGGGAGGCAGCCTGAGGGACCACGGAGGACACTGAGCCAAGGACCTTGCCAGGCCGACCACAGGATGTGCCCCTCTCCTGGGTAGTGGTGGGTTCAGCCTTTGGGAGTGTGGGATCCCGGGACAGGTGATGCAGGCCATGCCCACATGGCAGGACCAGTGAGGACAAGCCCAGCTCCCAGCTGAAGAGCAGGCTTCCTGGGCTGCGGCCGGATGGCCAGGGTCTTCTGACTGCGCTCCCAGGCCTGCCGGCCACTCAGGCACGTCCCCCCATCCGGTATTTCTGGGCCTGGACTCAGGGCAGTAGCTTCATTGGGCAGTGACACACACACGTTTATAACATACACACGTTCCCACACTGAACACCCCCATCCCCCCCCCCCCCACACACACACACAGATGCAGTATTGCCCATCCCCACGTGCCGGGAAGCTCATCAGGATCGTTTAGGACACACTCCTGAATTTCTGTAGTTCACGTTCTAGTTTAAACAGTCTAGTTGGTGGCACCCCACAGGGATCCAGAGCTTCTGCTCTTACATCAACTACGGGTTCAAACCCAGCCTGTGCCATGTAACAGCCATGTGGCCCCCGCGTTCCTTAACCCCTCTGAGCCTCAGTAGCTCATCAGTCCAATGGGGATGATAGCACTGTTAGGGTTAAATGGGCAAAGGTGTGGTAAGCACTGACCACTCCGCCTTGACAGGTGGCCTTGGCGACTTGGATATCTCTGTGCTTTTGCTCACACTGGCCCCCCTTCCCACATCACCCTGCCCTCATCTCCACCCACACACATCTGCCCTCTCCACCAGGAAGCCTTACTGTGCCTGCTGGGGTCACCAGTGCCATTGTCATAGGGAAATTAGAGGGGAAGGGACCTTCCATTGGCGTCTCTGCCTGTGAGTTATTAGAGTGCTGGATGTTGGAGCTTCCCCTGAGACTGTGGACTGACCGTGCCTCCAACACGCCCTTTCGCTGATGGAGAAACCAAGGCCCCACGAAAGGAAGGTTATGCCTGTGTGTTCACAGCAAGTTAGTTTGCTCTGGATGGGAACCCAGGACTCCTGCCTGCGGGTCTCTGGGGGTCCACTGCCGCCACCTCCTCCTGAGAGCAAGATTCCCCCTCACTGCGCGTCTGTTAATGGGGTGGATAGTCTTCTCTCAGCAGGTTTGAGGGAGCAAGGTGGACTGGGGTGGAAGTAAAAGATGGAGGCTTGGGGTCCCCCAGATGAGCCTTTTTATCAAATGTGTATGGGGAAGGGGCCCAGAGAAGCTGACACACACTTGTCATCTGCAAGGGACTGAAGCAGAGACCACAGGTGGTTGTGGTGAGCCCGGTGAGAAAGGTACAGCTGCGTAGCTGTCACCTCCTTCCTGCCGCCATTTATTTATTTCTTTATCATACCCTTTTGGAAAAAGCAGAGAATGCCACCCCTTCCTGGAGAATCCATCCCATCTGCACCCCTCCCCCAGTTCTCATGCTCTGGCTGCCTTCTGGTGTGACATTAGCGTTTACCAGCTTGCAGAGCGCTAATGACATTTGCATTTTGCTGGCTGGTGAGATGTGGGCTGGGCTGGGGGGGTCCTGGAGGGAGTTTGCAGCCCAGAGGGAGAAGCAGATATGCTGGGCTGGAGGCCCACGCTGGTCTCGAGGCAGAAAGTGGGATCAGGGGAAACAAATGATTGGTAGAATTAAGAGATTTTTGTCTAAAGACGTGCCAAGGACACAAAGCAACTCCCAGTCCAGTGCCCGCCTCCCCCACAGGCACTCACAATATCCTGCCCTTCGTCGCCTCCCTAGCATTTATTGAGCTCTTGCTATGTGCCAAATGCTCTGCTGTGGGCCTCACAGACTTATGAAAGCCAGTTTAACTCCCTGCAGTCATCAAAGAGAGATGCTCTCATTATCTCTGTTTTACAGACAAGGAGACTGACACTCTGAGGACACCTGAATTGCCCAGGGTCCCACTGCTAGAATGAGGTTGCCCCAGCATGAGGCTGGGGTCTATGTGCCTCCAAAGCCCATGCTTCCACGCACTAGGGGCATTGCTTCCCGTACCTTGTCCGGCCTTGAACACAGCCAGGAAACCATTCTCCATTCTGGCTGTCCCAGCATCCACCTGACAGGCATGCAGCGGACCCCGGCCATGTGCGTGGGCTGCTCTAGGGGCTGCAAGGCTGACAACTAGAAAGGGGGGTGAACCCCTGGAGAGAGCACCCAGCCAAGAGTCAGGAGAGACCCCGGGGTTAGGCCTCATTCTACCACCAACTTGCTGTGTGACTTTGGACAAGTAACTGCCCCTGTCTGGGTATCAATCTCCTCATTGGTAAAATGAAACCATTGGTTTGGCTGGATGGAGCATTCCAGGAACGTATTTGCACATGGGGAAGGATCTTTCCTCTAATGCACTTGAACTCGCCCGGAGTTTCCACTGACTCAGAAATATAAAATTGTGTTTTATATCAAAGCAAACCATGAAACATTTGTCGAGTGTCTCCGCTCTGCAAAGGGCACGGTGCTAGACACAGTGGGTGTGATGCTTATGTTTTTTTTATTCGGGATGTACACACACAGACATGTGCATATCTGTGTGTCTTAGAATCGTCTAGACAAGCTCAGTTGGGACCTAGACAGTGTCTCCCTGAGCCTGATGTGTAACCCCAGGCTGCTGTCATCTTTGCTTTATTACACTGCCTCCTCGGGACTCAGAGAGCATTTCAAACAAAACGAAGAGACCTCAGGCGGGTAAGATCTCCCCCAACGAGGCAGTCATGGCTGGTTCTGCTTGTTTTTGACAGGTAGACACCTCCTGGACAGCCCCAAGCTTGCAGTGGCAAGAGCTTCTGACATTGTCCTCAAAGCAACTTGAACCCTTTGAATTTGGCTCCTAGAAACGTGGGCACGCACCTTTTCCAGACCTCCCAACACTGGCCACCCAGGTAAGGGCATTCACGTTTGTTCAGCATGGGGTTTCATGCTGCTTTTGTTGTTGTTGTTTCTGATCATAACTGTTAGTAGGGCAACCTATCATTCCTTATCACAGCGCAGTTTCATTATCGCTAGCATGACAGCCCAGTGATTAAAGCTCTGAAATCCAAATCCTGGTGGCTCCAGGATTTGAGCAGCTTCCTCAGACTTTCTGTGTCTCAGCTTCCTCGTCGGTCAAACAAGGAAGCAATCGCACCCATCTTTTTGGTGTGTAGTAACGATAAAATAAGGTCATATATGAAATGGGCTTAGAGCAGGATGGGCACAACCTAGTAAACTCAGAACCCAATAAACGTTAGCTGTGACTAATAGTAGGCCTGTACCCATGACAATTTGTTCCTTCTCACATTGATGGAGTTCACCTTCGCACTAGAATGTGGACTCCATGAGGGCAAGGGTTTGTCTGTCTTGTTCTCAGTTAAACCCCCAGATCTCAGTAACGTAAATGACATTATTTGTTGAATGAATGAATGTGTGAAGATGCTATACATATATTATGCAGAATTCACAGAACAATCCTTGAGGGTCCGTGCATGAGTCACAATATGGGTTTGGTCGTGTGTGACAAAAGTAACAGTTCCTTAAACAAAAGTGTGGTTGATTTTTCTCTAAGAAAAATTCTGAGCTAAAGGGATTCTTCTACACAGAAGCATTAGGGATTCAAGTTCCTTCTGTCCTGTGGCTCCACTGTCGCTTGTCTACACGGTCCGTGACAGCCTATGACAGTCTCTCCATTCTACTGAGCAAGAATGGAAAATGAGAAAAGGAAAGGGTGCCCCTTCCTTTAAAAGCATACATGTATCATTTCCATTCATGTTCCACTGGCCAGAATGTACCTATATGACACACCTAGCCACAAGAGAAGCTGGCAATCAGAGTCTTTATTCTGGGTGGCCATCTGCCCAATTGCAATTCTATTTCAGTGAAAGAAGAGGAAAATGGATTTTGGGGACCCTCCACCTTGCCAGATAAGATGATCCACCCCCCTTTTTTTCATCCCCCCCTCCCTTTCTTCTTCTCCCTCATAACTGCTTCCATAGTTTTGCCTTTTCAAGAGTGTCATATAATTGAAATCATACAGGATATGGCCTTTTCAGATTGGCTTCTTTTACTTAACAGTGTGCATTTAAAGTTCCTCCATGTCTTTCCATGGCTTGATATCTCCTTTTTATCGCTGAATAGTGTTCCATTGGATGTGCCACAGTTTGATTATCCAGTCACCTATTGAGGACACCTTGGTTGCTTCCAATTTGAGGTGATTGTGAATAAAGCAGCTATAAACATTTACATGCAGGCCTTTGTGTGGACATAAGTCTTAAACCTTTTGTATAAATACCTAGGAGCATAACTAATGAAATCTATGGTAAGAGTATATTTACGTTTTTACTGCCAAGCTGCCTTCCAAGGTGGCTGTACCATTTTGCATTCCCACCAGGAATGCGTGAGTATTCCTGCTGCTCTGTATCCTCATCAGCAATCAGTGCTATCATTTTTGTGGGTTTTTGCCCTTCTATTAGGTGTGTAGTGGTATATGATCCCCATTTTAAAGTTATGGATTATGAAACTTAGGGCAACTTGCTCATGGTGATATAGCCAGTAAGAGATCCAGGAAACTTTCTGGGCCTGCTTGACACCTGAGCCCAGTATCTTCCTGCTATTAGCCTCTCCCATGGCAGGTCTCTCTGAGACTGGACCAATGCCCTGGGGTGACTCATTTTGCCTCAAGCTCAAGGGTGGCTGGATCCCAGGGTCTCATTCATTGTTTAGTGTCTGTCTCCTGCAACAGGACTGAAGGTCAATGAGGCAGGACTGTGAGAGGTAGGGCAGAGGTAGAGCAGAGTGAGTGGTTGAGCCAAGGCTGGAAGTGTCTCACTTGATCAGCCAAAAGACAACCCTAGGAGGAGCCAGACAGCTGGGAAGGCTGGGGCACAGGCCAACCAAGCAGGCTGCTACCCTGTGCCCGGTCCTAGAGTTTGAGGGAAGGCTGGAGCTGCTGCCTAGGTCAGTAAAACCCAGTGAGAGGCCAGAAGTGAAGGCTGGCTACAGGGGAGATAGGGTTGATGAGAGGCTGGGCAAAGGCTGAACTGAGGTCAGATGCTGCATTGGTTGGGAGTCAATACTCAATTCAAACCCGATTAAGCAAGACAGGCAACTTATTATCTTTTCATTGGTTTCCACTGTGTTGGCAATTTGCAGCCTGTTTATTGGTGTCCAAGGCAGGGCTGAATCCAAGGCTCAAATGATGCCCATGTCTGTGCCCTCTGCTTCCTTCCTGTGAGCTGCTGTCCCCGACAGACACTCTCCACATGGCAACTGGAGCCACGTGAACAGCAGCTCCAGACTGACATCCTGCTCGTTTCAAATCCAGTGGAGGGAGATCATCTTCCCAGGAGATCCAACAGAAGTCCCAGAGTTGAAGCTTATTGGCTGGGCTTGGGTCACATGACCACCTCTGACCAATCACTGAAACCAGGAGGAGAGAATAGGCTGATTGGCCAGACTAGCTCAGTGTTGGGTGGCGGGTGGTGAGGGTGTATGTGTTGTGGGTTGGGAGAGTGGGCTTGAAAGTGTGAGAGGTCTGGTACCCCAAAGAGAAAACTCAGGTGCTATTTTCAGAAGTAGGAGGGAATGCTGGCAGACAAAACAACAGATGCTCCCTGTTAGTACCAGGGTAGGGGGTGGCAGGCATGGAGTAAGCAGGAAGGCTGATTTGTCCCAAACAGATCCTTCCTGTGGCTGACAGCACCAGGGATGGCCTCTGACAGGTTCCCCTCAGCTTCAGTGGATCTGGTATCTGAAAGCTTGATTTATGCACATATATACACAAGCACACATGTGCTCACACACACATATGATATGTGTGTAGGTGGTGCTTCACTTTTCAAATGGATTGCCCTTGAAAGTCGTTCCCATATTGAGTCTGTGCTCCTTAGCAGCTAGGCTACTACCTCAGCCACCCCATACCTGGCTGCCTTGGGTTTCCGTCCACTAGTTCAAAGGACCACTTCCTTTTTCCCTGCACCCCCATTCCCACCCACCCCCATTCCCTTATCTCCTGGGAACGTTTCCTGAGCTATGTTAGCCTTTATGTGCCGTAGGTGGCTTCCCAGAACACCAGGCCTATGGCAGCCCTCTTCTCAGAGGAGCGACCACAGCCTCCCCTCAGCCACCACCTCCCTGAGGCCTCTCAGCAGGAAGGGGAAAGAGAGGAAGCAGTCACGGAGCAGGAGACCCATCCCCCAGGGTCCCAGGGCTAGTGTGGAGTTCCAGGGCATAGGTGAGCAGGCCAGCCTTGGGGCCCCAGCTGATATCTTCTGCAGCAGCTCTGTTCTGTCTTTAGGGTACGGTGTATGATTTCCTTTGAAAAAAGATTGCTCTGCAGAAAGAAAGATTGGAAAACCACCAGTGTATGCTGCTGCCTCCCAGGCAACTGTGGCCAAGTGCTTTTTAAGATCTGTCCTTTGCTTGATTTTGGTCAACCACAAACCTCCTGGCCCTTCACCAGTCTCCCCTCCTTTCTCTCTCTCTCTCTCTCCCCGAATCTCTCTTGCCTGTGGATTCTGCAGCCCTGACTCACCACGCAGACAGCTCAGCATTCAGCATCACCCTGCCTTATATGGTGTGCTCAGTGCTTGTGGGGCCATGAGTAGTAATTCATTTGTTCAGCCAGTGGCTGTTGAGCTCTTACCATATGCCAGACGCCATTGCTTTAGCTGGGAATAGAGAGGGGGGGTCCCTGCCCCCTCCTCTCTGCTGAGGGCAGGACACTTCCTCTGCTTGTCTTGCCCCCAACCTCTTGTCCAGCGTGTTGTTCAGTGCCAAACCACAGTCAGACTTGGTGGATGTTTGTTGGTTACTTTCCACACTATTTTTTTTTTTTAAGTTTTTTATTGGGGAATTGGGGAGGGGAACAGTGTTGGAAAATTGGGGAAGGGGAACATTGTGATTTTTCCAGGACCCATCAGCTCCAAGTCAAGTTGTTCTCCTTCAATCTTAGTTGTGGAGGACACAAGCTCAGCTCCAAGTCCAGTTGCTTCTTTCAATCTTAATTGCAGGTGGGCATAGTCCATCATCCCAAGCAGGAGTCGAACCGGCAACCGTTTTGCACACTGAGCCATCTGGCCTTGCATCGGCAGCTCGCTGCTGCTCAGCTCAAGGGGCCGTGTTCAATCTTAGTTGCGGGTGGGCACAGCCCACCATCCCATGAGGGAGTTGAACCAGAAACCTTGCTGCTAAGAGCACTTGCTCTCACCATCTCAGTGGTAGCTCAGCATGGGCGCAGCTCACTGGCCCATGTGGGAATCGAACTGACAACCCTGTTGCTCAGAGCTTGCGCACTTAACCAACTAAGCCACTCGGCCGGTCCCTCCACATTATTTATTTATTTATTTACTTATTAAATAAAGCCCAAATCTTGTTTTTATTTATTTATTTTTTATTTTTTTTTGAGGGCAGTGTCACTGGCCCTCATATGTGGGACCCAAACCGGGGCCGCTGGCTTCCCAAGCCAGCGCTTAACCACTGCGCCACTCAGCCGGCCCTCCACATTATTTTTTAAAGTCCCCACCTATGAATGATTGGTAGAGATGATTACAAGACCACTGTGGTCCCTTCTAGACCACTGGAATGACTTGATCCTCACCATCTGGGACAGAGTTTAAGATGCAGCTTGTGATGGGTCCTGGAGAGGGAAGAAAGGTCATGGTTAGAGATCTTTATGCAAACCTGGCCGGGGGTGTGCACAGGGAAACAACAAGTAAGCCAACCCCCACTCCCAGTCTTTCTCCGGTCATTCAGCAGCACCTCAGAGACCAGTGCTGAGAGGCCACTCAAGGGGCTCCTGGCCTGTCATAAGGGACAGAGACATGAAAATAAATCCCTGTCATCCAAGGTAGAGAAAAGAGGGTTCAGAGCAGAGATGTAATAGAAGGCCTGGGGGTTCCAAGATCAGACTGAGAGGCCACTTCTGGGTGGTGATGGTGGTGGGAGGTCAGGGCATGTGATGCATTTGACCTGGCTTTAAAACTGGATGGGATATGGGACAGGGAGGATGCTGGGAAAGGTATCACAGGAGGAAGAAACAGTGAGAGCGAAGGCCTGGAGCTGGGACCGTGGTGTTTGGAATACTGTGTCTGACAGGAAGTGAGAGGAACACAGTCAGCCTCTTCCCTGCAGGCCTTCAGGCCTGGCCGTGCAGCCTGTGGCCATCTTCACGGCTGCCTTAAACCTCAGCATAGGTTTGGAGCTGAGTAGCTCTTCTATTTTCCTTGTTTTCCCCTCCATCCCCAGGAAATGGAATGTGGGGGGAGCCCTTTAGAAGAAACGGTGCTGCACAGGGACCGAGAGTAATTTTAATGCTCCATTCCCATCTCCGAGGTTCTTCACAGGCCTTAGGAAGTGGGTTCACTTCCAGTTTTGCAAAAAGCAGGCATCCAGGCAGACTCTCAGGTGGAAATCAGGAGACTTGATTCTTATTCCAGCTCTGCTACTCATGTCCTTAGCCTCCCTTTCCTATAGTTCGTTGTTTATAAAACAAAGGGCGGGGCCAGCCGAGTGGCGTGGTGGTTAAGCGCTGGCTTGGGAAGCCAGCAGCCCCGGTTCGAGTCCCACGTATGAGGGCCAGTGACACTGCCCTCAAAAAAAAAAAAAAAAAAAAACACAGGGCGAAGCCCCTTCTAGCATTAAGCTTTTTATTTCAAGTCAGACCTGGGTTCAGATTCCAGCTCTGCTAGTACAGTGAACATGGATCTCTGAGCCTCAGTTTTTTCTATAAATTGGGGGTAGTAATATGACATATCCCACAGGACTGATGTGAACGTTAAATGAGATGACAGGTCAGTGCTTCTTGATAAGCACTGATGCTGTTGGTGTGATCATATTTTTCAGCTTTATAACTCTGTGGGAGGAATCCCCAATGGAGTCTTTCATGTTTAGGTGCCTGTAGTGCAGCCTAAGTCCATGTCCCCCCAATTTTGGTGATGGGGCCAAGACTCACACCCCTCCCATCTCCAAATAGGGGTAGAGCGTCTTCCTCACAATCACATTTATTCATTCATTCCTCAGATATTTATTGAGTACTTGCTATGTGCCTGGGCCTCCGAGAGGTACATGGGTTCCTGCTGAAAGATACGCAAGCTCCCCGTGGCTCACGCTGACTTTGGGGCAGCCTCTGCCCTCCAGCTGGCCCCACCAATACCACCGGCCAAAGGACTTCTTACTAAGTGTGAATATGCTCAAGCCGGTAGGCTGGAGCCCTGGGGAGAGATCCCAGCCTTGCCTCCCATGGGTCCTGGAACTTTACATAACCAACCCCTCCCTTTCCAGTGAACTGCCAGAGAATCCACCACAGTGAACTGCTCTGGCTTTGTACCTGGACCAACCGAAGAAATGGATTGGATTGCCAAGTTCTGGTTCAGCATTATGCAAACGAAAGTGTTTTGGAGGGGAAGAATGGCTTGCCGCTGGACCTCGATTACAGGGCTGTTTCATGCTCACTCTCTTTAATGCCTGTTTGGATCCCCACTTACAAGTAGTTTGGAATATTGCTGCAGGGCCAAAAGCCTGCAAATTGGAAGGTGCTGAGGGATCCAATGTGCCTTGTGCCTACCTGGTGCTTTCCTGGTGGCTGTGAACATCTCACCCTCTGTAGCCGCCAGCATCCAGCACAGAGCCTGGCACACATGGGCTTCAGTCAGTGGTAGGTGAGCGGATGGACAGGTGGCTGGGTTATGGTGGATTCACTGTAACAGAGGCTTTCCTAGCCTTGGTCCAAGTTTCCAAGGTGGTTGGAGACACCAGGTTCTGAGTTTGTTTTCCAGTGACAATTTGATTTTGGCTCCTGTGTCCAATCAGTAGTTTTTAAATCATGGAGCGAACACAAAACAAATGGCTTTTTTTTAAGGATTTTATTGGGGAATTGGGACAGGGGAACAGCCAAGTTGTTGTCTTTCAATTCTTGTTGTGGAGGGCGCAGCTAGCTCAGCTCTAAATCCAGTCACCATCTGGCTGCCCATTGGCAGCTTGAGGCCACTCAGATCAAGGTGCCATGTTCAATCTTAGTTTGGGGTGGGCATAGCCCACCATCCCATGCGGGAATTGAACCAACAATCTTGTTGTTAGGAGCATGTGCTCTCACTAGCTGAGCCATCCTGTCATCTGTGGGCAGCTCAGCTCACACGCAGCTCACTGGCCCATGTGGAAATCGAACTGGCGATCCTGTTTCTCAGAGCTTGCGCTGTTAACCAACTGAGCCACTTGGCCAGCCCACAAATGGTTTTTGAACTTGTCAGTTTCTCATTTCAGTTGCAGGAAGCAATGTGGTGTGTGCCCTGATCTAAGGATGAGAGTTTGCTGTCAGACACAAGAATTTAGACCCCAGCTCCTAGGCTGGGTGACCTTGGGCATGTTATTTAATCTCCCTCAGATTCTATTTTCTCATCTAGACCAATGATAGCACTAATAGCACCCAACTCATAGGGCTGCGATGAGCATTAGATTAAATAATGGGTACTAAAACAAGGAGCAGGGCTCTGGGTACATGGAAAATGCTCAAGAAAGGATGATGATGGTATGTTTAATGACCCCTTAAGCTATTTGTTGCATAAACTTCTCTCCCAGACAGATTTTTGCAGACTGCTTTGCATTTTTATGGCAAAAAATTTCCCTTTCCCCAGCAACATTCTCTTTGAATGTGGAGCTTTCCAAGTCTGGAATTTTTCTCCTTCAGGGCAAGGGACAGGTGCACAGTCAAGGGGAACAGTGGCCAGGCAGTTGTTGTGTTGACTTGCCATCCAGGTCCAAAGTCCTGAGGCTGGCATCCCAATGGTCCCATTGCAGTTAGGGGTGGCCTGTGACCTCAGGGCAACCTGGTGTTTCTGGCTCCAGGTTGCTCCAAGTCATAAGGGTCCCAGTGCTGTGTCCTGGAGTCCTGGGGATGACGGCCTGAGGTATGCCACATTTTGGACAGGCTCACAAACATGGTGTCTGGCTACAGGACCAGGTCCCCCCTTTTGTTGTGGAGCCCAGGACTCAGGCCAACCCAAGCTTCCATGCTCCTGGCAGAACAGTCACGCCTTCCCGTCCACCTTCTGACAGTCTGCACGTTCATACCTGTGCCCTCCGCTGTCACATGCCGGTGAAAAACCACACAAGATGGACCTCAAAGGGTTTAGCGTTTAACAAGCGGTTCTCAAATGTGGTCCTCAGACTGGCAGCATCAGCATGGCCTGGGAGCTTGGAAATGAGGATTTTTGAACTCCTGCCCCAGACCTAATGAATTAAGACTGGGGGTGTGAGGTCCAGCAATTTGGGCTTTGACAAGCCCTACAGGGGATTCTGAGGCAAGCTCAAGTTTGAGAATCACTGAGAGCAACTGGCAGGCCACAGGCAGTCTAATACGCTGTGACATAGCAGCACAGAGAAGGGGTGCCAAAGCCCATGCTGGTGAAGGGGGAGGTACTTGGGGAGGCTTGGATTATGAATGACTTCGAGGTGGACAAAGAAATCTGTGTGTGACTTGGAGGAGGGGAGTAGGTTCCTGGCAGAGGGATCGGCACATACAAAGTCCCTGCGGCCTGATAGAGCAGGAGCATGCCAGGAGTTACACTGGTGCCACTGGGGTAGGCTGAGAAGAGGGCATCGGGAAGGGAGGGGACAATCAACAGGCCTCTTGTGCTGTGGGGTTCCTGGGAAGCTCCAGGGGTCCTGGGGAGCCATGAAAGGGTTTATGCAGAGAAGGTGGGAAGATCTGTACCCTGGGAAGATGGTGGGGAGGATGGATGGTTGACGTGAAGGGCCCCGGACCACAGCAGGTGACAAGCTGTTTTTTGGAGGGCACGGCTGAGCCTGCGGTGGATGCGGAGAGGGAGGCACAGGGTGAGGTTGGGACCTCCTGGGCCCTGGTGGAGCCCTGCCCTGTTGCTAGAACATTTCCTCAGGGGAGCTGAGCCAATTGAGTTCTGAAGCCCCTCTTTGTCTTAGTACCTCCGAAGCAGTCTGTAACTGTCCTGCACTGTAAGTCGGACCTGCGTTCATGCCTTCCATCCCATCTCCATCTCCCAGTGTCTCTGGTGTGGAGGAAACGTAGATACCATGTGCATATCTGAGTGCTTGACCTGCAGTAGAAGCACCAAGAAATGCCAGAGCAAACCTGGACCCCTCTGAAGGTAGAGCCAGGTAGGTTGGGAGGGGGCCCGGAGGGGCCTAGGTCGGTGATGGTGTAGCTCAGGAGGGCCCCTGGCCTCCCCACATCGGTGCTGGCGTGGGAGCCCCATGGAGGGGAGGTGGCTGGGGGAGCTCCCAGCCCAGCCCCTTCCTCAGAGGCCCCAGCCTCCCTCACTGCCTTCCCAGGGCCAGGCAGGCACATGAAAGGCAGCTGGAGCCTCTCCCAGGCCCGGGGCTCTTGTTTGGGAAGGGGCCTTCTATGAGCTCATCCTGTGGTGAGTCCAGGGCTGAGAAGAGGGAACTTGCAAACCACAGCCAGGATCCTGAGTCCTTGGGGAGGCCAGCACTGGGGAGGGGGAAGGTGGGGTGCCCCCCCCCACAGGCCAGAGGGTGGGGCAGGGGGAAGGTGGGGTGCCCCCCACACACAGGCCAGAGGGTGGGGCAGGTATGAAACAGGCTGCTGACTGGAGGGCCAGATGTGGTCCCATTTGACTGGCTGGGCGGCGACTTGGGGTTGGCAGCTCCTCCTCCCTCTGCACCCACTCCTGGGGCTAGTTTAGGCTAAAATGCTGTCTCTTGGAGCCCTGGGATGCCTGCTCTGTCCTGGCCATGTGCACTCAAGTATCACATTAGCCCCAAGCAACAATCAGTGCTGATTTGTGGTGCGTGTTCAGAGCAGCTGTGGTTCCAGCTGAGGCGGTGCCAGCTAGGCCCCGCCCACTAGGCCTCCTTGCTGAAAAGCTCTGGCCTTTCGGCTTTACTCTGAGAATAGTTTTAACTCTCGAGGGAAATGATCGGCAAGAACTGTGGCCTCACAGTCTAACCAGACTGGGAGGGGGTTCAAGGTCAACTGTTTTGAGTCCTTGAGAGGTAGTCATTGAGCCTCTGCTTACTTACCTCCAGGGATGGGGAGCTCACTACCAATGAAGAGAGCAATGTTCAGATTGCTCTGCAAGTTATTCTTCTGCTTTGCAAGACCCTGGGTTCAAATCGGACCTTTGCTACCTACTGTGTGGCCTCAAGCAAATGACTTAGCTTCCAGAGGTCTGGCGTCCTTTTGTCTAAAATGGGTTTGATAAATACCCACCTCTCATTTGTAGAGAGGTTTAAACCAGACATCATTACAACCATGAGCAAATCAAATCTCTCCACAGTGCACAGACTGGGAGCCATACAGGTCTCCGCTGATCTCCAGGCCTCACAGCCAGTCACATCTCCAGGCTAAATGTCAATCTCTCCCTGGCACATAGTAGGCCTACCAGTGCCTTAGAAACAAGGCCAGACCAAGCCGTGGCTTTTATCCTCATTCAGAGACCCCCTGCCCCTAAAGGGTGGCCTGAGCGGCTACCCCGCCCTGGTCTCCAAAGGCTTCTGGGAGACCCAGTCTCCTGCCGGCCTCCTCCCTCGTGCTGTGCCCTCCCCAGGTCCTTCATCCTTCTGCAGAACCCCACCTCCTCACATCGCCTGGGGTTCACCTCAGGTTTTTATGGAGGTGGGCTGGTGGGTCTGTTCCCTTTCCTCAAATCGTACAGGGCAAGAAATAACAAGAAAGTGCCAGTGTGAAACCACAGGTAGAGCAGGTCAGCCTGGCACTGCCACTGCCACCACCCTCAGCCATGCCGTTGGCCCCCCTGGACTCCTGCTTTGGTGATGGCGGTGCTGTTTGCTTTTTAATAGCTTTATGGAGGTAGACTTTATGCATCATAAAACTCTCTCATTTTAAGGGTATGATTCAATCATTTGTAGTAAATTTACAGTTGTGCAACCATCACTAAATCTAATTTTAGAATATTTCCATTACCCCCAAAAGAAATCTGGTACCCATTTGCCTTCAGTTCCTGTTCCCACCCCCAGCCCCCATCAGCCACCAATCTATTCTGTCTCTATAGATTTTGCCTTTTCTGGACATTTCATATAAATGGATCCT
Source organism: Aselliscus stoliczkanus (assembly GCA_033961575.1). Taxonomy (NCBI): domain Eukaryota; kingdom Metazoa; phylum Chordata; class Mammalia; order Chiroptera; family Hipposideridae; genus Aselliscus; species Aselliscus stoliczkanus. The sequence goes on from CM066736.1 coordinate 121,609,883, forward strand.
ACACCATGTGTGGGCTCCAGTTTCTTATAGCCTGGCGGGGATGGTGGTAGAGACTGCGTCCACTCACTGATATGCCCATCTTCTCATGGCCAGCCAAGGCCAAGTTGTAAGTGTAATGATTTTAGAGTTGGAAAAACTCAAAGAAACGCTGAGCACAATCTTTATTTCAGTGCAATAAAGTATAAGAAGTAATAAGAAGTTATCTTTTTTTTGTGTGGGGGAGGGGGAACAGTGTGTTTTTCCAGGATCCATCAGCTGCAAGTCAAGTCGTCGTCTTCAATCTAACTGGAGGGCGCAGCTCAGTGGCCCATGTGGGGATCGAACTGGCAACCTTGGTGTTATGAGCACTGCGCTCTAACCAACTGAGCCAACCAGCCGCCCAAGAAGTAATCTTTACAGAAGCACAGGGTTATACTTCTAGGGGATCCCACACTAGCATCCTCTGACATCTGCTTTAATATACCCTTTGTCAGGCTACTCACTGTCCCCTGGAGACTAAAGAAAATTTGCATGTCCTGATCACATGAGAAGTGCCAGGCTTACTGATGTCATTTGATTTTTGGTTCCATCCTCTGAGATGGAATCATTCATTTTATAGCTGAGGAAATTGCAGCTCAGAGGGATTGAGGCACTCACCCCAAGTCACACAGCTAGGAAGTGGGGGAAGCAGGATTTAAACCCTGGGTATCTCTGATTTCAAATCTGTCTTTTAACGCCTACATATTTCCAGTAGTGGATACTGGAACACAAAATGGGGGATACTCATCTTTGTACTGGGGAAAACTGTCTTCACTGTTTCTAGTTTGCCCAACAAGACCCGCACAGACTATCAACCTGGACATGGGATCTGAAGGGGAAGTGAGTCAAGGAAGACTTCTTGGAGGAGGTGATGTCTGAGTTGGAATTTGAAAGATGAATAGGCATTAACAGGCAGAGCTGGTAGAGAAGAGTTGCCAGGGACTCTTTTAATATTTCACAGCTGTTCGAGTCTGGAGGGAACTGTTAAGAATATCTACATTTGCTGTTCATTTTCCCCTAAGCATCACCAGTACATGGTGATCCAGCAGCGGTGCTTGAATACCTCCAGGGACAGGGAGCTTACCACCTTACCTGGGAACCCATTTCATTGTGAAGCAGCTCTGACTCTAGGCTGGGTTGAAGATGGTCTCCCTGTAGTCCCAACCAGCTTGTAACCACACAGGATATGGCCGGTCCCTCTTCTCACCACCAGCCTTGAGGATGCTGTGCATAACAGGCGGGGGGGGGGGCGGGGTCTTGGAGGCAGCCTGAAAGTCTTGGCTGGAATGTGCTCAGTTCCTCCATCCATTCTTTTCGGAGTGGACTATACAGGCCTGGAAACTCACCTCTGGTATACCCAGCCCATGTCCCTGGACTTGGAAGCAGGTTCAGATAGTGACCAAGAGCATGGACTCAGGAGCTAATGCCTGGTTCACACCCCAGCTCTTCCACTCACCAGGTGTGACCTTGGGTAAGTCCCTTAAGCTCCCTGTACCGCACTGTTTATGTGTTAAGTGGGATTAAGGATAGTACTACACTGTCTTAACCTGACTGGGCTGCCATAACAAAATACGACAGGTTGGGAGGCTGACACAACAGGCAGCTATTTTTCTCACAGCTCTGGAGTCAAGAGGTCCAAGATCAAGGTGCCAAAACATTTGATTTCTGGTGATGCTGCTCTTGCTGGCTTGCAGATGGCTGCCTTCTCATCGTGTCCTCACATGGCCTTTTCTTTCTGTGGAGAGAGAAAGAGAGAGACACAGCTGGTCTCTCTTCCTCTTTTTATAGGGGCACTAATCCTATTGAATGAGGGCCCCACCCTTATGACTTCATTTAACCTTTAATGACCTCCTATGGACCCTATCTCCAAATACAGTAACGTTGGGGGTCAGGACCTCAGCATATGAATTTTGGAGGTCACACTTCAGTCCATAGCATGCACCAAACTTATAAGGTTGCTGTGAGCTTAGCTGAGTGATTGTGTGTGATGCGCTAAGACCCGTCATGGCGTAGTAAGTGTGCGCTATTATTGAAACAGTTCCTGTTAAATACGGAGGGTGGGGGAATCCTCTTTCCATCCTTGCTGCGAGCCTTGCCCCTGTGAAAGCCTGCTGAGCACACCCACTTAATGAGAGCATGTATTTATATTCAGCTATCAAAAAGAAGGAGATGCTACCATTTGCAACAACACGGATGAAACTTGAAGGCATTATACTGAGTGAAATAAGCCAGACAGAGAAAGACAAATACCGTATGGTCTCACTTACATGTGGAATGTAGAAGAGCTGAACTCGTGGAAATAGAGAGGAGATTGGTGGTGGCCTGGGGCTGGGGGTGGGGGAATTGGGGCGATGTGGATCAAAGAGCACAAGCTTCCAGTTATAAGATGGATAAGTTCTGTGGATCTAATGTACAGTGTGGCGGCTATGGTTAACAGTACACTGTATTGTGTACGTGAAGGTGGCTGAGAGAGTCGATCTTAAATGTTCTCACCACACACAAAAAAAAAAAACTGGTTAAAAAATAAGGAATAGCAGCAGATGTGTATATCGTGCTTACTATATGCCAGGCTCCATCTTAAGTGCTTTACACAACTTACTTAAGCCTCACACTTGCCTTATGAGATAGTTATTCTTCGTATCCTGATTGTGCAGGTGAGGAAACTGAGGCACAGAGAGGTAAAGTGATTTGTCCAAAGTCACACAGCCCTCAAGTGCCTGGTAAGTTAATAGCATACAGTTATTTATTCTTAAGTAATATTATTACTTAAGGGCCATTCGCCCATGTTGGGCACCCAGGCCCTGACCCCCAGTTCACAGTCCAGTGGAGAAGACAGACCCATGGCCAGGTAATGACAGTCCTGTGTGCTGGGTGTTCTAAAGGGTGAACCCAAGGAGCTCATGATACCTGAGCTGTGGCACCTAGCAAGACCCCGGGAGACACCAGGGAGGGCTTCCTGGAGGAAGAAATGTTAATGCTGAGGTTGAGAAGAAGGTGGGGAAACCGCTTGAATGAGGCACCAGGAGGGAGAGTGTGTAGCTGGGGTTGCTGGAGGATTGGGTAGCCGAGACTTTGCATTGTAAGATGGCCCCACAACGGCACAGGGCTTCTGTGGTGGCTCAGGCCTCTGGCATCACGGGGTCTCCCTGGCTTACAGATCCGGGGGCAGCCCAGCACCTGTGGCAACTGGGGGTTTCGTGCTGGTTCAGGGAACCTTATCATGGCCCAGAATTTTTTCCGGCATCCAAGGGAACTGTGTGGCCTTGTGCGCTGTCACAGCCAGGGGAATCTGGACACTCCCAGACTTTTTGAACCCTGAGGATTCTGTGACAACCCCAGGGACTGCATGGCAGCTCCAGAGTCCCAGAGTCCTGTTCTTCATGGCTGGGGAAAGAAGAATATGTAAATTTATAGTAGACAAAAGCCTTGACGAGGGAAAAGGAAGCAGCAGGGAAGGAGACTGTACCCTGAAGTGCAAGTACAAGGCTTCTGCAGGAGGAAAGTCCAAGGAGATGTGCCTAGAAGCCCCCTCCCTTCAGGGTCTGGGGAGCCAAGGAGCCTGGACTCCATAGGGCTTATTTCCTTCTGGAAAGCAGAAAATTTGCCACTTCAGGGAGGTCTGCAGGAGCTCTGTCCTGACTTGTAGGCCTGTGGCTTGAAGAGGGCTGAGGCTGCTGCACGTGTTGCCTGGATACGAGGCTCCATTCCTCAGAGCCCTCTGAGCAGATGCATCATGCAGGGCTGGCGGAGCGGGCAGGGTGGGGGGCAGGGGTGCTGCTGACTGGGACAGGGCTGGCACACCTCACTCACAGACCTCAGCATTGGCCGCTCCAGGGGCTCATATGAGCTGGGCTGTCCCCGACTGGCATAGCTGAGTTCATGCCAACCCCCTGCTCCAGGCCAGATGGATGACTTGTCTGGGCTTTGGGTTCTGCACCTGCAGCATGCGGACGGCTTCTAATGCCTGTTTCACAGGGGGTTGAGGTGCTCAGTGGGGCGGGGGAGAGCCCTGATTGGGAGCGTGGGAACATTTTCCCACTCCACCATGGCAGCTGTGTGCTCCTGGGTGAACTCCATACCGTGGAGCCTCAGTTTCCTCATCTGTAAAACAGAAGGGGCCTAGCACAGTGGCGGACACACAATAGTTCCCCAGCAGATGTTAGTCCCACCTTTAACCCCACCCCAACCCCCAACCAGAGATGGCAGCCAGGTACCCTGGGTATGGGGAGGGGATGGTCCTCAAGAGGAGGGGCCCACCTGGCCCCATACACATCAGTGATCTTTGTGCCTTTGTCTCTGAGTGCAACCTCCCCTTCTACCCTGGGAAGAACCAACATCATAACTACCTTCGTCAGGCACTGTGCTGAGCTTTACCTTCATGGTCTCATGTAGTCCTCTCTACAACACTGTGAGAGAGTCCCATAGTGATCCTGTTTTACAGACAAGTAAACTGAGGCACAGAGAAGGCAACTAAGTTATCCCAGGTCACAGGACTAGAACAGAGCAAGGATGTATATGCCCAGGTCTGCCCTGACTGCAAAGCCTGGGCACTAAGCACCTCTCTTCGCAAGCATCCCCCTAGAAAAACTCAGGGAAGAAAAAGGAAAATGGTGAGATAGGGCCAAGCCAGGAAACTAGCTGGACACTTGGCACGTGGCTGAGGGTACATCGTTTGTCCTTCCGGTCTTTGTCTGGCCTGGCTGGCACTTCCCAGTTGGCAGCTGGGCAGGAAGGCTAGGAGAAGGAGAGGGTAGGCAGGGGCTGCATTCAACCCAGGCTGGCTCCGTGAACCGTTTAAGGATCTCCAACCCTCAACAGCATAGAACCTGCTGGGACAGGACCCCTCCCTTCTAGTGGCCCTGTTTAGAGAAGCTGAGGGTGGGGTGGGGTGGGGTGGGGAGGGGAGTGTTGGGGCCTCTGGTCTGAACAAGAACGAGTTCTGTCCACACTTCAAAGGAAGAGGCAGGAGGGAAACAGACCGGGTAACTGGGAGAGAAGGAGGGGTCTGGCAGTGTACTGACCCCTTTTGCTTTTCCAGCCAAGTGGGGCTCAGCATGAAACAGGGGGACCAGAGTCATTTCCCCACCCCCACTGTAGCTAGATCTGCCCTGGGACTTGGGGTAACAGGCCCTGTGAGGAAGGGAGACCCCTGGATCCAGCCCCGGTGCCCCGGCCTGCCTTCTCTCCCGCGGGGTCCCCCCAGCCCCGTGTGGGCCTGGAATGCTGGACAGCCCAGCCCAGCCCAGATCCAGCCTCTTTGTTGCTGCTGCCAAATACCAGACCACTTATCAGGCTTTTCCAGAGAGCTGATGTCCCCAAGCAGAGCTCCAAGCTTACAATTAGGAAAGCAGAAAAGGGCTTAACTTTCTCTGGGCTGTAGATAAGCTTGGTCTGGATTAAGCTGGAGGGTAAAACAATATTTACTCTCAAACAAAACTCTCTGGCCAGGAGCAAATCTGGGCCCTGGGGCTTGGAGGGTAGGGGCTGCCAAACTGTCTGCCAACCCCCTCCAGGTCCCCAAAAAGTTCCCCCTCCCCATTGACCCTTGCCTAGGCTGGCTCCATAGCCCAATTCACCACAATGCTTATTCTCCTGAAATGAAAATGAGAAGCTGTAACGTTCAATGTGTCATTATCTGTGGAGCCCTTGACCTGGGCAGTGATCTCATCCAATCTGCACAGCTGTCTTGGGAGCTGGGCTTATGACCCCAAATACATCTAGACTCAAGTCCCAGCTCAGCCACTTCTACCTCTTGACCTTAGGGAAATGGTTTTATTTACTATGAGGCTCAATTTTTCACCTGTGAAATGGGGGGGGGTGGTGAGGATAGCTGCCCCAAGTGTGTCATAAAGAGGAATCATCGTGTATATAAAACACCCAACCAGCACTCCGGTTCCTAGTAGTTCCTAATAAATGGGAGGTTGTTTTATGAAAGATAAGGCGCAGATATGGGAAACCAGCTATCCAGTGGCAAAGCTGAGATTCAGACCCTGGGGATGGGGCCCTGTGTGAGCCAGGCCGCCAACTGAGCAGCAAGGGAGGGGCCCAGGGCAGAGGCTGGGCGGTGACTGGCCCTCCTCAGGACGGCCATTCAGACACAGCCTTGAGCTCCAGAGAGAGGAAGGACCCCAGTGCTTCTATCCCCACCCCCTTTCCGAAACAACAACCAGGCCATTCTCTGTTCCTCACCCCACGCCTCAGTGATTTGTGTGCCTGGAGGCAGGGAGAAGAGCACCCTGGCTCATTCCAGGGTGAAACAAAGACAGAGGTCAAGGCTGTCCCTGACAGGGCAGATGCTGGCTCCAGGGAAGGAAGCAGAGGGTAGTTGGGAGTCAAGTAGGGTATGCACCAACTTTCCCTCCCCCTAACCCCCTATCCTACCCCACATCCACACCCACACACTGTCAACGGAGCCCTTCTAGGGACTAGTGCAGACGTTACCAGTGACATTGCTGTGAGGTCTGAGGAGGCCCTGCCCCTCTCTGGGCCCTGTCTTCTCATCTCCAAAATGAAGGGCATTGGAACTAACCAGAAGGGACTACTGCCTAGGCTGGAGAAATCAGGGAAGGCTTCATGGTGAGGAGACACCAAGCTGGGCTTTGAAGCATGAGAAGAAGTTCTCCAGGTGAACAAAGGGAAAAAAGTCTTGCAGGACCAGGTTGTAGCCCCCGCAAAGACCTGGCAGCTTTAGAATGTGGGCTCCAACGGCCCTTTCACCATGATATTTTTCAATTACGTCAATAGTATATGTTCTTTGTAAGAAAAAAATAGAAATCACCTGACTGTAAAGAATAAAAGAAGGGCTGGCCGAGTGGTGCGGTGGTTAAGCGCTGGCTTGGGAAGCCAGCAGCCCTGGTTTGGTCCCACATATGAGGGCCAGTGACACTGCCCTCAAAAAAAAAAAAAAAAGAATAAAAGAAACTCACCCAGTCAGTTAATATTTGGTACCGTTTCAGCCTTTTTCAATATGATTAAGAAAGTGGCCTTTAAGTCCCTAGTATAAGAGAATCTCAGGTTCTGGGTGGACAGGAAAGAACAAAGAGCTGTCTTCGGAAAGCAGAGCCAGGCCCCAAGGCCTAGACAGCCAGACAGGGTTCCCTGGGGTGGGGGCAGACGCACAGCAGACACTCAGGGAAGGGGCGGCATTGGCGCCTGCTCCTCAGCACCACACAGAGCCCTGTAGTGAGACTGCCAGGGCTGAGGCAGGGCGGCCCCCGGGGGGAGGGTCATTGTGTGCATGAATGAGGCCTGTGGGAAGGGCCAGCACTGCTGTTTCTGGGAAGTCCCTGCGCCTGTCAGCTGGCAAAAGTGGCCATCCTGCCGCCATGCAGCTGAGGGGTCCCCGTAATGGCTTCACTGTGGTTCCCTAAGAGGTCTAGCTGCAGGGCACGGCTGGCTTGGGAGGGGGCCTAATGACACCGTGACATCACTGCTGTGATCTTGCCAGCCCTTCGGCGCCACCTTTAAAATATGGTTCATCTTAATGGACAGGGCCTCCTAGGGAGGATGGGCAGGAGAGGGGTGGGTGTCCCAGGACAGGAGGCCTGAGCCAGCAGCAGGGGTCAACTTCGACCCAGGGTGGGCTGTCCACTCCTTGACTTCTAGACCCGAGGCCCCGTTGGGGGTCTCTTCCTGAGGTGTGTCCTCATCCTCCTCGGGCTCGGGCCCTAACTTCTCCAAGCCTCCAACATCCACACGTTTCCCCCTCAAGGCCTCAGCCAGGCCCTTCTCACCTTATGAGACAGTTAAAGCCGCCCTTGAGGGAGCCCCAGCCTACCCCCCTCCACCTCTGTTAGACTGTCATCCTTGGCAGTCTGGGCATCTGGGGTCCCTGGGGGAATGCCAGTGCCTTGGGGGCTGGGGATACAAAGGTCCTAGAGACCACCTGAGCCATCATCACTTTGGCTATGAAAACAGGACAGGGGTGTTCCATTTCCTTCACAGCCCCTGTGAAGTCTGTTCACAGTAATTATGAAGTTATGGGGAATTCCCAGTTCTCCTAATTAGTGGTAATAGGGCCTGGTGAGCTAGGCATGGCAAAATAGATGCCTTTGTTTGTGTTCAAATTAAACCACTGCGCTCTGCCTTTAGGTGTGATGTAGCTGCATTCTCTTCTTGCCCCCCTCCTCATGGACCTATATTGCTGTACTGTGCACACGCCCACTGACCACCCTGTTCCCTGTGTGCACGTGGATACACACACATACACACACACACACACATGGCAGCACAATAGGCTTCCAGTCTTTGGATCCTGGATTGAGACATCATTTTGCAAAGCAAGCACCAAAACCAAACAGCATTCCAACCACACTGCTGGTCCCCCTTAGTGATACCATTAGAGGCCCCCTCCTCCATGCTGCACCCCACTGCAGAGACCTCGGTGCACCCACCTCCCCAAGTTTGATTGTTTTAACAAACCATTGCGTGTTCCAATTAGCATAGTGAGTGTGCCCGGCTGGCTGAGCAGGGTACTAACTAACCCCTTCCTCTCCCTGCTAACAGGCCTGGGCGCATCCCCCCAGGAAGCAATAAGCCAAGCCTGCTTCCCTCTGTCTCTGGTGGAATAATGAGATGCAGCGTCTCCACGAGGACTGTGGAAAGCTCCCCACCATCGGGGTCTGTGGCCATCCTGGAGGAGGTTTCCTTCAGACCAAGCAGGAGGAAAGGAGCTCAACTCACATTTTTTATGCAGTGTTGGCTGTTGGGCCTGTGCTAGATCTTCTACCTAGAATGGTGCTTTTTCAAGTGAGTTGTGGGTACCCACAGGGCCTGGGGCTCCTCCCTGAGCTACAGGGTACCCAGAGTCTCAGGATGTGTCCTACTAGAACATTAGTTCTTGAAGTTTTGGAAGACAATACCTTATTTATATATTAAAACAACTGTAGATATATTTTGAAGTAAAATGAAAATCTATATATAAATATTTAAATATACACATATATGCATACACACACTCACACACGTGCACGCGCGCGCACACACACACACACACACATAGGAAAATTTTGCTCTCCCGTTTTCTCCTCTGGGCTGGGTCCCCAGATGTGTAGGGGGTAATAGGATTCCTTCTGGAGCCACTGCAGAAACTAAGGAGGGTGTGCTTGGAGGTTCTAAATCATAGCATAATGCTCTGTGATGTTGGGCAAGACACTACACCTCTCTGATCCTCTCTGATCCCTGAACAGCACAATGGTAATGGTGATAACACCTCCCCGGGGCCAGCTTCACAGGTACACAACCTGGGCTGTCACACCAGGCCCTGTGCTTAGAAGGGCCTCACACTTGGTTTAATGCTCTGCTTTTGCCATCTTGAAATTCTTAATAACTTTTCAATAAGAGACCCCTCATTTTTACTGGGCCCCACAAATTATATAGCTGGTCCTGCATCTTCCAATAAAGTTTTAGCAAAGGGTTACATCAGAAACACGTGAAAGGGGCCCATACAGAAATCCCCCCCTCCCTTTTCCTTCCTCCTCCCAGCATCCATTGAGCCCTCACTCTGACAGGCACTGGGCTGGATGCTGGGATTCAGCAATGAACAGACACACAAAGCTGCTGCTCTCCTGCATTCAAGGGAAGGGGAGAGAAGATAAACATCAGGGAGAAAATATTGTTGGAGATAACTGTCCACCACAAGGAGACAGACAGTGACTGGAGAGAGAGACCACTGTAGGCGGGTGGGGAGTGGAGGTGGGATGGTCAGGGACCTGAGGAATTTGATCAGAGACCGAGGGAAGACACCATGTGCAAGGACCAGCAGGTGCAAAGGGCCTGAGGTGGGAATATGCTTACCATGTGGAAGACACCAGTTGGCTCAAGCTGGCTGGAATGGGGTGAGGGTTTGAGGGCAGAGGAGGGTGGTTGGAGGTGAGCTCAGCAGGATTGTAAACTGTTGTGAGGAAGTGGTGGTGCTAAGTGAGTGATAAGGTGGTAGAGGACTCCTTTTGCCAGAGCTGGGTGTTTGTGGTCCCCCATGGTTAGTTCCCTAGAGGCCATAATAGCAGGGGAGAAGGAAAAGGGTGTCCCGTTGTCCTCTGGAAACTTGAGGGGAAGCTGTTTCTGGGCAAGGGATGAGTGGCAGCCTGAAGGCCCGCCTTCTGCTGTGGCTGAGGGGTTGCCCCACTCCTAGCTTTCTGCCTCTTCCTCTGATTGAACAAAAGCTGTCCTGGCCTAGTCAGCCTCACCTTTCCTCACCCAAGGGGGAGAAGCTGGGAAGTGGGAGGAGCTGGCCCATTATCCAGCCCAGGGCTCCTGAGGCTCCATCTTGGACAGGCTGTGCAATCAAAAGCCTGGCCCAAAGGTACCCCGACAGTGCCCGTGCCAGAAGAGCCCCCAGGCTGGCCACTGCAGTGCAGCTTTGCAAGCCTCGTCCTCTTCTTCCAAATGAACTCAAGATGTAGGGCGTGATTGCCAGGAAGTGGGACAGCTGGGTCAGCAGGGCTGGAAACTGACCCCTGCTTTGTGGATAAGCGGGGACCATTGCTCCCCGCTGGTGGCCCAACTGCCGAGAACCACAACTTCTCCTCTTTCCAGCCCTGGGGAAGGGGTGTCCCCTTCCTGGGACCCCAGCCCCTCATCTGTAAATGAGAATGTCGTTAGCGATGTTGAGAGGATTAAATGAGAGTCGCAGGTGAAGCACCTAGCACGTCTCCCAAACATGGGAAGTGTTCACTTTTTGAGACCTCTTGGATGCAGGGCCCCAGCCTGAGTGTCACCTCTGAGCCATGGGACCTGGCCACAGAGCAGCTGAGAAGTGAGCCGCAAAGAAAATGAAACAGATTCTTAAGACCAAGCCAGGCCATGATGCCAATGACTTCAAAATGTGGGGTGTGACCGGGGCAGGACCTTGGGGCCCCTCAAACCTTGACATTCTCTAAGATGGGAAAGTGATGCATTCTTCTTTGAGATCCCACCCACTGGGACAACACCGCTCCACTCTGGGTGGGACAGCAGACCGTGGGTGCCCATCCTCATCTTGTGGCCCTAATGCTCAGAAGAGGGACCGGCCTGCAGGCCTGGGGCTCCGCCTATCACAGATGGGAGAAGGGCAGCTTTGTCCAGTCGTTAGGAGCTCCAGGCCCTGAAGCCAGACTGCCTGGGTTCGAATCCCAGCCCTGCCACTTTTTGGCTATGTGACCTTGGGCAAGTGACTTAATTTCTCTGAGCCTCAGTTTTCACAGCTGAAAGGTGGAGTTTATAATACATCTAGCACAGGGGTCGGCAAACTTTTGAGACGGAAGAGCCAGTCCTGTCCCTCACAACAATTTAAAAATTATTCGAGAGCCACAAAACAAATGAAATCACATTATGTGAATAATACCCTTTAAACATTTTATAAATGAAACTATGATAGTTTTATTTTCATTTTCAATTTTACTTCAGAGCCACATGTACGTACCCAAAGAGCCGCATGGGGCTCGCGAGCCGCAGTTTGCCGACCCCTGGTCTAGCACATAGTAGGAATCAAAGAGAACTGAGTCTGGTACACGCAGGGCTCTAGAAGTACAACAAGTTTTTGTATTGATTCTCTCCCTCTCCTGGCGAGCTGCTGCCACAGCTGAACTGGGGTTGGGGGGCTTCTTCCCAGTCCCTTTACGGACCCAGCCACACTCTGAACCTCTGCAGCTGCCCCCTGAAGAGCAATCCCCTCTAGGAGCAGCTGGGCAGCTGTAACCTTGTGATAAGAACAAGGCATTCTGGGAAGAAAGGATTTCTTTGAGCATCACTGATGAAGCTGAGCAAAAGATCCTTTAAATCCATATTTCAGAGGTTAACCTGACCTTAAACTGGTGTGAGGTAACTGAAGAGGAACAGAGAGTCGGGCAGAGGCCTGGGGCTTTAGAATTCACACAGGTCGCCTCTAACCCTGGCTCCCCTGCCCCCGAGTCCAAGTCCTTCAGGGTCTTAACCTCAGTCTCTTCGTCTGTGAGCCAAGGATATTAATACGTTGCACAGTTGTAGGAATAAGATATATGTGAAAGCTTCTATAAGATATATGTGAGCTTCAATAAGATATATGTGAAAATGTGTATCCCACCACCCCGAGGCTGGCAATGCTAGGAGATATTCGTTGAGCCTGCGCTGTTCTAAGCACGCCCTGTATTTCATTCACTCCAATTGACCGGGGCGCACTGCCTGCCCCGGGGCACACAGCTCGGAGGAAGCTGAGTCCTGCCCCTAAGGCCTCCCCTCACTCAGGTAATGGGACCTCGGTTCTCTTTCAGGTTTATCTCTTACTGGAACGTTTACCTTAGAAGGTCTGATCTGATGCCTCTACAGAAGACTCATTTCCTATAGAATCTCTTCTCCAACAATATTTGCTATTCAGAATCACACCCTGGAAGAGGCAATTGTGTGAGTAATGGCCTCAGGCAAAAAACTCAGATTTATCTTCCCAGCACTCACCTTAGCCCTGTTGTTTAGGCCTGCCTGGACGTGACCCAGATCAACACAAGTGGTCAGGGCCCCGGTGGCTCTGAAGTCACCTTAGAGAGGCTAAGAGGTGCTCGCTCAGGGTCACATAGCACCTAGGGATGGGGTCTGACTGGAGCCCAGGACGGCCTTGCTCTCAAGCCTGCTCCATCCACTGCCCCTCCCCACCCCACATGGTCCCTGGAAAATTGCGACCTTGCCCCATGAACTTGCTGAGTCTTCCTCGTCCTTAATTAATTACTGGGCAGCCAGGGGGAAATGAAACACCTGCCAGTCTCTTCCTTTTCCCAGCAAGGAGGCTCCCCCAGAGCCCCTGCTCCCAGCAGGGCCCCGGCAGTCCCGAGGTTGCCTTGGGCGAGCTGGCTTTGTACAATAGCTCACACATGCAGAGCCTCTAAATTAAACATGGCCGCTGCCTGCTGGGGGGTCACAGTTCCAGGGCAGGGATTTATGTCCAGGACCCTGAATGAGTGTGCTTTAAGAGAAGTGTTTCAGCTGACAGAAGCAGGTAGTCTTACACCTCTCCGGGAAATGGCCAGAGCATGTGTACACGAATGAGGGCCTTCAGAGAGGGAAGAGAGAGCAGACAGAGGCAGACAGAGGCATAGTCTGGCACACGGGATCCACAGCAGAGAGAGGGGAACTTGGCCCAGCCCCAGAGCTGGCTGGCTGGCTGGCTGTGAAACCTGAACTGGAACCCAGACCCTCAGACCTAAGGGGAGTACCTTTTATCTTTACATCCTCAAGAACTGGAAAAGGTACCAATTTGCTTGATTTGAGCCTGGCCTGAAGCCCCCTTCCATAGCCCTCTTCTCAGCATCCCCATCCTGGTCACACAAGGAACACACAGGTGAGTGTCACCATTGCTGTCTGCTCTGCAGGGCAGCTTGAGTGTCCAGGAGTGGGTGCGTGGCTGTTGCTCAGACACCCCCCACACACGCTAAGGGGTCACCCTCCCCCTGCTCCCAGAGTTCCCAGCAGGGCATTCTTAAACCCTGACCCCTTTATTTTGCTGACATTTCTTAGCTCCGGATGCTACAAATTAGAGTGTATTTCCATTTTTAAATGATGAGGTCTGCTCATCAGATACTCAGACAGCCATTTCCATTTCTCAAAGGACAATACCTAAATTCTTTCCACCCACAAATGGAGCCAACGACACCCAAACATTTGCCCAGCGTTGGTGTTGGGAGCCCTGAAACCGCGGCTCCAGGGCATGGGGTGGACGAGCAGTAGGTGTGACTTCCAAATGAATGAGGATAACAGGTCCCGCATCTAGAGAGCTTTTCCAAGCCTCAGGCGGTGTGGTTTCATTGGATGTTCACAGACCTGTAAGATCACAGGGTGCACTGAGGCTCGGAGGCCAAGGCTACACAGGTAGGGAGCGGGAAAGAGGATTCCACATGGGCACTCTGAGCCTTTGGTCATTTTGTATGCTGCGCCACCCCCTCCCCACCCCTGAGAAGCCCAGGGAGGGCGAGGAACTTGCTCGACTTCGCTTGGTTGGTTAGTGGCAGAGCAAGGACTTGACCCTGAGCCCCCCAGTTCCCATTGTAACACTTTTTTAGTGGGTTTCCTAATTCTGGAGAGATCCGTGGTTTGCCCCACGAGCTATGGAACATCTTAGACAACCTCTGATCTCAGATGCTGGCACTAAGTGCCTGGGTTCAAACGCCAGCCTAATAGCTGTGTGACTGGGCAAGTTACTTCCCTTCTGTGTGCTTCATTTTCTATGTAAAATGGGCCTAACAACTGTACCGATTTCATAGACAGTTGCAAAAATGAAATGACTTAACAGGTGCAAAGTGTTTAGAGCTGTGCCTGGCACACAGTAAGCACTCTGTAGGTGTTAGCTCTTTTCATTGCCATCACCATCCTCCTCTCTTCCCAGACCTGGCCACACCATCCACCAGCCTCCCTGCCCCTCGTAATTGCTGCTGGGCCTCAGCAAAACAGAGAAGAGACCTTCCCAGGCTCAGCTGGCTAATCAAAGGGCACATCCTTGGCTTGTAATATGCTCTGCATCAGTCATCTATAATCAGAGCCGCAAGGAGGGGACCAATGCCTGCAACAGGCAAGCTGACCAGGGCTGCCCAGACACGTTGCCATGTGCCAGACTCAGCAGCGGCCATGCCCGCAAGGTCAGCCTTTCCTGGCCCTCCAGAAACCCTTGTGCAATAGAGCCCCGATCCCAAGAGCTCTTGGCAAAGGATGCAGTCCAAGGGTCTCCTTCTTGGGTTCTTACAGGGCAGAGGGGTCAGGCCATGGCCTCAGTGGGTGACCAGCTCCAGCTCCTCTGGTTCCTTCAGCCTTTCTGTTGGACCACTTCCCCACCTGTGCTGTCCAGGCTCTTGCATGCCCCACTCAAAGCTCTTAGCCAGGCCTCAGGAGGCACGGCCTCCTGTGGTTTGAGTTAGCATCTCACCCACTGTTTTCTGATTCCTGAGGGCTCTGCCCATCACTCATGAGGGCCTGCTTTGACCTTCATGACAACCCTGGAGGGGGTACCATCTTTATCCCTGTGTTCACAGGGAAGCTGCTGAGGAGGCTCAGAGAGGTGCTGGGACTTGGCAGAAGCCGCACAGCCCAGCTCTCTGCATACCCAGTCCTGTTCTGCTTCCTATTCTCCATCCCCCGCAAAACACGGGGAAACACATTCACTTCTAATCCTCTACTTTAGCCATCGTAAGTCCCTAAATATTCCTTAGGGTCAGGGGTCTGCAGACTACCATCTGTGGGCCAAACTCTGCCCAGCCTTTTATTGTATCAGTTGTATTGGCCCACAGCCATGCCCATTTATTTATGTGAAGTCTGTGGCTGCTTTCTCGAACAAAGTAGAGTTGAGTCCTTGTAACAGAAACAATATGGCCACAAAGCCTAAAATATTTACTATCTAGTCCTGTACAGAACAAGAAAGTTGCCAACCTTGCTGTAGGTGAGGACTTGGCACATCCTCTCATGTCCCTTTCAAGTCCCTGACCCTTCCCTTGGCTGCTCGCCTCCTGCCTGGCACCAGCCCCAAAGGAAGAGTGGGGGAGGGAGTGGAGGCGGGGAGTTTTCTGTCCCATTCTACAGATGGAGAAACCGTGACCTGGAGAAGTTTTATTTCTTCATATTATCATTTATTATTATTTTGTCAAAAGGAAGTAGAAATCCTCTCCTAGAGCTTCGTAAGATCGAATCCTTGCCCTCCCTGGGGGCTCCATTGAGGGACTGCCAGCATCCTTCCTGGATGGAATAATGCATGTTGGGGGATAAGTAAACAGGCGTCTGTGCAGGGAAGAGCAGTTTCTTGCGCCCCTTTGAGACCCAGGCCTGCCTCCATCCAAGCCCAGCACTTTCCCTGCCCCGACCCCTACCCACATCTTTCTTTAGGCCTCCTTGGAGCCGTGGGGATAATGTTTTATGGGGAAGAATGAAAACAGGGCTGTCTGACTCCGCCATCTGTCTACTCAGACCCTGGCCCCAGATTTTCCCTTTGATTTATTTCCGTTTCCTCATGGGCCCTCCTCAAGCTGGGCAGAGTGCTCTGTCACAGTCTTTCTGTTTTGTAGTTGTTTGCCCTCCATAACTTGAGCTTTAAATACCTGTTGTCATTCCTCTTATGGGAAGGGGTTGTGGCCTTCCCTAATTTGGGCCAGGTGACTAAACTCAATTGTGGTTGGGAAGACCCTGTGTCTCTAATATTTATTGCCAAGCAAATGTAACTGGAGCAGTAACCCCCATAGACATGAGGCTGGGGTGCACTTGATTTCCGCTTTGATGACCATTCCTGGGCCCTGGGTGGATCGGGGGAGGTTTAAGGGGAAGCCTCACCATTCTGTGATCCCCACAGGAGACCTGGTGGGGAGGCTTCAGGATAACCCAAATCACCCAGCTCAGAGGCCGCCCCTTCATGCTGCACGCAGACATTTCTCAGGCAGGAGGGAAGTGAGCCAGGACCAGCGAAGTCCCCTCACTAAACACAGACAGGTTGAGCTCCAAGGAAGTGCATTGCAGAGAAGAGCAGACAAAGTGAAATTGACAGGACATTGACAGCAACCTGGGGTCATTGAAAGAGCTGAGAAATCAGCAGCAAAGACAAGGCTCAACAGCCAGGTGGAAGCCCACCTAAGACAGTAGCTTTGTCTCAGGCAAGCTCCGTAACTTCTCTGGGCCCCACTTCCCATAAATATAATCATCTCGGCCCTGCTTGCCTCACTGGATGGCTATGAGGATCAAGCACAAGCGTGAAATTAGAAGGGCTTTGGGAGCTGTAAAGCAGAGTATTGATGGAAAGAGCTGTGTTGTTATTAATGTAAAGCAGGAGGGAATTTGGTTAGATGCCAGGAAGAACTTCCCTACTTAAGCAGGAGACATCAGAAGGAGGTTGCTGGGTTTGTCTTCTTTTCTGAAGATCTTTAAGAATAAAATCAGATTGATTTGCCCATTTAGAATATTTTTTTTTTTCTTTTGAGGGCAGTGTCACTGGCCCTCATGTGTGGGACCGAACCGGGACCGCTGGCTTCCAAGGCCAGCGCTCAACCACCGCGCCACTCGGCCGGCCCCTGTTTAGAATATTCTTGATGTTGGCAGAGGCATTGGCCAAATGACTTTGGATGTCTTTTTCATCTTTTTCATGACTCTATAGTTAGTTCAATCAAACAGGAAAGTGACCAGTGGCCATATCTGTGTGTGTGTGTGTGTGTGTGTGTGTGTGTGTGTGTGTGAGAGAGAGAGAGAGAGAGAGAGAGAGAGAGAGAGAGAGAGAGAGAGAGAACATGTGTATGTACCTATGTGTGTGGCTGCATCTGTCTGTATGTCTGTATGCATGTGTGTCCATGCATATATCTGTGTATTTGTCTATGTGCATGTATCTGTTTATGTCTGTCTGTGTGTCTGCATGGCTGTGTCTGTTTTGCTGTCTGTGTGGGTTTGTGTGCATGTGTCATAATTAGAGCAAGTCACTGAAGCCAGCCCTCGAGTTGACTCACCTTTATTGCTAAATTGCTGGAAGAATTTCATCATGCTGTCCTATCCAACTAGGGAGGATGTGGACAAAGCATCAGGGTATAAAAGGATTTTAAATTTGATTGACTGATTTGTTATTGTTATTATACACCTTTCTAAATGTGGTCCAAGAAGACCTAGGTGAAGTGCTGGAGTGATTGCTAAAGCCTGAATCCAGGTGCCCCTGCTTACCTGTGACCTTGGTGTCTTCCTTCCTCTCTTAGGGTCTCAGTTTCCACATCTGTAAGATGGGGGTAACAGAACCTATCTCACAAGGTTGTTGTGAGGGTTCCGTGAATTAGCCTTTAGCACAATGTCTGGCCATAAAAATGGATTTGTACATGCTGGCCGTTACTGTTATTAGCTATAAGCAGTATTTCTGACCCTGACTCCCGATAGATACAGCAGAAAGAGCACTGACTTTGGAGCCACAACACCTTGGGTTCAAGTTTGCCACCCAGTAGCTATGCAACCTTGGGCAAGTCACTTCATCTCTCTGATCTCAGTTTTCTCAGCTGTACGTTGGGAATAATAATAGGCCTGCCTCATAGGACTATAGTGAGGTTCCAAGGAAATACTGTGAGAGCTACCCAGTAGGCACTTAAGAGAAAAAGTCAGTTTTCTTTTTTTTACATGCAAAAGAGACATTTCCCCGGGACCACACACACCTCTCATTGCCCCCAACAGTGGAATTCCATGTTTGATGCACTACCCGGATTCCAGGCAGGATCTGTTTCATCCTGTATGATCTGATCTTACAGAATAAGTACAGCAACAGAAGCCAGGAGCCCTGGGCACCCTTCTCTGCATGGGGTGGGGGTGGGGGGCTGCTCCTGCAGAAGTTAGCAGGCTCCTCTCATCCCGCCCTGCCCCTCACCCCAGCTAAGACCTGTGCCCTTTCCCACCCAGTTCCCAGGCCCTCTTAATACCCATGAAGCCATTAAATATTCAAATGCAGGCTGTGTGGCCGCCAGGTTGCCCCAGCAACAGCCCTGCATATTTTGGGATGGATTACCAAGTTTTTCAAAGGGTCTCTGGCAGCTCCAGGCCTCAAGGGGAAATGAAATGTGGGGCAGGGAGAGCTTGCCTGTGGGGAGGGCGACCCCTGGGCTCCCCCATTGCCCACCAAGGCCTTAGAGATGCAGTTGGACATGAAGAACCACCAGAAGACTCGAGGGTCAGAGAGAAGACAGGTTTAGCCCAATTTTCAGAATCTGGACTTAAATCTAGGCCTCATGTTTGCCCATTCCTTCTCTTCACTACTTGCTTCTGCCTCCTGGGTGTGTTGTCTAACAGCCTGTCAGCCAGCAGGCTTCCTAGTATTTAACAGCAGCATGCCTTCTGGGGTCTACACCTCAGTCCTGCCCCTCACCAGCTGGGCCACGGTGGGAGGCTTATTCACCTTCTCTGAGCCTCAGTGTCCTTCTGGATAACTCGGGGATAATTCGCGCATTGTAGATGATGTTGGAACCATGCTCAGCATGGTTCCTGGCACACATGAAACAGGAGCAGTTATTATATTGCTGACATTTTGTCCGGTATCCTTGTGGGCCCTGAGCGGACTCAGAGGAAGTGGGAGAACACAGCCCCAGCTACCTAAGGCTTAGATCTGGTGGGGAAGGTCTGGCAGCAATGCTGTTTTCAGAGAACACACCCCTGTCCCTCCAGTGCTGGCGCGAGTGTCCGGTTCCCCCACTGGAGGCTGACTTGGCCTTCCTTCCCTTTCCCTTGATGCCCATGCCGTCTCCCAGAACCTGAGTGTCCCTGCCACCATCCAGAAGGCTTTCCCAGGTGTGCCCGACTGTACTTGTCCTCCCTGGACTTGGGACAGGGTGGCACTGGCCTCAGGAGGAGACACGGTGTCCTCACTCTGCCCTCCTTTGCCCTAAAGCTCAGTCTCCCATCCTGTTTCATCTACACTTTGCTGTCAGGCCCCACACTGGACTTGGTCTCTGGTGTTCTGTGGCCAAATCCTCTTTCCAATACACAGAGTGACCTCGTCTTCTTGCTCATGCCCACGTTTCAATGGCCCAGGTTGCCTTGCCTTCAGTGCCTGGTCCATGGCAAGTAAAGTCTCTACAAGAGGATGCACAGCCTTTGTCCCCAGAGGCCTTTGCAACTGGGCTGTCTCAGTGTAAAGGCCAAAACAAGGACCCATCACTGGTGTCTGGGACGAGTGCCTTCCGTGGCTTGCGTCTAGCCCAGGTCCGTGTGGGGGACCTGGGGAAGCCATGGATTGTGTTCACTCTGGGGATCCGCAGGCCCAAAGTCCCTGGGGCCACACCTCTGGAGGGCAGCCAGGGCTCAAGGATGAGGAACCCTGCTTTGTCCCAGCAATTCCTCCAACCTACTGTGTTGTTACTCTGGGTCAGTGACTTCATCTTTCTGAGCCTCAGTTTCCTCATTGATCAAACAGGAGTGACCATCTCCTGGGATGGTTGGAAAGATTCAGTGAGGTGACACGTGTAAAGTGCTCGTGGAAGTCAAAATAAATTAAGATGTCAGTCTTAGGAGGCTGCCTTGCTGGTGACAAAAGCAGCAGGTTTAAAATCAGGAACTCCTGGTGCCAGCCCTGCTGACTTTGGGCAGGACTCTACCGCTGTCTCGGTCTCAGGATCCCCAATGTGAACAGAGGGCATTGGAATTAGTCCGCACTAAGGCGCTTCCCTCTGAAGATCCTCTGATGGAAACAGCCTAGGGGAGTTCTGGGTGGGGCAGAGGAAAGGGCTTGTGGCAGGGACTGGGCACCAGGTACTGGCTCCACTCATACACCAGAGACAGGGCCTCCCCAGATGCAGCCGATGCTTTCTGCCCCCCGGACATTGATAATTCAGTGAGTGTGGAGGCGAGGTGGAGGCTGCCATTTAGGATCCCACTGCAGCCACCACAGGCTGCCTGGTACCGTTAACCCTCAAGGCCCTGTTCCCAGGTGCCTGATTAGATTTTATCCCTGCTCAGCTGTGTCCATGTCCCCGTGTCCATGCCATCACCAGGCACACCAGGATTTAGGGCCGATTGCTTATTTACAAGACCATCTGTCTCGGGATGAGGCTGGGCGTCTGTCTCGGGATGAGGTCCAGCCATCCAGCCGGCACAGCCAGCAAGCAAATCAGTCTTTGAACCTGATGGCAAGAATCATTATTATTCTGACTAGCCTCAGTCCCCATCCTGGTGAGGGACAAGATGGGTCTTAGAATCAGGCAACCCTGGATGTCAGTTCTGGCTCTGGGACTTTTCTAGCCTGTGGGCGTATTAGTTTCCTCATCTGTAAAAAAAAGAAAAAGAAAAATGGGGGGAGGGGACGCTAATAATATCATCTATTTTGCAGAGATTTTTGGAGGATCAAGGAAGATTGTCATAGGTAAACGCCCATGGCACAATGCCTTGCATTATCATGACGGTCCAATAAATGTAGGTTCTGCTCATCCTCCCCACACAATGGCCTGCTTGGCTTCTGGGCTCCAGCATTGGCTTCTCTCGCCCGCCAGCCGTGCTCAGAGCACTTGGTTGATATGGCTGTTAACACTCCTCTCCAAGTACCGGGTTATTGATTCTCACTAGATTTGAGTGAGTCCTTGAGGGAGGGAAGCCCCTGGTCTCTGGTCTCTGTGCCTTGGATCAAGCCCAGGGCTGGCAGTCATAGGTGTCTGGCCCACACAGGAAGGAAGGACGCGGATGTGCAGCCGCTCAAGTGCTTTCAGCTACATCATCTTCAGTTTTCTCAGTGACCCTGGGAGTTAGATCTGAGAATCCCCGTGCCACCTATGAGGAGATGGAGGCTGGGAGCTGAGGAGGCTGACCTGGATGTCACAGTTTGCCAGGGCAGAGACCCTGCTGGTTGGAATTCAGGTTGCAGGTGAGGCTGCTCCCCTGGGACCCTGAGACTCCGTCCTGCACTACAGCGCCCTCACCTGGCAGAGGCGCAAACAAGACATTTCTCACTCCAGCAGCCCCGATCTACATTTGCTTCCTCGGAGTGGGGCTTCTCCATCGCTCATACCCACCTGCCTCCTTTTCTCTCTCTTTCCAGAAAGCATGCCTAGGGGCCGGGGACAGTGGAAGTAAAAGGAGTGATTTATGAACTGAGCTGTTCTTCTTAATCAGAGAACCCCGCCTGGGCCCACTCTGGGCAGATGGGAGTGAGTCACCATCTGGGGCAGTGGGAGGGGTAAGATTAATAAAGCTGTCTGGCCCAGGCAGGGTCCTACAGAGGGGAACCCTGAGGCGCTGCGTGACCTTGCCCCGTCTCTGCCCCTCTCTGGGCCTCAGAGCTCCCATCTGTCAGCGGATGGCAGGATCGGGTCATCCCCCAGAGGCTTCCAGCTGGCACGGGGGAGGATGCTTACTGGCTCCCTGGGACTGTCTGCCTGGTTTCTGGGTTCCAGGCAGAGCAGCACCAGGTTGGACACTTAGGGGACTGAGGCATAGCACTCCCTCTTTCTGGTGTCCTCTCTCTGGTGCCACATCCATGGACTGGTTGTTTGGAGTCCAGCAATCTTGGGCCTGTCTTACTAACCGTGTGAATAAACTCAGGCCAGTTAGTGACATTCCATGAGCCTCAGTTTCCTCATCTATAAAATAAGGTAATGATGGTACCCATCTCCTAGGTGAGGATTAAATAAAAGAATGCAAGAGGAATACTTATCAGGGCTTGGTATATGGTAAACACTCAATATTATTAGTTATTATTAGGTTCAGTTATCACAAAACTGTAAAATTTCACTTGAATTTGGGGCCATTTAGGGAAAAGGGGTTTCTATGCCCCACACCCATCTCCATTGATAACTCATGAATGTGATTTGGGCATCCACTGGTTTCCAATATATGATAATGCTGGTAGTAGTAGCTCCTCATGGGAATAGTGCTTTAGAGGTTTCCACATGTTTTCATATCATGATCATTTCACATTATGTGTTTCATATTATGAATTCCTACAATCACCTTTGGCTTCGAAACTGAGAATCGCAGTTTTCAGAGGAGAACCTAGCATCTCAGGGAGGGTAGCAACTTTCTAAAGGTCTCAAGGGAGCTGGCCAAGGCAGGTACTTTCCAGGCTTTGCAGAAGCAGCAGTGATGGAGTGAACGTTGACTGTCGTGAATGGGAAGGAACCTGAACTAGCTCCTGAGACCCAGAAAGCCCCCCTTCTTCTCCATGGGAAGGCCCACCACAGCCCGAGTTCTCCTGAGCCTGTTTTTCCCAGAACTATCCCTTAGCCCAGTATTAGCAGGACCTGGCTGTGGAATTCCCCACACGTGTGATAGAACAGGACTCTCCATCTGGGCCCATTTATTGCTAAAACCAAACTGTCCTTTCCATTGCTGGGAGCTGGCTTTCTAAAGGAGCCTTCTGGTAAATCCTTATGCAAAGAGCCTTCTGGCAAATCCTTATGCAAAGCAAAGGAACCCTTTCCGGTGTGAAATTTCTCTCTCCTGGGAGTCAGGCTTTCTGGGGAGGGAGGTGGATGAACAGGAACCTGCTGGCACTCTCGCTGAGGCATCACTACAGATACCCAGGTAGCATCCAGGTGTGTGGGCCGCCCATGCCCATCACCTCCTCCCAGTTCATCAGCCACATGCAGCATGTCAGCATAGATGCAGCCCATGACAAAAACTGCAAGTCTCTTGAAGATGTGGTTCCCCACGCAGCCCCAGCAAGGGTACCCAGGAACTGCCATCTGGGCAGAAGGTGGGCACTCCATGCAGGCATCCCCAGCTGGAGGGGCCCAAGTGTTGGAAACTTTTCATTAGCATTAATGGGCCCAGATTAGCAAGGCACTTGCCCTGAGTGTATTTCTGGAGGGCGGGTTTTCATAAACAGCGTCTTGAACATTACTGCTCCCTTAATGACTTCCTGTAGTAATTGAATATTTTCTCTTATAGGACAAACTGGGCCAATAAAAGAAATATACAGGAGCCCCTCTGACCAGGAGACTCCGTCCTGCTGACGCCTAAAGAGCTGCCCAGGTGACAAGTCAGCAATTGCCTCCCTCTCTCTCTGTGCCCCTCTGCCCCACTCCCTGATGCTGCCCCATCTCCCTCTCAGTTCTGTCTAGTCTGTCTCTTCCCATATTACTTCTTGCTGTCTCCCTCTTTCCCTGTCTTCTTCACTCTTTATCTTTCTCTCTCTTTCTTGTTTCTCTTTGTCTATTTCTCTGATTGCTGACTCTCCATTGTTCCCTGCCTCTGTTTTCTCTTTTCCCACCATTCATTCATTCAAATTTATTAATTGAGGGCCTAGCATGTGGTGCTACTCCAGACACTAAGAACATGGCAGTGAACAAAACAGGTGCATATCTTTATGAAGCATACATTCTAACAAAGGAAGATGCGTGCTACCAAAATAAATAAGTGAATCATTGAGTATGTAGTGTATCCATGGACACTGGCCTGGGCTTCAAGAAACAGGGCTCCAGGCTCAGGTCCCTCACTAATTGGTTTTGTAACTTGGCCAAACCTCCTTTCCCTTTCTCAGCTTCATTTTTCTCATTTCCAAAGTGAGGGTAATTGGGCCAGATCAGTGCTGTCCTGCCTTTTTTTTTTTTTTTTTTTTGAGGGCCGTGTCACTGGCGCTCATATGTGGGACCGAACCAGGGCTGCTGGCTTCCCAAGCCAGTGCTTAACCACCGCGCCACTCAGCCGGCCCTGTCCTCCCTTTTTACGACCAAGAATTTCTTGAACTTGAAATGCTGGTGACATAAGGTATACAAGGGCTAGGTTCTAAATCAGCATTTACATAAACAGTAGTATCAAATAAAAGTTTCTCTTAAATCCCTTAAAGCTCTTAATCACCTGGTTTTGTTATACATGAAACAATTGATTGCATGGGGAGTGGGGGGCGGGGGAACACCCATCCATAAGCCCGGAACCCTCCTTTGGCCAGGTGTGGGGACGCTGTGACAGGCACTGGAGCCTTGAGACCATGAGATCCACAGCTGCAGGTCCAGGGCTCCCACCCATGGCAGGTGCCCATGTGGAAGGGTGCCTGGAACCACAACACCTAAACTCCTTTCCTGTGCATGGGGGGAGTTGAATTCACACAAAGTCAAGTTTGCCCCTAATGCTGATTCCTGCATTTTATCCCTTTGAGTCCCAAGATGTTTTATCTATCAAACAGTGCTGCCCTTACCATGTCATTTATTAAGTATATGTTAAAGTTTCTCCTTAGTTTTTGTTCTGCAAAGTCATACATACCTGGCGGCCAGAGCTTCTGAACAACCTGAGAAATGGGGTCCCCATCCTAGGGGGGTTTAATTACTCTAAACCCCAAGACACTTGCCCCTTGAGCCAGCTCGTGGTGAAGACATGATTTCTAAGATGTTATTTGATATCCTGAAAATAGCTTTAGGATATGGTTAGTCTCAGGGAACCCTGTTTGAGAACCACTGCACACTCAGAACCCCTCCACATCAGAGCCCTCCCCTCTTCTGACGTGGCGCGCGACAGCTCATGGTACCTGGGAGAGCCAAGTAGAGGCGCCGCCGCCTGGTGGCTGGGCAGCAGGGAGGAAGGAAGGCACAGAGCCACAGTGTGTCAGGTGCGCCATGAAGAGCTTCCCATATATTCTCATTTAATCCTCAGTCCATACAATTTGCTGAGGGGGTCCACCTTCCCAGCCCCGTTCTGCAGACATGAAAGCAGAAGTCCAGAGAGGTGGTGTGATTTGTCCAAGTTCACAAGCCTAGAAAGCGGGGGAGCTGAGCCCAGTCTGACCCTGCAGCCCACCCCCCACACTGATACTCTCCCCTCAGGGTCCCTGTTGGCTCCCCAGAATGGGGAGGCCCTTTCATTTCTGGCCCCAGGGAGGGCGTATCATTTTCATGTAGCAGAAAACCCCTGGTCTCCTTCGTAAGTGCTTTTGGAACATCATTTCTGAGGAACAACTAAGGCTTTGGACCTTATGGACTCAAGTGTCTTCTCAGCCCACCTTCCAGGGATTGTTTATGTTCCCACTCTCTTTAGAGGTAAATTGGGGGTATGGTGATGCTACTTCCAAAACGCTCTGTGGGTAAGTGGAGCTAACAGCCAGATCCGGGTAGGGATTGGAGATTCCACGTGTCTGTTACTCTTGTTTGGCCAATTGGCTGTAGAGGTGTGTCCCCATGATCAGAAACCCGTCCTGGGGAGTGGAGCCAGCTGGAGTTGGTCTTTTGACCTTTGGCCTGGCGGTAGATGATGGCCTAGCGGACTGTTTCCCTTGGACAGTAGGAAATAAATTGGCATAGTAGGTGTGAAGACAGACCTGAATTTTGGAGGATGGGTGAATGGGGCAAAGAATTAGCATTCACTGAAAATGATGATTGAGAGTTGTGGCTCCAAGTTAAGACACACCTGGGTTCAAATCCTAGCTCAGGCACTTCCATGTTATGTGACCTTGGACAAGTGATTCTACCTCTCTGAGTCTCAATTCTCTCACCTGAAAAATGGAGATGACATTAACTGTATCCTGGAGCTTCATGAGGAAAGAATGAGACTGTGCACGTTTTTTGGCACACAGTGAGAACTCAAGGTATGCCAGCTGTTACTAGCTGCTGCTGTTGTTAGCTACCATGTGCCAAACTCTGGGCTCAGTATGTTCCATGCATTATCAGGAAAGCCTTATTTTTGTACTAATTTTAAAAACAAGGAAACGCAGATGCATGCAGTTCAGGAACTCGATCGAGGCCACCAGCTTAGCCTGAGCAGGATTTGATCCTCTGTCAGGCACCAAGGCCCTTTCCCATCACCCACCCTGCGCTGGAGCTGGAACTGGGCCTCCATATCTCTATCTGCCCTCTGGCTCACATCGTCTTCTTTTCTACCTTTGATGTTGTTGGAGGCTCTTCCCAGGAGACATGTCTCCTTTTATTACACTTGTCTGGGAGCCTAATACCCCATAAGCTGCACATTCAATGTCATCTCTAATGAATGTTGGACATAATACAGGTAGCCTATTTATGAGCTGCCATATTTATGATGCCCCTTAATTGCTAAACAGCCAGGGTCCACAGAAAGCTGGATCCTGCCCTGGAGAGCAGCTTTGTCTGGGTGGGCAGAGAGGAAGGATGCTAGAGCCCAGCCTCCTGCAGGCTTCTCAGCATCGCACCAGGGCAGTTCCTTCTGCTCTCCGAAGGCCCGTCCAAGTCCAAGCATGACAGAGGGAGAGCCTGGGCTTAGGGATGATGGTCAAGATGTTTGATACCTGGTGGGCACTGGCATGGGCCAATCAGAACAGATGCTGGCTAGACAGTAGGGCAGCCATACCCCTG
The DNA here is from genome assembly GCA_033961575.1 of Aselliscus stoliczkanus. Classification (NCBI taxonomy): domain Eukaryota; kingdom Metazoa; phylum Chordata; class Mammalia; order Chiroptera; family Hipposideridae; genus Aselliscus; species Aselliscus stoliczkanus. The sequence goes on from CM066736.1 coordinate 121,636,570, forward strand.
GGTTCCCACCAATCTCAGCCTTCCCACTGCCCACCAGGAGGGCGGGGCCTGGCTGCGGTAGGTCCTCTTGGTCCCGCCCATTGTCTCCCCAGGGATGGCATGAAGAAAGTGTGAAAACATTCAATATTGAATATGAACTTGACTTGTACACCTTAAGGTCTGACTTGTGATAGCAGATGTTGTCTGCTTCCCCGGAGAATGGGGAAGGGCTGAGTCTCATTGGCTTCAAGCCCCAGTGCCTGGCATCCAGCTGATGCACAATAAATATTGGCAGAATAGAATTGTATTCAGTGACTCACTATTGCACACTTTCAGATAAGGACAGGGAAGGCTCCTAGGGGAGGTGGGACGCTGGAGGTGGTCAAGGCATGGGCAAGGTCTGACCCCAGGAGTAGGTCTTGGGCCCCCAGCTAGGTGGCCCCACCCCTTTTCCCTGCAGCACCCCTACGCTGAGCAGCCCTGTGGGCTGGAGGGCGTGTATGGTTTGGGATAGTTTGTCAGGCCTGGGTCCTGGTCCTGATTCATGACCTTGGTAAATCCCTCAAGGCTCTTAGCCTCAGTTTCTCACCTACCAAATGGAAGGTTCATCTCAGTGATCAACTTATATCATCTTGTAGCACCCTTGAGCCCTTGCCACATGCTGGACTTCTTGCTAAGCTTGTCACTGCATTATTTCAGTTAATCCTCACAACACTGCTTAGGAAAAAGCTTCTGTTTTAAATCTCCATTTTCAAGTTGGAGAGAGCAAGATTCAGAAAGGCAGAGTAATTTGCCCAAGGCTACACAGCAAATGAATGGTAGAGACAAGCTTGAACCCAAGCGGGCAGGTTCCCAAGTGCTCACTCCTAACTCTGGCCCCACAGGGTCAAGAAGCACCTTCCTTAGAGAGGAAGTTATTAGCCTCCCCCTTCCCCCGCCCACACAAGAGCAGGCTGGCTGCTGAGATTCCGCCCCGTGGGGGAGGAAAGGGAGGCAGGGGTTCATTCTGAGTGGGGTTTCCCCAGCGGGAAGACTGAGGGGTCTTGCTATTTTTTAGGTGGAGCACCATGGAAGGCGACTGTCTGAGCTGCATGAAGTATCTGATGTTTGTTTTCAATTTCTTCATATTTGTAAGTATTCCTGGAACACGCCTGGGGTCTTTCTAAGCCTCTGTTGCGTGGGCAGAACCAGCAGCTGCTTGGAAACAGTCACACTGGGCTGAATCACAGGGGTGGGAACAGGGGCCAGTGCTAGAAGCACATCTACCGGGAGAGGAGGCCCCCAGCAGTGGCCGCCCCACTCCAAAGAGCCCACTGTCCTCGGAGAGACATTTTGCACGGACCCTGGAATGGTTCAGTTCCTTTGACAAAGGGTGAGGGCCTCCGACCTGGCCACCATCTTGGGCTCTGACCCCTGGTGGGGATTAGGGGAGAAGGAGGAGGTGGGGGTGATCAGAGGGCAGAGGACGGGGCCTCATCCAACCCTGACACCCCCTCCCTCACCCAGGGCATTATAGACATCAGAGCTGGAGGGGGAACTTGATGGAATTAGAAACTCCTCTGGGACCAGGAAACCTGGATTCAAAGCCCAACTCTGCATCTTACCAGCTAGGTGATTTGAAACACATTTCACCTCTCTGAACCTCAGTATCTTCATCCCTTAATTACCTACCTCAATAGGTTTTTTGGAAATTAAGCAAGATTAGGAAGTGCCTGCCATGTGTCAGCACTAAATAGCTAACTCCATCCCCATGCAACCAATGGGTTCTCTCATGAGGGACAGAGGCCTGCGTGCTCAGGTGACCAGCCCAGTGCCCTACGGCACAGCCTACCTGCTGGCAGCCCCCCACGGGCTCTGCTCAGGCCTATGGCCTTTCCTAGGAGAGACACTTCTGGTGTCTTGAGCCCCTGAAGGCTTTCTGCACCCCTCCTCAACCTTTGACCTTATGCAGCCACAACTTGGATGAATAAATGTCTACTAATATCCTCCAGGGCAGGGTCACTGTGGAAAAGGGACCCCATTCTGGTCAAGACTGACTGCCTCTATTTTCTATGCATTTCAGCAACCCTCCTCAATTTCTTCCTGTGCCCCATAATTCTAAAGAGCAGGGAGCCCTGCAGGCTTGAGTTCTAGACCCAGCTTGGTCACCTCCAGTGAACTCCAGTATCCCCACCTGAAGTGGGCCGGGTCACCTGGGCAGCTCAGTCCATGCCCAAGCCCTCCTTGAAGCAGAGTTCAGCACACAATTGGTGAACCCCAAAATCTCCAAGAGCGATGAGGAGGGACGTAGGTTTTACCAGATGTTGGTGGGGAGACTGAGGAGAGAGGCAGAGGGCAAACATGTGGCCTCTATCACCAGCTCTCCCTGCTGGTCTTTCCTTTCTCTCTCCCCCACTGCCGGGTCCCTCCGACTTCTGGGGCCCCTCCCCTGCCCCAACGGCACCTAACATATCATCTCTTGCCCCACATTTTCCAGCCCTTCCCCCCAGCTTGCAGACCTTTCTCAGCCAAGCCACAGCCCAGTAGCTTGCCGTTAGTCACCATCTGTCATTCCTCAGGTCCTCCTACCACATAGGGACATCAAATGCTTTACAGTCTTCAACATCCAGTGATGACAAACTGGCTTTCCTGCAACATGTTGATCCACTTTCAATACTTGCCTGTGCCCAGGATAAAGGGAACAGATATTTATTGAAACCTGCTCAGAACATTCCCATCCATCCTGTTCTTTCTTCCTCGGGGCCACCTTGGGAGGTGAAAATTTTTACCTTCTTTTAATCAGGAGGCAGCTAAGGCTGAGGAGGTTCAGCCACTCCCCAAGGTCTCAGAGCTAATAAGTGGCACAGCCCTTTCTCTGGTTTAAGCTGCCTCCCTCTAAAGATGAGTCAGGCATGGAGAGATGGGCCATGCAGATGAAGACATGAACATGGAGGCTTTTAAGGTGCGGATTTGAGAGTAAGGAGCCCAACCTGAGGGAGAGCTGCTGTTGGGGACAAAGAGGAAGTCGGCTTTGTGTTTTCCCACCCCTGGCAGGGTGCAGGCACAGCGTAGATGTCAGTGCACACTTGCGGAGTTTGGTGCGTGTCCTTGGGGTTGGAGTCAGGGAGGCCCAGGGTTTAGCCCCCGCTCTGCCTCCAACTTGCTGTGTGACCTTCAGCAAGCCGTTGGCCCCCTCTGGGGCTCAGTGTGGAATCCGAGGGTTGGACTAGATGACCTCATTATCCTGCAGTTCTGACATTTCAGGAGAATATAAAAGTGGCAAAGAAACTCCACGTGACATGGCTCTTAGCAGGCCTAGGTGGGGTGCGGGTCAGAAATTGGGTTTAACTGATGCATGCTGCACTTAAAATCAGAGTAAGTAGGAAAATTCGAAGCAGTGGCAAGCAGTGCTGGGACACTGGATCCTGTAGCAAATGGAGGTCCTGCCCAGCTCAGGGGGGCTTACCACCTCTGCCCCAGGGCCTCGCTTAGGGGAATGGTGTGTGTGTGGTGTCTAACCTCCTTGTCTGCCTGTTTCTTCTCCTCCCTCCCTACTCGACCTGGGAGCAGCTGGGTGGGGCCTGCCTGCTAGGCATCGGCATTTGGGTCATGGTGGACCCCACCGGCTTCCGAGAGATCGTGGCTGCCAACCCCCTGCTCATCACGGGTGCCTACATCCTTCTGGCCATGGGAGGCCTGCTTTTCCTGCTCGGCTTCCTGGGCTGCTGTGGGGCTGTCCGCGAGAACAAGTGTCTGCTGCTATTTGTGAGTATGCCCATCCCCCACCCACCCGTGGGTGCCCTGGAGCAGGAGGAGGAGGGCTCTGTGCCTACACTGCAGAGACTCACACTGAGGTCTGAGCCAAGCAAGCTGCCCCCCTGGAATGGGCAGGCTACCACCAACCTTTCCCACTTGCACTCGCAGCACCAGCTTCCAGAGCCTGCTCTTTGCGCTGGGCCTGTGCCTCTCCTGTGGGCGAGCTGCCCCCAGGTACAGAGTGGCCTTGACCTCTAGGTTTGAACAGGCAAGCGCCTCCAAGACATGGTCAATTGAGAACCTTGACCATGATGTTTTTTCCTATTGCTTGTTTTTCAGAATTCAAACATATAATAACTCCTTTGTAAAAGAGTTGAGATAGCTATTGGAGACATCATTAGCTAAAAAGAAATGAACTTTTGCATTTCCAGTTCTAAAATAGAAATGACATGCTCTCAGAAGGTCCTTTATTCTTGAAATAAATAGTCATTGAGCTGCTACTACGAGCTGCACAGCTCACTAGGTGCTGAAGGTGCATCGGGGGCCAACAGGGGTGGTCCCCTCCCCCATGAACAGGCATGGGGGGCGTCGAGCCCATGAGGATGGGCTGGGCAGCAGGCAGCCTGGGTTTGAGCGTGCACCCTGCTTGGCCCCTAACTAACAGTGTGACTTCTGTCTAGCTTCTTAACCTGTCTTTGCTTGTTAAGCAAGGAGCCAACCAGCTCAGCTGTCGGTAGGAGCCAAACAATAAGCAGTAGATGTTCCCTTTCTCTAGCCTGTTGTATTCCTATGAGCAGTGGTGCTTTGGGCCTCTGCTGACCCTCCTGGCCTTGGTGCATAGGTCTTCTTCCCTGTGGGATCCTGTGGGATCTTGTGGGTTGATCTCAATCTTGCTATCAGGTCAGTTATTATAAAAACAGTCCTGCTTAGAGAAGAGCGTGTTTGGATGGGTGGGGTGGGAGTTAAGCGACAGAGAGACCTGGTCTGGTCATCGGGAGGACTTCCCTGTAAGCAGCCCGTCCGCTCCTGCCCATGAGCCAGCTTCAAGCACGTTGGGAAGTAGAGCTCTGGCACAAGGCCTCCTCCTGAGATTAGAACCCACCGTATGGCCTCCATTTGTGTCCCAATGAGATGCCCCACATTGCAGAGAGAAAGTGAAATCCGCTGTGAAATGTGTGACACGGGAGCCTGGAGTCCCTTTGGCCTTCAGCTGCATCAACACTGTGAACTTTTCATTTGGAGAGAAACAAAGAAGCTTGTGGGTGCCCCCTGGTGGAAAGCTCTCTGCAGTGTCAGATGGTGCAGGGGAACGTCTGGGCTTGGGGGTGACTAAAAGGAGCTGGGGATGGGTCCCAGGACACACCGAACCGCACCTTAGCCTCCAGGGCTCATTCATTGTTAATGGGCTCATCTCTGAAGCCAAGACAGGAAGCCAGGGCAGGGCTCTGAGCTGGGGAGACATCAAGCTAAGTGGCTCCCTCTGAGCCTGCCAGCTGGATGAGGACATCACTCTCCTCAGCGCTTAGGAGACCAAGGTCCAGGGCGAGGTTTGCCCCAAGTCCCCCCAGAGAGAGTTAAGTCCTGGCCGTGGCCGGTTCAGCGCACCGAACCTTAAAGCAGCCCTTTCCTATCTCTATCTTTTGCTGCCTTTTTTTCTCCTCCCTTTTGTATCTCTTCAGTGTCATCTCTGCTGCCTCTCCTTATCCCTCTCCTGGATGCTCCTTGCCTCTATTCTTTCCCTCTCCCTACATCCCCTGTATTCCCTCCCTTCTCCCCTCCCCTCTCCGATGCCTAGTACATACAAGCTCGAGGTCACAGTACAGATCAGAGACAGGGGACACTTGGACCCAGGTCTCCTGTCTCTCAGACCAGGCCTGGCCCAGGGCTTCTAACCTGGAATGGACTCAGGTGGTCCAAAACTCACCTTAAATGATGTGTAAAATAGTATATCAGGGCCTGCATGTGTGTGCCTGCACATGCGTGTTGTGTATGCATGTGTGCATATTGTGTGCACATGTGTGTTTCTCAGGGGAGTCAACACAGCTTCTGGGAGGTTTTCAAAAAGATTCATGACCTAAAAAAATGAAAAGAATTGCTTCCTCTTCCAACCTGGACCTGCCCATGTGGTAGTGCCAACTGAAGGGAGGCATTCCGTCTCACCCCTGAAACGCTAGGGTCCTTCGAGAAACCTGAGATCGCTTCCTCCGCCTGCTAAGAAGGGACGACTTGTTTGAGAAGGGCCAAGAGAGAGCAACTTTAGCCTCCTCAGGAATCCTGGCTCACAGACCTCCAGAAAAAGGAGGTCTGAGGATGGGGGTTAACGGAGCACCCCTTCCCCCCTGCTCTGAGGCTAAAACCCACCGGGCCCCATGGACCTTTAGCCTAGGGACAGGGAGCCTAATGACCACATCATCTAATGGTCAATTTTTCTAACGATACATTTTTCAAACACTCCTGTTGATCAATTTTACAGCATTTTCACATACACTAGGATAATTTCAGCCTATTGTGGACACTTGGTAGCATCCCTTTTTCCTGGTTGCTTACCTCTGAGCAAGTAGTTCAAGGAATTTTTTTGGCCCATTTATTTGATTCAAAATTTTAAAATATTTTATAACAAAGGCACGCTACATTGGAAAAGAAAACAGCAAAGCAAGAGGAATATATTTAAAGGAGATAAATGAGCTAAATTGCACATGAGGTATGTAAATTTAGTAAATATTTATTAGAAATGAGAACCGAAAGCAGATGTGCCCGTAGGCAGATATGGGTTAGAAAAGTCTGGAAACATTCACCAGTAGACAAAATAGCAGCTTCCACACCTTTGTTAGTTTCCCCGTCCTATGCAAAGTGTTGTAAATGTGATGCTCAGGAGTACTGGCAAATGTGTCTGTAGGCAGATGGAATGAAGTTAGATGAGCCCAAGCAAACAAACCCTGGGAAAGGCCCTGGTTAGGGGAAGCCCTGGGAAACATGAGGACAAGGCCTGTGGCTGGGTCCAGGGGGATCCCCTCCAAATAACTGGTGGTAACCCTGTTAAGCAGGAGGAAATCATTTCAGGCTGGAGAAGGCAAGTTGGCAAAAGTGGCATTGTATGTTGGCACGACAGCACTTTCCTCCAGGTGACTCACACCCACACGCACTCAAGTCATCCCTTGATCCCTGTGCCTGGTGAGACGCTGCTCCAGGCGGGAGTGATGCCAAGAAGGTCTGCAGACCCCCTTCCTGTGGGGTGGCCTGCTTCCCCTGTCAAGGAGTTAACCAGGTTCACTCTTTAATTTCAGCTCATGAATCTTTTGCGTTTCATCTCATGAACGTCATTTCTTGAATCTTGACTCAACATAAACTCCATGAGGATGGGGACCATATCTGCCTTGTGTGTATTTGTTTGCCAGTACCTAGCACAGTGCCTGGCACAGAGTAGGTGGTCAATAAACAGCCCTGGAATGAAGGAACAGAGAGAAGGCAGTGTCAGAGGCATGTAACAGCATGGGCTTTGGAGTCAGAAAAGCCTGGAGCTAATCCCTGCTCTGCCACTTCCTGGCTGTGTGACCTGGGGCTGGTTACTTAGCCTCTCTGAACCTCATATTCTCCTACATAAAATGAAGATAATAATACCTCCTTCTGAGACACAGAGTTGTGATCATGGTTCAGGGAGAAAATGTGCATGCATCTTGCCTTGCTCTGTTCCTGGCACATGTGAGCACTTAATAAATGGGAAACTAAAAAGACCAATGTTGATCCACAAAGAGACGCTACAGGCCATCTGAAAGCCTTAAGACCTGGAGGCTCTTATGAGTTTCAAGATAACTTGGTGTTCAGAGGCCGTGCTCTGGAATCAGAGTTCCCATGTTTATCCCAGATGTACAACCTACCTGCTGGGCCATGCTACCCCTCTCAGGGTCCCAGTTTTCCCATCAGTAAAATGGGGGTGTTGATAACAGCAGCTGCTTCTCCAGGCTGCCGAGAGGGGTCAGTGAAACGATCCATGTGAGACTCACAGTGCCTAGGTCGTAAGCACTCAGTAGATGGTGGATGTCTTTATCTTTCCCGAGATCGTCCTTGACAGCCCTTGTCTTTAGGAAGGCCACGCTTCCCTCCTCTTGGTTCAGAGGCACCGCCTGAGAAGCTCTTGCGTCGTGACAGCCTTGGGCTCAGCACTTCTCCGGCATCGTCTCCCTGAAGCTGTGCTAAGTCATCCTGGATAATGCACACATGCTCCCGGAGTGATGAGCACGCAGCATGCACGAGGCTGGAGCTCAGTCTCATCCATAGTTTATAACTGCCGAAGCCGCAATCGATAGCCAGAGCCAGCTGAGTTGCATCGCCAAGGATGGAGACCATTTCTGAGGCCACTCTTGACAAGCTTAAGGACTGTCAGCGGCTCCACCGAGAGGGTGCAGGGCAGGGAGGGGCCCATATGGAGGCCGTGTGAAACAGAACCGGATGGCCATCCATCACCAGCCAAATGGAAGTGCCAGGAGCCCTGCCAGGGGCTGAGAGGCCACAGAGGAGGAGAACACATAGCTCAGCCCAAGGGCCAACCAGTGCGTGAGGGAGGGGGTCGGGGTGGGGGGTGGAATGGCCTGCAGGCGTTGTGGCCAGGGGCACAGGAGGCACTCTGTCAGGAACCCTCTGGGTGGGAATCTCTGCCCACCTTGACCTCAGCCCAAGGTCACCCTGCACAGCTGACCCCAGCAAAGCTGCCCTGGCCTGTGGGAAGCAGAGTCGCTGATAGATCAGTCCTGAGCCATGCTCCCCAGCAGAGAGGTGGCATGGCACCCTGAAAGGAGCTAGATTCAGACGAAAGGATTTGCTCTGAAATGTTTGAGCTGCCCACCTTTGGAGTAGTCATCCCCTCCCCTGGCTTGTTTCTTCCACTGTGGAAATAGAGGGCTAACCAGAAAAGAGATGAAATGGGCTCTAATGCTGAAGAAAGCCTCCGCGGCCAGAACTCACCCATGCTGGAGCCAGCTTGAACCTAGGGAGACCCCCATGACCGGAGACAACAATTTGGGATGTGGAGTGACAAATGTATGCTTTGTGCTGGCTGATCTGTTTAAGCCAGGGGTTCTCCATGAGTTTGAGCGTTTAAAAAAGAAAACAAAACAGTTAGGAGATGTTTGAGGTCTGTATCCTGGGCAGATCATCTCGAAATCCATCCTGAGGGTCTCCCCAAGTGGTCTGTAGCCCAAGAGGTTTGGAGGGACCTTGGGACCTCTATGGGCCAGCCGCTGTTCAAGCTAAAAAGTCAGGGAGGGAACATGACTGGGGCCTTCCCAGAGTGGGGATAAAATGACAGAAACCTCCTTCTGGCAGGAAGTGACACCACTGGCGTCGCCAGCAGCCCACGAGAGTGGCTGTGAGTATGTCACTCACAGAGTGTGTCACTGGGGCCAGGCCCTGGGAGCTCATGGAAGGGCTTGCATGAACTGGCTTCCGCGTTCCTTCTCTACTTGTAAGAGCCTCAATGACAAACTTTGCTCAGCCTCCTTTATGACATACAGAACGCTGTCACATCCATTCCTTCATCATTCCCCACCGGGACCCCAGAAGTGGGTGTCATTGTTGTCATTTCACTGACAAGGAAACAGAGGGTGGAAGGGGTTTGAGTGATTGTCCCAAGTTACACAAAGCAAGGCAGGGTGGGCTGAGGTGTCCTGACACTAAGCCCAGGACCCTTCGCGTCTTCCTTCCAGCCAGGCACCTCCAGTGCAGCCTGGTGCTCTGGGGGCAGCTGGCTGAGGTGGCTGGGATGGTGTCTATAAGAGCCTGTCTCCGTGTGCACTGGGGACTTAGCCCTCTGTTGGTGGTCTCCGGGATTGTCACCGACTATACATGCCAAAGTTAACACCAGCAATGTTAAATAATTGAATGCACAGCCATTTCCTCATTCTCCTGCCATCAGCTCTCAGCCCAAAACAGTGCCCATGACTACCTGACCTGTAGCAGACAGGCAGTTCATGATGGCAAATGGGTCACTCATGGATTCATTCATTCATCTGATAGCCATGAATCAACGCCCGTGCTGTCCAGGCATTGAGAATAGCATGCTGAGTGACAGCCTCCATGCCTAAGTTAGGGATGCAGTGGGGACACACAGCAGCTGGGATGAAAGACCTCTCTGTGGGGCACTGTGATGTGGGGAAGCCAGGAAAAGTTTCTCACCAGGAGAGCGACTGGGGCTAACCCTGACCTGAAACATGAGCTGGTGGGTGAGGAAAGAGGGGGCCTTCCTGGCAGAGGGGACACAGGGAGTGAGGGCCCCGAGATGGGCGGCATCATGGTTTATTTGGGGAGGCATCAAGAAATGCAGGGAGTGAAGGGGAAGGGGCTCTCAGATTCAAAATCCTGGCCCCCGAGGTTTTCATATTTTGAGAAACACACCACCTTCCCTCTAATCTCGCCCCTTGACTGCAGCTAAAGATCACCATCAGCTCCTCACTTCTCATGGGAATGAGAGGCAGCAGCTAGGAGAGGTGGCCCTGGGGCTGGCGGGGGGTGGGGAGGCCAGCCAGGGATTCCTAGGGAGGTCCCAATTCCCACAGCTTGGACAATCCACCTGGAGGGGCCCAAACAGGTTTCAACATCCATCTCCTCCTAGGGCTGCCAGGTAGGGTTGTCCAGATTGTTCACTGCACAAGGGGCCTCATCTAAGGGGTGCCATTTGCAAAGAAGACGTATCTGTTTACTTTTTCCATATTTGTATTACGAGATCGTTGACTCCAGAGACAGATTGTTGGTGTGTTTACTATGAAAACTGTCTGGCTTATGGCAGTGAAGTTCCTTAGGGTTATAAACTTGATACATTGTATCAGTTGTGTGCCAGATGGAAGGGTACTTCTGGGGAGCAGTGTCCCCTTCCTGCTGCCCTCAGGACTCACGAGCCCGCCCCCTTCTCTTTTCAGTTCTTTCTGTTCATCCTGATCATCTTCTTGGCGGAGCTCTCAGCGGCCATCTTGGCCTTTATCTTCAGGGAAAATGTACGTACCGGGTGGGCCCCATGCACCCTAGTCCCTGCAACCAGAGAGGGGTGGGTGGCCATCACGGCCAGCCTGCCCTCTCCTCAGTGGGTCTCCCAGAGTCAGCAGCACTTCCAGCCCAAATTGTGACCCACCATCCCAGCCAGGCCCTGTGGCCCAGAGAAATCCCAGTAAGCTGCTGCTTGCAAGGGCGCTTCCAGAAAAGGTCAGAGTTCAGGGGGCTCTTAAAGGTCTCTGCTCTTCCAAAGCACCTGGTGCAACCTCACACCTGACTCTGGATCTTTGATGCCACACCTTGTCCAGCGATGGCCCAGCAATAGTCATTGCACAGTCTGAGGAGAGTCAGGAAAGCTGTGTGTGTCCCCGCCCTCCTCCGCCCTGGAATGTGTAACATGCAGAACAGGGCAGAGCACTCTCCGATGGGGCTCTGACCAGTGTCCAATTTGGGCCACTTGTCCCCATACGCCATCGTATCCCAGGGACTCCGACCACCCTGGGCACCAGCTCCCTTCCCTGAATCTGTAAAAGCCAGCCACCAAAGATGGCCTGGAAACAAAGACAGGAGGCGGAAGAGGGGCAAGGGGGCTGGAGACACAAGCTGGCCCTGGGCCAGCAGTTAAGCTACTGGCACAGGAGGTCCTGGGCAGGAGGCAGTGAAGTCGCCTGTGAACAGAATGGTGCCCAGATGTCCCCTCTAGGGGTACCAGCCAGGACCCTGCAGCAGGAGGTGGGGTAGTTAGACCTTGGGAGAAGATGTTGAGGGTTGGAAACTGGGGGTGTGCAAAGCCTCCCTGCTCCTGGGCATCTGCTTGGCTCTGACTGAGGAATCGCTCAGGGTGGAGAGGGGGGCGTGAGGGGAAGCTCCCCACCCTGGGTAAGCCCTCCCTCCGAGAAGCACTGCAGGACCCATCTAGGCTCTCAGTGTGCCCTGGCCTTGTAGTTACTCAGGGGTGTATATTGGTTTCACATAGGTGATCCCACCATAGGGGGAGACCACAAGCCTTGGGGCAGGATTAAGGGACCCGTCCCAAGTTGGCAACTTTGGGGAATGCCAGGAGCCTGGCACAAGGGCCCTGAGCAGAGAGATGGAGAAGCCAGCGATCGGACGGGGGCAGCATCAAGCTGCCAGGTGTGTTTCAACCCTCCTCTCCCTCTGCCTCCAGCTCACCCGTGAATTCTTCACCAAGGAGCTCACCAAGCACTACCAGGGCAACAATGACACAGATGTCTTCTCTGCCACCTGGAACTCGGTCATGATCACAGTGAGTGACACCACCCCCCACACACACCCATGCCATGAGCTTTCAGAGCCACGACTTCCAGGGTAGCAAAAAATCTGGCCTCCAGAGCCACCTCTGCCCATGTGCCTGTGGCAGACATCAATAATCCACCAGGGCACTGGCCCAACGAGCCGAGCCCTAGCCTCAGAACTGCATCCATACAGCAGTCCCGGAAGCCACTTCCAGTCAGACACAGCCCAGACTCATGACGAAACCTGTTTGCCATCGCTGACTTGAATCCACAAGCAATGGTCATTGTCGTCACTGACAGTGATCATAGCAACGGTTTATTGAGTACTGACTAAGTGCCTGGTGAGGTGGGAATTGTTACCGCTGCCCCCATTTTACAGATGAGAACATTGAAGGCTCAGAGGAGCCAAGGTACTTTCCCAGAGTCACACAGGCCGAGCAGGTGGAGCCAGCCCACACCTGGGTGGCTGTCTGTCCCTCTGCTCCGACCCCTCCCCATCTCCCCGAGGACAGCTCCCACCCACTAGACCCTTCCCTCTGCTCTCCTCCTAGTTTGGTTGCTGTGGCGTCAACGGGCCTGAAGACTTTAAGTATGCATCAGTTTTTCGACTCCTGACTTTGGACAGCGATGAGGTGCCGGAGGCCTGCTGCCGAAGAGAACCCCAGACTCGGGACGGGGTCCTGCTGAGCAGGGAGGACTGTCTCCTGGGAAGGGACCTGTTCCTGAACAAGCAGGTACCAGGCCCTGCTCCCCCAGGCAGGGGGACATGGGTGGCCAGAGCTGAGCTGGTGGCGATGCCGGCCCAGGGAGCCCGGAGGCATTCCGGAATCCCATGGGAATTCGCTGGCCATGAGGTGGGACCTGAATGGGGCTGATGAAGCTCCATCCAGGCCCCTGAGATCCAACCGAAGTGAGACAAAGGTAAGGGTGGCAGGAAGTCCAGCAATGACATAGGCCAGAGGAGTGGGCATTTTGGCTAAGGTTAAAGGGTGACTAGGAGTTTTCCAGTGTTTCAGGCAGAACACTCCTTGAACTTCTGATAATGCAGGTTGAGAGCCAAAACCAGAGTTACACAGGGAGGGCCCCTCCTCAGTCATGCATTCTATTTAGGGGGAAGCTCACATTTGCCATGTCGGGGGGCACCTCCTGACCCCAGGGGATCAAGCTTCCCCTGACCTGTCTCTCCAAGGCCAGGGAAGCTACTAGGCTTCTTTGGCTCCTACAACCCAAGGACATCATCTAAGTCTCGGGAAAAATCCTTTCCCCTCCTGCATGTGCCACCTCTGGGGGGCACAAGGGCTCCCACTGACCGGTTCCCCACTCCTCAAGTGTGTATGAGACCAGGCTGGGGGGGGGAGAAAGGGGAAAACGAGGGTGGACTGAGCCTGAACCCCATGTTCCTCACTTGATTGGGCCTTTATGAGGATCTCATGGGAAAGTTCCAGATGAAGGGGACCTCTCAGGGGACAGAAGACAAGGCCCTGTACCCGTGGGGCTCACAGTCTAGGTAGAAGCAGATGATAAACAAGCAGCAAGCAAACAGAAAGTATGCATTTCATGTGGCAACGATTACTATGAAGGAAGGAAACCAGATGACAGGCGAGAAGGGACCAGGGTGGGGGGCTCCAGGCAGGCCTCCTAGGGTCCAGGGAAGGGCGCAGTTGGGCTGAGGCCTGATCCCGGCCATCTGGTGAGGCTCTTTCTAGCCTCAGCTTTGCCCCATGAATCAGCACCCCACCCCCTGCACCATGTCACAGCAAAGGATTCATGGGGTCCCAAGAGCCATGTTCCTCTGCCCCTTATGGTCCTGCCCTTCTGCACTTGGGGAAAGAGACAAAGGAACCAGGGGCCTGGGATCAGGCCACACTGGGGTTTGGGGGGTTCTCTGCTGTGAGGAGGCTACAGGACATGGGGGGAGTTTCAGGCTGTGGGTAGCCATTGTGTCACCTTGGCCAGGACACAACTCTCTGGGCCTCACACCTGTTGCACAGTGGTAGAGATTGCTGGCTGCCCCATGCTCCATTCACCCCTTCCTCCTTTATAAAAGCCCCTGACCACCAGGTAAAGGCTGTCCCTTCCGTCCTCCCTTGCAGCGAGGCTGTATGACCAAGTTCTAGCCCAGGAGTGGGAAAACTGCGGCTCGCGAGCCCCATGGGGCTCTTTGGGTACGTCCCGTCTTAAAAGTTTGCCGACCCCTGGCAGAGCCAATCCTGTCCCTCACAACAATTTAAAAATTATTCGAGGGCCATAAATATATTTTTACATAATCACCATTATGGGAATAATATCCTTTAAAAATTTTATAAATGAAACTATGATAGTTTTATTTTCATTTTCAATTTTACTTCAGAGCCTGCAGCTCACGAGCCGCAGTTTGCTGGCCCCTGGCGGCTCTTCCATCTCAAAAGTTTGCCGACCCCTGTTCTGGCCAAAGGGAGGTGAGCAGAGGTGATTTGTGCCACTGAGTCACATCCTTAAGAGAAAGCATTGGGCCCGCCCCTCCTCCTTCCCCCTGGCTGGAATGCAGCTGTGGTGACAGCCATCTGGGACCTTGCAGAGGAGAGTGGCCCCCTAGGATGTCAGAACCTCAAGAGAGGAGGAGCCTGGGCTGCTAACAACTCCATGGAGCCACCGTGGCTCGGGATTTGACATGAAAGACAAATGAACTTCTAACTTGTTCAAGGAGCTGCTGCTAGGAACACCTGGTGCCCAGAGCCATACCTGTATCCTAAGGCCACTTGTGAATTGTTCCAACAGGCTTTGCATGGGCCCTGGTCCTTTCGGGCTTCTCCCGACATGCTTCCCATTTCTGATTCTTCCTCTGTGATGATGCCTCTTTCCATCTCCTGGGTGTAGCTTTTCCATTGGCACTTACCAAAGAGAGGTCCCTAAGCAGCGACACTAGTTATTCACACTGACTGCTCCTCTGCTCCCTGTGAGTGTTACTGAGATTGGCTCCTGGGGCTCCTTTTCTGAGACACTCACATCCCTCCTGAGCATTCTTCCCTTTAAAAGCCTCTGCTGAGGAAGTATCTGTTCGTATGTTTCTCCAAAGCCCACTTCCCTGAAGCCCAGCATGCATTTCTGCCTTGGCATGACATCCCATCATAGTCTTGTCAATGAGCAACACATTTGACTGAAATTCCCATTAAAGGGGCTTAGCAAAAAAAAGTATGTGTTTCACTTACACATACACACAACAAGAATTCTGGAAGATGGTGGCTTCTCATATTCTATCAGTGGCTCCATCATGTCATTGAAGACCTGGCCTCTGATCTTTGTGGGCTTTCCTTGTACTTACCATTTCATGGTGGCATAACGGCTGCCATGGCTCCAGACATCCCACCTATGTTTAGGACAGGGAGAAGTGAAAAGGGTGGCACCAGCCTCTTTCCCATAAATGCTCAGCAGGCTTCTGCTTAGGTCTTACTGGCTTGGACTTGGTCACATGGCCATCGGGAGCCAAAGCAGAGGGCACTTGACAATGGGTGTTGAGTTAGTCTGCCAGCCCTGTTTACCATTGAACTCCAATGAAGAAAAACGAGGAAATCCCTAAAAATAGTAAGCTATGATGAATACTTGGACTCTGACGTTGTTATAACTTGAATCCATGTGGCAGCTTGTCCAGTTCATTCCTCAGCCTTCCCTGGGTCAACACAGTCACCCAGGCAAGTCAGGAATGTGTTTTTCTGCTGGAAACAGATGAGGGGGTTCTCCCAGCAGATGGTGACCTTGACTCCAGGATATATGGTGACCACCAATAGAAACCCATCCATTTCACCATTTGTCTGGGGAATCTTAAGCCTTCTTTCCCCACAGCATCGCTGTTTCTCTGCTTTCTCTGCCTCATCCTCACTGCTCCCCCTCTGCTTCCTGGTAGGTTGTGAGTGGGGTTATTGCTCTGACTCTCCTTGAAACAAAGTACTACACCCTTATCCTCCTGGCAAGGGAAAAGCAATCCAGCCAGAGTGAGAACAGTATGTGCAAAGGCCCTGGGGTGGGAGGAAGCATGGTGTGTTCGAGGAACCAAGAGAAGGCCAGTAGGGCTGGAGCACAGTGAATAGGGCAAGACCAGCTCAAGGGCCAGTGGGCCCATGGTGAGGATGCTGGAAGAGCAACTGAAACCCATGCACGCCACGTTCTATATGGAGAGTGGTGATTGGGTGGGGGGCTGGCCATTTTAGTGCCCTGGCTGCTCAGTGGCCAGGGATTAGAGGTGGGCCTGAGTGGACAGGCGGGATTTTCACACTGGTCCCAATAAGAAATATGAAGGGTTAGACCAGGGTGATGGCAGTGGAGATGCAGAGAGGTGTATGGATCTGAGAAATTATTCAGGAGATAAAATCTACCGACTCTGGTAATAGGTTGACTTGGGAGAAGGGATGATGAAGAGGTGTTGAGGGTGACCCTAGGTTCTGATTTGGGGCATGCTTAGTGTGAGGAGCCTTTGGGACATCCCAGCAGAGGTTCCCAGTGGACCATCGGGCGTATGGGGCTGGAGCTCGGGGGAAGGTCTTTGTGGTGGCACCTCTGCACCTCTGGCCTAGCTGCCCTTTGCCAGATTAAGTTGGGAGGGTAATTGTGTTTGGGAGCCTGGGAGCCCGGGGCAGGGATGTGGGGGATATTCCCTCACTGCAGAAAGTAAGAACGGGCGCTGGCGACAGCAGCATGGTTAGGGAGCCAGTAGTCTGTGGTGAGGCTGGAAGGGATGGCACCCTGCAGCGAGTGTCTTCCTGGGCAGGGTGGGGGATAAGGGGTGGGTGGTAAGGGTGGGCAGTCATCCTGAGGAAAAGGTGATATCCAGGGGTGTAAACAGGGGCTCCAGAGCCTAAGCCAGGGACCTGGCCTGGATGAGTGAGAGCTGAGCCTTCCCTGCGGCATGGCTCCCTTCCCCTCAGAAGGGAGGAAAGAGCAGGATCTTCGGGCAATGTAAATCCAGCTGCCCTTCCTCCCTGTGTGTGACCTGCATCAGGTCCAGCTGCTCCTGCCCCCCTTTCCTCACCTACGGAGGGGGGTCCCTCTTTCCCAAGGGCAAAATGAGAACAAGCCCACTAGGCCAAGCAACGTTCCTGACAGGGTGGTCACTCGCCAAATGTTGGTGGCACTGTCCCGTCCATCCCCCCTGCCCTCCCTGCTCCCTCCGAGGGTGTCTCAGTATCGGGGGCTTCCGTTGGCCAGCCCGGTCTGCTTGGTTCAGTCCGGGGACCCAGGGAGTCTTTGGTACCAGAGCCAGATGGAGGGAGATGAACAGTGCAGGCCTTAGGTACTCCGCCCTCAGCACAGGGATGTCTTCTGCTGGTCAAGGTCCCCCCATCCTCCCAGCTGAGGCATGTCAATGTCAATTTCATGCTCAGGAAAGGTTTAGCCTTTCTCCTGCCCCCTTATGTATAAGGATGTGTGTGGAGAGAGAACTGTCTTGCAGGGACACCTGGCGACACAGGGGGTAACCCCACATACAACTCTGTGCTCAGACACTTTCCACCAACCAGGATGTGCTCGGAGGGACACAGGGAGAGGGAGGGGAGTCCTACAGGGACTGAAGCCTTGCTCCACGCCAGCACTGCTGCCTGGGCTTTGGGGCCACATGCCAGTTCCCCAGCTTCACACCCCTATCCTGACACTCGCCTGTGACCCCAGACTGTCCCTCGGGCTGTGGCTTCACCTCTGGTTCTTCCCCCCAGGGCTGTTACACGGTGATCCTCAATGCCTTCGAAACCTACGTCTACCTGGCCGGAGCCCTCGCCATAGGGGTGCTGGCCATCGAGGTAAGGGAAGGCCACCTATCTGGTGTCGGAAGAACATGGGCTTGTACAGCCCGGCTCCCCGGCCCCTGTGGGAGGCAAAACCCTGCTCCCAGACGGGGGACCTTTACCAGGGTCCCCACCCAGCCTTGCCGCCCCGCCCCCGTCCCTCCTGGAGATTTGGCCATGAGCCTGTGGCTTGGGGACTGCTGCCTTGTGCTCCTTGCAAGAGCTGTGGCCGTGGGGTATCGGCCACTCTGGTCAGGGGCATCCCTGTGTGGGCCCACACCTGCCCCACCTCCGCAGGGCCCTTAGACAGTGGCTGTGCTCCTACCCTGGCAAGGGCTGCATCTTTCTTGCCTGTCAATAATCATCCTAGTGGCTGTTTACCAGGTATCGACTACATAACAGGCACTATTACGTCATTAGATGATCGCCTTAGACTTCAGTCTCACCACCTCCCTTTGAACTAGAAGTGGGACAGTACAGGTTATGAGCCTGGGCTCTGGGGTCCGGATGCCTGGACTCGAACCCTGGCTTCCCTGCTTGTAGCTGTGTGACCTTAGGCAGGCTGCATGACCCGTGTCTCACTTCCTGGTCTGTGAAAAGTTTCTGACAAAGCACTTCAAACTGTGCCTGGCACACGGTGAGGTCTGGAGACATACTCAGGCCCAGAGAAGGGAAGCATTTGGCCCAAGGTCATCGCTGGCAAGTAGGGAGGTGGATTTGAACTCATGTCTCATGCCCCTTCTCTCCATGACGACACGACATGAAAGGGCCCAGTGGCTGGTGAGAGAGGCTTGCTAGCAGGGGAGGGTCGGGAATCCCAGCAGTGGTGTGCTGTGATGCACGAGCCCCTTTCATGCTGCCTGGCCCACCACCCCTGCCCCTCAGGGTGGGCGGCCCCGTGGAGGACAGGGGGTGGGGTCTAACGAACTAACTCCTATTTTCTGTGCAGCTTTTCGCCATGATCTTCGCCATGTGCCTCTTCCGGGGCATCCAGTAAAGGGTGTGACCTGAATGAAGCCTGAAGATTTGCCCCACCCACCACTGCCCAGCACCCAACGCCCTCCCCTCCCCCACACCTTTGCCCCTCTGACCCTGGGGGGGTGGGGTGGGGGTGGGGAGGTGAGGCCATCATGAGTGGCTAGGAGAAGGGACAGGGGGAAATAGCTATTTTTTTAACAAAACAAAATGACAAAAATATGGACTGATGTACCCCGCCCAGATTCCGGGGTGGGAGCCATGGGCTCTCCACAGGTGCCCCAGCGCCTGCACCCAGGACGCAGCCTGCAGTAGAGACCAAAGGAACATCAGTCCTAGGCTGCTCCTCAGCTCAACCAGACTCTGGCAGCCCTCAGTACTTCAGGGCCAGGTGCCAAGAAAGTGAGAATTTAGGCAACAAGGAGGCAAAAGCAAATCTCAGAAGTCGCCAAAGCCCAGGGGCCCCAAAGAGACTGGGTCAACACCTCCCGTCCTTGAGGACTTGGCATCTCCACACAATCCCTGGTCCTCCCGTCGATGGAGTTGTCCCTGCTCCGGCTGGGGCCAAGAGTTGGCTGCGGACACTGGATCCAAGAATGGCCCAGCTGGTGGGGTCCATGCTTTCCCCAGCTGCTGGACCAAATCTGGAAGGCGTAGATTCTCCTCCAGTCACACAGCGTATGCATGACAGCTCTGAGCAAGAACTGGGTCATCTCCAAGCTGCCTGTCCCTCCCTCCAGGGCTCTGTCAGTCCAGCAGATCTGCTGCTCACCCCCCGCCCCTCCCAGGCCACAGCATTGGGGTTTCCCCAGAAGAGAGAGCAGAGTGGCCAAGAACTGTGTCTTCCCAGCTCCACAGCCAGGACACTGTGGGACTCTGTCGCCCCTGCCTTCCCTCTTGCCTCCCCCGACACTTGTAAGCCTCCAGAAACACATACATGCACGCACACCAGGGTCCCTTTTCCACACTGCCCGCCTCTTCCCACAAGCCATCGCTTTCCCTGTTCATCTGGCTCCCTGGCTCCAGGGCAGGAAGGAGCCCACAAGATCATCGGTTCTTCTCTCCCGGCCCAGAACTCTGGCTTGGGTGTCTTCTGTAGGATCCCTGACAAGACATCGCCACCCTCTTCGTGAACACCTCCAGGGATGGGGAGCTTACTACCTCCCAAGACAACCGTCTGCCTTTGGACTGCTCTGACACACATCAGCTCAACACACGGAAGAGATTTCTCTGTGGTTCCATCCACGGCATCCCACTTGCTCTGCCTCCTTCCCTAAGTGCTAAGGCCACATGTTGTCTCACCTTGAGCCCTGTTATCTCCAGGCTAAAGAACTCCAGGGCATCTCATCATTTTGGCTGTGACGTGCTTTCCTGTCCCTTGGCTGCCCATCACACATTTCTGAGTGCTCCCTCCAGGCTTGGGCAGGGAGAGGCTTTCCCACAAACTCACGGACACCCACCACGGCACCCACAAATCAGCCCCTCATACACAGACCTCAAGTTCTAGACACGTGTCAGCAGCTGGATTGCAAGATGCTTCAACCCCAATCAGTCAGGAGTGGCTGCCGGAGGCTGTGCCAAGGATCCGAGGTTTGGTCTGGGCTCAGTGGGAGAGGGCAGTGTAGGCCCTATTAGTAATGTCTGCCGGATACCTTAAGCTTGATTAGTGATGTCTGCCACAGGCATGGGAATGGGAGGATCAGCAGGATGCCTGCCTTCCTGTCCTCTTTCTCCTTTCTCTTCAGGGTCTGGGACAAGCCCATCCTTTCTCACAGACCCTAGGCCAGCTTCCAGCCTCCCCTCCTGCTTTCTAGTCATTGGGAGGGACAAAGCTGCAGCCCAGTGCCCCCCTGGTTTACCTGTCCATTTCTGAGATGCAGGCAGGGCTCTGTGCCTGCTGCAGAGTTAGACCCTTTTCCCATCTCTGCCTCTCCCTTCCCACTCTCTGCTGTCCTCATCTGACCTGGCCTTCCCTCCGGGTCTCCAATCTTTCTAAATTGTCCCTGTCAATAGCCTGCCCTGGCAACTCCATGATGCCATGAGCCACCTAGTGACTAGGCATCCTCGGGACCCAGGGGGGCACACAGCTGGTACCACAGCCCAGCATGAGGAGGGCATGGGGCCTGCCCCTCTAGACCCACCCGCACGCTTGCCCCCAGCTTCCTGGAAGAGGTAAATGGATGGTCTGAGACTGACCAAGAAACCCAGGCTGGTTAGACATGACTTAAGGTCAAATTGGGTAGCTGTGTGGCTCCAGTCCAGGGGCAACCCCGGCTTCTGAGCCCCATCTGGTCTACTCACTGCCCAGGAGAATCTGGGCCCTGGAAAGTAAGAAGTCTGGCATCTGGCACCACCCTGCTCCTTCAGGCTGTTCCCCTCCAACCTCTCCTGGGCCCCACAGGAGTTCAAGGTCACTGAGGTGGGCTCAGGGGTGGATGTGAGACTGTCACCACCAAGGGCTTTCCAGAAAGGTGCCAAGGAACCCTGAATCTGCCCCTGCTGACCTCCCCAGCCACTGACCACATTCTGAGGCTGAGCAGGGAAAACAGACCGGAGGTCTGCTCTGTAGCATTAGCCCAGGCTGGTAGCTATTTGCAAGGTTGCCTCTGGCCACTCAAGGCGGGTGGGAAAAGAAAGCCCCACCCCAATCTAAGGAGCCTCTCTCTCTCAGGCTCCAGGGCTGGCTGGGCTGGGCTGGATACAGCCCATAACAGGTGCTGGTGGCAGTTGTTGGCTGCTGGGGGTAAAAGGCAGCTAGGAATGCCTTTTTAGAGACTTCATCTGACCCCAATAACAGGGCAAGGGCCAGGAAAGACCTTACACGTTAGTCACACACCGTTCGTTCCTTCCTGCTCCAGAAACTACTGACTCTGGGAGAAGGAAATACATCTCAGGGGCAGGGCCCCTCCTCGGCCTCCCTGGTCCCTCTCTCCTATCCATGCCTAAGGGGCCCAGACAAGATCTCTCAAACTAGCCAAGGCCCCAGCACCCCATCTCCCCAGAAGCCCTCTCCTCCCTTCCCCCACGGGCCCTATGTTGAAAGTCTATTTTGAAAAATGTAAATGTTCCTTGCAGTAGATAGCAGAGCTAATTTATCATGTTTATTTCCTGTGAGCCCCCCCCTTTTTATATTATATATCAAGAGTTTTTGTAATATAAAACAAGACACCCACACTGATGGTTTTGCACTGGTTTTTGTGACCATTTCTTACAAAAAGAAAAAGGAACGAAGAATAAATAGTGACCGTGAAGAAAGCTGGTCTTGATTTGGGGGTGGGCTGGGGCTCGGGCAGGAGCTTGGCAAGACGATGCTGGGTTCTAGTGGCAAGGGAGGAGGGGGAAGGGGCATTCTGGGTCTCCCCAAACCTTCAGGATGGGGGCTGGGCCCACACTGAGCCTTCCTCACTAGATTTGTAGGCTCCTTTGGCCCTTTCCTCTTTGTCACTGCCTCCTCCCCAACCAGGACTCCCTACTCCCTACTCCCCCCACACCCCAGGCCATATGTCTGTCTGGCAGGTGTCCCCTCCCTCCAGGCCTCAGAGCGATGTTTAGCCAAGCAGCTCAGAATTTCCAGGGAACACTGCTTTGTACCAGAGCCTGAACAGCGCCATCCCAGGGGGCCCTCACTACACCCCACGGACCAAGGCAGTGCTGCCCCGGGCCCACCCCCCAGCTGAGAGAGGAAGCTTGGCCCGCTTAGCCCAGCAGGTGCCCGGCACAGAGCCTAACTCCAGGCCTCATGCCTCCCCTTCCCTGCCTGCCTCCGGAGGGATCTACCAGCCATGCCCAGCGGTGACTAGGCCAAACTACCCATCATCTGTTAGAGGACTAGCCAGGCCTTAAAAGGCATGGGTCAGACGGAGGCTGTGGCCTTAGCCTGTAAAACTGCCTGGCAGCCAACACTCCCTCCCAAAGGCAGCGGTGCGCTCCCAACCTGCTCAAGGGCTCTCCCTGAGGACAGGGACAAACTCCGGTGGCAAGAGACAGATGCCAGGAACGAGCAGGCTCTTCCTGGGTGTCCAGGTTCCTTTCTGTTCGGCCACGGTTACCAGCAGCATAGCCGTAGGCACCCGACTCGCTGGGCCTCTCCTCAGCTGTGTACCAGTGGTGGTGCCACCACCCTGCTGGGCACTAGACATGTGGCTGCAGGGACAGCTGGGCCCAGGGGAGGGCAGTGGGAGGCCCAGTGTGGGCAGGGTACGGTGCCCAGACACAGGCCCATGTGGTAGTAGCCAGAGCTGGGCTGTACCTACAGACTATCTCACCCCTTAAAAACACTCTTATTCCAAGACAGGAAGCAAGACTGGGACCTAGGCTGCTGCTCTCCACAGCTGACCCCAGAACACAGGGGCTGACATCCCTGGAGTGCAGACTTGTGTCCAGAGGGAAGGAGAGTGTTGGGAGGAAAGACTAACGGGGTACCCTCGTGGGTCTGCATGGGGTCTCCAGCTCTGAGGGAGCCAGCTGTCAGCCTTCTCCAGGACATCAGGGGCGCGGGGGGACAGGGGGTGTAATGAGAGGAGGTAGCCTGCTGAAATATTCCTATTGATTTCGCCTTCTGAGTTTGAAGGGCACCCGGTCCTACCCCACGAGGCGTTGGAGGGCAGTCAGGCTGGAGGTCCCGGGGGCAACACCCTGGGGAGTGGGGGAGGCTGGTGAGGGGCTGAGGCAGGCGAACATCAGACCCTGGAGAAGACGCCGGGGGACAAGGAAACGCCGCTGCTTTTCTTTCATCATCCCCAAAGCCCATCACTTCTAGGTAGCCTCCAAGGTTATCTGTGTGTCCATCTGTCAGGGCCAGCCTATGGGTGAGGCCGCTGGCAGTCTCTGGACCCAGGCCAGTTGGAGGAAGGGGGTTGGGGTGGAGGCAAAACAGCCTCAAGTGAGACCCCAAGAAAGCTATGGTGGCCGGGACAGGGCTCTGCTACATGTGGCCTACCGCACAGGAAGGCTGAAAGGGAAGTGCCAGCTCAAAGACAGCCACCTCTGCCTGTTGGCTACCGCTGGGCTGTGCAGAGAGCAGGTGTGTGTGTTTGGGGGTGGAGGAGACCCCCACATGGAGGGGAATCCCACAGCAATGAGTAGGGGCATAGGGTCAAGTTCTCGGGTTTTTCAGGCATAGACAGAGGCCAAGTTCAGCTGTTTGGGAACTAAATTGGCTGGGGGTATAAGGGGAGGACGAGGAGGCAGCCCTCAGCCCCTCTCGGAAGAAGGGTCTCCCAGCAGAAGTGACAGGAGCCGCATCTCGGCCCCATTCCCTGTGATGCAGGCTCTTCAGGCAGTGTCTGTCCAGGGGATCTGGAGGCCAAGAGGCCCAAGAAAAGGAGGTGTCACTATGTGGGACAAAGAACAGGGGTGCAGAGGCCCCGTCCCTCTCCAAACCTGAAAGCTCAGAAGATCACAGCATTTGGGGAGTGCCCAGGAGGAAAGGAAAGTGGCCGCCCCTGTCTGCCTGGGGCAGGGCAGGCTCCTTCCTGTCTCCCATGAACCAAAAAGAAGCCGAGGCCCAGGGCCTCCCTGCCCCCAGCAGGGCCCCTGGCCCCAAAGGCAGCTAAATTTTCTTGGGTTTTCGGCCGACTTGATAATAGTAGTAAATGCTGATGGCGACGAAAAGGAGGCGGCTGGCCAGGAGCAGCAGGATTCCCAGGGTCATGAGGCCCGTCTCGGCTAGTGTGGCAGTGACCACTGTGGGAGAAAGGCCAGGAGGGGACAGAGGTCAGCGGGGACATGTGCACTCCTCCCCACCACAGGCTGGCATGCTGATCCGGGAGCCCTGGGATAAGCGCCTTGCTGGCTTTGCCCTGAGCCGGGGTCCTGCCAGCTGTCTGACCCCACAGACATATTTGTTCTGATGTCCCCCACATGACAAGGACTAGGGCATGCGGGCGAAACCAGTGTGCGCTATTGCACCTGTGCTGGGGTGTGCGAGGCAGCAGGTGCACGTGGGGGGTAGGTTGTGGAAAGGCACAGGTATGTGTTCAGGAAGGTACAGGAACGTGCTAGGCGTGTGAGCACAGGTGTGCAGACACACAGGTAAACACAGGAATCCCTCCCCCTCGGACAGGTTCCATCACTTCCTGGGAACCCAAGTGGCGAGAGCTGGAAGTTGGGGGCCAGGCTACACTGCCTGCAACCCGCCTTCAGCCTCCCTCCTGCCCTCACTGCCCAAGAACTGAGGACTCACCCAAGAACTGGACCCCGAAGTAGCAGGCTTCCGTGAGCAGCGTCCATCGAATGATAACCTTCTCAGCCGTGTAGAGAGCGTTCCACATGATCAGGGAGATGCCTGGGTGGGGACAAAGAACCGGACAGCCTGACCCACCCACGCCCTCAGCGCAGGGGCAAGGGGCATGCGCCCCCTCCCTTTGGCCCTCCACTGCGAGGGAGCCAGGATTCGGACTTCCACGTCTCCTGCCCCCCACGCACGCTCCTCAAATTAAAACTCGTCCGTCTGTCCTGTCTTGTTCCCTCCAGGTTCAACTCAGCTGCTTTGGCCATAAGCTTGTTCCTGTTCATGTAATTCTCACTCACCACCGGACACTGGGCAAGTCAGGTCCCCTTGTGGGGACTCAAGTCTTTTCGTCTATAAAATGGGAAAACTGAGCTCTAGGTACCCTGCCCCTATCAAGTTCAGCTATGATTCTGGGTTTGATGGGAGTCGAGGAGTTAATGGGTTATTACCTGGTCCTACAATCACGTTTTCTTTCCAAATGGGTTCCTTGGAGACAGGAAACCTGAGCCCATTAAAGAATCATTCTAAGGAATTCCCCAGGAGTGGGAGAGATGGGTAGACCATATTTCAGGGGAAGAACCCCCTACTTAGCCTCTCCCAGGCCCAGCTTACCCAGCTCTAGCTCTCCCGCTAGTGGCTGGATGGCCTGAAGCCATCCTAGTCTCCACCACTAGAGGTAGTGGAGCTGGCCCTTGACAGTTGAGTAGAAGTGCAATGGGCCCAAGACTGGGAAAGTGCGTGTGCAAAGGCACAGAGGCCTTCTGCAACTGGGGGTGGGACTTTGTGAGATGTGGCTGGATGTGAGGGAGGTAGGTTTGGGAAGGCTGGCCAGATCCACCCTACAGATGACCCTAAATGCCAGGTGGAGGAGCCGGGACTTTCTTCTGCAGGCAACAGAGAACCACAGAGCGCTTTGGAGAAGGAGAGGGACACCATCAGTGCTAGGCTTTTAAAGCTGTTACTCAGCTTCCTAATAAGCACTGTGTGTGCCTGAGATTGGCGAGGAAACAGACGTGGTTCACCTGAGAGGCCCAAGGGCGTGAGGGGTTCTGCAGACACCATGTTGATTTTGCCTCCTCTTCTAAGCTGTAAGGCCCTTGAAGGCAGGGCCTGGGCCTCATTCTTCTCTGCATCCCAATGCCCAGGTGGGGCACTGCACCAGCAAGCCCTCAGTTAAGTGCTTATGCCAGGTGATAGCAAAGACAGAGCCCCAGTCCACTGGGTGCATTCTACCAGTGGCCACAAGATGGCAGCATACACCCGGCAGAGACAGACATCAGCGGAAGGGCGAGCTCTAGGAAGGGGAGCCCTGCACAAAGGAAGGTTCCCCTTGGCCCCCTAGCTGACCATCACCTCCCCCAGAGTCTGCCCCAGCAATACTCACTGAGGATGGCACCACCATAGAGGCGGATGGGGGTCTTACTGGTCACCTGGGCTCCATCAAAGACCGCGTCATAGAGCTGGTCGGGGAAGGCAAAGGCCTGTGGACGGCGGGCGGAAGGCATTTGCTGTTGAAACTTCCCAGGACGTCTTCCCCCAGGAGCAGGGGCAGCATCCCTGGACAGTCCAGGGCCAGGCACTTGATCGCCCCCACCCCTCCATGCCAGGACAGAAGGAGCTGGGGTTCCCAGGGGCAGGGAGGCAGAACTATGGACTTGGGATCTAGGATGCGCCAGGACGGGCAGGCACAGCTGGGACGGGTGTGAGGAGCCAGCCAGGGAGCCCTGACGGATGGGGCTCAGCATGATGGCTATGTGGGGAGAGGCAGGGGAGGCGCCCCACAGAGGCCCAGGGTTCCCCAAGGGTGGAGTGGGGGCTCACCATGATGGCAATGCCAGAGAAGAGCACAGCAGAAACAAACTGCCAGACCCTGGGAGGCATTGAGAGGAAGGTCAGCCATGTCCCTTGCCGCCACCCCCAGACCCTAGGGGACCCTCCCCTCTCCAACCAAGATACCCAGGGATGGCTGGTTTGGGGGCAAGGAATGAGATGGGATGGAGTCAAAGGCAAGACCACAGGGGCAAGGCTGATGAGATGGGGGTCTTACACAGCCCCTCCCCATCACCCTGGCCCCAACACATAAATGCGCACCTCAGCCCCAAAGGCTCCCGAACCGCAAACTTGATTTCATTGCCCAAGACCTGGCTGATCTGTGGACACAGAGGAGTCAAAGGCAACCAGAGTGAGGCCATGCTCAACATGCCTAGCCCACTCACCACCCCCAAAGCCTCCTGGCACGTCCCGGGATCCCCCTGGGACCTCTGCTTAGCCAAAGGGCCACCCAGGCTGGGAGCGACACCCTGAGACCAACTCCTCACTGCCTCCCTGAAACCAGGGCTTACGGAAAGGGGAAAACAAGGTGGCTGAGAATGAAAGCTCAGGGTTCTGCTCGATGTGGGCTTGAAGCCTGGCTTTGCCACTTACTGGTGTGGCCTCAGAGCTTCGGTTTCCTCGTCTACAAAATGGGTTAATAACTTTATCTGCATCTCCCAGGACTAGCAAGGTTAAATAATGCGGATCAAGCAGCTGGTACAATAACAAGCATGTAATCAGCATGCACTTAATTGTAATAATCTGTTTTCACTTTTGTTATTATTTCCCTAACATCTCCATTAAGCTTCTAGACAAAGGAGCTAAGTCCTGGGGCACCTGCAGCTGTATGGGCCTCAGCTTCTCTCTCCCTAAAAGGGGGGGCCCGACCTGCCCCCCAAACTGGTGCTCAGAGGTAGACCCCGGGTGTGGCTGGCGCAGCGCCCCTGTCCTGAGGCCCACCTTGGAGCGGTGCACCTCCCCGTCGTCGTCCTCACCGCCGACACCCAGGATCTTGCGTGTCTTCAGGCGGCTCACGAGGTCCGTCTGGCTGTGCTTTTTCATGAGCGGTGGGGGCTGCTTGGCCGCCATCTTGTCCTGGCACCCGGCCTCTGCAAGGGCTGCAGGGAGACACCAGCCTCAGGCCACGGATCCTGCCCGGCTTCCAGACCTCAGAGCGTAGCCAGAGCCCAGCCCCGGGCCTGCTGAGGCCTCCCGCTAAGCCTGGGGTGGATCACAGGACAAGGACTCTGAGGACTCAGGCTCAGTACCCAGCTCCTAAGCACCCAGCTGTGTGACGAAAAAGAGGGAGTCACTGCCCTTTTCTGGTCTCAGCTTCCTGGATAAGCGTTTGGAGGGAGACCACACCAAAGGTTCCTGGGAGAGAGGGGTAAACGAAGGCTTGGGGTCAGTCAGACAAACAGGGTTTAGAAGAGGGAAGAATGGGCCCAGGCCTGGGGCACGGGTTCCTGAGCCCTGGGGTCCAGGCTCCCAATTGAACTTTTGCCCAGATTAATTCCTGCTGCCCAGCAAGCCTTCCCTCTGTCCCTCCCTCATATCCCTGAGACAACCTCCTTCAAACCTGCCAGGGCTGAAGGAAGGGAAGAGGACTCAGGAAGGATGGCCAAGGGTGCGGGCAGGGCTTCCGGCGGGCCAGGCCTGTCCCCTCCCTGTCATCAGCGCCCACCCCCAACCTCTCCGCCCACCCACGAACCTCCACAGCCCCATCCTGGGCCAGGTCATAAGCACCTACTGTGTGCCAGGCTCCGTGCTGAGCAATCAAGATGCAGAGACGAGTCCACTGCCCGTCCTCACCTCCAGTCAGCACAAAACCTATGCAGAAGGGAAGGAGTGGAAGCCGCCGTGAGGCAAAGGCTCGGGAAGCTGGCCGGGGGTGGCACTGGGCTCCTCTAATCCCAGTCTGTCTGCCCTGCAAGATGCGTGCTGTTTATACCCATTTCACAGATGAGGAAACCAAGTTCAATGAGGTGCCCGAGAAATGGGCTGAATAATGGCAGTGCCCCGCCCTCCACGGCTCGCCCCACCAGCACCGGATCCCTCCAGCGTCCCATCCCACCCGCAGCCACCCTCTCTCTGGCAAGGCAGGAAACCACCTTCCCTTACAGACAAGGCTCAGAAGTCACCTGTCCCAGTGGCCCTCCTAAACTCCCTGACCCAGTCAGCCCCTCACGGGTCAAATGAGGGCAGCAGTGCTTTCCCCTCCCCCACACACGCCTAAGGACGTCAGGTGACTGGGGGTGGCCGAAAGGCAGCTCAATGCCCCCTGCCAGTAGGTAGGGAGGCGCCCAGCTCCACCTGGGAAGCCAGGGTTTAACCACACTGCTCCTTGGGGACCTACGTGCTGTCACAGCACCTCAACCACTTGGCACCACCACCTTACGCATCCAGATAGGAGCTCCGATCAGCCTGGCATCCCTTTTGCTGCCAGGTGGGCCCAAAAGCCATTGTTGAGGACAGCGAAGGGCTGGCCCCCTCACCCGTTCCTCAGCGAAGGAAGCACCTGGTGGCCTGGCCCTCGCCCTTCCTCTTCCGGCCTCCCCTCTGGCCTTGTAGGTTTTTTTGTTTTGTTTTGTTTTGTTTTGTTTTGTTTTGAGGGCAGTGTCACTGGCCCTCATATGTGAGACCGAACCAGGGCTGCTAGCTTCCCAAGCCAGCGCTTAACCACCGCGCCACTCGCCCGGCCCTGGCCTTGTAGTTTTAGATTACATACAGCAAAATTGACCTTTTTTGTTGTAGTTATATGAATTTCAGTACATGGATAGATTCGTGTAACCACCACCTCCAACTCGGAACAGGGCCGTTGTCTCACCCTCACTCTGTCGCAGTCACACCCTCCCCTCACCTCTAACCCCTGGCTCATCTGCTGTCTGTCACTACAGTTTTCTTTCTGTTTTTTTCCAAATGTGTCCTATGCGTATTAATGCAATCACATCGCCTAGAACCATTTGAGACCAGCTTCTTTCTTTCAGCATAATGCCTTTGAGATTTATCCAAGCTGTGTGCCCGACACAGTGCACTCCTGATTACCACAGAGTAGTAATCAGTGGGACAGGTGTACCAGTCACTCACTGAGGGACATCTGGGCTGATTCCAGAATTTGATGATTATGAACAGAACTGCTATACACATCCATGAACCGGCTTTTGTGAGACCATAAATTTTCATTTCTCTAAGGTAAATACCCAGAAGTGGGATGATATTGAGTTAGATGGTAAATCCACAGTCCACTCTAGGAAAAAGTGCCAGACTGTGTTCCACAGGGGTGACCCATTTACCCACAACGCACAAGTGTTCCAGTTCCTCCACATCCTGGCTCACACCAGGTAGGGTTAGTCCCCTTGTGTTTTTAACCCTCACCCAGGCCAGCCATGCTGCCTAACTCAGTGCTTACTGGCTGAGTGACTGGAAAGTCACCTCACTGCTCTGAGCCTCAGTTTTCCCCATCTGGGAAATGGAGCCGAAATTCCCACCATCTAGAGATCTCAGGGCAGAACATGCAGTGCAGCCGCTGCACATTTAAATGAAGAAAATACATTTAGTGAGGATGTGCTGTGAGCCAGGTACAGGGTGGTGGGACAGAGCACCTGCCTTTAAATAGCCCACAGCCTGGGTGGCAAGGGGTTGCTGATCTGTCAGCCATCAATCAGAGCAAGTAGCTTCTCTGAACCCCAGCGCTCTCATCTGTGACACGCACACAAGTGAAAACCCTTACTCTTCCCCTAGGGCTGCTATAAGGGGAAACAAAATAATGGACAGGAAATGTTTTATAAAGTGCCAGTTAACTGCTTAACCTGATGGTTAAGAGCTTAACTGCTGATGTCATACTCTGAGTTCAAATCCCAGACCTACGGCTTCCTAGCTGTGTGCCTGTGGGCATGTTACTTCATCTCTCGGTTCCAGTCTTCCCATCTGTTGTTGGGGAAATAAAGGGTCCTACCTCATGGGGATGTTGTGAGAATACAAAATGTGATCTCCATGAAGCGCATGGGA
Organism: Aselliscus stoliczkanus; assembly: GCA_033961575.1. Taxonomy (NCBI): domain Eukaryota; kingdom Metazoa; phylum Chordata; class Mammalia; order Chiroptera; family Hipposideridae; genus Aselliscus; species Aselliscus stoliczkanus. The sequence continues at coordinate 121,667,295 of CM066736.1, forward strand.
CGACGCCTGGCCCCTGAAAAGTGCTCAGTTGAGATGGACACTTAGACACTCTCCCCCTCCCCCTGTTCCCCCATGTGGCAGTAGCTCTGGGGTAGAGGTCAGAGAGGACCAGGAGAGGGGCCTAACCAGCATTTCCTAACATCTCCACCCCACAGGGCAAAGCCCCCAGACCTCAGTCCCATGGCATAAAGGCTGACACTCAGACCACAGCCCACCAGGCCTGGGCTATGTCCATGACCCCAGCTCAGAGGACCAGCTGCCTCCCTCTGCCGAACAACCCCTCCCCACCAACACACAAAGTTCCCCTGCACCACAGGCCTGAACCACAAAGCAAAGGCTGTGAGGTGTGGCAGTGCCAACCTGCTAGGGCCGGGTACAGAAAGGGACTCCATCTGACATTGGCATCATCCGTAGAAGGGACAAGTTTTATCCGCAGGTACTGCCATCAAGTACCTGGGCTGGTGGGACCCACTCTGGCCACCCCAAAGCCCAGCCCCAGCAGCGAGCTCACCACCAACAAAGGGCCCTGGAGCCTCCCGGGGAGAGTGAGACCTTGAACTTGATCTCCAGGGAGTGGATCCCCGGCACCTGCCTCTGCACAGTTAACTGCTCGAGCACTGAGTTCTATCCCTCCTTTGCTTGCAGGGCTGGGCCCAGCCCGGGGAGGGGAGGCGGGCAGCTGCAACACACCTATATCCCCCAGACCCTAAACATATCCCACCCGTAAGACAAACCCCACACACACACCCCTCAGATCTGCCCTTGAACTACCTTCCCCTTCAAGGCCACTCTTGTTTTAGGCCTGGTCCCATTTTAACCCAAGAGGATGGTCCCATTTTAACCCAAGGAATGTCCTCCTTCCATTCCCTTCCCTGCATCTGGCTGGACACTGGCCGTGGGGCAGCAAGGTCTAGGTTCGAATCTTGATTCCGCCCTCTTACTAGCTGCGGAGCTTTAGGCAAGTCAGCACATGTCTCCCAGCCTCAGTTTCTGCCCCTGCGAAATGGGGGTAACGAGAATGTCCACTTTGCAGATGTGCTAGAGAATAATACAAAGAGGGAGTGCTGGCAGTGCCTGCAGCGAAGTGCCCTGCCTGGGACAGGCCTGGCCTGTTCTCCTATTTTCTTTTCTGCATTCAGCCACGCACAATGGAAAAAGCCTGCCTGGCAGGGCTGTCACGCTTCCTTTCCCAGGCCCAGCTGCCATCTGAAGGGCCCCAGGGCTTCCTCAGGTGCCAGGTTTCCTGAGGCCAGGGGAAGGTGTGAGGAGGAGGGCGGCCTCGCCCCCCGCCCCCCCACTGACATGCTTACTTGGGAGGACCTGCGAAGCACGAAGCACGAAGGAAGAATGTGGCTTGCAGCCCCCCGGACTCAGAGTTCATGCCCCTCTGCAGTCTGCCCCTGGCCGGCTTCTCTGACCTCAATTCCCAACAAAGCTGGCAAGTCACTGTCCTTTTAACAGTTTCCGCTTCTGAATCACTGCCCAGGCAGGAAGGCCCTCCCTGCCCTCCACTCCCCTCACCTGGATGGTCCTTGTTCTTCACATTTTTGCATGGCCCCTCTGCCAGAGGGTCTCCCCAGGGCAGTGCTCTCCTGCCTCTGGACTCATGGGTTTCAGAGTAGGTGGCCACTGCTACTTCCAGCCCATACTCTTGGTCATGTCATGGGCAGTTGGCCTCCCTGAGATCCATTAATCTGAAGGCAGGGCTGGGAGTGCCCATCTGAGTCTTCCTACTGGGCCTGAGTGCACAGTGGGCACTTTATCAGCACAGGTGAGTGAGTGACAGTTGGGCAAGGCAAGCAGGTCTCCCTATCCACCCAGAACACCCAGGATCACACTCAGTGCAATCTGGCAGGGCCCCAGGGGGAGGCTCTGTTCCAAACAGACACTGCACGGGGCAGAAAGCTGAGGCCCAGAGTGGGCAGGGTCTGCCCCGGATACAGGTGAGCTGGTGGCAGAGGACCGCAGGAAAGGGGCTTTGTAGTCAGGCAGGGCTGGGTTAGAGTTTGGACTCCCCCTACTGGCCAGGTGGCCTTGGACAAGTGGTTCATGGGGTGCTAAAGACTTGAGGAGGGCCGGACGACTGGCTCGTTGGTTAAGAGTTAGTTTAAGGGTGCGAGCTCTGAGCAACAGGGTCACCAGTTTGATTCCCACATAGGCCAGTGACGCTGCACCCGAGCTGCGCTGCCGCGGAGCTGCCAACAGGTGGCAGGATGGCTCAGCTGGTGAGAGCATGTGCTCCTAACAACAAGATTGCCTGTTCAATGGTGGGCTACATCAGACTGAACTTGGCACCTTAAGCTGAGCTGCCGCCCAGATGGCTCAGTGGATAGAGAGTGCGCTCTTAACAACAAGGCTGCTGGTTCAACTCCTGCATGGGATGGTGGCTACGCCCACCCGCAACTAAGATTGAACACAGCACCTTGAGCTTAGAGGCCACGAGCTGCTGACAGGCAGCCGGATGGTGACTGGCGCCCTCCACAACGAAGATTGAAGAACAACAACTTGGCTGGTCCCCTCCCTAATTCCCCAACACTTCCCTCCCCCAATTCCCCAATTAAAAAAAAAAAAAAAAAAGGATTCTAGGAGAGGTTGTAAACACTCTCAAAAAAGGGCCATATACGGTTTGCCCTGGACATGCTGGGGTTAGAGGTCTGGGTGAAGTTTCACCACCACCACCTTCCAAAGCTGAGGCCAGCACTAGAAGGTGAGTACCAGGGGGCCAGGTTTCCCTCTGCAGGGCCTGGGACAGTCCCTGGCACCTGAGCTCAACAAATAGTTGTGACAAATTAGTGAGTTGAGAGAGGGGTGCCAGAGGCCAAAGTCTGACCCCTTGCAGCCCCCTCCCCCTTCAGGTGCTGTGACGTCAGAGGCTGGGGGAAAAAACACCCCCAAAGAGCTCCCAGTGGCAGTAAAAAGACAGAGGGGCCACAGCTGGGCAGAGGCCAAGCAAAGCGCCCCGAAACTGTGCCAGGCATGCAGGGAGAGGCTCATTGTGGGTGAAAGTGTCAGGGGTTGATGAGAGAGTAGGGGGCGGTGTATACTTAATGATTGGTAAACTTGGGCTCAAACCCCAATGCTTTATCTTAATTGTGCTGTGACCTCAGGAAAGTTTCTCAACCTCTCTGCGTCTCTATTTCCTCCTTTGTGAAACCACACTACTACTTAGCTCACAGGGCTGTGACGAGGCATACCGAGAAAAGGCAGTCGAGCTTCCAGTCACCTGGTATGTGCTACGTAAAGGACGGCAATTAGTAAGATGATGGGGAGGCTGCGGCCCTGCTCTGGAAGCTGAGCAGATGGGGCCGGGGCATCATTCTCATGGCCATGCTAGAGGACCTCTCCCAGCCCCCTGCAGACTTCCCAGGGAGCCTGGTTTCCATAGAAACGGGTGGACTACAGAGCTGTCCCTGTCACAGAACCTGACTGGCAGGGGAAGGGGGAAGGAGAGGAAGGGGCCCGGGACCCAAAACACCCGCCAACTGCTGAGCCTGTGATTCAGGGGGCCGTCACTGCTGCTGAGTGTGGCAGCCAAGAGCCACTTCCTTTTCAAACAGGACCCTCTGCAGGAGGGGCAGCGCACCTGTCCCTCCCCATCTGGGAAGGAGAACTGCCCCCAGGGGCATCTGCCCCGGGGCTGGAGGTGGGGGACAAGTACCTCTAAGACCAGGAATTCCCTGTAACCCCATCACAACCTCCATGAGATTGGCCGTATTATCACCCCCCATTTTACAGATGAGGAAACTAAGGTCAACGTGACTTATTCAAGCATCTCTTGGAATGAGTGGCAGAGCTGACATTCACGCCAAATTAACTGCTTTAACGACATCCTGAGGGGTGCTGGGGTGTGTGCCTGTGTGTATGTGTGGGAGGGGTGGCGGTGGGGGGCACTGTTTGGTGACCCTGGCCTCCACAACAACTAAGCTCTAAGCCATCTTTCCCGTTGCATCTCCCCTTGAAAGTCCCTGGTGAGTGTCCAGCCTCTGACCTCCTCCCTGGGGGTCCAGCCTCCTTGGGTTATAGCCTATGACTCCAGCAGGACCTGGGAAAGTCTGCAGGGAGACCCATTGTTCTGTTATCACATTTGTGCAAAATAGCTGGAAATGGAGTTTGGGACAAGGCAACACCAGGGGGCGAGGGGCAGTGAGAGACTCAGGTCCCTGGCCAGGGAGAAGGGGAGGCAGGGAGAGCCCCAACAGGCAGCCAGAGCCTACACCATCCACCCTGTGGTCCTTTTCTGGGGCAACCCATCACCCCCTTGGGCAAGATGGGGTCTAAAGACCCCTAGCCTAGAACCTGCCACCTGGGCCCTCGGGCAGAATGAATCTTGGGGTGCTAAAGGGACCTGTGTTCACATCTTGGCTGTGCGTTACTAGCCCTGTGCCTCTGGGCAGATGACCCTCTCCATGCCCTCGTTATAAACGGGGGTGCAAATACCTGACTTACTAAGTTGTGGGTGGGTTACAGCCAAACTAGGAAATCACAGGACACAAAGGAGGCTTGATGGACACAGCTGTATTATGGACATTATCACAGCGGCCGCTGGGTGCAGGTGGTTGGGGATGGGCATCTCAGGGCCCACAGGCTAAGGGAGGACGCGGAGGCCAGGCTGCCATGCAGCGAGTAGGGCTTCCTTGCAGTGTGTCCCTGGAGAGGGTAAATTATTCTCAAGGCCAGGCCAGCCTTAGTCAGCCTTGTCTCCCAAGTAGCCGGTGAGCCAGTCGGGGGCGGGGCTGCATCATCCATCTCTGTCATATCCCACCGTCGCCTCCCACCATCACCCCGGGCTCAGTGTCCACAAGCTGCTGCAAAGGGTAAGAATGACAGAGTAGAGCTGGCAGGGAGAGGAGGGAGCATGATGCAAATCCTGCAACAAAGCTCTGTAGTCAAAAAGGGATGCCATGCCCCGTTTCCACAAACCTCCAGGAAGAGGGGAGCTGGCAACAGGATTCTCCCAAAAGCTGGAAGGCTGACTGATCGGGGAACCCTGAGTCACTGGGCTGAGGCAGGCCAGCTGATTCTGCCATCACAGGTAGCCAGGGCAAGACTTTGGGACTCAGTTTCCTCATCTGAAAAAATGGGACTGTGGTCCCGGCTATGACATTCATGATTTAGCTTCCATACCCTGCGGTCCACTAGCCACACTCTGGCAGTTCAAAAGGCCCTAGTTCCAGCTGCCCCCATCACCCCTCTCACTGCCTCCAGGGACAGGGACACACATGTTCTTTCTCTCTCGTCTTTTGAAGGAATCTAATTTCCAGAAAGCCAGAGAAAAGCCCAAACTTTCATCACAAACAAATATCTCCAAAGTGTCAGGGACAAAAAATAAGCATTGCCTGCTGTGTTGGAGACGGGGAAGGGTAAGACATCTCAGAAGCAGGGTCGGGCCTGGTTAGTACTTGGATGGGAGATGGGAAAGGGTAGGGCAGGGCAGAAGGCCAGGAGAGGACATCCCTGGAGGCCTGTCAGGGGTCGAAAACTACTGCTGTGTGTGAAGGGCGGGGCGGGGGGTGGGCGTCCAGCCATCATCGTTTCCTCCAGGAGTCACTGAGAGGGCTTTCCCTGTTCCTACTGTCACTCACAAACGGCAGGGCCCATGGAGAATTCTGTCCTTTTCAGGCCAGAAGTAGGCCAGCCTCTCCCTTGGCCCAGTGACCATGTCAGGGCCCTCAGAAGCAGCTGGTGCCTGTTGTGTATTCCCAGGGACAGCCTTGCTTCCGGATCTCATGCTGAGAGAACTCTTCTGAGAAGGCAGTGGACACATCCCTCTCCTCTCCCACCTCCCCCCACCTCTGTAAGCTGCTCGGGAACTCAGAGGGAGAGGAGAGGGGAAATGGAGGGGCGATTCCCTGAAGGGATGCACCACCATTTTGAGGCAACTTCTTCAGAAGCGAGTGGCGATCTGCCTTCTGGGTGGGTTGGGGGAGGCAGGTAGAAGGGTCCCTGTACTTTTCCCAGGACGCTGATAGGTCAGAACCACAGTCCAGGACTGACCATCTCTTCCAGGGTTTGGGGCTCTGGCTTAGTGTTTAAAGGAGGTCACAACGCAAAAGGCCTGTGTTTAATTCTGGCTCTACCAATTGTTAACTGCATGGCCTTGGGCCAGTGACACTGCCTTTCTTGGCCTCGGTTTTCTCATCTGTTAAATGGGTATAATAATGACATCTACCTCCCACCAATGAGAAGATGCTTAAAAAAACACCTAGAAAAGTACATGCTTCATAGTGAATGGTCAATAATAATGTTGGTATTATTCTCAGACAAGGAGAGTCAATTCTTTGCCTCAGTTTCCCCCTGGACCACACCAGCTTCAGAAGAGGTCCCCTTCCAGGCAACATATATAGAGTAGGGTGCTTACAAGAGGGTGACCACAGGAAGGAAATGGGAAGAGAGAAAAGAAGGGTCACTGTAGGTCAAGAGGAAGATGCTGCCCAAATGCACTAACAATACGACGGGCAGGGAGAACCTGGGGAGGGGGCTGGCAATGGACTGCAGAGATATGGAGCCCCTTGGGTTACTAAGCCTGGGTGGTTCCCCTCCATGTCCCTGGTACTTGGCCAGGCCTGGCCCTGGGAGGGACACAACCAGTGCTGTGAATGAACGGTTGAGATGCAGGGTAAAGGGAAAGTATTTTGGGCCAGAAGTCGGAACATTAGGTACCCTACCTTGCAGCTGCCTCTCCTGGACTACATATTCTGGGGTGACTCATATGCTGTTTCTGGGCATCACTTCTCTCATCTGTGAAATGGGGAGGCTCCATCCCTTCTCGGCCAGTCTTGCCTCCTATCTCTTCCCCATGGCCTCACTCCACCCTCATTGCACTGGCACATTGCAAAGGTAAGAACCTTTCCTCAAATACAGGCAGCACACTCCAGCCTCAGGGCCTTTGCACAAGCTGTTCTCTGCAGGATCTTTATTTCCTGAAGTTATTTCCATAGCTCACTCCCTGAAAGCCTTAGCTCTCAAGTCACCTACCTCCTCAGAGAGGCTTCCCTATTTAAAATGGCAATCTCGGGCCGGAGGAGTGGCGTGGTGGTTAAGCGCTGGTGGCCCCGGTTTGGGTCCCACATGTGAGGGCCAGTGACACTGCCCTCAATAAAATAAAATAAAATGGCAATCTCACCCCTGGCCTTGACACTCAACTTTTCCTCTTTACCTCCCAATACACTACATAATTTGCTTATTGATTTTATTAATTATTTGCCCCTCTGCCCTTTAAGTGGCAGCTCAATGAGGGAAAGAATCTGTATTTTGTTCACAGCTGTCTCCCTCCCAGTGCCTGGAACTGTGTCAGGCACTTTGTTCACTATATCGTTTTTTGGTGGAGAGCTCACATTTTGTTCAGTAAGGGAAAGTAAAGAACAGTACAGGGCTGTGTGAGATATAATTGTACTCCCCCTCCAACCCGCAGAGGGGCAGACCCGGCCTCCAGCAGAGGACAGGGGTCTAACATAAGATCTTGGGGAATGGGAGGCAGCTGAGTGTGGGGCAGAGATGGCCTGGGGGCAGGGCCCTGCAGAGGAGAAGCCAGAGCAGGGCATCCAGCAGGTGTTCACAGCCCGATATGGGTAAAGGACTTTGGGCCTCAGCCCTCGGCTCCAAATTTGGAAGGGCTGATTAAGTTGATGGCATATGGGCAGCTGACTCCCAGGATATTGGGGCCAGAAGGGGCCTCAAGAACCAGACGGCCCATGTTTCAGACGGGATACCAGAGACACGGAGAAGAGACAATAGCTTATTTCCTAACAACCCAACAGGAAAAATCTTTCCTCCTGGGCTGAGTGTGGAGCTCTGGCTAAGGAATGGTCAGTGCCCCCTCCTGTCTCCAACAACCGCTCCCACCCCACCTCCAGTGTCCCAGGGATTTGCGGGCTGCAGGAAGAGAGGCCGCCAGGCACGGAGGTGGGCCCGCATCCCTGGAGCCCAGGGGACTCCATCCCTCTGGACCGCCCCGCCAGGAAAAGTTTGTCTGAAGGAAATCAACCAGGAAGCGCGGAGCAGCCTTGGCTTAGGATGACCCTCGGGGTTTGCGGCCTTCGCCCCGCTCCTGCCCCCGCCCCCAACGTTTCCGGGGAGAAACCCGCTCCCCTCCCGCCGAGACGCGGCGGCGGGAGCCGGGGACGGGGTGGGGGCGTCGAGGGTGGTGCAAACCGAGCGCCAGAACCTGGGGGCGCGCCGGGCGGGGGTGGGCGCGGTGTTCCCGTGGCGCCTTTAGAGGCCCCAGGACGAGTGCGAGCATTGTGCCGATGGCCGGGAACCCCAGCCCGCCCTGCGCCAGGCCAATCGCCCAGTACCGCCCCCTTCCTGCCGCGCGCGTGACTTGGGGGAGAGTGGGGGGCGTCTGTCTCCACCTGTGCTTTCCCCTACCCCGCCCCCAACAGCTGGGGCTTAGGCGCGGCTACCATGTCTGCCTGCTCCTCCACCCTCCCCACCGGCCTGCAGACTGGGGTCTCCCCGGTCTTGTTGCTCCCCGCTCCGATGGGTCCTTTATCTCCCACACTCAGCCACTCACCCACTTTCTAAGACCCCAGGCGGGGAACTCCGCGCTGCTGGGCGCCCCCGGATTCTCGCCCAGCATCCCTGCCCCCCCCCCACAGCGCCCCAAACCAAAAAGGTCGTTCCAGACTTGGGGGCCCCGGGAACTCCGCCACCTCGGACCGCGGCCCAGCAGGGGCTTGGCGGGGAGGAGGGGACTCGCAAGTTTGTGCAGCGCACTCCCGGGACAGGGGAACAATGACGGGGGGGGTGCAGATAAGGGGGAGCGGGGGCGGAGACGGAGGGGGAGGGGACGGAGAGCCGAGCGCGGCGACAGGAGTCAGACCCCAGCGCGAGAGACCCCGCTTTTCGCTCCGTTCCTCTGGCTGCGAAGCGGAGAGCGCGAGCCCGGGAGGGCTGAGGGCAACGGAGAGAGTCCAAGAGGGAGGAGCCGGCCGTGGGACAAAGCCGCGGAGAGGGAAACCGAGTCAGAGGGAAGGGCAGCGAGCGGAGAACGAGAATGGAGGAACAGAAGGGCTTGGGGAGCCGGGGAGGGGACCCCTGGGGTCCCGGCCGAATGCACCGGTGCCATGAGGTCCAGGAGCGCCCGGCTCGTGCGCACCGGGCGCTCACAGTCCCCTGCGGTCCTTGCGCAGCGCAGGCACCCGCCGGCCGGCGGCGGGAGGGGAAAGTGCGAGGTGCCCAGGCGGCGGCGGCGGGGAGCAAAACTTACGTTGCTAGCGCATGCTGGCGCCGACTGCGCGGAGCTGGCGTGCTGGGGAGCCTCCGGCCCTCGGGCGCTCACATGGCGTCGCCAGCGCCGGGCAGGACAGGGCTGGGCCGGGCTGGCTTGTGCGCGGCACCCACCGAGGCCGGAGTCCGCTCGAGTCTGGCGTCCCGCGCTGGTCCCTCCTCTCAGTGCCGCGCAGAAGCCAATGGCGCGCCGTCCCCTCCCACGCGACAGGCTGCCTCGCCCCCGAGGGTGGCCGCCGGGGCGGGCGGGAGAGACGGGTTGGGGGGGACCGGGCTCCGGGCTTCCCTGCTGAGGCTTTCCTGCGGCCGGCCGGCGGGGGGCGCGCTCACGCCCTGGGAGAAGGCGCTTGGGAATCCGAACTCCAGGCCCGCGCCGCCCAGGGAGACTTTCTTGGCGAGTTCTGAAGACTGTCCCTTTTGTGAGACTATGAACACTCCCAGGGTTTGGCAAACCACGCTGTCTTAGATACCTTTCGTGTGTAGCCCCCGGGGCCTAGGCCCGTGTCTACAACGGAAGGGACTGCTTGGCTGGGAGATACTCAAGTGTGTAGTGACACAATTACAGTGGTCACCTGCTGAGTGCCCTCCACGAAATGCCAAGCACCTTGTGCTCAAGGAGTTACAGGTTATTAACTCATTTGATTCTCACAACCATCTATGAGGTCGGGGTGACCAATCCCATTGTACAGATGGCTGTCATTAATGTTTGATTTTATTTAGCCTCCTGGCTTCTAGCCCAGGCCTACCCTTCTCTCCCCCTACTACGTAGGTGTGACTTTGCCAAGTAACATGACACCACCGCTACACACACACACACACACACACACACACGCACACACGCGCGCACACACACACACACCCCTTCATCTTCCACCCAGCCTCAGCAATGTTGCTGTAAATTGCACTGTCACTGACTAAGATCTTATCTGGGGCTCCTGGACATGTGGAGGTGGGAGAGGCACAGTTGTCAGATTGGGGGAAAGGTGGGTAAGAATAGGGTTTGGGAGTTTGGGAGGCTCTCTGGGAGCCTTTCAGCCTAGAAGAACCAGACTCCAATAAATAACCCCTCTTCCCCCACCCCCAAATTCTGGACCCATTTCCACCCCCTGTGACCAGGAATATGCTCAACCCAACTCCCAACCCCCTTCACCCTCCCTAGAAAACCGCCTGCATCTCTTCATCTTGTCTGATGGTCACAAATTGGGGGTGGGGGTGGAGGGAAGAGGAAGGTTGCTGACATGCTATATTTCACAAGACAAGTAAATGGCTCAGAGAGAGGTGAATGGAGCCCCAGGCATCTATCTAGCTGGGTGGGCATTTTGACTCTAGGTCTGAGTTCTATTTGCAGTAGCTCCTTAAAGGTGTATCAAGCAGACTCTGGAATCAGACTGCCCAGGTTCAAATCCAGGTCCAGCCTTCTGATGACGGTGGCCTTGGGCACACACAGATAGCAGCAGAAGAAACAGCTCACAATAACAGGCAAAGTGCTTGGGGGGCCAGAGTAGAAGGAAGAGACAATACCCATTACCCTCCCCCAGCATCCACTTTCCCTAAAGTGCCCATTAGGAGCTCTGTTCTCTTCCTTACTATACACTTTTCTAAAGTTATGTGCATCTATTTCAGGAACATTCCTTAGACAGCCCTTCTGCCCTTAACCTTTCTGAGTTACCTCATCTTTACATTGAACATAAAAAAGTTCACCTCGCTGGGCTACTGCGAGGATTAAAACTGGGCTGCATTAAAAATGTACCCCAAACCTAGGCAAGAAGAGGTGCTTGGCACATGGTAACAATGAGGTGTCATTATTTCGGATGCAGGAGAAGGAACGTTAACTGAGATGGCTTGAGAAGGGCGTTATGACCCTGGCTCTGCTTCTAACTAGTTCTGTGACCCTCTGCTGCACCTGAAACATGGACATATAAAAACACCTGCTTCTCAGAGCTTGTGAGAGTCAAGTGAGAAGATCAGATGAAAAAGCTTTGCAGGTTGGAAAGGCTGATTCCAGTTATTATCATTATTATTATGATTCTCATTATTGTGAAATGTTTCCCTCAAAGCCCCAGGAAGGGTAATGGAGCCAAGAAGGCCAGCTGGGAGAGGGTCACTCACCTCCAGCCTCCCACGGGAGCATGGGAGCAGCTAGGCTTCCATCTGCCCTGGTTCCCCTCAGCAGGGGTGGCCTCACCTCCTTAGTGTCTTGATGTGAGTTAGTGTGCCTAAGTGTGCCTGTGCAGGTGGGTCCTGGAAGGTCACATGGACACAAGGAATGCCAGTGTCTGTGGCCAGAAATCCCTTAGGATCATGAATTCCCCTGGGAAGAGTGCAAATGCAATTGGACTTCAAAGGTGCCAGCAGTGGGCCTAGTTTTGGCACCTGGGAGGTGTAAGAGAGAGCCTAAAGGGAGAGGCATTGGCCCTAGTCTTGGGGTCAGGACCTGGGAGTAGGTCTCAGCAGTGGCCCACATCCTGAGGATGGGGGGCACATAGAGGAAGTAGAGGAAGAGGATGTTGTCAGAGGCCCTTATGTTTGAGCCCAGGGATTTGGGGGCCGATGGATCTGGGTTCAAATCCAAGTTATGGGACTATGGGTCAGTGCTTTCATTTCTCTAAGCCTCAGTTTCCTGGTCTAAAATGGGAATAATAGTGGAGCTTACTTCCTCGGGCTTATTGGGAATTTAACGGAGAAGATGCACATAAAGCAAGGATCAGGCACATAGTCAATTATTGTTGCTGATATTAATAAGCAGCCCAGAAGGAGGGAAGGAGAGGGCCTCGGGAGATGCTGGTGCTTGGTAAACTGTAAAAGGTAACTCTGGGGTGAAAGTTGTCAGGCCAGGGTGGTTGAAGCTGCCACAAGGAGCATCATTTGGGCCAAAGATGCAAGCGCCATTGTCCTCGGGAGTGAGGCAGGAGGGCTGGGCTTTCAAAACTCCTGCTGGTTCGCCTTCCTGGTTCTCCTCACTGCCATCTAGAGCTGCCTTCCCTGGGAGCCTACTTGGTAAGAAGACCCCTGGGGCTGCCCCTTCGACCCCTGCTGACCCCAGGTTGAGCACAGCTTTGGGAACTGGGAGAAGCAGCCAGGAGCTCAGCATCTCTGCGGCAGGCCTCCCCCACACCATCCAGACCTCCTTCCCTTCACCCCACTCCCTCATGGCCACCCTCATTCTGGTGAATCATCCCACTGCTTACTGCTGCTGCTGCTGCCGCCCCAGTACCACAGAATGACAAGCAGCTCCTCACCAGGGGGAGATATCAGGATGGGCTGGGCGCCATAAGGTTCAGCCCTTCCCAAAGGAAGGATGTGACAGCTCAGGTCACATGTGACAGCTCAGAGGACCACAACAAGCCATTTCCTGCTTCCAATGGGGCAAGGCTTAAGGGGACAGGCGAGAGCAGGATTTGGGATTTGGACCATCCTGGGTTTAGGGTCAAGGCCCTAGACCTGGATAACTAGCTTCTTGGCCTTAGGCAAGTGTCTCAGGCTCTCTGAGCCTCAGTTTTTTGATCTGTCAAATGGAAAGAGGAAAATCATGATGACTCACAGGGTACTTGCAGGATTAAGTTTAAGTTCTGAGCTCAGGGCCTGGTTCAAAGTAAATGTTCCATAAATGCTCATTGACTTGAGGAATGAATGAACATATGGAAATGAAAGTGAGTGGGGATGGAGAGGGGTGCCTGTGGCTGTCTGTAAGAAAGCCATCCTCCACCAGCCAGGAGAGCCAGGGGGTTATCTGTGGACCTTGTATCCCAGATTCAAGACACCCATTGCTCTTTGTTTGTGTGAGGGGGACAGCTTCCACAACTCAGGATAAAATATAGACGATTCCTTGTGGGCACAGCTGACACTTGTAAGCCAAACAAGAGCCTCAGGCTGAGAGTCCAGAAGCTCTCAAAGAACAGGGTGTTTGTTACCTGTGCCAACAGATTATAATTCATAAAATCGCTTTGGAGCAGTGGTTCTCAGTGTGGTTACAGGGAACATGTTAGCAATGCAAATTTTCAGGCCTACCTTAGACTACAGAATCAGAAACTTTGGAGGGAGGGAGTGGCTGGAGCAACAGTCTGCATTTCATCAAGCCCTCTAGGAGCTTCTGATAGGAGTGAAAGTTTGAGAGCCATTGTTTCAGAGTTTGCAAAGCAGATTCCTGGATTCTCTCATTGAAAATGGTATGATTGGCTCATTCTACAGGTAAGGATAACTAGTCTCCCTTTGCCAGATAGCACCCATCATGGAAGTGGAACAGATGGGCCCAGAACCCATAGCGTTTGGGTCTGGAGTATTTTTGTTTGCATGCTCAGGATCAGACTGCTGACTCAGGCGGGGAGGGGAGGGCTCTGAGCTGAGGGGCTGCGACGGGGTGCTGGCTCCCTCCCATTTTCCCAGGAGTGGGGGCAGGTGGTGTTTGTGTATTATTCCCTTAAAGGTGCCCCAACCCAAATCTACATAAAAAAAAGCCCAGCCTGGCACTTTGAGGGATCGTTTTTATTAATACTCGCGGGTCGCTGCCGAGGCTGATTGCAACAATAAAGGCGGTCCCGCCGCTGCGCGCCGAAATATCTATATGTAATTGCTCCGTGGAAGAGCTAAGGGCCAGGGCGCCAGAGGCCCTGAGCGCCGTTGTCCGCGTACGAAAGGAGGGCTGGGGGCTCCAGTGGCGGGGAGGCTGCGTTCTGGGGTGCAGGGACTCTGAAGTTAGTGGCGGGGCAGACGGAGGAGGGAGCACCAGCCTAGGAGTTCTGGCCTGCTTATCCTGCATGCTTCCTCCTCCCACGCCCAGAAGCGGGTTAAGCCCTGCGTGGCTGGGTGCAGCCCTCTGTTTGGGACAAAGGAGCCCCCAGAGGCAGATCCCCTGTCCCTGGGGACCCCGTGGCTGAGCCAGGGCTACGCATCCCCCACTCACCACCGCCCCTCCTTGCCCCACCCTCATTCTAACTTGAAGGAGAGAGACAGAAAGACCAACACGCCCATCTTACAGATGGGGACCTGAGACCCAGAAAGCCTGGCTCCAAGCACGAAGAACTCCAGTCCCTGAAATCCTCTTCCAAAGCCCATGGTTTTTTTTCCCTTGTACCCCACAGGGGTTTTTATATCTGCCGTGAATCAGTTGTTGCCTCAGTTTTCCTAGTGAGAGTCAAAGTGCCAGAATGCTGTTGGTGGGGTGGAAAGTACCGTGTGCTCTCAACATTAGGAGCCTGGGGAAGGGGCTTGGCACAGGCAGCACTGTAGCTGGGATACCAGTGTCCACCTAGAAGATGGTGCCAAGGGCATGCCATGGCTGTGTCAGCACACCAGGCCCTGCCCCCACACTCCCAACCACTCCAGTGCTCCAGGCCTCTTGGCCTTTGCCCAGGTGGGCTCTGTGCCAGGAATGCCCTTCTCCCATCCACCAGGCAACCTCCTCTCTCAGAAGTCTTCTCAGCATCACCGTCCCCCCCCTACACACACACACACACACACACACACCACACACACACCAGGAAGCCTTCAAGGTTGTCCCTTCCAGCCCTGGGAGCGCCTGGTGACAGCACCTGACACATTGCATTAGGAGAGCCATTGTTTTCTGTCTGCCCCCACGAGGCCAGGAGCTCTGGGAAGGTGGCTCTGTGTCTGACTCTTCTTCATCCAGCTGCCCAGTCTCTTAGCACAGGGCCTGCCATACAGTAGACATTTCCCAGCACTGGGTGAATATGAGGTGAAGGGTGGAACGCTCCGATGGATTTAATGTTTGCTGACCATCATCAGACCCTCGCTTCAGATTTCCATAGACCTGCCAGTGGCTCTACCAACACCTAGCTGGGTGGCTTTGGGCAATTTTCGTAGCCTCTCTGGGCCTCTGTTTCCCCATCATTAAACAGGGATAATGGCAACCCCAGTCTCATCAGGCTAGTTAGTGTTTATTGAGCACTTACTATATACTGGGCAGCTATATGCTGTGTGACTTTTTGGCCTCTACATGCCAGCTCTGAAGAGGTAGCAACTATTGCTATCTCTACTTTGGAGATAAGGAAGGCTCCCAAATCACCAGCTGATAAGGGACAGAGTCTGGATTCGAACCCTGGTCTCTCTGCCTCTTGTGTTTCTAATCTCCCTTTCATAGGATTATTTTGACAATCAGATAACAAGTAGTTAAGGACTAGCATACAGTAGGCGCTCAAGAACGCTTATGCCCCTCCCCTGTAAGGCTTTCAGGGCAGCTCTCCTTTTGTCCTTCAGCGTCCCCCCACCCCAGAAACCTCTGGGCATTCTGGGGACCCTTCTGTGGGAAGGGGGCTGAAGGAGGGGGTTGCAGGAAGGCTTGGCAAGAGGAAGTGTTCTGGTTTCTGAGTATAAATAAATTATTGTTTTATATCCTTATATTAAGAGAAGGGCACAGCGTGCATTTGCCAATCCAAGCATGTGGGGCTGAAGCTTCCTCGAGTTTTGCCAATTGCTAAAATGTGTTTTCAGCCCAAGGCAGTAAACAGAAGCCCAGTCTGCCTGGCTGCCCCCACCGCCTTGGAGTGTGGGGGTACATCTGACCCCAGCTAGGCCTACAGAAGGAGCAGGTGTCACTGAGGATGCTGAGGCAGGCCGAGAGTCCCTATGGGTCTCCTTCAGGCCTTGAGAGCCTCACTTTACATAGCTGAATATGGGCCTATTACTAGTGCCCTGTCCATTTTGCAAGGTGAGAAAAGTGGCTGTAAAAGCACTTTGTACTCATGAAAATGTGGTTCTTAACATGGAGAGCAGTAAGAGTACCCAATTCCATTTTGCCCCTTCTGTGCCTCTTCGACTCAGCTGCCACCATCTACCCTAATGCACTACCTAACCCTAACCCAAGTCACTGTCATCTCTCACTGAAACTGCTATCTTCCCTCCTAACTGGTCCCCCAGCTCTTAGCTGTGCTTCCTCCAGGTCATGCTGAGCAGTCCGGGAGAGCTTTGACAAAGCTGATCAGAGATTATGAAACATGGCTTTCCCGGTTGCTTAGAATAAAATCCAGAATAAAAAGTCACTGTAGCCAGCATGGGCCTGCATTCCCTGGCCTGGCCCCCTCCTCTCGTTCCCTTCGCTCCAGCCGTACCACATCTGCCTTCCTAGTTCTTGTATCCACTGAACTTGTTTCCAACTTGGGCCCTTGGCACATGTTGTTTGCTTTACCTGGAATGCTCTTCCCCTCAGGCCTTCACAGTGGAAAGATCCCAGACCACACAATCATAGTAGGCCCCCATCACACACCTGCTTCTCTCTGTCTCATTGCCCCTATAGCATGTGCCACCATCTAAGATCACCTTTAAAATTTTAAATTTACCTGTTTCTTTTATCTGCCTCTTTGAGACTATCCGTTCCTTGAGGATAAAAACGTCCTTTGTCTCACTTATCCATTGTATTCCCAGCATCTTATTCTATACGTATTACATAAAAGACAACGGGAGAGAGAAGGGAAGAATAATCACTATTAATAAATGACAGTGTGGAGCTGAGCCATGGGGCGTTACTTTGATCGCAGGAGTGTTGCAGTGCACAGCCTGGGCAGCAGTACACAGCAGCCCAAGGGTAAAAGCCATCATAGCTCTCCCACTTCATACTGTTCCAGGCAAAACAAATGAAGGAATGAATGCCTGCCTACATACATTCATATATATATATACACACACATAAAATGTGTGATGAGTGGAACCCATTTCTGCATCAGAGAAGCTTGCCATCTGGTGGGAGAGACAGACATCTGAGCCGATGCTACTCCCAGCTGCCCTCTTGTGCGTTGCTCCGTCCTGCGCCTGGGTCTGTCCTGCGTGCTGTTCCCTCTGCTGGGAATTTATTTCACCACATGTGTCAGTTTTCAGCTGCCAGCACTTGGTCTTGCTTCTCTGGCCTCAGCTCATTTCTTCTGGAAACCTTTCGTGACTCCTGAATGCACCCCCACAGTCTAGCCCACGGTTGGGCCCTCCAAAGCAGCTCCCTCAGGGCATAGCAGTGGATTTGACAGCTAGGTTCTGAGTGCCCAGGGCTGGCTGAGAGCTACTTCTGGGCAGAACTGTGTTCGCTGCTGTATCTTTGTGCCTAGCACAGGGCTGGCACCTGGCAGGTGTCTGAAAATTGTGGGAAAATGTGGGGATGAGGGACGGGCTGCGAGAGCAGAAGTGGGCTCAGCCCCCCTCCTATACATACGCAGCTCTCTGGCTCACACATTAACTCCTGGGGTCCAAGGAGCCTGATTTAGAACCTCCGATGGGTGCATCTATCCTCTGAATCACCCCTCACTCACCTGCCGTTGGCCCCCAGCTCCCACCAAGGTCCAGAGCAGCCTGGGAGATGGTCAGAAGCCCCTGCAACCACCCTGGCCTCTCTTCCCTGCCCAGTCCTCCCACCCCTCTCTCTTTTTCTTTCTTTCTTTCTGCTTTGCTTCATACTCAATCCCCTCCCCCAGCCTGGTGAATGCAAACTGAAACGAGAAGGGAAAAAAGGCCCACACAGCACGTCAACAGTGAAAAATAACCAATTTAAGGAGTAATCGCTGCTGTAATGATTGTTGAAGTCCTGAGTCACTGCAGAAAATCAGGCTGAGGCTCTGGGACTCCCAGACTCCCTGAGTTGTGTTTCAGGCGTTGTCTGATGACCAGGACCTCAGCGTCTCCATCTGTAAAATGGAGGGAATAATACCAGCCCAAAGGAACTGACCAAATGTGGCCTTCACCTCATGGTTCTCCCTGGCAAGGCAATCAGACGTTAAGGTAGCATGCACAGCATGGGACATGTTTTTCCTACACATGTGGGAGGAATGCAGTCAGTACACAGGAGTGGAGGGGCTGGGGGGTGGTACCCAGAGAGGCTCACAGTTTAGGAGGTCTCAGGAATAGCTTCCTGAAAATGGTGACGTTTAACTGAGCTGGGAAGGACCATTGGGAACTACGGAAAGTGATGGAGGTATGGAAAGTCAGTCCTGGAAGGAGCTAGAGATGCATCTGGTCCCACACTCTTGCTTTACAGATGGGGAAACTGAGGCAGAGGACTGTGGGAATTGCTCAAAACCACCCACCTATTAGGGGCAGAGCCCAAATGCAAATTGACTCCTGTTCCCATCCTCTTGTTTTCTGATGTCAAACTAGCTCATAGTGACAATAAGGACAGCTTGTTGAATGCTCACTGATATCCAGGCTCTGATGTCGCGTGTGTGTGTGTGTGTGTGTGTGTGTGTGTGTGTGTGTGTGTGTGTGTTATTTCCATGTCTAAAAGCCATGAACTAAGGAGCCAGAAGTATTCAGCACCCAGCCCAGCTCTGGCAAGAGTTTACTGTGTACAGTTGACTTTGTGAAATTGTGTGCCTTTTGGGGCCTCAATATCTTCACCCTTGATATGGGGATAATTACTTCTGTCCTGCCCATGTCACAGGTGTTTAACCACATTCAGGCAAGAAATAAACAGAGACAACTGCCAGGATGGCAGTGTTTATAAGACTTTCTGGGAATCACCGGCTAAGTTTATCAAGAATGCAGATTAACAGGGCCCTCCCTCCTCAGGCTCTGGGGTCAGAATCTGTGACGGGTGAGGCCTGGGGATCTGCATTCGTTAATCCCCACCCCTTAGTGATTCTGATCATCATGCAGGCTGAGGACCTCAGCTGTGAGGTAGTGAATACTCATCAGTCTGGCTTATCCTCTGAGAAGCTGTGTGGCCTCAGGCAAGGGGTAAGTGCCTCCTGTGTGGACCTAGGGGGCTGGCCTGGTGGGGTCTGAGGATGTAGCCCTCAAAGGGCCTCTCTGAATGATCAGGGGTAGGGCTGGTTGGGCAGTGGGAAGTATGGAGGGCCCCAGGCCTGGCAACAGAGGCCTAGTGAGGTAGGGCCTAGGGCCTGGACTCTGGCACTGACCACTTCTGTAAGAGAAGGGCAGACCACAGCACCCCCACTTCCAGCTGGGCCTCAAGGCTCCTGAGCTCTGTGGAGCGGTGGCAGGTGGGCCATCTGCTCAGGCCTGGGGAAGGGAGGGCAGACACAGGCACAAAGCTGAATAGCCTCTCTGTTGGGACCCAGCCTGAAGAACAGATGGCCTGGAGGCCGCTGGCGGGTAAGGGGGCAGACAGGGGCCAGGCCTGCCTCCTCCCCACTGCCAAGTCCCAAAGTCCTCTCTTCCTGGGGGAGAAGGCCCCCAACAGACACTTATGGCAACAGCAGCCAGGAAGAAACAGGCTTAAGGGGGACTGGGGGGCCCAACAGCAAGCTGTTGAAGCAGCCTGAGAAGTAGGGATACACCTGCAGCTTCAGCTAGAGAAAGGAGGCCGCCACGTGGGGCAGGGAGGGGCTGTCAGAGCCACATCAGGCCCAGGGTAGCACAGAGCTCACTCCATCTAAAGCTCTCCTACCAGTTTTGCAGATGGGGATACTGAGGCCTAGGCAGAGGCAGAGGACCCATTCCATGTCACCCAGCAAGTTAGTGACAGAGCTGCGACTGGAACCCAAGTGTCCTGATTCCTGGATCAAGGCTCTTTCTACCACAAGTACTTCCTTTCTGGCTGCCTCCTCCCTCTCCCTTCTCCCTCCTCCCTCCTCTGCCATGGGCCCCAGGCTGCCTTCTTGGAACTGGCCCAACTACCCACCTGTGTCTTTGCTCCTGCCCTTTCTCGTGTAATGCATTCAAAACCCAAAGCAAATCCCCATCTTCTAAGAGCCTTGGAGCCTGCCATCCAGAATGAGAGGCCCATCCATGGTTGGCTTTGGGTGGTCGAGGCCAATCCCTTCATTGTAATTGAGACCCAGAAAGAGAAGGACATTTAGAAATTGTCCCCCCAATCTCCTATCCTAGCCATTCTCCTGTGCGTCAGCTTTCTTTAAAAATGTATTAAGGGGCCGGCCGAGTGGCGCGGTGGTTAAGCGCTGGCTTGGGAAGCCAACAGCCCCGGTTCTGGTCCCACATATGAGGGCCAGTGACACTGCCCTCAAAAAAAAAAAAATGTATTGAAAAGAGCTTTGCTTCACAGAGGCTATCAAGGAATCTGGTAAAACATAGGTCCCTTTGGGTCCCTTTCTCGATTGGAGATATTTTCTCCTACTTGCTCTCCAAGGTTTCCCAGAGAGTCAGATTTCATTTCGTTTGAGGCAGGCACTGAGCAGAAGCTGGGGTTGGCGCCAGGGGAGCAGCCACACCTGCTGACACCTGGGTGAGGCTGGTGGTTGTCCTTCCCCTGTGTGCCAGCTAATCACAGGATGATCAAGGTCTGCAAATTGCCTCACAACTGCTGCTGCCAGGCCTGACTGGAAGGGGCCTGAAGGGAGTGGTATAGGGGGAGGGGAAAGGTGTCCCCTTGGATAGGAGGGACCAGGTGTGAATCCTGGCTATGCCATTTACTACCTGTTGAGTTTGGATCAGTCTCTGAGCCTCATCTGTGCCTCCTTGTCAGCTTGGGACAACCCAGGAGGATCACAGGAAGATCATGTGAGCACAAACTCCAGTACCCAGAGAGGGTGAAGGCAGGTCTTAGCCCCGCCCATCACAGAGGTCCAGCGTAGGTGGCAGCATCCCTGCCCCCACCAACCGCACACTTCCCAGGGTGCCTCAGTTCACTTAGCCAAGCAAACCCCGATTCACCTCTTCACCTGTGTTTCTGGCAGTGCTTTCTGTCCTGACCTTGCTGTGTGTCTCTAAGTACAGCCCTATCCCTCTCTGATACTCAGGGTTCTCAACCCTGACGGGAGGGGAGTGGACACCTTGCTCTACATAGCCTCTTCTGCCCCTAGGAGACCGCTCCAGGCTTTCTCGGAGGACCTTAGACTGGGCCTCTCTGGCGTGAGGGAGGCTAGAGAGGTCTGAGGCCAGGGACGGGGAAGGCGGGTCCCCCATATCCAGTACCTTCTAGCTGTGGCCAAGAGACAAGCCCTGTTCAGGAAAACATTTGTAGATTCTCTAAGACCATTCATTTTATGATTCATCCATTATTCACCTATAATATAGCAGGAACAATCTGGGCCCTGGACATATAGCAGTGAAACAGGCAGATGGGGTGCTCCCTGGTGGTCCCCAAGCTTATCGTTTAGTGGAGGAGATAGCAAAGAGAGTGCACAAACATACAGAGATCAAATGTGATTAATGCCTTCAAGGTTATGAGGAGCTGTAAGAGAGGGAATAAAGGGGCGGGGGGGCAATATTTTTTTGGTGAGGGGCTGAGCCTGGCTTCTCTGAGAGATGACATTAGAAGTGGGCCTGAAGGGTGAGAGGGAGCCGGCCATATGTCGCATTGGTTGGAGGTACATGACTGGGCCAAGGAACTCCAGGAGGCCAGGCGCAGCTGATGCAGAGTGGGACAGGAGTGGGGGGAAGGGGCAGACGAGGTGCGAGAAGCAGGCAGCCCTGGGAAGAAGTTTTACTTTCCCCCAAGACCCATGGGATACAAGGGAGGGGCAGTAACTTGATCAAATCCACATTTTCACAAGCTCCTGCTGGCTACTGTTTGCAATAGAGATTGGTTCGGAAGTGAGGGGGACCGTGAAGAGCTTGACACAGAGATCTCTAAAGTGGGGTGCAAGCACCCCAGGAGGTGTGCAAGATAATTCTCTGAAGGGAAAGGAATATTAAAATGTATTTCTATGTCCATTTTGTCCAACAAAGGAAAAGGAAAAAGAGTTAAGTTTTACCGGTATTTATAGATTGACACTGATGTCCCTACTTGGTGTTTATGTCAATTGTCACTCAAGGAAGGTGCGATTGGACTGCACAGAGCAGCCGGCAGCCAGGTCCTGTCCCTTGCATTTAGCATCCTGAAGAAGTTTTCTCTTCCTGTGAGATCAGTTTGGCCGATTTATAAACTATTATACCCTTCAACTGGTTGTTCAGCAAACAGACAAGGACTTACAAAGAAAGGAGGAGAAAGGAGAAAAAGAAATAAAAAACCACTGACCATAATACAAGCTCTCAAGTGTGGGCCCTTCTCTCCTGCTCCAGCTGCTCTGACAGCCACAGGCTAGGCAAAGACTGAGACCATTCAGCTGGGTCTCACAAGAAAGGGGCCCCCCGAATTTCAAATATGAGAAGACAATTTGCGATAATAATTTAAATCCACTATGATCCCTAATGAGCCTAAGCATACATGCAGATTTTTGCTTTGAGAGCTTAGCTAATGATGGCATAAAGCACTCACAATTATTAAAACATTTAAAAATATTGTTTCAATCTAATTTAATGTTGTCATTTATTTCTGTGCATGTTCGATAACATTCATAATATGTTAGTACAATAATGACTGATTATTATTTCTAAGTGAGTCAATATCTTGGGTATGTGTGATGAAAACTTTTTTGCTGTGTTAAGAGTGTGAGCAAACTTGGTGGCGCTCCTGGCTGTGATGTGAGGAGCCCAGGATCCATAGCATGGGCATTGCTGGCTTCCTGTGGGAGATAACTGTCCAGGTGGTGCCAAGGCCTCCAGCCTGGCCTGCTGGGGGTGAAGGGACCTCCTCTTGGAAACTCTCAGGTTCCTATCAGCACCACGCCATCTGTCTAGCTCGTTCCATGACAGCAACTGGGAGAAACATTTCCTCCAGTCCAGGCACTTGCCTGGGGAGGGTTTTTTTGTTGTTTTTTTTAACTCCCCAAGTGAAAGAGAAGTTCATTCCCTTAAAGGGTAAACGGCAGATCCTGGCAAGGCTTTCCGATTATTTATTCACTGGCCGGTAATAGACACATCCTGGCTGGAGAGAGGACGTTTTTTTGCCTGCACACGAAGTTCTAGAGTCCTGGAGACATGCAGCTTGTCCCCTTCTGAGGTTTCCTGCCAGCGACTCCTGCACCAAGGCCCACTTTTCTGGCCTGTCCTTACTGGGCACATGGTTTCTGAGTCTCTCTCTCTTTACCGTGTCCCAGAAAGATGCTGTAATGCTAGCTGTGTGTGCTGGGAGTCTGCTGTGTGCCAGGCTCGGGCCCTGCATTTTTACATGTGTGACAGAAACTCCCTCCCACAGAGCCCAGCATCAGGCCGAAGATCCTCTCCGGGGAACGTGTCTCTCTGCCTTTCCCATTGCTTTGGGAATTCAGATCCTCTGCAGGCGAGTACTGCTGCCATCTACCCGCCCCTCGCCATGCACCCAGGGTCCTGCCACCTGGGAGATGATGTGTCTGGCTGCCTTCAGCGGGGCAAGCAAGGCCTCTAGCTCCAGGCAGCTCAACATCCTCTGGCGTCAGGGCCAGGGCACCAGGTTCCTTCCCACCCAGTTCCTCCCAACTTTCCTTTTCCCAAAAAGGCCTTCACAAACCCCTCAGGTCCTTGGATGCCCCCAGATGCCCTAAATTGGGCCATTCGGCTGTCTGCCTCCCTCGCCCCATAGATCCCTGTCTGTTTTCTCCTGTTGCCACAATCCAGCCAGAAACTCCCCAGAGCATGTTCCCACTCCTGTTCCCAGGCAGCAGTTTCCATGTGCTGGCATCAGTGTGCATTTATTAATAAATTGAGCAAAGTAACCAAATGCTTTGACAGCTCCTGATGTTTGCCAGAGGCTCTGTGTATGTCCAGGGGCACCAGAGGAGCCTGCGGAGGCCCTGTGGGAAGCCAGTGAGGGATGTGTCCCTGACCTTGCTGAGACCATCCAGAGCCCAAAAGGGCTGACAGGCCCCTGCTGTTTTGGCTCAGGGTGGCTTTGGGGAAAGAAAGCCATGATGGACTTGGAGTAGCCCACAAATAGCTGCTGGGAGGACCTTGCTCAA
This sequence comes from Aselliscus stoliczkanus, assembly GCA_033961575.1. Classification (NCBI taxonomy): domain Eukaryota; kingdom Metazoa; phylum Chordata; class Mammalia; order Chiroptera; family Hipposideridae; genus Aselliscus; species Aselliscus stoliczkanus. The sequence goes on from CM066736.1 coordinate 121,691,192, forward strand.
GAGAGCTCCCACAGCCCTCCTCCGGACATAGGGTCAGGCCCCGACCTCTCAGCCCTCAGGTGTGGTAGAGACTGGGTCAGTGCCCACCCACCAGGGAAGTGCTCTGTGTGTTAACAATGCGGGTTTAGGGTCCTGCCTCAACGTTCAAATCCTGCCTCTGCCCCTTACGGGCAGTAGGGCCTTTGCCAAATCACCTAGCCCAGCTCCCCACTTCTAAATCACCTGGGCTGCTGCACCCACTACAAATGCATCATCGGGCCCATTCCAGACTCATGGAATTACCCTGCACAGACTCAGGCCCAGGAACCTGATTGATCATGTTTTCCATGTGCGTTTGCATGTGGCCAGGTCAGCACTCAGGAGCCACTAATTAACTTCTCAGCTTTCATTCCCCGCTGCCCCCCACCCCCAATAAACTGGGGATGAGACAAGGAAAAGGATAATTGCTCCTATCTTTTAGGGTCATAAAGTGACGAATGTATATAAATAATACCAAAATCTAGCCTGCATTCACAACACTGCTGCTGTATTAACTCATTTAATCCTCACACAAGCCTATGAGCTGTGCACGTTATTCAACTCATTTCACAGATGAGGAGACTGAAGCTCAGAGATATTAAGTAATTTGCCTAAGGCTGCACATACGGTAACGGCCGGGATCCATGTCAACTGCTTGGCACAATGCCTGGAACATAACTAAGTACTCATTAATTGGTGGTTTGTTTAAAAGTAAAAAAGAAGGTGTGGGGTGGGGGCGGTTCAGGTCTGTTGCTCAGTTTCGGGAGAGGAATGTTGTTCCTGTCCTGCCACCCAGAACATTCTGCCCTATCCCTGGTCCACTGGCCAAAAGATCTCCTTGCAGAAATGCCCTACTGCCCAGAACTATAGCTATTACTGGCTGCGTCTGCACTGTTACCTGTGTCTCCAAGCCCCGAGGAGCTTTTCAGAAACTCCACCCAACACCCTAAGGATACCCAATCAGCCCTCGACTGTTTTACCCCAAAGCTTGCAAAGCAATTTCACCAGTGGGAGAGGGAAAATGTTTTATGCTTCCTTTAGTTCACGCCTGTGTGTTCAAGTTCACAAGTGGAGCTTTTCTTAGACCAGTGCGTCATTTATGCTACAAGCATAAGTTGACATGAGGGAGAATTGTAGCGGGGAGGAAGGTACGTGCGTTAAGCCAAGTGCTGGGATGGGACTGGGCCATTCTGTCTTGTTTTGTCTTCCCAACTGCCCTGCTCAGGAGTCCTCCTTCTCTTGCACTCCCCTCCAGCCATGCCTCACTCTCAGTCAGCCCCAGCCCTGTTTCTTGTTTGGGAGGAGGAGGAACCCTTGCTCACTTACCGGAACCCCCGCAGAGCTGAGCACACCCTATGGACTGCTCCAATACCAGATGGGCAGCTGGCTTCCCCTTTCTGTGCCTCAGTTTCTCATTCTGTAAAGAGAGGATAATAATGGTATCTGCTTCATCGCTCTGGTGTGAAGATTAAATGATAAAATACATGTAAAGGGCTATGCCCAGTGCCTAGACTATAGGAAGCCCTCAATAAATGATAGATAAGGATGATGATAAGGATGAAAATCTTAATTGCATTGATGGAGGAAAGCTTTAGCTGATGACTTACAGATTGCTTGAGACCTAAAGCCAGTTAGTTGTACATTTTTTTTTTTTTAAAAAGTGTTTTTTTGTGGGCATTCAGCCAGAGTGGGGTGGGAAGGAGAGGAGAAGGTAGGAGGTAGACATAGAGGTGGGTCCCTTGCTATGGCCACTTTTCGGGAGGTGTGCACAGCCTATGAGCCACGGACCCTTCCATCTATAGCAAGTCCTCCCTCCCCATCCCAAAGGGAGGGTGCGAGATTGTACTGCAGGGCCAAACCCTAGCTATGAGAGATTAGACTCAGGCTGGACACGTGACCCCATCTGGGCCAATCAGCTCACTGTCCCAAGCATTTGGGTTTGTGAAGGGAAGGAGGGAAGGACACAGCCAGCTGGTCTCCATATGACTGGGCTGGAGCCAGGAGAGTGGACACAGTTGCTCAGAGTAGCCATGGGCTCTGAGGAATGGAAGGCACTGCTTGGCAAAAAGAGAGAGGAATGAAGCCAGCTGGCAGAGAGGAGCAGAGATGAGGAGAGAGAGAGAGATGGTCAATAGTTCCCAGCCCAGCCCTAGTTTCCCCAGGCCTGACCCTTCCTGTCAGCTTCACATGGACAATCTAGAAGACACCATTGGAGCCTCATAAAAAAGCCCACCCCGCTTTTTGCCAAGCCGAGCTTGAGTGGGTTTCTCTGACTCAAAGCCCTGGAGCCCAGGTACAGTCCTGCCTCCCCCTGGGCCAGACACACCACGATGGGGGACCCGGGACCTCCATCCTCCAGGGCTCATGCATCAGAAAGCCCAGGAGAGAGGAGGGGCTAAGACAGGAGCATTTGGTCTCCCACGTTCTGGGGACAGAAACGGAGCTCTGTAACCCAGGGAGATGCCAAGGTCGGGGCTGCCTCTTAGTGAGTGTGGGGCAGTCCCTAGAACGCATGCTTGCTTTGATCTGTGTTATCTTGAGCCATTTCTGAGAACTCGATTCCAAGACAGAACTCTCTCTATAAATGCTTAATAATAACCTAACCACAGTTCACATGTTTTAGCTCTTTTGATGTGCAGATTGCCTCGTTGCCGCTGTGGGAAGCTTACCTGGATCTTCCATCAGGCCAGATTGGTCTCCTCTGCACCTCAGACATCCTTCTGCTGAGGCTGTCACACTGTCAAAACAAGCAGGGTGGAGGGGGGAAGAGCACATGCCTCAGAAGGAAGGAAGGCAGGTTCGAATCCCAGCCCTACCACCTGTTTCCATTTGTGAAATGGGGGTGGACATCTCCCCACTGGATTGCTTTAAGGATCTTAAGATACTGTGAATCTGAAGGGCTCAGTGCAAAGCCTGACATTTAGTGACATCTCCAAAAATGGCTTTATTACTGGTAGTTTGGATTAGAACCCAGGCCTAGCTGAGCCCAAACCCAGGCCTAGTCCCCATTTTGCCAGGTTGTGTTTCCACTCAAGACTTGATTAATCCCATGTCAGTTGACACGAGACAAGAGTAGGACCTGGTGTTCTGCTTGAGGACGTACATACACTGACCCATTGGTGACTGCAGTTTCCCGGTCAGGCCCTGAGCCAGAGTGAGGGATGGGTGGGGGTGTGAGGGCCACATAGGGGCCTTCCCTGAGGCAGCCTAATTTCGGCCCCTGCACCAACTGGCCAATGAGCACTTTGCTGAGTTGTGGGGGTTCAGTGCTCAAAGTCTTCGAGGAATCTGGGCCTTCCAGATTCTCAAAATCATCTACCCAAGTGTCCCCATCTCAGGTCCCGGGGTCCCACTCTTTCCCCAGGGGGCTCTGACGTGGCTGAGGAGATCTGTCTAGGCTGTGCATTCATGCTCCTTTGCAGCCCTGCCCCTCTCCATCCCGAGCCTGATTTTCAGCACAGGGCACCCTTTGGCTGCAGGAGGAGAAAGTCTCCCTAAATGGGACCAGGGAGGATTTGCATCTTCAGGGAGTTTACACTTGACTGACCTGAGCCTGATACTGTCTTTCTTTAAGGCTTCCAAAGCAGTTAATGGAAGCCAGCCAATCCCGTGATCCTTTACAATGACCGTTGCCCCATATTCTTCAAATGCTAGAGCTTTCACAGAACCTAGAAGGGCTGTACCTCCTACCTACACCTCATCCTAGTCCTCCACAGGTGACAGCCTTAAGACCTGTGAAGTTCCATATTCCAGAGGTTGTCATAGCCCCCACCCCACTAGAACTGGGTCCTCACTCCCTCTCACCAAGTGATTCAGCTCCAAAATGCCACCCTGTCATATTGCTCTCAGGGCCACTCTAGTGTCAACCTTCTTAGCCCAGGGTCCCCTTAAAACACAACCCGATGCAAGCATATGTGTGCAGGGAGTTTATTTTGGAGGTGACCCTAGGAAGCAGAAATAAAGGACCAATAGGAATGAAAAAAAAAGAAGCAGGAAAACCAACAGTGCATCCACCAGGTCACTGCTGTGGGTGACTGGGGCCCAGTGCTGCTGGATGGGACCTTCTGAGCCGGGTAGACAAGGCCCCTCAGACTTGTCAGCCAGATGGCAGACTGACAGGAGCACTCACCCATCAGTCCTTATGCTCTGCTGGTTGAGACTGGCTCAGTGGAAGCCTGCTTCCTTCCACACATCCTCCTGCTGAGCATGGTCCTGACAGCAGCCCACGTTGGGCAAGGCACAGCCGCAAGGCAGAAAAGTAAAACAGCCTTGCTCACACGAGGGGGGATGCTGTCAGTGCAAAGCCAGATGAACCCCGTGTGAAACTGTTTGCTACAGTGTGGCTGGAAATAGAGGTGCTACTGAGCACCTGGGAGGCTGTGAATATGGCTCCTGAGTCAGACAGTTTGCACTCAAATCCTTTGCTGTGTTCATTTTCCTCGCTTGTAAAAGGGGGAGGATTAACAGGGACATACTGGAGTGGGTTGTTGTGAGGTAAATGAGAAAATCCACAGGGCCTAGCACATAGAAGCCCTCCATTAAGTGACTTCTATCCCCCCATTTCACAGCGGAGGAGACTGAGATTAATTTCTAAGAAATGGAGGAAGAGGGGAGAAAGGGAGAGGGAGAGACTTCATTTAGAATCTGCTCAAATCTCCAAGGAAGCCTCAGTATGCAACTCACAGAAAGACCTGGTATTTCCAAGCCGTCTTTCAAACTCTCAGTGTTTCTACGCCCACTTCCCCATCATGTGAGGGGCATCAGGAGGGGAAGCAGACGCTCTTTGCTCTTTCTTCCCCTAAACACGCATTCATGCTTCCTCCGCTCCAGCTAAAGGGTCCGGTGCTTCCTTGTGATGTCACAGCTGGTTGCTATGGAGACCAGGTTGCTGTGAATGTCAGTCTGGGTCTGTGAGGAGTGCAGTGATCAGCATGCAAGCTGGGCCCAGGGAGAGAGGAAATGAGGCACCCCGGGAGGTCTCATAAACACCGCTCCCTGTGCCCCAAACACAGACACACATGCCACACACTTGCCCTGGCCCACCCTGCTGGACTGAGAATTGACAACATATGTTTAGGGGCAAACAACTGCAGGCAGCCAGGCCAGGGTGATACATAGTCACCATCAGCCACGCTCCCTTTTCACTCCCCCTGGGGGAAAGTGTAGCTCGCAGGTGGCAGTGACATTCTGAACATCCCCATGGCAACAGTGAGGTCAGACCTCACTGAGGTGACCTCACTCCGGGGCCACTGGACACAGGCTGGGCTGTCATCACCACCAGCGGGAATGGAAAAGCTGTGAGGAGTCTTTCCAGAAAAAACGGATCTGCCCTCTGAGAGTAACAGCTCTTGGTGAATCCATCCCAGCCCTCATCTGGTTTAAAGGAAGGAGAAGACTGTGGGCGGGAGCTTGATTTTTTTCACTGGGCACACTTGGGGCTGCAGGAAGTGGCTTTCCTGCCTCTGAAGATAGCAGACAGCCCTCCTGAAAAGGGCTCCTGTCACCCACTAACCTTAGATCCTAGGGGGGTGGCTCTGAGACCTGTGCATGGGGAAAGCTTTCTGGGGGGATGGGCAGAAGCAGGGGGAGCACCCTCTGCCCTTCTCTGGATCCCAGGGTAGATTCACCCCTGAGCCCTGGCCAGGCCCCGCGCCCTCCCCTGACGGAGCCTGACTCAAGGCAGCACCTGGTTGTCTCTCACTGCTGGCTCACCCCTGCCTGCCTGTCCTGTCCGAGGCCAAGCCCCTCTCCCCAGCTGGAGTACCTGCCTATTTGGGACAACTCCTTAGAAGGGACTCTTGCCTATCTCTACCTGACTCTTGTAGGAAATAGTTACTCCTGACCTTGACTTTGACCCCATAGCTGGGGCTTTTCATCTGGCTGATAGGCAGTCTGGGAAGAGGAAGAGAAACCATGAATTGTTGTGGCTGCAAAGCCCACCCCTTTCTAGATGTGTGGCCTTGCCACATCCCCTCTCTGAGACTCTTGTTGTCTCAAGGTTGGTGTGAGGATTAGATGGTCCCTGAACTGTTCACATCCTTCTTCCTAATTCTCTCCTGTCTGGATCCTCAGAAGCCACCTCCTGCCTTGGAGGCCCTGTACTTATGCTCTGCACACCTGGATCTCTAAGGCTGGTGGATTTTCTCCACCTTGCTCTTTCTGGCTCAGTGAATGTGTCTAACTAGTCAGTCCCAATCCCTACCTGCCCTTCCAGAGAGGAGGACCACCAGAGCCCATGGCCTGCTATGCGTTAGGATCTCTGATAGGCACGTCACACCCATTATTCTATGGAAATCTCATCACAAACGCGTCAGAGAAGTATCACTAGTCCCATTTAAAGATTAAAAAAATGGAGACTTATGGAAGTGAAACGGCATATCCAAGGTCACACAACAATCCAGCTACCATTTATTCAGCATCTCCCTCTGTGGAGTTTTACACTAAAATGCTTGCTTTACCTACATTATCTCAGTATAGAGTAGGAAGTTAGAAGCGTGAACTCTGGGGCCAGCCTTCTTGGGTTTGATTTCTTCCTCTAGTTCTTAACAGCTGCGTGTAATATAATGTTAGACGTCAATTATATTTCAACTTTCAAAAAAATTGGGTGACCTTGGACAAGTTACTTAACCTCTCTGTACCTCAGAGTCATCATCTGTAAAATAAGATAGTAACAGTGCCTCCCTCATTGGGTTGTTGTGAGGATTAAGTTAGGAATTAAAAAGTTTACAACAGTGGCTGGAACAAAGTAAGTGCTATATAAATAATGTCCACTGAAAATTTACAAAAGGAGGGGTTGGGGATGGGAGTGATGAAGAAAGCCTCACATCATCTTTCTGAGTAGAGTTCTACTGTTGGTTATGTCTGCGCGGGTAAATAGGCTCACAGAGGTGAATGAACAACCTGAGGTCACACAGGTTGTGAGTGGCAGGCCTGGGATTTAAGCCCAGGGTCCTGGCACCTGATGTGCTGGCTCCACCCTGCCAGAAAGGACTGCAGAGATCCTGCTGGAGGGCCAGGAAAAGTAAACTCCGTAGAGACTCAGAACCAGAAAGGACAGCAGCCTGCTGACCCAGGAGTGACCCAGGAACTTGGCTGGGGCTAGGCCTGGGCGGGGACAGGCGGAGGACTCAGGGGCTGGTGGAGGAGGGAGGGGAAGGCACCTGGCAGAGGCTTACCAGGATCCCAGCATCCCGAATTCCTGTTGCAGCTGAGTCCAAGAAAAGGACAAGTCGACTGGGCTGCTGGCAGCACTGGGCTCAGGGCCACCTCCCAAAGCCCTTTGTTTCTTGCCTAGATTAAGCTTGAGCTCTCATAAATCCTGAAATTGACTGTATTACTGGGGCAAAGCTCTCAGAAAGTTAGGAGCTGCTGCATCTGCTTATTTCCTTCTCAAGACAGCCTGGGAGAGTAGCGGGAAACGGCTTCTCTCACTCACTCCCTGACCCTGGGTCCCCGCGCTGCCTCCAGCCAGCTGGGTGATCTTGGCCAAATCACTTCCCCTCTTGGAGCTTCAGTTTCCTCATCTGTGAAATGGGGCCATAATAGCACCTCACCCTTTACTGCTGTTTTGGGAGGGTCCAGTGCTATCACATATACAGTCTGGATTAATTAGCTTTCCTGGCACAGAGAACATTTCACCAATGGCACTATTATTTCCAACTCTGTGACCTAGACGAGGAACTTGACCTATCTGGGCCTTGCGTCACACAGGTCATCATGGGGAATGAGTGCATTACTGATGTAAAGCTCCAAACACAGTGCCTGTCTGTACAGGGTAGGAATTTAGTATATGGAAGTCCCCTTGCCCCCCGCTTGACGCCCTTGGGCCGCGGTAGGGTGTCCAGGAAAACACTTGCGTGCCCAGTCTAGGCATGTATCTTTGTGGTTATCTTAGGGTGGCGAGTGGGAGGCCCTCAGCTGTTTTTGCTGCTTCCTCAGAGTCCCTTGGAACCAGAAACCAGGCCTTAAGAGATAACTATGGGGCATGCAGCCACCATAAACATAATCGAGTTTTCACCTTGTTCTTCCTGCAGATTCGTTCTGGAAATGACAACCAGTCTTTGCTCAGTTGTGGGGATCTAAAGGAAAGGGGCTCAGGCCACGCCAGACCGGGCTGTGTAGACCACAGTGAACTCTGGAGGCCAGAATGGAGGTGGCAGCAAGACAGAGCAGCTGAGTGTGACCCCAAAGGAGAGAGGAGCTCAGCCCGACATGGTGGGGACTTTCCCACAACACACCTCCCTGTTCTCACCTCTCAGTCCTATGCATGCATGCTCTCATGCGCGCACGCCCCTTTACTCACCGGCTTGAAGATTGTCACGTGACTCTGTGCCTGGCGCCCCCTCTCTTCTCCAGCGTCACACACAGTGCAAGGCTTTGCAAGCTTCCCTTCCAAAGTGCCCTGACAGCCAAGGAGAACAAAGCCCTCCCGGGTGGCCTGAGGGCTCAGCCTGAAGCAGCCTCCATCAGTGCAGAACGAGTGCCCAGCTTCACCGACATTATCTCCTATAATCTCATGGGCAGGAAATGCCTTTGCGGCCTTGTATATGAACTTAAAACTTCATGAGCATTTTAGCTATTGATAAAGCTGAGCTTTTAATTTGAAACAAGGCTGAAAATGTGTAGTCATTCGAGTTCCCTTCAGTGACTACACTCAGTGGGGGTCTCTTGGTTGTTGGGGTGGGGTGGAGGGAAATGATGGTGGTGGGGAGGTGACAGTGAGGGGACATTAAAGTAACAGAAGGTGATACCAGGGAAATGTGGAGTGTGTGAGGAGTGGGGAACCAGGGGGTATGTGGGAGGCAGGATCTAGGAGAAAGGAAATTGAAACAAGGAAGGCTGGGCACTGCTTCCAAGAGGAAGAAGAGAGGAAAAGAAAGGGAAGGCCTGCCAGTCAGAGAAGGAGCTAGCAGACAGCAATGTCAGAGAGGGCTCGTGGAGGGAAGGGAGACTGGCACACTGTGATGCGCCACTCTGGTAGAAGCACTGGAAATCTGCAGAAAACTCCACGGTGTGTCTGTGTTCCTGGGTGTCGGGTCCCCTTGGCACAGTCCCTGGGCCTCCAGGGTACTGGGGTCCTCCAGTCTCTCTCTCTCTCCCATTAGACCGTGACAGTCCCAGGGGTAGGGATGTGTGGCTTCATCCTGAGCCCAGTCACAGCCCAGAGCCAGGACCCGTCAGCATCGTCAACATTGCTGGGACTCCAAGAACAACTTGTGTTTGGCTGAGCTCCATGTGGGTGGGTTTTTCCTCTTTGCTTTCTGGGTTGGTTTTACTTAACCAAGGAGATAGCTCAGTCTCAGGTCTAACCCTCACCTGTCCAGTTTCAGTTTTGCCTAGAAAATGGATTGACCTGGGCTCCTTAGGTTAGCCCAGTGCCCAGCTCAGGCCCTGGGAGCACAGCAGGTGATCGGGGGCTCCTGGCCTGGCTATTGGATTACCTGCTGGGAGGGAGGCCAGGCTTACCTATGAGAGGGCTGAGGGCTGAGGGCAGAAGGGGCCCCCTTCTCTCAGCAGTTGATCCAACTCTGGGCTGCTCAATGTGTCCCTAGCATTTGAGCGCCAAGGAGGGTGGAAAATGGACCCTGCAGTCCAGGTTTGTTCAGTACAAAAAAATAAAAAATAAAATCCCCCATACCTGCTGTTTCTAGTACCAGAGGCTCCAGGCTGAGATGCCAGAAGCTACTTTTTTCCCATTTAGTCAGGAATGCACCAATGCAAACACGTGGAGCAGGAGAGGTGTGTAGGGGACATCACAGGAAACCCCTTTTCAAATGGAATGGGCTGCCACATTGTTTGGGGAGAAGAGGCACGTAGCACCCCTGAGGGTCCCAGGGATAAGCAAACTTTCAGAGATGGCAGGCCATGTGCCCTCAGGAGCTTTGGAAAGATAAATGCCACTGGGAAGGATAGCATACCTACAACAGCTTGAGCCAGCTCTATTGTGAGCCACCTGATTAGCTGATAGAGGGTGGGGAGTAAGATGGGAGATGGCTGGGTCCCTGGGTGGGGAGAGAGAAGAATGGAAGGGGTGTGTTTGGGGCAAGAGCTGGAGGCATGCAAAGGCCCCTAGGAGGTGGGTGGGGTATGGAGGGCCCATGTTCCTCTCAAAGTCAACTCCATCCAACCGGCCTGAGCCCAATAACCAGCCCACTGGGGCCCTAGGGGTTTGGGGGTGTAGGGGGTTGTGGAAGTGACCTTCCTCACTCTGGTGGTCAGGGAACTCCAATTTTAAAACAATTGTTTACTGAGCACTTAGGTGCCAGAGAAGCCCTTTATATATGTGATAACAATGGCACTTACTATGTGCTGGGCACTCTTCTGAGGAAGTCACTTGTATTCATCTATGCAATTCTCACGAACAAGAGGAGGCAATGGAGGCACAGAGAGGTTAAGTAACTAGTCCAAGGTCACCCAGGATTGGGACTCCAGAGGCCAGACTCCTGACCCCCACTGCCGCCTCTCAGGGTGCTGAGTCTTTCTTCACCATTACTCTGCAGCTGATAAAGTCGGACCCCCTTATCTGTGGGGGATACATTCCAAGACCCCCAGTGGATGCCTGAAATTGTGGCTAGTACCAAATCCTATATACACTACGTTTTTCCTATGCATACACACCTATGATAAAGTTTACTTTATAAATGAGGCAATTTCACAGGTAGAAGGTTTGTTCTTACTGAAGATCTTAGCAACCTCAGTACTTTTCTCTCCTTATTAAATCAAGAACTTTCGCCTTTTCACTTTAAGGTGAAAGTTCTTTATGGCTTCTCTTTGGCATATCGGAATTGCCAGCATAACTTCTCTTGCATTTTGGGGCCATCATTACGTAAAATCAGGGTGACTTGACCACAAGCACTGTGATACTAGGACAGTTGATCTAATAACTGATGTGGCTACTAAGTGACTAATGGACAAGGAGTGAACACAGCAGGACAAAGGGATGATTCATACCCCCAGCATAAGAGTTCATCACACTACTCAGGATGGCACACAATTGAAAACTTATGAATTATTTCTGGAACTTTCCATTTATTAATTTCCGTCCACGGATAAGGGGGATAAGGGGGACTATAAAATTATTACCTCCATTTTACCGATGAAACGGAGGCTCAGAGAGCTGAGCTGAGCAGGGAACAAAGCCCCACCGTGTCAGGCTCTGTCCTGGCCACCTTCCCACCTGTTACTCCTTTCTGCTTCTTGGCTATCACCACGTGAGGTATATATTATTATCCTCTCACAGAGGAGAGAACGAGGTGGGAGAGGGGTAAGTCATTTGCAGGATTTGACCCAAGAATCAATGCAATGCCTGTGCAGTGTTCAACAGCTCTCATGGTCTCAGGGAGCCACAACTTCAGCACCCACATTTCAGGGCCCAACAGGTTCCCCAGACCTCCCCACACCCGCTGTCCCACTGCAGGGACCCAGGTGAGGAAACTGAGTTGGGAGGGCCAGCCTCTCCTGCACCCAGCTCGTCCTGCCCAACCACTTCCTGCCCCCAGGAAAGGCAGATGATTATTCTGTTTCCCAAGGGCTGGAGGGGGAGATCTGGGAAGAGGACCTCTCAGAGGTGATAGAGCATGAACTAACAGTGTAGCCTTCAGGGTCTGGATACAGATTCTGGTTTAGCCTTGGTGGCCCGAGCTGGTCAGAGTCCGTAAAATGAGAATCACCATTCTCCCTCCCCTGGGGTGTGAGGACCAGATAGAGAAGGTTCCTGGCACAGTGCTCCTCAGGTCGGCTCCCCAGAAGCAGAGTCCGAGATTTGTGTGCAATGGATGCATTAAGGACACACTCCCAGGGGCATTGGTGGGTGTTGGGGGCAGGGCAGGGCCGGGGAGGAGCCCAGCCAGGGTGTCACACAGCAGCGCTCTCCCATGTAGGTATCACCTCGGAGTTGGTCTTGCCCTCAGTTACTGGTGGGCGGCCACTCTGGCTTCTGGCTCTCTGTGCCTGAGGCTAAAAAGGCTCCAGGGCTGAGGGCTGTTACAGGTCAAAGCACACAGAAGCCCGGGGTGAGGTGGGACACTCAGAATTGGCAAGAGAAATCCGGGGGGTCAAGGCCACCCCCAGGACACATGGAAGGTGCTCATTAAGCAGGGCCAGCAATTGCTCATGCCACAGAGCAGGGCCAGCACCCTTGTGCAGCCACCCAGCCTTGGCAGGTATTAGTCTCTCATAGCTACTCTAATACTTCACCACTCACACGAGTGTATTCTTTTACAGTTTTGAAGGTCAGAGGTCAAAAATCAAGGTGTCGGCAGCACTGAGTTCCTTCTGGAGGCTTCACAGGGGAGAAGCCCTTTCCTCGCTCTTCCAGCTTCTAGACGCTGCTCGCCTTCCTTGCATCACTCCAGCCTCTTGCTTCCATTGTCACCTTTCCCACCACTGACTCTGATTCTCCTGTTTTCCCTTATCAGAACCCTTGTGATAACACTGGGCCTTCTCAGCTAACCCAGAATAACCTCCCTGTCTCCACACCCTTTTTACCTAGAAGGTAACATACCAGCAGGTGCCGGGGATGAGGATGTGGACATCTTTGGGGACCAGTATTCGGTCCACCATAGCAGAATGGGGACATGTGCCTCCCCCAAGATGGGTACAAAAGCCCTGCCTTTGTCTCCATGGTGCCACCCATACTCAGAGCTCCCTGCGGGGTCAGACTGAGACTAGACTTTCGCTGAACCCACAGCTTTGCCCGGCTGCTTCCAGGCCTATTCTTTTTCCTTTACTCCCTTCTAGGTTTTCCCCAGTAAGTCACTTGCACAAGAATCTTTGTGTCAAGCTCTGTTTCTAGAGACGCTGCCCCAAGTCATTGGGTCCCACGATCCCCTTTAACAGATGAGGAAACTGGGGTGCAGAGGGAGTGACTATATCATGCTCAAGGTCACATAGTAAGTCAAAGGCAGAGCTGGACTGGAGCCCAGCCTCTAGATCCCCAGTTCTAGGCTCCCTGTCCCTCACTGCATAGCCTCCAGCTCACCGGAGGGATTTGTTTAAGGGCCTGTAAGGGGCTTCTGTGGAAGATCAGAGAGCCCAGGTGGCCCTAATTGCCTCCTCATACAGCTCACCTTTCTCTCGGGGCTGTCCCTGCTGTCACTGTGGCTGCTTAACCAGTCCCCTGCTAGCCAGCGCCTTTTCTTCCTACTTTCTTTCACGCCTTTGTTGAGGATGGGCTTTGAAGAGCCAGCTGGCTGCTTCGCTTTGAATTTCCCCAGCAGCTCTTTTGTGAGGCTTGGGGAGTGCTCTGGGGTGGTGTGGGAGGGCTCTGCTTTTCCTGGAGGATGAGGCTGGGACAGAGGCAGGCAGCCTCCAGACCCCAGGCCCTCTGCAGAAGACCAGGCCTTAAACGCAGTGATAGTGATAGCTGAAACGGGTGAACTTGAGTCCTGGGCTGCTTGTTTATTGAATTTTGCTTCAATAAAATTGGTGCCAAACTGTGACCATCTCTTTGAAGGCTGAGTGTGCATCTGTGCACATGTTGGTGTGTGTGTGCACGTGTGTGTGCGCGCACACTCGCACAGAGTGAGAAACGCCTACTCATCCATCAGATGGATGGAAGATGGAGACAGGACAGCGGGAGGTGCAAAGCTGCTTACTCTCATCTTTCTGCCCTGGCTCAGCCTCCTCTGTGGCGAACTTTCCGCAGGTCCCCTGGCCTGTTTGCCTCCTCCAATCCCATCTCTTTATGCTAACTAATTCCCCTACCTCCCCCACTTAGCTCCCTTTTCTGCCACTTCCTTCCACCCTCCACTTACTTCTCTGCTGTTCCTTTACCCTGGCCATTTAGGAACCTTTGCTGGAGCTGTGCCTTCCACCTAGCATGCCTCCATCAGGTCCACAGCAGTCCCTCCCTTCGCTTCCTCCTTTTCCCTGGGAAGAATTCTGCATTTGCACAGCTCTTACACCAGTCTCTGCCACAGCACTTACTGGGCTGGGGGACAGTTGTTTTCATGCCTATGTTCCCCACCCCACCCTCTAACACTGGAAAGGACAGTGTCTACTTCATCCTCACATCCAGAGCAGGTTTCTGACAGCCAGTAGACCTTGCCCCGTCGCTTAACCTTTCTAAGACTCAGTCTCCTCATCAGAAACTTCTTGGGGTGGACATGTTTCTGCTAGTCCCATCGTCTAGCTGCCCCCTGCAGCTCCACCCAACCAGGATGAGGAGTGTCTGGCACATGTGCTGCTATCCCAGCCTCCACACCTTTGGCCACCATTGTTAATCACTTGCCACAGTCAGATACAGGCTCAGAATCCTTCTCAACACAACACCCTAAACAGCTACTCCAGTCAATAGGAATTGGCATGGAAGATGGCAGCCCTTTTGCCATTGCTGCTCCTGCCAATGGGAGCAGCCCTGTAGATGAGAATTTTTCCAAACCCATTCACCAGCAAAAAATTTTTTCCAGTCCAACCAGACCGGAGGCTCCTCTTAGCCCTCAAGCCTTCTCAGCATTGACGCCAGCTCTGAGTCCAACCCCCCCAGCCCCCACCAACGGCGTGAGCCTCCTCCCCAGCCAATCTAGTCTCCATTGCACCTCATTTCCATTTCCCAAATGTCATGCTCCACCCCAATCTCCAAGATTTTGTTCAGCCTCCTCCCAAAGCCTGGAATTCCTTCCCTGGACTTTTCTGTGTATTTAAATCTTCTCAATTCTTGGACGGCCCCTCAATCACCACCTGCCCCAGGAACCCTTTCCCAGCTGCGCCTGACACTAAGGAAACCACCCTCTCGGACAGCGGCTCTCAGTCCTGAATGGACACTGGGATCACATGGGAGGTTTAAAGCTGCTGTCACTGGGATGCACCCTCAGAGACCCTGATTATTTAATTGCTTTGGGATGTGCTCTGGGTACCCGGATGATTCCAACATGCAGCCGAGGTTGAACCACCACTCGGCGATCTAGTAGAACTTTCCACACGCCCCTTCAGTCTATGCTATGGCCAGACCTTCCTGTGAAGTGCTTTTATGGATTTGTTTATTTGTTGTCCGCACTGACTAGGAGCTAAAGTGCTGCATCAGAGCGTTTACCAGGGCACTCATGAAACTCATGCTAAGAGTTTCACTCACTTAGTCTCATCAAATCTTCATGACACTCCTGTGAAGTACAGACTATCATTATAATCCTGATTTTCTGGAAATCAGGGCTCCAAGGGTGGAGGACTTACCATGTTTGCGCAGCTGGTTAGTGATACCCCCAGCCTAGAGCCGGCTCCATGGTTGGTTTGGCTTTCTCCTTTCTCTTTCCTCCTTGTCCTCTGCTAAAGCCTGGTAGACATCCTTCCAGCCACACATCTCTGCCTCAGAGCACTTGGTACTGTTTCCATTTCCATTTATTTGTGTCATTATTCTACTAGTATCTGTCTCTTTCTGCCCCACCCCCAGACCATAAGATCCATGGGGGTTAGATTGTGTCTGCTTTTACTGCATTTCTGGGGCTTACTTAGCACAGTGCCTGGCACATATTTGTCAGATGGATGGATCGATGGAGGGATGGAGGGAGGGACGGAGGGAAGGAGGAAGCAATGGATGGAGGGATGGAAGGATGGAGGGGTGGAAGGTGGAGGGAGGGATGGAGGGAGGGAGGGAGGGATGAAAGTAGCCAGGTACAAAATACAAGTCCCAGCTTCCTAGCTGGCCAGCCACACTATAGAGACAGGAAACTGCTTTCTACTTCCCTGAGCAGCAGGGATCCCAAGCAAATCACAGGGGCCTATCACCGTGGCAACTTCTACTTCCTGGCTGTGTGACCTTGTGCAAATGCTCTACCTCTCTGAGCCTCACCTGTAAAATGGAGATGGCAGTATTAATTTGCAGGAGGGTACTGAAGATGAAATGAGACCATGAACAGGAAAGTCCTGTAAAAAAGAGCTTGTTCACAAGTAGCTAACCGTGAGCTCAGTCAGCAGTGGCCAGCTCTTCCAGCCCCACCCGCCCCTCCCTCCAAGTGCCATTGGCCTTGGTAGTGGGAGTGGAACAGCCTGTGCAAATCCAGGGGAGATGAACACTGGGAATGGGCTTGGGAGCGGACTCTTCCATTAGTCTATTCTCCCCAGACAGACCTTATTAAAGGCTACTGAGACTATAATGAGAAGACAGTAGAGGAAGCAGTGTGAAATTGGGATTTCAGCATCGGCGGTCAGCCTGAGAGGAGCAGAAAGGGAAGGTCAAAGGCAAAAGGCCTTGGTAAAGCTCCGTCTCTCGGCACCCAGAGCCGCACGCAGCTCCACCAGCCCGTCACCCACTGACTCCTACACCTGAGCTCCAGCCTCCTTTTAAGAGCTCTTGACTGAGGTCCATGGATTTGAATGGGGAAGAAACCTCATCTTTATTCTTTGAAACTTAACGTTTTCTTCAAGCGTGTGTTAGGCAACAAACCACAGTGATCAGCAGCAGCACCTGTGACTTTGTCACCCAGAGAAATTCCAGGTATTTTCATGTTACATTCTAGTTGTGGCAGCATCTTAAAAAATACCATTTGTGCTCTTCACTAATTTGAAATCACGCAGGTTATTAAACTTACCACTGGATTTTGTTTTTTTAATGAATCAGTAACAAAGCCCATATATTACCATATTACAACATTTGGGATTACTTTGATAATCATCTTTTAAGCTAATTATTTCCTTTGTAATTCTATGTATTTTATTTTATGAATTCAACAGAATTCTCTGAGAAAGCACCTGTAGGCTTCACCAAGCGGCCAGTGGGGTCCAAAGCATAGACAAGGTTATGACCTCCTGTTAGAACCTGCCCCTCTTCTGCCTTAGTGGACATGTCACTGACTCTTATTGGCCCTCAGCCAGTTGTCAGGGGCCAGACCTGCATCCCCCTGATAAACTATAAGGCAGCTTTGGAACCCTGAGTTTGTTTTAGGGGCCTACCTTCAGCCTGCAGAGCTCAATAAATAAAGGATAGTGGCCCTAGGGCAGGGGCTCAGGACCAGCCCTCCTAGCCTTCCCATTTTCCATGGACAGGTAGATTGTTCTCGGATCCTTCCCGCAGCTCTCCGGAGCCTTGTCTTTTAAACTGGGATAATGTGGCCCAGCTCACAGGCTGACACATGCTCTAATGAGGTCAGCTGGGACAGAGCACGATGAGCAGTGAAGTATCATCCATCTGGGCTGGTGACAGAGCTGCCTCTTGTCCTCCCCAGTACGCATGCGACCCATAAGCCAGCATCCCTGGAGCAGCAAGACTAGGTGAGGGGCACCGCTGGCCAACTAGGGCCTCTGGATTCCTGCGTGGCCGGCCCTTCTGCAAATGAGAAACCAGCGGCAGCTGGAAGCAGGTGCAGCTCGACCCTTAGGTCAACCCTATAATCTTGCTGAAGCACAGGAGTCAGTATGGGCAAGGGTCCCCATTTAGCCGGGGAGACAGCTGGCCCAGGAGGTCACAACCAGCCTCCTAGCACCTCCGATTGACAGCTTCTGGCTGACACCTAATCGCTCATCAGATAAATGGCTGGGGCGGTGACAGACAACTAAAGTGCATTAACTTGCTCAGTCTTCAAACAGGCCTATGAGGAAGGGACTCATCATCCCCATTTCACAGCCAGAAACACAGAGGCTCAGGGAAGTGACGTGACATCAGGACTTACACCAAGGCAGCCGTGGCCCCAGTGCTGGTTCCCCTAACACTGCTCTCCATCAGAGGTTTGCACACCTGACTGTGCGTTGGAAACACCTGTTAAAACCCCTGCCACTGGGCCCCACACCCAGAGCTTTCGCTCCCACAGGGCTGAGAAACACAGCATTAGAACCTGGCTGCCCAGATGGTGGGGATGAGCCATGTCAGCACCCCCCGGGCTTGTTAGAAATGCACACTCTCAGGCCCCGCCCTGGTTCTGCTCAACCAGAACCTGCATTTCAGCAAGATTTCCAGGTGATCCGTGAGCACCCTGCAGTACACAAAGCTCTGCTCTAAGCCACCCCAGGGACAAGGACCTTTCACTCACAGAACTTAGGTACCAGTGGGAGGGAGACAGAAACAAACAAACAAATGAATAAATATAATGAAGCTATCACAGACGGCAACGTGTTCTCTGAAGGAAATATTGGGTGGTCGGAAAAGTCATGACACATTTTTGCAACAAAAAACAGAAAAAATACGTCATGACTTTTCCGACAACCCAATAAAACAGGGTGAGGAGAAGTGGGCCATTTTAGGAAGAGTGACCAGGGCGGGCCTCCCTGTGCAGGTGACAATGGAATTGAGACTTGAATGAAGAGGAGGAACTGGCCCTTTAATTATCAAGGGCAGGGCACTCGCAACAGAGGCCCTCCTGTGTGCAGACCCAGCCAGGGGCTGGATGCCCGGCACGGCCCTCTCTGGCAAGCTGGCAAGACGGATGTGTGCACTCAAGAAAGACGGAAAGGAACAACGGAGGGTGGGAGGGTGTTAGGGCCACTGGGTTAGGCGCTGGAGACTCAGACACGGAAAAGAACAAGGCCCCATCCTCCAGGAACTCACAGTCAGGCAGGGAGATAAGCTATGAGCACCAGAATTATAAAAAGAAGTAGAAAGGACCCAATCAAAGAGTGGCAGAGATAAGGGGCTGCGGAAATTCAGTGCTCCCTGAACAATTACCCAGTTGGTGTCAGACACCACACTGTGAGTTTTGTCACACACACACACACACACACGCACGCACACACTCACCACACAATGATCGAGAGCCGGGAGCTACAGCCAGTCTTCCTTGCACAGCCTCATCTTGCTGATTAGGCCTTGGTCCTGCTCCTTCATTTCCCTGAGCCTTGGTTCTCTCTTCATAGACTGGGAACAAGAAAAACAGCAACCTTTGTAAAGCACGTCAAATAGTGCTTGGCACCTAGCAAGGGCTGCTATCATTTTATCCTCTGAGCCTATGATTCTCTGGGGTAGCTGGACTGGCATCCCATTTTGCAGATGGAGACACTAAGGCTCAGAGAGGTCTCCCAACTTGTCCAGTCCGAATCCCTGACAGGATTTCAGCGGAAGCGAGGTCACTTCCAGCAGGTGGTGGATGAGGCTTGATGGAGGAGGCACCTGAGCTGGGGTACATGGCAAGGGGAGGATTTGGTCATGTCGAGAAAGGATTAGGGCAGGGGGTTAGGATGAGAGGGAGTCAAAGTCCATAGTTGAGGGTACAGAGTGAGCAAACACACACAGGGAATGAGTTTGGGAAGCAAATGCACCATTAGGCCTTGAACATGGAGACTGCTCAGGGTGGAAAGTGGCCAGACCAGATGGAGGAGGGCTGAAGGGTGAGCTTTAGGACTGGTTTTATAAGTGGAGCCATCCCAACCACCATATTCTGAGCCACCATGGAGCCACTGGGCACCTGCAGACAAATGTGACCTCATTTCCAATGGCCATGCTCATTCCCACTTTAGAAAGCATGACACTGGCCTTGGCTCTCAGCTGGGCCTGACGCCACATGTCCCGGAACCAGGTCACATCCTCCAGCCAGACCTCACTTTCCAGTGCAAAGCCTTCCAGGAAGGGAGGCAGGACTCAGCTACAGAGCAAGCTCTGAGGACAGGCGGTGCTGGCTGGGTGGCAACAGCTGTGGGGCTCAAGGTTTTCTTTCAGCCTGGATGCCAGGCTCCACAGAAGCCCTGCCAGCGGCGGGCGTGGCCTGCTTCCTGGCTGGCTGTCGAGGAAAGCCAAGGAGCTGTCCCTCAGTCCTCAGCCAGCGGGAATGGTTGCTGCCAAGGAAGCCGGCACTGCCTGGAAGACAGCTTGTCCTCTGGGCCCAGGAGGAACCACTTTCACAGGCTAGAGAAACCTGGGAGGTGGCTCCCCAGGTTCAAGGTGCAAAAAAAGGCCACCGATTTGCCGTGTGACCTTGTGTGAGTCATTTCCCCATCCTGGGTTTTGACTCCTCATCCGTATACTGGAAGTGGTAGTACTTGACACTTTTTCTGGTCTGTTTTATTTCCTTGTAAATGTTTAATTAACCTGTGCATGTGTTTACTCCCTGGGTTCATACTGGACTATGCACTGCATGGAGACAAGAAGTACGTGTCTCACGTCACCTGGCACATAGGAGGTGTTCAGCACATGGTTGTTGATTGACTAAGTGACTATAGTAAAGATCAAGTGAGATAGTGTATGTGAAGATGCTTGCATCAAAATGCAACAAAATACAGTATTGTTGGTTCTTACCCCACCATGAAGTGGCTCCCATCTCAGCACAGGAGAGAATTGCTCCAGGTGATCGCAAAGACAAGAAAAAACAAACAGGAAGTATAGACAGTGAAAAGAAAGGCAAAAATGAGAACACTTTGCTGGTGCTGATACTAATTTTCTACCTTGAAAAACACAAACAATTTTGCTGGGCTAGCAATGCGCATCACTGGTAAGAAAGTTTGGTAAAAGAACTAGATAGAAGCATTAAGTAAAAATTAAATTGTTTTCCCAGTTAGTCACTCTACTTGATTTCAAAGTGTTATTCGAAAAAGGATCTTGCTCATAATAGCAACAAGAAGCTGGAAAACCTCTTAGGAATTTGCTTAGCACGAAGCATTGCAAGAGCTCTAGAGAGAAATCTATTAACACGTTACTTCAAGAATATCTGAATAAGTTGAGACACATTTGTATTTCTATTTAGAAAGGAAGTCCCGAAAGTGAAGATGTCGATTCTCTCTCATATAATTAATCAGCATAATCTTATTCCAGGGAAAACAGCAGTGAGAATGTAAAGTTCATCTGGAAGAGTAATTGCTTGAGATTAGTCGAGAAAATTTTGGACAAGAATAATAATGAAGTAACAACGAGATTTTTACCTTACTTTTTACCAAAACATACTGTGAAGTGACAATAATTACAACTGTCTGGGTTTCACATGTGCAAACCCGGTGTTAATCAGCACCACCCTTTAACCAACTGAGCTAACTGGCCACCCTGGGCAAAACCTGGTATTATCTCACCTCCCACCTTCCTAGCTGGGCACATCTGAGGGTTATCTGCAAATCTTCTCTAAATTCATTTCAGTAAGATGGAGATAATATTGTTCCCAGAGTTGATGAGAGGATTAAATGAGCTGAAGCATAAATGCTACTTAGCATTGTGCCTGGAATAGACTCTTAATAGATGATGGTATTTTATTCACTAAAAACAACAATATACATATATTGTTATTTGGATTATGGGCCAAGAAAAAAAAAAAAGCCAGTTGCATTTTTCCATTACTAGCTGCTGGGATCTCGGTATAATTTCCCAATTTGAGCCAGTGCTGGGCATGCTCCAAGCAGATGGGAGGTGGAGCCATCTGCCCTCAGCTCACCTTTCAAGTGGTCTCTGGTTTCACTGTGGCTGTTTTTCCTGATTGCGGTTCGCAAGGCCATCCTTCTTGCCTTCTTCGCAGGTCAGATGGGATCAGGCAGCAAGAGCCGCCCAGACTTCCTCCAGTGGGGGCAAGGACCCTGCTCTTGGTCTTTCTGTGCTCAGGCTGCACCCCCACACACACCTCTGCCCTGCAGGGCTGAGTACAGTACAAAGTGGGAGCCCCTTCCACACCCCTCCCACCCACTTCAGCCCTCAGCACTCACGGGCTCCCAGCTGGGACAGAACAATATTTTCCTGAACACAATCTGTGTGTGATCTGAGGGGAGGCTCCGGGGGTGACCTTGGGACAGTTTGCAGGGAGGAAAGCAGGGAGGTGGTGAAATTCTCAGGATCCAAAGAGCGCAGCCAGCATCACAAAGGTCCCCAGGGGCTGTCATCATAACTGTCCCATCTGATGGGGAGAGGGCAGCACCTGAGGAACGGGAGGTCCTGGGCAGAAAGGGGTTGTTTGGAATGGGAGGGGGGCGTAGGAGGAGCACTAGATGGGGAGTCATAAGGCCTGTGTTTGAACCACTCAGCCTCTTCTAAGGCAAGATGCCTGCAGCCTGGGTGGGCTTCTCCCACCAGGCTGATCCTTCCTGAGGGGAAAGACCAGTGTCCTATTTGTCTGTGGTCCCAAGGCCTGCAGAGAGCCTGGTACACCTACGCCCTAGAGGACTTGGGAATGTGGGGGAGAGGGGGGGTCACACGGGCCAGGGAAGAGTGAAGCCCTTGTGACAGCTGACCTTTCGGAGTGGCTGAGGGGCACTGAATGACCCTCCCAGGGTCCCACCCCCTCTAGCTGAGGCTTATCCATGGACCCTTGGAGACCAAAGTCACAATCACGGACATCAAGTGACAGGATAGAGAGTGATGAGGGTTCGGGCTCAGTCCAGCTGGGATTGGTGCCCATCTGTGATCTAGCAAGGCAGTTGTGGGCTCACTCAGTTTGTGACTGAATTGGTGTGCTCCCTTTCAGGTAATCTGCTCCAACCCTCATTTTGCTTTTTTTCCTATCTCTGTAAATGGCACTACATCCCCCAAATTCCCCAGACTGGAAACATAGGAGCCATCCTGGTCTCCCTCTTTTCCTTCACCAACCACATTGAATCCATGAGCAAACCTTGTCAGCTCCACAACCAATTAAACTCTTGGAGTCACACACTTCTCTCCATCTCAGCACTGAGATGGTAGCCCAAGTTGTCCCAAGACAGGTGGTGTACAGGGCTTCTGGGGGCGGGGATATTGCTGCCTAATTCTGGGGTTCACCTGAGGAAGCTTATTTTCCCAGGGAGATAAGCTATGCTTTCTGTGATCAGCTTTCTTGGTAATAACAATAATACTTTTGTCTTATTTCTCAGTTGGTTCAGAACTCAGAAAGAGAAGAAGGGAGACATTTATCAGCCCCCCCTCAAAAACATCCACACTAGCACCATGATAGCACTTTCTAGATCAAAGAACATTCCTATTTATAACTTTCTGGGTTCCTCATTTCAGCTACACAACATGAAGATTATTCTTATTATTCCTACTTTACTAATGCAAAAATAAGACTCAAAATTGTGAAGTGAGTTGCCCAAGGTCCCGCAGAGTGAAGGCTAGAATCCAGGTTTCCCAAAGTTTCACACCCAGGGTTTCTTCCTTTGGGCTTAAGGTTTGAATTCCTCTTAAAATGAAGCTGTTTTACTATCTACCTATGGTTAGTGTACCAATCGTGTAACTTCTTGTGAGGAAGGATTAAGGATTAAGGAAGACTGGGTGATTTGGTGGAGTTCTTGAAGCCCTCCCCATAGAAAAAGGAAAGGGAGCAGGCACTCTAGCGTGGGCTTGGCTGGAGCCAGCCTGTGAGGTGTAGCAGGTCCCAGGCTCAGACCCAGGGGCAGCTGCCCTCACCTGGGCTGTCAGGAACAATGGAGCAGAAAGGGAAGCAGCCTTCTGCCTGGGCGGGCGGCTCTTTAGCCATAGTGTCTTCACAGCACGATCCTAAGAATATACAGCCAGGAATTCTCTAGTCCACTGCCAGCTTTCAGAGAACCAAGACGCAGCTGAGGCGTGAGGAAGCTTGAAGGCTTGTGTGGGGGAGATTTGCCTGTCCTTCCTCCATCCATCTGTCTATCCATCTGTCCATCCATTCATCCTTCTGTCCATCCATTCATCCAATAATATATTGTGCACATTAGGTGGCAAGCATGAAGCTGGCCTTTTGGGATGCACAGGTAAACACAGAATTTGACCTTCAGGTGCTTATGCCCTAGATACAAACAAGGACAGAGTATAATGTGATACGGGGAAGGTCAGGGATTCACATAGGAGGGACATCTAAGCCCCATATCTAGAGACTCAGGGAAGACTTCCTGGAGGAAGCAACATTTAACCTGACACCTGAAGGATGAGGTAAAAAAAAACTAGCCAGATATGGTAAAGATGGCTAGTTGTCCCTCAAAATTCACGTTCCCAAGCCACAGTGTAGAGTTGTTACTGGAAAGGGGCTATATCTTCCCGCCTACCCTCCCTTGCAGCTGTGGGCTTGTGACGAGACCCCCTAGAGGAAGGTGAGGGGAAGTTATATGTGCCATTCCTAGGGTAAGGCTTTGAAGAGGCAGGTATGTCTTCTCTAGTGTCTCTTTCCCCAACCTGGAAGCAGCTGCTGATGGGGGTGGCAGAGTCATGGGCCAGAGGGAGGCTGAATTCCCAAGGCTGCTTGGAGGAGAGCTGCCCACAAGGCAGGAACTCCCATTTGTACTGCTATGAGAACAATAAATAAACTTCTGTTACCTTAAGCCATGGATGTTTAGAGTTCATTTGTTACAGCAGCTAGTGTTCTTTACAAAGAAATAAAGAATACACCCCATGAAGTGGCAGAGAGGACAAGGAGAAGAACACTTCAGAGGAAACCTCAAGTGTAAAAGTCCTAGGGGGAGAGAGAGAAGGGTGATGTCAGGTGAGGCTGGGAAGTAAACTGAGGCCAGGTCAGCCTTGCTAAGCAGTTGGGACCCCATCCTAAGTAAAGAGGGCCAGATAGCCCCAGGCATTCCCCTCTCTGCTCTCAGGCTGAGGGAAAGTAGAGAACTTGCTGAGGGCCATCTGATCAATGAACAGCGGAGTTGGACTCAAGCCCGGGTCTTGCTGACTCCATGTGCCTAAACATGCAGCTCCATGCTTTCAACAGAATGTTGTACAACAGAGAAACTAAGATATTCACCCCTCAAGACCTCTGTGGGAGTCCTAGCTATTATGTGGACTCCTCCAGTTTTCTGGGACTGGACTTCAACTGAGAGTGCTATCACCAGGCACCAGCACACAGAATGGTCACCCAGCTACAGTGGCTCCAGCATCTCCCAACCTGACTGGGCTCAGCACAGCCAGACAAACCAAATGAATGTCCCACCTTCTGGGGGAGTCCAGAGATGCCCAACACCCAATGCATGAGGTTGGCCATGTTCACCAGCTCCCACCCTGTGGTCTGATCCACAGACGGGACACGGTAGGTGGCAGAGGTTGCCCAGAGTTACTCACTCCTCTCTGTGGCTTCCTGGGCTAAGTGAGCAACATGGCAGGGTTTCAGATAACACCCAACTCTCCCATCCATACATCCTCAGGAGACCTAGAGGCAGACATCTCTGTGTTCCCCTGGGGCTACTCTTAGCCAGGCAGATCCTTGCTAACCCACTAGGCAGTGGGATTTGATGTGGGCAGGAAAGGCAAGGGATTTGGTTAAGCTTTCCCCTTCCTCCCCAATATGTCTGTCCTTGTTTCTGAAACCAGAGCGTTCTGGATCACCTTTGTCCAAGGTCTTCCTTGGTTTTACAAAGGTGTCTCTGGTGCTACTACAGAAAATGAGGGCGAGGTCCAGGGGCAGAGATTCTTTCCCCAATGCAATCCAGAGCAATTCTTCTTTTACCATGCCCAACATCCCCCATTAGGTAACATTTGAAAACAGGATTTCACTATTAAAACAAAAGCTTGAAAATAACTGGTCAAGTCCAGCCCTCTAATTTTTTAGGTGGAGACTCTGAGGCTCAAAAGGGAAGTAAATATTTTAAGAATATATGCACAGAAGTTAGAGGAAAGGGTCTTCTTGCTTATTTGTGTCTATCTGTCACTGCCCATCTATCCACCCCTCCTTCACTCCGTCCGTCTGTCCGTCCATCCATCCATCCATCCATCCATCCATCCATCCATCCATCCATCCATGTAGTCAACAGTACTAAAGGCTCAGGATGCTTTAGCCTTTTCATCTTGCAGTCTGGGTAATTGCTGGTAAAGCCCTTGGTCGTCTTAGTATCATGGAATAGAAAGAACCTGGATTCTCTATAGATTTGGGCTGAAGCTCCTTATCTGCCGTCTTCAATGATGAGTTTAATTTTAGCTCCCTCGATTGTAAAATGCAATCAGTACTTATTCCCAGATTACTGTGGGGATTTAGCAAGGCAGTGTGCACAACCCCTGATGGAGTGCCTAGAACATAATAGACATTCAATACCAGCTCGCTATCTGAAAGTTCTCCCAGTGTTTCATGCTTGGGGGTTAGCAGGAAGGCCCTGGGCGTGCTCTCATCCAGAAGTGCTCAGGGCCACCAGGGAAGGAAGCCTCTCTGCTCTCCTTGCAGAAAGCCTGGCCCTGGTCCTTTCTTGACCGTGACCTAATTTTGGTCTGGCCAGAGTGGGTGTCTTCCTTTTCCTCTCATTGTCTTGGAGGCCTCGAGTGAACTTGGCCAGGACTATTTCCGCAGGAATGACATATATTCCCCCAGCCAGGCACACTGTGCTTACTCCCCCACCCTCTCACACAATTTCTTGTCTGCAGCTTCTGAAGTACCACCCCCCAGATAGCCCTGCAGCTCGCTCCCTGACTTCCGGCAGGTCACCCCATCAATTGTCGCCTTCCAAGAGAAGCCATCCCAACCCCTTCTCTTCTGCTCGCTCTCCCCTTACCCTAGCTTATTTTAAATTATATATTTGTCATTCCCTTTATAGTTTGTCTCATCTCAGTAGGGTGTAAGCTTCGTTATTTTATTTTTTGTGGAATCCTCAGCCCTGTCACATGGTTGGCACCTACAAGATTTGTTGAATGAGTGAATTAGTGAGAATTAAGAAATCCTAAACTTCCCAACCCTAAAATTCACCCTATTTGCTGAAATTATGCATTCCCATACCATAGAGTGTCTATGGCTGCCTGAGTCAAGGTGGAGATGATGTGGGGTGAAGTCCTGAGCAGAGCATTAGGATACCCCCAAAAGCGCAGGATTAAAGGTCAAACTCACCTGTTTGTGAGAGGCTGCGTGTGAATCATGTGTGGATCCCACCTGCCCCCAAGAGTGGGCAGGGAAGTGACTGCACACAGGAAGCTTGGGAGGCTAGGCTTGGAAGCCACAGAGAAGCCTTGGGTTCAAGTCCTGACTCTACCACTTCCTTGGAGCAGTTGCCTAGGCTCTCTGAACCTCAGTTTCTTTTGTGCAATGGGGCTAATGATTCTTGCCTCATAGGGTTGTTAAGCACAAAAGCACAAACTGTGTTTTGATCGTCTACTGCCACTAGAGCTCAGCTTCTTAGGCTCTAATGTAATTGCAAAGAATGCTGCATCAGACCACCTGGTTCAAGTCCCTGCTTTATGTATCTCCAAATAGTGTGATTGTGAGCAACACACTTAACCTCCCTGAGCCTTGGTTTCCCATCTAAAACATGCTGAAAATAGAACTGGCCATAGAGTGATTGATCAACCAGTCTAATGCACAGTCAAGTGTAGCACAGTGCTTGGCTCATAATAAGCACTCAGTAAATATTAGCCATTCTTAGTAACATGAGCTATTAGGGGTGTATATCACCAAGAAGCAGGACCAGGATTTGAATCAGAGTCAAACTGTATGTCTTACCCATGGAACTAGTTTCGCCCAGAGAGCTGGTTAATAAGGCAGATCCCAGACCCCATCCCCAAACCACTGATTCAGAAGCTCTGGGCTGGGGTCTAGGAACCTACGTGTTGACAAGCACCACAGGTGTTCTGGATGCAGATCTGGGGCCACACTTTGAAGGTCGCCCTGAGGTTATTCCGCTTTCCTGGTCAGGAGGGGGCACCTGGTCATTAGCACATCTTGTCTCCACACTCTGCAGACCAGACAAAGCACATTTGGGTGATTCTGGGAGCCTCGTGGGACCAAGTCCACAGCTGTGAGCATGAGACTTAACACAGCAGGGCTGGAGCCCTCAGGCCCAGCCTCCGTTTCTGTCTACTCTCAGGAAATGGCAAGTAGGGTCTGCTGTCACCCTCAAAGAGAAGTCTCTTAAGTTGGGTCATAGACTTGGCAAATGAGGTTGTTGACCTACAAGGCTTTGAACCAATGAGAGGTAGCCAGCCCTGTTGGCCAAAAAGGTGTCATTCTGTGGGCCAGCTCGGGTTGGCAGTGGCTGCTACATGGACAAGGATGCCGAGGCTGAGTCTGGGTCAGTGGTTCTCAACCAGGGGCAATTTTGTCCCCCAGGAGGCATTTGACAAAAAATATCTGAAGACACTTTTGGTTGTCATGACTGGGGTGGGGTGGAGTAATGGCGTCTAGTGGGTAGAGGCTGCTAAAGTCCTACAATTCATTAAACTACCCCCCGCACACACACACCCACCACCAACCAGGAACGATCCTGCCCAAATGGCAATAGTGCCAAGATGAGAAATTCTCCCCAAGGTTCAGTAGAAATGAGTGTCATGACTGATTAGCAGTGTCTGGCATAGCGAGAGGCAGTGTAGTGAGAGCTCGTGTGGTCTGTCTGTATTTGCAGACACACAGAACTGGAATGGAAAAGACAGTATGCACAGAGAAAAATCATAAAAATATATCATCATAATAAAGACAAAAACCTCTAAAACCAAAGAGAGGTAACAGAAGGTAATGTATCCATGAAAAAAAAAGAACACAATGCCATAAAAAAGGAACACAGAGAACAAGAAGAACTCTTACAAAAAATATGAGAGAAAAAAATATAAAACTCAGCCGAAGATTTGGGAGATGAAGTTGAGGACATTTCTCCAGAATACTCGTATGTTATAGCAAAATAAATCATTGAAAAGAGGAGATAAATGATAAGAAAATTAGATGACTGGTACAGGAGCTCTAATACTCAAATCCTTGAAAGATAAAGAAAATGGTGGGGAGGAAATATTAAAAAATAGTTGAGAAAAATTACCCCAAACCGACGGACAAGATCAAAAGGACCCCACAAGTGCTTAGCCCAGCACCCAAAGCTAGATTTCCATCAGGGAGGGTCAATAAGAAATTTCAGGACATTAGCAGCACAGAGGAGAGTTGACAAACTTTTACAGAGGTAAAAATGAAATCAGAATGGCTTTAAAGTTCTCAATAGAAACTCAAGAAGTGAGTAGAGGAGCAAAGCCTTTACAATTCTGAAAGAAAAGTATTTCTGACCTGGAGTTCGATGTCAAGCCCCAAATACAAAGATATCCTTCAATATGCAAGGTCTTGAGAAATTTACCTCCCACCTACTCTTTCTCAGGAAACTACTAACGGGTGTGCTCCACGGGGGACTGAACCAAGAAACAGGAAGCTGTGGAATCCAGGAAGCAGGAAATCCAACTCAGAAAAGAGATAAAGGGACCCTCAGGCTGAGCGGGGAGGAAGATCCCGGAATACCAGCTGCAGAGGGCAACACATTCAGTTTGAAAATGCCAGACGTTTCCAGGAGAGACTTCTTTCAAGATGATGAAGTTGATAGAAAGTTGGATGTGAAAGAAAGGCCTGAGAAATATTTGGACAATTGGCAGAGATTGAGGTTAAAAAAAAAAAAAAAAAAAAAGTGATCCATGCACAGAAAACTAAGCAAACGAGGAACTCATAACAGTTGTGACATTGAGTACCAAGCTGCCCCGAATTATGGCATGGCAATTTGGGTGGGAGGGGTGGAAGTGTGGGGTTGTGACGGGGAGGACGAAGATTTAAAACTGCCTCTTCTATAGCAGGGAAGCAATGGACAATGCCAATGTTCTGGAGCCATAAGTACAGAACGGCCAACTGAAAAGAATCAAAAGTGGCTGTTTTGGAGAAGATGGAGTGGCAGGAAAAAAAGGCTGCAAACTGCAGTTGTCTTAACTAATCTTCTCAACCAGGGGACTCTCTAAACTAGAAGCTTGGGCAACTGCTAAAATTTAGAAGTTAAAACCAATACAATTGGGGTGCATGTAAAAGCTAGTGAAATCTGAGTAAGGTCTGTATCTGAATTACTATTGTGCCGAGGTCAGTTTCCTGATTTTGACAATGTGCTTTGGTTTCTTTACATATTATCACTAAGGGAAGCTGTGTGCGGGGTGTGTGGGAACTCTCAACTATGTTTGCAACATTTTGTGAGTCTTAAACATTTAAAAGTTATGTAAACAACAAGAACAAGAAACAACAGTTACAGCATGTAAATATGCTGTTCCCAAAGCCACCCATTGTAGAGGGAACACACTCCTGGCCACCTCTGCCCAGGTCTGGGGTGGTGGGCCCAGGTACAGCTGTGCAGGGCCTGCAGCCCATCTTTGAGAAGAATCAGGGCAGGCGAGTAAGACAGGCTGACCCATGAGGCAGCTGTGCCTGAGCCTCAATCAAAGGCCAGCTTTGCCACTGTGAGAGGACACCTCAGACAGACCAAGTGTTCTCCTCCAGCAGTTTTGTTGGGAGCCGTGGAGGAGAAAACAAAAATTAAACCATAAATATGCCACTGACATCGTCCCTATAAAGGGAAATAACTGCCTCCCAGTCGCTGCCGGGAAATAAGCCTTAATCATGCAGCAGGGCAGCGTCTGGAAAGAGTGGCCACGCCATTCGGTTGGCGTTCTCCCCGAAGGCTGTGGTTCTGCAGCTGTGGAGGGGTGGGAGAGTGGAGGGCCCTCTAGGGCCAAGAAGCTGAGCAATGCTGGCCTGCTGAACCCAAACCTTTCCCAGTGTTTACCATGACACCATGGTGTGTGATTCGGCGTTCACAGATGTTTAGTGAGCACCTATGTGCTGGGCAGTGTCCTAGGAACTGAAGTGGCAGCTGTGAATGAAATCAGCCTATGTTCTCAAGAAGCTGGCATTCCAGTGGGGGAGATGACAAGAAACATAAACACGAGAGATGTCAGAGGTGAGAGCAGTCAGCTGACACAGAGTGCTGAGCATTCTGTGAGGGAGTGCTGCCAGCTGACAGCACCGTCTCTGTCTAGTCGAGGAGCCTGGGCAAGCTCTTCTATCGGGTGGGGGTGGGGAGAGCAGGAGGGGCCACAGTCACTGGCTGCTGTCCGGTTTCTTGAATATGCCAAGCACGTTCCAATCTCAAGGCTTTTGCACTTGCTGTTCCCATACCTACAACACTGTTCCCTCTATCTCTAGCTCAGTAATGAGTAACTCAGTAATGAAAAACTCCTACTCGTTTTTCAAGCCTCAGGTTAATGGCACTTCATAGTGGAAGCTTCCTCAAGCCATTAGCAGCTCTTATAACCTCCTGTACCTTCCTGTCACATCACATACGTATTCTTGGGTTACGTGTTTAATGCGTATCTGCCCCACCAGACTGTAAGTTGTAAGAGGGCAGGGTCCCTCTGCTTTGTTCACAAAACATGTATCATGCCTGGTACATTGTATTCAGTGGTGCTTAATAGTTTATAATGGAAAGATTATATGAATGAATGAATGAATGAATGAATGAATATCAATTTATCATCCCGCTTCAAGTTACTCCTGGGATCTGTGCTTTGGGTTGCCCTAAGAAACACATTGGCATTTCCCAAATTTTGAAGTGGCACCTGGACGAAGACTTCGGCACCCTGGCCTCTATTCGCATCCCTCTGGGAATCTTCCAGCGCATTCAGGGAAGTTCAACCCCTGTGGTTCTCAAGTCCCCCATCTATAAAATGATGAAACGAGGCCCCTGGTTTTCCAAGGGGCCTGGGAGGAGGAGGAGCTGGGGCCACATGTCTGCAAAGTGCTGAGGTCCCTTGAGGAAGGCACCTGCTTGGGTCTATAGCACAGGGTGCCAGGCTGGGACCAAGATGCATATTGCCTGAAAATCAGGAGCGAAGAGAAGGTTTGCTCTGCCCCATGGCATCCTCTGTAGGGGAGAGGGATTTGGAGAAAATCCACAAGATCATGGACTCGAATGATGCAATGAAATGAAACTTTGAACAAGTCTTGGGAGAAGGTGAGTATTTTGCATGTAGGATAAAATTACACTTATCGTCAAAGAGGGTTACTGTGGTAGATTAAAAATGGAATTTTGTATCATCTCACATCAAGAGGTGGAGTCTATTTAACCACCTCTTGAACCCAGGCTGGTCTTGTGACTTGCCTTGATGAATAGAATGTGGCAGAAGTGACGTTGTATGACTTCTTGACAGACCCTGCAGCTTTCGCTCTTGTTGCCTTGAAACCTAGCTGCCACATGAGCAAGCCCAAGCTAACCCACTGGAGAGGCCACGTGGAGGCAAACTGAGACACTTGGCTGACAGCCCCAGCCAATTGCCAGATATGTGAGGAGGTCAACCGGGACTAGCTGGCTCCTACCCAACCTGCCAACTGACCTTTCCTCTTGCCCAAACCGAGCTTAGTC
This sequence comes from Aselliscus stoliczkanus, assembly GCA_033961575.1. Taxonomy (NCBI): domain Eukaryota; kingdom Metazoa; phylum Chordata; class Mammalia; order Chiroptera; family Hipposideridae; genus Aselliscus; species Aselliscus stoliczkanus. Next base: position 121,723,094 of record CM066736.1, read on the forward strand.
AACACCACATACAACAGAGAGAAGCCATCCCAGCTGAACCCTGCCCGATTACCAAACCCTAAATCCTAGGCAATCAATGGTGGTGGTTTAAAGCCACTGAGTTTTGGGTGGTTTGTGTCACAGTAATAGATAACTGATGCACCTGCCTGTCTGGCTCTTTGGCCAGACTCTCCTTACTCTTCCTGTCTCCTGATCAAGGCAGAACTGAGTGTTCCAAGCTTGTAGCAGCCTCAGATAGACTTGGATAAAAATCCGAATGCTCCCACTTACTAGCTCTGTGACCATCGACAGTTTTCTTACCCTCTATGAACTTTGTTCAATAGTAAGATGAGGACACTAATTGCACACAATGGGTTACTGTGGGTTATTATGAGGTTGACATGAAATAATAATACTCAGTGCCTGGAACACAGCAAATGTTCAATAAATGTATTAACTGCCAATAAATGTTTATTAAACGTATGGCACTGATCCTGGAATTATGGGGCTGAAAAAGACAAGGGCTCTGTTCTCACAGAGCTTATATTCATGCAGGAGAACACAGAATGAACATATGAAAATGAGGCAGTGGCAGATGGTTGTATAAGCTCTGAAGAATGACATGACAAAGTGACCGAGTCGAGATGGGGAGGGAAAACAAGGCAGGCCTTTCTGGGAGGTGGCCTCTAAGTTAAGACCTGGATGAGGAGGAGGAGCCAGCCACTGGAAGAGAAAGGGTGTTTTAGCAACAAGGAACCGCACATGCAACGGCCCTGAGGAGAGACCAAGGTAGGTGAGACTCAGAAACCCAGAGGATAGGCAAGGAGGTCCCGGGGTCTGCAAGGTGAAGGCGTCCACGCTGATGGTATAATGGAGCTGCTTTATTGTTATGTGATTTATTATATTATGTGATTAATAATCAATCCAGGTACAAGGGCTGACCCAGAACAAATGCTCAGTTCATGCTAGACAACAGGCTGACCAGCAAGTGTTCAGGCATAAGCTGTGTAGCGTTTCCATGGAAACCCATTATGCTCCCTGTTGATAGCTGGAGGCTCCCCAAGGTGTCATATCCTCTGGTTCAGGCTGGTCCTGGGCTGATAACACTTCCTGAGCCCCATGAGGGGGAGTCACTTCCTCTTCCTCTGCACCTTGCCTGAGCCCCAGCTGTCAGGGAGGCCGCTCAGGCATGTGAACTGGAAGGCTCTTCCTCTGGTGCACACACGCACATACAACACACAGGGCCTCAGGTGGCCCCAGGCCAGGACTTGTGGTCCAGCCCACGTCCAAGCCCAGGCCCCAGGATGAATCTGGGCCCTGCCTGCCCTACAGTAGGAAGCACCTATGTTGATGGGGCGTGGGGAGTGACCAGTCCACGGCCCTGGACAAAAGAGCTGAACTAAGACGCATTTTTCACAAACTCAACACAGCAACAAATGCTTGTGTGGCTCCGGGGCCAAGACCTGCGTCCTTACTCAGCTGAGGAAACGGGCCACAGCGGTGGGACTAGCCTGCTCTGGAAGGCCAAGTTGCACCCTTCTTTTCCACACATGGTGAAGAGAGATTCAGATGTAACGTGCTCTGAATAAGCCAGAAACATCCAGATAGTGCAACACACAGACACATATGAGAAGGACATACACACATACTATGAGGATGTGATCCACAAACATGGAATTCTATATAAGACAGATACACACACATACTCCTTACGGCATACACACAGCACTGCAGACATATCCAGTGAGGGCCCTGCCCCGACTTCCCAGATAATTGTGCGAGAAAATAGACACACCTGCTCCCCTCCAAGCCGTTGCCCAGCAGTGGCAGGAGCAGACTAATTAAGCCTTCACAGGAGGCTGGCATTTTCCTGGCAGCCCTGCTGCCCCTTGCTGCCAGAGCGGCCGTCAGCCCAAGTGGCCTTTGTAATGGTCCCCAAGGGGGCACTCGGCCCAGCGTCTTTCCCCCTCCTCTCTCTCTGGACCCTAGAATGACGTCCCATCTTGCTGTCCTAAAGGATCCGTCTTGGGCCAATGGAAGGGATGAAACTCTCCCGGGAGGCTGAGGCCTGGATCAACAGAGATCCCCAAGGAATTCCCAGTTCCCTGCCTTGAGGGACTTAAATCAGCTGTGGACAGGAGTGGTGGATGTCCCCCAGGTGCTCTGTCTAGTTCAAGGGCTACAAGTAGTCCCTCTGGCCAGAGGGAGGCTCAGATTCTCCTGCTTGTCATCCTGGGCTTGGGTCCTCAGCTGGTCCCTCACACACGGACCTCTCTGCCACCCTCGCCTTCCCGCTCTTCTCCCAACACACCAAACTCATGCCTGCCTTGGGGCCCTTCTACCTGCTCTGTTCTCTGAAACACCTGCTGTCAGGAAAAGGCCAGGGAAGCAGTTTCCAGGCTCTTGGCCTCCCCTGGAAAGGTGCTGGCTCGGTTATTTGATGGCCATCAGCTGTAACCAGTTGGCCATTAGCTACTATTATTTTGCACATAACTCCCACGGCTGCATTAGCAAGAGCGGGTGTCACGGATGGTGCAGATCCTGCGGCACCTACTTTCTGTGTCTCGCCCGGCCTCCAGCAAGACTGTGGTGCAGAAAGACCCTTGTTGGGGTGTGGACGGATGTTTGCTTCTCGTGTCTCGACCAGCCGTCGTAGAGAATATAATATAGTGGTATGAACCCCACTCTGTGGCTCCGTTGTTGTTCCTGCATTCATGAATGACTCCTGCATTCCTCTGCCGGGACCTCCCCACGGAGGTCTTTGCCTGGCTCCTTCCTTGTCACCATTCAGATCTCAGTCCACACGTCACCTCCTTGGAGAGACCTGCCCTGATCCACCTAGTTAAACATGTCTCCTCCGAGTGGCCCCTCAGTTATTTTCTAACTCAGTGGTTCTCAAACCTGGCTGGTTGTTAGAATCGTCTGGGGAGCTTTTTAAAAATCATTCGATGCCAGACCCTATGTAGACCAATTAAGTATAAATCTCTAGGGATGGATCCTGAAATTCCTAAAAAAATTCCTCTCCTTGCTCTAATGTACAGTTAGGACTGAGAATCCTTGGCCCAGAGACATCACAGTTAGTAAGAGGAAAGGCTGAATTTTGTAGCCTCCTCCCCCCCTCCTCATTACTGCTGTTCATTGAGCACTTACTATGTGCCAGGCCTGTGGCAGTTGTGTGCATGATGTGCTCAGCACACATTGTGTAGCATTTATTATGCACCAAATACTGTTCAAAGGGCTCTTCATGGGACAGTTTTCATCTTCCTAATGGTGTGGGAGCTATTACCACCTCCCATGTTACAGATGGGGAAACTGAGGCACAGAGAAAGTAAGTAACTTACCCAAAGTCATGCAGCTGGAAAACGGTACAACTAGGAATTTAGCCCAAGCAGCATAGTTCTAGAGCCTGGCTCTTAACCCAGACACTAAGCTGCTATTGTTTTGTGACTTGACCAAGGTTACACAGCCAGGATTCAAACCCATGACAGTCTGACTCTGAAGCATAGAGTGCAGACAACTTTATGATCACTTGTATCCTTATTCCCCCACCTCCCAGAAACAAACAATCCTTAGTGAGGCAGATGGGAGACTGGAACCAGCATGAGTCAGCCCACTTGCTGCCCATGAATTAATTTAGTAATAGCAATATAACTGTCACCTATATGGCAGCCACCATTCTAAGTGTTTGACATACATTGTTTTATATGACTCTCAAAGGGACCATCATTTTACAGAGGAGGAAACAGATGCACAGAGAGTTAAGTAACTCACCGAAGGTCACACAGCTGGTTAGTGCAGACCCGAGACTTGAACTCAGGAAGGCTGGTGCTCGAGTCTGCACTCTTAACCCCTACCCTGCACTCCTTCTTGGCTACCTTACTTACTTAAGCTGCTTAAAACTCACTTTTCCCCTCTAGAAAATGGGCACATAATGCCTACCTCATTCGAGGACAAAATGAGAGCATGAACGCGTGGAAAGGCCCAAGCACAGGGACGTCGCATCACAGGCATTTGATAGGAGAGGTGATTGTCAGAATACACAGGGCTACAACCTCATCCTGCAGCAACTAGCCTGGAGTCTCACACATGGTGGGGGATGAACTAACATGGGCCGTGGATGTCGGTGGTGGCACCTGGAGGCCACCAGCCTGCAGTTCCCACAGAGAGGTACAGGGCCCCAGTAGCTCCCTGAGAAGCCGAGCTCAGCATGGGTACCTCGAAATGCCTAGAAACTGGCTAAGTGCGTCACTGCTGACCCCCTATTAATGTGTAATTGGTATTGCAGGCAAGTGAGTAGCTGTATTCTCTGGGGTGAGATTGACAGCAGAGCAGGAAACAGCAGGCAACAGGCATCAGGCGAGATGGAGAGGGAAAAAGAGAAGGAGCTGGGGCCACGGGAAGAGGAGGCTTCCACACAGGAAAGCTGTGCCCTTGGGTGAACTTGCAACCTGGGTTTTCAGGTCCAGACCTCATTTTATTTTTTTATTTTTTATTTTTTTTAAAGATTTTATTGGGGAATTGGTGGAGGGGAACAGCGTTGGGGAATCGCGGAAGGGGAACAGACAAGTTGCCGTCTTCTTGTTCTTCAGTTTAGTTGCGGAGGATGTCGCTTCACTGTTGGTATCGTCATTGCGCTCTTCCCGGATGAGGCAGATCGGTCGCCGGCCTCTGGATGTCGCTTATCGCGGCTATTGGCAGCTCACTCTCGGCTGCCAGCCGCTCACGCTGGCTGCGGGCCGCTCACGCTGGCTGCGGGCCACTCACTGTAGCCTATGGCAGCCCACTGCAGCAGGGGCTGCAGCCCACACCATCACCGGGGCTCGCACAGCCCAGCTCCAGGTGGAGCTGTTGTTAGCTGTAGAGGGCAGTGTCACTGGCCCTCATGTGGGATCCGAACCGGGGCCGCTGGCATCCCAAAACCAGCGCTTAACCAATGCGCCACTCGGCCGGCCCCAGACCTCATTTTATATAGCCTGCCCTGCTGTTCCCACCAGCACGCCATGGAAATGCCAGTGCTTGAGTTTCCAAGCTACATCTCCCATGAGGATGTGAAAATATACCTACGGCACAGGCAGTATGGGGATTGAAGATATTTTTATGAGTCTTTGTAATGTTCTCCCTATGTGCATGATATCACTGATGCGTGAGAATCATCAAAGACGTCCCGTCTGGAGGGTGCGAAGGCAGCCTTTTAGTTTCACGGTTTGAGCTCTCTCTTCCAGGCTCGGACCCACGCACACCTTACTAGATGAGTTTTTCATCACTCCAGCCCTTCAAAGAGATCTTCAAGTGTGCAAACAACAGGCTGCCGACTGCCCCATTAGTTCCAGAATGCCCTCTAAAAACGCCATAGGAGTTAGAAAAAATGGGCACTGTGCCCCAATGTGCCGTATTTTCTCCTGAGTTCCTGCAATGGCACCAGCTGTTCCCTTTGCTGGGGATACTCTCTGGCCAGTCTGGAAATTTTCTCCTGGGCCTTCAAGACTCAGCTCAAGTAGCACTTCTTTTGTGAAATCTTCCCCCACCCCCTTTCCATCCCAATCCCTCTCAAAGGTACTGCTCCCCAGCTCGGGGTTACCCCCTAAGAAGCCTTGCCAGAGCCCTTCCAATTCTCATCTTGCGAGTCTGCTTCCGAAGATCAACTCTGGGTCCATGGTCATAAAGTAGATTTGCAGTGGAGCAGTGGTTCTCAAGCTGCAGTCCCTGAGCCAGCAGTGGCAGCTCCAGGGTCCCTGGGACCTTGCTAGAAATGCAGATTCTCGGCCCCGCCCCGGGCCTACTGAACAAGAAACTCTGGAGGCCTGGCTATCTTTCAACAAGCCCTCAAGGTGACCAAGGCACGCTCAAGTTTGACAACCACTGTGATAGGGAAATGAGGCTAGTTTCTGAACGCTTAAACCAGAGCAAACAATACAAATAACCCTAATGAATGCCACCTAGAGGACCGCGTGCCAGATGTGTGTCAGGCACTTCATCTGCTTTAATTCCCCACAGCAACACATGAGGAAGATCGTCATATACCCATTATAAGGATGAGGACACTGAGGCTCAGTCACTCTCTTCCTTAGGAAACAATTCCTAAGTGGTGGGTCCAACTGCAAAGCAACCCAGTCACTCTGACTACAAAGCCTGTGTGTTACCAGGAGAGTACCGTCTACGTGAGTGGGGGGTTTAAAAGAGGGAGAGACCACATTCAAGTCAGGTTTTTCCTACTTGAAAAATTTTATATTTTCAAAGTATAGTTTCACAAGATTAAATAGTACAAAGGAAAAAAAAAAAAGGAAAGAAAAACAACTCTTGCTTCCTCCTACCTAGCTCTCATCTCAGCTTTCAAAAGCAACTACTATACTTTCAACTCTTTTGTTTGCTTTTTGGGGTATTTACTTCCATACTTTAAAATACATGCATCTTGTATTATTCCTTGATTCATCCACCCCAGCCGTTGAATTATGCTGGATGAGGACTTTTGGTTTTTCTCAAGTGAAAAAAAAAAATCTAGAGGTACATCGAGGGCAGGTATAGAAGATTTATGACCATCAAAGACCCAGGCTTTTTCTAGCTGTTGCTTCATTACTTTTGATACAGGGCTCCCAACTCATGGATCAAGATGGCTGCTTGAGCTGCCATCATCATGTTTGCATTCCAGCCATTGGAAAGCAGGGTTCTTCCATTCCATATAAAGACACATCCTGAAAATTACACACACCATTTTTGCTTATACTCCAGTGTTTGCAACTTAATCACATGGCTACACCTAGCTAAGAGGGAGGCTGGGAAATGCAGTCTTCTTTTCTGAATGGCTACCTGCCCAGCAGAAAAACTAGAGTTCTATGATCAGGTAAGAAAGGAAGAACTGAGAGTAGGGGCAACTGGCAGCCTTGGCTACACTCCCTTTCACTTAAATTCATCTGAGCTGGCATGCCAACCTTTGTGCCCTTGCACCACTGCTGAGAACACATGACTGCCTCTTCCTGCATCTCCACACCTTCTCTCCCCTTTTTGTACTCTGGGCATCTTGCCTCAGGGCCCTCCCACACCCGGCCTCTGCTGGTGTAGTCTCACTGAGAGCCCTGCCCATGTCTGATGTGATGACTCCTACTGATCAATCCTCCAGCTCACAGATGCTCAGACAGCCTTCCCTGATCCCAACCAGGTCACAGCCTACTCCATGGTCTCTCAGTCTCCTGATCTCCTTCTTGACAGCATCCTTTGCAAATGTAATTCCATATTGATTTGTGTGATTATGCTCACTCACTGTCTCCTTTCTAGACTATAAGCTCCTGGAACGGGGGCCACCTCTATCATGCTCATTGACCCAGCACATGAAAGCACAATAAACCTTTGCGGTATGAAGGGTACCTACTCCTGGAAAGCCTTCATGTCCTAACCTCCCTATTCTTTCAGAACCAACTAAAATGCCCTCTCCTCCAGGAAGTCTCTCTGTGCTCCTTCTGAGACAATTTGCCCTCCCTTCTGCATGCCCACAGCCCTTTTAGTCACGATCGCTCTTTGCCCCATGGCCATTGACTTTGGGGAGCATATCCCAGCTCTTCTATGAGCCTGTGAATCCTGGGAGGACAGGACCGATATCTGATTCTCTTGTGCCCCTCACACACTCACAGGAACAGCCTAGGGGTTCTCTGGTCCAGCAGCAGAATTGCTGACCAGGAAGCAGGGCTCCTTATGTGGCCTCTGGCTCGCTGTGTGACATCCAGCAATGGCCTCCCTTCTCCCACCTGGCCTCTTGGGGACCTTCAGGATCTGACATTCTCCGATTTGCCACCCAACACCGTGGCTCAGCTCTGGGGCTGCTGACCTTGACCCAGCAGGCCTCTCTCCACAGGCCACAGGCTTGTTCCTTGGATTTTGTTTTCCAGTTAGAGATCAAAGGAACAGACATACTGGACACCAGACTCACAGGCAAAGCAAAACAAAACAAATCTCTCAGAGTGGAGGAACTTTTATTACCTTAACAGCTGGCACCCGAGTTCCTCATAGGAGGAAATGTAACATTGTTTGGAAAAAAATATTTTGACAAGTGCAGGGAGGAAGGTAAGAACTTGTGGGCCTGGTGCCCAAGCCTCAGGGTGAGGGCAGCGCTGCCCTGTGATGAGCAAGACCTAGCAGCTCCGAGCACATTCAGAACAGTGGGGGTGAGGAATGGAGAATAATAGAATCATAGCTAATATTTACCGGTATCTTGATCTACACTAAGGAATGTGCACACTTTGTGCTTAGCATATGCAGCAATCAAGGTACCTAATTGCAAAAAAAAAAAAAAAAAACCCAAACCAAAACAAAAAAAACCCAGAAAGAAAAGAAAGAGGGAAAAAGAGAGAAGACAGAAAGAACAAAAGAGACAAGTCAAAGGAACCCCCTCAGGCTAACCAAAGCAGTGGAAGAAATCTGTGAAATGTATGAACTATATATATATAAGGCCTGAGGCTACTAGAAAAGGAAGACCAGAAATAACAATGGCTTAAATGCAATGGAAATGTCTTTCTTTCTTACTAAGTAGCTAAAATATTACGGTGGTTCTGCTTCATGAATTTTTCAGGCCCTCAGCCTGTGGTCCAGGAAGGCTCACTTCATTCCAGCCAGCAAGAAGGGGAATAAGGGGAGGGGAAAGGAGGGCCTGTCCCTTTCCTGAAAGGGGACCCCCTAAAAGGTGCACACATCACTCTGCTTACACCTTATCATCTAGAGTCTGCTCAATGGCCACACCCGGAGAGAGGGAGTCTGGGCGATATATTATAGTTGTATTCTGGGCAGCTATTGGCCTAGTGAAATATTCTATTACTGCGAGAGCAAGGGAGATGCTACTGGGAGGTGGGGCAGAAGTCTCTGCCATAGACAGAGATTGGGAACTCACAGGATTGTTGGGAAGGCTACGGAATCAGGCTCAGAAAACTAGTAGGGACCAAGGGTGGCCAAGGGACAGGGTCCAAGCTGTGGTTATGTTAAGGCTACCCCTCAAAAAGCCAAAAAAAAGTCCACAACTCATGTCATTTCATTCTCATCACTACCCTTTGAGATAAGTAATGATCATCAGTGCCAGTCTTCATGTAAAAGGGGTTAAATTTATCAGTCACTACTGGCACATAACACTTCTGTGAGCTAGGCATTGCCCTGAGTACAGTAAGTCCTCACTTAATATTCTTGAAACAATGCATAACGAAACCAATTCTACATAATGAAGCCAATTTTACCATAGGATAAACAGAGTTATCTGTTTGATATAAACAGAGTTAAGTTCCTAGGCATCTTCATCAACCTTATAATGAAAGGATGTTATGCAAGGACCTGCTGTATTTTACAGTCATTAACGTTTCATTTGTTCTAGCCCCAGAATGATTGGGACAGGTACCATTAGTATCCCCATCTTATAGGGGATAGAGGAAAGGAAAGGTGCCCCAAGTTACACAGCTAGTAAGTAGCAGAGAAGCTGGGATTTGAACCCAGGTCATTTGGCTCCCAGTCCAGGCTTGCGATCGCTACGCTACCCTGCTAGCAAAGGAAGAAGCAGCAGGCGGGTATGAGGCTGGGCATCCTGAGAGGGGGCCCACTCCCAGATTTCCCGAAACGATTTTCAGTAGAAGATATTGGCTTAAGAATACTTCATGTAAATGTTTGTTGTTGTTGTTCTGGAAATCAGGCAGATTTCACATCAGGGTCAGCGAGGCACAGCTCAGGGGCAGTACCTCCAGGAGAGATAAACACCACCCCTTCCCACGACACACAGCTGCTGCTGGGAATTAGCAAAAGCATAGGAGAAGGCTTTGAACTTCACTAGGTATTGGAACAAAGGCCATAAAAAACAATCTCATTTAGATCTCAGAGGCAGGATGGCCAGCAGCTCTCCTCTGAGTCACCCAATCTCTAAAGCTGGCAAGATAGGGTCAGCTTCCGCCCCCATATGCACACTGATGCCTGGATCTCCAGTCCTGCTGCTGTCTGGGAGCTGAATCACAAATTTGCATTTCGCCTGACCCAGCCTGATCCCATGTTTCCACAGGGGTGCTCCAAGCAGGCTGAGGCCACCAGGCAGACAGCTGGGAAAAAGGAAGACGGGTCTACAAAACCCATCGATGGGTATCTGTCCCCAGAATTCACACAGAACATCCCAGGACTTATCCTGGGTGCTGGGCCATGGACCTCACAGGGACCTAGCTGGCCTTGGGAGTAAGTGGAAAAGCGCTTGGGGAGTCCTGCTCCAACCTGGGGCAAGAACCCTCCACCCAGACCTTGGCTGATTTAAGAGCTGGAATGTTGGGAGCTGTAGGTTCTCAGAGGCCTGCTGTCCACACACACAGAGAGAACCAGAAGCTCAGAAAGATGCACTGACGGTAAGGCATTTATAAAAGGGAGGACCAGCACGCAAGCCCCTGCTCCATGCTGGACAGAGAGCACCTCACCATGGAGACTAGGGAATGACTCGCCCTTCTGGGAGCAAAAGAGCAATTCATTCTTGAGGCACCCTGGAAGAAGTCTTTGTGGGGAGGGTTGGCGAGTTTACCAGCAAAGCCGTGTTTCCTGATGTCCCTTTACCTTAGTCTCCAGGAGACACATTGGAGGGTTCTCACTGGGTCCCAGTGCCCCATTAAGTCACGACTGAATTCTAGCAGCTTGCCACCCCCAGAGAACTCCATGCCAACGTGGCAGCTGCAGGAGTACAGCTGGGAAGCCATTTTTATGTCATGTCTTCCCTGATGTTTGGAGCTGATAGGACAAGGAATGGATAGCTAATGCAGGGAAGCCAGGCCATTGCACAGCCTGGAAAATATATATGTATATTTTCCATAAAAATATGAACTAAGAGACAGGAAGTCTCTGGTTAATGAGTGGTGGCTTCTGGGTCTGTAAAGGACTGAGGAACTGGGGTCAACTTGGATACCAGCAAATCAAAATTGGCAAGGTTCTCTTTTGCATCCCCTCCCCGTAGACCAACAGACTCTCACTTGCATATCTTGAACCAAAATTATAGGAGAGGAAAGAAGCCACAAGGATGCAGAGTAAGAAAGAAAAAAAAAAGGAGAGAGAGAGACAGAGAGAAAGAGAAAGAGAGAGAGAGAAGCACAGAAGTCAGACCATATGGAAGAGAGAGAGGAAATAAACGAGAGAAAGATACTTTCTTGGTCTCTTGCAGCTCCAGGTTGCATGAGGTCTGACACCATTCCATTTCCGTGGTATCTGTACTCCCACCCCACCTTACTTGAGCTGGTTTGAGTGGTTTCTATTCCTTGCAGCTAAGAATCTCTAACAGAAAAATATAAACCGAGAATGGACTTGGAATAATAAGTTCTCAGGGGGAACATGAATCCATCTGTGGGATCAAAGCAAAATGGAGGCAAGGAGGATCCTGCAGTAAATTGTTCAATGACCTTACATGCCTCCTTTCCTAGTACCTGACTATGCTGAGTCTCCCAGCTGGAGGTGGAGCCTGTTTCTCCCCATTGTGGATGAAAAAGGGGCCGCAAACTAAACCTGACAAGCTCAGGGGAGGCCTGCATGGCAGGCCTTTCAAACTCAGACACTGAAAGGAACCACATAGGATGGTCTGAGCATAAAAATTCATAACTAAAAGCAGGTCATGGCAGGTAATTACATCCTAGGTCTGTAGCTTCCTTGACAAAAATCAGTCTTTACCTTAAGTGAGCCTGTCTATCGTCCTTTTGCATCTAAGATAACGTACCTTTGAAGTGTCAGAGGAATCTTCTTTTCCAGAGCCCTCTGCACTGGAGCATGGGATGCACCTAGTGTAAAAGGGAGAGAGACAAACACTGATTCTGGGTTTTCCAGCTGGAACCAGAAATTTTAAAAAATGGGACAATTGTGTATCATTTTGCTTATATCCAGCCTTCTAAGACAGCTGAGACCAAATCCAAAAAAATTATCATGCACCTTGCCAAATCATAGCAGCTGAATTTTCTGCCATTCTGGGTTTCTATGATTAAAATGAATGTATTTAATAAAAAAGACTGGCAAGGGAAAGGGAAATCGGGCATTCTAGGCAGAGAAAAAGCTCTGAGCAAAAAGCGCAAAGAGGTGGCTTCAATGAGACTTGCACTGAGATGCAAATAAACAAGTACAGAAATTAACAAAGCGCTTAAACCAGTGGTTCCTAAGTGTCAGCATGCATCAGAATCACTCAGAGGATTTGTTAAAACCCGGATTGCTCAGAGATTTTGGTTTAGCAGTTCTCTGGGGGTGGAAGAGTGGGGGGATGGGCAAGAATTTGCTTTTCTAACAAGTTCCTATGCAATCCTGACGCTGCTGTATAAGCAGGTATCACACACATTCTGAGAACTATTGGCTTGAATTTAGCCCCTAAACAAATGGGGGTTGGTGATTGGGATGATATTCAGGCCTCAACAATGCCACCAGGAACCCAGAATTCTAATCTGTCTTCTTGGACATCCTTAATTTCCTGGTTTTTATCCTCATGTCTGAGGTCTTGTGGTCACAAGATGACTGCTGCAGCTCCAGAACTCATGTCTATATTCAAGAAAGAAAGAGAGTAGAAAGCGATCTATGTACTAGTCGAGTTGGAACTCTTTAGCAGAAACGAAAAGATCTCCTTGCAAGATCAATCCACTTCCCACTACTGTTCACCCCTACTCCCCCACCGGCTTGTCAGATACATCTCTGGCTGTAGAAGAGGCTGGGAAATTGCGTATGTAGCTCTCTCACCTTTGTCATAGAGGCATACAGGGGGAAGGGGGTGGGAAATGAAGCTACAGTGTTTGCTACAGATGTGAAGGTGACCAAAAGTCCGGAGGCCAGTCCTTACGTGAATCAAGCAAGGGGCATAATACTTGTAGGCACCCAATAGTTGTTGTTTTTTTATGGATGAATGTTAGGAATGGATTCAGAAAGAACAATGGGATTAGACCTCTTCTGCTTACCAGTTGAATCTTGAATAAGTCACTTTACCTCTGTGAATTTCAGTTTTTCTTTCTGTGAAAAAATCAAATAACCTCATTGGTTTGTTGTGAGTATTAAAGGAGATACGATATGTGAAAGGGTCTGGATGGGGCTTTGGGCCCTGAAAGGTGGCATAGAATCGGGAGTGTCAACTCTAACATGAGGCCCATTGGCCCAGGGCTTGCTGTGGGCTGGGCTCTCTGCTAACCCTGTCTGTCTTTTTCTCATTTCCTCCCACAATAGCATCCCCTTTCTTCAGATGGGAAAACTGAGGATCGGATGAGGCTTTTAAAGTCACACGCCAGTCAGCAGAGAGCAAGAATTCAAACCATGTCTGTTGGACTCCAGGTGGGCACCTCTCACCACTACTCTAGATTGCTTTTACAGAAAAATCAACCAATGCGGAGCCTCCAACCCCACGAGCCCAGCTGACATCTTTCCCCACTCTGTTCTCACTGGGCTAGTAATTCAGCTGAGCCAGCCTTGCTTTTGCTGTCCCTGCCCCTCAGCTGGAAGAGGCCCGCAGGAGCCAGGCGGGGACAGCCTCCTACCCAGACTGCCTCCCTCAGCAGGGATGGAGTCCTGCCAGGTCGGCAGAGTGACTTCTAATTAGACACCATCTCCTGCCCAGGCAGGAGGCAGAAAGCAGGCGGGACGCAGCAGGGAGCAGGCAGTTAGGGGGTAATTAGCTGTGGGTGTGCTGCAGTTCCCTTAATGAGGGGCTGCTCTGGGTAAGAGACACTTAGGGGGAGCTTGACTCCAGGGGCCTGCCGCCTACCAGCATCTTGCCCTGAGGAAGGAGCAAATAACATTCTTTGTGGCCCAGGCCCTGGACTGACCACAGGGCTCCTTTACCCTCGTGACACTCAGCCTGCTGATGAGAACACTGAGACTCAGGGAGAGACAATGGCCTCTCCAGGGTGCACAGCTGGGAAATAGCAGAGAAAGAGGTTGAAAGACCTGAACCCCAAGTCTGTGCACTTGTCCTCTACCTCACCGTTGTTCTTCATCTGCTCGTATCTTCAGATGTGAGAGCACCTGATAGGCACTCAGAGCTGATACCAAGGATGGTATTAAAATTATTTATCATCTGGTATGGCAGAGATGGGACCAGTGGGAATAGACCCAGGCCTGCTGGAGGCTGGGCCAGGCATTAACCCCTTGGCAGCTAGATCATGAGAAGGCCCAGAGGATCCCATGTGAGGGGTTGGGGTGGCTGGGACAGCAGTAGAGGTGGTAGAATTTAGGGGCTCAGAGCAGCAGCTTTTAATGAACCGGTATGCAAGGATTTCAATTTCAATAACCAATATGGCTGTGATAAGTGACACATTGTGGCAGAACCTTAGCCACAGTGGGGTCTGCCCTTAGAGGTGGCGTTCACTTTCTAGGCTACCAGACTGTGGCCAAGGAGGCTGCTCACACCTTCCCGCTGAACACAACCTTCCCCGCACCCCAGAGCTGGCATTCAAAGCCCAAGATGGGTGACTCATGGCTGGGAACAGACTTCCCAGGCAGAAGCAATCAGCTCAGGGAAGCCCCCATCTGTCTAAGGCAATCTGTCCGTCTGGAAATGGGTAGAAGTGTGCCAAACACTACAACTGCTGTACCCAAAGTGAGTTCTGCAAATCTGAAAGATTGTCCTCAAGGAAGAGGTTTCCCTAGGTAAATCTGTTTGGGAAACATGCATATTTCACTCCCCTGTGGAAAGTCACAATCCATCTTGACATATTAAAGGTTCTCAGAAGTCCTGGGGCAAAAGGGTCTTTTCACTTGATTTAACCTGACATTTTCCAGGCGTGTTTAACCACAGAGCTATTCTTTGTTTAACCCCGCTAGACCTCTAAGGGCATGAATTTTCCTTGAGATGCAGCTTTGGAAACACAGTTATATACAAATTCCTTCCCTGATTCCAGCAGCCCAGATGTCACCACTGTGCCACAACTGATGCTGGGTACAAAGGGTGAGTGAATTCAGGAGAAAGGGGAGTAAGGTCTGGAGGAATGGAAGCTGGTCTGCACCTCAAGGGCCCCCAGAAATTCTTTGTTCTCCTGATGCTCTCAGAAGGGGGCTCAAGCAGGGTCCCTTCAAGGTGGGAGAAAGGTCTAAAGCTACAACTCAGTACCTGAGCACCAGGAAACAGTCCCCCAGTGCCAAGAGCTCTGGACTGGAATAGCCAGGGTTCAAGTGCCAGTTCCAGCTTTCACCTGTTGTGTGACCTTAGGCAAGCCACTTAACCTCTCTGAACATCAATTTCCATCTGAATAAATGGATGATAAAGATTAGATGACAGGATTGTAGTGAGAATAAAGACTTAACAGTTACAATAGCCACACTTATGTAGCACTAACTGTGTGCCCTGCCTAAATCCAAGCATTTCACATATATTAATATTGTTTCCATAACAATTCTATGAGGAGGGTATTCTTGTCCGCATTTTACAAATGAGGGCACTGGGGCACAGAGTGGTGGTGACTTGCCCAGAGTTGCACAGGTGATAGGTGATAGGGCCAGGACTCAAACCCAGGGTGTTTGGCTCCCAAAACCACACTGTCAACCAATACACACAGAGCCTGGCCACAGTATGTGGTCACAACAATTTGTGTCATTACGTAGAGGTCCTGGGGATCCAGAGATTCTGGGAGGAGCAGGTTGGAGAGGAGTCCATTTAATAATGCAGGAAAAGAGAACAAATCTAAGAAAAGAAGGACATGGTAGGGAATCTCTCCACTGCCAGAAAGCATGGCACTCTCTTTTGGGTCTGATTTCACATCCTAGTGATGCCACCTCTAAAGGAGAAGGTAGGCCTCATAGAGGGTGTCCCATCTTCCCCAATACCGTGATGCATTGGTTATTTAGGGCTCTGAGGAGGGCAGTTTGTGTGCTCAGTGTATAACTTCTGTCCTAGTTTCCAACCTGGTGTGAATTGAACAGCCTACAGCTGGATATGAAGAGGTAATGGAATATGTCTGAGCCCAAGGGTCTGCAGAAAACAAAGCCTATGACAGAGATTTAAGTTCACACACTTAGTTGTAGAGTGTGATCCGGGGACAAGGGGTGGGTCCCAAGCAGAGTTCCTCTGTCCCCTGGGACTGCCAGGAGGACTCAGAGCAGGAAGAAAGCGAAAGTGTTTATGGATAAGCTCTGTCTCCCATTGGCCAAGGTAGCTTACAGGGCAGTAACTTTTGCACTTCTGGGCTGTGCACATGTTCAAGCCAGAGAAGGCCCAGACGAGGAAGAGTCAGGAGAGACATAGGCAGGCTTGAGAGGAGGCGTGAAGTCCTCAAAACCTGCATGAGCAACCAACAACCAACAAACAAACCTCCATGGAGCTGGGCATCACAGCCGAGGCTGGAATGAGAGGCGAGGCCAAGAATATTTGAAGTGGTGCCAAAACTGTCTGATTCCGGGAGTTAAACTGAAGGATTTGGGGCAGCAAACTACCGTGTCTGTATTTAGAATGGTTCAGCTAAATACAGTGAAGAATGAAGAATGCATGGCCTGGATTTGAAGTTGGGGGGCTGGCCTGGAGTCTGTGATTCTCAAACTTTGGCAGCCCCAGAATCACTTGGAGGGCTTGGCAAAGCACAGGTCGCTGGGCCCCAGGCCCAGGGGTGTCATGCCTGCCATGCTGCTGCTGGCTGCGGAAGCACACTCGGAGAAGTACCCGGGTCCCTTCCATGACAGGGGGATGAAGAGAAAGGCTTCTAGACCATGTGACCTCATAAGGAGACCTGCACTCCAGCCCAGACCCACCTCCCAGTCTTCAAGCTTCATCTGTAAGCAAGTGAGAACATGGCTCCAGATGATATCTGGGGCCTTTTCTGCTTGGAGGGCCCACAAGTCTTCAGCCTCGGACTAAAGGGGGAGCGTAGAACACTTAGGAAGAAAGGAGTCTGACTGTCCGGGTTGGGGACCAGGAAGTCCTGTATTTTCTCCGCTTACTTCCAGAGGAGGTGACGACAGCTATGCCAAGGCCTCTCCACCCCTCTGGGCCATCTCTCTCTCTCTGGAGACTCAGAGGAAGGTGGGATGTCAAAAGGGCTGAAAGTCGGTGAGGATGAGGCCGCAGGAGGAAGCATAGCCCAGGGAAGCATAGCCCAGTCCTTTTCTGGGGTCTTTACGTTATCGCCTCTGCATGGATTTGAGCACCATGGCTGGTGTCAGAGACCCTCGACAGCCAAGCCTCAACTAATGGGTCAGCCTGCCCCAGTCAGAACACACGGCCTTCCTCAGGCCACGGAGGGAGTGAGGGCTTTGGAATCACGGAGACTTGGATCAAATCTTGTATAACCTTGAACAAGATACTTAATTCCTCAGAGCCTCTGTTTCCTTAGCTGTAAATTGGAAGAAACCTCAGAGTTGTTCTAAGGATTGAATAAAATAAGGTAGATAATAGTATGCCTGATGTGAAGTAGGACTCAACGATAGCAATTATTATTAAGCCCAAAGTGCTATGTGACCCCATCCTGGTTATTAAATACCATCTGTGGTCTGATAGCACCCACCTTTATTTCTCCAGCCCTGGTGTTAAGGCTCAAGTAGACGACACTCCACGTAGGCTAGTGGTTTCCACAGTGGGTAGGGTAGCTCTATAGCCTCATCTCTCCCAAAGGAATATAATAAGCTCAATCGTTAAGACAAAGGGACTGTAATGGCAACACTAAGTCTTCTCATTTGAGTTATACCAGAGATCCAACTCAGAAGACAGTGCTACCACTACAACCCCTGTGTCTTAACATCAGCGAGGGAGGAAGCTTGTCATGAATATATCCCAGGGCCCCAAACATTTTCTGGTGCATGTAGTAGGTGTTCAAAAGAAACCCTCATGAATAAATGCCTCAGTGATCATAGAATTAGATTCTCTCTCTCCCGATCACATGAAGGAGGGAACGGGCCCAGAGAGGTTAATGGATGAGCATGTCACAGACAGTAAGTGCCTGCCCACTGAATCAGACTCCCTCCCCTGCCCTGCCCTGCCCATCTCCTCTCCGCATCCTCATGACTTGTTGGTAGCAGGGAACTGATTGAAACCAATCAATCTGATTAACCCAGAGAGTCTGGGATGCAGCGCTCAAGGCAGATCTTGGCACAGCTGAGACTGCTACAAGCAAAAACGCCCCGTGCTGCTGCCACGGGGCTGGGTGGGGAGAACTGGGGGGAGGACTGGGATCCATCCACACGGGTGTGCATGAGTCACAGGCTGAGCGTCATGAAATTGCTTGAGATGACAACAGAGGAAAGAAAGACGAAAGCCCAGGAGACGGAAACATTATTTTTTTAATCAAGAACTCTTTATGGATTTCTGCTAGACCAGCCTCAGGAATCAGGGGTCAAAGGAAAATCTAGCTGAGAACGTTAAAAGGAAACAGGAAACCTTGCTTCCTACAGATTTGAACAGGAAATGCGTTTATAATTAGAAAGAGAAAGGTGTAGAGGGTGAGCGAGTGGGGGGTCCCTATGGCCTGAAAATGCTGTGAGCATGGCCAGTCCACTTTACTGGGGTTAGCGGCTCCCTGATCCCAGGGACTGAGAAAGGGCTGTGCAGTTCTGAGGTTTCACAACTGACAGGTCCCTGCTCCTGACCGTGACCTTGGGAGGCAGTCTGTCTGTCCTGCCTCCTTCCCATGGCTCCTTCAGTGGGAATCCCTGGAACAGGATGAAGGGGACAGGGAAAGCAGGGGCAGAGCAAAGAGCAAGGGTGGGAACAGGCCGACTGTGGGGTAAGCAGCCTGCGAGGTGACAGTGACAGCCTCAAGGAGAAGTGTATTCCATCTCCCTGCTGAGGGCTGCTAGACACAGCAAAGAAACAAACAAAAAGCAAACCAAAACAGGATACCCAGTGAAATTTAAATTTCAGATAAACAGAAGAATTTTAGGGTAAATATGGAGAAGCCAGGATGTACTTCTACGAAGAAATTATTCCTTGTTTATCTGAAACTCAAATATAACTGACTGTCATGCAGGCAGCCTTGAGCCAGGTTGACAGTGCTGCCTCAGAGGGAGCTGCCCACGAGGGACACTCAGGCCAGGCCCCCTCCACGTGGCCATCTTTGAGGGACACTCAGGCCAGGGCCCCTCCACGTGGCCATCTTTGCTCCCTCCTGAAGCTCAAGTGCCGAGGGCCAGACCCGCCCACCCACCAGCCCCGCGCAGTGTCCACTGCCTCTGTTCCTCCAACCCCATGCTCCAGCCTCCGGACCTTTGCCCTGACCGGAAGCACAGGTCTAGTCCACCCTGATCCTCTTCCATCTCCCCGACTTAATTCCAACTCGCCTGCTAGAACTTGCTTTAATCCTCACTCCCCTGACCGCTGCAGGAGTTAATTTGCTCTGTTAATATTTCCCACAGCCCTTGAACCTTTCCTTCCTTACAGGCAGATGTCATTTGACATTCTCCTGTGAAACGCTTTCTTTTCTGTGTGTGGCTTTGGCTCCTGCTTGTACCCCAGCAACTGGCTCCCGGTCTGGCTTAGCAGGTGCTGCAGCCCTTTGCTGTCGTGTGAGTGGAATGGGAACTATTCCCGGGAGCGGGGAGGAGGCAGAGAAGCACCCATGTGCTCCTATCTCCCCCAAGAGAAAAGACCATGGCCATGGTCAAGGGGCCAGAGCTCTTGCGGCGGGCTGGGAGTGCAGATCAGCTCCGCACGCCTAGCTGTTCATGTTGGGTGACACTCAGCTCCTCTCTGGGGCCCTATGACCCGCTAAATAGTGCCTGAAACCCCTCCTGCCTGGCTCTGCTTCGCTGGAAGGCTTGTCAACCAACACCCCAAAGGATGGCGGCCTGCCCTCCCCCACGAGGCTGTAACCCCGGCAGCCAGCGCCTGTCTGTGACATCCTGTCTCTGTTCCCAGCAGTGTCTACACACATAGTAGAAGTCCAGTCATTATCTGGAGGGTGAGTGAACAAGTAAGTGGCCTATTTCCTTGACACTGCATGAGTTTTTCAGCGACTTGGGGGGAGAGGAAAGAGGCGGCGGCGGCAGCAGCAAGTAGCCGTTGGGACCAGGGACAAGAGCTCAAAAAGGAAGTGGATGCAAAGAAGGGGGCTGAAGCCACAGGCACATTTCCCAACAGTGATGTCATCTTGGACCAAGCCCAGAGGGGCTGGCTGGGTTATCACAAATAATGTCTCCCCAGGCTAGTGTTATCATCTGATTTCGAACAAATTACAGAATTAAGGGTTGGGGGGTGGCTGGCCTGTTCTATATTTGGCACTGGCATATCCGCAGAACCAGTAAGAGCCTTCTGGGATTGTGCTCAAAACCTTGATTAAGGCTGGTTTGGGCCAGAAAGTCGCGTGCTCCCCCAGACAGCCAGGGAGCTCGCAGACGGTGGGTGGAGACCAGAGAAACAGGTCAGCTTGAGACCCATGTACCCCAGCTGTCACTTCCCATTAACTTGAATAACGTAGCCATGGCTGGGGTGGGGGCTGGCAGCTGGCAGATGCTGTGTTGCCAGAAGGTGTTGCTGGCACCTCCGATGGGAACCAGATTATGTGTGGCATCTAGGGAGATTGGAAACAGGTGCAGAGAGGAACCCAGGAGGTGCAAATGAGTATATCTTGGAACAGGAAGGGGAGGCTGGGAGGTGGAAAAGTTGGGGAGGGGCGCAGCAGTGTGAATTAGAGGAGGGTTTCTCTTTACAGCCTTAGCTCTTGCTACCTGAAGAGGACATCTGGTGCTTTTGTAGGCTTAATATTCCTTTCCCTCCTTCTGAAACATCATCCTGCTTTTTCGTTGAGGAATGGCCCAGCCTCCACGCTCAGCCCATGTCTTCCAGGCAGAGTTGACATTCCCCCCAATCCCAAATCCATGGGTGGACCCATGACCCAGTCCAGACAATAGCTCTGAGCCTGGCATGGTTCGATGGTGCCTTGACATGGAAACTAGGTCAATTAGGATCACCCCCGGGACTTCAGTTGGAATTACTGGGAAAGATCCATTCTTTCCCAGCTGGGGTTGAAGCACGAGGGAGAAAAGCAAGCCCTGAGACATTCATTTATCTCTGCATGAAACTAATGCAAGGAAAGAAGAGCTAGGAGAGAGAAGAAATACTGAATTTAAATGACAGCCTTCGAGCACCTGGATCCAGCTACACCTGAAGCTCATTGCCCACATTCTTCCGATAACAAGAGCAAAAAACTCTTTGAGCTGAGGTTCTGTAATTTACACCCCCAAAGAACTGACTCATTTTCTTCAGTCCTACCCTCCAACCACAGGAGATTGGTTGTAAGTTCTCAAAACAGATCACACACACCCTATTCAGATGGTTACTCAAGCTGCAACCTCTACCAGAAATGCCATCCCCACTTCCCAGCATCCTGTTAAAAGCTCACTCTACCTTTCATTCAAATAATATCTACTTCAAGGAGCAGCCTGGCTGTTATAACCACATTATTTCTTCCGTCTCTCCCACAGCAGACTGAGCAAACTTTAGTTCTGGGGCCCATGAGGTGGCACTGAGTCTGCACCCTCTTTGTATGTATGAGTATTGAACCATGCTGGGAGTATGATGCCATTTCATCCTCATACCTACCCCTTGCGGTGGTATTTTTACAACCTCCATTCTATAGGGAGGCATTGATTCAGAGAGGCTGAGAGATGAGCTTTCTGTCCAGGGTCAGAGTTCCATCGCTGCCCCATCGTGCTGGCCTCTGGGTAGCACATCTTCGTTCTCCCCTCCTTGACTGCAGTGGCCATGGGAAAGGGGTAGGGGGAATGAGTGTAAATGTTGGGGTCCCTCTGTTTGGGTTCAAAGCCAGGCTTCACTTCTTAGTACTGTGTAACTTCGGGCAAACGACTCCTCTGGGTTCTACCCAGATCTTCTTTTAATTGTGGTAAAATACACCTGTCATGAAATATATCATCTTCAGGGTCCAGTTCAGTGGCATTAGTTACGTTCACATTGTTGTGCAGCCATCACCGCCATCCATCTCCCAAACTCTTTTCATCTTGTGAAATGTAAACTCTGTTCCCTTTACACACTAATCCCCCATTCCCTCCTACCCCCAGCCCCTAGCAACAACCATTCTGCTTTCTGTCTCTATGAATTTGACTGCTCTATGTGCTTCATGTACGTGGAATCCTATAGCATTTGTCTTTCTGTGACGGGCTTATTTCACTTAGCATAATGTCCTCACAGTTGATCCATGTTGTAGCATGTGTCAGACTTTCCTTCCTTTTTAAGGCTGAATAATATTCCATTCCATGTATTATGTTTATGCTGGGGCTAGAACCTACGTCCACAATAAACATCAGGCATCAGTATGGGCATCATGCTCAGGGACTGAGGAGGGCATCTCAGTGGGCAGGACATGCTCCTGCTGACAAGGAGCCCAGGTCTGTGCTGAGACCGCCATCTGCCCCACCTTTCTCAAACAATCATCCACCAGAGAGAAAAAGGAAGGGAAGGATTGGCAGTGTCTCCCCAGGTTCCCCAGCCTGCCATGGGAGATGGGGTGTCCCTGCAGTGAGAGAGCCTTCTCAACTCCAATTCCCCCTGTTTAGGGAATGTCTACTCTGAGCCAGGAAATGTGCTGGGAGCTGTCACTCCCACTCTCACACCTGCTGCCAAGGAAATGCCCATCAGTGGGACAGCAGAGGAGATAGTGGGCGAGAAATATGCCAATCCAGAAACTCTTGGCTGAGCCCTAAATGAAGAGGGGATGTTGAAATTTCTCCCAAGGACCTGCAAGGCATCAACACCAATGGGAAAAGGAAATTAAAGACTTAGTGCTGGTTTAGGGGAGTTGCCTGCACACAATGGCGAGGAAGGAACACGCCAACTGATGCTCTGGTCCAAAGCCTGGCTTCCTGGAAGGACACCTTTGGGATAGTGCTGCCTCTCTGGATTCCAAATCCTCCTGGCCAGTTGCATGGGCTGAGCCAGGCACAGGGCTGGGCCCCATGGAGGGTACTAAGGGAAGAGGAGGGAGATATACTACAAGTCACTGTTCGTCTGTTGGCAGGTGCCACATCCTGGATACCTAGAGACTCTGCAACCCCGAGGACTGCCCCCCAGAACACTCCCTCCCTCCCTCCCTCCCTCCCTCCCTCCCTCCCTCCCTCCCTCCCTTCTTTGAAAATTTGAAAAAAATTAGAAACTAAAGGATCACTCCCGAAGGTCAGTTAGGAAGTGGAGCTGGTAAAGGACTGGTGGCTCTGGACAGCTACGTAAGGTGGGAGGAGGTGTCACTCTTGTTATAACTAAGGAAGATCATTGGGCCGGGAAGCTGCAGTGAAAATGACAAGTTGTCCATCGCTAGATGAATGGGCAAAGATGTGATACATACATACAATGGACTATCACTCGGCAATAACAAAGAATGAAAGCTTGCCATTTGCAACAATGTGGATAGAGCTAGAAGGTAGTATGCTAAGTGAAATAAGTCAGAGAAAGGCAAATACTGCATGGTATCACTCATGTGGAATCTAAAAAACAAAAACAAACCCCAAACAAATGAACAAACAAAATGAAACAGAAACAGATTCATAGATACAGAGAACAAACTGATGGTTCCCAGAGGGGAGGGGCGTGGGGGATGGGTGGAAAAGGTGAAGGGGAATAAGAAGTACCAAGTTCTAGTTATAAAATAAATAAGTCGCAGGGATGAAATGTGCAGCAGGGGAATATAGTCAACATCACAGTAACTTTGTAAGGTGACAGATGGTCACCAGACTTATCGTGGTGATCCCATTGTAAGGTATATAAATGTTGAATCAGTATGCGGTGCACCTGAAACTGATATAATACTGTATGGCAACTATATTTCAATATAAAAATAATTTTATCCAGAAACATGGACCCCCTCATATACATGAACATGCCACGCTCCGCTGTGGAACGTCAGATTATTGTGCCAGCTCCCCACTCACTCTTTCCCTGTAATAGAATTCTACATCCATATCCTTTGCCATGTGGCTTGGCAGGACCCTCCCTGTGGGGGAAATATACACCCTGTGACTTGCTTGGGCCAATGGGATGTAAGCGGACACAATGTGAGGTTTTACATGTGCTTGCATAATTTGTCTTGGCCTCAGGCACTTCTTGCCATCTGCCATGAAAAGAGCATCCCTAAGCAGCTATCAGTCTCAATGAAAGGAGGAAGACACCAGGGGACCTGACCCAAACCCACCCCCGGACCGGAGTCACGCCTGACCAAACCCAACAGAGACCAGCTGAACTTCAGGGGACGCCAGACCTAGAAGTGAAAAAAATAAATATGATCGTTCTTATGGGCCGTTAAAATGTTAATGGCTGTTTGTTCCTCAGCATTATCGCAGCATCGGCTGACTAATATACCACACGTACATCTACGTATCCAAGCAACACAAATGCAGGCCCTCTGCATTCACCAGGTGTGTCCCATATACATGTCATAGATACACAAACACAAACTGAAATCCACATACAAATCGTGGTTGGAGACCAGAAGTCCAGTACATGTGTCATTGAATGGGGTTTGCAGCCTTCGCTGGACTTTAATCCCAGCCCAAGGCTGAGGGCCACTAGCCCCTTTATTTAAGTTTGTTGGATTGACATAACCTCTCAGCCTGTTGGGCATTTTCTCTCTGGAGGCTGGGGACTCTTGGGAACCTGGAACTCTCTGACATCCACAGCTGAGGAGCTGGTGGAAGGAGCCTGCTGAGCAGAGAGGACAGCCACAGCAGGTGTAGGAGGCTCATGGGCCTTCAAAGACATCTCAGCTTGGCCTCAGGGTCCAGCCCTCAACCTGGAAGGCAAGGTTTTCAGCATCTGATGGTGACAGAGCGGGACTCTGGCATCAGGCTGTTTAGATTTAATCCTCTCTCAGGCCTGCTTACCTGGGATCCTTGGGCAAGTCACTCCACATCAGGTTCTTTGTTCGTAGCTTATGGAAGGCCAACCGTCTGTGTGAGTCTTGATGCCAGCCCCTCTCACCTGATTAAAGACAGTGCTGCCCCGGAATTTTTGCCCCTCTCCCTCCTGCTTCATCAAATTTTGCCTCTTTTCTGGATCAGTCTCAATAGCTTACAAATATGCTCCAATTTCTCCCACCTTAAATCAAACAACCCAAAAAGCCCTCTCCATGTCGTATCCCCCTGAACATCTATTTTCTCTGTTCCCTTTTATAGAAAAACTTGCAAGAGTGGCTGGGCCACATCTGTGAAACCGGCTGTCTCTGTTTCACTCCTCCTAGTCTCTCTCCAGCCTCCTGCACTCAGGTTCCTGTCCCCATTATTCTGCCAAACTGGGGTTTGGCTTCACTGAGAGCACACAGGTAGGTGCTCAACCCAGGGTACATGGGGTCCATTTGGAAAGGTCAGCGATTATTGTCATGGCTGGATCTCATCATCACCATCATCAACATTTCCTTTTCTCTCAGATGCAGTAAGTAGGGCTGAGAGAGGCAAGGCCAGCTCAGCTTCACAGAGCATGGCCAAGGACATCAGGCCACCTGGATCAAGGCTCCCTTGATGACAGTTGGGCCGCCCCTCTGTTATAAGACCCCTAAACCTCAAGGTGGGATTTGTAAAATACTAGATTTGGGATGGACTCTAGTAGCTTCAAACTCTTTTTTCTTTCTTTCTTTCTTTCTTTCTTTCTTTCTTTCTTTCTTTCTTTCTTTCTTTCTTTCTTTCTTTCTTTCTTTCTTTCTTCCTTCCTTCCTTCCTTCCTTCCTTCCTTCCTTCCTTTCTCTCTCTCTCTCTCTCTCTCTCTCTCTCTCTCTCTCTCTCTCTCTCTCTCTCTCTCTCTCTCCCTTTCTCTCTCCATACACACACAGTTTTTTGTTTGTTTGCTCAGGCTTAAGTGAATGGAAACAGCCCAGTCCATCAAACAGGTGGAGAGGGACGGAGCTGTTCTGAGTTCCGGAGGGCTCTGGACAGAGCCCTGGCCAACTCCAGACCTCCATGGCCCACCAGGGCTTTGCCAAGTGCAACCTGAAAACCCCTGACAAAGATTCCTTTTTCCTCTTTCCATTCCAGAGGAAGAAACTGAGCCAAGAGAGGTTCCGACCCTCTCCCAAGGTGTCCGAGGGGAACATGGATTTCTGGTGGGCCCCTCAGAGCTCCTTCTCCTGCCTCTCCACCCTCAGGCCTGCATTTTCATAAGTTCCACGTTCTTGCTCCTCCAAGTGTCTCACTCCACCCAGCCCACATAATTGAAGCCAATTATTTAGTACAAAACGACAGAGAATGCACCAATTCATGCCTTTGTCCTAACAACAAGGCCCTGAACAAGGAGCTCCAGCTGCCTTTGTCCCCAGAGACGCTCATTAGAGACCAGCTGAGCTCAGTCTCCAAGGGCAAGACCAGGCCTGACGGGGACATGCTTCTGTGGCCAGAGTAATTTGCTAAGGACTTCTGGGGCGGAGGCCTGGCTGTGGGCACAGAGTTCCTGACACAGGACAAAGAGTTTCTGGGAAGTTGGCAGGCCATGGGGTGTAAGAGTCAGAGTGGCTGTGAACTTAGGAAAAATTTTTCTCGCTGGAAGCCTCAGCGTCCTGGCCAGTACTGGTGACAACAATGGAACCTGGAAGTTTTAGCTGTGGAGTACTTAGCATAGTACTTGGGATGCAGTACACGCTAATGTTAGCCATTATTACCCATTTATGATGGTTACTAGGTTATTATTATTATTAAAATATAGTACTGTTAGCTTTGGAGTCAGGAGACCTAGCTTTGAACCTGGCTCTGCCTCTTACACGCTGTGTGACCTCAAGCATGTCATAGCGCCTCTGGGAGCCTCATTCCTCATCTGTACAATGGCTACAATGGATGGACTGATCTCAAAGGCCTGTTGGCCTTTGAATGAAACGGCAGAATGGAGGTAGACCTGGCAGTTTAGAAAAGAGACAGCCAGGTATGCGCTAGGTACTCAGAAAGTAGCATGTTGGATCGGCCCAGAGCCTGTGCCTGCCGTCGTCTGCGGCAGCTCAGGACAAGGAAGCGTTCACCTCTAATAGCTTCAGCACCTGCCTCCACTGCGGGCCACAGCTCTGCTTCCCTGGTTGGGTGAGCCTAGCAAGCCGTTCACTCTCTCGGCACCTCAGTTCTTCATCTGGAAAGTGGGGACAGCAATGGCACTCACAGAAAAGACAAAGCTTCGAGAGCAGAGCCCAGGCTTTAGGAAGTGCATGGGAAAGCTTAGCTCTGATGGGTTATCCATCTTACTGTGTGTCACGCTTTGAGAATACATTTTAATGCATCGAATTTTCCCCATCACTTTTGATTGAACCCCATTCCACATATATGGAAACCGAGTTCAGCTAGTTTAAAGTGACTTATCTAGCATCAACTAAGGAACAAAGAGCAAAAACAGGATGTCAGTGGGCCAGCCGAGTGGCACATTGGTTAAGAGCTGGTTTTGGGATGCCAGCGGCCCCGGTTCGCATCCCACATGTGAGGGCCAGTGACACTGCCCTCTACAGCTAAGATGGTGAACAACAGCTCCACCTGGAGCTGGGCTGCTGTGAGTCCCTGGGACAGCATAGCTGCAGCCCCTGCTGCAGTGGGCTGCCGTAGGCTACAGTGAGTGGCTGGCAGCCAGTGTGAGCTGCCAAGAGCCGCGGTAAGAGATCATCCAGGCCGTTGAAGGATCTGCCTCATCCGGGAAGAGCGCAGTGATGATACCAACATGGGCCAGTGAAGCAACATCCTCTGCAACTAGACTGAAGAACAAAAAGACAGCAACTTGTCTGTTCCCCTTCCATGATTCCCTGGCACTGTTCCCTTCCCCCAATTCCCCAATAAAATCTTTAAAAAAACAAACAAAAACAAAACAGGATGTCAGCCCAGTTCCACGGGAAGCCAGAATCCATGCATTCAACCACGGTACCTTTCTGCACCCTCTACCCCACCTAGAGGTAGTTCTCTACCTCAACCCAATGAAGGAAAGGTAGTTGTGGATGTTATACAGGACAAGGAGGTTAGGGCAGGCTTAGTGGAGGAAGTGGCATGTAAGCCTTGAGGGATGGATCTGATTAGCTCAGGTAGAACTGGGGGAAGGGAAAGGCAGAGGAACAGCATGAAAAAGGCACAAAAGACAGTACAGGGCATGCTTGGAGTACACTATGTGGTACTTCAGATGTGGGGTGAGCTGGGGGTGGGGAGATGGAGGCATTCAAAACTAGGAGTCCCTAACACGCCTTGGTCCCAGGAGTCTTAAATAGAACCAGCTTAGAGGAGGCCCCTCCAGCACCCTCCCTGTTCGGTGTCACCTGTCACTGACAGCAGCTCTGTGAGTGCTGGGCCTACTTCCTTATCAGGGCTTTGACTGCTGCCTGAGTCCATGCCCACTGGGGCAAAGCACTGCCTTATCCTAAGGCAGGGTTTCTCACCTGGTGCTATTGACATGGTGGGCTGGACGATGCTTTGTTGGGGGGCTGTCCTGTGCACGGCCAGATGTTTAGCAGCTTCCCTGACCTCTGCCCACTGGATGCCAGTAGCACCCACCCCTTCCCCAGTTGTGACAAACAAAAATGTCTCCAGACATTGCCAGTACCCCCTGTTGGGGGCAAAATCACCCCCAGTTGCAAACCCCTGCTTTAGGGCCTCCCCGTGTGGGCCCAGGCACAGACTTCCTGGATCCCTACCCTCAGATGAGTATCCTCATATACTCCCAGGGGACAGCCTTCCCACTTCCAGTCACTGCTGGGTGGTGGGCTCTCCCCAGAGAACAGGCAGAGTTCTTACCCTGGGCTGGTGTCTTCACCCAGGACAAGCTGGTCCCCACTGGGAAATGGACCATAATTGCCTAGTTGTAGCGTGCACTGATAAGATTGATGCACTGCTTCCCTCAGGCACCCATTCTCACCCTCATCTATAACTGTGCAGAACAAACACGTACCACGATCGGACCGAAGACATCAATTTTGATAATAATGATAAATTGCAGTGATTTCCCAGAAGGTCAGCAGGCCTGGGGCAGAGAGGTAACTCAGCTGTTAAACTCTGATAAATCAACCTGATTACACTGCAGGGGTGAGAAAGCAATGTGTGTGTGTGTGTGTGTGTGTGTGTGTCACTGTTTTTATAAAGGCAGATATTCCAGAAAGCTTAGGAAACAGAGGATGAAACATCACCCATCCTGCCACTGGGGCTATTTTTATTTTTGCATATTTGGCCGAGCCCAGGCCGACTCTTCCCCGTAATTACAGGCAGAATATGAGCCATGGGGATACTCTGTTTTCTTCTGTGTTTTTATTTCAAATTGCTATAATACTAAAAATATCTCTTTAGGTTGGTTCATGAGCTCCGTCATTCCAGGACTGTGGTGTCCATCCAAAATGCGGCTCAGGGAAACCCAGGGCCCATCCTCATGGGTGTGGCCCTTGAGGGTCCGCGGCCTCCTAACATGAGGATGTGGTGTTTACTAAAATGGGGGACTTAGAAAGGTGGTCAGCTCCTTGGGTAGACCATGAAATCCTGCAGCTTTCTAATTAGAAAAACATGGTGCTTACCTAAAAGAGGGTTTGGAGGATAAGAGGATGATCTGTTCCTTGGGTGGAGCCCTTGAGATGCTAAGATTTCCAAATTGTATGGATGTGCTATTTGAGATCCCAAAGCCTGGGGGTTTTAACATTTAAGAATGTGTGTCTTCCCGCAGGGAGAGGTCGGCTTCTTGGCCAAGGCCACGAGGCCCTGTGGCTGCCAAGGCCTTGGATAACAACACTTGGATGTCAAGGATTTCTGATCAGAAACATGGCTCCTAAGGGCCTAGAGGAGGCATGAGGTGTCTGCCACACAAGAGGTGGGGTGTGAAGCCTGCTCTTAAGGGAAACCCTCGGTGGGAGCAGGGTCTGCAGGATGCATAGGCTGCCATATGAGTGAGGATGAGCTCTGGCCTTTGACCTGAGCTGTTTGTGCAGACTATTTTATCCATGGGCTGGAGGGGTTAAGTCCAGCAGGCCACTCGGCCATGGGTCACTCATACACCTATTCAACAAGTGTTCCAGCCCTCGAGGCCCACGGTGAATAAAGCCAACACCAACTTGCCTGTGAAGAGGCCACAGTTCAATGGCAACACCCACCAAGCAAACACAAAAAAAATAATCATGGCGCTGCAAACCATAAGAACCAGGAAGGAAAAGTCACAGGGTGGCCATGATGGAGAAAGGACTGAGAGGTGGGGTCCTTACACATTGGGTGGCCCTCACCACAGGTGGCCGCTGAACACTTCAGATGCAGCTGGTCCAAACTGCAATGGGCTGTAAGTGTAACATACAAATGTACTGGGTTTTTTTTGAAGACCTAGTACGTAAAAAAATAAACCCCAGCAATACTTTTTCTGCTGATTGCTTGTTGAAATGACAATATTTTAGATCATTAAGGTATATAAGATATATTAAAATTCATTTCACCTTTCTCTTTTTATTTTAACACGGATACTACAAAATTTAAAACTATATATGTGGCTCACACTTGATTTCTATTGCACGGGCCTGCTCTAAAGCATGGGACGCAGGGCAGGAGCCTTGGCCATGCAGGAGCTGGAGAGGATTTGTGTGATGGGGTGCAGACACGGGGCACAAAGATTCCTGTGGTGATGCCGGACGGTTCACCAGCCTGTTGACCGCTGTCCTCCCAGGTTTGACATTTATCGAGATTTTGCCACATTGGCCTCATCTGGAATTCATAAATTTAGTGATGGTTAAGATTTTCCCAGGTAACCTTGGAAGGGTTGTGTGGAGGACTGCAAGAATAGCCACAGATCCTTTCCCTCCCTTGTGGAGGTGGCATTTTTATCTGGTTTTTATCAGATTCCCTTGGTCTGGTTGGCCATGCCACTTGCTTTGGCCAATGGGACTTCAGGAAACATGATTCAAGCAGATCGTGCCTGTTCTTCCTGCTCTTGGAACAGTGCTGCCTTGGGAAGAAGCATTGATGACCCAGTTAATAGCCTCCCCTCATCCATCCCCTTTGCATGTGATTTTGAAGTTCCTCCCATCAAGAGGTGGAGTCAGTTTCCCCAGTCCTTGAATCTGAGCTGTTTTTATGACTTGCTTTGATCAATAGAATGCAATAGAAATGAGGTTGAGTGCCACTGTAAGTCTAGTCCTCAAGAGACTTTGCAAGCTTCTGCTCTTTCTCTTGAGCTCTGCCAGCTGCCACGTGAATAAGCCCAAGCTATCTTGCTGGAAGATGAGAGACCATGACGAGCAGAGCCAAGAACTCAGTTCTCCCTGCTGAAGCCATCCAAGAACAGCCATACCCCAGACGAGCCACTGAAGGCAAGCCCAGGGAAGATCAGCCAAACTGTGTCCGAGCAGCAGAACTGCCCAGCCAGCCAATCTGCAGCCTTATGAGCTAAATGAATGCTTGTTGCTTTAAGTTGCTACATTTGGGATTGTTTGTTATGCAGCAAGAACTAACTGCTACAGTGATACAGATAAGATTTGAACTCAAGTCTGTCTGATCTGATTCCAAAATCAAAGTTCTTAATCACCTCACTCTACCAATTACATCCAAATTCTGCTGACACCCAAAGCTCCACAATTAGGTGGAAAATTTTCAGCCTAATGATGTGAGCACTAGCACCTTTCCTACAAGCAATACAAATAGCTGCCCCATGCTGTGCCACCTTGAAAAAAGGCACACCATCTGAACTTTGGGTTCCAGGATGAAACATTAATAAGGAGGCTCTGCTGCCCTTGAGGATGACAATTACTCTTTGAGACATCACCTCAGTTATCTACCTCATTAGCAATTATTAACCTCATCTTTTTATGTCTATTGTTAGGACCCAGGAAGGGGCTGCTTTGCAGATCTTGCTCTGCCTCGATAATTACCCATCACAGGAGCTGAGCACCCCTAATGGAAGTCTTCCTAATTTCCAGTATTTACTAAGCACTTTATATTTGCAAACTTCCCCAAACCCTCTATTCATCCAATTCATTAGATTTGCCTTTTGGATGAATTTAAAAACCACTTTGATGATACGCATATAATCACTACACTTTGTGTTAGTGCTTCTCTCCAGGTTATTAAAACAATTCATAGCTTTTTATATAATTCACCTCAATTCATCCCTATGAGACTGGCAGGAAGGAGTCATGGGAAAAGAAAGAAGCCACGTTTTTTTACGCTCCCTGCCTTACCAAAAGCACAAGTTACGTTTTCTATTGCTGCATTAGCAAACACCACGAATACAGAGATTAGCACTGCACACACATTGATTATCTCAGTTTCTCTGGGCCAGAAGTGTGGACACAGCTTAGCTGGGTTCTCTGCTTCAGGGTCTCCCCAGGCAGCAATCGGGTGCTGGCAGAGGCTGCAGTCTCATCAGAGGCTCCACCAGGGTCAGATCTGCTTCAGGCTCATTCAGGTGGTTGGCAGAGTTTATCTATTCGTAGCTCAAGGACTGAGACCACCGTTTCCTTGCTGGCTGTTCAGCTAGGGGCCACTTTCAGCTCCTAGAGGCTACCCACCGTTCTTTGCCATGTGACCCTTTCTATAAACACTCTCACAGGTGGTAGCTTACTTCTTCAAAGTCAGCAAGGGTCTTCCTGTTTCTTTCTCCTGTCTGCTAGGACAGTTTTGCGTAGTGTGATAAAAGCACAGGTGTCACCTCCCATCACCTTTGCTATAGTCTGTTGATGAGAAGCACATCACAGGTCCTGCCCACACTCAAGGGGAGGGGATTATACAGAGGTGTGGACACCAGGAGGCAGGATATCATTGGGAGTCCTTAGGGTCTGCCCATCACATTACGCAGAGGACCCAACATCCCACAGCAATTGGTAATTCAGTGTTCTGGCAAGAGTGCCCAGACCCTTAAATATCTGTGCTCACCTCTCGTGGTGGTGGCCTTTTGTGTCGGTGCCCATGTGTCCACACACACTCATCTCCACTCATGCTCTCATGCCACCTGGCCCATGGCACACTCACAAGTATTCTCCTTGACTCACGGTCTCCTGGTCTCCTATCAGGAGTCCAGGTGAGGCTATAGTGGGGGGTCCAGCTTGAAGAGTAAACCTCCTCCTCACGCTAAGCAATGGCCATTGAGTTAATACAAGTTGAACACTTGGAACAGAACTTCGCACCCTGCAAGTGCTTAACCTATGCTGACTGTTTCTGTTATTTCAGAAAAGGAGCTTGTATGTCAAAGTTACACTGACCTGACTTCAAAAGCACAAGCAGGGCTGGCCGAGTGGCGCAGTGGTTAAGCGCTGGCTTGGGATGCCAGTGGCCCCAGTTCGGATCCCACATATGAGGGCCAGTGACACTGCCCTCTTAAAAAAAATAATAATGCACAAGCAGTATATATATATATCAAAGGACTGTGAATGGGAGAGTGAATTTTCTTAAATATAAATACTTTTATAAGGCAAAGCATCACTCTTTTATTCTTGCTTCTTTTGTGTTTTCTTGTCAGGGAACTGCATTAGGTACTTTCATAGACTATTTTTTTTTATTATACTTATTCCTTACAGTGGCTTTTCTAGGAAGTAAGTTTTATTTTCCGCATTCTGTAAAGAAGGCCTTCAGGGGACACAGGAGTTTAAGTGACTTGCCAAGGTCACACGGCTTGCAGGTGGCTGAACATGACCCCCAAATCCATGCTTTGAAATACTCAATTGTCCTGCCTTTTCCTCTCTTTACCTGCAATTTTTTAGATTTGGCCTCTAGCCCATCACGCTGGTCCTATGTTTGTTCTGCCAGCTTCTTCCACAGCCTCGTTCTTTGACCAGGGGTCAAAAACCATACCATCCCTTGATGAGGTTTAAGATCCAAGCACAGGGCCGGCCGAGTGGCGCATTGGTTAAGCGCTGGTTTTGGGATGCCAGCGGCCCCGGTTCGGATCCCACATGAGGGCCAGTGACACTGCCCTCCACAGCCAACAACAGCTCCACCTGGAGCTGGGCTGTGCCAGCCCCGGTGATGGTGTGGGCTGCAGCCCCTGCTGCAGTGGGCTGCCATAGGCTGCAGTGAGTGGCCCGCAGCCAGTGTGAGCGGCTGGCAGCCAGCGCGAGCTGCCAATAGCTGCGGTGAGCGACCGATCTGCCTCATCCGGGAAGAGCGCAATGACGATACTAACAGTGAAGCAACATCCTCCGCAACTAAACTGAAGAACAAAAAGACAGCAACTTGTCTGTTGCCCTTTCCAGATTCCCCAACGCTGTTCCCCTCCGCCAATTCCCCAATAAAATCTTTAAAAAAAAAAAAAAAAAAAAAAAGATCCAAGCACAAGCGCTCTCTCTCTCTCTCTCTCTCTCTCTCTCTCTCTCACACACACACACACACACACACACACACGCACACACGCACTGTCATATACTTTTCAAACACAGCCTCTTTTAAACAAAACAGACCAAAAAGAGAGTCAAACAATGTACCACTGAACAATCTGAACTAGGCACATGGAATCAGGAGCACATTTTATTTTTCTCCCATCCGTGCCCAACCCTGTTCTGTCTACTCTCCATTCAACTCTTTAATGGCACCCAGGCAAGTCTCAGAGTTTTCCAGGCACTTTATGAAGATATACAGCCAATCCAGAGGGATGCAGGTTCAAATTTCAGTATCTACTTAAAGAGGAGCCTGCTTGGTCTACAGGGCCTGGCCCAGGAGGAGGTAAATAGGGAGACTGAAAGGTCACCTCCTCCCCCTCCCCCCTTTCCTGGGGTGGGGCAGGGGAGCGAAGCAGAAGACCTCATTCACCTCTTCCCTGAGGGTGCCTCCTCACTTCTTGATGTGGGGACCCCTCATTGGGAACCAGCCCTTTCATATATAGTTCAGCAGGATGGTTTAGGCCATGGGCCTACCCGAAACCCATGCATCCTTGCCCCACCAAGTGGCAGGCATGCCTCCAGCCCCCCATCGCCACTGGCACCTTTCTCGCATTCTGCTATCTCTCTAACTCTCTGTTCCGTCCTCTGCCCAGAGCAAAACAGGTACTGCAGACACCCCAAGGGGTGTCTTGACCCGAGGGGGCCAAGACACCAAGGGCCTCTTATTGCACACCTGTCCTCTGCCATGTCCTCTTGGACCCACCTCTCTAGACTGGGTGCAAGGACCACCTATAGGAGGGGACAGGAACAGCCACATCCCGGCCCCCTTAACTGATGACTTAGTTGTCAGAATTCCTCCTGATTCCCAAGGCCTTTTAGTAAGTCTGCTTGGCCCACTTTCCTGATTGTGGACCACTCAGCACCCCTTGTTTTTAGCCTTGTTCCTTGAGCAGCAATTCAAAGGCAAGAGAAAAGCCCCAATCAACAACAGCCTGTTACCCATTAGTATCCTCCTTTCCTCAGCTCCCCGGCCCCCAAGGAGCAACTTGTGCTCTTCATAATACAGGCGCTAAATGCAGTGATGATTACATCTTTCCTTGCAAGAGGCTGATCTCGCTGGGCAGGAGGCAATTTGCGACAGGCAAGATTGCAGAGCCCCATGGCTGGCCTGAAACAAGCCATTTCCAAAATAAGTCCCCAGGTGGTCCAGGTGAGGGCGGAGCTGAGAAACCAAATGGAGCAGTAAAGTGGGGCTGGTTGCTTTATCTTCCCAGCTGGTGAGCATTAGGAGTCCAGTGCTGCCCCTGGATGCCCCCCAGCTCTGCTGTGGGCTTCTGGACAGTGTTTTCCTAAGCCACCATTCATTTCTCCCTTACAAGGTGCCAGGTTGTGCCGGCAACTCTGGCATGTACAGTCTCTCTGAGTCTTGCTGACAGCTCTGTGAGGTAGGACTCACTTCTTCCCTTTTACAGAAAAGAATACAGAAGTTTAGAGTAACTTTCTCAAAGTTAGGTAGTATGGGTAGGAATGATGAAGCCAGGGTCTGAATCGAGGCCGAGTTCAAAATCTGTATCGTTGAACATTCTGCTATGTGATTCTGCAGTTAGAGCACAGCAGCAGACCTTTGCTCTGGGGTTGAAAGTTTGAATCCCAGCTCAGCTACTACATCAACCGTTTTGACATTGAAATTGTTACACAATCTCTCTGAGAACTTCCATGTCCTCATCTATAAAATAGACACCCTAATAGCACTGCCTTTAGAGGGCTATTGTGAGGAACAAATGAGACAAAGCAGGCAAAGTGCTTCTAGGACCACCATGTATGGGTGTTCAAGTTGGGCACTGCACAACTCCAAGGAGCTGAGCAGTGTACAACATCTGCAACTATGCTTAATAGCCCTGCTCAGCACCGTGCCTGACAAAGAGTTACTGTTTAATAAAAGGGGTCGAGCTCTCAGTGCCTGGAAAGTACTCACCACAGACAGAGAACAGGGTCATAGAAAATGCCCTCTGGCTCTTCTGTTGCCTGAGGCCCCAGGCAGCCTGGAGGCTGATTCCTCAGTAACATCCACTCCTGAAGCTGCCTGAGAGAGCACTGCCCTGGGAGTCTCCAAGAGAAAGCTGTGCAGAGACAAAGCAGAAGGCAGTGGGCTCAAAAAAGCCCATGCTCTGTCCTGTGTCTTCAGCCCTCTCAGAGGAGTTGCAGAGAGCAGCCCAAAATGAAGAGGCTCGTGGACACCCTGAGACTTTGGAAGGGAGAGCAACAGTCAGATGCCTCCTCTGGAGCCAGGAGCTGTCCTTGGCA
This sequence comes from Aselliscus stoliczkanus, assembly GCA_033961575.1. Classification (NCBI taxonomy): domain Eukaryota; kingdom Metazoa; phylum Chordata; class Mammalia; order Chiroptera; family Hipposideridae; genus Aselliscus; species Aselliscus stoliczkanus. The sequence goes on from CM066736.1 coordinate 121,759,510, forward strand.
CAGCTGCCAGAAGCAGAGGTGAAGCTGTTGCTCACCCTCTGGCAGGCCCATGGGCGAGGGCAGAGGGGGCGCTGAGCCTGTTTCATCTCGGAAGAAGTGGGAAGGCTAGCCAGTGCTCTGTGTGCGTTAGAGGAGGCTAAGCTCAACCTGCTATAAGAAACACTTTCTAAGAGACGGTGTTTTCCAGGTGGTGAGTTCCCCATCCTTGCAGGTGTGTGAGCAAAGATGCTGAAGAGGGGGTTAGAGCATCAGGTGAGCAGTTGACTTAATTGGCTGAGGTTCTAGTATCATTCTGACCCCTCCAACCTCCAACCTACCAAGTCAGCAAACCAACCAATACTGTGAGCAATGCCTGGGCAGCACCAGTTAAAGGCAAGTGAAAGGTATCTTGCTTTCTGAAGCGGCAGGTGGGAAACCAGGGAAATCCTAAGTGCTATTTCTAAAGCTGAAAACTGATCTGATCACTCCTGCTGAAAGGCCTCTCCAAAGGCCTCCCCCACATTGTGATTGAAACAAAATCCACATGCCCCACGGTGGCCAAAAAGGCCCTGTATGATGGTCCCCTGCCCCCCTTCCATCCCCTCCAGCCCCCCATCAGGATGCTGCTGTCCCAGTGGCCCTTCCGACCTCAAACAAGCCACATTTGTTCACCTCTCAGGGCCCTGTCCTTGTTGCCCCCGCATTGCGTGGCTTGACGCAGGTCACTTTTTAGGTCCCATCAAATGCTGCTTCCTCTGAGAGAGCTCTTCCCTGCCCTGCCCCCACTAGGGCAGCATCTCTGGGTGACACGCCACCACATCACCTACTGGACCCTATCATAGTGACTAGCACCTGAAACTACTTTATGAATGCCCATGTCTCTGCCTCCCCAGGATGGAAGCCTTCTGAGCTTTCAGTCTCTGTCCCGCTCACCTGTATCTGCAGGTTCCTACCTGGCACACAGGGGGTGCTCAGTGAAGACACTGAGACTAGCTAACTAGCTGAATGACCTGTTGACCTATGTAATTCCTCACTGTAACCTCATGAGGCAGGGACCCCCGCTGTAAAGGTAAGAAAAGCCCAGGAGGACTTCATCGCTTGTCCAAAGCTGAACAGCTGCTAAGTGGCAGAGAATATGTGTAGGATCCCAGGCAGGCCTGACTTTGGTCTGCCCCCTACACCACCAGGCGACCCTGCCCTGGGCTGGATTTTAGTTTTTCTAAGCCTGTGTCCCTCACTAGCTGGAGAGGAAGGAAGCTGGCACCTTCCCCGCAAAGCCAGAGAAGTTTCGTAGCGTTCACTTCTGGCTGTCGGGCTATGGCTTGCATGGACACAGCAAAGTGGAGGAAAGAATTTGCTGTGCGCATCTGTCTGAGCATTTCTGGCAGGGCCCTCCAGAAGGGCTGGGGCGGGAGACAAGGGGACAGTATGAAATCAGTATTCTGAGGCACGAAGAGGATAATGACAGATAATCATGGTCCCAACGCTCATGTCGGGCCAGAGGGTGGTTAGAGCCCAATTATGGGCCAGAACAACTAATGACAGTTCCTGGCTCAGAAAGATGACAGCCCTGACTACAGTTCCCACCCCCACCCCCACCTACACCCTGGGGCCCCCTGGGTTGGGCTGCTCCCCAGGGTGGGGCAGAGACTCAGAGACCTATTTGCTCTCTGGGCCTGGGGCCTCTTCCGCTGTAGAAACACAGGCTGCTGCATGGCTGGCAAAGGCCATGCTGACTCGCGCTCAGCCCGGAGGCCTGTGTACCAGCGCCAGGCAGCCAGGCTCAGATTCACGGTGCAGCCCTGGGTCCTCTCTTCCCTCCACACCCAGGCAGAGGGGGATGAAGGGACCACCACTCCTTAAGCCATCAGGATGTGCCAGGAAATTGATTTGGTCCCTAAACATGCTAACCCCCAGGACAATTTTACAAATCTCCACATTTCAGATGAGGAAATGGAGGCTCAGAGAGGTTAAGTGACTTGACCAAAGTCACACAGATAGTGCGTTCAAGGGACCAGATTCAAACCCATATCTTTCTGACTCCAAACCCATGTTCTTTTCAGGATCCCGGATTCTGCAACATCCTTAAGGGGTAAGGAGACTCCTAGTACCTGGAGGGAGCAAAGATGTCAAAGTGCAGAATCTGAGCCCCACTTGAATGGGTTCAAATGGCCCAGTTCCTAATCAGACACAGAAGCAAGTGGATGTGCAGACCAAGTGACCTCTGCTGTTAGGAGGTAATTCCCAGGTGGGTGATCACTAGACAAAGAACACATGTGAGAGGTGGGTGGCGGGACCATCTACTGTCACCTCCCTGAGACAGAGCCAGGTTCTGAGATCAAGGAGGGCATGGGTGGGGGCAAAGGTGGGTGATGGAGGCAAAGTTGGGGTGAGGGCGAACGTGCTTCTCCCCTCGGAAGGGCACTGAACACAAATAAAAGGCCTTTAACCACCTTTCCTACAGCTCACAGATAGTCCAGCTGACAGAGCCATTTGATAGCACTTCCTTCAGTGTCTCTCACCAGGATTCTAATAAGCAGCCTATTTACATGCTACCTTTTAAAATTGTTCCCAGAACACTGCCCACTTTGGGCTACTTTTCTCCCTCCCCATCCAGTTGCCTTCCCCATATTGTGTAAGCTGTTTTCCTCCAAGTAACCAAATGCTGGCGTCATGACTTTGATTGTCTGGCTGGCTCAGCAGACAGGAGACCAGCAGACGGATGTGAAGACAATACAGCCTCGCAGCTGGTGGCGGCCCAGGGCTCAGCTGGGAGAAGGAAGCTATTAGAACACCTGCAAGTGTCAAGTGGAAGGAGTCCTGGAAGGGTCAATGGGGAGGGCTACTCCAGGAAAGGCGGCTCCTGCTGCAGTCTGGAATGTTCCAGAAGATTGCATGAGCCCAGAGATGTTGGTGTGAGTGCAGGGATGGGGGGCTTTACTGTTGGTGGGATCAAGGGGCTGCCCGGAGTGACCTTGAGGGTTTAGACCCAAAGGGCCCCAGTTTGAGCGATTCTGCTGCCTGGAGAAGCCGGGGAAGAGGCAGGAAGTAAAAGAAAAAGTCATGTCCATTAAGGCTGAGTGAGGGTCCCGCAGAATTAAGTTACCAAGTGTGTGATTGGCTTATACTCAGTTTGGGCCTAGAGAGCTGTACACTCAGGAAGAAAGAAAGGAAGGGAGGAAGGAAGAAAGGAACTGGGGTGGGGCAGGGAGCCACCAAGCTCATTACTTGCTATCTTGTTTTCAAAAGAGCCCTTTTCAAAGGAACCTTCACTGAGCACTTTGAAGAGAAGTCACTAAGCCTTCAAGCCAAGTGGGATGCTGTCACTGAGACGCACAGCTATCTACAGGTAGCTAGGTTGTAGGGTGTGAAGATGATACACGTGCTGAGGGGCAGCCACTTTGACATCAGGTAGAGGGGAGGACAGAGGATCTCACAGGAGCCCCAGGCCCTGCTCTAGACAGGGAAATGATGACCACGCCCAAACTTCCAGATCCTGGCATCAGATTGGCCAGGGTGAGGCCAAGGTCCCCTGGATGGGTTTTTACAGGACCTGAGGGCACTGAGCCCCAAATGCTTCTTCCCAGAGCTGAAGTAGATGACCGCCAGTAGAGGGGGCATGGTGGGGGGGTGGGTCAGGAACATTCTCACCCAAAGATATGTCCCCCAACCCCCTCCATGGCATCTCACCCCCACCTTCCCACTTATCCCCTACCACCAGGTTTCTCTGCTAAACCAACTGGGTTATCCAAAAATTATGGACTCATTTCAGTCCATTTCAATAACTTCTTATTAGGTTGAGGGGAGGGAGGGCTCCCAATCTCCTCCCCCACAACCTGGCCACCTAGTTGTAAATTACAATGAAAGCAAGCCTCACACCAAATTTGGCCACACACACACACACACACACACACACACACACACACACACACTCATTTATTAGCAAGTCCGCGTCACATATTCACAAGCAGGCCCCAAAGCTGCCTGCTTTGGAACTCCATAAAGTTCCAGGTCTCTATCCTGTTAGATGTTCCTTGCATGAAAGATTTCCCCAAGGCAATGCAACAGCATTCTAGTGTTGAATTCAGCTGAGATTCTAGAGGGAGGCAGGCAACAACATTCTCCACTGATGGGCCCTGCACAAGAGGAGGGAGAGGTTCTGAACCTACAGCTTGTTCTGTAGGCTTTGGGACACACTGGATTCTAAAACCCTGTTCCTGCAGGAGCGACAGTGCCTGAATTGTATCTCCAGCCAGTCAACACATTGCTTACATCCCAGCATTCACCAATGAAAAGCCATTCTACACCCATTATGCAAATGAGCAAGCCCCCTGGTGCTGACTGGGGATTAAGCCACTAAAAGCCTTGTAGTGCCCCTAGGAACAGCGGGCTTCTGATTAGTCTTTCAAATGCTACCCACCCAATCTGGGAGCACACACTCCTGCTTGCTTTAACTGAATATCCAAGAGTATAGATTAAAAGTAACGTAAAATATATGTCACAGCGTCTGTCTGAAGCATTTTGAAATAAAACATAGGCAACTTAATGTCGCTTAAAGGAAAGAATGAGGTCTACAAAACCTGTGGCTTTGGAAGCAAGTCTTGGGAGTTGCGATGTGTTCTCCATCTAAGGAAAGTACAGAAGCATGATGTGTAATTTAAAGAAAATTCTTTCAGGATTTTGGTTTTTTTTTTTGAGGGCAGTGTCACTGGCCCTCATATGTGGGACCGAACCAGGGCCACTGGCATCCCAAGCCAGCTCTTAACCACCATGCCACTCGGCTGGCCCTGGATTTTGAACTATGATGTAGAACCAGACTTGATACATTTCGTTTAAGTTCTGTGGTGATTTCACCAGAGGCTGTGGTGCCCAGAAAAATCTTGCAGAAGTTTACTTTGAGTTTAAATAACTAGAGTTCAATTTACTAAACTGACAAATTCGGTTTAAGAGAACCCTAGTCCTTTATTAAGTGTTTAAGTCTGCTTACAAATCTTTTTCTGTTTATATCAAGCAGATTTTAGCAACCACTTCGAAGAAGTCTTTGGATGATATTTGGTCCCATTTGTCAATGACATTTGGTCCCGTTTATAAATGTAAGTAATTAATTAAACGTGCCTCAAACAATTCATGCTATATGTATAAATTTAATGTTTTGAGTGAATGGTTTCCCTAAGCGGGCAGTGAGTGGAGGAGGCATGGGGTGGGGGTGGGGGGCTTCTGGGGTTCCAGCAATATTAGACTTCTTAATCTGGTCGTGGTTTACTTTGTGATCTGAACACTTTTCTGAGTGTATTATATATATATATATATATATATATATATATATAAAATTCTTAACATCATCTGTTAGATTTTGTTTTTAATTTATTTTCCTGTTGTTAACAAAATCTCCCCAGGTATTTAACTGATTCTTTTACATTTAGTAAATGAAATGTGTTTATGTGGTGAGCCTAGTATTCTCTTCTATATTCTATTACTGAGCATAGCTTAGCAAGATTTCAAACTTAAACTCACACATCGAAGTTAATTACTCAATTACATTTTAAATTAGAATGATTAGACTCTCACTTTAAAACCTCTTAGCATTCCAAGTAAGTATATAACAGAAGGATAAAATCCTATAGTTCTGATTCCCATGTAATAGCTGAACAAAGTAGAGACATTTCAAAATATAGTCAGAGCCGCCATATTATGGGGATTGCCTTGCATGTCTTACTCCTTGAAGCTTTGGAATGTTTGAACTGGGTCAAAACAACTTTGTTTTACAAACAGTTGTTTGTAGAGCTAACAGGAAAGTAGACATCCTGACCACAAAGACCGATATTATAAACTCTTTCTGAGGACAGAATCAGTAACCAGCCATGTACAGCTGAAGAGTAAGTCAGCTTGCTGGCGCGACTGGGAATCTCCTTCTATTTATGAAATCATTCCCTTCCTTTCCTCATAAAACCCCTCTGCCCTCACCCTGACATGGGGACACTTATTTGGGTTTCTGCCTGAATCTGTGCTCCCCAGATGGCCATTCTTAATCCCAAATGAACACCTATTGACTCTCATTTTGCCTTTTTCTTTTTAGGTTAACACCCATGGGCCTAACAGTAACCCCAAATGATTCTGGAGTTCTAAGAAGTACACCCACTAAGGAGAACCATCATCCCAGTTAACTGGGATCACTTCCCCACCCCCCATCTCTCCCCACCCAGGCAGCCGTTATGAGCCCAGTTAATTGAGGGTACTTACTGGGAGAAATTTCTCGCATATTGGATGGAGTCTTCTTAGTGTCCCAGAGGGTCTCCCTGTACCCTGGTTCCAGGTTCACTGTCTTGGGCTTTAAAAAAAACCCACAATGTCTTGTCCCTTCAGCTCCCTAGCCTAGCCCAATCTTTGCTTTCTGGTAGTAAACACACTCCTTAATTCATCTGCCTGTGCCTACATCAGATCGATTACATGCTTATATTAGCATGTTTCCATTCTGACCATATGTACATGTGTTTATCCTTTCAAGTCAAGATTTTTAAAGTGGATGGAATCTTCTTTCTTTTGCACACTTAGGATGTGACAACTCTTAAAGACACTTCCATAAAATGCTATCAGATTGAATTTTCTCTTCTGCTTGGTCATGATAAGATCACTTTTGGAGGGGAAATAGGGGAGAGGGGAGAGAGGAGAAGAGGACAGGAGGAGGCAGGAGGGAGGAGGAGGGAGAAGAATTTTAACCCTCCAGGCTCTAATTAGTTTGCCTTGACCCTCACACAGCTTCGGCTCCTCCTCTCTCTTCCGGTCAGAATCCAACTCCAGTCCAGCTCAAGCTCTGCTCCTTCTGAGTACCTTCCCTGCTGAACCCAGCCCTCTGACAGCTCATTGGATATGCCCCTGTAACCCTGGGTCCTTGTACCAAGAAGACTGCCCAGCAAGCGTCAGTGAGCTACTCATTCTGTGACAACCTGTAGGCCCACTACAGCTGACGACAATCAGACAGGCTCTCCCTGGACACCTCATCTCTGGCCTTTCCACAGCAACTTCTATCCATTTTTTTTTTTTTTTAGCTGAGCCATCCTGCCACCTGTTGGCAGCTCATCAGCAGCTCAGCTTGGGCTGGGAATCAAACTGGCAACCCTGTTGCTCAGAGCTCACACTCTTGAATGAGCTCTTAACCAATTGAGCCACTCGGCCCGCCCCAGGACTTCTATCCTGACCACGTATTTTCACTTGGATCCTTCCCATTATTCACTCCTACTATTTTCCAGCATGACTGGTCCATGCTGGGAGACAGCTCTGTTAAAGTGAAGAAAATAGAAGACATTCAATAGCCCACATAGCTTCAACCTGAGACCAGCAACCTGTTGATTGAATGCTTAGTATGTGCCAAGCGTTTTATCCACATTTGCTCATTTCATCTTTACAAGAGCCCTATGATGTTGGTTTGTTAGTCCTTTTTATGGCAGAGGAAGCTGGAGCACAGAGATGCTAAGTAATTTGTCCCAGATCACACAGCCTGTGACTAGCAAACCGGAATTGTAACACAGGTCTCCATTTGTAAGCACTGCCCACGTAACCCTTAAACTATATGCTGCTCTATTAGGGGAGGGGCCAGGCTTAGTCCAGAACCAAGCTGCTGGCAAGAGAGGCCCAGCTAGACACTGGGCAAAACGAAGGGCTCCACTTGTGTCCAGGGAGTGAAAGTGGCAAAGTGGCAGAGAAGGAGAAAGGTGAGAAAAAGAGTCAGCGGGAAATGTTAAAGAGCAGAATCAGAAGCAAGAGCCATGTCTCCTAACAGCCATGAGAGCTTAGGCACTGCGCTGGGCCCCATTATCCTGGTATTGCCCAAATCTCATCATACCTCATGCAGTCTTTCACAGAAGTGAACCACCCAAAAGTAAATATGCAATTAACAATGAATAAAAGCAAAGGGGGAAACCAGCACTTTGTTTAGGAACTGCACACCCCCCCCCCTTGAGGGCTCATCCAGGCAGCCCTCCCCGAGGCAGGACTATCTCAATCATGCCAGAAAATTGGGGGCCAGCTGAGTGGCGCGATGGTTAAGCGCTGGCTTGGGAAGCCAGCAGCCCCGGTTTGGGTCCCACGTACGAGGGCCAGGTACACTGCCCTCAAAAAATACTACTACTAATAATAATGACAGAAATTTGCCCATTCTCTAGATAGGGACGCTGATATGTAAGGGGTGGAGTTGGCTTTCTATGGAAGTCTGTGGCCCAAATCACAGAGTTTCTAACCATCACCCTCTACTGCCTGTTGGGGTGATATCAGCAGAGTCTACTCAGAGACCAAGAAGCCACATCCCTTGCTCAGTGCCATGTAAATTTGGTTCAAGTCTGCTATTTTCCAGGGTGTATAGATGGGGGAGACGGTGGGAGGTGGGGGTGGGGAGGGAAGAATGATACTCAGAGACGGTAAGCAACTTACCCAAGGCCACACAGCAAGTCTGTGGGACCTCAGGACTAGAAATCAAGTCCTGTTTTCCCCTGTGTCTTTCCTGCCCCCTGCTTCCCGGCGCACAAGCCACACTTCTGAGACACCCAGGCTGGGGCCTGCTGAACAAGCGTGCCTACTGGGTTGAGATGAGTGTGTTTCCCTCTGCCTGGCATGCTGCTTGGTGATTGTTCTGAACGCGTGTGTGGGCTTCTCCACTCCTCCAGTCTTCTATTTCTTTCTACACCCCCAAGCAGTCCCCCATCGCCCCGGCCCCGCCTCCAGCACCCAGCACAGCAACCACACTCAGCAGGTGTTCAACAAATGCTTGCCAACCGAATGAGGCATCAAACCATCTGTAGGGGCCAGAGAGGGTGTCAGCCTCCTCTGTCCCCACCCAGCGCCAGCTCTAGGGCCCAGCATGGGTGTCCCACTGCAGGTGAGCAGGCTGTCGCCAAGCTGACACTGGAGTGGATAGAAAAGACTGGAACTTTGGGAAGGAAGGGGCCAAGAGGCCTAGTGGTATCCAGAAATTCAGAGGCCTGCTCTGGGCGAGGGCAGCCCCCCACCCCTGGCTTGTAGCAGGGCCCTGGGGCGCTGTGCATGCCCTCTGTCTGCAAGCCCCAGAAGAATGGGACCCCAGACCCCGCCCCAACAGCCAGCCTCCTGAGACAAGGTACCCAGGGGAACAGAGTCGATACGCAGCTAAGCCTTCCCCATTTTGAATTTAGAAATTGCGGGGAACATGTGAGCAGTGTAGGCAGCTAGGGAGAAAGGAGAGAAAGCTCAGGCTTGGACTTGTTCATGGGGACAAACTGACTCCCTGGCATCCCTCAGGGAGTGTGGTGACTGTACAAAGGGTTCCTGGTACTGAGGGCTTCCCCACCTGTGTTGTCCCTTGAGCCCCATGTTCTCCAGCTGGAGCGTGCAGGATTCACCTGGGGAGCTTGCTAACACACAGGATTTCAGTCCCCACACAGTAATCCAGTAGGTGTTGTGTAAGGCCCAGGAATTTGCATTTTTAATGAGCCTCCTTTACCTCCACCACCCAGGGGATGCTGGCGCAGGTGGACTTGACCCACACCTTAAAAGCATTTCTTTGGGCTTTGTCCCCAAGGCCTGGGAGCACCTGTGCTTATCTGGAAGTGGTTCTGGTTGCCAGAGGCCCATCATCTTGCATGAGGCCCCTCAGACCCAGGTCACCTGGTTCCAAAGTGTCTCTGAAGGCTGGGGCAGACCACTGGAGTGGGCCCACCCAGGGCCTGAGCTGGCCTCTAAGTCCCCCTCCGTAAGGGCCAGTGGAGGGGCCATGTTCTTCCCTAAGAAGCCCCAGATCTTAGGCTGGAGCTGGAGCCCTTGAGAAGGGACAGAAGAAAGAAAGGGGCCAGGAGAGCATGGGGAGGAGCCCTGAATGGAGATCGGAGATGCATGGGGTCCCCCAGGGCAGGGGAGAACACGCAGACGGGAAGTGTGCTGGCCCTGCCCCATCCCAGTACTGAGCCCCCTGGGCCAGCCCTGTGGGTGATGGTCACAGCTGGCAGAGCTGGGAGGGCCTGGAGATCAGGCAGCCCCGTCACCGACAGAAGACTGAGGTTCCAGGCGCTTCCATCTTGAACACTTATGGGGTTCTTCTGTAGCACACCCCCATAGCTGCTCTAAACAAATTCTGGGCTCAGGGTCAGGAAACATTGAACTCCAACTCACGAAGGCCCTGGGCAGGGAGTTCTTATTGCCTGGACTCACTTTCCCCATCTATAGTGAGGAGGCTGGGTTCAATCAGGGAGAGCAACAACGTATGGACAATTACTGCCTCGAGCACCGTCTCCAGAAACACTGGGGTATGTGGGGGCTTTGGGGGGACAATCACACCCCCACAGAGTATGTGCCAGATCCTGTTCTCAACTCTACATCTGTTAGTTCACACAATCCCACACAACACTATGAAGCACATAGTCTTATTAACTCCACTTTACAGATGAGGGAAACTGAGGCACAGAAAGGTTAGGGACCTGGCACCAGGATTCAGTTAGTGTGTGGCACAGCTGGGATTTGAACCTATGTAGTCTGGCTCTACAGTCTGTGCCCTCATGCACCACATGGTGCTTCTTAAAAAACAATAACACAAAAGCTTATCATGATGCCCTAATGACCAGTGGCTGCCACGGACATGGCATAGCAGGGATGTGAGAGCTCGCACACGTCTCATTCGTCTCTGAGGCCACAGTTTCAGCCTGTGGTCCTGTCACCCATATACCCAGGCCCACAGAGAAGGGACATGAATAGAGCCAGGCCACACGACGTGTCCTGGAAGACTGGAGCTCAGGGCTGGCAGTAGGTCCTCACTGTGTCACCTCCCGCCTGCCTGGACTGGCCAGCGTTTGGGTCCAAAGCCAACGGGTACAAAAATACCTAACCATTCCAACCTCTGGGCCTTGCCACATGCTTCTCTCTTCCTCAAAAACATCTTTCTTTCTTCAAAGTGCATCTCAAATATCATCTCCTCCATGAAGCTCTTCCAGAGTCTCCTCCAACCAAACAGAATCTGCCTTCCTCTGCAGCCCAGGTCAGGGCCTGCATCACACCTGGGCCCCGGTATCCCACCATGCGCTGCAGCTTCCCAGCTCTGCATGTGTAGCATGAAGCCTGGTGCATAATAGGTGCTCAGTAAGGGATACAGGCACTACATGGAATTGAAAGCTTTCAGAAGTCTGGCTCATTCACCATCTCATTTATTCTATCGACATTTTTTCTTAAATAAAAATGAAAAAGAAAGAAAAATAAATCGAGGCCTGCCTATGAATAAGGATTTAAAATCACATTAGTCACAAGAGCCCAATCTTTTCTCTCCCCGAGTCTGATCTGCTAACTAGCTTCTTTTATCAACCAAATTGGTTTTTATTTTGTCCACACTTGACTTAAAATTTGCAAGTCAGTTATCCACACAGGTCTGGAACTCCTGCTACCTTGACCATATGGGTGGGGTGAGGAAGAGACTATGAAAAATGTTCCTCTGCCCTCCAGGAACTGCAGGGCTAAGAGACAGGCTGGGCATGCACACATAAGTCCACACCTGCAAGCCCACCTGCGCTCCCACCTATGCTCCTGAGGCAGAGGCGCACGTGAGCAGAGAGGAAGTCCCAGGAGCCTTCTTCATTTTCTCATCGCAACTTTTCTTCTCACTTCTCCTTAGAATACCCCTCTTCTCCACAGGGCCTGGCTGGGAGGGTGGACAGAAAGAGTAGGGCAGGGAGACAGCAAAGGCAAGGATTTTAGCAAACTAGGCTGATGGGCACCTGGAGGAGAGGAGGGCCCCATCCAAGGCAGGGAGGCCCACCAAGGCAGAGGTTCATAGCAGCCTCAGCACACCTGGATGCCTAGAAAAGCCATCCAAGGCAGTTTGATTATCACAGGGCTCAGCGGGATGGCCCCTCCTCTGAGAAGCCTGCTCTGACCCCCCAACTGCACTAGGCGCCCCTCCTTTGCAGTCCCATGTCCCCTGGGTCCCTCTGATGTAGTACTGATTACACATTTCTGTGACTGTTTATTACATGCCTTCCCCCAGGAAATTGGAGGGAGAAGACATGTTAGATCCTGTACAACCAACAGAAAGCCAGGCAGAGTCAGCATCAGTGCATCAGTGAGTGAAGGAATGAATGAGTGGAGCTGACCCTGGGGATGGGATTCGCTGAGAACACCTGTGCATTCTTGCTCTTGGTGCTTGGCATTTGACGATCACAAGTTCTGTCTTTTCTTCTTCCTCCTACTTCATCTTCCATCCCCTGACACAACACTACACCTACACACACATACATACAGTCACACGCCTCCACACAAACCACAGACACACATACAGTTACACACGTGCAGACTTACTCCACAACACACACGGTAATGCTATAATGCCTGTCCGCTACACGCAATAATACACATGCACTCACAAAGCAAACAACATCTATATCTATCCTTACACAGCTGCAAACGCAAACCCACACATGACTCCCAGACACACATACGCAGGCATGTATTCGTAGCCATGAAGACAGACATACTCACCACCTTAAGAAAACACACTCTGAATCCTGTGCTCAGGCTCTTGTCCATCCAGGGATTTGCTTCTTTTCCTTTCCACTCCCATAAATCGTGCTTTCAATGAACAAAGAGCTTTCCTTCGTTCACCCACCTGCCAGCCCTTGTTGAGGATCTCCTCTGTGCCAGGAAATACAAAGGAAGATGAATAGGGCTCAGACCTGCCCTCGGAAGGCTCCCAGTCCAGTGGAGAAAACAGATGCTGAAAATAACAAGCATACACTTGTGTGATCATTCAACTCAGGAACCATTTCTTGAGTATTTCCTGTGTGCTTGACTTGTGCTGGGCTTTGGGAATACAGAGATAAGTAAAATCTTGTCTTCCTGGCCTCAGGGAAGTTCCAGACTAGAAGGGAAAGAAACGGACAAACATATAAGTACGATGTCTTGCTGGAATGTACACAGAACAGTGGCAGCCTAGAGAAGCGAGTGTTTAACTGGTGGGAGAGAATCAGGGGGCTTTACAGAGAAGGTGGCATTGGGCTTTGTAGGATGAAAAGGAGTTCACTGTGAAGACTTGAGCCAGGAGACATCAGAGGAGTCAGCTAGCAGTTTTGTGGGTCTGGATTGTAATGGTGAGCATGTGTGTTTGGAGCTGGGATAAGGGGCTGGGGGAGGTCTGAAGTAGAAAATGAGGTTGAAAAGGTAACCAGAGGGCCGGCCGAGTGGCACGTTGGTTAAGAGTTGGCTTAGAGCATGTGCTTTGAGCAACAGGGGCCACTGGTTCGATTCCCACATGGGCCAGTGAACGCTGTACCCAAGCTGAGCTGTTGCTGTTGGCAGGATGGCTCAGCTGGTGTAACAACATTGCCTGTTCGATGATGGGCTATGCCCACCCACAACTAAGACTGAACTTGGCACCTTGAGCTGAGCTGCTGCCCGGATGGCTCAGTGGATGGAGCCTGTGCTGTTAACAAGAAGGCTGTTGGTTCGACTCCCACATGGGATGGTGGCTATGCCCATCTGCAAATAAAGATTGAACACAGCACCTTGAGCTTAGAGGCCACAAGCTTCCAACAGGAAGCCAGATGGTGACTGGCATCCTCCACAACGAAGACTGAAGAACAATAACTTGGCTGGTCTCCTTCCCCAACTCCCCAATAAAAATCTTAAAAAAAAAAAAAAAAAGAGTTCGCTTGGAACACCAGCTCTGAACAGCAGGGCCCTGGTGTGGATTCTAAGTATGAGGGCCAGTGACACTGCCCTCTACAGCTAAGATGGTGAACAACAGCTCGAACCAGAGCTGGGCTGTCGTTGAGTTGCTGGCAGCAGCATAGGCTGCCGTGAGGCTGGCATAGGCTGCAGTGAGGCTGGCATAAGCTACAGTGAGTGGCTGGCAGCCAGCGTGAGCTGCCATGAACCGCTGTGAGCAGCCATCCAATGGCCCGCGACAGACTGCCTCAGCAGGGAAGAGCGCAATGATCACAATACCAACGTGGGCCAGTGAAGTGACATCCTCCACAACTAGACTGAAGAACGAAAGGATGGCAACTTGTCTGTTCCCCTCCCCCAATTCCCCAATAAAATCTTAAAAAAAAAAGGAAAACAGAGACAGAGAACAATATCTCCATTTCTCAGCTGAGGAAACTGAGCCTCATGGAGAAAAAAGTGGCTGTCATTGGCCTCTATTGGACTCTTTCCTGCTCTTAGGACCAGCCACCACCCCCACTGCCTATTCTCTCCAAGTGAGACAAGGCTGCTTGCTGGTGGCCAAACAAGTTAAAAACTCAAGAGCAGGTGACAGGCATTACTGGTGATGATGATTATTCTCTAAGGTCCAGCTTGGCAGATAATCAGCAGCTCAGCAGGCCCAGGCTGGAGTAACCTGGGCCTCTGAGGCTGAGCTGACCCCAGCCCTGGCCCGGGCCCCTGCCCAGAGGCTGTTTGGTGGCTGCGGTCCTCAGTCAGCTGTGACCAGAAGCCAGAGCACATCCCCTTGGGGATGCCTCATTCTCCCTGTTAGTTCTTATCATGCTGCTTCCGCCCGCAGCCACCATCTCATTAAGCTGACTCCCCCTCCCACCACCAATTATTTCTCATCAGGCAATGAGCAGTTCTCTGCTCCCAGATTTTCCCTCCCCTCAGTCCCTGGTGATGGAAGGGGCTGAGTCATTTTCCTGAAAGGACTGTTGCCTGAGAAAGTGGCCTGCCCTCCACCTTTTCCCGCCCACCTCCCCCATCCCCCATAGCGGTGTGATCTCAGGCAAGCCACTTCCCTTCCCTGCAACTCAGTTTGCGCATCTGTACATGGGGGTGTTAACCCAGCTGGATTACGAGTACAAGGGGCTCACACCTGGACACGTCTCTTGCCCCTTCTGGCCCTCAGCGCCCCGCTTGTGAACTGTGAGAAAGGGGTGAAATCATAGGTGAAAAACTGGTGATGCTTGAGGGACAAATTTGGTCAGCCATATCTTTTGACCGACACCTTGTTTTCAAAAAATTGCAATTTGAAGGCACACCCTAGGTTGGCCCGGGCCCCACCACTTCCACTTTCTATGGTCTCATTCCAGCTACCTTCCATGGCCCCTGAAGGCACCTGAGTTTGAGACCCTTGGGCTAACTGGTCTCAGAGTTTCCATGAAGCTCACTGCTAGGTTTTGTGGTCATGGGTTATCGGATAGGCCAGGGAGAGACAGCTGGGCTGACACAAGAGGCTAAATGCCCCAAGCCAGCCAGCCCAGTGCAGGACGGCTCACCCATGGGCCTTCCTTCCCTGATCCAGACCATCCTTGTCTCACTTGGACCTTTGAACCCAGCCTCGTCAAGCTCTCCCAGCCCCTGCCCCACCCCCAAGCCCATTCCTATCTGGGCTGTTTCAGTGACATTTCTCTGAAAAAAATTCAGATTTAATCATGCTATTCTTTTGCTGGATATCACCACTAATTTGCCCCAACTCTTTGTCATTCAAGGCCCCCCACAATCCAGCCTCTGCCTACCTTCCCAGCCTTATCTCCCTGTTTTCCCCACCCTCACTCTCCATTTCCTGAATGCCCTCCACCCCATACTTTCATATCCCCTTGCTTTACATGGGCTGACTCCTCTGGTTGGAACACCTTCCCTGCCTTCTCCACTCGGGAAGGCCTTCAAGGCTTTCTCCCATGTTGCCTCTTCCAGGAAGCTGTCCCTGACTGTCCTCAGGTGGAGGTAGAGACTTCCACTTCTGGACACCCCTCAGCTACAGCAAATGCCAGGCTATAGTGGAGGTGGTTGTGTCAGCAGCTCCTCTTCCTTACAATGTATCCAATAAATATTAAACATTCACTGATCGCCAAATATAGGGTGGGCCTTGAGCCCGAGGGCACAAGCCTGTTTCGGTTACCTTCTATCTTCAGAACCCAGAGAGGAGGCCGGATGCTGTTAGCAGGTGGTCAGTAAGTGTTTGTCACAGGACTAAACAACAAATAAGCATTGCTCTCTCCCACCCTGACACATTTAAAATGCAAGAGGAAGGAGGGTGAACATACATGAAGCCCCATGTCTCAGAATAACTATTTCTTCCTCCCCCATTTGTAAAGACTTTATCATTTAAAAAGCACTTTGACATCCTTGCAACAGCCTCCTGCAGAGAGTAGGGATCCGGAAACCTCTAAGCACAGAGTCCCTAGCCTCCCTGGAGACGCTGCTCCCCTCCGCTGTCTGGCTGCTGGCTGCCTCCCTCCTCTTGGGTGGCTGCCTGTCTCTGTCTTTCTCTTGTCATTCAGTCTGAATATAAATCCATCTGTTTGCTTCTCTCTCTCTCTCTGACCTCAATTATTTATTTCTATTGTTATTTCTCCAGGCTCCCCCTCTTCTTCTGTGTTGCTGACACTGTGTCTGTCTGTCTGTCGGTCTGTCTCCCTTTTTCCTTCTCCTGAGCTGTCTGTTTCCGTCTGCCTTTCTCTCCATAGTTAGTTAGCCTCACTTCTAGCTTTTACTCTCAGGCTCCATGGGGAGCAGGGGTGGGTAGCAGGACAAGGAGGGAAAGATCTTTCCAGCATGCAGAAAATGTGCCAATTAAAGCCACAAGGCTGCTCAGGCAACCGAACAAGGAGGAAGCAAAAATAGCCCCAGGCGGGGCTAGCTGGAAAAATAAACAGAGAAGAAGGGAGAAAGAACAAGACGAATGCAGAGTCCAAAGTCCAGGTGCTTCTTGGCCAGACCAGGTCGGGGTAGCTCCTCCCCACCCAGACCTGAGGGCTAGACTCTGGCTGCCACTTAGTAGGGGTCCCTGCCTCATCCTCTACCCATCATCGGATACTTCCTCCCACTTGGAGGCTGCCTCAGAGACCACCAGACCCCCCAGAACCCCCTCCCCAGTGCTACTGTCCCACCTCACACCTTCTGGCTGTGGTGGCAGCTGTTGCTCATCACCACACGGTCCCCTCTAGCCTGTGGTGATGCAAGGAGCTTGGAGAGGGAGATGGAGATACCCCACTCCACTCCGTCTAAGGCCTTCCTTCCTCTGCCCTTCCATCCCCAGGAATCCGGGGCCTGCTCACACTTGGCACATCTGAGCTGGGTTGGAGTGGCGACGGAGTGGCTTGCACCGAAAAGAGCCTTTCTTCCTCAGAGCTCACAGTCCAGTGGGGAAGTCAGATAAATGAACAGGCTTGATGTAGGAGGGACCCTTAACTCAGCCTGGGAAGTTGGGAAAGGGTCCCCGAGGAATTGATGTCTGCCCCCCAAAGCCTGCACAGTCTGCAGAGGGGTCTGCACAGAGTGGGGCAGTGGGGGGTTGGGAACTGTCTCAAGAAGGGGAAAACACAGGGACCATTCAAGGAAATGAAAGAAACCCCATGAGGCTTAGGAGAAGTGGGGGCATAAGGATGAGTGTGTGGGAGGGGAGTGATTGTAGTCCAGGACAAGGCGCTTGTAATTTCTGCTCAGAGCACTGGGGAGCCATGAAGGGCTACAGGTGGGGAGGGCCACCGTGATATGCTCCTTTCTGGAGATTCTGGGGCCTCCAGGGGAGGGGAGGACGCACAAGGCTGGAGGCTGGTGAAGGAGCCCAGGCGCTACTGCAGACTGTCAGGGAAGAGGCAATAGGCCATCAGGTGGCAGTGTAAGTGCTAAAATAATGCTTGTTAGCTGAACGAGTTACTCATCTGCCATTCCCTGGTTGGCCTCCAAGGCTGGGGCTGTGATCTGGTGCCCAAACCCTTCCCTCCCCCTCCCCTCCCCCTCCTCCCCTCCCCCCTCCTCCGCCTCCCTTCCTCCCCTCCCTGTCCCCCTCCTCCCCCTCCCCCTCCTCTCCCTCCCTTTCCTCCCCCTCCCCCTCCCCCTCCCCCACCCCTCCCTCTTCTTCCTCCTCCTCCTCTTCCCATTGCCTTCCCCTGAGTCTGCTGAATTCTCTGGACCGGCCCAGATTCATCCCACCTCTGTGCCTTTGCTCATTTGATTGCTTCCTTCTAGAACACTCTCCACTTGTTCTAACATACATAAATCCTACCTGTCCATCAAGATCCAGTTCAACCATCCCCTCCTCCATACAGTCTTCCCTCCTTCCCTTCCCTCTAGGTGTTCTTATTATCTGGGTCTCTCTTATGACACAGGCCACTTGTACCTTCTGTGTTATTCTTTGCACCTACCCTGCTATCCCCTATAAACGCAGCATCTTTAGGCCTGGAATCTGGGTCTGATTCAACAGTCTTTAGGACAGGGCCTAGCTCAGAGGGAAGTCCTTATGAAGACTTGATGAAGGAGGGAAGGAGGGAGGGAGGGAGGGAGGGAGGGAGGGAGGGAGGGAGGTGAGAGTTGACATTTATAGGCTCACCATAGGTACATGAGGTTTGAATTGCTTTAGCTTCAGCTGGATGACCCATTTCTCTGCTACCTCTTTCACTCCCTGCCTAGGTGTGCCGACAATGTGGTTATAATTTGCTGAGTCTTTTTCATATTCTGACATTAACATCAGAGATCCTGATTTTTTTCTTTCCCTGAAATTTACTACAACTTCAAACTCATTGTTTCTTCCTAGTCACAGAAATGGATGGATGGATGGATGGATGGATGGATGGATGGATGGATGGATGGATGGAGTAAATAACTAAATTAATGACTGAGAAGAAACCATCCAAAAACTATTAATGATAAACTATAAATGATGTGATACCAGCATTTGGTGGATACTAATCAAATTCTGACCATGTATTTATTCACCTGGCACTCATTGAGCACCTACAATGTGTCAAACATCATGGTAGACCCTCGGGGTCCAGCAGTGAGCAAAAAACAAGGGACCTGCCCTCACAGAGCTTATAGTCTGGTACAGGAGACAGACAAGAAACTGAAGGATCACCAAGGTTATATGGCAGGATAAGCATTACAATGGAGAACCTGTGGGAAGCCATCGGAGCAAAGAGAAGTGGCATGCACCACTCATTCGGGAGTATCAGGGAAGGCTTCCTGGAAGAAGACATATCTAAGCTATATAAGGAAAGACCGACAAGTATTGGGGAAGGAGGGCGAGCGAGCCTGGCAGAAGGAATAGTGTGTGCAAAGGGCCGGGTGGGGGGTGGGGGGGGTGGGAGAGAGCACAGGGCAGACTTTGTTTGGGAAACTACAGTAGGTCCATGGAACTGAAGCATAGAGTACTGGGGGCAGCAGCTACCCAAAGAAGAAAGACAGGAGCCAGATCGTGGAGAGCTGTAGGCACCTAACGAGTTCATTCAGGCTCTACCCTAAGAGCAAGGGATCCCCTGAAAGGTTCCCTCCCAGCATGGAGAGACCTGATCACTGACGCAGGAAGGCTATTAATTGAATAATGTCTTTCAAAATTCCTTCTGTTAATGTAGAAAGATTATTTTCTCCTGATGTTTTACTGTAAATAACATTCTGCTCAATCTATAAATCATCTGGAAAATTAAAAAGCAGGAAATCGTGTACTGCTTTTCTTGGCAATGAAAAACCAAGAAAATGAAAAAAGAAATAACCTCCTACCCCCAAATTAAAAGTTTCTCATTGACCAAGCTGAAATTATTCCATTTCGGTTTTATCCAACAAGGATTCCATTTTGTATTTCTAGTCCAAAAGTTTAGAAATTCAGGAATCAAAGCATATGCCTATTAAAATAATACTGTTTCTGGGCCAGCCAAGTGGTGTGGTGGTTGAGAGCTGGATTGGGACACCAGGGGCCTGGGTTCGGATCCCACATATGAGGGCCAGTGACACTGCCCTCTAAAAAAAATAAATAATAATAATAATAATGTTTCATTGAAAAAAAAAATTACCAGAATGCCAAAGCTTATTCTCTTGGTTAAATAATAACGTTCTCTGGCTTGGATACACTTCTGAAATCATTCTCAAGTGTTCACAATAGCTATGATAAACCTATTGAAGGGTGTAGAGTTCACATGCTAAATAAAGGACTGTTTCAAATAGCTTAGGTAAATACAATTTTTACAGTGCCATTTGATTTTCTGATGTAGCTGCAAAAGTAAACACAAAACAGAGTTCACTGTTTAAAGACATAGTACTTACCTGTCAGAGGTACCCTTCCACCCATCGATCCCGCAGTCGGCACAGTTCATTCATTCAGCTAGTTAGCACGGTGCGTGGACAGGGGCTGCCTCGTTTAGGTGGCTGTGGGTAGGGAAATCCTTGATCAGAGATGGGTTTTAGACCTGAAGAATGACGTGTTTGTCATTAGAAAAGCCAAAGAAAGGATGGTGGTCCAAGACAGAAGGACTCGCAGGTGCCAAGGCCCAGGGGCAGAAAAAGACTTAATGAGATAAAAGCAGACAGACTGGTTGGAATCCCCAAGATGTCACTGACATGCTGGGCGAGCACCGTGCGCTCCATGTCCCCTACCTGTGCCTGGTCTCTTCCTGAAGTGGGGAGACAGGGGTCCCGAGGCAGTTCAGGACCAGCCCCCTCAGCGGGTCTGGCCCAGCTCCCTTCCCCACTTCCTCCCCAGCCTGCCCTCTGGCTCACATTGCCCTAGCTGTTGGGGAGATGAGTTAGCAGCAGGCTCATACAGTTGTTTTTTTTTAAACCCAGCCATTTAAGGAATGAGGTCTCTAAACAAACACTCAAAGGTCACCCTGTTCTCCCCCAGGGAGGTAGCTGCAGAGCGTGGGCCAGGAATTCTGGGTGGGTGGGGATGAGTGAGAGGGCAGTTTGCTTGTCTGCGCCCTGTCCTTCCAGGGAGTATTGGCTCCAGGCCTTGAGAACCAGACTCGGCTGCTCGGGGGGTCTGGGGCCTGTTGCTGGTCTCAGGCCAACTGGTGCCGAAACAAGCTCAGTCATTCCTCAGGCATTCAGCAGAGGTTTGGCTTCTACTCCCTTTTTCTTTTTTACATTCTTTTGAATTTGTACTTTTTATTGTGAAATATATACATAGAAAACAATGTATGTAACATATCCACATTTAAAAACATAATTTATTTCTAAAAAATAAATGAAGTCCTGATATTCACCACCAGCCTAAGAAATCACATTGTTGGCACCTTCTAAGACCCCTGTGCACAGACCCTACCCCTCCCGCCCAAGCTGGCCACCAGGCTGAATGTTGACCTATTGAAGCCAGCCCACCAAAGACCAGGAACACGTTTATAGTAGGAAAATGTTAGGTTTCTTAAGCTTGTGGCTGCAAGGGGGTGCGCAGCCCAGGGAAACCTCAGGGGTGTCTCGGTGAGGGGCATTGGAGAAAGCCCCTACAGGCTCTGGGCTTGTGCTGGATGGCTCCAAGGAGGACTAGGGAAGCGAGCCCAGTTCTGGACTGAGTGCTGTCCAGAGGCTGGGCACGTGGCTAGGCATATTGACCAAGGAGGCCAAGGTTGAAAGCAGGGCTGCAGTTGTCACTGGTAAGAGAAATGCCCTCACTCAGGAAGGCAGTGTGGAGGAGGAAGCCATGTCATCTGTGGGGGCACAGACGGGCTTGGTTGTCTATGTCTTATTATGAGCAGAGTTTGTGGTGTTTGGGAAACGTCTGTTTGTCAGCAACAGAGTCTCATTACTCAATGTTAATCATGGAGATTGAAAAATAATACTGACTAGGAGTTTCATCACCAAAAAGGATTTACTCAGGAAAAAGGAGAGGCTTGCAGCCCAGGGCATGCAGACATGGCAAGCCACGTGCATACTCTGGTCTGTGTGCCAAGATGGAAGGGTATTTATAGAAGGGAAAAGGAAGTTAATGGAAGGGGAAGTTAAAACCATAGACCTTTATTA
Source organism: Aselliscus stoliczkanus (assembly GCA_033961575.1). Taxonomy (NCBI): domain Eukaryota; kingdom Metazoa; phylum Chordata; class Mammalia; order Chiroptera; family Hipposideridae; genus Aselliscus; species Aselliscus stoliczkanus. The sequence goes on from CM066736.1 coordinate 121,781,155, forward strand.
TACACAGGGTTCTTCCTGTAGAGTTCTCACATGTCAGTTTCACATGATTGCCTAGAGTATGAGACCTTCCATAAGCCCTCGCTCCTCCCATAAATCCTCCTGACTGATTATGTTTGCTTAAAGTTCCAGTTCATCTTTATCAATCATGTCCTTGTTTTTCTTTATAGTATGTATGTAAAGTAAGCATATTATATATTTATGTATGACTAAACAATATGTTGTTTATCATCACCACCATCACCTTGAGAACAACCATCATCATCATCACCACCTTCATCACCTCCACTATAACAACCCTGCCACTGCGACCACCACCACTGCCACGACCATCACCACCACCACCGCCACCACCACCACCATCACCACCATCACCATCACCATCACCGTCATCACCATCATCACCACCATCACTGCCATCACCATCACCATCGTCATCATCACCATCACCACCCTCATCACTGCCACCACCACCACCACCACCACCACCATCACCACCAACAACACCATCTCACCATCATCATCACCGCCACCATTGTCACCATCACCACTATTATGTATATTCTATCTACACAGGCAGCCTGAGAGGGAGGTCACATCTGTTCTGGGTGTTTTGTGTGTGGGGGTGTGCATCTATATGTATGACAGGTGGTTGTTGGGGGAGGTAGCAGGGGAGGCTATTTAAAGTTTGAGGCTGAGCAGCCCTGAGGAGCCAAGAAGTTGCCTGAAAAGAATCTGGGCCTTCTTACTGTGTTCGTCCCTTCGTCTCTCAGTCTCTGTGAAGGCTAAGCGTTTGGGCTGCCAAAGGAGCATGAGGACTGAGAGTCAGACCAGGGTTGGGAACTGGCACGGCCTTGACAGTGAGGCTGTGATCCACCTGATTCTGACTCCCAGCAGTTTGGGAGTCAAACTGTGTGGCTTCTAACAACTCTGCTCCTGTAAGCCTCACTTTCTCATCCATAAAATGGGAATAACCATAACCAGCCTCAACAGACTGGTCAGCATTAAGTAAATATAAATGCCGTGCAAGTAGTTAGCACTTAGTTGGAGCTCAAAGCACATGCGTCGCTTGTCCCCATCTGGGGAAGGGCTGGAGCCACAGGTCAGCAGGTAGCCAGACCCTCTCCTGACCCCTGATGCTGGGAGCAGGAGGCTTGTGGGAAGGCCTGGAGCAGAGGTGACCTTCCACCCAGGCTGCTCCTGAAGGTCCTCTGACCCTGCCTTGCCTCTACTTGCAGGGAGAGCCCCCGGAGAATTGGGGCATAGGCAGGGAAGGGAGGCTGAGAGGGCAGGAGATGGGAGGAGTCCTGATGGGAAAGAAGGAAAAAAGGCAGGCACAAAGAAAATGTGCGAAGAAGAGAGGGCAAGAGAATGAAGGGAAGGAAGGAAAGGGGAGAAGGGGAAAGACAGACACTGGGGAAAAGGAATAAATAATAGAAAGAAGAAAGGGAAGGGGGAAGGCAAGTGACCAGGAGGCACTTGGTGTTCAGTGTCAGACAGGAAGAAAAAGACTCCCCAGCGAGGATCACAGGCCAGACCTGCCCATGCCCTGTCCAGCCGCCCGCGCAGGCATGGGGGCGGGGGAGGGTCAGCAGGATACGGGGATGGGCAGACTAGCCTTGCCAGCTGCTTGACAACCTCCCTCCTCCCTCCACCTGCTGCCACAGTGGGATTCCACCAACTTGCCACTCTATCCATTGGGAACAATGGAGAACTGTTGGGGCTGTGCCACCAGCTGTCTCCTCAAAAGGAGGTAACAGCAATGTCTGCCTGCCCTGGGTCTCAGAGCCAACTGCCAGCCCAGTGAAAACAATGGGGGAAAGCCAGGCAGCTGGCGGGAGGGTGCGGGAGGACCCACCCCACCCTCTAGGTGTCCCTCCTCCTGCCTCTGCATCCCCCAGGCTACTCTCCCCAGGGGCTCTCTTACATTTGGCTGCTATTTGCTCAGCATGGTGGGGAGCAGTCAGGGGAAAGGGCAGTGCAGAGAGCACTGGGGAGTCAGAACATGTGGGTTTCCATCTCAACTTTGTCATCATAGCAGAGACAGCCAGCTATCCTTCATTATCTGTCCTCCCCTACATACCAATGAATGGCACCCCTAACTTTGGGCTGGGCATATAGATCTCCTGAGTAAAGACTACATTTCCCAGCTTCCTTTGCTGTTAGGTGTGGCCACATGGCCAAGTTCTGGCCAGTGCGATACAACTGCAACACTTGGGCCACATCCTTCTTGGGAAGGGCATGTTCGTTTTCAACCCTTCTACTTTTCTGCTTTGGCCTACAGACAGGATGGTTGCAGCTGGGGCAGCCATCTTGAGTCATGAGGTGGAAGTCACATGTTGAGGATGGCAGAGCAAATTAGGAGCAGCCTGGGTGCCTGCTGATCATGGAACTGCTGTACCAGCCTGGGATGTATACCTCTTCGATTACTGGGGAGAGAAATGAATTTGTTTAGCCCATTGATTTGGGAGTTTTCTGTCACTTGCAGAAAGGCATATACTCCTAATTGGTAGAGTCTCTAATTTGTGATATGACCTTGGGCATGTCACTTTCTGCGTCTGGGACTCAGTTGATCCATTTGAACAGAATGAGAGTTTTGGACTCATGGAGCATCACCAAGAACCCTTCCTATTCTGACATTTTGAGGTCCTAACGCAGGGCAGGTGTTCATTGCTGAGGTTAAAGACCCTGCCTCATGAACCAACTTCATGGCCTAACAAGAGACTCTGAAAAACAGAAAAATTACCAAGAGCTGGAATTTCATTAAGACTGGGAGAAAGTAATATAAATGTGTCTCACCAGGGCCCACAAGGTCCTACCTGACTGGGGCCCTGCCCTCTGCTCCTCCCTCAACTCTGTGAACCCCTCTCTTGCCGCTTATACTCCAGCCATGCTGGCTTCCTTTCCAGGGCACCAAGTTTGTATCTACCTCAGGACCTTTGCACTTGCTGTTCCCTCTACCTAGACTGCTCTTCCCTCCAGACCTTTATTCAGGCCTCTTGTCATCTCCTTAGAAAGGTCCACACTGACTCTCCTATCTAATGTTTACACCCTCCACTCATTATTACAATAAAGTTGAACATTCTTTATAGCACTTACTGATAGCTAACGTTTTCTTGTTTGCTATTTGCTTTCTTCTTTCTGACTTCTCCAATAAAATGTAAACCCCCTGAGAGCAGGCACCTACCATGTTAACTGCCAGATCACCAGGACATGGACTAGCAACCAGCACAGAGTAAGTGCTGAATAAATGCTTGATGAAAAACTATAGGTAAGGATGGAAGGACAAGAATTCATGAGGGAATTGACATTAATTGAGTACCTATTATGTGCCAGACACTGTGCTGGATGCATTATGGGAATCATCTCATTTACTCTTTTTAACATTCTCAGGTAGGACTTGTTATTCTCATTTTTCAAACCTGGAAACTGAAGTTCCCAGATTATAAGTGACTCAATCTCAGATCCCAGAGCTGCAAGCAGTGGGCTGGAATTTCAGGCCAGGTGCCCTGGATGGAGTCCAGTGGATTTTCATTTTTCTAGCCAGGCCTGGCCACACACTTTCAGGAAATAAAAGGCATCCTCAGATGCCCCTAATGCCTCGCATTCAGCCCGTCCTCTCAACCCACTTGCTAAGCAACTCACCATCATCTCCCAGGCACTCGCTTCACTGGCTTTGATTTTCAGCATCTTCCCCATTATCTTCTGATGAGACTGTGTTCGAAGGCTGCGGAATACAGAGGTACTGGGCGGCATGAACAGACATGTTTCTGCCCACTTGGAAATGTGAGACCGTTTACTTTAGGAGGGAAAAGAGGATGCTGTCATTTCCAAGCACACTTTTTGCCAGGCCTGCTTCAGGAGCTCCCGACTGCTCATCTCACATGATCGTCATTCCAACCCTGGCAAGGTGCCAGCTATGTAGTCTTGTACTGATCTCTTTGCCCATTTGAACCTCAGTTTTCTCATTGGAAATGGGGATGATGACAATACCAACCTTGCAGGATGGCTGAGAGGTAAATGGGATGAAGGTGGGGCAAGGGGATTTGATTTTAAGGTTTAAAATAAGGACATTTTCTGCAGCTAAATAGAAAACACCTTGACCTCTCTTCTGTGTGTGACCCCCATATCTCTGACTACGTATCAATAGTTCATGAATTTTAAGGTCACTTTCTATCCTGAGTCCTCTCCATTTCTGGCATTTGATCTTAAACAAATCTCTTCGCTTGGCTGAGCCTCAGTTTCCTTGTATGTAAACTGATAGGGGTTAGGCTAGTGTCTCTTCCAGTTCTGAAATTCTAAGGCTTCTTTATGAAACGACAGCTGTGCTCCAGTCCGTATAATCCAGGTCTCTGGGTGATGCATCCAAGTCTGGAGGTGCCTGCGGTGGTGGGAGAGGATGGTGGGGGATATGACAGTTCTCCAAGAACTGGAAGGCAGGGGAAAGAGCTGTGCAGGCAACATCACGTCATTGGCAAAGGTGCCAGGGAAATGTCAGAACAAAATGTGCTGGCTGGGATCTGAAAATGAAAATCCATTCCTGGCTGCCCTGAAGCAAATCCTTCCACTTCCCAACATCCACCTCAGGCAGAGGAATTAGTCACTTGGCCATTCTCTTCAGCACCATGGACAGCACCCTGGAAGGGTTCACCTTCCAGGGTCCCACCCAGGCCTCGGTGTACCTACCAGTCACAGTGACTGGCACCACAGCCAACGAAAGGAATGGCCTTCCTCCCTTCATCCCAGGGAACTTACCATCTGGTTCAGGGAGAAGACTGACATGCAAGGAAAACTGACTCACACATTGCTAGGTGTTCATTCATGCTGCTGAAGGACCCTCCCAGCCAACGTTAGACTTGACTTCCACGCCTTTGGCTGTAATTGAGCAGCTGCTGTGTGCCTGGTTCTGCATCAGACACTGGGTAAGCAGAATACAGATGAACAAAGACCAGGCCTGCCCTTGAAAAGCTAAGGGTTAGTGGGAGAGACTAAAAACCAATAATTACAAGACATACAAGCAAATTAGCTTGCCCTAACTGGGTGCTTACAATATGGCAAGCATGGCACCAGAAGCTTGACACATGTCGATGTAAATGAGCTAGATACTGTTTTTTAGTCCCATTTTACAGGTGGGAAAATCAGGTCAGGTGACTTGCCCAAGGTCACTGGGTGAGGAAGAGGCAGAGATGGGATTTGTACCCCAGTGGTCAGGTTCCAGAATCCGTGAAGTCCTACCACAGACTATGAGGTAGTGCTGGGGGAAACACGTGGATCAGCCTAGAAGGAGGGTAATGGAGAATTCCTGGAGGAGTTGATACTTGGGCTAAATTTTCTCAGGTAAGAAAGTAGGGAAAGAATAGATAACTCTTGTGAAGCCAGAGAAATGTGGCACCCCATATTAGGTCCCTGTGGTTACAGCAAAGGGTGTGGGGGCAATGGGATGGTGGAAGGAGAAGCTAGAGGGGTTCCCAAGGATGGGATTTGGGGGAGTGATATACTAAGCTAGGGAGTTTGAGCTTTATTCTGAAGCACTGCAGAGACACCACAAGGTTTCAAGTATTGAAGGAAGGCCAACAGATTTGTCTCCTGGAAAATGGCTGACAGTGCATCAGGGGCTAGACTGGACATGGCCAATTGGTAGGTGGGCTGTCCAGCCGGGGGTTGCTGCAGAATGCCTGGTGAGGGAGAGCAAGAGGAGGCTGGGATAGGGCAGCGAAGAGGAGAGTATGACCACATGAGCCTTTGAGGAGGGCATGACCTTGTGATTAAGACCATGGGCTCTGGCCACCCATCTCCTGAGTTTGTAGTCAAGACCAGGAGTGAGCCACTGCCATCAATTGCCTTCTTTAAAGCTCATGAACTTCGCTGATGAGCCCCTCTTGCTCAGGACCAAGTTACTCTTATTTTACATACAATTCTGACAGAGTTGACAGTCTGATTCCCAAATCCACAGCAGATTAGAAATAGAAAGTTTTACCGGATGAGAGAAGAACTGTTAAGAGACAGGTATCCTGATAGCAGTGAGGAATGACAGCTGACATTAAGAAACCAAAACAGTTTTTTAAAGCACAGTAAAGTGGTAGATTTCATGTGGTAGATTTCAAAATCATGTGGTAGATTTCAAAAGCATCAATGCAACTTACACCAAAGGATACTCTGTCTAATAAAGTAGGGAAAGAGGTTATATTTTCAAAAAGATTTCCATCCAAAGGCTACAACAAAATTTGAAAGTTTGCGTAATCTAAAGAACAAACCCTCAGCTATACAGATTAGCGAACTGCCCCTAGGATCCAGAGGACTGAGACCCTTTTGTGTCTTGCATTTTCAGAACCTTCTAGAATTGTCCCATCCATCAGCTCACCTGATCCTCACACCTACCCAATGAAGCAAATAGGCAGAGGGACCAGCCCAATGGCACAGATTAAAACAACTCATGTTGGCTTTTCTCAGCCTGCCCTTACAGCTCTTCATCTTCGGCGTCAGGCTTAGCCCAGGTCTCCTGACCGGCAGCCCAGAGCTCTCTCGTCCTCCCTTTTTGTCTCCTCTTTCCTCTTTCACCTTCCCGGATAGGCCACACCCACCCACACCTGCTGCTGCTGCTGCTGCTGCTGATGATGATTGACTGGTGAGATGGCCCTAAGCAGCAGCCCTCTCCTAAATGGGTCCACATGTAGTGAAATTGCAGCGGCTAAGAGCATACCCACCAGCCAATCAACACTCATCCTTCAGCAAGCTGTTCCTCTCTGTGTGGGCCCAGCCCTCTCCCTGGGACTGAGTTCATGACATTTCCTGTGGCCAGTCCTGCACTGTTAGTTTTGTATGTGTTCTCTCACTGAATATGCACAACAACTGGCTGAGGGTAAGAACTGTTTTAATTCCCATTTCTCAAATTTAAAAACTTCCAAAGTTGGGCCTGCTGAGTGGCGTGGTGATTAAGCGCTGGCTTGGGAAGCCAGCGGCCCCGGTTCGGGTCCCACATATGAGGGCCAGTGACACCGCCCTCAAAAACAAAACAAAACAAAAAAAAACTTCCGAAGTTTAAGGATTTGGTCAAGGTCAGGCAGATGATAAGTCGTAGAGAAGAAATTAGAACACAAGAGTGTCTGACTCCAAATGCTGGGCTCTTAACAACAGCTCCAGTGTCTTCCAACAGGGGTACAAGTAGGTGCTTGCTTGGACTTGGGTGGGGGCCCCCAGGACTTTAGCTGGGAAAGCAGCTTTTCCAGACCCCTTTCCCCACTGCTCCACATGTACTGCTGGCTGACAGTCCCTGATGTGTCTGCTCCATCACAGAATGGCACTGACAAGGAACCCCCAGCCAGGGAGGGGGTGTGGCCAGGTCCTTAGAACGGGGTGGTCTCCTGTAGGGCCAGCTGCAGAGGCCTGATCTGGGGTTCTGAGGCCCGGCTGAGCCAAGGTCTTGTTACCAAGGTGCTGTGTGACCTGGGCCGTTGTGTGATGAAGGAGCCCTGACGGCTCTTCCTGACCTGCCTTCTGTGAGACTGACCTCCTAGGGCACGCAAAGGCAGATGCCAGCTGGACACAGATGAGGGAAGACACAAGGCCAGCCTCTCAGCACACCCCCTGGGATGGCACGAGGCGAAGCACCCCAGGCAGGCCTACTGGCCTTGATAATCCAACCACTTCCATGAAGACCAATAGAGTACCACCAACAGCCGGGGCTTGAGCCTCCCTCTCACTGAGCCATTGCACGGAGGACAGCCAAGATAATCAGATTAATGACTGCATAGTCAGGGAAGCCTTCCTGGGGATGGTGGCAATTGAGCTGGGCTTCTTTGGCTGACTGAATGGGCAAACTGTGAAGGGGAGAACATGCCAGGTGAAGGGAATAACGAATGCAGAGACTGAGGTGGGATGGAGTTTACCTTGCAGGTTGAAATGACCTGAGGTCAGGCAGGTAGGGGTTTCAGAGAGCATGTGACAGGGGTAAACCTAGAATCCAGGTTTCTTTGCTCCCAGCCCAGGGTTCATCTCTGTCTGAGCCCCAGCCTGTGTTTCTATATTCTTGTATGTCTGGCTGTCAATGGACTGGGGCGTGGGATAGGGTCACCTCTACCATGTCTGCTGGGAAGGGCCCAGGATGACCACCAGCAACTGCCCCCTGCACCTCCCTCCCTCTAAAGCCAAGAAATTCTGACCACTGTCCAGGACCAATGTCTCCAGGCCCTTAGAACCCTTCCTCCATTCTACAGTTGGTCCTTTGGCTCCATCTGGTGGTAAATCTGAAGTGACAACAAGTAGCCTTTAAAAGGCTGGGGTAGGGGTGGCATGAGGGTAAAGGAGGAAAAGGAGCCAAGTGAGAGGAGGGGTGAGAAGAGGAAGAAGAAATACTGTTTTATAGCATTTATCGATAGCCATATGCTTTGGTAAGAGACAGACTAATTTGGATCTTACCTCATAGCAGCTATGCACAGCCCCTCCCTGAGCCTTAGTTTATTCATCTGTAAAATGGGCATAAATAAGCCCACTTTTATAGTGTTACCGTTGGTGAGGTATTAACTGAGGGGTTTGGGGGGGCCTTCAGGGAGCTAGAAATGATCTGTAACACAGCGGTGGTTACACGCTTGTGAAAAGTCATTGGGTTTGTATACTCAATGCTTGTACACTTTATATAAATAATAGTTCAATAAAACATAAACAATAATAATATCAACCTTCCAGGGTTTTGGTGAGGATGAACTGTGATCATGTAGGAAAGGAGCGTAGCTCAGAGAGTGACACGTAGTTAGAATGAAGTGAGGGTGACCGTGACTGCTGTTGTCACCAGCACTTTCAAGTATAACTACACTTTCAGTGTTGCAACAATCCTGTAAGCTGGCTTACATTTTATAGCTGAGAATGGAGGCTTGGCAGAAGAGGGCTCCAGATTGTCTAATTCCATATCCAAGCCTTTTTTCCTTGTTCCTTGTCCTCAAGGCAGCATGTGTTGAGCAAGGCACAGGTCTTCAGAGCTGTCTGAACTCTGTGCCCAGCAAAGCCCCAGGTCAAGGTCGTGGGAAGTGGGGTAGGGGAGAGAACTGAGGCAGAACTGGGTCTAACTCCATGCTCTGCCAGATGACTGGGGACAAGACCCTTCTCATTCACAAACATCAGTTTCTTCATTTGCAAAATGGGGAAGAGGATAGGTGCCCTCCTGCAACTTGTCATGACAGCTGAGTGACACCATGGATGTGAAGACACTTGGATCCTCCCCACCTTGCAAGGCAGGCAAAACCTCTCTCTCCATTTTACAGAAGAGAAAACTGAGGCTTACATGCTGCAGACCTTCCCCAGCTCCTCCCCAGCTCCCACCTTATACCCCAGCCCCAAGAAGACCCATGGATAAATACAGTCTGTGAAAGAAAGAAATAGTGAACGTCTGAGAGTGAGGGGTCCCAAGACCAGACCAGAAACCTTGGGCTGCAGATTAAGTGGGATGATGTATTTGGTCAAAGAGACAAGCTGGCAGGGCACCCTAGAACAAGCCTTTTGGTTAATTCAGATCAGGGCACACAGCCTGGACCTCCACAGCTGCAGCTCTGGGCTCCTCCCAGCCATGGAGACATCAGAGCCTTTGGAGGAAACTGGGCTTCCCAGTCCCAGGTCATCTCTAGGCTGGCCTGTCCCAGCAGCCCCGTGTGGCCCTGGCCCGCCATCTAGTGGTCACTCTATGAATTACCAGGATGAGGCACCAGTCTCTGGTCCTGACTTCCTCTCCTTCAGGGCTGTGCCAGGCTCTGCTGGAAGCCTTCTGCTCTAGGAAGCGGCATCTCTGAGCCCTCTCTCTACACCGTGTCTGTAGCTAAGCCCCAGGTCTACAGAGTGAAGGGGACAATAGTCTTTTCTGCGGTCAGGGCCAGGCATCTCTAAGACCATAAGGTCAAATTGGCTCAGGACAGAACATAATTTCCTTTGGGTAACACAGGGCCCATGGCTCTGGGTAGAATCTTTCTCCCCAACCTCAGATGTGCAAGAAATCACCCATTTCAAGTTTTCTTCCAAATTTCTTCAGAGTTCCTCCTCCTCCTGGGCTTACACATGACTGAATGTTCCCCCACACCTGGAATCACACAGAGCAGAGAAGGTTTTCTGCAGCCCCCAAGAGGGGAAAAGGCCTCGGGGGTCCCTGCCATGAAGGCAGGAGGTCTTGTGCTCCTGGGCCACCCTGTGAGTCACTCCCCTTGGAGGCCCTGGATGTTCTTGGGGTGCTCAGGGTGCAGGGATTGGCTCTCAGCTGCTCTCTGGTCCTGCTGCCTCCAGCTCCTTTAGCAAGTTTGGCAAGTTTCTCTTTTCTTTGTTGCTTTTGTCACTATCCACCTGTTCCCATCAGATTTGCTGTGTTACACAGCAACCCCAAACTGAGTGCATGGGACAGCCATTTAATTATGATCATGGCTTCCAGGGGTCAGAAATTTGGACAGGGCACAGTGAGAGAGTGTGTGCGTACTCCACCATGCCTGGGGCCTTGGCTGGGGGCTCGCAGGCTGGGGGTGACTTGATGGTGGAGGTGGGAATCACCCGAAGGCGTCCTCACTCAGAGATTCGGTGGCTGACACTGGCTGTTGGCTAGAACACTGGGTGTCCTCTCTCTGAGGTCTTTTTGCATGTGTTAGTTTGGGCTACCTCACGGCATGGCAGCTGGGTTCCACGAGGGAGTGTCCCCAGAGAGTGAGGCAGAAGTGAATGGCATTTTTCAGATCCAGCCTCAGAAGTCACACAGCATCTCCGACCATACTCTCCCAGTCGAGGCATTCAGGAAGGTCTTCCCAGGTCAAAGGGAGGGGACACAGGTCCCACTGCTTTATGGCAGCAGTGTCAGGGTCACACTGTATGAAGAGCATGTGGATGTGAGATACTGTAGCCATCTGTGAAATGTCCATCTGCCACGCTACCTGGCCCAGAGCCAACACTTTCAGAGAACAATGAGACATTGCTTTCCAACGTGGAACCCTAAACTCCCAGAGGCAAGGCCGCTCTGAGCTGGGCTACCTGCTGGCCCTGTGGAGGGGAAATACCGCAGTAAGAGATCAAAGCCTGAGCTCTGAGTACCCCAGCAGGAAAGCCTGTGCAGAGCAGAGCACAGGCTCTGGGTATGAGGCTCCAGGGAGGAGAAGTAAAGCAGATCAGTTTCTGTCCCAGAGCAGGTGAGTCGCCGAGGGGGGCTGATCAGCTGGCCATACCTGGGCTTGTCAGATAGGTAAGTGCAGGGCTGGCTGAAGGTAGTCCCACTTGGGCCCCCACCTGGCTTGCAGGGGCCCAGGAGCAGCAATTGAGCATGTGACATAGAAACCTAAGCACCAGGTTAGAATTGTGGTGCTCCATCAGGTCTACACGGGAGTCACAGAGCCTGGGTTTGTCAGGACACAGATGACCACCTCAGTGAATGATGGAATTCCAAATCCAGGCACTCAGGAGGAGGCCCCGCACAAGGTCATGGCGTCAGACGCGGTCTCCGCGATCTGTGTGAACTGGGGCAGATGACATCGCCAAGCTCCACTTTCTCACCTGCCAACTGGGGATAAGTATAGTTCATAGAGCCATAACCTATTTTAAGGCAAGTTCTAAATCGGGAGAGCAAAAATCAAGAACAGAAAAAAACTACGCTTGAAAGCCCCTTCACTTCCCCCCAACTATGTATACACACGTGCTTTCATGTGAACAACGGTGAAAAGTGATTCTAATGAAAGCTAAATTTGGGGAACTGCCGTGCTAAAGCAGAGTCAAGCAAAAAGGGAGCCAGGAGCAGAAGGCTGGACTTTCACACCATCTGCCTTTCAGAAAATATCTAACCCCTAGCCAAGCGGGGCATGGGGTGGGGGATTCTACCCGTTAGGGTTGCCGCCTGGCTTGTCACTCTTCTGTTTCCATATTAATCCTCTATAACCTGAATATGTGTTGGTAGATTTGTGTGCTCTTAAACTATTGAGTTGTCGGAAAAGTCATGATGCATTTTTGCAACGAAACACAGAAAACTACATCATAACTTTTCCGACAACCCAATACATAATATACATGAAGGCTCCCAGCACAGTTCCTAGCACATAATAGGTGCTCAATAAATGTGGGCTGGATTTGAATCTTACCTTGCTTGATCAGACCCACATACAACACTCATTTTCAGCCAAGACAGCTGTCCTGGTTGTTAAGACAGCAAAACATGTCCATACCAGTTTGTAAAGTGTGTCATCCCAATTCCTCCTGAGTGCACCCACTGCCCCAGTTACCCTCACCCATGATCCAGCACCCTGAAGGGTGACCCTGGTCAGGCATCAGGTTGTAGTGTGTTCTGATTGGTTGGCCCTATGAACTTCTAGGGGATCACCCTGCCCAAAGAGCTGGGACCTGCTTCCTGTACTTCTCAGTAGGCATGTCCTGCTGCAGCCCTCAAACCCCCTGTTTGTCCTGGGCTCTGGCTCCTGCCTTGGGGCTGGGTTCCAGAGGCAGTTAGATCCTTCTCAGGGTGTTGGTTCACCCAGGAGGTGGGCCTGAGGGTGAGCTGATGCCAGGCGGGAGTCATGCACAGCCATTGCCCATGGGGCCGCTCTCTTTGACATCCCTGGACCCATCTCCCAGACCTGCCCTGCAGCTACATGGAGACCCAGGCCCAGCACCCCTCGACGGTGGGGCCCAAGGCCTCTCTCCTGTGCTTTCTCAACTACCCCCTGAAATGCCTGCTAATGTAAGAATGAACACAGTTACCCAGCAGGCCAGGCAGCCAGCCGATGCAGCTGACACAAGTGTGAAATTTCTTTGAAGTCTTGGGTTTTGTCTCACAATTACATACAGATTCTGCATTCTACTCCATGATGTTTCCATTTTTGTTTAAACCTAAAAATAGTGCTTTAACTTATTTCCCCTGAAGAAAAGCTACTCTCTAGGAAGATGACAGCCTTATGCTGTGGTTTCTTAGACAGCCTGGCTCAACATGATGTGCCTCTGGGCACTTAAGCTGGAAATTCGAAAATGTTGGCTCCCTCCCCTCAGGTAGACTGGATCTCTGACCTTTCACCCCTGACCTGCGCACAGACACCTTCCTTGAGCCACCTTCAATTTTGGTCCCTCTGAAACTATAGTTAACCCTGATTAGTGCCTTGGGGCTACCGTCTGTTTCCACGTGGATAGGACAGAGGTTTGGCAATGCCAGGGACCATGATTCTCACATGTCTGGGAGTGAAAGCAGTGCAGCCAGGGAAAAGGGAAGCCCAGAGACACAGCCAAGCCCTGATGATGCCCATGGCTCTCCTGGACCCAGCAGCACTTTGGCTATCCCAGAAATTCCTCTTGTTTTGCCTAAGCTAATAAGAGCTGAGCTTTATCATTTGTAGCTGAAAGAGTCCTAATTAATCAACCTTCCCTAAAGAGGATACCACTGGATTGGGGGGACCTGCAATAGTTGGAAGCCATCATGGAAAAGAGGGAGCGTGGGCCAGAACCAAGACTGAGACGTAGGTGATGGAATGAAGCTGATTAAGAATGGGAGAAGGAAGGACTGCCTAAGTCAGATTCTCCCAAAGACTGCAGGGCCTGCTTTAGCAGATAGTGAGCTCCCTGTCCTTTGGGACATGTAAGTGTAAGCTGATGATTTCCTGGTAGGGCAAGGGTAGAGAGATTGAGGCACTAGATGTGGAGGGGTGGGATAATTCTCTCATAAAGTTGCTTCACCTTCTGGGTCTCTGATTCCACGATTCTCTCTAAGCCCTGTCCAAGGATGTCATCTCCCAAATCCAGTGACCTGGCCTGCCTAAAGCCACAACTCCTCTCTCAGCTGGAGGCACCGTGGGGGTAGCAGGTGGGTGCATGGGCCCTGTGAGACCTGTTCTCAGGAGAGGTGTGGTAATCGGCCATCCATATGTCAGGGTTCTAGCAAATAGGAAAATTCAATGACCTAAAGTCACCCTTGTCTGAATCTCTCCGTTGCTGCTGTGGTTTCTGCTCTTTGCATGCAAACAGCTCAGGGAGAGATAGTAAGTACATACAATTTTGGCAATGCTGAATTTAGCATGAAGAATTTCTCACCCTCTTTCGAGTGGGGCAGCTTCTCCCCTAGGAAAGATGACTGCTTCAGACACAACAGCCAAGAAGCGGAGGCCAAGGATGAGAGTGGAAAAGTCCAGGCCCAGATAAAAGGCACTCGTGGAACTCTGACCTCCTCACCTCTCATTCCCAAGCCTGCCTGAATTCACCAAGAAAATGTACAACTGTGTGCGGGGATGGAATGTGAGGGTTGCAGGAGCATTAGAGTAAGGAAAAGAGTCAAGTGCATACTATGGATTTTTAGGAATTTCTTCTAAATATGTCATATATGGAGTCAGGGCGGAGAAAGGCCCTGAAAGCCATGTGCAGCCTGATCCCAAGCCTCTGCAGGACTGCTATCGCCAGGAGGCTCTTCCCTGACCTGTAGGTGACGGCGCCCAGATGGAGGACAGGCCACACTGCTTTGGCCGCCAGACACAACGACCTCTCCAAACAGCTCACAGACAGAAGGCCCCATGAAAGTGCCCCAGGTTGGTGGCTGTCTGACAGCTGGTGGCGGCTTCAGATCCCAGTGCACTGCAGAACCCAGGAGATAGACGCCGGCAGATCAGTCACTCCAGGTTTGTGGTGGTACTACTGCAGTTTCCCAGCAGGGGGCAGTAACGTGCTTCAAGAAAGCAGTGCCCTTTTCTGGATTGGCACAGAAACCTTTAATGCTCCTTAGACTGCAGGAACCTTAGAAATGGCAATCAGCCCTCCACACTCTAAGAGTAAGATTCTTTATTCTATTTACATAACTTTAATTTTAATCAAAGTAATACTTCACTTTTTAAAACAATATGAAATGGCTCTCTAAGACATAAAACCTTGCAGTCTTCTTTCCAGGGCCTTTCTTCAGCTCCCCACATGCCATCACTTAAACTGCTTTAGGTGTTTCCTCCGCTGTTTCATCTCCATATTTCCAAATAACCTGCTTGTGGTACTCGTTTTTTATTTCCTCATTTTAGACATCATCTTTGACTTCCTATAATAGAAGATGAGGATTTATCTTTCTTATAATCTACCCCCCATACCCACACAGTTTCTCTCCCCTTGCTGTCAGTGTTACTATCTCATTGTTTTTGGTTCAAGCAATATTCTGGATATTTACTTACCTTCTTTACCTACAATATTTCTGTCCTCTCTGGACTGATGGTACCTGATTTGTCCTCATGATTTTCCACCCAAGGTTAGAGAGTGACAATGGACTTGGGTCCATGGACATCCCTCGTCTTACCTCTCCATCATCCCGAAGCAGGTGGCCTAATTGGAAAGTGGAATGGCCTTTGGAAGGCTTAGTGAAATGCACCTTGAGAGACAACATCTTGAAATTGAGGTTCTGTCTTATAGGATGTAGAATATGCTTCATTCAGCCACCAATATAAGGCATTATTCCTCTCATATCCACAATAAGGGGGCCAGAAAACACTAAGTGGGGCCAGAAATGTTGCTTCTCGTCCCCACAACTTTGAATCCTGCTGATTTGGAAATCTTTGTTTCCAAGGGAACACAGAAATGGGCCCATTCGGTTATCTGATGAGACGGAACCCTGGGCTCCTTCTGTGGTGAACCAACAGGCACAAGAGGAAGTTCCTCTACTGTTCCGTGGGATGATCATAGTAGGCTGCTTTTTCTACAGTGGATGGACTATGTCTAAAACCCAGAGGGGGTGCCTCTTAATTCTTCCATGCCCAACCATAAAAGTGAATGAAAAGCTACAGCAATCAAAAAAGGCCAGACCACTGAAAAGTCATGGGGAAGGAAGATAGGGGCCTCCACAACCAACCGGGTTTTGGCTGAAGGAAAGTGGAACATGGCATGAGCAGTAGAGGGAATTGTAAAACTCAGCTATGGCTTGGTGACCGGTTGTGGACCATTGCAACAGTGTCTACTTTCTCCTCACTTATGTGTATATGCATTTTATACTTGTATATATTGCTAATTTCTTTTTCACTGTCTGTTTCTCTGATCATTTTACTACAGGATTTGTGGATGATGGTTAATTTTATAATTTAGTCTTTAGGTTACAGGATAGTTAGGCGAGACCATGATTCAGCTTGAGGAGTAATTAATATCACCCACAAATTAACATTATGACTGTTATCCCAGAGCTGGAAACAGTAAAAGTTAGGACTGTGTGTCTCCCCTTTTGAAGGAGTTCCATGCCCTTTCCTCTGTGCTCTGCTCTGTGATACTGGGCTCAGTCTGAAAATTTCATTTCTCACTTCTCAACTGGGCCGCTGCAATAGAATAGTGACTAGCAGGGGAGCAGAAGGCAAGAGAAAGGGACAAGGGACTTGATCCTTCTTGCTTGCATCCATTCCTGTCAGTGTAACCCCAGCAAGCGCTCTTGATCTTGGCAGTGGTGGTTGGTTCTGGTAGATATTGGCTCTTATTTCCAGCTTCCTTCAACAGTCCCAGAACCAGCCTCATTGCATCCCTTGGAGGTGCTAGCACCAGCTGTGCAGTGTCCCTTCCCTAAGGGTCAGAGTCCCAGCTATACGAGACTCTCTTCTGAGATGCTGAGGGGCCATTAACAGCCAATCACCCTCCCTTACTCTAGAAGTCTAAGCTGTGCAGAGTACCCCTCACCCCTTGAACTCTGGAGATGCCAGTCTTGGCCAGGCAGCGTCCCCTCCAAAGAGGCCTGAATTCCAGCCCATTTTTTTAGTACTTGATTCCCCATGTGTGTCTTGCCTTCTGAAGGTGGCCAGCATTGGAGGGAGTCTCAGGTGAGTTTTACTCCAGCTGCAGAGGGCAAAGGGTGGCACAGAGGTTTTCCTTCAGGGCATCTGGGCGAGGAAGCAAATTGGCACCCTCAGGGGAACAAAGCAGAGCAATAATTATTGCATTAAGAAGTTACTGTGGGCCGGCCGAGTGGCGCGGTGGTTAAGCGCTGGCTTGGGAGGCCAGTGGCCCCGGTTCGGGTCCCACACATGAGGGCCAGAGACACTGCCCTCAAAAAAAAAAAAAAAAAAAGAAGTTAATGTGGAAAAATAGGTGCTGATTCTGAAAGAGAGCAAAAAATGCATTGATAAAATTTAATTTTCATTCTTAATATAAACTCCTACTATAGTAGGAATAGAAGGATATTTCCAAAATAAAAGAAACGATCAGAAACCTATAGCAAATATCATAAAAACAAGCGGAAAGATGATATCACTAACAAAACTAAGATGCTTGCTGTCTCCACTCCTAATTACCGTTGTTTTTCTAACTAATGCAATAATAAAAGGGAAATTAACTAAGGTTCATAAATATTTAAAAAGAAGCGGTACAATTATTTGCATGAGATATTCTTGTCTATCAAAAAAGTTTGAGAGAATCAACTCAAAACTATTACGAACCGTATATGAATTTAGTAAGATAGCTAGTCAGAATATAAATTTATAAAAATCAATGGCTTTCCAATATAACAGCAAGGACAATTTAGGGGGGAAAATGCAATTGAAAATGATCCTACTCAACAATAGTAGCAAAAGCTATAAAGTACCTTGAAATAAACCGAACAACATTTATGTGAGGTCCGTAAGAAGGAAACTATAACACTTCACTGACAATCGTAAAAGGAGGCTTGAATACAATGCAGAAATGTACCACATCCCTAAAGGAAAACTCAATCTTGTGGAAACATCAGATCTCCTCAAATTATCCTATAAATTTAAGGGCAATCCATCAAAACCCCGATTGCTTCCTCCCCCAAACTCATAACCTCAGTCTAACCATGAGAAAACCATTAGATAAACTACAGGAGAGGGGCGTTCTACTGATTTCCTGACCAGTATTCCTCAAAATTGAGGTTGTCAAAAAGAAGGACAGTCTGAGAAGCAATCACTGCCAGGAGGGGCCGGAGGAGACGTGCTGGCTAGATGTAATGTAGTGTCCTGGATGGAATCCTAACAAATAAAACCACACTGTTAGGTAAAAAACTAAGGAAATCTGAATAAACTATGGACTTGAGTTAATAGTAAGGTATCGATATTGGTTATTAATTGTGACCAATATCTCTTACTAATATAAGATGTTGATAATAGGGGAAAGTGGGTGAGGGACATATGGGAACTCCCTGTGATAGCTTCGCAATTTCCCTATAAACCTAAAACTGTTTTTAAAAAATAAAATCTACTTTAAAAAGTCCCAATGCAGTATTTTTGAGGAGGGCAGTGGGAAGAAGGGGAAACTTTTAGCTTTACTCTAAATTTTAACTGGAATAATCTCTCAGTGGTAACAGGACAAACTTTTTCTTTTAAGATACATGGGCACCTGCCAAGTGAAGGTGAAGTGGAGAGGGCTCCAACTTCTCTTCTCCGAAAGATCAGCCTCAAACAAGAAGGAAAAACGCAACACAAAGCCCACCCTGGATGAAAGGAGGAGGCATCAGAACCTCAGATCACAGTGTAAGCAGACGGAAGGTGCTAAAAGAAGGGGTGCCTTAGCAGAGAATTGAGTCAAGTCTGACTGCCATAGGAAGGGAGAAAGACAGACTGCAGGGAAGACTCAGGAATAGGAAGGACCAGGACCCTCAGAAGGTTGAGGTGAAGCCCTGGCTGATGATATAGGGATCTTTCCCCAAATCTTCTCCAAGAAGCACTGAGACCCCCAGATGGCCCATCCCACCCCCACCCATGGCAGTCAGGGGGCTATCCCGCAGACCACTAGAGATGCCTTTTCTAGAGGAATGGACACAGAGCGTCATCTAACTTAGTTGCACCTGGAGCTGAGGAGGGTGGGAAAGTGCTGAATGAAAAGCATGAGAAAGGAGAAGTGTGAGACCTCCAACACACGGTGTCCCCACTCTGGTCCAAAACGAGAGGTCCCTCTGATCTGGCATCACTTTGAAGTCAGCCCAGGACTAGACTTATTACCTACCTCCCACCACCCACACTCACCCACTGATAGGAGAGCGAGGATTATTCTGTTAAAGGGAAGACCTACTGCACCCAGGGCATCGGCCACCTCGGCCTCCAGGGAGCCCTATCTACAAACCCCACCCAGCCAGCCACACACACAGCCTATTCAGGGCCTCACTCTCAAAAAATGCAAAGTCCAGGATCACTGGACATTTGAAGAAAATCCCAACATGAAAGAGAACACAATAAATCATAGAGAAAGAACTTGAAGGAGCAGGTAAAACAAAGAATGAAGGGGAAAGATATTCTGGGTGAAGAGAAAACATTGCATCCATTAAGAATAAAGGAACCTGTAGGAAATCAAAAACAGAAAATCTTGTCTCTTGATGGAAATTTAAAATAAGAGAGCTGAGGAGGTTTTTTTTTTTTTAAAGAAGAGTTTAAGTGTTGAAAGATAAGGTCATGGAAATCTCACAGAAAGTATAATAAGAAAGCAGGAATTGTGGTATATTGATGGAATGGAATGCTACTCAACACTAACAATGGACAAACTGCTGATTCAAGCAGTAACATAAACAAATCTCAAAACATGCTGAGCAAAGGGTTGTAGAAAAACGAAACACAATACCAAAACCGAAAGAAGAAGACTATGTGACAAAGACCACAGGTAGCCCCCAAAGCCTATCGCATTCAGTATCTGACTCTTTTCAGAGAGCTTGCTGATCCCTGCTACAGGGAAAGAAGTCTTTAGGAAGTGACAAAAAGTTCTAATACATAATCTAACGGGTTTGAGGTTACTGAAAATTATAATGATTAACATTCTACAGTGTCAAAGAGTATGTAAAATCATAGGTGTTAAAAAAAAGTTAAGCAAATGAAAAAAGATGAGTCTATTATGAATTCTAGGAAAAATTTAAAAACTGTAATATAAAGGAAATTTAATTACAGTGTGTCTTTGGCTCAGCAGTTCACAAGAGTCACATGGTCATTATAATGAAAACACTGAACAGAACACAGCCCAACATTGAGATCCAACGGGATTAGCCTTATGGTGAAGGTAGGTGGGGGACAGCAGGGCAAATGGAATAGAAATGAGTTAAGGACTCTCATCTACCATGATAGAAAATCAACAGATAATGTCTAAAATGGATTAATCAAAGTTAGCAATAAGCTTAAAATTTAGTAATATGGAGGCAAATACCAGCTAAGAGTTAAAACCACAGCCTCTAGGGAGTAGACTAATTAAAATACAAAGATAAGGGAAAATGGGGGCTAGGTCCTGCCTAATATGAAAATGTACTATAAAGTTACATAATTTAAACAGATTGGTACTGTACAAATAGACTAATGATCAACATACATAACAGACAAGAAATCGGCATATGATGGCATGAAAATTCGTCACGGGATACAGATGGCACTGCAAAACAATAAGAAATGGACGAATTACCCTATAATTGTGTTGGAACAACTAACTACCCATTAAGGAAAAAAATAGTCAGATCCCTATGTTAGGCTCTGCACCAAAATAAATTCCAGGTGGATCCAATATTTAAACAAAAGAAAATTAGAAAAAAGTGTAGGAGAATCTTTCAATAATTTTCTGGAGAAGGTCTTTTTAACTATGCACACAAAACCATAAAGAAAAAACAAAAAACATTTAAATTTCCATTTAGCAAAAGACATCATAAATAAATTTACAAAAAAAATCTGAATTGAGAAAATAAACTGCATGATATATTTCAAACAAAGGTTTTTGTTATCCTTAATATGTAAACCACATTTATAAATCCATAAAAGGCACGAACTCCTCAATTTAAAATGGACAAAGGGTGTGATCAAGAAAGTCACAAAAGATTAATAATCATGAAAATACGCTCATCTTGCCAACAATATCACATCATTTGAAACAATGAGATATACACTTGCACATCAAATTACTGAAGATTAAGCCGATGAGTGACATCAGAAGGGTATAGAGAAACAAGCATGCTCACACAAAGTCAACAAGAACTGACATTCGTACTATCTTTTCTGAGGGCGATTTGGCAAAATGTTTCAGGATGTAAAGCTGGGCACACGCTTTGACCCTGGAATTCCACTTCTGGAACTTATTCCAAGGGAATAATGAGAGAAGCCCACAAAATATACATCTAAGGATGTCTAATTCAGCATTTTTATAATAGAAAAATATGAAGTAACTTGAATATCCATTTGTTTACAAGTCTTTATGTTGGTCTTCCCTGGGGCCCTGTGAGTTTCACGTGGACAGCGGCTCTGGTATCTGGTGTGTAATAGGTCTTCAATGTATGATTTAGGGATGGAGGGATGGAGGGATGGATGGATGGATGGATGGATGGATGGATGGATGGATGGATGGATGGATGGATGGATGAGTTGATGAAAGAAAGGAGGGAAAGAGGGGGAACCATGTTGGAGGTTATTTGAAATCACCAAATTTGTGATTCTCATATTATAATTTCATGTACATTCCAAAATAATTGAGGGAATATGTTTGTTAACTATTTTGCCAAGGAAGTTCACTGGGGAAAAACTCCCACAAAACTACCTCCATCTTTTACATGCTATCACCATCAGTTCATAAAAGAACTTTTAAACACCAAAGTGATAGGGAACATAAAATCTCAGGATAAAAGATAGTCCTGTAAGTTGAAAAGATTTTGCTTTATGAAAAGGATCTGCCTTGCTTTATGGTTTTTTGTTTGTTTCGGGTTTTTTGTTTATTATTTTTTTAAGAAAGAATAAATTCCCAATTTTAATTTCCTATTGTCAGATCAAACAGTGAAGTCCTCTCAACTCTGTAATAGCAGCAAAAATGACACCCCCCCACCATGGTTTTTATTTTCTTGAGAACCAGGAAAAAATTCTCCGACAAAGGTGTCTCCATGTATTGGCATGTGGACACTAGTCCCTCATGTTACAGACTGTGAGACTGCGAGGTCAGACCTGACTATAGCTCCCCCAGCAGCCAAATAGAAGGGGAAGGACCAGAACCCACATTTTTTGACTCCAGGCTCAGAGCTCCGTCTTCACATCAGTGCCCATGACCGAGCCACATGGCTGCATTATTCCTAGGATCAAGAATATTCACCTGTAGGCCGGTCGAGTGGCTCAGTTGGTTAAGAGCTCGCTCAAGAGTGTGAGCTGAGCTCTGAGCAACAGTGGTTCGATGCCTGCCTGAGCTGAGTTGCCATTGAGCTGCCAACAGGTGGCAGGATGGCTCATCTATTAAAACAAACAAACAAACAAAGAATATTCACCTATGATGGGGACTTTGGAGCTCATCAAACTTAACATCTGACGTGGGCAAAAACAAAACAAAACAAAAAGTCCCCAAGCCTGGCTTCCATACCTCTAGTAACAGGAAGCTCACCATTTGCAATGGCAGCCCCTTTTGTTAAGGGGGTGGGGAGAGGGGGCTGTGTTTCTTAGGCAGTTCTGTTTTTCCTGGAGCTGAACTCTGTCTCTAAGTAGTTGCACCCAGCTGTCCTGAATCTGGCTTCATTTGCATGGGTCCTGCAGGTTTAGGAATGTGTGGCATTCAGGGGTTTTATCCTAGAGTTTCCTGGGACTGGAAAACAGTCTCTCTATTGCCCCCAATCTCCATCCCTCCTTCCATTCTTATGTCTAATGGACAAGAAGGGAAGAATGATGCTAGGAACACATTTCATCTTGATGATTGAGTCCAACATTCCCAACCCAATTTCCAGAGGAGGAGGAGGAGGAGGAGGAGGAGGAGGAGGAGGAGGAGGAGAGAGAGAGAGAGCGCGCTGTAGAAGCTATCAGTTCCAACACTCCACACAACAAAGGTACCTTGAAGTGGAGGAAGTCACCCAAACTCTCAGGTCTGGAAGCAGTGCTCCACAACTAGCACTCAGATTCACGTGTCCAATTTCTCTGGCATCTTCAGTTGACCAAGGCGCTGTCTATGACGGAGGATGGATTATAAGGCCAGGCTCTACAGCCAGCACTCCTCCGAGAGCTGAGGGTTTCTTTCGCCTACTCCCCTGGCTATGTCTGTTATTAAGAATTCTGGAGGCTAGCTGTGCAATCATCTACAGGTTACGTAATTTCTTAGGTCTTAATGCTGTAAGCATCAGACATTGCTCTGTCTGATTTTGGTCACCAGCCTCCAAGATGACCCCTTTTCCCCTCCTTCTGGTATTTGCACTCTCATGGAGTTCCCCCACACTGTACCAGGGTTGGTCTGTGTGACCAGTAGAAATGACAAAAGGGGTGGTATGTCACTCTGAGACCAGGTTATAAAAGACTGCAGTTTGCCTCTTCCTCCCCTCCTTCCTCCTGCCCCGCAACTTTGGGGGAGACCAGTTGCCATGTCATGAGCAGCCTTATTGAGGGGCTCACATCCAGGATCTGAGACCTCTTGCCAAAAGCAGTTATGAATAAGGGAACCAAATGACTCCAGTTTGCTTGGGACTGGCCTTGTTTTAAAGCTGAAAGTCTCATGTCCTGGGAACATCCCTCACTCCCAGACAAACTTGGATTGGTTGGTTACCCTATGTGTGAGGGAGTTTAGAAGTAGATTCTCCAGCCCGAGGCAAGCCTTCAATAACTGCAGCCCCAGCTGACAGCTTGAGTAACCTCATGAGGGTGTCTGAGCCAGAAACATCCAGCTCAGCTGCTCCCAGAATTCCTGACTCTCACAAACTGTGAGATGATAGATGTGTATTGTATGTTAGCTGCTAAGTTTGGAGGTCATTGGTTATGCAGCAATAGATAACTGGCACATTGATTTACGCAGACAAGGAAGATATTGAAAGGATTTCAAGTAGCTCATGACCCTCTGAAAGGATGTAGAACCAGATATAGAGCCAAAGCCACAGCCAAGATCATGCCACAGAGTCAGTGCAGTAAGGACACTGCCCAACATTGGCCGACAGGCACTGTAGCTTGCACCAGTAGTCCCCCCGCTCTGCTGGATTCAGCCACTGGACACCTGCCACTCAGAACTGACCGTACTGCATCCTCACCCTAACCAGAAAGGACTGTCCATGGACCATGCCTCCAGGTGTCACTGGCTCCCCATTCAAAGTCAGGGGAATGAATCCGATTGGCTGAGCCTCAATCATAGGAGCACTGTTCCCATTCATGACCTCATGACCTCATGACCTAAGCAGCTCCCAAAAGCCCACCTCCTAAAACCATCTCACTGGGGATTAAGTTTCGATATATGAATTGGGTGGTGGGGTGGGAGAGAGGAGCACAAACCTTCAGTCTATAGCACTGGAAAGGGAGTTTTCGGTGTTTTCAGCTCCTCTAGTAGGCATGGAGGAGGGCACACCCTGCTTCTCCCCCCGGCTCAGGTGAGAAGTGCCCCAGTCACTAGAAGGGACATTAAATGCTGGGCAGCCAGAAAAAAGAGACAGGTCCCCATCAACCTCATCTCTAATGTGGGGATAATTAGATAAGATGGCTTGTGAACATGCCTACTCAGCTGGCTCTCGGGAAATGTCAGGAGCAACATGGCAGCCAAGGTGATTGTGTGAAAACATGAATCGGGTCCTACGTCTCTCTAGCTCTCAAGTTGCCAGTGGCTTCCATTGCACTTCAAGTACATCCAAACGGTGGAAAAGCATGGCTCAGAGCCCACCCACTTCTCCCCGTCATCTCCTGCCCGGTCTCCCCTTGCACACTGCACTCTGGGCACGCTGGCTTCTGCCACCTCATACAGCAAGCCCAGCAAGTCCTGCTTCAGGGCCTGTGCACAGGCTGTGTGCCCTGCCGAGGAACTCTTCTACTCAACTCTTGGTGGGGCTGGCTCCTTCGCATTTCAAGACTCCCGCTGAAATGCCACCTCCTCAGAGAGGCTTTCCTTGTCCTCATGAACTAAAGTGGCTCTTTCATCCCCACCCTACTATCCCCTACCTTCACCCCCATCACCTCCTTGCCAGGCGCATGGTAAGCCATCTGTAAGTGGCAGTGGCTTATGTAGAAAAGAGGAATCTGCTCCCTGCCATGCCACAACAGGAGGAACTAATGGGGGATACCTTTTGGGGGGATGGCTAGGGGATAGTGGTTTGTGCTTCCTTGGGAGCTGGCAGGAGAGAGGCAAGCTGCTTGTTATTAGAGCAAAAAATAGCAATGATGATCTGACCCAGGGCATTTGATCGTAGCTGTCATCGGCAGCTGGGTAAGGAATCCCCTGGTCTTAGGCCAGTCCTTCCTTCCTTCCAAGAGAGGGATCTCTCAGCTGCTGGGCGAGTGGACAAAACCAGACCAGACCAGAGCCATGCCTGGCTTACCAAAAAGCCCGTGGAATCCAGGTCTCTTCAACAACTCTTCCAAATGTGAATTTATTGTAAACATTTATTTCTAGCAATTTAAAAAGGGGTACATCTTTAATAAAAGGCAGGGAAAACAAGGCTGAGTCAGTAGGATTAGAAGTGGGAAGGAAGGAATAAGGAGGGAGCAACTGCCAATGTTATTGGGAATGGGGGTGGAATTTGGCTCTGAGCTTCCTGGCAACCTGTGCAAAAAGGAAAACCTGATAAGTTATGGAGCTCTTCTTATTAGCAAGGGAGATACTTGCCAGTTCCTCGAGGGAAATGCAGTTGGTTGTCAGTGTTAGCTTTTTCCCAGGCACTAAATCCTAAAAGAAATTTCTCCAGTGAGGCTTTAGGAGGGGTCATTAATTAATGCAATAAACAACATCCGTGTTTTACAGCAAGAGGAAGTGAATCTCCAGTGATACAGGCATTCAACTTGCAGCTTGTTTGTATGTATGTTCTGCTTGGATATCATTATTAGTAGGTAAGAAAGGTCACATATTAGATTTTCCTTCCAAAGAGCTGAACTTCATTCCCTTAGAGCATCTCAAAGTCCTCACAGAGACCTGGAGGTGACTGGCTTGTTAGCACAGTGTTTGCAGGCAGAGGTCATGAAGAGCTTCTGGTTAGCTCTTTTTGTGGGATATGCCTAAGGGAGAAATTAAGGAAATAGTTTGCCAACCATTAGTCTGAAACGCTGCATATGGAAAAAGATATTGAACCAGAAATGTTCAAGGGTGGAAAACTTTACACAAGAGCTTAAAGCCTTGCAGACCTGGCTTTAAGTCTTATCTTACCTCTAGCTGTGTGACCCCCGGCAAGTGTCTTAACCTCTCTGAGCATGGCTTTTCTCTCAGTAGAAATTATAATAATATCTGGTAATGATATCTGCCTTGGATTATTGAATCAAGAGGCAATGTCCCTAAAAGTGTGTGTCATGTGCTCTATTCATTCAGTTCCCTCCCCTCCCCCCCCCCACTAGTTCTCAGGGAATTCGAGTGGAATTCTCACCCCATCCCTACTTCTGTTTTCTGGCAACATCCCACAGAGGGGAGTTGAGGCACAGCCTCACAAGGCCTGCCTGGTCCAGACCACTTGCCTGGTGATTACATTCAGGCCCCAGGGCCACTTTCTGCACACACTGACTCAGAGCATCTGTGCTAACCCTTGGGCTGCCTTGGGCTTCCCTTCCAGCAACTCTCCCAGCCTTGTTCCAGGTTCCATCTTGTGCCTTGATCACATGCCTGCAGGGCTGCTTCTTAAAGGCAGAATATAGGACCCCTGGTCCAAACTCCTTGTGTCATGCAGGAGGAAACTGGAGCCTAGATAGGAAAAGGAAAAGTCATGTGCCACAGTTTACACAGTGTGGAGTGGCGGGTCCCTTAGACCTGGGTCTCTGCCCCACACCGCGTGTCTGAGCTTCCCAAATTTGGTGCCTGAAGAGCCGACTCCCCAGCCTCACTCCTCAGTCGCAGCCCAAAATATAAAAGCAGCACTACAGGAGAAGTCCCCTCCTGGCCTCACTTACCAGCTCATTCTCTTAAAGACCGTTTTGCTTTTTGAAAGCTGTGACCACATTCTCTCTTTACCCTCTTGGCTTTCTGGCTTCATCTCAGGTTCCTCTGCCCCACCCACTCTCTACCCCAGTCACAGCTGACCACCTGTCCAACACCTGGGCATTTGGACTCTGCTAGGTTTTTGCCCCTGCTGTACACTGTCCTCGAATGCCATCCTACCACTGGTGGAAATTCCAGTCCCCCTCTCAAGGCCAACCTCTGATATCATTTCTTTGGTGAACCCTACTCTTTCAAAGGGACAAACAGCTCCTTTTTCAGTGTCCTTCCCCCTGCCCAAGCACTTGGCCTTCCTGTAATGTTTAGCGAAGCTGGATGTGCATTAATCACTGAATTGATTCAAGTTAGCTGTGAGTGCCTCCACCTTCTGGCCAGACCAAGACCTCCGTGAAGGACCATGTCTAATTTTGGTACTCCCCACAATCCAATACTCTACCTGGTGCAAGGTAGACACTCAGGAAACTTTTGTTGTATTGAATTACTGAATGTCATATAATCATGGTGTTGCTGTTTCTTGAGCATCTATTGTGAGCAGCTGGATGTCAGGACCTTTAAATACCCTCTCATGGCCCCTCACATAGAGTTGGCAATGTGGGTCATTAGTGTGCTCCACTTTACAGGTAAGGAAACTGAGGCTCATAGAGGGTAAGTCACTTATTCAAGATCACACATCACATAACAGACACAGGAGTCCAAGAAGCCATGTTTATGACGCCAAAGTCAAGGGAAACAGATGATGTAGTCCATACAGTGCTTCACTCTCCAGCCCCCAACAGATTGCAAGAGCCAAGGGCATGTCCTGGGGTCTGACCATGGACTCCCTCCCATCTGGACTCCAGGCTCCCAGCCAGCAGCGAGGTTTACAGGGAACTCCATTCACTTGGGAGGAGGCCTCCTTAGGGTGGTACCGAGTCCACCTGTGCCAGCTCTTGCAGGGCTTTGATGGATGTTTTGGTGAGGCTCATTGCTCTCACTGGGCAGCCCTGCCCAGGCACCTTTCTGGGATGGAGTTCCTCCCAGCAACCTCCAACTAGGGGGTTATGGTCCCCGTTTTAGATCCAGCTCAGCACAGCCTTCCTTGGCAGGAGACACCTGGCAGTTCAGCTCCATGCCTTGCAGACAACGCCAAGGAAAAGGGGTTATTTCGGGAATGGTTGTCTTGGTTACGCCATCCCGCAGTGTCCTTTGCAGCATCACAGCCCGTGGGTTTTCCAGGCGCCAAAGGAAGCGTCTCTGGCTTTTAAAAAGCACTTTGTCTTTATGAAAATTCCGTCTTTTCCTCGCTTCGTTCAATCTCTGTGATGTTGTATACCATTTCACAGATGGAGAAACTGAGGAACCGAACAAGTGAGCACAGCTTAAACATCTTTTCCAAGCCAGCCAGAAACTAGCCCGCCCGGTTCTTTGAATCTCAAGCCCTGCAACACATTTCGATTTGAAGAACACGGTCGGTTCGCAGCTGTAAAACGGGCCCCACGTAAATAGTTAACATTTTAAAGGAACCCCAAAGCCCCTTACCCTCAGCCTTCAGCGGGACACCTAGGTTTTACAGCTTTAGTCTGTATCGCCAAATTGTTGGGCATTCAAAGGGTTAAGGGAGACCAGGAGGGGGGCCTGCTGCGGAGGCTCGAAAGGGTTAAAAATATAAACGCATTGATTCCCCCCCGCACTAGTTGGTTCAAAATCGGCAGCGACGGGACCCAGATAGCCAAGGAGACCCCCTCTCTCTCCCCCTCCTAAGGAATGATTTTTAAAAAAATTCTAGAACTTTTCATTCCGACCAAAAAAAAAAAAAATAAAAAGTGTCCCAGTTCGAAAGTTCTTTTAACCTTTTCTTTTTTCTTTTCTTTTTTTTTTTTTCTCGCTTTCTCCGCGGGCTGGATTATAAACCTCGCCCTCTCCTTTTGGGTTCCCCCCCCGGCCCCCATCCTGCCGCGCGCGGGGCGGGGGCCGCGGGGGCCCCGGGAGCTTTCTCCGGGGCCGGGCTGGGACGCGGCTGGTGAGTCCCGGCTCCGGCCCCTGAATTGGGGGGTCCGCGTCTGCCCCAAACGCCGCTTTCTTCCGTTTTCCATGTCATTTCCTGTACTAATAAGATGGTGGTCAAAGCAGGGGAGGAGAGCAGCAGCGAGCCGCCGCCGCCGCGCCGAGGCTGGCGCTGAAACTTGGCCCCGCCGGGGACCCGCGCGCCCGCAGCGCGGCCGCTCCCGCAGCGGGGGCCGCCCGCCAGGGCCGCGCCGCCTCCGCCGAGCCGCCCGCCGGGCCGGCCGCCCGCGCCTCCGGGGCCCCGCGGCTGCCGCAGCGTTCCCGGGAAGGTGAGTCAGCCCCGGTAGCCCATGTGGCCATTGAACATGGCTTCGGAAAGCGCTCGGCAGTTTGCCAGCGAGCGCGGGGGGCAGGGGCTGCGAGCGGCTGCGGGGGGACGCGGGCGGCCGGAGCGAGCCGAGCGGGGGGCCCCCAGGGCGACGCGGGCGCCGGTCTAGCGGGGCGGCTCGCCCCGGCCCCGAGGTGGGTTAACCCTCGGCAGGTAGCTGCCGCCGCCGCCGCCGCTGCGGGATTCGGGGGCCGCCCCTCCGCCTCCTTCCTCCCCGCTAGCGCTGCGCTCGCTCGCCTTGTTACAATGTAGCCTTTTCTCGGCGCCGCCGTTCTGCCCGCTGATGGACGTGGCCGCCGACCAATGGGAACGGCGGATCGGGCCGAGCGTTCGGAATGAGAACGCGGTGACACGCGCGGGGCGGGGCGCCGGCGGCTGGAGCGGTTGCGGTGGCTGCTGGCCTAGTTGTCGGCGGCACTTTCGGTTAGGCGCCTGGGGCTGATGTAGAGGGCTGGGGTCATTCGGGATGCGGGGCGGGGGGTGGGGGCAGGTCTTCCATGGCGGTCCGCGATTCCCCGCTAAACGCGGTCGAGCCGGAGGCCGTTTCTTTAATATATTTGAACTCTTAGTTGCGGTGGACACTCCTCGGGAAAAATCTCCGGAGTGTAGCCGCCCCCTCCCCCACTCGCAAGCCCCAAGGTGCTCTCCTATGCAGAAACTGCGGAAACTTCGCGGCCGGTGACCTTTCTCCGGTCAAGGCCAGCATGCCCTACGCAAGTGGCTGCGAAGAGAATGCACGCTAATGTCTTGACCGCTGGGCGATGCTGGTGGAAAAGTTGCCCGTGTCTTGAACCGGGTTGGGCGGGAGGGGCACAGAGTCCCCAGGATCGGCCGGGACTTAAGGAAGAAAAATGTTAAACCTCTCTTCTTTCTTGGATGTTTGCTTCATTCACGTGGAGAAAGGCCGTGGTATATAATTTAGAATAACTGAAAGGAAACCCACCCAGCTCTCTGTGCGCGGGGACAGGAGATAATGAGAGATTGCTCTGAATGCCTGGAAACCCTATAAACTTTGTGGGGGTTTTGTCTGTGCCAAGGCAAAAGAATTTTCCATGTAGCATCCTGCCTGCAGCATTGAAGTTTGCCTTTGCCCACATTCCCCTCGAGAGGAAGGAAGGTGGATATGGGAGTGGGTTCCACTGGCCAGAATTAACAGGCTGTGGTCTCCTATCCTGGGGAGCCCACGAACCCTGAGAGGTAGGCAGGCAGAGTGCTCTGTGGGCACGTGTCTGAAACCCACCCCTCCCTTCTGGGAATATAGCCCTGGCTGGTTGCATTCGTTTAATGGAAAGGGGCTTTGCCATCAGAATTCTTCCTCCCCCTAATACCTGTGTGACTGTGGACTTGGCACTGATACCTTGACCTCTCTGAACCTTGCTTCTTCCATCCTTAAAATGGAACCAACAAAGCGTGACTGGCAAGGCAGTCGTGAGAATGAATGAAATGGTAGAGATAAAATGCCTAGCTCACGGCTGACATGTGATTTAAGAAATGTTCTCTGGCTGGCTGAGTGACTTAGTTGGTTAAGAGCATGGGCTCTGAGCAACAGTGTTGCTAGTTCGATTCCTGCATGGGCTGGTAAGCTGCGCCCCAGCTGAGCTGCCTGCCACTGAGCTGCCAGCGGGTGGCAGGATGGCTCTGCTGGGGAGAGTCCATGCTCCTAGCAGCAAGGTTTCCAGTTCGACTCCCGCATGGGATGGTGGGCTGCGCCCGCCCCCAACTAGGATTAGGCACACAGCACCTTGACCTGAGCTGCCCTGAGTTGCCTGTGGGCGGCCAGATGGCTCAGTGATTAGAGCTTGCGCTCTTAGCAATAGGGTTTGCAGTTTGACTCCCGCGTGGGATGGTGGGCTGTGCCCACCCTCAACTAAAATTGAACACGGCACCTTGAGTTGGGTGGCCCTGAGCTGCTGACAGGCAGCTGCATGGCGATTGGACTTGGAGCTGAGCTGGCTGCGCCCTCCACGGCTGGAATTGGACAACAACTTGGCGGTTCCCCTTCCTCTGTTCCCCAACACTGTTCCCCTTCCCCAATTCCCCAAATAAAATCTTTAAAAAAGAAATAGTGCTCTTTCCTCAGGATTAGTGCAGCACGTACTATCCTGGGAATATCAGAATTGCCCAATAGACCCCACCCAGGTCCGTCAAGTCCTAGACTGACAGGGCCTCCAAGGAGCAGTTGAGGCAGGGTCTAGTTCCCTTCCCTAGTGACGTTCTCAGAGATACCGGGCTCCCCTTACGTGTCCCATGAGCCCACTTATATACTATTTTGACCTATGTTACAATTCTGTTCTCTAGACCCCTTGGATTGATGTGTTTCATAAATTTGTTCTCTGTGGTGTCAAGTTAATACTTCTCTCATCTGAATCTTTCCTTACCTGGACTTACATTGGGCCGGGAGGGAGAGGCGGGAGTGGGGTATGTGACTAGGAGTCAGGAGTCATACCTGTTTTCTTCAGCTGCCTCCTTTACCTGCCCTCTTGGCTATCTCATAGTTACGACCAACACAGAGGGTCAAAGGCTGTCCCATAATCTCCCTAAACCTCCTCCAGGGCCCTGAACTTGGCCAAGGCTACCACCACCCTGCTAGTCCTTAAGGCAGAAAGCTTGGTGCCTCTGTGCCTTCACTCCAGCCTATTCCATCTTCAGGTCGTGGGAGCTTTAGCCTATACATTGAATCTGTCCACCTCTCTCCATATCCTCCTCGCCAGCATCTTAGTCAAACCACTGCTGCCTTTGCCCAGGACAGTGGCAAGAGCCTCCTAACTGTCCACCTGCAACCTCCCCTCTATGCCAATGTCAGCATCGCAGTCACAGTGATTTGTTCCGAAGAAGATCATATCAAGCCTCCCGTTTCCTGCCAGAAAAGTCTTCTCAGTGCTTTTGGGATAAAGAACCAATTTTTTTTTTATCATAATCTAAAAGCCTCTGAGTGATCTGGCCTCTGCCCTTTCCTTGGCCTCATCTTTCACTCTCCTCCCCTGGTTCTCCACATGCCACACCTTGTTCTCTCCTGGTCCCTCCTCCTGGAATACCGAAACAATTACTGTCAAATGAATTAGTAAAGGTTGGCGAAGGGCAAGATGGGGTGGGAGAGTGAGTGTCTGGTGGTCCTTAATGCTCTCCCTTAAATATTTCCAATTCATCCAGGCACGTAGTAAGATTTAATCTAGATTCCCTTGAGCTTGTGTAGGGCCATGTGACTGGCCAGTGAGTTTTGAACTACACGTCACTTCTGGGCCACAGCATGTAGTTGCTGGTATGGACCCTCCAGAGTTGCTCTTTTCCTGTGGCATGGCAATGGGCAGTAGGTGGGATGGTGGCTGCTCCTGCCTGGGCCCCTGGATCAGGACTTGAGTGGAGCCCCTTGATGTCCCATGATGGACACACAGCATGAGTGATAACTAAACCTTTATGGTTACAAATCACTGAGACTTGGGGATTGTTTGTTACTGCAGCATAACCTGCCTTGACTGGGATTAGAGGAGTGTTCCAGGCAGAGACAAGTACAGTTGACTGTTGAACAACATGAGGGTTAGGGGTGCTCACCCCTTTGCCTCCTGCACAGTCAAAAGTCTTCTTATAATTTTTGACTCTGTAAAATCTTAATTACAGTTGGCCCTCCACATCCATGAATTCCCAACTCTGGATAAAAAATGTTGGCCCTTGAACAACACGGGTTTGAATTGCACGGGTCTACTTACATGTGGATTTTTTAAACCCGTGTTGTTCAAGGGTCAACTTTATACACACACACACACACACACACACACACACACACACACACAGAGAGAGAGACTTGGGAAGGCTCATCCTTAGCAGCCAAAGTGACCTTTTTGACTACTCAGTGTATCAATACCTGCCTGAAAAACCTTCAGGGACTCCCCCTGAAGGATTTCTGTTCTTAAGTGGCCCTCCAGGCCCTATGGGGACACAATCTTGCATCCCTCCATTTGCCATGTCCCGCCTCATATGCTTTCCTCATGGTGTTCCCTCTGCTATGACTGTGCATTTAATCTCTGCTTGGGCCCCCCATCCTTCCTGTTTCAGCTGCAGCATCACCTCTTCAGGGCAGCCCTCCCTGATTAGGTCAAAGCCCCCATTACAGCCTCTCATGGTCCCATGTACCTCTCCTGTGTAGCTCTCATCTTGGTAGCAATTTTACATTTATTGGTGGAATTCTTGATCTCAGTCTCACTCTTTCACCAGACCATAAGCTCTGCAAGGGCAGGATCTGTGTTGGCTTGTGCGTGCCCCTGTATTTCCAGTGTCTGTACACGAGGACTGTTAGAGAAATGCCATCTGCTGAGTCCTTGACTTTGGGCTCACTGTGTGCTGGGGGCTAAGGACAGGATTAATGGATGCTGCTTTTCTGGGGTATGGGCAGGTGGATCCAGCTGGAAGGAGGTGTCAGGCAGGGCAGGCAAAGGGACTGGCCCGTAGAGTACAGATACTACACTCCCGGTATTTACAGGTGTTCCTGCCCCAGAAGAACCATGTTTCTGGGATGTATGGGAGGAAGTTCCAGGAGGGCAAGGGTGTGAGATTGAACAAACCCTGAGGTCTGCTGATTTAGAGAGTGTGTGATTCAGTGAAGGGCCACAGCGTAGGAGACCCAGGGATGGTGAAGAGGAAGGAAATGATGATGAAGGCAGTGACTGTTTGTGGAGGACTTATTGTGTGCCAGATATTGTGTGCCAGGTATTGTGTGCCAGGTATGGTAGTAAGCATGTGACATCCCTGTGCAGAAAACAGTTCCGCAAGGTAAGGATTATTGTTTTCATTTCACAGCTGGGGAAACTGAGGTGCCCAAGAAGTAAAGTAAGGGATCCAGAGTTACAAAGTGGTGTGGCCAGGATTGGAACCCCGGCAGTCCGATGCCATCTCTGTAGGTATGCCCTCTTAGAGTGAGGGCAGAGAACTCAGGACCCACCAAGTAGAGGCCCCTTTGGAACTGTCACATGGCATTAGAAAGCCCTAGCTGGAGAACAACGCTGTTTCCAGGCGATAACGCCCCCCTAACATTGGGATTTGGGCAAGAGGGTTTCTGGCTCAGAGGTGCCTGGTCTCGTTGGTGCCAGGGCTAGTCTAGAACCATCTGGTGCACTTCCACCTCTGCTGTGCCTTGGGAGTTCTTGGAGGTCCCAGAGCCCATGTTTTCCAAGTGGGGCCTGGGAAGGGCTTCCCTGCAGCTGGTCCAGGGACTGCATCGGAAAAATAAGCCATGCAGAGAGAAGAAAAACAATGAAGAAAAAAGAAAAATGTGCTGTTATTTTTAAAAAGCCTGTTTCCTATTGCAGATTTGTATCTGTGTTGCAAAGGCCAGTATTCCCCCAGGGCAGCCACACTCATGCTGGTGTCCTGGGCTAAGGCTCTTTAAAAGGGGAGACCTGGGGCATCCTTCAGCCCTTCATTCATTCAGCAGGTGAGCAGTGTACCCATGCTTAACCTGTGCCAGGCACTGTGCTGGGCTTAGGGGTATAGTGTGGAACTCAGTCCTGGCCCCCACAGAACTCACAGAGCCGTGTGGGAGGTGGGCAGTTAACCAGGCATTTACAGGTTATAGCAGGAGGGTGTAAGGGAGACAGCTATCGACACTGAGTCAAAGACAGCTTTCCTGGGGAGGGGGCCTTTCAGCTGGGTTTTGAAGGATGAATAGGATTTGTAGAGCGAAGAGGGGACAAGCGTTCCAGCAGGAGGCATGTCTTGTACTCAGGCATGGCACATGGAAGGGTTCAGAAAGGCTCGTGTAGTTCATTTGGCCGGAGAGAGTGTGTAAAGGAGGAGGTGGAGGGAGAAGAGGCTGGAAAAGAGAAGAATAGTAATAATAATATGACTAACACGCCAGTCCTGACAGTGCCTCGAGGCTTTTTCATTGGTTGTTCCCACTCCCTAGAACAATCTTACCTGTTATCTCCATGGCAGGCTCCTTCACCTCTATAGATTTGCTCAAATAGCATGTTCTTGTGGGCACTTTCCTGTTTAAAATTGCACACCCTACCCCATGTCCCACCACTTTCCTGGTTTTCTTTTTGTCTCCTTTAGTATGTAGCACATATAACATGCCCTATGTTTTACTCATTTATTTTGTTTTTGGCTCCCTCCCTCAATTATAATGTAAGTTTCTAGAGAGCTGGGATTTTTGTCAGTTTCGTTTACTGCTATATGAACAGTACATAGCACATAGTAGGTGTCAGACATTTGGGAATAAGTGAATGAATTGAGCACTTACTACATGCAAAGTGCCTTACATGCATTTTCTCATTTAATTTTCTCAATGGGGCTCTGATATTACTATTTCCCTCAGTCCTTAGGGGAAATAGGAAACCAAGGCTCAGAGAGGTAGACTACCTTGCCCAGGGTGTCCTAACTGGTAAGCAGCCGAGCTGGGATTCGAATCCAGGCCGCCTGGCCCCTGAGCCCTCCAGCCTAACCCTGATGCTTTTCCCCAGCCAGTTTGTAACAGGTCGTGACTGCTATGCTGAGGAGTTTACACTCTGTCTGTGGGGCAGCAGGTACTGCAGAGGGTTTCATGAGGAGAAATCCCACATGGAGATCAGACCCAGGTCCCAGAGATCCTTAGCAGTAGCAGCAGCTTGGGTGTGAGGCTGGAGGCAGGGAGGCTGATTAGGAGGCTGTTGCAGTAGTCAGGTAGGAGAGGATGAGGAAGCGGATGAGGGTTTGGTGGTGGCCATTCCAAAGGGGGAGGGGGAAGGCTGGGGCTTGGCCCTCTACATTGGGGCTCAGAGTAGGGGGGTAAAGGCACAGTTCTGGAGGCCACCGGTTCCCTAGTGTGCCTGGCTTCTGTTTCTGAGTAGCCAGGGCAACCCCAGATAAGACCCTGCAGTGTACCTTGGGCTGGCCTCTTGGGAGGAAGAGGGGAAGTAAGAAGAGGCAGCCAGGGGAGCGGGTGGGTGGAGCAGTGCTGTGGCCCAGAGAGCAGTATGGGCCTCAGCTTTAGTTCTGTCCTGCCAGTTTGGCAGCTGGGAGACGTGGGCAAGAGGCCGCACCCCCCCCCCTTGGGGCTGCCTATTTCTACATAATAATGCCAGCCTCATGGAGGCTCCAGAGAAAGAAGCCCCGAGTACCAGTGTGTGTGGCATAGGGCCAGCTCTGGGACCACTTCCTTAGATGTGATGTCATGACCAGAGGGGAGGCATGCCCAGGTCACAGAAATCATCTTATACCCCCTGCTGGGGATAGCAGTGCCTGGATATGAGAGCATATGACGGAGTTCTCTCTACTTAACGGTGACCCGACCACACCTTCAGACACTTACCCCTCCCCCTCCCAGGCTTGTGTTCAAGGCCAAGTGTGCCTGGGCCTCAGTTTCCATTTCTGTATGGAGACGGTATTGTTGGTCCTGTATTACATTCTGTGGAGGAAACATTTTCTTTCGTGTTTTCAGAACCAGAGTTTAGGAGGCACATGGATTGAGTACAAGGGCCTTGACAACAAGTCCCAGCAGGTTGCTTCCACATCCATTTATGGAGAAGGAAATTCAGCTTCAGAGAGCTTAAGTCACTAGCTCCACATCACACAGCCATAATCTCATCTTTCCAACCATCTTGAGAAACCCAGTGTATAAAGGAAGGCTTAGGGGTTGCCTGCTTATGTTACTTAAGGATTCCCAGCAGATGCTTGAAACACAAGATTTGATTGATAAGCTCTCACTTTGCACGCTGGTTTCAGGACCCTCTCTCTCCATCTGGGAACCTCGTGGGTCAGCAGCACTGGCAAGCACATCTGGACAGATCGAGAGCCTCCAATGCAATGGGTGAGGGGACAGAGGTGGAGGGGGGTAGAAGGCTGCTGGCCGTATCTGCTCCCCAACATCAGCTTCAGATCTAGGTGAGTGCTGAGGGGTGGGGACTCTAGACACTGAGGCACTGAGCCTCTGGAGCTATCAGTCAGTGCCTTCTAGAGCTTTCCCTTCAACCCATCTCTCTTCCCCACCCCACCTGACCCATATGGGCAATGCAGGACACCCAGCTTCATCTTCTCCTAAATCCCTTATCATTGGCCCATGAGGCAGGCAGACCAGTTCTTATAGCCCCCATTTTACTGAGCTGAGAAAACAGGCTCAGAGAGGCGAAGTGGAAATGACTTGCTTAAGGTCATACAACTTAGGGAGTAACCAAGTTAAAATTCTAACCCCAAATCCAGCACCCCTTCCTCTGCACCCCAGCCTTCCTCCTCCTGGAATCAGAGCAGAATGGGGACCTCTGAGAACATATGTCTGGGTCTCCATGCCTTGCCCTCCCCAAGGAGAGGCTGTCTGGCCACTGCCTGAATACCTGCGTGGCAGGGTCCTACCCTGTCCGGGGGAGCAGAGGCAGCAGACTCTGGGTAACGTGCATGAAGGAACTTGGGGTGGGGAGGGGATAGTGATGAGTGGTCTCCTTCTCCTGGGCTCATGCTGAGGTTGGGGATGAGATGGGACCAGTAGGCAGGAATATCAACTTGACTTGGGCACCGAGCTAGGCTGGTATGAACGTCATCAAGAAAGTAAATATGGAACCACCCCCACAATGTCAGCCTCCCCGCAGTGACTTCTCCCACTATCTCACACTTCCCCCAAGGGAAAAGGGCGAGGGCCAGGAAGGAATCCTGCTGCCTGATGTCCAAGGCATGGAGATGGCCAGTTTGAGAGGCTCCGGGCTGGACGAGGTGCAGAGGGAGCAGCCCAGTGGACCCTTAGCCCCAGGAGGGAGTGAGCCTCTCATGGGGACAGCTAGCTGTGACCCTGCTGGGGTGGACTCAGCGTTGTCCTGGCCCAAGGTACAGAGAGGGTGGGCTCTGGATGGGTGGGTGGTTAGGGAGGAGGTTGCAGGCTGGTCCGGCCCTTCACTGCCCCAACCCAAAAAGGGTGGCGTTTTTCAGAGTGGTGCAAGAACCCTCCTCAGACCAGATGTGTTAATAGAGGGAAAGCCAGATCAGCCAGAGGGGGTGGTATTTGGGAAAGAAGTGAAGAGGAACAGAGGTTCAAAGTGTGTCCCAGGGAGGGGAGAGGGGGAGAAAGGAGAAGCCCCTTAACCTGGGATAGGGTGGTCAGGGAGGTAGAATCCTCAAAGGAAATCACACTTAGCAGCCAGGGAAGAATTGACCCCAAAGAGAAGATGTTGGGTCTTGGGAGCAGGATGAGCAGAAAGGGAGGGTCCAGGGCAGAGTTTCGGGCAGGCTGATCCCTAGCCTTTTATAAACATCAATAATAGTCAAACCCGAATGAGGTTTATGGGTGTGTAATGGCCCTGCCTGAAGCAGCATGCTGCCCCATGATACTGGTGTTATTAGTCTCCGCTGACAGAGGAGAAATTGAGGCCCAGAGAAGTGAAGTGACTTAATCAAGGTCACACAGCTGTGAAAGGCAGAACCAGGATTTGAACCCAGGTCTGTCTGATTCCAGAGTCCAAGCTCATCAGCACTATGTGCGGCTGCCTCACTGTTGCTGCAGTGGGAGATGCTGTTGGGAAGGAGCCCACACTGGGAGGGAGTGTGGACTGGAGGACTTGCAGGGTCCAAGTGTCTGCCCCATGAAGCTTGTTAGTACGTTGTTGGCCCCGCGGCGGCATCAGGCCAGTCACCCTCTCTGTGCTTCCTTCAGAAATGGGGATGCCTCACACAGGTACTGCCCATGTTACAGGGCTGCTGGGACCTTCCCATTCCATGTTTGGTTCAGCCGATGTTCATGGGGTGCACCCTTGGGCTCTGGATGTCCAAACATAAACACATGATTTGATGGGCGCTGCACGCAGGTTCCTCTGGGAACCCCAGGTGCAAGGCCCTAACAGTGCCATGGAGAGGGTGGTCTGCAGACCCCTGCCCATCTGTGAGCTATTGTGTCACTCATCTGCAGCAAGAGAAGTGCAGACATGGTGAGCAAATATTGAGAAACTCATATTGCAACTTGACATTGCTGCGTCGTTTTTATTGTAATTTACAAAAGCATCAGCTGGCAGCAGATTGGAAAACTTAAAGAAAAAAAAAAGTCTCTTTACCACAAATAGTTTGAGCCGCTCTGGCCCAGATCCTAATTGTGATTGAAGGTAGGAAGTGCCCTACTTGCCCAGGGACGTGGGGAGGGGAGCAAGTCATTCTGCCATGGGTGGTGGAGGGAGAGCATTGGTTAGACTTCCCAGAAGTGATGTTGAGCTGGACCTTGAAGGATTAGAAGTTTGCCAGGTGGAGGAAGAGGGAAGAACATTTCAGGCACTGGGAACAGTATGTGCAAAGGCAGGCAACATGAGGATCCTGTGGTTCAGGGAATGGCCAGTGATTTTGGGTGTTTGGAGAAGGAAGAGGCAGCCGAGACTGCCTTGGAGAGGCAGGTGAGGGCCAAACTCGGTGCCCAGGGGAGTACTTTGCTGGTGAGCAGGCCTCTCCTTTTCCCTTCTGAGGCAGCCAGCTGCTAGTTCAGCCTGGCGGTCCCATGAGTCAGTCCTGGCCGCACAGACAGGCAGTTTTCCAGTGTGAGTGGCAGGCCTTCCCAGGCAGCTTTGGTTAATGGGTTGGTATCTGCTTTGGTTGACTGGCCCTGGCGGAATCCTCTTGTCCCCATTGCCGTAAGCATCCAGTGCGGTATGCTGTCCGAGTGGTTGTGTCAGCCACCCCCTAGGAGTCCAGAGCCATGCTCAGGAGTGTGACCGAGAAGAGAGAGGGCAGACGTTGGAGGCCGAGGTTGGGGGCTGGCCAGACACCGGGAGCCTGGTGAGTGATGGTGTGGGGTCCGTTTAGGAGGGGAGCTTGGATAATGGCCTAAAGTTGCTTCCTGCATGAACCCTCTGATGGGGCACGGCTGAGGCTTGCATTTGTGGCCTGAGGAATGAACACTAGTTTCAGTCAGTGAGGGGCAGTTAGTGTCTCAACCTGGGCCAGCTCAAGGGAGTAGACAGCTCATTGTCGTGGAGTTGCTGCCATGGACCTTGGCTCTGGCACGACCTTCTGCCCTTCGAGGAGCCCACCTGCCCTATCCTGGGACTGCAGGGAACAGGCCACATTGTGCCTGGGCCTGCATGTGGCCACGAGGCCAGCCTGCCTGGGAGGGAGCTGTGGAAAGTGGCTTTCCCTCCAGCCCAGCCCCACCTACACCCCCCTTCTCCGGGGCCCCTGTTCAGGGTGGCCCAGCCTCCCTCTCCCTCCCTGCAGCTCCCTGTCAGCTGGGCCCCACACAGCAGGCCTGGCTGTCTGGCTGCTATTCAGTGGGGAGTCCAGCTGCCTGGGATTCGTGGGATGGGGCTAAGCAGTCATTTACAGCCCATCCAGGCCCAGTCTTCAGGGCCAAGAGTCACTGATGTGCTTTGGTTTTGACTGTGGCCTTGATCGTGCTTGTTAGGCTTGAGGCTTGAGACCTCAGACCTCTCTGGCTGTCTGCCTTGGGCGGGTCCCATTCGACTCAATGTTTGCCATAGCCTGAGGGTCTCCTTGAGGTGGGGTAGGGCAGCACTGGGGTCCAGCGGAGCCCACCTTAGACTTGTCTGCTGCTGTAGCATCCCAGAGCTGGTGCTTTCACTGGGAGTACTGGGTGGGACCTCCTGGTTTCTCCATGGCCCCTCTTTTCACAAGACCCCCTGAGCCTGTTCTGTGTGGCCCAGGCCACTTTATCTCCCAGATCAAATCCTCCGAGGCTGCACCCTTTGCTCCTCGTAGCCTGTGGGCTTCTCTCAGTGACTAAGCTTTGCTCTTCCACTCCATGATTCCCCATGTAGTTCTGTCGCCTGCCTCTGCCCCAGTTCCCTGGGCTACTGGTGAGGTGAGGACTTGCTGGCGTGGCTCCCAGGGGCCCCCTCCCCCAGTTTCAGGTAGAAACCAGACTCCTCTCTGGCACCTGCCAGTGGCTTTCTGCCCTCCCAGAGCACCCTGGCCTTTGGCCCAGGACTATGGCCAAGAAAGGCTCCACCACCCTTTCAGACTCACACCTGTCTCCTGCGCCCCCTCTCCACCTGGAGGGTCCCTCTGCCTGCTTCCTTCCTGATCTCTACCTGGGGCCATCAACGCGCTCCTCTCTGGCTGCCCCTGGGGCTCTCATACTTACAGCAAGTCCGGCTGCTTTTGGAGCTCAGTTGATGCCACCTCCTTTTCTCAGTGCCCCGTGTCCATGGTGTGGATGGGGTCTTGTGTTTTGTGGGAGTCTGAATGGTTCACACAGAGGCTACGTGGATGCTATCTCATTTCATCTACACAGCAGGCTGGAGAGGTGCATACCATGAGCCCATTTTGCAGATGAGAGAGTTGAGGCTCCAGGGGGTTCAGTGACTTTGTTAAAGTTTTGTAGGAAGTCAGGGGCAGAGCTGGGACTCAGACCCACCTCTCTTGGCTCTTCTCTTAACCTCATCGCTGTCTTGAAGGTAAGAATTTCATTAACCTTTGCTTGTTATATTGTCAGGGGCCAAAGCCTGACTACGGCCAAGGGTCTGGCTGGAACTGGGCTCAGCCTATTAGGGGGTAGGGCTCAGTGTCACTGTCAGGGGCAGTCAGCCCTGTGAGCTTTTCACATCCACTTTCTCCTCCTCCTCACTTCCTTACTCTTGGCCCCAGTGTGAGGTCCCCTCAGAGACCTGGTCCCTTCCCTTGGAGGTCAGGCTGACGCAGGGCATGCTGGCCAGAGGCTGGGGGCTGCTGAGACGGGTTAGGCCAGGAGTCACTGGGGAAAGGGGGAAGGGGAGAGGGCGAGACTGCGCACTAGGAGCCGGACTCTCAGTAGCTGACTGAGTTACTGAGGTTCAGCCCACAGCTCCGGCCCTCCCTCCTCCAGGGTCTGATGCTCTGTGCTTCCTTACAGCCAGTCTTGCTGTGGGGAGACTGAAGGCCTTGCTCCCACTCCCCTGAGGAGGCTCTGAGGTTCAGAAGGGCCAGCTAACCCTTCTGAACACTTACGGTGTTCAAAATCTCTAATTCCCCCACCCCAACTCGGATGCTTGCAAACCTTCAGGGACCAGCAGCTCACCCGTTCCCAAGGCAACTCATTGTGTCTTTTCTCTGTTGTTTCACTAAGTTTTAATTATGTAAGGCATATACAAATACATTTTTACTGTAAGAACATCAAATATTATTTAAAAAGCTAAAATGCTTTTCCTTGATAACTCAACATTTCAACACACTCTGCATGGTTAGTTATCATGTCATGACTTTGTTATATACCCTTCTAGATCTTTTTCAATACATTGACACATTATAGGAATATGTACCATTATAGTGCACACATGTCTGTGTGTGTGTGTTTAAACAAATGGTTTCATGTACTGTATGTAGATCATTCTGCAAACTTCTTTACTCCACTTTGGATCTAGGAAATCTCTTCTGGTTTTATATAACAAGCTACCATAATTTTCTTCTTTTCTCTGTCTCTTTTTATAAACTGATGCACAGTGGTTTTGGAAAGGATCATTATTTATTTAGTCATTCTCCTACTGTTGGACATTTAGGTTAATTCTAATTTTATTCTTCTGCCTCTCTGGGCATATCTAGTGTAGCTGCTGCTGAGTTATGGGAGCCTGCTACATTTTTTAAAAATTATTGCACAGTATTTAAAATCTGTCCACTGAGACTCTGCACGGAACCAATTGTTTCCGTATGGGTCCCTCGCTATTCTTGGTTCTCTTCTTTAGAGCCAGAGAGAATGTCTACTTCCCTGTCGCCACCAGTCCCCAGAGATGAGGGAACAGTGGCTATGGATGGCCCCTGGAGCCTTTCTCCTTTACACTAGGGTTTTTCTGCCCTTACTCAAAAGGCACATTTGAGTGATCCCTCTCTTGGACAGCTATGGTAGTAAGTGGAGTCGGAATGCCTTGGTTCAAATCCTGATCTTTCTGAGGATGCTATTTAACCTCTCTGTGCCTCAGTTTCATCCTCTGTCAACTAGAGATGACAATAGCATCTATGTCATTGAGCTGCTGTGCAGACCAAGTAAGCTAACACGCATTTAGCACAGAACACCATGCCAGGCACATAGTAAAATCCCAGTGATGTTGTTATCATGGGCTGTCTGATCCGCGTTAGCTGCAGACTCCACTCTGTGGGCAGAGGGCCTCCATTCCTGGTGGGCAGCCTGGGCAGCTCTGGCCTTTGCAACGGCTTCATCCCACTGCCCACTGATTTCCCAGAGGAGACTGCTGCCTGGGAACA
Organism: Aselliscus stoliczkanus; assembly: GCA_033961575.1. Lineage (NCBI taxonomy): Eukaryota > Metazoa > Chordata > Mammalia > Chiroptera > Hipposideridae > Aselliscus > Aselliscus stoliczkanus. Next base: position 121,824,389 of record CM066736.1, read on the forward strand.
CAGCAGACATTGGGTGTCTGCCCAGATTCTGGACTGGGGCCTATGGGGAGGGAAGGAGGTCAGCCTGACCCTTACCAGCCAGGAGCCTGGTAAGGTAACCCCACACCTTGGGCAGATTTTCCAGCTCTCAATGGGGCCTGTTGTGGCCCGGGATTTGATCTCTCTTGGCCTGCATGGTGGGCAGGAGAAGAAAGCAACTTGGGGCCAGCCTCTCCCCTGAGAGCCCTGGGCCTCTCTGGGCCACACTGGCTGGTCCAGGCATGGGTTTGCCTTTCAGCCCCTGGGGCAAATCACTGCAGGTGATTGTATATTTAGTGCTGGAAAGGATGGCCTTTTTGCTCTTTTCCTCACGCCTCCCTCCCCTTTCAGGTTTTAAGCCACCTTTATGCCACCATCTAACCAACTCCTCCCAGTCACCTCTGAAACAGACAGCCTGGCCAAGGCCACTGCACAGATGTGGAAACTGAGGCTCCGAGAGGTTAAGTGACTTTCCCCAAACCACACAGTTAGCCACTGGCAGGGTTGGGGATATACTCAGGCCATCTGGCTCCTTGTTCAGCTCTTTTTCATGAGGCCACCCAATGGGATAGTCTTGGCAGAAGATGCCCTGCTGGCCAGCCCTGCTTGACCTCTTGTCCTCTGGGCAGTGGCATGTGTGGTCAGTGAGCACAGAGGGTTGGACTTATTTCTTGAGAGGTAAGAAGCATCAGGGCTGGCCTAGGGCCCAGCCCTTCCCCAGCATTAGCCACAAACCCTCTCGGCAGCCGGAGGGGGCGGGGGACAGAGTGTGGCTGCTTCAGCTGAGGCCATCTCCCTTGCTAGGGAGAGGACTCACCCTCAGACTATCCCTGTGGTGTGGTCAGGGGCTGCAGCAACCCTGGGGACTCGGAGTACTTCTCCTAGAGAGGCAGGAGAGCAGCCCATCATTGGGCCCATTTTAAGACTGGAGACAGCGAGGCTCAGGGGCTGGTCTGAGCTGGTGGATGGCAGAGGGAAGCTCAAGCCCACCTCCTCATTCTTCACATAGACCCTCACCCGTCATGCTGCTGATGGACTTTGCCAAACACATTGGCCTGGCCTAGCTTTGAGATAAGAGCATGGTCATTGGTATCAGAGGGATGTGGCTGTGGGTCCTGGCTCAATAACTTCCTATTTATTGAACACTTAGTCTGTGTCAAGTGCTATTCTCAGTCTTGACCTGTAACGTTTCAGGTCACTGAATCATCCGAATAGCCTCATGAGGTAGATACCACTATTATTCTCCATCGACAGCTGAGGAAACTGAGGCACAGAGAAACTTAGCAATTTCCCAAGGTCACAGGGGGGTGAAACTTGGATTGGAATGCTGGCCGTGTGGCCCCAGAGGCTGCGTGTCAGGTACCTGAGTGTCCCTTACGGCCAGCAGGGCCACTAGGGCAGCCACACACCAGCCTTACTCCTGGCACCATGCCTGGCCCATGGCAGGTGCTCAGTATACATTTGTCAAATGATAAATTGCATGAATGAATATGAGGCTTTGGACAAGCAACGCAGCCTCTCTGAATGTCAGTTTTCTCACTGTCAAGTGAGTACTGACATTGATGGGAAGGGTCCAGTGCGGCAATATTTGAAAGTGCCAAGCTCAGGGCTTGGGCCACGGCAGCTGTGGTGACTCTGGGAAGACAGTGCCACTGAGCTGCTCTGAACGGTGTCCTGGGAGTGGATGCTCAAAGCTGTCCCACTGGTGCTCAGCTGCCTGCCCCGGGGTACAGAAACACGTTCTCTCTGCGTGAGTGGCTGTGGGGTGTCGCCCGTGGCTGGCCTTGGGCTTCCTCTGGGCAAAGCCAGGGGCCAGAGGGTGAGCACCATGACTGCGCCCGTGTGGGACCCTGCATTCCTGTGGAACACTCACAGCCTGCTGAGTGACTTGAACACACGTTTTCTCATTTGCCTCCGAGCCTGTCTCTCGTTCAGGTTCAGGCTCAGGGAGGGACTTGCCCAGGTTCCCACAAGTGTGGACTGAAATTCCAGTCTGCCTTTCCCACTGCCTTCCGAGGAGCCCTCTCCAGTTGCTCATGTGTGCCCTGTGGGTTCCAAAAGTGGGGGCAGATGCCTGGGGCAGAACCAGATCAGGGGGCCCCTGGAGGTCTCAGGGGTGATTTCCACCTCAGCTGCCCCTGTGTGTAGGGACCCACCTCCCTCTCAGATTTACTCTTTTTGTAGATAGGTCTGACAGCAGGCTCTCTGCAGTAGGACTCAGGAGACCCAGTTCCATCCTTAGACTCCACCATAGGTTTGCTGTGTGTCCTTGAGTAAGCTCCTTCCCCTCTCTGGGCCCTGTAAAGTGAGACCATCAGGCTTCTCTATTCCTCCTTTAAGGGGTATGATTTGGGCCTCAGTGCCTAGACTGGCATTATCTCAGCCCCTTTTTAAGATATACTGGGATATTGGGGACTTTTACCTTGCCAGTTGGGGTAACAGGGCTTGGGTAGAGGACCAAGTTCTGGTACTGACTAGTCTTGAGATTATGAAAAGCACATGTCAGGGTGTGGTGGGACTTGCCAGGGCATCCCCGCTGGGCCCACTCCCTTAACTGCACCCTGAGACCTTGAGATTTGGCAGACAACATCCAACATCGGGAGAGGGTCGGGGGGAGCACAGCTTTTGCAGTTCATGAGATCTGGGTTTGAATTCCGGCTCTGCCACTTATCGTTGGCTACCCACTTTCCTCACCTGTAAAATAGGGGAGGGGACACTTTCCTCCTAAGGTGGAGGTGAGGATGAAATGTGTGCATTTTCCCCCAGCAACCCACTGACGCTTAGCAGGTCCCCAGTGGCGTGCATGGGTCTGTTGAGTGTGATGGGGCGGGGGTCAGAGAAAGCTCTGGAAGCCTTGCCAGCAGCCCTGGAGGCTGAATCCAGAAATAGAAGACCCCAGAGAGAGAGGCTGCTGATGTCCAGGCTGAGAGGCCACACTGAGCTGGCAGCGTGAGCCTCCCCTCCCTCCCGGGCCTGTTGGCTGCATAAATTACTCGGCAGCCTTTGGGCTAATTTTACCTTCTTGGTTTTCATGAATCATTTCCCATCTGGGGGCGTGTGAGAGAAATGGAAACAGCTCTGCCAACTGGATGCCCGGGCGCCAGCCGCAGAGAAAGGCCCGTGGTGAGCCCTGCTTGCGTGCTCTCAGATGCAAGGGCAGGACAAGGAGGCACCCCAGAAAGGGCCCCTGAGGGCCAGCTTCTTCCAGCTGTGTCCCTGTGCCTTTGGATTATAATAATTTGGGGTGAATGAGCCACAGCAAGTCCTCAGGCTGGAATTTGGGCCAAATCTAAAGGAATTTGGAATCAAATGATTTTACCATGATGATCCGTAGGGTCTGGTTTTTTTCTTTGTTTGTTTGTTGTTGTTTTTTTTGAGGGCAGTGTCATTGGCGCTCGTATGTGGAACCGAATCAGGGCCGCTGGCTTCCCAAGCCAGCGCTTAACCACCGCGCCACTCAGCCGGCCCCGGTAGGGTCTGTTTTGACCTCAGTAGTGGAGTGGTTAGGAGAGAGACCCTTGTGACCTGCTGGGGTGCTTGTTTTGGCACAGCTCTGGAAGTTTGCACGATGCTGAATAGTCACAGAATGCCAGAGCCGGTAGATCCTCACAGAAAATCAAACCTAACTGCCTCCTCGTACACGTGGGTACATTGAGGCTCAGAGAAGGAAGCAATTTATTCAAGGTCAGTGAATCAGTGGAAGAGGGGGTGCTACTAGTTATTTACCTACGATTTACCACTTTGCTCACAACAACTCTATTTGACTATTGTTATCCCCATTTTATGGGTCAGTAGTAAAAGGTGGAGCCGCGATTTGTATCCAAGCAAGTCTCACCCCAGAGTCCACGGTCTGACTTCTGCACCAAGCTGCCTCCTGCCAGTGGGCGGCAGGGCTGCTGTGTCCCCTCCCTTCATGCCTCTCCCACACCCCTGGGAGTGGGTTTGCAGGGTCCCCGTGAAGGAGCCCTGGGCTTGCACTCTCTCATTTTCTTTTATTCACCAAGTCTAGTTAGCTCTCTGTATCCTGGGGTTCAGCATCTGTGGGCTCAACCCACCTGGGATTGAAAATATTTGGAAAAAAAAAAGGTTATGTTGTTGCTGACGTGTACTACGTTGGTAGGCCTACATGGTTGCATGTATTAACTTTTTTCTTGTCATTTTCTCTAAACAAGACAACAACTATTTACATAACGTTTACATTGTAGTAAGGGTTATAAGTAATCTAGAGATGATTTAGAGGATACAGAGCGATGTGTCCAGGTAATATGCAAATGCTGTGCCATTTTACATAAGACACTTGAGCATCTGAGGATTTTAGTATCTGCGGGGGTCCTGGAACCAATCCCCTGAGGATACTGAGGGGCAAGTGTATGTATTTATTGAGCCCCTACTGGGTGTCAGGAACTGTTCTGGGCACTGGAGATTTGGAATAGACAGAGTAGACAGAGTCTGGGAGGCCAGCGACGTTCCCCACCCAGCACCCCCATCTCACCTGTGTCTGGGTTCTCACAGGACAATGTCTACACAGCATTTTGGTCTCTGCCACGCAGGCTGCAAACTCAGATGCCCAGCCTAGGTAGGGAACACACCTGGGTGACAGGCTGGCTGGAGGTCTGGAGAATAAGTGCCCTGAGCGGGGCCATCACCCCCCAGCTCCAGAGAACTCTTACCACATGGGACTGCCTGCCTGGTGTTCCTAGTGCTTCTGATTTTCCAGAAAAGCCGAACATCCGTGTTTTCACATGAAATCTTCTGTTTCTCCAAAGTTGGCAACTAAAGCAAAAATAAAAATTGGGAAAAAAAACAAACCACACACACAAAAAAGCACAGCTGCCAGTTTGTAACCTGTGGATCCTTTCTTCTGCTGCCTCCCTACGTCCCTGTCTCTGGCTAGAGCAGATTCTCATTCTAATTATCACTCAGTGGCCACCTCTCCCAGGAAGTCCCTTTACTCCCTGCCAGGGAAGACCCTGCTCCACCCCCTACTTGCAGTTTGTCACCCCTCTCCCCCATCCTAGCCTGCTACCGTGAAGTGATGGAAAAGGACTTAGGCTTTGACTTAGACTCCAGGCAGCTGCTGTGCAACCATGTTCAAGCAACTTAGCTTCTCTGAGCTTCTGTGTCCTATCTGAAAAACTAGTAAAGTAAAACTGTATTCACTAGGTTGTTGAAAGAACCAAATACAATCAGACAGAAGCTCAAGGCAAGCAGGATTAGGCAAAAATAGAATGTATGGGCTCAGCAAAGTGAGAAAGCCAAGAACACCACAGCTTCAGGCACAGTTGGATCCAGGGCTCACACAGTGACATCAGGACCTGGTCTGTCCATCTTGCTCTGCGTTCTTCTGTACTGGCTCTGTTCATAGGCAGTTTGCTGTATATGGTGGCACAGTGGCTGGCTGCTAGCAGATGCACGCTTACATTGTATTCTTTCAGCAGTCCCTCTTCTCAGCAGATTCCTCTAAGCCTCCAAACGCAGCTCTTGATTGGCTGGGCCCCATACTCTCCCCTGCACCGTTCACCATGACTTGCCAATAGGAACGCTGATTGGTTGGTCCTTGGTCATGCTCCTTTGTCAGAATGGAGTGTTTGGAGAGGGGGACTCCCCAAGAACACCAGGGGGCTTGGTGCCAGAAGGGGGAATGCACGCCAACGGGAAAACCTACAGACATTGTACCCAGGCCGCAAGCCTCGTGAGGGTTGGGACCTAGTTCATTCCAAGGTTCCCAGCACCTAGGACAGTGCCTGGCTCTCCATAGCACCTGAATGCATGGCGAGTGAATGAGTGGATATTGTCTATGGTGCATGTGGGACGCGTTGCACAGAGCCTGGCATTAGCCACATCCGGGCCCCTCCTGCCTCCATCATGGAGAACCGGGATGAGGGCCTTCCATCCTTGCCAGGTTCTCCTCCCTAGTAGAGTGTCACAGTTCCACAGTGCCTCCTCAGTGCTGAGCCTATCAGCTTGGCTGGAGACGCCCCAGAACACTGTTTGGGCAAGCTTGACATACAGTAATTAAGATAATTAGCAATCACACCACCTTAGTTATCATTCTCAGAAATCATCTCATTCTTTTTTTTTTTTTTTTTTAAGATTTTATTGGGAAATTGGGGGAGGGGAACCGACAAGTTGCTGTCCTTTTGTTCTTCAGTCTAGTTGTGGAGGACATCGCCCATATTGGTATTATCATTGCGCTCTTTCCGGGTGAGGCAGTTGCTCGCCGGCGATTGCACGGCTGCTCACAGCAGCTCATGGCAGCTCACGAAAGCGCACTCCAGCTGCCAGCCAGCCCCACTGCAGCCTACGCTGGTGCTGGCGACTCGTGGCAGCCCAGCTCCAGGTGGAGCTGTTGTTCACCATCTTAGCTGTAGAGGGCAGTGTCACTGGCCCTCATGTGGGATCCAAACCAAGACCCTGCTGCTCAGAGCTGGCGTCTCAAGCGAACTCCTAACCAACACGCCACTCTGCCTGCCCTCATCACATTCTTTGTATGTCTTTTTATTGCCTGTGCCCAGATAATTTACATTTGTTACTCTTTTGAGATTGAGCTGCTGGCAGAGCTTCAGTTTCATCAAATGTAAAAAGGGGACGTGATCCATCCTGCAGGGTTGTAAAGAGGATTAAGTGAGATAATAAAATCGTGGGATACCTAGCACAGGGCCTGGAGCAAAGTAGATGCTCAAGAAAGGCCAGGTTCCCTTTTGAAGCCCTTCAAATCAAGGTTTGTGTGAGCCCACATATACGAGCCTTTTTATGAGTACGTAGGAGGAGATACCCCATTAATTCTTAATAAATGGCCACTCATGGCACATGCAGAGGCACGGACACACCTACATGCACACAGTCAGGGAAGAACCCCGATCTCATGACTCCGTGGAGCAGCAAGAGTTTTACTCCCAGCACACAGACAGCAGGGCCGTCAGCATGGTAGCCCTGGTTGCCCTGCACCCAAGTCCCATGGGTCACATGACAGACCCAGATGTGACTGTGCAGACAGTGGGTTACACGGCACCATAACTCAAGGTGAAGGACTTGGCACCTTTTGTAATAAGCAGTAAACAAGCCAGTTCCCCTTGTGGGGAGTGAACCGTTGCACAGTATTCATGCTGTGGTTGCCTTGACCTACTTGATTCTACAGAAACGGGTCAGGGTCAGAAGATGGTGAGGCCTTACAGTTTGCCATACTGAGCAGGGCGGCTCAGAACCCACGGCGGACCACCTCTCCCATCTCTCTCTCTCTCTCTCTCTCTCTCTCTCTCTCTCTCTCTCTCTCTCTCTCTCACACACACACACACACACACACACACACGCGCGCGCGCGTACGCGTGCCTGAAATGGTGGCCTGGCTGCCTGGTAGTGAGTTCCCTGTTAGAGGTATTCATGTAGGCTTGGTGGTGATATACCCCATGGCTTCGAGCATCTCGCAGTTTATACTAGTGCTTCTCAGACTCCACTGTGCTTACAAATCAACTGGGCGTCTCCTGTTTCTGGGGAGACTCTGCTGGGGAGGTCTGGGGTGGAGCTTGCGACTCTGCATTTCTAACAAGCTCCTTGTGATGCCCACACTGCTGGTCTGTGGACCACACGCCTTGGGAAGCAAGGATTTAGGTGACTTTTGAAATTTCTTTTAATTCTGAGATTCTGGACACGTCTGGGAGAATAAACAGCCAGTGAGAAGGGCAGGGGCAGGATGGAGGAGAAGGGGATTACAGAACTAAAAGCTGGTGCTGGTGCTGCAGCGCTGGCACAGGCCCACTCGATCCCTGCTGGCCCCACAGCCTTTCTCTCTCCAGACCGTCCCTTCGGGTCCCATGGTGCAGGGAGCTGGACCCTTTTCCTTGTGGCCAAAACACCGCATGGTGTTTCACCAGGGTCTTACCTGGCTAGAGAGAGGCTGTGGCTTCATGGGTCATGAAGAGTGTAGGTGTAAGATTGTGCATAACATCCCAGAGAGAGGCCTGGAGAACAGAGGGCTGGGTGAGGGGCTCTGAACACAGACCGGATGGTAGGGGGTTCCTGTCTCCCGCTGCCTTCCTCTAGGAGGCCTTAGCAAGTCATTTCTCCTCTGAGCCTCAGTTTCCTCATCTAGAAAGGAAGGACTTGGACCAGGAGGTCTAGGTGCATCCTTTCAGCTCTAACAGTCTGTAGGAGGCAGGAAGATGTGAGAGCACACTGTTCCCAGCTGTACCCTTTAAGAGCCACAAGCATGACTTGGGGGGCAGATCTTGGGGGCAGATTGCTTTAACTCTCCGCCTACTGCATTAGCATCATGGGGTAGCTTGCTGAGGAAACCAGACGCTGTGTTAGGTCTCTGGCACCTGCCTGGCACTGGCAATCAGTCAGTACCGGATGAATCTCCATATCCAGGCCTCTTTCATTCAGGACCGTTTCACCTCCCTGCTTTGTCATCTGCAATTGTGGCCTCCCTGGGCCCCTGGTAGCTTCAGCCCAAACACTCTAGACTGCGTGTAGCCTGACCCTGGCCCTCCACAAGCACGCACCCCCTTCTCCCCAAGCCTTATTTGGCTGTGCTCAGCGTGGTGCTTGGAATCCTGGAGCCCCATTGGCCTCAGGGAATTTGTTAGGGCTTCAGGGTCCCCTTCCAGGGGGACAGCAGGTGGCTGGGAGGAGCCCCCTCTGCCTACCCTGCAGATGCCTTCTCCTCTTTTCCTGCTCCACTCGGCTGGCATGCTGTGGGGAGGTGTCGGGGCAGCCTGGACTTATTTTTAAACTCTTACTACTAATCTGTGTTTTTTACTTTTTATTATGCAAAAAAGGTAGCAGCATAGGGCCTGCCGAGTGGCGCGCAGTGGTTAAAGCAGTGGTTAAGCGCTGGCTTAGGAAGCCAGCGGCCCGGTTCAGGTCCCACATATGAGGGCCAGCGACACTGCCCTCAAAAAAAAAAAAAAAAGGTAGAAGCATATAATAAATGTCCATGTACATATCGTTCAGCCTCAATAATGAATAACTTCTAGACATTACTAATCTATTTTTTAAATCAGAAATACATACACCTGGTGGACAATTCGGTGAGAAGTCCCTCTCCCCAGAAGAAGCAGCAGCTGTCACAGCCTAGAGCCATCCTGCACAGTCATAAGCACATACACGTTTGTGTGTCCTTTTTATTTTATTAAAATGGGGCATGCTTGTTGTATATAACACATGTATATAGCTTACTTTGTGTCAGTCACCATTCTAAGTATATTGCAAACATTAACTCATTTATTCCTTACCAGGTAGAAGCTGTTACTATCCCCAGGCACAGAGAGGTTAGGAAACTCCCCCCGACATCACACAGCAGTAAGCAATGCAGTTGGGAGTTGAACCTTGGAAGCCTGGCATCAGAATCCATGCTCTCAACCACCATTTTCTGCTGCCTCTCCAATTACAGTGGTCTTTCCCTCGATTTTGTGTTCCCCACCAATATGTAATTCATTTAACAAATGTCTATCGTGTGCTTCCTTTGCACCAGGCACTGTTGTAGTGGCAGAGTGAACAAAAAAGGTAAACATCTCTACCTTCCTAGAGTTGACATTCTAGTTGGGGAGATAAATGGCAAATCAAAGACATGAGTACTACATACATTGGGTGGTGAATAGTGCTTTGAAGAAAAATAAGGAGGAGTAGAAAGTATAAGGAGGTTGCAATTTATATAAGTGGCCAGAGAATGTGACATTGAGTAAAGGCCGGAGGGCATGAGGAAGCGAGCCTTTGTGTAACTTGGCTCTTGGGGAAATGCATTCTGTCCAGGCAGAGGGAACAGCCAATGCAAAGCCTCAAGACAAGAACATGCTATGTTGCAGGCTGAGCAAAACAGCTCCCATGGCTGTGGAGGGAGCGAGGGGCTGGGGCGAAGGCGGGAGGCGAGTCTCTGAGGGAACAGAACGGGGCGGACTGTGTCTGTCTAAAGAGCTTTGCTGTTTGCTCTGCGTGAGATGGGACACTGAGGTGGGTTTTGCAGGGGGCCATTCAATCTGACTTAGGTTGTATCAGGTTCACCCTGACTTTGCAGTGGAGAATGGACAGCAGGGGCCTAGTGGAAGCAGGGAGACAGGCTGTCCCTACAGCCCTTCAGGCCAAAGGGAGAGGAGTGTCAGACCAGGGTGGTGGCCGTCCAGGAGGGTGTGCAGTTTGTTCCACTGCTTTCTTTGAAACAGCTGCCTGGTATGTGTGGATATGCTATCATTGATTTAACTAGCCTCCAGACAGGCACATTGGTTGTGTCCAGCTTTTTGCTATTTCAGACGGTGTTACAATGAATACTCTTACACGTGTGTCTTGGAAAAATTTCTCAAGTGAAATTGCAGGATCGAAGATTCCCAGTGCCAAATTGCTCCCCATGGAGGTGCCAGTTTGTGCTCCCATGAGCAATGCATGAGGGAGTGCTTAGGTTATAGCTTCAGGTCAGGTTTCGGGTGTTGGGGACGTGGAGGGGCTGGGGGTGAGAAGTTGCAGGCCCACCCGACTGGCCCCTTTGCAGGCCAAGGCACCAACGAAGTGGATACTGTACAGAGGCACAGTCTGAGTTTTGGACCCAGCCAAGTGGATCCATGGGGAGGTGCGGCCCGAACCTTTGGTAGGGCAGTAAGGATGGCTATGGCTGCACGTCATAGAAACCCTGTCCTCGAGGGGCTTGGTAACAAGGAGGTGTAATAGGAAGTACAGCAGTAGGGCTGATTCCAGGACTAGTTGATTCAGCACTTAACCAGGTCAGTGAAAGTCCCCATCTTTGTGATGTTGTCCGACGCCAACTGGGATCCAACAGTTCAATTCGAAAGCTAGCTAACCAGAGTTAGCATAGCGCCCACAGGTGGGGGGCTCAGTCCCACAAAACTGTCCCTACTTCAGACTCCAGTCAGAAGTTCTGGGGTACCCGTGCTTTGTGACCCGTGGGTTGCCAAGACCCTCCTCCTCAGATTCTATAATTTGCTGGAATGACTCACGGAACTCAGGAAAGTGCTTTACTTTCTAGTACCGTTTATTATAAAGCATACACCTCATGAATAACCATATGGAAGAGATGCAATGGGCAAGGCGTGGGGAGAGGGTCACGGTGCTTCCATGCCCTCTCCGGGAGCACCATTCTCCCTGCACCTCCACTCTCCCAGCACTACCTGCCAGGAAGTTCTCTGAATCTTGGTCAAGAATTTTTGAGGCAATCTATGGAGTGAGAGAAAATATTTGTAAGTCACACTACTGATAAGAGATTAATATACAAAATACATAAAGAACTCATACAATTCAATAGCAAAACCACAAACAATCTGATTTAAAAATAGACACAGGAGGGCCAGCTGAGTGGCGCGGTGGTTAAGCGCTGGCTTGGGAAGCCAGCGGCCCCGGTTCGGTCCCACATAGGAGGGCCAGTAACACTGCCCTCAAAAAAAAAAAAATAAAAAAAAAATAATAATAATAAAAAAATAGACACAGGATTTGAATAGGCATTTTCCCAAGGAAGACCAGATGCAAATGGCCAACAGGCACATGAAAAGGCACTCAACATCACTCATCATCAGGAAAATGTGAAGCAAAACCACCTGAGATATCACCTCACACCTGTTAGAGTAGCTGTTGTCAAAGAGACAAGAAATCAGTGTTGGCAAAGATACCATTTTGTATAAAGGTTCCTCAAAAAATTAAAAATAGAACTATAATATGATCCAGTTTCACTTCTGGGTATTTATCTAACAGAAACAAAAAACGAGCTCAATGCCTCCCCATCCCCCTACCCCCACCCCGGGACTCTCCCACGTGTAAAAGCACATACCTGCAGTTTACTTAAATATTCTGTAAGTGCTAAAACTGTGGAGCAGTCAGAACTATTCTGTACATCAGGCTGTAACTCTCCAAATCTTTCATGTTGAAATAAAAGTCTTAAAAAAAAAACAAAAAACTAACTCAAAAAGATGTCTGCACCCCCATGGTTATTGCAGCATTATTTACAATAGCCAAGACTAAGTGTCCATGATGTATGAATAAAGAAAATGTGGTGATTTTATATATATATATATATATATATATATATATATATATATATATATATAAAATGTAATATTAGCCATAAAAAAGAAGGAAATCCTGCCATTTGCAACCACATGGATGGACCTTGAAGGCATTATGCTAAGTGAAATAAGTCAGACAGAGAAAGACAAATACCATATGTCTCACTTACATGTGGAATCCAAAAAACAAAACAAAGAAACTCATAAATACGGTGGGATGTAGGGAGTAGGCGAAATGAGTGAAGGCAGACAAAAGGTGTAAACTTCCTGTTAAAAAATAAGTTCTGGGGATGTAAGGTCCAGCATGGTGGCTATAGTTAATAATACTGTATTGTGTTTTTGAAAGTTGCTAAGAGAGTAGATCTTTAAGAGTTCTCATTACAAGAAAAAAACAATTCAATAACTATGTATGGTGATGTATGTTTTGTGGTGATCATTTTGCAATACATACAAATATCAGATCAATATGTTGTATACCTAGAACTAGTATAATGTTATATGTCCATTATACCTCAGTAAAAAAAAAAAAAAAAGAACTTTTGTAGAGCCCAGTCTCCAGGCCCCCTCCCCTCCCAGGAGGCCAGTGGGTAGGGCTGAAAATTCTAACTCTAATCGCTGCCTTTCTGGTGACCAGACCCATCCTGAAGGTACCTAGAGGCCCCATCCTAAAACACCTCATTGGCATAAAGTCAGGTGTGATAGAAAAGGGTTCCTTATAAATAACAAAAGACACTTTTATTACTTGGGAAATTCCAAGGATTTTAGGGTCTCTGTTCCAGGAACTGGGGACAGACCAAATATATTTCTTATTACACCACACCTTCCCTCTGCCCTGCTTTCCTAGCTTCATCTTGAGGTCCTTCCTGGCAAGCTCCCCCCTTTTTTTTTTTTTTCAACAATGGCTGCGTGCTTTCTCATGAAGTCATAAAATAAAAGTCCTCCCCTTCCTTTGGATGTGCCTAAGTAGGTCAGGTGCCCAACCTTGGAGGGAGATGTCAGGTGCTGACTATTAAAGGCCAAGCTCATGATCTAATCATTGGGATGGGGATGGTATTACTATAATTGGCTTAGATTAATCCGAGCCCACTCATGGAGCTGAGGGTAAGCCCAGCTTCTCCTGCACCTCCGTAGGTTCTGTGAGGGGGGTGTGACATCTGAACAATGTCCAGTTCTGTTAGCGGGGAGGAAAGGGTGAATGGGATCCAGGTAAGCCACCAGTGTCTACTGTGAGAACCACACACATAATAAAGGTGCCACCCTTGCCCACCTTCTCCACTTGACTCACAAACCTTTACAGTGCTTCTCCCAACTTCTTTGTATCAAATTCTTGCCAATGATGGAGTTACCTTTAAAAGGTTCTGCAGGAGGGACCACCTGGGAAGCCTGTGTTCTACTGCCCACAGGTGCTCAGTGAGGACTGCTCTGCAGATGAAGGTGTGAAACTCCATCTGCCAGTTCCTCCAGATGTGAAATCGGGGGCTGGTCAGGGTCCAGTGCTCCCCCGATGGGAGTTCTTTGCCTTTAGGGCCCCTGCAGATTTTTGTTGGTTTGTTTCTATTTACATAAACACATATAGAAAAATGCACATATTATAAAAGGGTGGGGAGCTAAAAAAATTATTCTTTTCCTCTCACCTTCTAAGTTCTTCTAGCTTGGCTGGTAATCAAATTAACAGAGACAGATTAAAAGGCAAAAATACTCAAATGCATGGGCAATTCACATAGGCATAATATTAGGTTGTCAGAAAAGTCCTGACGCATTTTTGCAACGAAAAACATAGAAAAAATACGTCATGACTTTTCCGACAACCCAGTAATTATAAAGACACTGAAGCAACATTGGGTATATAAGACATTTTGGACAAAGAAGAAAATGGGGGACGGGGTATTAGATTTCAGCAGTGAGAACAGGTGGTTGACAGGTAGTTGAGGAATAGCGGAACATACATGGCAGGAAAATTCTTGTTGGACAGCTCAGAAGCAATGGCACACGAGGGGTATCTAGCTAACAGGCTTGGAGTCTTCCTGACTAATGCTGGGGTGAAGATCCTTAAGGTGGTTAAGCCAAGGTTCCCTTCCCAAGGCAGGCTTTTCTGTCTGACTCTCTTGGGCAGGAAAGGAGAGGGAGAGGGCCAAACGTTCTTTCTGAGCCTCTTGTTTCTTAATAAACACCTTAAAATCAATATCCCAAAAGGCAGCGTCAGGGTGGCAAACCTTTGGTTCCTTTCAAAAGCATGGTCAATATATTTTCACAAACTTCACACACCCAGGGTACCAGCATCAAGATGAAGAAATACAGCATGACCAGCACCATAGAACCTTCTTTCTGCCCCTTTCTAGTAATTCCCAAGGATAACTGCTAACATCTCTGCTTCTAACACCCTAATTCTGCCTAGTTTTTAACTTTATATAAATTGAATTATATGGTGTGTACTCTTTGGGGTCTCATTTCTTTTCTCAGCTCTATGACTTACCTACACTATAGCATGTTGTTCTAGTTTGTTCCTTCTCATTTCTGCATAGTCTTCTCCACCACACTATTTTTAAAATATAAGAGAAGCCTGATGAATATTGTACAGTTTCCTATTAGTTAATATTGATCGGCAGGACAAGTGAACGAGCATGTCACATTTCTTTGCTTTTGCTTAGAAAGATAGCAATTACCAGTGTTCAAACCCTGGTGATCACACAGCACAATAGGAAAAAGGAGGAAAATGAATGAATGACTACCCAATGCATGCAGTCTGTTTGGTGGAGAAAATCTTTCAAAATGGGAACCATAAAGAAAAATAAAAACAGAAGTACTCTGTGGTAGCAATACTGGGGCCCTTATTGCAATCAATTAATTGACTGATTCGTTCATACATCAAATATGCATCAAGTGCCACTTATATGCCTGGTATTCAGTCTCCAGTTTGGGTTCCTTCTGACCCATAACCAACTGTTTGGATCCCAGCATCTGATGATGAGTAACGATGGGAGAACCTTAGCTATCTCTCTAGCAATTCCTAAACTAAATGAATATAAAGAGTTCCTTTAAAGAATTTTTAAGCAACATTTTTTTTTCTTATAAGCAAAAAGAAACAGAAACTCTCTTCTTAACATTACCTCCCCTCCCAGCTAACCACTAGTGATCGATAACCCAAAATGCACCCTCCCAGACCTGTGTGTGCAAATTCATATGGCTACACATATATAGTTTAAATGGTATTCTTTTGTATCTATCTTTTTACAATTTTCATTTTTTTAAAAAACAGGCTATTTTTTAGAGCAGTTTCAGGTTCACAGCAAAATTGAGAGGATAGAACAGTGAGTTCCCCTGCACCCCCTGTCTCACACAACTCCCCAAATAGGGACCTTCCATCCCAAAGCAGTACATTTATTACATAATCTAAATTGACACATCATAATGGCCCAAAGTCCATAGTTTGCATGAAGGTTCACTCTTGGTGGTGTACGTTCTGTCGATTTAGACAAATGTGCAATCACATGTGTCCACCATTTACAGTACCATACAGAGTAGATTCAGTGCCCTAAAAATCCTCTGTGCTCCTGCTGTTTCATCCCTTCCAACCCCTAACCCCTGGCACCCACTGATCTTTTTATTGTCTCCATAGTTTCGCCTTTTCCAAAATGTCATAGAGTTGGACTCCTACAGTAGGCAGCCTTCTCAAATTGTCTTCTTTCACCTAATAATAACTTTCATTTTTTAAAATCTAACAATATATTGAGTATGCATTTCCATGTCAATAAATATAATTCCAAAGCATTGTGAATTGCTGTCTAGTATTTCACTGTGCTGCATAGTAACTTCTCTCCTATTTTTGAGGCTTAACATTATTTCCTGTTTTTTTGCTACTAAAAATAGTGTTGTAGAGGACAGCCTTGTGGGTAAATCTTTGCACACAACTTAATTATGTCCTTAGGATAAATTCCTAGATTGGGGATTGCTCCTACTAAGATTTTGCTCTTTTCAAGGCTTTTCATATGCATTGCCAAATTGCCCTCCGGAAAGAATAGACCAATTTATATTCCAACCAGTAGGGCATGTAGAGTATTTCCTGCATCCACTTGCCAACTCTGAATTTGTATTATTGAGATTTTTAATCTTGGCCAGTTTAACAGAGGAAAAATGATCTTTATTTGTTTAAATTTATATTTATTTGAGTATTAAAGTTTTACAGTTTTCCAATAAAGCATATTGGCTATTTGTCTTTCTTTCTTTGCAAATTGCTTTTTCATACTATTTTCCATGTCTTCTATTGGGATGACCATCTTAATAGTATAGGTTTATTAAAACTGTTTTTCTATAAGGGTATTAACTTCTATGAAGGCCCTCTTTTAATGTCAAAAAATTTTCACCAATGTGCCCACCTGATATCTGTTGTAGTTTTAAAATAATAAATAGAATGAATGGTAATAAGAACTAATATTTATATAGTGCTTATTATATGCCAGGCATTATGCTATGTAAAATA
This sequence comes from Aselliscus stoliczkanus, assembly GCA_033961575.1. Taxonomy (NCBI): domain Eukaryota; kingdom Metazoa; phylum Chordata; class Mammalia; order Chiroptera; family Hipposideridae; genus Aselliscus; species Aselliscus stoliczkanus. The sequence continues at coordinate 121,840,886 of CM066736.1, forward strand.
AACCTATGAGATAGATTCTGATATAAGTCCCATTGGACAGATGAGGAAACCAATGAACTGTGCAGGAGTGGTTAGTTAATTTTCTCAAGGTTACATACATAGCTTGTGAGTGGCAGGGCTGGTATCAGTTGGTTAACAAAACACATGGTGACATAGAGCTTCTATGAATTCAGTATACTTTAATAAATTTGTTTATCACAAAAGTATCTACATACATTTGCAAATCTAGCTTAGGTATAAGTTCAGGGCATATGATTTTTTTCCCTTCATAGGCAGTGCTTGCTGGGCATATAAACTCAACGACTCTGTAATAATTTCATGTTCTCTCCCCTTACCCCCATGGTTTACTGTTAAGAACCATGTTGGACCTTCTATTTCCAGGAAGGGCAAACAGGGGCTCAGGGCAAGGCAAGACATTGCTCTGGGTCACCTAAAAAGTTGATAGCGTAGCCAAGATTGAGACCCAGGGCTCGGGATACCCAGCCCAGGTCCGTGTGTGCCTTGGGCCAGCTCCGTAATCTCCCATCCCTTTGTTATCAGCGAGGACAACAGAGGATGCTGTGGTGGTACCAGAGCAGACCTGTTAGACTTTTATGGTGCCAGCCTCTAGGGAAACCAAGTCCTCTGGCCACACTGGCTGCCGGGCATTCCAGGACCCTGGCACGCTGCCAAGCATGAAAACTGAGCTGCAGGCTCCTGAGCTCCGTTCTGCCCCCTCCTCTGGGTTTGCATCTCATTGCTGGGTTTGCAACATGCCTAATCTCTGCGTGTGCAGACTCAGAGGAGCCAGCTGAGAGGGAGCAGTGCCAGCAGCTTGGAGTCCTCCAGGAGGACTGCCCATCGCCCCTCCCCCTAGCCCCTCACTGGGCACAAAGGGCCACAGCAGTCCGCAGAAACGGTTCCTGAAGCTTGACCTGACCCAGGCCTTACAGTGCCCGCTGAGATGGACTCAATGAATACAGGACACAGCCTGTATTATCATCTCTCCCTTCCTAGATGGAAGTTTATTTGATCCTGCCACATCTCATTTCTCCCTCTCTACACCATCACGGCCTTCCTCAACAGACACAGAAAGGAGTTCTAATGTGCATCAGTCATGCAAGTGAGGTTTGATCCTGGTTCTCCAGGCAGCTAGACTCCTCCAGGAATGGAGAGAACTTTTATTGTGCAGTCAATCAATAGGTGTCAAATAACAACTACTCTGTAACCCATCATGTTTCCCTTTTTGCTTTAGCTGCCAGGAGACTCAGAAGAAAGCTAGATCACTAGCCACCTTAAAACAGGTTCTCGGTACAATTCTTGGTGTCAGTCTTTCTCCATGAGATCTCTGGTTGTTCAATTGACGTGTTGAGTATGAGTTTGTGTTATAAGCCATCACAATTCTTTTACGTGATGCAGGTGGGATGTACTTGAAAAATAAGACATGAAAAGAAGTGGCCTGTAGACATCTCTACTTTGATATACAGATGAACGCTTTTCTCAGAAGGGGACGGTTTTCCCGGGACCATTTAAGACTTAGAAAAATGTCTGTGTGCCTTTTCCTTTCTGTCTCTCTTCCTTCCATCCCTTCTCTTCCTGCTCATCCCCTTGCCTCTGCGCAACCAGTTTAATGTTAATATTCCTTACAAACTCAGAGCACTTGACTCTTTTCAAGGCCTTGCCCCCGCCTTTGTTTCATTTATTCCTCATGGGGATAACCTGGCAATTACGATTATTTCCATTTTACCGGGAAGACACTAAGGCATAGAGAGTTTAAGTGATGTGCCCCCATGGTCACACAGCTTATACTTTACAGTTTATTAGATTAAGGCTCTAGGCCTCATGAGTCTAATCCCATCACACTTTCCACTGCATCTCACTGCCTCTCAATGCCAGCCTTGCCACCCACCTTGCCTGGCAGAGACCACTGAGAGTACATCCAAAGGAGAAGAGGATTCAAAACAATAACCCACCCCCTCTTTTTTCCCTTCTGAGGTGTCTTTTGGAGTTGAGATTCTCATGGGGGTCAGCAGGACATATTAGAGGCAGGCAGTGTATTATGACATGGGTCATTTGGTCATTCATTCATTTGGCAAGTATTTATGGAGAGTATACTGAGACAATGCTGAGACCAGGGTAAGGCAAGCAAGGCACCTAGGGTGAAAAATTTAAGGAGGCTCTCACTCTCAGGTACCATTCCTGCAAGTGCATGACCCTGAGAATGGGTGCCTCCTTCAAGTTTATGCCCTACCTCCTTGCTTGTCTTTAGCTAGTTCTGCCCTGGTGCCAGGCACTGTTACAAGTGCTGGCAATTCAATGGGGAGCAAAAGAGCCTGCACTGCACCCTGTCCTTGGGGAGTTTATAATCTATTATGGGAAAAAGATATCAAATATTCTGGCTAACTTAAGACTGTTCTAAGTGTGACAAGTGCCATGAGGAAAGGGACATGGAGCTGGAGAGGGTTTTATGGATTGGAGAAGTGAGGGCTGAAGGATGGGAAAGAGTTTACAGGTGTGTGTAGGTGGAGGGCACAGCAGGTTTACAGGCCCTGTGTCAGGGTGGAGCATGGCACACAGGTGGGGCTGGTGGAACAGAGAGGCCAGAGCAGGACAGCCCAATGCAAAATGGTCCCAAGCAGTCTGTTTCTAATATAATGCCAGAGCATGCAAATGATTGGAAAAAAAAAAATCCAATCCAGTGGAGAGAATTCAACCGCCTCCTGCCCCCCCGCCCCCCCTTAACTATATCCCTCTTGGCCACCTTTCTGATCTGAGTTGGTGCCTCACTGCCTCCAACTCATTTCTGTCCATTTTATACAGCACTGTCTGTGATAGAATCTACTATTTGCCACATTTTCTAGATGAAATGGAAGCACAGAGAAGTTAGATAACCTACTGTCTTAGTTAACTCGGCTGCCATAACGAATAACCACAGACTGGGTGGCTTAAACAACAGACATTTCTCACAGTGCTGGAGACTGGGAAGTCGAAGGTGCTGGCTAATTTGGTTCCTGGTGAGGCCTCCCCTGCTGGCTTGCAGACTGTTACCTTCCCACTGTCCTCACCTAGAGAGAGTGAGCTCTGGTTGGTGTCTCTTCCTCTTATTAGAGCACCAGCGCTGTACTGGGTTAGGGCCCCACCCTTATGACCTCACTTAACCTTTATCACCTCCTCAAAATGCCAGTCTCCTAATGCAGCACACTGGGGCTTAGGGGGAGGAGGCACAAACACTCAGTGCGTAACACCTGCCCGCGGGCACATAGCTAACTGGTGGGATTTGATTGGCAGGCAGTGCTGCCCTGGAGCCCAGGCTTCTAACCATTAGATGTAACTGCCTCGGGATGCTTGGGTATGAATGTTGCCTTCCAAATGAGAAGTGCTCCTCAGGGCAGGGATGTTCAGTGATTCCTTCCAAATCCACAGGGTCTGCCATGTGGGCTGAGGTCCCAACCCGGTCCGGTGATCCCTCTGGAAGAGGACTGGGCTGAGGGTATATGGCTTGGAGGTAAACCAGACCTGAAACTTCACGCTTGAATTTGGGGGTTCACCTGTTTCCAATTGACCCAGAGCGGGGCCTGCCTGGGTCTCCAGACTTGACCAGGAATGGACTGCGTGTCCTTGGGCAAGTCACTTGACACCGTCCAGCCCTAGGTTCCTGCCTCTGTGACCCCTGCTCTCTCACGGGACTGGGGGCCATCCATGGGATATGAGGTCGGTCAAGCACCAAGCTTGGAGCCCCTGGTCCACGACTGCCAGGAGGCAGGCTGGCTGCAGGCGGCCGGCCCCCCACTCTAGGCCGCGCAGGTGGGGAAAGGGACACGCGCGCGGTGCGCGGCCGGCGAGTCGGGCGGCGGAGGCCGAGAGGGCGCGCGCGGTGGGCCGCTTGTGCCTTTCGCAGACCCGCTCCGCCACCGGCCGGGCCGCAGGACCCAGCCTCCTCGGCGCTCTCACCCGCACCAGACGCCTGCCCGGCGCCCCCGGCCCGCGCGGGGGCCGAGCCCGCAGGAGGGGCTGGCATTCCTCCCAGGGGGCCCCCTCCTGCCGCCGCTCCCGGGCGCTCGCTTCCTCCCGCGCCCCGCGCGCCCCCCTCCCGGCTGCCAGCCAACTGCGTGCCCCCGGGGCCGGCAAGCAGCCACATGCCCCCGCAAGGAATGCCGGGCCTGCCGGGCGGGGGGCGGGGGGCGGGCGCTGGGCAGGGCCGGGCCGGGAGCGCCCCGCCGGGAAGGCTGGCGAGAGGGAAGGAGCCAGCGCGCGCCCTCGCCCGGCCTGCGCGCCGCCCCGGCCTGGTCGCGGCGTCGCACACTGGGCCCGCCCGGCACGCTAACGGGATGACCCGCTGACTCCTGGGTCTGGGGGCGCCCTGCGAGCTGGCCCGGGGCGGCTCGGCCCAGCCCGGGCAGCCTCTGCCCCCCTCCGCGCGCCCCCCGTCCCGGCCGGCTCGGAGGAGGGGGCAGGCCGTCATGTTCCCCCACACCCCTCCCCGCCGCCGCCGCCGCCGGCTTTGGGGCCCCGGTGGGGAGCAGGGGGCTGATTAGCCGAGGAGCAGGGGTGTGGCCAGCGGGGCCCCGGGTAGTGAGTCACACACGCTGCTCGCCCAGTCCCGGGGCGAGCACGGTCCCAGCCCGAGCTGCTGCGCTGCCCTGGCCCCGAAGAGTGTCGCGGGGCTTGGCATGAGGACCCTGGGGTGCCAAGGGAGGGGCTGAAGCCCGGCGCTGTGGTGGAGGAGGGCGGTAAGCACATCTGGGGAGACTCCCCTGGAGAGAGCAGGGTGGGGCTTGGAGTCAGGGCCAGCCCACACCGAGACCCCCAGGCCCCGCCTGTACCTGCTGTGAGCTGGCAAAGCGGGCCTGGCTGCATTCCCTGGCAGCCCCTAGACCAGGGGCTGCGCAGCCGGTCGCTGAGGGCGCATTTCATTTGCCTGCCCCCCTTGGCCCCAGCTGGACTTGAGTGGATCCCTCCCCTGCTCCCCACTGTAGAATTGTGTGCTAAGGCTCCTGTGGGTTCCTCATACCCTTTGCCCTTTGGTCTTGGGGCCTAGGCTGTGCAGCCCTGCCTCCTGGCCTGAGCTGCCCCTGGCCACTGACCCCATGGGGCTGGTGGCTCCAGTCATCCCCAGGACCAGCCCGGGATAGAAATGGTATTTCCTCTTGGCGGGGCTACAGCTGTTTTTGTTGTCTGTATTCTCAAGCGCTTCCTCTGGGGATGGCAGGGAGGGTAACCAGACTCCACGGGACCCCCGATTGCCCTCTCCGCCACTCACCCCTCTTCCCCCTGTCTCTTTGATCTTCTTCCTGTGCTGGTCCCGCCTTCCGTCCCCAGGACAGAATGACTGAGAACATGAAGGAGTGCTTGGCACAGACCAAGGCAGCCGTGGGGGACATGGTGACCGTGGTGAAGACAGAGGTCTGCTCACCACTGCACGACCAGGAGTATGGCCAGCCCTGGTGAGGCCCGTGTGTGGGGACAAGAGAGGGAGAAGTGGGAAATGGCTGGGTTGGGTTGGTGGGAGACCCTGGGGGAGAGTTCCCATTCTCTGCCCACCGCCCTTACCCTGCTTCAGACAGCTCCTGGGACCAGGGGTGAGTGCAGGCTCTAGAAAACCCCAAGCAGTGCCCCGTGAAAGCCTGGGCCTTGGTGTGTCAGGACTCCTCCCTTCCCACTACACGCTGCACTGAATGGGCAGGCTGGCTGGGACTCCATTACCTGCCCCACATCCCCATGGCCTCCTGGCCAGGTCATTGGCTTCTCTGCCCACCAGCCTCTCCCTCTCTGATGGCATCTTTGCTTTCTTTACTGGCCCCTGTCCTGGCCAGCTCTAGGAGACCAGACCCCTCGGCCATGGAAGTGGAGCCCAAGAAACTGAAGGGGAAGCGTGACCTCATCATGCCCAAGAGCTTTCAGCAAGTGGACTTCTGGTGTAAGTGGAATTTGGAGCTATTTCCTGGGCTACTCCTTTCTTCAACCCCCCAACCCCCCCCCCAACACACACACACCCCATCTCACTTGGGGAATTTGTAGCCATATACTAATGATAGGCACTCATCTATTATGTGCCAGACACGGGTCTAGGCTTCAGATAATTCTCCCCATTAGCCATTGAGGTGGCTGTTATTGGTCCTATTTTCCAGGTGAGGAGACCGAGGCTTGGTGGGGGTTAAGCACCTTGCCTCAGGTCCCGTAGCAGTATACAGTTGCAATTCAAACCCAGACCCATCTGACTCCACAGCATGCTCTTTCTTCTACTTTTTCAAACTTGAAACAAAGGGAGCTAGCTAGCTACTGGCTTCCTTAGTGTTGGCAGGCATGTCCTTGAGCCCCCAGGGAGGGCACTGGGTTATTGCTACTGAAAACTCGGGGGCCTGTGGCTGGCTGGGGTGGAGCCAGGGCTGGAGCTCCAGAGTGCCATACAGTGTGCTTTCCACTGCCCTATGCTGTCCTAGGGTGGGCTTCCCATTAGCCGCTCAGCCTCCTCCATGGGGGTCCTACCTCCCGAAACAACTGAGGCTCTCTTTCCTCCTTCCATCCCTCCAGTCTGCGAGTCCTGTCAGGAGTACTTTGTGGATGAGTGCCCGAACCACGGTCCCCCGGTTTTTGTGTCTGACACACCGGTGCCTGTGGGCATCCCAGACCGGGCCGCCCTCACCATCCCACAGGGCATGGAGGTAGTCAAGGACGCCAATGGGGAGAATGACGTGCGATGCATAAATGAGGTCATCCCCAAGGGCCACATCTTCGGCCCCTATGAGGGGCAGATCTCCACCCAGGACAAATCAGCTGGCTTCTTCTCCTGGCTGGTGAGTGTCCCCTGGGCTGTGCCATGGGAGAGGGTGCCAACGAACATGGAAGGGAACCAGCAGGGGGAGCCATCCTCCGGCCCAGTCTGGCCCAAGAGCTTTTCTGCCATCACTCCTGATGGCGGATGATGGATCTTGCTGCCCTCCTTGCCCCAGCGAAGTGGCTGCAACCCTTGGTGGCTGAGGGCCATGCCGAGGAGCTCACCTGTCAGCAGGCTCAGCAGTGGTGGGGGGATTTCCCTGTGAATCCTCCTATGTGTACCTGGTGGGCCATTCAGTGGCATTTACAAAAGGTTTTACCCAAGTTTTCCTTTGGAGCAGGTGGCTTGAAGCTGGGGCTGTGGGGATGCAGAACATGACATTCAACTAAAAAAGGCAGTAATATCAGGTGCTAGGCTAGGTGTTGGAGGTAAAGCCTTCAACAAGACAGAAATGGTCCCTGCCCTCAGGGAGTGGACAGTCTAGTGGGGAGAGCAGGCATTGGACAAGTACTTACACATGTGGTAAGTACTGAAGCAGGGAACACAGGCTACTCTGGGAACAGTTCAGGAATTTGGGGCCTGGAGCCCAAGTTTATTGTGTCAGCCAACTTTGCTATTTACTATCTAATGTGACCTTGGATGAGTCATTTAATCTCTGTGCCTTTTCTGTAGCAGGATAATCATAGCTGATGGTGAAGATTAAATGAGTCAGTACTATAAACTGTTTTGAACCGCGCTTGCCCTTAGTAAGCATGCAATAAATATCGGCGATTGTTATTATTATTGTTGGCTTATGTGAGGGCTTTGGACAAGATTTCCTTTAGCCTGAAACAGAGAATGAGCAGCAGTAGTGGAAGAGGGGTGGAAAAATGCGCTGTGCCCTGTGCGACAGGGCAGCTGAGAGAGAAGGGCTAGGAGAAGTCCAGTGTAGTGTTAGGAATGAGCCTGAGAGGCAGAGTGGTGAGAAATCAGCAGGGACGAGGCCACGCCGTGTTTCATACGCCGGGGGGTCAGCGCGTCCTTCCTCTGTGGGCTAGGGGGAGCCGTTGAAGCATTTCAGGCGGAGGTGTGACTCAGGTTGCAGAATGGAGACTTGGGATCCCAGGTGGGAGGCTGGGGTGGAGATTTAGGTGAGGAAAGATGGTGGTTTAAACTCAGGTGCTACAAGGGGCCGGCCGAGTGGCACGGTGGTTAAGCGCTGGCTTGGGAAGCCAGCGGCCCCGGTTCGGTCCCACATATGAGGGCCAGTGACACTGCCCTCAAAAAAACAAAAAAAATAAATAAATAAAATAAATTCAGGTGCTAGAGCTGGGCACATCTGAGAGAGATTTAGGAGGGAGAACCCCAACATTTATTGATATATGGAATGTGGAGATGAGGAAGAAGCGTTTTTGAAAATATAAAGAGGAAGATTTATCAAAGATGATTCTCGAGAATCAAGCTAGAACAGAGATGGGGGGACATGGGACAGTAGAGATAGGCAAGCCAGGGCGTAGGAAGATCATTCATTATGCATTAAATAAACATTTCTTGAGGGTCTCCTTTGTGCCAGGCACTGGGCTGGCCCTCGAGTACATGATACTTATCAGACATCAGTCCTGCCCTCATAGAGTTTATTGTGGGGAAGAGGGAATGAATCAAAGAATAAGTAGAAAATTACAACTCTGAAAGGTAATGGAAAAAGTGAGGTTAGGAGGGAAGTAAACAACCAATGGAACTGATGTGGCCAAAGGTTGGTGAAGGCCGCCTGATAGCTGAGCTGTCATTGAAGGAAGAGAATGCCCACCAGGTGAAGATTGGTGAGGGGCATCCAGATGGCTGGAACAGCATGTGCAAAGGCCCTGTGGCAGGAGAGAGCACGGCTCATTTGAGCAATAGGAAGAAGGTTCGTGTACATGGAGTGTAGCCAACACAAGGGCCTGGAGGAGGAGATGGAGGCATGACCATATAGGGCCCAGTGGGCCAAATTGGGACTTTTGTTCTTTTTTTAAGAACAATGAGAAGTTTCACTTATGTTTTGAAAGGGTGACTTTGGCCACAGCCTGGAGAACTGATGGAGGGTGGGGCATCGGTCAAGAATGGGGGCCCAGACCTTGGTTAGAGGGCTGTGGTCATTCTCTCAGTGGACAGTGATAGAGGCCTGGGCTAGGGTGGGGGCAGGGACATGGAGAAAAGTGAAGTGGTTTGTGAACTATTTCAGAGATGAAAGAGATTTGACTTCGAAATAGACTAATTGGCTTAAGTACGGGAGAGAGAAGTGTCAAGAACAACTGCTGCATTGTTCCTTTCCCAACAGATCAGACATGGTGCCTTTCCCTGAGAAATGGGGAATGCCAGAGGGGACTGGGTTCAGGGAAACATCCTGGTTTGAGTTTTGGACTTGTTGAGTTTGGAGTGACATCAAGATATCTCAGTGTCAACAAGTTGATGTCAACAAGGCCGGGGGTGTGGAGGGCATCCCTCAGGGAGAATGGGCTGAGGAAGAGGTGGGGAGGGCCTAGGACTCAGCTTTGAGGAACTTGAACAGGTAGTGGTTCAGAAGAGGAGCTTGAGCCTGCAAGGGAGACAGAGAAAGAGCAGCCTGAAAGGTAGGGAGGCCAGAATGGCCAATAGGGCCAAAGTCCGCTGAGAAGCCAAGCAAAAGAAGGGCTTAAAAATTTCCATTGGAGGGCCGGCCGAGTGGCGCGGTGGTTAAGCACTGGCTTGGGAAGCCCGCGGCCCCGGTTCGATCCCACATGTGAGGGCCAGTGACACTGCCCTCAAAAAAAAAAAAAAATTTCCATTGGATTTCGTACCAGGGAAGTCATTGGTGACTTTAGCAGGAGCTGTTACTGTGAGGCAGTGGTTCCCAGTCCACCCCTGGGCATCTGGCAATGTCTGGAGACCTCTTTGGCCATCACAACTTGGGATGGGGATATGCTATTGACATCTAAAGGTAAAGACCAGGGATGCTGCTCAACCTTTTATAATGCACCAGACAGCCTTCTACCACAAAGAATCATCTGGTCTCAACTGTCAATAGTACTGTGCTTGAGAAACCCTGCAGAAGAGTGATGAGATGGAAATCTTATTAGGATGGAGATGATCGGTATAGTTGGTTCTCGGAAGTTTGATTAGAGATAAGAAGTGGAGGAGAGACATAGGAGATAGGAAGGTTGATGGCTGGAGGAAGACATGGGGTGAAGGGAGTTTGTTAATGAGAGACTGTAACATCCTTAAAAAGCAGCCCAGTGGGGGGAGTCCTGCTAAAGAAATGGAATATAGAATAGAGATAAGGCATGATGGGTAAGCTTTTATATTACCTGAGAAGGTTCAGATGGAGACATTGGAAATGAAAAGGAGGTGGGTCAACATTTTTTCTGCCACTGGAGGGATATCCTAGAGGATTGAGCAGATGGAGGGGGGTAAGTATAATAGGCCAAATAATGCTCCCTCCCCCCGCCCCCACCCAGGATGCCCACAACCTGATCCCTGGAACCTGTGACTGTTTCTTATATAGCAAGAGGAACTTTGCAGATGGGATTATATTGAGGATCCTGAGATGGAGAAATTGCCTAGGACTATCAGGATGGGCCCAATGTAATTATAAGCATGTTTCTAAGAGGGAGGCAGGAGAGTCAGAGAGAAAAGACTGGAAGATGTTCCCCTGCTGGCCTTGAGGATAGAGGAAGGAGCCAGGAGCCCAGGAAGGCAGGCAGCCCCTGGAAGCTAGGAAAGGCAAGGAAACCAGTTCTTCCTTAGAACCTTCATTTCAGCAAGAACCCAGCCTTGCCAACATCTTGATTTTAGGACTTCTGACTGCCCAAATTGTAAGTTAATAAATTTGTGTCGTTTGAAGCCATTGTGTTTGTGGCAATTTGTTACAGCAGCAGTAGGGAACTGATCCAGTGGGCTTCTGTGTTTGGGGGGAACATCTGCTAAAATGTGTGGAGCGGTGCAGAGAGGTGGCCTGAGACAGGAGAACAGAGGGGTGAGTTCAGGTTGGGAGGAGAAGTGTTTGAGGCGCCCATGAGATGGCCGGGTGGAGCTGCCCAGAGGCTCATGGGTGCGTGTGGATCTGCAGCCCAGGGGAGACGCCTGGATATAGGGGAAACGAAGCATGTACATTTATGCAGCTGAAGCCCTGGGAAGGCATGGGCGGTGGGGTCAGTGCTGTCTATGGAGGGTGACAAGCCTGAGGACTGAGAGCCCGCATGGCTCAGGCAGCACCCAGGTCTCGATGTCTTTGGCAGGGGCAGTTTCACAGCAAAAGCCCCATTGCCATGGACTGAGGGATGAGTGGGAGCAGGGGAGAGGGCCAGCAAGGGTTCCTGCCTTGTTTTATAAGTCAGGCTGCTCACTGAGCAATTATTATATGCCCAGTGCATACCATAGTCCTCCTTACAACAGTCCTGCAGGTGGAGGTTGCTGCCTCTCTTAACCTGAGAAGGTTAAGCACCTCCCTACTCTCATAGTTGGTACATGGTAGACTTGGACTTCAAAGAGAGTGCCTCTCCATGATGTCTGAAGGCTTCAAGCAGAGACATGACTAAGGAAGACTGGAGATGGGTCTTGAAGGATGGGCAGAAGTTCACCAGAGGAGGCTGATGGCTGCTCAGCCTTTGGGGAAAATCTCAGCCCTGGAAGGGCTGTTGGGGTCCTCTCCTACCCCTACCAGAGTCTACACCTGGGGACAACCCAGCCAGCCAAGTTGGGATCTGTAAAGCATGCAGCTTCCCCAGGTTTGCAGCCAGAGTGGGTCTGGGGTCTGCAGAAAAGGCAGGCTAGGAAGCACTAGAGTTTGCAACCTGGTCATAGATCAGCTCCACTCACAGAAGTGGGTGTGGCTGCAGTGCAGGGGTGGAGCCAGAGGCCAGATTCTTGGAGGTTCCTTCCTAGGGCCTTCGAGCTGCAGCATGTGGTGGGTGAGGGGAGGGAGTGGCTGGAGGTCCAAGGAACCTGTGGAGACTTTGACCTTTGTGATCCAGAGAAATGAGAGGCATTGAAGGCCTGGAGAGAACAGATGTGCAAAATCGCTCAAGAAAGCAAGACGTGTGTGTGTGTGTATGTGTGTGTGTGTGTGTCTCAGACGATGGTTTCGCTGAATGGCGAGAAAGGGGGAAAAGGTGGGCTTCAGCCACAGCCCTGATTTTGGATGAGGATCCGGAAGCCCCATGTCCTAAATAAGCTTCATTCATTTGTCAAATCCTGTCCCCAAACCATACTCGTTGTTGTCCTTTCTTGACCCTCTACCTGATTTCAAAAGCTCTGGCCCCCATCCAACAGAACACATTTCCTTCACAGCTCCTCAGTGCATACACTCTACTCCAACAGAATGGTGCTAATGGTAAGTGTAGCTGTTAGTGTGTATTGAGCACTTACTCTGTGCCTAGGTCTGGGTGCTCTGCACTTCATAGCATGATCTCATTTGATTGTAGCAATGTCCCTGTGAAGTAGATATGATTCTGTCCACTGCGCAGCTGAGAAAACTGGGGCCTGGAGAGGGTGAGCCATTCTACACGAAGCTAACCAGCTAGTGAGTCACTGTGCAGGGCAGTCTGATTCCAGAACCCGCCTTCTCATTCTGCCTCCTCGCCACCTCCCTTACTCATCCCTTTGTTCCTACTCCCTGGCCTTGGTTGACTCTTCTACTCATCCGTCCTGCCCAACACAAGTGCCCTCCCTATCTCCCCTCAACCAGTGGGAAAGCTGGTCCCACTGTGTGCAGAGTGGTGTAGGGACATCCCATGGGTTTAGATTTCCCTTTTGCACCTTTCCTTCATGGCCTGCTTTTAGAAGGAGTTTTGCACTCATGTCTGGCTGTTTAGAAAAGAAATTCCCCCTCCCCTCCATCTGTTTCTGGTCTCATTAGAAATGATAAGCTCCTCCTATCATTGCCAAGGTTACCAGGCAGCCCTCAGACATGGCACACTGTGACGCTGCAGGCACGAGGTGCTAGAGGAGGGTGTGCAGCCATACACGCACTGGTGAAGAGGCAGAAGAGAGAGGAGGCCAGCATAGTGTCTCTATTTAAGTTTTTTCACTTAGGCCCAGTCTTGTTCCAGAAGGGATTTAGGGCAGCCTAGCAGGATACATGAACTATAACATGATAGCACGTTAAAACCAGGAGAAAGAGAAGAAAGAAAAACAAGGGTGGAGGCCCTAAAATGAAGCCAGGAGTGAGGCTAATAAGGTAGACTGTAATGACCCATATGTGCATTTTTAGCTACATGAGGTCCAAATCTGGCAACCACTGGGAAAAGGCAAGCCTGGTCAGCTACCAGTGCGTCCTGTCCCCAGCCTGAGAAGTCCCAGGTAGCTCCCGAGGAAGTCACCCCTTCTGGGTACTGATACTGGACAGAAAACAATCCAGAGGTCCTTATAAGGAGGACACTGCATGGTGGGGCTGTTCACCAGCTGTCAGTCAGCCTCTCCACCCACCAGACTCCTAATGTTCTGGGGAGAGGCACGTGAAACAGTGTTGCAGTGTTTTCCGTTTCAGTTTCCACCGTAAAATGGAGATTTATTTTCAAACTTCAAATCGGATGTGCAAAAGCTTGTGACAGGCCCTCCAAAACAGTCTGCAAACTCCAGAGTACTTGGGATAGGTGGAAGTGTAAGCAGATGTTTGCAGTGCCACGAGACGTAAGTGCCAATGGGCAGGTTTTACCAAGCGTAGGGAAGGGGAGGGGAGCTCAGGAGGGAAGAACAATGGGCTTGCCCAGGAAGAAAAGAAGGGACATTTGAGACACGTTGGGCTCGTATGGGTGCCCCAGCGTGAGCAAGTGCTTTTCATGTCGGTTTTAATTTCTGTGAACTCTTTATTTTGAAAATTTCCAACCCTGTAGAAAAGTTATAAGAATAGTATTATGAACTCCCACACACCCTGCATCTAGAGTCACCTATCGCTAATGTTTTATATAACAATTACTTTGTATCGCCATACATACCTACAGGCACATGCACACACATCCTTTTTTGTTTGTTTTTCTTCTGAACTGTTTGAGATATAGTCACAGACATCGGGCTTTACGGGCTATACAGTGTCTGTCACCACAACTCCGCTCTTTCATTGTTAAGGCGAAGGGAACCGTCGACAGTACATGAATGGGTGCATGTGGCAGTGTTCCAATAATAAAACTTTATGAACATTGAACAATTTGAATTTCATATATATTTGAAAATCATATAAATAAAATTATATGAAGACAATTTTTTTTCATTCATTAAAAAAACATGAAAACTATGCTTAGCTCACAGGCTGTATTAAAAAAAAAAGATGGGAGCTGAGTTTGACCCTGAGGCAGTAGTATGCTCACCCTTGTCTTATATAACCACAATATAATTATTATATTCAAGAAATGTAACCATGGGTACCATATTGTCTCACTACAATCCATATTTGCATTTTTCCAAGTGCCCCAAGTAATGTCCTTTATAGTTTTTCCCCTGCCCAGGACCTCACTCAAACATCATATATTGCATTTAGTTGTCATGTCTCATTAGTCTCCTTTATTCTAGAACATTCCCCATGCATTGTTTTTTCTCTTTCATAATATCGACACTTTGGAAGAGTCCAGGCTAGTTGTTTGCAGAATGTTCCACAGTTTAAATTTGTCTGATTGTTTCCTCTTGATAGATTCAGATGATAGATTTTTTGGTACAGACGATATTGTGTCTTTCTCCCTGCAGACATCAGGAGGCACGTAATGTCAGTTTGCCTCGTTTTTACCAAATGTTTTTAGCAACCATTGAGGAGTCTTGCTTGTATCAATTATTATGCATGGCTTAAAATGATTTTTTAGCCGTTCCTTCTACATTTATTACTTGACATTCTTCTGTTTACAAAAATGCTCAAACTTCTCCCCTGCCCCATCCCCCATTTAAAAAGTATTTTTAGTATCAGTATGGACTCATGGATTCTTTTTTTTTTCCTTCAGTGTGTTCTAGTCCATTACTGTCATTATTCTTTTTGATGTTTCAATTGCCCTAGATTTGGCCAGTGGGAGCTTGTTCAGACTGGCTTTTTGTTCTTAATTTAGCATTTCCTTACTTTCTGTTGCAAAAAGATGTTCCAGCTATCTCTCCTAGGAGCTCTAATTCATTTTAGTGGGAAATGGTGTTTTGAAACCAGGATCTCTGGGGAACAGGTATGCACATTGTTCCTGGGGTTTCCTTGCTTGTAGGCCTGTAGTAGATTTTGAGGGATGAGTTGAAATCAGTGGCCTATGGAGTCAGGAATTGAGGGAACACGTAATTGCAGACAGTGGACGGAGCATGTACAAAGGCCCAGAGGCACATATATAACATTGAGATGGGGGATGGCAATAGGGTATAGCAGAAGTAGAGTGTGCTTACAAGGAAAAGTGGAAGATGATGCTAGAAAAAACTCACTTTTCTCCTGTTCTAAGATATTATGGATCTGAAGACACTATTGGTTCAATATCAGCTTTTTCCAGGAATAAAAGTAATGTACCTTGATCCCAAGATTACTCATAATACCAGAAGCATTAAATGAACTCAGCTTCTATAACTATTTTATAAATGCTGGCAGTTTGGTTATTGGATCACAAACCAAACCGAAGATTCTCCCCAAATTATTGCGTTGTCGGAAAAGTCATGACGTATTTTTTCGATGTTTTTTGTTGCAAAAAATGCATCATGACTTTTCCAACAAGCCAATATAATATGCTAGTGAACAAGACCTGGCTGGAACTTATTCTGTAATTCGCAAAATCATTATATTGGAACAAAAGTAAAGCATGAAAAACTATTCCAAACTGTCCAGTATTTCCATATAAAACAGCTCCTAACTTGACCTTTGTCCCTTGTGTCCTGAGCACTTCTGTTGCAGTTGTGTTTCTCATTTGTGTTGAGTTCAGGTGACTTTTAGTGTTCATGGGTCCCAATATTATGTTAATTTTATCCTAATGTTACTTAAAAACGTATAAACATAAAGCTAGAGGTTCACATTTCATATAGCTTTTAAATAACTATAAAACAAAAATGGATTTACAAATATAAAATGAATGAGAACTACACAAACCAACAGGATTCAAATTAACGAAGTCAGCTTCATGTGTTGGATGATGTTTTACTGGAACGAAGTTGCTATTTACGAGGTGATTGTGGCGGTGATGACTGAGGCACAGACCCTGGCTTCGGCATGCCTGTGCTCTCGTGCGCCGTGTGATATCTTTATTGTCTTTGTTTGTCTCTGTTTGAAACGCTGGGAAATCTTTTGTTAGTGTAACACCCATGATGTTCCTTGGTCTCTTCTTTGCCAAAATGCATCAGGGACATACTAAGTTTGCATCTATTCTTTCTTCATGGGCTCATGTTAAGTAGTAAGAACCGATGTTGTACAGTCATCTGTTACTGTGTAACAGACTACCTCCAAATTTACTTGCATAGAGCAGGGGTTAGCAAACTTTCTGTGTTAAGGCCTAGACAAAATATTTTAGGCTTTGTGGACCATACAGTATACTGTCACAGCTACACAATTCTGTCACTGTAGTATGACAGCAGCCATAGGTATGACAGGTTCTAATAAAACTTTATGGATACTGAAATTTGAATTCTGTTTAATTTTCATATGATGAAATATCCTTGTTTTGATGTATTTTTAACCATTTGGAATGTACAAACCCTTCTGAGCTGGTGGGCCATACCAAAACAGGTGGTGGGCTGGATGTAGCCTGCAGGCCATAGTGTGCTGACCCCTGGCATAGAGCAGCAATCAGTTATTCTTGCTGTCAACCTGTAGGTGCTGGTTGACTGTGGTTCAGCTGATGTAGCTGGGTGTGGCTGGGCTGCTCTGCCTTAAGCTTCAGTCTGGCGAGAATGGCTCCTCCCCATGGAGCCAGGTCTGCTCCTTGTATGTTCATTCTGGACCCAGACTGAAGGGACAGGGGCTACCTGAGAAAATTCTTCTGCTGGCAAAGGTAGAGGCCCCAGAGGGCAAGCCTACCCTCACTAAGCATATTTCAAGCTTTTGCATGCATTATGTGTATTAGCATCCCATTGACCAAACAAGCCACCTGGCTGTACGTACCCAAGGTCAAGGAGCAAAGAAGGACCTCGGGCCACCTGTAAGACAGAGTCTCCTGCAGAGGCATCTGGCCAGTCATCTGCTAGGGAGGGACGAGAGCTGGGGCCAAGAATTCAGTCTACCACAGTTGCCAACTCAGTCACAGCACGATACTTTTGTGTGGGTGGAAATTTCATGGTGGTTCTTTTATATTATCATCTTGTTAAATGAAGACATTGCATTAAATAGTCTTAGAACTGTTGGATCTTGAGAAGATGTCCAAATACCCTAAGGTTGAGAAACACTAATTTCTAGGAAACTTCATAGCTTTAATAAAGGAGGATTTTGGGTTTCCTAGTGTTTGAAAATTCCTCCAGGAGGGAACTTGTTTGATCTACATCCCTGGAGCCTAATTTAGCACCCTGATGGGTCCTCAGCAAATGCTAGGTAGGGTTGGTACACAACAGCAACAAAAACAACGCATATCCTCGCAGCCATACTATAGGGTAGGTATTATTATCCCTGTTTTGCAGATTGGGAAACTGGGGCTTAGGGGCCAGTTTACTTGTCCAGGGCTACACAGCTACTAGTGGGGCCAGGACTTCAAACCAAAGCTCAGATTCCTAATCTCCAGCTCCAGAAATGAATATCTAAATGAACTTGGTCTTCCCCACACATATGGAAACCTCCTGTTTCTCTAGGGAATACTTTTCAAGCCTGTGGTATAAGATTGTTTCCTTTTCTTTGTCTGATTGCTGCTCATGAATATTGGCAGACTTTGTATTTTAACAACTTTATTGAGATATAAGTCACATACCATACAGTTCACCCATTTAGTGTGTAATTCAGTGGTCTTTAGTATATTCACAGATATGTGCAACCATCACCACAGTCAATTTTGTAACATTTTCATCACCTCAAGAAGAAACTTTTTCTTTTAGCTGTCATTTCACCTCTTCCTCTCCCCTCTTCCCCTGGAAGCCCTAGGCAACCACTAATCTACTTCCTGTCTCTATAGATTTCTCTGTGCTGGACACTTCATATGAATGAGATCATATATAGTATGTGGTCTTTTGTGACTGGCTTCTGTCACTTAATGTTTTTGTGTGTGTGTTTTTTTTTTTGTTGTTGTTTTTTTTGAGGGCAGTATCACTGGCCCTCATATGTGGGACCGAACCAGGGCCGCTGGCTTCCTAGGCCAGCACTTAACCACCGCGCCACTCGGCCAGCCCTGTTTTTAAAGTTCATCCATGATACATGTTGTAGCATGTATCATTTTTTATGGCCAAATAACATTCCACTGCATGGATATACCATATTTTGTTTATCCATTCATCCGTTGATGGCTGGCTGGGTTGTTTCCACCTTTAAGCTATAATGAATAGTGCTGCTATAAACATTTACTTACAGGTTTCTCTGTGGACATATGTTTTCATTTCTCATGGGTATATACCTATGAGTGGTATTGCTGGGTCACATGGTAACTCCATGTTTAATCGTTTGAGAAACGTCCAGAGTTTTCCAGAGCAGCTGGACTATTTTACCTTCCCACCAATAATATATAAGGGCTCTGATCTCCCCACATCCTTGTGGACACATGTGGTTATCTGACTTTTTGATTCAAGCCATCTTAGTGGGTGTGAAGTGGTATCTTCACTTCATCCCAGTGGGTGTGAAGTGGTTTTGTGGATCTATGGGGTTGTTTTATTTGCTTTTCTTCTATGGATGTGCAGATCATATACTGAACAAACTCCATGGAGTGCTTTTCACGTCAGCCCTGTCAACTGCTTCCCTCTGCCATGTTAATCTGGAAGACCCTTCAGATATGTAGCATGATATTGAAACTTTGTTTCTACTATCTCTCCAGCCATTTGAATTTGCATTTTTGCTGCCTCCCAGTTGGGCTGAATTTCCTGGGTCTTTCTTCCATGCTTGCCCCAAGACCCTTCGTGTAAGGCATAACTAAGAGACAGGGTTCGTTCTTAATGCAGGGTCACTTCACTGGCTTTGACAGCAGTGAAATCCGTTACCAAGAACAGTGAGGCCAAGTGTGTTCAGAGTAGGGGGTGGGTGGTCCAGAGGCTAGTTCCTAGGCCAGGTGCCTTTCACAGATGGAGCACAGGAACTTGGAAAGGGAGAGCTATCTGAGTTGGTTACTGGGCTCCGGACTCAGACTTTCCTACCACTTGTGGGAAGTGTGTCTTTGGGCAAGTGACTTGTTCTCTCTGAGTTTTAGTTTTCTCATCCATAAAATGGGGTTGTACAATCTAATGGAACATAGAGCGTTTTTGTGAATATTAATGCTTGTTGCATGCCTGTTGCACAGCAGGCACTGAGCCAGCTTTATTATCTCCAGTTAGCTTCACATGGGTTTCAAGAAGGGCTGGGGGTTGTGAGTGAAATTACAGAATGTAAAACCTGGATGTGGGATTTGGGATTGCATGTAAACATGCCTCATTTACCAGGTCTCCAGGGCTTTGTTGAAATTTGGCAAGAGATAGTTTTAGAATGATAAAAAGGAAGTACCAATTTCATTGTCAGTTAAATGAGGAGGGGGAAAGTTAGATCATGGTTTTTGAGCATTTTTGAGTCACCTAGAAAGTTATACTCATATATCAATATTCCCAAAATGCTGTACACCTTTTAAGGGACGCTTGTTGAAACCTGTCTATGTGCAGCAGGTTAGGAACCCAGCCCTGAATCATCTCAGAGGTCCCCTTCCAGCTTATGTGTTCTTCACTCTGTATTTCTGGCCAGCGCAGAGGCCAGATTTCAAGTTCAAGTCCAAGCCAGCTGCTTTATCTATTTGCATTTCTGTTTGATGGGCTGGGAAGTAGCTGGAGAACAGAGGTGATGCTGTCTGCCTCCTGGGGTCCTGGGAGGAGCATCTGAGACGTGATGTATGAAGGCGCTTTATCCACTGTGAATGGCTTTACAAATCATTTTTGTAACCACTTTGTTCTAAGAGGAGGTGCAGGGCTGAAAATCGGAATGCTTTATGGGTTTGATGGGTTCCTGGAAAGTTGCAAGCGTATCAGGTTTTTGAAAATCCAATCTCCGCAGCATCTGGTTATGTCACCATTTAGGGGAGCTCACAGTGAGTCCTCGATTGCGTCAGACCTTCTATCACAAAGCAGAGTATCCCTCCCTATTAAAAATGCCAATCTTCACCTAGCAAATGTGCTCAAACTAGAAGAAAAGCTGGAAGTTCAGAGAGGATTTCAGGTCATTCCTGGTTGATTCTCACAAGGTCGTTAGAGGGAGTTGTGGGTCACCACCATCACTCCTGGGTCTTTCTCCCATGCTTGTCCCAAGCAAGAGCATGGCAGAGAACCAAGTGTGAACTCCAGCTTCCCCGTGCATTTCATTTGTGTCCTCAGGCAAGTTACCTAACAGTCTGAACCTCAGTGTCCTAATGTGTAAAATGGGCATACTAATAGTAGCTTCATAGAGTTATGAGAATTCGTGAGACAGTATATCCAGAGTACTTGGCACCGTGAAATTGCTCTATGACTGACAGCTATTGATGTTTTATCATTGATGCATTTATTATTACCGTGCTTGACCCAGGGGGCCAGAACTCGTGCTTTCATATTATTTTCTGAGGATCTGTCCACAGAGAATCTTACAATCTTAGTTTTAGACCGACTTTTAGAGGTCATTTAGGACAGATTTCCACCCAGTGGGGAAATCCTTTCTTCGGTCTCCTTGGTGGACTATCATCCAGCTACTACTTAAATTCTCCTAGTTATAAGAAGCTCACCACCTCACCATACTGCTCATTGTTGTGTAAGACTGCTCTGCATTTTGGAACACCCCCCCTTAGGAGTGTTCTGCGTGCATTTCCCTTGTGCTGAGTTCAGGCCTGCGTCCCTCTAAGTGCATGCTGGTCCTGGTCCTGCCTCCGTGATGTGGCGGTCCTTCCCACGTTTGATGATGGCTCTGCTTTCTCTGACCTCATCTTCTCCTGGCTAAGGGAGAAGACCCCATTACCATGCTGGTCACCCTTCTTTGGTCAGGTCCAGGTTATCAAATTCCTTCTCACATCCCAGTGCTCAGAGCCTGGGCTTGTCCCAGAAATGCCAGGCTCAAAGGAGCCAAGGAGTTGACATCGAGGGACGGCGAGGGAAGACTCAGGGAGACCAGGCTCCTTGGGGCTTAGTCCCAAGCATCTGGCCCTAGCTGGCCAGGACCATCTCATTCTCAGGACTGGAAACCCATGTACCGGGCTCATCAGTGACATGTGACATGATCTATATGCCTGGTATGATCCTCCCAGCCTCTGCTCCTTCTGCCTAGAACACCCCTGCCCCCCTCTCTCAGAGACTGCCGCTGAGATTCCGCATCCCCCAAGAAAGTTCTCGGCTGACTGCTAGTTACAGGACTCCAGCTCAGGCTTCCACAGAATTCCATTAACCACAGAATATTCCAGGGGCCTCTTCACATCACCCTTGACTGAGTTTTGTGAGAACAATGACATGCTCTACCTGGATCACCATTTTATTCCCAGAGCCGGTCACTATAGGTGCTCCCTCAGTGATATGTGTTGAATGAATGAATGAATGAATGAATGCTTAATTTGATTGCATGCGTAGCCTGATTGGTGGGAAAGATAAGCCAGTATCCCTCAGTTAATCTCCAGATCTGAACCCAGCAGCAGAGGTCTTAGGCAGCTTCCACCCAGGTCTCTCTGCCCGGTTGAAGCGGCTAAAAAAGCTGATTACAACAACCCCAAGTTGACCCATGGACCCGCTGCTCAGAGTGAATCATAACTAACATTTGGTTCCTTCATTGATAATCGCAGTCATGAATACAATGCCAATAGCAACCATTTGTTGAGTGCCTTTCGCGTCAGTCCTTACAGCAGTGCTGCCCAGGTTGGTTTTCAGCCCATTTTATAGATGAGGAAACAGAGGCATGTAAACAGTCCCCCTTAGTAAAGTCACCTGCCCAAGGCCACTCACTTGTGATGAAGCTGAGAGTCTAGCCAGATCTTCTGGACTCCATGGCTCCTATAATCCACTAGGTGCTTCTGCTACTGGCTTCAGGGTCTACACATGCTTCCCTTTTCCCCTAGGAGAGAGAAGAACAGTCAGAAAATGATAATGTAGGGTGATCAGGATTGCTGTTATGTTAAAGGACAGGGTTCTATGAGACCCCAGGGGAGGGTCCTTGAAGACTGGGATTTCCTCTGAGAAGACCAGGGAGAAGCCGAAACTGCATGTTTTCTCTTTTCGTCTGAGCATTCTAAACCACACGGCAGTATCGTCTCATAAGTAGACAAAAAAGGCAAAAGCCTCATCCCACTTCTCTCTTTCCTTCCCTCCAGAGATAATCAGAGTTGAGAGGTTGAAGTGTGTCTCTCAGACATTCTGTGCACATACAGACCTAGACATAGCGGGGTGCCGCCAAGTGCTTGACAGCCTGCTGGTGGTGGTAATGGTGGTGTGTGGGAGGCAGGGGGATATGTGCCAATTTCTGGGGTATAAATGCTTCCATCATGGCTGGTTTCAAGTTACCAACAGGAAGGCAGTGAAGGAGCAGTTGGGAAGAGATACAGTAGCAACTATTACGTAGTATTTCTACTGTACAGATACAATAGATGCCAGTACCTTCAAAAACATAACAGTAAAATGGAGTCAAGTTATTAGGAAGTGGTAAACTTTGAGTATTTATTGGCTTTTCCAAAATATAACTTACTGAATTGTAAGTTTATATAATGTAATTTTTAATAATGGCTGTGTGTAACAACTGGTTCACAAAATTCCGGTAAAATTTTATAGTCGTCTCTCATTAGCCACTACAAGCCAGCTCCAGCACACCACTCATTTCATTTTTATGAAAATAATAACGCTCTATAATTGTTTTCCTTGCTTCTTACTTAAAACATTCTTTATCCAATAGTTCATTTATTTAACCAATATTCTACCATGTGCTGTGTGCTGTGTTAGGACAGGGGCCAGGCCGCCATCGTGGACAGGATAGTGTGTACTTTCCCTTCCTTAGCTATGGGCTAGTGAGGGAGACACTCAGTTATCGAATCGATAAGTAGATAAACACCACCTGTAACAAACATACGCCCTGTAATGAGGTCTCTAAAAAGATGTCACAGGCTGATGCCATAGAGGGAATGCTGGGTGGGGGATGGGCATGGAGCAGTCAGCGTGTGGCCGAAGGGAAACGACTTCAAGTTCAGGTCAGGAAGAGCTTCTAACGAGGAGGTGACAGACACTGAGACCCAAAAGATAAGAACGGACCAGCCATGCAAAATTTAGTGCGGGAAGAGCACAAAAGGATATGCTCCCTTGGGTTCCGTTTCTGTAAACTTCACAATCACGCAGACACAGGTCTGTACGTTGTTTCTAGAAAAATCCTGTAGAGTAAAAATGGAGGCTCCTTACCAGCGTCAGGATCGTGGTTACTCTTGGAGGTTGGGAGAGAAGGAGAAGGAATTGGAGGCAGAGATGGTCTTTAACTGCATCTTGGTATTTTCTTGAAGCAAAAGGAGGGAGGGGTCTGGGACAAATATGGCTGGTGGTCATTTTCGTTGGCTCCAGCCGATGGATGCCAGACTATCAGCCAGGCTGTCTTTGTAATTTCTGGATGCTCGAAATATTTCATGATGATTATTTTTTTAAGAGTAGGGAAGAAAAGAGGTTGTAGGTAGCAGTCTTGACCAGTATAAAGGCTTACTCTCAGATCATCATGGCTGCAGAAAAGTTAAGGGGGAGGAAGAAAGAGGCTCAAGAGAATTTGGGGAAGCAGCCAGGGACCAGGTCCTATGGGCCTTGAAGGCTGTGGCCCTAAGACAAGTTTTATTGGAAGTGCAGTAGATGCCACCTGGTGAGTGATGTGATATGACTTACATTAATGAAAGATTCCTCTGGCTGCTTTGAGGAGAATTGGAGGAGAGTTAAGAATGACATCAGGGAGGTTAGTTAGGATCTCTTATAACTGTCTAGAACAGGGGTTGGCAAACTTTTGAGACGGAACGTACCCAAAGAGCCGCATGTGGCTCACGAGCCGCAGTTTGCTGACCCCTGGCCTAGAAGAAAGCTGATGATGTCTTAGACCAGGGTGGAAGCAGGAAGCAGTGGGAGGAGGAGTACTTGCAAAATCTGATTTGGAAGGCTTGCTGAGGGATTAGATATTGGGAGGTGGAGAGAGCGAGGTATGAGGGGTGACTATTTAGAAACAAAAGCAGCTTTATTGAGGTATCATTCACATACCGTAAAGAACGTTACGTAATGGTTTTTGGTAGGGATAACTCTCCTTTTGAAACCTGAGTGGCTGGTGGTTTCTAATATTGTCCTGGGGAAAATGAGAGCGGTACAGGCTGAGGGGTGAGGCCGGAGGCAAGTTTGCGATGCCCATGAGACCTCTAAGGATGGGCACCTTGTGGGAAGGTAGATGTTCATGTCTGGGGCTTGAAATAAAAAATCTGTGAGTAGTGAACGAATTGAGAGTCTCGGAATGGATGTGAATATCCAGAGGAAGAGTAAAGAAAGGTGTGTGTGAAGGAGGCAGGGGAGCTTGCAATCCAGGTGAATTGAGAGCTTGTGCTTTGAGCCCCAGCCCACTCTGCCAACAAAACTATTACAATAGGAGTCTAAAAAAAGAAAAAGAAAAAAGAAAGAAAAGAAAATGAGGGGTGGGGGTGGGGGCAGACAGACTCCTACTCAAGATGAGCCTCTGGACCAAATCTCTAAAACTATTGAAGAAAACGCCAAAAAGACCGCCTCCAAAAAACAAGCAAACAAAACCAACAAAGCAACAAAAAAAACAGAAACAGACTCATAGATACAGAGAACAATGGTTATCAATTGGGAGGGAGGTTGAGAGGCTGGGTGGAAATGGTGAAGGGATTAAGAAGTACATGTTGATAGTTACAAAACAGCCATGGGGGTTATAATCAATAGTATTGTAGTGACTGTGTATGTACTGTGTGAGTGCTGCACTTGTTGGGGGGATCACTTCATTAATTATGTGGGTGTCTGGGCACTGTGCTGTAAACCTGAAACTAATAGAACATAGTGCTGAACGTCAACTGTGATTGAAAAACAAAAGACAGCCTTCAAAAGTTAATGACAAGGGCCGGCCGAGTGGCGCGGTGGTTAATCACTGGCTTGGGAAGCCAGTGGCCCCGGTTTGGGTCCCACGTATGAGGGCCAGAGACACTGCCCTAAAAAAAAAAAAAAAAAAAAAAAGTTAATGACAAATAAATTCACTCTAATTAAAATAAAAATAATAAGAGTATTCTAAAAACATGAATCTAAAATAACTGTTTAGAGTCTGTATCAGGAGAAGGTTTGACTGTGAATAACTGAGATTCCAAATAACAGTGACTGAAGCAAAATAAAAATTAAGTTTTCTTTTATGAATACATTCTAGGCCTAGTGAGGTGTCTCTGCTCCACTAAGTCCTCAAAGAGCCAAGCTCAATCCAGCTCATTACTATTGCAATGCTTGGATTATCCTTACAGTCCAAGCTGGTAGCTAGAGTTCCACTCATTGCTTCTGCATTCCCGGCAGCAGGATGGTAAAAGGGCATGTATCAACTATCTATTAAAGACGTTTTCAGAAAGCTGACACATGACACTTTTGCCTATATCCTATTGGACAGAAGTTAGCTAGGAGAAGCCAAGAAATATATTCCATATTACAGGTAGCCAGTTGCCCAGCTATAATCAGGGATCCTGTGACAATGAATGCAGAGGATAATAAATAGATAATTAGGGACAATTAGGGGTCACAGCCTTAGGACCCTCAAAGAAATAAAGGAAGGAGACCATCCATTAGAAAGATCGAGATAGTGGGATTTTGTTTGTTTGAATTTAAAACCTCTGCTCTTAGAAAGACACCATTAAGAGAATGAATAAATAAGCCACAGATGGAGGAAATATTTGTAAATCATATATCTGATAAAGGACTTGATTCCAAATATATTTTTAAAAACTCTCAAAACTTAACAATTAGAAAAAAACTCCACAATTTTAAAAATGGGGAAAAGATTTGAACAGATACTTCACCAAAAATGATATGCAGCAGACAAATAAGTGTACAAAAAGATGTTCAACATCATTAGTCATCAGAGAATTGCAAAATAAAACCATGATGAGGTGCTGCTTCATACCTATGAGAATGACTAAAATAAAAATGATGGTCCATACCACAGCAAGGATGTGGACCAACTGGAATTCCCATACTCTACTGGTGGGAATGTAAAATGGTGCAACCACTTTGGAAAACAGTTTAGCAGTTTCTTAAAAGTTAAACATGTGACCCAGCATTTGCCCAAGAGAAATTAAAGCCTATGTGTCTACACAAAGATGTATACGTGAATTAATTCTCTTAGCAGCTTTAGTTGCAATAGCCAAAAACTAGACACATCCCAAATGCCCATCAATAAGTAGATAGAAAAATTGTGGCACACCCAAACAATGGAATACTACTCACCAAGACAAAGGGATGAATTATGGTATACACATTGATATAGACAAATCTCAAAATAATTGTGCTGAGTGAAAGGAGCAAAGCATAGCTGGCTTCCATTTTATTTCGTTTATATAAAATCCTAGAAGATACAGAAAGTAACTCAGTGGTTACCTGTGGTTGGGGGATGGGAGGCGGGAAGAGAAGCAGGAAGAAGAGATTGGGGCACAAACGAACTTTTGGTGGTAATGGATATGTTTGTTATCTTTGTGATTGTGATGATATGCGTATACATTTGTCAGAACTTATCAAATGGTACATTATGTATCGATTACACTTCCATGAAGCTGTTAGAAAAGGATAAAGAAGAAACATGACATTCTGAAACAAAAAGAGGCAGAATAAGCAAAGATGGATGTGAAAAAGAACCAATTAAAAATTCTGGGAGTGAAAAGTATTCATTGCATTAAAAGTACACATTAAAGAGGGAAGGAAAGAAAGGAAGACCCTCCACAGATGGACAACCTCTGGATTGGATGCAGTCAAAGAGAGAATTAAAAATTGGAAGAGAGGTTTGACAAATTTTTCCCAGAGCACTGCCCAGAAAGAAAAAGAAAAGTATGAAAGGGTAGTTGAAAGACATGGAGAATAAATTGAGCTACACCTATATATGTTTAGTAGAAATTCTACAAGAAGAAGAGACTGGTGAAAATGACTGCGAATCTATACTCAAAAGCATAATAGCTGAGAATTTCCTAGAATTTAAAAAGAGATTTAAGTCCTCATCAAGTGATGTGCTCATCAAGAAATGAGGAGAATTTTAAAAAGTAAATCTCCATTTCAAAATCAAGAATAAAGAGAAAGTCTTGGGGCCAGCCGAGTGGCACGTTGATTATGAGCTGGCTTGGGACACCAGCGACCCCGGTTCGGATCCCACATATGAGGGCCAGTGATGCTGCCCTCTACAGCTAAGATGATGAACAACAGCTCCAGCTGGAGCTGGGCTGCTGTGAGTCCCCAGGGATGGCATAGCTGCAGCCCCTGCTGCAGTGGGCTGCCATAGGCTACAGTGAGTGGCCGGCAGCCGGTGTGAACAGCTGGCAGCCAGTGTGAGCTGCCAAGAGCTGCTGTGAGTAGCTGTCCAGAGGCCGGCAACTGATCTGCCTCATCCAAGAAGAGCGCAGTGATACCAACATGGACCAGTGAAGCAACGTCCTCCACAACTAGACTGAAGAACAAAAGGACAGCAACTTGTCTGTTCCCCCTCCCCGGTTCCCCAAAGCTGTTCCCCTCCCCCAATTCCCCAATAAAATATTAAAAAAAAAAAGTCTTAAAATTTACCATAGACAAATTACCCACAAAAGAACATTAGACTAACAGTAGGTTGCTTAAGAGCCTATGGCAGCCTTTTTGGCAATCTTCAAAGCGCTGAAAGAAAATAAAACTTCATCTGTCTAGAATTCCATACCCAGCGGAACTTTGATTCAAGACTGATGATGAAATAATGACAATTTTTATAGAAGATAAAGGAGCCCAGCCCAAACCTTGAGGCTCTTGAAGGTTTAGAGACGGGGGAGAGGAGAAGCTCTCTCAGATTGCTTATGCCCAGTCATCCAGTGCTGGCCTCTGTCTCCCACAGAAACAAGAGAGAGGGGAAGGACTGGATTTGCTATTGTTGCAATGTGAGGCTATTGGAAATGCTGCTTCTTGGCCACATTGCTGGGTATTCCATCAGGACAGAGGAGGGAGATGGAATTCCTAGTCCCAGCTCGGGTTTCAGCCCTGCAGCAGTGGGGGCAGTGTAGTGGGAGAGCTGTGTGGAAGCAGATGGGGCCAGGCCCCAGGCCCTGGTGGTTTGGGGAGGAGCCCATGAGCGCCCCTCAAGGATGGCCCATTCTAGACTCTCTCTCTGTCTTCCAGATTGTGGACAAGAACAACCGCTACAAGTCCATAGATGGGTCAGACGAGACTAAAGCCAACTGGATGAGGTGAGTCCTGCTCTCTGCTGATTTCCCAGGAGCCTTGTTCGAACTCTGGAAAGGAGGCCAAGGGAGCATGCTGGGCCTACCGTATGTCCAGTGGTGGATGACCCTGAAGGCCCTGGGGCTGCTGTTTGCAGGGTTTGGGATATGTCTAGCTCCCCCGGCTTTGCATCAGGGGGCTCTGGAGGAGGCCTGTGGCCAGGCAGCTTACAAGGACCCCTAAAGACTCCATATTTCTCAGTGTGTCTGGAGTAACCAGGCCCCTGGCTTCTGGCAGCATTTCCATGTGGGGGTGGGGTTGGGAGTGGGGCGTCCCTCCACCTGGGACTGGGACATCTCTCACAGGGCGGACTCCTGCTGGGGTCGTGCAGGACTCACCCCAGGATGGCCGCAGCAGTTGTTTAAATGGCTCCCATGGAGAGGAAGGCTTCTAGCACAGCCTAGCTCAGTTTTCAGTGGTGCTTTGACCCCCCAGGCATGAGTACTTTCAAAAGTGATTTTACTGTGGTCCAATGTTTGGGACAGGAGTTTGCACCAGGAGGATCCTTCATGGCCAGCCACGGAGAGCAGGAGACTGGCCCAGAGTTGCCCAGAGGCAGCTGAGCTGAGCTGGGAACTGCAAAGGCTCCCTTTCCTTTCCGTCCTGCTGGCTGAGTGCTGGGGCCTTGCCTGGTCGGGTCTGTGGGTGGGTGTGGGAGGTCAGAATTGCCTCGTTGTCTCCTTGGTGGTCTCTGAGACTTGGGAGAGGTGATGGGCATTTGGATCTGGGTTGGGAGAGGAGGGCGGCCTTGGACGGCTGGACCTAAGGGCACAGCCGCACCATGGATTGGGCCCTCTGTTAGTATCTGTGTGGTTCCATGTCCCTTGGCGGCTGGCAACTCTTGCGTAGTGGAGAGAGGATGCTTGGAGGGAGGGCAGTTAGGGACTTTCTAAGAGGAAGTTGCTGTATTTAAACTCTGAGGCTTTCTAAGCAAGTGAGGAGGAATTGGTTTGAGGTGGGGAGGCTGTGACAATGTCTCCCATCCCCTTCCTTGTGGCCTCACTGCTTACTGCTTACCTATGCTCCCACTTAAGAGCCTCTGACCAGCGGGGATGCAGTTTGCTCTGAATTTAGGATTCATCCTCTTAGTTGTCAGGGAAGCTGTTCTCATTGCCATTTAACAGGTACAGAAGCAGAGGCGTCAAGGTTTGGGGAGCGCCTGCCCTGCATGGGGGGGACAGCACCCACTCCCCCAGCCCCCCTTTACATAACCTGGTCAGCAATGCCATGAAAGTGGCTCTAGGAAGGTGATCCATACTCCTAACTGCCTTGTTTCTTCTTGACCACTGAGTGCAGGTTAGCTCAGCACATGTAATTCACCACTTTACTGAGCACCCACTGGGAGTCAGAGCCTGTCCCGGGCCCCCTCGCTGGCTTAGCCCAGCCTGGCCCTGCCCTCTTTGCCCTCCCAGAACTCACACCTTTCACCATGGAAATCGCTATTTCTGAAACAGCTGTCAAATGGAAGCCCAGATGAAAGAGGAGGGGGCCTTTGAGCTGAGCCTTCAGAGGGGCCAGCGTCTTGTTTGAGGGCACTGTGAGCAAAGACACAGAAGTGGGGACCAGGCGTCTGGTGGGCCATCAGGTGGACAGCACAGCCCAGACCCCTGGCTTGTGCTCCTGTCCCCTGTTGCGGTGGTCTGACTGTAGGCAGGCAAAGGAGAATGTGTCTGAGGGCAGCCTGGTGCTGGGCCTTTCTGACTGTCACTTTCAAAACTCCAGAAGCTTTGGCTGATGGAGCTGATTCTGTTCCACTTTTCCACCCACCTCTGATCTTTCAGCTTGGGAACAAGGCTTTACCACAATCCAAAGAAGGAGATCCGTCACCTGAACTAACTGAGTGATCACCTGGCACCCCAGAGATTCTGACTTACTTGAGCTGGGATTGAGCCCAGGGCAAGGGCAGTTTTTAAAACTCTCCATAGTGACCGATGCGCCGCTAGTGTTGAGAACCACTGCTCTATACTCATCTTCATGTGGCAGTGGTACACTGAGGCCCAGAGAAGGACAGAGTCGTGCGGGCAGCGGCAGAGCCATCTCTGAACTTCCGGGCCGGTGTTCTTTCTGCTGGTGCTCAAGGGACCAGGCGAAGCCCGGCTTCCTGAGCCTGTGTGTGTGTGTGTGTGTGTGTGTGTGTGTGTGTGTGTGTGTGTGTATGTGTGGGGGGGATTCTGCTACCGCCACCTTGCCAGCATGAGGTCTGTCTGTTCCTGCTCCAAGACCCATTCTGATCCAAGATGACCCCAAGGTAGTCACAGCTGCTGGGCCCTCATCTCATGAAAGCCTCAAGGAGTGGGTTGGGGCTGGGTGTGTGATTCGTTGCCTTGGAGATGCCCCTCTGGTAGTAGTTGGAGAGGAAAACCAGTTCATTCTAGAATCTTCCTTCCCCCTTAACGTACAGCTGCCATTTGTACAGCTTTTTCATGTGCAGATACCTTCTCTTGCACTGTCAGAGGGTCTTGTGGATGATTGAATAGAGTCGGCTTCTTCAAAAAATAAGTGGAGGGCCTGGAAGAGAATGGGCACCCACATAATGAGTGTTGACTTTATGGCAGCCCTATGTTAGGTGCTCTGTATTCATGAAATCGGCGGTCCATGAGCAGGGGCTGTTTTGTCCACTGGGGGTATTCGGCTGTGCCTGCAGACATGTTTGGTTGTCACAACTCTGCGGGTAGATGCTACTGGGTTCTCTTTGTCGGAAGCTAAGGATGCTGATGAACCTCTGAGACTGCCCAGGGCACCCCTCCCTCACTAACAAAGAATTTTTCAATCCCAAATGCCAACAGTAGTGAGATTGAGACACCTCTCCGCACGCAATCCTCCTGACAGCCCTGGGAGGTGGCGCTAGAATCACCACCGTTGTTTTATAGAAATGGGTTTGCAGAGGAGACTCAGACCCTAGTCCCAGGTCTGTCTGAGCGCAAGGCCCGGGCCCTGCCTTCCTCTCCCGCCTCCTGGGCTGTGGTGTTGCGGGGGGGCGGGGGGGCGGGGGGAGGTGAGAGCTGAAGGGTCGTTGTCCCCCTGGCCTCTCACCATGGTTTCATCAACAGCCATAGGCGTGAGTCAGGTCCCAGGTCTGCCTGCATAACCTGGCTTCCTCCTTTGGGTGGACGTTTCGACACTAGTAAAAGGGTAGACAGAACCACACATTCTGAGTTCCGGAACCAGAGCAGGTGCCAGACCAGAAGCGGGGAAGGGCCACGCTGTCCGCTTGCCCAGGACCCCTGGCTGCTCTGTGCAGGTGGAAGCCGAGGTCACACCTGGTCTCCGTCGAAGTAGAGCTTGACTCCTGGTGGGCGCTTGTAGGTTCCTCCCATTCTCCCCATGAGCTGCGAAAAAGCCGCAGCAGCCTACCCCGCAAAGCAGCTGCTGCCAGCCAGTGCTCCAGTTGGAGGGCAGCCTGCACACACCCAGAGGTGGGGCTAGAGAAGGGAGCCACAGGACAGAATAAGCTCTCTGTGACCATACCCTAATTCTGGGCATCACCAGCGAGGCCACACACCACGGAAGGCCACTGTGAATAGTCTCCCTGTTTAATTGTCCTTCCCCCAAGCCATTATAGAGGCAATGGCCTAACCCTAACCCCAATAAGCATCCTTTGTTCCTGCTTAGGGCTTTATAGCTCTGTTTCATCTCTGTGCTTTTCCCTCCTTAGTAACAATCCCATAGGTTGGTGGTGTTGTACCAGATGGGGAGAGGGGCCTGGGAGAGGCTGAGTGAACTGCTCTGACTGGCATAGCTAGTCAGGGGTCAGGTAGGGCCTGAAACCAGAGGCAGTGGACGCAGTCCAGTGCTCCCACCTGTGTGCGCCGTCTCACTTTCTGCCCTCCGAGGAGTAGTGGAGAGGACCTCTCAGGAGGTGGAGGGTGTGGTGGTGGTGAGCAGACAAGGGTGCCTAGGTGCCTCTTGGCTCCCCAGCTGGGGGCCGGCATTAGGAAGGAGGACCACCCGCGTTGACGGTCATTTACCCAATTGTGCTTTGTGGGATATTCAACCCAAGGAATGTGGCGCCCCTGGCCGAGCGTAAGCGGAAGCCCAAGTTCTCCAAGGAGGAGCTGGACATTCTGGTCACCGAGGTGACCCATCATGAAGCGGTTCTCTTTGGGAGGGAGACCATGCGGCTGTCCCATGCTGACAGGGACAAGATTTGGGAAGGCATAGCTCGGAAAATCACCTCCGTCAGCCAGGTCCCCCGCTCCGTCAAGGACATTAAGCACAGATGGGATGACATGAAACGGAGGACCAAGGACAAGCTGGCCTTCATGCAGCAGTCCCTGTCGGGCCCTGGGGCCGGGGGCCGGGCCCCCGCCATTGTGCTCACTGCCCACGAGAGGGCCATCGAGTCAGCGCTGCTCACAGCCCGTTCCGGGCACAGCTTCCCCAGGGCAGAACTGGATGGCACCGACAGCCCTTCGACCAGCTGTGAGTACCACTCGTCTCCCCTTCCCAGGCTCCTCCTGCCTGCTCCCTAGCCCCCTCCTCGGCGATTTCCCATTCACTTGTCTTCTCCTTCTCTCTTCTGTCCCTCTCTGTCTCGCCCATCTTTCCAATTCTTCCCTCCTTGTCCCACTCTGTCTTCTCCACCCCTTTCCGTTCATTCATTCTAGAATATTTCCTGAACACTGCGCCAGGAGTTGTGTATAAAACCTACACCGGCCCCGCTCTTGGGAAGTTCCTAGACTCGTGGGAATAGACAAACTTTAAGTAAATAATTGTACAAGGAAATTTGTAATAAAGGATGAAGGACCAGTACAGGGAGTCCTGAGGGCTGACTTCATGGGTGTGTGACCTGTGCCATCACTCGGGACCTGAGCTCATAAGGACTCTGTGCTGGGTTAAATGCTCTGTGGTTCCCTTCTTGAAACTCAATAGTTTATGAACAAGGCGTCCTGCATTTTCACGTTGCATTTGGCTCTGCAAATGATGTATGTAGGAGCCCTTTCTGAGAGCAAGCAGTGGTGGAACAGGCTCTCCACTCTGGGCTGGGGAAAGCGCCTGGGAGTGAGTGACAGTTGAACTGAGATGCGAAGGGTGAGTAAGAGTTAACCAGGCCGGTGGCTGTGTGGGGCGCAGACGAGGGGAGGGGAGGAGAGCGCCTCGACTCGCAGGCTGAGAACAGCATGTACAAGGCCCCGCATCAGGAAGGCGCTTGGCACGTTCCAGGAACAGAGAGGAGCCAGGGAAGCCCAATGGAGTAGGCGAGGGGGAGGGGCGTGAGAGGAAGCCAGCCAAGTCTTCAGGGCCCAGGCCACAGAAAGATCAGTCTCTCTCTCTCTCTGTGTCTATTCCTAACATCTTTATTTCTGTGTTATTTTCTGCACTTCTGTGCCATGCTGCCTTCTCCCACTTCTCTCTGTGGTCAGCCTCTTGCTGTCTGCCCTGAGGCTCTCTCTAGGATCTTCTCTCTCTGTGGTCTCTGGGTCCCCTCTCCATCTGTACTGTCCCCATGCCCCCCTCCTGTCTCAGCACTTGTTTTCCTCTTTCCCCTCTGCTTCCCGTGTCTCAGGACAGACTTTGATGCCAGGGTCTGGGGTGCAGGATCTCCTGGCCAGCCTGCTCTAGCTTTCTCTGCGGCTGTAGTTCTAGTTGGGCGTACCAGAAGAGGGAGCAATTGAGGCCCTGCTGTGCTGGGGCTGCACCCCTTTGGGTTCTGCTTCTGCACATACCCACCCTCTCAGCCCACAGTCCCAACTGGAGGCCATCTGGCCTCTGAGAGACTAAACAGGGCGGGATGGCTCCGGGGAAGCCGGCCACTGGCCAGCCCACGAGAAGGTCGTTCACAAAGACCCAGCCTTCCCTTCCCAGGCCCCTTGCCATTGGGATCTGCTAATTTCCTGTTTGGCTGGGGCTCCTGACAGGTGGCCATTCAGACTGAGATTTTCAGGACTGGGAAGGAACGTGGAGACCATCTAGTCTGACGTCCCTGTTCCCCAGATGAGGAAGCATCTCACCTCCAGAAGCAGAGGTGGCTCCAGAACCCGGACTTGAGCCCAGGTCTGCTAGCTCCCAGTGTATCAGTGTTTTTGCTAAATTTGGGGATGATTCCACCCAATGATGAGGAAAAAGAAGGGGGCCTAGCACCCAGTAAAGTCCATTCCTAAATCCTGCCCTGCTCACCCCTCCATCTCTCCGAGACTGAGGTAATGAGGTTACCAAATGTCACCTGGGCTGGGCAGGGGGCCCGAGGTCCCCTACTGAAGGCTGAGCCAGCCCTCCCTCCCCTTCCCCACCAGTCGACCAGCTGTTGCAGCACTTGGCCAGGGGCTCGGTGGAATGAGGCCCTGGAAGGGAAGGAGCAGCATCACCTCAGCCCGGCCTGCGCCTTCCAACCCTGCCACTCCAGCATGGGCCTCCCCAATTCTAGGGCGATGGCTGCTGTCCCACTAAGAAGGTCCACAAGGCACTAGGCTCTTACTGTGTCGGCCCAGGTGAGACCCGCAGCCCTTGGGAGGCACTGGGCTAGGGGCCAGAGGAATCTGACTGTCCTCCCGTCACCCGCCCTGCGGGTAACCCGTTCTGAATTCAGCCTCTCAGGTACAGGCAAGGCCAATGTGTCTGTCAGTAGGGTCAGCCAGTATGTTTTTTATTCCTGCCATGGGAATCAGCGCATAACCATGATCACAAGAGAGCCGAGACCTTGTGCAGGGGCTGGGCCTCTCCACGTGACTGACGGCAAGTAGCAGCCTGTCTGATGGTCCCTGCGTGCCATCAGGCGCTCCTGCGTTGGAGTGATGTGTGTGTCCGGGTAGCCCACCTTGTGGGGCCAAGGGGGATGTCAGGGCTGGTTGCAGAGGTAGATGTCCTGTTTTGCACCATCTGGGCTTGTCTGTTCTGACACCATCCCTTGCTTCCCTTCTCCAGTCTGTCAATATCCTGACCCGCCTCGCCCCTACCCTTCAGCAGTGACTTAACGTTGCAGATTCCAGCAAGGCCACAAGGTGGCCTCAAGCAATTCAGAACTGGCCTCATGGAGGCTAGAACTTAAGAGTGGCATTGCAGTACCTTTGGGCAGGTGTCCCTCTGTCATCTTTGCCACGTGCTTTTGCATCTGTTCTCTGTGTGGTCTTCTTGACAACGCTGCTAAGGTGGGCAAGTGGTCGGGGAAACAGAGCAGTGATTATCTTTGCTTTGCAGAAATTGAGTCAGAGATGAAGAGAACGGTTGGGTTGATATGCCATCACTGACACTGGGGTCTCCAAGTCGCCTGACCTGGGCTCTCACACTAGACTGTCACTGTTCCTGTGAAAGGAAAGAACTGGGCATTGCTCGTGCTCAAACCCCTTCCCAGGGGTGCCTGGCCTGGACATCTCAGGGATTTGGGGAGCAGGTGTTTCTTCATGGGTGGGTGGGCATGTGCCAAACTAGGCTGAGGGGTGATGGGAGGGGGATGTTAGGGTAATTTTTTTTTTTGAAGGGGACATGAATCTAAGCCCAGGGCTGCCCCCTATCTCCCTGTTGTAATCGTTTGCCCTTCTTTGTTTCTATCCCCCAAGATGATGAAGATGAGGAGGCACCTGGGCCCTCGAGGCAGCCTTTGCGGGTGCCCCTGCAGCGGTCACTGGAAGAAGAGGCCCGCCTGGCTAGGCCCACCCTGCTCCGCTCCTCCTCCTCCTCAGACCAGTCCGAGACAGTGGGCCCCAAGCCAGAGACCCTGCCCCGGCCCTCACCCCAGGCCCAGGCCACCTGCAGGACCCCTCGGCCACTCCCCACCCCGTCCAGCATGGGCCTTGACTGGCAGCTTCTCCACGCCCACGCCCAGCAGACTGAGATGTTCCAGCAGTTCTGCCAGCAGCTGGTGACCGTGCACCAGGACATGGCAAACAGCATGCACGTCATCAGCCAGGCCATGGCCGAGCTGACCAGCCGCATCGGTCAGATGAGCCAGACGCTGACAGAGATCCGGGATGGGGTTCAGGCATCTCAGCGGGGGCCAGGTGGGGCTGCCCCCGTGGGCTCTACCTCCCAGGCCGAGGCTCCCCCACCGGAGCCCCCACAGGCTCCCCCGTCACGAGCCCCAACACCAGCCCCCACACGGACTACCAGGGCTCGGAAGAGAAAGCACAATTTCTAACCTGGCCAGTCTGCACTAGGAGGAAGCGAGCTGGAAGAGGGGTGTCGGGCCTTGAGACAGGAGCCAGTCTCTTGTGTCCAGGACTGATGACCCTTGTGGGATATTGGGGGGACTGTCACCTCCTCACCGAGTACAGGCTGGCTGCCCTGTGCTCTCACAGAGCATGCATTCAGCCCCGCTCTCTCATCTTTGGCAGATGCTCAAGATTCAGGAAAAGCTCCCTGCTTGATGCTTGCTTGGCCTGGAGGGTCAGCCTCCTTTTGGTCTGCACCCCATGGCAGCAGGTCTTGCAGGGAAGAGGGGAACAAGCATGAGGAGCATCCGAATGGAACCCTGCTATCCATCCTCAGGGCTGCTGCGTCAGCCTGCCAGGCCCTCATTCTATGGCTTTTGAAGGGGGCAAGGCCTGAGGATGGGCCGGTAGAGCTCAGCCCTTCCAGGAGGGGTTCTGCCCTCCCCTGCCCCAGGGCCATGGCCCTGGCAGGTGGTGCCCCTGCCTTGGCCTTCCGCTTTCCCTCCTGTGTGCGTGTGCTCAGCTGCTGTGCTTGCCTTTTGTGGAGTGGGAAGAAAAATGGGATGACTCGGAGGAAGGCAAAGACTACCTGGAGTTCTTAGCGAGGGCACTGGATGCTTTTCCCTTCACTGCAGGAGTGCGATCTCAGTGGGTTCTCAGGACAGCCGAGCGGCAGCCAAGTCAGGTATTATCCTCACGATTGCCATTATCATCTGCATTTCATAGATGACAAATGACACAGCAGTTGGAGGGGGGGTGAGGGGAGTGGGCAGGACTGGAAGCCAGGTCTGTGGATTTCTCAGCTCCCCCATGGGAGGCCAGATCTGGCGTTGGGAAGGCTACTGCTGCCTGCCTGCCCCACCTCAGCTCTCCTGAGTGACTGTTGGGGGCAGCAGTACATTTAGAAGGTGAGTCCGCCCACCCTGCCCTGGCATGAAGGCTGACAGCCAGTGGCTGGAGAGAGGCAGGGCCCAAGTCTCAGGATCCAGAAGGAGACCCCCCTCCTCTGGCTTCTAAAAGAACCCGGAGCCCAGCAGGGCTCCTGTCCGTTCCAGGTTCCAGCATGCCTTGCCTCTGCTTGCTTGGGCTGCATACGCATTTTCTACACAGATCTGTAGCTTCATGTTTCGTTTTGGAGTGTGGGGAGAGAGCCAGGTTCTTAGACTTAGAGAGGGAGGTGGGGGGTTGCAGATGCAAGTTTAGCTTTGACGTGGGTGCAGCTCAGCTCTGTGTCCTCTTTGCTCCCTGGCCTAAGGCTGACCCTGGCAGAAACTCATACCCAAGCCTTCCACCCTCCCACGCCTGCCTCCAGAGCCATAGTGGGGCTGGGAGAAACTGCTATAGCCAGTGCCTGCCTGGCCATTCCTAGAGTGCTGCTTCTAAACCCGGACCAAGCTTTGTCCCTTGTAGGGAGAATGGAGGGCAACTGCAATGTCCCTGTGGCCTTGGCTTCATCTCCTCATTCTGTGGTTCTTTGAGGGTTCCCGCTCCCCCAAACTGAACACTCAGTCCCCTTTCCAACAGCCCGATGGCTTGATTATTGCCTGGCATTGCCCGGCCCTTCGATGCTGGAATCAAAGATTGCCTTCCCAAGTATTTTTGTTAAGATGGCAATAAAAAGAAATTGATCTCACACTTGGAACACACCCAGTCTCCAGGATCTTTCTTTGGTCTGTATTCTCTTTCTTTGCTTCCTGTGAAAACCTCAAGGCCCCCACAGCCGGGGTTAGATGACTAAGGGAAAGCATGCTGGCGAGAGCGGCTCAAGTGCCCCTGGCAGTTCCCAGATCCCATAAACTCTCAGATGCCCCGTATTCAGCACCATGCAAGGCGCTTAGAGGAAAGGAACTGATGGGCTGAGGGAGACAAAGCATCCACATTTGAAACCATTCAGCTACATTTAGTCTCTCTGCACATCAAAAGTGAGATGTTGCTGAATGGATTTTACTTTTTATTCTCCAAAAGTAAATTAGGGGTCCTGGGGAAAAAAAAAAAAAATCACCATTTCTAGCAAGAAATTCCAGAAGGGCCAGAGGCTACCCATTGGCCATGTACCTCAGGGACTACCCTGAAGCATGAATTTTCTTGGGCTACCTCCCCATTGATCCAGGTGCCTCTGTCATAGACAAGGCCCTGCCCACCTAGATCTGAGGCTTCTCAAAGTAACTGCAGCAGCTTCCTCTGGATCCTCTTCAGGGGTCTTCTCAGCAGAGAGGGGGCCTCCTAACAGGTGCATTGCCCTGGCCTACTGCCCGTCACACAGAGAGGTTTTCCCAAGCAGGAAACCCCCAAGTCCTGATGAGAGATTCATCCCCATTCTGGGAGATTCCAGCCTGCCTTTGACCTCTTGGAATCTAGGTCATCCTTTGCCGTTATTAGCCATGGAAATCAAGATAATCGATTTCCAGGAGATGCAAAGATGCTGTGAAACCGGGCATCAAAGTCAAGATACTAAGCAGTGACCGGCTGGCCTTTCCCTCTGGGTCTGAGGAGCGAAGGGGTCAAGTTGAAAGCAGCAGAGGGGACAGAGAGATGAAAAGACTGATCAACTTCAGATGGAAAAGATTTCAGGTTTTTTTTCTTGGCTTCAGTGGGGATTGTGGGGCTAGCACATCAAAACAGGAAGGTGAAATGGGGCCAGTGGATGGAAATGAATGGGCAGCCAATTTCAGCCTGAGATAGGCAAGTCCCTTCTAAGAGTCCGAGACCTCCAGCCATGCCAAGCGCCAGCTGGGTGGTGTTTTGTCAGAGGCTCAGTGGGTGCATGATCCAAAGACCATCCCAACCCGGGACCTAAATGCATGTGGAAGCACAGAGTCCAACCTCTCCTCAGTCAGCCTTTTCCCATTTCTGCCTCTGACCATTGCAGCTTCCTTTCCATCAGAAACATACCCACTGAGCAGGAGTGTCTGAGCCTGGGCTTTATCGGTCCCTTGCGACAAAGTGGACGCCCCGTGGGTTATTTTCTTACTGGAGTTGGAACTGGTAGTCATTTCCTGACCCAGCTATTAAATATGGTGCATTTGATAAGACACAGCGGTTAAGGTCTGAGAAGTATGGTCTTAGTGTCTACTATCCAGTACCCAAAGTCAGCGAGGAGGTCAGAATAAAAAATAATCCATTGTCATCATGAAAGGTTCAGTCCCAAACACACCTTCCCACACCACTCACCCCTTTGATTGCTTCAAAGGTCCCCAACTCTGTGGCTCTGATTTGAAATGCTATCAAATGAGCACTGACATTTTCAGAGCAGCCTGTGCTTGGCATTATTCACTTCCCTTCTGACTTCTCTCCAACAAGGTAGATTGTCACTCCCTGGAAGCCTTCTGTGCCAGGGTGGGCTCTTCCTCACCTGTGGCCATGGAGTGGGACAGGCATGGTTCTTCATAAAGGAATTGTCATGTGGGGATGGAAGGGTTCTGGGTGTGGATCAAGCCATTGGTGTTACTGCGGCATACTTAAAGGGGCAAGACCTGATTAGAGGTACAGTAATTGGTGCTGAGATTTAACTGGCTCCACTTAGCTTTGCCTCAGAAATTATATAACGTAAACATCTTCTCAGGGGAATGGGTTGTGATGATTCACTAAGAGTTGCCATATATATCATATTTCAAATACCAAGTTTCAAAACAACCAAATACAACCAGATGTTGAACAGATTCTGATTTTGATTCTACTTTGTGATGGATACAAAGATTTGGAGTTCTCTTCCTAAATATTGATTCTTTTTTGGGTAGGAAAATACCAGGAGGTGGAAGGGGAAATTGCATCTTTCTAAGCCTTCTGACATACTTTGGAAGCTGCTCTTTGGAATAAATCCCTGATAGTTAGTTAGGTGTTCCTCCTCTCTTTTTCTCTTAAAGTTGAGTGCCAGGATAAAGAATTCCAGTCTTTGAAGCTTGATGGCTGTTGAGAAAATGAAAAAAGAGAAGACTATATTCTTTCCTTATGTTCTGTGATGCAAGTGATCCTTGTGGGGGGTGGGTAAAAGATGAATGAATGGTTTGCCTTTTGTATCTGGGCGAATGAAAGTTTCGATCTACCTCAGTTCTGTCCAGTGCTCCCTGCAAGGTTGATTAATTTTGGATGTCAAATGCAAGACTCACGTTAAATTGAGGACTGGAAAATATTGTGCACATTCAGAAGATATCTCAGATATGGAGAAAAATCAAGACCCCTGCAGTTGGAGAGCTGAGATTGGGAAGTATTCATTTGAAAAGACTTCTCTGGGCCAGGGGTCTTTGTCTCTGAGTTCTTTGTGAATAACAACCATGGCTAGGTGTCAGAGATCACCGTGTTGTCTCCACAGTTCAGGGAGACCGACCCTCATGTTGGATGCTGACGGAAACACAAGATGCATTAGAGCTAAGATCCTGGACCAAAGCAAGTTCTGGGGATCTAAGTGCCGTGCCGTAAGTCTTGCACATCCAACACACTTCAAGTAGAGCGCATGACTCACTTCTCTCAAAGGAGTGAAACAGCCAAAGCCAGTGTTTGCTCTTCCGTCCTCCTAGTTCTTACCCCACACTCTGCAGGGTCTGCTACACCCTGTTGTCACAATGAATAGGTCTGTAGGCTCGAGTGGTCCCCCTCGTAAGGTCATGGCCTCCTCCAGGGCTGAGCAAAGCGGAGTGCACAAGGGACTGTCCAGAGAAGTGACAGGATGTCTGTGAGGGGTGCTGTGCCTGGGGCTCTGGGAATGTTGATTTGAAATGCTGCTGGCTGCCATGACTGCCACCACCACCACCCCATACTGGAACCGGC
This sequence comes from Aselliscus stoliczkanus, assembly GCA_033961575.1. NCBI lineage: Eukaryota > Metazoa > Chordata > Mammalia > Chiroptera > Hipposideridae > Aselliscus > Aselliscus stoliczkanus. The sequence continues at coordinate 121,881,950 of CM066736.1, forward strand.
GTTCATAGACGTCTTTTCTTTTTTAGGGGTGGGAGTAGGAGTAAGAGTAATAATTGCTTATGAAGGAAACCTTGGGAAGTACAGAAACTTGCAAAGAAGTCAATGCACCTATAATGGGCAATCACCATGAAAACACTGGTATATTTCCTTCAAGTAGTTTGCTGAGGCTTGTTTCTAAAGCATGATTGCAACCATAGGATAAATAGCTGTCAGACCTATTGTTCCCACTCTGCCTTATATCAGAACCATTTTTCCATGTCATGACCAATCCTTTGAAAACATTTTTCTATAGATGAGAGCATTCCATCGTACAAATATACCATGGTTTATGAAATCATTTCTCTAGTCTTAGATGTTAAGATGTTTCTGCTTTTGCACTATTATAAACAATATACAGGCAGCATGGCAGTATGCAGGATTTGCATTCTGGGTTTGCATTTTATTATTCTTTTTTTAATACATTTTCCAAAATTGTGGCAAAGACACATAACAAAATTTACCATCTTAACCATTTTTAAGTGTACAGTTCAGTGGCATTAAGTATATTCACATTGTTGTGCAGCCATCACCACCTCCACACACACAACTCTTTTCATGTTCCTCAGCTGAAACTATAGCCATTAAACACTAACTCCCCATTACCCGCCCCCGTCCCCCGGCTCCCGTCCCCCAACCCCTGTCACCCACCATGCTATCTTCTGTGTCTATGAATTTGACTACTCATATATAAGTACCTCGTATGAGTGGAATCATACAGTAGTTGTCGGTTCATGACTGGCTTATTTCATTTAGCATGTGTCTTCAAGGTTCATTCATGTAGCATATGTTAGAATTTCCTTCCTTTTTAGGGCTGAATAATATTCCATTGAATGCACAGACGGTATTTTTTTTATCAAGTTCATCCATTAATGGACACTTGCATTGTTTCCACCTTTTGACTATTGTGAATAATGCTGCTATGAATGCGGTGTACAAATACTTGGTAAAGTTCATATTGCCAATTATTTCCCAAGGGATTGTGCCAGTTTATTCACCACCATGAATATGAAGGCTCTTTTCTCGTCACCTTTGCCAATACAGATATTATCATTAAAAAAGATTTTTGTGCCAATGAGACAATATGCTACTTTGCCTTTCTTTTCTTATTAGTGATGCTGAATACTTTTCGTGTGTTCGTTACCCATTTGAATTTTTTCTGTGAATTATTGATTTCCCCGGACTGCTCGTAATATAATCCTTTCGGCTTCACCAGTCAGACAGACTTTGATTTCTTCCCTGGCTTTTGAGACAAATCATAGCATACGGAAAAGGAATTTATTTTTGACTACAAGTTTCCTAGAGGCTGGTGGAGCACAGAACGCTCAAACTCCAAATAATTTCCTCTTGCCTTTTTGATGTGTACTCCTCTACTTCTCTGCAGATGTTATGTCATCTCACCTTTTGGACTGTTAAAATTATCATTTCAGGGAGAATGGGTAAGGACCATAGATTCTGAGGGTTTGACAGAACTTTAAAGGTTACCTGGAAATTGCTGAGTTGGTGCTTTACATGCCCAGACAAGAGCCATGAGTTCTAGTGGGAAAACCGTAGACCTAAAAGCTCCATCTCCCATTTATTAGCTGTATGACCTTGGGCAAGTCACTTAGCCTCTCAAAGCCTCAGTTTCTTTACCTTAAAATAACTTAGATTAACCAGTGGTGGCTAACTTTTCCTTGCCTCTTATTTACCTTCTCTTCTATTTACCTGCTATTTTAAAAGATCTTGATCTTTAGTGTTTATTAATTGACCTCTTGGTCACCCTTGTCACATGGATTATTTCTGCTAGGTTTTGTGAAATACTGAAAACAGTTGAAGGACCCCATTCTTACCACCATCAGAGGCCTGCAGGTGTCAGGGGGACCCTGTGTTCAAAAGCTGGTGGACAGTAGACAAGACGATCTGTCAGTTTTCCAATCACCTTTATATCTGGTGTTGAATCTTATATTTAGCAGAACCTGGAAGGTAGGCAAGGAGGTAGTCACTTCCAGTCTCAGAAAACGAAGAGCCGTAAAGATTGAAGGTCACACAAAACCGTGGTATTGACAAGGGACTGGCTCTCGCTGGTGTTCCTTTCCTTGGCAGGGCAGCCATCCTGTAAACTTTTGCAAATGTCCACATGCTGTGGGCTCTTAACCACTATCACTGGACCAACACCGTGCCCAGCACCAGCGGGCATTCCCCAAGGTGTGGCGCACGCATTCTCACCTGTCCCCCTCGCCCCCAGGTACGTGGTCATCTCCCGGGAAGAGAGGGAGCAGAACCTGCTGGCGTTCCAGCACAGCGAGCACATCTACTTCCGGGCGTGCCGGGACATCCGGCCCGGGGAATGGCTGCGGGTCTGGTACAGCGAGGACTATATGAAACGCCTGCACAGCATGTCCCAGGAAACCATCCACCGAAATCTGGCCAGAGGTGAGTGCCCACCCTCAAGGTGAGGGCCATGCCCGCTGCCGCCGAGCCCCAAGGGAGGCCAGGAATGCTTTTCTAGAAGCATCTTAAGAAAACCGATGGGAAATAACAGTATACCAGCAATGGGGAGACCCAGAGAGACTCGATGAACAGATGATCTGAGTCTGAGCAGCAGCTCTGGGCAAGGCCTTGGGCACCACAGTGTGTTCTCCTCTGTAAGAAACAGCCTCAGAAACCCTATGACAGACTTTACAGAGTATCAGGGAAAGAGACAAGGCCCCAAAGCCAAGTACATAAGTTCAATCAAAATTGATCCTATTCTCCCCTGCTCACCACCACCAAATTGATAGAAAGATGTTATAAACTGCTACTGCTGCAATAATAGGTAACATTTACTAAGGACTTAATATGTGCTAAGCAGGTGTTCTGTGGTGTCCCATGTAATCATGACAACATGGACCTACCCTGTGCTGAGAGAATTAGCTGGGTAATGTACATAATACATTTAGAGCAGTGTCTATCTTGACCATTGTAAGCCCTCCATTGTGGGCTTTTAATACTAGTGACCCCATGTGGATTATTATCTGCATCTTATAAATGTAGAAACTGAGCATCAGATAAATACAGTGACTCACCCAGGGTCACATGGCTAGGAAGGGCAGAGCTGGGTTTCTAACCTACATCTGTCAAATCCAGGCTCTAAGCTCTAACCCATAATGTTATATGGCCTCCCAGACAAAACTAGTTTCTTCCCTGCTTCCTCCTGGTCTCATTCCTAGAAGTCCTGATGATATGTTGTAAAAGAAACAATAGGGTGGCCAGCTGGCTTTGGTGGTTAGAGCACAGGCTCATGACACTGGGGTTGCCTGTTTGATTCCCACATGGGCCAGTGAGCTGTGCCCTCTACAACTAAATGGCAGACAACTACTTGACTTGGAGCTGATGGGTCCTGGAAAAACACACTGTTCCCCAATAAAAATTTTAAAAAAGAAAAGAAATAATATATGTTAGAATGGCAAGGTTGGAAAGTGACTTTAGGTGTGGGTGGTGGCCTGATGGGTGAGATGTCCATCCAGGTTCCCTTTTCATGAGTCCTTTGAAAGTGGTTGTAAATACTCTCCAGCACCTTGCCCTTTGCTTCTTTACTTCACCCTCAGCCTGGCCAGGGCAAACTGTGGCATTCAGGTCCTTCTTTCCATGGGAACTTCCTTGCACTAAACCTACACATCCAAAGACCCAGAGTCCATTTGGTCCCAGGAAACAAGGCTATACACAAGCCCCACCATATCATATTCCTGATCAACCTATTTCTTGGAAATAAAGCTTCATTTGGAATATGAGTGGAGAAGATGAAAAGGGGGTGGGAATGACTCACTGAAATTGTTATCTTTAAAAAAAAAATCAGAACAAAGCAGATTATGGACATTGAGTGCACAGCGGCTGCCTGACTTGGTAAAAGGTATCTGGTGATTGGATGGGCAGTGAGAGGAAACCCAATAGACATACTCGTCTCTTGTCTTCTTCAGCTCTGAGGGGTTGGGCTCATGTTGGTTTCACTTGGGAAGGCATGTTTCCATGATGAGATTGCCATGGTTGCCATTTGACCTCTGGAGATGCCTTCTGTAAAAGCATCTGATACATAATAAGGGACAGTATGCTCTTTCTCGAATGGATACAAGAGGAAATGAATGAAGACAGCCAAGAAGCTTCCGAAAGAATCATACCACCAGAAGAAAAGAAAACCAAGAGAAGTCATATCTGAGGACACACGTTTCATCCCTTGGCCATATTTTTTTTGAATTCTTCTGGATTTGTCATGTCTTTTTCCCCCCCCAGTGTCTTCTCCAAAGCACCTCAAGATGCATCATCCTTAGGGAGTCCTGAGACCCAAGGGGAATGCTCAGAGAAGGGAGTGAGCTTTCAGGAGTGGTTCAAAGGAGCATGGCAGACAGACTTGAAATGAGATACATTAAGACATGTGAGGATACAGGAGGAAGGAGGGTCTATTCCTGGCCAGGCTGAGAATTAGGAAGCAGGAAGGAAACTGAAAACCACCCTGAGGCAGGGCCTGAGCAGTGGGTGTGCTTGGTTCTGAAGCCCTTGGGCGCAGTCATGGAGCTCAGTGGCCTTTAGACATGTGTTTCTGTAGCCTGTACTTGTGGCAGACTCTGGAAATGGGTAGTGGTGTCTTAGTCTGTGTGCCAGCCCTGCTCTGGAAGGGGGATCCCCCATGCTCAGTCACTTAGGGTCTTACATGGAAGGAGGCATCTTCCTAATTGGAGTCTGGAGTCCTGATAAAGGCCAGAGCATGACTTATTAGTTCTTTTTAAGTAGGGGCATTAGTTGGAGCCCAGAACTGCTTCCTGAAGAGAGTATAAATTATTCCTTTGTGGTTATCTTTTAAGAATAGGATGTATCTAATGCATGTATTCAAAGAATTTGTTGTTTGATCTACTTTGACTCATTAATTTACTTTGTGGTGTTTCCCTCCATGTTGTATGGAGGCTTTAGAATCAATGTCATAATGCTTAAAGGTCTTTTTTGACCCATAGATTTTCTGGAAGCCTTGAGTCCAAAGAAGCCTCTCGCTCATCCTGGGACATTTGAATTACCTTGTCTCTGAGCAGAGAGGCATGAGGAATCCCTGGTGATGAGTAGCCCTGATCTCCAGGTATCCTCAGTTGTTCGCTGCCTGATTGGTCTGCTATAAGGTAAAAGGGCGGACGTTGACTTTCAGAGATTCTGAATGGGCAAGTGTCATATCTGATCTGCGCAAATAGATTGCATTTTTAAAAAGTTCCCTTCATCACCCTTTTTGCCCCTGCGTTGTTATAGAAATGCAGGTTGCGTGGAGCCACTGCAGTTTCAGGAGCCTGAGAGAGAAGGTCATTTCCTAAGCATTCATGTGAAGACACAAAAGGGGGATTCTAAATAGATTACTTGCTTTTGTGCTGCTACCTGTAGGAAAGCTGGCATCATGCATAGACCAGGGCACAGCACCCCATGCCAGCTGTGGGAAGCCAAGGCTTGGTCACTGTGTGGAACATCTGGATTGTACATGGCAATGCCTTGGCCTTCACTCAGAGATCTTTAGCAAATGCAGCTATCAGAAGCCTAATTGCAACATATATTCATGTTGAGTCTTTCCTCAGAGTCACATCTCCCAGGGCCCACCCTTGATTTAGGAAGTCTGATATTTTTTAGTGCCACAGGCTGCTGTCAGGAACTTCTGAGGATCCCCCTTAGCAATCTGTCCCTCCAGGCAGCATTGGCACTTGTGCAGTAATTTCTTTTTGTGAAGATTTTATTGCGGAATCGGGGAAGGGGAACAGTGTTGGGGAATTGGGGCCGGGGAACAGCCAAGTTGTTGTCCTTCAGTCTTAGTTGTGGAGGGCGCAGCTAGCTCAGCTCTAAGTCCAGTCACCATCCGGCCGCCCATCAGCAGCTCTTGGCCACTCAGCTCAAGGCGCTGTGTTCAATCTTAGTTGCCGGTGGGCGTAGCCCACCATCCCATGTGGGAGTTGAACCGGAAACCTTGTTGTTAAGAGCGCACGTTCTAATCACTGAGCCATCCTGCCACCCTTCAGCAGCTTGCTGCCACTCAGCTCAAAGTGCCATGTTCAATCTTAGTTGCTGGTGGGCATAGCCCACCATCCCCTGTGGGAGTCGAACTGGCAACCTTGTTGTTAAGAGCACGTGCTCTCACCAACTGAGCCATCCTGTCACCGGTTGGCAGCTTAGTGGCAGCTCAGCTCGGGAGCAGCTCACTGGCCCATGTGGGAATTGAACCTGCAACCCTGTTGCTCTGAGCTTGCACTCTTAACCAGCTGAGCTACTTGGCCAGCCCACTTCTGCAGTCACTTATGAAACTGTGTTGGTTATTTGAAAGAATCGGGCTAAAATAATTTATTGTTGGGGAAGCTCACCAAAGTTTTTTGAAGTCATTTTATGTGAGAGAAAAGAATAGAAAAGGAAACGGTCTTTGCATTGTGAGGTCCGGAAACACAGCTATATTTGAAGAATGCTTTGGATCAATGTGGTCGTGTAGTTCTTTATCTTGTTGGAGGCTGCCATTTTGGAGTCCACAACAACTGTAGTTTTCCCCATCTTTTGTTGTCTTCCTGCCTTAGTTGTCAGTGAGAACTTCAGAGGTTCAGGTCGTACTTTCTCATGTACTCCTAGTCTTCAGATTACTGGGAGAATTAGAAAGGAATAGTTGCCATAGGTGGACTTTGTCCTAAGTGGGCTGTCTGCAGAGTAAAGGAGGAGGAAGGAGTGGGACTCAGTATTTTGTGTGTACCTTTTACCAAGTCGAAGCAGCCATCTTCCAATTGCTAGGACTGGATGAGAAGCCTGGAGGGGTGGGGAATCCGTACATACTTAGCTCTCAGGTATGTTACCAACCGCCCATTTGATTGGGTAGGATGTCATCTTCTAGGGTGATAGGATGGCAAGTACCTTTGCAAGAACTACCTTCCCCTATAGCATTCTCTCAACTTATAAATGGGGAGCTTATATATACATAAGACTCCATTGAAACAGCCTCTTGAAAAAAAGAATTCACCTCGCTTTTTTGGGTCCTCCAGACCCCGTGATCCACCCAGTGACCTGCCTCTCCCTTTTTGTCACACCTGCCCCACGAGGCCACCCAGAGGGATGTGACAAGCAACTTCCTAACTGGAAGCCTGCTTTGTTATTTTTTTTGCTGGTTTCTCCACTCGGGGCTTTTCCCCACTTCCTCACACCCTGGTTTTCCTTCCTAGGAGAGAAGCGGTCGCAGAGGGAGAAGTCTGAGCAGGCTCTGGATGACCCAGAGGACTTGAGGGGTCCCCTTCAGCTCCCCGTGTTGAGACAGGGCAAAAGTCCCTACAAGCGTGGCTTTGATGAGGGGGATGTGCACCCCCAGGCCAAAAAGAAGAAAATTGACCTCATTTTCAAGGATGTCTTGGAGGCCTCATTGGAATCTTCAAAAGTGGAAGCCCACCAGCTGGCACTGAGCACCTCACTGGTCATCAGGAAAGTCCCCAAATACCAGGACGATGCCTACGGTCGGTGTGCAATGACCATGTCGCATGGGGTGCAGAATGTCAGCCGGATCCAAGGGGAAGGGGACTGGAAGACCCCTCAGGGGGCTGCCACAGAGCCAGGCCCATTGGAGGATGAGGAAGAGGAGCCTTCATCATTCAAGGCCGACAGCCCCGCCGAAGCTTCCCTTGCATCTGACCCTCACGAGCTTCCCACCACCTCCTTTTGCCCTAACTGTATTCGCCTAAAGAAGAAGGTCCGGGAGCTCCAGGCAGAGCTAGACATGCTCAAGTCTGGGAAGCTTCCTGAGCCCCCCGTATTGCCAGCACGGGTACTGGAGCTCCCAGAGTTCTCAGATCCTACAGGTAAGTCAGTGTGGATGTGGTCGGAGGGAAGAGCACACAGTGGGCAGTGTGAGGGTGGCTTGGCGCGCTCTGCTGGAGCCACCTTCGGGGAGACCTGAGGTGTGTGACGCGGAGGCGAGCTTTGGCGGCCGCCTGCGCCCTCCGGTACCTGTCTCTGACAGGCCACTTTGCAGCTCCAGTGGGTGCTTCATGTCTTGCCCTGTACTCTCCTTGTCAATAAAGGAAGTTCCGCTGCAGACGGGGTGTGTGCTGTGTTCTTGACCCGTTACCTTTCTCTGGTGGCCCGAGTAGTGTCTGACCCCAAAGCCCAACTTCGAAACCCAGTCTTCCTCTCTGCTCAGTCCCAAGCAGCTTGCCCTGTCAGGGAGCTCTCCCGGCCTTCCCAAACTCAGTCCAGGAACACAGCCTCATCCTTCTCTTCCCGAATTGCTGTTCTGCCATACATGGCCCCATCTCCCAGCCTGGAGTCTCAGAAGAACTGGGATTTAGGGCGTTCAGCTTCATGCCTCTGCCCTTTCCTGTGGCTGCCTGGATCTCATAGAGCTGTTGACAATGAGGAAGGTTTTTCAGTACACATCTGCAGCTGAGTTAGAGTATTTACATAGCACTTCCTATTTTAACCACATCCCTTAGCTCAGAATGAGGTGTTTCAGATATTTGAAGCATGCATCTTAACTAAACTGTGTTCTGATCCTGAAATAACCCAGGGCCATGCCAAAGCTAGCTCCATTTGAGGGCAGCACAACCTCTCCCCCGACCACGTTAGGTGTGGGACAAACGAGTCCCACGACTTCGCCCTCTGACTGGGGCGATGTTTGATGTGCATGTTCCTCCATCCGATCTGCTCTCCTGATGGTGCCTGTCAGTTGATACCAAAACATTGAAGTTCCTTGAGCGCCCACTTGTGGACGGTGAGGGCAGGCAGCCTGGAGCATGGTGGCCACCATGGACAATCCACAAAGAGGGGTTAACGTGGGTGCCCATAGTGCTTCTAAATAAATTCTAGGCTGGGAGTCAGTCCGTCTTAGGAACTGGCTTATGTTTCACGCAGGGTGGCACTTACCTTTTGGGAATTGTTCTCTATTCATTTTAGAAAAGTCTGTACTTTTTCCCCCTGGGTGTAAATGTTCCTTTCCCATTTGTCTTCCAGTCTCAGAGAGCATGGTCTCCGGCCCTACCATCATGGAGGACGATGACCAGGAGGTCGACTCGGCAGACGAATCCGTCTCAAACGATATGATGACTGCCACCGACGAGCCCTCCAAAATGTCATCGGCCACGGGGCGCCGAATCCGGCGCTTTAAGCAGGAGTGGCTGAAGAAGTTCTGGTTCCTGCGGTATTCCCCGACCCTCAACGAGATGTGGTGCCATGTCTGCCGCCAGTACACGGTGCAGTCCTCCCGCACCTCGGCCTTCATCATCGGCTCGAAGCAGTTCAAGATCCACACCATCAAACTGCACAGCCAGAGCAACCTGCACAAGAAGTGCCTGCAGCTGTACAAGCTCCGCATGCACCCCGAGAAGACGGAGGAGATGTGCCGCAACATGACCCTGCTCTTCAACACCGCCTACCACCTGGCCCTTGAGGGCAGGCCGTACCTGGACTTCCGGCCGCTGGCTGAGCTGCTGAGGAAGTGCGAGCTCAAGGTGGTGGACCAGTACATGAACGAGGGCGACTGCCAGATCCTCATCCATCACATCGCCCGGGCACTGCGGGAAGACCTGGTGGAGCGCATCCGCCAGTCGCCTTGCCTCAGCGTCATCCTGGATGGGCAGAGCGATGACCTGCTTGCCGACACAGTGGCTGTCTACGTCCAGTACACCAGCAGCGACGGGCCCCCGGCCACTGAGTTCCTGTCCCTGCAGGAACTGGGGTTCTCAAGCACAGAGAGCTATCTCCAGGCGCTTGATCGAGCCTTTTCAGCCTTGGGCATCCGGTTGCAGGAGGAGAAGCCAACCGTTGGCTTGGGCATAGACGGGGCCAACGTCACAGCCAGCCTGCGCGCCAGCATGTTCATGACGATCCGCAAGACGCTGCCTTGGCTGCTATGCCTGCCCTTCATGGTGCACCGGCCGCACCTGGAGATCCTGGATGCCATCAGTGGGAAGGAGCTCCCCTGCCTGGAGGAGCTGGAGAACAACCTGAAGCAGCTGCTGAGTTTCTACCGGTACTCGCCACGCCTTATGTGCGAACTACGGTCCACGGCCTCCACCCTCTGCGAGGAGACGGAGTTCCTAGGGGACATCCGGGCCGTGAGATGGATCATCGGAGAGCAGAATGTCCTCAATGCCCTCATCAAGGACTACCTGGAGGTGGTGGCCCACCTCAAGGACGTCAGCAGCCAGACACAGCGGGCAGACGCCTCGGCCATCGCGCTGGCCCTGCTGCAGTTCCTCATGGACTACCAGTCCATCAAGCTCATCTACTTCCTTCTGGACGTGATCGCTGTGCTCTCACGTCTGGCCTACGTCTTCCAGGGTGAGTACCTCCTGGTGTCCCAGGTGGATGATAAGATCGAGGAGGCCATCCAGGAGATCAGCCGACTGGCTGATTCCCCTGGGGAATACCTGCAGGAGTTCGAGGAGAACTTCCGTGAGAGCTTCAATGGCATCGCGATGAAGAACCTCAGGGTGGCCGAAGCCAAGTTCCAGTCCATCAGGGAGAAGATCTGCCAGAAAACCCAAGTGATCCTGGCTCAGAGGTTCGATTCCCGCAGCCGGATCTTCGTGAAGGCCTGCCAGGTGTTCGATCTGGCTGCCTGGCCCAGGAACAGTGAAGAACTCATGAGCTATGGCAAGGAGGATATGGTTCAGATATTTGATCACCTGGAGGCCATCCCGACCTTTTCCCGGGATGTCTGTAGGGAAGGGCTGGATCCCCGGGGGAGTCTCTTGATGGAGTGGCGAGAGCTCAAGGCTGATTACTATACCAAAAACGGCTTCAAAGATCTGATCGGCCATATTTGCAAGTACAAACAGAGGTTTCCGCTCTTGAACAAGATCATCCAGATCCTCAAGGTTCTCCCCACATCCACAGCTTGCTGCGAAAAAGGCCGAAATGCCCTGCAGCGAGTTCGCAAAAACCACCGCTCCCGTCTGACCCTGGAGCAGCTCAGTGACTTGTTGACAATCGCAGTCAACGGCCCGCCCATTGCCAACTTTGACGCCAAGCGAGCCCTGGACAGCTGGTTTGAAGAGAAGTCTGGCAACAGTTACACACTGTCTGCCGAGGTCCTCAGCAGGATGTCTGCGCTGGAACAGAAGCCGGTGCTACAGACCGTGGACCACGGGTCAGAGTTTTATCCAGACATTTAGGGAGCCGGCATCGCAGAGTTCACTAAGCTGTTGAATATTTTTTTAATCTATACTCATAAGCTTTGATATATTATATAAATATATATTATATTTTATATATATATATATATATATATATATATATATATATATATATATATATATATATATAAACCCACACTGAAAATTTTTAGAAACTGAGGTGACACATTCATCAGAAGCTACTGGGAGCTTTCAGAAAGGAATAATGTCAGACACTAACTCTTGTCTACAAAATTTGGCAGCTGCAACATAACGTGGCAACTCATTTTCATTCACAGAAGCATGTGCTGGGAGCCACACGTGTTCCCCTCCAATGGTCAACCAACAGCATAAGCTAAAATGACGGGTCTCTGTCATCACCTTTAGGTAGCTCGCTTTGTTCATGTTTTCTTTCGGGGGATTGCAGGCCTTGGGTTGGGGTTTATGTTCTTGCCGTTCCTTTGCTCGTTTGGTTTTGTGATGGAAGTTTCTCAGCCTCTTTGTTGACATGCTGGTCCAGTTGAATCCGATCTCTGATTTTGGATGAGGGGTGGGGGTATGTATCTGGATCGGGCTGTTTTGCTCCCTCTCCTACCTGACTTCAGCTTGAGAGATTTTTAGTCATTTCCGGATGAGTATGTTCTTTCACTGTCATAGAAACATAAGTGTTGGTCAAACTGTGACACCCATCACTCCCCCACCTCTCTTGCCTCTCCCATCCCTGGGTTGTTGGATTTTCCCCTTCCGGTCCCTTGGATCCTAAAGATATTACCTGTTATACTGAAGGCAAAATTGCCTGACTACCGAGCTTGAAATCCTGGAGAAGGGGTGGGGGGTGGGGCGGTAAGATTTTTGCATTCCTGTTTTTTACATGGTGTAGGATAAAATAATCTTAACTCCATTGAGATCCAGGGCTATTGGAGAGATGAAGAGCCAAGAAATCCAGACCCTAGTGGGCAGCGATTTTTGGGCTAAAAACAAGTAAAATTAAAAATATGTATTCAATTTACATTAATTATTTATACTCTGTCTTTATAATCATATAATGTGTTGGGGGTATTTTTTTTTCCTTTGATAATCAAAAACTGCCTGCTATAGTTCAGTGGCAGGAGATGCCAAGGCGAGTTGTGCCCCGGATTATGCGTAACTCAGATGAGAGTCTCGAGAGAGTCAGTCCTTCTGCAATAGGCTGATAACCAGCTCTACAGGCTGGCAGGAAGGCAGTAGGAAACTGGGTGATGATGCATCTATGCCTGTGAAGTTAGAGATGTCCTTAGAGATATCCTAGAAGAAAGGAATAAACGAGGGGTAAGATAGGACTCTCAAGGCATCAGCCTACACACACACACACACACACACACACACACACACACACACACACACACACACAACACCACCACGAAATAAGCTTTAGAAATAGCCACTTGCCTACTCCCTGGGGCAAGTAGTGGTTTAAGCTAGAGGAGTTGGATCAATGCTCTTTTCATTCATTTAACTACCGGTATACCTCGCAAGGGAGTTTTTAAAACTATGTGCGTGATCTGTTAAAAACTTCTGTTCATGTTTCCACACCTGATTTATGCATATTTGATATGCAGAGATCCTGTATCCTGGGTGCAGGTCGTATTTGGGGGAGGGAAGATCTGTGTTGTCCTGATCAGTTAGGGAGCCACCCCTCTCAGTTGGCAGAGGGTGGGCAAAGGACGGTGTGATCTGGCCACAGGAAGGCCCCAGTGTCCCCAACCTGCTTGGCTCAGACATCAGAAAACTGTGGTGGCTTCCTTCCTTCTTGGTTTATCTTGTCTCCGAGGCCTCATGCCACCGTTGAGAACCATAGTGGAGACGTCATCAACACTGAACATGTCACCCCACTTCCTGTCCTGCCAGTCCCTTCACCCCTCTCCCCCTCCCCATAGACTCTTTCCCCCCACCCCCATGGTCTTGGTGCTAAGATAACTTTAGAATCATTGCTGCTAGTCGATAGCTTTTCATTATATAAATATATTATATATATATATATTATATTATTTTTGAAACTTTTTTTTGTTTGTTTTAAACAGTGATGTAGCATGTTAAAAAAAAACAACAACAACACAAAAACAAACTGGTTTTCTCTGACTGTCCCACTGCCAGGCCTCATATGCTGCCTTCTTCAATAAATCAATGCACCGCTGCCTGGTGACATTCATCCCCCAAACCCCCTTCCCCAGTGGCACGTATTTTCCCACCCTCCTCTGAACAAGGAGAGGGTTACCAGGAACTAGCAAGGAAAGACTCAAAGCTCTTTCTGATGCTTTGAAATTCCCAGCCTCATTCCACTTTTCCACTTTAAGCTGATGTCGCTTCCCCCCACCCCCCACTCCTCCCATTAGGGTCAGTAACTGTGGTCAAGTGGGATGCCCTTGCAAAGCACAAGGCCTCTCCCTCCCCAGCCTCTTCTCCACTACACACACGGACTAAGATGGGTTGAAGGCAGAGGAGGGCAGCAAGGTGGGCCTCAGGGGGGGACAAAAACAGTAGGCTGGGATCCTTTCTTCTAGCCAACAGATGCCTTATCCCTTCTCTTCCCTCTACCCCCTCTCCTCCCTACCATGACTTAGGGACCCTCTGTGGAGAGTCACCCTGCCTAGACCACTCATTTGCAAACCAGGAAGAGACTCATTAGTAGCTGCTTGATTATCTAGTCCAGGTGCTTCAGAGCCCCTGGCCAAACTTAGCTCAGTTTTTATCCTTTGGGCCAATGCCATTGTCAACCCTGTATCTTCTGAGGGGGCTGGGAGCCAGTGACCTGCAGCAATGGGCTGCTGCCAAGAGCATGTGGCTACAGGTGGCCACCTGCCGAGCCAGGGTCCAGAACAGAGAGAAAGAGCTCTCTGAAGCGTCTTGAAGTTTGGCAAGGCACCTCTGAAACTCTGGGTGCCCATGACCTCCGCTGAATTCAGCCAGGCTCGGGCCGTGTTAGACACGCTGAAGGCCACTTTGCCTTGGGACAGGGAGTAACCAGGGACTAATCGGGGTGACACACCACTGTAATTAAACAGAGGCTTCTCTCAGCCTGGATGCTCCTAGGAGGCTCAGAGCTTCTGTCCTGTGAATGCTGCATGTGATTACCTGTGATTTCTATCATAGGCATTTCCCACTCTCTGCCTCCTTGGGGAGGGCTCTTGGGTCGACGGGACCCTCAGGGTCTAGCCCAGGGAACCACATGCTTGGCTAGCCTAACTTCCTTTTGATGGGTATAAAAAACTGTGGCTGCGCGGTCCTTGCATCCAAGTGTGGTGCCTTCAGACAAGACAGCGCCCTTTAATTCCGCCCCGGCTTAGGAATGACAACCTTTGGCTTAGAAGAAAATGTTTGAGTCTCTGGGGTGAAGGCTTGTCCTCACTGGGCTGACTGATTAGTGACTTTCTTCGGTCTGGAGGCGTCGGGAAGTAAGATCAGGCTTGTGGCCGATTGCGCCAAGCTGATACATTGCAGAGCCTGGGAACCAGAAGCCCTTGGATTAAAATCCTGCTTCTCTGCCACTGAGGGAAAAAGACCCATGGCCATCTAGTATCTGTGAAACCTGAGGACAGCCCAGCCCTGTCTGCAGCTTTTGCTGTGTTAGAATCCTCAAATTTTGACTGCCTGACGGAATACCTTTTTTTTTTTTTTTTTTTTTTTTGACGGCTGTAGTGCTGGGCAAGTTCTTATTTCCTCATTCTCGCTTGAGAAGGAGAGCAGTTTGCAGCTCTAGGATCCCTGGATAGCCGGGTTCCTTGCAGGGCCTGAACCAGAACAGTTGGAGGTCTTGGCTCCAGCCCCTCCTCCATGTGTCCAGGTTGAGTCATCTTTCCCAGCCCCCTCACCTTGACTTGCTTATGTTGACCCTTTCATTTGGAGGAAGAACCTTGTAATTATTTAAGGTAATGTTTAAATATTTTCCATTTGTTTGGAAGTGATACCAAGAAAGAGAAAACAGGGAAAAGCATGTAGAATGCTAAAAATAATCATGGAATGACTGAAATGGACTACAGACTTGGCCCAGCCTGGGCTGTTGGGCTGGAGTTATTTTAGCTCTTCACCTGGAAACTTATGGGGTTCCAGAGGTGGCCTGGGGGTTGAAATAGAGCTAGTCTATTCTAGATTCTTTCCCCTTCATTTTTCCTCCCACCCCCTCTAGGAACAGGAATTCTATATCTCGAGCTGGTTTGGGCTTGTAGTCTGGTTTGATTTCCAAGCAGAATTCCTGGTTTTTCTCGATGCTGACACCCAGTGTCGGTAGAAGGCTCCGTCCCATGGGACCTCACAGCCCGTCACCTCTTTAAGTGGTAGGCCCAGCCCGGTCAGCCTGGGACAGCCAAAGCCAGGCTGTCTGGAAGGCGTGTGAGCTTGGGACAGTCCCGTTCCCGACACTGGCCTCTTGGAGGTAGTGCTGGGTCTTGGATTCTAATCTGGTTTTGAGGAGGGAAGATTATGTCAAGAGACACAAGACCCCTTTTTCTGCTTAGAGGAAGGCCCCTCACTGCTGTCTGTTCTGGGTGCTTTAGCTGACTGGGTGGAGCTGTGATATTTTAAGGAGCCTTCGAGGTGATCTTTGTGTGTTAACCAGAGGGAGAAAATGCCCTTTGGGGAGGAAAATGGTACGGCCCTCCTCTTCCATCTGGCTCTCCGTCCCCCACCCTAATCCCTTCAAGTGGTATCGCCCTGGAAATACCTATGCAATCCAGTCTCCCTTGGAGCGAGAGGGCATGGAAGCAAGGGTATGTGCAGTGTATAATACAAATGCTACAGCATATATATTGTATATATGGACATATACAGTACGTATACACACAGAGTAAGAGATTGAATTACATCTATATATAAATAATATTCTATATATTTATACATTTCTATGTTTTAAATAGATATAAAATAAAGTCTATAGAGAGCTGGGAGAGCAATGGGAAAGCCTGTGTTGTGCAAAGAGGGAGGAGGCAGAGCCTTTGCAGGAAGACATAAGGGAGTTAAGCAGGCAGGGTTTGCTGGGAATGGGGCCTCCTCCCCGGAGTGTTGGAGAGGAGAGTAACTGGGTCTTGGCCCTCCCTGTGCACTTTCTCTCCTTCACCACAGGCTTGGTCTGAGGTTGGAAGGAGATAACTCACCCCTGGCTCCAGCTGAAGTGCCCCCTACATCCCCCTGCAAGTCTATGCTTAGGTGGTCACTGCTGCTTGGCAGTAGGACATGGTCACTGACCCATGGTGTAGGGACCACTGCACAATTTCCCCCAGAACACCCCTCCTCCAGGAATGAGCAGCATTGGTGGCCATCAGAAAGGTGCAAATTGGACCCAGAGTGGTCCAGGAAAAAGCTGCCCCTCTCCACTCATTTGCTTCTACCGCCCCCTAGAGGTCAAACCTCTGAAGTACAGCCCCCCCCTGGCCTCCCTCACCTGCTCCGACACTGTCGGCCAGGGCACTGGAGAAGTGAAGTGGGCAGTGTGAGCATGGCCAGCCAGCGCTGCTTGCCATCCAGAGGTTTTCTGGTCAGGGCAGGGGGCATCAGCTAACGGGGAAGGGTGGGAGAGACATATCTGCACACTCATAAATTCAGTAGCAATTCAAGTTCAGAAGCAGGGCTTTGGCCCAGCCCACTTTGCACAGCTGCTGCTGCTGGCTGTACTCAGGACTATGGTCTTCCCTCTCCTGCACGGAGGCCCACTGACCCCTCACCCCAATGCCACCTTAACAGGCAGGTTTAGTTCACATACACTGTTCTGATTCTGGGACTCCAGGCAGAGGCTGAGCGGGACGCCCTAAGCTCCTCCCCTTCCATTGGGGAGGGCACCTTCCTCAGTTTGTCCCTGCTCTCACCCCCAGCTGGCAAGGATGTCTGGGGGCCCGAGGGAGCACGGGTGCAGCTGGTAGCAGGACGGAGGGCTTGTGCAGCCCTGACAGAATCAGAAGCCCATTGAACTTCTGTTTCTCTTTGTAGTTTCTTTCCCCTGGATGTGGGGGTGGGGGGCTGATGAGGCTGCCAATGAAGGGAGACAGGGCAGCTGCGTGGGCCTTTGTTCTCCCCACCAGCCTCTGTCTTTTGGCTCTCCAAAGGCACTTATCTCCCATCCCCACGCCGCCTCTGACCCCTGTCTTGCTCTTCCCCACCATTTTACCAACGGACCTCAGCCTCCAGCAGACCCACCACCCCTTCCCTACAGTCCTGGGCGGGTCTGTTCTGCCAATGCCCACCTCTTCTCCCCTCATGTCTGACTGGGTCTCCCTGATCCACAGCTAGCTGCCAATCGGGTCTTGGAACACCCTCCAGGACCTGGCTCTAGGGAGGCCAGGCCTGACCCGAGCCTTCCTCCTGCTGTGGGGGATCAGACCCATCCATGGCCAGGGGATGGGCACCTCCGGGTAGCAACCCCACAATGCACTGTACCTCAGAGAGAGAGCAGCCACAGGGCATCAAGGGCACCGGGCCCTCCGTCCAGAGGACAGCCGGTTACAGTACTGCTCACAGAAAGACAAGGGCCAGGCTGCCCTCGACACCCCTCAGTCTTCACTTTTGTCTCTCCGGAAGAGCCAGCAGTCTGGTTTAGCCTTTTTCAGCCTGTGTCTCCTCTCCACCCCCACGCTGCTGCTGAACCGTGTCATTTCAATCACAAAGGAAAAATTAAGTGGGGGTGGGGGGAAATACCTAGGAGTCTATTATCACATACCTATTAATATGTTAATACTTTCTTTCTTAAAAAAAAAGAAAAAAAACTCTTGATATTATTTTGCAGACTACGCTTTATAGTACCTGTGTGATGGGACCTAGAACACTGGATACAAATAGAGCTATGTTGGTTTATCATAATATGTACGCAGAAACTTTCCTTTTGTCATATTATCCTTGTAATGTAAGAAGATTGTTAATAAAAGCATTTAAATTTACTCACCAAGGTTGAACCTCTGCCTCTGCCTCTATCCCAGGCCTGTGCTCAGGGTGATTCAGAATGGGTCCCCATCTCAAGTCCTTCGGTGTCAGGTTAGGAGCCCGCCGGCGGACAGGTTGGAAGGAACTAGCAGAAGAGGCTTTCAGCCCCTTCCCGCTGCTCTCACTTTTTCCCCATTTGAGTCCACTTCCAGCAGATAACGTACATTCTTCACCCAGCAGTCAGGCCAAAAGGAGGTGTACCCGAAATCATTAAAAATATATCTACCTACGTCCAAATGCATTTATCCCACCAGAATCTCTAGGAGGAAATACACAGATGAAATCTCCCTGCACTGCCTCCCACGATTCTCCACATGCCGGCCAGGTCTCTGGGGAGGGGTCTTTCCCCAGTAGTTGAGCACTGGTATGAGGTGGGTGATAAGTGATGCTTTGCCCGAATTGTTTGAGAAAGAAGATGGGCATAAATTCAGTGAAGACACAGGTAATTTTTATTTTTTCCTGCTGGATGCTAAGCCCTCGTGCCCCCAGCTCCTGTTCCTCTCAGGGCTGGCCTCCTTTCAGTGGCCTTTCCTCCTCCTTTTCCTTAACCTCTGCCTTCGTAGCGCCTGCTGTCTCCCTCCCAGTATGCAGCCCTCTCAGCCCCCAGAAGCCTCCTCAGTCACTCAGAGGCTGTCCAGTTGTGAGAGCTTCCCCTCAGTCTCCATGGAATGTTCTGGTTCTCTTCTTTTCCCAGGGGAGCACTGGGGCATAGCTGTCCCCATCTAACCAGCCCAGGGGAACCAGGGTCAGCTCTGCCCCACTGCTGGCCCACATTTGCAGCCATATCTGAAACCTGCTAACAAGGTCATCGCCAGAAAGCAAGGAAAGGAAATATCTTTCATAGGCACTTGGGGAAGTTGTTCTTCCCACGGTGGGGCTTGGAGAATGGGGTAAAGGGAGAGGGTCTGCTCCCTTCACCCCCTCTTCTCTCCAGCTGCTCCCCAGCTTCCCTCTTCGAAGTTCAAAGGGCAAGTGGAGTTCGCCTGGGAATGAGGACTCGGGAGACTGACTGGTTAGCTGCCTGAAGACCTGAAGGGCTGCGGTGTGACAGTTTCTAGAGTGGTCTTTGGAAAACACAGATCCAGGCATGGCATCCTCTCTGCTTCAAGCCCTCCGGTGGTTTCCCGTGGTGCTGAGAGTTCAAATCCTGATCGTGACCGTGACCGTCAGCGCTGCGTCATCCAGCCCCACCTTCTGGCTTCAGCTCCTCCTCTGCATGGAGTTCCAGCCACACGGGTCTCCTCTCTGTTCCTCAAGCTCACCGAGTTCTTTTCTGCCTCAGGGCCCCCCAGTACCCTGTGCTCTCTGCCTGGGATAGTTTTCCCTGGGATGATTGCATGGTTGGCTTCTTCTCGTTTTTTAGGTGTCAGCTAAAATGCCACCGTCTCAGAGAGTCTTCTCCTGACCCACTCTCTAAATACCCACCCCCTAGGGCACTGTTTATCGTTGCTGCTGATATTCCCTTCATAACACTTATCTCAGTTTGCAACTGTCTAATTATAGTGTGTGTGTGTGTGTGTGTGTGTGTGCACGCGCGCGCACGCCGGGGGAGGGGGGTTTCTATGGTTAGTCTTCTCCCTCTAGATTGTTGTACCCACAAGGGAGAAAGGGAGACTTTTTAACACCACTGCGTGCAGTTCCTATCACACAGTAGGAACTTACTCAGTGTTTATTGAAGGGACGGGTGACCTTAAGCAGCATCTGATAAAAGCACAATCCCAGCAATGCTGCGCTGATCCCAGCGGAAGTCCTGGTTTCTTCATTTGATCAGAATGACCCTGCACCTGACCCCTGGCTACATCTGGCCTTGACCCTGTGCCTTCCCTATACAAAGCTGGAGGTTGCCCCTGGGGTGCTTGAGTTCTCCCTTCCAGCTTTCTCTGGCCCCTTGGATAATGTCCCCTCAGGCCAGCTAGGTGTCCCTTAACTCTCCCAAGGAAGAGAACTTTTCCAGCTCCTTTCAGCTCAAATTCAGAGTCACTGGTTCCAAGGAGCATTTTGAAGCTATTGCCTTGGCATCTGTCATTTTTCCAAGGAAGACCTTTGGCCACTGGCTGTATGTCAGAGCCTGGACTTTAGGATTAGAGCTCTGCCAGTTTCAAATCCTCCCTCTGCCTCTCACAGGCTGTGAAGTCGCGGACAAGTCACTTATCTAAGTTTGTGTCTTCAGTGCTGAGCATGCAGCAGTGGGTACCACATGCTGACTCTCATTATTGTCATTAGTGTTACATCTTAGATCAGGATGAAGTAGGTGCTAGGAAGTAATGGGTTTCCTTCTTTCACCCAGAATTCCTACCCTGAGTGAAGGGCTGCCTGTGACTTTTAAAACCAAACACGTGGGGCCGGCCGAGTGGCTCAGTTGATTAAGAGCTCGCTCAAGAGTGCGAGCTGAGCTCGGAGCAACAGCAGTTCGATGCCAGCCTGAGCTGAGCTGCTGCTGAGCTGCCAACAGGTGGCAGGATGGCTCAGCTAAAACAAAACAAAACCAAACATCTATTCCAACAGCCAGCATGGACACCTCTGCCTGAATGGAGATCACCTTTACCTTCTGAGCCTAGAGAGCAATCCTCAGGCACCTTCTTCTGCTTCAACAGCTTATTTCACCTGGCTTTCGAGGAAAAAGGGACTGCATAGAGGTTTTGTTGGTTTATTTGTTTGTATTTGGCTGGAAAAACAGGTTTCTCTTTGCTTGTCCCTGGTTTGTATCCTTGGGTTTCTGAAACAGGATTTCTGCCATCACCTACCTGACAATGGGCTGCCCTGAAACACCGAGAAAGAGCGTTGGGAAATTGGGAAGGGGAACCATGCTCTAGCTAGGGCCGCATTGAGAGGAGACCATGCCTGGCTGAGGACAAACCACCATAAAGCCCTCATCACCCAGTGGCCATGAATATACCGGTTTCCATGGCAAAATCTGGCTTCCATTCCCAAGACTGGCTTCCTCCCAGGCAGGGGCCTGCCTCCATTTCTGGCTTGGCGAAGCTGATGAGGGAGGTCCCTACCAGGGACCATCTGTGCTGGCTCACCTGCAGGAGATGAAGGAGGGGAGCACGGGCGCAGTTCTTCAACACTCAGACCAAGATGCCCAGTCCCCTATATCCAATCACAGCCACATCCCGTGGCTCCCCCCTTGCTAGGTGTCAGCCCTGAAAGGGTGACAGAACAGATGCTACGGCTCTGGCGCCTACAATGGTGGTGCTTCCAATTGGTTTGAAGGAAAAAAACAACAACTAGAAACTCTTGGGTGGAAAATTACCACTGGCTCCATCAGGAATTAAGGAAATGAGAAGAAGCTGACTCAGAGCTTCAGGTAACACTGCATATTGTCTGGAGGAGTGGATGGCTGTCAGGGAGGACTGTCAGAAGATGCCAGGGAGTCTCACCAGGCATGGGGCAGGGAGAGCAGGCACACATGTTGATGAGTCTAGTGTGTTTTTATGCAGCAGATTGGAGGCCAACGATGTGTATGAGAAACATGTTAATGCCCGTCTGGATCACAGAATCACAGAATGTTAAATGTATCAAATCTAGAAGGGACCTTAGTGATCACTTGGCTCAAATTCATTTTACAGATGTGGAAACTGAGGTCCAGAGACAAGTGACCTACCCAGGGCCATGAAGGTGGCCAGTGACAAGATGGGTTGCAGGTTCTAGATTTGAGTCCATTTTATGGGCAGGAGCAAAGTTTATTTAAGGCAGTTCACTGGAAAACCTTGTATAAAGTCATTAACGGATTCTTCTCCCACCTCTCTTTTATATAAATCTAGATTCTCAAATATTAGTTTTAGGCTCTGGTAGGCCATATGCATAGATACCTATGAAACATAGACTATATAATATTTGGCTATGAGGGATAAGACCCACTTCTCTTATTTTATTATGAAAATAAGATTCCTGATTGTCACTAAAATATAATATGCATAGGGGCAGCCAGTTAGCTCAGTTGGTTACAGCACCACTGCTCATAACACCAAGTATTGCAAGTTCGATCCCCACATGGGCCACTGAGATGCACCTTCCACAGCTAGATTGAAACAACTACTTGACTTAGAGCTGATGGGTCCTGGAAAAACTCACTGTTCCCCAATTAAACGGTAATAATAATAATAATAATAATAATAATATAAAATATAAACTAAGGAGTTATATGCACAAATTTGGAAAGCGAAGTCACCTCATGGCTTCCTTTATTGATCATTTATCTTTTTTAAAAACCTTTGGTTTTAGGGCTGGCCGAGTGGCGTGGTGGTTAAGTGCTGGCTTGGGAAACCAGAGACCCTGGTTCGGTCCCACATATGAGGGCCAGTGACACTGGCCTCAAAAA
Organism: Aselliscus stoliczkanus; assembly: GCA_033961575.1. Classification (NCBI taxonomy): domain Eukaryota; kingdom Metazoa; phylum Chordata; class Mammalia; order Chiroptera; family Hipposideridae; genus Aselliscus; species Aselliscus stoliczkanus. The sequence continues at coordinate 121,904,369 of CM066736.1, forward strand.
AAAAAAAAAAAAACCACCTCCATATGACCTGGCTGATTTCTGAATGACTAAATTCAGGCCCTGCCTCTGGCTTAATGCCAGAGGCTCTTCCACCAGAGGCCACCAAAAGGACCCAGGTGACAGCCCTCCAGGAATCCCCCTGTACACCCCCCACCACTTGGGGCGCAGGGGTACCTGTGGCTGCTACACTGACTCTCCATTGATGGGAGTATTTCTTTTCAGAATGTTAGAAAAAGAAGAGTCTCTAGTTTCCACCTGATTTTCCTTCTGGAGAATAGAGTCAAAGCTTAGTAGCACTTGCGTCCCTACCTGTACACAGCCCCTTTGATTCCGTGCTCAGGCAAGACCATCAAGGAACATGACCATGTACATGCACAGAGAAATCAATGACCTAGCAGTCCTACTCACTCCCAGGTAGATATCTCAGAGAGACTTGCACATGCACACAAGGAGACATGCACAAGAATGTTTATAGCAGTCCTGTAACAGCAAAAAATAATAATAAAAAAGGAAGAAAAGGAACATCTAAATGTACATCAATGACAATGAGATTGTGATATATCCATGCAATGGAATATTACACAGCAGTAAAAAATAAATGAACTAGACCTACATATGTCTGCATGGATAAAGTTCAAAATTTTAATATGGAGCAAAAATCGTGCACTACAATTTACATAAAGTTTAAAATATACAAAAATACTTTATGGTGCTCAGGGTTTACATATACATGTAGTAAAGGGATGCAGAAATGCTTAGGGTGAGAAATCCCAAAATCACGATGGTGGTTTACTGAGAAAAGGTGCCAAGGGACCTCAACTGTATTTGTCAAGTTTCATAAAACTTGGTAGTGGTTCATGAGTGTTGAGCACATTATTTTTTCTGTATATGTCTACATTATTAAGTGAAAAGAAAAGAAGAAAACACCAGGCAGTTAACCCAGTTGGAAACTATTTATTGACCACTGAAAGGTTTTTGCTCCAAAGTGTGACACCAGACATATGACTACAATGTCTCATGCGTCTTTTTGTGCTTCGGTTCATAATTCAAAACAAACACACACTTAGCATTGACAATAAGAAACATGGGCAGCAGAAACAAATCACAAGGACTAGATTTCTCTTTTCTGGGTCCTCACCTCTGATTTGGCTTAGGCCGCAGTGACCTGCCACCCGGGACTCCTTACATCCCAAAGGAACTGCCCCTGAAGAACGGTTCTTCCATTTTGCTATCTCTACGTTGCATCGTTTGGGGTGATTTGTCACTCAACCCACACCAAGAGTCATATCTCAAATTAGAAATGGAGAGACACGTGCAAGATCTTGATCAATAGGCACTCAACAAATATATATTGATTTGACATAAGAAGTGGAGTCACAGATTCTTGAGTGTGGACTCAATGCTTTATCCTCATCACAGTATCTATAAAAAAACCAGATCACGTTGTGGGCAGCAGCCCAGTCTGAGATGGTTTCTCACTTTATTTTCACCTCTGCTTAATGCCCATTTTAGAAAACGCTCCCTAGCAAAACCACAAGGTGTCCCTTTCTAAAAGATCAGATGTACTCCCACAGACTCAATTACTCTAATTTGGTAGTAAATTGCAAATGTATCTGGTAGAAGGTCAGCTGATGCAGAGATTACTGAAGTTTTTTGATCTGGCAGTCTGATATCTCTAGATAATAGAAAATTCACCAAGATGGGGTTTGAAAAGCACAGTGATTATATTCTCTTCTATCATTAATTACATTTACACGGAGAGCTATGAATTGTCATTAGGTGAATGACTCAATGCCATGAATTTCTAAGCCAGCTGAGCTTTTTGATGTCTTTGCCATTCAGAACCAGTTAATATTCTGATTTTTATGCCATTTGCAGTGTCATTTTCTGTCTACTCCCTTATCTGTCCTGTATTCATTAATCCATTCAACAAATGTTTATTGAGGGCTCATGAATCAGCTTTATTTTAGGCGCTTGGAATACACGAGTGACCACAACAGACAAAAACCCCTGGAAAACCTATCTCATTTCTGCACATACCTTCTAAATGAGGTGATAGCTGATACCATGTGATGGCATGTGACTCTTCTCAGGGGTAGCCTTTAGTATGGAGATTCTGGAAAACTAAACCTTTGAGATCCAAAGAAATGAATGCCTCTTGGTGAAATGACCATGGGTAGAGTTGATATTTCTAGGCTGAGAGACCTTACCCAACACACCTCAAACATCCTTTGATGTGACTGTAAAGCAGGTACATAGATGTATAAGGAAATGCAACCACGTTTCCTGATTTTAAGTCTAGAACCCAGGCTTTTCTAGATTGGAGTAGCAGATGTTACCAAGAAGAGAGTCCTGGTCAGCTTACACAGAGAATGTTTTGTTCTCTTTTAGCCATGCCAACCAAAAAAAGAGAGACCAGAGTGTGGTGTGGGGGAGGGGATCTCAAAAACATGATCACTAACAAATGCTTTGCCTAAAAAAAAACTTGGCAGGAGGTGGTCAGCCATAGCGATCAAGATTCCCAAAGATCTGAAAGACTTTCCCATTAAAGAAAGGTTAGATATTTATTTTGTTTCTTCAGTGGGTGAGTAGAAGTTATATCTAATGCTTTTCTACTTCTGCAAAGAAAGGAAGACTAATGACTAAAGGGAATACAATACCTGCTTGGATTCTCAAGGAGAAGCCAAGAATGACTTGACTTGTTGAAGGTTGAAGGAGATAGCCCTTATCTATTTTGTCTAGTAATTCTCTATGAGATCAGGGGACTGAAGTGACATCAGAGGGCCCAGGGTTTGGATGTCAGCATCGAGGAGTCCAAATGCAGAATCCATGGTTCTAGAAATGGTTGTGGCGCTTTCCAGGCATGGTCAGCTGCCAACTTAAAGCTTAAAGGTGATTGGCTGGTGGCCTCAGAGTTTGTTTTTTCGCCAGGGAATGCCTACGGCTCTTGAGGACTATTTCATCTATCACACCATCTGCACAGAGAGCTGCCACGTCATTTCCTATCTTACAGGTGGCTGACAACAGCGCCCAGGAATCCTGGTTCGTGGGCAAACATGATATCCACTCAGCAAGGCTCATGATTTCATTAACGATGTGAGCAACTATTGTGGATTATAAGGTAGGAAACTTTAAACCTAGTTGCTGGTTATTTACTGATTATAAATTGATAGGCCCCGAAAACTGAAGAGGGAGGCACATTTGCAAAAAAGTCTTTGTTTCCTATTTAAAGTTATCTTCCTTCTCCACATCCACATAGCCAGATGTAACAGACTAAATTAATAGGTGCCCCAAACTCAACTCTTCCTGAAGCAGCTGGAATGCTGAGAAGGGATGGGTCTGTCTTAGAGGGCCACTTTGGTATGCTGGAGGACCTGACAACTAGCTCCCAATGACTAATGGGGGATCCCACCTAAACGTTGTCAGGCAAGGTCCCCCCCACCATGTATAACATAAACTGACTTTGTGATATACAATAAAGCTATTCAACAAAACGTAGAAATTCAATCCAAGAGCAGGATCTGAAAAGCACAATTGAAAATAAAAATAAAAATAACTAAAAAACTGAGGCCCCCAAATTTCACACTGACGCTTGAGATGTCCAGCGTTGGAACTGGCTGCCCCAGGGTATTGTGGTCCCAACGAGGACTGTGAAAACCCATCTGGAATGTGGTAGAAGGGATTTCTCCAAGTGCCGTGCTCCAACCTCTGCCTCAAAACCACTCAGTGCTTTTTAAAAAGGCAGGTTCCTGGGGTCCAGCCAGGAACACTTATTTGGAATTGGAATGTCTACGGGTGGGCCCGGGAATCTGCTGGTGATTCTTCACACACTAAGGTTTGAGAGCTGCTGCGTCACTGCCTTGGGTTGGGAGACTGATTTAATGCTGGCTAAGAGTTCACCCCACCCTGACAAGCTCTAATTCTATGAGTTGATCCAGGATACTTCTTTTCCTTCATCATTTTTGAAATGCTTTTTTAAAAAAGCCACATTCTTTGCACCATGATTTCCCCCAATTCAGCTTTCTCTACCTCTGGCCTGACCCCCTCCTGCAAAGCCTGTGCACGGGCCTTAGTTGATGTGTGCCTTCAGTGACATAGATGAGCAGAATGATTCCCTCCGTGTCCACACACTGCCCTGCCTTGCTTGATTTTTTTAAAAATGGGAGTATGATGAGAAAGGCATAGGGTCCTGGCCTTTGCAAACACATCTGTCTTCTGGGTGTCAGCATGAGGATGGGGCACAAAGAGGAGGTCACAGAAGACAGCAGAGCTAGAGGGGTGCAGCTGTGCCCAAGTAGGATGGTGGCCCAGGTGGCTGGCTACAGGTGCAGCTGGTGCCACATGGCGATCTGCCGGCGTGGGTTTTTGAGCATCTCCTCCCAGTGGCTGCGCTCGGAGCCGGAGGCGTGCAAGCCCAGGCTGCAGTGGCCCAGTGTGCAGCTCTGCCCCTCCCCCTCCTGGCCCAGCACCTCCAGCTCCACGCTGGAGGCCCGCAGCAGGTCGTCGGGCAGCTCAAACATGATCATCTCATTCCACACGGGGTTGATCTTGTGCTTGGCTCGTTTTGTCTGCTTCTTCTTCAGCTTCTGAGCCTGGTGCTTTAAGGTCACCTTGACAGAGACATCTGGGAAGGGACAGAGGGGAAAGGGAGACAGAAAGAAGGACCGAGAGTGAGTTTCTGCGAAGTGGTGGGGACTGGCATGATGCTTCCTCTTGGGGGTGGACAGGCAGGCTCTCTGGCTCAAGACCTGCATTGGGGCTCCCTCTCTACCCAGCCTCCCACAATGGACCATGTATGAGAATTCATTCAACAGTTAGTAAATGCTCAGCATATGGCAGACACTGGTCTTGACGTAGGGATATAGCAAAAGTTCCTGCCTCATAAAATGTACACTCAAATATGGAAAACAGACAATGGCATAATATATAAGGCTGGTTATTGGGTGGCACACAATTGTGTCATGCTAGTGAATAGCCAGTGAACCACCGTTGGCCATGAGCCCTTCCAAAGTGACTTCATGTCCCACATCAAACCAGGTCCAGGGCAATGGCCCAGATATCCTGCAGCTTGATTTTAAACTCAGACCAGAAAAAACAAGCCACCCTCATGTCTTCATCCCCTTGGTTCTCCATCTAAGTATTTTTGTCTGTGATTGAGATAGTATGGTCATCTGCTGGTTGGTTGAGTTCTTCTCCTCTGTTCTTTTGTAGGCTTTTCTTGAGGACCCCAACTGCATGTGGAGGGTGAGAGCAGGCTGCCCTGGCCCCCATGGGAACTGCACCAATAAAGCCACCCCCAAGAAATCCCCCTCCCACCCCCAGCCCCTGAAAAACAGGTCACCAGATGACCTTTCAGGTACCTCCCAAGGCTCAGGACATGGGTTACATTTTTTTTTTTTTTTGAGGGCAGTGTCACTGGCCCTCATATGTAGGATCCGAACCAGGGCCGCTGGTGTCCCAAGCCAGCTCCCAACCACCGCACCACTCGGCCGGCCCCTGGGTTACATTTTCATTAGTCAGTGTCTCTAAAGCTAACATGAGAATAATTGTTTCTCTGCATTTATTAATGTAATTATCATTCCTGGGTGGTTAGTTTGTTGTTTCAGCAGACATTTGGGAGACAAAGTGTTGTGTTGTGTTGTGATTGTCCTGACAGGAGCTATAGAAACTGAGCTTTTGCTCAAAGATTCTGAATGTAGTGGCAATTCTTTATCCATCCTGCTATAAATATATATTTATTCATATCCTGCTATGAGCACTTGGATCCGGGTCCAGGTATCATACAGCTAACCAGTGGTGTTTTCCTGCTCTGACAAGAGAGCCTATTTGGTCTCCAAGATTTGGGGCCTGTGCTCAAATATCCAGGAGAAACCAGGGTTTCCAGAAGAGATGTTTATTTGGGTATATGGGGCACAGGCGCCTTAAGCTGCAGGCTGCCTCAGCCCATGAGCCCACATACCTTCTGCCATCACCCACGCTCAGCCGGTGTGGGGGTGGCAGCTTGGCAAAGGCTGAGAAGAGAGAAGAGCACATTGATGGCTAGCTGAGATGGGAGAAGGAGAACCTGAGCTTCTCAACACCTGCATGTTAGGGGGTCCAGCCAGGTCCACATGACAAGGGCTGGGCCAAGTTCCCTCTAAAGCCTAGATACTTCATTCCATGGCTACAGTCTGACCCTTGGCTTCCTGTGACCCATGGGTAAGACTGATTCTCCTCACAGTGGATTTTCAAGGTTGGGAGTCCCAGGTAGATATGAGCTCGTCCCTGGGCCCTGGTGGATGGGATTGGCCCAGGAGTAAATGGATATGAACTTAAGGAAGTACGTGTGTCCTTAAAAATTGGTTTGTGAACTTGGGGTGCAGAACACAGCTGAGGCTGACTCCTCAAAGGTACACAGGTCCCACCTCCCTGCTCACCTGTCTCCCTTGCCTCCCAGGCGCCACTTCCCTCTTCACATATTCCCAGAGGCCAAAGGGGCCCTGGTTCTCTCCTTTCACACCGCACTCACCCTTCCCTAGGAGCTCCTTGGACTGGTTAGAGTGGAGGTTCTTGGCCTTAATCAGCACCACCAGGAGACGGTTGGCAGCTGGGAGGTAGCTGATGGAGAGAAGGACCTCTCCAGTTCCTGCAGAAGATTCCTGGAACAGAAGAGAGGAAGCATGAGGGGGGGCTTCATTTAGGAGAGTCCTCTGCCCCATCAACTAGTGCTGAGGCTGCGGTCACATTGACCTTCTATCTTATATCCAACAGGCATCCTAGAAACCATTTACCCATCAGCCCTGGTTTCTCCACCTTGCAGAAGGTAGGAGGGCACAGAAGAATTATATGTGGCATGTGCTTCAATAAGACATTGTTTTGTTTGTGACAAACTGTGATTTTTCAAATATCTATATTTAACCCCAACATAGAAAACACATCGAAGAGATGGCACCCAGGATGTGGCAGGGGCAGAGGGCCAGGACCCCGTCTCATTCTTCACCCCCTCCCCAAGTTCCTGGGGTATCATTATAGAACCCTGGAGTCCTAGGGAATACAGTTGGAGAAACACAGTGGCATTGACCAGTCAAGTTCCGGGGGTGGGGTGAGGGGGTGGGGGAGGGGCAGTGGGAAGTTAGGATTCATTACTCTGTTTGAATCCCTTCCCACCCCCACAGGGCTGAGAGAGTCAATAATGTCATGTGCTAATGCTGAGCAGGGCGTTGTGCTTGGTCAACAGAATGGCCAACCATGTCAACAAACAGCCAGGTATACGATGTTAGGAGATGCCTCAGAGACCATTGGCAATCACTGCGCTTTGCAGGAGGTGCACCGGCCGCCATGAAACACCCAAGGCATCTATTACCATCTGCAGCTTGACAGGGTATCTCCACTGAAATTCCTCCAAGAATTTGTTTGGAATTCCAACAAATCCATTGAGGGACAAAAATGACCAAAAGAGCCCCCACAGGAGGCAGATGCTAAGAATATAGACTAGAACCGGATTCTCAGGCTCTGAGTTCCAACCCTACCAGGCACGAGCTGTGTGGCCTTGGGCAAGTCACTTATCTTTCTCAAACTTCCATTTCCTCATCTGTGACACTGGAATCATAAGATCTCCACCCTAACGGGGTTGTAAAAGTTACATGAGTTAACATTTAATGTCTTAGAGCAGTGCCTGGCACACTAAGCATTGCAGAACTATTTGTTTTGGTTATCGCCATTAGTTATTAAGGAAAGACAATCACTGCTTCTTGAGATTATGAAGTGGGAACATTGTTTCTGGATGACTGGGGGCCAATCTGGGCTTTGGAAGTAAGGCTGAGCGAAGGAGCTGGCCAGCCCTCTGCCTGAGTCACAGCTTTCATCTAGGAAAAATGTCTTCAACATGACCCCATCAATTCAACTACCCAAAGTGACTAGCCATATGATGAAATGATTTGGGAGCTGCAGGGAGCTTTGGCAATTGCATAAATAACAGCAGCTAACGTTAATCAAACACTTAGTATGTGCCACGTACAATTATATTATCTATTCCACTAGGCTGTAAGCTCTACAAAGCCATCTCCAGCACTCAGCACCGTTGACACACAATAAATATTTGCGAGATTTAATCTTGACAACAACCCTAAGCGCAATACTGATCTTATTCTCATTCTAAGCACAAGATCCTGATGCTGCAAGAAGACATATCACTGCCTCATGCCATGTAGCCAGTAAATAGCAAAACTTAGCCTTGAATGCAGGTCTGGTCTGACAGCAAAGCCCGAGTCCCAAAGCCATGGCTCTCCAGAAACCTCAGTGGACAGATATTTCACTTCACAGGAAAGTAACTGAGGACCAGGGACTCGTCCAGACATCCAGAGGGATGGCAGCATAGCTGGGGTGGATACTGGCCTCCTGATTCAAGGGCACTTATCGCAGGTCCTCAGGTGGCCTGGGATGTAGCCACAGGGTGACCAGGCTTGAGCGTTCCACTGCCCCTAGACCAGGTGACAAAGGCCTGGACCCATCTGCCTGTGAAGGGCTTGTCACCTTTGTGTAGGGTGCCAAAACCCCCAGACAAGCCCAGCCAGCTGCACCACAGCCAGAGGGTTTAACAGCATCTGCTGCTTCAAGTACTTGCCGATAAAAATACAGGCATACCTTGCAGATATTGTGGGTTCAGTTCCAGGCCACTGCTATAAAGTGACTACCTCAATAAAGGGAGCTGTAATCTTTTTGCAGGTGGAGAGTCTCGTTACAAAAAAACAAACAAAAATAAAGTGCAACATCTATGGAGCTCCATAAAGCCAGGTGCAATAAAACGAGGTATGCCTGTAACCCTTTTTTATTTTCTCTATCCTCTCCATCCATGGCTTTTCCTGTCCCATCTCCCCCATCTTTCTCTTAAGCTGTTAATGAGTCATTCAGACTCCCCTTGGAGTGAGTCGCTCTCTGATCCCTGGTGACGCACATGCCACTGTTGGCTGAACGTCTTCCTGTGATAACTGGGGCACCGCTGGCACCTTTGTTAACCCATTCTGGCCTAGAGGAGAAAAGCACCTGGGCTGCAACAACTGAAGACTCCACCCACCTTGCTCACTTGGCCCACATCCTCCAGCTGGAGCCAGGGTTCCCTAGACTGGGCTAAGGGTTGACTCCTGCCACACAGACTGAGAGTGCCATCCCTTCTGACTGACTCCAGGCTGCTCTCTGAGATTGCTGACATTTGTGGGACACAAGCAACATGTGAGAGTATATTTGTGCAACAGTGACAACTACAAGTATGATGATTATTAGAATGGATGAGCCATGCAGGCAGGGCTTTGTGTTAATTACTTCTGTGTCCCCAGGTCCTAGCACGGGGCCTGGTACATAGTGGAAACTGGGCAAGGTATTTGTGGAATGAATGAATGATTTTTGCTTTTTTAGGGGGAAGGATAGAAATAGATTGGGTTCCTGAGACATCTGCCAAGATAAGCTGGAGTTTAGCAGTTTCACGGGTGGCACCTAAGTCCCCAGATCCCTGGGGAAGCCCCTCTGCCTCCAGAGAAAGATGGTTTACCAGATTAATAAACCAAAGTGTTGGCTCCTTGTCCCAGGGCCCCCCGGCTGTGATTCCACACAAATCCCAAATCACACACTAATTAGAGAGTGAGCTTTGGAACAGCCTCATTCCAGCTGAGGGTAGCTGTTAATTTTTATCAATTTCCTGAGGCTTGGAAAGAGAGAAAAATAAGGCAAGGAAGAGAGTAGCAAAAAGGGGAGCAGGTAGGTTGTGAAAGAGTAGTCCTCACTCCTGCCGTGTCCATCAGGTAAGTCGCCTCTTGATGGCACCTCACACACATGGCACAGTGGCGAAGGGATGACACAGGGTTTACAGCCAGACCACCTGGCCTCAGGGCCAAGCTTGCTATGTCCCGGAAGGGAGACCTTGCATGGGTGATTGAATTACTACTAAGTCCCGTCCCTGTGTCTGTAGATGAGGACGTCACAGTGTTACCTGGTGTTCATCTTCCCTGTAGTGTCTGGCACATAGTAGGTATAGAGGAAGTAAAAATGAATTTAAGTGGGGATAATACTCTCAACACCAGAGCCAATACACTCATAACCTGTCTCCCATGGTGGCAGGGGAGGTCTTTGCATGGCAAGCTAGAAGCAAAACTAGACACCAGGAATCCCAAATCCTGGCCTATGGGTCTGCTCCCACTGTCCACTCTGTTCAAGACTCTAACCTTACACACGCACACACACACACACACACTCACACACACACACACACACACCCATGCTAGGAAGGTCTCTGAAGCTTGTTTCGGCTAGCTGGTCACCAAGCTTGGTCACTTTACCTTGCGTGGTGAGAGGTAACCCTACCTTAACTGAGGTCTTCAGCTCACCCCACTGGGTGGCCCCCAGAGGCACGGATACCCCGTCCAGGCCCAGGTGGAGCTCCCCAGCCACACTGTGGCGGGAGAAGCGGTCACAGGTCCTCAGGGTCAGTGTCAAGGTCGCTGTGGGGAACTCCTCCTCTGCCAGGGGGAGCACCAGGCCTTCCTCCCAGGTGGTGTGTAGCTCCCGCTTCTTTAGAGGTGTCTGGGCCTCCACAGAGCCTGTCCTGTTTGCCACACTGCCTTGGACATAGCAGTCACAGCTTCCATCATGGTCACTGGTCACAGCTGCGGCCAAGGACAAAGCAACACAGACATGGGGCTTCTCCAGGACCCGGTAGGGAAGAATCTGGCTTACGGGTCATGACCTTGGGTGTGTAAAAGACCCCAGGGCTGGTCACCCTGGCTTTGTGGAATTGTCTTTCACTAAGACATTTACAGATAGGAGATCTTGGAGGGAGCCAATGTCAGCACACTCTGGTCCTCCTTGGAATGGGACAAGGCTTAGTGCTTCCCAGAGCCCTTCCTACCCCATGATTCTGAGATTTCCCCAAGGCACCAGGGCCCATAAACTGCTGATGACTTTTACTAGTGTTGCTGCTGACGCCAGTAATTCATTTGTTCTGTACTTTAGATACTTACTACACAATCACTTGTGATGTGAATCACTGGACCGCTACCTCATGAGTGTTTATATTCCGAACCTTGGTGTTTTTAATGCTTACAGTGTGGAAACTTATACCTGTGATGATTTTACAACTGGTTCCTGAATGATAATGTGAGAAGTGGTAGCTGATGTTCCCCAGGAAGAGAAGAACTGAGGCCATGTGTCCTGATAAGAAGAGCTCTTCACTGAGCTTCAAGGGAACTGGGTGTACTCCTGGCTCGGGCACCAACTATCTGGAGTGATCTTAGACAAGGTTGCTAGACCTCAGGTTTCTAATCTGAAAAATGGGACCATTGTGAAGATCAAACGTAATACAGTATGTAAAAACATTTTTTTAAATCTTAAAAGAAAATAAGAAGGGAAGATACTCCCTCAAAAAAATAAAATTGAATACAAAAGTCCAATCTATCCTGCCCACAGCTTTCAGTTTCCAGGAGCCACGGAGTAGCCCATCGTTAGCCCTGATTCCTCTGCAGTCTTAGCTTTGTTTGCTGACGGTAACGTGAACTGCCAGGGTAGGGAGACCAGGGACAGGCTGACCCACTGGGAAAGACTACCTGGTTCAGGGAATGCTGACCATTCAGAACCCCCTCTGCATCCAGCACAATGCCCTGACCCATGTCAAAGGCACTTATGGCAGAGACGGTTAGCTAGCTATTCACCAAAATCCCATTTCCTCTTTTTGTTGGGCACCACGCGTTTTCCCATCCTTCTTTGCAGTCAGTGGTCATGTGACTGAATTCTAGCCAATGGGATGGAAGCAGGAGTGATGGGTGCCATGTGCAGGTTACAGTTTGTAAGGAACAGTTGTGCCGCCCGCTCCCTGTTCTCCTCCTCCTTCCACCTGCTAGATACAGGTGATACTGAGCACTGAGGGGATTATGGAGCCACAGGTGGAAAAAGCCTGGCCCTTGAATTACCATTTGGAGGAAAGATGCCCGCCCACCTGGAATCTCCACTTTGAACTGTTATATGAGAGAGAGGAAAAAAGCCCTGTGTGTCTGAGCATCACACGTTTCAGGGTCTGTTTGTCACAGAGCACTAATCAAGTACCCAGGGATCCCTCCAGCTTCAGGTGCCCCCATCCCACCTGCACAGCTCCTCTAGGGGAGACAGACACACAGAGGTCCCTGAAAGGCACTGACAGCATACCTTCCAGACGAGTCACTAACAGTTCTGCCTTCTGCTGGTCATACTCCAGGCAGTAGTGGAGTTTGGGGGCTTGGTTCCAACTAGCAGCCTTCTCTGGGTTCCAGGTCTCCATGACACAGACATCCTCCACCACGCCTGTTAAGAAGGTAAAGCCATCACTGCCACCCACTCTGGAATCCTCTTTTCCACATCACACCTTTGCCATCTCTTCAACCTATGCCACCAACCCAAACCCAAAGCTTCCTAGCCAGGTGCAAAATCATGGTGGCTGCACCTGGGGAACACCTGTGGTCCTGGGCCTTACATTTCAAGGGACTGTCACAGCTCAGTGGTCAAGACATGGGCTTTGGTGTCAGACGTGACACTGTTACATAATAGTTCTGTGACCTTGCACAAGTTACTTGAATTGTTTGAACCTCAGTTTCCTCATGTTTACAATGGCAAAAATGACAATTCCTTTTCCTGGAGTTACTGTGAGCATTAAATGAAATAAAGTAGAGAAACTACTTAGCCCAGAGCTCGGCCCATGGCCCGTGGCAAGTTTTCATTAAGAAAAACTGTCACCTCTTGTGTGGTTCTACTCCCCCTGTTTCCGGCAAACCATCCCCAGCCGATCTGCAGCTCTGCCTCTCCCCCAGAATCCAGTCCCTGTTCCCCAGGAGTTCATGACCAGAGAGAAAGATCAAAGAATGAGTCAGGAGGAGACGCTGGGGACAAGATCAGGGATAGTAGATTTGACCTTAGTGAGTGTTCAATAAATACTTGCTGAATGAATGAATGACCTTATCTTTAATTCAGAAGTCCCTAAAACCACAAATACGTCTCACTCTGCCCCTCACTTGAACAGGAGCCACGCATCTGGAAGATTCACATTATTCAAATATAATACAAGAATTAAAGGATCCACCATCTGCAGCAGACTCCGCTTTAAGCAAAATGGAACTTAAACATTTTCAATTTTAAAACTAATTTAGAAGACTATTTAACTTCCAAAATGACTATTTATAAAAGACTATTTAACTTCCAAAATGGTTCTTTACTGGGTTCCGGCAAGGAGTCAGAAATCTCCCTGGTGCATCTAAGCAAGGAACAGGTTGGCCAGGGTGTGAGCAATGTGTAAAGCAAGACACACATGCACACAGGACCCGTGTGGCTTCCAAGGGCACCACAGGCACAACTACAGCAAGGTCAGTGTCAGAAGGGGCTTGCCGGGCCCCCACAGCTCTCAGCCTTCAGAAACCTTAGCCTTCAAAATCAAACCAAATCAAAACCAAACCAAAGCCAGAGCTACTTGGAAAAGCAGGAGTGGATCTCTCTTTTCAAGAATTGGGACTTTGAGCTCTCCAAGTTGCTTATGAGGATTGTGGCAGGTGGGAGGAGACCACATTCAGCACATCCCAGGGTCAGTGTATGATCAATCTAGCATCCTCCTCCACTGTGCTCCATTGCCTCTGGTCAATGTTTGTTGAACCAATCAACTCTTGATAGATTTCTGTGGAATCAAAACTTGTTTTTTTGCCTTCTGGGATGAGGAAAGGAATGAGGAACCGTGAAAAGGAGAGAACGAACTCATTTGTTGTGAATTCTTCAAAGTTCCAGGCTCTGATTGGCTCTCCTGCCCTCCTTGGTGGACAGTGTCCAATCCTGGCTTCCTCCAAGCTTTGAGACACCTGGGACTCCCAAGAAAAAGGAGCCCTCCTCGGATTATGATTATGACTAGCACCTCCAAGGGTCCTCAAGCAAATTGGTTCTCACCCTCCGACCTTAAGCTCTCAAGTCTTCAATAGGTGTGTGTATTTTCAATCTATTTAAAATGTGGGCTGACAAACCTGGTGGCAAATGCCAACCAGGATTCACGTATGCCACAGGCACTGTGTCAATTTGTTCTTAAAGCAATGTTAGGTTAATCATGGTGGTTCTAGGCCATATTGGGGCGGGGAACACCTGTTTACTTGCCAGTGTGGGGTACAGTTAGACCAAGGCCAGGGGATACATTAAAAGTGGGGTCAGGGCCAGCCGAGTGGCACATTGGTTAAGAGCTGGTTTGGGATGCCAGCGGCCCCAGTTCAGATCCCACATATGAGGGCCAGTGACACTGCCCTCTACAGCTAACAACAGCTCCACCTGGAGCTGGGCTGTGAGCCCCGGCGACGGGGTAGGCTGCAGCCCCTGCTGCAGTGGGCTTCCATAGGCTACAGTGAGTGGCCGACAGCCAGCGTGAGCTGCCAATAGCCACCATGAGTGGCCATCCAGAGGCCGGCAACTGATCTGCCTCATTCGGGAAGAGCGCAATGACGATACCAACATGGGCCAGTGAAGCAATATCCTCCACAACTAGACTGAAGAACAAAAAGACAGCAACTTGTTTGTTCCCCTCCCCCAATTCCCCAATAAAATCTTTAAAAAAAAAAAAAAGTGGGGTCAACGTCAAAGCTGCTTATGTTGCTTCTGCCTCCACTGTCTCCATCTCCAGCCACACAAAACAAAATCCCAAACCACACAGCAGCCTGTTCTCCCAGCTGTAGTTTTTGCCTCCCTATAAAGGTCCTCGTGCTCCTTTAGGATAGGGACTGTCACTGCTTCCCATATCTGCCCCAGTGCCCAGCACAGCACTGTACACCTGATGGTGTGGCATTCCTGATGGTGATACTGATGAAGAGAATAGAAATAATAACAATGTATTTTGATGACATCTTTTATGCCAGATCCTGAGCCAAGCACTTTATGTGCATTATTTTTATTTACACTTTACAGTATGACCAAGCAGGTAATAGTAGGATCCCATTTTATAGATGAGGAAACTGAGGCCCCAAAAAGTGACCAAGGCCACACAATAAGTCTATAAAAGGACAAAGCATTTAACTCAAGTCTCTGAACCCTCTCCATAGCTGTGCACGTGACTCAAAAGGGACCCTTCATTTCCTAGTAGAAAGCTGGGGCCCTGGGGGAGAAGGCATGTGGCAACACATTAGCAGGAATAAAGGACTGTAATTGTGAGACCTTGTGCCCACCTGCTTGCCCAGTGTCACATGCCACAGATACTGGGGCTGTGCCACACCCAGCACCAACAGAGACGCTGACAACCCCCCCTGAGTGTTGCTCACGGAAGTGAGGTGCAGGGGGCCCCTACCATTCTGAGGAATGATGAACAGCTCCTCTGTGACCTGCCTCTTGAGGCGGCTGTCACTCAGGGCGGGGGGGCTGGCAGACGCAGCAGGCTCTTCCGTGGTCCTCAGCGTGTAGTCTGCATAGTTAATGACTTCTGAGGCCGTCACAGCCGGCCTGGGTCCGTAGATGTCTGGGAACTTGAGGAGGGCTCGGGGCTGGACGGGCTCCGTGGATTTTTTAACATTGAACTGCAAACCCAAATCACTCTGGTTAGTCCACGAGAGAACCTCTTGACTGTTTTCCACCCACTGGAGGGAGAAGTGATGACCTGACCTTTCACTGGAGGCCCTCCTGCTCCGAAGGGCATGACCTGGGAAGGCAAAACGTCATTTCCAAACCCACCAGAATCCACAACATCATGAGTCATGCCAGGACCCGCTGAGATGTCAGCCTCAT
This sequence comes from Aselliscus stoliczkanus, assembly GCA_033961575.1. NCBI lineage: Eukaryota > Metazoa > Chordata > Mammalia > Chiroptera > Hipposideridae > Aselliscus > Aselliscus stoliczkanus. The sequence continues at coordinate 121,920,098 of CM066736.1, forward strand.
TCAGCCATCCCTTGCTCCATCCATCCTTCCTACCATCCTATGGCCGAGCCCCATCTCTCGGCCTGTTGTGAGTGGTCGGTCCTTCCTTGCTGCTCTGTCTGTCACTTGCCTCCTTGTTTTCTCTCCTGATCTCTTCTTCCTTCTCCCCCACGCTTTCTCCACCTAATGTCTGTCCCTCTATCACCACATCCTGCTCGTTGCTTTACAACATTGATCTCACTCTACATTGTTTTTGTCACAGGTTGGACTGTTTATGGACAGTCTCCCCGACTCGTGTATGAGCTCCATAAGCACAGGGATTACGTCTTGTCTTGCTTTACATCTTGTCTTGCTCCTGCTGTGTCCCTAGTGCCTAGCACAGTGTCTGCTCACAGGAAGCCTGCAATGCATACCTGTTGCTAGGGCTGCCATGTTCAGTTGTATGGTTTGTGCACTGCGCAAGAGTTCCTAGATAGGGGCAAGTGGGGGCTGAAATGCAGTCTGTGCAACACTTGCCCAGCTGTGCACTCTGGGAAACGGCTTACTTAGTCCACCTGGAGGAAAGGGCATCTTTTTCATTACACAAAGACTCACTTGCTTGTCCAGCCATAAGTCTGTGGGGCTGCCTCATGCAATCGTGGAATCGTCTCCTTGCCTCCATTAGGGACTGAGATCTCTCCTACTTGAGGGATTCAAAGTTATATAACCGGTGACTAGACCAGGGGTCTGCCCAGTCCCCAGGAAATTGAAGACTGATGACCAGATCGGGAGTTTGAAGGCTGGCACCTTGCCTGGACAGCTCACACAGGGCTTTTAAGTTGAGGTAACACAGACCTATGGGAGAGCCACCCCCAAGAAGCTTCCTGCCCTCCACGATGGTCCTCGGCTTCTCCCTTCTGAGGCTACTGGAGGGGCTGGCCAGGGGTCAAGGTTGAACTTTACCCAGTGGCAGGAGTGGCCAAGTGGCAGGAGTGGCCCAGGGGCTGGGTAAGGCAGGGCTGGGGATGGACGCAGCCCTGGGGCGTGCACGGTGCTTACATTTTACAGTTTCAAAGTTCTTGTTCACAGTGTTTTCACCCTCTGTGTTTCATTACTCGAGGATAAATCCTGGACATTTAGGCCTGGTTAACACTCTGAGGGAGACTGGACCTTGGTGACAGGGGCATTCCTAATAATCCACATCGACTGGACAGTGGATGGGGAATGCACGGGAAGGCGCAGCAAGGCCCAAAGGGGCAAGAGGCAGGAGCCAGCCGCTCCTGCAGGCCTCCATGTAGACTGCCGCCAGTGCAGTGCCTCCTGTGTTCTTCACACCCTAAGGGGCTCAGGGGGGAGAAAACACTTCACTCCCCTCTCGGAAACACTGCCCAGCAGGCTGCAATGCACCAAGCAAGGCTTCATGTGACCTCTGCTGAGCAGGCCTGGCACCTGTGGGCACGAAAAGCATTTCTGCCTTAAATGGAGTGAGGTTGCTGAGATCAGACAGCGGGGATAGAGGCAGGACTCAACCCATTTCAGCCTGCCTCCAAAGTCCACTGCGCCAGTGGCTCCCAACCTTTCTTCCGCCCTCAAGCATTTGCCAGGCACAGGACTCACACCCATCAGCATCGTTTGTCATTGTCACACATAGTAACTAGTAACCCTCAGGAAGGGCCTGTATGACTTGCAAAATTAGGTCCCTTTGCACCTCCACCCCACTGAGGGTGTCACTGGACATCAAGGGGTCTGATCCTTCTAGTACTGACCCTACCACCAGAGCTGAGTCACTTCAGGCGGAGTCGTTTCACCTCTCTGAGTTGTCACCTCACACGACAGGTGATGTCAAGGCTTGTTCCACTCCCATATTCTGAGCTACAGTGAAGTGCGAGACACAGCTCTTCATTTGTCAGTACAGGTGAGTTGGGGAGATAATCACAAACAAGCGAGTAAATGACAGGTACCTTTGGCAGCTCGGGACCACAGTGCAGAAGCCAGCAGCAGGCAGTGTGTGTGCGAAAGACCAATAAAGGAGGGAAGACAATACACGTGGCGGGGAGAGGGGGAGGACAGCAGAGGAGCCCAGGAGGCCAGGGCGGACCCAGCACATGAGCGAGGGCTTGAAGGAGGAGTGGCTGGATGGTAGAGGGAGGGGTGGGGTGGAAAGCTGTGTTCCTGACACAAGGAGCCCAAGGCCCCAGGAGAAGATACACAGAGCCATGGCTAATGTCCCCATGTCTCTATCCTTTACAAAGTGGTGTCCACCTCCAATATTTCATCTAAGTCTGAGTTACATTTATTATGCTGTTTCACAGGGAAATGGAAGCTCAAAAAAGTTCAAGGTCATACAACTGACAAGTGGTATATAATTGAACTTCCATTTGTTTTTACTTCATATTGGTGTCATTTCCCCCACCCTGCAGATTCTTCTAGAAAAAAACAAACAAAAAGAGTCCATGTTCATCTTGGATGCTGGATTTTAAGTGGCAATCACAGCATCCTGGGATTAGGGCCACTGCTGCACAAAAGTGCTCCGCTTCCCATAGGCCACTGGACCATGCACCCCCTTCTCAGAATCATCCTGTTCCATCACTTATTGGGGCCAGAACTAAGACTGTTTGGCTGGTTTGGGGACAGTTTGGGGGTTTATATTTGGTTTCATCCCAGTTCAATCATTTTAGAATAAGGCAAGGCTGATTAATTCCCAGTGTGATCAGATTTGGCCGATTTTGTATTTTTAATGGGGAAATAATTATCCGGCTCAGTTCAGAGTGAGGTTCACTCTGTGTTGCCTCAAGTCTCTGCAGAGTCTGGGTTTGCATGCCTCCCTGCTCAATGGATCATCAAGTTATGTGTCCCCCATAACCTCCAGGGCCAGGGCAGGAGGTCAGGTTTTCTTGGGTGTCCATCAATATCCATCCCCTGTCCTTCCGCCTTCCTTCGGGTCACTAGGCTTTCTGGGATCCATTCGGCTCTGTTGGGTCCGACCCTATCAGTTCCTGGCATTATCCTGGGGATAGCTCCGGGCCCAGGGACTGGCACCTGTCCTGGAGAAGCCAACCCAGACAGAATGGAAGGACTTGCATTTCACGGCAGAAGAACTTCTCTCCTGCTGGACCAGAAGCACGCGGCTCCACCTTGTGACTGCAAAGGCAGCCAGTCCAAGGATCAAGCTGGTGGTGGTGTAGCCAGCAGGGCGGAGAGACAGAAGGAAGGTATATCTCTGATGACAGTGTCATTAAGGCACTGAATCAATAAGCCCCAAATCTGTCCTACCTCTGCTCTTCAAGTTACATGAGCAATATTCTCTCTCTAAGCCAGTTTGTATTGGGGCCTTTGTGACTTGCAGAGCATCCAAACTGCATTTTTGCCGAGCAGCATAGGACATCATGATCCTGGTATAGAGAAACTCCACCTAGGGTCAGAGACCCGCCCCCATCCCTGAACCTTTCTGCATCCAGCCAAAGGCATCCTCATTTGCTGTTCCTCCTTGCCCTGCCTTAGAAAGATCTTGTGCAGCAATGGCTGCCTCTAGTGGACAATGATTTATAGGCCTTGACCAGGCTGTGAGCAGTCTGATGACTGCTACATGAGCCTCTTCAAATAGAGAAAGCTGCAGCTGATCACCTATCTCATCATTCTCTTGTACAATTTTATTTATTGCATTTCAAAACCCTGGTTCCACCACATCGTTCAAATGCATCTATCTTTCCACTTAAATAGCTTAAACTTCAGTGCCCAAGAAGCAGAAAAGAGGTTTGGGAGTTGAGCAAGAGTCTAGGAAAGGATAAAGCCTGGGAGGAAGAAGGCCTTCAGGAGAGCAGACCCCTGTAGAAGGGCCTGTGCATAAGCCCTGCGCCTCGATGGAGAAGGGGCAGGATTTGGAAGTGGGGATTCTCTCTGAACGTCCCCTAAACCCAGGGAAGAGGGCCTGGACATATAGATGCAGGATGGATCAGGGAAGGTTTCCAGTGGAGGCGGGCATTCAATAATTAGGGAATGGCCAGCTGTGCTCAGCATTGAGGTACAGGAGAAACACCGTCAGATGATGCATCAGGCCCCTCCGATGTGTCTCTTTGGACCTGCCCTGCCTCACCTGTCTCCGGCACTTTGGACTGCTTCCTCCTCCCCATCATGTCCAGCTGTGTATGACTCCGACCAGCTTGCCGTGGCTGCAGCCGCATTGTGCCTCCTTGTCACACTCACGTTCCACCTCTCTTGTCACCTGTCCTGGGGCTTCCCCGTGGCTGCTGAGGTGTGAGGCACCCAGGGACACTCTGTGTCCACCCCAGGGCAACCCAGATGTGTTAAGAGTTAAAACTCCATGGAGGGGACTTGACCCAGTGATCTGGAAGCCGAACACTGAATTCTTCTCCCCTCCTCCTCACGACCCCTCCCCCCAGTGTCTTCAGTGGCCTTTTGGAAGATGTCGCCTTGAGACCCAGCCGCTGTCTTTGACACCAACTGGTGGCTGGCCCAGTAATGCACCCTGTGCATGCCCACCCTCCTTCCAACCCCCACCTCTCCCACCCCCGCATCCCTAGCACTTCCTGATGGAGAGCAGCACAGAGGCCTAGCAAGCCCAGCTTTCCCGTGAGGCAGGCTAAGACAGATGGCACGGGAGGTGGGGACCCGAACCTTCATTTAATGAACAAATATTTATTGAGCCCTGCTACAGGAAGGGTCCTACGCTAAATGTTAGCAACACAGAAGTGACAAGACAGATGCTATTCTTCCCTATGGGCCTTGTGTTGGAAGAAGAAAAAAAAGAAATTCATTATGTAATTAATGATCTGTAAACAAACACTTAACCTTACCAGAGATGTTAGGTGACCCCTTTTGTGACATGGTTAATTTTTTTTCACCTAAGGATTGTTTATTAATTCTGGTTTTCTCACTGGGGCCTTCATCTTAAAGGATCACAGCACCCAGGAAGTTACATGGGGGTAGCGGAGGCAGAGTGGCTGGGAAAGGGGACAGATGGTTTCGACTTTAAAGACAGATGACTTTGACTTTGAAGTTTAAAAAAGGAGAGAGAAGAGTTGGACATAGAGTATTCAAATGATGCCATACCTGGCCACTGCAGCTGGGGTCTGCAGCTAAGCATAGAGAAGCCCCTCAGAGGAGAGCTAGGCACCCGCCAGTCTCTGTCACTCTGGGCTCGAATACTGATAAGAATGCATCCTAACATGCATACAAGAGTTTATGGTTCAAGCTCTAAACCAAGTCTGCTTGGTTGGGAGTCCAATTGCTTGCTGTATAATCTTGGGTCTGATTAATTAACCTCTCTGGGACCCCAGTTTCTTCATCTGTAAAATAAGGATGCTTATTCCAGGGAACAGACAGTCTCTGGAACAACTGGGTATCTTTCTTGAAATGTCCAGTCTTATCTTAAAATTCATGTGACTTTTTGTCTTTGACTCTATATGATTGTTTTAGTATAAAAACTTCCCCTTGTTTATTTTGTGACTTGGGTTGTTTCCCAGGACACTGGCTGGCACCATGCTTCCTCTGCTCATCCCTTCCCCTCACTGCCATATACCAACACTCTCCTCTAATGGAAAAGCAGGGCTCCCTCCCTATGTTGGACAACATGCTGGAAATCAAGCTAGAAGTTAATGGAGAGGAAGTCATTTTGCCTCCAGGGAAGGACCAACGACTAGACGTTGAGTCTATGAGTGGAAACAGCCCTCTGTCCAAGTTTTCCTTCAACCATATAGATAAGTCTTCTAGAGAGAATTTGAGGTGCAGCTGCAGAAACTCTTAGCCAACCCAAAGAGTGATCTCTCTGCCTTTTCCCTCTGCAGAGCATCCTCGCACATACTCACAGCTGGTAGAATCTTCAAGGGCAGCAGGCCACTGTTCATAGCCTGTATCAGTCAGGGAAGGCCAACTGCTGTGTAACAAACTAGCCCCACATCTCAGTGGCTGAACACAATAGAAGCTGATTTCTCAGTCTGAAAAGCATCTGTTAGCACTTCTCCAAACTTGGAGTCCTGGCCTCTTCTATCATGTGACTCTGCCCACTTGGGCCCTGCACTGTTCAGATCTGAGCTCACTGAATCCTCACAATAATGCTATCAGGATCAATCCCACTTTACAAACGAAGATTCATGGCCAGCTTGTGGTGGTAGAAGCTCAATTGAAACCCAGGTTGACTCACTCCAGAGCCCTGAGTTGGCCCACTCTCCAGGGTCTCCAGACCATTTGCCTACCTGCTCACATTTCTAATCATACTTTACTGCTCACCCATATTTTCCTGCCATTCAACTGATGCCTGGGCCACTACCTGGCCCACCACCCTTTACTCTGCCCCTTTAAACAGAGGAACAGGATTGTAAGAGCCGGTTCCACACTTTGATGTGCACACATTTCACTTGGGGAAATATCAAATTCAGATCCCCAGAAAAACCCCCCAAGAGGTTTGACCGAGGTCTTTAGAAGCTGCCGGGGAATCTGCATGTCTAAGAAGCCCCCTAAGGTGATAATGCTGTGGGTACTCTTTGAGGCTACCATGGAAACACCCTGATTTTGGGGAGATTGAAGAGATGGAGAACCGTCCTCTTATGTGATGAGCTGCTCACAGGCACAACCTCCTCATCTCTCAGTCAAGTCACAGCTCCCACAAACATTTGTCTGGGAGACCTCCAGTTCCTGGGGAGCTTCCGGTACCAAGATTTCTACTTCTTGGCTGTTTATCAGCCAGGGCACAGGGTCAGGGCCGAGGGGGAGAGCATATTTCAAGATGCAAAGTTGAAATTCAATTTGAAGAAGCAGTTTATCTTCCAGTCCAGGTGCCAAGCAGTGTTTCCATGGTGACCCAGCCACAGCACCATCCTTTAGTATCCCTTCCAACACCCCCTCTCCTGTTTATTACAAGTCTGTGCCCCAAATCCCTTCTCAAATCCCCTTCCCTGGGGGCTCGCCTCCTGCTAGTCTCTTTCCCCTCTGTGGTTATTTTAAAATCTAAAAAGGCTAGTTCGTGGTTGACCCAGTACCCTCCCTGCCTCCTAGCTGGTACCTGATGCAACCGACTAAGAGGTTTGTTGGTGGGTTAGCCCTGCTGTCAGTAGGGTAAATGTACCTCCCAACCTGGCAAGAATGAGTCACTACTGGAAATAACAACCACTGTTTCTCTGCTGATAGTCACTCGTCCAATCATTTGTTCAACATCTATTAAATCTCTAGAGGCTGATCAGCTATAGGAACACTATCCAATCATTTGCCTTGTGGAGTGAGCATGGCCAGTGGAATAGGGAACAAGAAGCCAGTAGAGGCAATCTCAGGTCAGAGTAAGTGCTATCAAGGTAGGAGCAAATGGGAACAAGGGGCGGGGGGGGGGGTCAGGTAGTGTCCACTAAGAACCTGAGGGCCAGGAAAGGCTTCCTGAGCTAAAATTTTGAAGGAAAATAATACCTACCATTAATCATGTGTCAGATACAGGTATAAGCATTTCACCTGTAGGGCTCCATTTAAACCTCATGAGGGAGGGTTTATTGTTATCCCCACTTTACAGAGGAGGACACTGAGGCACAGAGGGTGTAAGTCTAAAGTCACATAGTTAACTAGATGCAGAGCCAGGATTGGAACCCAGGCATGTGACTGTGGAGCCTGCAGGCTTTCCAGCTTGACTATGTACTTCCCTTCCTGGGTGAGACCGAGGAACCAAAGATGCAATCGTCTGTTATTTTTCTAAGGTCTTGAGTAGATCTGAGGAGAGGCCTGCTGGGGTTGGGGGAAGGATGTCCCACCTCCACCCTTCGACCCCAGCCAGCCAGCCATTCATTCATTTCATCAGTCATTGTTCAACATTGAGAACCTTTTCTATGATGGAGGCCACAGAAGACACTGGTCCCTGCTCTCACACACTGTATGGATGGGGAGCAGTGGGCAGCAGAGGTTTAGCCTAATACCACTATGATGGAGACCAGCAAAATATGAGACAGAGTACATAGGAGCAAATACTGCCTGGGGAGACGGCAGGGTGAGTGTGTGTATTGGGGAGAGGAGGTTTTTCAGGAAGATTCAGAGGCCCTGACGTTTGGAGGGCACCCCCTCCAAAACATGGGCAGCAGTTTGACAAGTAGAGAGGTGGGAGAAGGGCTTTCTGGACCAAGGCAGCAGCTTGAAAGTCTGTGGTGTGTTCAGAAAACAGTGGGTACAACTAAAACTTAAAAGTCCCATGAGAAGAGGAGGATCATTGAGTGTTGCCATTATCACAACATTTCTGGAGGAAACAGAATTCAAAAACAACATTAAACAAAACAAAACAAAATTCCGCAGGACTGGAAACCACAAAATGTCAAGGTCCTGCCTAAAGATTTACTTCTTATAGGTAGTTTCTGCATTGACTTTTGTCACCACCACAATGCCTGACAAGGCAATATGGCTGCCATCTCTTGACCACTTCCTGTGTGACAGATCTTCTTGGAAGCACCACAAAAATTATTGTATATAATCTTCATACAACCTTATAGATAAGTGCCCATATTTTCTCTGTTCCATAACATTATTAAATAACTAAAACTAACTTAAATAATTTCTCTACAGACAAGGAAATTGAGGCTCAGAGATTGTGACACTTGTCCAAGATCCCACAGCTAACATATGACAGCTCTAGGCTTGGGACCCAAGTCCATCCAAAGCCAGTGCTGCTAACCACACACTGCATCACACGGTTCCCTGGAGGGGTATGTCTCTGGATACCAACCATAGACAGGTAAAAATGGAAACATCCAGATTCATTGTTTTCTGACAGGTGCCACATCATTAGACTGATGACCCCATTCTTCTCCCTGCCCAGTTGCCTGGGTTTTTTTGATGAACTGCCTCGATGTTTGGGTATCTGTTTTGTTAATATTCTCAGTTCTGAATCTCGGCTTGACATTCTTTGAACTGAAAATGTGTTTCATTTGTGACATGAGCCAGCACCATGTCAAAACTATGTCATAACCTCATTAACGCTTGTCAAACATTTTTGAAAGCTGGGATATCTGTAAAGGTCACTGAAAAGCCCTTTGACCAGTAATCTGGGGCTCAAACACAGCCTTCTCACTCCATCCAGTCCATCCTACCCTCCCATCTCCAGCCATGTAACAGGGCTGTGGGCAACGGGATTGACTCAGAGCAAAGTCTCTCAGCCCTCCTTTAACTCCCCAAATTTCCACTCCCCCAATCCCCCACCCCTGGTACTGTATTGCTTTACTAGCATCGTAAAAGTCTTTCTGTTAAACTGAGTCCATATGTAGGAGGAAGATCTCAGCCCTGCATCCTCAATAACTTCTGTAAGATGGGAACACACATGTTTAATATTAGTCTCTGCGGTCTTAACCAACAGACTCCGTTTGAATACTTTAGACATTTTTTCTCAGTTTCTCATTTGTGGGTGCTATGTTTTTAATGTAAGAGAGTCATTTTGGTATTAAAGGCTGGAAAATCTGCTTATATGCCAGTTCCCTTGATACTGAATTCAGGATCTTCTTCCAGAGTAGGTATAGGACTTTTTGAATCTATGATGCTTGACTCATTGATGAAACTATTGACAAAGGCAACAATTTTTAACCTTGGTATGATGCCAATATTTTACAAATGATAGCTAAAGTACTGAAATGTGATACTTTTTTGTCCTATTTAAAAAATTGATTAGAGCACATTCAAGGTTATTCTTATAACAAACAATACCTCTTTCATACTCTGATAAGCTTTTCTTAGTGGGACAGAAAAAGGTGAATTCTGTAGAACCCTGTGAGTATGTGAATATTATCCTTCAAAGGTGATGCAGAGAATCACTAATCGGAGACATCCATCCACTTATGTGCAGACACTTGGAAAGCACATCAATTTCTAATCTGGCAATTTCAAAACAGTCAAGTTGTACAGTGTCACTTCAAAACAGGGCATTGACTATTTAACTAGATTCTCCTTTATTTTGGTTTTAAGCCAAAACCCTTGAATCAAGCAACCTTCGGATTCCTAGCCAATCAAACAGAAATCAGCACACACTGGTTGCCTGCTCTGTATTCACCCACCCAACAGACCACAGAAGATAGATGAATTAGTCCCTGCCCTCAGGAAGCTTATCATCTAATGATGGAGATGATCCCATAAACCGGAAATATAAAGTGCTTATGCTACAACTCTCCTACCCAATGCCCATGGCAGACATGACTAGCCAATTAAAGCATTCTTTCCTGCCGTGCTCAGACACAGCCTGTTCAGCCCAGGGCTCCAGGAAGCCACTACCACGTAATAAGAATTGATATGCAAGATAAAAGCTATATGCTCTTCCTGATGCATAGTTATATAAAGACAAGTAAATATAGAAGGTAGTCTTAAAAGCCCAAATGTCTGGTCTGTGTGCTACAGAAGACCTAAGGAGGAACACTTCATCTTCAATGAGATCAGAGAAGGCTTCCTAGAAGAGGAGAGCTTCAGCCCAGCATTCAAGGATAACTACAGATAGGAGAGGTGGAGGTATCTCAAATGGAGAGAATGGCAGCAGCATGGAAACACAGGGGAAACCTGCTGGAGAGAAAGGTTGGAGGGGGTTGGAGAAATGGATTTGCAAAGGAATGGTGTGGCCAGGAGAGGAAAGGTCTTGAATGCCCAGCCAGCTATTTTGAATTCTATTTTACAAATAGTGGAGAGACTTTATGACAGTTTGCAAATAGGAGAATGGCATCAGAAAATCAAACTAGCAGACGCATGCAGGAGAGACTGAAGTGAAGAAAGCTGTAAGTGAGAAGACCAGCCCAGAGGCATGGTGGGAGTAATTCAGGTGAGAGGAAGTGAGGGACCCAGGGTCTACCTGTCAAGATGAAATAGAGAAGCAGCAATGCTTGAGACTTCTCCAAGGAAGATCTGACAGTGCTGTAGGGATGGGGTGATGTGTAGGGAGAGGGAGGCAGAAAAGAGTACTACATCAAGAAGAAAGTACTTTCTTTTTTTTTTTTTTTTTTAAAGATTTTATTGGGGAATAGGTGGAGGGGAACAGTGTTGGGGAATCGGGGAAGGGGAACAGACAAGTTGCCGTCTTCCCGTTCTTCAGTTTAGTTGCGGAGGATGTTGCTTCACTGTTGGTATCGTCATTACGCTCTTCCCGGATGAGGCAGATCGGTCGCCGGCCTCTGGATGTCGCTCATCGCGGCTATTGGCAGCTCACGCTTGGCTGCCAGCCACTCACGCTGGCTGTGGGCCACTCACTGTAGCCTATGGCAGCCCACTGCAGCAGGGGCTGCAGCCCACACCATCACCAGGGCTCGCACAGCCCAGCTCCAGGTGGAGCTGTTGTTAGCTGTAGAGGGCAGTGTCACTGGCCCTCACGTGGGATCCGAACCGGGGCCGCTGGCATCCCAAAACCAGCGCTTAACCAATGCGCCACTCGGCCGGCCCCAAGAAGAAAGTACTTTCATTTTTACCTCTCAGGTCTCCTTTTCCAAAAAAGCATAATCCCTGAGCATCATTAGATGTCTACAGCCATGTCTGGGCAACAGACTGGGTCTTCTGCGTGACTTTCGTGCGTCGTCAGCAAGGAGATTTCAAGGGATGGCCACTAAAAGGCTGCTTCTAACATGCTCCTCCCCGCTGTGTTTTGGCAGACTCAAAACCACTGAGTATCATCCACAAATGTAGCTGTTCCTTCTTTTAAACGGGATACAAACCTATTGCATTTTCCTTCTGCATCACACAAGTCAACATTCTAACAGTCTACACAAGTTGTCACAAAAATGCAATTTCACCACCAAACGTCAGTAATGCCAGAGTATTCGGTTCCAAGTTACTATAAATGTCAAATTTTTTCTTTAGCTCATTTCAAGCTCTTTGAAATGAGAAATAATTGAAACTTCTTATCAGCAGGTGAGTCTGTTTGGCAAGCACGTGTCAAAAGCTTCGAGATGTAAAGAGCACCAGGCTAGAGTCTGGATCCGGAGGGAAAACAAAAGCAGTTTTGAAACAATCAAGCCTTGTGCAAATAGAAGGCTTGCTTTATCATTGTTGGCGGAGAACTTTGCCAAGCGTACCCGTTCGCGCCAATGTGCATTCTTCCTTCACTGTTACTAATGATTGCGGTTGATAATAATAGCTAACATTGATCGCGTACCCTATCAATAAGGGTTTTGGAGAAGAAGAAGACACATTCAAAGTGGGTTATTGAGGGGAATGTCATAAAGCGGATATTTACAAAGGTGTGGAAGGTTAAGGAAAGCAACAGGAATAGAGAGTATCCTGGGGCCAGGTGTAGCTGGGCACTGTTCACACACCTAGACCTGGCTTCCTGGGGCTAGTGCACGGGGTGGGGATGGGGGTGGGGATGGGGCTAGAAAATGGGGGCAGGTGTGAGAGGAGCTGGAGTCGGGGGGAGGGAAGGAGAATGTGGAGAGTGATTCTTGCTGCAAAGGGCCAGGCACTGCCTTACTTGGATCATCTGATTTAATCCCCATAGCAGTTCAGTGACAATGACAGTTAACAAATGGTCACACTGCAGCACAGAAAGATTAAGTCCTTAGATCACACAGCAAGCAAGGGGCAGATTGAAACGGGAACCCCAGGCCCAAGTGCCTCATGCCCTCCGCTCATCTAGTATGTAAAGTCAGATGATTTTATAGCAGTCGTTTTCATGACAACTTAATTATTAAGACAATAGCCATTTCATGTACTGTGGCATTTAGAGCCACCTCCCAAAGGCCACCTGTAGGAGTCATCGGGAGTTTGGTTTCTCTCCAATGGTGGCAGCAGCCAGTCACCCCTTCTTCTCTGTTCCTGCAGACACCAACAGCCCTGATGTGCCCCACGGGGGCCGATCTGTGCACTTTTGGACGTTGCCTGGATTTAAGGCCGGGATCCAGGGAACTAAAACCCACCAGTAGCATCATCCCTGCTTTCCAGAGGCTAAGCCACCAGGACAGCCCGACTCCCAGCAAACCCCCTGCCTGAGCCTCCCATGGGCTTCAGAAGTTATAGGTTCAAGGTGCTCCTGCTTTAGAGTCTCATGTTTTCCTAAAATAAAGAATTCCAGAAACACCATATGGCACATGACTGCTGACTTAACCAGCTGCTGACTCATCTGTTCATCTTAATAATAACAACTTTAAGTCTATCAATTATTCACACTAAAGCTGTGCCCTCACCCCGACCTCTGCCTACCTCATAAGGTAGGCATAGTGCCCTCGGGGTGCCCACGGCCACAGCCCCCTTCTCCCATCTGGCTGACCGAGCCCCTCCACAGCTGTTCTTCCACCCGAAGGAGCCTTCAGGCCAGGGAATCCTCCACTCTCTCTCCCCTTTCTTCACTTTGCAACTTTCCTGATTCCATTGGCTGGGCCATCATTGCAACCACACCTTTTTAGAATCTAACCCCCCTTCCTTATCCCTCTCATTCTTTCCCTCAGGCCAAGTAGTAAAACTCCCACATTAGATGTCCCGGTTACACCATGATGCCTGCATCCAATAGTCCTGCACTGCAAGAGCTACTCAACAGAGCAGGTAGTTCCATGATGAATTCATGGTCACTGACCTCAAACAGGCTCTCAGTCCTGCCCACAAATCCTTCTGTTTCCCTAACTCCTCCCACAAGCCCACACTGGAAGTTCTCTGTCTCCTACAGAGAGAAAAAAAAGCCAAGAGAATCGAGGCCCCTTAGCGTCCTGCTAACAGACATGTAAACCTGCCCTCCTTCATTTGGACAGATGTTGTGGCCCATCCCAGACCGGTCACACTGCAGGGAGAGGACGCCTATCTCTCTCCCTCCAAGACCAGTCCTTCCATCCGAACCTTGCACCCCATCCCCACTGCCTTTGTGGGAGCCTCACACTAGCTATTTTCAATCTCTGCCTCTCTTTCTCTTGCATGTTCATCTTTCTCTTCAACTGACTCCTTCCCATCAGTTTTCAAATGTGCTCAATGTTCCTTTGACTTCTCGTCCGCTGCTCAACCACTGCCCTAACCTTCTTCACCCCTTTGCAGCCACACATCTCAGAAGAATTGCCTTAGTGCTTTCTTCATTTCATCGCTTGCCATCTGCTGTATAACGTCAAAGGTCTCTTGACCCACTGAAGGTCATTATTGGTCTCCAAGGTAGCTGATGACCTTCATGGTCTAATTCCTGTGGATTTTGTCAGTGTTATCTTGCTTGGATTTTCAGTGGCGGCTTCAGAGTTGATGATTCCCTTCCTCTTAAAAAACTTTATTATTATTATTATTATTATTATTATTGACGTTATTATTATTTTGACATTACATTCTCTAGGTTTTTCTCCCTTCTCTCTGACCACCTCTCCTTGTCTCATTAAATGTTGGTGTCCATCAGGACTTGTTCTAGGAACTTCCCTCTTCATTCTTCTCTCCTCCTAGGTGGTCTCAGCCATGCCACAACTGCAATTGCTGCCTCCTAAGTATGATTCCCAACGACATATCTCCAGCTCTCCAATATACATCACAGCCACACTGTGAGTTCCAGATCTGGCACAACTAACTTCTTTATGGAAATGGCTCAAAGACTCCTCACACTCTCCCTGTGCACAAGTGAACTAACTCATGACTTGAAATCCATGACCTCAACTTTTTTGAGCGTTCCCTGTTTCGTGAATTGCTACCACCATCCAGTAGGGTAAGTGAAAAACTCAGGTGTCATCCCTAATTCATTCCCCCTTCCTGAAGCCCACACCCAACTCAAAGGCAAAGTCAGCCCATTTATTTTCTAAACATCCCTCTGAACCACTGCCACCATCATAGTGGCCTAAGCCACCAATAGTCTCTCTCCATGCCTTCCCCATGGTTTGCTCACTTCTACTCCCCACATCCAGAAGGGTCTTTTTACAACCCAAACCTGACTGTCCCATCCTGTTTGAGACCTTTCAGTAGCTCCCCCTACTTTGGGGATAAAGCCCCAAGTACCTATGGTGGACCAGAAGGTCTTGTGTGGCTTTGCCCTAGCCCACCTCACTTACTTCTTATCACTCTCTCCTGTACCCAATGTGCTCTACCATGTTAACCTTCTTTCAGTCCCTCTTAAGTGTCATTTTTTCTTTCCACAGGGCCTTTGCACATGTCCCCTGACAAGAAGACTTGGAACCCTCATCCCTAACACCTTTACCTAGTAAATACCATTAACTGTATGCCACAGGGGTGTGACAGACAGTCCATTTGGGGTCTGGGAAGAAAATAACAGCATTTCATTTTATAATTTGTTTTTGTCTTATTTTTTAGGTTTGTTTTGTGAATGTTTTATAATGTACATGATACATTAGTAGAATAAGATCTATATAACATATAAGCATATATATATGCTTTACAAAGAATTAGCTATCCATGTATAAGGGGTACATGCTCACAATACTTTTTTTGCTGGAAGGGGTCTCCAAAAATGTTGAAGATCAGAGCACTAATCAATTATCACAGTGGGAATCCCCTCACCTCTCTCACACACAGTTGTAGATTTATATTCATTTGTACAACTATGTGATGAATATCTCTACCCTTAGACTATGAGCTGCAGCAGGTCAGGGATGTCATCTGCCTGGTCACTGTGGTGTCCCCAGTACTAACTCAGTGCCTTGCATATAGTAGGTTATCAAGGAATGTGTTTCAAATGAATAATATCTTAGAAGTGGAATGTCCATGCTCCCCGTCCCATACTCACAGAAGCCTTTCTTTTTTCACAGCTGGAATATTTTTAATGGACTCTCTCTTTCCTGCATAGTGAAGAGACAGACAAGTCATGGCTTTGGCAAAGGATAAATTAGAAAATGCATCAGAGACACTTAAAATACACTCTGAATAATAGCCAGGTGCTGAGTCTGCTGCGTGCTTTCAAAAGTGTTATCTCATTTAGCCTTTACTATTACCTTGGGGAACCTTATTATTATAGTCTCTGTTTTATTGATGAGAAAAGTGGGGCTCAGAATGGTGAAGGTCATTTAGCTGGACTGTGGTGGGAGGCTGAATTCAAATTCAGGTTTGGGGTCTAAGTCAACTTAGCTTCCTATTGTCTCTCAGTAGTTTGATCATAAAATGAACATTATTATTCTAAGAGGCAATTTCCTCTTTTGAGTGGTCTTGAAAAACAGGATGGTAATTACCTAGAACAAATTCTGGTAGGTATCCAAAATCAAATTCAAGTCTACCACGCCATGGTTACGAACAGGTTACCTAACCTCGGGTTCATTCCTTTCTTTTCCATCTGTCTCTGCATGTTTTGTGATGAGGCTGTTGCACAAAGGGCGACAGTCATGTTGCTGTTTTCAAGGATCCATTCTACCTTCACTGTAAGAGACAGGCTCATTAGATGACGCATTTGTAGGGAATGTGCCCAACAGCCCTCCAGATCGTGTTGATATTTTACTATGGAGTTTCATGTCTTGACGTATTATCACTGCCTTCACTGTATGTCTCTCTGATAGCCTGGCCCTTTCATCTATGTGAAATGAATTGCCGGAAATGAAAAAATGCATTTGAAGATGCTTGGGGGTGTGCTGTGAGAAAAGAGGAGGATGGGACACACAGGATGAGCTTAGAGCTAACTGAAGTTAT
Source organism: Aselliscus stoliczkanus (assembly GCA_033961575.1). Taxonomy (NCBI): domain Eukaryota; kingdom Metazoa; phylum Chordata; class Mammalia; order Chiroptera; family Hipposideridae; genus Aselliscus; species Aselliscus stoliczkanus. The sequence continues at coordinate 121,936,580 of CM066736.1, forward strand.
TCTACACATGCAGCTGTTTCCAGCACCTCTTCTAGTTGCCCAACCAACCAGCTTGTCCCCAGCCATACTTTCATCTTCAAATGCTGTTCTCTCCAAAACATTATTCTTAGTTCTATTTGAAAAGCAGTCTTCCCCATCCCGCCTCAATAACTTACCTCCTCCTCATTATGCCATTCTTAGCAGCAAGTTCCAGACTGTGTGGTTTATGATGCTTTTCCAAGTCAAACACAGTTGTTTTTTTTTGCAGGGGGGTGGATATTATCTCATTGGCCTTGCACCTGAAGATGTTTTAAGCTGTCTCCAATGATAGCCACGTGTTGGGAGATTCAAAGGGAGGGAACCAATAGAAAGTGAAGCTGCCACAACCTCCAAGCTTGTCTTTTTTTTTTTTTTTTTTTTTTTAAAGATTTTATTGGGGAATTGGCGGAGGGGAACAGAGTTGGGGAATCGGGGAAGGGGAACAGACAAGTTGCTGTCTTTTCGTTCTTCAGTTTAGTTGCGGAGGATGTTGCTTCACTGTTGGTATCGTCATTGCGCTCTTCCCGGATGAGGCAGATCTGTCGCTGGCCTCTGGATGTCGCTCACCGCGGCTATTGGCAGCTCACGCTGGCTGCCAGCCGCTCACGCTGGCTGCGGGCCACTCACTGTAGCCTATGGCAGCCCACTGCAGCAGGGGCTGCAGCCCACACCATCACCGAGGCTCGCACAGCCCAGCTCCAGGTGGAGCTGTTGTTAGCTGTAGAGGGCAGTGTCACTGGCCCTCATGTGGGATCCGAACCGGGGCCGCTGGCATCCCCAAACCAGCGCTTAACCAATGCGCCACTCGGCCGGCCCTCCAAGCTTGTCTTGATTCCTTGCTGTGTCACTAAAGGCAGGCACAGAGGTTCTTCAGCGAGCTCAGCACCTTCCTCTGCGTTCCTGTCCTTGCGATTTTTATTCTGGCTGCAAGCAGAGGCGGTGGCCCCCTGAATCCTTTCGTCCCTATTCATCTATCCATCCATTTATGGAGTCATGCAGTCATTCAACATTTCTCCTCACTTCTCTTGCTATCTGCCAAGCCCTGCTCAGTTTTCTTATGAAGAAAAAGTATGTGTTGGACAAAGAGGTTAATGAGCTGAGGGTGGGGGTAGTCAATGAAATATGTCAAAATACCCTAGGGTCTATGGCAGATGGACTAAGTAAGACTCAATTTCACAGAATTCCCATAGGATGCCCTCCTCCTCTTTTTATGCATATATACATGCATACGCATATATTCATCTATGCAACTACCCCTCATTATTTAACTCTCATCTTTTCATGGAAACATGCCAGCTAGTGAATTTCAGACAACAGTCACTTGTATTCTATTATATTAAGTGGGAAAAATTATAATGCATTCCAAGTCCACTCCCAAACCCCAATCAACTTCCAAACTATCACTGTATATCACTGTAACACCTTTAAACACTATGTGAAAGTCTTCTGGGAATTTTTTTAATAAGATAAATCAATTAAAACACTCCACCTAATTAGGGAACTCCTTGGATGGAAGATTTGAGTGTGTGTGCAGGGAACTGACACCCATAGGGAATCAAGGCTCCTCCCAGCATCGCACTAGCCCGGTAATGTCAAACCATAAGGAAATGATAGTGAAAGTACAGTAAATATCACCTCAATGGGACCTGGGTTTGTAGGGCCCCTCGGTGACTGGGTGGAGCAGATCTGAACACATGAGGAACTAAGGCTTAGGGGAAAGGGATGGGGGGAAGGTGACAGTGATAATACGCAATGTATTTAAAGGATGGAACAGCAGGTGCAAATTTGCTGGGAGAGCAGGGGAGCCAGGACTGCCACACACTCCGTTCCTCTGATGAGGCTCATGAACAATGAGGGGTTTTTACAGGTGTGCCCGTGTGGACTCATGTAATGGGCATCCAGTGCAAAGAGCAAATGTTTGTTAAAAACTTGCCAGATACTGATGAATGTTTTAAAAATGAGAGTTTGGATTACTTTTTTAATTAAAAGCTTAGAAAACCCCACAATGAGATACCACGTCACACCCACCAGGATGGCTACAATAAAAAAATCAAAAAGGAAAATAACAGCTGCCTGGCAAGGATGTGAAGAAATCTGAACCTTCATACGCTACTGGTGGGATTGGACAACATGTGGCCACTGCAGAAAGTGGTCTGGCCATTCCTCAAACAGTCAGACTAGAGTTATCATATGAGCCAGCAATTCTACTCCTAGGTATATGCTTGAAAGACCTGAAAACAGGTACTCAAACAGATACTTGCATAGGAATGTACCCAGCAGCACTGTTCACAATAAGCAAAAGGTAGAATCAACCCAAATGTCCATCAATGGATGAATGGGTAAACAAAATGCAATCTATACATACCATGGGATTGTCTTCAGTCATAAAAAGACATAAAGTACTGACATCAGCTACAACATAGAGGACCCTTAAAAATATCATGCTACTGAAAGAAGCCAGACACAAAAGGCTACATATTTTATGATTCCAGTTGAATGAAATGGGCAGAAGAGTCAAATCCATAAAGACAGAAACAGAGTGGGGGTTGCCGGGGACTGGGAGAGAGAGAGGAATAGAGTGTCTGGTCAGTGGGCATGGAGTTGTCTTCAAGGAGAGAGAAAAGATTTTAGAACTAGATGGAGGTGTACTTGCACAATAATATGGATGTACTAAATGCCACTGATTTGTACACTTCAAAATTGTTAATTTTATTTGCTCTTCACCTCAATTAAAAAAAAGGTTTGAAACTAATGGCAACCTTCATATTATTAGTTCATATGTCAGTGTACCTCACGTGTGTGTGTTATGTGCTGTCGAGTTAGCTCTGACTCCGGATGACCCTAGGAATGAGTAATGTCCTATCCTGAACAGCCCTGCTCGGCTCCTATAGACTTGTGCCTATGTCTTCTTTTAAGAAGTCACTCCATCTCATATTTGGCCTTCCTCTTGTCCTGTTGCCTTCTATTTTTTCCAGCAGTATTGTCTTTTCCAAAGAACGCTGCCTTCTTATGATGTGCCTGAAGTATTAATGCCCCTCAGATAGGCATTCATAAATGTTTGATACATGAATGCATGAACTTGTCCAGGATCTACAATGCCCTGCTTGCCCAGGTGCCTGTTGACCTCCCCAGCCTCATTGTATACCTGAATCTGCCTTGTTCTCTGCTCTTCAGGCGTACTGGCCTTTGCCCAGATCTTCTAAGTGCTAGGCTTCAACCTGCCACAGGACCTTTGCATGGGCTTCATTTGTCTGTCTGGAGTCCCTCACACTCCACCCCATTGCCCTGGTTAACTTCCCATCCAACTGCAGCTCTCAGCGTGACCATCACTGACCAAGCCATAAAGGCCTTCACTGACCTCCGTGAATGGAACAGTTCCATACTATACTCTCACAGCACCACAAATTTCGCTTCAGGTCACTTATCACCATCGCATATTTTCATTGATCTGTGCTCTTCTTCTATTAACTCTGGTCTCCCCCATTACACCATCATTTTCATGAGGACTGTGAATGGGTCAGTAATATCATCAAGGAGGGGACAGTTACTACTGTATCCCCAGCCCCAAGCACAGTATCGGGCACATAGTATGTGCTCAATAAACATAATCAAGGAAAGGAGGGGGAGGGAGGAATATATCTACCCTTTTCATTTGTTTTCCTTTAGAAATCTATAAACATTATTTCTTACCAAATTAGTCATAGGGGTCCTTTGTATGCACCTGTTGATTCTGACATATGCATATAGAATCCCTTAGTTCTTAAAACCTGTCTCTGTGAACCTCTTCTCCTCCATCCTCCAAGCAGGGTTTCCCAATGTTTGTTAGCAAGAAATAAGCTCTGGGGGTAGAGAAGACAGCAACTTTAAGGCAGAAATGGGAGGTGAACTGTTACTTGTTATTAGGAGATTGTGGATCAAATGGAGTGGACAGCACAGGAATCGTCTCTGTTTATTCTGATTTCTCCCGCTGGACTCCGATTCTGGATGGTCAGTTATTCTTCATCTTGTCTCATCTCTGTCTTCTGGGTCCGTTGCTTCCCATCCTGCTGGCCTCCCCCTTTCCTTCTGGCAATGCTTTAAACTCCCTCTGATTTCTCCATCAGGTGTTTCCTCCATGGTTGTCCAATGGCCTCTCAGTTCCTCCTCCTGCACCACAGATACTTGACAGTAACCTAGGCCAGTACCTGGAAATCTGAAAATTTCCAAGGATGCAGCCATGTTTTCTGCTGCAATTAGCAAAAGGTGCTAGTGGACCATCAACCACACGAAGAGAATCACCTACATGATGTACCAGAGGAGAAACGAGGATGGGAAGAAGAGGTGACAGGTCCAGGATCTGCCACTAGAAAGGGATTGATGGACAGGCTGAGGGCTTCATTGTGCTTCCAAGAGCCAAGTGTGTTCAGCGGGTGTGTGCTCATCTCCCTGCGCTAATCTATGCTAATGTCTTAATGAAAAATTCATACTGTCTTCCATGTTGCTAAGCAACCAGCCCAAACATGTCTACTATGCAAATCTCTCTGGAGGGCCCTAAGCTGCACCCAATTCCTGAAGCCTGGTGGACGGAAGAGGCAGCAAAGAAACCCAAAGCTTTGGGAAAGGTTTCTGAAGCTCACCTGCAAAGGTGCATCTGTGTAGACACTTTTATGCCATATTGGAGAAAACACAGTGGCTCAAATAAAATTCTGACTAGTTTTTTCTGCTAATCCCCAGCCTAGTAGTTCAAGTGGGGGCTCTGGAGCCAGACTTCCTAAATCTGATTCCCAGATCTGCCACTGAATAAATTATTTCATGTTTCACTTTTCCCATCTATAAAATGGAAATTATAATTATGCATATTTCATAGGGTCATTGTGAGGCTAAAATTAATATGGTTAAAATGCTTAGAAAGTGCCTGGCACATATATAGAACTCAATAAATGTTAGCTATACTATCACTATTATGTATTACTCTATGGAAATGGGATGTGTTTTTGTTTGTTTATATGAATAGGAGGCTACCAGCCTCCTACCAGCTGAGCAATGAATCCTTTAAAGGGTGGGAATCCACGCAGGTCAGACCTTAGAGCAGTTCCAGGGGCAGTGTTAGTAATTCATGGGGCCTCCTGTGATCACTGAGGTACAGGGGAGACCCTGGCAGAACTGGGGAAAGTTCTGCTCTGGGCTGAAGGTGGGGATACCCCTTCTAAAGGTTTTCCATGGCCCCTGAGCCCCCCACCCCCATTATGGTAGTACTGTAACACGCCTCATGGCAATTGTTGCTTCATTGTTTGTCTCCCCACTTATCAGAAAGAATATATATACCTGTCTTCTCATTGCTATATCCCAGTGCCTAACATTAACCTTTAATGCTCATTAACCTTTCATGAGTGAAATTATTGGCTAATGAAAAGCAGCATCTGGGCTCTGATCGATCCTCACTCTGACAAGTATGAACTCCAACAAGTGATCCGAGAGGATGTGGCTCCAGTGGTCTGAGGGAGAAGAGGACAGGCAGAAGGGTTGACAGGGCCACATGGATGGTCTTGAGGCACCAGTCCCAAGGTGGCGGTGGCCACAGGAACTGCAGCAGAAAGCAGGCCGGGCTAGGGAGGCAGTGTGTAAAGGACCGCAAAAAGGAGGGCCACAGCTCCTGATTATGAACCCAAAGTCCTCCTGTTAATAAAAATACTGGTTGATACAAATTAATGTTCATAAACATTATGTCATACTATGGTAAATTCTAATAAAAACGTTACTGAAGTATAACTACCTGGAGAAAAGTACACAAATCATAAATGTCAAGCTGCCTGAGTTTATTTGCCCCCACCAAGAGGCAGAGCTTATTAAACAAAAACCCAGAAGCACTCTCCTTACCCCAGGCTTGACCTGCCCCCAATAATAACACCTTCAATAAATTGGGCTTGATTTCAAAGGCTTGTGGAAATGAAACCTTAACAGGAGGCACTTCTTTGTGTTTTCCCTCTCTTATTCAGTGTTGTGTCACAAGGGGACAATTTAATTCAAATATGCCCAGCATCCCACTAGATACTGTCAGGGATACATGAAAAATTAAAGACACACTCCCTGATTTAAGGAAAAAAGACTCCACTCTACATAATATATTGTTCGATACAAAGTCAGCATTAATGTTATTGCATAAAAACTTGGAGTCAGTTTATTAGTGTTTGCTGCAGTCTGAATGTTTGTGTCCCGCCCCTCAAGTTCATATATTGAAACCTAACCTCCAGTGTGATGATATTGGGAGGTAGGGTCTTTGGAAGGTGACTAGGTCATGAGGGTGGAGCCCTCATGCATGGGATTAGTCCCTAGTAAAAGCAGCCCCAGGGGGCTCCCTTGCCCCTTCCACCATGGGAAGTAAAGTGAAAAGTCAAGGAAGAGGCTCTCACTAGACACTGAATCTGCTGGAGCCTTGACCTTGGAATTTCCAGCCTCCAGAACTGTGAGAAATCAATTTCTGTTGTTGATAAGCTACCCAGTGTGCTATTTTGTTATAGCAGCTGCCCAAACAGACCAAGCATTCCATCGAACGCCACTTGGGTCATCTGGACTCTGCGAGAAGGAGGGTAGGATTTTATAATCTGGTAGTAGGTAGAAGTGGGGCCTTGTGAGGTGGATAGAAGAGGCGTAGGAACTACAGCTGAGGGGACAAGCAACTTGAAGAAAGCCTTTGACCCTATGTTAGCTTCAAGGTGACAGTCCCTGGAGACCTCTGAGACACATCTGGGAAGATTTACTTAAGGATACACTGAGGTACACACCTTGTGGGGAGAAAAATCAGACGAAAGTTTTCTGAACACAGGACCCCAAGTTCTGCTACGTGCTGGGTGTCAGGGGTAACGAGCAGTGGGAAAAGGGCCATTCTCCCTGCTCACTCTTTGGTGACTTCGGTGAGCCAAAAAGAGGGCTTTCTCTGCAAGGACCCAGAAATGCAAGCGTGAAAAGGAAATTCAGGGGAAGGGACCAATAGGTCTGGCTGCCTCTCTCTAACACATCCAGAAGCAGGGGTGAAGGGAAGATGGTCACACACACACCATTCTCTTCTCTTGCTCAAGCAGCCAGGTCACTCCATGATAACCAAGTTTCAAAAGTTGGGCTGACAATCGTGAGGGGTTCCCAAGTGATCCCGCCAGACCATGAGTGGGTGTCGTAGTGAGACTGAATTCCTTGTGTCCCCAGCGGACTGCACGTGAGGGAGGGGGAGGGTTCTAAGGAGGCAGAATAAAGGGGCCAGGGTGTGTATTTCAGAAAAGCAAAAAACTAGGAATTAAAGCTGGCTGGAGGCATGAAAGGCTATGGATGACTGAGGGCTTCCAACCTCTCCCACCTTCCACTTAGCAGAGATTCTGGACCTTTTTTATTCCATGGATTTCTTCAGCTGTCTGGAGAAGTCTATGGATACTTCCTCCAAATGTTTGGAAAAGTGGAAAATAAATGACATAAGACTACAATGGAACATCTAAGAAAATCAACGTGTGAAATAGCTGTATGTGTGCCTCTTTATTCATTCATTAAATAGCAGGATCTAGCAGGAGACTTAATAAGAGACATGATTTAGAATTAGAGATGAGCATAAATGATATTGTGACGTCTGTTGAGCAGCTGCAGTGTGCTCTGAAACGATCTGTGATTTCCCTGGGGACAAAGTCACCGATATTGTTAATACTATGATGTGTTGTTGTTTATGTTCTTACTCACAGGAAATGCTAAGTTTCAGTTAGAGGTTACTGAAATAGTGATGTAAGTTTTTTTCTTTCCAAGACTGTGAACCTTTAAATCCTATCTACAGACCCTTCCGTGGGAGGGTCTATGGACCTCAGGTTAAGAATCCCTGAGAAAATCTCAAAATTCTTTCCAAAATCACTACAAACTCTGACTTTGTCCAAACATTCAGGGCCAGAAATCAGATGCCCAGTCATGGCCTGCAAATCCAAGGGAGTTTTCCAGCAACCACAACCACTGACTTTCGGAGACACAAGTAGCCAGTCTGAATCCTGCAGACATCCCAGCTCTCAGTGGCTCCAGGAATCTAGAATCCTGTTCCCCAGACTTCATGCCTTCTCTTCAAAGAACATCTTCAGAGAGCTTTCCCTGACGCTTTTCCCTCCTTGTCAACAAGCGCCATGTCCACCACCTGCTGTCACCTGTCACCCCTTAATACCACCTCCTTTACGTTCTTTGAAATGTCAGTTGTGTTGTCTTTTCTCTGTTTACTCTATCAGGGTCATGGCTGAATCAATATGAGCACAATGGCAGCCAAGCCAGCACTGACATCTTAGCTTCAGCACATTCAGGCCTGTAGATTCAGCCCCAGGCTGCTCCAATCTTTGTCACCCAGGGAACAAGGTGAGGGAATGTGGATGGACGGGTCTCATGGATCCACAAACATTTACTGTGCCCTGCTGAGCTAGCACTGGGCTGCAAAGGCCTGGTGCATGCATGCACTTGTGAAGAAATCACTCAGACAATAATCCCTCAGGGCTGGATACTGGGATGCGTTTATTGGTCAACAATTTCCTATTAGGAATCTATTAGGTTCCAGGTACTGAGTGGATGCTGGAAATAAACATACAAGAAAGCAGATACGAACGATCCCATCCAATTTTCACAGCTGCTATAAAAGAATTTGGAAGGAACATATGGGGGAGGGTGGTGGGGGAGGGGTGGTGCTTTGTTACATGTGGCAATAGGTAAAATCCTCCCTAAGGAGGTGAAATTTAAATAGAAAGACACTTAAAGGATAAGAAGGAGCCATCTGTGTGAAAAGCAGGAGGAAAACTGGAAGGGATGGTGTTTTTAAGAAGGATCATAAACCCAGGGAGGCTGAGACTGCCAATGAAAGGAGGTACTGGCATGAGTTTAGCTGGAGAGGTAGACAGCTGCCAGATCTAGCAGATGGGGGAGTGGAGTGGAATGGCTAAAAGCAGACTCCAGAATCAGGCTCTAAAACTTCTCTAGCGGTGTGACCTTGGGGAAGTCACTTACCCTCTCTGAGCCTTAGCTTCCTCATCTTTAAGTTCGGATCACCATACATGATCTTCACTGAGTTGCTAAGTGCATTAAGTGTGACACACTTAGAAGATTGCCTGGTGCCTTATGTGTCATGTAAAGGTTTGTTACATTTGTTTCATTGTTCAATGAGAAGTTGTGGAAGATTTTAAGCTGGGGAGAGGCACAGTCTGTTGGCCTTAACAGATTATTAGGCATTGTGTGGGCTGCTTACTGGTTGTCAATAAGGCAGAGTTGGAAGGGATCCCAGGGGCATTCACATTAACACCTTCGCCAGGGGTTCTTTCTGAGAAGGGGAGGGGATGGTGCCTGAGAAAGGCAGAAGAAGGGCTCTCCCTCAAGTGCACTGGGCTGGAGAGAAGGTTGGGAGGCCGCCACTTCTAGAGAAAGGCTCATTCAACTCCCCACCAGCGGGGAGCCCACTGTTCCCATTTCCAGACAATTCCAGGTTGCACATCCGCTGCCCGGCTGGTTCCTATTGCAGCCAGCGTCAATGTCACTTTTCTTGGATTGTAAGTGCCTCAAGGACAGCAGCCATTTCCTTCCACTCACACTACACGGTGACTGACACAAGCCCCACACAACTGGGTCTCAGAGCTTTTGAATAATTGATTGGAAAAAGGGAGGTGGGATCACAGCACTTTAGCGCCACTCTCAGGACTATAAGCTCTATCAGGAATCCAGGCCTCTGGAAGCCATGAAGTCATGCCCCTGCCCTGGGCCAGCCTTCCTCAAACACTCCAGTCTCAGGTTCTCCAGGGGACATTTTGCTCTTCCCCCCTTGGGACTGGGTCCTGGAGTTCACAGCCTATGTAGGGAGGCCCTCTAAACCTCTCCCCAGACCCCTTCTGCTGCACTGCACAATGGGGGCACCACCCATTTCCTACCCAAAGGGGCCCTGGGGACAAGCCAATGCATGGGATACAAGCCTTCCTGTCTTGAGGCACATCTTCAGACATCATGGGGGAGACCACAGCAAGCCCCTCTGGCTGGCTAGAGCTGAGGGCTGCTGGGAGGGGGCCAGGGTCCTCAGGGCCCTTCGTCTTCGCCTGCCTCTCCAGACACCAGTCACTCCCCGTCCAGCTGCCCCCCACCAGCTCCACCCCCTCTGGATATTGGCGGATCTCCCCCTTCTCAGCTATGTCAGTGCTGTCCCTACACCATAATGACCCCTCCCCCCACCTTCTCTTCTCTTTCACAGTCCCTTCCCTGCTCCCCCCAATCCTGCAAGCTTCTCATTCCCACAAGAGCCCGGGCCCTCGCAGCCCCCCTAACCCTCACCGTCCCCTTCCCCGCTCGCCTCACAGCCCCCTCCCATATTCCCCTCTGGGTGCCTGCTGCACCTTCCCACCTCCCGCCCAGCTTCCCTCTCCACTCAGGCCTCCTCCCCCCGCCCAGCCCTAGTTCCCCTCCCAGCCCCCTTTCCCGGTCCCTCCCACCCCGTGCGTCTTAGCCCTCACTGGCCTCTTGGCTCTCTCCTCCCCCAAGTCTCCCACCGCCTAATTAAAGACACCCCCCGCCCCGCTTTCCGGACCCAGCGGCGGGTCCCGGAGCGCGTCCGCTGTCCCCGCTCCCCGCCAAGCTCCGTCGCGCCGAGAAGAGCCGCGACGGCTCCCCACACCCCACGTTCCCCCTCGGCCGCTGCGCGGCAGACACCACCTCTCTCCGGGAAGCCGAGGGCGCCGCCCCGCTCACCTGTTGGGCTGGCCGGAGCACGCCGGGTCTTGCCTTCTCCGGGTCGGGGTCCCGGTCCCGCTGCAGCAGCCCCTTCTTGGGGTGCATGTGCCGGCACAGGCAGGTGACCCCGCACAGCGCGAGGATGCTGGTGGCCGTGCCCAGCGTGGCGCCCAGCGCGATCACGGGCACCGACAGCACCATGGTGCCAGCTCCCCGCGCGGGGCTCGGTCCCGCTGCAGCGCACCTACCCGGCCGGGCCCGCCGCCCGCTGCCAGGCAGCTCCGTGCTCCGGGCGCGCCAGCAGCTCTCCCGCCGCCGGAGGGGCGGGGAGGCAGGGCGGCTGCGAGCACGTCAGAGGAGGGGGCCGGACCCAAGCTGGCTGGTGCGCCCGCAGTACCGCGTCAACGAGCACCCCTCCGCGTCCACACGTGACCAGACCCCCCAACCCAATAGGAGCCAGAGCTTTTCAGGTGGCAGAAACCTTAGGGTTGTCTCAGGCCGTTCTTCATGCTTTACGTATGATGACACTTGTGCCCAAGAAGGGCAGGTCACACTGCACTAGCGGGCAAACCAGGGCTCCAACCCAGGCCTGTGCCTCCTTCTGGGTAGGGGTCATTTTACCAGACTGCTAACCCTTTGTTCACCGTCTCTGGCCCATTGGACCCTCCGGGAGCGTTTCGTACACAGACACACAAAGCTGGAGACGTCCCATCTCCTGAACTTGCCAGGGAGGGGGGCAGGTGGCAGGTTAGAAGGAGCTGATGGGGTGTCTGGGGTTGGGACCGTACCCACTTCCTGGTGAAGATGATTGCAATGATTCTTTTTATACCTGCATCTCTTTTAGCGTCGACTGGGCAGTTCACCTTTACTACCTATTTTGCTCTGCAGGAATTCTCATGTCCATTTACTGATGAGAAAGCTGAGGTTCAGTGAAGATGTGGGGCAGCTAGAAAATTCCAGTCATTCTGAACCCAAACTCAGGTTTGCAAGTTCCATGTCCACATTTCACGCTCAGAGAAAGGTCTTGTCTTAGAAGGACAAAGAGTTTCAAATGCAGCAGCCAGGAGTCCACACTTTGATGTGGGGTGGGGGGGGGCGGGGGAAATAAAAGAAGTATGCTAGAGGGAGAAGAAATTAGAATTCCAGGCATGAACAGTATTGTCTTAGATCAGACCACAGTAATTTTTGGTGTTTTTCATCATGTGGAGTATTTAATTCAGCAAGCATTTGCTGTGAGCCGGCTGTGCTGTAGGGGTGCTGGGCACTTGTGAGAAGGGGTGTAGGTGATTCTATCCACAACACATCTTTCAATGTCCCGTGAAGCTGATGACTCCCAAATCTATAACTGCTCCAGTCAGACCTTTCCTGCCCAGCTGCAGATGTGACCACCACCCAGTGCCTCCCCATGTTTCAGTTATCACCCTGCCTAATAAACCACCATCAGGGTTAGGGGTGCCAACCCCCATACAGTTGAAAATCCTCATATAATTCCCCCAAAACTTAGCTATTAACAGCCTGTTATTGATCCAAAGCTTTATCCATAACATAAACAGTCAATTAGCACACATTTTGTATGTTATGTATATTCTATACTGTGTCCTTACAATAAAGTGAGCTAGAGAAAAGAAAATGTTATTAAGAAAATCATGAGAAAATACATTTACAGTATTTATTGAAAAAACACTGCATATAAGTAGACCTATGCAGTTCAAACCCATGTTGTTTGAGGTTCAAATGTATTTTGTTACGTCTCATGATTTTGTGGGTTAACTGGGCTCAACCATGTGGTTTTCAGCAGTTACTGAGTGCCTGCTGTATGCACGCACCCATGGGTGGCTGTGAAGGTACTAGCTTGCTGAATGAATCCTTAATCCCTGGGAGTGGCCAGGACTGCGGAGTGGCTGATGCCATCGAGTCAGCTGGGATGGACTGTCCAAGATGGCGTGCCACATGGTGAGCAGTTGGTGCTGGCTGCCATTGGGAGCACAACCGCTCTGCCAACTAGTGCGCCTTGGTTCTCTGCCATGTGGCTGGAGCATCTCACGACATGGCAGTCAGGAATGAAGCAGGAGCTGCCAGCTCTCTTGAGGCCTGGATTCCGACGTTCTAGGATATCGTTTCTTCGGTTAAAGCAGTAGTGCCCCTCTAATCCTTTCCCTGCAGAACATCTGAAAAGGATGTTTCTAACTTGCAAAGCTTACACTGTCACATGTGTAAAAGCCTTCAGAGATTCTCCAGTGATAAACCCAATAGCTTCCAGTTAGATGCAAAACCCACTGTGACGTGGTCCCTGCCAATCCTTTCAGAGTCCCCTCTGCACACTTCCCAACATGCCCTCCAGCCCCAGCCACTGCCAGGGACTGGGGTTCATTCAGCAAGCTAGCACCTTTAGAGTCACCCATCGGTGCGCACAGCAGGCACCTAGTCACCGCTGAAAGGGTGAGTGACTTGTCTTACATGATCATTTCGTGCAGGGCTTCCAGTGAACTGGAAGGAATCCCATTTGCTAAATGAGCCCCATTTACTTAAATTAACTCTTCCACAAGTATTTATTTTGTCCCTGCTGTATGCCAGGCATATTTTCCTCCTGAGCCCCTTTGGCTGCCAAATGTGGAGCCAAAGCGCTTCTGTCCCTGGGGGTAGACTTAACATTCTCTCTCATAAGAGCTTCCCTGGGAGGTTTTCTTGGCTCCCAGATCTGGCAATGCAAAATGTTCTGGGGAAATAAGAACTTTAATTAATGCTGTCAGTCCAGATCTCCCATGCCTGAGCTGCTCCCCTGGGAGACCTCAGTGCCACATAGCAGGATCTGGGGTGGGAGTGAGGGAAAGGCTGAAGAACACTTAATATCAGACATTGTCTGATGAGGATCAGACACCTGTCATGTGGTCCACTGTTACTATGGTTACTGGGATGACAGCAGCTGCGGTGCCTTTCATCTTTAACAGGGAGAGGGACCCCAGCCCAAGAAGAGCAGCTTGCCTTTCATCTCTCTCGCACACAGTGAACCAATGCAAGGCTAGGTTAGACCTCAGGGGATTTGAAACCCCATTAAGTCATCAGGACTCTGGGTCACCTTGGCTACATCTCATCAAAAATGCGACTTTTGCTTCTTGGTTACTGATACCCAGGCAGCAGCCTTTAATGACAACTCTCTAAGAAAAGGCATTAGTGGGTTCCTTTAAAAAATGAGATCATCTCTATTGAGAAAGCCAGTTGACAGAGTCAGCTGAGTGGAACAGTTGAGACAGCCTAGGGATGGGGCTTGCAAATGACTGGAAATGCTGGAGCCACCAGACTTCCAAGGACAGAGAGAACAGGCAGCTGGGGGAGCTTCTGGAAGGCCAAAGATCTCTGAAGCTTCCCTAGCCTCTTAGATAAAATGTCACCACTGTTATTTTGATTGATATTTTACTTGTTGGATGATTAAATAATATGAGTAATGACTCTGAATTAGTAAGGTATTGAAATGCTTTCATGTAAGAGAAAGGGTTTCAAAAATAAAAGGTTATCTTATTTAGCAAACATTTATGGTGACTGTATTGTGCTGGACAGGAGGGAGGAAACTATACAAGCAGAACAGCTAAATTTGAACATTGGAAAGATTTCAGAGATCACCTTTTGGAATTCTTTCATTCATTTTATCAATTGGGAAACTGAGGCCCAGAGACATTGTGACTTGCTAAAGGCTAGAAGAACTGAATGACAGAGCTGGGAAGGTTTTGTAGGTAGATTAGGTTCTGCTGCAGTAACAAATAACCTCAAAACCTCAGGGATTAACTCAATAAAAGTATATCTTGCTCCTACCACAGTTTAAGGAGGGCCACGGGACTCTTGTGGACAGCTCATCTCCAATCACTGGCTCAGGAATCTGGGCTTTTTCTCTGTCTTATGATTCCCCCACTTCCGACCATGCAGATGGGGTAGAGAGAATGCATTGAAGACCACTTATGACATTTCAGAGGCCATGACTGGAAACACAGTACTTAGTTTTCACCCCATTGCATGGGTCAAAATGTGGTAACATAACAAATCTAATAAAAAATATGGGAAAATAAAAAGGTGAAACATGAATAAGAGTAGTCTCTGCCACAGACGCCAAAAACTGAGGACTTCTTGTCTGATACACATTTCGCTAACTCATGCATTAGTTCAACAAATGTTTTGAGTTTCTACGTATACTCGGTACTGTTCTGGGTGCTGGAGTAAAGATAATGAGCAAAACCAGGCATGGTCCCTCTCACCATGGATTTTATATTCCCCTGGAGAAGATGGGTAATAATCATTCATCACAAAAACACACGGGAAATTACAACTATGATATAAGCCAAGAAGGTCAGGTTCAGGGTTGAGATTTGATTTGTTCCAAGATACCAAGGAAGGCTTCCCAGAGGAAGTAGCACTTGGAATGAGGTCTAAAAGAGTCAAGTTAACTCAGCAAAGAAGAAAGAGAGAGTGTTCCAGGCAGAGAAACAATGTGTGAAAGGACCCTGGGATGGAACTGCACAATGGGCATTAAGCAGCAGTGTGCTGGTCAACCAGCTCTTTGGGGGGAGAATATTAATTTTTAGCATTTGTTGATTCCTCTGGTGTAAATAAATTGACACCACAGTCATTTTCCAGCTACTAACAAATTCCTGAATATTTACCAATTGCTCTGCGAGCTGGTAGGAGCTCGCTCCAGCACACAACTAGGGGAAACTCTGTGTGAAATGAGCCTGAAGGAAGAAACAGGGGCCAGACAATGGGGCCTGTGGTCCATTATGAAAGGCCATTAGGTATTTTTAGGCAGGACCATGATATGATCAGATTTCTGTTTTGAAAAGATCCCTCTGGCTGCAGTATTGAATACAGATTGGAGAAGGACAAAGTGGACGCTGGTGGACTACAGAGGAAGTCAGAGCAGGCATCCAGGGGAGGAAAGCCAAGCTTTCCTGAAGACATGTGTGGCCATATGACTGGCTGAAATTGTTGATGGCACGAGGTGAGGGCAGGTGTAGTGGGCAAGTCACTCTCTCCCTGTTGGCCCCCACTTTTCAGCTCTGTGTTGTTGCTCTCTCATTTGATAATTCTGTGGCTCTCCAAGCTGGACCACTGCTAACTGGAGATTCCCCAAGCCCTGGGCCCTGCTGAAGGTGAGATAAGCAGGAAGGAACTTCCCTGGGTAAGAAGGTGGCGGTCACGGGCCCCTAGCAGGTGATGCAGACCCTGGAGAGCTGAGACAGTGGCAGCAGGGTAAGGAAGCAAGGAGTTCAGTCAAGACCCAAAAGTGAGGCTCACTCTCAGGATCCCAGCCGGTGGCTCTGGGCAATTCTGGGGCCACATCTTAAGGCAGAAAAGAGAAAGGGCTTGGGTCTGGGAGCCTCTGATGCAGAAATCCAAGTCTGTAAAAGGTAGAGGAATATCCTGGAGTTGGAGCAAATTGCAGCATCACTTCCTGACCACTGCTAGTCATCAATTGCCCTAATAGGTCATTTTCAACAGTGCAGTAATTTTTCAAACCCCGGATTCCATCTCAGCACAGATGAAGTAACACATTCTGATTCTCAGAGGCAGAGCCCCTCAACTCCATCCAATTTCTCTTGGAGTTAATCTACAGGCTCCCTTTCTCTCTGGGTTTCTAGAATTTATGAAGATCACGGGAATTTGGAGAGTTTTGCTTGCCTGGTTGGAGGAAGATTAACACTTGTGCAGATGTGATGCTTACCTTTATGGGCAGGGGGGATCATAGATCTTTCTGATAATCTAATGAAAGCTATTTCTTTTTTCAGAAAAGAGTTTGAATGTAATATATGCGAAATTTTGTATATGATCCTAAATTGTTCAAGGACCGTGTGACGTCTTCAGGAAGTTCATGGACCCCAAATAAGGACTCTTAAGCATGATTGAAAGAAGAGTGAACTTGAAATCAGAAGAAATGGGTTCAAGTCCCTTGTCTTTATGTGCACGGGGCTGCATGGTCCCTTGGCAAGGAACCTAAATTTTTCTGAGCCTTAATTTCCTTATCTATAAAGTGGGGATGTTCATCTTCTACTTCATGGAGATGCTGTGAGGATAACCTAAAGCATAGTGCTGTGTACGTAATAGAGGGTGCTCAGCTAATGTTAATGTAAGAGTTAAAATGATCCCGTATGTTTCAGAGGCTTTCATTTCCTAATAAAGCAGTTTAGCTCAGTGAAAAGAGCAGCTATTGAAGTCCCACAGGTGTGTGTTATTCTAGCTCTGTTGCTTATTCGCTGAGAGACCCTGGATAGGATAGCCAGCTTAACCTACTTGGGCTTCGTTTCTTCATATGTAAAAAAGGTGTGTTATATTGTTTGCAAAGATGGTTGCCATTATCCCCTTCCTGTGTCCATATCTTTTGCAATATTATGACTTTACAAAGAGGTGGGGGTCTATTGCTTTCCCCCTTATTGTGGGCTGGCCTTGTGACTCAATTTGGCTAGTAGACTGAGGTGGAAGTGACATTATGCCAATTCTGAGACTAGGCCTGAAGAAAGTAGATGCTTCTACTTTCTGACATGGAATCCTGCCCAGCCACTGCATAAAGGAGCCCAGGCCAGCCTGCTGGAGGGCAAGAGATCAAGTGGCCCATTGTCTCCATCATCCCAACTCACAGCTATTAATTCCCAGAAGCAGAGCTGTGCAGCTGACTGTCAGACCCATGACCGAGCCCAGCTGACACCACCCAAAGCGCCAACCACAGAATTATGAATGAAAGTAAAATCATGAGTCATGTCAAGCCACTAAGCTTTGGAACGTTTGTTGAGAGCTAAGTGATTAACAGAGTCAAATAGTAAACGATGTTCTAGCACTCACAGGATTACTGTGAGGGTGTATGTAAGGTACCCAGCACAGGACCTGGTACAGAGGGGTTGCACAATAAATGGCGTTAATTATTGTTCCAAGTTCCCAATGGTAGCCTTCCCAAGCACTTCCAGCAATGCCTGATGGGCACATTAACCCATTAATAACTGTGTAAGAATCAATCTTAGGGACCCCAACACTTAAGAAAGGTACAATAGTATCTCTCTGACCCAACCTCCACTGAACCAATTTTCTAGACTGGCAGAAGTTCTCCACGCTTCCTAGAAAACTTGCTACCTCATGCCCACAGCCAGACGAAGCCTCGTGGCCAGCAGGCCCCTCTCTAGTCGCCCTCAACCTTCCTCCCCTGCTAATTAAGTCATGTATTCATGTAGGGTTGGTTGTGTTGGTCTCCTCCAAATCTTTTTATGTCAGATAAATCTCATTATTGAATTATATATTTTAATTAATATACCAACTAATGAAATAGAAGTGCAAAGGAGAGCTAGTTCTATGAAAATTAAGGTTAGTACTTGGAAAGACCCATAAAGATCAGTTGCTTTTAGAATTTCTATTAAAATAGGTCTGAGCAAGTTGTCTGTGAAAGGTTGGGGGAAATCATAAAATTCTAGGATTCTGCCATTAGATTGCCAGGCAAGTATTTCTAAGTTCTTCCTCCCTTGTAAAGAAAGCAAGGCTGGATTCATAGATGATGCATCGTGGTGTATACACATGGAAATGGTGTTAACGTGTATGATGTGTTTCCTACATATCAGGCAGGGCTCTGAGCATTTTGTTTGTGCTAATGTGTTTAATAAACTTTAAGAAAGATGGGACAGGGCCGGCCGAGTGGCGCGTTGTTTAAGAGCTGGCTTGGGATGCCAGCAGCTCCGGTTCGTATCCCACATATGAGGGCCAGTGACACTGCCCTCTACAGCTAAGATAGTGAACAGCAGCTCCACCTGGAGCTGGGCTGCTGTGAGTCCCCAGGATGGCCTAACTGCAGCCCCTGCTGCAGTGGGCTGCCATAAGCTACAGTGAGTGGCTGGCAGCCAGCGTGAGTGGCTGTCAGCTGGTGTGAGCTGCCAAGAACTGCTGTGAGCAGCCATCCAGAGGCCAGCAACTGATCTGCCTCACCCGAGAAGAGCGCAATGTTGATACCATCATGGGGCAGTGAAGCAATGTCCTCTACAACTAGACTGAAGAACAAAAGGACAGCAACTTGTCTGTTCCCCTTCCCCGGTTCCCCAATACTGTTCCCCTCCCCAATTCCCCAATAAAATCTTTAAAAAAAAAGAAAAGAAAAGAAAGATGGGACAGAGTTCTAATCAGCAAAAGATGAGGAAATAGTGACAATAATGATTTAGATTAAAAGAAAATGTGTGTGTGTGTGTGTGTGTGTGTGTGTTGTGTGTGGTTTTAATTTTTTACTGAAGTCTAACATACAGGTTAAAAGTGCACAGATCATAACTAGGGCTAGTTGACCTTCATATAGTGAACACACCCGTCTATCCAGCACCCAGATTATGAAACAAAACAATACTCACGCCTCAGGGATTCTTCATGCATTGTTTTCTAGGATTCCCCATTTTAACCAGAATTTTTACATAGGCTGAGTAGCCCTGGTTCCCATAGCATCAGACTTAAGCAAGCTTCTCTGGGGGTGCTCCCTAGGGCTGAGAAGAGGACCCTACTGTGCTCTGGGGCAAGTGGGAGGATGCTGCCACCTAGAGGATGGAGGGGGAAATGGCACCTCCTCTCCAGGTCTTGACTCTAAATTCATGGTCTTTCTCTATAAGGCTTTCTTTCTCTGCTCACCTTATCTACAATGACCAGCCCTCTGCCCTTTGCCCCATCACTCCCTGTTTCATTTTATTGCCTTACTTTTGTATTTAATAGTCCATATAATTTTCCTTTCCTGTCTTGTCTTGGTGGTGGCCTGGGTCTCCCTGTTGGAATACAGACCCTAGGAAGACAGGGATAGGGTCTGTGTCATCTACTGATGTATTCCCAGCCCTAGAACAGTACCCAGCACATAACAGCACCTCAAGAAGTGTGTCAAGTGTACAGGCAGGAGCTCTGGCCCTGTCCCTCAGCCGCCTTGTGGGCCTTCACACAACCCGTGAGGCTTTGCTGTACTCTCATGCACAGCCCATTTGCAAGTTGCCCCACCCCTGCCACTCCCAACTCTATGACCAGCTAATGGGAAGCCACTGGCACTGCTTAAACTGTGCCAGGAATGGAGAGAGTGACAGGAGCCGTGGCTCCTTGGAAACCCTGCTCTGTGTCATAGCCTGGGCCAGTGGTCAGGCAAGTTGGAAAGTAGGACTGTGCAGCGGTCAAGCCAGAGCACTGTGGCGCCATGTGCCTGGAGCAAATCCGGGTCCTAGAAGGGTGTGGCTGGGTGGCTTGTGGCAAAGTGGTTTGATCTTGGGGAAGCTCAGCTTTGCCATCTATCAATGGACAAAATGAAGCACTATCCTGGGTGCGAAATGCTCGGCTTAACATCTGGCAGGTGGTTAAGTGCTGGATTGTTGGGAATTGTTACCACTCGTTTGAAATGTCAGAGCTGAAAGGAAAAATTGGAGGTCGTATGGTCCAGGAGAAGTACTTTTTATGGTTGTTACTGAAAAACATTTTTCCCTCGCAGTTTTTGTGGAAATTTGCCTTGTAAACGAAAGACAAGCTGCTCTGGTGGAAGGGAGGGTATAGAGAAGAGTCGCTTGGGGCCCTCATCACCAAACCTCCCTCTCCTGACGTTACACACAATGCACCTGTAAGGAGTTTCAAAGCCCTTAGCACCCGTGAAGCTACTGATGGAGCGACACTCTCATTGTAAAGCTGGGGACCCCTAAGGTCCAGAGAAGGGAAGGCCCTTGCCCAGGTCACACCAATGTTGTCACTAAGCTGGGCTGAGCGTCCAGGCTGCTCTCTGTTCCTGCCCAGACGTTTCACAGGGTTATTACCTGGCTAGTTAGGGAAAAGCCTAAAGGGCTCTCATGAGGGATGGTCTCCTTTCTCCTCACTCAAATCGCAGTGGGCTACCAGGCGGAAAGAGGGATTTTTTGAAGGACACCATTACACACTGGAGAAGTCTCAGAGATGAATTTGAAGAGCTCTGTAGACAAAGCCAAGGCCAATCTGGTGTCACAGAGCAAAGACAGCAGAGGAAACCAAATCGAAAAATCAGTGAAAGTACTTTCAAGACTGCTAAGTGCTAAATAAATGACAAGATGTTTATCGTCATCAATATCATCATTATACTTTATATTAATCAACAGGCTTGAAAGTGACTCTAATTAGGAGGAAAAAAATTAATGCTATGATAAAACGGCATGAATAAAAATTACAGGAGGGCCCTACCACTAGAGAGGCTGATTCTGGGTCCCTGGCTCAGAACTCAGCTACTCAATAGATGTGGTCAGTTGCTTAACTTCTCTTAAGTCTCAGTTTTCTTACATGTAATATGGGGCTAGGGTGGTTAATATTGGGGTTATCGTGTTGTAAGGCATAAAATAATGTTAATGGCAGCAAAATAATGTTAGCTCTGATTAGCTGGGTCCTGATGGCAAACATTGGAACCCAGAGTTTGTCTAATACCCTCTTGTAGGGAAAGTGCCAGGAGAGCAGTTTCCAGGCTCTCAGCCTCACCTGGAAGGGTGCTGACTCAGGTATTGGATGGCCATCAGCTGTGACTAGTTGCTGTCAGCTGTGACTGGTTGGCCATTGGCTGTGACCAGTTGGCCATTAGCCACTACTGTTTTGTATATAACTGCGTTAGCAAGCGCAGGTGTCATGGCTTGTGCAGACCCTACTTCCTGTGTCTCGCCCTCCTGGCAGCCAGCAAGACTGTGACAACAGGAAGATCCCTTGCTGGGGTACTGGCCCAGATGTTTGCTTCTCATATCTCTACCAGCTGCCATCAAGAATATAGTGGTATGAACCCCCTGTATGTGGCTCTGTTAATGTTCCTTTTCGGCCTCACCGGACCCTGCATTCATCTGCTGGGAGCTGAGTCCTGGCATGACGCTTGGCGTGACACCTCGCTATGGCAAGCCTCATGTTAAATGTATTGTTGTGTGGGGAGGGGCAGTGTGTGCACACGCGCACGTGTGTCTCCCCAGTTCCGTGGTTGTCAATTTTTCCCTCCGGGGGACATTTGGCAAAGTCTATAGACAGTTTTGGTGTTCTCAGTTGGGAGAGGGGGAGTTGCTGCTGGCACCTAACTGGTAAAACCAGAGGTGCTGCTAAAGAGCCTACAATGCACAGGACAGCCTCCATTCTCCAACAAAAAATTATCCAGCCCCAAATGTCAATCGTGCTGAGGTTAAGAACCCCTGTCCTTGTTAGAGTAGCAGCTCTATGAGGGCAGGGCCGCTGCCCCTGCTCACTGCTGTATCTCAGACCACAGCCGAGTGCTTGGTTCACAACAAATACTTAATGAATGACATGCGTGAATGACAATTAAGGTTCTCAGTGGGTAGAGATGTTTGTGTAGCTGGGTGAGCACGTGGTTTGGCTGCAGACCTGTTCTCTTGCCAGAGTCGTCACCAAACCCGGGAGAAAGTGTCACAAGCCTGGACGGGATAGCAGGGTGGGTTAGGTTGAGCTTTGGGAAGCAGGGTCTCTCTGAGGGCAGGATGGTGAATCACAGGTTCATGCAGTCCGCACCTGGCATGCCATTCCAGGAAAGTCATCAGAAAACTCTCATGCAGCAGCCATCAAGCGCAGAGATTCCCCCTAGTGTGTCCTGAAGTTCTCTGGACTGTAGGCACCTGGGAGATCTCAGCCAGGTAATTCTGTTATTAGCAATTTTGAGTCGTTCTGATGAGGGCTGGAGACGGCACTAGGGTTGGAGTCTGCCATTTCTAGCAATTCCCCAAGTTATTTTTTCTTTTTTTTTTAAGTAATTATCTCCTGCCCTGGAAAGTGCTACCTTCCAGAATTTCTGCAAGTTTTAGAAGAGAATCCACATCAGCAACCAGCAAATTCCAGCAACCCCCTAACTCAGGCCCGGCATCTGTCTCCATCTCATCTCATAGAAACAGGCAGAGGGCCTGGGTCCCCCAAACCCCATCTTCCTTTCTCATTCCCTGCTCCTCCCGCAGAGCAGGGAAACACAGTACACTGTGAGGACTCAAGGCAGAGATGCGGGGTGCTGTCCTTGGACTCCACACCTTCATGAGCCTCCCCCCAAGTCTGTATCATGGCGGTTGCTGGAGAGGCCTTGGAAGTGGGGCTCAGAGCATCATCCTGCCAAATAAGGGCTGGGGGATTTTCATGCTGGTAGTAGGGTCCCACTTGAGCTTTTCTAGGGGTGCAGGTCTGTGCTCATACCTCTATGCTTTGGGAAGTACAAAGTAAGCTTTTAGATCAAGCTATGAATGCATTTGAAAAAATGTTTCAAGTACTAAATTTAATTTTACTTGAATTTAACAGAAGAAATTGAGGTTATGCTCAATGAATTTCTGAACTTCAGATAAATGCTCTCCTCTATAAGATATTAATTTAAAATACTTTTTGAGATGAAAAAATAGAGTGTGGGAATATTAAGAATCATTATAGTTTTTATTTTTAACTCCATGTTGTAGTTTGAAGCAGAATAGATCCACGCCCTTCTAAGAGAGACGAGGAAATTAGCGCCATCAATAATGTCCCCAATTTCCTTCCCCTCCTCTGGATACTATTTATTTTGTCCAGATTTGTATAAAGCATTAACGTTCTCTTCTGACACCACCAAGGCTTGTTGACAGAAGTTGTTTACCAAATCGTTCACCCTTTCTTCCCACACACAACTGGACTACGCTGCCAGCCTCCTTTGTAAGCAGATACTCCTGCACTCTCGGTGATGGCCCGTGAGCAGAAGTGCTATGTGACACTTGCTGGCCTGGCTTGTGAAAGCCGCAGTGTGTGATGGTCAGGCTCCTTCCATCCCATTGGCTGGATGCTTGAGAACCCAGCACACCTGGACGCCCATGCTGATGAACGCAATGGAACCACAAGGTGGAAGATACCTGGAGCCCTGAATCGCTACTGACAGGAGAGCTGCCACCAATTAGGAAACAGCTATTCTGGAATTTATGTGATCCAGAAATAAAGTCCTATCATGTTTGAGCCCTTATATACTTTGGGTGTGTTTGTGAAGGTAGTTAACATGACCTTAACTAGTATCTTTCTTCTACAATTAAATAGGCATAATAATCTCTATGGCTTTTCCAATTGTGTGTGCTTTACTTTGATTGGTAGGTTTTATCCACATGTAAATTCTTTCAGAAAGGCCCATAATGATAAAATGGCTCAAATCTACTGAGCTGTTACTACGTGACAGTAATTTACTGTGTAAATTACATATATTAATTCATGTGATGTTTACAACAATCCTCTGCTGTATTAATGTCATCTCCATTATACAGATGAGTAGATTGAGGCACAGAGAGGCTGTGTAAGATCACACAGCTGATAAGCTGCAGAGCTGGACTTCATAAGTTCAGGCAATCTAGCTCTGAGCTCACTTTCTTCCCCTCTATTAAACCTTCCAGGGGTTTTATATTCCTTAGGTTCTTGTATGGTTCATTGTCTCACTCTTACTGTGCACAGATTACTTGTCATATCTTTTAATGTGGTACCAAATTCTCTGAATATATACAATCTCTGAAATCTCGACTTTTCTAGGCCTACTCTTATAGCTGGGATCCTGGAACTTCCCTTAATAATCCTCACAGGTTGCGTGTCACATTTTTCTCTTTGTTTAGTCCAAGAAGACTTTTTTTTTTTTTTTTGCTGTAGCACATCCTCAAGTAACTTCCTCAGAAAAATATGTGTGGGAGACAAATGTTCTGAGCCCTGGGAAATCTGAAAACGTCTTTTATCATACTTTCAGACCCTATTAAACTCTATTGCCCACTTGGACATTGAATTTTAGATTGAAAAGCATTTTCTGTCATAATTTTAAAGATGGTGCTCCATGTTTGTTCCCTACTGTCCAGTGTTTCTGAAACCAATCTGAGTTTTAATCCTCTTTGTATCTCTCTGGAAGTTTCTAAGATCTACTGTTTATATTTGGTGTTTGGAAATTTCACTGCACTATGTGTGCTGGGCGTTCTGTGGGCCCTTTAGATCTAAATACTTGTGTCCTTAGCTCTGGGGAAGGCTTTCGTTCTCTTTATCTCCCCAATTCTCTTTCTGGGACACCTATTAGTCAGATGTTGTGCTGCCTGGATCATTCTTTCACATCTTATTTTTCTCATATTTTCCATTTCTTTGTCTTTTTGTTCTACCTTCTGGGAGATTTCCATGACTTCATACTTCAACCTTGCAATTGAATTTTTCATGTTGGCAGTCATCCTTTTACTTTTCGAGAGCCCTTTGTTTTTCTATCTTCATAGCAGGCTCTTGGTTTTCTTGGCTACAACATCTCCTCAAAGCTTTCTGCAGAAGTTTTGAAAACTGCCTATTATCTGAACTAGTTCCATTTCTTTTAGAGTCAGTTTTACCTTTTCTTTTTTTTTTTTTTTTTTTGTATGCTTTGTCTCTCATGTTGCAAGGTTTTCTTATTTGTTTTCCCTAGGGGCTCACTTGGGTTTTTTTAGGGTAAAGCAATAAAAAGCATATGGGGGGCTAAATGCATAAATCATTGACTCGTGAACCTTGTCTCGTCATGGGGCAAGGAGTAGTCTTCACTGGAAGATTCCCAAATGGCAGGTTGCAGAGCCCATCAACCTCATGAACGGCCAAAGCACAGGCCTGGGCAGTCAGCATAGTCCATCCCACTGGCCAGAATAGGCATTGGTTTCAATGAGACTCAGTTCTGGAACGTCTATTGGGACCAAAGGGGAAAAGAATCTCTTTCTACTGGGATTGATGGCTATAAGAATTATTCACATCTGTACTTGCCAGGGGCCACCATGAAGGGGGAGCCTGCAGGAGACACAGATGAAAAGAAATGCTAATTCTGGACTCAGCTATGCTTGAAGTGAGCACAACCTTTGGTTGCATGAATCACTATGTTTTATTTTCTTTGTCTTATCCAGTTTGAAAAGTTTCTATTACTTGCAACCCAAAGAGTCCCAAATAACATAACTAACCAGTTACCTCCTGATTTTGGCAAGTCCCTCCACCTTTGGGACCTCAATTTCCTCATCTACATGAGTATGATAAGGATTGTAATAAAATCCAAGTGGGAGGCTGAGTGTGACCACCCTTTAAAAACTGTAAAACCTATTAAATGTAAGCAATTGATACTGTAATGATACAGCTTTTTACTTAGCTCCTTCAGGGGTTAGGTTTCCCCTCCTCCCCTCCAAGGCAAAAGAATCGCTAACTCTTTGTTTCTTTGGGAAACAAAAACTAAAGCAAACTAAACTGACCCAGGCCTCCTGCCCCCACTGTAAGGAAGAAGGCTTAGGTGGGAGTATGTGGCACAGGTGTTTCTCCACGAGGGAGGGGGAGCAGCTGACTTTCCTAATGTTTGTTTAGTGCGCGTTGGGCCTATAGAGGACCATGGATTCTCTAACTGCACTTAATTGTTATTGATGTTGAGTGAACCATAAAACCCTGATTTCCTGCCTGCACCTCCAGCCATAAAATAAGTTTGTCACAGCCTATAAACACCCCCTGGTCAACAGGCCCCACTCCCTCCCAGTGCGCATGGGGCTGGTTAATGAGCATAAGGCAAAGGCCCCCTGGACAGCATTTCCGTCTCCTCCATCCTCCCACCCTGGTTCCTCTGACTTGCTCCCCTGTTGTGGCCTTGAGAGTCCTGGCTTTTCTATTGAGCAGTGGTCAGAGTGGCAGGCTTTCCCCAAGGACATCCCAGGGTTCTGTGCTGGAAGCCAGTGGTCTCAAATGCTCATTGTGTCTGGCCTTGAAAGAAGAGCATCACTCTCCTCTCCAAGCAAAGCTCAAGTGGGCCCATCTCAGGGCAAGGGGACAGCAGGAGCTCTCACCCCAACACTATGCCTTGCTCAGGCTGTGCCCCTTGGCCTCGCCCTGAGAAAGCCCACTGAGGTGAAGGGGCCCAGAAGCCTGGCCAACACCTTCACCCTCCCTCTCAGGGCCCCAGGACTCCATCCTCTGCACAGACTCACCTCTACCCTGCAGTTTCCATGGTCTCCAGTGGCGTCATCCAATTTTGTACTTTCCCACCAGCTGGGATGCTAGCCTCCCACCTCAAACAAGAGGATTGGCTTAGGTGATCCTGGTGGCTTACCGGTCTTCCTTGGCTGGGTTGAATACACCTTAAGAGGACCAAGCATGTCTTATTCATCCCTACAACTCCAGGCACCAGACCCGGACCCAGTGCTCAGTGCCTTTCTGAGGAAGAAAGATGGAGAAAAGGGAAAAGACAAGGGAAGAGTAGAAGCGAGGAAGAACCTGAGCCAGATAGAACCCACTGGGTTTCAAAGACAGACAGGTGTCTTGAATATGGTTTCTTTCCTGGAATATTTTCTCTGGGGACACGAAACAGGAAGTTTGGTGTGCATTGGAGGGCACGTGGATCAGGCAGCCAGGAGTTTCCAGGTGACCTGGGGCAAGCCACTCTCTCTTTAGGGCCTTAGCTTAACACCTGTCAAGGAGAAAGTTGGAGAGTTAGTTTCTACGGTCCTCTTTGTCCAATGTCCTGAGAATGAATAAAAGGTGATCAAAGGGGCTAATCTTTATTTATTCACATTTTGAGCTATGATATACTAACATTTTTAATGTTAAGATAGTCAAATTTATTTTTTTCTTTCATGGCTTATACTTTTTGTGTTTTAAGAAAACTTTTCCTACTCTGAAGTAATCAAGATATTGACCTATATTTAAGTCTAGAAGTTTTAAACTTTATTTCATATTTAAGTCATTAACCTACCTGGGATTTATTTGTATTTGGTTGGAGGTGAGGATCTAATTTTATTTTTTTTCATTAAGATAATCGATTAATTAACTAGCCTGTCCTTTTCATATTGACTTGCAATGCCATCTCTGGCAAGTTTCCATATTCACATGAGAATGTAAAGCTCCCACATATTTTTCTGGGTTAACTATTCTGTCCCACTGATCTGTGTTTTTATTCTTGTACACATACCACACTATCTTAATTCCACTGGCTTTCTATGAAGCCTTAATACTTGCCAGGACAAAGTCCACTAACTTCAAAATTGTCTTGGCTTGTCTTACTCTGCCACATATATTTTTAGAATCTATTTGTCAAGTACAATGGAAAACCTTTTGAAGATTATGATTGAAATTGAATTCAGTTTAGAAATTAATTTGGAAAAAATTGACATATTTATGATGTCACATCTCACCAGCAATGAACACAGCTTCTCTCTCCATTATTGTGGCCTTTAATTTTTTTTTTAAATAAAGTCTTACTGGTTGCTACATAAAGCAACTTGTAAATCTTTTCCTAAATTTATTTTTTGCTCACCTATTTTTGTTGCTAGTATAAGTGGAACCTTTTTAAAATTACTTTTTCTATCTCTGTGATGCTAGGATATAGATATGCATTTTATTTTGCTTATTCAACTTATATATGCAGCAATTTTAGCCAACCTCTCTTGGTTCTAATAATTTGTCTATAGATTGTCTTGGGCTTTCTATGTAGGTAATTTTCTTCCTGGTTAATCTTTATTTCTTTTTCTTTTATTATTGTGTGACTAGAACCTCTAATTCAATAGTGAATAAAGATAGAGATAACACATCTTCTGCTATATTGATGCAATTTATTTTTAGGTTATAACCATAAAAAGTCTATTTGGATTTTCTATTTTTTTGTGTTTTATTTTACACATTTTCTATAATTGGTAGGCATTACATTTATCTTTATCTTCTGTTTTCTCTAGAAAAATTTCAAGCTCCTAGAAAAGTTAAAAAAAATAATTCGACGAGTTCCCCTGTACCTTCTTACGTAGACTTACCCACTGTTAACATTTGTTACATTGGTTCCATCTTTCTGTATATAAAAATACACTTCCCTTTACCAAACCATTCAACAGTGAGCTGCAAACATCACAGTACTGTACTCACCTATAAACACTTCAGCCCACATGTCCCAAGAATAGGATGGTTTTCTACTCCACCTCATCACTATCACCATTTCTAAGAACATCAGTATTAATTCAGGAACTTCATCCAATATACAGGCCATACTCAAGCTTCTCCAGTTATCCTCAAAACATGTTATATGACTTAAAAAAAAAAACCCACCTGAAATACAATCAAATTCCACCCGTTGCATTTAGCTATTATGTCTCTTTAGTCTCTCTCAATCTCAAACAGTTATCCTATCTTCCTCAGTTCTTATTTGGTTTCTTTCAATGGCATCATGTTGTGAACAACCCCCATGCTATCGCATGTAGCAAGAGTGTTCACTTATTCTACTGCTGTGTAATAGTCCACAATTTATTTACCTATTTTAATGGTGGCGGTTGGGTCGTCTCCAGTATTTTGCTTTGATTAATAGTGTTGCTAATAATATCCTTGCACATATCTCTTTGTCAATATTTTCATATACCCGGAAACGAAATTGTGGGTCTTTGGATAGGTGCATGTTCAGTTCTAGTAGATGCTGCCCAAGGGTTTTCCAAAGTAGTTCTACCAATTTATCCTCTCATTTGCAACGTAGAAATGTACAGGTCACTTCAGTGGGTACTGTCTTTTTAATCCTGGTCATTCTGGTAATTATAGTTCCTTACTGTGCTTCTCTTTTACATTTCCTGATAACTAGTACAGTTGAGAACCTCCTCACACATCCATGAATCAAGTTGGGAAAAGTTGACATCTTTGCAATATTTACATCTTCTTTAATTGATGTTAATGTTTTATGGTTTTCCTTTTTTGATTAGTTTCAGGTGTACACACAGCATAGTGATTAAAGCTCACAAGGTGATAAGCGCAATCATTCTATGACTCATCTGACACTGTATATACTCAGAGTTATTACAATATTATTGACTATACTCCCTATGCTGTACTTTATAATCCCTTTTTTTTTCTTATAGTTGACATTCAGTATTATTTTATATTAGCTTCAGGTATAAAATGTAGTGGTTAGACATTTATACAATTTATGAAGTGATCCCCCCGATAAGTCTAGTATCCACTTGACACTATACATAGTTTTTATGATATTATTGACTATATTCCCCATGCTTGTTTTATGGTTTCCACTGGAAAGTTCTTGTACACCTTTGTTAAATTTATTCCTGTATTTGATGTTCTGTGGTGCTATTGTAAAAAGTTTCACTTTAAAATATTTGTTTTCTGTGTGTTTTTGCTGGTACATAGAAACATAATTGAGTTTCCATGTTGGCTTTGAATCCAGTGATCTTGCTAAATTTGCTAATTAATTCTAATGGCTTAACCATAAATTCTTTAGAATTATCAACCCATGCAATCACATACTTTACAAACAATGATTTCTTCCTTTCCAATATTTGCATAATTTATTTCATTTACTTGCCTTATATCATTAGCATAATGTTGAATACAATGCAGTGTTGAAAAAAAGTGATTATAGCACTCATCCTTGTCTCGCACCTGATCTCAGAGGGGAAAGCTTTCAATAATTCACCATTAAATATAATGTTCTCTGTAGGTCTTTTGTGGCTACCTTTATCAAGTTAAGGAGGCTCTTTTCATTCCTAGTTTGCCAAGAATTTTATTTTTTAATTATGAATGTGTATTAATGTTTATCAAATAATTTTTAATGCATCTATCAAGGTGGTCATATGACTTTTCTCCTTTGATCTACCAATGTCCTGATTCAACTGATAAATTTTTAGATGTTAAAGCAGCCTTGCATACCTGAAATCAATCTCTCTTGTCTATGATTCTATGATGTGTTGTCCTTTATATATATTGCTGTATTTGATTTTTTTTACGATTTTAAGATTTTTTTTGTATCTATGTTTATAAAAAAAGATTTATAATTTTTTTTTCTGTAACATCCTTTTTTAGGTTTTGGTATCCAAGTTTTGCTGGTGTTGGGAAATGTCCCCTCTTTTTCTATTCTCTAGAAGAATGAATGTAAAATTGCTATTATTTTGTTTTCCTTAAACACATAAAAGAATTCTCCCATGAAGCCATTTGAGCCCAGAGATGTCTTTCTGGGAAGACTTTTATTAATGGATTCAATGTATCAGATACAGAGCAATTTAAGTTTTCTGTTCCTTTGGCAAGTTTATTTTTTTTAAAGAAACTTGTCCATTTCACCAAAAATTTTTAAATCGATTAAAATGAAATTGTTTATGCCTTCCTTATGTATTTTTAGCATCTGTAAGATTTGTAATGATGTCTTCCTTTTTGTGTCTTATGTTAGTCATTTGTGTTTCCTCCCTTTGTTCTTGATCAGTTTTGCTAGAGGTTTATACATTTTATTACTCTTTTCAAAGAAACAATTTTAGGGCTGCTTGACTTTTCTCAGTAGTGTGTTTTCTTTCTAGTGCATTGATTTCTAATTTTGTCTTTATTGTTTCCTTCCTACTTTCATTGGGTTTAATTAGCTGTTTTTTATATCGTACTGAGATAGGAGCTCAACCATTAATTTCATTCTTGTGTTTAATATATGATTGAAGGCGATAAATTTTCATCTAAGACTTTCTTTGGCTTTATCTCACATATTTCCTATGCCTTATCTTTATTGCCATTGTATTAGTGATATATATGTGTGTGTCTACACACACACACACACACACACACACACACACACACAGAGTGTCAAAAAAATGTATATACTTTTTTTAAAAATTTTTTTTGTTTTTAATTCGGGAATTGGGGGAGGGGAACAGACAAGTTGCTGACTTTTTGTTCTTCAGTCTAGTTGCGGGGATGTTGCTTCACTGGCCCATGTTGGTATCGTCATTGCACTCCTCCTGGATGAGGCAGATGGGTCGCCGGCCTCTGGATGGTCGCTCACCGCGGCTATTGGCAACTCACACTCGCTGCCAGCCACTCACTGTAGCCTATGGCAGCCCACTGCAGCAGGGGCTGCAGCCTACACCGTCGCCGGGGCTCGCACAGCCCAGCTCCAGGTGGAGCTGTTGTTAACTGTAGAGGGCAGTGTCACTGGCCCTCATATGTGGGATCTGAACCAGGGCCGCTGGCATCCCAAAACTAGCTCTTAACCAATGTGTCACTTGGCCGGCCCCTGTATATACATTTTAAGAAAGGAAAAAATTGTATTAAAAGTACACAGATGGGAATCACTTTGGGCACCTCTTGTAACTGCAGAAGTCAAACGTGACTTGTATTCATCTTTTGCTATAGGTATATATTATTCCTATTTTAATACAGTTTTTTCCTTTCTTAAAATGTGTATACATTTTTTTTTTGACCATGTATATAAATTTTATTTTAAGGAATTGGCTCACGCAGTTATGGAGACCTAAGAAAGAGCTGATGTTGCAGTTCCAGTTGGAAGAGCATCAGCTGGCAGAATTCCGTCTTGCTTGTTCTACTCACATCGTCCATTGATAGGAGGAGGCCCCCCCACATTGTGGAGAGCAATCTGCTTTATTCACAGTCCACCAATTCAAAAAGAAATCTCATCCAAGGAAAAAAAAAACAACCTTCACAGAAACATCCAGAATACTGTTTGACCAAATATCTGGGCACCATGGCCCTGCATGATGGGCTGTGCTCCTCCTGTTTCTAAGGATCTGTGAATAGAAGAAATTCTTCCCTCATAATAGTTGTTTCTGGTCTATGTGTCTTACCTGATTAAAACAAATCCTGGGTGCACTTTAAAACTCCTGCCTAGGTTGGCCTTCTCCTGGTGGCAGGTATCTGCCAAGGACACTTTCCTTGTGACCTTCCAGCATACTTCTCTCTCTCTGTCCGTGAGAGACCTCCCTGTGGGGAGACTGCCACCAAGCAGCTCAGTCCTGATGTCCAGGACTCCTGGAGATGTGATCCGCAAAGAGAGTGGATTTCCAGATTTGGAGAAAGGAAGGAGAAAGGGCAGGATCATATCCTGAAATACTGAGGTCTGACCACAGACTGAATTCTGGGACTCCCTTAGAGTTACTTGCTGATGACAGGACAACAGAGTCCCTCTGGGGCATCGAAGGCAAAGCAGAGAAGCTCCATGTCCTCAGCAGTCCCGAACTCCGAGACCTCGGGGGAGCATTTGCAGCACAAATGGACCTGCTCACTCGGGTCTCCTCTTTATGCATAGTGAGTCGCTGGTGGCCACTGGTGGACTCTGAAAGAGTCAGTGTCCCACTAGACTCTTGATATTTGTGGATCAATTTCATGCTGAGGGACCTTCAGTCCCCGCCTCTGCCCCACCCCAGGGCCTTTGTCTGGAAGCCATTCCAGCGCCAATTCCAGCCCTACCTCAGGCCCAAGTTCCCTCCAGGGCCACCTTCAATTGTCACTCCCATTCCTACTACCCTCGCCTTCACCCCAGATTAGGGCCAGTAGGGTGGCCTTCCTTGAGAGCCCAGAATGACAGTCTCTCGCCTTGACTGAAATTCACCACCCACATTGGTGCTGGCTGGAGAAACAGCTGGAAGTTTTGGGGGGCTCACCCTCTGTGGTCTCAAGTGCTCAGCGAAACCATAGTCCTCCAGCTCCCCACCTTCCCCAGTGCAGCCTGACCTCTGCCTCTGGAGCAGTGTTTCTCCCACTCAGCCAGAAAGTCATCTGCCACCCCTCCTAGGGGAAAGGCTTCTAAGTGTCAGTTCACTTAGAGAGAACCTATTAGTCTCATGCTATAGAACATCCTCTGAGAAGAGTGGTCTCTGTTTCTCAGAAGGAACCATATATTCGCATATACAAGTGTTAGGAGAATGGTGTCTTCTATCTCTGCCCTGTTTGGGACATAGCTGTATAGCATCCCAGAAGCTTGGGCTCAGAGAAGTTTACGGCCTAGCTTCAGCTCTCATACATGCCTGCCTTGGCTTCTAAAACATGACCAAGGTCATGGAGGGAGCTTGCATACTTCCCATTTTTCTGGGTTCCTTCATTTGCACCTGCTCCTATGTCCCATTTGTTAAATATTTTATTTCTCCTTTAAAAAATAAAATACTTTTTATCATACAGTCATTTTAACAAATGACAAAGGAGAAAACTAATTTTGTCAAAATGAGACAATCCAATAGACCCAACCCGAGACGGGCTGAGCCAGTCTGTCCTTTCTGAAACTTTGTGCAGCTGTAGGGGTGTGTAGGATTGCACAAGAAAAACATGAAGAACACATTGTTGATAGTGATACATTTAGAGTTTGCAATACTTCTTGGAATTTGGACAATAATATCAAGTTGACACAAGAGTTACTGAATTTATTTAACTTGGATATGGTTTTGAAACCAATATGCTTTTGTTTCAAAATCAAACTATTCTTCTGAAAGACATGAACCACTTATGTCAACGTGGATGCATATATTAAAGGCAAATATTTTTAAGTACTTGACTCAGTTATTGGAAAAGTTTTTTTTTGGTGGTAAAATAAATATAACAAAAGTTACCATTTTAACTGTGTTATAGTGCACAGTACAGTGGCATTAGGTACTTTTGCAATATCGTGCAGCCATCACAACTGCCTAGTTCCAGAACTTTCTCTTTTCCCTAAAAGGAAACCCTCTCCCCATTCCCAGTCACTCCCCATTCCTCCCGTCCTGCTCCACCCAGCACCTGACACCCCCTAATCTGCCTTCTCTCTCTGTGGATTTTCCTATTCTGGGTATTTCAAATAAATGGAATCATAAAATAGGTGGCCCTCTGTGTTGGCTTCTTTCACTTAGCGCAATGTTTTTGAGTTTTATCCATGTTGTAACACGTATCAGTACTTCAGTGCATTCATTTTCATGGCTGAATATCCATTGCATGGACATGCCGCATTTATCTTATCCATTCATCAGGTTGATAGACATTTAGGTTGTTTCCACCTTTTTTTGCTATTGTGAATAGTGCTGCTATCAAATTTGTGTACAGGTTTTGTTTGAATACCTGTTATCAATTATTTGGGGTATATACCTAGGAGTGGGAATGCTGAGTCAGTTGGTAATTCTATCTTTAATTTATTGAGGAACCGCTGAACAGTTATCCACAGTCATTGCACCATTTTATAATCCATCTAGCAACGTGGGGGTGTTCCAATTTCTCCACATTATCTCCAACATTTACTATCCTCTGTTGTATTGATTTAACTATCCTAGTGGGTGTGAAATAGTATCTCGTTGTGGTTTTGATTTACATTTCTTGAGTATGACATTGTGCATCCTTTCCTGTGCATGTTGGTCTTTTGTATGTCTTCTTTGGAGAAATGTCTGTTCAAGTCTTTTGCCCATTTTTTAATTGGGTTGTATTTCTGTTGTTGTTGGGCTGTAAGAGTTTTTAACAGATTCTGGATGCTAGATGCTCAGATAGTTTGTAAATATTTTTCTAATTTCAAGGGTTGTCTTTTCTCTCTCTTGATAGCGTCCTTTGGTGCACAAAAGTTTTTAATTTTTATAAAGTTTATTTCTTTTTTGTTTTGTTGTGATTTTAGTGTCATATCTATGAAACCATTGCAAAGTCACGTTATGAAGATTTACTCCCATGCTTTCTTCCAAGAGTT
Organism: Aselliscus stoliczkanus; assembly: GCA_033961575.1. Classification (NCBI taxonomy): domain Eukaryota; kingdom Metazoa; phylum Chordata; class Mammalia; order Chiroptera; family Hipposideridae; genus Aselliscus; species Aselliscus stoliczkanus. The sequence continues at coordinate 121,971,636 of CM066736.1, forward strand.
TTTTATATTTTAGCTCTTATAGTTAGATTTGATCCATTTTGAGTTCATTTTTGTATACAGTGTGAAAGTGAGCCTAACTTTGTATTTTTGCTTGTGGCCATCCAGTTGTCACAACACCATTTGTTGAAGATGTTATTTTCCCCCCATTGAATAGCCTTGGCATCCTTGTGAAAGATCAACTTATCATATATGTATGTTTATTAATAGAATCTCAATTCTATTCCATTGATCTATACATCTATTCTTATGTCAGTACCACACTGCTTTTATTATTGTAGTTTTGTAGTAAGATTTGAAATCAAAGTCTGAGCTCTCCAACTTTTCACCGTTGTTTGGCTGTTGGGGGAACCCTTGCAATACCATATGAATTTTAGGATAAGCTTTTTCATTTCTGCCACGGTTTTGATAGAGATTGCATTAGAATCTGTATATCACTTGGGATAATTGTTATCTTAATAATATTAAGTCTTCCAATCCATGAACATAGGATGTATTTCCATTTACATAGATCTCCTTTAATATCTTTCAGCAATGTTTCTTTTTTTTTAATCTTCAATGTACAAGTCTCTCCAAAACATCAAAGAGGAGGTACTCTTTTTAACTCATTACACGAGGCAAACATTATTTTGATAAGAAAGCCAGACAAAGACACCACAAGAAAAGATTAATCTATGAATATAGATGCAAAAATTCTCAACAATAGTAGCAAACAGAATCCAATAGCACATTAAAAGGATTATACACCATGACCAATGAGGTTTTACCCCAGTAAAGCAAGGATGGTTCAATATATGGCAATCAATCAATTTAATATACCACATTATGAAATAATGTGAAAAGTCTATAGCTAAAATCATCCCCAATGCTAAAAGACTGAAAGCTTTCCCTTTAAGATAAGTTACAAGACAAGGACTCCCACTTTTACCACTGCTATTCAATATTGTACTGGAAAATCTAGCCACAGTGATTCAGCAAGAAAAAGAATAAAAGGCATCCAAATTAGAAAGGAAGAAGTAAGATTGTCTGTACTCTTTTGGCGGGAGAGGGAGTCTGTTCGTATCAAGTGTTCTCTCTTTTTTGTTTGTTTTTGTACTTGAAAGATCATTTCACTGGTTGTGTCGGTTGTCGGAAAAGTCATGATGCATTTTTGCAATGAAAAATATAGACAACATATGTCATAACTTTTCCAACAATCCAATAGAACTCTGGGTGGACAGTTACTTTCTCTCAGCACTGTTAAGACACTCTTCTTCTATCTTCTACTTCCATTAGGCTTTAGAAGAGTAAAAGTCAGTTGAATGGCTTCTCCCGTGTAACAAACTTCTTTTCTTCATGGTTGTTTTAAGATGTGTTAGAAGTTCTGCAGGTTCACTGCTATAGATCTAAGGGGTGACTAGGAGGTAACTCTGTGCTTCTCAGTTTTAAATGAAACTAATCACACGGGGGCAAGTGAGCAGTTTTCCAGAAAAGGGAACTACCATGATCATTTGAACCCGTGGGAAAAAAGAGAATTGTTAAAAATGATACTTGTTTGGCTGGCCGAGTGGCGCGGTGGTTAAGCGCTGGTTTGGGAAGCCAGCGGCCCCGGTTCGGGTCCCACATATGAGGGCCAGTGACACTGCCCTCAAAAAAAATAAAATGATACTTGCTTCTTAACTCACGATTCTCCCTTCAGCCAGGTGAGCAAACAGTTTCCTCTAAAATAAACCCCAGATCTTTTGAGGTTGGCCTCAGGGGATGAGGGTCCCGGAAGCTGGTGTAGTAAGGACAAGAGGTGAGGGCTTCCCTCTCAATTGTGCAGTTTTGTGCAGACCTGGGGGATACTGCACAGTTTTGTGCAAAGCTGGGGTAAATGGTCTCCATCACAGGGTGACCACTCAGCTCCATCAGCCCAGGGACAATGACACCATAGTGATGTCACTACCCGAATGGCACCTCCAGCAGGGACCACAACCACTAGTTATTTTGAAGGTGTCTCTAGGGTTAAAAATAGGGTCTCACAACAGTCATGAAATGTTACTCTTCTGATGTTACCTCCAGTCCTCAAATTGGTTCTGGGACAGAAGGTACTTTATGGGCTCAAGAACTAACGCTCTCAGAGGCCTCCCCTGGTGCTGTCTGCGTACTGTGAGGGTGCCTCTTCCAATTCATTTCCAACCCAAATACAGGCAGGTCTAGCTCAGAGATTGGGCCTTCTACTGTTTTGGAACTGAACCGGTCACCCTAAAAGTGCTTCTGCCACCCATGATTTTTCATTCTGCTACTGTGGGAATGCCCATAGGCACCATTTAACACTGCCTGTGTATCCACACAACACTCAGTCCCTAAGAAGTACTTTCTGCTATGATCCCATTTGACAGCTGAGAACATCAAGGCTCTGAGCGATCACATGGCCTGTCAGCTTTGGAACCAGTGTAACTGTCCTCTCTTTTTCTATCACACCACAGGAGAGCCAGGATCACAAACTCACCTCCACAGGCCCCCCTGTCCTCCTTAGGCCCAGAAGATTCTTTTTTTTTCTTATTTTTCCTTCAACCAGATGTACCCCTGGCACCTGTATACATCCCACCCAGCTCAGCCACAGAACTGACACTCAGAGTGAAATCAGTCTCCTTTCTTTTCAATGAAAGATGACCTTGACCATTAAACCTGATGTCCAGCATTACCAGATGAGGCCAAGCTGGCTTTGGCCTGAGACCAAACAAGATCACTCATCAAGACTGCTTTCGCTTCCGTTTTAGCCCCCCACTGCCAGGTGGGCTGCTCTCTTCAGCTTCTGACCGGTGGACACCTCGAGTCTAATTTCAGTGAAGCAAAATGCAGACTTTGCAATAATTGGTGGTTTCTGCAAAAAGTCTGTTTAGAATGGGGAGACTTGGGGGAATCTATAGGCTGAAACAAGTTTGGTCATGTTGGGAAATGCAGCGTGGCAAGTCGGGCTGCCAACTGAGAGGCCTGAAGGAAAGGGTGACCCACCTTCCTACAACTGGGTTTCTGTTCTTATGTCAAACAAGTCTCCACAGTGGAACCTCAGACACAGCCTCTGGATGCACATCAGCAATGCTCCTATCAACCGAGCGCTTACAATGTTCCTGGCTCTGTGCTGAGCATGTCCCCATGTTCATTATTTGGTGGTAGTGGGTGAATGGTAGCCCCTAAAAGACATGCGCATGTCCTAATCTCTGGAGATGAACTGGGAATGAGATCTCCTTGGGGGGATAAAGGATCTTTGCAGATGTAACTAAGGATCTCAAGGTCATCTTGCATTACCGAGGTAGGCCCCACATCCAATGCCAAGAGTGCTTATAACAGATACATGGGGCAGAGCTTAGAGTGATGCAGCCACAAGCCAAGGTATGCCTGGAACCACCAGGAGTTGGAAGAGCAAGGAAGGATTCTCTTCTGAGGCTTCGGAAGGACCACAGCCCTGATGATACCTTAATTTTGGACTTCTGGCCTCCAGAACTACAAGAGAAGAAATTTTTGTCATAAGCCACCCAGTTTGTAGCAATTAGTTACAACAGCGCTAGGAAACTAATGGGTCCTTCAACCACTCTGGGAAATGGGCACTGTTGTCATCTCCCATTTTGTAGATGAAGAAATTGAGGCACAGAGTTATGATAATTTGTCCAGGGTCCTCAAGGCAGAAAAAGGCAGTGCCAAGATGAAAAAGCAGACAGAATGGCTCCAGAGACCAAGCTCCCAGCTGCAGCCTGTGCTGCCTCTGCTCTGCTAGACTGTTAGAATGGACTGGAAATAAACTGGCATTCCTATCCCCACTTTGAAGATGGGCAAAGCAAGGCAATCATGGAGGAACTGTTGAGAAAAACTTGGATGGCACATTCAAATTTACAAGCAGCTGTGTATGTGTGTATGTTATTTTGCAAAATGCTTATAGCCAGCTGGACAAGTAGCTGTTATGATGCCCATTTTCCAGATGCAAATTTTGAAATGGTAGCTTTTGGAGAGTAGGGCTTGTTCAGCACTGTTACCCTGAGCTAGCCCTGGATCTGGCTAACAGTAACTCAGGGAGATGTAATGACATGCCCAGTGTCACACAGCCTGCCACTGTGGGGCCAGCGACTCAAGCCTAGGTTTTCTAACTCCAAATGCTGTGCTTTCATCCTGTTGAACAAATGCTACGCTTTGTTGTCCAGGTTATAAGAGAAAATGAGTGGAGGGTAAGGAACACTTACCTCTGGGGAAGGTGTTAAGGGCAGCTTTGAGATGATGGGGCTGTGCCTTTAAGGTTGGCAGAGTTTAGACAGGTGGAGAGGAGGAGAAGAGATGAACTGGTACCCCGTGTGCTGTTGCAAGGTCCTGGGGGCAGGAAGGAGGCTGGGAGATGGGCCAGGGAAGGAGGTCCAGATCTGCTCCATGCCTCCCTCTTGAAGCCCACACCCCAATGCACAGTGCCACAGGCCTGAGTTGTCAAGGACATGCCCTGAAGTTCCAGGGCCACCTTCGTCATTCCTCAAAAGTCAGAAGGTGACTCCACAAGGTAGATCTGCTATTGGGGTGGCTCACACTAGTGCATAGAATTTCATTCATTTCCCAGGGGCACTGGGACGTCAGCTCAGTGTCAAGAGCCAGCCACTTGGCTTCTCTAGGCTCTGAGGCAGCATTCAGGCATCTGCTTTTGTGGCCAGAGATCTGTGTGTTCTCATGAACACTGTATTTGAAAGGAGACAATTGCTGAAGTAAGCTTTGGGAAATCTCCTTCTGGCCTTTGTAATTTCTTTCTAGAAAAGCTTTTCCTTTCTGTTGTTTCACTTTTGCCTTCACCTGTTCCCCCATGCCCAGGAGCTGGCAGTGAAAAGATGCTTTTCTGTAAGGCAAGGGGCAGTGATGTTTGTGGGGAGAGACCCAGCCAGGAGACAAGATCTCAGGGCTCTAGTCTTCATGCTGCCTTTGTCTGGGAGAATGAGGATGAGCTTGGAGTCAGACAGACCCTGGTTCAGTCCCAGGGAGGCCCCTACCAGGCTGTGCGGCCTTGGCCAAGTGGCTTAACCCCTCTGAGGCTGTAAAATGGGGGTAATAACAGTGGGCAAGCCACAGATTGGTGGTGGTGGTACAGTGAGCTAATGCCCGGACAAAGTGCTTGGCACCTAGTGAATGTCCAAAATATGTGGTCTTTAGCATATCATTGCATCATCACCTCCCTTTCCTTCCTGGACTCAATGCAGTCACAGTGCTGGTCTGCCAGGTTCCAAGCCCTCTTCCTCCTGCTGCGCCTTATTCCTGGCATTCTCATCACTCAGCGCCATGAAAGCCTGGCTGCTTTTTATCTTCAGATGGGGGTAAATGCCATACACACAGCGCTTGCTCCTGACCGTCCCTCTCTCACCCCTCCCCCACAGTCTCTGGTAATTTAGTTAATTCGGTAACTTCTCATTGTCCATGTGCTCCATCCACTAGACTGCAAGCTCTGTGCAAAAAGGGACCATGTCTTCCTTGCCTCCACCGCCTGTGCTCTGATTGTGCAGTCATACGGGTGACCTAATGAATACTCAAATAATGTTTATTGACTTAATGATTCCCGATGTCTGATCCTAGGGAAGCAACTTGAACCTTGTGAGATTCTGTCTTTTCCCATCAGAAACATGAGAATGTTGCAATAAAAGGCTGAAACATATTCCTCCCTTAAGGTTCCCACAAACTCCCAAAGGATCCAGAGGGAAAAGGCAATGAGCTGCTTTATAAATATGGCCTCTTGCCGCCCTCTAGTGGTCACGATGAGGAATGTCGCCTTATTTCCCCTGGTCTGTTCCCAGCTCCACCAGAACTGGTAAAAAGGAGTCCACTTTAGCTTCAGAAAGGAAAAAAGAAATGTCTTTGTAGGCTCCTCCAGGGTTTCCTTGCACATATTCAGGGTCCATCCAGCTCTGAGATCTTGAGCATGAGATGAGACAAGATGTGGCAGGAGGGGCTGTGCCTATCTACTCCCCAGGTATGGTGCAGCTCTCTAAGAGCCTCCATTTACTCATATGTGAAGTGGGCATAATAATATCTACCTCACTTTCATAGGATTAAATAACAAAGTGTTTGGCATGTAGGTCCTCTATAAAAGTTATTGCCCTCTTGGGTCTCGATATGTTTTGTGTGAATGAAATGCAGTTATGTAACATGAAGGAACATGTCACAGCCTAGAAACAAGAACCATACATAGTGTGTGAATGAGCTAGAAGCAGTGCTGTATCCTGGGGAAAATCTGGGACTTGGAATCAAGGGCTTTGGGATCTAGATTTATTAGTTCTGACAGTGTCACCTGTCTGGACCTCAGCTTTGTCATCTGAGAAATGGAAGGTTGGATACCAAAACCATCTAGAAGGCACTCGGCTTCCAGTAAACGAAAACCCAGTGACAGTGACAGGCCAGGGAGGGGCCAAATCCGGCTTGCCAACTGTTTTTGCTCAGCTCAGGAGCTAAGAATAATTTTTACAGCTGACAAAAATCAAGAGAATTTCTTAATATTTCATGACATGTGAAAATCATATGAAATTCAAATTTCAGTGTCTATAAATCAAGTTCTACTGGAAGCCAGCCACACTCATTCATTTATGTATTGTCTATGACTGCTTTCACACTACAACAGCAAAGCTGAGTACTTGGCTTGGAAAACTGAAAATATTTATCCAACATTTTAAGAAGGAGTTTGCTGACCCCTGTCTTCACTTAACTAATAAAGATCTTTAATTATCTCACCTAAGAAGTTCAAAATGACAGGGTTCTGGGTATACATCCCTGCAGTTCTCTTGGCCTTTCCTCCTGGTCACAAGATGGCAGTTCCAGTTCCATGAGTCACAATCTACATTTAGGACAGGATGTAGGATCAAGGAGTAAAGGCTTTACTTGCCATGGTGCTTTTATCCAGGTAGAAAATATTTCTCAGGGGCCCTATAGGAAGCTTCCCCTGTCCCATTGGCTAGAGACAGGTCACATGGCAAACCCTGGACCAATCACTGAGATGGGATCAAACTGACTGCCTTAGCCCAGTGGGGCTGCTGATGACCCACCTTTCCTAAGATGTCAGGTTTTGGGCCGTTTACATAAACAAAACCAGAGTTCTGTTAGCAGGGAAGAAAAGAGACAGAAGGCATTACGTTGGCCCAAATCACTAAGACCCCTTGAGCAATTAGCATCTCTAGCTTCCAGTTGCGTGATCTATTTTAGAACTTAAATTTGCATACTCTTTGTTGACTTGAATCCACTCTGGAACTCAAAATGTATTTGTGAGTAATCTCCTTCATTGAGGAATTTTAGATCTCCCTTCCTTGAGTTTTGCTTGGTTTGAGGCCTTGCTATCAATAATGTGTCTCAATGTCAGTCCTTACTTTAGGCCTCCACAAATGAGAAGGATGAGGAATACGCAGGAGACAGGAGAATTTCCCAGGGACCTGTCACAGTCAGGTCTGCTCATGGCCGAATGAAGATAGATTAAGAGTCTGTCAGAATAGTTGGACTGAAGTTGTGTCTGGCCTCTGAGAAAAGGGGCAACCTCTTAAATTGTTATGGTGGGAATGAATCCTGCCATGCTGCTATAGTTCGCTAGAGTTAATAGAAGAAGAAGAAGCACAGCTTCAAGAATCAAATGGGAACAATTCTGTGGGTGAATCGAGCAGCAATTTCATAAGGACTTTAATCTGAAACCATAGCCTCCTTGTTGATAGAAAGATAGAGAGTTGCAGTTACACACACAAAGGAAAACATAAAAATGGAAGGGAAACCAAAAGAACTAACACAGCAACTAAAAAAATGGGTCAGAGGTCCCAAGAGATAAGCAAAGTCCTAATATACATCCTCTATCCAGAAAGCAGATAGCGACTTGAGAGAAAACGCAGAAACGAGATGGCAGGCTACAGTATTCCTGAGATGGATAAATGTCCTTGAACTATGACCTCTTCTTGATTTGGGGGTGAGTTTCCTGATGGAGGATGCTTTTTGAACATTCTGTACCTGGGTCTTTCATATGCTAAGGGAAAATAGTGGGGGAAAACCCTAGTTCCCCCAAATAGGAGGAGTGGAGCTCATTCCTGACCATCCAGATTCAAAGAGAATCAAAAGATGTAATTCTTCTGCACCTCAGTTTCTTCACCTGGGAAATGGTAATTTTCATACATGTGTGGCTGACTCAACACCTATTTTGATTCCCTTCCAGAATGCCTTCCTGTACTATCAAAGCTGAAAAGCAGAAACCCAGTCCTCAGACTCTCTTGCAGCTAGGGTGCAGGCATGTGGCCTGGTTTTCACCCACCCATTGCACTCACTCAGGACTCAAATGTGGAAGTAAGCAGTGCCAGAGGTGGCCACAGGCTGGCAGGCTGGACCACAGGCTGGGAGACTGGACCTCCTGGAAAGCACAGAGGTAAGGCTGGCTGAGTGGCTCAGTTGGTTAAGAGTTAGCTTAAGAGCACGAACTCTGAGCAACAGGGTCACTGGTTCGATTCCCAAATGGGCCAGGGACACTGTGCCCCAACCTGAGCTGCCACTGAGCTGCCAACAGGTGGCAGGGTGGCTCAGCTGGGGAGAGCACGTGCTCCTAACAACAAGGTTGCCTGGTTGATGTTGGGCTATGCCCGCCGGCAACTAAGACTGAACTTGGCACCTTGAACTGAGCTGCCGCCCAGATGGCTCAGTGGATAGACTATGTGCTCTTAACAACAAAGCTGCTTGGTTTGACTCCCACGTGGGGATGGTGGCTACGCCCACCCGCAGCTAACATTGAACATGGCACCTTGAGCTTAGAGGCCACAAGCTGCCAATGGGCAGCAAGATGGCAACTGGCACTCTCCACAAGGAAGACTGAAGAACAACAACTTAGCTGGTCCCCTTCCCCAATTCCCCAAGACTGTTCCCCACACCCAATTCCCCAATTTAGAAAAAAAAAAGAAAGCAAGCACAGAGGCAGAGGTGTTATACCTTCTGAGGAAATGGGGAGGAGTCTTGCACATTCAGTCCCAAACACTATGGGTGGCGATTCGGCAAGTGTCAGCAGCAGAGCTTTCTGTTTGAACAGCCTTACAGCAAGTAGAGGCGTTTTTAGGGTCCTGTTGATCTAAGGGTTGCCCACTACTGTCCTGAGTCTGAGTAACATTCAAGCTTGATTCTTTGGTCCCATTAGAGAGTCCATGAGGTACCTAATAAATAAACTTTAATAGATATCTTTCGGCGTGAACATGCTAACGTGGATTCTGTTGTCTGTACCTAAGGACCTTGGCTTAAGCCACATGCAGAATGTTAGCTCCGTGTCCGGCACGTGGCAAATCCTCACCATACATTAGCCAACATTGAGGATTCCTCGAATATTTTACGAAGAGAATGTTTTCTCTTGTTCAGCAAGCATACATTTTTAGAGAGCATCACGTTCTCTCCAAGGGAGTTGAACTCTCAAAACCCATCTCCCGGGCCAGCCGAGTGGCTCAGTTGGTTAAGAGCTCGCTCAAGAGTGCGAGCTGAGCTCTGAGCAACGGCGGTTCGATGCCAGCCCGAGCTGAGTTGCCGTTGAGCTGCCAACAGGTCGCAGGATGGCTCAGCTAAAACAAACAAACAAACAAACAAACAAACAAACAAACAAAACCCATCTCCCCTGGGGATGGAAACTCAATCTTGCTAATCAAGGTAAACTATCAGGTGTTCCTAAGCTCAATCAGTTAAGGCTTCTTCCCCTCTCCCCTCTGACACACCCTCCTGGCATCAGTTGCCTGGTGGGGGGTGGGGGGGAGAATGCACCCATTTTTCCTCCTCATTTCCATCTGATTTCGGAGTCCAGGCTGATCAACTTCTTATTCCAGTTAAGATAGGGAAGGCAGGACAGGACAGAGAGCTGCCTAGCTTGCTTTCTTTTCAATACCTCAAAATGTAAAGTACTTAGAAAAGTGCTGGCACATAGTAAGTGCTCAATTAATTATAATAATGATTGTTATTTTTATTAACACCTAGGAACCAGGCAGGTAGGTTATGGCCTGCCTGAGCGCTCCTGCTCTTCTAGGAGGCAGAAGATGTACTTTGGGAAAGAACTGATTTACATCAGATGCCAAGCTGTCAAAAATAACTGGCAGGAGAGGAAAAACCAGACACTATGTAAGTCTCTCTGTTTCTCTTCACTTGTTGTCACACTATTATAGTTAGAGTGAAAACTTAGCAAGAAAAAGAGCATACATCTGCCTATGTTTTTCTAGAGTTTCATTCTTTTCACTTATTGGAAAAGGAAAGAAAAGACCAAATGTTAAAGGCAAAAAAAAAAAAAAGGCAAAAAAAAATATGGAGGTGGGGTGAAGCAGATTGGCAGCTATGTGGAAATTGAAAAATGCAAATGACATGGAGCCTGTTTCAATGATCTGACACCCCCATGCTGGAATTGATTACTGCCATTGGGAGGAGAAAATGCAAGGAGAGAAATCTGCAGTATGTGATCCTCAAAACTTTGGAAGGAAATTCAATCCCAAACACAAAAGTGAGCCCATGCCTGAGGGCTGAGAAGTGGAGAATGTGGAAACCTGCCTTGGGGGAGGGGAGGGATGGGCTGGCAGCATTCGGTTGATGTCCCTGTAATAACAAGGATTCACCTCTAGGGGGCCATCAATTCCCTGCATCGGAAGACGTGGCTACAGCGCCCTGCTTGGGAAAGCGAGAAACAGTGGGCTGGACCCACACAGACGGGAGGGGGAGACGGACGACAGATTTGTAACCCCAAAAGCAGGACTGCTCTCTCCACTCACAAGGACTTGAGCAAAGCCTTCTGGAATCAAAAATGAGCCATTGAAGGGTAATAATACAAAAGAAAAACAAAGTGGCCTGTTGGGCCAGAATTTGACACGTTTCAACTCAGGGACTGCAGAAGTCAGTCATTTCCCATGAGAACTGCTTTTCTGGGAATGACAGGCTCATTAAGGAGGGAATGGAGATGTTGCTCTAAATCAGGAGTCAACGAACTTTTCTGGAATGGGACAGCTAGTAAATATTTTAGGTTTGATGGTTGTCAGGCTCTGCTGAGACAGTGCTGCTATAGCCTGAAATTAGCCATAGACAATGCGTAAATAAATAAGCAAGTCTGTGTCCCAATAAAGTTTTTGTGTATGCTAAAATTTGAATTTCACTGTTAAAAGAATGAAATGACAAGCCACATACGGGGGCTGGGGGAGTGGGGAATATTTGCAAAATACACCAATAAAGGAACTGGTATCCAAAATATATAAAGAACTCTTAAAAAGCAATAATTAGGCAACAAATAACCAAACTTAAAAATGAGCAAAAGATCTGGACATACATCTCACCAAAGAAGATACACAGATGGCAGATAAGCATATAAAGATATGCTCAACATCATATGTCATTGGGAAACTGCAGATTGAAACGACAGTGAGATACCATTATGCACCTACTAGAAATGGCTAAAATCCAAAACACTGACAGCACCAAATGCTGGCAAGGACATGAAGCAACAGGAACTCTCAGTTACTGCTGGGAGGTAGTGTGGGGGGGCGGGGATGCAAAATGGTACGGCCACTTAGAAGAGTTTGGGGGGTTCTAATAAAACTAAACATACTCTTCCTATATGATCCAGCAATTGCTCTCCTTGGTGGAAACTTACATGCATATGACTGAATGACAGAAGCCAATCTGAAAAGGCTGCCTATTACATAATTCCAACTTTATGACATTCTAGAAAAGGCAAAACTATGGGGATGGTAAAAAGAGCAGCAGACGCCAGGGATTTAGAGGGAAGGCGAGAGGGATGACTAGGTGGAGCCTATGCACTGTACTCATGCAGAGGATTTTTAGGACAGTGACACTATTTTGTATGACACTATAATGGTAAATACGTGTCATTATACATTTGCTAAAACTCATAGAATGTACAATACTAAGAGTGGACCCCAATGTAAACTATGGGCCTTAATTAATGACAATGTACCAATATTGGCTCATCCATGGTGACAAATGTATCTGACTAATGCAAGAAAATATCAGTCGGAGAAACTGGAGTGGGGGTGGGAAGGAAGTATATGGAAACGGTACTTTCTGCTCCATTTTTCTGTAAACTTAAAATGGATCCAAAAATAAAGTCGGTTTTTAAAAAAGAAAAAAAATATTTGAATCTCATGTAATTTTCATGTGTCAAAAAAATATTTTTTCTTTTGATCGTGTTCCAACAATTTAAAAATGCAAAAACCATTTTTAGCTTGCAGGCCATACAAAAATAAGTTGTGGGTGGATTTAGCCCACAGAAGTTACTTTACCAACCCCTCCCCTATAGTCATATTGATGAAGGTAAATCTTCTCTGAGAACTTGGGGAGAGATGGGGAGGCAGGGAGGCAGCTACCCCCGACAGCCTACTTTATTCATGTTATCCCTTCCATGGTCACAGCCAGGTTGGGAGTCCTTCCATCACATGAGGGTGTTGCTGAATCACAGTGACCAGAAGAGGCCAGGAGTAGAATGGGTGTGAGTAGGGATTCTGGAGCCAGGTTGCCTGGGTTTCAACTCCAGCTCTGCCACTTGCTGGTTCTGTGGCTTCACACTGGTGACTTAACTTCTCTGTGCAGTATTTCCACATCTGTAGAATGCAGATGACAGTGATACAATCAGGGTTGTTGTGACAATCAGATGGCCTAGAGCCTGTTATAGAATCCCCAGACCCTCGCCTAGGTCCTGACACATACTTGCTGCTCAAATCGTTTTGGAAGGGAAAGAAAAAGGAAGAGAAAAGAACACTGTATAAGTCAGCTATTTCTACAGCAATGCTGCATAACAACTACCCCAAAACTCAGTGGCTTAAAACTAAAATCCTTTCTTTTCATATTCATGGTCATTAGGTCATCTGCAACTTGACTGGGCTGGGCTGGACTCATGGTTCCAGGTTCCAGTTTGTCCATGTTGCTGGCTGGGTTCAGATCTGTTCCATCTTCCTTGGGCCAGAGGCTCCTTGGTGAGGGAAGTCTATACGATGTGCCCAGGTGAAGGCATGGTGTCTACTTGGGGCATGTCTTATGGCAATCACTAGAGCATAAGAAGACAGGCCTAACGGGCAAGCATAGTTCAAGGATGTGTGATCATGTCATCTCTACTCATAGGTGTCCTGTCATATCTATTGGCCAAAGCAAGTCATGTAGCCAAGCCCAAAGTCATGTTGCCTTGTAGGTGATGGAGAGCCATTATCTCCTATTCCAGAGTTGACATTGCCTGTGTCCCCCTGCAGGCTCAGAGTTCTGAAGGTTCAAGGACTGGATCCTACCTAGTGGAGGTTTCCTAAAACCAGGTACAGGAGGCCAGAGTCAAACACCAAGGTGTTAGGTTTCTTGTGGCAGGAGGAAAAGTAAACTCAGTTTTGTGTGAGCCAGTGTTGATCTGGTGTGTAATTTGCACTGAGCAAGAAGGAGGATGTGGCTTTCTGAAGTCAGGGTATAAAGCCCCAGGCAGGGCAGGAAGGCCAGATGAGGGAAGACACAGGGTCACAGCGAAGCAGAATGGCTCCATGCAACTGGAACAGTTCCATGAACACTGAATGTCACCAGTGTCACCAGAGTGTGTCCTTCCTGCACAGCATAAAACAGCTCACAGACATGCTCTGTAACTTATGTTTCATTAAAAATAACTTATACAGAATGTTCCAACTTCAAAAGCAACACCTCATCTCTGGGGAAAAGTTAGAAAATGCAGGTAAGGGAAGCAAAGGGAAGAAAATAAAAATACACTTATGATCCTCGTGTGCTACAATAACTGCTCTTTACACTTGTTCCCTATCCATCTGGCCTTTTTCCTCAGAGTGCAATATAGTCATATTGTGTTCAAACTCACATGGCAATATATAATTAATGTCCTTCCATGTCAATAATCTACAATATTATTTATAATGGCTATATACTATCCCTGTATGGGCACACAAGGACCTTAATTTATGTGTTCCTTACTATATTGGACCATTAGGCTGTTTCCCAATTTTCATTCTTCTAAACAACTCTGATGAACACTCTGTTAGTTCCAGATTTACCCACATCCTCATTTACTTACCTAAGTTAGTTTTCAAAAGGTGGAATTACCTGATTGACGGATATGCACATTTTTTAAGGCTTGAGGTACATTGCTTAACTAATGTCAGAAAAATAGTAGTAAATTCTACCTCAGGGACAGATCCTTCAGGGGACTGTGCTGATTGTTATACACAGAGTCTAGAACAAAGCTGTGCACATAGCAGGAGCTTAATGAATATGCATAGATTGTAATTTAAGCATAATAAATCCAGACTCTTCCAAGCACACTATCGGCAGCTCTGCTGCTGTCTTTGCTTAGCTCTCAGAAGCAGAGCAAAGAATTGCTCATGAAAATGAGAGAAAGGTAAGAGATCAGGAAAAGGAAGAAGGGCTGTGTCTCAGGGGAGTGTGGCACCGTAGGTCATTACGCAGTCGTTTCAATGAAATATAGCTGTTAATGGTCCAGTTATGAACGAAACTATTCCAATATAAATTAGAGACTAAATTATTTAAAACAGCCCATTGTAACTATGCTGGGCAAAAAAAAATCAGGCACATTAGAAGTACCAGAGCTTGGAGATTAAACACCATGAGGTAAAGAGCCATTGCCGCCTCCAACCTCGGCATAAACCTGGTATAATGACCACTCGAAAACACACGCTTTCACTTCCGTACCCAACATAATCAGCTTACAAAAGACACTTCACAGAAGTGTGGGTGCAAAGATAAAGGAGCCCTTAGACACAATCTGAGCACTCCCCCTGAGCTTTGATTTCTATTTCTTGGACTCGTTGTCTTCAACAAATCCTCATAGCCCTGGCATAAAAAAAAATTTAAAAAAGGAGCATGAAGAAGAAAAATGTATTAAATCATGCAAAAATTATCTTTATATAAAACCCAAGATTTATGAACATAACTCAAGGAAATACCTTCAAATTAATCTGTGGCTTATAGCAATTTGAAATGTATGGGGAAAATACAAGAATGAAGAGAAGGAGGGGGAAACAAAAAAAATGAAATGTATTGATATTCTGAAGTCTCTTTTCATTTAACAGCAAATATTTTAAAAGAACACAAGGCTCTCTCTGTTATTAACAATTCATTTGTTTTTACAAGCTAGCTTCAATTTTGATCATACACAGTAATATGAAAAATCCTCCTTAGGATTACCTGCACAAAATTGCAAAGAAAAAAAAATTATAAGATTATGTAACAGTCTCAAAGCTGATTGCAAATGTGTGCATCCAGCAGCAAATAAAAGTGAGGGAGAAGGGACGATTAAGTTTTCAATTTCCCCACGAGGACTTGATGTTAATTTCAATTCACGTACTTACTGCTTCATAAAGAATAAAGAAAACAAATAACTTGATGGCTAGATGATATGAAGGTAGTGGAAAATTATTTTCCTGATTGTCATTTAGAAGCTGGGTGAGTTTCTCAAGTCACACAGAGACACAGTTTCTCATCTGTAAACTGGGAAATGACAATGACACCTGCCCAGTGGGATTAATGGGAGGATTTTGATAGCTGATGGAATCTGAGTACTGGGCACATGGAAGGGACTCCCTAAAAAAAATGGCAATTTTTATTGACATGGGCATGGCAAAAATTTATTCTCAAAGCGTCTGTAATAAAGATCATCAATAAGTGTAATATAATACACATTTTTCTAAACCTTGTCCTTCCTTTTCATTCTTTAGTATCTACAGTGCAACCAGTAATAAGTCCTGCTCGGTGTATTTTAAGATGGAAGGCATCAATAAATAACAATAATTTTTATTGAGCACTTGTCATGTGCCAGATGCATTATATTATCTTGCACATTCTTCACAACAATCCTATTGGGCAGGCACTATTATTTGTCTTAGTTTACCAGTGGAAAAAAGTGAAACCTAGTTTTCCAGATGGCTGGAAATAGCAGAGGGGTTGAGAGGATGGGCTTTATATCCAAGCTACCTCAGTTTCCCCACTGAGGGAAATTAGGATGGGTGGTATATCAGTAACAGTTCTCCAGAGAAACAGAACCAATAGGATGTATATCCTATATGTATATCATATGTGCGTGTGTGTGTGTGTGTGTATGGAAAGTGAGAGAAAGAGATTGATTTTATTTTAAGGAATTGGCTCATGCAATTGTGGGGGCTGGAAAATGTAAAATTTGTAGGACTGGCTGGCAGGCTGGAAATTCCAGTAGGAGTCAATGTTTTAGTCAAAACATAGTCTAGAGGCAAAATTCCTTCCTTTTGAGGGGGACCTCAGTCTTTTCTTTTAAGACCTTCACCTGATTAGATGAAGACCACCCACCTTGTGGAGGGTAATCTGATTTAATCAGTCTACAGATTTATATGTTAATCATATCTAGAGCATACCTTCACAGCAACATCTGTGCAGGTAACTGAGCATTATAGCCAAGTTTGCACATCAAATTAACCACCACAAGTGGTTAGAATATTACCTTCCTATGGTTTGGAAAGGATTAAATGAGGTAATGCATATATATAGTATGAGATATGCCTTAAGTGTTCTGTATCTTTCATTCTTAGGAACAAGGCCTGGTATGGAGGGGAAGTCCATAAATGTTAGCTATTGTTATTAAGTGACAGGGCCATATTTGGAACCTAGGTCATTTGCCTCCAGAGCTCATTGTCAACCCCTCAACCTGTGCTGTCCACTATGATAGCCTCCAGACAGATATGGCTACTAAGCACTTGTCATGTAGCTAGGGTGACTAACATTTAAATTGAAAAACTAAAACAAGGAAAATTTTTAAATATTCAGATGACTTGGGTTCCAGAATATATTGGGTTAAATAAAATATACCACCAAAATGAAGTTAATTCCACTTGGGTTGAATTATTTTTTTGGTTTATTTTGTTACGTGTTACTTTTCTTAAATGTGGCTATTAGGGAAATTTAAATTACCCACGTGACTTGCATTATATTTTCATTTAACAATGCTGTTCTGAACATTGTACTTTCTGGTAACACACAGGCCTCTCCAGTGTACACAATAAGCTAAGCAGAATAAACACTGCATCCATGCATCTTAATTTCTGTGAGACTGCCCAAATTCTTATCTTAAAAAGTGTAACAGTGGCACCAACCACAAAGAAAAAAAAAAAGGATTTTATTTCAATTAAGCTATTTTGTTCATTAAAAGACACAGCTAAGAGAGTGAAAGGCAAACCACAGATTTGGAAAAGATACTTGCAATCCATATACGTGACAAGGGAACATTATTCTAATGTTATATATCCAGGATTTATAACAGATCCCTGCAAATCCAAAAGAAATAGGACTACAGTTCAATAAAAATAAAAAAAAATGTGTGAAAGATTCGAAGGGGCATGGTAAAAAGAGGATGTGCAGGGCCGGCCGATGGCGTGGGTGGTTAAGCGCTGGCTTAGGAAGCCAGTGGCCCCGGTTAGGGTCCCACATATGAGGGCCAGTGACACTGCCCTCAAAAAAAAAAACCAAAAAACAACAACAACAGAAGAGGACCAATAAACATCCACAGGGCCAATAAACACATGAAATGCAAATGTAAAGATAATGGCTACAGTGAAAGTGACAAAATACCAAAAGCTGACAAAGACTAGAACCGAAATTCTCACGTACTGCTGATGAGGTACAATTTGGCACAGCCGCATCGGGGGATTTTTTATTCTTATCTGTATTTTCTAATTTTCCTACCAAGGGCAAGTATGCTTCCCTTTCTCGCTGAAAAAGCAGTAACATTGACCTTTAGCTTAAAAAGCCAGCATTTCAAAATATATAAAATAATGAGGCAGAGAGAAGAGGGCCTGGGGCCCTGCCATGCTGAAAAGAATTGTCAGTGGTTAATTGAGCCACAGGAAGACTGAGGGCAGGATTGCAAACACGGTGAGTTTCACAAATGACAAAACAGTGCTGATCTGTTTCAAGCAGACCCTGCAGGCTCCTGGAAAACAGCAGGATGTTCTTTGAGGCTGGGAACCAGAGGGGCCCTGCCAGGGGCCTTGGTGAAAGAGAGGGTAGTCTGCTGGGGGCTTACTTTCCCCTTAAGACATGAAATAATTTTCTTTGGTGGGAGAAAAATATGCCTGTAACAAATGCCACACAGATTTCTGACAAATGGAAATTTGCAAAACTTTGCTCCAGCCTTTGATATCATGCTCTGCCTTCCATCTGAGAGTTAAGAGTTCTTTTTGTCAGGCAACCGTTTTTGAAGTTCCTCCGTATGTTAAGCAGTGCATGAGGCCCCATTGTAACTCCTGATCAGGAAAATGGAAAGCTGATTTCCTTTAACATAAAACTTGGAGCCCCGGGAACAGCTTTCTGTCTGCCTGTAAAACCAGCCGCTTCCAAGTTATCCCACTCCATGGTTCCGTTCTCTGGTGAAATGCAAGTCCAGGGACTTTTATCCTGGGGTCCATAGACCCCTAACATGTTCGGGGAGGAAATTCAGGGGGCCTGTCAACTGCAATGGGAGCAAAAAAATAAATTTATGTTCACTAACTTCTAACAGAAATTTAGCACTTCAGTTTGGAAAGTAGAACAAACCATAGTAATATTACCAGTCCCTATTGTCATCAATGGAAATAAGATATTTTTATATCATATTGTAGTTAATGCTGATATGTTGAAATAAAGTCAATGCCCATATGCTCATTCAGAATTGGTTATTAAACCCACTGCTAGAACTCATTATGTTAGGCATTAATAAAGAAGCATACATATTACTCTCACAATTTTAAAAAAATCATTTTTATAATAGTATTTCAATATACAGTAAAATCTTGGATTGTGAGGAACGTGGTTTGCTAGTGTTCTGCAAGATGAGTAAACATTTCTAATACATTTTAACTTGGTAAACGAGCAATGTCTTGCAATAAGAGTAGTTTGTTTCTGGAACGAATTATGCTCGCAAACCAAGGTATTACTGTAATTATAATCTTACATATTACAAGCATTGAAAAGTATTCTGAAGTGCCCAGAGGCTTTGTCAGACTGCCAAGGGGATCCCCGGCATGATACAGTTTAAGAATCTTTATTGGGATAAGGAGAGACAGGGTTGGTTAGGACAGAAAGAACCAAGTGGGCAAGGCAGGGCACAGGGGCTGGGCTCTAGTTCTGGCACAGATATAGTTGGATATGGCAAGGAGAGACCCGTCCCAACCTGAGTGCCAGGCAAACCAGAGAGGTCCAGGAGAACAAATGGTCTGGAAGGGCGCTGCTCACAGCAGCACCAGAAGGCACAAACAAGGGAGCCCCCGAGGGAAAGCTCCCTGCCCTTTAGAGGAACGGGGGTCACTTTCTGAAGCTTTGACTTTGACTACGCTCACACCTGGTTCAATCCTCGCTTCATCACTCATCTTGGGCAACTGACCTAATCATGGTGAACCTGTTTCTCCATCTGTAAAATGGTAATCATAATACTTGTCCCAACATTTTGTTAAAGTTAAATAATTTATTCATAAATATGTTAAACATATGTGTAAACAAAGCCAGTTACAGAATGATATTCCATTTATGAAAAATGTTAAGTAGCAAAACAAGGTTGTATGATTTTTATAGATAACAACTTAATAAAATATAAAACCATGCCTGAGAATGACAAACATCAAATTCAATTTTCTAGTACCTACATCTGAGAAATGGAGGGAAAAAGGTTTGGGAGGCATACAGGTGAAGAGGAAAATCTACAACAAATACATATGGCAAAGGTTAAGAGTAGTTGGGGCTCAACAGTGGGTTCTTTTTAAAGTTTTATTTAAGTGAACTATAATAAACTAAACATTTAGAAATGTACAACTTGATAAGTTTTGACATATGTATTCACTCATGAAACCATTATGACAATCAAGATAATGAATATATCCATCACCCCCAAAAGATTCTTCATGCCCCTTCACTATCTCTCCATCCTGCCTTTTCCCACCTCCATTCCTTGGTGGTTGCTGATCTGATTGATATCTGTCACTTGTTCTAGAATTTTATATAATGGGAATCATACAGTGCACTCTTTTTTGGAGAAGGGGGTTCTATATCTCTTAGCATTTCTGGGTCACTGGCTTCTTCACATCCAAGTCTGGGATATACGATGAAAAAAAAAAAAAAAAAAAAAAAACCAAAGAAAAGAAAAAAGAAAAGAAACCAGGTAACTTGTCACCATACTGCTCCTTGGCTCTCCACATTCCTCGTCATTGTGTCTCCTCTCCACCTTTCAGAGTCTTCTTATGTTTGTTTTATATATAATGTCCAGGGTTTTTAGTTGTACTTTGTGGGAGAAAAAGGGGAAGGTACACGTATTCCATCTTCCTGGTAGCAGAATTCCTGATGCATTTTTAAAAGCTGCCTCTCATTCCATTTTTGCAAAAAATATTTCCTTATAAAATAGAGGCAGCATCCCAGTGTCCTTCAAAACAAATTGAAAACAAGTTTGCAGTGGGAGACAAGATGATCAGTAAGCTTTAGACCACCCCGATCTACCTGCCAAGACATTACACCAGAGGCAGAAAGCTACCTCTGTTTACTAGAAATGCCTCAATAAAATGAGATACCATGAACACTGGCATTTTCACCCAGTGCCCATGCAGACCTCACGTGTCTGGTTTCTATATGGCTAAAATCTGCCTGTTCTTCTTTGCCTTCTTCCCAACTGCAACAATGATGTACACCTCCTCCACTGTCCACAAGCCTCTCAGAGACTCCATTGCCTTCCTTTAATTAACTCACCTCCTTTTTCCAAGCAGAATACACACCATGAGACAGGAAGTACCTCAACTTCCAGCACTAAAATTCCACTCATGTCTGCTATGGCCACTTGGTGTGAATAAGAAAGAAGCACCCTACCTTTAAGACTCTTTACTATCATCAGCCAGGAAACAGTCATGATTACTATTCAAAATTAAGATGACACTGTGGTCAATAGTGCCCCCTGGATTGGTGAAATGCACAACCTGCTCGACAGCACAGATCCTACATACCTACCTGTGCCTGCCCCCACACCATCTACCTTTCCCAGGGTGACCACCTGAGGTCAGCCCCTCCACCTGTGTTCTGCATGCCCTCTCTCCTCCTGCCCTGCTTTCTTAAGAATCATTCTCATACACCACTCTTGGGCATGGGTCAATTTGATCATGGGCTGATGAACATCCCAAACCCCTGGCTCCTCCTCCTCAATAGTAAACAAACTTATGTCTCTCTGATCTTAAAATATAATAATTAAGAAACATTAAGATCTTCCTTCCAGTATTCTTCTCATTTCTTAATAGGCAACTTCTTGAAAGGCCTGTCTACGCTCATTTGTCTCCATTTTGTCACTATTACCCTCATGTTTTTTTACATCTCCCCAAGCTGCCTCCTCCCACCATCCCAGTGAACCTGTGCTAGCTAAATGCAGTGTTTGTTTACACATGGCATTTCTCTGTCTTCATCCCACTAATTTCTCCGGAAAATCGGCCCAGTTGACTGCCCTTCCTTGAAGCACACTTCCCTTGTCTCTTGAAATACTGTAGTCTCCGGGTTTTTCTCCTAAGGCCATCTGCTCTGCTCCCTTTCCTTTCCGTGGCGAAGCTCTTGCAGCCATTTGGAGCCTCTTGCTCAAGTGGAATTCTTGCCACCAGGCAGTCTTTCCCGTGCTTCTTCCCCATTCCCATCCCCGTGCACAAATCGAAGACACATACTTCTAGCTCAGGCCTCTGTCCTAAGAGACCAGGCTCACCCCTGCTGAGCTTCTCCACGACGGGGTCCCAAAGACTCAACATGTCTAAAACCAAACTTCATACCAATCTGTTCCTTCTCCTTTCGATATGTGCTCCCCTTCAGTATGTGGGACCCCAACAGTCATCCAGCTATCAGCCCGAACCCGGTGGCCACCCAACTCCGCACCTTTCACACACCCAACCCACCCCCGCCCACCTCCTTACGCTTTCTTGAACCCGCGCTCTACCGCTTACCGTGCTACTCTGCAGCCTAAGTAACCAGAGTCCAACGAGCCCCCAAACCAACTGGGCCCATGTCCTTTGTGCTTCCCACTACAGGGAGCACCCCTTTAGGGTCCATGGCGAAGAGGTTTGAATGTCAGGAGAGGAAGCGCCCGGTGACAGGGTCCTGTTCAGTGGGTTCTGGCAAACAGCACAGGGCCTGGCACCTAGAGGTCGGTAAATACTCATCAGAACGAGACAGAGGGAAGGAGGGAGGAAGGGAGGGAAGAAGAAGAAGAAGAAGAAGAAGAAGAAGAAGAAGAAGAAGAAGAAGAAGAAGAAGGAGGGAAGGAGGAGGAGGAGGAAAAGGAGGAGGGGAGAGAGGGAGGGGGAGGGAGGGAGGGGGAGAGAGAGACAGAGAGAGTTGGAGAGGGAGAGAGGAGGGAAGGAGGGAGGGAGGGAGGGAGGGAGGGAAGACGAAGGATGAGGAGGAGGAGGAGGAGGAGGAAGAGGAGGAGGGGAGTGAGGGAGGGGGAGGGAGGGGGAGAGAGAGACAGAGAGAGTTGGAGAGGGAGAGAGAGAGGAGGGAAGGAGGGAGGGAGGGAGAGTGGGTGGGCCCCTAGGTCTCAGAGTCTCAGGGAGCAGCTCTAAGCGCCACACACAACATGGCGGCCTCCTGCGCCCGAGTTCCGTTTCCGGTGCGGAGCCGGGTCACTTCCGCTCCGGTTGCCCTGGCGCCCCTTAGAAGTTAAGAACGTGGGTAGTTTCTGCATCTTTCCTCTTTGCTGTTCTTGTCCAGGCTCCAGCGCCTCCTGGCAGAGTGGCTCTGAGGCGCTACCCGCAGCAGCAGCTTGTCGGTGAGACAGGGGTCCCGGGGAGGGAGGAGAGGTGGGGGGCGAAGGCGGGCAGTGCCTGGGAGGCAGGTCCGATAAGTTTGCGTGGAAAATCACCCCAGAGCTGGTCTTACTGGGCTGCCGGCAGGGGTCAGTGCAATGTGTGGGCAGAGACAGCGATCTTAGTAGCCAGCACTTCATCGCCATGAAATGGACAGGGCCCTCCGCAGTCAGAAACCTGTTTTCCTTTAAGTGTTATTCATTGAATGTGCCCAGCCACCACCTCCATGTGCCGTCAGATAACCTGTCCTCCTGTGTTGAGCGCATGTCCAGCATGAGAAGGACTCTTTATTGATTTTCGTGGATGACGGGCAGCATTCTGCACTTTTCTCATCCTTTTATTGACATGGCAGTGGAAACCCAAGTGGAGAAAGGCCCGTTAATAGGGCTGAAAAGGCTGTAGGAGTCCAGAGCCAGTGACTTTGGTCTTTGAAATGAAGATCTCCTTTACTGAAGGAACTTAAAGATTTGGGCATCCTCAGAGGTGCTGTGGGACTTGAAAGTGGTAGAAATTTTGCCTTGGATGATATGAAAGACAGTCACCAAATGAATATCCCCTGATTTGCAAACCCAGCGAGCAACCACCTTGGAATTGGAACAAGCTGAGAAGTTCTCCCGTCCTTAAACCGGTCCTCACATCCTCACATTCAGTTTGCTTAGTTGTGTTAAGTGGTTTCTGGCCTGATTTTTTAATTTTTCTTTTTTTTTTTTTTCCAGGGTGGAAGCACCCAGCTAGCTGAGAAAATCATGAAGTCTTTTTATTGGTACAACTTTCATTGTTGTTTGTGTTATAGTGCGAGGCAAGGGTGAGCAAACATTTCTCAAGTGCACTACAACTTGACTTCTGAAAGTTAAAGGAGAAACAGGTTTGAACAATTGGTGAGTGTAACGGACAAAGAACATTTCACTTGATGACAGGGACATAGCTTTTGTGCGAATAAACTGCTTTAAAAAGTAGAGTGTGGCTTTTAGGAATTAGCATAATTTTAGTTATCAAGTGGTTCATAACAAACAGACTAATTAGGTACCCTACTCAGTCATTTATCTAAATGAAAAGTTCGGCTAAATTGTGTTTGTGGGCATTGATTAAAGCTAATGGGGAAACGAGATTAAGATGAAAATCATAGAATTAAATTTTTAATTAGTTTGCCCCCTGAACAATTGCTTAGTGTGACACGGTGATTGATTGGCTACTTATGCCTGCCCAGGGAAGATGTGGCTCTACTGCCAAACCTCTGAACATAAAAAAGTTTTACAATAAAAAACCGAGTATTGTATTCAGTTATCTTTCTCTTTATTCCTGTTGAACAGAGAATTGAAAAGGAAGGCAGTGATTGGAATCTCATAGTCCTTTGCTGATACACATAAAGTATGAGATGGGGGCTTTAATCAGTTTATTAATAAATGTCTTAAACTTAACATGTCTAAAATGGAACTCTCCATTTCCCATCCCCAGGTTCTCCTTTTCCCAGGGTTCCTTAGTTCAGCCAGTGACATCGTCACACATCAGTGTGCTCAAGGCAGAAATCCAGGAGCAATCTTGAGTCCCCCTGGCTCATTTCCCCGCAGCTTGTCCATCAACAATATCTATTAGCTTTTCTTCTAATGTGTATCCAAAGTCCACCTACTGTTCTCATCTCTACCACCCTAACCCAGGCACCATCATCCTTTACCTGGTTACCTGCAACCCCCCTTAATCTGTCCTGCTTGCTTCTAATGTCATTACCAAGTTCCACCATCCTCAGTCCATTCTTCCCCCAACAGCCAACATATTTGTTCAAAGCATGTTAGATTCTATAACCTCTCTATCTCGAACCACTGGTTGTCTTCCCATACCCATCACTGAGCCCTGCAAGACCCTACATGATCTGGATTCATCTGGGACACTCTCCACCCCTCTTCTCACTATGATCTGCCACACTGTCTTTCAATCTGCCAAGTTTGGACCTGCTTAGGGCCCTTCTACAAGTTATTCCCTTTGCCTGGAACCTTCTTCCCTTAGGTGTTTGCAGAGCTGGATATCTTGTTTAGGTCTAAACATACCTCCTCAAACAGGTCTTTCCTTCTTCGTCCAAACTGAAGTAGCCTCCTGTTGCCCCCTATCGCATCATCCTGATTCAGTTTCATCACAGCCTTTTTCATTATTGCCATTTTCTTGTATCTTCCTTCCTTTGTTGATTGACTGTCTCCCCCTGCTAATATGCAAACTCCACAAAAGTAAAAATCTTGTCTTTCTTGTGGGTTACTGTATGGTCTCCAGTGCGTGAGTGAAAAAAATACATGAATGAATGGATTCCTTTGGCAGCAAGGCTACTAAACCTTGTTTCAGGTACATCAAAACAGGAAGGCTGGGAAAGGTCAGGGGACCCATTATCACTTAGAGTAGACCCTAAAACATGAGATGTGGACAAAGACACGGAATGGAGAGAGGTAAAAGGAACATTGGGGAGAGTGGACAAAGGGACAGTGAAAGAAAATGGACATGAGATAGTACATCTCTCTATAGATAGGTTCTAGAAATCCTAAAACTTGCACAAGCATGTCCCTACACACATGTGTCCCAGCCTGAAGAATAGTGGCTCTCAACATCCGCTCTGTATCTGAGTCTTACAGAACATGTTCCTGGTAGACATGCTTAGGCTTTAGTATCAAAGAGCCTGATTCAGAGGTCGAGGTGGGACCCGTGTGTCTGCTGCTGTGTAATACTTGTAAGCTGGCCTCATTCCTGGCCAGGACAGCGAGGCTGCAGTAAATCCTAGCAGCGTGGAGAAGGCAGCGTGGCATCCTGCTGTGACTCTGTTAAGTCACCCGTAGGGTGAGCCGGAGCAATCTTCCCTCCATGGGCCCCAGTTTCCCCTCAAATATAAAATGAAAGCCTTATTTGAACTGCTGTGTAACTTTAAAACTCAAACTTCTTTGAAATTGGGTAGGTGGGGTCTTCTCCCTGAGGAGCAGGGGGCTTACTTTTTAGAAAACCTTGAACCTAAGGTTACATCCCAATTTGGCGATTCCACTTAAAAGACATATTTTGTCTAAAAAACACTTTGCCATCTAGTATAATGGTAACTCAGGAAAATGTCAAAAGCAAATTGTGCTGCTGTGAGACTATGCTGAAGGAGCTCAGATTTATTCTCTTACTCTAGGTTGGATTTAAAGGCACAGGGACGAAGGAGAGAAAGTGTACCATTGGGGATAAGGTTTAAAAAAAAATGGAGCTTAGACTTGAATCCTTTCCTAAATCTTTCTCACCTCCATTTGGTCAGTCAAATTCCTGGGGTTAGCCTTCTCTCTTCCATGTGTCCCTCAGTTGGACCTTTTGTCAATCCTTTTCCCCTTTGAGGCTTCCTTGACATTAAACAAACAAACAAACAAAAACTGAGTGGCAGACTTTATTCAGATCGGGTCCAGTGTCCCACACTGCATTTAGTTTTCATGTCTCCTTAGGCCCCAGCCTGTGCCAGTTCCTCATTACTTGTCTTTTATTACTTCCTTGACACTTTTGAAGAGTACTGGTCAGTTATTTTGTAGACTGTCCCTTGATTTGGATATGTCTGATGGTTTTTTTTTTCATGATTAGACTGAAGTTTTGAAGCTTCTGCATGAAAACCACAGAAGTACTGTGTCCTCTGCGTACCATATTCAGGGGTCCATAATGCCAATCTGTTTCTCACCGTGATGTTGTATCACGTAGTGAAGGTGATGTCTGTCAGGTTTTTTTGCTGTGAAGTGGAAAATTCCATTTGTAATTAATATATTTGAAGGAGAGGCTTTGAGACTCAGCACGATTTTTACCCAGATTTTCCTTCTGTGTGAGTGTTGCGATGGAGGTGGGAGTGGGCGGTGCGTTTTGTTCCGTGTCCTTCTGTGTGAGTGTTGGGATGGAGGTGGGCTGGGCGGTGCATTTTGTTCCGTGTACATCCCGAGAACAGACAAGAGTTTGCTATGATTATGCTGTACAAAGTAAGAGCTGGAAGAACCTCTGCCTCTGTGAAAAAGAACTCTGGCTACATATTGATATCCATATAAGAGAATGTGATATGGCATGTTTCTGTTGTCGAGGTGATGGGGGTGTGGGCATTGTTAACTGAATGGCGTTCTTTTTATTCATGAGTTCATTCAGCGAATGTTTCTCAATAAGGGCTAACTTTTTTTTCCGAGTGCCTACAATTTTTCAGGCACTGTATTAGGCTCTCCATCTATTATTATCTCAGTTCATGTGCATAACACTTTATAGTAGATATTATTACCCAGTCTACAGATAAGGATCCTGAGGCTTAAGGACGTAAAGGCAGGTGGCAGAACTGGGACTTGAACCCAGGCCTGTCTAACTCAAAAGTGTACGATTTCCACAGCACCAATCTTGCTCCCCTGATGTGTGCCAAGCACTGTGATCAGTGCCGAGGATCTAGACGTGTAAGACACATGAGCTCATGCTACAGTACAGGAAGGCTTTGGAAGGGGCACAGAGGCTGGGGAACGAACCTTTACTCATGGGTGTCATCCTTGTTTTCTGAGAGGCAATTCCTCCGCCTTGAGAATCACTGAGTCAGGGTGGATTTTGCAAGGCTGCCTTCAGCTACAAATAGTTCACCAGAGAAGGAAACTAATATCAATGGCATGCTTGCTGCTTGCTGTTGGTCTGTATTCATCCCAGGCACCCTGTGAAGTGGACATATTCTCTCCACTTAGCTCATGAGGAGACCAAAGCTCAAAGAGGCTAACTAACACCCCCAAAATCACCAGCTAGTCAATGGCTAACCGGGACTTGAATCCCAGATCCGACTGATGCTGCAGCCCCATCTTCAGTCCCCCTTGATATGGATTCCGCATCCTCACCACCGACAGGACTGTGTGCTGCTGTTATCTTCTCATTTGCAGAAAGCACGATCATGTTTACATGGTGCCTGATAGACACTGACAGCAGTTCATTTTAGCAAGTGTGTTTCGCCCGAGCCAAAGGATCTTTGTGCAGCTTCCGCTTTTTTTAAAGTCACCCCACACCCACCCTACAGTCAATCCATGTCAACAGAAGAAAAGTGGAAAGTGATGATTCTGAATCATTTACGACACAGAAAATGCTACTGTATAAACAAGCACGCTTCCCTATGAGATATGGCAAATGGAGAGTCAGGTCCGTGCCCCCTGGCTTTTGATGGGAGGATTTATTGACTCCTTCTAGAGTCAATAATAAATAGCGTTTGCTGCGCTGCTAATAGACTGTGGCCTTCATGTCACAGGGCATTGGCTGAACTGTCCAAGGGAGGAGGGGACAGAAAAGGTCCATCATTCTCCTGCCTCTTCCATTTTGACATCTCCCTGGACACTCTTAGATCATCGTCCTTTCTGTTCCGTGTTGGCTTTGAAAATGCAACAGCAAGGTGAGTTTGCTGCACGCAGTGGCTGAAAAGAAAAGGCAAACTTACTGTTAGCAGGCCCAGGGATCAGGATGGGGAGATCAGCTGGCACGCTGGTTTATTCTCATTACTCCATTTTGTCCCTACCGTGTGCGACAGAGGTTCACTGATCGTCTTGACCCCGCTACTGTTGTTCTGACAGAGGCAGTGAGAGAGAATGATCAGGTAAGACTGGCAGAGTGAGAAGAATGGGGTATAAGGAAGATATTGTTTTTCCTGTTTTAGTTTGGACTCTCCTAGGCCAGACCCAGAGTCAAGGATTCAAGTGTAGGTCATTGATTTGGAAGGTGCAGGGACCATCGGCAGGGAATTCGGGAGAGTGAGCTGGATGGGGGAAAAGGCCAATAAAGGGTATGTTATCAAGTTAGCTGCTACTGTGGGGGCAGGGACTTAATCCCCCTGGTGAACCCTCGGAAATGGTATCTGGCGCCTACGTCAGAATTATCCAATGGCGCCCCATTCCACACCAACTTCCGAGTGTCAGCGATTGAGGGCCGCTCCCATGCTCCCATGAGCTGTGCTGGGCACAGAGTGGCTTCTGCAGCTTGGGAGAAAGATCCCGGACAAACAGATGCAAATGCCGGCAGGTGGAGTCAACCAGTGTGCGTTGCTGTGGGAAGGCCTGATGGGTGTGGGCTGGGTACCACCACCGTCAACTATGCCCCTTAAAACAAAACAATAAACACCCACTCCTCCACCAGTGGCCCCCATATCATTATATAGCACCAGCATTTACTCAGTTTCTCAAGTCAAAGAGCTTGGAATTGCCCTTGACACCTTTTTGCTCTCGCCTCACATTTAGTCTTATCTCCAAATCCTGTGACCTCCATCTTCAAAATATGTCTTAAAATCTACTACTTGTCACCATCTCCACCATCACCTTACACTGAGTTTCTGTACCAGCTTCCTAGCCCAAGTTCTTACTTATATTCTTCCCCTCCACATGTAGCCAGAGTAATCGTTGTAGATTACTTTACCCCCATCTCAAAACCATCCCATGGTCCCTTATTACTCTTCAAATAAAACCTGAAGCCCTTACCATGTCCTGAAAAGCCCAGTGTGATCTAGCTGTGGCTCCATCCCTGATCTCACTTTCCATCCACTCTTTGCTCACAGTGCTCCAGCCAGATTGGTTTTCTTGCTGCAGTTCCTGCCTCAGGGCCTTTGCACCTCTTCTCTCAACATAGAGCACTACTCTGGATAGTCATGCCATTTAATCAGTTTGTTCAGGTCTCTGCTCCCATGTCACTTCCTTAGGGAGGACTTTGCTTAATTATCCAGGAAAGAGTCTTTTGTCACTCTATTCTCTTAGCCTGCTTTATTTATTTTTTCCACAGCAGTGACCATGACCTGGCTGATATTAGTTTGTTTTTATTTGTTGCTGCATTAGAATGTAAGTGCCATCGGTGGAGGACTTTGCGTCACTGCCTTATCCCAGCTTCTTGAATAACACCAACACATAGTAGGTACTCGGTGACTATTTGTTGAATGAGTGGATGAATAACTGTTTCCATGTCCTGCTGAGAGCGCCCATCAATCAAGACCTTTGAGAACAGACCAGAGAAATTGCAAACCTTAGTTTGGTAACTGCCTGGCTGCATTTCCCCACCCCCACCCCCACCACACACCCACACACACCCCCACACACCCCAGAGCTGCCCCTAATGCAGATCACACACTCCTAGCAGAGTCAGTTGAAGATCTAGGGGCTATTTCCAATATGTTGTTTCTTCACATCTATTGCAAATCTCAGCTTGTTCATTGTGCTGTTTGTCTTTCTGAGTACAGTAGAGGGAAGAGCAAGGTAATCAGTGTGCTACAAGTTATATCATGGATGGACACAAAGTGTTGTCTTGTTTTTAATAAACTAGAATGTGAGGCTGGCCATTTCCCCAAGGGCCTGGCACAAAGAAGGTGCATTCTAAACGTTGAGTGACTTGACAGTGTCATCTATTTGATGTTAGGTTTTTCTTGTGTGCTTGTCATCCTGCAAAAGGAATCGCATTATATGACCCACACTTAAAGACACCAAGAGTGAGGGATTTTCCTCATCACTCCCCCAACCCAGAAAATGCTAAGCCTTATCTACATCCATCTCTTCTCATACACACCACCCATGATCCTAAAAATAGTAGAGTCAGTTCTGTCTTTTGTGTGTGGCTTAGACTATTTTATTTACTCCATTATAAAAATCAACACAGGCTCATTTTAGAAAATTTATAAATTTCAGAAAAGTAGAAGGGTAACAAAAACAACACATGGTTCTACCACACAGGGATAACCTCTGCTATTATATGTTGGTGTATTTCCTTCCAGGGTTTTCTATGCATATTTTTATATAGTTTTAATATACAATTTTATATCTTTTTAACGTAACATCACAATATAAGCATTTCTTAATACTCAACATTTTGGTAATATCTTTTCTAATAGCCGTGTACTATTACATGTCCCTGTGGTAAACCATTTAGCTTGTTTTCTATTTTTTCAAAATTATAAGTTATGCTGGGATAAACATTCTTTTATGTGTATTTTTGCAGGCTTTGCTGATTATTTCTTTAGGATGGAATCCTAGAAATGAAATAACTAATTCTAAAGGATACACACTCTTAATACATTTTTGTGAGATTTCACTTTGGTTCCTAAAACTGTGGATGTGACTTCCATAAAAACTCTAGAAAAGCAGATTGCCTCAAAGAATTTACTTTTTTTTTGAAACATGTATTTCAAACATTTTTTGAAACAAAATGTTTTTTGAAGCATTTCAGACTCAAGAGTGTTTTAGCATTCAGTTCAAATGAGCACAGAAATCTTCAGTAGCCCATCACCATTTCAGTCAGGCCTTGTCCCTCTCTAATAAAATGCAGCAACAGCATTACAAAAATCTCACTAGGGTCAACCATGTCTTTTTGTGTTCTCCAAGATCATTTTCTGAAGTCTTTCTGGCAGGTATTAGGTTCATGCCCAGAATTATGTATAATATGTTTGCATGCCCGTTGGTGATATCTTAAGGGTTTAGTTATGCTTTATGTTTTTCCACTGCTGATCTGGACTTCTCCAGACTTCATGGCAGTGAAACCTGCTTTTAAAGTCTTTCTGAGTCTTGCCTGAAAGGCCAGGACCACCTTGGCAGGAACTACTCTTGGGAACATCATATAAGTAAGGCGTTCTCTCCCCGAGCTGGGCCAGCCAGGAAAGAGCCGCTCCAAAGATCGTTTATAAATGGAGGGAAGCCTTGGCTTTCATAGATATGAGGCTCAGGCCTGATATAATATGATATCTGGAAGGTGAACGGACACAGGTTGGTTTGGCGAGTTATGGGCAGTCATACTACGTAATCTCATGCCTGCAACATTGTTAAACAGTGAGTCCTACCTCTCTGTACTGAAAAGCATGTCCATGCTTTTGTGTTAATTCTAAATAGCAAGTTGTAGAGAAATATGTATGGTTTTATCCCATGTTTGTATAAAAAGAAAAAAAAAGGCAAAAATTGGATTTAGGGGAATCTTTAATGTCTACATGAACCAAAAGAACTGTGTGAAAGGACACGTCAGACCTTTGGTAGCTCTGGTTCTCTCACGAATGTGGGATTGGATCAGAGAAGAATGAGGAAACCTTTGCTTTATAAGAGACTCTGTTAAATAACATGTTACCATGAGCGCGTGTTACTTTTGTAACGGAAAAAGAGGAGGAAGCTAGAAAGAGAAAAAGTCCTAGAGAGGAATGGAGTAGCGAGGTTTAGAAGCCAGTTTATAGGTGCAGGGTCAGGTTCTGTCTCAGCAAGGCTGGTACATTCTCCGTGGGGCGGGCTGGGCATGGCCTTCCCCTGGAAGCTGTTAGAAAAATCTAATGTATTGGCATTCAGCTGTGATACCACACTTGGAAGGCTTCTGGAAAAAATAACTGGACTGATGCAGACGGAGTCAGGGGTTGCCATCCTTCCTCGGAGGGCTTGAGAGAGAGTGGCCAGGAGCGGAGAGGAGAACAGCCTTTAAAAGCTCCAGGATGGAAAAGATGGATTCAGCCTCAGCATCAGAGAGTGCTTTCTAATCTGTGCGACAGGCCCCAGGCCCTAAACTGGAGACAGTGCCCAAGGCTCTTATTAACCTTCCTCCCTTGGGAGCGAATGCTGAGCTGTGTGTCTTCGAAGAGGGATATGGCTCAGAAGCTACCGGACTTTCAAACACCATTTGTTTTCTATTCTACTTGTGAATTAGGGTGTGTTTACAGTGAAGGAATGATTTAGGTAATGATGAGTGCTGGAAATATAAACAGATAATTGAATTTCAAAGTCCATTAATGATATTGTCTTAGATCTTGTGGGATGACATTTTATTACAGGAACCAACTTGGCTCTGTTATTCCATTTCTTCTCTTCCTTTCCTCCTTCATTATCTTTCAAAAATTAGATTTTTCCCTTCCCCCAATAAGAGGTTGCAAAACAAGCCTCTGAGGAGAGTCAGGATGCCTGAGAAGAGTACCTGGGGGATGTGGCGTCGCATGGCAGTTCAGCACAGGGCTCTGGGAGTTGGCCACTAACCGTGTGACCTCCAGCAAGTACCTCACCTCCTCTAAGCGTCAATTTCCTTACCTGTAAATCATGATAATGTTTACTTCTTAGTTGCTAGGAAGATGATGTCAGATACTGCCTACCTAGCACAGCACTTAGCACTTTGTGGTAAGTGCCCAATTAATTGTCATCTTCAGACCTTTTGTTGTTCCCAGTTCTGCCGCCAACTTGCTCTGTTTCCTTGGGCAGATCAGTTCATTTCTGTGGTCCCCTTATTCCTCAGATGCCAGCAGAACTCTTGACAGTCACACCAGTGAATCTCCTAAAAGTAACAAAAGTAGTTGAACTGCAGTGACACTAATCAAAATAACCCACCCAATTCCTGTATAGAGGATAATGTCATTTCACAGAGGCCCACTGTCCCCAATAATGGGACCTTTTCTCTCTAAAGAGCCTGGAATCTGCTTCTTGGGGCTGCGAAAATTATTGGCCTTGTTCCGTAGTCTGATCTGCTGGCTACCTGTGTCCACACACTTCTGAAACTGGCCAGGGGCCCTGGCGTTCACACCACATAGGCCGCCAAATGGAAAGACTTTTTGTCTCTTGAGCAAATAGCATCACACGTGCTACTATCGAAAAAAATGAACATATTCACAGTGCACGGTATCCAGCTTCTCTCTGTGGCCTTTAGAAACAATTTTGGGACCAGAGAATGGCAGGCGACAAAGGCCTTTCTATCTGATCCGCTCACCAGGCTGGCGCTGGATCATGGGAGCCCCTATCCCTCTTTCCATGGTCCCGCGTGGGTAGTTATCGCCATGTTCGTCTCCTCTCTTTGAATAGGACAAGGCAGGCAGGCAGAGGGATATATCTCAGCTGCCCTTGACTCTGTTTATAATCACAAACATGAAAGGCAGGGAAAGAGATGGCGTTTATAGGACTGGCTCTTTGTGTAGCCTCATTTATCTCTCTCAGGCAGCAGAGGGCTGAGCGGGTTTCCTTTTTTGTTTCCAACATGGGAAACTGAAATATGAATGTATGTTGATGAGAGAATAAAGGAATTGAAAGAGGCATAAATCTTCTCATAATCCTAAAAGATCAGCTTCTTGTGAAGAAGGGGATTATACTTCTGTAATTAACTGCTTTGCAGCTACTGGCGATAGCTCAGAGCTGAATAATAGCCCCGGCAAAGGTGGACGAAAGGCAGGCAGGTGGGTGCCATGGCTGCTCCTGAACAATGGTCTCAGGGCACGGCATCCTTTCCCAGTGCCCAGGGCTCAGGAAGTCAGGCCAAGAGATACCTGTCCCCTGTCTGTCAACATCTACAGCAGAGGAAATGGAATTCCAGAACCAATAGCTCAAAGAGACCTGTTCCTCTGCAGGCAGGATGCTGCCATCAGGTGCCTGGAAGGCCCAGCCAGGTTTTACACCCCTTGCGTTCCAACCAGTGCCCAGTACCTGTTAGGTGCTTGTTAAATGCTGTTGAGGTGACTGCCAATCACCAGTGGTGAGATCTTGGGAAAGTTGCCTGATTTCTCTTTCAGTGTCCCAGTCCACAAAATGCAGAGGGGTCTTGTAGAACTCATGTGAGGAAGAAATCAGATCATGAGTATAAACCGATTGCTGGCACGTGGCAGGTGACCCATAAATAGGAGCTGTTCCATTGTGGAATGGAAATGGGTTGCAAACTCATAGCCATTTTATTAGCCAGCGTTCCTGAGGCTTACCCTGCATAGGCACCCTACCCACATAAGTGCGGGAAAGCCTCTCACTATCCGTGTCAGGCAGGCAGGGAAGACAAAGCAGGCTCAGAGTGGATCAGCGACCTGCTCAAGGTAAGGGGCTGTGATGGAACCCAGAACTCAGGTCTTCTTTCCCTGTCCCTCCCCATGTCCCTCTCCCCTCAGTTCCAGGCTCAAGGTGCTCAGCCTGTTTCCCTACTCCTGTCATCCCTCATCTCTAGACATCAGCACCATGTGATCAAACCTTTAGGCCATCTTTGCTTCACTTTTCCCTCCTTGATATTTGCTGGCATCACTGAGTCCTAGAGATTCATCTTCTGAGATGTTTCCAGAACTTCTCCCTTCTCAATTCTGCTGCTACTCATGCTGGCCCAGGATGTCATCTCATGACAACCAGGCTTCCTACCGCAAGCTGGCTCCTGCGTGGTGTCTGCGGGCTAGGCTCCCTTTCCGTCACTCCCCACACTGGCGCCAGGTGAGTGCCCCGACCCTCACGCTCCTCTCCTTCCCTACAAGGGAGCAGCAGCTCCCCCCACTGTATATCAAGTCAGCTCCACTTTCCTGACGTTCCTGCGCCCCTTCGGCTGACCCACCCAAATCCGCCACACTTTACTCTTACTCAGAACCCCCTGCTCCAGCTGATCCTGCCTCAGTGTCCCTCAGGCAGGCAGCCCACAGCCACTCTGAGGGCTCAGTGGATTAGATCCTTGATAAAGATGCAAATGTGTGATATAGGATCCACTCACCCACTCTGCAGATGGAACCTGAGTGACTTAGCCAAGGCCACACAGTGAATTGCTCTCAGAACCAAGCCTCAAACCCAGGGCATGTAGCTGCGAGTTCCGTGCTCTTCCACTAGACAAACAGACCACATGCCCTCAGTAATGACCAGTAGCCACTGGCCGGGGATGGGGATGGACTTCATCTCATACTCAGCCTATCCTTGGATTCTGGACTTGTGGGGTGCAACAAAGGGACCGTGTGAGGCCCTGCTGAGAGACAAAGACTGGTGTGGTGGTGACCTGAGATTTAGGGGATTGTCATGGAAATCAGCAGCTGCAGGCAGAGAAAAATGGGGTAAACAGCGGTCCAAGCCATGTGCTACGGGAACATAGTGATTCCCGTCTCTATTCTGATGGGAAGTGAGATTCAGAAGTGGCCTGTGATGTGGGTTTGAGGAACCAGAAGGATTAGGCTCAGTGGCAGTCAGGGGCAAGGGTTCTGGATGGAGGGAGCAGCATGGACACAGGTCAGGACATCACACAGCCTGGGGTGTGTGAGGAACAGCTTGGCTGGAAGCAAGGGAGCCCGGAAAAAGCAGAGAAACCCAGATTTAAGTTCTGACTCTATCTAGTCTGACCAGCCTGGGTTTTAAGCAAGTTGCTTGATTTTACTAGATCTTAATTTCCTTATATGTGAAATATGCATAATGATGACATTGTCTGTTTCCTGAGATTACTGTGAGGATGAACCAAAACAAAGCGGTAGGGCAGCACATATAGGGCTTGGCACATAGTAGGTGCTCAAGAAAGTGGCATTGTGTACCCAACATATGGGCAATCTCTATTCCACAATGTAACAAAAGGCACTGTTCGATTACAGGGACAAGCAGGGGTCTGGGTGACGCTGTATGTTTTCTTTTGCCTTCCAATGGGCCCTTTCTCCTCCTTCCAGGAGCTCGGCAGCTGGCTGGGAGAGCTGCTTGTCTGCTCTTGGTTGCCAGGATGTTTGGAAGTGGCCAGAATGACCTTCTGGTCCTGTCATCATCCTTGAGCCCTGTCCAGCCTGAACACAACTGGGGCTAGTGTTCCAGGTCCCGTAACCTTTTCTGGCAGGGCCTGTGTTTGGGAGCGCGAGCTGAGTGAAGATAGGAACACCCGCTGAAAACAGCTGCTGGCTTCTCTGCCTTGGTAAACACTCAATAAGCTCCACCACTTAGGCCCTTGCCAGGGCACAGGGAGCACAAGGCAGGCCCTGCTCACTGCAGTTTGGGGGGCAGCGAGGGGCCATTTTTTCAGGGAGTTGGCCCACTTCCTCATGCTGCGGCTGGGGGTGGGGGGCAGTTAGAGGCCTTCCCTTCTCTCTGGGCTTCTAGGTGTTTGAGGACTCAACAGGTTCTTTCTGCCATTTAGTACCTGAGGGACTTTGGGTCAATTCTTCACCCCCTCTGGATGGGCCAATTTCCAGCATGCCTCAGTATGCCATTCCTCTTGAGTGAATGGTTTTCAAACTTACCTATGCCTCAGGATCACTTGACTGGTGCTGATTACACATTTGGGTTCCTAGGCCCTGCCCCAGACATACTGAGTGAGAGCCTTTGAGGGCAGAACCCCAGAAACTGCATTTTAGTGAGCTCTTCAGGTGATTCTGGTATAGGAAGCCCAGGAACTATAACTTGAGAACCATGGTCTGAGTTCCAACAGGTTCTCTGGGAAACCAGGAGAAAGAGGTAGTGAGAAGGAGGGGGCTGACAGGCGATGCCAACACACCACTCCTCTTCTCGTGCACGTCTGCGGCTATGCTTTTTCACTTTGGCTTGGAAGCAGATGATCTTATATGTCTGTTTCCTTTATAGCGTAGAATATAAAGGCTGTAAAGAGTGATATAAAGAGTGATACCCTATCCCCCAGACTTAACCTCATTTCTAATCCATCCATCCATTCATCCATCCATCCATCTATCCATCCATCATCTATCCATCATCCATCCATCATCCATCCATCATCTATCCATCATCCATCACTTTCTGAGTTCCTACCTGCTCTGTGCCTGGCTCTGGCTGAGTTTCAGAGACACAGGGAAGAATAGGTCTGGGGTCCCTGGCTGGAATTCCCCATCTATTCCAATAGACACACAAATCATCCTAATATAGGAGCATCCATTCAATGAGCCTTGTCTCACGTAACCACAGTGGTGATATAAGGCAGAAATGATGGACTCCACTGGCCTGGAGAAAGGGTCAGAGAAGGCATCACAAGACAGCGATTTGTGAGTTTGCTGGGAAGAGTGAGTAGGAGTTTCCCAGAGGGAGTGAGTGAGTGTGAGGGTATGTAGGAAGGTAGGGGTGTCCTGTGAACAAATCCTTTCACACTCACTGTGGGAGCACAGGCCTCTCCTTAGGTTCCATGGAGCCCATGTTCTGATGCTTATTTGCAACTGAAACCTCTTTACTCAGCCCCATCTCCTGGCATTTCTGAGTTAAAAGGAACCACTCCGTAGTATGTGGTGCGGGCTCATCTCTTATAATACAGTGAAGTTATTGTGGAATTTACAGATGAGCAACCATGTAAGTCAAGAGGCCCGGATGCTTCAAGATCCTGCCTAGCTCTGCCTGCAATTCACCGTGCAAACGTGGACAGCTCTCTGAGCCTCAGTTTCCCCATCTCTAAGACGGAGGGTTGACTGGCTTCCATCTCTGGCAGTTTCTACCTGGAGCACAGCCCTGAAATCCTGGCTGCAATACACTTGTTAGCAACGACCTTTCTTTCTACCCCAAGCTCATCTGTCGGAGCACATCAGCACACAACATCTGTCAGGTTTAGTGGATTTGCTTTGTTCTCCCAGCATCTTACCTGCTTCCCAGCAGGTGCGTTTTACAAGGGACAATGCAAGGTGGAAGTTAGCCTGAAGGTGGCGCTGTGGCTCCAGCTGCGGAGCTGATCTCTGCAGCAGGTCCGTGTTTTCAGCGTGTCTGGGGAGGGTGGATAGCAGGTTCTGTTTCTTCTGGGGCGCTCGCAGTCCAGCAGGCCCTGCTCATTCACAGGAAGTAGCCAGGCCAGTCCACTCAGGCCTCCCTATCTCCTGGGCCCCTTCACACATCTTCAGAGCTCTCTGTTTCCCTTGGAGATCTCCCTTTAGGAGTGGAGGAGGAAGAAAGCCTGCTGTGAATGGCACTTTGGGGTGCAGGAGTCTGTGCCTAGGTTTCCCTGGAGCCTCGTTTCTGGTACTCATTGCAGGCAGGGAGCTGCTGCTGAGTCTGTGACATGATACGTTATGTTTGGGTCACAGCCTCCTTGGGCCCCACTTCCCACTGTGGACTCCACACCCCAGCGATTCACTTGATATTTTGAAAGCACTCCATACTCTTCCTGCTGCTTTCTTTCCATCCATTTAGGTTGGTTTGTAGCTGAGCCATCTAATAAAGAAACCAGGGGGAGAGAATGATAGGGGGCAAGAAGGACAGAGGAAAGTGCTAACATTTATTAAGTGCCCGCTGGGTGCCAAGCACTCCCACAATAACTAGCACGGC
The DNA here is from genome assembly GCA_033961575.1 of Aselliscus stoliczkanus. Lineage (NCBI taxonomy): Eukaryota > Metazoa > Chordata > Mammalia > Chiroptera > Hipposideridae > Aselliscus > Aselliscus stoliczkanus. Next base: position 122,010,322 of record CM066736.1, read on the forward strand.
TAGTCTTCGACTTTTTTTCAGCTGCAATACACCCTTCCCTCTATCCGAAATCATAGGCCAAACTGACCATGTGAGCCTGCCACCAGGGGAGCCGGTGGGGAGAGATGGGGCACCTAGGGCCCAGCCCTCACTGCCATCTCATGCCCTTCCCAGCAGCCCCTTGGGTGCTTCCCCGAAACCTGGGTCTAAAGCACTGTCCTCATTAATCTGTATATCTCTTAGAGGAAATATTATCCCCATTTTTCAAATACAAAAGCTGAAGCCCAGGGAGGTGGGGCGACTGGCCAGGATCGCAGATGGATCAAGGGCAGCGAGCCAGGCTGCTGGTCAGACATGCTGAACTCCAAAGCCCCCAGCTCTCCCCGGAAGATAGTGGGTGCTCCGCTTCCTAGGGCGGGCAGGAAGGGGCCATGGCTCCCCCTGCTGTGTGGAGGGCTGGGCCAGATACACACGGACACAGCTGGTGCTGGACAGCTGGTCAACTTCCTGCAAAGAAGGAACCCAGACAGGACCGAACTGTGGAAGATAGGAAACACATGGGGAGTGGGTCTGCGCTGCCCCCCGGGAAACGCTCCTTCAGCCCCCGGGCTGTCTTCAGAAGATACCTGCCAACCATGTGCTAGAGATTCAGACATGAGCTTTCCCGGCCACGATTAGACTTTGTTTTGTTCCAGGACAGCCAGGGTTTCTGGCTGTAAAATATGAACTGGATCTCGGTTCCTGCTTTGCAGGTAGAGGGGAGATTGCGGAATAGCAGCTCTTGAAAGGCAAGATGCTGAAAAAGAGCCAAGAAAAGGAAGTCATTTGTTTGCTTGGAATGTTTTGGACCCTTGTGTTGAGCGTAGATTTGGAGTCAGAAATACTTGGGTTCAAAGGTCATCTCTAGTGGTTTGAGCCCTGACTTCTCTGAGTCTCAGGTGCCTCCTTTGTAAACTGGTATCACACACAGCCCATATGTCACCGGGCTACTGTAAGGGTTAAGCAAGGTCTTGTGTGTGGAAACATCAAGCCTGGGTGTGCAAAGTAAATAATAGTCGTCTCTCCACTCTCCCAACTTCTCTCAAAGCCCAGTTGAATTTATGGCATGTGCTAAATGGGTGTGCTCCCAAGGGGCACTTAATGGATGAGTTATCACTTCTCGTGTGGCCACCTGGATGAGACACTTTGTCATCGTAATATGTGAGATGTGACACGCTGATCCTCAGGATTGTAAACTTAGAGTCTCCGAGAGCTCGGGATAGTTGACTTCAACTCCTTCATTTTAGAGACAGGGCAAGTGACTTGCCTGAGGTCCCCCACTGGGCTAGTAGCAGAGCTGGCATTGGAAACCATATTTGTTGACTCCCAGCTCACTGTTCTATCATCCCAGGTGAGAAGGAAGGACCACAGGATGCTGTCTTGGTCCCTTCCGGCCCATGACCTACATCTGAGGAGGACAGGGGGAGGGGTTCACCTAGGGTGTCCCACTCTGTTCCATGAACCCAATCATGTGGGGGTCACATGTTGGGATGGACTGAGATGAGATCTCAGAAGCCAGGACCACTCCTGTCATCACCCAGAGTCAGAGGTGGAACAGGCTCCTACCACAGGCATCCAGGTTTAAGGAGACAGTCCAACTTGGACAGATCCTGTCCCTGGCTCTTACCAGCTGGTTGGGGAATCGCTCTCTCTGAGCCGTTTTCCTTATCTGAGAACCGAGGAGAATAAAACCACACACCGCATCGGTTATTGTGAAAGTTAAATAAGTTAATATAATAATAGCCAGCACTCACTGAACATGTACTATGTGCCAGGTTGAGTTCTAAGCCATATGTATTTGCTCATTTAATCATCATGACAACTTGTATTTCACTGCTGAGGAAACAGGCGCAAAATGGTTCAGCAGAGCCCAAGGACACAAAACTGGAGAGGACTGTGCCAGAAAACGAGCCCAGGTCGACTGGCTCCGGAATCCCATGCTTAACCACTCTGCCCTTTGGCCTCTCAATTTAGGCAAAAGTCGGTGCTTAGCACGTAGGTATTCAAAAAATGCCTGTCCCTCCCTGCCTCTCTTTTCCCTACCTTCTTCACCCACCCTCCTCTTGTCCCCAAGAGTAGGTTCCAGAAACAGTGTGCTGTAGCTTCTTGATCATTTTGCTTTGATGCAGTTTTTTCCCCGTTTTGTTGTCGATTTGTTTTTATTTTTGCTCCTTAATCAAAGGCACAACTGCATGGCCAACAAGGCAGATCTCTCGCTCCTGTGCTCATGGGCATGAGGTGGGCGCCAGGCGAGCCTCCGTGCTCAGCAAAGCTCACAGAGCCAGTCAGCCAAGGGGCACGATTGTCGATTGCTCGCTTCTAATTGCATATGTGTGTGCTAAAATCCCCAACCCACGGGCCAGCTTTCTGACTGACCGATTTGGGACCAATTTGGGAGAAAAGACGCCTTCTAGTTTGTGGGTTTCCGGAGACACTTGTGCAAGTTCCCGGTTACTATAGAGATCTTGTCAACACATCCAAATATGCTTCTGAGCACAGAAACTCATCTTCTCACCAGTCTCTGCATAGCCCCTTCTCAGGAAGCAGCAGGAAAGGTTCAGCCACTGCGTCTTCCTGAGCCCTGACTCCCCTGAGACTTTGGTTTCCTTCCAGCTACTTGCAGGCCTTGGGTCCACAGAGAGTAAAACGAGGAAAAAGAGAAGAACAGCTGCACAGCGAACAAAAGCAAAGCAGAACAATGGAGAACCTGGCCAAGCTATTTAAAATGTACAGATTTATTTCTTTTTCCACCGGCCCTAAGGAAAGGCAGTCTGCCCTGGGGACCTGGATCCCCGACTCTCATGATGGGAAGGGCAAGGCCTGAGTCCCCAGTGGACTGGATGCTAAGGTCCGATCTCAGGCCTGCTTCTGAGCCTGCAACGGCAGCTTCTATAGTGTGTTTATACAAATGGTTGGCAGAGCCCCTCACCCCCCCCCATCTCTGTTAGTTGAAACTCTACCCATGGTTTGGGACCCCTCTCCCATGCCACCACTTCCTGAAAGACTTAGACTCAATCCCCTCTCTCTCGTATCTCTCATTATAATATCGTCTCACCGCCTTCTACCTGGCATTATGGCTGCTTATCTACCTGCTTTCATTCCAGAGATACTCATCGAGCTGTAATTACATGGCAGGCCCAGAGCTAGTCACTGGCAATGAGAAAGATACAATTTCTGTTCTTAAAGAGCTCACAAGCTCACAGTCTCGCAGAGATGGACAAGTCAGCACAGAATGAAAACAGCGTGGAAGAATGTGCAGACTGTGATGCCAAGAGGCTGTGGCATCTGCCTGGGATGAGGGGTGCGGGGGCGAGGGGAAATCTGGGAAGACTCGCAGAGGTGATGATGCCTGCCTTATGTCGTAAAGGATGAGTTCTGCAGAAGGGCAAGGGGATAAGGAAGACGGAACATTTTAGGACAGGGGCACAATGTGTGCCAATCCAGCGAGGTATGGGAGAGCTGTTCTCTGGGAGGGAGCCCCAAGGGCCTTCGATGGCTGGAGTGGGGAGGGGCAGTGGCAGCAGGTGGGATCAGGCAAGCAGGCACCCGTCGGATCCCAGAGGGCCTAGTAAGCGCTGTGTAGCAATTTAGGCTTCCTTCTGAAGGCAATTGGAGGGCTATGGACAGATATTTAGGAGTCCTGGGACCTGATCAGATTTGTAATTTAAGAAAACGATTTGGGCTGCTGAGTGAAAAATGGATGGCTGGGAGGCAAGAGGTGAAGCCGGGAGACCAGGCAGGAGGAAGTAGCATGGGTCCAGGTGAGAGATGATGGCTTGGACTCAGTGGGGGCAGTGGAGGGATGCACAGTGGGAGGAGGATTTGAGATCTGCCGAGGAGGTGGAATTGGCAGGACGGTTGTTGGTGGGGTAGGTGAGGGAGAGAGCAAGTTGGGGATTTTCAGCACCATCGTCCATTGGCAAGGGAGGGGGGTCAGGTCTGGGGAAGAAAGGTTTAGGAAATGCTAAATGCTGTCTGAGGGGCCTGGGCGACACCGCCAGGTGCATCTAGAAGCTCTTCCCTCCTCTTTCCCCTGCTCCCCAGGCCTGCCTTCTCGGTGCACCTTCCTCAGACCCACTGCCTAAAACCTATGCAAAGAGGGTAGCCTGAAGTTGGGCCAATGGTTTTTCACCCCCAGGTGCCAGCGACATTTGAAAACAGTCACCAGATAGATGCTCCCCTGAAGGTGTTCGAGTTGGACCCCAATGGGCCGTGCCTCCCTGGGGTGTTTGTACTTCAAGAAGAAACCCAGGAGGAAAAGGACATAAAAGGTGGAATGCCAGGATGGTTAGGGGTAGATTTAGCAAGCGTCCTTCTCCAGGGCCTGCGGGCACACGTGCTGGAGCTGGCGGGCCAGCCAAGCCTGGGGCCTTTGCTCCTGTGCCCTTTTCTGTTTGCCCCTGGTCCAGCTCTGCAGCCATCAGTAGTGGACCATGCACTCAATCGACCACCTCCTTGTTGCGTCGTAACTGCCAGTAGCCAGACCCCAGGAAAGACCTTTGTCCTTCTTAGTCCTGCTTCCATAAAATGGCTGCATTACACTCTTTCCCATCCCCTACAACCCCTTTTCCTCCTCCTTCCTTGCTGGTTAAGAACAAGGGCTTTGAAATCAGGCAGCTCTGGGTATGAATTTCAGTTCCACCACTTCCTACCTGTATAACTTACTTTACTGGTACCTTAGTTTCCTCATCTGTAGTGTGGGCCTCGTATTAGTGCCTACAGCGTATCCTTATTGTCCATATCCAGTGAGATGATGCGTAGAGTGCTCTTAGCTCAGTGTCTGGCACCCAGTAGGTGCTCAAAACTGCCAAGGTTATGATCATCATGTCATCAAGATGGCCTCCTTCCTTTGTCTTTCCCTCTATTCCTCCTTCCTTCCCTGATAGTGTTTGCAGATACTCCCAATATAAGGGCCACTCTGTCTGGGTTGCTAGCTGTCCAGTGTGTTGGCAGAGGACTGGACTGCATGACCCCTACGTCTCACTGGATCTCAAAGGTTTGAGAACATTCTCCATGAATCTTCCTCACCTTGGTTCTCGTGGTGATTTGGGAGCTGGTCTCCGGGCATCTCTATCTCTATTTAGTTTTTCCGAGCTCTCTGGAGGCCCCCTCCCTCCACCCCTCCAACCCCCACCCCTTCCTGCATCCCCTCCTGTGTCCAGACAGGTTAAGGCCTGCACTAGCGACCAGCTGCCACAGCCCCCCGCCGCTGGCTCCCCAATTACCAGGTGTCTGGCTTGGTTCATTCTGCATTTCCCGAGAACGTTCTGAGGAACTTCATGTACATCTTCCCGCCAGCCAGCCTCTGCGTTTCTGAAGCCAACTTCAGAGCAGAGGAAAATGGCTTTCGGCAGAATGAGGTTTCCTAGTCTCTGTGCTTCCTTTATGCCTGGCGGTCCCTGGTGCCTAGAGAGCTTGACTTCATGTGATCACCTTGGTCTGTCTCCCTGTGTATATTGGTCATGGTTCTTCAGAGAAACAGAATTAGCAGCGTGTGTGCGCGCGTGTGTGTGTAATACATTTATTTAAAGGAATTGGCTCCCACAGCTCTGGAGGCTGACAAGTCCAAAATCTGCAGGATGGACCAATAGGCTGGAGAGACCCAGAGAAGAGCCACTGCTTTAGTTCAAGCCCAAAGGCCATTTGCTGCAGAATTCCCTCTTGCTTGTGGGAGTCATTTTTTTGTTCAAGTCAGGCCTTCAACTGATTGCATGAGGCCCACCCACAGCACATAGGGCATTCTGCCCAAAGTCCACCAATTTAATTGTTAATATACTCTGAAAAGATCTTCACAGAAATACCCAGGATGTTTGACCACATGTCTAGGCACCATCGCCCAGCTAAGGTGACATGTGAAATTAATAAATTTATTTATTTATACCCTATTATTGAAAAACATATCAGAGAAATAGCCCAGGCCTCGGGGATGCATCTCCCCACCCCGTATTCTGGGCCAGATAATATCAAGACTTGGTTCCCGCTTCCCCAGAGCATCATGATGGAATGGGACCAACCACTGCTCCACTGGGAAGAGGGGCTTCTTCAAGGGCCTAGGAACTCCAGAGCTTTCTCTTCCATGTTGAAAACCACAAATTGTAGGATGTTCTCCAGGTACCTGGGAAAACACAGAGCTTGCTGCCCTTTTGGATCGGCCACCTCTGAGGCCAAGACTGGACCCAGATTCCGGCACCTTTCATGGAGAAGCTACTGTAATGTGATAGAAAGTTCATAGCCTTTGGGTCAGGTGGGCTTGGGTTCAAATGCCAGCTCTACCAGCCGAACCTCAGATCCTTCGTCTGTAAATAATACCTGCCTCCTGGGTTGTGCTGAGGATTGTAGATAAAGTGTCAGAGCAGCTCACCCAAGGCCTGGCACATAGTAGGTGCACTGTAAATCTAACTTCTCATCTCCTCCTGAGGAACTTGGTGTTCTGCTCCCTCCTTTTTATCCCCATCAAATCTCAATTCTAGCCCCTAATGCTGAAGAGCCTTATTAAGTAAATAATAAGGCTCTGGTCAAATCATGGGTCTTGAGGGGAGGAGTGAAAGAAACGTGCCCCGCGTGGTTTGTGTGACTAGGCACAAGCTTCTCGGGTCCCCCATCTCAGACCTGCAAAGGGCAGGTCAGGAAGCCACTCAAAAGCCACTTGCAGCTCTGCCTATCAGGTTTCCCCACAAGCCACCTAGTCCTTTGCGACCTTGCGCCCTGGAAGGGCATCAGGCAGACGCAGAAATCACCTAACGGGCTAAGGATGGACCATTCATCCTTGCCAATGAGCCCAGGTGTACCCCCTCATTCATCCCTCAGGCATCCACCAGCCTTTCCTCTGTTGGAAAGCACCAGGACACGGATATGAGAAATAAAGGGTCTTTTCACCTCAAAATACTAACAGGCCAGCAGGGTGGACAGACAAGTAAACAAGTATCTGTACTCCAGGCAGATAGGAGCTGTCCTAGAAATGGGGTACACAGAAAGTGTGGGGAGCATAGAGTAGGAAACTGACCATACCGCTGGGAAGGATGGGCGGCGGTTCAGAGAAGCTAGTAAAAGCGAACACTGGAGCTCAGGCCTGAAGGACCGGGGGGTGGGGGGGGGTGCCTGGTGGACACAGGAGGAGGGGCACCCCAGGCCAAGGGCACAGCATAGGCAAGGACTGGAAAGTCGAATCAGTTTGGGATGACCGAAGAGCTTGAGGAAGCAAAAAGAGCTTGAGGAAATGGCTGAAAGTCAAAAGTGGAGGCAGGGAGACCAATTGGGAGTCTGCTGTGGTGATCCAGACTGGAGGCCACAGGGACAGACACTAAACAGTGCCCCCCTGTGCATACGAGGGAATTTGGAGACACCAAAACCAGCCAGACGTGGGTCCTCCTCTCCGGGTACTGACCATCCAGCCAGTCATTTGCTCATCGGTAAGTATTTATTGAGCACCTAGACTGTGCCAGACACTGTTAAACAGGGAACTGCTCCTGGAAGGAGAACAGGCCTGTTGTCCAATATATTCGTTTCCTACACCTATTGTAAGAAAGTACCATGAACTGAATGGATTCAAACAACAGACATGTATTTTCACATAACCGTGGAAGTCTGAAATCAAATACCAGCAGGACTGTGCTCCCTCTGAGATGTGGGTAGAACCCGGCCCTGCCTCTGCCTAGCCTGCGGTGGAGGCCGTTGTCCTGGCCATTGGTTGGCTTGCGGCCGCACCGCTCCGGTCTCTGCTGCTTGTCACACGGCGTTCTCCCTGTGCGTCTATCTCTACGCCTCTCCTCTTCTTATAAAGACGCCAGTCATATTGGATTAGGGCCCACCCTAATTGAGTATGACTTCCTCTTAACGAATGACATCTGCCAAGACCCAATTTCCAAATAAGGTCACATTCACAGGAAACAGGGGTCAGGGCCTCCACATCTTTTTGAGAGGGGACACAATTCAACTCACAACACCAAGTAACCGCAATGCCCTGTGGCAACTGTCTTAGAGGAGCTGAGGAAAGCTGTGTGGAATTCTGATGAAAGAGAGCTCTTGACAAGAGGGGCTAACCCAGAGTGGTTTCCCGGAGGAGATGGCCTTTCAGCCCTGTATTGGTAGGTAGGATTTAGACATGCAGCTATGGAGGCACCCCAGGCCAAGTGTGCTGCATATGTGAAAGGGCAGGGGAGGGAACTGCGGGGCGGTATTTATGTCACTCCAATTATAACCAGTACTCGGTAAGTCCTCTCATTCACCCTTCTGCCTGCCTGCCGCCCCCCCACACACACACACACACACATTTTGTGCAGCACAAACTCACCCAGCTCCATCCCGTCTTGCTCTTGGGTTTGGTGGGGTTTGGAGGAAAACTGCTGCCTGGGATCATCAAGACACCCCTATTCATGTCCAAACCTGGATTTGTTTTTCCTGAGCTGCAGTTAAAAGAAAAAACAACTCTGTATTTATCAAGCGGCAAACCAGTAGGAAATTATAACCTTTTAAAATAAATATGTATCTAATTATAGGAAAGCACAGTTTACTTTTGCAGCACCGTCAGGATTTCCCCTCCCTGTCAGCTGAGTCTACAGATAATGTTCCACCACCCCTGCCCCCAAATCTCACTGGGCATTAACCTCAAAACTACCAGCTCTGCTGGCCTCTCAGCAGGGAGCCAGGCTGTTCTGAAATGCCCCTGGCAGCGCCGAGAGGAGCCTGGGTCCCTGAGTTTTCCTTTTAGAGCCTGAGGCCCAGCCAGCCCTTGGATTAGCTCCCAACCACAAAGCCACGACCCCTGCCTTTCCCGCCCCCCGCATTCCGTGTCCCCCCACCCCCACTGTCTGGCCTGCCCGCAGGTCTTTGCCCAGCAGGAATTTCTGTGTTTGGCAGTTTTCTCCCTTGCCGAGATGTCAGAAGCCCCAGAGGAAGCAGAGCTGAGCCATCCTGGGGGACGCGCGATCATGGGCACTCATCTCAGGCCAGGCGGTCCCTGCACCCTGCATTCCTTCAAGTCCACAGGCACTGAGCTCAGAATGTCATGTCCACGTGCCCCATAAGGGAGTGAGTGTGAGCGAAGTGCACAGAATGCCAAGTGGAGCATGGTGGTGCTAATACGTGTAACTTATTGTTTCTGGACAGCATGCAGTTGCCCCCTAGGGGGTGGGTTCTAGAATTAGGTAATTTTTCAGTAAGGTTTTATGAAGCACCTATCATGTACCATGTACTGCCACTCGCCTGGCTCACTTCCTCAACTGCTGCAGTCTTTGCTAGAATGTCACCTCACTGGGGCCTCCCTTTTCTGCCCCGCCTAGTCCCTGCCCCCACCTCCCCACACTGGGCTGGCCCACCCTCCCCCGCCTCCCTCGGCAGGACTTTTCCCCTAGCACATATCACCTTCCGGTATACTAGGCGATTTACCATTTTTCTGTTGTTTTTATTCCCGCAACGAGAAGCTGGGCTCCATGACCAGGGGGTGGGGGTCTTGATTTTGTTTACTGCTGTGGCCCCTCTAGGTCAGAGCTGAGCTCATAGTAAGTGCTCAGTTAGTATTTGCTGAATTGAACTCAGGTCATTGTTTTTGGACACTGACAATCCAGGGGAAATTCCCACTCCTCACTAGCTGTGTGACCTAACCCCGCTGCGCCTCACCCCGACTTCTGTCAAGTAGAGTGTTTGTGGGCTCCAAGGAGTGTGGCGCCCATGGAGCCCAGCACAGTGGCTGGCACCAACATGCCTCTCACTCACTGGTGGGGGCTGCCGAGGATCAGGTCTGCAGTGGGAATTCCGTGGCTCACGGAGGCCTCGAGGTCAGGGAGGCCTAGGTTTGCATTCTGGTGCTACCACTTCCTCGCTCCGTGACCTTAGGCAAATCACTTAACCTCTCTGAGCCTCAGTTTCCAGCTCACCCCTCACCTCAGAGAGTGACTGTGACGTGGTATGAGGTTGTGTCCTAAAGCAAGGCACAGTGCCTGGCACAGAGCAGGCATCCAGGACTTATTGGCTCCTCTCCCCTCTCCTTGCAGAGGGGCTGTGGCAAGCTGAGGAACAGGAAGGAGCCTGCCAAGACCCAGAGGCCTGGGCCAGGGCCAGGGCCAGGGGCAGGGGCAGGGCACTCTGTCAGGCAGAAGGGCTATTGGCCTTCTCCCCACTCCCACTCCAATTACCCAGTCTGGGCATGGAGGACATGCTGGGATAGTCCCTCCTCCCTGAGTCAGCCCCCACAGCCTCTTAGCCACAGCCTCATCTCCCCTGAGACGCCATCTCTCTGCTCACTTTGGCACTAATGGGCCCTACACGCCTCCAAAATGAGAGGATGGCTCCCCCCAGGGCCCACAGCAAGTGCCAGAGGCAGTCTCCTGGGACACAGGTAGCTCCCCCCAGGTTTTGGGGTGGAGGTGTTGCCTTCCAGAGGCCTGTGGATGCCTTTATACCTTTGAGCAGAGGAGGATAGGAGGGGCTGCTGCTTGGAGCTGCAGCTGCCAATCAAGGACGGGGGAGTTGTGCTGGGTGGGAATCAGAATTGGGAGGTAGTCATGGCAACCATTCCTGACACTCCAAAACAGAAGATACCCCTCTACCTTCTGTGTCTAGATGAGGCTCAGAGAGGGCCAGTGAGGCCAAGGTCAGCCACTGCCCCTGCCTTACTTACCTACAGGGACTAAGAACAGTCCTGCCTTGCCATCCCCACCACCTTCACTAGCACAGAGTCAGGGTGAGGCGTGGTGCCTGCACATGAGTCCCTTCAGCAACATGGGGATTGGGGGGGTGGGGGAGTGCACCGCTGCACATGCAGTGTGAGAGCTGGACACTTATTTACAATCCCAAAGGTGGCACTTCCATCCAAGGCTAGGACGTGCCCGTCATCCCCATGGGCCTATGTCTGGCTCTCCCATCACAGCTGCTTGGCTGGCACTGACTTGAAAGGGTCCCAGAGCAAGCCCACTCTGGAGACAATGTATTCCAGAGCTCCAGGGCCCTTTGAGTCTGGGTGATGGCAGGAAACAACAGAGGCCAGGACGGTAGGTACACACAGGACTGGTCTGATGGGCGGGGGCAGCGCGCCAGGCTCACCCCTGGGGTGCAGCAGGTTGCTATATACTGTGCTCCTCTGCTGGGCCCTCTGCCTGCACTATCTCACCTGAGACCCAGGGCAGCCTATGAGGCAGGTACTGTGAGGAGCCCCATTCTCCAGCCAGTAAACTGTGGCTTTGTGAGGGTGTGCACTTTCCAAGGGCACACCCAAGCAACAGAGCAGTTTTAAAAGCCAGCTCAGCCTTCCTCCAAAGCCCGTTTCACCGATGAAGAAACCAGGGCCAGGGGAGGCCACGGCCACCCAGCTAGTAAATGTCAGAGCTGTCAGTCAGTCTCTGAGGCCAAGATCCTTTACCTGGGGTCTGGGAACTTGGGTGGGAGAGAAATACAGCCTTATGTTCACTCACCCCTAACTGAAATTTAGCATTTCCTTCAAGTGTGAATGTAAGCAACACACCACAGTTCCATTAACAGCGCCTGTGACTCTGTCACCAATCGAAATCACAGACATTTACATGTCACACTACAGTTGTGACATATCTCGAAATATCGCTTGTGCTCATCATTCCTTTGAAATTACGGCCGTCATTAGAACTGACTTTAGGTCTTGTAATTTAATGCATTAGTAAGAAGCACGTACATCACTATAGCCCAATTTAAGATGTTGTATGTCAGATGGGTAACAGACTTCATGGGGTTATCACTCTGTGAGCTATATAAATGTCTTATCCCTATGTTGTTTTGTACGCCTGAAACTAATAAAAACAAGATGTCTTGATAACTTTTTAAAATTTTAATTTGCTTGTTTTATAATCTCACATATTTTATGCACTTAACACCATTGTTCTGGAAAGAATCCACAGTAGCAAAAAGTCATGAGGTCATGGCACGGGAAAGGTTAAGACGCCCTGCCCGAAAGCCGGAGCTCCTAGCCCGCTAACTCACCTGCTGCCCAGGTGCTCAGCCATGCTGGCCGCCTTTCATCCTCTGGAGCAAACCGAACGATAGCCTTGGATTAGCCTGGGGGGCTTGGCACATTTGAGTGGGGTGTGCCCCTCTCCCCCTCTCCCTATCAGACTCTCACCCACCTTTTCCCATCCATCCCTCGGCCCTGTAGGAGTTAAAACGCCAAGTTCTCTGGAGAGCCCCATCTTCCCTTTTATAACCAAGTCAGGCTTGTGCGGATTTCCAGGCACCAATTATGGGCCAGCTCTCTTGGACCAATTAAAATGTGCAGGTGCAATAATGTCGACATCAACAGTCTGGGGTTATCTCGGCAGATATTTTTCATGCAATATTTATAAGAGACTCTGGAAATTTAACTCTTTCCATGGCAACGTCTTCCCCCTCTGGCAGGGCTCATGGCCAGTGGAGTGAGCGCCAGAAAAGGGTGAGGTGGGGAGAGGCATGGAATCCTGCAATGAGGTGGGGGCTGGGGGCTCAGAAAGCTCGGGAGTGGGTTGAAGGGAACAAGATTTCTTTGCAGGTCTTTTTTTTTTTTTTTTTTTTTAATCTGTAGAATTAGACTAGTCAGGAGGCTGGCATTCTATGATAGAAAGGGCCCACATGGCTTTCAGGAGACCCAGGGTTTAGCCTGGACTCTGCCATGCACTTGCCGTGTGACCCCAGGCAAGCATGTCAGTTGGCCTCTCTGGGCCTCAGTGTTGGCATTGCTAAATGGGGAGAAATGCCTCCACCCTGCCCATGGCCATGGTGGGAATTAAATTGCAGAGTGAATGGGAGAGGCTTTGGAATGGGTTCAGTGCTGCCCCCAGAAAGGACTCTTCAGTGACCAGGAGTGCGGTGTCAATCAGCCCTACAGCCCCCGCCCCTTGCACTGTACTTGGCACCCAATGAGCATTGAGTATGTGTTTTGTGGAATGAATGAATGAATAACCGGACTTGACTATTTTCTAGTTTTGTGACTAGCTGTTCATGTCTGTCAGCTTCAGTCTCTTCACCTGTGACAGGGGTTCCTGGTCCCAATCTCTCAGGGTTTGTCCTGAGAATGAGCAAAGACGTAGCTACCTCTTTGTAAAGCAGAGAGGCTCCCCCTGCTTACAGGGTATGTCTGTGAGGCTGGGCGAGCTCCCCTGGAACCCTCCCCGGAGGCTCTCGTAGAGCCAGCAGAGACGGAGTCTGTCAACAGGGCCGTGGTGGCTGGTGGTAATGATGGCCCCAGTTTCATGCCTCCCTGTAGCCTTGCCCTTAAGCAGTGTCCTGCACACCAACTCTGGCTTGGCTCTCTCACTTGCTTTCGGCAATGGAACAGCAGCAAACTTGATGCAAGCAGAGCATGTTGATTTGCTTGTCCCTCTTGCTCCTCTGCGGTTGTCACAAGAATGAGTCCAGGCTGGCTTGCTGAAAGGATTCGAGAGACCCTCCCACAGCCAAGGTCAGCAGAGCCATCTCCCTGCACCTCACCATAGAGAATAGAAGAACCACCCCTCCACGCTGTGGATTGTGGGCAATGAATAACTAATGGCTATTGTTTTAAGCCATGCATTGTGGGTGTGGTTTGTTATGCAGCAATAGCTCACTGATACAGTGAACATGTCTCTGTACATCCTCTCCTTGGAGAGATATAGCAATAGAGGTGCCCCCTTCCCTGTGGGTCACGAGACAGGGCTGCTGGCAGAACAGAAGCAATGTGCCTGCTCTCCAGATTGCTGGTGGAGGGTCCTGGAGTCCCATGTCAGCGATGTGACCTGCAGCTAGTTACTTATCACTCTGTGCCTCAATGACCCCATCTACAAAAGCGTAGTTCCTTGGCTATTGGGCTGCGGTGAGGATTAGAAAAGATACTGGATGCAAAGTGCATGGTACAGATGGAGTGTTCGAAATGACATTTAGAGTTGTTGTTTATTTGTGATGGTTGATGATCAATCCTTCCCTCCATGCCCCCCAAAGCCTCTGTTTCTCTCCATCAGCCCAGATTGCCGGCAGCCTTTGCCAGAACACCTCCCCAGAGGAGGGAGACAAGCTAGAATCCGGAGCCATGTGCCGTTGGACTGGTGCACACCCCACCAACGCTGCGATTTTTGGCAAGCGGAGCCTACCAGTCGCATAGGAAAAAACGACGCACAAAAAAAACCACTGTCAAAGCATTTTCATATCCACACTCTATTCAGTCTCACAGGGATCCCGGGAGATGGCCAGGCGGGAGACTAGCAGCAGCCCCATTTTACAGATGAGGACACTGAGGCTCAGAGAGGTTCCCTGACACGCGGGAGCTAGGCTTTGGCCCCAGGTTGTCTGGTTACAGAGGAGACCTGCCTGCTGTGTCCTGGGCCATCCAACCTCTCCCCGGGGTCAGTCTCGGCCTTGGAGATGCTGGAGCAAGTTCTGGGGTCCCTGGGTGAGGGGCTATACCCTCCCCTCCAGAGTCCTGAAGGTACACTCTGTGGGAATATTATTTTATTCCCTGAGTTGGGGAGGTGTCTCTTCCTCTCCCTGGGCCACTGGAATAGCTTAGGAATTATAGTGGGAGATTTCTATAGTATTTAGCAGGATTTAAAAAATAAAAGCAACGAGGCAGGGCCCTGCCTTTACACAGACTGTCCCCCTGACATATAGGTGAGCCACCAGTACCGAGGCTGGCCCTAGAGTTCTCTGCACTGTGCCTGGCACCATGACACCCCCAGAGCCTGGTTAGAGATGTAGCTGCCACCTCCCCAACTCTCCTCTCACCCCCAGCTTACTGGGTGCAAACAGGACATAGAGAAGTGCTCACCAATGTATGTATTTATTCACTCGTTTACTGGTTGCTTCTCTACTGAAATCCAGCTCTGCCCCCTTTTCACCTCTTCTTCCCAAAAAGTTACTTTCAGAGTTTGCAGAGGAGGCTGGAAGGCTGTTATGGCTTCCGGAAGGTCCAAAACACAATTTAAACACAAAAGGAAAAACAGCACAGCTATAATATTGAAGAACACTGGGGGAAAGAACGGCCCATAAAACAGCCTCTATATGGGCCAGTGCCCTTCCAGGGCAGGGAGACTTTTAAATAGGTGTCGCCAGAATGAATGTACCATTTTACTGTCCGCGCTGTTCCCTCACTGTCCTATCATGAGCATTTTCCTTGTTGCAACACGTTAAATTATGGTCTCTCTACCAGTAGACTTCTTGACAGTCACGAAAAAGTGATTGTTACAAAAACCAGATTGTTTCTTGGAATGCAGTGATGAGGCAGTTCCTTTTCTCATCCTGTGGTTTGTAAAAACTGCAGACTGGTGCCCAGGCCTCCGATGGCCCCTGGCACTCTCTGCCTGAGCGCCAAGGAAGGTACAGATTCTCTCCAACTGGGCTGGGCCAGGTGGTCCCGAACATGTCAACCGTGGGCATCGCGTGTGCCTGACCCCAGACCCAAGGAAAGGGCCTCTGTCCAGCCCTTTCTCACGGCTAATTGTAGGGTTGCTACTGCTTCCAGTTTTTATCTCTGAGCTGTCACTCTCCTAGACCCTAAGGGCCTGGGAGGCAGGAGTCTCAACTCCTAGGACTCTGCCACTTTCTTCCTATAGTGCAGTTAGCCTAAAGATGGGGACAACGATTCAGTGGTGATAGCGGGAGGAGACAGTGTCAGATAAGCACGTTGAGACCCTTAGACTGGGGTTAGGATCCCAGGTACCTCACTGACCAGCTACCTTTCATGTTCTTGACCTTGACTTGCACATACATCATCATATTTGATGCCCATAACTGCCTTGAGATGATGGCATTACCATCATCATCATCATCATCATCATTTCTGTTTTTGAAGCTGAAGAAACTGAGGCACAGGTTGGCTAAGCAGCTGCTTCAAATATGATGCAATGAATGAGAGTTAGAGAAACCTGGCTCTACTCAGAACCAGCCTCACCCACCTCCTATCTGACCTTGGAAACCTCGCTGAGCGTCTGTGTCCTCACAGTACCCAGGCCCTACAAATGCTTGATAAAGTCTAACTATTCGTCCCTCCCCTGTGCTGTGAGTGCTTAGCAAAGCAGCTGTGCAGACTCTGGGAGCAGCACTCCTGGCCTGAGTCACTAGGGAGCAGCTTGTCTGAGGTGACACCCTGGGGGCTGTCAGGTGGGCCTCTAATGGTTCCTCCCTCATCCTCCACTTCCTTGCCCCTCTCTCCAATCCAGTCCCACCATGGCTGTGAAGAACAAGCCCACCTGCCTGCCTCACTCCCTCCTCTGGCTACTCTCTTAGCTTCAGCAGACTCCCCACCCACTTTCTCATTCCCCTTAAGGCAGGATCTCAGCTGACCATCTGCTCTCAGCCCTTCCTTGCTAAGAGCATCATACTGGAGGCAGGAGGCTACCTAGGAGGCCTGGACCGGAAGTTCTCCAGGAGAAAGGTGGTGGAGCCAAGATAGGGGCAATGGCGGTGTGACGGAGAGGAGCGGGCAGACGGAGGGTGATTGAGACATGGAATGCACAGGGCTTCACAGAGGATTGGAGGCAGGGAATAAGGGTGAGGGAGGAGCCTAGGAGGACCCCTCCCCAAAGCTTGGTCTTGAGCACTCAGAGGACCAGGTTTGGGTGGAGATGTTGAATTTGATTTCTGACACGTTGCAGGGAGGAGCAGAAGGGGCAGGTACCGAATTACCAGAGCTGGAGAGAGAGGCCTGGACTGAAGAGAGCCTGAGCCTCCTCTGCTAAGTGATGCCTGGAAGTGGGGGAGTGGGAGATTGGGAGGGTAAGGGGGGGAGGGGAGAAGACTGGCCACACTTGGGAAACACTGTTGGGCCCTTAGTTCTCCTCTGTAGCCCCTCGGGCCACTGCGGCTCCCTCAGGCTGGCATAGATGGGACAGTGAGATGCTTGGTGACCATCCAGTCGAGGCTCCTCACCTCATAACCTTCTTTGGCCAGAGAGCTGCTTAGCCTGTTTGCCCATCCTGACCTTCCACCCATCAAAGGCAAACGGTTTGGTTTTTGGAAACTGCCCACGTGCTTTTCTGTTTGCCAAGGCAGCCAGGGCTTTGAGAGGCCTGTCCAGGTGTGAGCTGAGCAGTCAACTGCCAAAGTCAGGACTGAGCCTTTCTGAAGGGAGGTAGCAGCAGCTCCTGGGGCCGGAGACCCAGGCTAGGTCTGCGTCTCCTGTGGGGATGCAGGACACAGGAATCCTGGGGACATCTTTTTTTTTTTTTTTTGAGGGCAGTGTCACTGGCCCTCATAAGTGGGACCCGAACCGGGGCCGCTGGCTTCCCAAGCCAGCACTTAACCACCTGCCACTTGGCCGGCCCTCCTGGGGGCTTCTTAACCCCGCTGGCAGACCTGGGGTTGGGAGCATCAGCCCGGGGGGGGGGGGGCGGGGGGGTGACTTTTCTTCAAACAAGAGGAAGGAACTTGGGGGGGGAACTTGGGGAAGAAGCCAGAGGAGCCCCGGAAAAGCGCTCACCTGAGCTGGGACTCTGAGTTCCTTGTCAAACCGCTGCCCCTAAACCTTCAGGGCATCAGTTTGCTGCTCTGCAGAATTCATACATTAAATATTCTTTGAGGGACTTCCAGGTGACAGGCACTACCTTAGGTGTTGGGCCCATCGCAGGTAAGAGCATCCTGCTGCTTGCCCTCCTCTTGGAATCTCCTGAGATCTTGTCCTCCTGCCTCATTTTACAGAGAAGCAAACCTGGAGGGAGAGGGACTAGGCCAGGCTCACACCGCAAGTCCCCAACTCAGGCATCCTGCAGGGCTCCCGTGACTCCCTGCTGCTCATCGGAGTTAGAATAGGTGAAACCACCTCTGTGCTGGGTTGTTAGCCTTGGAATTGGAGGGAAAAGGTATGTTTGAAAGCCCCGGCAGCAGCTGCTGCTGGCCTCCTCAGCCAAGAAGCCTGTCAAGGGGCTGCTGGCCCTCAGTCTAGGGTCCCTGCCGCTTCCCATCTCTGACAGTGTGGACCAGGTGGGGCCCAGAGGTGATGGGAGGCATGGCAGGTGGGGCGGTACCGCCTTTCAGCTCTGAGGGCCTCTGCTTAGGACTCGTAAAGCGGGGCTGCGTCCTGGGGCTGGGGCTGAGCTCTGGTCTCTTTCAGGCACCAGCAGGGACCTCACAGGCCAGTTCCTGGGAAGCCCCTTTTGCAGCCCTGAGAGCTGATCTCCGAGGCTGTGTTACTGGTAGAGACCATTAGCAGCACTTTTCCCCTGCGATTGCATTTTTACAGCCCACAGCTCCTCTGGATAGAATGTTCCCTATTAAATCAGATGTTTTGGGGGGAAAGAGAGAGAGAGAGAGAAAGAAAAAAAAGGAATTGTGATCATAACCATAAATCATAAGTCACGTTACAGTAAGCGGAGGCTTCCTGGCTTGCTGGGCCCTGCGAGTGGAGGCGATGTGTGGGAAAGCTTGCTGTAATGAGGCGGCAGGGGAGGCCCGGTCTTCCCAGGGGGTGGCCTCCAGCAGCCTGGTATTTCACACAGCCTTGCTTCTGGATGAATTCCACCTCAGGGCGGGGCAGCATGTTTATTGGCAGGCCAGGGGAGGCAGGAAAAGTGAACCAGGAGAGCAGAGTGATGTTCATTGCCCCAAACCCTGCCTGGTGGCTCCATGAAGAGGTGGAGGGCTGTCCAGGATCCCCCAGGCTGGGTTTCTGGAAGGTTCATATCCTTGTCCTGTGGGTACCGAGAAAGCCTGGTGTTCCCATGGCCCATCACACCTGCTTACTAGCCACCATCCTTTATGGATGAGAGAGCTTACGTCGGATGTGTGGGGGCTCCCAGGTTCTGCCAGCTGCATGTCTGTGATCCAACCAGCTCTCCTCTGAGTGTAAATAAATCAACTGCAGAAGGACTTAGGGAAATTCAAAAAGGAGAATTTGAAAGAAGGCTCTGGATAAACATAAAATATAAAGTGGTTTAGCACTTGGAAGAGGGCTTTTGGTCTGAGGAAGGGGAGGAAAGGGATACTTAAATGTTTATGAGCAAGCAGCAGCTCTCACTACACAGACTTAAGGGAAAGGAAATGAGCACAGAGAGGTTCAGCGTCTTGTCCCAGGCCACACAGCAGCCCCAGGTCTCTTCATGCAGTCAAGGATCATTCATCCTAATGGCTTATCAGCAAGACGTACTAAGCACTGCTGAGGACCGGGATTTGACCTCGGGCCTGACAGAGGGAGATGATAGACCCCTGCTCTGAGTGGGTGACAGTGGGAGAGAGGGTCTCTGTGTGTGTCAGGGCGGGGGAAGTGGGGGTGGAGGGGGAACCATGGAGACTCTCTCCTTAACCCTGCTTCAGCTTGATCTGGAAAGACAAATGGGAGCTGCCTGGGAACAGAGGACTCAGAAGGGTACTCCAGGTGGGGGAGAAAGTCTACACAAAGGCCCAAGGTGGGAAAGGGCAGGACACGTGCCCAACTGCCAAGGTTCCGGTGGCTGCCACGCAGGGGTGGTGAGCAGGCCAGCCGGGGAGCCCAGCAGACGCCAGGCTGGGAAGGGCTGTGATGCCAGAAAGTTTGGACTTTGTTCTATAGGCAGTGAGGAGACAGAGTCTAGGAAGGAGAGCGTCATTGTGAGCTGGGCATTCCAGAAACATGCCCCTTCCCCCCACCTACCCTTCAGTGAGGCTGATGGAGGCAGGAGGCCAGCCAGGGGGCTTTGGCAATGGCCTGTGGGAAGGGAATGAGGGAAAGTCTCAGTTCCAGGGCTCCGGCAGTGGGGACGGAGGATGAGGGAAGGTTTGATAGAGATATTTCAATGGAAGGGATTGACAGGGCTTTTCGGGTGAGGAAGGCGATTTCCCAGCAGCCTTTGAGGTTCCGGCTTAGGGTGAACCCCGGTAGATGGTGACGGGAGCTTTGGAGCTTTCTGACCTCCAGCCTGGCCCGTCATTACTGAATCACCTCCCCCCTTCTCTCTCTCTCTCTCTCTCTCTCTCTCTCTCTCTCTCTCTCTCTCTCTCTCTCTTTCTCTCCCTCTCTCTCTCTCTTTCTCTCTCTAATTAGGAAACTCAAGTAATGTAAAGATGCCAGGTTTGGGAGTCCAGCAAGTGCAGGTTCTAATCCCAACTCCACTGTTACCAGCTGTGCAACTTCAAACAAGTCGCTTCCCCTCTCTGAGCTTCTGGGCTGCAGTTTCCTTATCTGGAAATGGGATCACTTGGAGGTAGGGCTGACTTGAGGATTGCAAACTATGTATTTGTTTCAGGTGGGCCCCAGCAGAAAACAGCTCACTTAAATTGGGTAACTTGGGGAGAGTTTGAAGAGACTTTACCAAGGTCTGGGTGGGATGTAAGGACATCTCAAGGGATAGTGCAGGGCCCTAAGTGACAATGATCCCTGTCACCATCCCCAGGCCTGTGTGGGAAGGGCCACCTGGCAGGAGCTGAGACTGTCAGTGCAGGGAAGCAGCGGCTTCCCTTTACCACCCTAATTCTGAGCCCTGGTCCCAGGCTTTCAGCAACCTGCGCCCCAGAAGACTGAATGTGTGTCTCCCCTCCAGTGTGAGAGCAGCAGTGGCAGCCCCAGCCAAAAAGCAGCCTGTGGGGAGGTAAGCAGAGATTCACACTCTTACTCCAGCCTCCTTGCAAAGGCAAGCTGCTGATGCAAAACCAAATATCCAAAGCTCTCACCACCAGGACCTGAAAGCATCTTTTTCTCTTTTTATGCTCCGTCTCTCTCTACCCCCTTTCTTTTCTTTCCTCTATCTCTTTACCCCCCTTTCCACCTTCCTCCTCCTCCTTTCTCTTTTCTGTCCCTATCCTTCTCTCACAATTCCCCCACTTCCGGTCTTCCTTCACAGCCAACACCTTCACAGAACCACTCTCCAGGTAGAATCACCCTCGCTTAGGACTTAATATTGTGGCTCCGGCCCATGGGAGGAGGGTTTGCAGTTAGTTGTTTAGGGTTTAGGGCCCCAGTCACCCTGGGGATAGTGTCAAGGGCTCCGTGGGTGGAGAGGCTTAAGCTTCTATTTGCACCCCGAGTTCCTGGCCATCAGCGTAATTGGCCAGCATAGGGGTCCGCCTGCCCGACAGCCTGGCCTCCCAGGGATGGTGGTCAGCTCTGGAAATGGAGCAGCTGTTCTGTGTGTGCGCCGGGGAAGTGGGAGACCCGGCCAGAACGAGAGGCACTATTTCAGGTGACCAGTGAAGAAGGACAAAGAAGGATGGTTCAACTAGATGGAACCCGGAGTGTGCTAGGCATGGGGCATGGGTTTTCACATGTTTTATCTAATTCTCACATTGGCCCTACATGGGACTCCCATTTTATACATATTCTCCCCATTTTATAGATGAGGAGAGCAACATGGAGGGCCGGCTAAGGGCTCATGTCTGTAATTGGTCCTGTGAGGGAGAGGGAACAGGTCTAGTCCAAGTGAACAATTTTATTAGTCGGGCATCTACCGTGTGCCAGGCCCTGGGCTGGGTACGAAGGGCTGTTCTTGTCTCATAGAATTCCAGAAGAGAGGAAATGAAGCTGGTGGTCAGATCCCTGCGATGTCCGGGACTGGAAATGACTTAGGCCCCTTCTAGCAGCTTGACTCCCCCACTGAACAGATGGGTAACTGAGGCCCAGACGGAAGAAATGGCTCCCCAAGCCCCGTGGGGAGTCCTCTTATTCTGCCTCGCAACATTGCTTCTCCAGGATGTTTGTTTTGCTTCCAGGCTCCCCTGTTTTGAAGTTGATTTTTATTCCCTCACTTAATACACCAAAAACAGATCATTATCCTCCTAAGGTTTAAAAAGTAAGATTACTATTGGTAACACAAGTAATTAGCTTCCTTCTCGTGTTTCCTGACTTCCCTCTTGCCCCAACGACTGAGCTTTGGGGGATTGCGGAAGGTCAAAGCTGCTGCCCCAGAGCAGGGAATGGGGATGCTGGGAGCTGCAAATGCTCCAGGAAGGGAGGGCAGGGGGCTGAGGTTGGCTGTGGGGGGTCATGCGGATGTGTGGAATTCCTGGTTAGGGATGTGGGCCTGGTTCTGACGGCACTGGTAACGTTCTTCCCCACACTGCTCCCTGGACCACATCACTGCCCGGGGGGAGTAAAGTGACCGCCACCTCCAGGGACGATGCGTGGGTGGGTCAGTTGTGGCAACCTCTGAGCTCTTCCTATAGAGGCTCTCTAAGGGGTCCACATGTGCGCTCTGCATTTAAATGGGGGGTGTTTGGGTGTGTTTTAAATGTTCTGGAAGTAGGGTCCATAGATTTCATCAGGTTATTTTTTTAATGGCAGAGGGAAGGAAGATTGATTTGTTTTCTTATGTTTATTTTGTTATGAACTGTACATAAATAAGAGTATGTAAAGTGCATGTGTATAATGTAAAAGAAAAATAGAAAAAATGCTTGTGTGACGATCCTTCCAACTGAGACACAGGTCACTGCCGATACCTTACACGACACCCTGCTGGCCCTTCCTGATCGTGTTTCCCTCCTACCCCCAGATTTTTAAATCCCGATTTTTAAAAAAAATTACCATTCCCTTTCTTTATAGTTTTCCCACCGGTGAACCCGTGCCTAAACAACGCATTATTGAGTTGTGCTTGTTGTTGAACTTGGAATGTACTTGTGCTGTGTAAGTATTCAGACTTGGTTCCCAAGTGCCATGGTGCACAGTTCTGAGATCTGTCCTTGTCAGGAGTGAACCTGAGGTTTGTTCCTTTCCTCTGCTCTGCAGCCTCGCTTCACACAGCTCAGCCACAGTTCACTGGTTCCGGACACGAGGGCTGCTTCCAGGGTTTGACTTTTATGGACAATGTTCTCTGGACGTTCTCTTATCCGTGTGGAAGAGTTTGGCCCAGGAAAATAACTGGGAGGGGGATTGTTGGGTTATAGGGTGTGAGCACATTCAGCTAAACCATTTTCTAGAGTGTTTCTACCAATTTACATCGCCCCCGGCAGTGGATGGGAGTTCCAGTTCCACCAGAGCCCACCAGTGTCAGGCATCTTCACTGCCGCCAGTCTGGTGTGCGTGTGGATTGGCGATGCTATTGGATTTGCATTTCTTTGATGATCAGCAAGATGGAGTATTTTTTTATACACTTGTTGGCCATTAGGGTTTCCTTTCTATAAAGTGCAGTTCAAGTGTAAAACCCGTTTTTCTATTGGATTATATGTTATTTAATTGGTTGAGTCACATAGGGTCTTTGTTTGTTTTTGTTTTAATATATTCTAGACAGCAATTGTTTGCAATTATGTGAGTTGCAAATACTATCTTCTTTGCTTTGAACTTGCATTTATCACAGTTTCCAACGGTCCGTGACCCCAGGAAAAATTGGCAACCACTTACATTAGAGGTTCTATAAACAGGAAGCCCAAGAGCCAGAAAACCCCAAACTTTGGTGAAGCTCAATGATATTACAGCAAATTGAACCAGAAATCAAGAGTGTCACATTAAAAGTCAAGATTTGTAGCTTCTTTTGAAATATCAGACTGTCTGTCCCTGCAGCTCCTGCATCGGGGGGCTGCCAGCTGAGACACCGTGGGTACTCTCCTTCACCCCAAGCCCTGCCGCTTCCCAGACCCCGAGGGTCATTGCCATTCTCCCTCCTTGGGCTGCCCCGATGTTTTCTTTCACTCACCTGGTTTGTTGTGTATGTTACCTTTAGGCATTTGCATATTGTTAGCACCTGTCTCTCTGCACCCATCAGAGCGTACAGAGCTCTATCTACTCCTCTGTGTGTCGTAATTTCTGTTGTCATGTGGGTACTTCTGGGGGGGACAACCACTAAATCCTAAGCGAGAGGAAATTTCACCAGCTTTTCTGAGTGGGGTGGATCAAGGCCTGTGAGGACCTGGCTCCGGAAGGTGCACAGCATCGAGCCCCTGAAAGCACCTCTTCCTTGGCAAGTGCTTGGAGATGCCATTATTTGTTTGGGAGCACTGGTGGTGACCAGCAAATCAGACAGACATTGGTACTGAGTCATCTTCAGAGAGAGCTCATCAGCCCTTTTGATCTCCAGAAGCAGAGGACAGAGCGAGAGTCAGAGATATTTGGTTTCCTGTTTATCTGGGAATATTTTCATTTGCATCTCATTTACATCCATTATTGTGCTGAATCTTAAGGTCCAAACTCTGGGTGTCTGAGATTAAAAAAAAAAAAAAAAATCGTACAACCTGCTCTAACTGGATTCACACCTGACACATGAGGCTTGACAGGCCAGAAACCAGGCGGGCTCTTTGAGGCAGCGCATTTCTTGAGCACTTACTATGTACCAGCTGCTGTACTAGGAACTCCATATGTCTTATTTTAGCACTGTACACCATTCCACGTGGCATAGCAACTCAGTCTCCGTTTTTGGATGCAGAAATGGGAACTTGCCCAGGTTACCTAGCACGGCAGGGTAACACAGTGGTTACCCCCTCAGGCGCTGGAGTCGGACAGGCCTGTCTGAGGATCCCAGCTCTGGCCTTTGTCATCTGGGGGTTCCTGGACAAATCACTTACGGTTCCAGGGCTTCCACCTCCCCATGGATAAAATGGGAGTAATAACAGGGTTATCTCTTACAGTTTGTGTAAGGATGCACCGAGCTGTGTAAAACATTTAGTACAGGGCTCCCAACAGAACAGGGATGAGGAGAAGTGGGAGTTTAAAGTCAGTCTCATCTAGCTTCTCTGGGGCCCACTAAGCCTCCCACTAAATCACTCTCTTTCCCATCAGCCACAGGCACAAATTGTCAGCTTCCTGCCCTAACCTGCTGGGTGCCAACCTCTCCTTCTCACCCCCACTTCCAAGCCCCGTGGCCCTAACAGGGACACGCAGATGGCTGTGGGCTGGGCAGGCTTGTGTGTCTGTTTGCATTGCATGGGGAGGCTACCTGTGGGAGGCTTTGTGGTGGGGCTGTTTTCCCCTGGTGTTAGTCACTGCCTGTCCTCATGGGAGAAAAACTGGGCGAGGAGTAAACATTCAAGCTTCTCCCGGTATTTTCCATTATTTTTCCTCTCCTCTCTTTCTGAGCTGCTGTCCCATCAGCCTGAGGCCATTAGCCAGGAGGTGCATGAGGACCCATGTTCCTATAAATAGAGTGCTCAGTGGGCCTAGGATGATGCCGAACTTCCTGAGTGGTTCCAGGCGAATCTAGAAACTTGTCACAGTAAAGCTCTTTTTGGCCCTTCTCCTCTGCTCCCTGGCAGGCTGGGTTGGTTTCAGTTCCCTGAACTGCCTCTCCCAAGAGAGTGTGGAGATGAGAGTGGGCTTTGGGAGTCAGACCGCCTGGGTCTGAACCCTTGTGCTGTCACTCACTGGCTGTGTGTCCTTGGAAAAGTTATTGAGCTTCTCTGTGCTTCTCCTTATCCATAAAACGCAGACAATACTAGTAAATAGAGGGTGGTTGTGTGCATTAAATGGATCCATGGGTAATACTTAGAATAGGGCCCTGAGTGGAGCGAGCCCATGTTGGCTGATACTTTTGTTAGAGTGCAGTGTTGTTGTGCAAGAAACATGGGCTTTGGGTTCAAATCCCAGTCCCTCCACTGAGTTGCCTTGTGACCTTATGTGTCTCAGCCTCAAACCCAGAGCTTTGTCTGGGTTGCCTATCCTGAAGGGACCGCCTTCACGAGTGTGTGACCTGTGCCGTCACACAAGGCCCCGCGCTCAGATGCTCTCCTGTTGCCATCTTGAAATCTCTATACTTTTTTAACCAACAC
Source organism: Aselliscus stoliczkanus (assembly GCA_033961575.1). Taxonomy (NCBI): domain Eukaryota; kingdom Metazoa; phylum Chordata; class Mammalia; order Chiroptera; family Hipposideridae; genus Aselliscus; species Aselliscus stoliczkanus. The sequence continues at coordinate 122,035,897 of CM066736.1, forward strand.
TAATGGTTTCCTTTTCGTTTAGCACTGGGTTCTGCAAACCATGTTGCCTGTTTCTCTCTCCCATCTTGTGCCTCCCCCTGTGTACAGGGGCCCATTACTGGTCCGTTAGGAGTCACCCATGTGCAGAATTTAGGGGGCTCCTTTGGGCTCTCCCTCCCTAGCTGTGGCTGGATCCTCCCTGGGTTTCCTAGGCTCTGGGCCCCCAGGATACACGGGGGATTGCCCGCCACGGGTGACCCCTGGAGCTGTTTTCAGCAGAAACTTTTTGGCTTTGAATTCTGACCTGGGAGTGGGTTGATTTAGGCCATTTGTTGCTGTGGAACTTACCATATATTTTTCTGTATATTAGGTGATTTCAAGAAAAAAAAATCAATTTTAATAGCAACTATCAAAATCGTAAAAATCTGTAACTGGTGCCTTAGTCCTACTTTACACCTGGGTTTATAGGAAAGAAAGACAGGCAGGAGTTGCCCAGCTCACTGCTGCCTCCCCAGCACTGGGGAGGCGGAGAGGCATTAGGGGGAGGGGGAGGGGGAGGGGTGGGGAGGAGCGGGAGGGGAGGGAGTGGGCAGGGAGTTCATCCGAGTGGATGGAAGTCCTCCCTACAGCAGCTCTTTAGATCTAAACACTTTGTGTAATAGCGGGTTAATCTTTACACTGGAATATATTCTTTCATGATAATTATTAATTGTTTAGTAGTCAGTTCATTCTCATCATTGAAAATCCAAAAGGCACAAAGAGATATAGATTGAAAAGTCTCCCTCTATTCTTGTTCTCCCTCCTGGAGGCAACCAGTGTTCTCCGTTTTCCCCGTGCTTCCCAGGGATAGTTTCTTCACATTCCAGAAGAAATTATATTTATATTATATATTCATATATTTGTATTTGTCTATTTCCCCCATTCTGCTACAAATGGCCACATACAATGCCCACTGGCTGTGCCTTGCTTTTTCACAGTGTGTCTTGAAGGCAGATCCTTATCCATCCATATTGAGTTTCTTTGTTCCTTTATATGGTTGCACAGCAGTCTGTTTAGAGAGGCCCCCTAATGTATTTAACCAGCCCCCATTGATGGATGTGCAGGGTTTTTTCCATTCTTTGGAGACGTGAGTCTTTAACAAATTCTATTCTCCCTCACCCTGCTGTTGAAGCCCTTATTTAAAGGGACAATGATGCCAGTTCCCTTGCAAGCTCTGCCTCGTTATTCGGCTTTCCTTACCCACCATCAGTGATTTCCAGGTCCACTTGTTGAGACACAGGCCCTCTTCCCTTCTTCATTCTTCTCTTGTACCTTCCCTTCCCTTCTCCCAGAAACCTCCACGAATTCCACTTTGACTTCTCCATCTTCCCCAACTCCCACGTCCGGAACCTCAGCCTTACGTCCACAGCCCACCCCTGCCTACCTCTTTCCTTCCTCACTGCCACCTTCTGAGGCTGAGGCTCTGCCATGTTGGGCCTGGACCATGGCAGTACCTCCCCGCCTTTTGATGGATCCCATATCAGGTCACTCCTCTACCTAAAGCCCTTCCATGGCTGCTGGTGCTCAGGAGACAGAACCCCAGATCCTCACACTGCCCGTCTCCTCACTCGTGATTCTATAACCACTCGTGGGGCTCCTTCCTGTGTCTGAGCATGTGCACCCACTGTGCCTTCTGCCTGCAGCACATCCCCACCCCAGGCACCTTCTTTCGCCCTCCTAATGCCCATTCCCTTGATGTCTTGGCTTAGATGTGGAGGCCTGCCCTGACCTCCCATCTGAAAGCAGTCGTCCATCTATGCGGCTCTAGCACCACGCCTTGTTCGTTTCCTTACATCACTCATCACTATGTGTAATCATGCATTTACATATGTGTGTGTTTAATGTCTGCTTTTCCCACTAGAATAGAAGCTGCCTGAGGGAAAAGTATCTGTCTTCTTTGCTTCCATGTCTCTCTCTTGTCCTTAGTATAGGGCCTGATCAGCAGTTGTCAAATGAACGAATGTTTTTGAGTACTTGTTCTTCTTTGTCTGGTCTAGCGCTCAGTGCTGGGCAAAGTACGATAAGACCCACTGAAGGCCCAAATGGATACCAGAGGGGATGTGCACCGTCCTGGTAATATGACCCAGTGACAAACAGCTAACTCTATCCCAGGAAATCTAGAAGGATGAGGGGCATTTCATCAGTGAGGCAGATGGGTAAGGGAACTGCAGGAGGAATCAGCGGAGGCTGAGAGACAGTAGCATCCACAGCCTGTTTAGGGAGAGGGTGTGAACCCAGAGACCCTGGAACACACGTGTGTGGTGAGCTAGGAGGTGAGCTGGGATATTTCACGGAGGTCATACTGTGATGGGTCAAAGTGTTGGAATATATTTGCTGTTTTCTGTTTCTTTGTATCCTTAGCCCTTTTCTCATGCTGGGCATATGGTGGAAGTTCAGTGAAAAATACAAGATGTAAACTATCATTCTAGAGGTTACCTCAGTTTTACAGAAGAGGGTCCTAGATTTACAAGGGTCCTAGATTCATTGGTGACTTCCACCTTCTTATTCTCTGTTGTGATATTTATTGGAAGTTCCTTATATTAGTGGGGGAAGCTAACTGCTGTAATAAAGAGGACCCCCTCCCCCAATCCGGTACCATAAAGAACAAAGACATTTCCTTCTCATTTTTTGTCATAATTTTGGGTAAGCAGATCTCCTCACTCAGTTGTTTGGAGACTCAGATTCCTTCCATCTTATTTCCACCATTCCCTAGGATGTTGTGGCATCTTCATGGGTAAAGCTGGACCTCATCTATGTCCTGGTTGTAGACAGGGGAGGCAGGGTCAGCCCATTGTCTTAAAGGCACTGTCTCAAAGCACACATCCCTTTTGGTGATATCCTGTTGGCAAGGACTTGACCTAATTGCCCAGAGGGCAGAAAGTGCAGTTTAACTGGGCGGCTACCTGCCCACCTACAGTTCCATCACTCTGGAGGAAACAAGAACAGACGGTGGAGGACAACTCTCAGAAGAACCTGCTGGAGCAGCCGCCAGCAGCAGGTAGCTGGAGGCTGGGCTGGTGGGCGACGCCAGGGGTCTTGGGCTTTCATCACCAAGGGAGTGGAGCCATGGGCTTTGTCCCTGCTCCAAGCTGCCAGGAACAGGCCGCTGGGATTCCCCAGATCTCCACCCGCCCCTTTCTCTGCAAGATGCTCTCAGTGGTCGGGCCCTCCTCAGCCCCTCTCCTGCCTTTCCTTCCAGGCTGGTCATGACTCTGAGCCAGACCTGGACCTTGGCCCTGCTGCTCAGTAAAAAGTCTTGTCAGCAAATAAGCATTGGGGTTCCACACCCTAACAGCTCTTAGGGACTATGTAACAGGAGAAACTCTTTTAAGTACTTGAGAAGCACCTTTTAAGATGTAGGAATGAGTCACTCATTGTAAATCGTGATAATCCAGTGGTTAATACAGGATTGATTGTTTGTGTCTCCCCAAATTCGTATGTTGAATCCTAACTCCATTGTGATGGCATTTGGAGGTGGAGCCAATGGGAGGTCATGAGGGCAAAGCTCTCGTGAATGTGACTAGAGCCCTTATAAATGAAGCCTGAGAGAGGCCCCTTACCTTCCCCCCAAGTGTGGTTGACGCTAGAAGGGACAGTCTATAAGCCAGGAAAGGGACCCTCACTAGACACCGAATCGGCCGGCACTTGGACCCCACGGCCTCCAGAATGGTGAGAAAAATCACTCCTGTTTTTTATCAGCCACCCAGGCTGAGGTTCAGTTACAGCAGCCAGCCGGAACAGACTAAGACAGCCCCCCAAGACTCTTCCCGCCAGTTTTGCACTAGCCCCATAGGGGTCGCTGCATGCACCTGACAGTAATAAAACCACATTTCAAAGCTCTGTAATAGAAATCCAAATTGGACTTTTATTACAAATAGTATATAACCCCATGAATATTAAAATTAATAATAGCTAGTATTTATTGAGCACTTACTGTGTCAGGCACGACATAGCACCTTATGCAGTGCACTTTCTCGCTTAATCCTTACCACGGAAAACTATTTAAAGATGAGGAGGCTGAGGCTTAGAGATGCCAGGTGACTTGACAAAGGCCACACAGTTAGGACAGAACAAAGCTAGGGTTTGATCCCAGCGCTGCCTGACTCCAGAGCCTTAGAAGCTGCTAGCCTAAGCATCGTGGAAATAACTTTGCCCAAGGATCTACACATTTTCTTGATCCTCACAGCACCCCTGGTTTGTCTCTCCCCCCATTTCAGTTGAAGAGACGGAGGCACAGAAGGTCAAGTACACACGGCTCAGGACTCCCTCCTGCTCCTGCAGAGACCAGGGGCCATTCCTGCCCTTTGGGAAGGGCTCCCATGTGGGTGGGCAGCCTTCTCAGACCCTTGGAACACCCTACCTTGCTGGCAAGGGAGCCACTGGCCACTTTCCCCCCTGAGGAAAGCAGGACCCTGCTGCCCCCACAGGGATGCAAGAAATTGCTTCCCCGCTCCAGCTCCTGTCCACGTCCACAGCCTCCTGCTTTGCCACTCTCACCTCCTCTTACCCATCCAGGGCTGAGGACTTCCTCCTTGTCCCCTGCCCCTTCCATCCCTTACCTTGCTCTTCCTTTCCATCCTTTTTAAGCAGCACCCTCACCCTACCCCAGATCTTTCTAAGATGTTAGCAAACCTGATAATGTCACTTTCTGCCCAGAAACCTTTCATGTTCTCATTACCTGCTGAGCAAAGCTGCTATGTGGCACCTGAGGCTCTGGATGACCTGCCTTTGCCTCCCTGCCAGGCTTTTGCCAATCACCTCCTCTGCCACCCCCACTCCCCAGTCCATTGGGTGCTCCCCCAGCTGTAAATAAAAGGGGATGGGGTACAAGGAGAGCCTGCAGTTATGCAAACTTGGAAGATTCTGTATTCTCTGAGCCATCCCAGGAATTAACTGAATCTTCCCCGTTTTTGTTGGACCTGGAGGAAAATAGCAGCCACATTACCGTCCTGCAGACCATCCCATCTGAACAATCTCCTACACTTGCCCAGTGGGGCCCACTGCCTGCCCTGCACTTGCGCGCCTCACACCCTTGTTCCTGCTGTCCCTCCCCATCCCACCCCCAGCCCAAATGCTCTCTCTGACCCCCTCTCCCTATCGAAACATTTCAAGGCCCAATTCAAAAGCCATGTTCCCTGTGAAACCTTCCTGATTTCACCCCAACTGAACCCTCACCATTACGGGCTTCTCCCTGCCTTCGAACTATAAAGCCAGCCAGGATGTGAGGTCACATGTGGTCTGTTCTTATCTCCTCCCTGAACCGTGGGCTTCTTAAGGCAAGGAAATGAACCTCAGTCTCCTCCTTATAACTCAAGCAGGGCCTGGCACATTACAGGTGCTCTGCAAACATTCCTTAAACAAGAGCTAAAAAAGGAGATGCAAGCTGTACAGGGCTAAGACCCCGGCTTCCTCAGACCAGCCCCAGCTCTGGTTCTCATGGCAGCCACTGCTGAGGGCCAGCCTGGCTGCAAAGCCCCAGGACAGCCTGGCCTGGCTCTCTGAGTGTGATGGATAGGTCCACAGGCTTCCCAGGAATCTCGAGAGCAGGCAATGGGGACTCCACTTGCCACCATGACAGGATCCGCACATACAGTCTAGGTGTCCCTTGGAGAAATATGTCATCTGTCATCTGTAGACAGTGACAGACAAACCCGGGATAAGTCTCCCTCAATTATAGCACACTGCCTCCATCCTTTCCTGAGCCGGGAACTTTCCAAGTTTTTGTCAAAGACCAGAAGGACAGCGCGATGGGGGCCATAGGCAAGTACCAGACCCAGGTCCCAAGCCCTGGGGCTTGCCCACCAGGTAGGCAGTGGGAATGAGAGAAATAGGGCCGAGTGCAGAGTTCATGGTCAGCTGACAGAGCCCTGCCCTGTCTGGAGGGGGCGCCCCGCTCAGAGCTAGCTAATGAAGCCCAGTAGGAAGTGGGAAAGCCAGACTTTCTGATTTATACATAAATCTCCTGATTTTGAAAAAAAAAAAAGGTTCAGAAACTTTTTAACATAGGTGAAAGCCACCGATCAGTCATGGGTTAAGTAAATAATGTCGAATGTCAGGAGCATGTATCCCAGTGTCACTCTTACGAGCATTACGGAGTTGGGCGCAGGTGGCTCACCTTGGAGGTGAATGCTGGGTGTGCACATGGGAGGGGCTGGTATTGGTACTGTGGGTGCTGGTACATGGTGGGTGCTGTTATGTTACATGACTATCTCAGGGTCGTACATCAGTTCACCATTCATATGTTGGTACAAGAAGTATGTCCCTCTGGCTTGCCTGGTGCCAGCCCTTTTTCTGGCACCCTGCTCCCCTCTCACAGGGATGCCACCCTGTCTCTCAGGGCCTGTCCAGGTGACACCATGGAAGCCCCTACTTCAACCTCTAGGCTATAAGGATGGGGCCAAAGTATATTCTAGTGCAGGGTATAAGGGTGTACAGCCCTCAGTCAGGAGCCATAGCACAGAGTCCTGGGTCCCCGCCCACCACAGACCCCTCCCACACTCAGCGGCCCCACCTGCCTGTCCACTCAGCCTGCTGGCCACAGCCATGCTCCACCTCAGTCATGCTCCCTAGAGAAGGTGCTTGATGCAGTCTGCTCAGCGAGCCGGCGGGGAGGGGCCTGAGACAGGCCTGCTGCTGTTACAAATGACTCTTCACCAAGCTGGTAGGGTGCTTGGAAGGAGGCGGCTTGGGCTACCGCATGCACCGGCTCGGTCATTCCTCTCTTCCTCTCCCGGTGGCAGGGCCCTGGCGCAGCCTCCCCTGCCCCCAACCAGCCTTGGTGCTGAGAGGATCGGGTGCTGTGTCCTCTCACCCTGATCACTCCATCCCCAGCTCCATGCTTAGGGGAGTAGAGGAGAGAGTGCACACCCAGCCTGGGACCATGGCAAATGGGCCCGGGGTGAGGGCCCTGGCTCATCCAGTTACTAGCTGTGTGATCCTGAGCAAATTGCTTCAACTCTCTGTGCCTTAGTTTACTTCTCCATAAAATAGGGATGATGGTGTTGTGATGGCAAGAAACACACAGGCCTAGAGTAGCCTCAATAAATGTTTTCTTCTGCCCTCCTGGCTGCCCACAGGCCAGCATTCCAGGCAGGCGATGGGGCTGGGGCAAGTTGGGAGAGTCTCTCTCTCTCTCTCTCTCTCTCTCTCTCTCTCTCTCTCTCTCTCTCCCTCTCTCTCCCCTCCCCCTCCCCCCTCTCTGTCCCTCTCTCTCCTTCTCTCTCCTTCCTTCCTTCCTTCCCCTTCCCTTTTCTCAGAGCAACAGAATGTTTCCCTCTCTTAAATGGACAGGGCACAGTGAGCTGCGTTCCTGACCTGCTTCTAAAAGGCAAAGTCCCTTTGGTAGTTCCCTTCAACAGGCCCGTACACCATTCTCCTCCCTCCTCCCTCCATCGTCACCTTTGGGCTCACACCTGAGCCTTTTTCTTAAGGACATGCACCCTGACCACCCACCCTGGGCCAAATTTCTAACTGCTACTGGAATAAAGGCATGTCTGAGAGTCAGCCCTGCTCCTCCCAACTGGGTACATGGGACATGTTCCGAGGCCTGTCTGAGCCTCACTCACCTTTAAGGCCAGCATCATACCCCTCACAGGGCTGCCAGGAGGATTAAAGCAAGTGACATTCCTAATACACTTAGGTCAGGGGTCTTCTGTCCTGTCCCCTACTCCCATAAATGCCTCCTTTCACCTGTGCAAAGGCAGAGGGACCCAGCTGGATGCCCAGCAAGAGCTCCAGAGCCTCCTGACTCACTGGACATTGACATGGTGGCCTGTAACAGACCTGCTTCCTGTGGGGTGGCGGCCTCACTGGTGGTCCAGCGTGCCCTGGTCAGAACGAGTGTCTGGCCTTTATCGGATTTCCTTGCCCTTCTCACCCTTCCAGCCCCCATTCCCAGGCTTGAAAAATGACATGGTCTCACTGATTTTGTCTCCCATACCCCATCCCTTCCCTGCCGGTCTTCTCCATGGGGACCTGCTGTGCACAGAGAAAGATGAGCCAGATGTTAAAGGGGTGTTCCCTTCTTATGTGTTCAGCCCTTTGGGGTGTTTGATCTCTGGCTTAACAACTTCAGCCATTTTTCTTAAAAGAATAGGAGAGATTCAAATGGAAAAAGAGGGAAGGGGACAAAAAGTGAGAAAGGCAATGAGATAAAAAGAGCCAGAGACTCAAAAGAAGACAGACAGAGGGAGACAAAGAAAGAGAGAAAAGGAGAGAGGGAGGGAGAGAGAAAGGGAGGGAGGGAGGGAGGGGAGGGAGGGCAGACAGAACAGGGAATACCTTTTAGAACCACCCCTGGCCTCCTCTGGGGCTCTCCCCCCACCTCCAGCCCTGTCTCCTCAGCCCCAGCTGACTGGCAGCCTTGCAGCCACCATACCAACTCTGAGAGATCACGCCCTCCCTGTGGAGGTGACAGCCTCCCACTCAGCATGACAGGGCATCTGCTGCAGACTGAGGAGCCTCTGACAGGAGCTGGGATGAGCAGCCTTGTGGTGCAGAGGGTTGGCTGGCAGGGGACAAATGGGCTGCCTGTGGGGAGCCAAGAATCCCTGCTCCCTCACTCCTGGGTCTGAGCAGCCTTTCAGGGGCACCCCCGGGGAGCCAGCCGTGAAACCCTCGCTGAGCATTAACACGGCATTTATTTTCTGCTCTGCCTCTCCCTTCTCCCTTGCCTCTCCCCTCCTTTGTCTCTGGTTTTCGATTTCCTATTTGAGAACAGTTCCAGCCTGTGCCACGGCTGAAATCCCAGCCCCTGTAACCAGCAAGCTGTTTTGAGACTGTGAGTCAGAGAGACCAGCACTGGTTTTTATTAAAGGCAGAAGGGAAATAACCTGATTTTATAAAAGCAAAGCACCTTCTTATAAGCCAAGTGTTCCATGGGATATCTAACTGCCTGAGATAATATTTTAAAACATGCCCATACACGCAACAGCCCCCAACCCCTTCCCAGCCTCTGGTGGGAGTGTCAAACCTGCAAGGTTTCTTTTCTTCTTCTTCTTTTTTTCCCCTGGCTAAATGTTTCTAGGTCACATCCATCCTCCCCTACTGAGAGCTCCCATGCAGGAAACGCCATGAATTCCATTCCAGCCCCTGAGCCTCCACAATTAATGGGATCACTGGAAACCAACCAGGAAGTATGCTGGGGGAGAGGGGTCTCATCCCTCTGGTCTCCAGGCAGAGAAGCTTCTAGCAGATGGGAAGGTCCTGGGGCTGCCTCTGCTGTTGACACTGATCCTGGCTCCCTGGGGATGGCAGTCCTGGGGCCTCTTTCTCTCCCTACCCCACTGCCCTCTGGAACTGTCTCTTTGAATAATTCTCCTCTCCTTGAGTCCATTAGCGTTCTCCGGCAGGCTCTGCCAAGTTCAGCTGCATCTCCTTGTCTAGTTTATATTAGAAGAGAAAGCTCTGGCATGTTTTCCCCTCACCTGAGGAAAGAGATGCTTCTCTTTTTCAAGACAGCCATAGTCTTTGATGAAGACCAAGAAAGACCTAAATTATAATGAAATGCAATCATTCGAAATGATATTGCCCAAGAGCGCTGCCAGCTGCCTTGTGAAAAGGGCTTGGCTTACCAGCAGAAAGGCAGCTGGCCACAGGGACCTGCCCTGTCTGCCTTTTGCTGGTCTGTTTGCAGCTTGACTCCTGCCTGTCCCCTCTCCCCTGCCTGGACGATGACAGTAGCCAGTCAGTATAGTAGCTTCCCAACTGGTCTCCCTACTGCCTGTTCCCCTCCCCGCTTCTGACGTGATTCCTCCTGCTCTGGTCCCATCCCTTTCCTCCTCCAAGGCCGCAGTGGCTTCTAAATGCCCCTCCTCCACAAAGCCCTCCCAACACCTTCCAGGTGGGATGATGGGCTGTACCATCTATTTGACCTCCATGTGGCTATGTCTGTGGCCCAGTAAAAAACCTACTTCACCCTTTTGGCCTGGGCTTATCATTACTGGTATACGTAACAGAGGAGAAATAAAACAGCCCCTGTGAATAAAGACCCAGTCTGTGCCAGGTACAGATGGAAAGCTACCTTGAAGTCACACAGACCTGGGTTCAAAGCCTTGCTCTGCCACTTACCAGCTGAGTGCTCAAGGGCAAGGTCACTCACCTATTTGAACCTGCTTCCCCATCTGCACATGGCGCTAACGATGTTGATAGGACTGCTGTGAAGGTTGCAGAAGCCGTAAAGCACGGCCATGTGTAACTGCTCAATAAGGAGAAGCTGCTGTGCTTTGTTTTGTATTCCTTGTAATGAGAAAGATATCAGCCTGGTTTTGTGGATGATGAAGTGGCTGTGTTTGAAAAACACCTGGGGAACTTTTAAAACTACAGATGTGCACCCCCCACCCCCCACCCCACCATCCCTTCCTGGGGTTTAGCCAGGTATGCGTTTGGTCAAAGACCCCCCCTGTCTGGACAGGATGAGAACTGCTGCACAAAGAGGTAAAGAAGCAAAGGCCAGGTGGGGCCTCACTGATGTGGAAGAAGAGCCCAGGAGACCGGCTTTTGGGGGTGCAGAGGAGTGGGTGGGAGTGAGGGGCCCAGGGCAGCCCCTCACTGTCCACACTGATCGACAGGAGTGGATTGGGAGGGGTTAGCACCTCATCTTGCTGTTGTCCCTGGGCACCCCCAGCGCAGGGGAGCACCCCGCGGGGCCAGAGAGGGTGGGAAGGCTCCAGGGAAATGCAAGCTCTCCGACCTGCCCACACACAGGCTGGTGACCTCAGCACCAGCCTTCTAGTCAGGGTGGGGGAGCTCAAGAAAAGCTGGCAGCTAATTGAGGTTGTCAGGAACAAAGACTCACTTTCCACCATTGAGAACAGAAGGTAAAACACCTTGGAGTTAATTAACTTCCTGCAAGATGGCTGATACCACGGGTCTTACAGCTGCCTGGGGTCTCGCTCCAACTTCCTAGGAAAGGAGATTATGGTGGCGGAATGAAAAACATTCTCAAAACCACCCCTTCCTTCCCTGGTCACACACCCGCTCATTCATTCATTCAGTCAGCAACAAACGTGTATTAAGTACCAGGCTCCATGCTAAGGACATAGCATAGCGGTGACCAAGAGGGCTTCCTGCTCCCGTGGAGCTCAAAATCATTCATTCGTTCACTTATCCGTTCAACCAGCCCATGGCAAACAGCTCTCAAGCGAGCCCTTTCTGCTGTGTCCAGTCGCGTTATTTATCTTTCCCCGCACATCCCCCTCCCCCTCCCAGACCTGCCTTCTCTTACCACCGACCTCCAGCACCTCCTCCCCCAACCCCACCCGCAGCTGAAGGGCTTACATTGGTTTACTTAGACTGTGGAAGCAATGGGAAGAGACCTTCCGCAAGCTCCTGCCTGCCCAGGTCCCCACTTTCCAGGACTTGTGCCCGAGTCCTCTGCCTTCCCTCCTGTGACTGGATGGACTGTCCCTGAGCCTAGGGCCACCCAGCTGTGTGCTCCGGACCCCAGCCACTCAGGCTCCCTGGAGCACATTGCCCAGAGATTTTCTCTCTCTACTGGATTGTCCCCTCTGGCACACAAACATGCCATTATCTCTCCCTTCCTAGAAAATTCTAAAACACCTCTGGACCCCACTGTCTTCTCCAGTACTACTGCATTCTGTCTTCCGCTCCAGAGCAAAACACCTATTAAAGTTCTCTGTGGGCTGTGACCAGTTCCTCTCCACCCATCTTTCATCCCACTCCAGTCGGCTTCCATCCCCACCACGCCAGTGAGTCTGCAGTCCCCAGACACTCCGTCACTCCCCTGTGCTCATCTTACTCGACCCAGCGGCAGCATGTGACGTCATTGATCACCTCCTTTTTAAATCATTGATCACCTCCTTTTTAAATCGCTCTTCATTGGGTTCCCAAGGTGCCTGGCTTCCCTGGTTTTCTTCCCATCTCACTGGTCACGACTTCTGGCCTCCTTTGTTGGTTCCCCTCTTCAATCTCTTAATGTTGGGGTGTCCTTTGCAAAAGTCATTCCTTGGGCCTCTTTTATCAACATTCACTCCACGTGTGATTTTAAATAGTGTCTCTATGCTGACAGCTCCCACATTTTTATCTCCAGCTCAGACCTTGTCCCAAACCCAATTCAAATATTAAACTATCCAACCAGCCTCCCTTTTGAATTGACAGGTCATGCCTAACATGTCCAGATTCCTGATCTGTCCCATGATTCTACTCCACCCATAGCCTTCTCCAACTCAGTTAATGACAGCTCCAACCTTCCTCTTTGCTCAGACCAAAACACCTTGCTCTTCTCTTTTCTTCACATTCCTCAGGAAATCCTGTTGACCCCACCTCCAAAATGTACCCAGAATCCCACCCACCCCTTCACCTCTGCTGCTGCCACCTGGTCCACGCCAGCACCTCTCGCTTAGGTTTCTGCAGTGGTCTCTCACTGGTCTCCACACAGCAGCCAACGTTTCTGTGTTACATCCGCCTCTCGCTGAAAACCCTCCGGTGTTCCCATCTCACTTGGAGTAACCCTGACCCACAAGGCTTTCTCTGATCCCGATCCCACCACTGCTTGGCTTTCCTATCTCCTTCTCTTCTCCTTTCTTGATTCTTTCCAGGCATGCTCCCTCCTTAGGGCTCTTTGAACTTGCTAGTCTCTCTCCCTGGAACACTTTTCACACAGATACCTACATGGCTTATTCGGTCACCATCCTCACCTTTGCTCCAAAGTTACCTTCATGGCAAGGCCTTCCCTGAGCAGCCCGTTTAGAACTGCAGTGCCTGCCCCACCTATTCCCTCTCTCTTCTCTCCATGTTCCCCTTTGCCATAGCACTGACTACCATCAGACATGCTATATATTTATTTGTTCTTCATTTCCCCCTACAAACATGTGGGTCAGTGCAATAGGTTGAATTGTGTCCCCCCAAAAGATATGTCCCAAGTCCTGACCCCCTGTGGCTGTGATTTGACCTTCTCTGGAAATAGTCTTCACAAATATAATTAAGTTAAGGATCTCAAGATAAGAGCATCCTGGGTTTGGGGGTGGACCCTAAGCCCAATGAATGGTGCCACATCAGAGAAAAGAGAGAGAGCCTGAGGCACAGAGCCGTGGGTCCTGTGAAGATGGAGGCAGAGAGTGGAGTGATGCTGACTCAAACCAAGGAATACCCGGGGCCACCAGGAGCTCGAAGAGGTAAAGAAGGATTCTCCCCTAGAGCCTTCAGAGGGAGCGCGGCCCTGCCAACACTTTGATTTCAGACTGCTAGCCTCCAGATCTATGAGACAATAAATGTCTCTTGTTATAAGCTGCCAAGCTTGTGGTCATTTGTTGTATCGGTCCTAGAAAATGAAAGCAGGATCTTGTTTTTGTTCCCTGCTGCCTCCCAAGCTCTAGCACCATGCCAGGCAGAGTGGGTACTCGGCACCCACATGTTGAATGGCTGAATGAAAGTCCTTCCACATAGCACAGTGACAGCACTGAGAGAGACACAGGACAGGCATCGTGTGTCCCCACCCTCCACTCTGGGAAGCAGCACAGAGCCAAGACCCCCAGAGACCCAGGTCTGAGTCCCAGCCCTGGGAATAAGCAGCTGGAACCTGCATACCCCCATCCCTTCATTTGCAAGGTGAGGGTGAAAGCTTGCCTCCCAGTGTAGGTGCAAGAATTAAATGTAGTAGATGCTGCTTGAATGCTACTTTCCTTCCCCCACCCCTCACTGACCTCCTAGTCTCTAAAATAAGGGAAACACCTGTGCTTGTCTGTCTTGGAGAACCATTCTTGACAGTTTTTTATCAAGCACTATTTAATGATAAGGGTAATGTCCGTTCTATGTTGTTAAGTCGGAAAGAAGCTGGTTACAAAATTGCATGTGCATTAGCTATGCTTGTCACAAGTGGGCATGAAAGTAGAGCCCATTACCAGAAAGAAAATCTTAGTCAAGTGCCCAGAGCCCAGCGTCCAAATTGCTCTTCGCTTTTTCCGTTGACTTTCATCTCAGGCCATACAGACTCTCCCTGGCATGGGCACTGGCGGGGGGGGGGGGCCCTCTGGCCTTCTCTCCCTCCTTCTCATTCCCATCACCCCTCAGTCTGCTCAGTTCTTTTATTTCCTTCTGTAATGCTTTATAAATTTCTCCATAAAAAAAAAAAATTGGGCACATCTTTTGCTAGGTTTATTCCTAGGTACCTTTCAGGTTGACTTGCTGTTTTGAAAGGAGTTTTTTTTTTCTATTACAGTTTTGTTTGTTATTTGTTTGTTTTAGAGGCGTCTCCTTTGGGCCACAACTTCAATGTTAGCTCTTCCTTGGAGCAGCGTCTGATACCCCACACCCTCCCGGCACCATGAATGTCTCCTTCACAGCTCTCACAGTTTTTATTTTTGTTCATTTCCTTTCTTTATTTGTGCACATTTTACGAATGCAAATTACTCATTCATGGCGGTCTCCTCTAGAGGTCGGTGAGGTTTAGAACAGGGAAAGGGCCTGTCTTCATCACAACTGGAAACCCCAGGATTTAGCGCCTTGCCTGACATGCAGCAAGTGCACATAAGTGGGTGTTGGTTGAGTCGTGTGCTGCTCCTGGGTAGAGGAACCAGGGTTAGTCACCTCACTGCTTTATGCTCCAGCTTTTCCAGTGACAAAGGACATGGCTTCTGGGTTCTCTTCCATTGCTACAACTTTCTGGTTTTATGGGGAGAGGGCTAGGAAGGGCAAGGAGCAAGGTATAATTTAGTCCTCACAACAAGCTGAATAGGAAATACTATTATTGTTTCTATTTTACAGATAAGAAAACTGAGGCCCAGGGGGACTGATTCATTTGCCCAAGATCACACAGCCAGGAAATACCAGAGCTAGATTTCAACCCAAGACACCTGACTCCAGAGCCCAGCTCATAACCACTGTGCTAAATGGGTTTCCAAATGCTCACCCATACACCATCCATCCAACACCCCAAAAGTCTTTTTACCCATCCTTCTACCACCCCCCACCTACCCTCCCACTCTATCCACCCAACCCCCATGCATCCTCCACTTATTCTCTACCTTCTCATCCATCTTCATTCCCAACCAGTTACCATTTCCAGGTACCCACAAATCCATTCATCCACTTACTCTTTTTTTGCACTACCTACCCATCCATCCATCCATCCATCCATCCATCCATCCATCCATCCATCCATCCAACAACTATTTACTGAGCACCTTCCATGCTAAGTGCTGATGCTTAGAGATGAATGATACTTAGTCTCTAACATCAAAGGGCTCACTCTTTTGTGAGGGGAATCTGGGAAATGAACCAGGGAGTGACCCAATGTTTTAAGTGCTAAGGAGGAGCGAGCCCAGGATGCTATAGACACATGAGAAAAGGGCCCTTGACCTAACCTGGGGAGGTCCAGGAAGAATCCCTGAGGACTCAGAGGCTGACTTAGATGGGTCAGAATGACCCAAGTGGAAAAGATGAGAAATGGCCTTCCAGGTAGAGGGACCCTCTTATGCAAAGTCCCCAGTTGTTTTCTAACTCCAATAGGACAGGATGGGGGATGGTCCCCTTCTCTCTGACAGATTGCGGGGACAGGACAACCAAGCCATAGCCAGCCCCCTCTGAGTTCCTCAGTGTGAATAGGTCCAGCCAGGGGCTGGCCAGAACAGGGCTTTTAACCAGTATCTGAGCTGAGACTCAGGGCAGCTCTCTGGAAAAGAAACGCACTGGCTGTTTGGCTCCCCTCCGTCCACCCTACCCCCACCCTCTATAGCCACCCTGCCTTTGCTATTCTGTGCACTTTCCATGTATTTGCAAGTTCTGATTGAACAAACACTGGCTGGGGCTCAGTGAACCCACATAATTGTGTGCCCGTCAACAGTACACGTGAATTGGAGAGCTGTGGAGTCCGCAGGACGGGTCACAAGGGAGATGCCAATTACTCCATGTCCCTGTTTGAAAGGCGCCCGCTCCTAGAATCCTAACTGGCATTAAAACGTCCTGTATTGGTCCATGTTATTGATTTTCCTCCCGCCTCAGTTGATGGGCTCGTTAATTGACAATTACCTCTTTCCTTGCGTTGGGAGTATTGACAACAACCACCTGAAGTGTTCAAGTTTCCTTTGAGCTGAGCTAAACCTGTGCCTGTTTAACCTATAACAAGTCTCAACAGGCAACTCTGGGGAGCTGATGTCTCCAAGAAGGAACCAGTGATGCTGGGGGTGAACCTGGGTCCTAACGGATGCAGACTTGGGCATGGAGAGTGCTGGGGCCTTGGCATCAAAGGCCAAAGGGCTGAGGGTGGAGCTGAGTGGAACTGGGTAGAGACTGGGCTTTTATACCCAATCCACATTTGGCTACAGTGGACAGTGACGGGGGGACTGACCATTTACTGAGCACCTACTATGTTTCAGGTACTTTTTTCTTAATTGCATCCCCCCCCCATAAACTTTTAATATTACAGATAAGCTATATATCTATAATGTGCTTTGTACATTAAAAAGTAAGATTTTATTTGCTACCCCCCCAAAAAAAATCAACTGTTACACACTTGGGGGACAATATTGCCACCACTGAGAACATACGATATAGAGAAACTAAGGCAGGAGCCCAGGCATATAGACTTAGTGGAGGCGGGTTCTGGACAGTGGAACTTGGTCCAGAGCAAAGGTTTGGGCAGCAGGTTTGAGTTCCAGTCTCTGCTCTGCTACTTACGGTTTGAATTAACCTCTCTGAACCCCAGTCTCCTCATCTGTTAAATGGAGCTAGAAACAAGACTCAGCTTACATCAGATGGTAGTGATACTTCAATGAGGCAACACAGGTAGGGTGCTTAGCCTGTAAAAGCTCTCCATGAATTATAGTGGCGGCCACTATCGTCATGACTTCCGGAACCCACTGGCTGGTGGGCCGAGGTTCCTGGCACGTCCCCTGCTCCCTAGGGGCACGGACCAGGTCTTATTCAGCCCGGTGATCCAAGCCCTGGCCCTTGCTGCTGTGTGACCCACCATCTCCTGGGCAGGTTTGCTCTGACGCGAAGCAGGCACAGCAGCAGGAAAGGGTCAGGGATGACGGGCTGCCCACAACCACCTGGGAGCCATGTGTTCCTCTGGGAACACCATGTCCAGCCACCAAGAGGAAATGGCCGTTTTAGCCTCTGCAGCTGTCTGAACGACTTGAGAGGCTCCCCCTACCCTCCACCTCTCTCTTGCGTTGCCTTGACAGATCATCTGCCTGAGGCTGACCTGAGGTACCCCAGAAGTTGGGCATGTTTTGCTTAGATGAGTGAAAACTCTGTTGGCCAATGCCTGCGGGACAGGGCTCAGAGGCGGGGTTCTGGCCAGTGCCAGTCCCTGCAGCAGCTCGGCCTGGGGATCAGGAGCTGACCTGTCTGGAAGGCCACGCCCCAGAGCCCAAATCTTAGCAAACCTTCCCCAGAGCTTTGTCCTGGGAGGTGGCTTGAGTCTTGCTAATATCAAGAGGATCCTCGCCCATTTTTGAAGAGCGAAAGATTTTAAGTTCAAATGCAGCAAAGAGGTATTGTCTCCAACCCCCTTGTGCTGGCGTGCCCCTCTGCCATGCAGCCTCTTTTAGATTTGTAGGCTTCGTTGTTACACTGTCACAGAAAACCACTTCATCACAAACCAACCCAGTAGGCACAAGCTGCAGACTGACTTGGTTTGGTGCACTGGTTTCCAATTATTTTTAAGCTGTTTATCCCTTTCTTCAAATGAAATCTTATGTGGAAACCCAATTGATATATAAGAGAAACAAATATCTATAATGTGTAACAGGGACAGAAATGAACCCATGTGTGAATATCGCCCATCTCCTCCCATCCCATGCTTCTTGCTTTCTAGACAGCCCTTCAAGTGCTCTGCTCTGTGTGTGCAGCCACTATAGCCAGTGAGAAAAAGAAAAATAGAAGAAACCCAAAACCTGCTTGCTCATCATCCCTACAGCTCCCCACCCCCTCCTCCCCAGAACCCCAGGGCACAATGGGAAAGTGTCTACTTGGTGTGAGGTGGGTTCAAATCCCAGCCTAGCTCTCACCAGCCGCGTGATGAGGGTCAAGTTTCTTCACCTTTCTGAGCTTCCATTTAGTCATCTATAAAACAAGGAAAAGAATCACACTCATCTACCTCTCTGCATTGCCAGGAGGGCAGTCCAGATTTGCGGACGTCAAAACAAACCCTGAAGGGCTGTCCTGTCCTGGGAACTGGAAAAACACCTTGTTAAGTTTTGTGTCCTTTTGTTTTTTTAGGGTCACAGGTGGTAGAAGCAGACCTTTCATTAACGGTCGAGGTGGCCAAGCCCTGGAAAATTCAAACTGCTTGTGTGTTTTTTTGCTTGGGAGAAAAAAAAAAAAGTCTAGTGTTTTCTTTCTCCACTCCATGGAGCAGCCCTGCTCTGTGCTCTGTTCTGAACATTTGGTTCTCTGGGTCTAAAACCACTCTGAGTTTTCAAATGGTTCCTGTTCTGATTTTGTCTGTGAAACGTGTCTCTGCAGACAAGCAATTGTAGCCACCGGAGCTGCAGCGTGGAGGCTCCTTCAGGGGCTTTGCTGGGATTTAGAGCAGGATGTGGGGGGCACCCGACCACCACCAGCACCAGTTTTAGGTTCTGCCCAAGTGTCCCCCTCCCCTGGATTCCCTTCCATGATGCCGGCCTTTCCAGGCAAGGTGACCGTGGGAGGCAAAGGGCCCTCAGTGTGCAGAAGGGGCCGGTGGAGAAATTGATGTCTCTTGGACATGCGTCCTGGGATGCCTGGAAGGGGCCCGGTTTAGTTTTCATCCCACTCACAGTGAAGGGGGCTGGGAGAGGGGTCCCAGAGAATGGACCTGGAGCCCTGCACTGCCTAAAAACTGGGCGAGGAATGCTGGTGGGGCCAAATCAAAGCTCTTTGCTTTGACAGTTTGGAAGGGAAGACCCCAACACGGCACCAGTGACTGCCGCAGGAGTCTCCTGCCACCAGCCCCTGCCACCAGTCTCCTTCTACATGACATCCTCAACTGACTCTGTAAGGCAAGGGCAAGTGTCCCCTTCTATAGATGGGACACTGAGGCCCTCCTCCCTAAGACCCACAGCTGTGGCAGAGCCAAATGCCTTGAGGAGCCTATTGTTTAGGGAAGTGGGGGAGACACTGGGAAGGAAGGTTCACAGGGGCTGGCCGGGTCTCGGAATTCATGTGTCCCACAGAGGTCAAGGTGAACTGCACCAGTTGGCTCAGCTGACTGGCAAGGAGCACCGTCCACGCAGCCCTCCTGGCTTTGAGGGCCTCCTGGGGGCCCACTGTGCTGACACGGGGAGGCAGGGGTGAGGAAGGGCAGGCCCGTCCCCGAGCAGAGCACCGCCCACAGGGTAGAACAGGCCGCAGGAGGAAGTGGAAGGCAGTGTGGACCGCGCTTTTACAGAGGTGTGTGTGGAAGGCTGTGGGCAGGAGGAGCTGCCAGGGGATCGGAGAGGCCATTGGTGCCCAGCCAGGAGAACCGCCGGGAGGAGGAGGGCTGGGGCTGGGGTAGCAAAGCTCTCGCCCACAGAATGACGGGGCACACAGTGTGTTGTTGTTGTGTTCCATAGTTGACTTGCTAGATGGGAGGTTTCACGTTGCTTCGTTCTTCCTTCAGGTGTGACCTTAGTTGGGGCATGGTCTTCCCCTTCGTGCTGCCACCATCGCTGTGGGTGCCCAGGGAGGGGGAAGGCTTTCAAGTGTCCTAGACTGTGAGACTCGGAGATGCCCATTCAGGGTGGGTTGGAAGAGGGCTTGGCAACCTCTGGGCACTAGTGGATGCCACTCCAGATGGAATGCTTGGTCAGCGACCTCTGACCCCACCTCTGGTGGTCCACACAGACAGTACCAGCAAGGGAAACTCAGTGTTCATGTGGCTTCTTGGGGGCCCCTGACACTGGTGACAGGGCTCTCTGCTCCAGGGTGACTAACAGTATCTCCATTCCCCCGTCTCCTCGGTCATCTTTCTCTTTCCTGTTTATTCTCATCTGCAGGGCAGAACCTCGCTCTACAAGGACATATCCCAAAGCAGTTTAGAGCCAGGACTGTTGGGTTCAAGTCCCAGCTCTGAACTGGATATTCGACTTTAGGCAAATGACTTAACCTCTGCCTCCATTTCCTCATCTGTAAAATGAGGATACCAATAGGACCTACCTTATAAGCTTGCTGTGGGGATTCGGTGCCAAAGCACATGTTTTTTCTGGAACCCCACACTGTCCTCGAGGTGATAAAAGTCACAGATATTGTACTCAGGGAATTCCCAGTATAAGTGGGCGTGATGGTGTGAATTGGGCAGACGGTGGTCAATGCAGAGCAGGGGCCCAGGACACAGATGAGGTAAAAGGTTAGAGGGGAAAGCAGTTCTGCTGGAACTTTAACACCCAAAGTCTAATAAAAAGGGGGTAGGTCTAGTGCCTAACCCAGCATTAGGGCAAATAACGTAGGACTGGACAGGAAGGGATGAGCTGGGAAGGCAGTCCAGGAGGAGGAACCTGGCTGGGCAAAAGCATGGAGGCAGGAAGCATGGGCTGGCACACCGGAGAGCACAGGCCTGGTAGATAGTGAAGGCGTGTTCATGAAGGGGCCAGCACGTGTGACTACCTGTGCCAGGACCCGCATAGGGGACTCATGTGGAAGAGCCTGTGCACCCCTCATACTAACCCTTTGAGCCCTATTATTATCTGCATTTTACAGATGAGGAAACAGGACAAGCTCAGAAGGGGGACTCCTTGCCCAAGATCACCCAGGAAGGCGTCCCCCTGAGTGTGAAGTCATCTCTCTGTCTACAGAGCTGGTGACCTTCCTCATCCCTCATACTATCACCCAGGCAATGGGAGAACAGTCATGGAGAATGAAGGGAAGCTGGTTCAGGACCAGGGGTAGGACTTGGAGAACTCCAGAAGGGCGTTTCATCTCCATCTTCTTAGGGAAGACCAGCCACCAACAGGGACCTCACACATTTGGAGTGTCCCACTCATCGCCAACATGGAAACCCAGATTCTTGGCCCTGGGCTCTAAACTCCTGGTTTTATCCTCTAAGACTTCGTCATGGACTGCAGTCTACCTGGTTGCTCTCTTCAGCTCCCTGGGCTCCTGCCTGCCGGGTGGAAAATTTCCTATGCACCCACTTTCTCATCTGTATAGCTCGCAGCCAGCACATCAGGTACCATCCCATTGAGTCCAGTAGAATCAAGGCTTGACTGTATTCCAAACATCCACTCTCTTCCTTTTTGGGCCCACAGTTTTTTAGAGCAGAGATTCTCAACCCTGGGTGCCCATGAAAATTAACTGGGGAGCTTTTAAAATCCCTGATGCCCTGGTTTTTCCTGGTCTGCGTGAAGGGCCCCGGGGCGAGGCATTTTCAAAGCCCCCCAAGGTTGAGAAGCATGGCTTTGGAGGAACCTGCTGGAATAGTCGGGGACCCTCTCAGCACAGCCTGGGCTTTTCTTTTTTTCTCCCCACTCACATCAGCATAGTCCACCCTATTAAAGCCCACAAAACACAAATCAAATGGTTCCTGCTGGTCAGAGAAGGGGGCTTTGGAAAACCCGAGCTGAGCCTCGCAGATTCGCATCCTGCCGGGAGCTCCAATGGGGTCTGTGCCGGTTCCGCCATTGTGACTTCAGAGTCACCCTGCCCTGGCATTATTCCTACATGCCATCTCACCCATGATATCCAAAGCCCCACGGAGACTTTTATTGTCTGTTTTATATTGTCGAACAGGAGCCTTAGATGCTTGTGGTCATAATTTTGAAATATTAAATTACGCTGAGCATTAAAGGCTATGTTTTCTGTTAAAAGACAGGTTAATTGCAGCTCTTCATCTTTAATTTTGAAATTTAAGCCAGTTTCCCATTTAGCTCTAATTGGTAGTGTTCCAACAGCCCTCCCTGACCTCAGAAGCCTTTGATATGGTTTAGAAATCCTTTTATGGAAGCCCCTTTTTCTTTCTCCCTGCACATTTAATAGATTCGTATTTCCTCAGTCATCTTTCCTTTTGTGGAGATATTTCAAAATCGCACCATGTGTCTGTGGGGGGGAAAAAATACTTCCTCTCCAGCAAATGTTTTTTCTTTACAGGGATCGGCAAAAGAAGATTAATTGCCCCCATTCACACACACCTCTTACTCACTGTGTTCCATTTTCATAGGGAGATTTTTAATCCTTTCTTCTGTAGCCGGGTTGAATTTGTCTGTAAATGCTCGTGCTCTTAAAAGTGATGTTTCTAGAATGGACCTTAAGAGAGCATCTACTCCAATTACTCTATTTTACAGATAATAATATCACCATAATAATGCTTTATGTGTCAGAGGAGAGCACTCATTGTGAGGACAGGGGTGGGGGGTGGTAATGAGCCCCTCATCCCTGGAGGCGTTCAAGCACAGTTTGGAAGCAGCTTGTCAAGGATATTTTAGAGGCAACCATAGCATAAGAACTAAGAGGTTTTAGAGTCAGAAAGTCCTGGGTTTAAATTTCTGCCACTTACCGCAGTCCTGTGGCCTTGGGCAGCTTATGAGCCATTTTCAGCCTCTGTTTCCTAGCCTATAAGATGGAGCTAATAATAATACTCACCACATAAAGGCACAGTAGAACTGAGTGAAATCACACCTGGCCCTTCGCACTTGCTTAATAAATATGGGTTACTGTTATTAAATATTATAGATGGCAGCTGGGCCTCAGACGTGGGGGAGGGGTAGGAATCAGGAAGAAATCAACATAAAGCCCTTTCAGTGATCTCAGTCCCCATGTCTCAATAGCCCATTGGACAAAGTGCTTTCACATCTGCCATCCTCACAGCAGATCTACAACACAATAACCCTACTGTCACAACAGTCCTTTACCAGGACTAAATACCAGTGTGGAGACATAGAGGCTCAGAAAGGGGCAGTGACTACTCTGAAGTCACACAGCACAGAACTAGAGCCACTGGGCTCCAAATCCATGCACCCCTGCTCTTTCTGCTGCTTCCATGAAACCAGCACGGTTTCGGTTCCATTGTCCTTCTGCTTTATCATAAGGATATTTCTTAATGTCCCAGGACCTTCCTTAGCTGGGTGGGTGTGCTCCTGGCCTGCCCAGGTTCTCAGAGTAAGGGTGGTACTTGCCAATTCAAATGCATGGCTCTGAGCCCTTTCTTTTGTTCCCAAGTATGTAGGGTAATCAAGCAGTCTGATGATAATAATAATAATAATATATAAAGTTGGATACTCATAATGCTCTTGTTTCATTGTGGCCCTCTTAGAATTTTAATTTGATACAAGGAACATTATTACCCCGCATTCATCACATCGCATGTTAACCTCTTTTAAAAACTCTGTTTTCTGGCAATAATAGAAGACAATTTACCATGAGGAAAGTCATTTGGGGAAGAAGATCTGCCCAGTGGGTTTTTCCAGCATCATTAATGGCCTGAGCTGATCCCACCATCTTCTCCCCCAAGGCCAGTAGTCTCTCCTGTCATGGTTTAACAATATAAAGTGCAGGAGGCCATTTAACAGGGCTCATGGCATTTCAGTAGGAGGGGCTTCCACCTGTTCTGATCCTTGCTCGGCTCCCTTGGCAAACAAGCCCTGTGTCCTCAGCCTTTTGCAACTGTGTTATGCTACCAGGAATCTTTAAGGTTTATAACCCCCAGAGACTCAATCAGAGGAAAGAAGAGACCAGATCGGACACGGGGGTGGGTGGAGGACGCGTGGGGCAGATCCCGACTCTCCTTAGAGAATTGTACACTCCAGGCTGGGGAAGCTTGAACATGTATCAGTCTAGGTTACCGTCAGGAGCAGGGCCCCATCTGAAGACACTGAAATCCACTAACTCGGCCCCCCACCCCACCTCCCCCTGCACCTTTTACTTTAACTCCTCATAGCAAAGGAGACAAGCAGGTCTCACTTGGCCCTCACTCCGATGCTGACCGCTGACTAAGCCAGCTGTTCCAGCTGTCTCCAAGCAGTGCTCTGAGAGCTCCTCAGGGTGAGGGGTGAGGGGTCCCACTTGTCTCTATACTGGGCAGCCCTACTTTTGTTTTTCCAAATTGATTCCACACATACATTCATGGGAAGGGGTGCTGAGTCCTGCACCCTGATCCTGTCCTTCCTCCTTGTTCTGCAGATCAGGAAACCAAGGTCCAGAGAAGGACAGGGTTTTGTTTCAGGCGTATGGCTGCGTTGGAACCACAATCCAGTTGTCATGCCATGGCAGCACGCTATCTCAGTTGCATCCTCCCTGTGACAACATCAACATCATGCAAACATCCTTCCACTGATACTGGGAGAGAGCTACAGTTTACTGTGTTCTGACAATGTACCAGAAACTTGTTCTAAACAGTATACATCCTCTCATGTAATCCTAACAGCAGTTCCCATAGGCAGCCATTACTGTCCCCGTTGTACAGATGAGGCCACTGGGCTCAGAGAGGTGAGGATCTTACACAAGGTCAACGGGGTGGTGGGTAGGTGGGGGCGCCGTGGAGAGCAGGGCTTGAACCCAGGCCATTGCCGCCTCTGGGCTCCGCCGCCTCTGCCCTGCAGCCTTGTGCTTTGCTGCCAGGAACCCATCACCTGCAGCCTCTGTTTACTTCTCTGCAAAACTACATGCCTCATTCCTGTCCACATTAATTTATACTTTAGGTTCAAGTCAAAGGAATCTAAAAATTCTTGGAGACGTCGAAATTTCTGTAAAAATGTATAACGCCGTACGAATGCCATTATAAAAGGTAGACAAATTATTTGGTTTGGAGCCTTTTCTTTTTCTTTCTTTCTTTCTTTTTTCTTAAATACTGTAAAAATTCTGCCAGCAAAAAAGGGCCTTTGCACTGACAATGTATAAGGCATTATGGGTTGGAAATACTATTCATTCAAAAACTTTTCTTTCTTTTTTTTTTGAAAGATTTTCTGGGCTCAGCACTGGGGATTCAGAGAGAATTAAAACTGATCCCAGCCCTCAAGGTGCTGGAGTCTTTGGGGGAGAACCAAGAGATAAAGCATCAATTATATTCCACTGAGGAAGGTACTAGATGGAGGAATTGTCTGGAGGTCCTTCTTAGGGGCCAACTTAGGGGCCAAAGAAGCCTGACCCAGCTGGCTGGCCAAGAAGGCAGGCTCTGGTCTCGATTGCCTTGGATTCAAATCTTGACTCTTCACTTACACTCTTACTGTGTGTCCTTGGGCAGATGTCTTGACTTCTCTGTGTCTAAGTTTTGCCTCCTATAAAATGGGAATTATACAAAACAATAATAGGGTCCGACCTCAAAGGGTTGCTATAAATAATTCATGAGCCAGGGAATCTTGGGAAATCTGATGACGCCTATAGACTCCTGGGAATGTCATGTTTCAATACATATAATGAAAATATATAGGATTACAGTGTGTACTAGTTATATTAAAAATAGTATCAAAATATTAAAAACACAACTTATAATTTAGCAATGCATGCGCTTCTTTATTAAGGCATTAAATAATGAGATCTGGCGGCAGATCTAATAAGCACCATAACTTCGAAGTAGTGATAGGCGTAGGTGGTCTTTTGAGGCTGCTGCACCTACATGATGTGATAGGAATTTAGCAGTTATTTCTATCGGTGACATACAACTAAAGGAAATGCTCGGTTTCAGTTAAGATCAGTGAACACAGAGATGTCATTTTCCCCTTTCAAGTTCTCTGGCCCCCTGAATTCTATCCAGAGGACCCACTGGGGGCCCATGAACCCAGGAGGTTAAGTCCTGCCCCAGAGAGACCCTCTGGTGAAGAGAGGAGGGGTGTGATGCTAAGGGGCCGGCAGGAGGAGCTGCAGGGGGGCTCCTAGAGGGCAGGGGAGAACTGTGAGATCTGAGCAGCTACACTGCATGGTGCCCTGGAATCCAGTTATGCTGGTTGAAGATAAATTGACATCCCAGGACTAAGCCTGGGCAGTTTCTAAAACTCATGCACCACCCTCCACTTGTAATAAACCTGTGTGATGGTTACGGGTGCGCTCTGCTGAAATTTGAATCTCAACTCCACCATCCACTCTGTGGATGAAAGAGGTTCTTGCCTTTACCGTATTTCAGTTTTCTCATCTATAAGATGGGAATAATAGTCTTGGCCTCCTAAGATAGTTCTAACAATTCAAAGAGAGGTGCAGCAAGGTGTGTTTCTACAGCATAGTTCACTGTGTAAATGCCATCAGGTTGGAAAACCGGAATGAGCCATTTCTGGGCAGCATAGTCTAGAGGTTCAGAGCACAGGTTGTGGCACAAAACCACTAGAGTTTGACTCCCAGCCCTGCCACTAGCCTGCTGTATATACATGTTGTTTAACCTCTCTGGGACTCAGTTTCCTCCTCTGTAGAATGGGACAAATAATAACATCAACCTCACAGTGTTGTTGCCAAGACTAAAAGGATTAATATATGTAAAATACTTAGAACAGTCCCTGGCACATGTTAAATGCTCATCCGTTAGCTCCAACATCATTAGAATTGATAGCTATTGTCCAGTGAGTGAACTTAGCAGCCACCCAGCACCCACACTTTATTTCCCAAGCTCCAGTAATCTTCAGTAGGAGTCTAAGAAGGGACCTAATATACTTATTTATTTTATGAAACAATTTATCTGCTAGAGCAATGGTCACAGATCTGAGACTGGCATGGTTTTTGGAGCAGTGGAAAGACCAGATATACCGTGCCTTTTACGTACCATTACTTTATTTAATCCTTACAGTGGCCTTCCCAGAGTTACCATTATCCCCATTTTACTGATGAACAAACGAAGGTTCACAGAGGCAAGGAGATTGGCCCAAGTTTGCAGGGCCACTGAGTGACAGAGGGAGGATTTAACCCAAAATCTGTCCTACCCTTCAGGAGCCTCGTCACAAGGACTATTTCCTGCTGAGCTAGAGGGTGCGGTCTGCCGCTCTGAAGCCAGCCTTCTTGGTCCCTACATCTCTTTCCAACCAGGCCGACAGCAGCCAAGATGCCTGCTCTGGGCACATGAGGAATGTGTGTTTACCTCATGGGTACTGAGCCAGGCTTCCTGCTTGATGCCTCAATTTTTAATGCATAATGACCCTGCTGGAAAAGCAGGCCTGTCCTTCCTCCGGGGCTGCGCAATCCTCATCAGTTAAGGACATCAGACAGGAGAGCAGCAGCTGCTGGTAATTTTTCCCCAGAGTTGCCATCATGGCACTGGTCCATGTGTCCAAAGACTACGTCACTGGGACCAAAGCCTGGTCCCTGGTTTTCTTCCACTCCTCTTCTGGGACAATTGTGGGTGAGAGAGAAGTGTCCTAGAAAAATAAAGGGTGTTCCTGAGTTTGGGGAAGGCCAGGCATTCACTCATTCATTCACCAAATGAATGTACAGAGCACTGCTGTGCGCTGAGCACCGGAGATACAAGGAGGAGTGAGATGCAACTGCTTTATGCAAGAACTTGCACATTGTGGGAGACACATGTATATATGTTGCTGTGGCCTGGGACATAATCAAGGGGTTCAAAGGGCTATAGGAGCTTAAAGGAGGAAGTGACTAGTTCTCCCTGGGTTGACGGTTGGGGAGATCCAGGGAACACATTCCAAAGGATGTACAAAAATAAACCAAACCAAAACAAAAACACACACAAACAAGTAGGTGTTTGCCAGAGAATTGGGAGAGGTCAAGGATGGAGGGGGAATAGGATCACTGCTTAGCAGTCACCTTCCTGTTGCTGATAGGTTCTGTGTCAGGAACTTGACTTGCTATCTCTCACTTTACTTTCACAGCAATCCGATGGAGGCAGACCTTAACATCCTCATTAACAGTGGAGGAAATGAGACTCAGAAAAGCTGAGAGACTTGCCCAAGGTCACACAGATGGGAGTGCGTGGTGGGGCCAGGTTGTGCCACCCAGAGCTGGCTGACTCCAGAGCTTGTGTTCTGCTCACATGGAGCCCTGGCAAAAGAAACCCAGTGGCCAAGACCCAGAGAGGGGAAGGAGTTTGGGGTGGTCAGAGAAGGAAGTCCACCCGGAAGGTTAAAGGGTATTGGAGCCAGAGGTCAAAGGCC
Organism: Aselliscus stoliczkanus; assembly: GCA_033961575.1. Lineage (NCBI taxonomy): Eukaryota > Metazoa > Chordata > Mammalia > Chiroptera > Hipposideridae > Aselliscus > Aselliscus stoliczkanus. The sequence goes on from CM066736.1 coordinate 122,063,853, forward strand.
TTGAGTGCCACACCCTAGAGAATGCTGCTGCGATAGATTGTTATAGCAACGGCCCCTGATGAATCCCCTCTCCCTATATCCTCACCTTTTGCTGTGTGGACTGGCACACCTGTCTTTAAGAGGTGGAGTCCATATCCCCACCCCTTGAATCTGGATTGACCTGTGATGGCTTTGACTCATGAGAGTTGCAGAGCCCAGCCCTTAGAGGTGTGCAGACTCCATTGATAATCTCCCCTGCCCTGAGACTCCATGTAAGGAGCCTTAGCCAGCCTCCTTGAGTATGAGAGGCCGCGTGGAGAGAGGACACCCCTTTCTCTGGCCATCTTAACCCATTCAACTGAAACATAAGACACCTACCTGAGCCCCTCTTGGATCTTTGTCCCAAACTGCCATTTGTATGAGGCCATACCAGAGGGACTCCAAATGACCCCTTGTGGAGCAGCTGTACTCAGCCCAGATTGCAGAATCATGAGCCAATAAATGGCTGTCATTTTTTTAGATCACTAAGTTTTTTGGGTGGCTTGTCACGCAGCAGCCATTACTGAAACAGTTGCCATTTGGAGTAAGTCTGTGACCGAATTCAGTGCAACGAACTGAACTGCTTCCAGCCCAGTTATTCTGGAAACATCCCTCTATGTGGAAGGCAAGCGTGTGTAGGCCGGCCCTGAATTCCAGGACCCATCACATTGCAATCACTGGGACAGCTGGGTTCTCCTTTGGAAGCTGGGACCAAACAGCCACCCTCCTTGGTCGATCCATTTGTCTTCCTGCCATTTCTCTTTCCTTTCTCCTTCCATCACTGATGGTGGAGGCAGCTGCCAAAATAAACTAGGGCAGGCCACACAGCCAGAAAACACCAACTGCCTGGATGTCTTTGTCTCTTTGCTTCTCCTGGGTGACATACTTTTCTTTTTATTCGTGTGGAACCTTCCCACCGAGGATCTGGGTCGCTGCGGAGTGGAGACCGTCTCAAAGATACCAGCTGAGCCCTTACCGCATCCCAGGCACTTTGTGTGTATTATCGTGATTATGCAGGGATCATTACTGATGGGTTCTTACTGTGTGCCTGAGATCTTTAATCCTCACAACACTGCTACGGGATGGGTGCCATTACCCCATTTTACACAGGGGAATTCTGAGGCCCAGAGGGAGGAGCTAAGTGGCTTGTTAGTACGTGGCAAAGCCAGACTTTGGACCCAGGTTATCTGGCTCCAGAGCTGGAGCTATTTCCATGCTACATGCTGTTTCTAAGAAAAGAAAAATCTGCTAGCCAAGAGTCCAGGTGATGGGAGTATCACCTAAGTTTGTTGGGACATGCAATAAATGATCTGTATTGCAAAAGATGAGTCTTTTCACTGAATGGGCAACCAAAGGGCCCCACACTTTACTCTGTGATGTCCAGCTGCTACAGAGAATTTGGGGGAGCCTGGCTGTCTCCATTTTATCACCACCAATCCCCACTCTCCTACAAGCGTTTCAGGAGGAGCTCCTTGCCCTGCTGTCTGTCCTCAGGCACTACCCCTGGTAGGAAGGATCAGGGAGGAGTGTGTCCAAGGGGCATTCCACCTGGGGCAGACCTGAGCAGAAACGCCACTTCCCAGGTCTGGGAGAGGAACCCAGAGCTCTCAAAACAGCTGTGGCTGCCAGACCACTTCTCGTTGGAAGTCGCTGGGGCCAGGCTCTCTACCTGCGCCTGTGATCGCCTGCGCCTGAATCACCCAACAGGCAAACCAAATCCAGGAGTGGGTACCAGCAAAGGATGAGGACAGCTGCAAAATAGTTGTTTTTTTTTTGTTTTTTTAAAGATTTTATTGGGGAATTGGGGGAGGGGAACAGTATTGGGGAACTGGGGAAGAAGATCAGCCAAGTTGTTGTTCTTCAATCTTAGTTGTGGAGGGCGCCAGTCGCCATCTGGCTTCCCCTTCAGCAGCTTGTGGCCTCTAAGCTCAAGATGCTGTGTTCAATTTTAGTCGTGGGTGGACGTAGCCACCCTCCCATGCGGGAGTCGAACCAGCAGTCTTGTTGTTAAGAGCACACACTCTATCCACTGAGCCATCCGGGTGGCAACTCAGCTCAAGGTGCCTGAGTTCAGTCTTAGTTTCCGGTGGGCATAGCCCACTATTGAACAGGCAATCTTGTTGTTACACCAGCTGAGCCATCCTGCCACCTGCTGGCAGCTCAGTGTCAGCTCAGTTAGGGCGCAGGGTTCATTGGCCCATGTGGGAATCGAACCGGCGGCCCTGTTGCTCAGAGCTCGTGCTCTTAAGCCAACTCTTAACCAATGTGCCACTCGGCTGGCCCCCAAAATACTTGTTATGTTACAAAAAAAAAAAAAAATGGAAATAGACCTCAAAGGTGAACATGAGAAATTTGTTGAAAGTTTATACCTACTTACAGACCTTTTCATACTGTTGTTACTGGAATTATTACGAGAAAGGAGTCACCATAATCATCTCAGTGTGGGGCCTGAGTTTCCCCACCCACAGAACAAAGCGGTTGTACTCATTTGTGTTCCCAAATCTGGCTGAGTATCAAAAGTCACCTGGGGAACTGAAGTCCCAATTCTGGGACCAGAGCCCTGGTGATTCTGAGTGAAGAAGGCGGGCCCAGGCACCCAGCAATATTATAACAAATGTCTCATGGCGATTCTTCTAACAAGGGCAGATCTATAAAATGTGGATTTGAAGGACTATCACACCATCCTTTTCGCTCAGGACTGAGAGGTTTTTCGGAGTGTGGGACTTTCAGTGCTAAAAACAGGAAAGTTCCAGATAAATCAGGACAAGTTGGTAATCTCAGCTATACCAGCTGACCACCCTGGGCCTGCTGGCTTGAATTTGCTATGAATCTGCAATGATAATCATGCCCGATCAATCCTTGTCCCTGAGAGCAGCTGAAGTTGCAATGTCTTGTTTCTAAGGAATCTAAAGTGAGATAAGCAGCCCTCCTAATTCAAGGCGGTGTGAGATCTCCTGACAGGCGCCCCAGCTGAAGGCCACAGGCTGAAACCCTCAGGGGCAGAAATCGTGGATTCCAACATACCATCCTCCGCGTCCAGGCTCCCACATCTCCTCTGGTACCCTCTCCTGAGACCCTCCGATATCGAGTTTTCACAGATATCTCCGTGTGCAAGGGGTCACAGGGATAGAAAACAAAATTTGTGGGTCCCCCCACTCTTTGATTTCTAATTTTGCCTTTTCAGAAAGTGTGAAGGTGCGTTATCTCACTTAAGCCTCACAGCAACCCTGTGGATAAGATATATTTTTATCTTCTAAATAACAAATCTAAGACTGAAATTCCTCCTGTAGGTAATCACAAAATTAGGTCAGGACCCACAGCTTCTCCTCCTTGTAACACAATAAAACCCCCACTTGCCAAGCTCCAGTGAGGGGCAATGGTTGTAAAGGCACATGTGGAATAATAGGAAGCCTTTCAAGTCCAAGAAAGGGAACTCTAAAATGATGGGGCCTCACAGAATCACTTGCTGCTGATGTTATTTAATTCTCCTAGGTCAGCACTATCGCATAGAAAATCACATAGAAATACAATGCATGCAACTGAAGTAATTTTACCTTGTCCGTTGGCCATATTTTTAAAAAGCAAAACAAACATGTGAAATGGACTTCATAGCATATTTTGTTCAATCTAATATATCCCAAAATATTATCATTTCAGGAAACAATCAATATGAAACCAATGAGGTATTTTTCCTTCTATACTTTTGGACAGTCTTTGGAATCTGGCATTCATTGGGTTGTTGGAAAAGTCATGACGCATTTTTGCAACGAAAAACATAGAAAAAATACATCTTTTCTGACAACCGAATATATCTTACTCTTAAGATATAAAAGTTAAAGGTCAGCCTAGTGGCGCGGTGGTTAAGTGCTGGCCTTGGGAAGCCAGCGGCCCGGGGTTCAGGTCCCACATATGAGGGCCAGTGACACTGCCCTTAAAAAACAAACAAACAAAAAAAAACTTAAAAGAAAAATCTTCAATTTATATTGTGGGGGGAGGGGCAATTTCCTTTCCATCTCTAATACTTTTTGCCCTTAGATTTAGTTGCTATATTGGTTGCTACATACATGTTTATGACTATAATATAGTCCCTGGAAACTGTGTCCTATATCGTTATATGATGTACCTCTTTGTACTGATTCATGCTTTTAGCCTTCAATTCCACTTTGTCTATGATTAGCATTGACCCACCTTCTTGCTTGCTTTTTTTTTTTGTTTGCCTGGTTCTGCACTTACTGGTATCATGTACCTTCCTTCTGAGGCTCCTCCATTCACATGATTCAACTACTCTCAGCCTGCTTCTTTTTATGGGTCTGTTTCTCCCTTCATGATGAACTGGCATTTTCCCCTTCTACTCTTTTTTCTCTACCTCAAAGTGTTTGCTTACTCAGGGGTTCTGCTGCCTTATAACTTTGGCTCCCCCTGACTTCTTAAAACTCAGATCAACCTCCCGGCTCTGCCTATGCATTATTTACATCATGCACCAAACTCCCCACACTTGTCTGGGGTGAATGTTAAAGACACTGTTTCCCTGGCCCCTTTCCTTGGAGCTTCTATTCTCATGGGCGGGGCTCGGGAATCTATATTTTAGCAACTATCCCATGAGATTCTTGTGACCCAGCAATTGGGGGCTGTGCTGCCCTAAGTCACTTTCCTTCCACCCTATAGGAAAGTCTGTCTGACATCAAATCAAACTGGCAGAGGATCTGAGTAATACTAAGGGGCAAAGAAGGGTGATCCCAACTGTATTAGATTGTTGCAATTAGTTCCACTGCTCAGTGACTTATAGCTGAGGGTGACAGATGTGATTTTCCTAATGAAATCCCTACGTGTACAAATGTCCTTTTACCCAGAGCCCACCCATCTTTGCTTCAGAGTTGGTTTGTTTTTAAAATTTCAATATTGACTTTTTTTTTTCTTTTGGGGGTGGGAGGCAATAAGCTTCTGTTTGCTAAAGAAATGGAGGGGAATGTTTCTAGTTCTCTTTAATTGAAATGATCTTATATGCAATCAACAAAAAATTAAACCTTGGATGCACCTCTGCAGAATTGAGGCTTAAGATAGAAGGCGATGATCCGTTTCATTGTCTAAAGCCGTAAGCTTCTGTCATGTGTGGAAAGTTCAATGCGGGAGCTACCGGCATGGTAAGAGGGGCTCGCTTCCCTCAGCTCTTTCTTCCCTTTTCCTTCTGCTTGTGCTCTGTTTCCTCCCACTTGTGACGGGGGGAGAAGCCAGAGGTGGGTAGAATGGAGGCAGTCACGTGTGTCCCACAGATGGCCAGAACCTGGATACAAGCCACCACTTCATTTCTTTGGATCTTAAGAAATCCTTGCCGACCCCAGGCCCTCGTCTTCCACTCCTGTGGGCAAGGCCTACTCAGCAGTTCTTCTTTCAGGAGGGCTGAGTGTGTGTGACATGGAGTCACCTCTATCACACCTGAAGAGAAGCCACTGTGGCCCCTCACATCTGGTGGAGATGCTGGATAGCATAGAGCTTGATTCCATAAGAGCAGAGGGAGACCGTGTGCGGTGAGGATGTGGGTGGTCGCCCTCTCAAGGATTTGTTCTAATAGGTGCCATCAGCATCAACAATTCGTCTCTCTCATCTAGATCAGGGGTCAACAAACTTATATAAATAAAGTTTTATCGGAACACAGTTATGCCCATTTGTTTTTGCATTGTCTGTGGCTACTATGTCAGGCATTTGGGTGCCTATATTTTCAGCTTTTATGTACTTTGGAAAGCAAAGATCCCTGTAGTGGAATAGTTTCCTTAAGAATTTCTACCTCCAAAGTGTGGACACGCGCTTAATTGAGTTGTGTCACCAGAGATCACATGGCTCTCAAAGCACAAATGTTTACTTCCAAGGTCCCAGAAAACCCAGTGAGTTGCTAAGTACTTCCATTCGCTGACAGATACAGGTGTCCAAGTTGAGCCATAACACCGGCCTCTGTGTCTCAGCGTCTTGGGGTCCAGGGATATAAAGCCCTCTCTGGCTTCAGACAAAGGTGGGGGGAGGGGCTCAGACATGCCTTTTTTCAGCCTCCTGGAGCCTGGAGGGGCCTGTGGTGCCCAGGAATGTGGGGCTGCCCTCTGCCCTCCTGTACTCCTCTTGTATGTTTCCTAGAGCTGCCTTAACAAATTACACAAACTGAGTGGCTTTAAACAACAGGAATTTATTCTTTCACAGACCTGTAGGCTAGCAGTGCAAAATTGGGTGTAGGAAGGGTTGGTTCCTTCTGGAGGCTCGGAGGGGGATTCTATTTCATGGCTCTGTCCTAGCTTCCAGTGGTTGCCAGTAATCCAGAGTTTCCTTGGCTTGTAGATGCATGCCTTCAGTCTCCGCCCCTGTCTTTCCATGGTGTTCCCCCTGTGTGTGTCTCTTCTCCACTTCTCATAAGGACACCAGTTACATTGGATTTAGGGTCCACCCTAAACCAGTATGACCTCATCTTAACTAATGACTCTGCAAAAACTTTATTTCCAAAAAAGGTCACATTCTGAAGTTCTGGGTTGGCATGAATTTGGGGGGAAGGGGGGAAACACTATTCAACCCAACATACGTATGTTGGGAGTTTGGGGGCAATTTAGCCCCAGGGCAAATGGAGAGCAATTCTTCACTTTCGACAGCTCCATTTATTCTGTTCCATTCCATCCTCGCCTGGGAACCAGCTGGCATTTTAGAAGGCAACCCACACTGCAGTGCAGCCCGGGGAGACTGAAAGCCAGTTGGAGTCTCTATCTGCAATACTCCTGTCTTTAGATGTGTATGATTTTTTTTTTTTGTAAAATCGCATTAATAATCCAGCTCTGATCAATAACATTTTCAAAAATGGTCATTAAAAAAAACACACAGGAAAGTCTTGGTAGACCCTATGCCCATATGTCAGTGGTAGACACTCCCAGCTGGAGCTGGAATAAGCATCAAAGGCCTCAGGAAAGACCCCCAAGTCTTCTGCCCACTGATCCCAGGCTTTTAACAAGGAGGGAGTGGAACAAATGAGATGTTTCCAATGGAATGTGCAGGCTGCAAAGCTGGGTCTGGAATTTTAGAAAACTTTTCACTCCTGGAGGTAAAATGTCTTCAGGGATGGGAAGAGGCATGTAAGACTCCACCTCTTCTTGCCCTGTCTAGCAGAGATTGTAGGCATCCTGCCCAGATCCTCTGGGGTCCTTTAACCCCATTTATGTGAGGGGAGGCAAGCTGGAAGGGAGTATGGGGTTTCTGTGTACTTTACTTCCAATAGCCAGTCCTGTGACTCTTTTTCCAGAGGGCTGCCCTGCCCTCCAGGCTTCTAGAGCAGCTGTGCTGCAAGGGTCAGGCATTTACATCCTCCAGCCCTCCCTTAACTGCACAGTAACTAGTGACTAAGGGTTAGGGGTTGGAAAGCTCCAGCGTCCCTACTTCAGGGTATAACTGAAACCCCAGAGCTCACCTGTCCTGCCAGCTGAGCCACCCTCCTTGGGACAATGGGACATCACCTGAGGCCACATCCTTGCTTGCCTGTTTCTCTGGGAGCACTCTCATGATAAAGCCCTTGCGCAGGAATGTTCAAGTCAGGTCTGCGTCCTGCGTCGTTGGGGGGGCCCTGGCTTAAGACACCTCCTTCTGGAATGTCAGTTGGGCCCCACCCACAGGGCAGACCTTTCGTATCAGTGACACTGGCAGCTGCCTCTGGGGTGTGATTCGAAGGACCAGGCTGAGAACCCCATAATCTCTTCCACATTGCCTCTGCTGTGCCCCAAATCCCACCATTTGAGATTCATTCCCTTTGAATGTATCCCTCAATCCCCTTAAAATAGAGTTGCTTCTGGGGGATCAGCTTTATGGCCTGGCATTAATCCTGCTCCTTGGAGTGGGGTTTCCCAGGAAATCAGAAGCCTTTTGCTGCTGCAGCTGCTGTTGCTGCACCAGTCGGCTGGATTTGTTCTGCTGGAGTCAGGCCTGGACAAAATTAGGAAGGCAGAAAGCTGAGCCCTTGCCACAGCCTGCCTCACTCAGCAGGGCCCTTCTGCCCACCCCTGTCTCCTTCCCCCCCCCCCCACCCTGAGGGCTTATCTCAGCTGCAGGAAGGCTAATCCACTCAAGGCTTAAAATAATGGTGATGATGATAATGAAAATGATGATAAGGTGTTATTATTTTTAAGGTATTATTGTTCCAGAGGAGGTTTCATTTTAAATGAGATTTCTGGATGAAATGACCATGGGACCCAAGGGGAAGCTTGAATGATGGAATTGAGACACTATAACCCCTGTACCCTTCCTATTTCGGCTAGGGCACACACACAAAGCTGCACGTTTGCACTGTCTTTGCACAAATTAGGAAAAGATACTCCCCTCTCTGGGTGGATGAATTAGAAAATGCCACCTCCTGAGAGCAGACATAGCTCCAAGGGTACACAGCTTGGGGGTGAGTGCAGGGTGGATTTCAGCCCCACTTACTTCTACCTTTGTGCAGTGCATAGGCTGCCCAGCCATACAAGGCAGCCCCTAAGACCCCAACCAGCAATAGTAATGGCCAGCAATTAGCTTACTTTGTGCCACCACTGTGCTAAATAGGTTGCTTGCTCTCTTATTTAGCCTCACATCAATTCTATGACGTAAATACAATCGGCATCACCTCCATTTTACAGATGAGAAAGCTGAGACTCAAAGAAGTTAAGTAATCACCTCAAGTCACACGGCAAATAGTGAAAGGTCCAGGGCTTGAGCTCCTATAGTCAAGTGCCACAAGAAACACCTCCCACTCTGGATATTTGGGAAGGGAGATGGGTGGCAAAGGGCAAAAAGAGCTTGTCAGCAAATCATTAGCAAGTTGGAGAAAGAATCTTGGCTTCTGGGGGAGCTGTGCAATGAGGCAGGGTGGGCCAGTGAACAGAGCATTGGCCTGGTTAGACTTTTAAGTCTGCCTTTAGTACTAGCTGCATGTCCCTGGCAAGTCACTCAACAGTCTGGCCTCAACAGCCTCATTTGTGAAAATGAGGATGGAGGAAGCAAGTCTTCAAGAATCCTCTTAGGCTCTCCCAGATTGTCATTCCCTCCAGCACCACTGGCTAGTGACTGCAGAGGGGCAATGAGTGAGTGAGCCACCTGGTCCCCAGTGCACTGGATGTGAGGAGGGCAGGGCCCCTACGTCCTCAGCCCAGCCGGGACTCTGCGCTCCCAACCTTCCTCGCTGCGGTTTCCATCCTGACTCAGGTCTACAGCTGCAGTCCTGAGCAGATCCAGCAGAGCCGTTTATCAAACACACACAATTAAGGCCACGGTTGCCAAGATCTATTCCAGGAGTGGAGCAGAGCCTGGGGGCTAGGAGGGAAGGGAAGGAGACAGACAGGTTGGGGGCGGATGGGTGAGCGCTGAGCTGAGCATGACTAAGGAGGGGCTGGAAGAGAAGGGCAGTGCAAAGCTCATGGAGAACTAACTGTGCAGATGGTTCTGTGTGCATTACTGCCGCAGACCCCGTGAACTCGTTACCCGATTCTACCGATGGCGCGAGTGATGCACAGAAAGACCACACAGCCCAGCCAAGGCTGCAATGAGGCTGGAGCTAGCACCCTAGAAACCCAGGGTGTCTAGTTTAGGGGATGTGCCCTAAACCATGCTGGGGCAACAGGATATTAAAATAGACATTCTGCTTGAGCGTTGGCCTGGGAGACACCAGAGTGAGGCCAATCACCGTGGGGAGATTTTACAAAGGCAAATTTTGAGAACTGGTTCCATGGTTCTTGGGCTCCTTAGACAGATCAAGGATATAAAAAAGGGAATAGAGAGATGGAAGTTTATGGAGCTTTCTTAGGAGAGCAGGTGAGACTGATAAAGAAGGAACCTCGCATACTTCCTGGGCCACCATGATCTCTGCCCAGAGCTGGCCCGTCCAGGACTGCAAACCACTCCCTCCCATCCCTGGTCAGGGAGGCGGCCTCCCCTTCAAGGTCCCACCGTTTGCCTTCTTACCTCACTGGTGGGCTCATCCCAGGAACAGACATGCATGGGGCTGAAAAGGAGAAGGATAGACAGGCTTGTATGTGCATGTGTGTGTCCCCAGGGCACATATTGGATGCTGTGGTGTTACCCAAATCCCCTTTCCAGAACCAAAGCTCATCCCCCAGTTACCAGGAGGGTTGGCTCTGAAAAAAGCCACCTCACCCAAATATTACCCCCTCCCTGTACTCAGTGACTGGTCCACACAGGGAGCCAAAGGCCCAGTCCCTCCCCCTAAATTCCAGCCATTTCTGAAGGGCCATCCCACCTCCAGAGCTCCCTGGGGGATTGGCTAGGGCCTCAGCTGTGACTGCATCACAGCTCAACTCCTCCTTCTGCTTCATCCTGCTCCCCTTACAGGGGTTGTCCCAGAAAGCTCTTCCCAGTAAGTCTCCTGCATGCAAGTTGCCATGTCAGACTCTATTTCCCAGGAATCTGAACCAAGCTAGGGCCCTGTGTGTTAGATGGGAACACATACAATTGTGTATGAATGTTGAGTGTGTGAGCATATGCATGAGGGTTGATGTTTGAACACATGACAGCAGTATTGTGTGTGTGTGTGTGTGTATGTGTGTGTGTGTGTGTGTGTGTGTGTGTGCGCGCGTGAGCTAGAGCACACACACGTATGGTGAGTGTGTTCCTGTATCTCTGCAGTCTTTGGGGAGATGACATTTAGGGCTATGGGCGGTCCAGCTGCCTGGTTCCCTAGCTTCTTTCTTCCTCTCACTAATTGACCTGTGTGGCTCTGTTTGTTTTTTGGTTTTTTTTGAGGGCAGTGTCACTGGCCCTCATATGTGGGACCGAACCGGGGCCGCTGGCTTCCCAAGCCAGCGCTTAACCACCGCGCCACTCGGCCGGCCCTTGACCTGTGTGGCTCTCGTAGGAAATGATCTTGTCTGCCTCCATGAATGTCCACGGAGCCCTGCAAAGTGCCCCAGGGAAATTCTGCCCCCTCTTCCTGCTCTGCTCTCATCCATCCCCTTGCCCGACCAAGGACCATCCGTTACCATGGAGAAAGTCCCCATGGAAACCACAGGCCCTATCTGGACAGAAGAGGGGAGGCATTCTGGGCTCCTATGGTCCAGTCTCCCACTTGGACCAGGCTGTGCTCCAAACTGGCCTCTGCTCGTTCACCCCTGATGGGCAGCTCATGTTGCCCAGTCACCCACAGATAGGCCCATCTGTCAGAACATCCCTCCCCTGACTAACTCCAAATCTGTTGCCTTGTTACTTCTACCCACTGGTCTCAGCTCCTCCCTCCTCCCCAGGTCAATTCCCAGACGTTGTTCCAAGGAGGCCATGTTGTCTCTGCTCAGCCTTCTTTCATGTCCCACACTTCTTCCCAGCAAAATTCCATCATTCCTCTCATGAGACTAGGTGCTGCCCCCATCTGGGTCTCCCTTCTGGACACTCTGTGCCTATCAAGTGTGGGGTCCAGATGTAGCTGGCCAGGGCAGGGAGCAGATGGGAGGGTAGTCTCTCCCACCACCAGGGCCCCCATTAAGTAAGGAACCTACACCTGAGCCCACTGTTGTAGTAGCCACATCGTGTTGTTTGTGCTTATACAGAGCTTAGAATCAAATAAAAATGACCAGATCATTTCAGGTGGAGTTCTGCCAAGCTGGCCCTATCTACCCACCCTGGGCTTGTTCCTTGGGTGATTGATTTTTTTTTATCTGAACGTGCCTGACTTTATATTGATTACTGTTAAATTTCGTCTTGTTGATTTTGGCCCAGCATCTCACTTGGGAAGAGAACTTTGGCTTATAAATCAACTGTATCAAAATAACTTGTGCTTTCAAGGTTTGGATGAAGACATCTTTTGTGTCTTCATCCAAGTCTCTGGCAAAATTGTTGGACAGGTTAAAGATAGGGCAACGTTTGCCCTGCAAGTCCCCTCTCCCAGTTCATTCCCCACCACACCAATTTTTGGGGCAGGGACTATTCAAACCACCATAAAAACCTGCCCTGCAGCCTCTGATCTGCTAATCTAGTCAACCTATGAAAAGGGGGGAAATGTTTAATTAGGGGAAACTTGACTTTGATGAGCCCAGTCTGGCCCTTGGACCATGCCACATTCTTTTCCAGATGCTCCCAACTTTCTGTCTAGTCAGCCAGTCTATGCTGTTTCGTTTGTGATCAGAATCTATTGTTTCATATTCCCTGCTTTTGGTAAACCAAGGCAACTTTGCCCCTCTCCAGTCTCCTTGCAATTTTCTCATTCACCCTGATTCTTAGACACCCCACAGGATCTTGGGAATCTTTCCTGCATAGAATAACCAAATAATTTTTCAACAAAAGAAAGTAAGTTTGAGAGTGTATTAGACATCAGTTGCTGTGCAACAAATTTCCTTAAAACTTAGCAGACTGTTTGTTATTTGTTAAACAACAAACGTTGATTATCTCTATTTCTGTGGGTGAGGCATTGGGAGTGGCTTACCTGGGAGGTTCTGGATTAGGGGCTCTTGTGAAGTTGCATACAGGATGTTGACCAGGTCACCATCATCTGAAGGCTTGCCTGGCTAGAGGAGTCATTTCAAGATAGCTGACATGGCTATTGGCAGGAGGTCTCAGTTTCTCACTATATGGGCCTCTCTGAAGGATTGCTTGACTTTCCTCATGATAGGGCAGCAGGCTTTCTACAAGGGTGAGTGATTCAAGAAAGAGCAGGCAGGAAGACACAATACTTTCTATCACATAGTCCTAAAAGTGGCACACTGCCACTTCCACCATATTATATTCATTAGAAACCAGTCACTAAGTGCAGCCCACACTCAAGACAAGGAGAATTGTGCTCCACCTTTTGAACGAAAAAGTGTCCAAAAATGCATTGACATATTTTGAAATCATCACAGGGAGTGAAAGGAGATGCTATCTAATCACACCGGGATGACAGATTTGAACCAGGACTGTTCTGTGCAAAGTGCATTTGGTCACCCAACTCCTTCACAGAGTCTCAAACATTTGAACCAAGAGCTATGGTTAAAAATCAGTCATGACCTTCTTCATATATACGTCTATAACTGAAACAGAATTTCACAAAACAACATTTAACTTTACCATATGCATTTGGAAGGGAGGAAAAAGTTTTCCTAGATCCTCTTAAGGTTCCTGGCTGGGTCTGAAAATTAAGCTGACAAAAACAGATTAATAGGAGAAAAGCATAAAAATTTATTTAATATAAATTTTATGTGACATGGGAGCCTTCATGAGGAAATAAAGACTCAAAGAAAGTTAGACCTGTGTATTTTTATGCGAGGTGTGATGAAAAGTGGATAGTGAGGACTATTATGGGTTAAGGAATATGAGGTAATTGTAGTAAACTGGGGGACACTTAACAAGTTCTGTTTGTTGGATTCTTCTCGACACCCCTTTGTCTTTGAAGATAAGGAGTTCCTTTCCTCTGGGTATATGGAGGGCATCTCTCACATGAGGGTTTTATGACCTGCCTCAGGGAAGAACAGGGTAGGAGTTTGGAGTGACTTTCCTACTTGTGCCATTTTCTTAAATTTCTTCAGCTTAAAACATGCAGTATGCCACGGTGCCATACTTTCGGGAAGTGTGTCTTGAATCCCATCACATTGAAGTCTAAAATAGTCCATTCAATTTTAACCTATTTTATTCTGTTCTACTCTATGAATTCTTAAAATATTGCTTGTAGCCAACTAAATTTATTTCACTATTTAATAATGGTTAGCGACTCGGTATGAAAAAACAAACCATTATTCTAGAGTGTGCTCTCTGTGGGCACTGAAGCCGCTTCCATTCTCCATCTGTTTTGAAGCTCTCCATAGGTCTAATCCAAGTTTCTTATCCCACTATTTTTTTTTTTTAATCTTATAGACCTCCCCTCCCTCGACACAGGCACGCTTTTCGTCTTTAGCTCTATGGAGTCATTGAATCGTGAAATGTCAGAGTATGAAAGATACTCTGGACCAGGAATGACACATCTCTTTGACAACGCCCATGGCAGACATTACTAATCAATCATGGCACTATCCCATTAACCTTAGTTTCTATACTCAGAATTCTTCCGAACCCAGCATGCCAGAATCCCATTTGTGTGTGTGTGTGTCAAAATCTATTTTACAAACACTTTATTTGAAGCTAGAAAGCAAGCTCTGAATCCCGAAGACATGAAGTGGCTTTTCCAAAGTCACACCATCAGTCTGTCGCCAGTCAGAAATTGGCAGCCTGTTCCCCTATCCAGGCCACTGTATTCTCAGCTGAGCCCAGGGCTTTCCTTGCCTTTGCCCATTTATTCACTGTCTCCTCCTGACCAGGATCCAGCAATTGCTTACCAACTTATTTGTTGCCCACCACCGACAGACTACCAGGTGGTTAACGAGACCCCAGACACTTTCCAGAGAGAACCTCACCTGGCACTGACCTGCACATAGCTACAGCCAAGCCAAACCTGCTTTGCTTGGGATGCAAACCACATCAGTAAAGAGCCTGCTCATTTTCTGGTCCAGCTAAGCCCCTATCCGCTGGATTCAAGGGCCTGGAGTCTCCATGGCTACCCATTACCTCCATGAGGGCCCAGGTTAGGGCTCCGTGTTGTTTCATGTGACTGCTTATCCTACTGTGAGAAATTTTGTGCCACTTGTTCCTACTCACTCTCTGGTGCCAATGCGGGTATCAGTTTAGCAGAGAAGAAATCAACAAGACTATAGGGAATCACAGGGACACTTCTGGTCACCATGCTGCCTAAAGAGTAGCACCAAGAGACAGCATTTAACACAGAGGAGGGGATACCTGATAAAGTTTTGTAGAATGGAAATTTACTCTGTAGAGAACAGCAGAAAGAAAGGCACAGTCATAAGGGAACAATGGGTTTGGGGGTAGTGCAGCCATTTAATATTTTTGGAGAGAGTGCTGTAAGGCTAGAGAGACAGCAGGTGGTAAAGCTGCAACCCACAAGGAGTTCCATTCTATAAAGGGAGAGAGAAGGAAAATAAACATATACCAGGTGTATATATAGGAACGAAGGAAAAATAAAGCAAGGGACAAAGCTGAGGATGCTATTTTTAGATGGGTGGTCAGGGAAGGCCTCTCTGAGGATGGGACATCTGAGCAGGGACCTGAGATGTGCAGGAGTGACTTTGTAGATAACAGGAGGAAGAGCATTCTAAGCCGAGGGAACAGCCAGCAGAGACGCCCAGAGGTGGTCTCATGTTTGCTGTTGGGAGACCACTGTTCACACAACTTCCTCATCTGACCTCATCTGGTCAACATGACCTCCTGGAAGGAAAGCCACAGACCAATCTACTTTTTCCAGACAAGGACACCATGGCCCCAGGGGTTAAGTGGCTGGTGCTGAGTCAGTGAGTTTGAGGCAGAGCAGGGAGCCCAGCATCTAAGGCTCCAGACACCTGGTCTGATGGTCTTTTGTGGCTCAGAGTGGCCTCACCTGTCAACTGTGGACTTGGCCCAGCAGAGCTCAAATCAGTACAACTTCCCAGCCTTGCCAGGGGCCAGGCCTGCAGGCTTTTCCAGAGGAGCTGGAAGTGTCCCCTGTGCCTGGTTCTGGCCCCGCCCCAGACCAAAGTATTATAGCCCAAAGTGGTCTGTTTCAGGGGGCCCTCATCAGAGGCTGGGGTGGGGACCCATAGGATTGAGGGGAGCCAGGCCAGTTAAGAGCTGTGTAGAATGAATGTCCTGAAACTCTCAGGATGAGGCCTGTACACAGATCATGGTCTGCCTCTGGGTACCCAGCTGAACCCAAATGGCCCTCTCTGGGCTTGGGTGGTGTAATACCTGCGGGTGACTTCTGAATTCAGCATTAATCAGGCATATGAGTCCTCAGCCTGGAGGGTTCATCTTGGAATATTTTTTCTCCTTCCTTTTCTTGCTTCCTTCTTTTAGAATATCAGGACTGGGGTGAGGTGCAGTAGGTGGGATTGTATAATGCTTTCCGGGGCCCAGGATAACTGTCCCTTTGTTTCGTGCCAAGCTAAATGCAATTTAAAATCTTCATCACCCCCGAACATATCAAATGACAAGACAAGGAAAAGGCTAAGACCTTGGGTTCTGACATCAGACAAACTTGGATTCAATTCCATTCCCTCTTATTAGCTGCTTGATCTTGAGCAAGGAAGCCACCTATGAAAGGAAGAATAGAGCATCTTTCTGGTGGATCATTAGACAGTGCACACAAAGCCCTTAGCACAGGGCTTGGCCCATGTAGCAAGGATTTAAGGAACACTGGTGTTCATCTATCTTGATGCACAGGGCCCCCCACTTAGCCAAACTATCTAAGTGAAGATCAAATGTCAACTACCCTCCCTTGATAGATAGCAAGAAGAGTCATGAAATTCACTCTCCAAATGCTGTTTGCACTTCCTGCCAAGGTGGATCTCCTATTTGCTCTAGGTGAGAAGGAAAATTATTTGTTCGTCCATAAGAGGTCTTGCAGTCAAGCCAGGGTGGGCCTGGCCCAGTGAGACTTTCCAGAGTTTTGCCAGGTTGTGCCCCACCCAGGTCCCTTTTGCAGCCTATGCACCATTCCTCAGTTACCGTGAGCCTTGGCTGCTAATGGTTCACAAATTGTTCCCTGGACCGGAGAATCACCCTTGACCCAACAGGAACCAATGGCTGAGGGACATGTGAATACAAGAGGCCAGTGCTTTGCCTCAAGGTGGGATCAACCGTGTGGTTTCCTTTGTGCTGCAGGACTCCCCGTGGCTGAGACTCATCCTGCCCTAGCTCTCTTCCCTCATTCCCCTTCTCCTTTCCCAGTTAATCGTGTACACTGAACCCTTCCTCGGGCTCTGCTTCCAGACAACCAGGCCGAAGACACAGTCTTGCCATGCATGATTCTAGTCTCAGAGATGCCCAGAGTTTCAGAATTTCAGGAAGAGGGGTTCCTCTCTCCTGCCCCTTACCTATAGACTGGTTTCCATCCCCTCCCCACCTCCCACTCCCCCAGAAGACCCTGCCTCACCATTCCCCTCTTGCTACCTTCACCTCTGCTTGATCTACCCCGCCCACTCCCCACCCAGCTCCCATAGCAACAACAGCCATTTGCTTCCAGGTAACTCTCTAATCCATATGGCTGCCATATTTGCCCTCTGTCCAGCTCAGGCCCCTGTCCCAGCTGCCTGCTAGGTGTCTGCACATGGCTGTCTGGCACCTGTAAACATTGTCACTCTCAAATTGCACTCACTATCTTTCCGCAGACCCAATTTTGGCAGACGTTTGCTAAGAACTTGCTACATGCGAGATCCTAAGTTCTTTGTGTTTATGAGCTCAATTACTCATCAAAATGACCCTTTGGTGAATTATTATCATCATCATCCCCATTTGATAGATGAGGCATAGATAGGTGAAATAATTCACCCAAAGCCCTACAGCTAAAAACTGGTTGTTTTGTTCTGATTTCCCCAGAAACCAACCCCAATTAAGGGACTCAACAATAAGAAGTATATTTGGGTGGGGAGTCCAGGGAACTCTGGTAGGGAAGGAAGGAAGTGAGACAGGGAGGGTGAGGCAGCCAGTAAAGAGTGTGTTATCAAGCAAGTTACCTGTGCGGGAACTGGGGCTCAGGCCCTCTAGGAAGCACCGGGAAACCCTAGGAAGCTGGGGTATTGATACCCCACCTTCTTTTAGTCCACATTTGAGGACTGTTACTGAGGGCATTTGTCACTGGCATTCCTGGTGCAGGTGGAGTGGGCCCCAGCACCCCGAGAATGCCCTAAAGCCAAGCAGTGCTGGTGCTGGGAGTTAGGAGTCAGACCAGTGCAATCAAATGTTAGGCCCAGGAGACCAGGGCGGGGCACCGACAGAGCCTAGAACCAAATCAAAGCAGTGCGTGTCTAGGGTCCACCCCTTTAACCACATGCTCTGCCAGCTCTGACATGGTGGCCTGCCTCTCTCACGCCTATAGCATGCCTTTCTTCCCACTAATTTCACCCATCATCGCCAGTTTCTTCTCCTGCCCTAAATTTGAATCACTGCTCTGCTCCAACCTCTTCAATGGCCGTCATTGCCAACTGACCGAAACTCATGGTTTTCCTGCAGTCAAATTCACCCCAGAATGGCCCTTAGCTCTATTATGAACCTGCCTCCCTCTCCTCCCTGCAGTACACTGAATCTTGGCTCTCTCAGCCTCTGTACCTTTGCTTATACTGTTCCTCTTCGTGGAATGGCCTCTCTCCATCACTGTTGTCCAAGCCCTATTTGACTGTGAGGCCTCTTGGTCCACACAGCCTTTTCTGAGCCCTCTCTCCTCTGAGCGCAGTGGCTTCCAGTAGCTCTTTGCTAAGAGCTCGCACCTCTATGCTTTGTGCTAGAGCTGTGCTGCCATGGCTAAGCCCCTTGTCCCAGCTATCCGATTAGAAACTGAATCACTGAATCCCTGCTCTGCACCTGCCGTGTGACCCTGAGCAAGTGATTTGATAGCTCCAGGCCTCAGTTTACTCATCCACAAAATGGGGAAATAATAATGTTTACATTAAAGAGTTGCTTGGGGATTAAATGAGAGAGCCCATGGAATGGGCTGTCACATAACATGTTCCCATTAAATGGTACCCATTATTTTGGGGCGAGAACCTCCCCCTTGGCCAGGCCACACACTTTACGAGGAAAAGACCCCACCTCTTAGTTACACCTCTTTTTGTCTTCCATGACACTTGGCATAGCTTTTCTGCCCAATTACTGGTGGGTCATTAAAATGTAAATGTTATGCCCCTCTCTATGCTTTCCCTTTTATTTGCCTGGCCCTTCCTTCACGTTCTTCTTTTTTTAAAACCTATTCATTTTGCTCCCTAATATTTGTCACTTACAGTCATTACATTTGTTCCCTTCTTTGCTTATTGGTTATCTCTCCTGACAGAATTTAAATTCCCTGGTGACAGAGATTCAGGATGTTTTGTTTACTGCTATATGTCTGGTGTCTAGAACCTGACTGACTCACAATAGGCTCTGGAAAAATATTGGCTGAATGAATGAATGAATGAATGAATGAATGAATGAAGCATATGCTTGATAATGTTCATCACCATGAGTGATCTCCCAAGAGAACCTGTGTTATTTTCCACCAGGCCAAGGCTGCAGACAATTAAAAGTTAGGTCTATTTCTTTACCCATCCTGACCCTGGCATGAAGGCATTCAGCCATGGGGGTTTCTCCTTTAGTGCTAGGCCTCCTTCCATGCATTCCGGCCAATGCAAAGGGGCCTCCATCTTTGTTCCTAGAGCCCAGGCCCAGCCCCTAAGGAGACAGTAAGAGAGAAGGATGGATAAGTCATTCAGATCAGACCTCTGGGGACTCAGACTGGGCCACATCCACAGCTGTCACCTCTTGTGCATGACCCTGATCCCCACCCCAACCCAACTTCAGGTTCTTTCAGCAAATTGGTACTGGAGTCAGAATCCCAAAGGCTTTAACCTCCTGGGTACCACGTGCTGTGATGACCCACCAGCTACCAAATTAGGGCCATCATTCCCAACCCTTGGGTACCAGAGTTGGGAAAAGTGGGAGATGGGAGAATATGGGCAGGTGTGACTCAGTTTGGGGCCCCCAGCTAATGTAGCAGCTGCTTGAGTGACTCAACAAAGAGCAGGTTGGGGTTGGTGAGGGCTGGTGTGGGCTGGGACTTGAGTTGAGCAAATGGGAATCAGGGACTGGTGACACACCTCACCACACATAGGAGAGCAGCCAAATGGACTCTGGCTTGGAAAAAACATCTATGGACCACACATCTGACAAGCTCCATCCACAGCTCTCTGTGTGCCTACTACCTGCTCCAAAACAAAACCCAGCCTCATTCAGCATCCTCTGAGATTTGGCCCCATCCTCCTCCTTCTGCCTCTCATCCTGTAGCGCTTCTCTACTCTGTTCCAGCCATATGGGACCATTTGAATTACGAGAAAACTCCTTCCCCTTCTTAGCTATGAAGCCTCCGCCTGAGCTGTGTCCTATGCTCAGAAGGCCCACCACCTCCCGCATACAGCGGATGCAACTCCAATACAAACGTCTACAGACACTAGGTGCCAGGTGTGGGTTACGTGCCCCACCCCCAAAGTCACCTTAGCACCTTGGGCCTGCCTTTCATGGCCTGTTGTAAGATGTAGATTTTATTATCATTCAGGTATGGTGAGGCCCACAGACCAGTAAATGAGTTCCATTGAAAAGATAGTTTGTTACAGTCCCCAACAGGAAGGGGCATGTCAAGGGGGGTGGGCACACAGGGGAGCATTGGGGTCAGCCAGGAGGCAGACGGAGCAGGAGAAAAACTTGGGCAAGAGCCTTTATTGTCATTTCTGTGGGAAGAAATGGGCAAAGCAGAGTAAGCAGGCTAGTTTGAATAAATTTCAGTGGTCTCTCGGGACTAGGGGCTGTTCCATTCCTAGTTGCCCAGGGGTGATTAGGACAGGTGGATAGTGATGCAGAGTGAGAGAACCCCATAGAGGGACAAAGAAGGTGTTGGGGTACCGTCTCTTGTTGGCTGGTTTGCATATGAAAGGTGTGTTCACAGGCAAATTGTTCACTCCTTTGGGGACAGTCTCTTCAGGGTCAACAAGGCCCCAGTGCCAAAGCATCAGCAGCACATGGTTAATACACATCCGTTACCACATATGTCAAGCTCTCCTGAGGGAAGCAACCAGCCATGGTTGAGCCCCAGAACTGGCCTGATGACTGGGGGTGTTCTTGGCAAACGTTGGATGGGGGAGGGGCCACCACGAACCAGGCATAGCACCAAGCACTTTGAAACACAGCACTGGACAGAAAGGCAAGATCCCTCCTCTCAAGGAATTTACTTCCTGGTGGACCACAAACCAGCAAACAAAGAAATAAATAAGACAACTCCAGTTATTGGAAAGGGTTGTGCCAGAAATAAAACACAAAGATGGAATAGCATCAGGGTGGGATGGAAGGAGAGGGACTGCGTTAGAAAGACTGGTCAGGGCAGCCTCTCTGAGGAGGTGACCTTTGGGCCGAGACCTGAATATTGAGGAGTCAGCCATGCAAAGACTTCAGAGCAGAGTAGTCCAGCAGATGAACAAATGAAGGAGCAAATAAATGAGGGAAAAATCAATCCTTTGGTCTGGGATTCCCATCTCTTTACTGCTGGCTCTTGTGCATTTTGAGGCTTGAACAAGATCAGTACCAGAGTCTCCTATGTTAAAATAACTTCAATCATGGTCTTCTGTCATTCACGGGAACATTCCCCAGGGCATGTGAGCAGGCACTTCCGGGCCTTGGGGCAGGACACCATTTTAACCGGCTTTGCTATTTGACCCTTCATCCCATTCACTGTGGAGCCAGCAACCTTCTGGCCACCTTTGTCCCTGATGAGAATTAGAGTGGTTGATTTAATTCTGGCCGGTGGTGCCTCTCTCAGGGGAGGGTAAAGGGCAGTCTTCCTCAATTACTGAGGTGCTGCCCTGTCACCGGACATTCAGGCCAAGCCCAGGCCACAGTGCCCCAAGCAAAGCCCCAGCTGTAGACTCCTGGGCTGCCCAGAACTTTCCAGCAAAAACCTCCTTTTAGCAAAGCAAACCCTCAAGGGAACAGCTGCAGTGGGTCCTTTGGGGGTTCCTTATAAATCCCCAGGCTTTAATGGGAGTGCTAGGCTGTTCATCCAAGTGACCAGGTCCCACTCTTGAAGGCACTTGGGGTATGCAAGTGTGCTTGACAAGTAAAAGCCAATGGACTGCACTGTGATTATGCTATCAGTCAGGCAGTTGGGATATAAATAATTTTACCAGGCCCCTCCCCGGTGCTGGGCCCTGGAGAAGACATCTTGAGGTGTTCATCACGCTGGCTTGAACGGCAGTTTCAGCAGCTGTCGGCTCCCCCAGGCTGCCAGACTGACCCGGGCATCAGTCTCAGTCACGTGGTTATTTGCTCCCCACTGGGAAGTCCCTGGCTGTGGTCTGGGTTCTGGAGGGGAGCCCACAGCTTCCTGATTCACCAAAAAGACCAGGAAAACAGATCGTATCAGAAGACAGGGTGTTAGGAGAGGCTGGGGAGAGCAGGAAGGGAACATTTCCTAAACAACTGCTCCAAGGTCAAAAGTATTGAAACTTGAACCCAGGCCTTTGTTGCTCTTGACCACTATGGCATATTGCTATTGCCATCTTCTTTTCACTCATTCATTGGTCAATTTTTCAAATATTTTTTGAACCCCATAGGGAGTGGGAAAAGCACAGATTTTAGAGCCCCGATACCCATGGTTCAGAGCCTTCTCCTCCAAGTCCTAACCAAGTGGCCTAAGGGAAATTGCTTCACCTCAGTTTCCTGATTAGTAAAAAAGGATAATGATGCCCACATTTTGGGAGGGTCATCTAAGGATCGGAACAGATACGTATAGATCATAGGCCCGCACCCAGGTCAGGCACTGGCTTAGAGATGGCAGAGAGCCAGACACGGGTGTCACAAGACTTGCCTGCAAAAATACTCAAAGACTGATGAGGGACACACAAGCCACAACTGCTTCTGCTGGTAGGCAGAATGGAATAAGCATCACATGGACGCATCCAGAACACGTTGTGAGCAGTTACACTGGGATATGGTGAGAGGAGATGTATGGAAGATGAGGCATTTGAGTCCCACCAGTGCAACAGAAGAAGGGACATCCAGGAGGAGAGGACAGCATCAACAAAGGCTTGAAAACTAAAGGCTATTTGGGAACAGAGTAGATCAACGTTGCCTGGGCAAGGAAACCAAGGGAGGATTGGCAGGGTCTGGTCAGGGCGATTAAGGCTGGACACCGATTGGCTTTGGTTGTTACATGAAAGAATTGGAACTTTATTCTCTGGGCAAGGGGATCCATTAATGGTTTTCAAAGAAGGTTGTGACATTATTTGGCCAGAGTCTTAGGGAGAGCATTCTGGGGGCAATGTTGTGGATAAATTAGGGGGGCGGAGACTGGAGGCAGAAACTAGCTCAGAGGTTCTGCAAGCCAGCCAAGAGATAAAAAATAGACAGATCTGGATAAACATGAGATCCATAAACACTTACTATGTTTCAAGAACTGTCTGTACATTTTCTCATTCACTCCTCAACAGCGCTTTGAGTTAGGTTTCCATTTTACAGGCGAGGACACTGAGGTGCAAGGAGGTAAAGTAACTTGCTCAAGGTCACATAGGGTTAGGATACAGCTCCCCGTCTGTCTAACTCCAAAGCCCTGAGACTTCCCAAGCCCTGATTCCCACAGGCAGAGAAGGCCCAAAGGTGGAAGTGAGATGGGGCAGCAAGCTTAGCTTATCTTGATGACTGGTTCCTTCCTCAGCATCCCTGAGCTGAGTATCATCTATTAGCATCTCCAGACCCACATTCAGCCCTTCTGCCTGCCCCTGCTCTGTAACTGGGGAGGCTGACTGCAGGGATGGCGTTCACAGGCTCTCTGGTCTTTGCCCATTAAATTCTGACGGGCGTCCACGCAGGCAGGAGAACAGGAATAGAGAAGAGTGAGCAGGGTATTCACTCCCCCTCGGTCTCCCTTCCACAGATCGGCTGTGTCCCTCTATTGCCAGGCACAGCCCCTCCAGGTGGCCTCTTCTGTACAACTCTCTCAGGTTCTGGCAGGTTCTGCTCCCTCTCTTGCCCTTTTAAGCCTGGGTTGGTGACAACACCTTGTTTTGTTTTTTGTTTTGTTTTGTTTTTATATATGGAACTGTCTAGGAGTCTGGACCTCAGGAGACAGGGATCAGCTTAAACCGCTGACGTCACAAGGGTGGCTGGGCTTGTCTAGGGAACGTAGAGAGGATGACGCTCAGGGACCAAGCTCAGGGGGATGCTGACACTTAAGAGTCCCCAAAGGATGGGGAGCCAACCCAGCAGCTGAGACTAGATGAGTTTGGAACCTCCTTTTCTCCGTCCCCTTTGTTAAAAAGACACTGAGGACTGTGAAACAAGGTCTGCCAGTCTCCCGAGACAGCTCTCGCCCTCTCTGGAGGTGAACTCACCAGCAGTTCTGCCTTATCCCCCTGCCTCCTAGGGTTTCCCCAGCCCAGCATTCAGCAGCCCAGCTTTGTGCTCTCAGAGGGCCTTTGAGGGCACATGGAGCTTCCTCCAGGGTTATCAGGGGAGACTGTCTGGGAACAGAGTGACCTTTTTGAAAAGCGTGTTCTGTCTCCAGTGCCCTGGCTGGCTGAGCCCTCTGGAACCATCTCCCAAAATGGGTGCCTTTTGGGAAATCAGGGCCCCGTGTGCCTCTGCCTGTGGCCTGTCAAGATCCAGGAAGACACTGCCAGCCCAAACAGCCAGCTAGCCACAGAGAGAGCATGCCTGGCAGCAGGGGGAAGAGGAGTGATGATTTCAACGGAGTACGTCTAGGGTCAGAGAAGGGAGGAAGGATGGGGTCCAGGAGTCAGATTTGTACGTTGGAGCTACAAAAATCAATCTTTGAACAAAGGTGGATCAGTTTAGAGCCATAGGGCTTGACAGCCAGAAAGAGCCCCACCCTGATTTCACAGATGAGGAAACTGAGGTCTAGAGAGGGGACCTTACTTGTGCCCTCAAAGGCCAGCCTGGCCCAGCCAGTGGATTCACAGCACCGTCACCCTGCTTTTCTGCAGCAACTCTCACCCACCAGGCCCCACACCTACGGAGAAGAGTGAAGATTTCACACAAGTCGGTACCCATATGCCTGTGGCTAGTCCCGATCTGAATTTCTACCCACCTTTGTCCCCGCCAGAGAAGCAGCTGGCTGCCCCACAGCAGAGGCTGCCGGGGTGCGAGACAACCGTTTTTCACAGGGTGGAAATTGGATCTGCTTCTCTTCTTAGGGAGAGGTGTTTGTGAGCTGAAATGCCAGCCAGTTGGACGCAGCATGGGGCCTTGTCATTCTATGTTCCACAGACTCTAGCCATGGGGGGTGAGAGTGGGGGTGTGGGGAGGACACGGGGGGAAGGACGGGGACTGGCAGAGCCCTTAGAGGGGGTCTTGGAGAATGTGCAGGTGAAGAACGGAAGTGCCAAGGAGATAGGGGTTCACTAAGGGACAGGGGCTCACTCTGTCTGCAGCCCCCTTTCCCAGCCTAGGCTGCCCTTTCTCTCCTCCCTTGATCCCTGAAGGGCAAAGGGGCCCTGTGCCAGCAGTGGCCAAAATGGGCTTCTCCCTACGGGTAAATTTAAACCGAGGTGTTTCAGCCATGATAGATTGGATTATTATTCAGCAAGTATCTATTACCCACCCTCTCTCACCATGCACAAGGTACACTTCCTACGTAGTGAAATTGAGCTTGGCCAGGTGACTTGCTTGGAACAAGAAATATTAGCAGAATATCGGGGCGGGGGTAGGGTGGCAGATTGGGGGAGGGGGTTGTCACTTTGAGGGGTAAAAAGTACAACTATTGCACTGTGTTGTACACCTGAAACTAATAAGAAAGAAAGAGAGAGAGAGAGAGAGAGAGAGAGAGAGAGAGAGAGAGAGAGAGAGAGAGAGAGAGAGAGAAAGGGAAAGGAGAGGAGAGGAGAGGAGAGGAGAGGAGAGGAGGAAGGAAGGAAGGAAGGAAGGAAGGAAGGAAGGAAGGAAGGTAGGAAGGAAGAAAGAAAAAAAGATTAGCAGACATGGCAGAGCAGAGGCTTGAAACATGCTTATATGAATTGACCTGCTCCCTTACACTTTGGGGTGCCTATAAGAAGAGGCTGCCCTGGGAGGTTGCTGCCCTTTTGTTGGGGTCATAGAACAAACACATTTGAACCTGAATGAACTTGAACCCAGCCTGCAGCCTGGAACAGAGCACCCAGCTGAGCCCATCCTACGTCGACCTGTAGGCCCACAAGTGTGAGAATAAATGCTTGTTGCTGGAAACCATGGAATTTGGGGGATGGTTTGTTTTGCAGCATTATGATGACAATAGCTGACTGCTACACAGGCCCAGAGCTGGAGGCAGAGAAGGAGCTAAGAGCTGGGACTTGGCAGATCCAGGCTTTCTGTGTTCCCTCCCTCTGCCCCATGCAAGGGGGATTTATGGAGAGGACTCGGGGCACGCTCTCAGTTAACTCTAGGAGGCCATAGAAATGTGGGGAGGGCCTCATGCTTCTGTCAGTACTCCTTACCTCTCTGTGAGGAAACCAAACTCCTCACAGAGACCTCCCCAAGGTTCAAAGCTAGAACATGAAAGAGCTGAGACTAGAAGCAGATCTCTTGGCTCCATTTTCCAGTCTACCAAGCAGCCCAATCCTAAGCCAGTGGAACAGTGAGACCCACAAGAATTTGGACCCACCCACTCCGTGTTACTCTGTGGTCCCGGCCAGACCAAGGTGAGGTGTCCTGTCATGTTAAGTCATAAAGAGTGACCAGAAAGCATGAAGTTCTGATCCCCGTCAACTGGTGTGTGACCTAAGTCAATTCCCCTCTCTAGGCCTGGATTTCTGCCTCTTTCAAGACAGAAATACTGGACCAGATGACACGTGAGGCCCTTCCTCCCTGGGGAGTCCCCTGGCTATCACTCATGGGGCTCACTAGACCTTTGCTGAGGCCACGCTGGCCACAGACCATGCCAGGGACCACAATGACCAGGCCTGGTCCCCTTCTCCATGAAGACCTTGGTTTAGAAGTTTTTAAAGTAAACAATGAGATAAATAGTTGGGGACATTGGCAAACTTAACTCAACAGTTTTTTCTTCCTGATCCCAAAGTCTTCTTCCTGAGCAATATTTAGAGATCACCACCTTGATTTCAGCCTGTTCAACCCTTATCTTGCAGCAGAAGGGCAAGCAGATCTAGCATAACTGGCTTCACAGTCATGGTGTGTCTATTTCACTCCCAAGAGATAAGATAATCATCATTAATTATATGGTGAATAGTTGGAGGTGATTATAGAGAAAAGCAGCTCCTCTCTCACCCAGGCTCTCACATGCTGGCAGGAAGAAGGGCTGCTGGATGCAGCTGGGGAAATGCAGTGGCTAAGACCACTGACGCTGAAGCCAGACGGCCTCTGCTCAAATCCTGCTTAAGCTCAGGCAAGTTTCTTAACCTCCCTGTGCCTCAGTTTGCTCATCTATAGCTAGGGGATGATCAGAATAATCCCTACCTATCTTGGAGGGGGTTTTGAGGATTAAATGGAACAATGTAAAGTGTTTGCATGCAATATATGCCCCATGAATGTTCATTAAATCAGCGCCAAGTCGCTCCACCCACCCACGTCAGCCCTCCAAGACGTGGCTGAGGAGTTCTAAGAAAAGATGCAGGGCACCCAAAGTTATTGGTGATACTATGGCCTGCGCTAACCAGGAGAGCTGAGAACAGCTCATTTTTACTTAAGGGAAAACTCACTCTGAATCAGACACTGTCCCATATATTTTTTGTGTATATTAACCAAGTTGATCTCACGATAAGCTATGCAGATACTGTCCTCATTACTCCCATTTTACAAATGGAGACACTGAGGCACAGGGCGGGTGCATAACTAGCTGT
Organism: Aselliscus stoliczkanus; assembly: GCA_033961575.1. Classification (NCBI taxonomy): domain Eukaryota; kingdom Metazoa; phylum Chordata; class Mammalia; order Chiroptera; family Hipposideridae; genus Aselliscus; species Aselliscus stoliczkanus. Next base: position 122,091,221 of record CM066736.1, read on the forward strand.
GAGCATCACACCCTAGTGCTACAGCTGGGTGGAAAGCACAGGTACAGAGGTCTCTGATCCTGGCCCTGTTAGCTCTGACCAGCTGTGTGGCTTGGGGGCAAGAGACTAGCCTCTCTGTTGTCTCAACTGTGAAATATGGAAAATAGCACCTACCCTGCAGGACTGTTGTGAAGATTAAATGAGTTAATGTGGGTGGCATGCCTAGCATGGTTGCTGATGTGTGACAGGGCTCAGGAAATTGAAAAAGTTCTCATTAAAATAAGGGAAAGGGGGACTGGGCAGATGTCCTAACCCCAGGACAGCCCCAGGGCAGCCAGGATCCTGGGAGCCACTTTCAGCCCCACTGAAAGTATTTGAGGAGGGGAAAAAACCCTCCCGCTTCCCAGCCCAGCTCAGAGCCCCAGGAACCTGTCACAGGGGTAAGGATGGAGGGGGATGTGTCTCAGACCCTGGAGTCAGCCAGTCCTCGCTCTTACTCCTGCTCTGTCATTTGCAAGCTCCATGTCCTTGGGCAATCACTCCCATCTTTGACCCGGGTTTTCTCATCTGTGCAAGGGAGCAGCAACCACCACTTCACAGGTGAGACAACTTAGCTCATGTTTATTAAGCCCTTGCCATGTGCCAACCACTCTTCTGCTCATGTCACACCCCTCTGTGGAGTAGGTACTGTAAGTGTCCCCATTTTACAGAAGCAGAAACTGAGGCTCAGACAGGCCAAGGAAACTGCACAAGGTCACACAACGGCAGAGTGGTAAATGAGAGATGTCAGCCCAGGTGGGCTACAGAGCCATGGCCTGTGGCTTTGGTAAATTTGCTCCTAGGGGTCCTTCTCCAGCTCCCAGAGTTTAAAAGCAGAGAAGCAGTCTGTATTCTGACTTCATAGCCTGAGCAGAGAGGTCCCTGGCTATCTGTGAAACTTGCCTGACCCAGCCTGGGGTTCCAGAGAGGCTGATGCCATTCCCTGCCCGGTCCTACCTGACGGTCACCCCAGGACACTGGTCAGTAAGCAGGGGCCGGGGCAGCCAGAGCTTCCTGTCTCAGCTTGCTTCCCAGCTTGGAGGTGAGCGTGACCTCCGCTGGGCCAGTTCCTTTTCCCCACAGCATCTTCTTCCTGTTGCTCCAGTTTCTGTCTCCTCGGGCCCAGGACAAATCAGTCCCTTCACTCTGCTTGCCAAGGGAACAGGCCACTGCAGGAAATCCTTTTGCCCCAAGCAGCTCCCTGTCCACATTCCTGCAGCTCCAGGGGAAGGATGGCCCTGCCTAAAAGCTTCTGTCCTGTCTAACAGGACTGTTGGGATTAGCATGTTTCTCCTCCTCCTTTTCACAGACCAAGAAATGGAGACGCAGACACACGGACGGGGCTCTGTCCACATACGTTAGAGCTAAAAGTGGCGTCAGGACAAGCCATGAAAATAGCCACCACTGAAGAGCCTTAGGACATGCAAAGAGCTGTGCTGGTTGCTTGCCTTTCATCCCAAACTCATTCCACCCTGAAGGTGGGTGTCATTGTTCCCGTTTTACAGCTGAGGAAACTGAGGCACAGAGAGGTTAGGTTGGTTACTTAAGGTCACACAGAAAGTGGTGATCTAGGGATTTAAGCCAATGCCTGTCCTGACTCCTAACCAGTGCTCTTTTCTCTTTGCCACACCATCAGAAACCACATATTGAGTCTGTGGGCCCAGGGCCACCTACCAACATGGCTGGGTTCTCTTGACACTGCTACCACCCAGAAAACCTGGCAGGGGGTGGGATTATGTCCTTAGCCCACCAGTCTGGGCTTCCTCTCTGGGCTCCATCCCTCACTCTTTTTCCAGTAGCGTTCCCAACCATTTCAAGCTGGCAGTGATATGGAGAGACAGGTGCTGTCCATGACCCCAGCCTCCTTCCTGATTCTCCTTTTCCTCCCTCCCTCTTCCCGCACTGGGGCCTTACTGGTCCCTCCCTACCCACCCACCCCCCTCATCGGGTCTCCCCTCTAGATGCATCCTCTCCCTATCCCCATCTGTCAGAATCCTGCCTATTTGCAGGTAGGTGGAAGTTCACATCCCTCCATACCTTATATGAGCTATGTGACCTTGAGTAAGTCCCATATGTTTACTGGGCCTTAATTTCCTCCTTTGCAAATAGGGGAGCTTTGGAGGGATATTTGGAGGGTCAGTGAGCTATTGTATGTAAAGCAGTCCAGTGCCGTATAATGGTGATATTGGTGGCACAGGATAGAGGTGATTACCAACGAAACCCAGGGCAGAGGAGAATGAACAGGCTGTGGCTCAGATGCTGGAGAGAGGCTTCCCACTGGTGACCAGGACCAAACAACAGGTAAGGACCAAACTCCCAGTGGTAAGGCCAAACAACAGGGCCCTTCAGCCAGTGGGCAGCAGCTGGTGTCCCAGAGGAAGTGGCCGAGTGCCCTGCTGGGTGGATAGGGCCCAGTCTGGGGTACCCAGAAGATGGGCAGTGGGCATCACTTCAGGCCTGGTGACCAAGCTAAGGTTTAGGGGAAAGACTCAGAACAGCCCTCTGAGTATTTGTACCCCTACTTCACAGATGAGGGGAGCAAGGCACAAAAAGCAGAGGTGACTTTCCCAAGATCACCCAACAAGAAAGCAGCAAAATTAGAATTAGAACCCAAGTAGTCTATTAACCAAATACCCTCCATGCCAGCTTACCACAGGTTTAAACTGAAGTAATATAATGTTATAATGTGTCCCATCCTGGACCCCAACTGAGCCAGGATGTGGACAGATTCCCAAGGGAGGCAGGAAAACTAGGCCAGTGGCCAGCCAACCAACCGTCTTCTACCCCAGGCAGCCAAATTCTTCCTCCCTCTCACCCGCCCTGAGTCTACCAGAAAGAGTACTGGCTCCAAAGACAATTTCTAACAATTAAAACTAAGTAAGAAGGAAACAATTAAATGAAAGCAAGAGGGGGCCCTGGGTCCTTGAACTTGAGGGGGTGGGGCTGGCAGCAGGCCCAACTCGCCTCCATACTCAAGCTCCCTTATTAAAATAGACCGTGTTGTGGTGGATCTTGGGCAGCCTATAAAGAGATTTGAGGCCAAATTGGCACCATCAGCCAGGAATGTGCCACAAGACGTCCCAGAGCCCTGCCCAGGTCAGTGCCACTAGACCTAAGTGACCTTTTTTTGCTGGTGACAGCAGCCCTGCCATGGAAAGGAAAAGGAGGGGCCACCCAGACCCCAGAGACTGCTTAGAGCTGGCTGGACTCTTTCTCCTCCTCTTTTTTGCACGACAGGCCATTGCCTTTTTTCTAGGCTGGTCAGTGGCTCTGTTCACCTTCCCGTCACCCCTAGAGACCACTCATGCCTCTTCCCAAGATGGCTGGCAAGCCCCTTCCTCTGAGGGCCCTGCTCCAGGTTCCCTTTTTAAGAGGAACAGCTCTCTTACCTCTAAGGTGGGGCTGAAGACCTGGGGTGAGCAAACCCCACGGAGGGGATGCTTCCTCACTACCATATAGGGTCCCGTCCCTTCTCCGCCCTCCTCACACTACATTATACAATCCACATTCTACGCAATGGGAATGAAATGCTGCCCCCTGGAGTTGTGCAATGCAATAGTCCTTTAGGATAGCAACTCCCCTGGGAGTTGGAGGCCACCAAATGGGAGGCTGGAAGGGTTCAGAGAGGGGGCAGATACACAAGGGCAAGCAGATGTTCATTTGCCACCTGCCACACTTATGCAGCCCTTGGCTGCTGGTCTGGGGCTGAGGGCCTCTTATTTGAGCAGGGGAAAGGCAAAGGGATGCGGGGGAGGAACATTTTTTCTTTATCCTTTTAGGTTCTTTCAGCTGGTCTAATAATGAAATCAACTTGAGACAGGGTAACAGAAGAATATAACCAAATTTAATTACATACATATGTACGGAACCCCACATACGTGAGCAGTTCAGAGACAAAAAGCGAAAATGGAGTATATATGACATCCCTAGCCAAGGATGAGGTAAGGTGCCTTGGGGTTTCAGAATGGAGGAGGGTAATTCACAGGACAATAAGAAAAGCAGATGTTCAGTAATTAGAAGTTTGCCCTGTCCTACAGATAGGTCATTAAAAGTTACCTCTGATAACGACTCTTATTATGGGCAAGGCTCCCAATTTAAATTCTTCTAGAAAGAGGTGAACGTTTCTCTTGAGCCTGCAGGGTCTCGATAGCCTTCAGCTTAAAATAACCCACATGCCAAAGGAGCACATCTTAGGGAGGGCTGCTCTGAACCTCGTCAGGGTTCCCTCTCTCCCTCCTCCCTGCAGGCCACATGGCCCACAGGTCCTGAGCCTTGTCAATGAAACCAAGCAGTCTCACTGTGGTCACCCTTTCCCCACCTGTCTCTTTCGATGGCAGTGTGACACCACCATCCCCACCCCCACCAGGGCAGGCCCTGGGACACCTGGAGAGGACTTGGTTTCAGAACTGGGTTCAAGTCCTTGTTGCCTTGGGCAAGGGCCTTGCCCCACTGGGCCCCAGTTTGCCCATCTGTAAAAGGAGGGAAGAATCAAGTGGAAATTGTGAAAGGGAAAGTGCTCTCTATCAGCAGTGAGAACAACAGCTGACGTTTAATGGGTGCCAGCACTTCATGTGTATCATGTCACCCCATTGTCACATACGCCAAAGAGGTAGAGACTATGATTTTCTCCGCCCAACTGATGGGGAAGCTGAGGCAGGGAGCAGAGCCAGGATTTAAGCACTGAGCAGTCTAACCCTGTCCCATACGCTTGACCTCTCTGGTTGAGGCTAGTTGGAGAGGGGGTTGAACTAACACGGTTTCCATCTTCTCCCCCCACCCCGTTCCCCCAGCACCACCACACACACACACACACACACACACACACACACACACACACACACACACACACACACACATAGAAGCCATCAGACCCATTCTGTGGCCCAGCCTAACACTTGGGGAACAGGTAGACCTCGCCAGTGAGGTCTTATTACCTTACCCACCCACCCAATGAAGTCTCTTTGAGAGGAAAAGGAGGGAGGGAACAATCTATGCCCTTGGCCTCCACCTCCTACTGTCCCTCGACCCCCCCCCATCCCAAAGGAAGCCCTGCCTGCCCCGCTCTGCTTTCCTTTTGGCCCTTTCCCTGCCCCTCCCACAGAGGATTTATGGTTTTAATAATGCAGACTTTCTCCTCCAGCCTCCCTTGCTGCTTAGTCTCCTCTAAAGATCCTGAAAATTAAAACACTAATCAGGAATTTATTTTCTCATCAATCTCGCCCTTCAGGTTATGAGGCCTGGGTGTTTTCACAGCCCGCTGGCTGGTTATGGGGAGGGCCCCTCCAGAGGAGGAGATGACACAGGGAATGGGGCTTGGGTTCTGGTTTTGGGGTCTTGGGAAGGAGAGAAGGAGGGAGAGAGAGTGAGAGAGAGAGAGAGAGAGAGAGAGAGAGAGAGAGAGAGAGACCAGAGAGAAAGGGAGGAAAGGCTTCCTGGAGAGACTGTAGAAAGACAAACATTCTGTGAGGGGTGGGAAGAGAGAAAGGGTGGTGGGGGGGAGACTGAGACTAAGATAGAGAGACGTGTAAACAGCAGGAGATGGAGACAAGGAGGGAGGGAAAGGGCCAGGGAGTGGAGACAGAAAACAGAGTAAAAAAAAAAAAAACAAAGAGAAAGAAAGCAGACTGGGGGAGACAGACAGGAGGGCAGGGGTGAGGAAACAGGAAAAACAGACAAGCTAGGAGCTGGAGACACCCCACACTTCTCCTGGGTGAAGTCTACACTCGCAATTTCACGTTTTAACGATTGCTAGGGGTGCTGTGGCATGCCTGCCTCTGCTCTGCCCCCCTTGAGGCCACAGCTGCATGCTGGCAGGGCCCCTGGTGTCTGCAGAAATGAGCTAGATATCCTCGGATTTCTGGCTTCTGGCTCTGGGCTCCTTCTGGCTCTGAGATCCTGCAAGACGGTCAGTGGAGCCCTCAGGAGCCCTTCCTTTTTCTCACCCTCTGAGCCTCAGAAATATCTGCTGGATCCCAGGCCCTGCTCGCCACTCCTTTCAGTAGAGGCAGCTCGGAGAAGGCATCACCTCTCTCCCAGTCCCCTGCCCACCCAAAGGAGCTATTTGTAAAGCATGTTTCTCCTAGCCCAGCAGTTCTGTTCCCTACATGGGAGGCCTCCAAGATCATCAGATCACCCAGAGCACTAAACATGGAGCCCACTGCCTGCTCGGCTTTTGACTGGCTGTGTGATGGTGGACAAATCACTGGCTCTCTCTGAATCTTGGTGTCTTCATCTGTTGAATGGAGTTTAGACGATCTCTGCCACTACTTCTTGCTGTAGTGGGCTGTGTAGTCTTTGATATGGTCATTTCAGAAATCCCAAAACTAAGTAAAGAAATGGAAAGTCTGTACTTTGCTCATGTGTTCACCTGAAAAAAAGAATTGAGGGCCTGCTGATGTGAAAGGTGCTATGCCAAGCACTGGAAAGCCGCCCTCATGAGCCCCGGACTTGACCTTGGTTCACAGTGAACTCACAAACTCCCACAGCCTCCATTTGGTCATCTATAAAATAGGAGGATGTGGCATCCTGCCTCAGAGCCTTATTGTTCAAGAAAGGCCTTTGTCAACAGATATCAGGGATCAGAAAGGATCCTCAAGCATCAGTAGCATGAGGAAACCCCATCAGGAATTCCCTCTGCCAGCTCTGTGATCTCCCAGGCCCCCGGTGAGCATCCAACCTGTCTCAGGTTGTGCTGGGGCCAGAGTCAGGCCTTCATCACACACAGTCCCATCCCGGGAAGCCTTAAAAATTATGGAGCCTAGGGCCAGCCGAGTGGCACGGTGGGTAAGTGCTGGCTTGGGAAGCCAGCGGCCCCAGTTCAGGCCCCACATATGAGGGCCAGTGACACTGCCCTCAAAAAAAAAAAAAAAAAACAAGCCAAATTTATCAAAAATTATGGAGCCTATGGTGGAGCCATAAGGCCTGAGTTTGGGTCTTTGCTGCAGCACTTACAAGGTCCCTTCCCCTCCAGGGCCCAGAGTCATCTTTCAAGGACATAAACAGGCCTGCCTTACCTGGGGTGAGCTGTGAGGACTGAGAGAGGTAACTCAGGTAGAAAAGCCAGCCCCACAGTAGGTGTTTGGAAAACACTTGCTCAGCTCATGGTTTAAGCTCAAACCATTAATAACAGGGTGGGCAAGAGTACCAGGTGTCATGTTACAAACTCAAGGGCAACCTGGGATTGTGGCACAGCCCACCACAGAGAGGCACAGGGGCTCCTGCCTTCCAGCCAAATAAGGCTCTTCCTGGGCCGTCATTAGCATTTTCCAAGATGACTCAGCAAAACCAGAGGACTTCGCTAGGCCTCCCCTTTATGCTGAGAGCTTGTTCCCACCACAGCCTAGCTTGTCTGCCTGATAGGAAATCAATGTGTTTATGATCCGAGGCCTCTTGCAAAAAAAGGAGGGAATAATTGCTCTTCTGAGGTCTGAATAGGAGCGTGCCCAATGTACTGATTTAAACTCACTGGACACCTTCCCAGCCCAAAATCTCCCCTTTCTCCAAGTTGTATCATCTAAGAACTGCAGAACAGGGGTCTGTAGTCAAAGGACCTGTAATACCCCATCGTGGATGAGCCCTCGTGGGAGATCCCCATCATTGGGAACCAGCATCTGTCAAATCACGGAACCTTAGAATTTGGCTGTGTCCCCAAGAGATTTTGAATCCTGAAGTAATAGACACATGGCCTCTAACTTATACTCTGACCAGAAATAATAGTATATATGGCATATAGGAAAGGATAGATTTTGTTGAGAGAGACAAAATAATTATGGTATAATTGTGCCTTATTTATACTGTAACCACATGTCTGGGGTAGTACATGAGACCGATTCTAGTATAATACAGGATTTATAAGTAAAATTAGTATTTTAGAAGCTAATAGAATTTATGCTAATACTGATGCCCAGGATCAAATGTATTGGGACAAAGGGTCAAAAAGCCCTTCAGAACGTTATGCCTATGGAGAAAAATTGGCCTGGAGAAAATTTAGATTTGATTAATGATAGATTGGTGACAGTCCTTAATCATTCAAAAAATGTATACATTAAGTGCAATTGCCTATGGATCAGGGAGAGAAAAAAATTGTAAAATGAGTACAAAAATATGAGAGCATTTGTGCTGGTATTATTGGATGGTCCAGTTGTCTGCTTACATCTGGAAAATTCCTCACTGGTTATTACAAATGTTTGACATTTGTGTAAGCATTTTAATGATTGTCAAACTAAGGATGATTGTTTTGCCATAAAAAGTCCAGGTCCATGGGACAGGGGTTTGTGGACTGTGCTGTGAGCTGTTTTGCTAAAGCCTCTTGCATGGCATTGACCCTGGTCAGGGCATGCAACACGGTGGACAATAGTGTCACTCTGTCACCAGGGGGAGGAGGAGTTTCAGAGCAGCTCATAGCAGCCTGTCAGCCTTATTTATATGGCTAACCATGAGAATGATGATTTGCACCTGGTCTTGGGGAGCCCCCAGAAGTTCTGCTGTTGAGGCTGGTTTCGTAGCAGGGAAAATGCCTACGTGGCCAGCAAAATACAAAAATCCCTCAGCTAAGACTGCTCCCCAGTGTGGAGGTGTTCCATGCACACGCCCCTTACCGGAGAAGGATACTAGAAGCTTTTAGACTCCTGACTGAAGTATGACCTCCTGACGTTAGTGCAGTCTCCATGTCGTATTCTATTCCTGTAATAAACTGTAGATTTGTAAGTATTGCCATTTGGGGTCCTGTGAATCTTTTTAGCAATTGAATCTAGCTTAACTGTCACTGTTAAAGGTTTAAAATCTATCTTTCACATTTTATAGATGGAGCAACTGAAATCCAGAGAAGGGAACTGACTTATCTACAGTCACGCAGCAGATTTGTGATAGAGTCCAGATTGGCATCAAAGGCTCAACTCTCAGTCCAGAGATATTACTCTGTTTTGTTCTTCTTACCTCGCTACTTGGAGGTGAGTGGTGACTTCCCAGGAGGCCTAGAAGAATCAGAGAAGAGCCTCAACCACTAGCCAGGTTGAGGTGAGGCTGGAAACCAGAAAACTCAAGGCTCAGGACTGAGAAAGAGGCTCAGGACTGAGTCTGTGAAGGGAGGTGTATCAGTCAGTGTAGAATAACTGCTGTAACAAACAACACCCAGTCTCATGCACTTAATGCAAGAAGAGTTTGTTTATTACTCATGTCCTAAGTTCAAAACAGGTCAGTGAAAGAGAGAGAGCACTGCTCCAGGCAATCATTCAGGGACCCAGGCTCCCTCCATCTTGTAGCTCTGCTCTTCTGAAAGGCCTCAGATTCCTTGCCACCCAGAGGGAAGTGGGGAAAGAGAGAACATGGATGCTGTTGTTATAAGAGGCCAGCCCAGGGTTTACCTGTTTTATGAACACCACTGTCTGAGTGTCAGTATAAAGGAGTCAGGTGAGAGTAGCTGACTTCCTTTCTTGCTGTCATGCAGTGGAGAAGGGGTCTGAGCCAGCCCAGCTTCACACTTCAGTGTCCTGACATCATGATGTCAACACAGTCCATCTTCCACATAAGGTGAGCCAAATCCCAAACATGCAGCCAATCCTTGAGTCTCTGAACATTTCAAGTTCATCTAATAACACACTTGGAGGAGCATTTCGGTGGGCATGTAGACCACTCATCAGCTCTCATGACCTTGGAATAAATCACAGTAGGGTATGAATGATGAATTGTCCTTCTCCAGGATGGGCTGTTCTACGTAGAAACACTTGTATTCATGGCAAAGCCCCTGTTGGAAGTTGATTCCAATAACTTAAAAACTGCAAGAAGTGGCCATTTGTGTATAACCCAAGATAGAACCTGTTCTGGAATTTTCCATCAAGGCTGGCAGTAGGAATCGGTCAGGCACAGGATGGGAACTGAAGCAGAGTGTGGCTCAGAGTCAGGCTAGGGGAAGGCCCCTGGACACGATACCCTGGACACTGAAGATGGGGTCTGGGAGACAGCTCTGGCTTCTACTCCATGTAACAATGCCGTGTGGCTTTGGATGAGTCAGCTCACCTTTCTGGGCCTTGTTTTCTCATCTGCAGAATAGATCTCACCATAGCGCCTTTCTCACAGGGATGCTGTGAGGTTTAATGATGTAATGTAGTAAAGCACAATAGTTGGCACGAAGAGGCTTTCAATAGCTGAGCTTTCACCAGCCTTGAACCCTTTGTGATAAGGAGAACCCAGAGCCTATTAAATCATTAGACAGAGTCCTGTGGGAACATGCTGTTTTCATGGGAGCTGAGGACATTATCTGGCTACCCCAAGGTGGAAGAGGAAGGAAGCTTCGATGCCTGGTTCTAGTGACACAGGCCAGGAAGTGAGCAGGGTCCGGAAGCCCAGGTCTGCAGTGAGCTCCTCCAGTTCTGAGCTCTGTTTTCACCTGGCTTGGGAGAGCCTGGGCTTGTAAAATGCACTTATTAGTGGAAATGATCTAAATGTAATCTAATTCTCCCATGGAAACAATGTAACGATGTTCTTCACTAAAGACCTGATGTTGGACATTTTATAAAATGACCACAAACATCTTTGTTAATTACATTTAAACGGCATACCTGTGCTCTGGGCAGTGGTAAGCTTTCAGAAGTGCTTCTAAATCAATTAAACAGGGCAACATGGTAAGCACTCACATAAAATATCATTTAATGTGAAATAGAGTTGTAGTGAAAGATACAAAAGGTCCTCATCAAAGTTCTTGTTAATTTTCGCCTCGTTTTCTCTGCAGTGAATCATAACACCTAACATTTATTGGGTGCTTACAATGTGCCAGACGCTGCTCCAAACTCTTTACAGATACCGTGTCACTAAGTCCGACTCAAAGAGGGAAAAGACGCCTGGGGCTCAGAGACATTAAGGATCCTTCCTACAGCTGCACAGATAGGAAGTGACAGAGCCAGGTTCTGAACCTAACTGATGAGACTCTGGGACCAATGCTCTTAACCAAGTCAGGAATTGGCCAGGTTTGGCAGATGACCTGAGGAGATATTTGGGGACTAGGGCTTCCCCTGGTTGGCTGTGAAAGCTTTCAGCCAATCATGTGTTTAGTGCCTTTCTGTTCCATGTTCTGTTTAATGCTGCAACATCTAATCAATCCCATCCCAGGTTCCAAGAGCTGTGCTAAACATGCAAGGTATCAGGGCATTTGAGAACTGTCCCTTCCCTTCAGGGGACGCAAATGAACAAATGGCCCACACCAAACCAAGAGAAAAAGCACAATGGAAATGCACCGTTTGTTTGACATGGCGCGGGGGAGGAAATAGTCTGAGAGACAAAAGTAATTACTGGGAAGGATTTTGAAAAATGAAGAGGAGTTTTCCAGGTGCACAAGAAGAAAATGCACCCAAGAAAGAGGCATTCATGGAGACACAAAGATTGGGGGGAAAGAGGGTGTGGGCTCCACAAGCGGTTTGGTGTGGCGGAAGCAGGGAGCCAGCATTGTCAGTACTGGGGAGGCGGAGGATGGGGCAGCTGGGCTGAGCCCTGCAGAGCTTTTGTTTCCCCTTTACTTTATTCATTGTATTTATTTATTTTATTTTATTTTTTTAAAGATTTTATTGGGGAATTAGGGGAGGGGAACAGTGATGGGGAACCAGGGAAGGGGAACAGACAAGTTGCTGTCCTTTTGTGCTTCAGTCTAGTTGTGGAGGACATTGCTTCACTGGCCCATGTTGGTATTATCATTACGCTCTTCCCAGATGAGGCAGATCGATTGCCCTCCTCTGGACGGCCACTTACAGCGGCTCTTGGCAGCTCATACTGGCTGCCAGCCACTCACTGTATTCTATGGCAGCCCACTGCAGCAGGGGCTGCAGCTATGCCGTCCTGGGGACTCACAGCAGCTCCAGATGGAGCTGTTGTTCACCATCTTAGTTGTAGAGGGTAGCGTCACTGGTCCTCATATGTGGGATCCGAACCAGGGCCGCTGGTGTCCCATGCCAGCTCTTAACCAATGCGCCACTCGGCCGGCCCTATTTATTTATTTATTTTTAAATTTTGTATTTTTTAATTTATTTTATTTATTTTTGTGGCCGTATTTATTTTTCAATAATTTTTTTTCAATTATAGTTGATTTATTTTTCAATAATTTATTTATTTTTCAATAATTTTTTATTTATTTTTCAATTACAGTTGCCATATGGTAAATATAGTATTGGGAATATAATCAATAATGTTGTAAAGATTATGTAGGGTATCAGATGGGTACTGGACTTATCGAGGGGATCACTTATAGATTATAATTAATATAAATGCCTAACCACTGCACTGTACACCTGAAACTAATACAAAATAATATTGAATGTCAACATAATTAAATATATATATTATAAATATAGTATAGTCACAGGATGTAAAGTACAGTATAGGGAATATAGTCAGTGGTATTGTAATACTATGTATGGTGTCAGAAGGGTAGTAGACTTGGGGGTTTATCACTTTGTGAGGGGTGTGAATGTCTAATCGTTAGTTTGTTTTGTACACCTGAAACTAATATTAAATAAACAAAGAAAAAAACACACAAAAAAGTTATAGTTGCCATACAGTATTATGTTTCAACAGTAATTACATTCACAGTGTACAACAGTGACGTATATAACTTATAAAGTGATCCCCCCAATAAGTCTAGTCCCCACCTGACACCATACATAGTTATTACAATATTATTGGCTATATTCCCTATGCTGTATTTTACATCCCCATGGTCGCTTTTATAACTGGCAATTTGCATGTCTTAATCCCTGCCCTTTTTTCTCCCTTCCCCCAAACCCCCCTCCCATCTGGCAACCATCAAAATGTTCTCTGTATCTATGAGTTGGTTTCTGTTTTGTTTGTTCATTGATTTTGTTTTCTGATTCCACTTATAAGTGAGATCATATGGTATTTGTCTTTCTGTCTTTGACTTATTTCACTCAGCATAATACCCTCTAGGTTCAGTCATGATGCTACAAATGGCAAGATTTCATTCTTTTTTACGGCTGGGTAATATTCCACTGCATATCCGTACCACCTCTTCTTTATGCACTTGTCTATAGACACTAGGGTGTTTCTATATCTTGGCTACTGTAAATAATGCTGCAATGAACATAAGGATGCATACATCTTTCTGAATTATTGGGTTGTCGAGAAAGTCATGATGCATTTTTTGCAATGAAAAACAGAAAACATACGTCATGACTTTTCCGACAACCCAATAGTATTTTGGGTTTCTTCAGATAAATACCCAGAGAGAATCCTAAAAGCAGCCAGAGAAAAGCAATTAGTTACCTACAAGGGAGCTCCCATAAGACTGTCAGCTGAGGTCTCCACAGAAACTTTGCAGGCCAGGAGGGAGTGGCACAAAATCATCCAAGAGTCCTGCAGAACTTCTCAGGCTATTCTTAGAAGCTTGAAATATCACTTCCAGGGGAGGGAAATTGTAGTAGTCAGCACTCTTATCATTACAAATGACAGAAACCCAATTCAAATGGTCTTGGATTTGAAAGGTTTTGACTCACGTAACTCATAGTTGGTTTCCAGCAAGGTTTACTGCATTCAAGCATGGCTGGATCCAGGTGCTTAAATGACATCGCCTGAGGCATGTCTCCCTCCATCACTCAGCTGTGTTTCATCTGGCTTAATCCTCAGGGGGACTCTGTCCAACTGGTGAAAAAGATGAGCTCCAGATGCTCTAGGCTTCCATCTTAGCAGCTGATCAAACGTATGGGGGAAAGTATGTACCTTGTTCCTAATAATTCTAGTAAAAATCCTGGGACAGGTGTTACCTGGCTTTAACTGCCTGCTTGAATGGCCTGTGCTGTCACTGACGAGTGAATCCCAGATGTCAAGAGCCCCTGGAGCCCAATTCCAGCCTTGACACTTAACCAAGTAGCTTTAGGTCAGTCCCTCTACTCTCTTGCTCTCCTCATAGGGGCAGGGCAGACTTGAGGTCTCTAAGACCCCTTCAGGCTCTTATCTTCCAGCCTATTTGCAGCCTGCCCATTCCAAGTGCTGTTCAGTTGGCATGATGCTGTCTGCAGTCTACAAACTCACAGCTGCCCACAGTGGGGACAGGCTCGCCTGGCACCCTCCATATTGCCCCACTTTCTCTCTCTTCATAACCCAATAGCAGGAGGTGATTGGAGAGTGGCTTGACTGATGAATGGGGGGCAAACCAGCATAGCCACTCCTTCCCCAAGGACCTGAGAGAATGGGCACCCTGTGTCAAGCCACTGTGCAACCAGCTGCCAGCCGGGGGACCTGCAGGTGAGAGACCCTGCTCAAACTCCGGATGATTTCATAATCGCACGAAGATGGCTTCACCAGAAAGCATGACTGCTTAATCCTTAAATTGAATTTGTTCTTTCCTTTGAATTCTCACGGTACTTAATTCCAGTGCTGATCTGGGACCCTGACTCTAATTTATGATCCAGGTGACAGTTGTATTTTATCAGGCAGCGGTAAGGCTGCTTTGTGGTCACGGGCAGCTATTCTCTACCCTGTAAGGCGCCTCCTTTCGGTTTCCTGTTCTCTAGGACTCCTGTCTTCTTTGAGTTCTAATCTTTCTTGTTCTTGATTCAGCCTCTGGTCAGGCCCAACCTCACGTACTCATTTCAGTGATCTGGCTCATCCCAGTGCACCTGACATCCAGGGGTGCTGGTCCTAATTTGTTGCCCTTGTTCTGGGGGCTGGGGGCTGAGAGAAGCTCTCAGCAGAACAATTGCTAAGGATGGGTTCACTCAAATGCTGCCTCTGGGAGGCAAAGAGAGCTGCCTGTCCCTTCCAGTTCTTGTTCCCCTGCCCCCACACATACCCTGTGCCAGGGATAGGATGCTTTGTCAGTTTCAAAGTGCAGCCTGGCAACACTGCAAGAGCTACAAGAACTGGGTGCTTTTTATTCCCCCATTTTTTCTTCCCTCCCTTCTTTCCTTCTTCTTTCCTTTCTCTTGTTCTCTTTTCCTCCCTTCGTTCCTTGCATTCACTCAAATATTTATTAAGCACCTGCTCTATGTTCAGTTTTGTGCCAGGTACTGACTGGGGATTCTGGGAGCAAGACAAACTCAGCCTCTGCCCTCCTGAGTGTGGGAAGTCTTAGGCTCGGGCAAAAGGCCTGGAGGCTTGGGGCCTTATCAGGAAATTCCAGTCGTTCATTCTGGTCTGTGGTGGGCCACAAGAAAAACTGCTTTTTGAGCTTTGTCTACTAGAGGAGAGTGAGGCTGGGGGTGGGAAGTGGGGAAAGAGGGAGAAAGGGGAAATGTTGGGGGAGGGGCTGGAGATGGGGGTTGGACAGTGGTTCTGAGCCACTGGGAACAGAGGACATTGCACCAGGAGCTGCCCACTTGGCCCTGACCCTGAGGACACTCTCTGGGTTCATTTGACCAGCGTGCAGAGCCCTGAATCAGAGAGGGACACACACAGCCCTGCTCTGAGCCCTCACCCATAGCAAGGAGGGTGGGACATAGGATGCCAGATTCAAGCTGGGCCCTGCCATCGCTGCTTACCGGCTGAGTGACCTTAGTCATGCTACATAACCTTGTTGTGCCTCAATTTCTCCACATGAACAAATAGAGAGATACCTACCTCAAAGGACTTTTGCATTTTTGAGCTAATCCATGTAAAATGCTCAGCTTGGCACACACTCAGTAAAAATTATTATCAATATAGGCCAGCAGGTAAATAAGGCTAATAAGGCAACTCAGGGTAAGAGCCCAGCAATCTGTGCTATAATGGGTGAGATGAGAGAGGTGAACAGAGTAGTAAAGGAGAGGAGTGGGATTAGAGATCAAGGAAGGCTTCTTGGAGGAAGTGGTATGGTGGGGGGACCTTGAAGGCCAAGCACAATTTCATCTGCAGAAGGGGAATGTCCTGTGACCTGAGGAAAGAGCACAGTGATGTGTTTGTTGAAGAGCGACTGACCCAACAGGATGGCCAGGACAGACTGCAGGGGAGTGTCAGGCAGAATGACAGGGGGAGGCAGGAAAGGTGGGCTGAGGCCACACCATGCAGCCCCAGAATGTCATCCCAAGGAGGCTGACTTTATCCTCAGGCTGAGAAAAATGTTCTCTCTTCTCAAAGCTGGGAAGTGAATGACATAATGAGATCAGACCTGAGTTTTCAATATTCTCTCTGGTAGCCGTGTTGTGGGGCTGGGAGCCGCCTAGAGGAGGCTGCAACTGTCTTGACATCAAAGAAGGGAACCCTGAAACCCAAGTGTGTTCAGGGCAGCAAATACTTCCCTGGGAGGGGACATCCCAGGCTCTGTGGTCAACTTTCTGGGAGACTTTGCACAGGTCAATTTCCCTATCTGCATCTCAGTGTTCTCAGTAAAATGAATGCACTGGACTAAGTCCCTACCAGGCTGTCCAGCAGAATGGAGCTCGCAAACGCAGGCACCCCAGGGAACAAGAGGAAATATAATAAGGGAAGGTAAAGAGGAGCATCTGGGAGAGGTGGAAATTGTGGGAAACTGGAAAAAACTTGCCTTGTCCAGAGAGGGGGCTACTGCTCTGCCCTGCCAGCTGTTGCCATGGGAACCAGTGTGTGGGGGGGATGGTTTGCCCGCAAGTCTTCAGATTTTTTTTTAAAGAGAAGCTAGAAATCCAATTTAATTTTAAATAAGAAATCATTTGACTTTTAAATGTTGGCTCAATTCTTTTTAAAAATATCGCTATTTGGGTCATCCCATCTCATCTACCAGCCAAAATGGATTCACATCCCACCAGTTTGAGACCCCCTATTGTAGGTTTTTTAGAAAGGGGAGACTGAGCAGATAGAGAAGAAAAAACTGACAGAAGGGGGCCTGTAGGGAGAAGGCCTGGACCCCCAAGATTGAGGAGAGTCTGGTGCCTCCTTGCAGCAAACCATCCCTGCCTGCTCTCACATAAGTGAGCTCTCACACAAGCCTCTTCTGAGCTCATTGGGGGAGCCAGTAGTCTGTTTTCATTAGAAGCCAAAAGCAGAATAGGCCCCGGGGGCATGTAAACCAGCTCCCCAGTTCTGGAGGCTTTTAAATCTATCTTGTAAACTTGCCTTTCAGAGCTGACAAAGCCGCAGCCTTGTCAGGAGAGAGGCTGGTGTGTAGAAGTCAGCAGTCCTGCTCTTATCAATCAGGCCATGGATGGTGGAGGTAGAGGGCCGGGGGACAGAAGGGAAGGACTCCAGGAGGCAGGGATTCCGCAGCTTTGGGGCCACGTCAAAGGCAAAGACCTTACTTAGTTCATAGCACTTTTCTGCCTGTGTCACTTTGAGCAAGTCCCTGAACCCTCTGAACTTTTGCTTCTTCCATTGAAACGTGGGGATAATAACATCACCTTGCAAGTGCTCGCTACACAGCCACCTGGAGTTGGTTACTACCGTTATTTTTGTTTTATACAACAAGGAACTGGAATTCTGGAACTTGCTTGGGGTCAAAACAGCTAGTAAAGTCAGAGGTGAGTTTGAACCCAGATGGTCTGGCTCCAAAGTCCACACCTTCTGGGTGATCTGTTACCCTATTCTGGGAGATTAGAGGAAAAGTGAGAAGGGCATTTGGACGAAGAGACAAAGCTGCCCCTGCTGCCTTCCAACTCACGGGGTGGTCTTGGACAGCCCCTTCTCCTCTCTGGGCTTCAAAATGGGAATGCCTATTTGACCTCCGGGACCCTCCAGCTCTGATATCCATTTATTCGGCAAGTTATCTTTTAGCACCTGTTCTGTGTCAAGGCTTCGGGGAGAGAGCAAGGAACAAGACAGACAGACAGACAGACAGACATGGTCCCTGAGTCTTGGAATTTACATCTGGATATTGGGAAAGACGGGAGAAAGTGGAGAAGTGGAAAGACAGGGGCTCAAGACAAGGGACACATCCCAGAGAGTGGCATGTTGGAAGCAGACAACGCAGGCAGGTGTGATGGAGGTGGGCATAGCAGAGCAGGCAACTTTAGATCCGGTGCTCACGGGGAGCTTATTCAGCGGAGCTTGTGCATAAGCCTCTATGTGGCTGGTGAGAAGGAGCTAGCCACCTAAAGACTCACAGGGCTGTCATTCTGGGCAGGAGACCAGCAGAAGCAGAGGCCACTATGAGGGAGCATACTCAGTGTTTTCAAGAACAAGGAAAATCTGGTGGGACCTCAAAAACTGCAAGCCCTTCCTGCCCTCCCCTGCCTCCAGCTCTGGAGGCCAAGGGGCAGGCAGCCAAAGGAGGGAGAGAGAGAGAAAGATGGTGCCAGCCTTGAGGACTCAAAAACCTGGAGGACTGGCCCTTTAATAATCCCAGATGGCCACTCAATGCAATTGCAATTTGAAGATCCCAGCTTGCTTAGTACAAGTGGAAAATTACCTTAGCATCTATTCTGTATTGCTTTCTGATTCCAATTTCATCATTCAGATGTACAGCAGTGCATTTTCAGTGGGTACAATTTAATTAGGCTCAATTTGTATAACTACATTATTAAAATCTCATTTGGAAAGAGCTTCATGTCCAAGGTTCATTGGACTCCACCTTTGGCTCAAAAATATATTTGAAATAGAGCCTGCTGATGACCCTGGATTCCAAAGTGTTTTCCTCCACCTCCAGTTCACTGGCCTGGCTTGTCATTGAATTTACATCTCATTTAATAGAATGTCTTTGGACATCTCTGGGTCTTGGAGCCTCTGACAGGTGTCTCCTGTAATAATAGAGATCCCTCAAACATTCATGGGGAATATTATGGCAGTGAGGTCCTGAGCAAGGGAGCTGGATGGAAATGAAAAGGTCAGACCCTGCAGACACACACCTTACATCCTAGAAGGAGGGGAAGAGAGAGAATGCATGAGCTCACTTTTATCCTCACAAACAGTCCTGGGGAGTGGACAGGAAGGGGCCATCAGCACACATAGCAGATGAGGACTGCAAGGCTCAGGGTCTCTAAGTCAGTGGCAGAGTCAGGGTTTGAATCCAGGACTCTGGACTAGTTCTGCTCCACCGTTATCTTTTTTCCCTTGTGGGTGAGGTGCTAGGATATTTGCTATTGCAGAGGTGAAGGCCGTGAAAGGCTCTTGTTGGACCAGGGGCCCTGCGAAAGCCACCTGGGGACAAACTCCTTGCAGATGTCGAACCTGGAGGCCCGGGAGCCTTTGAGTCACTAAACCTGAGTGGGCAGAGGGGAAGATGCATTAGTCATGGTTCCCCAGAGAAACAGAACCAACAGGATGGATATATACAGATAGAAAGACATTTACTATAAGGAAGAGCTCATAAAATTATGGAGGCTGAGAAGTCCAAAGACCTGAGTTGGCAGCTTGGAGACCCAGTAGAATAAGTTCTAGTCTGAAAGCCAGCAAGCCCAACACCTAAGGAGAGCCGTTGTTTCAGTCCTAGTCTCAAGGCAGGAAAAGACTGATATCTCAGCTCAAGGCAGCCAGACAATAGGCGTTCCCTCTCCCTCGGAAATTTTTGTTCTATTCGGGACCTTCAACTGATTGGATGAGGCCCTTCATGCAAGGGAGGGTAATCTGCTTTAGTCACTCTCCCCGTGCAAATGTCCATCTCATCTCCTCCAGAAAGACCCTCACAGACCCACTCAGAATGTTTGACCAAATGTCTGGGCACCCCATGTCCCAGTCAAGTTGACACATAAAATTAACCGTCATGGAGGGAGAGAGAGAGGCAGAAAGAGTATGGGGGTAGCGGGGAGATAGACAAAATGGTGGCAGGGGAGTGAAGTCAGTTCACATCTCGTTTTTTCCTCAGAGCCACACTGGGACACTATCGTCATTTAGAGATGGGGAAACTGAAGCTAAGTGATTTCCCCAAGGACACACAGCTGGAGAATGCATGCCACCTTTTTCCTTGGTTATATTGGCATCCGTAGAGAAAGGATGAGGATACTACCTGCAGGCCTTTCTCCTAGGTTCTGACCCTTGTTTTCCGCTGCCCCTTCTGCTCTTCCAGTGTGCTCAGAATCTGGCCTAATTGCTGAATTGCCTGGCTCTACCTACTGCAAATATTGAGAGAAGGTGGCATCACTGTTGGCAATGATCAATGGAGTCATCAAGATCTCCCATGATCCTCTGCTTCAAAGATGCTTACAGCCATCAAGCAGGTCACAGGATCCCTGCTCTACCTCTGAGTTGTTGTGTGGACTTGGATGCATCCCTTCCCCTCTCTGGGTCTTGGCTACTCATCAACAGAACAACATGGAAGGATTGGAGGACGTCTAAAATCTAGCAGAACCTTTCGAAGGGTTCTTTGGCTCCAAGCTGGGTTCGCCCTTTGCTGGAGTCCCCTCAGCCTCTGAGATCCCCAGGTCCTAGAGAGGCTGCTCTGGCAAGGCCCCCAACCAGGGGCCTGCATACTCCTCACTGAAGGAAATTGACACTCGGGACCCTGGCCCACCCCAGCGCCACAAACAGGTCTCTGGTCAGGGCTCAGAAACTGGTGAGGACATGGTCTCACACACATCCCTGGTACCACTTCCCATGTTGTCTTCAGCCTGAGGAAAGTGCATGGCTATGAGCAGCACATGTCCAAGGACAGAGTTTGCTCCTGTCTTGCCTTTTCCCTGAAGAACATTCCTGATTAAAGAAAGTCACACTCTCTGTATGTGTCTCTTTTACTATCACCTTACTATCATACAACACCTCTGATACCAGATGTGAGGGGTTTTTTTCCCTCACACCAAGCAATTCTGTGACACCAGCTGCGAGTCCTACAATTTAACTCAATTCTGGCATTCTCCACCTGGAGCTAGTGTCAGATCCCACAGGGAAGGGCCCCGTCCCATGAAACTGCCCCCTACTTCAGACACCAACCAATCACATATAGCAGGTCCCCAGGTTATCCACAATTTCTGTCCAACTTGGCTACAAATCAGAGCTTCCCATCACCTCCTCCCCTTGGATTCATTTACTTGCTAAAACAGCTCCCAGAACTCAGGGAAACACTTAGGTTGACCAGTTTATCATTTAATAAAAGATATGATAAAGGATGTGGATAAACAACCAGATGAAGAGATACATAGGGTGAGGTCTGAAAGAGTCCAAAGCCAGGGCGCTTCTGTCCCCATGGAGTTGGGGCACATCACCATCCCTGAATATGGATGTGTTCAGCAACCTGGAAGCCCTCCAACCCCATACCACTGAGATTTTTATAGAGGCTTCGTATGTAGGTATCATCAATCATTGATTCCATTTCCTGGCCCTCTCCCATCTCTGGAGAATGGGACTGAAAATCTCAAACTTCTGATCATGGCGTGGTCTTTCCAGTGGACAGCCCCATCCAGGAGCCCACCCAGAGTCACCTCGTTAGGACACAAAACACTCCTATCACCAGGAAATTCCAGGGGTTAAGAGCTTCATGACAGGAACCAGAGTTAATGACCAAATATTAAACAAAAGATGCTTCTAGAGTGCTTATCACTGAGGAAATTACAAGGGCTCTAGAAGCTTTATGCTGGGAACTGGGTCAAAGACCAAATGTTAGAACAAAAGATTTTCCTAACAGCCTGTTCACAAGGGTTTTAGGAGCTCTGCGTCAGGAACCTAGGCCAGAGACTAATATATAGATTTCTTCCTATTTTACAACTCCTCAGTGACCCACCCCAAATCAGTGAATCTAGGTCTGGGGGTGGAGGGTGGGGATTGTGGGCAGAGAAGTCAAGAAGATCACCTGTGATCCAAGAAAGAAATTGGGAGAAGCTTGGAACCCAAGGCCAGAGGGGAACCAGTGAAAAAGAGCTAGGCTGGGAATGGGCACTCAAGAGCCAATCCCAATCCTACTCATAATTTTCTTTTGTTTTTTTAAAGATTTTATTGGGGAATTGGGGGAGGGGAACAGACAAGTTGCTGTCTTTTTGTTCTTCAATCTAGTTGTGGAGTACATTGCTTCACTGGCCCATGTTGGTATTATCATTGCGGTCTTCTCGGGTGAGGCAGATCGGTCACCGGCCTCTGGATGGCTGCTCACAGCGGCTCTTGGCAGCTCACACCAGCTGCCGTCCTCTCACGCTGGCTGCTGGCCACTCACTGTAGCCTGTGGCAGCCCACTGCAGCAGGGACTGCAGCTATGCCATCCCCAGGGACTCACAGCAGCCCAGCTCCAGGTGGAGCTGTTGTTCACCATCTTAGCTGTAGATGGCAGCGTCACTGGTCCTCAATGTGGGATCCAAACCAGAGCCCTGCTGCTCAGAGCTGGCATCCCAAGCCAGCCCTTAACCAACACGCCACTCGGCCAGTCCCAACTCGTAATTTTCCATATGACCTTGGACAAGTCACTTCCCTTCAGGTTTTTCTATAACGTAGGTAAGGGGATAGGTCAAGGTGATCTTTAAGATCTCCACAAGATTGTCCCCTTGCCACAGGGCCTTTGCACACGCTATTTTCCTAAGCCAGGATCCTGTTCACACTTCCAATCTCAGTGTAAATACCATCTCCACCAGAAGACTTCTTGGAATCCAAATGGGATTAGGTTCTATCATAATATCCCCCCACCCCCGCTCCCTATATTTCTTTTTCATAGCTCTTATCTTGGGTATAGTTTTTAAAAAAGAAAGAAAGAAAAAACAACAACAACAAAAAAACACATCAGCGTATTTGTTTGACGCTCAAGTGTCAACAGGAGCAGAAGTCACATCTGACCTGTTCACATCGGTGTCCCCAGTACATAGCATTGGCTAGGCACCTAGGAGGTGACAGGACTGGATGCTTGACTGCCTTCATGGTAAGAGTCCTAAGGGATAAAGAAGAAAAGAATACATAATGCAGAAACCACCCATGTTCCCTGAGCATTATCAACACCTGGCCATCCTGCAGACCACATAGCAAAAGCATCCAACCTTCTACTGAAAAAAGGGAGACCGCATGGGGCTTCTCTCTGTTGCTGCCTCCCTCTCCCCTGGTGTGTGCCATGAGAGAGGCTGGAGAAAGGAGACACACTAAGAAGGACTCATGCTGCGAGTCTCCCATCTGAACCCCTCTAGCCTGCGCTGCCGCCCCCTGTGGTATCATCGATGGGGGATGAGGCTTGCATTCCAGGTGGTCTATCAGCCCTGGGAATGGACTTGGAGACACAGCATCTGGGGTGTTCCCATGTAACTACTTTTAGTGTAGAGAGCAGAGAAAAAGAGTTAGTCTGGGCAGTCAGGAAATCCACGTAAGCTGCTTCATTTTTGAAGAGGGCTTCTTTTTCCCCCAACCCCTTCCCTGGCTGTGGCACATCTGACATGCTGCAGGGAGCTATCAGCTTCCTAGAGCGATGGAGGAATTGGAAATAAAAATTGACTTTCAGAGAACAAAATCAGACCTGACAACCTAAATCATTCAAACCAGCCGTGGTTAGCAGATTACAAATGTGTTTATCAAAAAGGGGGTGGCTGGGACCGGCTGAAATATCATGTGTAAGGGAGAGGGAATGGCACGAGATAAGGTCACGTGCCTTGCTTTGGTCAGTGAAAGGTTAACGGGCGTGATGCACGCAGTGGCTTGAAATGAGCTGGTGAAGTTTCGCTTGGCCAAGCCGATCATCAACAGAAGAAGGAAATGAGTGCCCTGGGTCTATTCTAATGGGAGGAGCCGAAAATTCATATTGTAAAGAGTATATACATCTTATGCGAGGAAGTGAAAGATTAGGAACAATAATCCAACTTACCAAGAGCAAGATCACCCTGGCTAATATTATATGGAGGAGAGATGAAAGAGGATAGGTGAAAGTGGAGAAAGAGAGACTGGTCTAGGGGAGAGAGGATGGTGGCTTGAATTCAGGTGATAACATTAGAGGTAGAGTGCAACGGACAGATCTGGGATGTACCTTAGAGGTGCACTCCACAGAGCTGATGATGGGTTAGACAGGGAGTAACTGCTATGGCACTCTCTCTGCTCGCTTCATTCCAGCCACATTGTTCTCCTTACTGCCCTTCAAACATTCCAGGGACGCTATGATTCCAAGTTCTCTGCAGTTGTTGTTCCCACTGCCTAGAACACTGTTCCCTTGACACTGGCTTGGGCCACTTCTGCAGTTAATTCAGGCCCTGCTCAAATGTCAGCTTCTGGGTGACACCATCTTTGGTCACCCTATTCAAAACAATAGTACCCCCACCCTTTCCCCGATCTAGTTTTTTTCCATAGCTCTTATTGCCAAGTGACAGATGATGGTTTATCAATTTCTTCACTCTCTCTCTTTCTCTCTCTCTCTCTCTCTCTCTCTCTCTCTCTCTCTCTCTCTCTCCCTCTCTAATCAGTGGAAGCTCCATGCATGCAGGGACTTTTGTATGTTCTGTTCTGTTCACTGTGTGTGGTCAGCATCTTGACTACCACCACTCAGTATATCTTTGTTGAATTAAAAAATTCCCACATGCCAGTCCTATGGGGCAGGCATTTGACAACTCCTGGAAGCCATTCACTCTTGATCTGGTCTTCAGATTCCAGAGACTGGCCCAGCTCTCTTTAAGAAGGCCCCCCCCCACCGCCTTCTCCTCCGGCAACTGACACATAGGGGCACAGAGCTGTTTGATGCCTGGACTGCAATGAGGCCATTCCCCTTGGTATGAGTCATTGGAAAGCCCACCTGGGGCACTCCTGGAAAACTGGTTTACATGGCTCTGATGAGCATCTGCCCCACAGACCTGTGGTCCTTTTCTCTCCCCACTGCAGCTAAGGCAGAATGGGAACTCCGGGGGCTGGGTTCCCAGCCCTCAAAGTCCCAAGACCCTGGAGCAAAGACCAGGGTGAGAGTGAAGGCCCCCGAGGCCTCTTATGGACCCAGGATTCAGCTCTGGAAAGAGGCTGACATCTGTGGGCAGATCTAGAGAAGGAGAGAGAAAAAGCCTCCCCAGATAGTTGTTGCTGGTGATAAACAAACCAAGGCACTGGTTGCTTTTCTCAAAAGAATAAATAGCTTCTGAGTGAAATGGGAAACCATTTGATTTTACACACTGGCTTTTCATAACTCAATGTCTTCCATGAAGGCAGTTTGTAGGGAACACTATAGCCTAAGTATGGCATGGAAAGGGGGTGGGGACAGCTGGTGTGTAATACAGTAGAAGGAGAGCTCTGGTACGCTCACGGGCAAAGGGGCCCAGGGTACTCGTGACCAAGAATGTTGTCTTCCCAGGGGGACAATAGCTAAGTGCTGTGCTGGAGGACTCCCTAAAGGACATGTGCACGGGAGGGCCCTGTTGAGTTCACACATGGCTGTGCATTTGCCAGAAATGCTCCAGCCTACCCACGTGCATTGGGCAGAAAGCCCCGGGATGGCTGCACCTAGAGTGTAAGTAAACACGGGGGCTCAGCTATAACCCATATCCCAGGGGAGGGATAACCGTTGGGCATATGAAAAAACCGCTCTCAGCCCTGAACGACACCTGCCCAGATGGTACCACCAGGTATTCAGGCAGGCCTGCCTCACAGTCGTGCACTGCACAGACATTTGGCTGAGAAGTTATGAGTGGGGCTGGACCCTGCTCACCAGGCTGTGTGTTATGGCACCATTCACTGATGAGTCCATCCACAGGGCACCTCTTTTCCTAATTGGTCAATCCAAAAGAAGTACCTTTTTTCTAGTTGGTCTACCCAGAAGGATGTCTTTTTCTCCAAAAGACAAAGGTGCCAGAGTGCTAACAGCAGTCCAGGCTTCTGGACATTCTCTCCCCTCCTGCTGTGACCAGCCTTGTCACCCACTCCCCTGTGTTCTAACCAAACAGGGGCTGGTGTCACCCTCTCTACATGCCGCACCAGGGACTTTCCTAACCCTCCCTGCCCCATCCATATCCCTGGTCACTTTCATCTTCTCTAAAATGAGTGTGTTAGACTAGATAATCTATTAAGGTCTCTCCCATAGTCACCCTCATAGGATTTTTTTAAATTGGGGTTTTTGAGCAAATAATAAAATTCACTAATTTAAGTGTACAATAATTCAATGAATTTTGACAAATATAGTCACGTAACTACTACCAGCAGTCAAGATCGTTTCCATACCTTCCAAGTGTCCTCTCCTGTTCCTTTGCAGTCAGTGCCCTCCCCCATGCCAACCCATGGCAACCACTGATCTATCCCTATCATTTTGCCTTTTTCTGAATACCATATAAATGAAAGCATACAGCCTGTACCCTTTTGTGACTGGCTTCTTTCACTTGGCATAACACTTTTGAGATTCATTCCTTTGTATTGCTGAGTAGTATCCCATTTTGTGGCTCTACCACAACTTATTTATTTATTTATTTATTTATTTATTTATTTATTTATTTAATGATATTTGAGTTGTTTCCAGTTTGGGGTTAATATAAATAAAGCTGTTATTAATATTTGTATACAAGTGTTTCTATGCATACATATGTTTTCATTTTATGCGGTGCATACCTAGGAGTGGGATTGCTGGGTCACCTGGTAAGGGTCTGTTTAACTTTATTTTTAAATTGCAAACTATTGGGGCAGCTGATTAGCTCAGTTACAGTGCAGTCCTCACAATACAAAGGTTCGATCCCCACATGGGCCAGAGCCGCGCCCTCCACAACTAGATTGAAACAACTACTTGACTGGGAGCTGATGGGTCTGGAAAAACACACTGTTCACCAATAATTTTAAAAAATGCAAGCTATTCCAAAGTGGCTGAACCATTCTTCATTTCCAGGGGCAATGAAGGAGTATTCTAATTGTTCCACTTTCTCCCCAACACTAGCTATGGTCATTTTTAAAGGCTTTTTAAAAATTAAACTTCTACTAATTTCGTGGTGATTATAGAGTCACCTGCAGTTGTAAGAAATACTACAGAGATCCATACACCCTTTACTCAGGTTCTCCCAAAAGTAACATCCTGCAACACTCTAGCCCCATTTTACACCCTGGGTAACAGCGATGATACAGAATATTTCCATCATCACAAGGACCCCTCACATTGCCCTCTATAGCCACATCCACTTCCCTCCCATTTTCCACCCCTTCCTCAACCCTTGGTAACTACGAATTTATTTCCCAATTCTACAATTTTGTTACTTCAAGGTTGTCATATAAATGGAATCATACAATATGTAAATTAGGGGGATTGTTGTTGTTGTTGTTTTTCCCACTCAGCATAATTCTCTGGAGATTCATCCAGGTTGTTTCATATATCAATAGTCTGTTCCTTTTTATTGCTAAATATATCCCATGGTGTGAAGGCACCGTGGTTTGTTTAATCACACACCTGTTGAAGGACATTTGGGAAGTTTCCTGGGAAAAATCCCACTTTTCATGATGCATTGTCTTTTGAATGTATTGCTGGGTTCATTATGATAGAGTTATTTTTGCACCTAATTTCACGAGACATACCAGTCTGAAGTTTCTACTTTTTGTAATGTTTTCACCTGGTTTTAGCACCAAGATAATTTTGGCTTCATAAAATGAATGGGAAGTCTTTCCTCCTATTCAGTTTTCTAGAAGGGTTTGTGTAGAATTGGTATTATTCCTACCTTAAATGTTTGGTAGAATTCATCAATGAGTTCTCTAGGCCTAGAGATTTCTTTGCAAGAAAGTCCTTAACAGCAAATTCAATTTTTAGGAGATACAAAAATATTTGGACTATTTATTCTTGAGTGTGCTTTGGTAATTAATGTCTTTCAAGGAATTTGCCTATGTCATCTAAATTTTTTAATTTTGTTCATAATATCCCTTTATTGTGCTTTTAATGTATGTAAGACCTATAGTGATGTCCCCTTTTTTTATTTCTAATAATATTGGTAAATTTTGTCTTCTCTCTTTTATCTTCTTTTCTTTAGCTGCCTGGCTAAAAGTCTGTCAATTTTATTGATCTTTTGGTTTCAATAATTTTTCTACTGTTTTCCTCAACTTTATTGATTTCTGCTCTTATTCATGTTATTTTCTAACATCTGCCTATTTGTGCTTCATTTTCTCTTCTTTTTTTCTAATTTATAAATTGGAAGCTTAGATCTTTGATTTGATATACATCTTGTTTTGTAACATAAACATTTATTGCTATAAATTTCACTCTGAGCACTGCCTTAGTTGTATTCCACTAATATTGACATAAGATGTGTTTTCATTTCCATTTCATTTTAAATCTTTTGAAATTTGGCTTGTGATTTCTTCTTTGATCCATGAATATTTAGAATTGTGTTTTTTTTTTAATTCTCAAACATTTGAAAATTCTGCTTATATATTTCTGTTATTGATTTCTAATTTAAATCTGCTGTAGTTGTGATCAGGGAGAACACTTCGTGTGATCTAAACCCTCTTAATTGTACTGAGACTTGGCCCCATGGCTCAGCATATGGTCAGTCTTGATGAACCTTCCGTGTTCAGTAAAAAAGGGTGTGGATTCTTCTTTTGTTCAGTGGTGTATTCTATGAACATCAATTAAGTCGTTTTTAACTGTGTTGTTCATGTCTTCTATATCCTTGCTGACTTTGTGTCTACTTGTATTTTCAGTTACTGCAAGAGGAGTATTGAAATCTCTGGCTATAAGTGTAGATTTCATTGTTTCCCTTTTCAATCCTATCAGTTTTGGCATCATGTATTTTGAGGCTCTCTTATTACATGCATATATAAGATTGTCCTCTTGATGAAATGGCCAGTTAATATTCTTTGTTCTGAAGTCTACTTTATCTAATATTGATATAACTGCTCCAGCTTCCCTTTGATAAGTGTTGGTATAGTATATCTTTTTCATTCTTTTACTTTTAATATATATGAGTCTTTATATTCAAAATAAGCTTCCTGTAGACAGCATGTAACCTAGTCTTGATTTTTTTTTAGCCAAAGTAATCATCTCTCTATTTAACTTGGGCATGTGGCCCATTTACAGTTAATAAAAGTACCAATACATTTGAATTTAAATCTACCATCTTGCTATTTGTTTTCTAGTTCCATCTCTCTTCCCTCTCCTTCTGTGACTCTAATTACGCAAAAGTTAGACCACTTGATATTGTACCTTAGGTCACTGATGCTCTCTATCTCTTTTTTAATCTTTTTATAATCTGTGCTACATTTTGGATCGCTTGCGTGGCTTTATCTTCATGTTCACTAACCTTTTTTTCTACACTTTTCAATCTGCTCTTAATTCCATCCAGTGTATTTTTCAATTCATATGCTGTATTTTTCATCTTTGGGAGTTTTATTTGGGTCTTTTTGTATTTTGTATTTCTCTCCCTATAATATTCATGTTTTCCTCACCCTTCTTGTATATATGGAGCATATTTGTAACACTTGTTTTAAAACCATCACCTTCTAATTCTATTATCTGTCATTTTCAGATCTATTTAATCAATTTTTCTCTTGGGCTGTGGATCACATTGAAAGTTGAACATGATCAACTTTATGCTTTGAGGTGTTGGATTTTGTTGTATTTCTTTTAAAAATGTTGAGGCAGATATAGTTAAGTCATTTGAGATCAGTTTGAATCTTGCGTCTTGCTTTTTAAGCTTTGTTGGAGCAGGTCCAAAGCAGCCTTTAGTCTAAGGCTAATTTAGCTCTATTACTAAGGATTTCTGAGGCCTCTATCTGATGCCCCATGTATTTTGAGATCTAGCCACTCTGAATAGTGGGAACATATTCCCAGCCGTCTGTGGACTCTGGGAATTCCTCCACAACCTGGTTTCCAAGGGTACTTATCCCAGCCTCATATAGTTTCATCCCCCCACATTCTCAAGCCAGTATTCAGCCAAATATTTGAGAACATCCCTCTGCAGATAGCTAGATATCTCTCTCTCTGTCTCTCTATCTCTGTCTCTCTGTCTCTCTCTCTTTCTCTCTCTCTCTCTCTGTCTCTCTCTCTCTCTGTCTCTCTGTCTCTCTCTCTCTCTCTCTCTCTCTCTGTCTCTCTCTCTCTCTCTCTCTCTCTCCTTCTTTCTCCATCTCTTTTTTTCCTGTGTTATATCCTGCAAGTGCTAGTTGCCTCAGCCTCTACAAACTGCAATCTCTATCTCTTCAAGTCAGCAAAGTAGCTGGATTCTGTTCGGATTTCCTCTCCCTGCTCTGCCACCTGGAAACTGCCTCCGTGCAGCTAGCTAGGCCAACCACAGGCTCAATTCATTTGTTTCCCTTCTCTCAGGGTTCACAGTCTTGCATTGCAGGTTGCCAAAAGTTTGACAAGCAATTGTTTCATATATTTCTGTCCAGTTTTTCGATGTTTTCAGCCAAAGGATAATTCCAGACTCTCTTCCTCTCTCTTGGCTGGAAGTGGATGGCTCCCACCATCCTAAATTGTAAAACAAGAAACCAAATAAACCGAAGAGGGGCTGCCATTGGCACAAGGACTATAGTTTTTGGAGAGGTGGGGGGCCCTGTCCTCTGCTGCCCTCTGGTCCCACCTTGCCCTGACATTAGAAAGCAAAAGCAGCATGGTTTAGACATGTGCAATTAGGGGTACTCAGTAAGTTTCAGGAACTCTGAGCAAGGAGATGCTTGAATGACAGGACAGTTGAGGAGGGCAACAGGGCTGCAGGGCTGACAGTGCATTCAGCTGCACCCCTGGAACTATGGTCTGCTAGGATATGTCCCCAAGCGGGGGGAAAAAGCCATCAACAAGAAAAGAAAAGGAAAAAATATACAAATAGGGTAACAAAATGCTTTTCCAGTTGGGACTTATGGAGGGTTTTTTTCCCCTCTACACAAGTAGCAGTGAAACCTTTTCGATACCCAAAGCCTCCCAGACTCTCTTTTTCATGCTACATAATGTGTTTGCTAGTTGCTGTCCATTGCTGAGTTTTCCTGTGCTTTGTCCTGTGTGAAACCACCGGTTTCTATGGCAACCAGACTGCCAGTTAAGGGAACCAAATGGAGGGACAGAGGTTCTGCAGAGCACACCCTGGGGGCTGCCAGCGTCCCGGGTTACAGATAGGAAAGAGACATGGGGTAGTTCTGCAAGGGTCTCTTCACCAGCCAGTGCTGCCCTGTCCAGCTTTGTGCTCCCAGGTGGCTATGCAGTACCTCTGCAGCCTCGTGCTCCTGGGAGGACCTTGCCCATTGTTGAGCTCCTTCAACCATGGACATTACAGGCTCCTGGGACATATGCCAGCCTCTGGGCCAGTAGCTGAGTCCCAACGATGAATAGGACTCAGTCTCTGCCCCAAAGAGCAAGCGGTCTATCTAGAGACAGAAAAACATTGATAAAGCTTGTTCAGAAGGAACATTTATTAAGTGCCAACTATATGCCACACACTGTTCCAGGAATTACATACCGTACATTTTAATCTTCACAGAAACCCTATGATTTAGTTATATCCAAGTTCAAACAACTAGTAAAAGGGAAAGTCAAGATTCATACCCAAGTAGGTCTCTAACTCTATCTATGTGCCCAGCCTCACCCATATCATCTCCCTACCTCTGTAAGGCTCTTTTGTTCAGGTGCCTCGGAGTTTAGAGAGTTCTCACAGAGACGCTCTCCCTTCCTCTCCCCTCCCCTCCCCTCCCCTCTCCTCTTTCTCTTCTCTCCTTCCCCCTGTCTTCCCCACACCCCTCTCCTCTCTGGCCCTGTAGGCATCTCTGCCTCAAGTCTCTTCCCTCATACTGGAGATAAATGTATCATTGAACTAAACCCCCTGAGACATGAACTAAACATCCGAACAAATCCCAGCGGGGGCCTCTGAACCCCACGCTGTGCGGCAGTGGCATTAAGGGAAGAGTCACACAGCCACATGTCCGCTTAATTCTCTGAAATCCCACCTGCTTTGTCCAGACAGCGGGAGGAAACAGCCAACATGAAAAAACTGGAAGACCCTGGGAGACAGAGAGGCTCTTTAAAAATAGCTACAGCAGGGGGAGGGGTCCCCCCCCCCCGCGGCAGAGCCTCCTCTGGGCTCCTGGGAGCCAGCAAGAGCGACTCTTTCAGCATCCTGGGCTCTGCCTGGATGGCCTCAGAGGCTGTTCCCCAAGGGGCTTAGCCAAGGGAAGCAAGCTTAGAAAGCTAAACACTGAGTTGTCACCAAGATCAGGGTGGGCTAACAAAGCCAGCTGAGGCTGAATTCATCAGAATGCACTGCCTCTGCCCAGATTTTGCCCTTCAGGGGTGCTGCAAGCACTGGCCTCCCCTCCAGGCTTCCAGGCAGGCCCCCACCTCCCTGTGTTCCTTCCCCTGTGCTGACCATGCTTGGGGCCCACACAGCATGAGAAGCCACAGGGACCTTTGACTGACCATGCCGTCATCTGACCCCTTGTTTTATGAATGGGAATCCAAGGCTGAGGGAACAGTAGTGATGACCAATAGGTCACATATCAACTCGGAAAAAGGGCCAGTGCTCAAACCTAGGTCTGAGCACAAGCACTGGGGCCGATGGAGCAGCCGTCACCCCAGGCCAAGACACTGGCCACCATGTGGAGAAGAGCAACAGCTCCTGTGGGCCCTGGACACTCTGGGCGAAAGGCCTCTCTGCAGCCCATGGGGTGGGGGGTACAATGCCACCCCAGGGCCTGGGGAAGAGCATGTCGAATCTGAGAGGTGTGGCCCCAAGGGGAGAGTGGCCTTCTGGACACCAGCGTCCTCTAGAGCACTGCTCCTGCCATGGTCATGATGGGCTAGCAGTACAGCTGTGGACCCTGGGCACCTAGCCCCTGTCACTTCTTCTGTGATATAGGGGAGCAGTGGCACCCACTGCTTGGCACGGCCGTGAGTACACTGTGCAATGAGTTGTTTCATGAAAAACGCCTTGCTGGGTCCTGGCACATGGTACATCCTCAATAAACAGCATGAATGCACACCCCCCTTCACATGCATCCCCACAGGTGCCAGGACTTCCGTGGAAATTCTCTGGCTCATGGAGCTCCTAGCAGCACCCAGACAGCTGCTTTCTGCAGGCCTTTTCCATCCAAGTGACTCTCGGGTCTCTCCTGACCCAGCAGCAGATGGAGGGCCCTTGCCTCGTATCTTGAGTTGCTGCCACGGCTCATGTACCAGCACCCTGATGCCACTGCTACTGAAGCCACCTGACCTGGACCCTTTACATTTGAACAAGTCTCAGCAGGGACCTGGATCCCTTGGAAAGTCACTTAAATTTCCTGTGGCTCAGCTTCTCCATTTCTTCATCTAAAAATGAAGATAGCAGTACCTACTCCACACACACACACACACACACACACACACACACACACACACACACATGCGGGGGACCAGCCTCCGCGAGTCCAGGGTTTCCCTTAGGTGGAGACAGCGTCGGCAGGGGAAGAAAAGAAAGAAGGGAGACAGTGGAGACACCGGGGGAGTTTCAGAGAAGAAGTGTCATACTTTATTGCCATAGCATGTTCTTTTTATAGGGATTTTTGACCATTTCCTCAATCACAAGTTAAGTTCCATCTCTTAGAACTTTTGCAGTCTTTACTTCCTTGTAATTGTTCTCTCCAGGGTACACTGGCCTATTCTATGTTAAAGATTCACCTATCTCTACATATCGCCTAAAGAGTGGTTACCATGACTAGCCATTATCCCAAATACCAGCAGCTAGACTCACAGGGCATATACTTGAACTATTACTAAAAGACTAGGAGTGACGGTGTTTAGGGTAAAAGCATCTAAAATCTATTCCTATGTAAATACAATACTTAGTAGCTAAAGGGAGTCTTAAACATCTTTTATCTTACGGAGGGCTACATATTTACAATAGAGGTAACATCTGTTTCTCATTCAAAGCTTCTGTATCTGTTGCTGCAACAAGGCACTAGGCAAAGAACTCAAACAAGGCTGTTGATTAACATACCCCATGGTCAGCAAGCTGCCCCTTTCTGGAACTCTCATGGCCTGAAGACTTTTAGCCTTCAAGGAGACTTTTCACAGCAGGGCCCTTAGGCAAGTGAGAACAAGAGACTGATGTTATCATCAGTTTCTCACAGCCAGGCTTTTTGGCCTAAGTTGTCAGAGGTCTGTGCCTTAGTTTCCAAGGGGCTTGAGTCCCCAATATCTCAGTTCAGGGGTCCCCTCGGGCTGTAGCCTGGCTTAGGGAGTTTCCTTTTCTTTAGGAAATCTTGCCCCGTCGTTGACTTACACAGCCAACTATCATCAGGGTACCACAGGAACTTGTCACAAATGCAGTGAGTGTATTGTCTCCCATAGGAGGAAAGGCACATGGGTTCATAGAGGCAGGGGATATTACATGACCAACCATAAGGCAGCACCCCAAACATCCAGTGCTGAGCAGGGCAATGTGATCTTGTCAGACACTGAGGAGCTGTTGGCTTCCAGCACACACACATACACACGCATATGACAGTCTTCATTCAACTTCATTGAGGTACAGTTTCTATACAACAAAATGCACTCAATTTTTTCTTTTCTTTTTCTCAGCTTTACTGTGGTACAATTGACAAATAAAATTGTAAGATATTTAAAGTGTACATCGAGATGATTTGATATATGAATATATTGTGGAAGGGTTCTCCCATCTAGTTAATTATTATCACACCCATCACTTCACGTATTTGTCCCCTTCCTTCCTTCCTCCTCCTCCTCCTCCTCCTCCTCCTCTTCCTCCTCCTCCTCCTTCTTCTTCTCCTTCTTCTTCTTCTTCTTCTTCTTCTTCTTCTTCTTCTTCTTCTTCTTCTTCTTCTTCTTCTTCTTCTTCTTCTTCTTCTTCTTCTTCTTCTTCTTCTTCTTCTTCTTCTTCTCTCTCTCTCTCTCTCTCTCTCTCTCTCTCTCTCTCTCTCTCTCTGTTAGGTTCTACTCTCAACAAATTTCAATCAGGGTTGTCAACAATATTCACCATGCTTACATTAGATCCTCAGACCTTATTCATCTTATAGCTGAAACTTTGTACCCTTTACCATCTTCCCCCTGTTTCCCCCACACACCCCTGCCCCTGGCAACCACTGTTCTATTGCCTGTTTCTATGAGTTTGACTTTTTTTTTAGATTCCACATATAAGTGATAGCATGTAATATTTATCTTTCTCTGTCTGG
Source organism: Aselliscus stoliczkanus (assembly GCA_033961575.1). Taxonomy (NCBI): domain Eukaryota; kingdom Metazoa; phylum Chordata; class Mammalia; order Chiroptera; family Hipposideridae; genus Aselliscus; species Aselliscus stoliczkanus. The sequence continues at coordinate 122,126,039 of CM066736.1, forward strand.
CTTATTTCACTTAGCAAAATGCCCTCCAGATGCTTCCTTGGTTTTGCTCATGACTGAGTAATATTCCCTTGAATATATAAGCCACACCTTCTTTATCCATTTATCTGTTGACTGACACTTGGTTTGTATCCACATCATGGCTATTGTGAATAATGTTACAATGAACATGGGAGTGCAGATAGATATCTGTTCAATATCCTGTTTTCATTTCCTGTGGATATATACCAGAAGTGGAATTGCTCGGTCATAGTTTTATTTTTAATTTTGGGGGGAACCTCCATGCTATTTTCCATAGTGGCTGCACCAACTTACATTCTTACCAGTAGAGCAGAGGGGTTCTCTTTTCTCCAGATCCACACTCTTACCAACACTTGTTTTTTATTGTCTTTTGGATATAGTCATCCTAATGGGTGTAAGACGATATCTCACTGTGGGTTTGAATTACGTTTCCCTGACAATTAGAGGAAGCAATCGAGATTAAATGCAATCCCTGTCAAAATTCTATGGTATTTTTTACAGAAATAGAAAAAACAATCCTAAGATTTGTATAGAATCACAAAAGACCCTGAATAACTAAAATCTGGACTATGATTGTTTTGGATTTGACATCAAAACCAAAGGCAATCTATGGAATGGGAGAAAATATTTGCAAATCAAATCATATGTCTGATAAGGTGTAATATCCAAAATATATCTATAAAGAACTCATAACTCAATAGCAAATTAAAAAAAAAAAACAATTTAAAAAAATGGAAAGAGGAACTGAACACATTTTTTTCGAAGAAGACATATACAAATGGCCAAAGGGTATATGAACAAGTTATCAACATCACTAATCAGCAGAGAAAATGCGCTCATTTAAAAATAACTTTATTTAGATATAATTTACATACTATACCATACAATTCACTTATTTAAAGTATACAAGTCAGTGGTTTTTAGTATATTCATATAGTTGTGCAACCATCACCACAATCAATTTCAGGACAATTTAGCACCTCCTCCCTCCCAAAACCATACCCATTAGTGGTCACACCCCATTTCTTTCAACCCCCGCCCTTCACTCCTAGACAACCACTAACATTTCTGCCTCCCTCAGTTTGCCTATTCTGGACATTTCGTATATGCAGAATCAGAAAATATGTGACCTTGGGCCGGCTGAGTGGCGCAGTGGTTAAGCGCTGGCTTTGGAAGCCAGCGGCCCTGGTTCGGGTCCCACATATGAGGGCCAGTGACACTGCCCTCAAAAAAAAAGAAAATATGTGACCTTGTGTGTCTGGCTTCTTTCACTGAACGTAATATGTGTAAGGTTCATCTGTATTGTAGCATATATCAGTATTTCATCCTTTTTACTGCCAAATAACATTCTGTTGTATACATATACTACATTTCATTTATCCATTCATTCTTTGAGTTGTTTTCACATTTGACTATTATGAATAATATTGCTATAGACATCTATGTATAAGTTTCTGTGTGGACAGATGTTTTAATTTCTCGGGATATATACCTAAGTACGGAATTGCTGAGTCATACAGTAACTCCATGTTTAACATTTCAGGAACTGTCAGACTGTTTTCCAAAGCAGGTGTACCATTTCACAGTCCCACCAGAAAGCTATGAAGAATTTCTCCACATCCTCACCAACACTTATTATTATGGGTCGTTTTAATTATACCCATCCTGGTGGGTGGGGGGTAGTCTCTCATTGTGGTTTGGATTTGCATTTCCCTAACGATTAGTGCCTAGTGCCGGTGAGCATCTTTTCATGTGCTTATTGGCCATTTGTATATCTTCTTTGGAGAAGATCTTTTGATGCTTTCTTAATTGGATTATTTGTCTTTTCATTATTAAGTTCAAATGGTTCTTTACATATTTGAAGCTCAGAGAGGCTATGTGATAGGTCCTGTGCTCTTAAGAAGCAGAATTAAGACTCAAATTAGTATTGTTTCTTCATCCTCATGGTCACCTGGCCCCACTTCTGATTCATGAGTGGATCAAGAAGGATTCAACGTGTCAGTCTATGACTGTATTTCATCTCACCTGAAGACCGTTCTTTTGGCATTTGCATTACCGAGCTGACCTTCTCTGCTCCCTCCTCCGCTGTCATGGAGCACAACGCAGGGAGGAGGGCTACAAGGTGAGCATCCCCCACTCCCAACCTAGTCCATTTGTCTTTGTGCCCAGCTGGTCTCTTTCTTCCTCTGACCACAGACCTGCCTTTCCGCATGCGCCTCGCAGGGCCCGCATCGTCTTCTTGGCTAAGATCCCTCAGCCACAAAGGGAAGCGGGGCTGTCCCTGCCATGGCAGGTGACCCACACTCCTCCCCAACTCTAATGTGCTGTCTCTCTTTACTTTCTTCCCAGCGGGTAGCATCTTCTCCCTTCATCCCCCCTGGCCTCCTGCCTGGCTGCCTTCCCACTGTCCTTTTTATAATTCTGCTGAAAAACAAAATCTCTAGATTGTTATTTTTTTCAAGTTCAGAGACCTGGGAAGGAACAAATGAAATGACTCGCTCACTGATATATATATAGATTAGGTATAGATATAGATATAGATGATATAGATATGTATAAATATAGATAGATATAGATAGTTTTTTGTTTGTTTTTTGTTTTGTTTTGTTTTTGTTTTTCAGATCAAGCCTGAAAGGGAAGCATTGGGAAAGTTCCAAGGGCTTCCAGGAGCAAGTTAAAATTGTCAAGCCCTCTAGGAGACTTTCTGAGTTACCAAAGGAAACAGATCCCCTCTCCCCGATTTAGGAAATAAAACCACATGGCAAGGTCAATGCTCAGATCCTCTGCTCTGACCTCTCTGCCTTAGTTCGGACACCAGACCATTGTGGGTTTAGATTTCACATGATCTGTATAAATGTAAAGTCTCATCCTTCTACTCAAAGAACGAGCTGTCCAAGTTTAGAAATACTGGCGGGGGTGTGTGTGGGGGGCTGGTTCTTAGCCTGGGTTCCCTCAAAGCAAAGCCCAAGACAAAGGTATGGACAGGTAGTTTATCTGGAAAGCCGTCCCAATGATCCAAAAGGCAAGACAGGAAGAGTGAAATTGGAGGAAGGGAAATCTAATTCAAGAACTACATCTCAGAATTGTGCAAGAAAGCGTTATCCATCAGGCCCACCCCCACTGATCCAGGGTGGCTCCACAGGCATTAACTCCCCACACTTGGAGGTGTTCATGTATCAGATGTCTCCCAAAGGCATCTCCAAAAGGAGCAAAAGAGAGGTCTTAGGACAGGAAGTGAGAGGCTCATGCCAAGGCCTGATGACAGTATTGTCTGATTACACCTGCATAAAGCTACACAAAGTCTGTGTGGAACTAATCACTACAGCAGTGGTTGGAGTAAGAGATGAGGTCAAGGAAATTCTAAAGTCATGTCCAAGAGATGACCAGGGGTTGGAAGGAGAATGTATCTCAGCAGGAGAACACAAGTGAAAAAATTTCTGAGTCAGGGCGGCCGGTTAGCTCAGGTGGTTAGAGCACAGAGTGCAGTGCTCATAACACCAAGGTTGCCAGTTTGATCCCCACATGGGCCACTGAGCTACGCCCTCCACAACTAGATTGAAACAACTATTTGACTTGGAGCTGACGGGTCCTGGAAAAACACACTGTTCCCCAATAATAAAAAAAAAATATCTCTGAGTCTTGGTAACCACACTCTCAAAATAAGTCAACAGCATCATGCATTTGTCAAGCAAACCAGTGCAAACTCAACACAACCCACAAAATAACGAGGGGATAGCCTGTACCCAGGGCAGTCAAATCATCCTTGCAATTGTGCATTCAGTTCTGAGTGCAGGATTACGGAGAGTGTTCTCTGCAGACAATACAGAGTGCTCAAACAGTTAAACGGACCCATGTAAGGGACAGTCAAGGGAACTAGAGCTGCTGGACTCAAGAGAAGGGTAGACACGGGTTTGAGGGGTTATCTTTTGAAAGATTTGAAAGGCACTTCTAAAACAACAGTTATAAAACTGATCCTATTGCCCACCCAACTGTAAGATATGGTTTTCTCCTTCTGTCCAGCCCCTTCTCCATGCTAACACCATCCCCAAGCCCCTCTATTTACTCAAGCCAGAAACCTGAGCATCAGCTTTAGTCACCACCCTGTCCGCCCCACCTCCTAAATTGTCTTGACTCTCTCACTGTTCCCTCCATTCCTGCTGCTTCTGCTCTGGCTTAGACCACCTTCCTCTCGACCTGCACCATTCCAACCTGCCTCTCTGTATCTCCTGCTGCAGCACCGAGGCCAGCCTCTAGGAAACCAGAGTCAGCTACAACCACCACCTACCTCAGTCACGGTCTCCCCACTGACCTCAGGCCACAGTCTATATCTTCAGCATCATGAAGACCCTGCCTCCAGGGCCACCATGGACAGGCATGCAGGTGGTTCCCTATACAAGGGGGCCAGCCAAGGCAAGGTGTTAGGTAAACTTCAGGCTGCCCTACGCTTGCTTAGCAGTGCCTTTTTCCAATCCATCAGGGGCACCTGTATTTGTCAAAATGGGCTGTCTCCATCGATGGGGTGGGCATGCTTTCCTAATGTGCACAGTCACTGATGGACACCCATCGGTTCCAAAGGAGAAATAGGCTTTTGTGTGGACTGAGATCATGGGCTTTGGAATGGACAGATGTGAGATCAAATTCTGACCCTGCTACTCACTGGTTGTGTCAACTTCAGCAAGTTGCTTCTGCTCTGAGTATCAGTTTCTTTGTTTGTAACATGCGGCTAGTAATGGTGACCTCAGCATCAGTTGTAAGAAGGAAACCACATTACGTAGGAAGCACCCTTAGCACAATGCCTGAGACATGGTAGGTGCTCACCAGCCATGACCATTGTTGTTATTGCTGCTGTTGTTCACCCAGAGCCCCACTGTGCTGCCCTCCCTACACATTGCCACCCCCCATGGCAGAGGCCTGTTACCCTTAACAATCTGGCACCCTGCTCCGCTGTCCCATGGGTTCATGCCCCAGGCTTTGTTGGATGCTTCTGCCATGGCAGAGGCTGTCATGATAGTAAATGCTCAGCAAATACGTGCTGTCTGAATGTATCTGTGGATGGATGAATGAAGAAAGCTTCCATGAACAGCACCCAGGGGCAACCTGGCTTGTATCCAGTGTCTTAGAATCTCCTTACTCTCTGGCTCCAGGCCCAAAAAGATGAACCCCAGAGAGCTGGGGCCTAGGCATTAGTGTGTAGGGAAAACCACTAAACTAATTATTGGGCAATGCAGACCATACAGTTTGTTGGAAAAAAAGCACAGGCTTTTCAGTGAGAGATATGTGTCCAAGTCCTGGCTCAGTTGGGTGACTGGGTGGACCAAATTCCCTCTCCACTTTCAGTCTCCTCATCTGGAAGATGACAGTCATGACAACAGCAATGATGACTATACCCTCATGGAAGTGTTGTGCTGATTAAATGAGATATTTCATACAATTGTCTTGAAGCACAGAAGATGTCCTACAAATGGGGCTATATTTTTCTGTATCAAAGGCCTAAATGATGCTGCAGTAACAAACAACCCCCAAATCTCAGTGGCTTACAACCACAGGGACAAATTTCTCACTCATAGTGTATGTTCATCACAGGTCAGCCAAGGTCTCTACTAGTGTCATTCTCACTTAGAAACCCAGGCTAATGGAGCAGCTGTCATCTCACACCCTGCTGGTTGCAATGGGAACCATTGCAGAGGGAAAGAATGTTCTGGAAAGCCTTGTATCTACAACTAAACTTTCTAGCCTGGAAGTGACCCGCATTACTTCAGCTCCCAATTCATTGGTCAGAATAGCCACATGACCCCAACGACAAGGGGTCCAGGCCGTACAATCCTACCATGTAATGTGCTCAGAAAACAGAGAGACAGGTATATTTGGCTAATAGCCTCATGACCACCACAATTATTCATCTCCATCTTGATTTCTTCAGCAGCAAGACAGGATTCATTGTTTCTGCCCTGTACTTAACTGGAAGTTGGGATGACCCCTAAGTCCAAGCAGACTGCTGGGTATTGAGGTGTCCTGGGGTCCCTGAGCTCAAATCTGCTCTTCTAAAGCCTCATGGGTCCTCTGCAAAGCTGGGGCTGCTGGGACTCAGGGAGTGGACAGTGTGTGTGTGCGGGGGGGGGGTGGGGGGCGGGTCTCTGGTGGGGTCGGGGGTGGTGAGACCTCGTTCAACTTTCAGCCCCAGGGAGGTTGCGCCTAAACCTTCAAGGGGATCCTCCTGTTGAGGCCCACCAGATAGTAAAAGTGAACAAGATGACAAAGCAGGGTTACAGAACTCATGGCATTTTTTAAATGTTTGCTTTTAACTAATTCATACTTTTGCCATCTACCCACAGTCCGGTGACTGATAGAAAGCCTCATTGGGAAATAACTCTAAAAGTCTAAATGTGGTGCCCTTTGTGGGCACAAGACCTCCTCTGAGGAGAAGAGGGGAGGGAGTTGGTTTTCAGACTCCTTGGAAGGTTTTCCCAGGAGCTTTGTCTTGCAGGAAGCTTGTGGTGGCTTCAATCTGGTGGTTATGGGATCAGTTCAGCCCTCAGGGCGACATCGTTTTATGTCCAAAGTCTGAAACTGTTCAGTCTGAACAGAGCATGCAACTGTGACTAAAAATGCCCTAAAACCTCCGCATAGAGTCTCTCACCAGGCCTGTCATTTCCTCTCATTAGCAAGTCAGTCATTCCTTTGGGGGAAGGTTCCCAATTTGGGTGTCAGGAGGGGACCCTGATAGCAGAGAAGGGTAGAAAGAGGGGTAGGCTAGGACCTGCAATGAGCCCCAGAAGTCCTTGACACTTTAGGTAGAATTAGCAGACTGTAAAAACTTCTGGCCACCCTGAAGGACCTGGAGCCACATATAGAGGCATCTTCGTGGGCTCCATCTTGTTTTCCCATTTTCTGCTTCTCCCCTTCATTCTTGACTCCAGCTGCCCCCTCTACTGAGGCTTTTACTGGTTCTCTTGACCTTGCTGCAGGTGTACCTAGTCAACCCCAGCCACACACAGAAACACTCTTCATTCATTCATTTATTTATTCATTCATTCATTCACTAATTGACTCAAATGTATTCAAGCATTATCTAACGTTGTTGATTGCTGACTGCATACCTGGCACTGCACTGGGCCCTGGAAACTTAACCAGGAACAGAGCAGATATAGCTCCTACCTTCGCAGACCTTTCAGCCTTGTGAGGGGCAAGACCTTAAAATCATAACTACAACAACCCAATTTAAAAAATAACAACGAGTAAAATATTTGAGCAGACACTTCACCAAAGAGGATAAATGGATGGTATGTAGGCAAATAAGAAAAATGTTCGACATCAGTACTTATTAGGGAAATATAAATTAAAACTACAGTGAGATACCACTACACATCTATTCGAAGGGCTACAACTAAAAAGACAGCACATCCTGAGTGTTGGCAAGAAAGTAGCTGAAGTGGAACTGTCATATGATGCTGGCAGGAGTGGGAAGTGGTATAGCCACTTCGGCAAACAGTTTGGCAGTTTCTCAAAAAGTGAAATCTACACCTATTATATGACCCAACCATTCCACTTCCATTTACCGAGAGAAATAAAAACATACGTCCATACAACAAAGACCTGGACACGAATCTTAATTGCAGCTTCATGTGTTATAGCCAAAACTTGGAATCAACCCAGGTATCCATCAACATGTAAGTGATATACAAATTGCGATACATCCAGACAATGAAATTTCACTCTGCAGTAAAAAACAATGACTAATGCACACACCGGTGTAGATAAATCTCAAAATCATTATGCTGAGTGAAAGAATCCAGACAAAAAGTGCATATACCATAGGATAGTCCAGTTATTCTAGAAAATATAAGCCAGAAAGCAGATCAGTTGTTGACTAGATGGGGGTGAGGGTTGGCTTGGAGGGAGGAATCACAGACAGTCATGAGGTAACTGTTTAGGGAAGACAGGTATGCTCATTTTTTTGATTATAGTGATGGTTTAAAGAGCGAAAATATATGTCAAAATTTATCAGATTTTATACTTGAAATTATGCAGGCCAATAAAACTGTGTGTGAGTGTGTGTGTGTGGGTGTGTGTGGGTGTGTATGTGGTATATATGGTGTGTGCGGTATGTGGTTTGCTGTGTGTGTGTGTGTGTGTGTGTGTGTGTATGTTGGTATATATGGATGTGTGTGGTCTGTGAAATCAGACAACCTAGGTTTGAATCCTGCTTCCATTACTTTTAGCTATTTGACCTTGGGGACATTATAAAACAAACCAAATAAACAAAAATGTCTCTGGGCCTCAGTTCCCCATCTGTAAGTGGAGGCAAGGATAGTGCCTATTTTGACACATTGCTATGAGGATTTTATTAGGCAATCCATTAAAAGCTTCTTCTAACAGCACTTGGCACATAGTGAGTACTCAATAAACTTTAGCTGTTATTATTTTGCTAAGGCTGACAGACCTCCTCAAATCCACTCCCCAAAAAGGACTTATGAGCTGGGGAAGGATTACAAGGTAATTGGACTCAGGGTGTTGTCTATCATATTTGCTCTACAAATAAATCAAGAGCAAGGTATGACCTCAGGCTGGAAAGTGACCCCAGAAGGTAGAAAGAGGATAGAGAGAGAGAGAGAGAAATGCTAGCAGGAAGTAAAGAGCAGTCAGGACGCATTCAGGAAGAGCAAGTCTAGAGGCCTTTATTTAGGGGAAGGGTGATTATGTGGAAGGGGACAAAGTTACTCCATTTAACTCTTGCTCCAGAGAGCAGACAGGGAGAAATGGACTAAAGGAGAGAAGTTCCAGCATTTAGTCAGAGCAGTGGAGTGGACTGCCTTAACAGGAAGGGAGTTCCCTGTCACTTGCACTTCCTGTTTTGAGGGGTTGCAAGCAGAGGTTGGAGGAGCATCTTTCTTACCCTGCCTTGGGGTGGCCAGGATCATCTCTGAAGTCCCAGTGAGCCACTGAGCTATCTGGTGTGGTGGAACCAGAAATGCGCAGGATGGGGAAAAGGGAAGGAGCAAACAACTGAATACCAGGAGATGAGGCTGCCAAGGGGCGCTAAACTGCCTGCGCTTGGCCATTACGTTTCATCCCTTGGATTATAGATTGTCCATTACAGAAATGTAAAGAATGACAGGCAGTCCTATCAGTCCTTTTCATTTTAGTATAAATTAGAAACACTAATCATTTCCTCCATGACAGCTAACTGATGATAGAAGAAGACGGGTGATACCAAGTAAAGAGAGAGAAGGACAGAGAAAGTAAAGCAGCCAGGGGTCTGAGACAAACGTCATTAATCTCAATTTTGCTGAGAAGTAGCCCTGACAGCAACCTGAGAGGAAAGAAAAATAAATACTCAATGGCAAACTTCTGCCATTATTTATTCGTTTCAGCGACTGACTATGGAGCACCGACTATGTACCAAGCTGTGTGCGGGGCCCTGGGGACTCTGGCTGAATCAGACGCAGCTCGTCCCCTCAGGCACCCAGGCTCCTGGGAGACAGACATGGAAATCATGGCCCTAAGCCAGCGTGACCAGTGCCGTGAGAGAAGAGCGTGTCCCAGCAGTGGATGAGCTTTTCCATCCGCTCAACCCCAGGCCTTTCTCTCAGAGCCACCTCTCCCCCTGGGAGGCATAGATTCATAATACACCCATTTAACAGACAGCAAAACAGAGACCCAAAGAGTTTGAGCAACCTCTTTGGGATACAGCAGAGTCAGAACTAGGACAGCTGACTCCAGAGCGGGGCCCCTTCTCCCAAACAAACACACATTCCTTGAGGTCGGTTCCCAGAGCACGCCAGCCCACAGGCCTCCCCTTTGGTGGGTCAGCTTGCTTGCTGCCTTCCTTCCTTCCTTCCTCTGCTCCCTCTCCAGGGCAAGGAAGACTAACAATGACTGTCATGGTGAGTGCCTGTCTGGGGCTCCGGGCAGGTGGATAATTAGTCTGAGAGAAACCATCTGCTTCAGGCCCCTGGGGAGCCTGGGCATGCTGGGGCCGCACAGCTGTTCCCAACTGGCCATGCAGGCAGCTCTTACAGAGGAGTCCCTGTGTGCAAAGGGTTTAAATATCTCTGGCCGTGAGAAGGCCTGGCTGCCTCCCAGCAGCGGGGTCTTATGTGATGAGCTAGGGTGAGCTCCAGTCTTTATTTCCTTGTTTGGGTGCTCTGCTTTCTCGGGGCCCTGGGATGGGGGCAGTTGGGTGGGGACGGGAGGGAAAGGCCAAGGTCAATCATTAAACTGCAGAGAGAGGAGAGACCTAGGCCTGTATCACATGGGCCCTTCCTCTCTGCAGAGGGCAAAATGAGGCCCAGGGAAAGGAAGAGAGTGGGCCAAGGTCCCACAGCGAGAAGGCATCTTCAAAGGTCATCTCATTCCTTGCTGAGGAACAGGAAAGGGAGTTGGGGATGTGGGAAGGGGTGGTTAGGCTGAGCACCTCATAAGAAAATCCTCCCCCCCCCCCCCGCGCACACACACACACACACACACAAAGAATTTTACCCACATGACCTTCTCCTATCTTGGCAACCTCTAAGGTTGGTATTGTTATCTCCAGTGTACCCATGAAGACACTAGGGCACAGAGTGTTTGATTAACTTGCCCAGGGCCACCCAGCAATCAAGCGGAGTGAGGCTTTGCGTTGAAGTCTCTCTGAATTCATAGCCCTGCTCTCACCCACCCAAGAGGCAGTGCAGAGCAGTGGGAAGCACTTGTACCAGGCCTGGACTGTTGTTGTCTGGCTTCAAATCCAGCTCAGTCACTTACAAGTTGTAGGAATGTGGGCAAATGGCTATTCTGAGCCTCACTTATCTCCCTCTTGAAAATGGGGATAATAGTAGCCACCTCATGTACCATTAAGATTAAATGAGTTGAAATGGGTAAAGGACTTCTGCCTGGAATGGCGCAAGTCCTTGAAAAATGTGAGCTGCTATTGCCACACTCTGTTTTCAACACAATGGCCAGGGGAATCCTTTGAAAATGTAAGTCTGATCACTTCACTGCCCTGTTTAAAACACTCCAATGACTTCCCCTACACCCAGAACAAGGGCTGAAGTCCTAACCATGGCCCCTGATTGGCTTCCATCACCTACCTGGCCTCACCCCGCCCCCTTCCCCAATAGGACAGGCCCCTGCCTTGGGGCCTTGGCACTTATTCTTCCCTCTGCTTAAACACTCTGCCTCCAGATATCGGATGGCTCCTCTTCAAGCATTTGTTCCAACATTATCTTCTCTATGAAGTCTGTCTGTTTGTTTTTTTAATGGTACATGCAACATAGAATTTTTTTTTTTTAAGATTATTATTGGGGAATTGGGGAAGGGAACAGTGTTGGGGAATTGGGGAAGGGGAACATTGTGTTTTTCCAGGACCCATCAGCTCCAAGTCAAGTTGTTGTCCTTCAGTCTTAGTTGTGGAGGGTGCAGCTCAGTTCCAAGTCCAGTTGCTGCTTTCAATCTAGTTGTGGGGTGGGCCGGGGGCAGCCCACCATCCCATGCAGGAGTCGAACCGGCAACCTTATTGTTAAGAGCACACACTCTAACCAACTGAGCCATCCGGCCTCCTATTGGCAGCTCAGCGGCAGCTCAGCTCGGGCCCAGCTCACTGGCCCATGTGGAAATCTAACTGGCAACCCTGTTGCCCAGAGCTCGCGCTCTTAACCGACTGAACCACCCGGCCGGCCCTCATGAAATCTGTCTTGACACCCTCTTCAGAATTGCCACCACCACATGCCTCCCTGTTTGATCTTCTCTGTTGCACTTCTCCTTGCCAGCAGAGACTCAGAAAAATAGTTTGCTATTCAGTTAGTTATTATTACTACTATGTCATCTTTCTCCCCACACTGGAAACAGCTCATGAAAGCAGGGATATTTGTTTATCCTGCTCTTGGTGTTGCAGCCCGGAACATTGGTTGGCACAAAGTGATACCCCAGAAAATATGCGTTGAATGAATGAAGGAATGGGTGATGACATCCATCTGTCTCCACTCTCAAAAGCCAGGGTCAAACACCAAGCAGACCAAGTCCGAAGGGCCAGAGGCACGCCTGGAGGGGAGCAGAGCCAGGAGGCTGCACAAGACAAGGAGAGAAACGGGCCCCCATCACAGCCCTGGTGCAGCCTAAACCCCACATCCAACAACCAGAACATGGTGGACACCCAAGAAATGCTTGTTGGAAGAATGGCAGGCAAGAGAGAGAGAGGGCCATTTACCAAACACACACCAGGCACTAGAAAAAGAAACAGCCAAGATATTCATTCATTCATTCACTCATTCATTCACAGATGAGCCATTGCACACAGCCCTGTGCCCGGCACTATTCTATGTCTCCAGACTTACACCCTGGAGGGGGCAGGGAGGTGTGCAGTTCATGATCCCTGCATTCTCAGATGTCACAGTCTTGTGAGCAAGAAAGACACTAACCTGCTCTGTATGTTACATATTGATACCACACACTCATTACACCTATGAGAAAGCTGAGGCTCAGTATTTAGGTGTCTCGGCTGCCAGGTGGTAGAGCCAGGTCTAGACCCAGCTCAGCCTGCCTGGCTCCAGACTCCCTTCTTCCTCCCAAATGATTGTCGTTGGTGGTGGGTGCTCCAAGGAGGGTGCTTCATCAGGACTGGGGTGGCGGGAAGGCAGCTGCAGCAGGAGGAATGTCACAGGCAAAGGTGCAGAGGCAGAACACAAGTTGTCAGTCCAGAGCCAGGGAGAAAGTCATTTGAAGGTGGAGCCAAAGAAAGTGAAATCAGAGTGGGAGGAAAGCAGCCACAGAGCCTGCAGGCTGATGGCTTCAGCTTTCTCCTGCAGGCACTGGGGAGCCAGCGAAGGCTTGTGAGTGCGGGGGCTCCTGAAGGGAAGGCGGGCAGCTGGTGCAGCACTAATGAGCAGGAGGCGGAACACCCTGGCAAGGAGGAGGCCTGGCCCGAGGCTGTCACAGTGGGGTTGGAAAGCCATACTCAGAGTCAGGGGTGGAGGACGCCACAGGCGGACGCAGGCACAGAGCCAGCGAAGAGGGAGGATTGACAGGGCACAGGACACGGAGGCCAGTGGAGCCTGGAGGGGCAAGACCCAGACGTGTAATAGTGTCCTTAAGGCAAGGCCTCAGATGAAAACCAGAAATCACAAGCTGTTTTGCCCCAATCATTGAAACTGCCCTGAGTCAAAGACAGCTCAAAAGAAGGAAAAATGCAGAACAAACATTTATGAAGCACCTGGGATATGTCAAGGACTGAGCTAGACACCATGTGTGTACCGTGTCATGTAAGTCTCACCACCTCTCTGTGCAGAAGGTGATTTTTTACAACTTTATGGAGGGATATTTTACATATCATAGAAGCCACCCACCTCAAGTTTACAGTGCGATGATTTTTAGTAAACTTACCAAGTAGTGAAACCACCGTCATCAGTTTTAGAACATTTTCATCACCCCAAAAAGATCCCTGTGCTCATTTATGTTAATCCCTATCCTACCCCCTGCCTGCCCCAGGCAGCAGCTAACCTACTTTCTGCCGCTGTAGATTTCCTTTTTCTTGACATTCTATATAAATAGAATCATACAATATGTGGTCTCTTGTGTCTGGCTTCTTTCACACAGTATATTTTTAAGATTCATCCATGTTCTATAGTTAGTAGGTATCAGTAGCTTGTTTCTTTTGAAGGCTGAATAGTATTCCATTGTATGGATATACCACACTGTGTTTATCTATTTACCAGTCGATGGGCATTTAGGTTTTGAAGTTTGGGCTGTTATGAATAATGAAGCTGCTATGGACATTCATGTGCAAGTCTTTGTGTGGACATATGTTTTCATTTCTCTTGAATACATATCTAGGAATGGAATTGCCCGATCATGTGGAAAGTTTAACTTTTTTTTTTTTTTTAGAGGGCAGTGTCACTGGCCCTCATATGTGGGATCCGAACCCTGGCAGCTGGTGTCCCAAGCCAGCTCTTAACCACTGCGCCACTCGGCCAGCCCGAAAGTTTAACTTTTTAAGAAATGTACACAAAGTATTTGTTTCGAGTCAGTCTCAGCCTATCGATAGTGATGCTATCAGCTAGCAATGCCTGGTGGCACTCACCTGGGCCTATGCTACTTGTGGCAGCTCCCACAGACATTTTCCCCACCAGAGCCAATGTTGTGGCTGGATAGACCCTTGTGGTTCTTATTATGACTGCAGACACACCTCAGCAACAACGGGACTTTGAAAAAACAAGGTTTAATACTCACAGGCCCTGGAGTGTACACAGCAAGCCCAGGGCCACACAGTAAGGTCACAGGGAGGGAGACAGCATAGAGCTGGGGTTCTGCCTTTATTGGAGTTTGAGGGTAGGAGGCCTAGAGTTTTGAGGGTTTACTTACTATCAGTGAATTTCAAACATAAGAGCAAGAATTAAAGCTGGGGAGGGAAACACTGGGTGACTCCAGCAGTCAGTCATGTAGGTGACCCAGGGCTTTCTAAAGGGCGAATTCATGGGTGGGACAGCCTGGCTCTTTATCTAGTTGTGTAGCCAGCAATATGTTTACTCAAGTTGGGTGTCTTTGAAATGGATGCCTCTTTAATCAAAAATGTAATGTCAGGTACTTATACTACAATATTATTATCATTTTTCAGAGGAGGACATTGAAGTTCAGATAGGTCAAGTAAAATGCCCTGTGACACTGGGTCATAGCCAGGTGAGGGAACTAGATTGACCATAACACAAATCAAGTCACTTGGTAGACCTCACTTTCCAAAAGGATCTCCTCCATGGGCCTATCTCCTGTCACGGGCCCTCAGTCCCACCATTAGCACTTCTCTCTCTGTTGTGTTACATGTTGCTTCTCTTCTCTCAGGTGAATTGCTGGGCCACGGTGATATGAAAATTTCCAAACACCTTTCTATAAATGATCTTCAGCCTCAAGCTTAGGGCCTGCAAAAGACAAAGAAAAGGGAGACATGGGAAGTGGAAAGAGGGCCTGGAAAAGAGGCAGCAGTGGCCTTGGTCACTCCTGTGTTTGTCCCAGCTGGCCCTGCCCCGGGATGCGCTCAGTTCCCTTCAATTCATATTCCTTGGGTGTCTACCTTAGGCCGGGCCCTGTGCGGGGCACTTAGAGGGAGCCAGGACGCATCAGACAGGATGCTGCCCTTAAAAAGCTCCCAGCCCATTGGGCAAGTGGATGCATTATCCCACGCCAGAGAGGTGCTGTCTGAGGGTAGACACCCAGCGCTCTGAAATCCAGAGCAGAGAGAGACTAATTGCTGCTTGGGAGATGGGAGATGCTTCCTGGATGAGGTGGCCTTTGAATGGAGCCTTGAAGAACACTTGGGATTCCATATGAGGAGGGGCTTTCCAGGCAGAGGGCTCAGCATGAGGAAAAGTATGGGGTGGGGAATTCAGAGTGGACCCTTAGGCATCTCCCTTCACCTAGAGATTAGAGCTTGTACACCCAAATACATCAAGGGCTTGAATAACCAATAACCACATCGATAACTGAGTCAGGCCAGATTGGAGATGTCATGAGCTGGGGCACAAACATTTTGTCTAAATGATGGCTGCTATTCAGCTTGAGCCAATTGTCACTGTGTGGGGATATGTACAAGCCCATTATTGCCAGATCTTTGATGTTTCAAAAGAAACCAGAAAATCCAACTATTCATGTGAAATATCCACATTTAGTAGTGCCAGAAATGCATTTCAGATTCTTTAGACTTGCATATGGGCCAGACTTTGTCCAATGGCCTCCAGTTTACAACCTCTGGCCAAAGTGCCATGTCCGGATAAGCCCTGATCTCCCAACTTTCTCTTGGTCTTTCAAAAAGCAGCATTACCAAAGGGCTGCCCCTCCTGCCTCAGCCCCCCTGCTGCTCAAAAGGGATTGGCTGGAGTCAAGAACCAATCAGAACACAGAAACTAGGCGGGGGGAGCCAGCCGGAGCTCCTGACAAAGGAAAAATTAGGTGAGCAGTCTTCAAACCCCATCAGCAGCAGAGTGTATGGGATTGATGGATTTTAATTACATCTCATTCTAATCCTTAACATTTATCTAAAAAGTGACAGGGGCGGGCACGAGGGCGGGCCACGAGCGTGTTCAGCCCCAGGATTGCCATGTGTCTAATTAGAAGTTTTCTCCCCCTTGATCACCTAAAGTCAAATTCATTTACTCTGCTCGAATTGAGGGTTTAATTGGATTCTTGTTTTTCCTCCTCCTGTCTTCTCCCCCATCTCCTTTGCCTACCTCAGCATCTCATTAGAAGAGAACACCCCTTTAAGAGCCCCGGTTTATGACTGTTCCTGCCAGCCGGCGGTGGCGGCGGCAGCAACAGCACTGACCCAGAGTCACAATTATTAATTATTAAGGCCACCCTGATTTAGGCCCTTGTGATAATGTCTGATGGGCACTAGGGTGGCCCCTGACCAAGTGGGCTTCTTGGTCCACGCAGGCCCTGCCCGCCGCCCCTCCCAGCCCCGCGGAGCTCGCCTGCCCCTTCCAGTTAGGCCAAGAGGACCCGGTCCTTTCAATGGGTCGTGCGGCTGAGTGGGCTGAATATCCCTGTTCTGGAAGCAAAGAGGTGGAGAGTTGCAATTAGAGGCCGAGCCAGCTACATCTGGGGACGTCAGGGAGGCACTAAAACCACTAATTTCTTTTGCCAGGTAATGAGATTTCTTTCCTTTTTTGTCGCCTCTCTCTCTCCTTGTCAATTAACGCCAAAGGTGATAGTTTCCCTCTGGCTGCTGGGTTGGTAATCAGGGGGTGGAGAAGGCAGGAGGCGGCTACTCCCCCACGGGCAAAGTTCTTTCTTCTGCATTGGCCTCTCTGGTCCTGGAGAGGGAAGCGGAGCAGGTGTAGACACAGGTACAGAGATCTGAGCCCAAGTCCTGGCTGTGCGTTGTCCAGAGACAGCATAATGCAGAGCAGATCTGAACTGGAACCCAGCTCAGCCACATACCAGTGGCCTGGGGAATGTAGCCTAGCCACGCTAAGCCTCGGTTTCCCCATTGTAACCCAGGGTTACCTGAAGGTTGCTATGAAGAGTCAATGTGCCTGGCATGTGATGAGAACTCTTCACACAGCAGATGGCAGAGCACTGTTATGTTGTTTTCAGCACTCAGCAAGGCACCTGGCACACAGTAAGTGCTCAATAAATAATAATCATTATTATTATCATTTGACCTCGAGCAAGTTAGCTAACTTCTCTGGGCCCTGGGCTTCTCCATCTGTGAAGTGGGGGCCATCACTGCCCCCTTCCTTTCTCTTGCTGTGAAAAGCAAATGTGTTCATTCACATTTGGCGAATAGTATCTAGCCCAGTTTGGGTTCCCTGTATGTTGGTGATGATTACTCTAGCGGCTCCCTGAGCTCAAGCAAGTCGCTTAACTTCTCCGGACCTTAGTTCCCTTCATCTGCAAAAAAATAAATAAATAAAAGATTAAAAAATAACACCATCTGTCCTGTCTGCTTCCCAGGGTTGTTGTGATAATTAAATGAGATGGTGTTGACAAAAACATTTGGTGATCTGTAAGGCTCTACAAATGTTAACTGTTAGCATCACGCCATTGGAAGGTAATTAGTTGGTAAATAAAGGGAAAGAATAGAGCCTTTTGCATACAAACTGTACTGCTGGGTACCCCAATTGTAGATGAGGGACACTTCTCTTTTTAGAACTATTCCAGCTAATAAATAAGGTAGGGGTGGTAGGATTAGAATCTCACCATTTTGCAGTCCCTAGTGGATTAATGGATCTAGATATTGAACACCCACAGCTGCTAACATCTCCAAGCTGGAGACATTACAGGCGGGCATTACATGCCTCCCAAGGGAAACGTGAAACACTGAGGCTGTCTTGCTAAAAAAGCCAAACTTGAATCTGATCGAGCTTCAAAAACTAATTGTCAATTTGCTGGGAATACAGAGGACAAAGGAATAGATTAGAAGACACTAGCAAAGTCCACACTGGGAAAACATGGGCCAAGCATCTGGGGTTTTTTTATTAAAAAAAAAAATTTATTTTATTTTATTATTTTTTTAAATTGGGGAATTAGGGGAGAGGAACAGTGTTGGGGAATTGGGGAAAGGGACCAGCCAAGTTGTTGTTCTTCAGTCTTCGTTGTGGAAGGCACCAGTTGCCATTTGGCTGCCCGTCAGCAGCTCTTGAACTCTAAGCTCAAGGTGCTGTGTTCAGTCTTAGTTGTGGGTGGGCGTAGCCACCATCCCATGCGGGAGTTGAACTAGCAGCTTTGTTGTTAAGAGCACACGCTCTATCCACTGAGCCACGCAGGCTGCAGCTCAGCTCCAGGTGCTGAGTTCAGTCTTAGTTGCGGGTGGGTGTAGCCCACCATCGAACAGGCAATCTTGTTGTTACACCAGCTGAGCCATCTGCCGCCTGTCAGCAGCTCAGCGGCAGCTCAGCTCGGGCGCAGCATCACTGGTCCATGTGGGAATCAAACTGGCGGCCCTGTTGCTCAGAGCTCACACTTATCTAAGCCAACTCTTAACCAACTGAGCCACTTGGCCAGCCCCAAAAAATATTTTTTAAGAGAAAGATAAAACCACTTTGAAAGACAGTTTGGCAATTTCTTCCAAAACGAAACATGATCTTACCATCCAATCCAACAACCATGCTTCTTGATATTTACCAAAGGTAGTTGAAAATTTATTCCCACACAAAATGTGGAGGAGTGAGTGGCCAGGGGACCTTTCCCTCTCGCTGTGCCAGGGCTGTGCTGTTGACCTTGAGGATCCCAGGCCTGAGATGCTAGCTCAGACCTGGTGCTGAATTAAAAGCCTTGGCCCTTGATCCTGGGGAGAGGCACGGAATGGGTGAGGACGAGAGGGGCCCTCTGTCCCTCCAGACCCGGTCACTGCAGGAGGACTCCTGGTGGGCTCCATGGCTGACCTGTGCAGTGCAACCTAGATCGCATTGTCCCATCTACCTGCCAACACCCAGCCTGGGTGACTGGGTGGAGAGTGAAGAGGACTGATCTTGTCCCTTTGCTAGACTAGAGCTGCTGGCCTCAGGGTAGGAGGGCTCTGTGGGGGAGACACTCCCATCTACTCATTCATGTTCTAGGTTCTGGGGAGACAGCAGTGAGCCACCTCATAAAGATCCCTGCCCTCATGGGGCTTCCTTTCCAGCAGGAGGGTAGAGGGGGGTTGCAGAAAGTAAACTTTAAACATGATAAGTAAATAATTCATATAGACTATTAGAAGGACATAAGTGCTATGGAATACAAGGAAAGTCAAGCAGGAAAAGGAGATGGAGTGTGGGGGTGGGGTGGGGTACCTACAGTCCCACCTTTCTGCCTTCTTCTTCTCCACAGCGCTCACCACCATCTAACTAAATCGCTCATTCATTTATTCTTTAACGTCCCCCTTCTTCACTCAACTGGACGCTCTGTGGGGTCAGGGGTTTTGTCTGTTTGGTTCACAGCTGTTCCCATGTACGGGCTCAGTAAGTATTTGTCACATGAGTGAAACAATCCCTCCTGATGTCCCCTGCCCTTCCTCTGGGGAGGGAGTTTATTTTGGCAGCTGCTGCCACCCTGCTCTGGCCACCCTAGGCACCAGCCAGGAGCCAAACTGGCTCCCACTCAGCCCCTTCCCCCAGAGAAGGTGAGCACAGGCTCATCCCTGTTGGAGATGGAGGCCAGTGTGGAGGGACGGTCCTGAGTGCTTGACAGCTTGACAGCAACTCCAGATACATCCAGAACCCCTCCTCTTCTCACTGCCCTCACCACCACCACTGTGGTCCAGGTGGCATCATCTCGCCCCTTCCGGTGGCTCCTCCCAGCCAGAGGCATCCTGTTAAACATCAGTCAGGTCTTCTCACTCCTTTGCTGAAAATCCTCTGGAGGCTCCCATCTCACTCAGGGGGAGAAAAATAGTGCCAGTGCCCCTTATCTTAGCCCACAGGGCTGATGTGATGTGATCCCCTACCATCTCTTTCTAGCCTCACCGCCCCTCCTCCCTCATCCTCAGCTATCACTTCTGCCCCAGGGCCTTTGCACTTTCTGCCTCCTTGACCCAGAACTCCCGGCTCCTACTATCCTCATGGCTGGTACCTTCTCAGTGTTCCGCTGGCTGGTCAATACTCCATCCTCAGAGAGAGTCCTTCCCTTACCAGCCCACCCCAAACAGCACCCCCTCATCCCTCTATCTTTCCTGGCTTCACTTTTTACCACATGGCTCTTTTCACTTGACATTATACTATACATTTATTCAATTACTCATTGTTGGTGCCATAAGAATATAAGCATGAGGAAAACAATGTTGCCATTTTGTTGACTACTGTACTCCTACAACCTACAACCATGCCAGGCACATAGTAGGTGCCCAGTAAATTTTTAGTGAGTGAATGTATGAATCAGCCAGACTGCCAGTAAGCACTGCACAAAGACAAGCTCCCCAGGGAACATGGGTGGTGGTTCCGCCTCCTGCCCCTACCCTGGCACATTGCAGATGGGCCAACTTGGGGCTGGGGGCTCAGACCTGAGTCTGGGGAAACATTCAGGAGGTCAGAGGCCCCTGGAAGGGGAGTGGACACCACCCTGCCTCCATCTGCTGCTTGAGTAGCCTCCCTGCCTCCTCAGGTAGCCAGCTAAGCAGGTGATCTGATTATAAGAGCTGTGTTTTAGAAAATTTGGGAGCTGCAAGGAAGCACAAATAAAGTAGAAATAAACCATAACCCCATATACATGTCCCATGTACATCTGTTTTTTTATAAACAAAACTGAGATCAGGTGGCACATCCTATATTGTGACTTACTTTATTCTTACCTTTATCCTGGGAACATATTCCTACATCATTACTCTTCCTATAATGCCCTTTTCAATGGTTGTTGTTGCTGTGTATTCTAGAATCAAGCAAACCACAGCAGTATATTTAACTAATAGGTTTTTGCCTGCCTGACACCAAATGTGTGCTATCTTCTCCAACACCACCTGGACTTCTGAGCAACTGGCTATGGATCAGGGGTTCCCATGTCCCTTTCCTCAGGTGTGATAATTTGCTAGAATGGCTCGCACCACTCAGGAAAATAGCTTACCTGTGTTTACTGGTTTGTTATAAAGGGTACAATCCAGGAATGGACAAATGAAAGAGCTGTGTAGACAAGGTGCTAGGGAGTGGTGGGCAGGGCTTCCTCGCCCTCTCTAGGAGTGCCAGCTTCCCAGGCCCTGATCTGTTCACCAGCTGGGAAGCTGTCCCCACCCCATGAGGTTTAGAGGTTTTTCTAGTTTCATTAGGAGGCGTGATTGAGTAAGTCATTGGCCATTGGCGATTGGCTCAATCTCCAGCCCCTAGCCCCTCAGAATTGGGGGTGGGGCTGAATGTTCCAAGCTTCTCATCATGGCTTTGTCTTTCTGGTGACCAGCCCCCACCCTGAAGCTGTCTAGTGGCCTCATTAGAACAACAAGCATTCCTATCACCCTTATCACACAGGAAATTACAAGGCATTTCAGAGCTCTCGGTCAGGAAGCAGGGACAAAGGCTAAATGTCTTCCACGATGCCACATTCACTGCCCCGCCACTGTTGCATGTTTCCTTCTTGGAAACCATGCTGCAGCGAGCACCCTGCTGCACACATCCCAGTGCCCCACTCTGACCGTTTCCTCTGCCACATCCTTCTCCGGACAGAGCTGGGATTCAAGTCCAGGCAGGGGAAGGGGATGGTGGCCCCATTTGGTGCTTTTTGCTCCAGGCAGCTTTGAGGGGTCCTCAAAGGCCAAGCATGATCCCCTCACCTCTCCACAGGGCTCCCTCAGCACCAGCACTTTTCAGAGTTAGTGTATCCTAGCTGGGGACATTTTGACACCCTCAGAAAGCCCCTTTTATGGATTCAAACACATTTGTCCAAAAGCACACAGTGTTTGACATTTTGGTCACATCAGTGTGAGGTCCAGGCCCTCTGCAAGATCTTAAGCAAGTCTGCTCCTCTCTCTCTGAGCTTCAGTCTCCTCTGTACAATGAATGGACGAGACGGTCTCAGAGGCACTGTGGGCTCCCACTTCCAGGCAAAGCTCTCTGTAAGTGCCCTACAGCATAGAAGAGAGTGTGGAGTGTGGCCTCTGATATCTAACAGCCTGGACAGAGATCCGAGCTTTGCCAGATCCTATGTGACCTTCAGAAGCTTCCTGGAGCTCTGAAGGGGCTCAGAACACGGGCCATTTTGCCATGTGGACTATTTTGAGCTGAAGACAATCGAGGCCCAAAAGACTCAGGAAGAGCTTTTTCACCTCCCAATTAATTGCCTGAAAGAATTTAGATAGAGGGTCTGGCCCAGGAAACCAATTATCACCAGAGATGACTACAGAGAATACGGGCAGGTATGGTAAGCTGGGCGGGGGGGAGGCTTGGCAGGGCCTGGACACCTAAGTCATCTCTGTATGCCACTGTCTCTGCGTGGCATGGCAAACATTTATTTACCAAATATTGGCTCTTCCCGTCTTCCTGTAAACTGTCTTTCTTCCCTTTGAAGCCTCAGGCCCCTACCCCTTCTCCTCAGCTTTTGTCCTGACTGTCTATGCATCTTATATTCTTAACGGGCTCCTATGTATATGTAATTTGGGATTTTCTTTTTTCTCCTCTTAATCTGTCTTGTGCTAATTTGCATATTAGACCAGCCAAAGAACCTAGCAGTGTAGAAGGAAAGTTTTTCCTCCCCAACAGCTCTCCGTGCCTCATTTTCCTCATCCCCATAATGAGGATAGTAGTAATGAGGATATGGGAGGAAGACAGGCGAAAATCCAGGCCAGCTCCCAACACAGGAAGCGCCTGGCTCACAGCACAGGAAGTGCTCAGGAATCCATTCATGTCATTGTGATGAGACTGGTCTTTCATAGTCTTTATCTCATCGATCTCACTGACATTGTCCCTGTCATACCAATGAGGAAACAGGCTCCGATCTGTAGTATGCCGCATAGCCAGCTCAGGGGCATGGCCAGACTTATCCATGCCTCCCACCCCCACTCCAGGACTCTGCATCTAGAAGGCAGGCCCCCAGTGGGTGGCCCAGCCCATGGTGGCTTCAGGGACAGTGGAGACCCTGTGGCTGAGAGTCATGCCAGTGGTTCCTCTGTCCCCTCCCCATACCTGACCCCCATGCCCTATGCCAAGGCATCCCTTTCACAGGGTGAACATGGGTAGGGCAGAGGAGGGGCAGCAGCAGCGCCTGGCATGTTAGATTGTCAAAAACAGTGCCAGGTGCTGCTGAGCTCAAGGCGCCAAGGTGACTAATATGCTTGTGTCAGAAAAAAATTTAAAAAGTGAAATTCAGAGAAACATTTTCCTCCACAAAACAAAAGGTACACAACCCAGCTGGGAGTCCAGGTATGGGCCCAGGAGCAGGGGACGTGGGAAGGCAGGTGACGCCTGCCCCCAGTGCGCCTCAGCGCGTGGTGGGAGAGCTGGCCGGCCCCGGGAGCCTCGGGCTGCCTTAAGACTCTCTGCTCTGAGTTGCTTGAGGTCAGTGCTACACTGGCTGGGGGAATAGTCCAAGACTTTCCACGTCCCTGAGCTTTGCCCTGGGGGTAGAGACACAGGTCACCTCTGTTCCCAGGTCCTCCAGACTGATTTGAGTGGGGAGCAGGGAGGATGTGGCCCATCTCCACTGCCCAACCAGCAGTGCTCCCTCTGGGGACTTGGAGCATCCTACGTCTTCCAAATCTTTGGTTCCTTCCCCTACACACACACACCGACGCTTCAGTTTCTGACACTCAAAAGGTAGGAATGTCCACTGGGTCATCCGTCCCCTGCAGCAACGAATGTCCTGAGTCCAACTGCCCTATAAAGGAAGAGGAAATGCCAGAGAAGGAAGGAAGATTAATATTCAAAAAAGTAAACCATCTGGCCATATAATTTTACATTTATTCTTGTGATCAATTAATCTCTGTCTCCCGTAGGCCATAAATTCCATGAGGGCAGGACCCACCTCTGATTTGGCTCACTGTGGTATTTCTGGCGTCGTCTGGGACAGAGCCTGACACACAGGGAAGAAGGAAGATTAAATGAATGAAGAAATGTATTCATCCCCCTCAGGCTCTCTGGGTGAGCTCGGAATGGGCCCCTAGAACCATGGATAGGAGAGGGCTGCACCAGATGGATGGTTGCCAGCTGGGATCCGTGAAGGCAGAAGTGTGGATCCTGTTTTTAAGATTTTAAAAAATCTAATCAAGTCAGTCCCCCACGCCCCTCCCCGTGGATGGCTTCCACAAGCTCACCATGTTAGTAGGTCCTTTGATTTTGCCCAGAGTCATAACAACTGTCAGGGACTGTGGTTGGCCATTCTAGCTCACAGACCCCAGGCCCCACTCCAGGTCACATGCCCAGTACTTCCAGCCCCTACATTATACTCAATGGGCATGTAAAAGTCATTTGCCACCCTGCAAATGTGGGTTTTAGAAGACAACATATTGCGGAGAACCCAATGCATAGAGTTACCTGATGATCCAGATAAGCTTTGATGGGAGGAAAGAAGGTTTAGAACCCCAGCTCAACAGTTGCTTGAAGTCCCTTGCAGAACCAAGCACTTCAGGTGAGCACATGTCAGGCCGCTTTCTTCTTGATCCAGAAGTGCCGGAGCCCAGGATGGGGGAAGGAAGGGAAGTGGGAGGAGCAAAGACATCCCTTTGGAGCCTGGGAAGGACCTCAGGACCAGCTCTGGAGGGGTACAAAGCCCAAATCTGCATCCGGAGCTGCAGTGGGCACCCCTTTCCTTGCAGCCAGGGAACTGAGGGAAGGTCCCCTCCACAGGACCAATTTTCCCTGGCATCATCCATTTCCGGTGTAGAAAAGCAAACCCATAGCTGTCTTCCAGGAGCTATGCCCCATTCACTACCCCTGAGCCTCCTGCTAATTGTCTCTCTCAAGGCGCTTGCTAATAACAAATGGACAGCTCACCATGTGGATTCCCCACTCTTCCTCGGTGTTGAACTGACAGTACATTTTACATGCGTATGCTCATTTTGCTTCAGTCCTCCCCACAATCCCCTGAGGGAGATACAAAATTATGCTCATTTTATAGATGGGGAGGCTGAGGCCCAGAGAGGCAGTGATGGATTACTATGGTAAGTGCCTCCAATTTGTGCACTGCCTTGCAAGATGCCCCCCCACCATGGCTCAGGGCTTGGCCATGTGACCTGCTTTAGTTAATCAGACAGAAGCAAGCATGTCTGCAGACACCTGAGGAGTGCTTGCACATGGGGGCTTGCTCTCTTGCTGCCCTTGAAGCCCTTTAGCCACCTTGTAAACAGCCCGGGCCAGCCTGCTGGAGGCTGAGACCTTGTGGAGCAGCCCAGTATTTCCAGTCATCCCAGATAAGACCCAACTAAACAGCCAGCCCCAGGGGAATCACCAGTTGACAGCAGACACATGAGTGAGCCCAGCCTAGATCGGCCAAGCCCTGCCCAGACCAGAAGGGGCCACTCAGCTGACCCCACCTGAAACTGCTAAATCCACCAAAGCATGAGCCCAATAAGTGGTTGTTGCAGTGAACCACTGAGTTGTGGAATGTTTATTGAGTAGCAAAAGCACTTGACACAGAGGTGAAGTCATTTGGCCAAGATCGCACAGCAGGGCTGAGATTCAAATCCAACCTTTTTGGTCACAGAGCATGTGCTCTTAACTACTAAGGCTTTAGTGCTTACAAAGTACATTTAGTTTCATTGCAGACCCCTAGTGAGTCCATGAACCAATCAGAACAGAAGTTCAGGGATGTCAAGGAACCTACCTAAGGTTACACAGCTAGTCAGAGCAGGAAGAGGGCATAAAACCCAGTTCTGATTCCACATTCATGCTGGTCCCATCACTCCATGAAGGCTAGCACAGCCAGAGCCTGGGGCACTGGTTTATGAAACAGCCTCTTCCTCAGTGCCTCTGAGGTTCCCCATATCCCTCCTTGTATTTAATGACAGGCCTGATCTTTTCCCTCCCACCATGACATTTTCAGACAGAACAGGTGGCTCCCCAGCTGGGAAGCTGTGACTGCTGAACTGACCCTGCCTGCCCCCGAGTCCTCCCCTCACTGCCCAGTAGGAGCTGTTGGTTGTCTTGGATACAGCAGGTGATGGGAAAGGCTGGCAGCTGAGGTCACAGCGGGAACTGGGCAGGCGGTGGAAAGAGAGAAATGGCTTTCCAGGCAGACTCATGGCCTTTCACCCAGCCTGGAGAGGAAGGAGCGCGTGGCTGGCCTGACCGTGCCAAGCCAGTGCAGGAGACCTGAGGTCTCCATAAGATCCCCGGGAAGAAGGATGGCCTTGGAGTAGAGGGGAGACAAGTCCATCATTCAAGCCTCCCAGGTCGGATTATAAGGCAGTGGAGAGGGAATGTCATCTGGAGTGCCTGGGTGGAAATGACCACTGGAGGGGCGAGATGAGGCCCTGCCCTGCCTGAGCATCCACAGAGTGAGGATCTAGAGGCGAGGTCTGCTTCCCAGAGAGGGGGCGTGATGAGTCCCCTGTCTATCCCACCAAAAAATAAATAAAATAATAATAAACATGGCAGAGACAGCTGTGGCATGAGGGAAAGGGGATGACTTGAGGTCCTTCAGACCTAGAGCTGAATCCCACATGCCCTAGCTACTAGGTGTGTGACTTTGGGCAGGTTTCCTCATCTCTGAGCCTCAGTTTCTCATCTGGAAAATGGGGGTAATAGCCATGTATCTCGTGGGTTGTTGTGAGATCTAAGTGAGAAAATGGTGTGAGCACTCCTTGTGAACCACAGACGTCATGTACGTGCTAAGGGGATACCATGGCCGGCCACGCGTCTGGATCCTCCCATTCAGTGCTCCTCCAAGTCCTGGATGAAACCCCATAAGCTCCATTCCTCAAAGCACAAAGGGCCCGTTAGAAACCACTTGATCCAAATGGCCTGTTTTTACGGATGGGGAATTAAGATGCAGAGAGAAGGGTTCTGTCCAGGTTCCAACAGCCAGTGAGTGTGGGTTTCCTGGCTCAGGTTCTTTCTGTTGCCCCATGTGTGCCATCCAAGCTCACCCCTCCACTCTGGCCTGTGTGGATGGATGTCAGTCAGGTGCACTGCTCCCTGCCCCCTTATTGGCTAATGTGTTCCCCCTTCTGAGTGAAATGATGCTTCCAGATTACATGAGGGGGCTGGGCCTTGCCCAGGAGGTTGTGATAGCATCTATGTTAAAAGGAGTTGAAAGTCCTGGGGCAGCCCCTGTGGGACACAGCAGAGATTGAAAGGCCCTTGGTCCCTCCCATCACACCAGAAGGCAGCTGCCCTCATTCTGATGGGATCACCACTGGCTTTGCCACACCTTGAAAGGACTCCCTCCCCACCCTCCTTGGCCATCAGAAAAATAATAAATTCTTTCATGTTCTAGATGGAATCCAAAGTCTGTCCTCTTGTTTCCAGTGCTAAAAGGAGCCCTTGTAACTCTCAGAGTGCTCAAAAGTATGCTTGCCGCCTGTGAGGTGGGCCAGCCTCCTCAACCCCTCCAGTCTTATAACCCAGAGCCCACTCTACCACTTGCCCCCCGTGGTGAAGAGCTGATGGGTCAGTCTGGCTCAGAGCCCCTCATTGGAGCTGCCCTTGGAGGTATCTGCCACCCTCTCCCCAAAGGAAGAACCAAGCTCCTCGCTCACCTCATCTTTCTCAGGGCCCCACAGACCAGGCCAGCTCAGCACCCATACTCCAAGCTGCCAATGGGGCAGGGCAGCCAGCCAGCCAGGCCCAGCGTTCCATCCCAGTCTCATCTTCAGGACAAGCAGGTGAGGGCAGTCAGGGCGATGGTGCACTCCACACCTGTTTCGGAGCCCCACCTTGAGCCTCAGTTTCCTCCTCTACAAAGTGGGGATCAGTACTGCTCCAGGATGCTTAAGGTGCCCCCCCAGAAGGGTTATGGTGCCCCCCTTTCCCAGAGGTGGCCTTGATGAGGCCCATCCCGAGGTGAAGATCACCTTGGCCCTGACCTCTGCTTGCATCTCATACTCTGGCTTTGTCACATCCCTCCATGCCAAAGCCTGCCTGGGTTCATTTTTAAATTGTGATTGTATTTATTCTTTGAAATACAAAGCACATATACTTGGTACAAAATTCTAAAGCATAAAAGGGCAAATACAGAGGAAAGTAAGTCTCTCCCTTTCCTATCTGATTCCCTTCCCTAGAGGGCAACCCCTGTCCCAGGCTCTAGTGATCTAATGATCCAGGGATATTCTACACTTTTACAGGTAAAAATAAATGCAATCACCTTTATACAGTCTTCTCTATTTTTCATAAATAGTAGCATCCTATCCATATTGTTCTGGACCTTGCTTTTTTTCACCCAGTAACCTGTCTAGTGATTTCCCCTCATCAGAGCGTAGAGAGCTGCTGCTTCCTTCTTCGTGGCTACATAGTATTCCATCGCCTGGCTAGTCCGTCATTGATTTGCCAGCCTCCTACTCGTAGGCTCTTCTACTGTTTCCCACAAAGCCATCCTAGTGCTTCTATAAATCATCATGTTATCTGTAGGACAAATTCCAAGAAGCTGAATCTTTAGGTCAAAGAATATGTGTGTTTATAATTTTGATAGGTAATGCCAAATTACCCTCCATAGAGGCAATACCAATACCGGTTTCTCCACACCAATTTCGCTTGCGTAGATTGTTATTTTTCAACCTTGCTCAATCTGATGGATAAAAACGCTATCTCTGCCTACCTTTCATTTGTATGTTTGTGATTATGGGGGAGAACGAGTAATTTGGCACGTGCTTAAGAGTCATCTGTAATCCCTTTCTCATAAACTATCTATACCTCACCTTTTCCCACCTTTCTTATGTTTTCCTTTTTCTTGTTGATGTGTAGGCGCTCTTCATATAGTAAAGAATTTAGCCACTGTCTGTGATATGAGCTTCAAGCATTTTTCCTACCTTTTCATTTGTTTTTTTGACTCTGTTTATAGTTTGTTTCCATGAAAATTTTTTAAGTGTCACTGAATTTATTGATCTAGATTTTGTGGAGTTTCTGGGGTTTGTGTCATACTTAGAAACCCTCTGAATTTTGAACCTTGACCCACACTGATTCCCCATGTTGGTGTCTGGCCTGACCTCTCCTTCCTGGTTTGACCCACTGCTGATGCTGGCACCTGTTATCTGTATCCAGCTGCTGAGGGAGACAGCTCCACCTGGTTTGGGCTAGATCGCCCTCTCCGCCTCCCTGGCCTCTTCCCCTACGGTTTGGCCCTTGGCTTCCCGTCGCTTCCCCAACTCCCAGCTTCTGTGCCTGCCCAGCTTCCTGTCAGCCTGCTCCAAGCTCTCTGGCCCCTCCTCAGCACCCCACCCCTCCAGGTAAAACAATGCCGTAATCATTCCTTCCTCATTTCCTAGCTCAGGCCCCGTGGACCACACTGATCCAGCCACCCCAGCCTTCTTGCTCCTTGTAGCACACAACCACACACAGAACCTTGACCTTCAAGCTCTGGCTCTTCGTTTCAAGCTGGAATGGTAGGGGGTCCATGAACAATATGGTGGGTAACGGAGGAGAAAGGTAGCAGGACAGGAGGCAGAAAGGAGTCTCCCCCAAACCTTTGCTAGCGAATCCCAATATGGCTTCTCTTTCACAACAACTTAGCTGAACTTCTATCTTTATTAATCAAATAACAAATTTAATTAATTACCTTAAATTGCTCTAATTGACTCTAGAATGAGAGCATGAGCAAAATCCTGGGAAGTAATGAACCCAGGCACCTCCAGCATCTGGAGTTAAAATGGTTTTTAATTTCAGTTTGGGAGCAAAACTAATGTGACTGCACTCACACGCTCCCCTCCCTGCCTTCCCGAAGGGAGATCTGAGTGGCAGAGGTGTCCAGGGCTGCGAGCAGACGGGCACCATCAGCAGCAGGCCTGCGGTAATATTTCAGGGGCCAGCCATGCATCCAGCAGCCCCTTCTCCCTTTCTTTAGTCTGAGGCTGGCCCCACAACTCCAGCGTCTTCAGACAGGAAGGGTGGCATAGTCACCCCAGGGCCCACCCCCTGCCTTCCTCAGTCCCCTGCCAGCTTCTAGCCAACTGCCTGCTCATCGCCCTCTGTATTAGTTACTTAGGCCTGCCACCAGCTGAGTGGCTTAAAACAACAGATGTATATTCTCTCACAGTTCTGGGGGTCAGCAGTCCAAAGATCTGATCCGCTGAATGATCTAGGAGAGAATCCTTCCTTGCCTTTTCCAGCTTCTGGTGCCTCCTGGCATTCCTTGGCTTATGATGGCATCATCCCCACCCACAGCCCCATCCTTGAGATGGTCCGTTTGGGAGCATGGGCAAGCAGAGAGGTGGTGCTGGTGGAGGTCTCTGAGAGCTGGCTGTTCTGGGGCCTTTGGGGTGCCGCCAACCAGAGCGATGAGGCTGGGAGGTGGCCGGTGAGTGCCAGCCAACCCAGCAGAGGGAGCAGATGTCTCAGCCTCTCCCTGTTCCCTGGCAGGCCTCATCTTTTATAAATAGTTGTACTTGCTGGGAGCCAGAGTGGGTTGAGGCTTTAACATCTCTGACTGACAGCCCCGGCTGAACCAAGCCCATCTGCCTGGGGCTATACACGCTCACATAACACCTCCTCCCCAGAAGCAGCCCGCCCCCCATGAGGGTGTCACTGCACCCAGGATGCACAGCGTCCTGGCATGTGCTGGCTCCATGTGGCTGGTGGCAGGTGGGTTGTGTGGGCTCTTGGGCAAAGTAGCCAAATAATCAGAAAGGACTGTGGGACACCTTGATTCTGGAGGTCGTGAGCTCCTCATCCTTGGAGGGGGTTCAGGGGGAGCTAGATGACCATGTGACAAGCACGCAACAGCCAAGCTTTGAGCCCTGGAACATGAGAGCAGAGGAAGCAGACTAGGCCAGGTGACCCCAAAGTTCTTCAGGTCCCAACATACATCTAGGGTGACAGAGACTGGGAGCTCTGAAGACCAGCGTGGCTTAGCAAGACCACGGCCTCCCTCCCCAGCTCTCTATTGCCGGGAAGCTCACCTCACCTGCGTGAGCTCCAGGAGCCCTCCGGCTCCCGTCTGAGCCCACCACCTTCTCCGGATGCAGGAGGCAGCCAGCAGAGACCCTGCCCACCGTGTGGAGGGCATTACTCAGTGATTATTTGCTCTTCGCTGAGCATTTATGTGGCTTCCATAAGATGCACCACTGAAGCTGCCAGCTCCCCAGGCTTTCCAGGAAGGCCAGATGCTAGGCCGGTTTTCTTGCAGAAGGACTGTTAGAAACTCTCCACTTTCTGAAGCTAGAGGTTTATGGAATTCTTAACCTTTGGGATCAGAAATGGGTGTTCCAAACTAAAAGCTCCATGAGGGCGGGGACCCAGCTGTGCTGTTCACTGCTCTTTCTGTCCATAGCGGAATTTAAATGATTATGGATCAAATGAATAAATGACTAAGTAAACAAATGGGGTAAAAGTCACTTCGCCCACCTCCTGGCAGGAAGCCAGCATCACCTGTGGAGCCTCCCCTCTGCTCTGTCTCTCTGAGGAGCCAGGGGATGGGCATGGCACTCTGGAAGCACATCGCCTCTGAGCTCAGACTACTGGGGTCCGATCCTGGCTCTGCCTCTTATCAGACGTGTGACGTTAGGTGGGTTCCTCAACTGCTCTGCTTTATTAGCTGCACAACAGAGACAATAATCTCTGCTTCATGAAGATGTTAGAATATGCTGAGATAACATTCTTTTCTTTTTTTCTTTTTTATACGATTTTTATTGGGGAATTGGGGAGGGGAACAGTGTTGGGGACTTGGGGAAGGGGAACATTGTGTTTTTCCAGGCCCCATCAGCTCCAAGTCAAGTAGTTGTCCTTCAATCTTAGTTGTGGAGGGCACAATCTCAGCTCTCAGTCTAGTCGTTGCTTTCCATCTAGTTGCGGGGGCGGGAGGGGGTACATCGTTCACCATCCCAGGTGGGAGTCAAACCAGCAACCTTGTTGCACACTGAGCCATCCAGCTGCCAGCAGCTGCTCAGCTCAAGGTACTGTGTTCAATCTTAGTTGCGGGGGGTGGGGGGGGTGAGGGGGGCGCAGCCCACCATCCCATACGGCAACCTTGCTGCTAAGAGCACATGTTCTTACCAGCTCAGAGGCAGCTCAGCTCAGGGTCAGCTCACTGGCCCATGTGGGAATAGAACCAGCAACCTTTGTTGCTTGGAGCTCGTGGTGTTAACCAACTGAGCCACTCGGCTGGCCCCGGAGATAACATTCTTAAATTTCCTGGCATATAGTAGACACTGAGAAAATGATGCGTGTGCCAGTCACTAGTGCTGTTCTCCAAATGTTTGTGGTTCTCCTTCCAAGCACATGGTAGGCTCCTACATCCCACTTCTTGCAATTGGGTGTGGCTATATGATTTGTTTTGGCAATGAAAGGAGACCAGAAATGATGTGTCACCCTTGATGGAGACTTTAAGAGGCTGTGTGCAATTCATCATGCTCTCTTTTCCTGCCTCAGTAATCATGGCAGCAGTAAGAGCCATGACCAGCCTGGGTCCTAGAATGAGGAAGACATGGGGCAGATCTCTCCAGCTGACCCATGGTGGATGGAGCAGCCTGTGGTAGATTGTAAAGATGGCTGCAGTATTCCTCCTATCCCTGCATATACGCCGCTTTGCCACATAACTTTGCTACTCCCCCACCCTACCCCCCATCTAGAGGTGGAGTCCATTTCTACAGCCTTTGAACCTGCTTGGCCATGTAACTTGCTTTGGCCAATGGGATATTAGAAAATGTGATGTGAGCAGAGACTTGTAAAACGCTTATATATCGAAGCTTGTCCTCTTGTGTTGGTAACTCTTCGGCCACCATATGAATGAGTCTGGGCTACCCTCCTGGAGGAAGAGACACCACACAGAGAAAGGCCCCAGCTATCCCACTTGAAGCCCCAGACA
Organism: Aselliscus stoliczkanus; assembly: GCA_033961575.1. NCBI lineage: Eukaryota > Metazoa > Chordata > Mammalia > Chiroptera > Hipposideridae > Aselliscus > Aselliscus stoliczkanus. The sequence continues at coordinate 122,158,865 of CM066736.1, forward strand.
TGTGAGTAAGGCCACCTTAAACCCTGTAGCCCCATCTGAACTGGCACACACCAGAAAAACCACCCAGACAACCCACAGAATTAGGGGAAATATTAAATGTGTATTGTGTTAAGCCACTAACTTTTGGAATGATTTGCTACTCTGCAAAGGCTAACTGATACAAGGTAACATGAATGGGAAAATAAACCTCAGACTATTAAGCCACTGATCTTTGGGGATGTTCATTACTTCAGCACAACCTAGCACAACACTCTGACTGATATATTTTCTTCTTCTTTTCTTCTGGAAAAGGAAGAACATCCCAATTAAGTTGCAAGGAGCCTTAGTCTTCACAGTTTCCCTCCTGTTCAACCATTCCTGCCCACTCAGCCCACTCTCTGCCTCTTGGTCCAAGTAGGACCTTCTGCCATTGTCCATGCCCCTAGGGCGGGTTATTCGCCGGGCCCCCTCATGGGGCCCTCTCCTCACTCCCCCCACACACACTACTGGGCCCAAAACTCTCCAGAGTTGACTGGTCCTTAGAGATAATATGAGAAAGGTATCCATGTTGTGACACTGGTCTTCATGATGGACTCTTGAGGCAAGGCAGGCTAGCCACACTCAGCATTCTCCCACCCCTTTCACTCTCATGTATGTTATCTGTCTGCAAAGTGCAGTGAAAATCGCACTGCTTCATTCAGCACCAGACACACTTGGGTTAAAATCCCAGCTTTGCCAGTTGCCTTTGAATGCTGCCTCTGTCATCTCTTAGCTGTGTGGCCTTGGGAAATGTCTTAACCTCACAGAGCCTCAGTTTCCTCCTCTGTGAATCAGAGGTAAAAATTCCCTGTTCATGTGGCTGTAAGAATTATAAATATGCGAAGTGTCTAGCACACTTCCTGACACATAGTAGACACCAAATAAACAATAGCTTACCATTATCATTTGGAGCCACACTGACCAGTTCCCAAATTCCAGCTCTGTCAAGTATGTGTTTGGAAAAGTCACTTTCCTTCCCTGAGCCTTAGTTTTCTCCTCTGTAGAATAGGAGTGAAAATGCCCTTTTTTTTTTTTTTTTTGCAGGGCCCATACAAGGATTTAATATAAATATATAATAAAGTAGTACACGGCATGTAGTAAGTTCTGGAGAAATGTCAGTTCTTTCTCCCTGTCTTTTTGCAAATTCTTTTGAGGGCAGGGCTCATGTTTTCTCTCTGTACCCCTCCCCCTGACTCTCTCTCACACACCCAAAGCCTGCACATGCACACACAGTCAATGCTCAGTAAGGGTGGTGAGCTCGTTGTGGAGCAGGTGAATAGATCCCAAGTGACTCCATACCCCTCCAGCCTAGGGATGGGTCTGCGCCCACTCTCCTCCAAGGGAGACTTCTCAGCCCTGATAGCCTGGTGGTACCATGCATCAACTAAACCAAAAGAATTGACAATGCTGAGGTGGTAGGGAGACCTCTGTGAGCATCGTCCCAAACTCCCCTCCCACTTCCTCCCCTTGCCTCATCCTCTCCTACAACCATGCTCCATGACTGCTTGCAAGTGGTTTCCATGGTGATAGCATTTTAAAGTTTTCTCGTATCAGAACAGCGATAATTTTCCACCGTCTCCTCCTCCGTGGCAATTCAGGAAAAGAGAGCTTATGACAGATAAAGGGTGGGGTAAGGGACAAGGAGGGGAGAAGCAGCTATTTTTTTCATTACTTAATTGGATGAGAAGGTCTCACTGAAATTCCTCTCACTCCCAGCTCCTTACCCAGCCCCCACCATCATCCCCAGGGGTCCTAGGTCACTTAGTCCTCAACCACCTCTACTTGGATGAAGAGATAATATGGGAAAGATTAAAAAAAAGAAAGAGAGAAAGGGTAGGCTGATATATGCCCGATCACATTCATGCATGTACTCATAAACGCAGTGGCTATCAGAAATTTCCACTAATTCCACTCTGAGAAGTAAGACTCATTAATGGATAAGAGCAGAGTATTAGAAGCAGAGACATCTGTGTAACCTGGTTGGGACCCATGATTGACAGTCAATCTATATGCTACAACTACCTTGCAGATATCTTCATAATCTACTAGCCCAAAAGAGGATCCACATACACTATGAAAGAGCACTGTGGTCATGATGCCCTCTGATGACAGTGACATCACATTGAATGACATGCGGGTGGATACTCATCTTTCATTCTGATTCCTATATGCCTCCACAGCCTTCTTTCTCTCAGCTCCTGGCTAAGCTCCTTCAAGCTCATTCTCCAGGCTTTGAAGGAGGGCAGTCTGGTCCAGATTGTGGGCCCCTCCCCTGTTTGCCTATGAATTCCTGACCAGTGTCCCTGAGGCTGACACCATCCAGGATAAATGGGAAGTGAAAATGGGCTGTGAATGGTCTATCTCCCTTTCCTTCCTCACATGGCTGTGAAAAGGGCACCAGCCCAAAGCCAGATGAGCCAAGATCCCCAACAGGTGCAAAAAAGTAGGCTTACACATGGGGTGGAGGCACAAGCTCAAATGGAGGCATGTCCAGTCAAGAATATGTATCATGCGCCGGACGAGTGGCTCAGTTGGTTAAGAGCTGGTTCAAGGGTGCAAGCTCTGAGCAAAAGCGTTGTCAGTTTGATTCCCGGCCCAAGCTGAGCTGCCGCTGAGCTGCCAACAGTTGTCAGGATGGCTCAGTTAAAATAAATAAATTAATTAATTAAGTTAAATAAAAAAGAATTTGTCTGAAACCAACAAGAGTTCTTCCAGGGCTGGATCTGAGCAACAATAAAATAAAATAAAATAAATGTCTGAAACTAACAAGAGTTCTTCCAGGCCTGACTTGACCAAATAAGTCATATTGGGGGTTAAGCAGGGAGCATCAGGATAAGAAGAGAGAAGAACCAGATTCAAGTCCTGATTCTACCACTCACTAGTTGGGTGACCTTAGAAAGACATTTACTTCTCTGAATCTTTTCTATTTTAGCTCTACTTTCCACCCTATCTGTCTTGCTCAAAAGGTTATTTTAAAAATTCAAAGTGAAGGTACCTTGCAAATTAGCAAATACAAAACACTTGTAAGATATTTCTTTCAATTACTTTGGCAGAGTAGTGACCAAGAAAGCTTGAGGTCTGGTCTTAAACAGCATTTGAGGCGAACCCAGGAGACAAAAAAAAGTTCAAATGTCAACCTAGAAATGCAAAATCCGCAGGCAACAGAATGAGTGATAAGGTACCTCGCATGGCACATGGCTGTGCTCTGTGGCCTTGGATGAGTCACTTGTCCTCTCATAGCTTTGTCTTCCTCTACCAAAAGAGTCTTTCAGGGGCCCTTTAGTGCAAGAATACAGGCCAGATAAGGGGCCAAGTCAAGCTAGGGAGTGTGGATCCGAGGTCAGCACCAGGGACAGCTCCCTCAAGCCTGGGAAACCACTAAACTGAGTTTGGGGAGACTTGGGTTCAAGTTCTGACTCTGCCCTAAACATAGTGTTACCTTGAGCTGGTATTCAGGCCTCTCTGAGCCTCCGTGTCCCCATATGTACAGGGACTCCGTGGTCTCACTGAGAGGAACATTGCCCCACACCCTCAGCTTGGTGCAGGGCATGGGGGTGAAATTTAAAGCACCAGGGAGAAGAGGGCGGCTGATTTTCTAAGGTCCCTGTGTCCCTCCTCCTCCTCCAAAGCTCAGGCATTAGGGTATGTTACCCAACTTCTTGTCCCATGAGGGGGAAGTCTCCCACACTCTTTGTTCCCCCAAAAGAGCAAGTCGGTGTGATGAAAATATTAAAAGTTGAACATCTTTGAATGTGAATCCTGACCTGATGACTACTAGCTGTGTTTCCAGGGCAAATAATTTCCTCTCTCTGAGCCTCAGCAGTCTCTTCTGTAATATGGGGATTAAATAATACCTGCCTCATGCTGCACATATGAGATTTAAATGAGAATATGCATATAGTGCACTCAGTAGATGCCTGTCCCAGTTAGGTGCCCCAATTAAAGTTAATTCTTCAGTCATCCTTCCCTTTCTAGTCTGTGGTCTCTCTTGCTTTAAGAAACACTTGTAGCTGAGACATCTCTAGCAGGGTCACTTGGCACAAGAAAGGCAGTGGGCAGGGGCCAGATGCCATTTAGTTGCATGTTGTTTTTAAAGGCAAATGGCTTGTATGTTCCCATAAAGCTGATTCCTGATTAAGGTTTCTCTGAAAGGGTCTTGGGTTAACCTCCCATGCCTGGAACCCTGGCTGGTCAGGCAGTACAATGCTAAATAGAGGCCATGGAGGGAAGGTACAGCTTAGAGACTTAGAGATAAGGACAATCCCCTCTAGCTCCAGGCCTCTCTCCAACTCACCTTTAGTTGATGTGTGTGTGGGGGGGGGGGGGAGCAAGTGGGGGGCAGGGAAGCAAGTTTTGCAGAGGTGCAGCCTACAGGGTTTTTAATGATCTAGTCTCAACTTTGCAACCAACTTGCTGTGCAAATTTGGCTGACTCCCCTCCCCTCTCTGGACTGCAGTCTCCATCTCTGAAAAGTGAGGGGCTTGGAGCCAATGCTCTCTAGGCTTGCTAGAAGTCCACATGCCTTTACTTTAGGCCTGTACTGTGGCTGCAGTGGAGACTGCATCTGCTCTTCTGTGCCCCCAGCCCAGCCTACAGCCTGTTGGGCCCTTAGCTGGACTCATCCTGAATTCTGTCTCAGTTGTCACCCCCAGGCATCAAACCTTCCCCCCGGAGCCCTTTCACAGGGCATTGGGAAGGTGAATCAGGAACCTCTGGGGCTATGTGGCTCAGAAACTGAGGTCTTGGAGACTGCCCAGGAGAAGGGATACCACGTTTCATAATGTGGCTCCACCAGGACCGTGGCAGAGCCACCATTCTGATTTCCAGCCTGATTTCCCCAGGACCCAGGACAGCACATCTGTTTCATAGGCAGTTAGACAAAATGGTCAAAGCCTGAGGAGGGAGAAATCCACCAGCCTGAAGCCCAGAGCATGACTCCTCTATCCAGGCTGCTCCCCAGAATTTTCACATCCTCACTGCAAGGGAGGACCAGGGAGGCAGGACAACACCATCAGCTGCTCCTGGGCCCTGGCAGGCCCATGAGTAGGATGTCCTCATAGAGCTGAGTCTTTAAGACACACTCATTGTTCAGAAGGCCTGGGATACTTTGAGTCATCATTATAAACATGCATGATACTCCTAGGAGGCAGTGTGGCATGATGGTCAAGAGCATGGAGATTGGAACCAGGCTGCTTGAGCTACGCAACCTCAGACAAGTTACTCAACCTCTTTGTGTCTTGTCTCTGTTTCCTCATCTATAAACTGGAAAGTATATTGTTTGCCTCTTGGCAAGCATTCTGCAAACCCCAGTTCTTACTGTTACTCCTGTCTAACATTGTCTGAGTATGGTATTCCGTTTTTCAGAAGGGAGGCTCCTCAGCCATCTTTATAATGCCCTGTGAGAATGGCATGGGAGGTATTATTATCCTCATTATCCAAATGAAGAAGATGAAACCCAAAAAAGAGAAATGACTGGCCCAAGATCTTCTAGTGGTTCACGGACAGAGCCAGGCCCAGGACCACCTCTCCTGAATCCAAGTTCTCAGCCCTTCCATAATATTCCCAAGGGTTGCATCCATATCTTCACTGAGCCAGGCATCTTTCCATAAGCCATCTCATCTAATCTCCATTACAAACCCCAGATAAGGGGTTTTTACTTTTCAAATAAGAAAACGGAGCGTAAGAGAGGAGCACCAGCAAGCCCACTGCCTTTTCTATTCCGTAATGCCTCACCCAGGAATGACATGACTCCAGCCCTGCTCTCCCAGAAGGCAGTGAGACCTTGGAGAAGTCCCTTTTCCCCCCTGGGTTGGACCAGAGCTCCAAGCTCCATGTGTCTTCACTTCCATCCCACAGAGGGGTGTGGGACCTTGACCTTGGAGCCCCAGACTTGGAGCCAGGAAGCCCTACTCCAGCCCCAGGTCTCTAAGAGCCTATAGGCAGATTCCCTGCTTGGAGCTCACTCTGAACCAGTTCTCCCTTGGAGAGCCCTGGACGATATGCTCTGCAGCTTCGGCAAGAATCTTTCTTTTATAATGAATAAATTATTTTGACAAAACATTCTTGTACGTCACGGATGTCAGCCTGATTCTGTAGAAAAGTTTCAGCATGGAATCAATGTAAGACTTGGTGTTTTAATTATAGCAACACCCTCTACCTCTGTCACTAGTGCCACCCCACCAACTCTGCTCTCATGGTAGGGGGAGGTCTGTGTGACCTGGAGCTGTCCCCCAGGGATCCAGGCCAGCCTTTTATCATCAGGATGAGTTGGATCCCAAGTGGCCCCAAATTGAATTTCCAAGGTCAAGCAAGGTCCCACAGTCCCAGCAGAGTTTAACATTCACAAACGTCAGAGATGGGAAATAGCTCAGATATCCCCATTTCCAACCCACTCTATCACCATTTCCAACCCACTCATTTATAGGTAGGCAAACCATGGAACTCTCTCTTTATATTGCATCTATCAGGGCTCTTTTGTCTTATGATATGACTAACCCTGCAGAGAAGGAACAAGAAGTAGCGTGGCAGTCACCTCGTCTAGGCGAGATGAGTGTGGGAAGACCCAGAGGCACAGATTGGAGGAAGGAAAACCATAGAAAAAGGAACTGGTGTATACTAAGCACCTATCATGTGCCAGGCACTGGGCCCATCACTTACAGATTGTCATCCCCATTTTACAGATGTAAAACTGAGGCTCCAAAAAGATGAGGTGACTTCTCCAGGGTCACACAGCCAGGATACGGACCCAGATCTTCCAGACCCCAAATCTTGGACTCTTCCCATTAAAAGGGGCTATAGTGGGCTCCCTTCTTAAGTGGCAAAAGTCTGGAGTCAAATCTTCTTTGTTCCCTGCTCTCCCTGACTTGTTCCCCAGGATCAGGCACTCAGTTGCCTTGTATTGTCTTATTGAATAAGAGGCCTCCTGGGGATAGCCTGTTCTCCATTGGCTTAGAGGTTTCATCTTGGCCATAAGTGACAGGTACACTTTCTGCCAATAATCTACTGATATAAAACGACCCAAGCAATACCCTTATTTTCAAGATGTCAAGTCACCCTCAGTTACACCCAGAAATGTTTCAAGATACAGCAGCCAGTCACCAGAGGGAGTTGAGATTATTAGGTGAGACCCAAAGGGCAAATGTTTTCAAAATTGGGGATAGAAGTGGCCCTGGCGGGCTTGCAGTGAGAAAAGGGTTTTTTGACGTACAGAAGCCTCAATCCAAACTTTAGCTTCCTGAGAAATTCCTCTGTGTTAGATTTGAAATACCCCTGGCCGGAGCCCAAGGTGCTGTCACCGTCTTGGTATCAATCAAACGTCTACAGATTCTATGAGCTGAATCAGGCTCTATCTACACTTCATTGCTCTGGGATCCCAAAAAATCAGTTATAGAAGGTGGGGGAGCAGCAGGTGGTCCTTGCACCTTCCATTATGCCTGATGGGGTGTAGGGTCCCCCTCACATCTGGCTGAAACATCCCCCACCAGGCCACACAGGGAACTTGAAATTCCTCATGGACAAATGGCTGCTGTTAGGAGCTGAACTGTGTGTCCCTCCCCACCCCGCAAAAAAAAAATTTATATGTTGAAGTCCTAAGCCCCAACACCTCAGAATGTGAATATTATGGAGACAGGGTCTTTAAAGATGTAATTAAGTTAAAATGAGGTCAGTAGGGTGGGCCCTAATCCCATATAACTGGTGTCTTTATAAAAAGATTAGGACACAGACCCACAGAGAGGAAAGAACATTTGAAGACCCAGGGAGAAGGTGGTCATGTGCAAACCAAGGAGAGAGGCCTCAGAAGGAACCAACGTTGCTCACACCTTGATCTTGGGCTTCTAGCCTCCAGAAATGTGATAGAAAAAAATTCTGTTGTGTAAGCCTCCCAGTCTGTGGTATTTGTTAAGGCAGCCCTAGCAAACTAAGACAGCGGCCATCTCCCTTTCTTCTCTCCAACATATCTGGCTGTCTCCTTCCTCTTTCCCTACCCCTCCACGCTTTGGATAATTTATTGGCACTAAGAAGTACATTATGGGATGAAGAGGTTGAGGGTTGCCTGTTAATACATTTAGGGCTGAGGTGGGAAAGACTGAGGGCCTTTCTTTTCCTCCAAGCAGCCCAGCTCTCCAATGCCAGAGGCATTTTGAGATCACAAGAAGCTAAGTAGATAAGCCCAGTCCTCGCCAATTAGTGGGTGAGCCAGGTTTCTGGGCCCCAGCAGGCATTTTCCATAGAAACAATATCTGTGAAGGCAGATTGGTTCCCAGGCTAGCCCACCAATGCCTGTTTGGTCAATCACGGAGCTCTAATACCCTCTTTCTGTTCTGGAGAATATAGGATGCGATACTGCCTCGAAACTCATCTTTAAATTCTACAGAAAAACAATAACATCCACCACGAAGTGAGTGGGGAAGGGTTTCCATGCTTGGAGGAAAGCAGAATGCGTTACAGGAGACCCAGGAGGTGAACGAAGCCTGTGGTGGCAATCCTGAGGGGGGCTTCTGGGATATCTCAAGGGCTTTTGAGGCTGAGCACTCTTGTTCTGTATTGTGTCTAATTTCACTTCAGAACACAGGGTCCCCTTTATTGTCTCATAAGACAACTGAGCTGATCAGCCATGGTTGGGCCATTTGAGGGGGTAGAGAGATGAGGAGAGCAACATAGAGGGGATGTGATTGTGCCTGAGATAGCAGCAGGAAGGGAGCTACAGGGGGCTAATTATTGGGAGAGAAGGACTAGTTGATGGGTCAGAACTCAGCATGTGAGCTCTGTCTTTTCTCTACATCCTAGCCAGGGGCCAGGGCACAGGGAATGGCTCCAGAGTCACATGCTCTGGCTTGAATCCTGATTCTACCACTCACTAGCTGTGTGACTTTGAAAGAGTGACATAACCTCTCTGTGCCCCAATTGCCTTCTTTGAAGAATGGAATTATAATAGTACCCAGCTTGCTGGGTTGTTGTGAAGATTCAATCCTCATACAAAGTTCTTAGAAAACACCTGATACTCAATAAAGTACACTTGATAAGGGTTGGTTATGATGGTGGTTGTTAGTGCCCATGTCACCACTTTACCAGCCTGACACTGGAGAACAGAAGTGGAAAGAAGATAGGGTAGTGGGGGAGAGAGGAGGTGGGGAGGGAGATGGGCTGGGCCAGGGAAGGTGCCTCTGTCTCTGTCAGTAAGGGTCAGCAAGTGCCCAGTAAGGGTCAGCAAGTGCCCGTGCTTTTTGCCCCATGGAACGAATTAAGCTAAATGCCTCATTCCCCCACCCCCACCTCACTCCTCCCCTATCACCACCGCTGGTCTCTCCTGAACTTGACCTGCCTATGGCCACTCAGTAAGAAGCCCCAATGCCTTGGCCTCTCCCCAAAGGGGACAGGGCTAGCCGGAGTCAGAGCTGAAATGCTGAAGGAGTTCACAGGGAGCCTGAAGGGGAGGGTGGCCGGAGGTACTGGAGGAAGAGAGTTTCGAATTCCCTGAGAGAAGCCAGAGCCCTGTTTTCATTCCAATTAATTATCCTCTTAGAGCAGTTCGGGCTGCTGGAGAGCAAGGAGGAGAGATTCATTTATATTAAAATCAGCCCAGCCCTTCTCACCAAGGTTTTAGTCTGCATGCAGATGCTGTGGTCATAAACTGAGGAGGAAGCAAGGGGGTGGGGCGATCCCGCAGCCAAGGACCAATAAAGATGCAGACCCCCACCCCCCATCCTCAAGTGCTGGCGTGTCCTCTGCTCTCTGAGAAGGGCCCTGTCCTGCAGACCTGGTAAATTCAACCTGCTGGCAGAGACCAGGGCACCAGTTTAATGTGCATTGCAAAATGGTTTCTTCAGGGAGAAGCTACTCAGAGACGCCGGTGGCTTGTCTCCATTCACTGTCCCAGGGAGCCCAGGTCTAACTGGTCTACCTTCCCTCCCTCCACAAGCCCCTTCCCCCTTCCCCCAAAGTCATGCTTCATTCCATTGCATTTTCTGAGTATGGCGCCAGCCCAGCCCAGTGCCTGATGATCAGGGAAGTCTTCCGGGGGAGGTGGGGAGTCAAATCTTAGGGCCAGAGAGAATCAGTGAGGGGGTCCCTGCAATAGTCCAGGTGGCCCCCCCCAGGGGAGGTGGGAGAAGTGGTTGGATGCTGGACCAATGTAGAGCCAGGAGATTTCCTGATGGATTGGGTATGGAGTGTGCAAGGCAGAGCAGAGTCAAAGGGAGGCTGAGGTTTTTGACTTGAGCACCTGGAAGAGTAGACTTGCCTTCACCTGAGATGAGGACAGCTGTTGGAGTTTGGGGTTTTGAGGTACCTATTAGAAGTCCCTGGAATCCTCACCTCCAAGCTCAGGAGCCAGGCAAGCCACTTCCGTCCCTGCCCATTTTGCCAGGCCTCTGGGGTGCTGGGTGTCAAGAGAGCCAGGGATCACACAGCAGAATCAGATTCCCTAACTCTTAAGTCTAGTACCCTTGCTTCTTCCCTACCTGGCTTCCCCAAAGAGCCAGGTGTGAGGTGAGAGGGAGGGTCCATGGCCTTCAGTGCCCCTTTCCTTTTGAACACCGTGCCCTCATTCTCCCTCCCCATAACCCCTCCTCGAGCCTGTGCTCATGACTAATTATTAGAAAATATTCTATTACATAATTAATACTAAAGTGAAAATGGCCGATAAAAAGGGAACTGCTGTAAGAGGCCACTGGGTAACAGGAAACACTCAATGATAGTGATGATGATGATGATGATACAATACCTAATCTTTATATATCATTTACTATGTCAGACACGATAATAAGCACTTATTTTTGCATTATATTACTTAATCCTGTTCATAACTCTCTGAGTAAAGGGTTATTATCATCCTTTTTTTAAAAGGTGAGGAAACTGAGTCACAAACCTAGGGTTACACAGCCAGGACATGGCAGTGTTAGGACTGGAACTCAAGCAGTTTGGCTTTAGAGCTCACAGTCTGAGCCACTACAGTCTATCACCTGTCAACACAATCTTGTTAATCCCCACAACAACCCTGTGAGGGCAGCAGTTTCCCCCCAGTGTACAGAAGAGAACACAGATCAGAGAGAAGAGGCCATCTGCCCAAGGCCACACAGCTGGTACCAGTGGGGACTACAGGGCTGCCAGATAAAATACAGGATGCCCAATTAAATTTCAATTTCAGGTGCACAAAGAATGTTTTATTTTAGTATAAGTCAGTCTCATTCAGTATATGGAACATACTTATACTTAAAAAGTAATTTGCTCCTTATCTCAAATTTAAATTGAACTGGGCATTCTCGTGTTTTCATTTGCTGAATCTGGCCACCGAAAGCCCAGGGCAAGATCTGCCCCAGCCGAGCTGGGTCTCCAGGGATGAGCCCAACTCCCCAACCTCCAAGTCCCAGGAGGATGAGGGGGCCCAGTCATGATTCAATTATGACTCCCAACAGCCAGCAGCAACATCTGATGGCTGCAGCCATCACCAGAAAATCCTTGGGATTACACTCCAATCGTCTCTCCCAGAGCCCTCGGGTGAGGCGCTGGGCCCTATTGAGCCAGCAGGGATGCGCTAGAAGTGCCAGGCTGCAGCACCCGCTGACACACTGAGCCGCCCATACATCACAGGCAGCTGGAAATCGAAACTCGTTTCTCAAGCCGCTGCGCTGGCAGGATCAGTCATCCAAAAGCTGATGGAAGCGGTAAGGTCCAGCCTCCTGCTTCAGCTTGGAATGAGACAGCCTGAAGGGGCGGGGACAGACAAAGTGAGGAGTCGCCTCTCCCTGGAAGGCATGTTGGGGGGACCTTGAGTTCTGCAGTGGGAGGAAAGGGGGATCTACTGAGAACCACAGACCCCAAGTGAGTGGTCCTGCTGCCTCTGCCTGAGGCATCCCTCAAGTGAGGACCCCTGAGACCTGAGTTCTAATCTCAGATTGGCTGGGGCCTCTCTCTGTAACTGTACCTCTATAACTCTCTTCCCTTCTCTGAGCCTCAGTTTCCCCTATGTAACAGAGCTTTGGCTTGCTTGGTCAGCCTTGGTATTCATGGGTGACCCCTAATCCCAAGCTTCTCGAGACCAGATGGGGGGCCTGGTGTGGTTAAAGGAACAGGAGCAAGGCCCAGGGCAGCCTAAAGCAAACACTCTCCTTTGGGGCCATTTCTAAGACTCAGCCATGTTTCAAACCTCTTCCCACCCCAGGATGCAGCCCACACTAATCACCAGCATCCGCCATGGATTAGCTGAGCCACATTGTAGACTCCAGTCTCTCAGGGGGTCTCCAAATGCACGCCCTCCTCAAACTCAGGAGGCATCACTCTTCCAGCAAGCTTGAGTGTGTAGAGGGGATAGGCCAGAGTCCCCCCAGCCAGCTGAACCTAGCCTGTCTCCAGACCCTGCTGGCTTAGGACACACCTCGGTGGCAGCAGAAAGAAAACACAGGAGATAAGAGGCCTGGCTTTAACCGTGGCCATGGCCATGCTTTGCCTTGCTGTGCAGCTTCAGCAGAGCCCTTGCCACCTCTGAGCTGAGTGAGACAAGAGAACTGGGTGACTTCAAAGGCTGCCCATCAGGACTGTCCCCTTGATGACTCACACTACCCCAGGATTTGAGCTGCAGGGGGTGAGGTGAGATCTGAGTCCAGCCTCTGATGGACTCAAACACTTAGGAGGACAAGAAACTAGGTCATCGTCTCCTGTAGGAGAATCAGGCCTCCGTCCCGGAGCCTGGCCCAAAGTGTGAGGGGTTGCCCTCCCTTTGCTCATGCCAGTCCTTCTGCCTGGTGTGACCTCTCCACCCAGAGCTGCAGTTTTAAAATCTCCTGATTAAAATCACCCACACTTAATAGTGGAAAATGCAGAATACAGGATCTTATCATCAGTAAGGCCCTGATTCTGTGTCTACCCCTAAACCCGCCCCCTGTCCCTCCTTCACTGGACCACACCCATAATGCTCCCCCAAGTCAGTTTTGCCGCTGTGTCAGATCCAAGAGGGCGGGGAGCAAGTCCACCTTGTTCTCACACTGCTCCCAGAGCCCAGAACATGGGGCTGGCTGATGGGAGGCATGGAATAAACATTTGCTGAACAAATAAATTAAATGCACTGAACTGCCAACCGTGGATAGTCAGGCTAGGGAAATTTCAGGTCATTTTTATTCCTTTCTTTATACTTTTAAGTCATTTCTATGGTTTTTTAAAAACAAGCATGTGCTGATTTCATAACCAGAAGCTCCCCAGCACCGCCACCATAAAAAGCTTCTGAAACTGGAACAAAGCAGAACTCCTCTCTTGCCTGAAGGCCCTCCTTCCCAGACCTCCTCGGTTCTCTGTTCTCACACAGCCCTGGGAAATGTGAGGGGGGCAAAAATACTCACCCCATTTGACAGATGAAGAAGCTGAGGCCCAGCTCATGTGTGCATTCACGTGAAGGTGAAAACGTTCTCCACTTACAGGAGGAGATTTTGCTTCAGAGGCATTAGCTGGGATTCCAGCTTTCCCAAGGGAGGTCCAGAAGAGCTCAGGGACCATCCCAGGCTCAGGGGCGCAGGAAATAGAGGATTGAAGCTTTCGCTGGCCTGGCCATTGTGGGAGGGTCTACTTACCTGGGCAGAGGGGTGAGGATACAGACCTGCCCGGGAGCCTGGGAGGGAGCTGTGGAGAGCCCCATGACAGCAGTACCCAGGGTTGGCTGGAACTCAGCCCATGGTCCACAGGGATAAGAGAGAGCCCTGGATCCAAACTGCACACCCCGCTCTCATCCCAGAAAGGCTACAGCAGAAATGATGTCTCAGCCTGAGCGTTACCTTCTCCAGGAAGCCTGCCGTGATCTTCCTACCTGAACTGCACCCCTTTTGTGAGCTCCCCTAGCTTGCTGCACTGCTTCACAAACTTATCATAGTTTATATTGGGTCATTGGAAAAGTCATGATGCATTTTTGCGACGAAAAAGATAGAAAAATATGTCTTGACTTTTCCGACAACCCAATAGTAATACATTTATTTCTGTGGTGGTTGGGGCGACACCTGTCCCTCCCACTACACTACAAATTCAAGACAAGAGTCTCCATGTTTGCTCTATAAAACTTCTGTCACCAGGCACAAGCAGCAACTAAGGCGTGTTTGTTGAATGAATTATGGATGGACATATGGACAGATGACAGTGGCTGGCATCCACTGATCCCCTCAGCAAGCAGAGAGCAGCAAGGAAAGAGAGCAACAGGCGGCTCCTCTGAAGGGACCCAAGCGGAAAAGAGGTGACCAGTCTACAAGAGATGGTTATAACACTGCACATTTGAGGAACACTTTACAATTTACGAAGTGCTTTCGTTGGCATTATGTCATTTCATCCTCGCATAGCCCTATGAGGTCAACATTATTATCTCCAATTTACAGATGAGGACACTAAAAAATAAGAGAGGTAAAGTGACTTGCTCAAGGTCACACAGCTCAGAAATCTTGTGGTTGAAATTGAAGCTTGATTCTGGCTTCATATAATAACCGTGATTATTTACTGAGCATGGACTAATTGAATATCTACTTCCTTCACACATTATCTCTATTTCTCACAGCATCCCTTTAATGTAGGTATCTGTGACTCCTCTTTTGCAACCTGAGAAACAGAGGCTCAGACAGGACATGGGACTTCCCCAAGGCCAGTGGATACTAAGCAGCCCAGGCACCTCACCTCCCTCACTCTGCCCCATTCCCTCATCAGACCTCTAAGGCCCCATCCAGCTCGGAAAGCCTGCAATCCAGGGACCTGCCCTGAGGGACAGAGCCAGGACTCAAAGGCAGTCGGGCTGCTGTTAAGAGGGAAGATCCTGGAGCCAGACTAACTGGCCCACATCCAGGCTCCACCAAGCCCTACCTCTCTGTCGCCACTCCCTGCTCTGACCAATGAGGGCAATAACTAACGGAACTGCTTCTACAGTTATTGTAAATAACTTATTGTAAATAATTAACCTATGTAAAGATTCCAGGACAGAGCCTGGAATGAGTTCTATAATGGGTTGGGGCAGGGGGGACGAGCGGGGAGCTCTGAGATCAGCAGTCTGGGCAGGGATCTGTGAACTGGACAGTGACAAGGTCCTGTCAGCCAAGGGCTCTGGCCTACACTGGACCCTCTGTCACAGGAGAGCTCTCTACTTCCCTGTCCTTGGCTGACCAGAGGGGAGGCGCCTGGGCGTGGTGTTGGGAGAGGGTTCCTGATGGCTGAGGCCCAGTGTGGGAAAGAGAAGCACAGGGAACGCAAGCAAGGCAGCATGAAGCTCCTTGCTAACAGAGCCCAGCGTTGTTCAGAGGCCAGGAATGGCTGCGCCCCTCCTAGCCCCAGGGAGTGAATCATCATGGGTCTAAGCCAGTCCCAGTAACTCCAGTAATTGTGCTTTGTTGGGAACAGAGAGCATGTGGGGCAATTCTGGCTAGAAAAACATGAGAGGAATTCTGCCAGGGAACTTCTGGGAAAGGTTTCCTTGCTCTTAAGAATAAATGAGCCACAGGAAGCTAGTCGTTTGCTGCCTCTGCTTGCAGCTGTATGAGGCTGTGATGCTCGGAGCAGCTGCAGCCACCTCATGAGCATGAGGGAATGGCCCATTTTGAGGATGACAGAATAAGAAAAGGGAAAGAATTTTATGGCGTGGGGTGATTCATGGTCTTGGATAATGTTATTGAATAACTCAATAAATTAAGTTATTCACTTCTGGAACATCTTATGAGATAATACATTTTCTTAATTGTTTTTGCCTATAGTAGCTGGCTCTTCTGCTGCCTGTTGTATAAAGCATCCTAACGGCTCAGCATCTTAGCCTGACCTCTTCTCATGGGCTGGGGTTGATGTGAGTCAGGAATGGCACTGGGCCAGTGCAAGGACCTCTCGTCCACACCCAAGGAGCTTCAGGCAGGTGGGAAGACCTCTCCCCTAACACCCACCCACCAAGGTCCTAGATCCCCGGAATGAGTGCCAGAGAAGTATAAAGTCCCCTGAGTCAGAGCAGGGCTATAGATGTCTTCTCTGTCAAGTGGCCTCGGAGGTTCTGATTCTCACCCTTGAATCTTTGGATTTGAGACTCAGATACCAGCACACTCCAGCTTTCCTGGTCACACTGGGTTTGAATGGACCTGACCATGCCCCAGCGCGTGGGGACCACACAGGCCAGGAGAGGGTGCAAACTGGGATTCCTAGCCTTCCCAGCAGCTGAGGATGGGAAAGAAAGCCCCGAGCTGGCCTTGGTCAGAGCATTAGGTCTGAGGGGCCTCAGGAGCCCCTTCCACTGAGTGAGGTGTGAGGATAAATACACACAGGAGGATCCTTTGTAAACTGTCAAGCACAGCTCACAGGGTAAGCGTTCATGGTAACGTGACCCTGATACCTGATATATGGTGGGTGCTTAGTAGATAGTTGTTAGTTCAGTGAATGAATAAATGGATAGATGGTTGGATGTGTAATGACTAATGTCTTAAATAAATGAATAAGCCCTGATGTTATTACTAGTATGGGTTGTATTAGTAATTATCCCAAATTTAGCAGCTGACAAAAGCATACAGTTAATATCTCACAGTTGTGTGGTTCCAGAGTACAGGCGCAGCTTCATTGGGTCCCCTGACTTGGGGTCTCTCATTGGCTATAATCAGGGCACATCAACAGGGCTGCAATCTTCTTAAGGCTCAGCCGGACCAGAGGCCCAGGACAGCTCAGAAGCAAGCCAGGGGCAGACTTCGGGGTAGGGCCTTTCCAGGATATTGTGGGGACTCTGGGCTGTGCTCACACATGCACCATCTCCTCCTTCCTCAGCCTTTCTAAGCCCTGTACTCCCCAAACTACCCGTAGTCGCCTCCACCCCTGCCCCACCCAGAATCCACCACTGAAGGCTACACCTCCCTGCTATAGATGAAAAAGGGGCTCTGTAATAAATCTAACCAAAAGCAACCTCACAGGGTGATCTGATCATAAATTCCTAACTGAGAAGGTCCTGGTGGGGAGTCACATCCTAGGCCCATAACTTCTTCAGTAAAAGGTTTATCTTGGCCTTAAGCAAGCCCTGTCCATGGTTTTTATGCATCTAGGTTAACACACCTTTGAAATGCCTCTTTTGCAGACCCCTGGGAATTGTAACCACCCTCAAGAGAGCACATAGCCTTGGTAACTATCCTGTAATGCAATCCCCACTGTGCTTTCCCCAACCTTCAAGTAATCCTCCTTAATTCTAAAGCATAAAAGAAACTGCAAAAAACTGTCCTTCTCTGGAGCATTTGAGATGTTGCATCCTGGCATTGTCATCAGTTTGGCTCAAATCAACTCATAAAAATTCTCTACCGGGTTGGGCATTTTTTCATTGGTCTCTACACAAACCCACATGGAGCCAGCCCTGATCCCAGGTATCAGGTGGGTTCAGGGTCCTCCTGCCTGCCCTTCCAACCAAAGCCAGCTTCATGGCCATCGCCATGCAGCCTGTACAGTCACCAAGGCCCATGTTTGGTCTAATGCTCTGCTGTTGCGATCTTGAAATTCTTTAATAATTTTTTACCAGAGGTCTTCTATTTTCACTTTGCACCAAGTCTTACAAATTAGGAACCTGATCCTGCTTCCAGCCATTGCTTTCTGGAGTTTTACAGCCATCCTTGGAGGCCAAGAGAGCAGAGGTTGTAAGCCCCATTTGCAGATGAGAAAACTGAGGTCCCAGATTTGGAGGCAGAAGAAGGCCAGGATCATACCCCTGACTCTCTCTCAATCCTTGACTGCACTATGGGGCACCCACCTCAAGCCCAAGGTCTGCACCTGGGGCCATGGAGGGGCTGCCTGAGCAAGGACATTGCTCTCAGGGGTCCCTCGGTGTTCCCAAAGGGGTGAAGGAGAAACACCCCTGGGAGCGCTTGACCCCCATGTTGTTCCCTCAGGTCCCCCTCTTTCATCTCTTCACTTTCGTTCTTAGAATTAACTAGAGACTGGTGGGGTGAGACCTCCAACTCAAAGGGACCCTGGGTGGGTGGGGAGCCCTAGGGACCCTCAGAGGCATCTTCCTTCCCCCTCTTCTGCACCCAAATCCTCACACTGCCCCGTTATGTCTCTGCTCCAGTGTCTTTCCCCAAACCTGGTCCCTGCTAACCTCTGGGTCTAGGGACAGAAGGGAACCTGGGGACAGAGAACTTGGGCTGGGAAGAGCCCTTTGGCGGGTGTTACTATTTTTTCTGGGACTGGCTGGGTATAAGAAAAAAGTCAGAATCTAGAATCGGGCAATATCGAGTGGGGTTGAATTCTGACTCTGCCACTGGTCAACTGTGTCATACTAAGCATATTTTGTAATCCCTTGGGGCCTCCATATCCACATCTGTAAAATGGAAGCAATAAAACCTGGCTCTGGTTTTACTGTGTTATTGTGACAAGCACAGGGGATACTAGAGATCAAAGTGCTTTGTAAGTTGCCTTACAAAATTAGAGGGACAATTCAAAACCTCTTCTGCCCGCACTAGCTGGGCTGTGCCCTCCTCATTGTGCCCGGAGCACCCAGGGCATGGCTGTATCCTTGTCCTTAAGAGGTTACCTGAGAACTTCTGAAGGGCAGGGAATATGACACTTCCCCCCCGGAGCCTCAGGGCTGGGCTCCAAATGTCCAGCTTAGCACATGGTTACGAGGCTGCCTTTGAAACATATGACCCAGGTGAGCATCTCAACTGGTCTGCTCATCACTTGCAGGCTGATCTTCACAAGAGCTTTAACCTCTCTGAGGCTCAATTTCCTCTCTGTGTCAGGAAGTGCCCATCATTTGCTCCACAGGTGAATCAGAAGATGAAATGAAGTAGATAAAGCATGGAAAGTGCTTTCAGGCTAGGTGCTCATGGAGGTGCCAAATGGACATTGGCTAGACAGCTAAAAGTTTAAGGAAGATGTGCGAATCACCTTCTCCCAGGTTTGTGAACACACACACACACACACACAGATGCGCACACACGTACAGTGGTCCTTATAAAGGGCCAGCCCCTCTTTGGGCCTAGACTCCAAGTGTGTGCCCCCATCCCACCCTAGCCTGAAACCCACCTCTCACCAACAGCTGTTCCCACATCCCAAGGCCTCCACTCACCTCCACCAGAACATCTGGAAGCTTCTGCCAAAATTGCTGCTGGGGGACTCAGCAGCCGCCCTCCCACTTCCCAGCTATGGGAAGAGTATACAGAATTCCCTTACCTCCCGGAAGTCTCCCCTGCTGAGATTCCCCCTCCCTCAAGGACAGCCCTCCACTTCCTGTCTGCGCTCTGCCTCTCACCTCTCCTCTCCGGGTCCCCCTCTGTCATCCCCTCCGTCCTTCATTCCCATCCCCTTTCCCTCTTTCATCTCACGTGTCCCCTCAGAATCCATGCCAACCCACCTCTCTCTTTGCATGTGGGGAAACTGAGGCTGGGAAAAGGATTAATCATAGTTCCTGCTTCAAAAGACTGATGCACCCATCAGTGAGACAAGGAACAGAGGAGCCACGGCCTGGCCCCTGGGAGTGCTCAGCTTCTGTCCCCGGTCTCCTGCTGCTCTTTCTTCCTTTTTTCTTCCCCTCACTCCGTTCCTCTCTCTTTGCAGTCTGCCCCACCCCCATCCACCCTGCTGAGTTCCCCCAGGCTTCTCCCTAATCCCTACCCCACCTCCTGCCTCACAGTTGCTCAAGCTTCCAGGACACGGGACATGCTAGGAGAGTGCCTGGGCCTGATACTCCCCAGTGACTCAGCTCAGGCCTGGTGGTGGGCAGTAGTCAGCAGGCAATGGGCACTGGGCCAGGGGCAGTAGGCAGAGAGCAGAGGGCAGGAGGACTGGGCAGCAGCAGAGAAGTGGGTATTGGGGAGTTGGCCCCCCACCCCTGCTCCCCAGCCTGGCCGGGTACACCGTCAGCCACCAGCCTGTCACTGGGCCATGATGCCTCCCATATGAATAACAGCCCTTTAATTAGGATATTATAGGAAGTGGGTTCATGGCGCCTTCTTGCTAGAAATGCCAGCAGCAATTCCGAAGCCGCAGGGAGATGGACAGATCCTGTATTACACCCGGCACCACCGTCTCTCCTCCACGGAGCGTGCCTCCAAATGAGATTTCTTTCTCCCTGAAGAAAACAATTTGGTCTCACTCTCTTTTCTCCTTTCCTTTTTTACCCTCCCCTGATTGTCAGGACTAAAAACACTTACTGGGGCTGGTTCATTGTTTTCAGATTCAATTAGACCCAAGGAGATAGGGGGGCTTTTGGGGGTGGGGGTGGGAGACAGTGACTTGGCTGGGCTGCTGTAGCCAGCAGGACCCACTTTCAGCCATGATGATGATAATGTTGACAATAGCTAACATTTCTTGCACATTTACATATATTAGCCCATTTGATCCTCACACAACCCTGCAATGTAGACATACTAGTATCCCCATTATAAAGATAAGGAAAGTGAGGCACAGAGAAAGTTGCTAACATTCCAAAGGTCACACAGCTGGTGATGGGGAAGCCAGGATGAAAACAAGAGAGTCTGAGATTATTCACCTATTACTCAACACTGTTTGGGTTCCCAGCAGGAGGTCTGTGCGGTCTGGGGCAAAGATGAGACCTGGACCTCCATTACCTCATCTTTAAAGTGGGAATAATAAATAACATCTTGCCTGCCTGTGACACTGGCTATTATGAGCATCCCCAGGAAAAACAGGAAAGGAAAATGCTCTGTAAAATTCCCAAGCATGGAGAGTAAGGGAATTGCAGGACTCTCACCCCCCCCCCCCAAACACCCCCAGACAGTGTCTGGAGAGTAAATCAGACTTAGCACACAGGTGAACTGCTCTTCTCTTTTTCCTAAGTGTTGTGGATGCAATTAGGACAAATAAATACAAACTCCTTTTAAAATGTGGCTAAATTCCTAGAGGCTTTAAGTCACTGAATATTTTCTCAAATCAATGGATTTTAAATTGTGACTACTGTCTAGTGGGGAAGGCAAGGGTGGAAAGCAGGTGCTACTAAGGGGTCTGTGCTTTTGTGAGGGTTGTGACGGCTGACCCCAGCAAGGCCAAGGCCTTCTGGTAGGGGGGTTTTATGGCCCAGGGTGATGTTTCCAACACTGGTGGCCTATCTGGCCCAAGGGCCACTCCCACAATGCTCAGCCCCAAGCCTTTGGAGGAGAAAGTGGCGGCAGGGGCTCCCTGACTGCTGCAAATAACCCACAAGAAATGTGAACTTGATGTCAAGCTTGTGGTCGGCAGCAAATGAGAGGCATCAAACCTGGAAATAGAAGGAAGAGGCCAGAGGCAGCCCCCAGGTCTCCTCCCCCATTGAACGCTGGGCATGCACCTTATGTGAGCAACACACCCATGGGCAGGACAGGGAGGGAGCCGCTGGGAAGAGCGGGAACTATGGCCTCACTCACCAGCCACCCAACCTCACCAAGACCTCTATCTCACACTTTTTCTGCAAGCTAGAAGCAGATCGGTGATTAGTGACATCCCTTCTTCCTTCGTTCCTCTAACACTTGCTGACTGTGCAAGCCCCCATTCCTGCCTTGTGGCTTCTTTCACTTTTGCTTCCTGAGCCCTGAGCTCCACCACACTGAGCACCTCCCTGCTTCCTGCACACACCTGCTCACCCACATCCCCAGGTGCTAACTCAAGCTGTCCCTGCACCTTGTGTTCCCTCTCCAACATCTCCTTCAAAGGTTCCTGGTTCTAAGGCCACTTGCTTCCTAACAAGACAAGGTGATTTGGAGGGAGTGAGGGAACTATCACCTGCCAGGAGCTGGAATTCCTCACTTCTCACCACTGACCTGCCAGGAAGCCTTGGGCCAGCACTGTTTCTCACTGGGCCTCAGTTTCCACATCTGTAAGTTGGAGTCTGTGGGGCTCATGATCTCTAAGCCTCCTTGGATTTGGTTTCTTGGTGCAGCCTCCATCCCTAGGCCTCGTCTCAGAGGCTGTAAACAGATGCTTGGAGGGCTGGACATAGAGATCTTGTTCTCCTCTGTGGAATGAGGTTAACGCAGAGGGCTTCAAGGAGGCAGACAGACATGTGGTCATGGTAGGAAGAGCCTGGGTTTCAACCCTGGCTCTGCCTTTGCCTTGCTGTGTGACCTCAGGCAAATCTCTCACCCTTTCTGGGTCTGAGAGTTCCAACTATAACATGAAGACCCCTCCCTGCTCTAAAATTCTAAGATGCTGGGTTTCTGGCTCCAACCCCTGCTTAGCTGGGGTGGGGGTGGGAGTCTGGGCAGAGACATGGGAACCTCAGAGGAAAGGTCCAGAACATTCTCCCCAAATACCCTCCCCAAATACCCTACCGCATCCAAAGGGCGGTATCAGCTAATCCCAAACCAGAGCTGCTGGGTTTGGGGAGTGGCAGCCTCATCACAGACCCACACAGTGTCTGATCTCCAGGAGCCAGACTGTGCACAGACTCATTATCATTGTCTATGAAGCAATATGACGTGGGCTTTGAAATCCAAATGAAAGGAAGGCAACAGAAACCTTCTCCTCCCCACACATCTCCCCTTGGCACCAGGATTTATCACTTTCATTTTGATAGGTTAATTACTTAGACAGGTAGGTGTTCGAGAGGCTTCCTTCTCGGCAATCCTGGGGTGACCAGGCTTCCCCCAGCAATGTCACAGTAAATGCAGGGGGAGGTGGGGCCAGGCCAGCTGTAGTTACCTAGGGTGTACACTAGTATCTCGGCGACGCTCCTCTCGGAGTGCAGTGCTTTGTGGGAAATACACATTGTAGCTGGGCAGCCAGACGGGATTTATAGCAAACTGCAGTCCGCCTGTCCGGCTCCATTAGCACCTTCCCCCTTGTCATTTACAGATGGGGCAGATCTCCTCTGATGGACAGACAGCTCCTGCAGGGCAAGGCCGTGCTGATGCTCGGCCACTCCATTCATTCAACCAATATTTATTGAGCATCTATGATATGGCCGGCACTGGGCTGGGAAGTGAGGACATAGCCGCAAACAAAACGGTCAAATTTCTCCTTCCTGCAGAGCTTGCATTCTAACAGGAGAGACAGATGATGAAAAAGAGAAAGAAAGGAGAAAAGGGGGAAAGGAAGAAAGAAAGAGAGAAAGAGAGAAGGAGAGAAAGAAAGAAAGGAAGGAAGGAAGGAAGGAAGGAAGGAAGGAAGGAAGGAAGGAAGGAAGGAAGGAAGGAAGGAAAGAAAGGAGCTTGTTGTATTCATTTTCTATTGTAACATAATAAATTACCACAGACTGAGTGGCTTCAAACAACCCACACTAATTATATTACAATTTCCACGGGCCAAGGGTCCAGGCACAGGTGAGATGCGTCTTCTACTCAGAGCCCCACTTAGCGAAACTCAAGGTGGTGGCCAGTCTGTGTTCCCCTCTGGAGTTCAGGGTCCTGTTTCAAATTCATGTGGATGTTGGAGGAATTGATTTCCTCACTGGCTGCCGGTGGGGGTTACACTTAGCTATTAGAGGTCCCTCTCCCGTCCTCGCTGTGTTGCTCCCTCCATCTTCTAAGCCAGAAATAGAGAACTTGAACATCGAAACCCTCTCAAGCTTTGAATCTCTCACACCAGGGAAAGCCCAGTCCCTTTGAAGGGCTCTTCTAATCAGGTTAGGCCCCTGGAGGATAATCTCCCTTTTTAAAGTCAGCTAATGATTTGGGACCTTAATTGTATCAGCAAAATCCCTTCACAGCAGCATCTAGATTTGCTGAAATAACTAGGATAAGGTATGCTACGCCAGAGGGCGAGAGTCTATGGGAATCTTGAACTTTGCCCACCACAGTATGTTAGCGGGTTCAAGATGATACAAAAAGAAGTTGAGCAGGAAAGAAGGGCACAGAGTGATGAGGGGATGTACATTTCAATAGGCAGTCAGGGAAATCACCTAGAAGCAGCATTCAAGCTAAGACTTAAAAGATGAAAGAGTTAGGGCCGGCCGAGTGGCGCATTGGTTAAGCGCTGGTTTGGGGATGCCAGCGGCCCCGGTTCGGATCCCACATGAGGGCCAGTGACACTGCCCTCTACAGCTAACAACAGCTCCACCTGGAGCTGGGCTGTGCGAGCCCCGGTGGTGCTGTGGGCTGCAGCCCCTGCTGCAGTGGGCTGCCATAGGCTACAGTGAGTGGCCCGCAGCCAGCGTGAGCAGCTGGCAGCCAAGCGTGAGCTGCCAATAGCCGCGGTGAGCGACATCCAGAGGCCAGCGACCGATCTGCCTCATCCGGGAAGAGCGCAATGACGATACCAACAGTGAAGCAACATCCTCCGCAACTAGACTGAAGAACAAAAAGACAGCAACTTGTCTGTTCCCCTTCCCTGATTCCCCAACGCTGTTCCCCTCCGCCAATTCCCCAATAAAATCTTTAAAAAAAAAAAAAAAAAAAAAAAAGATGAAAGAGTTAGCCATGCAGAGTGGGCTGTAGGCTGAGGGAGCTGAGCAAGTGCAAAGTCCCTGAGGCAGCATGTGGGGGAGGGGAACAGCAAAGACTGTCCAGAGTCACAGGGATGAGCGTCACAGGATCAGAGAGTGTAGGGCCTCACAGGCCACGGTGAGAACACAGGCTTTCGGCTGAACGAAATGGGGGTCAACGTAGGATGTTGAGCAGAGAAGTGCCGTGATTTGATTACATCCTTTAAAAAATCTCTTGGGCTGTGTGGTTGAGAACAGACTGCCGAGGGCAAGGGCCGAGCAGGGAGCCCAATTAGGAGGCCTTTGCAATTACCCAGGGAAGAGCCATGGTGCCCCAGCTCTGGTTATGTTCTGAGGGAGAGCTGACAGGGTTTCCTAATGGGGTTTCCTGACGGATCAGGGTGTGCTTGGGGGAAAGACAAGAACCAAGCAGGGTCCTGCCCCAAGGCTCGGTGCACAGCGTTGGCCCCCAGACACCTTCAAGAGGCATCTCTGGACAGCAGTACAGAAAGCAATAGGTACCTTCTAGATTGTCTTTTCACATTAGAAGACAAGCAGCCTCTGGGGGCGGGGGGTGGGGGGGAATTGATCCAACCTTTCAACAGTACCCCAGCGTTCTAATTAAATGTTCCTATTCACAAGCACCGAAGTCAGCACCATACTCGTAGACCTGTCAGTGGGAGCCTTAGTAGGGGTGGGAGGCCCAGATTTCAGGCTTCTCATCCCTAACTGGCACCCCACTCCCCCATCCACTCACATTACTGCAGAAATGGTCACCTCAAAACACAAGTGTCAATACGTCCCTCTCTTCTTTAAAAGCAGCTTTCATAGATTGTTACTTCTGCAAGATATGTCCATATGGCCTCAATTCTAAGACATTGTCAACTGTAAGAAGCCCTATCGATGAATAACCAGCTTTTGGGGACTTTAAAGAAACCCCGAATGCATGTTGATTATAAGACATTCCCTTATCTCATAAATATATAAATAGTCATCTTACAATTGTCACTGTTGTGAGCCAAGCGGGGAGGAAGGGTTTTGTGGTCAACAGTTAGTTAACCTAAGATTCTGCTGCTGCAGGACTTGTCAGTCTTTGGAATGATCATATACACTGTACCTCTCCCAGACGGTCTTAGAGAATCCATCTATTTTCAAGTTTATTTAAGCTCTTTATCCACTTGGTCTTTTCCTTTGGCAGAGCATCTTGCAGGACTGGGGTTCCCCAGAAAATACTTTGAAAAGTGCTGGCTTACAGACTGAATATCAAGTATCTCGGGTAGGTACTCAAGGTCCTCATGATCTGGCCCTAGCCCACCTTTCCTAATACAGCCTCGGCTTTAGGGGTTCTATGCTTCCTCAACTACACACTGCCTGTGCAGGCCCTAAATTTCTGCTAGTTATAATTTCAGGCAGGCTCGCCCAACCCAACCCAATTCTCACCTATTCTTCACTTCATCAGTCAAATAATATTTATTGAGCCTCTAGAATGTCCCAGTAACTCTTCCAGGCATAAATGGTAGCATGATGAACAAGACAGGCATGGCTCCAGGCCTCATGGAGGGTACAAACATCCACATCCACACACATGCATGTGCACCAGCTAATTGAAAATTTGGTTAGATGCTATAAAGAATAAAAGCAGGATGCTATGACAGAGATGCTATAAAGAATAAAAGCAGGATGCTATGACAGAGTGTAAGGGAGGACTAGCAGCATTTAGAGCAGGTCTCTGAGCTGAGTTCTAGAGGATGAGTAGGAACCCATCAGGTAGAGAGGACAGAGGTTCCAGGCAGAGGTTATGATGTGTGGGAAGGCTCTGAACTGGAAAAATAAAAGCTGGCATATTTGCAAAACTGAGAAGAATTCAGCATAGCTGGATTGTAGTGAATGAGACCGAGAAAGAGGCCGGACCTCATGGGCTATATTACGGATTTGGGAGTTTTATCCTTAGGGCAGCGGTCAGTCACTAAAAGATTCCATAGTCTATAACATGAGAAGCATTTGGGGGGTAGGGAGGGATATAAGAGGATACAAAGATTCTAAGAAACTGCACCATTCTTTTGATTGCAAATGTCAGCAAACCCAACCCAAAGTGGTTCAGGAAAAAAAATTTATTAATAAATGTAGCTGAGAGCCCAAGGATAGGGAAGGGATGCAGGCAAGGCTTGATCAAGGTTCAAACAATGTTGCCATGACCCAGTTTCTTCCCCTCCATCTCTTGTCTCTCCTACCTCTTGGTAGGCTCCATTTTCCCCCAGGATCATGCTGCATGCAGGCAAGATGGCTGGCATAGCTACAGTCCCATATCTGCTCTTGTCCAGGCACAGCCAGAAAAGAACTCAGTCTGCTTCCGTACTAACACAACCAAGCCCTGAAATAGGGTCTCCTTGTCTCTGATTGGCCTGACCTTGGTCTTGTGCCCTTCCCTAAGCCAATCACTGTGGCCAGAGGAACGGAGTGAGCCATTGGCTGGCCTGGGTCACATGCTCTACCCCTGGAGCCAGGGATGGAGTCATTTTCCTTGGAACTACATGTCTTAAAGGGGAAGAGGTACATTTCCCAGATGAAAACCAGAGTCCATTATGGAAAATACGGTGAGAAGAGGCTGGGTGGTCCTACACGACAAATACCTACTAGAGAAGATTCTGCAGTGTCCAGGCAAGAGCTGACGGTGCCGTGGGCCAGGGCGGCAGCAGTGGAAGTGTAGAGAAGGGGACAGATTTGACTTATATTTTGATGGGAGGATCAACAGGACGTGGTGACAGGTGGGATGTTGGTGATGAGTCACTCAGGTCTCTGGCATAGACACCTCAGAGTGAGAGTTAAGATGAAGAATACGGAGGGCAAAGCAAGTTTGCAGCCTCAGGAGAGGTCAAAACGTTTTTGTCCTTCGAGTCCTTGCTTACAGGTCATGTCATCTGTGGTACCCTCCCAGGTGCTCCCCTGGCAGGATGCATTAGTCTTTCCCTACGCTGCCACTCCTTGTGACCTTCTTGCTTTCTACTTGTGTCCAACATTATCATTTACTGTTTCACAGTTCACCCCCCGCCACCACCACCACCACCAGACTGTGAGCTCTGTGGGGATGAGGATGGTGCCCTAGTCATCTCAGTACTCCCAGCAGGCATGGCGCATAATAGATGCTCAGTAAAAAACTGCTGAACTAAATCAAAATAAACCCTCAAAAGGGAGGGGCCCTCCCAGATACCCCCTGAGGCCCCAAATCGGGAAGACTGTATCAAAAACACCCCCACCCCCAGTTATCTGTACAGTCCAACTGGTTAAGTCAGGCGTCTGGTTTTTCTCCTATCAGAAAGCGAGGTCACACCTTCCCAGGGAGGCATGTATGATCTATAAAGACCTATCAGCTCCACCACGGTGCTGCTTTACTGGCTCCCCTGCCTTATCAGGATGTGCAGTTGTTTAAAGGAAGACAACGAGGCCCGCAATAAAACCTATATTGTAATTCCAAACTATAAAACCGTGATAGAATTTGTTGGGTCTCCTAATGTCTCCAGGAGTGGAAATCACTCTCACCTTCCAACAAAACACCAACACGCTAATTAAAGTCTCCAAGGCTGAGGTCTGCAGGCCCAGGTCCCTCCTCAGAGCAGCTTCTTTTCATTGGTTGGAGCCGGGAGGCCTGAGAGGCACCATGTTCAGCCACAGATACTGAGGAGCCTCCCACCCTGGGTCCAGCTCCATCTCCATGGGGAACCTGCAAGCCCCCTTTCAGTCTGCCTGTCTCCTGGCCCCCTCTTCCAGCTGGGACAATTCTAAGGCTAATTCTGATTTTTTTTTTTTTTCTCCTGAAACTTGCTCCTGTTCTACAGTTTAGAAAGAAAGGGCTGGTGTGGAGTAAAGTGAGGGATTTCATAAGGCACCCAACCCGGGGAGAAAGGAATCTCAGCCCTCCCCCTTCAAAAATTGGCAAACATCAGAATGAGCTTCAAGTGAGATTTTTCAGAAACCGAAAATGTTGGAGTGAAAATAGCTGTGTGGCCAGCCTCACCTCCTGCCTCTGCTTTGTGGAGCCTGTGCTCTTGCCGGGGAGCGAGAAGGAGGCTGGGTCTTCAAAGCAGTGGGTGTGGCCCGGTGAAGAGGAATGGATGGGGCTGGGCAGGGCCAGAGGAAGAGTGATTGATGTGATGGCAAAAGCTCCTGGCAGGATGACTTGTCAGCTCCACTCCAGAGATCCCAAGTGGGGAGCCACAGGCCCACGCAGATTTGGATGACCCAATAGACAACTGGGAATGACTGAGAGAAGGGAGCCGGAAGGGACTGAAAATGCAGCTCAGGAACAAGGAACATAAAGCGTCCTAGGGTTTTTAGTCAACATTAAGTATAAATTGAGTCAACAGATTGTGCAGCTACTAAAGGGCCTGTGTCCTTAGGTTGTATTAACAGAAGTATGAGTGTGTGCATGCAAGGATGACAGCACAAACCCAGGTGGCCTGGCCCAGCTGTGTGACTTGGAGCAGGTGACTACACTTCTCTGGGCCTCAGCTTTCACCACCTGCAAAACAGAGATTCCGATAATGGCCATGCCATGAAGGCTAAATGAGGGGATGCATGGATGGTGCTGAGAACAGTAACTAACACTCTTTACATGCTCGATAAATGTGAGCTACAACTCTAATTTTATAGCCATCCAATCTGCTCCCCTCATGGGTATAACTCCTCACTCAATGCTCCCTGGAGTCCAAGAGAATCCCCGGGAGGCAGGCTGAGAATCCTGCTTCACTAGGAGGAAACCGAAGCTGGAGAAACTCAGCTACAGGAAGTTCTGCTCAGATGGTCATCCTGCCAGTCCCAGAGCCACAAACCACCACAGGGAGCCCCCAGGGTCCTGAAACAAACTAGGTTCCCTCCATCCTGAGCTGGACACTTCAGGTGGGCAGGCCACCTCCAGGAAGTCTGCCAGGGTCTGTGGAGTTACTGAGAGGAGGAACAGCCCACAGTACTATGGGGGAGCAAAGCATGGGCATGGCTCTCCATAAGCCTCTGGGACCTCCACCCCACCCCACTCAGAGGCTCTGGTGACGTGGCCAAGGCCAAAGCCTTGGGGACTGCATCTGCCTCAGTGCCCCACCCCCCTCTTGTCACACTGAACTGCCTGGTGCCTTTTCTACATGCTCATTTCCTTCTCCCAGAGCTTTGCTGAAGCTGTTCCCTCACCTGCCTTTTCCATCCCTGCATTGTAAAATTTTACACATCCTACCGGGTACAACCATACCCACCTGTGTGTTCTCTTTGGCTCTCTTTCTCTTCCTCTGGAACAAGAGAGAATTGAACTTGCTGACCTCTAAGGTCTTTCCTGAAGCTTGAATTAAATGCCACCTCCTCCAGGAAGTGGCCACCTTGTCCTCTGAAACCCCACAGTGCTCTAGGTGAAGCTTCTTGTGACACAGATCACTTACTACCCTGACTCACAGTCACGGGATACACATCTGGTCTCCCCTTCTAGATGCTAAGTTTCTTGAGGGCAGGTGGGTTCCATGTTGCCTTCATTTCTCTTTCCCTCCAGTGGGTGGTAGATGGACAGGTAGATGGACTCATAGCCTCCCAGGGGCATTTGTGACTTCAAACAGATCCCTGGAGCCCAAAAGAAGACTCTTTCAGCCCCAAGGAATGAAGTGCTGATGGCTGAATTGCAGCACCATTGAGCAAAAGGTGAGATACTGGGGCAGAGGAGAAAGAGAGGTTCCAAAGTCAAGCCGCCTGGATAGGGTCCTCCTCAGCCTCTGCTCATTTGCTAGGGACCCTGGGGACACCCTGTCCCAGGCACCTCCTCTTATTTCCCTATCCCTAGCTCAACACCGTCTCAGGCCCCATTGCCACTTCAACTCCCAGCAAGTTCTCTCTGCGCTGACACCATTTATAAGACCCCTAGAGATGAGGAAGTGGAGTGACCGGTCCAGTCACACAGCTGGACCCTGCTGGTGAGAGAACCAGGACCCAGGACTTCTGGTGCCCGTCTCAGCTCACTCCACTGCCCATCAGCATCCCTCTGGGTCCTCCAGGCCATCCCAATTTTTGCATCAGCAATCTGTTGGTTCAGAAGTGAGCGTGTCTGAGCCAGGCCTGATGAGCTAAACCCCACCCCTCTTTCCTCCCCCATCTAGCCAGCTCAGGGATCTCACTCCGGAGGCCCCAAGGGAAGGTTTGCTGTGACTTTGTTGTTTCAATTCTCCTCTGCCCTGCATCAGCAGCCCGACTTTCCCAAGCAAAGCCACTAAATCACTTTTATAGGATTCGAGGTACTTTCTACCCGGCCAGTTTCCTGCCAATACAAAATGTCTTCCAGGATCTGGGGAAGACAGGTTGGCTTGAACGGCTGTTCATTAGAGGAAGATTAATGGGGCCACTGATCCCATTAATGTGTTATTGACCCTTCCCTTAATATAACCAGCCAAACAGCTCAAGCTCAAGGCAGAGTGTACACTGAACTCAGGTTCCATTCGTGGAGAGAGCAAGCTCCATTGGCTCAGCCCCACCTGCACCGCCTAGGGGCAATGGATGAGCCCCCTCTCTCATCTCTGAGGATGGGAACCCTCGTTTGTGGTCCCACAGGCCAACAATATAACAGTGAACACTGACTGAGTGCTTTCTATGGGCTAGGTGGTCTGCCAAGCACCTTACAGGCATGATTTCATTTAATCCCACTAGTCCCATTTTACAGAGAGGAAAACTGAGGTTTAGAGAAGTGAAATAACCTTCACAAGATCCTACAGGAAGTTTTAAATCCAGTACCTGAACGCAACACTAATTACAATAATAAAAGACATTGACATCGTGCCTACTCAATGGCTAGTGTCGTTCTAGAGCAGCGCTGACCAATAGAACTATAATGCAAGCCACATACATAACCTTTAGTTCTCTAGTAGGCACATTAAGGAAAGTAGAGACAGGTGAAATTAATTTAACGTAATATTTAATATAACCAAACATATTCAAAATATTACCATTTTAACATATAATCAATATGAAAAATTATTAGAGAGATCCTTGACTATTTTGTTTGTACTCAGCCTTCTAAACCTGGCAGTTATTTTCCTCTTACAGCACATCTCAGTTTGGATGAGCCCCATTTCAAATGCTCAGTAGCCACATGTACCAAGTGGTTGCCTTATTAATGCCGGGCTAGATGCTTTGTGAACATTCATTTCATCCTTGTTGACATCCTGCGAGGTGGCTGGAATTATAATCATCATTTAAAACATGAGACACCTGAGACTCAGAGAGGTGAGGTGATTGGCCTAAGGTCACACAGCAGGTAGGTAAGTGGCAGGACTAGGGTTTGAACCCACCAGGCTGGCTGCAGAGCCTGTGCTCACAGGGGCTGGAGAGCCCCTAGGCTGCACTGTAACATCCCATCAGGCAGGCAGGGGAGCCCTCCTCACACTGGAGTCTGCTGGGTTCCAGGAGGGTCTCCACCTCCCCAAGCATCTCCCTGCTCTCGGCTCCAGGCCCTAATGCCCTTTAAGACAAAGCCTGGAGCTGCTGTTCCTGCAGAGCCCCAGAAACATCCTCCATGATGAGAGTGTGCCTTCCTCAGTAGAATGACAAGGACAATAATTGCCACCACTTCCTGGGGGCTTACAATGGTTAGGGCCAGTGCCAGGTGTTTCATGTTGGTCATTTTACTAACTCTTCATGGCAATCCTGTGATGGGGGTTGGTTATTCCCATTATACCCCAAGGACTGAGGCTCAGAGAGGTTAAGCAGCTTATCCAAAGTCACACAGCCAGTCGGTTGCACAGCCAGGAGTCAAACCCGTGGCTATGAGGCTTGAAACCCAGGCTCTGCCCCTTTTGTAGTGAAGTACTCCCCAAAGACTGGTCTGAAAACACTCCCTCTCAGAACCCAACCCCACTCTCCTAGGCTATAATCCCAGCTTTGAGCGCCCATCCAGCACCTTATGCAAAGACCAGGCTCATCTCCATCACTTTCTGTCACTCTCCTTGTTCCCCACCATGGCCGTCACTGACTCGCCTACATGGCCCTGCTTCCTCTCCCTCCGGGTCCCTCTGTTCCCCTATGCTTACAATTCTTCATTTTGTCCACTGCCTGAAGTCTCACTATTAACTCTTAGAAATAAGAGTTCCTTTTCTTAAATAATACATAACAAATGCTCCTGAAGGAAGTTATCAGTTGAACAGCCCTCCGTAAGAATTCCTGTGTCTAATCTCTGTTGCTCCCAGAGGCTCACTTGCAGGAACTGGAAGTTTAACATGGAAGGCAATAAAGAATTAACTTCAGTCAGAGTTGGGTGGGCCCAGAGAGATGATCCAGTCCAGCCTCTTCATTCCCCATTTGGGGAAACTGAGACAAGAGCAGTGGGCGACCCAAGATTACACAACAGGCTGGAGGACGCGAACTCGGGTCCGCGGCTCCTACAGCAGCATCCCTCAGCGCGAGTAGTGCTCCCTCGTAGGCCTGGAGAAGTGGGTTAGCTGGGAAGAAGGCTCCATTTGCTGTACCCTCAGATACTGCCTCTACGTGGAGGCCCCAGGGCTTAAAGTTCTTGGCAAAGAACAGTGCTCTTGAGCTTGAAATCCCCCAAGGGCAGAGGAGATAAAACCCAGGAAAGCAGCTGACCCTGCCCACCTTCCCCTCCAGATCTGAAGGGCATCCCTGACCAGCCTCATGCCCCCTCTGGCATTGCAGCAGAGGGTACAGGCATGGGGCCCACACACACACACACACACACAAAGCAGTCCCTACCTTCCAACAGCTCCAAGAAGTAGGGGTGATGACCATTCCTGTTTTAGAGATGAGGCAACTGAGGTTCAGAAGAATGAACAGGAGCACAGCTGGGCTGTCCCTCACAGCCTGGGTTCCTGACACTACCCAGGTAAGGACTAAGGACTCCCAGCCCAGTGCTCCCTCTATAACCCCATGCTGCTTCAATAAGGCTGCCTTCCCACCACCTCAACATAAGCTCTTTCCTTGACACCAGCTGCCAGCCTGGGCCCACACTGAGCTGAGCAGGGCAGCACAACCAGCCCACTCCATGCAATTTGGTGCGAATTAGAAATGAGTGGGAATCATCAGTGTATTGAATCAGCAACCTAGAAACAGGCTCTAGGAAGCCAAGCTTCCACCAGCTGAGTTGCCTCCTCCAAAGCTGCCCCAGCCACCCCTGTCTCTCCCCACTGAGCCCCCACCACTGACAGGAAACATCCACTACCCACTTCTGGAATCCTTCCTAGGGATCCTGGGGTTCCAGATGGGAATCAGACACAGCCCCTGCCCTTGAGGGGACTCCTAGGAACAGGCCTGGAAATGGAGCACTGAGGTAGCTGCCAAAGCGCTTGTTTCAAAGGATTCAGTTTCCCCATCTGTAGAATGGGGATAAGAATGGTCAACACCTTGAAGGATTGTTGTCATTTCTTAATTTATTCCACACACTGTTTTGATCTCATACTCAGTGCCAGTCATGCCTCTGGATACTGAGGACACAAAAAATCAAGTCCTGCCTTCATGGAACCTTCACTCTGCTGGCAGAGATGGACAACAGACAGCAAATGGAAAATACTATTTCTGATACTATGAAAATAAAGCAGTGTAACGGGCTAGAGAGGGACTGGAGGGGTGACCAGTAAATGTAGTCTTTATTGTTTTCATTGCTATTATGCTGTTTGTTCATCTGGGTCTTAAAAGCCGAGCAGGAGGGAGTTCGTGGGCAGAGAATCATGAGGGAAGAGAAGCCCAGGTGAAGGAAACAGTGCATGCAAAGGCAGAAATGGGCTTGATGAGTTCCTGCAGCCAGTGGTTTAGGGGGGCTGGAGTGGGCCTCCAGGACATGGGGCCCTGAGGAGGCAGGAGAGGCAGGGATTCTGGCCTTGAAGGGCTTTAGATGCAGTGCTCAGGACCTGGAAGCTTATCCTGTGGGCATCGGGAGCCTATGTAAGGGATCTCAATATGGAATCAAATGCCAAGAATGATGCTTCCAAAAGCCTGTTCTGTCTGCCGCATGGTGAGCTGGGGGAGCAGGGAGACTGCCTACAGAGGCCGTCCACACTCAGAGGCTGACGCCCAGGACTGGGGGTGGCTGTGGGCAGGAGGAGAGAGAGACAGTGAGGAGAGGTGTTTGGGAGGCAGTGAGAACAGGGCTTGGTGACTGATGGGGTGTGGGAGATGAATGATGGCTTGAGGACTATAAATAATAGTGTCTTCTCACAGATTGTGCGGGGTGCAGCCCACCATGCAGGCAAACCAGTCCCCTGATGGGAAAGTAGCGTTAGAACCATTGGGAAGACACCAGCTCCCCTGGGATACATGGTATTTCCCAGGTCTCCAACAAGCATGGCTTCTGGACTCCAGGTCTTTGCGCGTACTCTGTCTGCCTGGAGTGCCCCTTTGGACCAGCACCAGTTCAATGATGACTCTCCTGGGAAGCCTTCTCTGACTCCCATGCCGAGTTAGTCATTGCCTTCTCTGGCTTCATCAGGAGGAGCCCTCCTTCCGTGTGGTTATCCTGGTGCATGCGACAGTGCCCGGTACTCCACACATGTTTGCTGAAAGACTGGGTGAAGGAGGGTGGGGCCAGCCACCAGGCCAAGGAATCCAGAGGGAGAAGGTGGTGAGTCAATCTGGGCCCGACTGGGCTTGAGGGGCCTGTGACGCATCCATGTGGATGCACAGGGAACCTGGACATAAGGACCGGAAGCTAGGGGAGGTGATGTGCCAGGTCATCTGGGCCCTGCTGGCCCTGCTTGGCCTTCCCTACACCCCAGCCCTGAGGGCCTGGAGGTCTCCTCTACAGTGGTGGCCCATGCTACTCCGGAGCGGGGGGGGGGGGGGGGGAGTGGCAGAGTCCTGGAATCTGGCACTGTCCAGCTCGCCCCTTGGAGAAGCTCCTTGGGGGGCCATCTGGGATTTATTTCCATAAATAAATGAGGTTTGGGGTTAACTGCATCTTCATTTGCATGGGGAGGGATGTGGGGCGGAGCCTTCCTTCCTCACTGCTCATTCTCACCAAAAAAAAAAAAACGAAAGCAGAGCCATTACCAGCAACCCACCCTCCACCACTCTTGGGTGGAAAAAGAAATGACATTTTTCCTTTACATTGGAAACACTTAAAAGTCCCAGGAATAGATTTATAGGAATATTTTAACCTTTTCTTTGATCCTTGAAATGTCACTGTTCTGTGGGCTGAATCGCCAAATGTGACCTTTTCCAGTAGCCATGGGGCGGGAGAGATCCCCCACTGGCTCTTGGAAAGGAACTTCAGATATTCTCCCTGCAGCTTCCCCAACACACACCCACACTCTGAAGCTCTGAGCCAGTGGAAGGATTGGTGCGGGAGAGGCCAGCAGGAGCTGGCCAGGGAGGGCCAAGCAACTCTCTCCTTATCAACCGAGGATGAGCTAGGTGTGAGTCCACCACTAGTTAACTCACTCTGTGGCCTTGGGTTAGGCATTTTCTCTTTAGGCCTCAGTTTCCCATACAATGGGGAAAATTGTGGTACCTACTTCGAAGAGCTGTTGCAAAGACTAAATAAGACAGTGCATGTTGTACTGGTCAGTTCTTGCAGAACAATACTGAAAAACAGAGGACCCCAAAATTCCAAGGCTGACAACAACAAGCATTTATTCTTGGACTCACAAGTCTGCAGGGTGACTAAGGTTCAGTGATCTAGACAGGGTTTGACTGGGTGGCCCAGCTTCAGGCTGTGGGTTGGGCTTGGGTCTTCTCTATGTGTTCATGCTGATGCCCAAACTGAAGGGGACTGCTCGTCCCTTGGTGGGCCCACTGCAGTGTAAGGGGACAAATGGAAAAACACAATGCTTCTTAGGACCTTGGCTTGGAACTGGATCCCTGTCACTTCCACCCTCATTCTATTGGCCAAGCCAAATCACATGACCAAGCCCAAGATAATGGGGTGAGGGAAAGGCACTGCCTCAAGAGAGAGGGGCGTGAATATTTGCTGAATAACAATCCAATCTATCACAGCATGTAAAGCCCCTGGCACTGTGCCTAGCATGTGACACAAACTCAGAATGTTAATTTCCCTTTCATACTACATTGCATCATTATTATATTTTACAATTCAGATTAATTCATTTTAATTCATTATAACAGCATGAATCTTTTTGGGCTAAGAATGCATACTTTATTGTCCAACACAAATGGGCAGTGAAGTATTACACACGAGTGAATGCTCCAGACAACGCAAACTTACACTTAACTTTAAGCTTTTTTATTTTGATGAAAATGTTTCTAGAGGATGTTTCACACTTTTCCACATCCTTAAACAGAGACCATCAAACGCCGTTTAAACCATAAGATTGATGCACTGGGACCACTGCGTTGAGCACCAGTCCAGCTCTGGGCTGATCTCTAGGGCCGTCATTGTGATAGGCTGGTGCAGTGGTTCTAATCAAAGTTCCTGAAGCTTTAAGCATAATGCAGACTTGAAGAACTTTGAAAAGTGATGAATCTAGTCATTACCTTTAAAAGGGACTCCTACCAACAGCTTGACTGGGGTTCATGTGAGTGGCAGGAAGTGAATAAGAAATGTAATAATACTTAGTACCTACAGAACCTCCCTCCATCCTTTTGTTCCAAGCCCTGACCACCCTTTCTCGGTATCTTTCCAGTTCCTCTCCCTCTGTGTGCTTCTTTCTATCTCTTCTTCTTCTTCTTCTGCTTCCTCTTCCTCCTCCTCCTTCTCTTCCTCTTCCTTCTTTTTAGATTTTATTGAAGAATTGGGGAAAGGGAACAGTGTTGGGGAATTGGGGAAGGGAAACAGCCAAGTTGTTCTCCTTCAGTCTTAGTTGTGGAGGGCGCAGCAAGCTCTGCTCCAAGTCCAGTGGCCATCCGGCCGCCCATCAGGGCAGCTCAGCTCAAGGTGCCATGTTCAATCTTAGTTGCGGGTAGGCATAGCCCACCATCCCATGCGGGAGTCGAACCAGCAACCTTGTTGTTAGGAGCACGTACTCTCACCAGTTGAGCCATCCTGCCACCTGTTGGTAGCTCAGCTTGGACGCAGCTCACTAGCCCATGTGGGAATTGAACCAGGGACCCTGTTGCTCACAGCTCGCACTCTTCACCAACTGAGCCATTCAGCCAGTCCTCTATCTCTTCTTTATGGGTCGGTGGATCTGTTTTTTTTCCCCTTTGATTCTCATTCTGACTCCTCCCACCTTCCCCTCCTCTTTTCCCTTCTGGCTGTAATGTGGAGTGTGTGTGTGTGTGTGTGTGTGTGTGTGTGTGTGTGTGTGCCTGATCCATGCTCAAGCATCTTCCAAAAATCACTTCCTCTCTTCAAGTGTTAGCATGCTTCTTTGGAATCAAAACTTTTCAGTTTCTAAAAACCCAAATGGCCACAAAATTCTATGAAATTAAATCACATCATGCTTCTGTGAACAACTGGCTTTTTTTTTTCTCCAGAAAATCAGTGACTCTCCATTGAAAAACCACTGCCTACCCCACTGGACACCAGGCTTCCGATTATGAAGTTCTGTGGATCCCGGGCTCCAGCAGATGAGTCACTGCCCTCATGGAACTGTCCCAAGTGCTGAAGTGGTGTCTGGGTCAGTCCATGTCTTGGGTTCCCTGTTCTTCACTTGAGAGTTCTGCCCCAGCACCGTCTCTTTTTTGTTAATGCACGGGTGTTCTGGGCTGTTTCTAGGTGGGATGCCTGATGAGTGAGTCCCATGGCCTCCTCATTATAGCTGATGACAGGTGCTCATCTGCTTGCCTGGCCAGGATTTTTTTTTTTTTTTTTTTTTTGGAAAGTGTTCAGGCCAAGAACATAAAAATTGTCAGTGAAAATAACCTCCAGGCTATGACAATGAAGTCTTTTTGTGCTAGATCCCAGATTGGCCAAATCAGAGGGCTAATTGCTGTGAACCCATGCCCTCTAGGACCTGGCTTCAAGCCAAGATACCACGGGAAATTGAACAGCTCCTTCCCCCTTTCTTGGCCTATTTTCCCATCTGTGCAATATAATCTCTAAGATTCCAACCAACTCTGACATTCTAGGATTTCACGATTATGTGGCCCAGGAGGTAGTAAAGGGAAATCAAGGAAAAAGAGCCCTCAGCAAGGAGTCAGGAGTCCTGGTTCCCAGCTCAGCCACCATAAGTTGTGTGATCCTCAGCTAGACCTTTAAACCTCTCTGAACCTTCCATAAAACTGGAATACCACTGTCCTTCTCACCTCCTGGTGTCATGGGGAGGCTCAGATAAGATGATGAAGCACTGATAAGACTGGAAGAACTATAAGTCGTCACTGGGCATGGTTTACGACAGGAAAGCATCCAACAGCTATACCCTTTAGCGGAAGCTCAGGCTTCAGTAGCCCTGGGAAGCAAAGGACATACAAGGTCTCTTTCCCTTCCTAATCCATGGGTTCCTGGCCTGAAGGAGTCAATGAACCAGGGTGATATTAGTCTCTACTGCTGACCAAACACCCCAAATGCCAGGTCTATTCATTCTTTCATTCAACAGGTAATTACTGAGAACCTTCTATGAGCTGAGCAGAGAATGAGAGGCAGGCACAGTCCCCGCCTTCATGGACTGGAGGTGCTGGTTAGCGTGTGAAGCACCTCGCTAGTGCTGGGCACATGGCAAGTGCTCATTAATACAATGTGACAGGCAATGCTGGAGGATGGCCTGGTCACTGAAGGGGTACACAGGAGGGGGATAAGGGGACCGGAATGTGATAGCGTTGGTTGTTAAGAGCGAGCCAGAAGAAGACTGGAGAGAGAGAATTATTCTAGACAAACGGGGCAGCATGAGCCAATGGACAGGGCAGGTGGCAGGGATGAAGGAGGACACCTCACCCCAGGTATTTCCTGCCCCTCCGCCATTCCAGCATTCTGGGTCCCAGTCTTATGTCTCAGCAGGAGCCTTAGCTGGGGGCGGAGGGCAGAGATAGGGTAGCATAGCTTCCTGCTACCACCTCTCTCCTGTTATCCAGGGCTGCTGGGCAGGAGGGAGGTTAACCCAGGCCTTGCACAGAGAAAGGCTTAACGCCATATTGTTAAAACCTATTTTTGGCTTCGTCATCATCATCTTCTTCATCGCTGTCACCATCATTACTATTTATTGAGCACTTACATAGGCCAAGAGCTTTGTATTCAACCCCTACCATCCTTACATCTATGACGTAGGTATACTTGGACCCATTTTACAGATGAGGAAAGTGAGGTTCAGAGAGCTTACATGGTGCTCAAGGACACACAGCTAGCTAGTGGTAGGCCTGTAGTCAGATCATTGTTATACTCTCATGATAGCTGACCTTCACTGAATGCTGACTATGTGCCAGGCACCCCGCAAAACACTTTAGATGCATTCACCCATTTAATCATCCCACACCCTATGAGGTAGGCATTATTATTTGCTACCTATTTTGTAGTTGAAGAAGCTGAGTCCAAAGAAGGTAAGTAGCCTAGCCAAGGTCATGCAGCTGGGCAGTTCCAGTGTCAGGATTCTCACCAAGGTCTGCCCACTCCCATCCCCCACCCCATGCTGGTAACTATTACACTAATGACCTCCTTTCCTTTAACAAGGCCCAGGAAAAAGAAGCAGGCACTACCCCTCTTCCCCCGCACACTCCCCAGTGCTGGCCTCTGCTCATTCCAGCCCACAGTGGCAGGCAGCCCCAGGGTACCAGAATGACGCAGAGGCATGCCTTGGGCAAGGTGAGAAGCCACAAGCAGGATGACCTTGGACTCCCATGGACCCATCAGACAGTAAACATCCCCATGCTAAGCGTTTAAGCTCTTCCAGAAAAAGCTTCATTACAGGGGCTTTCATGTTTCAAGCTGAAAAACACCGCTTGGCAGATTTATCCCCCCAAGAGGTCAGACAACCACTGTATTTCACCATCGGGTCAATAGGAACCCTCATGCTCTGTAATTATATTTCTATCAAATATTCATTTGTCTGGTTGATGGGCTACTGAAGACCTGGGCCCACCGGATCCTGCCAGCCCCTTGCTTGCTGCCTGTGCCAATGCCAATCTTCCACTCTTGGCTCACAGCCCACCTTGGGGTAGGATGTCACCCATGATTGTCCCCCCACAGGAAAGACCAAGGTCATCTGAGCCCTCCCTTGGGTCTATTCACCAGGCCAACCCAGTACATTAGATTGGAAACCACAGCAGTGGGAGAAAATTGCTCCTATTTCCCCAAAACAGAGGGGCAAGTAGCAGATGTTGTTGGGGCGCCATGCAGCGGTGTTGGCTGTTTACACCTGCAACCTTCTCTGAAGGGTTGTCCTGGGCTCAGGGGAGCTGCCTCACTCAGAGAGGGCTTTGAGTTTATCTCCCCACTTCCCAGAGGCAGCCCATAGCCCATGACCCACTGATATGCGCATATAACAGGGAAGCCCTCTTGCCATTGGATGGGACAATCCCTGGGAGGGGACTCTTACTCCAGGGCTCCTGATGGGATCATGTTCAGAGACTTCTGAAATCAAATCTTTGTCTGCCCTATATCCCTCCTCCGCCCTATCCTGTTCCTCTCCTTTCCTTACAGGTTTCTTCTAAAAGCCCTCCTTCAATAAACCACATGCATAAGAGTCCCCATCTCAGGCTCAAGTTCTAGCAAAGCCATGCAACACAGGGCCTTAAGCTACAACTTGGAGCTGATCCTCAGCAACCTCTCACTGAGTGGAGGGAAAAGCGGGAGGACTCTCACCAATTAGACCCTGGGGAGGCTCTGTCCCGCAAGTCTGCCAGAGGCAGCACGACAGACAGCCCCTGTCTCAGTGCCCATTCTACATAGGGGCAAAAAAAGGTGGAGTGACTGGTCCGAAGTTATGCAGCTAGTCTAGGGGAGAGCCGAGAATCAAGCCCAGGTCTGTCTGACTACAGGTCCCAGGTTTTCCCCTGGAAGGAGGCCTTGGAATGCCCTGAGCCACATGCTTTGCCTAGCTTACCTTTCAAGGTGTAATTAAAATGCCACATCATTCAGGTAGCCTTCCCTGATTACCTCTCAGAATTCATGATGCTTTCTTCTGGGCATGTCACATGTGCTTTAGTCCAGCCTCTGTCTCATTCCACCCTCAGGGAGATACGGGGGTTTCTCCATTTTCTCCCCAACCAGCATGGGAACCCCTTGAGTCCACAAACACTTTTATTTAGATCAATAGAAGGATCAGGAAGGCCATTTTCCTTAATAAAGACAAACTTGGGGCCTCCAAAGATAGGCTGGTGGAAATTGTCCCCCTGGAGGCAACACCCGCCTTAGGCTTAGTTCTGCCCCATGTTGCACCTTTCTTTGGAGGCCTCCTTCTAGTCACTGTTGCCATCACCATACTAACCTCAAAGGACGCTCATGTATCTTAACAACTTGGCCCAATCATAGACAAATGCCCCTCCCAATCCCCCTGGCACCTAAGAGCTGAGACTTTTGGACTTGAGGTCAGGGATGGCACCTGGGAAATACACACTGAAAGAGTGTTAATTCAGGTCATTTTTTTCAGGTCAAGGTCTGCAGTCATCACCACTACCTTCCAAATTCTGGTGTCTGCATATCACCCATATAACTATTTACTTAATACTTTTCTTTATATTGATTCACTTTCTTTA
Source organism: Aselliscus stoliczkanus (assembly GCA_033961575.1). NCBI lineage: Eukaryota > Metazoa > Chordata > Mammalia > Chiroptera > Hipposideridae > Aselliscus > Aselliscus stoliczkanus. The sequence continues at coordinate 122,200,749 of CM066736.1, forward strand.
ATGCAGATCTAGAAGAAGCCTTTTCTCTCTCTCTCTTGCACGGGAAAACCAGAATTGCTCTCCACAATACAACATAACTGTGAAAATAAATACAGCAATGGCAGGGCGATGGCCTGGAAAGCCTGTGAGCCTGAGCTCTGCTTGCTTTGTTAAAAAGGGGGGGTTTGACAAGGGCTAGAGTGACACACCAGCCCCCACTGGAGACTTTCCCCTGCCAGGACCAGGACTGAAAATTATTTCAAAAGTGAGTGATCTTCTCACTCACAATTCGGGGCGACTTGGTGCCTGATCTGTCAGCACCTGACATCATCTAGGAAACCTACACTTTGAGACACGCGGAGCCCATGGGTCCGGTTTGCAGGCTCTGGGTCTAGCTCACTCACCTTTGACCTGCGGTCCACTGAGGAGGTAAGCTCTCCCTCCTGGAGGACAGCCACGCGCCTCAGTCATCACTGATCTCCTGTTTGGCACACAGTAGGTGCTCAGGAATGCAGCTGGAATGAGGGGAGGCCGAGAGGGATGTGGAGGAAGGGAGAGGAGGCGGCTATTGAACACTGACATCTGACTCGAATCTGTGAATTCCTAGTACGACAAAGGCTGATTTTTTATTATTTCTTTTTTTTAAAAAAAAGTAAAGTGGGCTTTCTCTGTGTTTGAATGGAGAGTACATACCCTCAGCACCCTATTGTGGAGAAAATCAGGCTTTATTGTAGAAACAATTGTGCCAAATTTAAAGCAGGGATTAAAATTGAGGCATGTTAAGTGTGGCCGTTAATACATCAGGCTTTTTCTTCCAATCAGGAAGGAAGCTATTCGCGGCTGCACTCTGCCTTCCCTGGGCTGAGGAGGCAGAGAGGGAAGGGGGCGCTGCTGAGCGAGGCAGATGGGGTCTCTGAATCCCAGGACCCACGGCATCCTGGGCATGAAAACATGAAAAACACAAAAGAGAACATATGGTCTGATGGAGGATCTTATTTTTCTTATCTGCAAATATGTTTACAGGCCAAGGCTCACAAATGCATATATTTTTAAACCACCTATCGTTATGGATTTAGCATTTCAAATCCTCTCTATTTGAAATGAATGCTTAAAATCGGACTCCTCCTGAAAACAGGGCTGACTCCATAGATCCCATCCTCCCCCAACTTTGTCGGGGTTTTTTTCTCCAACCAATTATGGAGACTGTAACAGTCACCGCCACGTTTCTCAAGCTTCCAGTATCTTCTATAATATCACACTAGTCCTATGAAGTTGAGTTCATCATCCCCATTTTATGGGACACAGAGAGGGTAAGTCAGCTGCCCAAAGTCACAAAGCAAAGAAGCAATGGAGACAGGACTTGAACCCAGATCTGATTCCAAAGCCCACATTCCTAATGTGACATTCACCTGCCTCCTATGAAGTTGCTCTGGGAGAGAAAAACAAGCCTTCAGGGACTCACAAATGGAGAAGAAAGGGGACTGCCGGGAAAAGGGAACCAAGAAAATTCATGTTTTTGAGTAAGGCTTATGTCCTTGGCCAGGACAAAATGCTGGAAATTTTGAAGGAATATGTCCCTGTCTGTCAGAAACCCTCAGGCCTTCTTCAGAAGTACTGGGACTGATTTCTAAGCCGATGTTAGGCCACATGTTATATTCACAGAGCAGGAGGGAATCCACCCTCAGAAAGAAGGAAAGAAGGAAGAAAACAGAAAGAAAGGATAGGGGCATATCAAAAGGGCACAGGAGTCCACCCAAAAGATCTCCCAATGGCCTGAGCTGGAACAAGTGGAGCAAAAACATAAATCAAAATAGTCTTGAATTCTGACCCAAAGAGTAAAATACATATCCATGAGTCCGTACAGCCATAAATAAATAGGAAGAACGATACCATTCTTCCTTATAGAAGAATTCCAAGGAAAAACTGTAGCAGGAATGAGGGAAATGGAAAATCACCGTAATAATTGCCTCAGATAAGATCCGATGATGGATGCTAAAATTAATGGCCGAGAGTTTTAGCAGAAAACAGGATATGTGCATGCATAGTCTCCAAGTACCTCCCCCCAACAAATGAGTAATTCTAAAGGGAAAAATAGTAAGTGGATAGTGGATAATCCAGCAGATACCATCTTAACCAAGAGATAAAGGTTCACATCACTAGTTACCTGTCGCTAACATATCAACATCACATACCCCGACACGATGCATGATGAAGTGCCGTCCCAACAAGGCATAACTTCAATACAATCATGAGAAAACACCAAATTAAAAACACAAACCCCAATTGAAGAATATTTCATAAAATAACTGACAAGCACTCCTCAAAAGAGTCAAGGTCATAAAATACAATGAAAGACCGAAAAATACCACAGAGTGGAAGAGACTAAGGCGACATAACAACGGAATGAAACGTGACATCCTGGATTGGACCCTGAACCAGGGAAAAAAAAGGCATTGGTGGGAAAACTGGCTGAATTCAAATAAGTTCTGAAATTTAGTTAATACTATTGTAATAAGATGAATCTCTTAATTTTGGTAAATATTCTATCTATGTAAGATAATCATAAGAGGGAACTGGGTGAAGGGTATATGGGAACTCTTTGTACTAGATTTGCAACTCTTTTATGAGTCTAAGTTATCTTCAAAAAAAACTTTTAATGATGTGTTAGGCTAACTAATAGTCCCCCCAAATATTCATGTGCTTATATAGCAGAAAGTGGGGGAAAGGACTTTGTAAATATGATTCATTACAGATCTTGACATGGGAAGATTATCCATCTGGGCTCTCAATGCAAATACATGTATCCTTTATAAGATGGCGGCGGAGGGAGATTTGACACACACACAAGAGGAGAAGGCGTGCGAGCACAGAGGCAGAGATTGGAATGTTGCAGCCACAAGCCAGTGAGGGCTGGCAGCCCCAGAAGCTGAAAGAGGCAAGGGCCATATTGTCCCCCTACAACCTCTAGAGGGAGCACAGCCCTACTGACTCCTTGATTGCTGCCAGCGACAATGATTTTGGACCTCTGGCCTTCAAAACCATGACAGAAAACATTATGGTATTTTAAAGCACCAAATTTGAGGTCATTTGTTACAGCAGCGATGAAAAACTAATACAAATGATAAAAAACAATTTTAATGGAGTTGGCCTGTGTGGCCCGCCCCCAAGACTCTCCTGCCAGCTGTGACATCTCTGATGCTTCAGCCCTGTATGGTAGGGCTGCATGACCCTTAACCCCTGAGAGTCCCTGTGTACCGGCTCCATAGCATTCTGGGAGCAGCCAATTGACTGTAGCTGTCTGTGGAAGCTATTTGTCTTTCTCAGCTGGCAGGCTCAATAATGCCTCAGGGTCCCCTCCTTAGCATCCCTTAGATCTGTCCAGCCTGAGGTCAAAGGGCAGAGTAACCATGTTCCAATGCTTTTCCCAAAGTTGGAACAGCTCAGCTGTCTATGAGGCAGGCCCCAAACTAACAGTAACGGTAATTATAGCTCTTTTTTTTTTTTAGGGCCTTATTATATGGCTGGCTCATTGCTGAGTATTTTACATGCTTCAGCTTGCTTAATCCCCAAAAGAACCTCATTGGTGGCTCAGAGAGGTTATGGGGTCACACAGCTATCCAAGGTCACACAGCTATCCAACAGCTGACTCAGAGTCCCAGCCCGGGTGTCTGAGACCCAGAAAGCCCATGTCCCCAACAACTAAGCCTCGCCGGCCATCTAACAGCTGCTGCCCCCGCCTCCTCACTTGTGCCTTCTCCCTACAAACCCTAGCTATAGAGGGAGATCCAAATTTGCCCTTCCTGGGCCCACTGACTGAAAAACCATCCAGACTTCAACTGCCTTCGAATACACAGTGGAATTTGTAGGTGAGAAACATCCTCAGGCTTGAAACCAGTGGAGGGAGTTTAAAGAACTTTTCACTTCTCACAGGTATATTATTAGTCCCGTTCTTTATCCCAGGCATTTGGAGATGGCTGGCAACTTCCAGTGTCACTGCTGCAGCCTACAGAAAAGGGGGCTGGGGTGGGGTTGGAGGTAGACTTGGGGCTCCAGGGTGAGCAAAGAATGATCCCAGGTCATTTTGGACTGCAGAGGCCAGCACATGAACTTGACAATCCATCAGCCAGCAACTCTCCTTCCGTAAAGGATGGGAGTCTGGGCATTTTGCCAAAGTGGGCCTGGAAATTAAGAGACACAGCTGCCTTACTGGGGGTTAGAGAGGGGCCCTTCTACTATCTCTTTGGCCAGCACAAGGGCCTTAGGCCCTAGGACGACACAGTTCCCCCAAAGCCTATGCTCTCAAGGCAATTTCTAGAGCCTTTAGGGCAAAATGGTCCAGCCTTCACCTGGGGCTTGAATCTCCATCAAAAAGCTTCTTTAAGGTAAGCTAAAAGTGTGCACTGAGCCCGGTGTGGTATGATAAGGAATGGTGAGGGCTGTGGCAAGGAATAAAAACACATGCGCCCCTGAAAGGTTTTCATATTTTAAAATTTAAACACTGAGCCAACAAAATAGGTCATCGCCTGCTGGTTCCTGGCCTCCTGAGGACGGTGGGCCTTTCCTAGCTCACTCCCTCCATTCACTCACTCTCCAGCCTCCAGCCTTTTTTCCAGGCCTTGGCCTCTACCATGCCTGCCACCCGGATCTCTTTTCCTTTTCCCCTTCCACATGCTATTCCTTCTTAGAAGCTCAGCTCAAGTCAAGTCCTGCCCCCTCCCGGGAGCTCTCCCTGACTGCCACAGAGCTCAGGGATTTCCCCCTTCCGGGCCTCCCGCCCCAGAGACCCACACTTGTCCGCCATCACATCATTACTGGATGCATTTGACCTATGCCAGACTTATCTTTCAAGTTTCATCTCAAGCACCTGGAGGGTGGGGTCTGGGCTTTGCACCTCAGCTCACCAAATTTCAGGCCTAGAAAAACTCCCTGCAATTCATCTACTCCAGCTCCCTGACTACCCAGATTCTGATCACCTTTCATCCAGGACCTGGATTTACCTCATCCACATCGAGGTTGCCCCCATGGCTAATGAGTTTAGGATTGGAGCCACACAGCCCCCTCTCTGAGTGCCTGCCAAATGCCCTGACTTTCCAACAAGCAGCTACAGAGCTAACGAGAGCCTGTGTGCAGCCAGACAGAGCCCGGCACTTTCACACACATCAGGCTTGTTCCTACAATTTAGAAAAGGAGGCTCAGTTGAAGAGCATTAGAGCTGGGAGCAACCCTGGAGCTCTCTAAAGAAATAACGGTATTAGCTATACTTCCATATGGTTTCCTATGTGTCAAGCACCATTTAATCCTCATATAAACTTGAGGAAGAAGGTACCACTATTATTCCAATTTTACAGATGGGCTGTAGCACAGAGAAGTAAAGAGACATGGCCAAGGCTATGCAGCTAGTAAGTGCCGGAAAGTAACTCCTTCAAGTTCAGGATAGAGCTGGGAATGAACCCCCAGCCTCTATGCTCCTCATCCATGTTTTCCATGTCCTGCTCACCTGTTTCCAGATGCTGCTAAGCCCTGTCTGATTTGTCTGACCCTCTCTGGAGGTCAAAGCACTCTGGGCTTCCCTCTCCATAGCACCTGCTACAGGGCAATTTTCTCTTAACACAGGTACCTCCCAAGCACCCAAAGAACCTCCAGAGGGAGGAAGCCGGTCGTGCTCATACCTATATCCCAGCACTCAGCCCAGATCCTGACACACAGGAAACAGGAAACACTTAGTGATTATTTTGTTGAATAAATGCAAGTCCAAGTGATCGAAAGTAGGAATTGATGAAGTGCCTCTTTCTAAGAGGAGAGGCAGCCCAACCCGCATCACCCTCTCTGCTCCATTTTCACCCCTTAACTGGATGCCCAGCTCAGCCTTGATCCGCAACTGGTCCAGACTCCTCCTCCGGTTTGTCTCGGCAGTGGGTATTGCAAAGTCATATTGGATTAAGACCTGCTCCAGCTGTCACCCGTGGTGGAATGCTCGCCTATCAGGCAGCCCAGACGGGCTGGGTATCTAATGGAGATTTGCTAATAAGATCTGAATTGGTGAGCTTTGCATCCTATTAACACAGGGGAGTGTGGGCCTGTCTATCTGCTGGAAAATTGCAAACACAATAGAAAAGTCGCTTATGAATATTAATGGAACTGGAAACAATGCTGAGAGAAATTGTTGATGTGAGTGGGAAGCTCGGAGAGGGCTGTGGGGTGGGGGGCAGCCTCCCTTCCCTCCTGCCTGTGCCTATCCCTCTAGAGCTGCCTGGAAGCAAGCGATCTGCATGGCTGTCACAGTTAGATGGAGAGGGATCCGTGTGATGACTCCAGACGGGAGCCTCGAGCCTGATCTCAGGGCCCAGACTCCCCTCCCCAGGTCCACGCAGGCTGGTTCAATGCCAGTTTGTGGGAAGAACATGGTGAGGTGTTTCAGAAGGAACTTGGGTGCTCCCTTTTCTACTCCTGGACTTCTCAGGTGAGACAAGCATCCCCCTTGGACTCTTTCCTGAAACACAGGCTTGTTTAGGACAGCTTACAATGCAGGCCATGGGCTCTGGAATTCTCAGGCAGACCAGCGTGCACAGTCAGCCAGCAGAGCTCTCAGCGTAACCCAGACGATGTTAAAGTCCAAAGGACCCTCAGTAAGCACCCCTTCCCCCAGCAGCAATTCCCAAACTTTGTTCTGGGCAACCCTAGGGGTTCCTCAGGTGCCCTGTGGGGAGACAGTGGGGAGGCCAAGAAGGCTGGGCATTGGGTTACAGATTCAAGACTAGAATTCAGATATCCTGAACCCCTCCTCCTCTCCCAATCTAAAGCTGAGATAGAATCCAGGGACCCAAATGTGAGTAAGACATAATAATCCTTGCCCTGCTAGGAATTCACAGTCAGATGGGGAAGGCAGACATTTAGTCATGTGCACTTCTCATTACAGACCCCCTGCAGCTGACTATGGCTGTGTATTTTTTATCCTACTAGTCAGTAAAGAAAAGGCACAGATCCCAATAGAAAAATGGATAACTGCCAAAAGCAGCCCGACTGCAGGAGAAGAGCGAGCACGAAGGGATGCAGCACAGTACACCGCTGGCTGTGCACATTGAAGCCAGATGCCCTTTTGTTCAATGCCAGCTACAAAGCACAGTGTTTTCTCCACCAGCTGGGCCATCTTGAGTGTGTAATGAACTCCCGAGCTCCAGTTTCCTCATCTGTAACCTGACCATAGAATACCTACTTCCTGGGTTTATGAAATAAGAAAATGTATGCACACACTCTGGTACATAGGGGCAGCCAATACATCTCTCCTTCCTTCCTTCCTTCCTTCCTTCCTTCCTTCCTTCCTTCCTTCCTCCCTCCCTTCCTTCCTTCCTCCTCAGTGGGGTGGAGTCTGCCCAACATCCATTCACCTCCATTCTAGCCTTTCTATCTCCAGGAAACAGGTCCTCCCCAGCTTTCAGTCCCTCAGATCTAGGTGGTGCAGACCCCACTTCCTGGAGGTAGGCCTATGAACCCGACCTGACCAATCAGTGTGTGGTATCACCAGGCCCCAGTGATTGGTTCAGGGATCTAAGTGTGCCCTGACCGAGCCAATCAGAGCCAAAGGGACTCAACTTCGGGACTTTGGTTGGTGCTTTGGGAAGGATCTTGCTCTTTCTGCTAGGTTTTCTGAGAGGAGGTAGACACCTTTTGCTGCTAGCAGCCAGCTTGTCCCCAGGAGGTGGGTACATCACAGAGGAAAGATGAGATGGTAGACGATTAAAAATAAAATTTCTAAAGGCATCATTTGAGCCCCTGAACATAGCTGTGCCTGAACCCAGAACTACCTCCTAGATTTTTTTGTTATACAAGCTGAAATATTCCTTTTTCTTTAACCCAACTGGGTCTCTCTCCCTTGAAATTGAATGAGCTTTAATTAACACACTCAGCCACATGGGGCTGGGGTCACTGCCCAACTTGAACTGCAAACTAACAGACATCCCATTCCCTCCTCCCTCACTTCTACCACCTCCCCAACTCCAGGATCCAATTGCCTTGAAAGGCTCAGAATTTGGGGAGCCTCAGGCTCTGTGTCCAAGATCTATTTATCATATGTCCTCTGGTTCCAGCCTGATATCAGCTCTATCTGCTTCTCAACCCACAGCTGGAATGCAGAGGTGCAAAGCCTCCAGGCTGTAGGAAGGGGGGTCCCAGGACATCTCTCCATGTATATGTAGGCTGAGAGCGTGTACATATGACCCAGCTCTCTCCTGGCTACCAAAGCGTAACATTGTGTGGGGCAAGGTAAAGGAAGGCAGGAGCAATTCATGGGTTAGACCAGGTTCTCAAACAGCCATATCCCACCTGCCACATATTAATTTTCCTAGTCTGTGTTTATGTTTTTTTACCAAAATGTTTTTAGGTGAGAAATGCATCATCTAGCTTATCAAAGGCTCCCAATTCCATTTTTTTCTAATCCCTGAAGCTTCACACATTTATATTATGTGGCTGGCCCCTGAAGCCATTTGGGTCTGCCACCCCTGGTTGAACCCTCCAGCTGCCTTTCCCGCAGGGCCATGCAGAGAGACTGGTTGATATGGTTGGTGATTTCTGGTTTGCTAGGTTACAAGAAGCTGGGGAAAGACCAGTAACTACCAACAATATTAAGCCCCCAGTGGGATACCAATAATATGTCACCCTTGCTACAGTAACATTCCAGGCTGGAGGCCTGCCTGACCCTCTGTCATTCTCTGTGATGCTGCTCTTTGTATAAATTCCAGGGATCCTCCCTCCTCAGACTCACCTGGGTCTGAGGAGGAACCACTCCAGGCAGCCAGGGCCCCTGTCGGCCTCTCTGCTAGTTTGCATTGTATTTGTGGGATAATTACTAATGGCACAGATCATTTTATTAGCCAAGCTGTCTGCATTAAAATGATAGATATTTTTTATTAAAAACATCCGAGGGAGCTGCCATCACAGTAGGAGAAAGATAATTTTCTGTTTAGTTTAAAAGCAGATGGTTACCGAAATGTTCAATGTAAATAAATTGAGGCTCAGCCTAAGCGTTGGGTAAACATATTGGAAATTTCCCGACCTGCTTCAAGCCTTCTGCCCTCTCAGCCTGTCCCAGCCTCTCCTTCAGGCCTGAACCCAGCCCCACCCTAATGATGAAGGGAACTCTCCCCCAAACCACGTGGAAAACTCCAGGCCTCCAGGTGTGGTGGGCTGAAAGATGAGCAATGATCTGCTAGGGGCCACCCCAGACACAGGCTGCTGATGCTGTGACAGAGGCTGGAGCTTAAGAGATTAAGAGGCAGGGCAGACAGAGACAAAGAATGTACCTGTCCTACCACAGAGCAATGGCCTGGGTGGGTCCCAGGCCTTGGGAAATTGCCTCCCCTCTCCATCCAAACAGTGAAGGTCTTGGATCAGCCATCAGCCAAAATGTGCTAAAGCTGGGGCGGGGGGGAGGTTCAATTAAAAAAAAGCTTTTAGTAACCAAAGTGATTGGGAACCATTGAGTTAAATGTGTTTCTTTTTTTTCTTTTTTCTTTTTTTTCTTTTGAAGATTTTATTGGGGAATTGGGGGAGGGGAACAGCGTTAGGGAATCCGGGAAGGGGAACAGACAAGTTGTTGTCCTTTTGTTCCTCAGTCTAGTTACAGAGGAAGCCGCCCCACCGGCCCACGTTGGCATCGTCACTGTGCTCTTCCCGGATGAGGCAGATCGGTCACCGGCCTCTGGATGGTCGCTCACGGTGGCTATTGGCAGCTCATGCTGGCTGCCAGCCACTCACGCTGGCTGCCGGCCACTCACTGTAGCCTATGGCAGCCCACTGTAGCAGGGGCTGCAGCCCACACCTTCGCCCGGTGACTCAGCAGCCCAGCTCCAGGTGGAGCTGTTGTTAGCTGTAGAGGGAGGGCAGTGTTACTGGTCCTCATATGTGGGATTCTAACCAGGGCTGCTGGCATCCCAAAACCAGCTCTTAACCAATGTGCCACTCAGCCAGCCCTTAAATGTGTTTCTTTATTGAAGGATTTCTCAGAACATTTACCGTGTTAATGTGGATTATGTATCTCCAAAGATTACAAGAGTAAAACAGGAGGTCTGAAACTTAATGTTCACGGAGCGCTTTTCCCCAAGGTGCACCGCACAGTTTGGGGAATGCTGAGTGTAAGTTTGTTCCAAGAGCTCACTCAGAACCAATATTCTCTGCTCTGGGAACTGATGTCATCTGAAAACAGCCCCCTGCTTATGGAGTCATTCCATAAGCATTTACAGGCTGCTGACCATGTCCATGGCACTGAGCTATGGGCTGAATATACAGAGGTCTGTGGGACACAGATGCTGTGAGTCACCCACCCTACACCCTCAGCCCGCCCTAGAGGCTGCCTGTCCCAGCCCTCACCCACCTACCTATTTCCGCATCACTTTGCCTGAATGCATTTTCACATATTGTGGGAGCAGGTTTTCCCCAAGCACTGGCAGGCCAGCGTTAACAGCCCAGGAGTAGCCCTCAACCAACAAGGGATGGGACTTGATAAATATACATCCCTGCTTCCTTGCCCTTTAGGGGGACAATTCTGAGATGTGTTCTACAAACTTTCAGAGGCTCCCTATCAAGACTGAGTTCTAGCTGCCTACAGCAGTAACCTCCTGATGAGCAGGTCTGTTGCTGACTTTCTCCCTGACCCACTTATCTTCCCCACTCCCTCCCAGTTCATTTGGGGAATCATCTCCCAAATAAAATATTTACACCAAAGTCCTTGTGTCATGCTCTGCTTTGGGGGAAAACAAAATTAAGGCAGCCTCTGCCCTGATAGATCTTACAGCCTGGAGGCAGAGGCAGCAAGAAACGAACAAATATATGATCACAAATTGTAATGAGAGACTTGGAGTGTAAAAAAACAGCAATGCAGGGCCAGCCGAGTGGCACGGTCGTTAAGAGCTGGCTTGGGACGCTGGCGGCCCAGGTTCAGATCCCACATGTGAGGGCCAGTGACACTGCCCTCAAAACAAAACAAACAAACAAACAAACAAACAGCAATGCAGCACAATGGCAGGTAAGGAGCTCATTCAGAGAGGTTTTTCCCGATGCCCACATTGGCCCAGCTCCTGGAGATTCACAACTCAGCAATTTAGTCTCATGAAGGTGGCACTCAAATTCTACTGCACTGTGACAGAAGCAATAACAGAGAAGAATGATACAGAGGATAAGGAGGTACCACCCTTCTAAAACATGGGATAGCCAGCTGCCTGGTACTCTATACTCCCACAATGAAGATCTGTTCTAAGAGCCTGATTCACACTGAAGTGTAAAAGACTAATATCCTTGGGGATATTAACTTTCTACAAGGATTAGTGGCTTTCTCTGCATTAGCCCTTGGGGAGGGCTGGATTTTTCCTCCCATGGAGTCTTCCAAACACCCTCGAAGGTGTTTTATGTTGGCAGTTGCTTCCTTCACCAATGTGTCTGTCCTGTCCTGTTCATACCAACTCCTCCTGGGGTGGATTATGGTGTTAGACAGAGCTGCCCCTCTTGGCCTGAGATTTCAGGCCCACGGCTCTGCAGAAAGAAGAATATACAAGCTTTACCTGCCCCTGCTCTGAAACACTGACTGTGCCTTCCACCAGAACTGAACAGCAAACCTAGAGCCTTTTCCCCTTTCCCCATCTATCAGTTGAGCCTCTCTCTCTTTAGAAAACTGCAAGGGGGAGAGGACCAAGGACAGAATTACAGTAGGTTCCAACTAAAAGGTCAGTTTGCAGATGGAAACATTGAGAGAGAGAGACAGAGAGAGAGAAAGGAATGACTCTCACTGATATTGCCACCACTGATGAGCTCCACAGGTTATCTGGGAATTTTACTTAATTTTTAGTGACTTTCTGTTTTCCAAGTTTTCTTCATTGAGCATATTTCAATATTCTTTTTAAATAAGTATACTATTTCAAGCAGACTCAACTGGCCTAGCACAGTAGGTGCTCAATAAAAGTTTGTTGATCTTTTATGAAAATCAGGGCCATGCCCACCAGAAATTTCCCCTCAGTTCCTTGGGAGAGAGGAGTCTGTGAGGTCACCTTTTTAGATACAAAGTCCTTTCTTCAAACCAAACCTTCCTCAGAAGTCCAGGGAAGGGATGAGTAAGTCTGGGTAAACTGGGGGGTGTTAAGTAGGGGTAGCCCCAGGCCTTATAACATCACCTTGGACTCCCTGGTATTCCACAGACCTCGGTGTGAAAATTGTGATCTCGACCCCATCCCAAATACACACATTTTTCAAATTTAGATATAGGAGGCTCAGAGAGAAACAATGGGCCCAAGATCACACAGTAACTTAGTGGCCAGACCAGATAACAGCCAGAACTTGCCCCAGGAATGGCATCTTCTTGACCTTCACTGATTTAACCGTCCATCATGAACAAATCACTGCGGCCATGGGGAGGGGGTACACCAACTGTCTGAAGTCCATCAGGGAGCTGGGAGTCAGTGAGTCTCACATGTGTCAGCATATCGGATCCTGTTGCTGTTGCTCATGAAAGGGTGACGGGGCACTAGAGGGAGAGGCAACAGAGCCAGGACTACAATCCAGGAAACCCCTGTTAGTTCTATTGGACCAACATCCCTGCACCTCCGTGGCTGTTATCTAATGTGAAGATGACATATTTCTGTTCCTAGAAGACCATCTCTCAGGTCTCTCTCACCCTGGAGTCAGCAGGAGACAGTGGAAAGCCAGGAGACCAGCCTCTGCCATGTATTAGCTATGTGTCCTTGGTCAAGTCACTTCCCCCTCTCTGGGCCTCAGTTTGCTCCATCTGAGGGACTAAGACTAGATCAGGGATGGCAAAGAGGCTGACTCGCCTGGTAGCTGTGGCAAATTATTAGAGACTGCCTGGACAGATTGCTGAAAAGTGAAATGAGGCTACATCTGAGCTCAGGGGGAAGGTGACATGGAAGTGTCTTTCCCCAGATCCAGGAGTGCAATCTGGTTGTGTGACTCTAAGCAGCACTCCTTGCATTATTGGAATAAGCAGATGTAAGTCTGAGGACTCATGTGAAGCCCCTGGAATTCCAGGACTTCCCCCAAGAAACCCTCTCTTCCCTATAGATGTATCTCTCACTCCACTAGACCCAGAACTTAGGGGTCATCCAATAGGACCATGAGGACAGTGAGCTGTCCTGGGGCCTGGGACGGTCACCCTGGACAATCCCCCAGCGTTGCCCCGGCTTCCTGCACCGGGATGCAGGCGAGTCTGGAAGAGAGTGTTACTCACAGGTTGACCTTACTCTGTGCAGTAAGTGTGTGTTCCTGAGAAAATTGCACTCAAATTGAATTTTTATAAATGGAATCCTATTTCAGCAATGATTTACAACACAATTTCCAAGATACTTTATCTTCATTTTAAAGTGATGTTCCTAACATTTTAGCTTTAGAGCTCTCCTTTCTTTTATAAGCACTAAGAATGTTCCTGTGAGATGGGGCCACAGAAACCCTTTCAATTTCTGGGAAATCGAGGTCCAAAGAAGGAAGAAGACTAACACTTGTCGCATGCCTGCAAAGTCTCACATGCCATTTTAGTTCTTTACATGCCTCATGCTGCTCAATTTTCAACAATACCATGAAATGGGAAAAGTCATCCCCACTTTACAGATGAAGAAACTGAAGTTCCAGCACATTAAATGCCTGGCACAGGGACACCCAGCCTGTAAGTGGCCGCTTCACACCCTCCAAGGACTTGACTGCCCACACCCTTATGACATATGAGGATCTGCAGGACTGAGCCCCTCATCCAGATGAGAAATTCTCTTTTTTTTTTTTTTTTCAATCCAGGTCCAGAAATAATGATTGGTCTTAAAGACCTAGGAGACTCCACATCCCTTACAGGGACCTCAGAGACAGCAAACATCTTATCCCCAAAACTTTTCCTGTGACCAGCTATTCACAAGCCCAGTCCACACCGGCGGGAACTGGCTGGATCATAACTCACAAGCTAGGATTCCCAATAGCTGCAGAAGAAAACTCACCTTCTCCAGGGCACAGTCTCCCACCTGGGCTGCTTTACCATTATTTATGCCAGCAGTTATCCTCTGGGCACGTAACAAAGGGTTGTTTATGTTATTATTGACTCTGTAAGGTGGCAAACCCCTGCATTAGCCTCACTGGCAGGGGGTTGGGGGGTTGGGGTGGAGAAGAGGGGCAGGAAGCAAGGCCCTTCTTAGGATGGAGGTGGAATCCCCTTCCCCCGCTCCCCAGGAAACAAAGGACAGGGACATCTGGTGATAGTGATGATGTCAGAAAAACTGGGGCTGGAGGCAGGAATGAAAGGGGAAAGGTAGCACTTGAGAGACAAGGAGTCTCAGAGTGGCCCTCCATGGGTGGGGGGCAGGGGCATGTGAGAGGGGGCGCGGTCAGAGTGCAGACAGGGCTGAGGCAGCAAGGAGAGCTGCCAGGGCAGAGCTGCAGGGAGGCCCACAGACAGTGAGGAGGACAGATCACCTGGCCGAGCCCGGGGAGCTGGGGGCAGCATGAGCCTGGGTTCAGGGAATAAGCCGCTGGTCCATGCAGCCATGAGTCCCACCCCAGGACTCTCTGGTCCTGTCGGCAATTCCTTCTCCAGGTGGCTGTGCCCTTCCCAGCAGGACCCTAAGACAAGAGAGATGGGAAGACAAGGCAACTCTCTCTCTCTCTCTCTCTCTCTCTCTCTCTCTCTCTCTCTCTCTCCCCCCTTCCCTCCTTCCCTCCCTCCCTCCCTCCCTCCCTCCTTCTTAGAAGTGACTCTCCTTCCTCCAATAGCTGGGAAGCCACCTTTTCTTCTGTCCCTTTTTGTCTTTTGCCACAGATACACGTATAATCCCTGTCTCTCAGCCTCTGATTTGGGTGAAAGGTTCAGTCTGTGTGTGTCATTCACGCAGGTACACACTGTCACAGGCATGTCACCCGGGGCATACAGAATGTTGCATTCTGCTTTCTCAGGTATAATGCATCGCTCCAAACATTTTGCCGTGTTTCTGCATAGTCTTCGCTATGATCTTCCGAGCTCCTTATTTCTTTTGCAAAGGTCCTTTTAATCATGGCGGAATTCTCCATGAAGAAGACAGACCTAATTGGCTGACCCAGTTTGTTGAAATGGTTTCCAGTTCTTCACTGGTGAGGGAACCCAATTCCCTAGGGTTTTTGTTTGTTTGTTTTTCTGTGAAGCTTGATGTACTAACTCCCTCAGAGCAGCAACTTCCCAGCCTCCCCTCCAACACGCGCAGGGGGTCAGACTCTGCCCATGTCACCACCTGCCCAGACAGCTGGCCCAGGACAGGCAGGAGTCCTCCTTCATTCATTCACTCATTCATGCCACAACTGTTATCAAGCACCTCCTGTGTGCAGTCCCAAGTCACATGCTGGGGGTGCGGCACCCCGAAGGAAGAAGGCAAGTAGACGGATAGTTTTAACCTAGAGATTGGTGCTCTGATGAGAGCACAGTGCTCTGGGAGCAACAGGAATCTCTTAACCTGCCGTGAGCTTCCCAGGAGACACACCATCTAGGCTAAGAAAGGAAGAATGATGGAAGGCAGCCAGGTAAGCAGACACAGGTATCCAGGAAGAGAGAAGCAGCACAGACCATGGCCCAGGGGTGAGAGAGAATAAAACCCTCCAGAGGCCCTAAATACTCCTGGTGAGGCTAGAGCTCAGGGTTACTAAGAGCCTGTAAGTAGTTAAAGGGTTGGCCATTATCCTGAGGACACTAGAAAGCTATCGAAGGTTTTTAAATAGAGGAGAGGCCGCATCAAATATGAATTGTAGTAAACTCATTCTGCGCTCTCACGTTCTTTCCTGGGCATGAGGGCCATTCTGGAGCGTTTGGGGTACCTCCTGAGTCAGAGTTGCACATAGGGAAATCGTGGGGTCTGCAAGGAGAGCAGGGATCTGGGGTGAAGGACAAGTCACAGTCAGCCTCCCGGTGAGAGGCCCTGTGAAGAGCAAGAACCCGTGGGTGGAGGCACCTGGAGAGCTCCGAGCCAGGGCTCGTCCCCAGCATCCCTGAGGGCAGAGGTCTCAGGGACCTGGGTCACCCCTGAGCATCTGATCCCTGTCACCCCCCACCCCATCCCCACGGGGGATTCTAACTACACAGCAAACCTGAGGACAGCACTGTCTTGCAAACTCAGGCTTCAGATCCCCAATTAGGCCTGCCCTACTCCTCCCTGTGCTAGGTTGCCATGGTAACCATTAGAGGCTGCTGAGATTCTGGCTGAGGCAGCAGAATGGTACTAATCCTGCCTCAGCCCAGGGTGGGAGTGCTTCCTGGTATTCTCCACGGATGAAGGGTCCCTGGCCCTTCCCCCTTCCCAGGACATAAGGCCCAAGAGCCACAGGGTTGACAGAAGTTTGATGGGATAGAGTTTGGGGTGTGAAGAACTAGCTCTATTGCTTCCACAGTCTTGCCCCTTCTCTGCACCACAGGTGGACCCTCTAACCCTGGCCCTCTGCTGACAGGGGCAGGTTCGTTGTCAGCCTTCTCAAATGCCTGAAACACAAATATCTTGACAGCCCTCCTTCTGTGGTTAGTCTTACAACAATAATAAATACGCCCACCGTGTACCGAGCACCCACTGAGCCCTGTGCTTGCTGCCTCACATGCCCAGTCTCACTGAGCACTCGCTATAGGGCCAGGAAGTACACACTTCCATATCCTCATCATACAGATGAGGAAATCAAGGTTTTGAGAAGAGAAGTCATTGCTTCAGGTGACACAGTCAGCAAATGGTCCATCCCAGAAGGGGGCCCCTCAATGTCAGCATCCACTTTAAGAGTTACTGATGGATGATTTTCCAACAGCTACCAACTAGACACTTCTTATGACAGGGGGCGCACTACCTAAAGGAGTGACCCTTTGCGTTGTGGGGGAGCCAAGAGACTGAGCAGAAGCCAGCATCCCTGAGCACGCCTCCCTTAGACCCAGCTGTGCTGCCTGGGACTTCTCAGAGCCTGGGACTCTGCGTATGGGGCCACAGCCCCGAAGGCAATTCCTCCATCCTCCACCGCCCTGGAACAGTGCTCAACAGCTTGAGTTCTTCCATATAGAGCTGTCAGATAGTTGATGAATTGATTGATTGGTGTTTGGGACTCATTCCTCAGCCAGACACAAGGCTCAGGCTATGATCAGGGTCAAGGCTCAGTTGATGGCTGTGTACCTAGCCAAGGTCCAAGTTACCATCTGTGCCCGGGTCGGAGACCTGTAAACAGGCTTCCTGAGTGTAAAGCTTCCGGGCCCTTTCGGAGGTCATGCTGCAGCCTTGCCCTTATTAGCACACGACTCTCACCAACCAGCTGAGGCCATCTGGTTTCTTGTTAATCCAAGAGTGAGATGGAAGAAACAGCCTTCTGGGGAGCAAGCAGCCTTGGGTAAAACAACTTGCCAAGCATGCCATTGCCTTCTCTTCCCTGCTTTCCTGGTTAGGAAAGCGCCCTGCCCTCCTCTCGGCTATGGCCTCCAGACCCTGCCCCCATGGCCAGACCACAAAGC
The DNA here is from genome assembly GCA_033961575.1 of Aselliscus stoliczkanus. Classification (NCBI taxonomy): domain Eukaryota; kingdom Metazoa; phylum Chordata; class Mammalia; order Chiroptera; family Hipposideridae; genus Aselliscus; species Aselliscus stoliczkanus. The sequence continues at coordinate 122,218,198 of CM066736.1, forward strand.
TTTGGCTGGTGACCAAACCATGCTTCCTGTGGGGACAGAGGAGAGGCAGGTGGGAGGAAGATCTGGGAGTAAAGAAATGGCTCTGTAAGAGAGGGGAATGGTGGGGACCAGAGGAAGTGGATGTCATGAGGTCATCCAAGGTCCAGCTGCACCCAGCTGTCACACCTGCCTCTTTCCTTCTGTTAAATAATTCTCATTTCACACTCTACATGCCTTTGTACAGGAGAGTCTTATTACATAAAAAGCTACTTCCATCCCAATTTCACATACCAATTTCGATTCCCCACCCCACCTCCATTCTTCATGGCCCATCTCAGATGCTACCTCCTCCATCAAGTTTTCCCTGATCCCCTCAGCCTGAATGGAGACAACTCTCCATTCTGACTTCCTTGTTGGAGCTATTGGTGGGTAGATGTAATCATTCCTATTAGACTGTGAATTCTTTGAGGGCAGGACCCATGTTTGATTCATGTCTGTATCCTGTACAATGCCCAACTCTTGTGTATATAACAAGTTGAACACATATAACAATGTGTATTCTTTAAATGGAAGGATATATGGGCAGAGAAATGCATTTATGAATGGAAGTATGGTACCAGAGTTCAGAGGTTGAGTTCCCCAGGAAGCAAACCCCTCAGGCAGAATTTAGTGCGCAGGATGTTTATTAAGGCATGCCCTTGAAAGCAACACCTGAGGAAGGAAGGGGAAGGAAGCAGGGTTGGGCAGAAAGGAAGTCAGGCTGCAATGCAGGCCCAACAACAGTCTGGGCCAATGCCATGGAGAGCTCTGAAGCAAGGAGAGAACTTCAGAATTGTCCCCAATGGGCCAAGATGGTTAGCCTTATAGCTATGCGTCCATTAGTCATTGTAGGTGGGCTGCCCTGGGAAAGAGCATGACCTTGGGCAAGGCAACTCTCTGCAGCTGAGATAATCTTTGAAAACACTGACCTCTAAAGGCTTGTTAACACAAGCACTAGCAGCAGTTGTGACAACAAGTCTTTCATTGCAAGGAGATCTGAGCAGCACGTCACAATGTCCACCACAGATGGACATGATGGATGATGGATAAATGCATACTTGACTGGGTTTATAGAGAATGGATTCATAGATGACATGTGAATGGGTGATTGGATGAATAGACACCTGGATGATGGATGGATGGATGGATGGATGGATGGATGGATGGATGGATGGGTATCTGGATGATGGATGGATGGATAAATAGATGGATAGATGCACAGATGCATGGATGATGAATGGATGAATTAATTCAGAGATACATGAATTTGTGGATGATGAATGGATTGGTGGGTGATTGGCAATGGATGCATGAATGTATGACTAGATGATGTTTTCTCAACATTTCATGTCATTCAAGTTGACCCTTCCAGCTACTCACCTCATTCTTCCTTTTTCCTTGGATAGATCAAGGAAGGAGCCCAAATAGCAGTCTTAGCAAGTGACATGATCTAGAGGGTGAAGAACTCCAATATCACCACAAACATGTGGGGGTCTCTTGTGGACTGTTACTTGGATTTACAGCGAATGCCTGAAACTTATTAAGACAGCCATGACCACTGACTGGCCCATGACAAGCATGAGAGTGGTGAGATCAGCAAGTGAGCAGTCAGCAGTAACATGGGCACCACAGGTCTGCTATAGATGGCAAGAGTCCCAGCATTGCCAAGTGGATGGGTAAATCTGATTAACTCAAAGGTGGTATTGGGGGGGGTCTTCCTCCTTAACTGAAAGACAAATCCAAGTACCCCCTCAGGCCATATCACTCTTGCACCTGGAGGGACAGGACTGGCTTCTGTTGATGGCAACACAAAGCCCTTCTTTGAAATATGTGTTTTGCTACTATTCCCCACTTGCTGCCCTTGTCTTGTGACGAGACAGTGAGGGACATGCATAGGGTAGGGTTAGGGCTCAGAACAGGAATTGGGAGCCACAAAAATAAGGGCATTCCTCAAGGGTTGGTGATAAGACATTGATCAAAGAAGCTTGTTTCTCCATATCTGAGAGGTGGGGCAGCTTCCACTTACAGCAGGACAGAGCCCACAGAATATTATTTGAACTAAGCTCATATCTGGATATGGGGAGCCCCAAGGATGGTTGTCTTCCCCTGTCTCCTTGGGCCATGCTCCCCCTAGCTTAAGATTCCTTTGTCTCCCTATAAGATACCCTTCCAAAACTAGGGATCCTCCCTTGTGGGCTGTGAGGCTGAATCCTCTGTCGCAGGAGGAGCCTTGAGATAATGGAATATGAGGGTCAGAGGGAAGCATAGAAGTCATCCTACCTAATTCCTCATACATGTGTGATCCTGCTGCACAACCTCCAGCCTTAACTCACACACACTCCCAGTGACTATGCACCCACGACTTCCCTGGGCAAGCTGTTCCATCTGAGAATTGCTTTAATTGTTTAACAATTCTTCCTTTTACCCCACCTTCCTGTCTCCCATCTCTGGGGGTATGGGCAGAAAGAACAAGTTGGATCCCTCTTAAAAACGGAAGCAGCTCTCGTGTCCCAATAACCTCTTCTCCAAGCCACACATCTCATACAGCCTCCCTTACTCCTTATGCTTCCTGTCTTTTGGCCATGCTAGGCCCCTTCTTTGAATATGTTCCAGTTCATCTCCTTTTTGACACCAAGTAGAGCTCAGTACCTCCAGAATGGCAGACAAGACTGGAGTCAAATAGAACTCTCTCCTCCCTATTCTTCTATCAGTCGAGTCCCAGACCGCTGACACATCATACGATTGATCCATTAGGACCCTACTGACATCTGAAATCCTAGGTCATTTTTGTATCTGCTACTGAAGATCTATCTATCCTCTAATGACTCAGTACTGCTGTGGGTACTTCTCATTATTTACGTTGAGTTTCATTTGTTAGGTTTGGTCCATCACTCAATCCCATAAAGATCTTTTTAGATCTTTGTTCTGTCATGAGAAGAATTTATCATCCCTCCCAGCACTCTGTCTTCTGCAATGAGATGGGCCTTTCACATCTTGTTAGGAGGGTATTCTGTCCCCACTGGCTTGCTGATGGTCTTTCACAGGCAGTCTCCAAAGTAGCCTACAATGATCCTCAGCTTTTAGTATCCACACCCTTGTATAGTCCCTGCCCACATTGTACGAGGATTAGTCTGTGTGACCAGTCAAATACGAAAGAAATGACAATATTTCACTTCGAAGATTCCAATTCCATATTCTCTCTCTCTCTCTCTCTCTCTCTCTCTCTCTCTCTCTCTCTCTCTCTGTCTCTCTCTGTCTCTCATCACTCTGGGCGAAGGAAGCCATGTCTTGAGCAGCCCCATGGAAAGGCCCACGTGTCAAGAAACCAAAGCTTTTTGCCAATAGTAAAGTGGGTGAGTATGAAGGTGGATTCTCCAACCCCAACCAAGCCTCTGGTGATGGCAGCTCCAGCCAACATCTTGACTATAGCCTCATGAGAGAACCAGAGCTACCCAGCCAAGACATTCTTGGGTTCCTGACCCTCAGAAACTGTGGGATAATAAATGTTTGGGGTGATTTGTTATGTAGCATTGGATAACTAATGCACCCCACACATACGTCCAGGGAGGAGGAGCTGAGAATCAGGCTGCAGGTCTCCCAACACAACAATGGCCCCATGTACTGTAGGCAGGGGCACACTGCATATTAATATGTTACTCCATGAAATTAGCTCTTTTTTTTTTCTTCCTTTTCAATCCATGTTGTCCGATCACTTAGTCAGCCTGGAGTCTTCCCTTCCTGCCTGCCCCCATCCTAACCCCACTATGGGAGGAGGCCACACCCTCTAGCTCAGTCTTTGGGGCTGTCCTCTCCTCTCACTTGTGCTACAAAAACAAGAGGCTATAACCCTCTTTTGCATGGGAGGGGCTTAGTCTCTAGATACTTGTATGTCTTGGAACCAGGCATATTTTGTCTCTGGTTCCAGATGACTGCCTAGTTTGGGGCTTAGAATTAGGAGCAGCTCTCTTCCCATATTGCCTCAGTCTCAAGCGTACTCCATGTGGTCCAGCCCTGGTTATCAGAAGGCTCTTCACTGGGAGTTCAGATATCAACACAGCCAATAATAAACAGGTAATCTGACTTCCTATCTGCTCTCTTCCCTTGGGACCTTCATGGGGAGGGTTGACTGTGATGTGAGGCAGAATTCTGGCCATACCCACCTCTTCAGACCAGAGCTTCCAACCTAGTGAGTTGTGGTAAGTTTGGGTGTGGTCCAGCTAGTGATCCCTTGGGATTTGAGGCATTGATTCCCTCAGTCCTTGGAGCAGAGCCCGGGACAGCCAGATTCCAGGCCAGTCACCTCAGTCACCTTATGCTGTGATTTAGTCTCTTCTATTTCCCCAGTGGACTGTATAAATATTAAAATTTCCATGAGTACCATGAGCTTAAAAAAGAAAATCTGCAATGCTGTCCTCAACAAGTATCTTTGAATGACCCCCAACACACTTGTTGTCTTCATTCTAGTCATTGACAAAAATGCTAAACAGTGTAGGGTCAAGGACAAAAACCCACCCACCAAAAACAGCCCTCTCGGTAGACATCAAACCATTCATCAACACTGCATGTGTTCATCTAAATACTACTCCACCCAGATAGCTCTCTATCTCTCCATCCTCCTTATCCCTCCATCTGGTCCACATGAATATCATGATGTATCTTGTCAAATACTTTGCTGACATTGTAATCCCAAGTGAATTAATGGACTGAGGTAATCATCAATTGCTGACAACAACATATAAAAAGAGAATCATCCAAGCAGTATGTACCTCCTGAATAATTCATAACACTACCTATGCAGGAGGTGCCAGTCATTCAGCCCCTGTCTCTCATCTCCAAGCCCCCTCCCCTCCCTGCTCCGAGATACTGGGGCTAGCTCTCTGGAAAACACCCCTCTCCTTTGCTCCTCAGCTCTGCCCACGGGAACACTAAGGGGAGACTGGAAAACAGAACAACGGAGAAGGGACTTCCCACTTCCCACTGGCTTTCTGGATTCTGAAACCATTGCTCCAGCACTGACATCATCATGCCTCCTCAGAGGGGTCAGCAGCAGGGGCTGGGTGGAGGCCACGGGGAAGTCTGAGCCCCAGCTCTGTAGTTCTAAATTCTGTCCTCCTAACATCCTTCCCTTGTCCCCATCCTGCAACCTGTGACTATTACCTCTGCTGAAAGGTCCAGTGTGGTTTCTGTCTTCCCTATTGGAGCCCTGAATAGTATAAGACTTTGTCAAGGATAAAAAAGAAGAGACAGAAGCAAAAGAGGAGATGAAGAACTCTGTTCCACCAGTTTCTAAAGGATGCTATGCCATCTTCCCCAAGCTGTGTTGGACCTAAAGTATAAATATATGAGGAAAATGAGAACCAAAAGAAGGAGACAGGCAATATGGAAAACGAACAGTGCAAAATTCAAGGCAAAGTGCGTTAAATAAAGGCAAAGGAAGTCACTTGCCATTGATAAAAGTTATGAGCAGTAGTGAAATCATAGCCCAGTCCATGAGCTTTAATGGACTGGAGAACACAGCATTGAAACATATTAAGCATAAACTCTTAGATGTGTGAGAGAATGGAAACTGAGAGAAACTCAATGATAGTGGGAGATTTTAGCATGCTTGTCTCAACTCCTGTAAGATCAAGAAGACAAAATTAATAAATCGGTAAAAGAGTCAAACTGTATCATTAATACCTCAATTAATAGATATTGAACTTATATTGTGCAGAGAGACTGTATCTTTGTCAAGTGTATGTGTACTTTTACAAAACTGATCATATACCAAGTCACAAATGAAACTCTAGTAAATTCCAAATAACAGGAAGTGTACAAGTTACCTTCTCTGAACAAGTGTGATAGAACTAGAAACAACCAATAAATTTTTTAGAAATAAATTTTAAAAGTCATCATTTGTCAGGGCCGGCCAAGTGGCGTGGTGGTTAAGTGCTGGCTTGGGAAGCCAGCGGCCCCGGTTCGGTCCCACATATGAGGACTAGTGACACTGCCCTCAAAAAAATAAATAAATAAATAAAAGTCATCATTTGAAAAACTTTTTAGACATGCCATTTTTAACCCAAGTAGTGGACCTTTTATTTCTGAGTTTCTCTTTGTTGTAAATTTCACAAAAAGCCCTCTCTGTTATCCTTAATGTTTTAGAAAGAAAGTAGTGGCTCATTTGACCTTCTGATTCCTGCAACTGTCTACTCGTACCTACCAAAGTGGGCATTTGCTTTGTGGACCACCCAGTAGTCATTACATTGTATCTTTCCCTTTTTTTTTTTTTTTGCCCTATAATGATGTTCAATTTCCTTCAGGGAAGTCACCCTTCCCCAGTCTCAGTTCATGGAGAGAGGGCTGATGTTGACTTTACCCTGTCCCCACCCCCACTGCTGGGCATGTGATGCCACCCTGATCAGTGAAAGCATTGCATTCCATAACTACAGTGATTAGACCAGGAACGGCCACATGAACCAATTCAGCCAATGAGATATTTGCTAGGATTGCATGTCTCCCATCTCCTGCAGACTTGGACCTGGGAGCATGAACCTGTGGAACTGCTGCTGCCACCTGGCTATCGGAGGAGGAGCTCCTGTGCAAGAACGGGGCCAGCACGGACTCCTGGGTTGTGTCCCATGACATCATCTGAGCTCCTGAATCAAGCCATACCTAATCGCAGACCTACCCCTACACTTTTCCATGAAGTCCTTTATAGTTTAATCCAGTTGGAAGGGCGTTTTCTGTGGTTTGTGTCTTTTCTTCCCTTTTTGAACCTGCCCTTTTTAAGTCTGATGTCTTTAGACACCATTCTTTTCATCCTCATTGAATTATTCAGAATTAAATTGTCTAAACTGCATTTTTCAGAACCTCCCAACCCTTTCTTGAGCAGTCTTCCCTTCCATAGTCTCATGCCATGAATCATTTGTATCATTCATCAAATTTGTCCATCATTTCCATCTTTTTTCAGAATGTTTAAAATCTGTCTTTCTAAGGCAGTGCTTTTCACCTGTGGATTGACTCAGGTAAACTGTTTTGCAACTGCTCTGTTTCTGAGAGAGAGAGAGAGAGAGAGAGAGAGAGAGAGAGAGAGAGAGAGAGAGAGATTAGGATATAAATAGTGTCCAGCTACACTGAGGCAGAAAATTCTACCAGGTTACATTATTACATTTTATCTTAAAATAACCCAATGGAAAAAATATTTCAATGTCCATCTTACAGGTTAGGGCAGCAAGTCACTTGCCCAAGATTATCCCCAAAAGTAGGAGAAGAAGCCAGAGGTCAAAAGCAACTCTGCCTGAGTCCAAAGCCTTTCCATTCTCCCTACTACACTTAACTAACCCGCTCTGGGCTATTGTTTCCTCTGGAGCACCTGTGGGGTCAAGGTCTGAAAAGCAGCCCACATGGGCAGGTGAGAGCTTGGGAGAAAGATGGGTGAGGCTGACTCAGTTTCCCCAGGGAAGAAGCAAGCAGCTGTGGATTTAGATGTTCACTTCTGCAGATGTGCCACTGTCATCACTGTCCTGTCTCTGGGGAGTTTCTGGACAGCTGTCAGCGTCAGCTAAGTGGAGAGGGTACCAGCCTTGTGGTACCGCAAAGACACAGAGGAGACCAGAAAGGAGAGTCATGTGTGGCCCCTGCCTGCCCTAATCCTGCCCCTGTCTGTCTCCACACGCGAGACCTAACCCTGTGAGAAACTGTCCACTCTGGATGGATGTCACTCCCTCCTCTTTTGTTCCCACCAACAGGGCATCCCCAGACACAGGATGGAGCCCACCTTCCAGCCGGTGGCCCAAAGTCTGCCCTTCACTGTTCTCTGCTTGAATAGGGACTCTGAGAAAAGCACCCAGGGCACCCTTTTGTGGGAAAGGGGACCTTCTCTTGGTAGAGGGAGAGGACTGTCTTGATATTTTTTATTTAATGACAATTGAAGTTGAAGCTTGACAAATGAAAGCTCGTTCCAATCAGCCCCAAGGATGCCTTTGTCAGCAAAGGGTACCACATCCCAAAATCCCCAAGGCAGACAGGTCCTGGAGCCCCCTGCCTCTCCCTACTGCCCCTTTACCTCTTAAAAGCATTGCATCCAGGCCCCTACCGAAAGAACCCTCTCTCATGATCACTCCAATAACTATAAAATAACTACCTTTGACTGGACATCTATTAGATAGGTCACTGGAGCCAGGTATAGTTGTGCAGCGGGTGGGTGGATGGTCTGTGCCCCTATAAGCCCCTCCATTCACCTGCAGAGTTACTTATGTGGGTACCTGCCCCCCTACTAGACAGCGAGCACCTCTCAGAGCTGGCCCAGCCCCCCTCACAAGCCTCCAGGCTCCCACACGGTGCTTGGAGTAGAGGCATATTTGTGGCCGCGCATCATCCATCCTTCGAAAAGCTTTTCATTTGGGGAAATTCCCTCTGAGTTATGCCTTCCCAAGTATATTTCAGAACTTGGTTCCCAGGCTCGCTTGCAGCAAGGACACAGGCACAGGACCTGCCCTGACAGCCGCTGATACAGAAGTGAAGCCCAGGCAGAAACAGGCACGGATTCCTGTTTTGTGGTCCAGCATTCAGGGTGGCCTTAAGTACAAGGTCAACTTCGGGCGGCAGAAGTGACCATGGTTGCAATGAAGTAGGTACCTGACATCCAGCTCAAAGGCCACTGCTGCAGTGGCAATACTTCGCCCATCGAGCTAGGTCTGTGGTGAGGCTCTGACTTTCTCCTGGAAGACTCCCCTCAAATCTATTTCTCCTCCCCTCCCCGCAATGACTCTGTGCACTATCTCCTATAGTTTAATAAATCCTTTTTCTGCTTAAACTACCCATAGTGAGTTCCAATATTTGCAGCTCAGTAAATAAACGTTTGGCAAATAAACATTTAAAAATCACTTCTAACCCTGGAGGCTGGAGAGGAAGCCCCACTGCACAGCCTGACCAAGCCCTTCCTCCCCTCTCTGCCTCCTCGCTGGATGCCCAAGTCGCTCGACAGCCTCCAAGAATTCAAGCAGGACACAGCCCAAGGCATTACGGTGCCTAGCACAGTGCCTGGCACACCACAGGCCCAAGGAAATACTTATTAATTATTGTATTTCTTGTAATTCGCCTGCATCCCAGGATCCCCTGGGCTGCTTTTTGAAATGGCTCATCCATTAAATTCTTTTCATGTGCCAGGCACCAGCTAGAGGGCACTACAAGTATTAGCTCATCTAATCTTCAGAGCACATTGTAAGGTAGGTAATGTCATCAGCATCTTGCAGACGAGGAAACTGAGGCTTGGAGACATGAAGTGGTTTGTCCAAGGTCTCATCCTGGAAGCAGCAGGATCGGGTTGTACCAAGGACTGTCTGAACCTGAACATCCTACCCCTTCTGCTCTGCTGTACAAAGGGCGGCCTGGGAGCTGGGTGGCCTAGGGGCGTCTAGAAAGACCAGATGCCTGTGGGGATTGGGGCCGACTTCAGGAAGCCCTATTGGAGATGGGGGAATTAATGACTGGATGGGCTTGAGCCCCAGGTGCTCTGATTTAAAACAGGAAGATTTAAAGCCATTATACTTTTCTCTTTTAAAAACAAATGTTACAAAGAATTTCTGGACACCTGTGGCTATTGTCTAAGGCCACACAATGGCCGGGGCATTCCCCACTGTTGAGGGTGCTCTCCCACTCATAAAGAACAGAACAACAATCTTTGTTTTTCCTGGAGGATTGGAGCAAGCACGAGGGTCCCTGTGATGGACTGAATGTTTGTGTCCTTTCAAAAGTGCGTATACTGAAATCTAATCCCCAATGTGGTGGCCTTTGGAGGTGGGGCCTTTGGGAGGTGATTAGGTCATAAGGGTGGAGTCCTACTGAATGGAATTAATACTCTTATAATAAGAGGGCAGTGGTTGGGGAGCTGGGTGAAGAAGGTGCAGGGATTAAGAAATACAAATGCGTAGTTACAAAATAGTCACAGAGATGTCAAGTACAGCATAGGGAATATAGTCAATAATGTTGTAATAACTATGTATGGTGCCAGGTGAGTGCTAGACTAATTGGACGGACCACTGCATAAATTACATAAATGCCTAACCACTATGCTGTACACCTGAAACTCATATAAAATAATGTTGAATCTCAGCTGCAACTGAAACATACATTAATTTAAAAAGAAAAAAAAAAAAGGGCAGAGTGCTCATTCACCCTCTCTTTCCGTCTAGTGGGGACACAACCGGAAATCAGCAGTCTGCAACCTGAAAGCGGGCCCTCAGCAGAACCCAACCGTGCTGGCACCGGAATCTCAGACTTCCAACGCCCTGAACTGTGCAAATAGATTCTGTTATGTATAAGCCACCTAGTTTGTGGTATTTTGTTGTAGCAATGGGAGCTAAGATAGCCGCCCCTCCAGGCCTTCTTCCCTCTTCCTCAGCTTCCAGGGAGGGGCTGCTGGCAGGAAGCTAGAGCTGTGGATGAGTGTGTGTGTGTGTGTGTGTGTGTGTGTGTGTGTGTGTGTGTGTCTGTGGGAGGGGGGAGGGAACACACAAAGAGGGAGCACCTTCTGCCAGATGACTCTCACCTGCTCTAACAGGTGATGGTCCTCCCAGGCCTGGGGTTGGAGAGGGAGGTCAGGTCAGCAAGGCTGCTAATGGTCTTCCTCACAACCTACAGATGCACTGACACGCCCACCTGCTGGAGCTGTGAGCTCTGGGCTTTGACCCAGTGATGGTTTGAAGAGGGGCCCAAGCATCACTCCAGGCTTGTTAGTGTAAACATCGATCCCCGAATGTTAGGAATGCATGACCTCTACGTGCAAAGGCCAAGGTAGGCCTGGGCCTCCAACTCAGAGTGCGTAAATTGAACTCCAGTAGCCTAAATCCATGTCCTGTGTTTTGTTTAGCTGGAAAAATGCTTCAGAAATTTATTTTAATTATTTCTAGCGTCTTCTACTTGGGAAATAACATCGTCTAGTGAGCCTTGGGGCTTGATAAGTGCAGGGCCCTTTAAGAGTGGAAAGCGACAGTCTATTTAGTCAAATTAAGTATGCATATACACCTTTCCCAGAAATTCCCTCCTGGATATAAATGCAAGAGAAATTGTCACACAGATTTGGAAGAAGGTGAGGATCTCTATGTGAGGCTCTTTGAGGCAGGGCAGCGGGGACCAGGAAGGTCAGAAGCAATTTAAGCCTCCATTACTGGGGGATAAATAAATGTGGTGGATTCAGTGATTAGAGGCAATAGCCCAGAAGTGCACACAGCAACCTGGATAGACCTGCAAAAACATAATGCTGAGAGAAGGAACAAAACAGAATTAGTTTTTAGCACAAGACTATTTACATAAATTAAAATACATGCACATAAAATAAGATAGGTTTCATAAACTCATAAAAATAAAAGCAAGTATGTCAAGCACATTTGGGTTCAGAGAAAGGAGCCAGAAGTGAGACAAGGAAGCAACAGACAAATTTATCCAGATATCCTTGCATGGACCAGCGAGGAAGGGAACTGAGAAGTGGGTTTAAATCAATTCTGAGTTCGCTGAGCTTGAACCTGAAAAAGCCTGGAGGTCTGTCACTTAGGGGTCAGGGGCGAGGGATCAAGGATTAAAGAGGAAATGCCTCCATGTTTCTCCATAGGAGTGGCTGATAGTAAACCCAACTCCCTGGACCAAGCTGTCAAGGATCTTAATTAGGTCTGTTCATTCCTTCCTTCCTAATAATCGTCATCTCAACTGTCTTAACTGTCTCATTCATTGCCCTCGCCAAGTTCACTCACTGCCTGGTGGCGAGTCAGGAAAGTGACCAGGCCTCAGAGGTCTGGGTGTGGGGCGGACATACAGGAGCCTCTAGTGCAGCTTGGGGAGTCAGTGAGGCTTGCTGGAGAAGGCAGCATCTGAGCTGAGACCTGAACAAGGAGAACAGGCTGGCTGAGCAGCTCTGTCAGTAACTCGCCGGGCGGGCTTTTGGACAGTCCCATCCCAAGCTGAGCTTCAGAGTGCTGATCCATGAAAGAAGAAGGTTGAGATCTAATGTGGGGAGGTTGCTCAATTGTGGGGTTCTATGGATGTGCCAGAGGAGCCAAGCAAAGCTCTAGGCCCCCATCCCAGCCTCATTTTACCTTTGGTGATGAACACAGAGATATGCAGACCAGACCTCCCTTCAAGGGTGTGATGTGGCACCCTTGCTGCCCAGAATGCCCCCTCAGTGTCCACCTCAGCTTCAGAGTCGCCATTGGAGATCACACCCTTCCCGGGTTGGCCCACATCCAGAGACTGACCAAAGAGGCTAGTGGGATAAAGGTCTGGCCACCTTAGCCCATTCAGACAACTCTAACAAACCGCTGTTGGCTGCAAAGACCCCTCAGGTTGGCCTGAGCTGTCCTCGGGCCTGCATCCCAGCCTGACTTCTCTCTCTGCCCAGGCCTGCTGCCTCCCGTCTCTTCCATGGGTTGCTCTCCCCACAGACACTCCCTGATAAACATCCTGTACACTAACCTTGTCTCAGAGGCTGCTTCCTGGAGAACCCTTCCTGAGACACTGTTTTATATTTTAAAATGTGCTTAGAAGGCAGAAAAGAACGATAATATCCATGTTATTTCTTATCAACCAGTTACTAATTCTTAGTCTTCTGCCCAAAATGAACAAAATTCAAAACAAACATACTAAGTTCCCCTCCAGCCATACATGCGATGAGAGCAGCCAGACAGTCAGTCATCAAACACCAGTGACTGGTGGAACAAGCCTCAAAATGCTGAGCTGAGAGCAACCCTGAGTGCGGCTCTGAAAGTTAGATAACAGTTTTAGTGTTATTTTCTATAATCAGCTCTCCTGGGTATTTCCTAGTGGTATCATTTATTAATTACCCTCATTTTGTGCAGAATTATTGATTTATGTGCACAAAGTTTGATCTTTTTTTTCCTGCTTCGGGATACTGTTTTCTTTAAGAGTTGGGTTTACATGAAGAGCTAAAGAGGCTACAGCCACCTGAAAACCAGGTCCCCAGCAGAATTTGTTGTAAAACAGTAAGGAGAGGGGAGGGGAGAGGGGAGGGGAGAGGAGAGGAGAGGAGAGGAGAGGAGAGGAGAGGAGAGGAGAGGAGAGAGGGGAGGGGAGGGGAGAGGAGAGGAGAAAACAGGAGAGGAGAGGAGAGGAGAGGAGAGGAGAGGAGAGGAGAGGAGAGGAGAGGAGAGGGGAGGGGAGGGGAGGGGAGGGGAGGGGAGGGGAGGAGAGAAACAACTCATGGAGGGGAAGGGGGAATAACAATAACATCAGTCCTCATTAATCCAGCACTTATCACACACCAGGGACTGGGCTGAGAGCTTGACAAAATACGGGCTCACACACGCCACCTTATGAGATGGGTCTTTAATAATCCATCATATGTATGCAAGACTGAGGCTCAGGATGGTTAAATGACCTGCCCAAGATCCCAGGGCTAGTAAGTTACTGAGCCAAGACTTGAACCCACAGTTTTCTGGCTCCAAAGTCCAGACACAAGACCCACAGCAACTCCACCACTCGAGTGGCACTGTAGAATGCTGGAGGCCAAAGTCAGGTTCAAGCTGTTAACAGTATAAGAGGTAAGGCAAGATGTACGCCTGGGGCCCTAGAAGAAAGGCCAGTTGAAACCAGTTGTGATCACAGAGTGTGCGGTCTTAGGATGAATTAACCTTTGTAGAGACCCTGGGGCCTTCTGTGAAGTGTGGGACCCAGATGTCTGGGGGACCCTAGGCCAGGACATGTCCTGGCAGCTCTGAGACTGGGTCAGCCCTTGAGTGCCCCGACCCCAACTATCCACCATCATAATTTTGCCCCCGAAAAGGGGCAGCTCTGCTACAGAAACTCATTCCCAAGTCAGGCCAACCCAGTTCCTCCCAGCTCTAGGGTTGCCATAGCAACCATTTGAGATAGATGAGATTTTCTCTAAAGAAGGGATTCCTTCCAGAAAGGGAGGGAAATGGGAGGGGGAAGGAAGGGGAGAAGGTCTTGAAGAGTGTTGTTAGTTACCTTGTTCTCTCCCCCAGGGGGTAGAGGGACCCAAGTCAGTTCAGAGAAATGGGGGGCACAGAGTGGGGTTACAACAAGACTTCCCAGATACCTCACACCTTGGCACATAGAGAAAATGATCAAATTTGCACAACGCTTTGGAGTAAACTGGAGGTAACGTGGGAGCATCTATTGGAAACTGGGTGAAAAAATGGTAGTCTTACATTTTCTTTATATTACATAATTTTGATAAGAAGAAATAAATACAAAGGCATAAGGAGAATATTAAATATTGAATATGTATAAAACTTTCCAATAAGATCTTTTCAAAAAATTTAATGAGAAACTGGAGCTTTCTTTTGTGAACACCATTTTTTTACTATCGGGCTTTCCGTGTTAAATGGCCACACACAATTCTGGGTGGGGGCTTTTTAATGATGGTCTCTTGAAATTCTTAAAAGTCACTATTGATAGGAAACTTGTTCACACAAGGACATGATAAAAAATGTAAGACTTTTATAACCATTGAAAAAGGTATAACACTTGAAATTATATTAAAAGAATCTAACAGCTTTTTCTTTTTCTTTTTCTGACAAATGTAGTGTTGAAATTTCTTGTGATAATGTGAATGGATTGTGAATACGATCAAACATTTCATATCAAGTATTTCAAAATAATGATGGAGTTGTAGAGTGTGCCCATAGAGAGTGCCCAGGTTGTTAGAGCTCTCTCCCTACAGCTAACACAGGTGCCACTGACAGAACACTTCACATCCGAGAGGGCTTAAGGTGCTGCCTTACAGGTAGACAAGGATTTGAAGCCTTCTCTTAGAGCTGCTCCAGCCTGGAGATCCTGCCGAATGCCTTATCACCTCTTTCATGACTCGGCCCACATTGGACTGGGCACCATGCTTCCAGGACACCAGGAAAGTGAACTCCTCTTACAAGTCCAAGGGCCTCTTGTCCACAATAGAGAGCACAGTGCTCTGCACCTGGCTGCTGACACAGGTGTCCAGGGGGCAAAGCACCGCCCTAGCCATGGCCAGCCCAACATCGCACCAGATGCAGCTTGTCATGAAGCCTGTTGGAACCGCAAAGCCTACTCTGTTTCCCTCTGAGAGACCAGGATGCCTGGGCTCCTCCTGGGAAGAGGATCAACCAACGCAGTTGGCCTGGGACTGAGAGGTTTCCTGGGATGTGGTTCTTTCCGTGCTAAAATTGGGAAATTCCCAGACAAGCTGAAATGAGTTGGTCATCTTCCATGGCCAGTTTCTCACTGCATACCTATAACCCATGTGCTTCACACACACACCGGAAAAAATCTGGGTTAGAGAGTTGTTTCTCAAATGTTCACGTGCATGGGAATAACCTGGGGATCTTATTTAAAATGAAAATTCTGAATCAAGATTCTACATTTCTAATAAGCACCCAGGTGGTGCAGATGTTGCAGGGGCATGGACCACACTTTGACCTGCAAGGGACTGGATCATAGCACTAAAGACAAAGACAAAACTCCATCACTGTGAGAGGAAATGGTAGCCAACAGCCCCAGAGGAGCCAGGAAAAGAGCAGAAAAGGGTCACTGAAATCCATCTCTAACACCCGAAAACTGACCATCCTCCAAGGTTCATAGATTAGGAATGTTGCTCTCTGCATAAGGCAAGAATCACCTATGAGGACAGATTTCCTGTTGCCTCTAGGCCACTCTGTGTCAAGATCAGCTGGACCTTGGCATGGGTCATTACAGAGAGTTTTAGGGAGTGGTGAACTCATCAGGCAAGGTCTCTGACCTCATGTTATTTCCAAGCTGGCTAACAGCTCATGAAGCCAAAACTGTCTGCATGTGTCTTCATTCATTCCCTCGTTTATTTGCCCAATAGTGTCTGTGCTAGGTACTGAAGAAGGGTACTGAGTAGGACCTCAGTACAGTGGTTTTTGGTAATAAAAAGTGCTAAATACCTAGGATGATCCTCCTACTGAAAAAAACTGAAATATCTGAATAAAATAAGAGAAACTCTTTTTAAATGTAAGATAAGCTGGCAAGACAGTTAATTCACAAGACAAAAAAAAAAAAAATATGCGGTGAATGGAGGCAGGAACCAAAAAAGTAAGGAAAATAGCAGCTGTGTTTGCCCAGGGGATGTTTACCAAACGCTATGAAACAGAAATTTGTTTAAAAAAATAAAAAACTAAAAATAAAAATAAAAGAAATGTGTTGTTCCTGGTATCTTAGGGTTAAGCTAACAAAAGCCACGGTCTCCCCAAGGTGGGGTGTCTGATAGGAGTTTATCCACTCAGATAATTGAGACTTCAAAGGGCTATACTCTCAGGTTAAGGACAAAGGAGATATACCAACAACCCCCTCCTTCAAGGGGACTGCAAAAAAAACAGATTAAAACTAAGCACTCAGGGGGAAATGGAAAAGTAACTACCAAGAATTTGGAAATATCAGCCATCCCTTACACAAGTTTGTGAACCTGAATGCACACAACATGGGAGGTCCCAAAACTCCATAAACCAAGAATTTAATTTACAGTGGTTGCTGCCAGGAGGTGCCCCCAGTGGCCCAGCAAATGCAAAAAAAAAAAAATAGAAAAAATTATTCTTTGGAAGAACTCTCTGCCATCCCAGGTCTTGCAAATGTCCATAAATAGACATCCAAAAAAAAAAAAAAAAAAAAAGAGCCAACCACAATACAAAACTAACCAAATACACAAGGAAACAAGGTTTCATGACTGAGAACCAACAAAATCAACTGGCAGCAGAACTGACATCAAGGGTTTCAGGTACGGATTTATCATAACTTGTACAATTATTATATGTGATAGTTTTAAAGAAAATTTTTTAAAAAGTTTGAAAATATATGCAGGAAATAAGGAACAGTAAAGAATAAGCAGATTTGAAAAAGAAACAAGGATAACATCTAGAAATAAAAATATAACTGAAATTATATACTGGGTGAGCATACTTAACTGCAAATTAAACACAACTAAAGAGGGACTTGGAGAACTGGAGAATAATTACAAAGAAACTATTCAGCATTAAGCACAAAATACAGAGTTAGAAAATGAAAGGGGAAAAAAATGAATGACAGAGTGAGTAGATCTGATATATAGCTCATTAGAATTCCAGAAGGAAAATGCAAGAGAACGAAGCAGTAGCCATATTTTAAAAACTCATAACCGAGAACTTTTCAGAACTCATGAAAGACATCAAATCACAGGTTCAAAAGCCCAGTGAATCCAAGCAGAGTAAATAAAAAGAAGCCCACACCTAGACTCATCATAGTCAAACTTCAAATTCCAAAGTCAATGAGATTTTTAAAGCAGCCAGAAAGAAGATACTGATTATTTTTAAAAAGGCATACTACTATTATAGATGATGGCAGTCATGGAAACCAGAAGAAAATAGAATGTGATTTTCAACATGCTGAGAAAATAAATAAATAACTCTTGACACAAAATTTCATGCCCAGAGAAGATATCTAGAAAGATCAAGGGTTAGGTAATAAACATTTTCAGATGTACAAAAATTAAGAGTTTGCCACTAACAGACCTTCACTGAAAGTTGTATAACAGAAAGAAAAGAAAAGGAATTCCAGAAAGAAAGTCTGAGATGGAAGAAGAAATGAAGTAATAATGATATGGGTCAATCTAATCAAATATTGACTACATTAAAGTATATAAAAAGGAATGCATCAAGAAGACTTTTTAAAAAATAGACTTAAAATGCCTGACAAGGGACTTGTGCTTCTGGTCATGAAAGATTAAACTTCTACACAATTTGCCCTATCATCACACACAATTAGGAAAAATGTACAATACAAAGAAGGAAGGGAAAGAGGGAGGGAGGCAGGGAGGGAGGGAGGGAAGGAGGGAGGATGGGAGGACTGTTTTCAGACATTGGAAAATAAACAACACAGGACTGTGCTCTGAAAGAAGAGAAACAAATGAAATGAGCTCTATAATTGTCCCAGCTAACTGCCTGGAGACAGTTTCTAGGTGGCAGAGCAGGGACAGGTAATACAAACAGAGCCCAGTGGTCTCACTGAGTTAAGTAGATGGATATCAGAGTTTAGGGAGATCAATGTGGCTAAAATTTGTGAGGCAGGTTACCAGAGAAATGGGACATGCAGAGAGAGAGAAAGAGAGAGATCTGTGAGCTGCAGAGGGGCCCCTTTGAGCCTTTGACTGAGTACTGATGTACACATCATAGGGTGAAACTACACGGTCAGGAAAGAACCACTGGAATGTAGCTGACTAAACAAGTCCAGGAGTCCCCACAGAGAGGGAAATCTTTCATGTTCCCACCATCCAGAGTGGTGACACCTCACAATACATGGGACATTGGATAGAGTCCTTAGAAGGCTCACAATTTACTAGTGGCATTAAAATAGCTCTATTTTGAACCCATCGTAACAAAATGAGGCCTCAAAAGAATCATAAGTAACTGCATGCCAGAACAAATTCCAACACTCTATAAAGGAACCCAACAAAATCCAGCATTGCACAACAGAAAATACGTACTGTCTAGATACCAGTGTATTGCCTCTTAGCTCTAAATGTACCCTTTTGCCCTGTTTTGTGACACTAAAGCTAGACCCTGAATACTAGGTACTGTTAGATTTTGTCTTTAAAGGATGTAGGGGCAGGTGGAGGGGTGTCGCTGCAAGGTCATTGCAAGAAGTTTCTCTTCCTGGTTCTGGTGTATTTTATCTTCACAGCTGTCAATGATGCTTAGAAGGTCTAGTGGTACTCATTCTCCAACAGGTTCTCTAGAAACCCAATAGACCACTTCCTGGGCCAGCTCTGGCCCACAGGTACCCAAGCTTATTTGCTACTTGACAGGTTTGGTAGACTAGCTATAGCCCACGTGCACCCTCTAATGAGTTTTCCAGCCATCTAGTGGACTGCTGCTATGGAAACCTCTGGTTCACACCCTCTGGCAAGTTTCTTCTCCACTGGCAGGCTGTGTGTTCATACGGCAGCCACACCCTCTGCAACACATCTGAAACTAAGCAGGGGTGGGGATACTTCTTCCAAGTTCTTAATTCCTTCCTTGTCTACTCTCCCTCAGCCTAAGAGGAAATAGGACTTCCTGCATTTGTTATTCCTATATTCCTTAGAGTCCTCCTTTATCCCTTTTAGTAATTAAGCACATTTTACCAACTAATAATTATTTATATTAATTTGTCCCTGTTCAAATTACTGATGTGGTTTCTGTCTTTGCCTGGCTCTTGACTGATACATCCAGTATGCAATCAAAAATAGGCATGCAAAAAAAAAATAAAAGAAATAAAAAATTTTTAAAAACATGGAAATATGACTCAGCCAGGAGGAAAAGAAATCAATCAACAAATACAGACCCAGAGATGACAGAATTAGTCATCAAGGACTAATATTATAAAAAATGTTCACAAGTGCAAAAGAAAACATGAAGACAATGAGGATAGAATGAAATATATAAAATAAAAGGACCCAAGGGCATACGGAGGTGAAAAATACAAATCTAAACTGAAGAAAAAAAAGTGCTGTATGAGATTAACAGTAAATTAGATATTGCAGAAGAAAAAATCAGACCACTTGAGAATATAGCATTAGAAAGCTTCCAAATTCGACACAGAGAGGAATAAGAATGGAAAAAAATGAACAAACATCAGTCACCTATGGAACAATTGTCAGCGTATCCTACATATGTGTAATCAGAGACTCAGGAAAGGGGGGAACAGAAAAAATTACTTGAAGAAAAATACGGCTGAAACTTTTCCAGATTTGATGGAAACACAACAAATATTATGTAAGGAACTCAGTGAGCTCCAAGCACAATAAAGATAAGCATACCGAAGTACACCACATTCAAAGTTGCTTAAAAAAACAATGGTAAGGAGAACATCCTAACAGCCAGAAAAAAGAGATATTCTACAAAAAGGGGGAAAATTAAGAGTTGTGGCAGGCTTTTCATCAGAAACAGTAGAAAGTGGAAGACAGGGAATCAAAATCTTTAAATTGCTGAAAGAAAAACTAACAACTTAGAATTCTAAAGCCAATGAAAATGTCCCTCAAAAATGAAGGCAAAAATGAAGACTTTCAGACAAACTGTGGAAGATTGTATCCGCACGCCAAGAAATATTAAATGCAAGGTTCTTCAGGCAGAAGGAAAATGATACCCGATGGAAATGTGGATCCATACAAAGGAATGAAGGCAGCTCCACAACAAAAAGAAAGACCGCTGCTGCATTCAACATGGATGACTCTCAGCTGTCATCTAAGTGAAAGAAGTCAGACACAAAAGGCTACATATTATTTGATTCCATTTATACAAAATCCTAGAAAAGGTAAAGTTATAGTGACAAAAAGCAGTTCCGTGGTTGCCAGGGGCTGACTGACAAGAAGACTGACAAGAAGAGGGCACAAGCAAACTTTTGGGTTCATGGAGAGTTTCTATATTTTGATTATGATGGTGATTACATAGCTATAGATACACTTATCAAAACCTATTAAAAATCTTTCTTAAAACAAGTGAAGCTTATTGTGTATAAATGATAACCTAATTTGATTATTTTGGAAAAAAACACGAAAGACCACATATAATGCTCTAGTTTTAAAAATTCACCACGACAGATGTTTAAAAGAAGGTGAATGGAATTAAAGTGTATTAAGGTATTAAGTGCGTTTTTCAAGAGAAGGGTACAGATATTAATGAACTTTGGATAAAGTTAAGACTTACATAAACTGAGAAAGGAATTTTGTATTTCTAAGGTTACCACCAAAGGAATAGAAACAGATATGTAATTTTCTAATCAGTGAAGCGAAGAAGATGTAATAGACAAAAAAAATACTGAATCAAAAATGGGGTGTAAAAAAAGCATAATGGGTGAAACAAATAGGAAGCACAAAATAAGATGGTAGCTATAAATTCAAATACATCAATAATTACAAGGCATTTTAATGGACTAAAAGATGGGATAATACATCACACAAATTCTACCCAAAGAAGGCTGTTGTTGCTATATTGACATTAGACAAAATGGACTTTAAAGCAAAAGCATTACAATGGTAGACAGGACACTTCAGAATGACAAAAGGTTCAGATCAT
Organism: Aselliscus stoliczkanus; assembly: GCA_033961575.1. Taxonomy (NCBI): domain Eukaryota; kingdom Metazoa; phylum Chordata; class Mammalia; order Chiroptera; family Hipposideridae; genus Aselliscus; species Aselliscus stoliczkanus. The sequence goes on from CM066736.1 coordinate 122,239,245, forward strand.
AAATTGAAATATCTAACAATTTTAGAATTGTGTGCACCTAAAAACACAGTATCAAAATCATAGGGAAAAAGTGACAGAATCACATGGAGAAATGGAGAAATCAGTCTATCCACAGTTACAGTGTGAAATCTTTAACACGCCTTTCTCGGTAACTATTAGAATAAACAGATAGGTCTTTTTTAAGACGGGAGACATATTTGGCCAATATGTTTAACATAACTGGATGGACATATGTAGCCCACTATTTCCAATGACTGCAGAAGACACATTCTTTTCCATCATTGGCCCTGGGCTATAACTGAGACACTGAGGCTCAGGGAAATTTTCTGATTTGTCCAGCAAGATGCAGTGGGTCTCAAGGTGAGTCTCTTGTCCCCTAAATCACTAATTTGCCACTCTTCCTGGATGGTTCTAAATGTCTCCCACTCCCCTCTGGTGCAAAGGCCTTTGTCCCAAAGCCACATCCAGCTTCCCAAAGCCAGCCCAAAGCCAGGGCGAGGTACTACCAAGGGAGGAAGAAAGCAGGAAGCAATGCACAAGAAGGCATTGTTGCCTGAGGCCATGATGCTAGAATTTACCAGAGGAGGAAGATTCCAATATTGGGCGTGGTTGACTGGCTCCTCCCACATCCACTAGGAGGCTCAAAGATTCAGGCTTAAGGAAACTCAATATCCTTCATCGCTGGTGACAGTGGGCTTCCCCTAGGTTTTCAAGAGAAAGAAGACATTCTGGGCCCCCATACTAAAAATAGTCCTTTGCGAATGGAAAAGAAGCACAGATGAAGGTGCCTTAAAGGGGGCAGAAAGGCCAAGTCCATCTGACCTAGAGGTGGTGGCTGAGAAGCTGGCTTGCGACCATCCCAGGAAACCATTTCCCCAAAAAGTTAGACAATCTACAGAATGTGGCCAAAAGATGGCAGGTCAACTCAGCCAACTTCTACCCCTGAATGTTATTCCTCCAAGGTGCCCAGTGCCTACAGGTGCCTTTCTGTGGGTAGGCTAGCTTGTCCCTGTGCTAACCGGCCACTCTGTGGACGTTTCTGGCTATCCCCCTCTCCTCTCCCTCTAGTTAGCCCTCCGTTCAAGGCTTTGGCAGATAAGGGCTCTGTGCCATTTCAGTACATTGGTAGCATTTCATATTAGAAGAGCACACACACACACACACACACACACACACACACACAATGCATTCATTCAACAAATGTTCATTGAGAAGCTATCATATTCGACACCTTGCCAGGAACTTTGGGCAAGATGATGATGATGATGATGATAGTGATGATGATGATAGTGATGATGATGATGGTGATGATGGTGATGATATCAACATACTGACCAGCATTTATTGAATGCACCTTATGTGCCAGTCACCATACTATGCATCTTGTGCAGTTTTCAGAGTAACCCTCTGAGGTAGGTACTATAATGATTATTTCTGTAGAGATAATAAGGACATGGGGACTCAGAAAGATTAAGTGATACACCCAAGGTCATGTAGCAACTAGTGGCAAAGATGGGACTGGAACCTAGAACCATGCTTTTTATCACAATGGTTCCCTAGATGAGTAAGACGCTACTGCAATTATAAGTCATCAGCAGGTGGCAACTCCCAGAAGCAGAAAGCACAACTTGAGGAAGGTAGGCAGGATAGGCAGATCCTGGTTTAGATGGTTTAGATGGAGCACTTTGAGGCTCCATGAAGCTTCGGTAATTGTTCTGCAGGCGCCCTGGACAGTCAGGCTGCAGGCCTCCAAACCAGCCAAATCTTCAGTTTGGGGCCTCAGTCTTCCAGCTGCTGCTACATACACACCCAAAGACCACCCAGTGACCGCTCAGCTTGTGACTGCAGCTAGACACCCCCCACCCCCATAAACCCCAGTCTTGGCTACCTGTCTGTGAGGACTCAATTCCAGCCTGTTTTCCAGCCATCAGGAAACAGAAGTTTGTGTGTTTTCTCAGTGGGCCTATGAAGGGGCTTCCACCACATCTTTTCCTGCCCAACAAGGAAAGGCATTCCAGCAGGGACAAATTCTTCCCCAGGGCGGGGATGAGCCAGGAAGGGCAGGTTTGTTCTGGACAATACCCTCCAGGATGATAGGAAGTGAAGCCCAGTGAGCAACCCAGAGCCCCAGGGAGGTGGGGCTGTGAGGCCATAGTGTCTGCTATTGACAAGGACTGAGCAGGTGGGAACACACAAACAGAGGAAGCCTATGACAGGAAGAAATGACAGGACACAGCCCCTGGAGCCTCAGGTGTGAGAGGAGCCCTGAGTATGGGGACAAGACCAGGGAGTTATTCCTTAGGCTCCAAGCCATCAAGGAGCCACACAGAGAAGAGATGCGGGCGGCCAGTCCTGCCTACGTGGGGCTCTGACCACCACTTCCTGGCTAGAACAAGCACCTCTGGGTCAGCAGGAAACAGCTGCTCTTAGAGGTGCGACTATTAGGAGGGGAAGCATGCCTTTATAAACTGTAGACTTCTGTACACGTGTTTTTTTCCTTTGCTATTATTCTCCTTCGGACTGTAACCTTGGAAGCTGTAATGAGTGCAAGGAAGGTGAGAGCACTGCAACAAAGAAGCAGGAGAGAGCTGTTAGTGTGGAGTTAGAAAGAATTTTGGACTATGGGTATGGGGTGGGGGAGGATGGATGGGGATTCTTGGAACAAAGCTTGTCTAAACCCCCTATTATTTGTCAGAAACAGACTGGGAGGCATCAGCCACCTCGGGTCTTGTTTAGATCCCTAAGAGGCCTTGCCCCGTCCCCAGTGAAGACCCAGGACAAACAACTTATTTTATCAGGTGGGGAGCACCTGTTTTACTCATCCTTTTATTCATTCAACCAGTGTTTATTGGATACCTATTGTGTGCCAGGGCCTGTAATAAAAAATGTGATTACAACTGTGGTAAACACCAAAAAAGAGATGCATGTGATGCCAGAGGGGTATGTATATAAGATGTATTAATATACTCAGTTATAAAAGCGCCTATAAGCAGGATAACAGAACTGGTAAAACCAAGGAAGGGCTGATAACAAAGCTGAGCTCCAAAGGATGAGTGGACATTAATTAGGTAAGGAAGGGAATCGGAGTAACCCAGTCATAAGAAATGGTCTGTGTAAAGACCCTGAAAACAGATAGAAAATGGCTGATGTATTGGTTAGCTTTTGCAGCATAACACTCCAAAATTTTAGGGGCTTAACACAACAACCACTTTTTTTAACCCATAATTTTGTGAGTCAAAAATTTGGCTGGGTTCAGCCAGGCAGTTCCATCAATCCAGGTAATGTCACAGCTGATCTTGCCTGGGACTCACTTATGCATCTGTGTGAATTGGCAAGTCAGCGGAGAACTGGCTGACCATTAGCTGGGGCTCTTAGGTTCTTCACCTAATGATTGTCATTCTCCAGCAAGCTACCCTGGCTTCCTTCCCATGATAGTTAAAGGTTTCCACAAGGCAGCAAAAAAAGACAACCTCAGAAGCTCAGGTACTTTTCATGTCCACCTCCATTACACTTGCTATCATCCCATTGGCCAAAGCAAGTCACATGGCTAAGCCCAGAGTTAGTGTGAACAAATTGGGGGCAGTAACTACAACAATCAACCTCAGGGTGTTCCAGGAATTGAAAGAAAGCAGGTAAAGCTAGAGGTGAGTGGGAGCCAAGACATGCAAAGCCTCCAAGAGCACTCTAAAAGCTTGGTTTTAGGGCTGGCCGAGTGGCGCGGTGGTTAAGCACTGGCTTGGGAAGCTGGTGGCCCCTGTTCGGTCCCACATATGAGGGCCAGTGACACTGCCCTCAAAAAAAAAAAAAAAAAATTTTTTTCTCTAAAAGCTTGGTCTTCACCCTAAAAGCAGGCAACATCTCTGGTTTCCAATCCTCTATCTTGTGGGTTTGTTCAGCTTAAACAAATCCCTTGAAGGATGAACCACCCCAGGTGGCCTAGTAAAATGGATTTTCCAAGCTTGAGAAAGGAGGGCAGGATGTGGGAGATGGTCTACCTCACACATCCCTGCCCTCAGCCCACACAGCTGCAAATGCTCTGTGCCTTGGCACTTACTTGTCCCTCAGTTGGTAACAATCTTCTCACACACTGCATAGAATGAATTCCTACTGCGACAAGACTCAATTCAGGCAGAGAAGCCCTTCTCTAAGTCCCAAGACCAGAAACATATCAAACGATACTATGAGGGCTATGGAATAAGCCTGTGACTTATTATAGTGGCCTAATGGTTTCTAGAATGAAGTTGGTGCAAGGTCCAGCCCTGCCCATGTGGCACACACCTGTGGGCACAGTGCTTCACACACACTGTATCTATCTTTTTATCTGTTCCCCACCCCCAACTGGACTGTCTTTCTTGAAGGACTGCCCATAACCCCAGGGCCTACACACGAAAGAGTCAGACATACTGAATGAATAAATGAATTCCTTCACTAAACAGGACTTTCCTCTGAAAGTCCAGTGTTATTGAAGCCTTCGGTCATGGCAGTTCAGGGAATGGTGCCTTTCCAACGAGGCCGGAGCTCCAATGCCTCCCAGTTTCAACATAAAGCCATCCACCCCAGAGGAGAGAAGCCCCTGGCTCTGGGACAATGCAAGGCAGGGCAGTGACAGAGTGAAGAGAAGGAGCTCCTTAGGAGCCAAGCATCACAACATCATTTACTGTAACAGAGAAAGAACCAACCAGCTGTGGCCTCGATTGGAACACATCTTCCCTAAGTGCTGGGACAGCTGACCAGGTGCACTGAGGAAGGCACTGATCACCTGGGCACTGATACCAGGAAGCCAACTTATAGGTTGGCTCATTTGCCACAAGTTGGAGAAACAGTGTCTGTGAACCAGGGGCTAAGAAGGGGGCACCAAAATCTTCCTGGTCTTGAAACAGGAGGGCTCAAATCATACTATCTCTCTTTTGCAGAAAAGAAACCTGAAGCCCAGAGAGATAAATGTTTGACTCATTGGCCACTCTGTCATGACCACTCAGATAAAAGACTACATTTCCCAGCTTCCCTTGCAGCTCAATGTGACCACATGACCAGGTTCTAGCCTTGTGAGATATGAGTGGAAGTAATGTCTATAACTTTGGGGTTTTGCTCACAAATAACGGAGGTATGTGCCTTCCTTTCTCCTTCCTTTTCTCCTTACCACTGCCCGGTGAGCCATCTTGGACCATCTAGCCAAGGGCAACACTTTAGAACAATGGAGCAGCAACAACATGGAAAGAGCAAGTGCCCCTGACATCTGGGCACATAATCTGGGAGCCACCATATCAGCCCTGACCAGCTTATGCCTGCATGTACTGCTAGGTGAGAATGAAACAAAATAGCCCGTCTTGATGAAGCTACTATTTTCCAGGATATTTGCTCTAGTGGCTGAATCTATATCCTCCTGACTTATATAAAATAGCCCAGGATCTAGCTCCTCAGAAAGCCCAGGACAACAGGGCTGTAACGTCCACCCCAGAGACCAGCTGTCTTCTTGAAATAAGAAAAGAGCTGGGGAAGTCGCTTGAAGGAAGTTGCTAGATTGCCAAGAATGGGAAGGGAAATAAGCATGTCTGGTATTCCACCAGCGTAGACACCAGTACATCTGCGTTAGTTGTTATAACTCTGGACTACCTCCAGGCCAGCTGATAAGCAGCCATTGCCGTGAGCCAACCCATCGCTCCAATGTTCCCCCTCCCCAGCTCTCCTTGCCCCAGACCCAACAATTAAAGGGGTAACACCTGGCACAGGAATGAGTCACCAGGACCTCTCCCTGACCTCTGGACATTGATGCAGCCAACCATACCACTTGCTAAATTTTGTATGTCACCCCTGGCTATATATATGTTGCTAAATTTTGTATGTCACCCCTGGCTATAAATATTTTGAACAACACCTGCCTGGTCTCAACTGACTGAATGGAAATGAAACCCTGAACTCAGTGTGGAAGGTGATGAGGATGACATGAGCTCCGAAAGCCAGAGAGTAGTCACTGACTCCCCACCACCACCTCCTTCTCTCCTCCCCAAAGCCAGGGACACCTAGACCCCACCGGGGCCTGCCCTTACCCATTCAGAATGTCTCACAATCACACCAAGATATTATTGCACTCTTTTATTTACAGAAAACACAGATAAAGCATTTCAATGTTCATTTAGCAAACCGATCCACTCTTTTTCTTTTTGGCACAAAGAAATATCACAGATGGACCCCACGATCAATCAGAAATCCATAAGATTTATCAGCCATCACTGGTCCAGGGGCAGCCACAAGACTCAGACAGACAGACAGACAGACAGCATCGCCACAGTCTGGAAAAAATAAACAAGGTCCACATTCACCTCACAGTAAAAACCTGCTCACCGACAGGCAAGGGCGGGCAGGAGGGAGCAGAGTCTCGCTCCAAAGGGGGCAGTGGATATTGGGGTCAGAATGCAGGATGACCAGGGATAGACACCATTCATAAATTATAGAGAGGTGGCCTTTTTGTTTTTAACCTCTTACCTTGTAGAAGTAAGACAGTGCAAAAACTACCATGCCCTGACCACTCATCCATTCGAAAAGCTTCAGAAGTTGTGTGGTTTGGGGTGTCTCTCCTGTGGGTGCCTGTGTGTGTGTGTGTGTGTGTGTGTGTGTGTGTGTGTGCGCGTGTGTGTGTGTGCGCACACATATGTGAATGTGTGAGTGTGGTGCTTGTAAACATTGTCACCATCCACGCAGAGACCCGACATCCATGTGTCTGAATCGGGTGGTGTGGGGACTGTACCCCACTTCACTCCCCCTCTGCCCCAGTGATTCCTGTCCAAGACATAGTGCAAATTTCAGAGACAAAAGAGGCAGAAGGAAGTGGGGGGTGGGCAAGGGGCAGGGAGGACACAAAGACAGGGTGGGGGAGGGAGGGGGAAATAAGGCAACAGTTAAAAACGGTCCATTTTATCAAAACCGACACCATGTGCCCCTCACCCCCACCCACGGAGCCCCCCCACCCCCGTCACGAGAAAGGGCGGAAGTCCCGCTCCTCCACCAGACTGATGGAGGGATTCTTGAGCTCCTCCTCCGACGTGGCCAGCCTGTAGCCCAGCTGCGCCAGCACCCGCTGACAGGCGTTCTGGGCGAAGGCCACAATGTCATAGGAGAGGCGGAAGCGCCACTTCTCGGCCGTGGCCGCCGAGTTGCGCACCGTGCCGTATTTGTGCTTGCCTGAGGTGGGGTCGCCCTGCGTGTTGTTGTGGATCCAGCGGGCCACGTGGCTGTCCAGGGGGATGCCCAGGAATCCGTAGATCTCCTCAGTCTTCTTCATGGGGTTCCGGGCCAGGTCCTCATAGCGCACCAGCATGTACTTGCCTTTGAGCCACGGCGGCCTGGTGAGGCCGGTGGACACGGAGTTGGAGAAGTCCTCGCACACCGTGGTCAGCTGTGTCACATCCAGGTTGTAGGGTTTCCTCCCGGTGCCGTACCAAAGCCGCCAGAGCCGGTAGGTGTCGCGGAAGGTCTCGCTGCGGGACGCCAGAATGCCCCGCGGGTCTCGGACCAGCTGGATGACCTTGAGGTTTAACCGCGGGTCTTCAACCAGGGCCCGCAGGTCGTTCACCTCGGGCACCCGCACTGTCTTGATGGCCACGTGGCTGCGCTCGCGACAGGCCTCAGCGGCCAAGGTCAGATTCAGCAGGCCGCACTTGCGCACGCAGTCCCCCTCCTCCAGCGCCAGGTCAGCGGGGCCCCGAGGGTCGCACACGGGGCGCGAGCACAGCACCCTGCTGGCCCCGCGGCGGAAGATCCTGTCCGTGGTGTGGTTGACCGGCGGGGGCTTGATGTAGTTCTCCAGGAAATAGAGGTCACAGTCATAGAGGCTCCTCAGGAGGTCTCGGCTGGCGCCCAGCATGACCCGCCGGTCCACGGGGCTCTTGCCCTGGGTGAAGCGGGGAATGAGTGTGTTCTGGACGTGATAGAGGGGCTCGAACAGGTAGAAGACATCCAGGTGCTGGTTGAAGAGCTGGCCCACGAAAGAGGAGCCACTGCGCGTGGTGGCCAGGATGAGGATGTGGGTCTTGCGGGAGAGGTTATAGGCGAAGGTGGGGCCCTCTTCGCACAGCCGCTCGGCCAGCCCCGCCTCGGCCAGCCCCGGACAGGTGTGGAAGGACCTGGCGGTGAAGGTGCGGATGGCAGTGTACTGGATGGCAATGGAGGCCAGGGCGAGGAGGAGGACAGCCTTCCAGGAGCATTGCATGGCTGGGCACCTTCATGGGGCTGTTTCTCCACCTTGCAAGGTCTGCGGGCAAAGACCAGCAGCGTTCAGGGCGCAGCCAGGCTTGGGTGCCGCACACGGAAGAACAACAGTGGGTCTACAGGGGGCCCAGGGAAGCAGACCCCCACCCCCGCTCCCTGCCCCGCACTCACTCATGCGCCTAAGGCCTGAACAGCTTCTCCACTAGACTTCACCCCCCTCGGGAGGGCCCCCAGGAGCTACTGGGGGCTGAACAAACCCATTCCCTGTACCCCATTCTGCAGGGGCCTCCCAGCAGGAACTCTCAGTTCTTTAGTGGGGCTCTACTGGGCAACCGACTAACTCCCCCAACTCCCACACATAGGGAGGGAATGACCTCTTCCTGCCTTCCGCCATTGCCCTGTCACTGCCTGTCACCCCTGCCGGCAGCTCTTGGGCCCACCTGCATCTTCTTCCACCCCTGAGAGCTGACTAGTTCCCCATGTGGTTATCTTCCCTGCATTCCCTGTTCACCCTCAGGAGGAAAAAGAGTCCATATCAGATACTTCCTTCCTACCCAAGCCCCCATGCAGTAAGGACCCTGACACACTGTAAGTCAGTGGGCTGCCAGCATCCACCCACCCATGCCTGCTGGGCCAGAAAAGGTGGACACCTATGTCAAGCACCACCACCCCGTGACATATGGATGAAGGTGACCAGCTTACTCCAGATGAGAGGACTGCTGGGCCCCCGGGGTCTCTAAGGGTCAATTGGCCCGGAGCAGAGACAAGTCCAGGGTCTGCTGAGAAGTATCCCTTCCCAAACCCCAGTGTCCTCCAGAATTTGCTCCCAGCCACAGAGAGGAGGGGTCCAGGTCATGAAGGAGATGGCCCCCACTGACAGCAGAGCCAACTGGCCTTCCAGCCCCAGCCAGGCCTCAAGGGCCTTCACCCTTAGGCCTTCAGCCCTTTCTGCCCACAGGGTGAGCTCAGGACCCACCTGTAACCCAGACATGGCCGCCAGAGAACCAGGAAGGAAGGAAGGACAGAGAGAGGAGAAAGGGTGGAAGAGAAGGGGTGCCCCCAAGGAAAGCATGGGCATAGGGAGGGCCCCAGGAGAGTAGGGAAATGAGCCAACTTGAGCTCCTGGAAGTCCCCCAAGAGAGGCGATCTCAGCTACCAGGCCCCAGAGAAGGGCTGGGGCTGCCCCAAGAGCGAATGCAGGGAGGGCGCCACCACTCACCAAAGAGGGGCTGCTCCGAGAGAGGGAGTCCGCAGCCGCCACGTCCCCTGGCCTAGCCGGCAGTCCCGGCCTGTGCGGCAAGCAGCCCCCGTGGCAGCGCACTGCAGGGAGACAGGGAGAGGAGGGGTTCTGAGGATGAGGCTGGACTCCCAGCACCTCCCTTCCCACCCCTTCTCTCCTGTGTCCTGAGCCCCACTGACTTCCTCCAGGGCTGGGTGATGAGGGCTCTGCCCGCTTTCCCAGATCTATCATTGACTTGGGGCTCCAGATAACCCATTGCCACCTCTGATGCCCTGGATCCAGCCCTTTGAGTCTTGGGCTACCTCCTACCCCACCCCCACTTCCCCCCAACCCATATACTCCTAACAAACCACAGTCCCTCTGCTCCCACCAGACGCAGTGGGCAGGGAGCTGGCAAGCCTATACCCGCAGCTGACCAAGACTTGGTGCCCCATACAGGCAAGCACCCCAGTGAGGCAATCCCCACCCACCATCCAAGGATGCTGCAAAGAAATCCACTGGCCACAAACACCCCCAGGCCTAGCTATCTCTGTTCAGCTCTAGTGACCAACTGACCCAACCAGCCACAGCGCTCAGCCTCCAACAATGGAGCAAAGTGTCAAAGTCAAACTTAGACCAGAAAATGGCGCCGGAGCACAGCCCCAATTTGTTCTGCATTCTTAAATCAACGGAACAGGCTGGCGTTTCAAAATTCAACTTGTTCAGTGACCCCCCAGGAAGGGTTTAGTGGAAGACAACAAGGGCAGTGGGCCTCACCCCACACCTCCAGGTGGAAATGGCAGCTCAGTCGCGACAGCCCAGATGCTGAAACCCACAAGGAAGGGACATCCAAGGAGGGAGGTTTGTCTTCCAACCACACTGGAGAAAGGAGACCGGCTACCTGAAACTCAAAGCAGAAGTGGACCAGGGAGCGTCCCTGACCTCCACGCTCTCTGTGGAGTCTAAGTTAAAACAAGATCACAGTATTAACTGGGTCAGCATTTCTTGAGTACTTCCTAACTGCTACGCCCCTTACCTGTATGAGCTCATTTATTCCTCACAAGAACTTTATGTGGCAACTAGTATAAGCTCCATTTCACAGGTGAGAAAGTTGAGGCACAGAGGTAAAGGAACCTGCCTGAGTTCACATGCCTGTTTTAACCCACATCTCGCAAGTTCCCCACAACCCACGCTCTTTCCCTCTAAGATCTGACTTTCTGTTCCTCCACCTGACTTGTACATGGTCTTCAAACATGCATTCGATTCGTGTTCCCAGCCCATTTGTGAATGGACATGAGAGAGACCGGGTATTAGAAGGGGGCAGACAGATGATTGCCAAGACTGAGGGCGTGTTCCTTCCCTTTGCTGTCTGGTCTTGTTGATCGATTGGCTCAAGGCTGAGGGGGCAAACTCATGTGCTTTGTGAATATTCTTCCCACTCCCACCATTTGGCATGAGTTCTTCGGGGGTGGAGCAAGTGGGTCCTCATTTCCCAAACGTACAGCCCTGCCTGGCTCAGCTGACCCAACTCTCAGTACCACGTTGTTCCTTACAACGCCCTGTGGGAGGTCAGGGTCCTCACTCCCATTGTTCAGATGGAGAAATTGAGGCTCAAAAACTTAAGCATACATGCGTAAGCAAATAAGAAGTAGCAGAGATTCAAATCCACTGGGTCAGACTCTTAGGCCAGTGCTCTGCCCCTACACCATCCACTCAGCGAGGAAGAAACAGACAGAGCTGGAGCAGTCTGCTTGCCTTGGGGAGAGGCACAAAGGCTGGGCTGAGATGGCAATGGGCCAGCTGAGGCTCTGGGGCCTAGGAGTCCTGGTCTAAAGAAATTCCTCTTAGTACCTAGAGGAAGCAGTACCATGTCACCAGGTGGCAGTAAATAGGGGAAGAGCACAGTCTAGATTCTTGGGAACCTCCAACGTGAAGAGAGGAAAAAAACACAACCCTGATCACCCCCCATCTGACCCTTACCTCACCCCATGGCAGCAGAGGATGCTGGGTTGGATGAGGTAACCAGAGAAATGGCCTCTCTGCATTAACTCTGAGTCCCTTGCAAAGTGCAGGCCCACCCTGTTTAAGTGCCCCACGACGAATGTGAACCTCTGTAAAGACCATGTAGGGAATGCCATCCATAATAGTGCTAGGAAACATCTTTAAGTTTTAGGGGCCCATTCTTTAGTTGCGATGCCATTTCATGTGTTTGTACTTCCTTCGTGTTTATTCACAAACATCGGTCGAATAACACAGCACGAGCCAGACACTGCTCTAGGCACCATGGGTAAAAAAACACAAAGGAAGGGCATTCATGAAGTCCGTCCCGGGCATATGCCCCCTTTCACAGGCATTAGCTCATCTCGCCTTCATGCCAGCCCTGGGAGACTGATGCTGTTATCGCCCCACTTTACAGAAGAGGAAGCTGAGGCTCTGCAAGGTTAGATAACTTCCCCAATTTCACACTCCTGGGAAAGGGCAGAGCCAGGATTCCAGCCCAGGCACCGTGCTGTGGAGTCCACGCTCAAACCCTCCTCCCTCGTCCCTGTTCCCTTCACATTCCACCTGCTTTGGTCCCCACCAAGAGAGGAAACAGAAGCCTTACAGAGACTTAACTGTAGGATTTCAGTTCCAAAAACGGAACACCCAGGGTTTTCTGTAAAGAGGCACATCCTGAGGGGAGGAGACTGTTTCAGTTTCTTCCCTCCACTACCCCTCCCCACCCCCACTCAGAGAAACTTAAGGCAGTATTGGAAGTTGCCGCCTTTGCTAATGGATCAGAAGTAACTGAAGCATCTCGATGTTATAAACCCCAAGGAAGTGGGATTCAGGCTCACAAGACAGAGCATGGGCACCAAGGAGGGGGATGTGTTCAAAAGCCCCATCGCAGGCTATTCCCTGCCCCCTGGGAGGGCAAAGCCAGGGCATGGGAACAGGGAGATGGAGGAAGTCAGGCCCTCTTAGAAATGTCTCCACTCCCTTGCCAGCCTGGCAGGGCAGGGGCCAGGGCCAGCCAAACTTCCTTGGTATGCTAGAGGCATGTGCCCTGGAAACGAGAGGCTCTGGGACCAGGTCCCATTGTTCCCAGAGGAGCTTTGTCCACTGCAAGGGACTCCTTCCTCAATGCCCTCGTCCTTCCGAGCCAGACTGTGAGCCCTCCCTGAGCGTCTAGCAGCTGCTGGCATGGCCTCCCTCCACCTCTGGTCAATTGAAATCCAGGCAAATCTTAGACCCTGAATCTGTAACTTCTGTTGGAAGGCAGGGGAGTTGGTGAACTTCCACTCCCAAGAGAAAGCTCAAATTTCAGTGTCATCCACCTTTACACGAGGGCACAGATTTAGGGCACAGTGGAGAGCTATAATTTACAGCTAAGAGCTCAAGCCATGGAACCATACCCACTTAGATGTCACTTAGCAGCTGTGTGGACCGGGGTGATTCAATGTCTCTGAGCCTCAGTTTGCCCACTTGTAAAGTGGGTATAACCATAGTAGTGGTTGTAAGAATTAAAGCACTTAACAGCATTTAGTCAATGTCAGGCATAGAATACGGCACAGCCTTATGCTTGGGACTTGGGCTCTGATACCAGCCTCATTGATGGCCAGATTTCTTCATCTCTCTGGGCTTCTGATAACTTTAACAAGGCCGTTGTGAAGACGAATTAGTTAATACAGTGCCTGGCATAAAGCCCCTAATAAATGTAAGTTACTATGATCGTTATTAATGTCTTGTTTGCTTTTTGTCTAGGAGAAACGCCTCAGAACAAATCCCCACTGATTCTAGCAGTGAGGCACCCACTCTCCCTGACCCCTGTGCCCAGACCTCTGCCAGGCAGGCCCTTGCCCACTGCCCCTTCTTCCCCGGGCTCCTCTCCCAGCGCCAGAACTTTCTCAGGCTGAGCCTCTGCAATGGCTTGCCGTCTGCCCTCTAGTGGCCGAATCCTGTAGTGCAGCCTCTTGGTCCTGTGTCTCGACTGTGTTCAGAATTCCTGGCTGGTTGAATACAGCTTAACCTAAGGATGAAGCCAGCGGGAGGTGATGTTGCAAGATGCAGTGAGGTGTGATGATGACACACCTCCTCTTCCTCACCCACACACCAAGAAGCAAGCAGCAACAGGCAGCCTCACCTCATCCCGCGGGCTGCTTCTTCCTGGTCTCATTCTGCTCTGGCGGGGGAAGGAACACTAAACTGAATGTCACAGGCAGGAGTAGCCCGCCCGCAGCCTCTGCCATTTCCTGTCTGGGTGACCTTGGATTCATCCCCTGGTCTCTCTGGGCCTTAGTTTTTCCATAGATCCAGCAATTCTAAGGACCTCCCAGGTCTGACCAGGGGGGTTCTCTGATCCCAGGGAGGTCCCAAAATCCCTTCTCAAGACAGGGCCACCCTTGCTACAGGCATGGGGACCCTCTTTTGGGAGCTGGAAGACCCCAGTCATCTTCCAAGAAGATACCAGGGCTGGGTATCTGCCCCCAACCCCAGCCTGACCCAAGGCTGCCCCAGTGGGGTCCAAGAACTAGGGGCTCTGCCCTCTGATGAGTTAGTGCCACCCTGCCCCCAACTTCCTCCTCCCTCCTCCCCATGAAATCCCATGCAACCCAGTGGCCCTTAGTGGCCCTTAGCCTCTTCTCAGAAAGATCCATTTGTGCCCACAATTTTACATACACAATTAGAAGACTCCTAGACCTCCTAAAGCCCACCCATGGGTGCCTCTTCTCTTCCCCAGAGGCTTAGCCTCTTCGTTGGTAGCACTCTCCGAACCCTAAAATTTTCTTTTCAGCTGATTCTATCAGAGAAGGCTCCACAGACGTGTATATACTCATGTGGAGTATATTTATCCAAGATAAATTAAGTAAGAAAAGCTAGGGCCAGAAAACATGTGTGCAATAGTATACCACCATTTCTAATGTTTAAACAGGGGATGTGTGTATATATTTTTATATATGCATAAACAACCACTGAAAAACTTGCACTGAACTGGTAACTGGAGACTGGAGTGGGAGGAAGGTACAGTTTACATGGAGCTTTTTGGTTCACTTTGAGTTTATTAACTTTAGGGCACAAAGTGAAGCCACCCGTGCAAGAACTGGAGGACTAATGAAAGGATGGAGCCTGAAAATCATCACTGGCACCTCACTGTGCCAACTATTCTGTGCCCAGGGCAACGTCAGGCAGCTCTCCTCTCCCCCATTTTCAAGGCACCAGGGTCAAAGTCACTACCTTTCTGCTAGAATGGAGCTGTGTCTGCCCATGTGGGCCACTAAGGACAGCCGCCAGCTGGGGCTGCTGAGACAGAGGAGGAGCTGAAAAAAACGCGTGACCTCAGAGGGGACCAGGGCCGTGGGGTGCAGCTCAGGCCGGAGTTGGGAAAATTACTGCCCTCCCAGTTTTTTCTCCCTAAATACAGTTTGTGAAGCTCTGGGGTGACGGAGAGAGCCAAGGGAAAAAAATATCTGAACATCAGATTTCTAACCAGACTCAGGAGTCAGTGTGGAGGGGCCCTAAAGACTCCGGGGTCCCAGGAACTAGAGCAAGAGGCAGGGGAACTGGACAGGGAAGGAGGAGCCGGCCATCAGGCCTCTGGGACAGAGACACAGCAAGGAAATGCTTAATCCCTACGTCTGCAGTAGCCAGTGCTGATCCACCATAGCTGTTTGTTTAGTTAAAGCTAAAACACATAAAACAACAAGGTTTCTTCTTCCTAAGGAAAATGAGGTGATGAAATGAGGCAAGTGGAAAACAAAGACATGAAAGTCTAAGAGAACTAGCAGCCAGGTCAGTGTACAAGGGCCATGCCCCTTCTGGGCCACACGTAAGGTCAGAGCTACCTGACAGCCAACGGGAAAAGGGAAATAATTTCATTGAGATGTTTCGTAGGATCCACGAGATGAAGATGAAAGCATCTGCTCAAAAGATGCCCAGCTATTCCTGATACTGAGTTCAGCACAACAGTCCTCCTGAGGGGTTTCCTAGAGAGCCCTGCGCATGCGCTGACATCCTCAAGGCCCCAGGCCTACGAAGCCCAAGGACAAGTTTCCCGGGTCTGTGTTCTAGAACATCCTTCAAGGTGAGCAGTATGCTAGCACATCATTGAGCCAACGCTACCTTCTGGGGAGGTGATCTGATGGTGTCCAGCCTTAGCCTCTGTGGTCAGCCCAAGGGAGACTGGAGGTACCGGTGCTTTTCTATGGGGTCCTGCCCCATCAGCGTGAAACGCTGTGATGTCTATGGATCTGCGCCAACACAAACACGGTGTTCATCTGTGGTCTCTAGAGTCTCTGGGCCTGTGGCCTACCACAGACCCCATGGGCAGAATCAGTACATCCTTCAGGCACTGCCAGTGGGAGTGAGTTCTCACAGTCCTGGTTCCAAAGACAAGCACACAAAGAGTGACTGGTTCACCAACTTTTTTATCAGCAGCAGAGCTCCTCGGCTGCCGCTTAGGAGCTCTGGTGTCCTCACGGCAGGTCACTCCAGTGTCCATGCGTGGTGACCCTGGGGACACCCATGGGTGTCTCAAGCCTCCTTGAGGAGTTACCCACAGGCGTGGAAGGAGACAGGCTGGGTGGTGGTTGGGGACCCTCACTGTGGGGCCAGCCAGGCCTGGATTTGATGCCTGCTGCTGTTGCTTTACAGCTATGAGACCTGGAGCGGGGAACTTAACTGCGACAGGCCTCGGTGGTTCTTCTCTATGAAATGGGAAAGACCATCACAGAATCTTGCAACTATTTGGGTTGTGAGGCACCACGCTGAGAAATGCCAACAGCTTAGCACAGCGTTGGGCACACAGCAGTACCCAGGAAGTAGGAACCGTGAGGGTGATTTTTTTAGGGGATACCCTAACCTACAAACAGGCAATAGTGGCCTGGAAATGTTTAAAGAAGTTCAAACAGATGCCACACTTTCCTCCGTTGAAGCCCCTACAGCCTGTGCGCTCGGACAGACCCTTGCTGTTCACGCTACAGAAACCAGCTAATGGGCCCGCCCTGAGGAACGCGTTCCCCCACAGTGGGGAGAGTGACCGACCTCCTGGCACAAGGCGCCAGTGTGCCCAGCACCTCTCCGGGCAGAGATGAGTCAGAAGGGCCCACTTCCTTCTGACCAGTCCTACCTCCGCCTGGCCTGTGGTAGGAGGGCCCTTTCTGCCGGACACTGAGCGGAAGGCCCTGGTTTCCTGCCTTCTCTCCCCTCCCCAGCAGAGCCAGTCAGAGTCAGAATCGGACTGAGGCCCCGCCCCCTGGACACCGAGGCTTGGGCCCATCCTCCCAGATTCAAGGATGGGAAACCACCAACAGGAGCTCAAGTACAGGCAGCCGCTGCCGAAGGAGCAGGGAGCGGGGCCATCGTTCCCTGGATCCCCGCGTCTCCTGTCTCAAAGCCACCTGCATAAGGCGCAGCTGGCCCCTGGGGACGGGGGAGGGCTGGACATGCCATGCGGGGGCTCACCGTAGCCTTGGGGGTTCTAACACGGAATGGAGGGGGCTGCAGGAGTGGATACCCAGAGGTTCCCATCAAGTGGGTGCTTACTGCAGGTACCACTGCCATCTGTCACAGAAGAGGAGCAGTGAGGCCCAGTTAAGTGAGGGGGCTTGTCCAAGCACGCGCAGCTAGTCCATGGTAGGCCCAGGATACAAACTCAGCTCCGAGGATTCCCCAAGCCATTGCCCCGACCACAAAGCTTAAGCCCCCCAGCCATACCCAAGAACAAGAGCACCCCCCAGCACGCGGAGACCAGAGGTGAGGGGCAGAGAGTACCAGGGCCAAGGTGGCCACCAGGGTCCCAGAACATACTGGTGCCAACCTTGCCCTTGGCATTCGCCCTGACCCAGCCGTGGGCTCATCTAACAAACACCCATTGACCATCTGTAAGGATCAGGTCCCTGTAGTGTCAGCTGGAAGGATGGGGAGCTGCCTATGGCCCAGACTGCCCAATTCCCTGGCACACCAAATGAGCCTGTGCCATCTCACCACTTCTCAGGGGGTTCTTCCTCCCCAGCTGAATGGCAAAAAGGGATATTATCACAAAGATGAGAAGAGATAAGGGTGTAGATACACCTGGCGCAGTGTCACACCTGATAACGCAAGAGCCAAAACACACCCTGCTGCCCAGTCCCGGGCTCCGGGTCTGGCTAGGCAAGCAGAGGGAAGAGTGGGTGGTTTCATGGCCATGCAGATGGAAATGCTGAGATCCTGTGCAGCTAAGAGGACACCAAAAGATGTCTTTATTACCACCTGGACTGAAATGGTCTGGCACGAGGCACACGGTTTGGGCTCAAGGCCCAGAGAAGGCCCCCTGCTCCCTAAGCCCAGAGCTTACCACCAGCCCACAGCTGGTTATAAGGATGCCAGCATAGCTCAACCTGTCATTCCCCTCTCCCCCGGACAAGAAGCATGAAGGAGAGCCACCCCTTGGTAATACGACAATCGATGAGTATTGCTGTCCCTGCATCCACAGGGACCTCCTTAAAAGACAAGCATACATTTCACAGGCAAGAAATTGAGGCTCAAGGAGATTAAGCGACTTGCTCCCACAGCTGGGAAGTGGCCAAGCGGGGCTCTGGATTCAGACTATGGTATGTTGTATACGAGGTGCATATACAGCAAGGTGTTCACATCTCCAAGGTTCTCCCTACAGGTTTCCCTTCCTTCCCCTCCAAGCTCCTAGTACTCTTCCTCTACTGAACCACCCCAGGTAGCTCCCCTGACCCTGTACATACGTCTTAAATGGTTAGGAGCAACTCTTAGCAGGCAGTGAAACTCACACCTTAGATCCTGGGCAGCCTGGCCCTCTCTGAGCCCCAGGTTGCCAGGGAGAGGACCCTTCCCAGGGCAAGTGAGGAGCTTAAATGATATCCCCTCATGCATAATGCTCTTAGCATACTGCCTGGTACATGGAAATCACTCAGTGATACCTGTGAATGTTTGCATCATACTTGTCTGTTGTCTGCACCTGCCTGCAAAATCCATGAGGGAGAGCCCCATGGGCTCCATCCATCCCCCACTGAAGGGGCTCAGCTTGGGGCTCCCAGAGCACTGAAGGGACTCAGTGGGCGATAAGCCACTGGCTGCCACCCAGAGAGTTCCCCAGTAGAGGAAGGCTGTGCCCTGTGCCCCATACCCAAGGAGATAAGCGAGAGCATCCCGACACTTCCGGGCCCACAGCCTTCCAGCTCTAATCAAGGAGCAAACACAAGGAGGGAATCTAAACATTTAGAAAACGCGGGAACTCTGTGCCCCATGCGGCACCGTGGGGATTTACAAAGAACAAATCATGCCTGACAAACTTGATAGCTTTCTTGATAGAATTACAAGACTGGTAGATGAAGGAAATGCAGGCAGGGTAATATATCTTGATTTTTAGCAAAGCATTTGATACATCGCCTCGAGTAATCTTACAAAATTAATTCAAAAAGAGTTGGCCCTAAGCACTTGTCACGTAGCCAAAAGCAGGAGGGGGGCCCGTCCCAAGGGTCCCAGGTGGAGGGGGCAAGCCCAGGCGGGGTGGGGCTGAGGGACAGAGTTTGGGAGTGGGGGCAGGGCTGCAAAGACCAGGCACTGGGTCAGAGCTTATCTAACATCTTCATTAATGATCCTGAGAGAGGGAGTAAACAGTCCGTTAATGAAATTTGCAGAGGATATTAAATTGGAAGGTGTTGTGAACACCAATGAAGACAGCAAAGTGGTCCATAGAGACCTGGGGAGGAGAACCTTGGCAGGAAACTGTGAATATGGGGGATGGGGAGTGGGGAGATGCTGGCCAGTATCTGGGGCTACCTGGAGAGCCGAGGAAGAGGGAAGGGCATCCCCAGGGCTGGTGTGGAGCTTGGGTTCTGGCCAAACAGGCAACCCCAGGAATCTCAGTTTTCCCATCTGTAAAATAGAAGGGCTGGCAGATATCAAGGATGCTTTGTACCTCTGAGAGCTGGTAGTGATGGGAGCTTGGTGCCGAATTCCACCTTATGGAAGGGGAGGAGGCGAATAATGACACTAAGAGGAGGGGTTGTCTGCAGGCCAGGGAGGAGAGGGCCGCAATGGAGAGAAGGCCTAGTGAGGGAGACTCCCGCTGAGCCATCACTATCACCTGGAATGTCCCTGAGCCAGGTGCTGCTGGGCTAAACCGCAGTGGGCAGGCCCCTCTCCCAGGTGGCTGTGGGCACGGGAGCCTGGAGCCTGTCTAGACCAATAGGGTGTGCTGGGAACCCTTGAACAACAGGGGTTTAACTTGGGGGAAGGAAGGGGGCAGAGTCTGTTATCTTTCTGGAGAGGTCCTGGTCCTACCTTGGCAGATCATCAGGAGGGCAGATCATCCAGCCAAGGGAACAAGCCTCTCCAGGATCAGGGAAAGTTGCCCCATCTCAATCCCTTTTCTCTGTCCTCAGAGCCAGGACCTCGCCTGGCCTAATCCCAAAGGGGCTTGCCCATCCATCTGGACTTGGATTTGTTCCTACAAGTTCCCTAGACAGGTGGGGTCTGAACAAGAGCCAGGGCTCCCTAGCATGGTCCCAGGCCCCCAACAACCTAAAAAAATGCTCTGTGGGAGGAAGAAATGCATAGCTGGTTGCCAGCTGGGGGTGTACCGGGCCCGGCTGCTGGGGATGGCTCTTCCAAAGCAGGAGGCCAGCCCTGCCAGATGTCAAAACCACCTACCAGGACAAAGAGGATGGATCCAGGTGAACATGCTGGGATGCTCCTTCCAACCCCCCTGAATTAATAATGACACTTATTGAACACTTATGACTTTGTTCAGAGTGAGTTCCTCGTATTAATGCAATTGACCTTCACAACAGCCCTGTGAGGTAAGTGCTCTTTTCCCCAGTTCACAAGGGAGAAACTGAGGCATAGAGTAGCACTCAGGAGCCCTGGCACCTAGCCAGAAGGCGCATGGGAGAAACAGCATCCTTCTAAGAGCCACAGGGGTAGCTGAGCAGCTTCTGGTGGGGGGAACCCAGTGGGTGGGGGGAGGCAGCCCCTCCTATAGGGCCCGCAGAGCCTTGTCCAGCCTCTTCCTGCCCCCCTTGAAGGGAGTTGGTCCAACTCCTGCCACACTTGTGGAGCCTGATTTTTACTATATGTTTCCCTCTCCCCCACCACCGCTACACCAAGTCCTCCGAACAAGTCTGTTTCCATGGAAACCATACAGTGACTCAGGGCTTCGGGACCTTCTCTGAACCAGATTATGAATATCAAATGCTCCCTCCCCACACCCCAATGCAGAGTGAGTTGGAAAAGTAGAGACCCACAGTGGGCAAGGGAGGGAGACAGGGATATGGGCAAGGAGAACCAGCACAGGTGGGGGGAGAGGGGCACAAGCCGAATTCTCCAGTGAGAGCCTGGCATCTGGGCCCCCTGCAGACTTGGTGGAGCACAGATGGACACCTCCTCCATGTGTGCGCAGCCAGCACACACACCTCCATCAGCACCATCAGCACCAGCCCTCGCATGGATCTAGGGCCCAGTGGGTGACGGCAGGGGGGTAAAGGGGCTGTCTCTACATTTCTCCTAACGGGGGCCTCACAGGGCAGAGGTGGCTGAAGGGCCAGGGAGAACAGAAGCTGTCTGCAAGAGGAGCTCTATTTCAGATGCCAAGGAGGAAACCTCTGGCCAAAAACATTGCAATATTCAGCACAGAGGGAAATTTGGATTTTAGGGGGGAACTGTGTTTCTGCTTTGAGATGAGGATAGGTGTTAGCCTATGTGCCAGGAGGGGGACATGGCCATGATTTCAAAACCAATCCTTCAGGATTGCGGGAGGGTTGGCGGGGATCATTAGCAGAGACATCCTCTCACTTGTCCCCTGCCCTGGTCTGGCCAAGGGCCACTCACCTGCCCTGATTGGGGACAAAAGCAGGGAAATTAAAGTTTGCAATGATAGGTTCCTGGCCTCCTGCAGGGGGGGTAAGTCCCCAAAATTCACCCGCTCCTTTCCCTGGTAGTTCCCTGAAGACCCAGGAGGGAGAAGGAGAGAAAAGGTTGGAGGCTTGATACCTCCCTGGTGAATCCAATGTGTGAGTCATGACGGTGAGAGCGCTTGGAAAAAGAAACAGGGTCATGGTAATGCCTGTCCTCAGCTTCTGGGGACTGAAGCCTGGGAGCTGCCTGCCCAGGTAGGGTCTCTGCCTGAGACAAATGGCCCCACCTCGAGGGGCTGAGGAACACCCCCCCCCCCCCCAGGACAGCTACTTGATACCTTGGTCACCACCTGCTTGTCTCTTACACCTACTGGTTCTTTTGGCTTGCCAAAGCAGCTACCTCCGAGGCAGGGTGCCCGCCTCCTGCCCTCAATTCCTAGGTCACCTCTGTCCCCTACCCCTCCCAGATCTTAGAAAGATGTTTGTCCTTGACTGGACATCCACCTTCCCATCTCCCACCTCTACCTCTAGGTCAATGGTTTTACTCATTCTCTGGCACCTGGACTCCTAGGCAGCCCTTCTCAGGAGCCTCCCACTTAGGAGCAGTGTTTAAGTCCATCGAGGAAACCTGCACCAGAGGTAAGAAACCCAATCCTGGGAAAGGGCAGGTCCCGGGTGGGAGGAGAGGACACCCTGTGGCTTCAAAAACAAGCCACCAAGATGCCACCCTAGAAGAACCCTCAGGTCTTACCATTTAACCCCTAGCTCCCTGGCCAGGGCTACTCTGGGCCGTCGGTATGAAAACAGGTATTGGGTTCCCAGAGCCTAGGAAGGGCTGCTCCCTGCGTGCTACCCAGAGAAGAGCGGGAGGCTGGTGCTGGCTTCCCGTGGGGGCTCTGCACCATCTGGGGACCCGGGCACCCACCGGGAGCCAGCTCATCGCAAAGTGTTCGGGCGAGTGCGGGAAGGCGGCTGGGAGCGGGAAGCCGAGGGCAGCCCCCTGCTTCTGAGTGCAGTCCTGATGTGGAAAGTTGGTGCAGGCGCGGGGACCTCAGGGTCTCGCGGCGCCTCCGCAGCAGCCCGGAGCCTGGCGCCTCGGGGCCGCCGCGCGTCTCAAGTTTGCTGTCCGCCCCGAGTGGGGGCGGGGCGGGCCGGGGTGATCGCGCGCTCAGCCGCCAGCAGCCCGGAGAGCCC
Organism: Aselliscus stoliczkanus; assembly: GCA_033961575.1. Taxonomy (NCBI): domain Eukaryota; kingdom Metazoa; phylum Chordata; class Mammalia; order Chiroptera; family Hipposideridae; genus Aselliscus; species Aselliscus stoliczkanus. The sequence goes on from CM066736.1 coordinate 122,261,706, forward strand.
CGTCCTGCGCCCAGCGCGCCCCTGTCCTCGGCCGGCCCCGCGTCGCCGGCAGCGACTCGCCCGAGCGGAGGGGCGCCTCCCATGGCTCCCGAGCCCCTCCCGGCCGCTGCGGCGAGTGTCCGCTCCCGCCCGCCCTGGGGCCCGCCGGGCCCCGCCGATACCTGGTCGGGGGCGCACCAGGAGCCGCTGCAGCGCCCCGCGCCGGCGCCATCCTCGGGTCCGGAGTCAGGCTCGCCCCGGGCCGGCGGGCGGCGGCGGCGGCGGCGGCATCCTCCGCCTCCCGCGCCTTCCTCCTCGGCCTCCCTCCTCCCGCCTCCTCCACCGCCTCCGCGCGCCCCTCACGGGCCCCCGCTCATGGCCCGGGGACGCGAGGCTGGGGCGGCCCCGCGGACGGAGCGCGCTCTCTGGGGCAGGGCGTGGGGCCGGGGGCCGGGGGCGCGGGGCCGGGGGCCGGGACCCAGAGCGCCGCGGCCGCAGGCGCCGGAGTCTCACCGAGCGCCCGCCCGCCCGCCTGGAGTCCTGAGCCCGGAGCAACAGCGGCGGCGGCTACCGCTCCGACCGAGCGGCTGGCGCTGCGGTCCCGGCTCCACCCCCACCCCCCAGCCGCCCGCCCCTCAGCGGCCGCCCGCCCCTGCTCTGCCTCGCCCCGCCCGCGCGCGCCCTCCGCCCCCCAAGCCGCCCTGCCTGCCTTCGCCCCCCGCGCTGTCCCAGCCACCAGCGCTCGGACACCCCCTCCGCCAGCCGGCTCCGGTGCCAGTCCCCCTGAGGGGAGCCACACCCACACCCCGGGACTGGGAGGACGCAGGCCGCCCACTGGCACCTCTCCTGTACCCTCCCTGCCTGCCCGCCCCAGACCACGCTCGCCGAGGGCCTTCGGCCTGAGGGCCCCCGTCGGGAAGTCCGGCTGGAGCCCCAGCTTAGCCCCAGGCCCAGCTGGCCTCTACCCCTTCCCCAGGCAGCGCAACCGAGGGACCCCAGGAGGCAAACACTTTCGGTGCCCATACTCCAACACACACCCCTAGCCCATCCACACACACACACACACACACACACACACACACACACACCCCTAGCCCATCCACCCCACCCCACCCATTTACTTTCCAGGTGTGGCAATGAATCCAGTTGTGCCTCTTGGGCAGGGTCAAGGGCTGGCTTAGCGGGGCGTTAGAGTGGATTTGCTGGCAGGCCATCTTTCAGGCCAGTCCTCTACCCTGCCCACCCCCTTCCTACCAGGCTGTCCTCTGAGGTGGAAATCTGGAGCCACTGCTGCCCTCCTGTAGGGAGAACTGGCAGCACAGCCCTCAGGCTGAGCACCTCAGTCCTTCATTTTTGCATAAATGTTGACAGCATCTCCCACAGGCCAGGCCTGCATGGGCACCAGGGACTCCTTGGTGACAAAACAAACAGACCCCTCTCCTCCCAGAGTGTAGTGGAGGAGAAGCAGGGTAAACAGGTAGAGAACACAATGTCATCAGTGGCCCCTGGGCTGGAGAGGACGCAGGAAATCCCAGTTCTGCCATTCCCTCCAACTGTGCCGGGGCTGGCCACCATGGAGGCCTGCTTCCTCACCTGGAAGATGGGGATACTGGTCCTCACCGTACAGGGCTGCTGTTTCTAAAACCCCAGATGGGAAAATGCATGTAAAGCACCTGATAAGTGCTTAATAATTGCGCAGTGTTGTTCACTGTTATTGGCTGACTGGTGTTCAGGGTAGCCAGAACGACCATTCGCTCACTCACCCAGAGGAGAATGTGGCTTCTGTGCTCCTCTGGAGGACTTGAGACTCAGGCCATCAAGTGTCTCTCTCTCTGCCCAGAACCGGATGGTACGAAGGCCCCTGCTGCCAGGGTCCCACCAGACCACATGGTCATTTATCTTGGTCACAATTGCAAATTTGTAATTATTGACTCCCCCCCGCCCATCATTCATCGGGCGGCGGAGGATCTCCATTAAGCCACAGTGTGATCCAATGTGACCCAACTGTGTTTTCCTGTTGTGGTAGCAGCAGCCTGGCCCCAGCCCTACCCAGCCCTCCACCCACCACAGCCTGAGTGGTAACACCAGTCCTCAATTCTGACTTCAAGGTGACCAGATCTGTTTCCCCACCTGCCCTCCAAGGAATGGCAGGGCTCTGAGACGCCTAACAAGAGTGCTGACCTGCCAGAAGGAAAGACTTCGCGTTTCAAAATCCCATTTGTCGGGCCGGGCCGAGTGGGTCAGTTGGTTAAGAGCTCGCTCAAGAGTGTGAGCTGAGCTCTGAGCAACAGCAGTTCGATGCCCAGCCTGAGCTGAGCTGCCTCTATGCTGCCAACAAGTGGCAGGATGGCTCAGCTAAAAAAAAAAAAAAAAAAAAAATTGGGCCGGCCGAGTGGCGCGGTGGTTAAGTGCTGGCTTTGGAAGCCAGCAGCCCCGGTTCAGGTCCCACATATGAGGGCCAGTGACACTGCCCTCAAAAAAAAAAAAAAAATCCCATTTGTCCCTCCATAGAAAACCAACCTCTAACAGCGCAGAGCTGAGTCACCAGCACCTTCCCTTTCACCCAGAGCTAATTCCTCCCCAAGTCTTCAGCCTGACAAGAATAGTCAGGGTTTAGAGAGCACTGTCTCTATCTCGTACTCTCAGATCCAGGGCCCCCATTTTTCAAACTCTGGTGTATTTCAGGTGGAGAGGAGGGAAATGTACATCTGGCAGACACGAAAAGATTGGTGTGCTTGTAATGTAAAGACAGAGTGGAATTTGGAAATTTTTTTGCTTTTTAAGAATATCTAAACTCTAAAAATAGACAAAAGGCCTGGTTTTGGGAATACAGGGATTCTGTTTCCAGTTCCCTGGAATCTCGCAGTTGACAAGCACAAGTGTTTCGTGAGCATCTACTGTGGCAAATGTTATAAGAAAGAGAGGAGGGAGAAAAACAGGAGTAGAAAGGCCTTTGCTCAGAGAATTTCGATCCCACACAATGAAGTGGCCAAGGGCAGTTGCCGCAAATGTGATGCGCTATAAAAGACATAACCTTAGGATCCGAGGAAGACGGAGCCTCTGAGAGTCGTTCAGGGAAGGCTTCCTGGAGGAGGCAGTTAAAGGGAGGCTTGAAGGATGGCTAGGGTTTAAAAAGGCAAGAGAGCAGGAGAACCTGGAGAGGAGACAGCAGCCAGATGGAGCTTATGTGTAGATAATAGGAAGATTAATATTAATGGCAAATGTTTGGGGGCTGACCCTGTGCCAGGCACTGCGGTATTTGTTTTGTGGTGGTTATTTTGTTGAACCCTTAAAAAAAAAAAAAACATATGAAGGAAGTATTATCATTTCCGTTTTACAGACGAGGAAACTGAGAGCCAAACAGATGAGGCAGCTTGCCCAGGTTTGCAGAGCTGATGAGCAGCGGAGCCAGGATTTGAGCAAACAGCCTGGCTCCACACACTAACCTCTCTACTGGGACCTGTTTGGCAGCCTGACGCTAATGGGGGTGCCTGACAGGAGGAACAGAGCTCCAGTGGTCTAGGGAGGACCGTAGCAGGAAGTAGGACCTTCAGAAGCCCCCATACAGAGGGAGGTCCTGGAATGGAACCCCCAGGCCCTCCTGGGGAATCTAAAGTGAGGCATTCCTTCTTCTCCCCACAGCGGACAGGTCCCTGGGGTATTTAGAAATTGGTTAAGGGATTTGGGACTCAGTATTTCGGCTTTTTAATATCTCTCACTTGTCCATGCTGTGGCGGTCTGTGCCACCCACCTTGTTATTTCAGTCGGTTCTGGGAGATTGATGGCCCCGGCTTTGATTTAAGATCTGTGGCTGCAATCCTCAATTTCCCCTGTCTCATGGGGGGACAATGACAAGGCAGTGAGCATACAGAGGATGGCTTCTGGCTCTTCCCAAACTTCAGGCCTGAGAGCCCACAGCACCTGTAGAGAAAGTTCCAACCAGAAAAGCCCGGGCAGAGGCAGCCAGGCCCTGTGAGCCTGTCCCCTGGAGTCTCAGTTTCCCTACAGATGATGTGACAAAAGCACGGCCGAGAAGGCCTATTCAATGATAGGGTTGGAGGAGGTGAACGAACTCCCTCATTTCATAGATGAGCAAACCAAGACCCAGAGAGATTAAGCCAGTTACCCAAGGCCACACAGGAAGTAAATTGAACCTTCAGCTGGGTCTCCAGCTTTTGCCGGGAAAAGAACTCCTGCATATCTTTTACTCCCCAATTCTGCCCTGTTTTGGATGAATTCTTGTTCTGGATGAATCAAGGGACTTTTTTGGTGGTTGAAATAAAACAAAAATTTTATAAACTTACCTCAGGTCACATACTGGACTAGTCACTGCGATGTACATGATCCCATTTCTTCCCCATAAGATCTCCGTGGGTCACTGGGGCCGGAGATTGCCACGCTTGGCCAGCTCCTGGATTCAGACGACCATATCATTTTCGCCAAAACCCCAGAATTTCTGTACTTGCCCTTTCTTGCCCTGTCAGGTCCTCAGCCAAAACCCCTTGAACAGTCACCTTACTGTCCCACTGACAAGGGTTTCTGTGAACCCTCCAAAAAGATGTTGCATTGCTCCCAACCCAGCCTATCAGCAGCAGTCACCTCTGGCCATCTGTCATGCTTGTCTCTTGTCTGAGAACTTGCCAAAGGCCACAAGGCTACTTGAAATAATACCCTTACTCCCACTCCCTGCCATGCCTCCCTGGTTATGGCCCTTTGGGAGAAACTAACGTCCAGGCCAATGACGAGTCCTGATGCTCCCATAGCCTCAGTCCTTGGGCTACCAGAGGCCGAGAGAGAAACATTTTCGTTAACACAGGGGCCCTAGGTCCCCAGGCTCCCAAGACCTCTCTATAAAGAGCTTGTCTGCAACCTCTAACCCCTGGTCTCAAACGTAAGCCAAGGGGCCGTCAATGAGAGTACAGTTCCTGCCTTATTCATTCTCTTCTTAGAGTCACCCAAACAGACAGTCCCTCTCCTTCCCCAGTTACAAAACTAAGTGTCCTAAGTAAATCACAGGATATGCCAACGAATGTTGGTGGATGGGAGGAAACAGAGAAACTAAGTGATTTGCTTCTGGTAGTACCTAAGCCACAACATACTGGCTGCTCTGACCGGCCCAGATACCCCAGGGTTCTGGACCTTCCGGGCCTCACAGGTGGGGGGCAGGGTGGTCCTCAGCCCACTGAAGCCGGCCCCATCCCATCTTCCAGGCTCCATCTTCTTTCCTCTGGCCTCACGTAGTCTAGCCCCCATCTTGCTAAGGCAAGTCTCATTCATTCAAGCCCCCAAAGTTTCAGGGAGGAGGGAGAGGTCAGAGGGGTCATTGTCTACTTCCTTCTGAGGAAGACGCCTGCTCCAGCTGCCCTCTGGGGAAGAGATCTAGCAGAGAAGTTGACCTTCCCTAAGCCACTCTGCTGGCCATTGCCACAATCGCCCTCTCCTCCCCACCAGAGGCCCAGGCTGAGGAAAATCAAGGGGTGCTCTCAGACCCAACGCCTGCCCCAGTGTTTTCCAGAGCCTGCCTTCTGGGAAGTGGAGAGGTGGCCACAGGGCCTGTGTTTATCTGGAGGTGACTTCCGCCTCAGGGTTCCACCCGGCCATAGAGCCGTGAGGAGACGGACAGACTGACCAAAGGCAAACAAGGCTTAAGACGGCCACATACCCTATGTCTAAAAATAAGATACAGTGAAGAGCTCCCAAGCGCTGGGCTGGGGAGGTGGTAGGAGTTGGGGGCGGACAGAACAGAATTGTGGGCTGCAATTAAAACTCACATCATGGGTAATTCCCAGCCCCCTGTAGGGCTGTTTCCATGGCAAGGGAGGTTGGCCCAAAAAAACAGGCTCCTGGCAGGGCTGGGCTCCCTCCACTGCTCCTGCCCACAGAAGCCTCAGCCCCTGGATCAGACAGTTCAGACCAGGGTACATGGTCCAGCGCAGAATCTGGCATGGGACAGGTAGAGGCCCAGGCTCTGTGGGACAAGTGCCCAAGCTGGCAGCAATAAGTAAAGAGGGACAGAGCCTGGGCCCAGGGAGCAGCTAATGGCATGTCCTGGGACTTAGGGAGGCCACCAGGACTCTGGCCCAGACTCTAGGGACATGGGAGCAGCTGAGAACTGTAGTCTGGTCTCTTAACTGAGACAGGGAGAAATCAAGCCCCCAGGAAGCCTGTATCCTAGTCTGGTAACCCCTTGCCCCCAGGTCCCCCCCTCCATCCCCTCAACCTGCCTCTGAGCCAGCCCCTCCCTGTTCCGCCTCCTGCCCTCTCACCCCTTACCTGCCCTCATCCCATATCCTCATTACCTCTTACTCATGGGATTTGCCTCTTGTTGGTACCCAAGGAAACCCCTTTCCTGGCCCAGACACATTCCTGTTGGAAGATGGTGACAAGCAGGGTGACAGCAGGCATTGCACTGCATCTCACAAGAGGGCATTGGAAGGCATAAGGTCAAGAAATAATTGTCAAGGCTGTCCCTAGGCCTCACCTCTAAGGAATCCTGGAGACGGTCAGGAGGCCTACAGACCGACCTTCCATGCCAGTACATAGAAGTCCCGCACTGGAGAGTCCTGCCCAAGGCAACCAGAAGGCCTGCCTCCTGGGCCAGTGCCCAAGGTGTGAGCTGCCTAGCAGGGGAGGCGCTTCTAGGTGGATCCCTATGGCCAGTTTTCTCCCCCAGACTCACCGGCAGCCCACATTCATTCACCCAGGAGGGAAGAAGGGATAGGTACGTATTCAATGTCCACTTCCCTTTTCTCACCTTGTCCCCATTCCTCCTCTGCCCCCAGCCTCTCAGCTCAGAGTGCACCATCTGCAGGACCCCTGCCCCTGGCATTCAGGAGCCAGGAAGCCACATGGAGAGTGGCAGGTATCCTCTGATTTCTCCCTGCCCAACCCGAGACCAAACTAGGACTCTTTCCTTCCGCCCTCTGGGGAAGGAGGGGGAGTGGGTGTCCTGCCAGGTGTGGTCAGCCCTTGGTCAGGGGCCCATGGCTACCTCCCACTGGACAGCTCAGCCCTGGTCAATGGCGCACCGACTCTGGGAACTCAGCCCAGGAACAATGGGGCCATTCACGCAGCCCGGGCTTTGCACAATGACCCTCTTGGTCTATCTCCACGGCTAGACGGTGAGTGAGAGTGAGAGAGAGAGAGAGAGAGAGAGAGAGAGAGAGAGAGAGAAGAGAAAGAGAGAGAGAGAGAGAGAGAAAAGAGAGAAAGTGTGTGTGTGGAGAGAGAGAGAGGGAGAAAGAATGAGAATGTGGAGGTAACTGGAGAGCCCACGCAAAGGCAGGAAAAAGAGACTTATTTCTAATAATCCTGATATCCATCCTTTGTCAGACAATTACTATGTGCCTGGCACTGTACTAGGTGCTTGCATTGTCCTTATAACAAGTGAGTCAATTCCAACATTCCACACACACCCCATTTTAAAGATAAGAAAACTGAGGTGAGTTCATAGAAGTCAGAATAACAGTAACTTCTTGGTCTATCTCCATGGCTAGACGAGGGGATTGACTGGGAAGGGGCATAAGCAAACTTTCCTGAGTAATGGAAAGTTCTCTGTTTGGGTGGTTCACATGGGTGTATACAAGTACATGTGCAAACATTCATTGCGCTGTGCACTGAATACATGCATTTTGTTGTTATGTAAATTATATTTCACTAAAAAAAAAATGATGGTCTATCCATAGAATGGAATATTACCCAGCTGTAATGAAAGACTAAGGCAGCTTTTTATATATTAATATAAATAGATTACCCCAAGATACACTGTTAAGTAAAAAAGAATGATGTACAAAACAGTATTTTCCAGATAGTATGCAAATACATATATTAAAATATTGTCTATACATACCTGCTTGTGTGTGTTTAGACTATCTCCATACAGACACACACAAACCATGGCTGCCTCCGGGAAGGGGCACCCCACTGCTGGACGCACAGACTGGAAAAGACTTTCCACAATATATACTCTTTTCTTAACCATGGGAGTTATTATTCAAAAAATAAGTGAAATTAAGACAATAAGTGAATGCTTGAACTGCCAATTCCTGAGCCATTCCGTCCATTGTTTCAGTGCATTTAATTCCAAAATCACACAGCCTCTCTCCACTTCCCCACCCACCTCTAGCCTGTCTCCCTTTCTCAAAGCCAGCCAGACTGCATCTGGCCACTGCTGCCCAGCTGGGGAAAGTTCACGGCTAGGCTCCACGAGGGACCATCCAGAATCCATGGTGTCCTGAGGATCAGGGGGCTGGGCCAGGGCTGGCCCACCGTGAAGGGAGTGGGTGCCTCACCCAGGCCCTCCAGCCGAGGGTGGCTGTCCAGGTCTCTGCCTAGCCCACGGCTCCTCACTCTATTATCCCTGCTGCTCTCCTCTCTACAGCATCTCCAAGCAAACCCAGCAGGTCCCCGGCCGGAAGGCCAAGAGGTGTGGCCAGAACAGCTGTCCTACTTGGCTGGGGAGGGCCGCGAAAGGCAGCGGTCCTCAGAGGAACGCAAGGCTTTAGCTCACTGCAGCTGAGCATGTGCTTCTCGAAATGCACCAACTTGTTGTCAAGTCCTGGGTTCAAACCCCAACTCTGCCATTTCCTGGACATAGGACCTCAGACGAGTGCTTCATCTTTTTTGCACCTGTTGTCTCATCTACAAAATGAAGACGATGACATGTCCCTTCCAGGATCATTGTGAGGAGAAATGGGACACTGGGGAGCCTGGGCACTAGGCCTGGAGCAGCGCAGGAGTGACTCAGAAAGCAGCACTCACCACCACCGAGGATCATCACCTAAACAGAGGTTTGTATAAAAGTCTATGAAGGGCCTCACAGAAGGGAGTGACTAAGAGAGAGGACCCACCATGGCTCCAGATCCCTTCTGGGTTCCTCCCTACACCAGGTTGTCAAGAAAGTGGAGCATATTGACAGTCAAGAAGGGTTCCAGGATGTCTCGGGGCTTGGAAACCTGGTGTCTAAGTCTCAGGGCCAAGAGGCAGACAGGCTGGTGGGGCACCGGGTCTCCAGTAGTTATCACAAGGAAGAGCACCAGACAAAGACGGCACGAGTTCGGGCAGGACAGATGTCAGCACAGCATCTTAGTGCCTCCTACCTGGCTTTCCTTATTTGATTAGATCCCCACAGCTTTGTGCTAGGGGTAGGCAAGCCCTGCATAGACACCTCTTCTGCACAGGGTGTTAGAACCCGTGGCTGAGGCTGACCTGGCCCCGTCTGTCCTGGAGACTAAATTGCTTTGGACAAGTCACTGAAACTCTGAGCCCCGTTTTTCCTACAGATAAGGATCACCCATACTGGGCGCTTTATAACATGTATAACAGCCCTGATGGTCAGCAGCGCCCCTATTCCCTCTCTCCTGGAGGAATCCCTGTAGGAGGCAGAGTCTGTTGCCCTCTGCCGCCTTCACTCAGGGACATTGAGGATCACCTTCGCGTACACACCTTATGCTGGGCACTGAGGAGACCACAAGAAACAGGCAGGAGCCCCGTCTTCAATAAACCCGTATTCCAGTTTGGAAGGGGCACGGCAGAGACAGGCTGGAATGTAAGGGAAGAGGCCACATGGCGGAACTAAGAGAGAGCTAAATACCCTGGAAAATAAAGAGAAAGGTTCATTCTGCCAGGAAGGGGGTCCCTTGCAGACCCCAAGTCCCCTGACACAGGTCTGCCCTGAGTGTCACATCAATGGGGCATGTCATCCTCAGGGCAGCTGCAAATGAAGCAGAAAGGTGGGACAGATAATACTACCTCCTTTTCCAACAGAATACACTAAGGCAAGGCTGTCCGATAGGGCAGTCAGCTCAGCGCTGAAAGGGAACTTAGAGCCCCTGCTCCTAGGACAGACTGCTTCCCTGTACTCCAGTGGCCACGCGGTGCACCCCACCCAGGACACAGCCCCACCCAGGATGCCTCCCCAGGTCACTGGCTGCACCCACCTCCTCCTTTGTGTAGGTGAGAAACTTCCCACCACTCAGTCATTTCTTACTGGTGACAGCTGTAGGCAGTCCCTCCTGCGGAGTGGGGTGAAAGTGTCCCCCCAGACCCTAACACAGCCCCACCTCTCACTCTTCGCCACCCTTTGCTCACATCCATATCAGGAATGGGATCTCCAAAAGACCATAGTTATGATTATCTATTCATCAAGCATCACTGAGAGGCCATCGCTGGGCCTAGAGCCTGAGAGGCGGGTGGGATACACTCAGAGTTATTTCAGCCAGCCCATCCAGTTTTCGGGGCATTCCAGAAAAATCCCCCCTGGAAGCAAGTTATCTCCGTCTCTCTCCAAAGTGGTTCAACCATTATTGCTCAACCATTTTCTAAGCAGGCCCAGAATACATCTGTCCTAGAAGGGTGTCTTCACATTAATCACTAGCTCCTCACCCTCTAACAGAAAGACATCGTCTTAAGGGGCAAAATCTTCCACTTGCAGCCTGCAGGGCCCTGGACCAGACTGTGGAAACAGCAAAGAGACCCATTCCAAGGTACTGAGTGCCCCCATGGCACCCCATCCAGCTCCTCAGGCCGGAGCGGTTGGACTGTCAGAGCAGGGGGGCACCGGCTGTACTGTGAGGGGGAAGAGAGGGCTGGAGAGCCCCCGGCCTGGGGTCTCGTTCCTGGGGCAGAGGGATAACGTAAGGATCCTGGGACCCAAAGGAAGAATACTGAAATAGGGTCCCTGGGGATGTTTTCCGGGGTATACACATTTACTTCCACCCAATGAGCAGGTGGGGACCTAACTCAAGAACCTGGTAACAAGGATAATACTGTCCCAAACCTCTTTCCACTGCCCAACTCCAGGGGAGCCCCGATTGACACTGTCTATAATACAGGAATATGTTGGGGGTAGGGAGGGATTCTGTTAGACTGCAAGAACAGCCTTCTGACTGTAGCCTAAAACAAGACACCAAGGGCCTGCTTAAAAAGTGACTTTGACCCAAGACCCTCAGCCTGGTCCAAGCCTCCTCATCAGGCATGGTTTTCTGAGTCAGTCCCGGCTGGAAGGCAGAGGGATGCTTTAGAAAGCTGTTCCCCTTGGGGAGGAAGCTCTCCCAACAAGGAAGCAGAGAAACAGTTGGCTTGACTCACCACTTCTCTGGGCCTCCCCATTTTAAATGGGGACAGTCATGGTACATACCTCCTTGGGTTGTTGAGAGGAGCAGAGGAAATAAATGTATTAAACAAACCATTTAACAAAGTAACAAGCACAGAGTAGACACTCAATAAATGCCAGCTATTATTATTACCATGGCTTTAAGTCTGCCTAAAAAGGGCCCCTCTGCCACCTCTCCCCTACTCCCCCCTTCCCAGTTATTGGCTCCCTTACCAATAATGTTGTCTACTCAGCCTTCCAAAAATATGCAAAACACAAAACTTCTGGGGTTCTGGTATGGGACTTCAGGCCTTGCTTGGAGATGTGCAAAGCCCTTGGAGCCAGAAGTGGGGAGGAAAGGAAAAGGGAGCGAGGGGTCTGGGTCCCCAAGGACAGCTGCAGGCAGCAGATAAGGGCCAGAGTCAGCCACAGAAGGAGCTGAGTAAGCAGAGCAGGGCTCAGACAGATGTGTGCCAGGGAGACTGAACGAAATTAGAAGACCAATCAAAGCGGGAAGGGGGGGGGGGCAACACGGAGGCACCCCACAGCACCGCAAGTAGAGGACCTTTTTTCGCATCTGTCTTACAGGGAAGGAAAAAGAAAATGAACTTTGACCAGTGGGGAAAATGTTAAGGTTTTCCCTTAGAGAGAAATGTCAGCGCCCTCTGCATGGGACCAGAGAACTAGGAGGCCTGGTGACAGGTTCAAGTCCAACCTGGAAGGACATTTCCAGAGCTTCTCAGTCAATCCCAATTCTTACCACACCCTCAACCACCTCTGGCCCCTCCATTCCCAGCTCTTTCCTAGAGGAGGCAGGAGACGAACTCTTCAGGCACACTCTTGAAGATTAGGGCATGTTTGTCCCTGTTCCCAACCTCTGGGACAACACAGTGACCTCAGGGGCTACTGATGGGCTGACAGTTCCCCAGAAGGCCAAACCCAAACAAAACCCCATTTAACATGCTAAGCAACTCAGGGGTCTGAATAAACCATGGGCAAGCCTCCATTCACCCTCCACCTGCTTTTTTAATACTGGCTTGAGCAGTCTGGCTTTGAGCACTTGTTCCACCCTGGGCTGATTCTGACATGGGTCATAGGCTGGCCCTCAGTAAGGGCGGAGTCTGCGCTGGCCCACTGCTCTTCTCCATCACCTCCTGCTCCGGACCACCCTGCCTCATGTCACTACAGGTCCCAGAGTCTGCTCTGATACCTCCCTACTTTGCGGAGGGGCCAGCTCAGGCCCACTCTCTTTACCTCACCTTTGTCTGTCTGAAGAGCAGCTACTCAGCTTTGATGTCTCACCCCCATTCAGATTTCCCCCATCTCCCTCCTGTGAAAGTGGAATTCATAATGCTTTTCAGGCCTCTCCCACTAGGACTGGGAGTGCCTTGAGGTTCTCCAAACAGCACTCACTCACCCACACTGCCACCCCGCTCCACGGACTGGGCTTGCTGCCCTGGCCTCTGACTTGCCTGCAGAGGGAGGCTAGTTGCCCTGTGCGGACCTCAGACCGCATCCTTCATGCAGAAACAGGACCCAGCAGGAGGAGACAGAGAGGGAGGAAGAACAGGGCTCCTATAAGATGGTCCCCAGTCTCTGAGGGCAAGATGAGGGGAAGAGGCTGAGGTGAAAGCACAGACTGCTTCCCTGGGAAGAGCCTCAGCTATGGCTTTGGGAGTCCCAGGGTGACAAATTAAGAAGGACCTTGTGTCCAGGCCAGAAGTTGGTGCTGGTTTTTCTCGATGGATCATTCACTATTCTACACACAGGAAGTGCCCGGTGAGGGGTTGAATTCCCAGCCCAGTAGGTCATTGTGCAGGGGGCAGGCACTGCCCTGGAGGTAACCAGGACTGTGCTTTGGGAGGGCGGAAGCTGGAATCCTGCTAAGCTTTCAGGCAAAGAACACACAGAAGCTTGAGGCTGACTCAGGTCAGAGGCAGATATGATTTTTTTCGTGTTTTTTTTTTTATTATTAGTTTCAAGTGTGCAAAACAATGTAATAGTTAGACATTTCACCCCTCCCCCAATCTATTGCCCCTCTGACATCATATATATTTATTACAATCCATTGACTCTATTCCATACGCTATACTCCATATCCCATGACATATATATATTAAATTATAGTTGACATACAATATTATTCAGCTTCAGATTCAGGTGTACAGTGCAGTGGTCAGGCATCTACACCATCCATGAAATGGTCTCCCTAATAAGACATGTGCCCATCTGACACTCCACAAAACGTTTACAACATTATTGATTATATTCCCCAAACTGACTTTTATGGTAATATTGTAGTTACCAATTTATGCTGTCTAATCCCTTCCCCTTCTCCCTCATCCCTACCCCCCTCCCATGGAGAAAAGGGAACCCTGGTGCACTGTTGGTGGGACTATAGATTGGTGCAGCCACTATGGAAATCAGTATGGAGGTGTCTCAAGAAACTGGAAATGGAACTACCTTATGACCCAGCAATTCCACTCTTAGGAATCTATCCAGAGAAATCCAAGATGCTAATTTGAAAAAATGTATGCACCCCTATGTTTATTGCAACACTATTTACAATAGCCAAGACTTGGAAACAACTGAAATGCCCATTGGTAGACTGGGGACCAGCCTCCGCGAGTCCAGGGGTTCCCTCAGGTGGGGACGGCATCTGCGAGGCAAAAGAAAGAAGAAGGGAGAGAATGGAGACACCGGGGGAGTTTCAGAGAAGTGTCACACTTTATTGCCACAGCATGTCCCTTTTATAGGGATTCTTGACCAATATCACAAGTGACAAGTTATGTTTCACATGAGTTTGGTGTTTACTATTTCCCAGGATTTTCAGTCTTTACTTCCCTGTAAGTGTTCTCTCCAGGGTGCACTGTGACATACTCTTCCATTAAAGGATTATCTTGTCTTTTACTATGATAATTTCTATGAGACCCAGACTTAGTTTCTGCATATCACCTAAAGAATGTTTATCATGACTATCTTATGTTAAGGATTGACTTACTTCTACATATTGCCTAAAGAATGTTTACTATAGCTATCTTGACTATCTAGAAATTATCCTAAATCCTAACAGCTAAACACAATCATAAGACTCACAGGGTGTGTACTTGAGCTATTACTAAAAGGACTAGGAGTGGCTGTGTTTAGGGTAAAAGCATCTAAAATCTATTCCTAAGTAAATACAATACTTAGCAACCAAAGGGGAATTTCACACCTCTCTTGTCCTATGAAGGTAGCATCCATTTCTCAGTCAAAGCTTCAGTATCTGTTGCTGCAACAAGGCACAAGGCAAAAGAATTCAAATAAAGCTGTTAATTAACATACCCCATTGTCAGCAAGTCGCCTCTTACCGGAACTCTCATGGCCTAGAGACCTTTAATCTCCAAAGAGACTTTTCACAGCAGTGGCCATAGGCAAGTGAGCTCAAGGACTGATGTTATCATCAGTTTCTCACAGGCAGGCTGTCAGTTTCTCACAGACAGGCTTTTGGCCTATGTGACCAGAGGTCTGTGCCTCAGTTTCCAAGGGGCTTGAGTCACCAATATCTCAGTCCAGGGGTACCCTCAGGCTGTAGCCTGGCTTGGGTTGTTTCCTCCTTGGGAAATCATGCCCGTCTTTGGCTTACACAGCCATCTATCATCAGGGAACCACAGGAACTTGCCATAAATGCAGTGAGTGTATTGTCTCCTATAGGAGAAAAGGCACATGGGTTCATAGAGGCAGGAGATATTACATGACCAACCACAAGGCAGCATTCCAAACATCCAGTGCTGAGCAGGGTAATGTGACCTTGTCAGACACTGGGGGGCTGTCGGCTCTCAACAGCAGACGACTGGATTAAGAAACAGTGGTACATTTATACAATGGAGTATTACGCAACTATAAAAAAGAATGAAATCATACCATTTGCAATGATATGGATGGACCTAGAGGACATTGTGCTAAGTGAAATAAGTCAGTCAGAGAAAGACAAATACCATATGATCTCACTTATATGTGGAATCTAAAGAACTGAATAAGCGGTGCCCGGCTAGCTCAGTTGGTGGAGCATAAAACTCTTAAAGAACTGAATAAATGAGCAAAGTAAACAGATATGATTTTGCCCAGGGTTTTCCAGTGACTGACATCAAGTGGAAGATTTTGTATGAGCGACAGAAGTTTGCTTTTACCAAATGCCTATGATGACTATGCATCATCATTTCATTTGCGTGGAAACTCTGTAAGGTGGGCTCCTTCACTGCCAGTGTGTGTGTGCAGGGGTGTGTCAGGGGGGATTGACAAGCTGCCTTTATTAAAGTTTTTTTTAAGTACTTCAGTCTATCACCACATTTTACCCCCACTAGATCCCTGTGAGGAAAGCAATAGTCTCCCTTATTTTCAAAGTTAATAAACTGAGGCTTATTAATAAAGAAGAGACAAAAAGTGGCTCTTCCAAGGCTATACTACCTGGCTTCATGTCCTTTGCTGCCCTCTTGCACACTGTGATAAATGGTAAGGCTGAGATTGTGGAGGCAACAGACAGTGAGGAAACAGCCAGCCAACCATCATAAGTCACCAGGTGAAGTGGTCTCCTGCCCTTGCATCCAAAAAGCCTACTGTGGGCACCCAAGGAAGCAATGGGCAGACATCCCCCTACAGGAGCCTTGTGCAGGGGTGACCGTAAGTGCCGATGTGTCGATAAGGGTAACAGCAGAGGGCTGCTTTGCTTGGCTTTCATGCTGCACTCAAGGAGGAGTGTCAGGAAAGATGGGAAACCCATCCCACCCTCCTCTCCAGGGGTTGCTCGTGTCGCCAGTACTGGAATCCCTTCTGAGGGTCCCGGACAATGTGAGCACTGCCCCCATCACTCAGTAGGTGCTTGGGCAGGCCCTGCTCCCAGTCAGGCCCTGCAGATATGACCACTGAACTAAGCTTCATGGTGGCTAGGCCATTGCAGGTGGAGACAGACCATATAATCAAAAGCAAGGAGGTGATGGGATAGCCTATTTCTCACAGCACCTTGGCCGAGGGTCCAGGCAAGAGGTGAAAGAAAGAAACGGTTGAAGTAATGAAGACAAGGAGAGGGGGAGATGTGTCTAACAGCCCCAGAGAGGATGCTGAACAATGATGGACAATGCTCAGAACAGAGGGAAATAGCAGAGAGGCCATGGTTGGAGGGTAGGAGGGGAGCAGTGCATGAGACTGGGGCCCCAGGCAGCACTCGGGGCCAGCAAGCTTGACCCCGGCTTCCCCTCCATTGTGCTCTGGGATGGCCTGGTCTCATCCACCAGCCTCCTGTCCCACTTAAGTCTACCGAACTTTCCCAAGTCACTCTGCCCAGCCCCACCATGAGCCCTGCATCCTCCCAACCCTTCTACTTAAGGAGTCAGAGAAAACCGCTACAGCTTCTCATGCCCTGAGGAGTATGGGAAAGCTGGGGATGCGCAAGGGAAAAAGAGATGGAAGGCCGGTGAGCAGACTGTGGCAGTGGGCCACATTTAAACCTAAACGCTGAAAAATCCAGATTAGCACAGAAAATAAATGACATCGATGTTCCCCGTCATGTGTTCCACAGACCAGGTGTTACCGGATAGAAAGGATTCTATGGTCAAATAAGTCTCAGGAAAGCAGAGCTAAGCAGGTTGTACAGCAGGACTTCCCAGAGCCCTTAATGCGCTGATACATGAGGTGAACCCCCAAGGGGAAGGGAAAGAACCCAGCACTTCCCAAACTTGTGGGACCCAGGAGCCCTCAATCACAGCAGATTTCTCAGGACCAGCGTTCTATGGAAAATGCTTTGGAAAACACAGACCTAGATCTAAGCAATCCAGTTTCCAAGTTAAGTATTTCATTTAACAAGGAATTCAGTTATCAAGTGGGACAGAGACTTCCCACCAAGAGACAGAAAGAGGCAGAAGGTCGAATGCTACCACTCTCTCTCTCGGGGGACATTCCACTGCCCACCCTGCCACCACCCAGAGCTCTTGTGAGGATCAAAGGAAATACGTAAGGCCCCCTTTTAAACTACAGCTCTACAAACATGAGGGCCTAAAGAGCAAACCCCTGGGGAGAGAGGACACACTTTATAATACAATTTGATGTGTAAAAGCTCTCTTTACAAAAAACATTTAAAAGAACTTATCTGTCTTATAAAACAAGATACACCTATGCAAGATAAAGATGAAACAATGGAAGAAAGTCGATGATGGAAAAAGCTGTGGTGTATGCAGTGAAGAGTGGCGGAAGAAGGCTGGGGGGAGCCAGGCACCTGGGTCTGAATACGGTCTGCCGAGACCAGCTGTGTGGCTATGGCCTCTTCCCCTGCATGCCAAGGGGTGGGGACAAATGATCCTTGAGGCCCTCCCAGCTGTCAAGTCAGAACTGAAGGCCTCAGCACTGTTTTGAGGAGTCTATCTCCCCTGAGGATGGGTCCTGGTGAATATCTGCAAGGTATCGAAGGAAAAGGACAAACTGCCCAAGAAGAAGCACTCCAAGGCCAGCTGGAGAAGCCAAATCTATCTCCAGGTAGGAACTTAGCCATGAAACTGGAAAGGAAGCCACAGATCAGAAACCAGGTTGATGCAGAGGGATTAGTCAGAAAAGCCTCTCTGCCCATCTCAAGAGCCCCTGCTCGCTCTGTTCAGGTCTCAATATCTTCCTAAGGATGGAAACCTGACCATAGGGGAAGGGGCGGGTGGAGGCCACGTTTCCGCCTGCTTTGCTGCAGGAGCCCTGTGAGAGAAACAGGTCCTCACATACTACAAGAGGTCACAAAGCCGGGTTTGATGGACAAGGGAGCGACAGCTATCCTCTTGGAGTGCTGCAAGGTAGAGAGACGTCCCAGTTGTGCTTACGTGGAGGGCAGCTTTTCCTGTTCTTCACAAGAAGGTTCATTTTCCACTTGCTGCAAAGGCTACAAATAACAGCTTGGGAGGCTGAGGGACAGTCATAAGGAGTGCTCCAGCTTTTTTGCATAACAAAGTAGTAGTCTGGACTTGAGCCCCATGCTGAGGTGCATGTGTGCCTCTGCGCATGTGTGCACATGCGTGTTTGGCAGACACTGTTTCCCCAGCCTGAGGCACACACAAGGAGGGTCAGAGTGTTGTAATGAGGTCAGGAGACAGTCTGTGATTGTCTGGCACTTGGTGACTATGTCTGGGGACACAGGGAGCTGCTGACTGTCTATTACTCGGAAAGGTTGCTGACTTTGTGGCAATGCAGTATGTGCCAGTGTCTCCAAGGGTGTGGGGAGGCCCTTGTCTGCACGGCGAGTGTGACCAGGAGACTGGGAAGGTCTGCTTATGATCCAGGGGTTACTTTCCGTCCCCACAGGCCTCAGAATATCTGAGGGCTGCAGCACTGGAGGTGTGTAAGGGCCTTCTGTGACTCACTGAGCCCATGAAAGGGGTGTGTGTGCATGTGTGTGTGAGAAAGCACGCACACATTTGAGTGTGTTGGTGGCAGCAGCCTGAGATTATGGGCCAACTTACTGTACCAACCTCTGAACCACCTCTGTATCAACTTACTGTCAGGGTTTGGACATATTGCCTCCCCTTAAACTGGAAAGGTAGATCAAATTGTTTGCCCTGTGGTATGATCCCCTGAAGTATGTGAGGGTGCAGTGTCACCAGAGAGGGGCATTGGCCCCCACCCCCACCACAGTAGCTTCCCCCAGCAGCGGGCCCCAGCCCTCCCCATGGAGAGCAGGGTTCTCTGGAATTTCATCAACTGTCCATGAAATGCTCAGGACGCACACAGCCCTCATCTGCTCAGCCCCAGCAAAGAGGACTGAGGTTGGGGACAGGAAGGCTGGGAATGGGGTTTGGAATTTCAGAGCCACAGTCCTGGCCCAAGGCCTGGGATCAGCTCCTCCAGCATCACATCCAACTCCTAGCAGCATCCCATTGGTAACTGGCCCACCTCCAGGCTAGTTTCTTGGCTATAGAGCACTAACCCCATGCCAGCCAGAAAAGCTGACCTGGCTAACCACTGGCAATAAATACCCTGCCCTTCCCACACACTGGACTGCCTGGCCTAAACTTCAAGGAAGGAAAGGTTAAACTAAAAGCATCCTAAGCTCCCCTTCCAAGCAGCCCTAGGCTGCTGTCAAGATGAAGAGACAGTGTCCTCCAATGGACCCATTTCTTCAACCACCTTTTTCCTTTTTTTTTTTGCCAGAGAGAGTTTGAGCCTCTTTAGGGAGATACAGCTCCATCTAATTCAGCTCTTAATTAACCCAGCATACCCCAAAAGAGGCTGCAGAACTACTCATAAATTAAATATGAAAAGCATTATTTATCTAGGGCACAGCATCTTTTTACTCCTTGAAAGGCAAGATGAGAATCTCCCTATGGCCCGCAGGTCCTGAGGGCTGTTGGACACAGCCCTCTCCCACCAGCCACCAGTTCTAGTTCATTCCCAGCCCTAGTTCTGAGCTTGGTCCTTCTTGACTCAACCCGAACCATGGCTTAACCCCCTACTCCTTGTTCCAACCCTCTGTCCTAACACTCCAGACCCCTCCATCCTGGACCATTGAAAATGGCTGGCTAAGGCCACACCTCCAGTATGTGAATCGCCCTCCTCTCCCTCTACATGGCCACAGTAGCCATCGAGAGATTCTCATCTTTCAAGGAGCAAAATGATGCCTCTTTTTCTGTGTACTTGCACAGACCTAAAGCCACCTGGAGCCTAGGGGTCTGAAACAGAAGCAGTTGTAATTGGATGGTTACTGTTTCTCTGCCATCATCCCCGACCCCATAAATCACTGCAGGGAAAACCTTGGGGATCATGCCTTACTCATCTTTATAACCCATGTCCAGTGCCTGGAATATAAGAGCTACAAATGTTTATGGATTTATTGAATTTGCAAGACCAGCAGAGGGAAAGGAAGATGAAGAAGGAGGAGTGAAAGAAACCAAGATATAAACAGGTGAGAGTAACTATTTTTACTGTTTTCACTTCAGTTCTTCAGGAAAGGCATCTCTGAGTTCCTTTCCCGCTCCAGGCCATCCCTTCTCCCTAAAGAGCCCCGCCCCACACAGCTCCCATAGTCCCATTCAGTCTAGGGGTAGAAGTTCAACTTTCCATTCATGGCAAACAAGAGGAAGGAGGGGGGGTTCTGGTTCGGGATTTGCTCTCTCTAGAGTTGCTGCCTTCATCTCTTCATCTTCTGTACCATCCGTGTCTTCCTTTTGGCCCCTTAGGCCTAAAGGGAAAAGGGTAGTAACAAATTTCCCAGCCCTCCCAGGTCACAGACCCCTCTTAAAAGGGTTGAAATCCCTTCAGGTCTTATCCAGATGGTAACTTACATGGCCTCCGCTGAGCCACCCACTCTGTGCCAAGTGCAACACTAGACACAATGAAGAACAATTCACATAGGCCCTATCCTCCCAAAACTTGCAGTGCAGGCAAGGAGGACATATATAAAGACAAATAGCATACTGAAAAGCCCCACAGTTCACCACAAATGTGTGTTCTCTTTCACCGCAATGAGTCATTTAACCCAACTTTGTTCAACTCTAGGTGTGTTGGAGAGACAATGTTAACAGAAGCAGAGGTTCTAGCAAAATTCACCCACAGCTCTCGCTGCCTTAGCCCAGGACCTTGGACTCTGCAATAGGGCACACACCTGAGACTCCTGGGTTACAACGCAGACGAGCCTCTACTTCAACAGCCTCTGTGTGACCTAAAAGCCTAGAGGCTTGGTGTTCTTGTTCTCTGAGTCGAGCCAAATAAATCAGCCTTGAAAAAACTAATTAAGGGCCGGCCGAGTGGCGCGGTGGTTAAGCGCTGGCTTGGGAAGCCAGCGGCCCTGGTTCGGGTCTCACATATGAGGGCCAGTGACACTGCCCTCAAAAAACAAACAAACAAACAAAAAACTAATCAAGTACTGTTAATGCAGCAGTAAAATGCCGAAGTGTTGATCATTGGGCTCGTGTGTCCCAAGTAAAAGAACAGACTTCACCAAACTACAGGACATCCATCCCACCGGAGGACCTCAAACGGAGGATCCTTATAAAACGTCAAGAAAAAGCTGACTGCAGAAAAGGAGCACTTCTGCCTGAGACGACGGAAAAGCTGCTGACTGCACAAGTGGATAACTTCCACCTGAGACTATGAAACAAGATTAATTTTAATTCTTCGGCACCGTTTTCCTTTCCCTTTGCAGCTAATCTTGTCTATGGCTACATTTTAACACTTTCTATGAACGTACTAAAAGATTTCTCAACATGACCTCCCTTATCCAAAACCTGTTTTAGACCCCCTGAGGTCTTCCGGCCCTTAAGAAAAAAAAATAAAACTCTCTAGTGTGCTTTTTTTCAGCCCATAACTACTGCTGACAATGGATGACAAACATTTCGTAAGCGTTCCTCTAAATACTTCAGAAGGTAAACTTCCTTCTGAAAGTGTTCCTGATACTTAAACGTCCCTTGTATAATGTAATCCCAAACTTAAATTGTTAAAAAAAAAAAAAAAATTGGGCCTTGATACCATGTCAAGAATTTGCTGCTCTTTAGGTCATTATAACCCTATCAGCAAAACTTAGCCCAGTAGACATAGAAACTAATATTGGGAATATTCTTGCTACAATAGCATCTTCTCTTCAGACACACCATCCTGCTTTGCAGAAACTAACTCCATTCGGAGAAAAAAAAAAAAAAAAGTGGCTCACTCCTGTTGGAATAAATGACATTCCCAATACGGTCTGTGCCCACTGAGGTTACTTTTTATGTGGACGTCAGGCTTATCCCACCCACCACACTAACTTTTCCTCTGTTTTCAGGACAAATTTTAGAGACTTTCAGATGTTTAAAATGACCACCCATCCAGTGGATAATGTTTCTCTGAAAAGGATGTCCAGAAATTTCCATAAAGAGACAAACGCAGGCTACCTGGGAGAACTGCCAGTGGACAAACGGACTCACTTTTCATGCATACTATGTGAACAGCAGTCCCCGCCATAGGGATAATATAGCTGCAAAAGATGGTCCAAAATGTCCCCTGACCCCTGATTGACATCAAACATTATACAACTTCTCCTCAGGAAACCAAACCAACCAGTTAAAATGGAAATGGGTTAGCCAGTTATAATGGATGATCACAAGCCCCTTAATTTCCTCTTAGATAGTCCGAGGGAATCTACATTGTAGAGAACCCTTCCTGCTGCACCTACATAAACACGACAGGTGGAAGTGGAACGATCTGTAAGTTGGCTAAAAGAAAAGGTCACCCAGATCTCTAGAAAAAAAACAGTTGGATTTGGGACACGTGTTCATTGTCTGGATGTGATAACCCAGGACCCTGTCTTTAGGATCAATTACAAGAACCGATAACACGTTTTGCTTCTGGTCACTACCTATGTTTAGTGAAGCCTTCTATTCAGAGCTGTCAAAACTGCTGTGCAGCCCTTGTCACCTCAGGAGATTAAGAACCTCACCCTGCCAAGAAGGAGCAAGAGACACTAGCTCTTGTCCAACTACAGACTACAGTTGCTGAACGACCTCCTAATCAGCAAAACTCTGGCAACAGTGAAGCGCTGAATATTGTAGATGAATGCCTTTCTGTCTGACTTTGCATCTAGCCAGAAAGGAGACAAAGGAAAAGTGGCCTCTGACAGGTCGTGACTTGGCAGTGTCACTTGGCGCTTTGGATCTCTAAGCCACAACGGTGACCAAACATCCTCCTATTCTGGCTAATACAGAGTGACTGCTGCTTCTTTACCAATTATGGCCTGAGCCTCGCTTCATTCCTCCTGCCTTCTAGATAAGCTTTATTAAGATACCAATCAGTATTAACACCTCTTCCTGATAGCATCCAATACAGAGTGAAGCCCCTCTCCCAAAAATTCGCCTCCCAACATCACTTAAACCCAGATCCAATAGTAAGTCCTTTCTAACACCTCTTACTGAGGCTGCCCAGGTTCCCCTGAGGCACGTTTCTCCTTTGTTGCAATAAGCTAATAAACCAAGTTTGTTCCCCTAGAGGTGTGCTTCTGGCAACCTTTGGCTGGAAGACATTGACACATACATAAGCAAAGAGACAGAAGGTGGTTTGTGCTATGAGGCACCTTCCGCTCAAGGTGGAAATTTTATCACTATAGAGAGGAATCCTTAAGCGCTGTGCATCAAAAAGGTGTTTTGTAAACATTTCTGGATATGATCATTCGTGTTAGGGCAGGAAGAGGTTGTTCAGTCTTTCTTTTAGAAGTAGGAGACTAGACTGAACTAAGAGAGCACAGTCCAGGCAGCCAAGAAAACATGTCTTGACCAGCAAGATAATTAGAGACCCAGATACGAGGCAAAGGAGGACATTGTCTGTGTCAACATTCCTGGACTGGCCACAGGGTGCACGGGAGCCTGGAGCAGTGCTTGGCAGGAGTTTTTGCAGAGAGTAATGCCCAAGATCCCTCCAGGGAAGGGCTTGGGTCAGAGATAAGAAAGAATGTGTTGAGGCTGGGAGGTCCTGGAGTTTAGTCGCAAGCAGGACTGTCTATTCTCTCTTACTGGTCTCTCCAGTCTCCTCGTGGGACAAATGACTGTGGCAGTCCATCTGCCACCACAGTTTCTCTTCAGCCCTTTGCTGCTGCCATAGGAGGGGAGAGTCCTCTCCCCCATTCCAAGCCAGCAGAGGGAGTGACACGGGGGAGTCCTGGGGGGCACCATGCTCACAAAGCAGGAATAAAGTTACCACCAAAAGCATGCAGGGGTGCAGAGAGCATATTTGAAAAGAAAGGGAAAAAAGTGTTGAACGCATGTTGCGGGGTATAATGACTTTCACAGTGTCAGGAAAACAAGTTAAAATCAATCAGATTTTCATCTCTTCACAAAGAGACAACCACAAGTCACTGAACACACAGGGACACAGGGGCACTCGACCTCATTAGGCTCATTTGCAGAGCTGTCCCACCTAATGTTTCTTCCCAGTCTTCATCCTCACCCTACCAGCTACCAAGTATCAAAACTATTCCAAAGAGCTTTTGCATTTCATTATAAAATAGCCTTGAAGCAGAAGGAGCTCTCGTTTTACAAATGTTTATTTTACAAATGAGGAAATGGGGCCTAGCGCGATATGACAGCTGATGAGTGTCCAATTGGAGTGTCCAATCCAAGTTCTTTAATTCCAGATCCATTGTTTGTTTGTTTTTCCAACATCACCACCTCAACTACAGCTTCTAAAACCTGCATGCCCTATATTGGGATAAGCTTGCCTTCTCTTTGACATGTGATAGCATGGTTGGAACACTGAGCAAAACAGGCTACAGCCTAGGTAAGCAGTCTACAGTGTGTCCAAGGCCTCTACTATTAATATAACATGTCAGAGGCTGCACACAGCTGACACAGGCCGAGACTATTATAGTCCAGGACCTCCTTTTCTCCTTTCCTATAACATGTATTATGGATACATAATTATGGTAATCAAGAAACTAAACCATTGGGTGGGTCACAGCCCTTCTCCAGGGATTCTGAGAGCTCTGTTCATTCACACCTTAAAAGCTTTTAAAATCCTTGTAAGCCACACACTAGCCTGGATTTTTTTTTTTTTTTTTCATGCCAAAGCACAATTTCAGGTACCTTCAACAGCCATTGACTGCATAGCTTTCAGGAGCTACTTTCCAAAGCTAAGTCTGACCAGGACAGGACGCTGAAATTCTTGACTCCTCTAGATGTGCATAGTTGGGAAACCATCATGTTTTAATCCCCAGATTGTACAAGAAGTATGTAACAGACCTCAGTTTGTACTTCTAGATGGTAGTTTCAAAAGCTCAAACTCATACTTTTTTTTTTTTTTTTGCTGTTCCTAATATTAGATGGAGCTAAAGGGCTATAGGGACTTTTTATTAAAGTCGCCTTTATAAACTGAGTTTTGGCCTCATTGCTAGCAGTAGAGCCAAGGTGGCTCCTTCATAGCATTGCGAGGTCAGCGGCTTCACCATTATCTAACTCCCTGCTTCCCGGGTCCAGGCCTGACTTGGACTCATATCCACCTAATAGGATGGGCCTCACTCTTTTTCAGGAACTGAAGAGGAAGCAGTCCTCGGATGAAAAGACACCAGCAGGTGATTTAATCTCCAGATCCAACCAGGGCTTAATTAGGAGCCCCACGCCTTCCAGCAGCCATTTCTCTTCTGAACCTTGGCAGAGGCACGTCCTTTGATTGAGCCTCAGTTTTCCCTTTCTCTGTAATGAAAGAGGAGTTGGACCACAAGATCCCTAGGTTCTCTTCCAGCTCTACGATACTATGACTTGTATTAAGAGAGGCAAGATTAGAAGTTCAAGAGAGGAAGGGCGGCTGGAGATCCTTTCGGGTAAGACCGCCGTCTGCCATCCAAGTCCTTCTGGGCCCTCCCTTCCTACAGCTGCAGGCAGTTCAAACCGTCAACATGCCTTGCCTAGATTGCTCCAGTGGTCCCCTAAGAAGCCTATACAGATGGAGGCCCTACTCCCACCCCACCACCCAATGGAAAGTGCCTTCAGAAGTCCCTATTGCCTTCAGAGCCTGAGCTCTAAGGAAGGAAGACACACCCTGAAGGCTGAGGCCTCTCCCCGACTCTTTTGACTCACAGCTTGCTGTGCTCACATAGACACCTGGTTCCAAATATTTGCAGGCCTCTTTCTCACCTCTTCCCCAAGGCCTTTGACTATTTCATCCAGTAAACAAGAACCACCACCACCACCACCACCCGGCCTGCTGCTAACCTGGCTAACCGCCACGCTTTCTTCAAGGCAGGCTCAGCTCTAACATCTCCTTCCCTAGGAAACTTCTACCACATCCCGGCCTCCTGTGTGCACCATTCCCATCCTATTCACCCCTTAACAGGGCATTCGTTAAGGACACGACTATAATTCTCTCTCTTGGTGTCTGTCAGCATCTCTAGATGAGACGTAATCCTTGAACACAAGAAGGCATTTTTCTTGAAGCTCACTGCTGGACATCTAAGACAGGCTTGAAACATGTTTGTTAAGGAAAGAAATAAGAAATTAAATCACTAGGCTTCCAACTTAATTGGAAAACGTGAAAAGACAATTATAGTTTACAGAGTAGAAAGGTGCCAAACCCATGAGATACGATGTGTTAGACATTTAGTGTCAGGGACTCTGAACCAGGTTATTTTTGTTTTGTTTTTGCAAGGAATTGAAAGAGTTTGGGGTTGTGTGGAGACAGTGGGGGAGGTTCACCATAAAACCAGTGCTTTGAGATTAAGCCGGAAGTTGTGTACAGGATGGATTAGAAGAGGAAATCCAGAAAGCAGCTGGAAGGTTAGTAATTGTGCCAACCCGTGTCCCAGGTAAGAAAATATTCTTTTCCATGCTTATGAGTGTGTTGCAGACACTCTGCTCCTGACTACAGCCCAACCCCACACCCTGACCTTCCATCTTCCCATTATCTCCTCAGCTTGCCCCCTCCTCCCCCAGCCCTGCCACCAAAGTTCCAAGAAAGAGCCCATCCTGGGGTGGGGAGGATGTAGCATAAGGCTGGAGTTGATAAGCCCTCACTCAAGGTTGGCATGTCAGAAGTAAAATCTGCAAGTTCTTTTCTTCCTTTTCTTTTTACTCTTTAGGCCCTCCCTCAGAAGGTGAGATTCCTAGAAGAAACTTCATCCCACTTTTCCACCCCTACCCAAGCCAGTACCCGGAGTCCCTCACAACCAAAGTCCCAAAGCACATGTCCAAGCTTCTGTGTGGGACTCATCCTCTTCTGCAAGGATAAAATGAGCCCAAGCGTCCCTCTTACTGCATATCATTTAAACGTTTTCACTTGAAGAAACTGAGCCCCATGGAGGTCAAATGACTTTCCCAAGATCATGCTACTAATTAGCAGGCAAGATAGGACTTGAAACCTAAATCTTCTATTAGGGCCCTTTCTCTGTACTCAACCCAGGATCGGAAGAATTGCTCATTTCTCTGGTGGCTGTGGGGTCTGCCCCACACTCAGTTTCTGCCTGCGTTGCCACAGCCCTTAGAGAGGCAAGTTCAGCTGCCTCAGGGAGTGTGTTACCTTTTATCCCTTGCTGTCCTAAAGTACTGACTGACCTCAGCGGCTCAGAACAGAGGAAACCAATTGTTCCTCCATCCGCCCCGCCTCCCCCTTATCTGCATAGTGGTCCAGGACTGGAGAGGAGAGAGGAAGTTATCAGCCCAGGCTGTTTATCCCTGGCTTTCACTCTCCGTCCCTCATGCATATTCCACTGGCAGGCTGTGGATTCCCCCGGGGTGAACTGAGGCATGAATTTTCTAGAGTTCCTAGTAAGCCCCTGAGGATGAATTGGAGTGAGGAGTGGAGGCAGAGCTGAGAGCTGCTTTCTACCTACGGGGCTCCCGTCTCAGGCTGCCTTTTCCTCTTCAGCACCAATAAGCAATGGAGACCAAGATCTCTTTCCAGATTCTATTAATAAAGTCACTCAGCAAAGGCCTGGCGGCACTCATCCTATACTAGGTGCTATGGGAGGTTCAAAGAAGTCTGACGCCTCTGGAATCCCTCTGCCTCCTCCATTCTACTGCTTCCATACACCCTAGTACATGGGCAGTTAGTGTCACTTCCCAAAGTGGCTGTCACCCATCTAGCATAGCCCATTTATCTCCATGATAAAAAAAACAAAAACTTTTCACACTTGACCCATCTTATATACAAGATGGGGATATATATATCCCCAAAAACACTTTTCATAGCATCATAGCGCTACTGAAATTCCTTGAGTGGTTTCTCTTGAATGAGTTTGAAGTCTGGTCCTGCTGCGTGTGACCTTGCGCAAGTCACTTGACATCCATGGGGCTCACTGGCTTCCTATGGAAAAAAGTCTAGGGCTGGCCAAGTGGCACATTGGTTAAGAGCTGATTTGGGACGCGAGCAGCTCTGATTCGGATCCCACATATGAAGGCCAGTGACACTGCCCTCTACAGCTAAGATGGTGAACAACAGTTCCACCTGGAGCTGGGCTGAGGGAGCTCTGGTGATGGTGTAGGCTGCAGCCCCTGCTGCAGTGGGCTGCCATCGGCTACAGTGAGTGGCCGGCAGCCAGTGTGAGTTGCCAATAGCAGCGTTGAACGACCATCCAGAGGCCAGCGACGGATCTGCCTCATCTGGGAAGAGCGCAACGACGATATCAACATGGGCCAGTGAAGCAACATCCTCTGCAACTAGACTGAAGAACAAAAAGACAGCAACTTGTCTGTTCCCCTTCCCCGATTCCCCAACGCTGTTCCCCTCCCCCAATTTCCCAATAAAATCTTTAAAAAAAAAAAAAAGAAAAAAGTCTAACTCTTCAATATGGCAACCCAGGCCGTCCCCCAGCCAGTGCCACCACTCTCTCCAGTCTGTTCTTCTTACTTTGCTCTAAGCCCAAAGTCATTGTCTGTCCATCCCTTACAGCACTTGTCCCATTTTGAGTCACATGCAAATAATTTGGTACTGGTCTGTCTCCCAGCTTATCTCCAAACTCCAAACTCGGGGCAGAGCACCTCTGTAGCCTGTAGAGTGCCTGGCACAGGGCATGGGACAAAGGAAAAAGTGTCAACAAATGTTAGATTGTCAATGAGATGTTGAATAAATACTCATCATTCCTTCCAAGCAGCTGCCTCCTCCCTCTCACCAAAAATAATAATAATAATAATAAAACATCTCTTCGGCTTTATAGATTCCAGAATCAGGCTTCTCACATGTAGTCCATGGACCTCTGGCAACGGAAATACCCAGCAAGCTTGTTAAAGACACAGGTCCCCAGGGTCCACCTGACTTATGGAACCAGAGAAAGCTAACTGAGGGAATTCCCGGGTTCTGGCCTGAGCTTCCCCAGACTCTGGAGCAGGTTTTGCAAGAAAGGTACTACAGATACACCCCTAAGCATCCTGGGGTGGAAATGAGAGGATGGCGGGGCAGGGGGTGCAGCTATGATCCTGTACCTTCTAACCATCATTGTAAGTCCCTGGCACTCATCTTCGTCTTCCTCTAACCAAATCATTCTGCTCCCCCATCACCACCTGACATCTTTTTGCTTCCCTCCTCCTTCCCACCAGCCCAGCAGGGCTGAAAGTTTCTCTTGCCCTCAATCATTCTTTCTTCACCAAGGCACTGTCTCTTCTTCCACTTATTTAAAGAGCTTCTTCCTGGCCCAGACAAAGAAAGAAGTGACTCTCTCCCTCCTCTTTGCCCTACCCACAAGCATGCTAATGTGTTTTATAAAACCAACGTGAGGAGCATTTTCATTTGTACACTTTATATCCCTATCATAGCTAATTAAACCTCTCCTGGTGACCCAGGTGGACTCTCCTCCATCCTGAGGCTTCAGACATTCAAGGCCTCATGACCCCTCTTATGCCAACTCTCTGCAGTTGTGGGGTCACCATCACAGGACTGGAAACACAAAGGCCTAGACTATAGCCCAAGCTCTAGGACAGATGGGGGAAGTTGTGTCCCCCATCTCAGCCTCTGAAAACCAAAGGATTTGGACCAGATGATCTCAGGGAATCCTTTGGATTTAAGATTCTAGGATTAGAGTCTTTAATATTCTCAGTTATGTTAGTCCGGGACACAGGGCTACAGGATAAGCAGACCAAAACCAAGGAGCTCCAGCCACAGGACAGGGATCCCAACGCCTAGAAAAGTCACGTAGATGGTGGCTGTGAGGTCTTCACTTTTGAGTGGATGCCACCCTGGGGAGAAGTCATAGGAATAACTGGAATAACCCGAGGGTATTTGTGAGTACTCAACCACAGTAGGGAAATCATCGCAGGTGCTCACGTAGCCTTTACTCCAAAGCAGGCCACACTCTGAGCACTTTACACACATGAACTCATTTAATCTCTGCAACACACCCAATAGGTAGGTGCTATTATTATCCCCATTTTACAGATGAGGAAGCAGGTGCAGGGAGGGGAAATAATTTTCCCAAGATCACAGAGCTGGCAGGTGCAGAACCTGGATTTGAATGCAGAGTCCATGAATCCATGCTCTCAGCTACAACTGTTCTACCATTACACTTCAGAGAAGTTACAGCCTCTCAAACAGTGTCGTCCACCCATCCTGCCCACTTCATAGTGCAGTGGAGACCTGTAACACCACTGCCATGGAAGGAAGGCGTCCTGAAGAGTCTTGCCTTTGAGGTCTAGAATCAAATGGCCTTCATTTGATGAGACCAAATGTTGAGTTGCACATATAGCAAGAATGGGTAGGGCCTTAACCCTTGGCAACATCGTCATGAAAAAAAAAAAAAAAAAAAAAGCTCTTTGGTGTCCTCAGTCTGTCTCCATTCCCTTTTTCTTCTTGGCTCCCTGTTCTCATCTCCTCACTACCAACCCCACCCGCACTGGGTATGAAGGACATGGACTTCAGAGACAAAAGGCCTGAGTCTGAGCCCCATTTAATTACCTACTGTGACTTAGCCTCCCTACCAGTCACGCTTCTTCACATCTAGATGAAGAGACAACACACAGCCGAATGACTCCAAATATGAGCTTGAGAAAGCCACCTGGGTTCACCCATGAGTCTGTCACACACTTGAAAGCCCTTTGTGTAAGATGGGACTTTGTTGGGTTGTCTGCCAGAAAGCTCCTAGCACCAGGGTAGTCACATTATTTGAGTGCTTGGCAGCTCAGGGAATGCTCACATGAACATGACCTAACTTCACACCATGGTTGAAGCAACCTGCTCTCAAGCCATAGGGGGCTCAGCAAGAAAAAGAGTTTCACAGGCAGCCCAATGGGGCGTGGTGGTGGGGGGAGAGGAGGGATGGGCCAGCTGCCGAGGAATTCCTCACTGAGGCTTAAATCCATTTTCCACACTTCCTTCTGTCACTTTCCTCCCTCACATTTGTGATGTCAACTCGCCAGCATATTCCGGTATTACCGGAAAATGCTTCCTCAGATAAGTTGCATTCGACAACCTAGTAGAGAAGCTCCGAAGAGCCACCAGGCCCCTTCTCCCCCAACACCCTACACATGTCCCACCTCTCAGTTTTGCCCACAGCACCTGGAATGCCCATCCCCATATCTCTTCAACTCAAACCCCTGCTCCTTCTCCAAGGCCCCACAGGAATCGTGCTTCTTAGTCATGGGAAAGCTCTCGGGCCCCAGGCTGGAGAGGACTTTTGCTCCTTCTATTCCCATGGCTATCTTACGGTTCTCCGTTAGGATTCCGTGTGCCTGCAAGTCCCCCATCAGGTTGTCTGCTTCTTTAAGTGACACCATACATGCTCTTTCCCTAAAGCCCATAATGCAGCCCAGAGCCTGGACACATAGAGATCACTCAATATACACGTGATACATGAATGAAAAGGAACAAAAGAACAAGAGCATCCACATGGACAAGCTCTGGTCAAACCACACAGAAATAGCGAACAGCGAAGGTTTAGCTCCCTGATGAGCCTAGACTGGGCTATTTCTCTGCACTAGGGATGCCAGGACCCTTCTGTAGTCACCTGAACAGCACTGTATCCATCCTGTCCTTTAGATGTGGACCCCAAGCCTCTTGCTGAAAATGGGTACGCCTGTTGACTCAGAAACAGGCTGTACCAGAGGCAAGAGTGGGGCTCTGCTCCATCAGCAGCTTCTTGGGAGGACTGGGAAGGAGCCTCCCCCGGCAGCATGGGATGAGGGTGAAGAGTGTGCCCCATCTGTTCAGCTAGACGTGAGAGTTTGGTGCCTGGCCAGGGCCCGAGGCAGATGGCTTAGAGAGCATATGAACTAATCCACATTTAACAGAATGTGACCGAGAAAAGCCACCTCACCCAAAAGTCAGACAGGTGGTCTCCATGCTACATTGACTTTTGGTTTTGTTGGGCTGGGGGTTTTTCTGAAGGGGGAGGATAGTTGATGCTGCAAAGAACCTCTCTCAAAAGTCTCTCTCTGAAAAAAAAAAAAAAAAGTCTCTCTCTGGCTCCTTGCTAAAGGAAAGGCAGGCAGCCGAAAAGCACTTGGGTACCTCAGGAAAAAAGGGTCGGTGGAGACTTTTTGTCTAGAGCTAGCCTTGCAGTGGGGGTGGGGGGGGTCTCTGGATTGAGGACCACCCTCAGTTAGGGAGAAAACACCCCCTCAAAAGACAAAACAGGAAGAAATAATTATCCAAAGCCCAGACAAAGAGTAATATTCTAAGAGGTTCATTCTTGTGTAATTTATAATGATTAAAAACTGTAAAAATGTAATAACTGATGAAAGTTGAATGAGCAGATAAATAGTGGCAATACTTAGGATGGATTATTACTGATAATCTATTTGAAGAATCTTTAATGACTTAGGAAAATGCATATGCTATAAAGAGAAAAAAAGCTTGACATATTACTATGTGCACAGTAGTTACAGGCTTAACTATGTAAAGCACCAGATCAGAAAAAGAAATCAGAAACTATGCTATCTCTGCTTAATGAGGTTCTGAGTTTATTTTCTTATGTATTTCTTGAGCTCACTTTTCCAAGTTTCCTATAATGAGCAGATATTCCTTTTACAAGATAGGAATCATATCAAAAGGAAGCAAAAGAGAGAAGTAAGGAGGAATGAATCAGAAGAAGAAGAATGGGGAGAGATGAGCAAAGCCGAGCAGAGGCCCTAGGAGGAGGAAGAATGAGTACATCATGAGCTGGGGGCACTAGACTAGTGTGACCTCAGGGACTGCCCAGCTGGGGCAAGGGACATGCGGAATCCCAGGTTGGGACAGGAGAGGCTAACCCAGGCCTATGTCCAAGTCTAGAGTGGAGGCAAAGGGAGGGGACAGCAGGCAATTTGGGCCTCCACTTTCACGGCGTTTGTGCCCCAGCATTTATTCCTCTTTGTTATATGCTAGGGCAAGAATGCCATATGTCTCCTAGGGCCAATTCTCAACTGAACAGAGCAGGTCCCTAAGGAGAAACCCTGACTCTTCACACACACACACACACACACACACACACACACACACACACACACACCACCCACCACCACCCCCATCTCCCCATCCCTGACTTTGCAGCCCTAATGTCTTATCTCTAGTTCCTCCCCCACAGGATGCCCAAGGGGAGAAAGGCAGCCTTTTGTCCAGAAAGCTCCTAGCCTCACCTCTCCCTCTTCTCCTCCCACCCCCCCAGGTCTCCACCCTCAGATCTGGGGTCTGATTCCTTTTTCGTTTCCTACCCTGGGCCCAACTCCGCTGGGGTGGCTCTCAGCTGCCCCTCCCTCTCCAACTCCCCCTCTTCCAGTTCCCAGAGGACCAGTCCCAGTCCAGTGGATCTGCTATCTCTCAGCACCACCTGCTGCCCATTCTGGCCTCCACCATCGCCCCCTTTCAATTTCTAGAGTCCCCTGGACCTGGCTCCTTATCACACTGTGTCGGTCCAGCGCCTCTTTGGAAAGTAGGTATGAAGACTCAGATGGTACAGGTTTTGCCCTTCTCTCCAGCTCCCTTCACTAAAACCAGAAAATGACAGAGCTGAAAGAGTCCACAGCAGACATCCAGGCCAGCCTCCTGTGTCTGCCCCTGACCCCATTCTGCTTCTGCAACACAGCAACCACAGGCTTCTTCCTGCCCCCGCGGGTGCAGCCTGCTCTATCCGGACAAAATCCGAGATCCTCGGGACACTGCGAGGGCAGGAAGGACCCTCCACTCTGCACAGGTATTGTCACAAGGATCGTCACAGAGGGTTAAAAAGTATCCTAGAGCCCAAATCAAGACTCAAGCGTCAAGGCTGCCAGCTTGACCCCTCCCCAGGGCCTCTCTCCACCCCTGAGTCACCAGGGCCAACCTGAGGCTCTTACCCTCTCCCATAACTCTCTTTTGAAGCCCACGAGCCCTCCCAAAGGAATTAAAGAACTCAGACTCTCACCTAACTCTCTTGGCCGTCTCTAAAGGATACCTGAATTACAAACGTTTGAGGGTCCTAGGAAATCTTCAAACTCAAAACAATCACAGAGGGTACAACTGCAACTATTTTAAGGCAAGGGGGCTGCTGCCTGCTCTTTCCATCCTTTTGCTCAGGAGATATTGAGAGTTCCAGTCCAGGGGGAAGAGTCCTGAGAGAGGAGAGATGTCCGAAAGAGAAGGGAGCTCCAAGTGTCTTCCTCCCATGGCCTCTCCCATCCGGCCACCCCACCACGTCCACCTTTCCTCTGCTTTATCCTCAGTTGGCCCCAGAGGAACAATGCCATTGATGGGACCTTAGTTCAACTGGAACAGTACACCTAATGAGAAGACATTTTCGTGTGTCCTGTCTCTTCAGACTGTGTGTGGCCTCAGGGAAGGGCTTTCCGCACTGGCATCGCTGAGACAAATTGTCACTATAGTTAAACCCAGGCCATGCCATCTCTCACTCGCAACCCAGGAGTTTAAGATTCATGACTGACACGAACAGGCCTACTGGACTCCAATGGATCGGCTGGGATTTGAAATGCCTGTTCTAGAAAAACAGGGGTTTGAAGGCACTCCAGGCTTGGAGACAAAGAAAATTAGAGAGAAAGAGGAGGATAAAGAGAAGAAAGACGAGCAAGACAGGAAATAGGGCTGGGCCGTTCCCCGACCAGTGCATGCAGGGTGCATGCTGGGACTCCCAGTGCGGCTCACTCTCTCCCCACCCTCAGTGAGGCAAGCAGCATAGAAAATGGAAAGAGCTTTCAAGCCAGACAGGCCGGGGCTCCCATCCCGGCTCCATTGCTTCCTAACTACGTGATCTTGAGCAAATTAATACTTACGTCTTCTGAGCCTCAGTTTTGCCACCTATAAGTGGGAGATACTGATACCTCAAAGTGTTTTGTGAGAGCTAAATGAGAGAAAATGTAAATAAAGGTCTAAAAATACTTTCTAGCCTGTAGCAAATGTCCAATAAAAAATAGATTTCCTTTAAGGTACATGAAATACAGGACCATCTCAGGCCATAAAGCCATTGAGCCACTTGTTTCCCTTCAACTCAAACAAAGTTTTCTGAAAGGCACAGGGGTGATGAGGACAGTTCACTCACTCATTCATTCATTCATTCAACAATTTTCATTGAGCGCCCCCTATGTGTCATGCCATAGAAGTATAATAGCAAAACAGGGTACTTGCTTCTCATTCTAACTACAGAGGAGAAACATTGGACAGGTCAGTATACAAAACGCCAAGCAGGGATAAGTCCCATTAAAAAAATAATAATACGATATGGCGAGAGAGAAATGGTTAGGGAAGGCATTTCTGCAAAAGTGGCATTTACAAGCACCTGAAGAAGGGAAGCCGCCTGTTGTGTGTTTATCTGCAAGGGAAGCATTCCACCGTGGAAGAGTTGAGCACAAAGGCTCCCAGCCGTACCATGGCCAGGCATGGGAAGCAGACACCAATGACTGATGAGCTTAACTCATAATGAGGAGCACTCCATCTGCTGGGTGCAAACAGTGAAAGGTTTGTAGAGACCAAGGCATTGAGGCTGACTTTCAAAAATGGATAGTATTTTGACAGAGGAAAGAATCCCAGAGGGCTTTACCCTCTCCATTTTGGGAATCTAACTCAATGCCCCTGCGCTGCCCTTGTGTTAATAAAAGAGGGAACTGATGCCCAAAGGAGGGCTTGCTAAATTCACACCACCAGTTATTGGTCAGAACTAGAACCTGTCCCTCCTCATTCTTAGGCTTTATAACTGAACTGGTCCCTATTATTCAAAATATGTGCAAGTTTGCTCCCCAGGGAGGCTGCAAGCTCTCTGGGGGCAGAAGCCCATTTCTCACCCACCTTGGTACCCTCATGTGCCCAGCCTAGGCATAAGAGGACTGCCCAGGAAATCTCAGTGACCCTTGCCCCATTTTCATTAGGGTTTTCTGAGCATTCCAGCTGCCAGGCAACGGGCTTTGTGTTGCAACTCTGCAGAAATGCCACACACGGTGATTAATACCCTACCTCTTAGCAAGTAATTATAATTAATGCAGAATATCAAATCAGGGAATCAGGCATTATTAGGAGGAATTAGCTATTTATTTTCATTTTACGCACTGCTCCCCCACCCCACCTCCCACATCTCCCACCCACTCTGGTTTCCCTGTTCCAGGTTGGAGGTGGAGGAGAGGAAGAACTCAGCCAAAACTTCCTTCACTCCATAAGTGTGTAGTAACACCTATGTCCCAGGCCCTGAATTGGGCAGTAGAAAGACAAAGATGGCCATAGTTTCTGCTCTCAGGGCGTTTATAATCTAGTGGAAAGCATGCAGCTCAGGTAATCGCAGCAAAGGGAGCATAGAGAAGCCACAGCAGCGGCTGGAAAGAAGAAGGCTTACTGTGCCTGTGAGAGTTAAGGAACGCTTCTGGAGGAGATAGCATTTGAGCTGGGCCTGGAAGGATGGGCAGCCATGTTCACGGGGAGCAAGCAAGGCAAAGGCATTCCAGAAGCAGCTCTGAGATACAAGAGAAAATGGCCAAAGAGTAAACACTGTAAAAAGGGGAAGGAGCAGTGAGAAGACTGGGCAGGAAGGCAGGAGCCAAAGCAGGCAAGGCTGTGGGCCGTTATTGCCCAGGGCATGGGGAAATTGAGAAACAAGGTTCAGTAGGGCCCTGAGCTAGGATGATTCGGGGGAGCCCCAAGAGGCAAGCCCCAGTGGCGAATGTCTGGGAATCAGGAAACGTGAAGATAAGTACAAGAACATGGTGGGTAGGGAGGAATGTGCTGAGAGCCCAGGCCTCAAGTGGCAGTGCAATGTGACACTGGTGTCTCCTGCCCCTGGAGGCTTGAGAATCCCCACCAGGCTTTGACCCCAGGAGCAATGGTTGGGGATATTTAGCTTGAGGGCACAAAAAAAAAGCCCTGGGCCGGCCGAGTGGCATGGTGGTTAAGCGCTGGCTTGGGGCCCCGGTTCAGGTCCCACATATGAGGGACAGGGACACTGCCCTCAAAAAAAAAAAAAAAAAAAAAAAAAAAAAACCTGCCAGAAATGAGGGAGGGTTGTTAATTAGACTGTAAACTTCAGGAGGGCAGAGGTGGCAGACTCAGTTCACACTTGATATTGGATGGTCAGGTGACAGCCTGAATACACAAATTCTAGCAGTAAATATGGAGAATGGATCACAGCAGATGGAGACTAGAGGAAGGACCACTAAGGAAGCTATTGCAATATTCCTAGAGGCAGATGAGACAAAGGTGTGAAGACACAAGTAGAGATCCCTGGCCCTAGTTAGGGAGGAGGCCTGGGTCATCCCTGGGAAAGAAAGGATTTGGGAAAGAATCTGAAGTAAGGACCAGCGAAGAAACCCAGCAAAATTAAACTGCCCCAAAATGGCCAAAGTCCTCATCTTCTGCTGCTTTGTCTCAGGAAAGTACAAACAGGAAAGTTGCTCCCCTAAAGGCCATCAGTCACTTTCTGGGAGAGAACAGTATCAAATTCTCCAATCCTAATCATAGCAGGTTAAACAAAGCAGCATGAGGCAGCAGGCTGGCTTCAGGCAACTAGACTCAGATGGAAAAGCAGTGTCCTGAGGACACGTATGAGAAACTTGGAAGACAGCAAGCAGCAGGGCGTAGGGACTCAGGATTGTCAAGGCAGATGTCCCTGAAGCCTTGTAGGCATGATGTCTAGGAGGTGTCCTCTGAGTCAGGGCCACAGGAAATTCTGATGTCTTAGCAGTCACCATATATCAGGCCTTGCTACCTGACCAAGCTCCCTGTAGCCAAACAGCCTCCTCCCAACTTGGAGGCTCATCACCTCCCCAGGGATTTAGGATGAGGAACTCTGAAGTCTTACTCATTGATTGCTGATATCATCCCCTTATGAATGGATGCAAAAGCTGATGATAAGCGTTCCTGATGCTGAGATCCCATGGAATTCCCACCCCAGGATACCCAGCCTGGGATGCAGCCTTCAACACAGACCTGGGGGTCAGAGTTGTGGCTTCTCATAAATCAGTCTTCTTTCAGCCTCAAGCAGAACTTAGACCAGTGCAGTTGAGTGCAGCTAAACTCCTTTATAGCTCCATTACTGAGCATCTAAAACCTTATTGTACAGACCTCTAGCTCTAACCCTGCAAGGAAAGCCTCCCCATTTTTCAAGGTCAGATACAGGATGCCTTTGTCGGGTCCTGTCTACCTTAGTTGAGATTTAAGGAGCAACAGTGGCACCACCTCTACTCTGGATGAAAAGTATACATTCGATTTTGAATTGGCTATGCTTTTGCCCCACCAAAAAGATTAGCTTTTCTTGAATAGCTACCACGTGCCGAAATGTTGTCCTAGCCTTTTAATATGCTTTATTTTGTTTGAGATCCCTTTATTCTGGATGCCTCTGTGCAACATTTGAGTTCAGCCCATTTTGGACCTATGTCCATCTTTCCCCCTTCTTCCCCTCCAGATCTATGGACATCTGTTTCCCCAGTTCCACTCAGTTCCTCCAACCAGACCAACCTGGAGCTGTCCCTGAGAACCACCTTCCCACCTTCCATTCCTGGATGTCCCTCTAGCTACCAAGAAAATAACGACCCCATCTGCTCCCTCAGCAGGCCCAAGCTGAGCTCCTCCCACACTCGTGTTTGCAAGAGATCCTGCTTTGTTCTCCTGTCTCCAATTTTCTCTTACAAATTAGCTCTATCACCCTGGCAGTGGAGAGAAAGACATCGCCCAGTCGCACAAGTCAGACTGAAATCAGAAATACATAAACCCAAAAGAAGGAAGAGAAATCCACAGAAGAAGTGACCCAACAAAGGGAAGGCAAAAGGGTTCACTGGGCTAGAAGACCGCCAAGTCCCCATGCTCAGAAAGCCCCTCCTCAGGACCAGCTTAGCCAGCTGAGAACAAAGCAATCTTTCCACTATGAAGCTGGCTCACAACTGAAAACCCCAAGCAAGTCAGGCCCCTTGGAGAATGGACAACTTCATTGGCAACCAGAAAGAGGCACTGCCCGAAAATGCTGCTGTGTAAATTGGGGCAGCTCATTTCAGTCAACGGAACTTTCAATTCCTCATCCATACACTCAATATTCTCAGCCCTGCCTATGTTCCAGGGTTATTCTGAGGATCCAGTGAGACCCTGGGTACAAAAATTCTTTGGTTATTGGGAGAGGAAGATGGGAAGTAGGAAAGCAATAGGATATCTGAATCAATGGGAGAGATATTTGAGCTCAAGCAAGGCTCAAGGTGCCCCTCCAATACTGCAAGGTATAGGGTACGTTCTGTGTCTTAGGACAGAAGCACTTGCGTGAGAAAGGGGTTCCAAATTGCATGCTTCGATAATAGTGGGGTTACATGCAAACGGGGATAGCCCACCCCTCAATACTATTCGCAGAAGAATAGGACTTGAAAGAGCATGAGCCCTGGAGACACAAAGACTCAGAGTCCTAGCTATGCTTTTTACTTAAGTTTTTTGACTTTCCTGAGCCTCTAGTTCTTTGTGTGTAAAATGGGGACAAGGTCCCTAATTTACAGGGTAATTGAAAATGTGTAAGGATTATGTTAAATGATGTGTGTAAAGTGCCTGGCATAAAGGGTAGCTTCCCATATTATTAATACTAATAATAATCCCCCCTTTGCTACTAACTCCTCCCTAAAGGCGAGGAGGCAGCACTGAATGCCTACTAATGAGAACTCCACAACCCACCTTACAACAGGCAGCCAGTGGGGCCCCAATAAGCTCACTAAGCATGAAATTGAGCAAGAATATTTATATGTCTACTTGAATGCTAATGAGACTCTAACGAGAAAAGAAAAGGTATATGTGGGGTTCCCATGTTGGAGGTCCGAGTAGCTGGTCAGAAAAGCAGGAAGAGAGAGAACGGACAGCCGACAATCTCATGCTGAAGCCCAAAGAGCCAATGGCTTCTGCCTGGCAGTGTCCCTTCACGCAAGTTCTGTGAGGCCACTGAATACTCCTTTCCAGCCCAGGATTAAATGCTCAACAGTCAGGCATGGCCCTTTCCAAAACTGGAAGACTTACAAACTTGGATTTCCAGGTGTAGAAAGGTAAGAAGGGTTGACTCCGGTAATCCTAGGCGACAGACACCGTATCTGGTGTGTTCACCCCACTGGGACACCTGGGAGATAGTAGCAATAACCTCAGTAGAGAACAAGCTTTAGAGCACTCTGGAAGGGGCATCAGGGCAGAACCTGACAATGAAAGGAAGTAAGAAACAAGGAAAAAGGGAAAAGGCTGGAATAGATTGACTCAGCAGTTTTAGCAGACAGGGAAGCCTAAAGAAAAGTGCAATTGTAAAAGGCAAAATCCAATAGATGTCAAAACTGAAGGGTAGCTGTGTCCCTGATTAGCCACCTAAATGCAGACAGGAAAAGACCGGAAGTCACGTTTCCTCAGCACCAGCTTTACCTGAGGCTCTGTACTAGGCTCCTTACAGATATTACTTCATCTAATCCTCATACCATCTTTCTCAAGGTGGTGACTTTGATCACCATCTCACCATTTCACAGATGAGGATCATGAGATTTGAGGCTTTGAATAACCTGCTAACTTCTGGGGCGGGGTTGGGGGGAGGATTCTCTATTAATTTTTATGGCTCTCAAATACTTTTTTTTTTTTTTGAGGGCAGTGCCACTGGCCCTCATATGTGGGACCCGAACCAGGGCCGCTGGTGTCCCAATCCAGCGCTTAACTACAGCACCACTCGGCAGGCCCACCCTTATTAATTTTTAAATGAGGCAACAACAACACAAATTTTTACATTTAGATACTCTGACACCTGGTACAGAAAAATCCCAATGGCTATGTGATCTAGGGTGGAGGATAGTTTTCCCCTGCTGTTGCCTTTCTTCTTCAGCCTTTCTCTTTCATCCACAAATGTCCCACTTCTTGTTAAAAAGACATGCTCTTTCAAAATACTTAAATGCAAAAGCAGACATCACCTAACCCTTTTAAAACATACATAAACACACGTTTTTAAAGAATAAATGCCTAGGTTACAAAATTCAATAGCTTTCTCAAAAATCTAAAACTTTTCATCAAGTCTCCCCGAATATTTGTTTGGAAACAGAACCTGGTGCCACTGTTTTGACCTTGACCTTCACAAAGCCACTCAACCCCCCTCCCCTAGCTCTTTCTCAATGACAGCTATTCTTTTTCTTTTCCTTCTCTTTCTCCTTCTCCTTCTTTCCCTCCCACCCTTTCTCTCTCTCTCTCTCTCTCTCTCTCTCTCTCTCTCTCTCTCTCTCTCTCTCTCTCTCTCTCTCTCCCTCTCCCTGACCCCCCCCTTTCTCTCTGCAGCCAACTGTTTAGTTCCCCCTGCTGAGGCTGTTCAGAGGGTAAGCCTTATTTTGCTCTTAAACCCCACTGTTTTCAGAGTTCCTGCGTTCTTTCCCTTGGAGGAGCAGAAGACAGCAACAAGGGTGTAGAGAGGCCTGTAAATGACCCTCCACCCACAAAGGCCCGTCTGCCAGGTTGCCTCTATTTGCTCTTTGGAGATGATACCTCTCTTGACTCAGTCTTTGCCTGTATCATGGAGCTATGCCAGGCAGCTATGCCCTACCCCAAATTAATCTCTACCCACCCAAATATTACCCCTCCTACGAGATTGAACTTAACTAATACCACCTCGGCCAAAACACTTTGCTGTGTCTTCCCACTGCCTCCACCTCTCTTCCCTGAATTACTGTGGCATTGGCAGAACCTATTGGCACTTTTTGCCTTGCAGGACAGCCGTTACTTGTCTTTGCTTTCTCCCAGACTATAAGCTCCTTGAGGGCAGGACATAAATCTAATCTGGAAGAACTTTAGCTGCCCTCCTCAGGCTCCATGTAAAAGGACCAGCCTTACATCTTTTCCAGATTTCCCATATTCAAGACATAGCATCCCCCTAAGAAGGACCTTCCCTGGGAGGGAATTGCATAAGGACAAAGACCTTTGTGTCTTCTTCACTGGTATCTGCCAGCAGCTGGCAGAGAGCCTCCTTCAGAGTGGGTTCTCAGTAACTATGCGTTTAACGAATGTCTCTAGGTTGGAATTTTCTAGGATGATTCATTACTCTCCACTTCCTCTGCATCCTGGCTTATCTTCTAGAATCTCATATCCCCTTTGACTAGGATCAGATTTCTGACAAGAAGGCTTTTTTTCACTGACTAGAACAGCCAACCCCTTTTTATCTGCTATTTGACTTCTTTATAACAAGTTAGAATTAGAGGCAATGTTATTTGTATGCAATACCCATCTTCTTCTGGTATGGCCTGTGAGTACCAAGTCGCCATCAGACTGGGGGATAGAAAGGTTTCTTTAGAATTATTTTATCACTATTATTTTTTGAGCTATAGGATAAGTATTTATTGTCAGAGCACCAGTGATCTGAGAAGGCAGACAAATTATTTTATTATTTTAAAGGCTCTAGATTGCTTATGTGAAAACATTGCTTAACTACTTAAAGGGCGTTTGATAAATGCTTGCTGTCCTTCCTGCCTCCTACACAACCTATAAAGCAAAATTTACACAAAGCTTTCCGTGGAGATTTAAGTTCTTTCCCATCTATGCACGTGCAGGCAGGTCTGGGTGCAGAGAGCTGTCCGTGAAGGTCGAGATGCACATAAGGACACACGTAGGTAAAGTGACGTGTGTGACTAATAAGTCACCATTGCTGGTGTGAAAACTTAGGTTCTCAAAGAAGTTTGATTAGATGTGACACAGGCAGGAATAATCTCTACTGGAGGCAGGAAATCAGAAACCATCCAGAAGAGCCACAAGTGGCAGAAATTGTTCAATAAACATGCAGCCCCAGTCAGTATCGCTCACTGTTCATCTAGGACATTTTATAATCTTCACAGCAACACTAATGATATTGATCTGAGCATCCTTATGTACATTTTCTACCTCCTATCAAACCAGGCGCCAAAACAGACTAAAGAAGGCTTAATTTCTGCATCCTTAGAGTGTTAGGATATGGTTACCATGTAAAAAATCATTAAAGGTATCGGAGAAAGAAGTGAAACTCCAGGAAGGCTATTAACAACTTAGCATGTTCAGCTGATGAGTGTGGGTCAATTCATAGCTAGCCTTTTCATTTAACATGTGACCCGGGAAGGAGAGACGGTGATCAGCTTGATTAGGACTTTGTTACTAAGAAACTATGGATATGGCATAACGATGCATTGTGAAAGGAGAAGATGACAGGACCTTACAAAGGATTGTTTGTATGTATTGCCAATGCATTCATCACTCACTCACTCAACATCCAGCTATTGACTGAGCACTTATTAGGTGGCAGATACTGGGGATACAATGGAATATATGAAAGACAGTGTTCCTACTTTCATGGAGCCTGCATGTCAGTTGGGAAAATGGACAGTAATCAAAAAATAAATAGGATAATTTCAGATAGTAATGTGTGCTATGAAGACACAGCATGGAGGACTGTGGCAGAGGGCTGCAGCAGAGGTGGTGTCATGTCAGGTAGAGGACCCAGGAAAAGACTCTCAGAAGAGGCAACATTTCAACTAAGACCTTACTGTTGAGGAAGATCCAGACCAAAGATCAGAGGAAAGAACATTCCAGACAGAAGAAACAGCGAGGCAAAGATCCTGAGCAAACAAAATATTTGGAGTACTTGTAGGCTCAAGTGGATGGAGCAGAATGAAGATGGTGAAGCCAAAGAGATAGGCAGGGATGAGTGAACGCTGCATCTTTTAGGCCATGGCAAGCAGTTTGGATTTTATTCCAAGGGCAAAGGACAGCCTGAGAAGAGTTGTAAGCAAGGCAGAATCAGAACAACAGTTTTAAAAGCTCGCTCAGCTGCTGTGTAGAGATTAGGCCTAGAGAAGCAGGAGCAAAGGAGTCCATTTCAATCGATCAATCAATCGTCTAAATGAGCAGTGTTGGTGGCTTTGCATGAGGGGGATAACAGTAGAGTTAATGAAGAAGCCAACAAGCCGAGAATGTATTTTGGAAGCAGCCTTAACAGGACTTGTGATGAATTGAATGTGGGGGTGTAAAGAAAGCAGACAAATGAAGTGTGAACTCAGTTTGGGGGCTCTGAACACATGTAGGTCCCATTATTCAACTGGGTGAGACTGCACTGGGAACAATTTGAGGGTGAAATTGGGAAAGGAAATCAAGAGTTCTGTTTAAACACGCCTGCTAGGCACTCAAGCAGTTAAAAGTTCAACCTGGATCTCACAGGAAGGTCTGAGGCTGGAGATATAAACTTGGGGAGTCATTGGTATATAATCTAAAATCGTGAGTCTGGCTGAGGACAGGGACGTATAGAACTAATTTATTTTTTAAATGCCCAGGACCTAGCTTAGCACCACAGAGGCTATAAGTGCCAGCAATAGAGAAACCAAGGGAAAAGTGTCCACCAGGCCAAGGAGGAGGAGGAGGCATCAACCCATATTTAATACATTTCCAACTCTCTGTACTTTCGGTGTTGAAGGTCCTGGGCCAGGCACTGGGATCATAGTAATGAACAAGACATGGCTCTACCCTCCAGGAAATTTAAATTTCCTTTCTTGCAGAACAGCTTCTGATTCAATTACAGCAACACCAGAAAAAAGCAGAACACCGACCAATTGGAAAAGAAAGTTAAAGCTGCCAGACAATAGTTGGAATCCTTCCATTTCATGTGCAGATCAATAGATCTTTAAACATAGGCTGTGGCACAACCTCCTAGTTATTGAACTTATATTCTATTCAACTTCTAAGAGCTTC
The DNA here is from genome assembly GCA_033961575.1 of Aselliscus stoliczkanus. Taxonomy (NCBI): domain Eukaryota; kingdom Metazoa; phylum Chordata; class Mammalia; order Chiroptera; family Hipposideridae; genus Aselliscus; species Aselliscus stoliczkanus. The sequence continues at coordinate 122,306,287 of CM066736.1, forward strand.
CAAGTCTTGCAAGTCGGGCTTGCAAGAGAGGGACTGTCAGCTGCCCGGTGGCATTCAGTGTCCCCAGCAAAACAATCTGAATGGTGAGAGTAGAAAGAGAAGGGGATCACATTTGATGTTTCCCTGTTATCCCTCAACACAAGTGTATGAGGTGAATCCTGTTAGTGTAATGACATGAACAGCTCTGAAGACAAATGACAGCCTCAAAGAAGAAATCCTTGTGGTCACTGGGATTGGATCAAGACTATCGTTACCGAATTTTCTTAGTAAGAGAGTAAGGTGAAGTCTATGCAGTGGATTTTGTATATAATTCTGATACAATTTAGAGTCTCTCACCCTTCAGCCATCTCCTTTACCCTGCCTCTTCAAAACCTCTGCCCCTGAGCTCCTGCAGAAGCCACACCAGTCACCACAACATGAGGAACCCTAAAGGTCTAAAGAAACAATCCCACTCTGCACACTGACACTGCCTCTGACAAAACAGCTTACATGAAAAGTGTGTACTAGGTCATGTACACATTTAGGGATAGAGCTTTCTGAGCTTTTAGGGATAGAGCTTTCCTGGAATCTAAAGTAGCATTTCACCATGGAAGAAATGAGGTAATCATAGGACCAACAACAAGCAAGGAAAGTGGAATGCTGACAAGTAGCTTTTTTTTTTTTATTGTAGCCATGTTGGAAAGACAAAGCAGTACTACACTAAGGACTTGAGATAGCAGAGGGACTGAGCAAATGTGTATCAGGAAACAGAAGAGCAGAAAAGAAAATCCAGAGGGGCTGGCCGAATGGCATGTGGTTTTAAGAGTTGGCTTGGGGTGCCAGCTCTGAGCAGCAGGACCCCAGTTCGGATCCCACATGAGGGCCAGTGATGCTGCGCCCTCTACAGTTAAGATGGTGAACAACAGCTCAACCTGGAGCTGGGCTGCCGTGAGTCGCCAATGATGTTGTAGGTTGCAATGGGGCTGGCCAGCAGCTGGCATGAGCTTTCGTGAGCTGCCATGAGCTGCCCTGAGTGGCAGTCCAATGGCCAGCAAGCAACTGCCTCACCCGAGAAGAGCGCAATGATAATACCAACATGGGCCAATGAAGCGACATTCTCCACAACTAGACTGAAGAACGAAAGGAGAGCAACTTGTCTGTTCCCCTTCCCCAGTTCCCCAATGCTGTTCCCCTCCCCCAATTCCCCCGATAAAATCTTTAAAAAAAAAAAAAGAAAGAAAGAAAAGTGGGAGGACATGGGGACAAAGTGTGGCATTGCAAACAGACTTATACCAGGATTATTATTTTAGATATAAATTCTGTATTGTGGTGTTTTTTTTTATTTCTCTCCCTCCAATTTCAACCTGGTAACCTTAGGCTTTTAAATCCTTGCTTTAGGGACATTGTCAGATCAGAAAACTGAAACAACCTAAAATGAACTCTTTGGTTTGGGGGAAAGCCCAAATCCATTCAGTCGATCTCTCTGGAAACAGAGGAAGGGGGTATCTGTGATAAGCAGGAAAATGTCCCAAGTTTAAAAGGGGGGGCAAGGTCTAATGCCCCTCAAGCAATTAGGGACCAGACCCTATTTCCTAGCAAGACATGAGGAAAGTGGCAAAAGCCAAGAAAGGGACAAGATATCTTATTCTCTTTCTTTCCCAAACATGAAATGGAAGAAATGTCACTAGTCCTAACCAGGACAGACTCGTGATTGATTACTCAGAATGCCTTGGAACTATGCAGTGGTTAAGGAGCTGCCAGAGCGACAGAAGTTGAAGCTCAAAAGTAAACTCATGGATGTAACCTATTGTACTATCAGCTTATCTAAGCAACTGGTTAGAGGCATGATGACTAGAAAGCACTCTTACTGGACTTTACAAAACCATCACAGCCTCAGTTAAAAGCCTCATGGCTTTCATATACCAACTGACCATGGTAGAGCAAGCTGACAAATTAACTCTGCCAGTTCCCTTTATATTATATCTATTCCTGGGAGTCCAAGAGGGAAAGGGATAAATGATGAAGGGCACCAATGGACAAGATTTCTCTTTTCTCACCCCTCCAGGGAGCTTTCCCTGATCCCTACTGTAGGTCTACAAGTGATTTCTCTCTCATCTAAATTCTGGTTGGCTGCTTTAGGATGAACTTCCTTCGACAGCCATCCTTTGATGGAGTCACTGCATTGCAGAATATGTATTGCAAACTTGATTTTATCATTTCCTCAGTCAGGCTCCAGTGAACAGATTCACATTCACCATGTTCCTAAGAAACAGATGTTAAAGCTCAACTGCTACTTAATTCCTTTGCAATAAGCAATTTGCCAGCCCAAGTTCTCTACAGAGGACATGCCCTTCTTGGCAAGGTGGTACAATGAAGAGACCAGAATAGAATATTGCTTGGTAAACACAGAATCAGAAAAGAGAAAATATTGTCTTGCTCAAAGGATATTAGCGTCCAAAAATAGATATAGCTTGGTATTATCCTCCTCTAGTCTGTCAGGACAACACCATCCCATCATAGAGTCACTAATAATAAGTCATGCTACACTAACCAAATTTCCTATTTTGATAGGGTGACTGAGATTAACAATAGGAGGAAACAATAGACACATTATACACTTTGACCAGTAAAGTGTGGAACAAAAGTATTTCATAATATCCCCATGAACCAGGCAGAGATATATGTGCAAGATGATGTGACAACAAGGCAAACCCATCACAGCATGAGAAACTAACCACAGTTGTCCTCTGCTTGGCTCCATCCCCCTCAACATATTTTTTGTTTTGTTTTGTTTTGTTTGTGTTTTTGTTGTTTTCTTAGCTGAGCCATCCTGCCACCTGTTGGCAGCTTAGTGGCAGCTCAGCTCAGGCTGGCATCGAACTGCTATTGCTCAGAGCTCAGCTCACACCCTTGAGCGAGCTCTTAACCAACTGAGCCACTCGGCTGGCCCTCCCTCAACATATTTTTTAAATTATGGAAACAAAGTCATAAAAGTAGTGTCCCTTGGGCCGGCTGAGTGGCGCGGTGGTTGAGTGCTGGCTTGGGAAGCCAGTGGCCCCGGTTTGGATCCCACATGTGAGGGCCAGTGACACTGCCCTCAAAAAAAAGGTAGTGTCCCTCAATATGTGCTAACCCCACAAAATAGAGGGATAGTTAATATTGTCTGACTGAATTAAGGCTCAGAACTATCTCAACAGATAGAACATCCACCTACAAAAGATGAAATTTACTATTGAAGTTGGTCAATCCTGCACGTAAAATGAATCAATTGCATTGAGTGTAAAATGGAGGACCTGGCTTAACTGCCATTCAAACTTCAAGATAAATGGAAAAAAATAACAGAGGTTGGGGGTTTTATTGGCTGCCACCTCCTCAGGCTGCATTAATTGCAGGACAATATCCAGGTAATGATTTAACTACACACTCTGTGTCCAGCTGTGCCCCCGTGCAGTATGACATTGTAGAGAGTCATTAATGGCCTAGAGCAAGTCCAGAGGGGGGTGAGCAGAATGGCAAAGGACTTAAAACATATTCTATGAAGAATGGTTGGGGAGGTAGGGGGAGGGGAAGGGTGATTGAGAAAGCCAATAGGTTTACAATAATTAGTGGGAACATTTGCTGGCTTCATATATTTCTGCAGATGAGATATTTTGGAGTGTTACAGGGTACTGAGGGCTGAACTAGAACCAATGGGTTCTAGTTATAAAGAAAACAGATATCAATTCAATAAAAATAACTTAAAAATCATCACAGTTATCCTGCAGTAAAATAAGCTACCCTGTAAAGTTGAGCACTCTCCCTTGTAAGACTTTTCAGTACAGTTTGAATGGCTATCTGTTATGACCTGCTCCCTGCCAAGAAGCACACCAGTCAGTCCTCCATCTGCAACTCAGGGATTAAAGGGTCAGCTTTGTAACAAAGCTGTTAAGAACCATCTGGTAGAGTTGGGCCAACTCAAATTGCTGGTGGTCTTGCTCTGACCCAGGAACCTGAGTTCTAGCATCTGGGCCTTTGAATAAGTAATTTCCTCAAACATGGGTTTCAATAGATGAAGCCACTATTGTGCTAGTTAGTCCTCAAGAGCAAGCTGCTATCTTGCTTTTCATTCTGTCCATTATTTCTTACACTGGAGTCTTATCTCTGAACCCCAGTGTCTATAGGTAGGTCTCCAAGACCTCCCCCAAGGGTAAGGCTGTCAAATGCCCAAGGCATCAAACAGCTGCCAGCCTGGATGAATGTCTATTACCCACTGCCAAGAGACCAGATGCCAGGCTTAGCCATCAATTTTAGGGCAACTAACAAAACTCTCTGCCATCAGCTCCTGATGAGTTAGTTGGACTTCAAGTCACCTCCTATATACCAGGCACTGAGGATACAAAAAATAAACAGTCCTTACCCCAAAAAAGCCCCCAACCTAGCTGGGAAGTCATCACCTTAGCACACTGGTCATGCCACTAATAGAGCATATGAATGAGAATTAGAACATACAATGCTATGAATTACAGAGAAGTTAAGTAATCAAAAATCCCTTCCTGGTGTGGCAGTGGGAAAGATTCTCAGGATAGACTTTGGAAGACATGACACTCGAGCTGTTTTTGAAGGATGAATGGAATTTTGCCTCTTGGAAAATGTGAAGGAGAAAAAGACATTCCCTGCTGATGAAAGAGCATAAAAACAACCCTGAGGCATGAAACTCTCCATCATACTCAGAAAGTCGGGACTAACTAGTCCACTGTGACGTGAGCCATGATTTGAACAGAGGCTAAGCCAGCATCCCTATCAGCGGCCCCGCTTCCAGGAGCCTGTTTTGGCTCCATGTATGAACCATTCAAGTTTGCCTATTGTGCCTTCAAAGTAAAGGCAGCAGAGAAGTAGATTGGACCAAGACTCCTCAGTACCAGTGTTGGCTAGTCTGCCCCCAAAAGCGAGTCCTAAGAACAATGTTTGTTCTGAGATATCCTTCCTAGTTTTGTGACATTAAAATACCTGTTCTTTTGTAAAATGATAGTGATTTTAGATTTTTAATATTCTGATCAAAAAAGTTTTTGTCCCCCAAATTTAGAGGGACATTTTTCTATGTGTGAATCCAAGTCTGGGAACCACTTAGGAAAGGAAACCTTTGAGGTACCCTCCAACACATTGGAACCTTCATTCTAAACTCCTAACCCCCTTCTCCAGGGCTCAGATTGGCAGTCTTCTGGCCCACCTTCCCCTTTTCCGCAGTCATGACTCCACTGCCTCACAGCAGCATGCCGCCATTCCCCAGGTGACAGATTCCTGTGGAGTTACACTGAGACTCTTGGGCTGCTGTTGAACTTGAGGAGCCTCTTAATGACATTTCCAACATGTAAGAAATCAGCTCTGAGCAAAGAGGTCAATCTGAAGAGATTTTGCAGATGGCGAATCTCACCTGTTGCCCATACTAATTGTCTTTTGTTTAGATAGTAACTCTTCTCTGTTACACTCCTATTTTAAGGTCCACCATTAGACCCCCCCACCATGGTTTTAGAGCTTTGACCCCCAACTCTCACACCACCTGGGGAGTCATCCTCTCCCTCTACATCCTGAGCCTTAAGGATAGTCTCTGACTATGCTGTGTTCAGGGGGATCAGGGGTCCTCCTTGCCAAAACTGCAATCTAGAGGAAAAACCCAAGAATGAAAGGCTTTCTGAGGAAGAAGTATGCGCAGGTTTGAAGGTGACAGTCCTTGCATAGGTTAGCTTGTCTCTATGCTCCTCACGTTTCTTCTCTCTTTTGCCGCCTTTAACCCTCCCCCTTTCCCATATCCATTCTATCCCCATCCCTAATAGTGGTTATTTGGGATATAGTCTGCTTCTGTCCTATGGATTTCCAAATTCAGACCATGTCATCATCCTCCACCTTCTACCTTTAAGGTCCCTTGTTCCCCTACAGGAGCTGATTTTGTGTATTTACCCACATGGAAATACAATAATTTAGTTCAATTAAATAAACACCTGTTTACTGAGCTCTTACAACATGATAGCCATTCATGACACAGAGCTAAAAAGAGCCTGTTTTCTGCTCTCAGGGAGTTCAAGGAAACAGGAAGGCTGTCTTCTACCTGGCTCTGACTCTAAACATCTCTCCATTTTCTATCCCTCTTCGCACACACAAACCCGAGCCCATGGATAATTAGCAAGATGAGGATTAGATTTACGTCAAGATGATGCCTCTTACAAGCTTGGAAAGTTTAGCAAAAGTGGTTTTGTATATAGTTCCAATTGGGTTTTTCCTCCCTCTTGCACCTCTAAAAAGGCTCTGAAGACCTGGTGCATATAACTTTGAACCAACAGGATCTTTTTGAGGGGCAGCTGGTCTAGGAGAGGTGACTTGATGGACTCGATAAGTAGGTAGGTGAAGCCTTTTCTGGGTTTCTGCCTCTCCATTGCTATCTGGTTTTCTCTTTGTGTGTCTCTCCTTTAGTTCATCTGATTCTGCCCCAGCCACATCCCCACCCCAGCATGGCAACAAACCCATGGGAAGCTAGGAAAGGTGCAGACAAGGGGACAGAGGGCAACTGCCGCCACCCAGCCACAAAAGCAGGCTTGATGCAAGGGAGAAGCCTCCTTGACCATTGTCATGCTTCATCTGAAGAGCCTTCTTCTTAACCTCCACCCTTCAGAAGAGGCTTTTCTCCATCAGAAACTCTCCATGTATCATCTCTACAGGAATGACCCAGGCCCATCCATGTCACCCAATCTGCCAGAATGTCCTCACCCATGACCTCACATAACTAGGCCTGCCATGTCCTAGTCCACTCACCTTGGATGCTAACCAGCCAAAGGAAAGCATTTGCCATTGTTCTTCCCAGCCACCCTCTGGCATATTTATTTTCCACCAATATAGTTATTAGATATAAACTCCAGTAGAATTGGAAGATTCACACCCCAAAGTGCTTCTCTCCTGACAAAAAGCCACCTTGGCTTTTTGTTACCTTTTGCTATGGTCTGCATTTGTTTTGCAAAACTCCACAATTCGTCTAACATCACTAATCGGAAGAGAGGACTAAAGAGAGAAAAGCTCAGCTGAGATGGCAAAGAGATCAGAAAAGGAGCTAGAAAAGGCGCAATGACTGAGCCTACCTTCTCTTAGAACTGAAAAGAAGGAAACACATTATATCTGGTCACTGTTCAGGGTAATTCCCTCGGAATTATGTCAGCCATGGCCCAGACATTGCATCTGGACCTTTCCATCAAAAGCAAAGTACAGACAGTGGAGAAACCGCATATAAAGCATGAGTTTGGAGTGAAGTGGGAGGAACCTAACTCTCTCCTTCTTCTTCTCCCTTTCCGTTCCTTCTCTTCCCCTTTTCAGTTCCAGACTCCCCCTATACTACTAGCATCTGATGAAGGCTGCCCGCAGGGATCTAACTGTTTCCTTTCCTCCTTCTAGTCCTTCAACTGGACTCCTAACCCCAACTCTTCCCACACTCTGGCCCTCTGCTTTACACAACCCTCTTTTCTGGGCCACCCACAAAAGGCACAGGCGTTATCTTTATTATATTAGCCACCAGGAAAAGCAACAGAGACGGCAGCTGGCAGAGGTTCTAAGCTCCATAGCACCACTGCCCCTTCAACATTCCTGAGGAGACCACGAACCAGGGGTAATGAATCCTGGCCAAGTTCAGGCCTGCGTCTGTCAACGTGAACACCTTCTCCAATCTCAGAGGATTTCTCTGAAATGCACGGTGGAAATGAACAGTTTTTCCTGAGGCTTGCAGCACTCTAAAAACATTATAATCATGCTCTGTGAATTAGCTGAACCATTTTTGATGGAACACAAGAGCTTGGCTGTCACCGTTTCCTCGACTGTGTGTCCCTCTTTATGTACTTAAACCTCTTTCCATGCTGCTCTCTCTCTCCTCTGGTCCCTACCCCTCTCTTCCTCCCATCTGTCATTTTTTTTTCCTTTTTTTTTTTTTTTTGCCCCCCTCAGGAGAGCCTAGGAAGTAGAGACACCACGGAGATTCAAACAAACTTCACCAATCCCTTAGCTTCAGGTGCCCCTGCACAGCACCGGCCCACAGGAGGGGCAGCAAAGAGATGATCCCTAGTACTTCCTACCATTGCATGGTTCCACCTGGCTGTATGCTTCCCTGCTTACCCACAGGGAGATCAGGCACGTCACTCAGAGTGCCCCACCAGAAGGCCTCTGCCGGTGGGCCCTTCTAACACTTTCCTAACAAACTCTAGAGGACACCAGGTCCCTTACAGCAGCCAAACATATGCACCTTAGACTCCAGCCTGCTGAGGGCCACCACAACCCTGCCCTCCCGCCTGTTTTATTAAGTGTGATCTAGCCTGTGCACATTCTCAGGGGTTCCATTTACAATTCTGGACTTGATGATTTCTTCTACCATCCCTCAATGAAGCCGTCTCTTTCCTCACTATCTCCCCTGGTTGGCCGTTGGACTTCCATTTCACCCAATAATCAGGGAAGAACCCGGGGATGGGAGAGAAGAGTTGGAAACTCTAGAGGAACTACAGAAAAACGAATGAGGATGAGAAGTGGAAAGTGTCTGTTTCCTGAAGCATTCCAAGGGAACAGTCAAATGCAGGTTCTCTGGCTTGCTCATCTTCCCTAAAAAGGCACACTTTATCCAGGGACATGATGCTTTGCTTCAGTAAATTACCCCAAATCATCATCACAACTCTCACTCCTCCAAGACACAGTGACAAGAAATTACATTGGCCTAGAAGTTTCTGTCCCACAATAATGCTGTAATATGGGACCCGTAGCCTTCTAGTGGGGCCCAGGGTTCCCCCTGGGACTCCTGCCACAGGCCAGGATACATTCAGGCTGCTTTAGGAGATATGCCATTCTCCAACTTTCTCCTCTCTCCTCCCAGGGTGTTTTCTTTGAAGAAAATTTGCTCAGACCCACTGAGACTCAGTTTTCAGGCTGCCTGAAGCCTCCCTCAGGCAGCCGGACCCTCATCAGCATCTCAGTCACAGAGTATTTAGCTACCTTGGAATCATTCAGAGCTTGGGTTCCACTGCCCACATCCCTCACCTTATTTCCCTCTAAGGACACCCTGAGGCCCAGGCCACGTGCCCATAAGCCAGCCAACGTCCAAGGAGAGTCCTGAACAGACCACTAGACTCCCGAGCTTGCGGACGGCAGTCCCCGCCCTTCCACACCCTTCTCTTCCCACCTGCCTGCCTGCCATTTTAGCAGTTGCACAGATTCATTATTTTATTCATATATAATATTTACATAAATAATATCTATTTTCAGATTAAGTACTGAGAATGCTCATGTTTTCTTTGAAGTTTAGTTTGCATTATTACAGGCTCCAAATCTATCTTTAGAAATAATAACCCTTCTTTTGAAAAACATACCTTTGACAGTACTTATGTTTTCAGTATTAATTTTGTAGAACTATGACCATTAGGAGGAGAGCAGGGGTCTTAGGAGTCTTCAAAAAGGGAACAAAGAGAACCGTGAGCTTTGGGCAGCATTTTCTTTCCTTCGCTAATGCTCTGATAACTCCCCTTCCCATCCCCCAAACAGCCCCTATGCAGGTTAGAATTAGAGGATAACAAAGAGAAGTCTAGACTAGAGCACAGGACCCCAAAATGGAGAAGCCCTCCAGAGGATTAAGGAGACAGAAGTAAAACCCATAAAGATGAGCTTTATGGAAAGACTGGAAAAGGCCTGCCCCCCCCAAGAAAGAGACACTAAGTGGAGGAGACAATCCCCAGAGTCCGGAAAGAATCCATCTTCCAGGAGACCAAGCTAAGAACTGGTTTGGAATCCACTAGAGCCAAACAGCTCAGAGCAAAGCTTAGGATCACAGCAGATTACAACCCAGTCAAAAGATCTCGTGGCTCCTATCTTTCACATGTTCTTATTTGGTGGTTGTTTTTGTGTTTGTGCTTTACTGTTTACTTCCCTGTCAAAGTTCCTTTTGAAGAATTCCAGTCTTGTCATAGCCTGCTATGGTAAAAGAGTTCTGCTCACTCCTATGGCAGCAATAACACTGCGGCCAACTTGGCAACTCTCCCGCCTGTTCGACACTGCTCATAAGAGGGGCTTTGCGGGGCGAAGGGGGGGAGCTCCAGTCGGAGAAGGACAATAGTGAAAAAATGCCTTCCAAGGAGAGGGAGTTTTTTATTTCCTGTGAATCTTACAACATTGGATGGGATCCCTCCCATTCTCAAACAGGAACACAGTGCACCCAAAACATCCTCCTTGAATGTTTAAAGCATCAAGTTCAAATTATGCCACAAGGAGAAGAAAGAATTGAGGGATGCCAGCCTGTGTTTCTTGTGATCCATGGGCAGACTTAATGATTTCATAACACAACTACCCAAAGAGCCCAGGAGCACTGAAACAGCTCAGAAGTTCCTCTCATAGAGTTCCCATTTGATTTTCATCACCTATTCTATCCGATCCTGTCCACCTCCCTCAACGCTCCTCTCCCAACCCGACTATTTCAGCACATTTCTGGGATAAGGACTTGCAGCTCCTCTCTGTCTCTTACTCCACATTTTTATCCTCTATCCTGTCTCTCCCCAGAGTTGCCCATGTAGAAGGGAAAGGGGCAGCTGGCGTGGTTTGTCTCCCAGAAAAGCTCTTCACTGTGTGGAAACCAGTACAAACCACTGTGACTCTGGATCACTTCAACTTCTCATAAGCTGAAGAGCCATTATTTAATGAGTAGAGGCACCAAATGCAAATTTCACTCAGGAAGTATTACGGTCAGAGCAGAGGGCTCTAAATTCTCACTTCAGGAGGTAAACATCCCTTGAGAATGAGCATAATCATGATGAAAGGCAAAAGAGACACAGAGGATCTGTGTGTCTGTGTATATTAACTTGGCTCACTCGGTCTCCCTCCATCCCTGTCTCTCGGGCTCTTTCCTCCCCTCCCTCACTCCCTGCTCCTCATTTTACTGTAAATTTTACATGACATGACAGGTGTTGGAGGCTGAGAAGGGTGGGAAGTGAAGTTTCACAGATAGGCCAGCTGCAGGACACGGCCTAAGAGGGAGAGAGGAGGGAGGGAGGGAGGGAGGGAAGGAGGTGATTTGTATGCCTACCAGCCCTCTTCCCACAGGCTGCTTCTCCCTTCAGAAAAAGTTCTCTCTGCCTACCTGCCTTCCCCCATCAGTTTCTCAAAACCTCTTCACGACCATCAGAACCTCATCACTACTTCCTGCTGGTAGGAGAAAGGCCTTGGGTAACATACGTGAGACCAGGGGTAATTAGCTCCTGGCCAGGCAGCCACCCCCTTTCCTCCTGGACATTTCCCACATCTGGAGTCACCAAGACAAGGCCAATGCAGGGAAGGCATTCACCCTCCCACACTGAACAATCTGTTTTCCATCATATATATACTTCCCACACATCAAGTTTGGCTGAAGTGAGAACTATAGAGTATGAAGGCCATTTTCTGAAGGCCGCCCCGCCCCCCAAACCCTGGACTTATTCTAAACATCCTTGGTGTTGTATTAGGACCACCTCAGGCGGAGCAGAAAGAGGTCTCCCTAAATGACCCTGAAGAGGAATCAACTTGATGGGATTCTCCCACCTCCACCCCCCCATTCCCCATATTCCCTAGCAAATTTGTTTGCCTCCCTCGGTTTATTTCCTCCTCTCTCTCTGACTCAGTCATGACCCTCTCTGGCTTATTTGGTTTCCCTCTGAGAGGAGAGGAGAGTACCTTCCCATATTAGCAACAGTTGGCTTCAGGGTCCTGTTTAGTAGCTGTTTCCTTCTTGTGTAGGTCATACTGCCTTCCCAGCCTCTTGGCTGGGTCCCTACTCAGTTTATGAGAAGCATTTGTAGTCACTGACTGGGGACAAACCATCCAAAATGAGCCTTCATTGTGGGCCAGTCTAATGCTCATCCACCACCATAACAGTGCTCCATCACCCTCCACTTCAGGGCCAACAGCTCCTCTCATGACTATTATCACCGCCTTGGTGCCCCAACTGTGATGCCACCATCTTGCCATGTCTCAGTAAAAGGACAGCTGCTCCAAAACAGCTCGTTCCATTCCTATACAACTGCTTCTTTAGCCCTTGATCCACAGAGGTGAAAAATGAGAGTAGCTTCCAGAAGCTGACTGCCTAGATTTAGTTCTCACAAGACCCCTTGCCTATCTCATTCCTCCCACCCAGATCTGAACCCCATGATTAGATCATCAAAAGTTGCCTGTGAGCATCAGTAAAATTCTGAAGGGTTTATAAAAATGGTTAGTGTAAGTTAATAAATGCAATGTTTCCTGCAATCTTGGAAGACTCTGAGAACTTTATAAATTTTCTTTCTAAATTACTAGAACCATATTCAGTGGAAAGAGAAATAGAAAAGACTTTGAAGACTTGACAACTAAGTTGACTAGCTCATTTCAGGGCTGTGTCTCTTAGTTTTCTCAATCCCAGCTCAGCACCTATTGTCACCGATCTCCATTTTGTCTCAGTCTCTCTTAGCCTTGTCTTTGTCTTCTTCTCTGTATCTCTTCTTGTCTCTCTCTGTCCTACCTTACCTCCCTCCTATTCTTTGTTTCCCCCAGGCACTGTGGACCAGAGCCCCTTAGCTTGCTTGTGTAGGCTAGTCCAAGTGGCTTTATACCTCAATTGTGGCACTGTTGGTTCCCACTCCTCAACAGATCCATATTAAGAGTAATTTGGAGACTCAAAAGCATTCTTCATTCTTCCTTCAACATCACCTTCTCTTAGCAACCTCAGCATTGCCCACTCTGCACCCCTCAGCAAATGCCTCTGATTCAATGACTTGATAAAGGGTAACACAGAAACTAGTGAAGATAGGAAAGGCCAAGGGAAATGGAGCCGGACATGGGAGTTTCTGTTTCTCTATTCAGAACCTTTATGAACTGTGCTATGTATTCTCCAGGGTATTCAGGGGCCTGTATAGACCCTCCAGGTCAAATAGAAAATGGTTTCCTTGTCTCAGGGCCTCTTAGGGAAATCTTTTCCAACCCTCAAAGACCAGTGGTGCCTGAGAAAGTTGACACTAACAATGATTGATGGGAATTTCCAATGGAGTCTTAAATCTTACTACCATTCCTTTTTCCTAGGAAAGACAACTAGATGGACTCCTCCCAGCAACCATGCCAGCTGCTAATGACATTGCTCACCCAGTGCCTGCCCACATCATGTTTCATTCTCATTCTCATCTGTACCTCCCTTTCTCACCTCACTTCTAACAGGACTCATTTAAGATAGATTTGGGAAGGACAATCTCTCCTCATTCCTACATCCCATCTTTTGGTCTCCTGTCTCCAATACATACATCCTTACTTTTTAGTTCAATTCCCCCTTCTTATCCCCCAGTGGAAGAGTGGCTTCTGCAGTTCTCTAATCACAGGAGAGAGAGAGAGAGGAGATGGCTAGATTGTCCTATTTTCCTAGCTCTCCTTATTTCTGCACTTGGCTCCCCTCTCATTTAAGCAGCCCCTCCCCACCCCTCCAAGAGCAGCAATAATAATAATAGCTTGCACATATTGAGTAACAATTATGTGTCAAGCATATATTTGCTCAGCTTGTCTGGGATCTAGCTCCAAGTCTCTATAATGCTCCCTCTTTCCTTTGTCGTACCTTTTTATCTCTTAACTCCTGTTTCATCTCACTTTATCTCTGACTTCTTCTAAAAACTTATGTGGCAACCCTCTGCCATTCTTCTGTGGCTGTACCTTAAAAGATGAGCCACTCCACATCTGTGCTCCAACCACACCTATGTATTCTAAGAAGTCATCTCATGGTCTAGGCATCTCTTTCACCATCCATGCCAGCTCTACTTAAGAGACCTTTGCAGAGAGACCATATCCATGGCCAAAAATATCACCACCACTGCCTCCCCTGCCTATCAGTCTGGTCTCTAGCCTCTGGGACTTTAGAGTCCCCAGCAGTGACCCCATCATTTCACCCAGGTCCCAGCACCTATCTAGGCCCCAGGAATGCCCTCGGCATCTCACACAGTCTACAAAAGCTGCAATAAAGACCTTAGTTAAACTCTGCCCTTCTGAAGGCTGCCTAAGTTCTCTGTCCCCATCCCTGGCCACCTTTCCTCCCTCCAGCCCATTCATTTTCCCACCAAAGCTTTAACAAAGCAAGCTCCACTTTCATTAAATGACTCATTCAGTATGACAGTCCCATATTCTTTTGGAGGATTCATTTTGTATTTTTAGATCCCCCAAATGTGTTCCTTCTTTGAGGCAGAAAATCATCTTTCACCATTTCCTAAGATGACCCTGGATTTAGAGTATGAAAACAGCTGAACCGATCTTGCCAAAACCGTTACCCCAAGGTCTCGCAGCGAGAACAAGCCGGTAACTGTCGCCTAGCTTCTAGGACTCACCATTCATTGGGCTGCTGGCCTGTCAATCACTTCTGCTGGGCCAATAAGCAGCATCGCCTCACAGGAAACCGATGTTGGCGGGCAGGCCAACAGTTCCTTGGCTATTTGAACCTACGGAGGTAGCCCTGCTCACTTTACCTGTTCCGCTCACTTCTGGGATCTCTGCATCATGGCCAGATGGGCATGGGGAGAGGATGGTTGAGTCAACTTTAGACCTACACGGAGGTTAGAGCCTTTGAAGGAGGAAGGGGAAAAGGCTTAGCACCATCTAAATGTTGGGGTTTAGTGATAATGATAGTATGAGAAAGGCTGTACTGGCTGGATTCTTCCCCACGCCTGCAGTTCCCTCACTGTGTGACCTTGGAGTCATTCTCCCAGTTGTCCTGGGCTTCAGTTGCTTTTTCATAAGGAGAAGGTTGATTCCCCAGGATCTCTCAAATCCCTTTTTGTTATCTTGGAAGATCTCATGTCCCAGGAAAGAGAACCCAGCTTAACCACAGGCCAGTTCATTGTGAACATAGGGGAGGGCAATGGGTCAGTGGCAAAGAAGTGCTTCCACAATCCAGAGCCAAGGGAGTGCTCAGAAAGAATGAAAGAGGGATACCTTCCAGCAGGGAGAATGTGAAGGCCAAAACTGGGAGGGAGTGGGGGCAATTGCTTACCAGAAGGGCCTCTGAGTGCAGACTCAAAAGAAAGGAAGCATTTTAGTATCTACTCACACAGGGCTAAGGGTGAGGGGAAGCTATGGAGATTGAATTGAATCTCCTCTAACCCCATTTATGGGTTGTTTTGTTTCTTTCCTGTAATTTCCTATAAAGGGTCCTTTGGAAAAGGGTTGAACAGGGATCTGTTCCCACAGTTGAGTAAGCCCTGTATTTGCCATCTTCTCCTTTTTCTCAACCAACACCACCTGCATAAGCTGACAATGACTTTTGGGATTTTCCAGTGGATGCTTGAATGCCATTTTTTGCAGCCTGGAGGGAAGGCAGAATAACTGTTTGGCAGTAAGTGGTGAGTGTGGGTAAGGGGAGGGGAGCTCTTTCCTTCCCCTCCCAGCCCTCCTCCTCCTCTCCTTTTCTTTTTTCCACATGGTTCTCTCCAGCCCTTCCCTCCTCCCACCTGCTGACTCTAGCCCAGGACACTCCAATTTCCACTTTACACTGCCTCCCCAGAAATTCAGGAGGCCTTAAGGCATGCTCAGGAAGGGCTATTCCCTGACCCAAGCTCTCCATTGTATGCTCCACTGAGAAGTAATCAGCTCCCAGAAAGTTTGAGAAATTGCTTTCCTACAAGAGGGCATCAAACCTGTTTAGAAGGATGGTCTATAGTGAGTAAAATTGACAAAGCCATTTCTCTGACCCATGGGGTATCTGAGTACTTGACATTGGCCATTGTGAGTTAAAGGTTGTCAGCTGTAGAGGTATAATGATTTTTCCAGATCCAAAGTATCTCTTTCTGCTTACGTGTCTACCAAAAAGATTTCTACTTTTCAAACCATCAGCCTCCCCCAAAGCTATTTTTACCCTCTGTCTCATTTTTCTCACTTTTATTCTGTTCTCCTTACTGTCTCTTCTCCCGTGTCTTTCTCTCTGGTTTAATTTTCTTTTTTTCCTTTTGTTTTCCGAGGCCAATCAGGAACCTGAAGAAGATGTGAGGCTGGTGGTAGTCAAAAGGCAAAGCATTCACCTGAGCACCCAGCATAGGAGGCAGACCCACCCTCCCTGCCCTAGCAGGAGTGAATGTTGCCCACACACACACATTCAGATCCTCAAATGCTCTCTCAGACACCCCCTTGGTAGCAGGCTTTTTCTTCAGGTCTACTCTAAATGGACATCTCCCTCCCTGACCTAACATCCCCAGTGATTAGAACCACTGACTCCTGCCTCCCATGCCCACCGCCATGGGAGGTCCCTACAGAAGCAAAGCATAGTCACCTTAGACTCTGGCATACTGAGGCCAGGCCCTGATATTGACCTCACCTGCCTGCCAATTTATTATTTAACTAAAAAAAATTGTGAAATAATATTCATGTGTCTAAAGTATTATTTAAACATTGGTTTCAAATGTAACATTCAATTGCATTGTATCCTTCCTAGGACAAAAATGATAAGGAGAAGTTGAGAATGAAGGTAAAGTGTGACAATGTCCATTTCTCAGTAGAACAACCATGAACCATGTTACACACTCATGGGCAGGGTGTTTGCGTGCACAAGTGCCCCTCTCCCCACAGCTAAGAAAATGGTTTCCCTGAGCACAGGCCACAGCACTCGGGTGGGAGGGCATCTACCCTACTCTACTGGGACGTTATATAACAAAGATTTACAGGTAATAAGGATCTTTGTGTTATTTATCATAATAGAAGTCCTAAAATAGTTACATTTGGGTTGGTGTGTAGTCACCTATTATGCAACTGTTGAAAATACATTTGAAGACATTTTTTTCTCGTGACAGGAGGAACAAAAGCATATTCCAAAACTGTACATGCAGGATGTTCATTATCTTGTAAAGTACCTGTATGCGTAGGAGCTTACCAGGAGGATAAACACCAAAAGTTAAAGAAGAGGTTGGGATTATGGCTGCTGAGTTTTATTTTGTTATACATTTTTTTTATTTTTTACAATGAACATGTAATCAGAAAAGAATCTAAATTATAAAAGCAGTTGGTTCTTCCTTGTTGTAAATGAAGAAGGAATTAGAACTGATTCCTTGAGGAAATTTTTAGGGCTGATGGTCCCCACATGACACCTTGGATCAGTGGAGTTGGAAGGCAACTGTCAGGGAGACACTGGTAGACTTAGATGTGGTGGGCAAGACAGGAGGCCCATCCTCATCTCACCTCCGTTCACTTTTCTCTCTGTGCAGTAGTGACAAGCACCCCATACTTAAGAGCAGAAAACCTGGGTTCAAATCCTAACCCTTGCACCTCCTAGGCGGGTAACAGGGCAAATTATTCAGTCCTGTGGAAACTTAGCCCATTGATCATAGCTCACTCGCACATCAGGGTCTTGGCAATCGGTGTTCCCCCTTTCTAGAATGCCATGCCCCACATCTTCATGTGGCTTCTTCCTATCATTTGAGTCTCAAAGCAAATGTCATCTCCTCAAAACACTTCCTCACTCCAGTCACTTTCCATAGATTTTTTTTTTCAATTTTATTTCCTCTGAGCACTGATCCCTAACTAAAATTATGTACTTTTTTTTATTGCTTATTGCCTCCTAGAAATTCTTTGGGAGCAGGAATCGTGTCGTGAGCACCATTGCCTAAAACACTGCCTGTCACGAAATGAGTCAAGCACTGCGCGCTCTATCTTCCCCATGTTTCCTTATTTAATCTCCCTAAGAACCTCGTGTGGTTTACATCTGAGGGAAAGGTTAAGAACACAGAGGTGAAGTACAATGAGTAAGTGGCAGAGCCAGAATTAGAACTAATTCCAGAATTGTTTCCACCTCACCACCCTCCCCTCCCATGCAGCCGGCATGGGGCCTGTTTTGGAGAAAGAGGACCAGGACAGGTCAAGGGCAGGGAATCAAGAGCCAAGTCGCTTGAATCTAGAAAGTTCAAAATGGTGAAAGACTGAAGCGGGGACAGTCATGGGAAGTAGTGAGAGTAAAGGACGGAAAGAACCAGAGGGGTTGGTTACCATTCATTCAAGAGGCTGCGACTGTTTTTTAAGTCACTGAGCAACACACGGTCTCTTTTATTCATTTCATAAATAGAAACTGAAGACTTCCTGTGGGTTTTAAATAATTCTGAACATCCCTAAGATGGGCAGTCCCTGTCCTTTATTGAACATCTACTGTGTGTTCCACATGGCTCAGGACCCTTCTAAGCTGGGGTATCCTTGTCCTTGTCTTCTTGGTGTCTGGAATACTGCCTCAGGCCCACTGGGTGTCTGGTTAGCAGGGGTTACCTGCCCTGAGCAGAGACAGATGGGAGATTTCAGTCATCATTAAGGTTTATTGACCAGCACGGCTGGAATTTCCCAGAGAGAGGAATTAATCTCACTACCGACTGAGAGCAGACATCCTGCTGGGAGTAGTTACATAAATTCTGTTGCTCAAATTAATTAGGATTGTGATTCATTTGTTTAATTGAGGAAGAATCTGATAGTGGCAAGAGGCAAGCCGACCGGACCTTTCAGAACCCAGCCAATCTCAGGTAAACTGTGACAGGTGGGAGGCCTGGCCCGATCCGACAGAACAAGGATCTGATGAGGGTGGAAGAACATGGTCAATCAGTAAGAGAAATAAACTGAGGCCGGCAGAGACAGCCCATCAGAACACAGTGCTAGTTAGAAGGGGGTCTGAGGCTCTGGGCGCCCCCAAGCCTCGTGCCTCTCTAGCTCGCAAACATGAAAAGACCTTTCAGCTTCATGCACAGTCTTCCATCCGTCCTCCTCTGTGTTCCAAACTGTGGGGGAAAATGCTGAAATTGCCTCAAGTAGCACTCTTGGGAGCCATCCAGACATTTTTTCCCATCCCCCAAAATGCCAGATTACATTATCCACAGGAGGAAGGATTCTTTCAGTGAAGAACAGACCTATTACCTGAAGTATCTAGAAATATTTTTCTCTTACCGTCACTTCTACTTACAAAGAGATCCCTCCCTTCTATCCTAAAATGCCCCTTCTGCCTGTTTCACGTACACCCCAACCCCCCACACTATCTGTGAACCCCACCTGGCCGAGGTCTTTCCTTGCACAAGACCTAGGTCTCTGCTGCAATAAATCAGGTGAGAGACAGTATGGTGACTGGACGAGGGTGACGGCAGTGGGGATGGGGAGAACCAGAGCTTCTGCACAACTCCAGGGGGCATCATGCACATCATCATCTATGTGGCTAACGCCTTGTGGGATAGAATAGAAATGGTGCTTCATGAAGCTGTGCTTCCTGATGGCCCTGCAGAAAAATGGCCCGAGTCAGGAAATGGTTTGAGGCAGAGAGTCAAAAGGCTTAGCTGATGAGCTGGAAGAGGAAAAGGGCATATATGTAACTTGAGGACTTTGCCTTTGATGCCAACATCTACAGAAATCCCTAGGGAGCCTTGTTTTCTTTCTAGGCTCCCCCACCTCTTTTTGTGACTGACCAGGACGGCACAACCTGAATAAACCCGAAGTTGGGCACCAGCAGACTCTTCCTGAAGCAGGAATATTGTCAAGAGTGTGTGTTTGGCTGCTTCCCAAGACTAGGCCGAGAAGCTTCGCCTGGGGCTCAGTCAGTTATACCTCACTTAGAGAATGGGCAGCCACAAAGGGGCACTGATCAGGGAGCCTGAAGTCCAAAACCTGGTGACCTAGGACAAGCCTTGTAAGCTCTCTCAGTCTCAGTTTCCTCATCCTTGCAAGATGCCTACCTTCTCCTGAGGGGAGAGCGACTTCGGCTCTTGCACCCTACAGACTGTCACCTCTTCAGCAGCCAGAGAGATCTTTTTCAAAATCTAGATCTTGTCACTTCCCATGTTTTAAAACCTTCCAAAACTCTCCAGCACATTCAGAATTTTTTTTTTTTTTAAGTCTACCCGATGGCTAAGGAGACTCCCGTGACCTAGCCCCTGCCTTCCTCTCCGACCTCATCCTCTGTGGCACCCCTCCGCCGCTCCATTCCAGCGTTCCTTCTGAACCTTGAATACAAGAAGCCCACTCTCTCCATAAGGCCTTTGCACTGGCTGCTCCCTTCCTCTGGAATGTTCTTCCCCAGCTCTTTGCATGAACAGAATCTTACCAATTCTTTCTCTGCTTAAATGTCATCTTCTTAGCAAGGCCTTCCCTGACTCCTCAATCTAAAGTAGCCCGGGCTCTATCCATTACCCTGTCTCACTTTTCATCAGGACACTTTTTATTCCTGGCCTCTGTATTGGTTCGTTGTCTGTCGTCCCCAGCTTGAATCTTGGAGTCACAAGACCAGGGCCCTTCCCTGTTGCATCAATCAGGGGTCCAGTCAAGAAAACAGGAATTGCACTAGATATTTCTACAGTGATCATTTAATAAAAGGGGTTAGTTTAAAACATACTACAAAGAGAGAAAAATTTTAAAGGCAGCACTGAAGTAAGACAGAGTTAATAACCTCAGGAAGCAGTGGGTTGTGAGAATCTAGGAACTCGGAGGAGGAGCCCACAGAGCTGGGACCCAGCCCTCCAAACACCCAGCTGCTGCTCACCTCTGAGGAGGCACCGGAGGCTATTCTGAGAGTCTTGGAAGGCGCTGGAGGCCAGAACCAGCTACACTACCAGAAAGAAGGGCCATTGCCAAGGCCACCCTGACAGGATCCAGCTAGCAGAAAGGGAAGAACAGGTCCCTACTTCCTCCTCCTGCCTTTGAGTCCCCTTCGAGTGCCACTGCTGGTGGAAACAGAAGTCCCACCACGGAGGGTGTAAGTAGTTTGTAGCATCCCCACCCCAGCATCATGTAGTAGCAGAATATAAAAGATGAATATGGAGCTGGGAGACAGCAGCTGAATAACTAGAACACCTATTGATACAATCCCTTAACCCCAGGCTGGAGGAATGCTTGCCATATAGTAAGCATTCAATAAATACTTGTTGAATGGATGAACGAATGATAAATGATGTACCACGTAGAGTGTTAACAAAGGGTACCGTCGACCAGCCGAGTGGCGTGTTGGTTGGAAGCTTGGGACACCAGTTCTGAGTGGCAGGGCCCTGGTTCGGATCCCACATGCTGGCTGGTGGCGCTGTGCCCTCTATGGCTGAGATGGTGAACAACAGCTGGATTTGGAGCTGGGCTGCCGTGAGTCGCCGTAGTGTGGGCTGCAGTGGGGCTGGATGGCAGCTGGCATGCACTTTTGTGAGCTGCCCTGAGCCGCCGTGAGCGGCCTTCCAATGGCCAGCAACCTATCTACCTCAGCAGAGGGGAGGGCACAATGATCACAATACCAACATGGGCCAGTGAAGCGACGTCCTCCACAGCTAGACTGAGGAACAAGAAAACAGCAACTTGTCTGTTCCCCTCCCCTGGTTCCCAAATGCTGTTCCCCTCCCCCGATTCCCCAATAAAATCTTTTTTAAAAAATTAAAAGGGTACTGAGATGAAAGCTGCTCACACACTAATACGAGAGACAAACATCATTTATGATGCAGGATAAGTGTAATAACAGAAATACCCACAAAGTGCTGGAGAAGCACAGAGCGGGCGCTCTGCTCAGTACCGTGGGCACCATCAGGGAGGAACTCTAGAGGGGGTCATGCTTCCGCTTGATGCTCAAGGGCAAAGAGGAATCCATGAGGCACAGAGGGATGCTGAGAGTCAGGATGTGAGGTACTTTAGGTCTGGAAACAGCTTGTGCAAAGGAAGAGAACTTGGAGGGAGTGACTCAAATAGTTAATTATGGCTGGAGCATCCACAGGAAGTGGTGGCTGCTGAGCCTGGCGCATTCAAGTCCAGCTCTCCAAGGCCTCCTATGTTACTCTGAGGAGTTTGGGCTTTCACCTGAAGGCACAGGAGTGCCAGTCAAGGTTTTTGAGCAGGACAGTGACATGATCCGATCTGAGAATTGTGATCTTACATGGATGAAAATGAAGGCTGAGGACCAATTAGAAAGTTGTTAGAACAGACCTGGGCAAAAAGGATGGACACTTATCTAATTGTACTTTCAATGGATGCAGTCTGCTGTACATAGGTTACACCTCGATGAAATTGGGTTAAAACAAAAACTAAACAATGGCGATCTGAGCTACAGCTGTGGGAGTTGAGGACTAGAGGAAAAGGTGAAAAAGCTGCTGAGGAGCTGGGATCCCTCAGCCTGGACTCTCTCAGGTTATCTTGCAAGATAACACGAGATGTGGGATACTGAGAGTCAGCTGGCTCCTTGAAGTCAGAAAGGGCCTTCAGAGGATGCGTTGGTGTCCCAGCAGGAAACAGAATGCCACTCACATAGTGCGACTGAAGAGATTTTAATGAGGAGGGACTCTTTACAGGCAGATGGGCATGATTAAAGAAATCAAGAAAGAGTGCTGAAAAACCCTGAAACTACAAACAGATGGAAGCCACCCCATGGCCTAAAGGATCCAGGGGAGGTAGCAGTGTTACTGGAGCCCAGTGAGGGCTGGGATCGAGGGGTAGGGCTGTTTGGAGGGAGATACGGCCAAGCAAAGGGGCAATTCCACAACCCCTGCAACAACACAGAGGTTGTGGGGGCAGAAATATTCCCACCTTTCTCTCCTCCCATCCTCCAATCCCCTCCCAGTGTCTCCCACTGGCCAAACCAACTGGCAAGGACACCCATTGATTCCTTTCACAGGGGTCAGCCTCCTGAGGCACAGAGCAGGGCAAAGAAGGGGGGACCCTAAATCAGAGGGACACAAATGGAGAACAACAGCCTAGTGGATCTCAATTTCCACCCCATTATTTTTCCCAGAAGTCTCAGAGGGAGGAGGCAACTTGCCCAAGGTCAGATAGCAGCTTAGGACAGGGCTATTGGCCCCTCTCCCTTGGGGTTCAGGTTAATGGCCTACTGGGCCTGCGCTGAAGACAGCCAAGTGGGGATGGCCCACCATCGTGGAGCTGCAGCTGCAAATCCAGATTAACCAGAGGACAGCAACCAAGCAAGGGCAGCAGCAGGCAGGGCCAGGGAGGTGGGGCACCCAGGGGCCAGCCAGGAAACCTCTGCTTCCTTGTTGCTTTGTGACCTGCTGCCTGCTCCCTGGCCCCCATTATCCCCTCTTGAGTCCTCCCCAGGCATGGGGACAGGAGTGCAGCCCTGCGATTGGCAGGGACAAGGGGAGGAGACCTACTTCCCTGTTAGCCAACCCTGCTTATCGATTCCCTAGAGCTGCTCACTGATCCAGGACAAGGTGGTTTAATTGAAGTCATTACAATAAATGATGCAGAAAAACAACACCCTTAGTCTGCCAGGAGCCTCAGAGAAGCAAGGGAGGGTGCTGGGAACCCCAGTGGCAGGAACTGAAGTTAGATGACAACAGGCTATGTTGGGCAAAGGATGGGACTGAGAAGTCAGATAGCCCTGGGTTCCAGTCCTGACTTGATCACTTACAAAAGGACCTTAGTCAAGTCCCTTTGTCTTCCTGAGCTTCTGTGTCCTTGCCCAGGAAAATGAGGAAGTTGTTGCCTGTCCTCCAAGGCCATGCATGACCCTGGGTCCTGCCTGCGTCTCCTGCTCCATCTTCTACTACCTCCCCGCTCTTCAACTGCAGTCACCCCAGATTGGTTGCTGTTCCCTGACACACCACTCCTCATGCTTTACTCATACAGGTCCCTCTTCCTAAAATATCCTTCCCACTTCTTTCCTGGGTAATTATACTCACCTTTCAAGATTCAGATCAAGGGTCACCTCCTCCAGGAAGACTTCCTTCCCTCATCTCTCTTTCCCCTGAATGCCTTTAGCACTTTCTAACTGCGACACCGACTTGGCACTCAACACTCATTGTAGTGCATAGCAATCTTTTTATTTCCCCATAGCTTGTCTTCTCATCTAGATAAAAAGCAGAAACCATATCTTGTCTTTCTTACCCTCACATGCTTAATATCATAATTGTATTAAGAGGGAGAGTGACGGGGTAGAGCAAGGGGCAGAGATTCAGAGCCCAGGGGTGGGCACAGAAAGACACAGCAGCCACGGGTAGGTGACAGTCTGCCCTGCACTCCTTCCCAGATAATTAGGATGATGCATACATCATATTTTCACATCTTTAGCTTGAGACACAACCCTCTCTGTGCCCAGACCCAGGTGGCTCTCTGCTCTGCTTCATAAACTTGTATCTGATTCAGTAGCAGAAGACAGGGGATCTAGGACATGAAATCATAAAATTTTAGCATCAAAAGAAACCTGATCGTGTAGCAAAAGTGGTATCCTGATACCTTCCATTCTAAGTCATAAGAAGCCTTGCAGCTTCCTGCAGTGTCTTGGAATACCCCATATTGTAATGTTTCCTCTCAGAACCCAGACACCACAATGTGAGAAGCCCAGGTCGCATGGAGAAGCCATGCCCAGGTACTGCATTTGACAGTCCCAGCTGAGTTCCCAGCTAACAGTCATCTTTAACTGCCAGCCATGAGAATTGGCCGTTTTGGACATGCAGCCCCTTCGAGCCTTCATGTGACTCCAGTCCCAGCCACATGAGACTCCCAGGAAAGACTTTCCCAGCTGAGCCCAGTCAACCGTAGAACTAAGAAATAATAATATTGTTTTATATTCCTAAAAAAAAAAAAAAAAAGAAAAAGTGTAAAGAGATCTTTATAGAAAATGTAGAAAATTTCCTGATGAGAAACTGAAGCTCAGAAATGCCATGTGATGGATCCAAGGTCACGCAATGACTTAGAGGGAGAGTCCAGTGCATGTAGCTGTTGTCATCCTGTTGCCACCAGCAGAGAAGATAAAGAGAAGTGAGCTATCTGGGGCAGGAGTGGAGAGGGAGAGAGGAAAGGAGCTGGATTTTGTAGAAAACATCCCAAGTTAATTCTGTTCAGAAAAAAAACAAAAAAACTATTCCTTAAATATACATATGCCTTGTTTTTAATCTTCAAAGAGCATCTCATACCTTCTTGGAGTTTAGAGAGTTAATTGCCTTGTATTTCACTTTGGGTGTGTTTTATTTTTCCTTCCCCCTTTGAGATAATTAGCCAGAAGCTTACCTGAGTACATTTGTCATGTCAAGAAGACAATGGCTTCAAAGGAAGGGAAAGGGCCCAGAAAAGAAGGTCAAGTGACAAAGCAAAGCCTCCTAGGGAAATATTCTACTTCCTGAATAATCTGTCATCAAAAATGCAAGCACAGGCAGGAGTGCAAATGACAGTGTCAGAGCAAGACTTATCAGCCAGCCACTGCCCCCAACAGCGCTTTGAACACTTTGATCTGAACCAAACCCATACCCAAGACAACAGCAACACCCCTTTGCCAATTCACTACTACCTATTTGGCTAAACCACAGGCCCAAAGGAAAATCTTGAATTTGTTTTTTTTTTCCAGCCCCCCAATTTAAGCAGCGCTTTTTTTTTTTTTTAAGGCCTATCCTGCTCAATATACTCCCATGGAGGGTTCAGGGAGGCTGCGTGTCATTGTAGGGACAGAGCCGAGCCATCTGGCTCTCACTGTTACCTTTGAGCTGATGGAAAAAGTATTGGCTTCCCATTTGGGCATTCCTTGATCTGGGCCCCACAGGTCTTTGTTTTGGAGCGTTGATGTGAGAAGCCACCATTTCTTGGACATCATCTATGATACACACTGTGTCCCAAGGGCTTTATTTTATTTTACCTTGTGTTTAATCTTCCCAGCAACCCTAGGTGGGGCAGTATTATTACCTAATTTTGAAGATAAAGAAATTTAGTCTCAAAAAGTACCACACTCCAAAGAGCAGAGCTGGAATTCAAAGCTAGGCCTGCCCAATTCCAAAGACCTGCTCTTTCCTATACACTGATTCTATCCGTTATATATTGCCACAATAATGCTGAGACACGATTAACCATAAAGCCCAGTGGTATACAATAATAAGCATTTATTGCTCATGCCTCTGGGATGGTTAGCTAGGTGATTCTACTGATGATGGTTGGGCTCACGGACATGGCTAGGGGTTTGTATGGCCATTGAGTGATGTAGGCTGTCTCAGCTAGGAAAATTGGGGTGACTCAGCTGTTCCACGTGTCCCCATCTTCCATTAGGCCAGCCCAGGCATGTTTTCATGGCAATGGCAGAGGCACAAGGAAGAAGGCAAACCAGATTGATCGTACAAATACTTTTCAAGCTTTTGCTTATATCACATTGGTCATTATCCCATTAGCCAGAGCGAGTTCCATTGCCAGGCCCAAAGTCAAAGAAGGAGGACATTGCAGGTGATATGACAAAAGGTGTATATACAAAAAAATTAAAAATAAAGATTTGGGATCTGGGCCTCAGGAGCTGATGGGAAAGCTTGGGAGGGATGGGAGATCGAATTCGTATATCGAATTAATATTCACCGAGCCTTAGAACCTGTGCTGGGCTCTGGGCGTAAAAAGGTTCCAGGAGAGGGATTTGACTACTGAGGAAAGAAGGCAACGTTAAGAAGTTGGCGGGAAGCGGGTAGGAGGAAAAAAAAAATCAAATATTTATTGGGGCCCTACTAAGTGGTAGGCCTTTGCTAGACCCTGAGAATGCAATGGATACTGAGAAGTCAATGTGCATCTTGGACATATCTCTGTCTCCTGGAAACAGTGGAGTGCACACCTCTTGGAACCATGACCCATCAGGCATTCAACATTTCCCTCAGTGCCCACAGCTGGAGAATATCCCCTTGGTCTCTGCTGAGGCACCCAGGCAGAATGCAAGTGAAGTGGGACCACAGTTCAATGTGTTGCTGCCTGAGTATGGTGTGAACTACTGCACCCAAGCAACTCTCACTCCTTCCCAGATGATTTACTATCAGGAAATGTCTCCCTGTCAGCCAGGAATGATTTTCAAGGAGCCCCATATGATGCCCTTAGGAGAGCCTGATATATCAGAGCTGGCCATGGCCTTCAGTGGGAATCTAAGGATGCCCCACAATGAGCCACCAGTCTCAGCTCCAAGTGAAATCCCAATGATGTCCCACATCAGTGCTCCAATAACACCTTATTCGGGCCCTCCAACAGAATCATCTAACAGAGACTCTTTAACACCTACAATGTTATTGGCCCCAACCATGCCTTCCACTGAGAGCCAGGCAATGCTCCCCTCTTTGGCTCAGATGTTGCCTCCTAGAGATACCCACAACTATGGAATACCTCGAGCTGGGTCCCCATCATTCCTGGCTTTAGAATCCCCAGACTCTTTTATGAGCCAGCGAGCCTCCCAGGAAGACTGCTTCCTACCTGAGCAGCACATACCTGCTCCACATAGAGCACAGCAGAATTCCAGGGCCCAGGAAAGGGCTTCCGGGAGGAGATCCCCAGTTTTAAGGCCTTACTGCTGCCAGTATGAGGACTGTAGAAAAGCTTATACTAAGCACTCTCACCTCGTGAGTCTCACAACGCAAACACACAGGTGAGAGGCCCTATAAATGCAAGTGGGAGGGCTGCACGTGGTCTTTCTTCCGTTCTGATGAACTTGGACGACATTCGTGGATACACACCAGCTACCGACCCCATAAATGTAATCAGTGCAGCCGACAATTTATGAGATCTGACCACCTCAGGCAACACCAAAGGACTCATCTACGAGTGTCAGGACCCCCTGACCTACAAGCCATCAATGGACAGATAGCTGGTCCTCCTGCTCCTGGTCTTTAGTTCATTTTGGCTTCTTCACGCAGATCCTGCTGGCCGCTGACCAGCTAGGTATAGGCTCAGATGAAGGCCGAGAAAGATTATGAGGCAGTGTTGCAGCCCATATGTGCTCTGGACCCAGACAGGGACTCTTCAGAAACTGCCTTGGATGCCCTTACCTCCCTGGGGCCACCTATTTTTGCTGAGTTGCACCACATGGGAAGATGGAGCAAAGTAGAGATTGGGAGCTTTATTAAAAAGCTCTTTATCTTATGTCACTCCCTAGCTTGAAACCCTTTAGTGACTCTCCTTTGTCTGCTACAAAAAATCTAAGTTCCTTATCTTGGTCTTCCACAGTTTCCAGAGCTAGGCTATGTTCAAATCCTGAATTAGCCATGTGACCTTGGGAAAGGTCTTTGATTACTATGCCGTGTTTCCTCTTCTGGTAAAGGAGTAAAATAGTATTGGATTATTACATCTTATATATTGAATTAGATTCTGTCCAGCACTCATCAGCCACATGCCTAGAGATTCTGTCTTCTCCCACCATTTTCAGACGGGTGGAATGTCCCACCACAAGGCATGGGATCTGGCATCTAGTAGCCACTAGCATCCCAGAAGTGTAGGGGAATTAATGCTCCTGGAGTAATGTTTGATTAATGGGAGATGGGAGAGAGACAGACAGATTAAATTCCCTCTTCCCTGAATTGCTGCAAGGCACCATTTCTCCAAACAGTATAGCCAATGGTGAGATTCCCCCAAGTAGCCAGTGGACACACGTACTGTGCTTCTCCAAGGGTTGTCGTGAAGCAGGACCTCATCTGCTATCACTTTGCATTATCTCCCACTCCCAGTCTTCCCTGCTTTGCTTCTCTTTTCTCACTCTAAGTGCCTTGGGTTTACACCACCCAAATAAAACATTGATACTTAGTTCTTGTTTTAAGCTGTTTTCTAGGGGACATTAGACTGGAGCAAGGAAGTCCAAACCCTACTATAACTTCCTCTCCTCTCCTTACAGAGCCCAGCTACTTGGACTACCAAATACTGGGTATTAAAGGGCCTGTCCTGCCCTGCCCCTCCCCTAGGTTTGAGGGCATGATGCCTATCCTGGCAACTCAGCCAAGTAGTTCAGAATCTCATTTCTAAACTTCTCAGCCAGCCATTTTACTGACCAGCAAACTAATAGAAAGGAACTTGCCCAAGCTTTCAAATGGCAGAGCTGGGATCCCAACCAGGATCTGTCTACTCCAGAGGTAGATCTCTTAACTAAGAGATGAGGTCCACCTAGGCGCAGTGGCCATGGAGAAGAGGAGCGCCTAAAGGGGAAGGTCAGAAAGGCTTTCCGGAGGTGACCCTTGAGCTCAGCAAGCCAGTGTATGTAACATCTAGTAATCAAATCTGGAAATAAATTGCATAGGTGAATGAAGAGGAAAGAGAATTCCAGGTAGAGAGAACACTGGACCTGGCAACTGCTCAGAGGGGAGTCAGCCTGCAAGCTTCCATTCATTTGGCAAATATATTTGAGCCCACAACACACAGAGCATCACAGCTGTGAGGACTCATGGTGGAGGGCATGGAAACAAGGAAAGGGTGTGTCAGGGATGAAAGACTTAACCAAGGAAGTGCCAGAGTCAGACAGACCTGAAGAGCTCCCATTTCCTGGATGTCTACCCTTGGTCATACCCAGTGCTGGACACAAGTCTCAGAGCATGACAGTGCCTTGCTGCAGGACAGAAAGATCACAGACAAAAATTCTGAAAGTGCTCAATGCTGCCAGGGAGAAGAGCTGAACCTTGGGGGACTCGAACTTATTCTGGGCATCTGGGAAAGTCCCACAGTCTTGGCTGTGCCCGCCCCTTCCCCTCTCATTCCTACCCTAACCCTGTGCTGCATGCCCATCTTTTTTGTTTGTTTGTTTGTTTTTGAGGGCAGTGTCACTGGCCCTCATGTGGGACCTGAACCGGGGCACCCATTTTTTTTTTTTTTAACTTGATTGGGGAACAATATTTTTTGGGGGAACGATGTGTTTTTTTCCAGGACCCATCAGCTCCAAGTCAAGTTGTTGTCCTTCAGTCTTAGTTGTGGAGGGCGCAGCTCAGCTCCAAGTCCAGTTGCCATTTTCAGTCTAGTTGCATAGCCCACCATCCCATGTGGGAGTCGAACTGAACCTTGTTAAGAACGCGCCCTAACCAACGGAGCAATCCGGCATGCCCATCTTGATTCATTCCCCTCGTAGCCCTACTGTATCTGGGCTGGGCCTCCACCCAGGCCACCACATTTGGCCTTCACCCAAATGGCAAGCAAAGGGAGTAGATATAATACAAAAAAAAAAAAAAAAGTTGGGGCAGAGGGCACTTGATTGTGACTCAATTTCTGGCCCTTGGGACTGAGGTCTCAAGTATCCAAGGTCTCTTTAATTCCCACTTGGGCATTGGGCACTAGGTCCCTTCCATGGTGAGGAGGTGATTAGAGGAAAAGGTCTCTCTCTCCTTTAACCAGTGATTACCTGATTACCCTATCCCAGGCTGGGGGCTAAGCCTTTCCCAGTATTGTCTTTTTCAACACAAGGCAGGATAGTGGATGAGAAGGATGAGAAAGACAGCGTGGACTCTCCAGTAAAACTAGTACATTTTGAACCCATTTCCTGACTGAGGCCTTGAGCAACTTGTCTCTGTTGCTTCAGATAGCAAATGAGGCAAGATTGATGGATCTAAGCTAAAGAGATACAGTTAATCACATTTAAAAGTGGTTTCTTTAAGGGAAAGGAAGGATTTAGCACTCCAGGTGAGAGTTGAAGGAGGGTTGGACCAGGGTGTGGCAGTGGAGGTGGGAGAGTAGAAAGATTTAAGAGTGAGAATTGGATTGGTAAAAGGCAAAAAATTTATGCGATCTGAAGAGAAACCAGATATGGGGGCGGGGGGAGGAGTGGGGTGGCGAACTGGGGGAGGGGGGTTTTCACTTTGAGGGGTAAAGAGTATAACTATTGCATTGTGTTGTACATCTGAAACTAATAAAAAAAAAATCTTAAAATAAAAAAAATAAAATAAAAAATAAAAATAATAAAAGAACAAATCAATGGGAGCCACACAAAATCTAGTTTAAAATTTGTATAAGACTTTATTAATGGTATCAGATAGTTTTCAAATAATAAAAATATCATTAAAAGCTGAACAAAAAAAAAAAGAATTGGATTTGGTTTATAAGAGAGTGGTCAAGGATGACTCAAGTTTTTGATTTGTGTTATAGATAACAGAAGAATGGATGAACTCCATTAATTTTTTTTTCTATTTTTGATTGTGTTCTCTGTTGTACATGCAAAAACTATTTGAATATGTGCAATTTAAAGAATAATAAAAATAAAAACTTATTTACCCTTTGAAAAAAAAATAAAATAAAGATTTGGGGCTACTGTTGCAATCTACTATACTGACCTTGGGCAACTTATAGCCTCCTCTTAGAGCCTCTGTTCCCTTATTTTTTAACTGGGTCATATCTACTTTGTAGGGCTCCTGAGAGCATTCAGGAAGATAAGCTCTGCAAAACACTAGCAAAGTCAAAAGTGGTTTTCTGCTCACGTATTTTAATATACCAGCCTGGGGGTGTATGTACACATTAGCATATGTACGTGTAAAACTCACATCCTATTTCTAGAGTCCAGAAAGTGTATACAAGTCTCAGAGGTGAGACAAGCAAATCACTGAGATGATAAACAAGAATTATAGGCAGAGAATAAATCAAGGAAAAAAAAAACAATAAGTAAGTGATGTAATTAAAGTTACTGTTGAAGAAACTATCAAGGAGAGAATGAGTCAACGGCAATGAATCAGGCACAATGTCATCTTTCTAGAATT
This sequence comes from Aselliscus stoliczkanus, assembly GCA_033961575.1. Taxonomy (NCBI): domain Eukaryota; kingdom Metazoa; phylum Chordata; class Mammalia; order Chiroptera; family Hipposideridae; genus Aselliscus; species Aselliscus stoliczkanus. Next base: position 122,337,651 of record CM066736.1, read on the forward strand.
CTTGTCTATTTCAAGAAAGCCTGATGTCCCAGCTAAAAGAACACCTTGAGCCTGTACCAACAACATCTGGGAGGAAACACACTTGCAATTTTAATTTCTCCTCAGCACCACCACTAACAACAGGGGCAGGGCCGAAGCGCTCGCTGGGCGCCATAAAACCTCATGTGGGAGGGACCGATAACTGCAGCATCACTTCAAATGTATTCAAGGGGATTTTAAATTATTTTTGCAAAAGAACTCCCTGTACAATATGCTATTTGATTGTCAAAACAAGGCTGTGAATTACATGCAGGACAGTTTTAATTGCACTACTCAACAAATGATGAAGCTGAGGCTAAAATTGCCCTGTAGTTAGTGCCACGGCTAGGGTTAAAAGACAGGTCACAGGTCCTCTTCCCAAACACAGAACCATATTCCTACCATTGGCAACTGCATTCAGATTTTTTTTTAATCTGTAAGAAATAACATCGAACACTTATTGAATGTTTGTAAGCACAGCCCCTCATGTAATCCTCACCACAAACTGAGAAGTTGGTATATGAATGGTTCCAATTTACAGATAAGGGAAAACTGGAGCTCAGAGGTTTAAGCCACACACCAGAGGTCACATAGCCTATAAATTCTGAGTCATGACTCACACTCAGGTCTTCATGACCACCAGCCCCGCCCCCATCCCCTCTCTCCCCTGACCCCATACACACCACACTCTACACTACCATCCTTTGTTCTTCAAATTGGGCTTTCACCTATACTAAAGCCTGGAGAATTAAAAGCAATCGTATGGATAAATCTGCCCACTACACACACATAGCTTTGGCCTCCATTATTTGGAGAACACATTTTCTGACCTGTATTTTCCACTTCACTTTGCCTACCAGGACACTGCCTCTAACAGACACAACTCAAGGCAGAGGGGCAAGTGATATTCGTTCAGGAAACCTGAGCTGTGACCCTGAGCTGCTAACAGAATGTCTGATATTTATAGCAACTTAGAATCAAGCACCAAGGAAAGTATGCCCTGGATTGTTGCAGATGTCCTCAGGGGGAAAGAAAACATCTCTATGAAAAATTGTGTAGGATGCTTAACTAATAGAACATCAAATAGAAAGGACAATTCAATGGGCTTGCATCCTGGTTAAAAAATAATCATAAAAGGAGGGCCCAGCCAATCTGTGGATAACATTCTTAAAACACTTAGGATATAGCCACATCACTAGATTAATTTATAAATTGTGCCTCTGTATTTAACAATTATATTTATGCATTTCTTTGTTGATTTAGATCATCCCAGTCCACAAAGGATTTGAAGCTGATTGTTTCATTGTGAAGGCTATAGTATACTGATTACACTAATGGCCAAAAATTTTTCATGCCTCCTTGTAGCCTTACCCTTTGGTAATGTACCCCACACTGACTCTGGACATGGCCTATGACTTTCTTTGGCCAAAGGAACTGCAGCAAACTTGAGGCAAACACAACTTGAAAAGGTATGCAGAAGACAGCCAAGTCATCCAACCAAGGCCATTCTGGACCAGCCAGCCTCTGGCTGATTTGCCAGTGACCACAGAGCCCAACCGAGAGCAGCCAATCCTGGCCTAGATCAGCAGAATGACCCATAGACCCATGGGAAAGAACAGATTGTTGTTCAGGGGGTCTGTTACACACAATAACTAACTGATACAGAGACTTATATTTAAAACACACACACACTATTAATTAATCAATAAGCATATATTGAGCGCCCATGCTCAGTCCTCTCACAGGTTCTGAGAAATACAAAAACATATAAGACATGGTCCCTACTTGCTTGGAGCTTCATATTTACTTGTGGCAAGACAGAAAAAAGAAAAATACCAGCAAGATCTATTTAAACCATGTGGAAATTGTTTATATCCTACTCCCTTTGCAAAGCCAAGCTCAAATGTCATATTTCTCTTGAAACATTTCCTTCCCCCATCTATAGGCCAAGTAGAATTATTTACTTCTGCCTCCTCTGGTTGCTGCAGACCTTTTTTGAAAGCTCTCCCATGAAGCTTTTCATGCTATATTTGAAGTTACATGTGGGTGACATTATGTCCATCTCTCCCACTGATTGTAAAACTGGGTCTTGCTGATCATTATCTGGACCTCCAGTATCAGAGACAATGGCGTGTGTGAACATAAGCAATTTTGAAAAATGAATGAATGGACACTTTAAGAGCTCAGTATGAGGGACAAACTCAGAAGTGTGGTAGGCAAGAAGGGGTTCATGATGGAAGCAGGAGTTAAGGTTCTCAACTGGGGCTCACAGTAAGAAGTCATGTAATCTTAGAATTCAGGGGCCTGTGAACTTGGATGAGGAAAAAAATGACATCTTTGTGTTCGCTAATCTCTAACTGAAACATAGCTTTTCCTTCCTTTATAAATGTGAGCTACAAACCACACAAGTAGATAGAACAGATATTTTCCTATCACCTATACTACTACAGATCTCTCACAATATCGTCTGTGTTCATTGCTACTTTGAAATGATAGTGGTTATTCAACCTGTTAATAAAAAAGCATAGTATTGCTATATCACAACTTGCTTTTCTATATTTTAATCATACATTGTAATGTTTCCTTTATAATCCTGTGTATTTTTTTAAGGTATTTAAAAATCATATTTTTGAGACGGGGTTTGTTTATAGGTTTCATCAGACCACCACAGGAATCCATGGCACACAAATGGCTAAGCCTCCTCCCTGCCTTGGAGAATCACTGGACTGTGACTACCTAGATGAAAGAGAAGTAGAATAGACGGATACCTCACATAGATGACCAGCAGATACAAAGATGCTGTGGGAGGAATCTGAGATGCAGATGAGGTAGGATGGGCTGTGCGTCCCCTCTCCACCAATGAGGAGAGGCTCCTTGGCAAGATGAAGTATACAGGCAGAGTGTTAGCATAACAGTGCATCAGAGAAGTGAGTGAATAACTGATTTACCTTAGACAGGCTCTAAGAATTTGGAGAATTTAAATTCTTAAGGCTCTAACACCTCCCCTGCAGAGTAGAGATGGGACTTTAAGGAGAGAGCTGAACTCTGAACCTCACAGAACCCCTCCCAGCTCCACACACATCTCTAGTCAAGTTGATGCCAAGAATAGGCCATCCACCTGCCCCTCAGGGGTAGATCTTCTGCACCATGATAAGGCCACACCCTGTCTGTAGCAAGGTTTTGGGGGGACTGGTGGCTGACTCACTGGGACAAAAGATGCTTTGCACCATCCTTGGACTCTGAGACAATATGTAATCGGCTAACGCTAAGACTATTAGAGGGCCGGCCGACTGGTGTGGTGGTTAAGTGCTGGCTTGAGACGCCAGCAGCCCCCATTCAGAACCCACATATGAGGGCCAGTGACACTGCCCTCAGAAAACAAAAGACTATTAGAAAAATGTGACTGCAACAGCATGCCCTCCCAGATGGTATAAGCATAACAGAGGAGTGAGTGACAAATGTTTTGGGACAGTGTGGCCACCCTGGTTAGACCAGAGGACTCGCTCAAGAAGTAAAGCTAAGGAGGAAAGAATGAAGGAAAAAGAAGTGAAGAATGACTCTAGGATTTTAAGAGCCTTTGACTACGACAGAGAAGTGAGATGCTAGGGATTAGGACCTGTCTTAGAGATGACATAACTCCCAGACACTTCAGGGGAAATGTCCTGGAGGCCACTGAAGACTCAAGAGTAGAACTCCAGGGCCGGCCGAGTGGCGCATTGGTTAAGCGCTGGTTTTGGGATGCCAGCGGCCCCGGTTCGGATCCCACATGAGGGTCAGTGACACTGCCCTCTACAGCTAACAACAGCTCCACCTGGAGCTGGGCTGTGCGAGCCCCGGTGATGGTGTGGGCTGCAGCACCTGCTGCAGTGGGCTGCCATAGGCTGCAGTGAGTGGCCCGCAGCCAGCGTGAGCGGCTGGCAGCCAAGCGTGAGCTGCCAATAGCCGCGATGAGCGACATCCAGAGGCCAGCGACTGATCTGCCTCATCCGGGAAGAGCGCAATGACGATACCAACAGTGAAGCAACATCCTCCGCAACTAAACTGAAGAACAAGAAGACGGCAACTTGTCTGTTCCCCTTCCCCGATTCCCCAATGCTGCTCCCCTCCACCAATTCCCCAATAAAAAAAAAAAAAAAAAAAAAAAAAAGAGTAGAACTCCAGGGAGAGACTGCATTGGAATGGGGGGACAGCCAGGGGGGCAATCCGCATAGTGGTGACTGTCACCACAGTCCCCAAGTGTCACGTCCTGCGTGGCAAGGGCAAGTGGGACACGAGAGGGGCGACGCAGATTAAATAAGAACAAGAGACAGAAGAAAGATAAGAGCGAGACCAAGGGACTCAGCCAAAGAAGACTGAGCCCAAGGGACTCAGCCAAAGACGACTGAGCCCCAATCGGGTCAGCGCATAGCTTTTATTGAGCATTTTCAAGGAAGCAAACTGTAACAAATCATTAACGGTGGTTTGTAGTTCTCAGGATTTACACAGTCCTCTACTCCCCTGTAAGTGCTCTCTCCAGGGTGCACTGTGACTTACTCTTCCGTTAAAGGATTACCTTGTCTTTATTATGATAATTGCTATGAAACCCAGACTCGGTTTCTGTTTGTCACCTAAAGAATGTTTACTAAAGCTATCTTGACTATCTAGAAATCATCCTAAATCCTAGCAGTTAAACACAATCATAAAACTCACAGTATACTTGAGCTATACTAAAAGACTAGGAGTGGCTGTGTTTAAGGTAAAAGCATCTAAAATCTATTCGATTATAAATAACAATACCTAGCAACCAAAAGGGTCTCACACCTCTCTTATCCTACAGAGGGCTGCATCCGTTTCTCAGTCAAAGCTTCAGTATCTGCTGCTGCAACAAGGCACTGGGCAAAGGAATTCACACAAGGCTGATTAACAATTCCATGGTCCGCGGATGTCTTTGAGCTGCCTCTTACCCGGAACTCTCATGGCCTGAAGACTTTTAATCTTCCAGGAGACTATTCACAGTAGGGCCCTTAGGCAAGTGCATCAGTTTCTCACCGGCCTGAGTTTTCTGGCCTGAGTTTGTCAGAGGCCTGTGCCTCAGTTTCCAAGGGGCTTGAGTCCCCAATATCTCAGTTCAGGGGTCCCCTAGGAACTACCGCCTGGCTTGGGTTGTCTCCCCTCTTTTAGGAGATCTTACCCGTCCTTGGCTGCGTAGTTAGCTCATTGGGGTACCACAGGAACATATCACAAGTGTAGTAAATATATTGTCTCCTATAGGAGAAAAGGCACATGGGTTCATAGAGGCAGGAGATATTATATGACCAACCATAAGGCAGCACCCCTAATATCCAGTGCTGAGCAGGGCAATGTGGCCTTGTCAGACACTGGGGTGCTGTCAGCTTCCCACACCCAAGAATAAAGGTAATAGAGGAAAAGAAAAGAAGGGACTGGACCTTAGGGAATGATCACAGAATCAAGAGGGAAGGCAAAGGAGTTTTAACATAATAAATAAGGAGACTCCTTCTGTGTCCCAAAACCAAGGTAGGAGGACAGTTCAAGAAGGGGGTTAAATTCAGCCTGAGGAAGGAACTTGCCAGAAGTCTCTGGATGCGGCCAGTGGGAGGTGCTTGGTGATTTATAAGCAAGCAGTTCCCACCGAGTGATGGATGGAGGCCCGCTGGGGGTGAGTGGGTGAGTGCAGCACCGGGAGGCAGGAGACGGCTGGAGCCAATGAAATGGAGTGACGGAAGCTAGGACATATGCGGGGCAACAGCCCCAAATTGTTTCTTTTTTCCAAGATGATCCAGATTTTCATTAGAGAAAGAAGGAAACTACAAATCAAGGATATTTTAAAGGTCGTGTGAAAATCACAGAAACCTCAAGTTGAATCTGTTCCCACCTAAATAATTTCTGTTTAGAAACCAGGCAAAGCCACTGAAACCATCTTAGCACAGCTCCCAAAATGGAATGACTCAGATGTCCCTGAAATTGTGTAGATGTTCGGAGCCACTCTGCGATGTACACTCCGCCCACACAGAGCCCGTGTCCCCCCCACCCCCACCCCGCCTGATGCAGAAGCCAGGGATTCCGGGAGGTCCCCGTACCAACCGGAATTCAGGAAGTGGGGTCAGGGGGGAGATTGCTGTCACCAAATATCGTGTGGCTTCATAAAGCCATCCACCGTCTAACCAGCACCTACTGTGTGCTGGGCACGTTACCCATATTTTCCTAATCCTTAACAACCTGATGAAGTATCTTTTCTCTGTACTTCTCCCCACTGTCCAGATGAGGAAAATGAGGTTCAGGGAGGTGGAATAACTTGCTTCAAACTCACAGTTAGTGAATGGTGGAAATGTGTCTGTCTCTAAATCCCGACCTGTTTCCATCCACCCTATGACCTCAACCAACCCTCAGAAGTGAAAGGGGAAAAAAAAAAAAAAATGTGTCATTACCAATTGAGACAGCCAGTGAGAGACAAATCTCCCTTACTGCTAGCATGTCTTTCCCAGTTCGACCTCTTCAAAAGTTTTTTTTTTTAATTCTACTGAACTTAACCATTAAAAAAAGTGGAGGGGGGGGATGGCCGGCCGAGTGACGCGGTGGTTAAGCTTGGCTTGGGACGCCAGCTACCCGGGTTCGGATCCCACACATGAGGGCCAGTGACACTGCCCTCAAAAAAAAAAAAAAATACAAATGAAAAAAAGAAGTGGTGGGGGGGGGAGTGGGAGGGGAAGGGGGGAGGAGGGAGGATTCATTCATGGAGTCTCCAAGAACCCTTCCTGAGCCCCTAATATGTGTCAGTGCTGGAGCCACAAGCCCCACTGCTCAAGTGGCCCCCAGAGGAAAGGGTCAGGATGCCTGGAGCAGTTAGGAAGTCTTCACAGAGGGAGAACATGAAAAAAATCTATTTTCAGTTTCATTGTGTTTTAATTGGAGTCTCACTTGTAAATCTTTTGAAAAGCCAAATAGTGCTAAAAGACTTACAACTGAAAATAGCTCTCTTGCTCTCCATCCCTCACCCCGTCTTCCTCATCTTCCTCCCCTGTTCTCCCTAAGCTATTTCTTTGTTATTTACCTCCCTTTCTAAATAACTGAGTCATCATCTTAAACTTCGATCCACATCTTAGTGTGGTAGGCAAGAAGCTTTTCTTCCATTTCTTCTTCTCCTTCCCCCATCCTCCCAAAATTCTTACATCTCAGTTTTTTAAAATTCTTCACTATTATGACCACATAACTACATTTTATTCCTAGGCCAAGTAGTGGACTATGATCCTATTTCCACCCACTTTTGTTTTTCCTGTTAATAATTACCTCATTTTTCATCAACTTAGGTTTGTTTTTTTTTTTAAAAAAAAAAAATTGACTAAATCTTTCCATGCCCTCAATATAATTTTCCACATGACCAGACCTGTCGGATAATTTGTCAGTCTCATTTATTTTCCTGAGGACAAACTCTCTCACCCCCTGGAGCCTTCTGATTTCCTGCTGATTGGGTCACTTGTTCCCTGGGCCAAAGCACAGCAGTCCTCCTGAGAGTCCCTTAGCCATTACTCAAGGAATTCCCTTTCCTTCTGTCTTCTCTGCTGGGGTCCCCATTCCCCGATCCCACATCTTCTTCCTTGGCTCTCTGGTTTTAATTGAGCACATCCTTCATAAGAAAAGGTATGGAGGGCAAGTTATTTTAAAATATTGTATGTCTAGGAATGTTTTTATTTCACCGTCATTATTTAATTGATAGTCTGGGTTGGTATAAAATGCTAGGTGGATAAACATTTTCAATCAGGATTTTTTTTTTTTTGAGGGTAGTGTCACTGGCCCTCATATGTGGGACCGAACTGGGGCCACTGGCTTCCCAAACCAGCGCTTAACCACCGTGCCACTCAACCGGCCCTCAATCAGGATTTTTAAAGGCTTTGATTCCATTGTCTTCAAACTTCCAACTTTGCTGTTGAAAAGTTTGATTCCGTGGTTATTCCTGATCCTTTGTATGTACTTGCCTCCAGTGCAAAATTTAAGGGAGCACCAAAAAATTTGGTGATCAAGATATGTAATATTTAGTGCATATCTTGTAAAAATCAAAATTAACACAAAAATCATGAATGAACTATCAATCTTAAATAAAGACAGGAACCTCATTTGCCTCATCCTAGTTCAAGCCCCATCAGATCTTGTTTTTATTTTAAATTTTGCTAGTTGTTCATCATTGATTATTTTCCTTTTTTTTGTAGCTGAGCCATCCTGCCACCTGTTGGCAGTTTAGCAGCAGCTCAGCTCAGGCTGTGCATCGAACTGCTGTTGCTCAGAGCTCAGCTCACACTCTTGAGTGAGCCCTTAAAGAACTATTTTTTAAATAGGCATTAATTTTTTTTTAATCTTGATCACTGAATTTTTTTGATGCTTTCTTAAAATTTGCACATAAAGCAGGTGCCTCACTCACCTCATCCTAATCCCATCCTTTTCCAGGAACTTTGAAGAACTTCTCTTTATCTCTGCATCTGAGATATAAAGATGAGCTCAGATGTGGGTATTTTTTTCACTCATTGAGTTGGATACTCAGTAGACCTGGCCATCGGAAACTCATATCCTTTAATTCTGGAAAATTTTCTTGTATTATTTCTTTGACAATTTCATTCCCTCCTTTCTCTATGTCTGGAATTCATCTTAGCTGAATGTTAGAGTCCCTGGATTGATCTCCTAATTTCTTATGCTTTCTCTCTTGTTTCTCCTCTACCCATATCTTTTTCTCTCTGTGTTATATTTCCAGAGAAAGCTCTTTGACTTCATCTTCCAACTCTTAACATTTTTTTAAATTTTTACTATCAGAGTTTTTACTTCCAAGAGTCCTTGTTCTCTGGTTATTATTTTTTTTTATTCCACTCCATTATTTTTCCATGAATGCAATATGTTCTTTTTATCTCTCTCTAAGGATATCAATTATGGCTTCCTTTAACTTATGTCCTGCTCACTGAATAATCTCCATTTCCTTTTGGTTCATATTTTCCTCAGAGAAAAACAAGGGAAAGCTTCCCTCAGCTGTCAGAGATCCTTGACTGTATGTTCATATCTAAAAGTAGGCCACCAAAAGGTCAATGGGAGACTTTAAATGCCTCAGTTTGACATGTCAATTGGATAAGTTTTGCAGTAGGACAGTCAGTTACTCTTGCCAGCTTATCTGCTAACTTCTAAACTTAAGCATCTAGGTGTCATTTCTTTGGGGCTGTTTAGTTCTTCCAGAGAAAATATCCGTCTGTCTCCTTGTGGAATGGGGGGTGGAGTGCAGACATAAGCCTGATTCTAGTGACCTGGAGTTGGGTGAGAGAAGGAGGCTGGGAATCTCTCCATTTAACTGCAGGCTCAGTCCCCCTGCTTTTTAGTAGGACTCCCCCCTTATCTACATCTGGCCTCCCTGAGACCAGAGCCTCTGGTCTCTCAAGAGATTAAGGAGGGCAGACACCTGGTATACAGGATGAAGGTGAGTACTCAGAGGTCTACCTGCTTCTTACACAGACTTTCAACCTACTCTCTGTTGTTAGCCCCTGCCTCTATCTTACTTCCTGTGGCATCCCGTGCCTCCAATCCCTAACCCTCTTTGGGTTACTGTACAGTAAATCAGCTTGCTTCTCCTCAGTACTTTCCCATCCATAAGCCCAGAGGTTTGATCTTCCTCCTCTCTGCTATTTATACCTCCTCTTGCATTTCCCCCCTCCATGTACTGAGATTGGGGAGCATAGAAGTCTCCCAGTTCCATCAAAGACAGAACTCAGCCTTCTGTTCCTGTTCTGGTGGTATTGGTACAGCTTTCAGGAGGAGAATGGAGTAGAAATATCTTTCTTCCACCATCGTGTAAAGTTTTGAGCTTAATCTCAAAGGTGGATAGGAATCGACCAGGCAGATGAGACAGAAAAGGCATTCCTGGCAAAGGGAATGGTGTGTTCACAGTCAAAAAGAGTGAAAGAGAACTGCCTAGTTTTATGTCACTGGAAGCGAGGTTCAAGAGAGGAGAGGCTGGAGGGGACTAAGGAAGTGGATCATGAAGGGCCTTGAGCATGCCAAGGAGCTTGTCCTTGATCCAGGAGCAAAAGGAGAGCATGAGGGACAAGAGTCACGTGACTACATTTGCCACTCGGGAAGCAGCATGCCAGGTGTGCTGAGGGAGGAGAGGGCAGGCACACCTGGGAAGAGGGTGACCCACTGGGCGACAAGACAATGGTTTCCACATGAGAAATGGCAAAGAGGTGCACTCAAGCAATGGTAGTCACCATGTAAGGGGGAATAAACATGAGAACTATTCAAACGTAGAATCAACAGGGGCCGGCCGAGTGGCGCGGTGGTTAAGCGCTGGCTTGGGAAGCCAGCGGCCCCAGTTCAGTCCCACATATGAGGGCCAGTGACACTGCCCTCAAAAAAAAAAAAAAAAAAAAAAAAGTAGAATCAACAGGACTTGTGACTAATAGGAATGGGGCATGAGCGAGGAATCTAGTTTAAATCCCAAGTTCCTTGTTTGGGCACAAAAGCAGGTGGCAAGACTGTTTACAGAGATGGGGGAATGCCGGAGGAGAAGCAGGTGTGGGGAAACTGTATTTGCATTTATATTGCATTCCTCCAAATTCCAGTCCCTGAAAAGTCTACACTGGTATTATATAGTTGTAGTCAATATCCACATAGCAATTTGGGTCCTGCTTTTTTTCTCCAAGCAGTACTTTCCAAGTGTCAACAGAACTCTCAAATGTCCTTCTGTAATTTGGCCACAGAATATTCCAACATGTTAATAAATGCATGGTGCTCCTCAGGCCTCTATTCTGGGCATTCTTAAGAAGACTGGTGAACTCCAAGGTGCTGTAGCACGGCCTGTAAGTGACCTCCGTGGTCCAGGCCTCTGCCCCTCCAAGGCTGAGGACCCCTAGAGGGCTGGGTCAGGGTGTCTGTTCTGTCAGCTCTGTCACCAAGGAGCATGTTCGGCGACACAGCCCCTATAGCTTGTTGATCCCCCAAACCACCGCTAAACCTCACCCTCTGGTCACCAGACAACAGTGACCCAACTCAGCTTGGAAGGAGCAAGGCCCTCACTCTTCCCTCATCTGGGCCTTCTCCCCTTCACAATGGCTATGCTGCTTCCTGCTGCCACCCCATTCCAAGGGGTGCGCCCCTCAGATCTCCTCTCAAGAGGCTCCCAAAGTTCACTAGTCCACTAGCATCAAAGTCACTCCAGTCCTGAGAACAGTGGTGCTCCCAACGGGAAGCTGGAGGTCCTATGGCAGGGTTGGGAGAAGAGGAGTGGACCAATGGTTGTTATGGCAACCAAGGCTCCCAAAATGGAAGGAAGGGAAAAGGTGGCACTGCTCAACAGTTGCCATGGCAACCCAGATCCTTGAGGCCAGCTCTGAAGACAAAAACCACACACTCCCCACTAACAAGGAAGTACCCAGGACTTCTCAAGATTCTTTGCTGTCCAGATTGCCGAATGGAATGGGTCAAGTTCTCCTGGTCCCACAGTTGACTTCACAGACTTTTTAGAGACATAAGGACCTCTACTTTGGGGGGAAAAGGGCTGGGGCTTGGCAACCCATCTATTCACTCAAGAAACATTTACTGAGCCTACTATGTGCCAGGAACTCCATGATAAAGACCCAGGCCTTGTTCTCAGGTGAGGGAGACCAACATTTAAACATCAGTGCAAGACTGTTACTGGAGGGGTAAATAGTTCAACCTTTTCTGAAGACAGTTTGGCAGTATCCATTAAAATTTTAAGTCCACAAACTCCATGATCTAGCAATCCCATTTCTAAGACTCTGCATCTGAAGGGAGTTGTTGCAATGTTATCTGTCACAGCGAAGAATGGGAAACAACCTAAAGGCCCCACCATGGAGGCCTGTTAAATAGATTTGGGTATGTCCACATATGTTGAACATACACACAAATACATCTGGAATAACACAAGAAATTGTTGGCAGTGATCCCCCAGGAGTAGCGAATTGACCAATAGGATTGGGGGGTGGGGGTGGGGGGGTGGATTTCACTTTTACTTCTGAACTATTTGGATATGTTACAAGAGCATGTATTATTTTTATAATTTTAAGAAAACCCTAAATATTGGGGAATATGCAGGATGGTTGATACTGTAATGAGATTTATAGGTCAAAAATGTGCACATTGCTGGTTATAACACAACACAAATAGCCACACTAGAGAGGTATTTACAACAGGAGCATGTAGGGAAGGGAAAAAGAAAAGTAGGAGGGAAAAAATGAGATCTTGCAAGTTGCCTAAAATCTCATCCTAAGGAGAGGGAGGAAGGCACAGCAAGAGGAAGGGCTGGGAAGCGTGGAAGTTCGGGTGTGTACAAGAAGTCCACGTGGTCTGTGTGCGCAGAGGGCAGAAAAGCATCACACACTTTTTGCAGGGGCGGTAGGAAGCCAGCCCAAGTTTGAACACAGGTGAGGCACATGAGGAGAGCGACGGCTAGACAGAGCTCTCTGGCTCCCGTGAGGTAGGGGGACTCGAGGGGACAAATACCAGAGGCAGGAAGACACCTTAGGAAGCTTCTGGAATCCCTCAGGAGAGATATGATGAAGACCCTACCGGAGGGCAGAGGGGGCAAAAGGAGTTACAGGAAGTATTTCATAAGTAGGAAGGTCAGAAGTTTATGAATTCATAAACTTACAGTCTATCAGAGCTAAGTGGGACTCCTTAACTTACAATGGGGAAACTGAGGCCCAGACAGGAGAAATGAGGGATTCCAGGGCACTGGTTTTATGACTTCAAGTTTTCTCTGGGCCTCTTGGAGGAGGTGGCTCAGTCCTTCCAGGGCCTGGCCTTTTCTGGCTTCTGCTTCAGACAATCCCCACTGAGAGGGTTGGGTAAAGGGACTGCTGCCCAAACAGCCCCTGCAGGAAGAAGACAGGGAGAAAGAGGTCAAAACCTTTTGATGTCTGGGCCACAAGGGTCGCATTCAGAGATCTGGGCCTTCTTAAGGGGACGGTTTGGACAACAGATTTGGACATGACCAGTCTGCGGGGAGCTTGGCCAGTGCTGGGGCTCTGGGAAGGATGGCTGGTGGCAGGCATGGTGCCCCCAAGAGCTGGGCCAGGGAGTGCCTCTGTTACCTGCCTCCCTGGTGCCCTGCCCCATGCCAGGGAGAAGGCACCGTGGTAGCCCAGACAGAGCACTGGACTCAGGAGTCAAGCCCTAGTGCCTTGTGTCCTGACACTCGGTAAACTACCCTTGAGCTTGCCATGTACCAATTCCATGTAAAAAGACTAATGAAGGTACACAACTCACACTCAGAAATGCTGCGTTGCACATGGCTCTCTTCCTGGAGAGGAAAGCGGAGAAGCCCCTGGGGGAGCATTATCACACAGCTGCCAGTGTGTCTACATTTATCAGGTTAGTTAAAAGAAGAAATGGCTGATAGTTATCATCCCTGAAATGTGTGCAGGTATGCGGTTCACAATGCACTTTTACACATGCTGTCCTCTCATTTGGCTTAAGAAAATAAATAAACACCCAGGGCAGGTGCAGCAATTCCATTTGACAGGTGCAGGAAATCGGTTCTGAGAAATTCTGCTTCAGCCCGGATGTACGGAGTGCCCACTTCATGCCAGCCTCTGGACAGCAGCACCAGCAGCTGCCAGTCTTGAGTAAGATCTGTTAACACTGGTCCAAACCTTTCTGCATGAGGAAAGGCTGACCCATCAAACAAGTCTGGGAAATACCACAAACTCTATCCCACCTTTGAAGAATCACAATGCCTCTTACATTATCAAAGGCTCTGAGAAGTCCTACAGTAACTCTGTTTCACACAACATTTCCCAAACATGTGGCCTGTTTTACAGAAAACTTACTAACAATCTGCAGAACTTCGGTTTCAGGAAACACATTTTGACAAATACTGACCTGACCAATAGAAACACTCAAGGGGAGCTTTCAGGAACTTAAAGGAAGAATACATCCTTGGGCCATCTTCCCTCTGCCCCTCAAATCACAACAAAAGCATCTGCCTCCTCCTGGGCCTCAGGACAGACAGCTGATGAGACCAAGGTCTGTGGGACACATAGCTCTGGCCTTGGCTGGCAAGGGGAGGACCAAATCTTGGCTGTGGCAGAGTTTGCCTAAGGCTCTGGGACCAGTTGTTTTCGGGTGGGCGGCAGGGTCAGGCATCTGGAACAGCCAAGACACAGATGTTTCAGTCACTCTTGGATCGCAGCCTGGGCTCCTGCTTTCCCTAATTCTAATATTTGGCTGCCGCTCTTACCTAATTCATATTCCAATGTCAACACTGCATAATCTCCCTCAAACACTGACAGCCTGGGAGCTGGGAAAGGGGGAGGGATCACTGATGAGCAGGGGCAGAGAGACAAAGGTGGAGGGGAAGTAGAGGTGAGCAGGAAAAAGGAAGCCCCCCAAAATTCCCAGCAGGCAGCACCTCATCAGAACTCCCTCCACCCCCCCACCCCACTCCCCTACTGCTGGGCTGGTAGGACTTATGAGCCTCCTGGGAGAGACAAGACTATGACCCCAGAGGTACCCAGCATGCAGTCAGTGCCACAAGATGCGCCCCAGGCCTGGGAGGGTCGGTTTTGTGTGATGTGCAGGAGAGAGAGCATGACCACAGTTAGGACACCAGGGTCTAGCTCCAGCTCTGCTGCCTCTACCTGGCTGAATGATTTTAGGCAAGCCACCCAACCTCTCTGGGCTTCATTTCATTTATAAAATGAAGAGGTTCCCTGTCTCTGAGACCCACCAGCTCTAACATCCGGGGAGGAGACAGTAGAGCATCGTGAGAAACAGCCCAAGTGCAAAGCACAAACTCACTGGACTCTAGCATCCTCATCTGTAAAATGGGAGAAATATGGTATCTACGCATGGGAAGCTCATTGGGATTAAATGACAGAGAGTATGTACAGTGTGGATTTCCAAGCTGGGCCATGAAGGTATGGAGCAGCTAACACAAGTCATGTTGCTGCACACCCTCCTCCCAGGCCCTCACTGTGCCTCTCACACAATCCTCATGAGAGCTCTGTGAGGGAGAGACTGTGATTGACACATTCTACAGAGGAAGAAACTGAGGCTCAGAAACTGACCCACGGTCACACAGCTGAAAGTGACACAAAGCTGGAAGGAGACTGAGGTCTGTCCAACGCCAAAGCTGAGGGGACCCACACTGCTTTTCTAAGTTTCAGGGATGGCTAAGGCCTGGGCCTGGGTCCAGGAGCAGCTCCCCCACCTGACAGCTGATGGCGGGTGCAGGATGTGGACAGCAAGCCACCCTTGCCACTGGAGGCACCTGGTGCCTTCACTCAGGTCTCCCTCCTTCCACTGGATCCATTCTGACTGGCCTACTTCCCCACTCTCATTCCAGAGAACCCGGCCCCACCTGACTCACCCTTACTATTTCTACCTACCACCACCCTTCCTCCCTGCTGTCCCCCCACAACCCATTCCCAGGCAACTGCTGGCCTGGTTCTAACCATGAACTCCCTGGAATTCAGTGACCTCCACCCAAATTTTCCCCAGGGCCACATCCAGTGAAACTTCCTGAGGAGGGCTGCTCATAAATATGCGTGAGATTTGCATGTGATTTGCATACACTTATAAGGACCTGGAAGGCGATTTTCAAAAGAAGTATTTTCAAGGCTGCTTTCCCCTCCTTATCTCTCTATTTTTTCCTGTTCCTTTGAACCCATCCCCAGGCACTGGCCCTGCTTTCCTATTCTGAATGTGTAATTAAACAGAGGGAGTAATATGTTAAAAAAATAACAATTGCCATTTATTGAGCACCTATTATGTGCCAGGCACTGCCCCTCACAATAACCACCAAAGGAACTACTCCCTGAGGGAGTCTTAGATGACCCAGTAAAGAGAACTCCTCTTCCCAGTCCCTGCTCAGAACCAACAGAGAGACTGACAGCAGGGAGTTTCAAATGGCCTCTTTACTCTTGGCAAAGCTGATTTGGGACAGTATGTCTTCAGACTATTGTTTCCTAATTCTGAAGCTCAGGATTAGATAAACCCACTCATTCCCAGACTGCTGAACACCCCACCACCCAGCCTTCCCTGGCTGAGACCAAGATGGCCCCTGTAAAATTTGGGGTGCAGAGAAGCACGGAGAGGATGCATGTTCTCTGCAGGTGGGCAGACCCCCAAAGAGAAGGGACTGGGCCACACACAGCAACAATTAGTCCCAAGTTCGCCAATGATATGAGTCACCCTTCTTCTCTGGGGAAGACTGGGCTGGTAGGGGAGCAAGAATGTTATTTTACATGGAAGAAAACAGCAGCAGGAGGTGAGAAGTGTTTCCCCTATTTTACAGATGTGAAAACTGAGGTTACTTAACAAAGCGGTAATGACACTTGCCCAAGGTCAATGAGTAAGTTAATGGGGTTGGCATTGAAACCCAGAGTTGTCTAATTCTAGAGCCTATGGGTTGCCCACATCACCACAGCACTCTCTCTGAGAAAAGCACACAGCCAAAGGAAAGTCCTTGTGCACAGCAGAGGAAAAGCACAGAGGAAAGTTGCGGGGCGCCCAAATGTGGGGCAAGTGGATCTGGGGAAAATCTGCTCTCTCAGAGCCAGAGCAGAGGGCCTTCAGGCGCCTCGGAGTCCAGGCCCACACTTTCACATGCCCACAAGCGACGGGCAGTGTGTAACTGAGTTGGCAGGGTGGAAGATGATAGGGAGAGGTGGGGACCATGGTGAACAGAGCAGGGACAGGCCCAACTCAAGCCCAGCCCATCTTGGTCATGCAGCCACACAAGCCAGGGCTCACCAGATCATCTGACTTTTCAAGAAATGCCAGAAATCAAATTATTACATGAAATCCCCCTATTTGTATATGTTGGTTCATCATTTAAAAGAATGAACAAACACTGTTCAGGCAAACAAAACATCACTGCCTCCTGGCTCCAGCCCATTGGCCACAGTCAGCAACCTCTGAAAATCCAATCCTGTCTCCTCATGCCTGTGCTCACTGGAGTGTGAGCTCCTGAGCTACAGGGCGGGCTGCATTCTTGTCCCCTGCCATCTCCCCAGGCCAGCAAAATAGGTGCTCCATCAGTCATAGGGAACATCCGTGGAGGTCTATTCCAGAACCAACAAGCGGAGAGCCAGGTCCCACGATTCCTCATTCAGCGCCCCTTCCACACACGCAGTTATTTTCAGTCTTCTGTTCTAGAAGATGCTTCTTAAAATTGCAGTCAGGGGCCGGCCGAGTGGCGCATTGGTTAAGCGCTGGTTTTGGGATGCCAGCGGCCCCGGTTCGGATCCCACATGAGGGCCAGTGACACTGCCCTCTACAGCTAACAACAGCTCCACCTGGAGCTGGGCTGTGCGAGCCCCGGTGATGGTGTGGGCTGCAGCCCCTGCTGCAGTGGGCTGCCGTGGGCTGCAGTGAGTGGCCCGCAGCCAGCGTGAGCGGCTGGCAGCCAAGCGTGAGCTGCCAATAGCCACAGTGAGCGACATCCAGAGGCCAGCGACCGATCTGCCTCATCCGGGAAGAGCGCAATGACGATACCAACAGTGAAGCAACATCCTCCGCAACTAAACTGAAGAACAAGAAGACGGCAACTTGTCTGTTCCCCTTCCCCGATTCCCCAACGCTGTTCCCCTCCACCAATTCCCCAATAAAATCTTTAAAAAAAAAAAAAAAATTGCAGTCAGAATCTCTGTGGGTAGAGCTTGGAAATCTGTACTTTTAACAAGCTTCCCCAGGGAATTCTCAAGCACAGTAATGTGTGGGAACCATCACAGGGGATAGAATGGAACGATGGAAATGCATAGGCATAGGCTAGACTTCCAGCTCTGCCATGGACCAGCCATATGACCAGAAGTCACTTAGCCTGAGCCTCAGCTTCCTCATCTGGAAAACAGATACAATATCGCCTGCTTCACACATGTGCCTTGAGGAGAAAATGAAGTCAGGTACACAATATAGTGCTTTGTAAAACTCTTAAGCACTGGTTTTTCAAACTGCAGGTCCCAGCCAATCAATGGGTCGCAAGATCAATTTAGTGGGTCTTGACCAACATTGTTTTTTAACAAGACAGAATGGAATAGAAAACAGGAAGAATATTGTTTCATGAAACTTTTTATGGAACATGAATATACATACATGTATGGTAATATATGCACATATGGGAATGCTGGGTCTCAACACATAATGTTTTCTTCCCACGAGTAGTCAAAAAGTTTTGCTAAAAAATACACTGCTCTAAACATAGTTGTAAATCTTTATGACCTTGAATTAGGCAATAGTTTCTTAGATACGATGCTAAAAACACAAGCAACAAAAGAAAAAAACGGATATATTGGACTTTGTCAAAATTTAAAACATTTGTGTGTCAAAGAGCATTATTAAGAAAGTGAAAAGACAAGCCACAGAATGTGAGAAAATATTTTCAAAAAAACTAGACTAAGGTCTAGTTTTCAGGATATATATAAAGAACTCCTACAATTCAACAATAAAAAGACAATCCAATTTTAAAATGGGCAAAGGGCTCAAATAG
Organism: Aselliscus stoliczkanus; assembly: GCA_033961575.1. NCBI lineage: Eukaryota > Metazoa > Chordata > Mammalia > Chiroptera > Hipposideridae > Aselliscus > Aselliscus stoliczkanus. Next base: position 122,356,144 of record CM066736.1, read on the forward strand.
ATATTTCTCCAAAGATTTAAATGCCATGTAAATGCACAAAAAGATGTTCAACATCATTAGTGATTAGGGAAATGCAAGTCAAAAACAAAAGGAGATACTGCTTCATACCCACGAAGATGGCTGTAATAAAAAAGACAAAGAATAATAAAAATCTTTTTTTAAAATACCATTAGAGGGCCGGCCAAGTGGCGCGGTGGTTGAGCGCTGGCTTGGGAAGCCAGCAGCCCTGGTTTGGGTCCCACATATGAGGGCCAGTGTCACTGCCCTCAAAAAATAAATAAATAAATAAAATACCATTAGATAATAATAAAGTCACAAGATAAAAAAATTTTCTAAAAGATCATAGCAAGTGTTGACAAAGATGTGGTGAAGTTGGAACCCTCATACATTGCTGGTGAAATGCAAAACGATGCAGCCAATTTAGAAAATAGTTTGGCAATTCCTCAAAATGTTAAGCATAAAGTTACCATGTGTAACTTTGGTATGGCTATCCTAGGAATGTATCCATGAGAAATTAAAACATATGTCCACACAAAAATCTCATACATGAATGTTCATAGCAGCATTATTCCGGAGAACCAAAAGCTATAAACAACCCAAATGTTGATCAACTGATGAACAGATAAACGAAAGGTGGTCTAGCTATACACTGGAATACTACTAAGCTACGAAAAGGAGTGAACCACTGACTCATGTTACAATATGAATGAACCTTGAACATATTATGCTAAATGAAAAAAGCCTGTTACCAAAGGCCATAAATTGTATGATTCCATTTTACAAAATGTCCAGAATAGGCAAATTCATAGAGGCAGAAAATAGATTAGTGTTTGCCACAGGCTACAAGAGGTCATGGGAAGCGACTGCTAATGGGGTTTCTTTTGGGGATGGTGAAAATGTTCTGGAACTAAATAATGTTGATGGTTTCACAACCTTGTAAAATACTAAAAACCACTAAATGGTAACTTTAAAAGAGTGAATTTTGTGTGAATTTTATCTCAAAAAAAGACAGTGTTCTGAAACATGGTACACATAGAATTTATTCATGCTAAAAAAGATGAGACAGGAAAGAAAAGAAAGAGATGATGAACATTGTAAAAGGCCTGGGAGTCCCAGAGGGGCTTCGTGTCCCCACTGTGTGCCCTCTGCCCTGTCTCCAATGGCAAGCCATTTGAATGAATGAAAGAATGAATGATGTTCAAGCAGTGTGAGTGGTATTGTTACCGGGTATTGTTACAATCTCACTGAGGGGCAATTTAGCAATGCCTATTAAAAACTAAAAATGTTCATTCATACCCCGACCTCAGACTTTCTGTTTTAGGGATTGTAGCCTTTAAAATACTCCCAGAAGTGGGTCACAATAAATACAAGTCCATCCATTGCAGTATTGCTTGTAATTGGAGGGAAATGAGTAAATAATGTTTGGCAACTGAGAAATTTTAAGTAATACTCGTGATATAGTCATACATGGAATACTGGGCAAATCTGGTTATGCAAGAATTAGTATTAAATGGGGGGGGGTGTACAAACAGCACGGATGGGGAGAAAGGATAGCTTTTTCATGACAGAAGAATTCCAACTAATAAACTGGATCATCTCAAAGTATCTCTCCCTACTGAGATATTTATTAATTACAAAGGGTAAGATGGTAAGTTTATAGGAGCGAAACCTAGCAGATGCCACCTAGCAGATGCCACCTAATCAAGGTTCACAGCACCTGCAATTTACATATGGATTCCGTGTACCCCCTGAGAAAGACACATCACTTCTGGGGTGTTTTTGCCTAAAATGCACAATCTCAATCTAATCATAAGAAAACAGCAGACAAAACTAAATGGAGGGGGCCGGCTGAGTGGTGCGGTGGTTAAGTGCTGGTTTGGGAAGCCAGCAGCCCCGGTTCGGGTCCCACATATGAGGGCCAGTGACACTGCCCTCAAAAAAAAAAAAAAAAAAAATCAAAAAAAAAAAAAACCAAATGGAGGAATATTCTAGAAAATAAGTGACCAGTACTCTTCAAAAGTGTTAAGTACTCTTCTTTGTGAGACAGAAAGATGGGTGAGGCACTGTCCCAAACCAGAGGAGACTGGGGCGACCTGACAGCTAAATGTGTGTGATTTCTGGATTGGATCCTGGAACAGAAAAAGGTTATTAATAGAAAAATCAGTGAAATCTGAATAATGCATGTAGGTTAGTTAATAGTATTGTACCAATGTTAATTTCTCAGGTTTGATCATTGGATTATGGTTATGCAAGACGTTAACATCTGGGAAAGCTAAGTGAAGGATATGAAGGTTACTCTGTACTATTTTTGAAACTTTCCTATAAGTCTAAAATTACAGTAATACCTCGATTTGTGAGCATAATTCATTCTGGAAACAAACTGCTTGCATTACAAGACATCACTTGTTTACCAAGTAAAAATGTATTATTAGGTTGGTGCAAAAGTAATTGCAGCTTTTGCCATTACAAGTAATGGCAAAAATTACTATTACTTTTGCACCAACCTAACAGAAATGTTTGCTCATCTTGCAGAACACTCGCAAACCAAGTTACTCATAATCCAAGGTTTTCCTGTATTTCAAAATTTTAAAAACTTTAAACAGCAATAATATGGATGGACCTAGAGACTATTATGTTAAGTGAAATAAGTCAGTCAGAGAAAGACAAATACCATATGATCTCACTCATATGTGGAATCTGCAAAAGTGAACAAATGAGCAAAGTAAACAGAAACTGTCTCATAGATATAGAGGAAAAACAGTGTTGCTAGTTGGGAGGGGAGTGGGGATGAAGGAGAAGGGGAAGGGATTAGACAGCAAAAATAGGCAACTACATATTGCCAAAGGGATATGAAAGACAGTTCAGGGAATATAATTCATAATGTTGTAAATATTTTGTGGGGTGTCAGATGGTCATATGTCTTGTTAGGGAGACCATTTCATGGATGGAGTAGAGGCTTGATCACTGCACTGTACACCTGAAGCTGAGGTTGTGTAATATTGTATACCAACTATAATTGAATATATAGATAGTCACAGGATGTGGATTATAATGTGGAAGGGAGTCAGAGGAAGTGTAATAGATATATATGATATGGGGGGAGGAGTGGGGTGGCCAAATGGGGGAGGGGGGTTGTCACTTTGGGGGGTAAAAAGTATAACTATTGCACTGTGTTGTACACCTGAAACTAATTAAAAATAAATATAAAATAAATAAATAAATAAACAAACAAACAAATAAACCTTAAACAGAATGGATCCTATACTCCTATTTTTGTATAAAAAAATGATAATATTGTAAGTATTTGCTGGTTGTCTTCCACACCAGGTTGAATAGTGTTCACCTAAGATTCATGTTCATCTGGAACCTTAGAATGTGACTTTTCTTAGAAACAGGTTCTTTACAGATGTAATTAGTTAAGATGAGGTCATACTGGATAAGGATGACCCTAAATCCAATGACAGGTAGGTGTCCTAATAAAAACGCCATGCGACAGCACATACAAACACACAAAGAGAATACCGTGTGATGACAGAGGCAGAGACTGGAGTGACACATCCACAAGCCAAAGAACATCAAGTGTTTCCAGCCACTACCAGAAGCATGGAACAGATTCACGCTCAGAAGAAACTAGCCTCGTGGACACTTTGATTTCAGACTTCTGAACCCCAAAACTGAGAGAAGAAATTTCTGTTGTTTTAAGCCCCCAAGCTTGTGGTAATTTGTTACAGCAGCCCTAGGAAACAAATACATCTTTCTAGCCAGCATTCGCCACCCCTCAGCGCAGTCCCAGAGTCCCAATTTTGCCATGAGGACCTCTTGTAGTTCAACAAAGCTGACTTGTTACTCCTTAGGCCAGTCTGCACATTCCATCTCCCCAGCCTCTAAGATGGGTTCAGAGATGTATGTATGACCCAATTTCATGCAATGTTTGCTGCCAGCTCCTGGAAAAGAAGCTTCCTTGTTTCCAGAAGAAACTCTCTCTCCTATTAGACCTAAGTAAGGAAGCCATCATGCTACATTACAAAGGGAACCAGCCTCTAGATGAATAGAACTAAACAGGAAGCAGAGTGGAGAAAGACATTGGTCCATCTGTGGGCTGACTTGCTTCAGCTCTGGACTTTTGAGTTCTGTGAGCTACTAACTCCCTTTCTGGTTTTAAATCAGTGGATCAAAGAGACCTTGACTAGCTTAGGTCCTTATCCCTTTTCTCTCCAAAGAGTCCTTGTGTCCTTGAAGAGAGTCAAGAGCGAGCCACCCAGAGTCCCCTAGAGGCTAGTTTCTAGGAGCTTCAATGGTAGAGGGTTTTGTGCTACAACCTATCCTTTGTTAAGCATTCAAACAAACTCAACTTTAAAAAAAAAAAAAAAATTTAGAAGTCCAAGATGGTGAATTAGGTAAACGTTATGCCTACTGCATCCCAGGATCACACCAAAATTGCAAGTAAATTATAGACCAACCAACTTCAAGAATCATATGAAGACTAGCTGAACAAAGCCCCTATAACTAAGGATACAAAGAAGAGGCTACATCAAGACTGGCAGTAGGGTTGGAGATGCGAAACGGGCTCACCTCAAACCCACACATAGTGGTTGAGCACCAGGAGGGACATCTTGGTGGCAGAGGTTCACCTGGAAGAGGAAGGGGTCCCAGCCCCACTCTAGGCTCCCTAGCCCAGGGGTCCTATGCCAGGAAGAAGAGTTCCCAAACATTTGACGGTGAAAATCAGTGAGATCTCTCTGCCCATCCCAGTGAAATGGAAAGGGGTTGGAAACCCAGATGCCCCCTTAAAGAACCTGCACACAGACTTGCTCGCTTGTAAACACTTACCTGGTCTCTGGTGGAGGGGCAGCAACTTGAGCAGCACCAGTGATATGGGGAAAGACTGAGTTGTGTGGTTCTGAGGTTGAGGGCTGAAGGGAGAGGAGCCATTATCCCTGTGTGAAACCTGACTTGTTTGTAATGTACAGGAGGGTGCCATCCTTTCTATGTTGAGCCGTCCTCCAAAGGGCCAAATCTGAGACTGCATTGGCCTAATGAAATCCACGCATATGCACCCCACCTTGGTGGTGCCCTGGGTCCCTCCCGGAATGGCTGGTGCTGCATCACCTGGGCCACTCTGGGCTGCTGAGCAGCAGGCTCTGCTCTCACAAGCTGTGAAGGCCTTTTACATCAATGGACAGCCCACAGTGGCCCAGGAATTGGTGGTGGTGGACCATGACCCAGACCATGCACTGCAACCTCTCTTGGGCAGTTCTCGGGGACCTGTGGGCCTCAGGCAAGCAATGGCTGGCCATGGTGCTCACAAGACATTTTTGCAAAGTGGTCACAGGCTCAGCTTCAGTGCAAGAACCAAAACTGCATTAACTTTGTAAAAACTACCACCCATACCCTGCAGCTCCCTAGGAACCCAGCTGAGCACACCTAGATTTGCATTGGCAGAGGCACTTTCAGTATCTGGTTGGCTGATGCCACCCCACAGGCCACAGGACCCTTTTATAGCAGCAGATGGCCTGTGGCTGCCCAGGGGGTTTATGGTGGTGGGCAGTGACCCAAAAACCTGCACCACAGACTCTTGTGGGCAGCTCTCAGGGATTTGAGAGCCTGAGGCAAGCAGTGGCTGGCTGTGGTGTTCTTTGAGTGCTTTGTACAGTGGTCACAGGCTGGGCACTGTGCAAGACCTGAATCTTCATTAACTTTCTGAAAACAATCAGCTATACCTCATGACTCCCTAGGACCTCGCCCTACCCAGCTGGGCTGCATCACTGAGGGCACTCTCAACTCTGGGTCAGCCAGCCCAGACCTAAGGAGGCTTGTAACAGCTGAGCCTTATGAGCTTAGCTGCCCCAGGTCCAACACTGGTGGCAGCTGGCTTTGCTTCACAATGAGGCCAGCCCCACACACCTCTAGGTCCAGCACAGGCAGCAGCCAACCTCATATAGCTTTGTGGCTCTTACCAGGTAGCTGCAGGCTGGTCACAGGCAAGGCTGAAATTGGCCTGCATGGGAAACCCTCCTAAGAGACACCAGAAACAACACACCCAGAGACCAGCTTCAGATGACATCAGAGCACTACCTGGTTTAGCCCCACAAGCAGCACACCCAAAGGGTGGTCTCAATAGGCACAAGAGCCTGTGGGAGCGAATCTCCCTCTAAGGGCCAGCCCCCACACAGCAGCTCATATGTTGTGGGCATAGCCAATCCTTACAGTCAGTCAGCTTGGGAGGCAATCCCACCCACTGACATGTCAAAAGCAACTAAGGCTCAACTACAACAGAAGAACACATACAACACACTCAAGGGACACTCCTGGAACACAACACAGGAGACCAGGAAGACTGTGCCATTGGACCACATAGGACACATAGTACAAAAGGCCACCCACAAAAACTGCGTGACATAGCAGATTTACCTAATACACAGAAGCAAACTCATACAGGCAGCCAGAATTCAAAAACAAAGAAACATTTCCCAAATAAAAGGACAGGAGAAAGAAACCTCCAGAAATAGAACTAAATGAAATGGAGGCAACCAACCTACCAGAGACAGAGTTTAAAACACTGATTATAAGAACGCTTAAGAAACTTAGTGAGAATTTCAACAAAGAGATAGCAAGCATAAAGAAGGACATAGAAACCATAAAACAACTAGTCAGAAATAAAGAATATAATAACTGAAATGAAGAAAACACAAGAAGGAATCAACAGCAGATTAGATGAAGCAGAGGATCAAATCAGAGATTTAGAAGACAAGATAGCAGAAAACACCCAATCAAAACAACAAAAAGAATTTTTTTTTAAATGAAGATAATATATGAAACTTTTGGGATAACATCAAGTGTAACAACATTCTCATCACAGGAATACCAGAAGAAGCAGAGAGGGAGCTAGGGATTAAGAACCTATTTGAAGAAATAATGACTGAAAACTTCCCTAAGCTGGTGAAGAAAATAAGATATAGGGCCCAGGAAGCACAGAGAGTTCCAAATAAGATGAACCCAAATAGACCCACACCAAGACACATCATAATAAGACTGGCAAAAGTTAAAGACAAAAGAGAATCCTAAAAGCAACAAGAGAAAGACAAGGGCGCTCCTATAAGACCATCAGCAGATTTCTCAACAAAAATTTTGCAGGCCAGAAGGGAGTGGCAGGAAATATTCAAAGTGATGAAAAACAAGAACCTACAACTAAGACTACTCTACCAAGCAAGACTACCCTTTAAAATTGAAGGAGAGATAAAGAGCTTCCCCAACAAGAAAAAGCTAAAGGAATTCATTACCACTAAGCCAGTATTACAAGAAATGTTAAAAGAACTTCTGTAAGCAGAATAAAAAAGAACACAAACAGTAAAAAGTATAACTATTTCACTGTGTTGTACACCTGAAACTAATTAAAAAAAAAAAAACATAAAAAAAGAATACAAAGAAACATTTTTTTTTCAAATTTAAATTATTCATTTTAAAAATATGAATAATGAGGGGGCCGGCCGAGTGGCGCGGTGGTTAAGCGCTGGCTTGGGAAGCCAGAGGCCCCGGTTCGGGTCCCACATATGAGGGCCAGTGACACTGCCCTAAAAATATATATATATATATATATATATATATATATATATATATATATGAATAATGAAATGGCAATAACTATATATACTTTATTTTATTTTTTATTTTTTGAGCAGTGTCACTGGCCCTCATATGTGGGACCTGAACGGGGGCCGCTGGCTTCCCAAGCCAGGGCTTAACCACCGCGCCACTCAGCCGGCCCCAGTATACTTTAAAAGTAATGGATTAAGGGCTGGCTTAGTGGGTCAGTTGGTTAAGAGCGCGAGCTCTGACCAACAGGGTCACCAGTTCGATTCCCACATGGACCAGTGAGCTGCACCTGAGCTGAGCTGCCGCTGAACTGCCAACAGGTGGCAGGATGTGCTCCTAACAAGATTGCCAGTTCAACTCCCGCATGGGATGATGGGCTACACCAGATGGCAACTGGACTTGGGAGCTGAGCAAGCTGCACCCTCCACAACTAAGATTGAGGGACAGAAACTTGGCTGCTCCCCTTCCCCAATTCCCCAACACTGTTCCCCTCCCCCAATTCCCCAACAAAAGCTTAAAAAAAAAAAAGGAATGAAATTGGGAGTCTCTCCTATGCCACATTCTCATTTATAAAGTGACAACTCCACCTGCCAAGCAGACTTTGCGAAGAAGACAGTGCCCTCCAGGAGTGAGGAGCTGTGATCTTCATGCTGTTTCTCACCCCTGACTGCCCTCCCCCACCTTCTCCTCCCGCAGCCCCCAGGCAAGGGCTCACAATCAGGCCAGCTGGGAGATAAGAAGCAAATATCACAATGCAAGTGCAGCTTCCCATTAACTGCCTTAAACTGCTCCCTGCAATAATGTTGGTGTAATCCATAAGATTCAATTATGGCTATCACACAATTAGGCACACCGCAGAGAGCTTATTGCATAATTAATGCTCAGGCCCAGCCAGCAGCTCCTGAAAGTGACACAGGTAGCACCACTCACCCACCCCCACCTCTGGGAGAAGACCAGGGGACCCAAGACAGGGCTGCCCTCCCCTGGCTTCTGAAGAGAATGTTCTTAGGATATGAGCCCTAGAGATGTGGTGAGGGGACAGTGTGCACCCAAAGAGCTTGAGGCAGTAACTGCCAGGGAGCCTTCACTCTGCCAGTGGGCTTGAGCAGTTAGTTTATCCTCCAATACCTCCTAGGTGTTATGAAAACTGCACCAGAGAATTTGCATATTGCTTCCATAGTTCCTGCAAGGCTTATCTTTATTATCAGCCTGGCTGGGCCTCAGTGTCCTCATCTGTAAAATGGGGACAAGTCCCACCTGGCCTAAGCTTGAGGGATCATCATGTAAATAAATGAGGTGGCATAAGTGCACGGGGAGTTTGGGAAAGTTCATTAACATGCCATGGTGTCTTAGCTACCGTGCAGCCGGTGTTCTGCTCAACCCCCCAGGACCCAGCTGTGTACTGCTCCCCGGTCTCTGCCCTCCCGAGGCTGCTCCATAACAGTGCAGTGGGGGATCAACCCCACTCAAGGGACTTAGATCTAATAATGGTTTGGGTGGGTAGAACAGAGAAGAATCATTTCTTTAGCCATGATCTGTAACATTCAAATGAGCCTCAAGTGACACACAAAAAAGAAAAAAATAGAGAAAGTGGCTGAAATAGGGAAGATGAGAAATGAGAGAGGAGAACAAGGTGGTGGTACAGACCAAGGAAAGCAGAGGAGGAAGTGGGCTGCTGGGAGAGCAGCGAGGCCCTTGTGAGAAAGCCTGGGATTTCTCACAGAATCCTCATATGTCCCAGTTGCGGAAACACATACAGACAGACACACAGATGCAGGCACAGACACACACAGATGCACACAGATGTATGCATGCACCCATAAAAAAGCACAAAGAGACACACACACTCACCGGCACCCATAAACACAATTTGCACCCATAAACAAGCACACACAGAGACACACAAACCAACATACGCATACACATGATGCATGCATGCACACATAAATCACACACAGACAGACGCACGCACACGCGCTCAATGATATCTTAGAATCCACCAGCCTCAGAAATTTTCCCACGATCCTTTCCAGCTGAGCGTGTAATTCCAAAGCTGTCCACAAGAGGGTGCCCAGGAACTAGAATTCGGGAGCCTCTGTAGAGTTAATACTCAGAATCCAGAAGTGGGCAGGGGGAGGGGGTGTCCCTGCATTTTATAACTGAGAAAGCTGAGGCCGGGAGAGGGAGAGGACTTGCTCGGGATCACAGCAAATGGCCCCTACCCTGTCCCCCTCAGCGGGTTATGGTCAGGAATGATGAGTGAGAGGGAACATGTCCTTGTCAACCATCCTGATGGGAGAGGAAAAGCCAGGGGACAGTTAGTGATATGGAAGAAAAGTTCTCCTCAGGTTTTTGTCAGACACTGTCCCTAACTTGCTGTGACCTGAGTAAGTTACCTTGGCTTCTCTGTCCCTCAGTTTTCTCATCTGTGAGGAAGCTGCTCTCCCTACCGGCTTCCCCAGTCCCTCTGGACTCCCCTAGACAGACTATTCCTGCATCCTCCAGATCTTTGGGTCTCTGCTCTTCCTACCCATTCAGGTCTCATGCTGTCCCCTCCCCAGACAGGCCTCCCTGAGGCGCCCCATCCCATCACTAGTATATTCGCATCGCATTCTTGCTACTTATTGCTACTTGAAACTGCCTTGTTTATTGATGTACTTACATGATTATGTCTCCTCCAGGAGAGCATAAGCCACATAAGAGTAAAGACCTGAGGTGTCTTTCCCCCTGCCCCCGTCCCCATCACTCACAAGCAGAGGGTGCCTGGCACCTGTGACATGCAATAAGTGGCACGAAGCATGCCCTCCTGACCAGTGGGGGAAAGGAGGTCCAGCTGCGTGCTTGTGCCGCCCTCTGGTGGTGCCATGTCTCCATGGCACCTGGTCTTTTAATCTCCCACTCATCTGTCACCAGCCCCCATGGCACATCTCTGTGGGACCCTGGGGGTGGAGGCAAAGGGATCTTGTCTCCAGGGTTCATCCTACCTGGATTCAAATCAGTTAGGGACTTTCTCTGGTACCTAGTATTTGAACAGCCCACTTTCCAATTAATAAAGATGAATTTAGGGTATGCTGTGGACCCTGGCCTGGAAAAGACACTTCAGGACAGAAATGTGATGGTGTCTATCTCTACAAAATCTAATAGAGAGAATGAGATAAGCCAGTCCAACTGTCCCATTTTACAGACAACATCATGGAGGCCCAAGCCAGGGCAGAAAGATAAAATTCCCTGACCTAAGAATACCCTAGAGTAATTGTCACCCATTCCCCCATCCATCGATAAGCACAAGTACCATTTTATGCAAAGTGTGTGTTCCTGAAGATGCTGCATAATTCAAAACGTGCATAATTCCAGACTAATTTTGCCATAGACGTGAACGTAACACAGAAAGAATGTGTTGCATAAATCTACCCCATTGTGGCATATTTTTGCTTTAATGCTGCTTTTTATTTTCCCAGCATTATCTCTAATATTTCACCATGTGTTCTCTGCAAAATTAACAGCGCAGCATTTCCTGCCAGTGGTTTTTGGCCTTCTTCATACATTGTATCACATCTCACTTCCTTTTCAATGTTATTGATTTTCAGGTGCGTCTTTTCAGCACCTCTGCTTAAAGCACACTGTGGGCGACATTGTTACAGGATAGAGATAAGAGATTTGAAATTATAGTAACTGTGGATGTGGAGAAAGTGGCACAATGGTCTCCAGAATTCCCCACAGAATTAGAAATTTGGATGCATGCAAACTACAGTATATGCATATAGAAGGTGGGTATTTTTATTTAATAACCAAGGCGACATTGCCACATGGCAGGTTTACAACTCCCAGTTAACAACTCACTTAGCTTCTCCAACTCTAGGAAATCATGCAATTCTGATGAATTTTTTTTTTTTTTTTAGCCGAGGGGCTTTGCATTATTTCCAACTTAGTGCATACACATATATTAGCATTTTTATGAGTATGCTGCATCTCCCTGAAGCCACATAGTTGTAATTCTCATAAATGGTGACCTCACCCTGGAGGATATTCCTTAACCCCAAAGAGTGGAAATGCACAACCACACCCAACAATCACACGGACTTCAGAAATTCCAGCCACCCACCTCACACTTATGCTGGGGCCCTTTAGGATGCAGCATCAGCAGCATCCCGCCCCCCCGCTTCTTCCCCGATTGGGCAGGACCCACCCCCTCTTCAAGTCAATGTCTCTTGCAGTCTAGAGAGAGGCTTCCCCTCCAAGGAGTCCTCCTGTCTCTTCCTACCCCCTCTTCTCATCAGCATTTGGTTCAAGTTATCTGTTTTCCAGCTGTCCCTCCCCAACATGGAGCCTGAAGGGGTTTTAGATCCATGTTGGGGGAAGGGGTGAGATGAAGGAAAACTGGGTCTCAGTTTCCAGCGTTTACAAGACCGTCAGGCTTTCTGCATTGCCAAGAACAACCTCTCAGCACAACTCCTGTGAATTGTCTGTTTGGCCTTCCTCTGCCTGGAATTGCTTCCCGAAAGGCTCCATCCAATGGGCAGAGCCTGGCCCCAGGAGATGGAAGGCCAGGCCCTAGGAAGGATGAGAAGAGGGTCAGCCCGACCAAGTTCTGAGCCCGCTTGTTGGGATTCTTGTCCTGCTCCCACTTCCCCCTGACCTTCAGGCAACTCCTATCCAAGATACATCCCCATTCTGGGCCTCAGGTTCCACTTCTATAGAATGGGGATTAAAATACCACCTAGTTCCCGGGACTACTGTGAGAATGAAATGCAGTCCCTCATGTGACAAGGCCTAGCACCAAATAAGGAACGGGGAAACTATTTACTGAGAGCCTGGGATGTCAGGGTCAACATCAGGATCTGGGAAATCCCACCCTCAGAGAATTTATGGCGATGTTAGATAGTGACCCAACCAGGAAGACTCTTCCCATTAACACAAATTCACCAGGGCAGTTGCGTGGGGAAATTGCTCAGTTGAGGAGGGCAGGGGGTCCCTATTCTGGTTTTGTCCAAGTGTCTGTCAAGTCACCTTCAGCCTCTCAGAGTTCAAGGGTGTGGACAGGAGCCAGATGTCCTCTTTGCCCTACAGATGATCTATTCAGGCCAGCCTCTGCCACTGGGCCTGCCCCCTTCCTGCACAGCCTTTGAATCTGCAAATTTTCCTGGTAAGTAGGTCTAGTGGACCCAAGGCCGCATTCCTACTACCCCTCAGGAGACAGTGGAGTCACCAGGCACAGAGACAATGGCCACAGCCTGGGCTTTATCTTCTACACTCTTCCCACCCCCACCAAGCTTTGTTCTCCTCCTTGGTGCCCATATTATACACCATAGACAATCCCTTGCTCTCTCTGGGCCTCAAATTTCCCCTCTGGACTTCTCCAGCTTCTCCAGCAAAGCCATTCTCATAATGTAGTAATTCAGAGATCCAAGTGGAGAAGTAGATAAACACTGTGCCTACGTTCTTCTGTGATACATTAAAATTACAACTAAATTATAGAACAATCACCTGAAGAACCATCTGAAGTCTAGCTGAACAGAAGTTCTATAACAAAAAAAAATATAAAGAAGAAGCCACGTCAAGACTGGTAAGAGGGAAGGAGACGCGGAAGGGCCCCACACCTGTGTGTGGCAGTTGAGAATCAGGAGAAATATCTTGGCTGCTTTGGTTCCCCCACTAACCCCCAGAGTGAGAGACCCCACCCCCCACACCAGGCTCCCCAGTCCAGAGTATTGGTGCCGAGAAGAGGAGCCCCCACAACATCTGGCTGTGGAAGACAGTAGGAATTCCAACCATTCAGGTGGGTCAGAAGGCTGCAGGAAATCCAGACATTGTCTTAAACAGCCCTAGCACAGACTCACTCACTCAAAGGTACTCACCTTGGGCTCCAGCGGAGGTATATGGTGATTCGTTGGGTCTCGGAGACATACGGCAAGGCAGACTGAAGTGTGTAGGGGAGAACTAGAGGACAGTCAGCATTTTCCCAGTGAGCGGGTCCACCTTCCATGCAGCCAGAAGGCAGGTGCCATCTTTCCTGTGTTGAGCCCGTCCCCTGTGGCCAAATCTGCATCTGATTGGCCTGGTGAGCTTCACTGCTTTGCCCTGCTGACTCCCAGGGACCCTGCCCCACCCAACCTGCTCACAGCTGGAGGCACTTTCTCCAAGAACAGCCAGTCCTGCCCACATCAAACTTTTATTTGGAAAAATATCGATGTCCAACAGGCCCTCAGTGGCCAGCAACTGGCCTCTGAGAGATTTGCTGAGTTGCTCCAAGCTCAGCACTGACACCAAACCAGAATTTACATTAACCTGGTGACCACAGTTCTTCTCACTTTAGTGATTCCCTGAAACACTGCCTCACCCAACTCACAACCACATGAGGTATTATCATGGCTGAACCTTAAAGGAGCTGACAGGTGGTAGCAGTCCTCAAGGTGTCCTGGCTTTTTGTGGAACTACCCCAGACGCAGTACTGGTGGCAGCCATCCTCAGTTCATAGTGTGGCCTCTCCCACATGCCTCCAAGTACAGCACAGGTAGCAAACAACTTCAGGTCACTTTGTAGCTCCTACCAGGTAGCCCCTTGCTGGTCACAGGCAGTGGTTGACCTTGGCCTGCACTGGAGCTCATCTCAAGAGGCCCCAGAATCAACATACTTGGAGGTTGGCTTCAGACTACAGCAGAGCACTGCCCAATGAGCCCCACAAGCAACACACACAAAAGGCAGTCTCAACAGGCACCAGAGCCCACTGGGGCAAATCCCACTCAGTGGGGTTAACCTCCCCCACAGCAGCCCATAAGTTGTAGACATGGCAAAACTCCACAGCCAGTCAGCTTAAGTATCAATGCCACCCACTGATATGCCAAGAGCAATCAAGGCTCAACTATAACAGGAGGGCACATACAATCCTCACAAAGGACACTCCTGGAGCACCCAGCTCAGGTGACCAGGGAGACTGTGCCACTGGCTCAACAGGACACCTACTATGTAAGGCCACACTGCCAAGACTGGGAGATATAGCAGATCTACCTAATACATAGAAACAAACACAGAGAGGCAGCCAAAATGAGTAAACAAAGAAATGCATCCCAAATGAAAGAACAGGAGAAAACTCCAGAAAAAAAAAAAAACTAAATGAAATGGAGGCAAGCAACCTACCAGAGAGAGTGTTCAAAACAATGGTTATAAGAATGCTCAAGGAACTCAGTAGCACTTCAACAAAGAGATAGCAAGCATTAAAAAATGACATAGAAACCATAAAAAAGAATCAGTCAGAAGTGAAGAATACCATAACTGAAATGAAGAATGCACTAGAAGGAATCTAGTGCATCACCAGCAGACTAGATGAAGCATAGGATCAAATAAGCAATTTGGAAGACATGGTAGCAGAAAACACCCAATTGGAACAGCAAAAAGGAAAATAAATCCAAAAAAGTGAGGATTGTTTAAGAGACCTCTGGGATAACATCATGTGTAACAACATTTGCATCATAGTGGTACCAGAAGGAGAAGAGGGAAAGCAAGGGATTGAGAACATATTTGAAGAAATAAAGACTGAAAACTTTCCTAACCTGGCAAAGGAAATAGACATATAAGTCCAGGAAGCACAGGGAGTCCCAAACAAGATGAACCCAAACAGGTCCACACCTAGACACGTTATAATTAGAATGGCAAAGGTTAAAGACAAAGAGAGAATCCTAAAAGCAGCAAGAGAAAGGTAACTGGTAACTTATAAGGGAGCTCCTGTAAGACTGTCTGATTTCTCAACAGAACTTTGCAGACCAGAAGGGATTGGTACAAAATATTCAATGTGAAGAAAAGTAAGAACCTACAACTAAGACTACTCTACCCAGCAAGGATATCATTTAAAATCGAAGGACAAGGGGCGGGCCAAGTGGCTCAGTTGGTTAAGAGCTCACTTAAGAGTGCGAGCTGAGCTGTGAGCAACAGCAGTTCGATGCCCAGCCCACGCTGATCTGCCGCTGAGCTGCCTGGAAGGATAGCTCAGCTAAAAAAAAAAAAGATAATATCGAAGAACAGATAAAGAGCTTCCCAGACAAGAAAAAACTAAAGGAATTCATCACCACCAGACCAGTAGCAGGAAGGAGAAACACATTGCTGCCTCAGTAATAGATAAGAATCTCTAAGTGTAGTTTCTTTGAACCCAGTTCCTGTCATCCCTGAAATTTCTCCTCCTCCAGGAAGCTCTGGGCTGGGAGAGAAGGTACATGATACAAGAAACCGTATTAAATGCTTCCCACATATGTCTCTTGTTCTCCTTCCTCTGCACTTTGTCGCCTGGAGAGCCCTTTCTCCATATGTGTTCAAATGCTCCCCATCTGTCAATGCCAGATTTAAATGTCACTGCTTCCCAAGTGAAAGTCATTGCTCACCTATTAGGACTTTCTGCCCTGAGCTGTTATACTCACAGGTGCCAAGAGGAATTGCTCAGCCTGGGGACCAGTGGTAGGTCCCAGCCTGGCCTTGCCTCACTGACTCTCAAGTCACTTTCAGCCTCTGGGCCTTCTCTTCTGCTTGAAGGGTAGACATGAATCTACAGGCCAGTTAGGCTCACCCACGCTGGGTGACATCCTCCCACTAGCCTGTGAGCAAGATAGATCCCTGACT
Source organism: Aselliscus stoliczkanus (assembly GCA_033961575.1). Taxonomy (NCBI): domain Eukaryota; kingdom Metazoa; phylum Chordata; class Mammalia; order Chiroptera; family Hipposideridae; genus Aselliscus; species Aselliscus stoliczkanus. The sequence goes on from CM066736.1 coordinate 122,372,341, forward strand.
TACTCGTGGGACACCGAGGAATCAGTATATTTGTTGAGTGACTAAATGAATGAATTCAGAACTTGGGGACACTGAGAGCTGAAGCTCTCTCAGAATTAAGCCCCTGAGAGGTGGTACATATATACAATGGGATATTACTTAGCCATAAAAAAAAGAAGGAAATCTTAGCTATTTGTGACAACATGGATGGACCTAGAGGGTATTGTGCTAAGTGGAGTAAGTCACACAGAGAGAAAGACAAATGCACTATGGTTTCACTAATATGTGGAATCTAAAGAGCAAACAAAACAGAAACAAACTCATAGATACAGAGAACATTTTGAAGGTTGCCAGAGGGGTTTGGGAGGATAGGTGAAAAAGGGGACGAGATTAAGAAGTACAAACTGGTAGTCACAAAATAGTCATGAGATGTAAACTATAGCTTAAGGAATATAGTCGAAAATATTGTAATAACTATGTATGGTGTCAGATGGGTACTAGATTTAGGGTTGATCACCTCATAAGTTACCTAAATGTTTAATCACTATGCTGTACACCTGAACTAATATAATATTGTATGTCAACTGTAATTGAAAATTTTTTTTTGTTTTTTAAAATACCGAAATAAAGAAATAAAAAAATAAACAATTAAGCCTCTGAGCCTCCTGAGCCCTGCCCTTCCTTTTTCTTACACCAGCTCAGGAACAAAATCACCAGCCACCAGCCACCAGCCAGCCAGCCACACCCTCAAGTAAGACCCCAGGTGAAATTATCAAAAAGGTTGACAATACACCTACTCATTGTTTTTTTCCCGCCTGATGTCATTATACACCACTGAGATAATAATAACCCCAAATATTTATTAAACACCTATTATATGCCTTGCACATGAATTGTTTCATTTAATCCTGGGGATAATCCATAAGGTAGGTTCTATTAGCTCCTACTTTTCAGGCCAGGAAATGAGGCCAAAAGAGGTTAAACTTGCCCAAGTTCACACAGCAAGCAGGTGACAGAATTTGGGAACTTTGTGAAATCATTTTTTATGCATTTGTGTTGCAAAAATTTTATTTTCATTGTCCTCTTTCAGACTTTGGAGTTGTGTTTTTTAATTTAATGTCTTAATCTATTTTCAGCCCACTATGCCTGCTCTGTTTCTTTGGAACTGTTTCTGTGAACTGTCATTTTTTTCTTCCTCTCTAAGAGAGTAGAAATATTCTGTGGTATTTGTGAAAACATAGCTAAACAGGTAAAGTGGACATGAATAATTGAAAATGAATTTTTTTTAATGAAACAACCTAGAAAACAGACAAAATTGCTTTCAAACACATATGAAAATTGCAAAATCTCCCCAGGGTGCAAGAACCTTCTCAAGACACAAACTAATGGCTATAAACATTTATTTCCAACCAAATTCCTTTCAACTGATTCATTTGAAACCTAGAAAAAGAAAAAAAAACTTTAAAATTTGTTACAACTTTGTTAAACCAACACATAGTTGCTGGAAAATTATTTAGAAATCAAAAGCCCAGGAATCTGGAGGTGGGGATGGGGAGTAAAGAGATGCCAATAGAAGCTAAAATTTTAGAAGTTTCAGGGCCACCCCATAGTGCATAAAAATTAATGCTACTTGAAAAAACAGAGGCCAGAATGACTGTTTCAACCAACTTTTTTTGGTGTCAGCTTTATTGCCATATAATTGCATACAATGAAATGCACAGGTATTTAAGCCTAGGGTTTAAGTCCTGACAAACATATATACCCATATAACAACCATACAATCAATATATTGATTGATATTGACATTGATATGGGACTGAATATTTCCATCACCCCAGAAAGTTCCTTTGGGCCTGTTTGTAATCAATCCACCAACCCCAGTCAAACAATGATCTACTCTCTATAACAAAAGTCTGTTCTAGAATTTCATATAAATGGACTCATACAGTATGTATTCTTTTGTTTATTTTTTCACTCATTAAAATGTTTTTGAAAGTCATCCATTTTGTTGCTTGAACCAAGCAGTTCTTTCATCTTTATTGAACAGTAGTCCATTGCATGAACATACCACACAGTGTTTATTATTCATTCATCTCTTGGTAGTCTCTTGATATGAAGATTGTCTCCAATCTTTTACTATTATGAATAAGGCTTCTATTTTACATAAGTCTTAGTTGGAATATCGTTTTTTATATTTTGGGTAAGTACCTACCATTGAGATTGCTGGTCATGTAGGAAATGTATATTTAACTGTATAAGAAATTGCCAGGGCTGGCCGAGTGGCTCATTGGTTAACAGTTGGCTTGGGAGCACGGGTTCTGAGCAGCAGGGCCGCCAGCACAGATCCCACATGGGCCAATGACGCTGAGCCCTGTACAGCTAAGATGGTGAATGACAGCTCGCCCTGGAGCTAGGATGCCGTGAGTCGCTGGCGACCACGTAAGCTGCAGTGGGGCTGGCTGGCAGCTTGCGTGCGCTTTCGTGAGCTGCCATGACCCGCCGTGAGCGGCCATACAATGGCCGGCAAGCAACTGCCTCAGCCGGAAAGAGCGCAATGATGATACCAACATGGGCCAGTGAAGTGACATCTTCCACAACTAGACTGAAGAACAAAAGGACAGCAACTTGTCCTTTCCTCTTCCCCGATTCCCCAATGCTGTTCCCTCTCCCAATTCTCCAATAAAATCTTTAAAAAAAAAAAAAGAAATTGCCAAACTATTTTTTAAAGTGACTCTACCATTTTACTTTCCCCCAGCAGTGTGTGAAAATTCCAGTTGCTTCCCATTCTGGCAAACATTTTATATTGTCAGTTTTTTTACATTCTTTTTAAATCTAGGAAGAAGTTGTATCTCATTGTTCAACCAAATTGTTTTTTATCCAACAGTCTGCTTGCTTCTCAACATTATTTCTAGAATAATAGTTGAGGACTTCAACATCCCATTATCAATAATGGCTAGAGCAACTAGGCAAAAGATCAATAAGGAAAGAGAGGAATTAACACTATATACCAGGGAGCAATAACTGACTTATATAGAACAGTCCACCCAACAACTGCAGAAATTGAAACATGTTCACATAAAAACTTGAACACAAATATTCATAGCAGCATTATTTATAATATTCAAAAGGTAGAAATAACACACTGCCCATTAACTGATGAATGGATAAATAAAATGTGGTATATCGATACACTGGAATATTATTCAGCCTGTGGCGGTTAATTTTATGTCAATTTGACTAGCCACAGGTACACAAATTAACATTATTTCTGGGCATGTGACATGCTGTCTGTGACAGTATTTCCAGATGAGATTAGTATTTGAATCAGTTGCACTCAGTAAAGGAAATTGCCCTCCCAGTGTTGGTGGGGACCATCCAATACACTGAGGGCCTGAATAGAACAAAAGGTGGAGGAAGGAGGAATTTGATCCTCCTTTTTTTCTGCCTCATGGCTTGAGCTGAGACATCTCATCTTCTCCTGCCCTCAGACTGGGATTTACACCATCAGCTCCTCTGATTCTCAGGACTTCAGACGAAATAACAGCACCAGCTCTCCTGGGTCTCCAGCTTGCAAATTGCAGAACTTCTGAGTGTCCATGATCACATGAGCCAATTCCTCATAACAAATCTCCATAGATGATAGATAGTTGATAGATATAGATAGATGATAGATAGATAGATAGATCATAAATAGATGATAGCTATCTCCTATTGTTTCTGTTTTTCTGAACTCTAATACACAACCATAAAAAGAAATTAAATATTGATACATGCTACAAAATGAATGAATTATAAAAACATTATGCTCAGTAAAAGAAGCCAATCACAAAAGACCACATATTGCATGAATCCATTTATATGAAACATCCACAATAGGCAAATCTATACAGACAGAAGGTAGATTACTGTTTGCTAGGACTGATGGGGTTGGGAAAATGAGAAGTGACTGTTATGGGATATGAAGGGTTCTTGCTCAGGTGATAAAAATGTTCTAGAATGATTGTGATGATGGTTGCACAACTCTGTAGATGTACTAAAAGCCATGAATTATACACTTTAAGTGGGTAAATTATGTGATATGTGATTTATATCTCAATAAAGCTGTTTTTAAAAGCTATTAGAGCTTACAAATGAGTTAAGTAAAGTTGTAGAATATGAGATCAATATACAAAAATCAATTGTATTCTATATACAGAAATAAACAAATGGAAATTGATTTTTTTAAAGCACCATTTACAATAGCAACAGAAAACCTGAAATAATTAAGGATAAATTTAACAAAATATGTTCAAGATTTGTATACTAAAAAGTACAAAACATTGATGAGACAAAGATAGTTGTCTATCTTTGGGATAGTTGATATTCACAGATCCAAAGACTTGAAACTGTTATGATGTCAATTCTCCCCAAATTCATCTCAGATATATTAAATACAATGTCAATAAAACCCCAGCAACTTTTTTTGTAGAATTTGGCAAGCTGATTCCAAAATGTGTATGGAAAAGCAAAAGATGTCAACTAGTCAAAGTATTATTTAAAAAGAAGACAAAGTTGGAAGGCTCACAGTACCTGATTTTAAGACTTAATATAAAGCTACAGAAATAAGAGAGTAAAGTATTGGTGGAAAAATGCATACATAGATCAATGGAAAAGAATAGAGTTCAGAAATAAACACACACATATGTAGTCAATTGGTTTTCAACCAAGGTGCCAAGGAGAAAGAATATGTTTTCAATAAATCGTGCTGGAACATTTCAACACATCTATGTTAAAAAAAAAAAAAGAGAACCTTGACTTATAGTTGTTGCCATATACAAAATTAACTCAAAATGGATCATAAATCTAAGTGGAAAACTTTAAACCATAAAATGTCTAGTAGAAACACAGAAGAAAATATGTGTGATTTGGGTTAGGCCAAGATTTTTTAAAGAGGATACAAAAACACAAATCATAAAAGAAAAATAATAAATTAGACTATCAAAATGTAAGTCATCTGCATTTCTACAGATAACTGTTAAGAGAATGTAAACATAAGTCAAAGACTGGGAGAAAATGTTTGTTATGTATATTTCTGATAAAGGATTTTATCTAGATGTATAAAGTACTCTCACAACTCGATAATGAAAAGCAAAACATGAGAACAGACACTTCACCAAAGGAGAAATATGAATGGCACTTAGGCACATAAGAAGACATCATTAGCCATTAGAGGAATGCAAATTAAAATCACAATAAGAGATCGCCACACATTTATTAGAGTGAATAAAAATGTTAAATCGATAATACCAAGTACTGATAAGGACTGAGAACAGCGGGAACTCACACATTTCTGGTGGTTACAGAAATTTAGGAAAACAAATTGTTAGTCTCTTAACAAGTTAAACATACACTTTCCATAAGGCCTAACAATGCCACTCCTAGCTGTTTACCCAAGAGACATGAAACATCCAACAAAGACTTACAATCGCTGTTTATTGGCCCTTTATTCATAATCCTTTCAAACTGGAAACAACCCAGAAGTCCTTCAGCTGGTGACTGGATAAACAAATGATAGTACTCAATCGAAGGAACAAACTGACTGATATGTGCAACACGGATGGATCTTCAAAGCCTTATGCTAAGTGAAAGAAGTCAGACACAAAGACTATATTCTATATGATTCCATTTATGTGACATTCTGGAAAAGCCAAAACTATGTGGACAGAAGTCAGTTCATTGATGACCAGAGGGAGTTGTTCCCTATCTTGATTAAAGTGGTGGTTACCGAGTATATACATTTATCAAAATTTATAGAATGGGATACCCAAAAATGATGTTTTTCTGTATGTGATATACACCTCAATAAATCTAACTTTAAAGAAATTTGACATTATGTGCAGGAATTCTACTTTGTACCATCAGCAGTTACACTGCTCCCCTAATTATAGGCTGTACATTTGCCACCCTAAGTAGTCTCTCATTTGCAACTGAGGTTAGTGCAAGGGCTAAATATTTGTTTTTGTAAAAGAGGGGGGTACTCTTTATTTTTAACCACCATCCTTTTTTTCTTCATACATTTTATATTCTTTATCATGTCTGAATGGAAGTTAATATAGCATGGGTTTTGTTGTACTTGATAAGTGAATTTTACTTCCTTGTAAAAATTTGAGGTAGCAAAACAGACATTTTGCTCTTAATTGGCTCGGCAAGATAGGAATAATTCCCAAATAGACATTTTCATGAAAGATTAATGGTCTAAATGGAATTAGATAATTACAATTTAAATATAGTTCTTAAAGTTATTTTGTTTAATGTTAAAAATACTCCTCTGCCAAATAATTCTATAGAGATTGGAATTATAAAAGATAATTGGATCTCTATTATTTTGCCTAGTACTCTTATTTAAATTTGTATAAACATTTATTGGTTCCAAAAGAATAAAATGTTCTTCCTGAAGTTATCTAGCTAACACGCTCTCACTTAATATTCATATGAACTATCAGTCTATTTTCCTATTTTTTTTAAATATGTGAAACTCGGCAATTACTTTCACACATAAAATTAACAGCTTTCAATTATCATTAATTATTGAAGCATTTGGCCCCAGAATAATAAATAGGTATGTATTCACCAAGTGATTCAAAAGTTTCAATATAAAGCACAAAAGGAAATTTTTTTCAGTTTGAATCACTTCTAAAATGTTTGCCTATGTTTGAAAATGTCCACATTTCCATAATCAATCCAATTGACCTGCCTTGTTTATATTCCCGAAGTAGTGACATTGGTTAAATATGATGTCCCTCTCCTGATCACAGGATCATTGATCTTGCACATACACAGGACTGTCTGGAGTGATACCAGAACAGGCTTTCAGCTATCTGACCTTCCAAAAGACCAGAGAGAGTAAATATTTTAGACTCCATGGGCCATATGGTCTCTGCTGCAACTAAATCAATTCTATAGGAAGAGCTCTGTGCAAACTTCCAGAAGTCTAGATTAAACAGAAGAGTCAGACAAAGCTGGAAGGCTGAAATCAAACTTGGGTGCATATTAACTTTCGATTGTCCTCATCTAGGCCGTGAGGTCTCTTACAGGAAGTCAGCATGGCAGTTGGCTCCCCAGCGTTCCAGGGACAGCTCCACAGTCAGCTTTTCATTCACTCAATCACCAAACCTTTACTGAACACCTACAAAGTGCCAAGCTCTGTGCTAAGCACCTGGGACACAACGGTGAATAAGGGAGAGCCTGGTTGGAGAGAAAGACATAACCAGTTACACTGTAGTGTGCAGGACAGATTTGATTGTATTAATGGCTCCAATTATCGGCCCCACCTGCATCCACACCTCTCGCCCTACAATTTTATAATCTGCTCCCATTCTGGACTAAACCAGGAAATTGCTCCATCCAATAAAATAAATAAGGCAATAAAATAAATGTGCCAATTCTGAGTTTAGGTCTCCAGAGGCCTTGCCACTTTTGCTCTCATTCAGACCTTTGTCTGCCATAAAAACAAGCCAAGGCCGGACTGTTGAAGGATAAGAGACCCTATGGAGGAGAGCCCAGTTATCCAAGCCGAGACCATCCTAAACCAACCTATAGCCCTCTGACCACCAAACATGTGAGAAAGCCCAGCCAAGATCAATTGAACTGCCAAGCTGATCCACAGACTCAGGAGCTAAATTCCGAAGTTTTGTTATACAGCAATTACTAACCCATACAGAATGTTAGTGCAATGATGAAAAATGTACCCAGTGCCAAGAGGATACATAGGAACCATTGAAAGAGCAGTGCGGGGGGGGGGGGAATCATAAAATAAGGAATACTAATAATAGGTAACATGGGACAGACACTATGCTACATAATATATTATCATCATTCTCTTTCTACAAATGAAGCTTTTCTGTCCCAGAGAAGTTAAGTAACTTGCCATGGCTTGTAGAATGGTGGACGAACTTGAACCTAGGTCTGGCTGTATGACTCTAGAGGGTAAGGGTTTAATTGCTCTGCTGTACCACAAGGAAGAGAAAAAAGCAAAAAGGTAGCAAAAGGATTTTTATTATAGATTCTGTGGCTCTAGAATTGTAATTATTGTAACTCAGTTCCTTGCTGCATTCAGTCATTCACTCATATAAGCTGTATGTTAAATTCAGGTTCTTTACGTTCATTTCAGACCATTCAAAACCCACTGAAGGACAAAAAGGTTATCAGCATGCCAGTGTAAGGTGTCCCATAAATCATCTGAACTGAACAGTGAACCAGTAGAGGGGAAGGATGGGGGGGTGGGAGGGCGGTGAAGCAGAAAGAGCATTAAGAACAGGTTTGTCAAATTAAACCAATTTCAAATTCTCTGGCATCCACACCAGCCCACCTCACCATCACCACGTCCCCCATGCTGGGTTTACATCAAAGACCCAGAGAAAGAAACCAACTTTGACCCATATCTGCCTGCTGGCAGCTCTTCCACAAACACAGCAATGTTTACATATCCTGCTTGTCTCCACTTCCTGCTGCCCTGCCCTTTTCATTTTTCCCACCCTGCTCTTGAACCCCAGCACTCAGAGAAATTAAGGCTGTGGTAGCTGAACTCAGTCCCTGGAGCTGGCTGGTTCCTGTCCTAACTCCTCTCCTTGGACGGAGGGAACACCCACAGCAGCATCTAGGATTCTCTGATTGCAGGCAAAAAATACAGCCAACTTATGCAAAAAGGTCATTGGAAGAGTCTGTGGTTGCTCAGAGAACTGGGGAGAAAGCTCAAAAACAAGGCTGGGAAGGAATAGTAAGCAAAGCAGCTCTGCGGGGGGTCTCAGAGGCAGGAAATGGTAAATGGGCTTTCTGGGCATTGCTGTCACCATGAACCAGCTGTAACCAATTTAGATGTTGTTGTTGTTTCTGCTCCAGATTCCATTTAAGAGAGAGAAAAAGTAAGCGATGGGCTCTTGGCCAGACCAGGGTTATATATCCACCCCTTTGGCTAGAGGGAAGCAAGCACATGGAGGGATGGCCCCCAAAGACTGCAACAGCTGAGAAGGGGGCACTCCCAAAAGGAGATGGAGATATTCTTGTCCCAAAAGGCAATAGATGCCTCCTGGGCATATTCTCTTACCATCTCATTTACAAAGGGAAGCAGCAGGAAGGCTGCATCTGAGAGACCTAATCTAATTGGAGGGTCTCCCTAGGGGAGTGATGTCTGTTCTGAGTCCTGAAGGACAAGCAGTTAGCCAGGTTTAGGGGTGAATGTGAAAGGGCACTAAACAAAGTGGAACCACATAAGCAAGGGAGGAGGGAAGAGCTCTGTACAAGCTTGCAGATGCCCTCTCCCCCATCCAACGCAGGCCACTCACCATGGACACTGGTAGTTTGCCAGTCAGGCATCCATCCCCCTTCTTCTGGCAACGCCTCCTACATTTCATTTCCAGAGCCACCCCATCCCCACTGTCAGACCACCTTGTCTGGTCCACTGCTTAAGCCAGAGGCTAGTTTATCTGCCTGGCCATAATGATTGGTCAAGAGTGGTCACATGACCTGAGAAACAGTGATTTGTTTTTTCCCACCAGACTTAAACTTGAATAGTGTTTTACAGCAGTGAAAATACTCTGTGTGATATTATAATGGTGAATACATGTCGTTATATACATTTGTCCAAGCCCATAGAACGCACAACACCAAAGGAGACCCCCTAATGTAAACTATGGACTCTGAGTGATAATGATGTGTCAGCATAGGTTTATCTATTGTAACAAATGTACCACTCTGATGGGGATGTTGATGATGGGGGAAGCTATGCATGTGTGGGGGCTGAGGGGTTATGGGAAATCTTTATACCTTATAAGGTCATCAGCCATATAATTTAGGGTCCACCTTAATCCGATATGAACTCATTTTAACTTAACTAATTACATCTGCAAAAACCCTATTTTCAAATAAGGTCACATGATGAATTGGGGTGGGGGTGACACTATTCAACTTAGTACACCTATTATGTGCCAAGCATCATGTTACATGACAGAGAGGCTAACACTGTTACTCCCCAAGAATTAGCTGCTAATCTGGGAAAATATTATTCTTGTTCAGGAATGAGATTACTCATGTGCATATTACAGGAGTTTTAGGGAGTAATGCTTTTTGTTATCCTAGAGGCAAAAAAAAATAAAAAGCCTGCACCACCCAAGCTAGGTGCTTAACAGAAGCCAGACCAGAACATAAAGGTGATGTCTCTGGTAAATGTTATTGTTAAAGAGGAGCCATCCCTTTGCTAATCCTCTGCAGCTTGCCCACTCTTGACTGCAAAAACCCTTCCCCTGTATCAGGACTTCTTTTTTATTAACAGGCGCTTGTCCTGGCCACACATCTCATACTTTGAGATTTGTCCGTCTTGACGTCGACTCTCCCACCCCTAATCCTTGTCTGGCAAATGAGCCCTGCCTTTGAAATTCTCCACCCCACCTCTAGCTCTGCATCTTTGGTTGACTCCCTGATAATTGTACCCCCTATATTGCTGCCTGCTGCCTCAGACCCGGTGCCAGCCAACGGCAGCTCATCCAAGCTCTAAGAGACTCAGGTTCTCTCCATGCTTCTGTTCTATCATCCTTAGCTTTCTTCATCATATCTTTTGTCTCATAGTTACAAGATGGCTGGTGCCCTTCCAGACCTTAAGTCTGCCTTAAAGACAGAATGTATAAGAAAAAAGACTGTACCTATATTAAGAAAGCAAAAGTGTCCCCAGAAATCCTCAGCTTATGACTCACTGATCAAAAGTATTACATAGCCACATCTAGCTGCAAGGGAGTCTGGGGAATAAGTATTTTTAGGTAGACACAATGACGTACAAAAATATATATGGGTAATGTTAGTAAGGAAGAAGGATAAATTAATATAGGGTAAACCAGGGGTCAGTAAACTACATCCAATTAACCAAATCCAGGCCATGACCTGTCTTTATAAATGAAGTTTTATTGAAACATAGTGGCACCTATTTGTTTACACCAGCAATTTTGAGTAGTTACAACAGAGATCGCATAGCCCACAGTCTAAAATATGTACTCCCTGGTCCTTTACAGAAAAAGTTTGCCAACTTCTGGGTAGATAATTAGTAGTGTCTGCCACAAGTATCAGCAAAGAAAAGTCAGGTGATTTCTTTTTTTTTTTCCTGGAAAAAAATACGTTATTTTCAAAAGAATGTCCCAATCCTCATGAGAAAATTCAGAATACTCTTTGGTCTGCTTACATTTATTTTACAGTTTAGTACTAACTTTTATTTTTAATTTCATATATGATGAATGAAGAGCCTTACAAATTTTTCAGGGCTTAGGGTCAATAAAAGTCTTCTATTGGCCTTGATTTTCAAGCACTCCTACTGGAGGTCTGACTTCCATTCATTCCACAAATAGGTAGTACTGAGCATCCACCATGGCAGGCATTGCGCTAGGATGAATGGATAGGTTGGTGGGTTGATGAATGGATGAACGGATAGATGATAGATAGATAGAAAGATCGATAGATAGATAAGAGACAGAGAGAGAGAGAGAGAGAGAGAGAGATCAGACTAACAATGTCATACCTTCTCAATTTTGCCTAGAGAATACATATGTAGTGAGAAGGGAATATAGACTACAGTGGGTATGTGGGTAAAGGCCTAGCTGCTATAACAAAGAGATCCCTTTATAACCACATATGTAGGTACATAAAGGACATAAGTTGATTTCTCTCTCACATAACAATCTCAAGGTAGGCAGTCCATATTGGCAGGTGGCTCTGCTCCACACAATCAGGGACCCTGGCTCCTTCCATCATATCACTCCCACAGCCCTAAGACATTGACCTCGTCTGCATGGTCACAGCTGAGTTATAGACATATTTGGGTCCCAAGTTATGGGAAAAGGAGGAGAGGGCACAGAGAAGCACACACCTAAAGTTTTAAGGCCTAGGCTTGGAAAGTAGCACACATCCCCTCCCTTCACCATCCCCTAAGTCACATGGTTCACCTACTCACAAGGGAGGCTGGGAAATGTAGTCTCTGGCTGGGCAACCAACTGACTACCATCCAATTATTTTGGACTAATGGGAGAATGAAATTTGATAGATAATTAGAAGTGTCTACCATATAGAGTAAGCTTACGAGTCCTTGTTGGACTCAGGGGCAAGATAGTTGACATCTGTGTATTCCCAGGAGCTCTCAGGCCCTGATGGTACAGATCTCTGTCCACTACACCTGGGAAGTTAGCTCTGTTCACCCATTCTGGTAGAAATCTTCTTCTGCCATCATTAGTGGCTCCTTTCTTAGGCAAGGAAATAGGACTACACCCATAAAGGGCTCTTTACATCCTTATTGAATGTAAATATCCCTTATTACATCCTTCCAGCTGCCACACCAAGAAAAAATCTAAAACTTCACCCTTTGTGAATGGTTTAAACAATTAACATTCCTTACGAAAAATTCAAAAGCAGGTTGCACCCAGTGCACAACTCCTGAGGCCTTATACCCTTAAAAAACATCCCCACCTCTGCATTCCCTCATAAAGAACAAAAAAGATTGAAACCTGTGAACTTTACTGTATTGGCCTATTACAACCTTAATTGAAAGCTGTGAAGCTAATGATGGAATTGGAGGCAGGTATACACTTTGGTCTGCTGGCCTGAGGGGAGCCCAGACCATGCCCCCCCACACACACCCAGCAAGGACTGCCCCTGGTCGCTCTCAGTGAAGTGCATCTGCCTATATAAAGTATATATCTCTCCCCTAGGGGCTCAAGGTGGCAGCACATTTATCAGATAAATTAACCCCTGTTAATGTGCCAAGGAGAAGGGCCCTTCCAGGAATCCAGGGCCTCTCAGAGACAAACTTCCCTGTTTGTCATTAAATTATTTGTCATAGTGAACTGTCAGGCCTAAGAGAGAAGAGACTCAAGCAGGCATTGCTCTTAATAAACTGAAACCAACAACCTTCACAGTTTGGCCCGGGAAGGAGACTCTCCAAGTAGGGTTCAGATGATTGGCTCAATCCCTTTAAGTCTTTCCTTCCCCAAAGGAATAATCCCAAAGGTGACAAGATGACCAGATGGCAACCTCCACCTGGAAACCAACCCATAACTAGGAAGCGGAAGTCCTATCCCTAGAGAAATGGGGAGTGTGGGAATCACAGAGTGAGGACCAGAGGGTGAAACAGGACAGGGCCAGGGCAGAGCTTGCACTGGGGAGTTTGCACCTGACCTGGGGCTGCTAAACAGTGCTTATTTCCCGCAACCCTTCCAGTCCCCCATGGCCCACCAAGGGCTGTGTTAAGCTCAGGCGAAGGTTTAAGCAGTTAACATGTGAGATTTTAAATGTACTCCGTAGGTTTTATCTTTAATTATGGAACTTCCAAATGTGCACAAAAGTAAGAAGAGTCTGACGATAATGTAAAGGTGAAATTCGGTAAATCAATAATGTAATTAGACTTAGTCTGCAGTTTGATCCACCCTGATATTCAGCTATTTCCTCTTTGTTTCTCCCCTCACTGATTAACTGAAGAACTCTGTTCCCTTTCTCAAGGCCAACAATACCTCCTTAATTAACAACATCTTAACCTGGAAAGAGTGATTTGTTTCTTTTTTTTTAATTATTGGGGAATAGCCATGGTCATTTGTTTCACGCTTCACATTGCTTTCACGCTACAATGGCATAGTTGACTCTTTTAGGGAGGGTGCAGCTCACAGTGGCCCATGCAGAGATCGAACGGGCAATCTTGGTGTTATCAGCATCATGCTCTAACCAACTGAGCTAACCCGTCACCCTGGAAAGAGCAATTTCTTAATACTCAAGCACCCGGACACTGGAATCCAATTTATAACTCCTTTGCAGTATTTACTGATGAGTGACGCATTAAATCCCCAGGCCGCTATAGCTGAGTCCGAGTCCAGAGTCCAAAGATAATATAATCTTAAAACAGACCAGACTCCAGGAAGCAATGTCAGCCCTCGGACCTGCCTGACAAATTCCCCCTTTTGTCTGTCTTTCTTGTGTATCTAAAAAAACCTTCTGACACGTCTAGGAAAGGAGAGGTGGCTTTTGGACAAGATTTCGCCAGCATTCTGAATAAACCTACTTTTGTTTCCACCTACAATGGCTCTCAATTTTTAACTTTTGTAAGCGGCAGGCAGCGGGACCTTAGAACAGCATCAATAACCCCCATGTACGTAGGCCCAGCTTCAACAATTACCAAGATTTTGACTATCGTGTTTTATCTGTTGACCTTTTGTTTTGTTTTTGAGGGCAGTGTCACTTGGCCCTCACATGTGGGACCTGAACCGGGGTCGCTGGCATCCCAAGCCAGTGCTTAACCACCGCGCCACACGGCTGGCCCTCTGTTGACCTTTTTATTCCCTTTTTGGTAAATATTCTGAGCATTTTAAAGCAAATCTCAAACACCTTGCCAGTAAATTAAATGGTGCTAATTAAATGGTATTTGAAATATAATAAACAGATGGTAGTCTCTCCTTTCAACCATACCAGCTAGTGTTTTGAATATGGAGGTTGAGACCCACTGGTATAGTCAAGCCTTCTAAATTTACAATGAAGATGTTACTGGGAAAATGATGTTGAAACCTCTGGCTCTTGTCTTCTTGAAGGATTTCAATGAAGATACAGAAACTTGTGCAGCAAGAACGGCAGAAGTTTCTTAGTAAAAGAAAGTACACTCCAAGACATGGAGCAGACCGACCCAAGGGAGGAAAGCAGCCTCAGCTTACATTGCAGGAGGTTTTTATTTCTAAGGGTGGAATTGCCTCCCCCTCTCCCTTCTCTTACCTTTCCTTCTTCCCCCAGTGCCTAGTCCTCTGGCATTTAGTATGGCATTTCTTTGATTTAGGGGAATGTGTAAACACATCCTCTTGGTTTGGGGGGATGTGTTTACACATCCCTTTGGGGTATATGAAAACCTGGAATCCTGTTGGGTGGTATTGAGGACAAACAGGATGGGTTCCCCCTTCTCTGATTCTTAACATGGTTATCTCTTTGATTTAGAGATATGTGTAAGCCAGGAGTCCTGCTAGGCAGCTGCCAGGGATCTTGACCCAAGTAGGAACTGCAGCAATGGGTCTCTAACCGAGACTAAAGGTCTCCTCCTGCTCATTTCTATCTACCTACCCTATCAAAAAGAATTCAGAAGTGGGCCGGCAGAGTGGCGCATTGGGTAAGAGCTGGGTTGGGATGCCAGCAGCCTGGGTTCGGATCCCACATGTGACAGCCAGTGACACTGCCCTCTACAGCTAACAACAGCTCCACCTGGAGCTGGGCTGTGTGAGCCCTGGCGACGGTGTAGGCTGCAGTCCCTGCTGCAGTGGGCTGCCATAGGCTACAGTGGGTGGCCGGCAGCCAGCGTGAGCTGCCAATAGCCGCGGTGAGCGACCATCCAGAGGCCGGCGACCGATCTGCCTCACCCGGGAAGAGCGCAATGACGATACCAACATGGGCCAGTGAGGCAACGTCCTCCACAACTAGACTGAAGAACAAAAGGACAGCAACTTGTCTGTTCCCCTTCCCTGATTCCCCGACGCTGTTCCCCTCCCCCAATTCCCCAATTTTAAAAAAAAAGAATTCAGAAGTGAGACACACTACGATGGTGCTTGAGCGGGAACAAGGCAAAAGTGGGCCCTCTCCGCTGCCTGGTGAGTGACGGGCCAGGCTGGTGATCAAATTCCCAGCCTCGGTCCCGGAGGGGGAACAGGAGACCACCCACTCACTGCCAGCAGAAAGAACCCAAGCCGTTACCCACACACACTTCTGGAAGCGCAGGCCCGGTGCGCGACCGGCAAGGGATGCAGCCCGATTCCGGGACATGCAAGCCGCGGTAACTGGAGCGGGGGATTCTAGGCACCTGTACCAACACCCCCGGTACCCGGCCTGCTCCCGCGACCGGAGAGATAACCCGGGCCTGGAGGCAGGCTGGGGCCCAGATCGCCCCGCCACCACCCCCGGGCCCCACGGGGTGAGCTGGCCAGTGGGGCTGGCGGGGTGCCAGCTCCCGGGAACAGGAAGTCGTCTCCCTCCGGCGCTGCCCTGGGCGAGACGCTGCAGGTGCGGGGCTGCAGGTGTTGCGCTCAGTGGCACGGACCCACAGCCAAAGCAGAGGACGGAGTGAGCGCCGGGTCTTCTTCGCGGTCCCGGAACTCCAGCCAGAGGGTCGGAGCTTGCTGCTGGGCTCCGTGTGGGGTGGGGGCTTTGCCAGGGGCAGGGAGGCCGGGGAGGGGATGCTGCATTGAAGTTCGAATCCGGCCGCCGGCAGGGTCCCTAATGCGAGGCCCAGAGGACAGATGGAGGTCCGGCAGAGGCAGCGTGGCCTCCAGCCTCCGGGAACGCTGCTGGGAATCTCGGGTTTGGAAGAGGGCGGGGGGCGGCGAAAGTGGGTGGCAGGCGGGGGCTGCAACAAGGCTTGGGAAGAGTGAGCTGGGGCTATAGACGGACGGGGCTGGCGCGTAAGGATGTCTAGACGCAGAGGGACGCGGGGGTCGCGCAGAGAAAGGCGCGGTCCAGCAGATGAGCCCAGGAGCGGGAGTTACCCTCTGATGGAAACAGAGCTAGCGGGGCTTGTAGGAAGGGGCCGACGCTCAAGCACCCACAGGAACCTTCTGCAGCTCCTGAGATACCCCCACCATCAGCCGACCGCGAGTGCACAGGGGCTGAGAGGCAGCCGGGGCCCCCACACGAGTCGGACTCCCGAGGCGGATTCTCTGCGGCTATGGCTTTAAGAGTGCCGCCGAGCGTGCGGGCTCTTTAAGGCAGGGGTCGGAGGCGTGTCAGGAAATGAGTCCTGGGCCCGCCTCGCCGGGGGAGCGGCCTCGGATTCCGGAGGCTCCTGGGCTGAGCCGGAGCCGGCTCCCCTGAAGGCCCCGAGCTAAAGGCTAACGCCAGGCTTTCCTTCTGCGTCCTGCAGCCCTTCCCGCCCCTCCCTGAGCACCTCTGACCTCCCCTGCACCCCTCTTTCTAGGCTCCCCGCACGTCCTCACTCTGTTCAGCTCCCTGCAGACCTGCCCCTCTCTCCCCCCAAACCCCTCTCTTCCGTAGCAGCCTGTGCCTTCCTCTCTTCGCATCACGTCCCCATGCTGTCCTCTGCTCTTTTCTAGCATCTTCGTCCTGCATTCCTCCTCCCTCTTCTCCTTCCATTTCTCTCCTTTCCTTTCTTCCCGCGCCGCCTCCCTGCTAGGCTCCAGCCTCTTCTCCCCGGACAGATTATTTGCTTGTTTGCAAACCCTTCCCTGTGTCTTATCTCATGAGCCCTCTCAGGTTGGGAGCAGGTTGGTGGGGCTCACACCAAAGCAGAACCTCTCCACCCAAGAGGACGGTGGAGAGGCCTCTAGCCCACCCGACCCTCCCAACCCCGCCACCTGTGACAGTTGAGGGCTGTGGCTTGCGTAAGGCAGAAGTGAGCTCACTGCCCTGTACTCCAGGAAATCAGTGCTGGCTGTAGGGTGACCCAGCATCTTTGCTACCATGAACAGGGTCCCTCTGAAGCGCTCCAGGATCCTGCACATGGCACTGATGGGGACTTCCGACCCCTCTGGCGAGGCAGAGTCCAGCGAGAAGAAGCCCTTTATGCTTCGGGCACTGCAGATCACACTGGTGGTCTCTCTCTACTGGGTCACCTCCATCTCCATGGTGTTTCTTAACAAGTACCTGCTGGACAGCCCCTCCCTGCAGCTGAACACCCCCGTCTTCGTCACCTTCTACCAGTGCCTGGTGACCACGCTGCTGTGCAAAGGCCTCAGCACACTGGCTGCCTGTTGCCCTGGTGCCATGGACTTTCCCACCCTTCGCCTGGACCTCAGGGTCGCCCGGAGCATCTTGCCCCTGTCGGTTGTCTTTATTGGCATGATCACCTTCAATAACCTTTGCCTGAAGTACGTGGGTGTGGCCTTCTACAACGTGGGCCGCTCTCTCACCACTGTCTTCAATGTGCTGCTCTCCTACCTGCTGCTCAAGCAGACCACCTCCTTCTATGCCTTGCTCACCTGCAGTATCATCATCGGTGAGTGGTCAGCCAGGGCCATGGGGCGGGGCAAAGGGGGCAGAAGGAAATCCTAAGGAACAACCTTGCCAAGCATCTTTGTACTTTATCTGTCGCACGTGACTTGAGGCTGCAGTAGTATGAGGAAGAGCCTGGGGCCCAGACAGAGCAAATAATTTGCCTCAGGTCACCCAGCAACTTAGGGGCCCAGCTAGGGCCCCTCATACAAGGTGGGATTGTAATCTCTATTCCACAGAGGGAAAACCAAGGCACAGAGAAGTTAAGTAACTTGTCCAAGATCACACAGCTAATTAGTGGCAGAGCTGGGATCTGATCTCAAGCAATCGGGCTCCATACTCTTGACCACTATACTCTATTGCTACTCAAGAGCTCAAGTGCTCTTGACTCCCCATACAGTGCTCTTTCTAGAGGACAATAAATATTCCATCACCCTGACTTTGCAGGCTCACAATAACGGCTCAGACCGTGGCAAGAGATATATGTCTTAGCTGTCTTCACAGACTTGACCCTCAGAAAATAACAATTATTGATGAGGACATTGTGTTCATCATTTCACATATAGCATCTCATTTGTTTCCCCAGAGGTCCCTGGGTGGTGGCGTCACCATGATGATCTCCATCCAAACAAAAGTGAGGCTTAGAGAGGCTAACCTACTTGCCAAGGGTTACAGAGCTAGCAGATAGCCAGGCTGAGGTGCAAACACTGACTGGCCTGGGCTTCTAACCACTCAGCTCTGTTCTTGTCCCCTGGAAGTTAAAGCTGCACTATCCAGTATAGTAGTCACTAGCCACGTATCTATTTCTATTTAAATTACAGCAGGTCCTCAAATAACATTGTTTCAATATACCATTGATGAGATGCCTAAGAACTTAGCTCTTATTTATATCAATTAGTCTAAGGTAAAACTGGGCTAGTTCTATGTCAGTACAGGTGTAGAACCTATGCATGTTAAGTGAAGGCTTAACTATAATTCAAATTAAATGACATTTTGAAAATTCAGTTCCTCGGTTACATGTGTTGTAACGTGATCCTGTAGCCACATTTCTAGTGCTCAGTAGCCACACGTGGCCAGTGGCAGCTGTATTGGACAGCACAGGTAGAGAACATTTGTTGCTTAATTGCAGCACACTGGGTAAGAGTGTCCTCAGCAACCCCCACCCCTCCAGGAATATGATCTTTCTTTGAACTTGTTCAGCTTTTGCCTGGTGCTGTAAAGTTCATCTCAGTTGACCTACATATTCTTAGCTGGTGTCTCAGAGTCCCAGGCCACAATACACTGGTTGCGGGGGAAGGGTTCATCCCATGCCAACTGTCCTAGAAATTGTTCCCCTTGTTGAGGAACTGCTGGATCCAAGGCTGTTCAGTCTAGCCCCAATATGGGGGTGCCGGGGGAGAAAGGTGGAGAGGTGAGAGTGGCAGCTGCTGCCAAGACCCCTGGCAGATCTCTCTCAGCTGCCCTCCCTTTCCCTCACCCCAGGGGAAGGCTCACTTTCCTTCACCTTTTTCCAAATGCCCCAGGGATCTCCACTTTAGTCCTGTAGACCTCAGGTGTGTATTTCGGGTGTGTGTGGGGGGGTGCTCTTGGTGGGAGAATTTGCATGCAGGAAGATGACATCATTAGGGAAACTGGGCCCAAGTCTGAAAAGTAATCAAAGTAGCCGATGGTGAGATAGCCTCTGAGAAGGTGCATTTACTGGCCAGCCTGATGGGGCAGAGGCTGGGGAGGCTGGTGCTCTCTGCTGGCCTAACCTGGCCTCTTTCTGCAATGTTCGCCCTTCCTTGCTCCTTGTGGGGGAAGATGGGTAACAAGTGACTACTCTAGGCCTCCTCCCTGCACCCCAGGTCACACAGTACCTTTCAAAGCTCCTTCTGGCTGAGAGTCCCTCTGGGGTCTGGTACCTTGAGGTGGCAGTCTCTCCTGGACTCAGAAGGTAACCAGCAAGAAGTTGGGAGTGCCCCATACCCCCAGGTCTGTGGGTCACCTGTTTGCAAAGGCTCTGCCAAGAAAGAGCATGCTGGAAGTGAGTCCCTACCAAGCAGTAGGTGCCTTGTCTCCCTTAATCTTCACAACCATCTCCAGAACAACTCCATTCATTCACTCATTCATTCTTTCGACAAACATTAATTGGGCCAAGCATATGTCAGGGACTGTGCCAAACTTTGGGGATACAAATCTGGAAAAGGCAGACTCAGCTTCTCTGCTCCTGGAGATCACAGTGATGATGCATGGCAGTAAATGGGATATGATCAAGCGGTAAGAGCTGTGATGGGGACATAGAAGGTGCTGTGGCAATCCTGGCTGATAGTTGGGGACAGAGGTCATCTAAGCAGGCCCCCTGGAGGCAGTGCTAGATAGTGTCAGGAGGAGTGAGACTCACCACTTCCAGGCAGAAGAAAGAGCATGTGCACTTCATGGCTGGGCCTGCGTGAGACTCACCAGCCAGACACAAGGCTGCCCAAGTTAAGTGAGTCTGGAATATTTCCTGAGGGCAGTGGGGAGGCATGGCAGGGCTTTAAGCCAGGCCAGCAAATCTGTACTTTAGGAAGATTGTTGCAAGATGCAAAGTAGATTGGTAAGAGATGGAGTCAAGAGATGACCCAGATCCCTGCAGCTGAAGGAAATGGCAGCTCAAGAAGTTAGGTCAATTTTTCCCAGGCCACCCAGCCTCTAGATGGCAGAGCCTAATTGAAGCCCAAATCTCTCTGGTACTAAAACTTTTCCTTCTCCTCCAGGTTGCCAGATGCTGTATCGGGCAATACACCATGTGTATGACTCAGCCCTGCCTTCTGGGAAGGTGGGGTCTAGCTAAAGAGATTGTAATTATCACCATGGGCTGGTGCCTAGCAGCCCAGGGCAGACCAAGGATCTTGAAGGTTAAAATGCAGGCAGCAAGAGCTCTGGGGACCCGGGAGGTATCAGCAAAGACTTTCCCCCTGGAGAGGCTGGCTTTGACCTTGAAGAATGAGTAGAAACTCTCTGAGAAGGATTAAGGTGTTTGGGCGCCAAGAAACAAGGGCACTGAGCCCCAGCCTGAGAAGCAGGGAGATGAGGGAGATGACGCAGGGTGATCGTGGGACAGACTGCTGACACAGGTGCCAAGCTGAGGGGTGTAGTTTTGATGGTGGGCAGTGGGAAGCTGTAATCAGGAGAGTCACAGAAAGTGTGACTGTTCCAAAGGACGCCTGGCCACAAGTGATTCTAACTCACTGTAGGCTTCCACTTTACAGACAAGAAAGCCAAGCCTTTGAGACCTTAAATCACTTGCCCAAGGTCACCTAACAACTAAGTACTCATCCTTCAGAACCCAGGTTCAAACATTCCTTTCCAGATGCTCCAGGCCATCCCAGTCACCCCGTTATGGGTTCTCACAGCAGCCTGGACTGTTTTATGGACCTCTTCACAATTGTAATTAAAGAAGTAATTGGGAAATGAATCATTTCAATGTCTTTCTCCTCTGCTAGAATGCAAGCTCCGTGAGAAGGGTTCATGTCCTAGGCTGCTTCCCCAGCCCTTGTACAGTGCTTTGCATGTAATAGACTTTGGACATATTGTTTTTAATTAAATTTATTGGGGTGACAACGGTTACATAGGTTTCAAGTGTACATTTCTATACTACACCATCCGTATATCACATTGTGTGCAGACTCTGGACAGATTTGTTGCAGAGAGGGTTGGGAAGGATAGGAGTGGTAAGGGCGGCATTACAGTCTGTGAACTTTGGTGGCAAAATTCTCTGTCCTTCTTCCTCCTGTCCTCAGCCTCTCGCCTTCTCTCCCCACTACAGGTGGCTTCTGGCTTGGTGTGGACCAGGAGGAGGCAGAGGGCACCCTGTCCTGGACGGGCACCCTCTTTGGCGTACTAGCCAGCCTCTGCGTCTCTCTCAACGCCATCTACACCAAGAAGGTGCTCCCGGCGGTGGACGGCAGCATCTGGCGCCTGACCTTCTACAACAACGTCAATGCCTGTGTCCTCTTCCTGCCCCTGCTCCTGCTGCTGGGGGAGCTTCAGGCCCTTTCCCACTTTGCCCACCTGGGCAGTGCCCACTTCTGGGGCATGATGACGCTGGGGGGCCTGTTTGGCTTTGCCATTGGCTACGTGACAGGACTGCAGATCAAGTTCACCAGTCCCCTGACCCACAACGTGTCCGGCACGGCCAAGGCCTGTGCCCAGACGGTGCTGGCCGTCCTCTACTACGAGGAGACCAAGAGCTTCCTCTGGTGGACAAGCAACATGATGGTGCTGGGAGGCTCTTCTGCCTACACCTGGGTCAGGGGCTGGGAGATGAAGAGAGTTCAGGAGGAGCCCAGCCCCAAAGAGGATGAGAAGAGCAGCATGGGCGTGTGAGCTCCGGCAGGGATCCTGGGAGGGCCCAGCCGGCCTGGAGAAAACGCTCGTGAATGCAGTGAAGGCATCTCTCTGGACCCAGAGAGGGTGGCCTGGAGCGGGTATTGTTTACCGACCTGATGGGAGTCTGGTGGCTAAAATGGAACCAGTGTTTTTAAGCAATGCTAGAAAGTTGCCAATCCTGTCTCTAACCCCTTTCCTGTTTCTGGGGTGTTGTCCTCCCCTAGGGAATTGCCAGTTAGGTTCTCTGGAAGAGCGCTAGCTCTCAGGGAGTAGGAGAGGAGCAGCACCCCTTCCCGCCCCTTCCCAGGGCCTTCTACCTCCACATTACCTTTGAGGTTGGGGATGAGCCACAACCTTTAAGGGACAGCATGGCAAAGCCATTAAGTCTTCACTTATACTCAGGGAGATGGGCATGTGACTCCACCACAGGCCAACAACTGGGGATTTGGGAGAACTCACGTCTCTGGGTCCAGGAGCAGGCAGCGCAGCTTTGGCCCCACAAACCAGGCTTCCTTTGGAGGGAAGTGGTGGGCAGGGCAGAGGGAGGAAAGGGACCAGCAGGCCCTGTGGAAGGGGGTGAAGGATCAGTTGTACCCATGCCTGGCCCTGGCACCCTCAGGGGCCGCTGAGCAGTGGCCTGGGAATAGGGTACATCATGGGGAAGTGCCCTTTTCCCACCACCTGCAGCCCATGTTTCCAGATCTTGAACATGGGGAGCCACACATCTTACAGGCTAAGCGGAGTCAGTCACACCCTCCCTAATTCCTGACACCAGTTTTAGGTGGCTCACTCCTCTGTCTCCCTGCACCTGGCATAACTGCGTGGCTCAAGCAATGGCCTCCTGGAAGTGGGACCAGGAGTCACTTCTTCTCCCAACTCTGCCTCCCCCAGAGCTTGTGGGGTGGGGGGCTGATGGAGCAGTGTTCCTGTTCAAAGCCTTTTACCTGAGCTGTGCTGTGCCCCCCAGATCTCTGAGTGACAGGCGCTGTAAACTACTTCTTAGCCTCTTCCCTGATCAATGAACAATTGTCTTCTTCCTCAAGGTCAGGGCTGAAAGAATCTGATTGTCCCTTACCACACCCTCCTGGCCTCAGGGCAGTTTTCTTCCCTGTCCCTTTTGTTGGGCATTTTGTTTCACCTGTCATCTCCTTGGGTTAATTCCTGATGTTTTTAGTCCCTACAGGGAAAAGCTGGGGGGAATGGGCCTTACCATGACCCCCTTTTAGTCCCCCACAATCCCTGGTGAATAGTCTCCAGTGAAGTGGGTAGGGCCTGATGCCCTGAATTGTGTGTGATTCAATTAAAATCCGAGTAATACATCCTGTGTGTGTGGAGTGAGTGCAGGAAGGGGCAGGCAGAGCCTGAATGGGATTTATGGTCAAGGCCCTGAGGAGAACCGGTGGGCCTGTAAAGGGCAGGAAGGCGTGCCCCGCCCCTACCAAGCCCAGGGCAGCCCTTCTAAGAGCCTGTTCTCTTGGAACAAGGCACTGATGCAAACCCAGGGCTCCTTGGGAGGTGGTTGATCAGACCTCAGGTTTCATATTAGTAATAGCTGCAATTTACTGGGCACTTTTGGAGGCTAGACACTGCACTGAGTGCTCTACATCCATCATTCATATTCCCACCCACTCCCACAAACACACTCTGAGAGGTGGGTGCCATCACTGATCCCCCCATTTTACAGATGAACATACTGAGGCTCAGAGAGGAGCGCAGGAAGGAAGAGGCAGCCGTAGGATTCAGTCGGAGGCCTCTGCCTTCAGAACATAGGTGCTTAACCACAGCGCCCTAACTACACCCAGCATTTTTTGAGCCAGGTACTGTGGTAGGTCATATTAATATAAAGACCCCAACCTGCTTCGAGGGGCTCACAAGTAAACACATGTCCAAGACCCTAATAGATTCAATAATTGAAATAGTACCCTATTGCCCTGAGGTCTCAGAAGATGACATAGAGACCAAGTCTCAGGGATCAGCCCAGTCTTCATAAGGGCTAGAATGTTCGAACTGAGTCTGACTGGGCGATTAGGAGACTCTAGAAGGAAGGTCAGACCAGCTGAGAGAAGAAGATTAAGCTAGGGAAAGAGCACATTTGGGGAGTGGTGAGAGGGTTGGGGGTGGGAGCTAGGACAGGAGGGTGGGCCATGGTGCAAAGGGCCTTGAATGCAGCAGTTAGTCTGGACTTGATATCACCAGGTCCCCTAAACAGAAGAGATGATCATTTCTGCATCCTTTCATCAGAAAATAGAGACAACATTCTTAATGTCAGTTGTACTTTCTTGGACAAGATTCAAGAAAAAAACTAAATTACCGTATAATTTTTTACCAAAAATTTTTAAATGCAGACAAAGATGTGTGTTTCTGACTTCATCTCAAATATCAAAGTAATTCATAAGTTAAAAAAATTCGGGGGGCGGGCAACTTTCAGAACACAATTGAACAACCTACCCCACTCTACAACCCCCTCTCAGGGCACACAAAGACACCCAGTGTGTGTGTGTAGATGGGTTTGGATCCACACACTGCTGCAGGCCTCAATTCTGAAGTAGATGAAGCCCAGGGAGCCTTCCAGCATTCCAGTTGGCTCCTACATTCAGCACCACCACCCCCAGCTCATCTCTGTGGTATTTAAAGGGGCCGAGCCCACCTCCAGGAACGTTAGCTCAACAAAAAGGCAGAAGCGGTGCTCCTTCCACTGTACCCTCTTCCCTCTTATCCCTTCCTGAAGGCAGGGATGTGGAAGTCAGGCTTCCCAGTAAAAAACTCGTTGGTAAACATGGAGAATTTAGGAACAGCAACCTGTCCTGACTCTCCCATATACCTCTCCTTCAGAATACATCACTCTTTTTTTTTTTTTTAAGTTTTTATTGGGGAATTGGGGGAGGGGAACAGCATTAGGGAATCGGGGAAGGGGAACAGAGAAGTTGCTGTCCTTTATGTTCTTCAGTTTAGTTGTGGAGGACATCGCATCACTGGTCCATGTTGGTGTTATCATTGCGCTCTTCCCGGGTGAGGCAGTTGCTCGCCGGCCATTGGACAGCCGCTCACGGCAGCTCCCGAAAGCTCACGCCAGCTGCCCGCCAGCCCCACTGCAGCCTATGCTTCGCTGGCAACTCACAGCAGCCCAGCTCCAGGTCGAGCCGTTGTTCACCATCTTAGCTGTAGAGGGCGCAGGGTCACTGGCCCTCATGTGGGATCCGACCACGGGCCCTGCTACTCAGAGCTGGCATCCCAGGCCGACCCTTAACCAACGTGCCACTAAGCCGACCCCAGGATACATCACTCTTTACTTCTGCCTTAAAGAGCACTTGACCAGGAGTCAGGAGACTTGGGTTCCAGTTCTTAGAAGGTAGATGGCCTCAGGGGCCACTTTTTCTATCTGAAATATGGAGATAATCCTTGTCCTTCCTGTCACAACATGGTTGTGAATTAATGCTCAGCTTTGTTCCAGGAATTCCGTGAGTTATTACTATTATCAACATCAACAAACAACAGCCTCTTTGCTGAGTGTTAACTATGCACCAAGCACTAGGGAGACAAACAGTGGACCAGACACTAAAAACAAGTAAGCAATCAAATAAATGCAGTGTAGTAAGGACAATGAAGAAAGCAGACGAAAAGCCAAAATGGAGACTGTCAGAGGGGAACCTTCTCTAGATAGGATAGAAGGCCTCTCTGTGAGCACGACATTAACCTCAGACTCAAATGATGAGAAGGAGCCAGCCATAGGAAGAGCTAGAGAAAGGGCATTCCAGGCAGAGAGTACAGGCCATGTAAAGCCTCTGAGGTGGGGAAGAGCTGGCGTGGTCAAGGACCACAGAGAAGGCCAAGGTGGCAGGAACAGAATTGGGGAACTTCTTCCCAGGGGAGGATAACATCCCAGCTATAGGAAAGGGGGCAGAAACAGATCTGATGGCTTTCGGACATTACTTGGAAATGCTGGTTTCTTTTGGTTCCACTCGCCACGGGGAAGAGAAGAGTCAGAAGCCAAGTTCCAGCCAGGCAGCATTACACAGTTGTTCCCCCTCATTCACTGGGGATACGGTCCAAGCCCCCCAGTGGATGCTTGAAACAGGATAGTACTGAGCCCTACATATACTATGTTTCTTCCTATGCATACATACCTATGGTAGTTTAAAGCCTTTTCCATCTTAAATAAGAACTTAGCACACTCTGTGGCTGTAACTTACGCAGTTTGAGATGTGACAGCAAAATTAGCACAAATTTCTTCTTCACAATTGCATGGATGGAAGATTTATTCTCACTGTAGATCTTAGCAACTTCAGCATAGGATTTTTTTCTTTCCTTATTAAGTTAAGAACTTTCACCTTTTCACTTAAAGGAAGCTTTTTATAACTTCTCTTTGGCATATCCGAATTGCCAGTACCATTTCTCTTGCACTTTGGACCATTATTAAGTAAAATATGCGTTACTCAAACACAAGCACTGCGATACCGCTATAGTAGAACTGATAACAGGAATGGTGACTAAGTGACTAACGGGCAGACAGCATATGCACTGTGTGGATATGTGCTGACTAAGGGATGATTTACAGTGCCGTGGGTCAGAACGGGATGGCATGATATTTCACCATGCTACTCAGAATGGTGCGCAATTTAAAACTTATGAATTGTTTATTTCTGGAACTTTCCATTGAATATTTTCAGATCATGGGTAACTGAAACTGCGGAAGGCATAACCACGGGTAAGGGGAGACTGTACTGACCACAGCAAGGTTAGATTTACTCTCAGTGCTATGGGCAGCCACTGGGGCTGACATTTATATCTTAAGAACATCCCTCTGGGCCGGCCGAGTGGCTCAATTTGTTAAGAGCTCGCTCAAGAGTGTGAGCTGAGCTCTGAGCAACAGCAGTTCGATGCCCAGCCCAAGCAGAGCTGCCGATGAGCTGCCAACAGGTAGCAGGATGGCTCAGCTAAAAAAAAAAAAAAAAGAAAAAGAAAAAGAAAATCCCTCTGAGGAGAATGAACTGACATGAAAGGTAAGAGATGTAGGAGGCTGCAGTGGTGAGAAATGATGGTGGCTTAGACCCAGGTGATGTCAGTACAGATGGAGAGAGGACAGATTTGAGATGCAGTTAGGAGGTGAAGCCAACACACCTTTCAGAGGTATAAGATGTGGTGTTGAGAGAACAGAAGAATTCAAGCACAATGCCCAGAATTCTGGCTTACAAAACTGGGGAAGGAGGTGCCGGTTATTGGACAGGGAAGACTAAGGGGTGAAAGGCAGGTTTGGGACCAAGAGTTTATTTCTGGATGTGTTAAGTGTGAGATGTTGGCAGTTGGGTCAGGACGAGACAGCATCCAATGGGAATGTCAAGTAGACTGGGATTTTAGGACTCTGAAAGTATTTGTGAAGGAGAAAGCACTAAAGAAACAGCCTGTTCCAGGGCCGGCCGAGTGGCGCACTGGTTAAGCGCTGGTTTTGGGATGCCAGCGGCCCCGGTTCGGATCCCACATGAGGGCCAGTGACACTGCCCTCTACAGCTAACAACAGCTCCACCTGGAGCGGGGCTGTGCGAGCCCCGGTGATGGTGTGGGCTGCAGCCCCTGCTGCAGTGGGCTGCCATAGGCTACAGTGAGTGGCCCGCAGCCAGCGTGAGTGGCTGGCAGCCAAGAGTGAGCTGCCAATAGCCGCGGTGAGCGACATCCAGAGGCCAGCGACCGATCTGCCTCATCCGGGAAGAGCGCAATGACGATACCAACAGTGAAGCAACATCCTCCGCAACTAAACTGAAGAACAAAAAGACAGCAACTTGTCTGTTCCCCTTCCCCGATTCCCCAATGCTGTTCCCCTCTGCCAATTCCCCAATAAAATCTTAAAAAAAAAAACAAAAAACAAAGAAACAGCCTGTTCCATTTGCCATTGATGCCTAACATATTACCCTGAAACTTGGCAGCTGAAAGCAACCATTTGATTTTGCTTGTGATTCTATGGGTCAGGAAGGGTGCAGCTGAGCAGATCTTGCTTGGAGTCTCTCAAGTGGTTTCAGCTAGATGTTGGCTGGGGCTGCAGTCATCTGGAGGCTCAACTGGGCTGAGTGTCCAAGACTGTTCATTCATGTGGCTGGCAGCTAGCTGGTGCTAGCTGTGGGCTGGAAGCGTCGCAGGCCTGTCGGCTAGAGCATCTGCATATGGCCTCTTCCACATGATGGTCCCAGGGTAGTCAGACCTCTTACCTGCTGTTGGCTTCCCCCAAAGTGCGTGTCCCAAAAGGAGTAGATGGAAGCTCCCGGGATTTTTCTGACCCCATCTTGGCAGTCATATAGTGTCATTTCTGCCTTTCCCTATTGGTTAAAGCAATTACAAGCTCACCCAGAACCAAGGGTAGGAGACCCCACCTCCCATGGGTGGAGAGACAGAGAACATTGGGGCTATATATTGAAACCACCACACAGCCCTTCAATATTGTCACGGACGACAGCCCTGGGTAACCCATGACACACAGGAAATACAAATGGTACACTCCTGGGTTTATTCCTGGCAACTCAGTGAGAAACCCCATTCGATTATGCCCAAGCCCCATCTTTCTCAGAGCTCCCAGTGTGCTCTCTCAGCAGTAATATCTAATGCTGACATTGTGCCTTTAGATTTTCAAAGCACTCTGAACAGTGCTTATGGTCATGAACTAGCAGAACGATAATACTTATTGAGACTATCCTGCCTAGATATGAGCTCCCTGCCTCACTTCATGGAATCATCCATAATGTCATTTAAGCTGCCTCTAATCATGACTTTTTGAATATTAATATTATAATACCTAAAAAGCATGAAATTCATTCTTTCTTTTAGTAAATATTTATTAAGTACCTACTATGTGCCAAGCATACATCAGAGATCCAGAGAGACCACAGTCCCTGCATTCTCAGAGCTTAGTGAGAAAAGAACAGAAAACAACATATTGTTCTAATGTTTTGTTTTGTTTTTTCTTTTCTTTTTTTCTTTTCTCTTTTGGACCTGATACAGATTAACTAAAAGAGAAAAGGAGAGATCCTACCTATAATAAAAAGCCATCCTGAAAAAAAACAAGAACAACAGTAAACAAAAAGACAAAAAGTAATACAAAGAAGACAAGGCCTAATTAAGGAACTGGCAGTGTTGACCGGTGTGACTTTAGTTCAAGGGATCAGAGAAGACCTCTCTGAGTAAAGATGTGAGTAAAGATCTAAATGTGACCAAGGAGCAGTCAGGAGAAGATCTGAGATCAGAATGTGTCAGAGGGGTCAGCTAGTACAAAGGCCCTGGGGTAGGAGTGTGGTTGGTGTGAATGAGGAAAGGCAAGTATTGGGTAGCTGAAAGGCGATGAGAGGTGAGATCAGATTGTGATAGTTGGGAGGTTGTAAATCATAAGATATGTTAGTTAAATTTCCTTGGATTGCAACTAAGAAATCAACTGAAATTAGCTGTAGTATTTGCCTGCACATTCAGCCACCTTCCATGCCTCCCATCCCTATGTATGTACAGACTGCATCTCCCAACAGGAGGTAGAGCCTATAGAATCCTTGAATCAGGGCTGAGCTCGTGATTTGCTCTGACCAATAGAATACAGGAAAAGCAACATTCTGGGGTTTCTGAGGCCATATCTTAAAGGGACTTACAGATACTTCTTAAAGGGACCCCTGGCAATCCCAACACCATCCTCAGGAAGCCTAAGCCAGCCATATGGAACAGCCTCATGGAGGAGAACCAAGGCACCCGGGCCAACAACCCCTGCCCACCCACCAGGTGAGTGTGGCCACATGAGCGACCCTACAGACAACCAGCAGAAGAACCACGCAGTCAGCCCACAGAATCTAGACAAACAGGAAATTGTTCGTAAGCCTCTAAATTATGGGGTGATTATTATGCAGCAATAGATAACTGGTATATTTTAGCCTAAGTAAATGGGGAGGGTGTTTGGAGAAAACTGGGGTTTCTAATGGAATCAGGAAGACTAGAGAAGCCAGGTTTCAGAAATGGCAGGAGCCAAAATCCTATGGCCAGACCAGCCAAGTGGCACATTGGTTAAGAGTTGGCTTGGGATGCCAGCTCTGAGCAGCAGGGCCCCGGTTCAGGTCCCACATGGGCCAGTGACACTGCCCTCTACAGCTAAGATGGTGAACAACAGCTCGACCTGAAGCTGGGCTGCTGTGAGTTGCCGGCAACTGCGTAGGCTGCATCCCCTGCTGCAGTGGGCTGCCATGAGCTACCATAAGTGGCTGGCAGCCAATGTGAGCGGCTGGCAGCTGGCATGAGTTGCCGTGAGCTAATGTGACCTAATGTGAGCCGACGTGAGCAGCTGTGAACTGCCAAGAGCCTCTGTGAGCGGCCGTCCAATGGCTGATGACTGACTGCCTCACCCAGGAAGAGCACAATGATAATACCAACATGGGCCAGTGAAGCAACGTCCTCCACAACTAGACTGAAGAACAAAAGGACAGCAACTTGTCTGTTCCCCTCCCCCAATTCCCCAATAAAACCTTTAAAAAGAAAATTCTATGGCCATCCTAGCAGAGTTCATGACCTTCCCACCAGAATACCACCGTTCATGCACCCCAGCTCCACTGTGGCTCAGTCTCACTTTCAGATCAGCTTCGCCAATTCCTAGGAGGAGGGTGTGATTGGGTCAGGCAAAATCCCCCAAGCAAAGTCACATCTGTCACCCAGACCATTGCTATGGGCCCCATGAGGGAGCCCCACAGAGTGCTGGGACAGCAGCCCAGACAGCACCCACTACACGTGAACATTCTCCTCAGTAGACTCAAATAGATAAGAAAATATGACCCCAAAAGTTTTGCTTTTTTTCCTGACTTGATCTTTGTTCAAAAAATGCTGCTCACCATAAAATAAACACGTCCAAGCCCTTTATAATGCATTTGTGGAAAGTAAGACACAGAAAAGTCAAAGGAAATTTCTGAGGTCACAAAACAGATTAGTGGCTGAGTCCAAGTGGAACATGAGTTTCCTGGTCATGATCCAAAGTGTTTTCTGCGTGCTTGAGATCACGTACTGATTGACAGAGGTACTATTTTATTAATTTAGCAAACATTTACATAAATTTTACTAGGTGTCAGGCTCTGTTGAAAGTGCTTTACAAATATTAGTTCATTTAATCCACATAACAACCTTATATAGGTAAAATTACCATCTTTCATCTCACAGGTGAGAGAAATGAGGCACAGAGAGGTTAAGTAATTTGTCCGAGGTCACAGAGCTAATAAGCGACAGAACTAGGATTTGAACCCAGGCAGTCTGGCTCTCAATTATAAACCCATGGCTTTCAGGGGTGGCCGGGTGGCTCAGTTGGTTAGAGTGCATGCTCTGAACAACAAAGTTGCCAGTTTGATTCCCGCATGGGATGGTGGGCTGCCCCCCTCAACTAGGTTGAGGATGGCAACTGGGCTTGGAGCTGATGGGTCCTGGAAAAACGCCCTACACAACTAGATTGAAACAACTACTTGACTTGGAGCTGATGGGTCCTAGAAAAACACACTGTCCCCCAATAAAGTTTTAAAAACAACAACAACAACAAAAAGCTATGGCTTTCACCTTTTGTCTAGAGTCGAAAGGAGGCTAGGTTTTAAGGTTAAAAGATGACTCAAATCACTCACTAGCTGTGTGGGCTTAGCTAAATCACTTAACCTCTCTGATCCTTTTCCTCATATGAAAGAAAAGAATGTTCCTATAATTTAAGAAATAACATGATGATTTAAGAAGTCGGGATGTGTGAAAGTTAATAGCTAGATGAGAAAACTGAGGCCCCAAAAGGTCAAATGACTCACTCAGTATGCTAATGACAGGATAACGAATAGTTCTCGGCTCTCCTGGCCCTCCTGTCTGATTTGCTTCCCACAGTGCCAACTGGGTGGGGAAGCTGCCTCACCAGATGCAGCCTCCACCCAGCCCCTGCCTCCACCACAAACACTGGTTCCTGTGAAAGGGCTACGTTTAGGACCTGAAACCGGCTGAAATGGGGACAGCAGAACCTGCTGCACTGGAACACTTGGTGCAGGTGTGCAGGGAGCTTAAATGGAGGACAGCTGTGTGTGGATGTGGGGGAGGAAAGGACGGCTGTGTGCTGGTGTGGGGGCAACAGCAGACTGTCACTGAGCACCCAGTGTGGCAATTTATAACATGAGAGCTGGGAATGAGTTTGGAAACCAGAGTCCAGCCCGTATTCCACAGTAAAGCCTGAGGCTCAGCGAGAGCATGATTGGCTTGCCCAAGATTGCAATCCGATGGGTCAGAACCCAGCACCTTCCTCCCAGGCAGAGCCCTGTCCGCTGAGCATCGTCATCACTTTTAAAATAATAATTACTGTTATTATTAAATGTTATTATAATACATTATATGTAATTGTAAATATATTTATATTATTAAATATTAAATAATGCTATTATCGTTAACATTTTTTGGATACTCACTACAGACCAGGTGCTACTCTAAGCGCATGACATGTATTAACATCTGAGACAGGTACTATTTTTTTTTTAAATTTTTTATTAGGGAACAGTGTGTTTTTCCAGGACCCATCAGCTCCAAATCAAGTAGTTGTATCAATCTAGTTGTGCAGGGCACAACTCAGTGGCCCATGTGGGGATCGAACCGGCAACCGTGGTGTTATGAGCACTGTGCCCTAACCAACTGAGCTAACCAGTTGCCCCTGAGACAGTACTATTAACATCCTCATTTCATAGATGAGGAAACCAAGGCCTAGAGAAGTTATCAATGTACCCAAATCACATAACCTGGATTTCTTCTCTGCATACCAAGTGACTGAATATACAAGCCAACATTGGCCAAACCATACATGACAACAGACTCTGACCCACAATTTTGCTACACTCAACCCTAAAAGTCAGACCAGAACCTCCTCAGCAATGAACCCAGAACAGTTAGGATTTGTTCATTGACTGCCAAAACATTTTGGCTGGCTTAGAGCTCCATTTCTCTTCTGTGGTTAATCTGGTCCTATTCTAAGCCTTAAGAACCCATGACTAGAACAAACGAAATAGTGTAGCCCAGCTGGGGCTTGAAGCAAACCTATCACCCAATAGCATCTGTCAGAGCAACTCCTGCCAGTTTCCAACCTCCGACCAATATACTTTTCTTTCTACCCTGCACTCCACTTCCTGACTGCTCCCAACCTCTCATCTCGCCTATGGCTTCCCTCCTTCCCCTTGTATCAACCCAGGCTTCTCTCCTGGACTTCCACCCTCCCTTGCCTCCCAGACTTCTTGGTGACTCTGGTTAACAACCTAGCTGCATGCAGCTTGATCCCAAACTCCAGCCCTAATGCCCACTCATGTAGTCCCAGAAAAGGAAATGAGACGCTGAAAACCCATACCTGACATAAACAACCTTTATTTAATAAACCCTGATTTAAAGCATGATCACTTTGGATCAAATCTCAAATGAAAAGAAATGATGTAAAACAGTAAAATCAATTCAACCCCCCACCCCCAGAGAACCGGTGGACCCTGGAACCGACCCAATGTATCCTCTAGCACTTGGGCCCTGGACTAGCATTATGGTCATGAAGCTGAACCTGAGCTTGAACTGTATTTCACTGATCTCTGCTCTCAGCTCCCATAAAACCTGGTAGGGTAGGATCAACAGAGACAAACTCAGACCTCTAGCTCTCCTGGAACCAAGAACTCAGATTCATCTGAGTTGGGCTCTGTGGGAAGGCAGGAGGACATGAAAAGGACATGACAATTGTCACGTTCTCCAGAGTCCAGGAAGTAACATACATGAGAGAAGAGGCCACGGTGCAAGTAAACAGGTATTAGTGGAGCCCACAGCAAACTGGAGGCCAGTGAGACCAGCCAAAGGCCAAAACTTTCTAATTTCCCAAATTACTGGTGGCCAGGCTAGTTTGCCCCTCTGGCCACCAATTTCCAACTCCTAGGCTTGGAGTCAGTGGGACCTGAGTTGGAATCCTAGCTTTGCCATCTGTTGGCTGGGGTCTTTGAGTGAGTGAGATAACATCTCAGGAGCCTGTTTCCTGCTCACTTCCTAACTGTGTGACAATACGCAAATGACTTGATGTCTCTGAGCCTTGGTGGCCTAATATATAGAGTGAGGATGATAATAATTCCTACTCCAGAGGGCAGTGTAATGATTGGATGAGAGAATGCATTGTAGGCATGCTTATCACACTGTCAGATACATAAACAGCAGATGTGATTATTAGATGGAAGCTCACAGCATTAAGAATGGTGGGACTTTGTCCCCTCTGCCACATGGGCCTATGGATTTAGGTCTGAGGCCTGCCCAGAGCAGCCTTCCAGCCAGCTGAGTGCAGAGAGATGTCCTGGCAGAAGCTGGCAATGGCAGGGCCCTGCTGCCACCTCCATCCATGCTGCCCATATCCGCTAAATGGATCTCTGCTCCTTCCCTCCTGTTATAATCATGAGAAAGATAGAAATTTATTTATCACAGGAGTGAACTCATGAAAACACCAATGGGGACAACCAGTAACATAATGAGGAAGGGGGAACTTGGTGAACTGGACAGTTCTAAACAGGGAGCCACGACTAAGATCCCTCCCATCATTTTTTGCCATTTGAGAGTGTGGGTCTATAGTGCTACAACAGAACTGCCAATTTTGCAAGAGAAGCTGAAAATCCAAACCTATATGTGCAATCTTCTGATTTTTAAACAAAGGCTCAAATTTATAAAATCCTGTGTAGTCTGTATGGCACCTGTACCCACCAGAGCCAGCCCCGTCAGGCTACCATTTCACAACCTCTTTCTTAGCACATGACTTCTTTGGCAGCTTTATCACATCTGTGAAAGGTTGAGTAGGACACAGGAGCCCTGGGGCAAAGTTGGCAGCATCGCTAAGAACCGGAGCTAACGGGATTGCCCTTGTTGCCTATCTCAGTTAAAGCGCCCTTCTTTTCCCACCTCCCCAAAAGAGAAGCTTCTGAAAGGGGATCACCGTGGCTGTTTCCACCATTTTTCAGCAGCAATGTTTACAGTGCACATTTACAGGCCCTGAGAGTGAAAGGTTGTACTACACTTCTTTGCCGTGTGCTTGCCTATGGGCAGGGAAACAGGACAGGACAAGCTCCTGCGGTTATTTTCATTACTGTGGATTATAAGAATAAACATAACAGTAACAATAATAGAACAATAATAACAGAGCTCTGGATGCAAAGGCCCTCACCATGGAGGGAAGCATGTAAACTCTGAATGATGACTAATGTCCTTGTTCTTGGCATTTTTTAAAGTTAGTTTGTTAAACTAATATCTTTTAAAAAAAATATATTAATTTGAACAATTAATAAATTAATTTGCATGTTTTCAACATATTGTTTATTTCAACAATTGAAAAATTCATACTTTAAAAATTTAAATGGTACAGAAATATATATATCCATTTTTCCTCTACCCCCTCCTTCCCACTCGCCAGGAACCCATCCCTGAAAACACCCTCCTATTACTTTTTTTTTTTTTTTTAAATTGGGGATTTGGGGGAGGGGAACAGCGTTGGGGAACCAGGGAATAGGAACAGACAAGTTGCTGTCCTTTTGTTCTTCAGTCTAGTTGTGAAGGATGTTGCTTCACTGGCCCATGTAGGCATCATCATTGTGCTCTTCCCGGGTGAGGCAGATCAGTCGCCGGCCTCTGGACGGCCGTTCACAATGGCTCTTGGCAGCTCACAGTGGCTGGCAGCCAGCGTGAGCGATGGCAGCCTATGGCAGCCTATGGCAGCCCACTGCAGCAGGGCTGCAGCTATGCTGTCACTGGTGACTCACAGCAGCCCAGCTCCAGGAGGAACTGTTGTTAGCTGTAGAGGGCAGTGTCACTGGCCCTTGTATGTGGGATCCAAACCGGCGCCGCTGGTGTCCCAAGCCAGCACTTAACCAACGTGCCATTAGGCCAGCCCCCTCCTATTACTTTTGATGTGTTTCTGAATCATTTTTTTTTTTTTATAAATTTAGAGACACATGTAAACTTTTTCATATATATATATATATATATATATGATGGGATTATCCTATACATATTTTATTTTATAGCTGGCTTTTTTTACAATTTACATTTAAATTAGTTTTATTCTATTTGTTTTTTATTGAGATTTAATTGAAATACAAATCCTTGGCATTTTGTAAAATCTCTGGTGGAGTGGGAAAACCGTAGGCTTTGTTCTCGGACAGACCTGCACTTGAATCCATTTCCCACTTCCTAAACAGGTTGAAACCAGAGGCCAAATGAGTCCAGGGTTGGGCTGCCTGCGCCGCTCAGCCAATAGACTGACACAGGAGTTGGGTCATGGAATAAGCATTTATTATCAGAACACCGGTGGTCTGAGAAGGCAGAGGGTTAACACCTCCAAAAAACTGCCTTAACATTCTCAGACCGGCGTAGAGTATTTAAGGGAAAATCTGGGCACTCCTCCAGAGGCTACGTGATGCTTCCAGGGCTCTGCAAGGAGCCTTCCCTGTGGCCACTTGATTCTTTGGTGGAGTCAGCAACCCAGGAACAATGATGGGATTAGCCTGGTAGACCACTGAGATTGTGATCAATAAGCCTAAGGGTATTAATCATAAATTTCAGGGTAATTTTCTAAAACGGAACTGGAGGGCCGGCCGAGTGGCATAGTGGTTAAGTGCTGGTTTGGGAAGCCAGTGGCTCCGGTTCGGTCCCCCATATGAGGGCCAGTGACACTGCCCTCAAAAAAATAAAATAAAATAAAAAAATAAAATAAAACAGGGAACTGGATGGGACAAGGGACATTCTGAGCTCCAGCCGCAGGGGGATGATCTAATGTTAAGCTACAGATAGGTCAAGGAAAGATGAGGCCAGGGATGCGGAGAGACCTCTACTGTGGGGGTGCCAACCGGGCCCTGTTTCAAGGTCACTTAGCAGGGCACTCAGCCTCTCTGAGCCTCAATTTCCCCATATGCAAATGGAGAAAACTACTAAAATAGGGATGACAATAATAGTCTCTACTTCATAGGGTAAAGTGAACAGGGCCTGGCACACAGCAAAGTTCAACAAATGTGCATTATTAGTTGTATCCCTTGGAGCTTATGATCTTTGCACAAAACTATTATTGCACTTCTCATGAAGCATATAACAAGAAAAAAATGGTAATGTGCTCGTTTCCTTCACTATGAGCTTCTCAAAGGACAAGATTCATGTCTTGCTCAACTCCGTATGCCCAAGAGCCTCCTTAGAGCCTGGCCCAGCAGGAACTTGTTTGTCCAATGAATGATTCAAACCCTCATAAGCAAGTGCAATGTTTCCAAATCTTTATTAACATCTGCTCAGCACACAAGGCTCCATCTCTAAGATCCCCCTCACTTGTGCGGGTGTGACTCAGTTCCGTGTTTGAAACATAGGCTCTTGCCCCCTGCTGACTGGACCATGCCCTAAGCCAACCGCCTTTCCCAAATCTGGATTCAAAAGACACTGGTCAGTCCTATCCTAATAGGAGCCAGAAGTTACAGAGTAGCCATGTTCGGCCTTGTACATAGACCAAGCAGAGAAAACTGGTCTGCAGAGAAAGAAAAGAGAAAAATCCAAAGAGAACCGAACAGGAGACCATGCAATCTCCAGAAAAGAAGGAAACAGAGAGGATGGCTATCCTGTACCTGGTGGTGAGGCAGAAGAATCTGTGTTATATCTGTTGACGTAAGAAACGTCCAAATCTGTGAAGAATTTTTATATGTTTATCTCAAATGCTCCTGAGAATAATAACAGTTTTGCCGTTTCTTTTATACATTTGAAATTACAGAGTGAAAGTAAGGAAGATGACAAGGAGGCGGAAGGAAGCAAAGCAGGGATTGGATTGCAAGAGAGTTCACAAGAAGATTAATAACCCTTGGAGGGGTACTACTTTTCAACTGTGTCAACCTAGATGCACAAGAACAATGGAGAGGGCTGGCCTAAAACCTTTCACTAAAAATGTTATAGGCCTGAGGCATGACTACCCACCATGACCTGCCCAGTTAGGAATGTACAATATGATCAGACATCCCTGTGAGGTTACTTTCCATAGAAGCCCTTTTATTGTCCACATACCCTTGGGTCCCATCAGATGCTCCTGTGTCCTCCCTTGGGTCCCATCAGATGCTCCTGTGTCCTCCCAATGTATGCTTGCTTTTTGCTTAAGCTAGGTCAAAGAAGGTTTGGTTATTTGACACCAGAAGAACCTTGACCAAGGTCATAAACAGTTGCCCAGCTTGATTCATGGGCCTGAGGGGTCTGGGACACCAAGGAGGCAGCAGTTTGGAGCTCTTTCTACCACCCAGCACCCCACCCCCTTTGGAAAGCTACTCCCCCATGCATAAGGCAAGTATTCACTGGGTGCTTCCTTCATGGAAGGGAGCTAACCTCTGTGGACAGAAAAGTGCCCATATATTAAACCTGACAAGCTCAGGAGACTGAAAACAACCACAGAGGATGGTGTGAACATAAAACTTCCTAACTAAGGTGGGCCATGGCGGGAAGTCACATCCTTGGCCTGTAGCTTCCTTGACAAAGGTCAATCTTTACCTTAAGCCTGCCTTTAGTATTTTTTTTCC
The DNA here is from genome assembly GCA_033961575.1 of Aselliscus stoliczkanus. Taxonomy (NCBI): domain Eukaryota; kingdom Metazoa; phylum Chordata; class Mammalia; order Chiroptera; family Hipposideridae; genus Aselliscus; species Aselliscus stoliczkanus. Next base: position 122,411,184 of record CM066736.1, read on the forward strand.
ATCTAAGATAGCACCCTTGCAATATCAGAGTAATCTCTTTTTCCAGAACCCCCACCAGGGGGCACAACACACCACACCAGAGCTGGAAACCACAAAATCCCTCACTGTTATCTTGTTCCCCAAATATTATCTCTGTGTGCTGTAAAATGATATTAACTATGCTGTACCCACCAGCATAAAGAAGGGTGTGTCTCTCCATTTCTTTTTTATCCAATCCCAGAGATTTGCCCCCTTTGCTCTCTCCTACCACCTTAATCTACCACGAATGGATTTCATGTAACCCTCCTCCTTTGATTCTAATGTATAAAATAAGTTACAAAACGGCCATTTTCTGGAGCATTTTCTCAATCCATTGAGACTTTGCTTCCTGGCAATTGTCATCAGTTTGGCTCAAATAAACTCTTATAAGCTTTCTCTTAGGCTGGATATTTTTCGTCATCACCTCTGATGAAAGTAGGAGAGTTTCATTTTCTAGCACTTTATTCTTCTAGAACAAAATATCTGTGTACCAGAATGGAAGGAAAAGTGAAAAGAGAACTAATATTGTAGAGAAGATTATGATTCTACACTAGTGACCAAAAGCCCACTCAAGGGGGTGCCAGTGGTGGAGGCTTCACTCCTCCAACCAAGGCTTGTAATGAAAGGCAGGCCAAGGCTTGCCTCAGCAATCTGTCACTTCAAATACATGATCTCTCCCAGGACCCAGGATTAGCAGAGAAAGGCTCAGCAATAAGGCCCTTTTTCTGGTGGCTGAGAGACATATGTCGTGTGCTGTCTTTCTCCCTCTTACTGGCTGGCTCCCTGCCACACACAGACCTGCAAACACAGAGACCACACTTGAGCTTAAAGAATAGTTGGTGTTGTCTTGAGTAAGAACCTATGAAATTTCAGTTTTGAAATTAAACACAGTTCCACCCCCTATGAAATTTCAGTTTTGAAATTAAACACAGTTACACCCCCCCACCCCTTCCTGTAGTCTTGGTTGGAGCCTTCCCCCTGGTTTTGCTTTCATGCATTTGCTATTTATTACTGTAGTATTTAGGCTGGGACCTTGCCTCTCAGGGGAGAACTGCATGCAGCTTTCCTGAGTGACGGACGTCACTGAGGTCTCAGTCCCAGGGGGTCTGAGCACAGCTGCCCATCCACCTCCCACCAGCCACTGGGCTCACGGTCCTATGGCCACATCTGGTATGGAAAGGAACATCCTGTGCTCTCTCAGTCTGCTGTGGCAAAGCTTAGAAATGCACTCACTTGCCCATCTCTTGGCCCCTTTGCTCAAGGTTACCAGAATCTTTTGGAGGTTAGGCCCAACCCCACCCAAAGTCACCTTTGATAAATGGTGCAAGCCCCAGTAAGACTGGTTACTTCCTGCCTCGGGAAAACTCCGGTGTGTGTCTATAGGAGGTCTGGTCCCACAGGTCAAGTTTCCTCAACTTCTTTGACCAGCAGAAGAGTCTGGGAAGGTCCCTATGGCAATTCTCAGAGAACCACCATCCCTCCTTCTAGGAGCTGGGTGGCCAGGGGATGTCCCACAGGACCCTGGGTATTGCAGGGGGCACCCTTAGGAGCAAACTGTCTGGGGAAAACACCGCCAGAGAGGACAGGGACAAATGGGTGGGATTCTGGGCTCGTGACACCAGACCCAACTGGAACTATACCACCTTATTTTCCTAAACTTCTAAATTGAAATGTGACACACATTCAAACAAGGAGATGAATCAGAAAAGTGCAGCTCAATGAATTCCCACAAAATGGACACATCTGTGCGAGCATTGCCCAGGTCAAGAAACAGAACATTACCAGCACCCCAGAAACTCCCCTAGATGCCCCCATCACTACCTCATCCCTCTTAGTCGGTGGTCACCACTATCATGACACCTGATATCTAACACCATAGGTTAGTCTTTGTTGTTATTTTTAATTTATGAACTTAAGATCTTTTTAATATGGACACCAGTAAATTCGTCTATTTAAAACATTGCACGTGCTAATCCCATGCACATATTTAGGTAAATAAAAGACCCACAGGGCCGGCCGAGTGGCGCATTGGTTAAGAGCTGGCTTGGGATGCCAGCGGCCCCGGTTCGGATCCCATATATGAGGACCAGTGACACTGCCCTCTAAAAAAATAAATAAATAAAGAGTCCTGTTCTCGGGGCCAGCCGAGTGGCTCAGTTGGTTAAGAGCGCGAGCTCTGAGCAACAAGGTCACCGGTTCGATTTCCTCATGGGCCAGTGAGCTGCGCCTGAGCTGAACCGCCACTGAGTTGGCAACAGGTGGCAGGATGGCTCAGCTGGTAAGAGCACGTGCTCCTAACAACAAGGTTGCTGGTTGACTCCCACAAGGAATGGTGGGCTATGCCCACCCCCAACTAAGATTCAACATGACACCTTGAGCTGAGTGGCCATGAGTTGCTGTCTGGCAGCCGGATGGCGACTGGACTTGTAGCTGAGCTAGCTGCACCCTCCACAACTAAGACTGAATGACAACAACATGGCTGTTCCCCTTCCCCAATTCCCCAATAGAATCTTAAAAAAAAAAAAAAAATAGAGTCCTATTCTGTTGCAGAAGCTTATTTTATTTTTTATTTACAATGCTCTACAACTTTTAAAAATAATAACTTTATTGAGACATAATTCATTTACCATACAAGTCACCCATTAAAGGTTTATAACTCAGTGGTTTTTAGTATATTTACAGTTGTGCAAGCATCATCACAATCAACTTTAGAACACTGTCATTACCCCAACAAGAAGCCCATATCCATTAGCTGTTACTCCTGACTTCCCCCCAGCCCTCCCAGTCCTAAAAGAGCAATTTCTGATTCTATAGATTTGCCTATTCTGGACATTTCATATATGTGGAATCCTATAGTATGTGGCACTTTGTCACTTAGCATGTTTTCAAGTTATATCACCGTTGAAGCATATATCAGGACTCCCTTCTTTTTTATTGCCAAATCATGTTCCATGTATGGATACACCACATTTTATTTAACCGCTCATCAGCTGATGGACATTTGGGTTGTTCCTACTTCTTTGGCTAGTAACACTATACATTAGTTTTGCCTAGCTGTGAATGTATACATATATAAATGTTTTCTTTTGTGTCTGGCTTCTTTTGTTCAATATTAAATGTATGAGATTCATCCATGTTGTTGAATCTAACTATAGTTTGTTCATTTTTATTGTTGTATAGTATTCCTTTGTTTGACTACACCGCAATTTATTTATGTATTCCACTGCTTATGGACTATTACTAACAATCTACCTTGAATATTTCTGTAATGCCTGTGGTATACATGTGCACAGATTTCTGGTAGGTATGTGGTAGGAATAAAATTTCTTCATCATTAGGTGTATCATTCACAATCCATAGGGTATGTAGTTGGTCAAATTTAGTATTAACACCAGTTTTCTAAAGTGGTTGTATCAATTTACACTCCCAACAGTAGTGTATGAGTATTTCAATGGCTCACATCATCCCCAATACTTGGTTTGTCAGTCCTTTAACTTTATCCATTCTGGTGGGTCTATAGTGGTATCTCAGTGTGTGTTTTTTTTTTTTGTTTCCCCAAGGTGAGTACCTTTTCATGTGTTCATTGGCCACTTGCATATCCTTTGTAGGAGAGGGCATGGAAAGTGTTTGTTCAAGTCTCTGGCCTTTAACAAGTTTCACTGGGCAGCCTGTGTTACTTTTCTTTTTTACTTGTAAGAGTTCTTTAAATATTCTGAGTGTGACCTCTTTAAGAATTATGTGTTGGGCCAGCCGAGTGGCACATTGGTTAAGAGCTGGTTCAGGATGCCAGCTGCCCCGGTTCAGATCCCACATACGAGGGCCAGTGACACTGCCCTCTACAGCTAACAACAGCTCCACCTGGAGCTGGGCTGCGAGCCCCAGCGATGGTGTAAGCTCCAGCCCCTGCTGCAGTGGACTGCCATAGACTACAGTGAGTGGCCGGCAGCCAGCATGAGCAGCTGGCAGCCAGCGTGAGCTGCCAATAGCCATGGTGAGCAATCATCCAGAGGCTAGCGACCGATATGCCTCATCCGGGCAGAGCAAAATGATGATACCAACATGGGCCAGTGAAGCAGCATCCTGCGCAACTGAAGAACAAAAGGACAGCAATTTGTCTGTTCCCCTTCCCCAATTCCCCAATGCTGTTCCCCTCTCCCAATTCCCCAATAAAAAGTCTTTAAAAAAAAAAAAGAATTATGTGTTACAACTATCTTCCTCCATTCCATGATTTGCCTTTTCGCTCTCTAAATAATGTTTTTTGATTAACAGAAGTTCATAATTTTTTTAAAAAAGATTTTATTGGGGAATTGGGGGAAGGAACAGTGTTGGGGAATCAAGGAAGGGGAACAGACAAGTAATTTCTATCCTTTTGTTCTTCAGTCTAGTTGTGGAGGACGTCACTTCACTGGCCCATGTTGGTATTATGATCATTGCGCTCTTCTTGGCTGAAGCAGATCGATCACCAGCCATTGGACAGCCACTCACGACACCTAACGACAGCTTCCGGCTGCTCACGCTGGCTACCAGCCACTCATGGTAACTCACGGCAGCCCACTACAGCCCCATTGTAGCCCTACTGCAGCCTACGCTGTCGCAGGAGACTCATGGCAGCCCAGCTAGAGCTGTTGTTTACGATCTTCGCTGTAGAAGGTGCAGTGTCACTGGCCCTCATGTGGGATCCGAACTGGCTGCCCTGCCGCTCAGAGCTCGAGCTCCCAAACCAACTCTTAACCAATGAGCCACTCTGCCGTCCCAGAAGTTCATAATTTTAATGTCGTTCAGTTTATCAGTCTTTTCCTCTATGGTTAGCCCTTTCTATGCAAAGAATTCTTTGTCTACCGGCAACATCATGGGTATAGTCTCCTATATAATCTTCTCAAAGCATACTGTTCTATCTTTCACATTAAGCATATAATCTACCTGGAACTTTTGTCTATTTATCTTGTTCCAATCCCATGCTAAGCCTGTATCATCATCATCATCATCATCATCATCATCATCTTCCCCATTTCACAAATGAGGAAACTGAGGAACAGAGGGGCTAAGTAACTTGCCCAAGTAAGTAATTTGCTACTTAATGGCAGAGCTGGAAATGGAACCCAAGGAGTCTGGCTTTTCGGTCCATACTCTCAATAAGTTTTACAGTATCTGCGTGAAGTCTTGGAAACAGGAACGCCCCTGCTACACACAGCAGAAGTCCGCATAACTAAAGGTCAGAGGGCGGGCCCTGAGGCTTCTGCTCAGAGGAAAACTGAGCCTCCACTTCTTTCCCAATCCCACCACTAGAGGGCCCGGATAATTTAAACTCGCCAGGGACTTCCCTCCCTCCCAGCCCTGGTTACCTTTCAACCAATCATCAAATATTTACCCAAAACGCAGTTCAAAGGGAATTGAAAAATTGCCCAATCTCCATGCAGGACTGTAACAAAAAGACAAACAGGACTGATATCTCCCTTCTTAAACATCTTCAGCAAGGAAAGAAACCTCCCACGGTCTGGTGAATTTGTCTCAGTCCTAAACCACTTTACACTAAATCCGTCCTTAAATCTCTTACTCTTCGCAGCACACACTAGATTCTTTTATTCCATCCTTAGTGGAAACAAGGAGCAACTGTTTGGCATCCTCATGGCAACCACTCTTCAGAGATGCTTGTAAATAACAAGGTATATATATAACTATGACGTCAAACCTCAGTTCTCATTTCTCTCAAATATATAATAGTACATGATTACATTTCACCTCCTAGCAATTTACAGGTTCCTTTGGTCTCTCTCCAGTTTCTCCATGTCCCTTTCAAAGTGTAAAGTCCAAAAGTGGACGTTGCACTCCAGTGTGTATCCAGTGCCAGGTTTACTTCCTGATTCTTGAATGTTACCCGATAATATACCCAAGCAACACACATTCAATAAAATAATTCATCTTTGTCAACTTGATGAAGAATTATATAGTCATTAAAATAACAAAGACAATGACGTAGCATGCTTAATATTTTGTTTTAAAAACTCAGGCAAGGGCCGGCCAAGTGGCGCAGTGGTTAAGCGCTGACTTGGGAAGCCAGCGGCCCTGGTTTGGTCCCACATGTGAGGGCCAGTGACACTGCCCTCAAAAAAACAAAACAAAACAAAACAAAAAACTCAGGCAATACTGCACCTCTGCTTTGATTGAAGCTACAAAAAAGCTATTTGTGGACAAAGACTAGGAGACAACATGAAGACAAAAAATAATTGACTTGTTTGGTTTGGGGGATTGATGGTGATTACTTGCCCAAGTAATGCGTAGTCAAAGCAGAACCAGAATTTGAAGCAGAACCAGAATTTGAACACAGCCATTCTAAATGTGCAAGACCTTGGGCTTAACCACGACACCACAGTGACTCTCATGATAGCCTAAGAAGATAGGGATAAATGACATTCAATCATTCAGCAAATATTTATTGAGCACCTACTACATGTCAGATACCAAACTAGATGGTGGGAACACACTGATGAGCAAGATAAACACAGTCCCTGCTCTCATGGAACTCACGGTTTATAGAGAAAACATCATGGGAGTTCAGAGGAGAAAAAGGGAAGAGTACCCATCTTTGAGGCCATAAGGTGGAACCACCTTCTTATACTCTCTGTTCCAATCCTAAGAAGAGCATCAACCTACGGAAAGAAAAGGGCAGATTTGAGAGTATTAAATGAGACAGTACATGTAAGGAGAGTATCGCCTTGTGTGGCATATAAAATGCACTCAATAAGTGGCAACTGTGGTAGAATGTTATAGATGATATAATAGATTGAGGTATATAAGGATGACGATGTGAATGATATGGTGACTTTGGGCGGTCGGTGGTCAAAGTTCCCTATGTCATTGGGTGGGGTCACAGCAACCCCCGCCAGCCCAGGCCGCTTCTTCCAGCGGCAGGCTGTCACCCGAGACTCCGTCAGTGCCCAGATCGCCTCTGGAAGCTCCAGCCTGCGTCATCAGCCCTGCCCGCCGGCCGCTCCCTAACCCGCTGACACATGGTGGGAACGTGAGGGGGCGGGGCCGGACTCTGCGCCGCCGGGCCAATCGCCCAGCGACAGGCTCCCAGCCAATGGCAGAGACGCTCCAGGGCGTGAGGGGCAGGGCCACAGCGAGGAGCCACGGCGTGATAGGTCATTGGGCGGGCTGGGGGCGGGGCCCATGGCGCTGACTGGGGCGGAGCGGCAGTGGCTTGAGCAGTCTGAGCGGCGATGGCAGCGACTGGGGTGACCGTGGCACCCGTGACCCCGGCGACCGAGGCCGGCATGGATGGCGCCTCTTCGGTGCACTGGTTCCGCAAGGGGCTTCGGCTCCACGACAACCCGGCGCTGCTGGCGGCAGTGCGCGGGGCGCGCTGTGTGCGCTGCGTTTACATCCTCGACCCTTGGTTCGCGGCCTCCTCCTCGGTGGGGATCAACCGATGGAGGTGAGCGGGGCCCGGGGCTGGGTCGCGGGCTCGGGGTGGGCAGCCTGGCCTCGGGGGGGCCTGGCGAAGAGCCTCAGTGTCTCCCCACCCAGAGCAGGGAGGCCCCGCTCCCCGCCCCTGGGCCTGGGGGAGGCGCGGCAGGCGGAGGGAGCCCGGTCTCCAGAGGGCAGAGGCCGGGACCGGGGAAGCAATTAGTCATCGTGCCCGTGACCCGCATGGGCCAAGGCTCAGCCTCCGGCAGAGTGAGTCCGCTCTGCGCGTCATAACCCCGCTGGGCCTCAGACATCCCTGTGGGACAGAGATCATCGTCTCCGTTGTGCAGATGAGACGCCTGAGATACCAAGTTGGGGAGCCCAGGGTCTTGGCAGCCAGTGAGTGACAGGCAGGGCCTCCTGGTCTGGGGCTCTTAGGCGGGCGCTCAAGGGCCGGAGGAAAGGGGGTGCTGTGGAGGGCCGAGGGCAGGGTTGGGGTTCTGAGCTTATAGCACAGCGATGCTTGCGTTCTTCAAGTAAAGAGCCCGCCGCTGGGCTCCCGAAGGTCATCTCGAAGCCTCTGGTTTGTTGGAGTTTCTCTTTTCACTCATCCTGGTTTCCTTACCCCCAAGACTGTCCTGCCTCTGGAGGTGTCTGGAGACTCTGGCTTAGCCTGAGACAAGGCCACGTGCAGTCTTCCCTTTCTTATAAAGACCCTAAGGGCACATTCAGCGAGAGGGACTGTGTGCCCTGAGCGCGAGAGCAGCACTTAAACCCGTTTTGGAGAATTCCCTCAGTGGCTAATGAGCTTGCTAGGGGGAACAAAAAAAAAAAAAGGAAGCCGACAGTGTCATTTCCTTCTACCTCTTCTCCTGAGAATGATTTTAAAGGACAGTTGAGCCACTATAGGTTAGATTTTTATCCACTGATGTGGTAAGAGTAGGGAGCAGCAGCAACGCGGTGATATCAAGGGCCCCTCTTTGATGACTCCCAGGAGATGGGGTCTGCAGGACCATGGAAAAGGAAGAGCAGATCGGTAGTTGATGTATTTTCTCCGTAACCGGTGTTCAAAACCAAGGAGTTTTGAGACAATGTGTATCTATCTCTCTTTAAAGTGCCCCTCAGCAGTCGTTTGGTTTGTTTGCGTTGTTCTGGGGGATGTTCGCTTGTGGGCTTGTCAAACGGATGGGCAGGGTTATTCTCAGATACAGTGGCTCTGGACGCACCGTTCTTTTCTCTCCAGAGTGTGTGCCCTTCCAGGAGAGTGAGTGCTTCTCACAGTGGCTCTGTGAAATGCCCCCTCCGGCCCATTTTATATAGAGGGAATGACTAAAGATAGTCCTGTGGAGAGTCTACCCACACAGTTTTCAGGCTGCTCTATTGCTCTGCCTCTGCTCCACTTTTCATAGATAGGAGCTCGGGTTTGACAAACATTCTCAAATGACCATGCCTAGCATGGCCATTAAACCAAGCCTCAGACTTTGCCCCTCTCCTTATGGCAGTGTGCCAGTCAGAGCAGATTCAATAGAATAGGGCTGCCTGCTTGCTGCATTGTTACGAAGGAGTTTCTTCTTTTACTGGGTTATGGGGGACATTGCATAGGACTGCCTACTCCTTTGTGATAGGGGAGATTAAAAATCAACAACAAAAACTGTTGTTGATTAAACTCAGATTTGCCAGGAACAAGGCGTTTATGGATTCTTGTGGGTCACCCTTTTGTGATTGTGCCTTCCAGCAAGTGAAGGAGAAAAGGAATGTGCCAACTGCTGCCAGAGTCAAAATCCTGAAGTCAGAGGCCATGTAGGAATGCAGATATTAATTGAGCAATTATTTAATGAGTGTCTAATATCTACCAGGCACTGCACTAGGTGCTGCTAGGGACATAGCAGTAGACAAGCAGAGGTGGTGTCCAGAGCTCCCGGAGCCTAGATTTTTGTGGAGGAAGACAAGTAAACAACCATAATTTAGTAGAGCTAAGTGTCATGAAATAAAATAAGGGGACCGACTAGAGCAGTGGTTCTCAATCTTGCTACATGTGGGAGTCGTTGAAGGATCTTTCAAAGATTCCTGGACTCCATCCTCCAATTCTGATTTAATTGTTCTGGGTTATGGTGTGGGCATTAGGGCATTTAAAACTCTCATGTGCTGCAAAGCCTGAGAAGCACAGACAACTTGGGAGATACGTTGCACTGCGTTGGCAGGAAGTCTAATTAGTTTGGGCATTCAGAAGAAACAAGTGAAATAATACAGAACAGATGGAATATGATAATTGCTCCTGGGCCTGGAAAAAGACACACTCCTACCACCCCCACCTTAGTCTTTGCTCTGGTGATCAGATCCAGGCTGAGCTGCAGACTGTTTTATGCAGGCAGTTGGGGGTTGGGAGTGATGGAGCCAGCAGTTCTTCTGCATAACTACAATATTTGTAATCTTCCGGTGGCTGTTTTTGAATGTGGGAGCAATCTGGGAGAATTGTGCTACAGCATAACATCTTAGCTTTGCAACTACTTTAGCTGCTATCTCTGAGAAGCCTTCCTAGGAAGGGTGGGCCTAGGCCATCTGCAAGAGGTGGGGAGAAGCAAAATCTGGGATCTCTACTATCCTCCTGCACTGCCTACACTGACTCCCACATAGCCTTTTTTGCAGATGAATCAGATTAAAATAACCATGAATGGCACTTTCTAGAGTAAAAGAGGACAGAGAAAGGCAATCGAGAAACATGTATATTTATTAGCATAGGAGAAGGGCTAGCTAGCATACACCTTGCCTTGGTGGTAGTGCGAAGTTTATTAGCTAATTGCAGCTATATGAGCCTCAGAACCTTTTTTGTCAAGCACTAGTTGGCTAAGCCCTTTGCCAAAATTTTCCCCAGCCCCACCTTCCCCAAATATGCTGCATCTGGAAGGAGGTACTGCAGTGAAAACAAAAAAGGGGTGTGGGGGTGTGGGTGTGAGCAGCTTCTAGATTTAAAAATGGGTACTCAAAATAGGCCCTTGCAGTTTTTCATTACCTTTCTCTCCCTACTGCAACTTAGATGGGCATTGGCAACAATTCACTGCACCCTTTATTTAAATTATTTTCTAGGGCCAGCCGAGTGGCGCGGTGGTTAAGCGCTGGCTTGGAAAGCCAGCGGCCCCAGTTCAGGTCCCACATATGAGGGCCAGTGACACTGCCCTAAAAAACAAAAACAAAAACAACGAACTAAATCATTTTCTCCCTGGCTGTGTGCTGCACCTGCATTCAGGAGCTTCTGGGACAGAGAGAGTTGGTAGAAATAAAACATCAGCCCATATCATTCAGAATTACCAAATGAAGTGAATGGTAAACGGTCCAGGTTGCTTGGTGAGAACAAGTGTGTCTCTTCCCAGATCTGGGAGCTAACACTGTTGGACTGTTGACAACATGGGTGGTTCTTCCCTGGAACTCAGTCAGCAAGAAGGGGATTGAAAATCATGGTGTCCTGACAGGGAAATTTGGTTTTCTCTGAGCTGTTCACAGTGGTACCCAAGCATGTCACTTTACTGTTCTGCTGCTGAGGAAATGTTTCCATTTGCTCAGAAGGGATGAAAACCTTCATCCTCATCTTTCTCTTTGAAATTAAGAAAGAATTTTTTTCTGAGTGATACTTAGAGATCAGTCCCTGCTATGGATTGTGCATTTGGCTTATCATTTTTCATGGGGGCTTAATAATCTTTCTTACTTAAGAGAGATTAATTTCTATTAATATGCTATTTAGCCAGTCTGGGCCAGCCTATGATATCATCATCAAAGTTAGATAACCTTGGCTTGAAGCAGAGAAGTTGGTCAAGGATGATCTGGACCCAAAAAAGAATTCATTGTCATCTTCCCTCCTCCTCCTTAATAGCAAGTAAACAAAATATCCCTCAACACAGAATCTGCCATCTCTAGAGAAGGCCTTTCTGTTTGTCTTATTCTTAACTAAAGGACCTGCCTATCTTATTCTAAAGGGCTAGCCCTATGGCATCCTGAATTACAAAGTCCTTTCTATATTTTTGGAAATCCCAATTTGGTTTTCTTCAATGCTGTCCGCCTCTAGAGGACTTACATAATGTAATTCAGTTGCACGTGATGTCTGATCCAAAGGGTGAGCTTTAACTGCTCACATAGGACCGTGTGCTCTGAATTTTGGCCACGTGAGCTCAGCTTGGAGCTGCCAAAGGTGAGCTGCTAGCCCCAAACACTACCACTTCCAATGCCCAGACCAGTTTTCTTTAGAGCCCTCCCCTCGTCATTCAAGTACAGAGAAACTGGCCTGGTGGAGAGGAGGGCTTGAGGGGAGCACAAGAGGCCCCATGCTCGCAGCACACACCTGTCCCAGTGAGCATTTGTTCAGTAGCAGCACTGCTTCGAGTTCCTTGGGTGTTTTGCAAAGCTGTTACCTGGCAGACCTCAAAGATGGTGCCATAGCAGTGGCCTCTCTGTCTCTGGCTGCCTGGGGGCTGGGATTCCTAGGGGCTTGTTGCCTCTTGTGAAGACCACCCTGAGGCCTCCCTTCCTGGAGGAGCCCTGCGAAGCTTGCCTCAGGAGGGAAGTTAGAAGTAACAGAGCATTTCCAGAATGCCAAAGAGGAGGCAGAAACCAGGATCTTAAAAGAGCGGAAGTTTAGTAGAAATAAATTAGAAGCAAAGAAAGGCAACTTGTAAACAGATGATAGAAGTAAAGTTCAGTTTTCCAGAACAATACTTCTGAAACTTCAATGTGCAAAGGAATCGCCAGGGGATCTTGCCAAAATGCAGGCTCTGCTTCTGGAGATGAGGGATGGAGCCTGAGATTCTGCATTTAAACAGGTTTCTGGGTGATTCACAGCTGTGAATCCTCAGAGGAGCAAGGATCAGGGAACAAAGGTGCTGACCTTTGAGTTGGGCTGTGGTTGCTCCCTGAGCCCCAGGCAGCACAGCCTCAGTGCTCAGGCAGTGAGTCCTGGTCAAGAGGCGGTGGAGCCTGGTTCTTAAGAATGAAGACGCTGACTTACACTGCCTGGGTTTGAATTCTGGCCACTTATGAAATGTATGATGTTGGACAAATCAGTTAATCTCTCAGGGCCTCAGTTTCCTCATCTGTAAAATGGGAATAATAGTATCTACTTCATAGGGCTGTTTTAGAATTAAATGAGGTAATGTATATAAAACAAGTAGAATAGTGCCCCATTCGCTGTAAATGTTTGTTGCTGCTATTATTACCCATTTGTTTGCTGAGTTCAGAGTTGGGCCGTCTGCTCCCCGCCTCAGCTATAGACATCTCTTTTCAAAGAAGGAAAGAGTGCTCATGGGGTTGGTTATGTATACTTCAGAGATGCTGCAAGGAATCCCTCCTTTTAGTAAATGAGGTCTAGAACTGAAGCTCTATAGAAGGCAGCTGGAACCTACCTTTCATATGCACGTCAACCGTATTTATAGCTTCAAATTGAAGTCCTATGCAGTCTAGTGGACTGTGGGGAAGAGGTGCCCAACGTGCATGGCGAGGACATTCCTGGGAGCCACAGATAGAGGACCCTCTGTGCTGGCGTTGTATAATTTAAGTCGCCGGTTATCTCTAGGCATTCTGCCTGGCAGGGCCCAGGTGTCAGGTGGCATGAGGCTATTACATGGGTGTTATTTTCCTCCGAGAGGAGTACTGAGGTTTGGGAGGGGGTCAACACAAAGGTGTCACCCGCCTCTCAGCTTTCCTTTTCTGAGGGTATGAGTTTTTCAAAAACAGAAATTCACAAAGGCGGAACTTTGGGTTTGCATAAAGCAGCATTCAGCCAGTCCGTCTCCCATTGCAGCCCCTTGGAGACTCTGGTGTTCTTTAGCCAGCATGATGCTTTGGGCTGAGCCCAGGACTCAGCTTGCACTGGAATGTGGGTCTGTGGCATTCTCCGCGTGGGAGTGTCTCGTTGTGGACGGCAGAGGCAGCAGCCGGGACTGGTTCCAGTTGGCAGCCTACAAGCAGTTACTGCTTCTGTAAACCTCCAGTAGTCAGGGAATGTGATGTGCTGCCAAGGAGGCATAGGGTGTCACTGGGCTCAAAATAAAATCTGGTCGTTCCCATTGTTGATCAAGATGGGTGGGAGATGCTAAACGGTAGATAGCAGGAAGCTGACCTGCCAGGGCTTCCTTCCTGAGGATAAAGATCAGGATGTCAGTGGATTACCTGAAGTCAGGTTTGTGTTTGTCAGAGAGAGGGACTCCAAACACTGGAGGGCCTGCAGAATCTCAGCCCGGGAGCAGTGTTTGGTGTGACACTAAAAGGGGAACGGAGAAGAAAACAGATTCCGACCCATGTAGGTTCCTACCCCAGCTTCGTCACTTAATAACTGTGATCTTAGGCAAATTCATTATCTTCTAGCTGTGTCTCATTTTCCTCATCTATAAAATGAGGATAATTTTTCCTTTCGTAATATATTGAGAGAATTAAGAAGAAAACACACTTACATGCAAAGCATATATATAATAACATTGATAATATTGGTCACCTCTGGGGAGGGGAATTAAATTCCTGGGGACACAAGGTAGGAGACTTTACTTTGTACCCTTTTGTAACTTGAACTTTGAACTGCATTAATAGTTATCTGTTTAACATGTTAACCTCATTTCATTTAACAATGAAATATATATCATAAAATGTATTGATGGAATTTCTCAGAAAGGTGATTGTGCCTGAACAGCTAATAAATTTTTGAGGTCATATAAAAAAATTTTTAAAACCACTGAAAGCACTCAGCAAATGTTAACTTCTGTACCCTTTCCCATGGTGATCCAGCTCTCAGGCTAGGGCTCTTAAGTATCTGGAGTCCCCACTACCCCACCCCCACCCCCGTCCCCGTGTAGGGACATCCAATAGAGAAGCACCTTCTAAGGCCTTCTCCCTCTTGGGATGAGAACCTAGTGGCCAGAGCCCTGGAGAATGAGCCACTTGCCAAGCGAAGCCCTGGGAAGTGGGGCCCCGGCCCCGGCTGTGGGGCTGAGGAGTAGACACACGCAGCCCCACGCAGGCCTGCGGAAAGGCCTGTGGGACCAGCGTCGGTAAGGTTTTCCTGGGCTACTGCAGCCTTGTTCCGCTTAAATTTGCTGCACTTGCTTTTCAGATGGCTTTCTCACCTCTTCTCTCTTTTGATTCTCACAGCAACCTTGTGATGGGTGGATATTTACATACAGGGCCCAAGACTGAGAGGGGATAAGTGACTTGCTTCTGTCACAGAGAAATAACCAGAGTACAAGCAGCTCATGTTTAACCCAGGGTTTCTTTATGCCAAGCACAGTATTAAACGTTTTTCATGTATTATTTGATTTTCATTTCTTAGCAGTTCTGCGAGATAGGTACTAACATCAACTCCACGTTACAGATTAGGAAAAAACGCTAATGTGTTTAAGTAACTGCCTCATGCATTAGTCATGCAACTAATAAGTGGCGAAACCAGGATTTCAAGTGCTCCCCTACCATACATATCCCGCGTAGACTAGACCCCCGGCCTCTCCAGACCTTGTACTAATTGAGCTACTTGTTTGGCATAAACAGCGGGCCGGCTTCTCCCTGCTTTGTCAGGAAAGAGGGTGGCTCTTTATGATGTTACCGCTAACAAGGCCTTTGTGGGCTCCACAGGTTCCTGCTTCAGTCTCTGGAAGATTTGGACACAAGTTTAAGGAAACTGAACTCCCGCCTGTTCGTAGTCCGGGGACAGCCAGCTGACGTGTTCCCAAGGCTATTCAAGGTACGTGTGCAGAGTCTGAGAGAAGACAGTGAGATTTTGCTCCCCAGGTTTCCCCTCAGACTGAATGAGGTGATATTCTGACCAAGGGAATGAATGGAAACAGCCGAGGCGAGACTGACTGCTGCTGCTGGAGAAGTTGGGAGCAAATGCAGCCTGTCAGCTTGCCAGCAGAATGGAAACTCTGTTAAGGAAAAAATTCTGTAAAGCCAGTGTCTTGTTGGAAAGTTCCCAGCTCAGTCCAGACCTGGGATGTGGCAAATTATTCCACCCCGGACGCCACTGGCTTCTTAGATGTTTCCTTGGCTCAGGCCAGCAGGATTTATTAGGACTCTTCCTAAGCCAGGAGTTTGAGGGAGAGGTTTCCTGTTCGGCAAAGGGTGTTTCCTGTCTTTCTTTGCTTATAGGGGGAAAAAATCAGCCTTTCAGAGGGCGCTCCCCTGCTTTCCCTGGGGTAAATGATTGATCAAATCATCATGTCCATACCACACAGAGCTGTTTACTATATCAGGTAGCCAGCGCACTTTCCCCGCTACCCTTTATACAGCATATCTGAAGGCCCAGAGGCAGAAGTACTCACGGATCGAGGGCTTGGGCAGTCTCTCCTCAGCAGCGCGCACCATGGTTTTTATGCCTCTCTCCCCCTGGCTTCCTTCCCTCCTCATTCTGGTGGGAAAGACAGGGGGAAAGGTCTCACATCAAGGCAAGCAGCTTGGCAAACATTTCATCATTCACTTCACCTCCCTGAACCCCCACACGCGTATGCGCATGTACAAAGCACACAGGGCTGATAATAGCCAACGTTCATTGAGGGCTGACTCTGAGCAGGCACTGTTCTAAGAGAGTGCTTTACATACATTCATTCACGGACTTCTCCCAGCAGCCCTAAGAGGTGGGTGCTGCTGTCGCTACTCTACAGATGAGGAAACAAGAACTTGCCCCTGGTCATAAAGCTAGGACTCATTCAGTCGGTCATTCAGTTTCTGCTATGTGCTCGGCCCCAGACTCGGTACTACCAAGGTAGTGATGAATGAGACAGCTCTGAGAGTTCATACACGAATGGGGCACAGGCAGGTAATGGGCAGCTTCATTGCCATGTGCTGTGATGGGAAAAGGGCAAGGTGCAGGAAAATCATACTGGCGGAGAAGGTCAAGGAAGGGTTCTTGGAGAAGGTGTCCTCCACTAGCATTGTGATTATGGTTCACAGGGTTACGAGTGTTTAACAATGTAATCTTATGAACTGCTAAGCCTGGTACTTGGCTCATAGTAAGGGCTCCGTAAACGTTTAGTGCTATTGTCCCTGGACCAGGGATAAGCAGCCCTGTTCAGGACCCACATTCCGAGCAGGGCTGAGTCAGGACCAGACCAGCCTGTGTGTGACCAGGACATTTGCCCCAAGGAGTACAGAGTTTTAAGGAACCATGACCAGAGACTTTGGTTGGAATGTGGTTTTGTGGTTTTCATCTTGCTAGCTGCATGCCCTAGAGCCGTCTGTGGGTTATCTATACAACCTTTCTCTGGGCCAGCTTTCTCCCAACATTGCTAGGAAATCTAGAAATTTCTGTCAGAAATGACTAATGATTTGGAAAAGAAGTCCCTCTTTTTAAACATGTGGCCCCCCTGGTTTGATTTCTCTGACCTCTGGATTAAGGATTGCTCTTCCTTCCCCAGCTCTCTGTGAGCTGGAGCCCATTAGTTCTGTTTGTTACTGGCCTCAGGACTGTTGCTGTGGAAACCATTAGGACACTTCATATAGCACAAGCCTGCCAGGAAAACTAGGCCAGAAGTTTGGAGGGCCGTAAGGAACTCTGGGAAAGGCCTGCCGTGCAGGAGGGAGGTGCAATCCTACCCGTCACTGTCTCCACCAGTGACTCATCCGCTTGCAGAGACTGGGGGCTTCCCGAGAGCATTGTATTTCTAGCCTCATGATTCATCCTTTTATCTCAAGGTCACAGCAAGTATACAGGGCCGCCCACCTCTCTCCTGACTCCACAGAGAGACCACTAGCCTTGGGTTCCCATGTTGCCTTGCTGTTGGCCTCGCCTCAAAGGCCTGCACTCCTCAAACCTTGTGAACCTCAGGTTGTTTGCTTTCCAGTTCAAATCATTGTCCCTAGTTTGTTCTGTAACCCATTCTGACAGGCGCCTAGACTTGCTCTGTTCCCTCCCAGGAAGGAGCTGAGTGCTCAGCTTCCCTCTCCTCCCCAAACAGTGTTTAGCTTAACAGATTCTCTCCCCACAGGAATGGGGGGTGACCCGCTTGACCTTTGAATATGACTCTGAGCCCTTTGGGAAAGAACGGGATGCCGCCATCATGAAGATGGCCAAGGAGGCTGGTGTGGAGGTGGTGACCGAGAACTCTCATACTCTCTATGACCTGGACAGGTAAGAGGTGGGCCCCAGGGGTCAGGTTGCCAGTTCTGGGAGTTGGTGATTTGGGCCCCCGCTGAGCAGAACTCAGGGAGGTTTAGCTACAGAGCCACCTGGCACGTGAGATATGGCATCTTCTAGAAGCTGGAGGAGAATGGACCAGAATCATGACCCGTAGGACAGGTCACAGAGAGCTTTACCCGATTTGGGTGCAAAGAGGCTCATTAAGCCCAAGGGATGGAAGCAGTGAGGATCCCCACTCAAGATCTTCATAGATGTGCATCCTGCCACTTCTCTCCTGCTCCTCAAGGCTGCCCTCTGACCTCATTAAATCCTAAATGTTACCCCTCTCAACAGATCTCTGTTCTCATAGGCCCAGTTTCTGTACCTAATATGAGTTCCCTGGGCTCCTCTAGCTATCTGGGTTTCCAGGCCATGCATTTAGATGTTGCTCAGGAGGCTCCAGAGATCCCTGCAGGGAGCTGATAATGACAGAGTAGCCTCCTTCCCTGGGGACAGGCCTCTGTGCTTTCAGAGAGTCTAAGAGGAAGCTCTCCCCTTCCCTTCCCTGGCAGAGCTGTCACCCTCCTGCTGCTGCTGCTGCTGCTGTTGCTGCCAAGCCAGCAGCCAGCACTTCTCCCCGCCCCCCTCTCCCCAGTGCAGTGGTGGCTGCCAGGAGGCCAGGTCACACAGCTCTGCACGTGAGCGGAGCTCTCAGGAGGAGACGCTGAGTATGGAGCTCCTCCTCCTGCCATGTGCCAGAGGAGGGGGAGGTGCTGCAGGGACAGCAGCCAACCTTTCATCTCCTCTAATGGAGGAGAGCGAGAGAGACAGACAACTGCGAAATGCACTCACCCAGCCAGCCGGTCTTGCCTTGCATAAGCTGCTGCTTGGCCAACCAGAGCCCTGGAAATCGGTCTTCAAACCAGTTCTGCCTTATATAAACAGCCTCAATGCTCCTCCTCCCTCTCCTGTATCTTCTTACCTGAGTGCAGCTACGTTTCCCTTGCTCATGAAAAAAATATTTTGTAAACTACAAAACGCCCTTTAAGTATTAGTTGTTGCTATTAATAACCTCAGGCCCAGTCTCTGATTTAGAGAGGAGAGGCCATTCTCCACCTCTCTGTCCTAGGAAATAGGGGCCATGAAGGGAATGAGTGTCCCACAAAGGAACATGTTTGCATCAAACAACTTCAAGGGACAGAGAGGAAGGTCCATGGGGATGCCCATGGCATGGAGAGTCAGGCCGAGGACCAAAAAGGCTAGTGGGATTTTTCTATAATTAGAGAGATCTGGTAGTCTCTGTGTTTGAGGGGCGCCGCCTCAGCACCAGGGAAGTGAGTGCCTCCTTTGGCTCTGCCTTGCTCCGTTACCTGAGGCAGCTGCTCCAGCTCCCTGGCCTGCGTTTTCCCTCTCGGCAAAATGGAGATGTAGCCTCCCATGTCCCTCCTTTCCATGTAGGGTAGGACCTGTGAACGGATAAGGAAAGGCACCCTCCAAGCCTTCAGAGTCTGGGCTGTTTTCTGGGTGAGCAGGGATCCAAAATGAAGGGCCTTGTAACATTAGGTGTGCTTTGGAATTCCCAGGATCATCGAGCTAAATGGGCAGAAGCCGCCCCTTACCTACAAGCGCTTTCAGGCCATCATCAGCCGCATGGAGCTGCCCAAGAAGCCCATGGGCTCCGTGACCAGCCAGCAGATGGAGAGCTGCAGGGCCGAGATCCGAGAGAACCATGAGGAAACCTATGGCGTGCCCTCCCTAGAGGAGCTGGGTGCGTACTTCCGGCCCCAAGCCTCATATGCGGGCACCTCCTGTTTTGTAAAATAGCTTACTGGCTTTTTCTTCTTGGTCCAAGTAATGCGTGTTATTTTAGACAGTTTAGAAAATACAGAGAAATGAAAATGGAAATAACAGCCACTATTACCCACCACCCAGAGATAACCACTGTTAATTTTGGAGTATGTCCTTCTGGTCTTTTTTCTGTTCGTATTCATATATATGTAATTTTATGTTTCTAGCTCACGCATCTATTTTTGTGCTTTTCCCTCTCGGGTGATATAGGCACAGCCTGTGCTGGCATCAGTGGGTTTCTCAATACCAAGATAATTGGTATTGTTTCTGTTGAAGGGGGGTGGCTTTCCTGTCAGCTTCTCCCCTTCCCCTTCATCCTCCCACTCCCATTTTTTTTAACTTTATTGGAGAACAATGTTTTTTCGGGAAGCAATGTGTGTTTTTTCCAGGACCCATCAGCTCCAAGTCAAGTTGTTGTCCTTCAGTCTTAGCTGTGGAGGGCGCAGCTCAGCTCTTAAGTCCAGTTGCTGCTTTCAATCTAGTTGAGGGAAGCACAGCCCATCATCCCATGTGGGAATCGAACTGGCAACCTTGCTGTTAAGAGCACGCACTCTAACCAACTGAGCCATCCGGCTGTCTACCAGCAGCTCAGCTGCAACTCAGCTCAAGTTGTTGTCTTCAATCTAATTGCGGAGCACACAGCTCGCTGGCCCATGTGGGAATCAAACCAGCAACCTTGCTGTTCAAAGCACACGCTGTAACCAACTGAGCCACTTGGCCACCTCCCCTACCCTCGCCACCCCCATTTTTTGAGCTGAGCAAAGTTAGCCTTTCTCACCTGATAACCACAATTATTGCTGGATAACTGGAAAGAGTGAGCAGCAGTCCAGGATTGTTCTCATCTGCCTGGAAGGAGGAGTGGCCGGGATGGGGAAGTCAGGGGAAAGGAGAGAAAAGTCACAGTGGGAAGAGAACCAGAATAACCTAGAAAACACTGGCAGTTAAGGATTATTTCAGCCCCAGTAGCACCAAGAACACCACGGTTCAGTTCTCACAAAGCTCAAAGAACGGACCAATGTGTCAAGACTTGCTGACTTAGCCCTGGAAAGGCCTGACCTTCAAACCTGGGATGTGCTCCTTTTCTTGCAGGGTTCCCCACGGAAGGACTTGGCCCAGCTGTTTGGCAAGGAGGAGAGACAGAAGCTCTGGCCCGCCTGGATAAGCACTTGGAACGGAAGGTATGGACCCCTTTCTAAGACAAAAGAGTTCAGACGTGGGCACCCATTCAATGGGGGATATAGGGTCAGGTCCATATCCCTTGGTACCTCTTAGCTCAAAGCGGTTCAAAAACAAAAAATCTTCCTGATGGCCGTAACATCAGCAGCAATAATAGCAACTACCTTTTAGTGAGAGCTTACCACATGCTGGTCACTGAGCTGAGTGTATCTGGGTTGAATACCTGCTTGCCAACAGCCCTACAAAGTAGGTATTAAGCTCTCCATTTTGTAGATTAGAAAATCAAGGTTTAGAAAGGTTATTACTTGCCTAAGGTCACATCGTACGGGTGAGATCTTGCTTTATGTGATTCTAAAACTTATGCTAGATTGCTTTTCTTTCATCTGTGGGCATGTTGCCCCTATAAAAGGTTATCTCATCAGCAAAGTCCTTAAGATTCATCGTTTTGTGTTTATATGTCCCCTGACTTTTGCTGAGTTCCCTCCAAGGCATTGATTTCCATTTGCTTGGACACAGAAAACAAATGGCTCACCTCCCTGTGAAGTGGGAATTGGCAAGGGGAAAGAAAGAGGTGGAGGCCCCATGGCACTTCCCCCCACCACCCTGGGACTAGAAGAGTGGAGAAGGTTTTCAGGACTGAGAACAGCCAGCTCCTAGTTTCCTACCTGCTGCAGCTAGTTTATAGACTTAGTCCCTAAGATCACTGCTCTTTGTATTCCTGCTCATTTGGCCCGTCAGCCAGGTGATAACAAAGGAACAGTGGAACAAAGAGGCTAAGACAGGCCTACTGAGAAGAATGCTTCCCAGCCCTGGGGGTACCGTGGTCCAGCCTCACCGAGGCCCGGCAGCCCTGAGGTCCCATCTGGCTGTTGCCATCAACCAGAGCAGAAAGCAAGAGCCGTGAGAACTGATGCCCAAGGGCGATGGGGGACCGGCTGTCTCTGTCCCCATCAGGAGCTCTACCCAGAGATTCTTGGGATCAGTTTGGAGACAAAGGCAGGGCCAAGGAAGCAGAAGGGTGGAGATGACAAATGGAATGGCAGGAGTGGGTAAGACTTAAAAGTGCGAAGACCTGAGATAAAAGGGCCTGTGGATGATTGTTGCCTCAAAAGCGTTTTGTAGAGGAATGCCCCTTTGATCATCAAGTCTGGGGCTCCTTTTCCACACATGCCTGAAGGGCTTCTTCTGTTATGGGACCTGATGTCAGGACCTTTCAGCCTCTGGTGGCCAGAGGAAACACCAAGTCCTACACATCTGGGAGAAGAAAAGGTGCCTGATGGACAGGAGTTCAACCTGATTTCAGGAGGTTGATGTTAACTTCTTCAACTCTCCAAATCTGAAGTGAGCATCTACTCATGTCAGGATGGGCTAGCCACTGGAAAGACTGCACAACAAGATAGGCATGGAGTCTGTGTCCATAGTCTGTTGGAGCTCATTGACATGAAACAAGGAGTTACAATGTGTTAAGGGTTAGGAAAGGAGTGGTTCAGAGGATTATGGGAGCAAAA
This sequence comes from Aselliscus stoliczkanus, assembly GCA_033961575.1. NCBI lineage: Eukaryota > Metazoa > Chordata > Mammalia > Chiroptera > Hipposideridae > Aselliscus > Aselliscus stoliczkanus. The sequence continues at coordinate 122,433,222 of CM066736.1, forward strand.
ATACAAGAGTTTTATTAATCAGTTCTTGTTTACAACTTGGCTTTTGATAAAGGAGTTTTTTAACTCACACAACCAAGAGTCCAAGGGGCAGCCTTCAGGTACAGTTGGATCTAGGTGTCCAAATATTGCCGCTTGGAATGCGTTTGCTGTCTCTCAGCTCTTTTCCTCTGTATTATTTCACTCTCAGGCAGGCTTTCCTTCAGTAGTGGCAAAGGTGGTCACCAGCAATCTGTTTAGCAGCACCACAGGAAGGAAGTTGTGTGCTTCTTTTCCAAAAACTCCAGAAAATGTCCTGAGGAGTGTTTTCACTGGCCTGGCTTGGGGCATGTGACTGTTCCTGACTCAGCCACTATGGCTGGGGAAGGGGTGCTTTCCCTGACCAGACTCGCATCATGAGCTCACCTTCAGAGTCAGGAGGTAGACTTAGCTCCACTTGGACTGAGATTAGGGAAGGCTGGGTCACCACAAGAAAATTAGGTGCTGTTACCAAAAAGGAAAAGCAAACTGCATGATATTTACCACTGGGCTACCCAAGAGTAGATGAGGACAACTGTAATAGTATCCCTATTATCAGATGGAAAAGGAATAATGGAATTAAAATACCACCATTTTACAGCCCCCACTGATGAACACATTATGCATTAATGACTGCTAACCCCAGAAAGAGAGACGATCAGGCATTGTGTTCCCCCTGTAGTCTTGCCAAAGAGATAAATCTGAGTCCAGTCCGGTCTGGTGCTGGCCTCCACCTTGCAGGCAGTACCCAGGACAGTGGGACGTAGTGAGCCGCACCACCAGTGTGCAATCAGCAAAATCCAGACTGCGGGAATCAGCACAAGTCAAATGGCTTGGGTTCTTCCACAGAAAAACTGAAAGGAAAAGCGAGAAATGACAAGAAATGTGTAGAGTAAAATAAATTTAAATAACATCAAAGTTTCTTAAATGGTCAAAGCTAAAGAGTGTTGTCTGGGGATGCACATTTGGATTAAAAAACAAACAAACAATAAAAAATACTTAAAAATGCAAGGAATAACTGTGATAAAGCCCCCCCTTTCCAAATAGGCTGTGCAAAAATAGAAAAATGGAAACATTTTTAAATGCAAGGAAATGATTATTATAGAAGTTGGGTAAGGGGACCGTGATGGGGATAAGCATTTATATGGGCTTCTGGGGTGGCCAGTGAAGCTCTGATTCTTGGTGGTGGTTGCACGTGTAGGTGTCTGTCTTAGAATAAGAATAATTATGTGTGGTTTCTACACCTGTGTTTCAAACAAACCGATTTTCAAAGTGAGGCGGGCAGGATGGATGGGGCATGCAAATGCACCTCGTGTCGGTTAGAGGTACATAAACTAATACCTGAGGGCTCTCCTGCTGAGAAAGTGGCCTTTAGGTTGAGACTTGAAGGAAGAGTCCAAATTGACCAAGAGATGGTGAGCGCAAAGGAAGGTAGCGCTCCAGGCCAAGGGAGCTGCATGTGCAAAGGCTGGTAAAAACATGGCGCTTAGAAGCGTGACGAGAGATGAAGCTGAGAGATGGACCCACCCTGACTGCAGGGTGCTTGTAAGCTGTGTATAAGATTTGGGACTCTGTCCTAAGAACAACAGGATGCCCAGTGCACATATTGTCCTAAGGGACAGGCTTTTTATTTGGAAATTTAAAATATACCCAAAAGTAGAGAATAGAATAATGAACCCTCTTATACTCATCATCAGTTTCAATAATGTTTTTCCAGTTTTATTGAGCTATAATGACATATAGCATTTATTACTTTAAAGTGAACAACATAATGATTTGCTATATGTGTGTGCAGTCTACCCTTGAACAAGTTGGGGTATGAGGCCCTGACCCCCAAGCAATTGCAAATCTGCATATAATTTTTGACTCAAAAAGCTTAAGTTGGGACAGCCATTTTATTTTATTTTATTCTTTTATTTTTTTATTTTTTTGAGGGCAGTGTCACTGGCCCTCATATGTGGGACCTGAACCGGGGCCACTGGCTTTCCAAACCAGCACTTAACCGCCACGCCCCTCGGCCGGCCCAGGGCACAGGCATTTTAAATAATCGTTCTGCTCCCAGTGTGGAGACTAGATTAGAGGGGGCAGGAGTAGATGTCGGAGGCTGTTAGGGGGCTGATACAGGTAGGAGGCTGTCACAGTTGGCCAGTCTAGATAAGATCTTAGCCTGACCCAGGTTGGTAGCAATAAAGAATGTAAAGAAAGGGACAGATTTGAGAAATATTTGGACAGTAGAATTGACAGGATTTGGCGAAGGGGAAGTCAAAGGCTTTTGGCTTGGGCAACTGGGTGGATGACAGTGCATTTTCTGAGATAGGGAATGCCAGTGGAAGAGTGGTTTAAAGGATAGAGGCTGTTGTTACACTTGAGGTGCCTGAACCTCTGCACTCAGGCAGAGATCTCTGGCAGGGAGCTGGATGGAGAGATCTGGGCATCCAGGTGAGCCACCTGGGCTAGGGCACAGACATGGTGGTCATCTGCAGAGACAGTCAGAGGAGCCACGGGACTGGATGAGCTCCCCGAGGAACACAGTTGAGTAGAGGGCCTAGGACAGAGCCCTGGGATGCCAGCATTTAAGGGGTTAGGATGGGTGTTGGAACTGGTGAAACACCAAGAGCAAGCAGCCAGCCAGGTGGGAGGCAACCAAGCGCATGTGGAGTCCAGAGGCTAACGGAATGGAGGACGTGGACAGCAGAGTGTCAGCAGGGTGAGGTGCTGCTGAGAGGTCTTGAGATACAAGGACAGAAACGGCCTGCAGGATTCAGTGGCATGGAAATCACAGTGATGGTGGAGCCAGCGTGTTGGGAGTGGTGAAGGTGGAAGCCAGAGTAGGGTGGGCTGGAAAGCGGAGGTGGACGTGGGGAAATGGAGAGGCTGGCGGTGAAGGGAAGAAAGAGGACCCAAGGGTAGAGGTCCACGGGGTTAAGGGAAGTCCTTTAGTTTTGTGTTGTTTGCAAAGAAACGAGATCCTTTTCCCAGTGTTCTTCGAGTGGAAACTGGAGAGAGACAGAGAGAGAGAGAGAGAGAGAGAGAGAGAGAGAGAGAGAGAGAGAGAGAGATGGAATATGCAAGAGAAAGAAGAGGGGAGGCCTCTAGAGCCAGGATTGTTAAGATCAAATGAGGGAACACATGTAGCAGTGAGTTGTGAAGTAAAGCATGGTGCCAGCAGCAGGTGACGGTAAAAACAAGACCAATAATACTATATGACAAATGGCCCCAGAAATGAATGTCTTTGTGGGTCCCCAGGAATGGGTTGGGAGTCCCTCCTTTTGCAGCCTCTGTGAACAATGGTGCGAGGTCACTGGGTAGCCAGGATTTGGCAGCAGCCTCGGGCTGGGGCTGAGACAGGGATATTTTTTTCTTCTGTAAAGTAGAAGGCTTTTCCCCTTTCTTCTGTATAATCACAGATCATTCAGTGCTTATAGAATTCTTTCATGTCATTTTGTTTAATCCTGGGGAGGTGGGAAATTTTGTTCTCATTTAATAGGTAAGCAGCCGAGGGACTAACTAACTTGTTCACCATCAAACCACAAGTTCAGTAGAAGAGTCAGGACAAGAATGTGGGCCTCATTGTTGGGTCTAGTGGTGGTTCCGTGGAAAACCCTGCCAGTGTGAAGGGGTGAGGTGAGCCGGGTTCAGGCGCTGGCTCCCCGGCTTTCCCGTCTGCAACCTTAGCACATCCCTTAACCACCTGGCGCCTCAGGTTTTTCTCTGTGACATCCAGGCCTCTCCTTTCTTCATCCCTGCCTTCCCGTTCACTGCAGGCCTGGGTTGCCAGCTATGAGAGACCCCGAATGAACGCCAACTCCCTGCTGGCCAGCCCCACGGGCCTCAGCCCCTACCTGCGTTTCGGCTGCCTCTCCTGCCGCCTCTTCTACTACCGCCTGTGGGACCTGTATAAAAAGGTGAGGCCACCGTGAGGGTGGCACACCCCGCCCCCAGTGCTGCCGAGGGGACCAGGGCCTTCTGGGCCACTCGGTCACCCTGAAAGGGCCTTCCCTCTGGCCCTGGACGTGGGGACTGGGCTGTGGGACCTGGAGGCACTTTAGTGTGTGTATAGTCAGAGAAGGTGGGGAAGAGTCCACATGCAAGAACTGGTATAGCTGGGCGCAGCCCAAACGCTGATCTGCATAGAATCCAGGTTGTCAAGTAGAGCAGGACAGGCAGAAAAGCTGTCAGGCTGTGCCCTGGAGGTGACAGGTCAGGGTGGGGGGCAGGGAGGGCCAGGTGGACCCCGTCCTCAGCTGAATAGCACAGTGGCCCTCTATGGGGCAGTGGCCACAGCATTGGAAGGGGGAGTCCAGGAGTGGCTGTTGCCCATCTGTGAGGAGGTGATGACCGAGGGCTACAGGCAGGGCCGTGCCATACGGTCCACGGGCAGATATCCCTGTGGTAATGGCTTCACCCCCAGACTGCGAGAAGGCAACACACCACCTCTTCCTGTGTCTGTGCTGTTTCACATTTCCCTCCTCTTGCCAATATCAGGATTCTGTGGCATGAGGTGGTTTTGCCAGCTTGGTGGGTAATTTTGTGATTTTAGGCAAATCAGTATTTGCCTGGAGGTCTGATCTCTTAATTCTGTCATGGCCTCAGATCCAGGCTGTTGTATGAAACTTACATAACCAAAATCTAAAGTGAGCACTTTTTATGCTTAATGTTGGGGGAAATCCCTTTGACATTCTAGAAAGTAGAGCCAGACAAGGACCCTTGAGGACAAGGATCATGACCCAGTCTGGGGAGTTTGGTCCCAGTGCAGAGTGCAGCAGTGACAACTCTTTCCACTCACTGCCCACCCCCCTACAGCCATTGTCATTGCTCAGAGAAGGGCACAGCAGGGGCCTGGGGCTTCAGCCTGTAGGCACACCGTGTCCCTTCTTCTAGGGGCAGCCCCTCCACATGTCTAGGGGCTTTGGAGCCACCAGGTTCATGGCAGCGCGCAGCTCCACAGCCCTTTGTGGGAGGGGCCCGAGTGACATGATCCTGAGAGCTGGGTCAGCGTTTATATCCATGTGCTCTTCCCACCCCCAGGTGAAGCGGAACAGCACACCTCCCCTCTCCTTGTTTGGGCAACTCCTGTGGCGAGAGTTTTTCTACACGGCAGCCACCAACAACCCCAGGTTTGACCGCATGGAGGGGAACCCCATCTGCATCCAGATCCCCTGGGACCGCAACCCCGAGGCCCTGGCCAAGTGGGCCGAGGGCAAGACAGGCTTCCCTTGGATTGACGCCATCATGACCCAGCTGAGGCAGGAGGGCTGGATCCACCATCTGGCCCGGCACGCCGTGGCCTGCTTCCTCACCCGCGGGGACCTCTGGGTCAGCTGGGAGAGTGGGGTCCGGGTGAGTACTCTCTCAGAGGGAAGCTGGTCTGTACCCTCTTGTCAGGCCTTGCCCCGGGCAGCGCCCTCTGGGTTGGGGGTTGGGGTGGGATCCCTGGGTCTAGGAGATCCCCTCCAAATCCTCCTTGCAGGCTCAGAGGGCTTAGATGGGCATTTCCAGCAGAAGGGTTTTGGCTCTTTTCTCCACAGGGCGTGTGGTGACTTGGGGAGAACCATGGCAGCAGGTCCCCAAGTAGGCTGATTGTCTCACCCTCCCCATCTAGGTATTTGACGAGCTGCTCCTGGATGCAGATTTCAGCGTGAACGCAGGCAGCTGGATGTGGCTGTCCTGCAGCGCTTTCTTCCAGCAGTTCTTCCATTGCTACTGCCCTGTGGGCTTCGGCCGCCGCACGGACCCCAGTGGCGACTACATCAGGTGAGCGAGCAGACCAGGCTCTGGCTTCTGACCATTGTGGCCTCCTCCTAGTATGGGAAGCCCTTAGCCCTTGAAAGGAGGGTCCCAGTATGCTGATGGGTTGTCTGGTGTGTATGTTTCAGGCGATACCTGCCCAAATTGAAAGGGTTCCCCTCTCGATACATCTATGAGCCCTGGAATGCCCCAGAATCAATTCAGAAGGCAGCCAAGTGCATCATCGGTGTGGACTACCCACGGCCCATCGTCAACCATGCTGAGACCAGCCGGCTCAACATTGAGCGAATGAAGCAGATTTACCAGCAGCTCTCTCGATACAGGGGACTCTGTAAGAAGCCACCACTGCCCCGCCATCCCCTACCTCACATGCCTGCGGGTCCTGAAGGTGTAGATGGGGGCTTCCAGATATTTGCCAAGGGAGACTTGAGTGCTAACTCCCACTACACGGGACAGTGCAGGCTGGGCTGGATTGGGCCCCTGAGTAGGTGTGGCCAGTGGGAAGAGATGGAACATCAGTGTCATGGCCTAGCATCCCCCCACCACCCGCCCCACACACCTGGTTTTCACCTGCCCTGCAGCTCGCTGCAGTCTGGGAGAGCACATCCTGATTGCTCCCCTGCCTTTCTCCTAGGCCTGCTGGCTTCGGTCCCTTCCTGTGTGGAAGACCTCAGCAACCCGGTGGCAGAGCCCAGCGCCAGTCACACTGGGAACATAAGCAGTGCAGGTGAGTAGCAGCTGGCCTGCCTTGGCCGGTGCCCATCCCAAGGGCACCCCAGAACTATCACCACTTTCGTCACTGAAGGCTGAGAACAAAGCCCCATGGAGCTTATATTCCACCTGATGGAGCAAGATAGTAAAGAAACCACGCAGATCGTTTCAGATAGCAATGCTTTGGGGAAAACAAAATTGAGTGACCTGATAAGAGAGAGGCTGAAGAAAGGAGGTTCTTTGGATGACTTTAGAATGGAGTAGTCAGAGAACGCCCTTCTGAGAAGGGACCCAAGGAGTGAGCAGAGCCAGCCTTCCCAAGAACTATGGGAGGAGCATTCGCAGCAAAGGGAAAGCAAGGAAAGGCTCAGAGACGGGAATGAGCTAAGCCCACTCAGGCCAGTGTGCCTGGCCTGGCCCGAGTGAGGAGCTAGAATGGGAGGGAGATGAGGATGAGACAGAGCAGGAGTAGCATCGCATAGGCTCACTGTCCGCGAGGACTCAGAGAAGGCACTGACGGGTGGTCAGCGAGGCGGAGGCGTGATCTGATTCCTGTCTTACAAAGCGCATTCTGCCAGCTGTGTGGAGGGGACAGTATGGGCAAGAGTACAGGGAGTTTAGAATGGAGGTAACTGCATTTGTCAGGCAAGCAATGGCAGCACTGCTTGGATGGTGGCTGGAAAGAGGGAGAAGCAGACAGATTTGCCGCATTCTTAGCCTCTTCCCTGGGTGCTGGGATCAGTAAAGTGAGACTGGCAAGAACTCCAGGGGGGTTTCCAGTTTGCCCAGGGAGGCTGGCTTCGCAGTTAAGGGTGCTGCTTATTCCAAATTCAGGAGGCCCAGCCAGGGTTGCAGGGGGAATGCCTGACCTTCAGAGCTAGGACAGCAGACAGGCCAAATCATCTCTGGCCTGACGCCCGTGGGATTTGGCGCCCAAAAGCTGGCCCTGCTGCCAGCAGGCCTGGTCGTACTCTCCTTGGACATTTCCAGGCAAGGTCACTGCTGAAAGGAAGGCGGGGAGGCAGGTGTGAGGAGCTGCATGCAGGCATGGCATTGATGAGCAGGCTCCCTGCCCCCTAAAGAGCTGCCGCTGCACAGTGCTGGGTCACGTGGGCTCTCTGCACAGCCTGTGACACTTTGGCCTGCTTCCCTACAGGCCCAAGACCACTACCCAGTGGCCCAGCATCCCCCAAACGCAAATTGGAAGCAGCCGAGGAGCCACCTGGTGAAGAACTCAGCAAACGAGTCAGGGTGGCTGAGTTGCCTGCCCCAGAGCTGCGGAGCAGGGATGTGTGAGAGTGAGTGACAGCAACTTGGATTCAGCCTCGGGGGTGGGGGTGGGGGGGAGAGGCGGGCGCAGGTTTGGGAAACTACTGCCCTTCTAGCTGGAGGTTAAAACCCAGCAAACTCCATTAAAACCTGGTGGGGACTGCATAATATTTTAGGACTTCAGCTAAAAAATTCTATCATTCTGACTTCTATACTTTCTAAATTTTAAAAGGAAATTTAAAAGTAAAGCCCTTTCTTTCTGTGTCAGTTAAGGGGGAAAAATGGAGGGTGGGGGGATGCTCTTTCTACTTACCAAAGTGAGTCAAATCCGACAAAAAGAAAGCAGATACCCGGATGTGGGAGAATTGGCCCTGTGGGGTCTGAGGATGTTGGAGGCCCCTCAGCCATTGCCCGGACAGGCTGTGTTCTGTAGGCAGGCCAGCGGAGGGCAGCACTCACCTTCATAAGAGAGGCTCACTCAGCCCATCCCACCTAAGGACCAGCGGACCCCAGCTCCCCATCATCTTTCTCTGCTTCTTACAACCACGCCACCAATTCTCAGCTTTCTTATGGCTTTGGCTCTGTGCCTCCCTTTCAGCGCTCATCTTTCTTAGAGGCCCCTGAATGTTATTTAAAAAACAAAAACAAAAAACTGGCGCTCCCTTCCCTAGGGCAGGAAGGGCCTTTTATGCGTTTCTTGGAGAAATATAAATTACTGAGTTATCATCTCAGGCTGTTCCTTATGTGCCATATCTGTGTCATGAGATTGGAGGGTGATTTTCTCCATGGAGCCAATTGTTTCTTTTTCCAAACCCTCCACTTCAGGGCAGGTTTGAGCATCTAGGCTGGAATGCAGGTGAGGCAGACTGTTTGATGTTGTGTTCCTTACCCTGTCACACTCTGTCAGAGACATTGCTGATGGACAGATTTGTGCTGTTGAGTTGTCGGAAAAGTCATGACATATTTTTTCTATGGTTTTCTTTGCAAAAATGCGTCATGACTTTTCCGACCACCTCAATATCTTGTTCTAGGAGCACTGGCAAGCTTAGACACTGCTGTCCTAGTTATCAATTAGCTCTGTGACACTAAGCAAAATTCATTCTGTCTGGCAAACCTGGAACTTACCAAGCTGATATTCTGACTTTCAGGTGAGCCGACCAAAGAACAGAGAGGTTAAATGTCTGGGTCAAGGTTGCTCAGTAAACTAATGGCATTGAATTCAGCATGAAATTGTTGCCAACAGGTGTGTGAAGAAGGGAAGCATAAGATGTATAAAATGTGATATGATACGTATCCACAAGGATTTAATAGTCTGCTTAGAAAAAGAAGACAAGTAATCTCTGATTCCTAGACAGATGATACAGACCCTACAGACTTATCACACAGCAGCTATTGGTGGGCTGGAGTGATCAGGGGATGCAACAAAGAAGTTTACACTAGGGGGCCTGAAGATGAATTGGATTTTGGCAACAAGGGGACATTTCAGACAAGAAAAACAGCGTAATTACGTGATGTTGTACAAGTTACCTAACTATGAGATTCGGTTACCTCACCTATAAATTAGATTGTTGTTGCAAAGATTAAATGATTAAATATAAGTGTCAGGTAGGAATGTGTGAGACTATTAGGAGTAAAAACCTGACTACTGTATCTGAAATAAATAGGGATTTATTTTCTTACCTAACAAGAAGCTCAGAGCTGGGCGTTGCTGGTTTGGGTTTGGTGGCTTAACACTGTCAGCCGTGTTCCTGAGATTCCCTTGCTTCGGAGCCTCCAGGTCGCTGCCATAGCTTCAGCCATCAATTCCTCATGCAAAGCAGGAAAGAGAAGGAATAGCGGAGACAGCTGCACTCATTCATTCGATAAACATGTATCAAGGGGTCACAATTTCCCAGACACTGTTGTAGGTTGTGAACAAGACTGACAAAGTCCCTTTCCTCTTGGATGCATCTTAGTGGGAGGAGACAGACAATAAACAAATACATAGGTCATGAGGCCATACGTGGTATGAAATAAAAATAAAGTTGGGTAAGAAGATAGAAAGTAAAGGTTGGGGCACAGTGGAGGTTGCAGTTTTACACTATAAAGGATGTCAAGGGGTGCCTTTCTTCCTTTTTATCAAGAAAATAAACACTTTGCCTGCACCCCTCCCCCAGCTTTTCACATTGGTCTCATGAACTGAGTCATAAAACCACACCGGGCTCGTCAGGCTTGGTTTAGACTAGTTGGTTTTCCAACTTAGTGAGCAGCAGAATTCCCTTCAGAATTTGTTAAGCCACAGATGGCTGTGCTGCACCCACAGAGTTTCTGATTCAGTAGGTCTGGGGTGGGACCTGAGAATTTGCATTTCTGACAAGTTTCCAGCAGTTGATAATGCTGCTGTCCTGGGACTGTGCTCTGAGAATCACTGACTTAGACCAATCATGATCCATTGTCTGGACCAGGCCCATGACCCACTGAACAAAATCTGGATTGTGTTAGCCAGGAAGCGTGGACACTGACCGGCAGCTAACAGTGTCTACTGAATACACCAGACACTTAGCCCAGTGCCTGACTCATAAGATCCTAAGTACCCAGCAAATGGTAGCTATTATGGATTGTGTTATTGTTTTAGAAGAACATAAGGTTATAGATGGGTCTGATCATGGAGGGCCTTAAATGTCAAGCAGATGAGTCCTTCGTATGCTCTCTGGCAGCTAAGGAGCGCTTTGGAACAGGGGAATGAAATGATCAAAGTGGCATTTTGGAGAGATGAACCAGGCATTGGGCTGGGACCTGCAGAGGAACCGGGTGGGGTGGGGGTGGGGGGAGACGGCCAGCTGAGAGGCTGCAGCAGTGGTTCCAGGTGGTTATGGCAAGGATGCAGAGGTCAGCGCCTATCTCTTGCCTCGTAGTCCAGGAGATTGGCCATCAGCCTATTGGGGCTTTAAGGAATGCCTCTCAAGGTTTACTCTGCCCTTCATCATGGCTAATTGGCTGAAAGTGGGGACCAGGAGGTCAGAAGACAACACCGACTGGGGAAAAACACTTGTGTTCTCTGGATACCCTGAGAGAACAGAGTGCACCTGTGTTTCACCGTATGCTGCTGGTGGCACCTGGCTAACAGTTTTCAGCACCCTCATCTGTAAAACAGTGATAATAGCATTTTGTCACCTGCCCTACCCATCGAGCATACACATTAGGGAAAGAAAATGAGAAACCACATGTGAAAAGCCTTTGAATAAGTAAAAAGCACCAGGCAGATGAAATCACATTACCATCTTGCACATGCTTCTCAGGGTTTCTTTGTGTTACTGTTTCTTCAGTCGGAGCCCGCACACTGGCTAAGTGGACCACAGGGCCACTGCCGTGTGGCCGAGGCTGATAGGGCATCACACTGAGCTCCTCCCTGTCCATTTCAGTTGTGTGACCTGGGGCAGGACACACAATGTTCTGAGCTATAAGGTGTGAATAATCATTCCTTACCAGCCCGAAGGCTCCATCCTGGACCTTTTGAGGCCCCATTTAGCTGTGAGCTTTATAGTTTTGTGACTGTTTTTTCTAACTCCTCAGGCCTGTGGCAGTTCACTGGGCAGACAGTTTAAAGTGATCTTATGGGAAAACGTGCCCTCATATCAGGAGGCTCCATGCTCACCTTAGCCCCACACCAGTGCCTGTTCTGCATTTGGCTTTATTGTACAATGTTCACCAAACTGAAAAAGAAGCCAGCTCCCAAATAGCTATCCTTTCAGCTGCTATCCCATGATCCCTAGAGCTGCTGACTGCTCAGGATTCCATTAGCCTCAATTGCATACAGATTTTTCTTATTGGTCCAATTATTTTACTATCCGGGGAGCAGCTCACGTGATCCATTTGCCCTTCTGCTGGTACACAGTGATGTGTTGAGAGAGAAGCTGCAAATAGGGCTTCTGGAACACAAAAGGTTCATTGCCAAGGATCACCCCCCCCACACACACACACACACACACACACACACACAGTTCCCCAGAGCTTGGGGTTAGCCCTGGGGCTTCACTGAGGAAAACCTGACTCTGGGAATCTCTTAGTTGCTTTTTTGCCCCCTTTTAGTGGTAGAGCCTCTTTACAAGTGAAACAATGTGTGAAAGGCACTAGGAGTCTAAAATGGTTCACAGCAGAAGCGGAGGCAGCATGGGATTCTAAAGGGAGCCCGGGTTTACACTCAAGTCGATAAGTGGCTGCGCCCCGTCCTGCCGCTCACTGCCTGGGAGCCTCCACACAAGTTGCTTCACCTCTCGGTTCCCAGTTCCTGACCTGGAAATGAGAAGCTGGGATTCAGTGTCCCGGTGCCCTTTCCCTGGCATTTACTCAGTAGCTGTGGACTGACTGAGGTCCTCCCACCTTTGCTGTATGATTCGTATGGTACAGGAAGGGTATGGACGGGCTTAACACAAGGAACGAGACTGAGCTGGAGAGCTAGCTTTGTACCCCATCCAGGCCCACTGCACCTCTGTGCTTCCCTGCTCCCAACTTGGGAGCTGGTAGCAAACTCTTAAGTTCTTGGGCACTGTGCCTCGCCCGGTGTGGTGGGGAGAGGGTGACAGCGGAGACTCGGTTACAGGCTCCAGGCAGGTTCTTCCAGACCTTGAGCTGGCTTGGTGCCCTTCGCGGACACTAAGCCCATGTGGGCACGTTATCCACACACCTCACAGGCTTGGGTGGGAGAAGGGTGCACTTACCGATTTGGGTTTCTTGTTAGTGTCCGGTGCACAGGAAAGGGTGTGAGGGCACAGGTACCCAGGGGCAGCCTAACAGTGCGCTCACTGACTGAGGGAGGCAGTCATTAGTTTATTTTATGTTCCAGCTGCTGCTGTGTTTCTTGCATTAATGACAGCTTGAGAGAGTTGGACAATCCAGAGATTGATTTTTCAGCGCATGTTTGATGAGTTGAGTTTTCCTCTGGTGCCCCTCCCCTGCCTGTTCTTCCCTTTCCTGCTGCTCTCATTGTTTTCCTGCAAGGTCTTGTTTGATTTGCCCCGCCCCCCTTTTCTGCAGACTTATGCCATGCTTGAGAACACGGGGACTGTCTAGTTGGTTGCTGATGAAGCACCTTGAGTAACTAGTGAACAGGCCTTGGACTAGCTTTGGAGTCAAAGGAAGCTAGTTATTCCAAACCTTGGTTTACTGTGCTTGTGTTTTTGAACCCGTCATAGAGGGACTTGGGTCACTGGGCTTATCTGAGGCCAGACGCTGCCACCTCCCTTCATGAACCGGCCCCATAGGTGTCATGCTGAGTCTGCATAGCCACCTGAGTGCACCTCACCCCCTTATCTTCTAAGCTTAGGCATCGGTTCTTCAACCCTTTTGGGCTTACCCATGCTTTGGAGAGTGTGATGAAGGATGGAGCCTCTCCCCAGAAACTGGTACCCATTCGCACAGAACTTCAGGGCCTCCGTGGACTGCCCCTTAAGCCTCTCCTTGGACCCCTAAAGGAACCCCAGAGTAAGAGCCCTTGTGCTATGAACCGTCAAGCACTCTGTGTCTTCCCCATGCCTGAGAGTGGAGAAAACACAAGAAACAGAGGCCTCGGGTAGGAGTTCGCTCTGGCGTCCTCTCCAGTCCGCAAGTTGCCGGTTTCAGAAGAGTAGCCGTCTCTGGCTCAACAGCAGCGGCCAGAGAGACGTGTGTATAAAACACAGATCGCAGTCAGCACGTTTCAGTAAACATATATACACTTTACTAACATGTTTGTTTGTAGGGAAAATATACGGCTAATTATTGTACAAGCTTAAATGGGAAAATTGTTGTATGTAATACCCATCTTAAAGAATGAGGCACTCAGTACTGACCTACACAGGTGTCCACTCCTCCGTTTGCTCTTTATTTTACCCAGCTTCTAGATACATTCTCTGATGATAAGATTGTCTTCAGACCTAACATTTGTCTTAAAAGGGCTGCATGTATCAGACCAATTTTAAATTCCTGACTCCAATGTCTTTAACCCTTGGCAGCATTTCCCCTTTTTTGTTAACATCTGAGCTTCCATTTATGCTGCTCAGATAGATATTAGTCTTCATACCACTGTGTTGTGTTGAATTTCTTTTTATATCCTCTTAAAAGTCTCAATGAGAAATACCATAACATAGAGATTGCTCAGTGGTAAACATATAGGTTTTGGCATCAGACAGACCTGGGTTCCCGTCTTGGTGCTGCCACTTTTGAATGCTGCAGTCTTGGGCAACTTATTTATCCCCTATGGCTTCAGTTTCCTCATCTGTAAAAACTGAGGCTATATCTTCAGGGTTAATGGGGTCACAAGCTGTATTAGTTTGCTCCAGCTGCCATAACAAAGTACCACAGACTGGGTGACTGAAATGGCAGACACTTATTCTTTCACAGCTCAGGAGGTGAGAAGTCTGAGATGGAGGTGACAGCAGGGTCGGTTCCCTCTGCGGCCTCTCTCCTTGGCTTGCACACGGCCGCCTTCTCCCTGGGTCTCCCAGGGCCTTCCCACTCTCTCCTTCTTATAAGGACACCAGTCATGTGGGCTCAGGGCCCACCCTTATCACCTCACTTCATATGAATGGTCCCTTTTAAGACCCTATCTCCAAAAACAGTTACATTTTGAGGCACTGGGGGTTAGGACTTCAACATATGAATTTGGGGGGTGTGGTGGGGCACACAATTCAGCCATAACACTAGTGTGTAGTACCTGACCCATCATAGGCTCAGTCAGCCTTATTTTCTGCTGCGCCAGCATTTAAACTGTACAAACTGTTAACGGAACGCTGCGAGTCTCTGAGCGCTCACGGACCCATGAGACCTATTTAAACAGGCAGCCCAGCATTAAGATGGGCCTACCCTAGCCTCTGTTATCAGGCGTGAGGCCACTTCTTCTCCCTTCCCCACATTCAGGATGTTATAAATCTCTAAAATGAGTCATCCCCGTGTCTCCTTTCCTCCCCTCAATCTCCCAGCACACTGCCAGGGTTCTTTTATCTCTATGTGGAAATTTCTAAACTCAATCACTGCCTTCATCTTCAAAATTACTGGTCCCGGCTGGCATCCCTTCCAGCCATTTTTTCCTGGCTCTCTATCTCTGGCAGCAGCCGCTCTGCCTTGATTCCGAAACTGCCCTTGTCATATCTGAGCAAGTGTCCCCCAGGGCCTCCTATGAGCCTCCCATGACCTCTCCCACCTTCTCCGCTGCCCTCAGCCCTCAGCACAGGAGGCCCAGAGGGTCTGCGCAGGGGAGCACTTGTTCTGCGTCAGCACCTCAGAGGACAGTGTTCAGTCACCCGGTGGCATCCCAGCAACAGCCTTGTCCCCAGGCACTGTGGCATATGCAATTCAGTCTAGGTTCATCCCAGTTCCCGGTCTGAGCGTCCCCAGAGAAGCAGCCAGAGGAGCTGTGTCCCTGGGCAACTGAGCAGCCATCTGAATGCTCCTTTTTGCACTTGTTTTTCTCTTTCAGCTGCAGCACTTTGGCTCCATGAGCAAAGCCTGGATGCCCAAGCAGCCACCATGGCAGCAGAGCACAACCTGCAGAAAAGCTGATCACTGACAGAGATGGAGCGAACGTGCGCGCGCGCGTGTGTGCAGAGGAAGGAGTGGTGTGCCTATTTGCGTGTGCATGCATCTGTTTACACTCTTGTGATTCTGAACGCTGCCTAGGCTGGAGAAGTACCTATAGCAGCTTCACCTCAGCCTTCAGACACCAGGCTAGAGGTTATGGCCATGACTTGCAGCCACAACCTGTCCCTGCAATTCAGCTGCCCACTGAATGGAAGAGCGGTAGGGCCCTCGCTGGGCTTCTGGCATCTACCCCTCCCCCAGCTCTCCTTCCCTCCCTCCCTCCTCTCATCAGACCAAGGAGCAGGAGGGCAGCATGTCTGGCTCCTGTCCAGAGGATGGGATTCTAAAGGCAGCCATCGCCCTTCTGAGTTCCTCCTGACCCTGGAGGCTGAGCAGGCTGGAGTGGACGAGATGCCTTCCAGTCACCTGGCCTGGCTTCTTTCTTATTTACAAATTCCCTGCCATTGGGTCCTGCAGCCCCTTCCTTAGGCATCTGGGACAGAACAGGAGGCTGTGGACAGATCTGAAAACTCTCTCCCATCATATGGAAGTACCAGCCCTGTATGCATGGTACTGTAGATGGTAGCCTAGGAAGTACATCCGTCCACCTTTTTGGGCTTAAAACCTAAGGTTGGGAATAGAATCCCAGCTCTTACTGTTCCTTCTGCAGAAGCTGAGAGCCAGCCCCAGAGCTGACTGTGGAGACCCAGGGCCTCCACCAGCAGGAGGCCAGGTTCCTGGCTTTTCTGGCCATACTCCAGGGCACCGCAGTGCTGCCATTGAGTTCAGCTGACACCCAGCCAGGGAAGCCACTCCAGCCTGTATTCTGTAGGCTTCCAGAGCCTGCTCAGGACTGGTCAGCATCCAGGCTGCTGTGTCAGCTCTGCCAGTAGCTGGACCCCAAGGACCCAGGCAGGTGGATTCGGTGGGGACTGCCAGGCACAGCTGGGAAAGGTCCAGGTAAAGATACCACTCAGCACACTAACCCTTCCAAAGTAGCCGGTGGGAGGTTCGACCCGGAGAAGCCAAGGTCTGACATTCCAGGAATGGCCTGTGCCTCCCACCTCAACCCTCCCACTGTCAAAGGCCCGTGTTGAGAAAGACACAATGAAAAGAAGGACTGTGTGGTCAGCTGCAGCAAGTCTTCCTCCCACCCTGTGGCCTGCATTTGAGCCACAACGTGTGCGTGTGTGTGTGTGTGTCAGTGTGTGTCAGCTACATGCGCGCGTAGCTGAGAGGCTAATTCCTCTTCGGATTTCTGTCCTCACATGTAACGTTAAGCTGGCCCCTGGGCCTTCTCCTCTCTACCTCCCTGTGACCTTTCCTAGCCTTAGAGCCCCAGCCTCATCCTTCACTGCCCTCTGTCCTTGGACCAGAACCTGGGGTCAGGCCTCTGCCTCCGTCAGCTGTCCAGCATGTTGACAGGCTTCTTCCTGAGATGTCCTCAGGTGTGCCCAGCTAGAGAGCTGCCTTTAGAGTTCAACT
Organism: Aselliscus stoliczkanus; assembly: GCA_033961575.1. Taxonomy (NCBI): domain Eukaryota; kingdom Metazoa; phylum Chordata; class Mammalia; order Chiroptera; family Hipposideridae; genus Aselliscus; species Aselliscus stoliczkanus. Next base: position 122,449,983 of record CM066736.1, read on the forward strand.
GTTGTTACGTTTGTCACCCTCACTAGAAATGTCCTATAATTATCTGGGGGGAGCAGGGCACAGGTGATGGTGTGTATTTGAAGCACTGGGTTGGGGACTTCCCTGTTCCCTTAGCCCCAGCCAAGAGAAAGAGAATTGGGGACCATGGCCACAAGGAGAATAGAGCAAGCCTGGGAGGGCTGGTCTGAGGAACTGGGAAGGCCCGAGGGCTTTAGCCAGAGTCAGTATTTACTAGCAGCGCCTTCAGATTCCAGGATGAGTCCCTTTCCGTGCCTATTCAGTGATGATTCTCTTCCCTAAGGTAAAAGCCAGACCACTTACCCCTACGTCACCATCCCTGGAATGCTGGCCCATTCCCAGTGGAATGGAGCGGTCCACTTCTGGAGTTAGGAGGGGTGAGGAAAGGGTGCATCCAGTAGCCTAGAGCTCCACGATGGCTTCGCACCTCCCCTCTTCTGGCCCAGGTGCCCCTGGGGCTGCCATAGAGCATTGCCCCAAATCCTGATCCAAGGGCCAACATGGGGAAGAGATGATCACAGGCAAAATGCACTTTATACAGAAATTTTTCTATTGCTGGGAAGGTGTGTTTCTCCCACAGTTTGTGAATATTCACTTGTTTCATAAATGTCTGATCCTCTGAACAAAGCTGTGCTGTTGTCAATCTTGTGGAAAGTCTGGGGAGTGGTGTCAGTAAGGGGGAGCCTGAATGAAGCCTTGGGCCAGCCAGACCGTTTTGGTTCTGCTGGAACCAGGAGCTTGTTACCCCATCCTTGGAGGTCACGGGGGGGAGGGGGGAGAGGAGAGATGGAAGAAGGGGGAGGCTCCTAGGTGAGCAACCAGAGCTCCCCATCTTTGTCCCAGTTGGAGGTCAATCAGCCAGAATGGTATAGCGCACTCCAGGCCCAGGATGAGGGTCCTGAGTGCTGTTTGGCAGAGACCCAGCCTTTGACCCACTTAAACCCCTCCTCACCCCCAGGATGGGGATCAGTCAGTGTCAGGACCTTCTCCAGGCCTTCAATCCCTCCTTTACCTCAGCCACTTACACGGCAGCTGTGGTGCAGATGGGGTGCAAGCCTCCTGGCTCTGGCTAGGTGGTCGAGATCTGACCACAGCCAAGCCCAAGGCCCAGATGCTGACCTGGTCTCATGCCATCTGGCCAGAGAGTGACCCCTCACTGTGCACAGTGCATGGGTTTTCCTGTGAAGGTTTCTAGTCTCGGACCACTGGAAGTTAGAGCATTGTTAGCCCATACCCCAACTTCCTGTGGGAGGGGGCTCAGGCAAGGCCCAAGAATATCACATGCTGCCCTGCATAGAGTGAGAAAGAGGAAAAGGGAAGAACTTGCCGCTGGAACTCGTCTCATTCTTGGCTCTGCTTTGAAGCTCCTGATGGGTCCCCTTCCCACCAAGACCTCGTCCTGCCCTTCCCTCCTTTCTCCCGGCTTCTCTCTAACGTGGCTTTGGCTTGGCCTTGGGAGAGCTGAAATACCTTTGTTCTTGCGCAAAAGGTTCTGGAGGATGGAGTCGTCCTCCCCACCGCGCGCACACACCCCCTCGCCCCGTGACCTGAGAGGATGCTCCCTAGTTGAGAGAAGCACTCACTCCACACTGTAAGGAACAATTATTAGCCACTATGGCAAGCCTGCTTTCCTGGGAGGAAAATCCAGGCACCATCAATGCAGGTGGTTACTGTTCAGGCCTAGTGAAAAGAGCCTGAGCCAAGACAGCAGGAAAGGTAGAGTGGCCAGCCCTCTGGGCAGAAGAAAGAAGAAAGGCAGCCAAGGCCTTTGGCTCTAGGTATTGGGATGTTCTCAGCGCTGGAGCTGGGGGTTGCTCACTGCAGGGCTGGTGCCTGCAGCTCCTTTCCATATGCTATATTGAAGGAAAAGGGGGTGGCTTGACCAGTTGGCAGTCCAGGTTTGCAAATAAGGTTCCATAAGCTGTGAAACAGTTTGTTCTGCTGCTGCTTCAGAGAGAGGTGAAGGACAGGACCTGTGCGGTTCTCTCAGGTGCCCAGAAAAGCCAGTTTGGTCAGAGACTCTATGACCCACCACAGCTGGGGCCCTAACCTTGGCCAGCAGCCTGCATGTCCAGCAGTCCATGCTCTGAAAGAACTCACAGGCTGAACCCTCTTAGGGGAGAGAAGGCCAGAAAGAAACCACAGCCTGAACCTAACAGGGACAGAGGTGCTAGAGGAATTGGAAAAACCACCAAAGGAATCCCAAGAAGCAAACTGGGGGGGGGGGGGGCAGAAGGAAAGGCCCCGAGTCTTAGAATATGAGAGGCAGGCTACAGAGTGTCTGGGTGCAAAAGAAGGGTGCTCTTCAGGAAATGCAATTGAGGGATAAGTGAGAAGAGGAACAAACCTGGGAAAGTCTTGACATGAAAAAGGAGAAGCTCAGAAACAGAAGCCAGGAGGAAGGGTTCAGTTAACCATTAATAGCTATTTGGGGTTGAAACAGGGTTCGGGTCAATGTTTAGAGAGGAGACCCTCTAGGGATAGTCCTTGGGAGGGTCCCCTCAAGGTACAGGGACAGGGTGGGGTGAGACCTGGATCCCAGCAGGAGATGGGGCGTGCTCAGCCTCCAGTGACAATACAGTTGTATTACGTTGCATCCTCCCAAAAGCCATGAGAGGGACCATTATTGTCCTTACTTCACAGGTGAGAAAACCAAACCTTAGGACTGTCACATCGCTAAGAGCAAGGCCACACCACCTATTCACTAGGAGAGCCAGGCTATGATTTCACACCACCTGACTCCAAACCTGCCTGCTCTAGGAGCCCACTCCCCAGCCCCTCTCACCTTTTTCTGCCTGCCTCCACGACCTTCCCGTTCCTGCCGCCTTCTTAGTCTGCTGCGGGGGGCCAACTCGGCCTCGGGAAGAAGGGTCCCGCCATTAGTTACCTGATACTCAGGTGCTAGGCCCGGCCGGCAGAGCTCGTACTGGCACAGGGGAGGGGGAGCGCGCGGGGGGAGAGAGGAGTCAGTGGAAGGTTTAGGGCAAGGCTGGGCCAGACCCGGGGGCCGCAGGGGCCGCGGGGGCCGCGACTTCAGGACCTCGGAGAGCGCCGGAGGGGCGGGGCTCGCGGGCCCGGGGGCGGGGCGAGGGCGGGGCGCGCGAGACCCCAGCCAGGGCCCGGGGGCGCGCGCGGCGGCGCGCGCGCCCGTCCCGAGAGCGGTGTGCCGTCCGGAGCCGCGCACGGCCCTGCGCAGGTGCGCCCGCCGCTCCGCCCAGCGGGAGCCCCGCGGCGGCGGCGGAGGCCTCTGGCTGCTTCTCCGCTGCCTTCCCCTCCGCCGCCTTCGCCGCGGCCTCCGCACCGCGCTCCGCCCGGATGGCCAGGGCTGTGCGGGGGAATGGCGGAGCGAGAGAGCGGCGGCCTGGGCGGGGGCGCCGCGTCCCCGCCTGCCGCCTCCCCGTTCCTGGGGCTGCACATAGCGTCGCCGCCCAATTTCAGGTGAGAGTCCCCCGCCGCCGCGCCCCGCCCTTTAGCTCGGACTGATCTGTTCAGGCTCCCCGCTCCCCGCCACCCCAGCCTCTAACACACACCCACCACCACCCCACCCCACCCCAGACTCCGGGAACGAGAGGACGGCCTGGAGATGGAGGCTCCTCCCTGGACAGAGCCCCCAGAATCCCCCTCCGCCTCAAGTCCACACTGATAGCCTCTGCATATCCGTGGTGCAGTTCCCTCCGCCATTCCATGTCCTAGGCTCGGAGATTCTGAGCTGCAATTGGAGGAAGGGGCGCAGAGGCCACCTTCTCCCCCACTTGGAGGGCTGCAGTCTGGGTTGAGATCCCAAAGGAGGCAGGTAGGCTGAGCTTTGCCGGTGCCCAGTCCGACGGCTTCTGAATAGAGATGGGAGCAGGCTGGGGTGTCCCGCGAGTCCCAGTTTCTTGGGGCAACGGACAACCTTGGTGCAGGAAGGAGGGAGCCATGGGCCCTGCCTGGCCAGAGGGGCCTAACTCCCAGGCGTGGCATGCCCAGGATCCCCTATGGATTTGGACAAGCCCTGACCTTGTCAGGTGTGTGCAGGTGCAGAAGGCTCAGACGCAACCCAGAGATCCTAGACCTGGCTGTGGGACATGGAGCCTGGTTTGGATACCCAGAAGTAGCTGGAAACATTGAGGGGGGGTCCCCCGCAGAGGTTGTACCCAGGACCCTGATCTGAGCTCCCCTTCACCCCTCTTCCTGCCCCCTATGTGGTGTTAGGCAGTTGGGAGGTGAATTTCAGAGAAGTGGACAGTAGGTGTTGTGGGGGAAGGGTTGATGTCCCTTCCTCATAATCCTGGCCCCAGTTGGAGGGAAGGAAGAGGAGGTGTAACTGCTCCAGAGCCTGAGGACAAGTAGGCCTACATACCCCCATTGTTTCTCCATCTAATGAGCTGGCGCCTTCCCCTCTCCTGGGGCCCCCACCTCAGCCAGGCCCCAGCTGGTCTCTGGCACCAGCCCCTCTTCTGACCAAGGGGTTGCTGGCTCCGTGGTCCTCAGGTGGGCAGGGGCCCTTGTGGATCTCTAATGGCATCATCAGGACTAGAAACCTCCTCTGAGGCCCTGAGCTGAGCCTGGAAGACCCAAAGGAGAGGGACCAGATGGACGAGGCCACGCCTGAAGGCTTGAAGGCTGGGGCCTTTGTGGTTAGTGCCTCAAAGTATCGAGGCTGAGGTCTGAGACTGACCCCAGGCATGACACACTGCCTCTGTGCAGACCGTGCCTTCCTACCAGGAGGACCCTCTGCAGTGGAAGAGCATTGAGCTTGGAAGGACCTGGGTTCAAATCCTAGCACCACCACTTTCTAGCTGCATGAGCTGTGCAGGGCTTGGTCCTCTCTGAGTGCCATATGTTAGGTGAGCTAATTAATATTGATTCCTTAACGTATGTCAAGTCGTTGCTTACCAAGTGTCAGCCCTCTATGTTAGCTGGCATTTGTATAGCTCGTTGTTGTTCAAAGCGTTTTCCCAGCGCTAGCTCACTTAGCCCTCATAACCACCCTGGGGGTGGGGAACGATCTGCCCGTTTTATAGATGAAAAGATTGAGATTCAGGAAGGCAGGGTGGCTTGCCCAAGGACCAGAGGAAGTTACAGCCTGAGGCTGGACTCGAACCCAGATCTGTGTGTTCAGTCCAGTCTACCTCCAGGCCCTGCCCCTGGCCCAGAGGACAACTTTACCTCCCCTCATCTGCTTCCCAGTCCCCAGGTGACAGTGCTCTCAGGCAGGCAGGCAGATTATCATGGGCGCTTTAGTGAGAGGAGCTGACAAGGCGGATGCCAGCGAGTGAGTGCATCCAGTCCTGGCTCAGGTGGGCATGGGTGGCAGCACACCAAGGCCGAGGCGTGGGCCAGCCCTCTAGGACACCGTGGCCTGGCTGTGGAGACAAGGCCCACTGGTGGGAATAATATGAGCAGTGTCTCCAGCCCCAGCTCATTCTCCCCTCCGCCCCAGCAGCCCCGCTGCCCTTGCCCTTGTCCAGCCTCTCAGAGCCCTCAGCCCAGTTTGGTTTAACCCTGGGTGGTTACTGCTGTCTTGTAGCTCTTTGGCGGGGTCGTGGATCCAACTGGCCTGGGTTTGATTCCTGGCTTAGCCTCTTTAGCTGCATACCCCAAGACTGGGCACTTAACCCCTGAGCCTTTCTTCTTCTCCATAATGCCAGCTTTGGCCCCGGTGCAGGGCAGTCCTAAGACTTGGATGAGACAACACATGTTGACTGTTCCAAGGTCTGTGAAGCGCTGCATTCATGCAGGGATGTTGTTGTTATTATTATTACTATTATTATTATTATTATTACTATGTGTGTGCACATGCCCCCACACCACTGTCAGCTTCCAGAAGGCATCAGGAGTTAAGATATTAGGAGTTAGATATCAGGAGTTAATATCTAAACTTTGGTTTGCCCAATGCCCAGCACAGAGTAGGTGCTCAGTAATGCCTTTTTGGTGTATTATTTAATTAAGGATAAAATGGGGTACCACCCTCCTAGAGTACAGCAAATCACGGTACCTTGTCAGGGAGTAACAGTGTTAAGCGCCGACACTTGGGAAGCACTTGCTTTGCCCAGGCACCATTCTGATCACTTTCTGTGCAAGAGTTCCCACCAGAACCATATAAACAGAGTATTATTATTATTATTATTATTATTATTATTATTATTATTATTTAAGATTTTATTGGAGAATTGGGGGAGGGGAACAGTGTTGGAGAATTGGGGAAGGGGAACAGACAAGTTGTCCTTCAATCTTAGTTGTGGAGGGCGCAGCTAGCTCAGCTCCAATTCTAGTCAGCTCAAGGTGCCTTGTTCAATTAGTTGTGGGTGGGCATAGCCACCATCCCATGCGGGAGTCAAACCAGCAGCCTCCATGTTAAGAGCGCACGCTCTATCTACTGAGCCATCCAGGTAGCAGCTCAGCTCAAGGTGCCTGAGTTGAATTTTTAGTTGCTGGCGGGCCTAGCCCACCATCGGGAACTGGCAACTTTGTTGTTAGGGGCACATGCTCTCATCACCTGAACCATCCTGCCACCTGTTGGCAGCTCCGTGGCAGCCCAGCTCGGGCACAGCTCACTGGCCCATGTTGGAATCAAACCGGCAACTCTGTTGCTCAGAGTTCACACTCTTGAGCAAGTTCTTAACCAACCGAGCCACTTTGCCGGCCCCAACGGAATATTATTATTATTATCCCACTTTGCAGATGAAGAAACTGAGGCATAAAGAGGTTCGATAAGTGGCAGAGCTGAGTAGGAACCCAGGCAGTCTGATTTCAGAGCCACCCTGAAAAGAGAGTGCCCTGGGTATTGAGAGAGAGTTGGTGGAGGGGTAAGGATGATATGGACCTGGAAGGCTGGGGAACATTTGTTTGTTGATAGTTGGGTTAAATAAATATGTGTCCTTTTTACTGATTCTAGAAATGCTCCAACCAGTTACTAATATTGTAGTTGCCTCTGGATATGAAGTGGAGGAGGGGTTTTCACTTGCTTTGTATACTTCTGTATTCTTATTTTTACAACAAGTATAGGTTACTTCTGTAACTTACAAAATAATTTTTTAAATTTCATATTAAAGTGATACATGTTCATTACAGGCACATCTCGTTTTATTGCACTTCACAGATATTGCGTTTTTTGCAAATTGAAGGTAAGACCCTCCACTAGCAAAAAGATTACAACCTGCTGAAGACTCAGATGATGGTTAGCATTTTCTAGCAATAAAGTATTTTTAAATTAAAGTATGTACATTGGTTTTTTTAGACATAATGCTATTGCACACTTTGTAGACGACAGTATAGTGTAAGCATAACTTTTATATGCATTAGGAAACCAAAAAGGTCGTGATGCACTTTATTATGCAATGCGCTTTATTGCGTTGGTCTGGAACCGAACCTGCAATGTCTCCATGGTATGCCTGTATAAAGGAAAATCCATAAGGGAATTTAGAAGCCGATGCAATAGATACATTGAGCCGAATAGGCGGGAGGAAGGGGAGGAACAGTAGGACAGCCCGTGGGGGAGGGGCAGAGGATGTTCATGGAAAGTGCAGTGAGCAGTCTGCACTGGGTTCATGGTGAAAGAGACAGTAGAAATCAGCTCATCCAAGGCAACCCTCTCCCCCTGTACTTTGGAGGAGACAGAGAGGCTAAGTGGCTTACCCAAGAACACACAGCAAGTTAGAGGCGGAGCTGGGACAGACAGAAACTTGGTCCCATGAATCCTCAGATGGTCCACACTGCCTCAGGGATGAGATAGGCCACCGAGAGGTGCATGGACCTCCTCACATATCCCTTCACAAGGGCGACACACTTGGCTGATCCTTCATTCACTCAACAAACATTTGCACTTTGCCAGGCTCACTCCAGAAGCAGCTATGGACTTGGTCATCCTGCAGACAATGGTGTAGAGGGGAATCAGACAGGTAGACAAGCCTTACTAGACAGCCTAGTAGGCATGGGTGACTAAGATCATGGACCTTGGGGTCAGCTGGTCAGGAAAGGGTCTTCTTAGCTCGGGCCTGGTGGGTGAGTGAGCATCACCCAAAGGGGGAGGAGTGAAGAGGGACAGCATGGACATGCCCACAAAGAGAGAGAGCAAGCAGGGTGTCTGCCACTCAATCTGGCATGAGTGTGGAGGGCAGGGCGTGCAGAACTTGCAGCCGATGTTGGGACCCTGTCCTGTTCACCGACAGGCAGTGGGAACAGCAAGGGTTAGGCAGGGAACGACAACATCGCATCCATGTCTTGGGGAGGTCACTCTGGCTGCTGGGGAGAGAGTGGATGAGGAGGCAAGGGGACCACTGGCCATCCTGCAGGGGAGGAAGGATGGGAAAGGCTGTGAGGAAGATTGAGAGGGTGGATGAAGGGTGAGGGGTCTGATATAAGGAGTAGGGGAGAGGCAGGACTCCCAAATGATGCTGGGCCCCTTGTGGATGGGGTGCCCAATGGGAGCTGTTTGGCAGCAGGGAGGTGAAATTATTATTAGACCTGTTGAATTTGAGGTTGGTGGTCCTTCCGGGCAGTTGGTGTTGGGTCCAGGGCCTATTGGAGAGGATGGGGCTGGGGCAAAAGATTCTGGGAGTCTCATCTTAGCGAGAGAAGGTCACTGACGCCTCAGAGAGAACATCCCTACGCAGGAGACAGCAGTGAAGGGACACAGTCCGGGGCCAGACTGAGGAATGCCAGCCCCAGGACCTGCTCAGCCAGCCGTGATGTGATAGGCGGACGGGCAGGGAAAGCGATTGCTGCTGGAGGAGGCTTCCCCACCTGCAACCCCAAGCCCTGGGCAGCACCCCCTAACGGTTCTCTTCAGTGTGGGGACGGTGATGACTTGCCTCACAGCCCAGACAACGCCAAGGCAGGATTTCAACCCCGGTTTTTTTGTTTTTTGTTTTTGTTTGTTTTGTTTTGTTTGTTTTGTTTTGAGGGCAGTGTCACTGGCCCTCATATGTGGGACCTGAACCGGGGCCGCCGGCTTCCCAAGCCAGCGCTTAACCACCGCTCCACTCGGCCGGCCTCAACCCCGGTTTTTTGATGTCAGAGCCTTCGAGTGGATCTCTGGATTGTTGCAACTGGGCCAGTTATGTCTTGGGGCCCCAGTGGATTCCACAAATTGGGTCCCTGCCGCCATCCCCACTAGAGGTTCTAACCCCGTTCTAGAATGCCATCTCTGTCCGCTGGCCCTACTCTTGTAGTCATTCAGAAACTCTGTGGAGCATCGGCTCTGGGCCTTGCCTCATCCTGGCATTGGAGACGCACGTGGTGCTGTCACAGGCTTTCAGTGCCGCCATCAGCCAGCGCTTCCTTTATTAGGCATTGATATCGTGCCTGCGGCGTACAGGGCCTTGGGCTTTGTGCACAGATGAGAGCAAGGGTGGGAATGGTGCCAGAGTGAATATGATGGCCCCTGCCTTCAGGAAACAGCTCTGTGAGAGAGCGGGCAGCCCAGAACCAGGACTGGGAGCCTGATGCCAGGCTGACCTGGTGCAGAAAGCCTGTCACGGAGAGCAGGGGAGGAAAGCTCCCCAGGTCCCGCCACATCTCACAGCCATGTCCTGTGTGTGACTCATCACATGAAACCGTCAGGTCACACATTCTGTCTTTTTGCTCATTATACTACCTGCCATTCCCCACATTAATATGCAGACTTTATAATATCCATCCAAAAGGCCGCATAATATTTCGTCCGCTGGATGACCGCAGTTTAACCAGCCCCCTGGTGCTGGGTGATTGGGTTGTTTTCTGTTGTTTGCTGGTATGAGGAATACACATCCTTGTGTTTAAAAGTTTTCCATGTGTGGGATTGTTTTCTCTGGGTAGTTTCCCAAAAGTCCCACCCTGGAGTTCTTGCTGCACCAAGAGTTTAAAAAGATCAGACACATTATAACCCCAAGCAGGGGTTGTCCCTTGGTATTTGTGTTTGGGTTGGATTCAGTTTTCCATTGGAAGTGACCCCGGTGTGGATATGGTTGGGAAGGGAATTCAGCCTGACCCATGTCTACCCAGAGCTGGGGGTGGGGTGGAGAGAAGGTTCTGAGGATGAGGCTGGACCTGGCCCTCCCCCACCCCACTGTCTCAGCCAGCCCTGCCTTCCCAGAGGCCTATACTTCTACCCCAAACTCCAATGTAGGTGGGGACACAGGAAGTTGAGTTAAAAGGGGAACTGACAGAGATGTCCAAGGGGAAAACCTAATGGGGACTCCAGTGTTTCATTCATTCAACATTTATTTATTAAGTACCTGTTGGGCACCACACATCGTTGATCAGGGGAGACATGACCCCACCCTCTTGGACCAACTGCCTCTAAGGGGAACCCACCAGTGTTCACAGAACCCAAATGTGCAATTACAGTGATCAGAACTACCCACAAGAAGGACTAAGGGCCAGTAGCAGCTTGTTTGGCCTGGTCAGGGAGGTCAGAGAAGGCTTTGTTGAGGAAGCCAGTGGGGGCAGAAGCTTAGAGAGTTGGGGTGGGGGTAGGGAGATGGGGGTCCAGGTTGGGAGGGCGATAATACAGGCTACAGGGAAGAGGAGGCCCTGCTGAGCCTTCTGGCCACAGGTGAGAATTTTGGCCCCTTTCCCTATGAAAGGATCCTGAGCTGGGGAGGGGCCACAAGACCAGGTTTGCGTTTCCGATGGTTTTCATTGGTTGCTCAGTGGAGAGTGGCCTGGGGAACCTGCTTAGAGCCGAGCAGCAGATCCGCAGGTGTCCTAAGAACCCCCTGGGAGCCATCTCTGCTCAGCACTCAGAAGGCAGGGGGAGGCTGGACCCTTGGACCACAGATGCCCCTGTCATGAGTGGGGCACGTGGGGTGCCATGGTCAGGACCCAAGGTCACTCACCTGGCACCCTTACTTCACTCCAGGAGAGCCAGGAACAGGAAAACAGGAATGGTCTCTGGACAGCCAAATGACTGGCTCAGATTTGGCCTTGCTCAGCTAAAGCCTCAGCACTTTACCACTTAACCCTTACTTTGCACGCATCTCTAACTCAGCCCACTACTGGCTTGACACAGCAAATGAGAAAGAGGGAATAAACATCAGAACACAAAAGGCATGTTTGTCCATGTAGGAGAGCTCAGCTCAGGGAGGGGTGGGGGAGCTTGGAGAATGGCATGTGCAGAACGCAGGGAGGGGCCTGCAGGCCAGCAGGAAGGACTGGGGCCCTGGAGTCGGAGGGGGAAAGGTTACCGCAGGAAGAGGGGGCCTCGAATAGAAGACAGACTCCAAAGGTCAGGGCTGTCTCAAGAGACCAAACTCCCGGCACAGACTCACCAAATGGTAATATGGATGAGACCCCTGATCCGCTCACCTAAATGGGTGAGCAGGTCTGAATTGATAACTGCGGCTGCTCCACAGGGAAGCTGCTGAGGTCTCCAGATCTAGAGGTCAGAGACGGAGACCTGTGTGCGAGGCTGGTGTGATGCAGCGTTAGAGGGCCTCCTGGCACTCAGGGCTCAAGTTTCCATGGGAAGATGGATGGTGGGATCAAGAGGGCACCTCCCTCCTCCTTGCCTTCCTCTCCTCCCTTCCTCCCCACAGCTGCCTTTCTTGAGCCTGGAGAGACCAGTGTTTAGCTTTTCCTCCAGGAAGGGTCTCCCGAGCCTTTGACTGGGAGACCTAGCACATCTGGGTCCTGGAGAGGGGGGCAGGGCAGGGCCTGGGTGGGCAGGGGTGGGGGTGGTGAGTTACAAAGGAGACTCCTCCATTCTTGGTCATGACCTCATAGCACTCTGCAATTCACAAAACCTCCACTCTGTGGATCTTCACCAGCAGATGGTGAGCCGGTGTGGGTGGCCTCGTTTTATATGTGGGGAAACCGTAGCCCTAAGGCACCTGATGCCTGAGCCTTAGTGTCCCCATCTGGAAAATGGGCAAAATAAACCCCCTCCCGAGGTTGGAGTGAGGACTGGGGGAGATGCAGGGCATCAGGAAGGTGGGCGGCCAGGCCACGGCCTCTGCTCAGGAGACAGAGCAGCTGCTCCTTGTAAGTGAAGAGGTCGGAAGTTGGTCTCCGGCCTCCTACCTCCAAGCCTGATACGGTGACCATTCTACCCTCCTGCTCCGCTTATGAGAAAAAAGTAAGATAGGGAGCTCCCTGCATCAAGTGCAGGCTTTTGAGCCCTAGTTCAGTGCTCTTCCCACCACTGCCCGGGTGACCTCAGCTCCCTCTGGTCTGTAAAGGATGGTACAGCTATCCCTACCCGCCCCCAGACCTGCTGTCCCAGGAAGTGGGAATATTGGGCCATGCCGAAGGTGTGGAGATGAGCTGGGAAGCCCTCTGCACAGGCCCAAGCCACACGCTGCAGGCCCGCTCTTAATGCGATTTGAGAGGAGCGGGGTGGAGGCTAAGGGTGTCACTTGGCAAACACCTAGCAGGCATGTACTGGGTACCTAGTGTATGCAGATGACCTCGCCAGTTCTGCCCTTGAGGAGCATGCAGTCCAGACCAGAGCTGGGAGGGAGGGGACCTGTATTCATCACCTGCTGGGTACAGGGTGGAGGGTGTGAGCTTCATACACCTGTGGAGCAGGCTCCAGGGTGTCTGCCGGAGGCTTGGTCCTGTCCGTTCCACCACGCCACTGACTTGCATCCACACAGATGGTGATACCAACCACAAGCGAAAGGATGACAGGAGCCAGTGTGTGAGGCCAGGAAAGCTGTAATGCACTGGCATGGTGGGGTGGGGGTAGGGGGAAGGCGCCAAGGGGCTTCCTGGAGGAGCATGATTAATGAGCCTTGTTCAGGCAAGCGCAGGTTGAGAGCCTGCCGTGCGCTCCATCCAAGCGCTGGGTTAGACTCTGGGGAGGCAGGTGTGGGAGGCACAGGCAATCACACATGGAGCTGGAGACCTTGGGTGCCAGGCCAAGGAGTCAGCCATCAGCAGGGAACCCTGAGTTGAGGCAAAATCGGGTTGTTTCAGCAGCTTTGCCTGATAGTGGTGCAGGCATGGGGAGACTGAGGCAGGCCAGTGGGAAGGTCTGGGACTGCAGTGGCCAGAGCTGGACCAGGGCTGGGCAGTGAGGAAGAGGAGATGCAGAGGTGCACAGGGATCACGGGCAGAGAGAGAAGCATCTGAGGGCACCTCTGGGTCAGATGCCCCATGGTCCTGCGGCCCCTTAATGCTGGCTGAGTCCCAGGGGCGCCTTCTCTGTGACTGTCCATGCAGCTGGTGTGTATTAACCATTTTCTTAGTGCCAGTCACTCGGCTCTTGTCCCAGGGCCAGAGATGCCACCCCGTGCCGGTCAGACTGAGCAGGGCTGCTCTGGCTTCTGGGCTGGGTTTTCCTCCCCAGCCTGTGCCCACTTGCACACCACACCTTCTGCCAGCCCTGGGAACCTACCACCCTCAGGCTCCAGGTCAGAAGAGGCCTTAAAGAGCACCTTGTCTATCCAGCCCCCTTGACCTGGTCAGAATCCCTCTCTACCATTCCCCCCATGGCCCTTCCAGCTTCTGCTTATGTTACAGGAAGCCCATTCCCTCCCAGGTTGCCCTCCCAGCCCTGTTATGAGGGGTCCACATTCGGCCTGCCCTTACCCTGACTATGGAGCCTCTTGTGCCCACAGACACCTCCTGAGTGCTGAAGGACAGAGCCCTGGGGAGTGGACAGGGTTCTGTTCTGCACCAGGAGGGCAACAGAGGCAGCCCTGTGGGCTCACAGAAGCCTCCCAGACGAAGTATGGGGACTGAGTGTGTGTGTAGCTGTGCGGATGAGCCATCCATTCATGGAGAATTTTGAAGCCTCTACACACACACACACACACACACACACACACACACACACACACACACCAATCTGGCCATCAGGCACTTTGAGTGTGGCGCTGGCCCTTTAAAGCAGATCAGGGGCTGGCTTTTGGGGGGAAACAGCCCAGATTTCTGCCATCTGCTTACAAGCCTGGGCCAGGGAGGGGGGCCACTGCAGCCCCCGACAGGGGCATTGGAAGGGCAGGTGGAGCCGGTGGCATTGATTGCAGTAACCTGATCCCGTGGGGGAGGCAGCAACGACAGCAGCAGCAGCAGCGGGGCCAGGCTGGGGCAGGAAGCTGCCTGCAGCTGAGAGCTGGGCTGGGAAGGGCTGGGGCCCAGGTCGGCAGCCGCTGTCTCCTCTCCTGGCCCATCTATTTTTAATGAGCTCCCCAGGCTTCTGCAGCGGACAGGACGCAGAAAGCCAGGCCCAGGCAGTGGAGGCCCAAGGCCCCAGCCCTGACCTGAGCCCTGGCCCCCCCACCCTTCTGGGCATGAGAGGGCGGCCCTGGAGCCCCGCAGCCCCCTGGCCGGGCAGGGCTCTCCATGCAGCTGGTGCTGAAGATGGATTCGAGCCCAGACAATGACAGCTGGTTGGAGGATCAGTGGGAGCGCTGGTAGGGGTGCGGGTCCCGGTGGGGAGGGGGGAAGTTGGGGGGGGGCGCTCCATTGAGCTCTGGATCTCTGTTTGGTCTGACTGAGGTGAGAGTCAGAGGGCATGGGCCTCCTAGGCTTCCCTGGGGGCTGGGCCACCACCTCTCCTGGGTGACCTTGGGTTGTGGGTCTCTCTTGCACTAAGCCTTAATCTCATTTGGGAAAATGCTCAGAATTCTCCCCAACAGAATGCTCCCAAATGTCCCATGCACACCAAACCAGGTGGAGCCTAGGACTGGGTGTAAGCAGGTACAGGAGACAGGCAGGCAGGGCAATGGGTTGGGGACACAGGGCTGGCCTAGGGAGAGAGGGTCCGGTTAGTGTTCTGGTGCTAAAGTGCCCTGGTCTGCCCCCTGAGCCCATGGCACCTCCAGCCCCCACCCCGAGGTCTTCATTGACCCCCTCTGTGCAGCCTCCTGTTCAGGGCCTGTTTGCTGGGCAAGGCAATTTTGTGATTGAAGAGATGAGACCAAGAACAGAGAATGGGGGCCTAGTTTTTCCTGGAACAGACTGAAGCTAGCCATACTGACACCAGATTTCCCTTCATTGCTCCACAGCTCTAGCAGCATGGGTCCCCCTGGGCTGAGGGCATGGAGCACTCCTCCTGGGCTGGGGAGGGGCCTGCGCCAGTGGGTTTTGTTGCTGCAAGGATTGCACAGGGAGTCCCCCCCACCCCCTGCCCCGACTCCAGGCATCCTGCAGAGTCTCTTCTCAACTCTCTGTGTATTCTGTGTGGGTGAACAGGCCTTGGCACCTGCTTTGACCCTGGGAAGCATTTCTCTGGCAGAGCTGAGGCTCTGACCAGCTGGGCCTTCCAGGCACTGCCTCTTGTTTACTCCTGCCGGGAGGAGCAGGAGTAACCTGGAACCTCTCCTTCTTCGACTGCCACTCCAGGAGGACTGCCTTTTGGCATGAGCCCCAAACTCCCTGCCTGTTAGTTACCCCTTGCATTGGGACAGGTGGACCCCAAGTCCCATCCTCAGAGGGCTGTGATCTGCCTTCAAAGGGCTGCCCCTTGGAAGACATACTAGAGAGACATCAGTGGGCCAAGCAGCCCCTCTGTGTTGTAACTTCGGCTTCCTATCCCCACCAGGCTCACCCATGACATCAGTCTGGAGGAGTTTGAGGATGAAGACCTCTCAGAGATCACCGACGAGTGTGGCATCAGCCTGCAGTGCAAAGACACCCTGTCCATACGGGTAAGGTTGGGCTCCCAGGAGCCCCTGAGTGGGGTGGCTGGATGGGGAGGGACAGGATTGAGGGCATCCCCGAATCTACAAAGGTGCTTTCAGGGTCTGAACCGCACCCTCATTGAACGAATTAGCATGCAGGAAGCATTCAGTACAATGCTTGGCCCATCTTGGGTGCTCAGTCAGAATTTTTTTTCTTTTTTGCCAGGAGTTAAGGTAGGAGGCAGCTCACAAGAAGGGAGAGGGCAGGAGGTCTTGAGATCTAGGAAGGTAGCAGGTATGGCCTGAGCTAAGGGAAGGCTCAGGACAACCCTAAATCCTTTTGGGAGTGGCCTTGGCAGAGGGCCTGAGGCAGAGCAGGGTGGAGTCTGGTGAAATCTGCAGTGCTTAGGGGCAGGAAAAAAGAGCCAAGGCACTCCCCTGGCTGCCACTGCACCAAACCACACCACATGGCCTCGCAGACCCTCTCTGGCCTGCAGTCTTAAGGGCCTCTTTGGAGGGTCAACCCAGCATTGCTGCTGTTTTTGACCCTATGGCTTTGTCATAAGAAGGATAGCTGTCTCCTGTCCCTAAAGTTCTGAATCCTACCAGGAGGCCCTCAGCACCTGGGGAGCCTGCGTCAGATAGAGATCCCCTATGTCTTTTCAGAACAGGAAGAAGGGGCCACTAGTCAGGAAATGGAAAGCAAACCATGGGGCTAGGTTGCGGAGCACAGAGCTTCTTTCAGCCCCCAGGAGGGTGAGTGGGCAAAGTGGACATGGTGTTAAGAGAGCACACTGCAAAGAAGACTGCAGTGTGGGTTGGGATGGGCTCTCTGTCTCTGTGTTGACCTCCTGCTGCCTCCAGAGATGCTGTAAGTTCTGCCAAGCAAGGTGAAACTAAGGCAGGAGGATAACCTTCCAGTACCTTGTACCCTAACCCTGCACCCTCTGGCCAGGCCAGAAACGGGTAGAAGCGGAGGTCACGTATTCTGGAATTGGGGAATGGTCCCAGGGCCCTGACATAACTTCTCTAAGGTCATACACCTGTTTCTCTTCCCCCATCGCCCTCTCCCCACACCGCCCTCTCCCCAACATGCACAGACAGAGCCTTGGAGAGGGTGGTCCTGCAACCAGCTAGGCAGTATTAGCTAAGGTTGTGCTCTGGGGCCTTAGACAAGCTCCGGGGGGCTTTCACACACTCTTTAGTGAGTCCTCACCTTTCTGGGAAGCTGGGAGGAAACTGGAGGGTCAGGGGATCTGTCCAAGGTGCCAGGGAGTTAGTAGCAGATGTGGAACTAGAATGGGGCTCTTAACTACCAAGGTTAGGCTGGAGGGCCCTGGCCTGTAGACGGGAGTGTGGGAGATGCCACTGCCTATCCTGGTGTCCCTCATTCCTCCTCTCCCTAAGCATCACTTCCGGCCACGCTCAGGTCCTCCTGTCCGCACTGCGGCCCTCCCGCAATCCCTCGCCGGGCTGAGACTGTTTTCCCATTTTTCCTCACTGCCCCCTTCAAATAGTAACACCACCACCCCAATCCCTTGTGGGACCAACACTCCTTGGCGACCCTACATCCCCATGGCAACAGCGGTGACCTCACTCTGGGCTCGGCTTACAACCCCAGTGAGGTCACCGGCCGTTGCCAAGGGAACGGGAGGGTGCAGTCAGGAAGGGGGGACCAGTGGAGGGGAGAAGTGTGTGTGGACTGTCGAAAGCGCCAGCAGGAGCGGGGAGGAGGAGGCCTCGCACACCCTCGCGGGGAGCAGGAGGGCGCGACCCCCTCTCGCCGGGCCCCTGCCCCTCTTTGTCTCTCCCCTCTTTGCTTCCGCGGAATGGACGCGCCCGGGAGGGGGCGGGGCGCGGCGGCCCCGGCCCCGCCCCGGCCCCGCCCCCTGACGCCCCTCCGTCTGCGCCGTGCAGCCCCCACGCGCTGGGCTGCTGTCTGGGGGAGGTGGCGGCGGCGCGGGGAGCAGGCTGCAGGCGGAGATGCTGCAGATGGACCTGATCGACGCGACGGGGGACACTCCCGGCGCCGAGGACGACGAGGAGGAGGACGAGGAGGAGCGCGCGGCACGGCGGCCAGGAGCGGGGCCGCCAGAGGCCGAGCCCCGCCAGGAGCCGGTGCCCCGCGGCCAGGGCCAGGGCGGCGGAGACACGTACCGGCCCAAGCGGCCCACCACGCTCAACCTCTTCCCGCAGGTGCCGCGGTCTCAGGTGCGAGCGGTGTGGGGCGGGGTTGAGGGGGCGGGGCCCTGGCTGAGGGCCCCGGGAGGGGGAAGGAGCGCACAGGCCCGGCGCGCAGGGTGGGGGTGCGCGGAGGGGCCGCGGGCGAGGGACTTGCTGTCCCGCGCGGGCAGAAGGCTCCAGCCTGATGCGACCTCCCAAGGCTTCCCAATGGGGAAGTCTCTGGGGAGGTGGTCTCGGAGGCAGTTAGGATCGGTCCAAAGGGACTGGGGCCCTTGAGGAGGGGAAGAAAGGAAGGGACGGAGAGGGACAGTGGAAGGACCCGGGTAAGGAGAGAAGTGGCGCATTAAGAGAACAAGGCTTTGAGGGGTTGCCAGGGTTTGGAGCGTGGGACCTCAGCTTGTGGCAGGGTCTCCCCTTTACGGTACGGGGTTCCTGATGAACGTGGGGCAGAAGCAGGACTTGGCAAAAAGGTCATCTTAAGTGGTCCCTGTGGTGAGAGGTCGTGGGAAATTGTGATGAGTTGGGGATGGGGAGCTCAGAGGCAGCAGCCAGTTTGAAATGTGGGCAGCTGGGAATTCCCAGAAGGAAGGAAAGAGAAATGGGAGGTGTTGCTGCTTGGCTGAGTTGGGGGCCCAGGGCCCCTGAGCTCAGTGGCTAGATGCCAAGGAGGGTTGAATAGGATGGGGGAGAGTGGCTGTGGCCCTTTGTCTTCCAGGCCCGGTCAAGAGAGGTACAGAGGAGGAGCTCAGGGAGGTGGGGCTGTTGGTGGAGGGCGCAGGGGCTGCAGGGGAGGGATTGGTCCCTTTCCCAGGATCCTCTGGGATGGATTTTGGCAGCCAGACTCATGAATGTGAGAACCAGTGAGGGTGTTCCCAGGGGAGGGGACCTAAGTTGTGTGGGGGGAGCCTTGTATACAGGCGTTTCAGAGAGGGTTCTGAGGGGCTGAGAATGTGGCATGGGCAGTCCAGGAGATCCATGAAAAAGGGCTGCTGACAACTCCATCTGTCATTCCTCAGTCATGTGCTCCTGGGGGTGAGGGAACCATGTTATGGAATCATCACTTGGATGATTCATCCCAGTCCCAAGGCCAGCTGCTAGGAAGACCCTTCCTCGTGCTTTTTTCAGGTTCTGCTAGAATGTCCCTGCCCCTTCCCTAGGCCGTAGCTTTCTCAGCTCCAGGGCATTTGGGCTGGCAGTAAGCATCTTCATGTAAACTCTGGATGTCTGCGACTGGGGGTCTGGCTGTGCCCCCAGATGCCGCCTGCTTCTCTCGCCACCTCCTCTCTCACTTAACACCACACACATTGGCCATCACCACCTTTGTGGAGGCGGATAAGAGCATCTGAGAGTTGGCCAGCTAGAGCCAATAGGCCTGGCTGGGAGGACTGGGACTTGGTCAGCCTTCCTGCCTGCTCCAGAGGGGGTTTGGGGGTGAGGCCCTCGACAAGTGGTGGGGGTGGGAGTACAGCAAATGGCCTAGGGATGGCCTGATGGGGGCAGGGCCAGGGCCTCCCTGTGCCGGGCACTGTTGACAGCTTCTGTCACAAGGGACTTTTGTTTTCTGCACAGGACACACTGAATAATAATTCTCTGGGCAAGAAACACAGTTGGCAGGATCGGGTGTCTCGATCATCCTCACCCCTGAAGACAGGTAAGTCAGGACCATTTCCCCCACCTGGACTCCCACCTGCCCTGACCCAGTCCTCACTGCAGAGAGCAAACCCAGCAGTCTCCAGCTTTTTTATTTATTTATTTATTTATTTATTTTTATTTTTGAGGTCAGTGTCACTGGCCCTCATATGTGGGACCCGAACCGGGGCCGCCAGCTTCCACAAGCCAGTGCTTAACCACCGCGCCACTTGGCGGGCCCTCTATTAGTTTTTTAGTTTTTATTTTTTATTTTTTTTCCAGCTTTTGAGTACAGGTAAACTGCCTATCCCGCATCCTTGAGTAGGTCCATCTGAGGTCAGGTATGGCACAAGTGAGCGGGCTGGCCCCAAAGCTGGCCATGGCCTATTGCTAAGTGGTTATGCTGAGTAGAGGGAGCAGGTAGCCTGGGTGTCAAGGGCGAGAGCACCTGCCTTCAGCACTGACCTGCCTGCTTTCCAGGGGAGCAGACACCTCCACATGAGCACATCTGCCTGAGTGATGAGCTGCCACCCCAGAGCAGCCCCGCCCCCACCAAGGACCGAGGCACCTCCACTGACAGCCCTTGCCGCCGGAGCGCTGCCACCCAGATGGCGCCTCCCAATGGCCCTCCTGCTGCCCCACCTAGTGGCCGGGGCCACTCACATCGAGACCGCATCCACTACCAGGCAGATGTGCGACTCGAGGCCACCGAGGAGATATACCTGACTCCAGTACAGAGGCCCCCAGACCCTGCAGAGCCCACCTCCGCCTTTTTACCGCCAGCTGAGAGCCGGATGTCAGTCAGTTCCGATCCAGACCCTGCCGCCTACCCCTCAACGGCGGGGCGGCCACACCCCTCCATCAGTGAGGAGGATGAGGGCTTCGACTGCTTGTCATCCCCAGAGCGGGTTGAGCCACCAGGTGGAGGGTGGCGGGGCAGCCTGGGGGAGCCGCCGCCACCTCCACGGGCCTCGCTGAGCTCGGACACCAGTGCGCTGTCCTACGACTCGGTCAAGTACACGCTGGTGGTGGATGAGCACGCACAGCTGGAGCTGGTGAGCCTGCAGCCGTGTTTCGGAGACTACAGCGACGAGAGTGACTCGGCCACTGTCTATGACAACTGCGCCTCTGCCTCCTCGCCCTATGAGTCAGCCATTGGGGAGGAATATGAGGAGGCCCCCCGGCCGCGGCCCTCCGCCTGCCTCTCCGAGGACTCCACCCCAGACGAACCCGACGTCCACTTCTCCAAGAAGTTCCTGAACGTCTTCATGAGTGGCCATTCTCGGTCCTCCAGTGAGTCTGCAGTGGGCAGCCGCGGGGGCCCTGGGTCGGGAGAGCTGGAATCGGGGTGTTCCCGGGAGGTGGCCTCAGGCCCATCTGGTTCAAGGCCTGAGACCTCAGGCTTGAAAGCTCTCTTCCGGCTCCTCAAACCTCGACCAGAGCTGGGACCATCTTCCTCCAGCCGCTTCCCCCCACCCACAGGTGCAGAATCCTTCGGGCTCTTCTCCTGTGTCATCAACGGGGAGGAGCAGGAGCAGACCCACCGGGCCATATTCAGGTAAGAGCACCTGAGCTGGGCTGGCCAGGCAGCCACGCCCTGCCTCTGCCATCACCACATGGCCTAAACTCAGGCCCCGCCACTGGTGTTCATTCATCCGCTCAGCCCCAGGGGGACAGCGTCCACCCTCTAAGAATTCAGTATGGTGATGGAATGGATGGTTTTGGTGCAGTGTGGCCCTTGGTGTGCTGCCAGAGTGCAGGACTGAGCACCTGGCCAGGCCCAGAGCCCAGGGGGTCCCTGACCCCACACAAAACCCACCCCCTTCAACTCCCTTGGCCTGTGAGTTCCCCCGTAGCGGATGCATGTCGGGTGGAGCTAGTGTTGCCAGGCTCACGGGATGCTTTACAAATGTGGATTGAGCTCCCGATGTTGGGACAGAGGTTTGGGAGAGGATGGCTGGCCTGGCTGGAGAGGCCCTAGTGTGGAAGCCCTCATGTGCCCTCTTTGGGGATAGGTTTGTGCCTCGACATGAAGACGAACTTGAGCTGGAGGTGGATGACCCTCTCCTGGTGGCGCTGCAGGCCGAGGACTACTGGTATGAGGCCTACAACATGCGCACGGGGGCCCGTGGCGTCTTTCCTGCCTACTATGCCATCGAGGTCACCAAGGAGCCCGAACACATGGCAGGTAGCGCTCCTGTCCCCCCCGCCCCGGTGCCCCCAGGCCCCACATCTTCCCTGCCCCGACTTGCTGCCAGGTGAACCCAGGGAGGGGGCCAAGCAGAGGTGACTGGTCCGGTTCACAACTGATTTAAAGTGAGGCCCAGCCACGTGGGGACATCTGTGGATGGTGGCACCCTCTGCCGGCTCTGCCACTCGTCACTTCTTTCTTTCCAGGCCTGACCAAAAACAGTGACTGGGTGGACCAGTTCCGGGTGAAGTTCCTGGGGTCAGTCCAGGTCCCCTACCACAAGGGCAATGACGTCCTCTGTGCTGCTATGCAAAAGGTACTTGCTCCTTGCGTCCCTGGGGTGGATGCCCAGCCCTTGTCCTCTCCTGGGGACGCAGCATCTGATGTTCCTGTCCTCACCCACAGATTGCCACCACCCGCCGGCTCACCGTGCACTTTAACCCGCCCTCCAGCTGCGTCCTAGAGATCAGCGTAAGAGGTGTGAAGATAGGCGTCAAGGCTGATGACTCCCAGGAGGCAAAGGTGACCCCCCACCCCTGCTGTCCCGCCAGACTTCCCCCTGTCCCCTTACAGGCCGATGACCACCGTACCCTCTTCTCCTTCCCATAGGGGAATAAATGTAGCCACTTTTTCCAGTTGAAAAACATCTCTTTCTGTGGATACCATCCAAAGAACAACAAGTAAGTGGGGTGGTACGCAGGTCGAGGTGTGGGCTGGGGGTCTGGAGCCATTACAGGGAGGCATGGGGCTGCGAGACGGTTGCCCTGTGCCACCCGCAGATGACTGTCCTCCCGCAGGTACTTTGGGTTCATCACCAAGCACCCCGCCGACCACCGGTTTGCCTGCCACGTCTTTGTATCTGAAGAATCCACTAAAGTCCTGGCGGAGTCCGTGGGGTATGTCTGTGTGTGTCCCGCCAAGTGCCAGGCTCGAGCACGTTTTTTGTGCTCAGTGTCACCCTACCGTCCTCCCCTAGCGCTGCATCCTGCCTCCAGGTCACATGCAGTGGCCTGGACAGAGGCCTGGGTGGTCTTAGGAGTAGCTTCTAAACTGTTAGCTGCTGGGCCCTTTCTTCAATTGCAGTCTTACTCAGGAAACACTGGGGAACGGAGCCGAGCAGCTCTGGCTGGGGGAACTGGAGCCCCACCCAGGGACCCCGAGGCTCCAGTTTGAAATCTTGGGTTGTTCCTCCCCAGTGAATGCGTGTGTCTGCCTGTCTCCTAGGAGAGCATTTCAGCAGTTCTACAAGCAGTTTGTGGAGTATACCTGCCCCACAGAAGATATCTACCTGGAGTAGCAGCGCTGCCCCGCCCTCTGCATCCGCAGGCCCTCGGGCCGTGCCAGGACAGCTGGCCGTGACAGGACGTGGCACTGATTGAGGAGGGGCACCCGCCACCCCCAAAGGATGGGGATGTGGGGGCGGTTGGTTGAGGGTGGGGGAGGGTGGGGGTTCTGGGGAAGAGGCAAATGCAGTTTATTGTAATATAAGGGGTTAGATTCATCTATGGAGGACAGAGCGGGCTGCCCGGGGATTGGGAGGGGGCGGGGCTGGTGGGTGTCAGGCCTCTGGCCAGGAAGGATGCCCATCCCAGGAGTAGAGGGTTCTGTCCCATCCTGGGCCGCACTTCCCCTGCAGGGGCTCTGGCCCTGGCCATTGGCTCCTGCCTTGATAAGATGAAGCCCATGCCACCTGCAAATGCCCACCCTGCCCCCACTCCCAACCCCAGCTCAGGCTGAGCCTGGTCGCCTCCCAAGGACTTGCCAGTAAGGAAACGGCAGCAGGTGGAGGTGCAGTCCTTGTTCCCTGCTCTGTCACGTGTGTGGCCTCGGGATGGCTCCAGCACCACCCTCACCGGCATGCTATGCAGGCGTGGGGCCTCACCGGAAGGAGAGCGCTGCAGCAGGGCCCCGTCCCGGCAGGAAAAGGAGGCTTCCAGACTGGCCTGGGGCTAGCCGGGCCTCTTGGCTGCTTCGGCTGTAGCCCCATCTTGGTCCTGTCACCCTAGCCACAACTATTAAAAAGTGCCATTTCCTGTCTGGACTGAAGTGGGTGTATTTACTTGGACCCCTCCTATGCCCGGCTCGTTTCCATTCCAGGAAGGCCCAAGGCTTTGCTGCACAGAATAGCTTTATAAGGGGTTCCCATCACAGGTGCGCGGCATCGTAATACTCTGCCATGTCTGGCCCGTCCCGTTTGCGCTGCTGGGCCTGGGAGAGGAGGGGTCGGGGCCCTCGTGGCCAGGGGTGCTTGGGTCGGACTCCATAGTCTAGGAGAGAAGAGGGTCTGTTTGGAGGGAGAGTCTGGCTTTCCACTGAAGTCACTCCTGGACTGATGCTGTTTGGGATGAGCGGACCCTGAAGCTGGACTTGGGACCCCCCCCAGGGCCTGTGTCCCCAGCAGGGAAGGGTAAGGGCAGGGGAGGAGCAGGGGTGGGATGAGATAATACCGTCCACCAGGCCGGTCAGTGGCTGTGAGAGTTCCAGGGGAGCTGAAAATTCTTCAGGAACAGATCGCCGAGGCCTGTGGAAGATGTTGGGGTGCTCAGCCCTGGCTCAGGGCCACTACCACCTTTCTGTGAAGAGGAGTGGCCCAGATGGGGGACTGGACGAGTCCCCTGACACCAGGGTAATGGCACCAGCCTCTCCTCCGGGATCGGGGCAACTTCCAGGCCTCCGGGCCCTGTTGAACCCTAACCCTGTGCTCCCGGGAGTTACCTCAGTGGCTGGGGGTGGATGAATGCCGCTGCCAGGACGAGGTAGAGGAGGAAGAGGCTCAGCCCTGCCCTGGGGTACCCCACCATGCTGAGAACCATCTCCTACTCAGGTCCCAGAGGCCGGCTTCTGCCTGCCCCTCCCCCAGCAGGATGGAACCCAGGGCCGCCTCACAAAGGGCATTAGTTCCAGGGCTCAGCGTATAGGCACCAGCTCTGGACTAGGCCAGAAACCTTCACGCTGAGGTTTGTTTTCCATTGATTTTACTGACGCCGTAGGCCAACAGGTGCCAAACCATATCTTGTTCCAGTGTCAGTGTCCAAGGGTGAAGGGCACAGACCTTTGGAGTCAGCTCTCAGTTCAAATCGTGACCTTGCCTATTAGGTGGATATCACTTAATTCTGTGGGCCTGTTTCCTCATCTGTGAGGTAAGGTAAATACATAATGTGCCCAAGGTCTAGGCCCTCAGCAGAGGTCACGGCCACTGACTCCTCACCACCCTGAGCCCCACCCATTCCCACAGCCTCCTCCCTGCCTCCTGCTACCACCACCACGCAGTCTCCCTCCATCTCAGTGTCCTGGGGGGGTTTGCTGAAGAGCCGAGTGGTACCTCAGCCCTGGCCAGCTCAGAGATTCCCCTGGCGGCAGTACTCTGAGGAACGTCCCGCTTAGTCCCCACAGCTTAGAACAGCCTGGCCCAGGTCTGGCACACAGTAGGCCCTCATCACCTCTGAGGTTGGGCAGAGGGATTTCAAGTTAAGTGGCAAAGCCTGGGACCTCCTCCTCTCGAATGGAAGCTTCTGGAGGGGAGGGACTACAGGATCCCCAGCACTGGACACTTGACGGTTTGTTGAACGAATAAATGCCATGTGACAGTGTGCTGGCGAGTGTCTCCACAGGCCTGAGGCAAAGCTGTGGGGCCCTTTGCTTCCTGCCCAGCCCCATAATGCAGCGGAGATCTGGCTCACTGCAGAAGCCCTGAGCCCAAAGCTTTAAAAGACAACCCCGGGCCCCCCAGACCTGTGGGATCAGAACCCGAGGCTGGGCCAGGGGGCTGCACTTTGGAAGCCCAGTTGCTTCTAAGACAGCAGATCCCCTGGCAGGTCTAACCCCCTTAACTGCCGAGGTGCCTCAGGCCCAGAGGGCGAAGTCCCTTGTTTGCAACCCTGCCTCCTGCCCCTAAGAAGCCCCCTGAGGCTGACCGGCTCGAGTCTCCTTCAGTGTATCGGCTCCCTGTGTTCGGAGCCCACACACTGACTTCTCGCTGACCACCTCCCTTTCTGTGTCCTGGACAGAACTATCCCCAACAAGGTCCACCCCTGCCTGGGCCCAGGAGTTCAGGTTGCTCTGCCTACCTCCAAACCCCTCATCCTTCACCTCCTTTGCCTCCGAGATGCCACCTCTTCCTACCCATGACCAGTCCCAAGGCCTGCCTGGATTGCACCTAACCCTCTCTATCGTCCTGCCGTGGCCTTAATTCAGCCCACCCTACTGTTGTAGGGCTCTGCCCACAATCGCTGCTCCCATCCTCCATCTCTGCCCCCTAGCCCACCCTGCACCAGGCAGCTGCAATGAGGCTTGAAACAGGCCCCTTCCCCACTGCCTCCTAGAGGCAGGTCCCACTTTCTCACCTGGTATGTGATGGCCTGTTGGATTTGGCCCTGACCGCTCCCTCCAGCCTCATCCCCTCTGCTCCCGTCCTCTACTCCCTTCTGCCCCACCACTGGTTTCATGCCACTGTGACACTACACGTGCCGTTTTCTGCACACATCTCCTCTCCCAGTCTGCTCATTGAAAAACTAATGGAGTTTTACCAGTTTAAAGGCCTGCTTAAAAGGAGGCTTCCCTGACCAATGCGCCCTCCCCAGCAGTCAGCACCCCACTCGCTCACCCCAAGTCTAGACTACTTTTCGGATACACTTCCACCTACTGCAATGACCTGATGCACTGTGCATCTCATCTCCTCCACCGATCGGTGAGAATGTGAGGGCAAGAACTATGCATCACGGGCCTGGCCGAGTGATTCAGTCGGTTAAGAGCTTGCTCAAGAGTGCAAGCTCTGAGCAACAGGGTCACCGGTTCAATTCCCACATGGGCCAGTGGTCTGAGCCTGAGCTGAGCTGCCACTGAGCTGCCAACAGGTGGCAGGATGGCTCAGCTGGTGAGAACACATGCTCCTAACAACAAGGTTGCCTATTCCAGATGGTGGGCTACACCTGCCCGCAACTAAAGACTGAACTCAGTACCTTGAGCTGAGCTGCCGCCTGGATAGTTCAGAGGATAGAGCGTGCGCTCTTAACAACGAGGCTGCTGGTTCAACTCCCACATGGGATGGTGACTACGTCCACCCACAACTAAGATTGTAACACAGCATCTTGAGCTGAGCGGCGCAACTGGACTTGGAGATGAGTTTGCTACGCCCTCCGCAACTAAGATTGAAGGACAACTTGGCTGTACCCCTCCCCCAATTCCCCAATAGAATCTTAAAAAACAAAACTGTGCTTTACTCACTTCTGAACGCACAGCACAAGGCACAGAGTCTGCCACACAGCAAGTGCCCAGGGATGCTTGTTAGACTCAGCGGAAAGTTGGCCTCAAGCTGTGATCCCTGCAGCTCAGTGCTTCACTCCAGGCCCAGCGCCTGCAGGAGGCTTCTCAGAGGCACCTGAGGAAAACAGTCAGGACAAGCTGGCCCTGCTGGGTTTGCATTCCACCCGGGGATCTGGGAGGTGAGGCACGGCAGGTAACAGTGCAGACCAAGCCCTCTCAGAACCCAAGAGGCCAACCTTCTGGCTACTCCAGCAGGCGAGTGTGGTCTGTTCACAGGGCTAAGTGGGCAGGGGCAGAGGTGAGGAAAGGGGAAGACCAGGCAGAATCTGTACCCAGCTTTCTTCAGGCTTGTCAGGCTGCAGTTCCTTCCACCCTCCTCCCCATCCTCCTTCCCAGCATGACTCCAGGGCTGGCTGCTGCCTGATACTCTTTCCCCAAAGGAGAAAAGCCTCTTGCACTCAGCTAGGAGTTCAGGGCTTGAAGTGCCACTCTGCACTGAACTGGCCCCACCATTCACCAGGCTCCCTCAGAGAGAGGCTGGCAACAGGGCCCTGCAGGGGGAAGGGGCATACAGAGGCTCTGGCCAGAAGACACACGGGCAGCTGGCATCCACTGCCTAGGTTCAGCCTTGTCGTCAACAGGGACTGGTGAGAGAGGCAGTTTACTTCCACTGCTGCCCCGACAAGCAGCTTCCCATGCTTGAGGTTAAATTCCGTTTTCTGTGGCTGACGAGCCCTGGGTCTCAGTCCTAGCGGAGGCTTCTTGGCCCAGTGACGAGGTGAGGCTGCAGTGGCTCCATCACCGGAGGGTGCAAAGTTGAAAGGGGCTCCAGTGGCAACCAGGCCTGTGTGCCGAGCTGGCCAGGGTGTGAGTGCCAGGCGCGGTGTGAGGGCATGGAGAGGCCACAGGTTTGGACATTGCCACAGTCAGTTTTATTAGGGTAGAGGGGCCCAGGGGACTGAAGGGCTGAGCCACCCTGCCCACAGCAGCAGAGCATGCCACCCCTCCCCTCCCCGCACCCCACTCTCAGGAAGTCTGTCAGCCCCAACTGTAGAAATAAATTTTCTGCCAGGCGGGCAAGTAATCCATAAGAGGCCCTGCAGTGAGAAGAGAGAGGAACACGTCAGGGCTGAAAGCCAGACTCCTAGCTCTGTTCTACCTGGGGCCCTTCTCAGCACCGCTGCTCACATCTGCACAGCCACGAACATGCCTCTCCCACCTCTTCACCTCTACGGAGGCAGCATCGGCAGCCACCTTGTCTCCACTTACAGACAAGGATGCTCAGGCTCAGAGAAACCACCTGGCTTGTAGATGCTGACAGTATAGCCCAGTGGCTCTGTGCTGAGGTGGGATCTCCAAAGAGCCCACAGGCTTCATCCCTGCCAAGGTCTCTACCCAGAGATGCTGGTCTTGTATCGCTCCAGGACACTGAGGCAGGGAAAAAGCTGATGACCTGATGAGGTCTAACACTCCTCCCATCACAGGCACCCTGCTTCCAGCCACCCGAGGCTCTACAGGCCAGCTTGGCCCGTGTCTAGGAGCTGTCACCCAACCAGCCTGACCGCTGGGCTCCCTCTCCCAACTGTGCCGAGAATCAAATTACAAGGAGACAGAGAGAAAACAGGGTAACAGGGCCACACATGAGATCTACAACACTCAGTAATAGCCACACCCCAACACACGCTTACTTGTGACCAGGCCAACGCCTGGGACATGGTCTGCCAGCAGCTGGAGCAGGAAGAGGATCCTGGCCCTGGAAGGAGATAAACAGGGAGCAGGCTGAGTGGGGTTCTGGCCTGGGTGCTAAAAACGCTTCACTGACCACCTGACTACAGGCAGTGCTTCCCAGAAGGCAGAAACTGTGGAACAAGGACAGACCCCAGTACAAGGATGAGACTTCTGGGTGTGGCACTGGTCCTGCCCTCCCCCATCCACAGGCCTGGGATGCTCACAGCTCAGAGACTGGCTCAGAGACTAGAATGTCTCTCTGACAATAAGGAAAGGGGAAGAAAGACTGCCTTCCCAGACTGTACCCGAGCCCCTCAGCACCCTGTTCCCGTCCTCTGGGGAAACAGGGGCTTTCTTTGATGGGTTTCTAGACCCTTAGTCTGGGCCACGGCTCTGGGGGTGCTCGGCAGGTCAGGTCAGCAGGAGAGCAAGCCAAGTCGGAGACTTACAGCCTAAGAAGCTACCTCTGTGATTGTGGTCCCAAAATCTCTCAGTTCAATGTGATACTGGGGCTATGTTTCCTCTGTAAAGAGTAAGCAATTTGTGGGGGGAGGTCATATGATCTGTGTAAGCCTCTGGAATGTTCTTAAGAGTATGGAATAGGATTTGGCTTAAGTGCCTTATGAGCTTTCAAACTTATCCAAAAGCAGGAGCTGCAAGGCAAAGTTCTTTTCGCTGAGGTGGTATTAAACATGACATAAGCTTGCTTTCTACTGTCTCAGGAAAAAACAGAGGTCATATGGCCATAATATGAAGTATAATTCCAATCCATAGTCCAGTCTTTAAGCAATATACTTGTTAAAACCTAGACGCAGTGGTCCTGGGAGCCTCCAGTCTGTCTCACAGCCCCAGTCGCTATACAGGGACCTTTCCTCAAATCTCGCTCTGACCTCAGGTGGTCACCCTGGCAGGAGACTTGGCCCTGAGCCCCCCCCCCCCCACTCACCTCCAGCATGCTTTTCTGTTTCTGGCTGAGAATAGAAACTCTGGACCCTCACAGGTGACAGAGTGGGCGTTGGGCAACAGGGCCAGACCAGGAGTGAACATGGGTGTGGGGTCTGGCTCTGCCGCTGGCTAGCTGGATGACTTTGTTTAAGCTGCCCAACCTCTTTGAATCTCAAATGCTTACTGTGAGAAGTGGGGATAATCCAAACTATTTGACCAGAAGATGTGCAAACGATCTGAAGGGTGTGGGAAGCCTGGACGCACCACCATCGCTGTGGCCCGGCCCTCGGTGCACCTCCAGCCAACAACTGCTTAAGCTCCTACACGCATGGGCTGATGGCCCCGAGAGCTCGGAGGGCAGGTCTGGGCTGGCATTCGATAAAGGAAGGAGTGGCCACACCCCAGGGCAGCACATAGCAGGTGCTCTGTGAACCCAGATGGGGTAAGGAGGGAGGAAGGGAAGGCGTGAACAGGGGTTGGAGGCACCGGGGTCCCACTTCCCTCCTCTCTCCTTCACTGAGGGTGGGCCTCGCCCTTCACTGGAGGGCCTGGTCCTTACTCTGAGAAGCGGTCATAGAACGGGGACCGCAGCAGGTAGTAGAGCAGCAGGATGGTCCGGCGCCGCAGCTCTAGCCGCTCCCTCCGTGACAGGCCCTTCCTGTCACTCAGGAGGCTCAGGCTGGGGTGAGGAGGGGACATAATTAGGGCCGGCAACAGGAGAAGCAGGGGACCCTGCCTGCCCAGGCGAGGGCAGACCTGCAGCACGAAGCCCGGTGGGGAGAGTGGAGCCCCCCGGCAGACCCAGGCTCACCTGGTCACGTCTACAACACCAGACAGGAGCCAGGGTGTCCACGACCGCTGACCCCATAGGCCCAGGCTAAGCACTGATGGCCAAGGCGTCAAGGATGTCTCCCGCACAGGGCCTACCCTGCCCACTCCCGCCTACCCCTACCCGCTCAGTGCCAGCAGCTCCATGCTAAGGATACAGTGTAGCAGGGGCCGGGCAATATACAAGGACTCTGCGATGGTCTCCTGCAGCCCCAGCGGGGTCGGGGTGACGCTCAGCTCCTCCTGGTGCTGCTGGTGCTGTCTCTCCCGCTGCTGGGGGGCTCCCCAGTGCCTCGAGTGCAGGGACGGAGCTAAAACACAAGGGCAGCAGGTGAGCGGCCAGGCCTAGGCCAGGGAGGCGGTGATGAAAGACAGGCCTTCAGGCCCATGCTGACCTCAACACTGAGGTGTTCCGTCCAGCTATGTCCTGCACTTACTGTTCTGGAGCGTTCGCACCACTCGGTTTGACCGCTTCCCCACATAGGACTGCTCCTGGCTACCAGGGCTGTGGTCACCATCTAGCAGGGACAGACAGAAGGCCATACTGTCAGATGGACATGTTTCCAGAAAAGCCTGCAAAGAACATGTGTGCCGTGAGTGCTCATGAGCTAAAAGGAGAACGGATGAGCCTGTACTAAAGCAGCAGCTGAGTCAAGGACACTGCAGCAAGGGCTGCGGCTCAACCTGGAACCCGGGCACAGTGGGCAGCATTTCGCAGCCCTTCTTGGCCTGGGGAAAGGTCAGCATCACCTGTAGCAAATGAGCCAGTCAAGAACCCAGGCTTCCCAGGGACTGGAACAAGGCAAGGAGGGCCCATCCACATCTATGGGGACCACAGCACCAGAGGGGCTGTATCTGCTCAGTCCTTGGCTTTCAACATGACCACGAGGAAAAGCAAAGAGCTGCCCCCACTCAAGGTCAGGGCAGTGAGGCTCAGAGGCCAACAGGTGATGGGCCCAAAGCCCTGAAGGGACAGATCTACTGGGTGACCTGCCAGATGAGCCTGGGGTTCTGAATATAGAACCAGAACCAGAGATGAGGTTGGCAGGATGCATGTCTCCTGCTGATCCTCTGGTCCCTTCTTTGTGCAGCCCATAAAAACGGATGAGAACTCTGACATCAGGAAGTCCTGAGTTCAAGTTCCAATTCTGCCCAAATCTAATCTTTTTTAAAAAAAACAAAACTGTATTGGGGAACAGTGTGTTTTTCCCAGGACCCATCAGCTCCAAGTCAAGTGGTTGTCCTTCAATCTTAATTGTGGAGGGCGCAGCCCACCATCCCATGCGGGAATTGAACTGGCAACCCTGTTGCTCAGAGCTCGCACTCTAACCAACTGAGCCAGTCGGCTAGCCCCTAATCTAATCTTTCATCTGTAAAATACAGGGTGTTGAGGACAAATGCGTTGACAGGGATAGATATACTCCATAAACGGAAAATATTCATTTGGTCAGCTCTAAATCCACAAATGAGTCCCTGGCTCCGTTCCACTCCAGAGCAGGCAAGCAGCTTACCTGGGGGCTGTGCCTGGGTCTCTCTGTCCAGAGGAACGATAGGGGGTGAAGTCTGTAGGCCAGCCTTGAACCAGATGAGCAGGAACATTCGCAGGACCGCCCTGGATTGGGAGTATGGCAGGGCTGGGGGGAGGGTAGCTAGCAGGCAGGGGGCCAGGGGTGCTCTGCTGAGCCCCATCTGTACAGCTGGCCTCAGTTACCTCTGCCCAGGGACTTCCCACCACAGTCCTGACATACTTGGCCAGCTGGATGAGGGCAATGACGAGCCAGCGGCCCACTTCACCCCACACCTTGGCGGCCCCCATCTCCATGAAGACCTCCACGCACTCCAGCACACTCAGCCATGTCAGCAGCTTCTGCTGGGTCAGCGACTGCAAGAACCCCAGGCCAAGAGGTCAGGGGGCACCCCCTTTTCACAGGCCCTTCCCCTAGGAGACTCCTCCGACAGTAGATGTGGATTTCCCCCCTTTCCAGAGTTCTCCATTGGGGCCAGGCTACTACATGGCTCTGAAACTCAGTCTTTTCATCTGAGATGGGGACACTGACACCTTGACACTCCACCTAAGGAAATGACTCAAGGCTCAGATGGACGTAGGCTTGTCTCGTACTCTATGAGACCATAACATGTGCTGCGCACATAGGCTGGCTGTTACTATTTCGTTCCCAAGTCCCTGTGCTTCCCGCCCTCAGGTCCTGGCAGAATTCTCACCACAGGCAACTTTTTCCGAAGCTCCTTCCGTAGGATCCCATCATTGAGCAGCACAAGCAGGTTAGAGGCGGAGTACACTGAAGGGGTAGGGTGTAGCCTTGAGAGGCTGGCTCTGCAGCCTCCACCTCCTCACCTTCTCCCTAGAGCTGCATGGATCACCCATCACCTGCTGTGCTCAGCCACCCACAGACTACATGGAAACCAACCCCACCCCCCCCAACCCCCGCTATTTCCTCAGAATTCCACACTCCCCCGTATGATCTCAGATAGGTGGCTGGAACAAGAAAAGACAGTTTGACCTCAGTGACAAACCAGCTACTGCCCTGCTGAATTAGCAGTGGCCAACCACCTGCCCAGAACTGTCCATTGTGCTCCAAAGAGCCACACATGTGTGGCCTGGCCTCCTGGACTCTGCTCTCTCTGCATCCTGTCCCTGAAAATCTGCTCCATTTCCACCTTTCAAAACCTAGCTGGTCCTATCAGGACCTTCACCTCCAAGGCTCACTGGGTCAACACGACAGAGGCGGTAACAGTATGGGGATCCTGGAACCCGGGAGATGTGGATTTGAATCGTGGTTCTAAGATCATCAGTGGCGATTCCCTAACCTTACGGAGCTTCTGAGGACAACTGAGGACAAGTACCCGCCTTATATGACTGTAGGGAGAACTGGGCAAAGGCAGGGAAGGCACTTGGCCCAGGGAAGGCGCTTGTTTCTCAACTATGAAGACACAGAGGGCCCAGGGCAACGACGCTGGACCTTTGTCCCATTCAGTCAGAGCACAGGGTGAGCTAACAGGAATCCTAGGACTGCAGGCTGGGGGGTCACCCCTCTGGGAAGCCTTTCTGGACTCTCCCGCCCTCCACCCACCCGAGCCCAGCTCACCCAGCTCTGACAGCTCGTGCGAATCGGCGAAGCGACCTGCGGAGAAGGCGCAGAAGGAAGCGTCGGTGAGCGAAGCCTCACCCTGCGGCTTCGGGGCCCTGGACGTCCCCTCCCTGCGCCCTACGGAACCCTGGAAGGAACTCCTCAAGCACAGCGAGAACTACCCGGACTCCGCAGGAAAGGGGGGCAAGTGGGGTCAGAGGTCAGAGCCCTGAAGGGATGGGTCAAAGGTCTGGGTGGCACCTGCCAGCAGGTAACTGAGGCCCCGCACCGCCGTCTCCAGCTGGGCCGTGGCAGCCGGGTGACGAGTCACGTACTCCTGGTAGCGGAGGCCCAGGAGCCGCAGCTTCTCCATTCTGCCCTGGAGACCGACAAACCCACTGACCGACAGTCCGAGTGGTTATGGTTACGGCGCCTGGCTTCCTGCGCCCTCCTTCCTGCTTCCGGTTCTAAGCCCGCCTCTCGGAGGCTTAACTTCCGCCGGCCAGAGGAGAGTGACGGGGAGGGCCCTTGAACCCCCCAACATCGCCCCTTTTCTTAAATCGCCTCCCACTAGGGGAGCGCTTAGCAACTGCGGGCCTAGTCCCGCCCGCCCTACGCCTTCAGGTCATTGGTTAACACAGTCTCCGCCCCCGACCTGATCTACATAGTTCGGGACCCGGAGCGTCCCCTTTCCCGGTTGGCTGCCCTTGCGCCTGCGCAGTGATCGCTCCAGGACAGCTCCCACGGCAGGCGGAGCCGTTCGTTCCAAAGGCGGCCCTGGCAGCTTAGAGTCCTTTTAATAGAACGCCGAGAGCCTCGAACGGGACCGGGTTTTAAAGGGCTGGGAGGTAGCCCGCGGAAAGGAACCTCCGTCAGACTTGGGGAGGAGCCGAGAGAGGCTAAGGAGAGTCGGACTGGGTCTCGGCAGGCATGCGTGTGGCCAACCGCCTCGTTTCCTGTCTCCCCCCAGAGGCAGAGCTGGGGAAACTGAGGCACTAAGGGGTCCAGCATGCAATGCAGGCTCGATCCCTCGGCCAACACCGTTAGTGCCCTGGCTTCGGTCCCCGCTCCCGCAACGACTGTGCCCCCCAAGAGCGCGCACCTGCACGCCCACCTCCGTGGAGAAAACCCGAACTTCTGCTCTCGGCTCGGGGTGACGGTGGTCGGGAGTTGCCCTTTTCTGGGCCTCGGGTTTCCCTTCCCCATCTGTAAAATGGTTTGAGAGCAGACTTGGTCCTTAGACTCGGGATCAATCTCAAAGCGCTTTTCGGCCCTCGGATGCACCTCTCAGTCTGGCCGCTCCCCAAGGGATGGGGAAACTCCTGGGGATCCCTTTCTCAGACGAGGGAGCTTCCCGGGAAGGGGCGGCTGCGGGAGAGGGGAGGCCAGAGGTGGCGGGACAGACACTCCGGGGAGGCAGCCGCTGATTGGCTGTGGGGAAAGGGGTGGGGCCTCGCCCATCAGGGTGGTGCTGGCAGGTTTGTGGTACCCTGCCATACGGAACAGAAATACATTATTCTACCTAATCCCCTCCACCAGATATTATCTCCAGATGAGGAAAAGTTATCCGCTTAAAAACCCAGACACAATTCGAATCCTGGTCTAGCCTGACCACAGAATCTAGGAGTTTTAAGCAGCACACCTCACCGGGAAGCCACAGCCCCTCCTTGCACTCCCTTCCCCCAGGCCCCCGTCCCCTGCTTAGTTTTCTTCCATATCCGGTGGGGAATCATAGCCGCCCACCCTACTCAGGCCAGGGAATGAAGAACCAGGGAGATGTGTCCAGGGGCCTCCGGAAAGGCAAAGGCCTTGGAGAACACAGGAGGCGGGAGTGGGCATCACCAGCATCATTTCCACCTCCTGGGTGCCAGGCTCACTCGTACTCAACTCTTCTTATCAACCTTGCTAGGTTGCTATGAACTCCTTTTCACAGATAGGGAAATAAGAGGCTCAAGGAGAGGAAAGCATGTCCCAGGTCACACAGTATGGCATTGGCCAAAAGGATCACAATACAGGTCTCTCAGAGCAGTGTTCTCTCCTTCTGCCTACAGCCCAGCAAGAGCAGTGACCTGTTGAGGCTATTTGCTCATGAGTCAAGTTAGCAACTGCGATTAAGACCAGAGCTCAGGGCATTCGGTGTGGGGCTCGTTCTCCCTTCTTCCCTGGACCCCATCATCTTAATGAACTTGTTCTGCAAACCTCACTAGTGATATTTCTCCAGTCCTTCTCTCTGCGACTGTGAAGAGAATAAGGAGGAAGAGTGAGCCGTTTCTTTGGCATTCCCAGCGCTGGTGGTCTTGTGCTTCTGGGGAGGAGAGCGGCATGAAGGATAGAGGAGCAGCCTCCCCTAGACAGAATTTGAGGGGTGTTTGGCCTGGAACCTGTTTCTCTTGCCTACCTCCAGGGAGAGCATCATGAGCCAACCCAGGTTGGCAGCAGCAAAGTTGCCTGAATTTCTGCTCCAGATCCGAGGCCTGATTAGGTCCCAAAGACACAGAGTGGCCGTATGTGTGGGAGGTGCCCAGGGCAGCTCCTCCCTACTGAGCCCATGCTTGGATTTGGTCACTTGGCTGGGCTGGAAGGGCCTCTGGGCAGGATGGTCCGGATCTCCCCTTCTTTTTTTTTTTTTTTTTTAGCTGAGCCATCCTGCCACCTGTTGGCAGCTCAATGGCAACTCAGCTCGGGCTGGCCTCGAACCGCTGTTGCTCACAGCTCAGCTTGCACTCTTAAGCGAGCTCTTAACCAACTGAGCCATTCGGCCGGCCCCCGGATCTCCCCTTCTTAACTCTGGAAGAGAGCTAGACCAGTCCAACAGGTACAAATGAAGACACTGAGGCTCAGAGAGGGGGCCTGACTGGTTCAAGGTAACACAGCAAAGTCCTAGGCAGAGCTGGGCCAAACCAGGTCTCAGGCTTAGAACACTAGCACCCTTTCATGTGCTCATACCTGTCACCCTTTCCCCGACACACCCCAAAAGAACCTCTTAGAGGCCCAGCTGGCATCTCAGCAACTCAATTTCCCCTGAGTGGTAAGATTGAGCAAAGGGTGGGGCCAGCATTATGAGTGACCACAGTCACACTGCAGACCCAGCTTACCCCACAAACTCCCTGGCCAGGCTCTGACTGTGTACTCTACCTGCACAGATAGTTGAGGGTCTTGCAGGGGGATTCACCCCCCCCCTCCACTCCAGCTCCAGTCTAGAGATGAGGGTCAGGGGGCTCCAGGCACTTGGGTGGCCTTTGCATCCCCTCATCTCCTCTCAATTCCCCAGATATACAAGGAGCTGCCATAAGTCTCCATGGCAACCATTGCCCCTGGCCTCTAAAGGCCCAAAGCCCAGCCTTCCTTGCAGACCTCCATCTCCCAGAGAAAGGCATCCAGGCCCCTCAGAGGAGATTTAAGGGTCTCAGGCTGAGCTGCTTTGTCACAGCTTTTTCGGGGGTTGGAGCCTCTCACGCCCGTTTTATAGCTGGACATTGGGCTAAAGGACACAGCCTAGGGCCGGCCAAGTGGCGCGTTGGTTAAACGCTGGCTGGAGAAGCCAGTGGCCCCGGTTCGGATCCCACATATGAGGGCCAGTGACACTGCCCTAAAAAAAAAAAAAGAAAAAAAAAGACACAGCCTAGTCCATTTCCAGGTCACAGCAAGGCCCAGTGAGGCCCATCCACTTTCGGCACGTACTTACTTGGGTGCTGGGTATGTGCCAGGTCCTAACTGGGTGCTGAGTACTCAGCCCTGTGAGCAGTCACCTTCTAGGGGGGAGACAAGCTATAAAAAAGTCAACAAGGTCAAATTAGGAGAAAGGGGCTAGGAAGAAAATAAACCTAGGGATAAGGAAGGATGAGCGGGCCTTTTGAGAATCTGGTAAAATCCAGGCAGAGGGACATCAAGGGCAAGTCCTGGGGCAGGAAACCTTTAGGGAGGAGCAGCAGGAAACTGTCTGCCAGGTAGAGCCTGGGGCTCCAAGGTGTTCTAACAGGTTACTTCAACGCTCTGGGGAGAATAATGCCTGTGTTACAGGACTGATGTGAGGGTTAACTGAGAGGAGGCTTTATGGAACCAGGGCACAGGGCCCGACACGGATTACATGCGCTCAGTCAACCGTGGCTGTCGTTCACGGTCCAGAGCGCCCCCCACCCCCTCCAGGGCTAAGCCATGTTGTTGCCTGCTGTGGGGTGGGGGGCAGAGTAAGAGAGCCAGGCCCTCGCCAGGCACAATCACAACACGACCGACCGTCTAGGCAAGGGTGGGGATCCCCGGCCCTGCCCAGGCAGGCCAGGCAGCCCCAGACCTGAGAGGCCTCTCTCCAGTTCCTAGGCAGAAGGCAACCCTCAGAATCCCGCCTTGTCGCAGCCGAGCTCGGGCGGCTGCCGGGCCAGACTGGGCCCCCTGGACTGAGCAGAGGGATGGGGTGGTCGGGGAGGTGGAGCGGACCGGAGAGCAGTGAGAAAAGCCGGGCCCAGGTGCTCTGCCGCTCCAGGGAAAGCGTCGGCCGGCCCCGCCTCCTGCCCCCTGAGCAGGTGTCCCCAATCCCCGGAGCTGGCATTCCAGTCCCCTCCTTCTTACTCCGGCAGTCCCTTCCATCCTGGGCCCGGGGTCACGGCCCCTCCCACGGAGGGAGGTTAAGGGGAGGAGATGGGGCCCCGGAGCCGCGAAGAGGGGGATGGGCTCAGAGCAGGTAGCGGAGACTGGGCCTTCCTGGGGGGCCCCCCCACTCCTTCCACCTGTCCTGAGGGTTTCCTGAATTCCTCCCGGGCCTGGGGCGGGGAGGCCGTCGGTGGCCCGGGCAGGGGCGGGGCCAGGTCCCCGGGGGTCTCCCCGCCCTTCGGGCTCAGCCAAGCGGAGGTGAAACCTGAACCCAGGTTGGGGGCGGGGCTAGCTCCTGCTCGGACGGGGCTGGCCTGCGTCTCCACCCTCCTTTCCCCGCACCCTGGCCGGTTCGTGGAAGAGGAAGGTCCGGGTCCCCAAACCGCTGGAGCAGGTGAGGTGGCGACTTGGCGCGGGAGGGGACCCGGCGGCCGTCGGGCCTGACCGCCCAAGGCTGGCCCTTCTAGCTGCCTTCCCTGTCCGTAAGGTCCGCAATGGAGCCCGCAGCCCGCGGTCGCACCCCGCCTTGAGCGCCCCGGCAGGCGGCCATGCTGCCCCGAGGGCGCCCCCGGGCGCTGGGGGCCGCCGCTCTGCTGCTGCTGCTGATCCTGATCGGATTCTTGCTGTTCGGCGGAGACCTGGCGTGTGAGCGCCGCGAGCCGAGAGGCCCGGGATCCTTCCCCTGCGCGCTGACGCCACGTGTCCCCCCAGACGGAGACCCGTCGGTGGGCCACCCGGGCCACAACCGCTCGGACTGCGCCCCGCTGCTGCCCCCGTCTCACAAGTGCGAGGTTGGTGCTTGCGGCCTCTGGTGGCAGGAATCCCGGGGGCGCCGCGCCCCCAGCCCAGCCTCCTGGGCACCTGTGGGACTCATACCATCTGGCATCGTCGCTGCTGCACTGACCAGCCAGCTGGAGGTGCCTTAGGTTCTCACCTCACCTGCTCCCGTCCTCTGGTTCCCCATTTGTGAAGCGAGGGGGCAGGACTCTTGCGCAGACCCCGCCTTCCCTAGCTCGGATGCCTGGTGGGGGGGGGGCTACACTGCCCGAGGCCAGACGGGCTCAACCGTGGGTCCTCACCATCTGTAATGGAGGAGGGGCTGCTGTCGACCTCGCTGTCTCCTCCGCAGCTCTTGCACGTGGCAATCGTGTGTGCGGGACATAACAGCAGCCGAGATGTCATCACCCTGGTGAAGTCCATGCTCTTCTACAGGTATGGCCAGGTGTTGGAGGTGGGGTGCGTTCAGGAGTGGAGAAGGGCACAGAGTCTTGGATAGGATCGCAAAGCTGGTGTTTCCACTTCTGAGCCTCTTGGCATGGGGCTTGTCCCATGCTGTTCCTTCTGGGTCCTATCACCTTTCTCCCCCTGTCCTCCCCAAAGGAAAAACCCACTGCACCTCCATTTGGTGACTGACGCGGTGGCCAGGAACATCCTGGAGATGCTCTTCCACACGTGGATGGTGCCCGCTGTGCGGGTCAGCTTCTACGACGCTGATGAGCTCAAGGCAGGCGCCCTGGCCCTTCAACACCCTGCCCCAGCCTGCCCAGCCCTCTCCTTCCTCCTAGAGTATATGTGGGGGGCGGGGGGGAGGAGAGGTTAGAGCTGTCTGGGACCCCCAGTTCCATCACACCTACTGAAGCTGAAATCCCTCACCCCTCCTGGGGCTCACCCCTTCTTCCCCGTGTTACCTTGAGTATGACCTGGCACTCAGGTCCTTCTCTGCCAGGCTCAGGCCCTGTCCTTCCCACCCACAGCCCCAGGTCTCCTGGATCCCCAACAAGCACTACTCTGGCCTCTATGGGCTAATGAAGCTGGTGCTGCCTGGTGCCCTGCCTTCTGACCTGGCCCGTGTCATTGTCCTAGACACAGATGTCACCTTCGCCTCCGACATTGCAGAGCTCTGGGCACTCTTTGCTCATTTTTCTGGTGAGAGACCTGGGACCCTGCCGCTGTCAGCCCTCCTCCTTGGCCCATCCAAATCCCCCCTGTGACCTAGCCCCGAGCTGAGATCCTGGGGCAGCCTCAGACAGCTCCCTCGTGCCCTCCCCTCCCAGATGAGCAGGTGATCGGTCTCGTGGAGAACCAGAGCGACTGGTACCTGGGCAACCTCTGGAGGAACCACAGGCCCTGGCCTGCCCTGGGCCGGGGATTTAACACAGGTGGGGACGGTGGGGTGGTGGGGGGAGTGGTGGCCACTGGTCCTTGGACCCCAGGGACTCTGGGCAGGGCACAAAATTCTAGGAAGCCCCCCGGGAAGAATAATGTGTGGAAAGAACACTGAGAAGAGCCAGAAAACAGTTCCAACCTTGGCTGTACATGCTGGATGACTCAGGCAAGAAAACTGCCTCAGTTTCCTCATCCATTAAGTGGGGATCTTACCAGCCCTGGGATCACCAAGTATGAGAAGATGGCTGTGGAGGTGCTCTGTTACCTGTGCTGTGCCTCCCCTTCACCCCCCAGAGGATTGATTGACAGAGGTAGTCCATGCTCATATCTGATAGTCAGAAAATACCAATAAGTCAAAAAAGAATCATTCAAAAGACACCGTTAGGACCCCTGGCCCCAGGAGCTGGGTTGTTCCAGGTGGGCATGACACCGTCTTCCGTGGGCAGGTGTGATCCTCCTGCGGCTGGACCGGCTTCGGCAGGTTGGCTGGGAGCAGATGTGGAAGCTGACAGCTACACAGGAGCTCCTCACCCTGCCCGCCACCTCACTGGCCGACCAGGTCTGGGAGAGCTTTTGAGGGGAGTGGGGCATGCTCAGGGCCGAGGTGTGATGGCTATCTCTGCCCAGGACATCTTCAACGCCGTAATTAAGGGCCATCCGGGGCTGGTGCAGCCCCTGCCCTGCATCTGGAACGTGCAGCTGTCGGACCACACGCTGGCCGAGCGCTGCTACTCGGAAGCTGCTGACCTCAAGGTGAATGGAGGTGGGGGGCTGAATGGTGTGTGTGGGGGGTGGGCCAAAGATGGCAGTCCTGTTCCCATTCCCCCACCGACAGCCTCCTGGGTCTCAGGTGATCCACTGGAACTCACCAAGGAAGCTGCGCGTGAAGAATAAGCACGTGGAATTCTTCCGTAACTTCTACCTGACCTTCCTGGAGTATGATGGGAATCTGTTGCGGAGAAGCCTCTTTGGGTGCCCCAGCCAGCCGCCACCTGAGGCCGAGCAGGTGAGAGGGAGCCGCCTTCCCTTGCCGTGGGGACACTCTGCCCCTCTCTCCTCTGGTGGGACCCAGCTTGGTCTGAGGACTTGTTCTGCCCCAGCCCTGGCCCTTCTCCCCTCGACCCCCTCAGTTGCAGCAGGCCCTGGCACAACTCCGCGAGGAAGACGCCTGCTTTGAGTTCCGACAGCAGCAGCTCACTGTGCACCGTGTGCACCTCACTTTCCTGCCCCATGAGCCACCGCCCCCGCGGCCCCACGACGTCACCCTTGTGGCCCAGCTCTCTGTGGACCGGTGAGGGCGCTGAAGACAGCCCTAGAGAACATGGCATGGGCTGAGACTGGGCATTTTGAGAGGAGGGCTTCATTTGGTAGAAGGAAGAGCTCT
Organism: Aselliscus stoliczkanus; assembly: GCA_033961575.1. Taxonomy (NCBI): domain Eukaryota; kingdom Metazoa; phylum Chordata; class Mammalia; order Chiroptera; family Hipposideridae; genus Aselliscus; species Aselliscus stoliczkanus. Next base: position 122,491,524 of record CM066736.1, read on the forward strand.
CGCTACCTGATGCTTGAGGAGTTCCAGAGGTTGGAGATACTGGATATGGTTGAAAAAGCTTGGGCTTTGGGAATCATTCAGGTGCCCTTCGTAGTTGCTGGACCGTGGGCTCGTCTTAATATCTCTGGCCCTCAGTTTTCTCATCTGTCAAATGAGAAGGGACCCACCTGGTGGGGTGGGTGTGAAGATTAAATAAGGCCAGCTCAAAAAAGTGCTTGGAAGGTGCTGAGTAAGAGACTTGAGGGGTGTCTGCAGCAGCTAACCTGGGAGGTGTTCCAGCTCTCCCTGGGCTGACCATCCCCCTCACCCCAGGCTGCAGATGCTGGAAGCCCTGTGTAGGCACTGGCCGGGCCCCATGAGCCTGGCCTTGTACCTGACAGACGCAGAGGCCCAGCAGTTCCTGCATTTCGTCGAGGCCTCCGCGGTGCTTTCTGCCCGGCAGGATGTGGCCTACCACGTGGTGTACCGCGAGGGTCCCCTCTACCCCATTAACCGGCTTCGCAACGTGGCCCTGGCCCAGGCCCGCACGCCTTATGTCTTCCTCAGTGACATCGACTTCCTGCCTTCTTATTCCCTTTATGACTACCTCAGGTGGGTGGGAGCGAGGAACGGTATGTGGGTGGGTGTGCACAGGGTTGGGGGCACCTGCAGGACCCTAGGCAAGTGCGTCTCTGCCCCTTTCTGGGCCTCAGGGTCTTCTGTAAAACGGGGTTTGTATTAGGGTGGGGGCCACACCGTTTTCTGGGCTGCCACAGGAGGGTAAGGGAGGCTGGGGCCTGTTTCCCACAGCAGCTCCACTTGTGTCTGTTTTCTAGTGGGCGTCAGGGTGAGCTAGCCTTTGAAAGTCTGGTCCTGCGGCTCAAAAGCAAGAGAATCAGTGTGTCCAGTGCTGGAGGCAGAGCCTTCCCTGGCCTCCTCCAGTTCACGGTGCTCCCTCCTCAGGGCCTCCATCGAGCAGCTGCAGCTGGGCAGCGGGCGGAAGGCAGCTCTGGTGGTGCCAGCGTTTGAGACCCTGCACTACCACTTCAGCTTCCCCAGTTCCAAGGCCGAGCTGCTGGCCCTGCTGGACACTGGCTCTCTCTACACCTTCAGGTAGAAGAGGCCACTGCTCTGCCCCGTTTCCCTACCCCAGCCCCCACCACCCACGAGCTCCTAGCCTCAGCCTCGCTCCCTGCCCTGTCCTGCTCCACAGGTACCACGAGTGGCCCTGGGGTTACGCGCCCACAGACTATGCCCGATGGCGGGAAGCCCAGGCCCCGTACCGCGTGCAATGGGCAGCTGACTACGAGCCCTATGTGGTGGTGCCACGTGACTGTCCCCGCTATGATCCCCGCTTTGTGGGCTTTGGCTGGAACAAGGTGGCCCACCTTGTGGAGCTGGACGCACAGGTGAGGGAGATCCTTCCTGCCCCCAGCTTGGATTTGAGTGTCTCCAGGCCCAGGGAGCTCACTGCGTCTCAGTGCGGCCACTGCACCATTAGTTTCGTCCTTCCGTAGGACTAAAATCATCTGCCCTTTGGCCCTGCTTTTGGCTCTTCGGTCCCCATCCCCCAGAGCTGCGGTCTTCCCCCAGCCCAGGCAATGACCCCCCTTCTGCCTCCCACCCCCGCAGGAATATGAGCTCCTGGTGCTGCCCGAGGCCTTCACCATCCACCTGCCCCACACCCCAAGCCCCGACATCTCCCGCTTCCGTTCCAGCCCCACCTACCGTGACTGCCTGCAGGCCCTCAAGGACGAGTTCCACCAGGACTTGTCTCGCCACTATGGGGCTGCTGCCCTCAAATACCTCACTGCCTGGCAGCAGCCCCGGGGCCCCTCCTGACCTCCTAAGGCGCACCCCCTGCCCCGTGCCTTGGCTCACACACTCCTTGCACACACTCCTTGCAGACACTGGAACGACCTGCCACCTCTCCCACCCTCCGTTATAAATTATTTAAGGTCTCTGTGGGAAAGGCTGAAGTGGAGCATCTGCGGGGTGGGGCTTGGCCCTCCACCCCTTTGCTGCTATTCTATGGCTGGGGTCTCCTTCTGCCCCAGCTGGTTTGGGGCTAGTGCCCCCATCCTCAGCTGTACATCCCTTTTTCATAATTAAAGTTTTAAAAACTTTGTTTCATGTTCCTCTTGGTTTGGGGCATGAGGGCGTCCGTGGGCCTGTGGAGGTGCCTGGGAGGCGCTGCATGTTGCAGGGGGAGCCAGGCCCCCCACTTCCCCAGAAGTCTGGACTGGAATGTGTTTTGCCCACCCTCCCTGGCCCCAAACCCAACACCATGAGGCTGAGAGACTTTATTTGGCTTTATTTAGTAAAATGTTAAAATAAATAAATACAAATTGATCAGCTGCTCTGTATCCCCCCCACCCCCTCAAAACAAAAATCAAACAAACAAAAACAAAAACTTTGAAGCACAAAACTCCAAATACAAGTTCTACCAAGACTGAAATCACGAAGGGTGTGGACAAGAGACAGGTTGGGGGCTGGCTGGCTCCTTTCTGCTCAGAGCGTGCTGACCTGGCTGCCCGTGCTGTCCGGACCACAGCTTACCCTGGGCGAAGACCCAACGACACTGGAGGGAGGGGCAGGGGCCAAAGGCTGCTATGGGGGATAGTCGAGTCCTCAGGGTTCCAGAAGGGCCTTGTGGAAACGGGGAGCCAAGTGGGATTTGTGAGCCCAGCTCGCCCTTAACAAGGGTTGTTTTTAATTAAAGAGTTCCACCTGGCTCTCCGGAGGAGGTAACTCCCAGTTCCCGCCCCTCCATTTGTGGGAGGGCCAGAGGAATCTTCTCAGGGGCCACCCCGCCCCTGATGAGGCGCCCACACAGGATGGCTGTAAGTCAGGGCAAGAAGGGGCCTCCTGTCTCCGGCTGAGGATGCCCAGCTGAGGGGTGGGGGTGAGGCCCACGGTCGTTTACACAGAGCGAAGTTACCTCCATCCAACAGAAGCCGTGGAATCTGGAAAACCCGGGGCTTGGAAAATGTACCTGGGCCACCACCCACCCTACTACCCCGAAGAGCCTTTTGTCCCTGGGGTAAAAGTCTCCTATTAAGCCCTTTGGATAAATAAGACCACACCCTAAGAGGGAGGAAACTTAAGAGTGTGTCCTGTGAGTTGGGAGTGGGAGCCCTAGGAGGCTCTGCTGGGCCCAAGACAGGAAGTATCTAAGACGGCCGGAGAGGCAACTACACACAGACGGGTGGGCCAGAAACACGGTCACCCTCAGGGCGGGGAGCAACTGCGCCCCTGCATGCCACCTGTTGAGCCTGAGCCAAGAAGCAGTACGGACAGGGTGGCAGGCCCTGCAGGGAGACGACACTCAGATGGTGCCAGCTGGAGGCTGCTGGCCCCGATGCAGGCCCCACACAGGCCCCCCTGCCAGGCACAACCAGTAAGCTTGCCCCAAAGGGCCTGAGAAGGAAGAAGCAGAACTCTCCGGATGAGCTCAGCAGAGGTGAGACAAGACCCAGCAGGCTCCCTGAAAGAAAAAGGACCTGCAGGCCACATTGGCAAGAAGGTGAGTGGAGCAGGGAAGATGACAGCAACATGACCTCACTGCCTCCAGGGCACGCGCCTGAGCCTTGGGCCTGACAGGGGGCCCCCTGATCGAGGGCCAGGTGGGCAGCTCCCTGGACTCTGAAGTGACTGCAAAGCCAGTTGGTCTTACATATGGCTGTCAGCCTGCGGCTAAACTCGGGCGTGGGCAAAGAGCAGCAAAGGAAGAACAGACGAGGTGGCTCGGGTGGGGCAGTTATGAGTGTGTCTCAGGTGATCACAGGCACCCACAGGTGTGGGGGGACAGAGAAGAGGGTCTTCTTTTGTCAGGATAGCGAAGGAAAAGGAGACCAGGTCGCTAGGGCCTTTTCTTTGCAGGAAGGGGTGTTTTGTAATTTGAGTCCAGAATGTGGGTTTGGGGCAGGGTTGCATTTTGTACTCCACACTAGCTGACTCCCCAACGGCTCATACCTGAACTTCAGGAAGAATCCATACCCCAACCCTCAGCAAGGTCCGAGTGGGACTGCTCACAGCAGCAGGCAAACCCTGGTCAAGTCCTCCCCCTGCCCCACAGCCGAGAGCCCTCCTCAGGCAGCCCCCTTTCTGAGGGAAGGCCTCTAGTGATGCTAGTTTCCCAACTTCTTTCAAGCAGGTGGGTCTTGTGTGGCAACCCTCCAGCGCCTGGGCCCAGACAAGTCGAACGGGAGAGCTGAGAGGGCCTACAGCCTGCCGCTGGGCTCGGAACCTCGGCCAACTATTCCTCCAACCAGTCCAGGCATCTCCAAAGCTCCCTGACTAGACATAGCACCTTGGTTTCTGCGTGAAAAAAGGGAGCCCCTCCCTGTGCTCCTCAGGCAACCAGCCTTGCAGCCAGCGCCTGACTCTGAGGCCTGTGCAGCCACTCGTACTCTCCTTTTGTAATCTCCCTGGGAAGAAGAATGGAAACCGTTGGTAGAGATGAGACACATTTAATCTAAGAAGTGTCTCTGTTGCATTGGCTTTCAGGATCCATCGTTGTCTCTCTAGGTCTAACGGGGCGAGGGAGAAACTAATGGGGTCTTTTCTGCCCCTCCTAGACTCTGGCCATTAGGAGACATGGGCTGGGCTTGGGGGAGATATTCTGGGAGGGCGGGGGTGCCGAGCCTCTGTCTCTCTCCTATTGGCCAGGTGCGCAATGGGCAAAGGACTCCAGCGGGAGCACACACATGACGAAATTATTTCCTACAAGGCAAGATGATAGAAATGGTCCAAGCCTTTCAGAACCCTGGTTTTCTCAAGAGGGAGACCAGCCAAGCCAAGGCAGGCACAGCGATTCTAGCCACAGGCCACCCAGGAATCGTGAGGGTGGGAAGAGTGGAGTAAACTCCATCTCGGGTGCCTGGGACCAGCAGGCAGAGAAAGGGGCTGGAGGTTCAGAACTCTCTCCAATGGCAAGACAAACACAAAGGTCACCCTGCGGCTCTCTGTCTCAGAGACACCATGTACCTTCAAGACATCTCACTTCTTCATTCTTTCTAAGCACCAAGGGCTGATGCAGCCAGCCTGCTCCCTGCACCCTCCCAGGAAGGCCAGGGTACATGGGCACCAATGAGCTTCACTGGCCATTTCCTTCAGGGTTGTCCCCCAGGCACTCAAAATGCTGGTGGCTGAAAGACCGAAAGCAGCACCAAAGGAAGGGATCTTACTGAGGCACCAGCCTTTTGCTCTAGTCAAATCCGAGGGGACAATGGGTAGGGCCCTGATACCATCCGCACTCCCTTTGGGCTTCAAAAACAGGAGCCCAGCCCTGCACCAAGAAGCGAGGGCAGTCTTTTCTAAAGTGGGGAGAATGGTGGGAGAGCTGCGCCCCTGCCCAGCAGGGCAGCCTTCAGAGGACAGAAAGCATGGAGGCTAGCTAGCCCACCAGTCTTGAGACACAAACACAGCAAAATGTCATCATGATCAGCAGGTTCTGTGCTAAAAAATTATAACTACACAGCATTTTCTCCAGTTCTGACACCTTTTTTAATAGAAATCACTGTTTTTAGGAAACAAATAGCACTTTTGTAATTTTTTACAATGTTGCTTACCTTGATCTTAATTTAAGTAACACTAGGAAGACCTCAATATCTTTTATTTTCCTTTTTAATTTAAAAAAAAGTTGCTGTTGTTTTTTGTTTTGTTTTTTACCCAGATACAAAGATTTTTGCCCTTGCATAAAAAACAGTGCCCCGAACGATGACACAAGGACTCACACACACTCACTGGACCTCACTGACACTATGATTCCTATTCTACCATGCAAGGTCTCGGCTACCCTTAATTGGACTGTCAGCCTGAAAAACAGCTTTTCTATTCCTTATTTTAGTTTTGTTACCAAAAAAGTAAAATAAACAACAAAATAAAACTTTTTTAAAGGAAAAAAAAAAAAAAAAGAACAAAAACGAAAACAAAAAAAAGAAATGTCTCCATTCAATTCACACACACCTGGGTCGCGTGCTGCTTCGCTCAGATCTTCTCTTCTTATAAATATAGAAAAGGGATGGAGCTTGTTTTCAAGTAAAATCACTGATCCACCTTTTTCCCTTCCTGGACACACACACACCCTTCTTCCCCGCCCTGGGCCCTGGGCCAGCTGCGCCTGGCTCTGCTAGTTCTTGGAGAGGAAGGAACCAGACCATCCACAAGGACGCGCACCCATTTGCCAAAGCAGGGGAGGAAGTCTGGAAGAGGCGGGGGCGCCCAGGGCAGGGGAGCGGAGTGCTGGGGAGGAGGGCCTGGCAGCTGGCCTGGGCGGCCCCCTCTGTGCACTGTGCCCCACCCCAGACAATAAGAAATACTGCTTATTTGATATACTTTTCCCACCCCGGCTCCCTCCCATCCCCTCCCCATCCCTCCTCTGGGCACTGGGGTTGGTTAAATCTCGATTTCCTTTTTTTTTTTGGTTTTATAGTAGTGAAAGTTGAGAAACAGGAAAGCCCACACACTCTTTGGACTTGTCTCCTCTACCTATACAAACGGCTCGGCAAATAAGGATCTGAAACCTGCTCTCCTCCCTCCACCCGTCCCTGCTCCCACCCAACGAAACAAAAACAAACCCATCGTGGCTGTGGAGGCTGCTGCAGGCACACACTGGTGTATAATAGAGAGAGTAAATATATTATTTCACTTGGCATGGTGCTGGCAAAGAACCTCCAGCTGGCACTATTTCATGTAACATGGTCCAATCTTTGCATGTACACACAGAATAAGAAGGATCAATTGGCAAACTCTGGTGCCACCTGGCACAAGCATCTTCTCTCTCTCTGGAACCAAAGAACCAAAAGAATTCTGTACTTTCCAGAAGAAATCCGGCTTTGCTTTTCTAGAGTCTTCAGTGTTTTGCTCTCCTTGCCGCCGGGATCCCGTGGCTTCTCCTAGCAGGGCTCTGTTATTTAGTCTCTTCCCCCTGGTTACAGTTCGCTGTGCAGCTCTGAGAGGAGGGGGAGGGGGCCGGCGTGGAGGTGGTGGCGTTGGCAAGGGGGGTGCAGTCCGGGCCATTGGCGATGGCCCCCTCAGAGTCTACAGGTTTGGAGAGGTCGATGCCGTGGATGAGGCGGACCAGCTGTTTGACCTTCTCCAGGGAGCTGTGCATCTCCTTTTGCCGGGCCAGGATGGTGTTCTTCATCTCCATGCATTTCTGCAGCGAACGAGAGGGGCGGTGGCACTGAGCCCGCGGGGTTTCGGACAGCCCGGTGGCCTCTCTCCGGGTAACAGAATCCTCGCTGCCTACGATGCAGCCCTCGGCCTGCTCTGCGCCCCTCTGGAGTGGGCGCTACGACCGAGGGAAGGAGGGAGCCCGAGAGGCGAGAGGGGGCAAGTGAGCAGCTCAGAAACCAACTGTACTGGGCACTGGGACTTAAAGCCAAAGGCGAAGGACCGCTATAATACGATGGACTGAAAGTTATTTTAAAACCAAACCTCCCGGGCTGCCGAGTGGCGCGGTGGTTAAGCGCTGGCTTGGGAAGCCAGCGGCCCCGGTTCGGGTCCCACATATCAGGGCCAGTGACTCTGCCCTCAAAAATAAATAAATAAAATAAAATAAAAACAAAGCTCCCACAGCTGTGCGGGAGCTGGCTTGGGCAGGCGCTGGTCTGCTTCCGCCGGGCTGATGGGTGCTAATGCACCCTGTCCTGAGCTGAGCCGTCCAGGGAAAGAAACGAGCCAGTGGTACCTGGATTCAATGGAGGGCCTACTGAGGGTCACTCGGTCAGCAAGCAAGAGTTCAGAGGGAGGGCGTGGGGCGGGACAGCGACTCAGGACAATCAAAGACTGCAGCTCACAGAACCCCTTTTGCTCGGTCACTTGTCGTCTTTTGCCCTTTTGCCCTCAACCTCCCACCCTGGTTGGCTTCTGTTCTAGGCAGGGAAAGAGATGTGAAACCTGCATGCCACAGGCAGTATGGCGGGGAGGACTCCAGCAGGTGCCTGTGAGGGCTGAGGCCACCTCACTCCAACAAGGGGCACCTATTCAACAGAGAAGCACTTGCTCCTTTCGGGAGGGGCCTCCAAATCCCTGGTGCAAATACAACCCTCTTCCCCACCTGGACAGGGCAGGCGGGGCAGTATATTTACTTCCCATACTTGTCTCTAGAAACCCACCTTCCTCGGGCTGGTCTGGAAAACCTGGAAATGCGATCAGCATAGTGTGGACGGGAGAGAAGAGCCATGTAGACAGACCCACTGGCTCAGGCGACAGAAAGAATAACACGCGGGGACCCCGTGTCTGTGTGCCAGTGTCACGAGGCTGCTGCCAAACACGCTCAGGAATATACAGGGGTGGTGGCCACGTTGTTGTGGCTGCTACTCTACCTCTTCCGCCTGGAGATTGAAAATCCCCTCTCAGATCAAAGCCAAGAGGATGCCGCAGAGCTTGGCGCAGGCACCTGCACCCCAGGGCCAACTCTAACTGGAGGCAACCTTTGCATCTGCCCAAGTTAACTGTGCTAATAAGCTGAAGGACTGGATCAGCCCCTGGGAGCCACATGTCCTGCTTGTACATGGAAAGTTCTGTATTTCTGTATCTATCCTCGAAGGCAGGAGGCTTACTTACACTTATAGAATTGCTGAGCTGTTTCACCTTCTGCTCTAGTTGTTCTCTTTCTTGTTTTAAATCTGAACTCCACTTAAGTAACTTCTGTTTCTCTTCTTCTTTTGCTGAAAAAAAAAATGGAACTTTTAAACAATTAATTTTTTGAAAAGGCCATTGTGTTCACAATGATTGCCCCCAAAGAAGGTATCTTCTCCAAAGCTCCCTCGCAGGGCCCCGCAGCTCCCCGAGCCCCACACCTCCCCCAGCCCCGTGCCCCACAGCCAGTGCACAGAATTGCCCACCTGGCCTTTCCCCTTTACATGTACAGTTACGCTAAGAAAGTTGTCAGTGGCTTGAGCCTGGCTTTACATAAACGAGATCTACTTCTCATTTTTCCTCCCCAAGAAAGAGCTACACAGCTTTGCACCTCATTCAATAAAAACTTCTCATTTTTACATTTCCTTTTGAAAACAAAGCAAATACTGCCTTTAGTACTTTTTTTTTTTTTACATAAGGGAAGATTACACAAAAGGGAGAATGGATAATTCTTTACCTGCTTTGTAGGCAATATAGGAATGAACAATTGCTAAAGTTCCAGGCCATGGGATTGCTTCTTCTTTCTTCAGCATCTGAAAAAATTTTTGGAAATTTACCTTGAGAAGGGGGTATACATACACATCCCCTGCATAATATCAAGCAATGGTATCTATAGCTACTGGCAGACAAACCCCAGGAAAGACTTTGGTGGCGGTGTTGTAAAACCCTGGTCATTCATTCTGGACCATAAAGTTCCAGATATCAGCCTGAGAGGATGAGGTACAATGCAGGAAGAGCCAAGCTACCTAAGCCCTGGCTGAGACAGAGGCTGGGACTCAGTTGGACATTCTTACCTTTTCATACACGCCACATGACCCCCAACTACTCCCCATAGCCAGAACCACCAGCACAAGCCCCAAGTCTGCATGATGGCAGCAGCCACTGAAAGTTTCGTCCTTGATCTGATACGGGCTGCTGCTCTCAATTTTAGCTTTTTATGTCCCTTAAAGACAGCCTGAGCAAGGAAATTAAATATCAGTTCCAAATTCTAAAGTATAATCTAGACCCTGTGTGGAAAATTATCAGACAGTCACAAGGCAGCAACTGAAAGGGAACATAGAACTGTCTCGACTAATTACAACAGGGAGACACCAGGAAGAGGACTGAGATTAAAAGGGGGAACCCAGCACTCCTTCAAATCAGGATTCCAAAGAACTGAGCAGGATCCCAAAGTCTGCTCAGCCACTGAGCTTATTTATCTATGATTTATACTTTGCCCATTTTCAAAAAAGACTGCTTATAATAAAAATATGAAGACACATGGATAGTTCAGAATAAGAAATCAGAAAATAAGCAGAGAAGGAGGGAAGAGGCTGGGACGGTTAAGGCGCAACATAATGTTTTGGTCAACAATGGGCCACCTATACGAGGGTGTGATCAAAAAATACAGTGACTGTTTAAATTTTAAAAAAATGATTACAGTAAAAGACACGTTACCATTAACTCCCCTCAAAATACTCCCCCTTTCTTCAGACACACTTATCCCATTGTTCTTGTCACTTTCTAAAGCAGTTCTGAAAGTCCTCTTTTGTGAGTGTCCTTAGTTGCACTGTCATAGCTGCCTCAATGTCCTGAATCCATTCAAAAAACGTTTACCTTTCATAGTCATTTTGACTTTGGGGGAAGAACCAGAAGTCGCACAGTGCAAGATCCGGTGAATGAGGTTGATGAGACACACCGTAATGTTTTGATTTTTTTTTTAAAGATTTTACTGGGGAATGGGGGAAGGGGAACAGCCAAGTTGTTGTCCTTCAATCTTAGCTGTGGAGGGCACAGCTAGCTCAGCTCTTAAGTCTAGTCGCCATCAGGTTGCTTAGTTCAAGGTGCCGTGTTCAATCTTAGTTGCACGTGGTTGTAGCCACCATCCCATGAGGGAGTCCAACCGGAAACCTTGTTGTTAGGAGCACGCGCTCTCACCAGCTGAGCCATCCTGCCACCTGTTGGGAGCTCAGTGGCAGCTCAGCTTGGGCGCAGCTCACTGGCCCATGTGGGACCCTGTTGCTCAGAGCTCGCACTCTTAACCAACTGAGCCACTCAGCTGGGCCCCGTAATGTTTTTATTTGACAGAAATTGCCATACTGGAAGTGATGTGTGACATGGAGCGCTGTCATGATGGAGGATGATTTATGGCACACTTTAAAACACACCTTCTCTCAACAGTAGCTCACACCCAACTGACTGCACCGAACAAGGTGAAACTTGTCACACACTGTTACTAATATGCACACTGTTCAATATGCTGCTTCCCTTCATATTGATGATCCTGGCCTGTCTGTTGGATGGCACTCAACAGCAGCATTCACCATATTTCTTGATCACAACAGAAAGGCTCCGTGTCACACATCACTTCCGGTACATGCAATTTCTGTCAAATAAAAACATAATGGTGGGCTGGCCTAGTGGCGCGTTGGTTAAGAGCTGGCTTGGGACGCCAGCGGTCCTGGTTCGGATCCCACATATGAGGGCCAGTGACACTGCCCTCTACAGCTAAAATGGTGAACAGCAGCTCCACCTGGGGCTGGGCTGCTGTGAGTTGCTGGCAACAGCACAGCTGCAGCCCTTGCTGCAGTGGGCTGCCATAGGCTACAGTGAGTGGCCGGCAGCCAGCGTGAGCGGCTGGCAGCCGGTGTGAGCTGCCAAGAGCCACCATGAGCAGCCTTCCAGAGGCCGGCGACCGATCTGCCTCACCTGGGAAGAGCGCAATGATGACACCAACATGGGCCAGTGAAGCAATGTCCTCCACAGCTAGACTGAAGAACAAAAGGACAGCAACTTGTCTATTCCCCTTCCCCGATTCTCCAACACTGTTACCCATCCCCAATTCCCCAATAAAATCTTTAAAAACAAACCAAAAAACATAATGGTGTGTCCTCATCTACTTCACTCACCGGATCTGGTATTGTGCAATTTCTGGCTTTTCCCCGAAGTCAAAATGACCATAAAAGAGAAATGTTCTGAATTGATTCAGGACATTGAGGCAGCCATGACAGCACAACTAAAGACCTCACGAAAGACGACTTCCAGAACTGCTGCAGAAAGTGGCAAGAACCATGGGATAAGTGTGTTTGAAGAAAGGGAGAGTATTTTGAGGGGCATTAATGGCAATGTGTCTTTTACTGTAATAATTTTGTTTGTTTGTTTTTGTTTTTTGAGGGCAGTGTCACTGGCCCTCATATGTGGGATCCGAACCAGGGCTGCTGGCGTCCCAAACCAGCTCTTAACCACCGCGCCACTCTGCTGGCCCTGTAATAATTTTTATTTTTATTTTTTTTTGAGGGGTAGTGTCACCGACCCTCACATGTGGGATCCGAACTCCGAACCAGGGTTGCTGGTGTCCTAAGCGTGTTCCCAACCAACGCGCCACTCGGCCCGCCCAAATAATTTTTTTATTTTATTTTAAACATTCACTGTATTGTTTGATCACACCTCAAATAACGGTGGTCCCATATGATTATAAAGGAGCCAAAAAACTCCTATTGCCTAGTAACATCTAGTGCAACACATTGCTCATGTGTTTGTGGTGATGCTGGTGTAAACAAACCTACTGTGCTGTCAGTCAGATAAAAGTAGAGCACATGCAATTGTGTGCAGTCCATAACATTTGATAATGAACGACTATATTATTAGTTTATGTATTTACCATACTATAAATTTTTATTGTTATATTGGAGTATACTCTTTCTATTTATCAAAAACAAAGTTTGCTGTAAATCAGTGTCTCTTGACGGCATCATTTTCTCTTGTGCTGATTTAATCTCGTCTCGTTTTGCACAGTAACGTGCTGTACAGGCCTGGAGCCCAGGAGCAATGGGCTCTACTGCACAGTGAGGCGTGCCGTAGGCTGTACCATCTAGGCGTGTGTCCGTGCACTCTCTGATGTTCACACAACGACGAAACTGCCTAACGACACATTTCTCAGAATGTATGCCCATCTTTAAGCAGCACGTTTGCCTTTTAAGTCCAAGAAATATCAAGATAGAACTTTACAGGGCCGGCCAAGTGGCGAGGTGGTTAAGCGCTGGCTTGGGAAGCCAGCGGCCCCGGTTCGGTCTCACATATGAGGGCCAGTGACAGTGCCCTCAAAAAAAAAAAAAAAAAAAAAAAGATAGCACTTTACAGTTAGTTCTCTGATCCTGATGACAACACAGGTTAAAAGTAAAACTGTTGTTATCTGAATTAATCAATTGAGCACTTTCATTTAAACTTTTATTTTCAAAGAAGTTTCAAAACCATATACTGACTGCGTTTGGACCATTCTTAGAGAATAAAGCAGGAAGTCTTATGAACTTGTAAGGGTCAAGGTAATGACAAGATAAGTCATTTCAAATAAAGGGAGGCAGTTAGGGTCTCTCCAGCTGTACATGGAGTCATGGCCTCACGCATACGACACAGAACCTCCCAAGGGCTGGATGCTGTGTAGTGAGTGTTGTGTTGTGAACACGGCAGGTGTGGCCTGGAGAACCACCGGGAAAGGGAAGAGACTCTGCCATTTCTCCAGATTAGAGGGGAAAGGAAGTGCTCCCGACTGTTCTTTCTCCTCCTTGGCCTGCACTCTGTCTGACCCCCCACAGTACCTGGTCCTGACACCTGGGACAGATCCACATGCCCTTGGGAATCGTTTTTAGAGGAGGGTCTAAGCAGTCCAGGTGATACACACGGGAACACGTGTCACACATCAGCAACTGACCACTTTTTCTACAAACGCTGCAAAAATCCTCATGGATATCCCCCTATGAAATTGAGAGAAAAGGTAAGAGAAAGGACAAAAAGGTAAAATGCAAATGTTAACATGTACATTCTGGATACCTAAAATGTTTTAGGACAATCAGCTGTGTCCCCTGTAACATGTTACAAGGGTATTCAAGAAAAGTAGTAATTACCAATGGTACAAGCCCCCACCTGCCCCATACAGCTGAAGTTCCCCGGGCAGGGGAAGTATTCTTAATTTTAAAGTAGACTTTATAGGGAAGCTATGCAGTCACCTAAGCCAAAATTAATTTTACTGGTGATGGCTCAGCATTTATTATGTTTTGGCAGAGTCCAACCCACAAATCAGAAAGTTGAAAGACAATGAAATCCCTTCATCACAGTGTTCTACAATATGATACAAACACTTCTCATTACCTATCATATTTGGAGGGACTTTAGAAAGATTGGAAAAGAAAACAGACAAGAAATGGAATTTTACTAAACTTTTTGCTTGCTCAGGGAGAAAAAAAATATAGTGCAAGTTCAAATGGGAAAAGATTAAGTCAGAAGCAAATTAAACTCATATGAGCTTTCTAATACGAAGAATTTAAATAATGAAAGAATTTAAAGCAACAACTGACAATGTTCTCTCTTAAAACCAGTATTTGGCATTTGCTGTTCAACGGACCATTCTATTCCGGGAGGCTTTACTCCTCCCTGTAAAATACTTCACCAGATGGGGAAAGAAGAGCAACCCCAGTGCACTCCGCCTGTCTGCCCCCCTATCCCCCCATCACTGATTTCTAGTACTCAGGTTAAGTCTGCTGGAGCCCTCTGAACAGAAGGCACAATCAGAAAAGAAAGGAGATCTACTTAAAATTTGCAGAGGAGAACACTGAAAAAAAAAAAAAAAGATGTCTTTTTCAGCAAGTCAATCTCTGGCCTGTTCTCTGAATGGGATTAATGCCTGTGACAAGGACACCAGGGAAGGGAAGATGGAATGGACATGTCAGGGGTGACCCAATAGAGGCTGGGCCACAGCTTGGAGCAGACCGCTTTTCACTTCCAATGTGTTGTTCTCGATTTCTAGGCTATTCTGCCAAAAGGCCTAACTCAGAAATTTTGCACAGGAAGCAATGATACTGACAGCAATGCCCCATTTTTCCCTTTCTGTGATATCACCCCTCAACCACCACCGCTGACGGAACATCTTCCCAGACCTACAATTTCTCTCTACAGGAAAGGAAGCTTTCTCTGTAATTCACTAGGGTATCCAGCAGCCTAGAAAACCGGCTGTAAAAAGATGTAAGATAATCAGGGTGCGGATGAATTTTAACCTTTCTTAGTAAGAAAATGTTATCTTTGGGCAGTAAAAAAAGGAGCTCGGTACATGCACAAAAATGCTGCAGCCTAACGGTGCAACTTCCAGGCGCTGAAAGAGGTAAGGTTTCACCCCTTGATTTCTTCTTTCATTCCTAATACCAGGCTGAGGGATGCTCTTCTTTAGAGAGCTAGTCCTTCTTGAACCCTAGCCCCATGTAGTAAGTCTGCATCTTTACGAGGTTTATAAAAATTTTATGGTTTCAGAGAGTGTTTTACATGAACTGGAGATAAAAATTATCAGTGATGAAGTAAATAAGACCCACTGAATATCTTATTCAGAGATTTGTTGGGTAAAGAGTTCTTCCTCCTTTCCTTTGCTCCTGAGTAAGGAGAACATCAAGAAGTGGAAGGTGGAGGCCGGCCGAGTGGCTCAGTTGGTTAAGAGCTTGCTCAAGGGTGTGAGCTCCGAACAAAAGGGTTGCCGGCTCGATTCCCACAAGGACCAGTGACACTGCGCCCGAGCTGAGCTGCCAACAAGTGGCAGGATGGCTCAGCTGGTGAGAGCACGTGCTCCTAACAACAAGGTTGCCTGTTTGAGATGGTGGGCTATGCCCGCCAGCAACTAAAAACTGAACTCAGCACCTTGAGCTGAGCTGCTGCTTGGGTGGCTCAGGGGATAGAGTGTGCTCTCTTAACAACAAGGCTGCCGGTTCGACTCCCACATGGGATGGTGGTTACGCCCACCTGCAACTAATTGAACAAGGTACCTTGAGCTGAGCTTGCTGCGTCCTCCACAACTAAGAATGAAGGACAACAATTTGGCTGTTCCCCTCCCCTAATTCCCCAATAAAATCTTTAAAAAAAAGAAAAAAAAGAAGTGGAAGGTGGAGAGTATAAAATAAAAATTAAATAATTTCTTTCAAGCTGCTATAGGAAAGAAAACTTCCTATCCTCTTTACAGACCCAATAACAGCAGTTTACTTAGTCTTTATGGTGTCAGGACCCTACTTCATGCTTAAAATTACCTAGGACCTCAAAGAGGTTTTGTTTATGTGAGTTATATATATTGATATTTACTGTATTGAAGTTTAAAAAATTTTAAAGTAATTATAGAATCACAGGAGGTTATAAAAATAGTGTATTGAAAAAATTTAAAACCCCGGAACACACAAGTGTGCCCTCCATTATCCCTCAGTGGTGGCCTCATCACATGATATGTAGTATCTGGAAAATTCCACTGTTCACTCTTGGGAGAATGAGAATGAAAATGGGAAGGAATGTTTTAGTATTATCATGAAAATAATGTTGATTTTGTGGACTCCCTGAAAGGGTCTCAAGGACCCCCAAACCCTGCTTGAGAACTACTGCCCATAGAAAGAAATATAAAATGACAAAATATGTATTTCATCCATGTAGAATTGGTTCTTTGCCTAAAGAGAGCAGAGGAAGTCCTATGGAGGTGCCATATCAGATCAAAAAGCGAAGGCTTTGGTGACTGATGAAATTATTACCATAAACCAAATCGTAAGATGAAAGATGGCTGACCCACGATTCTTTGCCAGGAGCTGAGGACATGTTTTTTTTTTTTTTTAGAAACACCCTAATTATATATCAATTGCAACTTTGCCTAAACAATTTTATAATTATGTCAACATATCTTCCCTTCTCATAAAAATGATGATAGTGGCAACAAGGAACATCCTGAGGATGAGTCTGGCTGGGTCTTGTATTACCACTGCCTTCTAGATGGTTATTGATCTCCAGGAAATGCCTGCCTCTCAACTGTTATTGCTTAATTAATGCTGTTGGGGTTTATGCCACCCAGCAGCAAATACACAGAGCCCTGTGTGCTGATTTTAATCATTGCCACTGTAGGAATACTGTAAAAGTAGAAGTCAATTATCTTTTAAAAAAAAGTCCATTCCACTAGATTTAACCTAGGAAGTTCTCAACCTATTTAGTGGTTTTAGAAAAGCTTCCTTTTGCCTCTACATTTCTGAAAAGAAAAGTGTTTGCATTTTAAGATAAAACCTGGTGGAAGCTTTCAGTTTGTGATTTGATCTGAGTGGATCATTTCAAGAAAACCGTTTCTCAGCTAAAAATCACAAAAAATAAAAACCATGTTTAGGAGAGAGACTCACATGCAGAACCACAACATCAACTGTTCCCCAGCATTGTGCAGCACCCCGAAGGGGCCCTACCAAGAGGCTACCGCTGTCACTCCCTTTGGCAACGCTTCACCTGAGGAAGTGGGGACAATCTTTGGTGCCAGCAAACAAGGTTTCTAGCAGGAACTCCTGGTGCTAATTAACAAGACAGGTAGAAAATCTGAATCAATTACTAATGCCAACAGTCAGGAAAGCTGGATGAAATGCTGAATCTTGAGAACAAGCCACCATCTATGTCCAAGGAAGGAAGTCTGCCAGGGGACAGAGCTCTTCTAAGACCCTGCCCTCCAAAGATGACACGTCCTTTGTTCATGTCTCGAACTTTAACTCAGGGTGAGCATATGGTATTCTTTTGCACTTTGGAGAGGGGGAGACCATTAGTAAACACTGAGAACCTTTAAATCAAAGGACATTTTACCTGAAGATGACCCTGAAGGCAAGTTCTGTAATTCACAAAAGCAATGGGACGTGTACAAAATGAACCTCTTGGTTCCCTCCCTCAAACCTGCTTCTCTTGTCATCTCCAATAAACGGCAGCTTCATCCTTCCAGCTGTTTAGGCCAAAAGCTTTGGATTCCCCCTTGACTATTCCTTTTCTCAGACCCCAATTATCTAATCTTGCTGGCTCTTCAAAATAGATACAGGCTTGATCGCTTTTCTCCATCTCTGCTTGTGCTTTCCTATCAGGTCAAGCCAGCATCAGCTCCTGCCTGGACGACTGCGACCGCTTATCTGGTCTCCCGGCTTCCCTTCTATCGTCTCCACAGTCTCTTCTCCATGTTTCGCACACAAAATCCGAATCGATTTGGCAAACATCTTAAAATAACAAACGCAGGCAAGAACCATCAAAAGATGCTGAAACCACTGGGTAAACGGTTTGTTGGGGAACTGGAGATTTATACAGACTCAAAGCTATCTCCACCAGAAGAAATAGGCACCTTTACAAGTGGAGAAATTTGATGGAATCTATTCTGAGATGAAAGTTAACATCGCGAACAACGGGACAGACTGACAACACAAGCCTCCTGTTGTGATGTCCTGAGGACACTTCATCACTTATTTAGTGTTCCCACAAAAATGCGAATCTATTCTTGAGGAAACAGTCAAGGTCATCGAAATGGATGGACACTCTACATAGCAACTCGCCTACCTTTTTAAAAATGTCAATGTCATGCAAGACAAAGAGAGGCTGAGAAATGGTCCCAGAGGGACAGTAAGGAGACTGAAGAAATAAATAAACAATAAATGTCAGGAGTGATTTTGGGTTGGATCCTGGAGCAGGAAAAAAACCCACTACAATGGCAATTATTGAACAAACCCAAATATGAACTGTATATTATATAATATTTTATATTAAATTTCCTCAATTTGATAACAGCATTGTGGTTATATCATGGTGTGTGTGTGTGTACGTGTACGTGTGTGTGTGTGTGTGTGTGTGTGTGTGTATGTGCAGGGAGGAGATGCATAAGTGACAAATGGTAACAACTGGTGAATCTAGGTGAAGGGTATACATTTGTTCTTTGTATTGTTACTACAACTTTTCTGTAGATTTGAAAATTTTCAAAATAAAAAGTTAAAAAATTATGTCACTCTTCTACTCAAACCCCTCTAGTGGTCTCCCATTTCACTCAGAGTAAAAGCCACAAGGCCTTGCATGACCGACCCTGCCATCTCTGGGGTCTCACCTCCCACCATCCTTGCCTGCTCACTGCCCCAGCTATCCTGGCCTTCTCGGTTTTCTTCTATGCCATGTACATTTCTACCTCAGGGCTTTTGCACTGCTGTTCCCTCTGTATGGAATGCTCTTCCCCGTACATACTTCCCTTTCTATCAGAGAGGCTGTCCCTCACCCCTTTTCATAAAAAAGCAACCTCCAGCCATAACTCCTTATGCCCATTATTCTGTCCCACTGTTTTTCATAGCACTTATCGCTACCTGACATATTATATGTTCATTTGTTTATCACCTGCCTCTGGTCATGCAATATGAGCTCCTTGAGGGCAGGGAGGCTGTTCTATCCTCAGCCTCAAGAACAGTACTTGCTGGACCGGCCAAGTGGCTCAGTTGGTTAAGAGCTCGCTCAAGAGTGCGAGCTGAGCTCTGAGCAACAGCAGTTTGATACCTAGCCCAAGCTGAGCTGCCGCTAAGCTGCCGACAGGTGACAGGATGGCTCAGCTAAAAAAAAAAAGGAAAAAAAAGAATAGTACTCGCTCAGCAGAGTAGCGCTCAATAAGTACTTGAGTGAATTCACTGCTTTGTAAACGCTCATTTACAAACTTAGGTGGCCAGTCGAGTGGCTTAGTTGGTGAAGAGTGCGAGCTCTAAAGAAATGGGCCGGCCGAGTGGTGCGTTGGTCACGAGTTGGCTTGGGAGCACCAGCGCCCCGGTTTGGATCCCACATATGAGGGCCAGTGACACTGCCCTCTACAGCTAAGATGGTGAACAACAGCTCCACCTGGAGCTGGGCTGCCGTGAGTTGCTGGCGATGGCATAGGCTGCAGCCCCTGCTGCAGTGGGCTGCCATGAGCTACTGTGAGTGGCTGGCAGCCGGCGTGAGCAACTGTTCAATGGCCAGCAAGTGACTGCCTCACCCAGGAAGAGCGCAATGATAATACCAACATGGATGGGCCAGTGAAGAGACATCCTCCACAACTAGACCTAAGAATAAAAGGACAGCAACTTGTCTGTTCCCCTTCCCCGATTCCCCAATAAAATCTTTAAAAAAAAAAAAGAGGGCCCGGCTGAGTAGCGTGGTGGTTAAGTGCTGGCTTAGGAAGCCAGCAGCCCCGGTTCGGGTCCCACATGTGAGGGCCAGTGACACTGCCCTCAAAAACAAAACAACACACAAAAAAACAAGATTTCCGGTTCGACTCCCGCATGGGATGGTGGGCTACACCCACCCGCAATAAGATTGAACACAGCACCTTGAGCTGAGCAGCTGCGAGCTGCCATTGGGCGGCCACATGGCAACTGAACTTGGGAGCTGAGCTAGCTGTGCCCTCCACAACTAAGACTAAAGGACAACAATTTGGGCTGTTCCCCTTCCCCAATAAAATCTTTTCCTTAAAAAAAAAAAAAAGGCAAAAGATACATTCGTGTGACTTTTCTTTTAAAAAAACAAACGAAAACTTAGGGCTATAGTTGACACCCCTGCAGTTTCTGGGTAAAGAACTACTAAGAACCTAACATTTTTTTCAGTAATGTGTTTCTGACTAACTCTGTCGAATACAGATATTTTAAAGAAGTTTTCCACCTCTTGAATTCTACTTGAAGCAGGAAACAAGAACCGCTAAGGGCACGTATACCTTGTGTATTTTTCTCCACCTCCAAAACACTGATGAGAAACCTACACACTTTTCAATTACATGAGCTGATTTCCTGCCCCATCCTCCTTCTTGAACACTCATTCACAGCAGATCAAATCCAGACTCTGAAAACTGACTGAGCCTCCTGATGTTGTGTTTAACACAAGCCTCAAGGACACAGCAGGACCTGGGGCCCGAGCAGAAAGCTGCCCTACTGGCAAACAGTGTCCTGTGGGGATTCCTGCTGTCCCAGGGTTAGTCAAGGAGATGCAGCTGATAAGGAGACAACACAGGATAACGGTTTCCCCAGTGTAAGCTCGCAGAATGAGTGAGCTTGTCCCAGGTTACTTACGTCTGTGGAGGTGGGGCTGGGCAGGGACACAGGCTGAACAGGTGCAGGGAAAGTGAATGTGGTCTCTGTCTTTTCATTTTCAGGGGAGTCAGGATGACTGGATGGGGGGGATGTTGGGGTAAGGGCTCCAAACCCCAGCACTGCATTGTATTTTGGAGGACGACCTATATACCAAGAGAAGGGAACAAAAGGGGAAAAAGGGGGAGGGAAAGAAAGGGGGAAAATGGTCTTACATACCTTTGGCCAGTGTTCCTCATTGGCTAGCATGGAAAAGGAAGTGAGGTAGCAGACAGAAGGTTAATACAACAGTCCCAAAGAGAGGAAGAGAAGCAAAGCTTTCAATGTCATTAGAAACAACTGCATGAGTCTCAAAAGAAGGGGGGATAAGAGAGCGTTGGAGAATGACAGGAGGTGCTGGGGCGCGTTAAAGGGCCTCTCCTGGGGCAGGTAACAGTGACATTCCTGAACTATCACAATTTGAGAGCTCTAATGCGGAAACCAAAGTACACTGGGAGTCAAGGCCAGGAATAAGAATTTTGTTTATTTTCCCCTATCTTTTGCATATTTGTTCTCTAATGCTTCTCTGTACCCATCATTCTCACAATAATATTAATGATTCTCAGTTCCCACAAACGGAATTATTTAGGATTTCTGCTTTTCCTTTTCTCTTCTGCCCAAATTTTGGTCATTTCGCTGCTCGTGAGGGGGAAGAAAGGAGGCAAAATTCAAGTTAACTATTCTTACTCTTTGCTCGTAGAACAAGTGAGGGATTATGTTCTGGGGGTAGCTGGACCCTAAGGGCTAAAAAGATGTCCTGAGCTTACATATGAATTTAAGAAGGTCTGCACTCAGGTGCCCTCCCCAAGTGATCGAGAACTGTCTCCCTGCTTTCTACCACACACCTTCTGGTGAGCTGCATGTCTAAGAACTGGGGCTGCTCCAAAGTCTCAGGAAAGGCTGTCAGCAGCAGCGCTGCTGCTGACGGAGACCTGACCTGAGTAAGAGCACTTTGAATCAAACCTCATGGCCACAGAGGACCTATAAAGGAGCCCTAATGGGTGTGGAAATCCCAAGCCAACCACTCTTGCCTGATACACATAAGTCAGGCTCCTTGTCTTCTAAAAGTCGGGGTCATAGATTCCGAGCTATGAGTGAACGGAAGTGCCTGCCTAGGACACCACAGGAAAAGGAGGAGCCAGAGAGGCACGCACCTGCCTACGAGCACTGGTGGATGGTATGCAGGATCATGACTTTGCCAACAGTTATAATTTATATCAAAATCATGCATAGGAGGCCTAATTCTGTCCAACATTACACAAACATTACCTATCTGTGTTATTAAACTGGCAATGTCTGCAGTACAAAGACTGATCGTGCTGGTTTGTCTTTTCCAGGAAAGTTAGTGCTGCGAGAAGGAGAAGTGGAAGATGAATGGCCTTTGTTTACCCACAGAAGGCATATCCTAGGCATTGTGAATGCAGGCTTTCATCCTCTGACCTTGGCAAGAGATGCCAAGGTCTTTCTGGCTCATTTAACTCCTGTCCTCTTAGCATATACTGCCCACCAGCAGGCCAATTCACTGTGGTTTCCAATTGGGGGCTCCTTTCTGGGAACTATGTCAGAAGTCCCTAAAAATTGCCGAAAACAGAAGAAAACAACAAAAAACTAACCCATCGCACTCATTACTGTGGCCCAGGAACTGATATGAAACAAGGACTTAGGGTTTCCCATCTAAGTATTGCTGACTACTCGGAGGACGGGCTGATGCTCATAAGTGTGGCTCATAAGTGTGCGGATGCTCTCTCCTTGGGGGAGGAGGTGGTAATCGTATAGTTGCAGCCTTCCCCAAGGCAGACCAAGGGTCGGGCTGACCTCCTAAGCTTCCAATAGCTCTGAGATTGTGTGTGCATACGCAAAAATTAGTATGCTACTCCACTCGCTCTGCAACCTTTCTAGCCTGGAACTGTAATTCAGGGACACATTATCATGTGGAGAAAGGGACCTTGGGATGTATTACTGGCATCAAAGAACAATTTCAGAACCTTGTTTATGAGCTCAAACTCTGAGCTATTAGGACCTATTAGACCCGCACAGTGAGAGCTGCGGCTGCTGTCATCTCTGCCCCGCCTAAGAGTAGGTGGAACGCCTGCCCTGGGGAGGTCGGAAAGATGGGGATGCAGCTCTTTAGGAATTTCTGTTTTCGGGAGCCTGTTTTGACAGAGACCTTTTCTTCTGGAGGTGGAAATGCCCTCTTCTCATACATTCTAGGTTCTCGGTGTGGCTCCCTCCCTCCTTCCTGGAAAGCCTGCAGCTCACAGAAACTTAAGAGTCATGCTCTGGTCTCCTGGACTAAGAGCACCTTGGCAAAAGCAGCACTCTATTCTGCTCAGTGATGCTAAAATGCTTCTTTTACACGGTGTTCTGTTCACTGTGCTATTCAGGGACATCTGCTGGGCCTGGGGCAGAAATGCTGTGCTAGGCCATTCCCCTGAATCAGCTTTGCTGGAATCCCAGGAAAGGCAGCTTTTGACTCAGTATACAGAACTCTAATGAGAAATATCACTCTCTTTTTCCCCCATTCTCAGAGAATAACAACAACAAAACGATTTTCAAGGGATATAGGAGTTAGGCTCTAGGACAATGGGAGGAGGGACAGGGAAGAAACACAACAAAGAAGCAACAGCAAGGGGGAGAGATAAACAGGTACTCACCTCGCTTCCGGGTCCCAGGATGCATTGTACTGTTCAGGTATGTGACTGCACTCTTCTTACGCTTTGAGGATTGAAGAAGGAAAGGTGACTGGTTGAATAGCATGGTTACTAGTAATACTGGCCAAAGCTAAAGACCAAGCCCATAATGCCTGTCAACACGACCACTAGTTAGTACTAGTCAACCTGAGGGCTCTGGGCTAATGTGTCTTATTATAGGTACTTGGCTCTGAGAGAATATTCCAGAGAGGCCTGCCTCTGCTCAGGTGACAGTTGCCCCGAAGCCAGGGTAAGTTAAATATTTCAAGGTAGGTTTGTATCTGTTAAAACTTAGGAAAAAAACTAAGGGGAAAGTAGTGAATAATAAAAATGAAACAATGGGATCAGCCAGGGGGAAATCCATCATTTCGCAAAGCTGGCCAAGTACAATCAGGGTCCTGCTCTGAAGCAGGTTGTCACCGGGGAGGTGCTGAACACGTCGTACGTAAGACGGAACAGTGAGGGAGGGCCAGCTCTGGCCAGGAATACCTCTGGCTCAAAGACCGCTCCACTGTACACTGGATTCGCTGTTGTTCTTCTTTTTCGTTCTTGCCTCTTGCTTTGGATTTCTTGGGAAAGCACAAGGTTTGAATTA
The DNA here is from genome assembly GCA_033961575.1 of Aselliscus stoliczkanus. NCBI lineage: Eukaryota > Metazoa > Chordata > Mammalia > Chiroptera > Hipposideridae > Aselliscus > Aselliscus stoliczkanus. The sequence goes on from CM066736.1 coordinate 122,515,334, forward strand.
GAAGAGAAGTATGGAGAACCTCAAAAACTTAATTTCATTGTTTTAACTATTAATTTTCCCATGACAAATCACAAACAGGGGCCAGTCTCTTTGTGTCACTGCAGCCTCAGCAGCAGCAAGCACATTGCTGGGAGAAAAAATATGTAGGACCACCTACCCTCACCTCTCAGAGAACAGGCCCATGCCGTCCCCCAGCGTGGCTCTCTGTGACTCAGAGCTTAATGCAGACCACACTAGTCAACAAGGTATCCTGATAGATTACTGCAATATTGATGTGGATGAACTTTTATCCATAGATCTAGAGTGAGTAACCATAGTTCATCATTCTTGATTTAATTTTTTTTTTTTTTCTTTTTAGAGGGCAGTGTCACTGGCCCTCATATGTGGGATCCGAACCGGGGACACTGGCATCCCAAGCCAGCTCTTAACCAATGTGCCACTCAGCCGGCCCCCTTCTTGAATTAAATAATCAAGACAGGTATAGCTTTGTAACCATTCTTAAAATTCTGATGACAGAGCGATTGAAAAATATAGGCAAATACTTGTCAGAGGTACATTGGCTGTCAGGGGAAAAAAAGGAGTTCTCCTAAGCGAGCAGAAGTCACCTTACTCCAGGCAACTGGATGGTTTCCGCAGGACAGTCGTGTGGATACATCATGATGGGGGGCAGGGCTGAACATTAGACAGAGGGAACGCGACTTTTACTCTAAAGGAAATAAAGTCCACACTGACTGAATCATGCTCTATTTGTGTCCCAGTTTTCTATTCTATTTCTATACAATCAGACATCAACCATTTCAAGAACAAAGCTCTGGGCCTGAAGCAAGACAATGTCATGAGGATCTTCTCTTACCTTCTAGATGGTCATGTGTTACCAACCCTAGAGACACCATGAAGGCAAGTTTCTGTGGTAGAGAAATAAAAGAAGAATATACTTCAGTTTGGGTTCTCATAAAACCAATCGCATGCTCTTAGTTAGACCCCTAGGGAAAGCCAGCCCCACGGAGGCCACATTCAGAAAACCAAGAGCAGGGCACCTCTCACTCTTAGCAGCTGTGGAGCCACCCTGCAGGCCACAAGAGAAGGCCAGGGCATACATCTTCTACTTTCTCAATGACAGAAATCAGCACCTTGAGTGACCCAGGTTTTTTTCAGTCCTCTTAGAGGGAAGAGGATTTCATATTCAAAACCATGCAGAGGCTCCCATATAACCAACTCCAAATTCTAAGTACTTCACTTGTCATAACGAGGTCTTCGCTTGTCACGACAGGTCATGGTTTCTTACATTTTCACTACCACTGACTCAACAATGCCAACTCAAAGCTAAATGAATGTTAGGAATGATAGCGGGTGGTTCTGCTTAATACCGTGAGGATGGACTTGAAAATTATGGGACAATTTCTCTCTGACGAAACTGATAAGGCTGTTGCACCGCAAAGCTAGCTCATCAGATGCTTGAAGCTGGAGCGAGCAACGGATGGAAGCATACTTTGCTCTTTGGCTGCACATGGTCTGGCAAGCTCGTCTTCATTTTCTGCTGTACCACTGCATGGTGGTTGTATATGCCAAATAATGCATCATCAATTTCTTTTGCCGATGAATATAGATCACCACCAGCTGACAGGAGACACACTCCTGTAGAATTATTTATACCACAGTTTGGTCTTTAAAAATCCTGACATCTTATTCTCAACATTAAATATCACGATGTTTTGGCCTGAAGCGATAGGTTCAGGCTCTTCAAGATACTGAGTGTTTTATGAAAATATAGTCCTTGAGCAAAGCCCTTGAAAACACAGAAATGTCCTATACTGATGTCCTCAGGGTCCTGAAGAAGTGTTTTTATTTCATTTCTTATTCCAAAACTCAGGTGGGCACCTATCCCCCCGAGAGCCTGTGTACTTGGGTCAGGAAAAGCGGTCTTGGACTTGCCCATTTTCTGCACTGCCCGTTGAGATGGCACACATTTTGTTGTTGCCAATAATTACATTTGTCATTTTCACTATTCCTTCAAAAGTGAATCAAGATTAGAAGGCTGTCTACCAACTTTTCTCTCTTAAAGCAGCGTGTGGACTGACAGTCAGATGCACTCTGTAAAATCCGTGGCACCCTTCTTGGCCCCTCACATCCCACTCATCTTTGTCTGTCTAGATCAAGATCACAAAAGTATTATTAAATGACAAACAAAAACAACAAACAAACAAAAACCCTCCTCTCCTGTGGAACAGATTTTCAGTGCTAAACAAACTAAAATGTTGTCAAAAACTTTTGCCTCATCTACGTATCACACGTGTGCCAAGAACTCATTTCTTCTCGTAACGGCAGTGATGCTGTCCAACAAAAGGGGAAATATCTGCTACTACACATGCTTGCCCACACTGTGCCACTGACAATAGGATATCCTTCAGTTTCTCTTAATAAGGAAATTTTGCTAATAGCTTGCTCTATTCTTCCTCCTCCAGGCACAATACTTGCCGTTAATTTTATGGATGATTTTACAAGTTTCTCAGCAATCTGTATGACTAGTGCTTCTTGTTGGTTCAAGTTTTGGTCCCTTCTTAAGAGATAAATGAAAAAGAATCCATTTTATATCAGAAAGAATTAGAATTTACTTGTTTTAGAAAAACCTTCACTTGCATAATAAGTCACTGCTTAAAAAAAAATGACATGAGCTTTGATGGTTTCATGCTGCTATTTGACATCGTTTCATTACAAAGAATGCACTGAGGATAGAAGGATATGGATTACTGATTTAATAAAATCCAACTCTCAGATATTCATCAGATTACCTGTCCAATTTTTCTTTTATCGCTGCCTGCGAAAAAGCATCAAACTAAAAAATTCTCTTGTCTAAGGACATACAAATTCACATTCTGTATTTGTATCCGAGTCATGTTTGCTACTTAAGTTTAAGTCCATCCTAAATTGTAGTACAGATGTTACTATATTCATCCTACTTTTATGCTTCAGTGAACTACTTCTGAGCTATGGATTCACTAGGGATTTAGGGATCTAGTGCAGTACAAGGGTAATAACAGAAAAGCACACGTAACTACTGTGACTGATAACATAACAGACCTTCATGGGCTGAACTGAACATCTTATAAGGGTGGGCTAAGACATACCAAACATAATGACCATTAGAAATGCAACAGGATAGCTGCTAAAATGATCATTAATCTTACATTTCAAATTTGTACCATGTGTACGAAATGCCCGCATGCCAGCTCATGGCCACTCCAGGCCACACTCATAATCTCCTTGAGGCCAATCTGACGTGGCAATACCATTACTGAGTAGTGAGGAAGCCAAAGCAAAATACAGTGATTTGGGGAGCAAGTGTCCCTCCTGATGGGTGAGAACAAGTCAGGTCTCACAGACTGAGCCACACCTTCGGGGAAAGGGGTGGGGGTGGGGGGCTGGGCCTACCTGTGGGTTCTCCTCCCGTTTTGGTTTGGGTGCAGCAGGTGGAGTGATGGTGCGGCTCTCTGTTTGTTTCTCATCTGTTTCTGTGTGGGATTTTATCGTCTACGAGAGGAACAATAAATGGAAGTTCAGAATTTACTTTTTATTGAAAGAATGAAAACAAACATAGTATGACTATAGTCAACAAGAATGAAAAGAAGAACACACTAAAACTGGAAACATGGTGAAGGAGAGAAAAGTAAACTGTAAGGCCCCTCCCGGTTGAAATGATTCAATTGCATAAGTAGAGTAGATATGAAATCTATAAATACAGCAGTTTAAATTATACAGAAAGAAAAACCCATGATTTAATGCCTAGGGATAAAAATAAAGTAGAGGCTGCACTAATTTTAATGTATTTTAAAATGTAGGGGCAGTTTTCCAGAAGCCAGCCAACTCTTGTTACATACGGGTCAAGCTCCAGTCCACAGCGTGCTTAAGATCTGAATAATGTCCAAAAAAAAAAAAAAATCTTACATCCATACTCTGCTATTTCGGAACATTTCCAATCATAACCTAAGAGAGGTTGCAGAGCGCCCCTCATTTGGGATATTTAAAACCCGTCTGCCTCATCCATTAGAGGAGAGGTGCAATTGCCAAGGAAAGGTCATCTTGCAAGAGGCTGACATCCTTATTACCTGCAGCCTCATCTTCCAGATGCATCCACCCCAACAAAAGAAACACCAAGAGCATTACCGTCTTCAAACACAAAGGGCAGCTGACAAATTGGCAGACTGGGCTTGCGTTATTATTCTTATCATGACCCAATGGGTATTCATTTTATGAAGCCCTCTGTAAATACTGAAATGATATTAGAAAGGTGGATATAAAACTGTAAACACAAACCTAATTTACTTTTTCAAAATTAAAAGAGCAGACACGAATGGTCTTGTTGTATGGCAGCAACAAGTAATTACATAAATGAGAATGAAGCTGTCTACAATTGGTGAACAGGAGCCAAACGAAAGACTGGTCCTCCAGGCAGGACATCAGAAGTTGTCAGAAACCATTACGTTGCAAAATATTTTACTAGATCTGAAAAACTGACACAATCACAAAGATCTTTTACTTTCTTTCCTGACTACTTCCATTATTTTCCTTCTTCAGGAAAGTGTAAGCATCTGCCTTATCAATTCTTTGGCAACCACTGTTTTGGGGCACAAATGCTGCCTTGTATTTTTTTACCGGCGTCTTGTCATATTTCTTCCTCTGTACTACAAGCTACTTGAGAGCACAGGCTGTTCTACGCACTTCTACCCCTTTGCACCAGGAATGGTGCCTCGTGTAGAGCAGGTTTACTGCAGAGAAACGCTTGTCTTCTCAGTGGGGAATATGAGCTACCAGGACAATCACTCGTGTCTCCTCTCTATCTCCCTCACACACACACACAGTTTTCAACCAAAAGGACAGGACATGTTTACTCCATAAAACAAACCACCAAATACACCAAGAGAGAACACACTAGGAAAGTAGTTTATAGTGACATTTTTAAGGTCTTGGGTGTCCAGAAAGCTTCTTTTCGTAGCTCTCTGAATGTAGAAGGATGTAGCAGGTCAACTGTAAGGGTTTGTCGCTCCACCCCAGGGCGGTGGGAGGCTCCTTGGGATCACTTACTTCCATCTCCAAGGCTGAGGAAAGCAGGCAGTGGTAATACCTCTGGGGAAGGAAGGGCAACCAATTCCTCTCCACTACGGAATTACCCAAGGTTCAAATTTTCTCTCATGCATAAGAGTACAATTATCTCAGGGTTGCATAAAGAACACGAAAAGCATCCAAAATAATAATAAAACAATCAAAACATTGGGGAGGTGTTTTTCTCTCGTGGACCTGTCGCTCTGGGAGATGCCGGCTGCCACGTTGTGAACAGTGCTACGGAGAGGCTGATGTGAGGAACTGAACCTTCTGCTAACAACCATGGGGTTGAGTTTGGAGGCGGATTATCCAGCCCAGATGACTACAGCCCTGCCCAACTCATTTGAAAGCAAACTTGTGAGGGACCTTGAGCCAAAACTACCTGGTTCAGTTGCAACCTGATTCCTGACCCTCTGAAACTGTGTGAGATAATAAATGTTTGTTGTTTGAAGCAGCTTAAAATAAACAAAAAACATCAGGGTGGGGGAGTGACATCACAGACATGGCAGAACGGGGAGCTCTAAGAATCAGTCCTTCTCATGAAGCAACCATCATGCTGGCAAAAACAGAATAAACTTTTTAGAACACTGCAATCTAATTAAAAAAAAAACTTATTGTCACTAAGGGGACACTGAACACAGAGGCTGCTAAATTTCATTAAGACAACCTTTTTCCTTGCCTACCTACAAAACCCATTCCCTGGCTGGGCAGGATTGAGGGGATGGCCACCTGTGTTCCGGTGTGGCTTGCTGGTGCCAGGGGCAGCAATGGGGCCTTGGGCTCAAATCCTTGGCCCGTTTGGTGGTTCTCTGAGGACTGGTTCACAGGCTGACCTTTGTTTTATCCACCTGAGGATGGAGTGGCTTTCCAGGTGGCGTCTCATGAGAGCATCTAAAGACATACATAGTAAGTCCTCACTTAATGTCAGCGATAAGTTCTTAGAAACTGTCACTTTAACCAATTTTACTCCAAGCTAACTGATTTAAATAAGGGTTGAGTTCCTACGGTGTATTTCTGTATATAACTAGCCTATGGTAAAATTGGTTTCATTTTATGTTGTTTTGCTTGAAGTTGTTCACATCAACGTTGTTAATTTTATGTGATGTGAATTTCACCTCAAATAAAAAAATTAGGTTGGGGGCCGGCCGAATGGCTCAGTTGGTTAAGAGTTGGCTTAGAGCGCGTGCTCTGAGCAACAGGGCCGCCGGTTCGATTCTCACATGGGCCAGTGAATACTGTGCCCGAGCTGAGCTGTCAACAAGTGGCAGGATGGCTCAGCTGGTGTAACAAGATTGCCTGTTCAATGGTGGGCTATGCCCACCTGCAACTAAGGATTGAATTCGGCACCTTGAGCTGAGCTGCCGCCCGGATGGCTCAGTGGATAGGGCGTGCACGCTTAACAACAAGGCTGCTGGTTCGACTCCCACATGGGATGGTGGCTACGCCCACCTGCAACTAAGACTGAACACAGCACCTTGAGCTTAAGAGGCCATGAGCTGCCGATGGGAAGCCAGGTGGAGACTGGCGCCCTCCACAACAAAGACTGAAGAACAACTTGGCTGGTCCCCTCCCCGAATTCCCCAACACTGTTCCCCTCCCTCAATTCCCCAATAAAATCTTTAAAATAAAAAAAAAATTAGGTGGGGAAACGAAAAAAATGGATTAGGCTAAAAGTTTGGTCTCTATCAGAGATATAAATCCTTATCCAGAGGTGAAGGTTCCTTGCAGATCTATATATATATGCCTACACAGTAAACAATTACCTTTAAAACCTAGGTGATTTCTCAAAATATCTGGATTTCTGGCTTTTCTTGAAAAAGTTTCCACATGATAAAAAAACTGGCTATTGTCAAGAAGTAGCCGCTTCCTTGGGATGAAATATATTACTTCGCAGTTTATCAGTCTCTTCTACTTTCTACTGTCTTCTTGACACCAAGGGCAAATTATCAGTTTTATCATGCCTGTCTTACTATTTCAAAGAGGAATTAAGAATAAAAGAGAGAGGGCCGGCTGAGTGGCGCGGTGGTTAAGTGCTGGCTTGGGGAGCCAGCGGCCCTGGTTCGGGTCCCACATATGAGGGCCAGTGACACTGCCCTCAAAAAACAAGAAAAAGAAAAAAAAGAGAGATATTTCTTGTACTCATGTTCCCATTGAAAATGGAAAAATAAAACGTCCAGCCTGCTTTACTCATTTATAAATATTTCCAGCTTCACACCCATGGCTATTTGAATTTGTAAATCCTGTTCTTTTTGGTATTATAAAGATAGAAATTACAAACTCTGGACAAGACTAGAACCAAGTTAACCATTTATACCCTAAATTCCAGATTCACTTTCTGAGACTTGGTTGTATGAATAATAAAAGTCAGGCACTTGCAAATAAATACAAGTCCAAATAGTTTCATCAATCCAGGGTAAGTCAGTTTGAACCGAAAACAAGGCCAAACCCACTGTTTGGTCTGTTGGCTCCATCTTCCCTATGACAGCAGCAGTACTAAACGGAGGGTGAAGTCATCAGCTCAAGTTTACTAGGAGGGAAGACTGGGATTTGAGGATAACATGTAAGATTATATTCGCATCTTCAAAGTACACCTTTTTTGGAGGATACTGTGTAGGTTCCTATGCAAGCTATATATATGGAAGTAGGGAAATGGTAGCAATCTGGCAATTTCCCCTCAGAACCTGGATGTGTTTCAGTAGCTGAGCCTTGGGGCACACACAGAGGCCTCGGTTGTAGGGAGTAGGGTGCGGTGGGTAAGAAATGAGCATAAATCTAATCGCGTTGGACAGAGTCTTGTGGACTTGAAACACTTTATCTCATCCCATCATTAACAGGTGTTTAGCCTCATTTCCTAGAGTGCTGGAAAGGACAAGGACATAACAGGTAGTGGTGTGGGGACTATAATGTAAGTTCGTCTGGATTGATCGACTTTTCTGCCTAAAATATGTTTCCAGCCTCAAAGCTCTATAAATTCTACCACTCACTGTTTCAGACCACAAGGCAATGTGGCTTCTAATAAGCGCTGAGACAAGGGACCTCTTATCTGGGGTGGGTGAAGATGCTGGTGATGCCTGACGGAGGAAGAAGTGAGACCGCTGCCGTTATAACTGGTATCACCCTGTCCCTTCCTGTGCCAAGGTGGGAGGCTTCTGACACTACACAACTTGCCAGCCTTCCTCCCCTGGCCACAGAGCCTCAACGCCTGCTGCAAATGCACTACAGATTAAGCTCTGTGAGGGTACAGGCTTGATTTATCTGCCCTTGTATTTGTAGCCTAGCAGCTGGTAGATAATCAAATTTTTATTAAGTGAATGTTATCACCTTAAAGGAAACAGCAGAAAGGAACCCACCAGCTTGGTCAGTCACACAGAGGATGTTGGATACAGGTTTTGGTAACTATGAGCAGGCTGCGAGTGGTACTTCCATGGCTACGTATTTACACTGCTTCCCTCTTAGCCCATCTATGAGATCTCTTAATGGCTATAAATGTGATTTGGGAAATGAAACATAAAAAAGAAAAGAAGGATAGTAGAAAGATCTGAAGTAAGAGAAATCTGAGAGCGGAGTTCAGTCTAAAGAGGATCCTTGCAGAGCTTGGTAGCCTGGAAGGCTGTTTATGCCAGGTGGTCAGCTAAACTAAAACAGCAATGATTGGACTCCTCTATTAGGCCAAGTCAACAAGAAGAGAGACCACAGAATTTATCAGTAGAAAAGATTTTTTTTTTTGATTTTTAAGAATTCATGAGAACCTTTCTAAATTATGATTAAAATTAAAAGCTCTATCAATGTGTAAAGCCAGTACATGAAAAGACAACTAAGATCTAATAAGGAAAAGAGAAAGTTACACAATAATATGATTTGTTTGATATATTTTTTTTTGCTTTAAAAATGTTAGTATGAGGGCCGGCTGAGTGGCGCAGTGGTTAAGCACTGGCTTGGGAAGACAGCGGCCCCGGTTCGGGTCCCGCATGTGAGGGCCAGTGACACTGCCCCCCCCCCAAAAAAAAGTTAGTATGTACATAGAAAGTATGTGAAGGAATATAACTTAAACTGCTAAGAGCAACTTTTGGGGGGTAAAATTATGGGGGAAGTTTACTCTCGTCATAGATAATGGGGGGGTGCACTTTCTACAATATACATTTCTGCAATCTTTGAATTTTTCTTTTACAATGAACATATGTTATCTTTGTAATCAGAAACAAAAAGAAATGCAAAAATAAGATTAAAATGAAAAAATTCCTGTCTCTTTAAAAATACCTTTAATAAAAAAAGAGATCAAAGAGAACTGCTATTCAGCAGTCTAAACTAGTGTTTTGAAACGACACCCTTTGGAACGCGAAGGCTCCTCAGAGGTTATCTGAGAGCCAGCACAGGACATGGGGACAGACGAACGCCAAACATGCCCCTACACGAACTCCTAAGCTTGAGCTATTTTAACACTGAAGTTCTACTTATAATAAGTTTGAAAGCTTGTGATCCAGAATATCTGTAAGTGATTTATTTCTCGATGTTCCTCGCAGCATTTCCTGGGGTTTGAGTAGGCTTCTCGGGAACCGCTATGTTCTGTCTCGTGTTTCCTAAGAAAGGCCTGCTGCACTGGTGAGTTGCCTGGGTGGGAAGCCGGGCTTTAGGCATCATGTTCCTCTGTTCACGAAGCCCAGGCAGCAGGCAGCCTTCTCCTTCCCCACCATCTGGCCAGCCTCTGAATCACGGTCAGCAATCCAGAAGGAGGCGGCTCAGGATCACCGGAGACTACTTTCAGATGAATGAGAACTCGAGCCTGAGCAATTAGAAGTAGGTCAATGACTTTTTAAAGCAACTTTCTGAAAGAGGATGCTTTTCTTTGCAAAATTCTTCTGTTTCGTCACTGGTCTTTCTTTAAATAGAACGTGGTGGCTGCCTACAAATCCTTTTTCTTGTTTTCAGAAGTCTTCCTGCCATAGAAACCTTAAGCATTTTTGGAGGTTATCTGTAGATTTCTCTAGCCTCATGTTTTTTAAGAGAAAAATCTGGTTTTAGAAATATAAATGAAAGGCTTCAACATGTGAGCTAAAATGTCTGTATCCTCTAGAGATAAAAGAATGCTTTTTAGCAATTTTCATTTTTTCATTTAGCTCTTCATTATCTGTAATAACCAGGGAAAATCTTTGAGAGGATACCCCTTTCCTGATTTTGTTTACTCTTCCTGACTTACACAAGTCATATCCTCATCTGGATTCTCACTGGGCAGAAACTAATACAGCATTTTCTGTTTATACCTCCTCTGTGCTTCCTGACTGATAGCAAAACCCTTCTGCTTCAGAACCAGCAGGGGGAGCTCACTCACACAGGACCCTGATCATCTAGAAGAGGAAAACGGGAAAAGCCACCCAACTTTCTTCACTAAGAATGGGCCTTTTGCATTGTGGCTAAATTAGCATATGATAAGCAACAGGTTATCAACAGCGATGCTGAGATAAAGAGCCTTTGAGAAGATGTATTTAGAGACAGTCCAGCCTCAATGGCAAGGCTACGGCACAAAGCAGGTGACACTCTTGCCTGTACCTGTTTTTCAAGGCTTGGCTTGCTAAGCTGTACAGTTTGAGGTCCAGCGAGTCTGGTCCCTGGAGTAGCTATCACGATGCTGGTGAGCTGGGCCATGGGGAACGTTTTGGCTATAGTTGCAGTCTGCCCATTGACGACACGGACGGGGTGGATGGAATTCTGGGAAGTAGGGAGGGTCGTGGGGGTGAACTTGGTCAGCATGACAGGCCTCTGGATAAGTTGAGGAGCTGCAAGCATGGGAGGAGGTGCTGGGGCAATAGGAATGTTATTCTGGGCCACAGGCTTGGGTCGAACCTATGGGGAAAGAGAGAACAATTATCGTATCACCTAAAGAAACTTCTCAAGTCCTGTAAGTCTAAGACGTTGCCAGATCTTCTGCACTACCTATGTGAAATGTTATTTGGTACACATATGAATATTCATTTGGGTTAATTAATTTTATAGATCTCAAGATACATAATCTTATGAAAGACTCATCAGCTCTTAAGAGGGTCCAAAGGTACCTTAGAACAGTTCTGATTCCAAACCCAGCTCCCTCTCCTATGCCATGCTGCCTCTTTATGTTTAGTTCAAATGTCAAATCCAGAGACTGGTCTCACCTAGAATTTGTGCCGATTATGGTAATAGTGCTGCCAATGGCCTTAATTCACATTCTAAATTTCTTCCTAGCCACAGCTTCAGTTCTCTGTCCCTTTAACTCCTCATCTTGGCCACTCCCATTCCTTCTTTGTGGGCTTCCTCTTCTGTCTAATCCTAAATGTATTTCTCAGGATTTTGTCCTGGAATCTGTTTTCTTCCCGACGTCCTCACTCCTCCTGGGAGACTTGACCCATCCCATGGCTTCAATGATTATGTAGGTACTGAAAGGCTTCTATACTTGTATCATTAGACCAGATGTTCCCTGAACTTCAGAATTATATATTCAACTGCCTGTTACACATCTATACTTGGAAATTTCACAAGAAATTCAAAATTAACATGTCTAAATCTCATCAATTATTCCAACCCTCTTTTCCTCCTATAATCAACACCTCAGTAAATGGCCTTTACTTGTTCAGTAAACTTCAGAATCATTCTTGATGCTTCCTACTCTACCTGTACTTCCTAAATCCTTCTCAAATATATCTACTTTATGTCCTCAAGCCACTACCCAACCTTATATTTGGCTTACTGAAACGGTAGCAGGAAATTGTGATTAAAAACATGGGGTCATGGGCCGGCCGAGTGGCGCGGTAGTTAAACGCTGGCTTGGGAAGCCAGTGGCCCCAGTTCGGGTCTCACATATGAGAGCCAGTGACACAGCCCTCAAAAAAAAACACAAAAAAACATGGAGTCAGCCTTGCCTGGGTTCAAACCCTGATTCTACCACTCACTAGCTGTACGCCCGCAGGGAACATACCTGATCTCTCTAAGCCAGTACTTGCCGAACTTTCTAAACTGTGACCCTATGGGCAAAATCCTTTCCCCTTATGCCTGAGAGTTTGACCTTCAAGTTAACTCTCCAGCTCTGTTCCCCAGGAAACCTGATAAGGGTAAGAAGGCCAACTATGTTGCCAGGCAACACGCTTATGATAAAAATCACCCCTTACTGCTAACCTGAATCTGAATGGAGAGAATTATAAATACTTGATGGGACACCATGCTTTGGGCTTCCCAAAGTGAGGTGACTCTTCTAACCGGGCATGTCCATTGCGGGGATTTAAGTCATACATATGGAATTGTTACAAGATACCCTGGCTCCTGTAAGGCATAAGGCTTCTATCCCACAGTGGCTCTCCCACTGTCCAGATAAAAGGTCCTGATAAAGGTCTCATTTCCCTGCATTTGAGCTACCCCGGAAAGCTGCAGAGATTGCTCTATGGGCTACTATAGGGACTCCCACTAAAGAAAAATGTCTGATGCTGAACAAGAGTTGGCAAACTCGGGTTTCTGTCCTGTATCGTTCCAAGTAGACTGCTGCCAAGTGTGGTCCTTGACAATCTTGTGAATGTTCAGCTGAACTTATTAAGATGACCACGTGGTGGGTGCAGCACATACATAGTAGGAAACACATTTCATACTGTAATCAGTACACACATATAGGCATTATCTCTATACACTAAAAACTTCATGAAATAATACTTCTATGCTATGTACGCTAATATTTCCTATTACGTTTGTTCATTTGATTTAAAACTTCTGCTTATAATCCACTACACTGATTTCACAGCCTACGAACGGGTCATGACCCACTGTTCAAAATACATGGACTAAACCTTAGATACCTTATCTAAAAAAGAGTAATCCCTACTTTCCTAGGGCTGTTGTGAGGATCAAAGAGCCCATGTAAAGTGCCTACATAGTTAGGTGTCACACAGCAAGACTCCCTAAACATTAGCTATTATTATTGCTGATAACATCCTGACTGTTCTTCCTCCCCCACAGTCTTGACCACATCCAACCTATTCACACAGTGGCAAGAAGGAATTTTTTAAAACAAAAATCTGATCACATCAAGTACTTGCCTGAAAATGCTTGAACGGTTCCCCCACTGTTCCTGGGATAATTCCTGTATAGCCTACACGGTTCCACTGGCTCTGGCCCAACGGTCTTCCCTCTCCAGCATCATCTTACGGCAGCCGGAGTCTGACACATCTCCTTTTGCTCCGTAAGCTTACAGGCTCTACCCCAGACTTGCGTACATGCTCTGCCCTCTGCCTGGAGCATTTTTATTCTTCTCCCAAAACTTTGACAGGCTAATCGTACTAGGATTTTAGGTCTCAGGCAGAGTGTCAATTCTTGAAGGAAATGTTCTGTAGTACTCAAGGAGTTAGGTATCCCTCCCATGTGTTCTTAGGCTACTCTGTACTTCCCATAATGGGCTGTAATTGCTTGTACATGTGTCTGAAGCTCTCTAAGGAACGGGAACTGTCTGTCTTGAAAACTGACATATCCATTGTGCTTAATGCCTTTCTGGAAACACAAGGATTTTATTAAGGACTTACGTGATAAATGATTAAAATCATGTTAGCACTACCTATCCCCTCCCCAGAAGGAATTCAGAAATCACTTATCGCCACTGACCACAAAATTCCTTTGTCTTCTTGGGGCCTCAGATAGGAATTCCCAGCCTTTCTACCAGGCAAGCCAACTCCCCACAATGTGGGTCCTGACTGGGGCAATCCTGACATTCTGCCATAAGAATGGTGAATTCAGCCCAATTGCTGGAAGAACACTCTCAGGAGAATATGGGCAAGCAGAATTGCTGGGCCCAGATAGAAAGCAACCTGAGTAGACCCTTAGTCTAAATCTTTATAACCAAGGCTTATATACCACCACTGTCCACAGTAAAACTGAATGGTTTCTGCCGGTTAGTTTAGCTGTTGCTTCCTTAGCTGTTGCTTCTTTTCCTGCTTTCTTTGGCACGTAGTGGGGAAAAAATTCCTTCCCCACTGGCAGGCAGATTTTGGTTAAATTCTTCCAGTAAGTTAACATTATAAGGTTTAAAATAGTATTATTTTAATTTTTTTTTAATTTAGGAAATTTTTCTATCCTCACATCCCCCTGCTACGGCCTTTGATCATTGCTAAGAAACTCTGATGATAAAATAAGCTTCTTCATGGTACAGAAATCAGCAGCTAGAATCTCTAAGTGGGATCTGAATACAGCTGAGCTGACATGAAGCTGCGTGGAAGGGGCCCCTGACGCTTTCTGTCCCACCTAACCCACCACTGGGCTTGTCACTGGTTTACTCACCTGTGGAAGAAAGTTGGGACGTGGAGTGAGTCTAGGAGGAGGGATAAACTGTGGTACTTTGATGGGCTGAGGAGGTGTTGCCTGAACCTGCTAAAAAATGAGAAAGAGAAATAAACCGGGGGGGACAGTAATTGTTCACTATCAAAGCTAGGCATTCTTAAAGTATTTTCAGCATCACTATTCTCTGGATCAGACAACATTGGCTACAGTCTTTCACTACAGAATTACCCATCGGAATTAACACTGCCGTAAGAAACTCTTCCTCTCCCACCTGCACGACTGACCCTGTGCAGTGAGGCAGCCACGCTCCTGTCTCCTCACACGCCTGACACAGGACACGCGGACTCAGCCATCGGAGACCATTTCCTCCGACACTCAGGAACACTTGCACTTAACATATTTTAAAAGTCAAGACTGGATCCAAAGTAAAACCAAACTTGCTGCCTGGCCAAATGGGCTCTTTCCTAACATAAGAATTTTATCGAACAGTGAATGGCTTTATTCCTACAGAGAACTTTCTAACTCTCAGTGTCTTCTCTAAAGATTCCTGGGTAAACGACGAAGCTTTACTTTACTGCTCTTTAGTTTCACTCATCGCTGGTCATCATTCAAAAGCCACCAAGGGCTCTTAGCTGCCATTTTAGGAACGAAGTTTTCATTCACAATTTGGATTTATTTTCCTCAAGCTTCTGAGAACACCAGTTTCTAAATGTTTTACCCTAGAAATCTCATGAACAATTTTGTTCAAGTGCTTCTTTCTTCAAGGGTTTTTTTTTGTTTGTTTGTTCATTTGTTTTGTTTTTGCTAATAGGCCTTGGGCATAGACACTATTAATTTCTGAGTTTCTTGAATATTTTTATTTATTTATTTATTTATTTATTTATTTATTTATTTATTTAGTTTTTTGAGGGCAGTGTCACTGGCCCTCATATGTGGGACCCGAAGCGGGGCTGCTGGCTTCCCAAGCCAGCGCTTAACCACTGCGCCACTCGGCCGGCCCAAGTTTCTTGAATATTTTTAAAGTGCCCCAACCAACTCCAGTACTTCCTGGGTGCAGTCAAGGGACAGTAAATTAAAAGAATTCAGCAGGGTGTTTTTCCAAATCAGTAATATAACATCAGAAGCATAAGCACTCGTTTCGCAGGAAGGGCTAGGGACAGGAGGGAGAGAAACATGAAACAGTGTGTCTGCCTCTGTGAAGGACAGTCCCGCCTCCAGGTAAGCCATACTTGGACCTCAGATAATGCACTGAGTGAGCTTTGGTCCTTGGTGTCAGGACACCTCTCCAGTTATTTGAGCAGACGGTAGGAAGGCTGTACTCCCTAGTCAGCCCCAAAGGGGAACTGGGTATGGGGGAGTGATGGAGACTGAAAAATCCAGCAGGAGCATAACATGGATATACTCTCTAAACGCATATCCTGAACCCTCTCATGTGGGCACACGTGGTAGCAGCTGCTGGCTTACCAGAGTGACTGTGTTTTTTGCCACAATTTGGACAGCCTCTGCCCCAGGCCCAGTGACCTTACTAGACGTCTGCAGGTTGACTGGTGTGTTCTGCACATCAGTGCTGAGCACAGCCTTCTGACTGTTGATGGCGGTCACCATAGCAATGGTAGGTCTCTGGCCCACAACAGAGGCAGGCATGGTCGCAGTTGCTGCTTTCAAGACGAGAGGTAGTGTCTTTGTGGTAATCATAGAAGCTGTAGTTACAGTCTTCTAGGAGACATGGAGAACAGATATTAGGACACTGAAGTGTGATCCCTCTAAACAATACGCTGCTAACCCCCAGAAAAAGACAAAGCAATAATTCTCATCATCAAGTTTCTCGGCATAACACTTCTTTTGTGTACATACAGCACACCTTTTACTACAGAGAAAGACAATCTCTAGTTCGCCAGGGTTCTCACTTGGCTTCCAGCTCATAGTGATAACTGCAGACTGATACGAGCACAGGCTTTTCAGCAATGAATGGGGTAAGTTTACTGACACAGAATATGAGCATACCTATTTCTTCTGTTTTTTTTTTCCTAATGCTTTGCTTGCTCTCAATTAATTTAAACTTTGTAGAAGTTGAAAATCAATGAGGCACACACCATCTCTATCCTTAACTGCTACAACCTCATCAATAGGAAGAAAGCCATCATGTAGCTCTGATTATCTGCCTTCTGTGACACAAAGGCTGGGATAAAGGGAAAGTGTCTTCATTCTTTGGAGTGTCACCCTGGAGGGGTGGAAGGGAACCTCACATGAGGATTAGCATCAATGTCGCCTCAGTGGCAGTAAATCCCAAGTACCAGATAATAAAACCTACTAACCAACCAGCATAGTAAATACCAGCTCTCGATACCAAAGGGGTAGGAGGCACTACCCATAATCTTTTCTCTGAAGAACTGCTGCAGAAGTGATCAAAGATCCAGTGAAACGTGACAAGGTGGAAAGAAACATGTGAGTTTCAAAAAGCCTCACAGATCAGAGGATTAGCTGAGGTGAGAGGACCTGAGTGATGCTCCACAAGCACGACAGCAGCTCTGAAGCTGTATTTTTCTAGACTTTTTACTAGAGTAATTAAAGGAGCCAGTTAGAAAACAAAAAATATATATAAACAACCTTATTACATGGCATACACATCTATCTGGTGCTACTAGTTATGTAAGATACAGACATTTCAGGAACATGAAAATTTATCTGGTCCAACTTGTTGGTTCTGATTTTGATACTACCCTACCTTTTTTTCTCACTTTATACGCGCACTCTCCAATTTGGTGGCTACCAGCCACATCTGGCTATTTAAAGTTAAATTAAAACATCAGTTCATTAGTGACATTAGCCACATTTCAAGTGTTGAACTGGCACACATGGCTAGTGAGTGCCTACCAAAGTGGACAGTGGAGATTTCCAAAGTGCAGACAGTTCCATTAGCCAACATTGCTCTAGACCACTGGGAAGGACCCCACGCTCCCTGACACAGAGCTGGACACATTCCCTTGTGATTTTCTGTTTTAGTGTCTACACAGGCACTTGGGTATTAAGTTGTGTGATGCTAGATAATTCTTTATTTCCATTTTCTCCCTTAAACACATACACACGTGCATGTGTTACCTAACCTTTTAACCTCTTTTTCTTCTTTTAACTAAATATTTAATGACCTGGCCTCCTCTATCCCATCATAGCTTAATCAGCAATCCTTATTAATGCTTGTCAATAAATCAATCAATTCTTTGTTTCCTCTTCTCTAAGTCAATGGAACAGAAGTGGCTATTCCCCTTGCCACTGCCTCATCAAAAGTAAAAAGTAAAAGTGGAGTAAAAGGGGAAAGCTAATATTAGTTTGGGGGTAACAGGTCATCTACTATCTATCAGTGATAAAACCAAAAAGAGCTAAATGCTATTTATCATTAAAAATGTTATATTAGTGTAGTAGCATGAACTGACTTTACAATACCAGACAGCTATTTGTAATAAGTGTTTTTGATCCCGTGTGATATTAGCTCTATCTGTCAATTTAAAACATTTAAATATAAAGAACTTCTGACGTGGTAAGCAAGTCACACCAGATAGCATTCAATCCTGGTGCTCCCATGGGTTATGGAAGTAAAGCTCTAATTAGCAGGACTCACTGAGGTGGATTTTAAAAAGTTGATTCATTGTACTGCTTTAAAAGAGGTCAGTGTACTTTTGTTTGAAACATCCTTGATTCAGGTAATTCATTACCAATACTTTGAACAACCCTAAAGTGATGACTCTAAAAAAGTGAGTAACACCTCAAACTCACCTGAATTAGCTACTTACCATTAACCGTGGCACTTAAAAAACAGAAACCTAACAAGCTTGTTCACATCTTAGGTTAGCATTTTTATTCTACTTCATAAATATTTAATTGTGGCTGATTTCGCTACATGTATTTGAGCATCTATAGAAGTCTCTTTGTATAGACGGGCACCTTGTACTATATGCATCAAGGAAAACTTTTTGAAAAATACGTTTACTAACTATTGACACCAGGTATTGTCTATACGCTTAGACCTTTACTCCAGGTCTGGTGCTTATTCTATTCTAAGTATTAGGAAGATAAAACCAAGCTCTAGGCGTGTTAAGAGTTTAGATGACAAAGAGAATCTAGAATTGAAATCCAAACCTAATGAAAACCTTTGAACTGTTCTGGCAGGAGGAAGAGAAGACAGAGAGGAAAGGTGTCCAAAGAAAATTATTATTATTATTTTTTTTTTTTGAGGGCAGTGTCATTGGCCCTCATATGTGGGACCCGAACTGGGGCCGCTGGCTTCTGAAGCCAGCGCTTAACCACTGCGCCACTCGGCCGGCCCCAAAGAAGATTATTTTTATGGAAGCTGTGATTAGTCCTTGGCTGGCTGACGCTGTCCAAGTATGATCACCTTTAAGAGAAGATAGCAGTTTCCCAACAGCTTCATGAAGGGGTTCTTTAATTTCGACAAAATCCAAACTACATGAACTAGAAGTTAACGCAGAAACACATGGGAAGAAGCACTAACAGCAAAACCCTGTATTATTTTTGCTAAGTTATTATTGCTGTATACCTACAAAGCATGAGGTATTGATTTAAAACAGACAGACTCCAATGTACAAATCAGAACTTAGAGGGATTTTTACTATGGACTCGAATTCACTTCCACATGTTTTTAGACTGTGTAATTTTGAACGGAAGGTCATTGTTGTACACTCAAACAACTACAAACAGAACCCTGCCTGTTTGTCTACAAGGGTTTATTACTGTTTGGTTTTATTAATTGCATGCTTCTTTACATTTGTATTACATCATTAAAAGTGACAGGGTTGTGAATGTAAGTTGAAGGGTACACTTGCATTCAACTGTTCTTTTTTTTTTTTCCTGTAGATTGAAAAAAATATCAAAATATACAAATGAGCATGAGTCGGAGTTAAACTAAGTAAAGGGAGCTACCCTCCCCGCAACTCCCCATGCCTCGGTACATGCTAATCACCAGCTCAGATTAAAAACTTTGTCTTCCTGGCATCCCCTGCCTGCGCATGTTTATTGCTACTTAATCGTTATTGCTTTTCTGAACTTAGAAATTTAATATATGCTATATACAACCTCCCATTTGTCCTTGGCCTCGTGAACCTTTAATGACTCCCTATAACTGCTAAGAACTCCAAAGTTTTGCCACACATCGGGCAGCTTCCACAAATGAGCCTCTTCCTAACGTTCTGGCTTTCTCTCTCGGCATCCATCGCTTTCTGGAATCCACACTCCAGCCACATCAATCCCTTGCTAGTCCCAGGGCATACACTAACCCTTGTGACTCCATACTTCTGTTCACACTGCTCTCTGCATCTGTGACACCCTTCCCCCTCTGCTCATCACGGAATTCTCACCTGTCTGTCAAGGCCATGCTCAAATGCCACCTCTGTCTGATCCCTCCAGTCAAAATTACTCTGTTCTCTGGTCTTTTCACAGCTCTTCACTGGTCCTTTCATTTTATTCCTGTTAGCTGCTTACATCTTCCTCTCCTTCTCTAAATGTTCTAAATTCTTGAAGACAGAAATTCTGTCTTATTTGGGAATCTAGCCTCTACATTGCCTAGCACAGTGCTTGCATATAGTACTCCATAAATATTTACGGAATAAATGAAAAGAATTAGCATAGCATACCAGATTCCAGGCATGGACCATTCCTACCTCTTTGTGTGCCAGAAGCTAATACACAGAGAGTGCCCAAACTGCCGATTGGTAGCTTCCTGTTACCTAAAAATGAAACCCCAAAACCTAGGGGATCTTGGGCTTTTAACATTAAACATTTGCATTAAACAAGACAAAATGAAACAAGCTTAACTAAATCAATTAGATGTTATCAGGTGGGCTACCAGATGGAGAGATGCCACACAACACTGCTTTGGGGACAGCCCTAGGCCCTTCACCGCCACCATCCCAAAGCAGCAGGTAACTCAGACGACCAGGAAGGGAATAACTATTGTTAAGTATTATATAAGTATCTTCTCGGATTTGTGTGGCGTGGAAGGTTACATGAACAGAAACTTCCCAGGGGTTAAGAGAGAAAATGCCTACGTGCAGGAAACAAGGAAGTTGGCCATGCTCCTTCCAGGTAAACACTTTCGGATCAAACTGTCCTTTGGAAAGAGAATGACCTAATCCAACTCTGTTTAGAACTCCAACAAAGTAATCTGGTAAGCAGTCTTTCAGAAGAAATACAAGTCCTGGTCAGAAGGCTTTAAAAGTCAGTTTGAATAATTTCCAAATGGCCTCGGGTGGAGATTACAGTAAAACTTACGTAGACTGCTCTAGCTATCTGCTGTACAATTGGGGCCCTTCTTTTTCCTTCTTGGGCATTATACAATGTTGGCTTTTTTTTTTTTTTTTTAAATATTGAATGGCAGTATAGAGGAGTAGTGAGTGGATGGATTTTTCAGCCAGAATATCTGGGTTCAAATCTTGGCTCCACCACATACTATACCCATATGACTTCAGGTAATTACTTGATCTCTCTGTGCCTTAGTTTTCTTTTCTAAAAAAATAGAGATGATGATGATGATGATAATAATAAGGCCATCACCTTCTTTATTAGGTTTGGGGTTAGGATTGTGTAAAGCACTTAGGAGAGTATCACGATATAGTAACCTCTATTGAATGTTAACTATCTTTAGTAATCTTTAGTATTTTTATGAGGAATGCATTCTTCACTTGCAAGATGTTGTACGAGTATATGAACCAGCCCAATGTCTACAAACAGTTAAGAACCAAATAAACCATAATCTTTTTTCCTACAGATAAAAGATACAGTGAATATTTGGTTTTGGTGGGTGAAAGAGGTCCACACTTAGGTTTTTAGAAGATCCAAGTCCTTGAAATCACGTGCAAAAATGAGTGTGTTAGTGTGAATGTGTATTTTTCTGGGGAGGGATCCACAGTTTTCAACAGAGTTGTAAAAGGGTCTGTGACCTCCAGGGGTCAAGAAAGAACCACTGCTCTATTGTCCCGTTTTTAAAAGGTATGTCCATGTAACATCTAAGAGTGTGGAGATCAAGCTTGAATCATTTTCTTAACCAAATGTCATTCCCAAGTACTATGTCCTTCTTGTGTATCCTGACTGCCTCACTATCCTTCTATTATATGCTAGTTTAAATGCCCTTCGCAGTACAGTATTTGCACAGCTATTTCAAGTTAGAGTTATTAAGCTTCTGGTCCTTAGTCCCAGTTTTGACCTGTAGCTTCCATTTCAGGTTTCCTTCAAGGTATTAGAACAGATTCATTTTCTCTTGAATATGGACCTAGAAATGAGTCTTTTGCTTCTATGAATGACAGAAATATATCTAAATGCCTCTTTCTACCTGGCCCCAGGGGCACTGATCCTGGACTATCTCCAAGCCTAATTCCTAAGAATTCCAGAAAAACAATTCCAGAGGCAGCCAATTCACCCAAATTTTTAGAACAAGTGCAAATAAATACTTCCAGAAATTCAATATAAGATTTTACTTCTGTTCTAACATAGAGAAGCGATTTTTCATTGCCACCGACTACCTCCTTCTTTGGACAAGTGGGAAATCATTTAACTTTTGCTTCTTAGTAATGTTATTTCCTTTTGACCATGAATTTCAAGTGGTTCTTATCCCAGTTATAGTATGAAAAAGTGAACAAAGGAACTTTTGTTTAGTGCTCGCTGAGCTTCACAGAACCGGAAACAGGACCCAGTTCTACACAACAGCTCCCCACGCACACTGTTACCTGTGAAGCGGTCAGACTGGGGGAGGGTGCAGCCGACTGGGCGTGGTGGTGGTGGTACTGCTGTTGTTGCTGCAGCTGCTGTAGTGGTTGCTGCTGTGCTGTCTGTAGTTTGTTTTCAGATTGTGGCAATGGCTGTATTTGGAACTTGTCTGGTTGTTCTTGCTTTACTATCAGGTTCTTCCGTAGCTGTTCAACGACTCTTTTCTGCCAAGTGGAGAAAAGAAGAAATAAAATCTATCAGAATACCCTTCTATTGACTGTATAGAAATAGGCAGCAATCATATGCCTCTGACATCTGCAATCTAGAACTTGTTACATCTACAATTTATAGATTCGACAAATGAGAAACCCATAGCATAAGAAACATTCTATGTATAAAGGGAAACTGAGGTACACAGATGAGAAGAAAAGCTAATGAAGGTCACATGGCAGAGCTCAGGTTTCTTGACTATTATTGGCTAAGCGTGACAGGCTGGAAGGGCAGTATAGCATAGCAGTGAAGACACGCCTCTGGGGGCTGACTACCTCAATTCAAATTCCAGTTTGGCTACTTACTGGCTATACGATGATGTTCAAGTCACTTAATCTACCTATGGCTCAATTTCCTGTTCTGTAAAATGAGGCGACTAGTAACATCCTTAGCATTCTTCCAAGTACTGAACAAACACGCTGCTGTATGTAAAGTACTTAGAACTGTGACCGGCACACCGATGGTCATTTTTCTTGTTGCATCTGACAACCTAGATACCAGCCATACTAATTTTTATTAACAAATATCATGTATCTGTCCCAGATTCAAACATTAAATGGCCTTTAAAACAAAGAAATCTTGGATACCTTCATTACTATAATAATACGTTTCAACAGGATGTAAGCTCCACGAAGGCAGGACTTATTTTGTTCACAACTATACTCTGCACCTACGTTAATGTCCTCCTTCTCTTCACGTGATCTGTAAAGTGATGGAACTGAAGATAGCAAATGGCCCAGAGAATGTATAATAACCACTGGGGCCAGACTTGCATTCTGACTCTCCTGCCCTAACGGCTGGAAGGAAGTGTAAGCAGCACTCCTCTCACACACGGTCAAGTGAGTTTGCCAGCTGAGGTTTGTTATTTCTGATACAAACTGATTGCTATTTTCTAATCCAGATTATGAATGGAGAAAAAGAAGTGACTGAAGACCTTTCAATAAACAGTCAAGTGAAATCAAAGGGCCAGGTTGATTTTCAAATTCCTGCTGCAGATTCTAACCAATTTCACTGCACATGTGCTCCAAAGAATCCAAACCTGCAGGTAGGTTACTTGCTTAATATATTTGAACCTGAAAATATTTACAAAATGGATTTTTGTTGTTGTTGCTGTTTGGTTCAAAATGGTTTTTTTTAAAAAACTTTCAGTCAGTACAAAATACATTCTTGAGAGAATTTTTTTTTAATTTTTACTACTGATTCTTTTTAGGCAATGAAAATATCACATAAAGGCCACGTTTGGAGGAAAAACGTCTGCTACACTTTATACTCTGCTAGCACTTCCTCTTTCAGTAGTTAACTACCAAAAGGAAAAACGATGCAGAGTCCAATGTCTTTGGAAACCATCTGCAGAATAATCAAAATGCAAATTAATAAAAATTAACTTTCAAGTCTTTAAAATCCTATTTAAGTATAAATAGCAGGGTAATTGCGCTGATAAGGTTTAGGAGGAGAAAAAGTCATGGCAGTGGTGCTACGGATCATTCTGAGTATCACAGGTAGGTTTTATTGCTTAGAAACTGCCAGAACAGTTAGACATTTAACAAGTAATTATTTAGAGTTGCTTTCAGTCCCCCCGCATCTTAATCAGCATTCATCAACATATTAACAAACTAGCAAAAGCACAGCATAGCAGTCAGAGAAAGGGACTCCGAGAAATTTTACCAAAAAAAACCCCAAAACAAATAAACAAACAAAAAAACAACTCAGCTCAAATCAGGAGGAGGAGAGAAGCCAGGAGGAAATAATACAACACAAATGTGACACCTGCCAAAAAATAAACTTTGAACAGAAACAGCACAGGAAACTAAGTACTATACCAGGCACAAAATGAAAGGGTGTTTTTCTCCTCTTAGGAAATACAGTGTGCTCTCCTAATTACTGCCTAACTGGGGTAAATTACAAGCAAGACACACAGCCCCGAACCTGCTCCCAGTGTTACCAGCAGAAGGAAACAAACAGTAGGGGAAAGTGGAGAAAGGGATGCAGGCTAGAGTAGTCTGCATCCATGTGGCTAGAGCAAGGTGAGGACCCAATCAGAACCAGAAGGAGAGTGAGAGTCAGTGAGTCACATTGCATTCACAACTGTTCCTCCCCCAGGGCCTGAAACAAAGTCTGTGGAACCTGAGGGGGGAAGGAGGTTCCAAATACTTGTAAACTTCCATTAGTCCTTGAGAGGAAAAAAAAAAAGGAAGAGAGAGAGAGTTGTGCAGATTGGACACGGGTCAGATCATAAGAGCTGGGTAGTTTTCTTTGGAAGAAGGCTCTGGTATATTTCAGAGCACTGCTCAGAAATGCATTGCTCCTGCAGTCCTTGCGGCGTTTATCAGAAGATTAGAAGAATTCCAAGCTTGTAGTTGTGCTTGTCTGTGAAATTTAAAAAAAAAAAAAAAAATCAAGGCTTGGGGGCAGCACTGATGCCTTCTGTAACTTAAATATCTATCACTGCATTTTGAAACCCAACAATCTAAAGTTAGGTGAACTCTGCAGTGACAGAGGCCCTGCACATTCTTTTAAGGATTGGCGAATGAAGGAGAATTGAGTGTATCTGTTGGCTTTTTTTTTTTTTTTAGCTGAGCTATCCTGCCACCTGTTGACAGCTCAGCGGCTGCTCAGCTCGGCCTGGGCATCGAACTGCTGTTGCTCAGAGCTCAGCTCGCACTCTTCAGCGAGCTCTTAACCAACTGAGCCATTCAGCCGGCCCTCTGTTGGCTTTTTTTTTTTTTTTAAGGGCAGTGTTACTGGCTCTCATATGTGGGACCCGAACCGGGGCCGCTGGCTTCCCAAGCCAGCGCTTAACCACTGTGCCACTCGGCTGGCCCTTCTCTGTTGGCTTTTTTAAGTCCCACAATCCGCTCTTGCTCTAGTTCAGTTTTGGCAAAAGTCGCATTAACTCCAGCAGGATCCTCGCCTGGGACAGTGCCAGCGATGAACACCGCTGGATGGCAGCGAGAGAACACCGCTGTACTATTTCGTACATCTCAGCTGTGTGGTATCAAGCAAAGTTGTTAGATGTCGTTTTGTTGCCACAGAAAGAGGGCATGATACTTTTACTATTATGTGTTTTAAACAAAGAAATCAACTTCTGCTGGTCATTGATGAAGGTTATGTTGACACAAACATTTTGATATTTTCAATGTTATTCACATATAAAGTAGACCTTTAAATGTAGGTAATTATCTTGGAATGTAATACTGAAGCTTTGCCATTCGTCATTCACTAATAAGTCAATGAGAGTTAAAAGAAGGGAAAAATGAAGAAACTGAAAGAGGGAAATGGAAAAGAATGAAGGCGGGAGGGAGAAAAGTTAATACCTTATCATCTTCTATCCTTATTATATTTTCTATAAACAACAGGCCAATGTGCCAGGTGTCCGCAATGGCTAGTACTGCCCCCTTCAATCCATCTGTCAAGAACTGCTCCATAAACCCAGCATGTAATTCCAAGCTTCAGCTTCCCATGACATTCACATCACTAGGTTTCATCAGGGCTTGTTCAGGCAGAAGAGTTCACAGGGCCTCTGACACTTCAAGTCACAGTTTCGGAGACAGGTAGTCACGGTGATCAATATTGTGACATGCAGTGATGCTATCAACGCATTCACACGACAGCAAGACAGAGCCCAAAATAAACTACAGAAGTTTATAGGTCCAATTCAACAGAAAATCAGGCTCTTTTTCTCCTAAGTCCATCACACCAAGTTCCATGGCTTTGGTCAATACAGAAGAAAGACGGAGAGATGGAAAGACAGTCTCCAGCCCTCCAACCAAGCTACCTGTTTATTTCTATCAAACCCTCACATGAATTTGAGACAGCTTCTCTCTAAAGGAACTCCAGGCATAAGGCCCCGCCCTCCTGTACGTCGGTGCGTTAAGTCTCTGCTACACTGCTGGTGCTACAGTAGGTCACTCGACATGTTTGTGTTCTAGTCGGCATTATCTGTTTCATATCAATCACGAGAGGGCCACACCCACTCAGACATCTTATATCGTGTTGCCCTAAAAATTCATCGTTTTTTTTCCTCCATAATCAACCATCTAATCTGAAAATATAACCTTCACCCTTTATACCAGAGGCAGATAGAGACTTACAACTTTTCACAGCTCGAGAAAGTCAAGAATAAATCTTACCCATCTTCATACCTAAAATGCAGTGAAAAAATTTCCAGGTCTTCAGACTCACCAATTGCTCAAACGAAACCAGGGAAGCAAAATTTTTTGTGGGTAGAAAAACTAATGTGGAGAAACTGACATTTGCTGATGAAGTCAGAATTTACTTAAAAAGAAGAAACAAAAACTTTCTCCTGTCTGACTAAAATTCCATCACTGCATTTATAAGTAACACCAATATTCATCAATGCTGAAAACACAGGAAGGAGATATGATGACAGTCTTCAGAATGCTGCTACATAATTATCCCCTAAATAGGGTATGGGTTACTGGCACAACAATGACAAATTACAGTCCAAAGTAAAAGGTATGTGTTATTAAATTAAGTGAAGATCCCACCACTTTAGGAACTAATACACAGAGAAAAGAAGCAATAAACTCCAAATAAGCTCCTTCTTAATCCAATAAATGAAATTCAATGGGAGGATTTACACTCAGGTTATTAGAGGGACTGTTCCAGGGGAGACACACAGGACACAATTCTGACAGAAAAGGAAGAGAAGGAATATTGGTGGCAGCAGCTATAAACATACACTTTGCTAAAAATAATTGTGCTTTATTCATTTTGTAAGGCACTAGAAGGCTTCCCCCAAACTCTCCAATATGCAGAGTTAGAATTAGCAAATGGCTTCTAACCTTTTTAAACCTTTAAAAAAAGGGACATACCCTTTAAAAATGCCACCTGTTTGACAGAAGCAGTATCTACAACCTTATCTTAGACATTTCACTGTATACATTGTCAACTAAGGGTTTGTTTGGTCTTGGAGAGTTGGGAACATAGATAATTATTTGATAGTTCTGCAAGGTGCCATGGAATTTGTAGAGTACAATATAAATGAAGTAAGAACAGCAGCAGTTGGAATTACCAGAGGTTTTCTTTTTTATATATAAAGTTCAAAATTCTCTACATGGATGCTTCACAGATGGTGGAGAATGCATATGTCATGGTACTGATTAGACTTTGGCTTACTTTTTTAAGTAAAAAAATATTCTTTGGAGTTTACACGTCTTTAAAACACACACACACACACACACACACACACACACACACACACACACAAAATTATATCAATAGGTTTTACTGCTCATCTCCACAGGAGAACAGGCATTTTATTCATATCAGCGGGATTTACATTCCATCTCCAGAGGGGATTAGACCCATTATTTGATAACCTGATTGAAATGCAGTTTACACTCTTCTTATTTAGTTTATTCACGCTCTAATAGGTAAACTCAAGCCTGCCTTCCTCCACCTCCTTTTGCATGACTATAAGGCTGCTAGGGCTGCTACAGTCACACTCTACCTAAACGCAGGCACCTGGCTAAGAACCTAGGGCTGCCTTTAGCTTGCACAGAAAAGCGTGTAGCTGTTGTACATAAGAGGGATGTGACCCCTGGAGAACTACAGTTCTCCAATATGTAACATACCCAGATATTGGGGCAAAATAGTAAAAACACACATATAGACTAAAAAAGAGCACTGCATGCTGGGAATGGTAGTTGTAATATAATTCTCTGTAATAAAAGACCAAGGAAGCCAAAAATCAGAACCCAGTTGGCTTACATTTATGTTCTCTCCATCTCTTTGAAGCACTAAGCTATACTGTCCTGCCTACTTCAGAAGACTGTTGAGAATCAAATGAATTTAATGGTGGGGATGCTTAGGAAACAGTCGACGGCAATGTGAATACAAGGATGGTAACGAATGACTAATACAATTTGTCTAGTGTGAATTTTTAACTCAGAGCTACAGCTAATTAAATGCAACTTTTATTTCCAATGTCAATTATATTTCAATCACTTGATCTTTCAACATCTAGTCAAACATTTTTATGTTAGTTCAAACTACGTACTTTTTTTAAAAAATGAGAATTGCCCGAAGTACAGGATTAAGAAAGAGAATGCCACCTGTTGCCTTTTTATCTCAGAAATCAAACACATTAGGGAATATATTTCCTTGTGTAAAACTCTAAGTACAGCCCAGGTTTCTTATACCTCTTCAGTGGTTCAGGGCCACATTCCAAATGTATAAAATAGATGTCCAATTTAAACATTACCTGACCCAGCAAAGACCTTAGATACGGTAATGAGCACAGCAGAACAAAAAAACATAAGAACCATTTATAATCTGCATAATTTAGCTGCTTGCTAATATAAAAAAAGTGCCAGAATCATTGTGTTTGAACCACACAATGGATATGACACGGAGACTATTAATTTGTAAATTAAGCTTCGTTCAGCAAAATGCATGCCCCCTCTGTAACTATCTGTTACAGACCTGCACACCCCACCAGCTTGTCATTCATCATTCCATGGCTCTACACCCCACCACTTAAAAGGCAGCATTGCCTTGTTAATGTTGGCTGTCCCGTACACTACTGAAATTCTCTTACTGCTCTGCCCAAAGCTGTGGTGGTTTCCCTCACAAAAGCACTATGATTGGAAATGGCTGCCCAGTAGCTGTCCCTGCACAGTAATGACCCTAAAATGGGGGAAGGAAAAGAGAACCCCTACCACTGTATGGAACACTGGTCAGATAAAACAGGTTGTTTTTCCTACTCCAAGCCCTGGATACAATTTGAGATAATGTAGGGAGCCCCCTTTTCACAGAAACACAAGACAGAATCAGATGCTGAAAGACAAAAATATAATATTTAACCAATTTGACAAAGAACACATGTACTAAGACATGGATCAATCACTTTCAAAGGTGAGGATACCTTTTAACAATCCTCAGTTCTGCAGTTTTTTCTTAAAAGACAGAAAAAGACAGACAATGGTATTAGAACACTCTGTGTGAGGCAAGATACATCAGGTAGAAAATATTCTAACGTGAAATGCAATATTTTCCTTACATTTAAACAAAAGTAAGTCTTACAAATCACAAAACACTGACATTTTGAATTGGGAAGTATTTTAACACAAGTACATCCTGAATAACAAACTCTTGATACTTAAAAACATAATGTTTTATCACCTACCATATTAGCATAAACACAGATTTAAAAAGATTCCAAAACTACTGAATGAGTATCTCTTACTTTTAAAGTATTCACTATTTGAGTAATTTAACAGGAAGAATTTTTACAATCACTTGAAGGGAAAAATGAACCATGTTACAAATTTACTTTGTGACCAGACCACACAGAAGACTACACAGAGGGAGCAATTCTATCACCTACAGTAGGCTGCCAAGATGAGGAATGGGCAACGCAAGGGGTTGGATCTTCCCAGACACGTGACAAAGGACGATTTGTACCACTGTGTATTTAGTCTGGGTTTTCTGCATCAGAGACAGAAGAAACCTGAACTCATCTTTCAGAATTTCAGAGCAGGTTTGCTTTTTTGTTTTAAATTGTCAGTACTAGCAATTTTATTAAAGAGAGATAGATATTCAGCAGTAGAGAAGCAGGCATGAATAATCTCTTAATGAATAAAAAACATTTGTTTAAAAATTTAAGCATTTTATTAAATCTCAAGTGTGAGGCAAATCATTTTTCACAGGCTGTGAAAATCACTAAATCCAATCGACAAATCTCTGTATGAATATTTAAAGTCTTTACACACACACACACACACACACATGCGCTCGCTCTCTCTCTCTCTCTCTCTCTCTCTCTCTCTCTCTCCAAGTTTTAGAAAAGATGAAATGACTGCTGTAAAAATGACTTCTTATTTTTATCTTCTGGTAGCTTATTTCTTAGTAGTGAAGGTGTGTAGCTCACTCTTTTACTATACTGTTCTCCAGTTTCCCCATCCAACATAATTACTGAGATGCAGCTTTATTAGAGGACACTGAGCTGAACATAAGATCAATCCCTTGATTTCTTAAAAAAACTAGACTCTATTTTTTAGAGCAGTTTCAAGTTCACAGTAAAACTGAGTGGAAAGTACAGATAATTCCTATAAACTCCCTACCCGCTGACCCACAGCCTCCCTCACTATCAAATCTCCACTAGAAAAGTACATTTGTTAAAACTGATGAAGAACCTACGTGAAACCTCATTTTCACCCAAAATCCACAGTTTACACTAGGATTCCCTCTTAATGTTATGTGTCCTATGGGTACAAATGTATAAAGACTTATATCCATCACTGTAATATTACAGGGAATATTTCACGCCCTAAAAATTCTCAGTGCTCTGCCTATACATCCCTCTCTTCCCTAACCCCTGATCATTTTACTGTCTTCATAATATTCCCTTTTCCACAATGTCATATAGCTGGAATCATATAGTAGGTAGCCTTTTCAGAATGGCTTTTTTTCACTTAGTCATATGCATTTCAAATTCCTTCATGTCTTCTCATGCCTTGATAGTTCATTTCTTTTGTTCCTTTTCTTTTTTTTTTTTAAAGATTTTATTGGGGAATTGGGGAAAGGGAACAATTTTGGGGAACTGGAGAAGGGGAACAGCCAAATTGTCCTTCAATCTTAGTTTTGGAAGGCGTAGCTAGTTCAGCTCCAAGTTTAGTCACCATCTGACTGCCCGTCAGCAGCTCAGCTCAAGGTGCCGTGTTCAATCTTAGTTACGGGTGGGCTTAGCCCACCATCCCATGAGGGAGTCGAACCGGCAATCTTGTTGTTAGGAGCATGCGCTCTCACCAGCTAAGCCATCCTGCCACCTGTTGGCAACTCAGCGGCAGCTCAGCGTTGGCGCAGCTCACTGACCCATGTGGGAATTGAACTGGCGATCCTGTTGCTCAGAAGTCGAGCTCTTAACCAACTGAGCCACTCGGCTGCTCTGATAGTTCATTTCTTTTTAGAGCTAAATAATATTCCATTGTCTGAATATACCACAGTAGTTCTCGTGATTTTCAGATGCAGTTTAATATGGCAGCTAGTGAGTTCTATAATGGTTACAATAAAAACAACAGCAATAATATCAGGTAGCTGTTACCTGCCACCTAGGGCAATGAGGCTTTGAGCATCTAAGTGATTTGACATACGTCTCAAATCAGGTACAGTGAGACTTAATAGTTCTAGCTTCTGATATCTAATTCCATACCCCACCCATATACTACATAATATAGCAAACCACAAAAACACCTAGGAAAAAACTTTAAATACACACACACACACACACACACACACACACACACACACACACACAACCATTCTGCTTTTAGGAAAAGTAAGTAGAGAGGCAGTACTATGCATTAGAAACAATACAAAGTTCGGTCAAGAAATCTGGGTTCTAGCCTCATAAACCTGTTGTTAAGCTAGGTTTGTGTCCTTTGGTAAATTATTTATCTGATCTTGGTCTCAGCTTCTCCATTCAAGTCTCCAGCATTCTCTTCTGCTTAAAATTCTATGAATCTCTGAATGGTAAGAATATAATCTCTTGATCAACACTTTCTACCTCTATAAATAAGCATTGTACACAGGAAACTAATGCTCAGAATGATGATTCTGATATACTACAAAGAAGTTAAACCATTCAAGAATGGTTTCATTCAGGGGTTGAAAATTCACATGAACAGGGGTCAAGCAGGTAACATATATGAATGAAGGTGTCCGGCTATGAGATAATAGGAGTGATGAGGATGAAGGTCAAGTAGAGAGGGGCTGCCCTGTCTAAAGGCACTAACTAATGGGAGAAATGCATTTAACATTCTAAGCCAAACGCAATATCTTTGCTGGCTAGATTAAGCCCACAGGCTACCAGTTTTCAACCCCCAGACAGTAATTACATTCACTGAACTGTAGTTACTAGGAGAGGAATCAACCATTACTTAGAAAATGTTTCAACAATAGGAGGTGAATCCAAAAGGATTTCAGATAACCAGAAAATTACAACGGCTTTCTGGTTGATCAAAATTTTACTACCGTGAAAAGGCTGGGATGTGACTTTTAGTGGGTAGCAGCACAGACATAAAAAACAAGTAATCAATGGGTACAATATCTGACAATACAAGGGAGACAGAGAACTATATGTAAAATGCAAAGGTAAAAATGAAACTTGCAGTAATAATATGCCCATACTTGTGACAGCTTTATGAAAACAGTTTCAAGTACGTACAGATCATTGAAACCCCTCCCATCACGTAACACTGACTTCAGCGTGGACTGGGGTGAGTTTCTCTATCACTGAACTGTAGCTGTCTCCAGAGCTGAGGAAGGCAGCTGTTTAAATAGTCGCGTTGTAGAGGTCAGAAAAATGAAAGCTACCTTGTTGAAGCCGCCCGGGGAATTCTAGGAAGCAAAATGTAATCATCAGATTTGGAACCCAACCAGAACACGAGACACCTCTTCGGCACTTAACGTGTTCTTGTTTCTGAGTACTCAGATTTTTTGAAAATCATTGACTTGATACGATTAAGAAAAAAGGAGCTCATGGTATAAACATTCGGATTATTTAATAATTTTTCTGAGTGAACCCTCAATGAAAAGCGATGGTAGCATTTTCCACACACATTTCCCTAATGGTGTGATCATCCGATTATACCGCTCCTTACAACTGTAAATTTTCACATTCTGTTATCCAGTAAGAGTCTCCCAATTGTGCGGGGTGGATTAAGGCAACGGTCAATTGACTCAAGACAGGGAGGGAGGCATGTCGTGACTGATGACCAGTCAGAAGTCACACAGCTACCTGACAGGAAAATGGGTGCTGGAATACGGAATCCCTCTACTCTGGAAAACCCGTCTGAATGAAGCTCTGTTCCCTGAACAAAGCACTGGAGCTCGTTTGTCTGAGCCAACTCTTGGGGCTGACAGGAGGCTGGGTGATATCCAAGTGGACCGACTGAATGCAGAGTATACCGGTGCGGGGAGCTGGGCCAAGGGGGAGAGATGGCCTTTGTTGGACATCAGTGTCTAGATACAGTAAGCAGCTGGGAAACAAAGACAGGCTGTTGAGAGCCGAGGAGGAAAAGTAACTTGTGCAACAAACTGAAGTGGTCAAGCAAGAGAGGAGCCAGGAGATGCAGTCAAGGTAGGAAACAGAAGAGCCAGAGATGAGGCACCAACAATTCAAGATGGGCCTGGAGCAAACGACACCCATCGCATCCATTCTCAGGCCAAGTTCCTCTAGACTGCTCTGGGCGCTTGGAAGGGCTGGGCATGTTCTTAAAGGGACAGTGCAGAACTGGATAATGCCCCAAAAGGCCAGAGGCAGTATTTCTGTCATCAAAGAGACTCTCTTCAGCAGCTGAACAGGGCCACACGCTGGAGCAATACCAACAGGATGATACGCTTCCTCCTCGATGGAGTATGATGGACAATTTTAAGATTCTGTTGCTAACCTTCCAGCCTCAAGCCAAAAACTTCAATTCTGGGGCAATGACTTCAATTTAATAAATGGAATGGACACTGGCAACATTTAGACGGGCAAAATGTCAGGCTCCAGTGCATTTTTAAAGGGGGTAAATCACAGCAAAGTTTTCTTACCAGGCACTAATAGAAAGCTGGGTTTAAAATTTTTATTCACTAACAGATTTATCCTCCTGCCATAAAGACTATACAGCTATTTTGCTTTTTAAAATAGAGCACAGGTGATCAAAGCCCATAGGCAAAGGGGCTGAGGAAATAACATTATAAAACCACACAGGGAGGTTTAAAATCAGCCTCCCTGCTTTCAGGGCGGCTGCTAGAAGTCCTGTCTGCCCCTCCCCCACCATCACACAAGACCAGGGCTCAGTCAATAAGACCACTGTGCAAGTGACACAGCCATCACTTCTGCTTAGTCTCCACAGGCCTAATGTATGTGATGCTGAATTTACTTATCTCAGTAGGCAGCACAGCCTCGCCAACAGTGGTTATGTTTTAGACTTGGTACGAACAAGATGTCAGGGGTTTTGTTGGGGGTGCATCACTCTGCAACACCTTATTCCAACTCTGTGCTGAGCTGGCAAAAGCACTAAATCAACCCAGCTCTGCAATCCAGCTCCACTTACCCTTCGGATGTTCCAGCGGCACGACGACTTTGCAACATTCACCGGCAATGTGACACACCAGTAACACACATTTGTCTAGTCATCATCACACCCTTTGAATGTCTCTTTGGTCCTTTCTCTGTCCTTGTTCCTCCCAGCTGCATTTTCCTTACTAAATATTTCCTGTGACATTTTCAACCAAAGCACATAAGGCTCTAAGTCCATCATGAACCCCTTAGAAACGTGTGTCATCCCTATGCTGTTATAGACCCTGAGAGAAAGGCCAGTTAGACAATGCTTGAGCTCCCTACAGCCTACGCTGCTCAGATGCTGAGAATGAGGAGAGACGAGTATTTCTATCCCCTTTAAAAGAACCCGGTTGGTTTAAGGAGGGCTGTGAGGGCAAGTGCGATGGACCTGCTGGGAGAAAGCAAGGATATCTGTCATCTGATGGCTACAGTGGAATGGACCTACTCGTGTGCAGGCTGTCAGCCTTGCCACTAATCAGAGAAGGAAAGCATCTTTAGGAAAAGAAAATGGAATAAATTGAGTAAAAAAGAAGAAGTGACACGAAAGTACAAGGTTTAACAAGCAGCTTTTCTTGGGGGCTGAAGGTGCCCCTTTCCTAACCGAGGCTCCCTGTAACAGGAAGGAATCACTTCTTCACAGGGGTGCATACCTATACTTCACAGGGTGTTTGTTTGTGTGACAGTTATACTGTCATAATTTTCGACAGTTAAACCTCTGCCCCGGGATTTATAAAAGATCAGAACACTTGTCACTCTTGGTGCAGGTGGAGTGAGATAGAGTGGCTGAGCAGTTCATTTTTCTTTATAATTACACTCCATTAACCTTCCACATGAGAGCTCCCCTGCGCTTTCATACCAGCAGCACCAACTGGCTGCATTTGATAAGGCTCTACAGAATCTGCAAGAACCGGCACATGCAACAAAAAGAGCGCTCTCATACTGCAGACTCCAGCAGAAGCTGAACGCAGCTCCTCCACTTACTGGCACACATCTTCAGCTCAATTATACGTGTGTGGACAAAAACAAACCGGAAACAGAAAGCGAGAAGCCAGCAAACAGATGATGGGAGCTTATTTAAACCAAACGTGATTAGGAAATCTTCCGATGATCCTTAACAATGATATTAAAACAAAATGTAGTGGTATTTTTCTAACCTTTGATAACGTGGCATCCCATAAGAAATGTACCCAATTTACTAAAGCTTATACAGTGATACCTACAGGGTGATCTATATTACCATTAAATCACACCGGTGTCTACAAGCTGGGTGTTGTGAAAGCAATTGACTCAATCAAGTATTTCTCCTTATGATTCTCTTAGTAACTCATTTTCTAAAAAACTGGTTAAGAACTAGAACTAAGTCTGTCTCTAGCATCCTTGACAGTGGTCACATAAGTAGTATCCCATTAATAATGTATTCTCCTGGAGTTTTTAACACAGTGCCTGGAACGCTACTTTCCATGTGCACAAAGGTAGATTAGTGCTTTCTCTACCCAGAGCAAAGGCTAGGTGAGGTGTTACATGTGTGAGCAGATAAAACGAAAGCCAATTTGGGATGTAGGTGCTGGCACAATTAATCTTGAATAGGATCCCAATTATTGGGGAAACAAAAGGGAGCTAGCTGTATTTAATCCTCTTTTAACCAATGGCCTTCACAGCCCTCACATCATCTGAGAGGTGCTTCCATGGTAGTTTGTGTTTCCAGGTACAATCCTAACCACAGTGACCTACGGAAGGCCAGCAGGTATCCCCAAAATGCTACTCATCAGTAACTCGCTTTCTCGGGCAAACACATGCACTGAGGATGCTGGGCTATGGTCAGTGTCATCTGCCATTCAGAGAATTAAAGGACAGGAATTCAAGTGTTACAGCATTTCCTTCATCAAACGTTACATTTAGAACACTTTTCTGGAGATACAAAACTACAGCAAATCTTGTTTTTGAAAATTAATGAGATGCTTAGTGCTTCTCAGTGTTTGGCAGAGAAATGATTGTTTACATTTACATTTTGAAGATGGATGATTAGATCTGGGAATTCTATTACTCTTCTCTTTTTCTACGCTTTATGTATGAAACTGAAGGATTTTTCTATTAATATTTTTCTTCTGCTTAACACCATTACAAACTTAGGTTGCTGCCTGTTTTTATGACACTTACCACCATGGTATCCCTTTAAAAAAATGTTTCTCTTAAACCAAATATCAGATTTGTGCTTGCAACTAAATAGTTCATAATTCTTTAAAACCCAATATCAAAGACATCATTTTAACATTTTCTGCTGCATGTTACATGCTGAAACGTTTGGCATAATGATGCTGAGTGATCACGTGCTGAAAGATAAAGCCAGCTCATGCCTACAGGAAGCATCTCCCCGAAAATGCTGGTTTCTCAATGTCCAGATCCAGTGACAGTCAGATTTCTCCTCCGCCTAATAATGCAGAGTTTTCATTTCCCAATGCACAGCATTTCTTTCACTGAGTATTTGTTTTTCGTTTGAAAAGTGGCTGAAATTCCACTCTCTCTAACCACGTTAATAATCAGGCAAAAGCCAATCTACCTGTTTGGGATCTGTCGCTCTGACTCATTGTTGGGCCATCTGTTTATGTGTGCCGCTTGTCTCATGGTGCAAATCAACCTGCTGCCGGGCAGACCTGCCTCACAGTGCAAACTCATTCTGCAATTCCAGCCTCCCTCACCAGCAATAGGTCCTCTTATCGGAATCTGAAACTGCCACTTCAATCACCTAGAGTCAGACCTTATTCTACTGCTCTTGTACAAAAAAAAAAAAAATGATACACTACAGGTCTACGTGCCAACAGGTCATCTCTGAACACAGGGCTCGTGAGGAAGGGGGCAGCGCAGTTTTGCTCCTATCGAAACATTTTACTGCCATCAGCAGCAGTCAGCCTGCTACCCACACATATGCCCATGGACTACTGTGGAGAGAAGCTAAAAAGATTATTGAATCCCAGAGGACAAGAGCATAAACTGCAAATACAGACGGTTCTGGTCTTCTTTGTTTTAAAGATTGGCAACTTATTCATAGATGGGGTTCCATCTGTGTGATTAGCACACAAATTTAAAGCGGCATGAGGAAAGGTTCTCTGAATGTCTTTTGAATCACCCACAGCTATTAATTTGCTTGCTGCTTTGCATGCATTTTGCTGCTCCCTCTCTCATCTTAGGTTTGTAAGGATATTAGGGCCATGAATAGGGTGGTGGGCAGTATAAGGTTTGAAGACAATATTTGTTGAGTATCTGTACAGAGTATGTAGTGTTGTATTAGCTGTTGTCATATAGTATTTAAAGCTATTTAATTCTTTAAGAAGTTTATGTAGCCATATCAGGAGATACATGTGCAAACTAACATTTCTTACAGAGTATTCATAAGCAAAATATTGGACAATTAAAAATATGTAAACAGAGCAGAGAACTATAAATAGAAAAAGTAGAACCACAAATAGAAGACAAGATCAACCTTGAGAGAGGGTACATTTTGAGCAATGCTGAACCCAAGAAAAAAAATTCTGAGACAAAAACAAACATGGGCTATCAATGATAATTAAAAGTTATTACTTTGGACAAATGGAATAAGGCAAGTTTAGATGCTAGTGGTTGGTTATAGGTCCCTCAGATGAATATGTACCCAATAAAAAGGCATGTATATACTTCCATTGAGCTCTATCCTTTACATTTAAGGCGACTGTTCTTTGAGAACACAGACTGTAAAATTACCTATCTTGTTTCTACACTTGAAAATGCATGTCTATTTTTAGAAAGAAAATTTTAAAATGTATCTACAGAGGACCCAAAAATGTAAAATTTAGAAGAAGCTGGACAGTTACGAGATTGGTGGTTTGAGAAGGAACTATGTCGATAATTTGCAGAAATATATCTAAAAACACAGATTTCAAAGAACCAAGTATTATGTTATTAGTAAAAAATAACTGGTGATGACACAGCACAGGGATGAGAGGGACTGATACCTACAGGAGAATTTCTGTATCTTAGTGGGTGAGAAATTCATCACATTTCATTTTGTTCAAGGCCCTGCTGGCTACAATGTACACAGACTTCTCAGCTTTTCTCTTGAGGATGAGTCACAGCAGCGGTGAGCAGAAATGCTTGTCCTAGTCCTCTGTGCGAAGGCAAAGTCACAACCTTGGGCAAGGCTGGCAGCAATGTGACATGTACTAAACAACTAGCAACGTCTCTAGTCCTTTTTTTTTTTTTTTTTTTTTTTTTTTTTTTTTTTGGGCACTGTCACTGGCCCTCCTAAGTGGGACCCGAACCGGGGCTGCTGTCTTCCCAAGCCAGCGCTTAACCACCGCGCCACTCGGCCGACCCTCTAGTCCTTTTTTTAAACAGACGCTGATACATGGAAATAATGATCTAGGGAAGATTCTAATTTTGAAATTGACTGGATAATCGAGGCTAGGACGTTAACCCTCTCAGCTGCTTGATGCTTGCAAAATACAACAAACAGCACCAATCAAATTATAAGTGAAGGCAGCAAACTTGAAGAAGCAAGCATGTTTAGCATGAAGAAACTGCTACATCGTTTCCCGCACTATGCTATGAAAACAAATGATTCAGTTCTATACTCTATGCCAAGGAATAAAGTATTATTTAGAAACTACATTCTCTTACCTTTAGATATAACAGCAGCTAAACCCTCTACCTCCTTATTACTGTTCTGGTAGCTACAGAGTCTCCTTCATCAAGATATGGTAATACTCTTACATTTCTGAATTCACTGTTGAAAATGACCCTTAGTTGACACGTGGGACACAAGATAAGAAAGTACACAATTACCAGAAGCTAACAGTCAAATTGCAGATGTTATTTAAAGGCTAATGGTTTCCTTTTGAAAAAGAGTAGACTTAAAACTGACCAAAAACTCAAGTTCAACTGTCTAATGATTTTAATCCAACCCTTCTGAAACAGTCCTATTAGGATATAAGCATATATGTCAGTTTTTCATTATTTGTTTCACAGTCAGAGATCACTATTTGTGTCATTTTCTAAATTCAAAACTGATGTTTAAATAAGAATCTGACACACCAAACTTTGAGTAATGCCACATTCATATTCAACAAATCTTAACCATCAAACCCAGACATTTTGCTAACACGACTGAAAGAACTTATTAACACTGGAACTTATTAACATAGCCTCTTTAGAAGCAGAAATATCACAGAGGTAATGTACTGTTCCGGTAGAGAAGCTAAAGGGAATATGGCAGTTGAAAAACCATCAAGGTCAAGTCAAGGATTACGTGACTACCAGGGTGGTACAAATGGGGCCCTACGATGTTTTAGAATCAAGTCCAATGACCGGCGATGAGAATGGCCATATCAACAAATTTCTATTCTAATAAATAAAACTTGCAATGCACCTAGCCAATGTACGTATAGGTTCTAATGAGATAAAACCACATGCACCTGACTTGAGAAATAAATAACAAGACTAGTAATGAAAGCCACAGTTGTGGTGACTAATCAGGGCTTCTGCCATGTGTCTCATGGCTCCACAGACCAGCTAATAACATAAGGAAGAAAACACAAACATTGCTAGCTAATGCTGAATTTTTATGTAAGAAAAGAACAGGAAGAGGATTAAATGCATTCTTTTTCTTCTCCCTGATGCGTTCATTTAAAAAATTCCATTAGTACCTTGCCAGATTTTCAAGAGAAAGGCTGCGTGCATCAGAGTTAACTGGTACGATAGGCCGTGGGAGAATAAAACCAATAAGAAACCTTTCTGTTCTGCACTTCACAGGGCTGTCACTCGTACTAGAAAAACGTCACTTTGAAGCCCTGTTTGCATTCCATTTTTAACTAGAGGGAAGAGGATGGAGGTCTTTGGTTTCTATGACAACCCAGATGGGCCATAATACAAGATACTTACAAATGTTCAATTGCAGGGATGCCAAATCAAATTAAGGCAGAGTTAGCACTACTTCATAAAAACTAGATGGGGGAGAAAACAAAATACTTATGGCAAAATGATGCCATTTCTAGAAGAGGTTCTGAAAGATTTCACGAGGAAATACAGGGAAAGAGTGACTATTTTTAGTAAAAACAAATAAAGCAGTAAAACTAATATATAAAAATAAAGCTCCAATTTACATGAATAAATGTTTTCATTAAATTTGACTACTGGAAAATTACTACTTCACTTAATGTTAAAGAAATAATAATCCCTCTCAAATAACATGAATTTCATTAGTGATTTAAATCATTACAATCTGGTACACTGGCTGGGTTTTAATGGTGAGTTGGTTGAGCTCCTTTGAGCGACTTTTTCCTTAGCTCCATCCTCAAGATTGTTTCTAAATCTGGCTTTCATAACTAGAGTACTTAGTTCTCAAAATAGTTGTGGAATGGCTAATGTTTCAGAAAGGAACCAATCTGTAACTTGTACTTACTACAACTTGCGAAATTTATTAACTTTCCAACAGACTGCAGGAGTAATCAACCATATCTCTTTCCATTTGGAAATTATGATTGATTTGAGAACAATCCTCAGCAAACACTTCTAGTTTTTAAAAGCACTATTTTGAAAAAGGTATTCACATGTGGTCCTCTTCACTTGAGGGGAAAATAAAATGCTTTATATTCAAACCTAATAAGGGACCTGACTGATAGCATGGATCTTACCACTGGGCAGAGGGGGTGTCCATACCCCTATAAGATCACAATGAAGTATTATGGACCCTGCCTACCCGCAATGCCACATGTGATGAACACGCACACATATTCTGCACACATTTCAGGATGCACAGACACCCCTACCCCTGCCCCGGCCAGACATCCTCCACTGAGCACCTGGCTCACATACTTCTTTATTCAGGGCCCTTCTTCCCAAAGGCCAAAGTTCCACACAAGTAATGATGGAAGCTCCCAAATCAAACCAAACAAAAACCTTAACATTTTCAACATTTAGTAGATTGATGGTACCTTTTTACTTAAAATGCAGCTCAAATTAAATAAATTCAAATAAAATGAACTCATTTAATAAATATGTATCTGCTGCAGAAACTTTACCAAAGTTTGAAAACCATGAGCTCCAACTCTTTTGGACTCCCATCATCAGGTTAAGTTTCTGTGACTTTTTCTTTTCACTCAAATGGCATAAACCCATTTAAAATTATTTTGAGAGATTCTGAGATAGGAGAAGGTTATAAAAACAGGACTAAAGGGGCTGGCCGGGTAGCTCAGTTGGTTAGAGCACGTGCTCTTACCAACAAGGTTGCCTGTTCAACTTCCGCATGGTATGGTGGGCTGTGCGCCCCCACACTCGCAACTAGATTGAAAGTGGTGACCTGACCTGGAGCTGAGCTGCACCCTCCACAACTAATACTGAAGGACGACAACTTGACTTGGAGCTGATGGGTCCTGGGAAAACACGACATTCCCCTTCCCCAATTCCCCAATAAAATCTTAAAAAAAAAAAAGGGGACTAATTTCTTTAGTAGAACCTTTTAAAAAACCCAGATGCTTCTTGTTTTGAAAAGAAAATCTGTGTGTGTGTGTGTGTGTGTGTGTGGCGCCGTTTAAACAAGAATAGCCATGAAAATGTTGTACTTGAACTGTACTAGCAAAGAGCTTGGGCCAAACGCTAAAAAACCAGGATGCTGGTTTTCCTTTCATCCCCTCTATGTGACTCTGTGACTCTGGGCATCACTCAGCCTCTCTTCAGCATTAGTTTCCTCTGTTATAAGATGAGGATAATACCTATCTATCCGTCACCCCCACTCAAAGAAAAAATATCTTTTTATAGAATTCGAGTTATAAAATATTCAGTATTCTTAATACTAATAATGATACTAAATAATAAACTGAGAGTCTAAAAATGTTGATGAACTTGATTTTTAAAACACCATAAAGCTGCCCTACTGCCCATTATGATGATGACATTTTCATGAAGGGCAGTATGGGAAAAGGCTGCAATTCTCACTCGGATGATGACTTGTACTTACAGAAGATTAAAAATAAGAATGATGCATTATGTAGAACAGAAGCAAAGATGAAAGTATAAGCATGGCTCAGCACACTATGGATCACACGACATTTAATTTAAGAGGTACTGGTGAGGCCTTGCACTCAGGTCACACAAGTGCCTTTAAAAGCTTTATCAGGCTCTGTGGATATTTGCCCTTCATCAATTGCTTCCTATGCCAGGGTTTCCTTTTTGAGTGTTGCAACCTAATATTCTTCACCCGGGCAACCACAAGCCTGTTTTGGAAAGGTTCCCTATTTCAGAAGCCTCAGTGCTATTTCCATTTGGAAATACATCTTTATGAAAATATGTATCATCCCCAAAACTAAAATGCTTAGCTATATTAAGTTTCAGCTGTAAGCGATATTTTTAGAAAAGTGGTAATTTCAGAATCTCTGCTTCAAAATTACAGAGTTCATTTTTTTTAATGGAG
This sequence comes from Aselliscus stoliczkanus, assembly GCA_033961575.1. NCBI lineage: Eukaryota > Metazoa > Chordata > Mammalia > Chiroptera > Hipposideridae > Aselliscus > Aselliscus stoliczkanus. The sequence goes on from CM066736.1 coordinate 122,558,203, forward strand.
TCACAAAGTAGAAAATTAAAAAGATATGCCAATGATTAAAGTCCTCTCTTTCCTTTTTCTTATCCTATTTTACTTAAATTTTAAAAATATTTAAATTAAAAAATTTTAAACTCACCAAATTATGCCTACTGGTAAAAAATTTCATCAGATAGTCATATTCCTATAAACCAAAGAACCAAATGCAAAAGAGCTCTTAACAAGTCAATGTTCTCAGAAACAGTATGACATCATGGATGGTGCGGCTATGAAACAAAATGAACCAATCTTGAGATGCCTTGGACACAATAAAAAAAATGTGCTTTTGGGGCCGGCCGAGTGGCGTGGTGGTTAAGCACTGGCTTCGGAAGCCAGCAGCCCCGATTCGGGTCCCACATATGAGGGCCAGTGACACTGCCCTCAAAAAAAAAAAAAAAAATGTGCTTCTGTCCAAAAGGAAAGGATTTCACTTTTAATTAGATAAGAAATAATAAACTAATGTATCAATTATACCTCAATAAAAATACAAAAAGGGCCGGCCGAGTGGCGCATTGGTTAAGAGCTGGTTTTGGGATGCCAGCGGACCCGGTTCGGATCCCACATATGAGGGTCAGTGACACTGCCCTCTAAGCTAACAACAGCTCCACCTGGAGCTGGGCTGTGCGAGCCCCGGCAATGGTGTAGGCTGCAGCCCCTGCTACAGTGGGCTGCCATAGGATACAGTGAGTGGCCGGCAGCCAGTGTGAGCAGCCAGCAGCCAGCATGAGCTGCCAATAGCCGCGGTGAGCGACCATCCAGAGGCCAGCAACTGATCTGCCTCATCCGGGAAGAGCGCAATGATGATACCAACATGGGCCAGTGAAGCAACGTCCTCCGCAACTAGACTGAAGAACAAAAAGACAGCAACTTGTCTGTTCCCCTTCCCCGATTCCCCAATGCTGTTCCTCTCCCTCGATTCCCTAATAAAAATCTTAAAAAAAAAAAAATACAAACATCAAATCATCATGTCGTACATCTGAAACTAACATACAGTTATATGTCAACTATACCTCAATAAAAAGAAGAGACATTGGAATATGGGGGCAGAGAAGAGAAGGAAGTCCTTGTTTTAAGATTAGATTAAAAGTTGGGGCCAGCTGAGTGGCTCAGTTGGTTAAGAGTTGGCTTAGAGTGCGTACTCTGAGCAACAGGACCGCCGGTTCAATTCCCACATGGGCCAGTGAACCTTGCGCCCTAGCTGAGCTGTCGCTGAGCTGCCAACAGGTGGCAGGATGGCTCAGCTGGTGTAACAACAAGATTGCCTGTTCAATGGTGGGTTATGCCCACCCGCAACTAAAGACTGAACTCGGCACCTTGAGCTGAGCTGCCATCCAGATGGCTCAGTGGATAGAGTGTACGCTCTTAACAACAAGGCTGCCGGGTTCGACTCCCGCATAGGATGGTGGCTATGTTCACTCACAACTAAGACTGAACTTGGTACCTTGAGCTGAGCTGCTGCCCAGATGGCTCAGAGGGTAGAGTGTGCGCTCTTAACAACAAGGCTGCTGGTTCAACTCCTGCGTGGGATGGTGGCTATGCTCACCCATAACTAAGACTGAACTCGGTACCTTGAGCTGAGCTGCTTGCTGCAAGGATGGCTCCGTGGATACAGCGTGGGCTCTTAAGAATCAGGCTGCTGGTTTGACTTCCGCATAGAATGGTGGCTACGCCCACCCGCAACTAAGATTGAATACAGCACCTTGAGCTTAGAGGCCACGAGCTGCCAGATGGCGACTGGCGCCCTCCACCACGAAGATTGGAGAACAACAACTTGGCTGGTCCTCTTCCCCAATTCCCCAACACTGTTCCTCTCCCCCAATTCCCCAACACTGTTCCCCTCGCCCAATTCCCCAATAAAATCTTAAAAGAAAAAAGATTAGATTAAAAGCTACTTAAAACATGTAAGTGATGATATTTCATGAACTAAAATATTTGATCAATGGCTATAATAGAATATCCTATATCCTTACCTTCAACATAGCAGTTTTAAAGAGCCGTGCTCATTTGACCTCTTATCCAACAGAAACTCATTTTCTTTCATATTGGTTTGTATAACACAGAAGTATTTATTTTGTTATAGAGCTTAAGTTTTACTGTGGATGAGTGCTATATTCTGCCAGGACTGGATAACATTCCATTAAACTGTCTCCTCAAGACTAAGGAACTTATCACCAAAGATCTATCTGTAAAATAGAGTTAATGCCTCCTGAAAAGGCAGTCACTACACATACACCTGCATCCACTCAAAGTGACTCCTCTTCTCTGAGGTCTACTCCTAAGAAGAAACAGGGAAGCAGACAAGCTCAAGTGCTACACAACAGTGTTTACCTTCCCCCTTTACAATGGTATTTATCTGTCATCGGAAGTTTCTCTGAATATGGAAAATAAGGTTATATAGTTAAATTTTAAAACAAGCCTGTATGGCAACTGTAAGTGCAAATATGTACATAAGGTGTGATTAGAAAGAAATGAACTGATTTTCATAAGTTACACACACAAAAAAATAAGTCACACTATAGTTATGCCTTTTATTTTTTTATTTTTTTTTTGAGGGCAGTGTCCCCAGCCCTCATATGTGGGACCCGAACTGGGGCCACTGGCATCCCAATCCAGCTCTTAACCACCGCGCCACTCGGCCGGCCCTAGTTATGCCTTTTATATACTAAATTTACCTTAGGCAGTTGCTTGTTTTTTGGTTAAAGCGTTTGAAGATTATCATAAGGAAAAGCAAAATCCTCATTTGAGATATTAATTTGATTAACGGGCACCATATATTCACATCTCCCTGTTCTGACTTGTAAAACAGGTTATTTTGACTCTGCTGGCAAAAGCCCTCGACTTTTTTCAGCTTTTTAGGACAATCAGTGAATGAAACTATTGGCAATCTTTTACTAAGAAATGTGAACTGCCCTACCATGGAATAGTTAAATAAACATTAAGGAAACCATCAGCACCAACCACTTATTCCCCATGAGCAATGAATAAAAGAACAATGTTTGTAGTGCAATTAAGCCGCTATGGCTCAAGATGGATCATCCCATCAATTTTGAAACAATTTTTCTAGCTGTATGAATCTGATCATAAAGCAAAAGAAATCACTTCTAATGAAATGTGGAATGATTTTTTTTTGCATGTGAAATGTATTCATCATCATTTCTTTAAAATATTTGACTTCAGAACTCTTAAGAACAGAAAGAAAATAAAACTTATAAGTAGAATAGCTTAATTATTTAGAGCCTATAAATGACTGTGGAAAAACACCATTTTTAAACTTTGAAAATAGGCTAATCTGTAATATAAAACAGTCTTTGTAGATAATAAATAATTCAAATTTGGACAAGAGAGAATTAAATTGGAATGTTCATTTTATTTTACATTTATAACTAAAAAACCAGAATAACTTACAAATGGATCATTGTTATTCTAGCTCCTATAAGAACCAAATGATTTAAAATTAAATCTTTATAAAGTATGTATTTTAAGCAATCTCTGCTTCCTATTTTCCATTGTTTCCCAATGTTCCCAGAAGCTCAGACAAGAATTATACGTAACAGGGCAATATAAACTATGAGAGAACAGTAAGTTCAGACTCGTTCAGCTGGATATACAATTAGGTCAAAGACTATGTCAAAGGTAGAATAAAGCAGCACCTAACAAAATACTACAGCTTAGTACAGTTTTTTAGTTTGAATAAATCTGCCTTAGCCTTCTGATCTTCGTAATATTTCCAAATAACCTCCACAAATCAGTCTATATAAATAGCAAGGAGTCTAACGATGTACTCCTACACTCACCCTCTAAAGATACTCAAAATCAGTTCAGCGCCAGAGTCGAAAGTCTGCCTCAGCTGGAGGCAGTTATCACTTAATGAATTAACGCCATCTAGTGGGATCAGTGAGATTTCAGCCAGACTTTACTACAAGTTACTACAATCTATTCAAAAGGTTAAATATTTTCTTTTTAAAAATACAGTTCTATTAGTAAGCGAACTATCGTGAATGCCTATTCTAAGACTGTGGCAAACTTGCCTACAACAAAAATAGCACAAAAATATCTTAAGATCAGCAATCCTCGCTTAGAACGAAATAACATTTCTATTCTTTCTTTCAAAGGAACAAAACATAAATCAGTATGTACTAACAATACATAGTTTTAAAGATCTCAGAAAAAAGTAAAGTCAAAACAACATTCACTCAATAAAAATTTTAAAATAACAATAAATATTATTTATTTATTAAGTGCCTAGAATACGCCAGGTACTTCACAAAGTTTTAATCTTTAAAGCTATCATGCGATCGAGTTCCACAGACAATTCCGTTACAAAAACACTTAAATCATGAGTGGTTAATTAAAAAAAGTGATCTTTCTTCCCAACGACTATGATGTGAACGTCTCATCTATCAACACCAGTGCACTGCATACCCCCCAGGTGCCCAGAAATGTGCCAAGTGGTGATGAAGTTCTAAAAGATGAAGAAGGGCCCTGGCTTGTCAGGGAGCCCAGGCACAGATCTGACGCCAGGCAAATTGGTGGCACATTACAGAAGATATTTACAATGATCTTTTATCATAGTTTTACTATTAATTTTCTTCAGGTTAAAAATAAACTGCTAGCATGAATCTTAAATCCATCATGATTTTGATTTAGTTACATAACTTAAACCAAAAATTGATGAGAAAATGTGAGAGGTGTAACCTTCCCATAACCTAACAATGGAAATATTCTTTCTCTAATTTCCATGAACATGATTTATTTTTATCATTTGCAAGTGTTAGGAAATGGGCTTCTCCACTTGGCTCTGCAGTGGAATGCCGGAGTTTCACATAAGGCACAGGCTCTATCACAATCAACGTTATTATGTTATTTACATTCCTAATAGCATATCTGCTTCTATTTCTTTTCTTTGTACTTCTTCGGATTACCATGTTCCAAATAAGAATAGAAAGGAACTTCAAGTGTATTCATTGTTTTTCTACTCACTGGTAGGAGGGAATAACACAGAGTGAAGTTCAGAAAAGTAACCTGCAAACTATTCCATTTTCTACGTGGGAATGTTCAAGTTAACATTTTGGCATCTTCCCTATTTCAGCATCTTCCCTTACACGGTGTTATTTGTTCTCTCTCTCTCTCTCTCATACACCCCAGCATGTCAAATATTAGACTAATAATATATAATAATGTTCAGATGAAAATTCAATTAAATTTGGCAACCTGTGGGATCTTCAAAGCTATTGAAATTTTCGTGTGTGTGTGTCCCCTTATTATGAAAATAATAGCACGGAAGTCTAATCTAGGTCGCTATGAACCCCCATATGCCTGGGTTCTGAAAAGACTAGGTAAATTTAACCCAAACCCCTCTCTTCCTTTCCTAAGGAGTCAGGAAATGGTGGCATACTTCTTCTGTTGATCAGATTTGTTTCTCTAGAGAAGTGTAAATGGACTGAAAGCTACTCCATGAGTCATAGGTAAAAGATGGGGAAAGAACTACCTTGACTGGCTGGGTTGACTGTCAAATCCACGTCTTCATCTAGCAGAGGAAGAGAAACAGCCAAATATGGTGGAATGCGGCTGGGTTTGGAGTCTGAAAACTGGATGCTACTGAACAAGACACCTCTCTAAGTCCCAGTATATTTATTTATAAAATGCAAGTAGCAACAATAATAAAATATATATTTATCTTACATGACTATATCTGAATAAGAATTTTTGTCAGATTTAAGTGAATAAATGTGAATACAAACTGCGAAATGCTATTTTTAACCTAATCATCTTGTCTACCCTATTCCCTCTCATTCTACCACTGTTCTGACCCATATTCACCCACCACTTTAATCAGATCCTTCGATAAGATAGGTCTCTTTCCTGCTCAGTGAACTTAACAAATTGGCCCCCATTTTTAAGCTTTCGTTGATGCTGGTCTCTGGGTCTGAAATACCTTTCTTTCTCTCCTCCAACTCTGTCCATCTGCCCTTGAGGGTTTTGATAAGTCCCATCTCCTCTATAACATTTTCCTTGATACTACCTGCCTAGAATGATCTGTGAAACTCCACTACACCAAACGTCTGATTCATAAAACTTACCATCTAAACATATAACTACAGCAGCTGAAAACACTTATGTAGTACTTACTATATGGCAGGCACAGTTCTAACCACATTAACTATATATTATGTAATTTATCTTCAAAGCAATCCTACGAGAAGGGTACTATTGGTATCCCATTTTACAGGTGGATGACGGACCACAGAAAAGTCACTTTCCAAGCTTCTAACGGCAGCCAGTGGCAGAGGCAGCGCAAGATCACTCCAACTTGCTCAGTCCGGCTCCAGAGCCCAGGTTCTCCACCACACAGAATTCTGACACAGAATGTATGATCCCTGAGGAAAAGGGCATTTCTTGGGAGTGTTACTCTTCCATCGCATTGCATTTTCCTGAGCTGTACAATACACAAAGGTGCTCATGCAGACCTGGGGAGACCGTGCAAACTCCACGCAGAGTAGCCCTGAGTGGGAATCAATTTTTTTTTTTCTCACCGATGTTCTAACGAAACGGCGTTGAAGGAAGCAATGTTATTTGAAGACCTGCTATAGTTTAAAAATTTAAGCATTCTGTAAATATAACTGATGTTACCATTTACAAAGCCTTTTCTTTGAAATACTTTGTCATTTATACCTTGCAACAATCCTGCAAAGACACTTATTTTATTTTATTTATTTATTTATTTATTTATTTTGAGGGCAGTGTCACTGGCCCTCATATGTGGGACCAGAACTGGGGCCGCTGGCTTCCCAGGCCAGCGCTTAACCACCGCGCCACTGGGCCGGCCTATGGATACTTATTTTAAAGAAAAACAGAGTGAAGCTCAAGGAGATTGAGTGATTTGTCCACATCTACAGCTAGGCGGCAGACCCAGGACCAACTCTTTGTTTTCTGATTCCTTTCTGCTTTATAACACTGTTGAGGATAGTGGTGTGGATAACTGAAAATTAAATTATGTTTGGCTTTGGAGTATGTTTTTGGGGCTCTCATCTTTTGGTAATTCGTAATACTGCAAGTCAACAGCAATCATAAAACAAAAATAAAACCAGTCTTGGATCTGGAAGAAACAGAATGTTTCCCAGGTCAGTATGCAAAGCCTTGGGCCAGAGTGAGAGAAGAACAAGTCATAAATGTGTCTGTGCTTCTCTTCTCCCTTTATTTCAGAAGTTTATTGTCCCCCTTTCTAAATACAGTACCACCCCCATCCCCTAACCTAGTGGACTGGGTTACAAGTCAAATGATTAGTTGACTTGTAAGGTTGAGTTGCTGGGAGTGCTGGAGCAAGAAAAAGTAGCTGGACAGAGTGAACTGTGTCTCCCTCTTCACTTGTTCCTTCCCGTCCAACTACAAATAAGCACATTCAAGTCTTCCCTGTGTAAACACACACACACACACACACTCTCTCTCTCTCTGCGGTTTTGTTCCTTCTCTTTCCTGAGACATGAAAATGAAATGTGTGGTAAGTAGAGCATCCAAAGGAAAATGGGCATCCACTAAATTATAATTCCCTTTCCCCTTTATCACTAAATTTTTGTTGTTTTTTGAAATATTCATTTCATTAGGAAAGCATTTTATAATTGTATTAGATTATATCATCAGTCACTTAATTTTAAAACTATGTGGCCTGAGAGTATCAATTAAAGTATGGATTTTTTCATTCATTCAGCAAATATTTGAGCACCTTCACTACCTTCTTAATGGAGTTAACTGGGCTCTTTGATCGTCCCACTAGGCTGTGAGCTCCTTGAAGGCAAGAATAAACTGGTTTAATCGGTAACTTCACTTTTTTGCCTGGCTAGCGGTAGGCTGTGTTTAAGTGTTCAATGAATCAATTGTTGAAATAAAAAGAGTGGCAATTTCTCAGACACATTCTGGCTCTTGAAATCTAGGATTTCATGACATCTCCCACTTGGTCCTAGGCATTGCTTTTCATTTCTAAATTCATGAAAGAGTTTTGGCTGAGACCCTTTTTCATTCTCTGACTTCTGCAGAATAGAGATGTTATTTCAGGCAGTGTCTTTAGCTAACAAAATTTCCCCAAAGTAAAAAATGTGGATGCCCATGAGTTTGGCATTGCGAGTTTTAGAGCAGTTTTTATTTACTGACTAAATTTTGTTAAAGGAATTAATATTGAGTCTTGCCTTCCTGTAATTTTAAAACTGTATATGCCAACACATCAAAACAAAAACAAAAGTTTCTTTAATATAACATTAACTTTATGCAAAACTTTATGCAAAAAAATTAGAAGCAACCTACACTTTTTTTTTGCTCCCTCCCCCCACCCCGAAGCAAACTACACTTTTAAGTCCTTCATTCTGTCTAGACATCCAGACTATCGGCTGGTCATGGTTTTGGTACTTCCTGTCTACCCTGGGACTCACGGCAAACTACTTCCACTATGCTCTCCCTTCCACTAGATCCCCTCTTCCATTTGACCTTGACAACCCCTATTCCTGAGCCGCTCATTACTACTGGAAAGAATCCTTTAACCGCAGGCCAGCTGAAGGGCTCCTTGGTTAAGAGCTGGCTTGGGAGCGCGAGCTCTGAGCAGCAGGACCCCAGTTGGGATCCTACATGGGCCAGTGATGCTGCGCCCTCTACAGCTAAGATGGTGAACAACAGCTCTACCTGGAGATGGGCTGTCGTGAGTTGCCAGAGACCGTGTACGCTGCAGCTCCTGCTGCAGTGGGCTGTCGTAAGCTACCTTGAGTGGCCGGCAGCCAGCGTGAGCAGCTGGCAGCTGGCATGAGCTGCCGTCCAATGGCTGGCGACTGACTGCCTCAGCTGGGAAGAACACAATGATCACAATATCAACATGGGCCAGTGAAGCAATGTCCTCCACAACTAGACTGAAGAACAAAAGGACAGCAACTTGTCTGTCCCCGTTCCCCAATTCCCCAATGCTGTTCCCCTCCCCCAATTTTCCAGTAAAATACTTTTTTTTAAAAATCCTTTAACCAGGCCACAGGCTCTGCCCAAAGTTCATGTCATCTTTACCCTCATTTTCTATTCATCCATATGTGATCATTTATCAGTTACCCTCAAAAGCTATTCGAATCAGTATTTCTTGACCCTTTGTGACAATGCTCTTCCTAGGACAATCTGCTCACCTGTCATTGCTTTTTTTTTTTTTGAGGGCAGTGTCACTGGCCCTCATATGTGGGACCGAACCAGGGCCGCTGGCTTCCCAAGCCAGCACTTAACCACCGGGCCACCCGGCCGGCCCGTGTCATTACTTTTTTATGTCTCTTCCCCATGGCCCTGAAGCTCCTTTAAGTTTAGATCCTCCTATATTCAGATGCTTTTCTGGTTTCTACCCCAAGTCCTCTTTCTTTCCCCCTCTGCACTCATTCCTTCAACAGCCTTCAGTCTCAATGCTGTAATTATCTCCTTCATGAGAGACTGGTGGACCACATACCTTGGATGAAATGTTGGCTCTCCTGACTGGCTGTATGGCCTCAGCCAAGTTCATTAACTTCAGCCCCAGTTTACTTCTCTCTTAAATGAGGATAACAGTATCTACCTCGCAGGGCTGCTGTGAAGATTAAATGAGGTCACATATGAATTACCGAGCAGTATCTGGAACACAGCAGAGTTGCCAAGTTCCAGCCCTGGTCTCTCCTGGAATACCACACCCAAATTTCTAACAGCGGGACAGACATTTCTATCCTAATGTCTCGCTAAGACCTCAAATCTGGCCTGCTCAAGACCAAACTTACTGTCTTCCCCATCTTGCAGCTTCTTATCTTGATAACACCCTAATAGCTCACCCTGGGAGCCCTAGGGATGTTCACCCCATCATCCCCCTCTCTCTTTACATCTAATTAGTCCTTGCACTGTCTTCTACATCTATCCCACTGCTGTAATTCAGGCCTCTTACTAGGACAATTTATAACATCTTCCTAACTGTTATCTATCCCACCTAGAGCACACAGATCCCTTTGCTGATAAAAGTCATTCTCAAAAAGAGATCTCACCATGTCATTTCTCTGCTTAAAATTTCCTATGTCTTCTCCCCAGTAACTGCGGAATAAAGCCTAAACTCCTAGGTGAGGCATTAAAGGCCCTTAACAATTGTACTTCATCTCCCACTCTATCCATTCCTTCAACTTCTCTGAATTATCCACTATTTCCGGAACTCAAAATGCTTTTTCGTGCCTCTGTGGCTTTGCTTCAATTACTCCCTCCCTCCAACCCAACCCCAGTCCTACCTGTCTAAACCTCACTGGTTCTTGAAGACCCGGAACAAACACTGCTTTTTACACAAATCCTTCCCTAATCCCCTACTCAGGATTAATCTCTCCCTTCTCTATATGTGCAGAACATCTTGCTTAGAACTCTATAATGACATGTACCATAACCTACCTTACATTTCAGTCTGTGGTTTGTACATCTGTCTCCTCTGCTGTGCTGCCCCGAGAACCAGGGGGCTGAGGTCGTACTCACTGCTCAAGTCCGCTGCCTGGAACTTGGTAGCCCTCCTAAGTGTTTGTTAAACTGAACAGGATAATTACATGAGTCTATCACTGAGAATGCAGACCTACAGCACTTTAAAAAGTAACTAAACAGACACTTCCTCGACCCATGATCAAATTTAACATCACAAATAACAGGGCAAATGGACATGATGTACCGTGCTGTGACGAAGGCATGATGTACTCTCAGCAGTATTCTTACCAAAAATATTTAATGTGGATTTAATCATGAGGAAACAACCAGATAAAATTGTGGGACATTTAGCACTGCAACTAGCCTGGATTCTCCAAAAATGTCAACAAGTGCAACACCCACCACCTCTGCCCACCCCTGCCTTCCACCACAAAAAAGGCTCTGAAACTGCTCTACATTAAAGATCAGAGAGAAATGGCAACCAAATGCAATGTGTGATCCCTGACTGGATCCTGGATTAAAAATAAAAAGGCTTCAGGGCCGGCCAAGTGGCACGTTGGTTAGGAGCTGGTTTGGGACGCCAGCGGCCCCAGTTCAGATCCCACGTATGAGGGCCAGTGACACTGCCCTCTACAGCTAAGATGGTGAACAACAGCTCCACCTGGAGCTGGGCTGCACAAGTCCCGGTGACGGTGTAGGCTGCAGCCCCTACTGCAGTGGGCTGCCACAGACTATAGTGAGTGGCCGGCAGCCAGCATGAGCTGCCAATAGCCGCAGTGAGCGACCATCCAGAGGCCGGCAACCGATCTGCCTCATCCAGGAAGAACGCAATGACGATACCAACATGGGCCAGTGAAGCAACGTCCTCCGCAACTAGACTGAAGAACAAAAAGACAGCAATTTGTCTGTTCCCCATCCCCAATTCCCCAATAAAAGTTTTTTTTTAATTAAATAACAATAAAAAAAATTAAAGTCTTGTTAATTTTTTAAAGAACATAGTGTCCCCTACCAGGGAAATGTGACTATGAGATTAGTGGCACCCGAAAGCATAGTCCACAGACCCATGCAATCTGAACTGTTACAGATATGTGGTGTGGTAAGTACAAAAATTGAGCGTAAACATGTAGAAATGTTACAAAGTAACTTTATGTCTGTTAAATCTAATCATAGGGCCGGCCGAGTGGTGCGGTGGTTAAGAGCTGGCTTGGGACACCAGCGGCCCCAGTTCGGGTCCCACATACGAGGGCTAGTGACACTGCCCTAAAAAAAAAAAATCTAATCATATACTTTGTATATAGGCTGTTTATTTCCAGTTATTTAATTTATTGTACTTATAAAGTGTCAGCGATAGATTGAACATGTAAAAACAGATCATTTACCAGATATATAGTCAGAGAAGTACTCTATTAGAGAACGATATTGTACCAATCTTAAATTTTCTGAGTGTGATATTTATACTATGGTTATGTTGGAGATAAATGTGAGAAAGCATTCTTTTTAGGCAACGCGATGCCTACAAAAGTAAAGTGATATAATTATGTAGAGGAAAAAATTAACTAGACTTTTACATTTATAAAATGTATACCTATTTGTATGTGTGTGTGTGTGTGTGTGCGTGTGTGTGTGTGTATATATATATATATTTTTTTTTTTTTAATTGGGGAATCGGGGGAGAGGAATAGCCTTGGGGAATTGGGGAAGGGGAACAGACAAGTTGCTGTCCTTTTGTTCTTCAGTCTAGTTGTGGAGGACGTCGCTTCACTGGACCATGCTAGTATGATTATTGTGCTCTTCCCAGCTGAGGCAGTCGGTTGCTGGCCATTGGACGGCCGATCATGGCAGCTCACAAAAGCTCACGCCAGCTGCCAGCCAGTCCCGCTGCAGCCTATGCCGTCGCTAGTAACTCACAGCAGCCCAGCTCCAGGTGGAGCTTTTGTTCACCATCTTAGCTGTAGAGGGCGCAGCATCAGTTACCCTCATATGTGGGATCCGAACCAGGGCCCTGCTGCACAGAGCTGGCGTCCCAAGCCAACTCCTAACCAATGCGCCACTCGGCTGGCCATATACCTGTTAATTTTTAAAGGGTACATCTGCTGTCTCCTCATAGCTCTGCTACAGTGAAAAATGAGATTTTTGTTAGCACCGGGAATGAGTAAAGATGCAGGAGATGCTAGAGTGCTGTGAAGGCTAAGCAGGTGGCAGACCACTCCCTGCAGATTGTACTTGGGTGTGCTCTCTTCTTGTCATGGGCATGGTCTGAGGACATTCTGTCTGTCTGCAGCGGTGGTGCTCCAAAAAGCTATGTGGTAAGCTGAAATTCCTGACAATGAAGAGCTCCGGATTTATAAATAACACTTCAGGATTTGCTCTTAAAAGCACCAAACATAGGGCTGGCCGAGTGTCTCAGTTGGTTAAGAGCTCGCTCAAGAGTGTGAGCTGAGCTCTGAGCAGCAGCAGTTCGATGCCCAGCCCGAGCTGAGCAGCTGCTGAGCTGCCAACAGGTAACAGGATGGCTCAGCTAAAAAAAATAAAAAAATAAAAAAATAAAAAATAAAAGCACTGGGCCGGCCGAGTGGCACTGTGGTTAAGCGCTGGCTTGGGAAGCCAGCAGCCCGGGTTTGGGTCCCACATATGAGGGCCAGTGACACTGCCCTCAAAAAAATAAAAAATGAAAAATAAAAGCAACAAACAACAACAACAACCATCAAAAACTGGGGAAGAGATCATTATCCTTATTCCCTATAAAGTTGTCTTCCTAATTTCTACAAAATTAGCAAAGATTCTGATAGCAAATCAAAATGCAAATGGTTTTCTCCCAGAAGACTGTTAATTATAAATATGCAAACTGATAGGAGAACTAATAATCTCTTCCTTAAAAATAAACAGGGGTTCGGGCTGGCCAAGTGGCTCAGTTGGTAAAAGTGCAAGTTCTGAGCAATAGGGCTGCTGGTTTGATTCCCACATGGGCCAGTGAGCTGCATCCGAGCTGAGCTGTCAACAGGTGGCAGGATGACTCAACTTGTGAGAGCACATGCTCCTAAGAACAAGGATGCTGGCTGGACTTCTGCATGGGATGGTGGGCTACAACCACCTGCAACTAAGATTGAACATGGCACCTTGAGCTGAGAGGCTGCGAGCTGCTGACGGGCAGTTGGATGGCAACTGGACTTGGAGCTGAGCTAGCTGCACCCTCCACAACTAAGACTGAAGAACAACAACTTGGTTGTTACCGTTCCCCAATTCCCCAATAAAATCTTTAAAATAAAAAATAAAAATAAAAATAGGGCCGGCTAAGTGCTCAGTTGGTTAAGAATTGGCTTACAGTGCGTACTCTGAGCAACAGGACCGCTGGTTCGATTCCCACATGGGCCAGTGAACCCTGCGCCCTAGCTGAGCTGTTGCTGAGCTGCCAACAGGAGGTAGGCTGGCTCAGCTGGTGTAACAAGATTGCCTGTTCAATGGTGGGTTATGCCCACCCGCAACTAAAAACTGAACTCTGCACCTTGAGCTGAGCTGCTGCCTGGATGGCTCAGTGGATAGAGTGTACACTCTTAACAACAAGGCTGCCGGGTTCGACTCCCGCATAGGATGGTGGCTACACCCACTCACAACTAAGACTGAACTTGGTACCTTGAGCTGAGCTGCTGCCCAGATGGCTCAGAGGGTAGAGTGTGCGCTCTTAACAACAAGGCTGCTGGTTCAACTCCTGCGTGGGATGGTGGCTACGCCCACCCAAAACTAAGACTGAACACAGCACCTTGAGCTTAGAAGCCATGAGATGCCGACGGGAAGCCAGATGGCAACTGGTGCCCTCCACAACGAAGATTGAAGAACAACTTTGCTGGTCCCCTCCCCCAATTCCCCAACACTGTTCCCCTCCCCCAATTTCCCAATAAAATTTTTAAAAAAATAAAGTAAATAAATAAAAATAAACCAGGGTTCAACAGGAAAGACTATCAAACAGCAAAATACAATGGAACCAGCAGCCCAAACTGCTTGCTGGACTTTCCCTTTCCAACTCTATGATCTCAACTGGTACAAAAAAAGTTTTTTTGCTATTTTGGTTAGATAAACTAATTACTCTAGTTAGTTAAACTAGCTATAGGAATTTAAAAAAAATGTGTCGTGTGCTTCAAAAGCTTCCTTATAAAAGCATCAAGGGCCGGCCGAGTGGCACAGTGGTTAAGAGCTGGCTTGGGATGCCAGTGGCCCGGGTTCGGATCCCACATGTGGGGGCCAGTGACACTGCCCTCAAAAAAATAAAAAATAAAAAATAAATAAAAGCATCAACATGTGCCTTCCCAGGACGCCCTAATGACCTGTCAGTTGGGTATCCTGAAGGTCTGGGGTCAAACTCACCATGCTCTTCAGAAAAACGCATACTATTACCTTTTAATCTTTGTCAGTTGGGCAATCTATAGGGGAAGAAATAAAAGGGTCTTCCTAAAATTGAGAGAAAGCCGTTTAAGGACTTCATCTCTTATTAATTCAAAGAAAACAGCTATCCTGAAATAGCTGTCTGTGCATAATTAATTTGGTTCTATTCAAGTGCCTTTAAAAATCCCACTAACCTATTTGACTCAATTTCTTAGGGAAGGGATTCTGTACAATTACAAGCATAGATCACATGACTTGGCAAAAGACAATTTGGTAAATATGAACAAAAGCCCAAAATGGACACCAAATTAAACAAAAAAAGAAAACTGAGACAGCAACTGATGTTTGTAAAAAAAATGAGGATGCTGTATGGAGAATGACTGCAGGTAGGAGAGCAGATGGCAGTAACTGGCTTAATGGCACTGCTTACTGCATACCATGACACACTCTCACAGATGCACATCACCAATTTCTAAAATAACATCTCAGAGTAATGCAACCGGGTGCAAGACTTTTTATGACAAAATCAATGTATCATCACCGTAAGCAGCAAGAACACACAAATCATGGAAGACGCTTAAATTGTGTTTAAAGACAAACTCATTTGGTCAAAAATAAGAGAAGACAAAGAAAGGGAGAATAAAATGAGCCTTTCCCATTCCAGAAGTTTAGTCTATGTGTTTTTCTTTTTAATTTGGAGCCTTTGAAACTCACATAGTCCATTTCTGAACTTTTGTGGATGCTAATTTCTCAGTTATTGATTTTTCCTTTATCTTCTCTGAAGAGGGAAAAAAACTACTGTTTTGTAATGCTTTCCAGGAGATGGGAAGAGAGACTGTCAGCTTTTTAACTTGGCAGTCGAGGCACTTTTGGATGAGTTTGGGATCTGAGTTTCAAACAGTCATATCAAAATTAAGCATCACATCAAATCAATCTTAATTTTTTTTCCACTTGAGACCTAGATTAACCTAGGAAGGAGCTAAGTTTTATTGGTAAGTATGCGTGCCACACCAAAAAATAAGACAGGCTTTTCTAAACTAAGCAGGAATAAGCCTGGCCCACATAGGACTTGGACACGGCTAACCCAGGCGACATTCGCTGCAAGGAGGGATCAGAGGGATGGAGTTCCAAGACATCCTGCCACACTCCTAAGTTCTGGGGTTGGTATCACGGGGTATCGTGTTCTTACTGATGCTGTAAATTACACTCTATCCACTTGAAACACATTTTTTTCAAAACCTAAACGCTTCACTTTCGTATTAATTTAGGCAGTCAGACTACATTCCAATCTTAGTAATGAAATTGCGTCCTATCAGTCTGTTTAGATTTGACTGGCTCCTTTGTTTTTGTATTTCTGCTTGAGAGTTCAACAGCGGCTCTGCTCGAGAAATGATAGCACAACACTGAAATATCGATGCAAGCGAAATGTGAGTTACATTTGGTAGGTAGAAAAGGACCACATAACCATAAAAAGCAGGAAAACCGGCCTGACTATCACGGTTCCTAAATAATCTTTAATCACATCATAGTATCTCAAATCCTTTTCCTTCAAGGGCATATCACCACTCTAGATTTTAACTCTCTGTTTCTGGCCATCATTTTGAAGAGATGGCTTGACCTGAATGACAGGAACTTAGGCCAGCTGTGAGACGCAAATATACTCTAGGGAAAGCAGGTTTTCCAATACTCCATTTTATTTATCCTGGTTATTTACCACCAGAAACGGGCAACCTGGCTGCTCAAAAATACTTTGACCAGGAATATGATTCCTCCGTCTTGGATTTGGCCCCTATTTTTTGGTATCAGTGGTATCATTTCCCAATGTCTTCTTTTGTCCCCTGTTGACATTCTCAGACATGGCACTTCATTCACACATATTGCATCTGCAGAGTAAGATCCCGTGACATGTTTGGGGACAACGCTAGAATTCCCTGAAGTGGCTGCTGATATCCTGCAGCAAACCAATTTTTCATTAGAACTGCCACCAAGAAACGGGAGAGCGGCTCTGACATGGTTGGATTGGCCTTCACGGAGCAGTAGGAGGGAAGCGCTTGTACATATGCAGTGGGTGACAGTGCTCACCAGGCAGGTGTGTCACTGCTGTCTTTGAAGGCAGGCCCTCGACATAACTGGCTCCCACTTGCACTTTTCTGCTCTCCTTGTGTCTCACACCATCTGATAATCTAGAATATAAAATATGATCCTGTTGGTCCTGTTTACTTCCAGAAGTTATGAAATTTCTCAAATATGAACTTGACTCCTGGCTGCCTGTATTTTAAGTTATCTCTTGGGGCCGGCACCAAGTGCGCTGACTCCAAATTCAAAAGTAACTTGTTCTGAATGCTGACATGCTAAACCCATTGACAGTTGTTAACTGAACATTATCCCTAAACTAAGCATTTCAGATACACGAAAGGGACCATTAGATAGATTTTTTAAAATACCTTTACCAAATTTTAAACTATTAACAAGTGTACGCCATCAGTATGGTGGATCTGTGAACGGTATCTTGCTGGGCCAAACATCACAGAAGGTGCCACAAAAAAAAAAGTCAAAAGACACAGACCTGTATCTTCTTTGAGCTCACATTTCATGATTCCTGAGGAGGGGCAGAATAATTTACTTTGGAAGAAAAAAATAAAACTATCACAAGAATAGAAACTGCAGGCATCAAACTAAGTGTGAATGGAAAAGATCTGTGTGTGTGGAGTGCTCTAGTGAAACACAGATAACTTAAGTCAACAATATCTTCTTCTTTAAGAGACACAACACTGTAATGAGAGAAACAAATGAGAGAATGACATAAAAGAACTAAAAGTTCATCATATGTATATATGATTCGGTAATTTTCCTATAACAACAGAACCGTGTTCTGTTCGTTTCTGTTATAGCCTATCTAGGCTGAGGTCTCACATCGTGAATGATATGTGGACAATCAGAAGAAATAACAAAACTAGTAAGAAGGAAGATTAGAAAATAAACAGGAAAAGTCAAAGGAATTTATACTATTTAGTCTGCAAAAGAAACAAACTACTTAGGAAAGGACACAGTGGAAGCTGAAGCACCCATTTCCCAGCCTTCGGTGTGGCACTGGGGGCTGGCAGACGGGGGCTGATGGGTCGTTACTCAGGTCCCTCCCACTTTGAACAATGTGTGAGTCTGTCTGTCTTGCATAAGGCTATTTTGCACAGAGTAAGAAGCCCTAAGCAGACGGGGTCTAGGCGGCATGTTGAAACTAGACTAACTTTTGGGAAGTGCCAAAATCCATTTCCAAAAACAGGTGAGGAAATTAAACAGGAAGACTGCTCTTTTTCTAGCAAGGGTTAAGTCAGCATTCCCCAAGTTGTGTAATGACAAAGAGTGGTGTCCCCTGAGAGATGAAACAACAGTGTGTTCCTGGAAAAGTGGTTAATAAATTTGCTAAATACCAAGTTAAATACAGTAAAACAATTTCCTTACTATAGAATTTTAATCTTTTTTTTCCAAAGATTTTATTGGGGAATTGGGGGAGGGGAACAGCATTGGGGAATCGGGAAAGGGGAACAGACAAGTTGCTGTCTTTTTGTTCTTCAGTCTAGTTGCAGAGGACATTGCTTCACTGGCCCATGTTGGTATCGTCACTGCGCTCTTCCCAGATGAGGCAGATCAGTCGCCGGCCTCTGGATGGTCGCTCACCACGGCTATTGGCAGCTCATGCTGGCTGCCGGCCACTCACTGTAGCCTATGGCAGCCCACTGCAGCAGGGGCTGCAGCCTACACCGTCGTCGGGGCTCGCAGCCCAGCTCCAGGTGGAGCAGTTGTTAAGCTGTAGAGGGCAGTGCCACTGGCCCTCACATGTGGGATCTGAACCAGGGCCGCTGGCATCCCCAGCTCTTAACCAATGCGCCACTCAGCCGGCCCTAGAATTTGAATCTTTAATTGCTACTGTGAGTTAAGTATCTCGGAGAGGCAGAGAAAATGTAGCATTTCTTAAAATTTTCTAATTACAGAACGCTTTTTTCATGGGAAAACCTGTTAACATGTTGGGACACGAATGTTCCAAGGAACATAGTTTGGGAAATGCTGGTTTAGGTACAACCGAATGTGAAAGCAAGGGAGGGTCAAGGTGGTGTCTGGGGGCATCTCCCAACTTTATGGTTTTATATACTGAGCCAACTGGGATGCTATTTCGCTTTCTTTCCCCTCCTTCTCATTTATGCCTCATCCAGGCATTAATCTACCTCCCATTAAATTATTATTTACTCTTATTTTCCTAATTCTCCCACTTACTTACCAAGGCTATCCAAATCTTCCCTCCTTCCCTCCCTCTCTCCCTACTTCCCTTTTTCCCTCCTTTCTTCTCCTTTTGTTTTTTTCTTTCATAAAAATGCTTTCCTTTGCTTTCTACTTGTTAATAAGCAACATCATTTTTCTTCCATTTGAAAAATGCTTATCATTACTTTTCACTTACTATTAAGTTTCTCTCTGATGTAACCATCAGATTCTCTTCATGTTTTCCTATGTTCATTTACTCACATAAGACTTAGGGATTCTCTAAGACCATACCTGCTATTCTGATGATTCTTTAATTTCCCTTTGTCCTACCATAATGACTCCCTCCCTCTAGTCTATAAAGCCGTCAGCCCTTCATACTGAATACCCCTTCTGCTGGTAATTCCTCACAGGAAGCTGTTCAAGAGTAGCATTATGCTATGCTCTTCCATCCTTGCTTCTTAATCCTGTCATTATTAGATGTTATTCATCAGCTATGGAGTGGTGGTCTGAGCACTACAAAAATAAGTATACACTGCCTACTCACAAGGAATTTTCTCTGAAAGAGTTAACTGAAGGGCTAGAATTTTTTCTCAGGCACATGTATAAAGTTTTATTTTTAAAACCTTTTCTCCATCTCCAAATAGAGTACATTATTATGCCACAGAGGTGTAAAGGGGAGGAATCTTCTCATGTCTAATGTCTAATCACCACGGAGTTTCTTCTTTGCTCAAACTTACTGTGTTCCTTTCACTCAGACATGACCAATGTGGGCAGGTGACCAATTCAGTTGGTTTTTAGGTAAAAGTCTAATTCTTGCTGATGAAGTAGATACCATTTTTCATTGTTTTAGCATTAAGTCTAGCCCTTCATGATAATAGGTTAAATCGGTAGAGATGTCATCATCCTAATAAGACAATAATAAAACCCTAATCATCTGTAGATCTGGGATACAAAGAAATCCTTTTATCTGAAAAGAAGGTATTCTCTGATACCTTGAAAACATGCTGATTTGATTAATTATATTTTTCTTATAATCTCAATTTATTTTTTGTTTTAAATTTTCATTTTGATATAATTTCCAACTTACAGAAACGTTGTAAGAATCGCACAGGGTTCCCATATATCTTTCACCTGGTTCCCCAAATGTCGTTTGGCCAGGTTTTATTATCTTCTCTTTCACATGCAAACACACACACTTTTTATCCTGAACCATGAGACTAAGCTGCAGCCACAATATGCCTTTACTATATTTTGCAAACAAACAAATAAATAAGATGGATTCAGGGAAAGGTGTGTGGATGAAGCAAGTATAGGTGATGGGCATACAACTTGGTGCTTATAAACTTTCAATTTTTATCATATGCTTGAAAGTTTTTCATAATAAAAGGTTGGGGGGGAAAAATCAGAAAAATCAACATTGGTATTATTTATAGACCTATTCATATAGATTCTGCCCATGTCCCAATCATGTTCTTTAAAAGAAAAATCCCAGATCATGCTTTGGACGTCATTTAAATGTATCCTGTTTTCTCTATTTCTCTGACAGGACACTGGAGGAAGTCAGCTTCCTGATTATTCGTGATTATGTGAGAGACATGGACTAAGGATAAACCGAAATGCCAGAATACCCAAAACTCTGTCACATTTGGCTTTTAAATTGTCAGTCCTTTTGGGGTTAGATGTATCTACATAATTATGTCTTGACTGAGTTTTAAAATTAAATTCCATTAGGATGTTCTGAAAACACCCAAGCTCGGGGCATGGGAAGTATTTTTTGTAGTAAAGCACGCCTCTGGGAAAACTGCCCTGGGTGGAAAATTCAGTTGCTGACAATCCTGTGCACACGACGGTGAAAGCTGACAATACATGGACTGAAGAATGCCATCCCAATGCTTCACGATCCTTTGCAAAAACAAGTGTCAAGATAATTTTTATTCATATATATAGCTCTTTTGATCCTTTAAAATAAACCTAAGGAAAAGTCCTGAGGAGTGTTTTTCTCCCTTCTCAGAAAAAAAATGGGTGAAAGCTTTAGCTACCTCTTATTTATATGAGTGTATCTCATATATCCTGCTTCCCCTCAAACAAGTTTACATGGTAAACTGTCTCTATACTGAATGGCTGACTGCCTTTTATAATCTGAATTAGAAAAATGCAAAAAAAAAAAAAATCCTTTAAAGTCAAGTGGAATTAACATATGAGCAGAGCTCCTGTGGGCATTTAAATCCATAATTAAAAAACCTGAGACATGTTGGCTTGGCAATGGTTATTGTCTAACGTGCACGGATAGCCAAAAGGTACTGAAATGCGACATCCGGTCCCACATGACTCACTCAGCAGAGTCAGCCTCACGAAGAATGCTGAGAAGGCCTTACATCTTTAAACCCTCGTCCACCAAAGTCTCTCCCCCACCCCGGCACTGAAAAACCACCCAGAGGTCCTGGGGCAGAGGCTGTTGAGTGTCTGGAACTCAGACAATCTGCTTTTGTAGACATGCAACATTTCTGTGCCGGAAAAGAAATCCTTGTCTGAAAAATTAAAAGTCTGAGAGTAGGAGTGCAAGCACACACGCACACAAATCACCATTCCTATCTGACTGGGTGAGAGCACAGCAAACAGCACGGCAATCTAGCTAGGAGCCTCCCGGATTATAAATAGGCTGCCAATCCAAGCAGCAGCTGTCTCACATCGCTCTTCTTTTCCTCCCTGATTTTATTCTATTTCAAAGATGATGCGCAGATTTGTACAAGTGTTCTCTGTGCTAACAGGTACAACACGCACAGGCCCAGGGAATTTGTTTTTAAGATTATTCACATCCAACAATATTCCATGCTAATCTGCCATTGTTTACCTTATTTATACATGTATAAGGGGTTTAACAGGTTTGCACTCCTGCATTTTCTGTTATGAATTAGGCCCTCAGTATTATAATTCTGCACTCAATCGCAGTCAACCAAGAAATTGCCTTTATAAAGGCAACTGAGCACCCTGCCCTTTCTGGGCTCAGAAACCAGTACTACTACCTACACCTGAATGCAGACGCCTGCACAGGAAACACACAACATACAATGGATGCAATTTGAGGAAGTCTTTAATGCATGCATACCACTCTTTCAAGGAAGAAGCAAACCAATCAACTAAATGTACTGCATAAGATCTTTAAAATACCCAAGTGCTAATGACATAACCGATTCACCTTCCATCAAATGAGGACTAACAGCCAGTGCTGCGAGGAGACACCTTTTGTTCCCACATGGAAAAGCCACTCCTCAGAAATCGGTATTTGGAGGACACCTTTGAAAAAAATGACTCTTACTTTGTTTATCCTGTTTTTCGCATATAATTCACACTGGGAAGATTACCTAATAAGAGGTCAACGTTTTGCTTTCTTGTTTATAGTACATACATTAAGAATTCTTACTTGGCTAGAAGGAATTCATTTCACTTCAGCCTAATAGTATCAACAGGATAACATTTACTACTATTGTAATTATTTAATAGGCTGGTAGTGAATTCTCTAAATGCTTGAGTTGGGAATCTCTGGGGACAAATTTTCTTTGAAGGGTGGGCTTTGAGGACTCAACAACAAAAAAAAGATTTGAAAAAGTTGTCTTGTCCAAAAACTACACTTGTATTCTTAATTACCCTGAAAGCTTCAACTTTACAGTGTTTGGTGTCAGAATGCAAAATTATTTCAATTTCCAAGTATATGCACACACAGTTGTCCCTAAACTTTTAAATGGAAAGTCTTGGTTCTTTCAGAATAATCTCACATTAATTGCTATGAATAATATTGCACACATCAAAATATTAACAGTTGAATGCTGAGCTTACTGGCAATTTTTGCTTTGCTGAATTAGTTTAAGGTTTTATAATAAAGTATGTTATTTTCATAATTAGAATAATTATTATACTATCTTTTTATTTGGGGGGAAAAAATGCTTTTCTCTCTTTATACTTTAAGGCTTCCTGACAGCTGCAATGCTCACGTTCAAGTTAAAATACTTCTTTACACTCTAAAAGCTTGCCTTTTAAAGGTGTTTTTAATTTTTCATTTGGTTTCAGTATGTATTACTACACTCCTAAAGGACACAAGAATACAGGATAACTACAGGCTTCAGATGTACTTTCAATCCTTTTGGATCTCCATATTAAGCCAAAATCCAGTGTTGATGCAATCGTGGCTTATTAATCTGAACTTTACCTTTTCAAAACAAAACAGGGCTTCTAAAAGAGTGATGCCTGCCATCATGGACTAAACTTTGGGGAAATTAAGGAGTTAACTCAGGAAGTCAATGATTATTTCATGTCCCATAATCTGTGGCAGTTTTTTTTGCACTTAATGTTCTGAGGTGTTCTTTCACTAATTCTACTTGATACTTACTGAGTCTTACAAAGTCTAATAATTACTTGCGTTGAATTTTTCCTCATGTAATAGGTTCTCAAAACAATATTCTATTCTATCCTAGAGTCCCAACTAAGTAACTGTTTTGAAAACAGACTGTTCTTACCCTACAGTTCCCTTTGAGTTTAAGGTTTAAAAAGTTCTTCAGGGCCGGCCAAGTGGCACATTGGTTAAGAGCTGGTTTTGGGATGCCAGCAGCCCCGGTTCGGATCCCACATATGGGGGCCAGTGACACTGCCCTCTACAGCTAACAACAGCTCCACCTGGAGCTGGGCTGCACAAGCCCCGGCGACGGTGTAGGCTGCACCCTGCTGCAGTGGGCTGCCATAGGTTACAGTGAGTGGCCGGCAGCCAGCGTGAGCTGCCAATAGCCGCGGTGAGGAACCATCCAGAGGCCGAGGACCGATCTGCCTCATCCGGGAAGAACGGAATGACGATACCAACATGGGCCAGTGAAGCAACATCCTCCGCAACTAGACTGAAGAACAAAAAGACAGCAACTTGTCTGTTCCCCTTCCCCGATTCCCCAATGCTGTTCCCTTCCCCCAATTCCCCAATAAAATCTTTAAAAAAAAAAAATTCTTCAGTCTTCACTCTTCAACTATAGTTCCTTTAATATAACCTAAAAACGTGGCAACAAATTCCATGTCATTTCCAATAGTGTGCCTGGAATAAAAACCACAAATTGCCACTAGAATGCTTTCAGTTAAAAGTATTTCACCTTTACACCACCTTACCTGTCCGGCAGCTACATAGTAAAAATATCAACAAAGACATAAAAGGAAATAAGAATGTGAATCCCCAAACTGGGAGAGGGAGGTAGATAAGATATTCTTTATTTACCAAAGTGTTTTAAAGACTTACTCTTTGGATGGTGTTTTATAGCTGGATTTTTGATAATTATCCTTCTCACTGGAAGTTATTCTAGAAACTGAAATGTAATGCACTACCTTCTGCAAGAAGAAACTCCTGACATACACAACTAATACAGTAGGTTGTTATTCATTACAGGCTTTGGACAAAGACTCAACACTAAACAATAGTGCAAACTGCTGACTCTATCTGGAGAGCATCTTGCTAATACATTAAAAGTTACTGCTACTTTAGAATCCCAGCCTCTGGAAAGAACTATCCAGAGAATATGAATGAGCTATATCTTTGGTTTCTATTCTCTGATTTCAGTGAGTGTCAAGCAACCAAAAACTATTTTTTCTCTCCATAAGCTCTCCTCTTCCAATCAAGAATACATCTTTCATTATAAGAGAACGCTGCACAATCTTTTCTTCTGATCATATGATTCGCCCAAGTCTTTAACATTTGTCTAACAAGATCATGAGACTCTTTGAACCAGTGGCAACTAAAATCTGATTTCAATAATAGCATTGAAAAAAAAATAGCCTGAAAACAGATAATGGAGAAAGTATTCTTTTTTCAGCCTGAAATGGATAAATAAGCTACTTTTCATTAGTCTACTACTCTCTTGACGGTTACTAAAATACAACTTTAAAAAAACCTTGAACACAAAACTCAAAAAATCTTTCAACCCTAAAATACATGTTTTAGATTTTTTAAAGAAACAGCCTGTGGGCTGGCTGAGTGGCGCGTTGGTTAAGAGCTGACTTAGGACACCAGGGGCCCCGGTGCGGATCCCACATATGAGGGCCAGTGACACTGCCCTCTACAGCTAAAATGGTGAACAACAGCTCCACCTAGAGCTGGGCTACGCAAGTCCCGGAGACGGTGTAGGCTGCAGCCCCTGCTGCAGTGGGCTGCCATAGGCAACAGTGAGTGGCCGGCAGCCAGTGTGAGCTGCCAAGAGCCGCCGTGAGCGGCCATCCAGAAGCCGGCAACTGATCTGCCTCATCCGGGCAGAGTGCAATGATAATACCAATACGGGCCAGTGAAGCAATGTCCTCCGTAACTAGATTAAAGAACAAAAGCACAGCAACTTGTCTGTTTCCCTTCCCCAATTCCCCAAAGCTGTTCCCCTCCCCCAATTCCCCAATAAAAATCTTTAGGAAAAAAGAAACAGCTTGCATCATAAACATAATAAAACCAATTTTCACTAAATCTCAAATTTGTGTTTAAGCAATATTTTACGCTTTCATTGAACAATTTTTGCTTCCTTTTTTAGTTTGCAATTTTCAGAACTTGAACATCACTTCTTCTAAACCACAGCGTGTGTGCTTGTGTGTTTCCTCGACCAATTTCTCCTATTTTGGCTGAACCAAAAAAAAATGCTGATTTTGAACAGTAACATCTATCCATATTTGCTCACAAGTAAATAAACGTTTCACAGAGCAAAGTCAAATCATAAGAAGCTAGAGAGACAGTACTGTGAGTGAAGTTCTCAAAGAAATTCATGGAGAAGGGGGTACTTGGTAAACAAGTGCTCCCAAGCTCCAAGTCTCAAATTCATCTTTCATTCTTTCTCCTTCTGCCTGGTGGTCCAGCTTCAATCAGTTCCTAATCCTGATGATTCCTGTTCTCTCTCCATCTGCAATACTGTTCCGTCCCACCTTTCCTCCTCATACCTTTTGCCTCTTAACCTGTGTGGGGAATAATTTCCTTACCCCTAAACTGCAATATTATGATTCTAACTGCATATCTGCACCCCATTTCTCCTTGTCCATACAGTGCTGCCTGATTTATTTCAAGAAAGCATAACTCAGACTGATTATGTCATCTCCCTAGCTTAAGAAAAAACAGAAACTCAGCAAAGAATCATAGACTATCCTAGTTGGAAGGGGCCCTGGTGGTCCCTGAAACTATCTGCTGAGGGAGGGGGAGGGGAAAGTAATGGAATGAAGCCTAGAAACAGGAACCCAGAGACAGTCCACAGGGCCCAGTGAAGTGGAGATCTGGCAGGATTTAACCTAATCGTTCATGCAGACTGCACAAATTCATTATCTTTCTAAAAAGTTCATCATAAACATGCATAACAAGGCAGTATATATTTTAAACTGTTTAGTTAGCAGATTCTTTTCTCTTTAGATTAGCAGGCCCTCTGAGGCAGGTCAAATCAAAAGGGTTTGGCTGGGACTCTTCCTCCAGTTTTGTGTATAACAGTGTCTGGAAAAGAATGCAATAATCTTACTTTTTCCAGACTTTGGTAACAATGCACTCAAAAGCAGGAATTATCCTTAATTATTCAGAAGTGACACTTATCCAGGGACTATGGAAATGGGGTGAGACATACATGCTTGATTAAAATTAACAGAACCATTATAAGTCCAAAGTCCTGGACTGGGTCACATACTTACCCAATTTTCCCTAATGCACATCGTTTTTTCCCCTCTTGCACACCAAAATGAAAACCATAGCTCTATTAGCGGATAGCCTCAATCACAGTCAAAGCCCCAATTTTTTTTTTTTTTGAGGACAGTGTCACTGGCTCTCATACGTGGGACCTGAACCGGGACCGCTGGCTTCCCAAACCAGCGCTTAACCTCCGCGCCACTCGGCTGGCCCAAAGCCCAAATTTTAAGAGTTGTTTTAAAAAGAAAATTGTCCCCATCTATAAATTTCTCACAAGTAAAGGCACCAGAGTTTGACTTAGATAAGTCTAGAGTAACATCCAGTGTCCCTAGGATCCGGTTACACAAAACGATGCCAATCTCATAAGTAACAAAGGGGATATTCTTATATTTTCCTGTTTATCAATGTAATATAATTTTATTAAAAAGTTTCAAACTATTAAAATATCATGCAATCATTCCTCTGCCTCAGAGATAAGCACTGATTTATTCTTTCTGATGTTTTTCTAGTTTTATATAACAACACTGGGGTGCAATATTTCACACTGTTCTGCCCTTATTTTGTTGAACCGTGTGTCATGAACATGTTTCCATGCCAATACATGTATCATCTACCACTTGTTTCTTAACAACCGCATTCATGAATACACCATACTTTAACTAATCCCCTAAAATGAATGTTTTCAATTTTCCATTATTACAAGAAAAAAAAAAGCTTTAATGAACATACTTATAAATGTGTCTTTATTCATTATTTGAATCTTTCCTGAGAGTAAATTCTTAGACGTTACATTGCTGGGTTAAAGAATAGGCCAATTTAAAACTTGGATTCCTGGGCCGGCCAAGTGGCGCATTGGTTAAGAGCTGATTTTGGGATGCCAGCGGCCCCGGTTCAGATCCCGCATATGAGGGCCAGTGACACTGCCCTCTACAGCTAACAACAGCTCCACCTGGAGCTGGGCTGCGCAAGCCCCGACAATGGTGTGGGCTGCAGCCCCTGCTGCAGTGGGCTGCCATAGGCTACAGTGAGTGGCCAGCAGCCAGCATGAGCTGTCAGTAGCCACGGTGAGCGACCATCCAGAGGCCAGCGACTGATCTACCTCATCCGGGAAGAGCGCAATGATGATACCAACATGGGCCAGTGAAGCAATGTCCTCCGCAACTAGACTGAAGAACAAAAAGGCAGCAACTTGTCTGTTCGCCTTCCCCAATTCCCCAATAAAAAAAAAATTTTTTTAAATCTTAAAAAAAAAACACCAAAAAAACCTTGGATTCCTTTTCCAAAACTGCTCTCCAGAGAGGCTGTATGCTCTCATCACCAGTGGGTGAATGGCCGGTTTATCTAGCCCTTCCAAGTATGTGGTCTTCACAACCTTTAAATTTTTTACCAGTCTAGTCTGACAAGCGAAAAAAATATTTTACTGTTGCTCTAATTTACAATTCTTTCATTAGTGAAACTGAGTATTACTTCTTATTTACTGGCCATTAATAATTTTAATATGGCCAATGATTTACACAAGAGTATGGAGTATATGTATTAACGTATATGTATGTAAAAGGCGAAAGATTCATACGATCTGAAGAAAAACCAGAGTATAACGTGTATGTATGTAGATGTACACATATACCTCTAATAAATAAGCTATTACTGGTATCTTTGCATCCCTGGGAGCCGTTCTCCAATTGCATCTACCAAGAGGTTGTAACTATACTAAAACTTTCTTATCATTCCTTTTTTCCTTATAGCTTTACTACTTATGTAACCATCCATACACAATGCTTTATTAGTTTTTATGTATTATGTGACTTGTATTTTTTTTTTGCCCAATATTGTGAACATATTCATGTCAACACATATACCTATAGTTTCACGTGTTACAAAAATTAATACAGTATTCCACTGTGGAAATTTACCATAATTTCTCTAATCTGTCAAAAGACATCTAGATTGGTTCCATTTTTCTGTTATTATTAACAAGGCTGCAATGAATCTTTTATATGAGAGTGTTTCTGGAGCTGCGCTGTCCAATACAGTACCAATTAGCCACAGAGTGGCCACTGAGCACTTGAAATGCGGCTACTATAAACTGGGACGTGTTGTATGAAATATAAACACCAGATTGCAATGGAATGTAAAACATCTCATTGGCAATTTTTAATACTCATTATATGTTGAAATGATAACATTGTAGATTTATTTATAGCTAAACAAAATCTATAGTTAATAACATTTAATGTAATATATAATTAAAATTATTATGATATAATTACAATTAATTTCATTGGCTTACCTTTTGTAATGTGGCCACTAGAAAATTTTAAATTCCTTATGTGGCTTCTGTTCTATTTCTATTGGACAGTACTGCTCTGGAGTATGTATCTGGGATTAGAGCTGGTGGGTCATAATGTATCTTCAGATTTGGTACAATACACAAAACTGTTCCCCAAGGTAGTTGAGCCATTTTACATTCCATCCAGCAGTGTACACGGGTTTTTGCTGCTCTATCCCTGCCAACAGTTGTTGGTGGGTACTTTAATTTTTGCCAATCGGCAGAAACAAAGTGGAATCTCATGGTGGTTTTAAATCTCATTTCCCTAATTACTAATAAGGTTGATCGACTTTCATGTTATTTGTCCATTGATGTTTCCTTTTCTGTGACACTGACGAATACTTTTACTTCTTTCGTGAATTGCCTATTAAGGTCCATTGCCTACTTTTCCCTTGGGATGCTCATCCTTTTCTTAGAGATTCATAAGAACTCTTTCTATATAAGACTAATGGCCCCTTTGTCAGAAATGTGTTGAAAATGTTTTTCTTGAGTTTTTTTTATTGTTGTCCTTGCGATTTTGTTTTTATTGCCTTTGCCTTAAAGAAGGTTTTTCTTCTTCTTTTTTCACCTTATGTTATTCAGTCTTTCCTTGTGTGGTTTCTTATCTTCTCATGCTTCCACACCGAGATTTAACAACAAACAAAAAAACAAAAAAACTCTTCAATTATTTTTATAATTGTATATTTTATTCCTAATCCACCTTCAATCTATTTTTTTTAGTATGATGTGAAATAGAGGCAAGAACACACAGAAGTTAGGGTGACCGCCTCACTCATCACAAGTCCCTCAGTGGCTGTGGCTGTGCTACTCACTTCCTTTCTTCTCTCCATCACCGTCCCTCAATGCACACGCATGCACACACGTACCCACAGAAACCAACCTGTAGTCAGTGTAGGAGCTTCCATTACCCAGTCTCCTTGGACATAGCGATTGCTCTCAGCTTTAGATGAGGATGATGGGCAAGCATGTGACCCAAGCCGCACAAATCAAAGTATTTCCTCAGGGATTTTCAACATTGAGAAAAGGCTGGAGTGCACTTTTCTTGAAAAGGTGACAAAGTTTTAAGCCTGGAAACTGCTGGAGGCTATATTTTCTGCCACATTAAGTTAGTCTACGGTAGGAGAAAATGAAGCTGAGAACATAAGATATAAGAGAAACAGTATCTTAGCAGCTTTGCAGTCTGTGAGTCTGTGAGGACTGAAGATGTTCGCTGTTTCTCGCATTCCTAGAAACTTCGTTGGTCAGGTATCCCCTCCTTTCAATGATACCTTAATCCTTCCAATAAGTCCTCTCTTTTTGGCTTAAGCTAGTTTGAGTTGAGTTTGTAATTTATAATCAAAACAGTCCTTACTAGTGCAGGAATCTCACTCAATATTTTTCTTAAAGTGGGTAGCCAATTGTTCTAACACCCTTTATTAAAGAATCCACTTCTATATTAAATTCCAATTTATATGAAAGCTTCGTTTTTGAGTTTGTTTTGTTCTGCTTCTTCTCTCCAGCATCATACTGTTTCACCTATTCCAACTTTCTAGTATGTTTTGATTTTGGCAGTTAATTCATTCGCTACCCATATGTACTGAATAGGTTACACCAAGCTAGGCACAGAGAATGTCCCCTTAATTAAAAAGATGATGTCATGACTTCCATGGAGTTTAAAACCTAGAAGTAAGGAAAGATCAATAAATACTTACAATAAAATATAATGTTAGGTTAAAGGGAATAAGATGAACTAGGTGAGCATGCAATAGTTTGGGGCTTCCCTGATCTAGAAGTCAAGGAAAGCCTCCAGAAGAAAGTGGTTTTTACACTGGGACTTGAAAGATGCATACTGAAATCATCAAGGTGGGAAGGACCTGAGGAGGGAGAATGGTAAGTTCAAAGACACAGAAGGAGCAGGGTCCATTTAGTTAGTGAGAGAAGCCCCCAAAATGGTGTTTGGAAGGAGAGAAAGAGTGTAGGTGAGGATAACACAGGGTTTTAAGTCATTTGGGGATTTTGGACTTGGCCCTAAGAACGAAGAGAAGACACTGAGGGGTCTCAAGCCATGAGTCAGATTTGCATGTTATGTTTGAAGACTCACTCTAGCTACAATAATTGGAAGGGAGAAAGACTGGAAGCAAGAAGATCCACAAACAGGCTCTTTTTAATAAGTTTAGTAAGAGATAATGATGGCAGGGGCTAGAGCAGTGATTATGGAAAGAAGACAGATTTAAGAGCTATTTTAGAGGAATAGTGGTGGGACTGAATGACTGAATTTTGGAGATGAGTGAAAGAGAACAATCAAGGATGGCTTTCAGAGTCGGTGAGACTTTCAGCGTTCTGGCTTGATTATAATAGTAGAGAATGGTAACATTTACAGCAATAAGGAATATCATGGGAAACAAGATGGAGAGAAGATAAATTTACTTTGGGACACACTGAGTTTGACGAGCCTGTGGGACATTCAAACGAAGATGTTTAGTAGCAGCTGGATTACAAGTCTGGGCCAGAAATGTAGCATTCCCCATTGTTTTCCGAAGTTTCACTGGCTACATTTGGGTGAACTATAGAATTAATCTGTCAAAGTACCCAAAATATCCATTGAAATTCTGAATGGGATAATATTGAATTTACAGATTTCAGGAGAATTAACATCTTAAAAAACATTGAATCTTTCCATCCAGAATGCAGGTATAGCTCTTCATTTACTCAAACCCTTTTATATCCCTAAGCAAAAACAAATATATTCTCTATTTTTTGTTAAATTTACTTCTGCCTTTTAAAAGATTGTTGCTTTTTTTCTGTGCCTTAGATCATTTTTTTCCATTATTATTATTATTATTATTATTATTATTATTATTCAGGATATTGCTGATATAAAGGAAAGTTCTTGGTTTTGAGTTTACCTTGCATGTGGCAACCTTACTAACTGAACTGTTACTACTTGTAATAATGTTCCTTTCCTGGTTTCTCTAAGTAGACAATCACATCATCTGCAAATAATGATAACCTACATCTATTGTTCCAATAGTGTTTGTCATTTCCTTTTCCTGCGTGATTTTACTATCTAGAATATCCAGAATAATCTTTTTCCCCCCTTGGTCAGGATAGCTAATGGTTTGTTCATTTTGTTGATCTGTTCAAAGAATCAACTTTTAGTTTCGTTTATTTTATTGATTCTGTGTTTCTGACTAATTTGGTTAGAGCACATCGAACCAAAAATTTTCAGACACAAAATTTCCCAGAAAGGCCACATGAATAGTATACTTTGTGAGTCCAAAACGTCTTCCTTTTACCCTCTCACCTAAGTGATTGCTCTCCCAAATAAAGTTTCAATATCAAAATCCTGAAACCTCTTAATTCTATGAAGTTCCACAATCTTCTAGCATTCAGAGTTGTTGATGAAAACTGTAATGTTTATCTGATTCTTTTTCCTTTATAAGTAGCTTTTTTTTGGTTCTTGTTATTAACTACTAAGAACGAAATTTTTTCCTCTGTAATTTCTTTGATGGCTGCTTTTGTTTTGAAACTCCTATTATATAGATATTAAATCTCTTAGATCTGGTCTCCATGTTTACTCGCTCACATTGCCATCGCTTTGACACTTTGCTAAGTTACAGGAGAATTTCTTAATTTTCTTCTAATAAACTAATTCATCTTGCAGAGTCCATTTGTTATTCACTCCCTCTACTGAATTTTACTTGTAAATACTCTCATTTTTTTTTTCATTCTTTCAAAAACTATTTACTGAACACCTACCATGTGCCCAAATACCATTCTAGGCTCTTGAAAGAGGTCAAGGAGTTAGCTGTGTGACTTTAAGAGCTTCTCAGGCAGAGAATGACCATTATAAAGCCTGAATGTGTGAACAGCCAAACTGTTCAAAAACAGCAAGGAGCCCTGTGTAACTGGAGTAGGATGAGTCGGCTGGAGAAGAGCAGAGATGAAGACAGGCAGTGAGCCTTATAGGTCACTGTCAGGACTTGACTTATTCTGAGGGTAATAAGGATATAGCCAGTTTTTGTTCTACTGATGCAAGAAGATCCTCTCAAACCTCACTGGCAATACTAATGAAAAATTTAAAAAGTTATCTCCTGTTTTCTTGCATGGGGGGTGGGGAATTTGTTTTGATTGCTCAGCTTCGTTCCCCACTTAAGCTGCTGATTCTCTTCATCTAACTGGTAATTTTTTCTTGTCTGCTTGTATCTACAAATAAAGGTTTAGCTAAATCAACATATGTGTGGCCATGAAGTCCAGAAAAATGCTTTGTCCCAGGCAAACTGAATGTGTGGAGAACACTTAGAATAGACAAGTAAGTACGGAGCCCATCTTGGAGGGAGCAGTTCATCATGATTTTTATTACAATATTAATTCTCGTTAAGTGCTGGCTTGGGAAGCCAGCAGCCCTGGTTCGGTCCCACATATGAGGGCCAGTGACACTGCCCTCAAAAAAAAAAAAAGTATTAATTCTCAGGAAACATGGAAGGATCAACGTGGAGAGCTCTAACTTAAGCCTAGAGACCTACACTCTAATAGTCGCAGTCTTCATATTATCCAATAATTATCTTAAACATCAGCTAGGTATAGGCTCAATTGTTGATCTCGAAAGACTGAATGCAGTTGTCTTTCAGGCCACCCTTCTCAGTAGTAAAGACAAAAGGTCAACATTATAAAGAGCAAACTAAAATTACAGATCACTATCAGGAGTTCAGTCAAAACCGCACAGTCTGCAGCTTTCTAGAGTCCTTGACTAAAGTCAGAAAAAAATAATGTAAAATGTTTCCCACGCTTATATAGATCTGCATGAATGAAAACCACTGACTGCTTATCAATCTGTTTCCTTTTCTGCATCTTCCCAAGACTTCCAAGCAATACATCTATGAAAAAACCCTCAAATAAGTTGACTCTTATTTGATACGAACAGCATTTTTTGGGGGGAAAGGGATTAAGTCTTTTATAAGCCTAAAGCACATGTAACTGAAAATGTTCCAGTAGAAGAATTTAACCTTCCAGGTCTTTTTGTGCTGGCTTCTGAGTATGAACTGTGCCAGATATAACAGGGTTACTAGATGTGGTTTCTTCTAAACAACCTCTGGCAGTATTCCCAAGTGACTTTTCACTCTACTCTTGTATTTTAGTGGGTAGGGCATAATACAAGTCACATAGGAAATGGAATTTCATTAAACACAGTGGAGAATGGAAGAAGGATGGAGGCAGGGTGGGGCAGTAGTGGAAGGAAATACCTGCATTACACAGTGATGATACCGCTTGTAGTTATAGACAAAGAAAAATGCTATGTTGCATAGACTATCATAAAGGACTTTTTTAGGGGTTCTTTAATTCCAAAATTATCTAACAATCTAATTATAAATAGAAGAGGCAGTGTTTAAACAGTCATTTTGCAAAGGTGGGGGCTCTGTAGCCCCTGCACAATCTAAGACAACTCTGAGAGTGAAATAGTTGGATTACTCATTGTGGTAACTCATTAGAAAATTAGGGATTAGCAACTAATACAATCGAGTGTGGAAAATAAGAGGATGTGCTGAAGAGCTGCATGCAAAGGCTCTGCGGGTGACAAACACTTGCTCAGGATTCAATCCGAACGTGTCTTATACACAACTGCAGACTGTGGTGGGGAGTCGGGAATTCTGGATATGTTCAAGTTTAAACACCATTGCAACTTTTTCTTATAGCTCTGATTTTCTCTCAGGAATTGGTTACTTAAATAGTAAATACCCAAGAAGAGCTCCCCCTGTCCTCTTTGGTTAAATATAAATCTATTCACCCTCAGAACTCACTGACAGAGCTCATAGTAGGATACTCTACACACATACATACACATACACACACACACATCCATACACACCCACCCACCCACACACACACAAGATTAAGGTTCTTACTCTAGCCAGCGCCAGGACTTCCCCGGCTGGTGTCCCCTATGTCAGTGTACTAGATTTGCTCATGCCTGTACACAGTAAATAGGTCATTCTTGCTGACTTTTCATGGGGAAGATAATACAGTGAGCACTAGACACATGTACTTACTTCTCTCTCTCTCTCTTTTAAAACATGTACAAACATCCAAACTCCTTTTCTCCCTCCTTTCTCCATCACTTCCTTTCTCATCACCCTCCCAACACAGTTTCCAACACAGAAGCAGAACTGGACATAGTTTTAAAAACTGAATTTTCTCAACACACACACAAATATGCAGAAGTCACTAAAAAAGAATTAAAAAGTTAGGAGGACAGAAAAGGCAGGCATTTAACAAATGAGATCTTCGACAACATTTGGGATGCACAGAGAAAGTACTATGTCGACAATGATCTGAGTGTTGGGTTATTTCTATTGAGCAATAATGTTTTTTTTGCCACACAGTACTAAACATTGAAAATTGATTCCTTTGTAGTCATCTGGGTCAAATTGATCTTGGGAATAGTAACCAAGGAGTTAATCTGAAAGTTAGAAGTTTCTTCTCCTTGGTTTCAATTCTAGCCAGGCCAAGATTACCCGCTTCTTTCTGGGGTAGTATGATCTCCTTGTGAAGTATGCACGTCCGGGTTCCAAAGGTACAGGTTCTGCCCAATGTGTTGCTTTATAAGCATGCCTAATACATGAAGACCCAACTTTAAAAGAAATTAGGAAACACTTCTTGTTATTTTCATGAATTTTTATTTTGTAAAATTTCAAACATAGTAAAGTTCAAAGAATAGGACAACGATCCCTTAATAAAACGAACACCTATGTATCTTTCCACCCTTCTCCAAATCGTCATCTATCTTTCTTCTCTGTGAACCATCTGAAAGGAAACAACGTGACATTTAAACCTTAAATACTTCGGACGTAGACATTCGTATTTCAGAACCATTCTGGGCCTTAGTGAAGATGTACCCCAGAATTCCCACACTATGAGATCCCCGAAAACAGGATTCATCTAATTTATTTTTTAAATACTATTGTATATGTCTGTTTATTAAAAATGGTAATTTCCCCTATTTGATATGATTCGAGATTTACAGAACAATCTTCTGGAACATAATTAATGTCTAAAGGAAAGGTAAACACAAAATTCCTTAGAATTACCAGTTCAATAATATTCTGGTTATTTTTCAGGATGTCAGGCAACTAAATATAGTGCATATCATTCTGATAAAAGCAAACACATCTTGTGCCTATGTAAGGGCTACATGAGCACTCAGAGTCCTCAACAGGATTTTTACGGATTCCTGAACCACACTTTTAGATACTGGACACGTCTTTGACCATTTTAAAGTGGAAGCTCGAATTTGACAAGGATCAAAATCCTAGAAGAAGCCATATTAGTCTATGTGATCAGTGCAATTCTGGGAAAATCAATCACTTCTTCAGTGGGTATAGGGGAAGGTAGAGGACAAGCCAGGACATGTTATAAGACTGGACTGAAACCATCGACATTATTGCATCCAAAACCTCTTTCAGAAGTCATAGTCAACTAGAGTTTATGCAACTGTGGAATTTATTCCGAAATACCATCCATCTGAAGACACAGGCTACTGCTGTCACTTACCTTTATTATTGGTCTACTCATAAATGGTGTTTCTTACATTAATCCTTTCTGGTTAACATAACAGACATGCTACATGCAGAAAAGCAAACAGAAAGGCAAGTAAGGCCCATATCACAGCCTATTAGCTATTAATACCTACAGCGCTCTCTCCTTCCACAGGCCTAGTGAAGCCCTGGCCCCGAAGTGATAAAGATGGGCTCTGCCAAGCCATTCCCCAGCTCCAAGGCAGTATTAACACGTTACAAAGTGCCAAAAGGGCCATTAAAAAAAACAAAAAAAAACTGACCCACTTTTAGAAGTCAGCAGCTTTTTC
The DNA here is from genome assembly GCA_033961575.1 of Aselliscus stoliczkanus. NCBI lineage: Eukaryota > Metazoa > Chordata > Mammalia > Chiroptera > Hipposideridae > Aselliscus > Aselliscus stoliczkanus. Next base: position 122,595,109 of record CM066736.1, read on the forward strand.
CTTCTGGTGAAGTATGAATATTTAAATCAGGCAGACAAGTCAAGGAGCAAACACTCCATCCTGAATGCAATGTGTGCATCTCCAGCTCGGAGCTGAACGGATCCTGCTGTCCACACCCCAACGTGGGAAGGAAAGCTCGCTTCCGAGGCCAGAAGGGCAGTTCTCTCATCATTCTGCCGCCTTTCAAACTTGAAGCTCCACATTTGGATGTGAGGGCAGAAACCAGGAAAAGATGGATCACAGCAACTGCTTTAAATTCTATACTTAGTGATTTATATCAGGCGTAATTTCATTTAATTTGTAGTAAATCAAACAAACGGAGGAAAGGTTAGGTTTGTGGTTAACAGCTGTAAATTTGTTTTTACCTTCATGATATGGTAACAATGCATTAGAGGAGTATCACATGTGTGAAGATGGTAAACCTATCGGAATAAAATTGACTAGAATCAAGTTTCAACCTAAGCACTGCTGTTTAAATGAGATAAATAATAGCAACTGTCAATATAACTCAAGATACAGGAAAAAGAACTGGAAAATAAATCAAACTGCGATTCGAAAGCCTACCTACATTACAGCTATAGGTTCCCTTTGCTTTATTAAGCATACACTATTAAATGACAATGTACCTTAAATAAGTGGAAAAATATATACCGGAAAATTCACATTACAGCAATAGACACAACTGGAAATTTTAGGGTCATCTGTTCCCACTCAGATTTATAATTGACAACAGAAACTCCCAATCTTTACATTGCTAGGACCCCTGGGCTACTAGCTCTCCGCCCCCTCCCCACCCCCATTTGGATCTCATATTTGATCTTTCAAACAAACAGCATTTTTAAGTAACAGCCCGTGTAACTTATCCTAGGTAAATGGAGGATTTCTCTTCTTCTTTCAGGCAACTCCAGATCAGGAAGCAGTGTTGTAATTTTGCTTCTACAACAGCTATCCAAACTCTTAAACATTAAACCTGTCCTTTCACTCACAAGCACTCTCATTTATAAGCAAACAGGCCAAGATGTCACAATTAGGAAACAAAGTCCCTTTCAAGGGAAAAACCTTGCTTCTTAACTATAGAGGTGACTTCCTTCCAACAAGGCAGAAAATTGATTTAGTACCGTAAAAATATTGTTTTAGTAAAACAAACAAATAAACAAAGCAAACAAGCCAAGGAAACCTTACTTCCTCCAAACTCATTCCACTCTTCAAATGCTAAAGCATTCCATTCAAATGACAAGTACTGATCAAAGCTTTCTAAGCAAGTCTAGTTCTAGGGCAGGGATTTAAGCCTCCTAGTACCAGGCCCCCTCACAACTATTTAATCTTAATGTTGCTTGTTTCCTGACACTTTTTACAAAAACTTTTTAACAGACAGTAAATCTTTTGTTTGCTCTTACATTTCACGTTCACAGCTACATCCTTGCTTTGGCTCACTTGATTCCTCTAACTTGGAATGCCTCCGTTCTTTCTTATCTTTCTTGATCCAAGTCCCTCCTGCCCTCTCTGTTCTCATTATCTACACCACATACACAATTATACACCGTCTTGTTCTGCTATATGTGTTTATTTCTTTCTCCCTATTAAAGATCATAAGCATTAGCGTACGTACTAGATATTAACACAAAGGAGGGGCACACTTCCTGGCTAATGATTTCATATAAAACTGCAGAGCTGAAATGTGCTGAGGGGAGTCGAGATGGGTGGAGAAAGCACAGAGAGGCTGCCTACCTCAGTGACTGATATGTTTTTAAGACTGCGCTGTTACCCCAGCCTTGCTATGTTTTGCTCAAGTAAGGAACCTGGGAATCAGAAAAGAATTTACCAGAGTTTCTTCAATAAGCATTTTAGGTCCCAGTAAACAGAATCATGAGAATAGTCCAAAGCACTACAAAGTATTTTAAAAACGATGGTTGAAAATCAAGACTCTCTCGAACGTTTAGTTAATGAAAGAGGGCAGGGGCCTGACTTCAAAGAAAGTCACTGTCTGCTGTCTACAATTCGGAGGTCACTAGACTTTTAGGAAGCCCCATTCTCCTGTGAGTTCCCTAATCCCTTTACGCTGCAATGAGGCTAGGGCAGCCTCACGTCTTAGGCGGGGCTCTGGTCAAGGTTTACCTTCTTGGGATGTGGTCACTGGAGAAATGAGCAACTCCTCTTTGAGTTGGACTCAGTGGCCCATGAGTGTACCACTGGCTCCGTTTTCTTGCTCAAAGAGATAAAGCACCATATTAAAACTCAATGCATCTTGGGAAGAAAAGATAAAAACACAAAAAGGGCCTGTCTTATCTTCAGAAATGCAATTCTCGGCTTTGTGAGCTCTGGCATTCAGCTAGCCAGATTACCGAGCTTATTTAAAAGCTGAAGGCTTTCCCCCAACTCCATTTTTTGCTATTTTCAGGGTTTGTTTCCGCGAGTACGCCTGAGCTTGTATACATGGTGCTTCCCTCAATTCACACACATCAGTGAACAGCGGCAGCAGAAATCCAGGTCCCCAGCAGGAGGCTTAATTAACTGTACACAGGACAGTGCCAACAGCACTGGGGCCATTTCCCTGGGGCAGCACACCAACAAGGCTAATGTGCAATGGAAATCCACGTCTGGGGGAGAAAAGTGTGTCCCCATCATGTACGATGAGAGGTCAGCCAAACAAAAATGGAATCCGCACCCCCCAAACAACCACAAAAACAAAAACACCCAAATCAAAAAACCTTGCCAGGACAGCCTCGTCAAGAATCCAGAGCGTTTCAACTCAAGGAGAGAGAAAAGCTGGAACTGAATGTTTTCCAGTGAATGGATCAGGCCTCACTCTGCTATCTACTGGGTGATTAGAAGTCACTTGAAGGCAATCTCATATAGTACTTTCCAATCGCTTTACACATTCTCCTCCTATATATTCTCTGTCAGAAGGGTTGATAATGGGATTAAGCCCTAAAACCAAAATAATATTGAATGACAACGGCTGGCGGTGGCGAAGACCTAGGTTGTAATCCACATGGTCACTGAGCTTTCTACACGTACACACACTGTCCAGCTCAATGCCTGGGAAGGAAGTCTGCCTCACTGTGACGAGTGTCTGGACAAATGAGAGTAGCTTCCGAAGGACTCATCAAGCACTTCTCCTCTCTATACAGCAGGACATCCACAGAGAATGTTCAAGCCAAAAGTACATATTCGGGAGTTTTGAACTGTTCTTCTAGGCTATCTACATCAAGGGTGACAAAGCCAGCTCAAAATACATAGCTTTACCCTCAGTCAAGTTTACGCTGATCTCAAGGGATTCAGGAGGGCTAGTCCAGCACTTTTCTTTTCATGTTTAACAAGTGACCAACTCACAGAGAATAAAGGTAATTGACCAAATAAATATCCCTAGGGGCAAATACATGCGCCATCGGGATAGTCTAGACCCAGCCTGAGATAAAGGCTTCAGGCAAGTCACTTCACCTCTCTGGGCCCTAGCTCCTCTGATACCAGGACCCTACGTAACTCTCAGGGATGCCGAGAGGATTCATCTGATGATCGTAAAGGGCTTTGAGCTCCTTAGAGAAAAGTGATATAAGTGGTTATTATTATATCCCGCTGAGACTGTGAGGTTGTACAACATAAAAGAAAGCGAGAAACAATATTCTTTGATAGTTTATTATCAAGAATTTTTATAGCCTGGCAAGATCTTTTCTAATTGTTTTTTATTAGTTAGTCCTTATTATACGCCCATGAGATAGGAAACAATCCTAGCTCCCTCTTCTAGATAAAGAAACCAAGGCAGGCAGGCCGAGTGGCGTGGTGGTTAAGAGCTGGCTTGGCACACCAGTGGCCTCGGTTCGGGTCCCACATATGAGGGCCAGTGACACTGCCCTCAAAGAAAAACAACAACATAACAAAATGGCTCATTTTAGGGCCGGCCAAGTGGCACGGTGGTTAAGCGCTGGCCTGGGAAGCCAGCAGCCCCAGTTCAGGTCCCACATATGAGGGCCAGTGACACTGCCCCTCAAAAAAAAAGAAACCAAGGCAGGAGGGTAAGTGGCTTATGAAATGGGAGGCATTCTTATCTCCATTTCCCAGATAAGGAAAGCAAGACAGAGAAAGTGAGGGGCTTTTCTAGTCATATTCAAGAGGTGAAAGGATTTAGCATAATTAAGAATCTGGAAAACATCAAGGGTCAACATTACTTTCTTTGCAATGTTCTGACACCAACTGACAAGAATCAGGGCACCTGAGATTAAATACGTACTTGTTTTATCGTTTATTAGTTGTGTAATCAGAGAAGTCACTTTTTCTTTATGTGTGTTACTTTCATCTGCACACTAGGGTTCAGTTGGGATCAAATTAAAGGATGTGAAAACCATGGGCAAACAATGACACACTGTGCAAATAAGTTATTACCTTTATTAGACTGGTATCCTTATTGAGAATGTGTGTTCTCCTAGCCTCTACAACTTTAGTGAAGACAATTCAACGCCCTCAGACCAAATGAAATATGTAGTAATAATTTTTAAAATAGCTTTATTGAGATATAATTCACATGCCATACAATTCAAGAGCTTTTAGCATATTCAAAGTTGTACAACCATCACCACCATCGACTTTAGAACATTTCATCACACTAAAAAGAGACTCCGAACACATTAGCAGTCACTCCTTACTCCTCCACCACACACACACACACACACACACACACACACACACACACACACGCATACTTCTCTCCACCCTGGGCAGCCATTAATCTTGTTTCTGTCTCTATTGATTTGCATATTCTAGACATCCAATATAAATGGAATCATACAATATGTGTCCTTTTGTGACTGGCTCCTTTCACTTAGCATAATGTTTTCAAGACTCATCCACATGGTGGCATGGATCAGTACTGCATTCCTTTTATTGCCAAATAAGATTCCATCGTATGGGTAAACCACATTTTATTTAACCATCTATCAGTTGATGGGTTGGTTCCACTTTTTGGCTATCATGAATCATGCTGCTATGAACATTTGTGTGCAAGTTCGTTTGGACATATGTTTTCATTTCTCTTGGGCACATACCTAAGAATAAAATTGCTGACTCACATGGTAACTCTATGTTTCACATTTTGAGGAACTGCCAGACTGGTTTCCAAAGTGACTGCGCCATTTTACATTCCCACCAGCAATGCCTGAGGAGAAGATAACCGAAGGGAAACCACAGAGGACCGCTAACTGGGTGCCTGTTCAAGGAAGAGCTAAACTATTGGGCTGTTGGAAAAGTCCTGACGTATTTTCTCTATGGTTTTCATTGCAAAAATGTGTCATGACTTTTTCCGACAACCCAATAGTTCTGCAGAATGACAACTTGTGCCGCTGATAAGAGGGATGAAAATGCTTCACGTCAAGTTTTACAAAAAGGAGGTACTGACTGTGTTGGGGCCTTTGTCTCCCTTTCCCCGCTTGCTGAGGCCCAGGCCCAGCCTAGGGGAAAATAAGCAGCGTTTTACCCACAGACTCATGTTGCTCCCTTCTCTAATGGAACGTAATGCAGAACTTACAGAGCCGGGCTTTAAAAAGTCCTCTACCACTTCTCAGGTTCAGGCAGTAAGGTATGTTATCCTTCTGAGTCTCTTGAACTAGTATATAAAAATGTGCAAGCCTTTCTCTGCCAGGCCCTCACAGTTCCCTTCAGTGCATCAGGCTGAGCCCAGCCCAAACACATACGTTCAGTACAGGTCAAGCCTATGCCAGCGCCAACACAGTGTATTCCTGCATAGTGTCATCTGCAAACCAAACAGAACTGGTGGGGAAACAGATGGCTTCTAAAAGGGGAAGAGAAGAAAAACAGAAGGTCAGGTAGAAAAGGGGTGGGGGAAAGAAGGGAACGGAAAGAGGATAAGAGAAAGATATTTTCTGGTTTTGCTCTTCCCACCTGTCACAGCACTCTCCTTGCTGGCTGCCAGCATGTTCCCTTGCAAACACAGCTGCAAGTGACAAAGAGCAGCCACTGTCCTACTCAGGGGGTCCCTTCCATGTTCCATATTGTAAACTGCGCTGAAATGCCAATGGCTTACAAGAAAGGGAATTATATAGCCATTAGAGCCACGAGTAGCAAACTGCCATCTATATCCAATAAATTAGCACCGAGACCCATAGGTTCCTTACAAAACAACTGAAGACTACCCAGAAAACAGTATAAAGCAACAGAATCAAGAAACTAAGTACTAAAAAATGTGGCTGATTTTAATTCTGTAGATTTGTCAGACCTGTGATTAACTTAATCAATGTTAAGATTCTATTCTGTCATATATTTCAGGTAGTCACCACATGTTCAATTTGCTGTGGGCTCTGATCTGTTACAATTAAAAGAAAATGAGAAAGTCTTTCCTCAGCAGAATTTAGGATTGCCACTAGGGATTGCCAATGCTTCGCACCAAGTTTTAGAAAGGGAAGACGCTGGCTGTTGGGGCCTTTGCCTCTTTTTCTTCCCGCTTGCTGAGGCCTAAGCCACAGCCAAGGCAAGGGGAAAATAAGCAGCTTTTTACACACAAGCTAATGTTGCCAGCAGCGTTCCAGTGGCCTTGCTCACGGCAGGAGAAGGCGGAGTGACTAACACCGCTGGGTCTTGTTGAAGAGAAGTGGCTGGCTTCCTTTGATCAACAGAGTGGTGTGCTGATCAGTGTGATTTCCCTGTTCTGCTGACTGCGAGCATGTTGGGGAGTGCAGGAGAGCTGGCTTCTGAGAGGCCCACGCAGGGAAGAGAATTCCACAGCCGCGGAGTCACAGAAAGCAACAAGAAATGAAAGAGGGCTGACCTGGAAGCAGACACCTTCATTCTGCCAGCATGTTACTAACTAATACAAGGATCTCAGGGAGGGGAATGAAGTAGGTGCTGCTGGAACTCTAATTCATCAATGGCAGTACTACGCGTAACTACTACACACAATGTTTAAGAGCAGCGTCCAAGCTCCGGAAACTATCATTCAGAGAAGTTTTAATCACTTCATTTTGATGGGGGAGAGGAAAAAAATGGGAGTTAAGTTTTGTTTTTTATTTAAATTGTGGAAACAAATAAAAAAAAACCCACAAAAAACCAGGAACTCATCAGCATAGGTAGGTGCTGGCATTGTTTTTGAGACCAGGAAGTAGGTCCCGCCCCTGTGTGTGTGCGGGACCACAGCTGCTCACCTCTCTCCTATCTGCCAGAGAAGCAGCTGCAAGATTAACACAGTTAATCTGCCGGCATGGTATCCAGATTTTTCCCTAGTAAGTTGCAAAGTTTACCTACAGATAAATATAGCAGTCGCCTAGTTCTCTGCTCCATTCAGCTGCTGCTGAGAAACTCTCTGTTATCTCAGATGTCATCAGCATATTGTACTTTTTCCTGGGAAAGAACAGCAAAAAGTAGCTTTCTAGGGCAGGCCGAAGGGCGCATTGGTTAAGAGCTGGTTTTGGGATGCCAGTGGCCCCGGTTAGGATCCCACATGAGGGCCAGTGACACTGCCCTCTACAGCTAACAACAGCTCCACCTGGAGCTGGGCTGCACGAGCCCCGGCGATGGTATGGGCTGCAGCCCCTGCTGCATTGGACTGCCATAGGCTACAGTGAGTGGCCCGCAGCCAGTGTGAGCGGCCGGCAGCCAGTGTGAGCTGCCAAGAGCTGCCATGAGCGGCCGTCCAGAGGCCGGTGACCGATCTGCCTCATCCAGGAAGAGCGCAATGACGATACCAACATGGGCCAGTGAAGCAATGTCCTCTGCAACTAGACTGAAGAACAAAAAGACAGCAACTTGTCTGTTCCCCTTCCCCAATTCCCCAACGCTGTTCCCCTCCCCCAATTCCCCAATAAAATCTTAAAAAAAAAAAAAAAGTAGCTTTCTAAAAGCATAGTTAAGTCTCTGAGGTAAATATACCACATTTCAATGACTTCTTCGAAAAAGGATAACTTTCCACCTTTCAAGTTTTAATTCTTGATAGAGTACGTCATTTCTTACACTAGATCTAATCATTGCTGCTTTAAAGAGTAAACAGTCAATTGCAAATTGAGCAAATTGCTTTGGCTGTCCTAGTACCAGAAATGAAATGGATTAGGTCAGCAGGTGGCATGTCATTTCAGTGCTGCCTGGGGGCCCGAAATACAGTTAGGTCATTTTCATTCTGGTGACAGCAGGAATGAAAACCAGAGCATTGAACATCACCTTCCGCCTCCATTCTCATAGCCATCTTGGGCACAAAAGAGTTTCCAGAAGAGAAGCGCCTGAGCCGACATGTCCAGCCTCTAGGCTTCTTCTAAGCCTCCAGAGATATTCAAGTTGAAGCTGCCCAGGGAAATCTGAGACAGTACTCTCTTGACTTTGCTCTTCAGAGACACGAAGCTTTCTGTCCATTCAGAAAAGCGAGTTCTTCTTAACCAGTTTTAAGCATGCCAACATGCAATTCCATTCCGTAGTACTTTCCTTGAAGACAGAGAATGTCATCATGCCTCTACTCAAGGGGGCGAGGAACCTGCCCAGTCTCTACTCCCAGGGAGAGAGGGACTGCAAGGAGGAAGAAGTGGACTTAAGCCAAGAAACAAAAGGAAGGTGACGGGGCTGGGGAGACAGGCAGAAGACAGAGTGAAGTGGGAGAAAAATCCTTCTCTCCAGAAATCAGGAAGAACATTTAAACAATCCCACAGCTTTTCTGTCAAGCCTTCTTCCCCCCATATGTATTTCAAATTAGTACTGTAGTAGAATCAGAAACTGAGGTAGCCTCCCAAAGCTTGCTCCTATGATAACAGTTAAAATGAGATCAGATTATTTGTGTCTAGACTCTAAGGTGTTATAAGGTGATAATAGTCAACTTGCCAGGAGAAGGAAAATGGGTTTTGATATTAGTTTACAAATTTCAGGACTATATGGCTTCCCGAAAGTGGCCTGAGGTGACCTCTAAAAATGGTTCGCTGTTCTCTTTACCCAGAGAACCCCACAAAATCATGTAAATCGAGAGGTTCGAATCTACGGGTTCATTTTAAGAACACTCATGAAACTGCCCAGGCCATCAAGGGTATGCATATCTGAAAAGCCAGCAAGTATCTAAAGGATGTCACGTTACAAAAGCAATGTGTGCCGTTCCATCGTTAAAACGGTGGAGTCGGGAGGTGTGCCCAGGCCAAACAGTGGAGTTGGACACAGGGTCGGTGGCCCAAAAAGAGTGCAGAATTTTTACTGCACATGCTTAAAAATTCAGAGAGGAATGCTGAACTGAAGGGTTTAGATGTAGACTCTCTCTAGTCATAGAGCACATCCAGGTGAATAAAGCTCCCAAGAGGCGGCGCAGAACTTACAGAGCTCACGAGCGGATCAACCCCTACATGAGCTCTCCCTGCCATATTGAGATGAGCCTAACTGAAAAGGAGCAAATTGTTGCTAAACCAGAAGAGGAGGCTGCACAGAAGAAAAAGATCTCCCAGAAGAAACTGAAGAAACAAAAGCTTATGGCCCGGGAGGAAATACATCAAATAAATGCTAATCAAAGGAAAAACAAAAAAAGACTATATGTCCTATGTGTAGACAACTATATTTATTTTTGTAATTGTACTTCTCTTGTCATTTTTAGTAGTACCTACCTAGTAAAATAGAAAATAACATCAGCTTGAGAATCAGGGGCCCAGGCTCAATGACTTAACTGGGGACCTATATTTTTTGTCTTCCTAGTTATCTTTTTAGAGAACTACCCCCAATATATGTTTGGTTCATCTAGAAATAATCCAATCCTTCTTCAGGGGTGGCACGTGACCGAGGCCTGGCCAATGAGAAGACTCCACTTGCCTTGCCACAATGAAGGATGAGAGGTTCAAGAACGAACCTGAAAATCATGTCCATCTTTTATGCTGGTACTTCCAGGAAAACAAATAAGCAAACACACACACACATTCTTCACTGGGGTTGATAGAATGGCAGGTTATAAACCAAGAGCTGACACAGGAACCACTGCCAGTACAAGACACCCTGTATCCAAATGAAGCCAAAAAAAGCAGAAAGTGTTCTAAAGCTGAGTTTAAGCCCCTAAACCCAGCCATGCCTGAAACCAGCTATATCCCTGAACTTACTAGTTATATTAAGTCAATAAATTTTTTTTGCTTCAAAAACTTTGAGTGGAGTTTCTATCACTGGAATCCAAGAGTCCTCACTAATCCACCAGCCAGATAAACTTGGACAAGTCATTCCATCCCACTGCGTATCAGTTCTGAACTCCAGGGAGGAAAAAAAATCATGTTTGTTTACCTTACAGAATGGAAAACTGCTAAGTACTACGCAGGAGGCATTGATATTTTAACTAAAACAGAAGGTAAGAAGGGAAGGAATAAGATATTCATGGGGCTAAATTGCTCCTAGCTGCTGGTGCTGATAAGAGAACATTCTACTTCTATTAGTTTTCTCATCATTTGCCCTGGTGGGGCCTGTGATATCTTTATCAAACCAGTTAATCACCTAGTAAATCTTTAAGTATTTTCCCTTTTATTTTCAGTTGAAAAGACTTTCCACCTTCCTGGACATCTCCAAGCAAGCTACTTTAGCAGCTCACTGTGATGGATAAGCAAAAGGATCAGAGAAAGGGAAAATTAACAGTTCCATCTTCAAGGTTTCCAGGTCTGTGTGTGTGTGTGTGTGTGTGTCTGTGTGTGTGTGTGTGTGTGTGTCGATGCATACACATATGTGCTGGGAGATGAGGTAAAGGAATAATTTACACATGAGGGCAAATGAGAGAATGAAAAGCAGCTATTCCTATAAAGATGAACATCTAAGTGCCTCACCTAATGTACTAATGTGCAGACTGCCCCTTCCCCCAAAGCATTAGTATTCTAAGAGGAGAGTGGAACTATTAAGATTACATTTTCAATTCAAAATTCATAATTAAATGTAATGTATATTTTGAAATTTGTTGTAGTGTCCTGACAAATGTCTCATTTCACAGATCACATGCGAAAGAATAAAAAACTTTCTGTAAAAATGTACCTGATCTACAAAACATTAATATGAAAGGGTTATTAGCAAAACAAATAAATAAACGTAAAGGTACTAACTTCTAGTCCTCTTTTGATGAAAGTGATGAAAGTGGGAAAATAAACAAACAGGAAAAGCACAGCTATATTTTGCAAGAGCTAGGAAGAAAAATAATGAATGCATTACACTTTCAACTTTCAAAATTTCTGGGCCTAAAGATTAATTATGAATAAAATCATTCTTAAGAGTAAGTTTTATTTCAAGATGTTTTCAATACCCTTGACATCAATTAATTTTATTCATTATATATAAAATTGTAACTACAAGCTATGATTGGTTAAAAGAATCCCATGGCTCAGCATTTCCTAACCTTAATCAGTGTTTCATAAAAACTGAACACTAATATTTTAAAGCAAATAAAAGATATGATGCTTTTCTAGAGGTTTCTGACTCACTAGAATGTTTCTGAAAGCTAAAATACATTGGTAAAAGTCGCATACGTCTAACTATAAAGAAGAGTCAAAAGAATTTCAATCAAGTCATTATGTTTCTTAAAATTTTTTTTCTAAAAGGATAAGCTGAAAGAGTATTAATATGATAGTCATTCTTACAAATTACATTATGTAAAGTTTTTCTCTAGCAGATTCAAACAAATCATTAGTTCTGACAAGCCAACACCATATAAATTTGTTCCCAGGTGATTTTCAGGAATTAAAAATGCTGTGTCAGGCCGGTTGAGTGGCGCGTTGGTTAAAAGCTGGCTTGGGATGCCAGCAGCCCTGGTTCGGATCCCACATGAGAGCCAGTGACACTGCCTTCTAGAGCTAAGATGGTGAACAACAGCTCCACCTGGAGCTGGGCTTCTGTGAGTCCCTGGGACAGCATAGATGCAACCTCTGCTGCAGTGGGCTGCCATACATTACAGTGAGTGGCCGGCAGCCAGCATGAGTGGCCAGCAGCCGGAGTGAGCTGCCAATAGCCGCTGTGAGCGGCCGTCCAGAGGCCGGTGACCGATCTGCCTCATCCAGGAAGAACGCAATGATGATACCAACATGGGCCAGTGAAGCAACGTCCTCCACAACTAGACTGAAGAACAAAAGGACAGCAACTTGTCTGTTCCCCTTCCCCGGTTCCCCAACACTGTTCCCCTCCCCCAATTCCCCCAATAAAATCTTAAAAAAAAAAAAAAGTGCTATGTCAAATTGGCTTGGGGTTATCAGGTTTCGTCTGGGCAATATCAAACAACTTTAAAATCAATTTGCCTTTTCCTACACATATCCTTTTCCTCATACATATCTTTGTATGCCTGGGCCCCACTCCCAAAAATTCTAACTTAACTGGTTAAGATGCAGTCCTAGATGCAGCATATTTCAAATATTGTTCAGGTTATTTAGGGTACAAGCTAGAGTTGAGAACCACTAGTCTACAAGTATATGTGGCCTTCAATACAAAGACTAGATTTTATTTTGAAAACTCTCCTACTATTATTGAGAAAACCATTACTACTTAAATCTCTATCCTTTCACTAATACACCACTAGAAGGTAAGCTCCTTATGAAGAGAAGCCCTATCAGACATGTTCAGCACTGAGGCCACGTGGAATGCCTGCCACATAATAGGTGCTCCATAAATATTTGTGAATGAATGAATTAAAAGCTGAAAGGTACACCTCAGTTTTAATAGCTTGAAGCAATATAGAAGTTTTCTTAAGCCAAAAATGATCAGGGCCAGTAATTAATGAGATAAGAAAAAAGTCATATAAATCAGTGAACCATAAATATTTGATATGCATACCTAAGCTTTTAACTTAAATAAAACATTCATTTGCTAATTTTGTAATATAGAACCAGGCCTTTTGTTTGTATGAATCTGCATGTTAAAGAGTATCAAAATGTCTTTTTTTTCTTTTATAAATCATAACCATGATGCATCATTTTGGTGAGAACTTCAGACACTTGGAAGCAATCTGAATGCAGAATCCTCAACATTCATATTTTTTTTCTTTTTTTTTTTTTAAAGCTTAGCCCTCCTGCTACCTGTTGGCAGCTCAACGGCAACTCAGCTCGGGCTGGCCTCCAACAGCTGTTGCTCAGAGCTCAGCTCACACTCTTGAGCGAGCTCTTAACTAACTGAGCCACTCGGCCGGCCCTTTTTATTATTTTTTAAATTAATTTATTTATTTTTGAGGGCAGTGTCACTGGTCCTCATATGTGGGACCCGAACCAGGGCCGCTGGCTTCCCAAGACCAGCGTTTAACCACCGCGCCACTCGGCCGGCCTCGACATTCATATTTTATTCCATTCTTTTACAATTATCTCCCCAAATGTAACTGGGCAGCAATCTTTTACTAACTCACCTTTATCTACTCTTTCCAAAGCATTTAATTTGGTTTTCATGGGAACAACTTGGTTTTTTTCATAAATCATTGGTTTATGTAATAGTTAAACTACATAATTACAACAACAAGAACAAATGACACAAACAGGTTTGGGAACAAACGCAATTCCCTCTAGATAACCATTCTACAACCAGCGGGAGGCCTGTGTAAGTACCCAGACAGCAGCCTCCTGGCCACAGGCATTCAGGGGGAGGGAGGAATGACACTTAAGCCAGCAAGTCCACTGAGACTTTTTTCTCCAGCTTTTACTGTTACACAAACGCTAGCCACAGGCTTCTTCCCACTGACCTTTCCAATCCCCTAGGGCAGTCAATTCATCCCCTCACTCACAGATCATCTGAACAGAGACCCAACAGAAAGTGTCACCAGATCTGTACACTGCACCTTCAGAGGCTCAGAGGCAGCAGGAGTCATGAACTCTTAAAACAAAATACCCCAACGATGTTCATCCAGACTCCCCAGTTCATATGTGCAGCATTTATCAGTTAACTATCCTGGGATCCATTTAAAATATAATAGAAGATGAGCCTAAAATCAGAACTTCAAACAGGCTCAACTCATTATTTTACCTAGAGTCTTTGTAGTAAAAGCCTCAAAAGAATAGCCAAGTAGAATAGGTCTGTTTTGTTAATTTAGAATCAGCTCCCAGGCGGCAGGTGTCTCAAATAAGGACATTCTGGCAACAAAGAACTGCTGCCACCAGGAGGCTCTACAACGTACCTTTTATTGAAAGTCTTAGAATTTAAAATATTCTTCCTTCTTTATAGCTAATATGATACATTGGCAAATACAAGAGTTTTCCATGGAAAGTTTTTTTCAATAAAGTTACAGCATTCCTCTTCCCTACTCCCAGGTAATACGACATCAGATTCTGGATTTTATCTTGTACAAAGGAATGAGAGCTATAGAAATTTTTTTAAATTAGGCAGCAGTTTTGTTTTTATTTAAACCTTTCTCAACAAAGCTGATAATTCTAACCTTATTCCATCGGACACCTAGCAGAAGATTCTGAGAGCAAAACAGGCTGCATTTTCTTTTTTTGTTTCTTTTTTTTTTTTTTTTGAGGGCAGTGTCACTGACCCTCATATGTGGGACCCGAACCGGGGCCGCTGGCTTCCCAAGCCAGCGCTTAACCACCGCGCCACTCGGCCGGCCCCAGGCTGCATTTTCATTGGTGTGGGCTGTGTGGGTCAGCGTCCACAACAAATTAACTCAAATGATTTCTAGGTTAAATGTGAATGTGACGGCAATGGCAAAAATGAATATTTTCCCTTTAAAGATTTGTAAACCTTGACTGTTTTCAAATTAGTCTTAGCTAGTATCACAGTCAAGATTTTAAAACAAGGACCTGGACTTTTAAAAAACAGATCATTGTTAACATTTTTTTAAAAAGTGGAGAAATTTGTTGACAACTGTTAATGTCTAGCAATCTAAACCTGTTCAAGAGGGATACGTGATTTCTATGGTCCATGAAACATTTTTAAACCTGTGTGTTCGCTTCATCAATAATGGCTTTCCCAATCAATGAATCAGGACTTTGCTGCAAAAATATAACGTAGATTTATTTCGTAGATGCTCCTGTTTAAATGACCTTTAGACAAGGAAACATTAAGATTTGCTTTAGAATTTTTGTGCTTCGTGTAAGTAAATGAGCCATGTGTAGTCCTTCTCCCCAGGGCTGAGTTCCATAAAACGGTTACATTATTTACAAGTACAAATAATTTTTAGCCTTTTGCTAAGCTGATGAGCTTTTTACTTATCTATTTTAGAAACTAATTGAGTGCCACAGCTTACAGAGATAACTGATTTTATTTGCTTTAAGTATAGTAAAAAAAAAAAAATCAAGGTAAAATATTGAAAACAAAAAACCCAAAAATAAATATATTATTGGGATTAATCTGTTTTGGTTTACATAAAACCCATAACTGAGAGTTTTTCTTTTCCAAGTTCCTATTGTGCTTGATCAAAGGAAATAGCAGAATAGTTCTTTTCACTACATCTCATCCAGGGGGCTATTAATGAATGCTTAGACCTTTTTGTTTCCCATTTTAGCACAACATAAACAGTTACCATCACGGCTATAATCTTTGGGTGCCTATGAGTTTCATAGGAGAGGGTTTCCTATCATTTCAGAATAGCCTTTCTCAACCAGGATTCCTCATTTGAACCACAGAACACAAAAAACCTACTTCAGTGATTATTTTATCAATTATCACAAGGACAGTACGTAACTAGTACCCTAGTAGTCCACAGGAATGTTAATTCAATACATATAATAGATATAGCATTAGGGCTTAATTCTTCCATGGAACCCCAGCTGGTTTAGAATGTGCAAGAGAAAATGAAACTTCTTGAAATATATAGAAAAACTTAATACTTTTTGTTCTCCATGTTTTGCTTCCTGAATAGAGAAAAAAAGAGAGAACTAGTGTCTCTTTTAAAATGTCATCTATAATATGGCTCAAACTGAAATAAGTAAAATGCACTAACACCCTACCTCCAGCAGCAGTGAAGAGTCTCGCCAGTGCAAACAGGCAGCAGGCTGCTCTAGAGCCTGCCCCCCGCTCACTTAAAGGGGTTTTTTTGCCCCATCCCCAAACTGAGATCCGGTCTCATTTGAGAAGGCACTACCCTGGCTAAATGCAACAGCGATTTTCCAGGTGAAAGCTGACTCAGGGGAGAAAAGTATAAAAATATGATCCTTAGGGAGATATTCCTCTAAAACTCCAGGCTCCCCAGCATATATTTTCAAGTTTGTCACAGGGTAGACTTCACTGTTAACCTGACTGATGGGTACAAGGGATTATCTGCGGGGGTGTGTGGGGGGGGAGTATAATCTGCTTTGGATGGAAATTCACCTCATTCCCCATTTTGCAAAGGTTTTTTTTGTCAGTAAATTTTCCAACATGGAGAAGAACTCCAGTCCTGTAAATCTCACAAATGTGGAGGATGGCACTTAAATATGCAGAAAACAAAAACTTAGCCAGCCAAAACCTGAACACCTCTTGCACTCTAGTGCAAGGGAAGGAGGAAGGTGTAACTGTTAATATTCTAAGATGTCAACTGTCATAATAACCTCACAACTTCCAATCACTTACTTCAAGAAAAATGAATGGATACATCCAACAAAGAAAACATCATAGATGCTTCCTTTTTATACCAGGCTTAACTGTATTATACTGTTGGTGAAATCTGATTAAGACGTTAAAAGGATATTTTGAAGGTCATTTCAAAGTGTTTCAAACTTCTAAGACATGACTAAAGGAAGAGCTGGGACTTGGGTCTTCAGGACTGATAAACTCTCAGCATCTAGAAGGATACCTGGCATCAAAAAGTTGCTCAGTAAATATCTGCCAAATAAATTGATCATTAAACCTTTTCATTTACATTCAAGATAGACTCCCATCCAGCAGGTTAAACAGCTTATCATCTACAAACATGGACACAATCTTTCTAGAGAGCAAGCAGGTGATACAGGTTTCAGGAACTTTTGGGGTATCTGCCTAACTCACAGATTCCTTTCTCTGAGAGGGGCTCCCTAATCTAGTCATATCTGTACTAGTGACATGGTCCCCTGGCCAAAGCTGACTGGACAAGGGCTAGAGACCCGGCTCAACCGGGCTCTTTCCAAAAATCTGGAATGAGAACAAGCCAGTGAGTCTGGGATGGTCTCTTGAATAGAAAATATACAAACCTAGGAACTGCGGCAGCCAGAGGCCTCCTGCATGTCACGTGTACAGAAAAGCTGAGAAAGGCAGTCTGGAAAGAGGGGAAATGAAGCAGATGAACAGAAGGACAAAGACAGACAAGAAACACAGACTCTCCAGTTCCAGTCCCAAAAGCTGTCCCTGGGTTCCTGAGAAGATGTTCCAATATGGTTCCAATCAATTCTCCTTTATGCTTAACCTAGTTTGAGTTCGATTCCTTCACTCGAAACTAACAAGTCTCCGCAAAGACATTTAAAAAAAAATTTATTTCCTCCTAGTCCTGTCATTTATTTTTTATTTTTCTACTTCCAGGAAATAATCAAAATTACTGTCCAAATAATTTATGTCCAAGGATGTAGATGTATACTGCAGACTAGGTATGAAACAGTAAAAAAATGGGAAAAATCCAAATGTCTAAAATTAGTGAACTGACTAAACTCTATACCCATATGATAGGACACTATCAAGTCACTGAAAACTAATATTCTTGAAGAATATTTAAAAATGGGAAGAAATGCTCAAGATATATAAAAAATTAAGTCTTTCAAAAATATTAAGTGTAATGCCAATCTCAATTTTATTTTTAATACAAATGTATGGCATAGAAAAAAAGAGAAAAAGGATCTAAAACATAGACGTGAGATTACAGCTAAATTTGATTTTTCTCCTTGCTGAATTTTCCAAATGATCATGCATGACTTCTATAATGAGAAAAAAAAGCTTTAAGAAATAATAGACTTCCACCCCCAATGCCAATATTTCAGTCTTCCTCCCACAGGTCTGGCAAAAAAGAGAAGAAGAAAGTTATATTCTATTAACAAAGTATTTATTTAAAAATTCACTCATTAGGGCCGGCCGAGTAGCTCAGTTGGTTAAGAGCTTGCTCAAGGGTGTGAGCTGAGCTCTGAGCAACAGCAGTTCGATGCCCAGCCCAAGCTCAGCTGCTGCTGAGCTGCCAACAGGTGGCAGGATGGCTCAGCTAAAAATAAATAAATAAATAAAAATTAACTCATTGATTTTTCACAAAAAAAGACTATTTTTGAGCAAATGGGTTTCAGGAGGAAGATCCATTTTCCTACTGGCCATTACTTATAATTTAGTGAAAATTCAGAGGGACAGAGTTCAGAAGACAAGCCGCCCTGAAACAAAAGCAAAAAGAGCCAAGAGAAGTCAAGGAAATGGGTACGTGGGGGCCCTTCTGAGTCCTATTTATACACCTCCCACTGCGCTCCCTCTCACTTTAAATAAATGTAAACATCATATTCTTCTGTGACGTTATTTTAAATTCTAAAGAGCCTGGAGCCCCATGACCTGGATTCCCAACTGGCTCTACCACTCACCAGCTCTGAAACCAAGGGCGAGTGACAATCTCTCATCCATAAAATGGGGATAACAGTACCTATCTCCTAGGGTTACTGTGAGAATTAAACGAATTAATATATTTAAAGCACACAGAGAAGTGTTTGGCAAATATAATAGTAAGTCCTACACAACTGTAGCTATTACTAACAGTATATTTAGCATTAACAGTAATGAAAAGAATACGAAGTGCTCTATTTTCAACTCTACAAGCTGACCCTCTAATCTTCACCTAACAGGGTCTCTGCTCTAGCAACCCTAAACTACCTGTTGTTCACTGAATACACCGTGCTCTTACCTATTCTTGTGCCTGTGCACAAGCTGTTCTTCCTGCCCAGACGGGCTCTGTCCACCCAGCAAATCCCTATTCATCCTTCAACACTCAACTCCGATATCAGCTGATATGTGAAGGCTTCCATAACTCCCCAGCAAGGCCTCCCCTTTCTGGGTACCACACATATTCTGACTTCAGATTTACTGTAATTGTTTACAGGTCCATATCTCCTCTGAAAGTCTGCGCTCAGTGAGAGTAGGCTCTAAATATACATTTGTTGGAACTTAAATAATTCAAGGAGTAGTCTCTTATTCGTTTACTGCAAGCCGGTACATCGATGAACAAAACAAGTACAAATCACTGGCCTCATGAAGTTTATACCATTTCTACAGTTTGAGAATGGTAACAGAAGATATCACTTTAAGTGGAGAAGGATCATTATACAATATCCTATGGGGCTAAACTCATGAGTAGTAATATGCCTTTATTATATTTACTATTATTATTATTAGAGCCTAAATCTATTCTCCACTCAGAAGAGAAGAGCAACCAACTAAAAAGAAAGGACACACTCATCTCTCATGTAGACTCCTAAAGAATGTCTTAAACAATCTCAGAGTCATCGTGTGGCTTGTGCTCAGGAAAATAAAAGGGAGAACTGGAGAGGCTCAAGGAGAGTCCCTCATACAGTCTGGGGCTGGACTGGGGGCCAGAGACTTAGTCAGCAGGTGACCTGACTCACGACTCCAGGGCAATTCCACACCGACTAACCATCCTATCTATCGACAAATCTAGACTTTCATTTTTCTATTTAGTTTTCTATTTAGTTCAATTTTTAATTGAATATATATGTATATGTATATATATAGTAATACCTTGGTTTGCAAGCATAATTCGTTTCTTGTATCGCAAGACATAACTTGTTTACCACGTTACAATGTATTAGAAATGTTTGCTCATCTTGCGGAACACTCGCAAACCAAGTTACTCGCAATCCCAGGTTTTACTGTGTGTGTGCGTGTGTGTGTCTACCACAATGCTTAGAACAGCAGTCCCTTGCATCAACCCTCTCCAACTCTCTAGTCCTGTGTTCCCATCAGGAAACCACTTTCAACTCTTTTAGAGATGCCTTCAAGTATTTATCTTCTTATTTTAAAATATATATTCATTGTGATTTCTTGAGTTTTCACTTTAATCATTACCTACTGAATTGCTACTACAAATAACTGAAATTTAGTTCTTATATCACCTTCCCCCCCACCCCCACTACCATTACAGTCCTATCACAACTTTTAGTTAAATCCATATTTAATAAGGTTTATATTATTAGAATCACGTAAATAACATTAATAGGTGAGACAATTTGTATATTTCAAGTATACTTATTTTCTTGTACATTTTGTTATTCCTGTAACTAAAAATGCCTTGCTTTGTCATTTGTTTGGTTTTCCATATTCTTACCAATAATTCTTCCCCATAGTCTCCAAAGAAGCTATAAAAGATCTCCAAATAATGGCTCAAAACACATTATATAATCTCGTAGTCCTTTTTTTCTTGGCTACATCTTTCCTAGAGAGCTCCATCCTCCTGATTGTTCTCTAAATCTGTTGTACAATAGTCATTTAGGTTTTTCCTTCATCAAATGGGATTCCCTCTTTTCTGGGCCCATGTCTTCATCTTTATTGGTTTATTTCTCATTTTGATGGAGTACTTGCTCCAGGAGCTTCCTCAAAAAGGTGCATGGGAGGTAAGTTTTGTGACTAGCATGTCCACAACGTCTCAATCTACCCTTAGACTTGATCAAGTATTGTGTTGGGTACAGAATTCTACATTGGAATTTAACTGTCTTTCAGAATTTCAAAACCCATCATTCCACTGAATTCTTCTAGCTTTCTGTGTTGCTGCTGAGAAGTCTGATGCCATCTGTTTCCCAATCCTTGTTCTGTTTGTTTTTTTCCCTCAAAGGAATCTTTTAGGATCTTCTATTCCAGTTTCACAATGCTGTGCCTTCGTATGAGGGTCTAGGGCTTTTTCCATTCATAGTTTTAGGAACTCAGTAAATTCTATTAATCTGGAATGCATGGTCTTCAGTTCCAAGAAACTTACATTAGATATTGGACAATAGCCCCTTCTACATTTTCTGTTCTCTTAGAATTTCTATTGGTCAAGCACCAAGCCTTCTGGATTGATCCTCTAAAATTTTTCTCTTCCACTGTCCATCCTT
This sequence comes from Aselliscus stoliczkanus, assembly GCA_033961575.1. NCBI lineage: Eukaryota > Metazoa > Chordata > Mammalia > Chiroptera > Hipposideridae > Aselliscus > Aselliscus stoliczkanus. The sequence continues at coordinate 122,616,015 of CM066736.1, forward strand.
TTGTCTCTTCTGTTTATTGTGAGACTACTCCAATTTCATCTACTAAACCTTTTTTTTTTATTATTATCAAGAATTCTTTTTGTTTTCTAATTGGTCCTTTATTCCTAGTACCCTGTTCTTGTTTCACAGATGCAATATCTTCTCTTTTGGTCTGAGGATGGAAAGGTATAGTTACTTATAATTGTCCCTTCGAATTCTCTGGGTGTGTTCTGCCCTTCATGTAAGTGACTTACCTTAAATGGTGGGGATTATTGGGTGTTATGTTCATATTTAAGAATGAAGGGCGAAGAATATACAGCAAGTAGAACTCTCCTACATTGCTAGTGGGAATGGGAAATGGTACGACCACTTTGGAAACATCCTTTAAGAAGTTAAAAATACACTTACCATACCACCCAGCCACACCTAGGTATTTACTTAAGAGAAATGAAAGCATATCTCCACACAAAGATTTATATATGAATGTTCTTGGTAGCTTTATTTCTAATCGCTAATAACTAGAACCAATCCAGAGTACATATTGTGTAAGTCCATTTATTAAAATTTTAAAATATGTAAACTTAACCTATAGTGACAAAAAGCAGACTAATGTTTGCCTGGATAGGACTGGGAGAGAGGGCAGAAGACAGAGATTACCAAGGGGCACAAAAAACCTTTTAGAGGTGAATAGATACGGTATGTCCATTAACTTGATTGTGGTAGTGATTTCACCCCATTAAAAATTAAACTCTTAGAATGTCAGAGGGGTAGTAGATAGGGGGAGAAGGGTCATTGCTCTGTGTGGGTTGTAAATGTCTAATTATTACATTGTCTTGAACACCTGAAATAAAAAAATTAAACTCTTTTAAAAATGTGTTTATTTTATATTAATTATGCCTCAATAAATCTATAGAGAAAAAGAGAGAGAGAGAGAGAGAGAGAGAGAGAGAGAGAGAGAGAGATGCAAAAAGAGGCTTTAAAAAAAAAAGAGACTCTAAAAGTGAACTGAGGGCCGGCCGAGTGGCGCGGTGGTTAAGTGTTAGCTTGGGATGCAAGTGGACCCGGTTCAGATCCCACATATGAGGGCCAGTGACACTGCCCTCTAAAAAAAAAAAAAAAGTTATATGTGGATTTTTGACTGCCTGGGGAATCATCACCTCGAACCCCCAAGTTGTTCAAGGGTCAACCCTATACTCTATAAGATGTGGCACTCACTCATGCCCTAGGCTGTTTTACTGCATTTATATCTCTGAGTCAAGGACCTCTCTGGTTCAATTTCTCTAGAGTAAGAGTTGGCAAATTTTTTCTACACACAGCTAGGTCTTTACCACACTATTCAAATCTGCTGTTGGTAGTACAAAAGCAGCCACAGACAATATATAAATGAAAGGTTGTGTTTCAATAACTTTATTTACAAAAGTACTTGGCAGGCCAGATTTGGCCCAGGTGCAGGCCATAGTTCGCAAATTCCGGCTCTAGAAAAATCATACCAGCCTCTCCATCTATGGAGAACTAATCAATTTCTCTTCAGAAGTATTGGCTATAAAACATTTTATAACTTTATAAAGAAGAGAATTAAGCAAGTGAAAAGGGGAAGAGAAGTCATGAAAAAGGTATACTAGAAATTTAAAAAGTTATATATAATCTTGTCAGCTATTAGCAGCAGATGAGGCTCAGGGGGTAGTATTCTGACAACTTGCAAACACTTTCAGCGAGTAAACTCACATCTAGGACAAACAGAAATCAGAGTAAGAAAGGTGTGTGTCTTTAGAAGTTTTTACGACAGATGTTTATAGACAGCTTCCAACTTTTACTTTTGTGTACCCTGACTTAGCTGGGGGGGGGGTTAGTTATGAATAATAGTCTGGGAGATTTCATTCCAGATTAATAAACAAACATTCCATGAAAAACAACTGGACCAATGGTTTCATATAAGTATTGCACAGGTGGCATGAACTAGACGAAATCCTAGGGAATTCCTAAGCTTTGGATAGAGATTAGGTCAGATCCCATCATAATTCAAGGATCTCTAGAAAATAATTCTAAATTCTAATGTGATGTGCCAAGCACACTAGTTTAGTTATGAATGAGAGAGGGTAACAGTCTATGGTTATTGGTATCAGTAGCTAGAGGTAGTTATGTATCAGGTTACCATTATTAAACTACAAGAACTAATTTACTTACTTGACTCCAAGTCAATGAAGCCTAAAGGCAATGTAATTATTGTGCCTAATGTCCTATTTCAAAAATATCTGATAGGGCCGGCCGAGTGGCATGGCGGTTAAGCGCTGGCTTGGGAAGCCAGTAGCGCCAGTTCGGTCCCACATATGAGGGCCAGTGACACTGCCCTCAAAAAAAAAAAAAAAAATCTGATAGATAAAGGTCCACAGAGTAATTTAAGAACATAATTTACTAAATAAAAATGAATGAAGAGTACAATGATCTTGAATCTGATACTGATTAATCACATAATCATGGCTAAGTCACAAACAGTCCATGTCCCAGTTTATGTTATAATGACAGCTAAATGTGAAAAGTTCTAAGCTCCTTTAAAAAGTAGTATTTTACATGTAAGATGAAGACATTACATAGGAGATGAAATTAGCCACCATGACTAAAGCCAACAATTTCCATTTAAATAGAACTTACCTCCAAAAATATTCAGTGCACTCAATAGATACACATTCATTAACTCCTAAAAGGTGTTATCCAAATATTCCATAAACTAAGGAAACAGACATATTAAATTATTTTATAACTCCGAGTCTATCAACAGGTCTGTTACAGAGTCAGGAACGGAATCCAACTCCCAGTGTTCCTCCCCACCCCCCACACACCCAGTCCATTCATTGTTCAAGGCACCTACTTAGCTTCAATTATGTTGTTCTATGCATCAGAAATATAGTTATGGCAGGAACAGAAACTTCTCTCCCAAAAGCTTCAGAATCCATTTTACTAAAATGTGTTCAAATTTAAAATGAGAATGGTTCCATAAATGGCAACTATTTATTAAACCCAGAAAATATTTCATCTTGTGTTAGCTTACACAATATATAAGGAATAGATACTATAACTTCTAAACATGAATCAGAAAAACAAGCCAGTAGTACAGACCAAAGATTATGAAGAGGTCTCTCTCTCTGAAAAGGAATAAGAAAAGTAGGAGAAGGGTGAAAGAAAAACAAAACCTAAAACCAAAAGGTAATTCTACAGAACACTATGGAATAGTTGTACCATGGACAAATGGCATGAAAAATATACTTCGAAAAAAGTGTCAGATACACACTAATCCATCTTCCAATTAGCAAAGTGCTCTTCTCCCCCCAACAGCTATCTCCCAGGAAAAACTAGATACTCTTCATATATGCTGTTAATCTGATACAGCCTTTTCTGGAGGTTTTTTGGAAATAAGTAGTACAAGTTTTTTGTTTTGTGTTATTTTTTTCCCCAATATAGTAAATGCTTCTGTATACCCTTTGACTAAGGGTGATCGATGGATTACCTTTCTCAACTCTTCATAATGTCTATTATAAAATTATATATCCACATCCTTTGTCATGTAATTTTGTAAGGCTTGGCCACAGGATTTGTTTTGGCTAATGACATTAAAAAAGACTTGATGCCAGGAGAGACTTAAAATATGTTTTGGTAGTTCGGTTTGTTTCTTGCGTTCCGGTTATAAACCATGAAATGAGTATACCCAGGTAGCTGCTGCCCCTTCATGCTAGGGCTCAGAACGAACATATTTAGAGTGGATTAACCCAACCTACAGCCTGGAAGCAGGACCAGCCCACCCACAAACTGAAGTAGATGTGCCTGACCAACCCCAGCTAGATCAGGAGAACCCCAGGAGATCTGTAGACCCAGTGTGAAAATAATCACTCAGTAAAACACAATGGTTTGTTATACAGGCCTGTTATGGCAATAGCTGACCAATGTATCCAGTAATCTCACACCTAATTATTTATCCCAATCAGAAAGAAACAGATTCCCATACAAGCGTGTTTATCGTAGCAACATTTCTGGAAACATTCTATCATCAAAAAACTGGAAACATTCTATCACCAACTTACAGAGGAATAGTTAAATCAATTATGATCTAGCCACACCATTAAACATTTGAAGCTGTTAAAAATCATGTTTTTAAAGCACACTCAAAAATATAAGATGTTCATAATATTTTAAATTTCAAAGCATAAAAAAACAAGATGCACTGTTTTTAAAAAGTTGTCTATAAGTAGGGAAAACGATCAGGTGGATAAAATAATTCATTTAAGACATACAAATGCTTTTCTGTGCTCAATATTATCTTATGCTCAACATTATACTAAGGACTCTACTCGGAATAAAGAAGTAAATGAGACAAACATGCTCCCTGATTTCCTGACTGACTGTCTAGTGAGGAAGACAGATATTTTAAAAAATAACCACATATATGTAACTGCAAATTATAATAAGCTAGTGTGGCCAAAATTACTGATTATCCCTAGTATTTATTCCCCCTTCTTACTCAGTACCAGAGCCCCTGAGTATTATTGGCCACCTGGAAGAGACAACACTTCTCAGCTTTCCTGGCTCCTATTAACTAGTTCTGACCAGTGGGATCTAATTGGAAGTGGTACACGCGACTTTCAGTAAACATCCTTAAAAATAAAGGGCTTGCTCTTTGTTGCTTCTCCCCTTTCTTACCAGATGGAGCAGCTATTTTGGACTACCGTGTGGAAGCTTCCTGCTGAGAATGGCAGGGCAACAGAATAGGAGGAGCCTGGGTGCCCTGACACTGTGGAACCAGTCACCAGCTCTAGTCCACCTACAGTGCTTTCACATGAGAGGGAAACACAATTCTACCTTGTTTAAAACCTCTTTCACTTGAGTTTTTAGTCATTCACAGCTGAACCTAATCCTAAACGGCATAGTTGTGAAGGAAAAATGAAAGGTTCAATGAGAGATTATAATAGAAATAGCTGATTTTGACAGGAGGGAGGGGTTTCAGGGATAGGGCTTTTGAGGAAGTCACATATAAGCTGCAATCTGATGACTGGAGGTGAGGTGGCAAACTGTTCAAGGCAGAGGAAATCAAAGATGCAACTGCTAGAGCTTAAGCCTGAATCACCACAGGGACAAGCAACAAACTTTGGGATGACAAGACGGCTTCAACAACGAATTAGAATGAAAGCAGAGCATGAAATCAACTCAGTGTGTTGGCTCCAATATCAGAATCTCTGCTCTGACAAGCACAAGACCACATACGCATGTCAAAAATGAGGAATGAAGGGTGCAGAATGAGAATGAACCATGTTAAAGAAATTAATAATGGCTTCCACACTTCAGCATTACCAATGTTTAAAACAGTTGGATTCTCTGATTAGAGTGGTTCATATAACATGAGGAGAATGTCATTAGATTTTCAATGCTAACTATGAAACAGACAAGAGTTTCATGTTCAACTTTCTTTTTAAAATAACGTTTCTTGTGTATTTCTGATTGTAAAAAGGAAACATTTATTGTGGAGAATTTAGCAAATATATATGAGTATAAAGAAAAAATAAACTACCTGTAAATATATGTAAGACTATTAAAAAAAATAAACTACCTGTAAATTAAAAAATAAATTATCTATAAAGTATCATTTTATACTGACACTTTTTTTTATACATATTTACACTCCTATATACACACATACCTACAACACATACACAAATGGGATTGTAATGCATATGAAATTGCATGTACTTTTTCACTTATTTTATCATAAGCAGATTCCTATGTCATTATAATCAGTTTGAAGCCACGATTTTTAAATGGCTACATAACACCATTTCTTTTTAAAGATTTTATTGGGGAATTGGGGGAGGGGAGCAGCGTTGGGGGAATCAGGGAAGGGGAACAGACAAGTTGCTGCCCTTTTGTTCTTCAGTCTAGTGCGGAGAACGTTGCTTCACCGGCCCATGTTGGTATCGTCATTGCACTCTTCTAGGGTGAGGCAGATCGGTCGCCGGCCTCTGAATGGTCACTCATTGCGGCTATTGGCAGCTCATGCTGGCTGCCGGCCACTCACTGTAGCCTATGGCAGCCCACTGCAGCAGGGGCTGCAGCCTACACCATTGCTGGGGCTCGCAGCCCAGTTCCAGATGGAGCTGTTCATAACACCATTTCTTTAGCCAATCAAGTCTGGGGATTTCCTGCGTTAAAAACTGTCAACTTGACCCAGTAGGTCAAAAGATGACTTCAAAATCTGCCATGGAAAGTTTCTATTCAGAAACCTCAAGCTATAATTTGAAAGCACCGGAACTTTCTAATCAGGAATTCAATGAAATTCCCTGAGTTTTAGCCATGAAGGATTCTCCCTAAAGACCATAGTCTCCCAAATACAGCGTACTATTTCATAATTAGTCTTGAGGAAGAAACTGAATAAGTATCAAAGACTGAGGTAGCAATAACAAACAAGAACTAGTAAGAGCTTACTGTAAGAATTAATGACTATCTACAATAGTTTGGATTTTTTTTAATAAATAAGAGAATGCATGCATCTATTACTTGTATAATTAAGTTTTCAAATGGACATAGAAAAAATGATTATAGAAAAATGCATATAGAAAAAGGAAACAAATAACGACAGAAGGTTAATCACTGTTAATTCTGGAATATGACATTCTTTGAACTATTCTGTATTTAAAATTTTTCTCACAATCAAAAAATTAATGTTAAATTAAAATACAAGTCATGTGAGTAAGGTAATTCAGATTTTAGTTATTAAATTAGAAGGTAAATCATGAAGTTTCTTTCCCCAGAGGCTAAGTAGATCTCGTAAGATTAAAAAAAAAAAAAAAAAAAGCTGAGCATTCAGCATTAGGAGTTTGTTCTAAAATAATACTATTTTACACTAAATATCAATGTTTCATGCTGAAAATTTAAGTCTGAGGAAAAACTAGCTTTTAAACTTTATGGCTATATTTCCTTCACATAGTATCCTACCAAAAAATGATACATTTTCTGTTCTATCAAAAAGGTTATTTTTAACAGTTAATATTTTTAAAATTGCAAGCTTGTGTTTCAGTTCCTGAGACTAGTTCTCTTTACTGATGCTAAACCCATTGTTTTTTAAATTCTAGTGTCTAAAATCCAAACAGTTCAGATGACAGTTTGCCACTTGATGAAATGTCTTTACTGAACATAAATAGTTGCAATTTTATTGAGTCAGTTCTCTAGAAAAAAATTAAGGAATAAAAAGTTACAGAAATAAACCAAATCTTTACATCAGTGCTCACAAACAAAAATTTCAAATAAATGCAAACTGTTTTTAATTACCCCATTTTCCTCAAACATAGCCTTAGGTTGTCTTAACTTTGTGACAGCATCCCCCACCCCCTACTCCACTAATCAGTTCTCACCTTCTTTCCCTGCTGGAACACGTGAATTTTTCAGCAAAAGTGACTCATTCATTGGCATCTTGTCAAACTAACCCTGAAACTATAAAGAGGCTCAGTGCTAACAGAATTCTAAAGCTAGAACACTTTCACTAACACACATCACTTTGACTGTAGAGAACTGAATCACTATCAGAGCCAAATACATATTAAAAAACTCTGTTTATACTTTTCCTTAAAAACTGTTCTCCACCATGCCACCTCCTCTCAATTTTAGTTTGGCAAAGCCCTAATCTAAAACACTTCCTGTCTCTAGAGAAGACAAGATGGGGGAATGTAGAAGCATAAGAACAGGAAGGGGGAGAAAAAAAAGCAGTTGTTCACGCAGCTTGGGAAAAGATTCTATTTTGAAACATCAACAACTCATACCTATTCCACAGAGTTCTCAAAATTTATTTCTCCCCTTAGTTAAATGAAAACACAATACAATATACAATACAAACACAATCAAAAATCTCTAGGAATAAATTACTTTCATTGCTATTATTTCACTAAAAAAAAAATTAAAAAACAACATAAAAATCAATTATTGAGAACTATTTAGTCAAAAACCTTCAGTGAGATATCACTAGCATTAACTATCAATTGCAAATCAGCGAATCATTTTGCTTCACACATTTACATACTCCAAGATAGAAAACCGCTCCTTTTAACCAAAGGGAGAGTAGTGGGGAAGCAACCAGAAAACAAATGATTTGTAAGATTACCATAGACATTTACTTATAGCTCTATCAATTGTCACACTCCACCTGGTGGCAGGAGCTGTCTGAATTGGTGAAGTGGAGGTCATTATACAAGAAATTCCAAAGAAAACTTGCCTTGAAAAAAAAGCAAGGTGGTCTTGCCCTATATAGAATAAGTCTAACAAGGTTCCACCGAAGTTTTGTCACATAGTAGTAACTCAGTATTTAATAAAGATTAACTTAAAGGTAAAACAATAATCAGAACGGGATACCTACATTTAGAGCAACCTATTTACAACCATTCGCTCCATGTAAGTTAAATGTCACGTCAAATCTTTGAAATAGGTAACCAGGCACATCCAGCAGCCACAAGAGTCTCTATCACATATTCCCACTAACTTTCTTTATTCTTTTCCCCTATGGGTAAACTACAGAGTTTAATTAACACAGTTAACAGCAGCTTGCCACATGCTTTTAGATATTCGCCAGTAACATATACCCATGGGATACTCGAGGGACTGATTTCAACCAAAAATAAAAATAGATAAACAGAGCTCAAACAAAATTAAAACTGAGTCTGGCTGCCCACACTTATTTTCACACATGAGGAAAAATAGCAGTTCTCCTAAAAGCCTCAAGCAGACATATCTTTAGAACACAATGTTAAAAATATGCCCCCCCCTCCTTTTTCCCCTACCTGTTTCTCACTCAAAGCTGTGATTTTGGCTTGGAGTTCATGAAGCTGTTTCTTTAAATCAGCATTCTGATTGGAAAGAAAAAATATCTGTGAGAAAGATATTTCATTTGTTAACAGAATAGTAGCAAGAAGACTTTCTGTATACTGCATTACAAACGATGAAGCAACCTTAAGCATTTAGCCAATCAAATTTACCATGCATTAAACTGTAGTCATATTATCACTACCTAATGCATAGATCCTCAAAATAGGTGCCTAACACTAGGACAGGGGCAGCTCCTTTGCAACTGTTTTATAAGAAGTTTTATATTATAGCATCTTGCACTCTAACAGTACTCTTTCTTACTGAAAAATAGTTCTTCTTCATATTATAGAAAGTATCAGTTGACAGAAAACCTAAAGCTCCACTAATCAGACAAAAGGAGGAAAATTGAAGTTATAAGTCTGCGTACACTGCATGCTTAACAGCATTATCAATAAAGATAAGAGGTTTTTCTCTGCTTACCTTCTCCCTTATTTAGTGGAGTACATTTGTTATTTTAGCCTAGATTTGAAAAGCCGTCACAGCTACAATTACCTTAACACTACATCATTCAAATTAACACACTGACTGCAAGGGCATTTTCTCAGTTCTCAAATTCCAGGAATCAAGAAGGATACTCTTTTAGATGAGATACACTGAGTATCCTTGCCTATTACTCAAGTGGGGAAAAAAATCCAAAATTAAGCTTTTCAAACGCTTAATCTGTAGCAGGATAGCCTACTAGCAGATCGAACACCACCCCAAAGAGAGAGAGCACTTTTCCTTCATCGTCTCTCATGCAATTCTTTCAATTTGCCCTGCCTGGTCTTCTGCCACGGTTGGGGCACACATCCTCCCTCTCATGTTTACTCCATGTGGTCTTTTTTATAAGTGCATTTGATATAAGGCCTTTCTAAATTATATCACCCACAAGGTTGTCCAACAATTTACTGCGCCCCCAGGTTCTTCGTGTTAAGACTGCTCTGTTGGGGTGACTGGTTAGCTCAGCTGGTTAGAGCATGGTGCTGATAACACCAAGGTTGCCAGTTCAATCCCCGCATGGGCCACTGTGAGCTGCACCCTCCTTAAAAGAGTCAATTATGCCATTGTAGCATGATAGCAATGTGTAACCAATGACCATGGCTGTTCTCCAATAAAAAAACAAAAGACTGTTCTGCTATATGGCCCCCAGCTATATCAGAAATGCTGAAATTTTCTACTAATATTTCAGTTGCTGATAACACAGGTTACCATATTAAATATAAAAGAATCTATTAATCTAAGGTGTACTGCCTCTTGGTTCCCTAAATCTAATTTACATAATATATTTTAAAAATTAATAAAAATGGAGACGTTTCTCACACAAGTTGGAGTGTCAAACAGGAGTTAAGTGTGGGCTCTCAATGCCAGTTCCCCGATCAATAGATTGTGTAAAAGCACAATGATTAGGCCACTGGATGCTAAATTTGTAGAAATGAATATTAATCCTACTTTAAAAAAATCAATCTGCCTCAGTACCATTCCTCAATCCAAGAACTTCTTTTACTTAAATTTACAATGAGGCATGTATGGTATGTTTAACAAGCTAAGAATATACATACATATATCTGAGTACCCACTGCTGGGTCTAGGCGTTCCTTGAACAGATTATGAGTAAATAAATGCAAGGGCGAAATCCTGAGAGTCTGATAAATATTCTCCATACTTACGACCCACTGTCTAATGGCTGTAAAAGAAATACCGCCCGAATAATAAATATAATCATCGAGGACAAGATAACTTTTCAGGAAGATTTCTCTTCAGGGATAGAGAATAAAATGCCTAAGTCAAAAACGTCTATGAGAATATAAAGAAAAGGTAACATTTGGTGAATTATTACATAAGATACTTTTAAACCCTCTTTAACGGCTTTTTCAAAAATAAAAAAAATTTTAATGCTTTTTAAAAATTATTCTAAGATTCTTACCCTGAACATAGTGGGATTAAGTATTTAAATGTTCTGTACTATATCTGTATTATAAACTATGAGAAAATAAGAATGGTTCTGGGCCATTTCAATAATTTTGACTATAGAAAGCCTCACAAACTCTTGATTTTGAATAAGTGGACTTATGGAAATTAAATTTAAGCTATATGAAGTGTATTAACTCTCAATTTTCCCCCCAAAATACTCAAAAGCAATTATCATAAAAGCAAATAACAGTAACAAAGATGAAATGATAGCTTTATTAAAACAGAATGACTGGATTTTTCTAAACCTTTAAAACATGATGACCAATATGCTAATATCATTGCTATGAGAGATGAGATAGCTTTTAAAACTTAAGTATTGGTCTATATTTTAGCCTTTTATGGTCATGTTATTTTAAATTATTTTAATTTAAAAATTAAATGAATAAAAGTAGCATGTTACCTGTGGATCCTGCTTCATTTGAGCAACCAGTTTCTGGTAATAAAGAGAGAAAAAGAGTCATCAGTTTTACATATTAACTCACTATGACTAATCAGGTTTGGCCCAAAATCTAGAATGTTAAGTCCACACACACAAAATGAGCAACATCACCATCAGAACAGACCAAAGGCTTCTGTGATCTATATAAAAGGTTAATGAGACACTCCTCTTAATATATAAAAATAAAATCAAACTACCGCTTTATATTTGAAATAAAAAGCTCCTGCTTTTTAACAAATCTGGTGATGGGATGGGGGTGGAGGGTTTTTAAAAGGCAATTTACACCAGCTGGGTGCTCCAAAGCCAAACATCTCTTTAAAATGTTGTCATTGTGTCGAGTCCCAGATAAGGCTGGGAAAGAGGCTGCTCCCATACAAAACAGGCCTGTTTGGATCCAGCGAAGTGCAGATTTCGCAAGTCTGCCGGTTTGGTTCTTACCACAAAGGGAGCCAAGCGTCAGACGTGACTTTGCCGCTGTCTTTGCAGTACAGCGGTAATGCTCAGTATTTGAAAATCAGGAAGTGAAGGCACAATAATGCAAACCTTTACCCACCTGGGTTCCTCTGGGAAGGAGAGTGCTACCAGAATATTGAATGAGAAAGACCTTTACTAAGGGAAACAGAAGTCCAAACAAATGAAAAACAAAGAAAAATGTTGTTTGATCTAACCGAACTTCTAAAAGCATCACTGCCCAAAGGTAATAACGAGACAGAAGCATCTGAAGGATGAAGGAGTATCAGAAGGCTGATTCCTAAGAGTATCTGGGAACAAGCTGTTCCCCAAGTGAATTTTTCATCTAAATGAAAATCTGTCCCTCTCTTTGGGTGACAGGCAGTTTTAAACGTTTTAGTCATAAAATAAAATCTTTCTAAAATATAGTATATACTTATCTGCCCTCTTAAATAGGAAAAACAGACTTTCATTGATACCTAGAAGCATGATTACAATAATTAACATACTATTCTACAAACAATACAAGAAGGTCCTTACTGCTGTTTTAAAGAGTTCTTGTGTCTGCATTTTAGCTTCTCACTTGAACGCCAGTCAGCTAGCAAATCTTGCTACTACTATTATGCCTCCCTCTCACAGCCTCTGAACCCCAACTCAGATTTGCTGCTTCTGATCTGCTGTGTAATACACTCAGTGAACTAATTCTAAGATGAATGAATTAGGCTGTAATAACCTAAGAAATCCCCCTTGAGTAAAATGGATAATCTTTCGTAAATGACTTCTAACATTTATTCTAGTTGGTCAAAAGCCTTTACTTCAGGTGCTAAGCTATAATACATTCTAGATAACTGAGGCTGCCAACCATGTGATCTCCAAATACACAAGGTACATGCTACTCCTTCACATGTGACATGTAGTAACTTCTCAATCCTGGCCTTAATCTACAAAACAGTAATAACACACATTTCAAGAGCCCAATGACACTGAAAAACAAGGTTTTATACTAATACATTTTTAGTAACACAGCCTAAAAGCTAGCCACACTCTTCAATGAAAAAAACTTTTTGTTTGCCTTTTTGATTTGGTTACTAGACTTGGCTATTATATGAAAGCATGCCTTTTTATAGCTGAAAAGGGTTTTCTTCCATGATGCTGGAATTTAAAAGCTGACTGATAACTATTCTAAGTCTCCACTTTTAGAGAAAATAATTAAACCACCTTTTCTATCTAGAAGTAGTCAAGCTGCATTTGATATATCATCTGAGGCAGGACTGGACACGCTGGGCAACTTCAGCATCCAAAACCCTTGTGACTTGAAGGTAACACTGTTATCAAACTTCAGTTACTTTCTATTTCAAGAATGCAGCAGTCTTTCATGAGCACATACATGATCCCAGGGGTTGGCACACCGCAGCCCACAGGAAACCTGGCCACCCACTTGTTTTTGTAAATAGTTTTATTGGTACACAGCCACGTCCATTCATTTATACATTGTCTATGGCTGCTTTATCCCTGTAGCAGCAGAACAAGTATTGTGACAGAGGCCATAAATGACTTACAAAGTATAAACTATTTGACTATCTCACCCTTTACAGAAAGCATTTGCTAAGCTCTGCTTTATACTACTCTGTTCCATGAAGAGTAAATACTTTGAAGTTTAAATATGGTTTCCATTAAATCTGCCTAAGAATCATCAAAAAGGCAATTTCTTGAAAAAAGATGAGATGCCCATCACGTTTATTATTTAAACATTTATTTAACAGCAACCATGTATACATCGCTACTTTCTTAATCATCTCCTGTCCATAAAGAACAAAAATTTACTTCCTTCACAGCAATATCAGGTAGTTCCATAACACACTTTCTATCCAGTAAGCTCAGTCTCAGCCCTAACTTCATTCCCTGACTGGAAATGCACCAAAGGATGGCTTCTGCTGCAGCCTAATAGCTAGTGCTTACTTTGATGTCATTTCTGGGCATCCCTGAACTTGTCAGGACCAGTGATCATGTAGGTTCCCATATATCCAATCAGAATAAGAACATAAGATCTACAAACAAGGCATGTCACTTGGATTTACTGGTAATATTTACTTTTTTTTGAAAAATAGGAAAGTATTCTAAATGTAACGAATGAAAATATCTCATATACTTTAAATGTTAAAATACTACCAATAAACATATAAATGTTTATTACTGCAAAAACAAAATGTATAATAATTAAGGGTAAATATAAAAGCTATTAATTTTATGCTAAAAAACAAATAGTTAAATGTATAGGGAAATAGACAATTAATGTGAATACTGAGAGAGTGGGATAACTTTAGGAAGAATATATATCCCTTTTGAATCAACAAATGTAATTTTAAAATGTAAATTAGATTTTAAAACAAAATGTACATTAAATTTTTTCACAATTACAATTTTCATAAAATTGGTATGCTTGAATTAAAATACAAAACAAAATAGTATTTAAGAATTCTATTCAATTTTTGGTAATTTAGTATAGGTCATGAGTCTTTCAAAAAAGTCTTACTGGGATTTTTTTCATATCTTGTGAGGATGAACTAAAAGCAGAATGTCAACTGTGCCGTCTCAAAATTTCTTGAGAAGAGGAATATCTCCAAAAATCATATACAGTTTATTAAATTATCTCTGATCCATGCAAATCTCAGATTTATTACTGTTCTCTAGAATTCACTCTATGATGACATCAGCTTGAACAAATTGTGAACTTCACTATCATCATTTGCTATTCAGCCAACTTGGGTATTCAGCACACCTCTGTATTAAAACACTTTCGTCCAGGGTAAAAACACAAGCTTGTTTTTGTAAACAGATTTTTATCCTTTCCAATTAGTACCAGAAGCAATGCCAAGTAAAATAAAATGTGCTTATTTTATTATATACTAAATTTAAATATATAATACTTATTACATAATAAATTTCTTAAAGTTACCATAAAAACAAAACACACTTCACAGAGAAAGCCTGTCTATACACAACAAACTCTAAGATTACTGCTGAGCAAGAGTTTAATAAGATGCAAAGCAGCAGCAGGGATTTCTGAACATACAGAGACTGAATGTAAAAAGTACGTGTGTGCAAGCATCTACGTACATATATGTGCCTTTGAAGCTTTCTCATCCACCTTAATTCTAAGCAACTTGCAAATTGAATAGTTATCAAAAGCCCAAGGTAGTCTTCCAACAATTTCAGTAATTAACCTTATAATAGACTATTCAATGAACAAAGGAAACCATACTTTAGAACAAACACCTTTATAAGATAGTTCCCTTCTCCTATTCCAACACTCCGAACACTCAAAAGTAGTCAACTCATCATTTCTCACTTTGTATTACCAAACATTACACATGTGTACGTGTCTCTTGAACCTAGTACCACATCAACCTAATGTCTAGAAAAGAGATATAAAACAGTGACATTCTGTTTATATAATAAATGTTAATGACTTATTTAAGGACAGTTTTTTGTCTTGGTCAGTTACATTAAATACATGTTGTACATATTTAATATATGTTATATTTAATATATACTATATTTTAACATAATTATTATATCATATAAATATAATTAATGTATATTTTTATTTCTGTATTTAAAATTTTTTTTTAGCTGAGCCATCCTGTCACCTGTCGGCAGCTCAGCGGCAGCTCAGCTTGGGCTGGGCATCGAACTGCTGTTGCTCAGAGCTCAGCTCGCACTCTTGAGCGAGCTCTTAACCAACTGAGCCACTCGGCCGGCCCTTATTTCTGTATTTTAAAGGTTTGTTTAGCCTAAGTACCTGAGGTAAAATGTAAGAATTGTGAAATCTGAAATTTAAACATCTGTGAGGGCAATCACATTTTCTTTACTCATGACTGGAATCAAAGCATGAAGCTGAATTATGCATAAAAACTTCAGTATAAATGGTAGTCAAGTTAAACACATCTCTTTTAAAATTACAGGTTAAGTCATAAGTCACATGAGCAAAGTTCCTCAGATAAATCAAAAACAGAACAGAAGAGGGGTTTTTAAACACATTTGGTATAGGAAAACAATATTTTCAGTTCTTTTCTGTGGAAAGGAAATCAGGAATATTTTATTAAAGTTCTTAAAAGTATTATCAATGAGTTTATTGAGTACTGATAAAAGGCAAATGACATGATTTGGACAATTGTCTGGAAGATGATTAAAACTGCACTAACAATCAGAGATGGGCCTGTTTACTCATCTTAACCATTACTTAATGAAGCGATGCTATTATGGCAGAAGCCAATAATGCAACATACCTGGTGAACCTGAATTTCCACTTTAAGAGCTTCCTGTAGAGTCTGCAACTCCATCCTCTACCTTCTCCACTTTCTCTTATGTCTGCTAATTCTATAGTTTCTTCAGCCTCCGTTTAAAATAACAAACTCCTCTTCTCACTGCAGCTGTAGAGATCATACAATGTTTTCGATCATTATGTTAGGCATAAAGGAAATATTCATGTTAAATCAATTACAGTAGTTGAAAAATATTTGATTCTCTAATACAGGACAAGAAATTTCCCAAACAGATTTCTTTCCAAAATGAATAGTGTTGTACTGAATTGCTACCAAAACTTTCTGGGTTTTAATCTTTGAGAGCATTCCTCTACAAAACACATGAAATAAGTAAGAAATGGAAAAAAAAAAAAAAAAGCGTTGAATCTGGTTACGAAAACATCTAAGCACGTACTATGTGCTCAGCAACACACTACATACAACATTCTAAGGATGCAGAGCTGAACAAAACCACTTCTGCCCTAGATGAGCTGGGAGCAGAATCCGGAGCTTACAATCATCCAGCACACACTGTTCTTGGAAAGAGACACATAACAAGAGGGTCATACATTTTTAAACATCACACAGAGTGAACTGGAAAGGTTCAGGGTCTCTCAGAGGTTACCGAAGGCCAGAGTACTTTCACTGGGATGACTCTTACTCTATTTAAAAAAACTTTTTAAAATGAGAAAATTCTGATATAAGTTAAAGGTTTATATTTAACAATACTTAACGCACATACAAGGCAATGTAACTTGTGTTTTCCACAACATTATGACAGGGATGTTAAAAAATAAATCTATTGTGCACAACAGATGAGGTGGTCTAGCAGTGGAACAGACGTTTCCAGCTTAAAATGAACACCATCTTTTCCAGGCTGCCAGTGCATCTCTTTGGCTCCATGTATCACTGCGTGTGGAGATGATGTCGGAAGTCTAGATTTGTGAATGTGAACCTTCCAATTCTGCTTCACTCATCACTACTGCAATTGAAATGAACTCAATGGGTAATTTCTCTGTTAATTTTTTTTCTTTTTTCTTGACTATAGCCTCAGACATGATTTTAGGTACTCTCCCAAAGCAAAAGCTTGCTTCTGCCTGAATAAATTTAAACTTTACTTCTTTTTCTTTTCTTCTTTGTACCTAATAAAACTTGTTGTTAGAGCAACTTTTCAGCATTCTTACAAACCGAGGGAGGGAACAACCAGGAAGATAAAAAAAATCACTACTCCTTAAACCAATTAAATGAGATTCATAATTTTTAGAAAGTGTAAAAATTTTTACACTTTCTAAAAATTATTTATCTATGGATAAGGTCCATATTCGACCTAAGTTTTCTTAAAACTTGTTTAAAACTTGATTTGACCGTTAAAATGGAGTCGTTAACTACAGAATATATATTTGTGAATATTAGTTTTCATTATATTTGCTTAACCTGGCTAGGCTTAAAACATCACTTGCAATCTCTCCCCTAGGGATTCTATATACACTATGTTTTGTAGTATCAAAATACTCTAACCTAAAAAACAATAAATTTCAAGTGTAAAATTCCTTCAAACTCAACATTTGTAGAGGCTCGAAAAGGACTATTGTACAATGATATTAGCCACAACATTTCATAAAGGTGGTATGTTTACATGAGATAATTTGGAAAAGAAGACATATTTTGATGAAAAAACCTGGGTTTTTCAGCTACTTATTATCTTAGAAAATTTCTGAAACTATAGTAAATATTGGGTTGTTGGAAAAGTCATGACTCTTTTTTGCAATGAAAAACAGAAAAAATACATCATGACTTTTCTGACAACCCAATAAATACAAGAATCATTAAGTTACTGACTTAGCCCAAGGTTCTTGTTGTCATGTCAGTTTACTATACATATAAATGCAAATGTTAAAACTACACAGTCAGGGCCAGCCGAGTGGCGCAGTGGTTAAGCGCTGGCTTGGGACATCAGCGGCCCTAGTTCGGTCCCACATATGAGGACCTCAAAAAAAAAAAAAAAAGAAGGGAAAACTACACAGTCACTTTATTTTTAAATACTAAAATAATCTCCTTACTGAAATTCTTGACTTATGTAGTAGGGTTCTTTCTGAAAACTAGGGTTCTTTTTGAATGTTTTAATTTTTTTCAGTAAATGTGTCCAAAAATGATTTGTTATATAGTATTTGTCAAATTAAGAAACATCTTGAAGTTAAAGGGGTATTTTTAACAACAGAAAGGCCATATTTTATTCTATTGTTAGTAACACCATCATATAGCTCAACTCAACTGATATAAACTCTAGAAACAAACAGCAGGTTAAAAACATGGAGAACTTAAAATATAAACAACAGTTACCATAATTTATACAGATGGAGTGCTCACAAATTAATCTTTAAAAACTATGAAAAAGTAATTCACAGAATAAGAATGACCAAGAAACATAAAAAACACCCATCTTCAATACAGTCATAGAAATTTTAAGAGGATAAGTCATTTTGATAGCAAATTGACAAAGATTTGTAAAAATAATAATACTGTGAGCTGTCACTTTCAGAATCTGTCATTGGTTATCTCTGGGTGATAGCATTAAGGGTTATTTACTTCTTTTCAGAGTATCAATATTTTCAAACAATTTCAATAGAAAATATGCACTTATTTTTAAATAACAAAAAATTAACTGAGGATTGCTAGATAAAGCATCAGAAAAATTTATACTGATGAAACAAAATGTTCCAGAGAAGAAAAAGTAAACCAAGGGTCTAACCTGGAGGCTCTAAAAATGTCAAAGCGCTTCCAGGGTAAGAAGCCTGCAACTCAAGTTAGCAAGGAGCTGACAGCTTTTACTTCATCAGAGTGTTGTCTACTTACTAGAGACACACAAAGGCACACATTTGATGTGGCAAGAACTCTAAATGCCAATTACTCATTTTATTTCAAAATAAAACATTTAAAAGAAGAGCTTAAAAAAAAGGTAGTGACTTGTTATAGAAAAACTTATGAAGGATTAGAAGATGTATTTGGTATCCTCCTTCAAAAAGGTCTCTTTCTGGATAGCAATTTAAAAAGACTGGTCTCTGCCTAAAGGAACAAATTATATCCATTTATTTATAGCTTACGAAAACAAGGCAAGCACATGTTGAATCCTTTTAAAAAATATTTTGGGGGCTTAGACAACTCATGCGGCTAATGTGAAGACTGCTGAGGGGCAGTTCATAGCATCATAAAGAAGGTATTATTTGCTAAATCTGTAAAAAAAAAAAGATTTATCATATTTTGACCAACTCCAATAAGTTATAAATAACAAATCAGTTGCTGCAAGGTAAATATAAACAGACTCACAAAACAGTAACAGACACACTTTATTGAGGCACAATGCCTTTCACTACCCAGCAGCTGTAAATACTACCATCAGAGAGGACAAGTACCTACCACAAAATACAAACGTTTGTTATCTTCAAAACTACATGTCAAACCACTGGGACACCTAATAGCCTCTCACCTTCATATAACAAAAAACCTAAAACATACATAAATAAAAACTCCACAAACCAACCAAACAAAAACAATAATCAAATCCCACTTAAAAAAGGCGGCAGTGATGTCTGGAAAGAACATTTGCTATCCCCCAAAACAAAATAAAAAAAAAACTGATTCCACTTACTCACTATGTAATCACTCTCAGCAGCCTCAGGATTTTTAAAATTTGTTTGCTTATAAATCAGGAAAGTGGGAACAGTATCACCTATTTCATAAAACTGTTATGAGGTTTAAATGAGGTAAATACCATATGAAAAGCCCTTTGTAAACTGTAAAGTTCTATGCTATTCCTAACAGACTTAATGCTTTTATTCATACACGCAAACTTTTTAATAAATTGCTCAGCACAGTATATTGCTGAGAAGACTACAGGCTTTCCTATTTTCAAATTCTCTAAGAAAGAGGCCTCTAACTATTTTTCTGGGTATAGTTCTGCTTGGAGATACGTAACCTCTAGGTCTTTCATTATAATTCAAATAATGAATGTACGGCTAAGAAACACTGCTCTGTTCCTGAGCTGATATAAACCTTTTTCTAATCAAAACTCAATTCGCCAACCAAGTTTCTTTAACCGTAAGTCCGTAATACATTGTGCCCCCAGACTGAATTCCCCAAAAATGATCATTTCTGTGTTCTCTATACCATATAGTTACTTGGTATAAGACTCCACTTCTGATCTATATTCTCAAAATAGTGTTTAGAGTAGGTTTAATTTTTTTAAATATGAAAAAGTAGCAAGTCTTGATAGATATATGTACCCTTACTTGTCACATGCCTTATACTAAAATATCAGGTTTCAATATGTGCAAAATATTTATTTCTTACTATGTATCTAACATGGTAGGAGATAAATACAGTATCTTTAACTTTTTTTTTTTTTTTTTTGAGGGCAGTGTGACTGGCCCTCATATGTGGGATGGGACCTGAACCAGGGCCGCTGGCGTCCCAAACCAGCGCTTAACCAACGCGCCACTCGGCCGGGCCCAGTATCTTTAACTTTTAACTAGCAGTGCTAAAACTTATCACGGATGCTAAAAATAAAATTCTTTTAATAACACTTATTGAAACATTAACATTTACTAACATGAATCAAAAAACAACACTAGGGCCGACCGAGTGGCACAGTGGTTAAGCGCTGGCGCCCCGGTTCGGGTCCCACATATGAGGGCCAGTGACACTGCCCTCAAAAAAAAAAAAAGAAATTGCCAAAAAACAACACTAAAAAAACTAATGATTGTCTTCTTATTTTCATGGTGGTATTTCTTGGGTGACACTCCAGAGGTCAATAGAAAATGCCACTGCACAAAAAGCTGGCCATGCTGATTTTAGAGGCTAACAGTAGAATCTGGCAAGGGTACGATGCTCAAATCTTGGTACTATAACTGCTGACAAAAATCACTTCAGCTAGTGAGACTGATATTTCCTAGCCATTAAATTAAATTTACACACACACACACACATTTATAATATCTGAATATCTGATGTGTTTGAGAATAAAATATATATCTTTCCTTTCCGCTTGGCTTTTTCTGAGGGAGGGTGTCAGGTCCTCATTTAAAAAAAATAAAGGAATACCTAACAGGCCATACCAAGGCAACATGATGGTATGGGATTTTGGGTCACGTCCGGGTTTCCCCACAGCACCCTGTCCTTCACCAGTCTGCTGCTGTGTTTGCACCTCTCCCCACCACCAGTGTTCATTCTAATGTACAGTTTCATATTGCAACTTCCTGGGCCCAGACCTAACCGGCACACACACACATATTCTTCTATTTCCCCTTTCTTTACAGAAATCAAGCATCGCTTTCACTACTAAAATCATCCCAACTATACCCAACAACAATAACGTTGAAGTAAATCTAAAAACTCACAGCAATTCAAAATAAAGGCGACTGGAGAGTACTGTACAAGAGCATGGTGGACAGTGAGGCTGAGATTTTATAACTGGCTGCCACATTTACCAGAATGCTATGTAATAACAACAACAAAAAAAAATAGTCCAGACAGCTTGGCTAGAATGATATACGTATTTACTACACAAAGGTTAACACAAGAGGGTGTGGTGGTCTTGGCATAACCAGTAAGTACTTAATAGAAGTGGAAGTTATGGGAGATAGATTTCAGATCAATTTAAGGAAGAGCTAAGGATTAGAGCTGTACAAAAAACGAATGGGTTACCTTATGAGGTAGTGGGCTCCCTGTCATTAGAAGTATTCAAGAATGCTGCATATCATATCCCCCTCTTGGAGATTCACAATGCATATTAGCATATTAAAGGTTCTGAGAAGTCCTGCAGTAAAGAAACCTGTTTAACTTTGTTTAACGCAGCATTTCCCAAATTATTTGACCAAACATTTTTCCACCCCCACCCAACCTCAATAATATTTATTCATTTCTGCGGGACTAGAGTTCCTCAGAATACACTATAGAAAATAATGAGCTACATTTTAAAAAAATGTAGTGTTCAATATTTACCCGAATAACAATCTATCAGAGATATAGGAGAAGAAATTGCCACATCGGGTAAAAGGCCGGAAGAAAAGGTCTTAAGGTCCCTTCTCCGAGACCCTATGATTCTATCACATCTCAGAATAAAGGGCTATTGGGTGTTATTCATTTTAAAAGGTTCCATGAGAGAAAGGCAAGTAGAATAAAAAGGTAGTAAATTCAAGGTTAACTGGTCCATATGCCTCCCTTTAATGTTCAAAGCCCAATCCCTACAAGGTAAGAGAGACACCTCAAGGACCATAAGTTACCAAAAAGATGCCTTAACTTAGTACCTATTCCACACACTAAGTTAATTACTATTTGAGAGAGAGAATTAAAAGAACGAAAACAAAAAAGATAGGCTTTCATTAGGGGACTACCCTATTCCAGCTATCTTGTTTGAATTTAATTTTTTTCTCATGCTCTCCAAATAAGGTTAATATTTGTTTGATCCTTAGTCACTAGACTGCCCTGCGCAATCTGTGATCTTGAATTAGACATTCAAAGAAATGAGTAAGTGTGATGATTTATAAGCTGTTAAAGAAGACATTAGGGGGAAAATGTGTTTGCCTATATGCCCCACACTGCTACATTTCTCTCTCTCTTTCTCTATTTTTTTCTCTTTAAGAATTATACAAAACAATAAACACTAAAAATGTAATATCAGACATAAAGCCAATCCAACATTAAATTTAAGAAGATAAATGCTTAAGAGTAACAAATTTCAAAGTCAAGTTTCCCATAGTTACATGAACCTACCCATTTGGCACATATAGTAAGATCATCAAATTTAACAGCATATTACGTAATACAAAACACAATGGGAACCTTAACTTTTTAATATCCTGACTTTTGAATGTTCAGCTCTAACCACTGCATTAAGGACATTTTTGGCACAGGGGAACGTTATATTTTAATAGGTTATTGAATGCAGGAACATGCAAGCCTATCAGTATTATTAGAAACACAAATGCATTTGAGATATCGCTATGTGAAATTAGACAAAAATTCATTTTCACTCAGTGCAAACAACAAAGCCTCATTTCTGAGAAGAGAGTTGTGCCAAAAAGAAAAAAAAAAAAATTCACTGAACATTTGAATAGTTATCCAACTGACATCAGGCACGCTATGACTGCCTGGGAAAAATACTTACCAATTTGAGGGAAACTGGCCCTCCTTCAGCTCTCTTGCTCCCTATAACAGAAGAAGGGGAAAATGGAATCAGACTACAAACACAGATTTATGACATGTATCAAAAGCTGAAGACTGAAAGATTTCTATATGATTTTAAGACGAAAAAAAAACAAAACAGAAAAATCTCCAAAGCTCTAAACCCAAAAGAGAGAAAGGAAGATATAATAGTTTTTCATCAAGGAAAGAATTCAAGGGCAGTTAAATCTTTAATTTCCAGTTTTTTCAGTTTTCCACAGTTTTTTCAATACAAGGAAAAGTAAATAGGTGATGGTTTCCTTTTTCGAAGGGACACATAGAAATGAAATGCACCTATCTAAAAACACACAAATTCACTATCATCCCCAACCAATCACCTTCAGTTTGTTGCTTTATATTAACAAATTAAGTTAACATCATTGGCCCTTAGTTTGGTCTACTTAAAAGGCCCTTTTTTCAATTAATCTTGAAATGGATTTGACTTCTATAAGGCTTTAAAATTCACAGCATTTTATATATGTAGTCATAATTTTAATTAAACTTTTCATTCACATTCTTAAAGTCTTACCACTTTAGGCTGTAAACCACGTAACATAGAAGTGATTTCCCTATGCCACATATTTAATCACTGACAGCGCCAGAAAAAAAACCAAGGTTTCAGGATTCCAATCCAATGCTCAGTGATGCTTTTATCAATTGTGTCTTCTTCAGATTAACTAGACTCCATTAAGCTGACTTCAAGGTCAGAGAGGTCAAGTCAGGCTGTACTGTTTATTTTTAACTCTTTCCTGCCCAAAACTTCTCAGTTAAAAAAACTAGAGAACAGAAATTTAAACTTTTCCCCTAATATTTTAGTATTAAATTATTTAAACTCCACATACCATGCTCTAAAACTATAAATATCTTCCTTATGCTTTAAACATAGTATGTTTGTTGACTGATGTCACTCCAATAATGTTCTCATTTCCTCAAGGGATATTTCAAAAAAGTCTTCGTGTCATCCAGATGAAAAAGTTTTATTTAATCATGTACAGTCATATCAAAGAGACAGTAAAATAATTTAAAAGGGCCCCACTTTATACAGTTAACATTCATTTCCAAAAGAAACTGAATTTGCTGTTTTAGCCTGCCTTTTCTTTTTTTTTGGGGGGGCAGTGTCACTGGCCCTCATATGTGGGATCCAAACCGGGGCCGCTGGCGTCCCAAGCCAGCTCTTAACTACCGTGCCACTCAGCCAGCCCTAGCCTGCCTTTTCTTTAGCAGCAATACTTCTTAAAGTTCTCAGGTCCACATAAAAGGCAATTTCAATCACCAAGATTAGAATAACTCCCAACCAAAGAAAAATCATGCAAAAATCTACAGAATATGGTTATTAAAAAGTGGATTCTCACAAGGAAAAAAGAATTTAAAATTACGTGCGGTGATGGATGTTTACTGAACTGATTGTGGTAATCATTTCACAATACACATATATATATATCAAATCATTATGTTGCATACCTAAAACTAATACAATGTTATACGTCAATAATATCTCACTTTTAACAGGTGGATTCTTTTTTTTTTTTTTTTGAGGGCAGTGTCACTGGCCCTCATATGTGGGACCCGAACCGGAGCCGCTGGTATCCCAAGCCAGCCGCGCCACTAGGCCGGTCCAACAAGTGGATTCTTAACACTACTTATACCACTGTACCACTCAAAACAGTATCATGCACATAGTAAATGCTTGCTAAATGAATGAATTCACTGAGTGGACCCGTAACTCTGTTGCAGGCTTATTTTCCCTATTAGGCGTGTCTTGCTAACTTTTTCATGCTGGAGATAATTTCTTATGCATTGATCCCACAGCATTATTTGTTAAATGAATGACTTTGGGCAAAAACAGTTGATTAGGAAGTTAAATATTACCATTTTAAAATATAATGAAAAAGGGAAAGACTGACAATTTGGACTAAATTAAAATTAAGAACTTCTGTTCATAAAATAAAATACTAAAGAGAATGAAAAAGCAAGCTACAGAATCTCTAGATGATAACGGCAGCACATATAATAACAATGGCTTACACCCAGAATATATGAAACATGTTGAAACTCCAAGTGACCAGGATAGGGTTGGGATTGTAGCTTTTACTTACACTATGGCCATTTGAGACAGTACAGTCACATAAACTTCTCTGAAAAGTCATATTCAGTAAAAAGACACAACAGATGTACACCTTATCTCCAGGGCATGTCTCCAAAAATCAGTAGCAGAGTCAATCCAAAACTGATAAAGAATCATACCATGATATCATAAAACTGCTTGCAGGGACTGCAGAAATCACATAGGAAATCAAAGCCTGAGAGGTTAAGTGACTTCCCCAAATGTCACACAGCTAGTTGGTAGTAAAGCTGGAGAACAGCTTCCAGACCCTGAGATTCCTTCAGCTGAGCTGGTCTTTCTACTATTGTGGTGTTGGAAAAGTCATGACGCATTTTTGCAACGAAAAACATAGAAAAAGTATGTCATGACTTTTCCAACAACCCAATAGATCTCACTTCCTCTTAACCAGTTGCAGCAGTTACTCTTCTAAGAAGGGAACTACAATAAATACTGGCCAATTTTTTTTTTAAGTCTGCATATAGCATTTTAAAGAGAAGTCATGTAAGTAAGCTATCTAAGTGCAGGTTTTAAAACCGGAGATCCTTTATGTGTTCCTAATCGATTCTTGTGAATGGGCTTCAGACGGATTTGTCAACTCCATGATACTATATACTAAACTCTGTATGTATTATGAGAATTCTGGGAAAAGGATCCACAGCCTTACTAAGATTCACAAACAGGTTCAGATACCCAAAAAGAGTAAAAAAATATTTTTAAACTACCAATTCTTAAACACTGCGCATCTAGAATTACCAAAGTGTTTCTTCTGAATACCGATTATTGACTATCATTTGGAAATTGATTTTGAAAAAAGAAAATGTTATTTCTATAACTTACCAGGAATGAATTAGCAGCAAAAAGATTTGTATATAAATCTGTACTTTTTGCACTATTCAAAGTCTTAAATGAAAGTTTAATTTTTCTCATGTTAAGTTGACTGAAAGTCCACTTGTTTCTTCTCATACAGTTCATACTTGTAGCTAAGGAAATTCAAAACTTTAACCACATTTGCTTAAATTTTTTAAATACAGATTTGTTCTTGAAAAATACATTCAAAATACATAAGTTGGAGTAAATGAAACTATTTTTGCTTTAGAGATGAATATTATCTTGCTAACATAACTTCACATGATTTTTTTGCAAACTGAAGATTGTTCACCAGTTCAGATCTTCATAGGTAGATTCTTTAATTAGCCCTGGTAAAGATATGAATCATTCATATTTCTGATGTGGTTGTAAAATTTAAAATATCATAAATAAATCAAAGGTGACTAATAACGACTTAAGTACCTTTTATGAAATAGCTAAAACCTCTGTATATTAAGAATATATATTAAAAAATAAACAAATTTTGCAGAGAAAATGTTCAATACTAGATTGTGTTTTAAATTAGGCTAAAATTCATCCCACTACAAATCTTGAGCGATTAAATTTCTAGTGTACGCTCAATCATAAATTTTGACAAGGGACTAGAATAGCACAGAAAATTGTCATTCAAAGACACTTTAAAATGTCACCTTACACAGAAGACTTAATCTAATCTCTTCTCTTTCTCTACTACACCAAGATGATACACTAATTTTACATACAATAAGTTTTATTGCTTTTTATCTACCCTTCTTAACTTCTAAACAGGAAGCATAATAAGTTTGAAATAAATTTAAACACAAATAACTGCTCAGAAGAAAAAGCAGAATCCTGCTTAATGCAATTTGGTCCTTTAGGCCCCAGGAGTATAATCATCTCTCATCCCCCCATCCCTCTCAATCTTATTCTCTCATAGACAACCGTCTAGCACTTCTCCCTTCACTTTCAAGAAGCATCCATTCTTCCCTCATTACTGGATCATTTTTTCTTCTATCTTAAAAACAAACAATGTCTCCCTTAACTTTATATCCTTCTCTAGTTATTGTCCTGTATCTATGCTCTCATTTATAGCAAAACTCCCTGAAGTGTTAACCACACTCACTGTTGTCTTTAGTTCTCCTCCCATTCTCCATTAAACCCATTCCATTGGGGGGTTTTGCCTCCCTCCATTGTTAAGATCACCAATGACCCGCCCCCTTGCCAAATCCAACAGCAAAGTCTCAGCCCTCCCTTCCTTGTTTGATCAGTATCAGTAGACCCGGTGGATAATTCCTTCCTTCTTAAAATCCTTTCTTCTCTTGACTCCCACTCATTCCTGATTTTTCTCCTAATCTCTCCGGTGGCTCTTCTGGGTTTCTTTTCCTGGTTCCTTCTCAGCTCTCAAGACCTCACAATGTTGAACTGCCCTAGGGCTCAGTTCTTGGGACTCTTCCCATTAAGTAATCTCACCCAGTCTCAGGACTATAAAAGGATCTGTACACTGGTGACTCCCAAACCATTCCCCTGAATTCCAAACTCTTCTACCCAACTGCCCACTCAACACTTGTCAAAACTACACTCTTAACTACCCATCCCCAGCTTTCTCCTCAGTCAGGCCACAACCTTTAAGTCATAATCATTCATTCCTCTTCCTCCCCATCTCCCCTCCCCACCCCCCCACCCCCCCACCCCCACCCCCGCGCCAGACATCCAATCCAATAGCTAACCCCCCACCCCCGCGCCAGACATCCAATCCAATAGCTAACCATCTAACCTCTACCTGCAAAATACACAGACTTTGACCACTTGTCTGAACTCCACTACCACCTTCTTGGTCAAAGATACCATCATCTTCCACCTACATTATTCTATAGCCTCCTAACCGGTCTCCCCTCTTCCATCTTTGTCCCACTCAGTCTATTCTCTCAGCAGCCAGAGTGACATTTTCAAAATCCAAGAGAGATCTGGTTACCCACTGGCTCAAAATCTTCCAGTGGCTTCCCACCATACTTAGAGAAAAAGCTGAAGTCCTTCACAATGGCCCATAAGGTTCTATGTGACTTGGGCCTCTGCTACTCTGAGGCCTCATCTCAGCCCCTCTCTTCCCATTGCTCAATCTGCTCCAGCCACAATGGCCTCTTTTCTGTACTTCAAAAACTCCAAACAAGTTCCCTTCTCAGGGGCTTCCTATTTGCTTTTCCCTCTGGCTGGAACACTGTCTTCCATCAAATCTCTCCATGGCTTACTCCTTCAAAATGTTTAGGAAATCTACAACAGATGCAAGAGTAGAATACTAAAATAAAGACTACTACTTTATCAGAATTGTTTCCCTCCCCAAACTTTTATTTTGGGGATGCTCTTTCTTATAGAAAGGGAATACCCTTTTCCCTTCTCTCTTCCTAGTCAGCCAGGTCCAGATAAAGTCTCACTGGTTAATGGAGACCTTCCCTAACCATCCTAACTCCCAGGTCTCCCTTTCTTTGAATTCTCAGAGTATTTATCATCTTTCTCATTCATCTCAGAATTTAATCACATACTGTCTCACATTGTAATTTAAACGTCCATCTCCCTAACTAGACTATATACACACACACACACACACACACACACACACACACACACACAGAGTAGGGTAGAAATAATGCCTTGTGCCAACAGTTCTCAAAACTAGATCAGGATAAATCTAAAAGTTAAAATAAAAAAAGATTCACAGGTCCTACCTTTAAAGATTCTGAATTTCATTTTGTCTGATTTGGAACTCAGATGTCTGTATTTTAAAAAAGTTCCCCCAAAAGATTTTGATGGGTAGCCAGGATAAGGAACCATAGCTTTACAGTCCTCTGTTTCTTTTAGTACCTAGGAAAGTAGGCCCTCAAATAGCCTAAAGCTGGAATGGGCTGCCCAGAGTACTAGATCCATACCTTCCTTTCACAGGGGAACTGCGGCCCAAGAAGTTGACATGACTAGCCAAAAACTACAAAGATAGTAAGAGGCAAAGCCCAGCCTAAAGCCTAGATTTACTGCTCTCAATCTAGAAATCTTTCCATTAGACTGTGAATAAATAAATGAAACTTAATAAAAACCCACAATTCACAGATAGGCGTAGGAAACAGTGATGATCTAATACTTGACCAGTGATTGTAATGTCCAAGCTGTAAGACAGTGCACATTACTAGCTTGAAAAATGTCAGCAACATTAGCTGACAAAAGACTGAAGAGGCCAGAGAGTAACTGTGGGAAGGCTTACAAATGAAAAAAATAATTTTTACTAAGTCTTCTTATGATATATACAAGAACTTGTAAAATCATTTATTTTTTAGTTGAGAAGTATTAGCAAAAAAAAAAAAACCTGAAAAGAATAAATCTTGCTTCATCATGCTTCATCAGGTATAAAAATCCTTATTCACAAGCATACATAGCTTACAAAGCTGTAAATGCTTTCTGAGTCTAACCATCAAAACAAACTTCTTAATTACAAATCAGACTTAGTAAATCACACCATATCCCAAGACAACTCAAACTCTTATCTTAATAATCAGTTAACCTCAGGACCAAAATTCTTACCATCAACAACAAAAAACAACTCGGGGTTCTAGAAGGCATTACAAGAGTTTGGGTCTCTCTCAGTGTAGATGGAATTAAGCAAGTGCCTCCTATTAACAGTAACGGGAGTTCGGGGTGTAAACTGTAAGCACCAAGGAGGAGGCTCCGTGCCCAGCACCGTGGCCGGGAAAACGCTTTCTATTGCACTAACTGAAACTTCTGGGAGTTGTTCTCTCAGAAATGGGATAATTAGACCCAAATTCCTATGTCTCAAAGGCACAAAGATGATTCAAATAAAAGTCACTAAGGAAGGTCACTGGTAAACACCTGATTAAAAAATATCCTAGAAGGCCGGCCGAGTGGCACGGTGGTTAAGCGCTGGCCTGGGAAGCCAGCGGCCCAGGTTCGGGTCCCACATCTGAGGGCCAGTGACACTGCCCTCAAAAAAAAAAAAAAAAAAATCCTAGAAAAAGCTAAACTAAAAGAACAATTAATTAGCACACCATGTAAATTTTATAAAATAGCACCAATGTGCACAGAAGAAACCAGTGAACTTCTGGAGATAAAATACCTCACACAGAAATTCAACAGGATTAAAACCACCAAGTTTTTAAAATTAGAGCACAGTAAACCCAACTATAGCCAGAGGCATGTCCAAAGAAACACACACACACACACACACACACACCCCAAAACAAAAACTCCTCCCCTGATGGAGCCCTAAGCACACTACCAGCCTTGCTTTTAAAACAGAAAAAAAGTCCTGCTGCACTGATAGCCAGGAATGATCACACAGTACTTCCAGATAAAAGGATAATGATCACAAGCTGCCAAGGACGACCAAAACTAACAAAATAAAAATTATAGCACCTTATTGTGTTCCATACTGCCTCGCTTCTCAATATAGCACTGCTGTACTCACCAGGCTGGAAAATGAGCAGGTGCCTTTCAGGCTATAGAAAAATTAGTCACACACACACACACACACACACACACACACACGCACCCAATCACAAACACAATCACAAACACAAAGGGAATGATATTCTTTCATTTGAAGGGGCTTAGGAAATGTAAGGCTGTGCTGTAGGCCTAGAACACTAAGAGTAGGCCTTACCGAAGAAGTGAGGAAAAAGCCAAGGTTTATCCCAAATCCATATTCAAAGACTGAAAGAATTAACATTTATTTCAATTAAAAGGCTTTGGAAACAATCCGTTTTTTAAAAAAAGAAAGAGAATTTAAGATTTTCCCCGTTTCTATTCCCAGAAGAAAATTAGAATCTTTCCTCTCTGAATACACAGGTTTGGCTCCACAACACAAAAAAGAACCTGACTTAAGGCCTGAAAACTAAAAATGGTTCCATAACACACACTTTTTTTTTAAATCTATGTAGTCCAACATGTTGATTCTTTATCATCACTGCTATCATTAATGAACATTTAGCTTTTTATTTGTATTTTAAAATGTCAATGAGAAATTGAAACAGCTACAATATTCTGGGGATTTTTAACTTTTGAAACAAAACGCACAAAGAAACGGGAGTCTGAAGCATAAAGCCTCAATCATGCTGATAAGTAAGTGGTCCTAGAACTTGAAAGTGAAAGCAATACAGACCAAAAAAAGAAGTTTGCTTGATATTAATGCTAGCCTTTAAAACCAAAAATATGTTCTGTTACAGAAGACTGAAATCAGGGCTTCCATTAACCTTGTTTAAAAAAAAAAATCCCATGAGCATGGATTTTTTTCCCTAAGTCTCTTCATCAGAGCAGCATGGGGTCCCATTAGGCACCCTAGTTTTACTTCCACCTTATAAATAACGTTAGCTGTTCGCTATTTCCATGGAAACCAAGAACAGAGAAACCCACTTAAATGAATACCGGTTAAAGGAATAAGTTTTATTTTAGAAAGGTTTTGCTGCTCTAGAGGAACTCTACTGGGGAATACTACAAAGTCGTCTTAAGTATATTTTTTAAAATATGTCTTTGGTGTAGAGGGAGCTTATTAAGGGTCTTGTTAAGTAAGCACACTCCTTGCACCAAACTGAATACGCCAAACAGCATTATAATATTAAAGATACCTGTTCAATGCATTGCACAGGGGTTTAGATGTGCAACTCCCAAAGACTACGCTTCCCCATGCCCTGGGGTGGAATAATTACCCCTATGGGTCTAATTTAAACCAATAAAAGCAAGGAAAATCTGAAATAGGGCTACCATCACCTTGCAGGCCCCTCAACTGCAGGTACACACACAATTTACTACTCCTCCAAAGAGGAAGGAACAAGGGAGCAAATAGCTTAAGTTCCTAATCCCTGGTACCAGGTCCAGGGATAGCAGGTAGTCAAAATTCCCTCAACCAACTACTTACAACATCTATTCTTCAGTCAGTCAATACACTCGGGTAAAACAGAGAGTGGACATGAAGGAGAGGATGCAGAGCAAGTTTTGGTGACTTCCAACTTTACGCTGACTTAAAATATTGCCATATATATTCTAGAAATGATCATTACTGCTGGTCCATACAAAGTTGCAGACAGGCAAGTGTAAGTCAAATCAAATGCAACTCGTAAGAAGGGGTAAGAGGACTAAAATCTTTACAGCAGATGAGTTCTCCATTAAGTTAATGGTGGCTCAGACACCTTCATCTTCAGCAAGTTAAAAGACAAATGAATGCAGTGTTATCTTACAAGGTGATTAATGGTATTAGATTTACAGCGTGTGAAGAGTTAACATTCTCACACGCACTGTTCTTTGAGTGCACCAATGCATCTATTCGTACTCCATGTTTTAAAAACATAGAATTACTTTCCTTGAATGTTTCACACACCAATATGACTGGCAGGCAGAACACTGATCACTGAAGTTGGGTAACATGTAGATGGGGTTTATTAATATTATCACTCTACTTCTGTGGATGTTTTTAAAATTTCCATAAAAATAAGTGTTTAAAAAATCCTATATGGGCTGGCCGAGTGGCGCGGTGATTAAGCACTAGCTTAGGAAGCCAGCGGCCCCAGTTCGGGTCCCACATACTGCCCTCAAAAAACAAAAAAAAAATTCTATAGATTAAGTTAAGGCTTTTGTCTCTATGTGTAATTAAATAATGAATGAAATGCCTAGTGTAGATCTTAGAAGCTATTGAATTTAAATGCAACATAGCCATTAACTTAACATGTAACCACAGCTAATTTCCAAGTTTTACTCTTCTTACCAAAACAATTCAGTTAACAGTTCAAAACCACTAGGAGAAATCTGTAAAGCAAAGGGTCTGCTATTTTGCAACTACCAACTAATGAAATGTAAACAATCAATACAATAACAAGGCATCATAGTCGTATTTTGTATTTTACAAACTAAAGGAAATTCGACTAGCCCTCTCTAGTACGAAATCAGAATAATTTCAGAATCAGCACCATCCCCACCATGTTCTTCTCCCATTAGGTCCACGGGACTAATCTAATCAGTTAATGCTTCTTCCTAGTTCCCTCAAGTAACAAGGCTGCACCTCCCTACCATGCCTCCACCTCACCCCTTACCAGAAAACAGCAACTTCTAAGGTAAAAAGGTGTCTTCCTATTCTCCCCCTTAGTCAAGATAGAAAACGTTTCATACATACTCAGTTACTTCACAAGTGATTTTAAGTTATCTATTATCCAACTCCTGGCTACGGGCCCAAAATGTGGAGGGCCACAAACTGTTAACCTTCAGGACTTGATAACAGCTATCTTTAAAAACTCATGATTACAATGGTGTTTTGTTTTGTTTTTAAGAGAAATTGAGTAAGATGGCGGTGGCTTTGGAAGAAGTGATGTAACAGCAGAGTGGAGAGGGCATGAGCTGAGAAGAGCCCACGAAGCAATAGCAAGAGGGGAGAGGGAAGGCCATGGAGGGGCGTGCACAATCGATGGGAGAATCTTAGAAGGGGCTAAAGCACCACCGAACCAGACAGTTCCTGCACAAGTGGAACAGTTCAGCCATGTCACAAGCAGTCTCACCTTTTACAAATCAGGCAGGGGCAAACTGATTTTCAAAATTGTGTAATTCTTTAAATCAACTCCAAAACCCCCATAGGGTCTATTTCTAACTCCTGAATTTATTGAAATGAAATTAACTTCTAAATTTTTCACAGTTCCATTTGCCCAAGAGAAGCAACTTGGATACGCCCTGCCTACAAACTGAAGGAAACTTAACACTGTTCACAGACGATGCTAATTCTAAAGCTGCAAAGCTTTACTTACCACTCCAGCAATTGTAAAGTACCATTACAATTTTATTAGCTGGAAGAAAACTATAAGTCCTGCTATAAAATTGCTTAATTTTTAAGATATTTGTTGAGCTTAAGTACAGGACTTTATCAAAACAAACTTGTTGAAATTTCTGCTCAAAAAGCAGGAACAATGTTTTAGGAACACAGACAATATAAAATACAGTAACTACTTCTATCCACCTATAAGACTTTTATCAAATGGTGCAGCTGGGTATATGAGAACAAAAAGTTAATGTAAGTTATTACAATTCACCCTTGAACAACATGGGTTTGAACTGTGCAGGTCCACTTATACAAGGGAGAGAAAACATTTGCATGTTCATGAACCAGGGCAATTCCAATCCACGTTGTTCAAGTGTCAACTGTATCCTTTAATTCAAATAGTCACCAGTGGTAACATACACCATATTCAGGACTTTCTAAAAAAATGTTTTATTAGTTTCAGGTGTACAAAGCAATGTAATAGATATTTACACCCCTCACAAGGTGATAACCCCCTCCCCACAGGATATTTTTAAATAAGCTCTTACAAATACATTTGTTGAATCCCAGAAAAAAAGCTATACAGATCAAAGATCAAAAAAGTTTCAGATCCAAATTAGTAGTGAAAGGGTAAAATTAATTCTATTTCACACTTAATGATCATCCCTCAATTACTGGTTTCACTTACCAGATAGATACATACATACGTATTCACACACATACATACAAACATACTAAGTAAGGCATGTACTAAAAATGCAAATTCCTTACCAAAAAAAAAAAAATCTGAATTCTGAGATCATTGTAAGGCACAGACTTAAAAAGGGGCTTTTATCACGATCAACTTCTTCTCGGGCCCAATTTCTAGACTCAACATAGGTAATACATGATGATTAAATATAGAAAGAAAATAACAATTACCGTAAGAAAAGACCAGGCACCCGATGAGAGGAAATTTCACAAAGGCAAATTGCCCCAAATCAGAAGCCAAATAAAACTGTGTCCATCATGACTAGAAAGCATTTGTGTGCCACTTTTTTATCTCTGGTTTCCATTACACCCAAGCATGTGCTCTCAAGCGTTAAGCACGCGCGCGCGCACACACACACATACACATAAATTTGTCCTGAGCAGTAGACCCAATGGACTGACCAGCTAATGAATTAGTAGTTTGGACTTTTGAATTACAGTAACTAGTCCACTACTGTCTTGATGCTAAGTGACCTACTGTAAGCTGCATCAAAATCTTGGTGCAAAAAAAAAAAAATAAAAGCTTGGATCACGAAGGGTTTTAATAAAATGCCCTGAAATACTTTTTAAAGTCTCTGTTAAATCTGACATATTCCCATGTACTTTCTATTTCTCTCAGAGGTATCCACAAACAAGAACTCACATTACACTTTCCCATCCATTATCTTTTCTCACCATGACATTTCAGGAAAATACTCTCCTTTACAGCTAAGCTGTTCCTGTATTTCCTCTTTTCCCATAAACTTTTGCTGGGACTATAATAATAATAACAATGAAAATAGCAGCTATTGCTTATCAGATGTCTTAAGACTTCCCCATTTCATCATCACATCAATCCAAGGAGGTTGGTATTATCATTCCTATATCACAGATAAAGAAACTTAAGTCCAAGTGAACAGCACAGTGCTTGGTATACAGCATGTACGAGAGACATTTTTGTTGAAGGGAGCTTAAATATAAATAATTCACCCAAGGTCACCCACTCAAATTTTAAGTGGTTGCACTGAGATTCCAATCCAGGGGTCAGACCCCAAAGCTAAAGCTCTTTTCCCACTATACATCTGTGGGAAGGAAGGAGTCCAGAATTAAAGGTAAGTAATAATATCTAATAGCAGCTACCATTTATTTAGCACTTACGATGTGTCAGGCACTTCTCACAGTTAACATATTAATTTATTCTTCACAACAACCTCAGAAGATGGGTACTATTATTTATTCATGTTTTACAGATAAGGAAACAGACAGAGACACAAAGGGTGAAGTGATTTGGCTATGGTCACAGAGCTAACAGAGGGCACCCAGTCAGCTTGACCCCATGCAGACTGGCTCCAGCTCCAGTGCAGATACTGTGCTCTCCTGCCATGCTAAAAACTTCCCTTCACCTCAACTGCATGAAAACAGAACTTTTAACCTTTTCAACAAAATTACTAAAATTGTAAGCCTTCGTACTTGGACTAATTGAGACAAAACTGTAGTGCTTTTCTAAGCATGCGCACCCGACTTCTTTACAGGCACACAGGATATGCCCCTGGTGATTAGATCATTCCACTGTTCAGGAAGTGACACACTGTAAATCTGGTTAAGAGCCCCTAGCCCATCTCACTCCACACTCAGACCCGCACTAACCATGCACTGCAAGAAACAGACAATTCAGAGATGTCCCAGTGCAATCTTCTCTAAAATGAATGTCATTCTAGAAGTATCCAACCAAGTGTGTATAGTACCCTTCCGTCACCCTTTCTTCTTCTTCCCAAACACCATAAAAAAAAATTTAAAAAAAAAACACCTCAAAAGGAATGAATGGGTCTAAGCTACTTAAAAATCGTAACAAATGTCCAATGATCACTCCAAATTTAAATGAGAAAAAAATGCAGAATTCTCATAGTTTTGTAATGTGTCCAAATTCTACATTCAAAAACCACTAGGCCTCTTTGAAATACTCAATTCTTAAACTATCTTATTATCATAAGTGTGCCTTGACGGGTGCAGAGACAAGCCCCTTTTTGCCTCGGATTCTGCATGTCTTGATATGCATATTTAAAATAAGAATCATTACTGTTGCATTACAAGTTATTAGGCTTTTCACCCTACTATTAGTATGACAATGTATTTAATTATATAAATAAAAATATTAAGCATGGATTTCATATTTTTATATTAACATGTAATAGATACAGAAAATAAATATAAGAACAACAGAACTGGACCTAGAGGTACTGCAAACTTGACACAATGAGAACAGGAACTATTGCAGCTCCCTCCATTGACATCGTAAAGTTGCCACATTTTCTGGGCTCTCTTTTGAATTAATGTGGCATCTGTTCCAAGTACAGCATGCTAACATTTTACTAAAAGATATTTTCATTCTACATTGTATCTGGTTTGCTTTTGATTTGAACTCCTGTTTTATTTCAGTGGTCATTATTTCTTTATACCAACTTGTCAATTTGGCATTCTTAATCTATCTCCCCAAGCACAAAAAGGGTGGGAAGGAACCATCAGCTTAAAACCCTCTAACAGCAATAATTACAATATGCTTTGCATATAGATTAAATAAAGAAAATAAGCAGCACAAAGATTTTTGTAGGCTTTTTAGTATCGGGTCCTGATAAGTTAACAGCATCTGTTCCTTTCAGAAAAAGAATTCTGCTGGGGGGTGGCGGGGAGAGGAAGAGAAGTAAACAAATACTAAATAGAATAATTCAAGTTACAAAGTTTGGTCTTCATGAAATGATGACTTGAATAATTTTCACATATCCAATTCTATCGAGTGATAATTGCTTTTTAAGACATCCTCAAAAAGGCTGCAGCAAAAAGCCAAATACAACCACTTGTACTTAACATGCGTGCTGCATACTCCACAATGTTACGTCATATCAGGCACAGAGAAGACGCTTACCAAGCCATCCTGCATTCTATAAACTGCCTAACAACAACAACAGAAAAAGGCACTGCCATCTCCATAGTGGGAGTAGGAGCTGTCCGGGTAGGCAGCCTTTTTTTCCCCCCTTTGGTCAACTCTGAAGAAAACAAATAAGGCTTATATTTCTGTCTTTTAAGCCCACCTCTCTCAAGGCCTTTACTCTCAATCTTTAAAATTAAAATGCTACAAAAGATCATTCCAACTTAAAAGCCCCACACCTTGTACCAACTGTCCTTCAGGCGTCCCCATGGTTTCCTCTTCTGCAGAATAATGGCCTATCTAGAGCACTAATCTCTAAGAGGTACACACCCACCCTGGGGAAAGAAGGGGGCCATGGGAAGAAATTACTACGATTTATATTTTAAAATCTCATCCTTTTTTTAATTTCAAATTTCCTATACATTGTATAACATACATAAAATACTAGGTTCAGAAAATTATATATAAATATACATTTACTGGTAACCATAATTTTTTAAAATTTTGAGACTACAGATTAAGAAGACAGAAACTAAAATCTGAGTCAGGAAAATTAGGCTCTGACATTAACGTACTCAAATTCTTGTCTCTGCCTCAGTCTTACCATCCATGACATGAACTAAGTCCTTTATACATTTATAAAACTATTATGAGAAATAATAAAATACTTTACAGCATGGTCTGAGCTACACAAAATGAAAAGCATACATGAATGCTACCAATGAGAAATACTCTTAACTTAGCTTGTTAAAACTTTATTCTAAAGTTTAAATAAACTGTTATGAGCTATCAGATCCAATTCTTAGAATTTTAAGGCCTGGCTCCAGCACGTCACTAAATTTGGATCTCAAGAAACATAAAGCACCTTAGTACAATGAGTGCATTCTAGTATTAGAAAGGCTTTTTTAAAAAACTTTTATCATGAAAAAGTTATTACCTATGAAATAAAAATTTTTAATTTAAAAATTACAAAGATGGATTATGTCTAACAACCTTAAACTCTCAAAGCCAGAATCAAAAGATTATATTTACTGTAGATTATAAGGCCTTGAGTATGTATGCTTTTATATAATGCCAGAAAAAAATAATTATCGGCACTTGATAAATTATTGGCACGTCTAATAATTCACCTTTTCTTTTCTTTACTGCTTTAAAACTTGCTGGGTTACCAGTATAGCATCTGGTGATGGTTGAGTAAGGACAGGGATGAGGGTGAGTGAGGTCAGCCAACACTCACATGAAGATGTGAGCAGGACAAATTCCTGTGCAGGTATCTGTATGCTGATGAAGCAATACTGGTTTGAGTTTCTATTAATTAAAATATTACAAGTATT
This sequence comes from Aselliscus stoliczkanus, assembly GCA_033961575.1. NCBI lineage: Eukaryota > Metazoa > Chordata > Mammalia > Chiroptera > Hipposideridae > Aselliscus > Aselliscus stoliczkanus. The sequence goes on from CM066736.1 coordinate 122,654,975, forward strand.
TTCTTGGTTTAAAACCCTACTTTACTTTGTAAATCCTGAATGAATGTCTCCTAACAACCAAGAAGTTTAAAAAAAAGGTTATCTGAAACCAAATCTGTTTATAAGTAACTACAGGAATAAAAGAGCAGAATTTAATTCTGAAAATGATGCCTCCTAAATTACTTGTGTAGGACAGAAAACAATGTTGTCATTTTAAATTGGCTAACATTTTTTAAAGTTTTAAAAACAACAATGACTATCTCTAAGGCATTAGCCACAAGTAAAAAGTACTTAAGATGCTTTTTGCCCATAGGTTAAAATCATTCTATGGTATTAGATCTATAATCTCAATGTAAAAATCTTGCCCACCTCTCTCCTGCCAATCTCACTCCCACTTGCCACCTGAGCCTTATTTTAAAAAATAGCGAGTTTTAAAAATAGCCACCTGGGGCCTGTCCAGTGGCGCGGTGGTTAAGCACTGGCTTGGGAAGCCAGCGGCCCTGGTTCAGGTCCCATATATGAGAGCCAGAGTGATACTGCCCTCAAAAAAACAAAAAAAATTGTTAAAAATAGCCACCTGGAAAAAAAAAAAAAGTAAAGTTCAAGACAGTATTATGGTATAATTCTATTTATTTTAAAATATTTATATATATTATACACATTGAAATACACAGGAAAGTTTAAAAGTAGAATGGGAATAGATAACTTTAATTTTCTACTTTATACATATTTATATTGCTAGAACTACTTTCATATCTCAAATGCACTGCTTTTATATTTTTTAAAGGAAAGGATACCTGTCATCAAATCCTTTGAAATGTTGATAGCTACATAAGGACTAATCGAAATAACGAATGTAAACTACATATTACACCTACTAAAGAAACGTGTAAAATAACCATGCTAAAGTGCCCAGCTTCCAACCTTCAAAAAAAAGGTATCAGAACCCACTCCCACTGGGAGGCACTGATGGGCAAATCCCAAATGCCTTCATTTCCACTCCATTCCAATGCTTAGTATTTCCAAAATAATTCAACCTAACCCAAACCAAAATCAACATGAAACATTCTCAAAACGATACCTCATCACTGTGGCCATTTCAGTAAACTGAAAACTTCTTCAGTAATTTCCTTTCTATGGAATTACACAGCTTACTATATAATATTATGGACACTTAATAGGAGAGGCTCTGAAATCAAACCTGGGCTTTAAATTTAGACTTTATCATTTGCAACCTTGCTACCTATGTGATTCCAAGGAGCCTTCATTTTCTCATCTGTAAAATGGGGGGAGGGCAATAATAGTAAATCCTCAGAATACTGCTATGAGGATTAAAATTAAATGAGATCCGGGCCGGCCGAGTGGCGCGGTGGTTAAGAGATGGCTTGGGATGCCAGCGGCCCCGGTTCAGGTCCCACATATGAGGGCCAGTGACACTGCCCTCAAAAAAAAAAAAAAATTAAATGAGATCCTATAATGTAAAAATACTTACCATTATACATAATAAAATACTAAATGTTAACATAGCGTTATTATTAATATTACAACAATAGATAACCTTAAGGTATGAAAACTGCTCACAACTTGCCAAACATTTAGTCTTATATCTAGCTGTCTATGCTATTTCTCTAAAGTTGGTACATGAACACATAGAAATATTTTCAACCTGAAAGCCCATAATTAAAACTTTTCGTTACTGGGGCCAGCCGAGTGGCTCAGTTGGTTAAGAGCTCGCTCAAGAGTGCAAGCTGAGCTCTGAGCAACAGCAGTTCGATGCCCAGCCAGAGCTCAGCTGCCGCTGAGCTGCCAACAGGTGGCAGGATGGCTCAGCTAAAAAAAAAACACAAAAAAACCCAAAAAACTTTTCATTACCATAACACACCAATACACTTGTGATATTTGTATGTACAAATAGGTACACACACACAAATTCATCAGCATATACTGTCAAGAACTATGCTGTAAACATGTTAAGAGCTTGTCTATTGGCCACGATAATGGTGGTGTTGGCGGGGGGGGGGGGGGGGGGTCCAGATGACAAATTATGATTCTAATTCATATATTTAAAGTTTAAAAAATATTAGCATGACATAACAAGTATCTTAAACCTCAGCTATCTATTAGTGATTAAAAACTCAATTTATGTACTATTTTAGTCTATAAAGTACATTTATGAGAACTCCCTCATCTAATCCTTTTAACGGCATAGTGAAGCAGGCTTCTGCTACTATGCCCATTTTACCACTGGGAAAGCTAAAGCCCAGCAAGGCTGAATTTCCCAAGAGTGCACAGCTAGTGACGGGACTGGTCGTAAAGCCATGTCTTCTGATATCATCATAACTGTTTCACTTATATTGGCCTGGGACATTTCATTTAAAAAAAGACAGAAAATTGTGCTCAGTAATTTAGGTGAGTCAAAAGACTCTATGGGGAATTACACGTCTGCCAGTTTTACTTTCATTTCCTTTTCTTATTTCCAACTTTAGTATTTCAGGAATTAGACAAAATGCATGTAACTATAAAGTGTAGATAAGGAGAACTCATACAAACCTGATATTTCCTGCATTGGCCAATTAATACCAGAAACCATTTTCCCCTTCTATTTAGCCCTTTGTATTAAACTTCTTTGTAACCACCGAACTTATTTCATTTTAATATTAGGTCTTGAAAAGACAAGTTCATAAAAAAATAAATAAATAAAACCATTCACAATGTGGAACCACATCAGACCAGACACATAAATTTGGATAGGTCTAAAAAAAAGTCTATTTAATGTCTAATATACAAATATTAACAAATTTCAGTTCACACTTGGGAGGGGAAAAGGTTAGTATTATAGTGTGTTGGTTTGTTGTGTAAACAAGCACTGAAATAATTACTAGTAAAGACAGAGTTTTCTTAAGTAAACACAGCAGCCCTCAGCAATAATATCTGAGGAACTCTGCACAAGGGGAAAAGCTGGAGTATATACTGGCCAGGCAGGTAAGAAAGACTCTTGATTCTGCATGTGCTCAAAGCTAATAAATCACAACTTCCACTTAGTTTTTTCAATATTCCCAGGTGTTCCTTTCTTTTCTCAAAAAGCTAAAAGTGACCAGCCACGCAGATAAAGACATCCTACATACTTTTCAGAGCCTAAAAGAAGAGTGTCCTAACAGAGAAAACTAATATTAAGGCTTATAATTTTTTTTTTTTTAATCTAACATTTTTAGTATAACTCACAGACCTGAAACTACATTTTCTTTCTGGGGCCGCTCACTGGCCTCCAATACATCAATCCTGTAACCCTGAACTGTGGTGATAGATTGGTTCATGTTTCTAAACACAACAGATTTTTTACGTGTTTACATACACAGTGATGCAAAGAATTTTATTTTCATTAATCAAGTAGTTTGGATATGCGACCAGTGCAAACATTATGAACGAAGAAATTTTCATTATCTTTTGAACTTTCCAAAGTCAACCAAAGGCTGTGGTACAGTGGCAACAAGTAATTAAGAGGCAGAGTTGAATCTGGTCAAAATGCTGCTACTGGCTGGCTGTCTACTTTGGGCATGTATCTGTCACTTAGGGAGAAAATGACATGCAAAGACATTTTATTTACAACTAAAAATTCTAAGGAGTTGCCACATCATTACCATAGGCCAGAAATCTCAAGGTCTTGTTAGAACAGCCTGGGCTTCTGATTAAATAATAATACAAGGAGAGAAGAAAAAATGTGAAGTATGCTATATTTTTTAAATAACAATTAACCACTACTACTGCTTGCTGCTGCACATTCTAAACATTTACTGAGCCTTTATTATGTGCCAGGCACTGTAGCAGGCATTGTCACGAATTTTTAACATTCAATCCCGCAACAACACAGATATTAGCTAATAAAGTATTAGAACCTTCAGGACAGAAATTTAAATTTTATAAATAAAAATATAAACAAATTATTAAATTTCTCTACCTTTCAGATTACGCCTTTATGTATTAAATTTACACTAAAACCAAATTTATTTTCAGAAATCTATCTTCCATTCAAAGGATACTGTGATTCAAGATGTTGACAATTATTACAAAAGAAGCAAAACACCCTGAATTTACATATTGGCACACACAAAAAAAATCCTTCCATCCAAATTTAAAATACTGAATAAACTATCCCCATTCAAGTAAAAGAGAACAGCATATCAAGGATTAAATAATAATAGGCCTCTAATGACCATACTACCAATCAATAATGATGTAATTATAAAAAGACCTATATCATCACAGACAAAAAAATTTACAATTTCTAGGTCAAGTTTTGAATATATATAGACACACATATATGCTATTTTATATGTAAATCTTGGAGTAGCTGATAAACAAAACAAGAAACTAAGGGAAATTAAAACACGAAGGCGTTTCTGAAGACTCACTTTAGGATATCAGCAACATAATAAGTCATGACATTAGCAATCAAACTTTACTTAGCAGCAAGTTCTTGGAGGCTTGGGAAGCTATGTATAAAATGGAGTAGACAAGAGGAAAGTGTTCTCTGTGCTGTATAAATCAACTACAGGTCCCAGCATGCAACGCTCCAATCTGGAGTTAAGCAAAAAAAAAAATCGCAATGCATCCTGGGACTTGTAGTAAGTAAACCACTTCACCCTACCACACTGTAAGTTTCAAGAAAGTCTGAACTATCTGGCACAATTTGACTAGGTCTTATTATCAGGGCCTAGTCAAATTCAGATTTAATTTGTTTGCTCTCTGCTCTGGCAGAGTTTCTTTAGCACATAATGGGAGTAAAAAAAATCAATTAATATTTAGATCAACATTTTCATATTAGAAGAAACTTATACGGGATAAGCATATAAAAAATGCTTAAAAGCACCAAGATTTGATATAATTTAAAAACTATATTTTAAAACAATTTTAAAAACAATTTTCTTAAAAGTTTGGTTGGATCAGTTTCAAAGTGTTCTATCCCCCACCTCCCCACCCCCCAAAAAAATTTTAATTGTTTTATCAAGTTTTCTCTTAACAATCTTTCAAGCTGTTTAATAAATAAGTTTTCTTAAAGAATATTTTCATAAGAAAACATTTCCCATAGTGTTAATACTGCCCGCTAGGAAATATATTTTTATAGTAATACAATACACCTAACACCATCACACACACAAAAAACCACAGTGATACTTAAGTTCCTATTTTGTTAAGTCCTCACTCAAAATTATTGCCCTCCACTCTTACCCCTCATTTCCCACACACACGTGTCTGAAAAGAAAACTTAGAAAAATGTATTCCAACTACAGACCTCTTCTAAAAATACAGGGATTTTTTTTTTTTTAAGCTATCAATAACATGTCCAAACACAAACAGAGAACTCAAAGCTGCGGTTGATGTACATACTGTTTCTACACACACCACTATTTTCTGTAAGAGTGGAGGAGGAGGCTGGGAGAGAACTATATGCAATCTGCATCAGGAGGCCCAATGCAGGTGGTGGGTTATTTTCAGGCAGCAGCACCTTCACAAACATGCTGAGGAATACAGTCTAAGACATTCCTAACAAGAAAAAGATAAGCTGGCAAACAAATTTAACACAATCCAGCTCAAAATCACCTGCAACACATGCTTCTACGTTTCACCATAAAAGTGACAGGCTACTATAGGATCTGAAGCTTCATCAATACAACATACTGTCCATAAGGCCAGAGATAGCAGTTGCCATGGTTACTATCACCCACTTTTATCAGGAAATTATTGTCATGACACTGAAGTTTTTCGTACTGATTTAAAATTTATAAAAAAAATAGTTTAGGGTTCTCACTGTTAACTGAGTGAAAGAATCAACTACAGGTTGATTTGTAAGTATGCTGCTTTAGAGATACACATGGTTAACAATACTTGGATCTGCAGTAGAAAAAAATCAATTCCTTTCTGCTGCTCCTTCTCCTCAAGTACTGACAGTTTGTATTCTCAATGCAGCCAAAACAATAAAACAAAACCCATCTTTTTGGCTTCTATGTTTAAGTTATTTTTCTCCCCTAGGCCCACAGACAGAGTCAAAATAAAACCTAGATCATCAACCTGTTAGGGCCCATCCCCTTCCTATCGCCACATTACCGGTTCACTTTTTTGTCTATCTAAAAGCACAAAAACGTTTCTGTAGATGATCCCAAAATACAGGAAAGAATAGTTTCCTTTAACGAGACCTATTCACTATTTTTTATTTATAAAAGGGGGGGTTCTACCGTGCATTGGTGGTAGAGAAGTGGAGGGGTATTCAAACTGCCAAACAAGTGTCTAGGGTAAGAAGGCATTTGCTTTAGAAAAGCCCAAAGGAGGACTGAACCTCACATATTATCTCTAAAAGGGAATAGTTCACCACCACCCCAGTTTAAGGCTGAATTGATAAGAGAAGTAATATAAAAGTTATTCTTATAAGTCTATTTCAACATCATTACAAAAGATAACTGTTCAAAAATTTGATATACAAATATTACATGAAAGCCTACAAAATATTACAGTGTGTCCACATATATACACAAACACACAAAGAAGAAAACATACGCTTTTTAAGAAATAATTATCTATAATAAATTTAATGCAGTGTTAACAAATTACCTCTTTTAAAAAATAATCTCAAAGCAGCAAAAATGCACACCTGGTAAAGTTAAAGTGATCAGAATATATTGCTATGCTCCTTAAGAACACTTAGAGCCTACAAAAAAGTGCATGTACAAAAGTTCCTGAGAAGTTAACATAAATCATTAATATTTCCCAGCACAGATTAATATGAAGATTCAAACATGTTTCAAGAAATCAGCTCTGAATATAGATATAAAGGAATTCTGTCAAAGGTTAGAGACCTAAAACTTTAATCTCTTCCTTTTGTCCTTTGAATAGTAATTAAATACAAAAGCCTTCAGCAATAAGATACTAAGGATACAAAATTTAAAAGCACATTAACATAACCTTAACTTTGGTATTTCTTCAAGAAAAGCTTTAATACTAAAGCTATCTGTGGGATGGAAAAGTTAATATTACCCTGAGAGGTTTCGTTTTCATCTAAACAGTTAAATATTTTTCTCACTCTTCACAGAAGCAAGTTTCTATGTTTAATTACTAATTGGGGTTATTTCATAAAGAGCAGTCACTTCTAAAATTTAACATATTACACCTTTTGATATGCTCATAAACACAGGGACTCCCAATTATTTATATTTTATTTTATTTTGGTCCAAAATTATGAGCAGAGTCTATTAAGAAAGCCACAACTCAAGGCTCTGAGTTTCAAACTTTTGGGTTATTTTTACACAAAAATATTTCAGTGTACTCCTCTAGATTTGAATAGTCATTTCCTCATAAACCCCTCTAAAACAGAAAAATATGATATACATATGTACCTAATACTAATGCATACCAATATACATCTTTTCACTTTGAAAGAAGTTTGAAAGCTTCAGTTAGAATTTTTCAGAAAGTTAGCAGAATCAATCAAAACAATCAAAACCTTAACCGTGACATCTGTTACTGTGTGTGTAAATAAAAGTCTATAGACAAATCTAGGAATTTAAATATTCACTAAAATCAACTACTATCCCATCAATGGAGAAATGAAGAAAAACTAATAGGGGATACACATCTCACAAGATCTACAAAAAGGAAAAATGATCTTTTTCTTGAATTATGAGAAACTGCCTAGGCAGCATTTTTTAAACAAAGCTTCAAAACTGTAACAAAGAGCTTTTTGGTAACCACAGCAGTATTAAAGAAAAAAAAAACCAAAAACCATAAGGTGTTCAGGGTGCACTTTTCATGCACTCACTTCCCAAAAGATATGGCAAAAGTTAACATTTTAAAGACAGAAGCTTCTGTCCACTATTAATGAATTACCTATCTCAACAACTTAATATCTGCATGACTTCTGACAATTTACAAAGAACTTTCACATGTTATAATCTCATTTCATCTTACTGAGAAAAAAGTACAACATTATGCCTAGAAAACAAAGTTCAAAGCAGGTTCATCAAATTTTCTACACATTTCTAAGTTTTTAAACTTGAATATAAAACTTTACAAGCCCCTACAGTAGCATATTTCCAGTGATAAACCAATTCACCTAACATTAACAAGAGTTTCAAACCACCATGTGCTGTAAATGCTATGAAACTACTTTTATCTTTATGGAATATTGTTAAGTGTTATTAATGGACATATCAGCAGTGACCTATACCCACAGATATAACTTTACTTACAGTTCAAGAATCTCAGTCTTTGGAGGCCAACTAAAATACATCAACCATATATATTTATAAAGTTGAGTGCCTAATAATTTATCTATTAGGATCGCTGTCCATCAATTCAAGAAAAAAATAAACACAAAAAGTCTCAAATTTTCCCCACACAGTAGCTTTCTAAAATCTCAAGTACTCTATATCTTATTTGTATTAATATTATAGGGATGATCACAAAACCTAAAGTCCCAAGTCATACAAACTACTTTTGTTTATAGCCATTCCTCAATAATTTTTTTAAATGTGCAACACCCCACTCACCAATACAAAATCAACTTTTAAAAAAAAAAAAATTCTAACAGCACTCTGTACCTAAGCGCAGCACCCATAAGCTATCCACAATAACAAATCTACTCTGCATATTGTAAGAAGGTAAAGAGCAGTCAAAAATTTCAGTTTCAACTGGCAAACGTAATTTATTAATGGAATTTTTAAATGGACTTACTCAAATCTCTCTGGAACTTTAAGGTGTTAATCCCGTTGCTTAGTTGAAGCTAAGTAGAGCTGTCATTAAGTAGCAAGACCCTGAAAATTCAGTTTGCTTAATCTTGCTGTAGCACCTCCTGCTGGATGTCAATTAGAGCTCTTCATGTAAGCAGAAGAAGAGTGTTTTGTTTCTAAGGCAGCTTCTTCCAGATGATTGAATGGGGACAAGGATAGACCCTTCAAAACTAAAAGAAATAGGGCCCATCCATCACTCATACCTCTTAAAAATAAAATCTGGCCTAGGTAGGAGTCTTTTTAATCTATTACTATCTCAGTTCCATAAAGATCTGCTTGAGTCCAAAGTGTAAAATGCTTTAATAAAGCTTGCAAAATTATCTAAAAACTATGTTTAAAAGCCTTCAAAAGCACTCAAGCAAAAGACTATTATGGCCAGCCAAGCAAAGCCAGTTATACTGCAAATACTATTATGTTAACAAAAGCAAAAGTCTGACAGAAAGAAAAGCACCTGAAGTATTTTTAACATGTTAGCCAAAAGTTTGTGTTTTGAGAATTTTCTGCACTATTACTACACTCTTCACTTAAGGATAGTTATACATCTACACAACTTTTAAGTACAGAATTTATTTTTTTATAAATATGAGTAACTGCACACAAAAATTCCCTCTTTGTCATCAAAAGGTATATCCTGAGATTTTAAAATGCATTCTTCAAACATTTTAAGTAGCCCCTAATGAGCTTGTTTTAAACCCATGATGTAGATCCCATATACAAGTGGAGACAGAAAAAGAGAATAGGAACTTACCAAAATCAAAATGAATAACAGTATTTCCAGTAAAAATGTAGTAACAGTTTCCTACAATACGATGAAACCAAGTAAATTGTGAAACTTAAAAAAAGGGAGGAGGGGGCTAGTCTTCAAAACCAAATGAAACGCTGACCTATTTATTTCTACTGCCCAAACATAAGTGAACACTAAATATAAAACAAACGTCATAAACACTGAAAAGTACACTTAGATGTCTTAGCCCCGATTTCAGTTTCTTTAGCAGGCCCTCAATGAAGCTACAGATGTTGATGAGCATCCTCTATAAAATGAGATATTCAAGCTCCCCGCCCTAAAAAAAAAAAAACCCTATAAAGTGTGCCTGTGAAAAGGCTTCCTTCCTAGAGTGCATAACTACTGAAAAAAAAAAAAAAAAAAACTTCCATCAGCCCAAATTAACCTGATTCTAATATTCAGCTATCAATTATTAATATATAAATGTTCTTCCTTCTCCAACGTCCCCAGCCAAAGCATCATTCTTGACACCTATTTTAACAAACATGCACAACTTGCTCCCCGGCTATGGGACAAATCTTTGAAATCCAAAACACAGCCACAAAGTTCACTGTCAAGGCCAGAGCTGAGGCCCACACACGGCCGGACCTTAACTCACATTTGAAATTCTAGAAAGCCACACATGCAGAGACATCATTTAAAAACAACACAGTGTGGACGTGCAGAGTGAGATCCTCTACTTCAAAACCTAAACAAAGAATATTTCAACATATGACCGGAATATGATGACACCAGATTCACCAATGAAAACAAAACCTGCCTACCACTAGCAGTCGTATCCTCATCTCAACAACTCAACTACTTAGAAATCACTCTCGGCACATCTGCACCCCACAACCGGCGTGTGGCCTTCTCCCGGGGTGCAAGCCACAGACAAAGTTGAAAGGAGACATTCTTCCCCCGGTGCCCAATCTCGATATCAACCCCTCCCCTACCAGGGCCACCTTGCTGCTACCCACCATCGCGAACGTGGTCAGGGGAAAAAAAAAAGAAATCCTAACAGCACCGCTCAGCAGAATAAAGAGACCAAAGAGAGGATGACGAGAAGTGTTGGGAACTGCGTGCACGATGGGGCTGGACCAAACGGAAAGAGTCCCACTCCGCGCGCCCCTCCCCCCGGCGGGGGCGCGGGCGGGGGAGGGGCGGCCGCGGCCCCTCTCGGAGCGGCCTGCCAGCCCCGGCCCGCGCGGGGTCCCGGGGGCGCCCCGCGGCCGCGGGCGGCGGGGGCGAATGCAGGAGGGCCGGCCCTGGGGTGAGGGGTGCAGGCCGACTCTCCGGAATAACAAGTTGCAGAAGAAGAAGAATAAGCGGAATTTCCCCAACGCCGCTCCGGCCACCCAAGACAAATGCACCAACACACACACACACACACACACACACACACACACTTGGGCCCGGCAGCGTCAGCAGCCGCAGCTCTTTTTTTTTTTTAAACCAGATCCCTCAGTCACCAAACAAGATGGTTTTCCAAAAAAAAAAAAAAAAAATTAAATAATCATAATAAAAACTTCCCCCCGACAGCATCCCGGGGAGGGGGGTGGTGATGAAAGAGCCCAAAGGACCATCCCCCCCGGCCGAGGGAAAGCCGAAGGGGGCGGACAAGGCTCCGCGCCCCCCGCCCCCGCCGGCGGCCCCCTCCCCGGCCCCCCGCCGGGACAATGTGACGCCCCCTCCCCGCCACCCCCGGTGCGCCGCCTCTGTCACCCTCTCCGGCCCTGCACTCAGCGCCCAGGCTCCCGAGGCTGCTCATAAACTTACTTCCAATTTATCCTGGGGAGGGGTGGAGGGCAGAAGGGGAGGAAGGGGGGGAGACAAGGTTTTTCCATTGTCTTTTTTTTTAGGGGGGAGGAATAGGAAGGGCACGCAGGGGGGCGCCCCAAAGGGGAAGTTATTGCTCAAATCTCAAGTTGACTGAGGGGTCCTGGCGAGAACACCCCCCCTTTCCCTCCTCCCTCCCACACACCCCTCCCCTCCCCCTACCTCCCCCCCCACAACAAACTCCAAGCAAGCAGCCCCTGTTCCTCCCAGAGACAAACACCAGAGACAAGACAGAGAGAGAAGGAGAGGGGGAAGGGGGGGAGGGAGGGGAAATACAGCTACTCAAGAAAAAAAAGAGAGAGAGAGAGGAGAGTGAGGAGAAGAGAGAATGGAAAAGCTGGGATACTGCACCCTCCTGCTGCTGGCTGGCTGTCCCCCCTGGCAGCTGGAGGCAGGAACTCTGAGCAGGAGAAGCAGGAGGAGGAGGAGGAGGGAACTCTTCTTCATGGGGAGGGAGGGAAGAAGCTGGAGCTGCTGCTGCTGCTTCTGCTGCTGCTCTGGGCCTCTCGCACTTTTTAGATATTAGTGTGTTAAGATGGTAGGTTGTTCCCTTCTCCCTCCTCCTCCTCCTCCTCTCCTCTCTCTCACTCTCTCACTCTCTCTCTCCCTCTCTCTCTCTCTGGGCTGTTTCTTTCCTCCTCTTCCCCAGGCAAAGGGGGGGTGGGGAGGAGGGGGTGGGGGGAGGAACTGGATCCTCCTCCTCCTCCAGGAGGGACACACACAGGCCCCGGGCCAGAATAGGAGGGGGGGGAATCAGAGCAGCAGGAGAGAAACTGTGGGAGACAAACAAGCCCAACTCTTCATCCTCCTCCTCCTCGCAGCAGCAGCAGCGAGCACCACCAGCCCATTCACCACCCGGCCCCGGGCCGCAGCACCTCCGCCGCCTCAGCCCGGGGATCCCTCCGCCCAGGCCCAGACACACTCGCCCGCGCGGGAGCCCGCCGCGCGGCCCCGCCGGCCCGCTGCCGCCGCCGCCGTGCGCGCCCCCGCCGCTCCCGAGAGCCGGGCGAAAGGGACTGGGGCTGGGAAAGCGGGGACGAGGGCGGGGGTGGGGGTGGAGAAGGCGCCGGGGTAGAGGGGCACGGCGGGGAGGGAGGGGGCCGCCGAGCGGAGTGGCACGGCGGCCGGCCCGGGCCCCAGCCCCTCTGCCCGCGGCTCCCGGGACACACGCGGGCCCCCCCCCGGGGGCGACGGGGCGGGGGCGGGGGGAGCGGCGGCGCTCGGGCGGGCGGACTACTTGACGTGTCGGTGCGGCGAATTTATTTCACTTTGCCTAAGGAACGGGGTGTGCTGCGGCCCCCATTGCCTAGGGAAAAAACCCGGATGTAAAGTGAGTGAAACTAAACTAGAGTGAAGTAGGGCAGCAGCAGCCAAACTCCAGTGCAGCGGCGGTGATGGGGCTGAGCACCGAGCGGCGGCGGCCAAACTCGGATGCCGCCGCAATGATGGGCCGGTGCAGCGCTGCAGCTCGGCTCCCTTGCAGCTGCAGCCGAGGCGAGGCCGGAGCTCGCTGCGGCCCCCCCAACTCCGCGGCCGGAGCCCAACTACCCCTCCCGCCGCCAGGAGCAGCCAAGGGGCTCCGGAGCGGCCCCAACTCCCTCCAGTGCAACAGCAGTTTTAAGGGGGGAATAAAGCCGCGAGGCCAGGAGCGGAGAGAAGCAACGGGGAAGCACTGCAATGGGGGAGCGTGGTCCAGGCAACAGGAGAAAGATGCAACCTCAAGTCGTATGCAACATGCAATCCCCGGCCGCTGCTCCGCCCGCTCCCTCCCCTCGCCACCCCGCCCCCTTTCCAAATAACTACCCTTGAACCACTTTATTAGCTGTACTTAGTCCCACACTCGCTTTGGGGAGGGGCCGGGACCGGGGTTCTTCGCTCACCTTTATTTATTGCTGCTTTCTCCCCCCTCTCCATGTTTTTTATTCCTAAGTTCTTTTGTTCTAAGGGGGGATGATGGCATTTACTTTTATGCTTTGTGTAGCAGGGCAATCACTGGGAATCGGCCACGTATAATCTGGCGGTTTGTCATATTTTATTAGTGAAAGTATTTTATGCCTATTCTACCTCCAAGGACTGTAACATGGAGAACTGCAGGGAGGAAAAAAACATCAGAAGAATTCTTGTTTTCAGAGATTTCTTGGCGGGGCGGGGGAGGGCTCTTTTTTTTTTTTTTTTTTGGAGGGGTTTATTTAGATATTTTAATCGATAATTTTGAACTTAAAGCTTAATGTTTTTGTATAGATATACTACTGGATTCTAAAATAACCTACACACACACACACACACACACACACACACACACACACACAAGTCCAACATTCTAAATTTAAAAAAAATAAAAATCCCTACTGGACAGAGAGATCTGTCCTGTGCAGCACGCTAGACTTAACATAGTGTTGGCCTTCGAATGTTAAATAACAATAAACCTCAACCTCAACTGAATACAAATGGGGGGTGGCGGTGGTTTTGTTTTTAAGGCTCAGCACTTTTGTAGCATCTGCCACTACGCATTTTCCTGGCATTGATTAGCCATGCAACTCCCATAGGCATGAAGTCCAGTTTTTGCAGATAAAGAGCAACAGTGGTGAGATGATTTGCCCAAAGTCAAACTCAGTCATTGGCAGAACCCAAATAGACTTGAACTCTATTTGTTACAAGTCTCATCTTTTCCATTAAATAATATTTTCCTCCAAGAAGTAAGCAGTCTTTAAAAATAAATAGATGTTCTTTTACCTTGTTATGTATCTCCACCAGAGGTGCTTTGAGATCCTTGGATGTGAAGGTATTTGCTTACTTATGTGACCTGCAAAATTAAGTTTAGTTTCCCAAAACATAAACAAGTTTTTAGAATTCTGATTTCATAAAGCTAAAAAATAAAAGTATAGGCTTTATTTTACATGTGTAGGCCATTTTGTACTTTGAGCTTTATGTTAAAAAAAAAAAAATTCACAGCAGAGAAAGTGTATGAGTTTGAGAGCGAAAATGAAAGTCCCTATAAATGATTCAAGAAGCTTGGATGAACTCATAATGTTTGTGAAACTAAACCCATAACACAGTCAAGATGAATAACGGAAGGCCAGTTTGGGTAGTAAGACCCAGCTTTACCACCCAGAGATACCTCTAATGTATTTAGAAGATGAGTAAGGGAGGCAGACTTTCAAGCTGGACTGACTAGGCACTGGAATCATAACCTAATGGTGTCATTTCAAATCAGCACAGGCTGTCAAAATTTTTTCTGACCAAGACTGCCTTACTGTTCTTTCTGAAAAAACAAAAGTTGAGAAATTTTCAGTATTTCATTGAAAAATCAGAAGCTCAAATTGCACCCTAATGTGTAAATGCCATAGAACAGGGGTCAGCAAACTATTTGCTATAAAAGCCCAGATCTTAGCACATATCTTAGACTTTGCAGACCATCCTGTTTCTGTCACAACTTCTCAACTCTCTGCGGCTGTGGCACAAAAGCAGCCATAGAAAATACGTAAACAAATGAGACTGGCTGTGTTCTAAAAAAACTTTTATTTGTGGGCCTTGACATTAGAATTTTATATACTTTTCAAGAATTACAAAATATTCTTTTAATTTTTTCAACCATTGAAAAAAGTGAAAACGTTCTTAGCTCCTGGGCCTCACAAAACCAGGGGATAGGCAGGGTTGGGCCCAAAGGCTGATGTTTAATTACCCAGCCTTTGGAAGACTAATGTTGATTGAAACCACTGAACTTCTTTTTTAAAGATTTTATTAGGGAATTGGGGGAGGGGAACAGACAAGTTGCTGTCCTTTTTTGTTCTTCAGTCTAGTTGTGGAGGATGTTGCTTCACTGGCCCATGTTGGTATCATCATTGTGCTCTTCCTGCGTGAGGCAGTTGCTTGCCGGCCTCTGGACGGTCACTCACGGCAGCTCTTGGCAGCTCACGCTGGCTGCCAGCTGCTCACGCTTAGCTATAGAGGACAGTGGCACTGGCCCTCATATGTTGGATCTGAACCGGGGCTCTGCTGCTCAGAGCTGGCATCCTAACCAAGCCAGCTCCTAACCAATGCGCCACTCTGCCAGCCCACCGTTGAACCTCTTGTACCAGAGATTGCTTGGTTATTAAGATGTTTGTATAGCAATCACAAATCAGTGTCATGCAAAATCAAGTTTTAGATATTTATACTTAATTAAAATGTTTTAACCAAATAATTGTCTGAACATTCCTATAACTAAAAAACTGTGGAAAAGAATACTCTCGCTTATGATTTCATTAATAGATCACATTTCCATTGACATACTCATTTCTTCCCTCTTAAGGTGGTGAAGAGAAGTGGAACCAAGCGGACCTGGATTTTGACACCTAAGAAGTATCACCCAAGGGCCAGCCGAGTGGCTCAGTTAGTTAAGAGCTTGCTCAAGAGTGTGAGCTGAGCTCTGAGCAACAGCGGTTCGATGCCCAGCCAGAGCTGAGCAGCCGCTGAGCTGCCAACAGGTAGCAGGATGGCTCAGCTAAAGAAAAAAAGAAGTATCACCCTTTTTTACCTAAGGCACCTTGAGCAAGTTACTTAACCTCTCATAGCCTCAGTTTCCCTATCTTGTAAAATGCAGCTATTAATACCTACTTGGTAGGGCTATTGAGAAGATTGAATGAAACAATTCATGTCAAGTGCTTACTTAGCACTGCCTGGGACTGCATAACACATCCTTCCCTGTATCCTTAAATTCATTTTGTGAGTTGACATAACTGGAGAAGGTGAACTTGTGGACTTCCAAGATCTTTTCCATGCACATGTGGCATATAGGGTCCCAGGAGTCTTGCGGTGATTCAAGTTTGTGGGGTTGGTATTGTGATATATTTTGGTCTTTCTCGAGCTCTAAACATGCCTGTCATGGGCACTCAGACATGCACTTAGGCCTTCTAAACCTGGTATTTCTCATACGGAAGGTACCTGGTAGGATTTCTGAACGGACTAAGCGGCATAAATGCTAAAGAATAAAAAGATAATGATTAGTATAAATTAGTGAAAATCCCAGAAATAAGCTGTAAATTGAAAGTGTATCATCAGAAGCTTCTTTGGGGTAAATCATTCAACTTTTGGTCATGAATGACATAATAATAATAGCAAGTGCACAATAACTTAGAATTGTTCTCCTACCACCTAGTTACCCACCCCCCAAAATCATTTACTATCCATCAAAACCCTGCTGAGCAAAGTTAAAACTCAAATTTTGAATGTTATTAAATATTAAATATTTTAATTTTTATAAAAGTAGTCCAATCTGTCAGTGTTACCCTGTGTATTCCTGCCTTCCATTCCACGCTTCAAGAGGTCATCCAGAGTCCAAGATTAGAAAAATACCTACAATTTTCTTCTTGTATTTTTATGGTTTCTATTTTTTACATTTACCTCATTGTGATGTGGTGTGTGTGTGTGCTGGAAAATAGGAGCTAGGAACCTAATTAACTTATTTGATAGAAAATATTTAATTTGTATTGGGATTCTATTGGATAATGTAAAATGTCATTCAAAATAATAAAACAGCTAGCTCTCGATAAGAACTATCAGTCCAATGCAGAGATACCGTAAATATAGAACAATATATAATAGGCATTCTATATTATAGTATTATATGGAGGCTTTATGTATTATAATAGAAAATAAATAAAGACGTTTCTTCTAAATTTTCTCACATTTTTGTAGTAGCGTTCACACTATACCCATGGATATTAAGGTATTTTTGTACTTGTATTTGTATAGGATTGTTTCTGATATTCTGAAATTTGACAGTATTTCAAACAAAGTAGTGAACAACATCCCCACCCCCCTCAAAGAACTCATTGAACAGCTTTCTCATGCAGCTCCCCTGCCTGTGCTTTGCTTAACCACTGTCTTTTTTTCTACTCCAGGCTGAAAAGTAACCCCGTTATCTTTTAAAAGGTCAGCTTAAAGAAGATTTGAACTCTCTCTGAAAACCTAATGGTCCCACTTCTTCACTGAGGCAGGGAGGTAACTATTAGAGTTAATCAAGCCTTCTTTTCTAATTCTTATTGGGCTGGAATAAATGATAACCTGGCTTGTACCAACAAAGTGCTTAAATAAGTAGAGGAGACATATCAATGTGATTTTTAAAGAATTATGACAGAAAATCCCCGGTGACTAGCAGAACTTGAATGTATGAGTTCTTTCTCCCCACTGTCTCGATGGTTTCTAATCTTTTAAATATCTTCATTTTAACTGTCCTGTGTATGCATGTATGGTAAGGTAAAATCATAATTGGAAATGGGTCAGGCAACTTGTAAATAAATAAATATTGGTGGATAAGCAGTCAACTCTCTGGAGAATACCTTCACTTTCATTACTTTGCAGTAATCTCCAAGCTCAGTTTAATCTTAAACAACTTCAGGGGTGGGTGTGTGTTTAAAAGAATTAACGAGCCCACGGTTTCTCAACCTTGGCACTATTAACATTTGGGACCAGATAATTTTTTGTTGTGTGGGGGCATGGTAGGATATTTAGAAGCATCCCTGGCCTCTACCCACTAGATGGATGCCAGTAGCACCTCCCCACTTTTTTGACAGCCAAAAATCTCTCCAGACATTGCCAGATGCTGTGTTGTGTGTATGTGTGTGTGTTTGGGGGGGAAGCGGTAGGAGGGAGGAGGGTAACATTGTCTGTAGGTGCGGGCGGGGGGGGGGGGTTGGAGAACCACTGAGTTAGACCAAACACCATCGATAGATTGAACTGTGTATTGGTGTGTATTTCACTCTGCCCTCCACAGAAACGGATCCCAATTCCTTTTCCAAAAGTAACTGATGATGTAGATCAGCGGGCTTAAGCTGGACCTGTTGTTAAAATCTAAAATGGCTGCAATTAGAGCTGTAGAAATGTCTGCCTTAAAGCTCCTGAGCTGCTAAAAGTATCACAGGGAGTGTCTCCAAGACTGGGGATGTTAAAAGACTTTTATCATCTTGTTATTTGCACCTTTAGCTTATCTGTTACCAACATAAATAAATTGTATTGTGGGCCTGAGCAATGACATTATCTAGAGGAAGGCATTCCCAGATTTGGAGTCCAAGAACCTGAGCTTGGGTTTGGTCTCTGAAAATGTCTAGCTAATCACTTCATCTCTCTGGGCCTAGTTCTTGTCCAAAATCGGGAAAACAGCAATGCTTAATCCAGTGCATTGTTGTGAGGTCCAAGCTTCTAATGGGAAATAACAGGGTTTATTCTTGAGGAATTAGGAACTTTGGAATCATATAGTCCTGAGTTGACCCTGGGCAAAGGATATGCACTATTGTAAGCTGCAGTTTCCTTATGTGCAAAATGCAGAAATAATCATATGATTTCATAGTGTTGTTATGGAGGTTAAATGAGATAATGTATATTAGACATGCTGTATAAATATTATTGGTCTTTGGTAAATTGCATTACATTGTATAAATACATATTTTATTGTTATTTCTTTTCTGTCAGCATTAAAACCTGGAAATCTGAATAAGTTAATACACCTATATGAGTAAAACCCTGTTATGAACATGTTACATCCCAAATTCCAACCAAGTGAAAGCAGCTTTAAACTAGAGTGCAACCTTTTATCTTCCAAGTTAAATTAGTTAGGGCACAGGTTTGTTGCAACAACATAAGTTTCTCCTCCCCTTATTGAAATAATGTTCTAATAAGATTTTTACAACCTCTGTATCACATAAAACACGTGAGGTCAGGCATAGCATGCCCAGCTAGCACAATGTACATCCAGCCCTGAACATTTAAATCTGACCAGGTGCTGTTGCCAAATTCACCTTCCCCAAAAGCATTGGCAAATTGCATTGCAGTCCTTAAATGGGGGGCAGGTAGGTGTTTTCTGAGTTAAAATATAAATAAGGGGACCTGAGGGTATCTTTTATACAAACTTTTTAATTATAACACTCATACAGAGAAATGCACAAATCACAAGTTGTACAATTCATTAAATTTTCACAAAGTGAACACACCTATGTAATCATCGAATGTTTTTAAAAGTTAGGGACTTCTGTAATAAATGTGTTTTTTATCATTAAGAGGGTAAAATAAGGTTATAGTGAATTTGAAAGAAAGCAGTGGAGATTGCCCAGACAAAATAGCAACTGGCTTTGCTGCGCAGCTGTGATTTTGAGCTATCAAATGAAAATAATTGCAAAATGATACATTGCCAAAAGTCCTATCATGATCTACTACTTGATATGTGATTCTGGAAAATTAACTCCAAGTGCCTCAGTCTTCTCATCTGTTAAATGGGGATAATAGAATTGTAATTAGGATTAGATGAAATAATACCTACAAAGGTTTGGATGAGTTCTAGCACATAAACTCTCAAAAAGTATAAATTAGTATCCATTTAGAATGATGTCCCAAAGGACCATAGGGAGGAAGTTATGGAGATCTAAAGAATTCCTTTAGAAAAAAGGGAAATTTCACACAGAAGGGGAGCTGGATCAGAATAGCTAAGGGATGCTATCACTGAGGCCTGGGACCAGCAAAGAGGATCCGTCTGTGGTAAAGGCTAGAGAATGAAGCCTGAGAGAAAGCAGGGTACCTGGAGTTGGCAAACATGGTGATGAATCAAGAACTTGTAAAGACAGTACACTTCTGAACAGAAAGCCAAAGAGTTGTGCCCAGCATCTGAACAGGACATGACCTGATTTTGCACAGACCAGAGTAAGGTCTAGGAGTGATTGTTTGGGCAGGGCCTAGAGAGAAGAACGAGCCAAGCAGCCATAGGAATCATAATCCCAGGGTTCAGAGCCCTGAAAGCCCTGTGCACTGAAGGAACAGGACTTGTTTAAGGCTTTAACAAAGGACAAGGGACTAGAACATCTTAGAGCTTAGGAATGACCTCAAATGTGTATCTTTAGGTCTGGCATTCCTTCATACTGAAATAAGGTGTAATTATGCACTTGAATCAACTTGGATCTTGAATAAGACAGAGATAAATACTAAAGAAGAAAAGAATGGAGGCAGCCTGAGTCTCACAGCCTAGACATGGCAGAGAAATCTCTCTTTCTGGATGATGGCAAGAAGAAGTTACTCCAAATCCAGCCAGCAGTCAGATTTGTCACAGCTTCATTATCTCAATCTTGTAAATGACTTATCATTGCTCTAAGGGTCTTTGAAAGGAGGCAATTTGGTTTCTTTTTCCTTGATTGGTAGTAGGAGATACATCAGTGTATAAGATGCAGCAGGGCAATTTTGGTGAATAAATATGACCCAGTTTTCTTTCATGAAACATCTGTCACTGATGGATAAAGGGTAGGAAATAACCAAGCCTGGCACATCTGTGGCCTGTGGGTTTCTGAGAGCCAGAGCTTGGCCTCAGAATCCTTCTCAACACAGTGCACCAGGCAGGCATTACCAACTGGAGCTTGCTCAAGATAGAAATCCATTTTGTCATACCTGAACTTACCCATCATCCCTTGTTATAATTCGTGCACCTATCTATCCTATCCACTTCTCCCAAAGCCCAATGCAAAGGGTATCAGATATGAAATTTGCCTGAATTCAACCCTGCATATTTAACTTAAGCCTTGCATAGGTAACAATTGACTCTCTATTTAGGGACTTGTTCTCATATTCCTGAGTTTATAACTGATTTATGACCTATAAATAGTCACATCAGCCTCATTGCTGAATAATTTACATACTGAGGTCATGCTCTCTGGATGAACCTGACACCCATTAGTGTTAAACTAATCAGTCATGTGCACCCAAGCTAGAAAACATGGAGATCCACACCCCAAAGTGGTGGGAGTGGACAAACAGAAGGCCTAGATATTTTCCCCCTCCTTTCAACCCTATCTAGCCAGTCTTTCTCTTTAGCTTCGTTTTCTTCATCTCTAAAATGGAACAGTATTTTCCCATAGGTGGCAACATTAGGAGAACTATTAATAAATGTTTCGAAGGCTCTCAGAACTCAAAAACTTCAGACTTGAACTGTTATTTCTGTAGCTATAGCCATCTTTGATGAAAGCCATCATGATGAAAGAGGTTGATCGTTTTGTGTGTTACACCTCAACACGTAAATAAGCCAGATTTCTACTGCACTATGAAGTTGATGAAATGGGAGAGAGGCTGTTTACAACTTTGGGGTATAGTCCGTGTTGTTCCCACCTGTAAAATGGACACACCATGCTGCTCATTACCCTCTCTCTGCCTGCAGAGAACTGATGAGATTAAGCTGCAAACGACTGAGTGTACTGAAAATTGGTATTCCACATGAAAGAAAGAGGAAATAATTAAATTTTAATTGAAAATAACACGAATCCTACCATCTCGGTATCTGGGTTGGTGAATGAAACCAAAAGTGTTAGTGGGTTAGGGACTTTGGGCTAAGAATTACATTGGTGGATATGGAGATAATACAGAGAAGTAGGGACCTGAAACATGTTCTCCTAACATTGACAGTGAGAATTTAAAAATAAGAAGCATTTTCCAATAGCCCCTGGGGACTTTTGAATTCCAGAAGGTGCAGAGGTTATGTGTCTCCGAGTCACAAACACTTTATTTTAATATTACTTCCTCAATTAGCATCAGCACAAACTTATTATTTTTCCAAGTACATTGTATTGTCGCTGTTCATGTAATAGAAAAGAAAAACTCATTCCAATTCCAATCTGGATGAATTTACATTTCCTTTGATAAACGTCACTGGGTTGATGGGAACAGACCCATTCCAAGCTGAAATGCTAGAACCTAAGCTTTGTGACTAACTGTGCCTAAAGACAGCTCATTTCATCCTGGAGTGTTCTTGCCTCAACAGTCTAGGCAAAACCAAAAAGATCATAGAGCAAAACCAACTGAGAGTCTGACAACATTAACACAGTGATTTTATGTTCATCTGTTATTGGACCCTAAGTCAATTTACAAAAATGTTTTAAGGAAAAATGTTTTGGCTGAGTAATTGTGAATAACCAGAAAAGGCAAGCAAACAAATAAACAAAATATGATAGCAGGCAATACAAGTGGGCCCTGCTTCCGGTTGCATTCTAGATCTAATTTTTAAAATTAAAGTTTCTCATTTTTTTAATTTTACCAAATTTACAATTTCAGAAGAAATTTACCTTAATTGCAAATTGGATTTCCACTGAATATAGTTCCCAAAGCTTTAAATCTGAATTGCTCTGCCTTTTCAGGGGCACTTAGCTATTTGACACATCGGGGTGTCTTAAATTTCTGTGAACTGGGAATCCAGGTCCCAGTTCTGCTCCTCACTAGCCATACACTTGAAAAAGTCACTAGCTTAACAGATTTTAGTTTTTTCATCTTTAACACAAAAATATGTGTATCTCAGAGTGCTAGCATAGTGAGGGGATTTAAAACAGGGATCCCTAAAATTTTCCTGAGTTTTTTTCCATGAAGACTTGCTGTTAATAATTAACAGTAAAGGGGCCGGCTGAGTGGCGCGGTGGTTAGGAGCTGGCCTGGGAAGCCAGTGGCCCCGGTTCGGTCCCACATATGAGGGCCAGTGACACTGCCCTCAATAAATAAATAAATAAATAAATAAATAAATAAATAAATAAATAAAATAATAATTAACAGTAAAAATAACAGCTTCCATTTACCAAGCATTCGGGGCCAGATATTTGGCCCAGACTTAGATTTTTATAGTAAGAAAACTGAGGTACAGGGTGTTATGTAAATTGCCTAAAGTCATGTAAGTAGTAAACAGATTCCTCCTCATATTCAGGTTCTGCTTTTTAATGGGAATTCCATGAGCCACAGGAAAGATGGGGTAGTGCCAGGCGAAGGGATGAATCAGGCAAGGCTTTCAAAAGGATGAATGGACCCTGAGACAAGGGTCTCCAAAGAAGGGCAACTTACCTTCTCTTTGGCAAAAAAAGAGAAGCAAGTCTCTAGCCCACCTAGGAAGACACAGGATATGATGGAAAATGTGAGATTTGGAGTCAGAAAGGCCTGGGTATGAATCTTGGCTAAGTTACCCCTTACCTGAAGGGCCTTGGACAGGTTATTTATCCACTCTTTGCCACATTTTTCTATCTGTGAAATGGAGAAAATAATACCCGCAGAGTTGTTTCAGCGGTTAGAAATGTAAATTGTCCTTTAAGAGCTCACTCAAGAGTGCAGGCTGAGCTCTGAGCAACAGCAGTTCGATGCCCAGCCTGAGCTCAGCTGCCGCTAAGCTGCCAACAGGTGACAGGATGGCTCAGCTAGAAAAAAAAAAAAGAAATGTAAAGTGTCTTGCACAGAGTAGGCATACAATATGTGGCAGGAAAATATCATATCCTTTCATAAATACCTTGGCAGCATTTCCCAAAGTGTGTTGTTAATAAGCGTTAGGTAATAAAAAAAGAAAAAAAAAGGAAAGGTAAAACTTTAAATGAGGGCATGGTTAAGCAGTCAAGTAAATCTGGGAGATGCTGTTAAGCAAAGTTAAACTGTTTTTTCTTTACTGCAGGACTTCTCAGAGCCTTTACATTGTGAAGATGTAATAGGCCTCTCCAAGAGGAGGCATTTTCCCAATTTATTTGATTATATAGCCTCATTTTTTTTTTTTTTTATGGAGCATCTTACAGGACTGGTATTCTTTTTTTTTTTTTTAAGATTTTATTGTGGAATTGGGGAGGGGGAACAGCGTTGGGGAATCGGGGAAGGGGAACAGACAAGTTGCTCTCTTTTTGTTCTTCAGTCTAGTTGCGGAGGATGTTGCTTCACTGGCCCATGTTGGTATCATCATTGCGCTCCTCCCGGATGAGGCAGATTGGTCGCCGGCCTCTGGATGTCGCTCACCGCGGCTATTGGCAGCTGATGCTGGCTGCCAGCTGCAAACGCTGGCTGGCCGGCCACTCACTGTAACCTATGGCAGCCCACTGCAGCAGGGGCTGCAGCCTACACTGTCTCCGGGGCTCGCGCAGCCCAGTTCCATGTGGAGCTATTGTTAGCTGTAGAGGGCAGTGTCACTGGCCCTCATATGTGGGATCCGAACCGGGGCCGCTGGCATCCCAAAACCAGCTCTTAACCAATGCGCCACTCAGCCAGCCCAGGACTGCTATTCTTGGGAACATGTTAGGAAGCACTGGTCTGGTGAGTTTAGGAAGAAAAAGCCGGGTTCCTCAGGTCCAGTCGTGATGTATTTGCCATTTTGTGGTACCTCTGGCGCCGTCTCTCATCTCTATTTCTCTCTAAAGTAGGACTTCTCCTTTTTACAAATGTCACAGAGTGATACTCTAAAGAGTGATGTCCAGCATCCATCCAAGTGAAAAATTTCAGCTCCCAACAGTACCAAGTAACATCCACAAAGCAAAGCAAACCAAGCAAGGCCAGCGGGGCCAAAGCATTATTGGGCCTCTCAGGATGGCAGGACATTGCTCCTTCTTCTGTCCAGCCCCAGTAGCTTAAAAAGTGCAGGTTACTCCACAGACCACCAGAAGGCACCAGCATGGAGAAAAGCGGCCCAGAAAGTAAGAGGCCAGCCCATCCAGAGTGGCCCTCCTTATGCACTTGTCAAAGGCCAGCCCAGACCAAGGAGAGGGAAAGAATTAAACAGAGGATCAGCTTTTTATTTTCATGTAAAAAGCACTTGCCCTCAGGTTATAAATGTTATTGCATTTGTGTAGCACTTTACTGCTGCCTTCGCTTGCAAGCATCACAGGATCCCAGTGGCAGTACTTTTATAACCCTTGATCAATAGCTTATTTCTATCGCCTTCAGTCCCAGCTGCCAATCCGTTCTGTATAATGTGGGAGGCAGACTTTTCTGCTCTCCAGCTGTACATGTTATGAATGTAAACTGTGCAAGTAACATATGTATGTGTGTGTGTGTGCATTGAGTGGGGGACATGGGAACTTGGAACAAGGAATGACAAAAATGGGCCCCTTGTTCTGGGAGACTACCACAAAACTGGGAGTTTTCTCACTATTCTCTCTCCTTTCCTCCCCTCACCTCCCCTCCCCTCCCCTGCCCTCTCTGAAACACATGCTTGGTACTGTATGGTGGGTCAAGAGAAATGAGACAGTTTCTCTCATGTTTATGTGTTTTTGTTTTACATACTGGGGGCCCAAAAGAAATGTATACACGTGACTTGTATTCATCTTTTTGTTATCGGTATATATTATTACAATTTTAACACAGTTTTTTCCTTTCTTAAAATGTGTATACATTTTTTTGGCACCCATATATATTGGGGGGTGGTGAAAGGTGGTATAGAAAGATGTAAGTTCCAAGAAAGAAAGGGCTATGGCTGTCTTGTTATCACCCCCTGTATTCCCAGCACCTAGAGGGAACCTAGCACAAAATAGGTGCTCAGGAAATATTTGTGGGCTAAATGAATGAAATCTGGTTAGCCATGGCAGGGGAGAAAAGAGTCCTGGAACATTCTCTGGAGCTGCCTGGGCAAAGATCAAAGGACAAAGACTTTTTTTTATGTTGCCAGCAGCACTGGGGACCACAAACAGCTACTGCATGTCTGCTTTATTTAAGGCTCACTGCTAGGCACCTCGGGAACTGTCGAGAAATAAGATCACTGAGACTTACCAGCTTCTGCTGGCCTATTTTTCCATGGAGCCGAGTCAGCCAGGCAACCCCTTAGAGGACAGATACCTCACCTCGCTTTCTTCCCCCCACCTCAGAAGCCAGTTTTAGGACCAACCCATGCTAGGAGAGGCCTTGAAGGAAGACCCCAAGGCTCCCCAGCATTCTCCAGCACCAGGAAACTGACTCTGATGCGCAGTAAGGCAGCCAGGCCTGCCCTTGTCTGAACCTGTGTCCTTGAGACTCAGCCAAACCTCTCCTGGCTTGGCGGAGGGATGTTGAGGTGACATTCTTCTCCCTGCCACTCAGCATCTTTTAAACAATCCTCCTCCACCTTGGGAGAATACGCATGAACTCATTGCAGACTAGGGCCATGAAAGATGAAAATTCCTTTTATCCCTGGGAGGGGAATTCATCGCAAGTGAGAAAACACACCTCCTGTGAAAAGGAAGGATCTGGGATGCCTGCAAGTTGTTTCTGGTGAAGTTTTTTTTTTTTTGGTTGACAGTGGGAGAAATCCACATCAGGCGGACTTAGTGAAAGAGGGACCTTGTAGAGGGTGTCTCTAGGGGCGGGGTTGGTGGGCTACGAAGAACCTGGCTGGGAGCCCTGGAAAAGGTGGGAAGGAGGAGCCCCTGCTCCTGGTGTCTGCCTGCTGCCAGCTGCACTGGCTTCCTCCTCCTCCCGGCTCAGCCCGGAGTTCACAGCCTCGGGGGGCATATGGCGGGAGGGGAGCAGGAGGTTGGCACAGACCCTTTTGGCTCTGGACCACACCGCCTGTAGTGCACCGTGAATTAATATTTTTAATAAATCCTGTAATTATCTTGTGAACAGAACATTTTTGTGGCACTATATTTTGTTGGTGTTAAAAGCATTAATTTGTTCAATATAAACATTAAAAACATACCATCGTTTTTGTAACCTTGTTTCTTTCTTAATGCACCAGGAGCCTCACAAAATACAAGTGGGATCTAAGGCTCCAACGAGGAGGTGCCCTCTGCCACAAACTTGGCCAGCCCTACTGCAGCCAGCTCTCAGACCCAGTTCCAAATGTCTAGGAGACAGACTCTGCCCTGCTTGGCTTGGGGCAGAGGTTCACCCGGGCACAGTCGACTGTGATAATTGTACGCCCCCCTTTTGGAGGCAGAGGAGAAGGGGTCGTGATGGGCTGGACAGACGCCCCACAATGTATCTACTATACCATCTTGTTCATGGGCTCACCCTACCCTACACACATGCCCAGATGTTGCAAGTCTCCAGCTGGATGAGCAGAGGAGCCCAGGGACTGTGGAACCGCGGGGAGCGGGCTTACCTTGCAGCTCAACTTTTACAAGCGTGTATGACCCTGCTCTCCCCCCATCTTGTCTTTCTAGTACATTGCCATTTTCCTTGACCCTGATATTTTTTCTTTACTTGTAATTTACTGTTTTATCACTTCTTTTAAGTCAAAATCCTTTGTGGCCGCACAAGAGACAAAAATATGAAATAATGTCACCGTTTGTGTTTAATGTTATCAAATCAACACACTTCGTGTAGTTGTCTCAGGATTCTAGCAGTCCTCCAAGAGAGCTTGGTCCAAGTTAGCCTTGGTTTTCCTTCCTTCCTTCCTTCCTTCCTTCCTTCCTTCCTTCCTTCCTTCCTTCCTTCCTTCCTTCTTTCCTTCCTTCCTTCCTTCCTGTCTCCCTCCCTCCCTCCCTCCTTCCCTCACTCCCTCATTTCTTTTTTCCTTCCTTCTTCCCTCCCTTCCTCCCTCCTTTCTTTCCTTCTTTCCTTCTTTCCTTCCATCTTTCTATCTTCCTTCCTTTTATCTAAGAGTAACATTTTTTGGTAGATGCAATACAAATATCTTTTTAAAAATATTTTTAAGCAGGGAAGTATGACCAATGAAATAAAAATCATTCAAATTCCCTCTGCACAGCCCCACACGCCCCCACCCCACTCACATTTTGGTGTACAACTTTCCAGGTAATTCACAATAAAATTAGCTCCATTCTTAGCCTTACAATAATATTGACTTGTATCCTGTTTTTAAACCTAGCAATATATCATATGTTTCTTTTCACATCATTGCATATTATTCTGGAAACATTTGATTTCCTAAACTGAAATCAACTTTTTTACAAAATATTCATCCAATACAAAGAAATAAAGGTTCCCTCACAATACCACTTCCTAAGGATAATTACTATTATTAAAAAAGAAAATCCGTCAAGTTTTACATATATATAAATATACATTTGCATAAACAGAATCATAACACATAGTATTTTGTAAACTATTTTTCCTTACTTATCACTAAATCATGAGTATCTTTCCATGTCAATACATATAAGTCATCATCCTTTTAATGGCTACATAGAATCCCATTCCACTGAATGAATGCTCATAATTAATTGAATTAATTACCTATATTGCTGGAAACATTTGAGATATTTCCAATTTTTATATTACCATAAGGAACACTGCACTAAACACCATTGTATATACATCTTTGTCATATGTCTGATTAATCCCTTAAAAAAGTCCCTAAAAGGAAAATTGCTGAGAAAAATAGGATACATCTTTTAAAATCTGATTCATATTAAGTGGCTCTGTAGAAAATTGTACCAATTTACATTTTACCAACATACATGAGATAAGATGATTCTCTACACCCTCCCTAGCATTGACTATTATCATTCTTTCTTATCTTTGCCAGTACAATGACTAAAAAGTGATATTTAATATGAATTCAATCTGTAAGTCTTTCATTATTGGTGAGGTTAAGCATGTTTTTATATCTTTATTTGTCACTTGAATTTAATTTATGAATTATCTGTTTATGTTCTTTGCCCATTTTATTTTATTAAAATATTCTATTTTTTTCCTGTTGGTTAGTAAAAGTAATTTATATATTAAGGCTATTGACCGTCACATCTATGTTGAAATTATTTTTTCTCACTTAGTTCATTATGTCTTTTGCCATAAAAAGTTATTATTTTTATGTATTTGTATCAGCCATAGGGAAAGAAAGTCAAGAAAGAGGGGTTTAAGCCATAAAACATGAACAACTACATTAACCAGAAATCCAGAGGTAGGTGGTCTCAA
The DNA here is from genome assembly GCA_033961575.1 of Aselliscus stoliczkanus. Taxonomy (NCBI): domain Eukaryota; kingdom Metazoa; phylum Chordata; class Mammalia; order Chiroptera; family Hipposideridae; genus Aselliscus; species Aselliscus stoliczkanus. The sequence goes on from CM066736.1 coordinate 122,683,916, forward strand.
AATTGGTTTGGTGGCTCAGAGGTATCACATCAGCCTCTTTACATCTTTCAGATTTGCCATCTACAATATGTTGACAGTGTCTCCCCTTATAAAATGAGATGACTGCTACACCTCCAAATATTACATTGTTATTCTACAATCAAGAAGGAAGAGGATAAGGATAAAATTTTTTTCCATCTCACAGATCTGTTATCTCACTGGAAAGGAAAATCTTTCCCAGTAGTCCCCAGCAGTTTTTTTATTTACATCTCATTGGTAACCAGTAGTGTCTGCCAAAATAGTCAAACCTGTCAATCATTTCCTCTATGACTTGTGGCTGAGTTATCATATTACCAAAGGCCCTCCCCATCCCCCAAATTATTTTAAAATGTACTCTAGTAGTATCTTCCTGAACTTTCAAGTTTTTGGTTTATTTTGTTAATTTCCAAATCTTTAAATTATCTGGAATTTATTTTTGGGTATGGTTTGAGATTACATTTTCCCCTAAGGGTATGCAGTGATACCAATAACTTTTATTAAATAATCAGTACTTTCCCTTCCCACATTGAAATACCATCTTTATTATATACCAAATCCCCCTATGGGACCTATCTCCATTATCTGTTTTTTTCCTACGCCAGTACCACAATGTTTTAATCACTATAGTTTTATTAGGTCATTTTTATATCAGGTAGAGCTAGTTATTCTTTTTTCTCAATTTTCTTGACTAGTCTCCATTTGTTTATTCTTCTAGATAAATGTTAGAATAATTCACTACTCCTCTAACAAATGGTCTTTCTGGAATTTTCATTGGAATTACATTAAAATACAGATTAATTTTAGAGGAGTCACACCTTTCACAATATTTAGTTTTTCCTTCCAGTGTCATGGAGTATGCCTCTCCATTTTTCAAGTCTTTTTTTTTTTTAAAGATTTCATTGGGGAATCGGGGAAGGGGAACAGACAATTTGTTGTCTTTTTTATTCTTCAATCTAATTGTGAAGGAAGTCGCTTCACTGGCCCAGGTTGGTATTGTGATCATTGTGCTCTCCCCCACTGAGGCAGTCAGTCACCAGTCATTGGATGGCTGCTCATGGCGGCTCACAACAGCTCATGCCTGCTGCCAGCTGCTTACGCTGGCAGCCAGCCACTCACAGTAGCTCATGGCAGCCCACTGCTGCAGCTATGCTGTCGCTGGTGACTCACAGGAGCCCAGCTCCAGGTTGAGCTGTCATTCACCATCTTAGCTGTAGAGGGCGCAGCGTCACTGGCCCTCATGTGGGATCCGAACTAGGGCCCTACTGCTCAGAGCTGATGTCCCAAGCCAACTCTTAACCAATGTGCCCCTCGGCCGGCCCTCAAGTCTTCTTTTATGTCCTTTAGCAAGGTTTTATAGCTTCTTCATAAATATCCATTTTTGTTAAGTTTATTTAATGTCAATTGTGAATGGGATTTTTATGCCAATAGGAAAGCTAAGAAAGGACCATTCTTATATTCCTTAAATATACTTTATTTGGTTATGATTATTATTAAATATCGATTGACTCAATTTGATATTTTATTTAGAATTCATTCCCAAGAGAGGTTGGGCTTTAATATTTTTATCCTTTGAAGGATTTTCATAATAAAGCTTGCAATGTTTATAAATGAATTAGGGAACTTTCAGTCTTTACCTTACTCTAGAACTGTGCTATCCAATACAGTAGCCACTAGCAATGTACAGCAATTAAACATTTGAAATGTGGTTACTGCAACTGAGGACCTAAATTTCTAATATAATGTAATTTAAATTAACTCACATTTAAATTTAAAAACTGCTCCTCAATTCAGTTACTGGAAAACTTAAGCATATTTGGAACAACATTAATATGTGAATCTACTTTTCAACTGTAAATGTCATGAAATCTCACTCTTCAGAGATCAATATTTCTGATAAAAATTTAGCATCTGAATTGAGATGTGCTGTAATGTAAAATACACATTGGAGTTCAAAGATTTAGTGTGAAAAAATAACGTAAAGTATCACATTGATAGTTTTTATTATGATTACATGTTGAAATGCTAATATGTTGATATATTGGATTAAATAAAACTATATTACTGAAGTTAATATCACCTGTTTCTTCTTACTTTTTTATGTGGTTACTAGAAAATTTTAAATTATATAGGGAGCTCACATTATATTTCTGATACCACTGCTCTAAATTTTTAAATAATAGCAATTATCTGATCCATAATATTTGTTAGAACTACACTAGTTTTTTTTAATAACTACATGGTGTCCCATCAATTGGATAGGCTAAATGTGTCTAATCAGTCTATTATTGCTAAATATTTAAGTTATTACTTTTTCCCTTTTATCTTCCTTTCTTTCAACAATTATGAACAATTTTGTGTTTAACAAGTTTGTGGCTATATTTTTGTGTAGAGAAATGACATGATTAGATTTGTTTCTTGAAAAATCACTTTGGTTGTATTGTAGAGAACAGGTAGCCAAAGCCAACCATGGATCCAGCCACTTAGGAAGCCACAGCAAAGGATCTGGAGAGATGGGGCAGGTAGGGCGGGAAAGAAATGGACATTTTCCAGAGGTATTTAGGACAAAGAGCCCATAGGACTTGGAATGAATTGGGTTCTGGAATCATGGCAAGGAAACTATCAAGAAGACTCCTGGGCCGGCCAAATGGCACGTTGGTTAAGAGCTGGCTTGGGACGCTGGCTCTGAGCAGCAGGGCCCTGGTTCAGATTCCACATTTGAGGGCTAGTGATGCTGCCCTCTACAGCTAAGACGGTGAACAACAGCTCCACATGGAACTGGGCTGCTGTGAGTCACCAGCTACAGCATAGCTGCAGCCCCTGCTGCAGTGGGCTGCCATAGGCTGCCATTGCTCATGCTGGCTGCCAGCCACTGTGAGTTGCCAAGAGCCACTGTGAACGGCCGTCCAGAGGCCGGCGACTGATCTGCCTCTCCTGGGAAGAGCGCAATGATAATACCAACATGGGCCAGTGAAGCAATGTCCTCCACAACTAGACTGAAGAACAAAAGCAACTTTTGTTCAGCAACTTCTCTGTTCCCCTTCCCAGTTCCTGCCCTCCCAATCCCCAATTTAAAAAAAAGAATGACTCCTAAGGTTCTTGTTGGGTAAACAGGAGTTGGTTAGACAGTCATAGAGTTGGGAATCTGAAAGAGGGACTTGTTTGGGGGAATAAGCTCTTGAGTTCACCTTCGGAATGGTGAGTTTAACACGCTCTGGAGGCAGAGATGTGAAATAGACAGGTCTACAGCAAGAGGAGAGGAGAAGATGAAGATAAAATTTGGGAGTCATTGGTATACAGACAATATTTGAAGCCTAAATGGGTCTGAATGAGATTACCTGCGGAGAGAATGTAGATTGAGAGATCTGTTTGGGAGAGTGGGGGAGAGGTGACTAACACCAAGCCTTGAGAAACACCAATGTTTAAAGCGAGCTGGTGAAGGAGGAGTCCGGAGTAGAAACGGAGAGAGAATGGCCAGAGGTGGAGAAGCAAAGCCAAGATAGTGTGGTGTGAATTGCCATAGAAGCCAAGTAAAGGGAGCATTTTAGGAAGAGAGTATCAACAAGAGTGACAGCAGGAACTAAAAAAAAAGCCTATTGCTCAATTTCACTAATAATCAAAATATACAAATTAAAACAACAAGATATCACTGTTCAACAACCAGATGGTTAAGATTTTCAAGATTAATAATATCTAGTATAGGCAAAGATGGGGGAAGGGTTATCTCACATCCTGTTGGTAGAAATGTAATGACACTGACTTTGGGGGTTGTCTTGACAGTATCCACCAAAATATAAACTACACATGCTCTTTAACCCAACAATTCCCCTTCTAGATCTCTATCTTAGGGAAATACTTATGTGCAAGTAGTTGCGATTATAATACTGTTCACTACAGCACTGTTTGTAAAACTACAAAACTGCTAATACCATAAATGTCCTTCTGTAGAAAGAAAACAATGGCACATACTATTGCATACTGTGCAGTAGTTGAAAAGACTCAGAGGCAGTCCCACCCCACCTTTTCCAGGAATTTGGCCTTTCTCTTTCTTTCCACCTTTCACTATTCCCTTACTGTCTATCTACTGGTTCTATCTAATCTTTTCTGAAGCTTAGCCTCCCTATCATTGAAGACCAAAAAAAAAAAGCTTTCAAAATCCCTCAAAGTGATTCTTTTTTTTTTTTTTTTTTTTTTTTTTAGTTTATTAGAGTAGAAAGTAACAGCTCTCAAAACGAGAGGGGGTCCCAACGGGGGTACCCGTGAATCTTTAACAGGAAATTTAGAGCACAGTAAAAGGTAGTCATTGAAATAATTTTGGGCCCAGAGTTTTAACTCTAACTTTAAAATCACATCTCAAAGATAGCTTCCTCTTCTGCCACTGACTCCTGGGAGGGCTCTCCCAGCCTGGACTAGCCCACACCTGCCTAGGCCACACACAGGGCACGCCTGCCTTGAACAAGAGGACCCCAGACGGATGTCCGCCCCAGCGAGAGGAGCAACCACCTTCCGGACCACTGTCTTCTCGGGGCATTTCTCTCTCTCTCCCATCTCTTCCCTACAGGCACTTAACAAACAAGACATAGAAGGGCTGTGTGTGTGTTTGATAATAATAAAGTGATGGCAGCTTTTATGGGGGTCACCCAGGACTCAGGGCCCAGCACCTCTGCAGGGACTTTAAATAGTTCCTCCCCATGCACCCTCCTCTCAATGATTTCTTAATCTTAAAACCAACTTTCCCAGAAGGGTGTCCTTTCATTTTTGTCTGTATTGTTAGATTTTTTAAAATAATGATTATATATCATTATAAAAATAGCATAAAATTATTAAAATAGAGATTTATTTTAAATTGTGTAAATACTGTACTGAAATAAAAATTATAATAAAAATTATTATTATTATTTTAAAGATTTTATTGGGGAATTGGGGAAGGGGAACAGCATTGGGGAATCGGGGAAGGGGAACAGACAAGTTGCTGTCTTTTTGTTCTTCAGTCTAGTTGCGGAGGATGTTGCTTCACTGGCCCATGTTGGTATCGCCATTGCGCTCTTTCCCGGTGAGGCAGATCAGTCGCCGGCCTCTGGATGGTCGCTCACCGCGGCTATTGGCAGCTCACGCTGGCTGCCAGCCACTCACGCTGGCTGCCAGCCACTCACTGTAGCCTATGGCAGCCCACTGCAGCAAGGGCTGCAGCCTACACCGTTGCCGGGGCTCGCACAGCCCAGCTCCAGGTGGAACTGTTGTTAGCTTAGAGGGCGGTGTCGCTGGCCCTCATATGTGGGATCCGAACCGGGGCCACTGGCATCCCAAAACCAGCTCTTAACCAGTGCACCACTTGGCCGGCCCAAAAATTATTTTTAAAATAGAGATTTTTCCATGGGGGGAAAAGGACCAACTTTCTAATAGCTTTCTCTGCCTTCATCTTTTACAGATGAGTTACTTTCTTCTCTTTTTTTTTTTTTTTTTGAGTTTACTAGATGACAGCTACATATAATTTAAGAGTACTTGTCATCTTATTCAGAGCATTTGGTATGATTAATCAGTTGGCATAAAATACAACAACTTTACTTATAATGTTTGCAGGACTTCACTGTTAGGAGATATGAATATAGTAAGGTGCAAGAGCCCAGCAAATGGGCCCAAAAAGCTGGGTAAAAATGGCATTTTGTGTTTGTTTGAAAATGGAGGTAGGGCCGACCGAGTGGCGCAGTTGGTTAAGAGCTGGCTTGGGATGCCAGGGGCCCCGGTTCGAATCCCACATGAGCGCCAGTGACACTGCCCTCTACAGCTGAGATGGTGAAGGACAGCTCCACCTGGAGCTGGGCTGCTATGAGTCCCCAGGACAGCATAGTTGCAGCCCCTGCTGCAGTGGGCTGCCATAGGCTACAGTGAGTGGCCGGCAGCCAGTGTGAGGAGCCGGCAGCCCGTGTGAGCTGCCAATAGCCTTCGTGAATGGCCGTCCAGAGGCCGGGACCGATCTGCCTCACCCGCAAAGAGCGCAATGATGATACCAACATGGGCCAGTGAATCAATGTCCTCCACAACTAGACTGAAGAACAAAAGGACAGCAACTTGTCTGTTCCTCTTCCCCAATTCCCCAACGCTGTTCCCCTCCCCCAATTCTCCAATAAAATCTTAAAGAAAATAAAATGGAGCTATCTCATTCTATTTGTCTGAAGTTGCCTTTTCTGTCATTTACTGTTGTTGTTGTTATCATTTCTATTAATTTTCTTTTGTGTATGACAAATTATCACAAATTTAGTGGTCTCGAAGTTTCCATGGGTTGGGAGTCTGGGCATGGCTTGGCTGAGTCGTCTGCTTAGGGTCTCACGCACGAGGCTGCCATGAAGGTGGCGACCAGGGCTGGGATCTCATTTGTGGCTCAGGGTCCTGCTTCCAAGCTTCCATGGTTGTTGGGAGCTTGCTTCTTTGCAGCTTGCTTCTTCAAGGGCAGCAGGATCTTCTCTGATCTCAGAAAAGGTCTAAGCCTTCTTTTAAAGGGTTCACCTGCTTGGGTCAGGCCCACCCAGGAATATTTTCCATTTCATTAACTCAAAAATCAACTGATTACAGACTTGAATTACATGTGCAAAAATCCTCTCACCTTTGCCATATAATGTAACCCATCAAAGAAGTGACAGCCATCAAATTCGCATGTCTCACCCACACTCAAGAGGATGGAATTATACAAGGGTCATTGGAAGTCATCTTAGAATTCTGCCTATCACATCATATTTTTACACAGAGCCATCATAGACAAATGAGAAAATACAAGTAAGCAAAAAATGAAAATAAATTAAACAATTGAAAATGCTACCACCTAGAGATAACCTCTTTTAGAGTGTTGATTTAGCTTTCTACACTTTTCCCATGTGAATATTTTAAAAACAGGGTGTGGTGTATATACTATTTTGTTACTGACTTTTTTCAGTCTAACAATGCTTTGAATATATCATTCTATATACACACATAAATATCTATTGCATCCACTTCAAAGGTAGTATGTATTACGCTCCATTTTATAAAGCTGCTATAATTTATTTAAGCAGTCCACTATTTGAGGGGATAAATATACATTTTATATTTGAACAATTTTACACTTACAGAAATATTGTGACTATAGTACAAACAGCTCCCATATACCTCACACCCAAGTAAATAATAGTTATTCTATTATTAACATCTTACATTAGTATGGTACATTTGTTATAATTAATGAATGTATATTGATATATTATTATCAACTAAAGTTCATATTAGTTTCTTCAGATTTCCTTAGTCTTTACCTAATGTCTTTTTTCTGTTCCAAGATTCCGTCTAGGCCACCATATTACATTTAGTTGTCATGTCTACTTAAGGCTCCTCTTGGCTGTGACAGTTTCACAGACTGTCCTTGTTTTTGATGACCTTGATAGTTTTGAGGAATACTAGTCAGGTCTTTTGTAGAATGCCTCTCAATTGGGATTTTTCTGATGTTTGTCATGATTAGACTGGGGTTATGTTTTGGCGAGAAAGACTATAGAAGTAAACTGCCATTTTCATTACATCATATCAAGGATACATATTACCAAACGTGACTTATCACCATTGATGTTGACCTTCGTCAGCTGGCTGAGGTGGTGTTTGTCATGTTTCTCCACTGGAAAGCCACTCCCTTTCTTTTCACTTTTCCATACTGTCCTCCTTCAAAAACAACCACTGTGTGAAGCCCACACTTCTGGAGTGGGATTAATGCTCCTCCTCCTTGAGGGCAGAGTATCTACATAAATTATTTGAAATTCTTTTGCTTGGGAGATTTGTCTTTTCTCCACTTACTATTTACTCAATCAACATCTGTATGGATTTGTGGATATTTGTGTTATATTTTGGGTTATAATCTAATACCACTAATATTACTCTATTTTGTTCCACTTTCAGCCACTGGGAGCTCCTTTATTTGGCTCTTGCCTCTTTGACACAGTCCTATCATTGTGGGGTTGGTCTCTGTTTGTTTCTTTGAGCACTTCCTTACTTTCTGGCACTACAACATGCTGCAGGCTTATCTGGTGCATTTCCTGCCCCGACCCTAGAATCAGCAGTCTACTAACTTTTGACACTTAGATCACTTCCAGTTTTGTTTCTTTACTATTTCTAAACAAGACTGCAAAGCACATTCATGAGAATATATAAACGAGTATATGTATCCGGGTGATTTCATTTGAGTTTTAAAAGGGCAGAAACTGGAACTTAGACAAGGCCAGTGAAAGAATTTAGACCAGGGACCGGCTGAGTGGCTCAGTTGGTTGAGAGCATGAGCTCTGAGCAACGGGGTCACTGGTTCAATTCCCACATGGGCCAGTGAGCTGTGCCCAAGCTGAGCTGGCGCTGAGCTGCCAACAGGTGGCAGGATGGCTCAGCTGGTGAGAGCACATGCTACTAGCAACAAGGTTGCCCATTAGACTCCCACATGGGATGGTGGCTACGCCCACCCTCAACTAAGATTGAACATGGCACCTTGAGCTGAGCTGCTAACTGGCAGCCGACTGCTCAATGGTTAGAGCAAGCGCTCTTAGCAGCAAGGTTTCCGGGTTCAACTTCTGCATGGGATGGTGGGCTATGCCCACCCGCAACTAAGAACAAACACACACCTTAAGCTGAGAGTGTCTGTGAGCTGCCGACAGGTGGCTGGATGATGAATGGACTTGCAGCTGAGCTAGCTGTGCCCGGCACAACTAAGATTGAAGGACAACTTGGCTGTTCCCCTTCCCCAATTCCCCAATAAAATCTTAAAAAAAAAAAAAGAATTTAGACCAAACTTCCCTCTGTTTAGCCACTTCGGAAAATAGTGTGGCAGTTTCTATAAAGTTAAATAGATACTTTCCATGTGACTGGCAACTCTAGTCCTAGATATTTACCCAAGAGAAGTACAAACACGTCCCCTAAAACGCCACTACCTATAAAAGCCAAAAACTGGGACAATCCAAATATCCATCAATGGGTGAATGTATAAATAAATTATGGTATAGCCAGACAATGGAATACTACACAGCAATGAAAAGGATTGAACTACTGATATTAATATGTGTAACAACATCAAAGCATCTCAAAATATGCTGAATGAAAGAAGTCAGACACAAAAGAGTACATTCAATATGATTACACTTCTAGAAAATTCTAGAACATGTGTAACTAATCAATAGGGACAGAAAAAAACCTAGGGTGGAATGAGATGAGCCGGGGGAAAGTCCTGCAAAGGGACTCAAGGGAAATTTCTAAAGTGATGGAAATGTTCCATATCTTGAAAGTAGTAGAGATTACAAGCATTTATACATTTGTCAAAACTCTCTGATCTGTACAGTTAAAATGGGTGCATTTTATTGTACATAAATTACAACCCAATAAGATTGATTAAAAGAAAATAACAAAACTGAGTCCAGATTGCAAAACAAAAACAAAAAACCCTGAGGGGAGAGGAATAGGCAGGAGGAAGGTGCTAACCCTGGACAGGCATTCTCAGGGAAGGAGGCTGTGGCTCTTCTGCCTCTCTCACCTGCCCCATCATCACCCAGAGATTCTAATTCTTTTTTTTTTTTTTTTTTTTGAGGGCAGTTTCACTGGCACTCGTATGTGGGACCCGAACCGGGGCCACTGGCTTCCCAAGCCAGCACTTAACCACTGCGCCACTCGGCCAGCCCAGACAGGACGGGGTTTGTTTGTTTGTTTGTTTGTTTGTTTGTTTGTTTGTTTGTTTTTGAGGGCAGTGTCACTGGCTGTCACATGTGGGACCGAAGTGGGGCCACTGGCTTCCCAAGCCAGCACTTAACCACTGTGCCACTCCGCCGGCCCCAGAGATTCTAATTCTGATTCTGATATGTTCCTCCACTCCCATACTCCTCACTACCAGAGGTGGGGAGCACGGGTCCCTCAGGCTGAATCAGCCCCGCTGCAGGGCTGGCTTGAAGACAATGCAGGTTGCAGACGCAGGGGTGGACCCACTGTATCCAGCAGACCTGAGGCTGGAGGTGCCTTGTGACATGTTTGCTTGTGGGACCCAGACAGCTTTGCTGCAGAACACTCCCAGACAGAACTTGGCAAAAGAGGGGGTATCTCACTGCCTGTGCAAATGGGCAGGTTTATGCCAAGGCCATGTAGGGTGGGCCCCTGGCCTGAAATTGCCTTGCCAACAGGTGAGCCCCAATTCCTGGCATGACCAGCAGCAACGTGAAACCTCAAAGATGAGACAGCGCTTGGGACTAGGGAGGACAGCAGGTGCAGGTGACACGGCAGGAGCAGCTCCTCGGAGGCAGTCAGAAGGACCAGAGTTTATGGACTTTGGTTCAAGAAACATGACTGAGTCTCCCCCTCTACCTGCTGGCAGTAGTGGTGACCAGGACCAATTTATTGAAACTTCAAGGGGCGCCCTAGCAGTGTGGGAGAGTGGGACATTTGTAAAAGACTAGACCCGCTGCCAGTCAAGCAGAGTTTTGAGATGAGAGGCATTTATGTAACATAAGCTCATTTGTTCCTTCATGAATCTTTGTTGAAGGCCCTTAATGAGTCAGATGCTGTTTTAGTCACTGGAGATAAAGCAGGGCAAGACAGTCCCTGCTATGATGAGAGTTACTTCCTATGACAGTTACACCCTGGAGGTGTGTGCTTTGAAGGAAGACAAGGGAGGGGAAGGAGAGGAACAGCTGCTTCAGTTGGGGTGGTCAGGGCCGCTCTGAGGCGGTAACACCTGAGCCCTTTCTACACCATAGGCTGGAGAAGCCTAGAACATACTGATGACCAGGTAAGTTCCTAGCAGCGCACTTTCTGGGTCAAAGAGAATAAACGTTTTAAGACTTTTGACAAATACTGCTAAGTTATTCTCCAGAACGTTTCCTAAGTTGCCTTTTTATTTTATTTTATTTTATTTTTATTTATTTATTTATTTTTTTTTTAAGGGCGGTGTCACTGGCCCTCATATGTGGGACCGAACCGGGGCCGCTGGCTTCCGAGGCCAGCGCTTAACCACCGCGCCACTCGGTCGGCCCCTAAGTTGCCTTTTTAAAGAAAGGGGGGAATTGCTATGTGTTTTAGGAGTGCTTCAGAGAGTTTAAAAAGTGAGTGTGTGTGTGCATGTGTGTGTGTGTGCGTGCATGCGTGCGCACACACACTGGGTAATGTCTCCTTTTCCAAGTGCCACCTCAGAAGGGACCATTCAAGCCCATTTCCCACTCACATCAGACCTAAGATTTTACGAGCTAAACATCCTAGGAATTGAAACACCAATCAGAAAGACTTGCAATTGTATCCCAGCTCAGTCACACATCAGCTCTCGTGGGACCTTGGACAACTAAGCTTCGATTTTCTCATCTGTAAAATGGGTCTTCTAATAATGCCTAGCTCAAAGGGTTAGATGAGGGTTAGAAGAGAAAATATAATTGAGGCACTTCGCAGAGTACCCAGCACACAGTAAGTGATTGTGATTTTTGTTCTGCAAAGTCAGGAGAACTTGGGGCCCCCCAAGCACAGGGGCAGTGTGCTCCCATGGGAACACAGAGATGGCACTGGTCTGCTCTGTGCCTACTTCCAGACATCGGATCAGTCATCACAGTTGTTGTCTGCTAAGATTTCCTATCTGGCTGAGGTTCCCTACCCAGTTATGAGTTCATGTGACTTTAAAAGACCCCAAATAGAGGGCATAGCTGCAGCCCCTGCTGCAGTGGGCTGCCATAGGCTACAGTGAGTGGCCAGCAGCCAGCGTAAGCAGTTGGCAGCTGGTGTGAGCTGCCAAGAGCCGCGGAGAGCGACCATCCAGAGGCCAGCGACTGATCTGCCTCATCTGGGAAGAGCACAGTGACGATACCAACATGGGCCAATGAAGCAACGACCTCCACAACTAGACTGAAGAACAAAAAGGACAGGAACTTGTCTGTTCCCCTTCCCAGATTCCCCAACGCTGTTCCTCTCCCCCAATACCCCAATAAAATCTTTTTTTTTAAAAAGACCCCAAGGGCCAGCCGAGTGGCGCGGTGGTTAAGCGCTGGCTTGGGAAGCCAGCGACCCCGGTTCGGGTCCCACATATGAGGGCTAGTGACACTGCCCTCAAAAAAAAACAAAAAACCCCAAATAATGGTGAGAGAGAGAGAGAGAGAGACAGACAGACAGAGAGAGACAGACAGAGAGAGAGAGAGAGAGAGAGAGAGAGAGAGAGAGAGAGAGAGAGAGAGAGGTTTTTCTCCTAGAAGGAAACAAGGATTTTTCCACGCGCCCTTAAACAAAACCAGCTGAGCGGAGTTAGCTCAAACTTCCGAAAAACAGTTCACCTCTGCACTTAGACCAGATATGGAATGTTTCAACCCCAAAATATACTCGTGGGACAGGGAGCGAGGGGGCCGACGGGGTGGGAGGGGAGGTCAGAAAAAAACAAAAAACCACAAGTGGTTCCGGTCGAAGTGAAATCATCATGTGCCCAAACACCCTTCAGCTATAGATGAGGCAAGTTTTGATTGTTTGCTTGAGTCTCTTTTTAGAAAGCTAAAATGCAAATACAGCCATTATTTTACCTGGCACTCAAGACATGAAATGTTCTGCCTCTGCTCTCTTCACTTAATTTATACTGTGCACATCAACATCTCACATTTGCTCTCGTCCCTAATCCTCCGGAGGTCCCCGGACCCAGCAATCACACCTCAGCAGTTCTTTAAACACTGAAAAATGTGCTGCTCCCTCATCCTCCTGCTGACTCCTCCCCATCTCAGGGTGAGATGTCAACAGCCAGGAAACGCTAATCTGAAAAGCCCTTCTGCATTGCCGCTGATCTGTGAACCAAGTTTTCACCCATCCCGCAATACACAGAGGTTTACATAAAGCTAAATGTGTTCTGTTTTTAATGTTTAAATGATGTCCTCCCTATTTTTTTGTTGTTGTTTTCAAATATTCTCTTATGAAATTTGGTAAAAATAGATGGAGGCTAGTTGTGTTATTTTTTTATACTGTTCTTACTTGGCCAAGTTAAAAATTGGCAAAACAGAAAGCTGGCAACTTATGTGCATCAAAATATATTTTGAGATTTTCCCTCGTCTACAAACTCCAGAAGTCTGGGAATCACCTGGAAAAGGAGCCAAGTGCATGAACTGAAGGAAATGTATATGAACTGGGTACCTGCTGGGCTCAGACAAATCATTTCATCTCATCCTTACAACACTGTGGCATTTCCATTTGATGGATCAGGGAAGTGGGGCTTCTAAAGGCTGACTTGCCCAAGGCCATTCAGCTAGGAAGTGGGAGGAGAAAGGCTAGGATTTGAACCCAGGCTGCCTGGAACTAGATCCAGAGTGCCCACCTCTGCCTCACAATGTCTACCCCGAAATTTCCACACACAATGAGAGATTCAGAAATGCATCTAAAATTTCAGGCCGGCTAAGTGTGGCTCAGTTGGTTAAGAGCTTGCTCAAGAGTGTGAGCTGAGCTCTGAGCAACAGCAGTTCAATGCCCAGCCCGAGCTGAGCTGCCGCTGAGCTGCCAACAGGTGGCAGGATGGCTCGGCTAAAAAAAATAAAATAAAATAAAATTTAAGTAGGTCTAGAGCCTTCCAGAAGCCACTGTGAATAAATACATTCAAGATCAATTCTTCAGAGAGAGAGAGAGAAATTATAGTATTTCATGGTCAATAAACACAGTGGCTGAAATTATGAGTATTAAGTGTTGAGCAATCAGAGACAAGCTGATTCATAATGTGCAGGAGCAGGGGCGGGTCCTGAGCATATTAACTGTCCTCTTCAGACACTGAGTCCCCAGAACAGGAACTGGACATGGCAGTGGCTGCCTCATTACCAGACAAATGTAGAGAAAGTGACAGTTTAGGGAAAAACAAGAGTGATTAAAGGATGGAAGAATCCATGAGGAAAGATGAAGAAATAATTATGCACAGCTTGGCTAACTCATAAATCAAGGACGATCATTCCATCTACAAACACCAGCCAGGTGAAAAGACTCAGAGAAAGATGGGCTGTTTAATGTGCATTTAAAAGCGAAACAAGGGCTGGAATTAAGAGAGTGCTAAAAGCCAAAAGTCAGGGACAAGCAGACTCACTATGAAAAATCACTTCCCAAAGGGAAGCTGCCAGATCCCAGGGGGGTTGAAACACCAAAGCCATTGGACAAAACATCAGAAAGGACCCAGTAGGGAGCAGCCCAGCTCCTAGCCCAATGGTAGAGTGAGATGTGACCTGAGCTTTTTCCCTGCCTTCTTCTTACTGCTTTCACATGTCCATCGCCTTCCTCCCCTTCACCTCAGGAAGAAGATGACAATTTGAGGAGGAAAACAGTATCGACAAATACCACAATGTGCCATAACATAAGCCTGGCTGGGTTTGATTTGGGGGCCTGGCAGAAGAGCGCTAATTATCCCCAAAAAACCACTCCCCCAGCAGAAGCATCCTGGGGACAGAGCAGTCCCTCATGGCCTCTCCCCTGAAGCCCTGGATGGATCAGGTGCCCCAGGCCTATTTATCCAAAACCAGCTGTCACAGGATTAACTGCCAGCACACGAGGGGTTCCTATCACTACAAGCAGAAGGAAGTGACATGTGGGCAGAGTTTTGGCCTTTTCGGCTACTGGAATCATCTTCTGCCTGTGTGTGTGTATTTTTTTAGGAACCCCAGAAAATGCCGTAGGAGTGTCTGGGCTTTGTTGCCCAGAAGAGAACAGAGAAACCAGAGTTTCTGCCTTCTTTCCACTGAGATCAGACCATGTGGCCCCACTCATGCAGAATGGGTTCTTGTCCTGAAGTGCCTCAGTGAGGAAGAGAGGACAGGTGGGACAGGAGGCCAAAGGTTCAAAACGTTGGCTTGGTAAGAGTCTAGTACCTAGAAAGTGATTTGAAGGAGACAGATAAAGGGTGGCTTCTTGTGAAAGCAGAACACCAAGGAAAAAACAAAAAGCTACAGAGAGATGGAAAAACATAAAAACCTAGTCGAGCTTGTATTATAAGCCCTCTGGGACCTGGTTCCAAGTTTCTTACATTGTCATGCATATTATTGGTGCTCCACAAAGGTTTATCATCAACAGTGCAATTAAATAAACATAAGAACAATGCAAGGAATAGAAAAGCTCCATAAAAAAATGGGACACTGAGGGCAAGCTAGCAGCTAAATAAGGCACAATGCATAAATTATAAGCTTATTGAGGGCAGGGAATCTGTCTATAAATCCTGTAGAATTTTCTCCCCATGGTGCTCCAAGCATTTAAGGGATAAATGACGCCAGTCACAAAGTCAAGCATTTTAAAATAGTGATGACCCCCATGAGGTGTGTTTCAGTCCTTTTTCAATTTCTCTCCTTGGTCTCTTAGTGATTCTTTTCCCTCATAAAACGGGCAGTCCAAGTGTTTAGTCTGACATGCTTCTCAGAATAGCCTGTTGGCTTTAAATAAGCTAAAGGGAAGTAATATAATACCCCCGGTTTGGACCATCGCGTCCAGCCATTGATTATGCTGCCAAATGGCCTGACTGGAGAGTGGTTGAAACCTGGGCTCTCCATCACAGGGGCCCACTTTTCATGCTTGCATTCATTCACCAAACCAGTGGTCATCACGTACAGACTGTGGGCAGAAACAAAAATACACAGGACACAAGAAATGGGGGCCCTTGAGGACAGGAGGATGTAATATTCATTTTTTTCTATCCCTCAGTATCTACCCCTGAGAAGAGGGACACTGCAAGCCGCCATGACTCATTTACTACTTAGTATAAATAAAGGCTCAGAAATGAGGTTAGTATAAGAGTTTAAAGAGAGAAAGTAAAGGGGCATGGGTCCACAGAATGAGGGACAACAGGATCCAGGGTGAGGAGGAGACCATATTGGGAAGACTAGAGGAACCATGGAAAAGCCATATAACTTCGTTAATTAATTAAACACATACATACAGAAGACCACACTTACTGCAAAGCACCTTACTGGAATCGAGGATAAAAGATATAAGCCCAGATGTTTAGGGCGATAGTGTGCATGTGAGCACACAGGAGGCAGAGAAATGGGGACAAATGTCTATAAAACGATGTGACAATTGCTACAATAAAGTTCAAGAAAGGGGTAATGGATAAAAAGTAAAAGTGAACTGTGGATTAGAAAATGTATTTGTATCCATGTTAAATATCTTGATTTTGACAATTGTGTTGCGGCTGTATCAGAGAACACCTTGATCTTAGGAAATACACGCTAAAGCATTTTAGGATTCAAAAAAAACAAAACTGTTGTTTTTAAAAGCACATATACATCTGAAGAACACAGAGGCTAAAAGACTGACCCTAAAGAATGAGGAAAGGAAGGAGGAGAGTAGGGAGAGACTGCCTCAAGGATTTGATGTTTGAGTACAACTTGGAAAACAGAGTTAATGGGAAGAAGAGGGTTCAAAGAGAGGGCGTGCTAGGCAAAGGTCTCAGCGTGAGCAAAGGTATGGCACAAAGGAGTATGGCCCATCTGGAACCTTAAAGAGTGAGGCCTATCTAGAGCTTCCAATGTGTGAGGAGGAATGTGGATGAAAACACAGATGGAACAAACTCTAAAGGGACTTTTGGCTAGTGTAAGGCAGGCTCTGAACTTGGAAAGTCAAAAGAAATTCCTGCATAGACACAATTCTTATCTGCAAAACAATCACTGTCTATCTTGTAAGACAGAGCATATGCATGTAATGCATGCAAAAAAAAGCTCAAGACCATTTTGAAAAAAACAATTCTTAAAATCAAGGTCACCTGAGCCAAGAAGAGCTCACAATTGGGTTGTGTAAACTTCAGTTCCACAAATGTCCATGAGCAACTACTTTGTGCAAGCAGTATGCTGGACCCGGCAATAAAGAGATGAAAAGATGTGGACTCCACTCTCAAGGTAGCTCACAGGCTGATAACGTTGACCTCTAGGAGCTGTGTTGGTACTCAGACATCAGTGCACTGATGTTAGCAGGGAAAGCCAGAATAGAATTTAGAATTATCTCTAAATTGGAGATAATTGACCTGTGCTTAGCCACAGTGACAAATCTGTTGGAGGGATATAAAGAAATTAAATTGGTCAAGAAAATTAGAGGTTAATCTCATTCATTCACCTAGATGCAAAAATCCTAGAAATTGAATTCATTAGCGTATAAAAAAGATAATGCATCATGATCAAGTTGGGTTGATCCTAGGAATGCAAGAGTGATTTAACATTAGAAGAGCTATTAATATAATTCACCACATTAGTGGATAAAGAAGAAAAACCAGATGGTTACTAAACAATTGTAGGAAAAAATTATTTGCTAAAATTTACTGCCAATTCATAATGAAACTTCCTACCTGATAAAGAGTTTTTACCAAATAATTACAGCAAACATCATTCTTCAAGGTGAAATGTTTGAAGCATCCCTTTAAAATCAGGAGCAAGACAAAAATGTCCACATCACCTCTTTTTTCCAGTATTGTACTTGAGGTCCTATCCAGCGCAATAGGAAAAGAAAAAAGAAAAAAAAGAAAACATAAGTTTTGGAAAGAAAGAAACAAGACTGACATCATTATAGATAATTTAAGTGTTTACTTAGAAACCACAAAAGACTTTATAGATAAATTACTGGAATTAATTTTTAAAATTTTAACAAAGTGGGTGGATAACATAAATTGATTGCATTTCTATACTTTACCAGTAAACAATTACAATCTATAATTTTAAAAGACATCAATTATAATAACCAAAATTAAAGTACTTAGGAACAAACATGATGTCAGATGTAGAAAACCTTTACAAAGAAAAAATTAACTTTATTGAAAGACATTACATAAGATTTAAGCCATGTACATGGATAAAAAGTCATAATAAAGGGCCGGCCGAGTGGCGCGGTGGTTAAGCGCTGGCCTGGGAAGCCAGCGGCCCGGGTTCGGGTCCCACATGTGAGGGCCAGTGACACTGCCCTCAAAAAAAACAAAACAAAACAAACAAACAAACAAAAGTCATAATATGAAAATAATGTCAATTCTCTTCAAATTGGTCTATGGAATACATTCAACTCAAGTCCTTATCTCAAGAGGGATTTTCAAGTAACTTGACAAGCTAATTCTAAAATTTATGTGGAAGTGCCGAGTCCTAAGAGTAGCCAAAGCATTCCTGAAAAAAGCAGAGTAAGATGAAAAGACCTTCTCTACTGCATATATAAAAACATAATGTAAAGCCATAAGTAATATAGTGTGGTATAGGTAAAGGAACAGACATATTGACCAATGGAATTGAACAAAATGCCCCAAAACAAATCTATACATATATGGAAATCTGATTTATGACAGAGCTAGTACAGCAGACCATCAGAGAAAGGGTAGATTATCCAATATATAGTGCCCACAATTTGTTATTATTTCGGGGGTGGGGAAGAGGATTCCCTATCACACACCATATCCAAAAGTAAATTCTGTATGAATTAAAAGCAATATGTACAAGGCAACACTTTTAAATTTTTAGAAGAAACCATGGACAAGTTTATGATATCTGGACAGAGAATGATATCTTATACAAGGTAAAATGTACTGACAATAAAATAAAAGACTGATATGTTAGACTATGTTAAAAATAAGAACTTCTTTCATCAAAATATATCTTAAAGAGGGTGAGAAGACAAGCCGCCAAGTGGGAGAGAATGTGTGTGATGCATGTAACTGACAAAGGAATATATAAGATGCTTCTACAGCTGTCTGCATGCTCATTTCCTTGTCTCCTTTAGAGCCTTTGCTCAAATGTCATGTTTTTAATAAAACCTTCCCTGGCCACTGTTTAAAACTTTGTAAACTCACCACCACTCCCTGCCCTACCCGTTGCCCTTTCCTGCCTTATTTCTAGCCATAACACGTATCACAGCCACATATGTATGCTATCTATGTAACTAAACGATTTGATTTCCTATCTCCCCCTCTTTCCAATAGACTATAAACTCCCAAATGAGACCAGGAATTTTGGGTCTATTTTATTCACTGCTGTGTTCCCAGCATATATTATAGAACAATGCCTGTCACATAGCAAGTGCTCAATAAATAATTGTTGACTAAACAAACTCCCACTAATCAATAATAAAAATACTAACAATCCAATAGAAAAATGAGCAAAAGACTTAAACAAGGCATTTCAAAAAGAAAAACCACAATTCGTCAATAAACATATAAAAAGATGCTCAAGAGGGGCCAGCCAAGTGGCTCAGTTGGTTGAGTATGAGCTCTGAACAACAGGGTTGCTGGTTTGATTCCCACATAGGCCAGTGAGCTACGCCTGTGCTGAGCTGTCACTGAGCTGCCAACAGGTGGCAGGATGGCTCAGCTGGTGAGAGCACAGGCTCTTAACAACAAGGTTGCTGGTTAGACTCCCACATGGGATGGTGGGCTATGCCCACTTGCACCTAAGATTGAATTCAGTACCTTGAGCTGAGCAGTCACAAGCTGCCAATGGGCAGCCGGATGGCAACTGGTCTTGGGAGCTGAGCTAGCAGCACCCTCCACAACTAAGACTGAAGGAAAACAACTTGGCTCTTCCCCTTCCCCGAGTCCCCAACACTGTTCCCCTCCCTTTATTCCCCAATAAAATCGTTTAAAAAAATGCTCAAATTTATTAATAATGAGGGAAATGCAAAGTGAGGACCAGAATGAGACTCTATATTACATCCACCAGATTTGCAAACATTAAGAATTCTGACAATGCTAAGTATCAGCAAGGAGGAGGAGCACAGGAAACTCTTAATATACCTGCTGATGGGAGTGTAAATTGTTTCCCTTTTTAGAAGGCAACTAGGGATTATCTTGTAAAGTTACACATGTACCTAGCCTATATGTCAGTCTATCTGTTCTTAGGTTTATATCCTGGAATAACGTTACCATTCCAAGTGCAGTTCACAGTATGAAATGCCAGTATGTAAATTATCTGTTATAAGCCATCATAAGTCAAGTGCAAAAACTGAAGGTAAGCATTTAGAAAATTTTATAGCAGGTGGAACTGCTACCCTATATTTATCTTTACTTTTTTAAGCTTTTAAAAAATCGTGGTAGTATTATAGAATTAAACACTTGAAACCTATATAATTTTACTAACCAATGTCACCCCAATAAATTTAATGAAAAATTTAAAAATAGTGGTAAAAATATACAGAACATAAAAATTAACCATTTTTTAAGTGTATAGTTCAGTGGCATTAAATACACTCACA
The DNA here is from genome assembly GCA_033961575.1 of Aselliscus stoliczkanus. Taxonomy (NCBI): domain Eukaryota; kingdom Metazoa; phylum Chordata; class Mammalia; order Chiroptera; family Hipposideridae; genus Aselliscus; species Aselliscus stoliczkanus. The sequence goes on from CM066736.1 coordinate 122,704,097, forward strand.
TGGTTGTGCAACCATCACCGCCATCCATCCCTAGAACTTTTTTCATCTTCCCAAACTGAAATTCCAAAGCAATTAAACAAGAAATCCCCATTTCCCCTGCCGTGCCCCACACCCATCCGACCCCACCCTCAGCTCCTGGCAACCGTGCTACATCCTGTCTCTAGGGACTTGACTACTCTAAGTACCTCATATGAGCAGAATCATATAGTATTTGTCCTTTTGTATCTGGATTATTTCACTCAGCATGATGTCCTCAAGGTTCATCCATGTTGTAGCACATGACAGAATTTCTTCTTTTTTAAGGCTGAATAATATTCCATTGTATGGATAGACCACATTTTGTTTATCCATTGGACACTTGGGTTCCTTCCACCTTTTGTCTATTGTGAATAATTCCCACACAATATTTGTTGAAATATAATGTATCTGTTGCTTATAATTAAAAACAGAGATTTATATTTTGTATGTCTTTGGATTTTTAAATTTTTCATTTTCCAAGTAATTCATTTTATGGTATTTTGCAAAAGTATCAACTGGGACAGATCAGAAAATGTTTTCAATTTACCCACACATAGTTCAAGAAGCACCACTTTGGAGCAAGGGCTTCCAAACTTTTCTAAGAAACATAGTAAGAAAAACTCTTCAGGGGCCGGCCAAGTGGCATGGTGGTTAAGAGCTGGCTTGGGACACCAGCAGCCCGGGTTCGGATCCCACATATGAGGGCCAGTGGCACTGCCCTTAAAATAAAAAAAAAAGAAAAACTCTTCACATCACAGCCCAAGACACATAAACATAACTGAAACAAAAGTTTCATGAAGCAATATTGAACCATTTCTGCATGAAATGTACTAAGGTATTTAGTGCTCTGTTTCTTTCTTTTTTTTTTTTTTAATCCTGGTTGAATCTATTAAATTGATTTCACAGCCCACTAAAGATCATTAATCCCAGTTGGAAAAACAGTGCTCTTGGGGTATTCCTGTACATGTGTGTTAGGAGTCATGTAAAAGAATATTCCCAATAGCATATTCGTAAAAGAAAAAGAAAGAAAGAAAACCACCCAAATATCTATCAATAGGAAGCTAAACAAATAAATTGTGATATATTCGCCTAATAGAATATTACAAGGGCCCAATCAATGTTTATTGAATGAATTCATAAACAGCTGTGAAAATGAACCACCGCTACATAGAGCAATTTGGATGAATCTTAGAAAAACAGCTGCGGAGTGGACAAAGCAAGTCACAGTCACCTCTATACTGAATGAAACCACTTTTAAACGCTTTTTAAAAAGCAAGCAAAACTAAACACTATATTGCTTAGGGGCACATGCATGTGATAAAACTATCCTAAAAACCAAGGGAATGATAAACACAACATTCAGGACAACAGTTACCTCTGAGAGGTAGTAGGATTGGGGAAGAATTCACAGGTAGCTAACAGAATTGGAAATAGTAAGTTGGGTGGTTTACAAATGTTGATTTTATTATTATGCTTTATACTTAGATGTGCATTGTATATATCCTTTTATCTATCAAACATTTTTTAAAGATAGAAATGAAGTTGATGAAATTGGAGGACAGAGAATTCTACCCACATTGAGCAAGCCATCTCTTTCATTGATATATCAAAATATCAATAAAACAGGGTACGCTGAGCTTCTGCCAAGAAGACTGTGAGAAAATAGCTGATAAGCATTTGAGGGACAGGTTGAAAAGAAGGGTATCTAGACAAGGCATTAAATCGGCAATCATCAGCTTTCTTTATGGAGTGAAGTGCTCCAGCCTCCTCCTTACACTCAACCAGCAACCCCCACCCCTAGCTACTCCCAACAGCCACAGAATGACCTTCTGTAGCCCTGACTGTTGGTTTCTCTTAGAGTTCTGGGTTGGGTATCTTGGGGAGGCAATAAAAAAAGACTATAAACCCCTCAAGGGCAAGGGCCAAGTCTTATTCATCCTCTTATTTCTGATTTGTAGCCCACTGCCTATGCAGAGCTGGGTAGCTGTTTCCTGTATGGATGAATGAAGCAATTAAATGAAAGAATAAATGACTATTGCAATGAAGCTAAAGATACTATACCATTTCTGTTATTGCCAATGGATGAGGTTATCTCAGGCTCTTCTGACTCATGCTCTAACCTGGAACATAGTAATAGGCGTGGCTTCCCACAGGTATTTATAAATTGAAGATCCAAGGGAGAAGGTACCATGAAGTCACAGGATAAAAGTGGGGAAACAGTTGGCTTTAAAACAACAATGAGAAATCTTGGGAATTTCTAAGCCCCGTTGAGTCTACCAGTAAGTTGGTGATTATCTTTTTTTATCCCCACTTTAATTTTTATCATGATTAATCACAAAAAGCATCATGAGCTGAGTACAGTGGGTAACAGCCAGGAATGTGGAGTCACTGTCTGGGTTTGAATCCTGGTTCCTCCACTTACTGGATAAACTTGGACAAATTACGTAACCTCTCTGTGCCTCAGCTTTCTCATCTGTAAGATGGAGATAGTGCTAGCACCTACCTCATAGGGTTGTAATGACAACAAGTGATTAAGCGAGTTGTTATGCATAAAGAGAACAGTGCCTAGCCCACAGCAAGCACCATCATTGTTATTAAATAAATAAAACCCTTACCTAGACTGACAAATACACACTCCTGCACCACCATATGCCTCCCTGTACACTCGGTGTTAGTCGTTATGTGGGTACTTACACTTCACTGTGGGTAACAATTTCTGTGGCCTTTTTGTGGAAAGCCCTTTAGAGGTTTTATATTTAGGGAGCTTTGCTATAGGACCCTTTGCTCAGCACACATGAAATCTTGTTGTCCTTGCTGATACCTTCTAAGATAATCATCTTTAATATTTATGGGTTCCTGGCATTCTTCCTTCCCTCATAATGCCTATCCCACCATTCCTTCTTTTCCATTCTCCCTGTTGCTGCTTCTTCAACCCTCTTGGACTATTGTAACAGCCTCCTAACAGATTTCCTCCACTTCTCTTGTTTCTGCCAGTGCATCCTCTGCCCTGGGGATGCATTAGATCTTCCTCAATCCTTTGCACATCATTCTCACCCACCCACCTGTGCCCAGCACCCTTCACTCCCTCGCCATTGTGCACATAGCTGTGTTCAAATTCCTTAGCTTGACTATCAATACCTCTATAGGCAACCTCAGCCTCACTCTCCCACTTTCTTTCTCTCCTTGCCTTTAAAAATTTTGCATTTTGCAGCCAAATAAATCTATTCATTGCCTCCACATCAGTCATGCCTACGCCGACCCAGGCAACACCATGTCCTCCACTTCCAAGCCTGAAATGCTCTCCCCATGCCCTCAAGGTCTAAGAAAGAGACTCTAAGAAGGGAGAGAAAATAGAGTTTGGGGAATATCGAAACCAAACTTTGCATTTCTAACTTGTTCCCTGACTTGGCCATGATCCCAGGAATGGAAGGATTCTCTCCTTCCTCTTCCTTCTCGAGAGGCATTAGAGCATGGTGGTTAAGAACACGCACTCTGGCTCTGTTCCTTCCTGGCTGGGCAAGTTACTTATCTTCTCTGTGCCTCAGTTTTACTCATCAGTAAAAGGCGGGTACTAACAGTGCCTTCTGGGACAGATGTGGTGATGTGTCACACAGATCCTCTTTCAAGACGGAAATATATTCCCCCAACCACAGGAGTGTTGGCTGCTGACTGCTCACACCAAGTCCCTCCCAGGAATTGCCCTCAACCAAAGGAAGCTTTATTGCCCAAGAGTATGCCCGCTCCATCCAGTGACGGGTCCACAGAGGGTACAAAAGTCTGGCCTCCCTGCCTTGACAACACTAAAGGGTCATCCCAGCTTCTGATAGGGCCATAAAATCTACTGAGGCCTCTTTTGTAACTGCATCAGAGCCCTGCTTCTCTCTCTGCCCAATCCTTTCCTTCCCCTCACAGGTGGTGTTCCCAAAACTACTCCTCAATAAACTGCTTGCATGCAAATCTCTGCTTCTGAGTCTGTTTCCCAGGAAACCTGACCTACGATGATTGGTCTAAGAAAGCAGCCTCAAAAATGAGATTCTGGAACAGTATCACTTGCTAGCTGACTGGCACGCAGGACCCCATTAGTAATGGTGGCAGAACACTGAGAGCCCCTGGCATGTGGTTAGAGTGCAATTGCTAAAACTTTCGCTGGTGGCGAACTGGGACACAGGTGGATGTTAATGCACTGGGGGAATAGCATACCAAGCGTTTCAGAGGTTCTGGTAAGTACTATTTGTAAAGATTGTAGAATGAGATGGCTATTGCTGGGGGTGGTGGCAGGGGACTGATTCATTGGAGGAAGACAATGAAAGGCCCAGAATGATTAATCACCAATATAAGGCAAAGTGTAAAAGCTTGAGGGTACCTTTGGCAGCATATAAAGAAACTCTCATCTCCTATACCAGAGGGCAGAGAAAACTAAGGATCAGGCCCAGCACTTAATTATAAGAGGAACAGGACTCCAGAGAAGATTGAATTCTCAACTCCAGCAGATCTGCTATGCCAAGGTCAGGGACCTGACTGGAAAGAACGGAACTCTAAGATTCTCATGAGGCTACAGTCAAGATACTGTTCAGGACTGCAGCCACCTCAAAGTTCAGCTAAGATTGGAATGTCTGCTTCCAAGCTCACACTCATAACTGCTTTTGCAGACTTTAGGAGATCCTTTTCCAAGTTCATTCCTATAATTGCTGGTAGGCCTTTGGACCTCTCTGTGTGTGCTGATTGTCCTCTCAACATAGTAGCTGGTGATGAGGGAAAGAAACGAGAGAGAAAAAAAGAGAGAGAGAGAGAGAGAGAGAGAGAGAGAGAAAGAGAGAGAGAGAGAGAACCGAAGTCTCCCAACAGAGTCACAGTCTTTTTGTACACTAATCTTTGGAAGTGCCATCCAATTCCATCTGCCATTTTCCATTCATTAAAACAAACTACTAGGGGGGCCGGCTGAGTGGCGCGGTGGTTAAGAGCTGGCTTGGGATGCCAGCGGCCCCGGGTCGGATCCCACATATGAGGGCCAGTGACACTGCCCTCTAAAAAAAAACAAAAAAAATAACTACTAGGGGTCCAGTCCACACTCAGAGAAGAATACATGAGGGAGGGAGTGCTAGGAGGTAGGGATCATTGGGGCCCATCTTAGATGCTCCCTACCACAACCTGGCAAACCTTTTCAATTTCTGGAAACAGCATGGACCACACTTGAAGATACTGTTCCAATTCATTTATTTAGTGACAAGGAAGACTGTCAGCTTTCAGGGGATACCAGAGCAAGAAGGTGCTCTGCAGCAGCATCTATGGTGGAAGAGGACACTGTATGGATTTATGGTGAGCCCCAAGAGGAATCACACATAGATCCCTCAGATTCTGGAGCAAGCCCATGCCATCTATAATAGAGGATTGCATAGCCCATTCAAAAAACACCAACATGGGCCAGCTGAGTGGCTCAATTGGTTAAGAGTTGACTTGGGAGCACAAGCTCTGAGCAGCAGGACCCACTGGTTCGGTTCCCACATGGGCCAGTGATGCTGCGCGCCCTCTACAGCTAAGATTATGAACAACAGCTTGACCTGGAGCTGGGCTGCTGTGAGTTGCCGGAGACGGCATAGGCTGCAGTTGGTCTGCAATGGGCTGCCATGAGCTACCTTGGATGACCGGCAGCCAGCGTGAGTGGCCAGCAGTCGTTGAGAGCTGCCAAGAGCTGCTGTGAGCCACCATGAGCGGCCGTCCAATGGCGGGCGACCGACTGCCTCAGCCAGGAAGAGTACAATGATCATAATACCAACGTGGGCCAGTGAAGCGATGTCCTCCACAACTAGACTGAAGAACAAAAGGACAGTAACTTGTCTGTTCCCCTTCCCCGATTCCCCAATAAAAATCTTTTTAAAATAAATAAATAAATAATAAAAATTAAAATAATAAAAAAAAAAAACAGCAACATGTATTCTACTGAGCCCTGGTAGACACAGAGCAACTGATTATAGGACATTAAGTGACGATACAGCCAGAGCTACACATCATAAGCTAGGTTCTATCGAATTCACCAAGTTATAGGATGGAAGTAGTATATCCAGGATCAAGCCTGAGCACAGCATGAGAGCACAAGTAAGATTCATGAGCAGGTGACTCAGACTCTCCTCTCAGCCACCAGTTTTGCACCAGTACTTCTCCCTCAGTTCATATCCATGGCCGTATGAGGAATCCTTTATGGTCAGCTAATGAAGAAGGGAAAAGGCTGAGCTTGGGTCACAGATGAGTCAGCTCAATATGTGGGTGTAAACTGAAAAAGTACTGCTGCTGCACACTAGCCTCATTCAGTAAGCAGTCAGGGAACAAGGTAGTCCTAAAAGGTGACAATGAAGAGAAATCCTTCAGTATGCAGAAGTTTAGATGGTGCTCCTGGTCATCCACTTTGTGCGCAAAGAAAAATGGTGTGAGATTAAAATAGAGAGAGACCAGGCCGGCCAAGTGGCGCATTGGTTAAGAGCTGGTTTTGGGATGCCAGCAGCCCCGGTTCGGATCCCACATATGAGGGCCAGTGACACTGCCCTCTACAGCTAACAACAGCTCCACCTGGAGCTGGGCTGTGTGAGCCCTGGCGATGGTGTGGGTTGCAACCCCTGCAACATTGGGCTGCCATAGGCTACAGTGAGTGGCCGGCAGCCAGCGTGAGCTGCCAATAGCCGCGGTGAGTGACATCCAGAGGCCAGCGACCAATCTGCCTCATCCTGGAAGAGCGCAATGATGACACCAATATGGGTCAGTGAAGCAACATCCTCTGCAACTAGACTGAAGAACAAAAAGACAGCAACTTGTCTGTTCCCCTTCCCCAATTCCCCAGTGCTGTTCCCCTCCCCCAATTCCCCAATAAAATCTTCAAAAAAAATAATAGAGAGAGACACAGGCAGGGGTGATTGGCTTGATTTGTTGGTCAAGGGCCTGGAAGGGGAAAGATTGGAAGATCAGCAACAAACAGATCTGAGAAAGAGGTAGGTGGATGAACCTATGGGACTGTGCATGATGGGTAAAGATCTTACTGCATGTTAACACCCATCAAAGGTCATCTACCATGGAAGAGACACAAAACAATTAAGTAGACAAAATTTTGCAGGTAGTTTATGTCAACTAGCCTCTGTCATTAGCCACCACAGTGCTGGCAAAACAGCTCATGAAGAGAGTAGCCACAGTGTCAGTGACAGAAGCTGTGCATAGGCCCAACAGCATAAGCTCCCACTCAGCAAAGCTCATCTAGCTACTGCTGCTGCCAAATATCAACCCACCAGCAATGGAGACCAACACTGAGCACCTTACGTGGCACCATCCTTCCAGGAGAACAACCAGAACCTGATGGACAATTGATTACATTGTAACCCTTCTACTCAGGAATTAAGACATATTCCATGCATGAATTTGTCTTTCCTGACTACAAGGCCTCAACTAGCACCACTATCTGACAGTTTACAAGAGTTTGATACACTGGAACAGTGTTGTATGAGACCAAGGGACCCATAAAGGAGGTGTGGCTGTGGACATATGATCACAGGTCCACAGGTCCAGGACACACTGCACCACCAAGAAGATGCTGTCTGCACAAAGAGATGGAATGGTCTTTTTAAATTACAGCTGAGGTATCAGCTTGGAGATAACGCCCTGTGAAGATGGAATGTCATCCTCTAGGACATAGTTTAGACCCTGAATCAATGACCATTACATGGTGCTCTGTCCCAAGTAGGTAGAATACATGGGATGGGGACCAACAGGTAGAAGTAGAAGTGGCTCTGCTTCTCAGTACTCCCAGTGACCTCAGTTCTAAAGGCCTAGAGGTCTTGGTTCCTAGAAGATTCCTTCTACCAGGGATACAGTGATCCAATTAAGCTTTAAACCACCTGATTACTTTAAGTTTGTTATAACCAAGAGACCAGCAGGCAAGGAAAGGAATCATCATCCCAGCAGGGGCAACTGACCCTGATCATCAGGCAGAGGTAGTACTCCTTTTTACTACTGAGTACTACTCCATGGTATGGATGTACCACAATTAGTTTAACCATTCACCTATTGAAGAACATGTGAGTAGTTTCCAGTTTTTTGGCTATTACAAGTAAAGCTGCTATGAATTTCGTGTACAAATTCATGCATGAAAATGAGTCTTCCTTTTTTCTGGAATAAATTCTCAAGAGTGTAATTGCTGGGTTTTAAGTCCAGTTTTTTAGTTTTAAAACAAACTGGCAAACTATTTCCCAGAATGGCTCTACCATTTTATATTCACACCAACAATGTATGAGTGATTTATTGGTTTGTCAGAAAAGTCACCACGCATTTTTGCAACCAAAAACATAGAAAAAATATGACTTTTCCGACAACCCAATAGTTTCTCCACATCCTCACCAGCATTTGGTGTTATCACTATTTTTCATTTTAGCTCAGTTTATTTTTATTTATATTAATACTTTATTTATATTATTCTTATATTTATGGCAAATGATACTGGTTTTGTTTTTAGATCAGTGGTATAAAATTTTATTTTAGCATTTACTTATTTTTTTTTTAATTTTATTTTAAAATAAATAGTCTTAAAAGGTAAGTTGAAACAAGGGAAAATATTAAGTAACAGTTCCAGGGTACATGTTGATGGCAAAAATTATGAACTTGGTGCATAAAGGTGTGAAGTGTAGGAAACCCTGTGACAATTTATCTATATTATAGGTTAAATGGAGTTTTGTGGACCAGCTATTTTGTTTAGGTGAAAAATATTCCAAACATAATTTAACACATATATAGTCATGGGATGTGGAATATAGTGTAGGGATGGAATCAATGGAATTGTAATAGATATATATGATATCGGGTGTGGGGGGGGCAGGGTAAAGGGGAAGGGGGAGTCACTTTGTAAGGGGTGAAACAGAAAACTATTGTATTGTTTTGTACATCTGTAACTAATGATAATAATAAAAAATAAAAATAAAATATTCCAAACAATTGATCCACAGTAAAATTTTGAAACATGTTGGAATCCACTCCCACTAACTCATATTGCTTCATTCTTTCAGAGTATGTTCTATATTACCTACTGAACTAGAAACTCCACAAGAACAGGGCCCTGTCTTACACCTCTTATAACCCAGCACCTAACACATCAACAAGTGCTTCATGATTATGTAAGTGTATGGTAGGAATCCCTGAGACTATTTGAAATTCCTTATTGTGACAGATTGTTACATTGGCAGCCCAGCAAACCATGTCCCCTGGTATTTAAGCCCTTGAGTAGTACCTTCACTGTAACACCACACTGACTATATTTATCCAGGGCCTTGGACATTGGCAAGTGTGGTATGAGCAGAGGCGTGATAAGTGCTTGCACATCAGGGCTTGTCCTCTTGCAATGTCCCTCCTGAACCCAGCTGCCATGTGGGAAGAAAATCGAGACTATCCTGCTGGAGAGAAAGACCACATGGAGATGCATAAGGCCACGTGTGGAGAACTGAAATGCCCCCATCAAGTTCTCAACTGAATGTGGGCACATTAGTGACCCAAGCGAACAACACATAGGGCACAGCTGCCCAGCCTGGCCATTGAGTCATGTGAAATAAATGACTTTTGTTTTAAGCCATTGAGTTTTGGCTTAAATGGTTGGTTACATTAGCAATAGATAATGGATATATTTATGCTGCATAGGCTGGGGGAAGGAGATCCTTTAAGAATTGGATCAATGAGTCCATGATGATGGGTTTTGGACATTTGTAGGAAACTGAAAGAGCATCAGCAGAGGGAAAACAGAAAGAGGACAGGAAGGAATATAGTCAGGGTAGGCTTATTTATTAAAAGTTCAGGATGTTTAAATCAAGGATCCATAACATTTAACAACCTAAATTCTTCATGATCACTTAGGCCAGGGATGACTAACATGTGGCCTAGATACTATCTCTCCTCACATCCATTTCGTGGCAGACATCACCAAATGATCACAGAACTCTTTCCTAATGAACTTAGCATAACCTCTGAATCTTTCTCAGCACAGCCTTCCTGACAGCCACTATTATAATTAACCAGAGTTGGCACAGGATGTAAAACCAATTTCCACCTCCAACCTCTACCACAATTATTTTACTGATACATGAACCTAGGACCTACGAGATTTATTTGCAGAGCTAGTCACAGAGCTGAAAAATAGCAACGTTAGGACTAAACCCCAGGACTCCTGAAGAACTTTGGAATTGGTCAAACCTCGGTACAAGGCCAGGCTTTGTCACTTATTAGTTATGTGATCTAGCTTAAATAAGTTATTTAACCTCTCAGTGGTTCAATTTCCTCATTGGTAAATAGGGATAATATTTATACCTCCCAAATTTGCTGTAAGAATTAAATGAGTTCATATATGCTACATGAAAATGCTGACCACCAGGCCTGGCACACTGGGCTATCAGGACACAGTGATTCCGCAACAAATAGCAAGGAGTACCTACCTGCAAGGGAGAATTTAGTGCATTAAACCTGACCCATGGGAATGTGCAAAGGAAAACTCAACATACTTTGTTCACAGCAGAGAAGGTGTGTAAAGGGCTTCAAAACCGATGGAGAGGTCTGGCCAGTGAAGAAGCAGCAAGAAGGGAGGAGGCAGGGGGCGAGAAGAAAAGTCTCTGTTCTCTGTGTGTTAGGGTGGCAGCTATAAGTCATTCTTTGATCTACCAGTGTTACTCCCCATACCATCATAATTGTCTAATAATTTTGCCATGTATCTGAGATACGAGAACTGGGGGCTGAGAATGTGACACCAAAGCCCTGGTCTTCACAAAACTTTCTCAGCAAAGCAGAAGTTGTTTTCCAGATTTAGGTCTCCTTCTTCCTGCTTGGATCACTCCTGCAGCAACATTAAGACACCCTGAGCCTCCTTGTTCTCTCCTCCCCAAGTCCTTGAGGAGCACCCCAAACTCCCATTCCACTCACATCCCCCTCAACCTGACACTTCATTAGCTTAAGGGCCTGACCAGGTCCCACATCCATGCCAGGCCATGAGGTCTCAGGTGAGAAGCCAGCAGGCTACATACACCAATCCACCCACCTAGGGGAGCACCGCAGCACACACTCACCTCAGCTCATCTTGAGGAAGACTTCGTCCTAGTCTTGCTGAAGGAGGCCAGCCTTCCCGTAATTCTTCCCTACTCCAGGCAGCATTCCTTGGTTGCAAGCAACAGAAAGAACCTTGGCTAATTTAAGCAAGCGGATATGTTGAGAGGAGGAAGCCAGCTTAACAGAATCAAGAGACAGCTGAGAATGAGGCTGGAAGAGTTGGGAACAATGACAGCCAAGACATCCTGGAATATGAGCTAGTCAACCATCTTATTAAGACAGTGCTTCTTGCACAACCTTATTTTATCCTTCTGCCATTCTGGTTAAGAATCCCAAGTCCTTCAATCTGATTGGCTCGACTTGAGTAAAATTTCCTCTCCTTTGCCACATTGATTTACAGCCCAACTGAGACTGCAACGAATGGACCAGAGGCAATTGTCCAAAGCTAAACTTGGGGCTGTCACCAAAAGAAGGGAGCAGGATGTTGGACAGCCAAAGACTACATGTATCCAAAACACCCCCAGTCTCTCCCTACTGACACAATTCATTCTAACCACCAAGATTCCAGGTGCTGTGTATGAAGAAAAGTTGCAGAACTGTAAACTAAAGCACTGAAATCAGCTGAAGGAAGCTCATTTTGAAAGGAAATTGGGCTTTTGAGGTCAGAACACTTGAATTCCAGTACCAGCACTGCTACTAATTGTGACCTCTGTTTCTTCATCTAAGCAGTGGGATAAGCAATGATCTAACCAGCAGGGCATTCTAAGCATCCAAATAGATAATGAACTTGAAGATGCTTCAAAGGCTGTGAAACATGCCAACCTGAGGGACTATTATTGGTCTGTTTGAGTTTTTATAATTTTACAGATCGCATCATATCAGCTACTTAACCTGAGATTGCATTTGGCCAGAAGTAAGTGCAGCTCTGACCTTAGCTGGCAGCCAGGCAGCAGTGAAGTGAGATGAAGGAGGGGGAGTCCTGCAAGTAATGCAGTGGGCAGTCTTATTTCAGCCTATTTTGCAATGCAGTAATCTTGAGGAAATATTAGGATGCAGTTCATAGAGAGTTCTTACTAACTCAGAAAAATCAACTCCAGTGAGAGCCAAGAAATAGAAAACTGCCAGGGTGTAGGAAATAGCCATTTGGAAGAACGCATCAGATATTCAATATTCAACACAGAATTGAGTGGTAATGTAGCATAGTCGTTCAGAACATGAGCTTTGAGTCACAAAGACCTGAGTTTGAACTCTAGCTGTATCTCTTGCCTCATCTATGTAAGTATGATAATAATCCACTCAACAAATACTTACTGAGGACTTATTCAATACCAGGTATTATTTTAGGCACTGGTGATACAATGGTGAACAATATAGACTAAAATTCCCTGCCCTCATGGGCTTTACATTCTAGTGGGAGAAGAAAGTAAATAAACAAACAAACAATTAAAATGTAGGGTGTATCAGATAGTGATAAATGCTATGGAGAAAAATAAAGCAGGGAAGGAAGCCAGTGCGGTGATTGGGGAAGAGTTACTGTAATCTATTAGGGAAAGCTTCACTGTGATGGTGACATTTGAAGAAAGACTGAAAGAAGGGAAGGACTAGGGTAGGCAGGTGTCTGGGGGAAGACTATTCCAGGCAGAGGGACCAACAAGTGGAAAAGCCTGGTGTTGCCAGACACACCTGGAAAGTGCAAGGAACAAGGCCAGGATGGCTGGAAGGGATTTTGTAGTTGGAGAGAAGATGGAGAGTAGGGCGGAGTATTAAGATGGGGCCAATCATAGGGCTGGTAGGCCCAGGACTTTAGCATTTACTCTGAGAGGGAGAGCCACTGGAGGGTTTTGAACAGGAAGGTAACATAATCTAATTTACATTTTAAAGTCTCATTTGAGCTGGTGTGTTGTGGGCAAGGGCAAACCAGTTAGGAGGGTGTAACAAAAATCCAGATGAGACTTTTAGTTTGGAGTCCAGCATATAAGGAGCTTGGGAGTTGTTACTTTGTCCTTACAACAAATAAAAAGCTAAATAAACTGAAAAAGCAACAACCCTACTTAGATCTATCAGACAAGTGCAGTCTTGGGGCAAACTGCTATTGCCAAAATTTGTAGAGACAGGCAGGCAAATACATAGAATCACTGCTTACCAGAGTGGAGACCACCAGCAGAAAGCTCCGTGGGAAGCAGTGCTGGGGTAGGCAAACCTAAACTGTAACTAATGAACTGCTGGAGGCTTAGAGCAGGCAAGTCTAAGAGGTAAAAACTCCAGGAGGACCGTCATTAAGGGGAACTCACATTTTTGTGAGTTTTACCTCCTAGAACTGAACGAAGTTCTCATAGTGAATATTGGAGAAATATCACGTCCTATTTCCAGCATGGATAAAGGAAGAGGAACCATTTTGAAATAAGCCATTGCATTCTGCTCTTCTTAACAAGGCTCACCCTCAAGAGGAACAATTTTACCAGAATCTAAACTATTGGGGATTTTTCCAGAGCCTAAAAAACATGGAAGAAGGAAAATATCCAACTCTATCCCTCTCTAGCTGTCCTATCCCACCCAAGATGGGGAGGGGCTGAGAGGCACTGGTGAAATTCACAGTCCAGAGGTTCAGGCTCATTAAAAGACTGCGATGTAATCATAGGACTTTAGAATATTTCCCTCCTTCCAAACCTTATCCTACATTACTAAAGACCCAGTACATGCTGTCCACCTATTAAAAAAAAAATTACAAGGCATACTAAAAGGCACAAAAAACAAACTAAAAAAAAAAAACCCAAAAAACAAAAACCACAGCTTGAAAAGATACAGTATACATCAGAACCAGACCCAGAGATGGCAGAAATGCTGGAATTATTGGACTGGAAATTTACAACTATGATTAATATGCTAAAGGCTTTAATGGATAAAGTAGACAGCATGCAAGAACAGATGGTCAATATAAACAGAGATGGATGGAAGTTCTAAAAATGAATCAAAAAGAAATGTTAGACATCAAAAACACTGTAACAGGGTTGGCCGAGTGGCGCGGTGGTTAAGTGCTGGCTTCGGAAGCCAGCGGCCCTGGTTCGGGTCCCACATATGAGGGCCAGTGACACTGCCCTCAAAACAAAAAATAAAATAAAATAATAAAAATAAAAACACTGTAACAGAATTGAATGCCATTGAGGAGCTCATTAGTAGATTGGACACAGCTAAGGAAAGAACCACTGAGCTTGAGGATATCTCAATAGAAACTTTCAAAATTGAAAAGTAAAGAGAAAAAAGAATTCAAAGAAAAACACACACAATATATAAGAACTTGTTGTGGGACCGCCACAACAAGAGGGAAAAAAAAATAGAGAAAGGAACAGAAGAAATATCTGAAGCAAATATTAATTTCTCCAAGTTAATGTCAGGTACCAAACTACAGATCAGGAAACCTCAGAGGACACCATGCAGGATAAATGCCAAAAAACTAAATCTAGGCCTATTATATTCAAACTGCAGAAAATCAAAGATTAAAAAAATATATTTTAAAGAGCCAGAGGGGGAAAATACCTTACCCCTAGAGGAACAAAAATAAGAAACACATCCAACTTCTCCTAAAAAATCCATACAAGAAAGGAGAGAGTAAAGTAAAATATTTAAAGTGGTGAGAGAAAGAACAGCAACCTAGAATTCTGTGGCCTATAAAATTATCCCTCAAAGTAAAGGAGAAATAGACTTTCTAAGACACAAAAAATGGGGGATTTTGTGGCTAGTAGACTTGCCTTGCAAGAATATTAAAAGAAGTTCTTTGGGCCAGCCAAGTGGCACAGTGGTTAAGCGCTGGTTTGGGAAGCCAGCGGCCCCGATTCGGGTCCCACATATGAGGGCCAGTGACACTGCCCTCAAAAAAAAAAAAAAAAAAAAAAAAAAAAGTTCTTTGGTGAAAATGAAAGTGACATAGGTTAAAAAAAAACCTGATGTTTACATAAAGAAAGGAAGAGCATTGGAGAAGGAACAATGAAGGTAAGCATACAAGGAATAGAATATGAGAGAGGATACAAATTACTAAGATAAGAAATGATGGAGAAACCATCTACAGAGCCCATGGACATTAAGAGGATAATCAAGATTTCCCACAAATTTGATACCGTAGATGAAATAAACCAATAATTTGAAAGACACAATCTGCCAAAACTCACACAAGAAGCAATAGACAATCTGAATAAGCCTATGTAAACAAATAAAATCAGTAATTAATAACCCTCCAAAATTGAAAGCACCAGGCCCAGATGGGTTCACTGGTGAATTCTTCCAAACATTTAAGGAGGAAATTACACCAATTTTATACAATCTCTTTCAGAGGATAGAAGCACAGGAAATACTTCCTAAATCATTCTATGAGGCTAGCATTACCCTACCACCAAAACCAAAGACATTATGATAAAACTACAGACCAGTATCTCTCATAAACATAGATGCAAAATCCTCAACAAAATATTAGCAAATCTAATCCAACAATATATAAAAAGAATTATACACCATGACCAAGTGGGATTTATCCCAGGTATGCAAGGCTGGTTCAACATTTGAAAATCAAGTAAAATAATCTATCACACCGACAGGGTAAAGAAGAAAACTCAAGTGATCATATCAACAGATGAAGAAAAAGTATCTGACAAAATCAAACACTCATTTATGATAAAAAATAAACTCTCGGCAAATTAGGAAGAGAACAAAATTTCCTCAATTTGATAAAGAACATCTGCCAAAAACCTACAGGTAATGTCATACTTAATGGTAAGAAATTGGAAGATTTCCCACTAAGACCAGGAACAACGCAAGAATATCCCCTCTTTCTATTCCTTTTCAATGTCGTATTGAAAGTCCTGGCTAATACAATAAGACAAGAAAATGAAATAAAAGGTATACAGATTGGAAGGGAAGAAATAAAACTCTTTTTGTTCATATCTGATATGATTGTCTATGTAGAAGAAAATCTGGAAGATTCAACAACAACAACAACAAAATCCTGGAACTAATAAACGATTATAGCAAATTTGCAGGATACAAGGTAAATATACAAAAGTCAATCACTTTTCTATATGCCAGCAATGAACAAGTAGAATTTGAAATTTAAAACATAATATCATATATGTTAACACTCCCTTCAAAAAATGAAATACTTAGATATAAGGTTAGCAAAATATGTACAAGATTTATATGACGTAAATACATGAAGAACAGAATAGAGAGCCAAAAAATAGACCCACATAAATATGGCCAGCTGACCTTTGACAAAGGAACAAAGGCAATATAATGGAGATAAGACAGTCTTTTCAACAAATGGTGCTGGGACAACAGGACATCCACATGCAAAAAAAAATATGAATCTAGACACAGACTTTACAACCTTCACAAAAATTCACTCAAAGTGGATCATAAAGTAGCTGAAGACACACACACACACACACACACACACACACACACACACACAATACAGCATAGACCTAAATGTAAAATGCAAAACTATAAAACTCCTAGAAGATAATTTAGGAGAAAATCTAGATAATCTTGGTTTTGGCAATGACTTTTTAACCTTTTTTATTTTTATTTTTATTTTTTTTTGAGGGCTGAGTCACTGGCCCTCACATGGGACCGAACCGGGACTGCTGGCTTCCCAAGCCAGCGCTTAACTCGGCCAGCTCTGGCAATGACTTTTTAAATACAACACCAAAAGTGTGAGCCGTGAAAGAAATAATTGATGACCCAGACTTCATTAATATTCAAAACTTCTGCTCCATGAAAGACACTGTGAAGATAATGAAAAGAAAAGTCACAGTGTGGGGGAAAATATTTGCAAAATAAACATCTGATAAAGACTGCTACTTAAAATATACAAAGAGCTCTTAAAATTCAACAATAAGAGAATGTGAACAACCTAGGGTGGGCCGAGTGGCGCGGTGGTTAAACGCTGGCTTGGGAAGCCAGTGGCCCTGGTTCGGTCCCACATATGAGGGCCAGTGACATTGCCCTCAAAAAAATAAATAAATAAATAAATAAATAAATAAATAAATAAATAAGAACAAATAAAAAAAAGAATATGAACAATCTGATTAAAAAAGGGGCCAAAGAACTTAACAGACATCTCCCCAAAGAAGATATACAGATGGCAACAAGCCCATGAAGAGAGATGCTTCATATCATGTCATTAGGGAAATGCAAATTAAAACAATGAGAGACCACTGCATACCTATTAGAATGCCCCAAATCCAGAACACTGGCCACACCAAACACTGCTGAGGATGTGGGGCAACAGGAACTCTCAGGCTGGCGGGAACTGTCATCGCTGGTGGGTTACAAAATGGCACAGCCACTTTAGAAGACAGTTTGGCGGTTTCTTACAAAACTAAACATACTCTTACAATACGATCCAACAATCACTCTCGTTGGTATTTGCCCAAAGGAGATGAAAATGTATGTCCACACAAAGCCCTACACACAGATGTTTGGAGCAGCTTTATTCATCATTGCCAAATCTTGGACGCAATCAACATGTTCCTCTGTAGGTGAGAGGATAAATAAACTCATACATCCATCCAGACAATAGAATATTATTATTTTGCACTAAAAAGAAATTCCTATCAAGCCATGAAAAGACATGGAGGAACTTTAAATATATATTACTAAGTGAAAGAAGCCAATTTGAAAAGGCTACATACTGTATGATTCCAACACAGAATATGACTTTCTGGAAAAGGCAAAAACTATGGAAAGAGTAAAAATATCAGTGGTTGCCAGAAGCTGGGGGGAGGAAGGGATGAATAGGCAGAGCACAGAGGATTTTTAGGGCAGTGAAACTATTTTGTATGATATTCTAATGGGACACACGTCATTATATATTTGTCAAAATCAATAAAATATCCATCACCAAGAGCGAACCCTAATGGAAACTATGGATTTGGGGTGATGATGTGTCAGGACAGGTTCGTTGATTGTAACAAATGGGGAGAAGGCAGGAGATATATGGGAACTCTCTGAACTTGCCACCCAATTTTGCTTCAAACCTAAAACTGGTCTAAAAAATAAAGCCCAGTCTTTAAAAATCCAGGTAAGAGATAATGGTGGCTTGGACAAGAGCCATGGCTGTGGAGGTGGGGAGAAATGGTTGGATTCTGGATATATTTTGAAAGAAGAGCCAACAGAATTGCCAGTGGATTGGATGTGGAGTATGAGAGTAAGAGAAGAGTCAGCCTACAGCCCAGACAAGATGACGTATGACAAAGACCACACAACACCAAGCACATATTAGATAGTCAGCAAACACCAAAATCTCATCAAATTTCAGAAGAGACCATGGTCTTCAGCAAGGTAATATCTTAATTAGTTACTTGTGGGGGTGGGGGTGGGACAAACAAGGAACTCAAGAAGAGGAAGGCCAGGACTCTAATAAGTCCTCTTTCAACTGCATATTTTCCTGTGGTCAGCAGCTCAGTTCTGGAAAGAGGATATAAATGGAGGAGGAGCAGAGAAAAACAAGAATGATTTGTCCTAGGGCCAGTACATAATAACTCCACAGGTAATAATTAGTCATCACAGTGGTAATATTAGCTAGACAGGTGGAATGTTCCATTTTTTGAAGCCCCGTGTTAGGCCATCCCCTTCATTGAAGTGTTTTCAGTATGGGGTAAAGGAGGAGATTTGAGTTAAGGTGTGAAGAAAAGCAAAAGGATCAATTCCCAAAAGATACAATTCTACTTTAGTTGGAAAATTCCTATCATTTTTGAGTCCCTACTATGCATTAGGCACACATATTTCTCTAGTGCCGAAATCAGCCCAGCAAGGTAGATATTATTGTGTCCATTTTACAGATGGAAAAAGTAAGACTTACACAATGATATCACTAGCTAAGGAGTCATGAACCTGAGTTCAAACCCAAGCCTGTATGTCTCCAAAGCTCATGTACGTGCTACACTGCTTCACCTTTGTTTTAACAACAGGGAACCTTCACTGAGCACTTACCTCATGCCAGGCACTGATGTTTTAAACCTATTTATATGAACTATAATCATCACCATTTTATAGATGAGGAAATTATGGCTTAGAGAAGTTAAGAAACTCACTGTAGAATCTCAGTTGGTTAGTTGAGATCCACGAAGTGTGTCCTAGATTGCAGGGTCCATCCATACGCATGTTAAAAAAAGAAAAAGTGGGGCCGGCCGAGTGGCGCATTGGTTAAGCGCTGGTTTTGGGATGCCAGCGGCCCCGGTTCGGATCCCACATGAGGGCCAGTGACACTGCCCTCTACAGCTAACAACAGCTCCACCTGGAGCTGGGCTGTGCGAGCCCCGGTGATGGTGTGGGCTGCAGCCCCTGCTGCAGTGGGCTGCCATGGGCTACAGTGAGTGGCCCGCAGCCAGCGTGAGTGGCTGGCAGCCAAGCATGAGCTGCCAACAGCCGCGATGAGCGACATCCAGAGGCCAGTGACCGATCTGCCTCATCCGGGAAGAGCGCAATGACGATACCAACAGTGAAGCAACATCCTCCGCAACTAAACTGAAGAACAAAAAGACAGCAACTTGTCTGTTCCCCTTCCCCGATTCCCCAACGCTGTTCCCCTCCGCCAATTCCCCAATAAAATCTTTAAAAAAAAAAAAAAGAAAAAGTGGTTGTTGTTTTTTTGATATAATAGTAATATATGGTAAAAATTTTTGAAAACACAACAAAGAAAAAAAATCATGTATCGTTCTACCATTCCGAGATAACCGTGATTATCATTTTGGTGGATAACCTTTTAATCTTTTTCCTATACACACACACACACACACACACACACACACACACACACACACACAAGCATAACGTTTTTTACAAAAATGAGATCGTGTTATGTTTGCCTGTTTTTTTTTTTTTTTGTTTTTTTTTTGAGGGCAGTGTCACTGGCCCTCATACGTGGGACCCGAACCGGGGCGCTGGCTTCCCAAGTCAGCCCTCAACCACTGCGCCACTCAGCTGGCCCGTATTATGTTTGCTTTTAACCTGTCCTTCACTCTCTCACTTACATTAATAATATATTGCTAGCCTCTCTCTGCTTTAAATATTTTCTATAGTGGTGACTTTTTACTGTCTTGGATCATGTACCAATTGAGAATCCATAAGAATCTTCCCTTCCATCCAAAATGTGTACACACACACACACACACACACACACACACACACACACACACATGCAATTTTGCATATAATTTCAGACAGTCCCTGAACCTGAGAGCCTCAGTTCTACAACATCATTTCTAATGCCTGAGTAATATTCCATCGCGGAAGGACGCCCTATAAGTTCTTGAACCAACCTAAATCAGTCCCCCTATGGTTGGACATTTAGATTATTTCCAATTTTCCACTATGATAAACAATGTTGCAATGACTATTCTTAAAGCTAAATCTTTGAGGCTAGCCCTATTTATCTCCTTGGAATCAATTACAAGAGCACAATCATTTTTTTTTTTTTTAACACCAGCTGAGCCATTCTGCCACCTGTTGGCAGCTCAGCTTGGGCACAGCGTTCACTGGCCCATGTGGGAATTGAACCGGCGGCCCTGTTGCTCAGAGCACGCACTCGAAGCCAACTCTTAACCAACTGAGCCACTCAGCTGGCCCAAGACCACAATCGTTTTTAAGGCTTTCCATAGTATTTCCAAATTGCCCTTTAAAAAGGATTGTTCTATTTGCACTCCCACCAACAGTGTCTAAAAGGGCCCATTTCCTCCACATCATTGCTCATATCTGGTCTTATAAAACACTATATTTTGTACCTTTTTAACCCTGGCTCAGAACTTTTCTTTCTCTTTCTGCTGCCTTAAAGACAGCAATTTCTGGCTTAAGGAACTGAAAACAGCATTCTTTGGGGAAGACCCCATATTAGGAATTGCTGCCTTTTCCTGCTTCAATAAAACCCCAAAGGCTCTAGTTTCCTAGATTTGGCAGAAGACCGTTCTTTGCAAATCTCCTTGCCCTTGCCTTTGGTAAGAAAAGCATTACTGGGTTGGAAGAAACACACAGGCTAACTTTTTTTAAAAAAAACTTTGGTTGATTTTTAAACATTTATATTATGAAATAGTTGTCCCCAAAGGAACTGAGAGGGTTCCTTTTAGTAGATCTTAAAATTCATAGACAAGTAATTCCGTGATGTGAATGCTCCTTCTCTCCCACTTTAGATAGACAAATCTGGCTCCCGATATATGAAATATACTGGGAAAAGAAAAAAAAAAACACTTAAGTTTGGCTCGCGAACTCCACAAGAGTGGTTATAAGGACAAATGTCTTGCATATAGTAGGCACTCAATAAATGTTTGTTGAATTGCCCTGGACGTCGTGGACACTCTGGAGTAGTAGGGCATTTCGTGTACGTGTTTAACTGCTAAAGCTTTCATTAACTTTGGCAGCGTTAAATACAGTCAGTGCTAATGAGGGGGAGTGGTGACCTGAATATACCAAAACAGAGGGAAATCCCAGATCAGCTCTGTTGAGTCTTGAAATGCAATCCATGGCTTCTTACCGCCAGCCCCCACCCCGCACCCCACAAAGAGATGTACCTTTCCAATTCTGTCTGGCTTTAGGCAGATAATACAATGAGTTTACCCTCCACGAGCCCACAGACAGAGCCTGCTGTGCAAGGCAGTCATTGGGCTAGATTTTAAAGTCACCCAAGAAATTTGAATGTGAATGTATTAAATGATATAAAGGAATTATTATTAATGTATTAAGTGTGCTATCGATCTTATACTAGCTACCTAGGGATATGTTCCTTTTTGAAAAATATACACTGAAATTAGGAAATAAATAAAAGTTACCATGGACCATCTGCAAAAGGGATAATAAAGATTTGACTATATTATAGCAATAACTACTGTTTCCTGGAAGTTTCTGTGCAAACCAGTTTAGATATATTTTCTTGAATCCTCACAGCAAACGTCGGTAGGGCAGGTATCATTATCCCCATTTCACAGATGAATAAACTGAGGCTCAGAGGCAGTGGTGACTATCCAATGGTTCTGCCCTGATTCTGCTTCAGGGAAACCCCCTCCTCCTTTGGCTACTGCCATGATGAAACCAACAGTCAAACACCCTGCCCTCCTGCCCAGAAGGTGGTGTTGGGCCCAGGCCTCTTCTGTAATCCTCAGCCTGCATGGAGTAATACTCAGACCAGCAATGGTGGATGCTCTGAAGAGCTCATCCATCAGCCCTTTCTGAGATTGGGAGCAGTGGCTTTTCTGCCCATTCTGTGAGCTGCCGCTGTTCAAGGCAGCCACAGTTGGTTTCTACTGCACGCAACCAAAGACTGCTAACTGACCAAGAAATGTTATCTGACTCACTCCAGACTGCCATGCTAGTAAACGGCAGAGTGAGGATTTGAACCTAGGGCTGTCTGATGGTCTCAAAGGACATGCATCAGGGGTCAAGTTCAAGTTACTTTCAAGTCCTGACTTTCACTTTCCTTGCCATCTGCTTCTTGCCTATAAAATTCTTACCCACTCACTTCCATGTCTCCCTACCTACAGGGGTGTAACAATACATTACTGCACTAATATAACAACACCTCCACACTGGATACCCAGTGTTTAATTCAGTGATAGCTTCAATCCATATTCCCCTAGACTAACAAGCTATTACTGCTACTCACACCATCTCTTTGTTAATAGAACAACACTGAAGGGAAGGCATGAACAGGTCATCTGGCTTCACCTCCTGCCTCAAAGAAATGCTGCCCTAGAATCAATAGAATTCAGTCACGTGACAGGAGTCATTTTTGCCGTCACTGTTGCCACAAGTCTACTGATGACTGCCAGCCTCACGAAGCACCATGTGCTATTCTATTTTTTCTTTTTTTCTTTTTTTTTTTTTTTTTAGCTGAGCCATCCTGCCACCTGTTGGCAGCTCAACGGCAACTCAGCTCAGGCTGGCTTCGAACTGCCGTTGCTCAGAGCTCAGCTCACACTCTGGAGCGAGCTCTTAACCAACTGAGCCACTCGGCCGGCCCTATCATGTGCTATTCTAAAATCAGAATGCGTAAGTCCTAAAAAGACAGACTGGAAGAGACAGCCTCAGAGCCTCTGAGGGTGGTGAGAAGACCGCAGGCTCTGCAGTCAAAAAACCCATCTCGTACCAGGTGTGTGACCTTGGACAATCGTTCACCTTCCCTGAGCCTCAGTTTCCTCGTCTATAAAATGAGAATCATAACAATGGTACCAAGCTCCCAGTTCTTGAGATGCATGTATCAGATGACAAAGTGAAAGTGCCAGATAATGCTAGAGGAGACAACAAAGCCAATGCTTCACTTCCTGAAGAATTTAGGACAGTTGATCGCTTATTCCTATTTTTAAAGATCTCTAAGGAAGGAGAAACCATAGCATCCCTTGGTAGTTAGTGCCTGTGTGTTCACAGCCCACTTAGATGATGTGTGAATATAGCACAGAGGCCCACATCCAAGGAGGCTGGCGGAGGCTGGGAGGCTGCCAAGCAGCCTGCTGGACTGCTACCCATCCTCTCCCTTCCCCCGCCATTGCCTCCTAAATATATATATTAGCTTAGCCATCCTTCAGAGGCCAACCTCTTCTTGGAAACCCTCTCTGATAATCCCCTGGTTCAAAATGTTTTCGGTCTTCTAACTATTATAACACCTGTTGGCTGTAACATCCTTCAAGCACTTATCAAAAACAGGCTGGCACTGTAACTATTTTAATTACCTAATTAGGTAATTCAATAAACATATATTGGATGCCTTCTACATTTCCTAGACACTTCTACAGTGTCCTAGGACACTGGGCATACAGCAATGAATAAAACAGATGAGGCCCCGGGCCCTCACGAAGCTCCCATTCTAGCAGAGGGAAGGAGGACAGAAAATAAGTATATATTATGTCTGTTGATCAAAAGTGCAGTAAAGGAAATTAGAACAGGCCAGGGCAGGTGGTTGTTCTACGTAGGAGGAATGGTGAGACCTGGCTTCTGCCTGCCTCGCACCAGTGCCTTCTCATTCTCTGTGCCCTCACACAGACTTTCTCTCAGCTTGTCAAATTCACCACACTCCTTCTTGCCCAAGGACTTTTGCATGCACCTTTGGTTGGAACACTTGTTCCTCCATGTAGCACCTTATTAACCCCCTCTTTTTGATGTGATATTGGAGCAGAGACTAAAGTGAAATGAGGGGACTCCTTATATGTGCTTGGCTTCTCTGGGAAACTACGAGCTCCTGGAGGGTAAGAGGAGGCAGTGGAGAGTAGTGGTTAGAGATGCAAGCTATGGAGTGGGTATGACCTGGTTCAAATCCCTGCCCTACTGCACCCTTGTTGTATGCCAAATTCCTAACTTCTCCAAGCCTCAGCCTCTTCTCCTGGAAAATCGAGAAAGAAGAATATTTATCTCCTAGGAATATTAGGAAGATTTAATGAAATCATGAATGTACAGTGTTGGGCACCAAAGGTGGATTTACCCTGAAGCAAATGAAACATCAATTTCATACACACACACACACACACACACACACACACACACACACACACACTTGCATGAGTCCCTTCCAATGCCCTCAGGAGGGGCCTTAGCAATGAGTTTACGTGGTCATGTGTTTTTGTAAAATATGTTAACAGGAATCAGTTAAGACGACTGTCTCTTCCCACTATGACTGCCCTCCCACCATACTCCTCCTCATATCAATGGCATGGAGGGGACATGGGCCTTTGATAGTCATAATTCTGTAATCTGTCTTTTTCTTTTAAGGATTTTTTTATTGGAGAATTGGGGGAGGGAACAGCGTTGGGGAATCAGGGAAGGGGAACAGACAAGTTGCTGTCCTTTTGTTCTTCAGTCTAGTTGTGGAGGACGTTGCTTCACTGGCCCATGTTGGTATTCTGATCATTGCGCCCTTCCCGGATGAGGCAGATCAGTTGCCAGCCATTGGACAGCCGCTTATGGTGGCTCACACCAGCTCACGCCAGTGGCTGGCAGCTCACGCTGGCTGCCGGCCACTCACGGTAGCTCAGGGCAGCCCACTGCAGCAGAGGCTGCAGTCTATGCCATCCTGGTGACTCAAGGCAGCCCAGCTCCAGGTGGAGCTGTTGTTCACCATCTTAGCTGTAGAGGGCGCAGCATCACTGGCCTATGTGGGATCCAAACCCGGGTCCTGCTGCTCAGAGCTGGCGTCCCAAGCCAACTCTTTTTTTTTTTTTTTGAGGGCAGTGTCACTGGCCCTCATATGTGGGACCTGAACCGGGGCCGCTGGCTTCCCAAGCCAGTGCTTAACCACTACGCCACTCAGCCGGCCCCCAAGCCAACTCTTAACCAACGAGCTACTTGGCTGGCCCTGTAATCTTTCTAAAGAGGGTCCCTCCAAAGTGCATACACTTCAGGCCTCACAAAATTTGAACCCACTCCTTCCTGGTGGCAGCCACTGTGGTTGTAACTGGGCATCTTTGCCTCTCTCTCAGTGTCCAGTCAAGTGACCAGCACAGCGCAGGTGTTCAGTGGTTATGTGATGATTAAAGGAATGCTGGAGATCTAAAGCCTCAGAGAGTAAGGGGTGTTAAAATGCGAACCTCCCTTCATTTCTTCTTTCCCCACTCCCTCCAAAACAATTGTTGGAGGACTGTCAGGACAACTGAGAAATTTCTAGAAGAAGCCACATCAGGAAAAAGGGGGCAGAGCAAGTACTTCCCCGGAAAGTCAATCTCCTTCCTCTTGGGGGGTGTGATTGAGTTCACCATCTCCAGAGTGCTAAGGGCTGTGGGCAGGTGCTGGGGTAGTCCAACCCACCGAGGCCCCCCACACCTGGAAGGGGAGGCTCTGGGGGACAAGATAAGATACCTCCCAAGGATCTGCAACTGGGAAGCCTTGGGGCCCAGTTGGGGCCTTCCTGAGTCATCATCCAGAGCCAGCCCCAAGGTCTGGCAGTTCTTACATTCAAGCTGAAAAGCTCTTGAAATCTACACCCAGCATAGGAATGAGCTAGGAACAACTCATGCCCATCTTCCAAAGGAAAACCTTCTCCCTACTTGAAAGCAGTTATAAAATCACATCTCAGTCTTTTATTTCCCAGGCAAATGATGCCAATTACTAATACCAAAGGGAAGAAACGTGACTCATTGATGTTCCCAGTTCTGACAGCTGATTGCCATAAATTCCCTGGTCCCTAGAGTTCACTCCACCTTCTCTCTGACGGTTCTCTACAGTCATCACCCAGAAAGACACTCTCTCTTCTGCTTTTCTCTAGGAGAATTCTGGAAGGATTTGCCAAGGCCCACCAGTCCATTTGCAAGGTCACAAGCCTTTGCTCCCCACCACCACCACCACTGGCCACCAGACTCAGAAAAGGATTTGATTTTAGTGTCCTTGTGTGTATTTCTGAACCTACAGGCACATTTATTTCCAGTAAGTTTTAAAACAGAATTTTTTCCACCCTCCTCTGTCTCTTGTCTTACCCACAATTCTCTCATGCCTTCCCCAGGGTTGGGTCTCCCATTCATAAACAGAGTGGAGTTCCTTGCTCTTTTGTCATCATTCAAAGCACACAACAGCAACAGGCAGAAGCATATTCGCCTGGGACATCTCACTGAAGGGACATTCTACTCAGAACTGGCCCTGTAAGCCCTTGACCTCAGCCTCCCCTCTGGCTTCCTGCCCACCCCCCAAAATGAGAGTAAGACTGAACTCACAAAAGCACTTGTTCTTTTTTTGAGGGGAGGAGGGAGAATAACTTCGGATGACTTTTAAGTCATTGTCATAATATATTGAACTTATGGTCAACGGTGTTAGGACACATCTTATCTAAAAGTACGTTTAGCGCTGGCTTGGGAAGCCAGTGGCCCTGGTTCGGTCCCACATATGAGGGCCAGTGACACTGCCCTCAAAAAACAAAACAAAACAATAAAAGTACGTTTGTGTCTTGGCAAAAATGGGGGGCTACCTTACTGTAATAGTTTCCTCCTAACTTTTTGGAACACTCTCAAAGGCTAGGCATTTTTTTAAATTAGGTAGTTTGTTAAATGTGTAATTAAACGTGATTGAAATGTATAGCTTTGTATGCTTAAAAAAAGAAAAGAAACCCTTTGTTAGCCCATGTGCTGTTTTTGGGATTCAGAAACCATGAGATCCCCATAACAGGAGAACACTGTATCCTCAAGTCAGGCAGCTTTTGTTGAGGGATTCAAGAAGCTGAGACTGGGCTGGAGGATGCGAAAATACTTTGAAAAGACCTTTCACTATACAGATGCAAGCATTTATCATCTTCATCATCATAGCACCATTATTAGCAATAGTAAGTGGATCAGGGGAATCTTTTCAAATGCAAATCTAATCACACTGTGCCTTTCCTCCAAGGCCTCCCACTGCTCTTAGGACAGAAGCCAGCATGTACCACAGTCCTCCAGGGCCTGTGTGGTCTGCCTGCCTCACACTGGCTCCTTCTCGCTCCCTGTGCCGCCACACAGGCCTTCTCTCATCTCGTCCAATTCACCATACTCCTTCCAGCCCCAGGACCTTTGCATGCCCCTTTTATCTGGAACACTTGTCTCTCCCTACCTCACCAGGTTAGCCTCCTTTTTGTTCTGATATCAGAGTAATCACACCTCTTCAAAGACGCTTTCTCCATCTTTTCTGACTGAGTGAATCCTTCCCTTCTACATTCTCATAAATCGTGCACAGCCATCCATCCATTCACTGATATTTATTGAGTGTCTACCATGTGTCAGACAGTATTCTGGGGGGCTGGGAATATAATGGTGAACAAAAGAAGCCCTCTGGGAGCTTCCATTCTAAGAGAAGAGGAGACAATAATCAAATAAACAGTGTTTTGAGATACTTCCCTTCAGTGTCTCATAATTTTGTGAGTACAGGTCTTTTACTTCTTTAGTTAAATTGATTCCTAGATATTTTATTGTTTTTGAAGCAATTGTAAAAGGGATTGATTTCCTGATTTCTTCTTCTGATAGTTTATTATTGGTGTATAGAAATGCCACTGATTTTTCCACTCTTGGGAATCTACCCAGAGGAATCCAAGACGCTAATTCGAAAAAATATATGCCAGCCGAGTGGTGCAGTGGTTAAGAGCTGGCCTGGGATGCCAGCGGCCCCGGTTCGGATCCCACATATGAGGGCCAGTGACACTGCCCTCAAAAAAAAAAAAAAAAATATGCACCCCTATGTTTATTGCAGCGCTGTTTACAATAGCCAAGACTTGGAAACAACCGAAATGCCCATCGGTAGATGACTGGCTTAAGAAACTGTGGTACATTTATACAATGGAGTATTATTACTCTGCTATAAAGAAGAATGAAATTGTACCATTTGCAACAATATGGATGGACCTAGGGACTATTATGTTGAGTGAAATAAGTCAGTCAGAGAAAGACAAATACCACTTATATGTGGAATTTGAAAAACTGAATGAATGAGCATAAGAAACAGAAATAGTTTCATAGATACAGAGGAAAAACAGGGTTGCTAGTTGGGAGAGGGGTGGGGATGAGGGAGAAGGGGAAAGGATTAGACAGCATAAATAGGTAACTACAGTATTGTCACAGGGATATGAAAGACAGTTCGGGGAATATAATGTTGTTAAAATTTTGTGGGGTGTCAGATGGTCACATGTTTTGTTAGGGAGACCACTTCATGGATGGAGTAGAGGCTTGATCACGGCATTGTATACCTGAAATTGATGTTGTATAATATTGTATGCCAACTGTAATTGAATATATAGACAGTCACGGCATGTGGATTATATGGTGGAAGGGAGTCAAAGCAATTGTAATAGATAGTATGATATGGGGGGGGGAGGAGTGGGAGGGGAGAATTGGGGGAGGGGGGTTGTCACTTTGAGGGGTAAAAAGTATAACTATTGCACTTTGTTGTACACCTGAAGCTGATTAAAAGTATAAATAAATACATAAATAAATAAATAAATAAACACGTGCCTGTATCATCAAATATCAGGCAGTGATAAGTACTGTGGAGGAAAATAAAGTTGGGAAAGGAGTAATGTGGTAGCAGGAGTAGGAGTGACTATTTCAGGTAAGGGCAGCGAGAAAGTCTTTTTGAGTAGATGCCATTAAAAAAGAGATCTCAGTGAAATGAGAGAGCAAACCACGCAAAGGTGTGTGGAAAGATGAGTGCAGACAGACGGAACAGCAAGGGCAAAGGCCCTGGGGCAGGAATGAACTTGATCATTCCGAAGAACGGCAGAAGGCCAGCGTGGCTAGAGTTGAGAGAGCAACTTGAGAAAGTACCAAATGAGACTGGAGGACATGTAGACAACTCTTCTGAGGAATTTTGCTACAACAAGGAGCAGAGAAATCGGGCAGAAGCCAGGGGAACACACGAGCTCTACGAAGGGTGTTTCTGCTTTTGTTTTAAGATGGGACGTATTACAGCATATTTGTATGCTGAAAGGAATGCTCTGGCAGAGAGGAAGACAACGGTGATTCATGAGAAAGATCACTGCAGTCAAAGTCCTTGAGTAGGTGAGAGAGGATGAGGTCCAGGGCCCAGGCGGAGGGCTTGGCATTACACAGGCCCAGGGACAGTTTGTAACTTGCAAGAGGAAGGAGGGCAGAGCATACTCGTACAAGTGTTGATGCTGGAGCTTGCCAAGTTCAGTGGTGGGTAATGAGCATTCTGATGGCCTCTATTTTCTCAGTGAACAGGAAGATGAGATCATCAGCTAAGAACCCAGGCAGGTTCAGAAGGTCACTGGAGAAAAGAGGAGAAGGTACAAATAGCCATCTTGGAGAGGGGCAGAGTGACTTAGGGCTGTGGTAGGGTTGTTGGGCAGTGCTGAGGCAGTCCCCTTATTTGTGGACTTACATACAAGACCTATCTGGGCAATTGTGGGTGTTTTTTCTAGCCATGATGCTGTGCCCAGACACAGATACAAAGGAGGTACTCTATTGGGTTTAACTAAGGTAGGGGTTTGGGCAGGTGGATACAACAGAGCAAGGGAGTTACAGAGCAATTATAATACTAGGCCATGGAATCCAGCTTGGGTGAGGGCCTGGGTCACAAGTGGTGAAGGACAGTGAAAAAAAGTGGTGGATTAAAGATCTCAATAGGATCAGAGAGTTTTGGGAATGGGAATCCTAAGATAAACGCACTGGGAAGATGAATGGTGATAGTCTGACTGGGATGGTTAGAATGGAAACTTCAGAGGTGGGATAGTTATGACAAGGTCTATGTGTGGCTCTGTAGCTAAGGTGGAGTGGAAGAAGGGGGCATGGCACTGAGGCATCAAGAAACGAGAGATGGGGCCAGCCGAGTGGCGTGGTGGTTAAGCGCTGGCTTGGGAAGCCAGCGGCCCCGGTTCGGGTCCCACATATGAGGGCCAGTGACACTGCCCTCAAAAAAAAATAAAATAAAATAAAATAAAGTCTATTTAAAAAAAAAGAAAGGAGAGGTGGATGGTCATCTACGTGGATCTTAAAGTCACCATGGAAAACGGCAGGCAGGAGTAGAGGTAGAAAGTCAAGGAACCAGGTGACCAAATTGTCAATAAACACGTGAGCAGTAGGTAGGTAGGGAGTACAATAGGTGGTTTGATGACACATGCTCACATTTTTCATGTTTATGTGATTTTATTGATGTCAATTATTAATGTCTTTTTCTTTTTTTTCTTTTTTTTTTTTTTTAAAAGATTTTATTGGGGAATTGGCGGAGGGGAACAGCGTTGGGGAATCGGGGAAGGGGAACAGACAAGTTGCTGTCCCCTTGTTCCTCCGTCCAGCTGCGGAGGACGTTGCTTCACTGTTGGTATCGTCATTGCGCTCCTCCCGGGATGAGGCAGACCGGTCGCTGGCCTCCGGATGTCGCCCACCGCGGCTATCGGCAGCTCACGCTTGGCTGCCTCACGCTGGCTGCGGGCCACTCACTGTAGCCTATGGCAGCCCACCATCCCCGGGGCTCGCACAGCCCAGCTCCAGGTGAAGCTGTTGTTAGCTGTAGAGGGCAGTGTCACTGGCCCTCATGTGGGATCCGAACCGGGGCCGCTGGCATCCCAAAACCAGCGCTTAACCAACGCGCCACTCGGCCGGCCCTGATGTCAATTATTAATGTCACTTATAAGGTGAGGGGCCATGTCTGTGTTCACCATGTTATCTGCAGCTTTTAGCTCAATGCCTAGCATATAACAGGCACTTAATAAAACTTCTTAAACAAATGAATGAATGAATACATACTATTCTCTGGAATTGGAGAAAAAGAGAGAGTGGGAGGTATTGATCTAATAATTTGCTTAATTTTCAGAAATTTCAGTCAGTGGTTACTCAGCTAACATTCACATGATACCTAAGTGCCAAGTACTATGCTATATGCTTCAAAGAGGAATAAGGTATGGCGGCAGCTCTTGGAGATCTCAGAGTATATCCACTCATTAATACAATACAATGTGAACTTTAATACAATGTGAATAGAGCAATGATAGAGGCATCAGCAAGATGCTCCAGGAGCACTGAACCTGACTGCCTGGGGAGAGGGGATTAGGCTGTGGGCACAGACAATATCTGGAGACTGAGGATGAGCAGAAATGAGGCGAAGGACCAGCCTGTTAAAGGTATCAAGAATTGGAAAAGCTTCACAAACTGAGAAGTCTGATGAGCTAGTTATTAAGCTAAAAATGTCATCTTGCCCTTTATGGTCAATTGATTTGCTACGATAATTCAATGGAGAAAGAATAATCTTTTTAACAAATGATGCTGGGACAACTGAATATCCACATGGAAAAGAATGAAGTGGGACTCCCACTTCACACCAAATACAAAAAGTAATTCAAAATGGACCAAAGATCTAATATAGGTGTTAAAACTACAAAAATGTTACAAGAAAACATAGGTGTAGATCTTCGTGACCTAGGATTAGGCAATGGTTGATTAGCTATGACACCAAAAACACAATCAAAAAAAAAAAAAACCAGATAAATTAGACTTTATCAAATTGAAACTTTTATGGGTTTATTTTTTTACACTTTATTTATTTTGACATTCAATATTGTTTTGTGTTAATTTCAGGTGTACAGCATAACGGTTAGACATTTATATAATTTAAGAAGTGATCCCCCTGACTAGTCTAGTACCCACCTGGCACTATACATAGTTATTACCATATTGTTGACTATATTTCCTGTGCTTTACTTAAATATCCTCATGGCTATTTTGTAACTACCAACTTGTACCTCTTAATTCCTTCCCCTTTCTTACTCACCCCAAAACTTTTGTGTTTTAAAGGAGACCATCAAGAAAGTAAAAAGACAACCCACAGAATGGGAGAAAATATTTGCAAATTATATATCTGATAAGGGACTAGTGCCCAGAAAATATAAATACTTACAACTCAACAATGAAAAGACAAATAACCTAATTTTTAAATGGGTGAAGGATTTAAATAGATACTTTTCCAAAGAAGATATACTAATGGGCAATAAGCATAGGAAAAGATACCAGACATTATCAGTCATTAGGGAAATGCAAATCAAAACCACAGTGAGATACCACTTCACACCAACAAGGATGGCTAGAATCAAAAAGAGAGACATTAACAAGTGTTGGTGAGGATGTGAAAAATTGGGACCCTCATGCATTGCTGGTAGGAATATAAAATAGTGCAGCTGCTTTAGAAAATAGTCCTCAAAAAGTTAAACACAGAGTTACCATATGATTCAGCAATTCCATTCAGAGAGAGAGAGAGAGAGAGAGAGAGAGAGACCTCCAAGAGAATTGAATATATATGTCCTCAAAGAAAGTTACACATGAATGTCCATAGCCGCATGAATCACAATAGCCAAAATGTGAAAACCCAAATGTTCATCAATTGAATAAACAAATATGGTATAGCCATACAACGGAATATTATTCAGCAATAAAAAAGGATGCAGTACTGATAGAAAATATAACATAGATAAACCTCAAAACTTTATGCTAAATGAAAAAAGCAGCCACAAAAGGTCACAAATTGTGTGATTCTATTTGTTTGACATCTCTAAAATAGGTAAATTCATAGAGACTGAAAGTAGAATAGTGATTGACAAAGGCTGGAGAAAGAGGGACATGGGAGTGATTGCTAATTGGTATAGGGTTTCTTTGGGGGGTGTGATAAAAATGTTCTGGAATTAGATATTGGTGAGGGATGTACAACTCTGTGAACATCCTAAAAACCACTGAACTGAACAAATTAAATAGGTGAGTTTTACGGCATGTGAATTATAGCTCAATTTTTTACAATGTCATCTGGGGTCCCTGTGGCATGTAGGCCATACTAAGGGATGGGAATTCAGTCCTGCAGGCAATGGAGAGTGTCGTGTGTGTGCAAGCGTATGCACACGCACGTCCACAAGTACACTCATATGCATGTGCTCTTCAGGGAGGTGAAATCAACAAAACATCCCCTCATGGTGCTGTCACCTAGAGACAATCATATGGACCGGTTGTTTCAGTTGCTTACACTCTTATTTGTGTTTGTACTGAGATAATGTTTATGTATAATTCGGTATGGGATATTTTTTCAGTTACCATAAACTTATTCTAGGTTTGTTTTTTAAATAAATTTATCTAATTATGATATTTATGGTAGAAACTTTGGAAAATATAGAAAATTATAAAGAAGAATTAAAATCATCCATAATCCCACCAGTTAGAAGTAATCATTACTTTAGTGTATTTTATTTTGTCTTTTTTTCCATGTCACTTTTTTTCCTTTTTTTTTTTTTAATTGGGGAATTGAGGAAGGGGAACAGATAAGTTGCTGTCCTTTTTGTTCTTCAGTCTAGTTGTGGAGGACGTCACTTCACTGGCCCATGTTGGTATTGTGATCGATCATTGTGCTCTTCCCGGGTGAGGCAGTCAATCGCCGGTCATTGGACGGCTGCTCACAGCTGCTCACGGCAGCTCACGCCGGCTGCCAACCGCTCACACCGGTTGCCGGCCACTCGCAACGGCTGCCGGCCACTCCCACCGGCTGCCGGCCACTCACACTCGCTGCCAGCCACTCACGGTAGCTCATGGCAGCCCACTGCAGCAGGGGCTGCAGCCTACACCATCGCCAGAGACTCAGGGCAGCCCA
Source organism: Aselliscus stoliczkanus (assembly GCA_033961575.1). Classification (NCBI taxonomy): domain Eukaryota; kingdom Metazoa; phylum Chordata; class Mammalia; order Chiroptera; family Hipposideridae; genus Aselliscus; species Aselliscus stoliczkanus. The sequence continues at coordinate 122,738,219 of CM066736.1, forward strand.
GCTCCAGGTGGAGCTGTTGTTTGTCATCTTAGCTGTAGAGGGTGCAGCGTCACTGGCCCTCACATGGGATCCGAACTGGGGGCCTGCTGCTCAGAGCTGGCATCCCAAGGCAACTCCTAACCAACGCACCGCTCAGCCGGCCCCAGTACATGTCATTTTTAATGGCAGTATAATAGGCCATCCAGTATAATAGATTACTTCTATGTAATATAGTTAGGTTATTTCCAATTTTTCTCTATGTAAATAATGATGTAATATATATTTGTGTGTATGAAAGTTTTTCATATATTGCATTATTTCTTTAGCTTCTCAGAAATGAAATAACTGGGTCAAAGGCTGAATATATTTAAGCTCTTATGACGCATTCTAAAGTGGTTCTACTAGCAGTAAATGAACTTGCCTGTGTCACAGCAAGCTCATCAGCACTGACGGTTATACTTTTAAAAATTCTCCTTGTTGTTTTTATTTTCATTATAACAGAGATTTCATAAGAAAGGGAGTAGCATACTCAGGTTTATTTTTTTAGGTGATAGAGAGGCTTGGCTGAAGAGAAGTGAGAATGCTGGTATGGAAACCAATTAAGAAAATGTTGCACTAGTACAGGAAAGAAATGAAGCTGCCAGGCAGCAAGGATTTAAGATCAGAAAGACATTTCTAACAAAGGATGGGTTGGATTTGTGGCTGATCCCAAACTGGCAGGAAGGAAGTGAGAGGTATCAAGTTTGACTCCAAAGTGTCGAAATTTGGAGGTAGAATGGAGGGTGACAGCATTAGTGGAGACAGGAAAGAGGGAAGGAACAGCAAATTTAGAAGGAAAACAAAGCTTCCTTTTTTTTTTAAATAGGAGAAACATCAACAGAAGTTTAATAATATGTATGCCTCCTGTATACATGGGAAAGACCCAGGAAAACTGAGTAATTCCAAACTTCCTGTTTGCAACATGCTAATGTGGGTACCTTCTAAAGTCCCAGGTGGAGATGTCAACATGTCCACTAACAACATGAGTCTGAAGTTTGGAAGAGAGAATGGCACTGGGGCTAAAAGTTTGGGAATTGTCTGTATGTAAATGGTAATGAATGAGATCAGGGAAAGAGATGAGAAGTAACTTCTCAGGAAAACCTACATTGGTAAGGCAGAAGAGGGATGAGTGAAGGAGAAAGAGTTGCTTAGGAAGGGGAACCAACAGACTCTGGAGCCAAATGCCAGGGCGTAGGGAGGTTCAAGGAAGGAGAACGGCTAACAGTGTCAAAAGCTTCCAATGCCTACAGGAATCATGGAGGATAAAGATGGAGAGTCCTTGGGAAAGGAATCCTGGGAGAGGTGGAGAAGGAACTAGAAAGAGGATGTGAAATCAAAGGATATACAGTTATCTTATGGGCCTTTTGGGGGTTACTGAGAAAGTGTGAGAGAGGGCACATGCAATGTGAAGTCATCACCTAAAGTTTTTCTACCCTTTCATTGTGGCGAGAACTTGTCAGTGATACACTCTGTTCTGCACACCCAAGTATTAACAGGTAGTGCAACCGAAAGCTGAGGAAGGGGCTGGGCGGCCTGGCTGTGGGTCCTGGCTCTGCTGTCATCTCGGGCATCTGACTTCAGCTCAACCTTCGATCTCTCTACCTGTAACACGAAGGAGTCAGTGAGTAAAAGGGGATCTGAAACTGGCCTTGGTTCAATGTTGGTCCACACCCAAGGTTTCACATGACTTCGGTGACATGAGAAAAAGAAAGCCAAAATTGTGCGTTTTTCATGAGTCTTTCCTACTTTTCTGATGGTAAGCCATTCTTTCTTTGGTGAAATAGTGGTGGACGGTAGCTGAGGACTTTCCCCTGGTGTTCCTTTTTCATGTCTTTATTTAGCAAATAAGAAAATGGTAACTCTCTGCTAGCCCACCAAAGTCAGCTTGGGAATGTTACTGATTTATGAATTGCTAAAATGTAGGCATGAGTGGCCTAGATATTTTTTAGGTCTCTTGCTCCTTAAATCCTAAAATCCCAGCTCTCTGAAGATAGTGTTAAAGAGGAAACTATAAAGAAGGAAAATATATTGGCACATCTCAGCCAATCTGGGGTGGATCGGGCACCATAGCTCTGCCCCGACCCCTTCCTCCAGTGCAAGGGCTTTGAATTTGGGCCTTTGCCCCATGATGCAGCATCCTGGCCTCTTTTTCACGCAGTCCACTGTGTGCTCTGCATACCTGGCCACCTCGAGCCCAAGCCTCAGTCACTGCCACTCCTACCCGGGCTCAATACCAGGCTCCTGCACAGATTAGATGAATTCCAATGAAGTAACTTACCCGTCCCCCTTCTTTAATCTCCTTGAGGACAGAGATGTGTAACCCGATTGTCTAACAACAGTTCTGTGGGTGCTCAGAGAATACTGGAGATTTCTTACAGGTCAGACAATTAAGTTTGCGTACTTGTAACGATGTTGCTAACCTTTTTTGATATCAGAGGGATTATTCATTATTATGAATTTTTACCCACTGGACAAACACTTAACCAAGTTTATTATTTGGAAGTGCTGAAAAGGCCGCATGAAAAAGTTAGACAATCTGAACTTTTTGCCAATATTCATGGCTCTTGCATCACCACAATGCACCAGCTCACACAGCATTGCCTGTGAGGGAGCTTTTAGCCAGTAAACAAATAACTGTATTGAAACACCCTCTCTCTTTGCCTGATCTGGCTCCCAATGACTTTACCCGAAGACAAAGGAAATATTTAAAGTAAGACATTTTGAGGACATCCAGGACATCAAGGATAATATTCAGCAATGAGGTATGTAGCACTTTTTCTTGGATGAGTTCATGAACTTAATTGTCCGACCTTGTATGTGGCAGAAACTAAATTTGAGCCCAAATCCTTTCAGTCCAGTCCATTACTCTCTTTTCCTACAGAAGGGTGGGGCATTTGTCATCAGTAGGGGTGAAATCTGCGAGCAGGACAACCTTTTCAGGCCTCCTCACATCAAACTCAGGTAACAGTGCAAGAATAAGCCAGGTCTTATCTCCAGCAGCAATTTTATTCTGTTCACACTGGTTGATGATAAAGGGATAAATGCGAACTGTTCATACATGAGATACAGACGTTATAAACTTCGTCTTTATTTTTCTCAAAGTAATGATTGCCCTTAGCTTAAGAAGTCGAGTTGTTAGGGCCGGCCGAGTGGCTCAGTTGGTTAAGAGCTTGCTCAAGAGCGCGAGCTGAGCTCTGAGCAACAGCAGTTTGATGCCCAGCCCGAGCTGAGCAGCCGCTGACCTGCCAACAGGTAGCAAGATGGGAAAAAAAAAAAAAAAAAAAAAAAAAAGAAGTCGAGTTGTATCTAACACACCTTTAATGAAAAACAGCTCCTCTTTGCCCCAGAGGCAACTCCTTTGTACACTTTTTCTGGTATGTACCTTCATTTATCTAAAGAACAAGCTTAGTTGCTGAGTCTCCATTTGTTGAGTTTCCCCATCATCTATTGGCCAGCCTGATGAATGATTGACACTTAATGTTTACTTTATTATGATTACAGGATTTTTATTCACTGGAGCTAGTGTACCAAGATATGCTTCTCTTTTTTTTTTTTTTTTAAGATTTTTATTGGGGAATTGGGGGAGGGGGACAGCATTGGGGAATCGGGGAAGGGGAACAGACAAGTTGCTGTCTTGTTGTTCTTCAGTCTAGTTGCAGAGGACGTTGCTTCACTGGCCCATGTTGGTATGGTCACTGCGTTCTTCCCTGGTGAGGCTGATCAGTTGCCGGCCTCTGGATGGTCACTCACTGTGGCTATTGGCAGCTCAAGCTGGTTGCCGGCCACTCACTGCAGCCTATGGCAGCCCACTGCAGCAGGGGCCGCAGCCTACACCGTCGCCAGGGCTCACACAGCCTAGCTCCAGGTGGAGCTGTTGTTAGCTATAGAGGGCAGTGTCACTGGCCCTCATATGTGGGACCCGAACCAGGGCCACTGGCATCCCAAAACCAGCTCTTAACCAGTGTGCCACTCGGCTGGCCCATGCTTCTCTTCTTGAACAACTTTTTACTTACCCTGAAGTTAATAATTACTCTTTTTTTTTTTCCATTTGTTTAATATTCTGGAACCCTAACAATAACTTTCCTTATAACTTCTAACAGCCTTTTAATATTTCCACACACCAAGCATTTCGGATACGCCGCCCATTCCATTTCTTCTCACAGACCTCCCTCCGGGAACCCTCCATTTGGATGGGGTGCTTCCATTTCTCATCACCCTGAGAGCGTTTCCTTTACCATGGTCCCCCTGAATCCCATGTCATCCTCCTCTTCAGTTTATTCCAAGAAAAATAAATCTTTTTGTCTAAAAATGTCTTTACTTCCCTTCAACACTTAATTGATAATTGAACTGAATACAGAATTCTAGGTTGGAATCATTTTGCCTCAGGATTTTGATACCTTGCTCTATTTTCTTCCAGCGTCTGATGTTTTTTATTGAGCAGTCTGAGGCAATTTTGATTGCTGATCCTTTGTAAAAGCCTACTTTGTTTGTGTCTTGGGAAGCTTTTAGGATTTTTTTTTTATCTTCAGGGTTCTGAAATTTCACAATGATGTGCCTCCGTGGGGTCTTTTGTCCGTCATTGTGCTTGGCACCCAGTGAACCCTGTTACACTGAAAGCTCAGATCCTTTAACACTGGGAAAGTGTTTCATTTTACTTACATTAATAATTTTCTCCCCACCATTTCTCTATCCTCTCTTTCTGAAATCAGGCAGACTGAGGGAGTAGAGCATAATAGAAGGTACTGTTTTGGGCAGAGTGGCCAGGGGGATGTCTCTGTGGTGAAATGATGTTTGAACAGAAATCTGAATGAATATCTTCTTACCTATCAGAGGAAAATTATTATACTTTTCTTAAGTTTCTTACATTGTCTCTTTTTCTCATCAGTTTCTTTTGTCCATCTTTTTTGGTTTATCTCTCCTGTCAGGACACTTTGCTCACATGTCCGGTGATCTTTGGCTGAGCGCTCACACGGACAGGGAGGCACTAAACACCATGAAAATTCACTGTTATTTGCACCTTGGTTTTTTCACCAGGGAGCTCCTTCCTCTGAGGTTGCTTTGTTTTTCCAGAGAAGAATCTTTCAGTCTCCTGCCTGGAAATGGGGAGAGAAGAAATCTGAGGTGTGGGGCGGAGGGGGAGTAGGGGACATCACCATTCATTCATCCATGAATAGTCAATTTCAATAAAATTAAGCTTCACTTAATTCTCCGCTTCTGCCTTCAGTGATTCCCTGAAATTCCTGGCCTTTCTGGGATTCTGCAGGACAAGGTTTTTGGCTTCTCATGGGCCTCTCCCTCTGCGGGCCCTACAATTTCTGCTCCTTCCATCCTACCTCTTGTCTGTTGATGTCCCTCTTTACCCATTCTCTTTGTCCTTAACATCTAGGAGGGATTTTAAAAGAACATGCAGGTGAACATGTCTTTGATTATGTTTAACCAGAACATAAGGTAAATCTGTGAAACAAATTGTAGCAAACAGACCAAGCTAAGGATTTTTTTTTTTTTTTTTTTTTTTTTTTTTAATAAAAGGAAAACCCTTGCAGGGTATCCCTCCTGTTATGAGAACACTATACTTGACAATCATGGAAATTTATGGGTGAAGCGACCTCAGACATTACCTACTCTCCAACCTTATTTTATGGACATAGAAAACAAAACTGAGACAGCATGAGTCTTGCCCAATATCAGCAGAACTGTAAGGAGTCCCTGTATTTTCCATTTATAATCCTGTGCCTTTCCCCCTACCATTCTGGCCTCCCCAGAAAAGTCCCTCAGGCAGTAGAAAGATTTCCATCTTGACAGGGCTTCCAAAGCAAATGCCATTTTGCCCTCTGGGCCAGTCTGACCCGGTTCAGTCCCATCTGGAGAAGAACCATGACAATGAACTAGACATTGTTTCTCAGCAAGGCACCAGGAATGTTCATGGCAGAGTAAACGGATATCAATTCTTAAAGGACAGAGTCAAGATAACAAACCCACCTTAAAATAAACCTCAAGTCGTATTACCAATTAACACCTAAATGTATTTAAGCAGAAATAAGTTTAATTGTCTAATTAATTTTTCACCAATTAAGTCCATTTTTATATGTTGCAGTTTACACTCCCTTGGCAATGAAAGTAATTGGATCCCTTTATAACCATTTCCACTTCCTAGTTTGCTAAATCAGTCAAGGCTGTTGTCTACAGAAAATATAAATCACCCCAAACTGGTCACACTGAAACTTTATGAAGTTCATAAAACACTTCTGTTGGGGAGGTGGAGAGTGGGGAGTAGCTGCAAAGATGAAAACAAGGTAAGTTACAGCCGAGTGGAAAAGGTGCTTGGGGTAGGCAGCCTCTAACATGGTCCCCAGTGATCCCCACTTCTTGGCATTCACACCTTTGTGAAGGTCTTTCCCCTGGAGTGCAGGCTGACCTAGTGACTCCCTTCTAAAGAGCAGAATGTGGCAGAATTGATAGGATGTCATTTCTAAGATTAGGTTATAAGAAGACTTCCATCTTGGATAGTCTCTCTCACTTTCTCCCTCTCCCTCTCTCTCTTTCTCTGTTTTTCTCTTTTGGACCACTCAGTCTGGGGAAAACTCTGTCATGAGCATCCCGGTAGGGAGGCCCACATGCCGAGGAACTGAAGCTTTCTGCCAAAAGCCATGTGAGTGAGGTTGGAAATGGGACCTCCAGCCCTGGTCAAGCCTTTGGACTCTGAAGTCCCCTCCAACAGCTTGAGAGCAATCTCATGAAAGGCCCGGGTCAGACCACCCAGCTAAGCTACTTCCGGATTCCTGACCTTTATCAATTGTGCGAGATAATAAATATTTATTGTTTTAAGCTGCTAAGTTTGGGGGATAATTTATTTTATAACAATAGTGGGGGAGACCTAGCGATGAGTTCTGACTTTTCTACTTCCTTGCAAAAGCATCTTGCACGTGTCCCTTCACCTCTCTTAATTATGCCGATTTCCTCCTCTATAAATTAGGGATAAAGACCTTACCTACCTCACAGAAGTTGCTGTGGGGTTCAAGGAGAAGTAAACTAATTTAAATAATCATGAGGTATGAGGCACTTTTATCTACACTCTCTCATTTGATTTCTTTCAAATGAGGGGGGAAAAAAAACAAAACGCATGTGAAACATATCCAGTAAATTCGAAAACCATACTAGTATTATTAGAGCCAACTCATTTTATGATTTATTAAAACATTGTTTAACCAAATATCAATCTTGGATCAACCTTCAGTAAACCATATGCCTTTTAGAACTGATGGGTTTTAATTAGTTTCTTAATTAGCATGTGAGAAGTTTGTAAACCTGTTAGCTTTGCTCTCAAAATCAGAATGAGCTTTCTGTGATTCCCACAGGGGGAGCTCTTCAAGGCCAGGGCTAAGGCCAGAGGCCCCTCAAGTTAATATGGCCCAAGCGCAGGGCTCTTCCACAACCCCCTTGCTGCTTAGTTAGGGCCTCGCTAGGGACACCCCATCCTCCTCAACCTGGAAACCAAGTGAAACGCACAGCATCCACCCCTTCCTCCCTTCACCCCACATCTTGTCACTAAATCCTGCGATTCTAATTCAGAAACATTTCTTCCCTCCCACCCCCATGCTGCCGTTCTAGTTCAGATTCATCTCTTCCACATTTAATCATTAATATTATTATAATAATATATGTTAAGTGTATATAATTATACTATTATAATCATACATATTAATAAGTAATATTTATTGACAGTACATTAGGTTTCAGAAGTTGAGCTCTGCACTGGTGATCAGACTTACAGGTCTTCATTCAGCTTCACAAGAGCTAAACTAGGTTAAAGATTAAGAGTGGGCTGCCTGAGTCTAAATCTCGGCTTTCCACTTACTGTGTGACCTTGGACAAGCTACTTAACCTATCTGTGCTTCACTTGTCTCATCTGGAAAACAGGATAATAATAGCACCTACCCCACAAGGATTAAAAGAGTTAAAATAGTTTAAATGCTTAGAACACTGGCGATCAAAAAAATGTTAGCAATTATTATTTTTGGTACATATTGTAATTTTCTCCAACACTTAACTTCTCTCTCTGGGCCAAACCATCCTCTCCAGAGCAGTCTGGCTCTTCTTCCTAAGGAAGCATTGACTGCTCATTCCCCTCACAAGTGTCTGTAACATGTGCCTTAGCATGGTCCACCTCTTCAGCTCACCTCTCAGGCCCTCAGCCTTCACTTGTCCCCATCCTATCCCCCTGCTCCTGCTCCACTGAATGTCTCACCCAAAACATACCAGTTCGAGCCTAACTCCATGTCTTTGTGACATGAAAATGAGGTACAGTGGAGGGAGTATAGGCTTATAATAATAGTGGTGGCAAAAGACAGCGCCCAAGACGGCGACTGGATGCTCCCACCTCTCTTTCAAGCTCTGTAAGGAAGAGACCACAGAGGGCAGGGACTTAAGTACTTCTTTATGGCAAGGGGTAGCACAGGCCTTAAAATGGCTAGGGATCTTGGCTATCAAGAAACGTCAGATGAGAAGACCTTCACTGGGCTTACCTTCCCGGGGAGCATAGAACCCTGCTATCATCTGTGAAAACAGAAGAAGAAAAAAAGAAAGAGTGAGCTTGGACTTTAGAGTAAGACTTGTGTCCAAATCTTGGCTCTACCTCTAGCTAAACAAGCACATACCCTCCGTGTCTTTGGCTGGAAAATTGAAATAATAATGGTTCCTTTGTGGAGTCGATGTGAGGAGCTAACGAGGAAACATGTGAAAGTACCCAGCATGCCACAGCTCTAGATTAAAAGCCACCTTCTCACATTCTCCTGTCCTGTTCTCTGTGCCCATGAAGGGCTGGCTCCCGGCTTGCCCCTCCCTGTCTTCCTGGTGAATTCCTACACAATTTTCAAGTCTTGGCTCAGCGTCTCCCTCCCAGAGAAGCCTTTCCTGGCTTCCTCAGGCAGAGTTCATGGCTCCGGCCAACGCACTGGGGTCTCCTTAAGAGTAGAAATCATACGTAACACCTTTGGATCCTTAGAGCCTGGCATTATTCACAAGTAATGTCTGTTGGGTAGTGTTCAATGGTTTCCTGTGAAAAGAAAGAATTTGTAGGTGCTTTAAAATATTTTCATTACAGTACTATTTGTAATAGAGAAAACTAGGAAGCGACAGATATGTCCAATAATTAGGAATTAAATAAATCATGGTTCATCCTCACAATGTGGTGGTATACCGTCATTAAAATCATCTTATGGAAATGTGCTGCTGACATTAAAAAAATGTTCTCACTATGCATTGTGAGGGAAAGAAGCAGGTTTCAAAACAATACTATGTACAGAATGATCCCGTTTTGTGATAAAAATATAAATGTTTGTGTATGCATAAAAAAGGTCTGGAAGGACCCAGTGGTTGTCTCTGGGTGGGCGGAATTTGCATGTTTCTTTTCCTTCCTTATGCTTATATAGATGTTGTGATTTTTTATAATGAGCATAAATTACTTTTGTAGTAAGAAAAAAAATTTTTTTTAACTACCAAAAATTGTTTTTTTCTGATTGTAATGCATTTTCATTGTAGAAAATTTGGAAAGTCTGTAAACTATAAAAAAGAAAAGATAATAAAGCATTTGTCCTACCAAGAGTCTATTAACATTCTAGTATATTTCTTTCTAGTCATTTTTTTAAATCATGTATAAATTTTTTAAACTACTTGAGATCAAACTGATCTATAGTTTAATATCCTGCAATTTTTATTACATTGTGAATATTTTCAAAAATTATTACAAATTCTAAATATTAGATGTCTTACTAAGGGCTAGAAAAATCAGCTATTCTAGGAGGAAAAAATACAAGAACTAAAGACATAGTTAATTGCCTCCCAAGGACAGCATAAGGCACGTTAAAGACTTTCCTAGGCCCTAGAGAGGTCTTTTATTGTTTAAAATACTTTAAAATATTTCATATTAACAATTTTAACCGTAAAATTTTTGAAAGGGCTTTTTATACCTTTGCTACTGAATCTGGCTAAACATACCCATTTAATTTACAACTGGTGAACAACTCACTTAATTTACAACTGGCTGTAATTTCTCAGTCACTCTAGTGCATATTTGGGAACTCTTGCAAAGTGAAAAACTCCAATCTATAAATTGTTTTCAAATATAAAGAAACACCGAATTTTAACAATTAATAAAGTTAACACAATGTTACATTTTACAGAGTTTTAATTAAATATTTCTTGACTTTATGGTTTCCTTTTCACATTTTGGTGCCAATAACCTTTTCCAGATCTGAAACTTTCTCCTAGGCCCTGCTGCACGGAGGAAAACGCCCTACCTGAGCCCCTTCCTTCGGCTGCTAGGCAGTCATGGCAGACAGATAGCAGAAACTTCCAGCTGGGGTGGGAGCTACTAAAAAGGCCAGCAATGGGAGAGGCCAGTTTATTCAGCAGAGTTGTTCTTTCTCTGCCAACCTCCAAATAAAGTGGGAAGGTTTGGGCAAGGGGTTCCTGCAGCAGTAGGTTATTGCTTCTCAAGTAGAGCAAATAAACTGGGGAGAAGAAGGAAGGGAAGGAGGCAGAGGAGAAGAAGAAAAAAGAAAGGAAGGGAGGAGGGAGGGAGGGAGAGAAGGACACAAGAGGAAAGGAGGCAGGGAAGGAAAGCCTCCATTCATTAGTTGCTTATTATTACCATGCACTGAGCTAAGTGCTTTACACACAGCATTTCATTCAATACTTACAACAGACCTATGATATGGGACTATTGTCACTCTCATTTTATAGATAAGGTTCTTGAGGCTCAGAGAGGTTAAGTAATTGGCCTAAGGTCTCACAGCTAAAAAGTTACAGAGGTGGCCCAAGACTGTCCAACTCTACGACCTGCACATTAATCCCTATACCATATGGCCTCCCCAAATACACCTGATCTATCTGGCCCTCCTCCCTAGCTCCAGAAGGATGGAATTTAAAGCTGGAAGAGCCCTGTGAGATTGGCTTACCCTTCCTGTCTCTCTGTATCATAGCACTGCTCTCAAGGAAAGTTTGGTTCCCTGCAGGCACCCTGCTGGGCCAGGCATTCCCATCCTCCAGGAGCACCATGCCTGGCCCGGAAAATGTGCTCAGGACTTGTTGGCTGAATTAATAAATTAAATAAATCTCTCGTTTTGCTGAGAAGGAAGACCAGAGAAGGAAATGTGGGGACCACACATGCGGGGTAACTTGCCTGGGGTCACCCAGCGAGGTAGTAATGACAGACTCTAGAGTAGAATCCTGGCCAATGCTTTTTGCCATTGTTTTACCTGAATGTTATGGGGCTTTCCAATTTATATCATCTCATTTCATGCTCACAACAACCACATAAATATTATCATATGTAGTAAAATCTAATACCAATCAGTAGGATACACCACTATTTATGTAACAAGAAAATTAAAAAAACAAAATCCCGCCAAGTATCCTTGAGAGACACCATCAGCTGTTAAGATGCATCCCTATCATATGAAAAATGTGTGTGTGATGTTATCCACATTTTATAGAGGTGAACACAGAGGCACAGAGGCATGAAGTGGCAAGTCTTGGTCACACAGCTATTAAGGGTCAGATGTGTGAACCCAACTAGTCCTGGGTTCTCTCTACAATTGTACCTCAAGGCACCATGATTTCATGATTGTTGTTGTTGTTGTTGTTGTTTTTCTGCTATTTAAATGAGAATCTTAATTTAGCTGGTGACACAGCTCCTTCCTCACAGGATTCTGCTAGGTTTGAGAGTGTTTTCCCAACATCTAGCACTGTGGCTGGCCAACAACAAATCTTCAAACAATATCTAAAAAGATCGGGGGAGGTCACACTAGGAGGCACCTCAGAGGTCCAGGAAACACAGGCCTGAATTAGAAGTCCACCAGCGCTGGCCATTTCTTTGCTGCTGACACCAGGAGAGCTAAAAAGCAAACACAGGTGGGAGTGGGGTGGGGTAGGGTAGGGTGGGGTGTGATGGGGCAGAGGGGAGGCCCTGTACTTAGAATGGGTCCTGAGGCAGACGGAACTGGTTGGAATCCCAGCTTTGCCAGCTTCTAGCTGTGGGACCTTGGGTGAGTTATTTAATCTCTCTGAGTCTGTTTCCTTGTTGGTAAAATGAGAATAATGTAATACTACCTATCTCAAGGGATGATGTGAAACTTAAATGAGAAAGTGAAAGTAAAGCGCTCAGCACAGTATCAGCACCTGGCAAACAATCATTACAGCTAAAGCCATGTACAGGAAGGAATGTCAGTCCTACAACATCTCAAACAAAATCGGACTGGCTAGGTATTGGGGGATCTCACGATGGGAAACCCTCAGCCCCAGACAGGCCATATAAACAGGCATACAAACAGCAGACAACCTCGATTTCTACCAGCTTTTTAAAGATCAAATACACAAAATAAGAAATGAGAGTTGGAACATCACCACAGATCCTGATCTAATTAATAGAATCATAAGGCTTTACCATGGTCAACCGAGGCAAAAGTTACAAACCCTAGGTAGAACAGATAATTGTCTAGGAAAATAGAAAATTTTATAACTAATTCCAGAAGAATTTTTCAAAATACACTAAAATAAAAAACCCCGAAACATACTAAATACGGTAGAATAAACTGACAATTTTTTCAAAGAGCTATACCCTAAAAGAGTGTCAGGTCCAGGTGGCTTCATGGGTGAATTCTACCTGCTATTTAAATTGTTCCAGAGCAAAGAGAAAGCAGGAAAACTTCCAAATTCTTTTACTGAAGCCAGCATAATGATGTATGAAACCTGACAGAGGGACGATAAAAGAAAGATTGAGAAAGAGATGTTGGAAGCTGCCTGTCTGCAAAGTCTGTAAACACTAGAAGCATTTTCTGTAAAGACTGGAGCAAAATAAAGATTTCCACTAATGCCGTCATTATTTCGCATTGTTCCAGAAGGGCTGGCCTATATAATTATACAACAGAAAAAAAGGAAAAGTATCAAAATGGAAAGAAGAAAGAGCAAAATTATCATTATTTTTAGATGATATGACTGTAAGCCCAGATAACTCACTCAGGAATTAGCAGTCAAATTACTCATTATCAATAAAATAAGATGACTGGTTATATGACTGATATACAAAAGTCAATAGCTTTCTCATATGCAATCAGCAACCTGTTAGAAAATATAAGAAATGATTCCATTCAGATGAGCAACAACATGAAACACAGCTATTACAAATGTACCTAATCTATAAGAAGAATGCTGCAGAATGCTACCGAGGGACTTAATAGTCTGAATAAATGTAAACACATATCCTGGTTTTGAATAGGAAGATGTACTACTATAAAGATGTCAGTTCTCACAAATCATTATATTTACAGTGACTCTAATTTTTAAAAGATACTAAAAGAATTGCTTTTGGGACAAGATGGGCTGATTCTACATGGAAAAATAATCATGGAAAAATAGCCTGGAGGGAAAAATAAAACAGTAAGGATAGACTCCCTATCAGACATTAAAACATAATGTAGTTTCTTAGATAGGACACCAAAACCATCAACAACAAAAGGAAAAAAAAAAAAGATAAACTGGACTTCATCAAAATGAAAAACTTTTGTGCTTCAAAGGACACCATTAAGAAAGTGAAAATACAACTCACAGGACGGGATGAAATATTTTCAAATCATGTATTTGATAAGGGACTAGTGTCTAGAATACATAAAAAGCTTTTACAACTGAATTTTAAAAAGACAAGTAATCTAATTTTTCAATGGGCAAAAGATTTGAATAAACATTTATCCAAACGAGATACACAAAAAAAAGATGCACAGGAAAAGATGTGCTGTCATTAGTGACTAGGAAAATGCAAATCAAAACCACAATGAGATACCACTTCACATCCATGAGGATGGCTATAATCAAAAAGACAAACATTAGTAAGTGTTGGTAAGGATGTGGAGAAATTGGAACCCTTATACTCTGCTGTTAGGAATGGAAAATGGTGCAGCCGTTTGGAAAATAGTCTGGCAGTTCTTCAAAATGTTAAACAAAGTTATCAAAGGACATGAAGTACTGATACATGCTCCAACATGAATGAACCTTGAAAACGTTAGGTTAAGTGAAAGAAGTCAGTCATAAAATGCTGAATGCCATATAATTCTATGTATATGAAATGTACAGAATAGGCAAGTCCATAGAAACTAAAAGTAGATTGGTGATGGCCAGGAGCTGGGGACAGAAGGGAGTAGAGCAATTGCTACTGGGTAGAGGGTTTCTCTGTGGAGTGATGAAAATGTTGTGAAATTAGATAACAGTTATGGTTACACAACTCTGTGACTATGCTTAAAAATACCGAATTGTATACTTAAAGTGATGAATTTTTATAGTAGGTGAACTGTTTCAATAAAGTTGCCACTAAAAAAAAAAATAATGTAAAACTTTGGTAAGCAAAAAACAGTTAGCTGCAAAGACCAGAATAGATACAATTACCCACTAGAGTTCAGTATATAATCAAGGTGGCATTTCCAATAAGAGGAGAGATGGATTATTCAGAAAATGATGCTGGAACAACATTCCCTGATGTGTTAACCATAGTGGAGAGGGTAGCCCTTGGAATCTAACCTTGCTCCTTTCACCTAAATATATCCAGATGCATCAAAGACTTAAACGTAAAAAGTAAAACCACAAAAACATGAAAATTAAATAGGGGAATCTTTTAAAATCTCAGAGTGGGAAAGGCAAGACACAAACACAAAGGCCCCCAAAGGAAAAAAAAAACAAAAATGCAATGGTATAAAATTGAATTATAAATATTTTAAATTTCTACATGGAAAAATTCAAAAGACAAATAATAAACCGGGCAAAAATATTTGTAGAAACGTAACATGCTTCCAATGTTCCTTGCTATATAAAAAGGTGGTGTATATCATTAAGAAAAAAAAGCAAGCCAATAGAAAAATAAACATGAACAAACCATTTCCAGAAATAAAAATATAAATACAAAAAGATGTCAAACCTCACTCTTAAAGAAATGTACATTAAAACAACAATTAGTTACCATTTTTATCCATCAAATTAGCCAAGATAAAAAAGTTTGCCATCAGGCCGGCAGAGTGGCTCTGTTGGTTAAGAGCTCGCTCAAGAGTGCGAGCTGAGCTCTGAGCAACGACAGTTCAATGCCAGCCGGAGCTGAGTTGCCGTTAAACTGCCAACAGGTGGCAGGATGGCTCAGCTAAAAAAAAAAAAAAAAAAAAAAGTTTGCCAAAATACTGCATGTTCAAAGGTGTGAAAAAAACTGGTATAGTTGAAAACTTACATCCACACAAAACCCTACACACAGATGTTTGGGGAAGCTTTATTCATAATTGCCATATTTTGAAAGCAACCAAGATATCCTTCAATAGGTGAATGGATAAATAATCTGGTACATCCATACAATGGAATATTATTTAGCAATTAAAAGAAATGAGTCATCAAGCCACAAAAAGACATGAAGAGATCTTAAGTGCATATTACTAACAGAGAGAAGGCCATCTGAAAGGGCTATATACTGTATGATTCCAACTGTATGAAGACAAAAAAAAATTCACTGTGCTAGGGGTTCGGGGTAAGGGGCGGGGGAATAAAGAAGCAGAGCACGGAAGAATTTTAGGGCTGTGAAACTACTCTATATGATATATAATGGTAGATACATGTTATTATACATTTCTCAAAACCCATAGACTATACATCACCAAGAGCGAGTCCTAATGTAAACTGTGTACCTTAGTTAATAATAATGGATCAACACTGGTTCATCAATTGTAACAAATATACCACAATTAGACGGGAAACTATGGAAAGGCAGGGAGCTCTGTGGGAACTCTGGAAAGGTAGGGAGCTCTGTGGGAACTCTGGAAAAGCAGGGAGCTCTGTGGGAACTCTACTTTCTGATCAATTTTTCTGTAAACCTAAAATTGCTCTAAAAATATAAAGGCAATTAATTTTTTTTTATAACTTGAACTAATACATTGGTGGTAGGTGTGCAAATCGGTCCCATCCCTTTGGAGCAAAATTTTATACCTTCCAAAAAAATTAAAACACATACCTTTTTACATAGACAACAGTCCACTTCTCAGACTTTTATCTTAATATATACTCACAGGTAAGAAGTGACACTTATACAAGGACATTTATCAGCTCTGTTTATAACAGCAAAAGACAGGAAATATGCTTGTGGTAGACAGAACACTCCCAAAAAAAAAAATGTCCACATTCTACTCCCCAGGACCTATGACTATGCATGGCCAGGGGGAATTAAAGTTGCAGATGGGGTTAAAATTACTAAAAAGCTGACCTTAAAATAGGGAGATTGTCCTAGATTATCCCAGTCAGCTCATTGTAATCACAAGAGTCCTTAACAGTGAAAGAAGGGGGACCAGCCGAGTGGCGCATTGGTTAAGAGTTGGCTTGGGATGCCAGCTCTGAGCAACAGGGCCCGGGTTCGGATCCCATATGAGGGCCAGGGCACCCTCTACAGCTAAGATGGTGAACAACAGCTTAACCTGGAGCTGGGCTGCCGTGAGTCGCCAGCAACAGCATGGGCTGCAGTGGGGCTGCAATGGGCTGCTGTGAGTGGCAGTCCAATGGCCAGCGACCAATCTGCCTCACCCGGGAAGAGCGCAGTCAATGATCACAATACCAACATGGGCCAGTGAATCAATGATCACAATACCAACATGGACCAGTGAAGCAACGTCCTCCACAACTAGACTGAAGAACAAAAGGACAGCAACTTCTCTGTTCCCAATCCCCGATTCCCCAATAAAATCTTTTAAAAAAAGAAAAAAAAAGTGAAAGAAGAAAGCAGAACATGATGTGGTGTGAGAAAAACTCTACCTACAGTTGCTGGCTTCCAAGGTGAAGGAAAGGGTTACAAGCCCAGGAATGCGGCTGGTCTCTAGAAGCTAGAAAAGTCAGGACACAGATTCACCCCTAGAATGTCCAAAGGAACACAATCCTGCCACACCTTGATTTTAGCTCATCAAAACCCATTACTTCTGAACTATAAGGTCACAGATTTGTGTTGTTTTAAGCCACTAAATTCATAGTGATTTGTTACAGCAGCCATAGAAAACTAATACAAACCTAAATGTCTATCCACAGAGGACTAGCTAAATAAATACAGTGTAATACTATGCAGACTTAAAAAGAACAGGAGGTACCTCTATATACTGATAGACAATTTCAAGATACATTGTTTAGTGAAAACATACAAAAAATAAGTAGAATGTATACAGCATGTTATCAGCATAAAAAGGAGTCACAGTTTAAAATCCACAAAAATCCTTACACATGCAGGGAATATCTCTGGAAAGATACTCCAGAACTTGGAAATATTCATAGCCACCAGGGAAGGAGAAATGGGTGACACTAAGTTCCAATGGTAGACATGCTCATTTTCCAATGTATCCTATTTCATAGTATTGTGGTTTTTGTTGCTTGTTTGTTTGTTTTTATCATGAACAAGTATTACTTTAAGAATAAAGAGGAAAAATGCTTTAAAAAGTAAAGGGGGTGAGCTCTGCTCAGTCTTAAATGATTTTTAATCTTTTTACTGAGTATTGATCGAAACTCCTCCATCAGTGGCATGCTGTCACATGCCTTTTCCCCTTTAATCTGCCTAACAACTCTGACAGGTTAGTGTTATTATTATCCCCACCCACAGTTGAGGCACTGAGGCTCAGAGAGGTTTAGTGACCAAATTGCACCGCTAGTACATTTTGCAATTGGATTTGAAAACCTGGTCTTCTTGGGTCCTTGAACCACCACATGTTATTACCGCTTCCAGCAGCCACAATAGGGGTCAATTCAACCTCTGATGATGCATTCCTGACCTGTCACACAAAGATCTCAGCCCTCTCTGTCTCATCCTGTCTTTCCCAGATCTCCATCTCTGAGTTGAAGAGGTGAGCCTCCAGAAGCGCCCTGCGGATGCTGTTTTCTAGTTCAA
Organism: Aselliscus stoliczkanus; assembly: GCA_033961575.1. NCBI lineage: Eukaryota > Metazoa > Chordata > Mammalia > Chiroptera > Hipposideridae > Aselliscus > Aselliscus stoliczkanus. The sequence continues at coordinate 122,756,172 of CM066736.1, forward strand.
CCCATCTTCTCCTGTTACATGTCCCAGGATTGTTCCTTTGGGGCCTTCCGGGGAGAGGCCACTGCCAGTGGTCACTGTGGCTCTAGCTGTTCTCTCTGGTGAGCGCATGTTGCAGTGGGCACAGTGCAGCCACCTGCTTTCCTCAAGCCGAGATGAAACCCTAGAGACCAGGAACCTCTGTGTAGTGTTACATCTTGATGAAACAAGGCTGCCCTGAGATTTCTCACTCCTGCAAGCTTGAAGTCAGAGATGAAGGGGGTTCTCCCTGTCTGTCTGCAGCTTACCACTCTGGGTGAACACATCCGTCTTCCTGGGCCTCACTTTCTGGTAAAACGGAGATCAGATTCCTGTGTTGACAGATGTTGTTGGGCCATCTACCTATGGGGAGAGCTGTTTAAATAAGGCCAAACTGCATTTCATGTTGAGGATCTTAAAGCATTTAAAAATGAGTAATTAATGAAGTTCAATCTCGAGAAAAAACAAGAATTATTATCTTCATTTTATAAATAGATCAAAAGTCAACACAATCCATGGCAGATGTAGGAAGCAGATGTTAGAATTCTGCTTTTGTCCCTGGCTGCAGCCACTAGCTCCCACCCCTGGTGTCACTGACAGACCTCGTTTCTGCTCTCTGACTTCTGACTAAAGATGTGGAATTGGCCTTTATATGTTTCCACTTAAAGGTTTGAATTCTATGTATGGTTCAGGTGCCTTTGATATGTCTAGAATTTATAAAAGAAAAGGAGAAGAATGACATTTGATGCTTTTCAGAGATCATGTGGGAACTGAGCCTTATGTAGTAGTAGGTCAAATGCCAATAAAGCAAAAAAAAAAACCCTGCTCACCAGATCTTCAGGAAGTTCACTTATATTCTCTCTCAGAAATAACTGTCTTGTTAAAATTAAACAGAGTGTATCTTTAGTCACCAAAAATGATTGTTGTGGGAATAACAAAAGTCACCACTTACTAAGTACCAACTGTGTGCTAAGCACTGCTCTATTTAATTGCATGTATTACATTGTGTGAGTCTCCCAAATAGCCAAGGAGGCTTTTATTATTCATTCATTTTATATATAATACAAGTGGGCTTAGAGATTGAAGATAAGTTGAGGAGAAAGGAAAGAAAGGAAAGGCTCAAAGGAAATTAATTAAGCAAAATTGATTAAATACATACTCTGTGCCAGAGGTGTTGTGTTGTGATAGTTACAAAAATGAATAAAATAGCTCCAGATCCCTGCTCTCAATGACCTCTGGGTCACTGAAGGTGAGGACTGAGGAAGCAAGCATATAAAAAGACAAATAATGTCAATACAATTCAGTGCGGAAGTATTTATTGAGTTCCTGGTAGGTGTTAGGCACTGTTAGTTGCAGGGGATGGTCCCTCTTCTCAGGGAGCTTTTAGTAGAGTGGGAAAGCCAGGCATTAATCACATAATCACATAGATTTAAAATTGCAATTGAGTGGAGTAAAAGACACTAGGTAGGCCACAGCCTGACAAAGGATTAGTACCCAGAATATATAAAGAACTCCTACACATAATAAAAGACCATCCCATAGAAACACTGTCAAATAAACCGACGGGTAATTTGGAAAACACAAAAGGCAAATGGCCAATAAGCAAATGAAGTACACTCGGTCTCTTGTAAACAGGGAATTGCAAATTAAAACACTGAAATACTATTTCACACCCATCAGCTTGGCAAAAATTTTAAAGTGTGACATTACCAATTATTGTGGAGGATACCAAGCATGGGAACTCATATATTGCTATCAAAGAGTAAATTGGTTCAATGACTTTGAAAAACCTTACATCGGTGCTGAGTGAAGCTCCCAATTCATATGACCTGAGCCCAGCAATTCCACATCCAAGTATTTACCTAAATAGCTCATTTATTTTATACTCTAGTTTCTCTTCAGATAGTATAAATCTTTTGCCTTTTACCAAATGGCTTATTTTCACACGGGGCAGGGGGTCATAAAAAAATATTAATTGTATCATTGTTTCTAACAACAAAAAATTTATGAAGATAAGCTGAATGTCTTCCAGAAGGAGATGGGTAAGTGAAGTGTGGTGAAGTCATACAATGGGACCCTCATCAGCAGTGAAAATGTATGATCTAGAACTACATGTATAAATGTGGATTTCAGAATCATAACGCTGAATGAAAAAAGCAAGTTGCATAATGATATATTCAGTATGATGCCATGTCTTCAAAGTTTAAAAGCATGCCAAACAATTCTAAAAAGTGTATGATACGGGTCGGCCGAGTGGTGTGGTGGTTAAGCGCTGGCTTGGGAAGCCCGCGGCCCCAATTCAGGTCCCACATATGAGGGCCAGTGACACTGCCCTCAAAAAAAAAAAAAAAAAAGTGTATGATAGGCACAAATAAAGGTAGTAAAAATACAAAGTGTGTATACCGTGTTCCCCGAAAGTAAGACCTAACCGGAAAATAAGTCCTAGCATGCTTTTCAGGGTGCTTGTAGTATAAGTCCTACCCCAAAATAAGCCCCAGTTAAGATCATCAGCCACGCATGACTGTATTTTAATACATGTAGATTTTAGTACATGAATAAAATGCATCTTTTGGAGCAAAATTTAATATACGACCCAGTCTTATTTTCAGGGAAACACGGTAGGAATGATAAACCCCAAATACAGGCAAGTGGTTACCTTAGGGGAAGGACAGAAATGGGTTTGGAGGGCTCCACCTAGACCTGTACTTTTAAGCCCTTAAAATTTTTTTTTTAAAGAAAATAAGGCAAATGTTAAGCTTTGGCAAAGGGAGTGGGCAGTAGGGGAGGGGTAGAGAATAAAGAAGTATTAGTGATATTATTCTCTGTAGTTTTTTATATGCTTTGATCTATTAAAGGAGGATTTGACTGAATTGGGATAGATGGGGGAGGGGTCAGGGAAGGTGTCTCTGAGGAAATGATGCTTACTTAGGATGCGAGCCAAAAATTGAGTAGGTGAGGAAGAGCAGAAAGGTGTACCAGGCAGAAGGAAAAGGCTGTGCAAAGACCCCAGGGTAGGAGGGTGAATAAACAAGGAGACTGGGAACAAGTCAAGAGCAGAGGGAGCAAGGGGCTGGAGGGGGGATTGGAAGATGGTGCACAGACCTCTTGAAGGGTCATGTGCCTCACAGGCCATCTTGAAAGGTCATGTCTTTATCCCCAACATGATTAAAGCAACAGGGATGGAAAGACAGGGAAGGCATTCTTAAAGAGGTGACTCACCTCTTGAGTGTTGGAGAATGAGTAAGAGGAAGCCAATTACTCCAGGAAGGGGGGTGAGATGCAAATTCCCTGGGTAGGGCCCAACAACAATAAAGACACTGATGACCTTCAATGCTGTGGTCCCAGTGGGGTCCTCCCACATTTGAAAGGTGTTAGGTAGAAAATAAAAGAGGAGGGGAGGCCTTGGGGTCCCAGGCTGGGCAGCCTTAAGTCAAGAGAGGCATGGCCAGAAGTGGGTTGTTGGTGGCTGCTAAGCGGTGTGTGGAGGATGGATCTGAAGGAGGCAGGAGTGCAGACAAGGAGATCTTTGAGGGGAATGTTAATAGCCTGAACCAGGCCTCTGGGAATTAGGATGAAGGATGGAGAGTGCCTGGAGAGTTATTTAGAAGGGAAGGCAATTAGGAGGGAAAGACAGGCGTCTACGATGATGGGGTGGTTCCTAGCATCATCACTGAAATGAACAATCATAGGGGCAAGACAGGGCGAGTTGGAGATTCATGCAGTGCAAACCAAGTAGAACTGTCCGGCAAGCAATGGGATGGGCGCGCCAGGGGCTGCAGACAGAAAGCTGGGAGCGGGAGGCGCCTCCTGTGGATGGTTCTTCACCACGCACAGCCAATGAGTTGGTCCAGAAGGAGAGCAAAGGAAGAAGCTGAGCGGGTCGCCGAAGGACTATAAGGAATGCGATTGGAGCGAGTACGGGTTAGAGAACAGGAGGGCAAGGACCACGAGAGGGGAGCGACCGCCGGAAGGTCCGCTCCGCGTCCGGCTGGGGGGCCCAGGGCCCGAGGTTGGCATCCCCCGCTTCCCCTTGGGGCTGCAGGCGGAGCCGGAGCCTGCCAGGCTCTCGCAGGCGCTGCAGCCGCAGCCCAGGCAGGGGCCTTCCCGCAGCTCCTCGGGTTGCCTCGGCCGCAGTCGCGGGGGACAGTAAGGCACCGGCGCGTCCGGGCCACGCCAGCTACCCCGCCCCGCCAGGCTCCCCGCGTGTCCAGGCCGCGCCGCCCCACCTCCCGCGGACCCGGCGACGTCACTGCGGCTCTGACGCGCGCTCCTGGAGGCACGGGCGGAGGCGGCGTGGCGAGGGCTTCCTCCCGGGAGGTCCTGGTCCTTGGCCCTCCACCAGGGGAACCTCGATTTTTCCAAACTCGGGAAGGCCGGCTGTCCTTCGGCCACTGATAAGAACACGAGCGCGGGGTAAAAGATTTTTAACAATGCCCGGAAAGAAAGAGCCGGACCCAAGAAAGAGACTAATAATAGCCGCCAGCTCCAGTTCTGCTCGTGTGCTCAGCGGGCTTAAAAACAATCAGGACAACAATAATAGCCACCATTTGTTGAGCGCTTACTCTGTGCCAGGCACTGTGTTGGGCGCTTTGCAGGCTACAACCCTCGGAGGTAAGTGCCGTTATCATCCCTATTTTGTAGGAAACCGGGGCACAGAGAGGTTAAGTAACTTGCTCCAGGCACACAGCTAGCTGATGGCAGTGCCAAAATTCCTACCCAGGCTGTCTGAGCCCATGTACTCCTCCTGTCAACCCACTAAGGTCGGGATGATGCTCTGCATCTCAAAGGTGAGAAAACTAAGGCACATGTAAATGTAAGTACCTTGCCCAAGGTCACCTAGCTGGAAAATGGATGAGGCAGAAAGCGAACCCAGGGCTCCTCTCTGTCCGCAGGCCCCGCGGTCTTGGCCATAGGCGATGCCACTTCCAAACTGCCGCCGACAGCCCATCAGGCTTTGGCCCCGGTTCCCAAGAGGCGCAGCCTCTTCGGGTTTTGGGTGGGTTTCCGCAGCCTCCGATCCCCAGGTGAATCGAATGTTTCCGAGCATAGTCTCTGCTCAACCCGCAGGCGTCAGATAGGAACGTGTCTCCCGGAACCCGGTCGGGGACCCGGCAGCGCGGTCCCCTGAAGGAATCGAGCAGGGGCGGAGGAGGCGGGAGAGATCCCGGGTCCCGCCTGCAGAGCTGCGGGGCGGGCGCGGGGCTGAAGATTTGCTCCCCGCGGCCAGCAGAGGGCGCTGCCGCACGCGCCTCGGGTCCCACGGTCACCAGACCCTTGGGCGGACCGGCCTCCACCTGCAGACTCATAGAATCAGAACCCCGAAGCGGTTTATCCGGGTGGCTGGCGCCCCTCTGGCCCCTCACCTCAGCTCTAGGCCTGCTTTTCCTGACCACTCTTCCCGACCTTCTGTGCTCCTGCCACCCCACCATCGGCTTTGGAGGCTACTCCAGGCCCTACACTGCTGATTCAGTCGCCTCTTGCTGAGCGGCAAGAACACTGATCCCATCCCATTAAAAAAAGCCCATGTGTTTGCAAGTCAAACTCAGCCTTGTCTCTCTTCACGGGCCCTTTGGTGATGTAAAATGCGGATAAATCATCCACTTGGAATAGATAATTAATTTTCTACAAAACAGGAGAAGTGGATAAGGAAGGAGCCAATAGATGAAAGAATCTATTTTCATAATAGCTACAGTGTATTAAGTGCTTGTTTTGTGTGAGCCCTTTCTGTGTCTTGACTCCTTAATCGTTGCTGCAGCCCTGAGAGGTGTGCACCATTATTCTCATTTGACAGATGAGGTCACAAGGCTGGTAAGTGGCAGTGCTGGGAATTCACCAGGAGAAACTGACTTTAAAGCCATGTTTCCATCACCCAGAACATACAAGTGGATACAACTGAACAGAAGAGGTAAGATACAAACCATGCAAAAATAAACCAAAGTCTAAGGGTGCTTAGAAATAAACACCACCTGTGAATTAGGGACTTCCATAGCTTTCTGAACCCCCATTTGAGACTCCATTGTCTAAAAAATAAAAATAAAACCTAAAGGTGCAATAAGAGAATAAGCATGAGACTTTAGCGTCTCTTGAAAGAGCATCTGGAGGCTCCCTCACTTTCTATGTCTGGGCTCTGAGGAAATAAAAGGTGGTTCTAGGAAAATCTGAAAAGTATGAAAGGGGGGAGGAAAAAAATCCCTTCTGTGGTTTTTACTTTACCCAAGCCTCATTCTGCTATTTGTGTTTTATTTTAAAACTAATATGGCGCTCTCCACCCTTTAAATTGGCACATAAACAGCAAAAACAGAAGGCAGGCCAGCTACAAACTTCAAATGTGGTGGGTTTCTCAGGAAGGAGGTACATGACTTGAAGTGGAAATGCGGATTAAATGAGGTGCCTTAAACATTTCAAAGACAGACTTTCCACAAGGAATTTAGATCGTAAGCTGTTAGAACGGGAGCTTTGTCTGGGTTTGGGCTCCGTATAGTGTCTAGAATCTGTGAGTGCCCAATAAATATGGAAAACGCATCACACTTTTAGTCTCTGTCTGCATCATCTAACCATCTGGGCCACCGCTGTGCTTATAGTTTTAAAGTGTGACTTCTGGGGGATTTTCCTGTCCTCTAGATCTTAGTCACACACCCTCCCTTAGACCCCTCACTTTTCCAGAAGTTTGCTCTGGGAATACAGTCAAGGTGAAGCAGTCATTGATGACATCACTAGGCTTAGTTAAACAGAATGACTGCACACTCTGGAATCACCAACTAGAGGCTTTTCCAAACAGGGATACCACAACAGAAGGGACCTCATGAGACTTGTCACTTAACAGTTCTCAATCCCTTGCCCTGTGACTTTGAACTAGGAGTCTCTTCTTAGCCAACACAGGAGAGCCCTGGGCATCCCCGGCTGCCTCTTACAATATCCTTGGACTTCTTGGACTTTTCTTCTCTCTGCTACTTCCGTCATTTTCGTTCAGTGTATTTATTCTACCAACATTCACCGAGAGCCCACTGTCTTTATGTGCTTGGAGGTACAGCAGGAAATCTACCATGAGTTTATGAACTCACTTTCTCCTGTTCCCACCTGGCTCCTGCCCTCATGGCTCCAAATTTCTAATGCCTGGAGAGAACTCACAATAGTAAATAACTAGCTTCTTCAGGTGAGAACTATTGCTCAGACATATCTGACATTTTACCAGCTCCTGGCAGCTCCCTGAGACCATACCCTCTGACCACCATACACTGCCTTGTTGACAACCATGTGGCAGAGGTCTGGGCCCTGATATACCCTCAGAAGCAGGGCTCAGAAATGCTCTACCTCCAGCACTTGCCCACAATTCCTTTCCATCCTTTTCTAATTGTCACTCCTTCAGTTTACAAGATCACTGTTGATGACGTATGTAGCTTAGGCCATATTCATGAAGCATCTATTACAATGAAAAGCTCCCATAGTGCCATGATTCCCTACTGTTCAAAGAAAAATGTTGGTTTAAACAAACAGTGACTGACAAAGGGATGTGTTGGATCATGTTTTTCAGATCATTTTAAAATTGAATCTTGGGACTGAGTGATTCATAATAACGGAGAAAAGGAAGAACACTAGGCCTGTTTTAGCTTTCACTGAGGTTGTTCGGATGGAATAGATTTTTACCATCAACACCCTAGAAAAGACAGAATACTTAAGGTAAATTGCCAGTTTTTGTCTTTTTGGAAATCTATTAATACTGAATTATCTTGGTCTTGACCCATTCCAAAAATAAATAAATAAATAAATAAATAAATAAATAAATAATAAATAGGCAAGCAAGCTAGAACTGAACCATAAGATTCAGATTATGTCGCTGTAAATCCCTTTAGAAAGTAGATTCCAAATCAGTACTCTTACTCTTCTTAAATAACCCACCCCTAAGACTGTCCCATCCCTTCTAGATCCAGTATATTTTCTCTCCTCTTGAGGAAGGCAATGGCCTAGAGACAAAAAGAACGATGGGGAGTAAGGAGGACAACTTTTCCTTACCTGAGTTACAGAACCATTTGAATCCAGAAAACTTGTTATACTTGTGGTGTCTGTATGAGCTTGTGGCTGTGCATTCCTGGCCCGTGTCCAACGTCTCCATGACATGGGGGCCTACCATATGCCAAAAGGAAGGCCTATCTGGGGAAGACGTGTGTCCACCCACCAAGAAGTTCTTGGTGGTCAGCGTCTGAGTGTCCAGCTGCTGGGGTGAAGAGATTTGGAAACCACTGAACATTCCTGTTGGGATCCTTCCAAGCCCTTTTGGGAACCGGCAACAAGCGCTTGTCTAGGGAAATTAGTTTTGCACTTTCACTGAGTGAGAAATTCCTCAGAGGAATTCTTGTACTTGGGAAGAGAAATCAAACCCAGCTCATTCCTTCAGGGCCTATGCCATTAATAAAGCCAACTGAGTTCAGTTCAGTTGGTCTAGCTTGAGGCAGGAGCAGTGGAGTTCAGTGAATTTCACCTGTGGCTAAGGCCCTTCCCGGAGGACGTGCACAAGTTTGAGATTTCAGGGGATCGTGTTAACAGCTTGTAAATAGCGTGAATGACGGCCAGCACTCCCAAGCGACCACAGAGGATCGCAAACCCTTCCTATCTTCCTAGAAACCCTGGCGGGCCCGGCCAGTTGCTTGCTGTCTGATGCAACAGTTTGCAACGCTGTTCTGGGAGCCGAGCCTGCCGCTGGGCGCTGGGCGCCCTGCCGACGCGCATGCGCGGGCTGCGGGCCTGCCGGCCTGGCAGGGAACAGCTTTGCACCAGTGTGCTGGGGCGGGGCGGGTAGGGAGACCTTTGGCAGCTTGCTCAGGCTATCTGAGCTTAATTAAACTTCTCCTGAGGCATTGGCTGACTGATTGACCCAGTGCTCCAAAAAAAATCAGAGAGGGCTGAATCGCCTTAAACGCCACGGGAGAGCGAAGTTGGGGAGTTGGCTTTCGGTTTCCAGAGCTGGGCCTTTGAATTCAGCCTCACTTCACGAGCTCCCCCAATTCACAATGCTGAGTGCCCCAATCCTCAAAAGCTCGTTAGGGCGTCAGGCCTTACTTGCCTGGGCCTTCCTACCGATTTCTCAAAAAGGGAAGAACAGCGGTTACAGAAGGGAAAAGAAAAAAGTTTTGATAGGGTCTTGATCAGTACTTTCCCTGCCTGCTTTCTCCACCCATGTGCCTTAGAAGGTTTTATTAGCAGAAGGAAACATGGCATCATAAAGTATTTTTCAAATTTTTCAACCATTCAGGTATTGCCTGCATGATTTTCTTCCATACCCACATTCCACCTATACTGTATATTTTCAATTCGCTTTTATTTTATTAACCTTCCCTGTTCTTTAAGTTAACTTTAAATCTATTCCCTTGTTCTACATAGTCTTGCCCTAAGTACTAACATTAGTAAAACCACAGCTTTGATGTGCTAGTCACATATTTTAATACACTTGAAAATAAATTCTTAACTATCCAAATAAAAAAAATGTATATGTTAGCTGAAAGTTTTTTTGCCTCTTACATTTGGAGAAAAACTCCAGAGGTAATAATAATAATAGCTAACATATGTTGAGTGATTGCCAGTGTCCCAAGCACTGTTCTAAGCACTTTAACTATTCTAAGCCCTTATGACACCTTAGAAGGTGGATGTTCTTTCCATTTAACACAGCAGAAAAGTGGGGCACAGAGAAGTTCAGATCACTGAGTCAGGATACAAGCTCTACTAGCCTCACTTTAGAGCCTCTACTGCTGGTCTATCCAATAGAGCCTCTACTGCTGGTCTATCCAAAGAGGCTAAGTTACTGCGAGAGATCACCCACATGTTCAGTCAGTCCACGTTTGAACCCAAGTCTGGCTGACTCCAGAACTGAGCACTTAACTAATGTGTGGAACTCCTTCCTGCCTATTTCCCCAAATCTCATCTCAAATGGCCTTTTAATCTCTGCCTCCTTAGAATCCAAAAGGTGCTTCTAAGTATTTCCCTCCTTACTCTCAACATCTCCCCTTCCCTCTCCCCCGCAACCACCACCCCCACCCCCACCCACCCACCCCCGGGTGAGACAAAGTTTCTCTAGTGTTTCCTTCTCTTCTCTGAATTAAAGTAACCCATAATACCCTGATTTACGTGAGAATTCCTACTTTGAAGGTCCTATTTACTCCTCTCCATGGACCATGGAGCTGCTTTGAAATTCCACTGAACAGCATCACTAAACTACATTTCCCAGATTGCCATTCTCACCGGGAAAGAGAACAAAAATCCTATGTCAAACCATGTGGCTCCTATTTTGGGGTCGGAAAATCTGGTCACTAACTTGGATAAAGATTGGTATGCCCACAGACTAATTCTTCTGGTGCAAGGCTTACACGAATTTCTCAGGCCTCAGTGATTGGGGGATGGAGGCGGGGGTGGGGGGCAGGGGAGGGGGACGGGTGTTTCAGCAAACAAAACCTTCAATTAGAGACAGAAATGAAAACTTGACCTAAGACTTCTACAAGATGGCTGACGCCTGCCCAGTAGATATATTTTCTTTCTGCAACAGTCCTTACCACCACCACCCCTTCCCTCTCTTCACTTCCTTTTCCTTCCCCTTCTTCCAGATGCTTCACTTACTTGTACCATTGTGACAGTCCCTTGTCCCCCACCCCATGCCCGCACCCACTCTTTAACTATTTAGTATAAAATCCAGCCCACCAGACTGAGGTTTTCTTCGACCCAAATGTTATTTTCAGAAGGAGCCATTGAGGTTGGGGTGTAATTGCAGCGTTGGGCCTCTGCAAGCCAAGCTGAAAATAATCAGTAAGACAGATGGGGCGGGAAGAGAGTGTGGTGGCGCTTCCACCAAAGAGCAAGAGAAACCCAATGGATGAGTCAGAGAGAGGCGAGGGCTAGGCTGGGCCTGCTGAGCTTACTGCTGGGAGTTCAGTTAAGGGGAAACTGCCCAAGGTGTTAGGGCCTTTGACTGAGGCCCAATCCAAGGTGGTTCCTGGCTGCACATCATAAGTCCATATTTCCTGTGACAGCCACTTAGCTGCCCTTGCTCTTATTCAGTCAGGCCATAACAGCCAGTAGGCCAGACAGAAATTTTGCCATCCAGTTGGCTCACCCATCTCTCTAGCAGGGTTTTTCAACCTTGGCACTACTGGCATGTTGGGCTGGATAATTCTTATTGTGGGGGAGTGTCTTGTGCATTATAGGATGCTTAGGAATATCCCTGGCCTCTACCTTCTAGGTGACAGTATTGTGTGCACACGGACGCATACACACACACACACACACACACACACACACACACACAGTCATGACTATCAAAAACGTCAGACATGCCAAATATCCTTGGGAGGCAAAATCACTGGTCTTGTGTGGTCCAGGCCTCTAAAAGGGTCACATCAACTGTCTCCATAGTGACCTCACTACCTTGCATCACATCTGAATGGCCCTGATAAAAACTATGAGCCAACTCCCATTTCCAATGACAACCATTGAATACCTCAAACCCAGCATGAATGCCTACTGTGTGCCAGGCACTATACAAGGTATTGAAAATGAGTGGTAAATAAGATAGACATGTCCTTGCCCTCATAGAAATTACAATCTGAGTGGGGCAAGACAACGCTGAGTGGGAGACATGTAAAGAAATGGAGTACAATAAGAAAATCAAAGAGGGTTTCTCACCTAGGTTGGGGGGTGGGGGTGTCAAGAAAGGCTCTTGGAGGAAATAAGGAATTAACCAGTTGGGAGATTTGAGGGTGATGGAGTGTTCTGTGGAGCAGGAACAGAGTGCCCAGAAGCCCTGAGTTAAGACAGGATGTCATACATTCAAGGAATCCAAAGGAGTCTGTCATGGACCAGGCTCAGGATGGTCGGAGGTCATTTTCTTGGCCCAAAGCTTGCTTTTCCTGTATTCCTTCTCCAGGTTTCTAGCACAAGCATATAAAAACTTAGGACCTGGCCGGCCGAGTGGCGCGGTGGTTAAGCGCTGGCTTGGGAAGCCAGCGGCCCCGGTTCGGTCCCACATATGAGGGCCAGTGACACAGCCCTCCAAAAAAAAACAAAAAACTTAGGACCATATTAAACCATATTTCTCCCTCCCCCCTCTCCTTACTCAACCCCTCACTTAGTCACCCAGTTATCAAGTGTTGTCAGTTCTACCACCAGAATCTCTCTGCAGACTATCTCCTTGTCTCCATTTCCCACCACCACAGCCCTGATGCAGGCTCTCTTCATTATTTAGAAAAATTTGTGAAATAGCTTCCCAACGAGTCATCTTCCAGTCTCTACCTCAGAGAAGGACATAGCTCTGACCATGTCTCTGCTGGCTTACAAACCCTGCATGGCTTCCGAGGCCTGTCAGACAGGCTGCTGCCTCCCATGGCTCTTAGGTGCCCTTCATTATCTGCTCCCAACGACCGCCCCCCTCTCCCTGCCCCTCACCCCCAACACACACACACTTTCTCTAGCTATCCTGGACTACTAGCCATACCTCGGGGACTTTGCTGTACTCTTTGAGTTGCCCTTCACCAACCAAAATCATCTGGGAAATCCCCACATGTTCTTTAAGACCCAGACAATGAACTCATGAGTCTCTTCTTAACCTTCTTAGAAGCCTTCTGGTAATTCTTCCCTCTGTTTTCATTGGGATTTATAATATTTCTGCTTGTTTACCATTTGTCATGTTGACTCATAGTAATATATTTAAACCTGTCCCTTGCCCCAGAGTAGGAGGGCCTCAAAGGCAAATAATGTAGTGGACACTGTTGGTTGATTACCCAACACCCATTCTCCCCCTTCCAGCTTCCTAAGAAATGAAAGGCACAGTGTACTATTTGGTGTACAAGCTAAGCTGTTATAACAAACAGACCCAGAGTACAGAGGCTTAAGCAAATCCAAATGCCTCAGTAGAAGCTGACCCCTTGGCCAGCTCCAGGGCTGGACCCACCACGCATCCCAAGAATTGTTTCAGGAACTTGGCCCTAAACTGACCAGTGTGCAATAGAGACTTCTCTAGTTCTCTCATATTCACTCTCCCCTTCTTTAATAACAGAACTCCTGATTTTGAGCCAAGCAAATGGCTGCCTTGTAAGGACTAAATTTCCCAGCCTTCCTTGCAATTTGATGTGGCTGTGAGTCTAAGTTCTCACCAACAGACTGTGAGCAGAAATGAATGTACCGCTTCTAAGCTACGCCCTCAAAAGGACTGTGTATGTGCCTCTCTGACCCGTCACCTGCCCTTCCCCCTGACTGAGACATGATAAAAACTGAAGCAGGCTCCCTGGACCCAGAGAGGGAAGCCACATCTGGAGGATGGTGGAGCCCACCTACCAATCTTAAAAGGCTTTTTTCTGAACTCTTATGTGATATGAAACAGACATAAATTTTCTATTTTGCTTAAAATTCTGTTTTTGGAGTCTGTATTTGGACTCAGGGACTATTTCAGGACTGGGCCTGTGACCTGGTTAGGACCTGTGAGATACAAGGAGAGGTTTGATGGGGGGTTGGGGGGGGTGCTGGGAAAGAATTGTATTGCTTTTAAGGGTGAGCTTGGTGGAGCAACCTTCTCTCTTCTTCAAGACATTGCCAGGCATGGAATTATGGCAGTCCTCTTGCTACCAGCCTAAATATAGGGCTGCACACAGGAGGGCATTGCTGAGAGAATCACAGGGATATGGAGTCAGAGTTTCTGGACTAAACTCTGAAGCCTACTGTGTTAGTCTGCTATAGCTGCCATACAATGGGGTGCTTAAACAGCAGAAGTGTATTTTCTCACAGTTCAGAAGGGCCAAAAGTCCAAGACGAAGGCACCATAGAGGTTGGTTTCTGTTGAGGTCTCTTCCTGGCTTGTAGACTGCTACCTTCTTGCTGTGTCCTCAAACGGCCTCTTTTCTATGTGTTCAAGGAGAGAGAGAAAGCTCTGGTGTCTCCTCCTCTTCTTATAAAGATAACAGTCCTATTGCATCAGGGCCCCATCTTTATGAACTCATTTAACCTTAATTGCTTCCTTATAGATACTGTCTCCATATACAGTCATCAAAAGTTAAAACTTCAGGGCCGGCCGAGTGGCGCGGTGGTTAAGCGCTGGCTTGGGAAGCCAGCGGCCCCGGTTCGGGTCCCACATATGAGGGTCAGTGACACTGCCCTCAAAAAAAAAAAAAAAAAACGGTAAAACTTCAACATATGAATATATGAATTTGGGAGGGGGGTGCACAATTCAGTCCATGACACCCACTCTAACTCTGGGCTTCCAGTTATGTGAGCCAATAATATATGTCCTTTTGTTTAAGCCAGTTGGATTTGTTTGAGTTGGTTTTCTGTCACACCTTACCCTACAGTGTTTTACTACCTCACAGATAAGCTGTAAGCATTTCTCCTTCTCTCTGCCCCAGCCTAAACACCTAGTGTAGATATGAGGACTTCATCTCAAGAAAATTCTCCTGAGACTCCTGCCCCCAACTACTACCACTGGCTACTTACACAGAGAGCTGAAGTGTCAGCTCTAAAATCAGAGGGTTGGATTAGATGCACTCAGCATGCCTTCCAACAGAAGCATTCCCTGAGCCCCTTCCAGGTTTGCCTGAGGTTTTCTCTGAAGGAACCATTCTTTGGTCAGACAAAAGACCCGTCTAATATTAACAATGTAGAGTTTATTGAGGGGACCCTCTAGGCTCCTGCCCCAACTCCCTGTGGTTCTACAGGAGGCCTCTTCCAGCACTATCTGTCTGGGGTTCTGTCTAACATCTTTTCAAGTTCCAAAGTCCCAACATTCTGTAATACGTGCTAACTAGAACTCCTGTTCCACGCACAGAAGAGAAAGCTGTGGGGAGGGCCTGGCCACAATGTTGTCCTCCCAAATGAGACCAGAGGCTGGCCCTGCTGAGAAACAGGCAGGCAGGGGCCTTGCAATGCTCAGACATTCAGCAGATCCTGCAGCAAGAACACTCAGGTTCCTTGTGCCCATCACTCAGTCATCCAGACTGCCATTAGTGATGGCCAAAATGGAGGGCATACAGTTCCAGTCAAAACATTTGATCAGTCAGGACCTTGAGGGTCCAGAAGCACTTCCTCCTGAGTCTGCAGTGACTCCAGGGTTCCCCCTCTATGCTTTCTGAAGTGACCATTTTTGAGACACTATATGCTAAGCTCTATGTACTGTGTCTTCACAACAACCCTGCAGGCATGGAGAAAGGGCACAGTAAGGCCCCAGGCCTCTGAGATCAGTGGTGATGGGGAGGAAGTTAGGACCAGAGACACGTCGTCACTGGTGTGAAGGAAAGAGCAAACAAAGACCACAGGCAATCCCAGTCAAGTACAAGGCAGGTAGCCCGGTCTGCCAGTTAGGGTCTATTGGACCCAACCAGGAGTGAGCAGAGGTCCTCTTCATAAGTATAGTCCATCAGCATCAGGGGTCTGCCCACCCACTACCCAGCCGGAGCCCTACAGCAGGTAGGGAATAGCTAAGGGAGCAGGAGGCTGCCTAGGAGAGGCCTGTGCCTTGGTCATGTGTTTTGTTTTGTGTGTTGTCTCATCTGTTCCTTACCTGTTTCTGTTCTGCTTAACATCTTGGAGAATATTGTGGGTGGCATCTCTGGCCATGGCTCCAGCTCCGAGTGGGCAGCCCCAGCGCCTTGACTACCACACCATCCTCCCTTTGTTTTTCTAGCCTCAAGGTTAGTGGCCATTTCCTGCTGCTGGCAATTATTTTGCCACCCCACCCCCTGTGTGCTCTTTCAGCACTTCCAACCATTCCCTCTACTGAACATGGCTTCTGTTCTCCGGACTGGACCTTGCCCAGTCCGGCTAGAAGGGGACAGTCAGGGTCCCCGCCTCCTACCCCAGCTGTGGATGGGGGCACTGTCTCCCTGGGCAGAGCAACAATATCTTTCTCCCTTCAGGCTGCTATAATAAAAATACCAAAGACTGGGTGGTTTATAAACAACAGAAATTTATTTCTCACAGTTCTGGAGGCCAGATGTCCAGCATGGTTGGGTTCGGGTGTGAGCTGCCTTCCAGGTTGCAGATGGCCCACTTACTGCTGAGTCCACACAGTGAGAGAATGGAAAAGGACAGGAGCTCTGTGGGGCCTGTTTTACAAGAGCACTAATCCCATTTACAGGGCCCCACCTTCATGACCTAAGCATCTTCCAAAGGCCCCGCCTCCTAATATCATCATGTTCGGCACTAAGATTTCAACATATGAACCTGGAGTGAGGGGCACAAACATTCAAAACATAGCAGGCAGGAAACTCCCAAGCATGAGGGTGGGCAGAAGACCCACCCTGTGGCCAGGCCACCAGGGTGCCTGGTTGGATGACGGTCCGCAGACCTGAGCAGCCCCCATCAGGGCCTTGTGGATCCCAGGTGTGTTCCATCTTTGGGAAGTGTGTCAGATGTTGGAGACACGGGGCAGCCTGGAAAGTGTAGTTCACCAGGATGTTGCCCCCACCCCCCGGCCCATCCTCACGCACACATGTGTGTTTGCCTTTGTGAATGCACCCCGTGCACAGAGGCCCATGGGAACACACCTGCCTGCCACCCACCTTGGCCCAGGAGAGGATAGTGAAAGGCTGTGTGTTTGGCAGATGAAGTAGGAAGGGCCAAGTGGCTCCACTCTCGTCCCCATCTCAGTTCCTGGGAGACACGCTGATATTTTCCTGGAGAGCTGGCTATGGGCCCAGAGGCCCTTGCCCTCCACGATGTCAAGAAGAAAGGACACTGGGAAACTCTTTTCCAGAATCAGTTCAGACTTTACTAGGCTCTCTGAGCTTCTAAGCCAGACAGTGGCCAATGCTCAAGTGAAGACAGGCTGCCTCAGAACACCTCATCACCTCCCGGAACTCAGCCTCCAAATGACCCCAAGACTCACTCCAGGCTCTGAGCAATGCAGAATGTCTCCCTCATAATCACCCCCACGAGACACAAACGTTCTGGTGTGGCCACACGAGAAATGTGAGCTTTGGAGTTCCCTGAACCTCAGCCTGGACTGATAGGAGCTGTGAGGCCCCGGGCAAGTGCCCCGACCTTCTGAGCCTCAGATTCCTCTTCTGTGAAATGGAGGTCATGACCACCCATGGAAAGTCTAATAAATGTGGGTGCTCCCACTTCTTCCCCTTTTTCCTTCCTCCTCTGAATGTTCTTAACCACCACTGACCACTTTACCACCATTGCTGCGGAGCCCTCATTTCCCAGAATCCTCCCAGCTGCAGCCTGGCCTCTGAGGCTCGAAGGAGACAGTGGTTTTGCTACCCTTTGCTTGTGGCCTGCCGTGGGCCGGCTCCCCTGAGAGCAAAGCCCTCAGAACCAGGAGACTCGGGCCCCACCCTCTTTGTAAATACCAGTTAGGCACCAACTGACCTCAGGAGGAAAGTGCTCCACTGGGACCCTCCTCTTCCAACCCTGCCCTCCACTGTATGTTCCAGGGGAAGCGCCAGGCAAATCTGGCACCCTGGTACCCAGGCTGCCTCCGTCGTGGAAATAGTCACTTAGAGGCAAACATTTGGCTGAAGGTGGAAGGAAGTTAAAAGTCCCTGAGTGCGTCTCTCTTGCCTTTTCACAGCACCACCCTGGGCTGTCCCAGACTGGGCAGGTGCTCTCTAATTTAATTTTTTTAATGATTGTGACAGACATACATAAGAGGACTTTCCTGTTATTCTTTGTTTCTGAAAAATAAAGATAGGAATTAAATTATAACAAAATACTAATCATTTTAATTCTAGTAGTGGGAATGCGTGTTTTATTGTTCTTTGTAACATCCTTTGCTTTCTCTAAGTAGAGACATTTTTAAATAAATAAGATTAATACAGGTTTATTGGGAGAGGTTTTTGAAAATACCAAAAAGTATAAAGAGGAAAATAAGAACCACCAGAATCTCTCCTTTGGACCATTTATATATCGAGTTATCTCCTTCTGGTCCTTTTCCTGGCATATATTTATGCCATTTTATTCTCTTTTTTTTAATTGAGATATAATTGACATATAACATTGTATTAGTTTTAGGTTTGTTTTATTTTTACAAAACAAAATCGTATTGTTTAATAACCTTTTTTTCTCCTTAACAATATATTTTGAATAATTTCCTATGCCTTTAAATGTTAATATTTACCTTAGTAAGCTTTTTCCATCTTTTTTCCATGTAATGGTGAACAAGGTATATTTTTTATGTTTGGGCTCCATATGGATCCCATTAGCATCATACCATTTATGCCTTCTATTATTTTTCTTATTTAAAAAGGTACTACGGTTTTGTTGTAGAGAAGTTCGAAAATACAGCTAAACAAACAAAAGACCATGTAAAAATCCTTATAGCCTTCCCACCCTGAAATAATCTCTGCTAACATTTTAGTTTTAAATCTTCCTGTCCACTCTTCTATGTACATATGTAAATATACATAAATACACATTTTAAAATAAAATTGGAATCGTAGGGTTCATGCTTTTATTTTTAAGTTTGATTGAAGCTGTTTTTCTTTTCTTCCATTTGTATTTACTTTAGATGCTAGGCTTGTGGAAGGTACTAATTGTTTTTTAATTTATTTTCCAATTACAGTTGATATACAATATTATATTAATTATAAGTAATAATTACATTAATACCAGTAGACAACATAGTGATTAGACATTTACATACTTTATGAAGCGATCACCCTGCTAAGTCTAGAACCCATCTAACACGATACATAATTGGTTCATACTATTTTTTTTTTTTTTTTGAGGGCAGTGTCACTGGCCCTCATATATGGGACCTGAACCGGGGCCGCTGGCTTCCCAAGCCAGCGCTTAACCACTGCGCCACTCGGCTGGCCCTGGTTCATACTATTTTTAACTTGCATTTTTTTGTTTACTTAACAATATATTTTACACTGATTAGGAGTTTCAGCTATACATGACAGAAAACCCGAAGTAACAGTGGCTCAAACCTGCTCATTTCTTTCTCTAGTACATGACACCAGAGGTAAGTAGCCCAGGCTACGCAGTTCCCTGACCATCAGGGACCCAGGCTCTGTCTAACTGGGGTTCTCCATCCTTAGCTCGTGCTGTCTTCTCATGACCCAAGGCAGCTGAAAGAAGAAGCAAAGAACAGAGACGCGTCTCTCAAAGGGCATTCGCTGGAATTTGTGCATCACTTCTGCTTATGCCCACTAGCCAAAACTAAGTCCCACAGCCCCCGCAAGACAGGATATTACCTAAGTAGGGATTCTATTACTATGGCAAGAGGGGAGAACATATATTGGGGACAACTGGCTTCTCTGTCACATGTCGCAAGCATCTTTCCAGGTGTATAGTTTTGTATCCTGTTTTTTTCTCTCCTTTTCTGTTGAACGTTTTACAACATCATTAAACACTCTTCAGAATTCTTAGTTTTTAATATCTGCATGATACTCCACAATACACATGTAGCTCTGATTATAGCTCCGTGCCTTATTCTTGATATTTGGGTGTTTTGCTCTGATAAATATGCCTCTTTTATGAGTAGAACTTGTCAGAAGAAGAGAGCCCAAGCTTTCCTCTATACATTGTGGTTGCCCATGTAAGACATTTTGCTGGAGAGTCAGGGTACTATCTGCCTCGGAAGCTGGGTTACAGGACTGAGTTGGTTTTTACTAACAAATGGTGCTTTTTAACAACAGGTGTAGGCTGCTGCCCCCATTATAGGGGAAGTCACAGGAGTGGGCAGAGCCTGGTGGGCAGTTCTGCCCAGAGTCAGGGGTGGGGTGGGAGAAGATGTGGGGCGGGGGAGGTAGGGCATGAATACAAAGAGAGCACGGGCTCTCAGGAGCCTGATGCGAGCCTGGCCTTGGAGAGGCTTGGGGGATGCCATGAGGCCCGATTCATTCTTCATTCAGGTTCAGCAAATGCTTTCTGAGCCTACTCAGGGACTGTGCTAGGCCCTGGGCATGTCTCAGAGAAGACATGTTCTCTACTGTCCAGGAGCTTAGTCAAATCTAAATTCACAAACGTTAGAGTTCAACCTAGAGAGTTGCCCAAAATGCAGAATCCTAGGGCTGACACCCAAAAGTCTGAGGCAACAGATGTTGGTGGGCCTAGAATCTACATTTCTTTCAACCTCCCCAGGTGATCCTGGTGAAGGTGATCAGGAACTGTTTGGGGCAGGGGTCTCAGTTAAGGTTCTTGGAGGAAATCTCCTAAACCAGGTTAACCTGGAGACTCTATCCGATCAGCAGGTAGCTTGAACCTCAACTAAGCCTAAGTTATAGCCAAATAATGAGGACACATGTCAGATACACCTGTGCCCAAGTCTCAGTTCCAGCCTATGGTAAGCTGAATGACCTCAGGCAAGTTAGTTAACCTCTCCAAGCCTCAGTTTTCTCATTTATAAAATGGGAATAATCATAGTGTTTCCCATATGAAAATAAACATTAGTGCTTAGCAGAGTATCTGACAGTCAATGGTAGATATTATTATTAAATTAATTAAAATTAATTTATTAATTAAAATGTCCTCTAGGTAAGTAATTACAGCAAGGGACTAAAGACAAGATATATAAAGTATCCCATACACACTTGACTGATGGTGGTAGGCATTCATTAAATGGTTATTATTATTAACATCCTCACATACATTTTAATTAGAGACCTTATCATCTTTGCAGCTGTTCCCACCACACAATTTTATCCTCCCAAGAGAAATCATGGATTTCAGGGCTCCAAAATGTGGACTTAACACCTACCCGTAGTGCCTGCCCCAGCATGAACAAGATTTTCTCAGCTCCTTCGGGAAAATGTGCAAGTGCCAGGCAAGTAAGATTCTTGAGAATGAGTGGGAACTTCGTGTCCCTACTTTCCACTCCTGCTTTTGAGGGAGCCCAGGCCTAGCCCTGGGCCTTTCACCCAGCCCTGAGGGTCAGGGAATTGTGGAGACCAGGAGCTGCTGGAGGTGAGAAGAGGCAGGGTTGCTGATGATAATTACATTTTCAAGAGCTCAAGGATGGCCATGTTGCCATGGTGATGCTGATAGCTCTGAGCAAGCTGTGGCCTCTCTTGAGTTGTGAGTCAGGTTCACCTTTATTTATTAAAAAATAAAGTCAGGGCCGGCCGAGTGGCGCGGTGGTTAAGCGCTGGTCTGGGAAGCCAGCGGCCCCGGTTCAGTCCCACATATGAGGGCCAGTGACACTGCCCTCAAAAAAATTTAAAAATATTAAAAAAAGTCAATGCCCCAACCAGTGAAGGACCAAGTGAAACTCCAAGTGGAGGCAATGGTGTCCACTGCTGGAAGGCAAATCAGCATGCTTACAGTCCATCGGTCTTCTGACGTCAGGTGGCACAGCCCGCTCTGGTGCCTGGAAAAGTCCATAGAGGTAAGCCGGGAGCCAGCACCTCAAACTGTGGCCCAGGAGAGGAAGCACAAACAGAATTCATACTGCTGGTTGAAAACTACTTAATAGGAAGCAGATCCCATTTTCTCAGCTCTGGCCCAAGGGTCAGCTTCCTTCAGGAGACTGCTGCAGTCTGGTATGAAGTCTAGGGCCCAAGAAGATGGGCGTCCCTTGGCCCAGCCTCAGGCAAGTGAAGGCCAGAGCCCGGCCCTGAGGTGAGCAGTGCTAGCTGCCACACCCACCAGTGTGCACACAATAGCAGTGCATTCTGTGTGCAACAGGAGAAACTGCAAAAAGTGTTCTCCCAGGGCCTGAACGAGGGAGAAGGGAGCTTTTCCCAGAATTCCTGCAGGGAAAAAGGTAAAGACCATGATGATTGCAGCTGCAGCACAGACCTCTCAAGGAGTTCAGCACCATGTCAGCACCCCACGGGGAGGCCCACAGTAACAGTAACAGTGACATACTGGAATTTTCTTCCTGAACTGAGACACCATCCCAGGATCCCAGATTATCACAGGAAGGGCCCTCAAACTTGCTCATTTATTCAAGTTCACTGTTGATCCCATTGACCCATGTTCCGCTGAGTCCACCTCCTAACGAGCTCTGGACTCCAAGCCCTGTCTCCACCCACTGCCTTCATTAGTTAAAAGAATATTGGGTCCTGAAGTCTCAGTGGGTGGGTTTAAGTCCTCCTTCTGCCACTTGTTAGCCTTGTGACTGAGCCTCCATTCCCCCATCTGTAATACAAGGGTGATAATCACAATAGTACTTACTCACAAGGTAGCTATGGGGGTGAAATGCAATAGTATTTGCAAATGTTTAACATAGAGCATGGCTGGCATACTGTACCTGCTGGATCACTGTTAGCTGTTGTTAACTTTGTTCAGGCCCTTATCATATCCCACCTGGATAACAGTAGCAGCCTCCTAACTCCACCTGTGGAGCCTAGTCTTGCTCGCCTCCAATCTATTGTCCACACCACAGCAAAGTGGTTTATTGAAAAAATGCAACCCTGATCATGCTATTTTCCTCCATAAAATCTGCCAGTGGCTTCTGTTTGTGTTCAGGAATGGCTCTTAGAATTCCTTAGAGGGGCCTCCAACATGTTGCACAATCTAGCTCTCAGCTACCACCTCCAGCCCTATACCTCACTGTGCCCTCCCCACCTTGATATTTTTTAGCCATATCCACCTGTCAACAGTATCCCCAAGGTGCCAGGCTCTGCCATATGTCCAGGATCTTTGCCATGGTATTTCCTTTGTCTGGAATGCCTTTTTCTCTTTTTGATCACCTAGCAAACACCTATCATCCAAAGCTCACACTAGACCGCCCCTCTCCTACTGTGAAATCTTGCCATCCCCTCTCAAATGCAGAGCAGACCACTCCCTCCTCTGAGGGCACCACTTTGGTACGCTCCATAAAGACACTTATTACTTTACATTGCAATTATTGCAATCTATGCCTGTGACACCTTTCAGCTTCTTGAGAACAGCACTGATTCTAATTAATATCAGTGTCCCCGGAACTGTAACATTCACAAAAGATGACTGTGAATGAATGAATAAATGAACTCACTCAGATAAATGCCCTTTTTATGGAAGAGGAAACTGAGGCCCAGATAGAAGCCATGGCTTGGCTAAAGTAGAGTCCAGTAGCCCTACAGCTCCAGGCCCCGTTGATTCCAGGGACCATGGACCATTCATCCATCATTTACTAAGCACCAATTGTACCCCAGACACTGGTGCTCCCTGGGATCCAAAGAACAAGGAGTAGTCCCAGTCCTCAGGAGCCCACGAGCAGGTGGAATAGAATGACAGGCATGCAGTCAGTGCCCCCACCTTTCACTATGAGCTGGAACAGAGTATGTAGAAGAAGCTAAAGAAGCTATGGGAATTCCAAGAGCCTCAATATAGATGGGGGTGGAAGGCAGCCACTACTTCTATGTCTTCCACTCCCTCTTCCTAAACTCTAGAAGTCAAGTTCCCACAGACCACCAGACCAAGGCAGCTGCTCTCTAGGTGCTGTCAACACAGGTGAACAGATATACATAAGTACACGCATACTCAAGACAGGTGACATGAGCAGGCCTTACCCCAAGGAGCAGGACGATCACATGGACACATTTATACCCCTAAGTAGTCATGCCAAGGGATGTCATGGAAGCTAAGACAGATGAAATCAGACAGCAGGGCATATTCTGACAATTTACACAAAGCCCTTCTGCACAACAGGTCTCGTTGGATCCCCACCAGGAGGGGTCCTAGAGATAAGACAGCTATTGCTTTCTGCGGCATCTCCAGATGGACAAACTGAGACTCAGATGTAAATGACTTGCCCAATCCCACTGACGGGTTAGCGGAAGTGCCAGAACCAATCTGTCACTCCGCAAGCATTTGCTAGCATTTAATCTATGCCAGGCCCTCTGCTGGACACTAGGGGACACCGAGGGGAACGGGAAACGGTCCCTACCCCTTGTGGGAGACAACAGCATAATGGCTGTCCTCAAGTCAGGCAGAATCCGTTCTTGGATCTCCATTTCCCTACCGACTAGCTGTGTGAGCCTGAGCTAGTTGTTAACCTCTGCAGCTTACATTTTGAGTCTCTGGTTCAACATGAACTAGATTAAGTCAGTCTCATGCTGAAACCGTCCAGTCACTCCCCTCACACTCAGAAAAAAAATCTGAGTTCCTCAGCAGTGCCCCACGTGACCCAGCTCCTACTCTCTCGCCCATTCATCTCTTATCACTGTCCCACTGACCTCCTGACTGTACCTGGAACAACCCAAGGACCTCTACCCTGTGACCTTTGTCCCTTCTCTTCCCTCTCCAGGACACTTTCTCCAGAGAGTCACACGGCTAACTTCCCTCCATCTGCTCCTGAAAACACCACTGAGTCCTGTCACTCTGGACAATACTTGTCTTCAAGGCACTAACTAGCTTTATATGTATGACATGATTCTATGTGGATTTGACCATTTGTTTATGACGTGTCTCCCCAGCTAGTACAGAAGGATAGGAATGTCCCCATTTTGTTCATGACTACACCCTCAGTGCCTAAAACAGTGCCTGGCACATAGCAGAAACTCAGTGTATTTTTATAAACATGAATGAATCAATAACCCCCACTTACCTCCCTTTTGAAATGATCCCCACAGCACATAGTTATAAGGATTAAATGATGTTATTAAATGGAAGATGCTTAGCTTGGTGCCTGGCGTTTAGTTAGCACACAATAATGCTCTGTTGTTACCCTCACAGTCTCATGGGGGAGACAGGTATAAAAATAAATGACACAATGTGATAACAAAGTTCTTATTTCTGAGCCTTCTCCTCCACTTTGGGGTCCAGGCAGCAGCCCTTCCAATTGCCTGAAGATGAGGGCCCACAACTCTTGCCTTGTCTGCTGAGGTCACCCTTGGGGTCTGGCCCTGATGCTGGGAGACCTCTGGGCCCGCCCGGGCTGGGGGCAGTGGGCAGAGTCCAAACCAGGCCTCAGAAACCCTTGATTTCCCCTGAGAGCAGGCCCCACATCAAAGCCAATCTCAGAAGGGTGAGGCCTTGAGATAAATGGAAGATTAAAGAAGGCGAGGTCTGCACAGGCCACAGGGAGAGGCAGCAGGCAGTCAACCACAGAAGGAGGCCTTGACACAGCCCTGGTAGCAGCCATCTTGGGGGGCAAGAGATGAGAAGGGGCAAGTGGAACCAGTAGCGGGTGCATACCTTAGCCTGGGCCTGGCCCCCCACTATTACATTTTGACCCGTTGCCCTAGTCCATGCCTAATTAACCTTTTCCCAGCCTGGTAACAGAAGGGAGGCTCATTTGAGGAACCCCTGGGTCTCTCTTCAAGAGAATTTGTTTGGTCATTGGGTTCGGTCATTGGGGTTTGCTCCCTTCAGAGAGGGAGCCTGTAATGAGGACCTCCTGGCCCCAGCCTTCCTCCCCAGGAAAGGTCTGTAATTAGTGCAGGAGGCGAGGCTGGGGAAGCTCAGACAATGTCATTTGAACCAGGATGACACAGGGCTCAATTGCTAGTCTGCACATTTTTTTCTGGTGCCATTTCATACACAAAACCCCGGCAAGTTTAACCCTTTCCTGGCTGGACCCTGATGCTGGGGTTTCAGCTTAACATACCATCCATTCCCATGCCAAATGGGTGCTATTCTCCCCTCCCCACATACACACCCCAATTCAGATGAGCCATGGTTTCCAGCTTCCCTAACATCCAACAAACCATTTAACATCAATCATCCAACAAGACTTCACAGAGTGTCACCAGATGCTAAGCACCAAGGGAAGGGGACCCATAGGAAAATCTCTCATCTTGCCATCAAACCAATTTCAATCCTCTGAGCAGTGGAGGAATGCACACTAGGAACAGGTGACAAACAATGCAGTACAGGGTCAAATCAGACAGTGAGGACCAACTCAGGACAGGGAAGGAGCCGCGTGGAGGCAGAAAAGACAAGATGGGCTCATGGGCTGACGTGTGGTTAGCACTCCGTAAATATGCACTAAGGGAGCCAGCTTCCTGGATCAGAGCATTTCTGTGATTGGAATCTGAGGGCTGAGCCCACAGGGAGAGGGGAAGCAGGCAAAGCCTTGGCAGCTCTGAGCCAGCCCCAGGTGGAGACAGGTGTCAGAGTCTATTGGGACAGTCAGGGGCTATGGTTCCTCCCACATGCTCCTGAAGCACTCAGTCTGAATCCCTGAACTACAGTTTATCTCGCATGGACTGCAACCTGTCTGATTACAGAACCCAACCCGACTTCGAGCAACCTGAGGGCTTTGTCTATTCACCTTTGGCCTCAGGTGCTTGAGTTCTGAATCTGGCACTCCATACAGGCTCATTGAATAAATGGGCTTGGGTGAGAGGGTGGAGGTGTGGGGAAGAAGCTACCTCTACAGCCTTTCCCAGAGGGATGGCAATTGTGACCCCACTGCCCCTGCAAATCATATCACAATCTCCCTGACATATAAAGAGCTTCTAGAAATCAATAGGACAAGATGGACAAGACCAACCACCAATTTTAAAAAGGTCAAAGAATATGAACAAAATCTACAGAAACGGAAACATAAATTGTTCTAGGACATCTAAAAAGACTCTCAAACTCACTAATAATAAGAGAAAAGCAAACCAGAAACCATTCAAAAGTCTGATAGCATCCTCTGTTTGAGACTGTTGAGAAACTGGCAATGTCATATAATGCTGGTGGGGGTGTAAATTGATGTGTAATATTTGACAATATCTATCAACATTACAAATACCCATTCTCTTTGACCCAGCACTTCCACTTCTGAGAATTTAGCCTATAGATACACAGTGCTTAAACAAGACTACCATTAGAGCCTTATTATATTATTTGTTATAGTAAAAATCGGAAACAATTCAAATGTCCATCATTTGGGGACAGGTAAACAGATAATGGTACAATAGGAAGCTATGCAAAAATTTTTAAAAATAAGAAAAAGAATAAGGAAGTTCTCTGTGTATCTATGTACTACCAGATGATCTCCAAAACAGATTAAGTGAGGGGTGGGGGCAGGTATCAAATAATGTATATAATATGCTCCTTTTCAGTTGAAAAAGAGAGAGGAAAATACACACACACACACACACACACACACACACACACACATCATAGAAGGATACCCAAGAATGTAATAAAATTGATTATATGTTAGTTTAAGGATGGGAATTTAGTGGTTAGGATATAGGGAGGATTACTTTTCGTTGTATTCCATTTTTTTTTTTTGAGTCATGAGATGCATTATGCATTCAACAAATTAAAAAGACAAAACAAAAAAAACCCTCTACCTAGACATGGGGAGTTCTAGGCTTCTTCCCAAATTATTGGGTAGACAGGGTTCCATCTCAGCTGGCTGCCCCTCCTTCACTTTCCCTCCCCAGTCCCTGCCAGGCTTTCCTAAGGCTTTGGGTCCCAAGAAATGGTGGCTGTTATCCCAACTCCTACTTTATGAGCATGAAGTCAGATCAAGTCAACTGTGTGATCTTGGGCAAGTGACTTCACCTCTCTGAGCCTCAGGAAGACAGGGTAATCATTGTATCTGCCTCCAAGAGTTGTGGTAGGGCTTACTGAGAAAACACACAGGAAATGCTGAGCATAGATCCTGGGACTTGATAAATGTTATTGTATAAATGTATCAGGCTCACACTTCATATTCTTTGCCAATATTTTTATTGGATTGTGGGTCTTTGTCTTATTGATTTATAGGAGTTCTTTATAGATTCAGAAGATTGAGATCTGCATTGCAAACTAGCAGAGCTCTGAAGGGCAACGGGGCCACAGTAAATGGCAGTTTGTGAAAATCATTATTTCTGTGATGATTTCTCCTCCAGGCCGTGCATGCTGGTGTCTAAAGGCATCCCACATTGGAGAGCCCAGGCTCATCTGGACAGTCCCAAGGAATGGAGTCTTTATGCTTTGGCTCTGTGTCATTGTGCCTCTCTGGCAGTGTCCCCTGGGCTGTCAGAGAGTGTCATTCTCCACTGCAGCTCTCAGAACACCCCTTCCATTCTGGACTGGACTCATTCTTTGTGCTTTCCTCAGGGATTCCATGAGGAGCACAGGTGTAGTGCCAGCCCTCTTAAGGAATGAATTCACTAATGGGTAGGGGTAATGCCTACACTGGGAACCCCTAAGTCTTCATCCAGGATCTCCCTAGGGGAGACAGATTCTGGGTGGGCATGTCTGAAGGTATATAGTGACTGAATGAAGCACAGAATATTCACCATTGGGGCCCCTCATCCTGATCTTTGGGTCCTTGCTTGCCATAGGGCTGAGAGAAAAAAGGGGCTCCCCTGAGCCCACATCCATTCATTTTCTCCAGGGAATTGCTCCGCCCCTCAGTTCTGGAAGCTCCAGAAACATTCCTCAGAGCATCTGGAATATATATTTGCTTTAACCAATGATTGCCAAGACCAACTCTGCTGCTTTTCTATTTGTTCAGCTGAACCCTGGGGGTTGGGGCTGGTTCTTGAGGATGGGGGATGCCCAGGGTTCCCAGAGTCCCCTCTTTGTGCATGACGTGGGATGGGAGCCTCCACCTGGACCTGCTCTTCATAGAGGGGAGTCTGCATGAGGGTGGGTGAGGGTTAAAGGCTGAGTCTGCAAAGGCCCTAGGCTCCTCCTTACTCCCCAGAAAGCCCCTTGCTTACTATGCAAACCAGTCCTAGAGTCTGGGGCAGTGGAAAGATTAGGTCAAACAGACCCAAGCTCAAATTCCTCTCTTGCTTAATAGCGATGTGATTTTGGACAAATAACAACGTCTCTGAACCCTATAAAAGTAAAAATGTTTTTCTAGTTACACCTTGTCTCACTTCAGGATGTATCGAAAGTATTTGAGAGACCCTACAGACAATGGAATTAGATGGCATTTAATAGAGGAAGAAGGATATGAACAAAGGGGGATAAAAACCTAAGATGAAGCCAGGAATGCAGTTATTTTGTGAAGCGCATCCCCATGAGATCCTGTTGCAAGAGGTGGGACCCAGCAGATTCATCTCCAAGCTTCCTGACAGCTCAAGGAAAGAAGGAAATGCAGTGAGCTACAAAATCCAGAGTGCTCATTAGATTAAAAATAGACCCACCACTCAGAGGCAGCCAGCTTTTCTGGGCCCTGAAGTCAAAGAAAAATCTCTCCCCTGGACCTTCCAAAAGGGGCAAGTTGGGGAGGGGAGAATGTGTGTACGATGAGAATGATCCTATCTCCTAGGGCCTTTGTGTATTTGAGATAAAATAAAATGCCTGATAGTGACTCTCAGAGTGGCCAGTACATGGTAAGCACTTAATATACACCACTTCCTTCCTTCCTCCTACATGGTCTTCCATCTTCTCTCAGGTAAGGAGTACCTGTGAGATCTGCCCTATGTGTGAGCAGTGAGCTATTTAATCATTCAGCAAATACTTATTGAACACCTACTATGTGCCAGGCCTTGGGTGAGGAAAACATGGGAATTGCCCTAAACCTAGTTAGTATCTTCCCCACTGTCCCCAGATCCTCAGCTCAGAAGCTCTCTCTCTCCCTCTGCCACCCACCCTTTTGGGTCTCAGGGCTTCGCCTCCTTCCCAGCATGCCTATGAACTCCAGGGAACCCCGCTTCTGTGGTCTCCCTCTTTCCCCACATAGCTTTAGGCTGCTCCCTCAGACCACCACATTCATGGAGCCCAGCCACGTGCAAAAGCACAAGTAATATTCCTCTCAGTCTCCCCCAGCCCTGCTGCCTATTGGAAGAAGATGGAAACCAGATTTGCAGCCGCACGCGCTGGCATGGGTGTTCATGGAGGGGTGGGTGGGCCCGCCCCTAGAAGAGAGTTGGCACGTTCTCCTCCAGAGGCTTGCACACGTGCACAAAGGGCAGAAGCCCCACATGGAGGTCTACACGTCCAGACACAGGATCATCCACAGGAGTATTGTGTGCACGCACAGTCGCACCACTCAGGTCCTGGCCAGTCGAATCCCAGAGAGCACATGGGCACCTCACACACAGGGCCCACCTTTGCTTTCTGGGTAGAGGGAGACAGTCATAGCAGCTCAGAGCTGGTAGGATGGGATCTAAGAGACTGTCCTGTGCAAAGCCCTAACTTTCCTGGGAAGAATCTGAGGCCCTGGCTTAACCTTGACTGTTATCAGCCCCCGCTGGACTGAACTATGCCCCATTGCATTTTAGCAAAGCCTTTGAATGCCTGAGGCTGCCTCTCTGCTTCCTGGTGAGGACAAGCCACTTCGGCCTCACCAGCACTGGAGGTTGGGGAAACTGAGGCACAGGAAGTAGGGTTAGGGAGGGACTTGGCAAGTCAATAGATGATAGGCAGAGTCAAGCCTCTGACTTTGCATGCCCCTGCCTTTCCACATAGTCCCATATTTCTAGCTCTGCCAGCCCTAAGTGGGGCAGGATTTGCAGGGGAGTGTCCCCAACAACAGGAAGACTCACCAAAGGTAAGACTGGCTTTGCTGATTTTTCTCCCTTGACCTTTCATATAGAGAGCAAGGGGGATGGAGGGCTGTATCCCTGAATATATGGCTTCATTTTGGAGCCAGAGGCTATAGAGACATTAGAAGCAGTGTTGGTGCAGGTGGTTCAAGGTAGAAAGAAGGGTGAGTTCAGAGTAGGATTGAGAGCAAAGCAGGAAGAGGGTGGAGCTGTTCCCGGGGCAGCAGGCTGACAGAGGGCCAAGGGGCGGGCCTGCCTCCAGTCTGAAGATGGGACAGTAGAGTAGAAATTCAGGGAAAAGAAGCTAAAATAATTACCAGGAAAAGGAGCTGGAAGGGAGGCAAGTGTTTTCCTAGTCCTTAAGGAACTTCAGTCTTCAGAGAATTTGGAAAGGGAAAAAAAAATCTATTTTTAAGGCCCTTCTCCAAGGCAAGATGGCTGGTGATTCACTAGCTGCTTAGGAAGGCCCTGAAAGGCCCTCCCCTCCGCTGCTGCCTCTGCCTGGAGAGCAAACCCAGTTCATCTGGGGTGAGTGCAATGGGCCCTGGGTGAGGAGCCTGGAGGCCCAGATTTCAGTGTTACTCTTGCCCCATCAAAGCTCGGCGGCAATCAAAGGCAAGCCTCTCAGGGTCCTAGGCCTTGGTTTCCAGTGAAACAAAGGAATACAAAGTCATATAAACTCTGAGCCTTGCTTTTCTCACCTGCAGGTTGGGCCTAATAATAATATCACGTTTCATTGAATCTAAAATGTCATCAATTGGGCCGGCCGAGTGGCGCGGTGTTTAAGTGCTAGCTTGGGAAGCCAGCGGCCCCGATTCGGTCCCACATACGAGGGCCAGTGACACTGTCCTCAAAAAATAAAAATAAAAAATAAAATGTCATCAATTACGTGATGCACCATTATTTTTTGTACATTAAGAAGGAAAGAACACTGTCCATTCACCT
Source organism: Aselliscus stoliczkanus (assembly GCA_033961575.1). NCBI lineage: Eukaryota > Metazoa > Chordata > Mammalia > Chiroptera > Hipposideridae > Aselliscus > Aselliscus stoliczkanus. Next base: position 122,787,401 of record CM066736.1, read on the forward strand.
ACAACATACCATTGATTATAAGATATATTCTGATTTCAGAGATTTTAAAACATGTATCTCAGAATCAGTGAATATGATACTTATCTTACAAGCTTCTTCCAAGAATTAAACGAGATAATGTAAATAAAGTATTTAGTGCCTGGCACGAAGCAAGTACTCAATAAATGTCAGGTATTTTTATGCTTCAGGGTGGAGCTGGGAAGGAACCCCAGGCCAAGGGGATAGAGAAGACTGACAGCCGGGGCCTGAAGCCCACCCCCAGCCTCCTGAAAGGGTGCCACCCCAGGGACACTGTATCACAGGGAGAGCAACTGTGCAACCCATTTTAGGGGAGCCGCAAGAGAACAAAGGTCTCCATCTGTACCCCGGAAGTCAGCCTAATCTCCAGGATGAATATGTTTTCATTTCTCAGAAGTTCCTGTTAGAGTGTGCCAAAGCCTTTTTCCCTTTACAAGCCAGGCAAACAAGGCAGGTTTACTTTGGGTGACCTTCTCACCACCACCACAGGGGCCTGCCTGCCGAGTGTAAACACCCACCCTTGCTCCCTCCTGGAGGCTCCAGGTGGGAGCCTGGAAAAATGGGAGTGCTAGTCCTCCTAAGGAGGCAGGTCCTTGACCCCATCCCTCACTCTCTGCCAAGCTCTGTCCTGGTAAGGGCTATCTGGAAGGTCCTTGGAGAGGACTGGACCCTAGGGGGTCATTAACACCTCTCCCATTTTATAGATGTGAACATTGAGACCCAGGGAAGAACAGTGACTATCCAGGGGTGTCAAAGTGTGGCAGACCCCAGCCAAGCCCCCATTCTCTCTCTCTCTCTCTCTCTCTCTCTCTCTCTCTCTCTCTCTCTCTCTCTCTCTCTCTCACACACACACACACACACACACACGCATGCACACATACTCATATGCCATCTCTGCTCACAGCTCAGCTTGGTAGGAGCCTCTCTCTCCACCTGACCTTCAGTGTCTGGGACAGGCAGGAAGCTTATCTCTGCCCTTTCTCTCCTGTGCGTCACTGCCTGAGTTGGGATGTCTATGCACTTTGCTTCACACCTGGAGCAGCTGCTGGAGAGCAACAGCCAGATGTTCCCGAGCCCATACCAGGAGGGGCCAGTCTGTGCTTTTCTTGACCTGGAGTGTTTGGGGGTGTTTACAGAACCAGTCTTGGCCTTCTTCCCCTGCCCTTCAGATGCAGAGAAGGGGCCTGAGAGGGACTGGCTTGTGGACCATGCCCACGACTGTCAGGGAGAAAGCAGACCCTCCCTATTGAGTCAGAACCCTGACTTCAGCCCTGACTTCGGCTGCCTAATTTTCTCTCCTGAAAAAGTTTTAAGAGAGTCCACATTGTAGAAGGGATGTGCTGCTACAGGGAGCATCAGGTGGGCCTTCTAATCTGAACTGGTGCACTTTTCAGTACTTAAATAGAATAGAGCCTTGAGCCTCTGTGTAATCGTAAGTACTGGGTTTATGCAGGGCACTGGGGATTTACATTCATCATCTCACTCCCGTGCCCCTCCCAGTCTTTCTCTCTCTTCCCCTTCTACTTACTGTTCCCTCTGCCTGAAATGCTATTCCCTCCACTTTACCCCCAAATGACTGCAGTTCACAATTCAGTTCTCAGCTCACATGTCACTTCTTCGGGGAGGCCTGCCTTACCCGACACAGTCATAGGAAATATTCTATTTCCTTCACAGTCCTTATCACTATCTGAAATCATCTTCTTAATTTCCTCCCCCTCCTCCCACCCCCCCACCCCCACCCCAGGCTCACCTCATTCACCCTAAACATAACTTCTTTTTTTTTTTTTTCTAAACATAACTTAATCACCACTGTGTCTCCAGTGTATGGTCTAGGGACTGTTCCTAGGTGCTCAATAATACTTGTAGAATATGTGACTAAATCCTCTGCTATATCTTTGCTGGACTTTGCTATCTCAGAAAAACAATTACCATGCTCCTACTATGGTCCAGGCTCTGCGCTGCCCCTTCCCTTTTCCCTCCTCCTCCCGACCCCTTCACCCTCAGGACTTTTCTTGGAAGATCCTGCCTCTCAGACTCCACAGGAGGTACTGGAACCAGAATGTCTCCCCAGGATTATTTTCAACAGTTTCCTGGGGTGTTCACCTGGGTAAGAATCAGGAAAGAGAGGACACTCTAATCCTATTTATCTAAAACTGTATAATCTTCTCCAATCACTTAAATGGTGCCTGTGTCTCTAATTACAGAGCAAGCTGGGAGTAACATGGACACAATTTCTAGCCAACCTCAGGCAGACGGGCACTTTTGTTCCTCCTGGGGGCCTGCAGAGACTCCAGCTCAGGAGCCAGGACTCCAGGCACCTGCTAGCACAAGCTCACCCACCACAGACTGGCTTGTTCTCCCAACCAGAGACCACTCCCCCCTCCCTGAAAAGGATCAGTCTCATTCCCAGTGTTTGAACATTCCTGGTTGACCAGATGTGACACGTTTGGGAAACGCACCCATGTCTCAGTACCCTAATTCTGCCTGCCACTGTTTTCAGAGTGAATTGATTTCTTTGGGGCCCAGCCTAACTTTTCAGAGTTGTATTGCTGGTGAACAGGTCCCCAGAGCATGGGCTCTATTCCCAGCTTCTCAGGAGTAAACTCTCCAGGAGACCTGGAGGCTAACTGTCACGTGACAGCCTGGAAGGTCAGTAGTTCATTCTCCAGGACTATGTCAACTGGGTCATGAGATGGCAGAAAAGCCACATGCCTGCCTGCTCACCAGCCCCAGGCAAGCAAACAGCGGCTCCCTTAGCCTCAGTGTGTGCCCTTTTCCCACCCTGGCACCGAGAGAGCCTTTTCAGTGACATCCCTGGCTTAGCTGCAACGACGTCTCTGCTTCTTAAAGGCCTTTTGGTTCCTGGGCTATTTAAAAGCCCCAGAGAGCAAGGACACACTTAATCCCATTAATGACTTCTGACCAGGAAACAATGTGCCCAGCCCTCTGAGGGAGTGTCTTTCTGAACCACCTCCATTTGTTCAGGTGCCTGGTGATTGTTTATCAGCCCTTTCAAGAGATTAAGCTCTGGAACTGGCCAGAGTTCTGGAAATGGATCCAGGGGGTCTGGGAGTGTCCCATGACCATGGAGCAAGCTGCCAGCCAGCATCTTGGCTCATGCATACTCCGTGTCCACTGTTCTCCAACTTCTAGCTCTTCAGAGCAATTAGGGGGATCTGATGATTGATGAGGAGGGGTCCAAGGCTCATCTTTGCTGTTCACCTGGCCCTTTCACACACAGGAAAGGTGGATCCAATCCTTGCTGTGAGGGAATCTTAGAGTCCAGTTAGGGTCATGGACAACTGAGCAAAGACACAAAGCACATGAAATTCATCCTAATGAATATAAGCACACGATGTCCTGTGGGTGTAAGTGGTGGTAACCGCTGCAACCTTGGGGTCAAAGAAGGCCTCCTGGTGGAGGAGACGAATGAGAATCTCCCCACTGAGAGGAGATTTGTTGAGGGGGTCTGTGAAACGGAATTCCCTGACTTTGTATTTGGTTCAGGTTCTAGCATAAGGCAGGAAAAGTGGGAATCGCTCAGCTCCCTGTGAAGTTATAGGAGAGTGGCTGGCAAAGCCTTACCAAGATGCCGAGGTTCCAGAAACAGTTATTGGCGCCGGGACGGTTTTGCTTCAAGCCCCTATACTGGGCGTTCAGAAAAGAGATGGGCAAAGGCTAGCTTGTCTCTTTTAAAAAAAAGAGGCCTCTTTAAAAAGAGGAGGGACGATTCCTCAGGTCCCTCCCTCTTCTCATGAATATGAGATTATCGTGAATATTGATGTGGGGGCGTGGCGCGTCGGCCAGCTGGGCTAACCCGCCCGGGGTTCCCGGTTTCAGAGAGGAAAGTGACAGAAGCGGAGCAGAGGGTACGCGGAGATAGCGGAGCGCCTGGCAGCCACTCGGTCTCGGGGGAGCTCCTAGCTCCCCCGCCCCTGGCTCCAGCCCTGCCCCGGGGGCCCTTCAAGCCCTCAGCCCCACTCCCGGGCTCCCCATGGAAGACAGCGGTGCCCCCGGAAGAGCGGGAGGAGGAGGAGTCGGCTAAATGCCCGCGGTGCGCCCGGGGCCCCTGAGCCCAGTCCGCCCCGCGTCGCTGCGCTAAGGCCCCCACGCCCCCGGCGCCCCCTGCCCGGGGCTGCGCCGCCTCCGCGCGCCCCTCCCTCCCTCGGGGCTTCGCCCCCGACCTGCTCCCGCCAGCTTGCCAGAACTCAAGCAGGCGCTCCGGGCCGGGCGCGCCGCCGCCCTGGAGTAAGGGAAGCCCCGCCAGAGGGTCTCGGGAGCCGGCCGCGATGGACGCCGTGTTGGAGCCCTTCCCCGCCGACAGGCTGTTCCCTGGATCCAGCTTCCTGGACTTGGGGGATCTGAACGAGTCGGATTTCCTCAACAATGCGGTAAGATGAAGGGTCTGCGCCCCCCTTCCAGCCCTCCGCATCTGCCTTCTCAGCCTGCCTGGGCCCCGCCGAAGGATGGAGCTAGGTATATAGATATATCACTGGGCAGAGGCGGAGGAGGGGGTTCCGTACAGGGTCCCCCGAAGGGACACGTGCTTAGCTCGGAGATTTGATGAGTAGATCCCTTGACACCTCCCTAGTCCCGGAGCGTGGACCGGAGCCTCCGTGCTTGCGCCAGTGCGCCCCCCTCCTGGGGGGTCCGTCCGTGGCTTCATTAGCCTCCGCCTTCTCGGGGAAGGGGACCTCGAGGCGTCGGGGCCATCCGATCCTCCGATATGAGCCCAAGAGACACCAATCGTGCCCCTTCCTGGGGTTCCAAGACCAGATTGGGCGCAGAGTGGACCCGCAGCTGGTTCTCCGCTGGGAGGCGCACAGAGGAGTGTTCAGAGGGCCAGACATCCGACGCCCCTTGTGGGGGCCAGCGCCAGACCCAGGTTCTGAGGCAGACCTGGAAACTTGGGGGTGCCGGCGAGGCTGCCCCAAAGTCAGGCCCAACCCCCCCCCCCCTTCCAGCGAGGTACCTGACGCCCGGCTGGTCAGAGCAGCACTGGGCAATCACTCAGGAGGAGAGGTCTTTCTCTCCATCAGTGTGTCTGTAGGTCTGTTTTTCTGCCCCTCGTGTCTCCTTGACTTTCTCTGTCTCTCTCCATGACTACCTCTGTCTCTGGGCTTGTCTATTTTCTCTTTCTCTCTTCCCCTCCCTCCCTAAGGAAACGTGGCTTCTCTCTCATCTCTCCTCCCTCCCTCCCTCTCTCAGCCTCAGCCTGAAGGCCCTACTGGGGGAGGGGCACAGACTCAGTAACTGGGAGAAAATATTTGGGTTCAGAATGGCCTTCCCAGTTGAAATGTGGGCAGCTTAGTAGGGAATCTAGTAGGATCCCCCCATGCAGTGAACCACGGTTCTCACGTGTACACACATGCACACACACACACACACACACGCACACACATCCAGAGATCATCTCAGGAGTCTCTATCTGCTGGCCTTTACCTACTGGGACTAAGATAAACTTGGCCAGACAAGAGTCAAGTGCACAGACACTTAAATTGGGCACCTTGGACTTCCACCTAATTGTCCCAGCTGCTAAACTGATTGATGGTGGAGAAACCAGCCAAGGGGCAGGCAGGAACCTCAGTCCGGGAGGCATGGGTGTGGGGCCTCCCTGTCCTTCATTAGACTGGGTCACCCTGCTTTCTGAAAAAGGCTCCTGGTCCCAGTCAGAGGGAGCACACTTCGGCAGACAGGCCAAATGGAGGAGGAGAGATGGCTTCAACTGGTGGTGGAGAGAGCTGGGTTCTAGTTCTGCTTCTGCCTCCCTTTGAGAGCATGGCCACACCACCCAGCTCTCCTCCCTGGGCCTCAGTTTCTTTGTCTGTAAAATGGGCAAAGATTGGATAAAGTCTTTCTGAGAATGCTCTGGCACAGATCCTAAGAATAAAGTAGCAGGGATCTGGGGTTCCACGCACCCCTCCTGGAGTTGATAATAGATACTAATCAGAGGGAGGGGGGGTTGTTGGAACTTGTACCCTTGCAGCCAAGGGGGGTAGTAAAACCCCGCTGTGAGGTTCCCTTGGCAGCTCTGAGTTGGCCTTTCTTCTGAATGAACCCTGCAGCCTACAGCCTCTTCCTGCTTCTCCATTCAGTCTCCGGTGGGTCCCGGCTGCTCATCTGGGCGGTGGTCCAGCCAGGAAAGGATGCATGATCAGACAGTGGTATCCAGCACCCGGACTGGGAGGGAAAGCCCTGCTGGGAAATTCTTAACCTGGGGCCTAGGCCCCATCAGGTGAGGCAGGGGAGAGGAAAGAATCCCTAAGAGGAGAGTGAATGAACTCCTAGGCTGGGAATCAGAAAATTTGGCTCTAGCTGTGTTCCTGCCACCAGCCAGCTGGGCAGTTTAGGCCCTTCTGGGCCTCAGTTTCCTTACCTGAAAAATGGAGATATAAAACCTTTCCCCATAGTGTTATTGTAGAGATTTAGTGACAAAATTAATTAAAGAATAATGTAGGACAATGCCTGGCAGGTAAGTGTCCATAGTAAACTTGCTCCAGACACTAGATAGGGTGGCAGTAAGGACTACTCAGGTAGGAGTTACTGTGTGACTTTGAGCAAGTCACTTTCCTTCTCTGGTGCCTTCATTTAGATGTCTAAGGTCCCTTCCAGTGGGGCACCCCATGCCAACCCCACCTCCAACTCCCTCTTCATTCTGCACACGGATAGTAAAATGTTTCCAGGGTTAAGGATGGGAAGGGATGGAGTCTGTGTGCTTCTTAGCCTGGAAGATGGAGAACAGGGTATTCACTGTCCTTAAAAGTCCAGATAAAGGCCATAAAGTCGTGTGGAAAGTATGTGCTCTGTGCTCTGTGCTCTATGCAAAAAAACAAACATCAGAAAGTATGCTCACCTGAACACTCCTAAGAAACATGCATTCTCCTGGACAGAGACAGGAGAATGAGCATGCAGTCAAGTCAAAGGTGCTTGGAGATAGGCAGGGGTTCTTTATTTTTTATTCTATGAAAATACCTTCATGCTGTTGCCATCTTGTCTGTTGTTCTCAGAGACACCCCTCAGAAGGGGCTGACCTTCCTGCCAGATGTGGGGGCTTCTCCTCCCTTCCCCTCCTCTCTCTCCCATAGTTCCTGATGTGGCCCCCCTTAAGCCCTTTTCCCTGTACCCTGTGATCTTCCAGCCCAGGCAGGTATAAGAGAGGGTCTGGTACTCAGAGAACTGGGATAAAGGACCAGAGGGAGAACAGGTCGTGTCACCAGATAGAGATACTAGGTTGGTGTGCTTCTTGCCTCATTCCTCTGGCTGAGGGGGAGGGATGACGCCTGTTTCTCTAGAGGAAAATGGCTTTGGATCCCAGCAAAGCCCCTGGCTGGGAGGGTGTGGGGAGCAGGAGGAGGAGGAGGAAGAGTTCTGTTGTCTCAGAGGGGAGCAGCAGGAAGCTTCAAGGATGTTTGCCCAGCACACTCATTTACCTCCCAGCAGCTGGGGAGGCCAGGTGTGGGAATGACCGGAACCCAGGGACCTGCCCAGGAGAAGGGAGGTGTGGGGGCTAAGCTTGATGGCTGCTCCCAAGGCCCCCAGACTGGCTTCTCCTGAGCTAAATGGGGAAGCTGAGAATAACCACCACTACCATCCCAGGCTTTGGGGGATTTAGGGAGATTAGAGAAGTATGTGCATTTGGGTGTTCCTATGTATGTGTGTGGGCCTTTAACAGCCCTTAAAAGGGAAGGGTTGTGTGTGCATGAGTGTGTGAACTCGCATGTGTGCTTCTCTTTAAATTCTCACCAATAGAAAAAAAGGACCCAAGAGCCAAGGCACTCTGGTCTCAGAGTAGAATCCACTAGAAAAGAACTAATGGAGGGAAACTAATGGAGGAGCCCAAATCTCAGGGCTTCTATTCGGGAAGGGAGGCCTCCCCACACACCTCCTCCTCCTCCTCCAAAACACTGAGTTTGTTTTGGGCAGATGGATTTTTTGTTTTGTTTTTCCTTCCCCTACTGAGACATGAGCTCCTTGAGCGCAGTGGTTTATCTGTCTTGTTTACTGTTATATCCCCATTCCCATGCACAATGCTTGGCACAGAGTAGGCCCCAACCAACCATTGCTGAATGAATAAGATGGGGCCCAGGCCAGATCCCACATTTTATGAGGAAAAAAGGTACTTAAATTCATCTACTCCCAGTCACCAGGCTCCTGCAGCCCACACAGTTTCTGAGATTCAGGAAGGGGTCTCTATGCTTTCCAATGAGTTGTCATTGCCTTGAGCCATCCCCATCCTCTGTGTGGCACAGACCCACACAGCTCCTGATCCAGGATAGTCTAAAGCTGGCTGAGCCACAGCAAATTTGAACTTGCAACTTGAACTCAGATTTGAGCACTGGCTCCAGGGTTTCCATCTTTCCCAGTTTCTTCTTGTTCCAGTTGCTCTGGGCCTCCTGGATCCACCATCACCAACTTAAAACTACGTCTTTTCTAATCCTACCTCAGTGCCTTTGCACATGCTGTTCCTGACATCTAGAATGCTTTCCCTTCAGTTCTCTCCATCTCATCCTCTTAAGTTCAAATGTCACCTCTTTAGAAAGGTTTCCCCATCTACCTCGAGTGGGACCTCCTGTTATTTTCCACTCAGTCCTTTGATGTCTTCATAGCCCTTATACCATTTTGCAGTTATTTTATTGGTTTGTTGTCCATTTCCTCAGTGAAAAAGCAAGTTCCATGAGAAGAAAGACCATGTCAGTTTTGTTCACTGCCATAAACCCAGCACAGTACCATGAACAAAATAGGTGCTTAATAAATAGCAAAATTCCACCATAAGGCAATAAGCTGAGTCCAAAATTTTCAATCATGTAAAATGTAGAGTTGTAGTATTGTAGGATCAATGAAAAAACAATATTTTTCAGTGGGTCTATGTTATCACAAAAAGCACAGAAGTAAAGATTGTGAAACCTTACTGCACGCAGCAGAACAAAGAGAGAAAATTCCAAAGGAGCATGAGCAGACACTTTTTTATCAACCTCACAGATAAGACTTTTGTCCACTTTTATCTGAGATGGGCCCCAGGTGTAGGACAAAAGCCAAGGTTTCATCACATTGTAGTGGACTTTGCTCCATTTCAAGGATTCACTGAATTTGTAGAAAAAATTATTTCAGACTGGGGCAATCCCTTTAAGGGAAGGGGGAGAATGTTTTTAAAAAGACAGGCCTGAGGGTTCAAGAACTATACTGATAATTCCAGAAAGGACCCTGAGAACCTGGTCTGGACAGCCATGAGGGTGATGGGGATGCCGGAACCCAGGACTGTGCTGCCTGCTCCCTGATCTGCTGTGAGGTCCAGCCGGCTTCCCTGGACCAGCTGGGGGTTTGCTTGGTTGTTCCTCAATACACACATCCTGTCCTTTAACAATGGGGTACCAAAGGAACACCTACGCTGGTCACTATGCATAATGACCTCCAGCCACTCACAGCTAAATCAGAGAGAGAGGGAGAGACAAAAGCAGTAGCCATGGGGCGCCATGATGGACTGAAGCATGATGGGAGCCTGAGAAGCATCCCGCTGAGCCGGAGGTCATGGAAGGTTTCTCAGAAAAGGTGACCTCTGCACCCCTGATGGCCCCATCCTTATTTATTTTTTTTTTTAAAGATTTTATTGGGGAATTGGCGGAGGGGAACAGCGTTGGGAAATCGGGGAAGGGGAACAGACATGTTGCTGTCTTTTTGTTCTTCAGTTTAGTTGCGGAGGACATTGCTTCACTGGCCCATGTTGGTATCGTCATTGCGCTCTTCCCGGATGAGGCAGATCGGTCGCTGGCCTCTGGATGTCGCTCACCGCGGCTATTGGCAGCTCACGCTTGGCTGCCAGCCGCTCACGCTGGGCTGGCTGCGGGCCACTCACTGTAGCCTACGGCAGCCCACTGCAGCAGGGGCTGCAGCCCACACCATCACCGGGGCTCGCACAGCCCAGCTCCAGGTGGAGCTGTTGTTAGCTGTAGAGGGCAGTGTCACTGGCCCTCATGTGGGATCCGAACCGGGGCCGCTGGCATCCCAAAACCAGCGCTTAACCAATGCGCCACTCGGCCGGCCCGGCCCCATCCTTATTGACAAAGGAATTACTGCAGTGCTTTTCAGCAGGGAGGACTGAGGCTGTTTCTTTTTATTGAGCATGTATAGGCATCACTGTCCCTGTGCAAATGAAAAACAGAATTAGAAAGGAAGGGACATCTTAACTGTTCTTGGGGCTAGGATCCCATGGAGTGAATGAAAGAGTGCTTGGTTGGAACTTTGCTCTCTAGAACAAGGAAAGTTTGGGATATCAGATATGAGAGGGGCCCCACTTTCATCCTCACCCGCTTCCATCCTTAGGGCACCATGGATACCTAGAGTGTTAGGAGCAGAGCTAGCAGTTGCCTGGCCTGTGAGAGGAGAGACCCCACATCCCACATCCCATTCAGTGCTTTTCCTCATCCTTACTCTGGGATGCTGTTCCCTAGCCTGCCTGGGAACTCAGACGGTTGTTCTCTGCAGCTCCTAGGACTCCCTAGGAGGGCCTATTTATGTCTGGCCTGGCCTGGCTACTGTGCCAAGAGAGGGGAAGATGAAGGACACCCCTCTTTGTGTCTTCCTTCCCTGTACAGTGTGTCTCCTGCAAGTCTTGGTACTGAGGCCCTCTCAGAGCATCCCTCTCAGGGACCCGGCTTGCCCCTGAACCTCCCTCTAGAAACCAGCTCCAGATGCTTGAGAACAGGCTGTTCTTCTGGAAGTTTCAACGCTCCAGGGGGCAGGATGGAGGAGGAAGATTTGGGTGGAGTTAAGTCAAGACCATGAGCATTGCTCTGGCTGGAACACTATGTAACCCCCTTGGGCAGACTAGGGGAAGCCAGAGTAAGTGACAGGACTCTTGACCAGGATTGGGGAGACGGTAGGGGTGGGGGTATCTGGTACAGGAGAAGCTGGGAGAGGCAAGATATGGTCAGAGAAAATATGTCAAAAGCATTGATTTCTTTGGACTGTCAAAGATCCCGATCCCCATGACCGCCACACACCATGTCATCAATAAGGCCGACTGAACAGCTGGGGCAATAACAGGCTTCCTTGCTACTGGGTTCACGTGCTCCTTTCCCAACTCTCCTGAGACAGAGCCCTCATTGCAGTTTCCTTGGCCCTTGGCTCTTGGCCCAGGAGCCACTTTACCCATCACAGACAAGCTGACACATCTGGGCTGGGCTCCGTGAACTGACATAACAGCTGGACAGCAGCAGCTGTCTGCCTCTTCTCCTTCCAAAAGAATAACAAAAATGAAAGCAGCAGTGGATGAAGGCAGGCTCTTCAGGCCCTTGAGGAGAGCCGGGATACAGTTCTAAAGCAGCAATTAGTGGGACTTGCTTTGGAGGCAGACAGGCCCAAGCCTTGTCCATGTGCTTCCCTCTGCCTGGAAGGCCCTCACTGCTCCTCCCCTCGCTTCTCTAGCTCACTGTATGCCCTTGGGCAAATCACTTCCCCTTCCCAGGCCTTAGCTTCCTCGTGGCTGAACTAGACTGAGAGTTCTTTGAGGGCAGGAAGTGTCAGCAGTTATTTCTGTCTATTGTCTAGTTATAGCTCTAGTGACTGAGTGCTCAGGAAGTGTTTATTGGAAAGAAGGAAGGAAGGGAAGGAGGGAGGGAGGGAGGGAGAGAGGGAGGAAGGAAGGAAGGAAGGAAGGAAGGAAGGAAGGAAGGAAGGAATGGCGGGAGCGATGGATGGATGAATGGGTGGTTGGATGGACAGTGAAAGAAAGGACACTTCCACACTTCCAGCTTTAATGGTACTTTTTTTTTTTTAAAGATTTTTATTGGGGAATTGGGGGAGGGAACAGTGCTGGGGAATCAGGGAAGGGGAACAGACAAGTTGCTGTCTTTTCGTTGTTCGGTCCTGTTGTGGAAGACATTGCTTCACTGACCCATGTTGGTATTGTCATTGTGCTCTTCTTGGGTGAGGCAGATCGGTCGCCGTCCTCTGGATGGCCGCTCACTGCGGCTCTTGGCAGCTCACATTGGCTGCCAGCTGCTCACGCTGGCTGCCAGCTGCTCACGCTGTCTGCTGGCCACTCACTGTAGCCTATGGCAGCCCACTGCAGCAGGGGCTGCAGCTATGCTGTCCTGGGGACTCACAGCAGCCCAGCCCAGGTTGAGCTGTTGTTCATCACCTTAGCTATAGAGGGCAGTGCCACTGGCCCTTGTATGTGGGATCCGAACTGGGTCCCCTCTGCTCAGAGTTGGCGTCCCAAGCCAGCTCCTAACCAAAGCGCCACTTGGCCGGCCCTAGGAATGATTGATTTCTTGCTGCCCCATCCCAACACCTTGTACAGTACTAGAAACAAAATATGGGCCTCCCTACTTCATGCATGGGGGCCCTGGGTTTGCTCATCCCTGGCCATCCATCTCCTGATGCCCAGAAAGACAGAACCCTGAGAAGAAACCCGGTGTCTTTTGGCTTTGCCCAAAAGAGATTTCTAGCTTCAGAGAGGTCAGACAGATAAGAAAATAAAGTCCCTATGATCAGGGCTCATCAAAGGGATGGAGAAGGTGGGACATTCTTCCAAGAGCTGTCTAGTGCCGGGGACCTTCCTTTTAGGTAATGACAGTAACAATCAGAATAAAAGCAGCAGCAACAACTTTTGTTTATAAAGGTTTTACTGTGTGCCAGGCATGGTGCTAGGCTTTCTACACGAGTTATCTAATTGAATCCTCATAAGAAGCCTGTGTTCTATGGTCAGCTCTACTTTATGGATAAGGAAAATAAGCTGGGAGAGGTGAAATCACCTACCTGTCCAAGCTCACACAGATGACAAATGGTAAGAGCCAGGATTTGCACCCAGGTCTGAGCAGCTCACTGCCGCCCCACCCCACCTCAGGTATGGCTCAGCTCCCCAGTGCTTTTCCATCTGACCTGTGGACTCACTGTCTGGTCAGGTCGGGTGTGGGAGTAGGCACCAGGTTTCAGGACATTCCTGTTTAGGATCTGCCCAGAGTGGGGTGGACTCAGGGTCTACAGCCCACCTCTTCCCCAGACTCATGTGGCTTTGAGAAACCAGGGTGTTCAGAGCTGGGTCTCTTTCTTTAGCTGGGCAATGAGGACCCAGGTATCCATTTTATTGTACTTTGTAATTCCTATACATGCATTATATATATTCTTTTTTTTTTTTTTTTTGAGGGCAGTGTCACTGGCCCTCATAAGTGGGACCCGAACCAGGGCCGCTGTCTTCCCAAGCCAGTGCTTAACCGCCACGCCACTCGGACGGCCCATGTATATTCTTTTATGTGAACAATCTATTTCATAATAGAAAAGGCCATCATGGTAAAGCAAAGGGTAGATGTGGGATTTAGGTTAACATTCACTATTTGAATAAATAAATAACCTCCACTTTAAAAAAAAGTACCATTAGTGCCGGCCGAGTGGCTCCTTGTTTGGAAATTGGTTTGGGAGCCCGAGCTCTGAGCAGCAGGGCCGGTGGTTCAGATCCCACATGGACCGGTGACACTGCGCCCTCTACAGCTAAGATGGTGAATGACAGCCCGACCTGAAGCTGGGCTGTCGGTGAGTTGCCAGGGAAATGGTGTAGGCTGCAGTGTGCTGCCATAAAGCTACCGTGAGTGGCTGGCAGCCGGCATGGGCTGGCAGCCGGCATGAGCTGCCATGAGCCTCTGTGAGCGGCCAGCGACCGATTTGCCTCACCCAGGAAGAGCACAATGATAATACCAACATGGGCCAGTGAAGCAATGTCCTCCACAACTAGACTGAAGAACAAAAAAGGACAGCAACTTGTCTGTTCCCCTTCCCTGATTCCCTGAAGCTGTTTCCCTCCCCCAATTCCCCAATTTAAAAAAAAAAAAAAAAGAATCAATTATTCCTTCAACAACTAGTGTTGTGTGTGCTTAAGAGCACTGTAATCAGAGCTTGGGTTCAAATCCAGGCTCAACCTCTTGCTAACTGAATAAACCTAGGTAAGCTACTTAATTTCTCTGTGCCTCAGTTTCCTCAACCATTAAATGGTGATACTAATAATACCTACCTTATCTTCTGAAACTTAAATGAGATAGATACTACATGGAAGGAGCTAAAATAGTGCCTATGACTTAAATATTAGCTATTATTATTATTACCATTACTATTAGGCATACTGTATGCTAGGCCCTGTGCGAGGACCTGCAGAGTGTTCAAGGATGAACTCCATCCTAGATCCTACCCTCAAGGAGTTTAAAGTTTAAAAAGAGAGATCGGTCCCCTTGTGCATAATTAGAATTAAAGGTATGATATTAGCCAGTGACCTAATGGTCTATAAGTACTATGGTGGTATGAGAGGGAGAGGACTCTTCCAGCTGGGTGATCAAGGAAGGCGTCCTGAAGGAAGCCGCATTTAAAGTGGGCCTTAAAGGGTGCTGGGAGTTGGAATAAGGAGATAAAGGGCAAAGGCATTCCAGGCAGAAGGAATAGTACAAGCAAAGTACTGCAATGATGGAGCTTACAGCAGGTTCAAGGAGCTGGGGGTGGTCATCCAACTAAGCTGGAGGGAGGACAAAGATGAGTAGCTCCAGCTATAGGCTAAGTCAAGGTCCATCCACTACAGACCTTGAGTGCGGTACTTAGGAGCTGGGAGTTTTATCAGCAGGCAGGAGGGAGGCAGTGATAGTTCTGAGCCGGACACAGTGGCTGTCCCAGCAATTCTGAACAATCTCAGTGCTAGGAAACTTAGAGTCCATTAGTGTGTTGTAAGCTGTCAGTCTGTGTGGATGATGAGGGACCCTCCCCCAAAGGAGACAGAATTGTGGGCCTTCCCTGAGCCCAGAGCAGCCCAAGCAGCAGCTGATCCCAGGCCCCTTCTGTCCTCTGCTTTCCAGCCTCTGCCCTGATGTGACTCTCACACTGGGCCAGGAGTACCAGTTCCCTTCTGGCTCTTTCATCCCCAGCACTCGGGCCAGACTGACCTGGGGAGGTCCAAGGCAACCCCACCCTTGCAGAGGGACAGGCTGTCCCTCTTAATGCTGAGAGCCCTGGCCTGAACCATGTCCTTCCTCCTAACCCAACCCTGGGACACTACTGGGGTTCCCCTACCCCTCCTACAGCTCAGGACCCTCCACTATCAGGCAAAGCATGTCCCTGTTGGCCCCAGGAACGTAGAAGGATGTGATTCCTCCTTCTGAGCCCAGCCCAGACTGGCACCTCACCTTCTTGGCCTGCCCACCCATCGGCTGGGACAAGATGCCCAGAGCCCCTTTCATCATCCTCCCAGAAAGGAAGCCCAGCCCTGCCCTCTGCTGCCCCAAAGCCTTCACCCTTTTCTCTCCCAGGGCTGAAAATCAATTCCACATTTAGGATCTGGCATATACTATCTGCTCAGAGCTCTCCCCTCCCAGTCATCTCGAGCTCCCATTTCCCCCCACCCCACATGGTCAGCTCATGGGGTCCGCAGACCGGGAAGGGCCCCTGCCTTCAGCGACCCCTTCAGAGGTCTGAGAGGGCGCTGGACTGCGGCAAGGCACCTGAGGGACAGTGGACACGAGGGAGAGATGAAAGTGGAAGGGCAGAAAGAGGAAGGGGGTGGGGCAAAGGCAGAGCTTGAGCAAGCATATGAGGGGATGAGGGGTTGGGGGGTGGGGAGGGAAGGAGCGAGGTAGTTCCCAGCTCAGCACATTCCTGAGACATCTGGACGTGCTGGAAGGGCCCCAGCTGGCCTGCATGGCTGTGGCTCCAGTCTCTGCTCTGTGATGTCAGGACCCAGCATTCCCCCTCCTCTGAGTCCCACTAGTGAGGGGTCCACCTTGGGGCTGAGTGCTGGGGTCTCCTCTCAGGACCCCTTACCCTCAGTGAGCAAGAAAGAGTCTCCTGGGGCCCTGGAGGAAATGCCTTCCCCAGAGGAGGGCCTGGGCTAGTGGTAGGAGGCAGACCCCAAAGAACCAGGGATTTGCCCATGCAACTGACTCAAGGAGATTCCTCCTTTGGGCAGATGCCAGCCCCCTGCCTTCTCCTTGGAAGGGAGATGGAGACAGAGGAAAGACTCTGCAAATGGCTGCTTACCTTAAGCTGTGTGATCCTGGGCAAGTCCACTGTCTTCCCCGGCTCTCAGTTTTCCCTTCTGTAGTAACAATAACAGCCACATTTAATGAGAGGCTTCTATGTGTCCTGCATTGTATAAAGCTCTTTACAAATGTTATTTCATCCTCATAGCAACCTGGTGAGGTAGATATAAGTATCCCTATTTCATAGCTGAAACTGAGGTGCAGACAGGTTAAGTAATGTAAGAAGGCCACACAGTAAGTAGCAGAGCAAAGATTAGGACTGGGTCTGTCTGCCTCTCTCGCTCATCACCACTGAACTACATTGTCTCTGCAAATAAGAGATGGACCTAATGATGCCAGAATGCCTTTGCACTCTAAAATTCTAATGATTTCTTTTGGCTAGAGTGGGGCTCTTCAAGAAGGAAGGGCAGGGGCAGGCATTAGTCACACACTGAGTGGGGGAAGGAGGGAAGACTCATCTGGCTGTGAAGCATCTGGCTGTGAAGCGTCACATGGGTCAGGAGTCTTTGGAAGTCCCCTCCCTGGGGGCCCCAGAGAAATCCAGACCCCAGGGGCTGGAGTCACAGCCTGATCCCCAGCCGAACCCAGGGGTCCCACACCTTCCCTAAAGGAAGGGAGTAAATAAGGAGAGGGAATACAGCTTCTTCCAAAAATAAAACCTGAGGACAACTCAGACGCTGAGGAAGCCAAAGGCCGAATGCTGAGTGCACCAAGGAGAGGGAAGAGGCCAAGGGAATTCCAGCCAGAGCTGGGTGGCAGGCTCCAGCCTAGGAGGGCCTTCCAGCTGGCCAAGGGCTGGGAGAGCAGCTCAGACGGTTGGCCAATGGGCTGTGTTTATACTCTTGGGCCTGGCCTAAGCCTGGGGCAGCTCCTCCAGCACTGAGAAGAAGGCGGTGGTCTCCAGGTACCTGGTCTGGCTGAGGCTTAGGGCCTTAAGGAAGAACAACCTGGAGAATGGGTACAACAAGCCCCAATAAGGAGGAACCGAGGGAAAGAGTCCAGGCGCATGGAAACTGCCTGGAGCAGGAGCAAGCTGGCATCCAAGTGGAATTCAGGGCAGCCATTCCTGGAGGCTCAGCTGCAAAAGAAAAGCCTTAGTCCATCAGCTCACTGGCACATTCCTTCATTCAGTCAGTCAGTCAGTCACTCAGCAAACATCTGAGCATCCACAATGTGCTGGGACCAATGCTAGGCTTTAGAGATACCGATGAGAATTGGACACATCAAGACATAGAAGCAACATGGCTGGATCATTTCAAGCTACATTAAGGACCTGGGAAACTCTCCTAAGGGCAGTAAGGAGTCATCAATGGATATTGAGTAGAGGAGTCCCATAATCATATTTGTGTTGAATATCCCTCTTGATGCAAGGTGGAGAATTCTCTGGACACAGATCAGAGGTCAAGCCTTGGACCTACCTTCATAAATGGAGTAGTCACACCACTAGTCAGAAAGCCTTTTGTGAGCAGAAATTGGGCCTTATACCTCTCTGTATCCACAGGGCTGGGCACACAGTAGGTACTCAGTAAAAACTGAAAAAATGTGTGAGTGATTAAGAAATGGATGTGATTAGTTGTCCTTATTCTCCAGAGGCCCCCGGAGGCAGCCCCGGCATTTAGTCTCCAGTGTCCTGAGCTGTCCTACAGGGATCCTCTGGCCACTGCCTATGGACCAACATCTCCAGCAGCCAAACTGTGGGCTGCTGTGCCTTTAGTGGTGCCAGTCACAGCTAATCCCAGCCCTGGGCGGTGGCACGCACTGCCATTGCTTCCTCCTGCCCAGACAGTAACTGGCACCCACCCCAGGGTTGGGCCACAGCACATGCAGGCCAGCTCTCCACTTTCCTGAGGGACCCGTATCCTGGCCAGGGAAGGGCTCCCAGGGTCAGGAGGGCCAGACCAACAGGGCTGGGGGCTGGAGAGAATGCACACCCTCCCCAGGACCCTGCTCTGCACAGAAGCAGCCTCTGGGGGGTGCCAGCCTGCCCTTGCCCCACTCCCTTCCTTTCCCCAGTGCACACCCCCAGAGAAGCTCAATGCCCACATTGCCCCCGCCTTCAGTCCCAGCCCTCACTATCTCAGCCCCAGGCAAGCCTGGGACTCCCAAAATTCCCTTGCTGGGGAGTCACATGACTCAGTCTTCTCAGGCACGTGGCTTGGCGCCGTCAGCATTTAGTTCTGTGGCCGGGTGAGATTTTGAGCGTTTTCATGTGAGTGTGCATGACTACATTTGTGAGTGTGTCTGGGATGACTGCACGTTTGTGCGCATATGTGAGTCTGTGTCTGATCACATCTGAGAAGTGTCTCCTCACTGGACCTGTGTTAGGGCCTGCCAAGGTCCGCCTGTGTGGTGAGCTCACAAGAGTACGTGCAATAGCACCTGTGCCAGGCTGTCTATGGAAATGTCTGAATTTGTCCATGGGTGTGGATCTTACATCGGGTGGTGTTTCTCCGTGTAAGTAGGAACATCACAGCCCATGTCTGTATAGCATGTGTACAAGAGAGATTTCTGCTTATTTGGACTTGGGCTCTGTGGTAAATAGTTCTTTAGGGGGAAAATATGAAACCTCAGCAGCCGCCTTCCCTGGGCGTGTGGGGAATGGGGGATGAGTGAGGTTGGAGGTTGGAACAATGTGCTCCCCTTAACCCCAGTGTCCTGCCAGGAAGGCTCAGGGAGGAGCTGGCTCCTGGGACTGGGAGAACTGGCTCTATTCTGTCCCAGTCCCCAGAGGGGCCAAGGCAGAGGGGAAAAGCCCACTTTATGAGGATTACTTTACCTCACCTTGTCCCTGCCACCCTTGCCTCAATAGGAGCACAGACTATAACTGATGGAAAACTGACACCTGGAGAGGAAACCCCACCTGCCCTGGGGTCTCCTGAGTCTGAGTCCAAGGCCATTTCCCCTTCACAGGACACCTTCAAGCCTAGCTCTGGGAAGGCAACTCCCAATGCCCGGATGGTGATGCTGAAGGACAAGAAGGGCCTATCTGACAACTGGATACCCGGAGGCTCCCCTCCCTCCCCTATCCCACACACATACACACACTCTGGGCACAGCAGTGACTCAGACTGGTGGCCCTTCAGCTTGAAATACGGGCAATTTTCTAGTGACCACGAGGCAAGTAACCGTCCAGGAATGTATGGGTCAGTGTGTCTATGGGGGGTGAGGAGTGGGGGCCCAGCCCGTGGGGAAAGGGAAGGGGGGGAGTGTAAGAGGACTCTCCTCCCATCTCTCCCAGAGCTCACTCTCTTGGAAGGAATGTCGCGGCCCAGGGTTCCCCTCCCCGCTCCATATCCCACAGCTCAGCCTGGACCCACTCTGGTCTCCTCCCTCCTTTCCTCAAGCAGAAACTGAATCAGCCTGGGTCGGGGCAGGGGCAGAAACCAAGGATGGGGGTGCAGGCGTCGAGGGGTTAGGGGCAGGAGGGAAGGTGGCGCTCTGAGGCCACCTCAGATAGCAGGGAGACCCTTCTCCCACACACCCCCTCGGCAGACAGTTGCGCCCCCTAGAGCTGTTCCCTCTCTTTGCATTGATTCCAGTGGAGGAATCAGGGAAGGGAACTGACAGGTGGTCCTCCTGCTGGCCCAGGAGCGTCCCCGCCACCCCCACCAGGGACCGAGGCCCTGCTGCCCCTTCATTGCGCCCGCGGTAGGATTATGCAAGAGGGGCGGAAGCAGCTCAGCTAGAAAAGCTGCAAAGGGACTTAAGAGTTGGGGCCCGGCCTCCCCTTGGAGCCGGGGACTTTCAATAAGACCCTCCCTCTCCACTTCCCCTGCTCGCGGTGGGGGGTCGAGACGGTGCTTACAGACACGGGCTTAGGACAGCGTGGGATTTCCGGGCCCACCTGGAAGCGCAAGGGGCCGTTTCTGCCTCTGCCCCAGGCGCAGAAGGAGACACAGCACACTCTGCCCTTCCCCTGCCCGGGCGGTCTGCTGGGCCCGGGAGCCTCCTCCACGCGAGCCCTGCTCCCGCCCCCCGGCCCCCGGCCCCCGGCCCCAGCCGCCGCCGCGGCTCCTGCAGCTGGCTTCTCGCTGCCTTCTCCCATTGGCCAGGGACTCCGCAGATTCCGCCAATGAGAAGGCAGGATTCCGGCACTGGGCGGTCCAAGCGCGCATCGTTAACCTCCTGTGGGCCGCGCCCAGCGGACAGGACCCTGGTCCTATTTTAAATTTAAAGAGTCGGTGATAGAGACCGGCTTAGGGAGGGGCTGCAGCCGAAGGGGCGGGGGATCCGCGCAGGAGAGCCCCGGACCTCTCCTCCAAGATAGTGGAGTTGGCGCTGACTGCGCATGGCAGCCGAGAAGGAGCTTGTGTTGGCATGACCGTAGGAAAAAGTCTTTAACGAGGAGGGAAACAAATCATAATACGGTATTTCCTTCTCTGGCTTCCCACCTACCCACCCTCCTCCCCCCAGCCCTTGCCTGGAAAGGCACCTCCATAGACTGCTCATCCCCAGTGGAACCCTATCCCCTTCAGAACGATGACCCAAGACCCCCCTCCCTGCCGTTTATAGAATCCTGCCTCCCACCCCCAATAATTTCCATCGGATAGTCTGAAACGTGAACTTTTTCTGTGTAAACTGGAGGAAGTGCTGAGTGTGGTTAGCGGGGAACAAGGGGCCCTGCTGGGGCTGAGGAGACCTGAGATTTCCAGAGTCTCCTCAGGACTCAGGAAGAAGTGAGAGGACAATAAGGAGAAGGTGCCCCACAACCTGTCCGCCCCAGAACTGCAAAGAACCTCTCCATCAACATTACCAGCTCACTGTGACTCTGGGTAGGTGGCTTTTCCTCTCTGAGTCTCAGTTTCCTCATTAGCAAATGGGAGAGGAGGGTGTGGACCATGAGCTTTCTCAGGTTCCTTCTGTCTCCAACTTGATATAAACCAACCATAACTGAGCTGCTATGAGAAGCCAGGCACCAGATAGAAGTAGGGCTACAAAACTCTCTAACGGGAGTCCCTTCTGGCACGCTCCCATGAGCAGGAGGTGGGCCTGGGGGTCATGGCACACAACCACTGTTGTCATCAGAGGTGGTCCCAGCACACAAGGATCCCCTGAGCAATGACTGGGTTTTCTGAGTGTCCTCCACCCCCACCCTGCCTGCCCCTTGGCTGCCCTTCCCTTCCACTTGGCTCCCACCCTCTGGAAGCTCCATCCTGCTGGGCCTTGGCTGCTGTTTCCAGCAGGTGGGGTGGGGGCTGCTCACAAAAGGAAACCAACTGAGCTACCTCAGCAGGTTCCTATGGGCACCCCAAAAGAAATCTCTGAAAAGGACCCAATTTATATGCCTGGAGCCAAGGCCTTCAGGGACCCCAGCCCAGACTGGAGGAAGTGTCTTTCCTCTCCCAGGCCCCAGGAACGGACTTGGCAAACCCTTATCGTTTGAAAAGCAGCTGCTGGAGAAATACCTTAGCAGCTGACTCACTGCTCTGTCCTCTCTTCACAACCCCCTCCCGCAGGGCCCCACACCAGGCCTTTGAGAGACCCTAAGAGGCACAATGTGCCACCACCACCACCACCACCGCTGGGCTGGCCCAGGCTCTGCAGAAGCTGTGGCTAGCACAGTCCTGCCTGTACCTGGCTGGGGGGGTGGGGGTGGGGGTTAGGGTTGACCCTGTAAATGCCTTCATCTGGGATCGCAGTTATTCTTAGAGACTTGTTCAGCTAAGGCCTCTAACTGCCTGGTACTGCCTCCTCCTACCCCGCCCCCCCCCCCCCCAGGCATTGATGGACAATTGACATACTGATAGCATTGCCCTCTGGGTACAAGGCCTTCTCTCCAGCAGGTGAACAAGATACACACCCTGCCTAGAGGAGGGTCTGGCAAACGGGAATGTCTGCTGCAGTTGGCGAAGGACTCAGCAGTGAGGGGTTGTGCATGTTTCCCAGTTCTACTTGGCTCCCTGGTCCTCAGTTTCCTTATCTGTCAAATACAGATATGCAACTTCCTAATCTCTTTGGGTAATTGTGAGGATTGAATAAAATGATGTATGTGAAAGCACAACAAAAATGTAAGATAGTGATGATAAGCTCTGGCAAACTGGGAAGAAGGGAGAGTACCTCAGTCAACGGGGTTTCTGAACTCATTTTCTTCCGGATTCTCTGATCATGCATTATTTGGGAGGGAAGATCAAACCACCTCCCCTCACTGACTCCAAGCTCAGCTCACCTCAGGCCCAGAGTTAAGCTTTTCATAATAATAGCTAACAAGTATCATGCACTCACTACATATTAGGCACTATTTAAATCTATAAGTGTTAGATGTATTTACTGCGTATAGAGAGGGTACCAAAAAAAAAATGTATACACATTTTAAGAAATGAAAACTGTATTAAAATTGACATACTTGATGTATTCCAATAACAAAAGATGAAGAAGTCACGTTTGACTTCTACAATTACAAGAAGTGCTCAAAGTGGTTACCATCAGCATCCAGACACTTCTGATTATGGCAAAATTCTGCTTGAGCAATGTTGACCAAAGTGCCCACCTGTATACATGTTTTGCCCTCCCCTGCCATATGTATTCATGTGTTATATGTTTTATGCATTTACTCATTTTATCCTTATAATCGTGAGGTGAGTATTAAGCACCTAACAAATATTTGATCCTCATGACAACAATGACACTATGAGGTAGGAACTATTATTCCTCCTTACAGATGAGGAAACTGAGGCACAGAGAAGTAAAGTAACTTAGCAAGTAGTGGAGCAAGGAGTCAAAAGGAGGTGTATCTGACTGCGGAGCTTGTGCTCATCCCCTGCTCCCCACAGACAGATGCTCATGTGGCTCTGAACCCTATTCTCAGACAGGGCTTTCCTGCTCACCCCTTCTGGACTGGGACAGGCTTCATGTATTCCAAGCTAGAGAAAGTCAATAACTTTAGACCTCAAACCAATTCCCCCAGAAGCCAGTCCTTAATCACTCACCATGTGGGACCCCAGGGCCGGAAGCAACCCCCTATCTCTTCCAACCCACCAGCAAATTCATTCAGTCAGTAAAGAATGAATGAAAAATAGTAATATTTCCTTACAAATAGTAATATTTGTAATTCTTTAGAGAGAGAAAATAAGCACCTATTAGGTACCAGCCACAGGGTGCTTTATTAATAATAAGAGGTAACATTTGTTAAGTAATTACTGTGATCCAGGGACTGTTCTAAGTGCTTTACACATATAGTTGACCCTTGAACAACACAGGGGTGAGGGGCACTGACTTCCCATGCAGTTGAAAATTTGTGTATAATATTTTTTTTTTTTTGAGGGCAGTGTCACTGGCCCTCACATGTGGGATTCGAACCAGAGTCGCTGGCGTCCCAAGCCAGCTTCCAACCACCATGCCACTCAGCCAGCCCGAGTGTATAATTTTTGACTCCCCAAAAACTTAACTACTAAGAAGAGCCTATTGGTGACTGGAAGCCTTACTGATACTATAGTTGATTAACATGTATTTTGTATGTTATATGTATTGTATACTGTTAACATAAGCAGTCTATTAACACATTTTGTATGTTATATGTATTGTATACTGTATTCTTAAAAGAAAGAGAAAAGAAATGTTATTTTAAAAATCATAAGGAAAATACATTTACAGTACTGTATTTATCATACTGTAGGTTTAAGTCGTCTGTTTACAAGATTTAAAAAACCCACACATAGTGGATTGCGCAGCTTGAACCCGTGTTGTTCAAAGGTCACCTGTATTATTGGGTTGTCGGAAAAGTCATGATGTATTTTTTCTAAGTTTTTCGTTGCAAAAATGCATCATGACTTTTCCAACAACCCAAGAATTTAATTCTCACAATAATCCTGGCAGAGTAAGTATTATCATCATCCCCACTACACAAAGGAAGAAATGAAACATGGAGGTTTCATTTCCCAGGACCATGGAGACCAATATATTTCAGACATTTTTGCTTCTAAGAAATATATTTTACATCATTACCAAGAACATACACAGACACATAACGGAGATTTTAAAATTATACCAGGTAGTTAACTTTTCTGGGGGCCATGCACTCTGATGTTTTCTACTCTGTTTTGTTCTGTTTTATTTTTTCTTAAATTCTGGTCATGACCTACTAAAGTGGTTTCACAACCCATTAATGAGTCACCACCCACAGTTTGAACAGCACTGAGTCATAGCTAGAAGTACGGAAGCCAGGATTTGAACCCAAGTAATATGGTGCCAGAGCCTAACCTCTTGGGATAAAGAATGGCTGGAGGCATGAGGACAGGTGCAGAGAATGCCGATGAGGGAAGAGGGGGCCCCAGCAATCCCACCACTTCGTATCCCAGCAAAAAATAACACAAAAGTCACTAATGCTGCCTTTGGGTGCAAACTTGCTGGCATAGTCACACAGTTTTAGTCCTCCCATGAAGGAAATAAGGTGGACTGAGAGACTCGGGCATCTTAGGTGATGTGCCCAAGGTCACAGAGCCAGAGCTAGAGCCCTGTGTCCTGTCGCCTGGTCCAGGGATCCTTTCATGGCTCATCCTTGAGAATAATGATGGTGGAGGTTGTGGTGGAGGTCATGTGATGACAGTGGTGCTAGTAATAATAGAAATGGTAATAGTTGGTACCGGTGATACGGATAGTGGGGAGGTTGGTGGTGCTGGTGGTGGTATTAATGATGGCGGAAAGACGAATGAGGAGGTTGCAGGGGCAGCAGTGGTGGTGGCAGGGCTGGGGGTCTACACCCCCTTCTCAAGCTGAGCTTACTCCCCTCCTCTTTTTATAGCACTTTCCTGAGCACCTGGACCACTTTGCGGAGAACATGGAGGACTTCTCCAACGACCTGTTTAGCAGTTTCTTTGATGACCCTGTGCTGGACGAGAAGAGTCCTCTGCTGGACATGGAACTGGACTCCCCCACACCAGGCATCCAGGCCGAGCACAGCTACTCCCTGAGCGGCGACTCGGCGCCTCAGAGCCCCCTTATGCCCATCAAGATGGAGGACACCACCCAAGGTAAGAAAGGGTGGCAGGGCCCAGGGACAGCACAGGCCTGGAGGCCCAGGAGGGGAGGGAGCTTCTGAGTGGCCAAAGCGGGCCACCGCAGGCTGAGACTCCCAGAGGCTGATGGAGGAGCCACCCACAAACACCTCTCAGGGAGGCTGCCTCCTGCCTTTTTGTTCTCCCTCAAATCAAACCCATATGGGCACTTCTCAAAAGAGTTTGCTGCTGACTTAGGTCAATAGTGTGCACAGGGTGGTTCCCAGACCAGTGGCATCACCTGGGAACTTGTTAGAAATGCAGATTCTCAGGCTCCTCCCAGACCAGCTAGATCTGAAACCCTGTGGGAAGGGCCCAGCCTTCTAGGTGATTCTGAGGCACACTTGA
Source organism: Aselliscus stoliczkanus (assembly GCA_033961575.1). Lineage (NCBI taxonomy): Eukaryota > Metazoa > Chordata > Mammalia > Chiroptera > Hipposideridae > Aselliscus > Aselliscus stoliczkanus. Next base: position 122,812,764 of record CM066736.1, read on the forward strand.
GTCTGAGAGTCACTGACTGAGAGGAAAAGGTGTGTGGGGTCCGGGGGAGGGGAGGTGAATAAACAATAAATGTGGACAAGTTATCAAGACTCTAGAACCTTCCCACCTCCTCACACTGTGATGCCCTCTGACTCCTGCACCTACTTTTATTCCTGAAGGTAGAGTTCTCTAAAGCTCCCCTCTCTCCCCACCTCCCCTGCTTTTCAGCAAAGGGCTCTTTGAGTCTTTTCTCTCAGGTAATCGACATTCAAGAACTTCCACACAGTGCCCCACCTAGAAATGGTCCCTTCAGGCATTTGCTCAAATACAGGCGTTCCTGGCCCCATCGTATTTGGCTAGGGGATCCTGGACACGTCTTTTAGCCTCGATAAGCCTCAGTTTCTTCATCTACAAATGGGAATAGCAATAAATATTTCGATAGCACTCTCACTTACAAAGCTTTCATGCTAATTATCTCATTTATGTCTCACAATTCATAGGTGAGGTAAGAATCACTCTTATCATAATCCCCATTTAACTGATTAGAAAAATGAGACTCTAGGAAAGTTGAGTTGTCCAGGTCACGCACACAGTAAAATGCCGGGTAGGGACTTGGGAGCAAGCAAGCCCCTGATTCTAAACCTCACACTCTTGCCACCACCACATTTGCCAGCCTTGAAGGCCAGCAAGGGGTGCTGGGTTTGAAACCAAACAGACTTTGGTGTGCGTCCTGGTGCCTCCACCAGCTGCTGAGCGATCCTGGGCAAGTTACCTAACCTCCCTGGGCTTCTGTTTCCTTAATTGTAAAATGAAGAGAATATGTGCCTTGAGAATTCTGGACAGGATTAAAAAGTATGTACATAAAGTACCCAGCTCAGTGCCCAGCACATAATATATATCAATAATTAGTGGCTATTTTCATGGTGCCTATAAAAGTCCTATTAATACTATAGTGGTTCTTACTCCTCTTTCCCTTTAGAGGACAATGGTCTTGAGTGATTTTCTTAATATTCTTATCTATTAAATGGGGAAAATAATGTGCCTGCCCCATAGGATTGTTGAGAGGAATGAATGAGTTCCTATGTGTCCAGGGCTTAGAGCTATTCTCAGCACACAAAGCGTGAGCTGCTTCTGAGGGTCTTTGTACTCCCATCCCTAACCCCACCCCCGAGGGCAGAGACACCTTCTGGGGCTTTAAGTGGCTCTAGGGCTTGTGGTTGCTGAGGTCTCAGCTTCCCTTCAGGCCCTGGCCTCAGCCAATCCTCTGAAGTCACCTCAGTGAGGCCTCAGGCCCCAGTCTGGGGAAGGGCAGGGTGTGGGGTGGACCCCCTCCCATGGTGGGTTCTCTGTCCACCCCCACAGGGCCAGCCCAGCAACCCTTTGAACACCCCAAGTCTATTTTTAGAGTAATGTGTGGGCCGTTTGCAGGGGGCAGCTTCCCGGAGGCCAGCAGGCTGGCCCTGTAATTTGGGAAGATTGTGGGTGTTCCTCGAGCTGAGGGGCAGCCTGTGGCCCAGAGCTGGGGCACTTAGGCTCCTAGCAGGGTGGGGCCTGGCCTCTGAGGTGGGATCAGGCAGCCACTGACCCCAATCCCCACCCACAGTGGGCCCCAAAGGCTAGAGTCCCCTCTAGCCCTTCCCCTGCAAACTGGCTCCTCAGACCCCCTGCCTCACCACTGCTTCTCTGACTACCAGGTGCTGAGGCCATCATGAGCAGGGCTGACTTGGGGTGGAGGACTGTGGGCCCGTCAGCAAAAGGGGCGATGTCTGCCAGTCCTGTGGCCCAGGTGAGGCCAGGAGACTCACTAGGTGGGCAGGAGGTAGATGCTGCCGGGAACCCTGAGCATCGCCCCCCACCCCTCAAATGCCCCCGGTCACCAGGTCCGGTGCATCCTTCCTTCTAAATTTGTGTCCAGCATGTTCCATCCTTTCCATCCCCACTGCCACTGCCTTCGTTCAGGCCTCGCGTCTTGTCTTGCTGGATGATTTCAAAGGACTTTTGCAGTCTCCCTGACTCCATCTTGCCTGCCCTGTCTCCACACAGAGGCAACAGGATCTTTTTTAACATTACAGATCTGAGTATACTTAAAACTCTCCAGTGCCACTTTATTACCTTTAGGACAAGGTCACAGCTCTGAGCCCAGCCTCGAGGGCTCTGCCACCTCTGCTGGCCTCTCTGACCCCATCTTCTCTTTCTTTCCCATTCCAACTATGTTGAACTGCTTGTGACTCTCACTAGACCCCCAGCACCAGTGCTCAGCAAATGTTTGCTAAATTACAGTAATTGTATTAACAATAGCTACCATTCATTGAATATTTACTTCTCCCCGGGCACTTTTCAGATGAGGAACTGAAGGCTTCAGATAGGTTAAGCAACTTGCCTAAGGTCATATAGCCAGTCTGGAGGGGCCCAGGTCTGTTGTCTACGCCCACTTTGTAAGCTGCTGTAGGAAAAAGAGGCCCCCAACTCCTTCTGGCCCCAGCTCCCTCCCCCCCTCTCCATCCCCCCTTTCCTGCCTGCTTCCCAGTATACCCCAGCATCCCTCCTCAATCCAGCCCAGAGCAGCTCCCAGGGGATGGGAGGGAGTCTGAGCCCTCTGCTCTGGAAGTCCCCTGAGCCTGGGTCCTGCTCCCTTCCCCCAGACGTGGAACACGGAGCATGGGTGCTGGGACACAAACTGTGCTCCGTCATGGTGAAGCAGGAGCAGAGCCCGGAGTTGCCTGTGGACCCGCTGGCTGCCTCCTCTGCCATGGCCGCCGCTGCTGCTATGGCCACCACGCCGCTGCTGGGACTCAGCCCCCTGTCCAGGCTGCCCATCCCCCACCAGGTGAGCCTGGGGACTGTTTGTAGCGGGCGGAGGGAGGGAGGAGGGGTGGTGGGTCTTTGTGGAAAGAAGCACCCAAAGCCCTATGCACCCCAGGGCTCTGTGAACAGGGAGCAATGTGACCCTCAGGGCTGAGGATCGGAACTTCCAGACCGGGCCTCTGATTCCCGCCTTGCTGCCCTTGCACCATCCTAGGATATGTACAAACCACAGAGCCCTCAGGGTAAGCTGGGGGCCTCACTGTGTGCAGAAAAAGGCTTATAGAGACCCAGGCAGGCTGCGTGTCAGGGGCCAGGGCCAGAGTCCCAGAGATGGAGACAGCCCTCTCCCCACCCACAGTGGGCCCCAAAGGCCAGAGTCCCCTCGAGCTCTTCCCCTGCAGACTGGTTCCCAGACCCCTGCCTCACCACTGCTTCTCTGGCTACCAGAGGCTGGGGCCACCATGAGCAGGGCTGACTTGGGGTAGAGGACTGTGGGCCCATCAGCAAAAGGGATGATGTCTTAATGTTCTCAAAGTGACAGCATTTTTAAAAAGAAAAAAAAAACAAAATGGGAATGCTATATTTCAGTTGTTTACATTCATGAGATTAATATTTTTAACCCATACTCTCATACCACCCACCACTCCTGCCCCTTGCACCCCATGAATGCATAGATAGCGGCATTAAGCCATAGATCCAAAATCGAAGTCTGAAGACCCATCTGGGAACGTGAGGCCCAGAGCCCTGGCCGCCCCCGGGAGAGGCCCTGCCTGGATCCCAGCTCAGCTCTCATTGTACTCTGGATGTGTTGCATTCCCTCTTTCTTCCTCAGCCTCCTTCTCTGTAAAATGGCAGCATTAGCTACCTCTGAAGAGTTTTTGGCCCTGAGTCTACAAGAGTAATCTGAAATCACCAGTCTGAGTTGGGCCTGCCCTGCCCCCTGCTGGCCACACAGCTCACCTGATCAGAATGTAGCCACCAGTCAGCCACAATGTATTATCTAGATGGGTCAGCCTTTCCCAACCCCCTCTCTACCCTACTACTGTCCCCAGGGATCAAAAGTTGGCTGCAAAAGTGGAGGATCTTTTGTGACCAACTCCAAGACTTGCTGAGCGACTCCTCAGGCCTTCCCCTCCAAAGCAGGAAAGGAAAGGAGGGACAGCAGCAGCAGGCAGGGTCTTAGAAGTTAGGCACTGCTGGGCCTGCCGAGTGGCACGTTGGTTAAGAATTGGCTTTGGACACCAGCTCCGAGCGCCAGGGCCCCAGTTCGGATGCCACATGAGGGCCAGTGACACTGCCCTCTACAGCTAAGGTGGTGAACAACAGCTCCACCTGGAGCTGGGCTGCCATGAGTCGCCGGCAATGGCATAGGCCGCAGCCCCTGCTGCAGTGGGTTGCCATGAGCTACCAGAGTGGCCGGCAGCCAGCATGAGCGGCCAGCAGCTGGCGTGAGCCGCCGTGAGCGGCAGTCCAATGACTGGCAACCGATCTGTGTCACTTGGGAAGAGTGCAATGATAATACCAACATGGGCCAGTGAAGCAATGTCCTCCATAACTAGACTGAAGAACAAAAGGACAGCAACTTGTCTGTTCCCCTTCCCCGATTCTCCCACGCTATTCCCTTCCCCTAATTCCCCAATAAAATCTTTAAAAAAAATAAAAGAAGTTGGGCACTTGTCTTAGAGAAGGAAACCGAGGCTCAAAGAGTTAAGCAACTTGCCTTGAATCCACTCCAGACTCAGTCGCCAGACCCCAAAGTCCACACCTTCACCCCAGCAAGGTCTCGACACCATAGTGGTGGCACAGGAATCAGGTGTTGGCATGGTCAGTCATGAGCTGTGTGACCTGTCACATAACCTATGTGCCATCACCCTCCTGCATCATGGTCTCCTAATCTGTCACTTGAGAGCTGAGCTCGATACGGACCAGGGAAACTCCCAGGTCCCTGCCAACTTGAACCTTTTGTGATTCTTACTCATCTGCCTGAATTTGGGATTCTGTGTCCCACCCGCAATATCATGGCCCGTCTCTGCTGGCTTGGGACCCTGAGGAAGGAGACTTTCCAGCAACCACCACAGTGCCTTCCTCAAAGAGAACACCACTTACATGCGTATTGACAGTCCTTTCTGGAACAGCAAGTTGGAATACAAAGAAATAGGAATGCATGTTTATTTAAAGTATAAATTGAATTATGTCAGTCCCTTGCTTAAAACCCATTGAGGCCCCTCCCTGCTTCAACCTTCTTTGTCTGGATTCGACTCCCCCACCCCAGTCTTCTGGTCTTGTTTGCTACCACTCCACCCTTGACACATACCCCTGTAGCCTGGACACCCTGAAATACTTGACGTTTCCAGGACCAGCCATGCTCTGTCTGGTCTCTGTGACTTTGCAGGTGCTTTTTGGCTTGGAATGCCTTTCCTCTCACTCACCGCCTGCACGATCCTTTATCTGGAATACTCTTATGTATACTTCAGGACTCATTTCAAACTTCAACTGCTGAGGGGGCTTTCCCAGCCCCTAGCAAGTTAGCGCCTCCTTCACCTCTGCTGTTGTTACCATTCACTAAACAACTACAGTGTGCCAGACATTACTTCTCGTTCTCATGGCAACCAGCATACCAAGGCCTAAGTGGCCTTCACAGTCAGCACAGGGTCAGTCTCCACCAAGAAGATGGCACCGGCCTTGAGGCCACAAGAAGCCTCCCTTCTCTGAACCTAAGGCTTGAACTATACTCCTTGGCCACCATACTCTTCTCTTAGGTCTGACATGGCTTCTCCAAGCCCAAGAGCTTGTCACTGCTCCCTCTGGGCTATGCCCAGCCACCTTCCCAACTGTGCAGGGCAGTCCACCAGGCTCAGGGAAGGAGGCAGGGTGGATGACGTGGTGAGGACAGCCCAGGGGCAGCTGATGGAGCTGGATGTCTCTTCCTCAGGCCCCGGGAGAGATGACTCAGCTGCCAGTGATCAAAGCCGAGCCCCAGGAGGTGAACCAGTTCCTCAAAGTGACACCAGGTAAGTGTGTCCAGGGAGAGACTCTTTTCCTCTGCAGTACTGGGCCGGGAGCACCCCTGCTTCCATGATCCAGCCCGCCCATCTCTCTGAACAACCCCTTCTCTCCCCAGAATATCCTCTCCTCCCCACCTTGCCCACTTTTCATCCCTGCAGTGCCCTTCTTACCCAGTCTCTGACTGTCATCACTATTATCAACACCCTCTCACCCTCTTTGCTAATCCCCTCCCATAATTCACTAACTGAAGCCCACTCTTGCCATTTATTCATCCGTCCGTCCATCCATCCTTCCATCCATCCATAAATCTGGGCATTCTGTACGGCCCTGGGAGCTTCCCCTGCAGCTAGGCTCTTGGTTCTCTGGCTTTCTGCCCAGGCCTTTTCCTGACCATTTGCAGAATTTCAGTCTTCCTGGTGCTGTGGCCACAAAGGGGCAGCACTGAGTGGGAGGCTGGGGAGAACAGTGCTCCTGGCTGGTCTGCTGAAAGCCCAGTGCCTGCTGTCTTGTTACTCTGAAGTTGGAAATGGAAAACTCTGGGGTGGTTATGGCTTGACATTTTGGAGTGGAAGGAGGGAAGGACAGAGGCTGCTGCTTGCCCGGCCGGATGCCCTTAGGTCGGGCTGTGGGCGGACTCCAGCCACTTCCTGGGATTGCCAAGCTGGAGGCTCAAAACCCCTGGACCCTGTGGAGTCAGGGATCAGGGGGAGACTCCAAGGCTCCAGCCTCTGTGATAGCCTCACCAAGGACCAGGCTTCAAGGAGCCACGGGGTGGCACCCAGGAATCAGCTTCTGGGATATGAGCGCCCATCTTTCTGACGCCGCTGAGGTTCCAGCTGGTCAAGGCCCCAGCAGTCTTGACCACAACATCAGGCTGGTGTAGGCCCATGCTCTGCTGAACTCTGAGGTCCCAGCACAGCTGGGGTGCAGTTCTGCTAACCTGGCTTCCTCTGCTCTCCCCAGAGGACCTGGTGCAAATGCCTCCAACGCCCCCCAGCAGCCATGGCAGTGACAGCGACGGCTCCCAGAGTCCCCGGTCTCTGCCACCTTCAAGCCCTATCCGGCCTATGGCCCGCTCTTCTACGGCCATCTCCACCTCCCCGCTCCTCACTGCCCCTCACGTAAGCAGCTGGGGGTGGTCTGGGGTGAAGAATTGAGCAGACCCACCCTGACACACCACCAGTGGGGAAGGATCTGGACCCCCACCTCCATCAGAATTCAGAGAGGTGCCTGCCTGGCAATTGACTGGGAGTGAGGATCTTTTAATGCTGCCTTGTGGTGAATAGGAAACAAGTGGAGAGGTCCAAGAGGCCTGCCGAACTCATACCGTTGCAGAGCCAGGACTAAAACTTGACATTCCTGACCTCCAGGAGGACAGTCCAGGCTATCTCCTAGAAGCACTGTTTGGGGAGCAGTGCATAGGAGCTGAGAGTCCCCCAGGAAACATGGAGCTAGGCCCTGAGCCCTGGGATGGGTGTGGAGCCTTCCAAGTCAAGACTGTGGGGTATGAGGGGGGGTACTGTTTAGGGGGCCCTGGAGAAGTGGGCTTTTAGGTGATGGATTCCAAGATGGGATCTGGGGAGCGCCCCAACCATGTACTGAGTGCCTAACATGCCAGCCTCCGGGCACTGTCCTAAGCACTTGATACATGTTATTGAGTTTAATTCAGATCTGACCTTTTTTCAGATGAGGAAGCTGAGGCTCAGGGAGTTGAGTGCTTTGCCCGTCACACAAAGGGTAAATGGCAGAGCTTGAAGGACTGTCTGGTTTGTAACCAGATATGGTTACATGTCCTGTTTCCCATAGAAATTACAGGGGACATCAGGGCCACTGCTCCTAACAGAGGAGGAGAAGCGCACCCTGATTGCAGAGGGCTACCCCATCCCCACGAAACTGCCCCTCACCAAAGCCGAGGAGAAGGCCTTGAAGAGGGTCCGGAGAAAAATCAAGAACAAGGTAAAGCAGGACATAGGCCTCTGCTCCTTCAGCAATGTGACCCTTTAAATTGGGGGGCAGGAAGTGGCTATGAGGCCATGGTAACCCCTCTTTTGGGGTCTTCCCCTTCTAGATCTCAGCCCAGGAGAGCCGCCGTAAGAAGAAGGAATATGTGGAGTGTCTAGAAAAGAAGTAAGGGGCCTGGGTGGGGTGGGGCCTGAGCCCTACTACCCAGCCTGCCCTTCTCTCCTTAGTCCTCACTCACAAGGCACCAGGGGCAAGGGGGAAGGGGTGGGATGATGGTGGGCAGGGCTGAGGGGCAGCAGTGAATCTGGGGGCTGCCCCTGAGCCTGTGCCTGCTTGGCCCCTGCAGGGTGGAGACGTTTACATCAGAGAACAATGAACTGTGGAAGAAGGTAGAAACCCTGGAGAATGCCAACAGGTGGGTGGTGCCACCTGCCTCCTGCCCTGCCCCCTGCCTTCTGTACCCAATGCCTGGCTCTGGCATAGCTCTGGGAGGCAGGAGAGAGAAGAGGCAACTGAGTTCAGGATGAAGGGAACCCCAGAAACAGGGACCCTGCAGCCGGGGACCCCCGGCTTCCCATCCTTCTTTACCTGTACATAGCTCTAGACACCTTCAGGGCTGATGAGATGCTGAAATGAAACGGTGTAGAGCAATGGTTTTCAAAGTGTGGTCCTTAGATCTGCAGCAGCAGCAGCATCCGCTGGGACCGTGTTAGAAATGCTTTCTTTCAGGCCTCCTGCCAGGGCCATTGAACCAGGAAGTCCAGGGAGAGGTCCCAGCTACCTCTGTGTGACTTAGCCCTCCAGGGCATGCTGATGCATCCTAAAGTTAGAACCACTGGTGTCGATGTTTGCCACTCAAAGCCAGTTTCTCAGACAAACAGCATCAGCATCACCTGAGAGCGTGTTAGAAACGCAGGATCGCAGGACTCTTCCCAGGCTTTCTGAATTAGAACCTGCATTTCAACAAGATCCAGGTGACTTCAGGTACCGTTAAGTTTGAGAAACATTCGTGTAGAGTCAGCACAGCGCCTGGCATGAAGTAGCTACCCAAAGTCACAGCTCTGGATTCATATCCCCCTCTGCCATTTCAGTGATTCTGGCAAAACTGGTAAACCTCTCTGGGCCACAGTTTTTTTTTTGTCTAAATAGAAATGATAGAAGCACCGGGTCACAGGATTTGTGTGACAATTCAATGAGACAGTGCAACTAAAAGGTCCAGCATTGTGGTTGGCATTTAAGAACGCTCAATTCATTTAGTTTTTCTTTTTTCTTTGTTATTGTTATTCTGACATCTTGATAGTGCCCAGCTATAGGTCTTTAACGATTATTTGCTGGGATTAATTAAAGTAACATAGACAACAGATGGTATGTAGCAGGTGCTCAGCTGAAGGCTCTTTCCTTCTTTCCTTCCTTCTCCCCCAGCTTCTCCAGCGGGATCCAGATACTCCCTCAATTGACTTGGAGAATGCCCTCATTCAGGGAAGGGGTGTGGGAACCCTCACTCCTCACCCTTCACCCCTCATCCCTCTACCTCTGGCCCAGATTCCTATTTCGCCACCTGCTGTACATTATGGGAACTGCACCCCACCACCAGGCTGGGTGGAGGAGATGATTAAATGTTTGTCCACCAAGCAAGGGCTGAGCACCCTCTGTGTGTACCGGGAGGATTCCACGCTGTGTGGGACCCAGTCCCTACCGTCAGGGGGCCCACAGTTAGCTGAGGAGACTGACATGGAAATCCACAAATAAATGAAGCATTACAGGTGCTGTGATAAATGCAAAAACAGCAATAAAATTAACAAAAATGTTACCGCTTACTGGACATGCACTAGGTACTAGACTGCTGCCAGACATGTCTTTCTTCTCAGCTCAGGGTGTTGTGCGGTGCAAAAGGGGGAAGGTCAATTTAGCTGTGGTTGATGTAGGGTGAGAAAAAGAAGGTGACCTCAGCCCAGGAGGGACAGGCCCTCTCCTCCAACCCCTACTTTGGCCAGGAGTGCCACAGGCACCTCTGAGCTCCCCATAGGCTGACCCAGCTATTCACTGTGAGGCAGGCCCCAGGTGCCCGAGCCACACCACAGAGGAACCAAGCAGGAGGTGACCTTTTCTGTCTTGACTGAAATGGGCACCTGGTGTGGAAGCCAAATCTGGAGCCAGCCCAGGTGCCCCACTAGAGAGCTCCAGGAGGCAGGGATGCCTGCTGGGTCAGAGCCTGCCAGGTGACCACTGTGCCCTCCTCAGGACCCTGCTCCAGCAGCTGCAGAAACTCCAGACTCTGGTCACCAACAAGATCTCCAGACCTTACAAGATGGCCTCCACCCAGACTGGGACCTGCCTCATGGTAGGTGCTGCTACCTTGCCACAGGGCCACAGGAGGACAAGCTTTCCCCAGGGTGGCTTTTGAGGGGGAGGGAGGAAGCTTTGAAGGATTGGCAATATTGTGGGCAACATCACCCAGGCACGTCATTCTAGTGCCTGGTTGGCTGGCTCCAGCAGACCCCAGCCTCTTTCACCAAGCCCATGGAACCTTCTAGTACATGACCTTCCCTGACCAGTTCTAACACAGTGTGGCTATGTAGTGACTCACACAAACCTAGCTAGGGGATGGCAGGGCAAGTCCCTTGAGGAGGCGTCTTCCATACCGTGTGGAGTGAAGGACTTCGGGAGACACAGGAAGTATGCACTTGGTTCTTTCTGGAATGAATGATGGGGAGAAAGCTGAGCAAATCTATAAAAACCCAACAGAGTGCTCTGCGCGTCCCTCTTCCAGCCTCTCCTGGAAAAGTACAGCCTGTCCACTCCCCACCCACTCTGAGATTTTCTTGTTGTCAGGTAGCAGAGCCATGATTTTGTCAGGGGTTAGCTTGGGCTTTGTAACCCTTAGCTCTTCCTGCAGAGAACCTGCTGTGATGCTGTGTCCCCCTCCCTTGTCCCAGCCCCAGTCCTCACCTCTACCTACCCCTTTCTTCCTTTCCTGATTCCTCCACCCTCTAGGCGATACCTGCATTGGCCACTGTCCTCTTTTTTCCTGCACCCCTACAACAGGCTGAGAAGGCCTGAGCAGCCTCTCCATCTTCTCCAGAGAGGGGGAAGTTGGCTCTGTGAGCTGCTTTCTTGGAAAAATTTGGAGGCTCTTGCACCTATTGGTTTTGGGGGAGGAGGTTTGGGGTGGCCAGAGTTGTAGCCCCTCCCTGCCCCGGATCTGACCCCCATTCTCTCTCCACTACCAGGTGGCAGCCTTGTGCTTCGTTCTGGTGCTGGGCTCCCTCGTGCCCTGCCTCCCTGAGTTCTCCTCCGGCTCGCAGACTGTGAAGGAAGAGGCCACAGCCACTGACAGCGTCTACACAGCCAGTCAGAGTGAGTGCCCTGGGCCGGGCTGCCCTCCCCCAGCTCCAACTTCTGGACAGAAGCCAGACACAAGACAGGAGCCAAGTTTGGGATTGGCATCATCTCATTCTAACTCCTCATTTTGCAGATGGGGAAACTGAGGCCCAAAAAGGGTCTGTGATTTGCTCAACATTTGCTTTGGAGTTGGGACTACAGTGTAGACCCCCTGGTTCCCAGCCCACCTAGGAGTGGTTTAGGGGATAATAGGAATGTTCCCGCCCTAACCCCTGTGTATTATTAGGATGCCAGTGGTTATGGGATCTCTGCTAAGTACCAGTGTTTTCACTACTGGGATAGCAAATGAGCTTCAGCTCAAGGGCCATTTCCAATAAGATGATGGTGGCTGCCGGAAGCACTGCATGAAGGAGGATTCTGAGACACCACTCAGGATCCACAGGAAAGAGTTCCATGGTCCGTGGATAGTGCTTACCAGGGGCAGCAGAAGGGCAGTGGTGGTGTGGGCTCAGAGGTTTAGCATCCCACAGGGGATTGTAAGATACAGCCATTACGAGCATGCGCTTCAGAGTCGGCAATACCTGCCACTGCCACCTGCTAAATGCATGGCTTTGGGCATGTGCCTTAAGCTCTCTACGTTTTAATTTCTTCATCTGGAAATGGGAGTTACAGTTCCGCACTTACTGAGCGTGGTGATTGTGAAGATTAAATTACATGGTGTATGAATGATCTCAACAGATACAACACATGGGTGGCAAGGGGAGAACTGGTATAGGGCACAGCGAAGAATAGTACAGATTTCCAGAGGCAGAAGATACTTCAGCTAGACCTCCAGAGGAACTTCCTGACTGTGCCTCATTGTTTTCCAAGAGCATGTTGTCTGGCAGAGCAGGGGGAGGAAGAGGAACTGTCAGAGAGCAAGGAGATGGGGTGAGTGAGTTTCGAGAAAGAGGGATAGTGCAGGGAGGATGAGCTAGGCCTGTAGGGCCTTGAGGGGAGGGAGCGGCTGGCTAAGGGGAGTGTTAGGGAAAGAGGAAGTGGAGGTGGGTAGTGAGAACCACTCCTTGGACACGGACAGCCTGAGAAGAAGAGAACAGGACAGTTGCTAAGGGACATGAGCGATGGGGATGCAAGGTCTTGAGACCCACGGCCGTTTGTACAAGGCCAGGGGAGCCCCTGGACATTTGACGGTAGAGGAAGCCTGAGGAGAGGAAGGAATGGAATTGGGAGAGGGGGCAAGTTGGGGGCCCGAGTTGATAAATGAAGCCAGAGTCAGAGGAGACTAGGGAAGGAATGAGCCCTTCATTCCGAATAAATGCCCAGTTACAGGCCCAGTGTCTGGGCAGGGCGAAGAAGAAGACACCTTTGTGGTAGGAAATGCTTTTGGAGCAGGCTGGCAGACAGAGCTGGTGCATGGCACAAGCCCAGGGGGCGCTCTTCACATAGATTTTCACATAGGTCAGGACTGTGAGAGCTGGCAGGGTGGTGGTGGATCCTAATGGGATTGCCTGTCACCTTCAGCTCAGACTAGCGTGGGACACACAGAATAGGTAACCTCGCTTACCTAGTCTGTGCATGGGGCTAAAAATAGCAAGTTCCTGAGTTTCTGTGAGATGTCAATGATTTGATATGGGTCAAAGGGCTTTGCTGGCACATAGTAGATCTCCAACAAATGGGTTTTCTTTCCTTTCATTTCCCTGAAAGTCACTGTAGGGCCTAAAATGGGGAAGAGATTTATTCAGGGTCTCACAGAAAGTGAGTGATAGAAGTAGAGTTAGAACCCAGCTCTCAGATGCTCTGGCCCAGTACCCTCTGCTTAGGAAGAGCTACTTTCTCTGGGTGCTTATTAAGCATCAATCACTTATTATCTCATTTAAACCTCACATCTACATAAAGCTGGTCCTAGTATCCCTATTTTACAGATGAACAAACTGAGGCTCAGAAAGTTTCAAGCTAAGGCATAACTCTGAGGTCACACAGCTTGGAATTGTTAGAGCTGAAATTCAAATCCAAGCCTGTAAGATTCCAGGGCCCATGTCCATGCCTACTAGGCCATGAATGTGGCCGGGATGGGAAGGGAGCCTCTTCACACCTTGGCTCACCCCAGGCTCCCTCTCTAGTGCCCTCCCGAAGCCTCCTGTTCTACGATGAGGGGCCAGGGTCCTGGGAGGATGGCCGAAGCGCCCTGCTGCCTGTGGAGCCCCCAGATGGCTGGGAAATCAAGCCCGGGGGGCCAGCGGAGCAGCGACCCCAGGACCACCTGCAGCATGACCATCTGGACGGCATCCATGAGACCACCAAGTACCTGAGTGAAGCCTGGCCCAAAGATGTCGATGGAAACGGCACCAGCCCCAACTTCTCCCATCCCAAGGAGTGGTTCCATGAAAGGTAGGTGGGTGGCCCCTTCCCTTCTGGGGTCCCAAGTTCCACCTGCCCACTGCCCACCCCTGGTCCCATGTCAGCGACACCCTCCCAATGCCTCATCCCTCCCAAGTCCAGATCCAGCTTGCCGAGGGGTGAGAGGGTCCTCAGTGGACACATCACCCCTGAATTCTCTCTCCAGGGATCTGGGCCCAAACACCACCATCAAGCTCTCCTAGGCTGTGCCAAGACCCAGGACACAGGACATACCCCCTGGCACCCGGAAGAGGGGTTGTCTTGCTCACTAACCCGGATCCAGCTTGTAACCCCCGCCTCCTGGGGCCCCATCCCACTTCTTCCCAGCCCTTCTTTGCCCCAGATCTTGACCGGGACCTCTCCTCTCCACCCTTCACGTTTGGACCGACCACTTCACTCTCACCTCTCCCTCCCACAACCATTCATCCTTCTCAGATAAACCACTTACTGGGCTACCCCGTCCTTTCTCATAAATGACCATCACGACCACTGCCTCCCTGTCCCCCACCCATACACACACAAACACACACGTCAACATGCTCACACACACACACGCACACACACACCCCTCACCCCACCCACTGTACAGAGACCAAGAACAGAAATTGTTTGTAAATAATGAACCTTATTTTTTATTATTGCCAATCCCCTAAGATATTGTATTTTACAAGTCTCCCTCCGACCTTCACCCATCCCTTGTTTTATATTTTATGAAGTTAGTGCGGGCTTTGCTGCTCCCCGGCCAGGGAAAGAGTTCCCCCCTCACCTGGCCTCCCCTGCTGCTGCCCAAGCCATTGGGCCTTTTTAATCGCCAAACTGCTTCATCCATCTGCTCAGCATATGCTTTAAGAAGGCAAAATTAAAAAAAAAAAAAAGATGCAGCATCAATCCTGACTTTGTCTCTTTCTTCATTGCGGGGATGAGGTAGATGGGCCTGAGCAATGGGTGAGTGAGAAGGTAAGTTTACATTTTACATTTTGACAGGGGGTGACTGTGGTATGGAGGGGTGGGGGTATGGGAAGGCATTTTTATTGGGTTCCCTTTTCCAGCCAGACACAGAATTCAGACTAGACGGTCAAAGAATTCTGTTACAATTGCCCTACCCCAGGCTTCTCCAAGTACCTCCTGTTGCTGAGTATGGAAGCAGAGAGACATACCACCAAGCTGGCCTTTAGGGATGGGAACTGCAAGTACTGAGTGCTACTAGGGTGAGGTGCTATGCTAGGTACTTTACATGCAGTACCCAAGTGGGTTGTCCTAAGACCTGCCTGTTTCTTGTTCTTGTATTCTTTGCTTCAACTGGATTAAAGGTACAGACTCCCTAGTAAGAAGAGCTGTGTTTGCCTACTGGAGCTGCCTCTTGCTTGCTGTGTGTGGAAGGCACAGTTCTAATATGACCTCCAAGGTTCCTGCCCCTGGCATACAAGGTCAGACAATTAGGCTCACGACCTCATCCTAGAAAAAATGCTCCATACCTCACTGCTGAGTATCACTATGGTCACCTTTGAAGTCCTCCCCTTGGGATGCTATGCACCAACGCCAGTGCCTAGTCCACCCTTCAAAGCAGTTTTGGAAGTCTTTTTCTGGAATGGCCATCAGAGCTGTCATCGTATTACCCTTGATGTCCTGAATGTCATCAAAATGTCTTTCTTTCCATATTTCCTTTATCTTCGGGTAAAAAAAGAAGTCATTTAGGGCCAGATCAGGTGAATACAGAGGGTGTTCCAATACATTTATTTGTTTACTGGCTAAAAACTCCCTCACAAGGGTGTCTGGTTAGCTCAAATAGTTAGCACGCAGGCTTATAACACCAAGGTTGCCAGTTCAATTCCCACATGGGCCGTGGAGCTGTGCCCTCCACAACTAGTTTGAAGACAATTACTTGACTTGGAGCTGATGGGTCCTGGAAAAACACACCGTTTCCCAATAAAAATAAAATAAAATTTAAAAAACCTCCACAGACAGTGCTGTGTGAGCTGGTGTATTGTCGTGATGCAAGAACCATGAATTGTTAACCAAAAGTTCAGGTTGTCTAACTTTTTCACTCAGCCTTTTCAGCACTTCCAAATTGTAAACTTGGTTAACTGTCCAGTTGTATAAATTCATAATAAATAATCTTTCTGATACCAAAAAAGGTTAGCAACATCATTGCAACAAGTTTGCGAATTTAATTGTCAGACCTCATTCATGCCCTGTTTAATCCCTCCCCTAGAGTATGGAGGGACCTGTGACTATGAGGGAATGTCATTCCCATAATTAGACAACCTTTTATGGAAAGTAAAGAGATTTTGCAGATATAATTAAGGTCCCTAATCAGTTGATTTTCAGTCATTCAAAAGGGAGTTTATTTGGGGCAGGCCTGACTTAATCAGGCAAAAGCCTTTAAAAG
The DNA here is from genome assembly GCA_033961575.1 of Aselliscus stoliczkanus. Taxonomy (NCBI): domain Eukaryota; kingdom Metazoa; phylum Chordata; class Mammalia; order Chiroptera; family Hipposideridae; genus Aselliscus; species Aselliscus stoliczkanus. The sequence goes on from CM066736.1 coordinate 122,828,644, forward strand.
AGGGACTGGGCTATTCCTGAAGAGAGATTGTCTCCTGTTGGCCTTGAAGAAGCAAAGAGCCATATTGTAAACTGCATGGAAAGGAGCCACCTCCAGGAGCTGACGGCCTCAGCAATACAGTGATGAGGCACTGAATTCTGGCAACACCTGAACAAGCTTGAAAGAGGACCCCAGTCCAGAAGAGACCCCTCCCCCAGCTCAGCCTACACCTGAACTGCATCCTGGTAAAAGCCTGAGCCTTGCCCAGACTCTGAACCATGGAAACTGAGATTTTATGTAGGTTGTTTTAAGCTGCCATGTTTGTGATAATTTGTTAGGCGGCATAGAAAACGAAACCACTATGTAACCTGAACCTGTCTGAGCTTCCATTTCTCCATTTGTAACATCAGGGTACAATTAACACCCAGTGCATGAGGCTGTTGTGGGGATTCAATGAGGTAAATTATATAAGGTGCTTAGAACAGGGGCCAAAGCGTAGTGACTCGAGAAAGATTAGCTGTGCATTTAGACGCAATATCGATATAAGGTACTAAGGGCCAGGCAAGGGTGCTATCAGCACAGAGAGGGTGCCTCACCCAGACTTCAGCAGAAGTGGTTTCCTGGAAGAGGTGATATGGAGGACTGTTGGAATTAGTCAGGAGAGAGAAAAGGGGCACTCTAGAAAGAACAGCCTGGGCAAAGGCCTCCAAGGAGAAAGCACTTCAAGGAAATTCTAATCGTTCAGAATAGCCGGAAGGTGGAGGGCAGGGATGCTAAGAGCTGAAATTGGATGGTGATTGGGGGCTGGATCCCGAGGGGCCTCGAATGCCTTGCTAAGGCGTTTGGACTTTAACATGTAAGCACAATACTTTCGTACTCGGAAGCAGAACTATGGTGGAAAGATGATGCCTACACCAGCTGCCCACCAAGGAAAAAGCTGGACAAGACCAGACAGAATTATGGAACCTCAGAACTGGCCATCAGGCCTCATCTATCTCCCTTCCTCCCATGGCCTCATCTTGATCATTGATGGGGAGCTCACTGTCTGTGGCACCCAGCTTGCCTCACCCTCATCCTGGCCCTGATGAAAAGTATGGCCCTTTCAGGGGCCTAAAGAAGGAACACTTTATCCCGAAAGTGATGGGGAGTTACTGAATACTTTTAACCTAGAGAGTGAGATAATCAGATTTGCCTGTCCTGGGGCTCTGCAGGGGGTATAGTGAAGATAAGCCAGATTCTATAGATAGAGGGAATTATCAACAGGCTTTGACATCAAATTGGCTGTGGGGTGCATGAGAGAGGAGGAGCCTGGGATGACATGTAGAGGACCTGGGTGGAAATGAGAACAGAAGGGACTGATGTGAAGATGGGGTACATGGGGGCGGGCTGTACATGAATTCTTTCAGGGAGCTCGGCTATGAAGTAATAGAGGGTGGTGACTAGAGGGGACGTAGGTGAGATCAAGGACAGTTTGGGAGTGTTCTTTTACAATACATGGGAGAGAGTGAACTGTGATTATTTATTGAAGATAAAGAGCTAACACAGAGGGAAAATAAGGGATGGAGATGGGGGTGGGGAAGTGATTCAGAGAGTGGGTGGAGAGGTCCACCTTGGACCTGAGAAACCTGGAGAGACAGGGAGGGCATTCTGTGAGTGAAGAATGTGGGGAGACAGGAAACTGAGGGAGCCCCCCATGGCTATGAAGTTTGAGGATGGGGCAATGGGAAGGATTGGCAAGGGAACTGAATTTGGGGAAAGGGGAAAGTTTGAAATAGTCCCTTGGAGGAATGGGAAACAAAACTGACTATTTAGGGGGTTGCATAGCACATGGCTAATATTATAGCACAAACAAAAACTGGCTCCTGATACCAAAGGACTGGAAACCTACTCCTTTATTCAGTCAATAATGGGAGAATAAAGGGCCAGGCACTGGACTGAGAATTTTGTGTGTCCCAATTAGGAATCAAAATAATCTTAAAGTGTGGGTGTTTTTACAGATTTAAAAAAAGGGGGGTTCAGAGGACGGGAAATGACTTGACCAAGGTCATGCAGCAAGTAGTGGTAAAGCTGGTATTTGAACACAGGTTGGTTTGGCTCCAGAGCTCATGCTGTCCCTCCAGCTCTCCATCTCTCACCTCAGCACCCCTTTCTTTCTTCTCCCGATGTCCTTCCCCCCAGCTCAGTTTTTTTTAATTAAAGTTTATTGGGGTGACAATTAGCAAAGTTACATAGATTTCAGGTGTACAATTCTGTAATACATCATCTATACATCACATTGTATGATTCCCCACCCACCCAGAGTCAGTTCTCTTTCCATCACCATATGTTTGATCCCCCAGCTCAGTTTTTTTATTCTTGCACATGATCCAAAAACATTGGGACTTCCTGGAGCAACTACCTTAGAGAGCCCAGGATTTGGCAAGCCGGCTAAAGTGTGGTCAGCTGTGATCACCACCCTATCCCTGTCCATCCAAGGCAGTCTTACCCACCTATGTTAGAATGCAAGGTTCATCCACTCACACAAGCCACCTGTTGACACACCACCTCCTCAGGGCCATGTGTCACTGCCCCTGAGGGGGCACATCCCCCATGCGTCCCCAGTGATATTGCTACAGCCTCCGCACTCTATTATCAGCCCTGGCAGCCGGCTTTGTCACACACACACACGTGATAGGCTTTCACAGTGCCAGTCATCCTGCTCAGATTGCCACAATAAACTGTTTGTTACACCTGGAAACCAAAACCCTGGAAGCCAGGATAACGGCTGTGGGCACTGCCTGGAGCTGGGATGGGCCAGGGCAAAGTTCCAATTCCAGAGGCCAAATTGGCACCTGATGTAGGTAACAACAGGTGACTTTTGGGTCACCTGGTGGGGTGGGGGGGGTGGGAGAAGAAGACAGCCTGGAAACTCACCTCTAAAGGAGCCTGAGTTGCTTAGTCATCAGAGTGGCAGTTAAGCGTGTGGGCACTGATGTCTGTGCTGGGCTTCCGTGTGTGACCTTAGCAAATTTTTGAAGCTTCAGTGTCCTAATCTGGAAAATAGTACCCACCCTCATAAAGTTGCTGTGAGGCATAACTGAAAGTTTGCACATAAAGCTCTTAGCACAAGGTCAGTTATGCAGTAAACACTCAAAAGGCATTAGCTATTATTTTCTGAGTGCAGCCGATGGGCTGGAGATGTTCAGATGAGCAAGCTACAGCCTGGAGAGGCTGCAGAAGCTGGTCAGGCTGGTCAGGGGAGGGGGCCCTCGGATTCATGGGAAAAGGGCAGAATCACAGATAAAAAATAATGCAGTGAGCAGCTGGCCCTAAGTGGGGGAGGTATGAGGACAGAGGAGAGAAGCTTCACTTTTAAAAGGATTGAGTGGGGAGTGCTCAGCAGGAAAGAGCTGAACAAAACACCAACCTGGAAACCCAGCAGCTAGGCAGCTGGTGAAGGAATGTCAAACCCAGCCAGTGCTACCATAATTCATGGTGTAGGAGGCTACCCTGGGCCAGGGTGCGTGGAAATTAGAAATCCCAACAGCGAACCTATGGGCAACAATTAGAAGGCAGGGCGCCACTGTGCTCTGCCCCACCTCCTCCAGCATCAGGGCATCTTTAGAACTTGGCTTCAGGGAATAAGGTCCCCTGTGGTCAAGAAGTTTAATGCAATTCCATTTATTCCATTTAGCCACAAAGGGATTGCTAGATGCAGGAGAGAGGTGGGAGGCAGAGCTGAAGCGGCCCCTCCCCGCCCTTTGGGAGTTTACAGATGAGGGAAGCAGGCAAATTCAAGGTTGCTACTGTGTGGCAGCCAGCATGGGGGAATGGGAAAGAAAGCATGAGTTCTGAAGCCCGAAGACCTGGCTTTAAATCCTGGCACCACCACTCACCACTGCCTGAGCCATCTTGAGCAAATAAATCACTTGAATGACATTTCAGTGTCCTCATCTGTAACATGGAGGAAATGATAATATCTACCACCCAGGGTTGTGGTGAGACTCAAATGAGTCTCAAATGTTAGTTATTGTTAAAGTGTGAAGGGGAGTGCCCGGAGAGAGGCCCAGGAAAGCGTTATGGGGCTGAAGGAGGGAGGCAGCATCTGTAGTGTCAGGGAGGGGTTCACCGGGGGATGTGGCACTTGAGATGGGCCTTGACAATGGACAGGATTTCCATAGGTGGGACAGAGAAGGGCACCAGCTCCAGGCAATGGCACAGAGCAGGACAGCCACTGTAGGGCTGACGAGCGCCAGAGGAGCCATGGGTGGCACAGCTGTCCCCCTTAGTAGCCCATTCTCTACCTTGGTAAGCCTGGTTCCTCCCACTTTCCTGGGCTCAGTTAACAGGGAAAGAGAAGACACAGGCTTGACTAGACACCTGGTGCTGAGGGCAACAGGGCCTGGGAGGAAGGAGAGAGCCTTTCAACCAGAGCCATCCAGGGAGACTTCCAGGAAGAGAAGGAGATAGCTGAGTGGAGCCTCAGAATTTGAAGTATGTCCACAGAAAGAGGTTTCAGATGGAGGGGACAGCCTGAACAATGCTGAACAGGCCTGATGCCAGTTCCCAGAATAAGATGAGTGGAAAGAAATGGATGGAATCAGAGGAGAGGGTGTGGGAAGGCCTTGAATGCTGGACTACAGTATAGGCAAGGGGGAGCCATTAAATACTGCAGAGGCGGAGTAGATGCTATGGTCCAAGGTCAACTGCAGACAGATGAGTCTGGGGCAGTGATTAGGGGGATTTAGATCTGAGAAATTAACCAGAGCCCCATCCTTTGTTCAGATGTAAAGTTCAGGTGATGAACACCCCCCGGGACAAGGAGATGATACAAGGAGGAACCATGGGATTTGGAGTGGGTAAAGAAAGGGGGGAGTCCAAGATGAACTCCCATCAGTGTCTCCTGACCCAGGAGGCTGATTCAATCTCTGGGAGACCTTGGCTCAGGAGCCTCAGCGACAGCAGATCGCAGGAGGCAGCTGGGGGAGACTTCAGGACTCCAGGGTCCGGAAGTTTTCCATCCCTCACCCACCCCCTCCTGGGCCCTGCTCCCGGCAGGGTCCCGAAGAGCTCTTGGCCTAAAGACAGTGTTACTGGCAATCAGGTCCATCCCCAAATTCAAGGCGCCCCTGAGTATGTTCCCCTTCGCCAAATCTGAATGGGGCCTTTAAATTCCAGCGGCGCAGACGGGGTTAAAGCCCGATCCTGTCACCACCCCCGCCCCCCCTCCACCTGCCCGTTGCTGCGGCGAATGCCGAGGCCGGAAAGCGCGGGACGAGGTTGGGGGGGGGGGTATCACAGCCGCTGAGTGACAGACGGGACATGATTGGCAGCTGCTGAGCAGCAGAGTAGCGGGAGTGGGGGCGGGCGCCCCACACCCCCGGCCCGTGCCCGGGGCAGTGTTCGTGCCCACCGCCGGCTGTGCGGGGCTCGCTCCTTCGGTGCCCGGCACGAGCTGGCTGCGGGGGAAGCGCCCTCCTCCAGGACCCCGCGGGCTGGCAGGTGTCTCTAAGGTGGCGGCTCCCGCTCCGCTCGGGTTCCGGCTCCCGCCGTCCGGGGGGCGCCCCAACAAGCACGACGCAGCACCCCGGCGCCCACCGAGGACGCCCCAGCGCGCCGCGCTTTTCCCGGGCGCAACACCCAGCACCGCGTTGCTCGCGTCGTCTGAGCCCCGGCGTCCGGAGGGAAGCGTGGGCCCTGGCGCTCCCCTCCCTCCCTGCCTCGCGTCCCCGGGCCCAGGAGGAAGGGAGACTGAACTTGAGCAGGAACCCCGAAAGGCCGCAGGCGCCGCTCCAGGATGGCAGAGGGGCCGGGCGGCGGAGGGCCCCGCAGGGACCGGGCTGGCGGCGGCGGGGCAGCCGAGGAGGTGGTGCGGCGCCGCTGCGGGCGCGGGGAGGAGGCCGAGGTCTCGCAGCCCTGGCCTGAGGGACCTCCGGGCACGGCTGCTGGACCCCCGGTGGAGGAGAGGCTCCGCCAGATGCACCTACGAAAGCAGATGTCATACAGGTAAGGAGAATGGGCTCCGAGGGGAGCGCAGAGCCTGGGACCACCCCACTTTTCAGTCGACATTCATTGAATGCCCACTGCTTGCCTGATGCTGGGGATTCAGAAATGATTACCAAGGGGTCTCTGCCCTCCGTGTGCATGGGAGAGGGGGAGCTTCTGGGACCCCCTTCTCCGTCTGAACGGTGAGAGCCCTACTCCTTCAACGTGGAATTACGGATGCCGACTGCGTGCCAGATACTGTACTGGGCAGTGAGAGGAGCAAGACATGACCCTGACAAACCTCCGTCTGCAGAGGAGAGCTAGGAGACACCCCTGACCCTTCTTCTGGAGGAAGGAGGGACTCCTTATTCATTCCATAGGCCTTGCTGAGTTTTCCTGTGGGCTGACCCTGTGCTAGGCACTGGCTTGTGCAAGTGACTGAGATGCCGCTTGCCACCACCATTGACACCCTGCTGACTAGGGATAGGGAAGGAATCCTCTCTTGGACACCTTTGTCCCACAGGCCCTCACTGGCCTCCTTGGTGGCAGACTGAACCTCATACCCCCACCTGATATCCTCTTTATTAAACCATCTTCTGCTTGTGAGAGATTCCCAGCCTCCTTGGTCTTGCCACCTCTGCCTAGGGGTTTCCTGAAGGAATCAACTGGAGTGGGTCCCAGAAAACACTTTTATGACCTGAGATGGGGTGAGAAAGGGCTGCCCCTCAAACAAGTGTGGGTAAGTTACATAGAGAGGGGATCCGTGAAGGGGTTGGAGGCAGGGCGGAGGCAGCCCTTACCTCCCTCCTCCTCTCCCAGACCACAGCCTCAACTTAGACTTGCTGCCCCTGTAAAGCCCCTGGCCCAGGGTGACCTCCTTTAAAGGGTCCAGCAGGGACACTGAGGCATCTGCAGTTCTTGAAGTCATCGGCCTGGTTAGAGAGAACAACTTTTCTGTCTGTTTATAACCACGAGGACTGGAGGGGGGGGGGTGGGGGCGGTGTCTGAGGCTGCCCTGCTTCTCCCAGGGTCTTCTGGGAAGGTGTTTCATAAAACCGGCCCTGCCCTGGGAGCTCCAAGGGCCCCAATTTTCTTAATAGCTATGAAGCCATCAGGCCTCCATCACTTACGGGAAGATGAGGGAGAAGGGGAGGAGGCTTCTCCACCATCATGAAGGGAGATGCTCAGAATAAATGGGAAGTAGATTAGGTTCCCATGGGCCTTACTTTCACTTCGGAATCACATAAGGAATCACGGATACACTGGGCCCCACTACAAAGTTCTTCCAGAACATCATGCTGAGAAGATGATACCTATCCCATACCTTCTGGCTGGAGATATTGGGTTGTCAGAAAAGTCATGACACATTTTTGTGATGAAAAACATAGAAAAAATACGTCATGACTTTTCCCACAACCCAATAGAAGAGCCCTCGAAAGTCCCCTGGGGGAGGAGGGAGTGCAGAGGTGACTGAGGAGGGAAGAGGAGGTGGAAGGCCATAGAATGTAGAATCCTGGAAGAAACAGTAGTTTGGGAATCAGAAGACCTGGCTTGAATTCTCATTTCTGCCAGTGACTTGCTGTGTGTCCTTGAGCTAGACAATATTTCTCTGGCCCTCAGTTTTGCACCTGTAACATAAATGGGTGACCCCAGGATTTTCCTTGGCTGTGGGTCAAGGACAAATAGCAACTGGAGCTGGAAAGGAAGCCAGAGTGAAGTACAGGCTTAGAGGACAGGAAGCATGGAAAAATTAAAGGGCTGAGATGGAAGAGGCAACACAACACACATGGAGGCAGCTGGATGAGCTGGGATTCTCCTAGGGTGGTTCCCAAATGGAGGCCCCTCCACAGCCAAACTTGAGGCCACTAGTCACTAAGGATGCAGGGTTACCAAGCTGTGGCTCCTCTTTGGCTATGAAGGGATCAAGAGCCCTCTGGGTCACCCATGTGAGGGCTGCAGAAAATAGCACCAGGGTGGGCTCCAGCAGTCACCCCTGGACAGATCAGGCAAGGTACTTCCTCACACTAGGGTTAGGCCACAAGCCCAGTCTTAGGAGCAGAGCCGGACAAGGTATCAAGTCAAGGAGAGCCCTCTGGGGAGAGGGCAGAGAAAGCCCTGTGAAAGAGAAAGCAGCCCTGGGCCCTCCAAAACCTTTCCAGGCCCAGGGGACCCCAGTGGAACAAGCTGTGCTTTCTGGCTAAGCCCTCCCATGAGGCTGCATTTCTGAGTGGCCTGATGACTGATGCAAGCTCTTCCTTGCACAGGCCTCCCAGGGCTGGCAAGAGCTCAGGCCCTTTTCACATCCTTCACTTGCCGCAGCTCCATGCCACTCTGGCGCCCAGCTAAACCTCCCACCCTGCTGTAAGGAGTTTCTAAGAAAAGCAGTTGAAAGCCCTTCATGGAGAGAAAGGGCTTTGGGACAGAAATGTGGAGGCAAAAAAAAAAAAAAAAATTGAAGGTGCGGGATAGAATCGGAAGCAGGATTGAGGCCTGGCTGCCTCTGACGTAGGTGAGGAGGACGGTAGGGATGTGGGGGTTTCTGGAAAATAGGTTCCCTTCACCCCACAGCCCCAGTGTGGGCTGGAAGCAGCCTTGGCATCTGGTTTACGTGGATGGAGAGATGGAAGGTCTGTGCCAGTAGAAAATCTTGCGGGGTTGGGGGAGGAGGGTACATCTTGTGTCTACACCTGGGTGTGAGGAAAGGTATTTCCCATACATTTGAGGACGTTCTAAATTATCAGGATTGGGCTCTAAAGACCATTGGACAGTAGTGTCCAGCCTGGAAAAGCCAGAGGGGTACAAGGGACGCTGGGTTTGGTCTGAAAGGACCAGTCACAAGATGCAGAGCTTAGACGTCTGGAGCTAAGCCCAGTGGTTCCCAAATAGTTCTCTGAGCCCTCAGATCACCTGGGGGATCTCTTTTTAAATCATTTCTAAAGCCCCATCCCTGGAGATCCTGACACGGGTAGTCTAGGGTTGGGCCTAGGCCTCTCAACTTTAAAAACCTCTCCCAGGTAATTTCTATGGTCAAGCAGATTTGGAAACCACCAGCTTCACCTGTGAAGAAGCTGAAGTGGGAGAAAGGGAGTAAAATGTGAGCTGAAAATATTGAGGTGTGATTGGCAGGAGGCTTCCCCATGTTGGGTGTTATTGTAGCCCCAGCAGGGCCTTGAAGGAGGCCCAGCACCTCTGTCTGGAGTTCTGGCCCTGGGCCAGGCACTGCATGACATGGAAGTATGGGACACGGTCCCTTTCCTTGACAAAAATATGATTCAGTACAAGGTCAGACAGTAAATATTTTAGGCTTTGCAGGTGACATGCTCTCTGTCACTCTGCTCTGCCATTGGACAGTAGGCTAACGAACGAGCGTGGCTGGGTTCCAGCAAAACTTTATTTATAGACACTGAACTTTGAATTCATATCATTTCACTGACACAAATATTATTCTTTTGCTTTTTTCCAACCGTTTAAAATTGTAAAACCCATTCTTAGCTCACAGCCCTACAAAAACAGGCAGCAGGCTGGATCTGGCCCATGGGCCTAGTGGGCTACTCCCTGATCCAGCAGAGGGGAACAGGACAAACACACGGGAAAGACCGCTGACAGTGGGCCTTAGGAGTCAACCTGGGGATTGGGCAGAGAGAGGCTGTGCATCATACATGCAGTACGGGCTTCAGGGTCAGAGAGACCTGGGTTCAAATTCCAGCCCTGCCCCTTCCTCGCTGGGTAAGTCACTTTCACCTCTGATCTGTTTCCTCATATGGAAAATGGGGACAATAATACCTGCACAAGAATGTGGCTGAGGAGAGTAAGGAAGATAAGTGATGTAAAATTCCTGACTCAGCAGGGCTGAGACACAAGTTAGAAGATCTTTTACCCTTGATAGCTGGACTTCCTTGTGGGTTCGGGGGCCCAGGGAGGCCCCTGAAGGAGATTAGCCCAGAGCAATGGATGATGGTGAGACCTGGGGGTGGCACAGCTTAATAGAGACTATGAGCGGGGGCTGAGCCTGTGTGCAAGTCCCAGCCTGCCGTCCTCCCTCTGTTCCCTCCACCCCCACAGAAGGGCTGAGGGGAAGCGACTGGGGGTGACCACTGGCAGGGGAGAGTGCCCCCTGCTGCAGGCATACAGCGGTGGGTACACAGCTCCTCCAGGGAGGGGCGCCTGATCCAACTCTCCCCGCTGCTATTTACCAGAAGCTAAAAATAACCCAAGAGTGACAGGGAGATGGGGCCCATTTGTAATTTAAATAGCAACAGGATAAAGCAAGGAGCTGCAAGAGATCACATTCTGTCCTGAATTAAAAATGCAAAAACCAGGGGCAGAAAGCTGAGCTGGAGCTGGAGGAGGGGGCCCGCTGCCAGAGGAAGCTGGAAGCGGGGAGTTCTATCCATTTTTCTTCCTTTGGGAAGGGCGGGGGCCAGGCGCAGCCCAGAAGTCCTTCCCCCACCGGGACCTGAGGTTCCTACTGACAAGTGAGTCAAAGGCCGAGGAGGACAGTGCCCGGAAGTGGGGCCGGGCTCGTCCTGAAGTCAGCAGGATAGGGGTTGGGATCCCAGAGAGAGGATCTTATCTACCCTCTTTTTTTTTTTTTTTTTTTTTTTTTTTTTTTTGAGGGCAGTGTCACTGGCCCTCATATGTGGGACCGAACCAGGGCCGCTGGCTTCCCAAGGAAGCGCTTAACCACCGCGCCACTCGGCCGGCCCTTATCTACCCTCTTTTGACATAGGGTTCTTGGGACATACTCCCCAGCAGCTCATGCCCCCACCACCTGCACCAGGGTGGACACAAGCCATATTGGCATTTCCATAGAAGCTGGGAGGACCAGTTAAAGCAGAAGCATTTGAACAGATTCTTCTCTATTGTGCTGCTGAGAATTCAACCCATGGGTCAGGCAACAGGAAGTCTGGATGGGAGTCTTACTTTTGCCTCAGTTGGTGCAATTTCAGAGCAGAGCATTCAGAGTGTGTCGCCTCCCTGCCTCCCACGAGTCCAGGTCCCCAAAACAAGGGTTAGCACAGGCTGAAGAAGACCTCTCTTCAAAGATACACAGAGGGGGCTGGGAAGGCATTGGGACTAAATATGCCTTCTGCTGGGCTCCGCTGGGCTTGACTAGTGCCCTACAAATATTTGGGGAAGGAAGACTAAGTAGGGTGCATAGAAAGAGGTGGGGATTTGAGGGCTGCTGGGTAGCATTTACAGATGAGAAACTGAGCCTCAGAGAAGTTAAGCAATTTGCTGAGGTCACACAGCCAGTAATGGGTACAGCTGGGATCCAGCTCAAATGGGTTTGACTCCAAAGCCTTTTTTACTCTGTCAGCCTTCCCAGGGCCTGGACTTTTATTCTTAAAGATCTTTTCTTTTGGATCTGTTCTAAGTGCACATATTACAGGGAGGGACAATAGAACAGAGGGTGTGGTTCTGCCTGCGGTTGGGGCTAATCGGGGCTTATGAGCCAACAGATAGACCTGAGAGGTTTGGAGGGCAGGAGGCCTGCTTATCCTGCCCTGGGGGCTTGGTGCTAAATCCAGGCTGGAGGAAGCCAAAGGCTCTTTAGGGCAAATCCAGCTTACCCGGAGTGAGGGGAGAGCCCCCCAGGCTCCTCTCAGCTCCAGCCTGGGGACCCCGGAAGTGCCAAAGGACAATTTCCAAGGGAGATCGTGGTTTGAGGGACCACCTTTGACCTCTGAGCTCCCACAACTCTTGCCCCAATGGAACGGAATCACCAGCCCCTCCTCCTGTTTCTTCCTGCTCATGACTTTAATGAGGCTGCCAGAAGGAGCCTCATCAAATTTTCATCCATCAATAACCAGTGGCACCTGCAGGTACCTCTGTCACCTCTGTGGGGACAGAGGCCGAGCACCTAGGTGCTCTTAGGCTCTGGGTTGCCTCCAAGGGCTTCAGCAGCTACCTGGATCACAGACTTAGCTGCTAGGGAGGGACTTGGACTTAAAAAATCCCACATGCCTCACCACAGCCACTCAGGCAAACAGGAAGCCAGTTCCCCTCCCTCTGCTCAGCTTATTGGAAACCCACATTCAGCTAATTTCAACTTCCATAGGAAGTTACTGCCCACATACTTGCACCCAGCACGGAGCTGGGAGCAATATAGAGTTCAAGAATCCTGTAAGGAGATAAAACTAATATACTCTAAAGGTCACATGATATAGGAATATTGTTGGGAAAAAAATGTCAGAGATAAATCAGTGTGGTGGGAGTGCTGGCTCTGGGGCAGCATTTGCCACTTAGTAAGGTATGTATAAAATATTTGTCAAGCGAATAAATGAGTGAAAACCTACAGATCAGGGAAGGTGATTCAAATGAAACTGTGAGAACTAAATGAGATTTCAGAAATCACCTGGTTCATCATTTAACCCAGAGATGTGAAGCAACTTGTCCAGAGTCACACAGCAAGGGCTGAAGTTTGAACCAGTGGACTCTAGTCTGGGCCTCTTTCCACCCCTCCACTTTTGATTTTTGGGCTGTGGTTTTGAAAAATGGAGATTTTGATTGGCCAAACATTATGGGCATACAGAGCAAGGAGAGCAGCTTAGGCAGAATGGAATAGCAGGGGTGAGGGTACATATTAAAGGAAGTGTGAAAAAAGAGGGAAGAAATGTTTATTGAGCACCTACTGTGAGGCAAGCACCAGCCTGGTGTGAGCTGAGAGAAAATCTCCGCAGGGAAAGCCTGGGCAAAGAGGCAAGAGAGAAAAGAACCAGAACATAAGGAGCCTTGAAGGTCAGGCCAAGGAGGCCGGCTTGGCTGGTTTTGGGAGCAGAGGCTGTCCAGACCGTGGTTTGAGTGTTTGGTGCCCTGGTACATTTCTTTTCCCCAGCTCCCACTTGCTCATCCAGGCCACAGAAAATAGAACACTTCACCCTCTGGGGCCTCAACAAAGCCCAGAATAATTTTCTTACCCAGATTCCTCTTCCTGTGCGTATCTGGATGGATTCTGAGGGGTCCCTAGCTCCCCAGTGCTGGCACATCTTGTCCTAGGGAACTGCCAAGGGCATCCTCTCCAGCCCTGTGCACCTGTCCCTTCCAGCCTTGTCCTCCCCACCCCACCTGGAAAGTACTGACAGCTTGAAGGAGTACAAGCCCAAGGGAACCCTGGTCCCACAGTCAGGACTGCTCTGCTTCTCAGAGCTTCCAGCCTGCCCCACTTCCCCTCCAGGAGCCACATTTCCTGCTCTCTGCTGCTCCAGGGCTGCCAGAAGCCTCAGATGGAAAACAAGCCCAGCCCCATTTCCTCTGTTTAACTGCTCAAACTGCTTGCAGAATCCCTGGGAGAGCAGCACAGGGCCCTGCAACAACCTCCTTCTAGAAGAGTCCTTGGCTTGGCTGGCAGAACCTCTGACAGGCTACAGCATACAGGACTTGCCTTGAAGGATTCAGAGATGATGGGTTGGTGGGAGAGCTGATGGAAAAGGGGGTGCCAAGGCTCAGGGGCATCACCTGGCCATGTCCCCAGCCCTAGAAGGGTGATGCGATGTCTTATTTAAGGGCACAGATTCTTACTTCCTTCACTTACCAGCTGGGTGACCTTGGACAAATGAGCTTAGCAGTTCTGTACCTCAGTTTCCCATATGTAAAAAGAAAATAACAGGATCTACTGCATAGAGTTATTACAAGGATCCAAAGATTTCTGGCACAAAGGTATCCAAGAAATATTAGCTATTGTTTTGTGATTACTCAGTACTAATCATTCCTTACATAGCATGATTTATTAAACAAATATTTATTGAGAAAGATTACATTCCAGTCATGAGGGACACAAGAACCCCATATGGAGGTTTCTAAGGGCTAGGATGGTATCATGTGTATTCCTGTGTCTGCAGGTTCTGCAGCATAAATGTTGATTGAACTGAACTGACACCATTTCTGTCCTCGAGAAATTTACAGCTTTCCTGGGGTAACAAATATATAGAGCTCAAAAAACAAAAAACAAACAAAAAGACTAATTATAGAGCAGTGTGATTAAAGAGTACCGAAGGGGGCCGGCCAAGTGGCAAGGTGGTTAGGTGCTGGCTTGGGAAGCCAGCGGCCCCCATTCGGGTCCCACTGAAGGACAGTACGATTTCCATCCTACCACCAACCTTAATAATAAAGATAAGTGTGTGCCTTACTATGTATTTGCCAAATCTTCATGATGGCCTCAAAGTCCAACACAGTGTAGCCTATGAGTTAGGGCCCTGCTTCCTTCCTCACTATTATATAGTCTGATGCATAGCAGGCAGTCAATAAATATTTATTGAATGATTTCATTTATAAACCCTTTCACCTCTTATTTAATTCTCATGAAACTCCATGAGCTCAGTTATTACTATTGCCCCCCTCTCATTTTACAGATACGAAAACTGAGGCTCACAAAACTCCCTGGCACACATATTCATTGGTTTATCTGTTTATGTCCTACCTTATTCCAGAAAGGTTTAAGGTGACTCAGAGAGGTAAACTTCTCTGACCTGATCCAGGTCGCACAGCTGGTAAGTGTCAGAAACAGGACATGACCCACATCTTCTAGCTCCATTCTGGCTTCTCTTTCCACTCTCCCATTGTCCCATGTGCCTGACCCTTGTTAGATGGTGTGATGCTCAGAGAGGTGTTAAGGAGAGAGAGCTGTGTGTGGGCTGAGCACCATGCCCCCCCACCCCCCACCATGTACTCAGTAGTTGTGATGAAGTGGGAGACCTAAGCTGGACTGAGAGGTGAAGATTGGAGAGGTTAAGTGGAGAGGAAGGCCAGGCTGGGTCCAAGGTTCGGAGTCCAGCCCAAGCAGGCCTGGTCGCTGCCTAGCAGCCTCTTATTCTTGGGGCTGTCTCCTGGCTGCTGGTCTGGGCTTGTTCTCACCTGCCTCTTGCTCTCCTGTGCAGCTCCTCTTCCCAGCAGCCTCCTTCCCCAGCCAGCAGAAGGCGCCTAAGAGGACTGTGGTCCTCTACTGGGGCAGTCAGCGGCCTCTCACAGGCCGCCCCCCCCCCCTTGGTCAGGAAGTGCCAAAAGAGGAAGAGAGTCGCCGGCAGGATGAGCGTACTGGGGGCTGGTCACAGAACCCGGTGAGGCTGCGATGAGGCCACAGCTCTGGGCCCCGCGGAGGCGGTGGGGACGGAAGAAGGGGAGCAGCCTGGGGCACTGAGGCAGATGTGGCGCTACCGCTCCTGGGACGTGCCACAGATCCCAGCCGAGAACCCCCAGACACAGTAGGTACTCGGAGTGGCCTGGGAATGGGTGCCTCCAGCCCTTTGTGAGGCTTTTCTTTGGGATGGGAGATTGTGGCAGAAGTGGGGTTACCCACTCATTGTCCAGCATCTCTACAGAGGCTCAGAAAAAGACAAAGTGGTTCTTGGCAAGGTGAGGGGAGCTCTGATGTTTGAATTGTTGGGGTATAGTATGGTGGAGGGCTGAATTCACAGGAGGCTCAGAGTTGAGGGCACTAACAGCAAGGGAATCTGGGAAGAGGAGACACCACCACCCCCTCACTCCCCACATCCCCACACCCCCACCTGGGATGTGGCCTTCGATGCTATAAGGCCTTGTGCAAACTCAGTGGGAACTTTAGCTGCCTCCAGCCTCCTCCCTCAGAGCTTGGTGTCAGAACCACTGGAAAACTTCCCCAAAGAGGCCCAGTGCAGCCCAGGAAGACAGTGTCAGGCCCACTTGGGGATTTCACTGATGTCCTCCTGGCCATCCTGGTACCTACTGCTACCTTCCCTAGTCAGACCTCCATCCACAGAAAACTTTAAGGAAGCTGGAAGAAGGTTCTGAGCTTCTGGGTGCTGGCTATTTCTCAAAACCACAGGCTTACCCAGAGGTCACAACCCCCACCCTTTGCTATATGTGGCTGGCTAAGGCTGGAAAACTGGGCTGCCAGAACCCCAGAGGAGAAGGTGAAAGTGAAGATGACACAGGATGTGGCTTTTCAGAGAGGAGCACTAAGAGAATCAGTGGGCAGCTGATGTGGGCATCAGGGTGGCAGGGTTCTGGAGGGAGTAGACCATGCTTCCCGACCAACCTTAGTCAGCCCTGCAGAGGCTATCACAGACTGCCCGAGCTGCTGGTTCCCAAGCATGTGTGCTGGCTGTACCACCACAGGCGACTGCCCTCATTCCAGTTGCTTTCCTTATCTTTAGAGGGGACAACCTCTGCTGCCCTTGGAATGTGTGTGTGTGTGTGTGTGTGTGTGTCTGCGAGGCCTATTTCTGGTGGGTGATATGTATGTAAGAGGGATGTGGCAACGTGTAACCATTGTCCTGGGGGTATTTGTGTATGGGAGAAAGCCATGTATGTTCTATGTGGCTGTGTATGTTGGTGAATGAGTATGCTCCTTGTGTGTATGTATCTGTGAGTGTGTAAGAAATGTACAGGTGGTTCCTGTAGCGTAAGAGAGCTGCAGGTTTCTTTGGATATTGTGTTGGGGAAATGCTATTTGTTAGGAGTGTGCAAAAAGGTTGGACACTATGAATAGCTGTGGAAAGATGCATTTATATGAGAAACGTGTATGTTCTTTGTGGGTGCATGAGAGGGTCGCTTCGGTGTGAGAGATGTTGGTCCTGGTACATATTTCTGAGTGTGAGAGGCTGAGGTGGAAATTGTTCATTTGAGTAATAAATGAGCATAGTTGTGTGAGAGGCGTCTTTGCTCTGTGTGTATGGGGAGCACGGTGTGACTTTTGTGCCCGTGGGTATGCTTTAGGAGGGCCAAAGCGGTAAGGGCTGGTCATTGTATGAATGGTGGTGAGCCAGCACTAGGTGTGCGAGAGAGGTGTCTATTCCGTGTGGCAGCCGCCCTCGCGGGTGTTCACGAGTGACCAGGTAGGCTGTTTGGTGAGGGACTCAAAGGGAGGAAAATATTGTGTCTGCCTGTGCGAGCGCAGGGCCATCTGTGTCAGGCGGGAGATGTGTAGCTTCCCGGCGGACCAGCCCAGGCTTGGGGGCGGGGCCTCGGGAGCCTCGCCCCCTGGGCCCCGCCCCCTCAGGGAAGCCGCGGCTGAGTGCTGAGCTGCGGGCTGTCGGCAGAGGGCGCTGCGGGCCGGGGCCGCCGCCCAGCCGAGGGGGCGTGCTCGGCGGCGGGCAGGCAGCGGCGCGGCCAGCTATGCGGGGTCCTGCTGCCGCGGCCGGCGGCACTTCCTGGAGCGGTGGCGGCCGTTTCCCCGGCAGCTGGGCGTGGGGCGCGGGGCCGCGCGGCGCGGGGCGAGCAGCAGGAGCGCGCGCCATGGCCGCGGCGGGCGGCGCCGAGCCGGTGTGCTGAGCCCCGGCCGCCGGCGCGGCATGGGCGTCTCCCGCGGGCCCGCCGCCGGCCGGGGCTAGGGCCGGATGGAGCCGCCGCGGGACGGCAGCCCCGGGGCCCGGAGCAGCGACTCCGAGTCGGCCTCCGCCTCGTCCAGCGGCTCCGAGCGCGACGCAGGTCCCGAGCCGGACAAGGCTCCGCGGCGCCTCAGCAAGCGGCGCTTCCCAGGGCTCCGGCTCTTCGGGCACAGGTGAGCGGGGCGGGCGCCCTCGGCCAGCTGGGTGCTGGGTGCCGGGTGCCGATGCCGAGCTCGGCCACCTGGGTGCTGGGTGCTGGGTGCCGAGCGGCGGTCCCCCCGGGCGCCCGCCCGACGCCAGGAGGCACCCCTCGGCCACCTGGGTGCTGGGTGCTGGGTGCCGATGCCGAGCTCGGCCACCTGGGTGCTGGGTGCCGAGCGGCGGTCCCCCCCTGGCGCCCGCCCGACGCCAGGAGGCACCCCTCGGCCACCTGGGTGCTGGGTGCCGGGTGCCGATGTCGAGCTCGGCCACCTGGGTGCTGGGTGCTGGGTGCCGATGCCGAGCTCGGCCACCTGGGTGCTGGGTGCTGATGCCGAGGGGCGATCTCCCCCGGGCGCCCGCCCGACGCCAGGAGGCACCCCTCGGCCACCTGGGTGCTGGGTGCCGATGCCGAGCCCCCGCCTGTCACCGCGTGCGGGCCCTGCCCTGGCACCGGCGGCCTGGCGCACCTGCCGTGCGGCCCCGGGGCGGCCTGGCGTCCAGCTCCCCGGCAGGGACACAGCGGCAGCAGCAGGCAGGGCTCCGTGGCGGGGCGCTCGTCCCTCCTTGGCACTGACGGAACAAGGTCCGCTCGCCGCCCCCCCGGACCTCGGTGGGGCCCGGTTGGCTGCCTACCCCCCGCCGCATGGCATCTGCAGAATGGCCCCGCTGGTGCTCTCAGGACACACGCCTGTCCCGGAGCACGAATCGCTGATATAATCGCTCAGCATGTTCCGCCTCTCCGTACGATGAGGAGTGCTGGCCCCTGTCCTACGGTGCTCCTAATTAACAGGGACACCCCAGCCTCTGTGTCTTCTAGGCAGGAGGCGTCCCAACCCCCTACCGCCTCCCAGCCCTTCCCTTGTTGGGAAAGGGGTGGTGTGGGCTGCAGTCTGAAATTGGTGCTGACTGCTCAGGCTGCATCTTGCCCCCTTCCCCCCCAGCACGCCAAATGTCACCATCTTGTGCCTGTGACAGGGCTCTGACCAGGACCCTGGTGAGGACGTGGGGGAGGCTGTGGAAAGACTGAGTGCAGGCGGCTCAGGGCATGGGCGCTGCATGGGCTGGGAGCCGCTTCCTGCCACTGCAGCCCTGGTGTAAGGTGAGGGAAGGTGGAGCCCATGAGCAACCCCACTGGGCTCCTTGGACTCTCTCCTGGCCGCCCCCTGCCCTGCTCCAGCGGCGGAGGAGCTTGCAGCCAGCCAGTCAGCTAAGGACCCCAGAACCAACTCAGACTGGACTCTGACCACTTGGGAGCCTGCCCAAGGCCTCCCTCTCACTTTTCTCCAGTTGCCCAGGCTTTGTGGCATTTGGCCCCTCAGAGCTTTACCTTGTCCCTTCCCAAGGTAGACTTTACCGCCAATAATGTGGGCGGTTTTGTCGGTTGGCTTTCCTGTAATGCTGACCTGTGCCCTCTGCCTGCTTTGCCCTAACCAGGGTGCTGCTCTTTGCACCTACACGAACACAATGCCAAGCACACCCAGAGATCTGAGTCCTCACGCTGGCAGATGGAGCTCCGTAGGCTCTTGTGAGCCACGTGGCCTTCAGTGTCCTATAAAACAGGGCTGGGAGCAAATCTTCCAGTACCTCTGTTTTGTCACCCACAGCCCTGCAAGATGGAACAGTTTACACGCAGCTCCGCAGGATGTAGCCTCCAGTGTTCACAGGCTTCGGAGGGCGAGGGAGGGGCTCCACCAGAGGCTTCCTGTCTCTGCCCACAGGGTACCAAGTGTTGGGCCATGCTGACCTGTGGCTGTGCCTCCTCTGAAAGGCACTGGCTTGTGCCTGTAGGTACGAACCTCAGGCACATTGAGGAGGAAGAATAAGAAACAAGAGAACCAACAAGTACCTTTACATAATTCTCTGAATGAGCAGGATACGCGTTATTTTCTCCATTTTTATAGATGACAAAAACACAGGCTCCAAACACAAGAGTTTGCCCAGAGTCACGTAACAAGTAAGAGGCAGAGACAGAGTTTGAACTCTATAGTCTGATGCCAAAGCCCACATCCCTGTCTCTATACCAGCTTCCCAAACAGAACATTACAATGACCTGTGGAGCTTTAGGAATACAGATTCCTAGATCTTACCCTTGGCATGTGTGACTCATCAGGCCTGGAGGTGGGGCTGGATGTTTTCTACAGCTTCCCAAATGTTTCTAACGTGCTACCAAGTTTACGAACCACAGTATTACATCACTCTGGGGATGCTAAGTGATTCAATAGGGTGCTTAATGAGAAGAAAAGCAAACAGCATCTCTGGAAGCATGTAAGGAGTGGCCCTTGTGTAGTAACCCTGTGCTGGGGCAGTGGGGCATTCAGAAATGAATATATTTGGAAAGCCCAGTAGACTCAGGGAGAGGACAATGCCGGGGAAAAGATTTTTCCCCTGACGGGCCGGGAGCTCAGAGAATCCGATGCCCATTGGGGCCGACTTCCTGCCCCTTGGTTTGATTGGAGGGAGTGGGGACAAACATTTGGATCAGCGCGCCTGCCCTGGGCACTGCCCCTTTAATGCTGTTTATTTGGCCCTGCCACCTTTCCTGGTTGCCAGTCTCAGGTAAAAGCCCCCAGTGCTCCAGTTGAAACCAACCCTCCATCTTTCCCCCAGGCTCCGTGTTTGTTCTTAACCTGGCTCTTGCTTCTCGTTGGGTGTTGGCCCTCGGCGGTTCCCCCACCCTGCTCCCCTCCCCTCCGCACCTCAGACCCTGGGGCTGAGGGTCCTGATGAGTGAATGGACAGTGGCTGGAAGAGAGCATCAGGATAACATAGGTTGATGGTGGCGGCTGAGGCCGTGTTGAGAACTCTTATCACTGGCTCAGCGATAGAGCTCTGTAATCAATTAGCATTCTCTGCCTTGAGCCTGAGGTAATGATGGTCCCTGGGTATCGTGTTTGCCTCCCTGGTCCAGTCAGGTAGAACAGCCTCTGAACAGCAGCCTCTTTGCCATCTTCCTTAAGAGGCTTTTTCTTAAAGCCCACCTCAGCCCCCCACAACTGGCTTTACCCTCTTGGAATCAGGGGAGCAGTTTGCCTTCTCCTGATTTTTAGTCTGGTAAGACACAAAGGTGAGTCGTGATTCTCCCCAGCTCCATTCCGCCTCAGCTGCTCTTGCCCGGGAACCATCAGCCCCCTCCTGCAGGAGGTTGTATAGGCCCTGCCCTATCCCACATCGTCCGGCTTTTCCTCTGTCCTTACCATTCAGATTCTATTGGCCTAAGGAGTCGTCAGTCAGGAGTGGAGGGATGTTGACTCTGTCTCCTCCTCCTCTTCCAGGGCCCATCAGGAGGGAAGACTCGCTTATCCTTTGGCTGTGTCCTGGTATCCTTACCCTTGGCAGGTCACACAGCTTGTGGATTAGCTGGTTTTACACTCCAGGGGCATCAGAAATTCCCTGGCACTTTACACATCTAGACATAAGGTGCCTTAGCCTGCAGAGCCCCTGGGAGCCTGAGGGCTGGCTCTGCCATCCCTGCCCTTCATCAGTGCTCAAAGTCGTTAGTTCCCAGAGGGCAGGAAATGCGCCTGTGGAACAAGTTTGAGACAATAGGTCCCATTTAGAGGTGATACCACAGGGCCCCAAGGAAGCATGGTCCCAAAGTCCAGGCTGGCAGAGGGTGCCCACTAGGCAGCCTCAGCAAAAGCAGTCCCGATTTGGGTTGCTTTTGCAATGATTGGGAGGGATGTGTTGAGGGATGCTCAGAGACAAGAATCCCTGTCCATGGTGCCGGGATATCTGGCACAGAAGGAGCCTCTTTGAGTGGTTTGTCTTGCGCAGGCAAAAACTGGGAGCAGCCCAGGTGGCCAAAGGAGGTGGGTGCAAGACAGTCTCTCTGGGTGTCCGCCTGTTTCAGAAGAAAAAGGTACATCAGTGGGCTGAGCTGTGCATCAGTTCTCCCAACTCGGCCTGCTCCTCAAACAACGTCATATGCCAACTGTATGCCAATGTGGAGCTGACCAAGGTCCGGTAGTGTAGGACTCGCTCGGTCTTCCCTCTGCTGCCACACACTCAGCAGAGCCTCTGGCTTACAGGTCCCTGAGGAGATGGGTAACTCTTGTCATTGTCTCCCTGGAAAATTTCATACGCTGGGAAGATCAACTTTCAGGATGCAGAGCCACTAAGGACTCTCAAGTTGGCAAAAGAGAGCACGAGAGTGGGTTCTTAGGCAGGGACAGAGGCAGGACTGAGTGACCCTAGTCAGAAAAAGGCTAGGCTCCCTGGGCAGCTGGAGGTGGGGAGGGAGAGAAACAGGCCTGCCCCCCTGGGCTTCCTGGAGCCCTCTCCAATTCTCCAGTCACCACCCAAGCAGAGGAGGAGGCGAGTGGGTACAGTATCCCTGAGGCTTGGCCTGTGCTGGATCCTAGGAGAAGCAGAGCTTGGGTCCCTGTACCCCCACAAAGGCAAGAGAGAGTTTCAAGGTCCAGAAGCTGATGAGGGAACTTGCCTGCAGTATCCTAGACTGACACAAGGGGGCGACAGCCACCACTGTGGGGAGGGCAGGGGAGGAAAGATTCTTCCTGCTAGTCTCCTTGCACCAAGGACCTGCCCTGGGTGGACACATAGACGCCTCCTGCTGGTGAGTTACCTGATACTCTGGCTGCCAGGGGTGGAGCCAGGCAGACTGGCAGAAGGCAGGCTGAGCGTGGGCCGCCACATCGCCAGTCCCAACCCCTCCTCCTCCCTGAAGATTGAGGCCTAGTGGGGTGGCCTTGACTGGGCGAAGTTCTCAGGGCTAGCTAGGGGGTTATCTGGGACTCCAATACTGGTCCCCGAACTCCAGGGTCATGTCAGTTTGTACCATATCACAGGTGCCCCAAAGCCTTCCCAGCTTTCTGCAAAATTCTTATCTGGCACCTTTCAACCTGCCCTCCACCTCTCCTCCTGGAGGCTGCTGCTGCCATCTGAGCAGTTCTCTAAGTCAGCATGGGGCAGCAGGCAGTGGGGGGCAGTGTGGGTAAGAAGGGGCAACTGCTGTACCTGCTTCTAGGCTCATCAGCTCCCCTTGTTCCTGGGTGGGAATAGCAGGGTGCACTTCTGGGTGGTACCAGGCACTCATTTCTTGCTCCCCTGAATTGCTGCTTCTGTGGGTCAGCCCCACCCCCAGCACAGGGCCTGGCTGGCTCTCACTTGGTTAGAGGTAGGAGCCTTGGAAGGCCATTTCAAAGCAGTGACCAAATGCCCTTGAAGAGCTATCATTTTGCCGTCGTTTCTTTTTGTCTCCTTCCTTGGCTGAGACACCAGAAACAAGGTTAGGTGATGGAGAGCAGGTTTAAGTGAGACCAAGGGCTCTGTGGCCTAGGAGAGGAGGAGGAGGCTGAGATGGGCCCCCCACCCCCTACATCCAGGTGAGTGATGTGCCAGCTCATCTTGCTCTGGCAATTAATAGTTGCCAGTAGCTTATAAATCCATCGATTACATGTAATCAGAACAACCTTGTACGTAGCTGGTTTTATTCCCATTTTACAGATGAGAAACCAAGGCTCAGAGAGGTCAGGGGCATGACCCAGGAGCTCACAGCTCTCACTGAAGCCCAAGGATCTTTTCACAACAGCAGGCTGCCCTACTTACTAGAACTCTTTTCTTCCATTCTTTTTTTTTCCCATCCCCAAGCTGGTGGAGCCTGAGAAGGGGTTTGAGGGCTCCATGAAATTGAGGGAGATTTTTGTGTCATGTGAGAATGGAGTAAGACCCGTGAAGTGGCAGAGCATCCTCCAGGACCCTAACTTCAGGGGGAACAAGGCTGGGCTAGGGAGACCCTTGAGGAGGGAGACGGGAGTTGCAGGCAGGTTGTCATGTGGCTCCCTGGCTGGGTCTGGAGTGGACAGGCAAGTCTGTGACCTTCTATCATGCTTTCAAAGTACAGGGGACAAAAGATTCACTGGACGTGTTTAAAGGAGCCCCTGCTGTCACCCTGGGCTCAGTGGGTGGCCTGTGGGCCGGGACAGGCGCTTAGGAGGAGAGCACAGCACACTGGCCCTGGTTCAGACCAGCACCTCATGGGGAGAGGTCTGAAGAGAGGGGGAAGGCCCTAGAGCCCTCCCCCTCCACCTCCCAGGGCCTCCTCCCCCTTGCTCCTGGCACAGCACCAAGTCAGAGCCCCCACGTAGAGGCCTCTCCCCTGGCAGGGCTGCGCCCAATCATAGCACATGCCAAAATAGCTGTCTGGGAGCCTGGGCCTGCGTGCCCACGCCCCACATCTCAGGCTAACAGCTTGCTTGTCTCTCCGCCCCCTTCCCCAGCTTGCTGACATTTTACTGAGGCGGGGGTGGTTGTGAAAGGGGGCAAGCTGGTTCCTGCTCCCCAGCCCACACAGACACACCGCTGACACAGCCTGCTACCCGTTCATCCTCCTTTGGAAAGCATCCTTTAGGTGGAGACCTTCCTCGGGGCCCCGCAGACATGGGGTTCCTACTATGAGACAGTGTGAGGAACACACTTGGGGTTCCATGCCATTCATGGAAGACCCAGGGCAACCTGAGAGAACTATTGTCCCTCTGGGAATCTTTTTTAAAAAATTATTTAAGAACATTTTTAAAAACATTAAATATTTTACAATTAGAAAAGTATACAGTATCAGGTCACCCCACCCCTTAGCTTGCTCAGATCTTACCATCATGGCATATTTGCTGTAGGCAGACCTGGATTCCCCATGCCTCCCGCCCCAGAGGAAACCACAACCCTGACTCCAGTGTTCGTATTCGCATTCCTGTTCTATGATTTTTTCCTGCATAGGGATGCGTGCATGGCAACATACAGTACCATTTTGTATGGTTTTTGCATTTGATTTAAGTAATGTTCTGTTCGTGTTCCGAGTCTAGGTTGTTTCCATCCATATGGTTTGGGACGTTTAACCATCGTGAAACACGCGCTCTAGTGAGCCCGTTGTAACTGCCAGGTACTGCTCCTTTCTGTGACGGCACAGCACCTTATTTTGCCCTTTTGCCCGGTATGCTGTCGATGGCCGTTGTTGGCAGTTTTTCGCCCTTGTAAGCCAAATCCTTCAGAGACCGTCCCGGCGCACATCGCCTTGTGCGTTCTCCCCGCCAGTTGGTTACAGACAGGGTGGCATATCTTCAGTGTATGTAGTTGCCAAATTGCAAAGTGCTGGTCCTCATTTTCAGGCCTCCAGAGTTTTCTTCTTTCTCCAAAGTTTTGGTAAGCTGAAGAATTGGTTACCACGAACAAACACATTCTCTTTTCAAGCTTCCATGAGGAAGACAAGTGGGGTGACCTCCACTTATCAGATGAGGAAACTGAGGCTCACACAGGGTAAGAGAGACTTAGCTTGAGATCATAAAACTGGTCAGAGGCAGAACCCGTCTGGATCTTTGAGTCCAGATCCTTGGAAAAGACCACTCAGAGAGATTTCAGGCACAGTTTCTACCTCAGAGGCAGGAAAAACCCTTGTGTGGGGTGCATAGAAGCTTGGGGGCAGGGTGGAGCCCCAGGGGCTGACAGCTGATTGTGAGGAGATCTTCTAGGGGGTGGAGAACGGAGCAACACTGTCAGAAGTTTCGGAGGGCGAGTTAAATTTTGAATGAGGGGTGAGAGGGACGGCTGCTTCTGGCAGATGGGGAATAGGAACCTGCTGCAGACACAGGAGAAGGCAACAAGAGGGCCTGGTCACAGGAGGAGAGGGACGTGGGGGCCAGCAGAGGGTTGGGAGACTCAGAGGGAGACATATCAGCATTCCCATCAGGGATCAGTCTCAGTGCCTCTGAGACACAAGAGCTCTGCCCAAACCAGCAGCTTGCCCACCCGCTGCTGGCAGGAAGGCCTCGGGAGCTAGCCAGCTGCTGGGTCAATGTGCCAGCCGGAAGCCCTGTGCTCTCAGCTTGATCCATGAGGCTGAGCCTGAACCATTCACTTTTTCCTCCATTCACTCTTCAAACTACTTCTGGCATTCCTAGCCTCTGGGGATGCAATTACAAGCAATAAATGGCCCCCAGGGGCTCACAGTCTGGTGGGGGATATAAAGTTGTAAACCAGCGCTGATGGCCCAGAATAACTAAGAGGGCCTGAGCTGGAGCGTGGGAGCAGCTAACCCTTTGGGAAAGGGGGCTGGGGAGAACTTTCCAGCAGAGCCGATGTCAGAGCCAATTCTGAAAAGATGAGAGGAAATATTGTAGATGAAGGCACATTCACTAAGCAGAAGAGAGGAACAGAGGAACGGTGTTGCAGGTCGAGAGACTACCAGGCGCCAAATGCACAGACACAAAGAAACCCACAGGTCTTGTTTGACAGAAGCAGCTAGAGGTTGGGGGGCGGGGGGAACAGGTGAGAGCTTGGACCTGGGGCAGACTCCTGGGTTGGAATCCCAACTCTGCCATTTACTAGCTGCATGACCACAGGCAAGTTATTTTTAATCTCTTTGTGCCTCAGTTTCCCCATCTGTAAAATGGGATAATACTATTTTTATGAAATTAAATGAGTTAATATTTGTAAAACTCTTAGAACAGTGTCTGGCACAGAGTCACTTATATATTTGTGAAATAAAATATAAAAAGTATGAAGGGGAGATGGGAAAGGAAGCTGAGGCCTGTAAGAGTGCTGGCCACAGGGCTTTGCATTTTGCTCAGCTGACAATAGAGAGTCAATCAAGGGTAAGTGGACGCTTTAGAACAAATTCTCAGCGCTGAGACGATGGCTTGGAGGGGAGGCTGTAAAAGAATGAGTCAGTTATTCATTCCACGAACAGCTCTCCAGGGCCTACCAGGAGCCAGACCCTGAGACCGGGACTCAGGACTTGAAGGAGAGACGGGATGTTTCAGCAAGTTCAGAGCTAGGGTCCTGGCCCGGGCCCCCAGGCGTCAGGCAGCCCCTCCTTTCCCCTCCTTGCCCACCACCCTCCTTCACATGGCCAGATCCTGCTGTCCAGGTTTCATAAGGAATGCCATGGAAAGACGGAGTGGCACTGGCACCCAGCCCAGAAAGGGGCTGTCACTCTTAGGGTTTTTGGAGAGAAGAGGAAGGTGGCTGTTAAAACAGAAGCTGTTGCCATCCCCTCACGCCCAACAAAGAGAAGTGGTCCGGGCCAGCCTGGGCCTTGTGGTCAGCCCTTGGGTGTGGTATCCAGGGTGGAGGAAGCCCTTCTCTTTCCTGACGGCGCTGGCTCCTCCCTGGAATTCCCTGTTCCTTCCTCCTGAGCTGGTCGGCAGTAAACACTGGACTCACTGCCAGGCACCCTGCTGGCCGTGCCCAGATGCACTAGGCCTGGCCCCTGGCCCCACAGGAGCCTGTGGTCTGGTAGGAGGGAGGAACGAGGCATAGGGATTGGAAAGCATCAGGACTTCCATGGCTCCAGTGGCAGAGGAGCTAACTGGGTTGTGTGAAGTTATCAGCGGGAGGTACGTATTCTTGGCTGGGGCAGCTGTGAGCAGGTGGGATTTTGATATGAGGTGGGGATCGGGGCCAGTATTGCAGGCAGAAGGTACGCCATGTGCAGGGACACAGCAGTGAGCCTGGGCACAGCAGAGAATAGGTTAGCTTAGTTAGAACCCAGGGTTTGTGTCAAGGCATAGGAGACCCTGTTAGGAGCCACCTGTGCCAGGCGGGAGGATTTGGAATTCATTCTGAATCAGTGGTTCCCGAAGTATGGTTGCGGGGTGGGGGGAGGAAGACACACGGCCAGACCCTTTCAGGGGATTGGTGAGATCAAAACTATTTTCATAATAATATTGTCAGAGCTTCCCTGGGATTGTACCCTTTTCACATGTTAATATTTGTACTAATGGTGCAAAAGCAATGGTGGGTAAAAGTGCTGGAACCTCAGCACAGATCAAGGCAGTGGACTCAACACAAACTAGTAGCCACTGTATTCTTCAGTCCATACTCAAAACAACAACAAAATGTAATAAAAAGTATTCATTTTATAAAGCCTAGATCTTTGAGTATATATCTTTTTAAATATTACATGTGACGTTTGTATACATAAGGTACTCCAAACTATGATGGGTGTCTTGAAAGAGCACTTTTGCAACTGAGTTGCAAGCTGTACTCGTCCCATTTTTTTTTTTTTTTTTTTTTTAAGGGCAGTGTCACTGGCCCTCATATGTGGGACCTGAACGGGGCCGCTGGCTTCCCAAGCCCCAGCACTTAACCACCGTTCCACTTGGCCGGCCCGCTCGTCCCTTTTTTTTTTTTTTTTTTTTTTAATTGGGGAATTGGTGGAGGGGAACAGCATTGGGGAATCGGGGAAAGGGAACAGACAAGTTGCTGTCTTCTTGTTCTTCAGTTTAGTTGCGGAGGATGTTGCTTCACTGTTGGTATCGTCATTGCGCTCTTCCCGGATGAGGCAGATCGGTCGCTGGCCTCTGGATATCGCTCACCGCGGCTATTGGCATCTCATGCTTGGCTGCCAGCCGCTCACGCTGGCTGTGGGCCACTCACTGTAGCCTATGGCAGCCCACTGCAGCCCACACCATCACCGGGGCTTGCACAGCCCAGCTCCAGGTGGAGCTGTTGTTAGCTGTAGAGGGCAGTGTCACTGGCCCTCATGTGGGATCCGAACCGGGGCCGCTGGCATCCCAAAACCAGTGCTTAACCAATGCGCCACTCGGCCGGCCCTCGTCCCTTTTTTTAAGGAACACCATTTAACTTGAAAGAACACCTCACAGACAAAACTTTTCTGACTTGGATATTTGGCAGACGTTTGCCCAAAATAAATGAAGTGAGCTTGTCACTTCAAAAACAGCCCCAGTGTTTGTTGCTAATAATAAAATTGGAGCTTTTGAGGGAAAATTAGAATTTTTGAAACTTTGTATCCACTATCTAGACGCTTACAGCTTCCCAGGACTTACGAGTTTTCTAATGAGATCAGTAGGGCTGTGAGCAAGTGTGATTTTTTCTGATGCTACATACTGCAATATGTCAGCATTTGGAACATCTGCATAACTTAGTAAACCAGTTTGATTTTCCAGTGACCTGTGCTTCATGTTAACAGAATTCAAAATGCAAAATAGACCTGTGAAAAGGTCATTTACCGGCATGGTTTCAGATTCTACATAGCCACTAACCTTTAAGAAACTACTACTTGTCCTATTTTGGTGCAGCAGCAAAGAAGAATATCCATGATTGCCTGAAAAGGCTATTAAAATACTCCTTCCTTTTCTCACTACATGTCAGTGTGAAGCAGAATTTTCTTCACATACTTCAACCAAAAAGATATGTCACAACAGAATGACGGCAGAGGCAGCTAAGAGAATCGAGCCACCTTCTATTGAGGCAGACATTAAAGAGATTTGCAGAAATTAAACCATGCCACCCGTCTCGCTATTTTTTTTGTTTTAGAAAATATAGTTTATTTTTCATGAAAGTATGTTATTTATATTAACAGGCAATCGGCTTGTTTTTAAATTAAAAAATATTGTAAACATTTCTCAGTTTTTGTTTTGTTTTTTTGTGTTTTTTGAGGGCAGTGCCACTGGCCCTCATATGTGGGACCGAACCGGGGCCGCTGGCTTCCCAGGCCAGCGCTTAACCACCACGCCACTCGGCCGGCCCTACATTTCTCAGTTTTAATTTCTAATATGGTAAATATTAATAGCTATAACCTGGATAAACAAAACCTTCTTGAGATCTTCAGTAGTTTTTAAGATTGTATAAAGGGGTCCTGGGACCAGGAAGTTTGGGAACTGTTATCTAGACCAGAGGGAGCCAGGAGTGTAATGAGGGGCAGGGGGAGGTGGGGGTGGCATTCTGGGCAGGATGGGTGTGACACGGGCTGGTGTCTCCTGGACACAAGCCAGGGCAGCTCTGATGGCCCCCATGGCAGGGCTGGGAGAGCCCAGAGCGGGAGTCCCAGCTCAGCCACTTCTGCCGGCCTCCATCGCCTCTGTGAGCCTCTGGTGGTTTAGCTAGGACCAGAATGCTGCCTGTGCACGGGAATTACAAGCCTCCTATCTGATAATGCTTGTGAAAAGTGCTTTGTAAGTTGTGAAACTCTCTATAGATGTTTATTTATGTGGTTATTTTGTCTGGAGCCAGTGGTTAGCTATTTTAGATGCTTTCCCCAGACCCCAGGAAACCTGTCCGGTGGGTGTGAGAAGGCGTTAGGTGGCCAGAGGGGGAGCGGGCCTGACCATCACTTCTCCTCCCCAGACCTTCCCCACACACACCCTCCCAGAGCTGAGGCAGGGGCTGCCCCATGTTGGGTACCAGGTGGAGGGAAGGTTAGTGGGCTGTCGCTCAGCTTGGCTCTGGGACCTTGGGAAGAGAAGCCAGGAGGCAAGGCTGGTGCATGTGGTGTGTGTACATGGGTGCGTGTGTGCGCTTGCCTGCCCACTGGCCTGCCTGTTTGCTGTAGGGCCTGGAGCCACCGCTGGGAGAGGAAGTGCAGTCGGTTACCAATCAGGTTATTTTCATAACGGCTGTCTCAGGCTGGGGGGAGGAGGGTGGCGAGGGGGAGGGGGCAGAGGAGCAGCCACGGCAGCTCGCTCTCCAAACTAGGACTTGCTCAGCCAGAGGCCGGCAGCCTGGAGCTCCAGCCTGCCCACGGGGACCCCAGCCCCCACCCGCTCGCCCACCTCCTGCCTGCAACCCTGCCTTCCAGATCAGGTCAAAGGGGGCTCCCCTACGCTTCCTTGCCTTCTGCTTCCTCCCTCCTGTATCTGTCTGGGTGGGTCTGGGGAGGGTGGTTGGGTTGGGCCCAGGCACCACCATCCCTAGGAGAGGCTTCTGAAGCTGATGGAAAAGGAAAGGCAAAGGGTAGGGGACCGCCCGCCCCAGCCAGGGCAGACCCAGTGCAGGTAAACAGCACTGGCCTGACCACCCTTTTCCCATGCAGGCCCATCTGCTCCCTGCTGGGTATTTTGGTTTGCTTGTTGTGTTGGGGTAGGCCGCACCTTAGTGACTAGAGATTGTGGGGAAGTTGGGACCCTGCTTCACCAGCCCCCAGGCAGGCTTCGCTGCCAGCTGTCCCTGCCTGGGAGCAGAGCAGCCAGATGTCTCTTCTGAGCAGCAGCCCCCTGGGGAGGCAGCTGCGGGCCCTTGCTCTGGAATTGCTGGGAGTGGAGTCCTGACCACAGCTTAGACTGGGAGCTCTGGCTGAATCCCATAGGCAGTCCTGTGCGAGCACCTCTGGAGGCAGAGCTGTCCCTGGGGGCCAGGCTTGGTACCAGGGGCAGAGGACATTCCTCACAGTGTGAGCAGACACGCAGGTGGCTCTGGCTGCCAGGCTGTGTTCCTCCTGAGGTGGGTGGTGGCCACCCTGGGTACTCCTGCTTCCCTTTCTGGGCTCCCACGCCCGCCATGGGCAAAGTCAAACCTCAGGAGATGGCACGATCCACATGCCTGGTGTCTGCTGTGGGTGTAGGGCCCCGCCAAGCCCTTACTTTCTGCCAGGTATCATAGCGTCAGGCACTTTATATCATCATCTCACCAGAACGCCCCTTATGCCAACCTTCTGAACTACGTGGTATCCCCGTTTTGCAGATGAGAACATTGCAACTCAGAATGTCAGTTCATCAACCCAGGAAAGCAATGGTAGATGCAGGATTTCAAAGCCTTTGGGCTTTTCCACTTGAAACTATTATAACATAGAGCGTGAGAGAGTCGGGGCTGGGAGATCAGGAGTCCTGTCCTTTCTAGCTGGCGCGCTCACGCTGCTTACCCCCACTGGCAGCTGCTGGAGCTCAGCTGCCCACCGCTACGCTCACGGCTGTTCATCTAGGGTACAGGTCCAGACCCTCGCATCCTTTGTCCTCCCTAGGCCCCCAACAGCCAGCTGGAGGTTGATGGGGCCCATGAGTTCTTTCCCATCCTGTCCCTCCCTGCCTGGTGTAACTGGCTTCCCCAGCCCCCCCCCCACACACACACACTAGGAGGCCGGGGTGCAGCCAGTGTGAGAACCCTGGGAGGCCTTCTCCAGTGACCTTTACGTATACTTCGAACTTTGTGGTATGTAGAAGGTGACAGAGTGTGCCGTGAGAACTGTTGCTCAGAGCTGCGTTGTGGGAAAAGGCCCCAGGTCCAGGCAGGGAAAAGGCTGGGACAGGCCTGAAGCTAGGCTGGGCCTCTGACCAGACCCAGGAGAAGCCTCAGCAGAGATAGGAAGTCAGGAGTCAGGCCATTGCTGACCAGAGGACAGCGGTTTCTATGGAGACCAGAGGAACAGGAAGCACAGCCACTGGGGGGAGGGGATGTTGGAAACACAGAGGCATGGGTGCCTAGCCCAAGAGCTTCTGATAAAAGGTCAAAGCAGCCTCTGTGGATAAATAAGGAAACCGAAGCCTGTGAAAGGACATTTTAGCACATGGTTGCACCCTGGCCTGGCCAGCTTTGCACCCCCTTGGAGTGACTGCACCGTCAGG
This sequence comes from Aselliscus stoliczkanus, assembly GCA_033961575.1. NCBI lineage: Eukaryota > Metazoa > Chordata > Mammalia > Chiroptera > Hipposideridae > Aselliscus > Aselliscus stoliczkanus. The sequence continues at coordinate 122,860,396 of CM066736.1, forward strand.
CAGCTGACGATACTCCTGGACAGATGTGGACTCGGGGCTGCTAGCAAAATATGGGCCAGAGCCCTGAGGGGGCACTTGTAAGCTGCCCCCATGTCTTGAGGCGGGGTGTGCTGGTGACCTCTTCCTCCTGGCCTCTCAGCAGTGTGGGTCTGGGGCAGCAGGCGGGGCCCAGCCCTCACCGCCACCCACAGAGCACCGGCAGCACCTCCCCCCACCACTGACTGTGGCCTTTTGTTTTCTGGGTGACACCGGGTGACTAATCTTCTCCAGGCTGGGCAGCTGTCACAGGGCAGCCTGACCAGATGGGCAGAGAAAGCTGACACCCTGGGGGAGTGCTGGCAAGCCAGTGCCCTGGCAGCAGTGGGCAGCTGGGCCTTCAGGCTCCTCTTCCTGGGTGCAGAGCATACCCCAAGTCAGGCAGACCAGGGTTCAGGTCCCAGTTCTGCCACTGACCTGCTGTGTTACGTTGGGCATATTACTGCACCTCTCTTAAGCCTCAGTTTTGTCAACTCTATAATGGTGCCCTTCATTCTTTTTACCTCACAGGGTTGTAGTGGGAATCAGATACGATGGTAAATGAAAGTGCTTAGCCCAGGGCCTGTCACATAGTAGGTGCTCAGTAAGTGGAACCGTTAGGGTTCTTATGGTCACCTTCCTTACCCATCCCACCCTAGTCCCAGCCTCATGGTCCAAGAGGAAAGACCCCACCTCATCCCTGGAGTACAGGCTTTGCCTTCAGGTGGACCCAGGTTCCAACACTGACTCTGAACTGACCAGCTGTGGACTTTGGGCAGGTTACTTCTTTGCACCTCAGTTTCCTATCAGGACCGTGGCATGAAATAGTACCCATTCTTTAGGGTTGCAATAATTTATCAAATACTGTCATGCGGGCACTCAGTAAATGTTAGCCGGGATGATACTGATTTTAGGAGGCAGGCAAGAGCTCACCTCCTGCCTTTTTCCCTGTCACGTGCAGGGCTGGGACTGGGACACACAGAGCAAGAGCTGGGCAGTCTCAAACCCTGCTTCCCCAGGCCTGGCTGCCTCCACTGCTCACTGACCACTGGAGCTCAGACGCCTCCCCCTCAGCACCCTGCACCCATCCAGGGCTCTAGCCTGACACTGCCTGCCCAGGAACCCTGGAGAGTAGCAAATCAAAGAGGCGGAGGCAGCGGGGGGAGGATAGGTAGGTAGGAGGAGTAGGCGCTGGATGTGCAGCCGGGGCCTGGCTCCTCGAGCCCATCACCATCCCCCACTGTTGGCCCAAGGCTCCCCCCACCACACCTCTCTGCTGCCAGGCCCTCAACAGGCAGAAGCTTTTCCCTGTCAACCTCAGGCTGGTGTCCCACGGCTGTGACTTGGACCTCCCTGTGGCTGTCAGGGCCAGGAGAGCACCTGAAGGAGGGACGCAGGCATCCGTGGGCACTCTGAGGTGCCGCCCCCCTAAACCATGCCAGGCGTCCCGCCCTTTTCCCACTGTTGGGGAGATAAAAGGGTGGAGGTGACCCCAGTGGCCTGTGAAGGTAAGGTGGCCCCAGTGGCCTGTGAAGGTAAGGTGGCAGGAGCAGGTGAGCTGGCGAAGGAAGGGAAACGAGTTTAGGACAGGTCACGGGGGAACGGTTTGAGCAAGGTTGGTCTCCAAGGGTCCTGCCTCCCTGGAGGCGGCTCAGGGCAGCTCACTATTTGGAATTGTGAGAGCTGGGGCTTCTAGCATTGGCCCCTAGGACAAGGCGCAGTTCACAGGCACCCTCAATGGCAGAGCTGGAATGGTTTTCCGATGTGACCCAATACTTTCACACATGGGATGGTGACCCTACTGTACCTCTTCAGAAGGGTGAGACAGAGCAGTCTAATTCCAGAAAAGCTCGTAGCTTCACCCCTCGGATATACAGACACGCGCACCCCAGAATCCAGGCCTTTCTCTTGGCTCGGGCCTCTTGTTGCTTCCTATACAAAGCCCCCCTGGGTGAAGACGGGGGGGGGGCGCTTCTCTCCCTGGGCAGCTGCCTCTCCAGGTCTCTGAGGGCCTTGTTTCCCCAGGGTCCTTTGATCCCTAAGAAGGCATGTGTCAGATTCTCTCGGTTTCTAGGTGCCACTCTCAGCCTGACCCTAAGAATGGGGCTGAGAGAGTCAGGGGTCTTTATCAAGACTGAGTTTCTTTTCAGAGAACCTTGTTTTATTACCATGGCTTGGTTTGTGCCATGTCCCAGGAGGGTACATCTAAACCTAAACTGCCCCATGTTGGTGGCAAAAAAAAAAAAAAAAAAAAAAGCCTTGCCTTGGGCCCTCAGTCTAGGCCAACTCCAAGCTGGAGCCCAGGACTCCAGACTTGCAGTCTCCTTTTTCTTTTCCATCAGCTTCAGGCAAAAGTCAAAGACCTTCAGGCCATGACTTTGTGGGTTATGGTGTCTGCACAGGGGACTCCGGGGTGGGTAGCTGGAAGCCCTCTCCTACATTACTCCTGGGGCAGCCTAGAGGTATAACTGGGCAGAGCACCAATGCTTCCAGCAGTGGTGACTGTGGGTTCCTTGGTCTCTGTGCCCAACAGCCCCCCGCCTGCCCCTGCATGGAGACTTTTTTTAGGAGACACTTCCAGCGAAAGGCCCCAAGTCCTGGAACGGGGCAGTGGCGGCCCAGCGGTGTGGGGCTGCCCACGGGCAAGGCGCGGCGCCGCTCCCCTGCAGGCCAGGCCTCTTCCTTGCTAACACAGAGGCGCCGCTCCAGCGCACAGCTCCAGGGCTGCCTCCTGGGCTGTGGGATGCGGTCCCTGGGCACCCGTCGCCGCCGATCCAGCACCGCGCCCCCCGCCTGCAACCCCCGCTTCACCGTGGATGAGGTGCCCATCCCACAGCCCGCCACTGTTCGGGCCCAGCTTCTGGGCCCACCCCTGCTGTTGACCAGCCTGGTGGGCATGAGTGAGGAGAAGGAGGAGGGGGTCCAAGAGGAGGATGTGACAGTTGCAGCATTGAGTGCCACCCAGCGAGGCGCCAAGAGACCAGGGCCAACCCCACCCCTGGGCACCCGGCCCTTGCTGCCCATGCCCCGTTGCCTGCGCCGAGCCTCCTCTCACCTGTTACCCGCTGACAGGGTGTATGACCACGCCCTCTGGGGCCTGCAGGGTTACTATCGGCGCCTCAGCCAGCAGTGGTCCTCAGGCCAGCACCCTGGCCCTGGGGGCGGAAGAGCCTCGGGCACCACAGCTGGCCCCAAGATGCCTGCCCGCGTGCGCCCGCTCTCCCGCAGGCGCCAGGTAGCCCTGCGGCGCAAGTCGGCGGGACCCCAGGCCTGGAGCGTCCTGCTTGCGTAGGTATAGCTGCGGCCAGCAGGGCGAGTGGTGCGGCCTCCAAGGGGGCTGGCCTAGACCAAGGGCCTTGAGGCTCTGCTTGGCCTGAGAGCACCCTGCATCGAAACAGCACACCCCAAAAGGGCTGTGAGGGGGCTGAGCCTCCTGCGGGGATACTCTCAGAGTCTTGGGCTGCTGTAAGGGGTCTTCTCCCCTCCCGATTGCTATCCCTATCTTGGCCTTGGGTTGAGGTCCCAGGTGAGGGGATGAGGAGGCGGAGTTTCCAAGTGCTCAGCCGGCCGGCCTCAGCTGTCTCCTTTTCTGTAGGAAAGCCATCACCAAGTCGGGCCTGCAGCACCTGGCACCGCCCCCGCCCGCTCTCGGGGCCCCGTGCAGCGAGCCAGAGCGGCAGATCCGGAGCACCGTGGACTGGAGTGTGAGTGGCTGGGCTCTGGGCCACGGCAGCAGTCGGGGGTGGAGGTAGTGTGGGCAGATGCGAGAGGAGCCCATGGGCCTACCGGGTCACGGCAGACCTCCTGGGGTGGCCATGTTTGAGCCAAGCCTTCAGTAGTGGGGACAATGGGAAAAACAGGATGGAGCAGAGTAGATAGCGGTGGCTGGAGCAAGTTTATCTTGGTGGAGAGGGTTGGTGGGTCAGGGCAGGGGCTGACTGGTGAGCTGGGTGGCGGGTGTGCACAAAGCATGTTCATCCCACGGTCTAGGAGTCTGCGACGTATGGGGAGCACATCTGGTTCGAGACCAACGTGTCGGGGGACTTCTGCTATGTTGGGGAGCAGTACTGTGTAGCTAAGATGCTGGTGAGTGAGCTGTGTGCGGCATGCTGCCCCCTGGTGGTGGGTCCGGGTCTAGGAGCCTGTAGGCCGACCCCTGCCGGCTGGAGGGCTGCAGCCCTTCCAGGGGAAGGTGGAGACAAGGCTGTTGCCCGAGTGCCCCTGCTGCGGGCTGCCCAAGGATGGTGAGAGGAATGGGAGCTGTGTCCTGATGCCAGGAGCCAATAGTGGGGGTTCCTGGTGCACACAGAGAGCAGCTGTGTGAGGCAGATACAAGGATTTCTCTGCCTGCCCTGGAGCAGCATCCGGGATGGAGTACCTGGTGCCTGACGGCCCTCTCTTTCCTACAGCAGAAATCAGTGTCCCGGAGAAAGTGTGCAGCCTGCAAGATCGTGGTGCACACCCCCTGCATTGAACAGCTGGAGAAGGTGAGCGTGGCTGCTCAGCCCTTCCTGCCCCTCCCCTGCAGGTGCTAAAGCCCTCATAGAGCACACACGTGTACATGTCTGCACATGCATAGTCATGCTATACAAGCATCGCCTGCCAGGGATACCCCAGTGTCTGTGGGGTGAAGAGCCAAGGACCCTGGAGCCGAAATGCCTGTGTTTGAATCCTGGCTCCCCGCTTTAGTAGCTGCTATATCCCCACTGCCCAGAACAAGCCTGGCACAGAGCGGGGTGTGTTGACTGTTAGTCGACAGGATGAATTAATGAATGATCCTGTGGGCCGGCCGAGTGGCTCAGTTGGTTAAGAGCTCGCTCAAGAGTGTGAGCTCTGAGCAACAGGGTTGCCAGTTGGATTCCCGGCCGGAGCTGAGCAGCTCCTGAACTGCCAACAAGTGGCAGGATGGCTCAGCTGGAAAAAAAAAAAAAAAAAAAAAGAATGATCCCATGGCACCATTTTATCAGTATCTAATCTAACAGAAGGGGGTATTGCCTTGCTGAAGCTTCATAACTCAGCTGTGACTGGCTACTGTGGAGACCTTCCCCAGAGTCAATTGTCCACAGTGTGTCTGCAGCCGGGGGCATGTCTGGGCCCCGTGCTTCTAGAGGGAGGTAGCAGGAATGCTGGGGAGGAGGGTCTAGGCAGAGGGTGGGAGGACTGCCATAGCCAGTCAAGGCTCCTCAGGAAGCAGAAACTCAGACTAGCATGCAGGGAAGTCTGTGGGACTAGGAATGGCACGCACACCGCTCCCCAGCGCCTGATGCATAGGATGAGGCTTCATGACCGCTAAGACTGAAGGGGACAGTTAGGAAAAGAGAAACAAATGCAGCCCCAGGTGTTATAGACCCATCACTACCCTCTAAAGTGAAAATCAAAACAGGGTCCCACAAATTAACTAGAGGTCTCCAGGGACCAGCCAGCATAAGTCTGCAGGCAAGGGCTGGGGTGCCTGCAGGTGCCTAGGTTGGGAGTGTTGGAGGTTGAGGAAAAATACAGGAGAAGGAAACCATGGTGCCATCCTGGTGGGGGAGGTGGACAGTGAACTCCCAGTCTCTCCCCACCCCCAAAATACTGGGCAGAGAAAAGGAAAGCTTCCTTCTGGCTGGTGGAGAGGAATGCAGGAGGGCTTCTGAAAGGAGGCTGTCATGTCTTCAGGGCTCCTGGGATGCTTTGTGCCTATCTCTCCCTACCTTGTGAGGATGACTCGGAGTGACCCTTTCCTGCAGGGGTTGGCCATATGCCTCACCCCAAAAGGAGGTTCTGACGTTTTGTGGTCACTGCAATTTTTCACAGATAAATTTCCGCTGTAAGCCATCCTTCCGTGAATCAGGTTCCAGGAACGTCCGTGAGGTAAGTGCCCAAGGTCGTTTCGGGGCAAGGAGACCCCGAGTGGACCTCTCTGCAGTGTCCCTCAACTGCCACCAGGGGGCTCAGCTCCTTCTCTGGGACCCAGGGAGGTGCAAGGGATGAGGCTCAGAAGGTCTTGAAGGGGAAGGCCTGATTGGCCCTGCCTGCGGATGAGGTGAGGCGCCGCTGCCTCCCTGTGCCTCCGAGCCCTGTCTGTCCCTCCTTAGAGACTTAGGGCTGCTCCAGGCCGCAGAGCGGTCTTCACCCCTGCACCTCACACACAGGACCTCACCTTCATCACTGATATATTGAGCGGTGCAGGCCACGCTCGGGGCTTGTTCCCTCCACCGCTCGCTCACGCCAACGATACTTCTTTCCTCCTCCACCAGCCAACCTTTGTGCGGCATCACTGGGTACACAGGCGACGCCAAGATGGCAAGTGTCGGCACTGTGGGAAGGTAAGCGGCTCAAGGAAACCAACCGGCCTGCTGCCCACTGGCCTGAGCCCTGCGGCCCCCGAATCCTATACTGTGTGCCCATTGTGGCCTGACCATCACTGTGCCCCCAGAATGCCAAGTCCCAGGGCTCACTCAGCCTGGCTGCAGTACCCAGGCAGCTCCAAAACACCTCAGCCTCTGGGCTACGCAGGATGGCACAGAGGAGAGGTTTCTTCTAGTGCAGTGGGCCCTGACTGCGTTGGGGTCGTGAGCGAGCCCCTGAGAACTGTGTATACTCGCTCAGCCGTTACCTCAGCAGTGCTTGTTGAGCACCCGGTGGGGGCCTAGCACGGAGCAGGCAGTGGATGCCCACCCTCCTTAGGAGGGTGTGTCTCAAAGACAGACCACAGCGGTCTCCCGAGCACTGGCCACGGTGGTTTTGTCCACTCATTCGTTGTTTGCTTCTTGTCTGTCTCCCTCAGGAAGCGCAGGCTCTGAGAGGCCTAGGGACCCGTGTCCCCTTTCCTCCAGTGACTCTCAGAGCTTAGCTCAGTGGCTGGCATATTGAGGCTGGGCCCTTGATAAATGTTTTTGGAATGCACAAGGGAATGACCCTGATAAGTACTATAAAGAAGCACAAAGAATTTTGAGAGAGAGACCCCAGGGGGCCTGGCAGTGTCTGGGGTCAGGAAGGAGGGGACCTGAGTCACGCCAGAATTTTTTTTTAATTTTTAAAACGGTGCTGGGCCGGCTGAGTGGCCTGGTGGTTAAGAGCTGGCTTGGGACGCCAGCGGCCCCAGTTCGGGTCCCACATATGAGGGCCAGTGACTGCCCTTAAAAAAAAATAAGGGCCGGCCGGGTGGCACGGTGGTTAAGAGCTGGCTTAGGACGCCAGCGGCCCGGGTTCAGATCCCACATATGAGGGCCAGTGACACTGCCTGCAAAAAATAAAAAAATAAAAAAAAATAAAAAATAAAACTGTGCTCAATTTCCCTGGGTGGAGAGAGGCTGGCCACAGAAGAGGGGCTGGGTGTGCCGCTCTGGGCCCGGCCCCTGGTGCCCCAGCCACCCTGTCTACCCTAGGGCTTCCAGCAGAAGTTCACCTTCCACAGCAAGGAGATTGTGGCCATCAGTTGCTCCTGGTGCAAGCAAGCAGTGAGTAGTGCTCGCCCTGCCCCCATAGGCTGTTCCCTGCGCTGCCCGGGGCTGGGATCCCAGGCCACAGCTTGGCCCAGCTCAGCTGCAACCCCCTCCCGCCCCCTCCAGTACCACAGCAAGGTATCCTGCTTCATGCTGCAGCAGATCGAGGAACCATGTTCCCTGGGGGTCCATGCTGCCGTGGTCATCCCACCCACCTGGATCCTCCGTGCCCGCAGGCCCCAGGTGAGTCCTGTCTGCACCCTTGACACCCCCTACACACTTAGGGCCTGCCGGCCACCTCATCCCACCCACCTTGTCACTAACCCCCCTGCTTTCCTGGCAGAGCACCCTCAAGGCAAGCAAGAAGAAAAAGAGAGCATCCTTCAAGAGGAAATCCAGCAAGAAAGGGCCCGAGGTTAGACCCGGGCCGGGTGGGCAGCTGTAGGGGACGGGAAAAAGGGGCCTGTTTCTTTGAGGAGCCCCTGGGTGGGTGCTGCTGGCTCAGCCTTTGGTGGGTCACTTTGGGCTCTGGGGCCCTGAGGAGGGTGGGAAGTCAGATCCAACTTGCCTCGTTATGGCCAGGTCCACCATAAGGTCTGACCCAGGGGTGGTACATGAGGGGCACCCAGGGGCACTGCTGAGCATAGGGTAGGGTCCTCCTGGACAGGAAGGAGCCTTACGGGATCTCTGTCCCCTAGGAGGGCCGCTGGAGACCCTTCATCATCAGGCCCACCCCATCCCCCCTCATGAAGCCCCTGCTGGTGTTTGTAAACCCCAAGAGTGGGGGCAACCAGGTACGCACAGCCTCCCCTCTCCACAGAGAGCCTGAGGGGGGCATGGGGGTCAGGCTCTCCCACCCCACCTCCGCCCCAACTGTTCCCAGGTTCCCTTTCAGGCTTCGGCCCCATCCCTCTTTCCCAGGGGTCCTGAGGAGAATCTAACCCTGTCTCTGCCCCTCGCCCCTACTGGGCCTGGTTCCCACAGCGACCGCCTTCCCCCTGTGCTTCTCCCCACTTCTGCTGCCACCCCTGACTGCCTCTTCTCTGTCCCTCACAGGGCGCTAAAATCATCCAGTCCTTCCTCTGGTATCTCAACCCCCGACAAGTCTTTGACCTGAGCCAGGGAGGGCCCAGGGAGGCGTAAGTAACTGCCAAGGGTCTGTGGGGAAGTGGTGAGGGCTCACTTGGCGCTCAGGGTCTGTCCCATATTCCCTGACCCCGGTCCTGTCTTCTGGCCCCAGGCTGGAGATGTACCGCAAAGTGCACAACCTGCGGATCCTGGCATGTGGGGGCGACGGCACGGTGAGCCCCGCCCCCCACCCCACCCCCGGCTGGGGCCGCGGCCTGGGCCGGCCGGGCCTGACCTGCCTCTTCTTCCCCGCCCCTCCAGGTCGGCTGGATCCTCTCCACCCTGGACCAGCTGCGCTTAAAACCGCCGCCACCTGTTGCCATCCTGCCCCTGGGCACTGGCAACGACTTGGCCCGTACCCTCAACTGGGGCGGGGTAAGAGCCCACCGGAGGTGGGGCCACTGGGGTGGGCTGTGTGGCAAGGAGGGGCTCAGTCCCTGCTTCCTTCCACCAGGGCTACACAGATGAGCCCGTGTCTAAGATCCTGTCCCACGTGGAGGAGGGGAACGTGGTGCAGCTGGACCGCTGGGACCTCCACGCAGAGCCCAGCCCTGAGGCCGGGCCTGAGGAGCGCGATGAGGGCGCCACTGACCGGGTGGGTCGGCCGGGGCTGGCGGTGTTGGATGCCTCCCACACCTCAGTGTCTGGGCTGGGCACCACTTCCACACTCGCTGGGTTTGGGATCTTAGGGAAGTCTCTTCATCTCTCCAAACTTTGGCTGCTTCATCTATACAATGGGAATAATGGTACTCCCCTCACAAGATAGTAGTTATTCAGCCCCTTAGCAAATATTTACTCAGTGCCTGCTACCTGCCAGGCACCTGCCAGCAGTGAACAAGACCAAGTCCCACCTGTGGAGCTCCTACAGAATATTGGCCTATCAGGGAAGAAGCCTCGTGGGGGCAGGAAAGCCGGGAAAAGAGCGCCAGCAGGGTGGGGGTGCTTAGAGGAGCTGAGGGGGGCATCTCCTACCCACAAGGGAAAGGCCTCTGGAAAGGCACGGGCAGGGCAGGCAGCGCTCCCCTTCCGGCCGGGTGCCCGCGAGGCCCGCCCTCACGCTGGCCCCTTGTCTCTCCAGCTGCCGCTCGACGTCTTCAACAACTACTTCAGCCTGGGCTTCGACGCCCACGTCACCCTGGAGTTTCATGAGTCTCGAGGTTGGCCAGCTCTTGCTGAGGCTTCGGGAGGCCGGGGAGGGAGGGACGCGAGAGGGTCAGACCTTACCCCTCCCGTAGGAGTCATTCCCCGCCTGGGAAGCCCCAGCAGCCCCGCAGTGACTGTCTCTCGTTTCTTGTTGCCACCCAGAGGCCAACCCCGAGAAATTCAACAGTCGCTTTCGGAATAAGATGTTCTACGCCGGGGTGAGTCTGGAGTCTGCCAGCCCAGCGGCGCCCCCTTCCCACGCCCGCCGAGTCCACCGCCCATGCCCCCAGCCCACTTGGGTCTGCCAGGCCACAGGAGCCCTGTGAGGCAGTGGTGCGGGGAGGTCCCTGTCCCCCGATGGTGACGCCTCTGTCTCCCACAGACAGCCTTCTCCGACTTCCTGACAGGCAGCTCCAAGGACTTGGCCAAGCACATCCGGGTGGTGGTGAGTGGGCCAAGCCCACAGGCAGGGGGGCAGGCCCCACTGGGAGGGCAGCCGCCTCGGCACCACACGTGTACCCTCAACACTCTCCCCCGTTCCTGCCTCCAGTGTGACGGAACTGACCTGACCCCCAAGATTCAGGACCTGAAACCCCAGTGCATTGTTTTCCTGAACATCCCCAGGTGAGGAGGGGAGGGCTCTGTGTGGGCCCAGCTGTCTCCATCCCGCAAGACTGTCCCCTGAAGCCAGCCACACCGCCCTCCCTCCAGGTACTGCGCAGGCACCATGCCCTGGGGCCACCCTGGGGAGCACCACGATTTCGAGCCCCAGCGGCACGACGACGGTTACCTCGAGGTCATCGGCTTCACCATGACATCCCTGGTGAGTGACCGGCCTACAGTGCCCACAGCACGGTGCCAAGATGGAAGCGGGCTCCCCAGACTTCCCGTCTCTGACTGGGGCTCACAGTCCCGTCCTCTCTCTGAGCGTCTCTCTCAAGCTCTGCACCTGGGAGGCTGCTTTCATCAAGCCCTCTGGCTGGGAATCACCCTCATTGCGTGTGTCTGGATCTCGCCCTCACCGCCCCTGCTTGTGTGGCTCTCATCCTCCCTCTCCTTCCCATCGGGGTCACTCTCAGCTATCTGGCCAGCGTGTGCCGGCAGGAGCGGGGCTTGCGGTCCCAGCGCCACGCTGGCCCTGACCGGAGCCTTCGGTGCCCCCAGGCGGCGCTGCAGGTGGGCGGGCATGGCGAGCGGCTGACGCAGTGCCGTGAGGTGGTGCTCACCACGTCCAAGGCCATCCCGGTGCAGGTGGACGGCGAGCCCTGCAAGCTGGCCGCCTCGCGCATCCGCATCGCCCTGCGCAACCAGGCCACCATGGTGCAGAAGGCCAAGCGGCGCAGCGCCGCACCCCTGCACAGCGAGTATGTGGGCACCTGGGCAGCCGGGCGGGGACCCTGGGCTTGGTGCTGGAGCTGAGCCCGTGCCGAATCCCCTCTTGCTGCCCCGCCCTCAGCCAGCAGCCGGTGCCCGAGCAGCTGCGGGTCCAAGTCAGCAGGGTCAGCATGCACGACTACGAGGCCTTGCACTATGACAAGGAGCAGCTCAAGGAGGCCTGTGAGTGACGTGCAGGGCCGGGGGCAGCACGGAGCGGCTGCTGAGTCCTTAGAGGGCAGGGCGGTGGGGTGCGGCCAGCGGCTGACTGCCTGCTCTGCCCTCCAGCCGTGCCGTTGGGCACTGTGGTGGTCCCAGGAGACAGTGACCTGGAGCTCTGCCGTGCCCACATCGAGAGGCTCCAGCAGGTGAGGAGTAGGGGACTGGGGCCTGCCCTGTGCTGCCCTCTCCTGCTCCAGGTTCTGTTCTCACCCAGCCCTGGCCTTTGCTTCTCTCAACAGGAGCCCGAAGGTGCTGGAGCCAAGTCCCTGACATGCCAGAAACTGTCCCCCAAGTGGTGCTTCCTGGACGGTGAGTGGCTCTGAAGGACCAGCTCCTGGCAGTCCCGGGCCATGTCCTGCCCACTCCCTGGGGGGCCCTTCCTGGGTGGGGGCAGCACTAGACCTGGGTCTGGACAAGGGCCTCCTGCATTCTCAGCCAGCTCACTGTCTCCCCCATAGCCACCACCGCCAGCCGTTTCTACAGGATCGACCGGGCCCAGGTGAGCGCTGCTGTCCTGCTCCACCCTCAGCTGGCTCCAGGGCACCTGGTGTCACCTCTCTCGTTAGCCCGGGCCTCCACAGATGGGCCCACCCTGTCCTCATATTCCATAGCACACTGACATCGTCCATTCCATGGATAGGGCATGCCCTGCCCTCCGGGCTGGAGTATGCAGGGATGGTACCAACAGGAAAAGGGGGAGCCAGTATGCCCAGAAAGGCTTGCAGGCGGGGTGGAGGGGGCGGCCTTGAAGTGCAGGTGCCATCCAGAGACACAGAAGAAAAGGCACTTTTGGCCAGGGGTCAGGTCTCCTAGGGAAAGGCTGAGCAGTGGGAAGGGGCTGGCAAGCTGGTGGGCCCAGGGCCCAGCACACAGGCTGGGCTTTGAGTGCTGACAAAGGAGAGGGGTGATGGGGGGGTGAGGGGAACAGGGGAGAGGGAGGCAGGGCCACTCGCCTGGCTGCCTTGTCAGTGTGCATGTCCATCACGAGGCTTCCCCAGGTCTTCTGGCCTCGTGGCCCCCTCACCCCCCTGTCGGCCACCCTGGAAGGCTGAGCCTCAGCCCTGCCTCTCTCCCCACAGGAACATCTCAACTATGTGACGGAGATCGCGCAGGACGAGATCTATATCCTGGACCCAGAGCTGCTGGGGGCATCGGCCCGGCCTGACCTTCCAACCCCCACGTCCCCTCTCCCCACCTCCCCCTCCTCCCCCACACCCCGGTGAGTCCCAAGGCTCCTCCAGCCCCCTGGCTGGAAGTCCCACCTATCAGTTGGCAGCTCCTGAAGGGCTGCCCTCCGTCGTCGCAGCCACTTCTCTGAGTGCCAGTCGCACATCCAGCTCGCTGCCTGCGCAGTCCCCACTGATGCCCCCGGCCGACTCATTGGCAGCCAGCTCCACCTGGCCGAGGACCTGGGCTCCCTCCCTGACTCCCCCCCACACACACCACCCTTGAGCAAGTCTGTGAGCTCTCTCCCAGCATCTGACCACACCGCCCATCTAAGCCACCATGCCCCTGGCCTCCAGATCACTGTCTCCAGCCACCTTAGTCATGTACCCTCCCTGTGTACCTGGTCATTTCATCATATGCAGCCTCAGCTTGGCCTCTCCCTTCCATCACCATCCAAGTCCAACCCACTCAACGCTCAGTTCTTTGAGGCCTGTTTGCCCACTTCTGGACTGGTCCTTGCTGCCTCAGACACTTGCCCCTCCATTCACAGGTGGGGGTCTCCTCCCCAGAGAAATCTTAGCAGGAACCCCACCTGGAATTGCTGTTCCATTACACTACCCCGTCTTGTGTTCTTCATAGCACTTCCTGCTTTTAAACTACTTTATTTATTTGTGTATTTGCCTGCCTGGCTAGAATGTAAGCTCCTTGAGAGCCAGTTCGCCATCTGCCGTGTTTGCTGCTGTATCGCCAGTGCCTGCAGCAGCACTTGATACGTAGGAGGCACTCAATAAACTGTTCCAAGAATGAAGGGCGCCCCTGTTTGGGGCAGGGGGGCACCGGGCTGGGCGGGCGCCGTAGCCGTGCGACGTCTCATCCTGCTCTGTTTGCAGGTCGCTGCCAGGGGATGCTGTACCCCCAAAAGGTGAGGCCACTCCCTGCAGGGCCCCTCCTTTCTCCCTGGTCATAGGAGTGGGCTTGGTGGGGCAGGTGGGCCCAAACACAGCCTGACAGAACTGTTGGGGTCCACGTGGTCACGTTTGCCACGAGCCCAGCCCTCAGCACGCAGGCCCCGCACATCAGGTGTATGCTCACGCACCAACACAAGCCCAAGCCTCCAGGCCCCGAGTGTAACAGGCAGGTGTTCCTGCAGGTGAAGAGCTGGTGGAGGCTGCCAAGAGGAACGACTTCTGTAAGGTACTGGCGCCCGGGCTCCGGCTGCTTCCCCTTGGCAGCCCCCTCAGGCCCTGGGCATGGGGCCTCTGGGCGGGCCAGCAGCTGACGGTCCGGCAGCCATGTCGTCACCCTGCCCTCAGCAGTCGCCTCGGTGACTGGCCTATTCCGCCTTGCCCCAGCCCCTGCTCAGCTCACACCCCGTGTCGCTTCATAGCAGCTCCCTAGCTCAGCGCCCTGTTCCCGATGCTCAGAAAAGAGCGAGTCTCTGGAGGGACTGCAGGCCCCAGGGCCGGCTGTCAGTGCTCTTGGGGATCATAGGCACCGGGGGTGAGAGAAGCCAACTGTGTCTCCCCTGACACTCCCGAAGACCCCCAGTGGCTCCTAGGGCGTGATGTGTGGGAGCTAGCTAGTGAGGCCTGTGGGCCTGCCTGTATGTGAGTTCGGGGGCATTTCTGTGACTGGAAAGAGGGTGGGCCAGAGGAGCCCCAGCCCTGCTCTGCCTCCTCCCCGCAGCTCCAGGAGCTGCACCGAGCCGGGGGTGACCTCCTGCACCGGGACGACCGGAGTCGCACGCTCCTGCACCACGCGGTCAGCACCGGCAGCAAAGAAGTGGTCCGCTACCTGCTGGACCACGGTATGCTGCGCGGCTGGGGCCCCTGGGCCTCACCAAGATGGGAGGAGGAGAGGCTGCCAGGCCGCCCTGACCCCCTCTCCTCTCCCCCCTCTCCTCCAGCGCCCCCAGAGATCCTTGATGCTGTAGAAGAAAAGTGAGTCTCTGGGCAGTGCAGGACGGGTCACCCTGGAAGCCACCCTGTCTTCATCCAGCCCCTCCTCTTTGGTCCTGTGGGAGCCCATAAACCCTTTCAGGCCACATCTGCCATCCTCTGGGCCACCCCCACCCCCGGGCCCCAGAGCCCTGAACTTCCTGCCCTTTCTAATGGCCCTTGGGAGACACACGGGAGGGCCCAGGACTGGGTGGGGTTCACGGCCGCTCCTGTGTCCCCAGTGGGGAGACCTGTCTGCACCAGGCGGCAGCGCTGGGCCAGCGCACCATCTGCCACTACATCGTGGAGGCCGGGGCTTCGCTCATGAAGACAGACCAGCAGGTGAGCGGAAGGGGAGGGGCGGACACGGACTCGAACACTAGCCGCCCTGGTGAGAACGGAGACTGGGGAGGGCCCACCTGTGGGCACGTGAAGCTCTTCCTCAACCTTGAGAAACCTGAGCCTGCAGGGATGGGGCTGGCCGGGCCCAGCAGGCCTTCCCCTCCCCAGGGCGGCCAGAGGGACGAAGAGCCACTGCCCTCTCCTAAGCCTGATGGCAGCTCCTCCCTCTTCTAGGGCGACACTCCCCGGCAGCGGGCAGAGAAGGCTCAGGACACGGAGCTGGCTGCCTACCTGGAGAACCGGCAGCACTACCAGATGATCCAGCGGGAGGACCAGGAGACCGCGGTGTAGCTGAGGCCCTCGCTGCTGCAGAAGACGCACAGCGCCGGCCAGAGCATGACCCCCCTCTTCGCCCACCTCACTGCCACATTCCAGTGGGACAGCCACGGGGGGACCCATGCTACAGGGAAGGAGCCCCGTGCTGCCCCCTGAGGAACTACCCAGACCTAGGGCTGGACTCTGAGGAGCTGGGGAACTCGCCTGTCCCCCTGTGCCTCCGCCTGACCTGGAGGCCCACAAGAGCAAGAAACTGGACTGGACTGGGCAAGACTTTGGGGGGCTGAGGCTAGGCCCCTGCAGAGTGGGCCTCACCCTCACTGCAGTGGGTGCCCTCCCTGGAGTTTAGGGGCCAGAGAAGGAGGACACAGGGGCTGGAAGCCCTACGAGGGAGCCTTCCCTAAGCCACCTGGTCCTTTAGGGTCCCTGCTCTGAGGCTCCTGAGAGCGCAGCCCCCTCTCCTCCCCTGACCCCACCCTCCCCAGGGCTTCCTCCCAGAACCCCGGAGCCTGCTGCGTTTGCCTGCCCGCTGCCCTGCTCGGCACCCACCCCACCGACCCTCCCGTCATTCCGTTGCAGGCTGTGTGGCCTGGGGTTGGGGAGGGGCTTCACGGTGACATGTTTACAGCTGGGTATGACTCAGTAAAAGATTTTTTTCCTTTCTGCGTTCCTTTTTTTTTGTGGGAGAGGTCTTCCAGAAGCAGCCGGGTCCGCTGGGTGCACGGGGAGGTGAGGAGGGGGGACTGGACGCCATGAACGCAGACCCTTTTGTGGAGGTTCTATTTCTCCGTCAGCGGGTGGGGTCCCAGGGCCTGACCCCTGCCTGGTTGCCTAGCTCGTCGGGGCGAAGGGAGGAGCTAAGTTCCTCCAGCTTCCCGCTTCCCGCAGGGACGATAACAATGGAAGTGAAAGAGGTGGGGCGGGGGCGAGGGCTGGCTTCTTGGGCAAATCTGCCCCGCGGCCTCGGGTAAACCCCCTCCCCCAGGCCGCAGCTGCTTTCGCTTTTTAGGGGATCGGGCGAGGTGATCCCGGAGCTCCCGGGGTCAGAGGGGCGGTTATCCGCAGCCGTCGCCGAGGCCGGGTCCGGAACTTCTTAGGTCGCTCTTGTCAGCTCCAAGTCGTACCAAACCCAGGCCTGCGGGTCCCTCCTCCTGCAGCTCGCCCACCTCTGCCCCCGCCAACATGTGCTCCCGGGAAGGCGCAGCGCCCTCCGACCCATTCGCGCTTTCTGGGGTTCCGGCCCCACGTTCCCCAAGACCGAGCGGAGCACCCCCTGCCCAGGTAGTGCAGCGGTGCGAGGAGGAGCTGGCAGCAGCCGGCTGGGCGCCGGGGCCTCGGGGACGGAGCCGCACGCCGCTGGAAGGCGCGCCCCGCGCCGGGCCCAGGGACACCCCCGGGCTCCATCGAAGGCTCCGCCGCCGGCAACGGAGGCTGGCGTCTCTCGGGGAACCGGCACAGCCCCGGCAGGGAGCGGGAAGCGGGGCCCGGGGCCCGGGGCCCCTGCGCTCGGGCGAGGGGGGCGGGGGGCACCGGCGGGGCGCGGCGCGGCGTAGAGAACTGGCGCTGGGCAGCCGGGGGCGCGGGGCGGGGGCGGGGCGGGGACGCCGGGGTCTGGGGGCGGTGCGGGTTGGAGGGCGGGGGCGGGGCGGCCCCTCCGCGGGGAGGGGGGGCCCATGTGACCGGCTCAGACCGGTTCTGGAGACAAAAGGGGCCGCGGCGGCCGGAGCGGGACGGGCCGGCACGGGAGGGAGCGAAGCAGCGCAGGCAGCGAGCGAGTGAGTGCGCGGGGCCCGGCGGGGCCGCTGCCCGCCCGGGGGCTGGAGGCGGCTGGGGGCGTCTGAGCTGCGGGCTGGGCCCCAAGCTGCACCCCAGGGAGGCGCCTCCCGGCCGCACGCCCCGGCTCGCGGCGAGGGACCGGTCCCCCGAGTCTTCCCGCCGCCGCCTGAGCAGCGTGACCCTCGGGGCCTGGAAAACGGGGAAGCGGGCGGGAGGTGCACGCACGCGGCCTCGCAGCGGGGAAGGGGGCGGGCGGGGGCTCTGACCCGTGCTCTCCCCGCAGGATGCAGCACCGAGGCTTCCTCCTCCTCGCCCTCCTCACCCTGCTGGCGCTCACCTCCGCGGTGGCCAAAAAGAAAGGTGATACGGGGTTTGGGGGCTTGAAGGAGGGCTGGAGACCGGCAGGTGAGGCCGGCAACCTCAGGTTCCGAGGTCCGGACCCCAGGAAGGGGTCCCCGAATGAGTCTCTCCACGCCCCGGGTCCTGAGCTCTGTTCCCCGTGCGTTTTAGAAAAAGTGAAGAAGGGCATCCCAGGGAGCGAGTGCTCGGAGTGGACCTGGGGGCCCTGCACCCCCAGCAGCAAGGACTGTGGCGCGGGCTTCCGCGAGGGTGCCTGCGGGACCCAGACGCAGCGCATCCGGTGCAGGGTGCCGTGCAACTGGAAGAAGGAGTTTGGAGGTGAGGTGGGGCGCAGGCGGAGGGCACGAGAGGGGGACACAGCCACCGTGAGACCTGAGGAGGCCTGTGGAGGGAGGCCACTGGCCGCCCAAGCTCTGACCCTGGGCACTCTCCCGCCAGCTGACTGCAAGTACAAGTTTGAGAACTGGGGATCCTGTGATGGGGGCTCAGGCACCAAAGCCCGCCAAGGCACCCTGAAGAAGGCGCGGTACAATGCTCAGTGCCAGGAGACCATCCGTGTGACCAAGCCCTGCACCCCCAAGACCAAAGCCAAGGCCAAAGGTCACCCAAGGGGAGAGGGGGGGTGGGGTCATGGCAGGGGTCTGACCCCACCTGTGAGGGGAATGGCTAAGCCTGAGGGGTTGGGCCCCGGTGAGGGACTTCTTGACATCTCTGCACTCCATCTCCCTTTCTGTAGATTCTGTAGATGCCTTAGGTGGGTGCCTACTGAGCTTGGCCCACAGAGGTGCTCAGGAGACAGTAAATCCTGGCCCCAGCACAGCAGTCACACGGTTCTGTTGGAGCATCTGGCTTACCATCCAGGAAATCGTCCTGGAAGGGCTTGGCTTTGTCATCTCTCCAACCAAAAGGAGCATTTGGTCAACTCTGCCCTTTCTAGTATTGGAAGGACTTCACTGTCCACGCTTCCTCCATCCCTTAGCTCTTTCCTGATTCCCAGCAGCCCAGAGAGGCCAACAGGGCAGAGGTGAATCTGCCCTCTCTCAGATGAAGAGGCCCAGGAGGTTGTCCAGGGCTCCTGGGGCCGGGAATTTGAAGGTGATCTGATCCCCAGTGAAAGTTGGGGGTGTGGGGAAGGCCCAGCGGCACAATGGCTGCCCTATCCCACTGGCTTTCAGGTCCGTTGATGAAGAACCACTAGGGGGCAGAATTTTCTTCTCCGGATGTGTAGGGGGACTCTTTACTGGCTGGGTCACCTGAACTCTCCTAACACGGTATTTATTTCTTGTTTTACAGCCAAGAAAGGGAAGGGAAAGGACTAGCAGCCAGTCCTGAATGCCAGAGAGCCCCTGGCCCGTGCCCTCCCTCCCACAGGCCCAAGATGTAACCCACCAGTGCCTTTCGTTACTCATCAGCTTTATCGATCCTGCCCTGCCTCCTCCCTTCCCTCCCCGCCCCCACTGCCAAGTGCCCAAAGTGGGTAGGGAGGAGGCCTTCCGGGCAGCTTGAGCCTCCCCCCAAAAGGGATTTGATTCCCATGCCCCTTTTGTTCTTCCCCACAATTACTAAGAAACAAACTGTCATTTTTTTTCCCCAATAAAAGCTTTTTTTTTTTTTTTTTTTTTAATATATAAAAGCCCCTTCCTGGGGAGTTTGCTGTGGTAATTTGTTGGTGATGGGAGAGTGTGGCAGGAAGAGAAGGCTGGAGAGAACAGGAGCTTTCTTGGGGGCTTGGTGCCCCTCAGAGCTCATGGAAAGAGCACACGGGAAAAGCAAAACGGTTCTGACCCATTAAAGGGTGCCCCTGTCAAGTCCCCTGAGCCTTTCAGTCTGTTCCAGGGCTGGGGGAGGGAACCAACCCGGAAGACTCAATTAGAGCTGACACTCCCATCTCAGCCTCACCCAGGCAAAGGTCTTTTGGTTCTTCCAACCGGGAAGGTTCCATCCATTAGGAGAGTAGAAATGCGGTTGCTTGCCCCCAGAGGCACTGAAGCTTCTATGCCCCCAGAGGCACTGAAGCTTCTATGGGTAAAATCCATCCCTGTTCTCTCTCTGGTGACCCAGGCCTCCCTCAAACTCCGCAGCGGCCAGCAGGGAACACTGCCCACCACCAGCCCCACCTTCATTATGTGTGGCCTGGGAGAAGTCCTCCTTGAGGGGGTGGGAGGACTCTTTAGAATCTGGCAGACCATTCCCGGCTCAGGCTGGGACCACAGGATGCCAGACAGTTCCTGAGTGAGTCCCTGACCTCCCAGCTGGCCAATCCTGAACTTGACCAGGGCTGTGCTGTGAGTGTGTGTGTATGTGGGGGGGCTCAGAGCCCACTTTGCCTGGCCTCCAGCCAGCCCACCCACCCATCCCACCGGAACCTGGCTGAGTAGCTGCAGCAAGGGGAGATTTCTACCCCTAGAGTGGGATTTGGGAGGAGGGGGCTGAGCCTACATGCGGGGTGCAGGGGGACAGAAAGCACCAATTACAACAGAATGGGGGACGCTCCTCTTCCATGCCCTTACCGAGCCTCCTTTCCCACGCATTGGCCTCTGCTCCTCCCAAGGGGGTTCTGGGCTTCTGCCCCCTCCAGGCGTCCATTCTTTCAGCCATGCTGGTTGGTCAGTGTGGCAGGTGCCCACATAGGCCAGTGATCCCAGTTCCCTGAGGCAGAGCAACAGAGATGGGCCTGGCAGTAGCTGTTCAGACACTTCTTGGGGCTGACCCTCGTCAGCCTGAGCAGAGAGCTGGTCTCTCTGAATGCAGAGCCTCTTCCTGAGCCTCACAGCGTCTTGGGGACCTCAGTTCTCTTCAGCAAACATGAACATGGAGAGGTGCCTCTAAATCTGGCCCCACAGCAGCTGAGCCACGTGATCCCCCAGCACACACATACGACCACCAGCACCTCCTGTGACATCCCTGCCTGCCTACCTGGCAGTGCCGATGTTCCGATACTGGCATAGCAGCAGGTGCCTGAAGGTCTTTTTAAAAGTGGCATTGCAGAGGGCATAGCAGGCAGGGTTGATGGTGCTGTTGACGTAGCAGAGCCAGTAGCCGATGGACCACACTGTCTCAGGGATGCAACTGTCGCAGAAGGTGTTCACCAGGACCATGACATTGTAGGGCGTCCAGGTGAGGATGAAGGCCAACAGAATGGCAAAGATGGTCCGTGTCACCTTGCGCTCCCGGGCTGCCATCTGCCGCTTCTTTCGCACCTGGTTGCGGGCAATGCTGGCAAATTTGCGGGCCACGTTGGCTGCCGGACGCATGCCAGCTGGCGTGGCAGGCACGATCTCGATGGCTGTCACACACTCGTTGCCTGCCTGCTTTGTCACAATCTGGATCTTGGACCATTTGGAGGCTGGGTTGAGGGCCCGTGGCTGTAGGGGACGGGCGGGCGTGGCGGGCGTGGTGGCCTCTGTGGTTGACAGCTCTGTGGGTGGTCGTTCCTTGGTGTTCTGGGTGGCACTACCTGAGCTGGACTCGTTGGAAATGTCCTTGTCAGCCATCAGGCGCGGCGGGGGTGGCAGGACCGGTGGAGGTGCCTCCTCCAGCTTCCCGTTGCGAAGCTCGTCTCGAGCAGCTTCTCCGGGAGGGGGTTTCTTGACACTCTGCTTCATCAGGGGGCTCCTGAGGAAAGCCAGAGTCTTGGCCTTCTTCTCCTTAGATCCTTCGGGCCGGTGCTTATGAACTCGGCTGCGACTGGCCAGGGAGATGTGAATGTAGAGCACTGTCATGATGACCACGGGCAAGTAGAAGGCAGCAATGGCTGTGCCAAAGGTCACTGCCGGGTTGGACAGGAACTGGATGAAGCACTGATGGTCCGGCACTGTCCGCTTGCCCACCACAAACTGCCAGAACAAGATGGCAGGCGCCCAGAGCACAAAAGACAGGACCCAGGCGGCAGCGATCATGAGGCCCGCCATCTTGGTGGTGCGCCGGGCTGGATAGGTGAGGGGCTTGGTGACGCAGAAGTACCGGTCAAAGCTGATAATGAGAAGGTTCATGACCGAGGCGTTGCTCGCCACGTAGTCCAGGGCCAGCCACAGGTCACAGACCACGGCCCCCAGAGGCCAGTAGCCCTTGATGATGTACACGGTGTAGAGGTTCATGGAGAAAGCGCCTATGATGAGATCAGCACACGCCAGGCTGAAGAGGAAGTAGTTGTTGACCGTCTGCAGCTGCCTGTTGACCTTGATGGACAGCATCACCAGGATGTTGCCCACAACAGTCACCAGGCTCAGCGAGCCAGTCACCGTGGCGATGAATACCATCTCCACGGTCTCATAGCGGTTATGGGTTGATGTGACCAGGCGCACAGACTGGTTGCCCGAGCTGCCATTGACTGGTGTGAAGTTCGCCATTTTGGATCACAGTGGCGGGTGAGCAGCAATGTCTGGAGGAGGAAGGAGAGAGAAAAGGGGTGAACTGTGGAACTGCGGAGTACACTAGAGTCAAGGTGACAGAGGAACATCATCTTTTGGAACTGTCTCATCCCCTCCTCAGTGCTGAGTGACCACTGTGTGCAAGCACCAGGTGCTGCGGTGACAGAAGTGGATGCGACACATGGCTCCCACTCTCACGGAGTTTACAGTCCAATAAGGGGAGACATACAATCATGTGAGCAACAAAAACCAAGGCGCGGTGGTGATGGTGCAGTGATGAATCAGAGGACAGACAGACAGGGATGTCCCCTGCTGGGTGATCACTGCCGACCTCTCCAAGGAGGTGACCTGGATGATGACAAACAGGCAGCAGAGTGAAGAGCTGCAGAAAGTGGCTTAGTCAAGGGCAAAAGCAAAGGCCCTGAGGCATGTGTGAGACAAGGACCCTGGCCCAGTGCAGGTGGGGCCCAGGGAAGCAAGCGGGGAGGGGATGAGTGATCTCAGGTGCCAGCATGTGACCCTGGTCAGAAGTGTTCATTCATTTATCCCCTTGGTCATTTCTTAAGCAAACATTACCTGGGGACGTGCTGCTCTCCAATCCCTACAGAAGGTACTGGGGACAAAGGCAAGAGTATATACTGGGGGTGCCATGTATACACATGACCTGTATTCATCTTTCCTTATCAGTATATATTGATACAATTTTAATACAGTGTTTTCCTTTCCTAAAATGTGTATACATTTTTTTTTTGGCACCCTCTGTATTAGCAACTAACATTTATTGTCCTCTCAGTGCCAGGCACATTCTTTTTTTTTTTTTTTTTTTTTTTAACAAGTATTAACTCATTTCCTCCTCACAACAGACCTACAAGACAGATACCATTATTTTTTCACTAAGTACAGATGAGGACATGGAGGCACAGGGGTGTTAGCATGACCAAGGTGCCACAGCTCCTCTGCATCACGTTGCTGTCCCAGAGCTAAGAGTTCTGGTAGAGGGTGGCCCAAACAGTCACAGGAGCCAGTGGTCTCAGCTGG
This sequence comes from Aselliscus stoliczkanus, assembly GCA_033961575.1. Lineage (NCBI taxonomy): Eukaryota > Metazoa > Chordata > Mammalia > Chiroptera > Hipposideridae > Aselliscus > Aselliscus stoliczkanus. Next base: position 122,883,031 of record CM066736.1, read on the forward strand.
GGGCAGGCCTCCCAGAGGGCCAGAGGATCAGAGGAGGTGGTATGGAGCTGGGAGCCTTGAGGGTGGGGAGGGAAGTGCCATGCAGAGAGGCTTAGGGAGTCACATACCACTGTGGCCTCCTCTCGGAGCCCCTCATCCCCACCCCAGGGCACAGGTGTGCACTGCGGGGTAGCTGGCGTCTGTCCACAGCCAGGGACTGAGACGCTCAACAACCAGAAGCTTAAAGGGCCCATCAGCTGAGGAAATACACACAGGGCTTCCCAGCGGCCAGGGCAGCCCCAAGGCCTCTAGGAGAACCCAAAGGGTGAGAGAGTGTCCCAGAAGGAAGAGAGGGAGGGAGTGCTGCAGGGGAGCCCACCAGTATACCAGCTGGGTCCCCGAAGCACAGGGCCCTCCGCAGAGCCTGCACTCCTTCCCACCCAGGCTCCTCTTCATCTCTCCTCCCTCTCTTCCTCTTCCATACATGTGAGGGAGGCCCACGCCCAGTGTGCTGTGCCAGGGCAGCCGCTCAGCCCAGCTCCTTCACACCCGCCAACACACGCACCATGACACACACACACACGCGCGCGCACACACACACACACACACACACACGGGCCCCACCATAGCCCTGCGGGGCACAGTCACATATGCAGTTCTGTGTGTCTGTGTTGAGAGAGAAACAGAGGGAGAGGCAGTAGCAGGTCTGGAGGGAGGGAGGCAGGGAAGGAGGAGCACTCACCCTGGGGCCCTGGCTCCAAGGCTAATGGGGGTCTAGCTGTGTGGCCTTAGACAGTACACCTCACCTTTTTGCATCTCTCTCATTTGTGAAATAGAGAGGGCTCATCCTGGGAAAACCTCTCACGGAGCAGCTAGGGGGATCAGCGACTAAACTCCACCTCCAGCAAGAAAATGTACTGGAGGCTGGAGCAATGTGCCAGGGTGACCCCACCTCCCCACCCCATAAGCCTGGCCTCAGCCCCTCTAATTCACCATTGAAGACACAGACCCAGCCTTCCGGTCTTCAAATTCGCTTGCCCAGATCCTTGATTCACCAGAGAAGAGGCTAAGAGAGGGGTGGGGCCATCCCCCCAAGGTCACAAATGAGTCAAAGGCAAAGACCAGATACCACCCCCACCCCAGATGTCTGACTGCCCCTTTCAGCTCTGAGAGCCTCTGAAATAACACCTCAGGCGTCACCCTCTGAGCTGGGAGGGCATAAGCAGCCAGCACGGAGAGACTGTTCTCCTCGGGCACGTGCAGGCGGCACAGGGTGGGCAGGAGTGACCTGTCAGCCAGCAGTCAGCCAAACATCGCTTTAGCCTCTCAGGACCAGGACACGGGCCAGCGAGTTCAGAGCGGGGCTGAAGGTGTCAAATAGGAAAAAACATAATAGCTCTTGTTTATTGAGTGTTAACAATGAGTCAGGAGTCCCTCTGAGCTTTTTCTATAGATTATCTGATTTAATCCTTACAGCAGCATGAAAGGGTAGGTACTATTAGTATCCTCATCTTACAGATGTAAGTATCTTCTTATAGATGATGATAATGTTAATTAACTTGCCCAAAGCTGCCCCGTGTGTAAGTGGGGGTGGGGGCAGGATTAGAACTCAGGAGCCACTTTCTCAGCTCCACGGTGCTATTGCCTCAGAGTTGTTTTCCTGGCCCTGCTCTTCCCTCCTTCCAAACCGCACAACTTGGGGTGGGTCGGGGGGCCTGGGTAGGGTCCCCTCCCATTCCCTGCCGGGTCCCACACTTAGCTTTTTCCCAGAACAGAAGAGATCTGTCGTCTCCTACAGGGACATCTGGTCCTCAAAGGTAACGGGTGGTTTAGTCCGTCTCTGAAACAGCTTGGGGAAGCTGCCGGCTGCAGACAGGGCGAGGCGCAGTGTCTCTCTGCCCCCCGCCCAGCTGTCCTTCTGAACCCCTCCAGGTCTCCAGCAGGCTTTCTGACCTCAACCCTCTCCGGCGCGTTTCTCTGGGATCCAGACGGGCTTGGGATCGGGGGAGGCGTGCAGCCCCGCCCAGCCCAGCGCTGTGCGCACCGCTAGATGGCAATGTAGGTCCCTGGGTGCCTGCTCCGGACGTGGAGCAGGGGGCCGCTCTTGGCCACAGCCCCCAACTCCAAGACCGCGAACACTGAGGAGGCCTCAGGCAGGGCCTCCCAGGGGAGGGACGTGGGACCCCCTCGCCAGGTCCCGCCCGGGAGCTGCCCAAGGCTCCGCTCCGGGTTCAATGGTGGAAAAGTTAAGGGCGCCGGGATTCCACCCGGCGAGGAACGTGTGGGCGGGAAGGCGAGTGCGAGTTCTGTTTATGTGTGATTACTGGGGAGCGCGAGTAGAAGCTAGTAGCTGTTTGCATGTGTGTGTGTGCGCGCGTTCAGCCACGCCTGGATACCAGGGCGCCCCGTGTGCGCGTGAGCATGCCCGTGCCATGTGGACACGTGCATGTGCATGCGTGTGTCTGTGCGCTTGTGTCATGAGTAAATGCAGGACCGACAGTAAGTGACCCGCCACATCCAAACGCCCCTGTCTGGAGACTCAATCCAGACCTTGGCTGTCTGAGGGCCGAGGAAGTCGCACCAAGAGCCGGAGTCAGGGTCGCGCCCCACCTGTGGGTGGGGAAGGGTCCCGGGGAAGGACGACAAGGCCAGACAACACTGTGCTCTGCGAGGGCCTCCCGAGCTGGGGGCATCGTGTTAGCCGAGTACTCAGTGGTATCTTGTCCCCAACGCCTCGGTGCGTAGTCTCAACCTCGGACTGACTTCTGTGGAGAGGCCGCTGCGAGTCTCCCCACACGGCCTCGCAGGATATCAGGCTGAGCTCAGCCTGCCCGCTACGTGTAATCGTCAAAGGGCTCCCGCGAGAGGGTGCAAGCAGCACCCCTGGAGGCCTAGCCGAGGCCTGGGTTACGGGAGTGTAAGGGTCTTTTCTTCCCACACTTCTAACCCTGACCCCACGGGAGAAGCACCGTCTGGCCTCAAGCGGCTAGAGTGGGCACCCAGTTCCTCAAATCCAGGGACTGGGCGAGCCTCGAAGGCCCGGTTGGGAGTCATTACTGGGCCCATCTGGAGGCTCCTCCACTGTCTCTCTAGTGCCCCGTCCTCCCCCAACCCCTTAGCACGCAGTTCCTGCAGCGGCTGGGCGTGGGCACCGTGCTTTGCTGGGTCCTCGAGCTCCCCCTCCACCCCTTTCCGGGACCAAAAGGGAACGCGTGCTCTGGACGCCGTGGGGGGTGGGGTAGGTTCTTAGGCTTTCACTCTCCAGCTCCGGGAAGGCTGTAGAACCTGGATGTGTCCCTGGGGCGGGAGAGGAGACGCAGGAGTTAAGGAGAAGTGGCGCCGGGGATTTGGCACCGACATTGCGCCTGACACTTGAACCACGGGGCTCGGGGGTTTAATTTAGCGCTTGATCTCCGCAGCTCTGAGCCTGAGCAACAGCCGCGGGGGGAAGACCTGAGTGGGGGAGGGGCGCCAGGCGAGGGCAGGGGTGCTTTCCGTCGGGGCTCAAGGTCGCTGACGGAGGACTCCACGGCCAGGAGACCGCTGGCAGCGCCGCGGGAGGGAACCAGGCTCTTGGGGGCTCCAGCGCCCGGCGACCTGCAGAGCTGCCAGCGGGAGGGCTGGCGTGCGGCGTCCCACCCCCGACGGCTGCCCTTGGCCCCTTGGGGGTGTGGGTGGGCACCCCGTACCGACCTCCTGAGTGTCCATTCCTTCCCAGAGGCTTACCTGGAGGAGCCTCCGACAGACACCGGGCCTTCCTTCCAGCGGGGCGCCCCTCTGCAGCTCCCAGCACCGCGTTCACCCCTTGAAGGAGCCTGGGACCCCGTCCCAGCCAGACCCGGCTCTGAGGAGCCCCAGAGTGTCCGGGAGCCCCGAGTCCTCCGCCCCCGCGCCGCCGCAGCATCACTTACCAGACACCTCCGCCCCGTTCCCCTCGCACCTGACAGACGGCGGGATGGGAGGGCGGCCCCACGGGCCGGCGGGCGGGGCAGGCAGCTGGGCCTCGGGCCGGGGGCGGGGACGGGGTGCCGAGGGGCGGCCCCTGGTCCGCCCGCAGCTCCCGGCGCTGTGGCTCCGACTCGCGCTCACGCTCGCACTTTTCCCCGAGCCGCGTGATGTCACGGGGAAGCAGCCAATCCTGGCGGGGCCGCGCCGCCCGCCTCGGGCCGGCCACCCAACGAGGACGCGCGGGGGGCCCCCTGGGGCACGCGCTGCCCTCACGGGAACCCGCCGGCAGCTCCCCTCTGGGGCGCTGTGGGGGCACCACGCACGGTCCAAAGCGCTGCTTAGCTGGGGGCTGTGCCCTCCCAGAGGCTGGGGGGTGGGGTGGGGTGGGGTGTCCGCGTTGTCATGGGGACGCGGCGCCCCCTCGCGGGCTGGGGAGAGAGCTGACAGCCCCGTCAGGCTGCGCTCCCGCCTCCGCTCCGGCCGGGCGCTGGGGCCGGTCGGTTGTCTCGCGCCCCGCCGGGACCTCACTCCCTATGTGGCCCCGCTGTGCGCGGGGCCGCGGACGCGCGTGTTTGACACCAACAGGAGGTTATGGGTGGGTGGGCTCTGCGGCCACGGTTCCGTTCGGGCGGAGAGCAGAGGGCCGGCAGTTCCCAGCCTCGGAGCTGCGTGCCGGTCGCCGGGCAGCCAGAGAAGAGGGGCGCCGCCGTCGGGGCTTGGGAAGGAACTGGAGAGAAGACCAGGGATGGGCCGCCAGGGAGAGAGGAGGAGCTCGCCCATCACACACGACCCCCGCCGCCCAGCTCCCCGTTCCCGCAGGGGCCGGGCTGCGCGCCCTCTCTCGAGCCCCGGGCGGGATGCGCAGCCGGGGCCTGCAGGGCCAGTTCACTGACGCCTGTGAGGGCACGGCGCGTCCAGGACCACCTGGGGTGGAGGCCAGAACGAGACCCCAGAGGGCGAGCCGCCGATCTCTCCAGGTCTCCGGGCACCGCACAAGCCGGAGCCTCGGGACTTGGAGCCTGGCCTACGCTGGGCGGGAGGGCCCGGGGGTCCGCGACTGGGGCGCCCGAGACGGAGAGCCGCGGCTTCAGCACCGCGGAGAGCTCCCCCGCCCCGCCCCCGCACGCGCAGCTCGGCGCTGCCAGGCACTCGCGCTGGCCTTCCGCGGAGCCTGCCGTTTCTGCAGCCCGCCGGGGTCGGACTCGCCCCCCACAGCCGGGCCCTGAGGCCTGTCTCCCCAAACTCTCTGAGCGCAAACACCCGATTAACCGTGAGACCGCTGGTTCCTTTCCTGGAAAAACGGTTCAAATCCCGCCCCTCCACCCTCCCGCAAAGGCTGGACGGAGGGGCGGCGGGGGCTGGGGAGGCTGTACTTGAGGGGTGGGGGCAACGGGGGCGGGTACGCAGGGCAGGAGCTGCCAGAAAAGGTGCGGGCACGCAGGCAAGAGCCAGCGTTGCGGGGCCCCTGGTGTGGAATTTCTAAGCTGAAGGCGTAGGTGGAGGTCGGGGCGGCAGTGCTCCGAGGGCGAGTGAGAAGCCACTGTCCTCGCCCCCACTTCACAGATGAAGAACCAGGCTCAGTTGGTTCATATGACAATCAGATGACAGTCCTGCAGGATGTGTGTGCGCACGAACTGGATGGGGACAGGCCAGATACAAGTTAGACGGGGAGACACGCAAGGCCAAGGACGGGGGTCCCAGAAACCAGGACTGGCTCCAGCCACTGCCTTGAGGTCTCCCAGAAGCTGTCAGGCAAAGCTGCTCGTTTCTCTGAAACCCCTATTCTGGGGTGGGGCCTTTGGCCTCCCCCAGTCCCAGAACCCACAGTGGAACTGTGGAGAGCGGAGTTGAGGACCAGAGATCTGGATTTAGTGTGTTCGTTCTCTGCCTTTGTTTCAACTAGGTCCACAGACAACTTGGGTCCCTAGAACTTTTCTGGACCTATTTCCTCATCCCCAAATGGGATTGCCAAGCTGTCCTGCTGACCCCACAACCTTGTTATGACATGCAATGCGCCCTGCGAAGGTTTTACTGCTGGGGGGGGGGTCTCTATCCTCCCGGCAAGAGCTTTCGAAGGAAAGGGGTTGGTGTGTGTGGAGAATGGAGGTATTGACAGGGTCCTCCAACAGGTAGGGCTGGGTTCATTCTTGGCCACAGAGGGCAAAGGTGAGGTCTGGCAGGGCCAGATTTGGATCACCCTCATACCCCCTTTTCCACAATGCCTCATACCCACAATGCCTCATACCCCCTTTTCCAAAATAACAGAGCAAGTCAGGGTCCCATCTGGGTTTAAACCATGGCTCCACTAGGTGTGTGGTCTGGGGAGGGGGGGGGTAATACCAGCACCCACCTCGGAGGGTTTTTGTGGTGGGCATTAAGAGATAATACACACTGAGTCCTTGGAACAGGATTTACATTCAACAAACTCATAGTGTAGTCCCACCCAGGAATTCTCCCTTGATTGCAGTGGGGTGCCTTTCCCCTTCCATCCTTTGATGGAATTTCCACCTCTTCAAGGAAGGCTGCCCTAACCATTTCAGTGCCCTCTGAGGTAGAAAGACTTGAGATTACCGAGATGGATTTAACTTGAAGAGCTTGCACAGTACAAGCCTTGCATTCTCCTACAAGGGAGGAAAGTGAAGCAGGGAGAAGTGGCTTGCCTTCGGTCGCACAGCTAGCTGATGTGTCTTTTAGTCCACTGTTACATTGCGTTGTCGGAAAAGTCGTGATGCATTTTTGCAACGGAAACCAGAAAAAACACATTATGACTTTTCCGACAGCCCAATATTATCATTTTCTACAAAATTCTAGTGTACAATCCATAATCCTGCAAGTCCCATAGTGTCTGGGATGAAGTTGGGCACACAAAAGAAACTCAAGTACTCATTGTTAGCAAAAGCCCTGGGGTGGCTCTGATTTTCCTGTGTACCTCCGTAAGACTGGGGGCAAATCTCCTCCTCCCCATTTCTAACTGGCTTGAAAACTTGAAGTGGCCAATACCCGTGGGTAGGCCCTTCAGTCACTGTACAGAGGACACAAAGCAAAGGGAGATCTGAGCGGCCAGCAAGTGGGGTCTTTGGGGGATGACTGCAGACAAGACCAAGCCCCCTGCTTGGCCAGCCCAGACACCCATTATGGGTGGTTCCCCAGGACTGGAAGGGTCCAGCCTTTTGCCCGTTACATCTTCACTCCACGCCCATAGTCCTGGGTGGGCAGCCATCAAGGTGAGTGACCTTCTGTCGTTCCTACCTATCCGCCTGTCACTAATTAGGTTGCCCCCTCCTTAGCAGGAGGTGGTGGAATACCTGGAGACAGGTATGAAGCAGAGGCGCAGCCCACATAGGAGTGGCTCTGCTGAGGCACCAGTCAGGGCTCCCCACTTCGGACAGCGTACCAGAAACAGTGCCCAGGAGAACTTGGGCCCAGTTCCGTCAGTTCAATGACCCCCGCTCCAAACTCTGCTTTGCCTCCCAGTCGCCACCCCCTCCTTCAACCTCCATAAAACAGAGAGGAGCCTGGTGAGGGGCATGTCATCATTTTAATGATGTAGATCTTTGGTGTTTCCCTCATTAGCAGTCAGACTACCCCCTCTCCTCCCACCACAATGCTTCTATGATGAGTTACAAACAGAAATCACATTTTCATACTAAAAACAAAATAATCAGAGCCTTGATTTCTCCACTAGAAACTACACGTACAGTTCAAGATTCCACATGCAACACCTTAAATCACAGACCAAGACCTCACATTCTGACCTGGAGTCTCCTCCCCTCCCCCAGCCTTGGGCTGGCTTGGGCCTAGGCTCAGGTAATACTGACACCCACAGGTGCTGCTCTGAGGGCCTTGGGGGGGGCGGGGAGGGCGGGGCTTGGTGGACAAGCCCTGGGGGCTGGCCAGCCTACACCCCCCACTCCTGAGTGAGGACCTGCCCACCATCCCTGGACCCCATCCTGTATCCGGCAAGCAGGCTGCCCCCTTCACTCCATGGCTGACCCCAGGAGCAAGTGGGGAAGTCCCTGCCGTCAGGCATCGGGAGACCTGGCCTGACGCCTGACAGTGGTCTCTACGGGGCAAGATGAGGCGGAAGCTCTGGAAGGCTCAGAGAGATGGTTCCTGGGGGCCAGGCCACTCCTCCTGCACTTGGGCTCCTAGTGGCTCTGCCCACACATCAGGTGGACAGGGCAGAGCTGCCCACTGGCTACTGTCCAGGGTTCTGCGGGCCAGGTCTGGAAGACTATGCACCCCTCTGGGGCGCTCTGCCCAGGGCTGAGTCCCTTGAGCCCTGCTTCTAGGAGAAAGGGGGGTTCATGGCAGGGATACCCACTTGCTCCTCCTTTCACACTCAGCACAGTAGTCTGGCTCTCCTGGGCTCCAGATCCTGGAAGGCTCTAGTCCCCGAGGCCAGCCTTGCCCACCCGACCGCCTCATGCCTGCTGACCCCTGGCCCCCACCCTCCTGCTGCCGCCCCGATGCAGTCCGCAGCTCTTGCGCGTGTACAGTTCCCAGCCAGCTGTGAGGTCCGATCTCTGCTCAGCGGTTCGAGGGGAAGCACCAGCGCGCGCGTCTCTACCTGTTCCGTGGCTCCTCACTGGGGCCTGCAGCGTCCCCCCTGCTACTGCGGCCACCACCGTCAGGGAGGTGGTTGTTACTGGTCAGGTCGCAGTGCAGGGTTGGTCCCTCAGTGCTGGGAAGGGGAACAGGAGCGGGGAGAGGGGAGGCAGCGGGCAGGGCTGGCTGTGGGGGCTCCTGCCCGGGGGTCCCAGGCTGGTCCCAGGAGGCTGTCCGGGGGCTGAGCCCTTGCTCTGCCAGTTGCCCAGGTTCCGGGAGCAGTCCCCGAGACGTGGAGGGCTGGGGCGAGGAGGTGCGGGCGGCCCCGGGCTCGGCGCCCGTCTGGGAGCTGCGGTGGATGCGGTGACTGACGATGATGTTGTTGCCGAAGCCGCCCATGGAGGCCATGGTGGTGCTCTGCTCCCTCTGCACCACCGCCGTCATGCCCCCCTCCGCCATCAGCCGCTGGATCCTGCTAAGGGCGTCCTCCCCGCCTGCGCCGTATTCCGAGCCCTCACCTGGAAGGTACAAGGCAGGCGAGGGAAGGAATTAGTTGCTGGCCTGGTCCTCTGGGCCAGGCAGGCGGCTGCTGGCAGGAGCTGGGGCTTCCAGGCTAAACGTGGAAACAAGAGGCCCACTCCTCATTCTGAGGGTCAAAGGCGAGAGCGATAAGACTCCGGAATGATCCTAATTCATACTTTTGTTCTACTGGCGGGGAAACTGAGGCCTAGGATAGCGTGAGGTGGCCAAGGCAACCGAGCCAGTTAGGAAGCCGAACTGGACCAGAAGGCAGGCGGTTGGCCTTCCCCTTTCAGCACCAGTGGCAGGCTAGTAGTTCACTCAATGACAGCAGCTGAGGGGGCCCAGGCAGCTTGCTTTGCCTGCCTGCTCCCCGCGGCGGGTAACCTGGTAGCCCTGGGATGGGGTACACTGCCTGGTCTCTGGAAAGAGAGGACACCCCACAGGATGTGGTCCAAAGGCAAACGGTTTGCTCTGCTGTTACTTCCTAAAGGTCCATGAGGAAGACTGGACTTGTAACATCCCTAGGCAGCCTTCCATCACCTTTCTCTGCCCCCTTTCCCTACCAGCTTCCTTCACTGATTTCCCCCGTCCTGTCCTCCTGGGGCTGGATGCCTGAGCCTCCCCTTTCCCTGGAGACGGCTGCCCAGACCTGAGGCTGCAGCTGCACCTCCAGCAGGGAGACCGAATCTAGTTCTCCCCACCGCAGGACGGGGCACCCCATTGCATGGAAGCAGACAAGTCTTTGGTTCACATCTCAGTTCTGCCACTCACTAGTGGTGTGACCTTGGACAAATCCTTTCCCATCCACATCTCTGTTTCCTCGCTTATAAAAACGGGATGAAACATCCAGCCTGCAGTGCTGGACAGAGGCAATGAGAGATCGCTTGCCAAGTGCCTGGCGCACGGCAGACGGGGCTGGTGCTGCTGGTGGTGAACCTGGGGTCTGGGGTGGAGCTCCGGCCGGAGGCACCTTCCCTCCAGCCCATGCTCGGCAGGCAGATAAGCAGGCCAAGCCTTAAGTATCGATTTGTTTTCTCTGGCAACTTGCTGGCAGTTTGGGATTTTGCAGATTTGGGGGCTTTGATAGTGAGTGCTTTCTTTTGGGGAGTACTTATCAACAGCTAATTTGCAAGACCTTCCTTGCTTCCTCCCTGCCCAGCCCCTTCTCTCTGCTTGTTGTTTGAGCTGGGTTTCCAGGCAGCCAGCTGCGTGGCGGAGCGGCGTCTGAGGGCCCATTAGACCTTTCTCTCCTCGTTAGTACCTGGCAGCCTCATCGAGTTCTGCCTCAGGTCTCACTGAGGCAGTTCTTGGCCCTGAGCAGTGGGACTTGGCCTGGATTTTCTCTTGCTTTTCTCCAGATCTCCTGGTAAACTCTGTCCCCCGTACACCGCTTAGGCAGCTGCCCTTACAGGTTTCCCCTCAGACAGCCCAGTGCCAACTTCCAGGGCAGGACGACGAGAAGCTGCAGGGCTCTCAGGGTCCTTCGCAGGGGACAAGCCGTCCAACAGTGGGGCAGAGGGAAGGTCAACCTGGGGCCTCAGCACTGGCGCAGCTTCTACCTTGTGAGCCAAAAGGGCTGCCTGGGGAGGCACATCCCCGCCACCCCCGCTGCTTTCCAAGAACTCTGCACTGAGGGCCTCCCCAGCCCAGACTGGGATGTGCAGCGGGCTGGCCCAAGGCCTGCTGGCATTGGCGCTCATTGTGCTGGGCTCCGTGCCGGGTGAACTCTCAGCTCTTTTCATGTAGCTCACTGCTGGGGGCAGGACAGGGCTGCACTGGGGCCCTAGGGGAGCTGGCTACTGCCACCACCAGCGGCTCAGAGGCCCAGCTGCGGGCACTCACGTCTGGGCCCTGCTGTCCTCTCCCACTGCGCTTGTGGTTCTGGTCCTGGCCACCTCTCACCGTGACTATGGCCATATTTCCGGCCAGGTCTTCTTGCTTTGTTTATTGTCCCTTTCTACCCAGCCTCCATGCTGCTTCTATTACCATTCCAATTAAGCTCTGATTCATTGCGTTCTGGTTAAATCCATACTCTTCAGAACCCAGCAGCGCCAAGAGCCGCCAAGTAGTCTTGAGAATGAAGGGCCCTCTGGTCAGGTCCTAGCCACTTTCCTGACCGGCCCCTCTGGTATCCACTGACCTCATGAGAGCTGACTCAGCATGGCCATATGCCTGCCTGCGCTGCCTGCACACAACGATGGCGACACACTGGATGCTCCACCTGCTCTGCACGTGCCCGTCGCTTCATGCCTAAGGTCATTTTCAGGGCCCAATGCAAGTACCACCTCTCTTACCCGGACCTCCACGGTCCCCCACCTGGAAGGGCTGCTCCTTCCCTGAGCCCTCCCAGGGCCTCTGTGTAAGTTATCTGTGGCCGTGGCGTCAGCCTTCGGGCTGTAAGTTCCTGATGGCCTCAGACTAAGGTTTATTCATGTTTGGGTCCAGTGTCTAACACATGGTCCTGCACTTGGTCAGATGGATGTGTGAGTGACTGTAAGGCTCCCAAGCTGCTTACAGGTGCTCCAGACTTAAGGTGGTTTCTGAAAACTGATCCCATGCTCCCCTGTGCTGTGGGACAACACTTGCCTTTCTGCCTTTTTTTTTTTTTTTTTTAAAGATTTTTTTTAAATTGGGGAATTGGGGAAGGGGAACAGTCAAGTTGTTGTCCTTCAGTCTTAGTTGTGGAGGGCGCAGCTAGCTCAGGTCCAAGTCCAGTCACCATCCAGTTGTACCTCACAGCCGCTCAGCTCAAGGTGCCATGTTCAATCTTAGTTGTGGGTGGGCACAGCCCACCATCCCATGCGGGAGTAGAACTGGCAACCTTGTTGTTAGGAGCACATGCCTCCACCAGCTGAACCATCCTGCCGCCTGTTGGCAGCTCAGCTCAGGAGCGGCTCACTGGCCCAATATGGGAATCGAACTGGCAATCCTGTTGTTCAGAGCTTGAGCTCTAAACCACCTGAGCCACTTGGTGGGCCCTGCACTTGCTTTTTGAGGGAAGAGACATGGCTTCATCCCTGAATCTGATTCCCTCTGCAATTCCTCTGGATTCATGGTCCCTACTACAGTACCAGACATAAAGTAGGTGCTCAAAAAAGACTGGATGGTGGCTGGCTGAGTGGCGCCTTTGGTTAAGAGTTGGCTTGAGACGCCAGCTCTGAGCAGCAGGGCCCCAGTTCAGATCCCACATTAGGGCCAGTGACACTGCCCTCTACAGCTAAGATGGTGAACAACAGCTCGACCTGGCGCTGGGCTGCCGTGAGCTGCCGTGAGTGGCAGTCCAATGGCTGGAGAGCGACTGCCTCACCCAGGAAGAATGCAATGATAATACCAACATGGGCCAGTGAAGCAACGTCCTCCACAACTAGCCTGAAGAACAAAAGGACAGCAACTTGTCTGTTCCCCTTCCCCGATTCCCCAATAAAATCTTAAAGAAAAAAGAGACTGGATGGAAGAATTAAAAATGGACACGCCAATGTTTTCCTTAGGGCTGGGTGCAGACAGTTTCAGCCTGGAAAGCTGTGAGCTATGCTTCGCTTGGGAACTCTCAGCTAAGCGCCACTGACGGCGGCCAGCACATTCTCCAGGAGGCAAGCACACTGGGCCCGAGGGAAACGGTAGCCATGGCCAGGAACCCAAGCTATCAGCCCCAGGAGCTGTGGGGGCCACAACGCTTCATTCTGCTGTCTCCTGCCCTGTAGCAAAAGCCTTTCTTTTTGTCTTTGGAAAATGGGAAATTGATTTAGTGTTGACATGAGATCTCTTCCTTGGCAAGGTCTAAGGTACATTCTGGGTGCAGAGGTGAGGGTGGGATCACAACTTCCCATAATGCCCTGTAACCCCACTTTAATTCTGGGGGTTTCACTGCCTAGAAGAGGGAAGCGAGGCTGAGTTACATGAGGAGCTGCCCCTGCTGCCCTCGGGGGGCACGCTGATCTTCTGGCCCCTCTTTTTTCACATGTGCTTTTCGCTGGCTGAGGGCCCAGGCTACAGCAGGTCTAACTATCATCTCCACCAGACAAGAAAGAGGCCCAGGCAACCTTTCCCCAGGGGTCAGAGGCAGAGCCATGGGCTCCCCAAATAGTGCAGCACAATCAAGCTCAGGGGCAGGGCTCTGCCTCTGCTCAATTTCTTCCTTCCACACACTTCCTGAGTGCCTACTGCAAGCTAGGCAGGCACTGGATCAGGACTGGTGGCCAACAGTGAGCCGAGGGACTGCTCCCCTGCCCTTCTCAGTGACAAGGTGGGGAAGCTTTAAAGCTGGACAAGCAAAGCCGACACGTGAAAATTCCCTCTGTGGAGGGCTCTCCTAGAAGTTCTAAAAGAGCTGACTGGATTTTAATCAAATTTTTATAGAACAAGAAAATGAGTAGCAGCCCAGGAGCCCTCCAGTGCTAGGTGATGGGAAACAGGCTGAGGAAGGGGAGGCCATGAACAGTAATGATCACAAACAGAGCTTGTTCCCCACATAATAAATCTGGGCCCCTGGAGTATGTGTGGGGGCTGTGCAGGTGGGATTCCCCCTTACCGTGGCCCTGCCTTCTAGCTAAGCCCAGAAGGGGTTTCCTCTACCCGTTCCTACAAATGCAGCCACCAGTTTGCCTACATGCAAAGAAGCAGGGGTTGGGAGTGGGGTGATAGTATGGGGGCCCCATGCCTGCCCACTGCATGGGCCAGAGAGAAGGTCAGCCCAAGGAGACTCTTGATTCCTGGTCCTTCTGCCTCACCACCAGAGCAGGAGTGGTCAGTGGGTCAGCACCCCAGAGCAAAGCTCCTAGCCCAGGAGAAATGAGGCTGACCAGTGATGCCATCCGTCAATCGCCACATCTCTCCTCAACCCACCCTGCCTCTCCCCTTACTTCTTTCTAGGTGTGGGGCTTTCTGAAAGGGCCTGAAATGCTTAGAAGAGCTGGATGTCCAAAGCTCTAGGCCAAGTTCACAGGGCTACAGACAGACCCGGAGAGCCGAGAGCTTCTTCCACCAAGGTGCCAGCTCCCAACTGCTACTCCTGCTGAAAAGCGCCCCAGGCCTCTCAGTTCACCCTCCACCATCTGCTTTCCTTTAGCAGAACAAGACAGAGGGTGGAATGAGGCTCTGGCCCTTTGAAACTGGGCAAGGGAGCCTTTCTTTCTGCCAGCTTTCTACTCCAGCCCCAAACAGGAAGAAAGACACTTACTGCCTGGAGGTCAGAAATGAGCTGACGCTGATCAAGAAAAAAGTAGAGGAATCACTTTGTACATTACAGAAATGTCTGACCACTACGCTGTACACCTGAAGCTAATATAATATTGAATGAATGTCAACTGTAATTGAAATATTAAAAAAAGAAAGAAAAAAGTAGAGGGTCTCTGGGAGGGGCAGGACCAAGGACGGCCCTCCTCTCAAGCTGGCAGCTCGACTCCCACTGCACTTCACCTCAGGGTGGAGGCCTCGTCCCCAGCCCAGCTCCCTACCATCGTTCCTCCCTCCGCATCCAGCCGCACAGGCGGCCATGAGCACGAACTGGCTAGTGGTCCTCTGTGTACAGCGTGGTATTTTTGGAGTTCGTGCCCCTGCAGGTGCTGTCCCCTCTGCCAGAAACTCCTTCTCGCCCCTACCCCAATCTCACCTAGCTTGACTCACTCCTCCTCATCCTTGAAGGTTCAGCTCAGGGTCACCTTTTCCGGAAGTCTTCCCTGAGCCCCACAGGCTGGGCATGGCCTCTCCTTTGAGGTCCTGAGGTCCTTCTCATAACAAATAATTATCCGCCTCCCTCTCTAGACTTTGAGTGCCTTGGGGGAAGGCCCAAGGCCTACTTGTTTTTGTAATCCAAGCAGCCGCCATGGTAGGCAATCAGTAAAGGGCCATGGGACGAAATCCGAGGAGGCTGCCTAAGACGAAGGCCTCAGCCTGGGGATGGCTGGAGGAGCCTTCAATTCTCTCTTCCTCACTGAGGCCCCAGGCTGCAACTGGCTGCTCCAGCCTGCACTGCTGGCCGCTTATGTCCATGCCAACCAAGTCACTGACCTCAGATGTAGGAGGTGGTCTGGGTCTCAGAACAAAATGGGACTTAACTTAAAAACATTTCAGTTCATGGCAGTGAGAGGGACAGTGCCCTGTAGGGGGGGACTGCAGTAAAGAAAGCCATTCCCTGTGGGGTGACAAGCAAATTTGTTCCTTTTTGCCTGACACACACCATGGCTTCTCCTTGCATGGTCTCTTTAGAGCAAATGGCTCAACACAGACCTAGAAAATCACGTCTGTTTGGAGGCTGGCTTGTTTGGAGTTCGGCCCAGCAAGAGGGCTAGGGGTAGGGGGTAAGGAGATGACTGAGTGCGAACAAGCCCGTTTAATGCAGCTGCTAACAGACTCCAAAGTGGCTCGAGCTCTGCTGCTGGGAAGTGCTAATTGGTTCTTAGAGGTGTGAGGCCGGCACAGAGAGCCAGGGCGGAGGCCGGCTGAGCCACACCTGAAATGGTTGAGAGGAAGGGGCTGATGGTGTGCCAGGCTGCCGTCAAAACGGCAATGATCCATGGGTTAAGACGAGCCCAAGAAGGCCTCACCTGTGGCATTCCCAAACCTGCTAAGCTTGCAGGGGGCAGGCAGGCTACCCTGTGGGGCGGCCTTGGAAGCCTGCGGCCTGGGGTGCGGGTTGTTGGCATGAGAGCCTGTAGCAGTGAGTCTCGCATAGCCTTTGTCATCTAGGCTGCTTTCTGTGCGCCACTGGAGAACAGCCTCTATTCTCCAAGTATGAGAGGAGAGGGAGGTCAGCGTCCTGGTGTGACAGCTGGAGGGCAGGAAAACCACGTTCCTGCCTGAGAAGGCTCTTAATGCCACCAGGAGGGCGGCACTGCCCAGATGGGAGGGGTACGCCCCGACTGGGGAGTGCCATTCTCTTAGCACCCCTTGTCCCTGTGGGGGGGGCTATGAGCCTTCAGAGGGGTGATGATGGTCCCGACTGCCCACCCCCCGTCCTAGCTCCCCTCGGCGTTACACGGCTCTTACCTTCCCCAGGACCAGAAGCTGCCGTCCCCGGCTCCTGTATCTCCCTCTCTGTCTGTGTTTCGGCATTCTGCAGCTGAAGGGCCAGAGTTTGCGTGCCCTGAGATGTTACTGAGGTGGTGGGGTTCCGGGGCTGCAGCCCAATTGCATTCATCAGACCCATGTCTCTGTCTGTCCTCCAAGTGGCTCTGCTGGTTCTAGGGAGAGACAGACAGACTGAGGTCAGGCAGGGCCCGGGACAGCATCCTGCACAGAGCTCCGTGGCTCCATGCCAGGCCTCAGGGGACAGCCTCGAGCAGGCTGCAGGCTAAGAAGAGAAGCCCTGCACTCCGCAGCTGCCTCCCAATGGTAGTTAACCCGTCTGTCCGTTCTCTTCCAGATCAGCCCATGGCCTGGACAATGAAAGGAAGCTGCAGAACCGTCCAATTCTGTAAACCCGGCTGGTCAGTCATTCCCATTAACAAAGAGGGCCTTTCTGGGGAGGTAGAGATGGCTGAACTTAAGATGCTTTTTTAGATTCAGAAAGCCACTTACTGAGATCCATGGGACAAACAGTGAGCATGGAAGGACCTTTTCCTCCAGCTTTTCCTTCCCTCTAACTCTATGCTGACAAGATTCCAGTTTAAATTCTTGGAATTTCACAGTGGAGGAAAAGCACTGGGACTCTTAGGAGGCTGTTCTGGAATCCTCCTCCAGCGCATTCTGAAAACAGGCCCTTGCAGGTTCGGAGCACAGGCTGCCCTACGAGTCAGGCCCAGGCCAAGGCTAGCGCCCTCTTTCCTTGGCCATTTCCCAGGCACTGACCCTTGGGATAGCTAGAGGTGGCAGCAAAGAGAGCCCAGGACTTTTGAAAGGGTCACCAGCCACTCATATTTCTAGCTGTTTCTGGGGACTATTCCTCCTGCTGTGCCCTGCAATTCCTCCAGGAAGTAGTGACTGCCTTTGTTTTCTCCAAAGGTTCCAGTCTTCATTAATGAATTAGGTGGTAAGAGGGTCAGTACCTGGTTCCTGCTCCCACCTGGCCCGGGCTGCAGCTCTGGGCAGCGCGGTCCAAGGCCCTGGGCACCTGGAAGACCTCCCTGGGCCACGAGCACATTTCCCAGGCACAGAATCCCTCTCCAGTGCCCTGTCTTCCCTCCTCATCCCAGTGTGCCAGACACCAAGGCCAGAATAAGAGAGGACGGGAGGGTGCCCTCGCTTACTCTAAACCAAGACTCTGAGAGCAGAGGCTTTCTTCTCTTCTTAGTCACGGAACACTTTCCTTGAATGGAATTGATTCATGTGCAAATGCTCAGTGCATGAAGCAGGTCACACAGGGGCTGCTTTGGTTGTGGAGCGGACCCAGAGCACCCTGGCTGCAGTCGGAGGGCACCTCCGGAGGACCCCTCAGCAGCAGGAGGGACGCGCCCCTGCCAGCTGTGCCCCCTTCCGCACACTTACCCCGGCCTTTCGCTGCTCCTGCTGCTGGAGTGGGCCGTGAAGACGGTCTCATTCAGCTGGTCCCAGTAGTACTCAATACCCGAGTTTGAGGCCCTGAAAACGGGTGGGAAGGATGGAGGAGAAAAGGTGGAAGACGTCAGAGAGAGAATGGCTGGAAGTCTTTACAATTGCAAGGCTTCGTGGACTGAGGCTTGCTGGCCCTCCTTCCTCCCTCCTCGGGCCGGGTTGAGACCAGGACCGGAGACACTCCATCAGGATGCTCAGACAAATGCCTGCAGTGGTAGTTTTAGCTTCTTCCTTCCCCCAGACAAGGCCTAACTGGCTCCTCCTTGGGGCTGAGAGAGAGCTAAAAAACAGCCACACCAGACATGGGTGGTGGGTTCTGGGAATTCTTCAGGCATAGAGAAAAGAGCTAAGATGGCAAATGAGAAGCTGGGGTGTCCTGGGGAGACAGTGCCAGTGGCAGCCCTGCCTACAGGGCATGCTTAGTGCTCAGAACAGAAACAGCTCAGGCTCCCTACTGCCAAGGTGCAGGGAGAAAGGAAAACGAGGGTGCCTTAACAGTCTCCATTTGCCTGGAGCTCCCACTGAGCCAGCAAGCACCCCCCACCCGAACTTTTTCTATTCTGGACCTAGAGCCTCCTTTGCTAGGGTAGGCTACACAAGCAAATGGAGAAGGTGACCCTAGGAGTGCTCAGACTTCTTACAAGGAAAAGACAGCAACGTTTCTATGTGTTGAGTTCTCTGGGATGCCAACCTTTCCCTCGTTCCTTATTCTCCCTGCAATGGACTCCCAAGTAGTTTTTTCCAACCTCACATGGGCATAGCTGCCAGAGGGAAGCGACCTCTCATTTTTCTATATTGATTTGCCACCCTGGCTGCCAGTGGTGGGTTTCAAACACAAGACTGCTTTGCTTTTCATGATTCCTCCCTGAAAGGTGTTACCTAGACCAGTCACGGTGGTTGAGGGTGGGGTGCTGATGCTGGTGGTAGCAGGGGGATAGGAATTGGGAAAGAGGTGTCGTTGAGTGTTTTTTAGAAATTTTATTGGGGAAACAGCGTGTTTTTCCAGGGCCCGTTAGTTGTTTCGATCTAGTTGTGGTGGGCGTAGCTCCGTGGTCCATGTGGGAATCGAACCGGCAACCTTGGTGTTATGAGCCTGCGCTCTAACCACCTGAGCCAACCAGCCTCCCCTCGTTGAGCTTTTTGATTGGAACTAAAAGATACTCAAAACAGCTAGCTCTGCTCCTAAATGGAACAGCACGGCTCTGCTATGGACTAAATTGTGCCCCCGCCGCCTCAATTCATATGTCGAAGCCCTCACCTCCAATGTGACTGGATCTTGAGACAGTGTTTTGTTTTTTGATCTCATTCCTGATTTTATTTTTTAAATTTGTGTTAGTTTCAAGTGTACAGAACAATGCAATAGTTAACTTTTCACCCCTCACAAAGTGACAACCCGCTCCCCCATGGAGACAGGTTCTTTAGGGGGTAATTAAGATTAAATGAGGTCATGAGAGTGGGACACTCATCCAACAGGACTGTGGCCTTATTGCCATGTGAAGATACAGTGAGAAGGTGGCCACCTGAAAGCCATGAAGAGGGTCCCCACCAGAACCCGAACATGCTGGCCCCTAATCTTGGGACTTCCAGCCTCCAGAACTGTGAGAAAAAAAACTTCTGTTGATTAAGCCCTCAGTCCACGGTATTCTGTGACAGCAGCCTGAGCTGATCAGACAATCTCCAATGAAAGCCGGCTTTTCAACCTCCAGGCCCAGGTTACCTTCCTTTAACGGCAGCATTTCTTCAATGAAGAGGAAACAAATCAATGCGGGAGGGCTCTGGGGATTAGCCAGGCCAGGATGGGGGTTGGAGGTGAGGTAACGTGCCTAAACAGGAGAAGTAGACAGGGCAGGGATCTGCCAGGGCTTGGACGATGAGGGACTGCATGTCAGGAGGTCGTGCTACTGCAGGTGAAAGGAAACAGGCCTAGGCCCTACGCCCCCAAGCCTGTCTGTAGAGAGTTCCTGAGATTCTGGGAGCTAGGCTCCGCCTAAGGGCACACTGGTGTCTGTAGAGGGAAAGAGCCACAGCCAAACCAAAGCGCTCTTCCTCTCCCTGCTCTGTGCTCACCTTCCCAGCAACAATCAGAGGGCCTGCAGGGCTGTGCAATTCATACGATCTTCGTCAGACCACCCCTTTAAAAAGTAGTATCTCTTCCCTTGGGCGGCCAAGTGGCGCGTTGGTTAAGAGCTGGCTTGGGACGCCAGCGGCCCCAGTTCGGATCCCACATATGAGGGCCAGTGACACTGCCCTCTACAACTAAGATGGTGAACAACAGCTCCACCTGGAGCTGGGCTGCTGTGAGTCCCTGGGATGGCATAACTGCAGCCTCCACAGGCTACAGTGAGTGGCTGGCAGCCAGTGAGAGCTGTCAAGAGCCACTGTGAGCGGCCGTCCAGAGGCAGGCGACCAATCTGCCCAAAGGACAGCAACTTGTCTGTTCCCCTTCCCCGGTTCCCCAATGCTGTTCCCCTCCCCAATTCCCCAATAAAATCTTAAAAAAAAAAAAAATTAGTATCTCCTCCCTCATCTGAACACTCGGCTATTTGGGGTGAGGGGGCTGTCTGAGAAGAGAAGCATTGGAGAGTGAAGGTGAGAGGAGTGGACCTTACGTTAGGGAGGAGGCAAATGGCCAACTCAATGGCAGACGCCTCCAAAAACAAAGCCATCACTGCCAACTGCCAAAGAGCCTCTGATTTACAAACTTGTCAAGATTTATTGACAGGTGGCAATACCATGTGGGTCCCCATCAAATCCTTCCTCTGTAATTCTTGCTAGCCAAAGCTGGTTAGTGACAACAAATTCTTCACACCAAATCACGTACGGTGTGACCAGGAACCTTCTCAGAAAAGAGGCCACTGAAGGCCCACTCTCTGAGCTGGACTGTCAGCGTGGTGCTGATGGTGAAGGTTCCCTCAAACGCTTTCCATGTGGCAGCATGTGTCATCGGCTCAGAGCTGTGGATTCTGGCCACTCAGTGATTAGGTCGACCGTCATTTAAACAGAACAGGGGTGGGCTGGCCGAGTGGCGCGGTGGTTAAGCGCTGGCTTGGGACGCCAGTGTCTGCAGTTCGGATCCCACATGAGGGCCAGTGACACTGCCCTCTAAAAACAAACAAACAAACAAACAAACAAAAAAACAGGGGTGATGGGGACTCTATCAGATCAGATGTACTGCTGCTCCACTCTCCCCGACCCCCTCAATCCTTCCTGCTCCTCACCAACACGTCTAATTCTAGTTCTGATTCGTTCTACTTTCTGTGGTCCGAGAAGCTCAACTACAAAAAGCTCATGGATTTGAAAACTTGGTTGACATTCCAGGTACCAAGAAACAGGGGGGTTGAAGACACCCTCTCCAACTATGGAAACTCTTAGCCTTCAGTACCCAGTATCACCGATTTCCAGCTAAAGAATGGTCCCAGCCATCTCCTTCCTCCTTGGGTCTTAATGAGGATGAATGAGTCACTGTTTGCCCTAGGTTCTTCCTGGAAGATAGGCAACACACAAAGGGATGAAGAATGGGAAGGCCGGTCAGGGTCAGCCTTTTCAGAAGGACCTCACACCTGGGTTCTTCCAGCGGTCTATAAGCTGTGCTTCTGGGCTTGGCTCAGTTACGCCCTCATGGCTGGGACCTTCTCAGTGGTGCCAATGCTCTCACAAAGAACCCTGGCTTTGAGCTTCCCAACTTCTAGGGAATATTCCCTTTGAGAACATTCTTCTTTCATCTGGCTATTATATGGCTGCAGAGGCTAAGACCACATGGCTGTCTCTTTGGAGAAAAGAACTGTTTCGAAGAAGATTGGCTGGCATTCATCCCTGCAATCTCTGCAACGTGGGGAAGAGTGTTCACCTGGCTCTTGGGGGGCAGCCTGAAAGAAGTCTCTGTGACTCCCCTTTTGATTCAGAGGCGAGCCTGTTCCCTCCTTGGTCCATGATGCTTGTCTGCAATCGCTGTTTACAATGGTGGCTCCCTCCTAAGGGACAGAGCTGGGGCCTTGTCAGGACTCTCACACTCAGTCAAGGGGGCAGGTGCCCCCTAGTTCCACCTACAATTTCCTGACACAAGCCCTTGAATTCTGTCTTCTGAGATGACTCTGAGAAGAAGTGGTCTTCCCAGCAACACCTCCTTCCCATGTGTAGGGCTGATCTACAAAGCCGGAAGTGAGCAAGCACCCCCTCATATCAATCTGGTACTTCCCACTCACTGTAGTTATTGGTTGGGGTGCTGGCTGGGCTGGCGGTCAGCCAGAGGCACAGCAGCAGCCGAGAAGAGTGGTGGGTGGGGAAGCAAAGGAAAAGAAGGGGCACCTCACTGCTGGGCCGGGTGGGGGGCCTGGGTTATCAGCCACAAAAGGACTTTGTAGAGGGGCTCAAGGGCCAGTTGTCTCCTCACCTGTCCTAAGAATTTCTTTCCCTGGAGAGCTGGAGTGTTTCCTTAGGCCTTTTTCTACTGTCAGTGGGGTTTTCGTGCCACCGAGAGATGCCCAAGGAGCTTGCTACCTCTGTCTTTCTGCTCGGAGTGCTACAGCTTAGACAATGGAGGTGCACAAAATGAGGTGCAGCTAGCTGCTTGTGCCTGGGACAAAGGCAGACAACCACCTGTTTGGAGGGAGGGCTGTAATCTTGGCCCAGCTGGCTGGCTGGCTCCTGTGCCCTTGGGAATGGGTGTGCCAGGGAGCTGCGTCACACAGGGATCGGCAGCAAGCCTTAGACAGCTGCCTACTAAAGAGACAACAACTCTGAGCTCCTGCTTCCTTATTTATTTCTTCTCCTCATTCTAGGCCAGAGATCAGCCTCTCTGTATCAATCCCCTGTCCTGCTTAAATATCTCACCACCACCTAGAGCTACATTCTTAACCCAGGGTCACAGAGTTACAAAGCCACGTGTGTTCATGTGGTATGCTTGTCTGTGGAAGAGAATACACTGCTTTTTTCAGAATTTTAAAGGAGTTTTTGATTGGAAAAAAGGTTAAGAACCAGCTACAGGAAAGAGCTCTGGACTGAAATCCCCTCACTGAGGGGAGGCCCTGGGAGACTGAATATTGTTCAGTCTTTTTTGCTGAAAGCAAAACAACTGTACAGATATGAAGGTGACTGAGAACTACGGAAGCTCTGAACAACTTAGGACAAAGTCTGTCCATCTTAATTTATAAGGTACCCTTAAATACCCGGCCCTAAGATTTGGGGCATTTGCCAACAAGGACCCAAGAAATCAAGAGATACAGCAACACCAAAATAGGCAGGCTACAGTAGCTCTCTCTCAGTCCAACACAACTTAGTCTGTGATGGCATGCTGTTTGCTGTGTCAAATGCTGATGCCAACTTGCTCGTGAAAGAGACCTGAGCTCCTTGAGTGCCTAAGGGAGTTCCCTAGGTAGCCCAAGATGGCTTCGGCGTGCTGAGACTCTGGGTGCTGAAGACGACGTACGGGGAGAAGAGCGAGGCCAAAGCCAGCTTCATGTGTGGCTGAGGTGCCTGTGACTCATACCAAGTCTGTAGGCTGGGGTTTTAGACATCAAAGCCTTGGTGGGGCCATGACAAACTGGAGGTCGAGATTCTGCGTCTGTAAGAGCAGATCACATTTGCAAGGGTGGGGCAAGGGGTCTGGCTGGGATAAAGATTAGTGGCTGGATCCACAGACAAGACAATGCTGAGGAAGGATGTCTTATGGAAACAGGCAAAGAAAGGCCTGTAACTACAGTGTTGGTAAGAGTAAAATTATGGTCCATGAATTCCTAAGAAAAGAGGAAGACATAAAATAATCAGTCTCATGTGCTTTGGGGAAAAAGGATTATTTCAGGGCAGATTTTTTTATTATATTCTTTCAGAGCAGATCGATCCTGGCACTATGGACGGGCCAGGGGGAAGAGCAGAAGGGGACAGACCTAGTGGCCTGGACTACCAGTGGCACAGTCGTGAATGAGGCAGGCTGTGTTCTAGAAAGGCACAGGAGCTAGTAAAAGGGGCTCTCTGAATACAGAGCCCTGGGAGAGCAGCGCCGGCAGAACCAAGCAGTTTCCCAGCTCCAAGAGCGCTTGAGCGCTTGACTAGGTCAGGCTGAGACAGCGGCGTCTCTCTGGGAGCAGCTCTGAAAATTCCAGATGGACTGAAAGAGCTGCCCTCAGAACCAGGTTTTCTTTCTCCTGGGCTAGCGACCTAGTTCAACTAAGGGCTCAATCACCAGTCATCGACCAGGTCACAAGAACGGACCCAAATACACACTCTAGGAAAAATCACCAAGGGCCCAATCACCCTCCCAGTAGCCACAGACTGCACAGCAGTTACACCATTCTGCTGATCTATAGAACACCCTTGAAGAGCCGGCGCCAAATGAAGGACAGCGTCAGGACAGCCTGGAGGCAGAAGTGGCATTTAGTCAGCTGGAACCCTGCAGTGGCCCACACAGCAATCAGCTTGATCTGCACTGAAGCACACAGCTTCACACTCCCCACCTGGCTGGGTAGGGGAAGCTGATGACAGACCTGGCTGACTCCCAGAGTCTTGAATGAAAAATGCCTGAAAAGACCAAAATAAGCCAGAGGGAGGTGAAGGGATGTCATCGGGACTTAAGACAGAAATGCTGTGGTGCCCTGTTCCCCTCTGAACCCCTACCTCAAGACCAGGTAATAATCATTTTGATTTTAAATTGAACTGTTCACTCTGCCTTCACTATTATGAGCCAGAGCCCTAAGCAGAAAGGAAAAGAGGCAGGACACAGACAGAGCCAGGCAGTTAGAGACCAGTGGCTTGACAAATTAGGGCTTTAACAATGCTCTATTTTCAATTTTATTTCTTAGGTTAATGTCTATGGAATTTATACAAACCCAAGACCACCTGTTGAATTTTTCAAAAAGCATTTAGAAAAGAATCTTTGATATCTATGCTCTACTTGTAGAGAGTTTTATCACCAGGGAACCAGAAAACAAGGGAAAACAAACAAACAAAAAGTACTGCCTTAGATGTCAGCAGGCATAGTAACTAAACCAGTCTTTTGAAGATTTCTGGAATGAAGAGCTACCCCTACCATCCTCTCAGTGAAAAGGACCCTCTAAGGAGTGACACTGAGAGTAAGGCAGGCTCTAGCAGGATGTGGACTTCCCATCTCCACAAACCCACCGCCTCAGCAGGAGCCACACTGTGGTCAGATGTAGACGGCTCATCTGCCCCCGCCCCGCCGCCCCCTTGAGCCACTCACTCTGGTCGGCAGATCACCAGGTCTCCTTTGTTGGTGCCATAGGCCAGGCCGAGCCCGGGCTCAGGCAGCCAACGGGCCGAGTTGATGCTGACATGTCTCCGCTGGTCAGCAGGCATGGGGTAAAGGACGTTGAAAACTCTCTGGGTGGGGACAAAGAGGGAAGAAAAGAGAATGGGAGGAGAAACAATCTGTTACCAAGAACAAAATCCAGAGTGAAACAAGTCCCCTCCATGGCCTGAAGCAAGTTAAGGACAGGGAGGAAGGGAGATTGTTAGGCTGGGAATGGGTGATTCCTACCACATATCTGAGAGCTTAGGGTGGCAGAGGGGAGGGTGGACCCGCTTGCTTTAGGTGAGGCTAGGACTCTCAAGAAATCCTAGGGGGCATACTCAGACTTTTCTACATGAAGTTGAGTTGTGGTTTCCTTACAGCCTCTTACATCACTGCTTTAAGGTGACCCTCTGGAAAGCCCCATTCCAAGCCCAGCTCACTAAGAAAGACCACTGCTAACTGTCCTCTGACCAGACAAACCAGTGAGAGCCAAGCTTGACTGGGAGTCCCGTTACCATGGAAATCACAGGGCTCTCACAGCAATGGGAAACTGAAGGTAACAGGAGGGTGGGTGGCAGGGGGTATAACATCAGAGAACATTAATTCATCTAATTAAAGGTAATGTTAAAACTGCTATTGTTAAGGAAACCGAAAAGGTGCAATAGGTGTAGGAAGCAGGACAGGGAGAATCTTGAACACACAGGCACATGATTTCTTTCTACCTTCTACAAACCACCATTAACTAGATCATTTCCATTTCTCAAAGAGTGAGAGTCTCCTTTCAACTGTCTATATTTTTCCAAAGCTACTGTTTTCTCAGGGGGCAGTTTAGCTATGTCTAAGGTTTGAGCTGAAAGTGAAAGAAAGCCTTAGTCTCTTTTGCCACCGACCTGCACGATGTTTCAGAAACAACAGAAACAACGTTAGTGGGAAATAGGGGCGGGGCAGTGGAAGAACGTAGGACATGGACCTTAGAGTTTGAAGGACCCGGGTTTGAGTCCTGACATTACTGCCTAACAACTTCTCTACATGTCAGTTTAAAAAGAGGCAGCATCAACGTTCAAATTATTTGAGTAGATTAAAAGAAATGATGTATAAAAAATGCTTGGCATGATGCAACTTCCTAAATGATAACTGTTGTTATTACCAGGAACCTGTGTCTGGGGTTCGGGCCTATGAAAAGGACAGGAAGCTGAGAATCTGTCAACTGGAATTCTTTTTTTTTATTTTTATTTTTTGAGGGCAGTGTCACTGGCCCTCATATGTGGGATCCGAACTGGGGCCGCTGGCATCCCAAGCCAGCTCTCAACCACCGCGCCACTCTGCTGGCCCTGTCAATGGAATTTTAGTCGACACAACATTTCCCCGTTAAAGCCTTCTCAGGTTTTAACGTATAACATAGGGACGGACTTCACTTGTCTTTACCTGTTCATCAGGATTGACAGAAGAAGAAGGTAAAAAAAAGAGACCACAGGAAGAGTGTGATTTAGAAAGTCATACTAAAAAATGAGTTTAAGGTGGTATGACTATTATTTTCCTTATTATCCTGATGAGAGATTAAAAAAAGAAAAATGAGAAAATAAGTAAAAACTGAGCTAAGGGTCCAGCGAATTGACACAAATTAAGTCATCAGAAACCTTGGATTTGGGGATGCTTGTTCATGAGCCTTGTGTGTCTGCCTGAAAGGCCGTTTCAGGACAGACTCCAGAACAGCATGTGTTCTCAATGTACTGACACACACACAGAGCCCTGCTATGGTCAATTTCCAGGTTTGCTGGAGCTGGGAAATGTGCCTAGGCAGCTAATGGCGCGCTGCCAGAAAGGCCCTGCCGTGGTCCTGAGGGTGAATAGGTTTTTTTATAGCCATAGAGTTGGCTCTGGTTAGAGGCATAAGACTGCCCCACAGCTGCTTCATGAAGAACCTCCTATGCCCTTCCTGTCTGACTCAACTCCAAATGAAAGAGTTGGCCAGGGCTCCTTAAATCTTCTAACTAAAGAGACTACTAAAAAAAAAAAAAAAAAAGAGTCCAGCGGAATATGTAAATTTCTACACTAGTCATCTAGAATGAGGTGGCTTGATCTTTGGATAATCTCTTCCTTGCATGCATCTATCCAGCAGGAGCTTTGAGCAAATGCATGGCCACTCCCCTCCACCAGCCTCCCGGCTGACTCCATGGAGGTGGCAGCCCCAGCCTTTTCCCTTTGCACCTTGTCGGCCCTTTCCTTCCCATTGGGATGGGGTGTGGTGCCTTCACCCTTTCTCAGAGGTTTTCACCTTTCCAGAAGGTAACCAATGGGTCAACATGACTCGGTCTACACAGTTCAGGACAAAGTACTTGTCACCTGAATTGTGGCTGGAATCATGAATCTGTTGATTTTTCCTTTTCCCGAGGGTCAGGTGGTGTGAGGGGGGCACACCCAGAGTTAAGGAGGGATGGGTGTTAATTTCAGCAGGGGTGGATGAGGAGAGCCTTGGTCTTGGACTGTGGTAGCTCTATTTGGGCCTCATAACGCCTCTCCCCTAAAATCATGGCGATTCATAATTGCAGGGAATGAGGCAGAAAGGGGCAGAGATGCAAGAAGAGGGGTAGTAAAGTTAATGAAGCAGAGGCTCGAGGCTGTGCTAAGGGTTTGATGGGGGTCTCAAAGAAAAGAATAAAAAAGAATAAGAGAACTCTTTTCTAGAAATGTCCCCAATCAGGAAAGAAGTAAACAAGCTTCTCACATGTCACAAATTTACTTTTTATAGTTTGTTGCTGCAGAGGGATTAACACGCAAATACTATCAATCTGCTTCTAAGTATAGGAAATTGCTTTGGGGACAAATCCTCAAGAGGCCAGTATGACAAATGACCCAGCTTAGGTGAGACAAGGTCAGAGGGATTGGAGAGAAGTAATTAAAGTTGAGACCCCCAGACCTTACTACACAGATATTTACAACCTCCATGGCTTTAGGAATCATGGGGCACCTGTCTGTCCTCTGGGTATGGCAGCCTCCGCCTCCCAAGCCCCCAGTCCTTAAACAGTGTTGCAAAGGCAGCTCCGAAGTACCCATCTCCTCCAATGTTTGCGTATTAGGCTAAATCCTGCTTTGTGGCAGGAAGCCAGAAATGCCACATGAAGATCAGCAGTCTCCAGGATTCCTGATAAGCACTTGCTTGCTGATCACGCTCTAATGTGGGGGCGGGGAGGAGCGGGATGAGGGCAAAAAGTACGGGGCAGAGTAGGGAGGAGAAGGAGAATGAGGGTGGAGGACAGGCAGGGATCGCTCATTTATAGGTCCTGCCACGTCATCTGGTCCAACAGTCCTTATTTCACACATGCTTGAAACCAAAGGACTCTAGAGGAATGAGAATCTGGCCCATTTTGAAAACCACTCAGAAATGTAGTTTCCAATCTTTGGCTGGAGTTGAACAGCTCTCAAAGCACCTCACAGAGGGGGAAATACTTCTCACAATTAGCCCCTAAAGACAAGACAGTATCTGGGCAACAATGCTGACAGATGATTAGGTAGCGCTGGCTACTTCCATTTATGGTTTCAGCCATCAATCTTTTCAACCCAGTGACTCAGTGCTCTGTGAGTCTCCTCCCAGATTTCAGTGGGGTTTGGCCCTGGCTCTGCAAACCCAAAGTTCATCGGCACTGATGAGAAGTAAGATCTGAGACAGTGTAAAAGACAGATCTAGCCTTAAACGCACATGAAATATATCTCAAGTAAAGGTTTCCTTAACACTAGTCAGGTGCCCTGAAGCTCCCCACGGATGTTAAGGACAAAGCTGGGTGGCCTGCCCAAAATCCCTTTCTCTCTCTGATAAAAGTGACACCCCATGAAACTATAACACCAAATTTCATTACACTGGAGGATTATCAGGACCTCTTGTGGATACAAAACCCAGCTGCTGATTCATGTCTGCGGAGTCCTGGTTTCACCTGTCTCAGATGCAGCTATTCCCTGGTATATGACACATGGTGACAGAACTCCCCCTCCCCCTCAATGAGACTGTTCTCATTTCTGTCTAACATCTAAGAAGGAAATTGGAATCAATACGCTGGAAGGAACAAACTTTTTAGAATCAATGCCATCAGCACGTCAACAGGGAAGGAGTCAGGTCACCCAGGTCTTTATGGTTCTAAGGATGTGGAAGATAGCGACCCTTCCACTTCTGGGGTCCAAGACAATCTCTTGTACTGCTGCCCCTCCATCCCTCAAACTTAAACAGGAAGCAGGAGCAAAAGAAAACAGTTCCTAGATCAAAACTAAAGGTGTCTTGTTTCTTGTTCAAAGATAGACAGGAAAAGAATGAGGCAGCCAGAGGAGCACAGTGGGAAACCTTCCTCTCCATCCTTTTAAAATTAAGAGGAAAAATGTATTGCTGTCCTTACCAAGATATTCTCTTTTACCGCATGTCAATACAGCTCAGGCCATTAGACCAAGCAGCAAACTGCACTGCTCAGATCAGGCCCGATAAGGAGCTAAAAGGAAGAACTTTGCAGTTCTCGTTTACACTGGGAATGGCATCTGTCAAGCTGGAGCCCTGCCACGGTGCCGAGAAACCCAGTGCAGTTGGCAGATCTCCCTTGTTTTTTTTTTGTTTTTTTTTAGGAGGGCAGTGTCACTGGCCCTCATATGTGGAACCCGAACCAGGGCTGCTGGCTTCCCAAGCCAGCACTTAACCACCGCGCCACTCGGCTGGCCCCAGATCTCCCTTGTTTTAACTAAAACAATGGAAACTGGTTGGAAGAAGCGGACAACTGGAAACCGAGACTGGAAGGGTCATGAGAGAAGGTGTAAGCCAAGGGGACTGTGAGGAGGAGGAATGCCTTCAGGGTAATGGTGGGAATCTAAGGAGGCTTTAAGCTTCAGAGAGGGTTACTAGAGGAGAATCAGTTCTCCGTGAAAAGGGAAAAATCAATGAAAAGCAGATGCTGAGAGACAGCTGACCTTTCCATTGGAGATGGATGGCTACACATCTTGTCAGGGGCTGAGAAATACACACATCCCAGAGCAGGCAGGGGGAGGCAGACTATGGTTGCCTTTTCTTCCTCGAGGTGTTGATTTGCTGAGATTCGTGAATGACTGGCATTTCTTCATCCTCTAGGAAAATCTGATTGTTTCTCAGAAATTTTAATGTCTTTTACTGGATTCAAGCCTTCTTTACATTCTACTTTGGAGTTTAGAACTCACAGAATGTTGAGTTTAGTTATTTTAAAACAAGTATCAGAATACCAAGTCACCTAACTCTCCCTTTTATTCAGCTGAAAGCAGGAACAAATCTGCCTAGATTAGCCTTGTCCAAACCAAAGGACCCCCAACAGAAAGGAAGAGCAAACACCTCCTGTACTTAACTCTGGAATTTGGACCCCACTGTTGCTATTGATAACCTGCTGCCTTGAAGTCTTTGCTAGCCAACCTCTTGTGATTTGCTGAGACCTATACATTTTGTATTATTCATTTGTTCCTCTCAAAGAGATCCCAAGGACAGGTAAAGGACAAGAATTTATTTTTCAATTGGCCTGATGCTTTGCAATGGCCATTTCTGGCCATTACAATCAAACCACGGAGATTACTTTAGCTGAGGGGTCTACTTCTGTGTGAAATGACATACGAGGCACTCAGTGCCCCTGCAACTCCCAGAAATTTAAACCATTACTTTCTCCTGTTCCCACATGTCTCAGCATAGCTCAAGTTCCTGAACTTCCTTGGCTTTCTAAAACTTAAAGGAAATGGTCAAATGAGTAGCTATTCAGATATTCACCTTTGATAAGAGTGCCTTTTAATGTTTTTTAATACATTCAATACATTTGGGTTGATCCGTGTTTTTTGGAAGAATTACAGGACGGGGGATACATGGGGAAAACAAAATATTTTGCCTTTTACTTTTGAACCGATCTACTGGGGATCTCTCACCATGTCTCAGTCCTGGGACTAGAACCCTGAGAAAGTCACTGATACTGCGCAGAATTGCGGAAATGAAAATTGTGGAAATTTTCATAAGGATTGTCTCATTAATACTCTTGTTCAATCGCTGTTTACTGAGTTGCACGCGAGGCCCAGCGATGGTGGTGTTGGGTAGAAGTGTGTGTTCATGTGTGTGCAGGAAACACACGGCACGTGAGGTTTCAAAGTGACACGCGCCCCTGGAGCAAATGCTGAGCGCCTCCTGCGTGCCAACCACAGTGAGCGCAGTGAAAAGGCCAGTTCAGAAGCCAGTCATCTGCCATGTATGCACCCAAAGACCAGGATAGGGCCCACTCTGTTCATGGATTCCCAGGCCGAGTGATGTACCTGGCCCACAATGGGGGCTCACTAAACGTTTGCTGAGTGAAAAGAATAAAATGCAGTACAGACTGCACTCTACTAAGAAACCATGGAGCAAAGAAATCGTCAGAATTGGAGGAATATGTCACGGAAAAATCTGCCTAAACTCAATGGCTTTTTGACTGCGGCTCTAATGTTATTTTTAATTTTTTTATCTTGCCCCCTCCCTTCTCTGTCAAATCACATCTGAGACATCCCTGACTTGGCCCATGCCTCCCCACCGCCTATAATGTGCTGAAGAAAGGAGCTTGCTGAGGATAGATGCTTTGTACCACATCTCAGAAGGCAGCTTTAAGATAATTGCAGCGGAAGCAGCTTTTAATCAACTGACAGGCGGCTTTAAGAAAATTAATGAGGACAAAGTCTTAGGAAGGAGTAAATCATTTCTGACAACAAAGCTGTCTCTCTTTTATCCCAATCTCCCCTTGAAAAAACAGTACCCTTCCAGGATACAAAAATAAAACAACTTTTTGGTATTTGCCACTCCCATGGCAGGGCAAGATTACAAGGCTCAGCTTCCTTAGATTTCTGGAGAATATTCTGGATTCAACCAGAGATCTAGGTCACTTTGGAAAATCAAACTTTTAGAACCTAGGGAAGTATAGATGATTGGATTATATCACAGGCTAAATTCAGGGCAAGGAGGGAGCCACAGTGGAGATGACATATTGAAGAATGAAGCCAGGACAGGCCAAAGAGCCTACGCGTTAGTTACATAAACACTGGTCACTGCTGGCAGCACTGGGCACCACCCTGACCCAGCATCTAGGCTACAATTTAGTTATGACTAATTTGAGCATTCTGGATCCCAAGCCTTTTCTGTGGTTCATTTTAATGAACTTTTAATAATAATCATCAGTCATCACTAGGCTCTGTGAAGAAGA
Organism: Aselliscus stoliczkanus; assembly: GCA_033961575.1. NCBI lineage: Eukaryota > Metazoa > Chordata > Mammalia > Chiroptera > Hipposideridae > Aselliscus > Aselliscus stoliczkanus. The sequence continues at coordinate 122,914,960 of CM066736.1, forward strand.
AAGGAAGCCAACTAATGTTTGTTTATAACCAGGGAGGCACTAAGATACCCATTAATGGGTATCACAGTGACCCCTCCCATCCCAGGATAACGGTGAGTTCAGGGGTGAAAAAAGGAACTCAAGATATACTCTTTCAGATGGGGAAGGGCCTGGAGAGAAAGATAAAAAAATTGCTTCTCACTTTTTAAGCCAGAGCATCTCTGTATCCTATAACACACAGGTAAACAGGCATGAGCTTGCAGTTAAAAGCCAGAGCAGTTAAAAGTCAACTGTGGGCAGCTTAAGCATTTTTTTTTTTTTTTTTTTGAGGGCAGTGTCACTGGCCCTCACATGTGGGACCGAACCGGGGCTGCTGGCTTCTGAGGCCAGCGCTTAACCACCGCGCCACTCGGCCGGCCAAAACATGAAACATTATTCATGTTCTTTTTTTTTTTTTTTTAATTTTTTTTGTTTTGGAGGGCAGTGTCACTGGCCCTCATATGTGGGACCTGAACTGGGGCCGCTGGCTTCCGAAGCCAGCGCCCAACCACTGCACCACTCGGCCGGCCCTAAGCATTTTAATCAAAATTGGAAAGACACCTCCCAGCATTAGTCCTTAAAGTACCATCACTAGGATGCTGTTAGCATGATCCTAAATGCTTAAAATCCACAGGGCAGGAGGTACTCATCAATCTTTCGACTTTCTGGATGTGTCGGAAAGATCTGGTTACTAGGAGTCAGAGAGGGACACCAGATGAGGTTCCAGAGACAGGTGAGGGCAAAAAAGAAAAGGACAGAGCTGGACTGACAGGTGACGTCTATAATAACTAGCACCCCCAGGCAGTCATCTGGAGGGCTTGGGAAAACAGGGAGGCTGGGCCTCACTCCCACTGCTTCCGATTCGGCAGGTCTCAGGAGGGACTGAGAAGTTGCATTTCTATTAAGTTCCCCAGGGAAGCTGATGTAGGCAGGGGAACATACATCGAGAACTACAGCCCAGTTAGACATGAGTAGGTTGTAGGTCTGTAAAAAAAATGTACCAATCTGCCTGCCTTCCCTGTTGCCTAAGACCTGTTGAGGATGAGAGGGATGCATGTCTCTGGAGCTAAAGCTCTAAAGGGAGAAGACAGACATGGGGACAGTCTACACTGAAGAGCAGACATCTCAGGGTCAAGGAGGGAAGAGGGCAGTGAGCAGGATGAGGTGGGGAGAGGAGGACAGAGGGGCAGGTGAGGAGGAGGAGGAGGGGAGGGAAGGCCAGGCTCTCTTTCCAACATCCACTCCCAACTACTGATGTGCCTTAGGTGGCTCCACACTTAAATAGGTTTACCACACAGCCACAAAGAAAACGCTTTCAACCAAATTGACCCTTCAGTATCTGAGGCTTTGCCTGAAAGAGCACAGCTGTTCCACGGGGGAAGGAGAGCTACACTGCTTTCTATCCCAGAGCTGCTTCTCCTACCCGAGTCAAGGAAGCATCCTTGCTCATCACTCTGCCAATTAAATGACCAGAGAGAAAAGCAAGTCAGGCAACCAGCGTCTGTAGGACCTGCAGGGATCATGCAATGAGAATCCTTTTCAGTTCTTATGAAACCACTTATATGCCTACAGCCCCCACCTGTTGGGGAATGCTCCAGGGGCATCAGGCAGAAAGTGCGCATCACCCACTAATGAATGCCCCAGGTGCAAGTGCTAATCCTTATTCCTGTTTCCTAGCTCAAAATGCCTGAGCATACCCTGTCCTTGCTGACTTTGCCTCTGTTCTTAGGTAAAATAGCTCTTATTACTGATAGAAACTGGAAGAACAGTTTGGTGTATGACTATTTCTGGTTTCATCAGTAATTTTTGTTTTTATGCTTTCACTTGGTTACAACCGAAGTTATTATAATGTGCAAGTTGCCACTATTTTAGAAAATTAATTGCAGTTTTCTGTTATAATATTGTGCCTTGTTCCAATTAGAAAATGAAAGCAGAGAGGAAACACAGGCAGTTTAGTGTTTTGAGAATTTTGCAAAACTTGAGCTCAGCAATCTCTAAATGCCCAACTTAAAAACAAAACAAATGAAGAGAACGCCGTTCCTGGCTCAACTGTAAGTGAGTCAGACAGAAAATAAGACCCTGTGTCATAGAGCGCAACCCATCCGGTCTGAAGGAGCCCCGAGTGGACTGAGGGAATATATGTGCCTCGTCTTGGTTTCCACGATTTGCCAGTAATGCTAACATTGGGAGGACTAACCTCAGTAAGCAGAGAAGGCATATACCAAAAGGACCCTAGATCCTAGAAACAAGGATAAAAATGAAAATGACTCAACATGGGAAAGAAAAGAATCCAGCACAGGGACACTCAGGGAGAACCCTGGAAAGCAACACCAGCTGAGAAAAGATGGGAGGGGAAGCGCAGACAGGCGAAAAGCTGAGAGTTTGGTGGGAAACTGAACATAAATGCCAGAGTGCCTGCAACAAAAGCAGCCAAGGTGATATCAAAGCACCACACATACAACCACAAAAGGAAACCTGAGACTGTCTCTGCCTTGCTGAAGAGGCTGAAGGCAGAAACCTAAAATGAAAAAAGCAGTCATTAAGAACAGCAGTTCTCTTGGGCCGGCTGAGTGGCGCAGTGGTTAAGAGCTGGCTTGGGATGCCAGTGGTCCTGGTTGGGATCCCACATGAGGGGCCAGTGACACTGTCCTCTTAAAAAAAAAAAAAAAAAAAAAAAAAGAACTGCGGTTCTAAAACTCAAGTGCATATCCAAAAAACCTGGAAAGCGTGTTTTACAAATACCTGGGTCCCACCCACCCCATTCTTATTCTGATTTAAGTCTGAAGGTGGGTCTGTATTTTAACAAGGGTTCCGTGTATTCTAACACAGGTTGTCCAAGTAGCCGTTTGAGAAGCACTGATCCAGAGGTTTGAAGATCTGCTTAGAATAAGTGCGCCATGACTAAGAGCAATTAGCAATTCATTTCCAGAAGTTTTCATATGGGATAGTGTAAGAGATCCTCTCTTGGGAGAGACGTCATTGGGAATTAAAATAAGTCAATGCTCTGAAGAGGATGTTCTCTTGGGAATGTCTGTTGGCTCAGCAAGCTCACCTCTCTGAACATGACCACAGTGAATTCCAAGAGGTGGCACCAAAGAGAAGGGGAATTCTGGGTCGAGAAGCTCTAGGACAGGCCCGTTACCCACAAAAGCGTTCCTTCAAGGACAGAGCTTGACATTACAGATGGAGACACCCGCCTGTACTTACCTGGGGAAAGAGGGAGATGCTCTACTGTCCCATTAAACCCTTGCTCCCTGTTCTCAGACAAAAATGCACTTCTTGCCTTAAACGGTGATACAGCACAGCTATCCAAAAAAGCTGATGTCTTCCCTTCCACCAATGAGTGAATTCAGGGACATTTGCTGAGTGCTTTGGTGCCTTTGGATGTAAGGGGCAACCAAGACCTGGAAAACCAGAAACCTTTCTGTAGTACAGAGGTTTATAGTCAGACTGGGTGGACGTGGTGAGCAAACCCTTGTTGAGAAGCCTGGATCCTGTCTCTTGGGAGAGAGGAACGCTTCCCAAATGGGGGCTTTCTCCTTACTTCAGCTCCTTCTCCTAAGTAGCAGATGGTGCCTATTGAGAATCAAAAAAGCCTCCCTGGGAGGCCTGAAAAATAGCTCTTGTCACGAGGCCTGCGGCAGCTGGCTAGTTGCCTTGAGTCCCTTAGCAGGACAGCAATGAATTACCAGTCTCCTCAGGCTTCTCCCACTGCACTCCCTCGCTGCCAGCCCCACATGTGACAACCTCTTAGATCCCACCCCACAGCTGTTTGCCCTTAGCCAGATGTTTCTGGCTACTTACGGAAAAGAGGAACCTGGCTGGGAAGGAGGACTGGCAGACTGTGCCCAGAGGCTGTGCCTCTAGGAGCCCTGGCTTCCGGAAGAGGCTGGATATGTCCGTTAGTGTTGACGAAATCAGATCCTGTCTCTTAATGATTATGAACAATTATTCCATAATTAGGCAAAAAGGGTTACAAGAACAGCTGTTGGGACCAGGAGTCTAGGGGGTAAAAAGCAGATACCAGGTACTTTTACCATCCAAATCTGCTTAAGATAGGCAAAATAAGAATAATTAAACTAAAAATCAACTTCCATCCTCAAATATCTAGGTAAGAGAATAGGTTTGATGAGCCTCTGTGAAGCCCTCTCCTGATCACTCGATGTCAAATATCTCGTCAGATGGAATCCAAGAATCAGAATTTTCCAGTCATTATGATGTCAAGAGCAGAGAATGCCTGGCTGCTACCCTTTCAAAGGAACGGTGGGGCATGATGCCTTCTGTCGTGTTTCTGCTAGTTACCACCTAGAAATGATAAGGGGGACACTTTTTCGAGATTCTCTCTCTCATTCAGCTTCTCCTAAATGCCAGGTTCCCTGCTAGGTGCTAGGACTTCATAAAGATGCAACAGACACTATCTCTGCTCTCCAGAGGTTCACAGTCCAAGAGAGGGGAGAGTGACATGGAAACCAATAACTGCAGTATGGTGTAATGAGGGCTAACATGAGTGCATCTGGAGGTACAGAGGTGGCACAAAGAGTGATCAATTCTTTTTAGGAAGTTTCCAAGGAAGGGGACGAGCCTGTGGGCAGGGGGGCTTGGAAAGCAGTTCAGTAGAGTCACTGTAGGAGATAGGAGGGAGAAGAGGATGGAGACACCGCACCAGACCACCTACTTTCTGTCGCTTTGTATACAATGGGTCCTATCTCTAGTTTTTTCTTCACAACAAATGCTTCCCATTGCAGGCATTCAATAAGCATCCACATGTATAGCACTAAATGAGGGCCTTGGGAGATACGCCCCTAAGGAGCTTACACTAAACCTAATTGGGTGGATTAAACACACACACCACACAGCTAAAGACAACACAAAATAACACATAAACAAGTGCATAAAACTATAAATGGCACAGCACAATGTGCTAAGGGAATTCACAGGTTCTTAGCTTGAGACAGCTTAAATGCCATTTAATTAGAGAACTGTTCAAATGCTTGACTCCCCCTGATAAAACCCTGGTCAAATGAGCCCCGAAGGAATATGGGAAGCTCAGTCAGAAACTAGACTAGCTGAGTCCAGAAGGACATTAAGCCCACAAGGCCCAGCAGGTTTTCATGGCAGTACAAGAGGTCCGCTTCGGCCAGGAAAGGATTCTTAACGGGACCTTTCTCTGCTGGTGAAATGGACGGGACCATTAAGAGCACAGCAGCTGCCCAAAGTCCTCATCTTGCATCATAATTACAATCCACAGAAAAGAACATTTCATAGTATACTATCTCTTTTTATAGCTTGCTTTCTGAAAAAAAATTTTTTAAAATAAGCATAAATATTTCATTGAGTTCTTTCTGTATCTCCAGACTAAAGGTCTCATGTTGAGGTAAGGGAGTATTCAGTTTGGTCTTTATCCAAAGATCCTGTCGGGCCTCTGGGGAACCCAGCTCATGATCTAGGACAGGGGTCGGCAAACTGAGGCTCGCGAGCCACATGCAGCTCTTTGGGTACCCTCCGTCTCAAAAGTTTGCTGACCCCTGGAAGAGCCAATCCTGTCCCTCACAACAATTTAAAAATTATTCAAGAGCCATAAATATATTTTTACATAACCACCATTATGTGAATATCCTTTAAAAATTTTATAAATGCAACTATGATAGTTTTATTTTCATTTTCAATTTTACTTCAGAGCCTGTGGCTCACGAGTCGCAGTTTGCTGGCCCCTGGCGGCTCTTCCGTCTCAAAATTTGCCGAACCCTGATCTAGGCTGTAGCTTGCTGGCCAGACCGGAGTCTTTCCTTATTCCTTATGAACGAGGCATCTCTAGTCCTGGCTAGGAGATGACTCCAATGTCCTTTGTGACCCTGCCAAGCCTGGGAGAGTTGCCCTAGAGCAGAGGCACACGCAGTGACACTCACCCTCATGGAGGTCTCGCCACCATGGGCCTGTTGCAGCCGGAAGACCTGGGCCACCATGTGCTCGGTGGAGGGGTGCAGCAGGATCCTTCGTGAGGCCAGGCCCACCATTACATACCGGCCCATTGGGGACAGGCTCACCGAAATGGCGTTGGGACCTGGGGACCAAGAGAAGACAGAGACATTTCCCAGCGTCCTTGCTATTACAAGGGCATAATTTTCCCTCTTAGTCTTTCCTCTTTCTCTCCACTCTGCATCTCCGTTTGGTCGCCCTGGGGTTATCTCCAGGACTGTAGTGAGGAATATAATGAGAAGGCAGGTAAAGCAGTGAGTATGGTGTCTGACATATAGAAAGTACTTAATAAATGTTAACCACTATCATCACAGAACCACATTAAGAGACTGGTATCATACTGTAAATCTAGTTTTTGAAATCTACTTTTTTCACTTCATATATTATGAACATTTCCTTTCCATTGAATATTCTATAAGAGCACTTTAAAGGGCAAATGGTATTCTGTTCTATCAAGACACCATCATTTATTCAAGCAATTCTTCCCAATTTGACATTTTTCTCTATGATAACCAACTGTACCAGGAACACCATTGTATATACATCTTTGTATAGTTTCTTGATTATTTCCTTAGAAGTGAGATAGCTGGATCATACATTTTGGGGGCTTTTAATACACAATGCCCAGTTGCCTTACAGTTTATGAGTGTGCCCACTTCCCCGAGCCATGACCAAAGCTCCGCCCTTATTCCTGGCCATCATAACAGGAGCATTTCGGTGATGCTCGCCTGATGGGGAGGACTCTTATCCTAAGATTCTTCTGCAGTGCCACCAGCTGGGACTCCTGTAAAGCAGTCTTCCTCTGGTCTGTGCCCCACTGATGCAGGGGCAGTATGTGACCATTACTCCCACCTAAGCCATGCCTCACCTAGGAATGACCATGCCAAGGTACCAGCATCCCTCTGTCACAGGTTCAGCTTCCTATCCCTTACCAAATCGCTTGGTGTAGAGCATTTCGCCCAAGTTGTGGGGGGCCAGGGAGTACACTGCCAGGATGCCTTCATCAGGAAAGCCCCTTTGGCTGCTAGGGATGAAAGCTGCCAGGAGCTGGCCATCTGCAGAAATGTCACAGCTGGCATCATTGTAGATTTTGCAGTTCTGCACCAGCACATTCACGGAGGCTGCATCAGACAAAGAAAGAAAAGAGGGTAAGAAAGTTCAAAAGTTGATGGTGTGAAAAATTCTGCGCCAAGAAGTTTGCGGGCCTTCCTAGGGGCCTGAACCCTCTCTAGAAATTCTAAACACTGAGTTGTCCAACTAAAATGCCATGGAACAAGCAATACAAGAGAAAGGGAAGATATGTCTCTTCTACCAATTTTTTTTTAAAATATTTTATTGGGGAATTGGGGAAGGGGACCGGCCAAGTTGTTCTTCGATCTTCGTTGTGGAGGGCACCAGTCGCCATCTGGCTTCCCGTCGGCAACTCGTGGTCTCTAAGCTCAAGGTGTTGTGTTCAATCTTAGTTGCGGGTGGGCGTGGCCACCATCCCATGTGGGAGTCGAACCAGCAGCCTTGTTGTTAAGCCTACACGCTCTATTCACTGAGCCATCCAGGCGGCAGCTCAGCTCAAGGTACCGAGTTCAGTCTTAGTTGCGGGTGGCCATAGCCCACCATCGAACAGGCAATCTTGTTGTTATACCAGCTGAGCCATCCTGTCACCCGTTGGCAGCTCAGTGACAGCTCAGCTCAGGTGCAGCGTCACTGGTCCATGTGGGAATCCAACCGGTGGCCCTGTTGCTCAGAGCACGTGCTCTAAGCCAACTCGTAACCAACTGAGCCACTCGACTGGCCCCTACCACTTTTTTTTTAATAGGAAACTAGAGATAGTCAATGTGACCACAACCACCTGCTGAGTCTTAGTTCACACTTAGGAAACATCATTTGAGAGATTAGATAAGAAAAAAGTTATAAATTGTTCCTGGAGAGCTACTCAACAGCTATTACTGCCCACAAGATCAAAACTAAGATGAATGAAAATGGAAACCTACTGATTCCAAGAAAAAGGTTAACACTTCCTTGGGGCCTGACTCCTACTCTGCACCTGTTTTGTGACCTTGAAGAAGGAAGTCATTCCACAAACTGACTCTTAATTTCTCATTTAGAGACATCAATCTTCTGGACAGTTCCTTACTAATACTAACCCCTACTCCTCAAGAGAAGCTAAGGAGAAACAGAGCCTAACGAGCCCTGACTGGGTGGCTGGAATGCTCTATTTCTCACTATGCTCTATGCCATTTCCATACCATAAGCCAACGTCCCCAGGCAGCCCCGCCTGCACTTGACAGTTACTGACAATGAAGCAGGGGCCAACCAGGCAGCAGGCTTAGCCCCAGGGAGTGGAATGTCTGTCGGTGGACAGAATCTGCTTCACGTGAACCAGGACTGTGCCTACAGGCTTTGTTTCGGTTTCCTCTGAGTCCCTCTCCAAGGCCCACTGTGCAATTCCCTGCCAGGAGGAAGTGGCTTACCTTGATGTGAGCCTGGAACCAGTGCCCACATCATGGGCACAAGCATAACCACACAACACGTCCACAGGGACCAAGCTGCTCTGGGCTTTGTCTCATTTAGATCTACATTCTTTATATGTACATCTGAAGAGACTTGACTCTTCTTATTTGAAGAAGATTACTTGGATGTCCACTATCAGAAGCATTATGGTTAAAAGAGAAAAAATAGCCAAGCTCAGCTGCCCTCACCAGATTCCAGGTGATCTACTCCAGGAAGCCAAAAGGCATGACACGGGAGGTCAAGGGCAAGTTTCCCCAGGAAATAACCTTAAGGAAAACAAAACAAAAGAACTGCTTTTCAGGGGTCTTGAAGCTTGTGGGTTCAGGGACTCAAGAGTGATTTCTAAAACTCAATATTCACCCCCCTTTTCCTGTGTGTTGCTAATGAAGCTACAGAGATGACAGAGTAGATCAAAACAGACATCAGAACACATTGATTAGGCTATTGTGCCAACTCCCGGGGGCTGACACCAACAGTACCATTACGCATACAACCGAGGAGGGACCACAAGGATGATTCTGTTTGCTAACTAATAAAATAATGACATCCAAATCCTCATTGCCACCGCCATTAGGGCTCTGTACCGCTCCACTTCCAACCCACCATCTGCTCTCGCCAGCATGGCTAGATTTATCTCGTTAGCACTGAGGCTGTCTGCTCCTTACTCAGGGTCCCAAGCCTGGTGCCAAAAAGATGACAATCTCCTCCTCCTTCCCTGGACTGACACATGATTCCATTTGGAGATACAGAACCAGAGGAACTGGGGGAAGCTTCAAGAGTGAGTCCATCTTGGTTTTCTAACCATGAATTTGGCACAAACCTTAGAAAGATAAAAAACTGACAATTCAGACTATAACCATCCAAGGCAGGGAGAGAAACAAAGAAAAAAAATCATAAATATTAAGACATGAAAATAAATATGGAAGGACATAGGACTCTGTGGACTTTGAGACAGCTTTGCAGTTATTATTTAATCCACACTTAATGTCTGAAAAATGCATGGTGGGTATTTTACGAAAGTAGGCTTTTCAGTCTTGCTGTTACATAGATCTAGCTCATGTACGTTAACATGGAATTCAGTCAAACATACAGAGCCTATGATGACCCTCAAAAGGCACCACCAACATAAAAGCGGCATTAAATTGTTTACTGCCATGTTGATTTCTAAGAGGAGCCAGCGGTGGGGAGGCAAGTACAAATAAGGTTTTCCTTCTTCTGGAGAGCTTGGCTCTAAGCCCCTGAAAAACTGGGCATATAGACAAAAAGCATTTTGTCAGCCTCAAATCCAAGCCGCTCTGTTTGTGTTTGCACTACATTATGATGATTCCAAGTCAATGGCCATCTCGCAAATTCTGTCCCCTCCCTGCAATTCCATCCAATTTCACCACCGCTCCCCATTATGGCAGTGAGCTCAGAGACAGATTTGCAAATAACAAATGAAAACAGAATGCTGGGAATTAAAGCAGGACTTCTCCAGCCGCACGTTCCATGTCAGGAACTGTGCAGCGAGTGATCTTGGGCTTCACTTCCACCCTAATGAAGGGCTGTGGTAGGCGCACAGCGATTTGGTAGCTTCATTTCGGTGAGCACTGGGTGGTGTGTTTACAATTTCATCTTTATTTCAAAGCTCCAATTAGGAACTTACATTTGCTGCTTGTTGTCTATTAATTTCCCACATGGAAGTGGAAATGTTCAATTACAGTAGTGAGTGGTCACCGTTTCAGTTCACTCGTGCATCTTTTCAGAAGGCTGAAATTTTGATGAGTTAATTTATGCAGGGAGAGATTTCTTGGATCTCTGTTATTAGTTTTTTGGGGCCGTAAGAAAGTAATGCACTAATGAGCAGGACGACTCATCCTTTTTGGAATCAACAATAATATCATCAGGTATAGGAAAAGGTGAAGTGAAATACAGCCTAAGACACTGACAATCCACGTGCCGCCAGAACTCTGTCCCGCTTCCCGCCTTGCCTCACCGTAGTGTTCTCAAGTGTTAGTGCACGTCAGAAGCACATGGAGGGCTTACTAACAACACAGTGTCGGGACAGGGCCTGAGAATGTGCATTTCTAACAAGTTCCCAGGTGTCTCTGGTGCTGTTAAGGCCACACTTGAAAACTGCTGCCTTATTAACAGTCCTTGATCCCTGAGCTTAGCTCTACAACCTGTCCCGCACTTAAAAGCAAAACACATGTGAGGAATGATGATGGGCCAGTTAGCTGTGCAACACAGAATGGAAATAAAGGTTCGGCGAGAAAAGATTTTTCAAATCAAAACTGCTTAAGAGCTTCAGGGGGCAGCTCCAGGGGGAGAAAAAATCAGGCAGAAGACAGCAGGAAGCCATGTTCCAGACTCTGCAATGTAATCTCCTAATTATAAATGATTTCCAAGGAAAATGCCCTAGCAGGGAATGGGAGGGTTTAGAAATACTGACGCCTGGAGGAGCAGATGGCTCTGCCTTCCTATCAGCGCCATAAATTATAAACAAACACCTGGTACAAAGATCGATGTGTAGCCTGTTGCTGGCTGGGCAGATGAGGCCACAGGTGTGATTAGCAGTTGCAGTGCTTTTGCAAATGCATGAGATTCCCAATATGGAAAACTCAAAGGGGTTTAAATCAGTACGAAAACTTCCTTTTGGCATTCTCCGAGCCCCTCAGATTTCAGAATAAGACCTGAACAGAGCTCCAGGTGACTTATACACACTCCTCAAAGTGACCAATGCCATTCACCTAGTAAGAATTCACTTTTAAAAGTATAATTTACAGTGATGCTAATGACCTCCTTTTTTCACGAAAGTGGTTTCAAAATTAGACATTTGAGGCCTTATCCACAAACTTCAAAACTCTTTACAGACACTAATTCACTGATCCTGCATCCCAACTGAAACAGGTGGCAAGGATCTTTAGCCTAACTCCACAAAACTGCTCAGTGCAATTCCGGTATGTCAGATCATCAGCAAAACAGTGGCTGCCAGCCGAGTGGCGCGGTAGTTACGCGCTGGCTTGGGAAGCCAGCGGCCCCGGTTCGGATCCCACATGTGAGGGCCAGCGACACTGCCCTCAAAAAAAAAAAAAAAAAAACCCAAAAAAACAGTGGCTGCTGAACATGAGTAAAACTCAGGACCAGTGGATCCCGGGCATGGGCTGTGTCAACGCCAAAGGCTATACACCCCTGGGAAGCAGGTGATGTTCAGGAATGAATCTTACAGCAAAAGCAGAGACTCAGACGAATCCATCAAGAGTGAAGATCAAAACTGTAACTAGACTATACAGACCAACCAGGAAACACTATTAGTTAAGAGTAAATGACAGGAAATCAGGTATTATAAAAGTAACTCTCATTCCAGAGGGTAATACCAAGAAAAGGAACATTGGCTGCCATCAGATATATGTTACCTACAGTCCTAGAATAAAGGTTTTTCCCAAGGCCAACACTCTAGGAAAAGCAGAATTCGAATACTACACGTGATTTAAACGAGGGCGAAAGGTCAGCTTAACTAAATGAGCCAATCTGGTTGCACATGATCCTCTCTCAGTTTAGGCTTTACAAGAACCCATGATCAAAAGATGTGAGAAGGAACACGGGAGAATGATAGGAAGCTGTAGTCGGAACGAGTTGAGGCTTGCACAAAAATTGTTAAGGGCATGAGAACAGGCCTTGTGAGCTATGCTAGCAGCATGTCCAATGCCTTTATTCTTCTGAATATTTTATTTTTCTCTCAAGGAAAATGATCTCCAACTGGGTACAAACAACATGCTTAAGAAGGATCAGAGGGCCAGCCTAGTGGCGCGGTGGTTAAGCGCTGGCTTGGGAAGCCAGTGGCCCCGGCTCGGGTCCCACATACGAGGGCCAGTGACACTCCCCTCATGCTACATGAAAGGAACTTAACATTAAAGAATATATCATGAACCAGGTGGGGCTTATTCAAAGAATGTAAGGGTAAGTTCAATAGTATGGAATCTATTAACATAATGATCATATTATTAGATCAAAGGAGAGAAAAAATATATGATCATCTTTCTAGATGCAGGAAGTCATGACTAAATTTAATATCTATTCTTGATAAAAACTGTCAGTAAAATAGGAAGAGATGACATCCTTAAAATGATAAACTATTTCTAGTTCAACCCCAAAGCTAGCAATACGCTTACTGGGAAAACGCTAGACGTTTTCCCACTAAAGTCAGGAACAATATGAGGATGCCAACCATTACTTAACATTGTTCTGGTGCAGCAGCCAGTGCATTTAGACAAGAGAAAGAAACCACAGGGGTAAAACTTGGCGTGGAAGAGGTAAATTACCACTATTTTTTGGTAACACCTAGGAAACCCGTGAGATTTAACTGAGTAACGACAATTAGTAAACAAATTCAGTGAGACAGGATTCTAAACACAAGCTTATAACAATAAACTTAAGAAATGTACAGGCTCTATGTGAACAAAAGTTTAAAACATTCCTAAACAGAAGAGACTTGGAGAAATTGAAAATCATACCATGTTCTCCATTGGAAGATCTCATAAAGATAGTAAATCTTGAGTTAATTTATGAAGTTAATACGGTTGCAATAATTATACTAACAGTTTTTTTCGGGGAGGGCGAAGGGAAGAAGCAAGGTAACTAGTTTTAAAGTCCATGCAGAAAAACAAAAATGCTTCCGCAGGCAGGAAACTTTGGATTAAAAAAATAATGAGGGGGGCCGGCCAAGTGGCGCGGGTGGTTAAGTGCTGGCTTGGGAAGCTAGCAGCCCCGGTTCGGGTCCCACATATGAGGGCCAGTGACACTGCCCTCAAAAAAAAAAAAAAAAAAGAGGGGCCAGCCGAGTGGCGCGGTGGTTAAGCGATGGTTTGGGAAGCCAGCGGCCCCGGTTTGGGTCCCACATATGAGGGCCGGTGACACTGCCCTCAAAAAAAAACCAAACAAAAAAAAACCAAAACAAAACCATGAGAAGAACAAGTCTTACTAGATTCTAAAACATAAAGCCTCAAAGCTTTATGTCTCACATGAATAATCAGCCAGATCACTGGGACAAAACAGCCTAGAAATACATCTAAATACACACAGGAAATTATTAACAACAGGATGAGAGGGACATCTCAAATCAATGGGGGCAAATGGATTATTCTATAAATTAGTTTAGACATATGAGTAGCCATATGGGGGAAAAGTTGAACCACATTCTGCTTTTTTGGGACTATGTTAAATTTCCTAGTGAATCAAAGATTTAGAGGTTAAAAACCCTAAAACATCAAAGTACTAACTGATCTTCCTAAGGATGACACAAAGTCTAGGAACCATAAAAGGGAAGTTGGATAATTCTGACTACTTAAAATAAGTTCTATGAAAAAAATAACTTTCAGCTAAGTCAAAAGACAAATGACAACTAGGCAACTCCTATTATAATTTAATTTTCTGATTTATAAAGTGCTCCTGTAAAACTGATAAGGAAAAGACCAGCAACACAATAGAAAAACAGGTCAAGAAAGCACGGGGACAGGCCAAGAAGAGGCAACACGCATGGCTCAGTGTATGAAGAAGCACGCAACCTGGTTTGTAATGTGAGAAACACAAATTTTAAATACCTACACACTGTTTTGTAACCTATCAGATTTTCAAATCTCCAAAAATACGACAGCACATTCCACAATTGAGAGTTTAGGGAAACGGGCACTCACACATTGCAGGTGGGAGTATAAATTGGAATTACCCCTGCCGAGCGTGACTTAGCAGTATTTACCAAGATCACAAATGTACATACTCTTCCTCCCTACAATTCCATTTCTTTCTTTCTTTCTTTTTTTTTTTTTTTAAGCTGAGCCATCCTGCCACCTGTTGGCAGCTCAGCTCAGGCTGGGCATCGAACTGCTGTTGCTCAGAGCTCAGCTGGCACTTTTTTTTTTTGAGGGCAGTGTCACTGGCCCTCACATGTGGGACCCAAACTGGGGCCGCTGGCGTCCCAAGCCAGCGCTTAACCAATGAGCCACTCGGCCAGCCCTCAGCTCGCACTCTTGAGCGAGCTCTTAACCAACTGAGCCACTTGGCCAGCCCCCTACAATTCCATTTCTAAGAATTTATCTTATAGATGTACTTGCACTAGTGCAAAATGACAAACTGCATCATGGTTTGTATAGTAAGAAACTGAAAGCAATTTAAAAGCCCCTCATCAGAAGACCGGTTAAAAAATGACGGTACCTTTGGACAATGGAATAACAGGCAGTTATTTAAAAAGAACAGGTAAAAAGAACAGGTAAACTCTTTATACACTGATATGGAAAGATCACCAAGATATATTGTAAAGTAAAGAAAGCAAAGTGCAGAAAGAAGCATGCACAACATGCTACCATTTGGGTTACATAGAAGGTGGAAAAACATACATTTGCATTTGCTTATATATGCTCGTACATACAATATTCTTGAAAAGATGTACAAGAAACTGCTAACTGTGGTTGCCTGTGGGGAGAAGTGGTAGGTAGGTGGGAGCAAGTCTGGGAAACGTTTCTATTTTTAAAATTTTTGAATGGTGAATGTATTTCAAATTATAATATTTCTGATTCTAATAAAAGAAACAAAGTAAACAAAATAAAGCAATAACAAAACTGGAAATAAATTATGGTGAACAAAATCTGGGCCAGAAATAGAGAGGAACAAGCAAATTTGGTATTCAATAAGGGAAAAGGTGGATTGCAGCTGATTCCCAGCAGAATGAAAAACCAGATTATTAAACACGTGGCTTACAAGTACTAAGAAAGAAACAAATGATTGCGACTGAGATTTCACTAAGAACAGGACATGAAAAATTAAGCTTATTTTCATTGTCTAATGAGGATACCAAGAGTGGCATATCGGGAAATGCCACAGGGAATATCTTGATTATTTTAAGGCAACTGACAAACTCTTTCAATACCCTGTAGATCAGGGAGAAAAATGTGGACTTCAGATGGGAACATTCAGGTGCAAGGTGGTAACTCAGGAACCCAAATACACCACAAGGCTTGGTGCAAGATCCTAACTGATTCACCACTTTTGCTAGCAATCCGAAGGAAGACAGAGAAAGCACGTTCATAAACTTATTAGACAATGTAAGACAGAGAGAAAAAAACTCACTCAAAGTTCAAAAAGATGTGGAGAGGCAGCCGCAATTACACTATTAAGACACAATTTAATAGAAACAAATACAAACTTGCTTTGATTTTTAAAAGGTTCAAACTTCATAAGTAAGTGCAAGATAGTACAGCCCTGGTTTATAATCAATTATCCAGGAATTTTAAGTGACTGCAAACTCAGTAGCGGCTTCAGAAAAAGGTGCTGAAATCTTAGACTGAACTAACACTGTCCAAAGCACCACTGTACGATGCACTTACTGGACAGCTTTCATCTGGCGTTTTCTACTCCAACGAGAAAGTAAAAGGGAGGAAAGATGGGCAGAACTGTTAAGGATCTGTAAACCAGATCAGTAAGAGGAGAAAGTTTCACCTGAAAAGATTTAAAGGGACATGGCAGTTTATCTTCAAACAGCTGGAGGAGTGTCACTTAGAAGAGGCATCATTAGACTTACTCCATGGAGATTCAGAGGTAGAACTAGGGCCAGTGGGAGGAAGTGACAACTTGATACAAGAAAGGTTTTAACAGGAACTGAGCAGTGATGGGCTAGGCCATCTCATCAGACCATGTGACCTATCATCAGAAGTATTCAAGTAGAGGCTGAACTGCCACTTCTCCGGAATGTGTGTGAGAGAATCATTCATTACACAGAAAATGAAATGAGATGTTTGAAATGTGACTCCAGTTGAACATCTGGGATATGGGACTGTGTACTTTCCTAGAAGTTGGGAAATTAGACTGTCAGGCAGACATATTTGTAAACCCAACTCCATTCCTTTCAGATCTGGATTAATAAATGAGTTTAACATCACTACAGTCTTTCCTCAAGGATTACAAGGTCAGCTCTCAGTCCCTACCCTCCTTTCTCTTTCAGCTCCACCTAAACCTTCAGGCTTCGGAAAATGAATTACTAGCCAGTAAAATCCTCAGGGCACAGATATCTTCATTTCCATGCCCACCTTAGCATCATTCCTGGCACTCTTCACTGCTCAGGCTGGGTGCTCTCTACACGTATGTTTGCTGAATTGCTTGAGAGCTGCAGAAATGGCGCATGGCAGTGAGCTTCTCACCAAGATGCTGAAAAGTCCAGCGCTACATGAGTTTCTGAGTTCCAGCTCCCCAGTAAGAAACACCCCTTCCACCAGTACCCAGGTTCTACCTTGGCTTACCGTTACTGATTTCTGGGAGGTCAAATTTAGTGAAGTCCCACCACTGGAGCCGGTAGGTAGTATTGGCAATGTTACTGGCCACAGCAGACTGTCCGTCACCAATCACCGCCCCTGGTGGGGAAGAAGACAAAGACAGCACATTATAGTACTTATCTACCTGTTTCCATTGTGAACATAAATCAATTCCAGGGTGAGTAGGTGAGGGGAGGAGGAAGAACCACAAATAGGGCTGAAGAAAGCTGACGAGTCCTATCTGTCAAGTCCTTTCCTATCTCAAAGAGAAACTGGACATGTTTTCAAGGATAATTCTGTGTGGACATATAATCCCATTCATCAGTCCCTCCCACTATTACTTAACATTTACTTAGTGCCAATGATGTGTCAGGGACTGCATATATCCTCTCTGGTAGGCTCTAAAGAGACAGAGGAATTATCCTAACAATGTGGGAAAAGAAAAGTGAAAAATGGGAGGATACAATCAACAGAGAAAAGCCACACAGAAAAACATTTTAGTCCCTGGGATGTCTTTGTCGTAAGCAGCGTTCTTTGGGAGAAAGCATCTCCTCCTTTGTACATGACCTTCTTCCTAATAAAACATCTCAAAAGGAGGCTTCCTCCAGGGAAGAGGCAGCCACCATACAGCTGATTGGATAGGGACAGCAAAAAAACAAATGAGGCAATATTTGTTTGTTTCTTCTGGACCCCTGGCATGTAACACAGCAGAAATTTATGAGCCTAGCTTTCCAGCATCAAAATATTTTTATTAAAACAATATTTTATAACCCCTCCTCCCAGCCCACCTCATGAGAACTCCCTTGAATCCAGATACACTTGGAAGAGCTCGCGGTTTAACTTTCCCTGAGATATACACTTCTGTGTGACACTTTCTTCCTTGGTAACCAATTAAATAAAAAATGGATTTTTTTTTTAACAGGGTGACACTTTAATTTGCAGTTGTATTTCATTTACATGAACATGTCATTTCCTCCTCCTCCTCCTCCTTCTGAGGTGCATTTCATACACAACCACCCTTCTGATCAGACAGAGCCAAACCCTCTCGGGAGAACAGAACACTCTCATATGCTAGACAACCCGAGTGGTACTCTCTGCTGCAAATCAACTTCTACTTTGAGAACCTGAACTTGCTACAGCTTACTAGTCTTGGAACAATGGACAATCTTATACCTAAATTCTTCAGTACCATCATCTTCCTCTTCTACACATCACTCAAAAAGGTCTTTCATCTGTGTTTTTTTTTTAGAGAGCTGCATTTATTGCTTTGCTATTTCTGGTGTTTCCCTATTCTTTCCTGAAATGGTCGAGAGGTTGTTCAGAGAGAAAATGGCCTCCACACAAGCCAGGAAATATGAGAAGAGTCCTACTCTTCTTGCTCTTCTCCAGGTGCTGCAGGCCACTGCATTGAGAAGACTATTCATTAGTTTACTGGTAGTGTCCTTGTCCCAGTTTCAATTTGTAAAGAAAGGTACAAATACTGTAATGGCTCATTTCCAAGATGATGATACTTCCAGATTATGGATTCTCAACATGGGCAACATTGCCCCAATGGGAGTGAAAACGGATTAG
The DNA here is from genome assembly GCA_033961575.1 of Aselliscus stoliczkanus. NCBI lineage: Eukaryota > Metazoa > Chordata > Mammalia > Chiroptera > Hipposideridae > Aselliscus > Aselliscus stoliczkanus. The sequence goes on from CM066736.1 coordinate 122,933,313, forward strand.
CTCATGGGGGAAAAAAATCTTAGTACAATTGCTAGCTCCCCTCCAAAGTACCACAGTATACAAACAGACATACAGCATATCTGTGATATTAAAATTTCACGGAAGGAGGGCTGACTGAGAGGTGCGTTGGCTAAGAGCTGGCTTGGGACGCCAGCGGCCCCAGTTTGGATCCCATATATGAGGGTCAGTGACACTGCCCTCTACAGCTAAGATGGTGAACAACAGCTCCACCTGGAGCTGGGCTGCTGTGAGTCCCCGGGACGGCATAGCTGCAGCCACTGCTGCAGTGGGCTGCCATAAGCTACAGTGAGTGGCCGGCAGCCGGTGTGAGCTGCCAAGAGCCACTGTGAGCGGCCGTCTAGAGGCCGGCAACCGATATGCATCACCCAGGAAGAGCACAATGATGATACCAACATGGGACAGTGAAGCAACGTCCTCCATAACTAGACTGAAGAACAAAAGGACAGCAGCTTGTCTGTTCCCCTTCCCCGATTCCCCAATGCTGTTCCCTTCCCCCTATTCCCCAATAAAATCTTAAAAAAAAAAAAAATTTCGTGGAAGGAGAGATGATTTGGAAATAAATGTCTAAAAAGGCTCTTTAGGAGGGTAATAATGAAATAGAGATTGAGAAATACCATTCTAGAGAAAACAATACCCCCAAACAACATATTCTTTAAAATCTTGTAGATTCAAAGACATTGACTCAAATGGTCACAATCTGCCTAAGGCCTGAGAAAGACAACATTTGGGGGTGCTGCCAATGAGCCCTCAGACCTCAAACCCCTACTGAGGACTCTGTGGCATACCACTCAAATGAGATAAATACATGCTCTTGTTTTTAACCTTTATAGAAATTCTATAATTAAATCTGACTGGGACCTTTTACCAAACTTCTGGGTCATGGGGAGGATATGCTTCCTATAGTGCTTTCTTAATAAGAATTACTTGATTTTTCTAGGCCTCCTTGATAATGAAAATCCTGTTTTAATTCTAAGGTCTATCCCTACCCAGGAAAGAATTATTTAGTGTCACTCTGACCCAGGCTCAATTCCACTGAGCTTATGAATTGTTCCCCTGGCTTGCTTATCTAGATGGCTGACATCTCCCTTTGACCACCAGTCTCTCTCAAATTACTTTAGTTCCTTATCATCTCCTCCAATTTTTAATAGAAAAGCATATAACCCAAAATGGAAGACGGTAAGTTGATTTTCTCAGTATATGATGAACAAAATGCCAGTTGCTAAAAGAAGGTAGAAAATAAACTGAAGAAACAAAACCCATATTCTATCTGAAAATCTGGGGCAGAGGATAAGAGCTACGAACAGGGAAACAGTTAGGGAAAAGAGCAGATGCTGTAGGAGTGCTATGGGTCTGCGACTGGGAGCACCCATGATTAAGACTCCAACCCACAGCTCCAGAAGCATCCTGAACAGGCCTCAAGGAACGTCTTCTGGAGAACAGCTGTGCAGTCAAATAAACATGTTTGGTCGCACTGTGTGGAAGAGATTGGGGAGGTGTTCTCTGCCAATAGAGCCCGAGAGCTGAGGAAAAGAGGAGTCTGGCACCGGGGAGAGTCAGTTTTCGGTGCTGGGTAAACAGATTAGGGAGCTAAAGATGCCAACAGCAGATCAGCGTTTTTGCGAGCAGGCTCTCTTCTGCAAGAGCTGCAGGCTAACTGAGCCTGTCTCTCAGGAATATCAGGAAGAAAATGGATGTCCTATTCAAGAACCCCAACCACTGACTAGGCCTCAGGCCACTAAGAGGAAGGTATGGCAAATGTGCCAGACTGAGCTAAAAGACTAAGCTGCTTTTTACATAGAAGGCACTTAGACTCAGAAACCAAATCCTGAGACTGTTGAGGGGTTTCTGAGGCCTCCAAGTTTTCTCAGTAGTAACAGAACGGAACAAGTTAGACTCAGGGTTTCTCAGCTTGCACTATTGATATTTTGGGTCAGATAATTATTTGTTTAGGCGGTAGGGTGGGTCTTGTGCATTGTAGGATGCTTGGCACCATCCCTAGCCTCTACCCACTAGATGTCAGTAGCACAACACCCTCCCTCAACTAGTTGTGGCAACCAAAAATGTCTCCAGACATTGGCAAATGTTCCCTGGGGATCAAAATCATCCCTGGTTAGGAAACTCCAAGCTACATAAATATAGCCTACATTTTAACTCCAAGATAGGTGCTCTTAGAGAGTACCACTATGGAATGCCCACCACTAAAGGCACCAAAAATGTCAATGATACTGATTTTGGAATGAAACTAATCAAAGGCACAGTATTATACAAACATTCCCTTAGCAAAGGTTTCCAATTCTGCAATGGATTCAAGTCTGGTTGAACTGGGATCTTATGGCTTGTCTGTTTGTTTCATGGTTTCTAAGAATACAGGCTTCAGAGCCAGATGGACTTGATTTTGACATTTCCTGCTCCTACCTACAGTAGTGGGACTTTGTGTAAATTAATCTCTGTTTTACCAATAAGGGATCTTCAGTTTCTTTATCTGTAAAACACAGTGGGTTCTTGTGCATTGTAGGATATTTAGCAACATCCCTGGCCTCTCCTTACAGATAAGGAAACTGAAGTTTCCTTATTTGTAAAAAGGGTGTAACAATGACATCTACAACTTACAGAGCTGTTGGGAGAACTTACTGAACCAATAAATGGAATGTGATGGCAAATAATGTCTACTAAATGAGCACCATGAAAATTATTTTGATAATTTACTCCAATCTCTGTATGCTTTTCCTCTATGGGTACAGTTCTGCAATCAACAGCTCACAGAGGTCCTTTTATAAGAGACTGGCCCAAATAATGTGCCAGGGCCAAGAGAGAGAAGCACTTAATTTTAGAATTAAAAGTCAATGTCTAGGACCTAGACTCTTTAGTAACTTTATCCTTGAAAAACAGCATAAGCCAAGACAGACTACATTCTAGACACAAAACACACTATAACAAATTTAAAGGAACAGAAATTGTGGGGCGGGCCGAGTGGCTTAGTTGGTTAACAGCGCAAGATCTGAGAAACAGGGTCACTGGTTCGAGTTCCACATGGGCCAGTGAGCTGCGCCCAAGCTGAGCTGCCGTTGAGCTGCCAACAGGTGGCAGGAAGGCTCCACTGGTGAGAGCATGTGCTCTTAACAACAAGGTTGCTGTCTGACTCCCTCATGAGATGGTGGGCTGTGGCCACCTACAACTAAGACTGAACACAGCACCTTGAGCTGGGCAGCTGCACCTTGAGCTGGGCAGCTGCAAGCTGCCAAAGGGTGGCTGGAAGGCTACGGGATTTGGAGCTGAGCTAGTTGCGCCCTCCACAACTAAGACTGAAGGACAACTTGGCTGTTCCCCTTCCCCAATTCCCCAATAAAATCTTTTAAAAAAAAACAAAAAGCTACTTTGATCTTTAAAAAAAAAGAATAGAAGTCGTATACTATGTTGTCTGCTCGCAGACAACAAGGGAATTAAACTAGAAATCAGTAACAAAAAGATAAGTGAAAAATCCCCAAATACTTGGAGATTAAGCAACACACTTTAAATAATACATGGCTCAAAGAAGACATACCAAGATAAATTTTAAAATATTTTGACCTAAATGACAATGGAAATAGAACTTATTAAAATTTATGGGATGCAGCAAAAGCAGTGCTAAGAGGAAAATTTACCACATTGAATGCATACGTTAAGAAAAAAAAATATCTAAAATCAGTAATTTTAGCTTCCACCTTAGGAAACAAAAAGAAGAGTATATTAAATCCAAAGTAAGCAGAAGAAATAAATAAAAATTAGAGCAGAAATCAACGAAACTGAAAAGAGAGAATCAAAAGAGAAAAAAAATTTATGAAACCAATAGCTGGTTCCTTCAAAAGATCAATAAAAATCAATAAATCCAGCCAGGCTAGCTAAGAAAAAAAAGAGAAAAGACACAAATTATTACTATCAGAAACAAAAGAGGAACCATTACTACAGATCCTATAGATACTAAAAAGATAATAAAGGACTATTATAAACAACTCAACACATACAAATTTGATACCCTAAATGAAATGTGCCAATTCTTTGAAGGATACAGTCTACCAACATTACACAAGAAGAAATAGATAATCTGAATAGGGCCATTATCTACTAAATTGAATCAATAACCTCCAAAACGAGAAAGTGCCTAGGCCCAGGTGGGTACAATGGTAAGTTCTACCAAACATCTAAGTAAGAAATTGTACCAAATCTTCACAATTTCTTCCCGAAAAAAGAAGTGGGGCTACTTCCTAACTCATTTTATGAGGCCAGCATTATCCCAATACCAAAACCAAAGACACTGAAGAAAAACTACAGACTAATATCTCTTATAAACAGAGAAGCAAAAATCTTCAACAAAATTATTAGCAAATCAAATCCAAGAATGTGTAAAAAAATTTACACATTATGACCAAGTGGAATTTATATCAGGTATGCAAGGTTGGTTTGAGACTTGAAAATCAATTAACACAGAAGGTGCCAAAAATATGTATACACATTTTAAGAAAGGAAAACTGAGGGCTGGCCAAGTGGCTCAGTTGGTTAAAAGCTCACTCAAAAATGTGAGCTGAGCTCTGAGCAACAGCAGTTTGATGCCCAGCCCAAGCTGAGCTGCTGCTGAGCTGCCAACAGGTGGCAGGATGGCTCAGCCGGAAAAAAAAAAAAAGAAAAAGAAATAAAAAGAAAGAAAAACTGTATTAAAATTGTAATATTCAATATATATCAATAACAAAAGATGAATACAAGTCATGTTTAACTTCTGCAATTATAAGAGGTGCTCAAAGTGGTTACCATCAGCATCCGGGCACCTTTTTTTTTCTTTAAGATTTTATTGGGGAATTGGGGAAGGGGATCAGTGTCAGGGAATTGGAGAAGGGGAACAGCCAAGTTGTGTACCTCAATTTTAATTATGGAGGGCGCAGCTAGCTCAGTTCTAAGTCCAGTCGCCATCCGGCCACCCGTCGACTGCTCGCGGCCACTCAGCTCAGGGTGCCGTGTTCAGTCTTAGCTGCAGGTGGGTGTAGCCCACCATCCCATGCAGGAGTGGAACCAAAAACCTTGTTGCTAAGAGTGTAAGCTCTAACCACCAATCCTGCCACCTGTTGGCAGCTCAGCGGCAGTTCAACTCGGGCGCAGCTCACTGGCGCATGTGGAAATCGAACTGGCGACCCTGTTGTTCAGAGCTCATGCTCTTAACCAACTGAGCCACTCGGCAGGCCCCCATCCAGGCACTTTTGATTACAGCGAACTACTGCTTAAGCAATGTTGACCAAAGTGTCCACCTGTATACATTCTTTTGGCACCCCCAGTATAATCCATTACATTAACAGGATAAAGAGGAAAAATGCTATGATCATATGAATAGATACGGGAAAAGCATTTAACAAAATTCAACACCTATTCATGATAAAAGAAAAAAAAATTATCAGCAAACTAGGAAGGGAAGAGAACTTCCTCAATTTGATAAAGAATATCTACAAAAAACCTATAGCTAACATCATACTTAATGGTGAAGAACTACATGCTTTTCTGCTAAGACTGGGAACAAGCAAGGATGTCTTACCACTCCTCTTCAACACTGTACTGGAAATCCTAGTTAATGCACTAACACAAGAAAAGTAAATAAGAGGTACACAGATTGCAGAGGAAGAAATAAAGCTGTCTTTATTCACAAAAGATATGATTTTCTCTGTAGAAAATACCCCCTCCAAAAAAACTTCCTGAAACTATTAAGCAATTATATCAAGACTGTAGCATACAAAGTTAATATACAAAAAGTCAACTGCTTTCCTATACATCAGCAATGAACAAATGAATAATTGGAATTGGAATGGAAATCTGAAATTAAAAATATAATACCAATTATATTAGCACCAAAAAAGAAATACTTAGGTATAAATCTAACAAAATATGTATAAGATCTATACAATGAAAACTATAAAATTCTGATAAAAGAAAATCACAAAAGATCTGAACAAATATTGGAGAGATATTCCATGTTCATGGATAAGAAGACTCAATACTGTTAACATGTCAATTCTTTCCAACTGGATCTACAGAGTCAATACAATCCCAATCACATTACTTTGTGAGTAATGACAAATTAATTCTAAAGTTTATCTGGAAAGGCAAAAGATCCAGACTAGCTAACACAAGGAAAGAACAAAGCTGGTTCTTTGTTCTACTCGGTACTACTACTACTTGACTTCAAGACTTACCATAAAGCTATAATAATCAAGATAGTGAAGCACTGGTGAAAGAATAGACAGATGGACCAATGGATCAGAATAAAAAGCCCAGAAATAAACCCACACAAATACAGTCAACGTGTCTTTGACAAAGGTGCAAAGTTAGTTCAATGGAGGAAGAACAGTGTTTTCAACAAATGGTGCTGAAATAATTAAACATCTACACGCCAACAAAATGAATCTAGACACAAATCTTATATTTTTCACAAAAATTAACTCAAATTGGATCATAAACCTAGACACAAAACATAAAACTGTAACATTCACAGGATATAATATAGGAGAAAATCTAGGTAAAAACTTTTGAGACTTTTAAGATACAACACCAAAAGCACAATCCATGAAAGAAAAAGTTGACAAATTTGCCTTTATTAAAATTAAATACTTTTGCTCTATAAAAGCACAATTTTTCTGTAAACCTAGGACTGCTCTTTTTAAAAATACACTATTAAAAGAGAATGAAGAGGGCCGGCTGAGTGGCTCAGTTGGTTAAGAGCTTGCTCAAGAGTGCGAGCTGAGCTCTGAGCAACAGCAATTTGATGCTCAGCACGAGCTGAGCAGCCACTGAGCTGCCAACAGGTGGCAGGATGGCTCAGCTGGTGTAACAACAAGATTGCCTGTTCAATGGTGGGCTATGGCCATTCGCAACTAAGACTGAACTTGGCACCTTGAGCTGAGCTGCCACCCGGATGGCTCAGAGGATAGAGCGTGTGCTCTTAACAACAAAACTGCTGGTTCGACTCCCACATGGGGATGGTGGCTACGCCCAACCGCAACTAAGATTGAACACAGCATCTTGAGCTTAGAGGCCATGAGCTGCCAACCGGAAGACTGATGGCCACCTGCGCCCTCCACAACTAAGACTGAAGAACAACAACTTGGCTGGTCCCCTCCTCCAATTCCCCAACACTGTACCCCTCCCCCAATTCCCCAATAAAATCTTTTTTTAAAAAAAGGCTATGAGAGAGAGACGTGGAGAAACAGAGTGAGAGAGAGTGAGAGAGAACTCAAGACTCAGTCAAGACTCAGTCATGTTCTAGGAGACAGTGGAAACAGCAGCTGCCTGTAAGGATACTGCTAGTCACGGCAGCTCAGTTTCTGTCATACAGTCATGAAATCCTGGAACCTAAGAGTGAAAGGGGAAATAAGGATCACTGTGACTGGACAACACAAGGAGGAAAAGAAACCTAAATCCAGTGATCCTGGCCAGCTATCAAAGAACAACAATGGTAAAAACCAATCTGCTAAGTCTCATTCTTGGAAACGAGACCTTCAGCATGCAGGCCAGAAGCCCTGGGAATGTGTCCAGGGCTAAAACTTTAACAGTGACTGTCACGGGGCAGGTGAACTCGACCAGGCCCACATGCATCTCTGCCTCTGCTTCTCCACCGACTCCGCTCTTCTTTTGCTTGAAAAGGAGAATTAGGAACCTTTTCTCCAAAATAGCTTCTTTAGCGTCTCTCCAAGATCTGTGCTAGGAGCAGGGAAATGAAGAGTATGATTCAACAGTACAGTGAAAATCTGAAACAATGGGAATCATTAGCAAATCTATCAGAAAAGCTAATTCAGGAGGGTAAAAAGGGGCAAGTTACAAAGAAGAAAACGATTATATTTCGGCTCTATAAAATTGTTTAATTTGAGGCTGCCTCATTCAGAATGGGCATCTCTGATTATGCTGTTGCTGGGAAGATAGAACAAGAATGGAGTTGGAGGGCAACGACTCATCAGCCTGGAAACACAATTACTATCTTTCTGGTGGGTTGTGACATGCAGCTAAGAACCAGCTTGCTAACTGGTCAGTAGAACTGGGACTAGAAACCCAAGGGCAGGTGTAACTGAACAACTTTTCAAAATTCTTCTTAGAAAGCCAATCACAGAAGACCACATACCGTATAATTCCATTTACATAAAATGTCTAGAATAGGCAAAGCCACAGACAAAAACTAGATCAGTAGTTGCCTACGACTGGAGGGTGCAGGGGAAGCAAAGGCGGAAGTGAATGCTAATGGATATGGAGTTTTTTAGGTGACAAAAAATGTTCTGAAATATATAGATAGTATAATAATAATGGTTGCAAAACTCTGTGAATATACTAAAAAACATTGTATTACATACTTTAAATAGGTGAACTATATGATATGTGAATTATATCTCAATAAAGCTATTATTAAAAATACTATTCAGTATGAATTTGTGTCAATTTGTGAAGTAAAAAACAGCAATCCCATTTTTGGTATCCCTTCGCATTTCTTTAATAATTTAGAGTATTGGTGAGCATCTTTTTATTTGTTTACTGGCACACTGCATTTCTTTTAGTATGCATTGCCTAACCACATCTTGTGTGCATTTTATCTTTTTTTTTGAGAGCAGTGTCACTGGCCCTCATATGTGGGACCCGAACCAGGGCCGCTGGATTCCCAAACCAGCGCTTAACCACCGTGCCACTCGGCCGGCCCTTGTGTGCATTTTAATGTTTGGTTATTTTAAGTCTTTTTCTCATAAACTGTTTGAGCTCTTTATAATAAATTGCTTTCTGTCTATGAGAAATAATTCTTCTTAGAGCAATACAATACAGGATTATTTGGACATAAAAAGCATTCTTCCTTTCTACGTATATATTAAATGGAATCCCACAAAGACACTTCTTTCCAGAAAGCTTTATTCAAATGCAGTCTTTATATTTGTTCTGAGGAGGGGGCATAACTAAGCACTTTGTCACCTTATCACCATTTAAAAAGTCTCATCTAAGAGCACAGTCAAGGGCCGGCCGAGTGGCACATTGGTTAAGCGCTGGTTTTGGGATGCCAGCGGTCCCGGTTCGGATCCCACATGAGGGCCAGTGGCACTGCCCTCTACAGCTAACAACAGCTCCACCTGGAGCTGGGCTGTGCGAGCCCCAGTGATGGTGTGGGCTGCCATAGGCTACAGTGAGTGGCCCGCAGCCAGCGTGAGCTGCCAATAGCCGCGGTGAGCGACATCCAGAGGCCAGCGACCGATCTGCCTCATCCGGGAAGAGTGCAATGACGATACCAACAGTGAAGCAACATCCTCCGCAATTAAACTGAAGAACAAAAAGACAGCAACTTGTCTGTTCCCCTTCCCCAATTCCCCAACGCTGTTCCCCTCCGCCAATTCCCCAATAAAATCTTTAAAGAAAAAAAAAAAGAAAGATTAATAGAAACCATTAAGATAATGATTTAAAAAAAAAAAAAAAAGAGCACAGTCAATTATTCTATGCCTGGGGACCTGGAAAGAATCCCCGATGGCAGATGCAGATAACAAGATTCCCCAGGGGCAGAAGTTTCTTTTAGTTCCCACTTTCGGTTTTGACATTGAGGAAAATGACCAAACTATAGCTTGTTGGTTTAAAAATGACAACTTTATTTAATATTAAAATTCACATACCACACAATTCACCTACTTGCAGTCACTCCTCCCTACTCTGCCCCACTCCCTCCCTAGCCCTAGGCAACCACTAATCTATTTTTTGTCTCTAGTTTTGCCTCTCCTAGACATTTCATCTAAATATAATCATACAACAGGTGGCTGTGTTTGGCTTCTTTCATTTAGCACAATGTTTTCAAAAAGTTCATCTATGTAGTAGCATGTATCAGTACTTCATTCCTTTTTAGGGCTCAATAATGTTCCGTTGAATGTTTACAACTGAACCACAGGTTCATATGAGAATAAGATAAGGGTTTTAATTTATGGAAAATACACTGCATGGAACTCAGCAATCATAAGTGTGTCTCAGGGAAACAGAATTATTTCCTTTTGAAGGAAAAAGTAGGTTTTCAAAGATGAATTCTGAGTATATTATCTACAGCTGAAATTGTGTCACTTTTTCCTAAGAGTAAAATAAAAGAGTATTAGAGAACATCATTTTCTGTAAAAACAAAAATAAAACCCCAAACAGATATCACGTAGGTGTCTACAATTCTGACATAGGAGGTAGGCTCTGAGTAAGGTGTGTGGTCTATCAGATTTTTAGGCCGTTTAATAACTGCTCTAACTGGTCATTTAAACTGATGTCAGTCATTAAACAACACACGTTTGAAATACTATATTTAACATAAATGAAAGGGTAAATATTTTGTAGATATAGATGTCAATGTCTTAGTAGGAATTGAGCCCCTAAATCCACATAACTTTATAATCCAATGAACTCCTAAAAGCTCAAAAGCTCCTGCTCTTAAGAACACGGGTACATTTGTCCACACACAAATCATGAACTTTAGGGGAAGACCTGAGAAAGATACTGTTGAGGTCAAAGGCATTTGTTGAGGCCAACAAAACAACAAATGATAGGCTGAGAATTCAACAAGGAACTTAAGAAGGCCTGGAATACAGGTAGTGTGCAAGGATGGGAAAAGACACAGCTATGAAATATTTCTACATATCACAGCCTCATCGAAAATTTTCTCAAAATAACACTTCAAACCAGAATTATGTAGCCACAGTAGAGTGAGCTTTATGGCAGGCCAAGAGGAGGAAGAGAAATTAATCTGATATTCATTAGGGCCAGAGCAGTAGACAGAGCCTTCCTAGCCAGAGTGAGCAGTAGAAAGAATCTGGTATTAACTTTTTTTAAAAAATGGTAGTAAAAAACACATAACATAAATTTACCATCTTAACTATTTTAAGCGTATATAGTTAAATAGTGTTATGTATATCCACATTGCTGTGAAATAGAGCCCCCGAGCTTTTTCATCTTGCAATTCTGAAACTCTATATATTTATTAAACAACTCACCCTGCCCCCCCAGGCCCTGGTAACCACAATGCTATAATACTTCCTGTTTCTACGAATTTGACTATTTTGATACTTCATATAAGTGGAAGCATGCAGTATTCGTAATTAGTTTTTTAAATGCCTTGAAAGAGATGCACAACTAGACAGCATGCACACAAAGTCATTCACAGGCATGGGGTGAAATCAGTCATATTCAAATATATAGGAGAGTAGTTAGGCCTGATGAGAGAATGTAACACCTAGGCCTGACTTCCCTGTAACAAGCCATTCAAAGAGGCTCAAGAGCACAGGGCTCATGCCATTAGACCTAATGAGCCTCAGAAAGTCCAAAGGTGGTAGGGCTGCCATAAGACTACTCTGCCTCCTAATTTACGGATTGCCAGTGATTCAGTCATACTGTCTTGAAGGTAACAGTGTCATCCAGAGTTCAGCAGTGTATCACCATCAGACAGCATGGGAAGAGGAAGTAAGCTGCGCTTCCCTGGGTCCTCACTCCTTCCTCCCATCACATTAAACCCCAGGATTAGTCTTGACTTGTTGACAGGATGCCTGGTACCTCTAGCTCTCTCAAGTCAAGCTGAGATGCTCTTGTGTGGGTAGATGAAGAAGCTGAGGCCCATTTTCATAACCATTCTGTAAACCGGCCTTTCTTTGATATATGTGTCCTATTGAAGCAATTAGCTACACTTATGCTAATATGTAATTGGAAGGAGTAATTATGAAAGCAGAACATCATTTTCAAAGACGTGAATATCATTACCTTTCTTTTACCCACAAACATTATTTAAGACAAAAACAAATAAGTTCACAAGAACACATGCCACTGAAAAATGACTGACAACAGCATTCTAAAGCCCACAGCGCTCAGGAGATATGTATGGAGGAAAAAACCCGACAACCCCCAACAAAAATAAAAAGCCTAGCATTCACTACCATCAGGCAGGGATTTCCTCAAAGCCTCCACCTCTGACATGCAGGTGGATAAGAGTATTCAGAGCTCTCTGCCTCCTCTTTCACATCCCCCGTAACCTGCCACTGCCCACCTAGGTCCCTGGGAGGACACCGGCCTAGGCAGCAGTCCTTTGGAAAGCTGTTATCCTCATTGTTGCACAATGAAGCTGCTTAAGGAGGAGCCTCCACAGCATAAGGATGGGCAGAGGAGCGAGGGAGAGGTGGGGAAAGGATTGAGAGAGAAAGAAGTGCGAGAAAAAGATAAAAAGAGCGACTGACTGACTCAAACACTGAACAGCTCTCACCAATCACTTGTCTTAATTGCTGAGACTCCTGCAGCTTTTACTGTTTGGTGGAAGCACAAGTGAGTAGAATTGGACCAGAGGGTCTTGGGCTTGTCAGCAACAGGAGGGAAACGACCTTTACTGCTGCAAAGAGGATGCAGATTTCAAAAGCCTAAAATCTGCAAAGAAGGGAAATGGAAATGTGCTGAACGTGGGTTTGACTGGCAGCTTTCCTCATCTGTCGATCACAGGGTAATAAACACTGGGAGATGGCAGAAATGAAGATAAATGCTTTCAGCAGCACCGTTCCCCGCCCTCCCCTCCTCTTCCACCCCCACTCAGCACATGACAAGATAGTTAAAGCAAGAAAATAAATCAGCTTCTTAACCAACTCTTTTGTTAAAACTTTCCTTACAGGCCACCTACACGTGAATTATTGCTCTAGGAGCCTACATTCTCATCAGGAGGCCCAGTTTGTAAAGGGTGAAAAGCTCCTGTCAAATAACACCTGTACTTTTCAAGGTATAGCATTTACTGGGCTGAGTCAAACTGGGCCAACATGTAAGAAACAGGCCAGGCCTGCTCCCAGAGGGGAAGGCGCAGAACCCCCAAGCCTGTGAAACACTCTAATCCACAGTCTGATTTACTCAATTTAGAGGAAACTTTGGACAGCATGGCGTCACTTCACTGCAAACTCTGCCACATTCCTATTTACGCAGGGGCAGAAAGGCTAAGCTCTGAGGGCTGACAAAAGAAGCCCCCTTGGGCTTGGAGGTCAAAGGTGAAGTCAGATCAGAAAGTGGACTACAGAATACGTGGTCTTCACTACTAACTTCACATTCACTTTGGATTAAAAGGAACATTTTTTTTAAATTTTTTTATTTTTATTTTTTATAAAAGTACTGAGTTAAGGAGATTTTAGTTTTTTTTTTTTGTTTTTTTTTTTTGAGGGCAGTGTCACTGCCCCTCATAAGTGGGACCCGAACCGGGGCCGCTGGCGTCCCAAGCCAGCGCTTAATCGCGGCGCCACTCAGCCGGCCCAAGGAACATTTATAAATTAAACAATCTATGGGTTTCCAACATGTAGGACCAAAGAAAACACTGTAACTTTTGGGACTTGTGACACTGAGATAAAGCATCCAGTTGACTTGATTTTTTATAAACGGACTACGGTTTTTTGAGTAGGGTCAAAAGATTAGCAATTCCTAATGCATGTGGTGGCAGCTGCTTATGAGAAGATGGTTGCGAATTTTGTAAAACCTACATCCTGATTCTGCAAAGAGTGGGTTTGACAAAAATTTAAGTAATTAGATCCTTGAAGACACTCTGCCCCACTGGCCCAGCCAGTGTGTGTTCCCTTAGATCCTGAGGTAGGGGGAAAAAAGATTCCAAAACTCTGTTCTAAAGTGTAGGCACCAATTAGTGGAAACTATGGAGCAAAATAAGTGGGAAAGAGCATGGCAAACGGGTCTGTTTTTTTTTAGAAAGAATAGTACTTTTATTTATTTATTTATTTATTTTTGAGGACAGTGTCACTGGCCCTCACATGTGGGCCCGAAGGCTTCCCAGGCCAGCGCTTAACCGCCGCGCCACTCGGCCGGCCCAGCAAACGGGTCTGTTTTAAACCACAAATTGCTCAGAAACTTGAGTAGTCCCCAAAGCCCTACATATGCTTTGGGGTCCTAGGAGAACAACACTTGTCACATAGAGACAGCTAGTTTGAAATAGTTTCTAATTAAAATCTGCTGTTCAGACATTAATACTAGGCACAAAGTAGAAAAGCATTATTAACAAGCCCTTTATTGAGACACTGTTAAAAGGATGTACGTAGAAGCTAGACAACAATCCAGATCAGCCTTTCTAGTCTTTATACCTAAATAAATCTCACCTCCTCCTGGAAGCTTTTCTCAATTAAAGAGAAATCCCTGCCCACACAATATTTTCATAACACAAAACATTTGTCAGCTTTTAGGTTACCTGGCTATAAGTACATAAATTTCACTGAAGTGTTTATAACTTTGTGTACACTTAGCCATCAATTTTCAGTTGGTACTGCATGGTCTCTTTCCTTCTTTTTTCAGGTAGTGAATTCCTTGAGAGAAGGTGTCAGCTTTTTATTTGCGTTTTATATACTGTAGTCACAGAACTTAGAATATTGCCATTCGTAGAGGAGACATGAAATACACAAGGGTGAGGCACACTAATGGGGACTGCGATGTCACTGCCAGCTTTATAAAGTCTGAGAAGTTTATATAAATTCTATTAAGTGAGAAGGTATGTTCTAAACAGTCTTTATTACCTATATCTGTTATAGGGACTGAATTATAGAGAACCAAGTTATATGTTAAGGGAATTTTCAGTCTGGCATATACATCTAGGAATGGGACTCAGCAACTGTAGTTTGAAAGTTGTAAGTAAACCTAAACATCCATCAAGAAGAAAACAGTTAAATAAACTATGGTCAATTGCACTATGGAATACCACACAGCCATTAAAAATAATAAAGTAAATCTGACACAGAAAGGTGTCCTTGATATATTATTCTGTATGATCCTATCTCTATTAGAAAATCAAATTAAGAAAACTACGAAGGTGTGTAAATATACCTGTATGCTTGATTGTGCATAGAAAAAAATTGGAGAGATACATTCCAAACCAATAAACATTTGGGGAATGGGACTGGGGATGAGAGTGGTGAGGAAACTGTTCAGAGAACATATTTTGATATTATTTAAATTATTTGCAATGAACTTATATTATTTTACAAATTTTAAAAGAGCAGGAAGAGTGAAAAACTACCTTTATAATGACCTATTAAAAATTATACATTTTACTATTTACTATTCCCCAAAGTCAACATATACATTTATTTGTTCCATGAAGCTAACTAATTGAAAGATTTGAGAAAAACTCATTGGTCCTGGGTTTGCAATAAAATTCACAAATCTCAAGTTTTCCATTTTGCCCTAAGGATGAATGGTACCCTGAGATGTTGGTACCTGAGATGTTTGCCCTAAGGGTGAATGGTACCCTGAGATGCCCTTCATACATCTGAGAAGGTATGTCTTTGGTTGCCAATAAATCTGTGCTGTGTGACTAAAAAGAAACCAACACAATTCCATCTCTGGGTAAACATCATAGAGAAAATGCCACACAAGGAGATGTGTTAAGAATAGTTTATGGCATGTTGTAATAGTAAAAATCTAGAAAATTTAATATCCACCAATAAGGAAATAGATAGGGGCAGCAGGGTGGCTCAGTTGGTTAGAGTGCATGCTCTGAGCAATAAGGTTGCTAGTTCGATTCCACATGGGCCAGTGAGCTGTGCCCTCTGCAACTAGAATGAAGACAACAACGTGAGCTGAGCTGCTGCTGAGCTGACGGTGGGCGGCCGGATGGCTCAGGTGGTTAGAGCGCGTGCTCTTAACAACGAGGTTGCCGGTTCAACTCCCACATGGGATGGTGGGCTGTGCCTACCACAACTAGGCTGAAAACGGAGACTGGACTTGGAGCTGAGCTGCACCCTCCACAGCTAAGATAGAAGGACACCAACCTGACTTGGAGCTGATGGATCCTGGAAAAAACACAGTGTTCCCCGAAAAAACACAATGTTCCCCAATAAAGTTAAAAAAAATAATTAAAAAAAATAAGGAACTAGATAATCAAACATATATCAGTGTTTACTAAAAAACATAGCGTTGATTTTTAAAAGTTGTATAATGATACATACAGTATACCATTTATATAAATACAACACAAAACAATGATATTTTACTAACACGTTGTTGTAAAAGATGGAATGTAATTATATAACCAAATTCATGATAGGGATTGCCTTCACGTAGAGCAGGAAATATTAATTAAGGAGGTCAAAGGAAATCTCAAATATATCAGAAATAATTTTTAAATTAAATTCATTGGGGTGACATTGGGTTAGTAAAATTATATAGATTTCAGTTGTACAATTCTATAATACATCATCTATATATCACATTGTGTGCTCACCACTCAGAGTCAGTTCTCCTTCCATCACCATATATTTGACCTCCTTTACCTACTTCTACCACCCTCCTCCCCCTTACCCTCTGGTAACCACTAAACTGTTGTTTATGTGTGAGTTTTTGTTTGTTTTGTTCATTTGTTGCTTTCAGTTTTATATCCCAAATATGTGAAGTCATATGGTTCTTGACTTTTTCTGTCTGACTTATGTCATTTAGCATGATAATCTCAAGATCCGTCCATGTTTTTGCAAATGACAGTGAAATAATTTTGTTTCTAAAAATTGAGGCAGAGTCGGCCGAGTGGTGCATTGGTTAAGAGCTGGCCTGGGAAGCCAGCGGCCCCGGTTCGGATCCCACATGAGGGCCAGTGACATTGCCCTCTAAAAAAAAAAAAAAAAAATGAGGCAAATAGGGCAAACCGGCAACAATGATTAAATCTCAGTCGTGGGAGTACAGATGCTTGTTATATATACATATGCATGTATATCTGTATTTATCCTTTTTTGTATTTTTAAAATTTCTCAATATTGAAGGAAGGGAGAAAGGGGGTGGGAAGGAAGCGAACAAGCAAGCACGCAACTGGGGACACAGAGGAAAAGCCTGTATATCTTCCCAGTCTTAAGCCCAACAAGGCAATGGGTGAGGCAAAAATCGGCTAAGGTGAAACACTCTGGGCTGTGGAGTCTACTCCATTCCAAGGTGGGCAGAGATGGCCACGTTCCCTTTACTTGGAATTCCTGCCATAACAGATTTTGAACCCAGAACGTGTCCTGAGTCTCAAGTTAAGTTTATATCACATAAAGCCTGGGCTACTGCACTACAGCTATGAATGGCATATGGTCACGTAAACTTTGTACCCATCAAAGCAGAGACTCGAAGGCCATGGGCTTCCTAGGTTCATACTAGAAGCAGCCTGTCTGTACAGATGAAATGTACGAACAGGTGTCCAGCCTCAAGCTTTTCTCTTAGATGCCATCTTAGAATGATGTCTTAGAATAACATCTTACCTTGAAGACAAGAAAGGCGTATTGTTAATATCAGGTTAGATAAATTTCTGAGAAAGACCTGTGGCAAAATTCTAGTGTGTAAAGGTGATATTTCACAAGGAAAAGCAAAATCTGTTTTCATTTTTTTCTGCCAGAGCTGCTTCTCAGACAACACCGGCCCTGCCATCACACTTCGGGGATGCCTGCAAGCCAGTGAGCATGGTGATGTGCGTGCCTTGTAAAGACTAACTCTGTTGCTGGTCATCATAAAGAATGTATGACAATGACAGCCGGCAAGCACTTCTACAAGCCCCCTGGGGTGTGGATAACATGAAACAATCTTGCAGTTAGCACAAAGTTATGGGCCCTTGCCCCTTACAAAATCACCTGTCTTCCTCTCTCCAATTCATCTTTCAATGCCAGATTGATTATTTCTAAAAGAAGAGTTTTGATTGTGCCGCTCATCTGCTCAAAAAGCTTTCATGGCCCCTCACTGCCTAAACCGAGCTATTCAAGGCCCGTAACAACCTCTCTACCTTTCTGTGCTTATCTCTCACTGCTTGTTATTTACACAACTTTGTAAATATGTTTTAAATATATCCCCACTTTTATACTTTTGCTCAGAGTGTTTCTACTATCTAGATTTCTTTCTCTCTCCTTTAATAAATGCTTACTAAAATCACCCCATCCCCTATTCCCCATTCAATGACTCTTTCACCCCTTTTTCCAAGAGGTCTTTTCTGCTCTCACTAACCTGATATGATCGTCTCTTTAGAAGCCCCATAACATTTTGATTCTCTCTTATTCTGTCATATTCCTTCTGCTCTTTCTCTTACCATCCTGTCGAGCAGCACTCCCTACCATTATTCACTCCACTAAAGAACAGGTATAAAATTCAGCCCGCCAGAGGTCCAACTCAAAACAAGCCAAGTATACTCGCTCTGTTCCCATTCAACACTTTCCCTGAACCTGAATCCCCACAGTACATTGTAAACAGGTTCTTGACAGGAAGGACACACACACTTATCTTTACTAAAATGAAATATCTTGATACTGTGCCACAGAGAGTATGCAGTAACTCCATATGAAACACAGCAACAAAGGGTTATTGAGTATTTGTGATTCTTACTATTTGATTGTTAGCCCTTTAGGAGGAAGGACCATCTTAAACCCCTCTGAGAGACTTAAGTGCCTCTCAGTCCTTGTGCCCTAAAGAGTACCTTGCACAAAGCACATGGTTGTAACTCAATTTGCTGACTTGGAGCCAAAGTACCTTTAGCTTTGGGAAATAGCCACTCAACCAGCAGAAGGACACTTGCAGAACCTAAAACCCTTTTTGTTTGATTTTTGAAACTCTAGAATAGCACCCAACCTCTGGAAATCTACCCAGTACAGTACTCAGGGCACTAAGAAATTGATGGTTATATGCAGGAAAAACATGCCAAGAATTGACTTCCTTTGTAAGTGAAGTCAAAACACTGCAAGTTGGTATAATGTTAAAAAGGAATTTCCTCTGGCCTCTGGAGGATCCAAGCTGGGAGCAGCCCCCACTCTTTGTCTGCCTCTGCAAGGCTCTTGCCTTGAGGGCCAACAGGATTAGCACAGCCATTTTATGCTCTGAAAAGTCAGAAAAGGCAAGATGGGAGCTTTTCGTTCGAGGAAATGCATGGTAGTCAAGAGATGGTTCTGTTTCTGTTCAAAAGATAAGTGGGGATGCTGAGGTTAAAAAGCAAAATTTATAACAATGCTTAATGAAAGGTTTGGAGACAATGTACAGAATTAGGCAATGGGACAAACTCCAAGAAGAGAGGAGCAGGTGCCAGAGCAAATACTCAGCACCAGACGTTTTCGTGCATTCAAAAATTCCCATGTATTTAAAATGTCATCAGGACGCCCTGTGAGGACAGACTTGATGCAGCAATTAGGGAATGCAGGCTTCTCTCTCTTGGCACGAAATACCCACAAATAAGCTCTTAGTATAAAAGTCAAAGGAAAAAAGAAATAAAAGCTTTACCATATAAAATTGAGCAGTTGCTACATTCTCTTGTCTTAACAGATAATCAGCTACAGACCTTCTTGTGAAGAGGTAAAGTAAATTCATACACTAAAATCATATTCAGAAACAAAGACATCCCAGGGCCCAAGTTGGGTTTTAAACCTTGGGTCTACAGACATGATTCCGGAGGTTCAAGAGACCACTGAAATAGCCAATAAAATTGTGTGTGTGCGCATGTTACTAATTGTGTTTCTTGTTTTCTATATTTTATAGTGCTCTGACATTCTGGGGGCCTTGTGGACTGAGGGACTGCTCCTTCCAGGGTTAGTGAATTCGTAATGATAACAAAGAACCTGACTGCAAGCAAGCCAACCAATCCAGAGCCCACGTCCCCAACCACTTATCAAACTCATACACCAAGCCAATATTTCCTATGCCCTCGATCAGCCCAGGGCCAGGTACAGGCAATCAGGGACCACCCTATAGCCCAGAACCTGCCAAAATGATCCAATATCTAATCCTAACCTTCCTCACCATACCTTCCCTGCCCCACCCATTCCTTCCCTTGGGAACCCCGGCAAGGGCTCGGGCCCACGCTTTTCCCTTGCCTCACTCTGCCCCCTGACCAACCCTGACACTTTCCTATGCAGCCCCGTGTGGCGCCCCTTCTCTTGGGAGCTGTAAGTAACAAATTATCTTTTAAATGGCAATTGTCTCATCTGCTGGCCTCACTGTACCTGAATAAAACCCAAATCCTGGGAACCCTCTAATACAGCTATGTGCACGCATTTTTTTTTCCTGAGGGGAGGAGCCAAACTTGTGACACACATTCCTACAGAGTTCACTGTTCTCTAACATTTAAAACCAGTGGCCTAAACATTTTGGGTCACACTGGGGCTCCGGCTCAGTGGGCAAGAAGAGATCACTGAGGAAGCCTCTCTGGGGCACATGTAAAGCCAGGTGGTGGTTCTTAGAGTGCGCAGAGAGAAACCGTGGAGACAGCAGAGGGCTTTGTTTATTTAGTTCTTCTTGGCTCGCGGTAGTGCAGGAGAGCTTGTAAGGCAAGGGAGCACAAAGGGAGAGGCAGTCCATACGTCCCCAAAGTGGTGATGACAGTGATAAATTAGCATTTCTCAACATGAAGCTTTTGAAATGCTTTGACATCCACACGATCTGGGCAATCAGGGTTGGTCCGTGGTATGTTTTGCACAAACAAATGGCACACTGTGCCAGCCAAGGGCACTATCACTAGCAAAGAGAGGAAGCCTTGGCCTTCACCCTCACTAAGGCTGACAGAGATAGAGAGATTTTTAGACCAAAGTACAGAGTCTGGAGACATGCCTAGAATAAAAAGTAGTGATCTCAAAACAGAAAGCTTTTGATGGCTGAGTGAGGACTGAATATTAAACAGATATTTATCAAACAGCACTGTGGAAGACGTATAGAAAATGGTAATAAGATGTCCTTCTTGCTTGGTTGGGGCCTATAATCCAGTTGGAGAGATAAAACTTACATCAAAAACACTGCAAACAAGAAAAGGCAACGTAAGTGTCTAATGAGAGGTAGACAACTAGAGCCACAGCTGTTTAGAAGGGGTCACTGGGTTTGGGGAGGGGAGACCAGGACAGCTCAGGAAAGAAATAGGAGCCAGGGCTTAAAAGAAGCAGTGACAGGATCTGGCAGGGGGGAGGCGAAGAATGGTTCAGGGTGGGAAGGGGCTTCTGCTCAAGGAGGTGCAGGGTTCAAGGGCTAACATCAGTTCAGTGGGAAGCACAGGCTCATGGAAAGAATACAAAAATCAGGCTGAAAAAAGACTAGGACTCTGTCATCTGTGCAGCAGGAAATAGAATTCCTTTGGGATTTTTTTTTGTTTTTGTTTTTGTTTTTGTTTTTTATTTATTTATTTATTTTTGTTCCTTTGGGATTTTTTGAGTAAGGGAATTACAAAGTGGACAGCCTTTAAAACTTAATTTTTATCAAAGTAATACATCTACATAATTTTAGAAGTTAAAGATTATTTCAAGGATAATAAAGTTAGCTGCCTCCTACCCCATCCTCGCCCTTGATTTCTGCTCTCCAGAAACAATTACTTTTCAAATCTTTGAGTTGTTTTCCTTCTATAATTGACTGTCATGTTTCTACTGTTGCTAATTTTTCAATTTTGGCTATCATCTCCCGGCTTCCTATAATGGGAGATGATTTCTCCCACCCTCTGACATCCCCTTCCTTCCAAAATAGTTACATCACATGTTTAGGTTAAATAATGTTAATTACTTAGTTTTATGACTATATAAATATTCCTAGCATACAGGAATAGTATAATAAATTTATATGTTCTTTCACATACAATTTTGTTTCTTCTGGAAGAGAAATGTTCTTGTAGTCACTTGCCAGTTGTCACCTTCCCTGTCCCATTCTCTTATACAATGGCATATAATGTTTTCTAATTCCTTCACTATCATTTTTTAAGGGGATTTGGGAGAGGCTGGAGAGAAACAGAAGTCTCTGGTCACATTTTATTTTATTATTTTTTTTTTTTAAAGATTTTATTGGGGAATTGGTGGAGGGGAACAGCGTTGGGGAATCGGGGAAGGGGAACAGACAAGTTGCTGTCTTTTTGTTCTTCAGTTTAGTTGCGGAGGATGTTGCTTCACTGTTGGTATCGTCATTGCGCTCTTCCCGGATGAGGCAGATCGGTCGCTGGCCTCTGGATGTCGCTCACCGCGGCTATTGGCAGCTCATGCTTGGCTGCCAGCCGCTCACGCTGGCTGCGGGCCACTCACTGTAGCCTATGGCAGCCCACTGCAGCAAGGGCTGCAGCCCACACCATCACCGGGGCTCGCACAGCCCAGCTCCAGGTGGAGCTGTTGTTAGCTGTAGAGGGCAGTGTCACTGGCCCTCATGTGGGATCCGAACCAGGGCCGCTGGCATCCCCAAACCAGCGCTTAACCAATGCGCCACTCGGCCGGCCCTCTGGTCACATTTTATAAAGAGTAATCTGGTAAGTATTTTAGAGGTGAAAAGACTATAAACAAAGAGGCACCAGTTAGGAATTGCTACACTGTGATAATGGCCAGAATCAGTGTTAGACTAGTGAGATGAGAAAGGAAGAAACAACGCGAGATTCCTTTAGGATGAATCGTCTGGATATGGTAGGAAACAGCATAGAGGGTGGTTTGGTAGAAGTAACAATCCATAAAAACTTACAGGCCTAGCACTTGGAAGCATTAGTAAAAATAAGAGGGGGAGGGTCGGCTGAGTGGCACGGTGGTTAGGAGCTGGCTTCGGATGCCAGCGGCCCCGGTTCGGGTCCCACATATGAGGGCCAGTGACACTGCCCTCAAAATAAATAAATAAATAAATAAATAAATAAATAAATAAATAAATAAATAAGAGGGGGAGAACATTATAGAAAAGAAAGTTTGGTTTTCGACACATTCAATATAAAATTACTGTGGACCTTCCAGAATCGGAAGAATTTAGAAAAAAATGAGTTATTTCCATAAAGGTGACAACTCAGGAAACTGAAGAAGACCAAAGTAAACAGGGGAGCTGGAGTGGAGCTGGCAGGTGGAGAGAAGGGAAACCAGGAGAGGAAAGCTTTGCAAAAGGGAAGTGATCAAAAGAAGCTCACTGTGCAAGGAAGGGCGTTCTGGTCCTCATCAAGTTAAACATAGTTACCATATCAACCAACAATTCCACTCCAAAGTATATACCGAAGATAACTGAAAACATAAATGTTCACAGCAGCTTTATTCATAATAGTCAAAGAGTGAAAACAGCTCCAATGTTCATCAACTGATGAATGGATGAACAAAATATGGCATATATTCATATAACGGAATATTATTTGGCCATAAAAAGAGATGAAATTCTGGTGCCGACGACAACATGAACACTGAAAACATTGCATTAAGTGAGAGAAGCAAGACACAAAAGGCCACACATTGTATGATTCTATTCATCTGAAATGTGCAGGAGAGGCAAATCCATAGAGACAGAAAGTAGTTGCCAGGTACTGGGCTGGAGACAAGGAACAGGAAGTCACTGCTAAGGGGGATGGGGTTTCTTTTTGGGGTGATGAAAATGTTCTGGAATTACATAGTGGTGATGGCTATACAACTGAATACACTAAAAAAAACACTAATTTGAACACTTTGACAGGGTGAATTTTATATATGATTTCTGTCTCAATTAACAAAAAAGAGGGAAGTCAAAGAGGCTGAATGAGGACTAGGTAAAAATAATTAATTTAGGGATAAGTCACTGTGAAGGAACAAAATAGATAAGAAATCAACCATATTCTTACAGCTGAAGTTGAAAGTAGATTAATACAGCCAAAGTAAAGAGGGAATCTAAAAAAACTGCTTAAAATACTCGGCCTAATTATATGTTCTTCAACTGTCTGTCCCAAGAATTTGAATCAACTCTAAAATCACACTTAGCAAGGAATGAGAAAAGACTCTCTCAGCTCTTAATTAATTTAATAACTAGGCATTTCGTGATAACAATGTATAAGTAGAGGAACTTACCCAAAATGCAAATTTTTATAACCTAAATTGGATCAATTAATTAGGGAACAGGAATTTGATCCCCAAACTAGAACATTCAGTTTACTTAGGAAAAACATAATTGCCATATCTCCAGGGCATAGGATGGTGAAAGGGGCATGGGAAGCTTAGACATTTGCTGAAGGAACGAATGTTGGCTGAACAGCGATGCCTTCAATGGTTCTGTGCATTGTAAGAACGTGGGTAATAAAGTTGTTAAGAATGTGCAGTGTGTGCTTGCAGTTTAAAAAAAAAAAAGGATAATGTATCACTCTTTTTTTTTTTTTGATGGCAGTGTCACTGGCCCTCACATGTGGGACCGAACCAGGGCCACTGGCTTCCCAAGCCAGCGCTTAACCACCGCGCCACTCAGCCGGCCCTGTATCACTCTTAAAGGAAGATGTAATCAAATATCAGATTTAGTTGGTTTAGGCTTTGTACTTATATACATATAACTGTAGTATGTTTTAATCGAAACATATGGGTAAAATTTGTTGTTGTATGTTAACCTCTCTAGCTCCTAATCATCAATCCCGAGAATGAAACCATTGTTTTCGTAACAGAATTTTTTTATTACTCTGAATGTCTTAGGAATATAACCCTTGTGTTACAGCAAAATAGGCTATAACAGAAACACTGGGGACTAGAAATATGAAAAAAGACAAGGTTCCTGACTTAAGGGAACTAATAATCTAGTAGGAGAGAGAAAATATGCGTACAAATATAAGAATACAAGGAAAAATATTATAAACACATTATACATTTCAGGTACAATTTGAATATGTTATCGTGAGAGTAAAATAAATCTAAGACATAGCAACATATATTTCATTTTTAAGTTATAATCATCTACTATCCATACTTTGCAATCTCATATATAACTGAGCACTGTGATTTATGTTTTTCAAAAATACGTAGCAAAATACTTTATATACTAATCAGTTATATAAGTAAAACTACTATTATTTTCTTTAGAACCAAGGAAAACTTCCTAATTATTACCATTTTCTAAATGCTTACTATGTGCAAAGGTCACGATAAGTTCATTCAATAAAATTTCTCATTCAATCTTCAAGAAAGTCGGTTTATCCACTAGACAAATATTTGCTGAGTGCCCACTACATGCCAGACAGTAAACACAACAGACAAAAATTCCTGCCTTCCTGGAAATTACATTCTGGGGGGAGAAGAAACATAATAAAGAAATGAGTTCGTGTTAAATTATGTTAAGTACCGTGGAGAAATATAAAACAGGGAAGAGAAATGGAAAATGCACGGGATGCATTGGGTGGTCACAGAAATCTTTTACTGAATCTCTGTTTTACAGGTGAGGCAACTGAGGCTCAGATACATTAAACAGTCAGTCTGAGATGGAATTGGAATTCAGCTGCCTTTACTAATAAGCTGTACGGCCTCTCCCCAAGTCAGTAATAAATTCAGCTATAAAGGTTTGCTTCATCAGATATTTCTTTAAGATTATATTGGCATTCTGAATCTTCCAAAGGAGTTTAGGAATAACTTTCTATTTCAGTGTTTGATGTCTTATTTCACATCCACATTAACTTTTACAAAGGTGTAGTGAGTGGCCTAAGATCTTTGGTTGATAGTATATTCTTTTAAAACCTGAGAGGAGATGAAACAACAATTAGCCAGGGACAAAGGACACTCCATGAACTACATCCGGTCTGTGAGGAGACTATGCACAAACTCTGGACCAGTCCTTCTTCCTCCCACTTGCTGCTGCTCTGACTGCCTCCCTTCCGCTCATTACGAAGCACGCCTGCTATGTCCCAGGGGTGCTGAACACAACCTGGATGTTCTTTAGCGACTCCTTTTACTAAGCTCAGATCTACCCCTTCTGCCACCTGATGCTGTCTGTCAGCCCTGAGGGGTTCCTGTCATGGGAACATCTAAAGCTGGCAGGCAGTCCCAGCTTGTTTCAGGAGGTTCAGGTGCTGCAAATAACCTGGGTGCCTGGGTCTATATACCTATGGCCTTTTCAAAGGAAGTGAAAGTGCTTGACTGTTTTTTCCTACTTAATCCCTGGAAGGAACACGGAGGTAAGACCACATCCTCACCTGTCAAGTGGACAAAGAGACAAAACAACTCACTCTAATTACATAATGAGTTACTGAAGGAGCCTGAATGACAAGAGCCTGGCTGTCCACTTCCAGTGCAGCTTCCAACACACAAGATCAGTAGTTCTTCTCAATCTTTTCGTAACATACATTTGGGTACTAGGTTTTTTATAAGTATATCTGAGGAGATAAAAAGACTCAAAACAACGGTCAAGTCCGCAATGATAAAAATGCAGGCACCATTATAGTGAGACAACGGCCCCTGGTGTGTGTCAATGGGCAGAAGTGTCTTTCCTGGCTGGCTGTTCACTTGCCTGCTCTCCAGGCTTGCTTTGGCACCAGCCTCTTACCTTTTCATCCCATTCCAGAACACAACGTGTGACTTCCTCAGCCCCAAAGTCAACCTGATGTTGTAATAACAAATTTTAGCCAAAGTGCATTTTCCGCATTGAACTTGGTGGCATACCAGCATGCTAGGCTATGCAAGAAAAGTCAGCGTGCCTTGAAGAAAGCAAAGCTGCTTCCTCAACTAAGAGGTCAACTCGAATTTTGTGGTTAATGAATACCTTAATGCAACATACCCGGGAAATAAGCAATTGACAAGCAGTGCCAAAGACATTCATTAAGGACTACATCCTCCTGTGTCACATCAGAATGACAGCCTCTGGGATAGATAGCCGGGGAGAGACAACTCGCCTGAGGCAGCCCAAGCTGGAAAGATATTGCACCTCCCCAAAAAAGCTTGTTGAGGAAAAGGAAGACGTTTGTCTGGGTGGAGTGGTGGGAACTTTGGGTGTGGTTAAGGTACACAAGGAAAACTAGAGAAGTGATCACTTGCACTTTTGTAACACATTTCCCTGATAGGATCAGTATTCTATTGACATCTTTGGGTAAAGCTTTGTAACAGAACATTGTTTTTCTGTTACTTGTGGGGAAAACTGTGACCATGATGTAATGATCAAGGTAAAATCTAGGACTTCTGGATATAGAATAAAAACAGTAATTCAAATTACTGAAAAGGTAGGAATACTGATCGAACCTAGACTCTTAATGAAGTTAACATAATTTTTTTTTTCTCTGTAAAAAATTCCCAGCATTTAGCATAGGATCTAGCACTCAGTAAGTACACAAGAAGTATATTCCATTCAATTTATTACACACAAATTTGAAAATAGGACTAATATCCAGTTGAATAGCAATGACTATAGTTATAAAATGAATCAGTTTGGGTATTTTTCCTGTTGATAAACTTTATAAGGAAGTTAGTAAATATTAGATCCTCTACAGGAAATAGTTTCCATTGACTAAGGGAATGAATGAACAAATAATTGTTCTGAGGTGTGAATTGTTGTGAAGATAGATATGAACAGAATACATTTACATACTTCTCAAATACGAAGAGAAACCCTAATTTCTACCTCAAATTCTACCCTTTATTCTAATGTAGCTATACTGTCTGTTGGACTGATGGGGGGAATAACCTACAAAGGGCTAATGTTTATTCTAGGTTTTCCCCTATGGCCAGCAGATATGATTAGGCTCAAGGAGAGAAATCCAGTACTGGTTGGCAGAGCTCGCCAATCCCTATCTAACTTCTAAGGAGATTCGGGACATGGGTCTTTAGAGTCAGGAAGATAAAAAAGCAAATCAACAGAGTCAGAAGTGAAGCGATGCAGCGTATCATTAAGAAATAAAATTGTAAGGCTCAGCCTGAGGAGGATGTCTATACTATGTTCCCATATGATCAGCCTGAGTACCTGGAGAGATGAGGAGAGAAGAGAAAATAAGGGGGTGGATGGAACACATTTTTAATTGGAAAAAAAGGCTTATCAACAGCAAAACATTAAACAAATTAATAAAAATGAAAGTATTTTAGGTCCTTCTGAAAGTGGAACAGTAACGCAACTAACTTTAAAACTTTGTCAACCTAGGTGGAAGGAAGCCTCCAGGGCCCAATGCTAGGTGTAATTTGGAATATAAAGGATTAATCATGATTAAAAGAAGAATTCAAACCTTCAGTTTCTCATAAGAAAGCAGCTATGGGTGGTGAATCCTTGATATTTCCTAATGTTCAACATTTAAGAACATCAAAGCCAAAGGAGAACATAAACAGAATATTCACCAAATTAATGTCTGGGTCCTAGGTTGGAAAGGAACAGAGAGGCAGGCATTTCTCTAGGAAGTAGGATGGACCTTAATCTCCCCTGTATGAGTTTGCAATATTCTTTGATTGAGTCTATATATGCACAGAAAGAATCTGCTGCCATCACACACTGCCCAATGAAGAAAGGAAAAAGAGGAGATGTAAGAGGAGCTGAGGATAATTCAATTGGTCAAAATTAGAAGGTCTAAGAACTCAAGAGTCCAACATTTTCTGTTAGAGACGGGCTCCTGAGGCCATTCCCAGTTTGCAAGTTTCAGTTACACTCCCCACATAAAAGTTATAAGTCATGTAAAATCGTATAATATCAAATTGTAACTAATACTGCTTAGCTCGTGATATAAGAAATCTTATAATTTCTTGCCATATA
Organism: Aselliscus stoliczkanus; assembly: GCA_033961575.1. NCBI lineage: Eukaryota > Metazoa > Chordata > Mammalia > Chiroptera > Hipposideridae > Aselliscus > Aselliscus stoliczkanus. The sequence goes on from CM066736.1 coordinate 122,961,702, forward strand.
CGTTTCACTTTTAAGGTTTCAGGTCTGGAGAAAGGTGAAATAGAAAACTGGCATTCAAAAAAAGGAGGGCAAATGAAACAGGCATATTTAATACCAAAACTAGATTATTTTTTTCAGGCTTTCTAAATTCTATCACCTTTTCTTTAGGTGTCAGAAAAGAGCACTGTGTCTCTCCACAGCTGCATGAGCCTTTCAGACAACACAGTCCCTTTCCCACCAGGAGAGGCGCTAACACAAAGGAGACGGGTGGGGAGCTCTGCTTGGTGCCTAAAAACAAAGAACGTCCATGTTAACTGAGACTAAAGCATGGGGTACCTGGAAATAATGGTGAAAAGGGACAAAAAGTGTACACGCAGCGCAGGGGGAAAATAGCCAGTTCCTTCTAAGATCTCTTGATTCTCTGGCCAATTCCTCTGTTACTTCCCCCCAGGAGTGGCTTGAGGAATTCTATAAATGAGTCTTAGGGTTGGAAGTTTACTGGGTGGGTGTGGGGACAGGTGAAGTCTTGAAGCTGCCAGCAGAGCACGCTCATGGCGTTTTCATTTAGATGATGTAGTCTTAGGGGTGGCTCGCGTTGGATAACAGTGATAGAGGGGTATCTAAAGATCCCCAAGCTAAGCCTTGGTTGGTGCTGGCTCCTTCTATCCCCCAGGACCTTCGGATTCTTCCTGCGGAAGACCAAGGTTAGAACTGCTGACAACTTCCTCAGAGCAGGCGTTCCTCAACTGTCCCTGTACTCTCTCCACCCAGAACACGGGACTGGAGAAACTGGGCATTCAGAAACAACTTATTTCAGTTTTGCATTGACATTTTCAGTTTTAATTAATTTACCTAATTAGCAATATAACATTTTACCTCTCTTCCCTGGTCACCTCACTTCAGCAGAATCAAAGAAAGAATTTAGACCAAGAAATACTTTGTGGCTTTTATAAGCTCTCAATTCACTCTTGTGTTAGCTGTATTCATTTTGCCTTAAAGAAAATCAAGTTCAAATTCTGTGACCCATGAAAGATAAAGGTAAATGGAGGAGGGGGAAGGGAGCCAAGGAGCAGAGGCAGAAAGGAAGGAAGGATACTAGCTGCATCTCATCACCACATACTCTAACCTCTTATCAGGCAATAAAAGATAAGCTCCAGTTTTATTTGGCGATATTCTCTGCCTCTTCAGATTAAACAGTCTACATTTCCATTCTCTGCACCATTCATCCTTCCAGAGGCACACCACTGCTCTGCCTCCTCTTGGGAGTGGAATCTGTGTTTCCTCCATCCCAGGCTCGTGTGTCACTTCTCTTCATTTTCTAGTGGTAAAAATGGCCACACGCACTCATTTCAAGCTGTGGCAGCAGCTCCCTTTTTGCCTCATGGTCATTTCATGAATCCTGGCTACGCTTCAAGGCAGGGCAAAGAGATATTTAATAAGCACACTAACCCTCTGGGTGCCCTGTTGAGTTGGATGATAAAGTTCTTGTCAAAGCCAGTTTAAATCTCCAATGAAAAGAATACATCTTTCTTGTACTAGGCTATCATATTTTGAATGCAGCTGCCCAGTGCAAAATCTGGGGCTCACCCATGGCAGAGCCTGCATCCCACCAGCCATTGAAATGGCTCTGAAAGAACATCAAAAAAGCCCTAAAAGAATGACTGATGAATATTAAACTTGTCTATGTGTCCTGAGGCCCAATACATGCATTCACAGGTGGAGCCCATAAAATAGTTTTGAACCAACCTCATCAACAAGGCGAGGCAAAAGTGAAGTCCTAGGCTTGAGAAGAATTGAATTCTAGCTTCTCCCAACCATTGGTATAAGAAATCATACTGTGCCGCGATGACCGGACACACAAAGACCCCTTGGCTGATTTTTCAGGAACTTTTCTTCCAAGCTGCTTTTGTTAAAGGAGCTGCAGATTTTAAATGATGCTATGGGTACAGGTTCACTTACAGCCAATTTAGTAAGTGCTCGCACAGTTAAGCCTGTCAGTCTTACTCCTACACAGCAATACGTGTGGCCCCAAGGGGCCCAACCACCCCCAGAGCTCTTTTGTACATCTTTTTATCCTCCAGCACACAGAAATAGAGGCCTAAATCCCAGAAAACACCTAGAAAAAGAGAAAAGGTAGTTTCTCTGAAACACTATGTCTAGGAAACCAGGATCCAGCTTCCTATTTGGATGTAATTTCTAAATGCATGCCTCTCTGACTACTCCAAATAATGATCTCAGCTATTTCTCTGACGTTCCAAATCTATATACATCTAGATTCCTTGGTACGCTGACTCTTTCCTTTCATGTATATGGAAGGACACTTAAAATAGCAATTTGTTTAGAGTGAGCTGCCAGACTACCCTAGATCTCAAAAATTTACTTAGTGATGACATAAGCATAGACTTGAAAAGTGCTTGTGCATTGGAGCCTGACCTCTCATTCCTCTTCGGAGCCCTAAGACACCATGTGAAGAGGTGTGAGTTAGCTAGCTTCCTGGTAAACAGGACAATCAGCCCGCCAACTGCCATCTGTATGAGTTTTCTATGGTTACTGTAACCAATTACCACAAACTTAATGGCTGAACATAAATTTACTAGTTTTCAGTTCCGCAGGTCAGAAGACCAACATGGGTCTCAAGTGAAATCAAGGTAGTGGCAGAGCTATGTTCCATTCTGGAGGCTCCAGGGGAGAATCTGTTCCCTTGCTGGCTGTTCCCATCTTGTATCAGTGCATCTCTGATCCTTCTGCTTTCACTTCCACCTTTAAGGGCTCATATGATTAGACTGAGTCAGTCGACCCAGATAATTCAAGCTGATCTCTTGATCTCAAAATCTGTGACCTTAACCACATCTGCAAAGTTCCTTTTGCCACATACAGTAACACATTCACAGGTTCCAGGGATGTGGAGATCTTTGGCAGGCTGTTATTCTGCCTACTATTCCAACCAAGACCGTCCACACCCAGCCAAGCCATCAACTGACCACAGAAAGCAGCCAAGTTGGCCCAGACCAGATGAACTGCATGCACGTAGGACCCACAGAATTGTGAGAAACAATAAATGCTGTCTTAAGCCAGTAAATTTGGGGGTGCTTTGTGAGGCAGCAAAAGCCAACTGACACCCTGGCTAGGCTACACCACTTCCGAGGGGTCTGTGCAAACCTTGACCCAGCACCGTGGATCTTTCCCCCTTCTCTGCTCTGATTCAATGAGCATATAGAAGAGGCCAGTGGCAATTGTCTGCTCTGAGTCATAAAACAAAATAATTCAATTAGTTTTATTTCTTCTTCCAGTCCAGATCTAGAGATTATTTCTGAAATTTAACAAAAGTCAGCCTCACTATCTCAATAGAACCATAGAGGGACGTTTTGATTCAAGACTGGAAGATACATACCTGAAAAAAATATAGACGCTAGAAGTCTTAGGGAAAGATCTGAAGAAAGGGCTGTCTTTTGTTTTCTTTTTTTTAAAAGATTTTTTATTGGGGAATTAGAGGGAGCAGAACAGCGTTGGGGAACCGGGTAACGGAAACAGACAAGTTCTGTCCTTTTGATCTTCAGTCTAGTTGTGGAGGACGTTGCTTCACTGGCCCATGTTGGTATCGTTATTGCGCTCTTCCCAGGTGAAGCAGATCGGTTGCCGGCCTCTGGACGGCCGCTCACAGCGGCTTTTGGCAGCTCACACCAGCTCCCAGCCGCTCACACTGGCTGCCGGCCACTCACTGTAGCCTATGGCAGCCCACTGCAGCAGGGGCTGCAGCTATGCTGTCCCAGGGACTCACAGCAGCCCAGCTCCAGGTGGAGCTGTTGTTCACCATCTTAGCTGTAAAGGGCAATGTCACTGGCCCTCATATGTGGGATCCGACAGGGGCCATTGGCGTCCCAAGCCAGCTCTCAACCAACGCGCCACTTGGCCGGCCTGGAAGGGCCATCTTTTGATAGAGCCAAAGCTGTTGATGGGAGAGAGGAATTTCACTGCCACCACCCACCCATCTCTCCTCTATGCATAAGAGGCTTTGGGGGACACAGTCTCTAAGCAGGGGTCTCTAATCCTTCATTAGCTAAGTGAATTTTCTCAAATGGACTCTCTCTCAAATATGTGAATAAAGATCTGGAAAACTTCAGTAGAAGGAAAATGCCAATGGCAAGTTAATGTCCTCTTGGTTCCTTTGGCTGACTTCCCTGAGCCTGGGTCTTGCCTATTAATTGAATGCTGTTCGGATTCCATCTCAAAAACAAATGAGGATGGAGACCAGAGCCCTGCCTTCCCCAGACTGATAAGAGCAGCACGGTGCAATTACACCCGCACAGCTTTGTTTGGAATGTAATCACCGCCCCAGCCTTCTTCCCAATGGGATGGCAACAGTGTAATTACCTCTTCAGGACTCACTGTTTGGAATGTAACTTCTACAGGGCTCTCTTTCTAGGGGAAAGAAGCTGCAACAAGGACCTTGGAGAATGCGTAGCCCCTTCCCAGGTAGCAGTTTTCTGAGTCTTTTGTTCTCTTAAAGTAAAGCCAGAGTTTAGATTTCAGTCTCCTCTTCTACCAACAAGAAATCACCCACATCCCATGATGGTTCTATTTGAAAAGTCCCAATCTGAAGCTCGACTGCTTGAGTTCCAACTCCTACTCTGGCAAGTACCAGCTGTGGTTTTTGGCTGGTTACTTCATCTCTGTATGCTTGTTTTCTCATTTGTAAAAATGACTTATAACAGGACATCACTGGAATGTTGTGAAGATTAAGTGAATTAATATGTGAGAAATACTTAGAACGTACTTGGCATAGAGCAAGTGCTCTTGTTTTTGTGGTTGTTGTTTTTTAAGCACGTTTCAAGCACTATATTCCACCAAATATATACTATATTTTGCAAATGTGATCTAATACTAATGCATGGTCAAAAGAAGCTTGAGTTCCTGTGTTCTTTCCTTCCACACCCCTTTCATCAGTGTAGCATGAGGGGCAATGTATTAGGTAACTTTAAATGCTGCTAAAGAACTGTCATAGGGCTGGCTGAGTGGCGAGTTGGTTAAGGGTTGGCTTGGGGGCCGCCCGAGTGGCGCGGTGGTTAAGCGCTGGCTTGGGAAGCCGGCGGCTCCGGTTCGGGTCCCACCTATGAGTGCCAGTGAGTACTGCCTTCAAAAAAAAAAAAAAAAAAAAAGAGTTGGCTTGGAAGTGTGAGCTCTGAGCAGCAGGGCCACAGGTTAGGATCCCACATGGGCCCAGTGATGCTGTGCCCTTTACAGCTAAGATAGTGAACAATAGCTTGACCTGGAGCTGGGCTGCCGTGAGTCACTGGCGACGGCGTAGGTTGCAGTGGGGCTGTAGTAGGCTGCCTTGAGCTACTGTGAGGGGCCGACAGCCAGCATGAGTGGCCGGCAGCCGGCGTGGGCCGCCGTGAGTGGCCATCCGGCGAGCGAATGTCTCACTCGGGAAGAGCGCAATGATCGCAATATCAACATGGGCCAGTGAAGCGACGTCCTACACAACTAGACTGAAGAAGAAAAGGACAGCAACTTGTCTGTTCCCCTTCCCCAATTCCTCAATGCTGTTCCCTTCCCCAATTTCCCAATAAAATCTCTAAAAAGAAAAACAACTGTCATAGTCTCTGCTGCTTGCCTAGATAAAACTTTAATAGGCAGGAGTAACTGAAGATATTTCTATGACAGTCTTTTTTTCTATGTTACTATCCAAGGGAAACTACAATATAGAGATTTGTGAATTCTTGCTGTTGGGAAAATCAACGAGTATTACCAAAAGCAGCCATTGGCAATATGGCAGATTCTGGAGAAAATTCTTCTTTCCAGCCAGATTTACTTATGAAAATAAGTAAATTTCTTACATGCCTTCAATATACCCCGTCTCCCTGAATAATATCCTTGTTCCCACTGGGAACTTCCATCTTTTACCTCCTGTCCAGCCTTTCTTCTGTTCCTTTGTAGTCTAGACCAGTTAAATTCTCTGCTTAGAAAGGAATATTTTTTGGCTTATGCTTCTCCAGCCAAGAGCCACAAGAGTAAAAATTATGAGTTTGTTTGCCAGGCAGCACCAAAGAATACAGCCCCACAGCTCAAGACAGTAGGGGGTGAAGCTAGGCCCCTTTGACATGGCACATAAGCTGGGCTTATGAAAAACTCAGGGGCTCATCACAGTAGCCCTATATTATGAGAGACTGTGGTTACAGGATAACTGGCTCTGGGATGACACTCAAGTCCTAGCCAAAAGAAAAGCCCCATGGAGTCTCAACACTCCAAAAGGTCCCTGGTCACCCACCTGCAGGTGCCTCTTTCCACATCATGGCTTATACCAAGATACCCATACTTGCTTTCTAGCTGAGTGGCACAAGGACCCTGGGGAAGAGCTGGACTTGTATATCAGCCGGTGTTAAAGAAAGGAAATTAACACCCACAGGTTGGCTCTACTTTGGTAGAGAGGGTGAGAGGTGCTGTCTGCCAGCTCCCATGCCATTTCCAGTCAGTTTGGAATAAATGAGGCTGCTTGAGGATATGAAAGGGGAAAGTGAAAGAACAGCTAATGTGAGCTCAGGGTTTTAAAAAGAAGGTGGAGGGTTAGCATTCATATTGATCACTTGGCTAAAAACTGATGGAGTAGATGGGGCAGCAGAGGACTGTTCCAAGTCTTTCCAGAGTTTGTAGCCTTCTAATGTAAGTTAAGTGGAGACTGGCTACTGCCTCCACTGGACACAATGGGCTTTGATTTCACATTGGGCTTTTTCCTCACATCTCTTCTGCAGATTTCTATATTGCTGTATCAGTTGTTCTGAGGGTTGCAAAACATGTCAAAGCAACACTAATCATAACCTCAGCAGAGAGAAGTGAAAGCGTTCTAGCACGACAGTGGGTACTTTCAGTTTAGAGGACATCTTTAGCTCACACCTTCAAAATGAGCAGTATTTCAAAGAAGTACACAAGCACAGGCCTTGGTAAACATTCAGGTCACTCTAGGTCTAGGGAAGCCCCAGAGTACAGAAAACAAAGTACAAGGATCTCTATCCAGACATGTTGATGTAACATTTCTTTTTTAGGAGGAAAAAGGGGATCAGGTGGGAAATTGGTTAAGAAGCTAGAAGAAAGGTTACAGGTCAATTTCTCCTAGGAATCCTAGCAGAGCTAACGAGAATCTGTTTACCTAGCATAAAAGCTTAACGGGGTTGTACTTTCTGCTGTAGGGTTCTGAGCTCTCACGGCCAGCTTTCTGTTTATACGTATGTCTACTTGACCATTTAGCACAATGCCCACTGTCCCATAGCTGTTTATGAGCCTGACAGGCTTGCTCAGTAGGTGGCAAGCTTAGGGAGACCAGAGATCATGTCTTGTTCATCTGGGTACTATCCTAAACCTAACACTTTCCTAAACCTAAATCAAACATGTAAGTGCTTATCAATCAAAAGGGCTGACAGACAAGCTGAACACTCAGCAGGTAATCATGACTTCATTTTTCCCCATGACTAAAAGCTCCAGATCAAGATGAGTTATACACCAGGGGCTCGCCATCACAACACATCTTAGATTCCTGGCATGCACATTCCTTAATGTGTTACCAAGTCATCTCTTCCTGTTCCTCTGTCTCTGTTCCTCGCTTATTGAGTTAATCTAGACGAATGGTTCTCAAATTTTAAAATGCACCAGATCACCTAGAAGACAGTTTAAAACACAAATTCCTCAGCCCCATGCCAAGAGTTGCTGAGTCAGTGGGTCTGGGGTAGGCGCCAAGAATTTGCACTTGTAACAAGTTCCCATGATGCTGATTCTATTGGTCCAGGAACTATACTTTGAGAATCCCATGTTGCCATGGTTATATAGTTGCACTCTTGTCAGCTGAGTATATGCTTATTTCATCAGCACAGGTTCTGATGGGGGGGCAGGAGGGCAGCAATGGGTTTTTCAAATGCAAACTCTGCGACTCCTCTACTCTTCCCATGTGGGTTACATTCAGGCAACAGTGGACACATTAGCTTGTCAAACTATCAACCCAGGGACCTTCCAGTTACCATCTGTTGGTGCCATACAGCACAAGCTCCCAGGTTTTTCAATTCACGGACCATAGCAAAGGGGAGAAAGCCCTACTTGGGACCCAGGAAGAGAACCACTCGGAAGGAAGGCAGAACAGTGAGAGATCAATAAGGTTATAATCAGTGATAAGATGGCATAGCTCTAACTCATTCTGGACCCCCAAATTTGTAATAATGAAAATCATAGTAATGACACTAGCTAACATCTACTGAATACTTATGTGCCAAAAAATATTATTCTATGTGTGTCACATACTTTAACTTACTTAATCCTTAAAACAATCCTGTGCGCTAGATACTATTATGTCCATTTTACAGATGAAAACAACTGAGTCCCAAAAAAGGTAAAACAAATTAACCAAGCTTACATTGCCAGGAAGTAGCAGAATGATTACCTGAACCTAGATAACAGCTCTGGAGCCCACTCTTTGCTACACTGCCTCTCAAGCTGACCATACACTGCAAATGGCAGGCATTCTCCTTGCGCGCCACTCGCTCATGCTCACAGGTCTGCTCAAAAGATGAATGGGGACACATTCAGAGTCTCTTCAAACTGTACTCAAAGACATATATCCTCGGTCCAAGCCCAGGTTTGTGCTGCATTCCCCTCAGCTAATCTATCAGGATTGGTGGTGAAAGTCTGAGGGGAATTATTACATTTTGAGTGGCAGGGCCAAAACAAAACATAAAAAATCGGGCCACTCCCTGACTACACTGTGAACTCCCCATGGCCTTAACCATTAAATTCTTTTATAAGACCCCAAGTGCCCTAACCATTTAGCCTTTAGAAAGTGCTCTGTACATTTCAGGGGCCGGCTAAGTGGCTCAGCTGGTTAAGAGCTCGCTCAAGAGTGTGAGCTGAGCTCTGAGCAACAGCAGTTGGATGCCCAGCCTGAGCTGAGCTGCCAAAAGGTGGCAGGATGGCTCAGCTAAAAAAAAAAAAGAAAGTGCTCTGTACATTTCAAAGTGACAGTAGAGAAACAGTGAAGGTGTAAAGCATCCATGGGGAAAGATTAAGAGGAAATTTCCTGGGGATGGGGGTGACAGAGGCACAAAAAAAAAATCTTAGTCACCTAACAGAAAAGAGACAGGAAAGTTCATCGACAAGGACCAATGGTTTCCTCTAGAAAAGCCCGAAGATGCACAGGCAATTCACCTTAGAATCTGGGACCCAGGTTGTTCTCAACGAGCACACCTCCTCTCGCTAGTGGTGGACAGTATATATATGGCATATGGAGATGGAGCAAAGGGCTGGGGTAGAGGGGACATGGATGCTACACTGAGCAGTAGACACCAAGTAAGTAAAAGGCCCTGGTGTGGTGAAGCCTCTGGGAAGGCTGGGTTCTCCGGGAGTGGTGCTGCATGTGCTTCTCTGTTTCCCAGGCAACCAAGCCAGCTCCTATCGCCTTCCCTTTCATCAGTGGAGCAGAATGAAAGGTAATTGGATTAATTATTAAAGTAGCACTAGCTAGTACCACCACTACTAATTGTCCATTTATCTGGGGTTTATAAACAGTCATCTTAATTGATGTTGAGTTGGAATGTGCCACTCACTTTATTTGCTTGGCTGCTGGATATCAGAGAGGTACAGAACATGCAGATAAAGGGTCCAACACCAGAATTACTATTCATTTCTATTCATATTCATTTAATATACCATGATGTCCTTTTAACTGTATTCACTATTATTCATATTTCCTAGATTTTCCAATGCAAATGAAGATCTGGTATATAGTAAGTAAGCAATTTGCTTTATTAGAGGGATATGATATCAAGTTGAGAAATCAGGCTAATTCCTAAAAGTCAGCAAACCCAAGGTCCCAGATGCCCATCTAGTTGGCCAACCTAGTCTGGTTGGTCTCCTGAAAGTAATTCCTAAGGTACCAGGGAAGTGGGTAACATCTAAGAGAAAGGGGCAAAGAAACAGTACTGTTAGGTTTGAGACATACACACACACACATCACATATACATACATACATACATGTATACATATTCATATACACACATATATATACATACTTATACACATATACATGCATGTATATATGACAATCATAGCACAAAGGAGGGGGAAGAGAATATAGCTATAGTGGAACCAAGTTTCTGTATCTTACCAGAATTAAGTATATATAAGTCTGAAGTAGATCCTGATATAGTTTAAAATCAATAAAGGAATTAAAATACTACATTAGAAGATACCTACTTAATATAAAAGAAGTCAGTAAAGGATAAACAAAGAAACAAAAAAGACATCAGAAATACAGAAAACAGACAAAAATCCAAGCTTATAAATAACATTAAATGTGAATGAACTAAACAATCAAATAGAAAAGTAGAGATCGTCACACTAGACAAAAAACAAGATCCAACTATAGGCTTTCTGAAACACACTAGATTTAAAGATAAAAATAGATCGAAAATAAAAGAATGGAGAAAAATAAATGATGCAATCAACCATCATAAAAGAGTGGAGTAGCTAGACTAATGTAAGAAAAAAATAGACTTAAAGACAAACAATATTACTAGAGACAGAGGGACATTTTATAAGGGTAAAAGTGTTAATTCATGAGAAAGGTATATAACAATTACAAACATATATGTACCTATTAAAAAGGTCCCAAAATATATGAGGCAAAAACTGACAAAACTGAAGGGAGAAATACACAATTAGCAATAGTAATTGGAAAATTCAATACCCCATTCTTAATGATAAGTACAACAACTAGACAGAAAATCAGCAGGGATATATACAAAACAACACTGTCAATCAAGTAGATCTTTCTGGCATCTACAGAACACTGCAGGCAACAATGACAGAATACATAATCTTCTCAAGAATATAGGTAATTTTTCAGTATAGATGATATGCTAAGCCATAAAACAAGTTTCAACAAATTTAAAATAATTGAAATCATAGAAAGTATGTTCTTAGACCACAATGACAATACATAAGAACTCAACAACAGTAGGAAATTCGAGAAATTCACAAATGAGTGAAAACTGAAGAACGTACTCCTAAATATACTTGGTCGAGTTGTAGTAGCTTTAAATGTATTTATGCCTCTTTAAGTACAGGTTCAAAATTTGTGTGGTCTAATGGGTCAAAGAAGAAATCTTAAGAGAAATTAGAATGGCTGGGCACAAAGCCATCTCTAGCCCAGGGCATTTTACCAGGCCCCAAAGACCTGTGGCTAGGAGCAAGAAAATCCTGACACTTCCCATTGGTTTTAATCAAAATACTAAATTAAGTACATCAGGCCCACCATCTGCTGGGAGCAGATGCTCATTAGGATGAAAGTCAGAAAGATCAGGCAGGCCAAATAACTAATGTCCTACATTACCCAGGCCCCTATCCCTCACAAGTTTTTGTTCTTCCAGTAATTAACCAGGAAGATGTCAAATGCCAGGGCTTCTCATTTCATTTTTATGAGGCCTCAAACATGCAGAAAAATATTATAAGCTTAAGAACCTTTTGGCAGATACTCCCGACTTGAACTCGGGCAAAACATGGTACGGAAGATGGAATAGAGTTGTTATGGGCCAGGCAGACAGGCCTGGTTTAAAGTTCCAGGCCTGCCTCTTACTGTGTTATACTGGGCAAGTGACATAACTTCTCTGAAGCTCTCTTTTCTTCCCTGCAGAATGGAAATGCACCATCTATTTCACAGAGTTGTTACAATGATTAAAGGAGATAATATACGGGGAGAGCACGTAGGACAATACCTGGCTCACAGTAGGCAGTCATTAACTTCATTACCTTCTTTATCATCAGTTGCTTCTTTATTTAATCAGAGCTAGAGCTGTCTGCTAAACAGTCAGCAGGGGGAGCTCCTCGGACTTGTGCATGTTTCCCCAAAACTATACCTGGTAGAGTTGCGGAAACTTTAAGTGTATTTATACCTCTTTAAGTACACGTTCAGAATTTGTGTTGCTGAAGAAGGGTCATGACATGGATTGATGGGTGACTGGAGGCCACCAGAAACCTACAGAATTGCGGAGAAGGGTCCAAGATAAAGGGGAAGAGATGAACATTAACAGACTATCACATACTTCTCTTTAGTAGCTTCTGTTTTCTATTACTACTCTCAGGCTCTTGTGGGAGGAAGTGGGCAGAGTAGATCTTAATCTTCTGCAAATCCATTTTGCTGATGATTCTGAATGGCTCTGGCTAGGGTCCCCTGGAGACTCATTTGCCACCACCGTACTGGTCGTGCCTCCTAAAACTGCAGGTGTGTATATGCTTTGTCCCTCCATGTCTGCCAAATTTCCATGCTTCACCCCTGCAAAAAGCCACTCACCACACAAAGTTCTGCTTTTATGTTTGGAGCTAAGAAACGAACAGCAAGACTGAGGCACAGCAAGCCACCCAGCCTCTGAGCTACAGATGGGCAGGGATCACGTCCATCTTATTCATTCTGTTAGCCTACAACAGCACCTGGCACACAGCTGCAGATCAAATATCTGTTGAATGCAATTGTTTGAGAACATCATAAACCTCATTCCAATCATACAAGAGAAAGTGCCTTCCCAGGAAAATTGGGAGTGCTCACTGCTAAAAAGCCAATTTGTCTTTCACTTCAAAAGCCATTATTATATTAGCTCTATTGCACGATCACTTGTAAGTTTAATAAAAAGTAAAACATCTGTGTTCAATAAGATTTTCCTCAGCAAGCACCACTGGGTCATGAAAAGCTTTGTCTAGAAACCACTTAAAATACGGACATACTTCGTTTTATAGTATTTCACTTTATTGTGCTTCACAGATGTTGTTTTTTTTTGTTTTTTTTTTTCAAATTAAAGTCCATATCTCCCACCAGCAAAAAAATTACAATTCACTTTATTGAGATGGTCCGGAACTGCAACAGCGATATATGCCTGTAAAGGAACTAAAACAAGTAAGAAAAACCCTGAAGATCAGCGAAGTTCCCTGGGAGCTCTTTCCCCTCTTCCGGATTGAAATCCTGGAAAAGAATGCTATTTTTGATGCTTTGTCCTATAAAATGACCTTGGGGAGGCAGACTAGAAAGCTTTGGTGTCTGGCAGCCTGGTTCAGATCTGGCTCTCTACTTCTGGGCAAGTTAGTCTTCTGGCTTCAGTTCCCTCCACTGTTAATTAGATAACAGTACCCATCTCATAGGATGACTGTGAGAAAGAAATGAAATATGACTGGGAACAGCACTTAAAACACTCCCTAGTATCTGGCAAGTGATCAATAAATGGTAGGCTTTTTTGGATTCCTGTTTTTGTTGTTATTACTATTGGACTTTTCTAAAGAGAAGGAAAAAGTAAGACAACTGTCAACAAATCTGGGAGGATATCCAAATATCTACAAACGATGAAGGCTTTCAAGAAAAGACCAATAGGCGCTCTGTAACATATATCTTGAAAAAATGGGAAACTCGTTTAATTGCGAATGGGAACCATATGCTAATCTAACTCAAGAGTGAGATTCTTGAGAGTCTAGATTTCCTTCCCCTCATGGCACATTGTATCCTTTGTCAGAAAATTCTTTTCAGTAAATTTCCTATCTGTACACAACTGCCTGCTGGAACACAATCCCTATATTCAAATGTATCCATAAGCGAAATTGGGCCATTTGGGGTCAGACCTCAGGGCATAAAATAAGGCATAGGAAACGGAGGTAGAGTTATTAAATCAATGGGGGGGGAGGGGACCAACATACAGCTGTTCCAAAAAAGCTAAACGCCAAGAAACCGAGCTTTTCCAGCAGTAGAGGAACAGGAGGAGCTGTGTGGGGTGGGGGAGGCAGATGATGGGAACAAAGAAGGGTGGAGAAGAGCTCTGTAGTACTGCCTGGCAGCAAGTGATTATCTGCCAGTGAGGAGCTTCCACATGCTCTCAGCCAAGCCACACGGAGCACCGGCGAGGAGCAGCACAGAGCCACGGGGCCTGTTTACCAGCGAGGACCAGAGCTGCCCCCCCGGACATGGCTGTCAGGAGACCACGCTGTAGTCAGCTCCAGCCAAGCCTGGGCCTATGAGGTCCCGGTGTCCGACTGAGAAGCCACAAGGTTTCTGGGGTGTCTAGGCCTTGATGTTGGATCAAGGATACCACTACTTGGAAGGCCGGCTTGCATGACCCACCAGCTGGTTAGAAATCACCTTCTCCCTCCTCACAGCGCCACTGCCTCACACAGACCCTCCCTGTCTTCAACCCCATTAACCATCACATGGCCTAGATTTTCCAAAACATAATTTCATTTAAAAATTTTTAATAAAGATGCTTATTAAAGATATGCTTAAAAAATAAATATATACTTAAATGTTACTTGATTTTTATACCTTTTCTGCCTTCACATAAATTTACAGGTTGGCAGTGGAGGTGGAAGAAAGGGAGGAAAAGAGTATGATGGAAATGACCTTTGTCAGAAAAATAAACGGAATAGTGCTTCGTTTCTTCCTTAGAGCTTGCCCAGAGGCAGCAGCACGTCATGCATCTTAGCCCCCAAACATTGGTCACTAAGCTATTCAGCCACCATAAAACTGCCTCCGCTGGGCTTGTGCAGCCCATTTTCCACTCTGAGTGGATTTCTGAGCCAGCTCTATGGGTCTCCTCCTTCCCTGGAAGATTCCACAGTGCTTGGAAACTCCACGTGCTGCCAGTAGCAAAGGGTAGGAGAGGTGTGCCTTAAGCTCCTAATTAAATCACAGGATCTGGCTCAGGAGGATCTCACTAACTGAAACATGAACAAGACACCTTTGTCCTTCAATTAAAAGCATAGCCAGAGTCTAATTGCTGGATTAGCAGACTGATGTTTTAAACAAAACAAAATCCCCCTAAAAATGTTTTTTTAAAGATGTTGGAAGGAAGTGGGAATGGGCAAGAGCAAAAGCTTTCTTCAATCCTGCAGTTTCCTGCCTTGAAGTAAAGAACTGAGTACAAGACTTCAAAAAAGAGTTTTCAGCCAGATGCCAAGATGCCATCAACATAGGTAAAGGAGGGGAAAGCTTTACCTGGCTCGCTGCCTCTTCACATTTTCAAAATCCAAAGAAACATTTCCTTACCTGCCAGGACCCTGTTAACAGAAGAGTGAGTAGCCAAGCCAGGCTGTCCACGTTCATGAAAAATCCCAGCATAAGGCAAGTATTCAGGCAGCAAGAAACGCCTACAAGAAGGAATCATGTGTAAAAAGCCTACTAAAGACGACCATAAAACAAGGGAGATATCCTATGAACCTACCCTCCAGAATCAAGGCTAGGGGATCCACTAAGCCTAGGAATCCACAGAGCCCCAGCGCAGACTAAAAATTCCTAGGACTTGTCCTTTCACAGGTGTGTACCTCCTTCCTGATCTTTCTTCTGAAGTTTCCCAGGGCTTTTATTATTAGACAGGATGCTCCCAATGCCACTAATCTCTCCCTCTTTATCATGGCAAATCATCTCCTGTCAAGTCTTTAGGTGGCAGGATTGGATTGTAGGCTCATCAGGAAATAATTCCAGATATGGACAATCCAAAGACCAGAAAGTAGGTTTAAAAACTAAATCCCAGGCTCTCATAAAGGCTTCCTTATAAAAGTCTCTCATAAAGACTGACCACCCAGTTCTTACCTGGGGACAAAGCGTCCAAGCGAAGGTGCAGACATCCGGGCATTGCGTGGAGCTCGGTGCCTGGATCTGTCACCGTTGTCCCTGCAGAAAACAAAAAGACTGCACTTAAGAGAGTCACTAAAGCAGAATCAGCCAGCAGCCCAAAAGACAAATATTCCCCAAACTAAATTCCTACACTTAGGAGAAGCCCCCAGAGAAATCAGTGATCCGGATCCTTACTAATCTGGGCGGTACGTTCATATACTGTATTTCTGGAGTACCTCAATTAAAAGATTCAAGAGCATTTACTAACAGTTCGGCAAGGAGGCGAGAGGTTTTTCTTGAGTTAATGTGGTCTCTGAACTCTGCAGCTTCTGAAATTGAAGCCAGGTTTAGGTTTTTGAAAGATCTACAGTGTGAGGGGTGTGTGTGTGCGTGTGAGTGCACGAACGCTTTTCTCTAGGTTGAAAGATACAGAGATACTTTGGCTTTTGGAGATCTTGAAAAAAGAAAAATTGCCCCATCAATTTCAAACAGAAAATGGTTATCTTTCAATGAATCTGTTTAGGTTCTTGGTGTGAAAAAAAATCATTGGTAAGCGAAAGAAAAACACTAAGCAGTCCCTTCTTTTAGAGACTGAATAATTGACAATGATAAAGAATATTAGACAATGCAAACCTATGTAAGGTTAGTTGAGTAAAAAAAAAAAACTCTAGGTGTTTTCTTTATGGTCTATAATAACCACCATTTATTAAATATCTACTAAGTTCTAATACAAAAGTTATTAATGTTATCCCATTTAATACTTCCAGCTATCCCATGAGGTTTGATTATCTGTTTTACCAATAAGGAAACTACGGACCACTGAGGCAAGCGCCCAAGGTCACAGCTAGCAAGTGGTTGAGGCAGGATTCCAGGAAGATCTATCTGACTCTGAAGCCTTTGCCCTTTGCACCATACTTCACTGCTTTCTACAAGAAAAGAGGACAGACTTCACGTGGCTTAGTTTCCAGTACATCAAAGGAACAACAAGCCAAAGGGCATTGGCTGGACAGAGCAGTTTATTAGCTGCTTAACCAACTCCACTAAATAAATGAGCCTCTGAGAGCTTGATTTGGTACAGTTTCTGAATTCTCCCTTTGGATTATCTTCAATTTAATGAGATAATCTTCAAACTGGCGCTGAAACCAAAATTAAGACAACACTTTGACTTTTAAATGGACCACTGGGAGCTTTACAAGCCAGAAAGGAAAGCCTAGGAAGGTTTTTATATCTTGGTGGAATTGGATGCTGAGCATTTCGAGACAAATCAATACCAGGGATATTGGAAGCTGATCCATTAAAAGTCAGTAGTTGGTTTTTATTTTCCCCAAAGAGAAAGCATACTATTGTTTTCCCTATCATATCATATTTCTTTGACTTTAAACTCTACAGAGGAAAGGAGGGAAGGAGAAAGGGAGGGGGGATGGGGGAGAGAGGGAGGGAGAGAGAGAGGGAGAAAAGGGAGAAAAGGGAGAGAGAGGGAGACAGAGAGAGGGACAGGGAGAGAGGGACAGGGAGTGAGGGGTGGAGAAAGAAAGAGAGAGAAAGAGAGAGAGAGAGAGAGAGAGAGAGAGAGAGAGAGAGAGAGAGAGAGAGAGAGATAGGAGGCCATATGGAAAGTAAAAAGGGAATTAAAAAGAACGATGAGATCAGTTCCCGACCAGCAGACTGCAGCTCTGGGGAGCCCACAAATTATATTATAAGGTCTTGGTAGCCCCATGTACACAAGGAGTAGATGAACATCAAACAAATAAGATAGTTCTCAAATTAAACATATTATTATTTTTCAAATATATGTAGATTCAAGTTGTGATCAAAGTACCAATTCATTTTAAAGTACAAATGAATTCATGATAGCTTTTCATAACAGCATAATTTACTACTAATGCTCACTAAAAGTAAAACAAATTATCACAAGAGGAGTTAAAAAATATTTTGAAGTTAAAAAGAGTCCTAAAGAGTTTGAAAACTAAGTTACAGACAGAAGCATCATGGGACAAATCCAATTACTTGATTCTACTGCTATGAGAGAGAGCGAGTTGGCCTTCCCAGAATCACGCTGTGGAGTTGACAATTACTTCTGCAAGGTTTTGAAGACCCTTCTGGACAACAAACAATATTCTATCTGGTACTGGCAGGGTCGAAGAGCAGGGAAAGAGAAACCAGTGCCAAAACATGACAGACCTTGCTGAAAGGACACTAGAAGACAACTTGGAAAAAAATGACCAACACCCAAGCTAGCGGAAAATGTGAGCTCCTATGACATATTTCACACGTCTCTTTTCATTGTTATGAAAACCTAAAAGCAATCAACTTCTTTCTGATTCAGCTTCTCCCTCCATTAAAAGTGGGGAGAGAAGAAGGGAACATGAATAGAGATAATGGCTTTATAGTATTTAGAGATGACTATATACATGAAAATAAGAATGAGATCAGCTGGCTCAGATACATACCATGTCTCAGACTGATGGTTAGTCACATTAGGCATCATAAAAGAGGTAATATCTGAGGACGGACAATTAAGAGGTCAGCTGACAAATTCGAGAACTTGTTGCAACCATGTTGCTAATCTTTTTTATATCAGAGGGATTATTCACTATGAATTTGTACCAACTGGACAGACTAAAGTTAAACAAGTTTACTATTTGGGTGTGCTGAAAAGGCTGCATGAAAAAGTTAGATGACCTGAACTTGCCAACAATTCATGGCTCTTGCATCACGACAATGCACCAGCTCACACGGCACTGTCTGTGAAGGAGTTTTTAGCCAGTAAACAAATAACTGTATTGGAACACCCTCCCTACTCACCTGATCTGGCCCCCAATGACTTCTTTCTTTACCCGAAGATAAAGGAAATATTGAAAGGAAGACCATTTGATGACATTCAGGACACCAAGGGTAATACGACGACGACAGCTCTGATGGCCATCCCAGAAAAAGAGTTCCAAACTTGCTTTGAAAGGTGGACTAGGCGCTGGCGTCGGTGCATAGAGTCCCAAGGGGAGGACTTCGAAGGTGACCGTAGTATGTTAAGCAATGAGGTAGGCAGCACTTTTTCTAGGATGAGTTCACAAACTTAATTGTCAGACTTCATATTAAGTGAGTGGAAATGTATTTGCTGGTCCTCAGCTTATCATCTTAACTAATGATGGGGAAGTAGGAGCTACATAGCATCTCTATTAAATGTAGAGAAGATTTCAAATTGGAAGTGTTGAGAAGTCTAGCAAGGGAGAAATGACAGAATGGGACCCAGGATGATTAAGAAAATGGAAAACATGGGGAACACAAAATGACGTGCTGCCTAGGGGGGAAAAACAAAGACACCTAGGAGAAAATAGCCTATAACAGAAACAGCTCAAACATTTACTGACCAGGAAAAATGTTGAAAATTGGGATGGTTTAGGGGGCAATGGTTAGAATGTCCAACCAAAGGACAAATTAAGCAAAAACGGGAAGAGGTCCTGGATTTTAATGTGCTTGGCACACAAAAATCCCTGACTAAAAGCACAGCTTCCAAAAAACTAGAGGTGAAAAGAGCAACTAATGACTTTAGGTTCTACAGTCTGAACAGGGTTTGGCAAACTGCGGCTCGCGAGCCACATGCGGCTCTTTGGGTACGTTTTTGTCTCAAAATTTTGTTTGCCGAACCCTGGAAGAGTCAATCCTGTCCCTCACAACAATTTAAAAATTATTCAAGAGCCATAAATACATTTTTACATAATCACCATTATGTGAATAATATCCTTTAAAAATTTTATAAATGAAACTATGATAGTTTTAATGCTGGGGCCTAACGTAGCCTATGCCCATTTCAGGGGGTGGAGGGCTTAAAAAAACATGGTGAAGACCTGACTGTGCAAATTCGCTGGTCCCGCTCTTCCAGCACAGGCAGTCTTTCTCACCAGAATACTTTTCAGGGCAACGCCAGAAAAATCCGCATCCGTTTCATCGGCCAGAGCTGCCTTTAAGCCAGCAGGATAGACGCAGGCTGAATTACTAATGGTTTTCCCAGTTGTTGAACTCTGCATCTCTGATTATCACTCAGAGGGGTATTTGGGCAGGAAACGGTGGTGGTGGTGGGGGGAATAAGATTTTCTTGTAAAAGATTTTATAAGGAAAAAACACCCTTCAAACAATCAAGCATCTGAGACAAGGGCTGAATACCAGAAAATACATCTCTGGAATAAGGGAGAAACACAGCAGCAACTGTTGCTAAATGCCTGGGATTAATTGCCTCCGAGAAAGGCTGTAATTTAAAGGAATGAAAAATATGCCTACAGACTGCTGTCTGGGTCCTGACCAGACAGTCAGGTTGTCATTACTCCTCAGTGACACACGGCTCTGACTCGGGATTTATAAATGAAGCTCTTGCAGCAAATAGCTCAAAAGGCCATTGTCCTCTTGAAAATAACAGTTGGCTTTGTTGAAAACTAGACTATTAAAAAAACACACTTGTTCCCCTGTGCTCGTGTTTCTATCCAGTCTCCAGACAATAGAAGGCCTAGTTGATATTCCTGTCCCTGGGTGGCACAGTGATCTTGGCTAAGTCCTTTCCTCACTCAGGTGCCATTAGGAACAGAGGCCCCACCTCCACTGCCAAGGACTGTGCACACATGTGAGGCTTAGATTTTTGGGAGCAAGGCCCAGGCCCAGCTGATAACACCCACAGGGGATACCTAATAGCATAAGTCTCTTGAACTACAGGCTTAATTTTTCTCCAAGGAACAGTGATATAACAGATAATTACCATCTACAAATTCCTCCCTTCGCTTATTCTACCTTGAATTTCATCTGCATATGCACAATACGAATATGAAAGTCCATATTGCTATTGTGTATTTTATGGTAACAAATAAATATACAGTGTACCTCCATGTGGTTTTGTCCACCTTTCCCCCTTCTGGCTGTGTAATTCTTTCCTTCTGTATTTTCCCATTCTAAGCCTAAGCAATCCACACAGAGTCCATATTTTCTTTCTCTTCTTCATTCTTCATAATAAATATTCATATGTATTTTACTTGCCCAGAAAGAGAACTAATTCTAAAGCTGCTGAGCAATATATATTTCTAAGCAATGGGCTCAAAATCCTCAGTAAGAGCTACAATTCAAGTAGGCATACAGTTCATAAATATTTGGGGGCTCTATGGGTACCAGGTATTCTATTTCTAACCCTTAAGAAGTCTCCTCACTTTTCTGAGACCTTTTATTATTCTACCTTTGCTGAGTACAAGGGAAATTCTTCTAAGGTAGTTAACTCCAACAGAGATCCAAGAATTTGGCGGGCTACGCCCACCTGCAGCTAAGATTGAACACAGCACCCTGAGCTGAGCGGCCAAGAGCTGCCGACGGGCAGCTGGATGGCAACTGGACTTGGAGCTGAGCTAGCTGCGCCCTCCACAACTAAGAATGAAGGACAACAACTTGGCTGTTCCCCTTCCCCCATTCCCCAACATTGTTCTCCTCCCCCAATTCCCCTCCCCCTAAAAACTCCTTAAAAAAAAAAAAAAGATCCAAGAATTTTAGAGCTATAAGAAACTTCAGAGATGATCTAATCTCCATGCACAGATCAGACATCAAGGCCTAGGCTGGGAAAGGGACTTGCCCAAGAACAGATGACAAATCACAGGCTCAGCCAAAACTAGAACCCAGGGCTACTACCTAGACAGTAGTTCCCAGGCTATTGGGGCCAGTGGACATTGACAAGTGATCCCAGTTCCAACCACTGCTGTTCTAGGAGTCACTTGCTATTTTAAAATTTAGTTCAAAATGGTCCCAGTAAGAGTAAAAAAAACTTGGGGGGCAGCCGGGTGGCTCAGTTGGTTAGAGTGCGTGCTCCGAACAACAAGGTTGACAGTTCGATTCCCACATGGGATGGTGGGCTGTGACCCCCCGCAACTAGACTGAAAACGGCAACTGGACCTGGAGCTGAGCTAGGCCCTCCACAACTAAGACTGAAGGACAACAAGTTGACTTGGAGCTGATGGGGCCTGGGAAAAACACAGTTCCCCAGTTAAAAAAAAAAAAGTGGGGCCGGCCGAGTGGTGCGGTGGTTAAGAGCTGGCTTGGGATGCCAGTGGCCCGGGTTTGGACCCCACATATGAGGGCCAGTGACACTGCCCTCTTAAAAAAAAAAAAAAAGGGGACTTGGGACAGTTTATTTGGAGAAGTAGGAAGCTAGACGGCTGAGCTCTTAGGCAGCTCATTCCACAGGACCGTTCTCAAACAGGCACTGTTCTTAGAGAACACCAAGGCCTCTTACACACAATACTTACTATTCAGCCCTCATGTGTTCTCACCTGTATTTCACCCACGGCTATCTAACTGGTTTTCCTGCATCCACACATGTGCCACTTTAGGTCACCCTAACCAGTGCTGCCAGTTGGCCTAAAACACATATTGAATAATGGCTGTCCTCTGATAAAAATAAAATCAAAACTTCTCAGCCAGGCATTCCCGGCCTTCCACAATTCAGGCCTTTCTGATCTTTTTCTCATATTACAAACAAGAAACACTCCATAGCTCTAGCCACAGATCTGTTCAGGGCCCCCAAGAAAATCCTGCAAATCTCCTGTTTCTGGGCTTTTGCATAAGCTATTCCTTTTTTCTAGACTCGTTCCCTAACCCCATCCTTCACATCAACTCGTCCAAGTCCTCTGCAGGCCTCACAGCCATCTGAAATCCATGAAGCCTTCTCACATCTCTCCAAATACTCTCCTTTCAGACATGCTGTCCAGTACTTCAGTCGCACCTTATTACAGTCTATCTTGTAAGATATTTATGCAGAAATCTGATCATGTTATTCCACAGCTTAAAACTCTTCAATGACTGCCTCTCACTTAGGGAATAAAGTTCACCTCCTTTGTCAGGCCCAGGAAACTCTCCAGATCAGGTGCTACTTTGACTCTCAGGCCATCTCCTGCCCCACATCTCGGACTTCAGTCCAGCTATACCTTTCAACAAGGGAATTCCTGACAGAGTCTATGCTGTTTCATGT
The DNA here is from genome assembly GCA_033961575.1 of Aselliscus stoliczkanus. NCBI lineage: Eukaryota > Metazoa > Chordata > Mammalia > Chiroptera > Hipposideridae > Aselliscus > Aselliscus stoliczkanus. Next base: position 122,984,292 of record CM066736.1, read on the forward strand.
TTCTATGGCTGTGCATTTATTTGCCTTTCTCCTAAGTATACCTAGAGAAAGGTCCTATTTTAAAACTTCAACCTTTGTCTATTAATAAGCCCACTCTGTAAAAACCATCAACCACCACAAAAATCAAGTAAATGAAATTATTTAAAACTTTCTGGTAAGGACCGGCTGAGTGGCTCAGTTGGTTAAGAGCTCGCTCAAGAGTGCGAGCTGAGCTCTGAGCAACGGCAGTTCGAGGCCAGCCCGAGCTGAGTTGCCGTTGAGCTGCCAACAGGTGGCAGGATGGCTCAGCTAAAAAAAAACAAAAAAAACTTTCTGGTAAAAACGAAGGGAACCGTTTCTTATCCCACTTTAAGAACCACTTCTGTACAGCATCATCACTGGACAAATGTAGCTGGTTGCCTAATTCTTGATCATCACTTTAGCAGATCCTCGTATGTAAGGAGAATAGTAACTTTACAGTGTATCTTCTTACAGTTTCTGTTGCAGCACTTCTAATATTAAAGAGTCTGTGGTTTGTTAGTCAAAAGAAGAGACAAAAGCAACTCCGTTTCAAAACAAAGTAGACAAACAACATCTCCCTCTGAAGATTTACCCTTCCCTTTCTTGGCTACAAGTTATGTGTCCGCTATTAGTAGTCACCCGACTCCCGCAGGAGTCCTGGAAATTCTGGGCATAGGAGGGAGAGAGCAGGAGCAAGTATCACCAAAGACATGGCTTCACTCTCCTGGAATTTCTCGCCATGAGAGCGTAAGTTCACAAAGCTGTCAGACTCTGTCGATAGGTGATGGGATAGTATTAACTGGTTTCTAAAGTATTTTTCTGCCATGGCTCAACTAAATTTCAGTTACACCAATAAGGCAGATGGAGAATATTAAATTCTGAACTAAAGAAAAGCAACTTCCTCTATGCCACTCCCAATCAGCTGGTAGAGCTGAGCGACAGCCTTCAGAGCTCTGCTCGGCTACATCATATACCAAGAAGACCTTTCAATGACCTCCCTGCCAGAAGGTGTCTAGGAGGGGACCATAAACGGAGAAGCTCTGGCAGCACGATGCTCCCCTGTCTGTGTGTGGGGTACTGCATCATGCCAAGCTGAGGAATCAGAACCCATCTCAGGCACCCAGACATGACAGTCATACTCAAATGAAACATTTTTGTATATTAGATCACAATATGAATTTCTGGGTCAAGGGAACCAAATGCAACCAGATAAATTAGAAGAATTAAGAAAATAAATGTAATAGACCTAAACAGACTTCATCTTGAGGCTGAAAGCCCAGACTTCTTACTGAGATGTTTTTCCAAAGTACAGCCCAGTGTCACAACTGGAAAGGAAGAACTTGTTCTCTTCTGTGCTGGCAACAAGTTTTAAGAAGCTGAATATCATTGCCCAGAGGCTGGTGTGTGTGATGGAAATATTTGTGAATGATCTAATCTGAAACCTCTCTAGTTCTGTTTTAAGTTCAAGGTATTTTTTGCCTGTGAAGGAAAAGCAGTTATAAAAAGAGTCACGAAGGGCAGGAACACGAGCTGGGGATGATTCTGGGATCATAATTACATTTCGAATAACAGATAAAACGTGGACGGGGGTGAGGACAGCTGGAACAATGTCGTAGTCACGTACTCGCGTACACCACCTCTCCTGCAGGCCTTTGCAACTACGAGGATGCAGCAGTTGACCTGGGCTTCGTAAACCCCCACCCCCTCCCAAAAGATGGTGAAAATGAAAATGGGAATTTTCTTTATGCTTATTTGCCATCTGGTTTCTAGCAGGCAGACAGCAATGTAACAAGCAGCCCCACCTTTGCCCTGTTTGTAAACATCTTTATGCAAAGCCAGGGCTTCAGGACAGACCTGCTGACAGCAGGTTTCTGCACGTCCTGTTTGTGCATTTTGACAAACACAGGGACCCTGCAGTCTCAATCCTTGCCACACACAGAGATGAATGGCAGGAGGAGACGCTTGCCTAGGAAGATCGTCATTAACCCTGACCACACAAAAAAACCCCAGAAAATTTAACTTGATGCTGACCAACCTTTAAAGCTATTTTCCCTAGAGATAAATCTAGGTAGTCTTGCTCCGCAGCAAGCTTGTGGAGCAAGGGCTCAAACATGGCTGTACACCATTTCTAAAGGTGTTTTAATCTGCAGGACAACAAAAGTAAAGACACTAAATATGCTTACTCCTGTTCTTTAATCTTAGACATGTCTGATTTTGGTCAAGTCTCAGTGTCCTCATTTAGAATACCACAGTGGAGTAAATAACTATCTCATTGGGTTATTATAAGGATTAAACAAGATTTTAAAATACCTATTATATATACTATATGTTTCTATATACCACAAATGCTTTTGTATATTATAAATTAGCATACATATGGAAGTTATTGCTGATACTTTTCATTCAGTGGATGATGGAAGATAACCAAATTGATGGGATCTGGATAATGGCTCCCCTTCCTTCATTTTCTGGAGACTCTATACATCGGGGTGGGACAAGCTCGAGAATGGCAAAATGACCTGCGACTTAGCAAATAGGAGCGGACTGCAAGTAGAGGTCAAAGTGGGGTGGCACAGGCAGGGGCAGGACTTGCTGTGAAAGCGAGGTGACCCAACAGAACAGTCTCTCTTAACGGTACTCTATGTGTGGTAGGAGGGTTTCAGGCCACGTCTAACCTGAAAAAAACTATACGTTATGACTGTACATGCCTCTCTTTCCTTTTACGTACTAAAGCTAAGCAACGAAAAGGATTGGGGCAGAGAAATTAAAATTCCCTAATTTCTCATTCTCTCCCTCCTCAGTGCACCTAGGAACTAAAAGAAGAGGAGCAACCACAAGCAGCACTCAGTTTACAGTAGGGGGAAGAGGGCAGGAAAGGAAGGATGCAGAGAGAAATAAACGGATGGTGCGTCAGCATCAATCAGTGAGCAACGTCCTTCTGGACTACTAATATTGAGGTGACTAACCCACTGCTGGTAAAAACAAAACTGCCATTCTGCATCAGCCCCAAGAGCAAGGCAAACACCCAGGGGAGGGCTTTTCAGAGGGGCATTGGAGAACTCAGCACATTGTTACTAACCAGGGAACAATACGAGACCCCTAGGAAGAAACAATGGCAAGTCAGTGCATGGAAGGTGAAGGCAATGTAAATTCAGGTCGCGCTGAAGCCAGGGAAGGTGAGAGCACAGGTGGGCTGTAGGGAGCACAAGGAGGAGGCAGTCTGACACAGGAAAACGGAGGGGGAAGGAAAGGGAAAGGGAGGAGGTGGTAGCACAAGAAAGAGAAGGTAAGATGAGAACAGAACATTTTAAACTAACCCAGAACTCCATTGTGAAGGACAAGTCACGAGGCAACACACAGCTCAGAGCCAGGAGCCCCGCGTCCCACTGCTGCAGAGGTAACAGCCTTCCGGCCGTGCGTGGAGAGGGCTCGGCAGCCTGCACAGGATCACTGAGGCTTGTCAGCAGCATGAAGGCCCAGCAGCCTCGCCATGTACATTGAAAGTGCTTCCCTGAACAGACCGCGGTGCTGGAAAACTAATCCTACCTACAGGGAACCCATCTCACCACAGCATCTGGCGTGAAGACCCTTCCCCTTCACTGCCCATACATGCATCCACCTTCCCCCTGCCCCGCACAGACGGAAGGGAGCGTGACACACGCTGAGAGTCGGGGATGCAGGACCAACACCTCTGCTCCATTTGCCACACCACAGTGCTTCTGGCCATCCCTGCCTTTCCTTCATAGCGACATCTGCCTCAGGCAAAGAAGTCTCCCATTTAGTCTTCCTTCTGCTTCCAAGCACATGCTTGCTAGTATATTTGAGGGTCGTGTCAGGAAGGCCTACTGCTCCAAAGGGTGCTCCCCCTTTTGCCGTCCTCTCTGGCAAAGATTTCTCAAACACACTGAAAAGCTCTGTTGCAAGATGCCTCTTGGAGAACTACCCATTCAGCTCATGGAAGAGGAAGGTTGAGGGGAAGCAAGACCTCTTTTAAGATCCCAGACCTGACCAGGCTCTGTCATGATGGAGGGCAAAAAAAAGAAGAAGGGGGAGGGGAAACACCCTTCTCTTTATCTCCTGTTTTACGTGTTTGAGAATATGAAAATATAAGAACCAAAACAAGAGCCAAATGTCCAATTTGATACAAAGCAGAAAAACAGTTTCAGAATGGAAAGGAACACAATGAATAGCTAGAATGGTCAGAAGCAGCAGGTTAGAGAAGACAAAACCCAGCAGTGAGGTTGGGGGGCCTGAATTCTGGAGCCTGGGCTGACCCTGCTCCTTAGCTCACCCTGGTCCTCTAACCAGCCACTCAGACCAGAAGAGGAAGGAATCATTTCTCAAACCACATTAATTAGACAGGCAACTTTCAGGGAGCCTTACTGGGGGTGGAGGGAAAGTGAGCAAGTTTAGGCAAGGGAACAGGACCCCGGGGTATCAGCAGGATAAAGGGTGCTAAGAGAGCCTGCCTTTTAGGGAAATCCAGGTATTTTCTTTATTTTCAATCTCTATACCTACTCTGCTTAAGGAAGAAAATACCAACCCTCCTGCCTCCCTGATGTGGTCAGACAGTTCATGAGGTACATTTCCAGTCACTGTTCATGCAAAAGGGAAATTAACACTTTGTAAGCGGGCATTTGAGCGATATGACGAGTTTACTCGTTTCCCGCAAAAAAAATGTGTTAAAATGTTGCCTGAAGAGCAGCAGCCATTTCCTCCCAGTCTGGCCTGGGGCCCAATGAGCTGTCTCTTCCCACAGGCTCCGGTAAATCAGCACCGCAACTGCCAGAGGTGGGAGTGCCCAGGGCATTTTGACCCTCTGTCCCTCACCTCAGCCTATTAGTCATAAATAATAACTTAGGGGTTTGAAGAAAGAATGTCAACCAGTGCTGCTCAGACAGTGGCCACCTTGGAAGCCCTCAGAGCTTGGGAGGACAGGGAAGAAAGCCAGCTGAGTGTGTACTTACTCAAAGTCCTCAAATTCCAAGTCAGTTCCCTCCACTGATGGACCCTGGCTGTCTGAGGAGGAGGAGGAGGTGGAAGAGCGAAGGCGGTTCTGTTGGTAGCGCATGGAGCGCTGGCGAATACTGTCTCTCCGGGAGAGGTACTGGATCATCCTCTGGGCGTAGTATGCAGCAGGAGATAATCTGAGAGAGACAGAGATGGACAAACACACACTAGCACTGATGTGTGGAAAGCTGCGAAAGACCGTAAATTCGGGTCTCCCGTGGCATCTCCCTGCGGAGGCAAACTCGGAGACGTGGAAAACAAAGGGCAGTTCACTCACCAGGAGGTTTGTACTGTGCAATATGCTTATCAGACTACCACCAATGCTTCTGAGATGAGATGAGGCAAGAGACTGGTTCATCAGTAGTCATCTGATCAAGAGCAGACCCCTCCCAAGAGAATAACATTGGACCTTTCTTTTTAGTTTCTTAAGGGACTCCTTTTAGCTTCTCAGGGTACCCTTTACAGACCCACGGCTTTTCCTCGATCATCCATACTCAAAATATAAGAAATGCAAGGGACTAGCAATCATCTCCAGGTCATCTCTTCTTTCCTTTTATAGCTGAGGAAAGTGGCCCGGAGACAGTAAACCTGGGAAGACTACAAGCAGGGTCTTCATCGGGCTCCTTTCTTCTCCAACCGACAGACATGCTCTAGGCTTGTCATAGTTCCTTAAAATTACCTCTTTAACCTCTTATCTCTCCTTTACCAATTCATAGATATTTGTAACAGAGAAAATAATCAGGATAGAGATAGAGTAAAATATACTCAGGAAAACAGAAAATCTAAAAGAAAAAGGATTTTTCTATTTCTTACGACAGAGCACCGGAGGCTACATGGGGACCGAGCAATACGGAAGGCGGCGGGCAATTCCTTTTTCTTCTTCCTTGCTAGAGCCATTCTCAATAAACAGTCTAGACCTATATTTTCCCGGCTGTGGCTTAGGTCTTCACACTTTCTGAAAACATCTAGCATCCCATACAACTTGCAACATTCCCTTCTTTCTCAAGTTTTTCCTCCATTGTTCACAACACTGTTACATAATTTGAGCTGTTAACTGAGAGAATAACAATAACAAAAGAATATTTTTATATGATAATATTACATGGATTTTTAAAGAAATTTCCAGACTTAAAACCTGCCTGAGGCACAAACTTTCACTCAACAATTCCATGAGAAATTTTACCCTTTAAAATTTTAAAAACACACAAGAATACAAAGATACACACACACACACACACACACACACACACACACACACAGATATATAGATAGAATTAGTGAAAAACTGGAAAACACCCCAAATACCCATCAACAGATTAAAGAAAATATAGCCATACAAAGAAGCACTATGTAGCTATTAAATAGAATAAATTATCCCTATATATGCACAAGAAAAGCCTTCTAAAATAATATGCGGAGAAAACTGAAAAATAGTGTGTATATATATGTACTAACATACATATAAAAATATATTTCTGTAATTAGAACAAAAAAACTAAGAAAAACACAGCAATCCTAACAAAGCTTCCTTGGGATCTTAACTTCTGTGATGTTTAAATATAAAAGGAAAAAAGCCTCAAGAGTACGAGCTGGGCTCTGAAGAAGAGCAGCTCGATGCCCGGCCCAAGCTGAGCTGCCACCAGGTGGAAGGATGGCTTAGCTAAAAAAAAAAAAAAAAAGAAAAAAGAAAAGGAAAAAAGCATGTGTTTTCTTAAATGGAGATCTGGAAAAACTGATTGAGAGTAGAAATAAAAAGTTATATCCAAACAACAGGAAAAGTATTTGCAAACATCTTGTGCCTGATCTTTCGTTACCCCTGGACAAAGTCGCTGGGCAAATCCTCAGTAAATCTACTGATGGTAAATCTACTGACATGAGCCAAAGGGTATCTGCAGTCAGCTGCTATAGGAACTAAGGGTGCCTGCCTCTGAAATACCTGTCATCAGAGGTGGTGTCCTTCTGGCCAACGATCAAATGGAATTCCCAAGGAGGCCAGCTGACAATTTTTGGAAATCAAAAGCCTGTGTTATGCAACAGTATGCTGCATCAGTATGCTGCTGAGTCTAAATGATCTTTATACAGTTATCTTTACGCAGCAGGTGAGCATGGGATGCAGATGCCTTGGGCAAGATCATGGAGTACAAGACGATTTCTTAAAAGTCCCAACTTGTGGAACTTGCATTATCCGTTTGGGCTCCTGTTCCCATGCATTTTGCAAGGATGAATCAAGAATCCTCAATTTTCAACACACAGAAGTCAATACTCTTCAGAAGTCAATATACAGAAACCTCCCAGCAGAAATCAACCACTGTTGGTTAAATTCTCATCGATGAGACTACAAAAGAATGTAAACAAAAAGTTTCAAGAAAAGAACGTTCATTTTTTGGAACTGATTCTGAAAAGTAACCCTAAGTACACACTCATTGCTCAGTTTATCACCTACCCTAACTAATGGGAAAATTATAATATTATTGGTGATAGAGGTAGAAATAATGTAGATGCTGACAATAATAGGTAAAGATTGCTCTTTTTTTGTAGGGGCTCAATTTCAGCATTAGGTAACTGCAATTGTTAAATTTCACTGTAAGACAGGAATTCCCCAAGCCACAAAACTATGCATCAATTATTTTTTTTTTAAAAAAGGATTCTTGGCACAATTAGGAAATACAGGCACCTCCCTAGCCTCATCTTTTTAGGTATCCAGAAGGAAGCCAAGTACCTGAACGCTTTGATGTCTCAAAAAGGCTCTGCTATAGTGAAATCTAAGGGAAAAAAATAAATTAAAGCACCAGTAATGAGGTAACAATTACCCTCCTACTGAAGAGCTGGATAACCACCAAATTCTTAAGCGTTCCAAGTGAAAATTTTAAATGTTTGAATAAATCCTGAAGTTTTCTTCAAGGAAGAATACTTTCCCTTCCAAAAAAACCTATTTTGTGTTCAAAGGAAAAACGCAAACACTAACACCCCAAAGTCTGATACTTTCTATGATAAAGAGGTCTGAGTAGGACTAAATAACAGATTTATTACATGAAAGGAGGACACATGATGGTCTTTAAGAATTACTGTTAAACCTGTGAAGTTGAAAATTCTGGGGATGAGATTTTCATCGCTGTCTAAAAGAAGCTAAAAGAAGTTTTCTTTTCTTTTCTTTTTTTTTTTTTTTGAGGGCAGTATCACTGGCCCTCATATGTGGGATCCGAACCGGGGCCGCTGGCGTCGCAAGCCAGCACTTAACCACCACGCCACTCGGCAGGCCCTAAAAGAAGTTTTCTATCTCAATATTTCAGGGTATCTGATTCGTGCAAAAATTTTCCTTTTCTTATTTAGGGCTTACGACTTTCAAATATGATTAGTGACTAACACAAATGTCCTTGCTTCGCTCATCATCTAAATTGTCTACCTGTGTTACAGTCACTAACCACAATGTTCCCAGATCCTCGGATTTGCCATTTCTGGGCAACGAAAAAGGAAGTAAGAAGATAACGGGGAATCTTTTCACTAGTATCTCAGAAAGAATGTTCAGTATCATGACATAACAGTGGCAACAACAAAATCATTCAATGTCTCTGGAATCAACTTGGTCTAAAGGTTTTTTCCAGATTTGAAATTCTTAATCTAGGGCAAGGCTTATTTAGCCTTATCTGGCCTATACTGACTTGCTAACCCTGCCATTATGTGTTAACCCTTTGCTTTTGGCAAAGTCTCACAATTTGCTCTGGCATTGCTTACTTAACAGGCAGGTTATCCCCTTGGGAGATCATTAACAATCAGTAAGTCCGGCTGTGACAACCCCAAAGGGCTTCTCACTGTTAAGTGTTATAAATCAACTGACACCCCAAGCTTGGTCTGCAGTTACCAGTCAGGTAATGGTGGGCCCTGAAGTCATTTGATTTTTTTTTTTTTAATCTCTTCAAGAACTTTTCAAATGTCTTCTAATCAGGGTAAAACAAGCACTCTAATAAAATGCCATCTTATTTTATTCAGTTACCATTTGGTAAATTGTCTCTTCCTTCAGATAATCTCCAATAATTCAACATCTGAATGAGTTTTATTTCTGCCTTTTGATATTCTAAATTCTCTCTCAAATGAGAGCAAGTAGGATTTTTTCTTTGCTTGAATTTGTAAATAATTTCCCTATTATAAAAACTTTTGTTTCCCTTTTGGCTGTCCATCTGAATCGCAACAGCCTCTCTGATAAAAGAAAAGGAATATATCCTGTGACTGCCAGTGGCCCTCTCAAGCCCTCCTCTTAGCGCCCCATTTACAGAAATGAGCCCCAAAGGACAAGGGCTCAGTCATAATCCTCTGTCACCAGAGGTTCTGTTCACTTACCTGTAACACTTTCCAAACACCTGAACCACCTGTCTCAAAACCGTAACTGAAGAGTAAAAGAGCACCAGGCCAGAGAGACACAGCAGGGGCTTCCAACAGCTTGGCAACCCCAAGGGCAGCCCCTCCCCCCACCTAGTGTCATTTCTCACTTTGGCCTTACCTCGCTGGGTCTGGGTAAATTGGGTGCTCTCTGGATCCTGCTCCATCATAACGGGATAATGAAATGAGGGAAGATTCCAGCAGCCTCCTAGCAGAGATTAAAAAAATGGCAATAATCCCTGTCAATTACCAACTCAGAGGTCATTCATAAGGAAAAATGGGGGAAAGATAAATAACATCCCCCTTGGCAACTAGCTAATACCTGTTATTTGGGATCACGCCCTTCCTACAAACTAAGTACTTAGAGATGTAAATAAACGAAGAGCTACAGAGCTCCCACACTGGATGCCGCCACTATATTATGTAGAATACTGCTCTTCAGTGAGAAATGAACAAGTGCTTCAGAGACACCGTTGTATTTCTCTTGGCAGTGCCTCCGGTAGACAAACAGGAGGTTGGGGTCAACAGAAGAGGGGGGAATCAGGCGTACCCAGAGAGTACCACTAGTGCCAACATTTATCTTGGTGTTCAGTTCCTCCATGTCATCCCAATCCACATCCCCATTATCTTCTCATCCTGCTCTTTCCCACACCCTTTTCTGTAAGAAAGAGGACTTCTGGGACTCTCTTAACAACTGACAAAAATCTTTAATTATATAATCTCGCCCAATCATAAATTCAACTGATCATATATGATACACACATTTTTTGGAGCACTTTTTTTGATGCCAGCCAATATATTGCTCTATTTAATCCTCACCACAACCTGGAAAGGTTGACGTTACTCCACATACACGAGTACACTGGGCTGGGTGGCACACAAGCTCTTAAAACGAGGGCGCCAGGACTTGGGTGAAGGTTAGTCAACTCCCCAGTGCTTCAAACCACTATGCTATCCTGTAGGACCTGGAAGCTCCAGGCAGGCAAAAGGTGCATATGTACCCACAGTGAGTCCAGGCTAGAATATGGGCTCAGTATTGCTGGATCTCCCTAATTTTTAGTTTTGTTTTGTTTTGTTTTTTGAGGGTAGTGTCACTGGCCCTCATATGTGGGAGCTGAACCGGGGCCGCTGGCTTCCCAAGCCAGCGCTTAACCACTGTGCCACTCGGCTGGCCCTGGATCTCCCTAATTTTTAAAGGATAGCTAGAAATCTGGACTTTTGCATGAAACCTCTTGATCGTTAAATTTTAACTAAAACTTTTTTTCCTTTGTGTACACCAAAGGCCAGTTAAAAACTCATCTGATAAAAGTGGCCCACGGGTCCCCCAGTTTGCCACGCCTGCCACACTGCTTCCCAACTCAAATGTGCCTTGGCAGCCAATCAAGCTCCTGCCATGGAACACATTTCTAAGGAAATGGTCTCAGAAAGAAATGCATATTGTTCCTCTCAGGCAGCATCTTGCCTGGCTCTCCCAGGAACAGGTCTCCGGCTCCCTGCCAGGCTCTTCTTTAAAGCAGATCTGCAGAATAAGGACAGCAGCTACCAATCTTTTCCAATTGAGTTAATTCAATTCACTGTTATTAAAACCAGCTGGCTTTAGGTGTAGTCATGTGCAGTCACTTTATCCCAGCCACTGGCTCATGGAAGCATTTCCCCTAGCAGCCCGGAGAAGACACACAGCAGAGGGCCTGTCAACCTGGCTTGCTACCTTTCCTGCCCAGGACAACCAACTGTTAAATGATGTTTCCTATCTAGACAAAGCCTGGAATTCCCACACTCAAGACACGTTAAGTCAGTCCTGCCACTGGAGGGAGAGAATACAATGTAACCAAAGAGGAAGAGAAGACAGCAATGAAATACATCATCTCTCTGGTGGAAAACCTGAATCTTCACTGTTTCAGCAGCAGAAATGCTGTGTTTCATCAATGCTAAGAAACGCTCCCCTCACACACACACACACACACACACACACACACATATTTAATATGTCTGAAATCGGGGTGCATTTTATAATAGTGTAACATGGTTTAATTGGCAGGATTTGTTTTCTTTCTTTCATAGGAGTACATAAAATAAAGGCATATATTTTAGTCTTGAAATACAGAATGTTTGTGAGAGGAAGGGGTGGGTAGTGAGAGGTACACAGACTGGAGAAGAGAAGTGAAATTTTGAGAAGCGTATTCAGGACACTTGTGCCATCTTATGTAACCTTTATTCATTACTAATAAAGTAGTTCTATAAGAACTAGGTGGGAATTGAAGAATGAAAGCAAGACCTGGGAGCAGCTGACTGCCCTGGACACCCAGGAGCCATTTCCGTCCCAAAGGGCTCTGGAGTCAGGTCTGCACATCACCAAACCCTGCTGTGTTACCCTATGAATGGCTGCTTAGTAAGCAGAGGCCCTTTAGCAAGGAGCATCCCCGAGTGACCAGCATATATTCTTTCCTTAAGTATTTCTGCCTGGAAAATGATCCTGCTAAATTAGGAGTCCGAGGGGATCCGTTACTAAGCAAGGCAGTGACAGTATTCAGAGATGACTTCTGTAAAGGAGACTCTTGAACTAGAAAAGTTGCATTAGATAATTTCAATTTTAAGGACTCTTTTCTATAATCCTGCAAAATCTACTTCCCACACTAACTTCCAATCTTTTTTTTTGAGGGCAGTGTCACTGGCCCTCATAAGTGGGACCGAACCGGGGCCGCTGGCTTCCCAAGCCAGTGCTTAACCACCACGCTACTCGGCTGGCCCCTAACTTCCAATCTTAATTAGAAGACTTCTTTAAATCAGAGTAAAACCAAAATGTTAAACCTTGTCCCTGGAGAGTCCCCGCTGAGGCTCTTCTGGCACATGAGTTCCCTGCGCCCACTTATTACATGTTTGTTGGCACCGTATGCTCCCCAGGCAATACAGTGGACTGGCAAGTCATGTACAGAGGGTGCCAAAAAATGTACATAACATTTTAAGAAAGAAAAAAAACTATTAAAATTGTAATACTCAGGGGCCAGCCGAGTGGCACGGTGGTTAAGAGCTGGTTTGGAATGCCAGCAGCCCCGGTTCAGATCCTACACATGAGGGCCAGTGACACTGCCCTCTAAAAAAAAAAAAAAAAAAAAAATTGTAATATACTGATAACAAAGGATGAATACAAGTCATGTTTGACTTCTACAATGACAAGCACTGCTCCGAGTGGTTACCGCCTGCGTCCGGACACTTCTGATTATGGCGAACTACTGCTTGAACAACAATGACCAAAGTGTCCACTTGTAGACATTGTTTTGACACCCTCAATGTATGTGGCATTTTAACTGCTAATACACAAAATCAGGCGAGTCAATTACTATGAATAGCATCCCCACACACACATACACATCACTCATGAAACATTAAGTTCCCAACACAGGTACTGTACGAAGGAATAAAAAAAAAAAAGACTTCTCTAACTGGTGTTGAGTAAAGGAAGAACTAGAGTTACTAGATAAGTAAATATCACCACCACTCGTAGGACCATCAAGGAAAGCTCCTTCTCTCCTACAGTTGGCTTCTTGCAAAGAGCCATCAGTGGAAAATGACACAAGAAACTGGGACGGGATGGCAGCAGTGCTCCTTCTGATCTGGCCACCACAAATCTGACTTCACTTAACGAGCTATCATCCAGTTTGATAATGGGAAATCAGGTGGGACTTAGGAAGGGCTCAGATGAGCTTGTTCAATTTTGAAACTACCATTCATTTTGACCTATAATCTCAATTTAGAAAGGTTTTAAAGAATCACAGAAGCTCTTACAGGAAAAAAACAAACCTTTTCTTTACAAGTTTGCCTGGTTGATTCTTTTTTTTTTTTTTTGAGGGCAGTGTCACTGGCCCTCATATGTGGGACCGAACTGGGGCCACTGGCTTCCCAAGCCAGCGCTTAACCACCGCACCACTCGGCTGGCCCTCTGGTTGATTCTTTATACAAGTGATGTCCAAATGAGGTACAGCAGGAGTTGTGTTATTTTGATCCACTGAACAGGAAGAAAATATTAGAACTTTTGATTTACAATGTATAATCATAATGTATCTCTCTCGCTCTCTCTCTCATACACACACACACACACACACACACACACACACACACAGATTGCTCAAAAGCCTTTCATTAACAGAGGTATTTTTTAAAGTTTGGAGTCCATTGTTGTATCAAACTATACACTACTTTAAGAAAATTCAGTATTTAAGAAAATATAATAACCACAAATATATAAAACATATAAAAACCATAAACATAAAAGCATAAGCATATTCATATAGCGAGAGCAAAAAAGAGAACGATAAAGCAAATGTGGTAAAATGTTAACATTTAGAGAACATAAAGAATACATGGAAATTGTTTGCACTGCTTTTACAACTTTTCTGCAAGTCTAAAATTATTCTAAAATTAAAAATATCCAAAAATCAAAACCTAAAAGTAAACAGCAGAAACTAAAGAGAAAACTATTCATTTTCAAAAGAACTACTCACTTCTTAAAAAGGATTTCTTCAAATAGCAAGTTGCCCTAATGCTCTAACAGGTTTGGGCCAGTTGCCTGTTTTTATAAATAAAGTTTTTTTTTCCAAAGACAGCAACATCCATTCATTTATTGCTGTTTTGAAGATAAGAAGGCAGAGTTGAGTAATTCTAATTGGGACAGGCCTAAAATATTTACTACTGGGCCCTTTACAGAAAAAAATTTGTCCAATCCTGCTCTAAAATATTTGTTTATGTAAAAATCCTTCACCGATGAGGTAGGGTCACTAAGGAATAGAAAAAAACTTGAAATCAAAGTATTACACACTAAACTGAGTTATCAAAAATTATTATTAAGCCCTGCTAAAGTATAAATCAATAGGAACATAATTCAAGCTGTAAAATTCCTAAAATTTTCATGAATACAACTATTTCTTCCTTCCCTGCTTAATACTTTGAATATGTGTAAGGAGGTTCACTACATCAGCCATATCCTTTAATGACCAAAAAAACAAAAAATAGTGGAAGAAAGCTCTGGAAAAGAACAAAATTATCAGGGCAGATGAGATTGTCAACAACAACAAAAATGAACCACTGTTTCCAATTCAATGAGTATCAGGGCTTAAGAGCAGAAAGTTTGGGTACTAGTCTCGACAGAATCAACAAGCCAGTGACAATTCTTCCTTACTAAACAATTATGTCCTGAAGATATTCTTTTTTTTTTTGAGGGCAGTATCACTGGCCCTCTTATGTGGAAGCCGAACCGGGGCCGTTGGCTTCCCAAGACAGCACTTACTCACCGCACCACTCGCCCGGCCCCTGAAGATATTCTTTTAAGTAATTGTCGGATCACAGAGAAAACTCAATATCCTAAAACCAACAAACATATTCAGACTTTCTCTAATCATTGGAAACAACTGCCAGACTCTGTGACTTGGACTAATATGGAAAGCCTGCTCCTAGAAGCTAAAATGCTACTGGTACAGCGTGATAAAGAGTCATTTCCCAGTCTTGCTTTGAGGTCTGGGTGACATCAGCTATTTCAGTTCAGGGGAGCCAGACCCAAACTAATGGCACCCTTCTGCCTAAAAAATAAAATCCAAGTTCCTCAGCTTGGTATCCAAAGCTGTGCAGACAAATTTCTCATTCCTTTTGAATATACTGTGCACTCTGGCCTAGGGGTTTTCAAACTTTTTGGCCTCAGAACTCCTTTAACAGTCTTTTAAAAAAATTATTGAGGACCCCAAAGAGCTTTGGTTTATAGGGTTTTATCTATCAATATTTACTATATCTGAAATTAAAACTGAGAAATTTTTTTAGCTGAGCCATCCTGCCACCTGTTGGCAGCTCAGCAGCAGCTCAGCTCGGCCCGGAAATCAAACCAGTGACCCTGTTGCTCAGAGCTCGCACTCTTTTTGTTTTTGTTTTTTTTGAGGGCAGTTGTCACTGGCCCTCACATGTGGGACCGAACCGTGGCCGCTGGCCTCCCAAGACAGCGCTTAACCAGAGCTCGCACTCTTGAGTGAGCTCTTAACCAACTGAACCACTCGGCCAGCCCTAAAACTGAGAAATTTTTAACACACAAGCATACAGTTCATTAGCCATCACACTGATAACCTCAATTATACGTCATGTAGCCTCTAGAAAATTCCACTGAACACTCATGAAAAGATGAGAGTGAAAAAAAACAAAGAATATCTCAGCATTATTATAAACGTAGTTGTGACTTCGGAGATCCCAGCCCACACTTTGAGAATCACTGCTCTAGCTAAACTAAACACACCCTCACTGCCTCACCTGTGTATTTTGTTTGGCTATTTCTTCTTTCTAGAGAGTTGTTCCCCATCTCTGCCTGTAAAAGTCCTTCTAAGCTCAAACACCTGACTCTGCCAGCCAGAAATTCACCCTCTTCCCCAATATCCCATAAACTGGGAACTTCCCTTAAAAGGCTTTTCCCAAGTCACTCTGTACTGCAGTTACTTGTGTCTTGTCTCTGCAACTAGACTACAAATTACACAAAAACAGGTACTGAGTCCAAGTCATCTTTTTAGCCTCATTAAAACTCACATTCTGATTAACACGTAATAGGAGACCAGAAAACATCTAGGAGAATAAATCAGCAGGCCAAAGCAGATTTGGAAGAATAAGCAAGATGATGTATCTGCTTCCCGTTATGGACCCCAGGACTTTCAACGGTTGCTGGATGTCCAAAAACTCAAACTAAAATGCCTGAAGGAACAAAGTTTTCAGAAACCGCTTAACATCGTCCTTCACCCCTCTGCTCACCTAAGATGCTGACACAGTTGTACTGATAAATGCAGCATAGCCTGGGCTCTGGGAGGCTTATTAAATCATCAAGTCAGAGGCTGGCTACTTGCCTGGGAAGGTACCATTGATGCTCTTGGACCGTGTATTGCCAAAAGAGACCTCACAGGAGAAAGAGGGCAGTGGTTTCAGGGGGACGAAGGGGCAGGAGGCCAACGAAACCTGGATGCACTTTTTGTCTTCTTAATTTCTGAATCCTGCTCTGCAAGCCCCCGATCTCTCTCTGCCTCGGCGCATGCCTGGGCTGGGAGATGACAAGCCCTTATTCTTTGTAAAAAATAATTGTGTGTTCTGAAACGACACCTCTATTATGATTTCCAAATTGACAGCTCTGCTTTAAAGCGGAGGCATCCAAGCCTCCCCAATTCACACACTGGCAATTATCGTTTAAGTTATCCAACGATAGGCACTCATCTGATCGCTGCAGCTCCTCCCCACCAGTTCTAGGGGTGCACTTGTAGTACATGATGCAGTTGCCAGCAGACACTGGCAGGCAATTCCTGCCCCTGCTGTGGGGTAGACCAAGGCAGGGTGGCACTGTTAAAAGGTTAACCTCAGGAAACAAACCAGATGCGCTGCAGAAGGCACTCAGGGCCCATTGTGTGGATTGGCCTCATTTTACTATCATCAAGCATAAACAATTCATGGGTCTCGAAAGAAAGCCTTTCACCAGAAAAGCTTTAAAACATCTTTACAAAACATTAACATATCCCTCAATGCCTCTATGTAGTAAGAGATAATGGTAAAACATCAGAGCACAACATAATCACAGACAGTAAAACAAAAGAAGCTAGAAACAGAATTCACACACGGTATGCAACTCTGTATGTAACTATATGAAATTACCTGAAAAATCAGCCAGATCCCTCTGGGAACAGCTGACCCTCTGTTAACTGTTTGGCGGGTGGTAATTTTTAATACAACTGTAAAATGATTGGCTGGTACTGAGCTTAGCTCTTTTGTATCCTCAACACATTGCACTATCATTATGAAACTTCAATCTATAATAAAAACTCACTTTTGTCAGCATCTGAACTCAAAGGTCCAAGGTGATCTACATGGACATGTTTACTCTGTCTCCAAATCCATTTTCTGGGAAAATTGGGAGGCCTGCTCACAGACCACAGACTTTTTTTTTAGAACTAGGAATTTAGATCACAGGCTTTTCACCAAAGGATGAGTGAGAGCATATCAATGTCAAGTTCCACGGCTACTTCTGGTACCCACATGCACACATACCTTCATGAACAGCGAGGGCTATGATAAACAGGTTTAGACTTTAATTAAGAGGTATTGCAGCCTAATTGGTTTCCCCCAAAATAAAGAAGAGATTTATAGAATTCAATAATCCTGAATTCTCAGCTAATTTATTCAGAAAAGACAATTCTAAAAAAGTCTATCGCTAGACTCATGAGTTTTACAAAGAATACGAGTGCTCAATAACAGCAAACCTGTACATTTTTTCTTAGATGATTTTTCACATTCATATTCCTAACCTACAATTTTTAAAACCCTCGACCAAGGCCACTTGCTCTTAAGTCATGCTATTCACCCTAGTATATTGCAAACACTACAGTTTTATAATATGGAGCAAAACCTCAGGATCAACATCAAGAGGGCTAAGAGTTAGTGAAACCTTCTAAGAATGAGAAAAGGCATGCACAGTGTGCTGGGCATGTACTCACCATGAGCCACCCTTCCTGGCTCATGTCTGTTCAAGCAATGAGGTTTTGGGAATCTATGAAAATAGACAAGAGGAACAGACTCCAGCTGGGCCTCCAACAATCCACTATTAACCCTTGAGCTAATACGAAACTCTGAGTGCAATCACTTTTCTAATATTTGGGGTTCATTCTGAGCTGCTTCTCGTAGTGACACTTGACTCTCTCACTGATTCACCTCTGGGGGTACACTATTTCCCCTTTCACCCTGATCCTAACTTCAGCAACTTTCTAGATTCCTTTTGATCTCAGCATTTGACTCCACTGGAATAATTTCTCCACTAGTTCCCTCTGTCTAGACAACATGAAATTGTCAGAAATGACACCTAAAGTACAATTAATAGAGAAACTGCAGGTTCCACTCTCCTCCCCCGTTCTGCCAAAGAAGAGCACATTAGCGTCCTCCAGCATGTCAATCAAGACTACCCTGAAGATTAACTCTGTGGAGCCTGGAAATCATTTAATTCCAGCTTGTGAAATATTTACGCATTGCCCCCCCTACTATAATTAGAAGGTAAACTGCTTTCTTTTCACTAGCACTAATGATTATAATCTCCAAGATCTGAATGCCTGCTGAATCCATACCTGGGTAAAACGTCCTGACAAACACCACTTCATCCAGCTGCACTTGATTTAGGGAAATCGCAGACAAAAGCAAAAAAGAAAAGGCAGCAGAAAGAGGCAATGAAAGAGGAATGACTCAAGACCATCAACCAGACAGTACTATTATAACTGTTACAAGAACAAGGTGGTTTGAAGCCACTGCCAGTTCCTTGTGCAATGTAATATTAAAGAAACAACAAAACCAAAGGACTGCAAATCATGAACTAACAGTGGTTTTCAACAGGAGAGCATTCCTCCCAGGAGACATGGTATCGTCTGGACACATTTTTGGTTGAGGCAACTGAGTGGAGGGAGTGCGATGGCATCCAGTGGGTAAAGGGCAGGGATGCTGCTAAATCTCCTACGATGCATAGGACAGCCTTCCACAGTAAAGAATTATCCAGCCCCAAATGTTAGGAGATTTCTTTTTTTTTTTTTTTGAGGGCAGTGTCACTGGCCCTCATAAGTGGGACCCGAACTGGGGCCACTGGCTTCCCAAGTCAGCGCTTAACCGCCGCGCCACTCGGCCGGCCCTCCAGCCCCAAATGTTAGAAGTACTGCTGTTGAGAAACCCTCTGCTATGTCTTAATGATCAGAGACTAACCAAGAGAAACTCTGAATAACTAATAGATGAAGCTTTGGCTTTAGAATTTGATTGCAACTTAAATACATCATCTTGTGTCACTTACTAGTTGCGTGACCTTGGGCAAGTCCATTATCCTCAGTATCCAAATTTAAGGGGAAATCCCTATTTCACAAAGTTATGATTACATAATGACATATGGAAAAGACAATAGCTAACACGAAGTCCAATAAATAACAATTATTTTTTTCTTCCTTGGATTACAACTCCCAAAGTGTCTACAGGGAACATGATGCACTCTGGCCACCCAAGTCACTAGGCCACATGGTTTCTTAGAAAGAAAGGCAAGTGCTGAAGGATGAGTACTGTAAAGGCATAAAATTGATATCTGTGCCCTAAGAATCAATCACATGAGCCTCACTCAAATAAACAACAAGAACAGTCAGTCAACTATCCACCAATCTAGCTGCTGATCTATCCAACCATTGATTCAAATGACAAATATTTATGGAGTGTCTACCTTTGGGATATATATTTGCATATAAAATAGATATGATGTCTGTAGTAGTCTCCAAAGATGGACCCCAAAGAACCATACGTCCTGATACTGTTGCCTGTGTGGTACCCTCCCAAACTGAACCTAGGTCAGTTTGTTAACTTGCTTTAACTAAGAGACTGTGGCAAGGTGTGCCAGCTCTGGGCCTAGGCTCAACAAGAACTGGCAGCTTCAGTTTCTTTCCTCTTCGAACTGTCACTTTTGGAAGCCCTAAGCTGCTAAGTAAAAAGTCTGGCTACTCTGCTGGAGAGGCCACATCAAGAGAGGACTTCCTGAGACTACATGGAGAGGGAGAGGCTTAGCTATCCCAACTGAGCCTCCGGATGACGAGAGAGTGACAGAGAGACAGAGACCCCAAGCAAGACCCAGCAGAACTTCCCAAATCAGCTCAGTTGACCCAAAGAACAATGACAGATAATAAAACTGTTATTTTTAAGTCACTAAGTTTTGAAGCATGGTTTGTTATACATCAGTAGGTGACTGACAACAGTTTTTGATCTTGAAAAATTTTTTGTTTGTTTGTTTTTTTGAGGACAGTGTCACTGGCCCTCATATATGGGACCCGAACCAGGGCCGCTGGCTTCCCAAGCCAGCGCTTAACCACCGCGCCACTCGGCCGGCCCTGATCTTGCAAAATTTTTGAGCTGGTCACAACAGCAGGGAGCATTAGAACTAAGTCCAGGAAGTTAGCTTATAAGTCTAAAGTAATTACATCTGTACTAAAAGGAACCTTGGCTACCAAAGCAAAACATCAAACAAGACATTTGGAAATGGACCTCTAACAATAAAATTCAGTGCAGGGGTGACCAGTTAGCTCAGTTGGTTAGAGCGTGGTGCTGATAAAACCAAGGTTGCCAGTTCAATCTCCCCATGGCCCACTGTGAGCTGCGCCCTCCCTAAAAGAGTCAACTATGCCATTGTAGCATGAAAGCAATGTGTAACCAATGACCATAGCTGTTCCCCAACAAAATTTTAAAAACAAAACAAAACAGGATCAGCCGAGTGGCGCATTGGTTAAGAGCTGGTTTTGGGATGCCAGCGGCCCCGGTTCGGATCCCACATATGAAGGCCAGTGACACTGCCCTCTACAGCTAACAACAGCTCCACCTGGAGTTGGGCTGCGAGCCCCGGCGACGGTGTAGGCTGCAACCCCTACTGCAGTGGGCTGCCATAGGCTACAGTGAGTGGCCGGCAGCCAGTGTAAGGTGCCAATAGCCACGGTGAGCGACATCCAGAGGCTGGCGACCGATCTGCCTCATCCGGGAAGAGCACAATGACGATACCAACATGGGCCAGTGAAGCAAAGTCCTCTGCAACTAGACTGAAGAACAAAAGGACAGCAACTTGTCTGTTCCCCTTCCCCGGTTCCCCAACACTGTTCCCCTCCCCCAATTCTCCAATAAAATCTTTAAAAAAAAAACAAAACAAAACACCTCAGTGCAAACTTGCTTCCAGTGTTCAAAGCCTGAGATCCTGGTATTGGTCAGAAGGGTCAACATGAACTTAGAAAGACTTGCTGCTCCTCCCTCTCTAACCCAATGCAGCTCTCCGTCTTTCTGAAACACTTCTGGCCTGAAGGGCTCTCAATGTAGAAGATGGCCCGAGAATTTGGGCAATTAAAGCTATTTATGCACCCTCCTTATCAAGAGGCAGAACCAGTTTCTTTTTTACAAATCACCATAAGAGAGTATAGGAAAAAGGAAGATAATATCCCATTCCCCTGCTATGGACAAAACTACTTTCTGTATTATTGAATTTTCTAAAATAGGACCTCATTCTGTCTGCCATGACTAATGGAAGTCACCAGCACCAGCCCTATCACAGCAGCGATTTGTTATCCTCCTTTTGTATGGGACCTACCTCATTTTTTTATGTGCTTGGTTTCCTCCAATTGTCCATGGTGAGATTTCAGAGATACCCCCATGAAGCCTGAAGTCCAAAAATGATCTAACACACAGAAAAGCAAAGAAAGGAATAGATTGTGGCAAAGGGATTATTATTATTATTATTATTTTTTTTTTTTTGGAGCAGAGTAATGGAGAAAGGGAGAAAAAAGCAGGCCTTTCTTGGGCACCTAAACTTGTAAAAGCAACTGATGTTTAACTTATTTCAGCCTCATACACAATTTTACAATTAAAGAAACTGAGATTCAGAGAGGCTACTTAAGCTTCCCAAGGTCACATAATACAGCCAGAATTTGAATCCAGTGTTGTTCAACTCCAAATTTTTCTGTTAGAATATATCACAGGAAAATAGAAGAACCTAAAGAGACCATGCGATTAAAGCAACATTGCATCACATGGGATAAGAGCAAAAGGAAAAATAAATGGTGACGGATAACGCAGATGGATCGTCGTACGCTACAAGGATTTGGGGGAAAGATGATGGTGGTGTTGTTAAAGTGCTCCTAGATGGGCTCAGACGGTGTATCAAAATCACCTGTAGAGCTTGTTTCGAA
Source organism: Aselliscus stoliczkanus (assembly GCA_033961575.1). Lineage (NCBI taxonomy): Eukaryota > Metazoa > Chordata > Mammalia > Chiroptera > Hipposideridae > Aselliscus > Aselliscus stoliczkanus. Next base: position 123,006,407 of record CM066736.1, read on the forward strand.
TGAACACTGTATGACCCCCACCCCAAGTTTCTGATTCAGTAGGTCTGGGGTGAGCCCAGAAATGAATGAATTCTAACATGTCCCCAGGAGATACTAATGTTCCTGGTCTGGGAACTGCACGTGAGAACCACCGGTCAAAGATCTCACAATAAACACATGCTGATATAACTTCTCTCTCTCTCTCTGACTTTATCACATCCAAAATAGTACCATCTAGCAGAGCTGCCAAATTCAGTGGCTCTATGAGACTAAAAATTTGGCAGCTCTGTTAGGATGAAAATTACAGCAATGGTCCTTTGCCTTCAAAGAGCTAACAAAAAATGACCAGCCCAAGCTCTGCCTCAATTCTTTCTGAGAACTCATATGAGACAAGTATAAAAAGAAATCAGAGGGCCGACTGAGTGGCGCGGTGGTTGGCCAGCGGCCCCGGTTCAGGTCCCACATATGAGGGCCAGTGACACTGCCCTCAGAAAAAAAAAAAAAGAAATCAGAAAAGCATGCAGAGAAGAAAGAGTGTTGAACTTCTAAGAAGACAGTAGATTGGAAAAGTTTTTCAAAGGAAAAAAATAAGAGTTCCTCCTTGTTTTAATTTTAAAAGGGTTCTACCTGCTGAAAAGGAAATTAAGAAAATAATCCTATTTGCAATAGCATTAAAAGGGATAAAATATTTAGAAATAAACTTTACCAAAGAGGTGAAATACTTGTACTTTCACTTAAAACTATAAAATGTTACTGAGAAAAATTAAAGAAGACACAAATAAATGTAAAGACATCCCATGTTCATGGACTGGAAGGCTATATTGTTAAAATGTCCATAATATCCAAAGCACTCTACAGATCCACTGTAATCCCTATCAAAACCCCAAGGGTATTTTTTGCAGAAAGAGAAAAAAAGCCCCCAAATTCATATAAAATCTCAAAGGACCCCTCAGATAGCCAAATGTTGAGGAAAAAAAGAACAAACCCAGAGGCCTGATTCTTCCTGATTTCAAAACATAAAGCTACAGTAATCACAACAGTATAGTACCGGCATAAAGAAAGATGAAACGGAACAGACAGCCCAGATATAAATCCTTGTGTATATGGTCAAATGATCTTTAACAAGAGTGCCAAGACCACACAACAAAAAATGACAGTCTCTCCAACAAATGGTACAGGGAAAACGGGCTATCCACATGCAAAAGATGAACATGGGCTCTTATCTTCTTATGCCACATTAAAAAAAAAAAATTGATGCAAAATGGATTAAAGACCTAAATGTAAGACCTAAAACTACAAAACTCCTAGAAGACAACAGGGGAAAAGCTTTATGACATAGGAATGGGAAATAATTTCTTAGATATGACATCAAAAGCACAGGTAACAAAAGCAAAAATAGACAAAAGAGATTGCATCAAACTTAAAAAACTTATGTACAGCAAAGGAAACAATCAGAAAATAAACACAATCTACAGAATAGGAGAAAATACTTGCAAACTGTGTATCAGATAAGGGTTTAATAATATCCAGAATATATAAAGAACTCCTACAACAACAACAACAGACAATTTAAAAATGGGCAAAAGACTTGAATAGATATTTATCCAACTAAGTAACTAGCATATAAAAAGATGTCAACATCCCTTATCATCCAGGAAATGCAAATCAAACCACAATGAGATATCACTTCACGGCATTAGGATGGCCACTGTCAAAAAAACCAGAAAATACCAATGCTGATGAGGATGTGGAAAAATTGAAATCACTGTGCAAAGTTGGTGGGATTATACTCATATATGGTGCAGTCGCTATGAAAACCAGTATAGACGTTCCTCAAATAATTAAAAATAGAACTACTATATATGATCCAGCAATTTCACTTCTGAGTATATATGCAAAAGAATTGAAAAAGGATCTCAGAGGGGGCTGGCCGAGTGGCACACTGGTTAAGAGCTGGCTTGGGACGCCAGCTCTGAGCAGCAAGGCCCCAGTTCGGATCCCACATATGAGGGCCAGTGACGCTGCGCCGTCTATAGCTAAGATGGTGAACAACAGCTCCACCTGGGGCTGGGCTGCTGTGAGTCGCTGGCGTAGGCGTAAGCTGCAGTGGGGCTGCAGTGGGCTGCCATAAGCTACCAGGAGTGGCCAGCAGCCAGCATGAGTGGCCGGCATCCGTATGAGCTGCCAAGAGCCGCCGTGAGCGGCAATCCAGAGGCCGGCGAGCGACTGCCTCACCCGGGAAAAGCGCAATGATAATATCAACATGGGCCAGTGAAGCAATGTCCTCCACAACTAGACTGAAGAACAAAAGGACAGCTACTTGTCTGTTTCCCTTTCCCGGTTCCCCAACGCTGTTCCCCTCCCCCAATTCCCCAATAAAAAATCTTAAAAAAAAAAAACAAATCTCAGAAATATTTGTACAACCATGTTCACTGCAGAATTATTCACAATAGCCAAGGTGTACAAGCAACCTAAATGTCCATCAACAGACAAATGGATAAAGAAAATGTGGTACATACAAACAATGGAGTATTATTCAGCCTTTAAAAAGAAGAAAATTCTGTCATGTGCTAGAACATGGATGAACCTTAAGGACATTACACTAAGTGAAATAAGCCAGTCATAAAAAGACATATTGCATGATTCCACTTATATAGGTATCTAAAGTAATCAAACTCACAGAAAAAGAAAAATAGAATGATGGTTGCCAGAGGGTGGCGAGAGGGGAAAATGAAGAATTCTTCAATGAGTATAGTGTTTTTCACACATGCAAAATGCAAAAGTTCTAGAAATCTGTTGTACAATTATATGCTTATATACTTAACAATACTGTATATGAAAAAATTGTTAAGAGGATAAATTTATGTTGTGTGTGTTTGTTTTTATCACAATAGGGGAAAAAAAACCCAACCAAAACAGATTCCATTTCTCACCAGAACAATGAAAGGAAAGGATAAAAGCCACCTTGCTGACGTGAAGTGATCTAAGGAGGGAGACAGCAGGGAGAAAGAGGAAAATTGAGAAACATATGTGAACATGTGCAGGGGAGGAAAAAGTAAGACATAAGGCTGACGTTCATTTTCTGATGCAGCAAAGGAAAATGGCGCAACGTAACAAGCTGCAATTCCTTTCCCTGATAAGGTTCTACTTTCAGCCTTTGATGCCTTTTTTATTACAATTTTCTACGCTGCTCTAACTTGATTTTTAATTTTCTGGCAGGTGACACACACTCCGGAACCCAGCCCTCTGGCCAAGGCGCTCTGCTCAGAGAGAAGTGCAGACATTCTCCTCCAAGACTTGACTTAGTCCATCCTTACAGGAAGGCTGCTTCCACACAGCATAACCTGACATACCGGAGATCTGCTCACCAAAGTGTGCCCCAGCCAGCAAAATCCCTGGCACCCCCAGTTTCCCTCTTTGGAAACAGAGGAGGAGTTTATTAATTGTTGCTATTAAAAAGTCAGGCAGCTTCTCAGGTAAGGGGGCTGTCAGCATGTCAGCCTTCAGCAGCAGGGAGCCCCGTGCGGATGGATGAATTAGGCAGAATGCCCGGGGACAGGAGAGGGCACTGCGATGTCCAGTGCCTCCCCCTGGTGGAGCCGAGTGACAGGGCACTTAGAAAATACTTGCCTACACAGAACATCCGTACTTATGGCTTGAGTTAGTGCAATGGTAATCAACACAAAATTGGAATTAAGTAGGACACATAAGCTGGTGAAGCCCAGTGCAGACTAAGGCACAAAGAAGGTCCAGGCCTTGAGTAAAGGGGTGACAACTCAGCTCCTGCTGACTGTTATTATGTGGGAGTGCAAGGCAGATCTTGTAATTTTTTTTAATAGAAACCAGAAATCTGGATTTTTGTTGGAAAAGCTGCCATTTTTAGAAACATTGTGAGGGCCAAACATACCCGAAGGTTATTTTGCAATCTCTGGGTTAATGTAACAGGCCCACACACTGAAGCCAATTTGCACACATGAGCACCTCGACAGGAGTGCTCTCAAGAAGGAGCAGGGAAGTAAGATGTACTGCATCCTCCCTCTCCCCATAAATATGTAAGAAATCCAAAAGGATGGAGGGAAGCTACCTGCACAGCTTTCCTGGGCTGAGACTGACTACAATTAGCAAAATATATTATGCAAACAAAAGCCATACACCTGGTGTTATTGTCTTAGCAAACCTCCAACGCACCCTTTAGAGCGCTCTTCTGAACAAGTATAGTCGAGAAGGCAGTTTTGAAGGGGGAAGGATGAGTACATGGGAAACCAATCCCAAAGTGCATACAGGTACCACTATAGTCCTTGAATGCTCCAGCACTCCAAGCTGACAGAAGCGATTACACATCTTTTCAAGTTCTTAGCGTGTAGACAAAGCACACAGCCGGCTTGCTCTATACCCTTCAGCCCCTGAGAGAGGGATGATGTGGGATAATTTAGATCAGCCTAACAGGTGCTAAAGTGACCTGCAGTGGGGGCAGGGCTGCCTGTCTAGCACACTGCCTGGAGGACCTGGAGGCAGCACAGCCTCTCCAGCATGTAAACAATTCCTAGGACAGATACAGAGCAAGGCTGGAATACCTTGCTTCGGGGCAGATAGCAGCGGAAACAAGACATCTTTAGGCACTCAGGCCTCCTCTTACTGTTAAAGAGTCTTCCAGGGCTGGCCAAGTGGCGAATTGGTTAAAAGCTGGCTTGGGACGCCAGCGGCCCCGGTTCGGATCCCACATATGAGGGCCAGTGACACTGCCCTCTACAGCTAAGATGGCAAACAACAGCTCCACCTGGAGCTGGGCTGCGCAAGTCCCGGCAATGGTGTAGGATGCAGCCCCAGCTGCAGTGGGCTGCCATAAGCTACAGTGAGTGGCCGGCAGCTGGCGTGAGCTGCCAATAGCTGCCATAAATGGCGGTCCAGAGGCCAGCGACCGATCTGCCTCATCCGGAAAGAGCACAATGATAATACCAACATGGGCCAGTGAAGCAACGTCCTCCACAACTAGACTGAAGAACAAAAGGACAGCAACTTGTCTGTTCCCCTCCCCCAATTCCCCAATTTAAAAAAAAAAAAAAAAGTCTTCTAAGCGTCGATACTTAGGACATCTAGTCCAAAGTACTGAGAAGACATGTGCAGAAGCCCCGACCTAGCTCTCTCAGCCTTCGTTATCATAACACCTTCCATTACTATAGCACCTGACTCTCTGCCAAATCACGTTCTCATAAAGTAGGGACTGGCAAACACCACCTGTCAGCCAAATCTGGCCTGCAGCCTATTCTGTACAGCCCACGAGCTAAGAATGGTTTTTATATTTTTAAATAGCTGAAAAACATCAAAAGAAGACTATTTCATGACATGTAAAAATTACATGAAAATTGCATTTGTGTCCATAAATAAAATTTTACTGGAACACTGCCACACTCATTCACTTACATGTTGTAGATGGCTGCTTTCATGCTGCATCGGCAGGGTTCACTAGTTGCAACAGAGACCGTACAGCCCACAAAGCCTAAAATGTTTACTACCTTGCCCTTTGCCCACCCCTGAGAGACTATAACCAGAATTCAAAGAGGCCTGAATACAGTGACGTAGTTGGGCAGGTGAGCGGCGAAGGTGAAAAAGATTAACCACAATGGTACCTCCCTTCCACCCTATCCTCACCCTCATATTGCCAAGGGAAAAAAATGGGTTTTTAGCTACCTCTGAAGACAAGTCCAATATCTAAATGTTACTGCGTTTGATGGGGCAAGAGATGCCTGGATTCTCCCAATCACTTAACAAGACGGAGAAGGGTATGTGGCCCGAAGCCAGAATGTACTGGATGTCGTCCACGGAACCAAAGTTACGTCTCCCACATACGAGGCTGTTGAGAAGAAAAGTACATGAACACCTCCGGGTGGCAGATCTATAGAGCTAATAAAGCAGAAGTCCTTCTCAGTCCTGAGAAGCAGGTTCCTGGTTCCTGGAGAAGCCAGTGGCAGCAGAATTTACTACTGAGAAACTTAAGGCCTTATGGGAGAAGAAAAAAAAAACACAACACATTAAGAGTCCCAATCTATGAAATTATAAATATCTATGAAATTTTGTTCACTAAAATAAAACAGAATGTCATTTTACACATTTTAAATTAGTAATAATGAATACTCTACAATTAATTTTCATTTACCACTAGCAATGTTCATCCTCTTGGGGCCCAGCTGCTGTACCTCTAAAAACTCATCCTCCTCTAGGATCACCTGCGCAAGTACACTAAGATGCTGCAGCACTGTCTGGGAAAGCAAACAGCAGAAACAATCCAGATTCTACCAACAGGAAACTGGTTAAATTAGTAATTAGGGTGCGTCTAACTGCTGGAATGCTATGCCATTGTTCAAAGAATGTAACAGATCTACACAAGATCAGACAATTAAGTTTGCAAACTCATCCTAGAAAAAGTGCTCCATACCTCACTGCTGAATATCACTATGGTCACCTTCGAAGTCCTCCCCCTGGGAAGCTATGAACCAATGACAGCGTCTAGTCCACCCTTCAAAGCAATTCTGGAACTGTTTTTCTGGAATGACCATCAGAGCTGTCAAAGTATTACCCTTGAGGTCCTGAATGTCATCAAAATGATGTCTTCCTATCAATATTTCCTGTATCTTCGGGTAAAGAAAGAAGTCATTGGGGGCCAGGTCAGGTGAGTAGGGATGTGTTCCAATACAACTATTTGCTTACTGGCTAAAAATTCCCTCACAGACAGTGAGTGCCGCATGAGCTGGTGCATTGTCGTGATGCAGGAGCCATGAACTGTTGGCAAAAACTTCAGGTCGTTTTCGTCTAACTTTTCCACGCAGTCTCTTCAGGACTTCCAAAGAGTAAACTTGGTTAACTGTGTATCCAGTTGGTACAAATTCATAATGACTAATCCCTCTGATATCAAAAAAAGTTAGCAACATGGTTGCAACAAGTTCATGAACTTAATTGTCAGACCTCCTATGTAAGTCTCAAGATGGAAAAATGTCTAGACACAGTATGTGAAGTATGTACATGAAGGAACAGTAGATTTAGCATGATCCCATTTTTACAAAAAAAGAAAAACTTTCCATGTGCATAGAAAAGAATTCTGGTGTTAACACAAATTATTAACAGTGGTTAGCACTATGGAGAATATAATTCACTTTCTATATCACACACATTTTTGTAATGTTTGGATCCTTACAAATGAATTTGTATTAGTTATGCAGAAACTAATCAGAAAAAACAGGCACTTGAAAATTTCAATTTATGATCCCTTGCTCACTATAAAATTTTCAGCCACTCCCTTCCTCACAGTGTCAATAGCATGCCATCATGGTTGGGCGGTGGAGGTGGGGAAATAGCAGGGCTGTGTTGCAGATAACATGCCTGCTAAGAAGCTTTATTTCTTTCTTTATTTAGCAATTCTTCATCCAAACATTTAAGGACTAATTCTGACACAATCACTGATTTTCACCCTAAATTAATCTCAAAAAAGTGTGTGATGTTGGCTAACTTTAATTTACCTTATTTAGCAGAGCCTCTTCAGTCTATTCTTAATCAGCAGCCACACTGATCCTTTTAAAATACAAGATCATGCTACTCCACTTCCAAAGGCTTCCCAAATCACTCAGAGTAAGAGGTAAAATCCCTTAAACAGCTTAGAAGGCCCTGCATAACCTGGTCCCCATTGCCTCTCGAACTTCACCTTCTATCACTTCATCCTTTGCTGTGCTCCAGCCACGCATCTCAGTGGTTCTGCATTTGCCCTTCTGTCTAGAATGCCCTTGCCGTCACCAGCCAGAGTTTACTCCCTTACTTCCTTGAGGTCTCTGCTCCAATGTCACCTCATCAGACTTCCTCTGATGGCCTTTTTTTTTAACACTGCAAACTTCCACCCCAGCACGACATTTAAAACTATTTTTCTCCGGGCTCGGCCAAGTGGCATGGTTGTTAAGCGCTGGCCTGAGAAGCCAATGGCCCCGGTTCAGGTCCCACATATGAGGGCCAGTGACACTGCCCTCAAAAAAACACAAAAAACAATAATAATATTTTTCTCCGTAGAATTTATCACCACGTGGCATCTTCGATATTTTCTTCTTTATTGTCTTTCTCCCATTAGAATAAAAGATTTATTGCTGGTGCTTAAATCATATCTGGTACACAGTAGGTGCTCAGTAAATATCAGTTAACTGAATGAACAAATTGATCACTCAAAGTAATTCTTTCACCAGTCCAATTCCCAGGATTATAATAAGGAGCAGCCCTTGTATGCATTCTTCAGCTCCCTTCCTGAAGGCCTGGCTTTACCTTCCTCTAGCTTCCATTAGCTCCCTTAAAGCTAAGTTGTTTAATTCCAACGTTAGCTTTGTTTCCTTTTAGCGTTCTCAATATCTGATTCTCTCTTTTCCCAAAAAGAACAAGTCATGATTTGCCTATACCACATATTAAAATCTCTTGGTTGAGGAGTCTTCCCTACTCTTTGTCCTCTAATGCCAAACTTCTGAGTGAAAACTCAAAAGTTAGGAAGGGCTTATTGTAATTTGAATACCAAAGACAATAACGGCACTAATTTTTAGGGGCATAGTTAGAGGTAAAGCAAAACTCTCTCTTAATATAAGGATTCCGCTCCCCCAGGGGGAAAAAAGAACCTAAAATCATCTCAAAGCTAAAAAAGATTTATTCTAATGCATGGATTCCAAAACACAAAAAGATGAGCACCATTTTCTCAAACCCAAAACACCCAACTTCTAAGCAAATTCAATGAAAGCCTTCCACAGGAACCACAAGAAACATACAGCGCCAATGGGAAACAGAACCCTCACATTTAATTTGGGTGATTCAATCTAATTTGGACTTTATCAAGACTTTATCAAGACCAAGTATGCCATCACTGAGACTGCGGAGAGTCCTTAAGGAGAAAAGCAAAATAACAGCACTGATTGGCAGAGATATTGGTATTGCTGAGACGCCAAGCCAAACACCAACAAAGTTGTCTCCAGAGGAAGCTGTGTCGGATGCCAGTGCGCTCAAGGAACAGGCAGGCCTTGAGTCGTCAGCAGGGGCCAATATGAAGGACAGCTGCAGATGCATACAACTTATTACAGGCTTCAGGACAACTAATACACAAGTTAGGAATGACACAACAGTGAAACATCAGAGGAATAAATTCTAGGTCGCTTGAGCTCAATTTACAGAAGGTGTCTTCCATGTACAATTCTAGGTAATACCACCTCATTTCTTCAACAAGGACTTACTGAGCCAACGACTCTTTATAAGATTAAAGGATGTGTGATATAATAATCGATTTTTAACCAAAAAAGCCAAAAAGGATTTACACTGCGTACCGGATCATAAGGGATGTAATTTCAATTCCATTTGTTCAATTCAACTAATGTTTATTGAACACCTATTATGTGCCAGGTAGTATTCTAGGTACAATAAGGATAGAGACATAATCACTGCCTTCAGAGAGCTCACTGGCAAAAGGGGAAACAAATACTTCTGTCATGGGTACAATATTACAAGGAAGTATCTATATCTAGTAGCGAAGAGGAAGTGATGATTTGGGGCAGTCAGAGGTTTCCCAAAGGAAAAGGTGACAAAACTGTGCTAGATTTTGAATAATAAATTGCAGATATTCCCCATCCAAAGAAACTGGGAAGGATTTTAGATATAGAAGCCCTTTAGACCCAGTTAGGTCAGTGGCATAGAAAAACTACTCAAGTTGGACCCCTCTCTGTATTACACTGAAGCTGAAAAGACTGGAATTGTCCTAATTTCTAGATCGCCTTCTCCCTCTGTGGAACTATGACTAGCCCTGCAGACAGATCCATTTATTTCCCTCTATCAATGATGTTTTGGCTGAAAGCTCCCTGGAGAGTACCCATGTAACTATAGCTGAAGGATCAAACAAGTTAGTTGGCCCACGAAGCCTCAAGAGGCTTCAGATTGCTCCATTCCAAAGCAAAGTAATTCTCTCGCCGAAGTCTAAAAAAAAAAAAAACTTTAGAAATCTAATGAGGGCTTGCAACTCTAATCTTCGATTATCTGGACCAAATTTTATGCTATACATCAATGCCTTCCCCACTTTTCATCTATTATAAGGGAAAAGTAAAGGTCAAAAGACATCAGTTCTCAGAACACAATCTTACTAAATACTTCCTAAGGCCTTGTTACCTATCTGGAGAAAGAGTGGAAAAACAATTTAGTTGGGGAAAACTTAGCCCAGTTTTGATCTCCCACTTGGGATTTTTAACAGTGAACTTCAAAAATAATTGAAACAGTGTTTCTCCTGTATACCTAGAAACATTGTATTGGGTACATTTCTACCCAGAGACAATTATTACAAATGATCTTTGAAACCTCCAATTTTTTACCAAGAGACTTGAGTGAAGAACCCCTCAGTTAATGATCTGCAGGAGCAAATAAAGCTTTGATTGAGAAAACTTCTGTATGAAAGCACTAATTTGAAGTGAAATGGAAAGAGTTGCCTTTTTAGGACCCAGGGATTCCAATCCCACCTTTGTTACAAGCACCTCTTTAAAGTTATTTCCTGTCTCTGCATCTAAGTTTTCTCATCTATAAAAAAAAGAAGCTGTTGGGCAGGCCCAGTGGCGCGGTGGCTGGGCGCTGGCTTGGGAAGCCAGTGGCCCTGGTCTGGGTCCCACATGGGAGGGCCAGTGACACTGCCCTCAAAAAAAAAAAAAAAAAGCAGCTGTGAGGCCGGCTGAGTGGCTCAGTTGGCTAAGAGCGCAAGCTCTGAGCAACGGGGTCGCCGGTTCGATTCCCACATGGGCCAGTGAGCTGCGCCTGAACTGAGCTGCCCAGAGCTGCCGACAGGCAGTAGGTTTGGTGACCAAACTTGGAGCTGAGCTAGCTATGCCCTCCACAACTAAGATTGAAGGATAACAACTTAGCTGTTCCTCTTCCCAATTCCCAACACTGTTCCCCTTCCCTAATAAAATCTTTAAAAAAAAGAAGCTGCACTTTTAAGATCTAGGATTTCTCCAGGTTTACGATGCCATTTAAATAGTTTTCTCCTTTTCCTAATATCAGCCTTTCAAGGCCACAGGGACTCCTGCTTAAAGGAGCTACAATCCCCTGATCATCTCCTATACCCCGGGCTATCAGACCTAAAAAGGTTTCTTGTGGGCCAGCCGAGTGGCGCATTGGTTAAGTGCTGGTTTTGGGAAGCCAGCGGCCCTGGTTCGGATCCCACATGAGGGCCAGTGACACTGCCCTCTACAGCTAACAAAAGCTCCACCTGGAGCTGGGCTGTGCGAGCCCCAGTGATGGTGTGGGCTGCAGCCCCTGCTGCAGTGGGCTGCCATAGGCTACAGTAAGTGGCCCGCAGCCAGCGTGAGCGGCTGGCAGCCAAGCGTGAGCTGCCAATAGCCGCGATGAGCGACATCCAGAGGCCAGCGACCGATCTGCCTCATCCGGGAAGAGTGCAATGACGATACCAACAGTGAAGCAACATCCTCCGCAACTAAACTGAAGAACAAGAAGACAGCAACTTGTCTGTTCCCCTTCCCTGATTCCCCAACGCTGTTCCCCTCCACCAATTCCCCAATAAAATCTTTAAAATAAAAAAAAAAAAAAAAAAGATTTCTTGTGGTGAAGCAAAGCGCCTGCCACCTTTGTCCTCCACTGCCCACAAGCAAAAGGAGGCAAACTGTGTGCTTGTTATTACGGGTAACACAGGCCAACACTCAAACACACACGAGTGCTTAATACTCTCACTATTTGCAAACACTATTAATTATCAGCAGCACCAAGGAATAACACATGCCTCTGTCCCTCTCCCTTCAAGTATACACAGTAAGGACACCTTTTTTCCCTACCATTCTGGCCTAGTGACAGCAGTAGCCCAACACTGACACCTGCTGGGAAATCCAAGGAAGGGCCGGCTCAGCAGCTGGAGAACGTGGGCTCCTTTGGAAGGTAGAACATGCAGATTTAGCACGTTTGCATTAGTGATTTACACTAGAATGCAGCCAACCAATTTATGAAGAAGTGGTGGCCCTGCTTTAAAGGGTGGGCATGCACTTAGAATAGCTTACAATATACCTCATTTTTGAGTAAAATATCAGCCCTTCTGGCTCATGTAAAAGTGACTCCATACTCTGGGCAGTGAGCACACAATGTGATATATAGATGATGTATTATAGAAATGTACACTTGAAACCAATGTAATTTTACTACTGTCACCCAAAAAAATTTAATTAAAAATAAGTGACTCCATAAATAATGTAACTACTGTATTAATATACAATTTTACAATAACCATCCACTACTTATGTATTTTAAAATAAAAAAGTATTGGGTTGTCAGAAAAGGCATGACATTTTTCCATGGTTTTCATTGCAAAAATACACTGTGACTTTTCTGACAATCCAGTATATAAGTAAAAATGTTTACAGAAAAATGACAAGGGACTTCATTTTCTACAACATACATTTTTAAATGCTAGAACTTTATTTAAACTTTATTTAAAGCCACAAACACAGTATTTTTGTCTACAAAAATTTTTGGTATCCTTAAGTTTCTGGATTTTTAAACAGCTTTCTTTATTAAGAAGTGATTATTATTATTTTAGTCACATGTGGCTTATTTAAATTTAAATTTAAATGTAGCTCCTCAAATCACACTAGGCGCATTTCAAATGCTCCACAGTCACATGTGACAGTGGCTACAGTAGAGTCCCAGGCTCCAGATGTAAGGCAATATATTCTGCACAAATATAGAACACTTTATCATTGCAGAAAGTTTTATTTAAGGACAGCATTTCTCTAGAGAAACATATTGGAGAGTTTTCAGACAAAATTATACGTCTAGGTGGGGGGATTGGATAGAGGCTATAAACGAAAGAAGGCTGACCAAGCATTGATAAATTTTGAAATCAAATAAGTATATAGGAGTTCATTTAATATACTTTTCACTTCATTTTTTTTTTTTTTTTAAGATTTTATTGGGGAATTGGGGGAGGGGAACAGCGTTGGGGAACCAGGGAAGGGGAACAGACAAATTGCTGTCCTTTTGTTCTTCAGTATGGTTGTGGAGGACATTGCTTCACTGGCCCATGTTGGTATCGTCACTGTGCTCTTCCCGGATGAGGCAGATTGGTCGCCGGCCTCTGGATGGTCGTTTACCACGGCTATTGGCAGCTCATGCTGGCTGCCCGCCACTCACTGTATAGCCTATGGCAGCCCACTGCAGCAGGGGCTGCAGCCTACACTGTCGCTGGGGCTCACACAGCCCAGATCCAGGTGGAGCTCTTGTTAGCTGTAGAGGGCAGTGTCACTGGTCCTCATATGTGGGATCTGAACAGGGCCGCTGGCATCCCAAGCCAGCTCTTAACCAATGTGCCACTCGGCCGGCCCTCACTTCATTTTTATGTTTGAATATTTCTATAACAAAAAGCTAAAATAAAAGTAAATAAAAATAGTATACCTAAAAAGGAGGTTATCACATTAGGATGACACCATGGAAGACTGCTTTGAAAAATCTTTAGTCATGCAGACCAGAGTTCCAATCCCCACTCGGTGACCTATTATGGGACCTTTAACAAGACACGTGACGTCCCCAAGCCTCACTTCCTTCAACTGCAAGATGGGAAACTTAATACCTGCCTTGCAGAATTGTGGGAATTAGAAATAATTAATGCAATGCAAGAACACAGTATCTAACATATAGTAGGCCCTCGGCAACTGGTATCTCCTTTATCAAACAGCAGAGTTTACTTTAAATGACTCAGGTATTTCTCAGAACAATGAAAAGGTCCTGCTAGGACAAGGATGGACAAAAGCTGACCAATGCCCACTGGTGCTAAGGAACAGGCACTGGTAATTGAAGAGAGTTCTTTTATGGCTACCTTTAATAAACTTCTTGAATGTCTATTATGTCAGGCACTGTGCTTGCTACCTTCTCACCTCTCCTGACAAAGGAAGAACAAAGTCCCAGGCCCCAGATATAAGGCAAAATATTCCAAAGCCAAGAATTTAGATGTTAATCCAGAACTGGTCTCAATCGCATGGGCATAGCAACAACCTCTATGACTTGGTATTTCACATCCAACCAAGTTGCCCTCTGTTCCCCTTGGCAACTGCCCGTAGTAACCACCTACTTACTATTTTGCATACTACAGGCCCTTTTCTCCCTGAGTATGTGCTGTGCCTCTAAAAGGTTCTTTTCCCTCTCTGAACTCACCCATCTTTCAAGACCTGATTTTGTGAAACCCTCTTTGATGATACTTCCTTTTTTCTGAAATTATACTACATTTAGTCTCAGTACCATACAATGAAGCAGTCAGTTATCTATATCAATAAGTCTTGCCTCTACAATAATACTGGACACTCCCCGTGGGCAAAGGCCAGGCCTTTACTTCTTTCGCCCAGCACAGTTCTGGAACAATTGTAACCATTCGACAAATACTTATTAACTGGGTAACTCTCTAAAGGATCCTCCCAAAATAACAAGCACATTGTGTGCACAATCCATACTCCCTCCCTTGCTAGAAGCTTATGTCAAAGAAATTTCAGTTGCTTCAACACAGGATGCAATGCAGAGCAATACGCCGTTTGGATTCAACAGGCATATTCTGGGAGTTGGTGATTACGCCAGATTTGACCTTTACTGAATTATATAGCAAGAAGTCCCTAATAAATAAAGATAGATGCGCACACAGCCATACATGGAACATGTGGTGGGCGACTGACGACACCCACTCTGTTTCTTCCATGAACGAGTTGCCTGGAATGCCGAGAACAGAGAGGCCTTCCTTCTATGAATTTTTCTTCTTCCCCACCCCGAGGTGAATGTCCATCTGGAAGACCTACTCAAAAAAATAAGCAACTAACTTGCTGCCCAAAAAATATATATCTCTAAAAAATATGAACTTTCCTTGACATATATATTATTTTCTTTTTTCTTTGTCAGGTTGCAATGTTCCAAAAGATAAGATTTAAGAGGTGAACACAAAGCGACACAAAAAAGAGCCTATATACTAATCTGTCCCAAGCAGGGTTCTCTTTTTCTACCATAATAATTTCTAGACAGGACATTTTCTGATTCCACAATAACTAGTCCTGAACATACAATCGATTCTTCCAGGAGGTCACAAAGCAGGGCAGAGGAAGTCAGTGGTCCTACCTCCTCAGGCCTCTCTAACCTAGTCTACACTCTCCTGTAAGGCTCCAGGTCACATGAGCTAGCAGAGCCAGCTGACTCATACTGCTGGCCCTATCCTCTTTCTGCCACCAGAGCAAGATTTTCCAAGAAGATGCAAGGGAAGCTGGGGAGCTCCGAACCATATGCGTGGGTCCCCGACACCACAGACCCAGCCACATCTATAGGACTGAAGGAAGAGATGTAAGGAGAAAAGTGAAGAATACAGAAGACAGGACAGCACCTGCTTACCTCCTGAGTGAATCTTCCTCAGAGCTTTCCTCGGGCATGTCCTGATGTAAGGCCTCCTGGGACACAGTTCCAGATCTGCTGGACTGGGTGTAAATTCTTTCCCAGTGGCCTGTCTCCTGGTTGAAGGCCACCCCCACAGTCCTCTCCTCCTGCGGACTAGCAGAGCTGTTCAACTCCAGCCTGCTGGAGCTGGGCGTTTGGCCCTCAGTCCGCTCAAGAGGTGGCAACTGGCTGCCACTCGATGGCAAGCCTTCAAAGGTACTGGGGACCTGCCAGGAGGAGCTGGCCTCGCCAGAGGAGTAGTTAGGTGTGGTTCTTTCCCAGCGCAGGGTATCGTTGTTGAAGGTCAGGAGGTTGTGGCAAGCACGGCAACGATTCAGATGGCCTCGGGACAGGTTGGAGTTGTTCTCACTGCTGTGTGGGGTAGGCTGGTGGGAAGGGCCTGGCCTCTCAGATTCAATGTTATTGTTGAGCATTTCCTGGGCCTGTTGGGTCTGGGGGGCTTCCCCATTCAGGCTCTGGTCCAGCTCCTGAAGCCGGTCATACTCCAAAAAGAAGCGTCTCAGGTCACATTGAAGCTCATGGCGAATGCTGCCGGAGTTGTTTTGGCTGGAGCCATTCCCTCCATCTGACTCAGCTGCCAGCCCTGGAGCTGGAAAACCCCTCCCTTCAGTGGCTGAAGTGTACACAGATGCTTGAGAGCCACCTTCCTGCTGTCTCAGCACAGACAGCAAACTCACCGAAGAGGCACTGGTCCTGGGCGGGGGCATGGATTCCGCCTCAGAGCGGGAGTTCAGACTGAGCACTGTCCGGGTCCACTCAGATCCTGTCAGCCCGGGAGCTATTTCTCGGTGATACCTAGAAGGGTGGCTAGACAAAGGGCCTCCCAAAGAGCGGCGGGTCGGACCCAAACTGAGGTTGCGGAGCGTGTTGCCGGCAGTGCTGCTCTGGACTGTACTGAAGGCAGACGGCCGGTTCAGGAGGCCCTGGTCCTGCTGCGCTGACGAGGCCTGCTCCGGGGGGTGGAAGGGCTCGGTCTGCACAAAAGAAAAGGAAGGGGTAGTAGCCCTGGCAGAAGCAGGGGGGACACTGTCCTGGTGTGGCAAGAGGGAAGGAACTCGAGTGCCAGAGCAGCGGCTGCAAAGGCACAGGATCCCAAGGTGCTGGCAGCACTCAGCTGTGGGGTAACTGACCCGCTGTCGGAGCCTGATGTAAGCGGAAGTCCTGGGGCGTTCCGTGGAGGGTTGAGGGGGAGGCGGTGGGGGTGAGGGGGTAGCAGAATCTTGCACTGTGCTTTGCTCTCCCACCTGGATGCCAGAGGAGCGGGAGGACAGCATGTGCAGGAAATTGTGGAGGAGAGGCGTCCGGCGAACTGGCTGTGATTGCAGGAGGGCACGCTGGCGGTAGTGGGATAATTCTGTTCCATCTATGGGGATCTCGGGTTCATCATCACCCTGCAACGCGGACCAAGGTGGAGAGGGGGTAGAGCCAGGCAGTTAGGTGGAACCTCCAGGTAAGTCAAGAGAAACTACTGATAATCATCCAAGGAAAACAGTTTTCAAAGACAGGCAACAACTCTACCCCTGAAGCACTAAGGCCTGACTGGCGTCAGATTCAGAATCGTCATATGGCAATAAATTACTCACTTCCAATTAGCAACATTTCTGAATGAGTACATCTGGTAAACCAATTCTCTCACAAAAAGCATCTCCATGAAACGGAGGCAGTGAGGGGAAGCAAAATGTTAACCAGCCAGAGGCACATGAATGACAAGCTATCCAACACTGCCTGGTTACTTCTTTTTTTTTTCTTTCTGGTTACTTCTAATGAGGCAATCACTCAGGGGTTTCCGAACTGACTCCCCTGTCAAGATGATGGCTGCATCTTTGAATACACAGCCTGAAGCTAGTTTTGAACCTTGACTGCAAAGAAACACTTGAGCACTGAAAATTCAAGTCTAACATAATCAAAATTAGAGCACTAGTTTATAAAATAACCCCCAGCTGAGATGGAATTGGAACTGCTAACTTACCTGCTGATTAGAGGGATTAACGATTGCTGTGAGTAAGTAGTGTCCAAGGGGATCAAATCTCACCAGACTGAAAACAGAAGAAGAGAGAGACAGACACACACAGAGAGATTATGTTAACTGAAGAGGAAACCTGTGTTGAAATGTATAGCAATCATTACTGGTAACTTGGGATTACCCAGGTATCCACTTCATGCTAGAGACTTTCAAAACTTTCAAACAGAATAAAATAATAAGGCTCAATACTTGTTACCTCCTCACACTTGCCAGAATAAGGGAATTTGTATCACAAAAATAATTTCAAAACAACGCCTAGGCTTCCATCCCAGGAAGCAGCTACACTAAACACACACTGGCTCATATCTAAGAGCGCATCGTAACAGGAAAGCATAGAACGCTCCCTTCCTCAGCCACAAGTTCAGCTCTTACCTCACATGGCAGCTATGCTGGCAAGCGGCATGAGTTCTGGGGACAATAAACAGTCTCAGCATCAAGTAACATACCTGAGACTAAAAAATTAGCTTATACCCAACGGCAATACAAGAGAACCAAAAGAAAACAATGCATCAACTTTAATTCAGGCAATGTGTGCTGTGATCTTGAAAACTAAATAAATATCACTGGGCAGATTTGAAGCACATTTACATCTTCCAGTTTGATAAACACAGATAACGAAGGATGAGCAATTATTCCTCAAGCTATCTACCACCTGAACACATTTTGGGTTTTCCAAAACAAAGGGCCCTATCCCAAACCCATGTAGCTTTGAACTTAAAAGGGGTTCTAATGATTCGAGTCTACAGAGACTAGAAGATGAGGCCAATAATGATCAGCTAAAATGGACAAAATGAACTGCTTTCCAACTGGCTGGCCAGCTGCTTAAAAAGGAGGAGCCATCAGGATAACCACCTGCTCTGGGCAGGGATAACCATCTGTCCCGAGGTGACAGGGAGCATAAATGCTCTCTGCCATGCCAATCCTATGCCAGACGTCACTGGTGCGAACAGCACTCACCGGACCCGTTCCATCTCGCTAGCTGTCTTCACCACAGCGAAGGGCTCCCGTCGACTCCAGTCCCAGAAGTGGATCTCGTTGGCAGTGGCAATCAGTAGGAGCTGGGCCGTAGGGTGGAAAGCCAGGGAGGCAATGGCATTGTTGCTGTCTGTGAACCAGCTTTCACTGCCGCCCTACGAAGGAGCCAAATCCCAAATATACAAGCTGCCACCAAACTGGGATGTCAATTTCAAGAAAGGTCCAATTAGAGTAAAATGACTACTGCAGGGCCTTTTTTTTTTTTTTTTTTAAAGATTTTATTGGGGAATTGGCAGAGGGGAACAGCGCTGGAGAATTGGGGAAGGGGAACAGACAAGTTGCTGTCCTCTAGCTCTTCAGTCTAGTTGCGGAGAACGTCGCTTCACTGTTGGTATCGTCATTGCGCTCTTCCCGGATGAGGCAGATCGGTCGCTGGCCTCTGGATGTCGCTCACCGCGGCTATTGGCAGCTCATGCTGGCTGCCAGCCACTCACGCTGGCTGCGGGCCACTCACTGTAGCCTATGGCAGCCCACTGCAGCAGGGGCTGCAGCCCACACCATCACTGGGGCTCGCACAGCCCAGCTCCAGGTGGAGCTGTTGTTAGCTGTAGAGGGCAGTGTCACTGGCCCTCATGTGGGATCCGAACCGGGGCCGCTGGCATCCCAAAACCAGCGCTTAACCAATGCGCCACTCGGCCGGCCCTGCAGGGCCTATTTTTAAATATGTCCCCTTAAAACACTAGAAAACCGGGATGGCTGAGTGGCGTGGTGGTTGGGAGTTGGCTTGGGACGCTGGCAACCCCGGTTCGGGTCCCACATGTGAGGGCCAGTGACACTGCCCTCAAAAAAAAAAAAAAAAAAACACTAGAAAACCAGTGATCACCAATTTATCAGAAAAATATCGGGCCGGCCGAGTGGCGCATTGGTTAAGCGCTGTTTTTGGGATGCCAGCGGCCCCGGTTCGGATCCCACATGAGGGCCAGTGACACTGCCCTCTACAGCTAACAACAGCTCCACCTAGAGCTGGGCTGTGCGAGCCCCGGTGATGGTGTGGGCTGCAGCCCCTGCTGCAGTGGGCTGCCGTAGGCTAGTGAGTGGCCCGCAGCCAGCGTGACCAGCTGGCAGCCAAGCGTGAGCTGCCAATAGCTGCCGTGAGCGACATCCAGAGGCCAGCGACCGATCTGCCTCATCCGGGAAGAGTGCAATGACGATACCAACAGTGAAGCAACATCCTCCGCAACTAGACTGAAGAACAAAAAGACAGCAACTTGTCTGTTCCCCTTCCCCGATTTCCCAACGCTGTTCCCCTCCGCCAATTCCCCAATAAAATCTTTAAAAAAAAAAAAAAGGAAAAGAAAAATATCACTGTCAGCTCAGCTCCCCAGGTCATTTCATAGCCCATAAGCAATGAGCGTCAGCACAGCTCCTGTTTCTGAAGCCTAGGAAAACCTGGCACAGGACATGTGCACAACGACCCGGAGGCCAGTCACCAGGACAAGGGGCATACTGCTTTGATGATCATGATAAGAGTACAGTGCCAGCCTTGCTCTAGGACAACAAAACCCCATCCTGAACACATCTTAGAACCTCCTGTCCTATGTCACAATGGGCAGACGAAGAATAGTTATACAAGGCGTTTATCATAGAATGGAGGACTATGGGTTAGGCTTGCTATCAATTAAGTGGGCAACAACCACCCCTTCCCCATATATAGTCCTAAGAACCTAGCTAGTCTCTCCCCCAGACTTAAGAACCCAACGGCTGGGCATGGCCAGTTAGCTCAGGTGGTTAGAGTGCAGTGCTCGTAACACCAAGGTTGCCGGTTCAATCCCCACATGGGCTACTGAGATGAGCCCTTTACAACTAGACTGGAACTACTACTTGAGTTAGAGCTGATGGGTCCCGGAAAAACACACTGTCCCCCCAATTAATTAATTCAATAATAAAATTGTTTTTTTAAAAAGAACCCAATGGTAAATAAGTCTGCATTTAGAATACAATGAAAATACTTACGTGTAAATCCCAAATCCTAACCTCCCCATCTAGGCATCCAGAAGCAATAAGGCCTGAGATGGTGGGATGAAAAGTGACACACCATGGAGTGCGACGGTGTCCAATCAGAGAATGAACACACTTGCCAGTCTTCACCTCCGTAATATATATATTATGGTTCACGTGGGTGGAGGCCAACAGGGTCCTACGGAATCAAAGAGAAGGAAGGGAATGTGAAGCATGGGGGAGAATAACAAACTTTATCAGCTTTGGACAACATAGAAAATTGGTACTATCCCCACCCAAGGATGAAAAAAACTACAAACAGGGGCCGGCCGAGTGGCGCGGTGGTTGAGCGCTGGTTTGGGAGGCCAGCGGCCCCGGTTCGGGTCCCACATATGAGAGCCAGTGACACTGCCCTCAAAAAAAACAAAACAAAACAAATGCACTGAGGGTTTCGGCCGAGTGGCGCGGTGGTTAAGCGCTGGCCTAGGAAGCCAGCGGCCCCGGTTCGGTCCCACATATGAGGGCCAGTGACACTGTCCTCAAAAAAAAAAAAAAAAAAGAAAGAAAAAAACTACAAACAACAGAAATATTCTGATCTTTAAAAGCTCTTGGCTTCTCCACACTGTCCCCTAATGACATATATCTCCTCCAGAGAATATTTTTTCTATCACACCATTGGTGGCCTATATCGCACAGGCAAAGGACAGTTACTGAGAAACTTTCCAAGTTTTGATTCTTGATGTCCATGATTTCCTTTGTTTATTCCCATTATTTTTTTATGGTTAGCACTGCGCATCTACTTTTGTTCCCTTTCTGATACACTGCCAAAGCTCTGTTCATACAGTGTTTCAAAGAGCCTTTCGGGATTTGATGTGGAAGATCAAGCGAGGCCAAACATACAGAAAGCAATGCTGTCACATGTCTTGGGTTCAGTTATAGATAAATACTAAGTACCTGTCTGGGCTGAAGGCCAGTAAGAAGGTAGAGCGTGGACTATCCGGCAGTTCTACTCTCTGGGAACAAACAAACAAAAACGTTAAAATACATTATTTACAAAGTATGGCCCACTCTATCCCAAAAGCACATGAACCATTCTAGATTACTTTTCACAGTGTAAGCTTAAAAACTGTATATAATGATCAAGCTACAAATTGAGAGGGATAAATCTAAATTACCTTTAGGAAAAATGTCTAGCTCTAAAGGAAGAAGGTATTTCTACCCCATATATTCTTCCAAATTTGTAAATAATAATAACAACTCCTTAAGTTAAACAGTATATCAATTCTCCTATACAAAATAAGTTATACCCCAATTCTATGCCATTAACCCAATCTAACGCCCCATTCTACTGTCAGCCCTACAAACCCGATGTCAAACATAACCATTTTTCTTACCTTGCCCTCCCACTTCATCCACCGGGTTTTATCTTCCACCAGCTCCTGCAGAAGCCGCTGAGCCCCGAAGGCCCGAGTGCCCCGTTCTCGCCCCCAGAGTATCCTGACAGCATTCTTCTCTGGAACAACCTTCATGGCGCTCAGCAGCCACTGTCACACCAGGCACGGGAAAAGAAGGAGCAAGGAGGAGCTCCACACAATGAAGCAGCTAAAATGAGGCCATTCAGGTCCTTGTAAGTTGTCTTCATGGAAATCTAAGGTATGGACATTAATATCAAAACACATGTATTCTGCAATCAGAGAAGTTTCCCACTGCAAATACGAGTCTAGCTCAAAGAGGAAAGTATTCTTTTCATATTTAATGACACTTGCTCAGAAAAGACCCTTCTTCCAGGACTTTTCTTCCAAAAATATTTCATCCTTAAATTCCTCTCATATCCTCCATAGCTCAGCTTCATATCTAAAGAATAGACCGTTCTCTAAAGCAGTTATTCTGTTATTATCAGGCAGGAAGTTTAGCTACTTATAAAAGGGTCTAAAAAGCTATCAAAAACAAACCACAACACCAGTCCTCCCTTTCTATGCCACGCTGCTTCCCTAATTGCTGGCACCCCTCCTTACCACTTGGGCAGCCTCCAAA
Organism: Aselliscus stoliczkanus; assembly: GCA_033961575.1. Taxonomy (NCBI): domain Eukaryota; kingdom Metazoa; phylum Chordata; class Mammalia; order Chiroptera; family Hipposideridae; genus Aselliscus; species Aselliscus stoliczkanus. The sequence goes on from CM066736.1 coordinate 123,028,884, forward strand.
CTAAAGGGCAGGTAACCAATTTTAAAAGGCTATTACTTGGGCCAGCCGAGTGGTGCGTTGGCTAAGAGTTGGCTTGGGAGCGAGAGCTCTGAGCAGCAGGGCCCCGGTTCGGATCCCACATGAGGGCCAGTGATGCTGCGCCCTCTACAGCTAAGATGGCGAACGACAGCTCCACCTGGAGCAAGGCTGCCATGAGTGGCCAGCGACGGAGTAGGCTGCAGTGGGGCTGCCGTAAGCTACAGTAAGTGGCTGACAGACAGCGTGAGCGGCTGTGAGCCACCATCCAATGGCTGGCAAACGATCTGCCTCAACCGGGAAGAGCACAATGATCACAATACCAATATGGGCCAGTGAAACGACGTCTTCCCCAACTAGACTTAAGAACAAAAAGGACTGCAACTTGTCTGTTCCCCTTCCCCAATTCCCCAATTTAAAAAAAAATCTTGGGGGCCGGCCGAGTGGCGCATTGGTTAAGCGCTGGTTTGGGGATGCCAGTGGCCCCGGTTCGGATCCCACATGAGGGCCAGTGACACTGCCCTCTACAGCTAACAACAGCTCCACCTGGAGCTGGGCTGTGCGAGCCCCGGTGATGGTGTGGGCTGCAGCCCCTGCTGCAGTGGGCTGCCATAGGCTACAGTGAGTGGCCCGCAGCCAGCGTGAGTGGCTGGCAGCCAAGCGTGAGCTGCCAATAGCCGCGGTGAGCGACATCCAGAGGCCGGGCGACGGATCTGCCTCATCCGGGAAGAGCGCAATGACGATACCAACAGTGAAGCAACATCCTCCGCAACTAAACTGAAGAACAAAAAGACAGCAACTTGTCTGTTCCCCTTCCCCGATTCCCCAACGCTGTTCCCCTCCGCCAATTCCCCAATAAAAAAAAAAAATCTTGGGCCAGCTGAGTGGAGCAGTGGTTAATCGCTGGCTTGGGAAGCCAGCGGCCCCAGTTCGGTCCAACATATCAGGGCCAGTGACACTGCCCTCAAAAAAAAAAAAAAAAAAAAAAAAAAAAGGAAAAAAAAACAACTTAAAAAAATAAAAGGCTATTACTTAAGGTATGGTTCTTACTTAGCGGCTTCCATTCTATCGCCTACCTAAACGCAGGTGCATAAGGACTACTTTGGGGTACCTTTCTCACTCTCTATTTCTTTTCTCGACTAAAGTTTCAGAGAAGATAAAAAGAAAAAGGAAAAAAATTCAGTTCCTTTTTCTCATCCACAAGCCTTTGTGATAAAATTATCACAAAATAAACAAAAAATTCTACTGAATTGTAAACTAGCAGCAAAATATACACATGTGAAACAAAGAATTGTGACTCCTCTATAGAACAGAATATTCAGCCCAATAAAATGGCGTTTAAAAGAATATGTTATGTGTTATTCATTGCAGCACTGTTTCTTCAACTCTATTATGAAAAATTTCAAATTTACAGAAGAGTTGTTTTTTTGTTTTTGATTTTTAAATTGGGGAATTGGGGGAGGGGAACACTGTTGGGGAATTGGGGAAGGGGAACAGACAAGTTGTTGTTCTTTAGTCTTCATTGTGGCCATCTGGCTTCCAGTTGGCAGCTCTTGGCCTCTAAGCTCAAGATGCTGTGTTCAATCTTAAGTTGTGGGTGGGCATAGCCATACCATCCCATTCCGGTGTTGAACCAGCAGCCTTGTTAAGAGCACACGCTCTATCCACTGAGCCATAGGGGTGGCAGCTCAGCTCAAGGTGCCGAGTTCAGTCTTAGTTGCGGGCGGGCATAGCCCACCATCAAACAGGCAGTCTTGTTGTTAGGATCACGTGCCCTCACCAGCTGAGCCATCCTGCCACCTCAGCGGCAGCTTAGCTCAGGTGCAGCGTCACTGGCCCATATGGGAATTGAACTGGCGGCCCTGTTGCTCAGAGCTTGCACTCTTAAGCTAACTCCTAACCAACTGATCCATCCGGCTGGCCCTACAGAAGAGTTTTAAAAACAGTAGAATAAACACACACTATTTACCACTCAGACTCAAGAATTGTTAACATTTTGTCAAATGTGTTTTATCTATCTTATGAATAGAGATATGGCTATGTATGTGGTATTTTTTTCTGAACCATTTCAGGAGGCATCAAGACACGCTAGCCTGCTAGACCCCACTATGTAACTCCTAGGAATAAGGGCATTTGGCTTCATAACCACGATATCATCACACCAATTATCAGCTAATATTTAGCCCTCAAATTTCCACAACTGTCCAAAAAAATGTCTTTGATAGTTGGCTTGAAAAACAAAAATTCCAGAACTCAGTCAAGCTCAAACAATGAATTTGGATGTTATATCTCTTTAGTCTCTTTTATTCTAGAATGCCTCCACGTTTTGTTTTGGTTTGTTTATTTACAACACAAGCTTTTAAAAAGACCAGGACAGGGGCCGGCCGAGTGGCGCGGTGGTTAAGCGCTGGCTTGGGAAGCCAGCGGCCCCGGTTCGGGTCCAACATATTGAGGACCAGTGACACTGCCCTCAAAAAAAAAAGACCAGGACAGGGCCGGACGAGTGGCGCGGTGGTTGAGCACTGGCTTGGGAAGCCAGCGGCCCTGGTTCAGGTCCCACATATGAGGGCCAGTGACACTACCCTCAAAAAAAAAAAAAAAGAGAGAGAGAGATCAGGACAACTACCTGGCAGAGTATCTTACATTCTAGTTTTGCCAAATTGTTTCTTCACAGTGCCATTTATCTTGCCTCTCTATTCCTTATATCTCCTGTAAACAGGAGGCTGGCTCTAAACGCTGATTAGACCTAATGATAGCTGACGCTATCTATGCACCTCATGATATGGTACATCAGGTGGCACATCCTCAGACACACCTTGTGGGACTTGGTGACCTATGTGATCACTTGGCAAAACATGATCATTTGGTTGAGCATGTAAGGCCAGAGAGAGCTCTCTGTATGAAAGTATATTATTTCCCCTTTACACTTAGCAATTCTTGGCTAACATTCACCACGTGAATATCCTGTTCCCTCTCAACCTTTTGCTTAATGGCTTAGCAGTTACTGATGCTTCTTTCATCAACTGCTTCATTTTGGGGACTGAAAAATGTTGGTTTTCTAATTTCATAATTATTTCTCCATTTATTAGCTGACATTCTTATGGAAAGAACTTCCTCCATTAATAACTGATGCAGGGTAAATGCTGTAGGGTCTTTACTAGTTCTGTCATACTTACTTGTAATAGTAAAAACTGGGGACAACTCAAGTATCTATTTAAGCATTTTTTTTTTTTTTGAGGGCAGTGTCACTGGCCCTCATAAGTGGGACCCGAACCGGGGCCACTGGCTTCCTAAGCCAGCGCTTAACCACCACGCCACTCGGCCGGCCCTCAAGTTATCTATTTAAAGGGGACTGATGACTTATCTATGTAAGGAAGATTCTCTGGGTACGGACAATAAGGGATCCCCAACGTATATTGTTAAAAAGGCAAAAAAGCAAGGTACAGAACATAATATATAGTAAAGGCCTCCCCACTTTTTTTTTAAGCTGAGCCATCCTGCCATCTGTTGGCAGCTCAGCAGCTCAGCTTGGGCGGGGAATAGAACCAGCGACCCTGCTGCTCAGAGTTCACGCTCTTAAGTGAGCTCTTAACCAACTGAGCCACTCAAACGGCCCTAAAAGGCTACCTTTTGAATAAGAGGAGAAATTAACAGTCACTTAATAAGGGACTGAATGGACAAGGTGAATGAAGACAAAGATGAAAGCAAGACGTCTGTGTTTTTGTTTTATGTCATTTTTATTTTTGAAATGTATTACCTATTACATTTTATTTTATTTATTTTTTTATTTTTTTAGCTGAGCCATCCTGCTACCTGTTGGCAGCTCAGCAGCTGCTCAGCTTGGGCTGGGAATCAAACTGCTGTTCCTCAGAGCTCAGCTCGCACTCTTGAGCGAGCTCTTAACCAACTGAGCCACTCGGCCAGACCTAACATTTTATTTTTAAAGTAATGATGTGAAAAATGCATATTAAGTGAAGTAAGCAGAATACAAACTTATATACAAAGTATGATCCCAATTTTGTTTAAAAAAAAAAAAAAGATCTGGGAGAATAATGATACAAAAGAAATATAAAAAATACTAACCATGGTTTTCTTTGGGTGGTGGGACTGTATAGGAGATTTAATAATTGGAAAACGCAGTGTTCTTTTCATTTTTTACATTTAAGTAATAAATGCTTGTTGTAAAATGTCAAACAACAAATTGGCTCTTTACATTTCATGAAAGGCTGCAATCTAAAGAGTATACAACTAAATGCATTCTAATATAGACAGAAGGAAAAATATTTACAGCCTGTGCTGAAAGGGGTTTTCTCCCTAGAATATTAAAATGTAAAGTCGGAGGCCAGTTGAGTGGCGCGGTGATTGAGCGCTGGTCTTGGGAGGCCAGCGGCCCCGGTTCGGGTCCCACATGTGAGGGCCAGTGACACTGCCCTCACAAAAACAAAACAAAACAAAACAAAAAAAAAAAATGTAAAGTCAGAAAGATTCTACACAAAGACACAACTCCAAGTTCCTAGTCACATACAGCACGCGGTTCCCTAAGGAGTGACACAGGAACAAACTCTAGCCTGCATCCGCCTGGGGTGGCTCTCATCCCTCAATGGAGCATGATATAAATATGTGCACACCAAAAATGTCAACATGCTGCAAGCCAATCTCCTGAATAAACTAAGGATGAACTAACTGGAAGCAAGTAATCTCCTTGGTGACCCTGACAACTCATGGTTTAGGACCAAGAGTCTGGAAGTGAAATTGCCTCGCAGCTGAATAATTACTAACCAGAAAGGTGCACAAATACAGTTCCCATTAGCTCACCTTAACCCTTTACCGAGTCTGTAATTTTTTTTGAGCCTATAACTCTTTTACCTAATGTAGAGAATTACAGAAGAAATAGAGTTTTGAGGGTGCCTCTCCTAAGAGTGCAACCTGAAAGTGCTTTCAGAGAAATACATTTAAACCATTTATATCCTTATAACATGTGGTGAAAATAGCAGCAGTCCAAAAAAAAAAAAAAATCTGACTTTCTGACCTTGTGTAATTCAAGAGGAAGAGGAAAATATAGGTCACAAACATCACATGATTCAGAAAACTGTGATGCAACCTGAAGATCATTCAGGCATCAGAAGGAAGAGGAAAGGGCTGCTATAAATACCAGCTACCAAGAAAACTAAAAAAGTAAAGCTCAAGATCACCAAAGAGCTTGTCAATCGATTCCCAGGGACCCAAACACACTGCAAGTTCAAACAAGAGAAAGTCTGACTGGTGGCAAGAAGTCAAAGGGACAAACAATGGCAGTTTTTCTTTGGTCTGAAGACAAATATTTGCTGTTTCTTTAAAAGGATAAGGGACTCCTGATAAGCACCTTCCAGCAACCTGAGACTCCGAGGTTTTACTTGGTTCTCTATAAAGAACAAAAGGAGCTAAATCAAACTGAAGCCAGACAGGCCTGTCACTGAGGAGGAAGTGCCAGTGAAGTGTGGTTTTCATTCTTCTTTTTAAAAAGGAGGAAGAAACAAGTTTCCCAATCTGTCCCTTAAACCAGACTGAGACAAAAGGTGCCAAGGATTGTCTTTGTGATGCCATTACAGGCCCCAGCGTCAATTCTCAATCAGCAAAAGCCTCATGGAAATAGAACTGAAAGGCACAACTGGGATACGTGCATAAGGAACACAAATGCCAAGATCCGACCCCATTTCCACCCCACCCCCGCAACACGATTAACACTCTAAAAAGATGGGAAGATAACCACCTTTAATGATTTTCTCTGCTTAAATCTAGGACATAATTATACTTAACAACTAGTAATAAAAATCACCTAGGGAGTATGCCACAGCCCAGTGGGAACTAAGTTGGATTTACGGGTTCCCCTGAAAAATTTATGATCTTATGCCGGCAGTTTTACTCCACCTTCTAGCTATTGTATATGACTTAGGGCAAGTTACTTATTAACCTCGTTGAGACTTAGTTTCCCCTGTGTAAGACAGGAGTCAGTATCTGTTCCATTGGTCGGTTGTTGTCAGGCTCCAAGAATAAAAGGGGCAGAGCATTTCCACTGCTGCTGTTACTGTTGCCATTAGTATTCAGTCCTCTGGGGGTTCACACCCCGGAGACCCCAGGTGCCACAGTTCCTAAGAGGAGCAGATTTGTAAGAAACATCTCCAAGGCAGTTACCAGACAACACAGTAAAGGCACTCAGGAAAATAAAGTATGTTTGTGATCTCTGGGCTACCTGTACATAATAAGTAAAGTGAATTAAAAAACAGAACTGACAACTCAGAGCTGTATCTGCCACCTGGCTAATAATTCAGATTCCAAATCCTCCCTTCCAACAGCATTCATGGGGTGTATTAGACCTGGAAGGGACTTAAAATGGAGTCCAATAACCTCACTTGTCTGAGTAACTGCACCTCTCTCCACCTCACTGTGCCCACGTAAGCAAAATCAAAGAGTCAAATCAGCTATGTGATACCAACACATATTCCATCACATACAGGATTCGGCCCAAGGTTAACTCTTTAAAAGAAAAAAAAAATCAGGCCGGCCAAGCGGTGCATTGGTTAAGTGTTGCCTTGGGTGCGCCAGCTCTGAGCAGTAGGGCCCCAGTTTGGATCCCACACGAAGGCCAGTGACACTGCACCCTCTACAGCTAAGATGGTGAACAACAGCTCCACCTGGAGCTAGGCTGCCAAGAGTCGCCGTGAGCGGCCGTCCAATGGCCGTGAGCGGCCGTCCAATGGCCGGCAAGCGACTGCCTCGCCCGAGAAGAGCGCAATGATGATACTAACATGGGCCAGTGAAGCGATATCCTCCACAACTAAACTGAAGAACAAAAGGACAGCAACTTGTCTGTTTCCCTTCCCCAGTTCCCCAAAGCTGTTCCCCTCCCCCAATTCCCCAATAAAATCTTTAAGAAAAATATTTTAAATACTAAATCTAGTGCCGGCCGAGTGGCGCGGTGGTTGGGCGCTGGCTTGGGATGCCAGTGGCCCCAGTTCGGGTCCCACGTGTGAGGGCCAGTGACACTGCCCTACAAAAATAAAATAAAATAAAATAAAATAAAATAAAATAAATATTAAATCTAGAAGCACTTGCGTAAGTCAAGTTCCCCCAACAACTGGAATATTAACTACAATATGTCAGGCCTTTAATCATTAGAGGCCTAAAAGTGGTTCAGTGGTGCTCTTTAGAAATCCACACGGATAAAACACACAGGGTGTTCTACAACTGGCAGCTTTGTACAGGCATTTTACAGGCATTTTCTACAGGCATTTTCAGGACACTTCAAATGACACCATCTGGGATTCAAGTCCAAAATATGAGCACCACAGCCCAACCTTCCCTGCCTCCATACAGTTCCTGTCTGATTCCTGTAGACTAGAATGAACTCAGAGAGGGGCAGGCATTTGGGGCAAAGCATCACAAATCCAGAAGTGTAAGCAGGTAACATTCTGAAGGTACACACACCTGGAAGCAGGAAAAGTTCAACTATTATCTGAATTGTGTATCTACTGTATACACGCTACTAAAGAATATCGTAGGATGTGCCAAAGTGCTAACTGTGGTTAAATCTAGATAGAGAAATTGTAACTAATGTTTATTTTATTTCTTATCCATAATTTCTAAATAAGAGGTATATGGGCCCTAAATCAGGCTGCCTGAATGAATTCCAGCGCTGTCGTTTTCCTGGTGCCTGAAGGTTTCTCCGTTTCCAGGAATAGTTACTTAACCTCCTATACTTGAGTTTCCTCCTCTATAAAATGTGATGACAGTAGTTCCCCCTTATTTGCAAGGGATATGTTCCAAGACCCCCAGTGGATGTCTAAAACCATGAATAGTAAGTACAGAACCCTACATATGTTTTTATCCTATACCTGCATACCTATGATAAAGTTTAATTTATAAATTAGGCACAGTAAGAGATTAACAACAGTAACTAATAATAAAATTGAACAATTATAACAATATACTGTAACAGTTCTGTGAATGTGGTCTCTCTCTCAAAAGATCTTACTGAACTCTGCTCACACTTCTTGTGATGATGAGAGATGACACAATGCCTACCTGGCGGGATGACACAATGCGTACGTGGTGAGATGCAGTCAGGTGGACTTTTCCATATTTTTGGACTGCAGTTGCCCATCGGTAGCTGAAACCACCGTTGGCGAAAGCGCGGGTATGGGGGGTGGGGGGGCTAGTACTGACAGTATGTCTATGACCAGGCTACCACAAAGATGAAAAGATCACTGTTTATTAATCCAAACACTGGAGTAGCATCTTAATTTCATTCTGTAATGAAGAATTAAAATTAAAATGCCAATAAGAAAAATAAATTTTAGGGCACAAAGTCCTGTAAACAACCAGACAAATTAAATTTAAGACAAATTCTTCTAGGTGAAATGAGGCTATCCACTGCAGAAGTCTCCAAATCACTTCATATAAAAGATCTTACCTTTGTTAACTTAAAAAAATAATAATAGGGCCGGCCGAGTGGCGCATTGGTTAAGCGCTGGTTTTGGGATGCCAGCGGCCCCGGTTCGGATCCCACATGAGGGCCAGTGACACTGCCCTCTACAGCTAACAACAGCTCCACCTAGAGCTGGGCTGTGCGAGCCCCGGTGATGGTGTGGGCTGCAGCCCCTGCTGCAGTGGGCTGCCATAGGCTACAGTGGCCCGCAGCCAGCGTGAGCGGCTGGCAGCCAAGCGTGAGCTGCCAATAGCCGCGGTGAGCGACATCCAGAGGCCAGCGACCAATCTGCCTCATCTGGGAAGAGCGCAATGACGATACCAACAGTGAAGCAACATCCTCCGCAACTAAACTGAAGAACAAAAAGATAGCAACTTATCTGTTCCCCTTCCCCGATTCCCCAACGCTGTTCCCCTCCGCCAATTTCCCAATAAAATCTTTAAAAAAAAAAAATAATAATAATAATAATAATAAAACCACAAGATAATGGTTACAACTATAATAACTAACACTTTTATAATGCTGTGCATGCTCCAGGCTCTGTTCTTAACGCTTTATATAAAGTTACTCATTGACAACCCTCACTGTCACCCCATAAGGCACATGAGATGGCAAGAGACCAAGTCACACTGTCAGGGGTAGATTCAGGATTCAAACTCAGGCAGTCTGACTCCGGAGTCTTGATACTCAATTACGACACAAAACTCCCCAAGACCAGAAATAAACCCCCTAGACTGTTTATCTCCTACTTCATATACTAGTCTCATGGATTAGGCACTCAAATCAATGCTTCACTGTCTTACAATAACTACTGGAAATCTGCTTGCTTTATATTTTTAATGTTCATTTCATTAAAGGTAAAGAAATTTTAAAATGATGCTGAGGAACCATGAAAAAAATTCTCACTCCCTTCTTTACTGCAATTCATTTACATAGTTTTTGAGAGAAAAAGGGATTTCAAAACCTTTGACCAGAAATCACTCTAAATTTGATAAAACACCAAATGAAACTACATCATGAAATTCAGCTACTATGTCTTTATCCTACAAAACGACCAACTCCATCAAAGTAAGAAAAATTATCTATCAGGAAATAAAGATATATGCCACAGTACACTTACTTTTGTCTGGCAACTAGGATAGAACATAAATCTTAAAAAATATAATTAACAGAGGATGTGATTTGTACATGCTATGTCAAACCTGGGCATATCCTTTTGTCAAACATGAAACACACCTGAGAAAAGAAGAGGCTTCATGTGCGGTCGCATGCCGACCCTTTCTCATTCACGTGGCAGACACCTCCCCACACTGCCAGAACTAGTCCCAAATCAGGATTCTCCATAACTTAGTTTACCTGCCTGTGCTGGATTCCCTCCAAAGACAGCCGCCATCAATCCCTTCCTACCCTACCTACACCCATGCTGCTCCACCCATCAAGGGATGAGAACATATTTCTCTTCCTTTGAATCTGGGCTGACCGCGTGACTTGTTTTGACCACAGAATGTGGCAGAAGCAATGATGTGCCAGTTCCAGGCCTGGCCAGCTTCCATTTTCACTCTTGTAAGCCAGCCACCAAGCTGAAAAGAACTTCAGGATGTCCTGCTGGCAAAGCAACCAGGTAGAGAGGTCCTGGATGATAAGATACCACTTAGGGAGACAGAGGCCACATAGAAGATTATCAAGATGCCAGAACAATGACTTAAAACCCTATTGAACCCTCTAACCCAGCCCGGCCACCGGACTAATGAGTAACCCCAACTGATGCAACACAGGGCAGAAGAATCATGCAGAAGAGCCCTGTCCAAATTCCTAACCCTGGAATTCAAGATTGTGAGAATAATAAACCATTATTGTTTTAAGCCACAAATTTTGAGGTGGTGTGATACTGTGATTTATCAGAAGAGATGCATATTTGATCTTCTTTCCCGTTCCAGGCCCAGAGCTCCTAAAACCCTTGGAACTTCCTGAGTATGGGAGTCATTCATTAGAAGCCTCCTTTGACTTTATACTAATGAAGTGACTTAGGGTGGTGCCCCCAGATAGTCTCAGGAAGGAAGTGGTCACAGAAACAAGAGATTTGAGGGTTGGAACTTTCAGGCCCAACCACTGACCTCTGGGAAGGGGGAGCGGGTGGTAGAGCGCCTACAGATTAAGCTCTAAAAACTCTTGAACAAGTTTTGATGAGCTTTCCAGGTTGTTAAACACACCCTCAAGCCAGGAGGGTGATGTACCCACCCTGCTACCATAGGGACAGAAGCTCCTGGGCCTGGGTCCCATCAGGATCTTGCCCCGATGTAGCTCTTTATCTGGCTGCTCATCTGTGTCCTTTATAATAAACTGGACATCGGAAGTAAATGTTTCAGTACTGTGATCTGCTCTAGCAAATTGATGGAACCCAAGGAGGGAGTCATGGGAACTTCCCATCTATCTTGGGTCAATCGGAAGCACAGGTGACAACTTGAACTTACGACTGGCATCAGAAGTTGAGGGGGGTGCAGCTCTGTGGAACTGAGCCCTTAAACCTGTGGGATCTGACGCTATCTCCATAGTGTCTGAACTGTGTTAAACTGGAGGACACCCTGTCAGAATGTGCTGACAACTGAAGAAATGCTTAGTGAGACTGGAAAAAAAACACATTAGAGGTGGTTTTTGTACAGCGAAATCCCTTCTTAGGACTCTTTCTTCCTCACTAAGACTATAAGCTCTTTGAAGGCAAAATCCATGTCTGTCAGAGTCCCAGTACCTAGCACAATACCTAGCACAGACTAGAATGAATAAATAGAATATGTACATCTATCCAGTTATAAGGAAAATCCAAAACAAATCCCAAACTGTCATACATCTAGATAAAAAAAAAAAAAAGGTGGTCAGTTATGGGGTGGTGTTAATGAGTTCAAGGTTATAAATTCAATTTCTACAAGTCAAATGTCTCTAAAATGAGAAAACTGTACCATTGCTAAACTAATCTTAACCAGTCTTTTCATTATGCACATGTCATTAATCACGAGAAAGCCAGGCAACAGAATGTGCACCCAGCAAATCCATCCCCACCACTGCTACAAGGGGGGAAAGAACTAAAAAAATACCTCAGAGATGACAGCATGACTTTTTATCCTCATATTTGAAACACAGAATGTTTAGAACAAAGTACAGAGGCAGGGGATATATTCCCAGAGCCAGGGTGAGAATAGTATGGGATATTACATTTTTCAGCTTGAGAATGCAGATATAAATGTGATGTGATTTAATGGGTAAGATAAGACTAAGAAGAAGCTCCAAAGACCAATTTTTTTACCAATGAGTCATTATATGATCTTGGACAAATCACATTCTTGCTGAATTTCAAGTTTTCCTCCATCTATGAACTGAAAATCATACCCTCTTGCTACCTTAAAGGAATAATGTCCTTGGAATATCTTAGAAGAAATGGGTTGCAAAAAATTAAGGCAGGAGTACTACTTTTTGAAGTAAAAGCCAAGTGAGGAAGCAACAATAACCAAAGCACACAATAAATGGGCATTTGTGCACAGAAGTGTGGCACCTACAGTGCTGAGAGCGCGCCAAGGGCCTATGAGGCAAAATCACAGAGTTGCTCTAATTAATCACCTGACAGATTGAAAGCAAATAATTGGATAGAATCAAAACCAATACAGTCAAAATTGTACACAGTCCCTTTATAAGAAGCCAAAAGCCCAGAAATAAAATGTTTATAAACAGAACCTGTACCTCTACTGCATTTATGTTCAGAATTACAAATACTCTAAAATACAACTGGTCTCCATCTAGAAGGTCAGGCTAAGAGATAATAATGAATCAGGGCCAGCCAAGTGGCGCGGTGGTTGAGAGCTAGCTGGCTTGGGATGCCAGCAGCCCCGGTTCGGATCCCACATATGTGAAGGCCAGTGACACTGCCCTTAAAAAAAAACAAAAAACAAACAAACAATGAATCATATACCTGGTACAAAGACTGTCAGCTCAAATTTACCAAGAGGTAAGGAAACAATGCAACCTCTTTGTTCTCATATCCACTGCCATCCCCAATGTTCACAGATATAGAGGGTGCAACAAAATGTATATACATTTTAAGGAAAACGCTGTATTAAAATTGTAATAATATATACCGATAACAAAAGATGAATACAAGTCACGTGTATACATTCTTTTGACGCCCCCGGTATAAACTACAGGGCACATCACAAATAGGCTAACAACTTTACAAAATGCTTTGACAACACAAAACTAAATGAACTCTAATGACTGTTATTACAAAGGGGAAGAGCCCCAGCTTTTCTGCTAGAGTTTGCTTACTAGGGCTTCCTAAAGTAACTCACAATTATATAACCCAATATCCAAAACACAGTGAAGTTTGTGTTCAAAAACAAAGTGGGATCAAAACTACAAACAGAAAGCCACTAAGTCCCAAATCTGAGACAGACAATCTTCCTTACTCCCACGTACCTCAGAAGGATGAAGAAAAAAGAAAGGCCATTTTATCGGCCAACTATTCTGGGGTAACCAGTGTGTGGGGGACACAAGCACCCCTGAAAACTAATGAAGAACAGGAGGAAACCACTGAACACAGAAGAAAATGAAGCTCCAGTTTTGAGTCCCGAGCTATTGACAAAATCAGTAAGACCAGAAGGAAGGCTACCCTTCAGTGCACAAAAATGGCAAGCGATTTTCTATTAGCAAGCAAAGGAAAAGGGGAGCTTTTGATGGAAGAAATTTCAGAGGCAAAAACAGTTTAACCCCAGAAGTGGGAACAGACCCCAACTGCCTCAGGCAGGCAGGCCTAATGACTTCTGCAACAAATGTTACCTTTCATCCACCAACAGCGTTTAGGCGGCTGACTTGGAGCCAAATCACTAAGGATCACATCTTTCTGTTTTCTACACAGTCTGGGAAAAAGGGAGTCCAACTCGCCTCCCTGGAGCACCACATTGTTCCCAACAGTTCTTGGAAACCCCAGGAGCCACAGCAACAGCTCTGTAAAAAGTTTTGAGGACATTAACCCAGGAACACTCACAAGCCTCAGGACAGATGAAATTACTCACCAGACAAACAACAACACCTGGAAGAGGTTAAGAAATTCTCAAGATGAGTCAGTAGCCCAGGCAGGATTTGAATTCAGGCTTTTCCTTCAGATACTCTCCAAGCTTGACTACCAGTCCTTGGCTCAGCAGATACTGTGTTCAGTGTTCTCCAATGTTAAGAGTCAGCCCAGGTCAGGTTCTTGGCTGACTAGAATAGGGAAAGGAAAAATTTCCCTCAAGGCTTCAGGGAAAGAAGTCAAATTATTAAATGCAGAGCTCTTATGCAAAAAGTCCAGATGCCCCTCTACCTGGCCAATCACATTTCTCAGCCAATCAAAATAAGACACTGGATTTAAGAACCTAGCCATTTAAGTTCTGACTAGTTGCTGAATTCCAGCTCCCCACCCCCAAAAACATTTAAGGAGAGGTGAAGGATGCAAAAGCAATGATAGACAGCCAACCAGTGTTTACTGAACATCTACTATGTACTCAGCACTATTGTAGGCACTGAGGATACTGCAGTGAAGAACATTCCTGCCCTCAAGAAGCTTATGTGATTATTTATGCTATTAAAAATTGATACTTTCAAGTACTGGTAACTGCTAGAAGAAAACATGGAAAATAATGCTTTCGGGGGAAGCAGATTAAAGAAAGAAAACCAATAGTTTAGGATCACTTTCTATTTTTCTATGACTATGAGCCAGAGAATATATGAATAACCCAGGAGAAACTTTAAAATATTTTCATGCAAATTAGTACTACAATAAATAGAATCCAACATTACTTCCTATATTTAAATAATTACATATAAGACTAAATTCGAAACAGCACTCAAAGGATCCTTACCTCAAAAATAATAGCAATCTTAAAATCTTTAAGTACATGGCAGAAAAATCCCAATTATTTATCCAGTTATCCACCAACTGATAAAGACCAGGGGCAAACTATAACACATATTTAAAGTAGTATTTTTATCGAATATTCATTGAACATTTGATACACACCTGGCAGTTCTAAGCAATTTTTCACACAATACCTTGTTATTTCTAATAATGACACTATGAAGATAGGAACTATCATTACCCCATTTCACAAATCACAAAACTGAGGCTTAGAGAGGTTAAATGATTTGCCCTCATAGAAGAGTCACATCAGTTGCCAAAGTGTAAGCACTAACCACTATACCCACTACTTCTATAAACAGGCATTAAACTCAGATACAGAAAAAAACTCTTTTCGTGTCTTCACACCTAGAAGGTCATAATTATAAAGAGTTGATTCAAGAGACAGAGAGAAGGAGAATGAATAAATCCAAATGAGTTTGAGTCAGAACACAATGACTCATGCTATATACCCTTAGGGAAATTCCAAGACATCCATGCCTCAACCTACCTATCTACAAAGGAGCTAACTTCACCAGAGCTAACTATTACTTGCTTCCTAGTGGGTTGTGTTAATTAATATCTGTAATATATACACAGATCATCTGATGAAAGAGACAAGGAAAACTATACATTATTATTGCTTTGATGCTAGAGCAAAGCATCAGAAATCAAGGTTAATAAGTTACCAAGAGAGTACACCAAGAATGTAGGGTTTGAGAACTTTCAAAAGGAACCATATAATTAGGATTTTCTTAATTTAAAAAAGCAATACAAACCAGATGATCCAGCAATTGAACTTCTGAGCATTTATCCCAAAGAAATATTTAAACTTACATTCACACAAAAATGTGTACACAAATGTTCTCAGCAGCTTTATTCATAATAGCCAAGAACAAAAAAAAACTCAGATGTTCTTCAATGGGCAAATGATTAAACTGTGGAACATCCAATCCACATGTGGTGCATGGAATACTACTTAGCAATTAAAAAGAAAGAAAGCAAGGGGCGGGGGCCGGCCGAGTGGCACGGTGGTTAAGCGCTGGCTTGGGAAGCCAGCAGCCCCAGTTCGGGTCCCACACGTGAGGGCCAGAGACACTGCCCTCAAAAAAAAGAATGAAAGAAAGAAAGAAAGAGGGCCGGCCGAGTGGCTCTTTGGTTAAGAGTTGGCTTGGGAGCCCAAGCTCTGAGCAGCAGGGCCCCAGTTCAGATCCCACACAGGCCAGTGAAGCTACAACCTCTACAGCTAAGATGGTGAACAACAGCTCCACCTGGAGCTGGGCTGCTGTGAGTGGCTGGCGATGGCGTAGGCTGCAGTGGGGCTGCAGGGGGCTGCCGTGAGATACCATGAGTGGCTGGCAGCCAATGTGAGCCGCCGGCAGCCAGCATGAGCTGATGTGAGAGGCCATCCAATGGCCGGCAAGCGACTGCCTCCGCCAGGAAGAGCGCAATGACAACACCAACATGGGCCAGTGAAGCAACGTCCTGCACAACTAGACTGAAGAACAGATGGACAGCAACTTGTCTGGTTTCCTTCCCCAGTTCCCCAATGCTGTTGCCCTCCCCAATTCCCCAATAAAATCTTAAAAAAAAAAGAAAGGAAGTATTCTTGAATGTCAACTATAATTGAAACATCTTTAAAAAAAAAAGGGGGGGGGGGCCGAGTGGCGCGGTGGTTAAGCGCTGGCTTAAGAAGCCATCAGCCCCGGTTCGGGTCCCACATATGAGGGCCAGTGACACTGCCCTCACACAAAAAAAATAAAAAAATTAAAATTAAAATTAAAAAAAAAAAAAGGAACTACTGATATGTGCGACTTGGATGACTCTCCAGGGAATTATACTGAAGGAAAACGACCAATCCAAAAGGTTACATACTATATGATTCTACGTATTTACTTAACATTCTTGAAATAACAAAGGGAGACAGATTAGTGGATGCCAGAGATTACAGATAGGACTGGGGGAGTGGAAGATAGGCCACGTTCCCGTGGCTATTTCCCCTTGATTCTCTGCCCAAAGCTTTATTGCAACTTTATCCACTGCTCTGTCAGATCATTATGATTTGGGGGTGGGAGTGTCTGTATAAAAGGGCACCAGGGGCTGCCGAGTGGCTCAGTTGGTTAAGAGCTTGCTCATGAGCAACAGCAGTTCAATGCCCAGCCCGAGCTGAGCTGCTGCTAAGCTGCCAACAGGTGACAGGATGGCTCAGCTGGAAAAAAAAAAGGGGGGGGGGGCGCGGCACCAGGAGAGTGGTCCTTGTGGTGATAGTATCTTGTATCTGGACTGTAGCAATGGCAATATCCTTGTTGTGGTAGAGTGCTATAGATTTGTAAAATGTTATCATTGGGGGAAACTGGGTAAAGACAGGGCACACAGATCTCTCTAGTATTTCTTGGGAATTACATTTAAATCTACAATTAACTCAAAATCAAAAATTTAATTTAAAAAAAGGTAACACGTGCTCCTTATAACAAGTAAGGCAGCCTGTGGTCAATCTCTCTTCCAAGCCTTCTCCCATTCCCGCCCACTTGAGATATACATGCAAACTGACTGCTCATATAAACATGCATGCATGTAAGTTTTTGTTTTCTGTATCAAAAATGGGACCATATATACTACACATTACCCTGCAGCCTACCTTCTTCACCTATTATCACTATCAGAGAGCACTCCTTCTTCACCTATTATCACTATCAGAGAGCACTAAATACACACACACACACACACACACACACACATCTTTAAGCCCCCAGCAGGATGGTGGGCACAGAATATTTCCCGACTGGGACAAATGTTTACCATGCTAATGTACAAAAGCTGAGTCAGACATAGTCAGTGAGAGTAAAAGAGTATAATACAGAAATAACATTCTAGGGGCCAGCTGAGTGGCTCAGCTGGTTAACAGTTGGCTTAAGAGCGTGAGCTCTGAGCAACAGGCCCCCCAGTTCGATTCCCACATGGGCCAGTGATGCTGCGCCCAAGCTGAGCTGCCAACAGGTGGCAGGATGGCTCAACTGGTGGAACAACAAGATTGCCTATTCAATGGTGGGCTATGCCCACCAGCAACTAAGACCGAACTTGGCACCTTGAGCTGAGCTGCTAGGTGCCTCATTAGCATAGTAGGTAGTGTGTCAGTCTCATAAGAGCTGAGCTGCCGCCCAGATGGTTCAGTGGATAGGGCATGCACTATTAACAAAAAGGCTGCAGGGTTCGACTCCTCCATGGGATGGTGGCTACGCCCACCCGCAACTAAGACTGAACTCAGCACCTTGAGCTTAGAGGCCACGAGCTGCTGACAGGAAGCCAGATGGCGACTGGCGCCCTCCACAACAAAGACTGAAGAACAACTTGGCTGGTGCCCTTCCCCAATTCCCCAACACTGTTCCCCTCCCCCAATTCCCCAATAAAGTCTTAAAAAAAAAAAAAAAAGTAACATTCTAAAGAGATCTCAAAAAAACAAGGTCTTCAGCAGGTATTCTAGGATCCTATCCCCTTCTATGACTCCTCCATGGAACTGTCCTATAGGCCTACAGAGGAAGAAATTCTAAATGATTTCTTTTCAGTAGAAAATTCCAAGAGAGGATAATGCTCCCACGTATTCAAGCCATAGCAAACAAACCAGTGAAAATATATTCCTCCTTTAAGCAGAAGTGCAAATGGTATTACTGGTAATTTTTTACATATCTATTTGTAATAATACTACTATCACTATTAAGTGCTAATGTTTTACGAGTATATCCTCTCTCTAAAGCTCCCTCCTACTCTATTCCCATTTTACAAACAAACCTGACTCAATGTGATATTCCTTGCCCATGATCAAACAGCCAGTAAGTGGTAAAGTTGGCATTCAAAGATATAAAACTAGTGCCTTTTCCACTTTATCAGGTTTTTCTATATTATCATATGCCAACAGACAAGATTCAATAAATTTTTTTTTTTATTTTTTTTTTTAGCTGAGCCTTCCTGCCACCTGTTGGCAGCTCAATGGCAACTCAGCTCGGGCTGGCCTTGAACCGCTGTTGCTCAGAGCTCAGCTTGCACTCTTGAGCGAGCTCTTAACCAACTGAGCCATTCGGCTGGCCCAAGATTCAATAAATTTAACAAGTGTATTTAGGTAGAAGCCATTTGGTAAATATGTCTGCTGACTTTGATTCCAACTTTTTTTTCCATTTAGCATATTTTGGGGGCACTATACTCTGTGCCAGGCCCTATTGTAGGTGACGGAGATGAAATAAATAAATAAATAAATAAATAGAAAAGGACTGCAACCTCAATTAGTTTTCAGTCTAGTGGGGAGACTGCAACTGTAGTACTGAAATGTGGCAACTGTTACCCTCAAGAAAGTACAAAGTGCTACGGGTTTGAAGAATCCAGCCATCCTCCCAAAAGCAAATGAAACTCTCTCACATCAGCTTCCCCTTACAATTGTTTTTAGTTTCAATTCTGCTCTGATATTCTACAAGTCACAGGTTTCTCGTCTTGATCCTGGGGGAAATGGTCGGCAATGTCCTTCTATATAAAACACGGCCCTGGACATGCCCATTAAGTGTGAACAGAAGCTTGCCAGCTCAAATCGCCATTAGACTCCTTCACCAAAAACAAACCTGTGATTTTTTGAAATTTTGGCAATTTAAATAAAGTATCTTTAACCTTTCTGGTCAAATCATGGATGTACAGAATTCAAAGTGACTTAGACCTCATTTTGAACATAAGATCTTAAAAGGCTAAATTCACTTATTGTTACAAGACTCACCAAATGAAGCTCTGAGACACAAGCCTAAGTCTCTCAACTCATTGTATGGGCTTCTTTCTACAAATGCTTCTTTAAGTCCAATGAAAATGAACTGAATTAAATTCAAGTTTTCTCATTTTGTCAATGATATATGCATCCATAACTAATCATGTTCAATTTAAAAACTAACTTTAAACTGCCACATAAAGAGATAACTTTATCAGAAGCAAACATGCTGAGCACCCATCACGGGCACACACAGAGGTGAAGGACTGCCTATCCTTGGCATGGCAGAAGCTCTTCAGGCATTTGGGAGCTATTCTAGGATCCCTCCCTACCTAGGGAGAGAAACGTCAATACACTCAAAACACTGCCATCAACATCACCATCTTAGCAATAGCTAGTACTCTGGGGTGTCTACTATGAGTCAGGCACTTTCCATGTTATTTCTGATCTTTACTGCTCTCGAATGATAGGTGTTATCACCCTGTTGTGTATTGGTGCACACCAGTTTTAAAGTATCCCCAAATCCCACAGCTACCCAGGGGCGGGGCTAGAAATTCAACTCTTAGAATTCATGCCCTTTTGCTCCCTATGGACAGAATAACTGCACTGCACATGTGGCTGTGACATCAAGTCACTTCAAGCTCTGACATAATTTCATGACTGGCAGTGATATAATTTAGCTATGTTTTCAATCTTCAGGTTGTTTTAACTAATTTTCTTTCAGGACTCCTCAGTGGTTGGTCTTCCAGGTTTATTTTCCATCTTCTTTAAGAAGTAAATCCTTTTTCCAAATGAAATCTTACGTGAAAAACTAAAATACGTAACAGATCAAAGTTGAGCTGCTCCGGTTGAAGCAGAGTGGTAGAACCAAAGCTCTTTCTGACTCTCACACTACCCCTCAGCACCTTCAAAGGACACAGTTTGACAAAAACTCTGCCTTTTCTGGGCCAGCCAAGTGGATCAGTTGGTTAAGAGTTGGCTTAAAAGCACAGGCTCTGAGCAACAAGGCCACCAGTTTGATTCCCACGTGGGCCAGTGATGCTGCCCCCGAGCTGACCTGTTGCCGAGTTGCCAGTAGGTGGCAGGATGGCTCAGCTGGTGTAACAACAAGATTGCCTGTTCGATGGTGGCTATGCCCACCCGAAACTAGGACTGAACTCGGCACCTTGAGCTGAGCTGCCGCCCAGATGGCTCAGTGGATAGAGCGTGTGCTCTTAACAACAAGGCTGCTGTTTCGACTCCCGCATGGGATGGTGGCTACACCCACTCGTAACTAAGAGTGAACTCAGCACCTTGAGCTTAGAGGCCACAAGCTGCCAACGGGAAGCCCAATGGCGACTGGCGCCCTCCACAACGAAGATTGAAGAACAACTACTTGGCTGGTCCCCTTTCCCAATTCCCCAATAAAATCTTTAAAAAAAAAAAGACTCTGCCTTTTCCATCTCAGCTTCACCATTCACCATTTATATAACCTTTGGCAAGAAAAGGCAAAGCTTTTTTTCTTTACAATAAAGATACCACCATCTGCCTTATATTTTTGTAATGCATATTACATGGAGGAACACACATAAAATTCCCAGCACACGCAAATATTCAAAAGTTGGCTCCCCTCTCTTTCATCCTGCGGAGTTAACCATTGCTGCCAACTCAAGAGAGCTCAATACATATATCTGATGATATTTTCAGTAGCACAAAAGTGAACAAGTAAATGCTCCCCTAGCTCAACTAAAATAAACAAACCTAATAAATCCTTCATTAAGGGTGCCAATGATAATACCCCCCCACCCAGCTTAGCTTCCCAATCAATGACCCATGGACCTCAAAGCACGATTCTGATGAGACAAGCGATCCCTTATGAGGTAGATCCTAAGTGTCAGGTGAATGAGTTAATGTTCTGAGCACCTCAACATTGGCATTTTCTGAGCAAAGCATTTAAACTAGTAACTTAGTATTGCATTTAATGAGTACTTCCATGATCATATTCTACAACAAAATCTAATGTTCACTTGCTTATCTTCTGGGCTTCTATGTCTCCAGGCACCACAAACCAAAAATACATTTATGTCATGCGCACCTTCACCTAAGCAATTTTAACCTGACCCTTCCTAAACTAGTCATCAAGAATCTATTACCTTAGTCTGTTATTGAAAATGTGTTCCCTGTTCTACATGTATAACAGGAAACCAAATCAATTTTTATAGGAAAGAGATTCTCAGTCCGAATGTAAACCCAGCCAACAACTCTCAAATCACATCCTCTGTGGAGCTATCAATGTTGGCTTTGATCCCCATGGTTTATGAAGAAAATCAGAACAATAATACACCATACAGCCATGAAGACTCATTTAGGATAAATAACACATCCCAAGCATAAGATTCAGAATGCTAATATTCTATTTTACCAGGAGACCTTGAGCAATTCACCGACTCTCTATTAATTTTTTCTTCATAAGGAAAATGAAAATATACTCATAAAAATGCCAGAAATGCTGTTTTGATTATCCATCAAACAACTATGTTCTGGGGTTACCAGGGACCTCAGCAAGTCATCTTTGTCATCATCTTCACTTCTTAACAAGCCCAAACCTAAATCATCCTATAAAGATAGTCACTAAGTCTTTGGGGAAGATGTTTCACAAGCTCCCTTGGTAACATTCCAGTATCTTGTAGTCAGGAAGTTCTAATTTGTAATCTATATCCCTTCTGTTGCAATTAAAACATATTCCCTCTTGTCTTGTCCTCCATGGAAAGAGAACATCTGCTTAACACCACCTGAACAATATCCCTTCAAGAGATTATAAAATATGGGAAGCCCATTTCAAACAGCTTCATGTAAATGCAACATGGCTTTAAACGGGTCACCTCAGACAAAGAATATGATTAAGAGTCTTAATTTCCCAGTTCTATCATTGACTTGCTCTGATGATAGGAAGTTAAAATGATGCAGATGTTGTACCTCAATTATCCCACCAGTAAAATGAAAATAATAAAAACAGAGTGTTAGAAGAACTCAGTTCCTCAAAAAATTAAACATACAGGAAAGAGAGTCTCAATCCCAATGTAAGCCCAGAGAACACTCTCAAATCACACACACTCTATGGCCCTGCAATTCCATTCATAAGTATACACCACAACTGAAAACAAGTCCATGCACATGCATGTTTGCAGTAGCACTATTGACAACATTCAAAAGGGGGAAATAATCCAATGTTTATGGTTGAATGGATAAACAATTTATGATATATACATACACAAAAGGTTATATATTATATGATTCCATTATATGAAATATCCAGAATAGATCAATCCATAAAGACAGCATGCAGATTGCTGGTTTCCAGGGGCTGGCAGAGAGGGGAAATGAAAAAAAAACCTGCTTAATTAGAAAGAGGGTTTACTTTATTTATTTATTTTCTTTTTTCAGAGGGCAGTGTCATTGGCCCTCATATGTGGGATCCGAACTGGGGCCACTGGAGTGAATCCCAAGCCAGCTCTTAACCACTGCGCCACTCGGCCGGCCCAAGAGGGTTTACTTTTGAATAATGGAAACATTTTGGAATTAAATAGAGACGGCAGTTGCACAACTCTGTGAGTGTAATAAGTGCCAGTGAACTGTTCACTCTAAAGTGGTTAATTTTGTATTATGTGGCTCTTACTTCAATCATTTAAAAAAAAAAATGATAGGAGAGCTAACGGGGGCAATATCCATAAAAAGCTTAGCCTTCCTAGGAAAGTCATCATATAAAATTTTAGGTAGACTGGTAGCCAAAATGTTTAATATTATTTAAATGAAGTCAATGAGACTCTAAGCAAAGACTATGTAAATGGGAAACAAAACAGGAATCAAAATAAAGTCTATAGTCGCAATTATATAGTATTCTGTATGGAAATAAGAGCTAATAAATAAGTGACTGAATAGAGATAAATAAAATAAATAATCAAGCATATCAATAGCAACAATAACCATAGGAAAGCGGTAAGAAAAAACAAAGGTAAAGAATGAATTCTGAAATCCAATAATACCAAAATACAAAGACCCATTAGGTAGGAAGAATAGTAAAGTTGAAAAATACATAAATCCTTAAACTCCAAGGCCACATATAAATCGCACGAGAATCATTCTTGCAAATATCCTCACTCCCTCGCTCCGTTCTCCTTCAGTACAACCTCCAGACAAGACACCAAGGTTAAGCAGCCAAGCACACAAAAACAGAAAAGGTACTCTTCCTATCTTCACTCTTGAGCGAGCTCTTAACCAACTGAGCCACTTGGCCAGCCCTGAGTATTATTTCTTATGGGATGACAGACATACTAATATCAAAGCACACAGGCCACCTCCACTTCCTCCCTCCTCACTTCTTAAACCCAATTCAATACAGCATAGGGCCTTACATTCCTCCAACATTGTCCTTCCTATAGTCATCAATGATCTCTGTGTTGCTAAAATAACAAAACACAGGCGATCACGTCCATCTTGAAACATGCTTCTCTCCACTTCTGAGATTTTTCTCTTAAACTCCTTGGAGCTGGCTGGGTCGTGAGCATTCCTCTCTTCCTAGTCTATACATATCCTTCCCCTGGGTAATCGCACCCATTTTCCTTGGCTGTAAATACCTCCGATCTACCAAGAGCATCCAGATTTATTTCCAGCCCCATGTTTGAGCATTAGCTCAAAGGCTGCTTACTTGTCTTCACAGGCATCTCACACTTAACATGACTAAAATCGAGGTCTTCATTCCACTCCCCAAATCTAGTCAAAAATGTTTCCATCTCAGAATTGGCAACTTCATCTACCCAGATGCTCACGCCAGAAACCTGGGAGTCATACTTGACACCCCCCTCTTCCCACATATCCAATCCATCATTAGATCTTGCCTGTCCTGATTCTGAAATATCTACTGGATTTTTCTACTTTCCTCCCCCTCCACTGCCTAGAGCCTAATCCAAACTATCATCTTGTGCCTGGACCACTATAACACATCCTAACTATGACAGTTTCCCCATTTTTTTCTCTGTTCAAATTTTCCACGATTTTTAAATTGTTTTCCAAAAATTTCCACAATGTAGCCAGAGTAATCTTTGAAAATCATGTACTAGGTCACAACACTCATTCGTAAAACCTTCAAAAGCTTCCAATCATACTTAGAAAAAAACATCCAAATCCTTGACACAGTCCTATCCACTTCCTCCCCACTACTCACTGTTCCAGCCACAACCATCTCCTTTCCGTTTCTCAAATGGGCCAAGTGCCTTCACACCCCAAGGCTTTCCTAAATGCTGTTCCCTTTACCTTCCCTTTTCATCCTTCGAGTCTCTGCTTAAATATCACTTCTTCTGAGAAACCTCCCCAAAGCTCCCATTTAATATAGGTTCCCCTACAATTTCTTTTTCACTCTTCCATGGTGGGACTTATAATTGCACTGTGCAATTATACATTTATAATTACTTTACATTTATTGGTGTATTTTTTGTTTACTGATTCTCTCTCCCCTCTGAACTATAATGGCTAGAAGAACAGGGACAACATCTATTTTTTTCACTCTAGCCTTAGTATAGTGGCTGTAGTTCAGAAAGTTTAGAATTGTTTAAAGTAGTTTAGGTCCGGCCGAGTGGCGCATTGGTTAAGAGTTGGCTTGGGATGCCAGCTCTGAGCATCAGGGCCCTGGTTCGGATCCCACATGGGCCAGTGATGCTGCGCCCTCTACAGCTAAGTTGGTGAACAACAGCTCGACCTGGAGCTGGGCTGCTGTGAGTCACCAATGATGGGCGTAGGCTGCAGCGGGGCTAACCAGCAGTTAGTTAGGTGGCATGCGCTTTCATGAGCTACCATGAGCAGCCGTGAGCAACCATCCAATGGCCGGCGGGTGACTGCCTCACCTGGGAAGAGTGCAATGATGATACCAACATGGGCCAGTAAAGCGACGTCCTCCACAACTAGACTGAAGAACAAAAGGACAGCAACTTGTCTGTTCCCCTTCCCCGATTCCCCAATAAAATCTTTAAAAAAATAAAGTAGTTTAGAATCAGTATAATTTAGGGATTAAGAACAACAGACTATTGGGCCGGCCAAGTGGCGCGATGATTAAGAGCTGGCCTGGGACACCAATGGCGTCAGTTCGGGTCCCACATACGAGGGCCAGTGACACTGCCCTCAAAAAAAAAAAAAAAACAACAAGAGACTATGGAGCCAGGCTGCTTAGATTCAAATTCTGGTTTGGCCACTTGCTTACTAGCTCTACAACTTTGGGCAAAATGCTTAACATTTCTGTGCCACAATTTCCACACATATAAAATGGGGATAATAAAAGTAACTGCACCATTTGTTATGAGAATGAAAAGAATGACACAAAGCACTTAGTACAGTACCTGGCACAAAGCACTTCAATAAGCACAGTTCTGATCAGTTCTCAAGGTAGTCTCACTACCTCCACAGAGGTAGACATAAACATTTACTGAATGAAAGAATGAATGAATGAAAAAAAACAGACTCCGCTATAATCATTAAATAGGTTTTTTTTTAAATGATAAAGCAGGGATATTAGGGCCGGCCCAAGTGGCTCGGTTGGTTACCAGCTCACTCAAGAGTGCGAGCTCTGAGCAACAGGATCGCCAGTTCGATTCCGGCCAGAGCTGAGCTGCCACTGAGCTGCCAACAGGTGGCAGGATAGCTCAGCTTAAAAAAAAAAAAGGCAGGAATATTATAGAGATTTGAAGAGGAAAACAAACAGTTCAGGTGGAAACTGAAGCAACCCACAACTTATAATGGCATAAAGGAAGAGTAATAAAAAACTAACTCTACTGGGTTCTTAGTTTTGACCACTATGAAAAAAATATGTCCACTCTTCCAAAAGCTTACCCAAGATGATCTGTTAGCTTTGACTTTTCCCTAGACATCATTCTTTTCCATGCCTTTAATCAACTTCAAAATCCTTCAAGCACCAATAGCAGTTCAAATAGATGGTAAATCACAGTTAAAATAGATGGTAAAATTCAGGTGCTAACATTTTCTACCTGTTTTGCAAAGAAATGTTCTTCTGTTCTTAAAATAGCTCTGGCCTGTTTTACTACATATATTACAAAAGCCTCAAAATTTTACCATCTATCTTACACTTGGAACTCTCGGACACTGTTGCTTTCTAGGTTTCTCTTTCCCAGTAAGAACTCATCCTCTTTAATGTGAAGGGCACTGAGGGGAAGGCGGGGCAAATCTGCTACTTTAACTTCCTATTTCCTATTTAAGTTTTCTCTAAAGACCCTAATCTTCAATCTAAGCATCACTATTAGCATCACTATAATTTGTTCTCCTTTTGAAGACCATGTAATCTTTATCTTGTAATAATAATATTGAAAATGATAACAGCTGACATATACAGTGCCATTTGCTGTTCTGAATGCTTTACACATATTAACTCATTTAATTCTTGCAACAACTGTATGATAGTCTACAGATGAGGGGGGACACAAAGAGGCTAAGTAACTTGCCTAAGTGGCAGAGCTAGTAAGCAGTACTGGGATTTGGACCTACTGCCTGGCTCCAGAGTCAGTGCCACTGTGCTGTTATTCAAGAGTTTGGGAAGACATATTTTCCTGCCCTCTTTTTACCAGCTAGATTCTCTTCCCAAATCAAACATAATCCTATCCAATTCAATAAAATTTTAGATATTTCATTATATCATAGGCATATATACCTAAAACAAAGTAATTTGGTTCATGGGAGAATATATATCCCATCCTGGGAAGCAGAAATGAAGAAATGAAATCATGAAATTTGAAATTCGTTCAGTTAATTTTACAGATAGAAATGATTCCAATAGGTATTAGCAAAAAAGTTTGCAAAATACTTTTAACTCTTGGAAGAAAGGCACCAAACAACATTGTAGGTCTTTTTATATACACATTCAGCAGAGACCTACATCTTCGCTCTTTCAATTCCATGACAATTCTAAGTCTCTCCCCATAATTACAGCTAAGTACTTCAGCTTACTCCCTGCTACCAATATACCTAAAGACATGTACCTAGTGTTCAAATTCATTGAACTCAACTTTCAAAGAATAATTATTCCGGAAAAAATTAATGAATGAGAACTTATTAAATCCAGGTCACATTAGAATGAAAAAATTAAACTAATTAATCAAGCATGCTGGATATTCATAAGCCATGGTTATCCTTTACATTCCAAACCCAGTATCATCATACATTAAGTAAAAGACAAACACTACATGTGGAATTCTTAAATGAAGACTTCCATTGTGATGGCATCATGGGAACATTAATTTACTGAATCCTAGTATGTGGTGACTGCAACTTTTTAGGGGGACTAAGGATGCTGTGACTGATGACTTCAATCCCCGTGAACACCCAGTATCGTCCTCACTCCAACTCTGTCTCTGTCAGTCCTGGTTTGTTTCGTTCAGGGAACAGCCTAAATTTCAATATATATCAGACATGTGGTGACCTCTGCTTCCCATGGAGCAAAAACACTCATGTCTACCTGTGTACTCCAGCATCTAATGAGCATTCAACAAATATTTGCTAGATGAACCATATACTGAAAAGGTAAGGGCTGAAATATAGTCACAATCAAGAAATACTTCCAAAAGGAAAAAACACAGTACAAGAAAATACTCAATGAAGAAAGGGAAAAGTTTAGGTGGAGAACCAAACCTAAGACCAATGGAAAAGACAGAGAACAAGTTAGAAAAGATACTTACTACACTAATCTACAGACACACAGCCAGGACAAACTAGAAGGGAGCGGGGTACATATGCTTAGTCTCACCCCATCTAAACATGCAGAACCTAAAACTCATCTTTCACTAGCACTGCCAAACACTTAACTCCTTTCCACATCATGGGAGTAAGCGTCTCCACTGCTGGTTTACTGGCTGTCATCTCTCTCTTCCATAACTCTCAAGCATAATGCTGCCTTGAAGGAAGGAAGTTGTCCAAGAACATAGATGGCTGGGACAGCCGGTTGGCTCAGGTGGCTAGAGCGCAGGACGCAGCACTCATAACACCTAGGTTGCCGGTTCAATCCCCACATAGGCTACTGAGGCGTGCCCTCCACAACTAGATTGAGACAACTACTTGACTTGGAGCTGATGGACCCTGGAAAAACACACTGTTCCCCAATAAATAATTTTTTAAAAAAATCCTAGATGACATCTGTTCAGTGTTGCTGCAAGATAGCATGGAAATAACCTTTGAAGAGCACTTCACCTTTTCAAAGCAGCTTCATGCACCTTTTTCAACAGAAGTACTATAATAGTGTTATCTTTCCCATTCTTTAAATACAGACTCATAAAAGCATGCAAAGCCTTGCATTTAAAGCCCAGCTCTGCTATACACTTGCTGTGTGATCTTGGTCAAATTATGTATTCTGAGTTCAGTACCCATGGGGAAAATAATATCTTAAAAGACTATTGTGAGTATTAAATGAGATAACACATGTAAAGAACATGACATAGTAAATGCTCAATAAAGGACAGTAACCTTCCCTATGGCCTCCTTAAATCTGTACAAGACTACTCAGCTAACAAGATGATAAGCCTAGGACTTAAACCCTGGTCTCCTGATTCCTTAACCTGTTTTATTCTTACCACATTGCTCTGGCAGATTGCCACATACAACTGGGCATATAAATACATTCTGACAATAACTGATCATAAAATTTTTATGTAGCAGTAACTCAGCTTTGCAAAAAGGGGAAAACAATAGATATAATTAACTTGGGAGGAGAAGGGACTTGAAAATATAAAATATAAATTATCCCCCAAATCACAGGACAGGTTGTATCATAGCACTTCTGTATAAACAGAAATTATGACAAGAAACAGAAAGTTCTCTTTGGGTTTATGAGGAACAATTGGAGACAGAAACAAGAATGACTAGGATTAAAAGAACTTAAGGGTTATTTGTGTTTTTTTTGTTTGGTTTTTTTTTGGTAAACTAAACCACTGGGCAAAAAGATTTGCTTCCCATTCCAAAATAACTCTATCAAGGCTGAAACATACCTTTAAAAAAGAGACTTAAGTATGTTAACAACAAAACCTTTTTTCCAATTCCTTTAAGAGTGAGATAAATGGGAAAAGTGAGATAAATTGTCAACATAAACTGTCAACATTCATGAAGACCCTAGAAGGCCATAAATGAATGGATTCAGTATTAATAAGCAGCTAAAAGCAGGATGATCAAAAATGTTTCATAAGTTTCCTAACACACCTTGAAAGTATTTTGAAAATGATATATTAAAGCGAACTCCTTACTCTGTAACCACTTGTTTTCAAGTGATATACATAACTAACCTTTTTCAAATGATATACATAGCTCCTTCCAGGGTAAGCTCTAGAAGACATTTAAAGAAGTTCACATCTTTAATAATCCCTAAGAACTTTCTTATTAAAAGAGAAAACAGAATAATTCAGTCACATTCTGAGCTTGTAAGTTCTGAAAGAGAATGCCAGAAGAGTGGTCTGACACTGACAGAACACAACACAGACAGAACAACCCAAGATTTAAAGCACTTTTCAGTCAGTTTAGATCTTGCTTCCAGGCGTATCCTCCGTTTGGCTCAAATTTTTTTTTACAAAAAACAAGAACAACAACAACAAAACAACACAAGATTTAACCAAGAAAGGAACAGCTAAGTGACTTTCTACCCCAAAGCCAGGAGAAGCTGATAAGAAGCTCTATCCCTGTGACCTCCCTATCAAGACCAAATTTCTTGTTCTCTTCAACTTCAACCTCTGCTAATTATTTCCTAAAGAAACATAACAAAACGTTCTAACATTTCTTTGTGACAGTCATAGCAAATTACATTTATTATTTAGTATTCATTAACAGCCACTGAGATTCTACATTAACTCTACTAAATTCTGTGCAGAACCTACCAATCCCCAGTGGAGGACACCTCCTTCTCTAAATTATTTCCTCTGATATAAATGCTCTTCTACCATAAAACTTTTTCACAGGACACACATTCTAAGCATAATTTCCCAATCTAGATCCTCCATAAAGATCATCTGGTGGCTCTTCATTAACGCCTTTCTAGGAGCACAGAAGCCCTGGTAACTAAGAAATCACTCATGATTGAGGGCCTTTCATTTAAATCTTGCTGACCTCACCCACACACCAAAAAAAAAACTTTTCCAAAACTCGTATGAAAATTCTAAAACTGTTAAAGGAACATAGACTTGTATAGTTTCCATGCAAGGACTGGGAATTTAGTCTGTTCTCCTTTAAAACCATTCTCCTACTGATTCTCCATACAATGGAAATACTTATTCAACCTAGAATGGCCTCTCAGCGGACTGTTTTCTTTTTTTTAAACAAATAAATTATACAAATTAGGATCATGACACTGAATCCAATGAAAATAAAATGAGTAAGAATACTTAGTCCCCAAAGTTTCCAAGTTTGGAGACAAATGGAAAACATAAAGGAGTTCCCAGGATGTTAACGTGCAATTTAAATATCTCAGTATTTGAATAGTTATTACTCTAGTATATGCAATAACTCTAGTATATGCAGTAACTAAACCACTAATCAAAAAATAATGAAACTGGTCAGAAAAAGGCTCTTTGGGTTTCCTTGGGGTTGTTCCTAGAAAGCAAACTCTCTCAGGACAAATGTCTGACTTCAAAATCTTGACCATCCCCTCCCTGTTGGTCACTGACCTCTTCACACCAAAGATAAAAAGATTTCCACCGAGGCACACGCTGAAGGGAAGGGGAAGAAATACATATCAACCAGAAAGCAAACGGGACAGCAAACCAAATTTCCCATCGAGAAACCCAAAGAAACTTGTCGTTGCTGCTCTCAGGAAAATGAACTAGACTTTGAAAAGCAAAAACAGCCAAAAGATCGCATGGCCCCTTTACTTCTGAAGCCTCCGGTGACAAAATCTGTATTCCTAGAAGGGAGGACCACAGACAGTGAACCGAGACATCACTATTGTGCATCAAGTGACTAGTAACATATGGGGGGAGGGCAGTGCCCTGGGAAATGCAAAAAAGTGGCTAACGGTGTATTTACAGATCTGTCGGGGATATCGGGGCAGCCACGTCCAGGACCTCGGCCTCAGTTTCCCTACCCAAAAAAGGCCAAGCGCAGGGCACTCCGCTCAGAGAAGTCAGCGGGCCTGGCTCCACTCGCCTCCACCGACTCAAGGGTCCCGTCACAGGCCGATCTCAGAGGGGGTCCTCCGCGCAATCGAGTCCTGCCCAGGAGCCTTAACCGGGAGGAGGAAGGCAGCGCGGTCCGTTCCTGGAAAGCGGGTTCCCCCCACACTCGGGGTGCGCACACCCGCCTGGGACCCCAAGTCCCCTGCCTACCGAGCCACAGCGGCAGCCTCGGCACCCCGCGCTCCTTCCGGCTTCACCCGCCGCCCCTGCGACCGCGCCCCCGAACGCGGCCCGGTAGCTCCTCCCCCGGCCGCCGCTCCGCAGCCGGCCGGCCCGCCCGCCGACGCCAAGGTCTCCTCACCCCGGCGGCGGAAGGATGCCGGGCCGGGCCTCCCAGGCTCCTCCCGGGCCTACCTGAAAGGCGGGCGGGGGCTCGGCTTGCAGCTCAGCGGGCGGACGGAACCCCAGAGACGAAGAAGAGCCAGGAAGGAAGGAAGGGTAGGCTCTACAGACCAGCGGGAGAAAGCAGCCTGAGCGCAGGGCTTCGCGGATCAGTCAGCCTTCGACCCGGCGCCGCCGCCGCCGCCGCCGCCGCCGCTCAGGAGACATCAAGCAAGAAGACGGCGCAACGAGCACCGAATACACGAACGTCCCAGGCATCAAAGGAGGAGCGCCTGCGCAATCGTTCAAGGAAGTACAGTCGAGCGCCGAAAAACATATCCGCTCCGACTCAAGGTCCGGCTCCTGTCCAAGACATAAATAAACAAACCCAGATCAAAAGCCATGGAGTCAAGAAGGCTGTTTTCTGCCATTTTCTGTATCGGTTGCCGCCCAAGTTGTCCCAAGTTATTCAGAGAACTGAAGTTTTTCTTGAGAGTGTTGAAGAGCAAGTCTTAGAACAGTAACACTTGTTGTCTAACACAGTTCACCAACTACCTGATGGATTCCCAACACTATCCCAATTGAACAAATTTTATTATATATTTGATTATATATATTACATATAATGAAAAATCTATTAAAGCTCCAATTTAATTCCTGTAAGCATAGCAAAGAGAAGCTGGAAAAATTCAGGGTTGTGTAGTCTGACCTAAGGCAGAAAAAAAGTAACACATGTACTGCTTTTTTATTTTCTTGCCAAGGCCTAGAACCACAGGTATGCTTCTTACATAATGATCAAAAGTCTTTGGGTTCAGAAATTGACAAAGCATGTTGACATGTTCATTGTACCCTCTTCTTGAAGTCTCTTAGTAGACGAACGAATATTCTTAGCACAAATATGGATTCATATGTACATCCTAGGCACAATTCAATAAATCATATAGATCACTACAAATATATGGCTTATTAAGTGTGAGCAATAATAGTTTATTCCATCTTCTCCTAAGAAGGGAAGAGGCTTGGAATGTAAAGTATTAAAAAAAAAAAAAAAAAGACAGTCCCAGCCCTGGAAGATTCTGTGATTTAATCAAAGTGAAAAACCACATCCTTACAATATTAGCTTTATTTAAGATTTATTGTAATTTTTAAAAATCTCTTTTAAGTCTGTGAAAATATTTAAGGGACAACTCATATATATAATGCAGGATGAGACCAACATCCATAATATGAGGACAAAAACACTGGGCTTTTGTTGTCTACCACTGTTTTAGGGGACTTTTAAAATGAGTAAACACTGCAGCAATATTTATGAAAGTCTAAAGAAATAATTTAGTAATCTGCTTCCAAAGAAAAAAGAAACGAAAAATTAAAAAGAGAAAAAAGTAAAAACTAATCTGCTTCCAAAGTTTTAATTTGTTCTTATATCCTTGTAATCCTTGGAAATATCCTACATAATTAAAATTTAATTTCAGCAGAGATACAATAGTGTATTGTTTTGCATTATATCATTTCCCTATTAAAGTCTTTAATAGCTATTATTATTTTTAAAGACTGTATTGGGGAATTGGGGGAGAGGAACAGCATTGGGGAATCAGGAAGGGGAACAGACAAGTTGCTGTCCTTTTGTTCTTCAGTCTAGTTGTGGAGGACGTTGTTTCACTGGCCCATGTTGGTATTATCATTGCGATCTTCCCGAGTGAGGCAGTCACTCGCAGGCCATTAGACGGCCGCTCACGGCACCTCACGAAAGCGCATACCAGCTGCTGGCCAGCCCCACTGCAGCTTAAGCCATCGCTGGTGACTCACAGCTGTCCAGCTCCAGGTCGAGCTGTTGTTCATCATCTTAGCTGTAGAGGGCGCAGCATCACTGGCCCTCATATGTGGGATCTGAACCGGGCCCCTGCTGCTCAGAGCTGGCGTCTGAAGCCAACTCAATCAATGCGCCACTCAGCCGGCCCAATAGTTGTTATTTTTAACAATTGCACAATATTCCACTAAGAGGATACACTGACCATGCTCCCCATTGTTGAATACGTATGTTGTTCTTATAATCTTATTATTTATGATTGGGACCTATTGCTCATAAACAAAAAGAAGGCAGCAAGGCAGAGGTTTATTTCTCTGTCATATAAAAGAAATCCAGAGATGTACAGCCTAGCGTAAGGTGTTCAGTGTCAGGAACCAGGCTTCTTCTATCTTGTTGCTTTGACATCTTCAGTAAGTGGCTTTCATCTCAGGTCCAAGACAGCTGCTCAACCTCTAGCCATCATGTCTACATTCCAGTCAGCAGGAATCTGAAAGAGGAAAGGCATGTCTCCTAGCCATAAGGACACATCTTGAAAATAGCACAGGACATTTCCACTTATTCATTCCACTGGCCGTAATTTAGTCACACAGCTACACCTAACTGGGAATTAGTCTATCTCCTGGGCAGCCATGTACCCAACAAAAGTCAGGGTCAAATGGATGCTAGGTGACAACTAAATAAGCAGTCTCTCACACATTCCTGTAGCCAGATGAGGCAAACAGACTCCCTTGCTGTCATCCCAGGACTGAGTTTCTACTTCTAGAATACATGAGTTAGAGAAGCTTCCTTCTTGGGAGAGGCTTGTGGGATATGTCTAGAACTACAACCCTCATTCAAACTTGACCCAAATAATGACATTTTGAAACCTTGATTTCAGTGAGAAAAGCTAAAGAAGCTAAATTTAAAGTTACAAGAAATTTTTGGTTTTTCAAAAGCTGAAGACTTATTTTGGGAAAAACACCTGAAGGTTATGTAAATCTTAAATCATCATATGAAAATGGCAATTTTGGAGAAGCTGAGGCTACACTTCTTGGTGAGATCATAAAAAAGATGACTTATTTTGCAGGCAGAGTTGCATCTCTACAAGTCATTTTTATTTCCTTTATATTATTTCTTTTTTGTGTTTTTCTTCACAAATTTCTTTAGAGGACTGTTTCTTTTCAAGTGTAAGTTTAAGCTTCAATGTGACAGTACACTACTATTTGTTTTTATGGAGAAGTTTATTTGGACAGAGAGTAGATACAAGGTATCAGTTGAAACCCTCAAACCTACAGGAATCTCCTCACACTGGAGGAAGACCTGAAAAGAGGGAACTAGGTGGGCAGAAGATCATCCTAGGATGCACCACTGATGCCTACATATTGGTGTTAAGATTCAATAATTCATTATTATGCTGACTGATGCATTCTCACAGGATTCTCCTGGGGGAACCATGACCTGGAAGTAAGATGATGTTTTCCCTGAAGTAGGTTGACCAGCTTTCCCAGTTGGCTGAGGACTAAGGGGTTTACCAGGACACAAGAATTTCAGTGCTGAAACTGTGCAAGCTCTGAGAAAACTGGCACAGTCAGTTACCTGAAGAATGGACCCAGCCACTGTCAATCACATGGAAAGAATTCAGAAAGATTAAACCACGAAAAGAGGATTGGGACACTTTAAACTGAGGACACTGCTTGGAATGAAGGGTGAAGGGAGGGAGAAGAAGGGGAGGCTATTATTCCTTATCTTGGCTCTGGGCTCTGAGAAACAAATCAGGCCTGACCCTAGGATAAGACAATTCTGTAGAAGTACCGTGAGTCCTCTATTAGGAAGTCCAGGAAGAGGAGTGAGCCTTTGAGCAGCCAAAATGAGCCAGTTATAGGTTTTGCTATTCTTTTGTAGCCTGGCCTCATGACAGTGTGTGCTGATGTATGCACTTTGGGCTGGATGGTAAAGTTACAAGCCGCATGGTGATGTAGGAGCAACTCAGTGGAGAGAGATCCCAGGAGGCTCCTCTTTTGGGGGAATTATTCATACAGGATAAATTTCCAGTGGTGGCATTTATCAATGGATTGAAATGTAGGAACATTTTCAGACTCTAAAATGACGAAGAAATCAGCCCTTCCATAAAGAAAGCCATATAGGTAAGGGGTCAAGAGTCTCAAAAGAATGATAGAACCACTAATGTTTTGCTGAGCAAACATGAAGATTGCTGTCAAACACCTTTTTTGGAATTTTATTTATGTTCCCTTGCTCCTGTTTAGTACCCAGAGATCTTATCTCTCCTATTTGATTATCACAAAGGGAGTCTTAGATTGTAGTCACGTTTTGCTTTGTTTTGGGTTTTGATTAGTAGGATTTTTGATTTGTTTTGTTTTGAGGGCAGTGTCACTGGCCCTCATATGTGGGACCCGAACCGGGGCCGCTGGTGTCCCAAGCCAGCGCTTAACCACCGCGCGACTCGGCCGGCCATAGTCATGTTTTTTAAAAAGCCTGCGAATTCTATGTGCCAGGAAACTGGGGTGTCTCCAGCCTCTAGCTATATTTTACCTTCTTTCTTGCATGGCCATTCTCACAACTAATAAAGTCTTAATTCTGAGTCCATGATCTCTTCTTATATTCACCATTTCTTAAGATCTAAGTGGGATCTAGAGAGCAATATAGGCCCTGAAGACATGTGCATGCACAACGGTTAAGACTCCTTGATTTCTTATTTTCTTGTCCTCCTAAATTTCCCTCCATGGACAGGGAAAGCAACTGCTAAGTTCAGTCCTTGAGTTGTTTCAGTTCATTGTTTCAGGTAAGGATACAATCATAGTATGTCCATGATCTGACTAGCCTCTAATTTACCCCTCCCCACCTCTTACACATCTTCACTGTATGACCCCAATTAAAATTGTGTCTTGTTTTTTGTCCCTAAATTAACTTGCTATAGACCCTTATAGTCCAAGGGTCAGGAAAGAAGCTCCCTCTTTGTTCAGTTCATTTTAAACTAAGAATATGTTTATGGTGCCTCTTTTGTATAATTGGGAATTGGTAACCCAGTGATGATCCAATATTGTAGTTTTCCCTTAATATATCCTTGGACTTGGCTGTCTTGAAACATCTAACGGCAAATCTGGAAAACTCCTATGCTGGCCCAATGGTCACATATGAGAAGATGAGGCTTACATAAGACACGCAAAATCCTTGACTCTTTCCCAAAACTGTACCAGGGGTACACTATAAATCCACAAAAAGGGCCTCAAGAGAAGACTCCTCAGGCACTTATAAAAAGCCTCTATGAGCAAACTCTTGGCAATTTGGCAGTACAGACCCTGATCCCTTCCCCAGATCATTTTGGGCAAAGTATAACTATGAACTGAAAAAACCCTGGCCTGTAAAAATCCAGGTTGAAAAGAGATTAAAAGAATATATTTGAACAGTTACTCTGTAGAATTATTAGAACATAAAACACTCCCAGGGAAAAAACTGCCAGCCAATGTTTGGTCAGTTCAGCACTTAAGAAATTATGTTTGGTGTGCAAGTAATAGACTTGAAATTGCTTTTGAAATCTCTCCAAGACTGTCCTTCCCACTCAGGCTTCATGTCACCATCTAGTGAGTTAAGACGTGAAAACCCCAATTTTTCTCCAATGTAGTTTTTAGGCTAAAATGCTAGACACTTTCCAAGATCATACTCCACCTTGCCACTTATGATACATGGGTGGCAGCAACCCTTTCTTCATGTAATACTCATACTAGAACCCCAACTTTACAGGGAAAAATATCCATCTCAGGAAACTTGTAATGACTGTGAGAGTCAAAATATTGCCTTATGAAAGAGACTAAGCAAGCTTGGGTCACAAGTTAAACTTCACAAAGGGAAAAAAAAAAAATGTAAGAGGGCACCTCTATTGCACAATAAATCAAGTTAGTTTCCAATCACCTCTTTGTTGTCCACTCCCATCTCAATGACACCATTGTACATATTACGCTCAATCTCCTGCCAAAGGGACCCACTCTTTAGAGTAGGATAATGATGGGAAACAGCATTTGGAGTAGAAATAAACAGCAGATAATAATCCATAATTGTTTTTAATCTTGAGGATGAGTCATCCTCAATTTATTTCCAAATTTCTGTGTCATCAGCTGTTCATTTCTTTACTGTGAACATCACCAGATTAACACTGCCAAAGGCAGGTAGGAAATGATCCAAGAGGACAATTCAGAGGTGTCACATGGTGAGTGGATAAAAAACTGGGAACAAGACAATCCTCAGGAAAGTCTCTCTTTTTTTATCCCAGTAAAGGCACCAATGTGTGAACCTAATTTACACTTTCATTATTCCAATCAAGTTATTTTTATATCAGTATAATTTTAGACTAGGACATGGTAGGGGATTATTTATTTCCTGGGAAATCCTGTCCATCACTGTGCACACAAAATATTCAAGTAGGTCTAACCCCAAAATTCATTTCAAATGAAGTTATATTCTTTTAACCTCTCCCTTTTAACATTTTCATATCTCTCTTTATTCCCTAAATCTTCCTTCCGTATAGGAAATTTAAAAGCTGAATGGCCAGATAGTCTAACATCATAATCATAAGGAATGTGATCTATTTACACGTGAGCTGTCAAACCTGGGTAAATACCCTGTGTCTATCAAGCTATCAAGGTCTTTGGATCTCCTGTAAAATGTAAGCTAGCTATTTTATCTTTATTTGACTTGCCTTCTTTAAGCTGATTGGGTTTTTAAACCCATTAGCCTCTAACTCCCACTCAGGGTTGGAAACAGGAGATTGGAGTCCAGATGTTCCTCCTAGGAACTAGGTCCAAGTCGTAGTCCAATTATTGCAGGAAGACTAAAGGTGGAGTTTTTAGCCTGTCCCCAACATTCTCTTAAAAACACAGAACTGCCAACTCAGATTAGCAGTCATTTACATATGTCAGAAGATCACTCTCCAACTAAAAATTTACTTTTTACACTTGCCTCGGGTTATGCCTGTAGTATAGGCAGCAAAGTAGAAAAGCTAAAATACCATCCAAATAATTCAGGACAAATAAATATTGATTTCATTTGAAATCTCCAGATAATTGAAACAAACAAACAAACAAACAAACAAACTTGTTCTGGCTAGATGCCATTGTCCCCTTTGCTTTAATTTTGTAGGCACAATCATAAATACCTGCAACCAATGAGCTTTCAAATGAGTGGTGCTCAGCCTGGAGTTCAATGCACAGTAAGTCTTGGTTTTTGGTTTAGTTAATAAAATTGCAAATGAATCAAGGTATTTTAGCATAGCCCCAACCCTTCTGAAACACGCAGATTACATGTTAGTTTGTAACAAGTGTCCACACACTCAGTCATGCCAAATGATGGAACTGAGTAGGGGGTGATGAGGGGGAAAGTTGGTCACAACTCCTTCTGGGAAGTTTCCCTCCTCCTGTCTTTCACGTTAGCTGAAATGAGTGAGCATTAGCTCCTGACGGATACGGTCAGCCTCTAGGTCCAGGGACTCCATGTGCTCATATTCTTCCTCAGGGGGCTGCTCCATGGGTCCTGGCATTGGAGAGGACCAAACATCCATCCCATGCTCCAGGGAGATGTTGTGGAGGACACAACAAGCCAAGATGATGTGGCTGGACTTCTCTGGAGAGTACTGTAGGGCCCCCTTGGATCCATCCAGGCAGCGGAATCGGGAGCAGAGGGTCCGGAAAGTCTTCTCAATCACACTGTGAGTTGCAGAATGGGCCATATTATAGCGATATTCGGCTGGCGTTTCAGGAATGTGAAGTGGGGTCATGAGCCAGGTACGGAGAAAGAAGGAAGTGTCACCTGTGGGGAAGGCCCAAAGAAAGCTTAAGTGATTATAACTAGAATACAAACAAAAAGGAAAATCCAGGAACATATACAGGGAATGGACAAGAAAATGCAACAGCCTCTGCAGCCAAAGCCCACCCACCAGAAAAACCAAGAGAGAAACGCAGTGGTGAAGAAAAGCCACGCCAGAGTTATGAGTAGGTGGACATGAATCTTGGCTGGGAATATCCTTGGTTAAAACCAACAGAGAAAAAGGCTGACAGCTAAAGAAAGCCAAGTCAGAAAGAATGTAGGAAAGAGGTGAAGGCGCTGGAGGAAATAACATTCTGGATTTTCTGAATTCGGAGATATATTTTTTTTAATAAAAGGTTAGTAAAAACTGTCACATAGCAAGCCAATCTTCAAAATTTCTAGAGAGCAAGAGAGAAAAAGAGAATTCTGCCACAAGATCTCAAAACACCTGTGAAGGAAATTTCTAACTTGATCATTAAAATGTCAGGTCTGAAAGCACTACCTGGGGATTCCAGAGTATTTCATACTCTGAAATGATAATTCACTCTCCCAGTGTTAAGAAAAATAAGACGCAAGTGCCAGCACGTGTGGTAGAGATCAGAGCTCAGGTGTTCTGACTTCCTTGAAACTACAAGCACTAGAACAACATCTTTGTAACAGAGGAACTAGTAGAATTGCACATTAACAAGGAGAGCATAAATATAATGATACAAATAGTTAATAGTGATACGAAAAAAAAATCAGAAGTCAATTAAAATAATATACATGCGGCATTTCCCTTAGGTGACTTCCTTATCAAATGATCCTGGGAAGTGCTAAATGAAAAAAAAACCAAACTGGGGTGCAATGTCCTAACACAACAGTACAATGTTTCTATAATGTTTAATTGTCCTGACTCACTACATCTGGCAGATGAAATGAATCACAGCCTCTTAGAAATCTGAGACAAACAGGCCCTAGGAGTGCCAGCTTGCATAATTGCTGTGTTCCTGACCTACCATCAATTTCGGTAAATAGTTACGGACTATTCAGAGAGTGCTAGGCACTGTTCCAAAACATACAGTACTCCTTTCTTTTAGGAGCTTACATTTCTGAGAACTGGATTAACTTTATTTTTTTTTAATATGTTTTAATTAAATTTTTTTGAGAGATAATTGACATACAACATTGTATTAGTCTTAGGTGTACTGGATTAACTAAATATCTAAGCAGTCTCACAGAATTTTCAGATTTTAATTTGGTTGACTTTTTTCTGATTTGTCCTAAGTATGACCTATATTTTAATTGAACTCACCAAAAAAAAAAAAACAAAAAAAAAAGATAAGGAAAGGGGCCGGCCGAGTGGTGCAGTGGTTAAGCGCTGGCTTGGGAAGCCAGCAGCCCCGGTTCGGTCCCACATGTAAGGGCCAGTGACACTGCCCTCAAAAAAAAAAAAAAGTTAATTGAACTCACCCCTACTAAATACTGAATTTAAGAAACTGACATTGTAAATACAATAATAATGAAAATAATAACATCTACGACTCATTGAATACCTATTATATAGCAGGCACTCTGCTGGGCAATTTAAAAATATTATCTCTTATTATCCAATCCCAACTCTGCCAGGTTAGGTATTATTGAATTAATTTTACGAATGAGATCAAAATAATCAGCCATCCTTTGATATTCCAGGCAAAGCAAGGGGGAAGAAACCAGCCACTAATGCTAATATCAGACTCAGAGTCACTAAAATAATAGTGTCATGCTGTAAAAGAAAATAAGACAAACATTTCAGATGAATGCTAAAGTACAGAGATGCTAAACGATATTTGTTAAACGCTTCTGTAAGAAACAGTATGGGGCTTAAATGGGGAGATGTACAAGACAAACTAGTTAATGTAAACCTTTTATAAAATGCTCTATGGTCATTAACTTATTATAATCCAAACACCAGTGGAAGGCAGACACTCAGGAGGAGATTAGGATCACAATTGCTAAACAGATTACAATGGTTTACATGATCAGTGATCCACAAGACTTTCTGGCAGATTTTACCAAAGCTGCTTAACAAGGGCTAGGCCAAGAGCTGAAGAAATAAGAACTCAGGCTGAACTGTTCCCAGGAACAGGCACATTTGGAGGGCAATTAGGTAACGCACTCTGAAGGGACAGATGAGATCTAGGACATGAAAGGAATACATCCATGGTGAAATTGAAATACGCTTAGAACGAACAAACAAACAAACAAACAAACAAACAAAGGGGGGAATTACAGTTAATCCTAGATTTGGCAAATCTAGAACTATTTATTCCACAAATATGACCATTCCTCATAATTCTGCCAATCTTCCCCTACATTGTCCACACATCCTCTAGACACCAGTGTTTCTCAAACTCATCTATTTGTACAAATCATTTAGGGCACCTGTTAAAAATGGATGTCTAGACTCTTTCCTTGAAGATTCTCAATCCCAAAGTTTGAAGTGGGGCCCAGTGATATACATTTTTAATAAATTCCCCAGATGACTCTTTTGATCTGGAAAATTTAAGAAACACTATTCTAGTTCAGGGGTCTTCAAACTAGTTTTCCTGTTACAGCTCATGGAGGCTTTCCAACAGGTATGTGCTGGAACTGACAGTACCGGGAGTCCGTTTCCACACGGGTCTGCTTTCTCCAGCCTTAGTGTCTAGCATGTAGCCTGGTACCAAAACTGGCCTTCA
Organism: Aselliscus stoliczkanus; assembly: GCA_033961575.1. Classification (NCBI taxonomy): domain Eukaryota; kingdom Metazoa; phylum Chordata; class Mammalia; order Chiroptera; family Hipposideridae; genus Aselliscus; species Aselliscus stoliczkanus. The sequence goes on from CM066736.1 coordinate 123,070,823, forward strand.
GACACATGTGTTAAATATTGCAATATCCATCTCTTCCACTCTTCCTAAAAAGAAGGGATCCAGGAAAGTATGTAAAAGTTTGTCAGAGTTTTTACTTATTTTCAACTGTCCTGTAAACAACAGAAAAAACTACTTTAAAGCCATAATTCCAACTGAATCTGGGGTCCCAACATATGAAGGGAAAGAAAATCAGTAATTCCTACATGGCCTTGAAGTCCTTAAAAAAGGGAATATTTGCCAAATAGGGTAGCTCCTCACATGATTTAGTTTTGTTTTGTGTTTTTTTTAATTCTTATTTTATTTTATTTTATTTTATTGGGGAATTGGAGAAGGGGAACAGCCAAGTTGTTGTCCTTCAATCTTAGTTGTGGAGGGCACAGCTACCTCAGCTCCAAGTCCAGTCGCCATCCGGCTGCCTATTGGCAGCTTGCAGCTGCTCAGCTCAAGGTGCAGTATTCAATCTTAGTTGCCACATACTCTAATCACTGAACCATCGGCCGTCTGTTGGCAGCTCTTCAAGGTGCTGTGTTCAATCTTAGTTGCGGGTGGGCATAGCCCACCATCCCTTGTGGGGGTTGAACCGGCAAACTTGTTGTTAGGAGCACGTGCTCTCACAGCAGCTCAGCTCGAGCGCAGCTCACTGGCCCATGTGGGAATCGAACTGGTGACCCTGCTGCTCAGAGCTTGTGCTCTTAACCAACTGAGCTACTCGGCCGGCCCTGATTTAGTTTTAAAACTTAAACACAGTGACTTAAATATTCTGTGCCTTAATTTCATCATCTGTAAAATTGTTATTATTAGTATGTAACTCCTTAAGAATTTTTATAATGCAAAGTACTTACAACATTGCCTGACAAATTCTAAATGCTCAGTAAATTTTAACTGGCTTTATAGTTAGGGTACCAAAGTGATTTCATACAAAATGAGCTTGGAACCCAAGTATTCCCTCATCTGTGGAAGAAGTAACTAGATGAGACACTTTCAAAACAGACTTTCCTTCACTTCTTGGTGTGCATAACATGAAATTTGAAAGTTGAAAGTAGGCACAAGGTGGGATTAAGATAAAGGTCTGGTACAGTAAAGAGAAGGTGGTACACTGCAAACAGTATGCAGAAGCACCAACTCAAGAAAATCATTAAGTTCCAGGATGTTACCCATGGCACCCTGGCAGCTCTAAACTAATCATGTGACTGTAGTCTCTTCCCACTTGGAACAGGAGAGGTTTCACTTTCATGAATCAGTAAGCACATGAAAGAAAAACAAAGCACATTAAAAGAGACAGAATTCCTGAGCGTCTATTACATGTTAAACACTGTATTATGAACATTACAGTGCAGATATATTAGTGGTTTTCAAAGAGAGGTCTTCCAATCCTTAGTGTATGTATTTTCATTTCTCACATGATGCTGTATACAAGATAAGCCTTGTCTTGTTGCTCACAGGAGAGTAGCACTTTAAAACAAACAAGCAGGCAAACAAACAAAGCTAAACTGCCAGGCTCAAGGATTTTATCACTGTTAACAAACTGTATGCACAGCTGTACAGTTACCTCAGTTTGCACTGCTCAACACTGAATGGGTTCTTGTCCTACTCATATCGCTACACAAGGCTTTCCAGTGGCACTTGGGCAGATCTGTGAAGTGAGTTCCTACAACAACTGTGTAAGTGCACTACTATCATTTTCATATAGATATAGTGACAATCACCAATGGCAAAACTATCTTCTATTTGTACAATACTTATAATGAGCTTTCATATTTATATTTCTTATTCCTCACAATAGGTATTACTGCAGTTGACATTATTTTCACCATTTTACAGATGATAAAAATTAAGGCTTAACTGTATGGATGTACTATATTTAACCAGATCTGTACTGGTAAGTATTTTGGCTGTATTTAAAGGGAATATTTTTGTAGGTTTCTTTTTGTTGTTTGCAACTACAAAACACTGCTGCAATGCAAATTCTTCTGTGTAATTTTTATACCCACAATGTTCATATTTATGAACATGTGCCTCCAACATAAACGATTACAAGTGGAAGATCTGGGTCAAATAATCAGCTTTTAAATTTTAATTCATATCTTCTAAATGCTGATTTTAAAAAATTAAAGCTCAAAGACTTTTCACCTGAGGTATCATTAAAAATAAGGACAGGACTGAGACGCAAGTCTGTAGATTCCTGTATTTCATTCTACTCTGCTACATAATTTTCCATGGCTACAAAATTAAGCATTTCCACCTGCAAACTTACCAAGCAGCCAGCTTTCTTTGTGCATTCCGGCTTCAAACTGACTACTAAGAGAAGACTGCTGCAGCACTGCATAGTCCTGTAGACTGCCTGGCCAGTTTGTCTCCACAGTCATTAGTGCCCCTCTGATGTCACACACCATCAGACAGTTTAAAGAATGCAGACCTTTGCGGTTCACATAGGAGAGGTCTTCAGCATTGGGTGCTTTAATTGCCACATGGATACAGTCAACCACCCCTATGACTCCTGGCATTCCTGCCAATCCATAGAATTCATCCTTCAGAGCCTGCATGGAGGCTTCATCAGCTGGAAAGTGAATGAACTGTGAGGCTCTTTCCACAAGCGCTTCCGTCACATTGGCAACACACCGACTCATAGATGCCTGACTGATTCCAATAGCATCTCCCATCCGAGTCTGGAAGGAACCTGAGGTATAGAAGCCCAATGCTGCAAGGATCTGCGTCTCTGGGCTAATAGCCCTGGATCTCTGAGTAGGTCTAGAAAGACTTGCCCCCAAGAGCTCCACCAAGTAATAAATGAACTGTCGAGGAAAACCATACATGGACATCAAGTAGTCATCAGTCACATCATCCAGCTTAAAACGGTCCAAAGTCCGGTGACCTCGGCCATACAGCAAGAGATCACAGTCAAGCACTGTTATGGGTATAGCCATGGTCCATGTAAATGTTGACTCTCCTTCCCTCTGCTATGTTTCCCGAACTATTTTTAGTGAAGATGTTGGTGCAAGAAGGTATTTAAAGGTGTCAGAATTCAACAGCTAACCACCAGTTAAATGGCTCTGGCATTTATAATCTTCTCTCTGTAAAGGTCAAAAGAAAAAAAAAAACACATTAAAAGCATACCAAAGACTTTAAAGTGATTCATAGGCTACTCTAGCTCCTTTTCTCAATTTTCCATTTTGTTCAAGCAAAAGGTGCTATACCTGTAATTCTGGGTTTTTCTCCACTCACTCACTCATGGCTGCACAAGTCTTGCATGAGTTTCAAGAATAACATGGGAGTTGAATTTCGGTGGCTCATTTAACGTATGGCATCTGAACTGGGGAGCGCAAAAGATTAAGAGGTGACGGCATAATTATTCACAAGATAAAAAAGAGGTCTGCTCCTAACTATAAAGGCCACGAAGCATGTGACACTAAGTGGTAAACTAACCAGGGCAGGGATTAGTCACGGAGGGTTTCATCACCCAATGCTCTCCAGTTCCACCTGCTAAGTACTGGACCGACAGGGGACGGAGGGTGAGGGGCTTAAACCAGTCTAACGAGGGTGGAGGGGCAAAACCACCGGCCACGACCCAGCCTGATGGACGCAGATTGTGTGCTCTAACAATCCTGAGTGAGACCGAGGGCTAGGGAGCAGCGAAGACCAGACAGGTTGGAAAGAAGGCGCGAAAAAAGAGGCTGGGACAGGCAGGGTTCGGAGGCCACTCCACCGCTTTTAACAAGCTCCTTAAATACGGAATACAAAATATATTCCAGAAGTCTGACTGCACGGGCCACTCAAAGTCACCCACCTCTCGGCGCCTGCCAGCTGACCACACTCACCCTCCACCCACCCAGGCGGGACTGGCCCTCCTCCGGAACCAGCAGTCGCTCACACACCGCCACGGCGCTCAGCCCAGGCACCGCCCCCTGCGCGTCGGCGTCCGCCCCACGCCGCGTCCTGACGTAGGCGGCCGCAGCGACCTGCGCTTCGCCGGAGCACATTCTGCACGCAGCCCCGACGTTCTCGCTGTTTCAAAGACTCTCCCCGGCTTTTTACACCTTTCTTTTTATTTTTTAAGACACTTTAAACAATTGTCCAGAAAGATTTACAATAGAAAGGAAATCACCTTTTAGGGGAATCTCGAAGAGGAGAGAGATTACATAGGGCGTTCCTGCGCTACGAAAGTGCGGCTGCGGTTCGACAGCTGCATTTCCCCCGTAGCGCTCTCCCTCGCCCCTCCCCCCACCCCCGCCTTCCCTGAAGCGGATGAAAACAAACACTAACGATGGCGGCGCCGGGAAGCGACCGGCTGCGGGGGCTACGGCAGGAGGGATCGCTGGAGCTGTGAGGAGACCCTCGAAGAGCTCCGCATCGACGTGAGTGCGACACCTCGCTCAGCCCTGCGAGCGAAACGCCCCGGGCCTGCGAGCCACGGGCCTTCTGTGGCGTCAGGTTATCGGTCTGCGACCCGCGCTGTCCCTGCGGCTCCGGAGCGCGGAACCCTCAGCCAGGAGGCGCAGCTGGCCGGCCCCGGGCCCCGGCCTTCGTAATGAGAGCCCCGAAACCCTCTCTGTGTCGCAGCTTCGCAGGTACTAACTTTAGAGAGGAGACCCCCCGCCCCCCATCGCTCGGCGCCCCCGGGTGGGAGGCTGCGGTCTTGCGGCCTGTCGGGTCCCTCTTGGGGGAGCCGAAGCCGGCCAGCCGCGCAGCTCAGGCCAGAGTTCCCTTTGGGAAGTCCGCTTGGTGTGGGCCCCGTTGGCCTTTCAGCCAGTCTACGAGGATCCCCAGAGCTTTCCTCTCGAGTTTCTCAGCTCTTGGGTGACGTCCTAAGGCCTTTTGGACCCAAGGTTCGGGGTTGGGTACCAGTGTGAGCGAGGTAGGTTTCCATTCAATCAAGATTTGCTGAGTGCCCAATATGGACCTCGCGTGTAGGTGAGGGTGGCTGGTGACTAGCGAAAAAAGGGACCCAAGGTTCACGACTCTCTTCTTACTGGCAGTGGAACGACCTGGGGAAACCTGCGATCCATTCTCATTAAATAAATCACTGGGTAAGTGGCTCAGCACCTTCTTGGGGTTCATCACTCACCCATCTCAGTTTTCACTTTCCCACTCAGTTGGGTCCCAGTTGGCCTGGGCAAGTCAGCTTGGTATTTCACTGTCCGTGTTTCTTCCGCTTCTGGCCATCCCACCATCAGAGAGAGAGAGAAGGAGAGGGAATATAAATAAATGAAAAATCAAAGGAATAAAGTATCTAGTTGCTCAGTATGCTTAGTTTAAAACTCATCTCCTAAGGTGGTAGAATTTATTGAACACATTCAGTGTAAGATGGGCAATAACGAGAAACAACAGACTCCCTTTACCCTAAGTTAACTCTTGGTTTTGTGTGTTGTTTTGTGAGTGTTCTTTTCATATGTGGATAATGTGGCTTTGACTAAATTACAAGGTTTTTTTGTTTGTTTTCAACTCCGTTTTTCAGCTGAGCAGAAGTCAAATGCTTGTGGAGTGGAATCCTGAGTTAACAGTATATATATATTTTTATTTTATTTATTTATTTTTTTTTGGCTGAGCCATCCTGCTACCTGTTGGCAGCTCAGCGGCTGCTCAGCTCGGGCTGGGCATCGAACTGCTGTTGCTCAGAGCTTGCACTCTTGAGCGAGCTCTTAACAAACTGAGCCACTCGGCCGGCCCTAACAATATTTTTAATACACAGTGGATGATGAATTAATGCTGAAGCAAGTGTCACATAGTAATAGGCATGTAGTTAATTCATGTGCTATTTTCAAATGGTACCCCCTTAGGAATAAAAATTAAGAAGGCTATGGCAACTTTTGAGATTTACGTTTCATAAAAATGGCAAGTCACTGGTTTTTTCCGTTACTGTACTTACACTTAACAGTTCCTATTGTATATTTGTATGTTTTCCTCAAGAGTGGTTATTAAAATTGAAGCAAAAACTGTAGATCTTCAGCTACTAAACACTCCAAACTATATTGTTTTATTTAGGAACTAAATCAGCTGGACACAGTGGAGTTCCACCATATAAGCATACTGGAATTGTACTATATGGAGGTGGAGCAATAAATCTCTTTTTTTTCATTTCCTGCCCCCTTCCACCTAACCATATTTGCTTATGACCTCCATGACTCAGAGCAGGGTGTCCATAGCCTAAATGCAAAAAAATAGCCTAAGACATTACTTTTGAGCTTCCAATTATCTTAAGTGATTTTTAAGGATAATTTTGACTATTCCGAAAATGCACCCACTGTAGAATTTATTGCACCCACTCAATAAGGTCATTTCCCAACACCCTGCAATTATATTTTGCTCAAGTGGGAGTAGAAGGTATTTATTTTGGAATCTTTACCTGAAGAGAAGTGATTCAATTTTAGTGATGCCTAGAAATCCCTAAAATTTCATTTTTAAATATTTATTTTTCCTTTTAAATTATTTTTTACTTAATTATAGAAAAGATGAATTACATGCATAACTGTGCTGGTTAGATTCAGAGATGAAGAGTACACTTTAAAAATTCCTCACTGCTATGACTATATTATTCAACTTAACTTTTTTGTTTTTTTTTTTTTTTGTTTTTTTTTTTAAAAGATTTTTTTATTGGGGAATTGGTGGAGGGGAACAGCGTTGGGGAATCGGGGAAGGGGAACAGACAAGTTGCCGTCTTCTTGTTCTTCAGTTTTAGTTGCGGAGGATGTTGCTTCACGGTTGGTATCGTCATTGCTCTTCCCGGATGAGGCAGATCGGTCGCTGGCCTCTGGATGCTCATTGTGGCTATTGGCAGCTCACGCTGGCTGCCAGCCGCTCACGCTGGCTGTGGGCCACTCACTGCAGCCTATGGCAGCCCACTGCAGCAGGGGCTCGCACAGCCCAGCTCCAGGTGGAGCTGTTGTTAGCTGTAGAGGGCAGTGTCACTGGCCCTTATGTGGGATCCGAACCGGGGCCGCTGGCATCCCAAAACCAGCGCTTAACCAATGCGCCACTCGGCCGGCCCTTGTTTTGTTTTTTGAATGGAAGAAAAGTACAGAGACTCACTGATTAAGTAATGCAGGCTGTTCAGCTGATATTTGAGCTACCATATTGCTTAAGACTTTTGTGACTTGTTCATTGACTTGGGAGTCTTGAAGAATCTATACTTTACTAAAAGTTTATTCTTGAACAAAGGTTACCTAAACTTTATGTGTGGATGATTTGGAAGTAATTTCCAACTTGGGGTGTTGAGCTCAGTAAGATGAATTTCCTTAGGGCATCATTTGTTCATGAATGTAAGAAAGAGAGGAAAGGGTGCATGGGGTTGCTGGTCCTTGCTTCCTCGCTGTCAAATTGTGGAGGTTAATGAAAACTGCAAGCAGTCCCTGATAGGATAAAGGCAGTGTAGTCCAGAATAATGCAAAGGAGGTTATCTCATCCTCTTTGCCTAGGGGGAAAAAAGAAACTTATTTTAAAGTTGGGTTTTAAATCTTAAAAAGGATTGTCAGTCTTTAAAGGGATGTAAAATTAGTTTTAAATCTTCTAAAGGATTTTAAATCCTTAAAGGGATTTAAGATTAATTTTAAATAGTTGTTTTTAAGTGTAGAGTACATGTGTGCTAGTTTATTAGTGAAATCCACTAAATGCCTGTGTAGATGGCACAGGAAATTTGCCTTGCCCTTTGTTGTAGCCCCCATCTGCCCTTGGTTACAAGAGAAGGCATAAGATTGTAAACCACCACTACTTAGAAAGACAATTAACACGCACAACGGGCTGTTATCAATTGTATCTCAGTAGAAGTAAAGGTAATAAAGTATTTATAGAAGTGACAATTTAGTATTGTTATTTTGGAAAATGCTACTTTCATTTTTGACTTTTGATTCATACAAATGTGAAAGAGATACAGAATTAAAATCATTTTATATTCTTTCCAGCCTTAAGGTTCCTCCCCGTTCTGGAATTCTTCCCTATTACAAACAGCTATTAGATTATTAGGAGAGAGATTATGTAATCTTATTGAGATTTAGATGTCCTGTTTTAAATATAAGCTTAAGGGTGTTTTTGCTCCTTAATCTATTTCTGTTGGAATTTTCAAGAAACCAGATATTGACCTTATTCTTTGGACAGTTTTTTGTGTGTTTTGTTTTGTTTTTGAGGGCAGTGTCACTGGCCCTCATATGTGGGACCCGAACCAGGGCCGCTGGCATCCCAAGCCAGCTCTTAACCACCATGCCACTTGGCCGGCCCTAGACTGGTTTTTTGGTGTTTTTTTTTTGGGGGGGGGTCCGGGGGGAATTGGCAGAGGGGAACAGCGTTGGGGAATCGGGGAAGGGGAACAGACAAGTTGCTGTCCTTTTGTTCTTCGGTTTTAGTTGCGGAGGATGTTGCTTCACTGTTGGTATCGTCATTGTGCTCTTCCCGGATGAGGCAGATCGGTTGCCGGCCTCTGGATGTCGCTCACCACGGCTATTGGCAGCTCACGCTTTGGCTGCCAGCCGCTCACGCTGGCTGCGGGCCACTCACTGTAGCCTATGGCAGCCCACTGCAGCAGGGGCTGCAGCCTACACCATCACCGGGGCTCGCACAGCCCAGCTCCAGGTGGAGCTGTTGTTGGCTGTAGAGGGCAGTGTCACTGGCCCTCATGTGGGATCCGAACCGGGGCCGCTGGCATCCCAAAACCAGCGCTTAACCAATGCGCCACTCGGCCGGCCCTGGACTGGTTTTTAAATTGTTCCTAGTTAATTAAGCATGGCTTTTATCTTTATTCCCACCTCCCATTTTCTTTGGTTTATTTTACTTTCTGGTTTCTTTATTTGTTTGTTTGTTTTTCTTGTTTTTTGAGGGCAGTGTCACTGGCCCTCATATGTGGGACCCGAACCGGGGCCTTTGGCTTCCCAAGCCAGCGCTTAACCACCGCGCCACTCAGGCGGCCCCTTGGTTTCTTAAACTGAATACTTATTTAAATATTTTTTAATTACAAACACATTTAAGGATGTAAATTTTCCTCTGAATTCTCCTTTTGCTGTATCTCATTTGTTGTCAAATATTCTGCATTTTGTTAAGTTTTGGATAATTTCTAACTTTGGTTTTTATTTCAATGTTTATAATAAAATCTTAATGTATATGTTGTTAACTTTTATTGTATATTTCTAATTTATTGGATTATGGGAAATTCGATCTTGGAAAAAAAAATTTTTTATGGTCAAGAGTATGATCAATTTATAGTGTCCCTTGAACCTGAAAGAATAATGTGGAAGGTAGAGTTATATAACGAAGAGCTTTTTTGAGTATCTCATATATGGCAAGTACTCTTTATAGAAACAATCTCATTTTCCCCTCACCACAATCCTATGAGGGCAGGAATCATTATTTATAAACATTTTATAAAAAAGGAATATGAGGTACAGAAAGATTGAGTGACTTGCCCTATATGCCACAACATATATATTAGACTTAGTTTTATTATTCAGATTCTGTATTTTTTTTTTTTTAATTGGGGAATTGGTGGAGGGGAACAGCGTTGGGGAATCGGGGAAGGGGAACAGACAAGTTTCCGTCTTCTTGTTCTTCAGTTTAGTTGCGGAGGATGTTGCTTCACTGTTGGTATCGTCATTGCACTCTTCCCGGATGAGGCAGATCGGTCCCTGGCCTCTGGATGTCGCTCATCGCGGCTATTGGCAGCTCACGCTTGGCTGCCAGCCGCTCACGCTGGCTGCGGGCCACTCACTGTAGCCCATGGCAGCCCACTGCAGCAGGGGCTGCAGCCCACACCATCACCGGGGCTCGCACAGCCCAGCTCCAGGTGGAGCTGTTGTTAGCTGTAGAGGGCAGTGTCACTGGCCCTCATGTGGGATCCGAACCGGGGTCGCTGGCATCCCAAAACCAGCGCTTAACCAATGCGCCACTCGGCCGGCCCAGATTCTGTATATTTTTGTTTATATCTACGTGAGTTCTCAAATAGGTATGTTGAATCTTCAGGTATAGTTTTGGTTTTATCAAGCCTTCCTAGTATCTGTAGGAATTTTTGCTTCATGTATTTTATTGCTGTACTGCTTCTGTGTAAAGGTTTATGGCCATTATATTTTCAGAGATTATTATTACTCGGTATCCCTTTTAATCTAATTTCATCACTTTGGCCTGGAATTCTGTTATATTTATTGCCATTTCTGCTTTCTTGTTTTCTATCTTTCCTCTTCCTCATTTTAAAAACTGAGTATATCTGCTTATGTCTTTATTTTCAAAACTTCTTTTGTAACTCTTTTAGGAAGAAAGATGATTTCCGTTGTTTAAACTTTTTATTGTGTTTTTCTTTTGTCTACAAAGAACTTTCTAAATGTAAGAAAGGATTTTTATAATTTAATAACTCTGATGCCTGAATGTGGGGAAATTACTGTTTTGTTTGTACCTGAACTTGAACTTAACTATTTTTTTTTTTCAGCTGAGCCATCCTGCCACCTGTTGGCAGCTCAGTGGCAACTCAGCTCGGGCTGGGCATCGAACCGCTGTTGCTCAGAGCTCACCTCGCACTCTTGAGCGAGCTCTTAACCAACAGAGCTACTCAGCCAGCCCCTTAACTATTTTTTTTTCTTGTTAACTGTTCCTAATTTACCATATTGAACTTTTTCAGCCCGAACCCAAAACATTAAAAACTCTGTTAAAAATTGGAAAACAGGGCTGGCCGAGTGGTGTGGTGGTTAAGCACTGGCTTGGGAAACCAGCTGCCCCTGTTCGGGTCCCACTTATGAGGGCCCTCAAAAAAAAAAAAAAATTGGGAAACATAGAAATTATTTTTGCAGCAATTGATGTTACCTTCTCAGTTTTAGGGGCTGGAGATATTATCTAGAGCCACTTTTATATAATCTTTTGCCAAATTATTCAGTTGTTCCTTTGAAATTATTTGCCCTTTTGTTCATTTTTTGACAATTGTGTCAATAATTCCATTGTGTAAATAATTCCACATTAATTCACTAATGGTGGGATTACTGAAGTAACTTCCAACCTGGTCTCTGTGTTTCTAGTCCCTTTACTTCATCTCCCTCTCTCTATATTCAAACTGGTGTCCCTAAATCTTCACCTAGAGGAGAATCTACATTGACTCCCTACTAATCTGATAGAGTCTCTTTCACTCACTTTCATGACTCCCGAAGTAACCTGGCCAGACCATACTTATCCACTTCATTTATCTTTACCTATTTACATGAAAGTTCTCAGCTGTAGATTTCCCAATTTTGCTTCTTTCCTATTCTTTCTTCTCTTTCTCTGGGGCTCCAGTTACAAATGTTAGACCTTTCCCTCCTCAGTGTCTCAGGTAATCTTATGTCTCATTTTGTACTTGTTGCCATGATATGATTAAATACCTGAAACAATGCCCTTTCACTCTGAAAATTATCCCAAAGGTGTATATTTACTTTGTGCGTCTTGCACACTTGTCTGTATTTTCCATCCATTTGCTTCTCTGTACTTTATTCTGAGTATGTTTTCTTTTGGCCTATGTTCCCTTACAATATTCCTGTCTCTGTTGGCCTAATCTGTTAGACTCAACCATTGAGTTCTTCAGTTAGTGTTTTCTGTTTTTTAGTTCTAGAATTTCTGTTTGGTTCTTTTTATAGTTTCTAGTTCTCTGTCAAATTCTCAATTTTGTGTTTTATTTAATTGAACATATTAAGCATAGTAATTTTTAAATCTGTGTCTGATAACTATTAATATGTTTCTAATATCTGCTGTATCTGTTGGATTTTGGTCATTTGGGTTTGTCTCTATGAATGCCTAGTTCATTTTACTATGTGCCAGATATTGCATATGAAAAATTGTAGAGATAATTTGTGAGCTAGGATATTATCTTCTTCCAGGGTGAAATCATGTATGTTTCTGACAGAGGCTACGGGCAGCCCGTATCCCACATCGTTGAAGTTGAGAGATATTTTTAAACTTTCATAATAAAAACTTTTTAAGAGTTAGCTTAAAGTCATACAGATTACAACTACATTTAATTGTTTTCTGAGAGAAAGAAAAAAATTCACTGTTTTTATAAATTAAAAAGCGTATTTATCTGTGTTGTATATTATGTATTAAAAGGGAAAGGAGGAACAGAGAGTGACTGTGAAATACTTAGAGAAAAAGGAAAAGAAGACCCATGTGTAGTGTCTGTTCTCCTCTCATGTATTTAGCAAGTTCACAAGCATAATTCCTCTTAGCTTGCCCACCCTTCTCTCTCAGATGTGTAGTCTATTGTAGTGTCTTGTTCTTTTGAGTTATTGGGGTTTTATTTCCATGTACAGTCTGTAAGTTTTTAAATTATTAATTCATCTAGCTAAAAGTTGGGAGGAAGTGTTGAGTGTGGCCGGGAAGCATGCTTTTGATCCAAGGCTGGGAAACCTCCTCCCAAGGCTCTTTTCAGGCATGTTTCTGCCTGTTTCTAGAGGTTTCTGTGGTTTTGGACCACTTTTATGTTACTTTCTTGTCTTTTTGTTTCTTTATCGTGCATGTGAGTAGTGTAATTTTGGATCTTACATATCTGGACTTTACTGACATGCTTTTCAAGTTTTAGAAATGATTTGCCTACTTCCAAACTTTGCCATGATAGATGGCAAACCTCTTTATTGCTTCTCGAGGGTTCTTCTGGCTTCTGTGATCAAGGAGCACTTGGCTCTGGGGTTTTATGCAGGGACTGGGTTTCTACCTGCCCATAAGAGTAAGGTCTTGTCCTCCACCCTCACTCTTATACTCATGTGTTCACTAGAAGGACATGACCTTGCTCTCCATAGGCCTCAGCTGCCGGACATTAAATTTCTCATATCTGTCGTTTTGACTTACCTTTTTTCTGGAACCTGGGATTTCTCAATATTTCTGGTTCAGCTGTGTATCAAAACCTTTGTATTGTCATATTTTATCTGCATTTATATGTGCTTGTAGGTTGGGCGGGGTGGAGACTGACAATATCAGTTCAGTCCACCTTGTTGGGTGTTCCCCTTATGTTCATCATGGCACAGTGCATTGAACTCTTTGTCCATTTATTCTAAGGCAAGGATATCCTGGATGGGATCTTAGAAGTACAGCTAGAGCAGCCATTCAGAGGTTTGAAAAATTGTATTAGAAATAGGTCCACAAGGAGATAGACCTAATTTGGAAAACTTTTATGCTGGGTGGAAATTAGTTAAGTTCTCCACCCTAATTTATTTATCTTTACCCCATCCATTTGATGAGAATGGATTTTGTTTAATTTAAAACAATTTTTTGAAAAATGAAAGATCTGCAGAAAAATTATAAGAATATTCCAGTGAACCCTCATATATTCTTCAGCTAGATTCGCACATTGTTCACTCTTTGCCACATTGCTATACTTTTTTTATATATATATCACATACTGTGTAATATAATATAGATCTTACCTTTTTCCTTTTTCTTTTGTTTTGCTGGACCCATGAAAAGTTACTCCTATCTTTTAAGAACAAGAGCATGGGTGCAATTTTATCAAAGTCAAGAACTTGAACACTGATGTTGTACTGTTACCTTGTATATAGTCAGTGTTCAAATGTTGCTAGTTGTTTCAATACTATCTTTTATAGCAACATTTTTAAAAAGTCAGAATCAAGCATTTCATGTTGTCATACTTCTTTAATCGCCTTTATTTTAAAACAGTTTTTCAGTCGTTTTTTTTCTTTCATAAGGTTGACATTTTTGAAGAGTACAAGCTTGTTATTTTGCAAAATGTCTTTAAATTTAAGCTCATCTGATTTTTTTTCTTCATGGTTAGGTTATACATGTTTAGCAGGAAAGCTCCGTAAGTGATATATCCTTTCACTACATCATGTCAAGAGGGGTATAATGTCAGTTTTGATATGTTTCCTGTTACTTTGTTAAGATTGTGTCTGCCAGACTTCTCTTTATAATTAATAAGTAATCTGTGGGAAGATTGTATAAATACCTTATTTGTCAACAAACTTTCACTCAGTGATTTTATCATAATTCTGTTGTTATACATTTACTAATTGGCAATCTACTGTAAAGAAGTATTTAACCGTCTTCCCAATTAATTGTACAGCCAGCTGCCTTTGAAGCCAGTGTTGGAGGAAATGTGAAAATCTTTACTATAGAAAAAAATGACTATGGCTAGAAAAGATTTACTCTGCTCTTCCACTGTTAGCTGGAGAAACAACTGTAAAATTGTCAGTTTTAATTTCAGTGCTCCCCAGACTTAAATATTCTTGCATGATAAACATGTATTTAAAAGCACTTTATTGGTATAAAGTGTTATTTAAATTCTTATCAGTTTTGAAAATAATGTTTGTGCTGAGAATTTGTCAGCAAGTTTGTTTTTTAAATTGCAGACAAAATACCTTATTATCTCTGTAATAGTTTTTTTTTTTTTTTTTTTTTTTGAGGGCAGTGTCACTGGCCCTCATATGTGGGACTGAACCGGGGCCGCTGGCTTCCCAGGCCAGCGCTTAACCACCGCGCCACTCGGCCGGCCCTAGAGCGTGCACTCTTTTTTTTTTTTTTTTTTTTTTTGAGGGCAGTGTCACTGGCCCTCATATGTGGGACCCGAACCGGGGCCACTGGCTTCCCAAACCAGCGCTTAACCACCCCACCACTCGGCTGGCCCTTCTGTAATAGTTTTGAGGTTATGTTTTGTAGTTTGTGTGAATAGAACTACGTATTATATATAAATATGAAAACAATATTGTTAATATGCCAGGAGCTGTTACTCAAAACAACTGAATTTAGTTAATGATATTCATCCTTAAAATAAAATCAAGGAAATGTTATCTGCTCAGTATTAGATTAGTTCCATATATAAATTTGCTTTAAAAAAAACCTAAGGTTATCAAGAGAATTAGAAGACAAGCCACAGACTGAGAGAAAATATTTGCAAAAGACACATCTGATAAAAGACCATTATAATTCATAGATACAGACAACAGAATGGTGGTTACCAGAAGGGAGGGGGTTTGGTAGAGGGTGAGGAGGGCAAAGGGGTTCCAAAAAGATGCTGGGAAAAGACTAGACTTTGGTGATGAGCACACAATAGAGTATACAGATGTTGCATTATAAAGTTGTACACCTGGCATTTATATAATGTTATTAACCAGTGTCACTTCAGTATGTTTAATTGAAAAAATTGAAAAAAAGACATATCTAAAACATACAGAGAGCTCTTAAAACACAGCAATCCAACAGACAACCCCATTAAAAAATGGGCCAGGGCCGGCCGAGTGGCACGGTGGTTGGGAGCTCGTTTGGGACGCCAGCGGCCCAGGTTCGGATCCCACATATGGGGCCAGTGCCACTGCCCTCTTAAAAAAAAGGGGGGGGGGGCAAAGACCTTAACAGAAACCTCATCAAAAATATACGGGTGGCAAAGAAGCATATGAAAAGATACTTAGCATCACATGTCATCAGTGAAATACAAATTGAAATTACAATGAGATACCACTACACACCTATTAGAATGGCCAAAAATGGGCCGGCCGAGTGGCTCAGTTGGTTAAGAAAACGCTCTAAAGTGCGAGCTGAGCTCTGAGCAACAGCAGTTTTTTTTGTTGTTGTTGTTGTTTAAGATTTTTATTGGGGAATTGGGGGAGGGGAACATCGTTGGGGAATCACGGAAGGGGAACAGATAAGTTGCTGTCTTTTTGTTCTTCAGTCTAGTTGCAGAGGATGTTGCTTCACTGGCCCATGTTGGTATCGTCATTGTGCTCTTCCTGCATGAGGCAGATCAGTCCCCGGCCTCTGGATGTCGCTCACTGCGGCTATTGGCAGCTCACGCTGGCTGCCAGCCACTCACGCTGGCTGCCAGCCACTCATGCTGGCTGCCGGCCACTCACTGTAGCCTATGGCAGCCCACTGCAGCAGGGGCTGCAGCCTACACCGTCGCTGGGGCTCGCACAGCCCAGCTCCAGGTGGACACTGTTGTTAGCTGTGGAGGGCAGTGTCACTGGCCCTCATACGTGGGATCTGAACTGGGGCCGCTGGCATCCCAAAACCAGCTCTTAACCAATGCGCCACTCGGCCGTCCCTGATCAACAGCAGTTTGATGCCCAGCCCGAGCTGAGCTGCCGCTGAGCTGCCAACAGGTAGCAGGATGGCTCAGCTAAAAAGAAAAAATAAATAGAATCCAAAATCCAAAACACTGACCACCAAATGCGGTGGAGACTATGGCACAACAGGAACTCTCATTCAGTGCTGGGGGGAATGCAAAATGGTACGGCCACTTTGGAAGACAATTTGAAGGTTTCTGACAAAACTGAACATACTCTTCCCATATGGTCCAGTATTGCTCACCTTGGGGTTTACCCAAAGGAGTTGAAAACTTGTCCCATCCTGAGATTGGAGGCCACTCTGGAGAAATTCAGTGTCCTCAGGGAACAACCTCTGTATACTGACACTTGAGGGTTTTTTTCAATTGAAACGGGATGGGGGGGGGGCGGTAATTTGTTCCTGATGACCCTCTGTGAGCTCCACCAATTTACCAGCCTCACTCAAAATACACTGAGTTTCTTTTGGGTTCCTCATGCTCAAGTGTGAATGAGATTACCAGTCCCTTGATGAAAACGGCTGAAGTGGCTGCCAGTGTTTTTCAAGCAAAATGAAGAAGGGGCTTCAGAGCGGGGAGTGGGAATGTCTCCTATAGCCTTTGATAACTGCAGTCCAGCATGGATTTGATTCAGTGTTTCTGAAGTTATTGCTTGTCCAGTCTTCTAAAATTAGGGAGGAAGGGCAGTGCTGGCTGGCTTGAGTGTGGGGTCCTGCCTGCAGGGCCTGTAGGGCCCTGAGTGGGGGCTAGCTGTTTCTTCTGTGGGCTTTCAGATAACCCGGTTCCAGCCCACCTGCCGCCCCGCTTGAGGAGATGTTGGGTACCTCCAATTCCTTAGCCTTTCTTCGGCCCTTTGGTTCAGAGGAGCTTGCTTTGTTTAGCGTTTCCCCCGCTGGTGGCTTGGATGTCAGCTCTGCTCTGCCCAGTTATCTGTTTCTTCTGCTTTCCATCTTCCAGAACTTGGATGTTGTCCCCATGCCTGTTTCTTGTCTGTGTTTATATGCTTTTCAAGCATCCCTTCTTTTGTCATTTTAATGTTGAAGGCCCGAGTAGAAATAAACATTGAAACCTTTATATCTAACCAGTCTGTTCACTTTTTTCCCCAATATTTTATTGACATCTTTAATTTGGTTATTTCCTCTTCTGGGTTTATTTACAGCTTTTGTGTTTCTGTGCTTTTAATTGGGGATTGGGATTTTTTGAGATAAATGTTTTTTGTCTATCTTATTTCAGTAGAACCTCATAGGTTGCTTTTCATTTGAAGTTAGTTTCATTGTGAAAGTAAGTAAAAGGTTTAGAGAACTTGCCTCTCCAGTATCCAGTTAAGTGTACTTTTCCCTTAGTTAATTATATTATTTGCACTTGAGCGGTACTGTAGTCTTCTGTCGAGTGTTTGGATATTGGTGATTATCTACATTCATTACGTGACAATGGGAGAGTTTGTTTAATGTTATCTTTTTGTTGTTGGGTTAAAATACAAATAATAAAGTTGACCACCCTAATCCATTTTTAGTGTGCAGTTCAGTGGTATTAAGTACCTTCACGCAGTAGTGCAGCCATCACCACCATTCATCCCCAAAGCTCTTTTCATCTTGTATAACTGAAACTCTAGTACTGTAAAGGGTCTATTAAACAATTTCTTCTCCTCCCAATTCCTGACAAGAACCATCATACTTTCTGTCTCTATGATTTTGACTTCTCTAAGTACCTCATAGAAGTAGAATCATACAGTAGTTGTCTTTTTTTTTTTTTGGTTATATAATTGCAGTTCAGTCTTAACAGCTTTTTTTTTTTTTTAAAGATTTTATTGGGGAATTGGGGGAGGGGTACAGCGTTGGGGATTCGTGGAAGGGGAACAGACAAGTTGCTGTCCTTTTGTTCTTCAATCTAGTTGTGGAGGATGTTGCTTCACTGGCCCATGTTGGTATTGTGATCATTGTGCTCTTTCCGGATGAGGTAGATCGGTCGCTGGCCTTTGGACGGCCGCTCATGGCGGCTCTTGGCAGCCCACACTGGCTGCCAGCCGCTCACGCTGGCTGCCGGCCACTCACTGTAGCCTATGGCAGCCCACTGCAGCAGGGACTGCAGCCCACACCGTCCCTGGGACTCACAGCAGCCCAGCTCCAGGTGGAGCTGTTGTTCACCACCTTGGCTGTAGAGGGCAGTGTCACTGGCCCTCATGTGGGATCTGAACTGGGGCACCTCAGAGCTGGTGTCCCAAGCCAGCTCTGAACCAACATGCCGCTAGGCTGGTCCCGTATTTGTCTTTTTGTGACTGGCTTACCTCACTTAGTATAATGCCCTCAAGATTCATCCATATTGTAACATGTATCAGAATGTCCTTCCTTTTTAAGGCTTAATGGTATTCCACTGTATGTATATACCACATTTATCCATTATATTTTCAGATAATTGTTTTAAAACATTTTAATATGGTATAAGTCTGTAAGTCTATATCTTCTAAACATTTGGGAACCTCAAAGACTTATTTGTTCTGAATTTATATTAATGAAAGTGATATGCAAGGAATGTTGTTAAATTGAAATTGCTTCAAGGTCCAGTTATCCATTTTTGTTATTGGTTAAATGTCTTAAGTCTTGAAGAGAGGCCTTGATTAAATGAGTTTATTAAATAAGAAAAGCTACAATTAGTGAGTCTGGGGAAAATAGGTGTTGAAGCTTGAGGAGATAGCAATCTTTGTGGGAAGCATTATGAAGTATAAATGCTTTTTGACCTCCTTAAACTGTTTTAGAAAAGGTGACAATAAAATTAACCAAATATATGTAGGTGGGAGCCACAAAGAATTTTTTGTAAATATCTGAGATTATACATAGTAATTGGGCTATATCCCTAGGGCAAAAAATTTAATAAATAAGGTAGTAAGTAGCCATGATGAACTTACATATTCAGCATATTATCGGGAAAGGGACAAGAAATCTGAAAGCTTCAGAAGAGCTTGCAACATAACTGAAAGACTAGAATGCTAAGAGGTAAAATGGCCCTGACTTGAGCTCAATGGTAACTGGAAAAGCCCTTCTTTGGCTGTGTCCTCTAGCAGCCGATGAATAATAGCCTTAAAACCCATCACATCAGGAGTCTCCAACCTTAATGTAGATAGTCATTTGGGCAATTGTAAAATGTTGGTGACAGTGAGTAACATGGGCAGTGGTCTGCAAAGTCTAAAAAACTCAAGTCAAATATTACATACACTGTCGGGCAAGAAGGCTGTCTAGACTCTTGGCAAAATTCAAACCTGCTTGCCCCTGAGGTAGAGACAGATATACAGGGTGGGGCAAGTAAGTCCTCGAACTTAATTGTCCAACCTTTTGTATGACGCTCATAGTGATGATACCAGTTAACCATTTGATATGATGTTAGTTTCCTAAAATGATCTTTCGGAAAGGCAACATGTTGACCACTTCTCTTTTGTCTACTTGGCAGTTTTATTTCTCAGGGAATTGGATTTATAGTTAGAAACTGTCTCTTGTAACTGAAGTTGTTCCTAAAACCTTGACTGAATTAATAAAATTTGTTTCCTGAGCATGTACATTCATGGACTAGACCCTGGTTCAGGATTACCACTTATTTGCTATTTTCAGCCACCAAGATCTTATGTGAAAGTGCCAGCAGACCTCTGATGACCTTTTCAAAATCATTTCAGCTATTTTCCCTGCTAATTGTGCATGGAGTTTTGAAGGTTAGACTGAGGAGTTTGCCAAAAGTTCTGGAGCATAGGAGCAACATGATGGTATAATGCTTTACTAAGATTAGTCTTGCAGCAGTTTGCCTGAGGTTTACAGTATAATCTAGAAGATGATGTTGAAGAAAACTTTGCCTATACCCTCTTAGGTTCAGTAGCAGGGGGCCTGCAAATTAAACTGGCAAAAGACAGATTAGCAAGAGAAAAGACAGTTTATTAATGCCTACAAAGTGTGTACCACAGGAGTGCTCAGTGATGAATAACTCAAAGACGTGGTTAGAATTGGGGATTTATATGCCTGACTTAGTAGGAGAAAGGAGCAGGGAGAAAAGGCTTTTATGGAAAGAACAAATATGTTTCTTTAGGAAAGACAAATAGGCCTTTAGGAGAACAAATGGGAGATAAGAAAGTTTGTGATCATATTTGTTTATATAGGTGCATCTCCTCTAGAGAGGGGATTATGGTAGGTTTACTTCCTGGTCTTTCTCCTGGGAGTAGAAGCCAACCTGTAATGGGAATTTATGGCAGTGCTCATTTCTGAAAAGTTTCTGCTTTAGTTAGATATGGGAAGCTCCAAGAAGGTTTCTACATCTGTTGAATCTCAAATGTCTTCATCTTAAAATAATCCTTATGCCATAGTGGCTTATTTTGGGATGGCATATCCTGATCCCCTTCAAAGGTAAACTAACCAACCAAGTGAGTCTCTTCCAAATTTGAAATGAGACCCGGGTAAGGTGGTATCTATGGAAATGAATATGCAACAAATATAAAGGATTTTGTATAAGCAGGAGTTTGAAGGATTTAGTAACTGGCTAGTGTAGTAAAGGGCAGGAAAAAAAACATAGAATTAAATTGTACATTTTTTTTTTTTTGAGGGCAGTGTCACTGGCCCTTATATGTGGGACCCAAACTGGGGCCACTGGCTTCCCAAGCCAGCACTTAACCACCGTGCCATTTGGCGGGCCCTGTAGATCTTTTTTAAATGTTTGTACCAAATTTTCCTTATTATTCCTTGGAACACTCAAAGAAGGAATTTTGCAAAGAGCAAACCATAGGGTAAACCTTATGTTAACCTGAAGTTAAAAAGCTGAAATTAGAGGAAACAAGTGTTTATTTGGGATCAAAGAACTGCAATTCAGGGAGCAGATTCTGGCAGAAACCCAAATTACAGAGTGAAAGCAGGGTGTTTTTATGAGAAAAAGGAAAGGAATAATTACATGAAAAGAAGAAAAAAATATTCCTCTTGGTGCTGACAAGCTGAGCTACTCTTGGCTATACATGATTGGTTACCGAGTCTGTCTTCAGATAGAAAGTCCATAATAAGCAGTCCTTAGGATCAGGATGTCAGCTTTCTTGCTGACTCTAAAAAGAATGCTTATAAAACAATTGTGATTTAGCTCAGTCCAAAGGTTTGACCTAGTCTAAAGTTTCAAGGAGCAAGATGAACAATGCAGTTTCTCTGGAATGGTTGCTCCAGCTCCATTTAAAAATGGATCCATTTATGTCATGTTTCACACATACCGTAGAAAATGATAAATTAGGCCCTAAGGCACTAAATAGCAAGATCTAATGCCTGAGCGACCCAGTGGAGACCTCAACCCTTTTGGCTCAATAACTAATTCTAGTTAACATAATCCTTTTAGTACTTCCAGTGGTACAAAAGTCACAAGAGTCATTGTGCATTATAATGTTTGCATTGGTAAATACTCTGATGGTGGGAACACAATTCCCCACTTCAGCTCTATTCTTATCTCAGATCATTGCAGCGTTGCCTCAGAGCCGGGAGCCGTTTAACCCTAAAAGGCCTTTCTATTTTTACTTAAACATTTGTTAGTGAGGAAGGTCTGAGATGGGTATATGTTTCAGATGCTGTCAACATAGAAATGAGAGGCCCCCAAGTGGAGTCCTTGACAGTTTCTTTCAGCATCACTGCCGGCCTTCACCTGTTCTTGATCACAGTGCATTCCCCTGTGGCATCTTATTCTGACAGTTCTTCTCACAGGTGTTTCATTTCTCCATTGGTTTCTTCCCCCTCCCTATACATTTACTCAGATCTCCCTATTCTATAGCGAGAATACTTTTCACAGAACAGCCTGAGCCCTTCTCCTATGTCACTCCTTAAAAGTAGCTGGTTCCATTCCTCACTCTAAGAAACCATCCTTTCAAAAGTCATTGGCCACACAATGCCAACCAGTGGCCTATTTCTCACCAGAATACGTCACCCCAAAATATGCGTCTTTGATATGAAAATTATTTTGAGCTGAAAGCAATTACGAAGCAGCAAATGCAGGAAAACCTCTCTCTACTCTCTCCGCTTTCTGCATGAAGGCAGGATATCAATTCTCCCTTTCCTGGGGAGCCTGCAAACACAGCTTACTCTGTTAGTCTCCTCCGCACGCCTGCCTTCCCACAGTTTGTGGCCTAGGGATGCCCAAGACTGCTTTTGTCTTATCATTTTTCTACCAATTTATTGTTCTTTGTTAATGGTCCTGTATCAGGTGCAGTGCTAAGCCACCACTTTTGAGTTTTTAGTTTTTGTTTTGTTTTTAGCTGAGCCATGCTGCCACCTGTTGGCAGCTCAGCGGCAGCTCAGCTCGGGCTGGGCATCAAACTGCTCTTGAGCGAGCTCTTAACCAACTGAGCCCCACTCTGCCGGCCCCACTTTGAGTTATTTAAGCTGATGTTTCTCCTGTGCGATTTGTGCTACACATGTTCCTAAGCTGTCTTTCTCTTGTTAATTTGTCTTTTTGTTGGAGTCCCAGCTGAATACCTAAGATGGGTCAAGTTTTGCCTTCTCCCCAAGAACTTTATATTTTTTGACTAGCCCTTCAGTCTTGAAACTTTTGTTTCCCTTTAATTTCAGTGAAAATTTCTAAAAAATCATTTTGCCTCCTATTTGTTTGATTAGTTCTTGCACTTCTCTTTATGATTCTTTTATGTGGCTATTCCCCTGGGTATTTGTTATTTTTTCCTATTCTCTCCTTGCCGATTTCATCTACCGCTACTTGTTCCTTCTGTCTCCTTTAACCTCAGTCTTAATGTTTTTCCATTAGTTCCAGACATGGCATTTTCAGACAGGTCTTCAGGTGTTTCTAATTGAACCTATTAAAACCGGCTAAAAATAATGAACCTCCACCCCGAACTTAAACCGCATATAGAAATTAATTTGCAGTGGTACATGAATCTAAATGTGAAAGATAAACAATAATGCTTCTAGGAGAAAATGTAGACTATTTTCATGACTTTGAGATCAAAAAAATTATTAGCAGGACACACAAAAGTGCTAATAATCGAACGAAAAGGTAATAAATTGTATTTACTAAAAAAATCAAGAACCTTTGATCTTCAAAGGACGCCATAAGAAGCTACTACTCAGCAATAAAAAGAAATGAACTATCAACAAATCACACAATGTGGATGAATCTCAAAATAATTATACTGAGTGAAAGAAGCCAAACAAAGCATACGTACTATATGGTTTAATTTCTGTAAGACTCTAGAAAATGCGGATAGCGATCTTAGTGATAAGAAGCAGATTGGAGGTTGTGTAGGGATGGGGCATTGAGAAGGGGCTGGAGGAAGAGATTGCAAAAGAACATGAGGAAATTTGGGGAGTAATGGGTATGTTCACTATTTTGTGTTGATGGTTTTACAGTTATGAACATAAATCAAAACTTATCAAATCTTGCACTTGTAATATATTGTTTATTGTCAGTTATACCTCAAAAAGGCTGTTTTTAATGTGGACATAAAGACCACCCAAATGAGAAGGGCTATTTATTTATAGTTTATGGCAGAGACTTGAAGGCAGGGAGACCAGTGAGAACCTTTGCAGTACAAAAAAGGGACGCTTCTGGAATTTTCTGAGTTGGGGCTATTGGCATGGGGAAGCTGCAGGCAGCCTAGCTACAAGTGGGGGCATCCTATAGAATTAGTTAGGAGTACATATTTGGTTTTCTCTGGCTGGTCCTAAGTCGGAAGCAGGGACAAAAAATTAAGGATGCTGTCAGTTATTAATTATTTTGGTCCCCGTTTTTACAAGGGATATTGTTTGACTTCCTGGACTAGTTGATAGAGATAATCTGACTTCCCTGACTGGTTACTGTAGATAGTAGGCTGATTTCTTGGATTAGCTAGATATTAGGTTGGTTTCTTGGGCTGGTTCCTGCTGTTTTTGGGTCAGAGCTTTATTTTTATAAATGTAGTCTGGCCATTATCCATTAGTATATTCAAACTCTAATGAAAAGAAACAAGAGTCCATAAGAAAGGCAAACCACAGGCCAGGAGAAGATATTTGCAGTACGTATCCAACAAATATATTTATGTGTATTTTTTTAAAACTCCTACAGTTCAGTAAGAAAAAGACAACTTAATTTTTTAAATGGACAAAAGGCTTGAACTAGCACTTCACAAAAGAGGATATCCAGATAGCTAATAAACACACAAAAAGGTACTAGCAAGGGGAAATACAGCCATCATTTAATCACTAATTTAATCATTAACCATTAAATGTAAATTAAATGAGATGCTACCTAATCCCTACCAGGATGGCTAAAATTAAAGAATTAGCAGGCCCAAGTGGTGGTGTAGATGTAGAGCAGCTGGAACTTCCATACCCTGCTGGTGGGATCGTAGGAGTATATTGGTACAGAATCTGGAAAAACTGCTTGACAGTGTCTATTAAAGCTAAACATATGTATACTCGATCACCCAACATTAACAGCCCTGGCTTTACGTCTGATGGCAGTGAGTATTTATATCCACCAAAAGACTCACGCAAGAATATAACAGCTAAAAACAGGCGACACCCCAAATGTTTATCAACAATAGAATTTATAAATACATTGTAGTATATTCATAAAATGAAATGCTGCATAGTAGTGAAAAAATAATAAACTGCTACATGGCACATTATAAATGAACCTTACATACATAATGTTGAATAAAAAAAGCAACACACAAAAGAGTTAATAGTATTTGATTCCATTTATAAGAAAGTCAAAAGAGACAAAACTAATCTATGATATAGAGGTCAGAATAATGGTTACTTTTCAGTGGGCTTCGGGTTTTTTTTTGTTGTTTTTTTTTTTAGCTGAGCCATCCTGCCACCTGTTGGCAGTTCAGCTCGGGCTGGGCATTGAACTGCTGTTGCTCAGAACTCAGCTCGCACTCTTGAGTGAGCTCTTAACCAACTGAGCCACTCAGCCGGCCCTTCAGTGGGTTTCTTGACTGAGGGAACACAGAGGGGCCTCCTGGATTATTGGAATGTTCTATAACTTGATCTGTGTTGTGGTTATAAAGGTGTATACGTATAAAAACATTTATTGAGGGCCGGCCATGTGGCGCGGTGGTTGGGCGCTGGCTTGGGAAGCCAGCAGCACGGGTTCAGATCCCATATATGAGGGCCAGTGACACTGCCCTCAAAAAAAAGAAAATTTTTTTTTATTGAGCTGTACACCTAAGATTTGTGCATTTCACTGCATTTAAGTTATACCTCAATGAAGAACAGTGGGTTGGGTTTTTTTTATACTTGTACTCATTCTTTCCTGTTTGAACACTCTCCTTTTGTGTACAGCTTTCCTTAAAACTAGCTCTCTTTGGTTTTTTGTTAACTGAAACCCTGTTAAAGTTAAATCCTGTCAGTGTTCCTTTAAATTATCTCCCATCCATCCCATTTCCAAATCATGTCTGTACTAGAGTTTTAGCCTTGACCACAAACCTGAATTATTGCCAAGAACCTAATTGGTTTCCCTGCTTTTCATACTCAAAACTATTCTGCAGTGTGCCAGCAAAGCTATCTTTCTAAAGCACCATTCAGATGATACTAGCACTCTGTTACTTCCTCTCCTCAAAAGCCTTGAGGGGGCTGCCATTTCTGGCACACTAGATGCAAATCAGGCGCTAGCATTGCTTTCAAGACTCTCCTGGTCTGGCCCCAACCAGCCTTACTCCTACCCCATCCATACACAGTCCTTTGGAAAACTGGATTATTTAATAGTTCCAGACTCATTTGGCTCTGTGTTGTTCACACCCTTCTCTCCATAAATGCTTTCACCTTCATACCAGCCCCATTTCAAACCATTTCAACCTGGGGGGTTATGATGTGTTTGATGAAATCCATGAACCCCCTGAAATGATATCCAAACGTTTCTATATATGTGCATTTTTTGGAAAAAGGGGCTTGTCTTGCCATTAGATTCTTAAAAAGGGTGCATAACCCCCCCCCAAAGTTACACTTATTTACTGCCCTTTTGAAGGAATGAAAATTAACTCATTTTATGTTTTAACGAAGTTTTTGACTTATTAAAACTTAGTTCTTGGGCCCGCCGAGTGGTGCAGTGGTTAAGAGCTGGCATGGGACGCCAGCGGCCCCGGTTCGGATCCCACATTTGAGGGCCAATGATACTGCCCTCTAAAAAAAGAACCAAAAACAAACTTAGTTCTCAATATGCTGGGTAATATGACATTTTTTGAATAAATAAGTTATATTTAAAGCTCAAAGTTTCAGATTCAGCCAAAGTGGCTTGTCCTCATCCATTTTTTAGGCCCCTAAATTTAGCTCCTTGTGTGGAATTTATTTTCCTCAAAAGGTAGTACTGTAATATTTTTCACTTTGGTATCTTTAGATGAGGGGGAAACCCCCCCATACACATGACTATTCATACAGCTAGTAGACAATACCTTCTCTGTATGCTTTGATCTAGCAATCCCCTTTTAAAAGATAGCATTCAGCGTTTTTGTTTTTTTTTTCGTTTTAGATACCTATAGGCAATGGAAACTGATCTGAATTCCCAGGACAGAAAGGACCTGGACAAGTTCATTAAATTTTTTGCCCTCAAGGTAATATATTCATTCTCTTGAGCCTAGAGCTGTTAGAAATAACTTCCGTGCTTCTCCCTTTTTGGAAATATAGCATAACAGCTTGTAGCTTGCCCATTTTAAGGAATACTTCTGTCTGTTGTAAACCAAACTGTGAAGTTTGGGGGTGGTACTGGGGGTGTAACTAAAAAGTAGCTTCCAATTTTCCACAGCTACTTGTTCAAAAAATTTCTTTTGCAAGGCTGCTTGCAGAAATGTCAAAATATCACGCCAGGTTATTGGCACAAAGTATTCCCTTGGGGTGGGAACAAAGGCTGGACTGGAACGGACAGTATTTTGGGCATCTTTCCCCAAGCAGCCGCTAACTCTGAAATGTCTGACTTTCACTTATTGTTCCATTCCAGGTGAAGTGGGATTCAAACTGAATTTCTAATGCTTTAGAAGTTATATTTCCTCATCTAAAAGTGTTTCTACCTCTATCACTCCGTCTCAATCCATGCAGTAGATTCTGGTTGTAAAATTAGTTGGAAGACTTCTGCCATATGGGCCAAGAGATATGAGTAATTATGGAATCCTTGGTTTAAATCTACTATGATTATATAAGTGCATGACAATGAATATTTAAACCTACAGTTGGACTTGTTTCTTTATGAAAAGTCAGAGCCACCATGTGCACTTTCTTTCTGCCATGTTAGAATATTACAAAGTCCAGGCCCCCAAACTGTCTTCCTCTAATTGGTTGACACTATGTCCTCAAGAATATTTACAGTGTTCTTTTTGTGTTGTGGTTTTTTTCCCCCTATCTTTTCTTGAACATTTTAAGTTCCTAAAGTATAATTAGGATCATTGGCATCTTTTTAATTCTGCATTGGGAGGGTTTTAATCCTGATTGGGAGCCAAATCAATTAAGACTTTTCATCTTTGATTTTTTGTGTTTGTTTGTTTGTTTGTTTGCTTTTTTTAGACTGTTCAAGTGATTGTCCAGGCTCGACTTGGTGAGAAGATTTGTACCCGTTCATCTTCATCCCCAACGGGTTCAGATTGGGTAAAATTCCTATTCTTTGCTAAGGGGCGTGTACTGTGATGTTTGTCACAAGGAATCACAGTGCAGTAATAGGAATGCCATTTATAGTATTACTAAATCATAACATTAAAATATCTAATTCCATTTGGTCCATTCACTTGGAAAATATGTTCTTCATCAAATGTTAGTCCTAGGCTTATTTGGTTCTTGGCTTTCTGCTGTGATAGGTGAAAAGCTTAGTCTTTAGAAAACAAAAATATCTTGTTACCTAATCTTTGCAATGGGTCATGAGCATTTTCAATCCGAGTTTTGGGGCTTTGATGCAGAATCTCTTATGGGGAAAGAAGTGAACGAATGTCCTTAATTAGTCAAAGCAGTGCCTGCATTACCCAACATACAGTCTGACTACTTTTTGTTCCCATAATGTTCCATGTGCGTGTTTCACACAAGGTCCCTTTTGTTTTCTAGTTCAATTTAGCAATCAAAGACATCCCAGAGGTTACACATGAAGCAAAGAAAGCGCTGGCGGGGCAGCTGCCTGCCGTCGGGAGATCTATGTGTGTGGAGATCTCACTCAAGACTTCTGAGGTGAGGCTATGGCCAGGGTGCTGTCTTCACTTGGTACTCAAAGCTCCTTACACTTTGGCTTCAACTCCGCCCTATTCCTGCCCTTTCCCTCTCTGAACTTCTCGGCGTTCTCTGAGGAGGTCATGGTTTTTGTACTTATTTGTCCAGCCCCCTGGAAGGAGCTCTTCACCCTCATCTGCATATATACACTGACCTATAACACCCTTCAAGGCTCACATGCCCTAGAGGAAATCTCCCCCTTCTAGAAGGAGGGCTAACTATTCTCTTTAGACTTTCCATGTGCTTTGTTTGTATTTGTTTCTCGAGTATAACTTCCTGTATTGTGATTGAAAACAATTTTTTTTGTGCTCACCTTATCCACATTAGGATTGAGGCAGATACTGTTATTTATATGTTTATTAATCTATTTCCACTACGGGACTGTGAGGCTGCACGGTATAACGAAAGGCAGATGGAGCCTGGAGTTTCATAGACTCAAGTTCAGGTCCCAGCTGAGTGACTTTGGCCAAATTACTTAACCCCATCCCTACCAATAGCACCAAACTAACACGATACTTCACAGTCTTGCAGCGCTGCGATATTTTCTCGTGTGATCCTTGTTTGTGAAGTGGCTAACAAGCATATACAGTAGGTGATCATTACATGTTTCTGTTCATACTGGACACTTTTATTTTGGAGGTCAGCAGCTACGCCACATCTTATTTATCTTTGTAGTTCTTCAAATTAGTTTTGAAATAAGGCAGGATATAAATAAATAATCATCTCTGTGCCTAACACCGTGCCTGGAATGGCACGTAGTGGGCTCTCAATGAATTTTGTTGAATGAACGCTCTTACTACTTATTCCATGAAAATCATAGTATCAAATAAAACAAAACTTCCTGTTCTTCTTTATCGAATTACCAGTTTATACTACGTATTATTTTCCTTCGTGATCTATAGGGAGTCTAAAAGGAATCCCTAGAAGAAGTCTTTCCCCATGTATCTGTGAAATCTGACTATAAACTGTTTTACTGCCCTGGAGAAACCACACCAATTTGTCTGGGATACTTCCCGCTATCCAGTCATCTCTTGATTTTTGGGGTGGGGGGAATTCAAATTACATGTCATTCAGAAATGACAGTATAATGAGAAGGCTGTTTATTAAGAATACGTATTTAAATTTGATTTAGAACAAGTAAAAGTTCTCTATTCCACAAACTAACCCCAGCTTACTCCCAAACCTAAAAGAATAGTCCTGTCCAACTGATTAATAAAAAGATTACTTGTATTCAAAAGTATGTGACTATTCTTCCCACTAAGTGACACATTGGAGTGTTACATGGTTGGGAATTCTAGCTTTAGTCTTTTCCTTTTCTTTCCCACCCACTAGACTAAGTCTGTTCAGAGTAACACAGAGAAAGACTGAATAGTTTGGCTGAAGACATCAGATGGCTAAAAAATTTTTTAAGTAAGGAGCTTGTTAAGGTATTCTTTAATTGTGGGTATCACCTAAAAATACCTCTGTAGAATTGGAGGGAAAGGCTCTCTCTATCATTGGAAGTGTCGGCCTTTCTGAAAAGTAATTTGGATATACATAGCAAAACTCTTAGAAGCACGAATACTCTTGGATCTAATAATTCTAATTCTGGAAATTTGCCTTAAGGTACACACAAAGTTTTAGTCTCAAGGCAGTTTATCACAGTGTTGTTTGTAGTAGTGAAAAATTAGAAATAACCTGCATGTCCAAGTATGGGGTGCTAATTGTATAAAATAATGGCCATAAGGGCCGGCCGAGTGGCTCAGTTGGTTAAGAGCTTGCTCAAGAGTGCGAGCTGAGCTCTGAGCAATGGCGGTTCGATGCCAGCCCGAGCTGAGTTGCCGTTGAGCTGCCAACAGGTGGCAGGATGGCTCAGCAAAAAAAAATTTAAAAAAAATTCCCTAAAATAATGGCCATATAGTAAAATACTATGCAACCATTAAAAATAATGCAGAATTTTTAATTATAAGGAAAATTCCATGTTGTATTTATTTAAAAAAAAAACAACTAAGTGATGAAAATAGCATTTATAGTATAATCTCACTTTTATTTAGAAAAGTGGATGATTGGGTTATAAATCGGTATCTTTTTGCTTATTTATACTTTCTAATATATTTTATTAGAATGAGTGTATAGTCATTCTAATGACTGTATAGTGCTTTGTAATAAGAACAAAGAAGATTTAAAAAAAAACCTGAAATATCTTTTGTTTGTACCATCTACAGGGAGATTCCATGGAGCTAGAAATTTGGTGTCTTGAAATGAATGAAAAGTAAGTGCTCTGTCTTAGGATCCTTGGTTGTGGTAGCTGAGGATAAAGCAGATGACATCGTGTGAAAAGCAGGGCTTTGCTTCAGTCATGGAGAGTGTTCTGACCACTTAACAAAACCAAGAAGTCTTTGCTGCAATTTGCTTCATGCTTGGCTTCCAGCCCAGGCACAGAGATGACCTTCGCAGGGAGTGTCAGTTCAGAGAGACTCAGATACCACAGGGAACGAAACAGACAGAAAGCTGAAAAGGGTTTGTTGTTTTCCCACAGTACAGATAGTTCTCTGATTAAACCCCTTGGGAGCTCTGGTAACATGACTACTTTGTTTTCTCTCTTTTTCTGTGTGGCAAACATGCAATGAGATTTCGCTGCACCATTCCTTTCACATACTGTGTTAGCCATGGATTCGAAATGCATGGTATTTCTCGCCTCCATTTTCTTCTTTCAAGGCAGATTAGTTTACTTCCTGCCTGAAGTTTCAGTTTTCAAGAAGAACATCCATATAGGAAAATTGAGGAAATAGCAGCACATCAAAAGAAAAATTTTAGGGCCAGTCGAGTGGCGCAGTGGTTAAGCACTGTCTTGGGAACCCAGCGACCCCAGTTCAGATCCCACATAGGAGGGCTAGAGACACTACCCTCAAAAAAAAAAAAAGAAAAATTTTAGTAATAAGTATATGTAGTATGGGCATTTAAAAAAAAAATAGACAGCAATTGCCAGGTTATAGTCCAAAATTCTAGTACCAAACAGATTTTCCTCCAGATCTCTTGTATAGAAGTAGACAGCTCATAAGATAATACATTGAAATTATGTTTGCACCTTCAGTAATATAATTGCAACATTGAATTGCTGTTTTTAAGTGTGTTACTTTATTTCTTAGAAAGATAACGGCTTCAAAGCTAGAAAATATATTGGGTGCCTTTTGTTGCTTATCTCCCTGTGGGCCAGAATTTATGAATAATGCTAACAAATCTTAGTCACTGGATGGGAAATAACTAATTTCTGTATCTATTGCATTTCCATTCTTTGTTTGGCGTTAGTTGAACAGGAGAATGCTGATAGTGTCTGTGTACTCCGCAGGTGTGATAAAGAAATCAAAGTTTCCTACACGGTGTACAACAGACTGTCGCTGCTGCTGAAGTCTCTCCTTGCTATAACTAGGGTGACACCAGCTTACAGACTCTCCAGAAAACAAGGGCATGAATATGTCATATTGTACAGGTAAACAGCGTGGCTGCTCTCCTGCTTGATGCACTCGTCAGCCTCATCGCTTTGCATAGTGTCTAACTGGCATTCAGGTGTTCTTCATGCACCCTGTGATTAATTTTTGGACAGACAGCTGGATAGTTGATACTTATAGTTTTACTGTGATTGTCCATCCTCCCTTATGAACCTCAGCTTTCCGAAGCTGCCAAGTTCTCTGTCCTTTTGTCTGTGCACAGTCATGATTCTTATGTAATGGATTTTGAGGTCCTCCTGATAATACATCTCAGAGCTGAAAAAGGAATTTAAGAGTTTAAAAAAAATAGGCTCTCCTGGGAAGATTCCACAGCCTTCTATATTCCAGAGTTCAATTAAAACTTTTTGTCTAACAAGCTGCTAATTCAATTTGTTTTTAAGTAGTCATTTGTGGATATAAAGAACTGCAAGTATTTATCTTGGCATATTTCACTTCAACACATATTTATTGAGTGCCTTTTTGATGTAAGCATTGTTGCAGACCCAAGGAAGAAGTATATCAGAGGCCCTGCCCTTCGAGTGTTTCTAATCTAATGGGAGAAACAGTTTGGTACGTGCATAATTATAATAAAAGCAGGATTTGAAAACTGCAGTATCAGGAATAGCAGTATCAGGAAAAAAGTACTGGGAAAACGCAGGAAGGGAAAGTTTGTTCTGGATGGGAGAAACAAGACAGGCTTCATGGAGGGAGTGGCCTTTAAGATAGACCTTGAGGGGCCAGCCGAGTGGCGCAGTGGTTAAGCGCTGGCTTGGGAAGCCAGCGGCCTCGGCTCGGATCCCACATATGAGGGTCAGTGACACTGCCCTCAAAAAAAAAAAGAGCATTACTATCTTTGGGCCAGCCAAGTGGCTCAGTGGTTAAGCACTGGCTTGGGAAGCCAGAGGCTCCGGTTTGGGTCCCACATACAAGGGCCAGTGATACTGCTCTAAAAAAAAAAAAAAAAAAAAAAAAAAAGATAGACTTTGAGGCAGAGAATTTTAGCTGTAGATGTGAGAAAGATGGCTCCGGTGGGGAGTATAACAGATGGCAAGGCATAGACATGAAGGCAGAGTATGTGAGCTGTACTCAGGTGTCCAGTGGGCTGGAGTGGTGGTGTAGAGGGTCTATAAGGAATTGTGAGAGCAGAGCATGGAAAGCTTGACCTTCTCAAATCATTCAAGACTTCTTTCTTACTAGTCATGAGCCATTGGTTGACCTGTATAGAGCTGATTTTGAGAAGTTAGTATAGCAGGATGGAACGACTAAGGATTAGAGACTTAACTAGTTTTGTTGAACCAATCTAGTAACTGAGAATAATCAAGTTATTCTTTAACTTTCTTAGCAGCAATCTAGCAACCCTACCCATGTTTTTTTTTTTCCAAGTTAATACATTTTTGCAGTCTTCCTAGGTTTCAAGTTCAGTATTCCATTTGAAAACAACTAGACTTTTATTCAGATATAACAAAAAGATTCCTTTCTAACTCTTACCTTTCGTTTACTTATGCTAAGTCCCCTTCAGCTGTTTTTTAATTTTTTTTATTTTTTTATAAGTAGCCATACTACACTGCTCGGCATTAACTTAGTTAACTAGGACCCTGGTCCTTTTCATACCAGTGTTTAAAGTCTTCTTGCTCCTGTCTCTCTGGAGTAACACAGTATTTATTACTCACTGTGTGTTTTTCATTTAGGAGTGCTTTTGGATGCAAATAACTGTAGTTTATTGTTTTGTTTTGTTTTTTCTTTTGAGGGCAGTGCCACTAGCCCTTACATGTGGGACCCGAACTGGAACCGCTGGCTTCACAAGCCAGCATTTAACCACCACGCCACTCGGCCAGCCCCCTCTTTCCAGTTTTTTGTTTGTTTGTTTGTTTGTTTGTTTGTTTGTTTTAATTTTATTGGGAAACAGTGTGTTTTTCCAGGACCCATCAGCTCCAAGTCAAGCAGTTGCCTTCAATCTAGTTGTGGAGGGCACAACTCCTTGGCCCATGTGGGAATTGAACCGGCAACCTTAGTGTTATGAGCCTGCACTCCTAACTGTGGTTTAAACCATAGAAAAGTGGGTGATTTCAAAGATAGATGTGGCTCCTTTTTTTTTTTCCTTTTATGCTATTGTTAACAGGTAACACTACAGCCTTATACCATTAAAGAATAGCCTTATCTTTTTTTAGCTATATTATCATTTTTTTCCTTGACCCTGTAGATTTGATCATGTCACTGGAGAATTACGTTGTTATAAAAACGCATTCTGAATTTGTCATTCATCAAGACTGAATTAATGTTTTATTTTCTACTCTCTGTGAAGAAAACTTTTGCTTAGCACCCGAATGGCATAAAGAGTATTGCCAAGAAAAAGTTTAGCATGATTAGATTATTTTAAGTACTGTACCAACATTCAAATTAGAGTGAGCTTTTGATTAGAGGATGTCTAGTAAATCTCTTTCGGCGATCCTTCATTAACATCGTTCCTGTATCACTTTATGCCGGGCGTCTGCACACTGGCCAGCAGACATCTGCTTGTTTTGGTAGTTAGTTTAGAAATAGCCGTTCCATTAATTTATGTATTATCATTGGCTACTTTTGCAAGACAATAACACAGATATGCAGTTGCCACAGATCATATGACCCTCAAGCCTAAAATATTTACTATTTAATCCTTTTAACAAAAGCTTGCTAACTCCTGCTTTATGATGCCTGTCACTTTGTACATGTATTTCAGATATTTATATACATTTCTTTTGTCACAAACCAGGATGTAGTCTGTGAGACCTGGGATTCAGATTTATTCGGACTCTCATCCCTAACTTATTCTTATCTCCTCCCTACCTCCCAACCATAAGGCCTTGTACATTATTGGAGTTTAGTTTCTATTGAACAAACCCATGTATGTGTTTAACTTTTAACAATCTTACTTGAAAAACTGTAAAAATATATTTTAAGTGTTCTGTAATTCAGATTTTTAGCTAATATAGACTGGCCTCCTGAGGGAGATTCGTGGAAAGGTTCTGCTATGCTTGTATTTTTATATTTTCCGAAGAGTCTTACTTACCTAATTATTCTATGGTATAAAAGATGTTCTCGTTTCTTTTTTTTTTTTAAAGATTTTATTGGGGAATTGGCGGAGGGGAACAGCGTTGGGGAATCGGGGAAGGGGAACAGACAAGTTGCTGTCTTTTTGTTCTTCAGTCTAGTTGCGGAGGATGTTGCTTCACTGTTGGTATCGTCATTGCGTTCTTCCCGGATGAGGCAGATCAGTCGTTGGCCTCTGGATGTCGCTCACCGCGGCTATTGACCGCTCACGCTGGCTGCGGGCCACTCACCGTAGCTTATGGCAGCCCACTGCAGCAGGGGCTGCAGCCCACACCATCACCGGGGCTCGCACAGCCCAGCTCCAGGTGGAGCTGTTGTTAGCTGTAGAGGGCAGTGTCACTGGCCCTCATGTGGGATCCGAACCGGGGCCGCTGGCATCCCAAAACCAGCGCTTAACCAATGCGCCACTCGGCCGGCCCAAGATGTTCTCGTTTGTTAACCAATTTACTTTGGAATAACTTGTGACAAACACAGAGAACTCCCCTTAATTGAAGACCACTCTTCAAAATCTAGGGGCCGGCTGAGTGGCACTGTGGTTAAGCGCTGGGTTGAAGCCAGCGACACCGGTTCGGTCCCACATGTGAGGGCCAGTAACACTGCCCTCAAAAAAAAAAAAAAAGCAAAATCTAGTACATTCTGTTGCATATTTGAAAATAGCCAAGAGAGTAGATCTTAAAAGCCCTCATCACAAGAAAAAAAAATTCTTTAACTCTATATGGCTATAGATGTTAACTAGACTTACTGTGGTAATCACTTCACAATACATACAAATATCGAATCGTTATGTTGTATGCCTGAAACTAACATTGTATATCAATTACACTTCAATTAAAAGAAAACTTGTACTTTCTAATAGTAGTCCCAGATCTATTTGCCAATTTTATTTATACTTTTAGTTCCTGGTGGGTATACTTTAGAAACACATTGCAGGAATGGGATGAAGAAATTTAAATAGCAGTTTCCACTTATTTTCCTCATTTTTCAATCCAGTCCTCTCCATATACACTCCCTTGCCTGCAGTTTAATTGAAGTAATATTATTGAAGTAGCACCATTATTGCTTCCTTAGGAGAGGTGTTTATGCAGACAAGAAAAGAAGGCTTTGTTTTATTTATTTCATTTCCAGGTGTTTTGGCTATCAAGGCCTTTACAATAAAGAATCAGGTAACATTTCCTTTTCTTTCTTCCTCATAGGATCTATTTTGGGGAAGTTCAGCTGAATGGCTTAGGAGAAGGTATGTATCAAGGTTGAAAAACATTGGTAATGTTAAGAGCTCTCCTGACTTCAGAGATGGGCTTGGGTGCTGCCTGTAATAATGATGTGCAACTTGCAATTTTAATATGTATGATACCAGTAAGGAAAAGACAGGTGGGCAGTCCAGAGATGCCAGGGACCAACTGAATCATTTCTCCCAAATTCCACTAACTCAGCATTTTTTCTGACACTTTATACAATTGTTTGTTTTCTAATTTTGTACCAAATTAGGAAATGTTAAATGTTTCTGATGAGCATCAGTTTTGAAAAATTGGAAAGGAAACCAAGAAAACCAGGAAGCTTGGTTGGAAGTATCATCTGCAAGACCCTGGCTCTTTCCCATACATTTGAGGTGTTTGTGTGACAAACTCTTAGTGCCCCTGTGCTTGTCTCACTGGACATGTGACACATGGGGGCACGGTTGGTTAGGACTTGCTTAAGCTTTAGGATTAACTATTGTTTTACCTCTTTGAAGGTAATTTTATCTGGAAATAGAATGCTGTTTCCTCTGGTAGAATTAGGTCAACATAGAATTAATTGAAAGAAAAAAATAGCGCACATGTGCATACACACAAAATTGAAACTGCTGCACTCAGGTGGATAATGCCAGAGACTGTGTAGGCTGAATGAGCCAAGGAATGATAGGCTGCAGACAGTGTCGGTGTTCTCTGGAAAAAGAGCTAATTATTTATCTCTTCTAGGTTTCCAGACAGTTCGTGTTGGGACAGTGGGTACCCCTGTGGGCACCATCACTCTTTCTTGTGCCTACAGAATTAACCTGGCATTCATGTCCACCAGGTGAGGAAAGAGCATTGGAATCCAAAAGAACTCTTCCAAGGATAATGAAGTTCAGCTTTGCCATTGCTGAAATCAGCCCCCTTCTGAAGAGTAAAATCGAGAGAGGACCCACTTTCCAGATGGAGAATCTGAGTGTCCCAGAGCCAACAATGTAGACATGGTGGCTTATAGTTCAGGATGAAATAGTTAAGGCTCTGGTGGTTCCTACTGCTAGATGTTAGGTGAGGGGCCCTCTGAGGACTTCAAGGGGGCTGGCAGGGCATTCTAACAAATACTACGATCTGCTTATTGTATTACAGGCAATTTGAGAGGACCCCACCTATCATGGGGATTATCATTGATCACTTTGTGGACCGTCCCTATCCCAGCTCCTCACCCATGCACCCCTGTAATTACAGGTGAGGAATGTGAAAGGCACTTTCTCAAATTGCAGCTAGGCAGAAGCATCCATCTTGCACAGGTACATAGAGCACCTTCATCAGCACTCACTGATGGGCAGGAGGCAGTGATGGAGACCCCACAGGGAGAGAATACAGTGGCGAGCTTCCCTTCTTGCTGCTGCCTGTTAGGCATACCAACACCTGGGGTACACAGAATGTCTCAGAAAATTCTTGGACATGTTGTACCTGATGGTAGTGATTTGAGTTTTAATTTGATTTTACTTAGAGGTTACGAGAGTGGCAGTAATTTATGGCATGCCTTTTGTAAATTAAATGGTTTTCAGGTTGCCATTGGCACAATTCAGTTACACATCACAATCAAATGTCTCCAAGCCTCGGTCCCAGAAAACAGTGTTCTCTAGAGCTCGGGGTAGCTGTGTGTCAGGAAGGACTTGTGGAGTTCTATAGGTTTGTCTCTGCAGTCTAGACTTTTGTTCCACTGCACTCTGTGGCTGACAGTTCTTTGGACTTAACACTGACCAGGCTGAAGAAAACACTCTCAAATGATACGTCAGGTAAGATGCTAGGGTTTAAACAAAAAGCCATTGTCAACCTCTATATGCCGCTCTCTGGAACTGTTTGAAATTATGAAGGACCCAGCATAGCTCTCTTGCCGTGATGAACTCTGCCTGAAACAGTTGTCACAACTTGCATCCTTATCTAACCTCCCTGTGATCCCTTCTAGAATTGACTGCCATCACCCTAAAAACTCATGATTTCTTTCCTCCTCACTGTAGAACCACTGGTGAGGACCCTGGAGTAACATATCCTTCTGTGGAAGATTCTCAAGAAGTGTGTACCACCTCTTTCTCCACCTCCCCTCCATCCCAGGTAGGGGCAGCAGGTTCGGGAGGGGAGGTGATTTGGTACATATATGGGCCTTACGAAGTGGTGTCAAAATTTATAGTTTCTTTTGGTAGTGGTGGTGATTGTTCTGACGGGGGTTCTTTTGAGGGCTGAGGGAGAGCCTTCGTATCCAGCAGGTAATATTGCTGTTTCTAGTCTAACCATTCTTAACCCACAAGATTACACGTAACCTTTACCTTGCTGGAGACATCTTAAAATTCCCTAGAAAATCAGTCACAGAATTGCATGTGCATTCGATCTACTCTAACCGACACTTGTTAATTTGGTGACTACTTCTTGTTTGAAGCGGTAAATATGGTTCCTAATAAAAGAAGAAGTGCAAAAGAAGCCAATAATTATTTAATATAAAATGCCAGTAAGAAAACAGCAGTGCAGTTTTTCTTAATAGTTGACACCGATTTCTGCCTGTCTGCATTCTCTATCTGGGCATCTTTAACCATTGAGTCCATCTTCAGTGTCGAACTGAATTTCATTAAAACATAGGCTCCAA
Source organism: Aselliscus stoliczkanus (assembly GCA_033961575.1). Classification (NCBI taxonomy): domain Eukaryota; kingdom Metazoa; phylum Chordata; class Mammalia; order Chiroptera; family Hipposideridae; genus Aselliscus; species Aselliscus stoliczkanus. Next base: position 123,109,387 of record CM066736.1, read on the forward strand.
GCAATGTTCTCAGCTTCCCAAGAGGAAGTGCGTGTGGCCTTGTTGTATAATGTACAAGGTACTGAAACTGTTTCGGCCAAGGAACCATTTTGGCCAGCTGACTGGTTTCGGGGCACATTTTCCCCTTCCACCCTGAGCCATTCAGTTTCTGCCTCATTGCCTGCTGATCCCTGCTGTACCTGCCCGTCATCACCGCTATTCCCTCCTCCTTGACCTTCACTTGAGACAGTTTCTTCTAGACCATCTCAGTTCTGCTTTCCTTTAAACTAATCCCAGATTGTCCATGTTCACCATCTTATTTTGGGGACCCAGCAAATTAATTAGCTATCTACAAATTTTTATTGCCTATGTTGTTGTTTTTTCCTAAAGATTTTATTGGGGAATTGGGGGGCAACGGTGTTGGGGAATTGGGGGAGGGGACCAGCCAAGTTGTTCTTCAGTCTTCATTGTGGAGGGCGCCAGTTGCCATCTGGCTGCCCATCGGCAGCTCGTGGCCTCTAAGCTCAAGGTGTTTTGTTCAATCTTAGTTGCAGGTGAGCGTAGCCACCATCCTATGGGGGATTCGAACCAGCAGCCTTGTTGTTAAGAGCACACACTCTATCTACTGAGCCATCCAGGTGGCAGCTCAGCTCAAGGTGCTGAGTTCAGTCTTAGTTTCAGCTGGGCATAGCCCACCATCGAACAGGCAGTCTTGTTGTTACACCAGCTGAGCCATCCTGCCACCTGTTGACAGCTCAGCTCAGGCTCAGCTCACTGGCCCATGTAGGAATCGAACTGGCAGCCCTGTTGCTCAGAGCTCACGCTCTTAAGCCAACTCTTAACCAACTGAGCCACTCGGCCGGCCCTCCTATATTTTTTAAATTAAGAAAAAATATAAATTTATTCCAACTAGGTTGTTAGGAGATACTGGATTAAAATTATGGTTATAATCTGTTTCAAGAGCAGAATTTAGGCACAAAAGTTAATGTGTATGGAGGAAAGCTAACTTAATGTGTATGGAGGACATTACAAAATCCATGGATCACATTTATTTCTATTGTCCCAATTTAGTTAAAGAGGTTTTTGTTGTGAAGTCACCTAGATGATTTGCTTTGAGGCTGTTGGGATTGTTCCCCTCTCCCCACTAATATACGTAGGCATGAGCCTTGCCACTGCCCTGGGAGGGTAGCTTTTGATACACTTACTGACAGAACAATACTGACCCAAAAAAGTCAGGAAAGCCCACTTTCTTAATAGTGGGAGCACATGAGTGAGAGTAAATTAATTTTTAAATGGTCAAAATGTGAATATGTCCAGTTTAATGTTCATTAAACAGTTTTATTTTGTTTTACAAGTAATAAATTCATGAAGAATTAAGGATGTGACTTGGGAGATATAAGGGATGGTGAAGCTGGACCTTAACAAATCAATTTGGCTCTTTTGCTGATACAGTGGAAATTTGACCCAACTCCAAAAGTAAAGGGAAGTTAAGTCGTTTCTGCACCTGATGTTTGCATAAAAGTTTGTCGGCTTGTGTAAGGAGAGCCTATCTTTTTCATGGTATCAGTTGCCACCTGTGTCTTCTCACAGTTTAAAAGTAGATCACACCAAGATCTTATCGAGCACCCCATGGGTGAGCCCTGTCCCTGTTCCTCTAATCAGAGCTGCTACAGTTTGGTGCAGAAATACTCATTTTGAATAGAGAGAGAAAATTATTTGCCATCAGCCCATCTCATTCCTGTAAAAACTGAAATAGTTTCTTTGGTTTAACCTAGGGAATTGCATAATTGTTTAACAACTTCTATTTGAGTTTTTGCTAGATTCCAGTAAACATATGTTAACGTGATGTTTGTTTTGCCAACACAATAAGGATTATTGTGTCATTTGGGTACAGAGTTGAGTCAAGAAATAGTTGTGACCCTGAACCTGCTACTGTGACTTAAGGTCCTATCTCCAATTCTAAGCATTAATCAGCTAGCTAATTGGAGAGACTTATTAAAGATGGAACAGCAAGACCCAAAATCATCATCATGCCCATACTTGGCTTTGAAGTCATACGCGTTTTGAAAGTGCCCCAGCTTTTACTCCATCAAGTTGTGCTACACCATCAGAGACTGTAAGGGCACACACACACTCAAGCTCCTGCCTGCGTCTGTATACACCCACTCATCTTCCTTGGGGTGACAGTGTGCAGCTAGGCACCTGAGCATTTTAAAGTCCAGCCAATAAATGTCAACTGTCCAAACCTGTCCCTGAAGATTCTGGGTCCCCAGGAAAAGGCCTTCATTCTAACATTTTAATCTCGGCGTCCCCATTCATCCTGAGCACACCTGTGCCTGCCCCAGGCCCTTCCTATTGGGAGGCGTTCTCTCATGTCCTCCCATCCTCTTGACTAAAGACAGACTAATGCCTGGTTCAGGGTTCCCGGTTTTGCCAAGTCATTCCAGCTTGACTCAGCTTTGTGTCCCAGCTGCTCTGAGAGAGCCGTGCATGCGATGCAGCGCCCAGGGGTAGACACCTCTGCAGATCCTGCCAGGTGGCCCTACTAGGAAGCAGCCATGCAGCTTTCTCCCACTTCCCACCTGACTTCCATTGTGCATTTCAGCCTCTATTGCTATTGCCCCTTGGGAGTTTTTTTCACTTCTTTCTCAAGTCCCTTTTCTTTTTTCTTGTTTCTCCTGTCTCTGTTTGTATCTGTGCACAGTGTGTGTTTACTGTCACAAAGGCACATTTTCAGACCCCTACTTCTGTGGTGACGGATACCCTGAGGGTCCCCATGGCAGGACTGGCCTTTTCCCATCAAGTGAGTCCATACTGGGAAGAAGGGGATAAATCAGACGGCATCTTTTTATTTAAAAGTTGTAAATAAAGTACAGGGTATAGCTATTTAAATGCCCCCAAGTGTTCTGTGGTTGTTTTGAGGCTTGGTAATTGATTTTTAACAGGACATAGCCCAAAATAGGACTTTTCATATGCCCCTCCTCCTACCACTGATGTGAAAAATACATGGAGTTATTTATATCTTATTTCCAAATAAACAATCCAAGAGCTGTATTGTTTCTTGCCCAGCATAAGCAGGAGCCCTCCCATACCCAGTGGTGATGGAGGGTGTGATTAGAGAAGACGCTGTTTCTGAGGGGCCTCAAGGACAAAGGAGAAAATAGAATGACCGCGAGAAATGGATGAGTTTGGCTCCAGGTTCTGCCCAGGCTTGTGCTCTACAGATGTGCTGGGCTGGAAGCCGAAACTGTTAGCTGAGCCCCTTTGAAAACGGGAACAAGGGATTCATTTGAAGCTTTTGGAAGGCTGCAGAGCTGGGAACCTCAATCCCACTGCAGCCAAGTCTGTTTTTTCATCTAAAAAGCAATGGCCTAGTCTACCTTTAACCCTTCTATCAGGCCTGTGTCCCTGGAGGATGTGGGCTGGGATCCATTCCTTACCTCTCTGCTGAGCTTGGTCATTAGTGGTATTCTAGGGTTACCTATTTTTTCCTCCTCCTTTCCTCCGCCCCTATTTGTTTTTCTCTTGCTTAGCTCTCAAGCTCTCGCCTTTCCTATCAGCCTGCTGCCCTGGGCGTTGGATCAGCTGACCTGGCTTATCCAGTAGTGTTTGCTCCTGGCTTAAACACCACACACACTCACCAGGTATCTTTAAAGATGGGGAAGACCCTGGGGATTCCGGTGCTGCCCTCCCTGCTCTGAGGCAGTTGAGGGGCCTCTTAAGACACCAGTTTTATGCTAAGTGTTCAAAGCAAAGCTCCCCTGGGACTTCCGAGGACTAAGGTGACTCTGAGAAGAGGCCTCTTAGACTTAAGGAAAGGAGAGCCTCCCAAGTGGTTTTCCCCTCTTTCCTTTTCCTTGTGTAGTCATTGCCATGCATGTCTAGGAACTGAGTCCCGGAGCCAAGGTTTCCTGTCCACTGGGTGGCAGCATTGGTGATGGAAAAGCTCGAAAGCAGATGCCATCATGCTAGGCCGTAAGTGTCCGCTCCTGCCTAACACAGCCACAATTCACTGTATTTTTCCATTTTTCCCCAAAGCTAATGGTTCCTGGGAAGGAAGGCGGGGTACCCTTTGCTCCCAACCAGCCTGCCCATGGCGCCCAGGCTGACCAGGAGAGACTGGCCACCTACACCCCTTCTGATGGGGCCCACTGTGCTGCCACACCTTCCAGCAGGTGAGTTCACGCCATGGCTGTGCCACCGCTCGGGCCAACCCGGGCCCTGTCACATGTGCTTATTTGGTCTTAGTAAAGAGTAGCTTTTGGCATTGGCTCAGGCCTGGCATTCGCGCCCCCAGTGTGGAAACTTCTAAGTTCCCAGTAAGAATCGTACATTGCGGCTCGTATGTACGGAGGCTGGCGCAGCTCTGCGAGCAGCAGGCAGCAGGGGTTTGGCTCTTCACTCAGTGCAGGGGTTCCTCAGATGGCTTCTCTTACCCTAAGATTTAGTCCTTTGAAGTCAGGCCTCAGTTTACCGTAACCCTGAAGTCTGGGGCCACAGTGTGTTTGGGGTGGCAGTTAGGATTGATTTGCTTTTTCTGCTGTGAATCCTCATGGAGATCCTTCAGGAACCACTATTTTTCCTCATTAAAAACTTTTAAAATCTTTGTCTTTTTTTTTTTTTCTCTTTTTAGGGCAGTATCACTGGCCCTCATATGTGGGACCCAAACCCGGGCCACCAGCCTCCCAAGCCAGCGCTTAACCACTGTGCCACTCCGCCGGCCCAATCTTTGTCTTTTTTGGTTACAGAAGTGATACCTTCTCTGAAATTCAAATTATAAATCCATTGATTAGTAGAAAATGAAAGTTGTCATAATCCCACCCTGCAAAAATCACCACTGTTACCTCCTTTTAAAGACGAGAGGCTCTCAGATGGGCTACGTAATTCGTCTATGTGCAATTAGCCTGCTGAGTGGCTAGGCACAAGCCCAGTTCCTTGGACTGCAAGTCCGTGTTCACTCTTTCCATGACACTCGGCATTCTCCCATGGGAAGCTGAGGCTGTCATGTCTTCCTTTGTCTGGAAGGCCTCAGAGACGATGATGTTGGTTGCCCTGCCACATCCTAAATGAAGAAATTCCTGGTATTTTTTTTTTTTTTCATTCCCACAGTGGAGTGGTGGGAGGGAAAATATTTGGGAAGCTCTTTTTGCACCATCCATCAGGAAAAATAATTACTTTCATTCCCGACTGCCCAAACTTCTATCCTCTTACCCTTCCCCCATTAGATACTCAAAGGAAGATCCTGTGAAGTCATTTACACTCTAGTTTTCTGAGCCTCAACTCTGGGGGCATGTCTGGGAGCAACTCAAGACAGAAGACCCTGTGGGGGTTCTTAATGCAGCTGGTCTGAGCCCAGGCCTTGCCTCAGAGCTGGAGCCCAGAGGCACTTGGAGTGCACAGTTCTCCTCCCTCTGTGAGCCCCTCATTTGGCTAAAGGACCTTTCCTGTCCTCTGCTACTTCAGGGCTGTGATTGCTGGTCTGGCAGCCACAATATGTGCCCGTGCTTCTGCTGCTTGGAGCCCTCCTGTCATCCAGGAGTCAGCATCAGTCTGGAGGGCTGGAGAAGGGGAAGCAGTGGGGGCAGCCAAACTGAATGTGTCCTTACCAGACCTTGCTAGACCGAGGGATGATTGGCGGTGAGGAGAGGGGCGGGGACATGGTACAGAGCACAGCAGGCCTCATCCCAGGTCATTTGTCGGGTGCGGAAAGCTCTGGCTAGGGTCAAACTTGGGACCCCTGTCTTGGAGTAACCGCCATGTCCCTTGTGAGGTAAGGCTTAAATTTAGCATCGTATTGTAAACCATACAGTCTTACTGGTATTTTTAAATAACAACAAAACAAAAGATGGAGAACGGCTGAAATCTTGAGCCTGGCTCTGTAATCGATTACTGTTGAGGTTTTTTTTGTTTGTTTGTTTGTTTGTTTGTTTGTTTGTTTGTTTTTTGAGGGCAGTGTTACTGGCCCTCATATGTGGGACCGAACTGGGGCCGCTGGCTTCCAAGGCCAGCGCTTAACCACCGCGCCACTCAGCCGGCCCTCGATTACTGTTTAAATTACAGTTGTTTCTGAGAGCTGCTTGCCTACACATATATTTGCTAGACACACAGTAACTGGTGCTTGTCATTGGTGTTTCAGATTAAACTTTATGTAAGCTTTCCAAAACGTAACACTAAATTTCATTCATATATGCATAATTTTTAGTTGTTCCAGGAAATGTAGCCCTCTGCTTTCAACTGAAAAGGGGAGGGTGACAGTGGCAGGAGCCATTTCCCATGTGGGTGGGCAGCTCCTGCCCTGGGCTGCAACCCCAAAGGTAGTGGATTTGTGGGGGACCGAGGAGGCTCTGCTGTGATTGGAGAATGAGCACCGCCATTACCTTTCTTCCCCAGTGAGGACACCGAAACTGTATCAAACAGCAGTGAGGGACGGGCCTCTCCCCATGATATCCTGGAGACCATCTTCGCCCGAAAAGTGGGGGCTTTTGTCAACAAACCCAACAACCAGGTGATTTTTCTGCCACTGCCACCCGTGAGCATGTCTGAGCCCTTAGAGTGGGTGAAGCCCTACAGGCAGGTCTCTTAACCTGGGATCTGTACAGCCATTGACATTGCATGCAAATTGCGCGCGTGTGTGTGTGTGTGAATTTTTGTGAAGAGGGTTAATAACCTGTGACACCCCTCCAGAAAAAATTAAATTAAAAACTATCGTTCCGTGATCTTTTAAACCTCCCATAGAAGAGGGAAATTAGACATCATTTAGTACCAATATAATGCACCAAAGTGTCATTGCCTCAGCTGAACTTGAAATTGGAAGTTCCTTGTCAGCTCCGCCAGTGAACAGTTGTTACTGAATTACTGTGGGTCAAGCTTCCAATGCTGAATTCCTGGGGAGCCCTGACCCATATTTTTTCTGTGGGCGTGTGATGGGAGGTGGAAAGGGTTGGGGAAGTCTCCAACAACGCCGGAGCCAGAGGGGCGGCGTGGCCAGCCTGGGGGGTGAGCGTGCTGGGCCCCCAGGCTTCAGGCAGCTTCGAAGGGAGACATAATCTGGGCTCTAATACTTTCTCCCGCATCTCTTCAGGTGACCCTGGCCAGTTTGGACATACCCTTTGCCATGTTTGCTCCCAAGAATTTAGAGCTGGAGGGTGCTGATCCTATGGTGAGTCCCCCACTGACTAAAGTTCCAGTGAGATGGGCAGACTCGTTGTTCTTCCTGGGCGAGTCACTGTCCCTCCACAGACCATCGGCCATGCCTCTCGGCTTCTGGATTTGCAGCCAGTGTTGGGTCCCTTCAGAAACCTCTATTGGTTTTTTTTTGTTTTTTTAGAGGGCAGTGTCACTGGCCCTCACATGTGGGATCCGAACCGGGGCCACTGGCGTTCCAACCCAGCGCTTAACTACCGCGCCACTCGGCCGGCCCAGAAACCTCTATGGTTAACAGTAACGCGTGCACAGTACACAGACAGATCCAGCCCCTGCCCACCTCTGCCTTATTCTGATCCAGGTGAATCCTCCAGATTCCCCAGCGATGGAGTCTCCTCTCCAGGGCAGCCTGCACTCTGATGGCTCCAGTGGGGGCAGCAGCGGCAATACCCATGATGACTTTGTTATGATCGACTTCGTAAGTTGCCATCACTTGCCTTGACCTTTGCACCTTTGCTGCCCCAGGGGACATGTCTAGAGGCATCCATTGCACTTGAACAGGACTTCCTTCACAAGGTTCAGATGGGCTGGTATGGACGGAAGGGATGGGACAGGCGGGTGGCTGGCTGTGCAGTGTATGTGGGGAAGCTGCCCTCATACCCTGCTTGGGAGACCTTTGGAGGACAATGAACAATATGGCATTCTGTGCCATGTCTTTGGTTGAAATTCATAATGCAGTTCAGCTATAAATGGGGATTTTCCAGTGGTATCCATGTGGGTCCTGTTCCTGCCTGAGTGTATAGCCCCAGGCTAAGGAAAGGAGTTTGAAAGATGGGGACAGAGGCCTAACCAGGTGAGAGGAAGATTAGCACCAGGATTGGAGTTCAGCTGCCCGGAAGATAAATGTGTAAAGACTGCTCTCCTATGGTTAGCTTGGAGGAACCTTTGCTTTGAAAATTACTGGAAGAAATGAGGGTTTTTCAGAGTTTATCTCCTCTGATTTTCGTCTGTAGTCCAAGGTAAGCTAAACTGAGTTTGTCTTATTTTTGAAGAAACCGGCTTTTTCTAAAGATGACATTCTTCCAATGGACTTGGGAACCTTCTATCGTGAATTTCAGAACCCCCCTCAGCTGAGCAGCCTCTCCATCGATATCGGGGCACAGTCCATGGCTGAGGACTTGGTATGGAGACCTGCTCTCACCTCCCCCCCTTTGATGGTCATTTCTGCTCCACAGACCCAGAAATTCCTTCCTGTTCCTCCCCCACTCCTACACCTCCCATGTTCCTTAGAACAGGAAAGGACACTTTTAGACCATTATCTCCTTTAGACCACACTTGAGATTTGCATTTTGCCTGGCAGTCATCATCTTGAATTTGCTTGTGCTCACTTCCTCCTTTTATCTGCACACACTCAGCATTACTTACACACTCCTGTTGTTTGGTGCCTGATGTCTTCTACTTGTTGATACCTCTAGGCCAGGCTGTTCCAGCAGCTCTTGCATTCAGCTGTTTAGCTTGCCAGGCAGAGGCTAGTGGTACAGGACAAAAGAAGCGGAGGGTCCTGGGCATTGGCATGCTTGCCCTGTCCCCAGAGAGCTCATTTCCTCAGCTAGCGGCTCTCATGTTTAGCCAGATGTCCTGCTACCACTGTAATTACCACACTTCCACTCAGGATATTCTCTATTTCCTGCCTCCGAAGGTCAGAAGAGTGCCCTGAACAGCCACAAACTCTGGGTGTCTCACACCACAGAAGTCAGGGTCCCTCTGCCTGAAGTGAAAATATCACCTCCTCTATGAAATAGGAGAATGGCTCTAGGCATAGCTGCCCTTGGTTTGCTTTAAACAGAAAAGCATGCTGAGTGATAGCAGTATAATAATAATGTCATTATTAACATTTATTGAGGCTTCCGAGCATAACATTTGTCGAGGTGCTAAGCATTTGTGAATCTTCAACAGCCCCAAGAGTTAGGTTTTCTTATTATCCCAGTTTACAGATGAGAAAATGGACACTGAACAAATAACTTGCTCATGGCCACACTGAGCCTGCAAAACAAGGCTTTGGTCCCTGAGCGTCTGGCTTCTGCTTTTAGGCCCTTAACCACCGACCCTCCAGCCTCTCCTTTGACATGTGCTTGAAGGGAACCGGAGTCCAGAGGCCCTCAAAGTGAGGCTGCGGCCAGTCCCAGCCGGGGGCCAAGCCTGCTGGCTGTCGGGTGTGTCTGTGCCACTCTGTAGGTTCTGAAGTGGCAGGTGTCCCACCTCTTCCAAGTCCCTTGTGCCTATCAGGAAACTGTGTGTGATGGTTTCAATTCTTCAGAATCAAAGTCTTCTGTGGAGCTAGACCACCTCATTAGGGTCAGATTTTTTTTTTTATTGTTTGTTTGTTTTTGAGGGCAGTGTCACTGTGTCACTGGCCCTCATATGTGGGACCCGAACTGGGGCCGCTGGCTTCCAAAGCCAGTGCTTAACCTTGCCACTCGGTCGGCCACAAAGAAATCTTTTAGAAACTTTTCTTAATTTTGAGCACTCTAAACATACCATTTTATTCTAGTGTCAGTTTAAGCCGTGGGTCGGCTAACTGCGGCTCGCGAGCCACATACAGCTTTTTGGGTACATTCATGTCGCTCTGAAGTAAAATTGAAAATGAAAAGAAAACTATCATAGTTTCATTTATAAAATTTTTAGAGGATACTATTCACATAATGGTGATTTCATTTGTTTTCTGGCTCTCAATTTTTAAACTGTTGTGAGGGACAGGATTGGCTCTTCCATCTCAAAAGTTTGCTGACCCCTGGTCTAACCTATGCCAAAGATATTTCACGTTTTATTTCTCTGTCAGCTGTCATTGGTGTGGTCCTTTCCTGTCTCATTAGGTGTGTGACTCACTAGGATTCCCCAGGCTGTTCTCTCAGACTCCTCCCCACCCCCCCACCCCCCAAAAACCCTGCTGGACAGAAGCCCCTGCCCGAGCCTGTTCAGCTGCCCTGAGTTCTCCTGCGTCCCCTTCCTCAGCCCGCGGTGACTGATCTGGATGCCCCTTCAAGGCCCTGCCCACCTGACGAGCAGCTCTTCTCTCCCCTCCTGGTACAGGACTCACTACCAGAGAAGCTGGCTGTGCACGAGAAGAATGTCCGAGAATTTGATGCCTTTGTAGAAACCCTGCAGTAAAAGTTGGTGTCCTCGAGTACCAGCAGCATCCCCTTTTTGTGGTCCCAGGAAACAGCCAGCCTCCCACTCAGCAGCTGCCCCCGTCCCTCGTCCTGCTCCCAGCCAGGTGGAGGGGAGGCTGGTTTCCCCCGTGGGGACCCAGAGTTCCTGCTCTTGCACCTCCTGGAGCTGCCACGGCAGCAGGCAAACCCAGTCATAGCGTTTGAGAGGACTCACCCACTGGCCCTGGAGATGGGAAGACCCTTTGTAACACAAGGGCCATCTGCTTCTACCGCCATCAGCAGCTGCTTCACAGAGGCTGCCAGGTTCTTGCCCTGCTGGCCCCTGGCCCTGGGTCGGCCCCACAGCTGGCCCCTTGCCTGCCTGCCATTACACCAACCATTTGACATTCCAGCTGGTGGCCCAGAGGCTGGTGTGGAGGCAGAAAGAGGAAGGCAGACATGCTGGGAGGAAGAAGGAAGGGCTCCTTCAGCCTCTTTGTTGTCCTTTAGTTCTGGTATCTTCTTCCTCTCGCTCCCCCTCCCTCTGCCCCTGTGGCTGTAGTTTTGGCAATATGGCGGGCCTCTTGCCCAAGACGATGAGAGCTCGAGTCAGCCAGCCCCTCCCCTGACAGAGGGTTTGAGCAGCCCTGGTGGCTGCCTGTGCTCAGCTCCTAGGCTGCACAAGCCTGTGTCCCTAGGATCGGGAGTCACAGCAGACGTTCTTCTCTTTCCTCCTTCCCCCCTGTTGCTGCTCCTTGGTTATAGAACATGGTAAATATTTATTACTTTCAGAGAAGTCAGATATTTTATAGAGAAAAGATGATGTTTGAAGTTAGCTGTTCTCACTTAGGGAAGGTGGAGGGCCTCTTCCTGGGGCAGGGCCTCTCCGCCTGCGGAGGCTCCTCAGATCCCGGGTTGCTGCTCTGGGGATCTTCCTGCCCATATATGTAAGTTGGGAGCCAAGAATAGGGCTGGCTGAGGGCAACAACCTCCCAGATGTGCATTGGAACGGACAGCAGGTGCTACCTTGGACACCTGCACATTCCTGGTGAGAGCCTCGGATCTCTCGCAGCTCCTGCAAAGTGACTGTTTTGGCAGCCCAGGAAGCCTTGGGTGCTAACCGTGATGGCTTCCAGAGTCGTGCCACATATCGTGCCCACGGGGCATAATGTGCCCCCTGGTGGGCCTGGGGAAGGCCAGACAGGTGCACTTGTCCTGTTTCTCAGGGCTGGGTGATGGACCTTTCCTCCTTCCACCTGTCCTGGCCACCACCTGTCTTTAATCCCAGGGTCTGTACATCACTCTGAGATTTACTAGTTGCATTGGTTCCTTATTGAGAAAGTAAAGCTGGGCATCTGAACAACAACCTTTCAGGAGTTGTTACTTGAGTAAATCAAGTGCCTAGCCTCCCCCACCTTCTGTCTGTCCAGCTCCCAGCCTCCCCGCTAGGCCTGGCCATGGGAAACTAGACCTGGCCCCCTCCTCCTGGCCCGCCCGGGGTATTCACTGGCCTGCAGTGGAGCACATGGCCCTCAGATGCTCGCTAGTAAATGCATGTGACATCGTTCCCAACTACGAGGCTGATCTCCGCGGCTGGATTGGGCTCGATGCTGTCTCAGGCTGAGCCCGGCCCCTATGCATGCATTCTGCTACCACAAAGACGTGTTCCCAGTAGTGGTATCCAACTGGCCTTCCTGTCTTTGGGCCAGAGCACACCCACGGCCCGCTAAATCAACCCACATTACCCCCAGGCCCGAGCGCTGAGAAGGGTGGAGGCCCGTCATGTTATTGATTGTTCCACCAGCCCTGCACCTGGTCCTGATGTCTCAGCCACTGCCCTCCTTTTGAGGCCACGCATGGAAAAGTCTGTTAGCCATTGTCCTCTTTGACTTCTAATTGTTGGCCTATGCAGGCAGCAGCCTTTCTTCAGGACCCCATCAGTGAGAGGCCAGGGAGGCTGAGCTGAACCTGGGAGGAGCAGAGCAATTGTCAAGGCCGGCCCTTGCCCCTCAGCCCTGTCCAATAAAAGGTATGAGCCCTAGACTGACTCTCTAACGCCCTGAGACAGGACTGGGACCAGTCATCTGTCTGCAGGTGGCAGAGTCCCCTCCTCCAGCCTACCTTGTTTGGAAATATTGAATTATACTTTAAAATGTATTCAAGAGATTTCCAATAAAATTTTTTCTGTACTTTACAGCTTTGTGTCCTGCAAGTTGTCTAAAATTCTAGCCCACTGCCTCCCACGTCTGTGCGGGCCTGTGGAAGGGGCAGGGCGGCACGGTGTGAGGCTCAGAAAGGCTGCAGGCTCAGTCGTTTTGAATCTTGGGGCTTGGCCACTTCCCAGCTGTGCAGACTGGGGCTGGTCATGAGACCAACTAGAGCCTCGTTTTCCTGGGCCATAATGTTATTTCAGGGGCTTCTAAGTGAATATTCAGTGAGATAATGTGTATGAAATAGACTGCATATGAAGTATGCTTATAGTAAAATCTCCATAAAACGTGGGCCATTATCCCCAGCTCGTTAGTCCCTCTTGGCCACACAGCTCACCACGGCCTGGAGGAGATGGCCTTTGATCAGAGGGAAAGAGACACTGGCAGGACTCTGCCGCGTTTCTAGCAGAAGCCTGGCAGGGAGTGTGGGGCACCCCACGTTGCCTGTCTGGGCTGTGTTTGCTGTTCAGCGTAAGGGGTGTGGCTGAGCAAACCAGACTGAAGGGAAGGGGTTGAGTGAAGTAGTGGGATGTCAAGGGCCAGTTTGTTTAGCTGCCCTGGTCTGACAAACAGCTCCCAGGACACTGGGTGGTCTCTGAAGAGCCATGGAAGTAGAAGGTCCCCGGGGGACTCTTCCTGCTGGCAGGGAGAGGCTTCAGCAGCAGGCTTCTCATCCCTGGCAGAGCTAGCTCCTGCCTCCCAGTTTGCGCCTGGCAGGGAGGGGGAGAGGGAGCTGACGGTGGAGCCAGTGTCCCAGAGGCAGAGGTGGTTCTAGAGGCAACAGACCAACTACCTGGTGGACCCTGGCAACTGCTGTCTGGGTTGCTTCCTGATTCCTTCAGGCTGAAGCCAGAACCCAGGACAGAAAAGAGCTGGTTAGAAAATTCTAAATTCAGCCCAAACCTGAGGCTGAAAAGGAGACCCATCCACTGTTGCCATTATGGGCCCTGGGAGCCCTTGCTTGTTAGTAACTATGCTGGAGACACTGACCACGGTCAGGCAGCCAGTCAGGACGGAGTTGGCCAGCCTCTGGGGGAGAAATCGTAGACTGTCCCTGGTATCCTCACCTTCGACTGGGGCCCCCCCAAAAGCAAAGTGTTCAGTTTCCCCATGTCTGACCACGGTGCCCTACGCCTTTAAAACATCTCCCTGGGGCCGGCCGAGTGGCGCATTGGTTAAGAGCTGGTTTTGGGATGCCAGCGGCCCCGGTTCGGATCCCACATATGAGGGCCAGTGACACTGCCCTCTACAGCTAACAACAGCTCCACCTGGAGCTGGGCTGTGCGAGCCCCGCGACGGTGTAAGCTGCAGCCCCTGCTGCAGTGGGCTGCCATAGGCTGCAGTGAGTGGCCGGCAGCCAGCGTGAGCGGCTGGCAGCCGGAGTGAGCTGCCAAGAACCCTATGAGTGGCAGTGCAGAGGCCAGTGACCGATCTGCCTCATCCAAAAAGAGCGCAATGATACCAACATGGGCCAGTGAAGCAACTTCCTCCGCAACTAGACAGAAGAACAAAAGGACAGCAACTTGTCCCCCTTCCCCGATTCCCCAGCCTTGTTCCCCTCCCCCAATTCCCCAATTAAAAAAACACAAAACATCTCCCTGCGCCCCATCCCCAGACCTGCTGTGGCCAAGGCTTTTGAGTCACTCAGCAGAGGCCCTGCCAGGAGCCCAGCCCAAGTACACAGCTCTCTCCCTGTCTCCCACCCCACTCCGTGTTGCCCTGGGTCACAGACACTCTGCTCTAAACAGTCACCCAGCTTAGAGCTGAGGAGAGCCAGTGGGCGGCCACCGGTGCCTTCTGTTCAAGCTACCTGGATGCAGGCCAGCTGTGCAATGGGACTGGCTTCCTGGAGCTCAGTGCCTGTGTTTACTAGAACCATCCCTACAACACTGCTTGGTCCTGCAGCTCTGCCCCGGCTTCCCCAGCCCAAGCAAACAGTGAGGAGAGAAAAAGAAGAGGCCCAACACAAGCCACCACAGCCTCTTGACTGCAAGTGGCCGGCAAGCAGCAAATGGCCCGAACTTGACCACTATGCCAAGTAAAATGCTGGCCTGCCCCGTGACAAACCACTTCTTTCAATTGTAAAATACACATAACAAATTTTACCATCTTAACCTTTAAAGCAAAGCAAAACATGCTCAAGAGGAAAACTGAATCTTTCATAGCCTCCGTGTGACTAGGTGGCAGGTGGAAACGGCCAAGGGGGAAGTGCGGGAGGAGTGGAATGGTCAGGTGAGTGGAATGGTCAGCTGCGACACAGGTCGGGACTAGCAATTCGTGCATCTGAAATGACAGTCATTCTAATTACCACTCACTGGGCACTTGCTCAGAGTTATGGATTATAGACATTATTTCTGATCCTGAGAAATGAAGACACGATCCCAGAGGTGGGGCCAATTAATCTTACGACTGTTAGCAGTTAGAGCTGGTGGTGAGTGATGGAACTAGGATTCAAACCCGGTCGGACTCTAAAACCCATCCTGTTGTCCACCACAGACCTGCCTCCATTTTGGGGACAGAAGAGGCCCTGGTCATAGGATACAGCATATGGCCGCCAGTTGGAATTCTGCAGGTGCCCCAAATGGAAAGTGACTGCACTTCTAAGCCTGGGAGATGGTCAGAAAGCTGGCCTCAGACCTACTCACAAGTGAACAAGATGAGGAAGGGGCACAGATGGGCTGGGGAGGGACTTCCTGAGGCCCCATCTGCCCTTGCGAAACCACACACTTCCCACCCAGTTCTGAACCTCCATGCCTACTTCCTTAAAAGCCAGATGGGCAGTTTCCATCTCCATTTTTATTGAAATACAAAAAGTGCAAAGGTGAAATACATGATTGGTGCGAAGGAAGTCATGAAGTGTGAATGTGAACACTTGATTCACAGTACAAGCCCTTTCCCCCACCCTCCCCCCGCAGGCACAGACCAGTGGGGCAGGGGACCCAGGAAAGACCAAATAGATCCACAGGCTCCCCAGCAAACGGGGCTGTGAACAACACCTGATATACAGAGACAGAAAGCAGAGGCCTGGGCCCAAGCTACAGGCACAGGGACTGACAGAAGCAGCAGCCACACCAGCCCTAACATGCCAGTGCCCTGGGGGGACAGCCCAGTGAGGTCAGGGCCCAGGCCCCACCCAGCTCCCAGACGGAGCTGGGCTGTTGTGAGGACCCCCATAGTACAGCCCCACATAGTACTGTGCAGGGGACAAGGCTGCAGGAAGGTGGGGGTCCCCAGAAAGGAGTGTAATTCTAAAGGACACAGCTGGAATGAGGGACAGCCATCATCACTGGGGTTGGTTTTCTGAAAGACACCAGGGCCCTGGCCCTGGGCCCCCTTGGGGAGGTTGCTGGAACTCGGAGGGCAGGGGCCAGGCTAACTAGCAAAATCTGCCCAGTCTGTCCAGGAGTCCCCAGCTTGAGGAAGGAGTCGCCTCAATTCCTGAGGCAGAGTCGCCTCAGGCCAGAGCAGTGTGACAACAACAGATATGTCCACAAGAACCTTGGGCCTAGATGGAGGCTGACTGTCGCTGGTCCCACCAGACACTAGGGGCCTCTCGGGGGGCAGTGGGGTGACTATTTCGAATGGATGCTGGGACTGAAGCCATGTCATCCAAGCTGCCAGTCCTGGAAGCAGCGGGAGGTTCCAACACCCTGGGGCAGTACCACTTGGGAAAGGCTGACGAGGACGTGGAAGAGGCGGCGGCAGAACCAGGACGCAGACTCCAGCCTGTCACTCCTTCGCTGTGGACATACCCAAGGCTAAGCTCATGGAGGGGAGGGCAGGAGCAGGGTGCGGGCACCCAGGCCTTCACCCGGACAGGGAGGAGCCCGCAGGGCAGGCCTAGGGCAGCTCAGCCTCTCACTCCTTAGCAACCAGGAGGCGGCGGAGCAGCCCCGACAACTATACCAGCCCGTCCGGCAGTGATTTTGGCACCTGCAGTTGCCAGGGAGAGGGCGGGAGAAAGCAGGGCAGGGATTGCTGGGCCAGTCCTGCTGGAAGAGCCAAGGCCAGCTCCGCATAGCCCCGCAGAAACCAGGGAGCCAAGGAGGCAGTGACAAGTATAAGGCGAAGAAAAATGTCTCATGGTAACAGGGAGGCCTCCAGGCCGGTGAGCTGGGCTGGATGCAAGGGGAGGAGGAGCTGCCCAGTTGGCTGGCTCCTGCGTCTGTGTCCCAGGGCCTCAGCACCCCTTCCAGAGCAGGCTGATGCCAGGAGGAAGAGTCCAAACTGGGGCTATCAGAGAAGGGGGCTGGTGGGGCGGGGGCCAGGCTCAAAGCCCCTAGGAGTCAGGGCTAGGGAACAGTTCCCCGTGATGATCCAGGAGGAACTTGGTGAAGGTGTTGATGGGATTAATGGCCTTGAGAGTGATGGCAGCATCTTTGGCCCACAGCAGGTTAGGGCCGAAGACGACCGCCAGGTTAGTGTTGGTCATCTTGTTCTGGTCACAGTGGGCAGACACCTGTGGAGGGGCATCGGGGGGCTGCAGCAGACGGCCACAAACCCCGCCTCCCGGCCCGGCCACCAGCTGCCCAGGAGCAAGGGGCCGAGCGCCTCCCTCCTCCAGGTGAGCAGGAGAGGCGGAGGCTGAGGTCTCACCTGCACCAGGAAGGCAGTCAGGAAACGAAGCACCTGATAGTTCTCCTGAGGCAGCGTCCGGAGGACCTGCAGTGTCACCTCCACTCTCTGGCTCTCACCGATGTCTATGAGGAATGGGGGCCGTTTACGGGGGCCCAGGGCTGGGCTGGTTCAGGAAGCCCAACACGAGGCCAGAGGGGACACCCCAACCAGACTGTGCTCGGAGGAGAGGCCAAACCCGCCTGCTCGGAGCCCAGCCCAGACCAGCAGGAGCAGCGCGGGGCCGGGGAAGGAAGGGGGCACTCACTGAGGAAGCCCACAACGTGGGGGTAGAGGTCAAAGGTCAGCAGGGGCTCCGGAAGCTCCCGCAGGAAGGTCTTGAGGATGACCGCTGGCAGGTGCGTGTCGTACTGGTTGAAGTCCACAGGCAGCCCTGAGGTGGGGTGGGGGAAGGACACAGAGGGGCTGGGCCCAGCCTGGGGGCCCGCAGCCCCACAGCCTCCTCCCAGACAATCTCCTCTTCACCTGCCTGCCCCTCTTCCTCTGTGGCAAGGGGATGCAGGTTCAGGCCAGCTGGGTGGGACGCGAACCCCCAGAGCACATACTACAGTTAGTCCTTGTCTCCGAATGGACCTGAACCCAGGACCCAGGAGGCTGCCTGAGGATGGAGCAGGCCGGGGACAGCCAGGCAGGACTGAGACCCAGGTAATTAGACCAAATGCCACAGAAACCTCTGACGGGAACAGAATCACACACGTGGGTCTGGGCACGTCCCTGACCACTCACCCATGTTGTACTTGTGTTGCACTTCCCGTACAATTTGGGTGTTGGCGGACCTCCGGAAAAGCCCCTCGGTGGTGAGAGCTAGGAAACAGTGGGGCCAGGGGAGTCTCAGCTCGGGGGAAAGGTGTAGACGCCCCCACCCACTCTCTGCCCTGGGGCTCCAGTCAGGGTCACTGCAGGCGCTGGCACAAGTGGGACCTCTTGCAGCCCTGCCTGGCAGCTCCTGGAAGGGGCTGTGGTCTGGCTGAAGGCGGACGGGCGGGTCAGGAGGCTGTGTGGCAGGTGGGCCCTGGCACTCACCGTGGGCCTGCAGGTAGGCAGTGGTCTCCCGGAGCACTAGAGGGATGGGCTCCTGCTCCGGGCTCTTCTCCTGGAGGCTGTGGGAACAAGGACAGTGAGCAGGGTCCGCAGCCCTTCCGGGGCCCCAGACACCAGGCCTGCCCACTGTTCGCATACTCACTGCTGAAGTGAGACCCCAAACTGCTGGTTGGGCAGAGGGGGCCGCGGTGGCATGGGCTTGGGGGCTGTTGCAGGGCTCTTCTGTGTGGACTTCAGGAAGTCGTCGTACCTGGGGGACAGGTGGGAGGGTCAGGCCCTCTGCCGACCTGTTTTCCAGGCACTTACTGTGCCATTTTACACAGGCCGCGTCATGCAATCCTGCTTTACACATGAGAAAGCAAAGACTAAAGAGTCAGTCACATGGCTTTTAAGTGACAGAAATGGAATTTGAACTCTCTCTAACTCCACTGCTGTCTCCTGATCATTACATTCGCTTCCTCTGTTTATCCTGGGGTTCCCCTTGCCTGGCACACACCACAAACATGATACACATGCACACAGGTGCCACCCAATGGGCACCCAAAGCTGCTGCCCTGGCCTCACCTGAGCACCTGGCGAGGGATCCCCAGTTGCTCCAGCTTCACGTGTTCACTCAGCTCACTCAGGTAATTCACATAGAAGATCTTCTGCCCAAACTTGAAGCTGCCGACAGAGGACAGGGCCTGGGTCGCAGGGGTCCCTGCTCAGCAGGCCGCACGGCCCCCTCGGCAGCGCACCAGAGCAGACAGAGGCCTGGCCCCAGACCTGCATCCGCCTCAGGAGCTGCATCTGAGTTCAACGGGAGCCGGGGGGACCACCGCCCACCCTTGGCCTGCGCACCTAATGATGGGCTTGAAGAGGATGAGCAGGGTCTTGATGAACATGGTGGGGTGCACGATGTACAGGGCCTTGATGTTCTTCTTGTACCTGTGGGGGACAGCGGGAGCTCAGCAGAGGCCCAGAGCTAGCTGGCTTCTCCACGTGCACGTTCTCGCTTGATGACTCATGGCGGGCCTGCGAGCTGAGTGCCACTGTTGCCCCATCTCACAGATAAGGAAACAGGGGCACAGAGATGTTAAGTAACATGAAAGGTCACACAGCAAGTAAGCAGAGAAACTGGAACTTAAGCCCAGGCCATCCCAACTGCAGATTCCTTGCACTTACCCAGGTGGGGGCACCTGCCTCCCCCAGGCATGGAATAAACTCCTGTCTGAGCAAAGGGCAGCCTGGCCACCTGCCCCCAGGCCCCAACCCACTTGCGGTCAAACTCCCGGTAGGCATCCCGGAGCCAGCTGAGGGACGGCTTGTTGTCGCTGGTCAGGCCATGGTGCAGGTAGAGCAGCGTGTAGTCACTCTCCACGTACTGGTCCAGCGTGTGCTTCAGGTACCTTCAGGAGAACGGAGCTGCTCAGGCCTGCGCTATGCACAACCGGGGCCCCAGGAACCCAGAACCCAGGGCACCAGCCCTGCACTATCTATCCCGGCTGGCTGCGTAATCAGTCGCCAGTTGTTTGGGGGGGGCGGGGGGCTGAGTGGAGGAGTAATAATAACAACAGCTCTCAGTTCTGAACGCTGACTAGAAGTCATGTGACCAGGACCCTAACTGCAGCCCTCTCACATACCTGCAGGAAAAATGAGAATAACATTTCCCTCACAGGATTGCCCTGAGTCAATAACAATGAGAGTCACCATTTATCAATATTAAGCTTTTAGTGTCTGCCAGCCAAGCACTTTACACGCATTATCTCATGCCTTCCTCCTAACAACTGAGGCTGATATTATCCCCTTCTTACAAGTGAGGGCAATGAGGCTCAGAGAGGTCAAGTGCTTATTCAAGGTCACACAGCTTGTGGTGGAGCCTAGAGGTGAACTGTCTAATGCCAAAGCCCATGTTCTTCACCACAGCACAGCTCTGCTTTTTATACTCAAACTCCCAGCACAGGCTAAGAAACACTGTGCCCCTAAGAGCGGATGATCGTGGCCAGAGGGTCCCCACCACCAGCCCAGTCACTGGGCTTTATGTGGACCAAAGACTCATAGCTCAGGTTCCCTGTGCTTACGACATGATACCTACCACTCTGAAAGAAACACAAACCCAGTGTTAAGCCCACCTGAGGTGGAGAGGAATGAAGGAAATGAAAGAGAGTTCCAGAAAGGGAGAGGAGTCCAGTGGAATGCCCTCTTTCTGGTTGGCCAGCCCCAGGTCTCAGCAGGATCACCACCGGAGGCTGGGCGGCTGAGGGATCCCCAGGGAGGCAGGAAAGGAAGGAAGGAGCCAGGGGAGAGCCCAAGGATTTGACGAAGTGCCACACCACCTGACCCAGCCTAGAGGTGACTTACTGGTCCATGAGGGCTGGGCGAGGCAGCACAGGTGGGCATGTGAGGTGTCCAGGGCTGGGTTAGCATTGTGATTCTGATCGCTACACAGTAGTTTACTACCCAGTAAATCACTATCCAGTAATTTGCCCCTTCTACACATTGAGTGCTTTGCAGTTTGCAAAGATCTGTCACGTAAAAAGGTGGCATTTTTACAGCTATAAAATAGCAATAATTGTAGTGAAAATATATTCATCCTTTGATGGATGGTATGACCTTTGGAAATGCAATAAAGAGATGTCTATCAGAAGCTATAAAATGTTCCTACTCTTTGACCCTGGAAATATATCCTGGGATTTACCCTAAGGAAATAATCAGAGATAAACATTTTTGTACAAGGCTGTTCACTGCAGCCTGTTTTATAATGGAAAAAAAAAGAGCAGCCAGCTAACTGTCCAACAACAGGGACTGGTTAAGTAAATCACAGGACACCTATAAATAGAACACCTCAGAGGATGCCTCTGCAGACAGAACCAGTCTGTGATGTTAGATGTCGGAACAGTGGTTACTCTTGGGGTAGTGACTGCAAGAGCAAACGGGGGTTTGTGGGTGTCCCTTGTGAAAATTCAGCAAGTAGTATACGTAATTTGTTCACTTTTCTATATACATATATGTCAACAAAAGTTTTCAAAGGATATCTCTAAAGAATATTTAATGCTCGGGCCAGCCGAGTGGCGCGGTGGTTGAGCGCTGGCTTGGAATGCCAGCGGCCCTGGTTTGGGTCCCACATATGAGGGCCAGTGATACTGCCCTCAAAAAAAAAGAATATTTAATGCTCAAAAGATAAAAACATTATGTAACATACAAAGCAGACTATACAGCTCTATGTTAGAGAAAAAATAGGAAGCGAATACACTAAAATATTAACAGTGGTTTGCTGTCTGGGTGATGGGTTTATGGGAGATTTTTTTTTTATATATAGTTGTCTATATTTTTTCTTTATAGCTACCTACATTTTTTAAAAAATGCTTGAAATTTGTAATACAAATGTATTCAATGGCATTTCACGTATATTATCTTTCTTAATGCCCACAACAACCATGTAAGGTGGGCACAATGCTTTTTTTTTTTATAGGGCTCAAAAGAGGCCTGACCCCAAGCTCACAGCTAATAAGAGGCAGGAAAGGAAGGAAGTTTAATCAGCCTCCTGAGCCCAAGCATCAGGCACTCTGTTTCAACCCCCAGGTCTGGCCGGACAGCTGGGAAAGCCAAGCTGGAGATGATCTGACTGAAAACAGGACAGGACTGATCTATCATGGCGGCGCCTCCCTGCTCCCAGCGGGGTCTGCGGCCAGGCCAGACAGGGTTGGGGAGAACCAACTGGGAAGGGATGGACGACAGGACGGATGGCCGAGAGCTTCCTGAAGTCAGACGAAACCCCGGAGTGGGAGCCGTCTCACTCATCAGGCTGTCTTCTGAAAACTGGGAGCTTTCCGTCCCCATCCTCTGACTTCCTCCTACTCAGTCTATTATCTGGCCAGCCTTGTCAAATATGATAAAAGCAGAGGGGAGGGCTTGTGACTCAGCCACCCTCAGGCTGCGCTCCTGGCCTGCTCCTGACTGGGCCACACGGTGGGCCTAGACAAGGGCTCTGCCTGCTGGTCCAAGGAGCAGTGGGAGGAGGGGCCAGGGGCCAGAGAGAAAGAAGTCACGCAGGCTGGGGAGCTTCAGGTCTGGCCCTGGCTCTCTGGGGCCAGAGACTCCACCCTCAGGCCCTTCCCCTTCTGCGGCTGCATCCCAGGCCTGTCCCAGATCCCTCACCTCGCCCTGCACACACACAACCATTCAGGAGCCCAAAGAGCTGGTCTGGGCAGTGCAGCCATTTCAGTTTCAGGGAGTGCTTTCACTGGTCAGGAAGGAAGTGCAGGACGGTAACTCCACACACTGAGGGGCATCACAGGGCAGTCAGCCATGGCTCTGCCTCCGCGGAGCGCCCCCATATGCTGCGGGCGAGGGCTGCTCTGGGGCTCGGGGTTTGTCAAACTGCCACATGCACTCAGCCTCCGACTTGCACCAGGAGATTTCTAGACTAATCAGAGCGGTTATATGTATTTGATTAACAGAATCTCGGTAAGTACAGAAGTCACTGGCACAAAATTTGGCACAGAATTACACTAATTATTTGTATAAATGATGAATGACTGCAGCCACATCAGACACCGTATCATTATAATAATCAGCCCCCACATTTGGCTGGTTTTTACAAAACTTTTCAAAGCATTTTCACATGCAGTATCTCATACCTACAAGGAAGGAGGGCTGTATGATTGCTCTCTAGGAAAAGTGAGGAAAAAGAGGCTTAAAGAGATGAAGACACTTGCCAAGGTCTGGTTTCCAGGACTAGACAGAGGTCTGACTCCTAGCCCAGGACTGACGCCCCTAAATGTAAATTAGCTCCCTCAGGAGAAGAGGGGAGGCACTGAGGGAGGTGGCCTGGCATCTTCACGCAGGGAGGGACAGTAAAGAAAACAGCATCAGGCCAAACTGGGGATCTGGGCACAGGTCCCACCACCTGCCCCACGGGCACTCACCCCAGGAGCTTGCTGTGGTCCAGCTGGTGGCTCGGGGGCATTCGGCAGGCACTAAACACAATGATCTTCCGCCCATACTTGTCATCTCCTAGGTGTGCAGAAAGATGGAGAGTGGTGGGTTAAAGATGAACCGAGAGAAGTAGGCTGAGGAGCTGAAGGGTGCCAGGCCTGGAGACCTGTACCATTCAGTGCAGGGGCCATGCCTCTGGGCAGCAGCCTATACTCAAGGGTGTGTTGCTGAAAAAAGGGGGACAGGTTGCTTTTAGGGCTATTGAGCTTGGGTATAAAGAAATGACTTTAAAAAAATAAATCACGCCTGGTGGGAACAAATGTCCATCAGTGGATGAATGGGTAAAGAAAGGTGGTACCTCCAGGCAATGGAGTATCATCGCTCATCTGTAAAAGGAGTGAAGAACTGTCACATGCTACATTGTGAATAAGCCTTGAAACCATGACGCTAAGTGAAAGACGCCAATCACAAAGGGCTACATACTGTAGGATTCCGTTTACATGAGCTATCTAGAGTAGGTACATCCACAGGGACAGAAGGCAAATGAGCGGCGGCCAGGGCCTGGGATGGGGCAAGACAGAGACTAGCTGCTTGTGAGTACGGGGTTTATATAGGTCTGGACAAAATTCTGGAACTGCAGAGATATACGGCACTGTGACTACTAAATACCACCAAATTGTACACTTACGAGTGGTTAAGTTTACGGTATATGTCTCACCTCAGTAAAAAAAAAAGTCACACCCTCCAAAGCAAAACGGTTGTCTTGCCAAACAGTCACCTTAAAAGTCCACACTCGGGGCCGGCCGAGCAGCTCAGTTGGTTAAGAGCTTGCTTGCTAAAGAGCGCGAGCTCAGAGCAACAGGGTCGCCGGTTTGATTCCCACATGGGCCAGTGAGCTGAGCTGTCACTGAGCTGCCAATAGGTGGCAGGATGGCTCAGTTGGTGAGGGCACGTGATCCTAACAAGACTGCCTGTTCGATGGTGACTATGCCCGCCCTCAACTAAGACTGAACTCGGCACCTTGAGCTGAGAGGCCGCAAGCAAGCTGCTGATGGGCGGCTGGATGACGACCGGACTTGGAGCTGAGCTGGCTACGCCCTCCACAACTAAGACTGAAGGACAGCAACTTGGCTGTTCCCCTCCCCCAATTCCCCAATAAATCTTAAAAAAAAAAAAAAAAGTCCACACTTATTACAGAAGCAGCCACTCTGAGCGACCTGTATTTGGAAAACCTCTCAGTTACCTTTTCAGCAAGTCCGAGGCCACTGAGGAAATCAGCCTGAGTACATAATAGTCACGTCTTACTTTTGACCACTAACAACGCTTTCTGGTTTTATTAGTAGAGTTATTGACCACACTTGGCTCTAACTTCTGGACATTTCTAAAAGTCATATCCTTGCTCATTAAGGATATTATTAAGAACAGGACGTTGAGAGAAGTTTGTAACGCTGTAGGAAAATGCTCATTTGGATGCAATCTCGCAGGGATGTTTGTCCAAAACTAGTCACAACTTGATGGTCTGACCATCAGACTCTGTCATGAAGCCATGAAGCTGGGGAGCTCTTGGGACATATGCTGTTTCCTCTCATAGTAAGATGTTCTTCCAGGGTCAGCATGGATCAGGGACCACAAGCAAAGCTGAATAGGAACAAGCCCTGGTCCCCAATCCCCCATGTCCCAGGGACCTTCCTTTTATCTCCACTCTCATGCCTCTCCAGAGACACCAAACCACACTTGTCTAATCCCGATTACTTCGGAGGAGCATAAGAAGACCACTTACACAGCCCCTGAAAGGCAGTGAGTCTGCCCGCCATCTACCTCTGAGGACTAAGAATCCCCCACGCCGGGCTGAATGTCTTCTCAGTATTTAATAAGCCATGACCTTGATGATCCTTCCTGGTCAGTGACTTCACCAGGAGTTAGTGCTTTGACTCTCTTCTCTAGGGCTGGGGCAGTCTCAACAGAGAGGCTGAAGGAGGCTTCTGGAATGTGAACAAGGTGGCCCTGGTGCCTGCTGGCTGCACTTCTGGGACTGGCTCACAGGAGGCCCCAGGCTGGCCCCGCCTCCCCGCCGGCTCCCACAGCGCACACTTCCAACACGGGAGTGCCTGCGGCCCTGTCGGCCTCAGGCCGCTTTGAGTCTCTGCTGTTTCTCAGGCCGGACAGACCTTCCTCTAGCTCTCCTCCTCCAGCTAAATCCCTTGAATCCTTAAGGTTCATCCCAGGCATATCGCCTTCCAGGAGCCTGTGTCCTCTCCTCCTTCTCCCAGACAAGGCAGCTGTCCCTTTTCATGGCTCAGAGCATGAACCATCACCCACCTCTCCTTGTTATGTGCCTGTCTCCTCTATTGGCTTGTGAGCAGCTCGGGGACAGGGACTTGTCTCATCACCTTTGAGTCCCTCTCGCTAGTCCAGAGCCCAGCACGTGGCAGGTATTCGGTCAACGTCGGTAATGTGCACAGTCATCAGCCAGCATTACGCGGTATGCACAGTTCTATTTCTGAGTTTGTTCAGCATATCTAGGTCATGAGACTGCTGCAGACAGTGAGTTTCCCAAAGCCTGGGGCAGATTTCTCCAGACTTACCAGCAGACACCCTTCTGTAAGCCTGTCTGAGGGGGGGAAAGTGCAGCTTCACCCAGCAGCAGATCTAGTTTGAAGAACCGGGTGCTACCTGCTCTCTTTCATACTCTAGCCTAGATCCTGGTATGCTGGGTTCTTTCCGGGCCAGCTGGGTGGGGCAGGGGGCTTTGGGGTCTGCTCTAATTCACTGCCTTTGGGCTCAGACAGAGGAGGAAAAGTAGGCTGGCAGGGGACCAGAGTAAAGGGTTAGACTGGCCAGCCCAGCCTCATGTACAACATGGGGGTTCAGAACCCCTGGGCCTCCTACCACGAACCTATGAGGGGAGGGACACATCAGCCTACTCCCCTCTAATCAGAGGAAATGTCCAGTGTGTAGGGGTGTGGGGGGAAAAGCCAGGTGCATGGGGAATTCCAAAAGATTCTTTTCATGCCTGCCCTCCAACCGTTAGGGCAGCCCTCATTGGCTGGCAGATTTGAGGACTTAGGCAGGGCAGAAAGTCTGAACTTACATGGCTCTGGAATTTAAAGAGCTAGTAGCTAGTTAAGGAAGTAATTGCGGGGAGAGGGCAGAAGGGCCAGAGCCCAATGCTCTGCCTCTCAGCTGGCCCCCCAGCACCTTGAAAGCGGGGAGCTTTGGGTTCTCAACCGGGGCTCCTCCAATGGGCATCCACCAAAGCCATGATGTTATATGAAAAACATCACAAGCACACGCACGTGTTTTCTAGGGGAAGAGGTCCACACCTTTCACATTCTCAAAGAGGACTCTGACCAGTTTTAAGAAGCACTTCCTTGAAGAAAGGAATGTGTATTTTTACTCACTGAATCCTCAATGCCAACTATGGGGCTCATTCCAGAGTGGGTGTTCTACAAACGCACATTGACTGAAGTTAGGGTGGGGATGGCGGGCAAAAGGGGAGGGAATGAGGGGCTGGATGGCAAGACCCCCGGACTGGCAAGGAATGAGATATGGGCAACTCGAGGGTCTAGCCCCCGCCTTCCCTACCTGGAGCGGAGTCCCAGTGAGCAAGTCCTTGACTCCGGCATTTGCCAGCAGACAGGGTGACTGCTGCTACAGGAACATATATAAAAAGGCCCAGAAGCCGCCTCCTGATCTCAAAGACTTCTGCCCTGGAGACCGAGGGGACAGAGGAGCTGGTGGCACTGGTGCCCCCAGAGCACTGGGGGAGAGGGCTCAATGAGGAGGAGAAGCACCAGGAAAAACCCAGCCGCCTGCACACGAAGCCTGTGCATTCCCCAGATACGGATCAGGAACTCTCCCAGGGTGGCCTGGGTGTTAATCAGCAACAGTGCAGCTCCTCCAGCAGGCATTCTGGGAACTGCCAGGCCAGCCACCCGCCCCGCCCACAACCCGCAGAGCAGGCCAAGGAGATGGGGGGTGGGGTGGGGGGCTGAGCAACGTGCTAGAGCCAGCTCACACATTCATTAAATCGTTAAATTGTCAGGAATATTGCAAACCAGTTGACATCATTGAAATCTGCCATGGTAGAAATTGCAAATGCTGCAAATAATAGCCTTTTTTTTTTTTCTTTTCCTTTCAGGAGGATCATGTTTACCAGCACACCACAGGGAAGAACCCACTTGGACTGTGTCAATTGTGACAGTGGAGCATGACAACCACTGTTTTAGCTAGATGAATAGAGGCTGCAGAGGAGTTAGGGACATACCCCCATCCTCCATTCCAACATGGGCTCTTTCTCTGGTTTCTAATGCCAGGAAACTGGCATGGTCTCATCAAACAAGTCTCACTCTGGCGGTGCCAATCCAAACTCCTGTCAGCAGTCAGACAGGCACACACATGGGGGACATCCCCACCAGAGGGGCCGTGAGCCTGCAGCACTCAGCTCAGGCCTGAGGAGCCAGCATGCGGGCCAGGCCATTGCTCAGAGCCAGCCAGCCCCCTCCCCACCTCCATGAACAAGGCCCCTTCCTCCCTGACGCTCCATTCCCTTTGGCTGTGGATGAATCCCCACACAGCCCCCACTCTGTCAAACTCCCATAATTCTTTGCTATTTCTTGCTCCCAGGCATTGCCCACTGCCAGCTCCCTAGAGTGGGGTTGCAATTAAGCCAGCTCCCACTGACGTCCACCTGATCCACAGCCCAGAGGCCACAGCCCAAGAGGCTAAGCGAAGAGCAGGGAACACACCTACCTGGCTGGGCCCCCTCAGGCTCATCACACCCTGAAGAAACAGAAACATGTTGCAGCTCTGCTTACAGGGGGAAGACGGGTCACCTATGGGAAGTAGGGGGAGCCTGCCCTGTTCTGCCTTGTGATCTGGCCCATAGGCCAGGAGGACGTCAGGATAGAGACTCCTTCGCATCGGACAGCCACCACGGTCCGATCAGGACCATCTCTGGTAGTGAGCCCAGGTCAGGACCAGATCAGGAAAGAACTCTCAGCCTTGCTTCTGTAGGGGTGAGAGAGGCCCCAACCCAGACCAGGGCAGGCTCCGGGAATACAAATGTCATGGAAACACCTTTGACATTAGGGACCCTCGGAGCCTGGCATTCCGGAGTCGGAGCCCCTGCTGCTTCGCTCTGGCCAGATGCCCCCAGGGCCTCCTCAGCCAGCACCACACCGGGATCCAGGGCCGTGTGCCCCCTGGATCCCCTTCCCGACTCCAGTGCCTCAGAGCTGGGCCATGCTGCCACCGTTGCTTACAGCGGCTTGGCCTCACCAGCAAGGACAGAAAACCATTAGGGAGAAGACAAAGGACCTTGCAATTCATTTCCTCTTCTCACAGTACGACCTTAAAGGCAGAGACCAGGTCAGCAATAACCTTGCTTCCCCACTGCTTCTGGAGTCTTCTGGGTCCCCCATTATGAACAGGAGGGTGGGAGTGCACTGAGGCCGAGACACTAGGGGGCTCCTCACCCGTTCTCAGAGGGGTGCACATCTGCCAGGAACTTGATGCTGCAGGGGTCATGTAGGCCCTAACTTCCAGACTTCCTTGGAGGTAGGTTGCCCAGTGGGGACTGGCACCTCCCTGCTCTCCAGTAACTGATGTGTTAGAAAAGCTGACACGAAGGCAAAGGGAAGTGGAGTGAGTGACCACTTATGCAGCGCCAACTATATTGTGGCTCTGGGCTAAGCCCTGACATGCATTCACTTATATAATCCTTTCAGCAACCCCGTCAGGAGGCAATGAGTTCAGAGAGCAGAGCTGGAAATCAAATCCAGGGCTTTCTGATTTCAAAGCCACTAGGCCACCATGCCTCCCACACACCATCCGCCTGTGGAGACAATGGGGTCACAGGTCAGGATGTGGTCGCAGGGGACCAGACCAGGCAGCCACCACAATCAGATCTGTGAGTTTAAAGAATGTACACGTGCTCAGGAGCCCCAGGGTCAGGGGCAGACCACAGAGTGGGCACCGCCTCTCCCCTCGTCACACAGGGGGCTGGCTGCCTTAAGCTCGGAGTGAAAACCAGGAGGAAAAACGTACAATACTGAGTGTGCTCACCTGCAACCTCCACAATCTGGTGCCGGGCAATGTCGTAATAAGGGTCATCCCACTTCAGGTGTGTGACAGGTTCCGGGGAGCTGCTTTTGGAGTCATCTGAGGAACATGGCAAAGTTAGGGGATAATCTGAGGGGCTGGCACAGTGTTATCCCTGAGACTTGTGCTCTTTGGCCCTTCCCCCTAAGGCCTGTGCTCCCAGCCCCACCCTGGGTCTGGCCAGTTTGCCCCCATCCTGCTCTCCTGGAGCCTCCCTTCAGCAGGAAGGGCGTCTTCCCCTCTATGGGGCCCGTGGCCACTTGAGATCCAGGGATGCCCACCTGACTTGGGAAATTCAGGCATTTCATCCGAGGGCCAGTTCTTCTCATCAATAGAGGCTAGCTTCAGCTGGTTAAGAGCCTGGCTGCTGTCATCCAAGGTCAGGTCGTCCTGCAGCTCTGAAAGCGGGTCCATGGTCAAGCCTGTCCCCCACAGAACCTGAAGAGAAACCTGGGGGGCGGGGTGACAGGTCAGTGTCACCTATAACTGCTACAGCAAGCCTCCTGTCTCCCCTTTCTTCCCCCAAGCTCCCTTGTCCCTGTTCCTCAACACTTCTCATCCTTGCCAAGAATTCCATGTAGCTTCTGGTTCTCCTGGCGCCACAATTTTCTGGCACACTGCCAGAAAAGGCAGCTGAGGCAGAGGATGGCACAGCTCAGCAGCGCCTGCCTTCAGGTCCTCCAGCTGGACAGGGAAGAGCAGTGCCAGGCCCTGCACTGCCCACCCCCAGCTGGTCCACGCCAGTCTCCTCAGGGGCCAGAGAGCACAGAAGCTTTCCAGGCCCCAGCAGTTATGGAGTAGAGATGTTGCAAGAATCTAAGGAGCATGGGGATGCTCCAAACCAAAAAAGGCCAGCTGTGGCCCTGGCTACTCCATCCCTGACCCCTAGCCTGGGGAAAAGTTAGGCAGTCAGAGACCACAGGGTCCCAAAGGGCCCCACTGGATTTGTCCCAGGCTAGGAACCAAGAGCAGAGGATGGAATCTTCCTGCCAATCATAGCAGACAGTCTGCAGGCTACCGGGGGCTCCCAAGCCCACTCTAATCTGTGGGGAGCTCCTGACACTAACTTCAAGGTGACAAAGGTCAATAGGTCACCCTATGGATTGGAGGGCACAGATGGGAAAGGAGTAGGTTCATGACATCATCAGAGTGCCAAGATACAGGAGGTGAAAAACAAAACAGCAGCTACAGCAGGCAGGGAGGTGGAAGAACTGAAACTGGGTTTGCCCAGGTCTGGGGTGTGGCCATGAGGATGTGGCTGCATGCAGCCTGGAGGCAGCACCTTCTGTGGGAAGTAAATCCCTCTCTTATCACAAGCTCACCACAAGGGTGAGGGAGGGGAGTTTCAATTCAACCCACTGGGTCCAACCCACTGGGTCTTGCTTGGAGAACAGGCTGCTCCAAGCAAGCTGCATTCCTGGAGTCCAAAAAATGACATATATGGTCAGAGAACCAGCAGGGCAGATAAGGAGTGCAGAGAAGACCCAGGCACGGGAGGGAGAAGAGGGGGAAACTGCCAGCTGAGATCCATACCCTGAACACCTCTGGACTCTGAGGTTGTGACAACCTCCTGCACATGTCACAGCAGAGGACTCTGGATGGTAAACTGGCTCCCTGTGCCTAGCAACAACCCTCTTGTTACCAGGGCAACCACACTGAGTCAGAGGCAAAACCTGTTTCAAACTCCCGAGCCAAAGCTGAGCAGCCAAACAAAAAAAAAAATCTTTTTCCTCTTCTTCTCCTTGGCCTTATCTGCTACCCTTATTCACTACCACTGCTTACCACCAAAATATAAGTCCCTTCCCACGAACACAGAGAATGATGACCCTCTCCTACTTGGGAATTTATTTCTCGCATTGAGTTCTGCTGTGCACCTCACCCCAGCTCCCCCATTTCCCTTCAACCCTCCAAGGCAGCCAACCCTCAGTCTTGAGGAATCCTGCCTGATTCATCTACATGCTCCTCCCCCATCAACCAGGAAGCTGTGAGGGCTTCCCCCAAATGGGACCCCAGCTGGGCAACAGGGACAGAATTCAAAGTAACTCTCCAGGCCTGAAACTTCTATCTCTTCTTTCTGTCACAGCCCAGGCACCAAGTGCTCCTTCAGCCTTGCCCACAGCTATCCCAGAGAAGTCTTTTCTGCACACAGTGGGTGCTTGATGCAATGAAAAAGGCATGGGATAGGGCCGGCCGAGTGGTGCGGTGGTTAAGCGCTGGCTTGGGAAGCCAGTGGCCCCAGTTCGGGTCCCACATATGAGGGCCAGTGACACTGCCCTCAAAAAAAAAAAAAAAAAAAAAAAAGGCATGGGATGAAGTATATGGAGAACTGGATTACAATCCTAAACCAATAGAGTTGCAACGATGCTAAGCTGTACTTTTCCTATCTGGGCCTAAATTTCCTCATCTATAGAGATGTAAGGCTCCTTCCAGAAAATATAATTCTCCAGTGTTCTAAAATACTTATGCTGAAGTGAACAACAGGATTAGAAAGAGCAGCTGGGAGGTGAAGTATGTATGACGGGAGGAGAGGGACACCCTCTAAAAGGGAGCCGAACTTGAACTCCACCTCTTTTCCAGTAACTCCTCTAATCTGTCAGTTCTTCCAGAACTGAACCCTCCTTCCCTCCATAACCTCTTATTCCAGAATAACTAATCACAGTTGTTCCCACGTCCCAGCCAGACTGGCCTATTTCACCATCCTCCAGCCCACAGCTGTTCCCCACTGTGAGCCTGAAGCTTAGCTTTCCTACTCAGTGGGAGGGTGAGGGAAGCTAGGGCAGGGCAATTCTAACATAAAGTAGTGGAAATGAAGTATCCTGGCTGCCTAAGACTCCTCTTACCTACAAGCACTGCTCCACTCTGCAAACTACTCCTTGCTTAGAGATTAATTTTTCCCTTCTCAGCAGGAAAAAAAAATCTACTTTTACAAAGATCTTTGAGACTCACTCTAGGCAGTTTTCACACACAGGTTTAACCTTTGAAAAGTCTGGACCTCTGAAATTCTAACGAGATTTGTGATCTTTTTCCCTAAGAAAAATCAGCACTTGCCTGAAATCTTGCATGGGACTTTAAGGGGTTGACAGGCCCTCTGAGAAGCCCTGTTTAAGAACCCCTGACCTGGACCGGCTGAGTGGCGCAGTGGTTAAGCACTGGCTTGGGAAGCCAGCGGCCCCGGTTCGGGTCCCACATATGAGGGCCAGTGACATTGCCCTCAAAAAAAAAAAAAAAAAAAAGAACCCCTGACCTATTGAGAATTACATCTGACACATGTAGGTGCTCGATCATTTGTTGAATGAGTAAATGAATGAATTCATCCCCTAAGTGGGGATGGGAACCAACATTTGTTGAGGGCTGTATAGCACCATGAAGTGGACACAAATTATCTTTTAACTTCACATCAGCACCAATGAGGCATGTAGCACTAAGCCCATTTTACAGTTTGAGAAAAGCGAGGAACAGAAAAATCAGCTAATTGCTTGGAGTCATAGAACAGAGTCAAGATTTTAATCCACATCTGTCTAAGGTGGTCTCTTTGTACAGCTGAATCCCTCAGCACTTCTCTGGCCGTCATTTATGCTATTCTCAAGGTTCAGTGAGGTTCTACAAAAGGGGCAAAATAAAGTCTCTCGCCTAGTCTCCTCCGAGAGATGACGCCTTGAAATCGCGTTCTCTGGTGCTGGGATCACCCTCCTAGGCGGAGCTCCAGAACTGTGAAGACGCAAATCCCACAATACAACAGCAGGGCTTTCAACCCCAATCCCGTGTGCATATAGCTTTATGGTTTACAAAATCCAGGTGGGTGCAATTGTCTCATTTCACAGATTACGAAATCGAGATGAAAGCGTGCCCTAATAGGTGGCAGGGTGGAACCCTGTCCCCAAATTTCTTGTTCTTAGCGCTTCGCCAGTTTGGACCAGGGAGGACTTTCCCTTCCCACGGACTTGCTTGACGACAGCGATCTGAGCTGGACTCTGCCTTGGAAAAGGCAGGAAGAAGGCAGACAAGGAAGCTAAGCCCGGGAGTGGAGCAGCAAGCCCGCAGCAGGAAGGCCGGACCGCACACCCCACGCTACTCCTCCCTCTCTCGGATCCGCTCGGACCCTCCCCACCCGGACCCCATCCTTGCAGACGACCTGGCCGGCCCCTCCCTTTCCCCCCCGCCCACCGCCCCGGGAGACCCCGCGCCCTGCAGCTCACCGTGGTCCGGCACTGCTCCCTCAGCCACGCCTGTCAAAGCTCGGCAAACATCCGGCGAAGCTGTAGAATGGGCACCGCCCCCTCCCGCTCGCCTCAGTCCCCAACCACTTCCGTCACACCTCCGACCCACTTCCGACCCCCTGCCCGGGCCAAACATGGCTCTGGCTGTTGCCCCGCCCACTTCCTGTGCGTGCCCGCCTAGGGGAAAGGGAGCGTAACTGTCCGACGCGTGCCTCCCAAAAGGAGGCGGCTGGAACCATTAGTTCCTCTTTCTCCGAATCCCTGGTGGACCTCCGGAATCCTAAACTCTTATTGTTCTCTGACAAAGTGTTGCTTCACTAGTACTGCCAAACTCCCGGTCCTGTGCATCAATGAGGTCTGACTCTTAACGATTCTTTCCTGAGAGGAAATTTGGAAAGTCAATGACTGTTTCCGGGAGGAGCGGAGAAGGCGATGCTCACTTCCGGCGGAAGGAGGCTTTCTGACCCAGGATGGAGGAGGCGGAGGAGCTGCTGGTGGAGAGTGAGAGAGTGCAGTTTGGTGAGTGACCTCCGATGTCTCCAACCGTCGACCCTGGCCTAGATACCCCTGACATTCTCTGGCCAACTTTCTCCCCCACGACCCTTGTCCTCCCGAGCCCCAGAGCCTCCTGTGGTGCCCTCAGCGTTGCTGGGGGCTTCTCCAGAGCCCTCGAACCCCCCGCAAACCTTTCAGGGGCTTCCCGAGAACCCTTGTCCTTACCTCAAACTCCTGAGGCCGGGCCGGACCTGCAGTTTCCCTCTGTGCCTCCCCCAACCCCCCACCCCAAAACCTCTTGGGCCATTCCCTCACTGCCTTCCTATTTTCCTGCAGCCCTTGGGCCGCGCCCGAACCCGGGCTCAGGATGGAGCCCTTCCGGAGAAGGCTGTGCTCAGGGCCTCAAAGACTTCCCACCCTGGCCGACCCGAGCTGTCCACGCTCTAAAGAGCCTCCCCCGAGGTTTGGCCCTTGGGCCTTCACTGGCTGAGGAACAGCGCTTGGGGGTCTGGTGTGTCGGGGAGCCTCTGCAGCCGGGACTGCTCTGGGGGCCGCTGGAAGAGGAGCCTGTCTCGGAGCAGAAGGGCGAGAGAGCGCAACCACGGCAAGAGAAGGTATTGAGGAATAGCGGATCTCCTCTCCGCCCCTGATAATTTGGAAGCGGTTCAAAAGTCTCTGCACAGCTCTCCAGTTTGTTAGAAGAAGCGGGGTATTTCAGGAGATACTAAATGGTTTTTATTCTTCTCTCCAGAACTGTCTCTTCCCCTCACTTGCAATAGTTAAGGAATCAAGGTGCAAAAAGTTGTTACAAGCTGGATTCATATAGTGTCATCGGTGACAAAAGTCAGGAGCAAAGAGGTTGGAATTAAGTAGCCATGGGATCATGTCCCAGCCTTAGTACCTAGTTAGTTAAATGGCATGCCTCATTTAACTTACGTAAAATACAGGAGTGGCTGTTTCCTTTATTTTTATTGTCCAAGATAATTTGGAGCAATAGATGAAATAGTACAAGGAAGCAGTTTAGTTCCATGAGAAGTACTACAAAAAAGAGTTGATGTTCCTCTTACCACTTTTTCTGTTTGGTGCTCATTGGAAGGCAGTAATGGGTTCAGTTCAGTAATTCTCCACACCCTTCAGAGGGAATTGAAGGGAGACTTGTTTTGGTCTTTACTGAATGAAAAGTCAGACAACACTGTCCTGTAGAGGCAGAACCAGAGACTGTTAATCTTCAGGGGGCATCATCTTAGATCTGTCTCAGGAGAGGTTACATCTGTTTTGTTTTTGTTTTTTTCCCCCACTCTGGCCCCCTCAAACACATGGGAGAAGGACTTTTATTGGTTTATTTCAGGACGTGTCACTAGGCCCATGGGGAGACGTGTGTGCTTGTGAACAGAGTTCAGGCTGGACCAGGTAAGTTACAGGAGAGTATGCACCGTGTTTCCCCGAAAATAAGGCCTAACCAGAAAATAAGTCCTAGCATGAGTTTTCAGGATGCTCAATATAAGCCCTACCCTAAACATAAGCCCCAGTTAAGATCATCAGCCAGACGTGACTGTGTGAATAAATGTAGATTTTGTACATAAATAAATGAATAAATGTAGATGGTTGGAGCAGAAATTAATACAAGAACCGGTCTTATTTTCAGGGAAACATGGTAGTAAAGTTGCTCCTTTCAGGCTCTCTATTGTGGCATGGGATAGAACTGGAGCCAACTGTAATTCCCCACCCAGTGATTGTGCAGTGAGTTTTCCAAAGGCATGGGGTCCTTTAGGACTCAGACTGACTAGGAGCTAGGGCTTTCAGGAAGGACTACTGGAAGAGAGTCTCCTGAGCTAGCTCTTGCTCTGCTTTGCAGTTTGGTGCAGCGGGGCAGGCTGCAGGGTGAGGGGAACGTGGCCCCAGTGTGGATCAGCGAGAGGCTCCACCTGCAGGTGGACCGGGTTGTGCTGCCAGGCTTTGAGCTGCTACTGTGGCCCCGGTCTCCCTCTGAGGGCCTCAGCCCAACCCCGCCCAGGCTAGAAGAAGAGACATCCATGGCTGTGGAGACAGAAGTGGAACCTGCTGTGCAACAGGAAGTGGCCTCTCCCGAGGAGGATGCAGCAGAACCTTGCACAGGTATGTGTCAGATAAATGCCTGCTTCCCAAATTATCACCAAGACAACTTGTTGATAAGACAAAGCAGAGCTTACGGCTCAAGAAGTTAAGGGCAAACACTACAGAATCCTAGTAGCTTTTCTGAGTGGGAAGGGCAAGCCAGCCTCGGTATTTATTGACAATTTGAAGTCTGGTATAAAGTGGATCTTTCAGTGTGTGGGATGGGGGCAGGGCTTGATTTGGATTGGATAAGGATCATAACATAATAATTTAGGATTTGTGGACACAGCAAGGCTAGAATTTTCAGGTGAGAGGTTCAAAGAGTCTTGGGGAATAAACTGTCATTTAATACTTTCTATTGATGAGTCATGAGTCTTTTCCTTGGAATGAACATTGTACATATTTGCAAGTTTTATCTTCCAGAATAAGTGTCCTTGAATAGTAAGGCCATGTTGATAAAGACAGCAACCTGTGTATAAGGTTTCCAGTTTCTTAAGTCTCTTCTATCCGAGGTGGGGATAGAGGTTCCTTTATTTTCAGATGAGCTAAGGTGAGGAGGTGATGGTTTCATCTCATCCCAAGTGCTTGTCTCCAGAGGGAGAACAAGGGGATTCTGGGATGGCCTTACTCTAGGGATTATCCACATGTCTGGGGCACTGGGGTTTCCAGGAATGCTTCCCCAGGAGGCTCCTGAGACTGGACAGGAAGATAAATGGCAAGGTGGCTCATGCCCCAGGGAAAAGATTGGTGTCCTTGCCCCCAGTGAAGTTCAGGGGCTGAGTAGAAGACACAGATTTCTATAATTTCCTGGTGACACCACTGTTACTGCCTGCTACAATCTCTACTAACCCCAACGCTCCACTCTTTTTGAGGGCAGTGTCACTGGCCCTCATATGTGGGACCCGAATCGGGGCTGCTGGCTTCCCAAGCCAGCGCTTAACCACCACGCCACTCGGCTGGCCCAACACTCCACTCTTGCCTTGCAGATCC
The DNA here is from genome assembly GCA_033961575.1 of Aselliscus stoliczkanus. Taxonomy (NCBI): domain Eukaryota; kingdom Metazoa; phylum Chordata; class Mammalia; order Chiroptera; family Hipposideridae; genus Aselliscus; species Aselliscus stoliczkanus. The sequence goes on from CM066736.1 coordinate 123,146,359, forward strand.
TGGTCATCAGTCACCCCCCAACACCCAGGCAGAGAGTATGGTGAGCTCTGGACTTAAGCCGCAAACCCTGGACCAGCTTTCTGAGGAGAGTCAACCACTTGGTCCATTGACTCAGGATGACAGCATGGATGAGGAGGGCCTGCCTCAGCCACAGATGCTACCTGAACCTCGGAGCAGCTCCACTACCCAGCGGGACCTGGAGAGCAGTGAGGCCACTTCCTCACCTTCTGCCGGGGGCACCCAGTTGCACACTTACCTGGTCAAGAAACTACGTAGCTCCCGTAATCAGTGCCCACCCAGGGCAAAGACCTCAGAGCCCGGGGTGCAGCAGGCTGGAGAGCAGCACCCCAGCTTCTCTGCATGCCTGCGGAGCCCTCCTAGCCCGGTGGGAAGCTCCCCGAAACAGCGGCGACGATACCGGTGTGGGGAGTGTGGCAAGGCGTTCCTGCAGCTGTGCCACCTGAAGAAGCATGCATTCGTGCACACGGGCCACAAGCCCTTCCTGTGCACTGAGTGTGGCAAGAGCTATAGCTCAGAGGAGAGCTTCAAAGCCCACATGCTGGGCCACCGTGGGGTGCGGCCCTTCCCCTGCGCACAATGTGACAAGGCCTATGGCACCCGGCGAGACCTCAAAGAACACCAGGTGGTACATTCAGGTGCCCGACCCTTTGCTTGTGATCAGTGCGGCAAGGCCTTTGCCCGCCGGCCCTCTCTGCGATTGCATCGTAAGACCCACCAGGTGCCAGCTGCCCCCTCCCCATGCCCGTGCCCTGTGTGTGGGCGGCCCCTGGCCAACCAGGGCTCCCTGCGGAACCACATGCGGCTCCACACAGGGGAAAAGCCCTTCCTGTGCCCACATTGTGGCCGGGCATTCCGCCAGCGGGGCAACCTACGTGGGCACCTGCGGCTGCACACAGGGGAGCGCCCTTACCGCTGCCCGCACTGTGCTGACGCCTTCCCCCAGCTGCCTGAGCTGAGGCGCCATCTCATCTCCCACACTGGGGAGGCCCACTTGTGCCCCGTGTGCGGGAAGGCCCTCCGAGACCCACATACGCTGCGTGCTCACGAGCGCCTGCACTCAGGGGAGAGGCCCTTCCCGTGCCCCCAGTGTGGCCGTGCTTACACACTGGCTACCAAGCTGAGGCGCCACCTCAAGTCCCACCTGGCCGACAAGCCCTACCGCTGCCCCACCTGTGGCATGGGCTACACCCTCCCCCAAAGCCTCAAGCGGCACCAGCTCAGTCACCAGGCAGGGGTGCCCTCTGGCCTACCCTGCGTGCCTCCTGCTTCTGAGCCCACTGTGGTGCTGCTGCACACTGAGCCGGAAATGCGGGACACGGGCAGCAGACAGGACTTGTCCCCGGCCCAGGGCATCTTCGAGGTCACCATTTCCGAAAGCCAGGATAAGTGCTTGGTGGTGCCGGAGGCGCCCGGCCCCACCCCCAGCCTGGTGCTCATCCACAAGGACCTGGGCTTCAGTACCTGGGCAGAGGTGGTGGAGGTGGAGACGGGCACCTGACACCCTCGCCTTTCCCCAGCCCAGCTCTGTATAAAGATGGGCGTTTTCTAGCTGCTGCGTGTCTGGGTCTTCTTTCTCTTTGGGTTGCCTGATGGAGACTAGAGTCTACCAGGAGAAGCAGGTCAGGGACTTCCCTTCCTGCTATGGACCACCAAATTGTTTCCTGATTCTGTAAGGGGAACCTAGCCTAGACTTCAGATCTTTTAATCCACTTGCAGTAGAGCTTGTTCTGCCTTCTCTGGGAACTCCACAGGCGCTTGTTCTGGAAGTGTGGAAGAGACTTGCCCACTGAGGTGGCCTGCTGCCCTGCGGGGTGCTTAGCGCTGGGGTAGTCAGACCCGGGAGCTCCCCTGAGGGACAAGCTTTTCTACTGGGAACCAAGATGAATGACTTTTGAGAGTTAAAAGGCCAGAGACTGAGCTTAGCTTGCAGCTCACAAGTCTGTCATTCAGGCTGTGGGTTATTTTGGTAGCTTTTCTCACCACCTGAGGGCTGTGACTTTGGTCTTCCTCTGTGCTCAAGAACACCAGACTCATTGGAGGAGGGCCCCATCTGTACCCTTCGGTGTCCCCAACCCAAAGGCATCCCCGTTGAGGAAAGGAGTGAGGAATTAACATGTTCGGCATTGCCCACGGGCCTGGGTGCTGGGGTACCCTTCACAGAGCCCGTGGTCTGCTGGGGGCGGAAAGCACTGGGCAGGAGTTCAAAGAGGAGCGCCGCCGGGGATGGACATGCTTCCTGGGATGGTTTAACTTGGTCTGGCCATCAGGGCAGGCATCCCCAAGGAACAATACTGATAGTAAACCCTCAGCGCTTCCTGTGGGCCAGCCCTGTATGTGAGTCTGTTTATATAATTCACATAGCAACCCTGTGAGGTAGGTGGTGTTATTATTTTACAGATGAGGAAACAGGAACAAGGAGCTTTAAATATTCTGCCCTAGGAGGCAGAGCTGAGATTCAGAGCCGCAGTCTAGCGCTGGAGTGAGTCTCTGAACCCCACATTCTGCTGGGCCCCATTTAAGGTGTGACTTGACAGACGAGTGGGTGCAAGGGCAGGTGGGGTGTGGGAGCTGCCTGGGAAAGCCCCGTGATGACAGCACCGAGACCTGCAGGGCTGGAGCAGAGAGAATGAGGGTGGGGCCCAGGGACAGGGGCACAGGCCTCGCTGCAGGAGTTTGGACTGGCTTCTCAGGACATCCAGGAGCTCCTTGAAGGGTTTTCAGCAGGAGATAACATGGCAGATTTGTGTGTGAAGAGACCATTGGAGAAAATGGGTGGGTGGCATGTAGTTGTGGGGAAATCAGTTACAAGGCTGCTGAGGTGGCTGGGAATGGGGAGGTGGCAGTGGAAATGGAGCCATTCACCCAGCAAATATTTCTTGAGGACATCCCCCATTTTGTTAGGGATCGAGCTGTAATAGTCTCTGCCCTTATATAGGCACATTCTAGTGTGGAAAGACGCAAACGAATACATGTCGTACTGTGGTAAATGCAGTGAAGAAGAGTAATGCAGCAGAGAGGTTAAGATGGGGAGTGGGCTTACAGAGGGTGGTCGGGCAAGGCCTCTAGTAACGTGACACAAGCAGAGACCGGCGCTGTTGAAAGGACTGAGCTGGGTCATGTCTGCAGAAGGAATGGGATTCCCAGCAGAGGGACCAATACCAGCAAAGCCCAGTGAGCTCACAGAAGAACACGGAGCAAGTGACGAAGATAGAACATGGAAAGGATCTGTGGAGAGAAAAGCCACACCTTCCAAAACCTGCAAAACAGCTGCTAATACTAAGCTTTCGTCAGCCAACCCTGTTTTTGGAGCCTGCCTGAGCCTCGGTAGGTCCTAATCTTTTCCAGCTCTTGCCTCAGGCAGGGCCATTTCAACTCGGGTAACCACTCAGCAGTGTCTGCCCAGTATTGTTAGGTATCCTGGAGACATACCCTTTGCTTGAGATCGAACTGTGCATGGAAGTGGGGATGCTTTGGGTTGCTGGGGAGGCCTGTTGACACCCCACAAGAATCCTCAGTTCCAAACCCGGGATGTTCACCCCCTTGCCACACTCCCCACATAGATGGAGAACTTTTCCCCCCTTGAAGGCTGTCCCTGGACATGCAGAGCAGAGGCACATCAAAACCAGCACATTTGAAGGCGCCTGGTTTGGGAACCTCTGCTGTGCCAACACTCATGGCTAAAGTGACAGTGGGCATTGTAGAGCATTGTCTGACGACAGTGGCATCGGAGAGCATTGTCCAGGCTCTTGGTACAGGTGAGAAACAGGCCTAGGGAAAGTCACTTGCCAAGGAGCAGACCAGTCAGCAGCAGAGCCCGGACAGGGCCCGTCTTTCGACTCCTGATTTAATGCTCTTCCAGCTAAAAATACAGTGCAGTGACTGTTCCTTGAAAGGCTGGGCATTGATATTTTTTCATTCAGAAAATATTTTCCCCCTGATTTCAAAATAACTCTTGTTCATCATCGTGTCGGAAAGTCCCTTATTCCCTACTTCTCCTCCCTTCATCCCCCGATAAAGGCTATTTTAACGATTTGGTGTCTGTAGCTCTGAATTTGAATGCTGCTTCCTGCTCTAGGGCAAAGGTGCTGTGAAAATGTTGCTGGCTGCCTTCTCACAGATGCGAGTTAAACCATGCAGTGTTTATGACTGCTGACCCAAACATCAGAAAATGTGGATCTTTTGTCCTGATTTGCAACTTTAATGGTATAAGAAAATCTTAGAAAAAAATTGATTCATGTTTAGGGACCTTATGCAATAATGCAAAGCATCATAGACTGTAAAGAGCTCCACCTCTCGACAGGTTCAGGTGTAAACCATTGCCTCTGCCCTTGACCAGCTGCATAAACTCAGGCAAGTTACTTCTTTCTTTTTTTTTTTTTTTTTTGAGGGCAGTGTCACTGGCCCTCATATGTGGGACCCGAACCAGGGCCGCTGGCTTCCCAAGCCAGCGCTTAACCACCACTCCACTCGGCCAGCCCAACTTCTTTGTGCCTCAGTTTCTTCACCCATAAAATGGGCATAAATAACCATAAAACGGGCATAAACATGTACGTACCTCATAGTACGTACCTCATAATACTATTAATAACCCGCTCAAATTGTAGCGGGTTATTAATAGTATTTTTTAAAGTATTAGTTTCAGGTGTACAAAACAACATAGTGGTTAGACATTTATACCCCTCACAAAGTGATAACTCCACCAAGTCTTTTACCCCTCTGACATCGTACATAGCAATTACAATGCCATTGACTATATTCCCTATACTGTACATGCCATGATTATATCTACAGAGGGTGCCAAAACAATGCATGCACATTTTAAGAAAGGAAAACTATTAAAATTGTAATACTCAATATATACCGATAACAAAAGATGAATACAAATCACGTTTGACTTCTGCAATTACAAGAGGTGCTCAGAGTGGTTACCATCAACGTCCAGATAACTTCTGATTATGGCAAACTACTGCTTCAGCAACGTTGATCAAAGTGTCCACTTGTATACCTTTTTTTGGCACCCCCGGTATATTTAATTATAGTTGCCATTCAATATTATATTAGCTTTAGGTGGTTATTAATAGTATTGTAATCAGTCCTAAATTGGAAGACAAGAACAATTAAGACACATTTAGGTATTGCTTGTTTGGGGCAGGCCAGCTTTATTGCACACAGTAGTTTTGTACTGGGCTGTATGCCCTCGGTATACTTCATAGTAAAGTGAGGCTACATGCTACCAGAATCTCGGGATGAGGGTCATGTGAGGAGAAGAGCAATGGTCTGAGGCAGGCCTCTGGGTCTCAGTTCTGTCTTTACCACCAATTCTCTGTACAACCTTAATCAATTAGCTTCCCCACCATTTCCTCAGAGTGACGGGGAAATTGGACCTGATCACTGGTTCCCAAGCTCGGCTCATAGAACACTTGTGCTAACATTTTTCTTTTATGGATACCATACTTTAAAAGATTTCTATTGGGCCAGCTGAGTGGCTCGTTGGTTAAGAGATGGCTTGGGACGCCAGCGGCCCCAGTTCAGGTCCCACATGTGAGGGCCAGTGACGCTGGCCTCTACAGCTAAGATGGTGAACAACAGCTCCACATGGAGCTGGGCTGCCATGACTCCCCGGGACGTCACAGCTGCAGCCCCTGCTGCAGTGGGCTGCCATAGGCTACAGTGAGTGGCCGGCAGCCAATGTGAACGGCCCGCAGCTGGTGGGAGCTGCCAATAGTCGCGGTGAGCAGCTGTGCAGAGGCTGGCGACCGATCTGCCTCACCCAGGAAGAGGGCAATGATGATACCAAAATGGAGAGTGAAGCAATGTCCTCCACAACTAGACTGAAGAACAAAAGGACAGCAACTTGTCTGTTCCCCTTCCCCAGTTTCCCAGTGCTGTTCCCCTCCCCCAATTCCCCATAAAATCTTTAAAAAAAAAAAAGATTTCTATTAAATAGAAATTGACTTACTCATATTTTTTTTATCAAAATAGAAATCTCATCTGATTGAGAAAAATGTAAGGTAATTAACCACCCAAAGAGATATAATTTCAGCCAAATGAGAAAAACATTATTTTTGTCTTTGGATAAATTTACAATTTTGAGGGTTTTTTAAAATTTATTTACATGCAAAAGGACAAGGCCACTTTGTGGTACATGCACAGAGTCCCAAGCTTTGAAATGTCTGGATTTAATAATATCTGATCTTCCAGCTCTGAAATTCTCTGCGCCTTGGAAGGTAATTTTACTGTTTTCAGTGATTATACATAGTGTTGGTCTCACCCATGATTTTGTTTGACACCAACATGTTGGGCAGAAATGCAACCCCTCATTGTGGCCTTGCTCTTAGAGGGAAATGGGTCTGCTTTACATGTGCAGGCATATGGTGAAAAACAGGAATGACACGTTCAATTGCATGATATCCACTGGGTCTAGAAAGTTCTAAAAAGAATGGTTTCTAGAGGCTGAGGGACTTGTATTGGACCCTGAAAATTAAGGGTGTGCTGGGTCTGGTGGAGCCCTGCACCCCTGGTGGTGCCACCACAGCCTGGCAGACCTCTAGATCCTTCTAGAGTCACTCCCAGAAGGGATGTTCTCCCTCGATCCTCTCTGCAAAGTAAAGATTGTAGATGTGGTCTTCTATTCACCCAAGAAAACATGGAGGCTGTCCAGCTAGAATCCACTTAATATTTGCCATGCTTGTTTCATCTGTTTGTTACAAATTCTTTGGTATAATCTATAACTCAAGAATTTTTAAAATATAGCCATGTGTCACATAATACTTAACTAAATGAACAATAATTCATATTATTGAGAACCAAATATATATATATATATATATATATATTTTTTTTTTTTGAGGTCAGTGTCACTGGCCCTCATGTGGGACCCGAACCGGGGCCGCTGGCTTCCCAAGACAGCGCTTAACCACTGCACCACTCGGCCAGCCCTCAAATCTATATTTAAATTTTCTTGTTTGTAAAAAAAAAAAAAGTGTCTTTTTACAATTGATTTATTCAAAAAACTAAACCAACCGTGGTCATTCGATTTCCTTTGTGCATTTGGTTGTTAGATCCCTCTTAGGTTTTTATTATTCTGAACAGTCTCTCTCACCCACCCCTTTTATTTCCATGTCATGAATTTGTCAGAGAAACTGGAGTTATTTGTCCTGTCAGATGCCCCTCATTCCACCACCATGTGGTGGTGTCTTGGTTTTTTTTATCATCTATATTTCCTGTAAACTAGTAATTAAAGCTAGAGATTTGATTTGATCCAGGTTCGCTATTTTAGGAAGAACCCTTCATAGCCAGCATTGTGTATTCCCTGTTTTATCATCATATCATGTAACAGTGCTCTTTATTTAGTGCTTACCATGTGGCAGGCATTGTGATACTTCACAAACATGTTGTATTTGGGGGCAAGTAGTTTGGTTTTTTTTGCTTTTCTAATACAGTATTTATTTGTCTTTTTTCGGTCAAATCCTGAGCCAACCACTTTTCCCAGGCTGCCTGGGGAGGTATAGGGGAAAGAACATACAGGGCAGATTAGACGGGAGAAAGGGCTACGGGATGGTGGAAATGGCTCCTTCATGTGATGAAGAGGATGAGAAAGGTCACTGTCAGGCAAAAGAGCTGCAGGGCCTCTAAGAGGACAAAGCCTAGAATGGCGTAGGAGAAGAGCGGCTGCTTCAAAGAAGGGTTCCTGGCATAACCAGTGCTGAGGCCCCCAAACACCGTCCCAATTCCAGCCCAGCCCCAATGAACTTGGCTGCTGTGTCGACGTCCCTTGAAATGACGCCTGTTTGGAGGCTGCGGCTAGAAATAAGTGCGATCGGGTAGGTGGGGCTGCCAAGCGGCTGAGGCTCTCATCTGTCAGTATCTCAGGTCGGTTCCGCACCAGTACGGACAGTGATTGGCTCCGCAGCTGATTGGTGTTCCTGACCAGGGGGTGGAGACAAACTTGTGCAGGGGCACATTTTCAGGGGGTGAGGGTTGTGGCTGGAGAGCAGCTCCCAGAGCAGGGAAGGCGGCTAGTTTGGTTTTTATTTACCGATGATAAACTTAACTCTGAATCCAATTAGACCTGGAGGGAGATAAGGATGGAATCCAAAGAATTGTAGCAAGCAAGAACACAAAGATCACAGGATATGAGAGCTGGAGTTATTCTCAGGGATAAAAGGAATCATTGGAGATAAGATAAAAACACAAAATCAAACTGAGAATGGCCTAGGAGTGGCGCATTGGTTAAGAGCTGGATTTGGGATGCCAGCGGCCCCGGTTCGTATCCCACATATGAGGGTTAGTGACACTGCCCTCTACAGCTAACAGCTCCACCTGGAGCTGGGCTGTGCGAGCCCCGGCGACGGTGTAGGCTGCAGCCCCTGCTGCAGTGGGCTGCCATAGGCTACACTGAGTGGCCGGCAGCCAGCGTGAGCTGCCAATAGCCGCAATGAGTGACCATCCAGAGGCCGGCAACTGATCGGCCTCACCAGGGAAGAGTGCAGTGACGATACCAACATGGGCCAGTGAAGCAACGTCCTCCGCAACTAGACTGAAGAACAAAAAGACAGCAACTTGTCTGTTCCCCTACCCTGATTCCCCAACGCTGTTCCCCTCCCCCAATTCCCCAATAAATTCTTTAAAACAAACAAACAAACTGAGAATGGCCTAGAGTCTTCTCGCTGGTCATTCCATTCCTGGATCCAAAGCGCCCCTTGGCTTCTACAATATCCCTGCCGTCTCTCTCCTGGCCAGAACCCATTCTTGCCATCCAACCCATCAGTCTTCACGGCTCAGATGACAAATTGGGAGCCATTCAGGTTGGGTCCAGCATTTGCCATGGATGAGATGTCAGGACCCATATTCTTCAAAATGAAATTCTCCCCCTAGATAGACTTGCTGCCGATACTATTATGGTATGTAAATTCATCACCCTGACAGGTAAACCCAGAAATAAGTCTGGGAAAGCAGGAACTCTTATAACCGAATCTCATCTACCCAGTGCTCAGAGAACTGAAGGTGTCTGCTTGGGAACACTGTCTGCAAATATTGGGTTGTCGGAAAAGTCATGACATATTTTTTCTGGTTTTCGTTGCAAAAATGCATCATGACTTTCCCGACAACCCAATAGCTTAAAGAAGACGTGGCCCAACTTGCCTGTTAATGGCCGTGTCTATACATGACCTTGGCAAGGCTGCAAATCCAAATGAGAGTCAACAAAGAATCCACTATGACCTTACTTAGCCGTGAGTGAACGTTGTTGTAACTCTGGTTTTACAGATGGTGAGACCAAGAACTGGCCTCCCAAACTAGTCCCCTCCTCCATGCTGTGGTGCTGGTCTGTCAGGATTGGGGATTTCTGACAAGGAACAAGTGGGCATCAACAAGAGGGCAGCTCCCCCTGCCCCCGCAACCCTCAGTAGAAGAGGTGCCATGTGTTATGTGTTTTGTCCTTCTCCCTGCCAACACCCCACACTCCCCCCACGCCCACCCCCTCCTGCTCCAGGTTGATGCAGCACTGGCCCAAGCTGGTCCTCAGAAAAAGGAGGATCACTTACCCCCTGGCAGGAAGGATGAAACCACACCTCTCTTCTCTCCACTTCCAGGAGCAGGAGCACGCTCCCTTTCTTTTTTTTTTTTTTTCCCTAAAGATTTTATTGGGGAATTGGGGAAGGAGAACAGTGTTGGGGAATTGGGGGAGGGGATCAGCCAAGTAGTTGTTCTTCAGTTTTCATTGTGAAGGGCGCCAGTCGCCATCTGGCTTTGTCAGCAGCTTGTGGCCTCGAAGCTCAAGGTGCTGTGTTCAATCTTAGTTGCGGGTGGGCGTAGCCACCATCCCATGCAGAAGTCAAACTAGCAGCCTTGTTGTTAAGAGCACACACTCTATCCACTGAGCCATCCAGGCGGCAGCTCAGCTCAAGGTGCTGAGTTCAATCTTTCGTTGCGGGTGGGCATAGCCCACCATTGAACAAACGATCTTGTTGTTACACCAGCTGAGCCATCCTGTAACAGCTCAGCTCAGGCACAGCGTTCACTGGCCCATATGGGAATTGAACCAGCGGCCCTGTTGCTCAGAGCACGGGCTCTAAGCCAACTCTTAACCATCTGAGCCACTCGGCCGGCCCTCTCTCCCTTTCTTTACTCAATATGGAATGTTTAAAAAAATTAGTGAGGTGAGATTCTTTTCACCATTCCAGTCAAAAAAAAAAAAAGTGGGGGTAGGGGGTAGGCTCAATGTCATTAGAAACAGGTATATAAATGAAAACCATGATGAGACACCTACACATCTGTCAGAATGGTTAATGAGAGATGGCTGGACAATATAAGGTGTTGGTGAGAATATGAGCAACTGGAACTCTCAAACATTACTGGTGAAAGTATAAGCTAGCACAACCGCTTGAAACAACTATTTGTCATAACAATTTAAGCGAAGTATATGCCTGCCTTATGACCCAGCAAATCCATTCCTGGGCCTGGACCTGAAAGAAACAAGTGCTTATCTACAGCGAAAGACTTGTACACGATTATTCTTAGCACTTTTCATAATAGCCCCCAAACTGGAAACTAATCCAAAAGCCCATCAACAGGTGAATGGAAATAAAATGTGCCATAGTGATCCAATGAGAGACTACGCAGCTTTAAAAGGAAGGAGTGCTACAGATGGCAGCGATGAAGCTCAGAATCGTGCTGAGCGAGAGAAGCCAGACACAAACTGGTACCTGCTGCAGGTTTCCATTTAGATCGAGTTCAAAAACAGGCAGAGCTGATCTGTGCTGATGGTGGTCAGAATAGAGGTTATCTTAAGGATGGAACAAAGGAGTCAGGTGGTGGCTACATGGGTGTATGCATGACAATTTGAGTTAAACACTTAGGATTTCTTTTAACATTACTGTATATAAGTTAAATCTCTATTTAAAAAGTTGAAGAGGGCCGGCCGAGTGGCGCGGTGATTGGGAGCTGGCTTGGGACACCAGCGGCCCCGGTTCGGATCCCACATATGAGGGCCAGTGACACTGCCCTCTAAAAAAAATAAAAATAAAAGTTGAAGAATAGGAATATGTAACATAAATATGTATAAATATAAATGTAGGAACTGGGCCACCCAGGAATTAAGCTGATTCATGGGAATCCTGGTCCTCAGTTCTCTGCTTTCTGCCTTCCCTGTGATCTTCCCAGACTGTACATAATAACCGCAGTCCAGACCCTGAACGGTCAGGCCCGAAGGGCAGCGAGGTAAGAACCTGTGCTCCCCACGTTTCTGCTCTTTGTCCCTCTGCCCTACTTAGACCCAAGTCTAATATTTACCTTGTGCACTGCAAACAGGAAGTGGGGGAGGGACAGGAGTAGGGCTGGGCGAGGGGCTTAGGACCACCAGGCCTCAAGGCTGGCCCAGGGCCCACAGGCAAGGGGAGAGGGCCGAGTCCCACCGCGGAGACCCTGGGGATTGGGCGGGCCCCTGTTCCCAGCCAGCAGGGCAGCAAGGCCTGGGGGATAAGAGGAAACAGAACAGAGGCCCAAGAGGCAGCCACTACACACAAACCCTCCTCCACAGCTCCCCGGATGCGCAGCAGGGGAAATGGGACCTTTTGCCAGTGGCTGAGAGGCTGGGATGAATGTGGACCGTCCCTGCCCCAAGTGTCCCTAGGGCAAGGTGGACAGCGCTTTTCTGACCACACCCTTGTCTCTATTATATCTGTGTATGGTAATCACACAAACCTCCCCCTTGGTTTACATCCATGTACCTACTGATTATTAAGCACTTTCGTGGGCTTTACATCCACAATCCCCTTTACTCTTTACGTCAAAGCACTAGTCCCATGTACAGATAAGGAAACTGAGGCACACAGAGATTAAAGTAACAATCACCATAGGTTAGGATTGGAAGGAGCCTCAGAAAGACCTTATGACCCCACTGGCCCAAGTTGGCCAATGTCTAAGGGAGTGGGGGCTGGGTGATGGTGGTCACACTGGTCTCTCTTGTGACTTCCTCCCAGACCATCCATCTCTGGTCCTAGGAGGACCAGTGCTCCCAAATGGCGGGATGGACTATCTATTCTACCCCATGGACTTGTCCCCACGGCCCTGACCTGCTGACCACTCCTTCTCAGCTGATTTCTTCATGTTAGTTTAACATTAACCTGAGAGGTCAGGATGAGACCTCAGCGTCCCAAGCCGACATACTATGGCGCACATCCGAGGCCCGTGGCTACCTGGCTGCCTGGCCTTGGCTGCCCTGTTTAGCCTTGTGCACAGCCAGCATGGTAAGGGGGCTTGGAAGCTGGGATAGGCTGGCGGACTGGGATATGGGCCCATGGGCTGGGGTCCCCTGGCTCCATAGAGAACACAGGGCCAGCCCCCAGGCGGTCCTCCGCCACAATATCCAGCTTAGGGAAGTGACAACTTCTCTCTTGCAATATGGGGAGTGGACTAGGGGTGATCAACAAAAGGAGGGGAGCTAGTGGGCTACCGTTAGCAGCCTTTCAGGTCCTGCCGCCATCCCAGACACCCCCTTTCAGAAGCCAGCAGTTAGGCCAGCCTTGCTTCCTGCCCCCCCGTGATGGCCAAGACAGTCACGCTGCCTCAGCCCACTCTCCCGCGCCCCTCCCCCTGCAGTGTTCCTGGACCCTCAGCAAGCGCTGTCAGTGCTCCAGCGGGTCCGACGTGCCAACAGTGGCTTCCTGGAGGAGATGCGCAGGGGCAACCTGGAGCGAGAGTGCGTGGAGGAGCAGTGCAGCTATGAGGAGGCCTTCGAGGCCCTGGAGTCTTCCAGTGCCACGGTGAGGGAGGCTGGGGTCCCTCCGAGGGGGCCCAACCCCAGGACCACAAATGAAGGGAGCAAGAAACATCACAGCTCTTTAACTTAATTTCCTCTCTGGGTCCCATTTCACTGGCTGCCAAGATGAACCACCTTACTTTTCATGGAGGTCCCAATGCCTGGTCTCAGGGCCTGGTGAGGCTTCAGGACATCGGAGGGCCTCTCAGTCTTCAGACATCTGTCTACATCGGGGTCTCTGGAGCCTCTGGCCCCCCCTGGCCTCTTGGCTTCACCTTTTCTGCTAACTCGTTGTCACCCTTGGGGTGTGGGATTCTGGTGAGGCTGTGCCTAGGCCTCTATGTTCAGGGAACCTTGCAGCCTTTCCCTTCCTTGGGGCTCTGCCTGGGCCCCACTGCCAGCACCCTCTGCCCCCTCTTCTCCAGTCTGCCCCACCCAGGGGAATCCCTTTCGGACTTGGGTGAGGGTGGGAAAGCTCTCTTGTCCTCAGAGGGCTGAGGCTTTTGGAAACAAAAGAAACTGCCACAAACCTTCCCAGAGAGACCAGGGGTAAGGGAAAAAGTATAAGAAGACATAATGTTTACTAAAAACCAAACCAAAACAAGGTCCTGCCATAGCCTCATGCTCAGCCCTTGCTTTTCAGAATACATTCTGGGCCAAGTACACAGGTGAGCACTGGGAAGGGTCTACATCAGGGGATCCCACCTAGAGGGTGTTCTACCCTCAAGATTCTGGTCCATCCAATCACCCCCCCCCCATCCGTGCCTCTTTTTTCCCTCCCTCTCCCCTTTCCCTCCCCTTCCATCTGTCTGTCCATCTCTCTGTTTCTGAATGACGTCCCACCCTTTACTTGAGCCCATCTTGTCCCTACCCCAATCCCAAAGGTGTTTCTGGGTCTTTTCCAGCTTGTGAATCGGTGAGGAAACCTCGGGAAAAGCTCGTTGAATGTCTGGAAGGTGAGGAATCAATGTGGGGGGTGGGAGGTCAGGATATGAAGTGGACAGCCTGGGAGAAGAGCAAAGTAGGGGTGGGTCAGGATGTTGCTCAGTGGCAGCCTCCAGCATCTGACACTGCCTTTCTGTCCCTGCTGTCAAGGCTCACTGGCACCTGGCTCTGGTAAGATGATTAATGTCGAAGGAACAAGTGAATGAATGGATAATGAATTAATTAATGTTCAAGGCCTCATTCTCATCTGAACCCCTGTCCATGTCCTCAAGGACAGAGCTCCGAAGATGTCACATTCGTTCTCCAAAACCTTGAGTGGCTCCCCAGTGCTTCCAGAATAGCACCAGCTACTTAGCCCAGCAAGCATTGCAGCCTCTGGCCTTAACCTCCCCTTCTAGCTTTATCTGCCATTGCACCAACCGTGAACCCAGACCCCCAGCTACTGTCACAGCAAGCTCTTTTCTAAACATGCCAAGATGCTTCTACCTCCTGGCTCGTGCTTACATTGCCGTCTTTCTACCGAAAATGTCCCTATCCTTCAAGGACTAGTTGAAATGGTACCACTTTGCTGAGCCTTCTGAATACACTTAGTGTGACAACAGACCCCACATGAACTCTTTAATCACCACTGGCCATACTTTCATTTGTTAAATAACTTATTAACAGACATTTTACTAAGCCCCTGCTAGATGAGAGGCACTATGTCAAGTGCTGGGTGTTTTGAGAGAATCAAGGAGCTCACAATTTCATAGGAAAACAAAAACACAAAACATCAATTAATTCCTGGAAAAGTTCTGTTCCAGGTGCCAAGGGAATGCCAGGAGAAGGAGCCTTTAGTTTGCTGACAGAATCAGGAACAGCTCCCCAGAAGTAGTGTTTTACCTGGATTTGTGAGATGCTCTGATGAACAGACAGGAGAGCATTCCAAGACAAAGAAAATAGCATGTGCAAAGGCCCTGAGGCATGAGGCACTAAGATAACAGGACAGGTAGAACAGGGTCAGGTTAGACCTTATTTATTTTTCCATCCTGCGGGCCTTGAGGATCCACTGAACATAAGCTCCATGAGGGCAAGGTCCTACTTTAACTATGACTGTCTTATTCATCACTGTCCTTAGTACCTTGCACTGTGCCTGCTAGAGGGTTGTCTCAGTAAATAATCAGTGACTACTGTTAAACGGATTGGAGAACTGCTGAGTGCAGAGTAGGTGCTGAGTAAGTGCAGTTAAGGGTTGTGAACCAGAAGGAGCTTGGAAGGGGTAGATGGAGCTTTGCTAAGATAAAGCGGGGACAAATCCTCAGGGTAAGAAAACTGGGCTGGGGTCTCTGCAGGTAACTGCTCTGAAGGTCTGGGTATGAACTACCGAGGGAACGAGAGCTTCACCCGGTCAGGCATCGAGTGCCAGCTATGGAGGAGTCGTTACCCACATAAGCCTGAGTGAGTGATGGGCAGGCCTGTCTGCCAGTGGGCAGAGAATGGGGTGGGGGTCAAGGAGACACTGAGGGGGCATGGCCTCCTGCTGAGCCATTTCCTTTTCCAGAATCAACTCCACCACCCACCCTGAGGCCGACCTGCAGGAGAATTTTTGCCGCAACCCAGATGGCAGCAGCACCGGGCCCTGGTGCTACACTTCGGACCCCACCGTGCGGAAGGAGGAGTGCAGTGTCCCTGTCTGTGGTGAGCTAGGGGCGATTAGGCGGCCATGGCTAAGGCGTCCTCATGGGGCCTGGCAGCCTGGGACAGAAACCAAGATCCTGACTCCCTTTAAGTAGGGGTTAGTTATGTACAACATATTTGGGCCTGTTGGTCAGTGAAATCAGGAGACCAGAGAAAATCGGCTTCCAGCCTCCTCCTTCCCTCCCACCTTCACTCCCGTAGGACTTCAGGCTGTGGCTCACTCCAGATTCGCTTGCCTTCCTGTTTGAGGCGCTCTTCCCTGCAGGAAGCTCTCCCTAACCATTTCAGTCCACATGGGCACTGCTGAGCAAGCCTCGTACAGTCCAATTCTGTCATTATTATTTCCCCTGATGTGTCAATGAGCTATAGCCACAATCATGCTGCAAACCCCACAAAAATCACAAACAACCTCAAAAGCTCAGGGGAGTAATCAACAAGCACTTATTTCTTACGTGTCTGAGGGTTTGGTGGGGGGTGGGGGGGAGGCACTGCTTATGTGTCTGGGTCGCTCATGATGTCTGGGCTTGGCTGGTGCTTTGCTTCAAACAATGGGTCCAGCTGAGTTTGGCTCTTTGTGTGGGTTGGGTCCAGGTCTGCTCCACATGTCCTCATTCTGGGGGTAAAAGGTGCCATCTTCTCACGGTGATGGCAAAAGTACAAAACGTGAGCAGAAACACACACTGTGTCTTCAGGCCTAGGCTCGGAACTGGCACAGTCCGTCCTGCCCATGTTCCATAGACCAGAGCAGCCACAGGGGAAGGTCAAGAGGTGGAGCAGCATGCTGAAGTTGACCTACTACCCAGTGTAGATAGCCTTAGTTATCCCAGCTTTATTTCCTGCTGTGCCTCTATCAACACACAGCATCTTGCTTTAAAAACGCCAGGCAGTCACTACCAATAGATTACAGATAGCCCTGTAATAGATTACAGGAGGTGAAATCTCCTTACTATCTCTCTGGCTTATTGTGCGCCAGTTATGACATGTATTTTGTTTAAATCTCTCAACCACCCTGCAAGAAATAGCATTAGCAACCCTTTCCTTAGGCAAGCAAACTGAAGCTCAGAGAGGGTAAGTTATGTGGGGTCATACAAGGAGAAGGCTGCGAGGCAGGGGCTGGAATCCTGACTGTCCCGTGTAGTCCCACTCTGCTCCCTTGCCTTCTCCCGCTCCAGGAACAAGTGGCGTCACTGTGGAGCTGACCCCGCGCTCCCGAGGCGCCACCGTGAATGAGCCACCCACAGTGGAGCAGTGTGTCCCTGAGCGTGGCCAGCATTACCAGGGAAGCCTGGCGGTGACCAGACATGGGTCCCCCTGCTTGGCCTGGGCCAGCGGTCAGGCCGAGGCCCTGAGCAAAGACCAGCACTTTAACGCCGCCGTGCCCTTGGTGGAGAATTTCTGCCGCAACCCAGACGGGGACGAGGAGGGCGCCTGGTGCTACGTGGGCGGGCAGCCTGGCGACTTCGAGTACTGCGACCTCCACTATTGTGGTGAGAGGGCTGGGCCGGGGAGGGGCTGAGACAGGCGGCAGAGCCTGCAGGGGATAACAAGAACAAAGCCTTCCTTAACCTAAGGCTCATCACCGGAGCGCAGGAGTGCGCTCCTTACAGCTGGTCCATTATCCTGGTGCGACTAGATGTTAGCCCCATTTCACAGCTGAGTACAATGAGGCCACGGGGAGCTTAAGTTGCCTAGGAATCCAGGTGGATCTGTGCTCTGAAACTCGACACCAAATGGTCTCCCGGGCGGGCCAGAGTCTTGGGGAGGCCTAGAGGGCGGGTAAGGAGCGGCTCAGGCCTGTCCCAGCCTGTCCCTGGGTCCCTGCAGAGGAGCCGCTAGACGAGGAGACGGGCGACGGGCCGGGCGAGGACCCCGACGCGGCCATCGAGGGGCGCAGCACCACTGAGGAGTTCCAGACCTTCTTCGATGAGAAAACCTTCGGCGCCGGGGAGGCAGGTGAGGCGGCGGGGGCCGCGGGCCGGGGGCGAGGCTGCGCTCGGGCCCTCACCGCATGGCTTGCTCTGCAGACTGTGGGCTGAGGCCTCTGTTCGAGAAGAAGTCGCTGGAGGACGAAACGGAACAGGAGCTGCTGGAGTCCTACATCGACGGGCGCATCGTGGCGGGTTGGGACGCGGAGATCGGCCTGGCGCCCTGGTGCGTTCCTGACCCGGTGCTACCCCCACGCGGCTTGGGCCCCCAGCCCTGGGAGACTTCTCTTCCCCATCACAGGCCTAGGCTTCACGGATAACGAGAGCCCAGCGCAGCATCTCACGGGGTTCTCGCAACAGTCTTTGGAGACTGGGTGTGCTGCTTCTCATGCGCAGAAGGCGAAGCTGGGGCTCGGAGAGTTGTAGGGACTTGCCTAAGTGGCATCGCTAATGGGTTGCACGGCAGGACTTGAACCCAGTTCCACTGACTCCATAGCTGCGCTAAGCTGCGCGACTCTGAACCAGAAGAAGCTGGGGAGGGGTGCATAAAGCAGGAGGCCACCCCTCGCTGTCACATGGATGCCCCAGCCCCCAAGGGTGGCCAGGTCGAGCTGGGGTCTGGGTCCAGCAGGCAGCTCTGTCCAGTTAGTTTTAAATCTGGGACTTCCTATGTCTAGGGCTGGTGCAGGGGCAGCTCCCCAGCTCTGATGCTTCCTGTACCCCCTCTTAGGCAGGTGATGATTTTCCGGAAGAGCCCTCAGGAGCTGTTGTGCGGGGCCAGCCTTATCAGTGACCGCTGGGTCCTCACTGCTGCCCACTGTGTCCTGTACCCGCCTTGGGACAAGAACTACACTGAGAATGACCTTCTGGTGCGCATTGGCAAGCATTCCCGCACCAGGTACAGAACTGGGGGCCCAGGGGCGTCCGTCAGGGGCCTGAGTCCTCCACAGTGATGGTGACACAGCCTGTGGGAGAAAATCCAGCAGTCTCTGCTGTTGAGTCCGTGTGGCCATGTCCTGACCTCGGCTGGGAGCTGGGGTCAGAGCAACCAAGGCTTTGCAGAGTGCAATCCTGGCCTGCGCCTAGCTCCCCTCCAGACACCAGGACATGGCCCAGGTGTAACTTCTGAATCGAGACTGTTGGTACATGGCTTGCAGCCTGCTTCCCTCCCCCATCTGCCTGGGCTGTTTGACTCCAAAGCTCTGTGCAGCTTCAGTCCAGGAAGGAGCTGCCAGGGAGCTGCCAAGTGCCACCTCACTGAGGACCTGCTTGTCACCCTGACTCCCAGACCTTGAGGGCAGGCAGTTTCCTTGCTCAGGGAACCGCTGCCCCTCACTGGGTGGCTTATGGCTTCCCGTTTCTCTGCTGGGGTCTGCGCAGGTATGAGCGAGGCATTGAAAGGATCTCCATGCTGGAAAAGATCTACATTCACCCCAGGTACAACTGGAGGGACATGCTGGACCGTGACATTGCCCTGCTGAAGCTCAAGAAGCCCATCTCCTTCAGCAGCTACATCCACCCTGTGTGCCTGCCCGACAAGCAGACGGCAACCAGGTGGGGCGGCCAGGTGGGGCGGCCAGGTGGGGCGGCCAGGTGGGGCGGCCCAGGGGGCCGCTGAGAGGCCTGGGCTGAGTTCTGGGCCTGAGTTTCTTCCCTTTGCCAGGCCTCACCTTCTTGGAGCAAACCCACTGCATTGGTGTTTGAGATTCAGGTCTAAGGGATGGTGCTGGGGCCGGAGGCTCCTGGAGGGGTCGGTTCTTACTAGGTCCGCCTCCTTTCCTCAAAGATTGCTCCAGGCTGGATACAAAGGACGGGTGACCGGCTGGGGCAACCTGAAGGAGACGTGGACAGCCAATCCTACCGACTCGCTTCCCAGTGTCCTGCAGGTGGTAAACGTGCCCATCGTGGAACGCCCTGTGTGCAAGGCCTCCACCCGGATACGGATCACCGACAACATGTTCTGTGCCGGTGAGTCCCCTGGGTGTGGCCTGGCAGGAGGGCACGGCAAGGCCTCAGGGTGGGGGGACGGAGACAGGTGAAGAGCACAGACCCATTCAAGTCCTGGCTTCAGTCACTTACAAGCCGTCTGGCTTACAAGCCGTAACTCTGGAGGTTCAGTTTCTTCCTCTGAAATGGAGATAAAAGCATCTATTCCAGAAGGTTGTGTGAAGCTTCAACACAACAGCATTAGGCGTGGAGCTGGTCCCTAGTTGTCAGTATGTGTGAGCCCAGATAGCTACAAGAGGCAATGGGGGGAGGGTGAAAACCGTTCATTCATTCAGTTGTTCAACGAATGTTGATTGAGTGCTCACTGTGATCCAGGCAGTATTCCAGGGTCTACAACAAGGACCCAAACAGATGTCCGTGTCCTCAGAGAGCTTCCTTCCTAGAAGGAGGGAGTGTCACTAAACAGATCTAGAATAGCAACCATTGCTAGGAAGAAAAATGAAGCAGAGTAAAGGAGAGAGAGATGGGGATGGGGTGATCTTCTAAACAGAGTGGTTGGAGAAGGCCTCTCTGAGAAGGTGATGTTTGAGCAGAGACTTCTTCACTGGAAGAAGTGAAGGGGTGGCCAACCTAGGGGAAGTGCACTCCAGGCTGAGGGGACAGCAAGTGCAAAGGCCCTGAGGTGGGGCGTGCTTGGCACGTCTGAGGCAGAGCAGGGAGGCCAGAGTGGCTGGAGTGCAGTCAACCCAGGAAGAGCAGCGGGAGGGAGGGAGGGATTAGTGGGCATCTCCCTTAGGGCCAGGAAGAACTTTCGCATTTAAAATACAAAGTTTTTGATCACTGCACTGTATACCTGAAGTGGAGGTTGTATATCAACTGTAATTGAATATATATAGATAGTCACGGGATGTGGATTATACTGTGGAAGGGAGTCAGAGGAAGTGTAATAGATATATATGATATGGTGGGGGAGGAGTGATATGGTGGGGGAGGAGTGGGGTGGCGAATTGGGGGAGAGGGGTTGTCACTTTGAGGGGTAAAAAGTATAACTATTGCACTGTGTTGTACACCTGAAACTAATTAAAAATAAATAAATTTAAAAAATAAAATAAAAAATAAAATAAAATACGAAGTTTTTGGAGGGCGTGGGGCAGGTGAATAAATGGCCTAACTTAAATTAAAATGTAAAAATTTAGTATAATTTCAGACTCAGAAAAGTTGCAAAAATAATACAAAGAATTCCTATATATCATCTTCCAGATTCTGCCATCCCCACTTTGTGTATGTGTGTATGTTTATATAAACACACACATACATACCAGGGGTGCCAAAAAAATGTATACAAGGGGACACTTTGGTCAACGTTGCTCAAGCAATGTTTCACCATAATCAGAAGTGTCTGGAGGCTGATGGAACCACTTTGAGCACCTCTTGTAGTTGCAGAAGTCAAACGTGACTTGTATTCATCTTTTGTTATCAGTATATATTATTACAATTTTAATAGTTTTTTCCTTTCTTAAAATGTGCATACATTGTTTTTGGCATCCTCTGTATACATGCACTGTTTGAGAGCAAACTGGACATATGGTGTCTTTTTACCCATATAATTGACTATTTCCCAAAACCAAGGATGATCTCTTACAGAACCACAGGACAATTACTAAATCCGAAAATTCATATAATCCCATTATCTAATCTGTAGATGTTATTCAAATGTTTTCCATTTATCTGACTTGCTAATGCCTTTTATAGCAAAAAAAAAAATAAAAATGTTTTTCTCACCCAGGATCCAGCCAGGATTACGTATTGTCTTTAGTTGTCAATCGTTCTATGTATGTCTTCCATGATATTCCATATTTGACGAGTACAGGGCAGTGAACCTGTAGACTGGCCCTCATGTTGGGGTTACGGTTTACTCAGGAGCAGATTGAGACTAAGTGTGCCGTGGTCATTTCAGTGCATCCCATTAGCAGGTGTGGGGTGTCCGTTTGTCTTGGTGAAGGTGATGCCTGCATCTGCCAGGTTTCTCACTGTAAAGGTCTGGCTTTTTTCTTTGCAATTAATTAATATCTTGTGGGGAGAAACTTTGATACTGTCGATCCTATTTCTCATCAAATTGTTCTCCCAACTATGGTGGCTGCCAAACGGTGGTTTTCTAATTCTGTCATTCCTTCTATATTTGTTAGTTATTAATTTGCGGTTGGGAAGACCTTCCTTTTCATTCTACCATTGTGGACTCATGGGGCCTACCTTATTCTAAGGGCTATAATTTGTTATTGTCATAATTTATTTTGATCCAGTTACCCCAGTGGGAGTCCCTGCAACCTGGCTTCTGTGACTTTTGGAGATGTCCCTGTCATTCTTTGAGTACTTGCTTTCAGCACAGCCAAATGTTGATGGTTCATCCTACTTCCCTTCTGGTGGGGGATGGTATTTGAAACCAGGATCTGGGTGGTACACGTGCACATTGCTGCTGAGCTGTTATTGCTCCTAGGCCCTCTCAGCAGACAGAACTGGAAGTGTGTATTACGCATAATCTCTCTCTCTCTGTCATTTCTCTACCTATCCAACTATCTAAAACCAAGAATTCAGATTGAAACCTCCCACTGCAATCCAACAGGATTAATTTTAGCTTCTCCCTTTCGACATTTACAATTTTTTGTTGACAGTGAGAAACCTGACTCCCATCCTCCATATTATACTTATTTGATCACTAGTACACACTTTCAGAATCACTCATCAATAGCTGTAAAAACAATCCTCCTAACTAGAGTTCAGCATTTCGTCATTTGTTTGTCCTTAGCCTGAGGATATGTAGTTGAAATACTATGTTCAAAAGCAACTTGGGTTCGATTTTTTTTTCTCCCCCTCTGTGTTATTTATTTAAAATAACAGTTAGGTTCATTTGTTTCTCACTGTATTCTGTTTTGCTCCCCCCATCTTTGTTGTTTTTGTTTTACCTTTGGAATATTATTAACATGATTCTAAAACACAGACTCTTTGAAACAGGTACTCAGAGAACTGACACTCCCCTTTCACTCCTGTCCTGTTCCCACCCCATCCTTTCCACCCCATTTCCATCCTGGCCCTCTAGTTAACCAATCTCAGTAGTTTGTGGTTTATTCTTGTGTTTCTTCTTGTGTATATACTTTTGTTTCCTTTTGTTTTTAAAGATTTTATTGGGGAATTGGGGGAGGGGACCAGCCAAGTTGTTCTTCGATCTTCGTTGTGGAGGGCGCCAATCGCCATCTGGCTTCCTGTCGGCAGGTCGGCAGCTCGTGGCCTCTAAGCTCAAGGTACTGAGTTCAGTCTTAGTTGCGAGTGGGCATAGCACCATCCCATGCGGGAGCTGAACCGGCAGCCTTGTTAAGAGTGCACACCCTATCCACTGAGCCATCCGGACAGCAGCTCAGCTCACGTTGCCGAGCGTAGCCCACCACTGAACAGGCAGGCAATCTTGTTGTTACACCAACTGAGCCATCCTGCCACCTGTTGGCAGCTCAGCGACAGCTCAGCTAGGGTGCAGCATTCACTGGCCCATGTAGGAATTGAACCAGCATCCCTGTTGCTCAGAGCACGTGCTCTTAAGCCAACTCTTAACCAACTGAGCCACTCGGTCGGCCCCTACTTTTATTTCCTTTTTCTTCCACACAGGGTAGCATACTATAGATATTCTTTTGTACTTTGCTTTTTTTCGCTTTATGTATCCTGGAAACTCACTGCATATTGATTATAGAGTTTTTCCTTATTCTTTGAAAAAGGTTTAATAGCCACATTATGCTCCATTATGTGGATGTACCCATTGTTTAATCAACAATTTTCTGTGTATGGGCATTTAGGTGCTTTCCAATATTTTGCAGTTGAATATATTTTCATACGCTTAGTGACCATTTTTACATCATTTTTTTGCCCATTTTTTTTGTCCCTTTCTCATCAATTTTAAGAGTTCTTCACATATTAGTGATATTAGGCCTTTGTGATACATGTCGCAAATATTTTCTACCAGTTAGTTTTTTAAACTTTATAATTTTTTTGCCACTCAATTACATTTTTTTTAATGTAGTCAAATTTATTAACATTTTATCTTATTGCAACTGGGTTTTGAGTTAGAGTTAGAAAAACTTTCCTTGCATTCAGGCTGTAGAAAAAGTCACTCATGGTTTCTTCTAGTACGTGGTTTCATTCTTCTTAGATCTCTGAGTCATTTGAACTTTATGCTTGTGTATGATGCAAGATATGGTTCAAATGTATCTTTTTCCAAATGCCTAACCAGCTGCCTCTACACCATTTATTAAAAATTCCATCTTTGCCCTAGTGATTTTCCTTTCATCACATACTAGGTTTCTATGTGGACTTAAGTCTGTTTCTATTAGAAGACAATTCTATTTGGTTCTCTTGGTCTGTTGTCTATTATATTAAAACATTGTCTTGTTTTAATTATAGAAGCTTTAGAGTATATTTTAATATCTGGTAGGGCTTGTTGTCTCTTAGTTTTTCTTTTCCAGAGTTTTCCTGGAAATTCTTGCGTGTTTGTTTTTCCATATGAACTTTGGTATCAACTTGTCTAGCTCCTAAAAAGGCTTGTGGGTATTTTTATTTGGATTATGTTAAATTTAGAATTTTAGGGAGAACTGACATCTTTTTGCTGTTGAGTCATTTTATCCAAGGACAAGAAATGTCTTCCCATTTGTTCAGGTCTACATCGCCTCTTTCCAGAGTGATACAATGTATTATTTTTTTCTCCTTGGCACCTTATTTTATATATTTATGGTTTTTCCCCCTCTTATTTTTCTTGAGTAAATTAGCTAGTGGTTGCAAAAACAAACAAAAGAAACCTAGGAGTTTGACTTACTAACTAGGCCTATTGTTCAGTTATGTACTTTGTTAGTTTCTGTTTTTATCTTTAAAATTTTTTTTCTGGTTTTTTTTGAGGGCAGTCACTAGCCCTCATATGTGGGACCCGAACTGGGGCCGCTGGCTTCCCAAGCCAGCGCTTAACCACTGCGCCACTCGGCCAGCCCTAAAATTTTTTTCTTTTGGTTTCTTTTGGTTTCTTTTTTTTTTTTTTTTTTTTTTTTTTAAAGATTTTATTGGGGAATTGGCAGAGGGGAACAGTGTTGGGGAATCGGGGAAGGGGAACAGACAAGTTGCTGTCTTTTTGTTCTTCAGTTTAGTTGCGGAGGATGTTGCTTCACTGTTGGTATCGTCATTGCGCTCTTCCCGGATGAGGCAGATCTGTCGCTGGCCTCTGGATGTCGCTCACCGCGGCTATTGGCAGCTCACTCTTGGCTGCCAGCCGCTCACGCTGGCTGCGGGCCACTCACTGTAACCTATGGCAGCCCACTGCAGCAGGGGCTGCAGCCCACACCATCACCGGGGCTCACACAGCCCAGCTCCAGGTGGAGCTGTTGTTAGCTGTAGAGGGCAGTGTCACTGGCCCTCATGTGGGATCCGAACCGGGGCCGCTGGCATCCCAAAACCAGCGCTTAACCAATGCGCCACTCGGCCGGCCCCTTCTTTTGGTTTCTTTTGCTGTTCCCTTTCTAGTCTTTTGAGCTGACAATTTATTTTTAATTTTTGAGGAGGGTCTATGCATTTTCCTCTGTTTATAGAAAACTATGTAGTGTTTTCGTTATCATTATTTTTTTAGTAATTCTGTAATTTCAGTTTGTATTCCTCTTTCATCCAAGAGTTGTTTAATAGGTGGTTTTAAATTTCCAGGTGTGACGGCCCTTTTGTATTTTGATTTCATTAATAATTTTGAGTTTTGTTGCATTATGATCTGAGATTATTTTTGTAATATTTCTACTTTATGGAACTGATTTGAGAGAGAGCTGTTTGATTAACTTCTATGAATGTTATACATGTGCTTGAGGTGTGTAGGTGTGTTCTCTATTATCTGTGTGTAAAGTCTGACATATATATTTGTAAATGTACCATAACACTTGGCATTTAGGTCATTTATATCCTTATTTATTTTCAGTCCATTGGCTCTGTCTTATACCGAGTTTGGTGTGTTAAATTCTCTTATTAATGTATCTCTATTTGTCTCCTTACATTGCTTTTAATAGGGCTGGCCGAATGGCTCAGTTGGTTAAGAGCTCGCTCAAGAGTGCGAGCTGAGCTCTGAGCAACGGCGGTTTGATGCCCAGCCTGAGTTGAGTTGCCGTTGAGCTGCCAACAGGTGGCAGGATGGCTCAGCTAAAAAAACAAACAAACAAACAAAAAAACCAAAAAACACTGCTTTTAATACACAGAGGGTGACAAAAAAATGTATACACATTTTAAGAAAGGAAAAAATTGTATTAAAATTACGCTGATGGTAACCGCTTTGAGCACCTCTTGTAATTGCAGAAGTCAAATGTGACTTGTATTCATTTTTTGTTATTGGTATATATTGAGTATTACAATTTTAATACAGTTTTTTCCTTTTTTTTTTAAATTAAAAAAAATTTTTTTTTTTAGTTGAGCCATCCTGCCACCTGTGGGCAGCTCAGCGGCAGCTCAGCTCAGGCTGGGCATCGAACTGCTGTTGCTCAGAGCTCAGTGCACATTCTTAAGCGAGTTTTTTCCTTTCTTACAATGTGTATACATTTTTTTTGGCACCCCTCTGTATAAATTTTTTACTTTATAAATATGGTTGCTGTTATTTGGTGCACATATTCATAACTGTTATTTATCCATTGTGAATTGTGGCTCTTAGCATTAAAAAGCGTCCTTCCTTAATTATTTTCGATTTCAGGATTGCTATCCCTGCACTTTTTGTTTCCCCCCTCCCATCTGGAAACCATCAGTGTGTTCTCTGTATCTATGAGTTTGTTTTTGTTCTTTTTTTTTTTCTTTTTTTGAGGGCAGTGTCACTGGCCCTCATATGTGGGACCGAACCGGGGCCGCTGGCTTCCCAAGCCAGCACTTAACCACCGCGCCACTCGGCCGGCCCTTTTTTATGTTGTTCTTTAGATTCCAGATATAATAAGTGAGATCATATGGTATTTGTGTTCCTGTCTGACTTATTTCACTTAGCATAATACCCTCTAGGTCCATCCATGCTGTCACAAAGGTTAATATTTCATTTTATTTATTTTTTTATGGCTGAGCAATATTCCATTGTACCATTATACCATTGTACCACAATATTCCATTGTGGTATATATGTACCAAGGTGTTTTTATTCTGATTTGTTTTCCTATAGAATCTTTGTATGGATCTATTTAGTTTTCATCTATTCATTTTGTAGATTTGGGGTTATTTACAAAGGTTTATATTTCAATTGGACTCGCTTCTTTTATCTGGTAGATATTTTTCCATCGTCATATCCACATAAGCTTTAATTTAAGGTGTACAATTAGATAAATTGATTTGAAGTTTGGGTGTTTGTATTCTAGTTATGTTGAAGGTGTGGTTTTTTTTGTGTAGCTTCCATTGTTGTTCTGCATTGTTGAGGATATGTGGGGAGATTGGATAAGGCAGCTGCCATTAGCCTCAGCTACCTGTAAGTCTAACGTAGTTTTTAAGTCCTTCTGCTTGTTGGGTGGAGAATGGATTGAGGTGGGCAAAAGTGGAATTAGGGAAATTGGTAGCTCAGGATAAGGTATGTGATGTGACCAGGCGTAGAAGTGGTGAGAAGCAGTTGGGTTTGGGATGTATGGTGGAGAGAGAGCTGACAATGTTGGATGTGTGGGGTGAGGAAATGACAAGTCAAGGATGACTAGAAGGGGTCAAGTGGACATTCGCCAGCTATGGCGCTTCAAGGGGAGTAGCTGGAGAATGAGCCGTGGTCCTGAGACTGCTGTTCTCTCTCAAGGTTACAAGCCTGAGGAAGGGAAACGAGGGGATGCCTGCGAAGGTGACAGTGGGGGACCTTTTGTCATGAAGGTAAGCTAGCTTCTCTAAAGGCCAGGAGCTGGCGGTGGGGTGGGGTAGGGAGGGACCTGTTTTCAGAAATGCTTGCCTGATAAGGTCATACTGACACTACCTTGGACTTGACTATTGGAAACCCCATGTTTTTTCCTCAGAGCCCCTTTAACAACCGCTGGTATCAAATGGGCATCGTCTCATGGGGTGAAGGCTGTGACAGGGATGGAAAATATGGCTTCTACACACATGTGTTCCGCCTGAAGAAGTGGATAAAGAAGGTCGTTGATCGGTTTGGAGGTTAGGGGGCCACCTACATTCCAGGCTCCTCACTGCAAAATCACAGAAACCAATCCAGTGAAAGAATTATATTTGTGGTTTGTTCCTAAAACTCTAGTTCTCAATAAAGGTGACTCTTATCTATGAGCCTCAGAGCTCCCCGTGCTGTTCGTGGCAGCTCAGGCAGAGCCGGTACCACTACTGGATAAAGAGGACTTAATAACATCCACCACTCCTAGAACAGAGCCAGGTGAGAGGAGAGAGATAGTCATAAATACATATTATTTGTTATTTACGTCATTTATCTCCTTATTTGTTTCCAGTGTATTTGATCTGTCTTGTACATACTGCTATTCCTGTTGGGTGCATTTATCACTCAGGGACCTAGGCACTATATACAGCCTAGAACAGGTGTGAAATGCTCATCAGCTGGACATCATCTGGAGGGCTGTGTTGAGAAGGGTCATCCCTGGGTTCGGAGGGGAAGAGTGGAGCCTGAATGTCTGTCATGGGTGCAGGATAGAGGAGTGGAGAATGGATGTCACGTGGTTCTCATTCTTGGCCTAGGTTCTTCAGCTACGATCTTTAAACTTCAAGGTTTAGGGTGGGACGGGACCTAAGGTAGGTACCTTTACCTCCCTCCCCTCCCCCTTCCCATTTTTCAGTATGTTAGGGAACAGAGAATTAGGACTGAGTTCTTTGCCTTTATTCTTTGGTTCTGGTTGACCAGCAAGCAGGGTAAAAACCGGGACTTCAGTGAGCTTGCAGGATCTTGGCAGCCCAGAGCTTTAACCAGAGCAGGGAGAAGGGATTAAGAACCATAACACCCCACATCTTTTTAAACAAGGGCGCACATTCTCACAAGACTGCTTCCCTCCAACATAGCTGTCAACATTGCAAGCT
Source organism: Aselliscus stoliczkanus (assembly GCA_033961575.1). NCBI lineage: Eukaryota > Metazoa > Chordata > Mammalia > Chiroptera > Hipposideridae > Aselliscus > Aselliscus stoliczkanus. The sequence continues at coordinate 123,174,670 of CM066736.1, forward strand.
CTGGGTGCTTTTGTTTTCAAGTTAGTTGTGCTAATAATTCCAGACGCTAGCACAGCCATTCTTTTCCGAACAGGTCCCACTCTAGTGAGGAACTCCTCCATCTTCCCTTCAGCAAACCCCTCTCTCCTGTTCTATTATAAGGGAGAGAGGCCGGCTTTGCTTCAGGCAGCGTAATGGCCACCTGAAAATCATGACTGGAAGCGCGAGAGGATTCCTCTGCCATCAGCCTTTCATCCCTTGAACACCAGCTGAGTAAAAAGTAGTCTAGATGAGTTCCTTTGAACTTCATGACTGCCCCAAAAGTCTGCCATCTGAACCTAGAGCCTTAGTACTGAAGAGTTTTTCTGACTGGAGCGAGGCCCTGTGGAATTTATTCCAGAGGTGACTCCTCAGTTCACTCTCTGGTCCTCACTCAGACTGAGTGGGAAGCAACTGTTAATCTAGCCCAGGGGTCGGCAAACTTTTGAGATGGAAGAGCCGCCATGGGTCAGCAAACTGCGGCTCGCGAGCCACATGCGGCTCTTTGGGTACATACATGTACCCAAAGTAAAACTGGGTACATTTTTGTAAAATTTTGTAAAATTGGGTACAAGCTCTGAAGTAAAATTGAAAATGAAAGTAAAACTCTCATAGTTTCATTTATAAAACTTGAAAACGATATCATTCACATAATGGTGATTATGTAAAAATATATTTATGGCTCTTGAATTATTTTTAAATTGTTGTGAGGGGCAGGATTGGTTCTTCCAGAGGTTGGCAAACTTTTGAGATGGAACGTACCCAAAGAGCCGTCTGTGGCTCACGAGCCGCAGTTCACCGACCCCTGGTCTAGACTCAAAGAAACCATAATAACCGGGCAGGATGCCCCTAGGCCCCCCACCCACACACCTTTAGTCTAATGAACCCAAATCTAGTCGCAACCCATGGGCACAATCTCACGTGCATTTGGGCAGCAAAGTGGTAGGAAGCCTAAGAGTTCCTTGGGACCATAGTGATGACGAGGGAAGCCATGACCAAAACCTCAAAACAGGGAAGAATGAGATTTCTTTGCTCCCCTCAGAGCTGTATGTGGAAAGCAGGAAAGGTGGGTTTCTCCTGTTCCAAAGGAATAAGAACACCATGTCTGTGACCTAAGAAGTGGTAGCGCTCCTTAGGTCATTTTTTTTTTTTCTTTTTAAAGATTTAATTGGGGTATTGGGGGAGGGGGCCAGCCAAGTTGTTGTTCTTCAGTCTTCATTGTGGAGGGCGCCAGTCGCCATCTGGCTTCCTGTCGGTGTCGGCAGCTCGTAGCCTCTAAGCTCAAGGTGCTGAGTTCAGCCTTAGTTGCAGGTGGGCATAGCCACCATCCCCATGTGGGAGTCGAACCAGCAGCCTTGTTGTTAAGAGCGCACACCCTATCCACTGAGCCATCCAGGCAGCAGCTCAGCTCAAGGTGCCGAGTTCAGTCTTAGTTGCAGGTGGGCATAGCCCACCATCGAACAAGCAATCTTTCGTTACACCAGCTGAGCCATCCTGCTACTAAGCCATCCAGCTCAGTGACAGCTCAGCTCAGCTCAGGCTCAGTTCACTGGTCCATGTGGGAATCGAACTGGCGGTCCTGTTGCTCAGAGCTCTTGCTTTTAAGCCAACTCTTAACCAACTGAGCCACTCGCCCGGCCCCCTTAGGTCATTTTTAACCTTTCTCTAACTGGCTGAATACCCAGCTGGTCCCCAGAACAGGTGACAGAAGAGCTGCCCAACACTCCCAGATATGGAGTATCTTGGGAGATGGGTATAGTTAATGCAAACTTTATTTATAAAAGACTCTTAAATTAGTTGTCTCATGCCATGCGTTCATACAGAATACAGTGACCCTTCAGGGCTACAGGGAGAAGAGCTCACAAACCCAAAGGAAAACTATTAAAGAGTTTCTAGTAGTTAAAAGCTAGGAAAGATTAGGACAACTTTACAAATGAGCAATTAAAAAGAAAAGGAAAGGATATGGAAACTAGTCCGAGCTGAGGGGAGCTGTTTACAAGTCTGTACACTAAACTAATACACAGACAGTCTTCTAGAGGCAGATGCGGACGGAGAAGCAGATATGTACAAATGTTTGTGCCACACGACTCCTCCCAGATCCACGTATGATACATACAGCCAGTTCGTGTACCCAGGCCCGCCGAGGCCGCCCTAACTATGAGCACTCTAGTTTAGTAAACAAAAGCTGCAGGGGCCGGGTGCAGGCGGCTTCATTTGCGGCTGCTCTTTATTCTCTCCAGTCTCTTTTTCAAGTCATCGATGTTCGCTGTGGATGAGGATGTGCCCATGCTTCCTGAAGAGTGAGTCTGGTTAGAATCCAGCTCTGAGTGCTGGTGCTGCTCCCGTGACTCCCGGAGCTGAGAGAGTTTGCTGTGCAGCATGTCTGTGGAAGAGGCAACGGTAGGAACTGCTGGTTTGGAGAGCAAAGAGGTCAGGGGAGGCCGGTCATCTTGCTGTAGAGAGAAGAAGCGACACTGTCTAAGCAGGTCCAGAGCTGGCTCTGGAACCACATACACCACGACTGGGCCGCTTCTGGGGGCCAGCCTGTCCCTGGCCTGCTTGTCGCTGCCCCCGACCCACACAGAGGAAAAGGAGCGGTACCTTTGTATTGTCCAGACCACATCGCTGTCGGAGGATTTTTAGCCTTTCCAGGTAGACGGACGGTCCCACCTCTTCTCCATTTGTGTTACCTGTGGAGGACACTGTGCTTGTGGGAGCGGGCACACATGTGACCTCCATCTGAGGGGAGATGCCTAGAAATGTGGAAAGAATATTCAGATATACATACCCCCCACTTCTAGTCGGCCCTGGTTAATCTGCCACCAAGAGGAAGATTGGGGGCTTAAAGATTGCCACTGGACTTGAGGACTAAAAAATCCCCAAGAATCCACCTGGAGTTCGTGATAAAGGATGCTCTGAAATATACAAGCTACAGAAGAGCAGATGTACGCTGGGCTATGCAGGGGCTGTATGCCTGTAACCCTGTGGCTGACCCGCCAGAGCTGTCCCTGACTGTATGGTCAGTGCCTAACTGAAGAACGTAAGGAAGAATCAGACCAGGTTTGGAACAGGTGAGACACAGGGAAAGGTCTTATTCAACCTGGGGAGGGCAGCAAGGCGTGCAAGGCTACGGCATACATGAGGAAGAAGGCGAAACGGAGGTGTCGGAACTGGGGCACCTGTCAGCCCCGGCACGCAGATCAGTATTCTGGGAGGAGACGGGAAAACCAAAAGCACCCATCACAGTGCCTACATTTCAGAGAAGAAACAATCACAATGTGCACCCAATCTGGTATCAATGAGACACACTACATGAGGCAAGGAGATCATGTACCGGGAAGATATACCCCTTCACGGTAGGAAGTTACTCTAGGGGAAAAGGAATCCTTTGATGTACAGGAGAGAACACTCAGAGTGAAAAATGAATGAAGAATGTAGATGCTGGCGGTGATGGGTGCTTGAACTCACGAAGGCAGGAAAGCATTCAATTAACCATCGCCAGAAAGGACTTTGGAAATGAGGAGGCCCAACCTGATCAACCGCACCAGGGTGAGCCCCTGCGTGGCATGCTAGCAGACATTCTGCCCACTAGGCTTCAACAAAAAGACTCTAAAGGAGCTCAAAACTAAAACACAAAAAGGACTTAACATAATTAAAGCTTCAGCCCAGCAAGATACATGGTGAGAACATGACTGGACTCTGACGATGGCAGAGGAACGTGGTTTGGAGGCAAATTCTAGAACGCAGGAGAAGGGACGCCTCCCTGGACTCGAAAACACTAGACGCAGGGCAAAGGGGCGAGCTCTGCTCTGAAGGGGAGAGGGCACTTATGCAGCTGGGTCCCTTTGTGGTTTAAGGCTGCTGACAGCTATTTTCTGTAACTGACACCCCTTAAGTCTTTCTTTTGTCTCTAGATCCGGTGAGCAGTAATTCTCATACTGGCTTTTTCAGTGTGGGAACAGTAACATTTCAGCTTAACATTAGGACAAGCATTCATTCATATCATTCAACAAATACCTATTGAGTATTTACTATGTGCCAGGCAACAAAACAGACACAAATCTTTACCTTATGGATTTTAAATTCTAGCAGAGACAGAAAGACACCACACAATTAACCTACTAAATACTTTGTTAGATGGCATGTTAGAGGTGGTTTAAATGCTATGTGGGGTGAGGGGTAGGTTGCAGGTTTTCAATCAAGTCTCACTGAGATAGTGGTATTTGAACAAAGCCCTGAGGATGAAAAGGAGCAGCCACAGGGCTGTCTTGGGAAAGAGCAATCTACGCGGAAGAAACAGCCCGTGCAAAGGCGCTAAGGGAGTGAGTGTCTGGTGTGTTCCAGAACAGCAAGGGGGCTGATGGAGTGGAAGGAAAATCGTGGGGAGTAGGAGGTAAGAGGTATCAGGGGGCCATATAATACAGGGCCTCATAGACCTCTGTGAGGCTTTTTGCTCTTGCTGAAAGGGAGAGCCTTGGGAAAATGAGAAGTGTTTTGGTGCTACGTGTGGAAATGAGTACAGGGAGGTGAGTGGAAGTGGGCAGTCAGCTAGGAGGAGAGTGTTACTGCCATCCAGGTGAGACATGATGTGCAGACCAAGGCAGTGACAGAAAGTGATGAGAAGTGCGGGTGGATTCCCATACAGTTTGGAGGGAGGGCCAAAAGGATTTCCTGACAGAGAGGAACAGAAGTCTCAACACCTTTGGGTCTGAGTAAACTACAAGGATGAAGTTACCATCACCTGCCAAGGAGAAAATGCAAATGGCGCAGGTTGTGCGGGGTGGGGAGTGGGGGGACACGGACAGCAGGAGCTTAGTCTCTGCCACGCTGAATTCACGACGTCTACTAGAAACCCAAATGGAGAAGTCATGCAGGATATGTAAGTCAAGATCAGGAAGGATGTCTGAGCTGGACCTCCCCCAAACTGGGCCTTGCTGGTATAGAAATGGTATTTAGTGATGAGAGTAGATGGGTTAGTTGAGTGAGAGTAAGCAAGAGGAGACAAACATTAAGAGTTCAGGAACAGGAAGAATCCGTCAGAGGGGCCCAGGTGGAACAGCCAGCGAGGTGGGATGAAACCAAGAGTACAAAGAACCGGAAGCGCGGGGAGAAGCTGTTTCAAGGGCAGGGCACACTGCCATTGTCCCACACTGATGATGGGTCAAGGCAAGTGACTCAGAATTGACCACTGTCTGTTGCAATGTGAACATCACTGGTGAACATTATGTATTGAGGTGCATGGTTATAAATGTAAACCAATCAACACCCGGTTCCTAAGCTGGGAGCTCTTTGGAGCTTATTCTTGGAGCTACTGGAAGAAACCATACCTGTGGAAGTGGGAATACGGCCTTTGCCCTCCCTCTCCATCTCAATCACTCGAAGGCCTCTCTCAACATAGCTCTGGAAGAACTGTGAGGAGTTCTTCAGAAACGGTTCAATGTCAGCATCTGAATATTTCTTCTTGTATTCATATAACTCTGCTAGGCCCTGGTTAACAAGAGAAAGGAAGAGGTGGGGATGGATGTTAGTTAGCGACCCTTTTCCATAAAGCAGATCCCCATTTGGCTCAACCCTTTCCCTCTCACCTCTTTAGTATTCTCTTTAGAGCCAATCTTCTTAAAAATCTCAGCTAAGAAATCATTCACTTTGGCCTTTGATGATTTTTCATCCTGAAAAGTTGAAAGACACAAAGAATGATTGGTTGGTTGGACTTGAGTCATTAATTAGCAACCAATGGTTGGATAAAAACTGAAAATAGCTCAAAGTCCAGACCTTCCTGATATGTTCTAGCAGAAAACAGAAGCACCGACGCTACAGGGCTTGCAGCTGATGCACTGAATGCCTCCAGTCTTAGGTTTTCAACCAAACTTGATGGGAAGGACCTGGCCCATTTCTCTCTGATTAAACAGCTCACAGTGGATTTAGCTGATGACTAATGCCTTAGGCATAGACACACAAACCTTTCTTAGGGACCAGGAAGCACATAGCTTAGGAAGCACATAAACGTTTGTATTTGAAATTTTCAAGGTGGAAACGTTTACAGCATCACAGCCCAGGAGTGACCAGATCAATCCTCGAGCCTTCACCTTAGAGCTCAGAGCACAGGCTCCCGTGGCCTTCGACAGGATCACTCGCACACAGCCTCACTGCCCTCAATCTTTCACATCAGGACACTCACGATTCGAGATGCTCCCTTTTCTGTTTCCTTATCAGACTTGCTCCCGGTCTGGTCCATACTGTGCTTCATCATCCGGCAGAGGTGGGCCTCCAGCTCAGACTCGTTCTTGTTGTCAATCATTGTTAGGTGGTCTAGGATCTGAGGGAGACACACGCACATTCAAGTGGCAGGAACACCGTTCCCATGATGTTTTCTCAGACTCTCAGGGACCGGGCGCTGTTCCCACTCACCTTGGGCCCTTTTAATTTGCATAAAGTGTGCAGCAACGTCTTTAGGGTCCTTATGGGAAATTCACTTTTGCATTGCTTCAGTTTCTCTTTGGGGAAGACCTTCATGAAAATGTGTATATCCAGGAGAATTCTGTCCAGATTAATGCTGTTGATGGTATCAGGCAACAGTCGAACCATTCTCCAGAGACACTATTGAAAAAAGAAACAAAAGTTGGATGGAGTGACTGAAGAATGAGGGTAATTTCTGTCACCATGCATCTTCCTTAAGCTCTGGGATCATTTCTAAAAGATGGTCAGGGATATGAATGTGGCACATCACATCTTTAAGCGCAGCTGCTAAAAATGAACAATTTTATTCCAACCATGTCACTGGCTAAAGTGTGACAAGTCATCCATCTAATCATCTCCATGCCTCCTTCCCACTTTAGAGAAAGGGGCCTTAATAAGAAAACATGGAAATTCTGTCTTGGGTTTGCTTGGTATCTGAAAGTAGAGTAGTTTATACTGCTTACCCAAATCTAACCCCAGGAGACAAAATATTTTACACTGCTACAGTGTTATAATGTTATAGAAATGTTCATTTGGAGTTCTTCCATCAAAGCCAAAATAGGCTAAGGCTATCTATATCTTTTTCCCCTCAAAAGAAATGAAGCTTCTTGTGATTCCAGGAGAATTGGTGAGATATTTACAAAATAGCTCTTCCTTTTTCCTGTTTGAGGCCAGGAATTATTTAGGCCTGAGCTAGGGGTATAAATTGGAGGAAGGAAAAATAGAGACCAACTATATTTTTCAGACGTGTCTTGGTTGACTGTTTGTCTTAGTTCCACTTCTTCTCTCCCACACTTTTATAAAGTTTTGCATCTTTGAAAGAAAAGAGATCAAATTATTTCAACTTCACCTTCATAACAAGCTCTGAGAATTTGGGAGAACTGGCTGTTGCTAGTAGGCTGTCTTGGAGCAAAACAAGTAGGGCACTAGAAGAAAAAAAACAAATCCAACACAATGGCATTAAGTTTCAAACCTGCATTCCAAATAAAATCAGTAACTGAAAGGCCAAGTGTAAATATTCTCTATCCATTTAATAAATTGAGAGCTCATGGATCAAGAACTGTCTTTGAGGTTACTTGACATTCAGTTACTAAGAAAATAAACATCAACAATTTAAGCTTCATAAATGACTGCTTGGTGAATGGTAAAGCCTGTCACTACTTTTCAGTGTCACTGGTAGCTGAGAAAGAAAGAAATGTACATGAGAGAGGGGGTAAGTGACAGACTTGACAGTCCTATTCTAGAAAACTCATGATACTGGCTGGCTTACTGAGTTGATACTAGTTTTAGCAGCTATCCAGGTTGGAATACCTTTGGTTCTTGGAAAAAATAGTAATAAATCAACTTAATGGGCAAACCTAAAGTTACAACTGATCTAATGCCTTCTGGTGTCCATGGGTAGACAAAGGAGAGGCTGTTCTAGGCTATAGTGCTGAGAGTGCAGATATACCTCAGGATGTTGGTCTGGTCTGACTTCTCCAGAACCTTCACCACCAAGAGGTTCACAGAGCGGATCACCTGTTGTCCTTCCTCCAGATCTTCGATTCGAGAATCCAGCATTAAGGTGATGAGGCCATGCATCAGGTCTTTCAGGACTCCGGTGGAGGCCTCCCGGGCTAGGCTCTCTATCTGGAACAGCTGGCCAGTCGTATTTGTGTTAGAGAGGCACAAAACTCAATATACAGAGCAAGGAAGACTCAAGTAAACAATTATATTTTTAACAATTCAGAATATTAGGAAAAAGTAAAAATCACCACGTTCACCCCAAACTCCAATAATAGTCATAATTAATTGGTGTGCTTCCTTCATATGATAGGAGGGTTTTTAATGTAACCAATTATATGTGAAAAGCCAGCCAGGGCCCACCATGCGTAATGAAGAAACTGGCAGGATGCAGAATTCTAGGTAGTATGAAAGCATTCGACTTTGTATCCTAACAATAGCTGTAGGCTGGGGTGTTGTCCAACATCCAATGGAAGTAGTCAGTAGCAAGCATGTAAATCTCTACAAGGGAGATAGGACCCCCTGGGACATCTACACTGACTCAATTTCAGAACCAGGGTGGGATGGGACACTGAAGAGAAGCTTGTAATCTGCAGAGGTGCCCTTACCGAAATCATGTTGCCAATGATACAGCTATACAACTTGATGATCTCATCCTTCTCCAATTTCTCATCTGCCATGTGTGTGTTGTAGATGAGTCTTAGCTGCATGAACGTGGCTATCAGAAACTGATCAATATGGCCAGACATAGCTTCGGCTTTGTCTTCCTGTCTCAGGACCTCATCGATCTGATAACAAAAATCCAAGATGTGTTTTACAAGCTTCATACTTCTAAGTAGCAGGACAACACTACAAGGATGTCTCTGTATTATTTATTATCAAAGCATTTCCAATATCTTAACCTTGAAAAAAAATCAGTCACTTTACATATAAACAACTAGTCCTTAGGGATTCAATTATTCAATGAACACTTACTGAGCAAGATACTGTTAGGCGAATTAGTTGCACCTCCTGAGTCTCACTATCTAGTTCAGGGAATAACCCTTACGTTAACAAGTCTATTAAACACTGTTTTTATACCCATTATCTCATTTGATCATTCCAACAGCTCTGAGAGGTGGACAGGGCTGAGAATAAGATCTCATTTACCAGATGAGAAAAGTGAGGCTCAGAAAGATCAGACTACTTAGTTCAAACTCAAAACTCAAGTTTCCCACATCTTGATCCAGTGTTCTTTCTGGTTCAGTACACTGGTTGTTACTAATGGTAAAATGTTACTATGGGAAAAACCTGTGTTTCCTGTTCACTACAGGATATTTGTGATTACATAAAAGGATCTTTACGTAATTTGTGATTATGTAAAAGGATCTTTGTGATTACATAAATAACACCCTGAGACAATCATGTCAGTCTTCAGTGACCATCCTTTCGGTCAGGGCTGCCACATTTCACAGCTCCTGGGGGCACCATTATCAGACCACAATGCAAATGGTGCCCTCTGGTGTTGAGGCCAATGGTGCTACTTTCATTTATCTCTTTATACATGTATATCCCATACGTAAGCACATACGATTTTATACAACTGAGAGTGTTTAACAATGCTGTTTATGGACACCATAAAAAAAATTATCTTTTTCTTTGGTGGGGGGTATGGCTTACTCCTCTTTTTCCAAAGTAATTAACATTTAACAACCTGGTATATGTTCTTTCATGTTCACAGAATCATATACAATCATATACGTACACATACATGGCATTGAGCACTGCTTATTCTATAAAAGGATTACAGTATATGTATATACTCTGCATCTAGCTTTTCTTTTCTTTTCTTTTTTTTTTAAGAGGGCAGTGTCACTGGTCCTCATATGTGGGATCCGAACCGGGGCCACTGTTGTGCCAAGCCAGCTCTTAACCACTGCGCCACTCGGCAGGACCTGCATCTAGCTTTTCTAACTCAACAGAAAATTATGAAAATCCCTAAAATCAAAGGAATATGGGTACATCTTGTTTTATGGCACTTCACAGATGCTGCATGTTTTACAAATTGAAGCAAAAAACCCTCTACTAGCAAAAAAGATTACAATTTGCCTTCTTGTGATACTCGCATTCCTGCAGTGGTCTGGAACTGAACCCACAACAGTTCTGAGGTATGCTCGTAGTTTTATTTTAAAAGGCTCATAATACTCCACATATGCACATACCAAAATGTACTAAATCATTCTCTTATAAATTTTCAATGTGTTTCCAGTTTGGTTATTTTGTCCACTAAAAATAATGTTACAGGGCCGGCCGAGTGGCGCATTGGTTAAGCGCTGGTTTTGGGATGCCAGCGGCCCCGGTTCGGATCCCACATGAGGGCCAGTGACACTGCCCTCCCTCTACAGCTAACAACAGCTCCACCTGGAGCTGGGCTGTGCGAGCCCCGGTGATGGTGTGGGCTGCCATAGGCTACAGTGAGTGGCCCGCAGCCAGCGTGAGCGGCTGGCAGCCAAGAGTGAGCTGCCAATAGCCGCGGTGAGCGACATCCAGAGGCCAGCGACCGATCTGCCTCATCCGGGAAGAGCGCAATGACGATACCAACAGTGAAGCAACATCCTCCGCAACTAAACTGAAGAACAAAAAGACAGCAACTTGTCTGTTCCCCTTCCCCGATTTCCCAACGCTGTTCCCCTCCGCCAATTCCCCAATAAAAAAAAAAAAAAAAAAAAAAAAAAAAAAAAAAAAAAAAATGTTACAATAAACATCTTTGTGTACATGTCCAAATGTATTTGTTTTTATTTCTAAAAGAAAGAGTCCCAAGAGTATAACTTTTCAGTCTGAAGGATAAAGCATTTTTTTCATTTTTTTGTGTTCTGTTTTTTTTTGTGTTTTTTTTTGAGGGCAGTGTCACTGGCGCTCATATGTGGGACCCGAACCGGGGCTGCTGGCTTCCCAAGCCAGTGCCCAACCACTGCGCCACTCAGCTAGCCCAGATAAAGCATTTTTAATTATGGTATAAAGATATTACTATATGCTTTCTTTAAAAATGTACAAGCACATTTCATGTATGAGAATGCTGTTTTTCCAGCATTTCTATCAGCTGTATGTGTTACTACTTTTTTTACTTTTTGTCACTCTCATGGCTTAAAAATGTTATTGTTACTTTAATTTGCATTTCTGTGGTTGTTACTTTAAAAAGTTGTCTTAAAATAAAACTGTCTTTGCTATTCTTAGGCCCTTTGATTTCCCATATAAATTTTAGAATCAGCTTCTTAACTGCAGGAAAAAAAACTTAACGATTTTTTAAAAATTTCTTTTATTTATTTATTTAATTTTTTTGAGGGCAGTGTCACTGGCCATGATATGCGGGACCCGAACCAGGGCCACTGGCTTCCCAAGCCAGCGCTTAACCACTGCGCCACTGGGCCGGCCCCAAAACTTACGAGTTTGATTGGAAGGGCATTGGATTTACAGATAATTTGAGGAGAATTGGCATCTTTATAATCCTGAACCTTATGAATGTAGTATATTTCCAGTCATTTGGGAATTCTCTAATGTCATTCAATAAAGCTTTATAATTGTCTTTATAGAGGTCTACATATACACTGCTTGATTTATTCCGAGGTACTTAACGTTTTTTTTTTTTTTTAGCTGAGCCATCCTGCCACCTGTTGGCAGCTCAGTGGAAACTCAGTGTGGGCTAGGAATTGAACTGGTGACCCTGTTGCTCAGAGCTCGCACTTTTTTTTTTGAGGGCAGTGTCACTGGCCCTCATATGTGGGACCCGAACAGGGGCCGCTGGCTTCCCAGGCCAGCGCTTAACCACCGCGCCACTCGGCCAGCTCCTAGAACTCACACTCTTGAGCAAGCTGGTAACCAACGGAGCCACTCGGCCGGCACCTACTTAACGTTTTTTGTTACTGAGGGTTTTCTCTTTTAATTTTTTTATTATGGTAAAATGTATATAACATAAAATTTACAATTTTAACCATTAAAAATAATTGTTAAATATATTAATTTTAAGTGTACAAAACAACATAATCATTAGACATTTATATCCCTCACAATGATAACCTCCTGCCCCAAATCTATTTACCCCTCTGACATTGTATATAGCTATTACAACATTTTAAACATTTTTTTTTTTAAAAAGATTTTATTGGGGAATTGGGGGAGGGGAACAGCGTTGGGGAATCGGGGAAGGGGAACAGACAAGTTGCTATCTTTTTGTTCTTCAGTCTAGTTGCGGAGGATGTTCCTTCACTGGCCCATGTTGGTATTGCCATAGAGCTCTTTCCGGATGAGGCTGATCGGTCGCTGGCCTCTGGATGGTCGCTCATCGCAGCTATTGGCAGCTCACGCTGGCTGCCGGCTACTCACTGTAGCCTATGGCAGCCCACTGCAGCAGGGGCTGCAGCTCCAGGTGGAGCTGTTGTTAGCTGTAGAGGGCAGTGTCACTGGCCCTCATATGTGGGATCCGAACTGGGTCCGCTGGCATCCCAAACCAGATAATCAATGCGCCACTCAGCCGGCCCCATTTTAACCATTTTTAAGTGTACAATTCAATGGCATTAAATGTTCACAATGTTGCATAACTATCATCACTATTTTCAGAACTTTTTCATCATCCCAAACTCTGTACCCATTAAATAACTCCCTATTCCCTCTCCCCCAACCCCTCTATTCTATTTTCTGTCTCTATATATTTGACTATCCTAGGTACCTCATGTAAGTTGAATCATACAACATTTGTCCCTTTGTGCCTGATTTTACTTAGAATGGTTTCAAGGTTCATCCATGTTGTAGCACGTATCAGAATTTCATTCCTCTTCATGGATGGGTAATACTCCACAGTATGTATAGACCACATTTTGTCTATCGATTTCTCTGCTAAAGGACATTTGGGTTGTTTCCACCTTTTGGTTATTGTGAATAATGCTGCTATCACTGGCACATAAGCATCTGTTTGAGTGTCTACTTTCTAGAAACGGTTTGGGGATCTTTCTGTAATTCTGTTTAATTTTTTGAGGAACTGCTGAACTGTTTTCCACAGTGGTTGCACTATATTATGTTCCCACCAGCAATGCACAGGTTCCAGTTTATCTACATCCTTGCCAACACTTGTTATTTCCCATTAAAAAAAACAAAATCCAGGCTGGCCAAATGGCATGGTGGTTAGGAGCTGGCTTTGGACGCCCGCTCTGAGCAGCAAAGCCCCAGTTCGGATCCCACATATGAGGGCCAGTGACACTGCCCTCTAGAGCTAAGATGGTGAACAACAGCTCCACCTGGAGCTGGACTGCTGTGAGTTGCCGGCAATGGTGTGGGCTGCCGCCCCTGCTGCAGTGGGTGGCCAGCAGCCAAAGTGAGTGGCCAGCAGCCAGTGTGAGCTGCCAAGAGCCGCCATGAGCGACCATCCAGAGGCCAACGACTGATCTGTCTCATCCGGAAAGGGCGCAATGACGATACCAACATGGGCCAGTGAAACAACGTCCTCTGCAACTAGACTGAAGAACAAAAGGACAGCAACTTGGCCCCTTCCCCGGTTTCCCAACGCTGTTCCCCTCCCCCAATTCTCCAAAAGAATCTTAAAAAGAAAGAAAAAATCCCGAATGGGTGTGAAGTGGTATCTCACTGTGGTTTTGATCTGCATTTCCCTAACAACTAATGATGGTGAACATCTTTTCATATGCTTATTAGCCACTGGTACAGCTTCTTTGGAGAAATGTCTATTCAAGTCCTTGCCCAGTTTTGAACTGGGTTTGTCTTTCCTGTCTTTGAATTGTAGGAGTTCTTTATGTATTCTGAATATTAATTTGTTATCAGATATATACCATTTGCATATATTTTCTCTCATTATGTAGATTGGCTTTTCACTCTTGTAATAATGTCCTTTGATGTACAAAACTTTAACTTTGATGAGGATCAATTTAATTATTTTGTTGTTGCCTGTGCTTTTGGTGTCACATCCAAATCACTGCCAAACTCAATATGAAGATTTCCCGTTTTCTTCTAAGAGTCTTATAGCTTTAGCGTTTACATTTATGTCTTTGATCATTTTGAGTTCATTTTTGCATGTAAGGGTCCAGTTTCATTCTTCTGCATGTGGATAAACATTTTCCCGAGCATCATTGGTTGAAGAATGTCCTTTCCCCACTCACTGGTCTTGTCACTCTCGCCATTCAGACCCCTAATTTGGTTTTTGTACTGATCAGCCTCTCCTTCAGTCCATCTACTCAATTTAAAAATCTACAGCCGTGATTTTTTACTTGGAAGAATATCTGTGTATAAATTCACCTTGAGTTCTCTTTCTACACCTCACTCCCCTCCTCTCGTGGTCATCCTGACTCCTTCAGCAGTTTCATTTTGCCATGAAATTTCTGTTCTAGTCCTTTTATTTTCCTCCAAGCTACTGAGTCCCTCCCTATTCTTTTTTTTTTTTTTTTTTTTAAAGATTTTATTGGGGAATTGGTAGAGGGGAACAGCGTTGGGGAATCGGGGCAGGGGAACAGACAAGCTGCTGTCCTCTTGTTCTTCAGTCTAGTTGCGGAGGATGTTGCTTCACTGTTGGTATCGTCATTGCGCTCTTCCCGGATGAGGCAGATCGGTTGCTGGCTTCTGGATGTCGCTCATCGCGGCTATTGGCAGCTCACGCTTGGCTGCCAGCCACTCACGCTGGCTGCGGGCCACTCACTGCAGCCTATGGCAGCCCACTGCAGCAGGGGCTGCAGCCCACACCATCACCGGGGCTCGCACAGCCCAGCTCCAGGTGGAGCTGTTGTTAGCTGTAGAGGGCAGTGTCACTGGCCCTCATGTGGGATCCGAACCGGGGCCGCTGGCATCCCAAAACCAGCACTTAGCCAATGCGCCACTCGGCCGGCCCCCTCCCTATTCTTTATCTGTTCAGAATTCACTCTCAGATTCGCCTTTCGACAACCCTCAACAATGACAATCTGAGAATGGGAAATATAGCAGTTTCTGCCCTGGAAGGTTAGTGATATGCCACCGGGCGAGCTGTCAGTCATGTGGCGAAGCACCAAGAGCAGGCATTTCTGCTCTTCGTTCTCTGAAGGTGCAAATACCAGACTTGCCAGTCTCAGATAGGAAATTTGGCCTTTTGATCCAGCTCCCTGGAGTACCTTGGGGCTAGGGAGAACACCAGGTCCTATTAACACCCACACAGGACACCATTGCCCCTCCTTTAGGAGATCTGCTGATCTCCACAGATGAAGAGAGATCTCTCTCCAGGATTTCTGTTATTTGATCCTGTTCCCTGGGCTCTGCACTAGAGAACCTTAGACTCTCCTTAGGCCCATATGGGAAAAAGTCTCTAGACAGAACTTGAGGCTTCCTTACATACTTCAGACACTGCCTACCTGCCCCAGCAGCTCCTCCGCTCAGAAAAGGCAGATGGGTTTGGATTGAAGTTGATATAGGCAGGCAACTAGGGATGCTATACATTCAAGTCACTATTTTCCAGAATCCCCTCCATTTTTTTTTCTCCCCATTATCAAAACTGTTAATAGGAGACTATCAAACAACAGCAGAAATCTTGTACTAAGATTCCCAATTCTGCCCTTCTATTTCTAACCGTCTTGTCTTCATGGGGATGTCTAGAGGGCTGCTCAATCTTAACAAAGCAAAGCTATAGCTCTTGATTTCCAACTTTTCAAGACGGCTCTTCCCCCAGCCTTCTCCATCTCAGTATAAAGAACCACCCAGTGGCTCAAGCCAAAAATCAAGGAGTTGCTCTTGATTTCTCTCTTCCCTTACATTTCATATCCAATCTATCACCAAGTGCTGTGGATCTGACCTCTGAAAGATATCCTGAAACCCCCCTTCATCTTTCTCTCCATCATGATCATCCTAGGGCTCATGATATTATTTCTCATATGAATTTCAACCACGGCTTCCTGACAGCTCTCTCAGAGGCGACTCTTGCCTTGCCTACAATCTGTTCTCTACAGAGTGGCCAGAGTGACTATTTCCCCAATAAAAATAAAGTTCAAACATTATCGAAATGTTGGAAGTATAGTAAAGGAACTTTTTTTAATCCTGTATCACTTGAGAGTAAGTTGTCAATCTGACGCTCCATGCCTTCCAATACTTCAGCGTTTATTCTTCCTAACAAGGACATTCTCCTTCATAATCACAACAATCAAAATCAGGAAATGAATACTGATATTACTACCATTTCATCTTTAGGCCCCATTCCATTTTCTCCAATTGACCTGATTATGTTATTTATAGCTAAAGCCAGTCTAGAATTATGAATTGCATTTATCATGTCTCTTAGTCTCTCTTCAGTCTAGATCAGTCCTAATCTTTCCTTGATTTTCTTGACCTTGACACTTCACAAAATATCCCATAATTAACAATTGTTTGATGTCTCCTCATGATTAGATGACAGTAGGAATGTCAGCAAAGTGATGCTGAATTCTCACTGGATCCTATCAAGTGGCACATTACTGATGTTCATTTTGATCACTAGATTAAGATAGGGTCTGCTAGGCTTCTGCACTGTCAAATTACTCTCAGTATTTTGTATTGTTTGGCTACTTTTTACATATTTGTCATTTGCATTTTGTGGGGAGGTACTATGAAACTACATTAATACCCCATTTCTCTTCAAATTTTTAATTTAGGGCCGGCCGAGTGGCACGGTGGTTAAGAGCTGGCTTGGGACGCCAGCAGCCCCAGTTCAGATCCCACATATGAGAGCCAGTGACACTGCCCTCTAAAAAAAAATTTTTTTAAATTTATATGTGCATGGATTTTGTGGTTTCCTATTTCTTGAATTTTATTCCATTTGTTAGGTTATAAGTCATCACTATCATTATTTATTTTGATGCTGAAACTGTCCCGCATTCAAACAAGGAGTCTATTCTAGTTGGCTTCTGGGTACCTCTGAAATGTCTCTATCATTCTTTGAGCCTATCCTTGCTGTCTGGTATAACAAGGTGTTTCAGGATCATCTTGTATTTTCCCTGATTTAACCGTGGTATTAGCCACTTCTCCAAGAACCGCTCATTTATTTTAGTAGAAAATGGTATTTAGAAGACAAGATTTGGGGGGACGGGGTGCTCGCTGCTGGGGTATTGCTGTTTCCAAGTCCTCTCAGTGAAAAGAGCTAAGGAATATATGTATATTATTTATCACATACATTTATACCACATACATACACTCACACTGATAGTTATTTCTACATCTACATATTGAAAACCATGAGTTCATTCTGACACACCTAATTCTGGTCCAACACCAGAGGTCATTCTATCTGCCGTCCTCCCATGCTTGTATTGCCCAGCTCTGACAGTAGGAGATAGCTCCTGCTTCCTTACTGTACTTCCTTGACCAACCCCTTTGAACACAGCCAAACTCTCACCTCTGCCAACAGACCTTCTCACATGCAGATAGAAGCTCACTTCTCCAGCTTCGGCTCTAGCTCCCTATTCTGAGCCCCCTGCACACTACGTGGCCCCCCTTCTCACCCTGCCGGGGTCCCACTACCATGCTAGACAGGCTGCCCGCATGTGCATCCTCCTCATCCTGCCTGGACTCAGACTCTGACTCCCGTATAATAACCCCTCATAAGGCTTGGGCTCTGAGACCCTCCCATTGGGCCACTAGGGACCCACTCCCAGGCCCGTGCCACAAGGTGGCTGCTTACCTTGCTCTACCAATCTATAGGTTTTAGGACTAGACCATTAGGGAAGGAAAGCAGAAGAAGACGAGAATTATTTTTAAAAAACACGTAGCTTCTGTCTTTAAAATTCTCTAATGGTTTCCCATCACACTTAAAATAAAATCCAAACAACTTACCCTGGGGATTTTAAAGCCCTACATGATCTCATTCTATGCCATTTTCTCCTTTGCCCACTAGGCTCTGGGCACATGGGCTTTGATTATTTCCTTTCACACACCAAGCTCATTCCTATCCTAGAGCCTCTGTACTAGCTATTCCCTTTGCTTGATCTCCTGACCACCAACCTAAGTAACTACTCAGTTCCTCTTTCCGACCACCCCATGTGAGCTAATCTTGGTTATTATTATGATACTTTTATTAATCTTTTTTTTTAAATTAAAATTTACTGGGGTGACAATGGTTAATAAAATTATCTGATATTTTTCTTGCTTACTTGTCTCTGTCCACTAAAATCTAAGTAAGTTCCCTGAGAGGTGGTCCCTACTTACTCGCTGCTTTATCTCCAGCCTCTGGTGAATGAAAGCAATTATTAAGGGCAAGGCTCTGTAAGAGCTGTATCCTGTGAAGCAAGTGATACCTGAGCGGTCCCTGTGTACTTTTTTCATCAGGGTAGTACTGAACACTGCCATCTCCTTTAATACTGCAACCAATGTGCAGCCATCACTCTTACAGCTTTTATATCCACCAATAGAATTACTGTCATGGGTAACACCCTCATTACCTGTGTCAGTGCTTGGATGCTTGTGTTGATGTCACCACTGGCTACTTGGGAGATAATGAAATTGATTGTGGATGCTGTATTACTGTGCATGTCATCAAAGTGTGGAGAAACAGCCCGGATCCTAGAGAGCAGAGCAAAGGGAACAAATTCAATCTTTATTATGACATAGCCCAGTGAGCTGGAATTATGCAATTCCCCACTAGATCCAGGTCTCAGTAAAGAACTGCTAAAAAGTTCTAATTGCACAGAGAACTCTTTTCACAGTTGCATTCTATGATCATGAGCTGCTTATACTCAAATCAAAGAGGTTAACTTACTTGGGTTCAGGAATAAGGACCGGTTCAAAAATGTCATCCAGTTTGTGCTGAACAAGTTCTGGCATTTCACATCGGACTGTACCATTGTCATTCTCAATCTCATCTAGATCCAGTTGAAATTCTCGGCGCACCATCTGGGCTGCCTCTGGATGCCCACTCATGCTTCGAGCTTGGCTGAGGGGAGCAAAAGGAGGCTCCTGAACTAAAAGAGACTTCTGAATCAAACGGCAAGAGTAGCACTGCCAGTTGCCCCAAAGCTTCAAGACAGATGTTCAACTTCTGGTTTCAGCCCCCCTGAATGATTTAAATCTTTGAGTCTAACAAGCGCCTTCAACAGGCAACAATACTGGTTCACGAATAACTTTAATTTCTATTTATAGCCCCTGCCAAATTACAAGTATTCTCTCTAGTTCACTAAAGCCAACAAACCTTGTACTGCTCTTCCAGATGGGGCAGGAAATAATTAGTAAAGTACACTTATATTTACTCAAAGCTCTACTTCTGGGCAAAAATTTAAGAAAAATCTGGACTGGCTGGTTTTTTCTACCAAATAAATCAGTGTTTAAATTTTTTGAATCGTAAGCATCATTCCATGCAGTGTGCAGTATTTTTTATACTTTGAGGGACAGTCAGTCACCTCTGTTTAGCAATATTCACTCTTGTCATGTTGGGGCCAGAATTATATCCCAGTAATAGGTATTCAAGGTTTCCAAATTCAAATTGGTCAAAATATACTCATGATACAACCCAAAACAGAGCTGTCTTGCTTAAAAGGCAGTGTTTTGAGTCCCTAAGCTAATTCTGGGTTGCATGCATTTTACTTAGCCTTACCTAAATAGGAGGCTGAGCATGAACAAATATATAACACAAGGCAGAAGGTGAACCAATATTTCAGCCACACGACATTGAGCTGCCATTTCTGCTGGCCAGTGGACTTTTGCAGAAGGCTGGATTCACAGGATGCTTATGGACACCCTCTACCCTGGTTATGAACTCTAAGCCAATCACCCTCCAGAGGGGATGAATCCAAGTCAGAAGTTAGAAAGATATAAGAGCCCTGCTAATGAGAAATTAGCAGGCAGTACTTACATCCTATAAGTGCGATACATAATTCTGTCCACGGAAAAGCAGTGAAAGAAGGCACAAGACTATTTAGAAGTGGTTTTGAGACAAGGACACAGACAATGAAGACTGAAGGATTAAACATTTGGTTACAAGACATTTACCCACTTTGTCATGCATGATAATGGCTACAAGAACTCAAGATTATGTTATAGGATAAGCTCTGAGCACACAAGGCAAAGTCCACAGAGTTGTTCTCAGACTATCTCCACCTACATACTTGAGCTTGGAAGACATGTCCTCAGCTGGTCCTTTGCGTAGCATGTTGGCATTGGAGTTTAGGCTCTGTGTGCGCTGAGGTTTCTCTTCCACCTGTTTCGCTGGTGCAGCAGATGGCCTCTTTGCTGACCGCTTAATTCGTTCCTCGAGCATACTCATATCCTTTTCAGAAAGCTGTAAAAGAGGCCAAATTTAATTTATCAGCATACCCCTCTACTATGAGAAAATTAGAAACCTAATTAAGTAGAGGACTCAAGCATTACTAACCATTTCATATCAAAGCAAAGAGAATCGACTGTTTAGGATAAATTCAATTTCAAAACACTATCTACAGGGCTGGTTGAGTGGTGCATTGGTTAAGTGCTGGCTTGGGACGCCAGCGGCCCTGGTTCAGATCCCCCATGAGGGCCAGTGACACTGCCCTCTAGAGCTAAGATGGTGAACACCAGCTCCACCTGGAGTTGGGCTGCTGTGAGTCACTGGGACGGCATAGCTGCAGCCCCTGCTGCAATGGGCTGCCATAGGCTACAGTGAGTGGCCGGCAGCCAGAGTGAGTGGCTGGCAGCTGGTGTGAGCTGCCAAGAGCCTCTGTCAGTGACCGATCTGCCTTACCCGGGAAGAGCGCAATGATGATACCAACATGGGCCAGTGAAGCAATGTCCTCCACAACTAGACTGAAGAACAAAAGGACAGCAACTTGTCTATTCTCCTTCTTCGGTTCCCCAATGCTGTTTCCCTCCCCCAATTCCCCAATAAAAATCCTTAAAAAAACAAAAAACAAAAAACACTATTTACATTTTTAAATCAACTACTGTTAAAACCTGCCTTGCTATAATAAGACAATGTATGAAAGAAGGGAAGGATACAAAAGGAAAAGCTATTAGTAACTACAAATAAAAAGGTCAAAAATTAAATGAAGCATCCTCATTTTTGCTATGTGACTATGGGTAGGAAGCTTCACTTTCGGTCATCTGTAAAATTCTTATCTGCTTTATCTCCTTCACTGGCCTGTAAGGGAAGATTTGTACAAGTGAAAATATGTAAGGACGGTGTAAATATATGTGGTGCTAAGAGGTAACTGGAGGGAAGAACTAAGATCCAGCCACAACAGTGACTGGCTCAAAGGAAGTAAGGAGCTGGAAGCAGAACGTAATGCACCCAGTGACTCTTTTTTTTTTTTTTTTTTAAATTTTATTGGGGAATCGGGGAAGGGTAACAGACAAGCTGCTGCCCCCTTGTTCTTCAGTCTAGTTGTGGAGAACGTTGCTTCACTGGCCATGTTATCATTGTGTTCTTCCCGGGTGAGGCAGATCCGTCGCCGGCTTCTGGATGGCCGCTCACGGCGGCTCCTGGCAGCTCACGCTGGCTGCCGGCCACTCACTGTAGCCTATGGCAGCCCACTGCAGCAGAGGCTGCAGCCTACTGTTGCTGGCAACTCACAGCAGCCTAGCTCCAGGTGGAGCTGTTGTTCACCATCTTAGCTCTAGAGGGCAGTGTCACTGGCCCTCATATGTGGGATCTGAACCGGGGTTCCGCTGCTCAGAGCTCAGAGCTGGTGTCCCAATCCAGCTCCTAACCAACACGCCACTCAGCCGGCCTGCACCCGGAGACTCTTGATCTGACAGGTACCAGCATCACATTATACACAAGTGAGTACTTGTTCACCAAAAACTAAATGCACTGGGGCCGGCCAAGTGGCTCAGTTGGTTAAGAGCTTGCTCAAGAGTGCAAGCTCTGAGCAACCGGGCTGCCGGTTTGATTCCCACATGGGCCAGCAAGCTGTGCCCGAGCTGAGCTGCCACTGAGCTGCCAACAGGTGGTAGGATGGCTCAGCTGGTGTAACAATGCTGTAACAACAAGGTTGCCTGTTCGAGATGGTGGGCTATGCTTGCCCAACTAAAGACTAAACTCGGCACCTTGAGCTGAGCTGCTGCCCAGATGGCTCAGTGGATAGAGTGTGAGCTCTTATGAACAAGGCTGCTGGTTCGACTGCCGCATGGTATAATGGCTATGCCCACCCGCAACTAACTGAACACAGCATCTTAAGCTGAGCGGCGTGACTGGACTTGGAGCTAAGCTTTGCTGCATCCTCCACAACTAAGACTGAAGGACAACAACTTGGTTGTTCCCCTTCCCCAATTCCCCAATAAAATCTTAAAAAATCAAAAGCAAAACTAGATGCACTGAAATTTACAGAGCAGACTGCCAGGGAGAATTTAAATCTCAGAGTAGCTCAAATGTCTTGATTCAAAAATAGCTTATTTCTAAAAGCAAACTGCTACGAGCAGAATGCTCAGAAAAGAAAACCTGATTTCCAGTAAAACACAGCCTAAATGTCCTACAATAATCAGAGACATCCTTCCTTCAGGGTTTATCTGCATTCTAGGACACACTGATAGGTTGAGTTGAATAAAAAGTGGGAAAAACTCAGCTAGAGTTGAGGTGGCATGAAGATGGACACCTAACTGATCTTGCAGTTAATTCAGCACCTGCTGACAATGTTCAGAGAAAAGTCACTTACAGTTCCGATGAGTTTGAACACCTGATCCCCATGTACATTGTACACTGTGACGATGGTGTTGAGGGCAGCATTGCGCACAGTGTTGTCACGGTCTCCTATGTGAATCGCCATCTCCTTTAAAGCTTTTCCTGGGGTTGGCTGGCAAACATTCATGCCATAGGACTCGACCAGACATCCCAATTCTTCCAGGCACTCTGATGGGGGAGAAAGGCTAGATTACTGAAGCTCAAAGCACATTTGGCATAGAGACCTATCTTTACTAGATACATGTCCTGTGGTATAAATTAAGGACTAAAATCTTACTCTGGCTCTGCCTAGAACTTTTCCTTGTTCATTGCCTTCTTATAAAACACACAAGGAAACAATGGTGTTAAAGCAAGTGCTTCTGGGAGAAAGGGATGCCTGTGAGTCAGATGGCCCCTGTGCACTTGATTTTGTCACCAGGGTGGTACTGAGTGGTGCCGGTATCACCTGATACTGTGGCTCCACCAGTGTGCAACTCATCACTCTCACAGTCCTAATCAGAAGGTTAAAATCAGCCACAAAGACACTGACATTTCCTTGTTCATCTATAAATTACTTCTTTTAGAAGTCACCGCTGCACAGATTCCTGCCTCAATTTAAATGGTTGTTTCACCTGCTCTCTGTTTGGAGTTTTTGGATTTGGTTCCTTCCATGATGAAGGGGAACATCTTGCTCGCTGGGTAGACAAGGCACATCCGGTTCAGGATGGCACGGACATCTTTACGAATGACATCCTTTGGTTCTCCAACCTAGTCAACATAATGATTCCGTGAAACATTTTCTGAATAGCAAAAATTCCCCCCCAACCCCGCATGAATTACTAGATCTTAAAATAATAAGGGAATCAGAATGAGTAGTGGAAGGTATTATCCTATAATAAATGGAAAAGGAAGACGGAATAAAAGTATAGGAACTGAGGTTGGCTGGAAACTTGGACAGTCTTCCAGAGTGAGAAAAGCACATTACCTTGAGGATGAGATAGGGGATGAAGGAAGATGCCTCGTTCTCAGTAAGGTGATACTCCTCCTCACTTAGCAGGGTGAAGAGTAATTTTAAATATTCTAGGGCTTTCATTAGGACACTTGTATTGGTGTCAAAAAATCGCAGGGTAAGCCACTTCAAGATAAGATCCAGGCAACCAATGACACCCTCTTTTTCACTCTCCAAGTGCTTAAACAAAATAAGACAAAAAACCCCCACAAATAAGACTACATAGAAATTGAAGTTCTATTAGGCAAATACCTCTTGAATTTTATTAGAGTTCAAAAAAAAAAAAAGATAGATTTTTAAGCCTCCATTTAAGACCTCAAATTATGAACATACAGTCATTTATTCTATCAAATAATAAGACAACTCCAAAAATAGAGAACATGGTGCATTCCAGTTCCTTCTCAAGTCATGCAAACTTTGATTATTTCACAGGGCTCAGTATTTGCACACATATGAGACATATGCATATTTATGTATTGCAAACTTACATCAACCATGACAGCAAGGGCTTTGTTATGATGCTGAAAGTCTGAGTGAAACATCTCATCCTGTAACCATTTCGCCACACAGCTCGACATCTGAGTCTTGAGTTGCTCAATGTATTCATCCCGTGGAGTAGTAAAATTCCACTTCAGTACCTGAAGGAAAGAAAACCAGTGAAAAGGGGCTGGAAGGTGCTCAACTGAGCTCAGCTGAAATGAGGTAGAGAACTCTATTAAAAGTAGCTTCAGGGGCTGGCCGAGTGGTGCATTGGTTAAGAGCTGGTTTGGGACACCAGTGGCCCGGTTTGGATCCCACATGAGGGCCAGTGACACTGCCCTCTACAGCTTAGATGGTGAATAATAGCTCCACCTGGAGCTGGGCTGCTATGAGTCCCTGGGGACAGCACAGCTGCAGCTCCTGCTGCATTGGTCTGCCATGGGCTACAGTGAGTGGCCAGCAGCCAGCGTGGGCGGCTGGCAGCCGGTGTGAGCTGCTGGGAGCTGCTGTGAGCAGCTGCCCAGAAGCTGGAGACTGCTGTGCCTCACCCGAGAGGAGCGTGGTGATGATGCCAACATGGGCCAGTGAAGAACAAAAAAAGGACAGCAACTTGTCTGTTCCCCTTCCTCAGTTCCCCAATGCTGTTCCCCACCCCCAAATCCCCAATAAAATCTTTAAAAAACAAAAAAAAAACAACAACAAAAAAAGTAGCTTCAGAAATAGGATATATATATATATATGATAGCTGAGCCATCCTGCCACCTGTTGGCAACTCAGTGGCAGCTCATCTCGGGCTGGGCATCGAACTGCTGTTGCTGAGAACTGAGCTTGCACTCTTGAGCAAGCTCTTAACCAACTGAGCCACTCGGCCAGTCCTAGGAATAGGATATTTTTAAATTTCACAAAATTAATTGGTAATGAAATATGAATGAAAATGTACTCTCAAGCTGTCATACCTCTGGAAGCTTAACTCTGAAAATCATCTAGGAATAGAATTTTTTGCAATTCTTAACTTACTAGAAAAATCAATGCTCTATTATTGCGGAACATGGTGGACTCTGTTGGTAGGACTTTAGTAAAAGGAATATTTGAAATATGTATAAAAATTTTAAATGTACATCACATTCTAGGAGTTTAATATTGATATACTCACATATGGGCACAAAGAGCACCTCCAAAGATGCTTATGGCAGTACAGTTTGTAATAGTGAAAGACTAGAAGCTACCTAATTGTTCAACATAGTGGGTTGGGGATAAAGAAAGGTACATACCAATAAAAAGAATGCATACGCATATGCATGCAGATATGGAAAATCTTTTAAAATATTTCAAATATTAAAAGAAAAAAGATACAGAACAAAAAGTATGGCATGTTTTCATTTGTGCAAAAGGAGTGCTATATATTTACATGTATGATTATATAGGTATAGAATAATAGTACTTCTGGAGTAATACCCACACAAAAAATGGTAATACTATCCTCCTTGTGGAGGGAGACTGGAATAGGAGTCATGCTTTTCATACTACATTCTGCACTTTTTGTACTTCTTTAATTTTTTAAAAAAACAATGTGGGCGCGGTGGTTAAGCGCTGGCCTGGGAAGACAGCGGCCCCAGTTCGGGTCCTACATATGAGAGCCACTGACACTGCCCTCAAAAAAGAAAAAGAAAGAAAGAAAAAAACCAAAACAATGTATATATTTAAAAAAAATTTTTTAAACTAATAAAATCAAAGCAACATCAAGAGAGAAATGACTGAACTAGCCATATGTAGTCACATTGTACCTTTTAAATTATGAGGTGCAAGAAGTATTAATGAAGTAGACTACATATGTGTAGCTGATAAAAACCAATGAATAATTTCCATTCTTTCATTCTAAAAATTAAAACAACAACAAGAAGCTCTATTTCTTTCTATTTGGAGGAGCAATAGGCAATAACTCCACTCTATAGTTTCTTTTATAGGAATTAATGCTCCCATAAAGTAATCTTAGAGAAACAAGATATAATTTATAAACAAAAGATTCAGTTAATTATTAGATATTTCACAATGATATGAATTTCAGACAGTAATATTCTTGATTATAAAACAAAACAAAAACAAGCAAAAAACTCCTGAGGAGTTTTAATTAGCCCTCCTTACCTTTAATCCCTTTTCATCTTTCATTCTTTGCTCCTTTCCATTTGGAACAACAATAAAAATAGGACCAGATTTGTCTTCATCATCCTTTAAGCTGGTTTTGCTCGGCACTTTCTTTCCTTGTGCACTCTGCAGCCATGGTTTAGGGAATACTGGTTAGCGAGACTACTGCTCCTTGGGAATACGATTTTGCTTCCCAGTAAAGGGCACTACACAAACAGAGACACCTCTCGACATTATATTCCACATGAAAGAAACAGATGAGCCCCAGATCTTGCATATTTTATGTTTCTATACAGGATTTCTAGAAATGTTCCTAATAACATTCTTATGTAACTGTTGGTTAGTCCTTGGACTGGCATGTAATGTAGTTGGAAAAGCTCTGTTTAATCTATCACTGGTCTGGGTCACAGACTATTTTTATTGGATAGTTCTTTTCTTTCTTGAAATCTTCAAACTATTTATAGCTTTCTATATTAATGACATTTTGAATGGTATTCACACATTTTACATCACTTAGTTGAGAAAGCTTTTCTGTTTCTCTCCATATAGAATATATCTCCATCATAGGAATACAACTGGAGACCCTTTGAACCTGTTTCTAGAGAAAGTTGCTGGAAGCATTGTAAATACCTAAGTTACTACAGTAGTTTTAAAAAATAATCCAAGATTTTGAATCTTTGCATCAGATGAAAAGAAAATAATAAACAGTCAGTATATCTATTTAAGGTAATATCTGAACCTCACTACTGGAACCATTATAATTATAAATGTAGCAGGAGTCCACTACTTCTAGTAGGCCAGAAACACTGAAGTCATTCAGTCAAAATAAATGTGAAATCATTCATGTGAAACTGCTTTGTAAACTGCAAAAAGACTGGAAAAAAAAAAAGTACGGCATTAAGAACAGGGTCAAAAATACTTCAAAGCACTTGTGATCAAAATATTAAAAGAAGCACTTATTAAATCTGGGATGGACAGGAAAACAACAGCTTTACTGGATAGTTCAGAAGATAATTACCCCTTTGAATTCACTCACTGAGTTAAAGGACCCACATGTAGCGAAGGAAAACAAATAATTATAACATTTAGACCAATGGCCACAGAGTGCCCATTCTATAACGAATTTATAATAAATGTACTGGGTAATAAAACAGTTTCTAGTCTGATATTTTTTTCATCAGTTACACACAGTTAATGAAATGGTTTTCTTTGTTTATATTTACTATTAACTTATGACTTATTGCCTAGTTCTGCAATTTTCCTTTTGTAAGTATTAAATAATCAACACTAAATACAATGACAAGTTCTGAATCTTGTTTTTTGTTTGTTTTTTTTTGAGGGCAGTGTCACTGGCCCTCATATGTGGGACCCGAACCGGGGCCGTTGGCTTCCCAAGCCAGTGCTTAACCACCGCGCCACTCGGCCGGCCCAACAAGTTCTGGATCTTGACATAGAAATTGATAAACTGCTGTGATTCAAAACCTTAATTAAATGAAAAGATACCCACAGGACATTTAAAATTGAGTATCTGAACATATTTCTTTAAACTGTCCAACTCTGCATGGATGCTGAACAGATTTTGGTGATGCATCAAAATACGTCCTCTTTGTGTGGGGACAGAAGGTATGTCCTTGCGGATGAATCGGAACACCTTCTCATGACTAAACTGCCAAACTTAAAGGAAGTTGATTATCTTCCTTTCCTCAAATAAAATCAGCCAAGGTGATTGATTCTTCTGCCTGAGCTACATATGATTTCTTTCTCTCTTCACTACTGCAAAATTTTCTAAAAGATCCACATGACAGAAACCATAACAGCACCCCTTGAGAGCAGGATATCCCTGTTTTAGGGCCTCATTTAAAAAAATGAGCCACAGAAACTTGTATAAATAAATTTTAAAATTTGATATCAAGAGTAATGTCCTTTTGTACATAACATGATCTTTTCTAATAAAATGATGCAGTGTATAAAACACCCTTAAAAGTAATTCTACATCTAAATATGCAGAGTTAACATACCTTTGACTTAGAGGAAATTCCTAAAGCTTTGGCCTTTTTCGGATCAGGCTTGGGTTCTACAGCGCCAGAAACAGAATCTTCAATAGGTGCTTTGAAGAAAAAAGCATGTACTATATAAATATAAACTCTAATATCATTTTATTCTGGGCAGGTTAAATATACAATAATGAGAAAGCCTGCAGTTTTAAATGTACCAATTTATAAAGTGTTTTCAGTTAGATTTTTTTCTCAATCTTTTTTCTCTCTGAATTCCTCTTTAATCATAGCCTCAAGAAATTAATTCAACATATCTAGATCTGCTTTACCAACATTTAAACTGCAGTTTTAAAACTATTTTCTAAATAGCAGTTAAAAAAAAAAACTTTTTGCTATTGATTCTTCTTTATGTGACTGTCATCTTTGATACTCAGTATTTACTACATAGCCAGATTCCAATAAATGTTGTAATTACATACTTTGATACTAACAGTTTTACACTTACATGTAAAATTTCTAACTTTAGAGTATCAACAATTTTTTTTTTTTTTGAGTATCAACAATTTTTATTCCACTGAGCAGAACAATATTATTTCATTTAGGCAGTAAGTATATAAGAGAAGCGGTTACAGTTTAGAGTTTTATTTTACATGATGGAATTTTAACATCATGATAAAAAAATCAAGAATTTTCCTTTCAAGATGATTAGTAAAATATTAGAATGGATCAGTAAACAGTCAAGTGCAGCAAAAGGAGACTCATTTGGGAATGAGTAAATGGAGTTCTATGCTGGTTCAGGTTCTGGCTGGCTGTCTGGCCTTGGATAAGTAAGTCATTTAATCTTTAGGGTTTCCCTATCTGTGAATAAAGGGGATTAAGCTAGATGGTCCCAATTGTTCCTCTAATTATAATATCCAATAACAGAAAATAGTTGTGGAAACCTTAAACATAGGACGGAACATTAGCTTTCTGGAGTATTTCAATGTGCTACTCCAAAACTCCATTTTGGACTTGGAAACCAAATTAATCATCTCTGTACCCTGAGCACCGTTCCTGGCATAAGATAGGTACTTAACAAATGTTTGAGAAAGGAGGGTAAGGAGAGATGGAGAGAGGGCTTGGGATCTATGCCATGAGGAAATGTGATGGAAAATGAAGGCTATTTCTTTTAGAGTTCCCTTGGGCTATTTCTTTCCCCTTTAACCACATCAAAACAGAGTTACCTGAGGCAGGCTGGAATTTGGCTGGAGCGGACCCTCCCACTGGTTTGGAAGTTGCTTTAGCAGGTGCAGCGGGCTTGGCCGGCATGTTAGCTTTGGCTTTCTCTAGCATGGCCAATACCTGATCTTTAGAAGTTGGCTAGGGAGACAACATAACAGAACTGAAAGGCCACATCAATGATACGCATGGTACATACCATGCTTCCTAACAGATCTTGAGCTCAAACAAATCCTTGAGCTCCTAGTTTTATCTATGTATTTATTTATTTATTTTAGCTGAGACATCCTGCAACCTGTTGGCAGCTCAGCTCGGGCAGGGAATCGAACTGGCGACGCTGTTGCTCAGAGCTTGCACTCTTGAGCGAGCTCTTAACCAACTGAGCCACTCGGCCGGCCCTTGAGCTCCTAGTTTTAAATACCAATGCAATAAGGGAAGCAGCACCCAGTACAAGAGAAGTAACACACATTATGCAGTCACACTAAACTAGCTACTTTCTAGAGGGCCACAATTTTCACTCCTGCAGAGTCAGCAGGTTCTTTAGAAGTTCTACAGAGCTAAATATATTTTTTTTTTTTGCTCTCACTGGGATTTCAAATGTAAACTCCCAGGAGACAATATGGTTCTCTGCCAGGCGGGCTGAGTGGCGCATTGGTTAGGAGCTGGCTTGGGACGCCAGCTCTGAGCAGCAGGGCCCCATTTCGGATCCCACATATGAGGGCCAGTGACACTGCCCTCCAGAGCTAAGGTAGTGAACAACAGCTCCACCTGGGCTGGGCTGCTGTTTAGTCCCCGGGACGGCATAGCTGCAGTCCTTGCTGCTGTGGGCTGCCATAGGCTACAGTGAGTGGCCGGCAGCCAGCGTGAGCTGCCAAGAGCCACCGTGAGCGGCAGTCCAGAGGCTGGTGACTGATTTGCCTCACCCGGGAAAAGCGCAATGATAATAACAACATGGGCCAGTGAAGCAATGTCCTCCACAACTAGACTGAAGAACAAGAAAAGAAAAGGACAACAACTTGTCTGTTCCCCTTCCCTGATTCTCCAACTCTGTTCCCCTCCCCCAATTCCCCAATAAAATCTTAAAAAAAAAAAAAATATGGTCCTCTGCCTATATAAATTCATATTCAATGTTTTTCTTATGGCTTTCAACAACAAGGAGTAGTACCTTTAGTTTCCCCGTAGCCTTGGCCATTTTCTCGAATCCTAAATGCATCATGAAGAATGGCAAGGCATCTTGGGCCTTCTTTCGAACGTCCCCATTGCGGTCCTCTAGGCAGGAGTAGAGATGGGGGACACACAGGATAAGGTCTGTGGGCGTGGAACGAAGGGTCGGTAGTTTCTCAGCCAGCCAGCCCAGAAGCTACCAAAAGAAATAAAGACTGGTTACAAACTTCAAGTGGAAAACTGTGATTATTTATGATCTCAGGCTTAATGATTCTATCAATACCAAACACTGAATTAGTTCTTACACTACAACTTTCCAATATAAAATCAGTAATTTTCAGTTTAATAACTGTGCTATATTTAAAGAATATATGCAAAGATGACAACCTTCTTTGAGGTAAGGACACAGTTCTTTGGCCCATATTTGGGCATTATAAAACTTTAATCCTTCCTAATGCATTTTAAAGATGAAAAGCTTTCAGTTATCTCGTTTCTTTTTTTTTTAATTCTAAAAACGATTCAGCTAGAAAAGACACAAAACATTTACTTGATCAGATGATAAGTTCCAACAGGACTTCTGTTTTCAGTTTTACATTGAGTTTTTCTCCATACTTCTAAAACAATTCATATCTATATTATTTTAAATTTAGTTTTAAGATGATTATAGTTTCATATGCAGTTATAAGAAATAATACAGAAAAAACCCATGCACCCTTTACTCAGTTTCCTCTAATGAGCATTTTACAAAACTACAGTACCACAACCAGGATACTGACATTGATACAAACCACTAATCTTACTCAGGTTGCCCAGCTTTT
This sequence comes from Aselliscus stoliczkanus, assembly GCA_033961575.1. Taxonomy (NCBI): domain Eukaryota; kingdom Metazoa; phylum Chordata; class Mammalia; order Chiroptera; family Hipposideridae; genus Aselliscus; species Aselliscus stoliczkanus. The sequence continues at coordinate 123,206,062 of CM066736.1, forward strand.
GTTGTTCTCATTTGTGTACATTCTATACAATTTTATCACATGTATGCTAGTATGTCCATCACCAGTAAAGATTTTGAACAGTTCCATTGCTTGTGTTGGATCATTTGTGTTGATCCTATTATAATCACACCCATTTCTCTCCTCTTTCCCCACTTAATCCCCGGTAACCACAAATCTGTTCTCCATTTCTAAAATGTTGTTATTTCAAATATGTTTTATATAAATGGAATCATACAGAATGTAACTGTTTAGAATTGGTTTTTGTTACTCAGCATAATTCCTCAGAGATTTATCTAAATTGTTTTATGTATGAATGATTAATTTCTTTTATTGCTAAATAGTATTACACATATGGACGTACAACAGTTTATCCATTCACCTGATGAAGGATAGCTGGGGCTGTTACAAGTTTTTTGCCTATTATGAATGAAGCTCTATAAACATAAATTTTTATTTTTTGGGAAAAAATGCCCAAGATCACAATTACTGGGTCATATAGTAACTATATGTTCAGTTTTTTTTTTGTGTGTTTTTTTTTGAGGGCAGTGTCACTGACCCTCACATGTGGGACCGAACTGGGGCCGCTGGCTTCCCAAGCCAGCGCTTAATCACAGCGCCACTTGACTGGCCCCTGTTCAGTTTTTTAAGAAACTGCCACACTGTTTTTCAGACTGGCTGTACCATTTTACTTTTCCACAGGCAGTGTTCATGTTTCTCTAAATCCTTGCCAGCATTTAGTGTTTTCACTATTTTTTAATTTAGTAATTCTAATAGTGATATTTTATTGTAGCTTTAATTTGCATTTCCCTGATGGCTAATAATCTTTTTTTAAAGATTTTTTTAAATTGGGGAATTGGAGGGGAACAGCGTTGGGAAATCGGGGAAGGAGACAGACGAGTTCCTGTCCTTCTGTTCTTCAGTCTAGTTGTGGAGGAAGTCGCTTCACTGGCCCATATTGGTATTATCATTGTGCTCTTCCTCGGTGAGGCAGTCACTCACCAGCCATTGGACGGCCGCTCAAGGCAGCTCACGAAAGCTCATGCCTGCTGCCCGGCCAGCCCCACTGCAGCCTACGCTGTCGCTGGCAACTCATGGCAGCCCAGCTCTAGGTCGAGCTGTTGTTCACTGTCTTAGCTGTAGAGGGTGCAGCATCACTGACCATCATATGTGGGATCCGAACCGGAGTCCTGCTGCTCACAGCTGGAGTCCCAAGCCAAGTCCTAACCAATGTGCCACTCGGCTGGCCCACTGAACATCTTTCATAAGCTTATTTGCCATCTGCATCCTCATCAGTGAAATGTCTATTCATGTCTTTTGCCCATTTTCTAATTAGATTTTTTTGTTGAGTTTTTCTTTTTTTTAAAGATTTTATTGGGGAATTGGGGAACAATCTTAGCTGTGGAGAGCACAGTTAGCTCAGCTCCAAGTCCAGTCACCATCCATCCGCCCAACGGCATCTCGCGGCTGCTCAGGTCAAGGTGCTGCAGGCGGGGCACAGCAGTACCTTGGGAGTCAAACTGGTGAGAGTCAAACCGGCAACCTTGTTAGGAGCACGTGCTCTCACCAGCTGAGCCATCCTGCTACCTGTTGGCAGCTCTCTCGGATGCAGCTTACTGGCCCATGTGGGAATCCACCCAGTGACCCTGTTGCTCGGAACTCGCGCTTTTAACCAACTGAGTCACTCGGCCAGCTCCAGTGTGAGTTTTGAGAGTTCTTTATATATTCTAGATAATGGTCCTTTATCAGATATAGAGTTTGCAAATATTTTCTCCCACTCCATAGCCTTGTTTTTTCATCTTCTTCACAGTCTTTTGCAGAATAAAAATTTTGATGAGTTCCAATTTATCAATTTTTCCTTTGATAGACTGTGGTTCTAGTGTTAAGAATTCTTTGCCTAAAGAATGTCTCCATCCTGCAGGTTTTCTCCTATGTTATCTTTAAAAATTCTATGTTCAGGGCCGGCCGAGTGGCGCATTGGTTAAGCGCTGGTTTTGGGATGCCAGCGGCCCCGGTTCGGATCCCACATGAGGGCCAGTGACACTCCCTCTACAGCTAACAACAGCTCCACCTGGAGCTGGGCTGTGTGAGCCCCGGTGATGGTGTGGGCTGCAGCCCCTGCTGCAGTGGGCTGCCATAGGCTGCAGTGAGTGGCCCGCAGCCAGCATGAGCGGCTGGCAGCCAAGCGTGAGCTGCCAATAGCCACGATGAGCGACATCCAGAGGCCAGCGACCGATCTGCCTCATCCGGGAAGAGCGCAATGACGATACCAACAGTGAAGCAACATCCTCCGCAACTAAACTGAAGAACAAGAAGATGGCAACTTGTCTGTTCCCCTTCCCCGATTCCCCAACGCTGTTCCCCTCCACCAATTCTCCAATAAAATCTTTAAAAAAAAAATAAAAAATTCTATGTTCAGCATTCAAGTCTATCATCCATTTGGAGTTAATTTTTGTATAAGACGTGAGGTTCATGTTTGGTTTATGGCTATCAATTGCTCCAGAATCAATTGTTGAAAGACTGTCCTTCCTCCACTGAATTACTCTGGTAACTCTGTCAAAAATTAGTTGACTGTATTTGTGTAGGTCTCTTTCTGGGTTCCCTCTTCAGTACTACTGTGTCTATCCTCCCTCCTCCCACCCCCCATATCAGTGACATGATTGTTTTAGTAATATACTAAGCCTTACTACTGGTAGAGTGAGTCTTTCCATTTTCCCCTTCTTTGTCAAGATTGTTTTTTCTAGACAATAAAACTTAAAATAAACTTGTTTTTGTCTATAAAAAAAAAACTTGCTGAATTTTGACAGGAATTATATTAAACTGTTACATCAATTTGGTGAGAAATGACATCTCGACTATGTTAAGTCTTCCAATCCATGAACTTGGCATGTCTCTCCATCTATTTGGGTCTTCCTTGAATTCTTTCATCGGCATTCTGTAATTTTCAGTATAGATATTCTAAATTTCTTTTGTTAAATGGATATCTAAGGATTTCATTTTCTTAGGAGAGATGGTAAATGGTATAACAGTTAATTTTGGTTTCTACATGTTCATTGTATTATAAAGAAATGTGATTGATTTTTGTGCGTTGATTTTCTATCCTGCAATCTTACTAAACTCAATTATTAGTTCTAGGAGTTTATTTGTACATTCCTTGGGATTTTCTATGTAATTGTTTTCTGCAATTATGGATAGTTTATTCTTTTCCTAATCTCTATTATTTTCATTTCTTTTTCTTGCCTTATTGCAGTGACTAGAACTTCCACTATTATTCTGAATAACAGTAGTGAAAGTGGACATTCTTGCCTTATTCCTGACTTAGGGAGAAAGCATTCAGGCTTTCACCATTAAGAATGATATTATCTCTAGGGATTTTTGTAGATGTTCTTTATCAAGTTGAGGTAATTCTCTTCTATTACTAACTTGCTGAGAGCCCTTTGTTTTTGTTTCTTTTTAATCATGAACAGGTGTTGGATTTTCTCAAATCCTTTACGTCAACTGATATGATCTTATAATTTTTCTTCTTTAGCTTGTTGGTATGGTGGATTACATTGATGGATTTTTTTTGCTTTTTAAAAAAATTATTAGTTTCAGGTGTACAAAACAATGTAATAGTTAGACATTTACACCCCTCACAAAGTGATAACCCCCTCCCCCAATCTATTACCCCTTTGACACAGTATATAGCTGTTACAATTCATTAATAGTGTTTTGGTTTTTTTTGTTTTCGTTGTTTTTTTTAAGGAGGGCAGTGTCACTGGCCCTCACATGTGGGATCCAAACCGGGGCCGCTGGCGTCCCAAGCCAGCTCCTAACCACCACGCCACTTGGCTGGTCCCATTGATAGATTTTTGAATGTTAACTGTATTGTTACATTCTGTAAAACCTCGTATTTCCCTATTGAAGAGTGCCAGAAAAGAGGAAATTTCACAAAAAGGCTAGTCCTTTAAAAAGTTTTACTGTTAAAAAATCACATGAAAGGGGGACAAAAAAAAAGCAAATGAAAACAAAAGTTTCAGGAATTTGGTTTCATTTTATTAACTGTTTTATAATGAAACATATTCTGTCCATGTATGTATATTTATTAAGTAGGTCCAAGCCTCTATGTAGATAAAAGACATTAGTAAAGCACATGACATTTGTAGTACTAACCTCTTGCCTCAGGAAAGGATTTTCTTTTTTGAGCTCTTCAGAAAGGTCTTCTCCCTCCAACCATTCCTTCATGCCAGTCTGTTCTGCCCAAGCATTCACAGTTGCTAAGGCAGCAGCTCGAACATTGTTCTGAATGGAGGGGAGAATTAGCAAAGATCATCAACTATGGTTTGGAGGTAATAAATAAAAAGCTCGTTACTTTGTGAACATGAACAATGGAGGTTTCTCTACAGCCCATGTGAACATATTTGGAACCATTTTCTTTGAAACATAACCTAGTTCTATAGTCATACTGAAACTCCAAATTAAAGTAGAAACATAAAACACCAAATTATAAAGATTCTGTACTCAATTCGGCAAATCAGTAATCTAGGCATAAAATATTACATAAGGGGAACAGATTCTTAGGTTTTGTTTACTCTCTGGGGGCTCCAATGTTCATGGTTATCTGTCAAAGAATATAATTCTACAAGTTAGAGAACTCATAATTGTTAGACTGAAATTAATAACACCTTAACCTAACATTTATATTTTTGTATTAATTTGCATTCATAGAATGAGAAAAACTCACTGACATGAACAACAGTAAAACAGCCCAATTCCTCACATTAAATGAATTACACAAAAATAAAGAGACATTCAAATATTCAATCTAGAGCTAAATAAAGAGGCTTGCAACATTTAATGAGACTAACTCTAGGACTGTGAAATTGCCAATATCTTACTGAAGTACTAGAGGATCCTATCCTGCTCTGGTAGTTCACGGAAAAAGGGTAAAAAATACATGATCCAAAAATTCATGTATTTATTCATTCTTTATACCAATATTTTAACAGTGATGTCATAATCATAAAAGGAACCATTTTTTGAACTCATGGTATATGAAACAGGTACAGGTACTTTATGTACAGACTCTATTTAATTCTGCAAGAATGAAATTTCACAGATAAAGAAAATGAACCTCAAGAGAGAAATAACTTATCTAAGGCTCACAAAGCTAGTAAGTGATATATCTGGTCACATTAATACTGCCTGGGAGGTAAAATGTTTACTATTTTCCTCCTAATGTTCTCTTCTCTACAGAGCTTATAAACTGTTTACATGTAAGAAGAGAATTATTCTTAGCCCCAGAATGTGGCTGCCTTATTCCAGAATGGAGCTGTAGTGAAGAGTCAGGTTTACCTTGCTGTCTCCAAGGACGGTGATGATAGGGATGCCTAAGTTCTTCACATGTTGCTTGATGTTTGGGCCCATGGCTACCGCCAATTGCTGGAGGATATTCAACGTCTGCTGCACCTAGGTAGAAAGAGCCAACACTTTATGTTCAAATCATGAATAAGCTGTCTGTAGTTTTGTTCAGTTTGCTGTTATGTAGTCAACTTAGTAGGAATTACTTGGGAAGTTAAGAGACTGGAAAACCAGCTCTTTATGATGCTACTCGAATTAGCTTATGAATAATTTTTAGGTGGTGGCTTCTCCTTTTATCACCAGCTCATAAAATTGGACTATTAGAATTTCAGACCAAAGATTATATTGCTTTATAACTTTAAAGTAAGATAAAGCCCAGTTTAAGAAAATCCTGACATAAAAATTCAATTTAAAAATTAGAAATTAAGCATGTTTATATGTATTACAAGTTGTTTTATATAAAGATATTTAACATTAGAGTTCTGTAAAAATCATATCTGAGATCCATGAAAATTTGATTAATAAACCTGCCGTCTATCAACATATCTTAAGGGGACCCTTAAGAAATTAAAGAAGCTATTTCTAGTTCAAAGCAAATAAAGTGACCATTTTTTTGTTAGTGATGACTACACTGAAAACAAACCTCCTGCAGGGGAAACAGGGGAGAGAAACAAGAATCATGCATACATTCTACGTACCAAGATTTTATTTGAATCATTGAGTCGACCCTTCAAGGCAGTTGGAAGTTCACCTATATTCGGTTGGATAAATTTTGCTTCATTGATAATACCTGCCACTTCATCTAGGCCTTCTTTCCTGATCTTCCAATTTTTGTCACCAATCTTAGACACCAACTCTGAAGTGATTTTATCACTGAAAAAAACAGAAAACAGAACCCTTAATACCAGACTCCTAAGTGAATAATAATGTCACAGAAGTACCCCTGACTGAAAGAGAAAGCACCATATTAAGAGCTCAGCATAATAAATCAAATAAACCATTTCCAGTAAACCTACCTGATTTCTGTCCTGGGCAAAAGATCCACAACATCATTGCCCCCATCATCTGGCTCGTCTCCATCTTCTTCATCTGCACCACTTGTACTGTGTTTAGAAATCCCTCTGGTTGGAGCAGCTGGGCTCTGTCCTTGCATCTACACACAAACAAATAAATCAGTGAGGCGAGAACTTGAATATGAGAGCAAACATGTTAGAGAATGGTGCCTGTGTCAAACTTTCATGTTTTTTCATAATACTTAATATTTGCACAGTGCACATCTTAATTCCTTTTTTTTTTTTTTAATTTTTTTTATCTGAGTCATCCTGCCACCCATTGGTGGCTCAGTGGCAGCTCAGCTTGGGCCTGGGATCGAACCGGCTACGCTGTCTTAATTCCTATTTAGATTCTAATTTTGACACTACATGGCAAAAGATACTTTTATTTATTTATTTAGTTTTTTTGAGGGCAGTGTTGCTGGCCTCATATGTGGGATCTGAACCAGGGCCGCTGGCCTCCCAAGCCAGCGCTTAACCACTGCGTCACTCGGCCGGCCCAAAAGATACTTTTATACAAACCTATTAGAATCTGACTTCTCAATCATGAAGCTGTCTTTTGATTTGTATGCCCAAGACAATATACAGCAAGTCTGCCAAAACTTAGTAATTTCCATTAGAAAGTTTATTCAAGGAGGTTCAAGATTTTTTATTTAAAAATTTTTAAATGTTATATAATGTACTTTTTGAATAGGTCATACACTCAAAATTCCAAAGACTCAAAAGATATAAAGAGGAAACTCTCCCATCCTATACCATAGTTACCTTGTTCCCTTCCACACAGCCATCAATTTCTTATGAAGTCTTCCCAGGGATAAATTATGCATAGAAAAGCAAATACAGACATATTCTTCATTCCAAGGGTTTAAAGTTAAAACTTAGCTGATATGAGCTTTCTCAAGTCCACTAATAGATTGTATAATTTGTGTTTACCTTCTCAAATTCTGCATCTATCTGGGATAGGAGGGCAGGTTTCTCATCCTCAAAGAACATTCGCAAAGAGGGACCAACATATAAGTACATCACACCAAGCAGGGTGATGGCAGAAGTCCTCACGGCCTGGCAGACAGAACAAAAAGAGTTTTCCAAATCAGAGCAGAACCACAAAGATGGCTGTACTGTTTCCATATAAGCTGGTATGTACTCACTGGGTTTGTTGCAGCAAGAGCTGTCTTCACATTGCTAATGAAAGCTTTCACATTCAATCTACAAGAAATAACATTTAGAATTAAAAAGAAACAAAACCCTCAAAACACTCAATACAGTTTATAATAGAGTTTATAAAGTGAGTTTTAACTACTATCTATATGCTAATTATTCTTATAACCAGTGTTGACTTCTCTCCTGAACTGCAGATTCAGATATCCACCTGCTTTTGTGACATTTCCATTTGTATATCTAGTAGATGTCATCCTACATGTGTCAAAACCAAACTCCTGATTGTTCACACCCCAACCCCGAACTTGTTCTTCTACAGTCTACCCTACCTCAGTGAAGAGCCACATCATTCTTCCAGTTGCTCAGGCCATCCTTGACTCCTCTCTCATACGCCCAATATGCTGTTCAATTCTACTTTCAAAATATATTCTGAGTCATAACACTTCCACCTCTACAAACTATGTTCAAGCCACTCTAATTTCTTGACAGGATTATTCCAATAGCCTATTAAGTAGTCTCCCTGCTGCTGCCCTTGATCCTCACCATCTGTTTTGACTGTAGTCAGAATGATCCTGTTACTCTTGTGCTCAAAACCCTCTCATGGTTTCCAGCTTATTCAAAACCAGAGGTCCTATATTACCAGGCCCCTGTTCTTTCTCTGATCTCCTCTCTTACCACTTTCTACCCCCTCACTTATTCTATTCCAGCTACATTCTGAAGAACAATCACTCCTTGCTATTTTTAAATGCATGACATGTGTTCCTACCACATGGCTTATGTACTTGCTGCTCCCTTGGTCTAGAATATTCTTCTGCCAGATGGTCACAGCTAGCTCCCTCATCCTAAAGGTCTCTGCTGTCTCTGCTCAAACATCACTGTTTCAGGAAGTACTCTTATTCTACCCTAGAAAAAATAACATCATCCTAACCACTCCAAAGTGATACCACCTGACCCCTTATCCTTTTTTTTCTGATATATTTTTTACTGTTCATTGTCATTGCCCCTTACTCAAAACTTTCAAGTCCATTGAAAGCAGGAATTTAATCTTGTCCATGATGTATTCCTAGGGCCTAGAACAAATGACTGAATACCATAGGTGCTCATATGTAGCTGATAAATAAATGAATGAATGAAAGATCATGGATAAATAAAAAAAAGAGAAAAATATTCACCTGGCTTTTCTGTTATGCCAAGAGATTAGTTTTATATCAAAGACTATATAATTAAGAAAGGATTATAACAATACCCTTAACTATGGGAGGACACTACAGATACTGACATAAACAATTTTTTGCTTGAATGATAACTTCTAGAGTATTTGTCCATTTGGTAAAACTTAGAACACTGTGTTGCAAGATTATTAAGAGGCATGTTATAAACAGCAGCATGGCACAGAGAAAGGCAACATAGCAGTTACAATATTCTCTCCTGGAACCAGAATGCCGGTGTTCAAACCTTGGCTTTGCCATTTCCTAGCTGTGACTTGGGCAGGTTACTTAAGCTTTCTGTGCCCTAGTTTCCTCATCTATAAAATGGAGATAACAATATCTCACATGGTTTTTATAAAGATTAAATCGAATTATTATTTAGAAAGTGCCTGGTATAAAGTAAGTGCTATAAAATTTTGTTAAATAAAACAAATGTGTTCAATATGCAAATATGTTTCAGAAACAGTGGATTACACAGAGTTAAACAAGCTTCTCCACTGGCATGTCCTCTGATTGCCTTTCTTTGCCAGTATACATTACAGGCCTCTACAGATATGTGATTAAATGCAGTAATTTCTAAATGTATTTGACTAGAAATCCTTGGAACTGGCTTTTCTGTGGAACAGTTATTAACACTTGAAGAAAAACAACATAGAGAATGCTAATGTTAGCGGATATCAAAATGCAAGAGCACAACCAATACAGACAGTCCCTGATTTATTATGGTTTGACTTCCGATTTTTCAACTTTATGATAGCTCTAAAGAGACATGCATTCTAAATTACATGTAATATTCAATACTTTATTTAAAAAATAGGCTTTGTGTTACATGATTTTGCCCAACTGTAGCTACCATAAGTTTTCTGAGCATATTTGTGATGTTCAGAAGGCGAGGTGTATTAAAGGCATTTTCAACGTATGATATTTTCAATTTATAGTGGGTTTATCAGGATGTAATCCCATCATAAGTCAAAGAACATCTGTATAAACTTTTGAGGAACAAATGTTGTTTTATATAAATTATATAACCCAGCTCTGGCTTCTCAGAAATAAGCAGTGATAGCTATAACAAATACAATCACCAGTTAGAGACTGGCAAGACATTTAAGTATTTTGCACTGGATTTCTTTCTTACTTACCCAGAAAAACCAAATTCTTTTATTGCATTTGATAGCCAATTCAGAGTTTCTGATTGATTCTTGGGGTTCTTCTGTGAGAAAGCCATGGACATAACCTGGAGCAGAAGGGAAAAAAAATGGATCTGTTTTCTCATATAGAAATATAGCATTACATTAAGACAGAAGTAGATTAAGCCTGGTTTTCCCAGGCTTAACCAATTGCAATGCTTAAACAATTGCAAGAATGCCTTTATGAATGAAATGTTTAACTTACACAAGAAAATGAGGTAAGCAACAATAGTATTAAAAGCATTCTGGATGATTTACAACTTTTCATTAGTGATTGCTCTGGATTAGAAAGTCTTAAGAGAAAATTACTCTCATCTTTAATAGAATATATATATTTTTTTAAGATTTCATTGGGGAACTGGGGGAGGGGAACACTGTGGGGGAATTGGGGGAGGGGGCCAGCCAAGTTGTTGTTCAATCTTCGTTGTGGAGGGCACCAGTTGCCATCTGGCTTCCAGTTGGCAGCTCGTGGCCTCTAAACTCAAGGTGCTGTGTTCAATCTTAGTTGCGGGTGGGCGTAGCCACCATCCTATGCGGGAGTCAAACCAGCAGCCTTGTTAAGAGCGCATACCCTATCCACTAAGCCATCCAGGCGGCAGCTCAGCTCAAGGTGCTGAGTTCAGTCTTAGTTGCGGGTGGGCATAGCCATCATCCCATGTGGGAGTCGAACCCAGCAGCCTTGTTGATAAGAGCGCATACCCTATCCACTAAGCCATCCAGGCGGCAGCTCACCTCAAGGTGCTGAGTTTAGTCTTAGTTGCGAGTGGGCATAGCCACCATCCATGCGGGAGTCGAACTCGGCAGCCTTATTGTTAAGAGCACACGCCCTATCCACTAAGCCATCCAGGCAGCAGCTCACCTCAAGGTGCTGAGTTCAATTTTTAGTTGCGGGTGGGCATAGCTCACCTTTGAACGGGCAATCTTATTGTTACACCAGCTTAGCCATCCTGCCATCTTTTGGCAGCTCAGCAACAGCTCAGCTAGGGCGCAGCGTTCACTGGTCCATGTGGGAATCAAACCGGCGGCCCTGTTGCTCGGAGCATGTGCTCTAAGCCAACTCTTAACCAACTGAGCCACTCGACCGGCCCTTTAATAGAATATTCTTGACTATGATAAAATTTAATGATCAGGCAAGAGTGCGTTATTAAAGATAAAAATAAAAACACAGTATTAAAATGGCTTTACTGGGCCGGCCGAGGGGTGTGGTGGTTAAGAGCTAGCTTGGGATCCCAGCGCCCAGGTTCAGATCCCACATATGAGGGCCAGTGACACTGCCCTCTTAAAAAAAAAAAAAAAAAGTTTTACTGAGAAGAACTAAAGCTTAATTAGTAACTTTTTAAAATTTGGGAAAAACTGGGAAAACTCAGGGGAAGAAGCTCTGTGTCACGAACCTGTTCAGCTGTCCATGGCAACATACAAGCTTCGGCTATTGCTGTCATAGCTTCTTTTGCATTGTTCCCACATTTCACGTCTCCAATCTTGTCTACAAGGCCATCCAAGACAATCTGAGCTGAAGTTTTTGAAAAATTTCCCTTCTGGGCAATCAAAGCAACTATATGAAGCTTCATCTGCATCACCTGAGCAAGGATAAAGTTATCACAACGTTATGAGTAAGCCATTTATATACTTATTTTTATAGCAGCCTGAAGATTTAACACAGTTAAGGACAGATGAGAACATGACCAAACTAAAATCAGAATTTTAAACAAAGAAGCAAAATAACTTTTGTCCTTTAACTGTTACCGATTCGAGTAGCTAAGTGACAGCTAAGAGAGAAAAAAGCAAATCACTCAATGTTTTAAAATATTGACAATGTGACCACATGAGAAGTATGTGAATTGAAAAATTTAATTTCTACATTCTCTTCCTCATGATTATTACCATATGGTACTGAATACAGGCCTTGAAATACATAGTAAATGAACACACTAACTATATAACTCAGAATTCCTACTAGAATTGCCTACAAAAAACTATAACCCTCACCGCACACACACATGACAGAACTTGAGAGATTTAAAAGAACCTGTAGATTTTTAAGTGGAAAAATGAAAGAAGCTGTTGGAAACAATTTAAAGATGTTAATGCAATGATGGCAGGTGTATGGGACTTGAGACTCTCTTTGCCCACAAATATCTCTCTTTGTCCCTGTTTGAATATTTTAATAACAAATGTTGGTGAGGATGTAGAAAAATAGAAGCTCTCTTGCATTGCTGATGTGAATATAAAATGGTACAACCACTTTGCAGAACAGTTCGGCAGTCCCTCAAAAAAGTTAAAACATAAAGTTACCATATGTCCCAGGAATTCAACTTCTAGTTGTATACTCAAGAGAATTAAAAACGTGTTCACATGAAAACTTGTATACACATGTGCATTGCAGCATTAGTCACCATAGCCAAACAATGTAAACAATGCAAATGCTCATGCAAATACTTATGACTAGGTAAATAAAATGTACATCCACCCAATGGGATATTATTTAGCAATAAAAATGATTGCAGAGTTCATACTGCAACAATATGGATGAACAGTGAAAACGTTATACTAAGTAAAAGCCAGACACAACAAAAAGCCACATACTATATCCTTACATTTATATGAAATGTCCAGGAAAAGTAATCCACAGAGACAGAACGTACAATAGTTGCCAGAGAATGGGGTGATGGGAACCTGGGGAGCAATAAGGAGTGACTGCTGATGGGTATGGGGTTTCTCTGTGCAGTGATGAAAATATTCTAAAATTATACAGTGGTAGGAGTTGCAGAACTATGTGAATATATTAAAAACTGCTGCACTGTATACTTTATTTTTTATATTTTTAGATTTTATTGGGAAATTGGGGGAGGGGGACAATGTTGGGGAATTGGGGAAGGGGGACAGCCAAGTTGTCCTTCAATCTTAGTTGTGCAGGGCGCAGCAAGCTCAGCTCAAGGTGCAGAGTTCAGTTTTCAGTTGTGGGCAGGCGTAGCCCACCATCTCAAACAGGCAACCTTGTTGTTAGGAGCAAGTGCTCTCACCAGCTGAGCCATCCTGCCATCTGTTGGCAGCTAAGCTCAGGCGCAGCTCACTGGCTTATGTGGGAATCGAACTGGCAACCCTGTTGCTCAGAGCTCACACTCTTGAGCAAGCTCTTAACCAACTGAACCACTCAGCCGGCCCCTGCATTGTATACTTTAAAACGGTGAGTTTTATGCTATCAATAAAGTTGTTATATAGGGTATATACATATATACAAGGTCTGACCAAAAAATATGGTGAATGTTTAAATTAAAAGTTATTACAAGGGCCGGCCGAGTGGCTCAGTTGGTTAAGAGCTCGCTCAAGAGTGTGAGCTAAGCTCTGCAGTTCGATGCCCAGCCCGAGCTGAGCTGCCGCTGAGATGGCAGGATGCTGGCAGGATGGCTCAGCTAAAAAAAAAAAATTATTACAGTGCCATAAATCACCCTCAAAATACTTCCTTTCGCTTCAAATACACTTATTGCATTTTTTTTTTAAAAGATTTTATTGGGGAATTGGAGGAGGGGAACAGCGTTGGGGAATCGGGAAAGGGGAACAGACAAGTTGCTGTCTTTTTGTTCTTCAGTCTAGTTGTGAAGGACATTGCTTCACTGGCCCATGTTGGTATTGTCACTGCGTTCTTCCGGGATGAGGCAGATCAGTCGCCGGCCTCTGGATGGTCACTCACTGTGGCTCTTGGCAGCTCACGCTGGCTGCTGGCCACTCACGCTGGCTGCTGGCCACTCACGCTGGCTGCCAGCCACTCACTGTAGCCTATGGCAGCCCACTGCAGCAGGGGCTGCAGCTATGCCGTCCCAGGGACTCACAGCAGCCCAGCTCCAGGTGGAGCTGTTGTTCACCATCTTAGCTGTAAAGGGCAGTGTCACTGGCCCTCATGTGGGATCCAAACCGGGGCTGCTGGCGTTCCAAGCCAGCTCAACCAATGCGCCACTCGGCCGGCCCTATAATAATTTTTTAAAATTGAAACATTCACTGTTATTTTGTGATCACACCTTGTATATATAGTTATCTGTTGTTATGGATCTGACACACAGGAATACTAGGCTCAAATCAGGTGTGCTTCTTCCCCTTATCTGAGACACTGCATAAGAAGTTTGTTTTTTTTTTATTTTAAGATTTTATTGGGGAATCGGGGAAGGGGAACAGACAAGTTGCTGTCCTTTTGTTCTTCAGTTTAGTTGCGGAGGACGTTTCACTGGCCCATGTTGGTGTCGTCATTGTGCTCTTCCCGGATGAGGCAGATGGGTCGCCGGCCTCTGGACGGTTGCTCACCGTGGCTATTGGCCGCTCACGTTGGCTGCCGGCCACTCACTGCAGCCCATGGCAGCCCACTGCAGCGGGGACTGCAACCTACACCGTCACTGGGGCTCACACAGCCCAGCTCCAGGTGGGGCTGTTAGCTGTAGAGGGCAGTGTCACTGGCCCTCATAAGCGGGATCCGAACCGGGGCCGCCAGCATCCCAAAACCAGCTCTTAACCAATGCGCCACTCGGCCAGCCCAGGAAGTTTTAAAAATGGTGTGTGTGTGTGTGGGGGGGGGAGTCGGGCGGCAGATGGGGGGAGGGGGATTGTCACTTTGAGGGGTAAACAGTATAACCGTTGCACTGTGTTGTACACCTGAAACTAATTTTAAAAAAAAATAGTGTGAAGGGAAGAGGGCAGTTTGAGAACCTTTTGGCATAGGAAGCTTTATGGAGCTGGATGGTATGGATGAGGTGCTGTAACCGTGCTAAGGGAACAGTGTTTGAAGCAGCTAAGGATCCTAAAGAGAGAAGAGGTAGCAGAAAAGAAGCAAAAAAGAGACTAGCAGGATTCGAAAACTAGACCTGATACATTAAAAATATTTTTGTGTGAGATCTATGCATATCTAGAAAAAGAGAAGGCAATTCTTTTCTTGTTTTCCTTCCTGTATCACTTTGCTTTACACCTAACTTTTTAGACTAAATAACAGTACTGTTAAATTTCATCTCTATTATCAGTTAATTAGTTAAATAGACCATGTGGTAATTTTTCAATGGCAATTTAAAGACTGCGTTTATTTTTTACCCAAACAAATAAGAAAGCTATCTCATTGTTTAACCCTCCTTTGAATATGTAAAGATTAGAGTAGAATACTACTAGGCCTAAATAATGAGGAGAAAATGCATATATGGTAAAACCTTGGATTGCAAGTAACGTGGTTTGCGAGTGTTCTGCAAAACAAGCAAACATTTCTAATACATTTTAACTTGGTAAAGGAGCCATGTCTTACAATATGAGTAGTTTGCTTTCACAATGAATTATACTTGCAAACCAAGGTATTATTGTATATAAATTACACAAACAATATATATTCATTCACTTAAAATGAGATGACATATTAACCAAGTGATTAAAAAATAAAAAGCTAAAAATCATTACCAAAACGATACCTCTCTATTACTCCACAGAATGATGTAATGGAAATTACTTCAATAAAGACAGTGCATCTCCAATTTGAAAATACCTGAAAATTTGTTTCTTTCCATCCAGGTTTTTTGGCCAGCATTCTCACTAATGCCTGGCATGGCATTTCAGTTCGGTCCATTAGTTCAACAGCCTTGAAGTAAAACCAGAGAATAAGAGTTCAGGGGTAATGATTAGTCCCAAGGGAATATTATCAAGTAAGTAGTTATGTAGGAAGAGTGAGGGCAATAGAAATGAAGAGTGTTATAGACAGCGCTTATATAATTTCTGTTATAATGCTTTGTTTCTTAAGTTCGATATCTGGTGTATGGTTATAATATCAATACAATTGAAACTTTTCCCCTCACATTTTAGTAATTCACAAATAATTTGCTCCAAGGAAAGTAAGAGTAACGGTTTTCATTTGCCTAGTATGTGGCAGAAATTGCTTAATATTTTGGCTAACCTGATTTCGCTAAAACGTAGCAAAGTAGGGTACGTTAGAAGTAGTTAAAGTATTCAGTTTCAAAGATGCATAAGCTCAGGTCTAAACCCGACAAATGGCAGATGCAGGACTGGAAGCCAGGCATTCCTGCCTCAAGTCCCCATGCTCTTCCAGTTTCTCCACACCCCTCCTCATTAGAATCACAAAGAATATACCAAAATGAACTACCATGCTCCTTTTCTGCAACACAGATGTTTGAGAGGAGCTTCTCATACCAAGTGATAATGTCTGCTCTTCCACCAACGGCCAAAGAGAGAAACAGAAATGGATGAGTGGTGGTTTAAGTGGAGAGATCTGTTTGCCTCATAATATTAATGAACAAATAGCATAATATTAAAATTCATCTAAACCTTGTAATTCGGAATAAAGCTAATTTTCTTGAGTAAGTACTAAGTTATGAGCTTATAGAAACGATAGGAAGCAGATGCTGAAAGACTATACAGCTAAAAAAACAACAACAAACAAACAAAAATATCCACTTCATCTTTAGTTGACTCCCTGAAACATGTTCACTGGTTACAAAACACAACAATCAGGACAAGGCCTTCACCTGTCAATTTCATCACTTTTTTTTTTTTTAAATGACACTTTATTTTTATTTTATTTTATTTTTTTGAGGGCAGTGTCACTGGCCCTCATATGTGGGACTCGAACCGGGGCCACTGGCTTCCCAAGCCAGCGCTTAACCACTGCGCCACTTGGCCGGCCCTTCATCACTTTTATATAATGTAATTTTCTTTCACACTCAACTCATCCTTAGGTGCCTACCTTTTGGAACTCTTCCATGCAGGCCAGCCTTTCCTTCCAGTTACTGCTGTCAAGAAGCTGTATACAGGTAGCAGGAAGGACAGCTGAAGCTTTTTCTTCACATACTTCTATCTGTAAGATATGAAAACATTAAAATTAAAAATTACTTGAGGAAACAAATGGTAAGAATGTAAAAATATCCCAGCGAAACTGTAAGAACACACCTATAGGTACGCTACAGCATCTGAGGCTTCTATTCTATTATCATAGAGGGTTTATCTAAGGCACAGTTTCAAGAAGCTAAAAAGTATCAAATAACTGTATCTTGTAGAATTCAGCAAAGAAACAGTTCAAATCTTCTCGTAATGACTTTCCAAGGCTTTATGAGTTTGAGGCATACTGCATAATACTGACCGAGAGCTCAGGCTCCACTATTTCTTTGGTCTCCAATCCTTTCTTGTTCTTGGTTCCAGCACTCCCTGTGCCTCCTGGTGCAGTTGGTTTTCCCTTCTTAGGTGGCCCGCCAGCCTAAAGACAATTAAAAAAAAAATTATATCACTTAACAATTTAGAATAGTGGTTCTTAAACTTTTATGGCCCAGAGACTTTTTGAAAATTTGATTAAAATGGGGGATCAGTGTAACTATGTATGGTGACAGGTTAACTAGATTTACTGTGGTGATCCTTATGAAATATATACAAATATTGAATCATTAAGTAGTACACATGAAACTAATATAATGTATGTCAAAAATGTTTTAAATGAGGGATCAATCAACAACAACAAAAAAAGACCAACATATTTTTGGTGCCCAGTATTTGGCAGTTTCAAAGGCAGAAAGACCTTCTGAAGACCATTATGGGGGAATTTGTAGACCTCATTTTAAGAACCTATAACTCAGAATGAGCTAATGAAATAAACGAAATAAAAATGATGGACTGGAATTATATTACATTTACAGATTAATCTGAGAATTAACATTTCATGCCTTTAAATCTTTCCTATAATAGTAAAGGACCATTTCTAAGTTATAACATTTACTCATTACTTAATCACAAGGTATACCCCAGTTACAGAAGAATGGTGAAGATTGGCCATCTCACTAAATCTTTTTAATGTTACAGTAATTTTTCAGTTGACTTGCTCGGATTTACCAAGTATATGATCATATAATCTACAAAAATGGTAATTTTGCCTTTTCCTTCCTTCTTCATATTAACACCGCTTACTTCATTCTTTTGTCTGATTGCAGGGCATTATTAAACAATAATGGTACCAACAGGCATTTTTTGTTTTACCTCTCATTTTCATAGGAATACTTCCAGTATTTCATTATTATTAAGTATGATGCTGACTTTTGGTTTGCCGTGTCTACTGCTATCTGTAGATCTATTTCTCTATATTTAGTCAAGTCAAAGTATTCATTTCTATGTCGTTAAGAATTTTTATCAGGAAGATATGTTAAAGTTTATTATATTCCTTTTTAATGTCTGAAATTAGGTTTCTTGTCATCTATAAATTTATTAAATTTTCTAATATTAACGTGGAACCATCCTTGCAACCCTGGAATAAACTTCAGTTGGTCATACTTTTTACTATATCCACTGGATTCTATCTATGAATATTCTATTTGATTTAAATTTATTTCGCCCCAGTTTTGAAAGGTCACAAGAAAATAGCAGTTTATCACAAGGTATCCAGCCAATGGCAGTGACACTAACATGGTGACACACATCACTGCTCACACCATTCCCTTTACCTATTTTAGATATTTGTTAAGCGATGCCCAAAAGCTAAAAAGGTAATACAAAATGACAGAGGACCAAATTAGTCTTGAACATCCACACCTGTGCTGAAACCAATATTATTTTGAACATATTCTAAGCTTTAAAGGTGCAGTTAGCGAAACTAAGATGCTGGTTTTTAATTAAATGGAAACCTCTACTACATTGCTGGTTTATATCATTAGTATGATTTAGTTGGTTCATAATAATAACCCCATAATGAGAGATTTAATTGTTTTCTTATTCTAAAAATGGAAAATTCTATACCCTTTGATTAACTGAAACATCTCTTCTGGATCCCTTCCTATAATAGCACTCTCTGTATACAGAGGTACCTCAATTAATAAATCTACTTTTCTTCTTCTTTTAACAGACATATACATTTATTGGCTTAGTAGGTTTATTGGCTGATACTGTCCTCCTTATCTTTTCAAAGGATGAACTGAAGCAGGTTTCAACCCCTCCCCCACCTTTTTTTTTTTTTTTTTTTAAATAATTCCTCAGACGAGAAAGCCAGCTAGCACCAAATGGCTCATTCAGCAGGATAAGAAAAGGTCTCAAGGTATATGCCCAGGTCATTTTCAGAGGCAGGAGCTGGTGAGAAAGGAGAAAACAGCTGCCAACACTATGTAACAGGATGCTGATGAGATGGCATAATATGAAAGAAAGTGCACAGACTTCGTAGCTAGAGACACCTGGATTCGAGTCCCAGTTCTGCACCTCTAGTTACTGAACAAATTATATGCTAAGTTCCTGCTACATGCCAGAGCCTCTCTATGCATGAGGGATCAAGCAGTAACAAGATCCCCATCCTTTAAAATTTACAATCCGACAGTAAACAAACAAAGGAATGATAAAAATAGCAGCCTGAACTGTAAAATTGTAAAAGCCTGTGCAGGACACCTTGCTGAGCCTTGGGTTCATTTTCTGGAAAAACAGGTATCACAAAACATTATCTCAAGGATAGTTACGATTACATGAGATTATGCAGGTAAAATGCTCCACAAAGTGATGCCCATTAAATTATCAGTTCTCTTCCCCTAATTCCACACTGGGGTTCAGGGTGGGGAAAGGGAATCAAATTTTTTGCTTCATGCTTAAGAGAGTGCACAGGACAAGTATTCACTAAAAGAATTCTGTATTTACCCTTGGGCATTTTTGCCTCTTCTACACTGTACAAAGGTAACAAGACCTGGACTGGTATGGAGACTCAGTGATGCAATTCAGCAGCATTATTAGCAAAATGATGAAGGTGATGTCAGTAACGTTAAGTGCCTTGCTACATTTTATTTCATTATTTAATGATACTTCCGGATCCCTTAAAATGCACTCCTGTACTTCCATTACCATTTTTATCTCTATTAAAGTTTCATATAAACAAATGTGTTGTTGAACTACTCCGATTTCATGAGCAGATTTCTGCTGGATTTTGAATGCGGTAAGGAGTTTCCATCTCAAATGAAATCATACTGGAAGGACAGCCATGAACCTGAGACTCTACCTTACAAATTCTAACTTTTAAACCATATTTCCCAAATCATCTATTAACCTTAGTAGCAGGTGCCTTTTTTAAGGGTCCTGGTTTGGGTGCTGAAGTGTCCTTTGTGTCCTTATCTCCTGCAGCCCCTGAAGCAGCAGTCCTTCCGGGCACAGGCTTGAATTCCTTCTTTTCAGCTGCCAGGCCAGCTTTCTTACCATGTACCAGCTCTACTTTTTCTGAACATTCTTTGATCTGAAGAATGAAGTTGAGATGAAGAGCATTAAATCAATTTTGAGACAACCATATTTTTTTTTTTTTTTTTTTTTAGCTGAGCCATCCTGCCACCTGTTGGCAGCTCAACGGCAACTCAGCTCGGGCTGGCCTCGAACCGCTGTTGCTCAGAGCTCAGCTTGCACTCTTAAGCGAGCTCTTAACCAACTGAGCCATTCGGCCGGCCCGCATTAAATCAATTTTGAAACACAATCACTACATTATTACTTAACAGGCCATCTAAACCACAACTACATGAGGATTCAGAGAAAAAAGTCCCGTTCAACAAAAATAAATTATCCAGACTTTCTTACTTTTTATTTCTACACAAATTACAATTATAATAAATTTACAATAACCACATTTTTGATAGAAAACATTCATGTTTAGAAAGGTAATTTTCCATATATTAGAAACAAATTTATCTTAAAACATTGTTTTCACCTCCTCTACAAACTGTAGTCACTTAGCTTTATTTTTTGTATGATTTGAAAGATATTTCTCCTAATATGATCATTGCCAGTTGGGATGAAATTTAAATATTCAAAAGCTATGTTTTCAAACTCTAGGTTTAAATTACCACTGGTGATTAAATAAATTTCATGAGTTGCTATCAGTATTTTTGTTTTAATGAAACAGAACAGACAAAACTGAAATAAAACCGTAATACACAGAGATTGGACTGTTGTCCAATTTCATTATAGTCCATTACTAACCCACCTTATCAAGCTTGAGTTTGTCCACATCAATTAAGAATGGGTTTACTGCTTTCTCACCAACCACCTTCAAAGCAGTACCCAATGCTTCAAATGCAGCATCTCTGACTTCAGGAGCAGAATCATTGATGTGCTACAGTCCGGAAGTAAACAAATGATCTTAAAACAAGGTATTTTAGATATTACTGATTTTAATTCAGATTGTTGGTTGTGGGATAAAGAAATTGCCTTTTACTATTCATTGAAGCTAATTTTCTTTTGACAATTAACAGTTACCCTTTCACAAGTTCCTTTTGGGTTAAGGAAACCTCTGAGAATCCATTCAGCATGTTAAGTGCCTTCTTTCCTCCTACCCTCTAACTAAAATGCCTCACACTCAAATGATCTTCAAATACTCCAAATTGTATGCCTGTGCTTGGCCAGATCCAGCTGAACATCAGTAAATGGGCCAAAAAAGAAACAAAATATTTAGCAGTTAGTGTAATCATATGGTTAACTTGTGCTTCAAGACGAGGAACACAACAATACAAGAATTCGGATTAAGTTTCCAAAGCTGCAGAGGAGGTCTGCTCCTCAACAGACCCTAATCTACACTCTGAGAGTCAAATAGTCACCGTACATACCTAGGACAAAAAAAAGTCTTTCTGAGATATAAAACATTCCGCCAATTTCAAAGAGAGTCTGTACCTTCAGCAGAGCAGCACAAAAGGGCTTCAGCAAGCTCTTTGGCAAGGTAGAAGCAGTGCAGTGGCGGAAGCTTCTTGCAATAAAGAGAGATGTCTGCTGCTTGATGGTTGGATTTTTGTTATCCATTACTGCTAAAACATCCTCACTGATGTTCTGTAGAGTAGTCTTTAGAAAGAAAATGTGGTCAGTGAGCTCTTCTCAAATGTAAAGAACAATCAAAATATTATGTTGACAAAATCTCCTTTAGACAAAAGCACTGACTCATGCTGTCCACTTACAGTAAGAAAGATCGCATCCATTGCCTCCTGCAGAGCTTGTACTACTTGAGGCTTCTTCTCTTTGAATTTCTCCAAAATGGTTGGCACAACCTATAAAAATGAACAGCTGGAACATTACTTGGCAACAAAAAGGAATGAAATACTGATACACGCTACAACATGGATGAACTGTGGAAACATGTTGCTAAGTGTAAGACGCCAGTCACAAAGGACCACATATGTATGATTCCATTTATATGAAATGTCAAATCTGTAGAGACAGAAAGTAGATTAATGGTTACCAGGGTCTGAGCGGAGGAGAGGATGAAGAGTGACTGCTAATGGGCCTACGGTTTTGTTTTGGGGTGATGAAAATGTTCTAGAATTACATAGTGGTGATGGTTACACAACCATCACCACATGTGAATATGCTAAAACCACTGACTTATTTACTTTAAGAGAGTGAATTATACAATTTAAGAGAGTATGTAAGGGGCTGGCCGAGTGGCGCGGTGGTTAAGCCTGGCTTGGGAAGCCAGTGGCCCCGGTTTGGGTCCCACAATATGAGGGCCAGTAACACTGCCCTCAAAAAAAAAAAAAAGAAAAAAGAGAGTATGTAAGTTATATCTCAATAAAGCTATGATTAAAACAATGTTTTTGGCTCTACCAAAACAAACAAAAAGTGAACATCCACGATAGATAAACAGTCATTTCCTTTGTGGAAGGGACCAAGACTCTTATGCTAGAACAATTAAGGGTTCCCATTCTGTATCACTGTAGCAGTGCTTCTCAACCTTTTTTCTGCATGTCACCTCATATGCAAACAACCATAAAGCCATTTCTATCAGTAACATCTCTTATTAGACAAAAATGAATCTCAGCTAGGTTTTATAGGCATAGTATATATTTCTTCCCCTACCCCAAATTCTGATATACCACACTGGACTGGGATGTCTCCTGCCCACTAAAGAAAAAAGAAATGGTACCAGAAATTACAGCAATTTTTATCAGAATTATATTGTCTTATTCAAGTACTCAGATTAGTAAAGTTGGAATTTTTATAATTTTTATTTTATTTTATAAATTACCAAAAATTTATTAAATGTTTGTTGAATGCCTAATACACCTACTGAGTGCCAGGCACTGTGCTAGCAGGCGAATTAAAGCTGGTTTTTAAAGTCCAAAAGATAGGCAAAGCTCAATGGCACCCAAAACAAATTTTTTTTCAAGATTTCACAGAAATGATACAGATTAGAGAGTATGGTTTCCATGAAGAAATATAAAAGCTTTTTTACTATTAGGAGTTAGTTATAAACTTGAAGATCAAACACTTTTATATATATCACAAAAAAGACAGTTTATAAATAGCTAAAGAAAACAAAGCTGAATCAGTAACATGCTTGTCATCAAACAATGTTAAGGGGGAAGGGATGGAAATCCCCCAACTATAACACACTGGAGATATTCTCTAAGCTGCACAAAATATGACAAATGTGACAAAAAAATATGAAAGAACTCAAATTAGAGGGCCAGGTAATCATCCAACTATTATTTAGTAAATTAAAATGTATTTTAAAAATTGTTTTTTAGCTTGAATAGTTATTCCTAATACAAAGTATAAAAATTCTAATAATTGACATACAACTGACCAAAAGCTAATTAATACACAATAGCTCACATATACATTATATAATGAATATTACAGATGGCTATAAAAATATTAATTATAATTTTACTCCAATATGTCTAAGGCTTTTATAGACTCTTATTTTTATTTCCCTGGACAAGGTAGTCATGATTTATTTTTATTTGGTACTGTCTTCTTTTTTTCAATCAAGTTCTCTGAAATTATTTTTAATGCTATGAATAAGCAAGCTCAAATACCATAACTAAGTGAGGTTAGGTATGAGCTTCATATTATAAAACTGACACATGACTACGGTCTATTAGGAGACTCTGAAGTCAATCTAGGGAATCAAATGATCAAGTGGCTAGCAAGTTAAACCCTAAAGCTCATACAGTCAATTTTCAGGATGCTGAAGCATTCTAACTCAGACCAGAATTAGAGGCCAAGTGACAGATGCCAAAACACGGTTAAATATCTCAATTATTAAGCTGTTACAAAGCTTGATTGCTTCCTAATTTATACAAAGAAAATAGTATATACAACAAATGTCTCCAGTCCAATTTTCTTAGAATAAACTAAACTGATGTCACCAACAGTGTAACCTATATAAAATGTCTCAAGTATATGAGTAAATTCTTATTATTTTAAAATAGAAAAACATATAAATATATTTTATATATTAATTCACTTCTGGTTTCATATTGCTTTTCCTACTCTCATTTTTACTCTGTCCTGTTCATCATAAGTTTTATTTCATTTTGTTATACTGTACATAATGTTGTGAGAACAATGCAGATATTAATAAGTAATAAGCAAATCAACTCAACTAAGTGCTTTAGGCCAAGTGCCTGATTTTTCTATATAAAGCTAATGAATTTTGTTATAGTGGACATCTTCACTGAAATTTTGTAGAGTTATGCTCAATATTAATAAAACTTAGTGAGAAATTTACTTTGCCCATTGTATAAAGATCTATGCCAAAGAGCCGTTTTATCTATTTATTTTTCTTTTTATTTTCAGCTGAACCATCCTGCCACCTGTTGGCAGCTCAACCGCAACTCAGCCCAGGCTGGGCATTGAACCGCCGTTGCTCAGAGCTCAGCGCACTCTTGAACAAGCTCTTAACCAACTGAGCCACTCGGCCAGACCACCTAAGAGCTCTTTTAAAGCACAGAGCAAACTAGTCTGACATTTTTGGTAATATTGTTGAATTGTACTTAAAAAGGAGTGTTACTTACGTGTCCTGCATATTGTCCAAATTTCTTCCTTAGCCCAACAGCCAGGCCAGTAAGACATTTTGCTGCCAAAGCCACCAACATGACATTGGTGTCCTTTCCAACTACCTACAAAAAAGGAAAACAAGGAAAAAAAAATAGTCACAGCCTTGCAGAAGGGAACTGAAAATTTACTCTTAAAAGAGCTCTGAAAGCTGTTATGTTAATGGATAGCCAATTATGTTTCCTACAAAACAGGAAAGATTTGTCTTTAACAATATCAAATTTGGGAGATTCCCTTCAGTATGTTTAGTTTCCTCTCTTAAAGTTCTACCAATAAAATGTACATAAAACCACAACTTCAAATCGCTAACTCTCCGTTAGTGGGGGTCTGGGCTGTCGGTGTTGCACGCTATAGAGGAAGGAGGTGACTCTGATAATGGCAGAGAAGCTGGAGGCCTGCTGATGCTTTGGGGCAGGGGAAGCCAAAAGAGGGTGTATCTCTCTCTGGAAGACACCAAAGGGCAGCAGCTCTAACATTTACATCCTAGGAGCACCAGCAGAACTGCTGTAGGTACCTTCAAGTTCATGGGGATGCTAAATTGCAAATGCCACTGCAACCATTCCTCTGAGGGAGCTTCTGGGCTTGCAGCTGCCATTTTACTTACCTAATGATCTTCAAGTTTACATTTAGAGCCTCCTAGCAGTCTCCTATAGCGCTGTTTATATATTATCACCCTCCTATACCACACCCCACAGGGCCTACACTTATCAAAACTCACAGGTGGTGGGTATATCAGGTGTCAATTTAGCAAGACAGCGACTATGCCTGGGCTCATTCCTGCTAAGATTTTACTGTGGTATACTGCCCAAGTTACCGGGTGTTAAAAAGCTTCTTTACATTTTTTTTTAAAATTAGTTTCAGGTGTTCAAAACAATGTAATAGACATGTACACCCCTCACAAAGTGATAACCCCCTCCAATTTACCACCCCTCTGATATGGTATATAGCTGTTACAATTCCATTGACTCTATTTCCTATGCTATTCTCTACATCCCATGACATTCAATATTATTCAGCTTCAGGTGTACAGTACAGGGGTCAGACATCTACACAGTCCATGAAGTGGTCTCCCTAATAAAACAAGTGCCCATTTGACCCCCTACTTCTTTACAACATTATTGGTTTTATTTCCCAAACTATATTTCATATCCCCATGGCTGTATTGTGACTACTAATTTGTACTTTCTAAACCCTTTACTAAAGCTGCTTTACTTTTAATTGTCCCAAACCCTTGTTTTCAACTCTCTTCCCAGAAGAAGTAATGCTTTTATTTTATTTTGGATTTTATCTAGTCCCTAAGATCTGGTAATCTCTAAGCAGAACGCTTCATTCTAGATTCCCTGAATTAGACAACCCTTAACGCATAGCATGCAAGGCACCTACATGTACTCCCAAGGGCTGAAGAGTAAGAATTAAGAGACTAACACTTATTTTAAAAAAGTTAGATGACATAATTTTATAGATGCTTTATAATGCTATTTCATTTAATATTCACCCAAACCCTATAAAGTAGGAACTGTTATTCTCTCAATTTTGCAGATTTCAAAAATTAAATACAGATTAACTTGCTCAAGGTCACAGAGCTAGCAACTAGAGTGCTGTGGTTCAAACCTAGGTCTGTTTTGAACCAAAGCTTTTGCTTTCTTTACTAAAGCACATTCTCCCTCTAAACTCTAAACACCTCTAAACTCATTTATGGAAAATTCATTTACCTTATGAGAAGATGAGATCAGGGTCCTAATAAACATTCTGTTAACTCTCTAGTTAATTACTTTAAACCTATGGAGAAAAATTCCATTCAGTTCTGTATTGAACTCACTACTGGCACTTGTAAATGTTTGGATTATTTTTCTTTACCAAAACACCTCTCAGGTATTATTTAGATGCTGGACTTTATAATTTAACATTTAAATGTATATCTAGGGTTGGTGATCAAAAACATGCCAGATCCCATTCCAAGAAATCCTAGTTCAATGAATCTGGGGTGGGATTTGGACATCAGTATTTTAATACAGCTCCAAAGGTGATTTTGTTATATTTGCACCAAAGGCCACCATTCAATCCCATTCTTAGGAGAACCTCTCCCTTCCCACCATTAGAGCAGTAACCAGTGGGAGCTGAACCCTAGACACTGATACTGCTAATGTAAAGCTTTGAAAAGGACCCTGTGAACCTATTATAGTTCAAGGTAATAAAGGATTTTATGAACTTATAGGTGAGTGATGGACCAGGCACCCCATACAATATCTGCCTATCAAAATTCATTGTCACACACCCTGGTTTGACTGAAAAAGTTGTTCTCAACTGGGAAATGGAAGAGGGGCTGGTGGAGAAGTGTTTAAAGAAAACTAGTGTATGTGGGGGCACTCCATTCCAGATTTGAGAAAAACTCAGTGACTCTATTCTAGACTAGGGAAAGGAAGCTTTAGCTCACAATGTTAATTTAATCTAAATAATGGGAAATAATCTATAATTAAAAGTGCTGTCACATCTCCCATAAATCTAGGCCTACAATGTAATTTTAAGTAATTATCAATTAGTATTTATCTTCAATTAGAATGGAAACCACTAGTTAATAGTAATCAAAGCAAAATCACTCTTGACAGAGGGAGAAATCAATGAAACCCATCATTATTATGCTGTTTAGTAAACTATGATGAATATAAACAATTAATGGAGGAAATGTAGAAAGACCAAGTGTAAAAAAGGTTAATACCACATAGAAAGTCTGGAGATTATATAATAAAACACCTTGAAAACCCAAAAAGATTAAAAATATGCATATATGAATCAACATCTATAGGTAATTGGCAAAGTCAAAGAAACTCCCTGGAGGGTAGAAGGGAAGGAATCATACAAATGCAAGAACTATAACCTGTGAGAACAGGAAAGCCCATAAAATATGCTGTCAGATGACAACTCGAAAGAAGACAGTTTAATAAATGATTTCAGGAATACTATAAAGAATTTCAAAATGAATAGCTCTTTACTACTTGTGTTAAAGGAAAAAAATTGGGAAATTAGTTGGGTTACTTGATACAGACAACCGAGAGGAGAGACTATTTATGGAGGAAAGAAGGATCAGTCTATATCGTACTCGTCAATATCAATCTCTTCCATTTCACCATTTTTAATATGTCTCTGTTAAGTCATCATAATGTGTATATGAAGTTTGTTTGTATTTACACCTAAGTAAAATCACATATAAAATATATGTGTGTATATATATATATATATATATATATATATATATATATATATATTTTTTTTTTTTCCTGAGGGCAGTGTCACTGGCCCTCATATGTGGGACCCGAACCGGGGCCACTGGCTTCCGAAGCCAGCGCTTAACCACCACGCCACTCGGCCGGCCCTAAAGTATTTTTTAAATGTCATGTGCAGCTTATTTTATACAAC
Organism: Aselliscus stoliczkanus; assembly: GCA_033961575.1. NCBI lineage: Eukaryota > Metazoa > Chordata > Mammalia > Chiroptera > Hipposideridae > Aselliscus > Aselliscus stoliczkanus. Next base: position 123,234,214 of record CM066736.1, read on the forward strand.
TCAGGTTAACTTTTCATTGTTTTAAATATTTTAGCTACAAAATTAAAGTTTCTCCTTATTTGTTTGATTGCCTCTATTTCACCATGTGAAGAGGGAAAAAAAATTTCTCCTGCTACCCTAGATCTCACAGAAATCTATGTCTTACCCAAATATAAGCCCATGGCCCTCTCTGTATAGAATACAGCAAGAGATTTATGTTTACATTACAATGCCAATGGAAATCACAGACTAGTCTTTATCTGAAAAGCTAATATCCTAAGAAAATGCATGTAGAGAACATCAATTAATATTCCTTATTGTCAGATAAGAAAAAAACAAAAGCTTTGAATTGAGGCATTGATAATTCGGTGACAGGGCAGTAAGATTCCTGATAAAAATTATATGCTAGAACTTAACAGAGAATCTGAAAGTCTCTTCAAAGCACTAGATTCTCACTTCCCCTCTCTTAGTGCCTTCTACCCCCTCCCTCTTTCCTCCCAGGCTCCAGATTGGTGGAATCTTTTCCACCCTCAGGGCAACTCCCTTTTAATTAATCTTAACTGACCCTAAGGCTCTTCAAGATGGAAAACTGATGACTAAACAAAGAGGTTTTTTTTTGTTTTTTTTTTTTGTTTTTTTTAGTTTTTAAGCTGAGCCATCCTGCCACCTGTTGGCACCTCAACGGCAACTCAGCTTGGGCTGGCATCGAACCGCCGTTGCTCAGAGCTCAGCTCGCACTCTTGAGCGAGCTCTTAACCAACTGAGCCACTCGGCCAGCCCTTTGTTGTTTTTTTTGAGGGCAGTGTCACTGGCCCTCATATGTGGGACCTGAACCTGGGCCGCTGGCTTCCCAGGCCAGCACTTAACCACCGTGCCACTCAGCCGGCCCAAAACAGAGTTTTTGACAAGTCATATCCTTGCCTCCAAATCCCACTTAAGAAGAAAATATATAAAGACTGAAACAACAGTCCATCCTTATTCATGGACTTCATATTTGCGAATTCACCTACTTGTTAACATTTATTTATCATCCCTAAATCAATACCCATAGCACTTTCCTGGTAATTCAGACAAGCACAGAGCTGCGAAAAATCTGAGTTGCCTGATGTGCACATTTCCAGCTGAGATTGAATAAAGCAACACTCTGCCTCTTCTTTCAGCTCTCATACAGTAAACAAGTATCTTTTTCATGGTCTATTTAGTGCCATACTGGTTTGTTTGTTTGTTTGTTTGTTTTTGCATTTTGATCCTTTCTGTTGGTGCTTTCCCTGTCCAAAATGACCCCCAAGTGTAGTGCTGAAGTTCTGTCCAGCACAAAAAGGCTGTGATGTGTCTTACACAGAAATTATGTGTTAGGTAAATTCTTTTCGAGCACAAGTTATAGTGCTGTTGGTTGTGAGTTCAATGTTAATGAATCAATAATATATATAAAATAACATGTCCTCAAACAGAATAAACAAGGTTATGTGTTGTTTTATGTATCAGTTGATGAAAATGTTATCAGGACCCTAACCCTCTATTTTCCCTAGGAACAATGGTTCAGTATTTGCTAATTCAGCATTTGTGGTGAATTTATAGACATAATTACCAGGAACAATGAGAATTACTATACTTGTGAATAAAATTAAAGATTAACCTTCTCTCCCCAGCATTTCAATCCTGTAATTTCAGGCTGAGGAAGCAGTTTTCAACCTGGTGTATTCAAGATGATGTCTTTAATTTATTCTTAAACTCTATAACTATATCCACAGTGTTTGATCTGTACTTTCAGATTTTATGAAAAGCCTCCATATACAAAAATATCTGCCAGCAGCATTCAACTTAGTTAGACTTAAGCAATACCAAAAGGATATTGTCTAAAAATATTTCTTTCTTATTTAGTACTTGCCTGCTTTAAAACTGACACATGTCCCACATCCTTTGTTTTAGTGTGGCATCATTTGCTGTCTAACAAAATAACAGTCTTCATATTTAATGTCTGTCCATTAAATGAAGCCAATTTTTTTATTTTTTTATTTTTTTAAAGGGCAGTGTCACTGGCCCTCATATGTGGGATCCGAATTGGGGCTGCTGGCGTCCCAAGCCAGCTCTTAACCACCGCGCCACTGGGCTGGCCCTAAATGAAGCCAATTTAAATAGTTCATCTTACAGAATTATAAAACTGGAACAGTTGGGTCTACTAGATCAGCAAGACCCTCTTTTTCTTGAGGTTTGTACATGCTATCAAATAGTATACTTAAAGTCAAAGTGATAATAAACAAAGATTAAAAACCAATCCCTCCAAACTAACCTGGGACAGTTATTTTAAACAATCCTTTAAAAAGCATCAACACTGTTCCCTAAACGGCAATGTAGTTGTGATAAAAAGGATGACTGATAAAGAGAAATTCAACCGCCCGGACTGTTGCTGGGATACCAACATTGAAACGCCTCACATTTACCTTCTTTAATGCTTTTACTAGATCCGCATAATCGCCTGCCTCCAATTTGGGGTTTTTCACCAGTATTTCTACAGCCTCCAGGGCCTCTTTTCGCTCTTGCCATTTTTTTGCCTCCTGCAAGACACAATATGAGTCACTGGGAGAACAGAAAACAAGAGAGCAAAATAAAAGTATTTCTTGCATGCTACTAATTCGAAGATAAATACTTTTTGTTTTCAGAAACTTTTTCTAAAGCTGGTTAAAAACAAAATTGCAAAACTGAAAACTGTGCAGCCAATCAGAATGTTTCATTCATATCTATAAAATTTTGGTCATATATAAAAAGTATTTTTATAACATTGCATAGCCCTCAAGTTCTATAACAAGTGAACAGAATGAGATGCCAGAGATTTTTCCTTCTCATTTTTTTTTTTAAATTAAAGTTTATTGGGGTGACAAGTTAGCAAAGTTACATAGATTTCAGGTGTACAATTCTGTGATACATCATCTATATATCACACTGTGTGTTCACCATCCAGTCAGTTCTCTTTCCATCAGCATATATTTGATCCTTCTCAGTTTCTAGGCTAATATTAGTAAGCAAGCATTAAACAGAAAACATTGGGAGAAAGCATTTCTAGCATATCTGATATTGGCACAACTACAGCAGAAAGGAATTTCCATACTGACAACATTAAAAAGACCAGAACAGGGCCGGCCGAGTGGCGCAGTGGTTAAGCGCTGGCCTAGGAAGCCAGTGGCCCCGGTTCGGTCCCACATATGAGGGCCAGTGATACTGCCCTCAAAAAAAAAAAAAAGACCAGAACAGAACAATCACATAATCAACAACCAAAACTGTTCTAATCTTGAGGATTAGTTTTCCAGATTGGGGGTAAAGTGCTAATCCTTTTGTTTTATGGCCATGAAGTAGAATATGTTCCCCTAGAAATCAAGCAATCATTCAGTAATTTGAATACAAACTCTTTGAAAGAACTGGGGATACAAAGAAATGGCAAACTAGTCATCCTAGAGGACATTAGAGTTCAACTCAAGTTATCAAATATTTGTTAATCAGAAGCTTGTAGGATACTCAAAGGGCTGATAACAGAGCTAGGAAGATCTTCAATAAGAAGCTATCAAGTCATGACCACTATGAAAGGAGGACTAAGTGCGAGCTGCTTTGGTAACACAACAAGGGGACTTAACCTAGTTTAGGCTGCCAGGTAGGATCTCCCTAAAAGTGATGCTTCAGGTGAGATTTAGAAGATAAAGAAGTATTATGAGGTGAATGCGGAGGAAAGAACGTTATAGGCAGAAAGAACAGCAATGTTAAGGCCTAGAGTTTCGGGGAGGGAAAAAAAGTGTGGCACATTTGATACTGGGAGAAATTCAGTATGACTAGAGCATAGAGAGTGAAAGCAATCAGAGATGTGGCTGAAAGGCAAGCGTGGGCCTCAAGAGCCACAGGATGGCTTCATACATACATCATCTCTTAAAACCCATGGAAGGCACTGAAGAATTTTAGCGATGTTATGGGAGAAGGTTTGTATTTTCAAAAATGACATCTCTAAATGCACTGTGAAATATGATGGGAAGGAGAAGGAGGCAAGGACAGAGACAGAGTCTTGTAAAAAGAATGCTGCAGCATGTAAGGCAAGCAATGATGGTGGTTGGAATAAGGCTGTTTCTCAATTGAGCTAATTTTGTCTCTTGGGGTACATTTAGCAATGTCTGGAGACATTTTTGATTATCATGACTTGGGGGAATGTTATTACTGACATCTGATGGGTGAGGGCTAGTGCTGCTAAACATCCTACAATGCACAGGACAGTCCCCCGAAACAAAGAATTACCTGGGAAAAAAATGTCAACAGTGCTAAGGTCAAAAACCTTGGGGAAAAGTAGTGGCAGTGGGATGGGTAAAAAGGGATGAATTTGAGAGATACTTAAAGGTAAAACCGGAGAGACAATGAGGAAAAGAGAGAAATTAAGGATAATGTTCAACGGGAAAGATGGCGTCACCTGTAGGCTACATGTGGGGAGGGCTCCACACAGGGATGGTGACAGCTGTCCCTCTAGCCCTCGCCCTGATGCCTTTATGTGTCTCTGGCACGTCTTGAATTGCTGCCCCTCTGCTGGAACCCAGGGATCAGTTTCTGTTGCATGCAACTAAGAACGCTGACTAATATAGAGAAGTCAAATGACTTTCCCAAAGTTATCCAGGCAGCAAACAGAAATTATGCCTCAAACATAGGAATGCAGACATGATGGCTGGAGCTGGAGCAACCATCTTGAATCATGATGTGACACTGGCCCATGCATGGAAGCTGTGTGTTGAGAAGTGCAGAGCAACAGGATAGAACAACTCTGGAGCCCAGTGACTGAGGAGCTATCATTAGTCCTGGACATCTACGTTAACATTTGCAAAAAATAAACATCTGTCTCGTTTAAGCCAAAAAAAGGAATAATGTTCAAGTTTTTGGCAAGACATGTAAAAAAAAGTGCAATCATAGGTATATATATATAAGTAGTATGGGAACAAAGACGAAGCAGCTGAGTCAATCTACTAGGGAAGATACGGGTGGAAGGGGCACACCAGGAAATGGCTCAGCAGAGCATTCTCTAATTATACCCAAGTAATTATTTAAAACAAAATAAATGAAAGAAGTTTACTAGTACTTACAATTTTGTCATAAAAGTCTTTGGGAAGTTTAGAAAGAATTTCTACTGCTTCCAAAAGCTCATAAGCATCTATCTGTGGCACCTCATCACCATCGTCACCACCTTCCAGGGGAAAAACAAGATAAATGGATGGTTTTACTATCAGTCCTTTCACACCCCTAATGGAATCTTGATACAGAAAGGATCAGCATTATTAGTGCCATATACAACTTATATTTTATTAAATGGCAGTCCTACAAAATGTGACTAGTGAACATAGGATATTGTGGTAGGGCCCGTTTTTGCTAATTTTTACAGAAACCAGTGTTTAAAACTGGCTCACCTCCCTCAGCATCTCCACCAGCAGACTGTTGCTGTTCCAATTTCGCTTCTAGTTCCTGCTGGGAACGCAGAAATCGAGTTGGTTTGGGAGCACCTGTTGGCAGTTTGACCCATTCCTCTTCTAGTTCTTTCAACTGCAAATATCATAAAATATTTTAGAAATGTATTTACATCTCCACCATCAGAGAACACACTTAACATTTATATTTAATAATACATCAGAATTTTATTTCTTATTTATGTGACTCTAAAAAGACAAACAAGGTAAATTTAAACTGCATACATTTTGTAGCATAAGTCAAACTGACATATTACTACATTGAAGATGTATGACTAAGCATATAGAAAAAAGAATAAAGTCCATTTTTTTGCAATACTCTCATTAGTTCATGAATTGAGATATATTTGTATCAGATACAGTCTCCAAAACCAATTGTAATAAAAATAAAGATAGGGCCGGCCGAGTGGCGCATTGGTTAAGTGCTGGTTTGGGGATGCCAGCGACCCTGGTTCGGATCCCACATATGAGGGCCAGTGACACTACCCTCTACAGCTAACAACAGCTCCACCTGGAGTTGGGCTGTGCGAGCCCCGGTGACAGAGTAGGCTGTAGCCCCTGCTGCAGTGGGCTGCCATAGGCTACAATGAGTGGCCGGCAGCCAGCGTAAGCGGCTGGCAGCCAACATGAGCTGCCAATAGCCGCGGTGAGCAGCCATCCAGAGGCCAGCGACCCATCTGCCTCATCCGGGAAGAGCGCAATGACGATACCAACAGTGAAGCAACATCCTCCGCAACTAGACTGAAGAACAAAAAGACAGCAACTTGTCTGTTCCCCTTCCCTGATTCCCCAACGCTGTTCCCCTCCCCCAACTCCCCAATAAAATCTTTAAAAAAGAAAATAAAGAAAGAAAGATAATATCTGTTTGGACAAAATACATTTTAAGTCCTGTCACCAAGGGCATTATACAGGGATCTTTTAAAATGCTATAGGTTAAACATTGACATACTGGAATCACTGAGTGTGTGGTATTTAACTTGAGAGGACAAAGTAACAGCAGAGACAGTGGGCTATGTTCAGAAAAATCAACTCATTTTAAAATTAAGAATGAGGGCCGGCCGAGTGGTGTGGTGGTTAAGCACTGGCTTGGGAAGCCAGCGGCCCCGGTTTGGTCCCACATATGAGGGCCAGTGACACTGCCCTCAAAAAATAAATAAATAAATAAATAAATAATTAAGAATGAAAAATAATTATTTGTAAGGACAGAATATCAACAACAATGAAAGGAAGGAAATATTTTCATATTAATCTTTTGCAGACAACCCAAAACTTTGTGCCTCACCTGAACAGAGTTTATATTTTGTAATGGTGGTCTCAGAGCATCCCGAATCCATCTGTAAATCTCCACAGCAATTAATTTGGCTTCATCTCGAACAGCCTTCTCTCGAGACTCAAAGAGTTTTGGCAACACTTTGATAATTGGCTTAAGTAAGATGATTTTGGAACCAAATTCACTAGAAGTAAAAAAATTGGGAAGAAAAATTGTCAACATGCAACATGTTTGGGTTAAGTGTTTGTTTCATTCACTCAAACATAGTTTCATACCTATATATTAATAGAGTTATGCAGGTTGAGTTTTAAGGCACAAAATAAAAAGGAACTCATAATCACATGTATGTTTAGTTATCATTCTTCTAAGAATATTATTTATGTAGGGTCTAAAATATCATTTTAAAACTTTCTAGGTAACCAGACTAGGAATAATTCAAGTCTACAAAGGACCAACACTCATGTAGTATCTTAAATACATATGTATATACATATAAAAGCTTAAAAATATAAACAAGTCAGGGCCGGCCGAGTGGCGTGTTGGTTGGGAGCTCGCTTGGGACACCAGCGGACCTGGTTCGGATCCCACATGTGAGGGCCGATGACACTGCCCTCAAAAAAAAAAAAAAAAAAGTAAGTTTATAAATACTTAGATGAGTGAAACCTGCTTTTAATAAACTTTTAATAGTTCTTATAACTAAAGTAGTCCAGTCAACTCAAGAGATCACCAGTCCTGGCAAGTTACGTGTTTCATTCCTGACTTTGAAGCTATTGCACTGTAACTCCAGGCAACTTAAATCTCTTTGCTTTAGTTTTCCAAGGGGAAAACAGTTGCATTCTGACTTCTTTTAAAAAGGTAGCACATTTAACTTTACATATCTGTCACATATTATATTTTTAAGGTCCCAACTGGCCAAATTTAGCTTTCTGATTCACTAACATATCTGAATAACAAATTCTGGAGCAAGAGGAATTTAGTTATGAAAGAACACTGAAATTCTTGGCAGGACCCATATATATATATTATTTATCTATTATCTAATGTGTACCAATTTATCTCACATGCATAAGAGCAACAAAGTTTTCAGTAATAGCTACTGACATACTCCAATAGGCTAAAGAAGAAGACTGTGAAAATATTCTCCCTAGAGAGTGACATTTAACAAGACACCTAGTTCTGTAAATAGTTTAAATACAAATATCTTAACAACATGAAACTAAACTAGATGATCTCCAAGAATGCCTTTTAAAATCTCTTTTAATAGAAAAGAATGTTTTTAACATGGCTCAGCTGACCTTTAAGATTAAAGGGAAATAAGGGTGGCGATTGAGCTGCTGCGGCCAGAGGAGTGGCCGAAACTGCTTGAACATCCATATTTCAGTTTCTGTGCCTACCAAGAGTTTTAATTTATCCTGGATGATCTATCATCAGAAGAAATTCAGTTGAGGGCTCACCAGGTTAATGATGAGTCCCTGGAAAGGAGAATCCTGGGTTTAGCCACTGAGTCTCAGGATGCAGGAATCAAGACTATCACTAGGCTGGGGCCGGCCGAGTGGCTCAGTTGGTTAAGAGCGTGAGCTCTGAGCAACAGGGTCGCCGGTTCGATTCCCACATGGGCCAGTGAGCTGCGCCTGAGCTGAGCGGCTGCTGGTCTGATGACAGTGCGTGCTCTTAGCAGCAAGGATGCTGGTTTGACTCCCGCTTGGGATGGTGGACTACATTCCCCCCCAGCTAGATTGAAAGTGGAGGCGAGACTTAGAGATGAGCTTACGCCCTCCACTACTAAGATTGAAGGACAACAACTTGACTTGGAGCTGATGGGTCCTGGAAAAACACAATGTTCCCTTTCACTAATTCCCAACACTGTTCCCATCCCCAAATCCCCAATAAAAATCTTATGGAAAAAAAAAAAAAAGACTATCACTATGCTGGATGAACAAGGGGAGAAACTAAGCCACACAGAAGAAAGCATGTAAGACATGAGAGAAACAGAGAAGACTTTGATACCTATGCTTTTATTTTTTTTTAAATTTTTTAATTTTTTTTTTGAGGGCAGTGTCACTGGCTCCCATGTGTGGGACCCGAACCAGGGCCGCTGGCTTTCCAAGCCAGCGCTTAACCGCCACGCCACTCGGCCGGCCCGAAACAGAGAAGACTTTAACCAAGTGGTGAGGCCTTTGTGTCTGTCCATGTAATAGGACAAAGAACTTTGCGTCTGGTAAGGTCGATAAGGCAACATGGGGAGATGATGGAGACAACTCTGCCAGCAGTGTAAGTATCTAAGCAGCCTGTCCAAGTGACAAATGGTCAGCCTAGCAAGCAACCACAGGAGCAGCCAGCGGTGGATACATTACACGTATAACTAACGATGCCAGAGAAGATGAAATGGAAGAGAACTTGGCTCAAGTGGGCAATATCCTAAAAAATATGGCCCTGGACATGGGCAATGGAATTGAGTGTATCACAGAAAAGGTTGACACCAACAAAGATCGTACTGCCAATGCCAATGCCAGAGCAAAGAAACTCACTGAGAGCTGAAGTACTCCTGGACTTCTTTACCATTTATTCACTTGCCTAGCTCTTCCTTCAAAATCATTGCCTTTTCAGAGTTTGAAATTTTAGTTCCACACCCTTCTGATCAGGAGATAATGTGGAAGAAGGGTGAGGAGTAACAGCTATTTTTTTAGTTTTTTATTTTCTTTTTTTCCCTTGAGGGTAGGCTGCTGCTCAGCCTTCTAATATTTTCTTTCTCAGTTTATACTCTTTGATTGGTCTTCATACATCATATATAGTGTTGCTTTTTCACCCTCCTCACTTACTGTAGCAGGTTCTTCTGCTTTCAAGATTTGGAAGCATTGCCAAAGACAGCCATAAAAAAGGAAGCTGGGGGCAGGGGTGGAGGAATGCAAGAAGGAGAAGCAAGGGGTAAAAGGTTGTTACCGCAGCAAAACTTTCAGGCCACAAAGCAAAAAGTTGCATAGCCACAGTAAAGATTTAGTTGGGTTTAGTTTTTAATTTAAATTGCAGTTATTGTCAATTTAGGCAAAATACTTGGTTTTGGTGTTTTATATATATTTTGTTACACATCATGACTTTGCAACCTGTGCTTCAAAAAAGAATAGAAGGAGGGTTTTTTTTAAGATTTTATTGGGGAATTGGGGGAGGGGAACAGTGTTGGGGAACTGGGGAAGAGGACCAGACAAGTTGTTGTTCTTCAATCTTCATTGTGGAGGGCACCAGTCACTGTCTGACTTCCCGATGGCAGCTCGTGGCCTCTAAGCTCAAGGTGTGGTGTTCACTCTTAGTTGCGGGTGGCCATAGCCACCATGCCATGTGGGAGTTGAACAAGCAGGCTTGTTAGGAGTGCACGCTCTATCCACGGAGCCATCCAGGTGGCAGCTCAGCTCAAGGTGCTGAGTTCAGACTTAGTGTGGGTGGACGTAACGACCATCCAATGCGAGAATTGAATCCGGCAGCCTTCATGTTAAGAGCGCATGCCCCATCCACTGAGCCATGCGGGTGGCAGCTCAACTCAAGGTGCTGAGTTCAGCCTTAGTTTTGGGTGGGTGTAGCCCACCATTGAACAGGCAATCTTGTTGTTACACCAGCTGAGCCATCCTGCCACCTGTTGGCAGCTCAGCGACAGTTCAGCTAGGGCTCAGTATTCACTGGCCCACGTGGGAATCGAACCAGTGGCCCTATTGCTCAGAGCTCACACTCTAAGCCAACTCTTAACCAACTGAGCCACTCGGCCTGCCCAGAAGGAACTTTCTTTTTTTTTTTTTTTTTTTTTTTTTGAGGGCAGTGTCACTGGCCCTCATATGTGGGACCGAACCGGGGCCGCTGGCTTCCCAGGCCAGCGCTTAACGAACGCGCCACTCGGCCGGCCCCAGAAGGAACTTTCTTAAAGTGAGCTTAATTCCTGGGCCGGCCGAGTGGTGCATTGGTTAAGAGCTGGTTTTGGGATTCCAGCGGCCCCGGTTCGGATCCCACATATGAGGGCCAGTGACACTGCCCTCTACAGCTAACAACAGCTCCACCTGGAGCTGGGCTGTGCAAGTCCCGGCAACTGTGTAGGCTGCAGCCCCTGCTGCAGTGAGCTGCCATAGGCTGCAGTGAGCTGCCAATAGCCACGGTGAGCGATATCCAGAGGCCGGTGACCAATCCCCCAGGAAGAGTACAATGACGATACCAACACGGGCCAGTGAAACAACATCCTCCGCAACTAGACTGAAGAACAAAAGGACAGCAACTTGTGTGTTCCCCTTCCCCGATTCCCCAATGCTGTTCGCCTCCCCCAATTCCCCAATAAAAATCAATTAAAAAAAACAAAAAAGTGAGCTTAATTCCTGAACTGGTGATGCATATATGTAAACAGATTCTGTGATCACATTTCATATTGCACCATACAGGAACACTGGAAATGAACAACTTTTTATTTTCATATTAGTATCATGGCTCCATTATAGGCCCATTAACCTCATAAATTTGTCATTAGCCTTTGAAGAAAAAAATATATAAATATTTATGTGTAACATCAGAATTTCTCTCTAAAGCAGGACTTAAAATTTTTTGGAAATTTTTGACAAAGCATATCATGGAAATTCAGATTTACTTCAATGTAAGAATTATGTTTTAGATAGGAAAAAAAATGTTTTTATTTCAGGTAGAAAAATTGTTGGATTGCTTTGAGTTTCATGTAGATTTAGACTTTTAAAAAGCTAGAATTCTGTTTAAAAGTGATTTGGAAAATTTCCTTTGGTTTGATTACTGCTGATTGCATTATCATTCATTCTCAGCCTTGTGTGTTGCACTATGTTCAGAATCACGTTTATTTAGACCCTGAACAGTGTTACGAGAGTCTGATTGGTATTTGTCACCTTTATTTAAGAGGGAGCAAAAAAAGGAAGATTAAAAGGAAATAAGAACTTATGGTGATGATAAACTATTCTTTTAAGGGTACTCATCATGGCACCTGAAGAACCTAACATTTGGGATCTCTTAATTTTCTTTTTTTTTTTTTTAGAGGGCAGTGTCACTGGCCCCCATATGTGGGATCCGAACTGGGGCCGCTGACGTCCCAAGCCAGCTCTTAACCACCACGCCACTTGGCCAGCCCTCTTAATTTTCTTTTACATTACTACTGTTTCATCTGATTTTTCGGTTGTTTCACTCTTGGCCAGCTTTTGAAAGATAAAAAACAACAAAACAAAAATGAAAAACAGGTGGAGCGGGTCCGTATGAAAGACCCCTTAACAAAACAAAAGCTAGGGCCAGCCGAGTGGCGCAGTGGTTAAGCGCTGGCTTGGGAAGCCAGCGGCCCCAGTTCGGGTCCCACATATGAGGGCGGGTGACACTGCCCTCAAAAAACAAAAACAAAAAACAAAACAAAAGCTAATCTTGATTCTAAACGTATCACTGCAGAAAAAAAACAAAAAGGTTCTAAGAAGCCCATTTGAGGAGCCCCACATTTTTAGTTTCCTGAAGCTACCACTAATATAGAGGATCCTAGACTGCATGGTTTGGAATGAAGGCTCTTGAAGGTCCCAAAGAGCCATCTAGTTTCAGTACATATTCTAGGATGTTTTAGGACAAATAAAGTACCATACAGGGATGGGACTAAATAACATCTATAAGGAAGACATAAGATTTCCTACCTTGTTCTTTTTCTATCCTTCTTCTCCAAGCTAACTTACAATGAAGTAACCGAGTTTACAACATTCTACATTAGAAACTACTTATTTAAATGTAGAAGATTAAAGTACAATATATATTTTTTATTAGAGATCCAGTACTCATGACAGAACAGATCTACTGATACTTGCAGTCTTGCTAACCAAATGAATTCACTTAATTTCTAAGATGATAGACTAAGCATACTAGTTACTATTCAAAAACACACATGCCTGCTATACTATACTGGGCCAGAAATGAGGAAAAATTTATCACACAAAAATCTAAGTGAAAGTCAAATTTTATAAAAAAACGTTATGAACCAAGCGAAAGAATGTATAAATTGAGAATAGTTTAACAAAATTTAAGAATTTTGATACTTTCATGTAAGATAAACACAAAAGGAAGCATTTTCACCAAGAAGTAGGTCATATACAAATCACAAGAGAGTTGAGTTGGGATGATGTCCATTCCCATAGGTCACACATTTAGGGTTTCACTAGAGCTGCTTTCTAAAGTATCTCATGTGGATAGTATTGGGGACAGGATATCAGATTAGAAGGACTGCCAAATCAGAACAAACTAGTGGTTTGTCTAATTCCGATTCCATAGCAAATTATAGCCACTTGTTCCTGAAAGAGATCCCATTCATGAAAAACTTCAGTGTCAAACAACAAGAATTCTAGGGTTGAAAATAACTTATTACGTAAGAGTAAAAGTTACTTTCTATTTGCTGTTGTTGTGCTTCTGTTTAAAGACATGCAGCATTTGCTTCTACTTTGCTAAAAAGGTAACTAAACAAAGGTTGCTCTAGCCAACAAACTGTGACTTTAGCCAACATTTCAAAGCATATAAACTTATGCTTGAGAATAGCAAGAGAGAAAGAGCTGCTTAAATATCCCGAGGAGTGCTTTTCCACAAAAAAGCCAATTCATAATCTGAGAACAGGTCAGATATATCCCCTGCTCATCTTCATTACAAAGAGATTTAGGTAAAGTAACTATACAACAAACTTGAAGGCTAAAATTACAGAATACAAAGTGCCACACTTGAGGAATGACTTCAGCTTTTCCAGGTCACCTTCCTGGTTGGTGTTACATGCCAAGTCAAATCCAGCAGTTTTCATTTCTGTTTAAACCAGGAACCCAAACTCAACTGATGTTTGATGATAAAACTAAAGGGAAAAGAAAAGTCTTACCTTAAGGCTTTCCTCATTGTCTCTACACAGGCCACGATGATCTTGGGGTTCTTATTGTCCAGGCCTTTCAGGAGCTCTTCTTGCACGGCCTCTCCTTTCTCAATCTCTATGTACATCAAACAAATCTCGATGCCCAGCTCCTTGGCTTTGGCTTTGGGTTGGTTGAACACTTTACTTACAACACCGGACACAACTTCTCCTGTGGTTCTGTAATGTAGATTATAAACAACAACCACACACAAAAACACACATTAGTAAAAAGCGCTGGAAAAAGGTCATGGAAGGCGGTGGGGGAAGGGGGGAACACCTGTACTTTTGAAAATGGTTAGAAATAAGTCTCTAATTTTTAAATTTATGTTCAAAGGCATTAAAAAACTTATGCAAACCATAAAAGACTGAAGCGTCACACCAGACAACAACACAGAACCAGAGATTGTTATAAATGTAGAAAATTCAAATAAGAAAGCAAAAAATCCCTTGAAATCCCACTACCCCCCGGAGACAACTACTTTAGGCTTTTTGGTATCCATCCTTCCATACTTTTCCGTATAAAAATATACACACACATATACAGATATAGTTTATGAAAATGGGGTTAAGGAATCCTTGCTTTTTTGCAATTTCTTTAAAAAGTCATTTTAAACACTTAAGACAAGAGAATTTCTGCACAGAGTGAATGGATATGCACCTTTTGTAACAAAAGGCTGCTCCCAACTCCTTGGTAAGACTTTACAGTAACTTTATTGCTTTGAGTCTCTTCTAAATTAAATAAAACCTGAACTATTAGAAATTAGAGGAATTGAGTGCATTGGAATTGCATACTGCATTTGTCAAAAAAGTCTCTGATATAAGAAGAAAAATGAAATAAAGAAAGCAATGATTTCACTAATGGCAAAGAAACTTGGAGACGCTGGTTAACAAAACTGTCAAATTATCATTATGATTGTCTTTATTGGTATAATCTTTGTTTTGTTTTTTTTTGAGGGCAATGTCACTGGCCCTCATATGTGGGACTGAACCGGGGTCCCTGGCTTCCCAGGCCGGCGCTTAACAACCGCGCCACTCGGCCGGCCCTTGGTATAATCTTTGAAGTATGTATTTCTTGTGCAATTAAGTCAAGGGTCCAGTGGTCCAGTGTGTGTGTGTGTGTGTGTGTGTGTGTGTGTGTGTGTGTGTGTGTGTGTGTGTGTGTGTGTGTGTGTGTGTGTAGGGCTCCTTATCTATTATCCATAGCTCAAGTGAAACTGGCTGAGTCACAGAGGCTGTTTAGGTAGCATTACCTCTTCTAAGAGATAAAAATGCCTAATGACCACAGGGAGAAAGGTGTGATTCTAAGATCACCTAGCTGGGAACCCTTGTTGAAAAGATATTTTGTAATGCCAAATATTTTCAGTAAAATTCTGATAATTCCTTTGCGGACAACCTCTCAATTTCTTCTAGAAGTTACAGAAGATTATCCTTCTTAGTGTAGAGTAATTTCCATACAAAAGACACTCAAAAGGAAAAAGGTCACTAGCTCAACAAACTTTAAGGTAAAAACTTAAGATTTGATTTTTTTTTTTTTTTTTTTAGCTGAGCCATCCTGCTACCTGTTGGCAACATCTTTTTTTCAAGGCCAGCACTTAACCACCGCACCACTCAGCCGGCCCTTGCTACCTGTTGGCAGCTCAGCTTGGGCTGGGCATCGAAATGCTGTTGCTCAGAGTTCAGCTCGCACTGTTGAGCGAGCTCTTAACCAACTGAGCCACTCGGCCGGCCCTAAAATCCGATTTTTAATTTGCTCTTCTTTACAGATCTCATGTACCATTTAGATTTCTGAGAAATATAAAGACTGAATGAGAAACAACAAGTATCAAAGGAGCTATGAAAGTAAGAAAATTAATATATTTTAAAAGTACTAATAACTAAAGACAGTGATCCACGAATATACACAGATTAACCCAGGTAGCACCCAACAGGGATTTCTAACCAGAACATGGAAAGAAACTACTTACTTTCCTGCTACATGGGCATTTTCGACATAAACAAGTGCAGCTTCTAACCCTTTCAGTTGAACCACTGCATTGGAATCAGTCACAAATTTTTTGATCAATCCTAAAAATTTGGACCATTCTGGGCTCTTCTCATCCTTTATTTTCTGGAAGATCTTCAGGGCCTCTTCATACCCATTTAACCTTGCTTTCCACAGCTACAAGAAGAATAGTATTTTGAAAAACAAAATTAAATGATATTATAATTTATTGTTAACTAAGGGGGAAGTAAAAATAACTATCCGATACCAGGTTATTTAAACAAAGGACCCCATGACTGGAAACAAAAAAGGGGCTTAAGAAATTCAGATAGTTTTCTAAAAAAGATGAACTAATAAACTTTTTCTTGTAAGTAATCAATTTGTATGATATTCTTCCAAGGCCATCTAAAATTTCTAATAGGCCATTATAAATGTATCTCACTTTGTATTCAAGTATTAGTTCTTACTTCTTTATAATATGGCATTAAATATGTGACAGTTCAAACACGAGAAATCATCCTGCTGAAACCACCCACCCAATCTCCAAAGTATGCTGTTTTTCAGTTGTACTGTGTAATCACTAGGCAGCTTTATACTATGCTACACAGTATAACTGCTGACAAAACAAGCTGATGACACTGAAATTTGAGTTCCAGAAAAGTCTCACCTTGTGTTCACATTTCTGATCAACCGGCAGTTTCATCCACTCACTGTCATCTCCCATTGTGCTTCCAGTTTCTCCTTAGAGTTAAGAGTAATTCCTGGACAGATTAAAATTGGTAACTATTAACTCTAGCATCAAGCAGTCTCTTAAGAAAAAATGACTTTTCGTATTATTTTATCATGCATGCACCGGTAAGATTTTTTAAAAAGCCCAGTCTTTGTTTATATGCCTATATTTAATTCCATTAACAGAACATTTTAAAAGAAAAAGAAAAAAGTCAATATAAAAAACCTAAATACATCTACAAAGAACAGATCTTTATTTTTAAAAATGATGCTTGTGTATTTTTCCAAACAAGAACTTCTTAGATACATGACAAGACTAGGATAAAACTGAAGAGCTGAGCTACTTGGCCTTTTAAAAGGGCAAGAGAAGTGTTTCAAAGAAAGTCATACTTTCAAACCATTAACCTAAAATTCCTTACAGAAAAGAATCAATAGGGTATAATCTCAATGCTATCCAGTTCTCTACATAATTCCGGTAAATATGACTTTAGTCAACATGTTTACATAAACTAGCAAAAAATTAAATCCCTAAATGAACTCTTCCTTTATAAACTTTATATTTAAACCATTTTTTAGTTAGTGAGGTTTACTATCAACATTCCTTTAATAACTTTCTATGCTATTGATTTAGACAACATTTCTTTCTGATTATAAAAGTAATGTATGTTAACTGCAAAAAATCTGAAAAGTACAGAAAATACATAAGGAAGGAAAGTATTCAAACACAATTTCACATTGCATGCTCACCACCCAGAGTCAGTTCTACCATCCCTTCTTCCCCCTTCCCCTCTGGTAATCACTAATGTGGTTATAGCACACAATGTGATAGACGATGTATTATAGGATTGTACACTTGAAACCTATGTAACTTTACTAACCATTGTCACCCCAATAAATTTAATTAAAAACACACACACACACACAATTTCACCACCAATTAGTAACAATGATGAACACTAAAGTGTGTATTCACTTGAGTCCTTCCAGATTTTTTTCAATGCACATACAGTGTATAAATTATATGGAAAAAAGAGGGAAAATTATCTTACAATCTTTTTCTTAGATGGTCACAAACATTTTCCCATATTTGAGAACATGATATTTAAAGACCACATAGTCCTCAATTTTATCATCAATCCTATTGTTAGACATTTAAATTGTTTCCAATTTTCAATATTATAAACATAGGAGGGATTCTGTGTATCTCTCCATACCCAGTCATGGTCTGAAATAAAACATATCTTCAATAAATATTTGTTTAAGGAATATATACCTTAATAGTGTATACTATGAACAGGCACTGCACAAGTACTTTTTTTTAAAATTTATTTATTTTTAATTAGTTTCAGGTGTACAACACAGTGTAATAGTTATACTTTTTATCACAAGTACTTTTTAAACATGTTGATTCAGGGGCTGGACAAGTGGTGCACTGGTTAGGAGTTGGATTGGGATGCCAGTTCTGAGCAGCAGGGCCCCAGTTCGGATCCCACATGAGGGCCAGTGACGCTGCGCCCTCTATAGCTAAGATGGTGAACAACAGCTCCACCTGGAGCTGGGCTGCTGTGAGTTGCCACAACGGCGTAGGCTACAGTAGGGCTGGCGGGCAGTGGGTATGAGCTTTCGTGAGCTGCCAGGAGCAGCCATCCAATGGCCGGTGACTGATTACCTCACTTGGGAAGAGTGCAATGATAATACCAACATGGGCCAGTGAAGCGACGTCCTCCACAACTAGACTGAAGAACAAAAGGACAGCAACTTGTCTATTCCCCTTCCCCGATTCCCCAATAAAAATCTTTAAAAAAAAAAAATGTTGATTCACTTTGTACTAACAGCTACACGAAAGATATTCTCCCCACTTTATATACTAGGCTCACAAAGATTAAGTAACTTGCCAAACACAACAAAACTGGTAGGCAGTGATATCATGCTAAGATTCAAAGTCTGTGCCTCTTCCTTTACAACTTGTTCCCTCCAACCAAAATGTAGGAAATGTTCTAGGGAAAGTTAAATACTCAAAGACTGAATTGTAAAAGTTTATATTAAAGCAGCACTTTCACTGAGACTTCTCTCCCAAATCCCCACAACCCTGTGAAACAACAGCAGTGCATTTTAGAGTGGGAGTCAAAACTTAATAGAGAACCTACAGGAACTTTAATACAGCAGTGGCAGGAGATAAAACAGTACAACAGTTTGGAAAACAGTATGCATTATTTAAGTTGAAGGAACTCCATTCCTAGGTATATACCCTAGATATTGATGCCAACTGCAATGAAGACCTATACAAGGATATTCAAGACCTATAAAAGGATGTTGTTCATAAAAGTCAAAAGTTGGAAAACACTTCACAGGTTCATCAAAAAGAGAATGAATAGTGGTATATAAACTCAGTGCAATATTATACAGCAACAAGAATGAATGAACTATGTAGTGCTTCTCAAACTTTATAATGAAGGACCAGTCTTTTTTTTTTAATTTTTCAAAAATTGTACATTGATGGTTGTACAATACAATAAAAATTAATTATTAGATCTGTGTATTTTTAAAGTTCCCCAAATAAATGCAAAATAGTCCAGTCGCCATGTAAAACAATTTAGTGGTTCCTTAAAAAGTAAATGTAGAATTATCATATGGCTCTGCAATTCCACTCCTAGGTATACACCCCGAAGAACTGAAAACAGAACTCCAACAAGTACATACGAATATACATGCATGTCCATAGCAGCACTATTCACAAGAGCCAAAAAAAAAAAAAAAAAAAAAAAAGGTCCATATGTCCATCAAGGGATGGAATAAACCAACTGTGATATGCACATAGAAGGGACTATGACTTAGCCATAAAAGGGACTGAAATGCATACATGCTACAACCTGGATGAATTTCACAAACATGATGATGCTGAGTGTAAGAAGCCAAAGACAAAAGGTCCCGTATTGTATGTTTCCATTATATGAACTATCCAGAACAGATCAATCCACGGAGACAGAATGCAGACTGGTGGCTGCCAGGGGCTGGGGCGAAGGGGCAGGTTGGGTAGAAGAAACTGCTTAATGGGCAAGGAGTTTCACTGTGGAGTGATGGAAATGTTTTAGAACTAGAAAGAGGTGGTAGTTGCACAATGTTGTGTATGCACAAAAGGCCATTTGAATTGTTCACTTTAAAATGGTTAAGTTTTGGGCCAACTGAGTGGCGTGGTGGTTAAGCGCTGGCTTCGGAAGCCAGCGGCTCCGTTTCGGGTCCCACATATGAGGGCCGGTGACACTGCCCTCAATAAAAATAAATAAATAAAATAAAATAAAATAAAATGGTTAAGTTTTATTTTTGTGAATTTCACTTCAATAAATTATTTTTTTAAGTTCCAAGGTGATTCTAATGTGCAGTATGGGCTGAAAACCTCTAACGTTACTTTCTAGGCGCAAGTTTGAGCTGCCAAAGCACCCTTTCCCATCTATTTTTCAAACAGAAACACTCAATGAAAGCTTTTAAAACATTTCCAACCAAGAGAATGTGAGCAATAATATTCAACTGTCAGTATTCTATAAGTTCACTACAATACTTTTCTTTTTTCCTGTTGGTTCCTTTTGGAAAAAGAAACAGGTTAGGCAACCTAACTGCCTCATATAAAATTCAGATGCCATTGCGTTATCCTTTCTGAAATGGCTTTCACTACTTTTATAGCCTGAGTTTTTAAAAGTTGGTGTTTATGATCTATTAAAAGGAAAGGCTTGCTTCATACTAAAACCTCCCCAGCCATTGAAATAATGGATACAGTGTTTGTGTGTGCATGTGACACTGAGGACTCTGGTTCTGTCTTTGTGTTTGTCTTCTTCCAGGGTTGATATACTAAGGGGAAAAAAAGCAAGTCTCCACTAATTTTCCCCCAGAATTATTGTAATTATAAAATTAATTTTAGAATATAATTTTTTTTACATATACAAAAAAACATATGCAATGTTTGTGAGTTATGAAGTTGTAATAAAACTGACCTGCCACCCAATCTGAAAAATAGAACACTATCAATATTACTGTACCTGTGTGTTTCTTTCCTGCCTGTCCCCAAAGAAGCACTTTCCTGAGGTTTGTTTAGTTCTATGCCATAGTCACAGTCACGTACTCCTAAACAACAAAATTAATTCCACTTGTCAGCTTTAGAAAAATGTTAGCATGCTATTTGGAATCTTCCATAATTTGCTTTTTTCATTCAAAATTTCATTTGTAAAATTCATCCATGTGGTGTACTATAACAGTTCAGAGCCACTCAAAGTGTGGTCCAAAGACTTGTGCTGGTTCACAACTTATCATTCAGAGATAAGTACAGAAATGGAGATAAGAGTTTAGAAACAGCCATAGAGCCTATTCTAGCTTCTTTTATTATTATGGTGGTTTGATGAACTGAAACAAGTCCAGCAAGGCTAAATTAGTATAAAATGCAACAAGGAAAGTAAGGGGGCGTGTAGAGTCAGGCTGGAAGGTAGTCAAGATCAGACCTAACAGGTCTTACAAGCAATGTTAAGGAATTTGGACTTTATCCGAGAGATAAAAGGAGACTGAAGGACTGTAAGTAGGAAAAATTGCAGACGCTACCAAATTTACATTTTTTGAAGACCATGTAATGTAACTGTAAAAGCAATGTAAAGAATGGCTTGGAAGGCAGTAATGATGGGGAGAAAGAGTTAGAAAACTGTAGTCTAAATGAAGATGATAGTAACTTGGATCTAAGGGTAGTACAATGCAGATGGAGAAAAATGGATGGATTTTAGAGACATAAGAAGTGTCATAGAATGTCCTTACTGAGTACGTACGTGTACAAGGGGTGAAAGAAAGGGACGAAGGTGAGTTTGGGACAAGCTGAATTTGAGATGCATGCTAGACAAGTGTAGATGTGTGTAGCAGTCATTTAAGTAGGAGAGACTGGTCTAGAAAAGGTTTCTTGATTCCTTAGTTTGGTGATATGCCTATAATTTGTATACATGTGGTTTCTAGATTATCTGCCGTGAAAATTATTCACACTTTATAAATAATAAGATTTATTTTGGTCATTACATAACTCAATGATAATATAAAGAGCAAATGAAAGTACATATGAAAGACAAGTTTTTTGCCTTCAAAGGAACTCGGGTAGTTTAGAGAAATTTAAACTAGTTAGTAAGAGGAAATCATCCCTACTCAGCAACTGCCTAATAGTCAGGTCTAACTACCTAATTGGGCCTTAAAACACTGTTAACCTGCTCTTGCATAAGAGAGGAATGAGTACAGTTTTAACTGTAATTTGGGGTTACCCATGCAGTCCAAACCCCTACCCTCACCCTACAGCAACTGTTATTCCATTGAGATTTGACTCTTATCAGTTGAAAAGGAAAATCTTCCCTTGAGATTAACAGAAATACAAAGGGTGATAGACTATGACCTCCATAATTTTTTTTTTTTTTTTTTGAGGGCAGTGTCACCGGCCCTCATATGTGGGATCCCAACCGGGGCTGCTGATGTCCCAAGCCAGCTCCTAACCATCGCACCACTCGGCTGACCCTATGACCTCTATAATTTATTAGTTTTAAACTTCTGACTATAATTCCAGAACATTTGGGGTGGGGATCATTAAAGTCACCACTATTTGAAAGCTAAACTTTGCCTCTATCTGCAAATTTTAACCATTATCACAAAAGAAAGTAAAGGCCTTGGGAACATTCATAACATATTAAGGAAGTAATGAAGATGGAGAAAAGCAGATGGAATATGTGTAGAACAAAACGATTTCATGAAAACTCATTAAGTTAATGTCCTGAATGATCTCTTTAGAGAAATGTAGTACTGTTTTCAATACACACAGCAAATTAAAACCAAACTAACATTCATAATAGCCAAAGAGTGGTAACAAGCCAAATGTCCATCAACAGATAAACAGATAAATAAAAGATGGTATATCCATACAATGGAATACTATTCAGTAATGAAAAGAAATGAAGTTCTATAAAAAGTTCCTAAGGCCGATCGAGTCACGCGTTAATTAGGAATTGCCTTGGGACTCCAGCTGAGAAGCACGGCCCCGGTTCAGATCCCTCATGAGGGCCGGTGATGCTGCGCCCTCTACAGGTAAGATGGTGAACAACAGCTCGACTTGGACCTGGGCTGCAGTGGGGCTGGCAGGCAATGGGAGCGAGCTTTCGAAAGCCACTGTGAGCAGCCATCTAATGGCTGGAGACTGAGCTGTCTCAGCCAGGAAGATCACAATGATCACAATACCAACATGGGCCAGTGAAGCGACGTCCTCCACAACTAGACTGAAGAACAAAAGGACAGCAACTTATCTGTTCCCCTTCCCCTATTCCCTAATGCTGTTCCCTTCCCCCAATTCCCCAATATTAAAAAAAAAAAAAGGCAAATGACTTGAACAGACATTTATCCAAAGAAGATACACAAATGTCCAGTAAGCATATGAAAAGATGCTCAACATTACTAACCATTAAGGACATGCAAATCAAAACTACAATTAGATACCACCTCACACCTATTAGGATACTACTATCAAAAAAAAACACAGAAAAAAACAAGTGCTGGCAAGGATATGGAGAAACTGGAACTCTTGTACACTGTTGGTGGGAATGTAAAATGGTACAGCTGCTGTGGAAAACAGTATGGCGGTTCCTCAAAAAATTAAAAATAGAATGACCATGGGCCGGCCGAATAGCGTGGTGGTTGAGCGCTGGCTTGGAAAGCCAGCAGCCCCGGTTCGGGTCCCACATATGAGGGCCAGTGACACTGCCCTCTACAGCTAAGATGGTGAACAACAGCTCCACCTGGAGCTGAGCTGCTGTGAGTCCCTGGGACGGCATAGCTGCAGCCCCAGCTGCAGTGGGCTGCCATAGGCTATAGTGAGTGGCCAGCAGCCAGCGTGAGTGGCTGGCAGCTGGTGTGAGCTGCCAAGAGCCACTGTGAGCAGCCGTCCAGAGGCCGGCGACTGATCTGCATCACCCAAGAAGAGCGCAATGATGATGCCAACATGGGCCAGTGAGGCAATGTCCTCCACAACTAGACTGAAGAACAAAAGGATAGCAACTTGTCTGTTCCTCTTCCCCAGTTCCCTAACGCTGTTCCCCTCCCCCAATTCCCCAATAAAATCTTAAAAAAACAAAACAAAACTGTTTAAACACAAACTAACAAAGTTTACTAACAAAAGTCCTTAGGAGATAAGAATTATTTGTTAAAGCTGTCAATTATTTTACATGTGCATAGGTTGGCTGTAAAAGTTAGAGTCCTATCTAATAACTGGATTTAGTAATAAGGAATTACTTCCTTCCAAGTTTACCTAAAGCATTCATTCACTAAATTTCCCTATGGGTAATTTTGAACCATGTGTTCAAAGAGTTCACAGGAATACAAGTAAGATGTGTAAACAAATAATCATAATACAAGATATACTGCATGTGGAAAGTGACAAATAAGGGTTATGGGAGTTCGAAGATAGGATTAGCCACTCGTGAATGATGGATGGTCAGTGAACATCTGATAGAAAGGATGACATCTAAACTTAGTGATGAATAAGTGGGCTTTAAAAAAACAACAACAAACAGGAGTGGAAGAGGAACACTGAAAAAACAAAAAGGGCAAAGTCTAGGATGTTGGAAAATACTGAGCATGTTTCGGGAACACTGAATGGCTTCATTTTTAGAGTGTAAGATCAGAAAGGTAGACTAGGGTCAGATCTGTAGAATCTTGCATATTAATCTAAACAGCAGAGGATGCTGATGAACTGAAGCAGGGCAATGACATGATCCTATTTACTTTAGAAAAATAAATCTATGTAGAATGAACTGAAAGAGAAAGTAGAGAGAGTCCTGATAGAAAATTATTACAGTATTCCAGGACAGATAAATAAGAGCCACAAATAGGGGCCTTGGCAGTAGAAATGGAAAGGGTGGGCAGGGGAGATGGAAGGGAATTACATTAAAGAAGTAGAATCAATAAGCCTTAGCAACTAAGGATGTGGGAGTAGGAAGGCTCCAGTCTAGGCGATGGGGAAACAGTGGTACCAATGACAGAAAAATATGTCAGAAAGAAGTTCTGGTTGTTTGGGAGAAGTAAAGAAGAGGTGAGGTGAGGAATATGATAAATTTGGTTTCAGAGTTGACAAATATGATCTTTAAGTGGTTAGAAATGTGGCACCATGGATGAACAGAGGGGTCTAGATTTTATAAATATAGACACAAGAAACCAAGTTTTCCTCACATAGCGTGGTTTGATGCTTTAAGAGTGAATAAAATTGCCAACAAAAAGAAGTATTAATAAAATTAATT
The DNA here is from genome assembly GCA_033961575.1 of Aselliscus stoliczkanus. NCBI lineage: Eukaryota > Metazoa > Chordata > Mammalia > Chiroptera > Hipposideridae > Aselliscus > Aselliscus stoliczkanus. The sequence goes on from CM066736.1 coordinate 123,258,845, forward strand.
TGGGGCCGGCCGAGTGGCGCATTGGTTAAGCGCTGGTTTTGGGATGCCAGCGGCCCCGGTTCGGATCCCACATGAGGGCCAGTGACACTGCCCTCTACAGCTAACAGCAGCTCCACCTGGAGCTGGGCTGTGCGAGCCCCGGTGATGGTGTGGGCTGCAGCCCCTGCTGCAGTGGGCTGCCATAGGCTACAGTGAGTGGCCCGCAGCCAGCGTGAGTGGCTGGCAGCCAAGCGTGAGCTGCCAATAGCCGCGATGAGCGACATCCAGAGGCCAGCGACAGATCTGCCTCATCCGGGAAAAGCGCAATGACGATACCAACAGTGAAGCAACATCCTCCGCAACTAAACTGAAGAACGAGAAGATGGCAACTTGTCTGTTCCCCTTCCCCGATTCCCCAACGCTGTTCCCCTCCACCAATTCCCCAATAAAAAAAAAAATAAAAAAAAAAAATAAAATAAAATAAAATTAATTTGAACTACTTTATATATGATGCTTGCTATGGTTCATTCAATTTAGTCCATACTACAAATATTCAGAAATGTCTAATTATTCAGAGCTCTCAGATTTTACCCTAGCCTAAACCAGAGACAAAGGTAAGGAGGTCAGCTATAAAATAAATCTGTTCCACAGAAATATTATAATCTTATACCACTGATGTATCTAAAATGTCTTCCAAAGAGTTCAAATACCAGATAGTCCACGTTGCTGAAAAGGTTTAGATGTAATTGTTTATTTTTAGACTAGAAATGTTTCCAAGGTCACACATAAAGGCAGAACTTAGAATTTCGTACTGTCTGACATGCCAGTTTAGTATTCAATTAAATAAATTACCTACTATATATGCATTATGTACTATCATAACATATAGACCTAAGCAATCTATGCATATTCTCATTTGTTATTAACCAGCTAAAAGTAAGGCACCAAGAGACTGAGTCATGAGTAATGTTAGAGGTGGGCCTAGAACCTATGTCTCCCACCTCTCTGTCCACCATTCTTCCCCACCACCCAAGGGTCCAAGTGTGGTGTCCTTTTATTCTAAACTCCTGTACCTTCACAGTCTGTAAGAATAATTATACAGCTATTAAAATAGATTGTTTTAGCTTTCTACTTAGGAAGAAGCTAAAGCAATGAAACTATTTTATGGACAACTTCCAAGCCCTTGACCTACAAAAGCTCTTCACTATCACAATACAAGAGATGTGGATCTGATTACCATTCCTAGACTCTCACTTTTGGCTAAGGAAATGCTACTGCAGAGGCACAGAGTGAGTCTGAGAGAAGTTTGAGGAAAAATTTGCCCACTCAAAAAGCAACCCCTTTGAATGACCAATGAGGTTTGATGACAGACTCACTCCAAAAAAGAAAATAATTATAAAACAAGGATTAAACAGAATACATATATGCCCAGAAACCTTTACTCAAACCATATCTAGGAAGAACAAAAGCAGCATAACAATTATGTAACTGGCATACAAAATTTAAGATTTTTATTACTTCGCCAAGCCAGACGAACTCTCCAAGTAGGCAGTAACAAAATAGCAAGCCTTTCCTTTTCATTTAAAAAGCCTCACTGCCTTTACGGAGTTCACATTCACAAGGACAAGTGTCATCCTCTTGCTGGAGCATTCTGCATTATCAGGGGGCCAGAAATCTGAGCTGCTTCTCCAGCAGGTTATCTCAACAAACTTGGGTGTGCTCGCTGTCCTAATCCTGGGACGGTGGCCTCCCATAAATTCTTTCAAAGAAGGGGAAGGATAAAGAGCTGTCTCTTTCACATCATGCTACATATCAGCAGGAAAGAAGGTTAACTGTTAGACTCCCTAACAGATGATCGCTGTCAATGTCTCCAAAAGGTGGACCTGACACCAACACAGGCCTCTGGGGAAATGGAAAGCTAAACCTGGCTGTAAATTAGGTCAACTTTGTTACTACTCAATTGTACCAAGGTAGATGAAAACCTAAGGCTTACTCATCCCGAAGCTACTCAAGACTCCAAATCCCAGGCTAAGGACCCAAGGCCCTGGGCACTAGATCCAGCTCCACCCATCTAGAGGAACGGGGTTATATACTCCGGGTACAAGCAATCCTCTCCTTACTCCACGTAGGACCCGGACTGGGGCAAAGCCAGGTCGTAGGCACCACTCAACCACTGCAGATCTAAACAAGCACCCTAGGGCCGCTGTCACCACCCAGAAGTAGAGCAGATGCCCCCAGGCTTTAGCTCAGAGAAGCCGGCATTGTTTATGCTCTTTCATCACCTTAGCCTCTGATAGGCCAGGAAAGTCCCCTGCACTGTCCACTAGGACTTCCGGCATAGGCACGGGGATCCTTGACCCTCACCCGCAGGTTGACACTTACGCTCCCTGAGCAGGGAGAGGTCGCGGGCCCTAAGGTCCGAGCAGAATCAGCAGGAATACCGGGCAGGCGGCAGCATTGGTGCGGCGGGCCGCTGGGAAACGCCTCCTCCGGGGGCGGGGCAAAGGGCGCACAGTCAGAGTGCCCGCCCCACCTTGGTCCCCCGCCCCGCACACGCTGGAGGCTTAAAGGCGCCGCAGCCCTTCGCCCAGAGGTCTGCAGGGCTCAGGATGCTCCTTCCGCCCACAGGGTTTCCAAGGAAAGAGGCAAAGGAAGGGCCAAGTATTCTACCGCAGTTGGGTGGACCTTTTTTTGGTGGCAACACACAGGAACAAAGGAAATGACTAGTTCCTACTATCACAATCCTGATCCCTCCTCCAGGAGTGAAAAAAATTGCTGCCGGAAAATGGTCAAAGCATCAGGATAAATATATAGCCCCCATTATGTAAGCTGCTTGCTTCATTAACTTGAGCAGTGTTCTTCAAATGGCAACTCAAAGGCCCAGAAAAGAATCTGGCGTCCCGTACTGCTTCACCCCACCCTTTCACTGACTCCCTTCTCTTCTCTACAACAAGAGGAATCCCAAACAGTAGTAAGACGAGTTGGAAGGTAACAGGAGGCAAAACAGAAAAATAACATTCTCCTTTGTGTGAGTAAAATGTGATCTTTCAAAATTTGGCCAAGAATTCACTGTAAGTTGATGCAGATAAAGAAATATTGCATGTAAATACAATTGTGATGCACAATCACCTAATTTAATATTGAGTTCTTGAGAAAATTGTAGGAGAAATCGGATTAATATCGCAGGGAGTTAAGTAGTAATCTCTCAGTTCTCCATAGGTTATCAATGAGTTTTAATTTTTTTTCCATAGGAGGAATTTTTCCTCAATCTCAGCTTACAAGATTTGACTGCATTTTGTGTTTCCTTCATATGTAGGAAAGAGATTTATGTGTTTTTCAAGTCTGTATTCCTCCAATTACGCTAGGTGAAAAAACACACCTTACTAAGCCTTAAATCACCACCAGATCAGCATGGGACTCAATTTAGTGACGCTCAAGACCATTTATAAGTGCCCTAACATTTTCCATCTTGACTAGGGGTTCAAGTACAAATTTAGATTCCAAATGACAGGCATGAAGAGCAGACCCAGGTTACCTTCGTTCAGAAGGTCTTAAAGAATTCAAGGCTAAGTAAATGATACTCTTGATTGAGGTAAATACGATATTCTTTTATTATATCCCCATCAAGTTTATCATACTATTCTGAGGGTAATAATCGTTTGCAGGTCAGCCTTTCCGTTAGATTGTGAGCATCTCAAGGGCAAGGGCTGGAATGTATCTTTTTTTTTTTTTAGCTGAGCCATCTGCCACCTGTTGGCAGCTCAACGGCAACTCAGCTTGGGCTGGCATCGAACCGCCGTTGCTCAGAGCTCAACTCATACTCTTGAACAAGCTCTTAACCAACTGAACCACTCGGCCGGCCCTGGTATGTATCTTAATCATCTATTTCTTTCAGTGTGATCGGAAATAAATACTCAATAAGTATTTATCACAAAAAGTATGACCAATACTCTATTCAACACAGGAATCCAGATATCCTCAATAAGTACAGTATAGTGCACACACACAAATGGATAATACCCACTGCAGTGCTTATTAGAAAATTAAAAATTTAGAGAAAAAAATCCACTGATTGTTACAGCTCAGTCTCTGACATCAGAGCTCAAGATTATTATTACAGGGATTTCTATCTTTTGTCCCAAATGCACAGACATTTTATGTAAACATTCCTGAACAACCCTTAGATTCTATGTTACCAAATATCACAGTCCAAATACAGCTCAAAGTTTGGTTATTGCTTCCTTTTCTTTACTATAGCATGAAAAGATTAAACTGGACATGTAAAATCTTCATAATTCAACCAATTACCAGGAGTAACATTCTCTTTAATGTGGTAAAGTAGAAACTGTTTAGGAAATGATTTAGTAAATATTATCTATGCACATGAGTAAAAAATGGAAGAGAACATGGGACAATTATAACAATTCATGTATCAGGAAGGTGGCATTTCTTGTGCTTTAAAAAAATAAATAAATAAATAAAATCGTGGGGGCCAGCCGAGTGGCGCCTTGGTTAAGAGCTGGTTTTGGGATGCCAGCAGCCCCGGTTCGGATCCCACATATGAGGGCCAGTGACACTGCCCTCTACAGCTAACAACAGCTCCACCTGGAGCTGGGCTGTGCGAGCCCCGTCAATGGTGTAGGCTGTAGCCCCTGCTGCAATGGGTTGCCATAGGCTACAGTGAGTGGCCGGCAGCCAGCGTGAGCTGCCAATAGCCGCGGTGAGCGACATCCAGAGGCCGGCAACTGATCTGCCTCATCCGGGAAGAACAGAATGACGATACCAACATGGGCCAGTGAAGCAACATCCTCTGCAACTAGACTGAAGAACAAAAAGACAGCAACTTATCTGTTCCCCTCTCCCAACTCCCCAATAAAATCTTAAAAAAAAAAAAAAAAAATCTTGGGCCGGCGGAGTGGCGCGGTGATTAAGCGCTGGCCTGGGAAGCCAGCGGCCCTGGTTTGGGTCCCACATATGAAGGCCAGTGACACTGCCCTCCCCCAACCCCCCAAAAAAAGAAAATCTTCACTGTAATGTTTTTTTCTGCAACAAATTAAACATAAGAGAAATATTTAGTGCACACCTTACCAGTGACGGAAAAGGAAGTTTTAGGCATTAACTAGAATTCTTTATTAGATCATATTCAATGACGGAAATAAGCCAAGTTAGTGATTAAGAGCATGGACTCTGGAGCTAGAATGCTTAGTTCAAATCCTTATTGTGCCATTTATTACCTATGTGGCTTTGGACAAATCCTACCTCTCTGTGCTTCTGTTTTCTATTTGTAAAATGGGAAAAATACTACCTATTTCACTGGGTTATTAGGAGAATTAAATGACTTAAGTTTATTACATTTGTATAGTGCTTAGAACAGTGCCTAAAATAAAGTGCTATGTCTAAGTATTTGGTAAATAAAATAAACAATGTTCAACAAATATTTATTGTCTAGCTTTTCTATCAAATTCCTTTTAAAAATAAAAAGCAAATATATAGCTATCTCCAACTGGCTGTTCCTAGCTCCCGTGTTCTAGTTTAAGAAGGAGTTAAAGAGGATCAGAAGGGAGAGGAGAGAGTCCTTGAGCTTTTTAGTCAGGTTTACTGAGGTATAACTTACATACAGCAAAATTCACTGTTTAGTACACAGTTCTATGAGTTTTGACAAACTGTGTATCCATCACCACAATCAAGAACATCTCCATTAGTCAACTACATGGTGATGGAAGGAAAACTGACTCTGGGTGGTGAACACATAATGCAATATACAGATGATGTATTATAGAACTGTACACCTGAAACCTAGGTAGTTTTGTTGACCATTGCCACCCCAATAAATTAAAAACAAAACAAAACACAACATCTCCATTATCCAAAAATTCCCTTTTGTTCCTTTGTAGTCAATCTCTCCCACTGGCAAACACTGATCAGTATTCTGTTGGTTTAGTTTTGCCTTTTCCACAATGTCATATAAAAAGAATCATTCTTGGGCCGGCCGAGTGGCGCAGTCGTTAAGTGCTGGCTTGGGAAGCCTGTGGCCCGGTTCAGGTCCCACATTTGAGGGCCAGTGACACTGCCCTCAAAAAAAAGAATCATTCAGTGTCCAAACTTTTGAGTCTGGCTTTTTTCATGTAGTATAGTACAACTGAGATCACCCATGTTATCACACAAATCAGTAGTCTGTTTCATTTTATTGCTGAATAGTATTCCATTGTATGATCCAACACATTTTGTTCATTAATTTTCCAGTTGAAGGACATGTGGGTTGTTTCCAGTTTTTAGCAATTATGAAAATAATGCAGAAGATTTTTATATGAACACAAGTTTTCATTTCTCTTGGGTAAATACCCAGGAGTGGGAATGCTGGGTGGGATGGTTAAGTGTATGTTTAATTTTATATGTAACTGCCAAACTGTTTTTCCGTAGTGGCTATATGAACCATTTTGCACTCCTCCTCCACTAGTAATGTATGAGTTCAAGTGTAACTAGATTATTACTCTTGGGTTGTCAGAAAAGTCATGACGCATTTTTTTGTTTTTCATTGCAAAACTGCGCCATGACTTTTCCGACAACCCCAATAGTAATTTGCAGTATGGATCTGTATTTTTATACTATGAATTAAAGCCAGTTCTTTCTGCTATCTGGTATGAATGGTTTGTAATGTACTCTTCAATTTACAAAACCAGTCATCGCTCATTTGGTATGAATCGTAGATATGAGCTGCCAATAGCTGTGGTGAGCGACCATCCAGAGGCCCAAGGCCGGCGACCAATCTGCCTCATCCGGGAAGAGCGCAATGATGATACCAACATGGACCAGTGAAGCAACGTCCTCCGCAACTAGACTGAAGAACAAAAAGACAGCAACTTATCTGTTCCCCTTCCCCGATTCCCCAATGCTGTTCCCCTCCCCCAATTCCCCAATAAAATCTTTAAAAAAACAACAACAAAAAAAACCCCATCTTTATCAAAAGTGTAATTTTCTTGATTGGGAAGCAAAAGGAAGCTTACAAGAAAATATTTAGAAACTTATATAGGATCTTGAAGTTTTGTACATTGGTGGTAGGTATGTAAATTGGAAAATACTTGATATTAACAACCTATTCCCAAAAGAACCGAAAACATATGTCCACATAAAACTTGGACATAAATGTTAACAGCAGCATTATTCAGAATAGCCTCAAAGTGAAAACAACCCCAAAATCCATCAACTGATTAATGGTTAAACAAAATGTGGTACATCCATATAATGAATATCATTCATCCATAAAAACGAACAAAGATACTGATATATGCTACAACATGGGTTAACCTTCAAATCATTATGCTAAGTAAAAGAAGCCAGACACAAAAGGCCGTTGTATGAAATGCCCCGGTGAGGCAAATCAACATAGACAGAAAACAGAGTAGTGGTTGCCAGGGCCTGGGGAGGGAAAGGAGAGAGAGGCAGAGAAAAGGAGAGTGGGGAGTAACTGCTATGAAGTCTCTTTTGGGGTGATAGAAATGTTCTCAAATTAGACAGTGGTGATGACTGCACAACTTTGTGAATACGTTAAAAGACCATTGAATTGTATGTGTACTTTAAAGGATAAATTTTATGGCATGTGAATTATATCTCAATTAAAAAACCCACTGATAGGAGAATGAATAAACAAGCTGTGGTATATTCTCAGAGAAGATATTATACAGCAGTGAAAACAAATGTAGACAGCTATTAGCAAAAAAAAAAGAAGAAGACAAGGAAAAAGAAATCTCACAAACCATGCTGAGAGAAAAACAGCCAGTTACTGAAGGACATATGGTAGGATTATACAAACTCAAATAATATACTGTTTAGGGACGCATACATTTGTGGTTAAAATAAAAGGAAAAGTACAAGGAGGATACACTGAAACCTCAGCAGAGTAGAGAACGCACAGAATATAACTCAGGATGCAGTCAAGGAGGGTTGCACAGGATATTGGTAATGCTTTTCTTAAATTGGGTGCTATGAACATGGGTGTTTCCTTTTTAAATTTAAAACATAAATAATTTATTATTTTAAAAAGTATTAAATATTCTATGAGTTTAAAAATGAAACAACAGGGCCAGCCGAGTGGCGCGGCAGTTAAGCGCTGGCTTGGGAAGACAGCGGCCCCGGTTCGGGTCCCACTTGTGAGGGCCAGTGACACTGCCCCTCAAAAAAAAAAAAAAAAATGAAACAACAAAAAAAAGCTCTACCTCTAGCTTGCACCCTCCACAACTAAGATGACTTGGAGCAGCTGATGGGTCCTGGAAAGACACAGTGTTCCCCTTTGCCAATTCCCAACACTGTTCCCCTCCCCCATTCCCAAATACAAAAAAACTCTAAAAATAATAATAGTAATAAATAAATAAAATAAAAAAGTTACATACTATTGGGTTAAAGCAGAAGTGTAGGAAAGCACGTTTTTTTGTTTTTTGTTTTTAAAGAGAGAAGTACTGGGCTGGAAAGAAGAAAATTTACATCCCCAAATGCCTACTCTGCCATTATTAACTAGCTGTGAAACCTCAGGGAAGTCATTTAATCTTTGGGGGCTGTAGTGTTCTCATGCATAAAACAAGGAGTTTGTACTAACAACTCTCCCACCTCTAAAATTTTATGAAACATTACTCCACGACAACTATTTATGTATAATAAACATGCTTGCAATTCCAAGATCTTCAGAGCTAAGATATCTGCAGCTAAACGTTTGAAAAATGCTCTGCTTCAATGGTAAAAATCTCAAAGCCCCATTCTCATTGGCCCTTGGTTAAATTACTATAAAGAAATAGTTTGCTTTATGCCAGGATCACAGAGGTAGTGATAAGCCACACCCATAGTTTGCATACATATGGTTTCTACCATCATTTTTCTTTTTCAGGCACTCCTAACCCTGGTAGAATATATTTTGTCCCCAGGTCAAAAAGTAGGGATTCACAAAAGTCACTCAAAAAGCAAATTTTTAATTATTAGCCACTTATGCCTGCCAAAGAAATATGATAAAAAGTAAAAAACACTAATTCAAGAAGTGAGAAATATGAACTGTACTCTTTTTCCAAACACATAGCACTGAGAAGAAGAGTTTCTATTTAGTCACAGCTAGCACAATTTATGGCAACAAGTAGTCAGTATCAACATTCAGAGCAGGCTTTCCTAGGACCTATACTCATGGTGCTACACTCGGCTGAACATTCTACTGTCAACCATCACTGAAAAGGGATTTAAAAGTGATATATTAAAAGCTTGGGGCAGATGGTTTCACTGGAGAATTCTACCTAACATTTGAGGAATTAACACCAATCCTCTTGAAATTCTTCTAAAAAATCGAAGAGGGGACACTTCCAAGCTCATTCTGAGGCCAGTATTACCCTGATACCAAATCCAGACAAGGACACTACAAGAAAACCACAGACCAATATTACTGATAAATATTGGTGTAAAAATCCTCAACAAAATATTAGCAAACCCAATCCAACAGCGTATTAAAAGGATTATATATCATAACCAAGTGGGATTTATTCCTGGAATGCAAGGATGGCTTAACATACCATAATTAACCAATGTAGTATATTGTATCATTGTCCTTCATTAAAAGAATGAAGGAAAAACCCATATGATCATCTCAACTGATGCAGTAAAAAGAATTTGACAAGATTTAACATCCTCCATGATTAAAACAAAAAAAAAAAATAAACAAACTAGGAATAGAAATACCTCAACATACTAAAGGCCATTTATGAAAAGCTCAAGCTAACACCATACTCAATGGAGAAAGACTGAAAGCTTTTTCTCTAAGATTAGAAACAAGACAAGGATGCTATTCGTGCTAGCCATTCCTATTTAATACAGTAATGGAAGTCACAGAGCAATTAGGAAGAAAAAGAAATAAAAGGCATCTAAACTGGAATGGAAGAAATCAAATTATCTTTGTTTACAGGTGATATAATCTCATATGTAGAGAACCCTAGAGATTCCACAGAAGAAAACTGTTAGGATAGGGCCAGCTGAGTGGCTCAGTTGGTTAAGAGTTGGCTTAGAGTGCGAGCTCTGAACAACAGCACTGCCAGTTTGATTCCTACATGGGCCAGTGAATCTGCACCCTAACTGAGCTGTCACTGAACTGCCCACAGGTGGCAGGATGTGGCTCAGCTGGTGTAACAAGACTGCCTGTTTGATGGTGGGCTATGCCCACCCGAAACTAAGACTGAACTTGGCACCTTGAGCTGAGCTGCCGCCCAGATGGCTCAGCGGATAGAGCATGTGCTCTTTACAACAAGGCTGCCGGGTTCGACTTCCGCATGGCATGGTGGCTACACTCACCTGCAACTAAGATTGAACACAGCACTTTGAGCTTAGAGGCCATGAGCTGCGATGGGAAGCCAGATAGCGACTGGTGCCCTCCACAATGAAGACTGAAGAACAGCAACTTAGCTGTTCCCCTCCCCCAATTTCCCAATAACATCTTTAAAAATAAAACAAAACAAAAAACAACGGGGTACTGAAATTAAGATAAATAGACCATTGGAATAAATTAGAAAAATCAGAAATATACTCTCACATGCAGGGTCAAATGATCTTTGACAAGGGTACGAAGACCTCTCAGTGGGGAAAGGACAGTCTTTTCAACAAATGGTGTTGGGAAAACAGACATTGGAATGGGCAATGATTTCTTAACTACAATGCCAAAAGAACAGGCAACAAAAGCAAAAACAAACAAATAAATAAATGAGACTACATCAAACTTAAAAACTTTTGTGCATCAAAGGACACAACAGGAAACCTACAGAATTGAAGAAAATATTTGCAAACCATGTGTCTGATAAGGGGTTAATATCCAGAAAATATAAAGAACTCCTATAACAACAAAACCCCAAATGAAAGAAATGGGCAAAAGAGTTTATTTTTTCAAAAATTATACAGTCCTCCACAACTAGACTGACAAGTTGCTGTTTCCCTTCCCCGATTCCCCAACGTTGTTCCCCTCCCCAAATTCCCCAATAAAACCTTTAAAACAAACAAAAAAAGTTATATACAAAGTCAAGAAGCACATGAAAAAATATTCAACATCGCTGATCATCAGAGAAAGTCAAGTCAAAACCACAATGAGATATCACCTCACACCCATTAGGGATGTTTACTATCAAACCCTCCCCCCAAAACAACAACAACAAAACAAACAAACAAAATAACTGTTGGCAAGAATGTAGAGAACCTGGACCCCTGGGCACTGTTGGTGGGATTGAAAATGGTGCAACTTCTATAGTAAACAGTATGGAAGTTGCTCAAAAAATCAAAAATAGAATACCATATTTTCATATGATCCAGCAACTCCACTTCTGAGTGTATATATATATACCCAAAAGAATCGAAAGCTGGATCTCAAAGAGATTTGTACACCCATGTTCAAAGCAGCATTATTCACAACAGCCAAGAGGTAGAAGAAACTCAAATGTCCATCAAAGGATGAATGGATAAACAAAATGTGGTACATACATACAATGGAATATTAATCTTAAAATTGAAAGAAATCCTGTTATGCTACAATATGGATGAACTTTGAGGACATTAAGCTAAGTGAGAGAGCCAGTCACAAAAAAACAAATAGTATGATTCCATTTATATGGGATATCAAAACTAGTAAAATTCATAGAAACAGAAAGTAGAATGCTGGTTATCTGGGGCTGGGGGAAGGGAGAAATAGGGAGCTATTTAATGAATAGAGTTTCAGATTTACAAGATGAAAAAGTTATGGAGAAGTTTCACAACAATGTGAATGCACTTAATCATCCTAAGTTTCAGACTTCTGGCCTCCAGAACTCTGAGAATAAATTTCAGTTGTTTTAAGCTATCAAATTTGTGGTAATTTGTTACAGCAGCCATGGAATACTAATACAACATTGTACATGTTTGAGAGCACACAAAAGTTTTCTGGAAGGATCCACAAAAAACTGTTAACAATGGCTATTTCTAAGAAGTATGTCTAAGGGGTTGGCTAAAGAACTATTACTTTTCACTTTAATACCTAGCCATGCCTTCTTTTTTTATATACAATCTTAAAATTTTTTATCACAATATTTTTAAAAGCTCTAAAAATTTAAAATTCCAGTTTGGAATCTTGAAGCTGGTTCTGTTTATATTCATCCCATATAATAAGCCTCATTTCCCCCCCCTTAACATTTTTTGGTCATCATATCTCCTTTGAAAGAAGGAACTGAGTCTTATTTATTATCCCAGCATCTAGCAGAGGGATTTGCACTCTAGTTTATCATTCCTAAAATGACACAATTCCATCAAATCATAGAAGTCATAAATATTCAATAAATGAGTTTCTTAAGTTGTTCATAAATAAAATTTTGCATGTTGAATGTGTATGTGAAATGTGTCAGGAAAACACCTTATATTTAAATGGAATTCTGAAGTAAATCTTTTTTCAAAGTGAAAAACTGCTGAATGATAGGTGTTGAAATTTTATAAGATTTTTGCCACTGTTTTCTTAGTTACTTTTTGATTATAAAATCCATTAAAAGAGGGTAATTTTAATTTTAGAATCTTTCACTCTGGCAAAGCCGTGGCAGTCAAACAGATGCTTGCAATAAATCTTATTGTAGAGAGCTCTAGTCAAGATTAAATTCAATCTAAATCTGTCATGTTGGGCTCTGGAGTTAGACAGATCTGAATTCTAAAACTTGCTCTGTGACACATTAGTTCAGCCTCAGTTTCATCATTCATCATCACAGTACAATCTTCATGTGGTTCCTTATTTAACCCAGTTCGAAAGCATTATGTGCCAGACACTATTATAAGCACTTCACATGTACTAATTCATTTAATTCTCTGAACTCTAAGTTGATATTATCATTTTACAGAAAAAGAAACTGAGGCATAGAGGTTAAGTAACTTGCCTAAGGTAACTCAACTAATTATTGTTGTGAAGATTAAATGGGGTTTTGCCTCCCCCAATTCCCCAATAAAATCTTTAAAAAATAAAAAACAAAAGATTTTTATTGGGGAATTGGGAGAGGGTAAAGCACAGGCGAATCGGGGAAGGGGAACAGACAAGTTGCTGTCCTTTGTTTTTCAGTGTAGTTGTGGAGGATGTCGCTTCACTGGCCCATGTTGGGTGTTATCACTGCGCTCTTCCTGGGTGAGGCAGATAGGTTGCTGGCCATTGGATGACTGCTCAAGGTAGCTTTCACCGGCTGCCATCAGCTCACTCTGGCTGCTAGCCACTCACAGTAGCTCACGGCAGCCCACTGCGGCCCCACTGCAGTCTATACCGTCGCCAATGACTTACAGCAGCCCAGCTCCAGGTGGAACTGTTGTTCACCATCTTAGCTGTAGAGGGCACTGCGTCCTGGCCCTCATATGCGGGATCTGAACCACTGCCCTGCTGCTCAGAGCTGGTGCCCCAAGCCAACTCAACCAATGCACCACTGGGCCAGCCCAGGAATGAGATGTTTTAGATAGCCCAGTTTGCCAGATATCAGAGATTTATCCCTGAAACACCAATTATTTATTTTTTCATACTGATCGAAGAAAATATATAAGTCTCTTAGTCTTAAACAAAATATACTAATAATTATTTCAACTTTTCAGGGTAATCCAGTTGAGTAATCAATGCAGCAACACCCTCAAGATCTATGGCCACAGACGTATGAGAGACTCTTGCACCAAACTAAATGGTTCCAATGTGGCTTTTTGAATTTTAATGTTTTTTTACTTTGTAACTTTCCTTCCTCAACCTTTGTGATCAAGATAGCACCTCTATAATAGTTAGCTTGTAGTAGTGCCACCTTTCTAATTTTAGCCTTTATTTAAAAAACCAAGCACTATTGTGCATAAAATTGTGCATAAATTGGGGGTAAGATCTACTTGAGGGAAAGACTTTTTTGGTTAATTTCCTGGCAGTTGACTTTCAGATAAATAAAATGCTACTTTAAGTCTTATGATTGAAAAAAGAAAAAAAGACATCCACATTAAACAAATGAATTGCATTTCAAGAAATGCTTGAGACAACTTAACTTTTTCTCGTCTTTACAGGAAGTATCTAAAAGTCACTAACAAACTTCTAAGAAATACAATCAAGATATCAAAAAAGTAGGTTTCTTATCTCAGTAAAACACCATAAATCATGTTTGAAGAGACACAAGGTCACCATAGCTTATCTGACATCATATCTATGCCAAAAATGTATGGCCATTCAAACAGTCAGAATTTATGCTTTGAATGCATCTCTAAAGAAACATCATATTCCAGCAAACAAACAACTATCCCAGGATAAAAACAACTATTTACCAAGTCATGGAAAACAATATTTTCTATGGCACTTAAAAAGTATTATCAGGAGAAAAAAGTTAGATCTCAATAAAAAAGTAAGTTACAAAAAGGACTTTTGTTTGGGACATAAGTTTCCTATGAAAGTTGGAGGGAACTGTATGAATTCATGTTTAGCTGAATATAAACACAGGTGGAAAGACATAGAAACAACTCTATGTATGTGCATATACATGGGTTGGCATGCATACATATATCATCCAGCTCTGTCTACTATGGGGGGCCTGGAACAATGAGCACACCGAGAACCCAGATCTTGGTTTCTATGAACCACTGTCCACAAAAGCAACCAGGTCTCCTTGGAAAAATGGCTGATTTTAGGGTTGAGGCAAGGAAAACATAAGATGAGCCTGGAGCATCTGTAATACCAGAAATGCTCAAAAAGAAAAAAAGAATGGGGGAGTATCAAAGAAGCATAGGAGCCAACCTGAAAGAGCTCCCACTAGTCAAAGCTGGAACAATTTGAGGAAATAAATAAATAACATAGACTCAGACTATAACTCAAAGTACAAAATAGATATACATACTAAAATAGATAACTGGTTGAATAAAGAAATACATGGGGCAAGAAGAGACAAATTTTCTTTACAAAATTCCAAATAATATATGTAGATACTCTTCCCCCCAGGAAGTGGAACTTAAGCCCTCCACCCAAATTGAGGGTGGACTAGATTTAGTGACTCACTTCCAAAGAATAGGTATAAAAAAGGAAAAATAGTAATATTACTACTTAACTTGGTAAACATTACCTTAACCAAGTGATCAAGGTTATCATCAGTGATATCTTGTGGGTGTCACATATTCCCTGATAAGAAATGATGGTATTCTGCAGTATTCTTTCCCGAAAACACATAACCCTTGTCTAGTAATGAGAAAAACATCAGACAAACCCCAAAAAAGGGATGTTCTATAAAATTAATGGCTACGTACTCCACAAAATTGTCAAGGTCATGAAGACAAGGAAAGAATGAGAAACTATCAAAGACCAGAGAAGACTAAGAGAGATGACAACTAAATGTAATCCCTAGATTGGATCCTGAAACAGAAAGGCAATATGAATAGAAAAACTATAGAAATCCAAATGAAATCTGGAGTTGAGTTAAAAGTAATGCATCAATGTTGGTTTCTTACTTCTGACAAATGTACCATGTAAGATGTTAACAATAAGAGAAACTGGGTGAGAGATACACAGAAATTCTATGTATCAACTTTGTAAGTTTTCTGTAAATCTAAAACTATTACAAAATAAATAGTTCATTTAAAAAGTTTCCTCTTGGGCCGGCCGAGTGGTTAAGCGCTGGCTTGGGAAGCCAGTAGCCCCGGTTCGGGTCCCACATATGAGGGTCAGTGACACTGCCCTCAAAAAAACAAAACAAACAAACAAACAAAAGTTTCCTATTAAAAAAAAACAAAACCCTATCATTTCTCTTTTGAAAAGTCAAGGTCATGAAGAGGGTACACTAAACACCTACTAGAATGGCCAAAATTAAAAAAAAAAAATGCTGACAAAATGAGGAGCAAAAGGAACTCTGTTATTGTTAGTGAAGACGCAAAATGGTACAGCCACTTTGGAAGAAAGTTTGGCAGTTTCTTA
The DNA here is from genome assembly GCA_033961575.1 of Aselliscus stoliczkanus. Classification (NCBI taxonomy): domain Eukaryota; kingdom Metazoa; phylum Chordata; class Mammalia; order Chiroptera; family Hipposideridae; genus Aselliscus; species Aselliscus stoliczkanus. The sequence continues at coordinate 123,274,746 of CM066736.1, forward strand.
CAAAGCTAAATACTATTTGAACCATAGGATCCAACAATCACACACCTAGGTATTTACCCAAATTAACTGAAATTTATGTGCATACAAAAACCTGTACACAAATCTGTATAGTAGCGTCGTTCATAATTGTCAAAAACTGGAAGTGTCCAAGGTATCCTTCAATAGGTGAATGGATAAAGAATCTGTGACACATCCATACAATGGAATATTATTCAGCAATAAAAATGAGCTGTCAAGCCATGAAAAGACATGGAAGAACCTTAAAAAGATATTGCTAAATGAAAGAAGCCAGTCTGAAAAGGGTATATATTGTATGATTGCAATTATATGACATTCTGGAAAAGGCAAAGCTATGAACAATAAAATGATCAGTGGTTGCTAGGAATGGGGGTGAAAGGAAAGGACAAATACGTGAAATACAGGGAATTTTTAGAGCAGTTAAACTATTCTCATGATATTGTAATGGTAAAGAAATGATATTATCAATTTATCAAAACCTACAGAACTTAACGACATAAAGAATTAACTTCAATGTATGCTCATTTTAAAATTAGGAGGTTCCTATTTTTAAATTTAGGAGGTTGGGGGATCTCGGAAAATGCAAACTGTGACAAAAGAATTTAAGTGTATTACAAATGAAACAACCTTGCTTGGGAGTGTATGTGGGGAGAGGGTAGGTGCTGACCTAGGTAATTTCAGAAATGAATGGAGTCTTGTAAGATTAAAGGCAAAAGGAATTGCACAAAAGCACTGTACTCTAGTTGATAAAGTTGTTTCCCATAGAGGTATGGGTTAACAATTCACAGACAGAAAAAAAAAAGAAAAAAAATCTGTGCTCTGCTTTCATTTCTGTGAGGGAATCAGGCAATACACAAGCAAACAATAAATGACCTATCAGAGAGCAATAAATGTTGTGAAGTAAATAAAAATGAAAAATAAGGTAGAAGTGATCAAGAGAGCTACTCTAACTGAAAGCTTAGAAAATCCTTCTTTAAGGAGATGACATTTGAGTTGAGACCTGAGTGGAGCCTATATACAAAGACAGGCTTGAGGTTGGTGTAGAGCAGGGTGGGAAGTTCCAGAAGAGAACAGCAAACTCAAAGGCCAAAAAGAATAAGCTTAACGTGTTTGAGATATATCAGGTAGACAGGACAACTGCCCTGATAAGAATGAACTACGTAACATATTCTGAACTCTAGAGGTAAGAATATGAGAATCACTTAGGAATCTCAAATCTCTCCAACACTGATCACCAGGAATCCACCAATGATAATTAGATCAAGATCTTAACGTTAGCCCCCCCACACTATCACAGCTGTCCATCTCCCATATGGTAAATACTGTATTTTTTTTTTTTATTTTTTTTTTTGGAGGGCAGTGTCACTGGCCCTCTTATGTGGGACCCGAACCGGGGCTGCTAGCTTCCCACGCCAGCGCGTAACCACCCCGCCACTCGGCCGGCCCGTAAATACTGTATTTTGAACTGCTCCATCTTGCCTGTAAAAACTACCATACCTATGATCCCTATTTCATCATGTCTCTGACAGAAGTATTAATAAAAAGAGGGAGATTCTACCCAGAAATTGCTCCTGAATTATCCCTAACGGATCCCATTAACTTCATATAATACAACCATAAGTTAAAAGCAAAGGCCCTGGAGATAAATTAACTTTGGTTCAAATTTAGGTTCTATCTGTTGTATGATCTTGAATAAGTTGCAAAACCTTTCTTTCTAAGACTCAGTTTCCACATCTGTAAAATGTTGTAAGGATTAAAAATGATAAAATGTGGCACCCAATGAGTATTCAATAAATGTTAGCCACTGCTAGAAGTATTTGAGCATTTATTTTGTTCAAGGATTATGGCTGGGCCAGAGGGGTTATGGAAACTACAATTTGCTAGAGAAAATTGTTTGAGAGATTAAATTGTCAAACTCCTTTAGTTCAGGGACTTTGTCTTTTTCTGGCTCATTAGTCTATTCCCAGACTAGAACAATATTTAACACACAGTGGGCATCAATCTCAATATTTGTCGAATGAGACTCCATTAAATCAAAGTAACTTAAGAGAGCCTGACTTTACTCCAATATAAAGAAAGTTTCCGCCGGTCGAGTGGCGCGGTGGTTAAGTGCTGGCTTGGGAAGCCAGCGGCCCCGGTTCAGTCCCACATATGAGGGCCAGTAACACTGCCCTCAAAAAAAAAAAAAGTTTCCATTCTCCATCAAGATTTTTAACAATATCCTAAGGCATTGTTAAAGATGTTTATTATTTTTAATTGCCTTCCCAAAACCTAGAACAGTGTTTATAATATTAAGGCACTCAAATTTATTGTAATTAAAACTCTACTGCTAAAACTGAGCTGTCAGTTGTAGAAGGCTATACCACTGTTCATAATTCAAAGATGATCAAAACTTTAAAAGTAATAAAGTATAAGGTATATTAATTGTTATGGAATGCCTTTGCCTGCCATTGCCTCAGTGAACAGACTTTAAAAACTTGTGCAAAACTTTTTTTCTCATGAGCTTAAGCAACTAGGTTTAATTTATACTGGCAAAATAAATTGATTTCACCCTTCTCTACATCATTCAATTTTATAAAAACAACATTCAAGTGTGTGCAGTCACTTAAGAAAAGTCCAAATTTTTTAGATTTTTTAAAATTTTCAAAAGATTGGTAGCTCAATTTATTGGCTCTTTAGGTCAAAGAAGGACTTTTCTGGGTGATGAAAATGGCGATAGGAGGGGTTCACCTCTCTAAAAATGAGTTTTTCAATTACTATAATTATGTATAAAATAAGACAGGCAGCATTTCTGGGCCAAGATTTGATGCCTTGGTTCCCATGAGAATTAAATTAGAGCCATGCATAAATTTGGGGCAAGTTCTGCAAAATTCACTTCATCCTCTATTGATGCTGAATAAAAAAAAACCTCAACTGTTTATAGATTCACAACGCGAATATGTTAGCCACTCGGGCAACATCACTTTTTCATCATTTTTCTATTCCAGAAACAAAACGGGATGCGTTTAACTCCTGCCAGACCATTACCACGATTGCAGGGTAGCTATCTCAACAGCCAAAGGGTAAGGGCTACAAAGTAAGCACGTCGTCCAAGTACCAAGGCCTGCTAAACCCACACTGCTGGCTATTGCATTGGTGCCCCAAACCTTCGGAGCTGGAAAGACACCGAAACGCCACTGACACCTTTGGAGAGGGAAGCAGGCGATGAGGGCGGAGTGGTTCGATCGGAATTGCTCAAATCGCAGCAAGTCGGTAGGGACACTGTGCACACGCAGGGCCCGGTACCGCCGTCCTTGTCACGCCCCGAGGCGACCGGGCCCTGCACAACTACGACGGCCCCCCTGGGCTCTCCTTCCCTCATTCATTCATTTAACAATTACGCGATGGGCACTGTGGCAGGGCCGTTTCGCAGGGTCCCCGCCCCAGTCCCGGAACACCCTGAGCCGCCAGGCGCGGCCCTGCGCCTCCCGCATCCCTGGGACGCGGCGGGCCGCACCCCGCGGCGGCGCGCTCGGGTCACCGGGATCCAAGCCCCGGCCTCGGCCGCACACCAGCGCCCACGCCCCCCGCCCTCCCAGCTGCGGGTCCCCGGGCCTCCGCCCCGCTTCGCCGTCTCAGACCCGCCGGGTTCGCGGGGAGAGGGAGGCGCGCGTCCGTGGAGCGCCCCGGCCAGGGGTTCAGGGACCCTCGGCGCGCGTGACGCCGGGATCCAAAGGCCTGGGCGGGTGGGTCGGGCCCACTGCCCACTCACCTGCGCCGGGTCAGAACCAAGGGGCCTGCCGTAAGCCGTTTGAAACCGCTTGGGCCGCCGCACACCCCGCAGTGTCCTCGTTGTTTATTGGTCCTCGACGGACCGCCCTTCTCCCTGTTATTGGTCCATTTGAAGGGACTGTGGGCACGCGCCGCCCGCCGCCTTAAAGGCGCCGCGCGCAACCATGGTTCCTGTAGGGACCTGCGCCGCCTGCAGTAGTGGGGAGAGGTTCGCTGGAGCGAAAGCTGCGGGCCACCCGGCAGAGAAACGCAAAAGGTGTGTGGAGAGTTAGTGGTCCATCCCCAACCGTCAGCATGTTTGCTTTATTTAATTACAACTATTTAAGCGGCTGTCAACACCTGGCAATTTTTTAAAAAGTAATTTCATTCACCAAATATTTGTGCAGCCAAGTGCGTGAGGGAGACAAGAGAAGCAGCTGGAATACACTGGAAGGCGCAGTGAATGGAGCAGGATGCTGGGGTCTGTTCTTAGATCTGCTCTGAGTAAACCACTTTACTCGGTAAATCATCTGGAGCTTAATTTCCTCATCTGGAATTTAGTTTCCTCCTCTGTAAAACGGGATAATGGATGTTTTCCTTACAAGCTTAATGTGAATCTTTAATATAACTAATTGAACGTCTAGGAAAGCCCTTTGAACGGTAACACATTCTTCAAACGCTTAGTACTCCCATTATTTATAAAAATGAGAGGCTTGGTTAATATGATCTCTAAAATTCTTGTTCAGCTCCTCATTCAATGTTTCTAGGAATAAGATCAGGTCCTTACTTCCAAGGAATTTGCAAAGTACACTGGTCAGAGGAATAAAACAGAGTAGTCACTAAAATTCAAAGCAGTATAAGACTATATAACAGAAAAGCTGTTGACACTTAGCGATGGGAGAAAGTTGAACAGGGAGGATCTGTGAAGGGGATGGACTTTTAATCTAGGATTTAAAGGACATGTAATTACCCAACAGGTTAAAAAATGGAAAGGCAATGCGTAAAAGTAATAAAAACTTTTTTTTTTTAATCTATCAATTTGGCAAAGATGAAGAAGTTTAACAACCGTTGGCTGGCCAAGATTTTGAGAGACAGATACTCAAACTCATCGCTGCTAAGAGTATTGTGAGGGTCCAGAGCCAGTCTCCCCAGATCTCCACCCTAGCATGCAGATTATTTTAAGCTAAAAACAAAGCCCAACATATTCAGGAAGAGTTTTTTTTTTTTTTTTTTACCTCCCCCTCACCTGCCAAAAAAGATTCACATGGAAAAACATGTTTCAGGAAGGGAAACTTAGCATAATCACAGTCACCTTAGCACATTCAAATGAAGTGTGGGCAGACTGGGAGGATGGAAGCAAAAATATGTTCCACTAGGTTCCCCTTTATCCCATTGTTTCTGGGTGGCCATACAAGAATTTGTTTACTAAACGTTTGCTCTTTCTCACTTCCCTGTGAATTGCTTACCTCCCCTTCCTTAATCCAAAATGACATCTATACCTCATTTTGCCTGTCTTTGGAACTATCATGCTTATGTGACTTCCCTGTGAACAGGTATTAAAATTTGATTTTCTCCTTTTAATCTGCTGTATGCCATCTGAATTATTTGACCAGCCAGAAGAACTAAAGGGCTAAGGGGAAAGTTTCCCCAGACGGACAGTATACTTCGTCCAAACTTTTAGGAAGACAAGTTAGCAGTTATTAAAATGTAATAACTCTGGCCCAGTAATACCACTGTTTAGGAATTTGTCCTACAGATCTTTGCAAGTATGGAAAAAAAAAACTGTCCAAAGGTGTTCACTGCTTAAGCTAGCGGAAAAAAACAAACCTTGGAAATTACATGTCCATTCATAGGGAACTTGTTTTATAAATTATGGTATATGCAATTGTTAAAAAGAAAGTGGCTAGCCAGTGCTGGTGTAGGAAAATGCACAACTTTCGTTTAAAAAGAGTAAGTTGCAGAAAACACATATAGAATGATTTTATTATATATGGTTATAAATGTATGTGTATTTGTGTGCATCCCTGAAAATGGTTAGAAAATTCCTGGGATTTCAAGAAACTATTTAATAAAGGGACTTTATAGGGAGGGAAATGCATTTTTTACATTTTACTTTTTTTTTCTTTTTTTTTTTTTTTTTTAGTAGAAGGAGCAGGGAGAACGTGTAATAGTAGGAAACGTAGGAGCAGGGGCAAAGAAAGAGACAAGAAAGTGCAATGTATATAGGAAATTGAACATGTGGGTTTGATTTTAGAACAGAGTTCATTTTGGGAAGTCGTAGGATACAAGATTAAAAGACAAAGTTAGAAACAATTCTTATAGGGTCTTGAATACTAGGATAAGGAATTTGTACTTATTTAAGTAGGAAATGGGGAGCTATTGAAGGTTTCTGAGCAAGGGAGTGACAAAATCAGAGTTGCACTTTAGGAAAACTAATTTGCTTGTGGGTTAGATTGGTAGCCTGTTTAGGAGTCTCTGTATGAGGTAATAGCCCTATAAATGATGAGAACAGATTCAAGAAAGAGGGAAGGATTTGGCAACCAACCAGATTAAGTGCAAAAGTGAGGGTGGGGCCCATTTAGGGAGATGAGTCAAAGAGTATGCCAAGAATTGAGCCCTGAGACTGGGAGATGGTGATTGCCTAAATGGAAGTAGTAAGTCAGGAGAAGCCAGTCTCAAAGGGAAGGCAAGTTTAGTTTTAGACCTGTTTACTTTTAGGCACCAATGAGACATTCAAATGGAATCATCTAAGTAGGCCTAGGAAATGGCAGAATGAGAGCTGGGAGACGAGAATAGGACTTAAATGATAATTTGTGAATCACCTCTGTAGAGTAAAAAATGAAATTGTGGTAGTAAATGACGACAGATTCATAGGTAGAGGAAGGAGAGAACCAATCAGAACAAAATGGTCACCTTTGAGAAGTGGGCTATGAATATATAGAAATAGTCTTCTTCAGTCATTGATCATTGGCATGTTTACTTTATTTAAATATTTTCGGAAATAAACGGAAGATTACATTTAAGGAGAGGATGATGGTAACCTGAAATTTGCTCAATAAAGCATGTATGGAGTCTGGGTTCCAGAGAGTTTTAGAACAAGATGTCAAAATCCCTTTCTGTTTTAGATGGTTTAGGTGCAGCCCTACTAGAAGGTAGGCCAATAGATGTCTGATTCCATTAATTTATTCACTTATTCATTCACCAAATATTTATTGAGCACCTAGTATGTGCAGGGATTGTTCTTGGTACTTGGGATAATCAGTGAACAAAATAGATAACACACCAAAAAATCCCTCTTCTCATGGAGCTCACATTACAGTGAGGACACAGACAATCAACATATAAATATATGGTATGTTATTAGACAATATGTGTAATGGGAAAAGAAAAAAAGAATAATACAGTGTAAAAGGGATTGGAATGTGGGGTTGGAAAGACTATAATTTTATAAAGGGTAGTCAGAGTGGGTTTCATTGAGGTTACATTTGAGCGAAGACAAAGGCAAAGCCATTAGCCCTGAGTATATCAAGAGGAAGATAATGCCCACCAGAGGGAACATCTGTGTAATGATTCTAAGTTAGGAGTGTACCTGGCAGGTTTTAGAAACGGGGCCAGCAAAGCTGAATCAGAGTATATTCTTGGCGGTAGGAGGGTAGGTAGTACGAGATGAGGTCTGATAGAGAATGGAGGGAGAGGCAGATCCTATAGGGCCTTGTAGAAACCTAATACAGTACCTTGCCCATAGTAGGTGTTCAATAAATGTTTGGCTAGTTGTCTTTTGCAGTCCAGGATTATCATCAAATAGCATTTACCTATGTATTTATTAGAGTGATGTGTGCCTACTTTATTCCAGGGGCCTCTCAATAGATCTGCATGAGGAAAGTATTAACAGGGCCATGAAACCCTTGTGGGCATTAGAGATCAAGTGAACACTATATTATTGCAACCAGAAGCAGGAAACAAATGTGAAACATGGTGGCTGCTGATTAACTGTGCTGGGTATTTCTGGAAAGCCTCCTAGGGTTGGGACAGTGCTCATTCCATCATAATCACAAGCTGTATTCTGCTTGAAACATCCCTACGATGGGACATGGATCCACATTTCCAGCCTAAGAAGAGCAGCTTCAATGATTAACTTCCTTTCAACTTTCAGTCCAGGTACCTCCTGTATTATTCTCTGGAGATAGCAGTGGTGACATGAAAACAGATCTCAAGTGGCTATGGGTTTAGTGCCTTGACTGACCGCCAAGACTGCAAGCCTATGTGGGCTTGCACTTGGTTGCAGTTTAATAGATGCTATTTGAATGAATTAATAGCCTTTTTTTCCTTTTCTCAGCTCGTTTTCCCATAGCCCCCCAAAGGCAGGCTTTCCAAGAATTCCAACCACAGAAGCATTGGCCCCACTAAAGAGGAAAGAGGCAGAAGGAAGAGATAGGGACCTCCTTAGCAGGCTGTCAACAGCATTTTAGGGGTTGGAGTGGGAAAACCACTGAGAAGGGCAAGATAAATGAGTTCTTGGCTCTTTGTGTCTTATAAAATAAAGTAAGCAGATTGTGTAGCTTGGGGCTAACTTCAGCCTTGGGTTTAAACTCAGACCCTTAATTAGGCTGCCTGGGTCTGTTTTAACATCATATCAAGGAGTCCAAAGTTGTGAGCTGGAGCCTTGACTAGAGATGAAACTGTTCCCTGTGCTGAGCTCTGCTTAGTCTCTGCCAGCTGGTTAACTGGGACGAAGGCTCTGGAGAGAAAAATAAATGAGTGAGGGAATGTTTCAAAACAAAGCCTGCCTGAAACATACACACACATCTATTAAGTAGATCAGTTGAGTCATCTTCACATATTAAGAAAAGACAAGGGTCAGACGAGTGGCGCATTGGTTAAGAGCTGGTTTGGGGATGCCAGTGGCCCTGGTTCAGATCCCACATATGAGGGTCAGTGACACTGCCCTCTACAGCTAACAACAGCTCCACCTGGAGCTGGGCTGTGCGAGCCCCGGCGACGGTGTTGGCTGCAGCCCCTGCTGCAGTGGGCTGCCATAGGCCACAGTGAGTGGCCAGCAGCTAGCATGAGCAACTGGCAGCCAGCGTGAGCTGCCAATAGCCATGGTGAGCGACCATCCAGAGGCCGGTGACTGAACTCATCCGGGAAGAGTGCAATGACATATCAACATGGGCCAGTGAAGCAATGTCCTCTGCAACTAGACTGAAGAACAAAAGGACAGCAACTTGTCTGTTCCCCTTCCCCGGTTCCCCAACACTGTTCCCCTCCCCCAATTCCCCAATAAAATCTTTAAAAAAAAATAAAAAAAGACAAACTTCAAGACTGTTTCTTAGCCAAATGAAGGGCATAAGCACATTTCTTAAATCATTATGTCCATAAACAGAAATAACTAAAGCTGACTAGACGCCCTCAAATGTCAGTGCATTACACTTAGAAACTTGTGCACCCGCAGCTCTTGTGCATGCCTTTTCTAAGTTCCTGTGCAGCACTGACTTTGTTTTCTGCAGGCCTCGATTTGGTGAACACTTCACTTCGTGCCATGGAGACCTCTCTATGGGGCCACAGAGGTAATTTCATCTTAGCTTCCAGTTTGTTCATACAATGTGGAAAGAAGGCAATAACTATATTGTGAATGTAATAAGTTTGCAAAAATATGTCCAGTTTGTTAGACTCATCATCTGCCTACTTATCAGCCTCAGGTTTTATATCCAGAGACCCAGACAAGGAATTCTCAACCTTGGTTTTATCCCCAAGATTTCTTGGAAGGAACATGATACAAGTTTTAGGCTAGAAATGACTGTAGTAATCATTTGGTTCAATCTCTTCATTTTACTGATCAGGAAAGGAAACTAAGAGCCAGTGAATTTTTTTATCACCTGAAAATGGGGTGCTAGTCCTTGACACTGTTATTAAATTCTCATCTGCCACCACCCAAGTTCGTGTCAAGACTTGGTCCATCAGGCCAGCCCTGTTCTCGTCTCCCATCTCCTGCTGACGTGACCACAGTCCAAGGTTAGCAGGACCTTTAAGGCTACAGAGCTGAATGCCAGATTAAACTGGCTGATGTGGTCACAGGTAGCAAAATGCATTCACCAAACTTTGTTCTCCCAGAAACATCTCCCGTTTTCCAAGTAAATGGTGCGTATTCAATGCATTCATTTTGTTCTTCCCATTTGAAAAGTTCTTCCTGCGTTTCCAGCTCTAGTGGTCACTGTTCATGGCCTGGCCCGTAACCGAGGCTCTGGGATTGGGCACTTCCTCCAGGTATATAGGCTTGTGCTTTAGGCTGGGTTTCACTGCTTCAGATGTCCTCTTCTCTTTGTGAGTTTTGTTTTTTGTTTTCAAAAAAGAATGGTGGAGAGTGTGTGTGGGGGGGGAGGGCATGTTGTGCTTGAGCTACTCCTCTTGTTTTTGTTCTAGCACACCTATCCCTCACCAAAGTTGGAAGAATTATACAATTTATACTCTGATCTCTTGTCATTTAAATATAAGAGGCTTTCGTATGTCTTGCTTTTTCTTTCTTTTTTTGGGGTGGGGGGTTGAGGAGACACCGTTGTCAGACTCTAAGCGCTTCAGTCAGGCTTGGGCAGTGCTTGGCCCATAGTGGGAGATGAATGAATGGGAGCATTATTCTACAAATGGTGTGTGGTTTAGAAAATCAACTATTGAGCCCTGACATCAAATTCTGTATCTGGCATTAAAATTTGCATGATTCCCAATCTTCACTGAGAGGTATGTGCAGAGAAACTGAGAGGGGATCCCCAACTCCTTGTTCTAGTCTTGAGATGTAGTGGATGAGCTAAAAGGGGACAGCTTTTAAAAAAAATAAAAGAATCTTAGTGTTTGTTTGATCCATTCTCAGAGTAACTATGAAACTTGACTATGATCAAACAGAGCTAGTGGCAGATCTGGGACTAGAATTAGCTCTCCTTGACCCCATTCCAGTACTTTTTGTACATGACAGTCTTGCCAGTGACTATCACTTCAAGGCAAAGTTAAGTTCTGTGACACTGATGGCCTCATAGCCCCAGAACAGAAATAGAAGATACATGGTACACATGCCATGACACTTCCTTCCAGTGCCCGAAGATGTCACAAAAGATCATGACACTTTTCCCATTGAGTCTGGACAGGGCCTCAGGCAGCCACTACCAGCTAATTAGAGTTGGTACTCAAGATAAAACCTGCCATTCTTCCTCTAGAGAAAATAAGGATTTCAGAAGCCAATTAACTTGGGTCTTGACCTGTCTTCTCAAGATGAGCTGAACCTCCAGCCATGAATCTGGTACCTTTTATTGCTCTTCACCGTCCCCACATCCCCAAAAGACTTAGAGGTAATGTCTACAAACAGGTTTCCCATGCACGGGTCTGCCAGACAGAGCAGGTGCAGTTATTAGTCATGACTCCAAGCCAGGCAAGGTGATTAAGAAAAGCTAAATTTATATTAAATTATCATAAAGTCCTAAAATACTGAACATAGTGGTTAAATAACTCCAGAAAGTCCAATCTCTCCAGTGAGTAACGTTAAAACCATTACACATGAGCGCAGAGAATCACTTCCATTAGTTTAGGACAGAGGGATTTTGCTTTTTACATAGTAAATCAGTGCTCAAATAGATATTTCTTCAAACGTCCTTTCTACATTCTGAACAGCCCAAGTGCAATAAGATCCTTCCCCTTTTTCAGTCAAGAAAATGCCACTGTCCTATTTTCTCCTGTCCCTAACTGTGAATCTGAGGACCCAAAGTGCTCCTTATCACCCTCTCGTGCCAGAAGTAGCACCTCACCCTTCCAGCTTTGTGCTCTGGAAAAGCCTTCTTGGGTCTGGCCTGGCCATCCTGTGCAGGCCTAGACCTGGGGCCAGCTGCTGAGAGCAGGACTAAGGGCTTGGCACCTGTCTCTAGCCGTCTTAGAACCAACCACAAAAGGTTTGCTCTTACCTTCCTTTTTCATTCACATTTGACACTGATTTCTCAATACTAATAACCATGGGAGATGTTTCAAATCAGGAAACTTCCCCTAGAAGCCCTCCCCTCCATTCTCAGCCCCTGTGGCCCAAGTTCCTGGGGGAAAGAGGTCTGCATCTGCCCTGGGTGAGAGGGCTTCATCAGTGGTTCTCTCTACTTTTTTAGTCCTTGCCCCCCATTTTGCATCTTTATTTAGCCCTCCTCACCACAGGTGCCACAAGGCTAAGTCAGAAAAAGCAAATCAGGCAAAGAGGGAGGGAAGATGGGGAGGGAAGGGGAGAGAGGGAGAGAGAGAAAGGAGCTAGGTGGAAGTTTTATGACAGAAAAGTCTCAACTCCCCTGATTCTAGCGTGAGACACGTGCCCTTTGGGTAAATAAGCATGAACCAAGAAAGGGCATCGCGGCATGGAAAGTAAGTCACTCAGCTGGGAAGAGAGTTGGAATGGGAACTTCACCACCCATAGCCACAGGCTCTCTGTCCACACACTTAGATCCCTGAGCATCTGAGAGAGAACACAGGAAGTTCAACCTCATGGATACTTCCCTTTGGGCCCTGGAGGCCCCAAGTCTCTAACCCAATCGCTCTTCCTGACCATTTGTGAAAACTTCTGGCTTTGAAAGGTTGTTTCAGGATCTCTATGCTCAGGATCCTGGAGAATGAGGAGGGAGAGAGTAGCAGAACATTCAAGTTCAGGTGACATGCTATGTTTGGTCTTCGCAGTGTTTCTTAGACGCTGCAGACTCAGTCCTCAGGGCCCCACATTCACTCAAGCCACTAGCTCACAACCTGGTTACGCAGAGTCAAAGACTTAGGAAGGTGCTGGCCAGTGGTGGCACCAAGAGGGAATTCATATTAGCCAGCTGCCATGCTGGGGGCCGCAGTCATCATCTGAAGGTAGAAAAGGCTCCAGACATTCTAGCAGGAGGAAGAATAGCTTGAGACACACCCAGATCTCACCAATTGAAACCACGCAACTCTTAAAGTCAAAATAATATCCATCGCCAGCAATGGATAAGACACCCAGGCCCAACCACCCCTGAAAGCTTTTTCATATTACCAATGCACTTGAGGCTAGAGGTTTCCCAGATGCCCATACCAGCTGGGCTGACTCCTCCTCCTCTCAGCCCCTATCCTTCATCTCTCTCTTTGCCCATGACCCTCTGCTTTCGCCCCTGGTGGGCCAGTTCTCTCAGAGAAGCCGTCAGGCCAGCTCTGATGGGGGAGAGTGCAGTCTTGGATCATCAGCTCTTGTGGGGAAGGCACTGAGTGCACCAGGGGAAGGGGAGGTGGAGCTCTGTACTGACGAGGAATCATTACTGAGCCTAGTTTCGGGGGGCTCAGGACGGAGTGCAAGAGGTGAGGTTCATGGTAAGATCCAGGTCTAAATTCCCAGCTGTGCCGTCATTTCTTGTGCATAGGTAGTTATGGACTCAGATGGAAACAGCTCCCGCGAGGGCTCGGGAGCAGGAATGGGATGGGATGAGGAGGAATGGGATGAGCACACAGGAAGGGGCCTGTTGTATAAGTGAGCACAAGGACTGGACGGCCATAAAGGAGAAGGAACAGGCAGGGAGGGAGGGGAACGTGGGCACTTAGACCTGGCTCTCTGAGGAGAGCTTGCGTTCATGTTTCCAGCCCGTGTCTGGCAGAGAACCCCGTCTTTCAGGAGTGGCTGCGGTATGGACACTGCTACACTCAGACTGCTCTTCCTGCAACAGCTGCTCCGTCTCCGTGTCATCCAGGGAGCCAGAGCTGGCCTGGATGGACACTGTGTCTGTCTTCATGCATACGTGATCCCGAAGGAGGCCCCCCCGTGAGCTACGCAGTTGCTTGAGGTCATCCCACTCCGCATCGTCCCCAGACAGAAGGCAGATTCCTTCTACAATCTTGATCTTCTCCTTGGTGTAGTTATGGTCAGATCCACCCTACGGTGGAGAGGGAAGACAGGGTCAGTTGGTTGAGATGCTCTCTTTAAAGGATCTCATGGGGAACTGAAAGAGGAAGTGGATGTGATAAGAGGGGGCATAAAGAGTGCAAAGATCCCACAAACAAAGGGGAAGACCGGCGCCGAGCAAACAGCCTACAAGAAGGGGAGCAGCTATGAGGATTATTACCATGATCACACAGGGAAGAGGGAGAACCATGGTCTCCAGTCCTGCATCAGCCACTCACTGGCTCTGTCACCTTAGGCAAATTATTTAATATCTCTAAAACTCAGTCTCCCAATCTATAGTGTGGGGAGAATAACAGTATATGGGTACTGATCTCATAACCAACTGCGGTGAGGGTTAAATGAGGCAATACATGGAATGCAGTGAGCAGGTGCTTGACACGTAATATGCACTAAATCATGTTAGCTATTATTACTCCGTTGTTGTGGTTTGTTAATGGGACAGCATGCTGATATACATGATGAGAAGCAATTGACAAAAGCAATTAAAAGTACATTTATTCAGGGAGGCTGGTTAGCTTAGTTGGTTAGAGCACAGTGCTTATAACACCAAGGTTGCCGGTTCGATCCCTGCATGAGCCACTGAGCTGCACTCTCCACAACTAGATTGAAACAACTACTTGATTTGGAGCTGATGGGTCCTGGAAAAGCATGCTGTTCCCCAATAAAGTTAAAAAAAAAAGTACATTTATTCAGGATTTTAAGCTACTTTTGTGCTATTTTATCTTTAATTCTCTTCATTCTAATTTTGTTAAGGGGAAAAGTTTTGAGAGGTGAGACACGAGGGGGTCTAGAAAATCCTTTATTTGGGTTCTAAGTGTCAATCCACTGGGGTCCTGTAACCTATAAGCTTTTTTTTTTTTTTTTAGGGCAGTGTCACTGGCCCTCACATATGGGACCCGAACCGCTAGCTTCCCAAGCCAGAGCTTAACCACCGCGCCACTTGGCTGGCCCCCTATAAGCTTTTATAGGAGGTTATTCTGGTTCTGCTCTCATGAGCCATGCAGCCATTCCCCTCAACCTGGGATGGTTCCAAGGACAGCCTTAAGTTCTACTCAAGCTTCTCCCTTTATGGGTTCCTCAAAGAGTAGCCATACTCCTGGTTTCTGAGGGATACCAACAAACATGCTGCCACTGCCAGGAGAAAATGGGCCATGGCTTGGATTCTGTCCCTGGGATAGCATTCCTGCCAAGGGCCCTGCAACTGCTGCTCTATTTTAGTAATAATTCAATTCCACAGATACTTATTATTGAGCCCCTCCATTAAGCAGGATACTTAGATGATTATACAATATAAAATGGTCCCTACCCTTTGGGAGTGACAAATCCCTGAATCAAGCAGAGAGAGACGTAGCACACACGCACACATATGTGCTCAGTCTCCCAGCACACCTTCCAAGCTGAAATTAGTATAAGAAAAAATGCAGGCCACTCAGAGTCTTCATTACAGAGACACGCTGGGTCAATTAGGGAAAGATATGGGACATGGCACTAGCAATTTGGGGCACACCACTCCCTCTACAAACACGCAGGTACCTGAAATCAAGAGGAAATCAGAAGAGAAAAGGTGAGAGACTATCAGAGGGGTGAAAAAGCTGCTGAGGAAAAAGCATACAATAGAAGAAAGCGGTCACATGATTTTAATTTCTAACCTCTGGCCCTTATTGAGGGTTCTTCTCTGGGGCATCAAACACTCCAAGAACCTAAGAATCTTTTGAGTCTTTCTCTCAAAGACATTAATGGGGAAGGGAGCTACTGTCCCTACAGCTTCAAGGGGTCCCTGCAGGTTCTGTTTGGTTTGCAGTGGAAGCTTTTTAAGTAGGGCAATTCATGCAGAAAGTACCTGATTATTATGCAAAGTGCATTCATTATGCATGGTGGCCCTATAGGTGTGAGGACAGACAGGTTTTGACTGTGCTAGACAGGACAACAGAGTAGACTGATAAGGGTCTCATAAGGGATAACTTTTGATGAAGGGTTACAGGAATTTGGAAAAAACAAGGGTCATCTCAGACTAGATAAATCTGAAATCCCAGGCTATTGATCCCTAGTGGAAATGGGACTATTTTTCATGCCTAAACGTCCAGCAAATAATTTTACACTGAAGTGACAAAAGAGTTAAAAGAACAAAAGCACGTAAACCTTCAGAATTCTTGAGAAATCCCTGGAGACTCTGTGATGGGGGAAGAATAGCAAAACACCAGCCATTCCCAGCCACAGATGCCAACAGCTTAGATCGGAAATTAGAAAAGGGAGAGTCTTGGGTTTGGGGGGCGTTGTCTAAGAGTTTGGGGGTTGTTTCAGGGGAGCACAGCCTCACTGCAGGGGAATTACAACTCCTGGGGGGAAAGAAGCTATGAACCTGAGACTATCTCCTGGCAGGGAGGTAGCACTCACCTACAGCTTCTGAGATCGCTTTCTAACCTTGCTCTCACTAGGATCTCTCAAGCTTGTCCCTCAGAGATTCTAGACCTAGAAACCCAACAGATCTATGACTCTAGATCCTAGAAACCCATTCACATTCAGTTTTTCTGTCACTATAACTTTCAAAGTGATAGATGGGACTCTCCAACAGCCCTTACTGATTTATTGAGGCAACTGCAGAATAATCCCTCCCTCCTCCAAAAAAACCCCAAAAAAACCCCTCTAATATAAATTTTAATTTTTACCTCTTTCTTGTAGCACAGTTGATTGTACATGGCTGGTTTCGGGATTGCTTCAATTTTCACTTCCTGGGTGGAAGTTCGGTAGGAGGGGTTGCTGTAGGTCAGATTCCCCATTCCAGGATCAGTTAACTTGGATTTTTTATGTCTTTAGGAGGAAAGGTGATGAGAATTAGTTCGGATCTTTAGAGGAGTGATACTTGGGAAAGCTGTAACCCAAGTATTGCAAGCAGTCCCTAAGGTGGACCAGTGATCCCCGTCTGCTGGTACTCACACCTTCTGAATTCCTGCCCTTTGAGTGTAGGCTGAACCTGGTGACTCATTTCTGATGAGCAGATTGTACAAAATCGATGGACACTAGATTAGGTTACAAAGAAATCTGTGGCTTGCTTCTTAGGTTGCCCTCCCTTCCTCACTCTTACTATTGCTCTGGGGGGAAGCAATCTGCTATGTTGTAAGTTGTCCTATGGAAAGACCCGCAAGTCAAGAAACTTGATGAGGGCGTCTCCAGCTGACAGCCAGCAAGGAGCTGAGGCCCTCAGTCTGATAGCCTGTGAGGAGCTGAATCCTGCCAACTACATGGGTGCTCTTGGAAGGGAATCCTTCCCCAGTTAGACCTTGAGATAAGACCACAACCTTGGCTGGTACCTGGATTGCAACCCCATGAGAGACCTTGAGGCCAAGGCAACCAGCTAAGCTGCATCCAGGCTTCTGACAAGCAGCAATTGTGAGTTAACAAATGGTTGTCATTTTAAGTTGCTAAGTTTTGGGGTAATTTGTTACACAGCAGTAGATAACTAATATACCAAGCTTTAGACAAGGTCTTTGAAACAAGACAGATTTGTGTTTCAATACCAGGTTATTTACTAGCTGGGATCTCGGTGGACATAATCTAAACTTTCTGAGCCTCAGATCCTCATCTGTAAAGTGAAGAATTATCATACATGTATTACAAGGTTGTTATGGCATTGATGCATACATATTCATTAAATGACAACTGTTGTGAATTATTATTGCTGTTGTTATTGTCAGCAGGAGCTGACATTTTTGCTGCAAGCTGTCTTTAAAACATTTGGGGGGGGGTGTGTGCCAAAAAAAATGTATACACATTATAAGAAAGGAAAAAACTGTACTAAAATTACGCCGATGGTAACCATTTTGAGCACCTTTTGTAATTGCAGAAGACAAACGTGACTTGTGTTCATCTTTTGTTATCAGTATATATTGAGTATTACAATTTTAATAGCTTTTTCCTTCTTAAAATGTGTATACATTTTTTTGGTACCCTCTGTACGTGTATGTATGTGTGCATGTGTACACACACACACACACACACACACACACACACACACAGAGAGAGAGAGAGAGAGAGAGAGAGAGAGAGAGAGAGAGAGACATAAAAAGATCATTAATTGGTAGTGACATATTCCACCTTTCTAGGAAGATCTCTACAGAGGAACAAAATATCAACCAATATTCTAGTAAAGGTTGTGTTTGTGTGAAGAGAAAAGCATTTCCAACTTCATTGGTTTTGAAGTAGTGTAGGGTTGTAGAAAAAGCAGATGCTAGAGTCAGTCCCAGCTTTGTCTCTTCCCGTGTGACCTTGGGTGACACTCTCTGTGCCCTCAGCATCCTAATGGATACAGAAAAGGCTGTTGTCATGAAATGAGGGCTTGGGCTGTGATGGGGAAGAAAAGTAAGAATTCCGATATCTGCCATTCCCCATTTCTGCTGCTCTGACCAGGGACCTGACCTTGAAATGGGGCTGATCAGAGGTCGAATGAGCGAGATGTGGAATTCAGGAGATCCCAGATGCGTTACAGAGGACCAACGGACATGTGGTCCCTGCAGAGGCCAAGGTTACCTGTACAGCATCAAAGCTGCAGTCACCACCAGAATCAGCAGAATACTGAGGAGTCCACCGATGACATAGCTGACATGAAGTCCTTCCCCTAGGAGGAAGAGAGAGACACTAGGCGGGGACCACCGACAATCTTCTAGGTGGTGCAGGGGGTGGGAAAATGAAAGGCTCCGTTCGTAGGTGTTGGATCCCATACCATCTGAGGATGACTAGGGGCCTCCTTCTCAGGGGTGAGGCCATAGTGGGTGGGGAAAGGAGGCTGAGAAGAACCCTATCACTCCGTTCACTCAGCATCTCTAATCCAATTCCACCACTCACTAGCTATGTGACTTAAGGCAAGATGCTGAACTTCTAAGCCTATGTTTCTTCATCAGTTAAATGTAAATAATAAATTGTTCATAGGGCTGGTGGAGGTTAACTGTGGATATGTATATAAAAATACATACTCATATATACATACACACTTGCAGGAGCATGCACGCACACTTATACGTGGCTTAACAAATGCCTGGCATATGGTAACCATTCCATAAATGGTGGCTGTTATGATTATTCTTTCTGTGGGTTTAGTCTAAGAAAAGGGTTCATCAACTCCAAAGAGTCCCCATGAAGGTTCTGGAAGACTTATATTCCTTACATCTTCTTTTTCAAAAACAGTTGGGCACTCAGGGCTTACCTGGAGCAGCAGGTATGGCTTCATTGGAATGTGCACAGAGACCCAGCTGGGCATCCTTTTCAGAGCATCTGTGGGACACAGAAAACTGAATGTGAAGGCTACTGGTATTTGATAAAGGTCTTGCCTTCCTCCAAGAAAGGGGGAAAGTCCTGTGAAGGACAGAGTGAAAGGCCTGTGAGTGGGGCTTTCAGATGTAAGGGACTACCAGATGGGAGATATCAGAAACATGGAGAGGGCAAGACCGGGAAATAGAGAGAAATCAGTGTGAGTTATTGTCTTCAAGATGCTACGTCATGTTCAAATGTGTTTTAAAATACCAGGGGTGCCAAAAAAATGTATATAAGTGGACACTTTGGTCAGCATTGCTTAAGCAATAGTTCACCGTAATCAGAAAGGTCTGGATGCTGATGGTAACCACTTTGAGCACCTCTTGCAATTGCAGAAGTCAAATGTGACTTGTATTCATTTTTCGTTATCGGTATATATTGAGTACTACAATTTCAATTTTTTTTTTCCTTTCTTAAAGTGTGTATACATTTTTTGAGCACCCTCTGTATGTACCCTTTTAAAAGAATTCCTTTAAAAAGGAGAAGCTGCTTTGGGAATGAGCTGGAAATTCTGCTAAAGAATACTAAGGACATCAATAATAGGTTTTATTAAACTACCAGGATGAGTTGAAAGAAGCTACCAGCTTCTGTGATTAAAAATTATCACAAGGTCTAAATAGACCTAAAAAATAATTGTTTTTCTTCCTTTTATTCTTTCACAAGGGAATATGCAAGACATCCAGGGGGAAAGAGGGCTCAGATAACACTAACTTGAAATGCTAAGAAAGTAACTTCCCTATGGCACATTATGAGCTGGCAATTAAAGGCATATCCTAAAAGCCTCGAGAAAAGATACTTGGAGAGCATTTGAAATCAAGATGCACTGAATTTTCACATAGAACTCGGACAGTAAGAAAATACCTGAGACAATTCGGGGAATATAATTAATAATGTTGTAAATATTTTGTGGGGTGTCAGATGGTCACATGTCTTGTTAGGGAGACCAACCACTTCATGGATGGGGTAGAGGCTTGATCACTGCACTGCCTGAAGCTGATGTTATATAATATTGTATGCCAACTGTAATTGAATATATATATAGTCACGGGATGTGGAGTATAGTGTAGAGTGGAGTCAAGGGAATTGTAATAGATATGTATGACATGGGGGGGAGTGGGGCGGCAAATTGGGGGAAGAGGGTTGTCATTTTGAGGGGTAAAAAGTATAGCTATTGCACTGCGTTGTACACCTAAAACTAATTTTTAAAAAATGTTTATTTCACAATAAAAGAATTTAGTAAATAAATAAATAAAATGCTGAAGGCATATATATATTTTAAAAAAAGAAAATATCTGAGTAGAATTCAAAAGTTTTTAAAATAAACCCAAAGAAAATCAGAGATTAATAACGATAGATAGTACTTAAAAGTTACTGAGATAAGGGACATGTTTATATCTGGGTGTTTGCTTTTCTATATAAACTCTTCTAAAAAGAGAAAATGGGACATATAGAATGAATTTCATCATGTGCAAATCTTATAATTTTAGGGACATGAGTCTAGAGTTCTCACTTGGGATTATTATGCTTCTGCTTTCAGAATTGAAATCAAGTGTTAATTATCTTTTAAGCTACAGTTGATATTAAAAAATAAAGAGATCAGTATATCACAATAAAAAACTGTTCTAATAGAAAAATGTTGCAAAGATAGACATCAAAACAGTAAGAGTAGACAATGAAATCTCTATCTCAAAAAGATATCTGCACCACATGTTCAATGTACAATTATTTACAATAGCCAAGACATGGACACAGCCTAAGTGTCTACTATTGACAGATGAATGGCTAAAGAAAATATGGTGTGTGTGCGCACGTGCATAGTGAGTGCACGCGCGCGCACACACACACACACAGGAATATTATTCAGCCATAAAATAAAATAAGAAAGGAAATCCTGCCATTTGCGACAACATGGATGGACCTTGAAGGCATTCAGCTCGGTGAAATAAGTCAGAGAAAGACAAATACTGTATGGTATCACCTATGTATGGAATCTAAAAAAAAAAAAAATGAACTTATAGATACAGAGCACAAATTGATTGTTGCCAGAGATGGGGGTGAGAGGGACAAAAATGGGAAAGATGCTCAAAAGACACAAACTTCCATTTATAAGATGGATAACTCCTGGGGATGTAATATACAGCACGGTGACAACAGTTTAATAATACTCTATTGGATATTCGAAAGTTGCTAAGTGAGATCTTAAAAGTTCTCATGATAAGAAAAAAAAATTTGTAATTGTATGGTCATGGGTGCTAACTAAACTTATTGTGGCAATCATTATGCAATATATAGATATATCAAATTTTAAAAGTATTAAGAGTAATTATATATGGGTATATGGGTACTTATTTCTTCTTTATTTCTATCTGCATTTCCAGATTATTTTTTAAAAGTCTAAATAAAAAACAAGACTTTTGGACCGGCCGAGAGGCACATTGGTTACGAGCTGGCTTGGGACGCCAGCGGCCCTGATTCGGATCCCACATATGAGGGTCAGTGACACCGCCCTCTACAGCTAAGATGGTGAACAACTGTGAGTCCCCGGGCTGGCATAGCTGCAGCCCCTGCTGCAGTGGGCTGCCATAGGCTACAGTGAGTGGCCGGCAGCCAGAGTGAGCTGCCAAGAGCTGCTGTGAACGGCCGTCCAGAGGCCGGCGACCAATCTGCCTCACCCGAGAAGAGCGCAAAGATGATACCAACATGGGCCAGTGAAGCAACGTCCTCCACAACTAGACTGAAGAACAAAAGGACAGCAACTTGTCTGTTCCCCTTCCCCGGTTCCCCAACACTGTTCCCCTCCCCCAATTCCCCAATAAAATCTTTAAAAAAAACAAGACTTTCTCTAAATGGAAAAAAAATAAACAAAGAATAAATTAAAAATTAAAAATTCTCAAACTTGAATGTAACATCCTATTTCATCAATTTTAAGATGCATTTTTTCTCTATTCTAACGTTGCTGAAATAGGAACGTGTCTTATAATCAATGGCATCTCACAATTGCTATTGGTCATTTTTTCAGTTTAATCTCTCAAATCAGGATGTGTCTTACATTGACAGTACCTTCAATTTAATGAAATTCAATATTTTATACTTGACTTGAAACCTGTGTATGGTTATATAAGCTTGCTTATTTAATAATGGTGTGTGTGTGTGTGAGTGTGTGTGTGCGCGCGCGCGTGCATGTGCACTGATGCACGCACGCATGGGTGTTTGAATGTAACAAGTCGTTTTAAGCTATAGCCATAACATCCTCAGGCATGTTCCCAGTCATAAATCCACAGTCCGAAGACCACTGTAATTTGGTGGTTTCTAAGTAAACTGTAGGATAAAACCATATACTAAACCTGTGATGTGAGAGCAAATGTCACAGAAAGAAAGGAAACTCCACCTGAGTGGTTTTTCTATAAAGCTGGTCTGAAAGCTTCTTGACCTCAAATCACTTGCAGCAATCTTATGTCTACATATCATCTCCCGTCCCGACCAGCAGCGACTGGTGGCTAATGATGTGATCCACCTCCCACTGGCCAGAATTATCGAGCTGAGACTGCGATCTTCTGCTGGCAGGGGATGCTGATTTGAATCAAAGGGCCCTCAGTCCTATACTGAACCCACTTACCTTCCTTCTACTTCCTCCAGAGATGTGCGGATCCGAGTGGTAGAAGAATGCAAGGTGGTAGGCAGTGTGTTGGTTAGCGCTGGCTTCCTTTCACTCATGCTGGTAGCCCTGGGAGCTGGGGGCACCAGGCCAGGTACTGGAGAGAAAAAGAGGACTGGAGTGGGTCACTGGAGCCCCACGTCTGGCCCAAGAGTAGCATCTGGAGAACTTGACAAAATGATCTTTTAGCTGGCCTGATCCTAAGCACCCTCATTAGAGGCCCTTCTCAATACTGTAAATAAATGGATTTGGTTTCCAATCTTAATAGCTTTGGATGGGCTAGCCGGCACACAAGGCCAGGAAGAGAGAGTAATACACAGGCCACAGCAGAAAGCAGGGAATCAGGAGACCTGAATTCCATTCTAGTAAGTGCCAGAGGCCAGACAAACTCAGGTCTGTGCCATTCCAAAGCTCAGATTCATTACTCGCAGTCACTTCACTATAACATCCTCAGAGGGGGATCCCACCCAGAAGGACAAAGCTCAGATTGCTGATACCCTGCCTTCCAAGGGCTCTGCTTTTGCAGGGGGCTGTTCAGTCCAGCTCACCAAGGGAACAGGGCCGGCCGTCGGGCTCATCAGGGCAGGCACACACAAAGTCCAAGGCTCTGGCAAAGCAGAGGTGGGTACAGCCACCGTTGTTCACACCACAGTCATTGGTCCCTGGGGGCAAAGCAGAAGAATGTGTGGCCTGGGACAGAATCAATCTCCCAATTTGACATTTCTCGCAAAGGGGGAAATTCAGGGCTACCTCACTCTCAGGGACTGTAGGGCAGGAGGGCCATAACTATAGGGGGCTGGAAAGGTCTAAGACCCTAAGATGTGAACCCAAAGGCTCTCCTGTGGCTCTCACTGTCTTGATCATGAACAGTTCTTGGGGTGACCACCCAGCCCCACTGATGGTAAGAAAGCAGGCTCAGGAACCCCCAAGCCAACCTGTCTGCCGCTGAGGGGAAACCACAATGATATCCATGAGTCCTTCCACATTCGCCAACACTGTCTCCTTGTTCCGGCCTGAGTACTTGTCAACACGCTGGATTGACTTGGTCTGCCAGTCTGTCCAGTAGATCCACCTGTCCTGCTACTCAATAGGGAAAACCCCAAAGGAGCAAATATTATTCAACAGTCCAACCCTGATACAGCTTGCATGCCTCAGCATGTGTATTCCCTCTGCTGAAATGCCCTCATCTCTTACCCACCAGGTCAGCTTCTGTGCATCCCCAGATATGACACTGTCCAAGAAATCTCCCCCAGTCTACACAGCATTTACCATTCTCTCCTCCATGGTGCTCTGTGCATTGTCCTCACTTCTACAAGTGAGTGTTGGCACTCTATGGTCATTTGTGTACATGTCTGTCTGTCCTGCCTGGTTAGATTCTTCAAAGACAAGAATGTATTTCATTCAACTCTCAATTTCTAGCCCCTAACAGTCCTTGGACAGTGGCTCAGTGAATACATGGCTCCCTGTACCTAGCAAGTAGGAGTAAATTGGAGGGCACTTTTAAGATTTCCTGATCTTTTGGGCCCCTCATTCAGAGCCCTGGCAAATCCTCTGGTTACTTCTGTGGGCAGCTGCTTTCTCATGCAGTGATCCTGAGGGTCTCAACCAGGGGTGGAGAGGGGCAATGAAGTCAGTTTCCTTCCTGCCCCTGGGGTATACATCAGAAACCCCCAGGGGAAACTTGTAAATTGAAAAACCATATTTAATATGATCCTATAGTTTTACATTTGGAGTATGGAAAAAAAAGGTCTATCATTAAGTAAAGCAGACAAATCTTATTGGCTGGTAGGATATAATGCAGAATATAGATATTTGTCAAAAGGGACAAAGATTTTTTTTTTTTGAGGGCAGTGTCACTTGCCCTCATATGTGGGACCCGAACCGGGGCCGCTGGCTTCCCAAACCAGCGCTTAACCACCGCGCCACTCAGCCGGCCCGGGACAAAGATTTTTAAATGATTAAGAATCCCAGTTTTGGGGCTGGTCGAGTGACTCAGTTGGTTAAGAGTTGGCTTGGGAGTGTGAGCTGTGAACAGCAGGGCCGCCAGTTCAGTTTCCACATGGGCCAGTGACAATGCGCCCTCTACAGCTAAGACTGTGAACAACAGCTCAACTTGGAGCTGGGCTGCCATGAGTGACTGGTGACAGCACAGGCTGAAGCCCCTGCTGCATTGGGCTGCCATGAGCTGCTGTGAGCAGCTGTCCAATGGCTGGCAACCAACCGCCTCAGCCGGGAAGAGTGCAATGATCATAATACCAACATAGGCCAGTGAAGCAACGTTCTCCACAAAGAGTGAAGGACAAAAGCACAGTAACTTGTCTGTTCTCCTTCCCTGGTTCCCAAATACTGTTTCCCTCCCCCAATTCCCCAATAAAATCTTTTAAACAAAAAAAGGAATCCCTGTTTTGGCTCCAGGCTTGCTAGATATCCATTTTTTCTCCCCTGAATTATTTTACAGGGTTTTAACTCTCACAGAATGACAGCCAGTAATAACTAAAATGATTAGAAAAAACATGCACTGAGTGCCAGATACTTTGCTAATGCTTTATATGCTTTGCATATATTTTAGGAGGTTACTATTAAACTCATTTATTACACTATTTCCAGGTAAGTAAAGCTTAGAGAATTTCAGTATCTTGTTCAAAGTTACAGTTACTTAATGACACAGGCAGAACTTGAACCCACAGAGCTGGCACACTAGAGGTAGTCGGTAAACATTTATTGGCTAGCTGCCTCAAAACTCTGGCTCTGAGCCACTCCATCCTATGGCCACAAAGTGAGCTGCCTGCACTCTGATGTTGGAACCATAGCATTAGGATCAACTGGGGAACTTGTTAAAATGATATTCCTGGGCCCAACCCTCAGGAAGCAGATCCTCTAAATCCAGGGACATGCATTTTAACAAGCTCCACAGCTGATTCCGTGCACCACTTTTGAAAGCCACTCCTTTGAATGTTAGGAATGGGAGTGGTGGGTCAGGACTAGCAGGGCACATGGTGGCAAGGTTTCAGTGTACAGGAACCACCCCTAAAATGACCTTCCATAGCACACCTGTTCAGCAGCACCTAGGGCGGAGGCTGCCAACTTACAACTCCGAAGACATGCCCCTATTAAGGAGTTTAGTTACCACTCCTGAGCTAGTACCTGAGTGAGGGCAAAGGGGTGGGACACATGGCTGACCAAGACCTGCCGGAGCTTCCCACTGAGGTCTGCACTCTCAATCCGGTCCAGATGCGCATCTACCCAGTAGATCCTGTGAAGGAAAGGAGACAGGGTGGCTGCTCCAAATGCGCGCCAGGGAGCCCAGCCCTTCCCACTAGGAGCCATCTGTCCCTTCCTGAGCTGCACTGGCAAGGGCTGTGAGCAGTCAAGAAGCACCCTAGGGCCGGTCAAGTGGCACATTGGTTAAGAGCTGGTTTGGGGACGCCAGTGGCCCCGGTTCGGATCCCACATATGAGAGCCAGTGACACTACCCTCTACTGCTAAGATGGTGAACAACAGCTCCATCTGGAGCTGGGCTGCTGTGAGTGCCCGGGGATGGCAGAGCTGCAGCCCCTGCTGCAGTGGGCTGCCAAAAGCTACAGTGAAGGGCTGGCAACCAGCGTGAGCAGCTGGCAGCTGGTGTGAGCTGCCAATAGCCGCAGTAAGCGACCATCCAGAGGCTGGCGACTGATCTGCCTCATCCGGGAAGAACGCAATGACAATACCAACATGGGCCAAGTGAGGCAATGTCCTCCGCAACTAGACTGAAGAAAACACAGCAACTTGTCTGTTCCCCTCTCCCAACTCCCCAATAAAATCTTTAAAAAAAAAAAAAAAAAAAGAAGCACCCTTGATGGGATGTCACTGTGAGTCCCAAAGCTGAAGAGGGGAAGCTGGGGACTCCTAAGTGGGGAGGCCAGGGCTCTTCTGAGGAGGGGCAGAATGACCGCAGAGGAGCAATCGCCAGGTCTCATCTTCAGCAGCTTGATCACCCCTTGCTTCCTACCCAAGAATCTAAGCCCAAATTCTCATGTACACGCAGTCTACAAGAATGTCACTGAGGTTCCAGAAGGCATTCCTCTTCGCCATCCCAGCTCCCCAGTTGGCTTTGATGACTTTCCCTTCTTCTGAGGCTAGAAAAGGGAACTAATTGCTTTAGAGCCTCCTTCATCCTCTTCTTCTGCCCTCCAGCATTTTAAACTAGACCACAAGCTGTAAATTCCAATGTCAGAATGGCTCAGGAGAATAACAAATGTGACTGGTCAGCCCTTAAATGGACGGGGATAGTGGGACCTGTGGTCCAGACAGAGGACATGCTCTGTTAAAGACACTCAAATTGAAACCATGTAAACTAGGCAAATAACGCCCACCTGAGGGCTGAGGGCTGAGGGCTAAGGGCTGGATTCTGCAACCCCTGCTCTGAGAATATGTTCCCTCAGCCTCTTACTGCTTTCTCTTCCCCACCTACCTACCATGCAACTTTTTATCTTGTTGTTTTCACTGCTTCAAACTCAACCATCCTCTCCTCTGCCCACCTGATTTCTAGGAGGTTGTATGGGACAGGATTCCCACCTGCGGGTATCATAGTCCAGGGTAAGGCCATTGGGCCAACCCAGGTCTGTGTTGATGAGGACCTTCCGCTCCGAGCCGTCCAGGTTGGCCCGCTCAATCTTGGCAATGTGGCCCCAGTCTGTCCAGAAGAGGTACCTGAGACACAACAGTGCCATCATCACCAAGGCATGGGAAGATGGCACCAGAGTTTGAGAGAATACAAGGCACACACCAGTACCATCAATTGATAGGCATCCTCCAAGTGCCTCTTCACGAGGCCCTTCTGCCCTGGGTCTCTTTTCTGTTGGCCATAACTTACCCCTTCCTAGGAAAAACAGCAATGGCCCGAGGCTCATCCAGGCTATTGTTGACCAGCACTTTGCGGCAGGAACCATCGAGCCTCGATGCTTCAATGGTATTTCGGCCTGTATCTGTCCAATACAGATTCCTGGCCACCCAATCCACTGCCAGCCCATCGGTGGTCTTCAGCCCGTGCCCGATCACTGTCTCCATGTTGCTGCCATTCAGATCTGCTCGCCTTGGGGAAGAGCCCAGGGTTGGATGACTGACCAGATGGACCAGCAATAGACTGAAACCCCTTTAATCCACGTTCACATAACTGGAGCCCCACTAGATTTTAAACTCCATAGGGGCAGAGGCCAAGCACCTACAAGTACATTCCTCAGCATCTAGCACAGTGGGTACTCAAAATGTTTGCAGAATTAACAAATAAATTCTTAGGAGGACAGAGTGTTTCCTGCTATAAGTAAGGGGCACTTGGGCCTATGTGTTGCCAGGAGACAGGTTAATAATTCCCCATATACCTTAGGGAAGAGACAAGGATTGCTAGGGGGTCATTCTAAAAAAAAGGCCAATTGACAAAATGTGCATGTACCTTTTTATAGAAGTCCTATGCCAGTGAATTCAACCTTAGGATGGAGGGGCATGTTCCAAACACATGGGGGACTTCTCTAAACTACATATACCCACCTGCCCCCAGCATGAGATTCTAATACCCCTCCAGGGAGGAAAAAGGGGAATTCCCCTGTTCCTACACGTGAGAATCTCTGCCATGGTAAACCCCTCTTACTGGTGGCAGGCCATTCCTCAGCTGTTGGGATGAAAAATTTAAATAAAAATAAAACAAAAAATATAAAAATGAAACAAAAAAACCTTGTGAACAACCCATAAGCCTGGATTCAGCCAGGGCTCCTGTATTATAACACCGATAGATGGTTTAGGTACATGGCCTATTCTTCCGTGAGTCTTAGAGGATCCCTGGAGCAACCCCAGGGTCCAGCTGCAGGGGTAGAAGGCTCCAGGTCCCCAGCCTGACTTTATCTGATTTTTTTTGTTTGTTTTATATCCTGGGCTTCTGTAAGTGGTTATATAAACAAAAAACCCAAAAGTTTGAAACTCTTGTTGTAAGTGATAACACTACAAAGTGACCAAGTCAGGATCACAGCTCACTATCCACGCTGACAAATCACTGAGTTCATTCAGAGGTCAACACAGACCATAACCTCACCCATCAGGGATGTGTCGTCTGGAGGTTTCGGGGTGCTCATACCTGATAACATCCAGGAACACATCTGTGTAATAGACCTTGCCATCCACACTGTCATAGTCCAGGGAGATGACATTGTTGAGCTCGGGGACAGGGACATGCACATCTGTGTGGTCGCTAGTGTCCAGGGAGATACGCCGGATGGATCCGCGGCTGGAGAAGAGCAGGTAGGTCTCAGGGGAGGGATCGCAGGTCTTTCCATCTCCCTTCAGCTGGATGCCGGTGGGGCAGGCACAGGAGAAGCCAGAGGGCCGAGGCAAGCAGAGGTGGGAGCAGCCACCATTTCTTAAGCCGCACTTGTTAAAACCTGGTGATGAGAGACAGACAGACAGACGACAGAAGCATGAACTTGGACACCCAGCCTGGAATATTGTAGGAATCTTACTAAGGCTCTAGTTTCTTAAGCCTGATTTTCTGCTGTTCTAAATAACAGAATTTGATGCCTGGCAGGAATGAGGTAGAAGGAACTGGGATGTCTCCAGGAGTACTTTGAAGGTGACAGCATGATGCAGTGTGTACCAGCCATACCCAGAGGGAACACAGTCTGATCCTGGAAGGGGCTTTGGTAGGTCCCTGTCTCTATGATTGTAAAGGAGTCTCTGTGCCCTGTCTCTCTGATGTTCAGATCCCTCCAGAAAACCAGAGGCTCTGCCTCACAGCCCTAGGGGTCTTCTCACCCAGGGGCTGTGCCCGGTCCACGGCCTGGATGTCCATGAGGCCTGGCAGGTTGGACCTCACCAGGATGACATTGCTGCCAGTACCCTTGTCTGCACGGTGAATGCTACGAGTCTGCCAGTCAGTCCAGTAGATATAGGAGTCAAGCAGAGTGAGGCCATATGGGTGCTGTACAGGTGACACCAGCGTGTGCCTATTGGCACCATTCAGGTCAGCGGCCTCAATTCGCTGGAAAGGAAGGAGAGATGGGGGTAGCTATCAACAGACCGGGAGCCCTCAGCGGAGATGCCAAATAGGCTTCTCACATCTTCCCAGGCTCCTGGGAAGCAGCAGGAGAAGGACTCTCACCTCAGTGTGGGCATCAGCCCAGAGCAACTGGGAGCTGGCCTTGTCCACAGTCAGCCCATTGGGCCACCCTAGGTTGTTATTGATGAGCACAATCCGGTCTGAGCCATCCATTCCGGACCGCTCTAACTTGGCATTCTCTCCCCAGTCTGTCCAGTACATGAACCTGGGCAAGGAACAATACCAGCTGGTTATTCCTGCAGCTCCTGGATACTGTAAGTGCTTATGCCAAACTGTGAAAATTATTTTGCGTGCAAAAAGGAGAGTTGTCGCTTAATGGGTATAGACTTTAGGATCTGCAAGATGAAAAAGTTCTGAATATCTGCTTCACAATAATGTGAATATACCTAATAAACTGAACTGTACACTCAAAAATGGTTTAAGATGGTAAATTAATGTAATTTTTTTTTTTACCGCTATTAGAGAAAAAATACTTCCCATGAATTATCTCATTTATTCCTCACAAGAGTCACATGATACACATTTTCACAATCACCTCCATTTACAGGTGAGGAAACTGAAGATCAAAGACGTGAAATAAATACTGGACCCAAAATGACAGATGCAGCTAATAAAATGGTGAAGAAATTTGAATCCTGGATTTCCGACTCCAAGGTTCATGCTTTTAACCTCCACACTATGCTGCCACCCTGAAAGCAGTCATGAAGGAGTGGAACCCAGGGAGCCCCAGGGAGGTCGGTCTTGGTGGTCCGATGAAGCACGCTTGCTCTCCACTGCCCGCTTTCACCCCACCCCTAGCCCCAGCTGAGCTGGCCCATTCTGCTGCCCAGGGCACAGAGCAGATGCTCACCCCATTTCATGGTACAAGACAATGGCCCGGGGGCTGTCAAGGTTCTGCCACACCAACACTTTCCTCATGGACCCGTCTAGGTTGCCCACTTCAATCCGGTTGGTCCCCGTGTCTGTCCAGTACACTTTCCGGCCGATAGCATCCACTGCGAGCCCATCTGTGGTTTGCAGCCCTGCAGGAAGTCAAAAGAGCACACTGGCTCCTGCCTTAAAACAGATGGGATATTTCCCCAGCTCTGTAGCCAGACAGGTGGTCCCTGGGCTGGGAGCAAAGCCCACCTGTAGTGATGATGTCCTCATGCTGTGAGCCATCCAGGTTGGCACGGCTGATCCTATGGAGTGTGCTGTCCGACCAGTATACTTTTCCTGGAAAGGGAAGGCTTGGCTCAGCCTGGACCCTCACTGCCCACAAAAGGGACACACACAGCTGACTCAGGCCCTGAGACACCAGGGGCATGCCAGAGAGCCCTGTACCCCCTAGCAGAGGAAATCAATGGGAATGTAGCAATGTCATAATGGGATAGCTCTTGGCAGAGAGGGAGAGAAGGGCCCCAAGCCATAGCCTTATAACCAAAGAGAGCCGGGCAGAGGCTGTACCAGCGAGAATGGTGAGCCCCCAGCCCCTGAGCCAGAGGCAGAGGAGGTGGGGTAGGAAGGAAAGCAGTTGCTGTGGGGAAGGGTCAGAAGGCTGGGGGAGGGGAGAGAGGGCCACACAGACCTTCCTGGGGATCCACTCCAATGGCAATGGTGTTCTTCATGGTAACGTTGATTGGCACCACCACATCGGCAAAATAAGGGATATCCAAGGAGACCATGCGTACGTCTATCCTCCTGGCGAAGATGAGGAAACTGTTCATGCCTGCCCAGGTGGGGAGAGAAGGAAAAAGGACAGTCACCCTAGCACAGCCATGAGGAGGAATGGGAATAAGGCAAGCTGCAGTTCATGCCCTGGCTCTGTTACTTTCCAGTGGTGTGATCCACGGCAAGGTGCCTAAGCTGTTTAAGACTCAGTTTCATCATCTATACAATGGGGACAATCACGAGGTGGCTGTAGAATGAAAAGAGATCCTGTACAGAGAGCACTTAGTATCGGGTCTGATGCACTGTCATAAATGACAGCTTTGTTAATATTATGGAAGGATGCTCTTTGAAGGACCCTTTACCATGAAGTTTAAGAAACCTCATGTTATGTCAAAGAGTGCTGTCCGCCCCCCAGCCTGGGAGGCACAATTCACAGCTCCTTTCTAACTGAAATTCTCTGGGAAATTGGGGCTCCAATGCAGCCTACTAGGCAGTATACCCTGGGGAGAAACACTGACTTCCAACATTCGGGCAGCCAAGTCATGCTTCTGGGACCCTCCAGTTAAGGTCATTGCATATGTGGTGCTGGCTGTACATTCACAAAAGTGCCTCATCCAAGGCGGAGGTACCATTACATTGTAGATACCATACATTTTAATATTTTTTATGAGTGATTTGGGGCAGATAAAACAAAAGTGACTTATTCTAATCAAATGGGTACATTATGATAATTTTCCAGCAGATGAAAGAAAAGTGCCTGATAAAGGAGCATCTTTTTCAAATATGCATGAAGATCCCAGTAAGAACTATTTGGAGCCTGCCGCTCACGCTGCCTACCTGCCCCCCTGGGCCTCTCCCCTGGACTCTGTCCTCTTTTCTGAAAGCCCTGTTTCTCCCCTGAGCCTCTAGAAGCACCAGGACTCACGGTTTCTCAGACCACATTGGAGTCCATCTTCTGGGAAGGAAGAGAACCACTGCCCCTCCCAGAGAGGCTGTCTCCAGGTCTGTGATGTTTAGACTCACCTGGTGAACAGGTCCTGCCATCAGGCATCAGGTTGATGCCCGTGGGGCAGGTACAGCTGAAGCCGCTTGGATTTGGGGAACGAAGGCACAAGTGGCTGCAGCCGCCATTCTCCATAGCACATGGCGTGGACACTGGGTAGGGGAGAGTAGGGGGAGTCAAGAGGGAGAACTACAGCAGAGGGAAGCCAAGGAGAAGCCAGTGTGGGCCAAGGGCTGCTCACCTGGGGGCCGCCGGCGGTGGAAGACATGGATGTCCATGAGGTTCTCTAAATTCTCCTGCAGGGTCTCCCGGTCCAGCCCTGTTAGCCGGTCAGCACTCTGTATACTCTTGGTCTGCCAGTCGGTCCAATAGATGCGCTCTCCATAGAGAGTCAGCCCGAATGGGTGGGGGAGCTGGCTTCCAATCAGAACCTACCAGGGACCAAGCACTGTGTCATCCCCCCCGCCCCGAGCAGGGTCCACAGGGGTGGTCAAGAGCTCGCACAAGGAGTCAGATGAGGCTTGGCCACTACTGCCTGCCATGTGACCTTGAGCAGAGCTGGTTATAAAATCTCTCTGAGCCTTGATCTGCCAATCTGCGATATGACTGTGACAGTGCCCGGTTTCAAGAGTTGTGTGATGATTGCAAAAATCATGTATTATTTGCAAGATCTCAAAATATCACTGTACAAATTACGTACTAAAGGAAAAATAATAGTGTGTGTGAGCGTGTGTGTGTGTGTGTGTGTGTAGATAGAGACAAGGACAACAGTACAACAATGTGGCAAAATGTTAGTTATTTTGACCATTCTTGCAACTTTTCTGTAAGTTTGAAATTATACTAAAATAAACAATAACAAAGAGAGAGACCAAGTGTGCAGTTGGTGATTAATTAGTGTTAGTAGTGATGTTTCTGAGGAAGGCACTTATACCCCCAGCCCACAATCCACACGAATCCCTAGTTTCCTTTCACCAGCAAGCAGCAGGGCCCCCAGGGCTCTGGAGGTGAGCCACAGCCTCAGAGAAATAGTACACTCCCCATGCTGGGTCCCCCCTGGGTCCCCCGAGCTCTTGTCAGCTGCCAGTCATGCAGCGATGCCCTGGAGGCTGACAGGGCTGAGGGAAGATGCCTTAGTACTGCCCTCACCTTCCTCTTGCTGCCATCCAGTCCAGCAAATTCAATTGTCTTCATGCCAGCATCAGCCCAGTACAGCCGCTGGGACCCATAGTCAATGGCTAATCCATTAGGCCAGGTCAGATTGGAAGAGATGATGACCTGGCGTCCCGAGGCATCCATACCAGCTCGCTCAATCTTGGGGCTGGCACCCCAGTCAGTCCAATACATGTACCTGGGCACAGATAAGGGAGGGTCTTACAAGCCTTCCAGTTAACACCCAGTGAGGATTCAGAGTACTTAGGGTTTAAGGGTTTCTGCCTGCAATAGCTGCCCCAGACTCCTGCCTCAGTCCTCAGCCCCATCCTAGGCTCAGAGCTGTCTCTGAAGGTTTTTATCTTCTAACACCCAGGGTTGTGATGAAAGCAGAGCCCATGGCTCAAGGAATGCTCAGCAAATAAGGCTTATTTGAGAATAAGGAAAGAGGGGAAGTGAGGATGGGGAATAAGAAATATTTCCTCAAATGGACGGAATAAATAATTACAATACAAAAATTTAACAGCATTCTAGGCAACCATTAAGAACAATGTATCTACATAATCAAACGGAAAGATCTATATAATCTGTATAATCAAATGGAAAGATATCCAAGATATATAGCCAAGGGGGGAAAAAAACAAGTTAAAGAACATTATGACATTGCTGTAAAACCCAAAACACCACCACCACCAACAACAAATGTATATATACACATAGAAGAAAATCTGGAAAAAAATACTCTCAAGTGTTAACAATGGTTATTGCTGGAGAGTGAGATTACTTGCCACAGATTTATTTATTTTTCTAATGAGCTACTTTTATAAGCAGACCAAAAAAACAAAAACAACAACAAAAATAAACATAGAAAAATGTAAAGGTTTCCTTGTCCATTGAGGAGAAAGAGTTGTCACTGTACTCGGTGGTTTCTACAGCTGTGCCTGCTGCCTGGTGTGCCCTGAAGATCTGACTACTTTTGCTAACTTCCAGACTCCCCTCTAGTGCTCAGTTATGGAGGGTGGGTGGGGCTTGTTCCAAAGAGTGCTCACCCGCCCATGGGTTCCACCACAATGTCCCGGGGACGATCAAGGTTCTCCCAGATGAGCACTGTCCTCATGCTGCCATCTGTGTTGGCCACTTCAATCCGGTCTGTCCCTACCAAGAAGTAAGGGGCAAAGATATTAGCTCCAGCCTCAGCCATTTGCCCTCTTACCTTCCATGCCCAGCACAGAGGCTGGCATGCAGTAGATGCTCAAGAAATGCTTTGTGATAGGTGCACAATGGATAGTGAGTGAACTGAATTTTGAGGCGTAATTAAAGGAAGTGATCAGTGTCATCTCTTTGAAGAGCAAGGCTTCCTCAACCCACGTAACCCACTCTGTCCTATAGTTTAAGCAATGCTTCTCAAATTTAGCATGCGTGAGAATCAGGGGAGCTTGTTAAAATACAGGTTCCTGAACCTAACCCCTAAAGATTCTGATTCAGCAGGTCTGGGGTAGGGCCCAAGATCTTGCACATCTAACAGGTTCCCACGTAATGATGCTGCTGGTCCAGGGACCACACTTGGAGTAGTTTTGGTTTAAGGCATTCCCCTTGCCTCCCACATTCACCTGGCTAATAGAAAATGCCTGTTTTACCAAGTCAGTGATGGAAGAAAAATCACAGGGCATAGTCTCCAAATTTGAAATGCCTCAAAACATTCTCAGGTATCAGCTACATAGCAGAAGTAGCTGCCATTTGGTTGACAAATGACAAACCACCCGATGTGAGCTTCTAGCTTCAGTTCTGGCAGCAGCCCCACCGCTCCTGACCATCCAAGGACATGGAAATGGTCTAGGAGGGGAGCTGGGCTCCTTTTATCTGGGGCCAGTACTTGAAATAAAAGGAGTCCCCGAGAACCAGCATTGACTGCCCTGTACATACCTGCATCTGTCCAGTACAGCTTGTTGGTGACCCAATCAATGGCCAGACCTGCTGGGCTCTCCAAACTGGTATCCACTACCACCTGGACAGGAAGCAAAGCTTTATCACCAACTGGACCAGCTCCGGGGCTTGAACACTAATTCTCAGGCTGGCAAAGGTCTAGGGAGCCCTTACCCAGAGAGAGGATTCCACCCCTAAATCTCTGCCCTCCCAGGGGGTCTGGGTCCACACTGGGCCCTACCTCCTGTCCTGTTCCATCCCACTTGGCCCTGCTGATGGTGTCAGTGCTGACATCCGTCCAGTACACGTGGTCATCCCGGGAGTCCCAGTCAAGGGCCACAGCACTGCGTACGTCAGCCAGTGGGATGACATCGTCGGACAGGTCCTCTGTGTCAAAGCTGATCCGACGGATGTCCATCCTTCGGGCAAAAAGCAGGAACTTGTCAAGACCTGATCAAAGGCCGAAAGGGGTCTTCTTTTAATGCTCTAAATCCAATAACAGTGACAGACACACTGTGTGACATCTGGTTCAATTGCACTTCCTGGGATCTGGTACCCTTTGTCCCCTACTCTTCACACCTTAGGCCCCCTTTGAGGCCTGGGCAGCCCATACTGGCAGAATCAGATTTTAGGTTCAAGGGGAAAAAGGCTCTACCCAAGGTCCATAATGCATACTGTTTAAGTGTCTGTCAGCTTCCTCTCAACCTTTCTCTTCCCCTGCTTTGCCCGTCTCCTCCAGCACACTGACTAGATCCACTCTGACCCCCTCCCCATCTCTGTGACTTCTAAGTCTGCTTCTGGGCTTCTGCTGCTCCACTCCTTCATCTATTATAGATCCCTGCCTCTTGCTCTTCTCCTCACAACTTTAGTCAATAGTGACAATTTTTTTTTTTTTTGAGGGAAGTGTCACTGGCCCTTATATGTGGGACCCGAACCTGGGCCGCTGGCGTCCCAAGCCAGCGCTTAACCACCGCGCCACTCGGACGGCCCATCAATAGTGACTATTCATTGAACACTTACTCTGTGCCAGGCACGAAGCTTGGTGCTTTTCTCGTCTTGTCTCCTTTACCCTCATAGCAATTCTTTGTGGTTCATGTTATTCTTACTCTCATTTTCTAGATGGTCAACCCTAAGGCTAGAAGTCAAGGATGCTGCCTGGGATCCCCTGGCTACAAAGCAACAGAGCTGAGACTTGAACTCAGGTCTGACTCGAGAGAAGGAGCCCTGGCCACTCCCTGACATAGCGTCTGCCCAGCGGCCTCTTCTCCATCCTCTGGCCCTGTTCTGGTCTGTCTCAATGTTTCCCAGTATACTTTCCTGCCTGGAGAAGCACTTACTGCCTAGCTGTACTGTCTTCTTTTACGATCTGGGGAACCCTTCAGAGAAAGCTCCTGGGGGAACCTCCTGCACCTCACTAAGACAATATGGGAAGAACCGGGCCCAAAAGCATGCAAGGAAACTAGGTTCTCTATCAATGTGTGTCGAATGAATATTGCCCGTTTCTCCAACTAGTTTCCCTAATCTCACTCCCAGACATGTAGAGAAATTTTATTTTAACCACAGATTAGAGGGTCAGTGGGTTCATGGCAGTAAATAAGAGAAGCTGCCATGTGTGAGGAATGACCCCAGGCCTCTTGCTGGCCAGGCCATATACCTGGATCACTCTTCCCTGGATTACTCTTAGGAAAAAGTCACCTGTGGCTCTGAGCTAGACATGCCCCTGCAGGAGCTCAAAGGAAGACAAAATAGCAATTCAGGGACCAGCCAGGGACTCCCAGTGTCTCTCACCATCAGGCACATATATACTGAGGCACACATTAGGCCTATATGTACAGAGCATCATCAGAAGTCCTAATCTTGGCTCTCTGGTTTAGGAGCTAAAAGAAAGTCTTTAATGGGGTGAGGCCAAACGTAAAGAGGTAGGAAACCATTTCCCTGCTTTCTAAAAGGGCTTGGAACCCTCTGGCTGCCTACATATAAATCATCCCACCTGGTGAAATGATACACCAGCCTGGGTGCAGGTGTCATACTTGATTGGGTGATGTGACTGAGCCTTTTATCAACTGCCACTGGGCACTCCGCACTCAGCTTTGGTATGGGAGCTCTCAGCCCCTGACTTTCTTCCTCTCCAGGGCCTACCTGAGGAGCCTAGCTCCTCCCCACAACAGGCAATCCCTCAAACTCGTGTCTCCGTTCCTTCCACCCACTCTCACAAGGCACATTCATTGAGGCAGGTGCACCAGACCCACTTACTCTGGGCACAGGCGTGGCTGCTGATCTTCCGGAAGCCAGTGGGGCAGGCACAGGTGTAGTTCTGGCCACTGGGCAGACACAGGTGGGTGCAGCCTCCGTTGTTGTCCCCACAGCGGTTTTTCCCTGCTCAAAGAGCCCAGAGCAAGAGGGTCAGGTAAGACCAAAGATGGGCAAAAGTGGCCCCAAGGCTAGTGAGTTGGGGTTTAGCTACGGTGTGAGCTCCCAGGAAGGAGGAACTGTGTCTACTATTTTGTATATCTGCCCCAGCTGTGAGCCCAGTGAATACCTGACACATAGGAGATGCCCTATAAATGCTGCATGAATTAGATGGGAACAATGGAATCGAACTAGTCTTCCATAAATCTCCATGTTGTACTACCCTAAATGTGCAGCAGAGGGAGGAATTAGCCCATGTCAGTGCCAACCCGAAATTCCTGGCCAGAAACAATGGCAACTGTGACAGGTGCAGAGAAGGCTCTCAGAGGCACCAGAGGCTCACCAGGTGGGCATTTTTTTACCTGCAGGCTGGCGCTGGGGATGCAAGGTGTGGATGTCCATGGGGAAGTGAAGTTTGTTGCGAATGATCTCCTGGTTCTTGCCCGTAAATTTGTTAGCACTATTGATGCTCTTGGTATGCCAGTCTGTCCAGTACAGGCTGTCTTCAAACACTGTGATGGCAAAGGGGTGCGGGAGGCCTGGGGAAAGTCCAAGAGAACCTCAGTCCACACATGGCCTGCCCTAGCCCCTGGGCCCAGGCCTGGCAACTGCACACATCTCACCCTCTGCCAAGGCTCCTGGGAGCCACGATAGGAGAAGGAGGATGAGAAATGAAGGAGAGTGGAGGAAGGCCCTCACCTTGGCTAATGACAGCCTTGCGGTGACTCCCGTCCAGATTGGCCCTCTCGATGACATGGTGCTTAGCATCCACCCAGTACATACGACGCCCGGCATAGTCAATGGTGAGGCCATTGGGCCAGAAGAGATGGGTATCGGCAATGATGCGACGTCCGGAACCATCCATGCTGGAAGCTTCGATGCGGGGGGTGTTGCCCCAGTCTGTCCAGTAAATGGTACTATGAAGTGAGAAAAAAGGACGCTGAGGGACAGGCAGTAGAGGGTGGGTAGGGAATTGGGATAGTAATCAGGCAAGGGGCTTTTATCCATTGAACCAAGGGACTCCAACTGGTAGAAGATATATGCTGTTTGGTTTAGAGAGTGTTTTTTAACTGTTTTTTTTGGGGTTTTTTTTTTGAGGGCAGTGTCACTGGCCCTCATATGTGGGACCGAAGCGGGGCTGCTGGCTTCCCAAGCCAGTGCTTAACCACCGTGCCACTCGGCCGGCCCAACTGTTTTAATTTAAATGTCTCTAGACAGGGTGTTTATTCATTTGGGGGATAGTATCTGCTATGGGACGGGTACGATCTTAGGCACCGAGAGTACAGCAGTGAACAAAACAGAAAAATTCCAACCCTCGTGGAATTGACAATCTAGTATATTAGGACAGGCACTTTCTTCTTTGTCATAATCTCTACCACTGCCTTTTGTATTTACACACACACACACACACACACACACACACACACACACAGAGTTTCCAAAATAGCTGACCTACCACCGTAGGATCTTCAAGTGACTGAATTGAATTTTTAAAAGCCAGAGGTTAAGAACTTCCAGTTCAGGACACTTTCCTTCTAATAATAAAATTTATTGATTAGCTCAAACTTATCAGCTAATAATAAAAATACTAAACACCTACAACTTATCTAAAGTGTATTATGCCATTTAAAATACATCTTCTCATTTAATCTTCACACAGCTATGAGGTATGTATGTTTTTTAAATCACCAATTTAGACATGAATAAATGGAGGCAGAGAGATTAACCAGCCACACAGCCAGTTACTGCAGACTCACATCCAGGTGTGCCTGGGTAGAGAGCCCATGCTGTTAACACCACACTGTGAGGATGCCCCTCAATCAAGTCTGGCTCAGATGGCCTGGGAACTGTCCAGAAAGGCTGCACGTGGGATTTAGGAATTTGAGACACAACTCACTCACCCCTCCATTGGGTGCAAGGCAATGGCCCGGGGCTTCTCGAGGTTCTGCCAAAGTAGCACTTTCCGGTGGGCCCCATCCAGGTTGGCCACCTCAATCCTTGACGTCCCCGAGTCTGTCCAGTAGAGTTTGTCGTGGACCCAATCCACAGCCAGGCCCCCTGGTGGAAAGAGGTAGGGGGAAATTGTCAGAGATCCAGCCCAGGCTCTTCTGTGCCATAGTAACAAGAGCAAACTCTAACACGAAGCGGTTTCCTGGGCCAGGCACACTTCTAAACATGTTATGTACACAAGTTCATTTAATCAGCACAACAACCCTGTAAGTCAGGTGTTATAACCCCATGAAGACAAAGAAACTGAAGCACAGAGAAGTGAAGCAACTATCCCAGGTCATGCATTTCCTCCTCTCAGCCAACCCTACTCCATTTCCTGAATTCTGGCTCCCTGACCCACCCCATGGAGCTGCATTGGCTCAGGGGTTTGCAAATTGCAGCTTAGGGTTTTGCAGAGGCACTTTAGAAGTTCCATAATTTGAGTCAAATGTGCTTGGTACCAAATTCCAACCCATTTCATCTGCTTGTAACATGCCCTGAGATTGCAAAGTGAGCTGTGTTTTTTTTTTTTAATCTGTAAACATTTGGATATATTTATCTGGGTCAATCAGATTACTCATCATACTAAACAAAACAAAATTCAGAATTAAACTGGATGCAAAGGCTGATAGAGAACTGGAACTGTTATCCATAAAGCTCTGATTTCAAATGATTACATTTATCACAGTGGTCTCATTATTCTCACCCACTGAGCTCAATAACAAGCAAATCTGAACCTATAAAAATTAATGTATACTAACAAATGTTATCAATGTTAGTTCCACCCAAGATGTCACTGGAAGAAAAAGGTGCTCTGCTGCCTAAGGTTTGCAAACCACTAGCCTGTTCCGTCAATGGTTGTTTTGCACATGGCGTGGCCCGTCCTCTCCCCACGGAGCCTGGATCCCTACCTGGGCTCTCAAGCCCCGTAGACACAACTTCCTCCACGTTGCTGCCATTGAGGTTGGCCCGGAGGATTCGGTCCAGGGTGACATCTGACCAGAAGACAAGCTCACGCCGGTGATGGAAATCAAGGGCAATGGCATTCTCCAGGTTATTGAGCAGCAGTGTGTACTCAGAGCGGTGTGGCAGCACCTGCCGTATGTCGATACGATTGGCGAACAGCAGCACAGGCTCCGGCCCTGGGGACACATCATAGAAATGGGGCACCTACTAGGTTCCACAGCTGCACCCTTCAGTATGCACCCCCAGCTTCTTGGCTGACATATAGGGCCCCTGAGCAATTAGAGCATGTCCTGAGCTATTGGCATCAGTACTAGAAGAGTGGGAGCTTTTGAAGTATACTCCCCAAACCCAGCCCACCCTATCCTACCCAGCAGGATATTTCGGCAAGCCCAGAATGCACCTCACAGCTCCATTTTACAGAGATGGAAATCTCGCTCACTCTCAGCAAATCCCTGGGCACTGGAGCACCTGGCCGTCTCCACACTCAGCCCTCTGCCCACCCAGCCAAACGCCAACACTCCTTACCCAGAGCCTTGCAGCTGCGCCGGTCGGGCCGGAGTTCATAGCCTGCCTCACACCAGCACTGGAAAGCCCCTTCGCTGTTGGTACAGCCCTGGCTGCAGTACCCTTCCTCAGCACATTCATTCACATCTGTGAGGACAGAGCAGGTCAGGAGCTCTCTCTTCTGGCATCCTCCCACCCCCAACTCCCAGGCTGACTAGCTGCTTTCCTGCCCACATACGCATCTACTTTCTAGGCCTAGTGGGAAGATTAGAGAACAAGCGGTTATGGGCTTTGAGGTCATGCAGCTGTGGGCCGGAATTCCCACCTCGGCTACTCAACAGCTCTGTAACCTTCAATAAG
The DNA here is from genome assembly GCA_033961575.1 of Aselliscus stoliczkanus. NCBI lineage: Eukaryota > Metazoa > Chordata > Mammalia > Chiroptera > Hipposideridae > Aselliscus > Aselliscus stoliczkanus. The sequence goes on from CM066736.1 coordinate 123,316,429, forward strand.
TTACTTAACCTCTCAGAGCTTCATGTGTGAAATAGGAGGGACCATCCCCACCTCCTAGGGTTACTGTCATGATGAAATGAGGTCATGTCCGTCAAATGCCTGGCCCATAGGAAACACAGCTGCCTGTCTGCTGCCCCTGCCCAGCATCCTGGCCTCACTCCACGCCAGGTCCCAGCTCACCCTGGCACATGCGCCCGTCCTCTGTGAGCCGGTAGCCTGTGTGGCAGGTACACTGCACGGCCCCCCGCACCGTCTGGCACTTCTGGGCACAGCCACCGTTGTTAACATTGCAGTTCTCCTCACCCGTCCGGGGCCCTGTGCCAGCCAAGCCAGAGATGGGAGTTGAGCCCAGAATCCTCCCCCAGACAGCCAACTTGGCATTCCACCTGGACCACGAAGAACAGCTCCCGGGGCCGCAAGAGTCCCTAGGGAGGGTTCTCTTTGAACCGTATGGGTGGGGTTCAGCCACAAACCATGGGCCAGGCCCGCCCACTGGGGACACTCACGGCAGTTCTGCTGTGGGCTTTCATCGCTGTTGTCACCACAGTCGTTGACCCCATTGCACAGTTTCCTCTGTCCGATGCAGCGCCCATTCCGACACAGGAACTGGTCCGGGGCACACTGGGGGCTTCCTAGAGAAGGAGCGACGGAAGGTGGGAGGAAGGGAGAGTCAGGTCATAGCAGGGCAGGGCTCGGGTCAACAAAAGGATGGGAGCCTGTCATTTTCTAGGGCGAGCTGGAAACAGATGACACTCAAGGTGGGAGGGTTGGGGTCCAAGGCAGGAAACAGCTCAGACAGGGCTGGCTAAATGTCTGCATTGGTTTTCTTCCCAGGACACCACAGTGGATGGTGAGGGATGTAGGAGAGAATGAGAGATGGCATCCATGTGCCCAGCACCCAGTGTGGCTAGGGTGGTGGGCGTTGGGCTGTCAGCCACAGCGAGCAGTCCTTGCTCACTAGGCCAGAGCAACAGGCCCAGGCTGTGTGTGAGTGAGAATGCGAGAGGCAACTGAAGCTCACGGTCCTGATGCTCTGTTCTAGGCCAGAAGGCAGGTCAACAAATGCACCGGGAGTTGACACTGATAACTAAGGGCAGGAAAAATCCAGGCCAGGAGCAAGATTTGACTAAAGCATCACCTTGGCCCAACTGGAATGGTGGCAGTAACACCCTCTTTCCATTCGTCCTCTACCCCAACTACAGGCAAAGGGACCTGGGGTCCCTCTGGGGGACCCCACCTGTGTTCTCACAGTTCTCCTCATCGCTGTTGTCTGCACAGTCGTCTTCCCCATCGCAGCGCCAAGACAGGCGGACGCAGCGGCCTGACCGACAGCGGAACTGCTCTGCTGTACACATGGAGGTGGCTGGCAAAGCAAAGGCCTAATGAAAGGCAGGCCCCATTTCAGCTCAAAGCTCTACCCTGCCACCCAAAACTGCACTTGATGCCAGCACCCATGCCACTCTTCTTGACACCAGTGTCACAGTCGGTTTATGGGGCATCTTCATGTGAATCAGAAAATGTTTACAGCCATCTGAGGGAAATGGAAAACTACCGTGATGAATATATAAATCTATATAATTATAGAACATATGTCTGTTACGTGACTGGTATCCCTTTGGACATAGTGCCTCTGTGCAGTGCACAACCTACACAACTGTACTCAGTGATCCTGTCCCATCGGTGTCTATGCTTTGTTGGTGGTGGCCTCTTTGGCTCCACAACCCCTCTCCCTAGTTCCAGCTCAAACCTTCAGCACTGTCCCCCACTCACTGCAGTTGCGTTCATCAGATTGGTCATCACAGTCTGCGTCGCCATCGCAGCGCCAGCCTGCATTGATGCACAGGCCACTGTCACACATGAACTCCCCAGAACGACAGGGCTGGTGTGAGGCTGGGAAAACACGACAAACTTCTGTCTCTAGCCAGCCCGTGTACAGGGCGGTGGCTTTCTAGCACTCCAGCTCTTTCGTCTCTGCCCAAGAGGGATCAGGGAATCCAGGAAGTCTCCCTCTGAGCTCCTGCCCCAGCTGGCACCTGTGCCTGGCCACCCCAGCCTGGCCTCCTCCCCTCCTCCCCCCAGCTGGCCAGAGCACTCACAGCAGTCAGACTCGTCTGACCAGTCCCCGCAGTCATCGTCACCATCACAGTGGTATATGTCCAGGATGCAGCGGCCGTAGGCACACTGGAACTCTTCCAGGTTGCAGGGGGGCGCTGGCACTGCTGAGGCTGGAAGGAAGGCAGGGGTGGGGAGGGGCACACACTCAAGCCTGGCCGGCGGGGAGGGGCCATGTCTCCTCCAAGGGGCAAGATGCTCAGGCAAAGCGCCTTCCGCAAGTGAGATGTAACCAGGTTTCATTTGGGATGGCCTTTATACTCATAGACTCCCATATTCAGGCAGACCAAAGAGAGACCTCACTTCTCACCTGGGGAACCTACTTCCACCCTAGCTCAACCTAGGAGAAACTGCTTCTTAAGATCGCACCAGTCTTGGCCACTGTCCATGCGTTCCTCAGCCTGGCCCTCAGCCCGTGCAAGGGAGCCCTCTGCCCCATTCCAGCCTAACAGCCTGAGGTCTGGGGCAACTCACGACAGCTTTCCTCGTCAGAGCCATCTTTGCAATCGGTGTCACCATCACAGTACCAGTGCTCAGCAATACAGCTTCCATCACTGCAGCGGAATTCCTTGTCAGAGCACTTGCGCATGTCTGGGGGGATGCGAAATGGGACAGCAATCCTCAGGGAGCCCTACAGGAAACCCTCTTACCATCCTCCTTCCTGACTCTCCCCTCACTGCCCCTGGGGGTCTGACCCCACCTGGAGAGACACCCCAGAGTCTGTGCAGACTCTCTGGGGAAGCCAAGACCCTAAAGAGACTGGGTCTCTGGGTCCTGCTCCATGACTGCTGAGGGGTCTGGTCTGCTCTCTCTCCAGCCTTCCTCCAGCTACTCCAGACACATAGATACCTGGGCAGTTCATGGTTCGGGCAGTGCTAGAGCCACTGGTGCGCTCTCTTCCATGGCCAGCCACCCTGCCTGCCTCCTCGGAGCACCACTCACCACACTGCTCATCGCTGTTGTCACCGCAGTCATTGTCACCATCACAGTGCCACAGACTCCGGATGCAGTAGCCATTCTGGCAGGGGAACTCGTCTTCCTCACACTCCCGGGGGGCTGTGGGCACAGAGAAGCCAGGCTACTGCAGGCAGTGGGGCCTGTGCCTGGAAGCCCCAAAGAAAGCCCCACAGAATGGAGCAGTTAGGCAGTTCCAAGGCTGCCCCGAGGGATCTGAAGCAGGTGGCTGTCACTTGGGGGGCTTATCTGACCAAGAGAGAAGATGAATGCACAGGACCAAGCGCCGAAGACCCAAAGGCTGATGTGGACCTGGGGCATCACTTTCCGATTGACAATCCCTCCCCAACAGAGCCTGACGGAGCCACTCACGACAGTCCTGCTCATCCGAGTCATCCTCACAGTCGTTGTCCCCATCGCATACCCAGGAACGGCGGATACACTTGCCATTGTCACAGTGGAAGTCAAGAGGGGAGCAGGTGGGCAGCACTGAGTCCCGGGAAAAAGAAGAGAAAAGGGAATCAGAGTGGTGTACTCACTCAGGCAGGCTCAACCAGGCCAGAAATCCTTCCCCAACACCCCTTGTTCCAAGTCTCCCGTCTGCGTCACAGCCCTTTAGGTTCTTGTGCCTGGCCCCAGCTGATGGAGAATCTAAGCAGAAACCGTAGCAAAGAAGGGAGAGCATTAGCAGGGCATGATGGTGAGGGGCTCATGGGGCAGAGCAGCCCGAGGAACGCAACACCACTAAGAAAGCAGTAAGAAAAACATGAGCAAGAGAAAGAAGTGCATTTTTTTTTTCTTTTCCTCTTGTTAAATGATGATTGACACATCTGGGCTCAATTTCCAGTTCTAGAACTCATTACTTATCACACCAAGCAAGTCTGTTCCCCTCTCTGAGTTGCAGGTTCTTTGACTGTACAACGGGGATAATTATACTTGGCTCACAGAGGTCTTTTGAGAAAATGCATCTGAAAGTGCTCCATGAAAGTGAGCCATTTCCCATCAAAGCAATTAGCTGAAATGGCTAGGGTTAATAAGGTCCAGGTTGTAGCTTCATTCTCATTAGACTAATTAGCCACCTTCAGACGGAGGTGCTGCAGGTTGCACCCCTCAACCCAGACAACTGACTCAGCAGTGATATTTCTGTATATCCAAGATAGGACCCTCTAGCCTGTGGTGCATATGTTACTACACTAGGGGGAAAGGGAGATTTAAAGAGAATGTAAGATTCCTTACAAAGTTTACGTTATTAGAAAAAGATTTGATTATATAGAATACCAGTACAAAACAAAAAAAATCTGCATCTGTGTATAGTGAGCACATTAAAAATGTACAAGTATGCAGTACAAAGGCACAAACACATATTCACATAAACACAGAGAGATCTATTTAAAGAGACTATCTGTATTTTCAATGGTGTTTTCTTTTATACTTGTTTCAATGTTTGTTTATATGTGCATGGAAATATGGGAAATACAGGAGGGTTGCAGCCATATATATATTGTGAGGGAACCACCCCTCTGTGATATCTGTCATCCTCACAAGAGTCCAAGACTCTGAGTTTGACACAGCTGATGCACAGAAAACTCCCCCAGACTTGTCCTTGCTCCCCGACCCCCAGGACCCGCTTCTACCACTTCCCATTGCCCTTGGGGAGGCTCTTACTACATCCGTCCTCGTCGCTGTGGTCCCCGCAGTCATTGTCTCCATCACACTGCCACTGGGCGGGGATACAGGTGCACTCGCCAAGGGCACTCACTGCACAGGTGAAGTGGCTCCGCCCACAAGCACACTCCGGGCTGCTGGCTAGGCCTGGGCAGAGGGAAAAGAAACAAGTGAGAACTCAGCTCCTGCCCAAGCAAAGCCCATTCCAAAGGGAAGATAGAGGAGCTAAGGCTAAGACCAAGGTCGCCCAGGTGACACAGAGACACTGCAGGGAGATGTACGTCATGTAATGGAGTCTTCCCGTCTTCCAAGGCACAAATAGTCAAGGCGATATCCTCTGACTCTGGGCTCACAAATAGCGCAGGTACCCTCTCTATGACAAGCTTTTTTACACAGCACTCACAAAGGCCCAGAGACAAATGATGCCACCTGGGAAGTTGGTGCTCTTGGAGAAGGGGAGCAGCAGACAGAAGGGATGATGCAAGTGAGGCTTCCCTGTCCTTCCCTCCCCAACTTGGTTGGGAAATACTACAGATGCTTTTGCCTCTGAGCAGGATCAGGACCTCCCTTGGTGTGGGCCAGGAAGGGCAAGGAATAAGAGTGGAATGAAGATGCTAGACACCCATCAGAGATAAGGAATCCACAAGGGGGAGCAGGAAGCAGAACAGGCCACGGTGAGTCCCCCAGTCAGAGCTTACTTTTGAAACCAAGTGGGGTCCAAGGAGGAGGGGACAAGGCTACCTCAGGGCAGAGTGACAGGGAACAGTCAGGGCCTTCCTGTCTGTGGGACAAGCCACAGCCTGGAGGAAGGATGGCAGAAGCAGCCCCTCCCCCAGCCTCTGCAGAACGCAGCTGGGCTTCCCTATTGAGCTATCTGCCTGGCCAAGTCCCATGACCGGCTGCTGTGCCCCCTCCCCAGTGCCCAGCAGGATGCCCTGGGATGGCGTGTGAATGGCTCAGTGCCCCTGCTCCAGCCTCAGCTGGAACAAAGGGTTCTGCCAGGGTCACTCTTCCCCTCCCAGCATTCATCTAACACGCTGGGCTGCTGCAGCTGGGAAAGAAGGGGGCCACTGCGCATTGCTCATCTCTCCCCGTTCCTTGCTTTCTCTTTCCCTTCCTCCCCTCAGATGGGCCCTACCCTCAGGCTGGGCTGGAATGGGGGAAGGAAGAAGTCAGCTCCTAAATTACTACCCCTTTTCATTTCCTATTTACCGGGGTCAGCCTCTCTTTCTTGGCTCATCTCAACGTACGCCCTCACTGCACATTACAGTTAGAGGGCCTGGTTTAGGGCTTAGGGCCCAGAATAAAAGGGTGTGCTGCTAGCGCCTCCAAAAGCAAGGAGGGAACCCTAGACCCCTCCCTCTCCACTTCAGCCCCAAGGGTGAGTGTGAACATAAGGTAGGGGTTCCTAACGTGCAGATGGATGGATGGATGGATGGATGGATGGATGGATGGATGGACGGATGGATGGAAAGCATGAGCATCTGTGAACCCCTGAAACTACAGGCAAAATGTTCATTTCTGGAGTGAAGAACCACAGCTCTCACTAGATCCTCAACTGAGGCCTTGCCCTTCCCCTGCACATGCTAAGGGAATCAGCTGCCCCAGAAAAGATGCAGGATTTCCTGGGGAAACCAAAGGGATCTGTTTGAGAGATGCGGCATCTCTAAAGCTCACAGGAAGGCTTACTCCAAACCCAGCACTCTTGTCTCTCTAGGTCTCTCTGCCAGTGCGCAACATAAGATTCTTCCCTGCCCCACCCCACCCCCCAAAAAAGGGCCAGCCGAGTGGTTAAGCACTGGCTTGGGAAGCCAGCGGCCCCGGTTCGGTCCCACATATGAGGGCCAGTGACACTGCCCTCAAAAAAAAAAAAAGAAAAAAAGAAAAAAAAAGATTCTTCCCCAGGGCAGCCGAGCACGTGCTGCCCAGCTCAGCCCCATCCTCCTGGGCCTGTTCAGAGCTCATTGAAAAGGAAGGGATGGGGTGTTTTTGCACTCAGACTCCGAGCCCCAGAGCCTGAGGAACTTCTGTAGTGAAACCAGCTCATCACAGCGATAGACACTGCTTTAGGGAACTCTGGCTGCATGAAACAGAAAGACGAAGGATTCCTGAGGACTGCGTGCAGCAGGGCTCCCCAATATCTGACACCCTTCATGGAGAGGAATGAAAAGGAGGAAGGATATGGCTTATTGGTTCTCAACCAAGGATGGCTCCTCCCCTCCTCCTCAGGGGGCATTTGGCAAGGCATGATGACATTTGTGGTTGTCATGATTGGTGGTATTTCTGGCATCTAGTGGATAAAAGCCATGGACACTGCTAAATATCCTACGATGTTCAAGACAGGCCCCCACAACAAAAAAATTATCTGTCGCCAGGGAGCAGGCCTGTGCCAACAGTTCAGGGTAAGGGGGTAACAAGAACAGAGAGAAGGAAGAGGGCATTAGGGGGAGGGGAGGAAAAAAAGCCCTGGACCTGCAGTAGACAGACCTGGGTTCCCCTGACCGGATGTGTGACGTTGTCCAAGTCACTGAACTCCCTAAGCCTCAGCTTCCTCATGTGAAAAGGCCACACGAGGGCCGGCCGAGTGGCGCGGTGGTTTAGCGCTGGCCTTGGAAGTCAGCGGCCCTGGTTCAGTCCCACATGTGAGGGCCAGTGACACTGCCCTCAAAAAAAAAAAAAAAAAAAAAAAAAAAAAGGCCACACGGATTGGACAAGAAGATAAACGTGGAAGAAGCCTGCCTCGTGCCTTGGCACACCAAAGATGCTCAATAAATGCAGGATGAGTCTGCAGGTGTAAGGATGCAGGGGCTACATTTTTCCAAAAGGCCTTGATTTTAAGAACCCAAGTACCAGGGCAGGCAGAGAAAGAACAGCAGTATCTGGATGCTGCATGCAAGTCAAAAAGGAATACAGAAAGTAAAGAGGACCCTTCAGCCCCCACCCCCATCCCCACCTGTGGCTGAGCAACAGCTAAAGTCCTGATTTCCCCCATGCAAACTTCAGGGACAAAGCATTCCCTCGGGTGGGCATCAAGTTAGTTGCAGGTGGCTGAAGAGTCAAGACTTCCCACATGTCAGAGCAACCTCTGAACATTAGCATGTGAAGGTCAGGCAGCCGCTGGTCAGGCAGACCCTGGGCTTGGGCTGTTCATACAGTAAACAGACGCATTATACTCTAAAACGGCAGCTCTTCAGGACAACTGCTACCCCTCTGGGCTCTCCGGAGGTGGAATTCTGCCTTTTCACTCAAGTCCTGGCTGTGATCATAAAGGACAGCTTTTAACCCTTTTTAACTAAAAGAATGGTGAGTGAAGAAAGAAAATAAATGACTGCAGGTGGCAAAACGCAGTGTTCATTTTAAGGAGCGTTCAGTTAGACTACACAGCTATGCTTCTGGCCTTGAAAGCTATTTGTCAGCCACACTGCAAGCTCCCTTGACCTCCAGGGGCGTGGGCCCTTTGACCTAAAACAATTCAACAAGGAAAAGTTCTCTTCCCAAAGTGATCACTATCCCTAATCATCAAGTCAGCCAGCTTTTGGGATATATGTTAATGTGTTCCTAGGGCCTTCCTGAAAGGTGAACCAAAATCTCAACCATCTTACCAATTTCTCATGGCTTTCTTTTAAAGGAAAGAAGAGAAAACATCTATCTGGTATGCCAGACACAGTGTAACATGTGAGAAAGCACAGATTCTGGAGTCAGAAAGACTGAAGTCCAAATCTTGGTTCTACTTTGAACAAGTTCATTAACGCCTCTGAGCCTCAGTTTCCTCATCTGCAAAATGGGAATGATAATAGTTCTACCACAAAGGGTTTTTATGAAGATTAAGTTAAATAACCCGTGTAAACTGCCTAGCACAGGGCTGGCACACTGCCAAAGCTTCCTAATAATACAACCATCATTTACTCAGTACTTGCCAGGTGCTCTCCAAGCACTTTTCTAAGTGTATCTCATATGTTACGTCATTGAAAGCTCTCAACAACCCTGGGAGGTGGCATTATTGTTATTATCACCACTTCACAGCTGAGACATAGAGACATGAAGTCTGTCAATAAGTCACACAAGTACTAAAAGTAAAGGTTTGGAGCCAGCATTCATACCCAGGCTGGTTGATCCCAGAACCTGGGCTCTTAATCACTTTATTATACTGTCTCCCAATAATGGTATTGGTATTATGAGAATTTTACAAAACCTGGATTAAAAAAGGGAATTGACAACACTGGAACTTCTGGGTCCCTCTTTATACATTCTTGATTAGCAAACATGCAGTGAGTGTATGGATCTCAAGCAACGACCTCTCCTTCTGGTGATTGCTAAGGGTGAGTTCCCTTGCCTTCAGGTAAAGTAGCGAAACAGGGACAGTTTGGGGTCCCATTCCTTTGAACCAGCACCTCAGTGTTGTGTTGATCCAGAAAGAACAGGGCTCTGATAACACTTATATTTTGTAATTTCTCTTTACCGCTTACAAGTTCCTTTTGCACATATACTTGCATTCTCATTTCATCATTATAGTAACCCTGAGCAGTTACTGTAGTGCCCACATAACAGGTAAGATCACCTTCTTTGGCCAAGGTCACGAGGTGAGTAAGACAGCCAAGATGGTGACCCCATTCTGACAGACCAGGATTCTTCTCTTAATGTGATCTCAAATCTGGACTTCCAATAATCTAGATCTCGAATCTGGACTTCCCAGCTGACACTGATGCAGATTCAAAGTAAAAAGAGGCACTGCTCTCCCCCATCCCAGAGAATGCGCAGCTGAAGAGGGACCACACCTGTCACTTGGAAGCCAAAGGTGCACAGTGACTACACACAGCTACAGAACAGCTTTTTCAAGTAGAACCAGAGATGAGATGCTTAAGAAGTGCCGTGTGAGTGCTGGAATATGTCAGCTACCCCTGTGTGGAAGGGGTGACAATGGGAAAAGGAGGAATCATTACTCATACTCGTATATGTGAAGGATATTTTTCTTCTAAAACACTAAAGCTCTCCTCTCTCCTCCTGTCCACTAGTGGCAATGGTGAAGATATAAACCCTATTTAATGAGGATAAGTTATATGAAATGACCCTAAACTACATCCAGGCCAATTGAGAGACCAGTAATCGGATTTCAGCTCCTTGAGTAGCCTACTCAGTAACGTCTCTCACTGAAAGGGATGCCCATGAAACAAGACATAATGGACAGGGGTGGCAGCAAGGAGTCACATGGAAATGAATCTGACCTCATCCAAGAGATACCTGGAAACTGGAGAGAGCTGGGTGCCTAGATACAGCCTCCATTTGAGAGGACAGAGTTTGCATAGGAAACATCAGAAGCAATGCCAAAAAAGGTAAATGGTTGGCAGCAGGAGGAGGCCAGGAAGTGAACCTGTTCCTGATGCTGCCCCACCGAGACCCACACAGCCCTGGCCAAATCGAAAGCCTGTGCTCTGTACCCCAGAAACCCTTTGTGCCTCTTCCTATGGTAGCATTTAGCATGCTGTGGGATTGCTGTTCACTTACTAGACCATAAGCTTCTTAGCAGTTGGAACTGTGTGATCTGGAGTTTGTATTTGTATTCACAGTGTATAGTTCAATGCTTAGTATATAGTAGATGATCAATCTTAAGTTTGAAAAATGAATGAATGAATGAATGATACATTCCTCTAGAGTCTTGTGAGAGTTGGAGTCAAAGCAACAAAGAGGCCTAGGATATCAGAAATAAAAGTAGTTTTTTCCTACTTAACCTGTACTTACTCAAGCAAATAGGAATGTTTTTTGAATGTTCCTAGTCCTATCCAGTTCACGCCCTTCTCCTAATGAGAGTTCTGGGTTGTTTTTTTTTTGTTTGTTTGTTTTTGAGGGCAGTGTCACTGGCCTTCATATGTGGGACCAAACCAGGCCGCTGGCTTCCCAAGCCAGCTCTTAACCACCACGCCACTCGGCCGGCCCCTAATGAGAGTTCTTTTCACTCATTGTATTATCAGGATGTAATAGTGACATGCTATGACTCTACTTATTTTTGTTCCTAGATCCCTAGAGGCCAGCCTTACCTGGTTGGTTTAAAAATCAATCTGGGCCTTCACAAAAAGGCCATCACTATCAGATACCATCAGACACATGATGAACAGAAAGTTCAGCCCTCTCTTGCCATTCTTAAACACAGAAAATAACTTCTCCATGGTCAGCCTCCAAAGTTTTGAGGCAGAAGAGCATCATGGTAAGCATGTGGGAACAAAACTGAGTTCATTCCTAGCTGTCTAACCCTGGGCACATTATTTAATCTCTTTATACCTTAGTTTCTCATCAGGAAAATTGGGATAACAAGAGTCCCTATGTTGTATGAATGTTATGAGAGTTAAATTAGTTAATTCATAAAAAGCACATAGCGTAATGTCTGGCACAGACTAAGCTCTCAATAAACGATAGCCCCTGCTATTACTCTTATGGAATATGACTCAGAACTGTCTTATCTAGCCACTCCATGATTAAGACCTCCTATTTCAGGGCTGGAGATGTCTAAAAACCCTACTGTGTGTCACCTCCATGAGTTGAGTTGGTGGTATGAATGGCTACAGGGAGAGGTGGAAGAAAACATGATGATGAGTCCTGCACTCTCTCTGAAGGCACTCTAGGCACATGGCATCCTTTATTCTTGCCTAATTTATCATCAACCAATTCCTAGGAGGCAAGTACAGAAAAGAGCATTCAGAACCTAAATTACAGAGCAATTCAGAAATGGATTTGTTTCATCTTTTGTAAAATGGGAATAACTGTACCTATTTCATAGGGTTGCTGGGAGGTTTAAATGAGATAATACATATGTAGTATGTATTATCAGTGGTAAGCAGCCATAGTTGTTGTTAATGCAATAGACCCTCCTTATCTGCAGTGTCAGTTATCGGTAGCCAAGGGTGGTCTGAAAATATTAAGTGGAAAATTCCAGAAATAAACAACTCATGAGTTTTAAACTGCGTGTCATTCTGAGTAGCGTGATAAAACCTCGCACTCTGTGCTCCATCTGCCTAGGATGCATGCAAATCATTTCTTTGTCCAGCATATCCATGCTGTACATACAATATAATAAGATATTTTGAGAGAGAAAGAGACCATATTCACAAAATGTTTGTTACAGTATATTGTTATAATTGTTTTATTTTATTATCGTTGTTAATCTCTTGACTAATTTATAAGTTAAACTTTATCATATGTATGTAGCTATAGGAAAAAACATAGTGTATAGAGGGTTCAGTGCTATCTGCCGTTTCAGGCATCCATTGGAGGGCTTGGAACATATTCCCTGTATCTGCTGTGGATAAGAATACTGTATTATTATTAACCCCATCATCTTCAAGTGGATGTGTCCTCTCTCTCAGCCTGGTAATGTGGCTATGATACTAGGCTGTTTCCATACAGGTCCACAAAAGTCTACTTACCCTGCCCAGGAGCTCAGTCAACAGATTTCACAAATCCAACAGGGCTTGAGTGGGGCTGTGCTCTGTGAGGAGCTGCTAAAAATATTGATTTCCTCTCCCCCTACATCTCAAAACACAAGTAACACATGGTTCCAGGGAGCAACAAACCACATCTCTCCCTTTCTGGGAGCCTTTCTAAGTTTCCCTCTATCAACAAGCACCTGAAATGTAATGTTTTATGCATTGGGATTCCCTGAGAAGATGAGGCTTGAAAACAGAGAGTTCAATCTAAGATAAAATATGAATATTCACGGGCCAGCCAAGTGGCTCGTTGGTTAAAAATTGGCTTGGGAGCACGAGCTCTGAGCACCTGAGCACCAGTTCGGATTCCACATGGGCCAGTGATGCTGCGCCCTCTACAGATAAGATGGTGAACAACAGCTCGACCTGGAGCTGGGCTGCCGTGAGTCACCGACGATGGCATAGGCTGCAGTGGGCTGCCATGAGCTACCATAAGTGGCCGGCAGCCAGCGTGAGTGGCTGGCAGTCGGCGTGAGCTGCCATGAGCCACCGTGAGCAGCTGTCCAATGGCAGGTGACCAATCTGCCTCATCCGGGAAGAGCGCAATGATAATACCAACAGGGGCCAGTGAAGCGACATCCTCCACAACTAGACTGAAGAACAAAAGGACAGCAATGTGTCTGTTCCCCTTCCCCGGATCCCCAACACTGTTCCCCTCCCCCAATTCCCCAATAAAGTCTTAAAAATATATATATGGATATTCACAACCTAGATCTTCTGGGATAGCTTGGATATAAAATATTCTGTTCTAAGAGGTAGTATGGGTTAGAAGGTTAACAGCTTAGGCTCTGAGATCAAATCTGGTTCACTCACTAGCTCTGTGACAGCAAACTTCTCTGAGCCTTAGTTTCTCATCTGTCAGACAGACACCTAACAGACCTACCTCATAAGGACATTGGTGAGGAGTAAATGTGATAATACATGCTATACATTTACCACAGTGCCAGGGATACAGCAAAAGATTTAAAAAATGTTAAATGCCCCAGAAGTTCATTTGTATTTTTTAGATCAGATGTCCTAGTTTGTGGGGCTGGACGAATGGTGTGGTGGTTAAGTGCTGGCTTGGGAAGCCAGTGGCCTTGGTTCGGGTCCCACATATGAGGGCCAGTGACACTGCCCTCCAAAAAAAAAAAAATGTCGTTGTTTGTGACACAAAGCTGGTCACCAGAGGAGATCATTCCCAGAAGAGCAGAAATTCTCATTTAGGGGAAATACACTTTAGAGCCATTCTGAACCTGTCTTTCTGAACCTGTAGTTGAAACTTCTTGTTTGCACTGCCAGAGGTTAAGGGGTAGGGAGTGGAAAAAGGAGAAAGGAGCTACCCTTTCTTATATGCTAGGCTTAAGGATATTGTAACCTGGCATCTATACATGGTTTCCAGAAGGCTGAAGTCAATCCAACAGAGAAACTGTCTCTCATCTTCATCCAAGCCCAAAAGGAGGGGGCAGTCGGACCCCCAAAGCTCGGGCCAATGAAAGGGGCATTTGGAGCCCTTTGCCCACCCAGACCTTGCAAGTCTAGAAGGAAAAGCTGCTGAGCTTGGAGAGGTCACTGAAGGTCCGTACTACCTCAAAGCTTCTTGCTTCTTTATTTCACGTGCTAATCAGGTGTCTCTCCCAATACCCTACTCTGTACCTGTCTGGCCCTCCGCCCAGACAGCAGGAGGGTCCCTCTCCCCCAAAAAGGCTCTGCCTGGAGCCATGGGCTTCCTGGCCCCAGAAAACCTCCGGTGATAAATTATGCAGCAGCACCTTTGTGTGGCTGCCTCTCAGCCAGATGGGTTTGCTCCCAGTCTTTTGTTTCCGGCTTTGCTCACAGCTCTGATCCTCTCGGCTCTGCACGGAGGTGAGGCTGGGAGCTCCCATAGGCCAAGTCAGGGCTTGCAGCAAGTCCCAGTAAGGCTTTCCCAGCTGGGTCTCAGGCAGCGCCCTTCCCTTAGTTTAACCTGAGCGAGCAGGGAAACAGGGCGTTAGGGAAGCTTAGCCAATCCACTCAGCTGTGAGCAAGGATGGGAATGCCTACGTGCCGTGAAAGAATGAAGTTTGCTAGGAAGGGCATAAGAGGTGCCCAGGGGCAGCTAGGATGTTTGCTTCTTGCTAAATAAAAAAATGCAGAACAGAAAACAGAGTCAAAAGACTGCCAGGAAAGCTAGAGAATCAGCTCTTTTTAACAGCTGCTCTTGGTTACGGTCAACTTTCCGCAGCCCCCAAAAACATTGCATCACTGGCACCAACTTAAAAGGAAGAAACAAAGAGACAACAGGGGTCAAACTTTGGGGTGGAGGAGCTGGGGGCGAGTCGGGGGCTTGAAACCCACATCAATTATCTGTGCACACTGACAGGATTCCTGATTGAAGACGGGAGTCATGAAGGAAGAAGGCTCGCAACAGCCCAGCCCCCAAATTGGGGCAATTACTACCTTATGAGCTCTGGGGCCTGACTCCTTTCCCAGGCCAGTGGGAGGGAGAGCTTGGAATTCTAAACTGTTCCAGCTACAAGAGACCCCAGCCAGCACCTCTCACCCTGGGTCACAGCAACCTTAGAGTGAGATGCCTGGCTGCATCCCTGACCACAGGACTTTAACAAGGGAGCTCTCAGAGGAAATCCCCATCTCCCCGGACTTCTCCCCAGAGAACTAAGGCAGAGTGGGCTCCTGGACTCATGGTATATAGCTTAACAGGCCTCTTTTCTGGAAGTGTGCACAGGAGGGAACGAGGCTTAAGTTTCACTAGGTTTTCAAGTGGGGGAAGAAGGAGCAAGATCTTTAAAAGAATCAAGCCAAAAAACAGCTGAAATGAATGAATGAAGGAAGAAAGGAAGAGCTGAGCCTTCATTTTAGCACATGACATTGTATTGTAATGATTTGTTTACCTGGCTCCCAGAGTCCAAAGGCAACAACCATCTCTAATCCACTTATGCAAGCTTGCTAACAAAGAGCTAACATTTATCCAGGCCTATTGTAAGAGTAGTTGTCAGGCTCTGTACTGAATGGTTTGAACATACTATTATCTCATTAAATTTGTATAATATTTTCAAGTGATAATTTATTATTACTTACCCCTCCTCCCCATTTACAGGTAAGAACACTGACGTTCAGAGAGATTGTATTTTTACACGGTCACTGGGAAGTGCCAAGCTTCAAACTTAGATGTGCCTGTGCTGCTTACTCACTGAGCTCTGCTTGCAGTGATAAGATTAGTGTTTGACAAATGTGCATGTGTGGAATGAATGAACAAATGAATGGGTGCAGAGCCCAGTTTAGGGAATGCTCCTGAGTGTACTGGGGAGAAAGAACCGGACCCTGCCAGCCCTAAGCTGGAGGAAGAACAGCAAGCACAGGCATTCATCAAAGCTATTTATAGGGCCAAACCAGGCTCTGCCAGCCAATCAGTCAGCATGCAGCCTTCTCCAGGACACTGAATCCCACCAGGCTGAGTAGGGCAGAAAGGCTTCTGATGCTGACAATGAGATGGATAATCCAGACAGTCTGGGACCCAGATGTTCCATGCCCAGGTAACTGTGACAAAACTCATGGCTAAGCTGAGTCAACGAATGTAGAGACTGTGGCTGGAACAAACTAAAAGATCTAGTCTACCAAGGGAATGGAACTCTCATAATTATGAGATATGCCCCATCATAAAAAAAGACAAGACTACTTCTTAAAGTAGTCCCCGAAATGCTGTTCCTATTCAGGAAGCCCCTAATATTGATCTTTTCTTCAAAACAGAAGCAACATAGTCAATCCTGCCCATTTTCCTTCTTCTTGCGAATCACAATTCGCAATCAGTGGAAAGAATGAGCAAAGATCTACAAAACACACCCTGTCCCCTGCCACCTCCTGTGTTCTTTGCTGACCCAGGAGATGGACATGCCCAACGTGCTCTGTATCAGACATGGCCAGACTTGGTTCCTTTGCACCTGTCATTCTTAATACCATGTGCCAGTCTCAAAGATGTTATTTGATATTCAACAAGGAACAGAAGAGGAAATCCAAAATCAGCGATAAGCCAAGCATCTTTCACAAATCCAATAAGATTAGAGACAAGGTCAACCAAGCACAATGACAACAGCCAGATGGAAAGGAGGTCAATTTCAGCTCCACTCTTCTGCACCATTCTCAGACACAACTCTCTATCTACCTAATGACCCCTAGGCAGAATTTTCAACTTTTCACTTACCTGGAAGAGACCTCTAAGACAAACATAGTTTCTTTCCACTTTTCAAATGGTGATAGATTGTCCAAGGCCTCACCTCAACCCTCAGGAGAAAGATACCCAGGGCCATCACTAGCAATCAAGTTTCCTTCCACAATCTTTCCATTTGGAGTGTTATACAGGCTCAGGCCAAACCCATAGGCTCTAGGAAAAGCCCAAAGGCCTGGCAGCAGCCAAACAGCACCTTAAACTTCAGTGTGGGGAATTCAGCCTTAGCTGAGGTCAGGTCTGCCTAACTGATCTACTACAACTTCTACTGATCTGCACGGTCTTCTCCCTGAGTCATTGGAACCTAGTGTTAGGGATCCTGATGGTGGTATTTTGGGTTGAGCAACTGCTCAGTCGCACTGGTGAAGCACCAATCTGTTCCCTCCAGGCCTCCAAGGATGGCTTATTATCAGGCCAGGGGAAGTTTCAATCTTCGTTCCACTGACTATCCTTACACCTGTGCACAGAAAGCTTCCCATGCTTAGAAGTTTCCATCAAACTTTTTGTCCTTAAAAAGAACCCAAAAGAATTACCAAGAGCCCTCCCATCCTTTTCTCTGAGGCATTAAATATACACAATTCTCTACCCCCATTCTTAATGCTGATGCAGCATATGCAGTTTTGACAGCTCTGGAGCAGTAAAATCCTCTTGGCCGGTCTCAGCCCGGAACCTTCCAGCTCCCCTTTCCCTAGGGCAGGAGGCGACAACCTCCTCTCTGGCTTTGTTAGTATCCGTTTTAGCCCCCCCCTCCCCTTTTTTTCAGTGCCTTGCCATTTCCCTTGATCTTTTTCAAAACTTCCTCCAGGGGGCCGAAAGAAAAGTTCCATCCCCTTCTCTTGCAGCCCAAAGGGGGAAAACCCCAAAAAGCATAGCTGTCCCTTTAAGGGGCCCATGTGGTGGGAAGAGCAGCTACATTCCTACCCCACTAGGGCCGCTGTCCCGACACGCCAAAGAGGCTACAAATAACCTTCTAGGAGAGAGCCCGGGAGGGGGAGAGCACAGTGCGAAGAGGAACGTGAGTCCGCCAGGCTACCACTCCGAGAGCAAGAGCGGAGAGAAAGACCTCAGTCGGCGTTAGAGAAGGCATGGAAAAACTCATTTTAAATCCACGGGTAGCTTAAATAACAGACATGAAAACTCTGTTTTGGATTTGAGAGGTAAACCAATCTTTAAAACAAGTGCCCAAGCATCTCCACGCTCTGCCAGGCAAGTTCCGAAATCTGCTCTGCGTTAAAGAAAAAAAGCCCGTGCAAGGCCAGGGTCTACAGCCCGAAACCCAACCCCACCCCCTCATCCGGACTGCGAAGAGAATGGGAAGATTCAGATCTCCCCGCCGTTGAGTAGTGGTGGGTGCCTAGAGTTGGGGTCCAAAGATCAAAGTTTTTCATCTTGGGGACAAACTAGAGGCAGCTGCTAAATCACGGGGTGCACCCACAGTCTTAGGCTGCTGCGGGAAAAGATTCCACCGGAGCCCTAATCACACACAACAGTTCCGTATGGGCACCAAACCACTTATTAATAAGGAGCAGATGAAGAAGCTCTCCTCCTGCCATCGGTCTGGCTTCCCCGAGGGTTACTGCGCCCGCCGGTAGGCTGCCTTCTGAGGTTCAGCGATACCCGCCTCCCCCGGCCCCCTTAGCCCGGCCAGGACGGATCTGCGGGAGCCTTCCAGCAGTTTCTTCCTTGTGTCCCTTCTCTGCCCCCTTTTCAACCCTGTTTCCCCCTCCCCCCTCCGGGAAGGATCCAGGGCAAGGAGCTGATTGGTCGCAGCCAGGAGAGGGAACCCAAAAACACACCACTAAGGGGAGATGCTGCAAGCAAGCAGTGCCCAAAGACCCTCGATTGGGAGCAAGGTCTGGAGTCCCAGGAACTGTTCCCCCAAAAGAGAACAAACTTCCCAGAGCTCGAGTACTCAGATTCCACTGGGGCCCCTCTCCGCGATCCGCCCGAGACCCCCATCCCCTGGAAGGAGGGCTATTTACAATTTATGGTTTAGCAACCTTCCTCCCCCGCCTCCCTTTCTTCGCACACATTCATTCACACCAAGGACACAGAGACTCGGTCTTTAACCTGAAAGGAAAAGTAGTAGCCCCAGCTCTTCCAAGAGCAGCGAGGGCAGGCGAGCGAGCCCCTCGGCTCTTCCCCCAGCCCGGCCCAGACGCGGCCCGAGGAGCTCCTCCACCGCTGCCCCCTCTCGGACTTGGGAAGCTGGAGCTCCCCTCCCCGGCACGCAGTCTCAGGGTGACTGCTTGGAGTGAGGACGAGGGGTCCGGGCCCCAGCTTGCGCCGTCCCACTCCCGGGAGGTGAGCCCCGCGGCGGTGCGACCCCGGCACAGACTGGCCCCGCGGGCCGGGGGGCGCGGGCGCGGCGACGCCGCTTACCGTGTGCGCAGAGCAGGGCGCCAAGCAGCAGCGCGCCCCACGGCCGCCGCATGGTGCCGCGGACGCCGCCGGCGCTCCCTGCCGGCCCTGGGTCCCGCCGGCTCCCGCGGGACGTGCGGCGGACGGAGTCGGCGGAGGGTCCCGGAGGGGAAGCGTCCCGGGGGGAAGCGTCCCAGTTCACCACGTCGGACGCGCTCCGCAAGTCCCGTAGCCGCTGCTGCTTCCAGTGCTGCCGGCGCCGAAGCCGCCCGGCCAGGGGACCCGGAGGGGGGTGTCCCGGGCCCGGCTGCCCCGCCCCCCGCGCCGCAGCCCCCGCCACCGCCACCGCGCCTGGGCCCGCCCCCAGCGCCGGCCCGGCCCCTTCCCGCCCGCGGCCCCCGCCTCCGGGTCCCCAGACCCTACCCGCTGGTGCCTCCCGCGCGGGCCCCGCGCCTCTCCAGGCCGCCCCCACATTCCTAGCCCTAGAGAGAGCCCCCTCCCCATCACTAGTGCTCGAATGTCCCTAACTTAAAAAAATTATTCTAGCAGCAACTCTCACACGCCGGTCACTCTAGCTCTATGCCAAGAGGGGAGCACCCGGGCTGACCCGAGCCCCCTGAACGTGACCCCAGCCCCCCTACCGGCCCCAAATCCAGACTTGATTGATGTTCAAAATACGCAAGACTTGCTAAAGCATAATCCTCTCTGGCTTTATTGACATCAAACAAGGGACATCAGGGGACCTGGAGCGTTGTATCTTAACTATTCCAGACTTCTGTCAAAACTCCTTTTCTGAGATTTTTTCTTCTTGCTCCACCCCCATCCCACCCCCACCACCATCGTCTGGGCAGCGTTATTCTAGGGCTAAATAATTCCACGTCCTCCCGTTTTCATTTACTCACTTCCTGAGGTGGTTGTCTGGGTCCTGTCGCCCCAGTTCAGACGTCCAGAATTGGCCCAGACAGACTTAGTTCCTCCTCAATGTCTTTGTAAATCAGCGTTGTTAGCCTCTTCACCTTTTTTGACTTTCTGATCCTGGCAAAGAAGCGAGGGGATAAAGAAGTAAGTCTTTACTTGCAGTTGCATTCTTCCAAAGACCTTAGCCTCCTCCCAGCTTCCAGCCATATTTAAGTTTTGAGTTACTACATGAGGTTATAAACTCCTCTCTCATCTTAGCTATGTGGCCTATGCCTCTCCCCAGTGCATATTAATAATATGGGTTAATTTTGTTACCACCTTTCATTTTCTAGGTTGAAGTCTTGTTACTTTTGTCCAAGTCCCCAACTTCCTTAGGGTCCTATGTATCACTTTTCCTTTGGCGTTGGTACACCGTCTTCCCTGGCTTTGGATCTTCCTACGTTTTGTTAAGCCACTTTCTCTCATTGGTAAATTGAGTCAGGAAGACCCAAATGCCCCATGTTAGCTGAAAAGTAATTTGGTGTAGTGCAAAGAGGATATTAGGAAATTTCTCCAATGGATTAGTTGACATATTGCTTGTTTTCAATTTTTTTAAAGGATTTCACTTCAAATTACCATCTTTGACCAAAGCTAACATTAACTGTGCAACAGCATCCAAAAAACGTGGAGTGTTAACTTCTTCTCAGCCAGTATTCCTGTAGACTGTTTTGCCTGAAATTTTTACGCAGATGAAATGTGGTTGAATTAGCATCACCATGGCAACTTATACTGAGGCATTTTCTGTGTGTGTAGTTCTTCTTGCTGACTGAAGGCGGCAGTCGAGTCAGGTCAGCTTTGTATGATCTTACTGCTAGGAAAAGACAGTCCACCTTTAGGACCTATGTCACCTTAGCCTACAATCCAAGGAGAAAAAAGTGAAAAGTAGAGTCTGATTCTCAGCACATGCACCCCCTCAATCCCCTCATCACCACAGTTTTGATGCAGCCTTGATTGGTCTCGAGATTTCACTATATGTTACTTATGAAGATTTGCTTTTCAATCTGTTGAGAAAGACCTTATGATTCTGGAAACCATGTTTTTTCCACATGAAAATTAAGGGCATGTGGTATAATGAATACATCTGCCCTCCCTCTCCCCCCCCAAAAAAAAAAGCAGGACAGGCAGTCACCATACTTTTAATGTCAGGGGATTACAGATTTTTAAACGGTTTCCACTCTGTATGCAAAAGACAGGTTCTTTCCAGAAGGCATGATTTGTGTTGTTTTTCTGGGATTGAGGAGAAAGAGGCAAGCTGGCTATCCCCATCTGACTCAGGCTCTGTGTGCATCCCAAGTCCTCCTCCTTCATGGCTCAGCACAGTTCTGGTGCACACAGCCATCCCTGGCTGCTGTTAGTCACTGGGAATATCAATGGGTAGGAACAGATTTTGTGCATGGTCCCTGCCTGGTCACCCCCTAGGGTGAGTTAAGTCTTGGCTGTCAGAAACTGCTCTTGTGCCAGGAGTCCTAAGCCATATTTATTTTTACCAGGCCTCTCAGACTTTCTTGTTTGGAGTGAGAGATCCTGAAAAGCATGCCAGAATGAGCTGTTTGTCTCCCTTTTATTGTCCTCTGGGACATGCCCCTAGAAAAGTTGTAGGGGACTGCCAATTTCAGAGGGGTCTCAGAGGCATTGGTTTCCTCAGAAACACCACCCCTTTCCTTCATCCTTCTAGGACGGACCAGGGAGCTGAATTTCCAAGATCAGAATATTGCCCTTAATTAGACCATCACTAATGACCTTTTCGAAGGAAACACAGGGAGCGCTACAGAAACGAGATAGAAATGGGCACAGTTTTGGTACAGTTGGGTTGCTAGAATTCTCTTATGACTGAGGCATCATTCAACAACCTGAATTTCTAAACATAATTCTTCTAAAAGAGTAAAAGGTTTGAAGTTTCACCCTTTAAAACAGTGTTTCTCAATCAGGAGTGTGATTTTTTTTTTTTTGCAGAACATAGGGCAATAACTGAAGACATTTTGGGGAGTGGGTATTACTGGCAAATAATGAGTAGAGGCCAAGGATCCTGCTAAACCGCCTGCAAAGTGCAGGACATTCCTTGCACAACAAAAAATTATTCAGCTCCAAGTTTTTAGTAGCGCTGAGGTTGAGAGACCCTGATTGAAAAGATTAAGAACATGAATCTTCAAAGAATTGCTTCATCTTCCCTCTAGAATCACTTACTTGTTAAGGCAATATAAACTGAGGGCAGGAATTCTTAAAGCTATAGAACGGGAAACGAGAAAGCACAGCTAAAGGAGTCCTATACCCACCTGTCTAGGGCAGCCCATTTTTAGTAGTCATTCACTTAGTAAGAATAAGTATTTATTATGGGTGTATTATATGCTAAGCGCTGTAGAAGCAGTGGTAAACAGATAGATTGGGTCCCTGGAACTGACAGTCAGAAGGGTGTGGAGGCTACAAGTATGCAGAGGCATTAAAAGAGCAATCTCACAGATGAATGTAAACCTACAAATGATAGGGGCATTCAAAGAAAAGTACAGGGTTCTATGAAAGGAGAAACTTGATTTAGATTTAGGGTTTCAAGTAGGGCCTGTCAAAGGCGCTGACACTTAAGTTGATTAAGAGTCATCAGACTAAGAGAGTAGACAGGGAGGGTCTTCCAGGCAGAAGGAACAGTATGCGCAAAGGCTCTGAGCCAGGAAATAGTCCATAGGGTTATGGAAAAGTATCATTAACTTTTAGCAATGGGTGTCCTTTTATCTAGGTTAGGGGGCTTCTACTGTAGACCTGGGGGAGTGGGGTGATGAAAGTATAAGGGAATAGTCTGATTTACATTTTTGTGTTTTCTTTAATTGCAAATCCTTCATACTACCACTTCCAGCACCAGCATGTTTCATGTTCCAACTCAGCAGTGATACTCATGTCAGGATCCGGGATACGATGGCTGATTCAGTTCCCTGGCCTAATTTGGGGCACACCCTGAGAAGTAGGACTTTCTAGCACATTGTTATCTCCTGAAAGCTTGATATTCACACACTTGGCACCCATAAGTAAAGACGTTGCAGCAAATATCTCAGTATACCTTGCTTATTTCAGCAGCAAAGATAAATTCAGAATGGTAGATACAGAACTGTATAAATGAATAAATATTCATTTAATAACAAACATGAATCAAGCATTATGTTAACTGGCCTCTCTGTTTCAGTATTTGCCCCTTTCAAATTCATTCTCTACACAGCAACCAGAGTGATTTTTTAAAAAACATAATTCAGATTATGTCATTACTGGGCATAAAACCTTCCAATGGCTTCTTATTACACTTAGAATAATAGCCATATTTCTTGGAGGTCAAGGTCCTTCATGATCTGGCCTCTGCTATTTCTTTGACCACTTCTCTCCTTATTCATTCTGCTCTAGTCACAATGGCTTTCTTTTAGCTCTGCAACATGCTATCATTTTTTTTTTTTTTTTTTCTTTTGTGGAGAGCAGTGTCACTGGCCCTCACATGTGGGATCCGAACTGGGGCCGCTGGCGTTCCGAGCCAGCTCTCTCTCAACCATTGCGCCACTCGGCCGGCCCAACATGCTATCATTTCTGTCTTCCAACTTTTGCATGGAGCTGTCTCCTTTACTAGAATGCTGTTTCTCCATGGCTGGTTTCTGCACAATGTCACAGCTTCAGAAAAGGCTCACCTCACCACCTTGAATTTGCCTTGTTTTCTCTCTGTGCCTTTACCTTATTTTATATAGGAGATTGGATAAAGTTTCATAGAGTTGGTGGCATTAAGCCTAGGTCTTATAGGATGTGTAAGTGATTACTAGGCAGCAAATGCAGGAGCGGTACATTCTACTTGGAGAGAAGAGCTTATGCCAAAGCAAGAGGATGTGAATGGTATGTCTGGAACTAGTAAGAAAGTGTGGCTGGAGTATTAAGTATGGAGGGAAGAGTGAATGGCAAGGTGGCTAGAAAAGTAGATTGGGACCAGACTGTGAGGGGATGTACTGTATGTCTGTAGGTTTAGGAATTTTGCTTCAGCCTAGTAATGGTGAGTCAGCAACACTTTTTTTTTTTTTCCAGATTTTATTGGGGAATTGGGGGAGGGGAACAGTGTTGGGGAATTGGGGAAGGGGAACAAACAAGTTGCTGTCTTTTTGTTCTTTAGTTGCAGAGGACGTTGCTTCACTGGCCCATGTTGGTATAGTCATTGCGCTCTTCCCAGATGAGGCATTTCAGTCGCCAGCATCTGGATGGTTGCTCACCGCAGCTATTGGCAGCTCACGCTGGCTGCCGGCCACTCACTGTAGCCTATGGCAGCCCACTGCAGCAGGGGCTGCAGCTTACACTGTCGCCGGCTTGCGCAGCCCAGCTCCAAGTGGAGCTGTTATTAGCTGTAGAGGGCAGTGTCACTGGCCCTCGTATGTGGGATCTGAACCGGGGCTCCAAGCATCCCAAAACCAGCTCTTAACCAATGCGCCACTCGGCCTGCCCAGCAACACTTTTTAAGTAAGGAAGTAATTTGCTCATAGTTGAATATTCGGGCAATAAACTCTTGTCACAATGTAGGGGATGTCTTGGGGGAGAAAAAAAAATAGACACAGAGACTGTAGCTTTTTGTCCTAAGATTCTGAAATTTGGGGCTCTCAGTTAATATCCTAAGTTTATTTAATAATTCCTAGTATATTCCCTTTCATTCTCCTGAACTAATTCTCTTAGCTTGTCTGTATGCCTTTTGTTGAGTTAGTTGTTTTTTTTTCCTGTGCGTATCTTAAAATCTGGTGACCTGTCACACACAGTATTTAGGTATAGGAAGGATGTGCCAGTGCTTTCTGGTTGATTTTTAATGCCCTTCTCAATGATACCTTGCATTTTGCTGGACTTCTTTCTTTAATGAATTTGTTTTTTGAATTGGTTCCTATGAGGCAACCTATAGATTGGATGGGCTTCGTTTTCTAGAGTTTTCTATTTATGGGGGGAATTCTATTTATGGTATTCAGGCATTCTGTCAGGCACTATGCATGGTCTTAATATCTAAAGATAAATGAAAACTGTGTCTGCCCTCAAGGAATTCACAATCCACTGGGAGAATTCAAATAATTTTTAAAAATGACTTAAGTGTTTATCAAAGCGCATAGTCTAGGACAGAGGAAGGCACAGCTAATTTTTGTGGGCTACTAAGAAGAATTAGTAGGGAAGAAAGGGAAGAAGAATTCCTCCCTTTCAAATTGTGTGAAAGTGTAATTCCCAACTCTTTTTGCAGCATTCGAAAATATAAAATAACAAGAAGGTACAAGTCTGTAATTGTCTCTGAGTTCTAGTTCAATTTAATCCATGTCCTCTTAATCACTTTCTCACAATGCATTAGTTATTCTTAACTGCCCAAGAGTTTGTGGATGTTTCTTTTTCTCTGCAAATTATCCGTCTGTTGACCCATGGCTGTCCAAAATGGCTTGTCTGTAAATAGCATTTTTAATTTAAACATGTTAATCCCATACGGTGGCATCAAATTTAGTTGCTGCTTTGCTCTTAAGGAGAGTAAGTCTTTTAAGAAGAGCCTAGTAGCTCAGAATGAATTTCATGACCTGCATTTCTTAGTAGCTACTTTGCCTTTAGCATCTTTTCTGCTTGATGAGTTGATAAAAGCTTGTCCTAGTTTCTTGAACCTGTTTTGTAGCAATAATTCAGCCAGCCTGAATTTTTTCTTTCCTTATTGTTTCCTTGAGGTTTAAAACTATTTAGTACACTTATGTTTGCTTTTCTGTGGTTTCAATTCCAGGGAAGATTTTCTTCCCTAGCAATCTCTTCATAGGTTCTTGGCAAAGCCAGAGATGTCTATTAATTTTCTCTTTATAATTAGGAATTATAATCTGATAAATTGACATCTCAACATACCCTCTCTCTTGTGGGTGTCTCTCCTATTGTTTTCAGTTTGCTGTTTCCATTCCTTAGGCTGTAATACGTTAACATTTCATGCCCTCTCTCTGTTTTGATCAATTTCATATCACCTGCTTATTTTCAGTTCTCTTTTGATTTATTAGATGCTTATTTGTTTAGGGAAAATTTTCAGAAATATGATTATTTAAGTACTTGAAAAGCTCATCTAAATTGAAGGCTGACTTTTTTTTTCTCTCCTTAACATTCAACAGGGTCACAAAAATACACTTGGCTTTAACAACTCTTGTGTATTTCTACTCTTCTTAAGACTGATGTTTTGGATGTGTCACTGAAAAATATCTTCCACCACTGATGTGCTGCCAAAATCTATTATCATGTAATCTATGGCAGAAGAGAAATCTAAAAGTAGTGGCTCTTTCTTGGGAAAAACAAACACTATCTGGAAGGTCTTCCCCTTCTACTTAAAGAATATTTTAAAGATTTTCAAGCCACACGTTTGTTGTTTGTTTGTTTTTCAGGTTATAATATGTGCCTATTATAGAAAAATTTTGAGAATATGGGGAAGTATAAAGAAGAAAAATGTAAACGGTCAGTCATTCCATCACCGGTAAAAGGCTACCTGTTATTTCTGTGCAACCCCAAATTTTCTTGAAGTCTTAGTCTAGCAACCACCTACCCTTTTCTAAGTCTTCTTCCTCAATAGACTGTTCAGGACGTTAAGAGTGGAAGACTGACTTTAAATATAAGGGTCCTTAGGATTTTTATGGAAGGGATGGAACTGTAGGAAAAACCTACAAATTGCTCCAGAGATGACATCTTGTTCTTATTTAGCTTTCTTTGAGTCATTAACAGTCGGGCGCCACTGGTGCTGAAACTTGTCATTATTATAACCGCAAATGGGTTAATGCCCAAACAAAGCTATATTCTTGGGGCTGGTTCCCAGCTCCACCACACAGACCTCAGCAGCAGCACCCTCC
The DNA here is from genome assembly GCA_033961575.1 of Aselliscus stoliczkanus. NCBI lineage: Eukaryota > Metazoa > Chordata > Mammalia > Chiroptera > Hipposideridae > Aselliscus > Aselliscus stoliczkanus. The sequence goes on from CM066736.1 coordinate 123,342,987, forward strand.
AAGTCCCAGGACAATGCTCCACAAATAAGAGGAGTCAAATGGTCAGCCTGGACTCAAAATTCTCTTCTTTTATCTGGGAGCTTCCAGTTGCTGGCAGGGCAGAGCAAAAGGAAAAATAAATAAATAAAAACCAAGTCAACAAACCCTAAAAAAAGAGGCTGTGTGGTTTAGTGGTCAGACCACTAGCCTGGAGTCTGGGATAGCTGAGATCCAGTCCCAGCTCTCCCACTGATTGGCTGGATGATGCTAGACAAGTCATTTTGCTGATATGGTCCTCAGTTTTCTTACTTAGAAAAGGGAGAAGTGCCTTAGAACATTCTTATGAGGACAAGTGAAATGATAGGCAAATAACTTCAGGTTGCTTGGAAACAAAATGAAATTGTAATCCTTCATGATTACTATCCTATTACTTTATTAATATAGTAATAAGCCAACAAGTGTGAAAATTATGAAACTCCCATACCCTCAAACTGCATTGGTTAGGGGAATGGGACTGGGAGAGGATGGGGGAAGAGGGAAATTATTTTTTTTATCAAATTTGTAGGACTTCACATCAAATATCAAATTAGTAAATTCATTACCTCAAGATAATAATTGCTGTTCCTAATTTGGGCCTGTCCCTTTATCCTTACCACATCCAAACTCAAGAGTGACTCACAGGAGCCTAGAAATGAGACACATATACAATTGTAAGGGAAAGGGAGAATCAGGAGTTTTGAAGCTCCTGCTGGAGGAGGCTAAGAATAGACCACTCAAAACACAAAGAGAAGAACCTCCTCTTCTCTTTTCCTCCCAATGTAGGTGGTCCAACTGGTTTCCCAGTCATTCCTTTGATAGCAAGATTTTTCTTTTTTTTTCTTTTCTCAAAACCTCACCTTGTTTTGGGGGATGGGGCGAGGGGACTAACTAAAAAAGTGAGAACAGGATGGCTTTTTCTAATAGGTTTCAATTGTGGCAAGTGCTGCAGACCACTAACCTGTTGTTGGGAATGAAAGGGAGCAAAAAGAAATAACTGGACTTCTCGGAACTTGAAAACTAATGAATGTTCTTTCCTCTTAAAGGAGAAGTGAGCAATTTTGGCATATGAAGGAAAAAATCCAATAGGGGGTCCTGGTTTGTGTACCCCATCCTCTCAAGAAGTGAAGCGTCTTGATAGGGAAAAAGAAAGACACCTTGGAAGGGTACCAATAGTTAAGGGATAGGAGTGGAAGGGGATGACTGAAGATAAAGAGGAATTTGAGAGAGATTGTCAATGAACTAGGGGATTTAGTGAGCACCTTCAGTGTGTCCAGCCTTGTTAGGGGCAGATGAGACACATCCCTGGCCTCAAGGAGCAGCCAACATATACGCACGTGCAAGCATTTTGTAGCAACTGAAGATAAATAATAAAGAGATTAAAATAGGTAACGGGATATTAAGTGTTTATGGGAATGTAGGGTTGGGAGCTATTGTGAGTTAGGGTAACAGCTGTATAAGGCAGGAATAGTTATGAAATTCAGAAATTGAAGATATGGAGAGCTGGCAAAAATTCTTCGATACTGGGAAATATGGTGGATTCGAAAGAATGCTCCACCTCAATCCCTTTAAAACCAACTCCTCTGTAATAGGAATCCTAGGAAGGCTCTGCTGCCGCGAAGCGACCGCTTCCGGAACGAGTGTAGCCGGGTTGGCGTTGCGATACGGAGACTGTTTGCGCGACACACCCTCGCCTCCCTCCTCTCCTCCCGCTGCGTGGGTGCCATGGCAACGCAGAGAGCGGGCGACCTGGGTTCCGGAAGCCGGAGAGCTAAACCTTGGAAGCTACCCCGGCCAAAGGATGCTGAGCCCGGAGCGCCTAGCCCTACCGGACTACGATTATCTGGGTAGGAGCTTCTGTCAGCCCGGGGAAGGAAAGAAGGGAAGAAGAATTAGGCCTGGGTCTGAGAGGAGGCGGGGCGGGGTCTGGGTTGGACCGGGTGGGGGTGAGGTGGGGATGGGCGGGGATGGAGACGCGGTCCAGGGCCTGAGCCTGTAAGGCCGCACGAGGTGGGAAACAGCATCTGGGGGGTAAAGAATATCTGAAGTGTCCGAGCAGGAGCTCAGGCAATGTGGATTGTGTCCAAAGTGAGATAGGCTGGAGTTGAGAATTAGGGGCCCTTTTGGAATGGTACTGATACGCTGGTAGTGGAGCAACCTTGGAACCTGAAGTGCCAAATTAATCATCCTCTGAAGAATCATTTTGTTACGGCGGCAACTAATATTTTTGAGCGTTTCTTTTTCTTTAGGCACTGTACTAAGCATTTTACATGCATTCTTTATTGAATCGTCAGAACAGCCCTAGGAGGAGATATTGTGTGTTGCTTCCATTTTGCAGACGAGAGACTGAGGCTGAAGAGGTAACTTGCCTGAATGAGGCCCCATAGCTAGAAAAGGGTACAGCTGGGATCGGAACCCAGTGTGCCCGTTCCAGAACCTGAGCTCTTGACCGCTACGGCTGTAGCTCTATTGAGCACCTTAAGGCATTTAATGGATGAAAAAAAAGGATGTATGCACACACATTTTTAAACATTAATAGAGCTTACTTTTTAGAGCTGTTTTAAGTTCACAGAAAATTGAGGAGATAAATTATACAGAGTTCCCATATACTCCCTCTCTCCCCCACTCAGGGTTTCCCCTGTCATTAACATCTGGCATTAGTGTAGTATACATTTGTTACAATTGATGAACCGATATTGATACATTATTATTAACCCATAGTTTACATTAGGGTTCAGTCTGTGTCATTGGTTTTATGGATTTTAATAAATGCATCATGTCATGTATCTGCCATTATAGTATCACACAGAATAGTTTCATTGCCCTAAAAATGATCTGTGCTCCACCTGCTCATCTTTACCCCGACCCCCAACCTTTGGCAACCATTAATCTTTAAAGTTTTGCTTTTCCAGAATGTCACAGAGTTGGAGTCAAACAGTATGTAACCTTTTATATACTGTGAAAGAAGTGGCTCCTTTCATTAAACAATGTACATTTAAGATCCCTCCGTGTGTTTTTCTAACGTGATTTCTTTTTATCATTGCATAATATTCAATTGTATGGATATACTCTACACTTTTTTTTTTTTTTTTTGAAGGCAGTGTCACTGGCCCTCATATGTGGGACCCGAACCGGGGCCGCTGGTGTCCCAAGCCAACTCTTAACCACCGTACCACTCGGCCGGCTCACTGTGCACTTTTTTAAATGAAAAACAATTCTAGTTAAAATTTTCGAATTGGTAATATGGAAACTGGATTTTAAAATATAAAGACGTTTATAGTGAAAAGTCTCCTCACCTCTTGCCCCCATCTCTCTGCCAGTTCTCGTCCATACTCAACCTCCCACCAGTAACCACTCTTACTGGTTTCCTGTGTAGCCTTCCAGAATTTATTTTGTTATGTATGTAAGGGACAATACAGTGAATGCTTTTTTCATTAAATTTATCTCAGAGTAATTTCTGTATCAGTAGAGAGCTTTTTCATTCTTTTTTTTAAAAGTCTTTTAGTTGCATAGTATTTAAATAATTTATGTAATTGATTCTCTATTGGTAAACAATAAATTGTTTTTAGCCTTTTGCTATTACCAAAAATACTATACTCAATCTGTAATTTTAGGCCCGCCAAGTGGCGTGGTGGTTAAGCGCTGGCTTGGGAAGCCAGCGGCCCCGGTTCGGTCCCACATATGAGGGCCAGTGACCCTGCCCTCAAAAAAAAAAAAAAAAATCTGTAATTTTATTCCTTTCCTGGTATATCTACAAGGCTCAGTTGCACAAAGTGGAATTGACACGTCGGGTATATGCATTTTAAATATTCATAGTGCCAAATTGCCCTTCCTAGGCATTGTACGATTTTACACTGCCACCAGCAATGTAAGAGCATGCCTGCTTCTCCATAGTCTTCCAACCAAATGTAACAAACTTTTGGATATTTTCAACCTAAGTAACAAATAGTCCTAGGGTAGATTTAATATGCATTTCTTTTATGAAGTTGAGCATCTTTTCACCAAGTTTAAGATATATATATATATATATATATATATATATAGAGAGAGAGAGAGAGAGAGAGAGAGAGAGAGAGAGAGAGAGAGAGAAAGAAATTGACCACATCCATTAGTCAGCCAAAAGGGCATAGTTATGACAGATAAGTTTGTATCCAATGAGTAATAATATCAGTGTCTAGTAATACCCAGACTTTTGCTAAGGATTTTGCATATTTTATCTTACTTATCTGGTACTTAATGAATCTATGAAAAGCTTAGTCCATTGTTCCTTTCCTTGGGTATTTGCCATTTAAAGTATATGTCTCAAAAGCTTGGCGTGTTTAATATACTGGTGCTTTGGTGAGTAGTTGTTGGTCCTTCTATAAGTGGCTTTTTCAGGAAGACTAATTCAGTAGCAATGTTGATAATGAATCCACAAACAGAATCAAATTCTCCAGTTGGTTGAAAAAGCTTTGTTGTCCAAGCATCCACTATGTTTAAATCCTGAACAAGCACTCCTTAAGGCTCTGTTGCATTTAAGTGTCTAATTCCCTGTCCTAATTACCACCTGGACATTGATAATGCCCTAAGCAGGCTCACACTACTCACTGGCTTCCTCAAGGTTCACAAACCATACAGCTCTGCTCAAATGATACATCTTTAGTTGAGAACAGCCCCTGCTTATTACAGTTTGGTCTCTTTTAGAGGCCTGCTGTTTTTGAAGCACTTACCTCAATTTAATGACCATTTAAAACCACTCCCTATAGATTAATAAGATATATCCTGAATTAAAATTTTAAATACCTGTGGAGGGTTTTGTTTTTTTGCTTTCTTTTCATTATTTTTCCTGTTTTTTAAAAAAATTATAAAGTCACATGTGTAGGCCTAGAGAAGAAAATACATATAGAGAAAAGAAAATTACAGACTGGAAAGCTGCAACCATTCAGTGAAACAGAAAAGCCAAAGCTGAGTACCCCTTGGAAAGTGTATCTGGGCCGCTTCTTAGTATCTGGTATAAATTTCAGGGACATCTATTTTTTCTTTTTAATTCTTTTATTGTGAAATAAACTTTTATTTTTTTTTTTAAATTAGTTTCAGGTGTACAACACAGTGCAATAGTTATCCTTTTTTTTTTTTTTTTTTTTTTTTTTTTTTGAGGGCAGTGTCACTGGCCCTCATATGTGGGACCCGAACCCGGGCTGCTGGCTTCCCAAGCCAGCACTTAACCACCGTGCTACTCGGCTGGCCCAATAGTTATCCTTTTTACCCCTCAAAGTGGCAACCCCCTCCCCCAGTTCGCCCCCCATTCCCCCCATATCGTACATATCTATTACAATTCCTTTGACTCCCTTCCACAGTATACTCCACATCCTGTGACTATATATTCAATTACAGTTGGCATACAATATTATACAACATCAGTTTCAGGTGTACAGTACGGTGATCAAGCCTCTACTCCATCCGTGAAATGGTCTCTCTAACAAGACATGTGACCATCTGACATGTCACAATATTTTTACAACATTATTATATTCCCTGAACTGTGTTTCATATCCCTGTGGCAATATTGTAGTTGCCTATTTATGCTGTCCAATCCCTTCCCCTTCTCCCTTATCCCCACCCCCTTCCCAACGAGCAACCCTCAGTTTTTTCTCTATATTTATGAGTCTGTTTACTTTGCTCGTTCATTCAGTTTTTCAGATTCCACATATAAGTGAGATCATATGGTATTTGTCTTTCTCCGACTGACTTATTTCACTTAACATAATAATCTCTTCGCAACATTATCAATTACATTCCCAGAACTACCCCCTATATCCCTGTCGCAACATTGTAGTCACCCACCTACACTGTCCAAAATCTTCCCCCTCTCCCTCATCCCCACCCCCTCCCAGCCAGCAACCATCAGTTTTTCCTTTATATCTGTTTGATATGATTTCAATCTTCTTAAATTTACTGAGACTTGTTTTGTGGCCTAACGTGGTTTATCTTGGAAAATATCCCCTGTGCACTTGAGAAGAATGTATATTCTGTTGTTTCAGGGTGAAATGCTGTAAAAATATCGACGAAGTCCAGCTGGTCTAAAGTGCCATTTAAGGCCACTCTTTCCATGTTGATTTTCTGTCTAGAGGATCTGTTCATTGGTGACAATGGGGTGTTGAAGTCCCCTACGACGATAGTGTTACTGTTGATCTCTGTCTTTATGTCTGTCAAAATCTGTTATATATAATTAGGAGCTCCAATGTTGGGTGCATAGATGTTTATTAGGGTTATAGTGCCCTTCTTTGCAGGGACATCTATTTAATATCTGTAGAGTTCCCTTTCTGCCTGCTAGCTAGGGCTTATATTTGCCTTTTCGACTATTAGTGAAGAAAACAATCTTTCATCATGTTAGGTAAACTGATCCATTCAGTTTTGTGGATTAGGAACCTGTAATCATGGCCTGGGATGGCTTAGGATCTTAAGATCATCATTACAGAATCAGTTCAATGATGTCATGCCAGCAGTCATCAGGACAGAGTGATAGAAACTGTGTTAATGCTCAGGACTGAATAGAGAAATGACAGTCTGCTAAGGAGATAAAATAAGTATAGAACTCTTGAAAGCTTTCCAGCCTTATGAATACTTCTTGGAAGCCTCTGCCAGAGGCTGAGGTGTGTCTGTGTATCTCATTGGGTGTGGAGAGCTCTCTAGAGCCGAAGGGCAGCCTGTTCTGGTCCCAGGTGAGCAAAACACACCACCTACGTGCTGACCTGAGTATAAGCATGAGGGTGTGAGGTTTATTTTTTACCCCACCTAATTTGGTGAGGTGCATGCTTTTAATTCATGCTCCCAGTTGCCTCTTCTGTTTCCATGGAAACTGCTTATTTTGGTAGTGGGTTGGCATAATAGGTAACTTTAGGAAATCAGAGATGGTCTTTCTCTTTTGGACACTATACTTTTAGAGGAATCACAAAATGGATAGTGTTTTTAAGCAATCGTTTTTGTTTGTTTTTGTTTTTTAAGATTTTATTGGGGAATTGGGGAAAGGGAACAGCCAAATTGTTGTACTTCAGTTTTAGTTGTGGAGGGTGCAGCTAGCTCAGCTCCAAGTCCAGTCGCCATCCAGCTGCTCATCGGTTGCTCGCAGCCACTCAGCTCAGGGTGCTGCATTCCATCTTAGTTGCAGGTGGACACAGCCCATCATCCCATACAGGAGTGGAATCAGCAACCTTGTTGTTAGGAGCACATGCTCTCACCAGCTGAGCCATCCTGCCACCTGTTGGCAGCTCAGTGGCAGCTCAGCTCGGGCACAGCTCACTGGCCCATGTGGGAAATGAACCGGTGACCCTGTTGCTCAGAGCTCGCACTTTTTTTTAAAGATTTTATTGGGGAATCGGGGAAGGGGAACAGACAAGTTGCTGTCCTTTTGTTCTTCGGTCTAGTTGTGGAGGACGTCGCTTCACTGGCCCATGTTGATATTATCATTGCACTCTGCCCGGCTGAGGCAGTCGCTCAACAGCCATTGGATGGCTGCTCACAGCAGCTCACAGCAACTCACAAAAGTGCACGCCAGCTGCCAGCCAGCCCCACTGTAGCCTACGCCGTCGCCGGAGACTCTCGGCAGCCCAGCTCCAGGTCGAGTTGTTGTTCACTATCTTAGCTGTAGAGGGCGCAGCATCACTGGCCCTCATGTGGAATCTGAACCAGGGCCCTGCTGCTCAAAGCTGGTGTCCCAAGCCAACTCTTAACCAACATGTCACTCGGCTGGCCCAGATCTCACACTCTTAACCAACTGAGCCACTCAGCCGGCCCCTAAGCAATCTTTTGAGCACTTCATATATAATTAACATTATGCCTTATTGAATCTTCGCAACCACCATACAAGGTAGGTATTATTATTAGTCCCATTTAGTAGTTATGAATATCATCTCATTTTACAAATAAGGAAACTGAGGCTTAGAAAGGCTAATTGATTTATACAAAATCACATAGGTGATGCTGCATGTGCTGCATGGCAAAGCAGGGATTCAAACCCAGGCTTGTCGGATTCCGTAGTCTGTTTTTTCCTCTCCAAGATAAAAACAAACCAAAACACATATTGCCTGTAAAGGGCAGTGATCCTTGCTTTTCTTTTAGGACAGAGCTCTTGAACAGTTCATTAATTGCAAATAAGCTTCCTGAGAACAGGAATTGTATCTTATTTAAATCTTGTATACCTTCCTGCTATCCCAATGTAGATACTTAATACATACATATATGTTACATTGAATATGAATAACCTGACTTTAGGGTACTCCAAATGTGAGCAACTAACAACAACTAAGATTTTTTTTTTAAAGGTTTTATTGGGGAATCATGGAAGGGGAACAAACAAGCTGCTGTCCTTTTGTTCTTTGGTCTAGTTGTGGAAGACGTCGCTTCACTGGCCCATGTTGGTATTATCATTGTGCATTTCCCGGGTGAGGCAGTCACTCTCCGGCCGTTGGACAGCCGCTCACGGCAGCCCACTGCAGCAGGGACTGCAGCCTACTCCATGGCTGACAACTCACGGTAGCCCAGCTCCAGGTCGAGCTGTTGTTCACCATCTTAGCTGTAGAGGTCTCAGTGTCACTGGCCCGCATGTGGGATCCGAACCAGGGCCCTGCTGCTTAGAGCTGGCTTCCCAAGCCAACTCTTAACCAACACGCCACTCGGCTGGCCCACAGCAACTAAGATTTATTAAGCACTTACTATGTACCAGGTAACATTTTAAGTATTTTTAATGCATATGAAGATAGTTTCAGTTGTTATCTCCATTTCACAGTTGAGGAAACTGCAGCACAGAGATATTAAATAACTGGTTAGTAAATCATGGAGGCAGAATTCTAATCCAGCAGTCTGACTCCAGAGTCTACATTTTTAAACTCCAACCTATACATACCTTGAGCAACTCCAAAATGAGGCTCCAACTATTACATAGATCTATGCATGGATCCTAGAGTAAGTTCAGGTGGCTCCAAGGGCTTAATTTAACATTTCTGCCAGGAGGGGGCATCCTAGGAATCAGGATGGATCAGGGAATAGTAAAATTCCAGTTTCCTCTTGCCACTGGACTAACCTTTTAGGAGCAGGCAATGAGGAAGATAACTTCTAAAAATAAACCATTTGATAGCATTTTATTGATGGTAATCTATTTTGAGTAGCTGTGTGACCTTGAAGAAGTTACTTAACTTCTCTGTGTCTTAGTTTCCTTATCTGCAAATTGTGGATAATAATAGTAAAAATGTAAAATTTTAGAGTAGTGCCTGCCTGCTATATTGTGTCTGCATTGTGGAAAGAGGGTGTACAAAGATGAATAAGATAATCTTTCCTTTTAGAACACCTGGGTAGGTGCTCAATAAATATTAGCTGCTATTATTATTACAATACTTTTATAAAAATATGTAATACATATGTGGCAGCCATGAAAATGTGCCTTTATGATCTCCTACTGTGGGAAGGGAAGGGTAATTGACTCTTACCCCCAGCTCTCTCCCTGGTGGTCTAGTGGTTAGGATTCAGCGCTGTCAACCCCAGCTCTGAATCCAACACTTTGCTCACACTGAGGTCACACCTCCCACAGTCTCCTCTCAGCCGATGACTGGGTGGCACAGCACCACTCCTAGGAGATGTGTGACTCCTCTGATGGAGACTTTGGCTTCAGGACTTCCACTGCACTGCAATCTAACTCTCTTTTTTACAAGGGTCAACCCTGCATTGTGGTCTCTCAGCTCTCCCAGCCTCCTCCAGCTTTCTCCCCATTTTCTCCCATGAGCGTTTCCCCCAGGATATCTTTTGCAAGTCTGATCCTGTCTTGGTGTCTGTGTCTCGGAGTACCTGGACTGAGACAACATCCACCGTCACCGATACTGTCTCAGCCATGAGGTTAATACAGGTTCTTTGAGCCTTGGCAAAGGCTCTGATACATGACCCTTTCCATGTGGAAGACTTACTAATCTTATTTTTTTGTATTTGCTGATATGCACATGATATTTACTTGTCTTACTGCCAGACACTTTTTTTTCCCTTATTTTCTTTTGGATGAATCCTGAGAAGCAAAGGTATTTTGTTTGAGTATAATTAGTGAACCTTCCAAATCCAACCCTATGCTGGGAAACATTACTATTATAATAAGCTAGCAGAAATACTCTTCGGACTTTAAAGTGCTTGGGTTGTTGAAGAAAAGAAACGAAATAAGATATTATAGGTGTTACATGGACTCCCTAAATCTTTGGAAGCTAGGTTTAAAATAGTAACGAACATATTCACAAAATCATCGCTTTCCTTTCCTCTTCCCCCTTCTTCCTGTCCTTCCTAATCCTTCCTTCCTTCTTCCTCCCTCCCTTCTTCTCTTCCCCCCTTTCCTTCCTTTCTTCCCTCTCTCCCTCTCTTCCCTCCTTTCCTTCCTTCCCTTCTTCCCTCTATATAATGTAAGGCATGAATACAAGTATAAAAGTGTCCCCCTCCCCCAGGCAGCTTACCCCATAGATGGGTGATGGGACATATTCAGAAACGACTGTAACCCAAAGTGACAGTGTAATAAGTGGGTGAACAGTGTGTCTGCAACTGTGGTGGTGCTTTCCCAGTTTGGCCAGCAGTCATGGCAGGAGCTGCAGTTCGCTGGGTGGCCGTTCTGGGATGTGCTTTTGGGAGTTGTTCTGGAAGTTCAGCCTAGACTCTGTTTCTTCCACCTTTTCAAGGAGTCTGTAAGCTGTTTAATAAATGTAATAAATATCCTTTTGTTGGACAAAAGAAAAGAGCAAGTGAGTTCTAAGGCATGTTGTTCCCAACCTTCACTCACCCTCATTTCCCCAAGGTAACTAAATTGCAGGCAATTTCAGTGTTATTCTAGGGTTTTAATATAGTTCTGTAAATTTTTGACCTTGCTTATCATTTATGTATTCAGGAAATATTAAAATCTTCCCTCCAAATGCTGTCCAAAAGCTGGGGATCACTTTTTCTTGCACAAATACCATTTTTGCTAATTGAGTAATCTGAGAAGGTTGAATAGGTAATTAAAATTTCAAAAAGTAATAGTAGTGGATCAGAAGAGACAAATGATCCATTAGCTTATCTGTAGTTCATCACCCTGTTTATATCATTCTTAGCAGTTATCACAGTTATCTTGTTTAATCTATTGGTATGCTTGGTTATTGTATGTTCCTTACTAGAGGAAGCTGTAAGGGCAGGCTTATTCACTCAGTATCTCCAAAATCTAGCACACTGCTTGGCCCAAATCAAGTGCTGAATTGTTAAATGAATGGTCTGCTTGAAGTACCAGGATAAATTTTCTTTTAAATGGGAGAAAGGAATTCAGTTCAACAAATAGTTATTGAATTCCTACCATGTGAGAGACACTAGGCTTTTTTTTTTTTTTTTTTTTTTTGCCTCTTTCCATGGATGAAAAAAAAGGATGACTGATTAAAATCTGCCCTGGATCCTTTTTGCTTTAAACTCTGATTACATCTAAGGTTAGTTTCTTGGTTGATACCATAGTTCCTATGTTTTGGTTACACAACAGTAATATTTAATCCATTTTTTAAAATGGTACTTTAAGAAAGGAAGAAATATTATACAATTTGGGGGCATCTCCATGAGATCCCATCCTTTAGTTGGGCAGAGTAATATGCTTTGCTTAAGACAGGAGTTACTCTTGGAAACTAATCCCTGCGCCCTCCGTGTTGGGATCACTGCACTACGTCCCTGGGGGCCTTAGGAAATAGCTCATTCTATGATTGGAATTTCAAGTCAAAACACATTTATCTGAGCAGAATTTTAATGATTTATCAAAGAAAGAAGGGATTTTCCCAAACACATCTGAATTTACCAAATTACTGATCCCATTAGCTATGTTTTCTCTGATGCACCTTTTTTCTTTTAAACAAAGCAATTTCTGCTGAAATCATCAAAAGTAAGTTTCATAAAAGCTTTTGACTAAGTTTTGTTTGATTAGCAGGAACCCAGTAAAAGTAAATATTGTTTGAGAAGGCACTTTCCAGAGCCCTTTCTTTTTCTTCATTGAATTAGCTTTTTAAAAGCACTATTCTTTGGAGAGAGTAAGAGCCTTTTTCCAGCTGTCCTATTGTGTAGCTCAAGGTCTTGTTAATACTATTATCTGGCCCTGAGATTACAGGTAATTGTGATAAAACACAAGCTTCAATTTCTGTAATCTCAGACAGAAATCTGTTTGTGCCCCAGGCATTCATATCAGGTGTTGGTTAAATTCAGACTTCTCTCACCTGGGATAGCCCCATTGGCCCCCAGTAAACAGAGCCGTGTGGCAGGGGTAGGACTGCACGAGAGCCATTGCTTCCTTTTTCTTCTTTTTTCTGAAATCATGTGGCAGAACTCCTGTGGCCAACTTACATACGACGTGTGCTAAATGGGAAAATTATGTATTTTAAAATAGGCATGTTTGAAACAATAACACTTTTGAATGTGACTAAAGGCCACATGTCTCTGGCTTTGCTTGTCAAATGGAGAGGCTGCCAGAAACACACTCTGCTCCGCGGTTCTCATGCCCTAAAGTCCTGCAAATTGACACGTAAGTAGGCAACGCACAAAGACGCTTAGCCCATTGAGAAGCAAGTATGGACCCTTGGGCTGGCCTCCTTTCTCTCTGTGGAGTCCTTTCTAGTTTTAGTTCTTCTGTCCCATCATAGTTTTTCAGAAAGGAGAGATTAAACGTGTCTGGTATTTCAGCATGTTAACCGCACAGGCAACATGAGGCTAGCTCTCAGGCCACTGTTCAGCCTGTCATATGGAAGGAATTGCCTTTCGGGGGAGATTATAATTGTGTATGTAGCCACACAAATGCACATTCTGCCTGGAGGAAGAGGCACAGAAGAGGAAGCCTTGTGCTGCCACTCAGGGCTCTTTGTGGAGGGCTGCATAAGAAGCCGCACTGGCATAGTCAACGCTTTTGAGTTTAATGAGTCATCTTTTTGTGAGATGCCTACTTCCAAAAAAAAAAAAAAGGAAGAAGGAGAAGGATAAAAGTACTCATCCCCAAGTGATGTGCTTTTATTGGCCTTGCAGCTTTGTCTAAGAGTTTTCTACATTCCTGATGCCATCATTTACAATGCTAGTGCACAGACAGTAAACACAAAATAATTTCGCTTTCGGGCATCTAGACAAAACTTAAATCGTTCAATTTAGAGAAATGATAATAAGCTTTATCAACAGTGAGCACATTGAGCTTAAACAGCAAGCATGACCCCAGTCCTTTTTGGAGTGTGATAAGTTGAAAGAGGGCTGTAAAGAAAACTAGGAGCTTGACACTGTTGAAGTATGTGCAGTTCAGACTTGAGTCCATGGTCTAGTGTTAATCCCAAGCAGTATGTTCTAGTTAGCTGGTGAAATACAGCCTACCTTGTGAGTGAGTCATTACGGTCCTTGAGCCCTAGCATTTCACCTTGAAGAAAGGAAAAGGTAACATTGCCACCTACCTCACAGGAATGTGAGTAGATTGAAAAGATAAACACGTGGAGCTCTTTATAAGGAAGATGTTTTGTAAATAGATAATACTGTTATTCTTCTCCTTGATCAAACTTTCCCAGCCAATGGAGTTCATAAAAGCTACCTCACAAGGGGTTGAGAGGATGAATTAATTAATATCCTCAAGTGTTTTAAAGTAAACTATTTAATGAGACCTAAAATTGATCATCTTTCTAGATAGTCCAAAAGTACCAAACCTGATGTTTAGACACACGATTAACTTTTAAAGTCTTACATGTGCAGTGCAGTCAGTCTTTTGCCTCGTCTTCGAAGGTTGACATGGTAGAGAATGGTGAATATGTAGTTAGAAGAAAATAGGTAGTTTAGATCTTCAGGGAGAACGACCCACCGTTTTTCTCTTCAAGGTTATGCCTACAAATAGCTTTTGGAATCTTGCTAATCTTTGTTGCCATGTCTGGACATAGGGACTGTTTTGACCTTTGCTCTTCCAGTAAATATTTATTTTTGATCTCACATTTCTAAATGAGAAACAGACTTAAGGAAAAGAAGTGGCTGATTTGTCTAACATTGTGAGCTTTTTCTTATCATCTTTCCTAGTAGTTAAGAGAAAATAACTATTGAAGGACCTGACATTGACTCATCAACTGGAAAGTTTTTAAACTCAGCCCAGTAATAAAAACAGCTTTGGTTGTGATCTTTAGAGAAAGTACACTAGAAAATAATGTGTATTTTTATTTTTATTTATATATTTTTTATTTTTATTTTGTTTTGAGGGCAGTGTCACTGGCTCTCACATGTGGGACCCAAATCGGGGCCGCTGGTGTCCCAAGCCAGCGCTTAACCACTGCGCCACTCGGCTGGCCCTAATGTGTATTTTTAAATGACAAAAATTATCACTGACATCTCTTCTTCCATTTCTATTGGTATTTTCATAAGATTTTCAGCAACAAAACCTGAGAAGACCCCCCTCAGGTAATTTTACAAGTTCAGAATTCCTTTTGTTTCCAAGTATAGTAGCATTTGGGTAATTTCACTTCCCAGATTTTATTTTCTATTAGGTGACATAAAGTGGGAAACAGTATTTCATTTAGATTCTAAACCCTTAGGCTGAGATCATTTCTCTTACTTTTTGTGATCAGAAGTAATATTCCAACTTCTAAGTACAGCCCCACACATACTGTCCTAAATGAGAAATACAGTCAAATAGGTGCTCTTGGTATGCCAGCTAGAGTCATTCTCATATCCAAGAGGACTGGAGATAGACAGCAATCTCCTCAGTCCTCACGAGAGACCTGTGAGGTGGCACCAGGCTGATGCCCACTTTTCCATGAGGAAACGAGATTTAGGTTACGTAACTTGCCCAGGATCACAGAGCTAGTAGAGTGGAGGTGAAGCTTGAATGACGTTTATCTGACTCGAAAGCCTATGTTTTGGATGCTTTGCTTTCTTTTAGGTCCTGTTATTTCTACAGGCCCTCTTTCCTGTTGAGTTCAATAAGGATGAAGTGTCAGAACTTAATATTTGAACAGAAATTTCTATAGAATATGTGATATATTCTGTAGATTATTTGGTTTAATATGTAGAACATAATTTAACGTTTTCTTGATGATGTGGTTTCATTTTTTTTTAGACCATTTATTATGTCATACTGTAGGTATTTTATGATATATACTCATAAAGATGGATATCAGGAAATAGCCTGAGCTGCTGTCATAAAAAGACACCCCCCCCACACACACACACACCCCAATGCAATAGCTCATACAAGGGAGAACTTGATTTCTCTCTAGCTTAACCTAAGTCCAGGATGTAGAAGGCAGGATTTGCTCTAGGGAGCCGTCATAAGATATCAGGCTAGCAGAGCACCCATGCCATTTGAAACACATGGTTTCTTAGGATGCCTCAGCTGTAGCCATTTCCAGCCATTCGAAAGGAAAAGGAGAAGGAGTGAATGCAGGGCAAACACCTTTTAAGCAAGAAAGGCAGAAATTGCCAACATCACTTGTGCTCACATTTCGTAAGTGAGAATTTTTTTTTTTTTTTTTTTTTTTTTTTTTGAGGGCAGTGTTACTCGCCCTCATATGTGGGACCCGAACCAGGGCCTCTGGCTTCCGAAGCCAGCGCTTAACCACGTAAGTGAGAACTTAATAAAAGGCCTCTGCTGGTTGCAGAGGAGTCTGGAAATTGAAATCCAACCAAACACTCGTGTACGAGAAGAAAAAGAGCATAGATTTTGGGGGTGCAAACAATAATCTGTCCTACCTCTTCCCGGATGAGGCAGATCGGTTGCTGGCCTCTGGATGGTCGCTCACCATGGCTATTGGCAGCTCACACTGGCTGCCGGCCACTCACGCTGGCTGCCGGCCACTCACTGTAGCCTATGGCAGCCCACTGCAGCAGGGGCTGCAGCCAACACCATCGCCGGGGCTTGCACATCCCAGCTCCAGGTGGAGCTGTTGTTAGCTGTAGAGGGCAGTGTCACTGACCCTTATATGTGGGACCCGAACCGGGGCCTCTGGCATCCCAAAACCAGCTCTTAACCAATGCGCCACTCAGCCGGCCCTCCCTTAGAATTTTTAAGGCATCTCCCCCTTATCTTTTAGCTTTCCATATTGCTGTTGAAAAATCTAATGCCATTTTGATTTGTGATCTTTCACAAAGATATCTGTTGGTGTGGATCTTCTTTCATTGTCTTGAGACCCTTTCAACGTGGAAATTCATATCTTTCAGTCCTGAGAAATTTTCTGGATTTACATGTTTGATATTTTCAAATGTCTGTCTCTGGAATTGTTGTTACTCAGACATTGGATTCTATGAATTCATGCTCTAATTTTGTTATCTTTCTCGTTTCCATAGTTTTTGGTACTATGTTCTGTGAATGTCTTTGACTTTTCCAATCCTGTTGAATTCTAAAAATATCTACTATTATATTTTAAATTTCTATTCACTTATTTTTTATTTTCTGAATTCATGAATAGAAGATTTTACCTTGCCTTTCTGAGAATATTATTTTTGGATTTGTTTTTTTTTTTTTTAATTTAATTGGGGAACAGTGTATTTTTCCAGGACTCATCATCCCTAAGTCAAGTGGTTGTTTTCAGTCTGGTTGTGGAGGGCACAACTGCTTCTTCTTTTTTTTTTTTTAAGATTTTATTTGGGAGTTGGGAGAGGGGAACAAGTGTTGGGGAATTGGGGAAGGAGAACAGACAAGTTGCTGTCCTTTTTGTTTTTCAGTCTAGTTGTGGAGAATGTTGCTTCACTGGCCCATGTTGGTATTATCATTGCACTCTTCCCGGGTGAGGCAGTATCTCATTGGCCACTGGACAGCGGCTTACAGAAGCTCATGGCAGCTCATGCCAGCTGCCAGCCGCTCACGCTGGCTGCCAGCCACTCATGGTAGTTCGTGGCAGCCCACTGCAACAGGGGTTGCAGCCTATGCCCTTGCTGCTGGCAACTCATGGCAGCCCAGCTCCAGGTCAAGCTGTTGTTCACCATCTTAGCTGTAGAGGCCGCAGCATCACTGGCCCTCATGTGATATCCGAACCGGGGCCCTGCTGCTCAGAGCTGGCATCCCAAGCCCACTCTTAACCAATGCGCCACTCAGCCAGCCCAATAACTGCTTATGTAGACTTCAACCAACCATTTTAATTATCTTGGGCTGATACAACAAAGATCACAGACTGTGTGGCTCAAACAACAAAAATTTATTTTCTCACAGCCCTGGAGGCTGCAAAGTTCATGATCAAGGTTGAGCAGGGTTTAGGCTCTGGTGAGGACTCTCTCCGTGGCTTGCAGATAGTCGCTTTCATGCTGTGTACTCACATGGTCTTTCTTGGTGTGTATATGTGTGATCCCTGTAGTGTCCCCTATAAGGACCTTAATCCTATTGGATCAGGGCTCCACCCTCTAACCTTGTTTAACCTTAAGTACTTCCTTATTCCACATGTAGCCATGCTGAGGGTTAGAGCTTCAACATATGAATTTAGGGAGATACAAACATCGAGTTCATAATACCAACCTTCTGTGTTTAGCTTTATTGATACTCAAGTCTTCAGAAGTACTTGGACCTACAGTTTCTCAGTCTTTTTGGTATTACGTGAAAGGGTAGGCTTGCTTCTTGTCATCTTTCCTTAATAGGGACACTTCATTTTTTAGCTTTAAGTCTACTACAATAGTTATTGCTTGTTTGTCTAATTTCCATCTACCAAAATTTTCTTAATATTCCTTGTCTGCTGCCAAATTCAACACTTTGAGACTGTGTCTTTTATTGAGATATAATTAACATGCCATAAAATTCACCCTTTAAAGGTATATAATTCAGTGTTTTTAGTCTATTCACAAGATTGTGCAACCACCAATTCCAGAACATTTTCATCACCCCCCAAGGAAAGCCCATACTAATTGGCAGTCACTTCAACTTCCCCCTACCCCTCACTCCTGGCAAGCACTAATCAACTTTCTGTCTCTATGGATTTGCCTGTTTTGGACCCTTCATATAAACCATTCTTGCCATTCACAAGGGAATTGATAAGTTGTGGTATAGTCAACAATGAAATGTTATGCTGCAATGAGAATTAATGAATAACTACTTAGAGCTAAATGGATGAACCTCACAATCATGATGTTGAATGAAAGAAGCCAGACACTAAGCACTGCATACTATACGATTTCATTTATATCTCAAAAACAGCAAAAACTAATCTATGTATTTACCTTGGGAGTGGTTACAGGTGCAAGGAGGCTCTAGGAGGTTCTCTAGAGTGCGGATTACAAGTGCAAATTCACACTTTTCTGTATATTATTATAATTAAATATAAAGTTTAAAAAAATACATGGTAGTTAGTTTTTAACTTAAAAATAAGCAAGTAAAGTAGAATTGAGATCCCAGAAATAGAGGCTCAAGCACAGATCCATTTAATTTGTGATAAGCTAATTGTAACTGAGTAGTGAAAAAATCATTAGTTGAGATGATTGGAAGGCATAAAAGGAATAAATTTATATTCACACCTCATACCATATGGTGAAATTGATTCTGGTTAAATAAAAAGGTTAAAGTACTTTTATAACTACAAGAAAATAGTAAAGTATACTTACTCTGAGATAATTTTATGATATAAACCAATAGTAGATATTTGAGGGCAGGTGGCTGTGTGGATAGAATTTGTTTTTTAAATTTCTGTAGAACAGATAACAAAGATAAAAGAAAAGTGACAGGATAGGGAAAATCATTATGAATATGATAAATAAAAGGTAACATGTGACATGTACAGAAAATAAATGGTACCAATTTATGTCACAGTGCC
This sequence comes from Aselliscus stoliczkanus, assembly GCA_033961575.1. Lineage (NCBI taxonomy): Eukaryota > Metazoa > Chordata > Mammalia > Chiroptera > Hipposideridae > Aselliscus > Aselliscus stoliczkanus. Next base: position 123,361,742 of record CM066736.1, read on the forward strand.
AAGCCCCTTCAAGACAAGTTGTCAAGGAAATGATTTAAGAGTTGTTCATGTGCAATATTCTTTGTAAAAGTGAAAAATTAGAGTCAATCTGCATGCCCATCGATAAGGGAATAGTTAATAAATTAAGGTATTTCTACAATGTTTCTATGCAGCCATTAAAAAGAATGAGTTATTTATTTATTTATTTATTTATTTATTTATTTATTTATTTATTTTGAGGGCAGTGCCAATGGCCCTCATATGTCAGACCCAAACCGGGGTCTCTGGCTTCCCAAGCCAGCGCTTAACCACCGCACCACTCGGCTGGCCTTAAGAATGAGTTATTACTATGCAACCATTAAAAAGGTTGAAAAGTTGACCGGCCAAGTGGCGCAGTTGATTAAGAGCTCGCTCAAGAGTGCGAGCTGAGCTCTGAGCAACAGCAGTTCGATGCCCACCCCAAGCTGAGCTGCTGCTGAGCTGCTAACAGGTGGCAGGATGGCTCAGCTAAAAAAAAAAAAAAAAAAAAAAAAAAAGAATGAAAAGGGACAGCCGGTTGGCTCAGGTGGTTAGGGCACAGTGTTCATAACACCAAGGTTGCTGGTTCGATCCCCACATGGGCCATTGAGTTGCGCCCTCCACAACTAGATTGAAACAACTACTTGACTTGGAGCTGATAGGTTCTGGAAAAACACACTATTCCCCAATAAAATAAAAAACAAATAAAGAATGGAAAGTATTAAGTGAAAAATAAGTTATAGAATATATACAGTGTGTTTACATTTTTGTATAAAAACAAGTTAATGAACATTTGCAAATATTTGTATGATCACACACAGAAAAAGTTCTGGAAGGATGTAGAACAACCTGTTAACAGTGAATACTCTCGAAAATTGAATTAAGAGAAAGCTTAGAAATGAGGAAGCCTCACATTTTACTTTATACCCGTGAGTACTGTTGTATTACAGTCATGTGTTACTTTTACAATAAAAATTTAAACTCATCAGAGGAAAGATAACCTAACTAAATACTCTATTCAGGTTCACCAATAATTTAAGCTTTGCAAATTAACACTTTTTTTTGTTTGTTTTTTTAAGATTTTATTGGGGAGTTGGGGGAGGGGAACAGCGATGGGGAATCAGGCAAGGGGAACAGAGAAGTTGCTGTCTTTTTGTTCTTCAGTCTAGTTGCGTAGGACGTCGCTTCACTGGCCCATGTTGGCATCGTCACTGAGCTCTTCCTGGATGAGGCAGATCGATCGCCGGCCTCTGGATGGTCGCTCACCGCTGCTATTGGCAGCTCACACTGGCTGCCGGCCACTCACTGTAGCATATGGCAGCCCACTGCCGTCACCGGGGCTCGCACAACCCAGCTCCAGGTAGAGCTGTTGTTAGCTGTAGAGGGCAGTATCACCGGCCCTCATATGTGGGATCCGAATCGGGGCCACTGGCATCCCAAACCAGCTCTTAACCAATGTGCCACTCGGCCGGCCCAAGACATTTTTATTTTTTTTATTTTATTTTTTTGAGGGCAGTGTCACTGACCCTCATATGTGGGACCCAGGCCGCTGGCTTCCCAAGCCAGCCCTTAACCACTGTGCCACTCGGCCAGCCCCAGCCCAAGACTTTTTTGAGTTAGTTAAGAAGCTTTATGTTGGTATGTTTACGAAGAAAGTGGTTTCCTTTTCTTGAAGGTGTTACAGTCTTTCTGGAGAGCAATTTGGCAATACATAACAAAAGCCATAGAAATGAGCATATCTTTTGATCCTAAGGCCCTACTTCTGGGAATATATCTTGAGGAAGTAACTCAAAAGAGAAAATAGATTGTTTCTATAAAAATATTTATAGCCACAGTATTTTTTAATAAAAAACTGGAAATAATCCAGAACCAAACTGGGGTAGACATGTACAGTGGAATATTATATCACTAAATAATTCCTGAAAAGACTTTGTGTGCATGTCTGTGTGTGAAAAAGCATGGGGAAATGAAAGTTTTTTAAAAAGTAGAACTCCAATATAAATTGGTGTATACACTGATGAAGGTGAGAAGGGACCAGAGAGATATGTAAATTCTTGCTATTTTAAGATAAAGGAATTTTGTATTTAAGTAATATTTTAAAATGCAATAGTAATATTGATCTTTTCATTTAAAAAATATTAAATTAGATGAGCTAATAAGGTTGCTCTCAGCTCCATACTTTTTACAATCTCAAGAAAATGAAATTGAGAAAAAGTTTCTTTGATCCTCTTTTTCCTCTAGCACCATTCAAATTCTTATCAGTTTAACATTTTCCTCAGATTAAAGCCATTAATGAGGGTTTCTATTGGGTTACTTGCAAAATGCAGGATCTGAGTAGGAAATGATGCTACGATCAGTTCTAAAACTGAACAGAATATTTCCTCAATAAATGGAAAAATTAATTTTAAGACGTTTTTATGTAAGTTCTGCGAAATACTAAGATGTTGATTTGTAGTCTACTTTGCAATCATGATATTTATGTTTATATTAATTTATCATGGTCATTTCAAACTCTCTAAGTTTCTCAAAGAATTTTCCTAATTCTGTGACTCGGTGGTAAACATTTATATTCATGAAATTAAAGTTCAAGGTTTTGCCTTACCACTTAGAAGTTGTATGACCTTGGGCAGTTTCCTCACTTACAAAAATGGAGATATTATCTCCAGCCTTATCTGACTCCCAAGTTAGTTGCAAGGTTCAATGAGATAACGTATGTGAAAGTATTTAGTAAACTACAATTGAAGTTATGAAAGTCATTAAGACATTTGCAACAATGGTAAGCAGTGAAGACAGCAGTATATCTCTTTGGATGCTAGGATAGTGTCTGGACACTATCCTATCCTCGTATGCACCTGCCTCAATGAATAGGCCAGTGAGCATTCTGATTGGTACACTTGTTTGAGCTCTTCATTTTTATTGTTGAGAAAATATATAGGTGCTTTATGTTAGCATTAGGTTTGTCTGGGGCCGGCCGAGTGGCACATTGGTTAAGAGCTGGCTTGGGACTCCAGCGGCCCCAGTTCGGATCCCACATTGAGGACCAGTGACACTGCCCTCTATAGCTAAGATGGTGAACAACAGCCTCATCTGGAGCTAGGCTGCTCTGAGTCCCCGCAGACGGCATAGCTGGAGCCCCTGCTGCAGTGGGCTGCCATAGGCTATAGTGAGTGGCCGGCAGCCAGCGTGAGCTGCTAATAGCCGCTGTGAGTGGCCGTCCAGAGGCCGGCGACCCATCTGCCTCACCCAAGAAGAGTGCAATGATGATACCAACATGGTCCAGTGAAGCAACATCCTCCGCAACTAGACTGAAGAACAAAAAGACAGCAACTTGTCTGTTCCCCTCCTCTGTTCCCCTCCCCCAATTCCCCAATAAAATCTTTTAAAAAAAAAAAGTTAGGGGCCGGCCGAGTGGCGCATCGGTTAAGCGCTGGTTTTGGGATGCCAGCGGCCCCGGTTCGGATCCCACATGAGGGCCAGTGACACTGCCCTCTACAGCTAACAACAGCTCCACCTGGAGCTGGGCTGTGCGAGCCCCGGCGACAGTGTAGGCTGCAGCCCCCGCTGCAGTGGGCTGCCATAGGCTGCAGTGAGTGGCCCGCAGCCAGCGTGAGCGGCTGGCAGCCAAGTGTGAGCTGCCAATAGCCGCGATGAGCGACATCCAGAGGCCAGCGACCGATCTGCCTCATCCGGGAAGAGCGCAATGATGATACCAACAGTGAAGCAACATCCTCCGCAACTAAACTGAAGAACGAGAAGACGGCAACTTGTCTGTTCCCCTTCCCCGATTCCCCAACGCTGTTCCCCTCCACCAATTCCCCAATAAAATCTTAAAAAAAAAAAAAAAAAAAAAAAGTTAGAAGATTATTTCTCTTCTGTGGAAAAGAAGTCTGAAGATAGGGAATCCACAGCTGCTATGCTATTTTCCACGGTGTCATCAGGGACTCAGCCTTCTTTTCCCTCCAGCGTCCTAACCATAGATTCCATCTTTTACTCATGATCCGTGAGGACTGAAGGAGCTCCCTGTTATCCCCTGGGTTTAATAAGAGACACCTTATTTAAGTGCTTTCTAGAAGATTCATACAGTATTGTAGTTATATGTTATAGCTTAATCCCATGACTGAAGCCTAGCTGCAAGAGAAGCTGAGAAGTAGGATCTTTATGCCAGTAGACATGAGCCCAGGTGAATATTGGAGTATGTTGGTAAGGACGCAGAGGTTGCTGCGGTTGGGAACTAGCAGTCTTTACGACAGCATTATATAAATGTATGGATGTTTGTTATAAACTTCTCTCCCTTCCCTTTCCTGACACATTGAATGCATGTACACACACATATACCCCTCACATTCATATATGCACTGTCTTATTTCATTTTGTTTCCTGGATAAATCAGTCCACTTCAGTGATCCTGTGCCCAAGAATTCTTTACTGGCATCAATACATGGTGACTGATGCCAACTTTAGGAGAGTTACCAATTGAGGTCATTACCCAAAAGGATTGGTGGTCTTTTTTCCAGTCAGTCAGTTGGCCAGCAGCATGACTATGTGTGTGCTCAGCTCTGTGCTTGATACTGCAGAAGATACATGAGGGATATAAGATAGACCCTTCCTCCTGTATTTGGTCTTATTGAATAGAGAGCTGTCATCCAAATGTCCAAGAAAGGTATCCAGAAATCATCTTACATCTCCTTCCATCCTTGACCTCTAAGATCCAGTCAACTACCAACTTTCATTTTTCTTTTGTTTTGATCTGTCGCTCCCATTGCTACTTTCTTAATGCAGGCCTTTATTATCTCTGACCTGGACTATTTCATCCACTGCTTTACTTGTATTTGTACCTCTAATCTTTCTCCCTCCAGTCCAGCACTTTTTCCACAGTGTTTCAGATATAGCAATCGGATTGTCACGCTCTTGCTCAAAATCCTCTAGTGGTTTTCCAAAATCTGTTGTCCTTATAAGACCCTTTATGACAATGATGAAGTCCAGCCTTATATCCTAGCAATACTGAACTATTTGTAGCTTCCCAGATTTAGCATGTTTTTCACCTCTTCACACTTCTGCATGTGCTGATATGTCTGTACTGAATAGCTTCTCTCCACTTGTCTACCTGGCAAATTCTTTCACCTCCCTTCTCAACTTAAATGCATCTGCCTTGAAACTCTTTCTGCTGGGCAGACATAGACACTTTCTCTATGCACTTTTTTTTAAAGATTTTATTGGGAAATTGGGGAAGGGCAACAGCATTGGGGAATCAGGGAAGGGGAACAGACAAGTTGCTGTCCTTTTGTTCTAGTTGTGAAGGACGTCTCTTCACTGGCCCATGTTGGTATTATCATTTCGCTCTTCCCGGTGAGGCAGTCGCTTGCTGGCCATTGGATAGACACTCACAGCGACCCACTGCAGCTCACGAAAGCACACGCCAGCTGCCAGCCAGCCAGCCAGCCAGCCTCACTGCAGCCTAGGCCGTCGCTGGTGCCTCATGGCAGCCCAGCTCCAGGTTGAGCTGTTGTTCACCATCTTAGCTGTAGAGGGCAGTGTCACTGGCCCACATATGGGATGCGAACCAGGGTCCCGCTGCTCAGAGCTGGTGTCCCAAGCCAGCTCCTACCCAACGCGCCACTTGACCAGCCCTCTCTATACACTTTTTACACACCTCCTTTATAACAATTATCATACTATATTGTAACAGTTAATTTGTACATCTGCTTTTTCAGTAGGTGGTAAGCTCCTCAAGGACAAGGATGATACTTAGGTATTAAATACCAAACAATCAAAGGAATGTCTTCAATTGTAATTTAGTTGAGAGTACTAACAGAAGAAATAAGTGGAACACTTTTAAGTCAGTATGCACTCAAGTGCTGTGTAATAAGAATAAGATTTCAGGAAAAAAGGAAATCACTGGATTGGAGGAATTAGGGAAGCAACCAAAGAGAGCATCTCCATAGGGAGATGCAAAAGGATTTGAGCAGGGAAAACTAAACATTCTAGGGACGTATTTTTTTTTTTTATACTCACAATGTTTGTATACAGAAATACTTCTAATGTCAAAGCAAAGTACTATGTTAAAATTTGAAAAATTTAATTTTTAAAAATTTTTTTTATTTTGTATTATTAGTTTCAGGTGTACAAAACAATGCAATAGTTATCCTTTTCACCCCTTACAAAGTGACTCCCCCCCTCCCCTCAACTGGCCTCCCACCCCCAATATCATACATATCTATTACATTTCTATTGACTCCCCCTCACTACACTCCATATCCTATGATGATATATGTATTAAATTATAGTTAACATCTAATATTCAGGGGCAACTTCAGATGTACAGTGCAGTGGTTAGGCTACTACACCGTCCAAGAAGTGGTCTCCCTAACAAGACATGAATCCATTTGGTCCCCTAAAAAATATTTACAACATTATTGGTTATATTCCCCAAACTGTCTTTTCTATCCCTGCGGCAATATTGTAGTTACCAATTTATGTTGCCTTGTCCCTTCCCCTTCTCCCTCATTCCCACCCCCGTCCCATCTAGCCCTCATCAGTTTTTCCTCTGTGTCTCTAGGATTATTTCTGTTTACATTGCTTGTTTATTCAGTTCTTTAGATTCCACATATAAGTGAGATCATATGGTATTTGTCTTTCTCTGACTAACCTATTTCACTTAGCATAATGTTCTCTAGGTCCATCCATATTGTTGCAAATGGTATGGTTTCTTTCTTTATAGCTGCATAATACTCAGTTGTATAAATGTACCAGTTTCTTAATCCAGTCATCTACTGATGGGCATTTCGATTGTTTCCAAGTCTTGGCTATTGTAAATAGCGCTGCAATGAACATAGGGGTGCATATATTTTTTCGAATTAGTGTCTTGGGTTTTTCAGGATAAATACCTAGAGGTGGAATTGCTGGGTCAAAAGGTAGTTCCATTTCCAGTTTGTTTGTTTGTTTGTGTTTTTTGTTTTGTTTTCAGCTGAGCCATCCTGCCACCTGTTGGCAGCTCAACGGCAACTCAGCTTGGGCTGGCATCGAACCGCCTTTGCTCAGAGCTCAGCTCGCACTCTTGAGCAAGCTCTTAACCAACTGAGCCACTCGGCCAGCCCTTCATTTCCAGCTTTTTGAGATACCTCCATACTGATTTCCACAGTGGCTGCACCAATCTACAATCCCACCAACAATGCAGCAGGGTTCCCTTTTCCCCACAGCCTCACCAGCACTTGTTGTTTGTTGATTTATTGATGATAGCCATTTTGACCCAGGTAAGCTGGTGTCTCATTGTGGTTTTATTTGCATTTCCCTAATGATCAGTGAGGTTGAACATTTTTTCATATGCCTGTTGGCCATCTGTATGTCCTCTTTAGAAAAATGTCTCTTCATATCCTCTGCCCATTTTTTAATTGGGTTGTTTGTTTTTTTTTGGTGTTGAGTTGCATGAGTGTTTTATAAATTTTGTATATTAACACCTTATCAGATATATCGTTGACAAATATCTTCTCCCATTTAGTAGGCTTCCTTGAAAAATATAATATTGAGTAATCAAAAATGGAAAGAAAAACGAGAAAGGAAAAGCTCTAGAAAATATGAGGAGTATATTGGATTAATTTTGAACCCTCTTTTCTATAAATGTTTTTAGTTTCTTTTTAGCTTTTTCTCATCCTTGAGGAAATCAAAGTTCCAATGTATAGATGCCATATTAATACTGTATCACTTATAATAATCCATATTGTTTCAATCTGCAATCTTTTAAAAATGTATGTACATATACAGGATTAATAAAAATGCATCTATATGTATATATATATGTTTTGACTAGGTAACACATTCACAGGTTCAAAAAATATGTAATAATTAGCATACACTGAGAGAAATTGTTCCCACCTTGTCCTGATTTACCCTTCTACCCCTCTCTTATGTGCTCTGTAGACAACTGCTTATATTTTATTCAACCAGCTCTTTTAAACCGATATGATATGATTATGTTTTGATTCTCCAAGTTTCCAATACTGTTGAGCTTTGTCTGTTTTTTCCTGAAATAAACCTCCTTCTTTACTTTTTCTAGCATGCTCTTTTTTCTGCCTTTTATCGTAAAAGCATGTAAAAATTTGCTTCCTCTGGTTGTCTCCAAATTAAGGGCTCAACATAACCCAGTAAACTTATTATCAGTACTTACATTATCTTCCAGTCAACGATTATATTAAGGAAAGTTAACTTTTTTCTAAAGATTTTATTAGGGAATTGGAGGAGGGGAACAGTTTTGGGGAACTGGGGGAGGGGACCAACCAAGTTGTTCTTCAGTCTTCTTTGTGGAAGGTGCCAGTTGCCGTCTGGCTTCCCAACAGTAGCTCGTGGCCTCTAAGCTCATGGTGCTGTGTTCAGTCTTAGCTGCAGGTGGGCATAGCCGCCATCCCATGCGGGAGTCGAACCCGGCACCCTTGTTGTTAAGAGTGTATGCCCTATCCACTGAGCCATTTGGGCTGGGCGACAGCTGAGCTCAAGGTGCCGAGTTCAGTCTTAGTTGAGGGTGGGTATAGCCCCCATTGAACAGGCAATCTTGTTGTTACACCAGCTGAGCCATCCTGCCACCTGTTGGCAGCTTAGCAAAAGCTCAGCTCGGGCTCAGCGTTCACTGGCCCATGTGGGAATCAAACCAGTGGCTCTGTTGCTCAGAGCTCGTGCTCTAAGCCAACTCTTACCCAACTGAGCCACTCAGCCAGCTCCCAAGGAAAGTTAACTCCTTATTATACTTGTTATCATTCATCATATCACTAATTGTACTTATTATTATGTGTTCATATCACATCACTTTTATTATAGGACAAAAAAAACTTTTTTTTTTTTTAAAGATTTTATTGGGGAATTGGGGGAGGGGAACAGTGTTGGGGAATCGGGGAAGGGGAACAAACAAGTTGCTGTCTTTTTGTTCTTTAGTTGCAGAGGACGTTGCTTCACTGGCTCATGTTGGTATCATCATTGCGCTCTTTCCAGATGAGGCAGATCAGTCTCTGGCCTCTGGACGGCACTCATGGGGTTCTTGGCAGCTCACTCTGGCTGCTAGCTGCTCACGCTGGCTGCTGGCCACTCACTGTAGCCTATGGCAGCCCACTGCAGCGGGGCTGCAGCCTACACCATCGCCGGGGCTCGAACAGCCTGGCTCCAGGTGGAGCTGTTGTTCACCATCTTAGCTGTAGAGGGCAGTGTCACTGGCCCTCATATGAAGGATCCAAACCGGGGCTCCTGGCATCCTAAAACCAGCTCTTAACCAATGCGCCACTCGGCAGGCCCCCCAATAAACACATTTAGAATTGTTCCTGATTACCACTAATACTAGAGGCCTGAATGGACTCTCAGTAGATTAAAAGCAGCCTGGGTAATATAATTTACTATTCTATTTGGAAAGTTATGTCCATTCAGAGAGTATGAAAAAAATATTTGAAAACAATTCAATTTTTGCCATGATTTATTTTGCTTGCTTCGTTTAAAGAAAAACTTGGGCAATGTAGTTACAGATAGAGAGATGGAGAATTTGAAGGCTTTATTTGAGCAAGCCCAAGAACTTTCCATTACTGGATCAAGGGGGAAAAGAATGAGGAAAGACTTCAGTTTCTTTATCTGTGAAGCTATGGGAGTTGAAGGATCTTAAAGTCCTCTCCTTAAGATTTTGGAGTTCAGCAGTGGTGAAAATAGTAATGAAGTGACTGGCTACTGATTTCAAGTAAAGTACAACCAGTAGAGGCCAATGGGACAATCTGGGGGAGGACATAAGTGAATTCAGGTCCTGTTGAAGAGGAAGAGTGTCTTCCGTGGAAATTGAAGAGGACACGGAATTTTCAGGTCAGGGGATCTGATGTGTCAGAATTGTGAAAGAAATCTGACCAGGTGCTCCTGGGAAGAGAGATGTGGGTTCTGGGTTTTTGGTTTTTATTTTTAACATGTAAGCCATGGACTCTCAGGGGAGCTAGAGATGAACGAATGTGAGTTTCTTGAATGCTCTAAAGTTATATACAACATATTAAATTATATCCATTTTTCTGTGAGAAGGCACCTGTAGCTTTAATTAGATTCTTAACATGACCTAACCAAAAGGCCTTTCACTCTTAAAAATGAATGATAAAACTTCAAATGATTAAAATGGAAAAAGAGCGACACTTTAGGGATCCTTCAGTGGGTGAATATGGCCATTGTCATATTTCCTCAGTAAGGTAGATTTCAGTCATAAAAGACACAGATATACGGGGTGAGAAGAACTTATAGAATGGAAAAGAATTTGCCACCACACTGTTTTGAGTCTTGGCTTGCCATTAGTAGCAGGTTAATAAGTTCCCTAAGCCTCAATTTCCTCAGCTGTAAAATGGGGATAATAAGTATCTACCTTAAATAGTGGTTGTGAAGATGAAATGTGCAGGTTGAGCGCTTAAGTACAGTGCTTGGCACATAGTAGGTATTAAGTAAACCTCTCCCCTCACAAGGTTTTAAGTTTTCTCTATTTATTTTAAGGCCTTTATTGTATCTGTCACTGAAGGACTGGTCCTCAGTAAGTCCTTTTTCAGAGAACCACTCTGAGCGCAAGCGCAAGGAGATCATATCTCAGTAAGCGGCTTGTTCAGAGGTTCTTTCCTTCGCAGATTTGTAAGCCGGGTGTGTAGTGATCACACTGGGGGCTTGTTGCCTGGCAGCACGTGTCCCTGAGTGGTCGTACATGGCTTGCATTGTAATGTCACTGGTGCAGGGGCCAGCTGGCTGGACCTATACTGCCACATGGGCGAGGGACTCCATTCCTCAACAAAGCAGCAGCCAGTACGAGGGTTAACAGAAAATGACAAACCAGGCATGGGTGAGGGAGGCGCCAGCCGAGCAGCGGGATGTCCTTTGATTTGCTTCTGTTATTTGCATGTCTTTCTTGTGATGTCTGTGAAATGCTCAGAATGACAACGTTTTTTAAAAGACCTGCTGACTCTGCCTGAAAAATGTGAAAAACCTCCCGTTCAGAGATCCATTGTGTCCAGCGAGCCTGCATTTTCTATATTTTTTTTCTTCATTTTTTATTAATGCAAACATTTGCATGAAGACAGAACCTTTGTTTCTTGGAGTTCATCTGCTCCTGCTGCTCACTGGCCCTGCCATGCAGGAGCACAACAGAACCTTTGTGACACTTTCAGCAAAGCTGCTTATGAACGGTGGCTTACTGAGGACTGCTTCCTGTGCTCTGTGCTTCCATTTTGTCCGGAAAAAAAAAAATAGTTCTTAGTAGTGAAAAGAATTTGGACTTTCTTTTATTCAAGTCCTGGATGTTGAAATGACAAGAAGCACCCAAATTTGCTAGAAACTGGTAATTGCATTGAATGCATTCTTTCACTTCACCTTGAACATAATGAAGCTCTTGGTAACAATGGAAAGAACAAGTGCCTTCTCATTGGACTAGAGAGCAGGAACAGTAAAAAGGCACCAGAAAGGGGAGTTGAGAACCAGACAAAAGGGGCTTCCTGTCAGAGCCCTGATACTGGAAAGAGTGTGTTTTGGCACTTAGTGTTTCCCACCTAGGAGGAACAGCCCTAAAACGGTTGAGTTGAATAAAGAATAGCATCACAGTGTATAAATAGTGATACAGTTTATTATTCATTTCATAAATATTTGAGTGACTGCTATGTGGTAGACACTGAATGGTCCTGAGTGTTAAAGGGGGTAAAAGATAAACCAGGCACAGTACCCATCTGTCTTTAAGGAGTAGGACAGAAATAACTCTACATTAAGGTAGAAATGTAACAGAAATAACTATGTCAAGGTAAAAAATGTCATCGGAAAGATTAAAAGAGGTGTTTAGGGAGCTCAGGAAAAGGCAGGTTGCCTCTGGCTGAGAGAGAAGCAGGGAAGGCTCCATGAAGAAGGTGGCATTCGAGCTGAGCCTGGCAGGAAAGAGGCTTGGCCGTTGCCACATTCCTAAGAGTGATGAGTCAAAAATTGTGTTGGTCTGGTAAAAATATAGTCCAAAGAATGTTTTTATAGGGTACTTTGGTATTTTAGATGATACGTTCAGTGTTAGCATGAGTTTTCTATATAAACTAAACTAGGGTATCTCTGTCTAGCCTGTGCTGTTCCAGTCACTCACCCCATGTGACTTTTCTGCACTTTGGCCTAGGTTTCTGGGGCATCTATAAATATCTACAAAAGCATCCTTTACTTTCATGACAAAAATAAAAACTAAAAGAGATTACTGAGCTTTATTACAGCCATAACCCATAAGTAGGCTATAGACATAATTTTGTGAGAGGGGATTTGACACACGAGACTCTCATTTGAAAAAGAACCTCCACCTTCATACAGAGGCAGTATCTACCAGAAGAGAGGGTCAGGAGTGCTAAGCCCATGAGTTTCCAGCGAACTTAAGTACAGCGACCTTCTGTATCTTTCTGCCATTTAATTAAATGAGATCCTGTGACTGTTATTATAAAAGTTGTTGTGTCAACTAATTTTCATGAAATAGTTTGAATGTAAAATGCCAAGTAATTGATGTTACTGCATGAATACTTTGTTGCAGTAATATCGCTAATCCATACATTCATAGTTAAATTGCATGTTACCAAATACAGTTGCTGATAATCTATAAATGCCTGGTTTGCCCCAAAGGCTACAACCTTTGATGACTGTATAACACAATTAATTTTCACCATTGAACTTTAACACTTCCTGACATGACATTAACGAGTGGTACACAATTTACTCAGTGTTTGTCACTGTATAGGTTTTTGTGTTTTTTTTAACCTGTGATACTTTCTGGAAGATAGTTTTGCGAGTGTTTATAGAGTTGATTTGATAACTATACTGCTCTACGAGTAACTATTTTTGCAAAGCTGTTGTCATGACAATTATTACTTGAGTTCTTCATGTGTCCCATAGATTGTAACTATGGGCAACTTAGGTGCTACTTTATATTTCTCTGCCATTCGGGCAGTATATTTTGTTATGGTCAGCTAGCTGAGTGCTTTAAATTTGGACCTCTGTAAAAGCCTCCTTAAAAAATGCAAGACACCGGGCTGGCCAAGTGGCTCAGTTGGATAAGAGTTGGCTTAGAGCGCGTGCTCTGAGCAACAGGGCTGCCGGTTCGATTCCCACATGGGCCAGTGAATGCTGCACCCGAGCTGAGCTGTCACTGAGCTGCCAACAGGTGGCAGGATGGCTCAGCTGGTGTAACAATAAGATTGCCTGTTCATTGATGGGCTATGCCCACCCACAACTAAGACTGAACTTGGCACCTTGAGCTGAGCTGCCGCCCTGATGGCTCAGTGGATAGGGCGTGCTCTCTTAACAACAAGGGTGCTGGGTTCAACTACCGCATGGGATCGTGGCTATGCCCACCCGCAACTAAGACTGAACTCAGCGCCTTGAGCTGAGAGGCCACGAGCTGCCGGATGGGAAGCCATATGGCAACTGGCGCCTCCACCACAAAGATTGAAGAACAACAACTTGGCTGGTCCCCTCCCCCAGTTCCCCCAAGCTGTTCCCCTCCCACAATTCCCCAATAAAATCTTAAAAAAAAAAAAAGGCAAGACACCAACCTAATAATTCTGAGACTATGATGTTTAGGCTGTAAATACTGGAGCAATAGGATGTAAGCACTTAGCCTTAATTGACATCCCCAAAATATGAAAAAAAAACACCAGTTTTAGGAAGAAAAGGGAAGCGGGAAGGATTAATGGTTGACTAGAGACTCTTTGAATGTCAAAACACTCAGCTTTGCATAGCTGTTAACTTGTGCAATACCTCTATTGGTTGAGGGACATAAAGGTTAGCTTTTCATTCCCTACTTTAAAGATCTTTAGTCACCTGTAGTTTTCTGGTGTTACAGGTGATGTGATATGAACACATGTGTAATGGCTTTGTTTGTCCCTGACTTTCTATTAGGATTTAATTTTGACTAGTTGTATAGCACACTTTTGATGGTCTGGATGCCCAAATGCAACGGATTGATTTTGTCTGTTTTATAATTAACTATTAATGTAAAAGGTCTTCCCTTAATTTTTAAATTTGTTCTTAGAAAATTCCATTTGATACTTGTCATGCTACATAGCTCTTTAAGGGCTGCAGTATAGTGCAGTGCAGACCAGAGGCCTGAATTCAAATCCTGTCTCTGCTACTGACCAGCTCTTACCTTTAGGTCAACTACATGTTTGAATCTTCTCCTTCTTCTCTTCCTCCTCTTCCTTCTCCTTTCTTTTATAAAATGGAGATGAAATAAAAGTATCCATCTTATAGGATTGTTGTGAGAATTAAATAAATTTATACCTGTAAAATGCCTAGATGCTGTTATCAGTGGGAACCGGGATTGGTTTTCAGCTTTTTCTGTAATGTTTGAATCTTTAAAAATCATTACGTGTAGGGCCGGCTGAGTGGTGCATTGGTTAAGAGGTGGTTTTGGGATGCCAGCAGCCCCAGTTCGGATCCCACATATGAGGGCCAGTGACACTGCCCTCTACAGCTAACAACAGCTCCACCTGGAGCTGGGCAGTGCAAGCCCCGGCGACGGTATAGGCTGCAGCCCTTGCTGCAGTGGGCTGCCATAGGCTATAGTAAGTGGCTGGCAGCCAGCGTGAGCGGCTGGCAGCCAGTGTAAGCTGCCAATAGCCAGGGTGAGCGACTTCCAGAGGCCAGCGACCGATCTGCCTCATCCGGGAAGAGCGCAATGACGATACCAACAGTGAAGCAACATCTTCCGCAACTAGACTGAAGAACAAAAAGACAGCAACTTGTCTGTTCCCCTTCCCCTATTCCCCAACGCTGTTCCCCTCCCCCAATTCCTCAATAAAATCTTAAAAAAAAAAAACACATTACGTGTAATGAGAAATAAACATTTTTTAAAAATTTAAAGATCATGCAAATACTTCCAACTGTCTGATTTCCCAATTTAAGCTTCTTTTCTAGTATCAACAGTGGAGAGCTAGCAATTTCTTGATAATACCATGTTAAATGGGATACATTGTAGGTTTTTAGATTTTTCTTGTTTTTATTTTTGCTTTGGAGAGGTAGATGGTTGTAGTAGAAAGGCATGCACTTTGGGATCAAATCTAAGTTTGAATCCTAGCTCAGCCATTTATTAAGACATTAAGTAGGTTCCTTAAACCTCACTGAGCTTCAAAACAGCCTATTACCTACCTCATTGGTTGTATAAGGGTTGTATAAGGATGCTAGTTTTTCTCATTTCCCCATCTCCTTTGGTCAAAGGAAATTGGTCTAGTGTGGTCTAAGATCAAAGATGGTCGTGTATGGGTGATAAAATATTTCCCCAGATCAGGACATACCAGTAAAGACAGAGGATGTAAATAATTAATTTTGGAGGTTTATTAACTTTTTAAGCCACTAATCTATCTCTTTGTACTTCACAATATCAAATCCTATATCATATTAGTGATTTATAAATGATATTGAATTTGAAGCTTCTTAAGTTTACATTACAGGTTGTTAGTTAACAGCATTACTTTTCTTATCCCAGAGGACAGTCTTATTTTCATTTATTTGTGCCAAACAGCATCTGAATCTCAGAGGCTTCAAAAACCAAAATGTGTCCTAAATGGACTCTGGCGAAGGAGGAAAGTCAGATTTAAAGCTGAATAGACGCATATACTCTGCTTTTCTCCTGTGCCGCTATTGCCCTTGTGTATATCTATTAATATCACATATAGTAACTCATATGAATAGTTTTCTAGTGAGACTTTTTTATTCTAGTATAGGGACTCTGTATTAAATAATAATAATAATAATTAGTCTAATGTTGTAGGTGGAAATTTGAGGCCCCTCAAGCAAAAATTACCAAATGGGACCCCTTATCATTTAATTGCAAAACAAACAGCTAATACTTTGATGGTATTTATGCTTTGGAAGGGAGTAAAAAGAAATAGTTTTGGACTTTCCCCATATAAATTAGAGCCTCCTGAGTAGCAGTTAATAAGTGAATGCTTCCCACAAGTTTAAAGGCTCTAGCTGAAATGGGTATATGATTATGTATATTATTATATGTGTACGGTTTTAAATAGCCCAGGAATTTTTGGAGCTAAACTATAAACATCCTTGGTTGGATGAACAGAACTTTAAATTAAAAGCAAGTAGGGGGCTATCATAGGTTGATCTCTTGGTGTTCATTAGTGTTGAAACCCTATTGTCTTGTGAGTTGTGATGTCTGGGAGGGGAACATAGTAACAACTGCAATTATAACAACAATAATAAAAATACCTAATATTTACAGTACACTTCCTGTGTGCCAAGCACTATGCTAAGATTAATACATACATTATTTTATTTAATCCTCACTACAACTGTAGGTGCTAGGTACTACTCCCCAATTTTATAGAAAAGGGCAGAGAGGTTAGGTAACTTGCTTCAAGTTACACAGTTAATAATTGGCAGAGCTAGCAATCAAATCCAGGTCATCCTGACTTGAGCCTGAGTTTTTAACCCTTGCAGGAAATTGCTATGTCATTATAATCTGTAGAATCACTATGTAGCAATAATAATATAATCATTAATATGTTCCCTTTTGTATATATGAAATGTTTTCGAAAGAAGTTGTTTCTTACTAGACATATCATCCTTAGTATCATCCCCATTTTAAAGCAGGCGTGCCTGTGGGATAAAGAAAGAGATTAAGCGATTAGCAGGAGGTGATTCAACAGAACCAACAAGTTTCTGATCCACAGTTGCCTTCAGTCGAGGGGCTCATGTAAAGCTCATACAGCCTTTACTCATATTTCATTTAGATGTTTCAGTGAACCATGTGGAAGTTATAAGTGCTTATCTTAGACAGCGATACTATCTGAGCAAGACATGGACGCTGGTGGATTTCAGAACTGTAGAGCCTTATTGGTATGTGTTAGAAAAGATACGTAAGTCCTGGTCTTAGGAAGTTGAAGCAAAGCAGAAGAGAAAAAGCCAGTCTGCAATGTTTTCCTTTTTCCAAGAGGGCAGCTAAGGTGCCCAGGTATCTTTGCCCTCCAGGGGTGCAGGTGTGCAGTTTTTATTCTTTAATCATTCACATAAATTAAAGCCTGTTCCTTTGCATTTAAAAAAATAATATAAAATGACACTCTCCATGTTTTATTGCCAGGCAAGAGCTTTGAACTTATGTCTCATTGAAGTTTGATAAACTGCAAGGATTTTCCAGGGTTGGGTATGCACTTAACCACAGAGGGAACATTGGACTGATAAGAGCTGCAGGTGAGGGAAACCGCCAGGAAGCCGCAATTACAGGCTCCTGTGAAATTCTCCATGGGAAAAACTTTCCCTGCCTCTGCTGGCTCTTCTTTGCTCCTTTCCTTTTCCCACAGATGAAAAGAGCAGCAGGGCTTTCTGTTTCCACTCTGTGAACTATGGACGGGTGGGGTGAATACTTTGTGGTGGGATGGTTCTTTGTAAGACACTTTGAAATTTGGGGGCAAGTTCTAACTTCATACAAATGCTGATTGGCATGCACACCTATGCAGGTGGGCCCTGGACCCTCCCCCGCCCACACACATACACACCACGCACACACATATGAATTCACATAGAAATGGGCCAGATCTCTCAGGTGATTTTACTATCAACATATACCCCTGCCTTTGTGCCATCTGCAAAATAAAGATCATATTTACTTTCCAAACTGATTATATATAGTGTCAGTGATGAGGCAGTACAGTGTTAAGAGCCTGGATCTGAGACAAATTTTGGTTTGAATCTTGATGTCTCTTTTACTAGCTGTGTGACCTTGAGCAAGTTACTTAATTCTATAAATCTCAGTTCTCCCATTTGTAAAATGGAAGTCATCAAAATACCTATCATAGGATTATTGTGAAAACTAAATGAAAAATGCATGTAAAACAATTAGTACAGTATTTGGTATATTATTGTTCAGTAAGTTATACAGGTGCTCAAAATTGGTAGTTGTTATTATATGTAATATTAAGCTCTAAACATCTGATTGGTAGATAAATATTAAACAGGTATAGTCCTTTATTTGTCTTTCATTTCTTCCCTCCCCTCCTCCTGCCCGTTTTTTTTTTGTTTTGTTTTTTGTTTTTGGTTGTTGTTGCAGCCTGTTTTCCAGAAAATTCCTCCTACCTTTCTAGGAGGACAAAAGTACTTTGATTCTAAGTGCTCTGAAAACATTTCTCTCTTAAAGTGCTTTCACATTGACTTTTAACCCTTGGAGCTATGGAGGAGAAGCAGCAGGATTTTCTTCTAAGCATGGTAGAGCTTTTTTATTTCTACTATAAAATAAAAAAAAAAGAAAAGGAAAAAAAGAACAAAAAAATCTTGTAGTAGCCTTAGGTAGATCTGAGTCATAAAAGCCCATATATCCCAAGGAAGGAATCTTTTTGTAAGATCAGGATAAGTGGGTGGAAGAAGGGGAGGAGAATACTGAGGTGAAAATATAGCCGATTTTAACATTAGTTTGGCCATTTCCCCTTCCAATTTAATATATACTTAATTATAAAACAATCAGTACCAGAAATTGGCATGTACTATCTCACAACTTCACATCAGTTTGGCCATCTCTTAGAGAAGTAGTTTTCCAGTTAGAAGCACTGTTGATGAAGCACTGATTTTGTCTTGACATCTTTTGGGTGTGAGGGGCTGGAGAATGTTTGCAGTGATTGATGGTTGTTAGCTTTGAATAGTTGGTTGTTATCAATAGAATAAGTAACAAAATGTAAACATATCATTCATCTGGACTTTAGGCCAGTGCAAACGTGGTGGAACCTTAGGTCACCATTGTCAAATGAAGAGTCTCTTGAGTTCAGCTTAAGTAGATAAACTTATTTGCTTTATAAGCTTTACTGGACCACCAGGACTTCAGAAATAGTTTTTTGAAACACTCATTAATTTTAGGTAATTCCTCCCTATTTTCTTGAGGGATAAAACTATGAAAGAGGCATGTGTCCATCTTGGCAGCAACTTGTGGAATTGCTTTTTATCAGGATATTCATCACTTTTGAATTTTTTTATTCTCACTGTTCCAAAAGAAAGTTGTGGGTCTTTTTGTTGTTGTTCTCTTAAAAATGTTTTGGATGGCAAATGGAAACATCAAATGGGAAGTTTCTGTGTGAAGTGTGCCAAGAGACCATTGTCATACCTAAAGATAAAATTCAGGGAGAAGGAACAAACTGGCTATATCAGAATCTCTGACCTATGCCTTTTCCTGAAGTAAACCCTCGATAGCCCTTTGAGATAGGCCTTCAAGAAAATCTATTATCAAGCCAGCAGGCTCTGTGGTGTTGCACATTCATTACCTTATTTAATTCTTTTTTTTTTTTTGTAAGATTTTATTCGGGAATTGGGGGGCAGGAACAGCGTTGGGGAATCAGGGAAGGGGGACAGACAATTTGTTGTCCTTTTGTTCTTCAGTCTAGTTGTGGAGGACGTTGCTTCATTGGCCCATGTTGGTATCATCATTGTGCTCTTCCCGGATGATGCAGTCGCTCGCCGGCCATTGGATGGCCGCTCATGCCGGTTCATGGCAGCTCACGGCAGCTGCCAGCCACTCATGGTAGCTTACAGCAGCCCACGGCAGTCCAGCTCCAAGTTGAGCTGTTGTTTACCATCTTAGCTGTAGAGAGCGCAAAATCACTGGCCCATGTGGGATCCGAACCTGCAGCCCTGCTGCTCAGAACTCGCGCTCCAAGCCAACTCTTAACCAACGCGCCACTTGGCCGGCCCCCTTATTTAATTCTTATAAGCCTGTGATGTAGGTACTAAGAGTTAGTATTATGAACCCTAATAGTATGATTATCCACATTTTATAGTGAGGAAATAGGCGTGGAGAGTAATTTGCTCAAGGTCATCCAGTTAGGAATTGGTAGGGCTGAAAATGGAACTCAGGTGTCTCTGAACTCCAAAACCCAAGTACTTAATCAGCGATTCTTAAACTTCAGGGTACAGAAGAAGTACCAAGGGTACTTGTTAAAAATTACTGGGCTCTAGTTAGAAATTTAAGGTCACAAGTATGGGAGGGTGCCAGATTGTAAATCTGCATTTACCAATGTATCTCAGGTGATTCAGATCAACAAGTTGATTGACTATATATATATTTTTTTTTTTTTTTTTTTTGAGGGCAGTGTCACTGGCCCTTATATGTGAGACCGAACCGGGGCCGCTGGCTTCCCAAGCCAGCTCTTAACCGCCGCTCCACTCGGCCGGCCCTGATTGACTATATTTTTAGAAAGGATTAAATTATGTTTCTTTCGAATTGCAGGGGTGGGAGCAAAAAAAAAAAAATTATGTGTCTTTCCACACTTGATTAAAAACAAAAGAAAAAAACTAGGTGTATATCAAATAACTATCCAAGATTAAGCTACCAAAGACAGAGCTGATTCAAACGCAGTTCTAATTCTACTTCTCACACCCTTTCTTATAAACCCATGATTAATTCACACATTTACCTGTCACAACAAATACAAAAAACATAATTTCTGATAAATCAAGCCACACAGATTTCATGGTCTTATTATTTTCCAAGGTTAATAACTTATAATAACAGTACTGAAATTTTCATGGTCTTTAAACTTTTCAGTGACTTTTTTTAAATTAAAGAATTGAGTTTTCTTTGCAGTCAAATCATTTATGCTTTAGGCATGGAATCACTCTTCCCTGGGATAAGTTTCTGAGATGTGCAAAAGTGGAAGGGTGAAAGGCGGTGGGGAGAAAAGAACTTCCAAGCATATCTGCTAAATAGTTATAAAGCTCCTCTTCAACTCACCTTCATCCCTGCAATGAAAGTGAAGAGCTGATGTTAATACTAACAGCCAGTCAGATGGCAGTCGGTCATGTTCTGCGTCATCTTCCATTCTACCTTTGAGAACATTGCTCTGTTCTGGCCAGCCAGTTTGGTTGGCCTGTTCCAGTCCACTTCCTAGGGTAGAGCCAACACCTAGATTGACTTTCATGGCCTCCTGCTGGGATTGGGAGGGATTTTATTTTTTTTGTCTCTCACTTTCTTTCTCTCTCTCTTTTTTTTGTTTTTGCAGCTCAGCGACATGTCCTCACATACATGGAGGATGCAGTGTGCCAGCTGCTAGAGAATAAGGAAGATATTAGCCAACATGGCATTGCCAGGTTCTTCACTGAATAGTAAGTACATGAATGCTTTGCCAGTAGAGCGAGCCCAGAGGAGTCACTTGGAGGCAGGCCGGGAACATGAAGAACAGAGCAGGACAACATTGATGATGTATGGCAGTGAGGGCTTAGTTTTGGCAGATTGGTCCAGGGCTGCCCAAACATGTTTTGGAACATGCCTTTGGAGCAGCTGTTTTTGTCCGGTGATAAGGTCATGACTACAGAAACTCAACAACTGCTTGTTTGATCTATTAGATCTGTTTCTTTAGGTCCCTCTTATAATTTTTAACTTTGTATGTTATTCCAAATATTCACTCTGATTTCTTTAGTTGGTGTACCTTTCGCCTGTGGTTTTCATGGCTGGCTTTTTTCATTGAAATGTTTAGGATGATGTTCCTGTGTCTGCAGTTTTCTTTCTACAGCATGCTGTGTCAATCACTTAATGATTTCAGAGTATTTCTAGAGGCAACACATCTTTCATAAATTATGTCTTTTAAGAGTTGTACTTCTTTGTAAAGTGTGCTTAGACTATGTAAAAGTCAAAATAAGTACCACTTTTTTAACATTACAGAACTGTTTTTAGGCTGAATCAGATAATCACTTTAAAACACCTAACGAAGGATTTGCAAAGGCGTACAAAGCATTATTTTTATTACCGATATGCCATTACATATTTATATGATCATTTGGATTCTCTTTTCTTTGGTTGTATAAGAAAGGAACAGTAGCCTCTTATAGGCATATGTTTAAGGTGAATCATGAACTTAAGTCCATCCTCCTTGAAAACAGATTTTTTTTTTAAAGGATTTTTATTGGGGAATTGGGGGAGGGAAACAGACAAGTTGCTGTCCTTTTGTTCTTCAGTCTAGCTGTGGAGGACGTTGCTTCACTGGCCCATGTTGGTATCATCATTGCGCTCTTCTCGGGTGAGGCACATCAGTTGCCAGCCTCTGAACGGCAGCTCACAGCGGCTCTTGGCAGCTGACGCTGGCTGCCAGCCGCTCACGCTGTCTGCCAGCCACTCACTGTAGCTTATGGCAACCCACTGCAGCAGGGGCTGCAGCTATGCTGTCGCCAGGACTCACGCAGCCCAACTCCAGGTTGAGCTGTGGTTCACCATCTTAGCTATAGAGGGCAGTGTCACTGGCCTTCATATGTGGGATCTGAACCGGGGCCGCTGGTATCCCAAGCCACCTCTTAACCAATGCGCCACTCAGCCGGCCCTGAAAACAGATTTTTTTCCTTTCTTTTCTCCAGAGGTTCCTTGGAGATCAGACAACTATTCTAACGGCCTAAACTTGGGTTGCTGTTAAGGGAATTCTTCACTCTCCCTAGCTCTTTTGCTGCGCTATAGGTTTTGCAAATAAAACCTAGATTTCTTATGGATTGGAATTTCAAGTTTCTGGGAAAACTAGGTTTCCCAGGAGCAAAGCTGGTCCCTTCTTCCAGTCTTCTAAAAGAGGATGAAGTGGAGAAAGCAGTCTTACTCGTTCTCATGGTGTGGGCTGAAGCAAATGAGGTGGGCAGGGAATAAAGACTGAGATTGAATAGCCTGGCTTTTACAGAGCTGACAAGCCTAGGGGTTAAGTTTCTAGGCCATTTAATCTGCACAGCACTCTTGAGGCTCCTTGCCAAGCGAAATAGGATTCTTCTGGGGCACTGCTTCTTCCTGGCTCTTTTCATTTTACTCCCTACCCACCCCATTCACTCTCCACCCATCTCCTTTATATGTCTTTTCCCTATTACACTGGTTCCTTGAGGGTAGGCGTCATTTCTTCTCCATCTTTTTTTTCTCAGTGCCTGGCACAAAGCTTAGCATATAATAGATGTTAGGCAAACGTTTGTTGAATCTACAGCTGTATCTGTGTTTTAAGTTATTGTGTATTGTACTCTTATTCTTGATCTTGTGAATAATAAAGAATATCTCTTGTTTTTTTTCTTTTTTGTTGATCCTTTTTGCTAAAGCTCTATATTCTGCCATTTAAGAGGCTGTCTACCATGTGCATAGTACTCAAACGTGAACCCCGCTGGTCTCGGTAACTGATACTGAACTCGAAAGAGTCCACTGTAAGACTTAAAGCTGTTTAGAATGCTGTTGACTGTAGCTTTTATCTACCTATACACTGTTGGAAAAAACTTCAGATTTTCCACAGCTCTGATAGAAGTCTGGTGGCCAAGTGATCTGTTTCTTGTCCTCAGGAAACTAAAAATTACATGATATATGTAAGCGACACATACCTGACACTTCCGTAACTCTAAGATACCATACTAACCTGAGGCAAATTATTCTGAGACTTGAACTAGCATCAGAGCTCCAAAATCCTTAAAAAAAAAAAAAAAAAAAAAAAGACTTGAAAGATGCGGATGTATAATGGAATGAGAAGTAATATTTTGTAGACAAGACCGGAATGTTAAAAGCTACCAGTTTTACTTTGTGAATTTTATTAATCTAGTGAAAAGCCTTCTTTCTCAGGCCTCCTTGTTGTATTGATTCATAGAAACAATGAAGTAAAAAGAGCACTACCCTAGGAAAAAGAGACCCTTATTCTTACAAGTCCTCTCTTCATAATCTGGGGCAAATTTCTGAAGTTTTCTGGGCTTCAGTTACCTCATCTATGAAACTGGTATAGTAAAGTCTTACATGATAAAAATGGTGATAATAATAAATTATATCTTACAATAAACATTTTTTCTTAACTCATACTATGTCTCAGCCACTGTAATTCTTTGAAGTAGGTACTATTATTATTTCTGTTTTATAGATGAGGAAACTGAGGTTCAGGGAGATTAAAATAGCTTCTTTAAGTTCACAGGTTAATAAGTGACAGAGTTAAGAATCAAGGCTGTTCTGCAGCGTTATAAAAGCAGTATTTTCTGCTGCCTCCATCTCACTGTACTGCCTAATGCTGCTGGAGGCCTCACCATGTAATATTCTGAGGTCTGTTCTAGCTATACTTTCTTCATTCTTTGAATTTTCCCTTATAAACTATACTCCACAAAGTTTAACACATAGCTTTGTCTGGTGACCTCAGTTCACTGCCATTTAAATGTTTAGTATTGGCCCTTTGGAGGGGAGGGGGTGCAATTGGCATTGATTCTAAACAATAGGAAGCATTTTTTTTTTTTTTTAGAGGGCAGTATCACTGGCCCTCATATATGGGATTCGAACCTGGGCTGCTGGCATCCCAAGCCAGCTCTTAACCACTGCGCCACTCGGCTGGCCCAGGAAGCATTTTTAAAAATATGTACACTTCCATCTCAGTTTCAAGTTTACACCTTGAGATTTTCATACATTTAATAATGGGTGATTTGGGCCAGCCGAGTGGTGCGGTGGTTAGGAGCTGGCTTGGGACACCAGCGGCCCCGATTCGGATCCTGCATATGAGGGCCAGGGACACTGCCCTTTAAAAAAAAATAAATAAAAAAAAAAAATGGGTGATTTACCTTTTGTTTGTTTGTTTGTTTTTAATAGACAGCAAACATTTATTTCTCATTGTTCTGGAGGCTGGAAGTCCAAAGTCAAGCTCTGTCTGGTGAAAACCCGCTTCCTGGTTCATAGACAGCCATCTTGCTGTAGCTTCACATGGCGGTGGTGTCCAAGAATGGGCACTTCTCGGCGCGAAGTCCATGTCCTTGGCAACTCAAGCAAAGAATTGAACAAGATACTGAAGTAAAGTAGTGAAAAAGTAGTTTATTAGAAGAGATAGTACATTTCAAAGAAGTAGAAGTGAGCCTAAGCAGTAGAGAGTGGCTCAAGGGCCCATTATTAGAAGAGAAATTACAAAGAGTTTGGAGTGGCCACGCACAAAGGCAGGGCTCAAAAGGCTCAGAAAGGGAGGAAGAGCCTCCAAAAGGGAAGAAGCGATCAAAAGGAGCAGCTGATTTACCTTTAAACAATAATAAGAGCACTCTTCAAAGTTGTTTTCGGAAGGCTTTTCTGCCCTCTGGCCCTGCTTGCCTTGTCACCAATGCTGTCACTCCTTGGTTGTTGTTGTTTTCCAACAAATCCATGATTGTTTCAGCAAATGTGGATAAGCTTTAAAACATGAGTAGCTAAGCTGTACTGTGTATGTATGTCTGCAAGACTGAGATCGTATTCCTCTGGACACTCTTGAAAGAAGGATTCTAAATCCCAGAGGATTTTCTTTTATGTTATATGCAACCTCTACCTCTGAATGTTGTCTTTCAACCAGTGGAAGGTAAAAGGAATTAAGGTGCCACTCTAAGAATAGACCAAGTGTTAGCACTGGGTCAGGACCTCTGAAGAAGTACATCCAAGAAAATGAGGCTGGAGTAGCTGTAAGTTAGAAACCACAGCAGAGTGTGACCAGGTTTTGTGGTAAAGATAAAATGAGAAATGTGGTTTTTTTAAGACATTGGAAAATAATGACAAGAAAAAAACAGGCTGAAATATGAGAATTCCTATCAGAACTAGGAACCATTTTTTGCAGGCTAAATTGATAGTTACAACACTGTGGCATCAGGAAAGCCTGACCACCACATACTAATATAGAAAAGGATCGTACTCTGTGGTCTTGGTTGGTGGGCCCAGGAGGGCTCTTTCTTATGATCAAATGTCTTGTTTTTGTTTTTTTAAAATGATGATTTTAGCTTCTTGGGGAAAATTTTCATGATGATTGTTTTGGTCACAAGTCTACACAAATTACCTTTATTGATGGAAGTTTGTTTTAAGGATATGTGAGACTATAAGACAGCATTCATTCGGTAATTTTTTTTTTTTAATTTATTTAAAATTTATTTTCAAAAATACTATTGTCCTTATAACCGTCTCGGTAATTATTTTTGAGCCCCTACTATATGTCCGTGTGTACTAGGCAGTGGAGATATAATGGTGAACAAGACAAATAAGGAAATTATCCTCATGGACCTAAAAGGTTTGGTGAGGGAGATAGTCAGTAAGCAAGTAAACTGATGATGACAATGGCTAATAGTTAATAAATACTTGCTGTGTGCTAGACACTGTTATAAGCATATAACATGTATTCTCTCATTTAAGTTCACAGTGCTGTGAGGTGGGGTATTAGTATTATCTTTATTTTGCACATTAGAAAATTCAGGCCCACAAAAGTAACATTTTGAAGGTTCCATAGCTGATTACTATAACAAGATAAATAACAAGGAAATAACTAGGGGAATGGGATATGTAAGGTGGCCAGGAAGGCCTCTTGGAGGAGGGGCATTTGAGGGCTTATCCCATCAGAGAGCCACCAGGTTATCTCAGTTCAGGTGACTCACCTTCTCTTTGTCCACCTTTAATATCTAGGCTTTCTGTGCCCAAAAAAGGAACACCCTTAATAGATGGTAGTCACAGAAAGCCACCTTACAGATAATTGGCCTCTCCCATGCACTGCTCATATATAAGTGAAAGTAATAAAATGATGTCATAAAATTATTTGTGTTATTTAATATACTCATATAGTATAAATATGGATATGGAGGGCCAGCCGAGTGGCTCGTTGGTTAAGAGTTGGCTTGGGAGCACCAGCTCTGAGCAGCAGGGTCCTGGTTCGGATCCCACATGAGGGCCAGTGATGCTGCGCTCTCTACAGATAAGATACTGAACAACAGCTCTACCTGGAGCTGGGCTGCCGTGAGTCACCGGTGATAGTGTAGGCTACAGTGGGCTGCCATAGCTACCGTGAGTGGCTGGCAGCTGGCGTGAACTGCCGTGAGCTGCTGTGAGTGGCTATCCAGTGGCCAGTAGCGAATGCCTCACCAGGGAAGAGCGCAATGATCATAATGCCAAAACGGGCCAGTGAAGCAATGTCCTCCACAACTAGACTGAAGAACAAAAGGACAGCAACTTGTCTGTTCCCCTTCCCTGATTCCCCAATGCTGTTCCCCTCCCCCAGTTCTCCAATAAAATCTTTAAATAAATAAATAAACAAATATGGACATGGAAATCTTTGTTGGTTTTAGAAAATCCATTCTGATATATATTAATGATCAGAATTCAGTTAGGAAGTTGTATACCTTTTTTTGTTTTGTTTTGTTTGTGTTGTTTTTTTTTTGAGGGCAGTGTCACTGGTCCTTACATGTGGGACTGAACCAGGGCCGCTGGCTTCCCAGGCCAGTGCTTAACCACCGCGCCACTCAGCCAGCCCTTATACCATTTTTTATATGCTCTTGTTGTAAAAAGTACCAGCATCAAACTCCTTGATTTGATTATAGAGTAAATCTGTGAAATGTGAAGTTCATTAATTCACTCTTGGAGAAAAAAGGAGATTTCAATAGTGTGGGGTTTTTTTTGTTGTTTTTTTTAGGGCAGTGTCACTGGCCCTCACATGTGGGACTCAAACTGGGGCTGCTGGCTTCCCAAGCCAGTGCTTAACCACTGCACCACTCAGCCAGCTCCAATAGTGTGTATTCTTGATTACTTAAAATGTAACTCTAGTGAAAACAATCCATGATTATAAAATACGTATTATTCTTTTATTGAACAGGTGCTCTATGCCCTATGAAAAGATAACCAACTTCTCTCCTAAGCAATCTTTTTTTTATTTATTTTTTTTTTATTGGGGAATTGGCGGAGGGGAACAGCGTTGGGGAATCGGGGAAGGGGAACAGACAAGTTGCTGTCTTTTTGTTCTTCAGTTTAGTTGCGGAGGATGTTGCTTCACTGTTGGTATTGTCATTGCGCTCTTCCCAGATGAGGCAGATCGGTCGCTGGACTCTGGATGTCGCTCACCGCGGCTATTGGCAGCTCACACTTGGCTGCCAGCCGCTCACGCTGGTTGCGGGCCACTCACTGTAGCCTATGGCAGCCCACTGCAGCAGGGGCTGCAGCCTACACCATCACCGGGGCTCGCACAGCCCAGCTCCAGGTGGAGCTGTTGTTAGCTGTAGAGGGCAGTGTCACTGGCCCTCATGTGGGATCCGAACCGGGGCCGCTGGCATCCCAAAACCAGCGCTTAATCAATGCGCCACTCGGCCGGCCCTCTCCTAAGCAATCTTGAGCCATCAGGGCATAACCTTTCAGTTCTAAAGTTAGCAGATTTTGAGGAGGACTATCTACCATCTAGTGTTTAAGTGGTTCTTCTCATGCCCGTGGTAACAGAGTAATGGAGATTTGGGGCAACAAGAAATGATCAGAACAAACCAGGACTTCACTGATTTCTAAGCTCATAGCTTTGAGCAAAGGATGGACTTGAGACTTTTCTGGGCCATTTTTGCTCCATGTTTTCCCTACTTGTCAAATTGAGCCAAAATGTGGTGTGCTGAAGTAATGGTGACTAATCCTATCATAGGCTTCTTCAAAAGGGGTGATGCTCCTCCCTGTCCCTCTACCCATCTTTTTTTCCATAGTTCATTTCTTAGCTGGAGTTGACGCAGTATAACAGAAAATTATCCATTTCTCATTGTCAGCATCTGGAGTCTCACAGACTCAGATAATTGCCAGGAATAGATTGTGCCTTGAGCTAAAGCAATCCTATCCTCACTGTTATTGGCCCAGGCACTTCTGTTAAGCCATCATTTGTGAGATCTATAGAGCATTCTTGTTCTTTTCTCTGGTACCAGAGGTATCCTATAGCAGAAGGACTCCAGGGAGAAATGGTGGTGAGTTTTGAGTCACCAAAATCTATTTTGAAATTTTTTTAAAATCCAGGTTCATTGAGGATATAAGAAGCTGCTTATTTGCTTAGACTCCATCTCTCTTCTTCAGTCCCTTCATGTTTAGATTACAGGAAACCATCCAGCAGCCCTTGACCTGGTAACTGAGGAAGCCATTTCACAGCCCACTGCGTCCCCTGACTCATTTAGAAGTCAGAGTCAAAGGTTATGGAAGTAATAATTGGGCCCAGATTCTCCCTGTCAGGAAAGACCTTACTCCCCACCCACTCCCTTCTACAAGTTAAGAGAAACTTAGCTGTTGTGAATCCGTTCAATAAGGAAACGTAGGAACCCCAGCCTTGGCTGAAGTATTCTCAGGACCCAGTGATATTGTTTCTGTTTTCATGGGCGCTGCTTTTATAGCTAGCTAGTATAAAATTTAGGTACAATTCTCTACACTAAAATATTTTCCCTTAGAGAAATTACTTGATTTATTTTCATCTATAAATAATATAAAGAATCTTGACTTGGTCCCGTCCAAGTCTTCATACTCCTCATACCACCACTCCACAGCCCTCCGAGCACGCCTCCGGCAGTCACACACAGATCAGATCTCACGTATCTGTGGTGCTGTTAGGCATGTACAAAGCGCATCAGAAGTTAAGAAACTTCACTTCATCAACAATAGAACAATTTAAATTCATCAGCGCTTTTAATTTCTTCCATGATTTGCTCCGAACTCTAGGTCTGTGGTGCTGGCGGCACAGACCTGGCACCAGAGCAGGAAAGAATGACACAATCTGGCACCTCTCACCAGAAGGTTTTAATGAGCTGGGATGGGGGCGAGGGGAAGGAGGAGGGACAGTGAGGAGTTTGGCAGCCACACAAAGGCTCTTCTCCCTAAGAAAAGTGAAATGAAAGTCAAATGAAGCTTCTCTCTGTGATGATGATTTGCTAAGATGTTTGTCTGTCTCTGAGCTTCCAGGCCCATGGCAGGTGCATCTTTACAATCAGTGACTTCCCCACGAAACAAATTGTTTCTCAGTATCCCTCAAGAGGGGTCATGTTCAACTAATTTCCTGTCTGCAGCCATAACTGTGATTCCTTCCCTCAACGATCAGATGCAGTTCTGACCAGCACAGTGGAAACTATCTTACCAGAAAATGTCATGAGCATGTGCATTTATTTTAGTTCAGGGGCTGCAGCAGTAGGTAATACTGTTTCCGGAGGAGCCATAGAAGCAGTTTTGAATTCATCCCTTTGTCATTAATTAGCATTAACAAGTAATCCTTGTTAATGTCCTCATGTTCTGTTTTCCAAGTTAAGATAATTGCTAGGGATGATAATACCTATGTCATAGGGTTGTGCCAATCAAGTGAAATGACATGAGTAAAATGGCTGGCCTGATACAGTTCATTGTCATTATGCTTCATTCCCCTTGAACTCCAGTTTTCTGGGGGGTTTTGCTTCTGTCCTACTTCATGGACCTCTTAAAAAGTGATAGTCATCCTCTTCTTTCTCTTTAGATGGTATCAGAGTTGAAGATCTTTTTTTTTTTTTTTTTTAAAGATTTTATTGTAGAATTGGGGGAGAGGAACAGCAAACTGGGAGAGGGGAACAGAAAAGTTGCTGTCCTTTTGTTCCTCAGTCTAGTTGTGGAGGACGTTGCTTCACTGGCCCATGTTGGTATCGTCATTGTGTTCTTCTTGGGTGAGGCAGATCAGTCGCCGGCCTCTGGACGGCCGCTCACAGCGGCTCTTGACAGCTCACACCGGCTACCAGCCACTCACGCTGGCTGCCGGCCACTCTCTGTAGCCTATGGCTGCCCACTGCACCAGGGGCTGCAGCTATGCCATCCTGGGGACTCACAGCAGCCCAGCTCCAGGTGGAGCTGTTGTTCACCATTTTAGCTGTAGAGGGCAGTGTCACTGGCCCTCATGTGGGATCCAAACCCTGGGCCGCTGGCATCCCAAGCCAGCTCTTAACCAACGTGCCACTCAGCCAGCCCCGGAGTTGACGATCTTGAGGACTGTTTACCCTCCCTTGTTTTCTGTAACACCTTTTGCTTACCTTGCATTTTTTGTACATTGTTTTTTGGAGATTAAAGCATTTGATTATTTTCCCGCAAGAGTATTTAGTCATTTAGCTCTAGCTACTCTACTCATCATTTAGCTCATTGGGAGCATAGCCTAAGAAAGCTTTTCTTTTTTCCCCCACCTATAAGTCATTTTCGTAATTCCTGTTATACCTTCGTTCTTCTGGCTGCCAGCTTTAAAAATTCAAGGTGTGAGCCGGCAAGTGTCACATTGGTTAAGAGCTGGTTTTCGGATGCCAGCAGCCCAGGTTTGGATCCCACATATGAGGGCCAGTGACACTGCCCTCTATAGCTAACAACAGCTCCACCTGGAGCTGGGCTGTGCGAGCCCCGGCGACGGTGTAGGCTGCAACCCCTGCTGCAGTGGGCTGCCATAGGCTACAGTAAGTGGCCAGCAGCCAGCGTGAGCTGCCAATAGCCATGGTGAGCGATGGAGAGGCCGGCAACTGATCTGCCTCATCCGGGAAGAGCGCAATGATGATACCAACATGGGCCAGTGAAGCAACATCCTCCGCAACTAGACTGACGAACAAAAAGAAAGCAACTTGTCTGTTCCCCTTTTCCGATTCCTCAATGCTGTTCCCCTCCCCCAATTCCCCA
Source organism: Aselliscus stoliczkanus (assembly GCA_033961575.1). Classification (NCBI taxonomy): domain Eukaryota; kingdom Metazoa; phylum Chordata; class Mammalia; order Chiroptera; family Hipposideridae; genus Aselliscus; species Aselliscus stoliczkanus. The sequence goes on from CM066736.1 coordinate 123,393,072, forward strand.
ATAAAATCTTAAAAAAAAAAAAAAAATTCAAGGTTTAATGGGAGACCTGAGTCAGTCAAGTCCTGCTAACTTGTATTGTTCTACCCTTAGCTGCAGTGGTGCAGCGATGTGTACTGGATAATGAAAAGCAGACGTTGCTGAGGTCATCGCTCCACACACTGGCTGCCTGCTCGAGGAAGCTGTTTATCTGTGCTTGCTGAGCCAAGTGCCCGCCTCCAAACAGCTGGAATGTACTGAGGAACTACAGAGCCCAAAGAGAGAATGTTACTCAGGCGGTTCCGGGCAGAGAGAGTATATTGACACCACACGAGCTACAGTTGACATGTGTGGGGATAATTGCCCATCTGCACACTGTCATACTTCACCTTCTGTGCAACATATATGCCCTCTTGGGGGGGTTCACCAGTAGAGCTGTACTGCTATGTCCAAATTATAGAAAATTTTATGTAAAAACTACCTTTTTAAGGTAGTGCTTCTGCAAATCAAATTTAATGTTTGGAATCCTAAACCATACAAGCCTGATCTTTAAAGCATCCTCAAATCCTGTTCCTTGCATGTTTTTTTTTTTCAACTAAATATGGTTCTTCACCCTTTACAACAATATCACGTATCATTGTAGAGCTTCAGATGTGGCCTGTATCAGTAGGTTCAATAGGAATAGAACATAGGGTCACTTGCCTATAAGCGAATGTAATCTGGTTTAGGAGATAATGCTTATTACTTAACAGACAATTAGAGAACAATTTAAAACCTTATATAATGGCATTAACTTGTGCTCTGAGAGTAAGAAGAAAAATGGGTACTACAGTAGATAAATAAGTCATCATACCATAGTTTGTCCTGACCTGTGTGCTTGTTAATTTTTTTTTTTTTTTTTAAGATTTTATTGGGGAATTGGGGGAAGAGAACAGCATTGGGGAACTGGGGAAGGGGAACAGACACATTGCTGTCCTTTTGTTCTTCGGGCTAGTTGTGGAGGACGTTGCTTCACTGGCCCATGTTGGTATTATTATTGGGCTCTTCCCCGGTGAGGCAATCACTCGACGGCCATTGGACAGCCGCTCAAGGCGGCACACGGCAGCCCACTGCAGCAGGGGCTGCAGCCTATGCCATCGCTGGCAACTCACGGCAGCCCAGCTCCAGGTGGAGCTGTTGTTCACCATCTTAGTTGTAGAGGGCACAGCGTCACTGGTCCTAATATGTGCGATCCGAACCAGGGCACTGCGGTGTCCCAAGCCAACTCTTAACCAATGTGCCACTCAGCCGGCCCATGTGCTAGTTAATTTTATGTGTCAAGTTGATCAGGCAAATGTGTGCAGAGATAGCTGGTAAACCATTTCTGGGTGTGTCTGTGAGGCTGTTTTCAAAAGAGATTGTCATTCGAATTGGTAGATTAAGTGAAGAAGAGTGCCCTAACCAATGCAGGTGTGCATCATCTAATCCCTGGAGGACCTGACTGGACCAAATAGGTGGAGGATGGGTGAATTTGCTGTTTTTGCTTGAGCTGGGACATCCATTTTCTCTTGCCCTGGGTCATTGGCACTCCTGGTTCTTGGGCCTTGGAACTCGAACTAGAATTTATGCCATTCACCATCCCAAGCCCATTTTTGGGCCTTTGGCCTAGGATGGGGACTTATACCACTGGTTCCCCTGGCTCTCAGGCCTTCCGACTTGGATCAAATTATACATCAACTTTCTTGGTTCTCCAGATTGCAGATGGCAATCATGGAACTTCTTGGCATCTATAATCACAGGAGCTGATTCCATAGTCACATAAGCTAAATACACACACACACACACACACACACACACACACACACACACAGTTGGTTCTGAATAACATTGACTAATGCAACCTGGAAAGGTGAGTAGAATTTGGATAAGCAAAAAAGAAGTGTTCTTATGTGACATGAAAACACTATAGCATAGTGGTTAAGAACACAAGCTTTGGAATCAGATCTGTGTTTGAGGGGCTGATACTTACTAGTATGTGATCTTGGGCAGGTTGCTTAGGCTCATCTATAAAATAGGAAGACTCAAATATAAACTAGAAAATTCCATGTTATGTGATTGTTGGAAGGATTAAATAAGATAATGAATGTAAAGTACTTAGCATTCTACCTAAGATAAACTAAGTATTGAATAAATGATAGCTACTGCTACTGTTGTTTGTTCATTCAAGTATTTGCTAAGTGCCTTTGCATCGGTGTTCTAGATACTAGGGGATACAGCAGTGAACAAAACAGACAGGAAATCCCAACCTTCATGGAGCTTCCATTCTGAACTCAGCTTTTCATTCTGAACTATCTTTATTTCACCTTTTTTCCTCTTGTAATAATTTTAGATTTACAAAAAAGTTGCAAAAATAATAGAGTTTCTATATCCCTTTCTCCAGTTCCCATTAATGTTAACATCATCTATAACCATAGTATCATTATGAAAATCAGAAATTTATTAATTGAAAACTATTAACTATAAACCTTATTTGAATTTCCACCTTCGTTTTAGAAGGGCAGTTTTTTTCTTGTATAAATTCTAAGTTGGTAGTTATTCTCTTTTAGCACTTAGAATATACCATTCCATTATCTTCTGATTTTCACTGTTTCTGTTAAGAAGTCAGCTTTGAGTCTTATTCTTACACCTTTAAAAACAATTTGTCCTTGGGCCGGCCGAGTGGTGCATTGGTTAAGCGCTGGTTTTGGGATGCCAGCGGCCCCGGTTCGGATCCCACGTGAGGGCCGGTGACACTGCCCTCTACAGCTAACGGCGGCTCCACCTGGAGCTGGGCTGTGCGAGCCCCGGTGATGGTGAGGGCTGCCATAGGCTATAGTGAGTGGCCCGCAGCCAGCGTGAGCGGCTGGCAGCCAAGAGTGAGCTGCCAATAGCCGCAGTGAGCGACATCCAGAGGCCAGCGACCGATCTGCCTCATCCGGGAAGAGCGCAATGACGATACCAACAGTGAAGCAACATCCTCCGCAACTAAACTGAAGAACAAAAAGACAGCAACTTGTCTGTTCCCCTTCCCCGATTTCCCAACGCTGTTCCCCTCCGCCAATTCCCCAATAAAATCTTAAAAAAAACAAACAAAAAAAAAAAACAATTTGTCCTTTATCTCTGGCTACTTTGTAGGTATTTCTTCTTGGTCTTTGGTTTTCGGTAGTTTCACTATGATGTGCCTAGGTTTGCTTTTCTTTATATTTAAACTATTTGGGGTTCTTAGTGCTCTCGAACCTGAAACTTGATGTATTTTATTAGTTTTATGAAGTTCTGTATTAAGCTTTTCCATTTCACTTCTGTTCCACTCTCTTCACTCCTGGAATTCTAATTACATAAACATTTTCACAGTATCCTCTGTCTCTTATGCACTTCTCTGCATTTTTCATCATTTTGTCTTTTATGCTTCATTCTGGATATTTTCTTTATGTATTTTTCTTTTTCTTTCTTTTTTTTTTTTTTTAAAAGATTTTATTGGGGAATTGGTGGAGGGGAACAGCGTTGGGGAATCGGGGAAGGGGAACAGACAAGCTGCTATCTTCTTGTTCTTCAGTTTAGTTGCGGAGGATGTTGCTTCACTGTTGGTATCGTCATTGTGCTCTTCCCGGATGAGGCAGATCGGTCGCTGGCCTCTGGATGTCGCTCATTGTGGCTATTGGCAGCTCACGCTTGGCTGCCAGCCGCTCACGCTGGCTGCGGGCCACTTACTGTAGCCTATGGCAGCCCACTGCAGCAGGGGCTGCAGCCCACACCATCACCGGGGCTCGCACAGCCCAGCTCCAGGTGGAGCTGTTGTTAGCTGTAGAGGGCAGTGTCACTGGCCCTCATGTGGGATCCGAACCGGGGCCGCTGGCATCCCAAGACCAGCGCTTAACCAATGCGCCACTCAGCCGGCCCTCTTTATGTATTTTTCCAATTCATTAATTCTCTTTTCATTTATGTCTAATTTGCTGTTAAACCCATCTATTGAGATCTTAATTCCAATTATTGTTTTATTTTTGTTTTGTATCATACTGTAGCACTTTTATTTATTTATTTATTTTTTTAAGAAAGTAACTTTGTTTTGTATTTTTAAAGATTTTTTTTTTTAAATTGGGGAATTGGGGGAGGGGAACAGCATTGGGGAATCTGGGAAGGGGAACAGACAAGTTGCTGTCTCTCTGTTCCTCAGTCTAGCTGCGGAGGATGTCACCTCACTGGCCCATGTTGGTATCGTCATCGCGCTCTTCCCGGATGAGACAGATTGGTCGCCGGCCTCTGGATGGTCGCTCATCGCGGCTATTGGCAGCTCACGCTGGCCGCCAGCCGCTCACACTGGCTGCCGGCCGCTCACCGCAGCCTATGGCAGCCCACTGCAGCAGGGGCCGCAGGCCTACACCGTCGCCGGGGCTCGCACAGCCCAGCTCCAGGTGGAGCTGTTGTTAGCTGTAGAGGGCAGTGTCACTGGCCCCCACACGCGGGATCCGAAGCGGGGCCGCTGGCGTCCCAAAACCAGCTCTTAACCAATGCGCCACTCAGCCGGCCCATACTGTAGCACTTTTAATCAGTCTGCTGTAAATGCAAAAGAAGAAAAAAAGAAATTGAAAGCTAGGGAAACTATGAATGATTGAAAGTTAGTTTGAAGAAACCTTAGGATTTGTTTACTCGTGTTTCTCATACTTCTCTTGGTCTTGCACCCCACAGTGGTTTGCTTTCTTCTTTTTATTCCCAACAGCAAAGAGAATTTTAACTAGCTTTACTTTCTGTAGTTTATGGTGAAAACCTTATGTAGTTTAAATGTGCTTTGTTTATTTTTGAAAGATTTTATTTATTTATTTATTTAAATAGTTTTAGGTTCACAGCAAAATAGAAAGGAAGGCAGGGATTTCCCATATTCCCCCTGCCTCCACACATGCACAGCCTCCCTCATTACCAACATCCCCTGCCAGAGGGGTGCATTTGTTACAATTGATGAACCTTCATTGACACATTTCTATCACCCAAAGTCCATAATTTACCTTAGGGTTCACTCTTGATGTTGTATATTCTGTGGGTTTAGACAAATGTATAATAACATATGTTCATCATTATAGTATCATACAGACTATTGTCACTGATCTAGAAATCCTCTGTGCTCTGCCTATTAATACCATCCCCCAACCCCCAGCACCCACTGATCTTTTACTGTCTTCCTAGTTTTACCTTTTCCAGGATGTCATATAGTTGGAATCATACAATATGTAGCTTTTCCAATTACTGTATTTTTTAGTTCAAGCATTGTCATTCAGTTCTTTTTTTATGGTTTCCTTATTAGATCTTACCTTTCATTTGTTTGAACATAGTACAGCATAATTTTAAAAAAGTCCATAATTCATTATCTGGATTCCCTGTAGGTCTGTTTCTATTATCTATTCTATCTCTTCGTTTTTTATTCCATTGTCTTGTACTATACTTTTTTCCCCTTTAGTTGAGTGTTGTACATTGTATCTGAAAAATTATAGAGATAATGTGAGGCCTGGAATAATGTTATCTTTCTTCAGAAAGGATTTACATTTGCTTCTGGCAGATGGCCCATGCACTAACAATCCTGGCTTACCTCAATCCATTCGGGGGTTGAAATCACTTGAAAGTCGGCTTAAGTATCAGGGAGGGCTGGTCTGTTTCTAGATACAACTTTTCAGAGTGCCAACCAGAGCCTTAAGGATTTACCTGAGTCCCTGTCTCTAGTCATGGTGGGTCCTGAACTCCAGTTTTCTGACTGCCAAGTCTCAAGGATCATTTGAAAATTCAGGAACTTAACTTTAATTCAAAACTATTACTTGCTCAATCTGTCAGCTGCCTCTTTCATGACTGGCAGAGGCCCCTGGAACTAACTACTAGTGAGTGTAATAATACCTTATTCTTGAAGTGGTGATGAACATAAATGATATTGTGATATATCTGAAACAACTTTAATGTGATATGAAAATATCACAGATTTTTGTTGTTGAAAAAAAACCATAGTACTCCTAATTCTACTATGTTTACATTCATAATTGAAGGAAATATTACATTCCAGTTAGAGGTCAGTAAAACTAAAGATGTAATTTTCTCCTATCCAAATTTGTGGATCCCTTGCATACAGTCCATGGACCCTTCTGTTTAGAATTCCTGTCCATGGGGAAAAGTGGCCTGAAATGCTGGGTTTGCCTCTTTGGGTTTTCTCCTCCTCTTATAAGTTGGCTTTGTCATTCTTCATTTGTCTTGGTGGCTCTCTGATGACTTCAGACAGATGCTTTTATTAATTCATCCAGTATTTCTCAGCCAGGAGAGTTAATCTGAATGACCTACTCCACTTTTATTGTAAGAGGGAGTATTTTGGGACTTTCATTCTAGTGGATTAGAGGAAGTAGAAAATATACACTGCAAGGGGTCATAAAGGAGTCTAACTTGACTTGTGGCAAACTAGTACATGTTGAAAAGCAACACAGAGGAAATATATAATTAGATAGGACTATTTTTTTTTTCCTAAAGATTTTATTGGGGCACTGGGGGAGGGGAACAGTGTTGGGGAATTTGGGGAGGGGGCCAGCCAAGTTGTTGTTCTTCAGTCTTCATTGTGGAGGGCGCCAGTGGCTATCTGGCTTCCCATCGGCAACTCATGACCTCTAAGCTCAAGGTGCTGTGTTCAGTCTTAGTTGCATGTGGGTGGGCATAACCCCCATCCCATGCGGGAGTCGAATCCGGCAGCTTTGTTGTTAAGAGCGCACGCCCTATCCTCTGAGCCATCTGGGCGGCAAGCTCAGGTCAAGGTGTTGAGTTCAGTCTTAGTTGCGGGTGGGCGTAGCCACCATCCCATGCGGGAGTCGAACCAGCAGCCTTGTTGTTAAGAGCGCATGCCCTATCCACTGAGTCATCCGGGCAGCAGCTCAACTCAGGGTGCCAAGTTCAGTCTTTAGTTGCTGGTGGGCGTAGCCCACTAATGAACAGGTAATCTTGTTGTTACACCAGCTGAGCCTTCCTGCCACCTGTTGGCAGCTCAGTGACCGCTGAGCTAGGGCGCAGCGTTCACTGGCCCAAGTGGGAATCGAACCAGCGGCCCTGTTGCTCAGAGCATGTGCTCTAAGCCAACTCTTAACCAACTGAGCCACTCGGCCGGCCCCCTAGATAGGGCTGTTTTGTGGAAGGCTCAAATATGTTGAGATAAGAAGAAAGGCAAAAGACAGTACTTTGTAAAGGCTGAGAAATAAGTTCACTGCCGGGCCTTCTTTTAATTTTTAGAATTTAGTAACTATTTATTAAGCATGTACTCTATGCCAATCACTATGCCAGACATGGCCCTCAAAGACTTCACTGTCATTTTTATCGGCAGCAGAAATCCGCAGCTTACATACCAGAAAAACACTATTATTCTACAACGTTTGTGGACCCAGTATATGCTAGACAACATGCTAGCGAAGGATGGAAGATGAATAAGCCAATTGAACATAAGAAACTTACGAACTCAGGAAGAAAATCAGATGTAAGCATAATTATTAAGATGCTATTAAATAAGTGCCAAGTAGAATTGCAGGCAACATGTTTTGGGATAAGTGGAAGGAGAGATTTATTCCGACTACAAGTTTTGAGGAAAGCTTCATGAAAGAGGTACTTCAAGTGGTCCTTAGAAGATGAATAATAGAGAATAGGAACTGAGCAGGGAGTCCATCTCTAGCCAAGGGAACAGCATGAGCAAGGGTGCAGAGGCTTGGTGAATTTCGAGAATGACAAAAGGTCTACAATTAGTGCTTTAGTCTGTCTGAGCTGCTATAACAAACTATCATAGACTAGGTGGAAATTTATTTCTCACAATTCTGGAGCCTGGAAATTCAAGATCAAGGCTCTGGCAGATTCTGTGTCTGTTGAGACCCACTTCCTGGTTCACTATGTTTTCACTGTATATTCACATGGCGGAAGAGGCAAGGGACCTCCCCCTGGAGTGGTTTTAAAACCACACCAAAAACAAGGAAGAAAGATGACAGGGAATCCCAAGGTTAAAGGTTAAAGCCTGGAGATCCGATTGTTAGATAACTGCTATATAGCAGGCATAGAGATAAAATAATATAAAGCAGATCAGAAGATTCTGGGAGGGCCGGCCGAGTGGAGCGGTGGTCAAGCCAGCGGCCCCGGGTTTGGTCCCACATATGAGGGTCAGTGACACTGCCCTCAAAAAAAAAAAAAAAAAAAAAAGAAGATTCTGGGAGAGGCTTCTTTAAGAAGATAAAACAGAGAAAATGAAACAGAGAGAATGAAAACATACAAACATTAATGTGCTTGCTTCAGGCAGAGTCCTTGCGGTCAACAGATAATTCGTTTAAAAAGGGTAGCTCAGCAAAGTTTTATTTATTTTTTTTTTTTTAAGATTTTTTTATTTGGGGGAGTTGGGGGAGGGGAGCAGACAGGTTGCTGTCCTTTTTTGTTCTTCAGTCTAGTTGTGGAGGACGTTGCTTCACTGGCCCATGTTGGTATCGTCATTGCGCTCTTCCCGGATGAGGCAGATTGGTCGCCGGCCTCTGGATGGTCGCTCACCGCTGCTATTGGCAGCTCATGCTGGCTGCTGGACACTCACTGGAGCCTATGGCAGCCCACTGCAGCAGAGGCTGCAGCCCACACCATTGCTGGCCATCTTAGCTATAGAGGCAACCAGGTGAAGCTGTTGTTCACCACCTTAGCTGTAGAGGGCAGTGTCACTGGCTGTCATATGTGGGATCTGAACCGGGGCCCCGCTGCTCAGAGCTGGAGTCCCAAGCCAGCTCCTAACCAAAGCACCACTTGGCCAGCCCGCTGAGGAAAGTTTTAAAAAGAGCTTATAGGGCCAGCTGAGTGGCTCAGTTGGTTAAAAGTTGACTTAGAGCACGTGCTCTGAGTAACAGGGACACTGGTTCAATTCCCACATGGGCCAGTGAATGCTGCGCCCTGGCTTAGCCATCGCTGAGCTGCCAACAGGTGGCAGGATGGCTCAGCTGGTGTAACAACAAGATCGCCTGTTCAGTGGTGGGCTGTGCCCACCCACAACTAAAGACTGAACTCGGCACCTTGAGCTGAGCTGCCACCCGGATGGCTCAGAGGATAGAGCATGCGCTCTTAACAACAAGGCTACTGGTTCCACTCCCGCATGGGATGGTGGCTACGCCCACCCACAACTTAGATTGAACACAGCACCTTGAGCTTAGAGGCCAGGAGCTGCTGACGGGAAGCCAGATGGTGACTGGCACCCTCCACAACCAAGATTGAAGAACAACAACTTGGCTGGTCCCCTCCCCCAGTTCCCCAATAAAATTCTAAAAAAAAAAAAAAATTATTTTAAAGAGCTTACAGAGGCATGGACATGGTTCGTGGAAAGTGAATTTCCTTAGGGCTAGCAACAGTCAGCAACTGTTCTTACCCTAGTCCCAAAGAGACAAGCGTGTCCTGCTTTTATAAGGGCACTAATCGCATTCTTGAGAGCTCTGTTCTCATGACCTAATCACCTCCCACAGGCCCCATCTCCACCTACTCCCACACTGGGGATTAGGTTTCAACGAATGAACTTTGAGGAAGACACAAATATTCAGTCTGTAACAGTGAAGCAATAGAGCTCCGGAAGATATATAAGTGAGGCGCTAGAAAGATCATTTTGTCATAGAAGTTTTCTACTATATGTTACTGGTAGGATGTTGGTGCCATTGACTGTGATCATTCAATTCAGGAAATATTTTTTACATATCCTTTACACGCTTGGGTTTATGACAGGTGCTGGGGAAACAATAATTCATAAGGCATGGTCCCTGCCTTGAGAGTACTCACAGGCAGATTAGCCAGTAATTAAATTACTTGTGATTTGAGCTAACTAGAGGTTCAAGGTGCTAACAATAAGACTGTCCAGAGGAAGCATATCTTAATTAAATTTGAGGGGCCAGGGAAGGTGTCACAGAACAAGTGGCCCTCTAAGCTGAGTATTGTTTTCCTGATTTATTTTTTAAAATCAAAGGTATACATGCATACAGTTTAAAGGGTAAAATAGTTTTATAAGAATTGTTTTGGGCCGGCCGAGTGGTGTGGTGGTTAAGCGCTGCCTTGGGAAGCCAGTGGCCCCGGTTCGATCCCACATGTGAGGGCCAGTGACACTGCCCTCAAAAAAAAAAAAAAAAAGCATTTCCCCAACTCTCAATGTAGTCTCCCATTCCTCAGAGGTAACCACTTTCAAGTCTGTGGAGTGATTTGTTTGGTATTTATTTCTAGATCTCTAAATTACTTATATTGCAACTTCATGATTTTCTTTGTATTTTCAGGCGTTATCTGTTGACTTCCCACTATCTAAGAGCTAAATCTAATTCCCTTTAACAAATTTTACCACACATATGTACTCTTACTTAGTACTGAACTTCCTAATATACTTATATCAAGATTTTGGTTATGTCAATATTCAGTGTTTATATTTTATAACTATGTAAACACTGTTGACACCGTACTATGTTGTACAACCTTCTCACCCCCGGGATTGCCGTTTTTCCCCCTTGCTTGATTAATTTCCTATAAACTTATCATCAGTTTATCTCCAAACTCTACCTAATTGAATAAATTTCCCTCTAGTACTGTGCTTTTTATTTTCCATTTGTCCATGTACATTCACTCTCCACATTTCTCTACTCTGGAAGGCTAATCTGTAGGAATGTTATTCCCTGCTTTCCCTTGCCCCGTGGCTTCCATTTGGGTTAAAGCCAATGAGAGGTATTGGCCGGGGATTGCAGGGCAAGGAGAGAGAGTGAAATTACTGTACAGATTCTCCTGTTTATCTCCCTACCAGTTTGCTGTGAGTTGGGGTTGGCTCTGTTCCTCTTCTGGAGGTGGCAGCTCATGTTGAATGGCCCCTACTCTTTCTAGATTAAAGAAACCACTCCACTTGTCTCTTCAGGCCTAGGATGAGAACAGTTGCTGACTGTTGCTAGCCCTAAGGAAATCCACTTTCACTGAACCTTGTCCATGCTTCCGTAAGCTCTTTTTAAAACTTTCCTCAACTACCCTTTTTAAATGAATTATCTGTTGACTGTAAGGACTGAAGCAAACACATTAATATTTGTATGTATTCATTCTCTCTGTTTTATTATTTCCTTAAAAAAGCCTCTCCCAGAATCTTCTGATCTGCTTTATATTGTTTTATCTCTATGCCTGCTATATAGCAGTTATCTAACAATCGGATCTGCAGAGTTTCACCTTTAACCTTGGGATTCCATGTCTTCTTTCTTCCTGGTTTTTGGTGTAGTGGTTTTATTTTATTTATTTATTTTTTAGCTGAGCCATCCTGCTACCTGTTGGCAGCTCAGCAGCTGCTCAGCTTGGGCTGGGCATCGAACTGCTGTTGCTCAGAGCTCAGCTTGCACTCTTGAGCCAGCTCTTAACCAACTGAGCCACTCGGCCGGCCCTTTGGTATACTGGTTTTAAAACAGGACACCATATTCTTTGACACTCCTGCCTTTGAGAAGTGGGGTCTGTGTCCTCCCTCCTTGAATATGAATAAGATAGAAGTAACACTGTGTGACTTTCAAGGCGAGGTCCCACAAGGCCATGTAGATTCTGTTTTGATCTCTGGGAACTCATTTTTCAGACATCCCCTCTTAGGATATTCCCTCTTACTAACTAGACCCCATGCTGTAAGAAGCTCAGCTACAAGCCTGCTCTTCAAGTTATCCCAGTCTAGCTGCCTGACATGTGAGTGCAGAGGCTCCAGATGGTTCCATCCCCAGCCATTGGAGTCAACCCCAGCCATTCAAGTCTTCCCATTTTAAGTCCCAGTTACCATGAAGTAGAGATAAGCCATCTTGGCTGCATTCTGTAATTCCTGATCTACTAAATCCATGAGCATAATAAAATTATTTTTTTATGCCACTAAATTTGGTGTGGTTTGTTATGCATCAATAGATGACTGAAACAAAATTTGTTACTGGGAATAAGGCGCTTCAGTATCATTGGTTTAAAACAAGGCAGCAGGCAGAACCTGGAAGGACCCTGAGGAGACTGTTAGCGGAAGTCTGATGGGCCTCAAGGAAGCCCATCAATGAAGGCTTAAAAGAGAATGAGGAAAATGTTATTGGAAACTGGAGGTAAGAGAACCCTTGTAATATAATTGCCAAAGTTTGGCAATACTGTCACCTTTAGTAATGGGAAAAATAGGGAACGTGCCTAGTGAACACGATGATCTAGCTACGGTGATTTCTGGGCTGCCTGTCTTTCTAACTGCCTACGTAACATGTGAGAGAGGTGAACAAAACAATGAACTACTTTGTTTCCAAGTAGAATTTAGCAGAAACGTAGAGAGCTCAGGATAATTTTTTGTTTGTTTTTTGAGGGCAGTGTCACTGGCCCTCATATGTGGGACCCGAACCAGTGCCACTGGCTTCCCAAGCCAGCGCTTAACCACCGCGCCACTCGGCCGGCCTCAGGACAGTTTTTATAATCAGCAAAAAGTACTCAAAGTAGGAAAGTGTCTGAGGACAAAGATCAAATCCAGAGTGCTATCAGAGAAATGTGGTCTTAGGGGAAAGATGAGCACTTCGTTAAGATTTCAGAAAGAGGGGCCGGCCGAGTGGCGCATTGATTAAGCGCTGGTTTTGGGATGCCAGCGGCCCTGTTTCGGATCCCACATGAGGGCCAGTGACACTGCCCTCTACAGCTAACAACAGCTCCACCTGGAGCTGGGCTGTGCGAGCCCCGGCGATGGTGTAGGCTGCAGCCCCTGCTGCAGTGGGCTGCCATAGGCTGCAGTGAGTGGCCCACAGCCAGCGTGAGCGGCTGGCAGCCAAGCGTGAGCTGCCAATAGCCGCGGTGAGCGACATCCAGAGGCCAGCAACCGATCTGCCTCATCCGGGAAGAGCGCAATGACGATACCAACAGTGAAGCAACATCCTCCGCAACTAAACTGAAGAACAAAAAGACAGCAACTTGTCTGTTCCCCTTCCCCGATTCCCCAACGCTGTTCCCCTCCTCCAATTCCCCAATAAAATCTTTAAAATAAATAAATAAATAAATAAATAAATAAATAAAAAGATTTCAGAAAGATTTCAAGGTGGCCTAAGGATTTTAAGGGCATTACCCCACAGCAGCCCCAGAGGGAGTTCGAAGAGATTTGTGGGTATAGCTTTTTAAAGAGAATTGTATTGATGGAAACACTACCAGCTTGGACTAAAGAGGACAAAGATATACAAAATAAAAAGTGGCCTTTGGACCCCCAGACTTCTGTAGGCAGGAAGCAAGCAGAGAAAGCTACTCAGCCACAGACTGAGGCTATGTTTTATGGAATTAAAAGTATGGTTTAGAAGATGGAATCAAAGGCCCGAGTACACAGGCAAAAGCCATGGAAAATCTTAATTAGGGAGAGGTACTGGGCCCAAATCAAGGAAATAAGTCATGGGCCTGGATGGATTTCAGAATTGCAGTGGACCAAGGATGACTTTACTGCCGCTCGTTCTCCCTCTTTTGAACAGAAGTCTATTGTGGTCACCCCATCCCTGCATCACCGTTGTACATACTGAGAGTGTGGGAGCATATAGCTCATCTCTTTAGTTGACAGGTAGTCGGACAGAGAAACCCTGCTTGAGGAGCTGTACCAAGAAATGGCACTTGAGGAACTTCATCTGTATGTGCCTGGACCTGATTTATATGACAAGATCCTGGAGTTTAGGTTGATGCTGAAATGGAGTTAGATATTGAGGCTCTAGGAAACCGGGTTTATTTTGCATGTGGGAGAAATGTAAATTGTTGTGGCCAGAGGGCAACTGTGGCAGATTGTATTTTCCAAAGATAGCTCCACCGGTATCCCCTGTCCTACATGCTCCTCCACAAAGTGATCTTGCCATGCCCCCAGTAAAAGTTAGAGCCTAATGTTTTAGAGTGATGTGCCTTGGTGTACATCTGTATTCATTCACCGTGCTAGGCTTTTAAGGATCCTTTCCATCTGGGAACTCATGTCTTTCAGTTCTGAGGAATTTTCTTCAATATTTTTCCTCCCTCCATTTTCTCTGTTCTTTCAAACATCTTGCCTACTTACATATACACCCATAGATAAGTAGTGTTATATAAATGGTATCGTATCACACGTGCTGTTCTGTTTAATGAATTTTATTTTTCAGATTACATAGGCTGTATATCTTTTCAGATTTTTCAAATAATATGGCATTTAATGTTAATCATTAATATGGCATTTAAACATACCCAATCATTATAGTTATATACATATATAAAATCTTTATGCTGTTCCTCACGTCTACACACCAAATAAAACCTTTTTAGACTATAAGCCCCAGTTTGATCTTCTGAAAATATGGTCGCCATACGCTAAGGCACAAATCGGGGAATGAGCATGGTGTTGGGCGCCCTCTTCGTTGCTCTTCATTTCTCATCCCTCCCTTCCTCCATGATGACACCAACTGAAATGAAACAGAGCCTGCATACTGGAGAGTTAGTCTAGAATTGCAATATTTTATGGAAACAATTATCTCTAATAACTTTCTGTAGAAATACTGTTTATTTTGGAGTTGTAGGCCTAGTAGTAATGAAAATTATTTATCCAGGGAATTCAGATCTCTTTTATCCGCAAAACTCTTTAATTTGCTAAAGATCAATTTTGTATCCTGTTGACCACTCAGCAGAACAGGCAAGTGTTAAAGATCCGTTGTGTTTTTTTCTTTAGTTGTGAATTCCATCAAGCTCATCTGGCAATTAGCAAAGGGTGGTGGAGGGAAGAAAAATATCTCTCTGATATTTGTGCTTAGGAATCTGGGAATTCAGAATTTAGTCATAAACCATTAGATGAATCTGTTGAAATACCTTGAATCACTTTTAAATCATTCCTTGTTTTGTAACATACTAAGTAGCTCACACACTGGTTGGGAAATTCTGTTGTGGATTTAAGATCCTCCAAAAGCTCTAATGGGCAGAATGTTTGGTGATAAAGAAGCAAACATGGGTTAACTAGGAAACATGGCTTAGCTAATAGAGTAAGAAGTCCTGTGTCCTATGGTTACCTATCTGCATTTGCTGAGGGGTGTAGATTGTAGGCAAGAGGCAATTCTTTGGGGTCTACTGTCTTGCAGGGCTTTTTTTTTTCATTTTTTTTTTAAAGGTCTCATCCTAGAGATAACAATAAGAATACGGTATTTAGTGGCAGCAGATAGCATTCATCTGGAATTTAGGATGTTTTTTAAAACAAGGCAGAAAGGATTATCTTTTGCTAGCTGCATCATTCCTGGCTGCTTGTTTTGTTGTTGTTTTTAACCCGTTAGAGAAACGAACACCTGTATTGGTTCCAGCCAAATCTTTGTCATCATTGGCTTTAAAAACCTTGCACCTGGCCATTCTGAAAGCGCTCTGCTCAGTGATTGATGCTCATCTCTGCAGGCTCCCCAAAGCCCTCCTCCTTTTTTTCCTGAAGCACCTTCAAGCATTTCTGCATGGCTACCACTCTCTTCTATTATATCTCCTCCTCCTGCCTTACTGAATGAATACTGGATTTCCCAGCTCACAACTCTTAAGAAGGAGCTTTATTTCAGAGTAGAAAGGGGCCCCCATATGTGGCCTATTATATCCATATCAACTTGCTTACCCTTTTCAAACAGCTATTGTCTTTTAATAGGGTCCTGCCTGGCAGGGGGAGTCCTTAATTCCTGCCATATAAGAATGGGCAGCTTGAGTTACAGCGAACAGCAGTTCGGTGCTCTGATCAAAAGGCTTCTGTTGTTTTTAGTGTTTTTTTCCCTCCCTCTCTCTCTCTTTCTATATCCTGGGCTAATAATTCAGCACAGCAAGGTCATTACAGGCTTTGAATTGAGAGCTGAGTGTTAAATTACTGACCTAGAATAAAAGAGATCTGGGGGGCTCTCAAGAAAGATAAAGGAATTCCGGATAGTAAAGTGGAAGCCCAGCAACCTCACTTCTTAACAATATTATTTTGTTTTTAATCCTCTCTGTCTCCAAAAGTTTTTTCTGGGGCAAGGAAAGCTCTCCTGAGGTTAGGAACATCTTCTAAGAGCTGGGACACAGGTGCTAGCAGTTCACGGGCGCCTGTGTAGCTGGCTGCCCCTTCTGTCTCCCCGCTTGTCCGTATTTCTCTCTTCCACCTTGCTCCCTCAGACAAATATTTGGTCCTTTATCACAGAAGTCAAATATACTTGTGGTAGTTCAGCTGAAAGGTTATAGACCACGTGGGGATTTCAGACACGGGAAAAACATACCAGTTGCCCACCCCACCCCCTATGTCTTAAAAATATGACATTGTCTCATTAAAAGCTGCTTCCAGGGCCAGCCGAGTGGCGCATTGGTTAAGCTGGTTTTGGGACGCCAGCGGCCCCGGTTCGGATCCCACATATGAAGGCCAGTGACACTGCCCTCTACAGCTAACAACAGCTCCACCTGGAGCTGGGCTGTGCGAGCCCTGGCGACGGTGTAGGCTGCAGCCCCTGCTGCAGTGGGCTGCCATAGACTACAGTGAGTGGCTGCCAGCCAGCGTGAGCTGCCAGTAGCCACGGTGAGCGACATCCAGAGGCCGGCAACCGATCTGCCTCATCCGGGAAGAGCGCACTGACAATACCAACATGGGCCAGTGAAGCAACGTCCTCCACAACTAGACTGAAGGACAAAAAGACAGCAACTTGTCTATTCCCCTTCCCTGATTCCCCAACGTTGTTCCCCTCCCCCAATTCCCCAATAAAATCTTAAAAATAAAAAAAAAGCTGCTTCCATTCCATTTATACTTTGTAAATAATATTAGTCTGGTCCTCCTCTACTTTAACAAGAAAAAAGTTGCCCCATTGTGAATGAATTTGACGTCTCTGCTCTACTGTATTTGGGCCTCCTGAAGAAAGTGTTCCATTTCTTCATACTTTGCCAAAACTATTATCTCCTTTATATATCCTGTGTAAAATAATTATCTCTTAAAGCCAGGCACTGTGCTTATCCTCTGAAAAATAGAGACTTCCAACGTCTACTAGTTTTAGGAAAGTCCTGGAAATCAACTTTCACAGGTTTTCTGCATAGCAAAGTAATGATAATAGCTAATCATTCCTAAGTGTAACAGGCATTATACTACAGGCATTATTATCACTTTACGCTTGGGCAACCTTAGGTGGTAAGCATTCTGGTTACTACCATTTTACAGAAATAAAAGACATAATTGAGGCACAAAGTGGTTGCGTTCCTAGCCCAAAGTGGTCAGAGTTGGCCCAGACTAGTGCTTCTCACACTGGAATGTGCATGTGAACCACCTGGGGATCTTGTTAAAACACAGAATCAGATTCAGAAGGTCAGGGATGAGGTCTGACATTCTGATCTAGCAGGCTTCTAAGTGACACCAGTACTGCTCTCTTTGGCCCATGCTTTTAGTAGCAAAGCTGTAGTCATCCTTAAGAACCACTCTAAAATAGGTTTTCATCATAAGCTCCAATTTCTCATTCCATCAGGCAATTCTATAAACACACATACTGGGCATCTGACACCAATATCTTTCTTCCTTTAATTTTTATTGTGGTAAAATACACCTAACATAAAATGGACCGTTCTAACCATTTTTAAGTGTACAGTTCTGTGGCATTAAGTTCATTCATATTGTCCTGCAGCCATCACCACCATTCATCTCTAGAACCTTTTGATCTTCCCAGATGGAAACTCTGTCCCCGTTAAACACTGACGCCCCATTCCCTCTCCACCCCAGCCCCTGATAACTACCATTCTACTTTCTTTCTATATGACTTTGTCTACTCTAGGTCCTCATATAAGTGGAATCATGTAATATTTGTCTTTTTGTGACTGAGTTATTTTATTTAGCATAATGTCTTCAAGGTTCATCCATGGTATAGCATTTCCTTCCTTTTTGAGGCTGAATAATATTTAATTGTACGCATGTATCATATTTCATTTACCCATTCACCTGTGGATGACACTGGGATTGTTTCCACCTTTGGCGACTGAATAATGCTGCCATGAACATGAGTATACAAATATCTACATCCCTACTTTCATTTCTTTTGACTATAAACTCAGAAATGGAATTGCTGGATCATATGGCCATTCTACCAATATCTTCCTTTCTAAGATACAAGTTTATGTTCAAGTTATTGTTTATGTTACTTTTTTCTTTAACGTTTCTTAAAATGCGAAAGGTTTGGTAGGAAAAGTGAGTTTTCAGTACAGATTTTCATTAAGTTCTGTCATCTCTAGCTGGTTTGTGATTTTCAGCCAATCACAAAACAATATTGAGAAAAGTCCTTTAGTCCTTAGGAGATTGGTAGTTGGTTAAATGACCCCAAGTAGAGAATTAGAGAGTGATTGCTTATGTTCTCAAATAAATCAATATCAAAAGGGTTTATGTCACAGAGAATGTTTTGTGAATTCGAGACTTTACCTAACAAACAGGTGTTCAGGGAATAGGGAAGCCCCTTGTTAAAGTTTTATATTCTTCCTTTAAGACTTCCTGGAGCAACTAAACCAGAATCTTCTTTATGGCATGGCATCTCTTTCTCTGAGATCTTTAACCAAAGAACATATTGGAGTCTCATCTGTTTACAAAAGTTGGATGCAAGAGTCTGCCCACTATCTAGAATTTTTTCCTCTTATATTTTTAAAATTTTATTTTTCAGTTACAGTTGACATTCAGTATTAGTTTAGTGGTTAGACATTTATGTAATTTATGAAATGGTCCCCCAATCCTCTTATACCTTTAGAAATAAAAGTTTTTGGTGGAAATAAAACAAATCAAAGTGACATTGAAGTCTGATGAGTTAATAAAACTAGAAGGGATTTTTATAAAGGTATCAGGGTTTTTTTCCATCATAGACTACTAAAGCATTAGACTACTTTAACCATGTATGCCCAGAGCTCTCATTTTAGGAGTTCCTCACTAATGCACTTGAACTTAGAAAGGTAAAACAATATAAAATAGATTTTAACTAAAGTGAGGAGAATGAATATTTTTAAAATATACGTCATTTACCAATAGCTTTAAAAAGTAAGCATAGTTGGCAACTGAAAGGAACTGTGTTTATTTTCTAAAAAGTGAGATGAAACAAAAAATAGCAAAACAAAGGTGACTCTGGAAATGATGGTAGTGGTGTAACACAAGACATGATAAGATGATAGCCACAAAGAAGAGCATGAAATCAGCAGCCACAAGTCTGATGTATGTGGCTCTAAGAGAACAAATCCTGCATCTACCCTTCAATTTTATCATCATTTTGAATTAAGATCAAATCCAAGAAGACTTGGCCTACGACTAAAGCATTTATATAAAACATTTTTTTTTCCAATCTAATTCATAACATCTTGAACAAGAACAAAGGATGGTGGTTTGAGAATTACTTGCTGGACTTTGAAACAAGAGAATTGATAAATGTAATACCTCCAGCTCTTGAGTGGGGTGATATTGAAGAAGGGATTTGTAACATTTAAGAGACCCATAAAAATAGTGTTGTGTTTTCAATGAAATCTGCAGGTGATACTAATGGGAACATATTGGGGTTTCTAGTGAGAATAAAGGATGACATAAAAGGACCTAAAATCTATAGTTGTAGGCAGAACACAGAATAGAATTTACCTTAAAATGTTGTCCGGTGCTGTACAAAGCACAGCTATGCAACGGGTGGGAAACCTGGAAGGAAATTAGTCCTGAGTTGAAAAAACTAATGAAGAAAGCTGACAAGAAATTAGATGAGAACATGATATGTGATCTGGCAGTAAAACAAAGTGTCTGAGGTCTGAAGACAGAGAATCACATTGCAGGGAAGGAATGGCAGGTTCTGTCCGCGGATGACAAAGGGGAGCCTAACTTACCTGCAGCACTCAACTCAGCTTCAATGGAAGAAAATAGTGTAGACAGGGTGAACCAGTTAACAAGAGACATGGAGGTTGAAAAATAGAGCTGAAGAGAAAAAAACAACAGATGACAGGTTTAGAGACCATCTAAGAAAGAATGTGTGATGTAACATGTAGCAGGAGATGAGGTATAACAGAAATCCAGCAACATTCGAAAGAGGAACATTCTTTGTCTAGAAATTGTTCCTGTAAGGCTAGTGATATTTCCCCAGAGAAACCGTGAAAACCCGATTACTCCGGATTTCAAGTGAAATTAGGCAAGCTCCTGGAAATTCTGTTATCAAGAGCGCTGTTTAGAGGCCTTGTAGGAATGAGACAAATGAGAGATTTATCGTAAGTGTTGTTTTAAAAAGAAACTTTATTACAAAAATTTGGCATACAATAATGACATGGCAGGCTATTTGGAAGACAGAGGAAGACATCAATTATAAGCCAACAATCCTAATACAATTAATAAATGTAATTGTCTTAAATTTTTAATCATTTTCCTTACGCACACCTATTTTGATGCAGTTAAAATGATAATGTACACACAATTTTGTTTCCTGCTTTTGTATAGCGTATGAAAGCATTTTCTAAATTGCTACGCTGCCTTTTTATAATTTAAATTTCTATCATGCTTTAAAAGGGATGTAAGTAATAATCTTCTAGTGCTCTGTGCATTGATTTTCCCATCCTGTGGTACACATATTTATTTGCCTGTTTCTATTGGTGTGGGGCAAACAACCTTATAAAAGAGATATCTCTACACTTAAAACTGCAAGAGGTAAGCAGATGCGAATGAGTCATGTTGCTTCTCCACTGATACTCAGTGGATAAGGAGCTGATATGCAATTCGGAGTTTACCATAGCACGCCAAGCCTTGAGCAATATGTTTTGAAGTTTGAAGTCTAGAAAAGGGAGTTTGAAACATTTTTAACTCTGGCAATGGGCCTAACTGAATTATAAACAGGGATCCAATGGAAATCAGTTTACTTTCAGGAAGCTGCGTGAAGAACTAAATCCTCTGCTTAGCCTTGTTTGGAGAGAATTTGCTTGGAGAGCATCCTTTCTGGAATGCTCTTCTTTCCCCATAGAATCAGCCCAGAGTGGGACAAGTGCTCTAAGAAGATTCCTTCTGGGGTTTGATGACAGAAGAGCACTTGGTGAAGTAACCAAGGAAGGAAAGCTCAGCATGGCTTATCCTTACCACTGCAGAAGGTTTGCCCAGCCCTCCATGAAGCGGTCTCATGAGTTTTTCTCTTCAAAATGGAGTAAAATATGATCTCACTGATGTCATGGTCTGAAAACTAGCTCTGCTACTGAGGATTACTCAGTCAGGCCGACAAAAGTCTCAGTATGAAATGCCAGTGCTTAAAGGCATTAGAGCGAACCGATAAGCTTCTTTCTGATGGAGTCGCTTTGCTGGTGCGGAAATTATGAACCTCATTCTTCGATACAGTGGCACCTCAGTTTTCACAAATTGGTCCACCTATCCCTAGAGAGTGACTGAAGATTGATTAGTCCCTGTTGGATTTCTTCCTAAATTTGGGATTGTTTTGTTAGAAGCCAAAGATCTTGGATATTCAACTTCTAATTTAGCCAGTGCTGGGAATGAGAAGACAAGGATTTGAACAGCTACTGCTGCATTTTCTTGATAGGTTATTGCAGAGGTAATTAAATATTAAGCTAAAAATGGGAATAGTATGGAATTTAATTATTTTATTTTATTTATTTTATTATTTTTTTAAGATTTTATTGGGGAATTGGGGGAGGGGAACAGCATTGGGGAATCGGGGAAGAGGAACAGACAAGTTGCTGTCCTCTGGTTCTTCAGTCTAGTTGCAGAGGATGTTGCTTCACTGACCCATGTTGACATCATCATTGCGTTCTTCCTGGATGAGGAAAATTGGTCCCCGGCCTCTGGATGGTCGCTCACTGCAGCTATTGGCAGTTCACGCTGGCTGCCGGCCATTCACTGTAGCCTATGGCAGCCCACTGCAGCAGGGGCTGCAGCCTACACCATCGCTGGGGCTCGCAAAGCCCAGCTCCAGGTGGAGCTGTTGTAAGCTGTAGAGAGCAGTGTCACTGGCCCTCATATGTGGGATCCGAACCGGGGCCGCTGGCATCCCAAAACCAGCTCTTAACCAATGCGCCACTCGGCTGGCCCTAATTATTTTATTTTATTTTATTTTATTTTATTGTTAAAATCAATTTAGGAGAGGGCCGGCCGAGTGGCGCGGTGGTTAAGCACTGGCTTGGGAAGCCAGCAGCCCCAGTTCAGGTCCCACATATGAGGGCCAGTGATACTGCCCTCAAAAAAAAAAAAAAATCAATTTAGAAGATATTTGTATTTAGACCACTTCATTTTAATAAATTTTAATTTATATCTTTTTAAGATATATATCATTCACAAAGGAATTTTAATTTTGAGATCTCTGGTTCTCTTGTGGCCAGAGGAACCAAAGAAATTTCCTGAACTTCTTTTTCATGACAGCTTAAAAAGAAATAATAATTGCTGGCCGAGTGGCGCATTGGTTAAGAGCTGGCTTGGGATGCCAGCGGCCCCAGTTCGGATCCCACATATGAGGGCCAGTGACACTGCCCTCTACAGCTAACAATAGCTCCACCAGGAGCTGGGCTGCGTGAGTCCCAGTGACGGTGTAGGCTGCAGCCCCTGCTGCAGTGGGCTGCCATAGGCTGCAGTGAACTGCCAGGTGTGAGCTGCCAGGAGCCGCTGTGAGCAGCCTTCCAGAGGCCGGAGACCCATCTGGCTCACCCAGGAAGAGCACAATGACGACACCAACATGGGCCAGTGAAGCGACATCTTTCATAACTAGACTGAAGAACAAAAGGACAACAACTTGTCTGTTTTCCTTCCCCGATTCCCCAATGCTGTCCCCCTCCCCCAATTCCCCAATTTAATTAAAAAAAAAAAGGAAGTAAGAAATAATCAGATCCCTATGAATTGGACAAAAGAATATCTTTGTTATGCTACCTTTTGTATAAGAAAGATAGGGAAATAAAAATGTGTTTATTTTTATTGTATCTGTTGATGTGAGAAAAAAATTCACAGGAAGAATAAACCAGAGACCGATGAGATTCTTGACCTACAGGGCATCATTGGAAATGAAGTGAAAAGATAACAGTCAGGGGAAGGGACAAAGGCAAACTATCTATATCTATATATGCAATCAACAAGGGGCCCTAGAATTGAATACATACAGAAATAAATGAAGCAAACTATAAATGAACAGCGTCGATGTACTGAAGGGAACTGGGGAGACTAAGTAACTTTTGAATGCAGTATTCCGACTGTATACCCTCCTCAGGCTAAAAACAAAACTCTCAACAAGTATTGAACTGTAATTAGGTTAGGTTGCTTTTTCACAGAGGCAAGGGTTAGCAATTGCTGTACATTTTAGGATTGAACAAATAAGTACAAATATATTATGGGTAATGAAAGCCAGATTTCTCACGGTGAGAAGAGGAAGTTTCAGATATAAAAATGGGAAAGAATAGAATGTACCCTGTAACAATGAATTGGAATTGAATCAGTGCAACTCATGGGTTTTAATATATGTAGATAGCTAGATATATAAGAAGTGCATATAGGGGTATGTGTGTGTGTGTGTGTGTGTGTGTGTACACGTGTAGAGTGTGCGTATATAAACCTTCATCTGTTTCTTAACTCTGTCCTTTAAGAGCCTAGAAGCAATGACACATTTGGAGAAATAAGTACATCCAGCATCTATCTAGATCTTGGTTTCTAAACACTGTTTTCTACTCAAAGCAACTTGGGCTTCTTGGAGAAATGGCAGGTTTCAGAATGAAATGGGGAAAGAATAAGCTGAGCCTCGGACATCTTACGCTATCAGAAAGTGAGGAAGCGGTCAAAGAATTGTGTGGACATGTCAAAAGGACATAGAAGTCAGCTTAAAGGGGCTTCCGTAGCCAAATCTGGGATAATTTGAGCATCAAAATAAATAATGATAATGACGGATTATACCCTATTGAATAAAGAATTCATGAGTCCAGAATGATATAACTAAATAATGAATAAATAAGAAAGGTGAGCTCTTTACTGTAGAAAGTCAACTTATAAATGTAGATGAAGTGATGTAACTAGGGACTAGGGATAAAATGCCACCTGGCAAACCAGTCTTAATTGTTATTGCTTCTGGTGAGAATTATTAATAGACACCGAAACTAGTAAAGGAAAGTTTGAAGAGTAACAGTATGTTTCCATCGCCTCCAGGTATCTTCCCTTACAAGACACTTATTAAGTGCAACATAATTGCTTACTCTATAGAACTTACAGACTAGTAGGGAAAGTAAGTCCAGTAACTTTAAAACAAGGCAGCAAATTGTGAGTACCTTTAGAGAGTTATTAGTGAGGTGATGGGAATTGGACTCGGAGAGTAGAATCAGGAAAAGACTTCATGTAAAACATGGCATTTGAGATGGTCCTGAAAGATTAGCTAGAACTTTAACAGATGGAGGAAGGAAAAAGATAACTTCAGGTTGAAGAGAAACAGTCGAGTTATAAGCAATATTGCATTTTCTGCTTTTTCCTTACAGCCATCTTATCTAAAAGAATTATCACTGATTATATTATGATCCTCTATTGGCTCTTCAGGTAACAGGATTATGACCTCTGTCCTGGCTGCCACCCTAATCAAGCAGTTCTAATTATTTTTAATTAAATGTGCATGTTATTGGTATGGGTTATCTAAAGGAAGTACTGTAAATACAATTATAAATCTTTTGATATTCAATATTATATGCTCTTGCCCTATCAATTTGTTTTATAAAATTCCTATTTTATAAATTCTTGTGTAAATTTTTACCTGTCTGTACAATGAGGCTCAGCCAGATTCTTTAATGCATAAATTCTTCCCTGGCTTTTAAAATATATATATTTTAAAAAGCAATATATATTTTTAAAAAGCTACACTAAGAATATACTTTCTGTAGTGTTAGTTCCTTTATAGCCTAGTCCGTGACCCAGACACCAGCTTTTCTCCCTTGTGGGGTATGAAGTACACTAATTCTTCACTGGATAGCTTCATAAATTTAGGCTAGAATGTTATCAGCTTAGACTTCATTTGCTAGAAATGTGACCTACTCCATTTACATATAACAGCCCATTTGTTGTTTTTGTTGTTTGTTTGTTTGTTTTTTGTTTGTTTGTTGTTGTGTTTTTTTGCTTTTTTCATTTACAATAGCACCACCACAGACTGCATGGTTAGGGTAACGCTTTCATTGCTTTTTTTTTTTTTTTTGAGGGCAGTGTCACTGGCCCTCACGTGTGGGACCGAACCGGAGCCGCTGGCTTCCCAAGCCAGCGCTTACCCACCGTGCCACTCAGCCAGCCCCAGTTTCATTGCTTTTTAAAAAATGTCTCTTCTAACCTCATTCTTGGCCAGGTATTGTCCTCATCCTTTCTCATAGTGCCTTAGAAGCAGCTTCCTACACCACTTTTCCATGAGGGAAGAAGAGCGTGTACTTTGCTTTTTCATATAGCATATTGGTAATATTAACAGGAAGAGGTAAATTTTATCGCAAGTGATAACACTCTATGTTAAAGACAAATTACGCACTTCCCTATGAACTTGGGTCAGGGAAAAGAAAAATGGAATAGATGGTTCCTGAAATTTTTTCCTGTTCAGAGATTCAGACTTTTTCCCCTTGTTTATTTATTTATTTTGTTAAGATTTTTTAATTGGAGAACTGGGGGAGGGAACAGCGTTGGGGAATCGGGGAAGGGGAACAGACAAGCTGCTGTCCTTTTGCTCTTTAGTCTAGAGTGGAGGACGCTGCTTCACTGGCCCATGTTGGTATTATCATTGCACTCTTCCTGGGTGAGGCGGATTGGTTACCAGCCTTTGGACTGCCATTCACGGTGGCTCTTGGCAGCTCACTCCAGCTGCCGGCCACTCATGCTGGCTGCTGGTCACTCACTGTAGATTATGGCAGCCCATGGCAGCAGGGGCTGCAGCCCATACGGTCGCCAGGACTCACTCAACCCAGCTCCAGTTCGAGCTGCTGTCCACCATCTCAGCTGTAAAAGGCAGTGTCACTGGCCCTCATATGTGGGATCCGAACTGGCACCGCTGACGTCCCAAGCCAGCTGCCAACCAACGCGCCACTCGGCCGGCCCTTCCCTGTGTAAATGGTCAACAAATGAAAAGTGACATTTGGAATTACCATTGCCCCTCTGTTGCTCGCCGTCTTCAGTTGAATGTCTGCTTCTCTATAAAGATTAACACATTTTCCACTCATAATTTGTCAGAGAATTTAGGATTTTTCTGGAACCTGAAGTCTGCCTTTGATCGTATTGATTACTGGATAATTGCCCATTTTTTGGTGGAATTTCCATTGTTGGATTACGCCAGGCTCTCCAGCCTTTATTTCTTTGGCAGAAGAATCCAAAGGCAATGGAGTGTATTTTTTCCCCTTCCCCAGCCCAGCTTAAACAATGACTCACTTGGGCCCTGGGGCTTTGCTTCCTACTTTCATTCAGGGGCCACTTTCTACCCTCAGGTCTTCTTATTTGCCCTTGGAGTTCTGTTTGGAACCTTTTATGTCCTTTAGCACATGGTTTATCTCCTGAGGTTATTGTCAGAGAAGAATGCAACACACACCCCCCAACCTGGAACAATCTAGTTAGGTCCCATAAGCCATGTTGTTCTTATAGCAGCTGACATAGGTCAGGGAGAGTACGGAGAGAATATCTTTAAGGAAATGTAATTCCAAATATGGTAGAGGGAGAAGTAGTCTCCAAAAAAGATATGAGTGCCGATGTCATCCAATCAAAGACTGAAAGATTTCCCTCTATATGAAGTGCTCTGATTAAAATTTCCTCAGTGCATATATGTGGTGGGTGGGAAGCACTCAAAGGAATTGAACCCCGACGGTTTTCAGGGGGTTTTGGTTATGTGAAGAGACTTCCTTACAGAAGGACTGGGTCTAATCAGAGTTTTGTTGGAGAAAAAATGTTTTCCCCCTTTCTGGTAGTGTTCTATCTGGTCTTGATTTTTCATTCTAATTTCAGCCTTTCATAACGATCCATCTAATGATGGTTTCTTGCTTTTTCTCTTTGCAGTTTTAACAGTGTATGTCAGGGCACTCACATTCTCTTTCGGGAATTCAGCTTCATCCAAGCCACCCCTCACAACAGAGCATCATTCTTACGGGCCTTCTGGAGATGCTTCCGAACTGTGGGCAAAAATGGCGGTAAGTCTTCCCAAATTCTTTTCTTGCCATCTGTTCTTCTTTCCAAACTCCTATCTTCCTTTTGTTCCTATAAATACTGTTTGAGTGCATGCTAGTCAAGGCTCTAGGACAGGGGTCTGCGAATTGTGCCACATGTGGCTCTTTGGGGTACATACCATCTCAAAAGTTTGCTGATCCCTGGAAGAGCCAATCCTGTCCCTCACAACAATTTAAAAATTATTTGAGAGCCATAAATATATTTTTACGTAATCACCATTATGTGAATAATATCCTTTAAAAGATTTATAAATGAAACTACGATAGTTTTATTTTCTGTTTTACTTCAGAGCCTGCAGCTCGCGAGCCGCAGTTTGCTGACCCATGGCGGCTCTTCCATCTCAAAAGTTTGCCAACTCCTACCCTAGGCACACCTTACTTTTGAGGAGCTATTTGTCTTGTGTCAGGGATACTGCCTCCAGTACTACCACTGTCCCCAATACTATCAAGCGTATTAAGAGCCAAGCGTAGCTCTGAGCACGTTATGTGTAGTAATTCATTGACTCTTCACAGCACCTCTCTGTGGCAGATACTGTAACTCTCATTTTAAAACTAATGAACCTGAGGATATGAGGGGTTAAGGAACTTGGCAAAATTAAACAGTAAACACTGGGGCAGAATTCATACACAGGCAAGTTGGCTCCAGAGCCTTTACGCTTGGCACATGTTAAAATACCATGCAGCAAATTCAAGCAATGATGTGAATACAAAGAAGGAGACTCCTGAGTTGGGGGTAATGGGATGGGAATACTATTGTTAGAGGCAGGGAGAGAATGGGTTAGAGAAGGTTCTCCTGAGAACTGACTATTTGATCCAAGTTGGGAAGGAAGAGTAGGAGTTATCCACATGGATAATGGGGAGAAGGGCATTCTAGGTAGAGCGTGTGCTGTGGTGTGGAAGCGTAAAAGAGCCTGGAATATTTAAGAAATCGAGAAGATCAGAATGGCTCAAGTTTGTGAAGGAGGTGAGGGAAGATGGGCCTGTAATGAAATAAGAGTCACGTCCTGGAAGATCATTTTTTGCATAAAATAGAAGTTGGGTTTTAGACAGAAGAGTGGTGTGATGATATCTGAGTTCTACTAAGAGCATTCAAAAGGCAGGGTGGAGGTGGCTTAGAGGGTGAGCCTGGAGGCAGGCAGCGCAGTTAGGATACTCGTAGTATTTGAGGTGAGAGGTATTAATAACAAGAGCCAAAACTAAGGTAGCATTCGTGGGGATGGGAGGGGCACTTTCTGAAGTAGAGTCCATAGGATTAGTGATTTGGTTTGTCACGTATGGTGAGTGAGAAAACCACTGGTGAATTTACAGGTAAGTGTACAGCCCTGGAGCATTATTATGTACATGTACATTGTTCTGAAACCCCATCCCTCCCATCCATCTCCAGAACTTTTTCATCTTCCCAAACTGAAACTCTGTACCCATTAAACATTAACTCTCCATACTCCCCTTCCCCCAGGCCCTGGCAACCACCATGCTACCTTCTGTCTCTATGAATTGGACTATACTCTAGGTATCGCATATTGGTGGACTCATTAATATTTATCTTTCTGTGAATGACTTATTTCATTTAACATAATGTCCTCAGGCCGGCCGAGTGGCTCAGTTGGTTAAGAGCTCTCTCAAGAGAGCGAGCTGAGCTCTGAGCAACAACAGTTCGATGCCCAGCCCGAGCTGAGCTGCCGCTAAGCTGCCAACAGGTGACAGGATGGCTCAACTAAAGAAAAAACCAAACAAAAACATAATGTCCTCAAAGTTCATGCATTTTGTAGCAAGTGTCAGAATTGCGTTCCGTTTTTGTTTTTTTTAAAGTGTCACACTTTATTGCCAGAGTATGTTCTTTTTTTTCTTTTTTTTTTTTTTTGTAAGATTTTATTGGGGAATTGGCAGAGGGGAACAGCGTTGGGGAATCGGGGAAGGGGAACAGACAAGTTGCTGTCTTTTTGTTCTTCAGTTTAGTTGCGGAGGATGTTGCTTCACTGGCCCATGTTGGTATCGTCATTGCGCTCTTCCTGGATGAGGCAGATCGGTCGCTGGCCTCTGGATGTCGCTCACTGCGGCTATTGACAGCTCACGCTTGGCTGCCAGCCGCTCACGCTGGCTGCGGGCCACTCACTGTAGCCTATGGCAGCCCACTGCAGCAGGGGCTGCAGTCCACACCATCACCTGGTC
Source organism: Aselliscus stoliczkanus (assembly GCA_033961575.1). Classification (NCBI taxonomy): domain Eukaryota; kingdom Metazoa; phylum Chordata; class Mammalia; order Chiroptera; family Hipposideridae; genus Aselliscus; species Aselliscus stoliczkanus. The sequence goes on from CM066736.1 coordinate 123,422,322, forward strand.
TCGCACAGCCCAGCTCCAGGTGGAGCTGTTGTTAACTGTAGAGGGCAGTGTCACTGGCCCTCATGTGGGATCCAAACCGGGGCCGCTGACATCCCAAAACCAGCGCTTAACCAATGCGCCACTCGGCCGGCCCTTGCGTTCCATTTTAAGGCTAAGTAATATTCCATTGTATGTGTTTACATTTTGTTTATTTATTCATCTGTTGATGGACACTTGGGTTGCTTCCACCGTTTGGCTAATGTGAATAATACGATATGTTAAGTTTTCAAAAATTGATATTTTTTTGGGACACAGTTAAAAAGCTTCAGTAAGCAGCAGGAAATATAGGTCAGGTTCTAGAAATATAGATTTTGGGAAGTAGAATAAATTTTACTAAAGTAAATTTTTCATTTCACCTTAAAAATGCTTGCGAGAAGAGCTATGTGCACTGCACTGGAAAATGCATGTAATTTTTATAGTCTAAGGAAAACACTGATTGAAAATTTCTTTATTGAGACTTTATCATTATGAGATGAAGGGCAAAAGATACCCATTAAAAGTTTCTTTCTCTGGGCTGCCGGTTGGCTCAGGTAGTTAGAGTGCAGGCTGATAACACCAAGGTTGCCAGTTTGATTCCCACATGGGCCAAGGAGCTGCACTCTCCACAACTAGATTGAAGACAACCATTTGACTTGGAGCTGATGGATCCTGGAAAAACACACTGCTCCCCAATTAAATTTCTTTAAAAAAAACACACAAGAGTTTCTTTTTCAAAATGGCATTAGATTCTTACTTTCAGAATAGTAAAATAAATTAAATTGTTCCAAAATTTTCAGATTTAAGATCTCTATCTCAAAACCTTTGTTCACATCTGTTTTCAAGGGCCTGTTCGTAGTCCCACCTTCACATTATGTGTTATTCCAAATTACTATTGAATACCTTTGAGACAGTTTCTTTAGCGATCTTAACTTAAAGTAGAGAAAAGCCTAAACTGGTTCCTCATTCATTCACCAGGCATTTCTGGTAGACTTACCATGTGCCTGGTACTGGGGATGGAGTATGTGAACTAATACACTACCTGTTTGGGTTGAATTTATAAGATTTCCCCATCCTGCTCTAAGGGATGCTACTGATACTGTATATATAGCTACTGAAACTTTTTTTTCTAAAACTCCTTCTACTTAGTACTATCTTATTAATTTCCACCATTCTAAGAAATAGGTAACGTAGGTATTACTGTGCCCATTTTATAAATAATGAAATTGTATAACTTGTTCAATCTCACAGTGGATTAGCAACAAAGTGGGGACTAGAACTCAGACATACTAACTTGCTAACGTGCTGTTTCTACTATTTCTACTGCTCCAATCAGACACAACTTCTGGGACATGAACTCTAGAGGTGTTCTATCTCAATTACACTATCATGCAAGAAGTACTGGATGTACTGAGAATAGCATCATCTCCTTTACAGAATATATGTACCAGTGGACAAAAATCATTGTGACCCAATTTCAAGTGAACTAAGGACCTCAGAAAATCTCATTGGTCTCTACATAAACAAAATTGGGAGCTGTGAATGTATGAGGAAGATTGCATTATTTCCTCAGAACCTGTCCTTCCCAATGCTTAGTCAATAAAAATTTGTTGAATACTAAATCCTATGTTGAAGAATGGTGTCGTCAGCTTGAGCTAGTTTCTGTGAAATAGCACATGGAAGTAACTATGGAAAACAGCCTTCACGTATCCTTAATTCTTCTCCTGATTTTGAGGTAGAGCCTCTTCAGGAATTTATTGACTGTCACAAGGGATCCATATAGCATTTGGTCTCTAAGCAGATGTGGTTTCTTTATCTTTCTTCTAGCAGCTGCCAGTGATTCATCCAGCTGCTGAGAGGGAGCACCTCCAAATTCCCCCTGTTTCTTCTGTGCCATAAACACGACCCAGATTGTTTGCTGGATATTTAATGCTATGCATCTTAATCAGGCAGCCTCTGATTTCTTAAAGACCAAGTGCAACATTTGTGTCTAGGTAACCCTAAAATATTTGGTTAAATAGTTTTAATATATTCTCAGTTTCTTCCAGGAAACTTTAGAGTCTCTTTCAGTCCCAGAATGTGTCAGTCCCCAATTTTTATCCAAAATGAGCAAAAACATTCAGAGGCAAGGTTCCAAAAGAAAGTATTTATTAAACCCCGTTTTTCATTTACACAATAGAATGCCACGTACCAGACTCCTACTCAGTGAGGCTGCTACTCTGTTATCCTCCTGCAGATAACTTCCTTTAAACATCATGTGCATATTTTAGCATTATCAAGAGGAAACTAACCCTTAGGGGAGGTAGCAATAGAAGAACAGAGTTCCAGCATAACATATCTGAACACGAAGCCACCTGTAAAAAACTTAAGGACCTGATGATCCTTTCTGGCAAGAAACAGTTTATCCAAGTACAGGGATGCAGTGTCATTTCTGCATATCTGAGTATTGAATGGTGCTAGTTTTTCTATGTCTGAATTTCAAATAACCTCATGAAGACTGTAATGAACCTCTTGCTATGGAGGCAACTTTAGACTTGGAAGCGAAAAGATCTATTCAAACGCAATAAGCCTTTAAAACTCAGCTTCTCACTTTGGTATTTCTTTCAATGTAGGAAGGTTAATCTGAATTTTCCAAGTCTGACAAAGACTTGGAAATCCCTTGAAGTAAATCTTCACTTCTGTTTAGGAATATTGGCTCAAAAGAGCTTTTTCCTACAGTTTATTTTCACAGTTCATTAGAATTTAATTTTGAGCTTTGTGCTTTTACCAATGAAGATAGATAGATAGATAGATAGATAGATAGATAGATAGATAGATAGATACTTCCTCATTTGCCCATGAAGACTAAGTACCTCCTAAGGGAATTGTCCTTCCATAAACAACTAGAAAATCAAAGTATCTGAAAAAAACTGCTTCAGACATTGGACAACAGTCAGTGCAGGACTGTGGTCCCTGAGAGCTAGTTTCCAAGCAACAGTACAGGAAAGATGGTCATAGAGCCTGGCAGCCTTTGATTGTTGAGGAGTTGAGTTGAGGAGGCAGAGACTGGAGCACAGGGAGACCAAGGTGCCAGAATTTACAGGGCAGAACACCAGAGAGGAAGGAGTTGTTTGGTGAGCTCTGGAGAGCTCCAAGTGGATATTTGAGTCTTTGGTTACAAACTCGGCACATGTGTGGGTTGGAAAAAGAACCACCAGGAAATAGTAGGCCAGCAATTCTTGGAGTATATACATGGGGCTAGGAGTAGTTCACACCTCTACCAGCCAGAGTGGAGAAACCTCAAAATACACAGGGCATTGGCATTGGATAGAGTCCTCCCAGCTTAAAAGCAAAAAGGATTAAACCGATCTGCATGTAACGTAACTGTATCCCCAAACCAAATTAATATTCCTTAAAGGAATTCAATAAAATCCAGCACTTAGCAACATAAAATTCACATCCTGACATCCAATTAAAAATTACCAGACATTAAAAGAAGCGAGAAGATAGGTTCCATGTCCAGGAGAAAAATCAATCGGTGGAAACACAGACCCAGAAATAACACAGATAATAGACTTAGGACCTTTAAACAGTTATTTAATTATATAAATATGATTAAACATGTAAAAGAGAATATGAATCTGATTAGGAGATAAATGGAAGAGATTAAAAAGATCCTAATGAAATTTCTAAACATAAAAAATACAATATCAAATGAAAATAATGGTAAAATAACAATTAACATTTAAGTGCTTCCTAGGTAGATTATCTCATTTTTCTTCACAACACTCCTATGTGATTGATAGAGACTTTTATTATCTTCTTTGTATGGAAAGTGAAACTGAGATTTTGAAGTTAGATAATTTGTTCTAGGTCACACACCTAATAAGTGAAAAAGTCAATGCCAGTGAAGCCAGAAAGCTGACTAGAGAGAGTATTGTTTTTATAATGTGTTCGCCATCAGATGGTGTGTGAGATGCTTGAAATACAAATGAGTAAATGGCAATACTTGTCCTTAAGGAGCTCACATTCCAGGAGAAGGAACAGAGTAGTTTAGAAATAGTTTCCATAGAGTACAAGTGATTATTAGAGCCACGTGTAAGATTCAGTGATATTACAAGGGAGGGAGTAGTTCTTCCTGCAGAAGTTGGGGAAGGCTGTTAGAAGCAAAGACAGTTGGGATGGATTTTGGAGTAAGTCAAAGCTGTTAAGCAAATGAGTGCATTCTAAAAAGAAAAGGCAAGATTTTTGAAAGTGTGATGACATGAAAGTTCCTTTGGGAAACTCGAAGCTCATTGTGGCTGGTGCTTAGCACATAAGAAGGAAATATCAGTCAGCCCGTAGAAATTTACCAATTTGTGTGTTATTTTCACAAGTGACACTGACAAAAGTATGGAAAATAGAATGGAAAGCAGGTGGTAAAACTGAAGACAAAGACCAGTTAGGCGCCCATTACAATAGAGCAGGAAGTGGCATGGAAATGAAGTGCTATTTAAGGAGCTGGTTTGACAGGACTTGCCCATTGATTGGGTGTGAAGTGTGGGGAGATGAGTCAAGAATGAAGCCAGAATCTCAAGAATTGACAGTTTCATCCCTCCCTTTCTTTTTTCCTTGCTTTTTTTTTTTCCTCTCTCACCTTTTATGTTTTACTCTGAATTCACTGTGGCTTTGTCTCCGTAGTCTAGGTATATTCATTCATTCAACAGACTTTTATGTATCGGTTGCTTTTATGCAGCGAGTGGAAGAGAGAAATTCCTGCTCTCATGGAGCTGTGGTCTAATAATTAGAGATTGGGGGGAAAAAAATCCCTGCTTTTATTAAAGGAGCTCACATTGTAAGAATCGGGGTTTGGCAATGGGTCTCTATGATCGTATGATAAAAACTTACTTTTTTCCAAAAATCCCTAATGTTATAATGGGTGAAGTGATCTCAAGGGAAAATGAAGACAATTTTGGCTGAAATAAAGCTTTTGGTCTGATTTCTCTGTGTAATTGCCTCAGACTTCCACTTGATTTTGCTTGTCATTGATTCTCAACCTCACCACTGAAAACCATTCTGTGCGAATTAACAGTGCTTACTTTAGGAGTGGGGTAACTGTCCTGTTTAAAATATTAAAGAGTATTTGTTACTTTTGTCTTTTGTAAACAAACAAAAACCCTCTCAGGTACCCTCTTCACTCCAGTGGTTTGTTTCCTCTGGCCAGGCTCCCGCCAGCGCTTCTCCCTCCCCTCATTTCCCCCAGAAACCTGATGTGGCCAGTAAACAATTTCTTCGACCCCAAATTCCTGTTTCCTAGCTCTCATTTCACTTAGTCTCCATTTCTAATTTTCTCTTCTTTTTTTTTGTTTTCATTTTTACTTCCTTCATCAGGAGCTTTTCTCCAGGGAGTCCACCGACATTTGATGTCCCCTCAAATTTTTCACCTCACTACCTTCAGTAACTTTAATCTTTGCCTTTCTTTTATTTCCCTCTTTTTTTTTTTTTTTTTTTAATTTCAGTTATTTTGGGCTGTCATACCTGTCACACAAGAATTCCTGGAATGCTTTAGTCACCACTCCTCTCCCACCCAACCCTCCTCTTGCTCCATACATAATACCCTTAGATTGCTACCCTCTCTTTATCCTGTTAGGTCTTAGTTTAAAGGTCAGCTCCTTAAAGGAGCCTTCTCTGTGACTCCCTTTCTCATCTGAATTAGACCCCTTCTTTTTCAAATCATCCTGTAATTTTTAGTCATATCATTTATTACAGTTTCTGACTAAATATTTTTTAGATGACTCTTTACTTAATGTCCATCTCCCTTATTAAATTGTAAGCTTTATGAGGGCAAGAACCTTGTTTGTTATGCCAAATAACTATATTCCTAGCACCTAACATACATAAATGATTTCCTTTGTTATTTAATACGAAGGCTTATCATTTCCCAATCACTGTACAAAGGATACATTGTTCAGTAGATTATATTATCATCTCTTTTATGAGAAAGTAGGGTTGGTTTTGAAAATCTGCTTTATACTAACTTTTCAAATGGTGTAGAAGCCTGGATTTAAAATAATAATAGCTACCACTTAGTGACCACCTACTATGTGCAAGGCACTTGCATGTCTGAACTTCATGTTCAAAGTGCCCCACAAAAAACTGGCCCATTCAAAGCTATATTGAATGATACCTAATGAAAATATTTAGTACCTACTGGTGCTTCTAAACAAGGATTTGAAAGATTTAGATCATGATCTACATACTAACTTACACATTGGTGAGGACCTGACTAGTAGTAACTCCTTTCCTTCTTTTGTATTCTGGATCCAGCCTTTACACTGTGAACGAGATCACAAGCTAGTGGTTAGCTGACTACACATGCCTTGGCTCACAGATATGTTTTCTTTGGCTTACAGTATTAAAAATATATGTTTTTTAAATTAGATGCCAACATTTAACATAAAAATCTCAATTCAGTTTCACTTAAAGAATGGAAAAATCCTCCCAGTACTATGCCCACATTCCAACAGGGAGATAGTTTGCCAGGGCAGAGGTGCAGCTGCTCCCTTCAGACTGGTCATGTGGCCTCAGATTTACCACCATCCCCAGCTGCCGTTTTCCCTCTGCCTGTGTTTCCTGCCTGGCCTCTGGAGGCATCTGAGTTTGCTCCCATTGCTAGAACTTCTTGGTCCATTTATAATCACTTGAAAGGTAGATTACACTTTTGATTCAGAATGAGGAGTCAGAAGCTTATTTTTCAACTAGATCCCCTTTCTCTGTTCTCCTTGTTATCATGATGTCTCAAACATTTTTAGAAATATATGGTGATAGAAGGAGAACTGACTCTGGGTGATAAACACACAATGTGATATATAGATGATGTATTACTGAATTGTACACTTGAAACCTATCTAACTTTACTAACCATTGTCACCCCAATAAAGTTTAACTTAAAAAATTAAATTAAATAAATAAATAAAATTAATTTTTAGAATTACAGGGGACCTTAGAAGTCATCTCGTCTTGAAACTAGATCTAGGAATTTTTAAATATATGTGTATATTTTTCTCTTTATTTTGGTAAAATACACACAACATAAAATTTACCATCCTAACCACTTTTTAAATTGAGAAATCTTTTTTTGGTGGTAAAATGTAAAAAACTTAAAATTTACCATTTTAACCATTTTTAAGTATATAATCCAGTAACATTAACTACATTGACATTGCTGTGCAGCCGTCACCACCATCTACCTCCCTAACTATTTTTTTTCCCCAAACTAAAACATTTTACTCATTAAAAAACAACTCCCATTTCTCCTTCCTCCATCTCCTGATAACCAGTGTTTTGCTTTCTGTCTCTATGTGTTTAACTATTATAAATACCTCATATAAATGAGATCTTACAATATTTGTCCTTTTGTGTATGACTTATTTCACTAAGCATGGCTGAATAATACACAATTCCATTGTGTGTATTTGTCATATTTTGTTTATCCATTCATCTGTCAGTGGACACTTTGGTTGTTTCTACCTTTTGGCTATTGTGAATAACACTGCTATGAACATGGGTGTACAAGTATCTGTTTGAGTCCCTGGCTTTGATTGTTGTGTAAGTGCTTAAGGAGTGGAATTTCTGGATCATAAAATTCTATGTTTAATTTTTCAAGAAATTGCCATACTGGGGCCCGCCAAGCGGCGCGTTGCTTACGAGCTGGCTTGGGACGCCAGTGGCCAGGGTTCAGATCCCACATATGAGGTCCGGTGACACTGCCCTCTACAGCTAAGATGGTGACAACAGCTCCACCTGGAGCTTGGCTGCTGTGAGTCCCCTGGATGGCATAGCTGCAGCCCCTGCTGCAGTGGGCTGCCATAGGCTACAATGAGTGGCCAGCAGCCAGTGTGAGCTGCCAATAGCCGTGGTGAGCGACCATCCAGAGGCTGGCGACTGATCGGCCTCATCCAGGAAGAGCGCAATGATGATACCAACATGGGCCAGTGAAGCAACGTCCTCCACAACTAGACTGAAGAACAAAAAGTCAGCAATTTGTCTTTTCACCTTCCCCGATTCTCCAATAAAATCTTAAAAAAAAAAAAAAATCTTAAAAAAAAAAGAAATTGCCATACTGTTTTCCACAGTGGCTGTACCATTTTACATCTTCAACAGCAATTCGCAAGGGTTCTGATTTCTCCAGATTCTCACCAATACTTGCTATTTCCTGTTTTGATAATAGGCATCCAAATGGGTGTGAAGTAGTATCTCATTGTGGTTTTGATTTGCATTTCCTTAATGACTACTAATGTTGAACATCTTTTCATGTGCTTATTGGCCATTTGTATGTCTTCTTTGGAGAAATGTCTGTGCAAGTCCTTTGCCCATTTTTGTATTACATTGTTTTTTGTTGTTTTTTGAGTTGTAGTTCTTTATATATTCTAGATATGAGTCTCCTATTAGACATATGATTTGCAAATATTTTCTCTCATTCTGTAGGTTGTCTTGCTTTTTTGGTAGTATCCTTTTATACACAAAAGATCTTAATTTTGATGAAGTCCAATTTATGTATTTTTTTAATTTTCTTCTCTGTGCTTTTGGTGTCATATCTATGAAATCAGTGCCAAATCCAACATCATGAAGACATGGGTTGTTTTCATCTGAGTTTTATAGTTTTAGGTCCTAAGTTTAGGTCTTTGATTCACTTTGAGTTAATTTTTGCATAAGGTGTAAGGTAAGGGTCCAACTTCCTTCTTTTGCATGTGGATATCCAGTTTTCCCAGAATCGCTTGTTGAAAGGACTTGTCGAATAGTTCTTTCCCCAATGAATGGCACCCTTGGCACCTTTGTTGAAAATCAATTGAGCATACATGTGAGGGTTTATTTCTGGGCTCTGCACTCTGTTCCATTGGTCTATATGTCTGTCTTTATGCCAGTACCATACTGTTTAATTGCTGTGGCTTTGTATTAAATTTCAAAGTTGAGAAGTTTGAGTTCTCCAACTGTATTCTTTTTTTTCAAGATTGTCCTGACTATTCGGGGCCCCTTATAAATTTAAGGATCGGCTGTTCCATTTCTGTGAAAAAGGCTGTGAGAATCTGGATAAAGATTGAGTTCAATTTGTAGATTGCTTTGGGTATTATTGACATCATAACAAGGTTAAGTCTTCCTATCCATGCACTTAGGATGTCTTTCCATTAATTTAGATTTTCTTTAATTTCATTCAGCAGTGTTTTATAGTTTTTAGTATGTGAGTCTTTCACTTCCTTGGTTAGATTTATCCGTAAGTATTTTATTCTTTTCATGCTATTATAAACAGAGCTGTTCTTAGTTTCCTTTTCACATTTTTCCTATCTACTTTATCGAAATGTAATTGATTTTTGTATATTGATTTTATATCTTGCATCTTTGCAGAATTCATTTATTAGCTGTAACTGTGTGTGTGTGTGTGTGTGTGTGTGTGTGTGTGTGTGTAATCTTTAGGGTTTTCTATGTAGATCATGTCATTTTCAAATAAAGAGTTTTTACCTTTTCCTTTTAAATTTGGATGGTTTTTATTTCTGTTTCTTGCCTCATTCCTGTACTATGTTAAATAGAAGTGAGAAAGGCAGGCATCCTTGTCTTATTCCTGATGTTGAAGGAAAGCTTTCCAGTGTTTGGCTTTAAGATAAAAGTGTACCACAAAAATTGTTATTCACACAGATAAGTAGCTGCAAATACTAATAAATTGGGTTTTTTGTTGTTGTTTTTGTATTTTTTTAATTTTAAGCTGAGCCATCCTGCCACCTGTTGGCTGCTCAGCGGCAGCTCAGCTTGGGCCAGGAATCAAACTGGCAACCCTGTTGCTCAGTCGCACTCTTGAGCGAGCTCTTAACCAACTGAGCCATTCGGCTGGCCCTAAATTCGTTTTTAACATCTTCACATACAGTCACATTTTTTAGTTATATTGATCCAAATATTACATAAATGAGTGATACTAAATTTTTGTGTCAAAGCTGAGTTACTGACATACTTGTCACATTTCTAGCTGATGAATAATGAGTTTGGAGAAATCAATGAATGATTTTCTCAGCTAGTTTAAAAACTTTATTGTTTGAAGAAAAATAAATATATCTTATAACTTATATATGATTTGTTCAATGGTGTTATTTCTTTTTTTTTTTTTTTTGGAGGGCAGTGTCACTGGCCCTCAGATGTGGGACCCGAACCTGGGCCGCTGGCTCCCCAGGCCAGCGCCTAACCACCGCGCCCTGGTGTTATTTCTTAAAAAGATCTGACACCTCAGAGGTTGATAGGATTGAATTGTGTCTCCCAAAATTCGTATGTTAAAATCCTAACTCCCAGTGTGACTGTATTTTGAGGTAGGGTCTATAAGGATGCAATTAAGGTTAAGAAGAGACCCTAGACAGCCTGCCTCTCTCTCCACCATGTGAGGACACAGTGAGAAGGCGGCCGTTCCTTTACCCACAATTTAAGTACAGAAAAATTAATTTTGTTTTGCATGTTGAGTCCAAATTCTGTTTTGATTCATCACTAACATTTTATCTGAGGCCGTCTGTGGCAATATTGTAAGCCTAAATTGAGCTATTCAATTTATCTAAAACATCAGTAAGATTTCCAAGTTAATGAAACTATATTTAATGGATTTACTTAAGGTAGACATATTAGTAATTTCTTATTTTATTTGACTATTGTTCTGACAGCTGCCTTATGTCCGCCTTTAGTATAAAAAAAATACTTTCTGATATTGCTACTGATATCTCTGCAAATAACTCTGAAAGGTCTGCAGTTTAAAAGCCTCCTCTTAATAATATCAACAGCCTGTATCAATTTGTATAACATTATCCAATCAAGTTTTGAAAAATGTGTGTATAATTTTAACTGCTAGTTCTTTTTTTTTTTTTTTTTTTTTTTAAAGATTTTACTGGGGAACTGGTGGAGGGGAACAGCGCTGGGGAATCGGGGAAGGGGAACAGACAAGTCGCCGTCTTCTTGCTCTCCAGTCTAGCCGCGGAGGATGTTGCCCCACTGTTGGCATCGTCACTGCGCTCCTCCCGGACGAGGCAGATCGGTCGCCGGCCTCTGGATGTCGCTCATCGCGGCCATCGGCAGCTCACGCTTGGCTGCCAGCCGCTCACGCTGGCTGCGGGCCACTCACTGCAGCCTATGGCAGCCCACTGCAGCAGGGGCTGCAGCCCACACCATCACCGGGGCTCGCACAGCCCAGCTCCAGGTGGAGCTGCCGCTAGCTGCAGAGGGCAGCGTCACTGGCCCCCACGCGGGACCCGAACCGGGGCCGCCGGCACCCCAAAACCAGCGCTCAACCGATGCGCCACTCGGCCGGCCCCTTAACTGCTAGTTCTTATATCCACAACATCTGACGACATTTTAAGCCTGTGTCTTTACATGATCCACTACTCCATACGTTTTTCCTGCCATTGGGTTTCCAGCTCTGGTACAAAAGCAACTACATTGTTACCACTTGATTTGTTTGTATCTTAACACCTAAGACTTCTATTTTATAATTATCAAGCATTTTCTAAAGTAATAACTCTATTTGGTTCCCTAACCACATCATAGAGAAACAACTAAAAGGAGAGTTTGATAACATCTGTACTCACACCCAGTAGAGTTTAAAGATGTTATGTAACCTCAGTCTTTCTGCCACTATAATCCTGGATTAAAAAGAAAAGAAAAAGACCAGCAGATAAAAAGCTTCCTAATCAGTGACACATTTACCATTTCAAATATATATATATATATTTGTGGAGCAGGAGAGACTCCACAAAGAGTTAACCTGGGAGCACAGGTTGACAGTGTCACTATATTAAAATTTACTGTGTAACATATGAGTATTTCAGTGTGCATTTTCTTACAGATTTTAAGTAAAAGTATGTTTTTAATAAGAAAAGTATTAAAATTATACATTTATAAAGCCTTACAAATGCCTGTGAAAAATTGTAGACTTCTGGTTTGAAAACTACTGATGTACTTAAGCCCTTCAGTTTTCTAGACACCGTGTAAAACGGAAGCCCCAGGTCACCCAGCTAGTCAGTGAATTCACGTCTTCTGACTCTCAGTCAAGTGCTCTTGCTATTAAAGTCAAGTGCTCTTGTCCTTATACTAAATGAACATAAATATCACAAACACATCTCTGTGATCAATGTATAATTTCCTAGTTCAAAATGTAATCAAAGTAGCTAAAGCAGAAAAATGTATTGTAATTGTGATTTTATATCTTCTTTCATTGTTTCACAGATGGAAGAAAGGTAGCTACAGTTCTTTAATTTTTTTTCAAATTCTTTAATTTTTAGTTCCATTTTATCTGTCTTCAAGAGAAAAAGTAAAATTATTCCATCTTTTAAAATTTTAAAATCATGATTATTACTGAGGGGAATATAGTAGTTGTTTTACTGCATAGTTCATGCATTGAAGGACATAATATGCAGAATTTGAAAGTTCTTAGAAAATACAACCAAGGGGTTTTTGGTTTTGGTTTTGGTTTTGGTTTTTTAATTTTATTGTTTTTACTCCATGTTTTTTGTAAAGATTTTATTAGGGAATTAGGGGAGGGGAACAGACAAGTTGCTGTCCTTTTGTTCTTTGGTCTAGTTATGGAGGACATTGCTTCACTGGCCCATGTTGGTATCATCATTGTTCTCTTCATGGGTGAGGCAGTCAGTCGCCGGCCACTGGACGGCTGCTCACAGCTGCTCTTGGCAGCTCACACTGGCTGCCGGCAGCTCACTCTGGCTGCCAGCCACTCACAGTAGCTCACAGCAGCCCACTGCATCCCCACTGCAGCCTATACTGTCGCCAGTGACTCACAGCAGCCCAGCTCCAGGTGGAGCTGTTGTTCACCATCTTAGCTGTAGAGGGTGCAGCGTCACTGGCCCTTATGTGGGATCTGAACTGGGGCCCTGCTGCTCAGAGCTGGCGCACCCAAGCCAACTCTTAACCAATGCGCCACACAGGCGGCCTGGTTTTTGTTTTGTTTTTTAAAGATTTTTATTAAAATACAGCTAACATACAATATTATATTAGCTTCAAATATACACCATAGTTACTTAACATTTATATACCTAAAGAAGTGATCACCATGATAAGTCTAGCAACCATCCGTATCATGCTATTACAATATTATTGACTATATTCCCTATGCTTATATTACATCCCTAAGACTTATTTGTTTTATACTTGGAAATTTGAACCTCTTATTCCCCTTTACCTTTCCCCTCTTTTTAAATTTTTCAATTACAGTTGGCACTCATAATTATTTTATATTAATTTCAGATATACAACACAGCGGTTAGACATTTATATAATTTAAGAAGTGATCCCCCTGACCAGTCTAGTACCTACCTGGCACTATACATAGTTATTACCATATTATTGTCTATGTTCCCTATGCTTTACTTTATACCCCCATGACTATTTTGTAACTACCAATTTGTACTTCTTAATGCCTTCACTTTTTTCACCCTGTCCCCCAAACCATCTCCCATCTATCACCCCAATAAATCTAGTACCCATCTGACACCATACATAGTTATTACAATATTGACTCTATTCCTTATGCTATACTCGACATCCCTATGACTACTTTGTAACAACCAATTTGTACTTCTTAATCCTTTCCCCTTTTTTCACCTACACTCTCAATTTCTTCTAGTCTGGCAACCATAAAAATATTCTCTGTTTTGGGCCGGCCGAGTGGCGCGGTGGTTAAGCGCTGGCCTAGGAAGCCAGCGGCCCCGGTTCGGTCCCACATGCGAGGGCCAGTGATACTGACCTCAAAAAACAAAACAAAACAAAACAAAACAAAACAAAACAAAACAAAACAAAACAAAATATTCTCTGTTTTTATGAGTTCATTTCTATTTTGTTTGTTGGTTTATTTTGTTCTTTAGATTCCACATATAAACAAAATCACATGGCATCTTTCTTTCTCTGTCTGACGCTCCACTCAGCACAGTGTCTTCCAGCTCCATCCATGCCACCGCAGATGACACGAACCCATTCCCTTCCATGGCCGAGCAATATTCCATTGTATATATGCATTGTATGTACCACCTACTCTATCTATTCATCCATAGACAGACACCATCTTGGCCATTGTAAACAATGCTGCAATGAACACATGGAGGCACATGTTCCCCTCGAAGTAGCGTTTTTGGTTTCTTTGGATAAATACCCAGAAATGGGATTACTTCTTTGTCTCTTGTTATAGTCTTTATTTTAAAGTCTATTTCGTCCTATATAAGTATTGCTACCCCAGTTTTGTTTGTTTTTTTATTCCATTTTCATGAAATATCTTTCCATTCCTTTACTTTCAATCTGTATGTGTGAGTCTCCATCTGAAGTTAGTCTCTTTGTAGGCAGCATATGTTAGGGTCTTGTTTTCTTATCCATTCAGCCACCCTAACTTTTGATTGGAGCATTTAATCCATTTACATTTAAGGTAATTATTGATACATATTGTCATTTTATTATTCATATTTTTTATTTTTTTTTTTTCCTGTCTTAAATCCCTCTAACATTCCTGTAATGCTGGTTTGGTGGTGATGAACTCCTTTAGCTTTTTCTTGTCTGGGAAGCTCTTTATCTGTTCTTCAATTCTGAGTGATAGCTTTGTTGTGTACAGTGATCTTGGTTGTAGGTCCAAGGGTTTGTTTTTTTTAAAAGTTAGTTTGAAGTGAGACTTTATCATGATATGTTATTAAGCCTATTCTCTAAAGTAGGTTTACTGGGAAATGGAATGGTATCTCTTAGGCTTCAAAAATCTCTTGCTCTCATGGTTCTCTTAGAAACTAAAGTAAATGACTAAATTAAAGTTTACACACCCGTGAGTCAAAATAAAACCACCTTAGGTTAAAGATGTCAATTTAATAAACCGTACTCAAATTTGGTTGTTTTGGTGGATTTTAAGCTGGAAGTATATAAAAGCAAGTATAAGTAGTGTTGAAAATTTAATCTTTTCCAGTTTTATTTTGCTTGGCATCCCCTGTCATTCCCACTGCCACCACCTGACCCTAATTTAGAACTCTAATTAAACACATCAGAAAAGTTGTCAAAAAGACAAATTCCTTGATCCCTTCTCCAACCTACTGAATCAGAGTCAGCAAGGGAGGGACCTGGAAATTTATTTTTTAGCAAGCATTTCAGGTGATTCTTATTATCGCCCAAATGTGGGAAACATTGAATAACTTAACTTTTTTTCTTTGCTCCAGCCCTTGCTTCATCAGCAGTTTTCAACCCTGGTTGCATATCAGGTTCACTTAGGGATCTTTCAAAGATATTAATGCCCAGACTAGTGAATCAGACTATTTAATCAAACCAGTTTAATCAGAATCTTTTGGGTTGAGGCCTACTCATTTTTTTAAACGTTTTTGGTAAAAAAAAAAAAAAAAATTTATTTCAGTATAACATATGTAGAGAAATGTGCAAAATAATAATTCAACAGCTGGATTTCTACAAAAGAAACATACTCATGTAATGTCCATCCAGATGAAGATAGAGAACGCCACTAGCACCCCAGACGCTCCTCCCAGGCCCCCCTCTCGAATAACCATAATCTAACCTTTATCTCTGTAAACTAGACGTGCCTGATTTTGAACTTTTTGTAGCCTGAACCACAGAGCATGGACTCTTCAAAGTTGGGCTTCTTTTGCTTGACATCACATTTCTGGTTTGTTGCTGGGTTTAGCTACAGTTCGGTTTTTTTTTCATTGTTGTACAGAATTCTATTTTATGTGTAAACCACAGTTATGTATTCTACAGTAGGTGGCACTTGGGTTGCTTTCAGTTTGGGGCTACTACAAACAAGGTTACTATAAAAATACTTTTGGGGCCGGCCGAGTGGCGCACTGGTTAAGCGCTGGTTTTGGGATGCCAGCGGCCCCGGTTCGGATCCCACATGAGGGCCAGTGACACTGCCCTCTACAGCTAACAACGGCTCCACCTGGAGCTGGGCTGTGCGAGCCCCGGTGATGGTGTGGGCTGCAGCCCCTGCTGCAGTGGGCTGCCATAGGCTGCAGTGAGTGGCCCACAGCCAGCATGAGCGGCTGGCAGCCAAGCGTGAGCTGCCAGTAGCCGCGATGAGCGACATCCAGAGGCCAGCGACCGATCTGCCTCGTCCGGGAAGAGCGCAATGACGATACCAACGTGAAGCAACATCCTCCGCAACTAAAACTGAAGAACAAGAAGACGGCAGCTTGTCTGTTCCCCTTCCCTGATTCCCCAACGCTGTTCCCCTCCACCAATTCCCAATAAAATCTTTAAAAAAAAAAAAAATACTTTTGTATGTCTCTTGGTGTATAGATTTCTGTTAGCTGTGGATTTCTGTTTCTGTTTCTTGTCACCCCTGCCTAGAACATCAGTACTTCTATATTGCCTGCTAATGAAGTAGGAATTCCATTACCTTATATTTTAGGCCACTCACATTCTGACCCCAGCTTTTGCAGCCCCTACTTTCCTACTTATAAGAGTGGAATTGCTGGGAATGAGTAATATATATTCAGCTTTAGTACATACACCCAGATTTGCAAAGTGATTCTTGTTTAACTGCAGTTTATGAGAGTTCCTATTGATCTGCAACTTTTTCTGGGGCCCACACATTTGAAAACCCTGAAGGTGATTCCGATACACACTGAAGCTTGAGAACTACTACTGCATGACCTTTTATAAATATAATCCGTGAAGCACAGGCCTGGGCTTGTCACCCCTGCCTAGAGCATCAGTGCTTCTATATTGCCTGCTAATGAAGTAGGAATTCCATTACCTTATATTTTAGGCCACTCACGATCTGACCCTAGCCTTTGCAGCCCCTGCTCTCCTACTTATAACCTACATTCTCACCACACAAAGACACTCACGTCCCCCCAGAGGCTCCTTAAGCTTTTCCCCTTGCACACCTTTGTTTCTGCTTTTCTGTCTGTGTAGAGCTTTCTCACCTCCCTGCCCATCCTCAAGTAGACCCAGCTCAAGGACTACATCTTCTGCAAGTCCTTGGGATTCTCATCTCCTCCCCTCTTAGCCCTCCCTTACTTCCATTCAAAAGTGATCTCCCTCTGGGCTGGCTGAGTGGTCCATTGGTTAAGAGCTGGCTTGGGATGCCCACGGCCCTGGTTCGGATCCCACATATGAGGGCCAGTGACACTGCCCTCTACAGCTAAGAGGGTGAACAACAGCTCCACCTGGAGGTGGGCTGCTATGAGTCCCCTGGGACAGCATAGCTGCAGCCCCTGCTGCAGTGGGCTGCCATAGGCTACAGGGAGTGGCTGGCAGCCAGCGTGAGCGGCTTGTGAGCTGCCAAGAGCCACTGTGAGTGGCCGTCTAGAGGCCGACAACCGATCTGCTTTACCCGAGAAGAGCACAGTAATGATACCAACATGAGCCACTGAAGCAATGTCCTCCACAACTATACGGAAGAACAAAAGGACAGCAACTGGTCTGTTCCCCTTCCCTGGTTCCCCAACGCTGTGCACCTCCCCCAATTCCCCAATAAAACCTTAAAAAAAAAAAAAAGTGATCTCTCTCGACACTTATTTATCATACCTTATGCTTAGTTACCAGCAAACCTATAATCTCTTTACTAAGATATCACATGGGGTAAGAATTAATCCATTTTTATGACTTTCCTGCCTCCCATATAGATTGTAAATTTGTACTGTCAAGCTCCATGGGAAGCTCTAAAGAGACAGACATTAGAGGGAAGTGGCCCCAGGTTCAGTGCATATTGCTATGTGACCATGGCCAAGTTACTGTTTCCAGGCCTTACTTTTCTCACCTGGAATATGGATTGTACACTGCTTCAGTGTTGTAAAAACTAAATGAAATAGTGGACTAAAGCATTTAGTAATTTCGGCATATAATATCTGCTCCATCAATGCCAGTTGCTTTTGTCATTGTTGAATCACTGTCCTCTCCTTGCGGCCTGCAACGGCATATTTTCTCTCTGAGTCTCCACTCATGCCTCTGCTTATTCATATTTTTGAACAAGTAAGTGGTGGGTGAATAAGTCAATAAATGCCTGCTGGATGATCGAATGGGCCATGCTTATTTATAGTCCATTTCCAATAAGTTCAGCCTGTCTTAGAAGGAGCAGTTGAAATTTCAGCCTAACTATCAGATACCGACAGAAAGTAGGGCTTTTACTAGAAACTTTAAAAACTATATTTAAAAGGCCAAATCCCCAGTTTAACCATACAACAGCTGCTCTCCTTCTGCTGCCAGGAAATAGGGAAAACCCTCCAAGAGCTATTTGCTGTTTGTTTGTTCGTCTCCTAATAAACATGCCGTGACTTGGGGAGAGCACACACTTCCCCTGCAGGCAAGCGTGGGTTTGGGAAGTTGCATGTAGCAGCAATAGGAAGAAATCCCCCCACTGCGTGGGCGAGGTTCTTACAGGGTCTCAGCTAAGCCTATTTGCACTTTTGCTGAGTTATTTACTAAGATGAAGGGACTGGGTGTGGCAGGTCTGAGATTCCTCCTGGGAAGTCACTTCAAGAATCTTCTTAGTTTCCTTGCCCTTCATCTTTGTTCTCTGGCTTTGGTGCGAGGGTGCAGTCAAGTCGCACCCAGTTGGCTGCTATTCCCAGCCCTGAATTCTTTGAAGCCGGCTGTTGCAGCCAAGGATCCCCTACCCTGTTCTTTTCCTCTTGCCCTGATTTAAAAAACAGTTCTGGAAACTCTCATCTGGCATGGAGATTGATGAGAAGGAACTCTGTGGTTTGCAAGCTGTTTTTCTAGATACATGGGAACAAAAAGAACCTTCAGAGCTTTAAATTATCATTTCTCAAAAACCCAATATTGATGGATTTTACATGAACAAATTATACAAAGTAGGCTCTGCCATCACCACTATCATTTAAAAGTATTTTAGTGCTGAGAGGCTGTGCAAATGAGAGGAAACTGTTACCAGAGAACATTTATCACTACCTCTGTCACTTGGAGGAGGAATGTAAGGATGTATTAGCTGATTGAAACTTCAGGAAAGATGTGTAACGAAACCTACAAAGATTAATGGGTAGTCCACAGAAATGTTTACCAGATGACCAGTATCTTTTAAAATATGAGCAAACAAATTAATTTAACCACGTAATCACAATGGGTCTGATGAAAAAAGAATTGGTAGTCTGAAAAATACATAATTCCAGTGTTCAAAACCTTATTTGTCATGCTAATTGGCCAATAATGCCTTGGAAGCATGTATCTACTTTTAAAATAAAATTAAATTCAGGAAGCAACGATGAACAAGGAAGTGATACAATTCTAGGCAGACACTTAAAATCTCCATTTATTTTCTCAGTTGCAGAACAGCATGATGGTATAATACCATCTGTATAAAATTATATATTTTTATGTCAGTATAGGTTTATATGCATACAAATATGTTTGTAAAGAGGTTTACCAAACTGTTGTTAGTGGATTTTCTCTCAGTGCTGGGATTTTACTTTTTTCTTCACACTATTCTATATTGTTTGAGTTTTTAAATAATGACCATGTAACAGTTTTAGAATTACAATAAAAACAAAGCTATTTTTATTTTGAAATTTTGTTTTTATTTTTAGAGCATCTGCTATGTGCCCAAAATGGTACTAGGAGTTCTGAGATAAAGAAAAGAAGGCTATGGCCTGGCCACAATCCAGTTGGGAAGACAGAGGGTGGCATAGTGTAGAGTTTAATCAGGTGACAAGATATGTCATGTCATTCAAAGAAGTGCTGCAGGCCACCAGGAAGAGGAGAGGTGATATGATATGGAAGCTGTCATTGAGGAGAGGAAGCTTGGGTTGGATCTTGAAAGATGGGCAGAATTTGGTTAAAAGGAAGGAAAACGGCATTTTAGACAACTTCAGCCCTGAGGGGATAATAATAATAAGTGTTTGAACAGAGAGCATGGACACCAGCTTATCTAGAGTAATAAGCAACTATGATTTGTGGTAGAGAAATTTGCTTTATTGCCAAGTTTATTCCATAAGATATCTTTGATATATTGCTAACTATATTTTAGTATACTTGAGCATTTTAACCTTTTAAACAGTAGATCCTAGAAAAATGAATAAAATTATTCTATATCACTCTAAAGTGACATAAAAACTGCTATAAACATTTCATTATTTTAGTATATTGAAAAAGGAAGACTTCAGTAAGCCTGTCACCTGTGTCCATAAGGCTGTTCTCAATTCATCCAGTGGCTTTTTGTATTATCTTTTAATTTGTGATTAATATGTTCTTACACCTTTCTTTTTCTATTAAAAAATTAAAAAGTGGAGGAAAAACTGATAGTTGCTAGTTGGGAGGGGATTGGGGATGAGGGAGAAGGGGAAGGGATTAGACAGCATAAATAGGTAACTGCAATATTGCCACAGGGATATGAAAGACAGTTCGGGCAGGGGCCTGCCGAATGGCACGGTGGTTAAGCTCTGGCTTAGGAAGCCAGCAGCCCTGGTTCGGGTCCCCCATATGAGGGCCAGTGACAATGCCCTCAAAAAAAAAAAAAAAAAGTGAAAGACAGTTCAGGGAATATAATTAATAATGTTGTAAATATTTTGTGGGGTGTCAGATGGTCACATGTGTTAGGGAGACCACTTCATGGATGGAGTAGAGGCTTGATCACTGCACTGTACACCTGAAGCTGATGTTGTATAGTATTGTATGCCAACTGTAACTGAATATATAGATAGTCACGG
Source organism: Aselliscus stoliczkanus (assembly GCA_033961575.1). Taxonomy (NCBI): domain Eukaryota; kingdom Metazoa; phylum Chordata; class Mammalia; order Chiroptera; family Hipposideridae; genus Aselliscus; species Aselliscus stoliczkanus. The sequence goes on from CM066736.1 coordinate 123,442,973, forward strand.
GATGTGGAGTATACTGTGGAAGGGAGTCAAAGGAATTGTAATAGATATGTATGATATGGGGGGGGAGTGGGGCGGCAAATTGGGCGAAGGGGATTGTCACTTTGAGGGGTAAAAAGTATGACTATTGCACTGTGTTGTACACCTGAAACTAATTTTTAAAAAATGTTTATTTCATAATAAAAGAATTTTTTTAAAAAATCAAAAAGTGGGTCACGAAGGATGGGAGCCAAAGTAAAATAAAATAAAATAAAATAAAATACTCACTTTGGCAACACGTATACTAAAGACATTAAGATTGAGACTTTTCAAGCAATGGAGTCAGGATTCACTTTCATTACTTACTTGGTTAACATGACTACATTAAATATTATAGCCGTAGCTATGTAAACCATGCTGATCATGCAAACAAGTCTTTCTGAGAACCATATATTTGAACTTTTAAATATAAAATGTCAACAGTAAAGCTTTCCTTTTTGAGTTCATGTATTTATTAAGTGCTCTCAGTATTCAAAGCACTGTGCTAGGTGATGAAAGGTGTGCAGAGAATTCATTCATTCATCTTTTCATTCAGTAATATTTGATGAGTGTGTTTTCTGTGCCAGGTATTGTTTTAGGTGCTGGAACTGAAAGATTAAGGAAGATACAGCTGTATTTTTAAGAATCTCATAGTCTTGTTCAGGGGTCAGCAAACTGCGGCTCACGAGCCACATGCTGCTCTTTGGGTACATCCCGTCTCAAAAGTTTGCTGACCACTGGAAGAGGCAATCCTGTCCCTCACAACAATTTAAAAATTATTTGAAAGCCATAAATATTTTTTTACATAATTACCGTTATGTGAATAATATCCCTTACAAATTTTATAAATGAAACTATGATAGTTTTATTTTTATTTTCAATTTTACATCAGAGCCTGCGGCTTGTGAGCCACAGTTTGCTGACCGCTGGCGGCTCTTCCATCTCAAAAGTTTGCCGACCCCTGGTCTAGTTGGAGAGAAAACGGACATGTAAACAGTTACAGAACACTGGTAGAAAGTATCAGGTCAAATATACGTGTTTGTTTGCTCTCTTTATAGAACACTAAAATTATAATGAGGGGGGATATAATGCCAAAAGGACAAAGAGAACAAGAAAAGACAGTAAATGATAGGTGTCAACCAAAATGTAAAAGGTGGACAGCAGAAGGATAAGTAGGAATTGATTCAGCAGAGAAAGCTGATAGCTAACCATTTACAAAAGTGAAAAGTATCTGTTTTTGCCTGATGTCTAGAAAGTTTCAAGAATTGGAGGTGTCAGGTACTCTGAAATCAAGGTTGAAAGGAGAGCTGAAAACAGGAGGATTTTTTTCAAAGTCTTTATTAGGAGCAAATAGATCCCCAGATTCTCTCGCCCACATCAAGCATCAAGGTCACTACCCTTCTTCATCAGTAGAAGATTGGAGAAACTAAACTGGAGGAACTCTTGACTCAAGAATACCAGGCTCAGAGCAGAGGTAAAATGACCTAATGAAAACAGGAGATTAAGCTAATGTCTAAATGCCAAATGTTGACACCTCCTTCCTTCCCCTTTCCTTGCTTAGCTCTCAGAATACTGCCTGCCAAATGGATACCCCTCCCTGGCACAAGTCTGGAATATTTTCTGGAGAAATTGAAGTAGCCCTAGAAAAAGTCCCTACAAATGTGATAGTTAGGAGTTCTACAGTGAAATGACTAGATCTTGGCCTACTGATTGTACAGTGAAGCTCAATGTCAATAAGCTCCATTCATTCAGATAACTAGCTTTTTGGTAATCTGACTCTAAATATGAATGGACATGTTCTAACATGATATTCAGAAAGCCAAGCCAAAACAAACAGGTAGAGGAGGGGAGAACTCAGAAGATGCAGTGACAATCCAAGGAGCAGAAGAAAACTTTAGGAAAGCCATCATATCATGTCATAATATCCTTAGGGAAAAAAAGAGAAGATATTGGATCAATTAAATAAGACTAGCATGCTATAAAAAGAGAGCAAGAAAAACTTTTTGGATATTAAAAATACAATAGCAAATATTAAAAATTCAATATAAGGGCTGAAAAGTAAAGTTGAGAAATTACTCAGAAGAGAGAAAATAAGAGGAAAAAATACAAGAAAATTAGAGGCCCAGTCCAGGAGTATAACATCTAAAAAATTGGACTTCCAGAAAGAGAGAGTAGAAGAACCATAATGCCATCAGGCTTCTCAACAGCAGCATTAGAAGTTAAAAACAATAGAGTAGTGTTTTCAGAATTCTAACGGAAAATTATTTCCAACCTAGAATTCCGTACCAAACCAAACTATCAATCAACTATGAAAGCAAAATATAGATTTTTAGATGGGCAAGAGCTTATACATTTTAATTCCCATATAGCTTTTCTCATGAAACTACTAGATGATATGTTTCATCAAGAAATAGGAGTAAATCTAAGAAAATTAATTAGGGAACCTAGAAACAAGGCGTCCAACACAGGATAGAGGTAAAGAGAGTTTTTAGGGTGATAATGAAGGATAGTCTCAGGACCACTGTGCAGGAGAGCTAGAAAGCAACCAATTCAGATTGGAGCAACAAGACAGTAAGCTCCAGGAGGAATGTCTGCAAGAAAACTAAAAAACAGAACTGATCAGGGCCGGCCAAGTGGTGCATTGGTTAAGAACTGGTTTGGGACACCAGCAGCCCCAGTTCGGATCCCACATATGAGGGCCAGTGACACTGCCCTCTACAGCTAACAACAGCTCCACCTGGAGCTGGGCTGTGTGAGCCCTGACGACGGTATAGGCTGCAGCCCCTGCTGCAGTGGGCTGCCATAGGCTACAGTGAGTGGCCGGCAGCCAGCGTAAGCTGCCAATAGCCGCGGTGAGTGACCATCCAGAGGTGGGCGACCGATATGCCTCATCCGGGAAGAGCGCAATGATGATACTAACATGGGCCAGTGAAGCAACGTCCTCCACAACTAGACTGAAGAACAAAAAGACAGCAACTTGTCTGTTCCCCTTTCCCGATTCCCCAACGCTGTTCTCCTCCCCCAATTCCCCAATAAAATCTTTAAAAAAACCAAAAAAAAAAGCCCAGAACTGATCAAACTATTGTTTTGGAGTATGTTCAGTTGAAGAATTAGAGATTAATACTTCAGTTGGAGAAGTAATGATTAATTAATACTTAGAGACGCCAAGCAAACCAAGAAAGAAGTAATTATTCCCTGAAAAACAAAAGGTTGTCTAAGAAAGAAATGTAATCATAATATATACCTTGTGGCTTGGCTGTGAATGATATTTACATAGTCATAAAAATGTAAATACTGACTATTTTAGACTATAATTGATACTATATTTATATTGGAAAGATGGGGGATGGGAAGTGTGGGTAGGTGGTGAGAAAGATAATTTGTCATCATCAACTAAGACTCCAAAGAGAATGTCTAGATTTTAAAAATCAAGAAATAGCAGCATAAGCATATTATTTAAAAAGTACAAAGTGAAAAACAGAAGACTCAGTGAGTTTGTTAAGTGGAATTGGTTAAAAAAGTCACTAGTGTAGTTTGGTTTGGAGTCAGCTGAGTTTGAAAAGCCAGTGAACCTCTCACATGAACTTGTCCACCAGGGATTCAAGACTGACATACAGACTGGAAGTGAAAATATAGTTAGTAGTTAAATCGTGTGAAAGGATGAGATCACTGAGAATGAAGATGTAGTGAAAGAGCCGGGGATAAGGGCAGAACTTTGGGGAATGCTTGTATTTAAAGGTAAAAGAAGGAAGAAGAGGGAAGAAACAATCTGAATGTGGGAAGAGAAATAGCATAATATGACATTACAGAAGCCAAAGAAGAGTCTCAAGGAAGGGATGGGCAACAGTATCAGTTGTCACAGGTAAAGGATTAAGAAAAGGTGTTTTGAATATATGGTTATTGCAAGATCATCCATCACTTTGAAAAGAGCAGCTTTAGTTGAGTGATGGAAGCAACATTGAAGGGGTTACCAAGTGAATGAATGGGTAGTAAGAAAGAGGAGATAATGAATATAGCACACTCTTCTAAGAAATTTGGCTCTGAAAAACAAAGAGAAAAAAGTAGCTTTTGTGAGTAGACTATGAAAGATTTTTTAGATTAAGGGACCACTTAAACATGTGTTGATAGATAGCAAGGAGTTAATAGACAAGGCAAGATTAAAGATGCAAGTATAAGGTGGATAATTGATAAAAGTCCCAGAGAAACTGAGACAATATGGATTCAAGAGCTCAGATGAAGAGATTAATCCAAGTAAGAGAAGGGAAAGATTTCTTTTCCCTGAGAGAGGGAAGCAAAAGGTGAGGATAAGTGAAGATATTGTGAAATCTTAAGGTATAGAGGAAGAAAATGGAAGGATTAAAAAATCAGATGGCTTCAGTCTTCTCAATAAAATGGGTTATCTGCTTAGAGTTGGAGGTTGGCAACGGGTTAGTTTGGAAATTTGAGAATGGAAAATGTCTGGGGCAGCTGCTATCAGGAATGCAATGCAAAGTTAAAAGGAGATAACTAAGAGGATTACCCAGTAGCCATGAATGCCCAGTTGAGGTTAGATAGTATGAATTTGTAAGAAAGCCAATGAAAATGGCTCTGGACTTCCTCCAAGAATGCTGCATCTCCAAAAGTTGTATTAGTCATCATCTTGGCTAGGGAGGGGTTTCCTCGGAGTGTCTTAGGAGATGTCCCAGGATTCAAAACCTTTAGAACAATGCCTGCCTAAGGAGAGTTAACGCTCAGGAGAACCAAAGCACAGGTTTGCTTGTGCGATATTTCCATCTGTGGGTCATTCAGAGGTCTTGTGGGGAGAGTCATGGACAACAAAACAGAAATAGACTTAAGAGACTGAAGAGAAGCAAAGCAGTTTGGTATCAAAAAGACCTATAGCTGCATAGATATCTAGACACAAATCTAAGGGTGGGAGCATGTTAGAGAACATCTGGATTCAGATAAAAGAAGAGCAGAAGAGAAGTGACATCATTGTGGGATTACACTGTAGACTACCTAGCCAGATGGAAAAAAGAGATAAAGCACTCTTGATGCAGATCACAGAACTGGCCTGAGTCAGGAGAGCATGGTTATAGCGATTTCAAATGTCAAGACAAGCTCCAAGTTGCAGTCAGCCAAAAAGCAGTATACTTGATTAATTCTTTTCTTCCTGTTTATGTTTTTCTGATAATTAAAAAAATACTTATTATAGAAATGTAATAGTACAGAAAAGTATAATGAAGCAGGAAAGCAGTTATCTATAAACCCACTACCAACCTCATTCACCGTTAATATATGTGCTAATTATTTCTAGGGTTTTTTTGTTTTATTTTGTTTTAAAGATTTTATTGGGGAATTTGGGGAGGGGAACAAGGGGAACAGCGTTGGGGAACTGGGGAAGGGGAACAGACAAGTTGCTGTCCTTTTGTTCTTAAGTCTAGTTGCGGAGGACGTTGCTTCACTGGCCCATGTTGGTATCATCATTGAGCTCTTCCCAGGTGAGGCAGATAGGCTGCCAGCCTCTGGATGGTTGCTCATGGCGGCTCTTGGCAGCTCACATGAGCCAGCCGCTCATGCTGACTGCCGGCCACTCACTGTAGCCTATGGCAGCCCACTGCAGCAGGGGCTGCAGCCTACACTGTTGCCAGGGCTCGCGCAGCCCAGCTCCAGGTGGAGCTGTTGTTAGCTGTAGAGGGCAGTGTCACTGGCCCTCATATGTGGGATCTGAACCAGGGCTGCTGGCGTCCCAAGCCAGCTCTTAACCAATGCGCCACTCAGCCGGCCCTGTTTTGTTTTGTTTAGACTTAAACAATAAAAATTTATTTTTTCACAATCTGGAGGCTAGAAGTACATATCAAGGTGTCAGCTGGTTTGGTTTCTCCTGATGCCTCTCTCCTTGGTCTAATATTTTTTATACATTGTTATTTTTACATAGAGATTATGCTGAATATATATTTGTATAACCTGTTTTTTTTAACATAGGAGCTTTTTCTCATATATTTTTCACATATCATACATATATTCATATATATTAGAAAATTTGTAAAAATTTTAAATCTATGATTTACCTTTATGTTATATTCATCTCTCAGGAGAAAATATGAGATAGGAGTTCTAGATATAATTAAGAAACCAATTTCACTATTTACTATTTGCTACCATTATTTACATTTTTTTTTAAAGATTTTTTTTTTTTTTGAGGGCAGTGTCACTGGCCCTCATATGTGGGACCGGAACCAGGGCCGCTGGCTTCCGAAGCCAGCGCTTAACCACCGCGCCATTCGGCCAGCCCTTTAAAGATTTTTATCGAGGAATTGGGGAGGGAACAGTGTTGGGGAATTGGGGAAGGGGAATATTGTGTTTTTCCAGGACCCATCAGCTCCAAGTCAAGTTGTCCTTCAATCTTAGTTGTGGAAGGTGCTAGCTCAGCTCCAAGTCCAGTCTCGACTTTCAATCTAGTTGCGGGGGTGCGTAGTCTGCCATCCCATGCGGGAATCTAACCGGCACCCGTTTTGCACACTGAGCCATCCGGCTGCCCGTCGGCAGCTTGTGGCCGCTCAGCTCGAGGTGCCGTGTTCAATCTTAGTTGCGGGTGGGCACAGCTTACCATCCCATGTGGATGTCGAACTGGCAACCTTGCTGCTAGGAGCATGCGCCCTCACCAGCTCCGCGGGAGCTCAGCTCCTGCACAACTCACTGGCCCATGTGGGAATCTAACCCGTGACTCTGTTGCTCAGAGCTCCCCCTCTTAACCAGCTGAGCCTCTCGGCCAGCCCCCTTTACATTTTTCTGAAGATACCAGTCAATACTATTAGGCAGAGGAAAGAAATGAGAGTTGTAAAACACCTTTTTTTAAATTTTCTTGATTTTTTTTTTTTATTATTAGTGTCAGGTGTACAAAACAACATAGTGATTAGATATTTATACACCTCACAAAGTGATAACCCCCAACAAGTCTACTACCCATCTGATACCATACATAGCTATTATAATACCATTGACTATATTCGCTATGCTGTACTTTGCATTCTCTGACCATATGTATATATAATTTTTTAAGAATTTATTGGGGAATTGAAGGAGGGGAACAGTGTTGGGGAATCGGGGAAGGGGAACAGACAAGTTGCTGTCCTTTTGTTCTTCAGTCTAGTTGTGGAGGACGTCCCTTCACTGGCCCATGTTGGTATTGTGATCATTGCACTCTTCCCGGCTGAGGCAGTCGCTCGCCGGCCATTGGACAACCTCTCATGGTGGCTCACGGCAGCTCACAAAACCACATACCAGCTGCTGGCCAGCCCACTGCAGCCTACACCCGTTGCCAGCAACTCACAGCAACCCAGCTCCAGGTGGAGCTGTTGTTCACCATCTTAGCTGTAGAGGTCACAGCATCACTGGCCCCCATATGGGATCTGAACCATGGCCCTGCTGCTCAGAGCTGGTGTCCCAAGCCAACTCTTAACCAATGCACCACTCGTCCGGCCCTATATATATTTTTTTAATTAGAGTTGATATTCAGTATTATTCTCTATTAGTTTCAGGTGTGCAATGTAGTGGTTAGGCATTTATATAATTTATGAAGTGATCCCCCCAATAAGTTTGGTACCCATCTGATACTATACAAAGTATTATTGACTATATTTCCTATACTGTATTTCACATCCCCATCACTATTTTGTGACTACTAATTTGTACTTCCTAATCCCTTCACCTGTCACCCATCCCCCAACCCTCCTCCTTTCTAGCAACCATCAGTTTGTTCTCTGTATCTATGAGTCTATTTCTGTTTTGTTTGTTCATTTATTCTATTCTTTAGATTCCACATATAAGTGAGATCGTATGGTATTCGTCTTTCTCAGTCTGACTTATTTCACTTAGCATAATACCCTCTAGGTTCATCCATATTGTTGCAAATGGTAAGATTTCATTCTTTTTTGTGGCAGCATAATACTCCATTGTATATAGAGACATAAAAACTGTAAAGCCCAAGATAATCATACTGAAATCCATTATAAACACAAAAATTCAGCAAGATGATTGGTCAAAATGTACTAAAACCAATAATATATTTAAAAAACAATTGCCTTTATACGTTCAAATAAGAAGAAAAGTCCCTTTTTATAATAGTAAAAGAAGGTAAAAAAAAAAAATCCTAGGAATAAATCTAACAATAATTCGCAAGCACCATATGAAAAAAGCTTTGAAACACTTCTGAAGAACCTGAAAGAAGACTTAGACATATGGAAAGGCATACTATGTTCTTCGAAAGGAAGACTTAAAAATCATAAAGCTGTCAGTACTCCCTAATTTATCTATAATTAGCGTGATCTCAGTAAAAAATACCAACAGGATTTCATTTTGTTTGTTTGCTTATTTTATTGAGACAAGATGATTGTAAAGCTTACACCAAAAAATTAAATTGAGTAGAATAACCAGGAGTATTCTGAGAAAGAACAGAAACAATGGGGCACTAGCTCTACTAGATATTAGAATTCATTATAAGAATGTAGTAATTCTACCAATAATAGGTAACACAAAACACTTACTATGTGCCAGGCACGTTCAAAGCACTTTAGATATAATAATTCATTTAATCCTCACAACAGCCCACTGAGATTGACTTGCTCAAACGCAGAGCCAATAAGTGGCAGAGGTTGAATTTAAATCCAGGTGCTCTGGCTCTAGTGTACCTTCATCACCAGGCTATAGAAACAGTCATTATTAGCACAGGAATAGATAGGTAAAAAGCAGTGGGCCAGAATGAGAAGCCCACAGTTTGCCCAAGATATGAAAATGGAGTTAACCTATGTTGGGAGAGGGAGGGAGGGCATTTTAAATCCATGAGCACAACTGGTAGCCATCTTTAAAAAAAAAAAAAATTGGACTCCTTCCTCACATGTTACATCAAAATAAATTCCAGATGGATCAAAACTTTCAATGTAAAAAATGAAACCATAAACATACTCAAAAGAAACCACAGGAAAATGTTTTTATAATCTCACAGAAAGAAAAGCCTTTCTAAGTATGACTGACAAAAAAAGCCTGGAAGCTATAAAAGAAAAGATTGATATATTTCATTAGATGAAAAAAATGAAAAATCTGCTTGACAAAAATCTCCTATAAATAGGGACAAAAGATTAGCAACAAATGGGAAAATATTTGCAATTTAAAATATATCACATGCACACACAAAATAAAATATATCACAGATGAAGAGCTAATTTTCTTACATACCAAGTTCCTAAAAATTAATAATACAAATACTAAAAACTCAGTAGGAAATTGAGCAAAGGAAATGAACAGATTTTCATTACCTACCTACCCACCAAAACTCCCATACTCATTAGCAATAACACCCTTTTCTCCTACCAACCCACTCCAGCCTTAGGTAACTACTAATCTTTCTGTCTATGGATTTGCCTATTCTGGACATTTCATATAGATAGAATCATAAAATATGTGGGCTTCTGTGTCTGGTTTTTTCACTTAAAACAATGTTTTCGAGGTTCATCCATGATGTAACATATATCCATATCTTATTCCTTTTATATGGTTGAATAATATTTTATGTATGGATTTACCACATTTTGTTTATCCTCTCATCCATTGGTAGACATTTGGGTTGTTTCTACTTTTTGGTTATTTTGAACAATGCTGCTATGAACATGTGCTTCCAGAAGTTCTCTTCCTAGCACTTACCACGCATATAATTGTTTGCTTAAATTCTGTCTTCCTCACTAGACTGTAAGCTCCATGAGAGCACTTATCTGTTTTGCTTACCCTGTGTTCCTAGCATCTAGCCAAGTGCAAAGTATATACAAATGAATATTTACTGAATTGTTTTCAATTCAAGGGAAGAGATGGGGAAAACTAAAATTGTGGCAAAATTCTGAAGACACTATAAAGTCTTCCTGTTTAAAATATTACATCAGAGGGCCAGCCGAGTGGCGCAGTGGTTAAGCGCTGGCTTGGGAAGCCAGCGGCCCCAGTTCGGTCCCACATGTGAGGGCCAGTGACACTGCCCTAAAAAAAAAATAAAATTACATCGGACAGGGGCCAGCCGAGTGGCTCAGTTGGTTAAGCGTTGGCTTAGAGCACGCGCTCTGAGCAATAGGGCCACCGGTTCCATTCCCACATGGGCCAGTGAAAGCTGCACCCAAGCTGAGCTGTTGCTGAGCTGCTAACAGGTGGCAGGATGGCTCAGCTGGTGTAACAAGATTGCCTGTTCAATGGTGGGCTATGCCCACCCACCCACAGCTAAGACTGAACTCGGTACCTTGAGCTGAGCTGCCGCCTGGATGGCTCAGTGGATAGGGCATGTGCTCTTAACAAGACTGCTGGTTCGACTCCTGCAATGGATGGTGGCTTTGCGTACCTGCTACTAAGATTGAACACAGCACCTTGAGCTTAGAGGCCATGAGCTACCGACGGGAAACCAGATGGCAGCTGGCACCCTCCACAATGAAGATTGAAGAACAACAACTTGACTGGTCCCCTTCCCCAATTCCCCAACACTGTTCCGCTCCCCCACTTCCCCAATCTTTAAAAAAAACTATGGGGCCGGCCAAGTGGCGCATTGGTTAAGAGCCGGTTTTGGGATGCCAGTAGCCCCGGTTCGAATCCCACATATGAGGGCCAGTGACACTGCCCTCTACAGCTAACAACAGCTCCACCTGGAGCTGGGCTGCGTGAGCCCCAGCGATGGTGTAGGCTGCAGCCCGGCTGCAATGGGCTGCCGTGGGCTGCAGTGAGTGGTCGGCAGCCAGTGTGAGCGGCCAGCAGCCAGCGTGAGCTGCCAATAGCCGCGGTGAGCGACCATTCAGAGGCCAGCGACCTATCTGCCTCATCTGGAAAGAGCACAATGGCGATACCAACATAAGCCAGTGAAGCAACATCCTCCGCAACTAGACTGAAGAACAAAAGGACAGCAACTTGTCTGTTCCCCTTCCCCGATTCCCCAATAAAATCTTTAAAAAAAACAAAAGACCTAAAAACCTATGAACACGGAAGCTCATATGGTGATACACATAAATGTGCAAACTTCATAAAAAATAAATAAATAAACAAATAAAATGAAATTAATTATTACATCAGAGCAAAAGGAACAGTGAGGCCTTGGTGAATGGTATAATATTAATGAATGAAAGAAAGAAAACAGAGCATTCACCTCCTATTTTGATTTAGCCTTCTGAGCCAAGGAGGATGCTCTTTGGACTGGAAAAAAAGAAAATAAACACTGGTTCCAGAGAATGAAATCAGACATAGCTGAGATCGTAAGAGAACACCTAACTGCTTTACATGAGCTCAGGTTCCTGGACCTAATTTACATTCCAGGGTACTGAGGTCTAGTAGTTGAACACCTGCTGGCAGTCTTTGAGACAGTGTGCATGTCCTGGGGAGGGGCGGGGGTTGAGGGGTGCAAGTTTCAGAAGATTGGCGTCAAGCAAGGAACTAATACTCAGGAGGTCATTTCAGCAGATTGAAGGCTGGTGACCTTGACATTCATCTTGGGTGATAGTCTTCGTCTGTTTATTAAAAAGAATAAATTGTGTGAATATTCAGAAAAGGAAATTGTGATCACCCTAAGGCTGTCCGAGTTCATTGAAAAAGAGGGAGGCAGGGAGAAGAGGGGACAAGGAAGGAAGAGAAGAGAGAAAAGGAAAGGGAAAGAGAAAGAGCCCAGGCCTGGGAGGTAAAGAAGGCCTGATTTCAACCCTAGTTCTTTCACTTCTAAGTAAAATGACATTGGGCAAATTATTTCATCTCTATAAGCCAAATTTCCTTATTGGTAAAATAGAAATAATAAAAGAACCTACTTCATAGGGTAGTCTTAAGAGTTAAATCAAATAATGCGGTTTGTAGAGTGCTTATTTATTTATCGAAATCAGTGATGATTGTGATGGGAGTGATAATGATGAATGAGAGTAATGGGAATAATACTGAAGCAAGAGGAAATGAAATAGTCAATGCAAACCTACTCCCTTTTGAAGGGATTACTAGACTGGTAAATGGGGTGAGAGCTGTATTTAGTATAGCTGTATTTATTGTATTTCTTTATTTTAATTGGATTTCAATAAAACCTTGACATTTCCATGATTTCCTTGAGAACAAGCAGAAGGAATATAGACTGGATGATATATATAACTGAACTGTCATACCTAAATGAGCTAATTAATAGGTTCAGGTCATCTGGAAGTATAATTCTGGACTGTGTTCTTAGCCAATCTTTTTTTTCCTAATCCATTATTGGTATGAGAGCATTGATAGCGAGCTAATCAAAGTTGGGAGAGATAGGTAATAAGCTGGCTGAAAGAAACAGGACCTGAAAAGAGATAGTATAATATAGTGCAACAAATATGGGCATGGTGACAAATATGGGTCTCCCACTACTAGCTGTGTGGCCTTGAGGAAATTACTTAACTACCTGAGCTTTTGTTTCCTCATTTGCATGGAAATAATACCAATTATTCCGTGGTGGTTGTGAGAATAAAAAAGATAATATATATGTACTAGTTATCTATTGTTGTATATGTTACCCCAAAACTTAGAGGTCTAAACAGGACACATTTATTATTTCACAGTTTCTGAGGGTCAGGAAGCCAAGAGCCGCTTCCTTGGGTGGTTCCGGCCCAAGGTCCCTTATAAGGTTGAAATCAAGATTTAGGTTGGGGCTGCAGTCATCTGAAAGCTTGAATAGGCCTGGAAGATCTGCTTCTACGCTCACTCATATTGTTGACAGAAGGCCTCAGCTTTTCACCACATGTTTCTCTGGGGTAGTGGTTTCCCCAGAAAAAGTGTTGAGAAGTGGGGGTGGGGGTGAGGGGGATGGTGGGGGGAACCAAGCAGGAAGCCACGGTGCTTTTTATGACCTAGTCTCTAAAGTTACATACTGTCACTCTCATTATTCTATTCATTAGAAGTCAATCACTAAGTTTAGCCAGTACTCAAGGGGAAGGGAATATGGATCCACCTCTTGAAGGGAGAGGAGTATCATAGAAACCACTGCCACTAAAAAGTACTCAGTACAGTGCTTAGCACACAGTAAGTACTCCCAAAATGACAGTTGTTATTATGCTATCATTAATATACACCTAATACATCTGGTCCTTACTATAAAGCCATTGTGGGTAGGGCAGGAAAAACTCATGGTTTATCAAATTCCTGGAAAATACAGAGAAAGAAGTACCATATATCACTGTATTCATTACATCTGTTTGGTAAACTAAAATAAATGGACTATTTTTATACTGCATATATTGCATCAAAAGCAGTACTAATAAAAATTAAATTTCAGTAACACTGAATAGGCATATCTAAAATGTATGGTCAGCCTGTAAATGCTAGTAACATGGATAATTTGAATACAGTTAATCTAAAAATTGATTTTGTTTGGTTTTGTTAAGAATTTTATGTGTAAATACATATGGGTATTGTTCATCTGAGAATTTGTTGAATTTTAACTGTGTAATATACCAGCTTGTCTTTCTGAGTGTCCTGCTGTCCTTTCCAATTAAAAATGGGCCACAGCTAAGTGTGATGGAGAGGCCCCATCTACAGCAAAGAGACTTGCTAGTTCACACACCTTCCCTGAGGGCCAGGAATAATTTGTGGAGGTGGGGCAATAAATCAACAAACAAAAAGTATTATATCAACAAAGGGCTCAATTAAGCAGGGGAGTTGTTGTTGACAGTAAAAATTTAGAAGCAGGAATTAATGTGACTAAGTCACTGGGTAATCTATTATAGATTTCCTCTGTTTATATATACATTTGTATACATATGGGGTACATAAAGTCCATCATTAGCCTCAATGATGATTGTCTGATGTTCATTGTAAACAAAAACTTAAGAACCCTGGAACCCCAGGTGTACAGAGTAATTCACTGGACCACTTTGGTAAGATCATTAAATTGAAGAAATTGTCACACCTTAAACTGGTTAATTTACTAGTGTTTTGATTTGCATTAAACATTAGACAGATCCCCAGGCTAGTGTCTGACACAGTTGAACTCTCACTATCTATCTCACCAACAGAGCAGTCAAACCTCTAAGATGATCAGAACATAATCACCAGTTTGCACAGTAAGTAAAAATGGTCCCTGAGGAGCCAGTGTTTCGAGTTTATATGTCTTTGTAAGCGAGGCAGAAGTCTCCCAAGAGTTTCACGGGAAGCCGCCTCACTTACAAATCAGTAAACCTCATGTACTGATCCTCAGGTCAGCAGGAGATAAAAAGTAGTGTGTTTGGGGGTGGGGTGGGGGGGCGAGGGGAGAGAAAGCCAAAGTGTTGCTAGCCTTAGCCACACACTGACAATTATAATAAATGTTATCAGAAGAGAGTCCCTCGAGATCTTAACACTGAAGAGAAAAATTCATATTCAAAACAAACAAATGAGAGAAAATCCATAGTAAAAACAAGCAAACAGTATTTTAAAGCCATTTATCATGTAGGGGACAAATAAATGGCTTTATTAATCTTTGTGTTCTTTGATGGTATCTTTCTATTATGGTCCAAGATACATTATGAATAAAGAATATTCGTGATGTTGAACCAGGGTTAATAAGTAAAAGGTAACTTATTTTAATATCACTTTTTAGTAAGCCAAGGAATTTGTTATGCAGTTTAGAGATACTTCTACCCAATATGCTTAAAATAAAAAAAATTTTTTTGACACTGAAGTAAGCTTTATTTATTGACTTATATAGAATGCACATAGAAGGAATCACTAGAGGCCTCTGGAAATACCATATACCGATCCAGTGTCGTGAGGGTCGCACAGCCTGTTCTGTGAATAATAAAATAATTATAATAAGAGCTATCATTTAATGAGTACTTACCACATGTGAGGAACTATATTAAATCTTTACATTCATTATAGTATTACTCTGCAGCCATTTGAGTAAGCATTATTATTACCTCCATTTTAAAGATTTGGAAATTGAGGCATAGCACGTAAATAATTTGCCCAATATTGTTCATATAGTAAGTAGCAGAGCCCAGAATCAAACTGAGCATAAATAAGTACCTCCATCCAAGTTGACTTCCTCAGGCTAAGTGTTTTATGGTGATGAGGCATACCCTATCTGATACTGTACCTTCAACTTATTTTCAAAGGATGAGTAAGGATTCCTGCCTTTATTTCTTATTTATTCATGTGACCCTTTGTTTTCTGTCACCCTGTGGTAGGGCTGAATAATGGCACCCAGAGATACCCCAGTCCTAAGCCCTGGAATCTGTGATTGTTACCTTTTATGGCAAGAACTTTGCAGATATGATTAAGTTAAGGATGTTAAGATGAGATTATCCTAGATTATCCAGGTGGGCCCTCAATGTAGCCGCAAGTGTCCTCATAAGAGGCAGACTATAGGAGGTTTGATGACAGAAGAGGAAAAAGGCAACTTGAGAGTTAGAAGAAGGGGGTGGGGAAAAGTGATGTGATGGGGGTCAAAAGCCAAGGAATGTGGACAGTCTCTAGGAGATGGAGAAGACAAGAAAATGGATTCTCCCCTAGAACCACCAGAAGGAATTAGCCCTGCTGACACCTTGACTCACTTTGGACTAATGGCCTCCAGAACTGTAGGAGAGCAAATTTTATTTGTTTCAAGCCACTAAATTTGTGATACTGCCTTATGGCAGCTATTGGAGTCTAATGCATCACCCCATAGTCCTGACTTCATGGCTTATTTGCTTCATACTTTGTCCTTGTATTTTTTCCTGCACTTTTTTTTTTTTAAAGATTTGTATTGGGAATTTGGGGGAGGGGAACAGCATTGGGGCATCGGGGAAGGGGAACAGACAAGTTGTCCTTTCGTTCTTCAGTCTAGTTGTAGAGGACATTGCTTCACTGGCCCATGTTGGTATTGGGATCATTGTGCTCTTCCCAGGTGAGGCAGATCGGTCACTAGCCATTGGGACAGCTGCTCATGGCAGCTCACGGCTGCTCACCCCGGCTGCCAGCCACTAACGGTAGCTTACAGCAGCCCACTGCAGCCTACGCCATCACCGGCGACTCACAGCAGCCCAGCTCCAGGTTGAGCTGTTGTTCATCATCTTAGCTGTAGATGGCACAGCATCACTGGCCCATGTGGGAACCAAACCGGGGGCCCTGCTGCTTAGAGCTCGTGCTCCCAAGCCAACACTTAAACCAACGAGCCAATCGGCCGGCCCTCCTGCACTTTTTAATTATTTTATTACTTTCCTGAATTCAGCTGTAAAGTATGTGAATAACATATATTAATGAAAAAATGTACAACCTAAGAGAAAGGTTGTGAGAGTTTATTTGAGCCGAACTGATGACAATTGCCAGGAAGTAAAATCTCAATGGATTGAGAAAATGCTCCAGAAAATGGCTGTTTTGCAACTTGTTTTATATATTAGAATCAAAGGAGGAGGGTTGCTTGAAATCAATTGGTGGTAGATTAAGGGGGTGGGAGAAAGCAAAGCGGGGAAATCTGTGGGATTGAATGAAAATTGGAGAGGCGTACTTCTTCTACATTGGTGGGTACAGGATAGTTAATAGTTAGCATTTTATAGCACATAGAGATGGTAATCAGGGGACAAGAACAACAATGAGAGATTCTGTAGTTTCCTGCTCCAGTGTGGTGGGTTGTACACTGGAGGACCCGGAAAAAGGGATTATTCTGACATTCCAAGAGTCTGTTATCGTAGATGCCAAAAGATAAGGTAAAGATTGACCTTTGTCAAGGAAGCTGTAGGCCAAGGATGTGACTACCGGCCATGACCTGCTTTAGTTAGGAATTTTTATGTTCAGACCATCCTATGTGGTTAATTAATTTTTTTTTTTTTAAGATTTTTATTCAGGAATTGGGGGAAGGGAACAGACAAGTTGCTGTCCTTTTGTTCTTTAGTCTAGTTGTGGAGGATGTCATTTCACTGGCCCATGTTGGTATTGTCATTGCGCTCTTCCTGGGTGAGGCAGATCAGTCGCCGGCCTGTGGACGGCCGCTCACTGCGGCTCTTGGCAGCTCACACTGGCTGCCAGCTGCTCATGCTGGCTGCCTGCCACTCACTGTAGCCTATGGCAGCCCACTGCAGCAGGGGCTGCAGCTATGCCATCCAGGGAACTCACAGCAGCCCAGCTACAGGTGGAGCTGTTGTTCACCATCTTAGCTATAGAGAGCAGTGTCACTGGCCCTCATATGTGGGATCCGAACCTGGGCCGCTGGCGTCCCAAGCCAGCTCTTAACCAACGCGCCACTCGGCTGGCCCCTATGTGGTTAATTTTGATCTCTGAGTTTGTAGGGCCTGCCATGCTGGTCTCCCCTGAGTTTGTCATGTTTAGTATGTGACCCCCTTTTCATCCACACATACGATATGTAAAAGCATCACAGCAGATCAAGTTTAAGGAGGAGTGTTTAGAGTTTAGCTAAGTTACTCCATGGTATATTGCTGCCTTAGCATCCATTTTGTTTGGCCTACAGGGACCTTAAACTGACATTAGCCCCCTTGTGCAAGCTCATGCTCTAGATAACAGCCCTCAAGATTACGAGCAAACATAAGTTCCTGCTATGACTTCCCCAGCAGTCTCCCCCTGACTCCCAGGGCCTCTCTGTTTTTCCACCCTTACTCAGAGCCCCACTGTTTCGGTTTGAAATGACCAATCTGGCCTTAGCCCCGGAACCCAAAGCACTCCTCGAGGGATACTGATAAAGGGATATTGCCCCAGGTCCTATTCTCTTTCTGTCACTCTCTCTGTCACTCTGTCACTGTGGCCCCTTCAGGTGTGCTTTATGCCTTCTCAGGACCTGTCAATAAAAACAACCTCCATTTCAGTTTCTTTTGTGATCTGTTGTTGAATGAAGACTCACCACCTGCATCCTGTGCTCCACTTAACAAATGTTAATTTAACACAGTCATAATAAAGAGGTATTTTATTTTGAGAGAATATCCTATTCTATGACTGTCCCATCTCCCAGCCTTTCCTGTGGCTATCAATGGAGAAAGGGAAATGATGGGACTACTGTTGTTAAGTATATAATGAAGGGAAATCTTTACAAGATCAGGGATCAACACATTTACAGAAAAAATGTCCTGTCACGGGCCGGCCGAGTGGCGCATTGGTTAAGAGCGGTTTGCGATGCCAGCAGCCCCAGTTCGGATCCCACATATGAGGGCCTGTGACACTGCCCTCTACAGCTAACAACAGCTCCACCTGGAGTTGGGCTGTGCGAGCCCCGGCAACGGTGTAGGCTGTAGCCCCTGCTTCAGTGGGCTGCCATAGGCTCCAATGAGCAGCCGGCAGCCAGCGTGAGCAGCCAGCAGCCAGCATGAGCTGCCAATAGCCACGATGAGTGACCATCCAGAGGCCGACGACCGATCTGCCTCATCCGGGAAGAGCGCAATGATGATACCAACATGGGCCAGTGAAGCAACGTCCTCCACAACTAGACTGAAGAACAAAAAGACAGCAACTTGTCTGTTCCCTTTCCCCGATTCCCCAATGCTGTTCCCCTCCCCCAATTTCCCAATAAAATCTTAAAAAAAAAAAAAGTTCTGTCACATGAGTCAAACCAATTAATCATCACCCATATCTCTGAAATGCAGTTGGTTTTCCCCATTCCCACCAGCCTTTATTTTAAAATTTTTCAAACCTACAGGCAAGTTGTGAGAGTGATATAAAGGCACCTGTATGCCCTTCACTTAGATTCACCAAATAAGGGGCTGGCCGAGTGGTGCGTTGGTTGGGAGCTGACTTGGGACGCCAGTGACCCCGGTTCGGATCCCACATGTGAGGGCCGGTGACACTGCCCTCAAAAAAAAAAAAAAAAAAAAGAATCACCAAATGCTAACAGTTTGTTACGTTCAGGTAGGTTACTGAAACTAAGTTACAGGAATCATTACCTGATTGATCCCTACATACTTGCCTACGTACTTCACCTCTTTAAGAGTAAAAACGTTCTCCTATTCCCCTGCATACCCCAATGTCATTATCACATTTAAGAAAATCAGTAGTAATTCTATAACATCCTCTAACATCCAGTCCAAGTTATAATTTCCCCAATTGTTCTCAAATATATTTAATAGCTGTTTGTTTTGTGACTCAGGATCAAATCATGGTTTATACAATGTACTTGGTAACGTCTATTTAGTTTCCTTTAATCTGCAACAGAACCCCTCCTATTTTGTTTTTTTTGGTGTGTTTTTTTTTTGTTTGGTTTTTTTTTTTTTTTGAGGGCAGCGACACTGGCCCTCATATTTGGGACCCGAACTGGGGCCGCTGGCTTCCCAAGCCAGTGCCTAACTACTGCGACAGTCGGCTGGCCCCTCCTATTTTGTTTTTCACACATGTTTTTCTGGTATTTTGCCTGACCCTTCCTGACTCACATGTTATCTCCACAGAGCAGGGATTTGGTCCCTTTTGTTCATGGCTGTATCATCAGCATTGAGAATGGTGCCTGGCACATTGTAAGACTTAGTAAATATTTGTTGAATAAATAAATGAGAGAATGAATAAGTAATACGAGTATAATGGGTGTCAGGAAAGGTGATTTAGAGAATGCCACGGGAGGGCTGAGAATCTAATCTGTTGTTTGTGTATGACTCCGTGTTCCAGGCTTGAGCTACAGGCTCATTTTACATATCAATGGGAAAATATAAATAAAAACTGAATGTAAAAAAAAACACCCAAATGGAAAAGTTGGTCAAGAAAAAGAGGCATGATAACATGCACCTTAACAGTAAAACTACTAGAGAATGAAATTGCACATTGGGCAACAAGGTGATAATGACCGTCAAGAAGCTAAATTAGCCTTAGATTAATACAAAAAGAACAGAGGCCATAAGGAGACGGAGATTGTTTTGCTCTATTTATTCTTTCACTCAACAAGTATTTATTGAGTGCCTCCTATATATCAGAAACTATTTTATAGATTCTTGAAGGTCATCTTTTTAAATTAACCATACAATAATACTAGGGAGAGCGTCACAGTTTCATTTTGGAATAGAAGGAAGGTAATGATCACAGAAATAAAACTATTTTGTTATTTGGAAATATTTTCATTTTACTGATTGACATAAAAGTTGTTCCTTTAAAAAAAAAAAGTGCTCCTTTTCAGCTCATCTCTCTAATTAGACAAACAAATTTCTGGGAGGAAATGGCTTACCCATGGCATGACCAAGACAAAGTGCAGTCATCATTGTATCTTTTTCCTAAAAGTATTTTCCCATGATTGTTTAGTTCAGCCTGAAGAGCCTTTTGTGACATTTAAAAATCACTAAGGGAGAAAAAAAGAGACTGAGCTGGGTCAGGTTTTTAAAGGACGTAAGGGTGAGTTTTGTTTCAGTTGCCAGTATTAGACAGGATTTCATCTATGAACTTTGTTCTTTTGTCCAACTCCAGTTTCCACAGGTTTCCGTTTTCCTTTGCTCTCCAGTCAAAAGGAAAAATATTCACATGATTATTAGAAATAGGGGAGTAGTAAATTGTTTGAGACTTGAAACACCCTTTTTTATCTCCCTTCAAAGCTTTAAATGATACTTGCTTCGTTGAAGCTTACAGATCATTAAAAGCAGTCTTGCCAGGGTGATGTAATACATGTCTTAGCTTCCAACAGAAAAAAAAAGAAAAAAAACAATCTCTACAAACTAATCTTTGAGTCATACAGAATTTTTTCTTTTCTGATTTTAGTGTTTTGGGGACATTACAGCACTTTTTCACTGCCTGCCTTTTACAAAACTCCCGTATCTTCCTTGAGCTATAATGAACCTGCTGTCACTTCTGACAACTATAAACTCCTAGTCCTTTTCAAATATGTTATTGTTTACCAATTTTATTCATTGCAGGCAGCTCCTAAGGACTAGTGTTCTAGAAAAAGAAAAATAACACAGTAGAAGAGCAGTGGTCATATGTACATGGAGAATACCATTCCAAACCTGAATTTTTCACATCTTTGTCCAGTTTGACTGTTTTTTAAGCTAAAAACGATTGTACATAGCAACTAAGGATAGCCTACTTCCTGTTACTTCCAGAGAGAAACGTAAGAGGGCCAGACTCAAAAAAGGAAATAACATTTGTTGAGTGCCTACAATGAGGTAGACATGGTGAAAGACACTTTCTAAAATTATAATTCATACACTATCACATTTAATCCTCATCACAATCCACACAGTATTATTGTCTCTATATTGTAGACAAGAAAACTGAGGCTCACAACTAATTTGTTCAAGGCCAATGAGTAGTGGAGTCGAGATTCTAAACTGATTCTGTTGGCTTCAGACTTGTACCTTTTCTACTACCTCTTTCTTCCTATGTCTCTGACCAATCCTTCTCAGTGTCTTTCACAAGTTATTCTTCCTCGGAGTGACCGGTTAGCTCAGTTGGTTAGAGCATGGTGCTGCTTTGTTGTTTTTGTTTGTTTGTTTGTTTTTGTTTTTTTTTTGAGGGCAGTGTCACTGGCCCTCATATGTGGGACCGAACCGGGGACGCTGGCTTCCCAGGCCAGCGATTAACCACTGCGCCACTCGGCCGGCCCTGAGCATGGTGCTGCTAACAGCAAGGTTGCCAGTTTGATCCCTGCATGGGCACTATGAGCTGTGCCCTCCCTAAAAGAGTCAACTATGCTATTGTAGCATGGAAGCAATATGGAACCAATGACCATAGCTGTTCCCCAATTAAAATAAAAAAAGTGGGCCGGCCTAGTGGCACAGTGGTTAAGAGCTGGCTAGCTTGGGACGCCAGCGGCCCCGGTTCGGATCCCACATATGAGGGCCAGTGACACTGCCCTCAAAAAAAAAAAAAAAGTTACTCTTCTTCTGTCCTCGTCTTAAATGTTGGTATTTTCTAAGGTTCCATACTTGGCTCATGACTTTTCTCACTACATACAATTATTGAGCAGTCTCATCCTTTTTGACTTTTCCTACTACCTTAGACAAATGACTTCTAAATCTATACTTCTAGGCCTGAACTTCCTCAGACCCATATATCCAGTGTCCTCATACTTCTCTACTTGTATGTCTGACAGTCACCTTATTTTTAACATATTGGAAACAGAACTCCTCAGCCTTCACCCTTGAATCTGTCTCTCCCCTTGGGTTCGCCATATCAGTTCCCAGAGTTATACTCCATCATTCTAGACTCCTCCACTCCCTTCCCCCACTTGATGCAGTCAGCTAAGAAGTTTTCACTGATTCTACATTCACAATAGTTCTTGAATCCCTGACCTTTCCTCTTGATTCCCATTAGCATTGCCTCAATTCTTACTTGAACCTTTGCAGTCTCTCCCATCCATTTTGCTTCCTTTTAGAGTCATGTGATCTATATACACAGGAAATCTGACTGTGCTGCTATACTTCTTTACTTAAAACTATTTAAATGTACCCCCATCATCAGAATGAAGCTCACGGCTTCCTGTGACCTGATCTCGCCTCCCTGTTCAGCCTCAATTCCAGCAACTCCTTGCCTTAAAAAGCTACTCTTTGGGCCGGCCAAGTGGCGCATTGGTTAAGAGCTGGTTTTGGGAATTCCAGCGGCCCCGGTTCGGATCCCACATATGAGGGCCAGTGATACTGCCCTCCACAGCTAACAACAGCTCCACCTAGAGCTGGGCTGCGAGCCCCCGCGATGGTGTAGGCTGCAGCCCCTGCTGCAGTGGGCTGCCATAGGCTACAGTGAGTGGCCCGCAGCCAGTGTGAGTGGCTGGCAGCCAGCGTCAGCTGCCAATAGCTGCAGTGAGCGACCATCCAGAGGCTGAAGACTGATCTGCTTAATCCAGGAAGAACGCAATGATGATACCAACATGGGCCAGTGAAGCAATGTCCTCCGCAACTAGACTGAAGAACAACAACAACAAGACAGCAACTTGTCTGTTCCCCTCCCCCAATTCCCCAATAAAATCTTTAAAAACCAAACAAATTTAAAAAAAAAAAAAAAAAGCTACTCTTCAATTATAATGAACTCAGATACTGGTAGTTCCCCCCAGCTCACATTTTGTTTTCCATCAGGTTGCCTTGTTTACGCTCCACCCCATCTTTTCCCCGGGATTGACTTCCACTTCAGTACTCATCTCAGCTAACACCTTCTACCTCAGCCCACCAAGTGGGCCAAACCCAGTCTGTATGTCCCTAAGCTGCCCATCATTACATTATCAACATGTTTTGAAATCAGTTGTTTGTCTTCTCCTTTAGACTTTTAAGCACAAAGCCCATGCTCTATTGAGTTTTAGTATCCTAGCATCTAGCCCAATGCTTGGTACAGAGAGGGCTGTTAATAACTGTTTAACCTTCATGAAACAACAGCATGCTATCTCTCAAAAATAGACTCAAAAATAGAGACTCAAACCAGACCCTTTTCTCTGTAAGTTAAATCTGAGAACTGTTAAAACACAAGAACATCAACCACAAAAAAAAAGTGGACGAAGACATGAATAGACTTTTCTCCAAAGAAGATACACAAATGACCAATAAGCCATGAATGAAATGAAAAATGCAATGAAAAGATGCTCAGTATCATTAATTGTTAGAGAAATGTGAATCAAAACTATAGTAAGGGCCGGCCGAATGGCACGGTGGTTAAGAGCTGGCTTGGGAAGCTAGCGACCCCGGTTCGGATCCCACATATGAGGGCCAGTGACATTGCCCTCAAAAAAAAAAAAAAAAAACAATAGTGAGATACCACTTCACACTCATGACGATGACTAATATTGAAAAAATAATAATAACAAGTGTTGGCAAAAATGTGGAGAAACTGGAACCTTCATGCTTTGTTGTTAGGAATGAAAAACAATATGGTGATTCCTCAGAAAATTAAATACAGAATTACAATAGAATGCAGCAATTCCACCTCTGGATATATATCCAAAAGAATTGAAAGCAGGGTCTCAGAAAGATATTTGTACACCCAAGTTTACAGCAGTATTCACAATAACTAAAATATGGAAGCAAAATGTGGAAGTGTCTATCAACAGATTATTGGATAAGCAAACTGTGGTATATACATATAATGGAATATTACTCAGCCTTAAGAAAGGAAGGAAATTCTAACATATGCTTCAACATGGATGAACCTGAAGACGACATGTTGAGTGAAATAAGCCAGTCATAAAGAGACAAATACTATATGATTCCATTTGTATGAAGTACTTAGAGTAGTCAAAATCATAAAGACAAATAGTCAAATGGTGGTTGCTAATGTCCCTGGGAAGGGTGGACTGGGAGGCTTTTGTTTAAAGGGTATAGAGTTTCAGTTCTACAAGATGAAAAGATCTCCGGAGATGGATGGTGGTGATGGTTTCACAACAATGTGAATGTACTTAATTTTTAATACACTGAACTGTATAGTTAAAAATGGTTAAGGTCGTAAATTTTTGCTATATGTATTTTACCACAATAAAAAAATTTGAAAAAAGCAAAAACAAAAGAAAATACAGGACAGAGGAAGAAGTCTAAGGGTTATTAGTAAGCTTCTTGAATTGGCACCACTGTGCCCCAATATAGGCAGCTATCTCTTCATGATCCTACCTTAGGACCCAGGAGTTCCCAGAGAGGCAATCTGGGGTACGACCAGAGAATCTGTAACTTTAATAAGCACCCCAAATAATTCTGGTGAACAGACAAATTTGGGGAACTGCCTAGGATACTTTATAGTAAAGGAATGATTAAAGAGCCCTTTATCTGAATATTTTTAAAAATAAGATTTTTTTTATTGTGGTAAATATACATAAAAAATTTGCCTTTTAAACCATTGATAAGTGTACAATTAAGCGGCATTAAGTACATTCACAATGTTGTGCAACCATCACCACTATCCATTCCCAGAACTTTTCCATCATCTGAAACTGAACTCTGTACGCTGTTAAACAATAACTTTCCATTTCTTCTACCCCACCCCCAGCCTCCCCTGGTAACCTCTGTTTTACTTTCTCTATGAATTTGCCTACTCTAGGTACCTCATAACTGTGGACAGATAATTGATTTTTAAAGAAAATTTAATTGTTTTCTTTTTTTTTTTTTTTTTTTTTTAAAGATTTTATTGGGGAATTGGTGGAGGGGAACAGCGTTGGGGAATCGGGGAAGGGGAACAGACAAGTTGCTGTCTTCTTGTTCTTCAGTTTTAGTTGCGGAGGATGTTGCTTCACTGTTGGTATCGTCATTGCGCTCTTCCCGGATGAGGCAGATCGGTCGCTGGCCTCTGGATGTCGCTCATCGCGGCTATTGGCAGCTCACGCTTGGCTGCCAGCCGCTCACGCTGGCTGCGGGCCACTCACTGCAGCCTATGGCAGCCCACTGCAGCAGGGGCTGCAGCCCACACCATCACCGGGGCTCGCACAGCCCAGCTCCAGGTGGAGCTGTTGTTAGCTGTAGAGGGCAGTGTCACTGGCCCTCATGCGGGATCCGAACCGGGGCCGCTGGCATCCCAAAACCAGCGCTTAACCTATGCGCCACTCGGCCGGCCCTAATTGTTTTCTTATCTGGAGGCATGAGTCTGGGTGAAGGGGAGCAAACATTAATTGGGCGCCTTGACATAACAAGCCAAGGTCACATTCAGATTTACTGGGCTTATCTCAAGCAATAGAAAATTGTACTTATAAACTTTGGTTTCATGTAATCATAAAGATTCCTATTATCCTAATTATTTTTATCATGACCTATGTGTTCATTATAAAGTCTATTCATTCAGAATAGTTACTGATTAGTTGGTGATACTCAATCTAATTTTCTCATAAAAATTAATAAGCATCTTTTTTTGTATTTGCAAAAGCTATCTTTATTTTTTCAATTTTTTATTTTTCAATTACAGCTGACATGCAATATTATATTAGCTTCAGGTGTTCAACATAGTGATTAGACATGTATATAACTTACAAAGTGATTACCCTGATAAGTCTAGTACCCATCTGACCCCAAACATAGTTATTACCGTATCATTGACTATATTCCCTATGCTGTACTTTAGATCCCCTTGACAGTTTTTATAACTGGCAAATTAAACACAATAAACATTCTTTTTAAAATCTCTTCTCAGTTATATCATTCTAAGTTTCTTCTGCAGTATCAAGGCCTAGCAGAAAAAAATAAGGAGGAGGTCAGGCGGCCGGTTAGCTCAGGTGGTTAGAGCGCAGGTTCATAACACTAAGGTTGCCGGTTCGATCCCCACATGGGCCAGTGAGCTGCACTCTCCACAACTAGATTGAAACGACTACTTGACTTGGAGCTGATGGGTCCTGGAAAAAACACACTGTTTCCCGGTGAAGTAAATAAATAAATAAAGAGAAGATTATTAAAATGGTTCCTAAATTCAAAAACTGAGGAATTACGGCTTCATACTTTCTTTATATAAAAGGCATCTACTTCAAGCCTTGAAGCAGACTTGAAATTTCAAATCATCCTGTCCACAATATTTAATTGTTGACTTCAGGCCTTTCGGCTTCTTCTAGATGCCCCAGTGAGGCAAGGAACCTCTTCAGTGCCTAGCATCCTGCTCTGGCGAGGAAGTCTCTCCATCTAGAGCAGGACTTCAGACATCTATGCTGAGGCCCAGGAAAGACCCACCACTTGGAATATAGAGCAAAGAAAATGATCTATTTTAATTATATTCCTCAAACTTTTGAGGCCAACTATCTGTGACATACTCACCACCTTTACACCTGACAGTATAAGTCTGACCCATCAGTAACATAGTATGCAGCACCTAATTATGTGTTTTGTACAAAACTATGGAAAAAATAGTGCTACCTGTTACTTACTAAACCTTGCATTGTAAAATTGGTTTTGGTATCCATTCCCCTGAGGTTGGACCACTGTATCATGATAAGCCATTGGTCTTCTCTATCTTCCTACCCATTCAAATATTCTAGCTTCTAATTCTCAGACCTCTAAGGCTCTTCTGATGACGTACATCAAGCACTGGTTGAAGTTGACCCTGGATTCTATAACTCACTTTGTCACAGACCTCCTTTGTAACTGAACGAATTACAATACTTATCTGCAACACTTCTCACACCACTGTTCTTTAAGCATAAAACCAGGAGGATAATACCACCCTATAAAAAAGGACTCGTGGGTCAGTGGGTCTGTTTCCTTACTTATATCTGGATGGGGAAATGCCTTCTTATTCTTTCTTCTGAATTCTCCCTTTTGGTTCCTGGCCCAGATGAAGAACTGCTCTTCTTGGCAGCATCCATGGCTGCCGGAGGAACTTGACTGCACTGCCTTTGAAGTGGTGAAGCACAGCCTTTACCGGCAGCCAGCGTGCTTGGAGGATCTGGCACCCTAGAGAATCCCAGCAGTCTCCACCCACACCCTCTTTAGGAGGTT
This sequence comes from Aselliscus stoliczkanus, assembly GCA_033961575.1. Taxonomy (NCBI): domain Eukaryota; kingdom Metazoa; phylum Chordata; class Mammalia; order Chiroptera; family Hipposideridae; genus Aselliscus; species Aselliscus stoliczkanus. The sequence goes on from CM066736.1 coordinate 123,470,236, forward strand.
CTTTTCCTAAAGTTGTAGTCAGTCTTACATCAATATGTGGTGGAGATATCCTTCCTACCAAAAGCTTGCTTTTCCTCCCACAATTGTGGGGAAGGTGGTGAAGGGGAAGTGGGAACTGGGTATAATACTGGCAAATGTTTTGAGCACTTCAGATAAAAATGTTTGATACGTACAGTCTTATATTTATTGCTTATTATATGGCTAGTTGGAGCATGTGTTTTTTTTGGTCATTTGCCAATTAAAAAGATTAGCCTTTTCCTGAATCTAGGATTGTTTCTTTAACTAGTGATGAGGGTAGAACAAGATAGACAAATGCTGCTGAAATTACCAAATCAAGATTGGAGCATGGTGATTATTTCTGCTCGCTGCCCTTTCCAATTCATTGACAGCTGCTGCAGCCAATATGAACAAGGTTTTGGTGGGGCTGTCTTTTCTCACCTCGTCCAAGTTGGAGTGTTTTCCGTTTCATTCCTTTGCTCCGATGTCCAAGACTTTAGAGGATTTGCCTTTCCCCCGTGTGTTCCTGTTTGGTGGTATCCAGTAGGAAGTGGTTTTTCATGCCTCGTCTATAACAGAAAAGTCACTTTTTAAATTCCCATACCTGTGCCCTCTAGTTTCTATTTTAGTCCAGAGTAGTTTCATTTTCTTTGAGACTAAGTATGAAGATTTTTTTCTTTTGTCCTCCCTCAAATGTATGTCTGGTTTACAGCAAAAGAAGCAGCTAGCATATTTCTGTATCAGGAGTGAGTTGAACTAAATGTATGTAGTGCTTTGATCTTCACCTTAATGTGTTTGCATTGATCTAGGGTGTGTCTTTTGGCTCTAAGCATTCTGAATTAAAGTTAAAGCCTTTAACCCATCATTAGCTCATCGCATCTCTTCAAACAAAAGGAAACAAACTTCTATTGCATCATGAAGGACTGAGGTCACACATGAGGGCAAATTTATTAGAAATGATGTATTTCAATGTCATACTTAGGTTCCTAAGCAATATTGCAGAATGTCCTTCCCTGAAGTCCTTTGTTTTGTTTTTAACAGAACCAGGTCTGGCCATGAGAAATGAATTACATACACATCCACTTGAAAGCACCAAGTGGACAAGTTATCTCTTGAAGTCATTTACTCTTTAGAACAAATAAGTTGTATTTTGTTCTGAGGGAATTTTAGCACTGGTTTAATTGGGAGAATTAAATGAGCCTGAGGCTAGTTTACAGAGAAGGGCCCTTTTAGATAGTATTTTTTATTGAGTTTGCCAACATCTAATTCCCACTCTCTTACGCTAAGTTTCAAGTATGGATAGTTTTAAGATGTGGCCAGTTCCCACGACTGCTACATAAAATAGGAATTTCTCATGTTACTTGAAAGACCATTTGTGGGAGGTCTTGATTTGGGTCTTTGCATCTTCTGAAGAGCACATCATGGTCTAATACGTCTCATCTGAACCCTACAAAGATGATGGCATTCATCTTAGAAAAGAAAAAATGTGCGTACCTCCCTGTACTGTGTTCTGTGCTCCCCAAGCCATTTGCTTGTGAAACAGTAACCTTTAGGACCATAGCCTGAGCTGTCTTCCTTTCTTACTAGTCAATTCTTTTCTGTTAGTGCCTTCTTTTGCTTTTTCTGCTGTCAGATGGAGAAAAGCGGTTGGCACAGGCAGAACAACCTTTATAAACTTTTCTCTAGCAGGATACAGTGATCCTAGATTAACATAGGAACCAGAAGATGTAAAGTTCTAAAAGTCCTCAGTGACCTTGTAGGACAGATAAGATATTTAATGAAGAAACATCAGTCCCTGTGACCTAAATTAAGCTACCTAATCTCTCAATGTCATTATTTCTCTGCTTGTAAAAGGGGAATAGCAATACCAATCACCATCTTTCTCTGGAGTTTGGAAGAAATTTAATGAGATAATGAACTTGATTCTACTCTTACAAGGGAATATATTGTTGTCTTTTAGGAGAGTGAACTGTTTGGGGGTCCCTCAGGGACCTGACAGTCTATTACCTCTTCCAGCGCTCAAATAGGACTATTGTAAAAAGCTAATCCACTGCCAAAAAGTAAGCCATTTATTCTGTGGATAGATCAGGTCCAGTGTGAAAAAAAGGATTTTGATCTCTTCTTTGGAAGATAGGCACAAAGATGTCCTTTTTTCTTTCTTTCTTGTAAAAAAAAATCAGAACAGAGGTGTAATTGTGTTTGATGGTTCACTCTGGGAGAATGTTAGGTTCAATCCTGGAAGACATTAAATCAAATGATATACTTTTTTTTTTTTTTTTTTTAAGATTTTATTGGGGAATTGGCGGAGGTGAACAGCATTGGGGAATCGGGGAAGGGGAACAGACAAGTTGCTGTCTTTTTGTTCTTCAGTTTAGTTGCGGAGGATGTTGCTTCACTGTTGGTATCATCATTGCACTCTTCCGGTCGCTGGCCTCTGGATGTCGCTCACCGCGGCTATTGGCAGCTCATGCTTGGCTGCCAGCCACTCACGCTGGCTGTGGGCCACTCACTGTAGCCTATGGCAGCCCACTGCAGCCCACACCATCACCGGGGCTCGCACAGCCCAGCTCCAGGTGGAGCTGTTGTTAGCTGTAGAGGGCAGTGTCACTGGCCCTCATGTGGGATCCGAACCGGGGCCGCTGGCATCCCAAAACCAGCGCTTAACCAATGCGCCACTCGGCCGGCCCATGATATACTTTTTAAAAGTCTCTAAAATGTGCATTCTAAATGGGAGCAGTATTGCTCCCAAGGGGGCAAATATTGGTTCTTTGAGAGGCAAAAAAAAATAGATGTGACAATGGTTTGTGGTCCTCTGATACAAATATATACATCTATGTAGATATATAGATATGTATTATACAGTGTATCATGGGGGGTGGACACTTGAGGGAAAAAAATGTCTAAAAAGGCTGGTGGGGGCAATAATGAAAGAAAGAAAAAAGGTTGAGCAACACAGCTGTAGTCAGGCATGTGGTTGTCGGTCCCTCTTCCGGACAGTCTGTCCCTAAGCTTAGGTGAGCTGCAGATTGTCAGGCCCCCTGCAGATTGCTATTGATTCCTTCAGACCAACAGGAACTGAGTTCATAGAAACTTAAAAGAGATGAAACTCATACCCTGAGGGATGATGATCTCAGACAAACAACTGAAACATAAAATCTACCCGTTAGAACCAATACTTTGTACTTAAATAAATGTGGTTAAATCTTTAAGGTAAGAGATTCCTTTTTTCTCCTGCCTATTTAGCCTTTACAGAAAGACACATCAAGGGTAGGAATGATCTTCAAAGTGCTTCACGGAAAAAGCCAGATTGGGAGAAAGGAGAGGGTGTGGACCCCACAGGCAGGAAAGGAATAATTATCTACATAGTAATGTAAAGTGCAAAGCAGTGAAGAAAAGAAATACAGTGGGAGCTGGCATTTAAGTATTTAAGAAATTTTAAATTTGATATTGCTGCTGATATTAATAAGCATTTGTATATCCAAAGTATTTTTCCTTCCATCCCCCTCATATATCTTTTTTTTTCTTTTTTTTGTTTTGTTTCCCCCTCATATATCTTATATCATTTTTTTGGTTTGTTTTTTGTTAATGCCTTTTGAATGGATGAGATGACCCAAAATTGACTTACTTTGTACTATGAAATTTGAAAGACGCCCTGTGTGCCGGGGTAGGCTCAGCAGCCCTGAGACAACTGAATGGCCATATTTTTTAAAGAAATAGTTTTTCTGCAGTCTCTGACTCTTACTTGATTAACCATCCCATTCGTCGGTACATATCGCCATAACTTAGGAGAAAGAGAAGTAGTGATTCTACTCCCTGCTTGCCTGCTTCACAGCAATGCCCTGGATAACGAGCACTCTCTCCACCGCACACATCGGCTCAGCTATCGTTGCCATGGTTAGCATTAGTTAGCATTAGTTAACTGTCTTACAGAAATCTACCCCAATCCCCTGTTTGTTGATTTCTTAAGATCATAGGAGAAAATGAAATGAATTGGAGAGAGACCCTCAAGCGTCCCGACACCCATGGGGCCCACTCCTCTCCACCCCTACCCTAATTCCAAAATCAAACATATTGTCTCTTTCTAATTCCTAAGATCCCTGCCCTTCAGCTCCTTTGTTACCCACTGGGTGGGTGTAACCAAACCTCAGTCACACCGTGGCCCCAGCAGCTGGGCTTCTCTCTCCACCAGCACATTGCAGACATTCTTTTCACATCATTTTGTCCCCTCTGCTGCATTCCCTCCATTTGGCATCATTCCCTCTGTGCAACCTTCTGTTTCAAGGGACAGGAGTTTGCCAAGGAGATGCTGGCAGAGAGGGTCCAGTTCTCTCCTTTCTATCTGAAGAGCCCAGTGTCACTCATTAGCATATGAGAAGAATGGTTGTAAATAAACATCAAATGAGGTTAAGGAGCTGCAGCTCATCAATATTAATGAAGTCCACCTCAGCTTCCCAGCGAGGTACTGACTGATGGCTCTCATCACAAGAAGCAGTTTCATAAGCACCACCCCCCACCCACCACCCACCCCCGGTCACAAGGCAGGGAGGGTTAGATTCAGCCTGTCAGAATGTTTGTCATTTTACAGCCCCAGGAATGCTGCAGAGAAAGGCTGCCTGTCTGATACCAGATCTGTGCTTGCAAGGCCCCTCTTGTGTTCAGATTACATCTGTTTATCCCAACAGGTGAAAGTCTAGAGGAAGAAGGCTGTATGTATCTGCTATGCAGACACTGGAGTGAGAAAGCCCCAGGTCCCAAGCCGCAGTTCCCAAGTCAGAAATAAGGTCCCAGAGTTCTAGAGTTTGACCTCTCGTTGCCCCTTTCACCCCTCACACCGTGGTACTTGAACTCTTGTTTCCAGTGCTTCTCAACCCAGCCTAATACAGGGATGGAGAAACTCCCGTTTCATGGAGCTCATATGCCAACCACCGGTTAGACCCCTCCACAGAGCCACCTGTGATTGCTGTGCCTGTGTTTAGAAGATCCCAAGAGCAGTAAATACAGCCATCATCCAGCGAGCACTTACTGTGTCCCAGGTGCTGCACTAAACGTTTTTAATGTGTTCTACAACCCTCACACAAAGCCTGTGAGGGTGACTCCCTTTGTACAGGTGAGGAAAGTGAAGCTCGCAGATTGTATGTAGCAGGTCCAAGGTCACACGTGTAGCAAGGGACAGACCTAGGACTAACTTGAAGGCCCATGCTCTACCTCACCGCACTCTCTGGCATCTGTCAGTCATGGAAAGTGCATGAGCTTTAGGGCTGTTCCTTCTCTTTTGTAAGACGCATGCCCTTTCTTCCCTGAAAGCAGAAGCAGAGGACTTCAGAATTAAGTTTTTAAAAATCAAAGCCTTTGAAATTATTTAGAAAGCTAGCTTTCACTAGATGTGTTTTTCTTTGTATATAAATTTGGGGCAGTGGAGTGTACCGTGTGCGTGTGTGTGTGTGTTGGTGTGTGTGTGTGTGTATGTATGTTGGTGTGGTGTGAGTGTGTTGGGGTATATGTGTGTGTGTTGGTGTGTGTGTGAGTGTATTGGTGTGTGTATTTTGGGGTGTTGGTGTGTGTGTGTGTGGTAGCTGTGATACTGAGTTGTCTCCCTCATAGGCCAGTTTCTTTTATGATGAAGCACACCCCTTGCATGAGGTCAGTGACTGTGGCACACAAAGAAGCCGCTTCAATTGCATGGCTGATTTGAGCCTATGATCCCAGCCTCAATTACACTGTTTCAACAATTGAACCCTGGTTTATTGCCTGCAGTTCATACTATCAGCTTCTTTATCTATCATTTCCTTGGGGGCAGGAAAGAACCTGATGCTTCATCAAATGGTTGTTATCACAAAAGCTACACCTGATTGTTTTTAAAGAGCAGCTCTCAGTGAAAGGATCTGAGAGTGAAACAGCCACTACCTTTCTTCTTTCCTCCTTAAAAACTCGGGGACCTTACCTGGTCATTTTTACTTCTGCGAAACACCCAGGAATATTTCCACAGAGTGACACCCAAAGCCCACCCATGCAGGAGCCGTTCTTGCCACCAGAGTAACCAAGACTGGCAAGCAATTGAAACTGGGCCTTCCTTTCCCAGGCCCGTGGCTGTCAACTTGGCTCAGAAAGCAGCAGACTGATGACTTTGTGTCCTCACCCAGTCACACTGCCACACAGTTCTCATTCGAGCCTGAAGTCACACGGTTATGCTGCTTATGGCCAAACAAGGATGGGCTGTTTCCAGTGCTTTGCACCCTGGGTTTGGCCTGGGCATCCTTGGTTGAAACCCTCAGGGCCCCCAAACCCCGGAGCTTTTCCAGGGGCAAATTGCATGCCGTGAAGAGGAGGAGCAGGCTGTGCAGTGAAGCAGTCGGGATGTTTGTGAGAGCCAAGGGTTAGTTCATCGCTGCTCTGTATACTCAGGCACACCAGAAAACTCAGATTAATAGGCTGTTTATTCTTCAGCATGTTCCTTGAATCAAAGGCTCTGGAGGGTATTATCAAAGAGTGTTTGTGAGCGCCCTGGAACACTCCTCCTGGGCCCTGCTCACTGAAGAGGGGCGATTGGGTCCTTTCATTTCCTGGGCAGCACCCCTCACGCTCATTGCTCACTGTAGTATAAAGGTCTGCAGAACTTTTGTTAGGAACAGAATCTTTTGTTCTGTGTCTATGAGGTCGCATTACCTACAGCACCTTGGTCTGCTGGAGTCTAATTATTTGATGTTCTTCTTGTCTTTATGCTACCTGAACCTGACAAATGCAGTCCACTCGACATCAGGGAGTTTTTGTAGGGGTTTTTAAGGGTTTTGCTTTTTTTATTGTTTTTGCTGGCTCCGTTTGGGACTCCTTCTCTGTTTGGGCAGTATTGTCATCTTTTTTTTTATTTTATTTTATTTTTTTCATGGCTGTTTAAACGAATTTTGCCAGGAGGGAAGGAAGCATCCACCTGAACCCTACTCTGTGAAACAAATGAAGTGTTTTTGGCTATGAGCGTATTTGCCTAAAATCTTACCTTCTCCACCCACCTCCCAACTCCCTTTCAGCATCAGCACCCTGTCACATGAGGGTTCATTGTACCCTGTTCCCTCCAGAAGCTATACTTTTCCTGTGGCCTGGAAAATACTGTATTGGGTTGTTGGACAAGTCATGACACATTTTTGCAACGGAAAACATAGAAAAAATACGTCATGACTTTTCCCACAACCCAATATTTCAGGCCTTCCACAACTTCTGTGTGCGTGCATGTGCAACACACACACACACACACACACACACACACACACACACGCAACCACACAACCACACCCCTCATGGGCCTGCCTTTAACACAGAGGCATCCAGTTAATTGTAAAGGTGCTCAAAGCTCACTAATCACTAAAGACAATGCAAACAACTCAGCACATCGCAGGCGCCCATGCATATCAGACAAACCGTACAAATCATAAGCAATAGCTTTGAATCTGGCACAGCCCTTAATGACCACAGCCAGAGGCCAGAAAATGAAACAGGTCATATATCTGGGGTTAAAACTCTAGAAACCATCTGGCATCCCACAGCCCAAGGTTCCTCCAGGGAGGCGCACCTTGGAGCAACAGGAGTCCGCTCATCCAGAAGACACTGTCCCCTCATGTCCCTCCCAACCAGCACAGCTGTGTGGATGAGGACTATTTGCCATATATACACTCAGACCAAGATATATACACACACCCTGGCGTTCCGCCGGATTCCTTCCATGAAGTCCATCTGTTTATCCAGTTCCAAATCCCAGAAGGCAGTCACCGAAAAGTAAATAGTGAGAAGGGACAGGGCTTTTTTCTTTCTTTCTAGATAAACATGTTCCAATGAACAAAACAGATTTTGCAAACACATTCCATCTAGTAAATCTTACCTCACAGCTGTGTGAGAAGGGCTTGGAGAAGGAAGAAGCATGGGTGGGGGGGTCTCAGGACTTGATTAGGAGAATTAGAAAGTTCAGTAATGCACAAGGCAGGGCCAGTTCGGTGCTTTCCACCTCTTGCTAGATGGAAATTTGCTTCTTTCCTTCATTCTGTCCCCTCATCCCAACCCTGGGGTCTGTGGTTGCCCAAGAGAAAGACCTGGCTGCAATCGTGAGCTTCTTCCGCTGAAAAACGCAATCTATCAAACCTTTAGAGGACGTGCCCTACATTTCTGACTGGACCCCCTTCTTCTCCCCCTGCCGCCACTCTCCTCCACTCCCGCTGTAAGGCTCCTTTGGAGTCAGACAATGGAGCCTTGCCCCAGGCAGCCCATCCTCCAGGCTCTGCTTCACATCTTCCCCTTTGGCTAGGACAGTGAAGGGCCCAGCAAGAACGCAGATTCGGAATATTAGGGACAAGCAGGAGAAATTGACCTTATGCCTCAGAGGCGGCTGGGTGTTTGTGTGTCTCTGTTCAATGTCGAATTGGCTCACTGTACCATTCGGGAGTTGTTTTTTAAAAACGTTCTCCTCACTCTTCATTTGCGGGTCAGATGCTTTGGGTAACGCAGTGGAATTCTCTCTGCTTGGCTGCCTGTTGCTTCCAGACACAGAGTGCTAAATCCTGTCGGTCGGTGACTTAAAATGATTATGTGTGAAACAGTGCTGCGATTTGGACATCCTGCGCTCATTCACACAGACTGCTTTGCCAGTTAGCCATAGTAGTGAAATGCGGCAGCAGAGGGGGGAAAGCAGTTTCTACAGCCCTTGGCTTATCTTCACTCGGAATCAGAGTACCTGCTTATGCTCCCACCCTCCCCAATGCCAACATGGGTCCCCAGTAATCAGTAAGCCTCGGAATTCTGTTTTGTTCATTATTCCTTTCTCAGTCCTCCTCGTACAATTTCTTTAACAGATTGTAACATGCCAGAGACAGAGAAATAGCAACTGTGTACAGAATCGGAAAGCAGGAAGCAAAACACTCTTGCTGCTACTGGTTCCCACCGCTGGTCTTTGCATGCGGTGCTCCCTCTGTCCCCAGATTGTGTGCCTGGCACCTCATCTGACTTGGTTAGGTCTCAGCTTAAATGACACCCTCTTTAGAGGTGGCCTTGACCACCCCATCTAATGTCCCACTCTCAGTCACACCACCCTGTTTTACTTATGTCATTGCCCTATTAGTAAACTTTCTACAAGTGCTTTGTTTATTTGTCTACTTGTTTATTGTTGATCTCTCTAACACCGCACACATACTAGAAGGTAAGTTCCATGAAAATAGGGATTTTTTTCTGTCTTATCTGCTGCTGTTTCCACAGAACCTAGCGTAACCTCTGGAACATAGTTGGCACTTAATATTTATTAACTAAATAAATAGGTAAGAATGCAGCAATTAAGAACTTCCAAAGCAAATATGTGGTTATTATCAGGAGATGCTAAAGGTGGACAAACAGTTTGAGGAATGGAATGACTATAACAGATTTTCTCATACTGATTTTCATAATAGTTTTAATTACAAATTGAACATGTTGAGTTGAAGATCACATAAAATGAGTCGCTCTTCATTTCTTCTGATTCAGACAAAGCTGCTCCCTGTTGAGTAGGGTGAGTCAAGGTCATGGAGACCAAGTACCACACTCTTCCTTGCCAAGGTGGCATAACTGAGGCCACAAAGGATGCCCACTTCCAGATTTCCACTGGACAGTTCCTGGCTCTACTTTCCCCCAGGGCAGGTGCCAGAGGAAACGGGCACAACGATGTCAGGCAGTGTGAAGCCCGGCCTGGGTGTCTTCATCCAGCCTTTAGTCCATTCTCGCCTGCCTCCAAGAGACCCCGTTTCCTACCCGCGGCTCAGGGGCCCTGCAGCTCTGTCCACTGTGACAGCCACGGAGGGTGTGTCTGAGCTCTGACCTGCCCCGGTGGTGACACAGTAGGGCTGAGGGAACTTGTCCTTTTAGCCTGCTAGACACATGGCGCTCATCTCCTCAGGAGCCCTTCGCCCAAATGGGAAGTATTAGCTTCTCAGAAGTTATCCTTTGTCCTGTTGGGGCAAGATCAGTGCCTAGTGTCAGGAGAGAGAGATTAAAGATTAAAGCGCTTCCACCAGGAAAGGGGATCGCTCTGCCTGAATCTCTTAACTTGTTTTTCCCTCATACAAGTGCGTTCATGTTGCTGGGCTCCCTGGCTGACTCCCTGGCAGTTTGTAGTCATTATTCTCATGACTTTGTGGTCTCATTGATATCAGGATGTGTTTCAACAGCTGTAGGTGATGCTTCCACGCTCCACTGCTTTTTCTCTTACGTTGCTAATGACTCTTCTGTTGGTTTCAGCCTTTAGCCAAGCCCACTCCATCCACACCCCGCTCTTTCCCTGTCTTTTATTGATGTTGTGTTGACTTTGTGTGTCTCGGTTAGTTCAGTGTTCTGAGCACCTGCAGAGAATTAACCATCTCTGCTTGCTGCTGGGGATCACCCAGGCCTTTGATCTATTTGATTTCTGTACTTTTGGAAATATTGAAGAGCTCTATAACCCCACCAAAGTACATAAAAGGTGCTATAGTCTCTGTAGCCTTACCTTCCAGACTAGCTCGGCTTAGGGACCAGAAGATATTAATGTAAATACAGATATAGATACTGTCCATTAAATGTTTACTATGTACCATGTACTGTTCTAAGCACTTAACATGGCTATATCATTTAATCCTTACTTGTAGGGTTATTTCTCTAGCCTCATCTCTTACTCCTTTCCCCTTGTTCTCTTAGCACCTGTTACACTGGCTTCTATGTTGTTCCTCTTGCCCAATAGGCAGTGGCTGCTCCCTCCGCCTGGATGTTCTTTCCTCAGATGTCTGCCTAAGTTACTTCTTAACCTTCTTCAAATCTTTTCTTAGGTGTTACCTTCTCCATGAAACTTACCTAGATAGCTCTCCATAAAATTGTACCACCACTACCACCTCACACTCCCTATCTAACTTGCTCTGTTCTGGGTTTTTTCCATTATACTTATGATTAACTTACTCTGTAGTTCACTTGTTTATTTTGTTTATCATTTATCATCTGTCTTCTCCAACATAAGGTAAGCTTCATGAGGGCAAGGAGCTTGTCTAGTCCCTGATGTATCCTAAGCACCTACAAAGCGGTCCCTGGCACCTAGTCGATGCTCCATGACTCCATGCCCCTTCAAAAATCCTGTGAGGGGGGCAGCCGGTTAGCTCAGTTGGTTAGATCACAGAGTGCAGTGCTCATAATACCAAGGTTGCCAGTTTGATCCCCACGTGGGCCACTGAGCTGCACCTTCCACAACTAGATTGAAACAACTACTTGACTTAGAGCTGATGGATCCTGGAAAAAACACACTGTTCCCCAATTTAAAAAATTAAAAACAAACAAAAAAACTATTTCTGGTGGCCCCATTTTTAAAAAGATGGAATGGAAGCTTGAAGAATTTAAGTAACTGACTTGCCCCAGATCATTCAGCTCATAAGGAGTGGGGCTGGGATCTGAACTCAAGATTGACTCATTTCAAAGAAAGTGCCCTCAAGCACTAGGTCAAAAGTTCTCCAACATTAGTACACATAAGAGTCAACCGAGCTATTTGTTTAAATGCAGGTTCGTACACCGTGTCCCTGAGGACTCTGATTCTGATTCCAAAGGTATGGGGTACCAATGACCCATAAATCATACTTGGTGATACATTGGGATATACTGCACTGCCTTTAAGGTTTGGGGTCTACATAGGGAATCCTAGAGATAAAGTCCATTGAACATTTTTGAGTGCCTACTATGTAGTGGTCAGTCCCCGTGGCATAAAAAGCAAGGGAGATGGAGTCCTTACTCTCAAGCCTCGGTCTATTGGTGGCGATGGGGCAAACAGACACATATATCATAATTAGAGCATCAGTCAGTAAGTCATGGACTACTTTACATAACATTCTTTGGATTCAGGCAGACCCATGTTCAAAGCGTGAAGTGCTACCTGCTCGTTATGCAACTGGGCAAATGACTAAACCTCCCTGTGTCTGCAAGTCAAGTGAGAACACTATTTACCCAATAGGATTGTTGTGAGGGATTATATGAGGTAATGGGTATATAGCACGCAGGAAGGCAGCTTCCAAACAAGTAAGTAACACCAGGAGGCTGTGTATAAGAAGTGGTAAATAAGTGGCTTAGAGACAGTAAATATAGAAAAACTCAGAAAAGTTTTACAGTCTTACAACCTACTGTTTCATAATTAAAGTTTGGGTACCAATTTTTTTTTTTTAATTATAATTTACATGGAAATCTTTTCAAAATATATTTAAACATAATAACCTTTTCTCCATTCTTAAGTATAATTTAAGTTGTCTAAGTATCAGCTTTATAAACATAAATTATTTTATTGTGTTGGAAAACACTGTGGTCTTTAGACCTTATCGGCATGTACCCTAAATGCATCTAGATTGTATTTTAAATATTTTTTTCCTGCTTCTCTGTTTCTGTCATACTGTAAATGTCTAATTTCTCACTGCTATCCTTGTACCTGCCTTTTGTAGTTCCTTTTTCTCTCCCAGTTTACTTTGTCTAGTCTGTATTGAGTTTAAAAACTAGATGGTCAAGCGTATTAAAACTGAGTATCATCAGAGCTTTTTTTTTCTTTTTTTTTTGAGGGCAGTGTTACTGGCCCTCATATGTGGGATCCGAACCGGGACTGCTGGCATCCTAAGTCAGCTCTTAACCACCGCTCCACTCGTCCGGCCCGCATCAGAGCTTATCTTAAAGCTTGTATTTAACCACCTGCTCTTTAATGTGTGAACTATGTGACATCTGTTTTGTCTGCCTAGAGACTTATTAGCATTTAGATAGTTGATATTGCCTATTGGTTAAGTTTTAAATACATTAAGTATTATTATGTACAGACACCTGAAAAAAACATTTTCATTGTTCTCAGCATTGAAAGTTGTTCCATTTTGTGGCTCCAAAAGTTAAAAGAGCCTTGGGAATTGCAGGATCGTGGATCTGGCTTTTGCTTCCAAGTAGATAATTGATTGTTAGCTCCATTTCATGAAGAAGCTAAGACTTCAAGAATAAGTAGTTTGCTCATGTGAGGTAGTCAGCAGAGCCAGGGCAGGGTTCCAGGTCCCCTGAGCTATCTCTTCTGCTCAGCCACACTATTCCTAGGAGGAAAAAAAATCATCTTAGTCTGTGGAAAGAAAACCATCAATAAATATGATTAAAGATTAGAGAAATGAAATCTGATTAGTACTGTAGCTAATCAGTTTTAGCCCTGACTTGGCTTCCCATTCTTGCCATCAATTGAAGGGATGTATAACCTTACTGTGCCTGCAGAGAGTCTGATATATAAGGAAGGACCAAGGGGCATTATAATAAGATCCAGAAGCATATAAGGATTATAAAATATAATTATCAGCTTTGTACTCTCTTTTCATCATGGACAAAACAAGGTAATTTAGAGGGGGAAGATAGAGCCACTGAGAATGAAGGACATGGAAATAAGTTTCTGAAGGAAGGTACAGAGTTGATAGCTGATCTGAGTAGGTGGCTTCCTTCCTTCCTTCCTTCCTTCCTTCCTTCCTTCCTTCCTTCCTTCCTTCTTTCCTTTCTTTCTCTCTTTCTTTGACAGCTTCCTTTATTGAGAGATAATTTTCATACTATAAATCTGGGTGGCTTTTTATGAAATAAGTTTTATTCTTCTGATGGCAAGAAACACAAATCATCCATATCCACTAACCAAGGGTTAACCATTATTATGACCACCTTAGTGTATTCCATTCTTTTTTCTTCGCAAATTTACATACATATGTTCTATTTAATTTTATTTATTTATTTATTTTTAAAAATATTTTTATTGGGGAATCGGGGAAGGGGAACAGACACGTTGCTGTCCTTTTGTTCTTCAGTCTAGTTGTGGAGGATATTGCTTCACTGGCCCATGTTGGAATGATCATTGCGCTCTGCCAGGGTGAGGCAGTTGCTCGTCGGTCCTTGGATGGTCACTCACAGCAGCTCACGGCAGCCCACTGCAGCCCCACTGCAGCCTACTACGCCCGTTGACAGCGACTCACAGCAGCCCAGCTCCAGGTCGAGCTGTTGTTCACCATCTTAGCTGTAGAGGGTGCAGCGTCACTGGCCCTCACATGGGATCCAAACTGGGGCCCCGCTGCTCAGAGCTGGCATCCCAAGCCAACTCTTAACCAACTTGGCACTCAGCTGGCCTCATATTATTTTAAAGCAAAAATAGGATCATACTTTGTACAACAGTATTTATTTTGCTCTTTCCCTTTATATCATGATGTCATCTAGTTTATTTCTTTTCATTTTAAGCTCATTTAGGCAGATGAATTAAATCTTTACTGTAAATGCTTCCAGAGGGAAACTCTACATCTGGGGTTGAAAATTCAGATGCCTGCAGCAGCCAGACAGGTGATGTAACTCAGGACTCGCAGGTGTGATACGGTGGGATGCATCGGAATCTGGGGCAAACTGATGGGATCCTCTGCCTCAGCCCAGTTAATTGTAGCCATGCAGGAATGCTGGCCCACTATTGCCGGGTCTTCTTGGTGTTTTGTTTTTTGGTTTTTTTTGAAGGGAGTGTCATTGGCCCTCATATGTGGGACCGAATCGGGGCTGCTGGCTTCCCAAGCCAGCGCTTAACCACCGCGCCACTAGGCCGGCCCGTTTTTTTTGTGTTTTTTTTTAAAAAGAGATATCTGAAATATTGATTGCAATGTGGGAAATGTCTTGATATTTTTTAATGTTGTAGTTCAAAATTTTAAAACTACAGTTCACATGAAACAAAACCTGTGTCTCTCACAGCGAGTGCTTAGAGCTTCACAAGCATTGTCTCACTTACTCATCACAGAAGCCTTGCTTCTCTCACAATTATTTATTGAGAACCAGCAGTGAACAAAAAAGCTAAAACTTTTGCCCTCTTGGAGCTTAAAAATATACAGTAGATTATACAATGAACAATACTGTGGAGAAAAATGAAGTAGGAAAATGAGGCAGGGTATAGGGCAAGTGTCGCTGTTTTTGTGGCCAGGGGAGGCCTTCCTGGCACAGTGGTATGTGAGCAGCGTCCTGAAGGAGGTAAGAGCTATGCAGGTCTCTAGGAGCAGAGGGACAGCAGGTGCAATAGCCTGAGACAGCTCATGCTTGACATACAAGGAACAGCAAAGCCAGTAGGACTGGAATGGTCTGAGAAAGGGATGAGTAGGAGATGCAGTTAGCAGGGGCCGCGTCGTGTAGAGTCTGAGAAGGAAGAAGTATTATCCCATTTTATAGACGAGAAAACTGGGGCTCAAAGAATTTTGCTGCTGCCACAGAGCTAGGAAATAATAGGGGCATTTTGAACCCTGTCCTAATTCCAAATCTCATGTTTGTAGCTGCACTAGAAAGCAATAATATGGATTTCATAGCATTTCCACTCTTCTAGCAAGTTATAGGCTACTTGGATTCAAATCATGTCCTACCTGTTCTTTTTTTTTTTTTTTTAGATTTTATTGGGGAATTTGGGGAGGGGAACAGTGTTGGGGAATCAGGAAAGGGGAACAGACAATTTGCTGTCTTTTTGTTCTTCAGTCTAGTTGCAGAGGACAATGCTTCACTGGCCCATGTTGGTATCATCATTGCGCTCTTCCCGGATGAGGCAGATCAGTTGCCGGCCTCTCCATCGCTCACCATGGCTATTGGCAGCTCACGCTTGCTGCTGGCCACTCACTGTAGCCTATGGCAGCCCACTGCAGCAGGGGCTGCAGCCTACACCGTCGCTGGGGCTCGCACAGCCCAGCTGCAGGTGGAGCTGTTGTTAGCTGTAGAGGGCAGTGCCACTGGTCCTCATATGTGGGATCCGAACCGGGGCCGCTGGCATCCCAAACCAGCTCTTAACCAATGCGCCACTTGGCCGGCCCATGTCCTACCTGTTCTTTATGCTACTGCCTCAAAACCACAGAGAAATACAATGAAGAATCCTAGAATGTTAGACCCACGTGGAACCCCGAGGATAATTGAGACCAAAAGTTTGCACGTTTTTAATAGTTCTGAATGGTCTTGCTTTTTAAAGACCTGTTGATATCTTCCCACTGCTCCTACTTTTGTTTGCTTTCCTAATTTTTTAAAAAGGTTATACAGGAATGTGACAAAATTGCAAAGGTTAAAAGGGCATACAATCTTACATACTTGATAATATTGGGTTGTCGGAAAAGTCATGATGCATTTTTTTCTATGTTTTTCCTACAACCCAATATATTTAACTTAGTCCGAGCAGCGCTGATCATTTATATGTGAGGCTGACAGAGGAAGACACTGAGGCATAAAGAGTTGGTGCCCATTTGAAGACCACCCATCAATGGGGAAAACAGTTACCGTGTCCAGACTCTAAGAAGTATGACCAGACTTTTGTCTTTTTGAATTCCTATGCATAAAGGAAATTGGGTGGGTTCATCCTTTGATGCCACTGGGGTATTTTTCATTTTTTCCCTTTCTTTTTGTATGCCTGCCAGTCCCACTGAAAGATAAGGATCAGGATTCAGAAAGCCTAATCATTGTGTCATTTCCCAGGATGGAGAGCCACTATCATTTGGTTCACATTTGTATTAAAATAAGATGAGTGATTCACTCACATTACAGGCAAAGAGTCTTTTACCAGGAAAGCCATACTTTGAAAAGCAAAGCTGACGGCTTTAAGGGGCAATAACTGCTAACATATTTCCTTTCCCATCCAGTTCCAGAACAGGCAGATGCTCTTCTGCCTCTAGCTGACTCTTTCTCTTACCCACACATATACATATAATTATAGATACAGTACGTTATATATGCCCACAAAAGGCAGAAAACAGCGGGAAAGACAAAGGTGGATTCATCCCTCTTTCTGGTTCCTGCTGTTTGTGTTTCCTAAGTCTGTTTTTTTAGTTGATGGGTAGCCATAAATCCATCATCATTGGTGGAAGTTAGTAGATTCTGATGAGGGAACAGGCTGTGGTCTTTATAAATACGCCTCCATGCTGGGGAGAGCCTTTCCCTACTCGCACAATCATCAAGATCCAGGGAACTTTAGATGTTTTTTTTTTTATATTTTTAGCCTGTCTTGGTTCAACTCACCCTCAGTGAGTAACTCCGTTAGCCACTGCTTCTTTTTATATTTATTTAGAAAAGAAGGGAAATGCATTTTAAGCAAATCAGATGCGGAATCTGTTCCATTTCTTATTTATTCTGTGGGTACTTTGGACAGTGGAAAACCCAGAGAAATAATAACTTTTATTGGTTTTTGTTTTCTGTGGCTTGCTGTCTCAGACAAGTCCTCATCAGACAGTTTTGCTGATAGTCTATAAAATTCATTCGCTTTTCTCTTGCTAATCTGTGTCTAGTCCTGTTAAATTGCAGATATAGGCTTATAATGGCTTAAAATGTTTATTGTTCTGTTATCCCTTCTCTATTTTCGCATAGAGATTAGCAGCAAGTCACCTAAACTAGAAAGGATCTGTCAGTTTGTTTGGGGGCAGCAAGGAAGGCAGGAGCCAGATAGATACATCCAACCCTGGGGCCAGCCTCAGAGAAAGATGATAGAGATGGAATAGCTGGTTTTAAATATTAACACCAATAATAATATAATAGTGATAATAGTAGCAGTTGCAGCTAACATTCACTGCATTCTCATTATGGAATTCACTATGCTAAGTGTTTTTCATCCACAGAAGAAATAAAAATGGGCTGAGTTCCCAGGGCCCCACTGATCATATGTTAAGAAAGAAAAGGACATCGCAGGAAGCCTGTGAAGTCGAAAGAAACCTAGCCCTGGGATGAGAAGGCCTGCTTTGGTCCTGGCTCTACCGTTTACTTGGTGATTTTGTCCCTTTCTGAGGCTCATTTTCCTTGTCCATAAAAATAGAAATAATACGGTTGCAGAGCGGAGAGAGTGAGGAGGCTGCATCTGGCTCCCGCTCTCACAGCCATTGCAGTACATTGAGCTCCATAGAGACAGTGCCGGGGCAAGTGCGAGTCGAACGGACACTGGGCGACTCTGTGCTCGCCGAGGAAAAATAATTAAACACGGACAAAGGAGATCCTAAGAAGTCGAGAGGCAAAATGTCATCATATGCATTCTTTGTGCAAACTTGCCAGGAGAAGCACAAGAAGAAGCACCCAGATGCTTCAGTCAATTTCTCAGAGTTTTCTCAGAAGTGCTCAGAGAGGTGGAAGACCATGTCTGCTAAAGAAAAAGGAAAATTTGAAGACATGGCAAAGGCGGACAAGGCCCGTTATGGAAGAGAAATGAAAACTTATATCCCTCCTAAGGGGGAAACAAAAAAGAAGTTCAAGGATCCCAATGCACCCAAGAGGCCTCCTTCGGCCTTTTTCTTGTTTTGTTCTGAGTATCGCCCAAAAATCAAAGGAGAGCATCCTGGCCTGTCCATTGGTGATGTTGCAAAAAAGCTGGGAGAGATGTGGAATAACACTGCTGCAGATGACAAGCAGGCTTATGAGAAGGCTGCTAAGCTGAAGGAAAAATACAAAAAGGATATCGCTGCATACCGAGCTAAAGGAAAGCCTGATGCAGCAAAAAAGGGAGTTGTCAAGGCTGAGAACAAGAAAAAGAAGGAAGAGGAGGAAGATGAGGAGGAGGAGGAGGAGGAAGACGAAGAAGATGAAGATGAAGAAGATGATGATGATGAATAAGTTGGTTCTAGCGCAGTTTTTTTTCCTTGTCTATAAAGCATTTAACCCCCCTGTACACAACTCACTCCTTTTAAAGAAAAAAATTGAAATGTAAGTCTGTGTAAGATTTGTTTGTAAACTGTACAGTGTCTTTTTTTATATAGTTAACACACTACCGAATGTGTCTTTAGATAGCCCTGTCCTGGTGGTATTTTCAATAGCCACTAACCTTGCCTGGTACAGTATGGGGGTTGTAAATTGGCATGGAAATTTAAAGCCGGTCCTTATTGGTGCACAGCACAAATTAGTTATATATGGGGATGGTAGTTTTTTCATCTTCAGTTGTCTCTGATGCAGCTTATACAAAATAATTGTTGTTCTGTTAACTGAATACCACTGTGTAATTGCAAAAAAAATTGCAGCTGTTTTGTTGACATTCTGAATGCTTCTAAGTAAATACAATTTTTTTTATTAAAAAAAAAGAAATAATACCATTATCCACTCCCTACTCCACAAGGTTCTTGTGGGGATCAAAAGTGATAATGCGGGGCCAGCCGAGTGGTGCATTGGTTGAGAGCTGATTTTGGGATGCTTGCGGCCCCGGTTCGGATCCCACGTATGAGGGCCGGTGACACTGCCCTCTACAGCTGACAACGGCTCTACCTGGAGCTGGGCTGTGCGAGCCCTGGCGACGGTGTAGGCTGCAGCCCCTGCTGCAGTGGGCTGCCATAGGCTACAGTGAATGGCCAGCAGCCAGCATGAGCGGCTGGCAGCCAGCGTGAGCTGCCGATAGATAGCCGCGGTGAGCGACATCCAGAGGCCAGTGACCGATCTGCCTTATCTGGGAGGAGCGCAATGATGATGCCAACATGGGCCAGTGAAGCGGCATCCTCCACAACTAGACTGAAGAGCAAAAAGACAGAAACTTGTCTTTCTCTTCCCCGATTCCCCAACGCTGTTCCCCTCCCCCAATTCCCCAAAAAAATCTTTAAAAAAAAAGTGATAATGCATATGAAAATTGTTTGCATGATTATACAGTCACTCCACTAATGTCTGCACTTTTAATAGTGAGAGGATAGAGGATTGGCAGTGCACTGACTATCAAGAAAAGTGGTGTGCACCTGCCCTCAGGCAGGAAGTCAGTTATTCACTCCTCAGTGAAGAACAAAGGCAAAATAATCATGAGATAAGAACTAAGGTTGTTTTAGCCACCCACTGGCTTGAGCTGGAGAATTTCGATGAATTGTGCCTTCTGTTATGCAGGTGCCATCCCACCTGTGTGCCTCAAATGTCAAATGAAGGAGTGTGATAACAAGGGCATTTACTGAATGCTCCCCTGGGTCATATACCAGCACTTTCAATTTCCTGTCTCTCTCTCTTTTTTTTTAAAGATTTTATTGGAGAATTGGGGGAGGAGAACAACGTTGGGGAATCGGGGAAGGGGAACAGACAAGTTGCTGTCTTTTTGTTCTTCAGTCTAGTTGCGGAGGACGTTGTTTCACTGGCCCACGTTGGTATCCTCATTGCGCTCTTCCCGGATGAGGCAGATCAGTCGCCGGCCTCTCCATTGCTCACCATGGCTATTGGCAGCTCACACTGGCTGCCAGCTGCTCACGCTGGCTGCCGGCCACTCAGTGTAGCCTATGGCAGCCCACTGCAGCAGGGGCTGCAGCCTACACCGTCACCGGGGCTCGCACAGCCCAGCTCCAGGTGGAGCTGTTGTTAGCTGTAGAGGGCAGTGTCACTGGCCCTCATATGTGGGATCCAAACCGGGGCCGCTGGCGTCCCAAGCCAGCTCCCAACCAGTGTGCTACTCGGCCGGCCCTGTCTCTCTCTTTTTTAATCATCTCTTTTAATCCTTGCAAAAACTCTTCATGATTAATATTAGTGTACTCACTATGCATATTATTATTCATATTCTTAGTAATTACTCTCATTTCTAATTGGCTTGCTCAATGTCACGTGACTAGCTCCCCCAAGAACCAAGATTTAGACCCTGGTTTGCTGATTCAGAAGCCTGCACTGTCACCTACGCATTCGTTATATATCACGCAGTTAGGGCATCGAGCCGGATTTCTTTTTAACCATCCTCTCTACCTTCCTAGAATTTTAAAGCAGCACCTCAGACCTTCTCTCCCCTCCACCTCATTCCTCGCACCTTAAGCCTGGGTGAGGGCTACTGAGGAGAAAGTTGGATAAGAAAGACTATTTTTATCTGTGTTATACACTGAGGTTCCTTGTAAGATTTCCATTGGGGGAAAAAAGCATATCTGTTTAAATTTTTTTCCACCCCTCAATACCACAACTTCCTATTTTACACGTGAGAAAATAGAGGCCCAGAAAAGTTGTGCCCAGAACAATGTTATTAGTTCTTTACAGAAATCACACTAAGTTTTTTTCTCTGTATCATGGTGTGTCTTTGTGGTAGAACAGAATATTCCCCCGAAACAACTTGAAGGCCTCATTCTGGCCATAAAAACACATATGAGGGAACTTAAAATACTGCCTCTCTTTCAGAGGTTGAGTGAGGTATTCCAGATACACCGGCACTGAGAGGGCAGAATTCCCTTCACATGTTTAGTTACCACGAGGTGGGATTTAGTTCATTTCCCACCTTAGCTCTTTTTTTTTTTTTTGAAACCATTTCTGTTCAGCTAAGAGTAAGAGTGTGTGAGCACCTGCCTCCTCCCGGATAGAAGTACACCTTGGCTCTGAGGTGTCTGTTCAAAGGGCACACCCTGTCCTCTTATTTCCAAACAGAAACGTGAAGTAGCCAACACCTGGCAGAGCTGGACTGGTTGGTCTCTGGATGACAATGAATGACAGTGCAAATGCAAGTCTTGAAATAACTCCCCTGATGGACTACTGGGCCCTTTGGGAGATTATGGTACCAAAATCTTGCCCCACATTTTGATGTCCAAGGCTGTCTCCCATTTCCTCAATAAATGGTCAGGAAACTGCCCGTGCCAGAGTAACTGGCCCTGTTGCTACTGGAGAGAGGCTTTCTTTTCTCCTGGCACTGGTGCCTCCTGCCACAATGTCATATGGCGGCATGTGCAGGCCTGTCGTGTTTCATGTCATCAGAGCTATCTAAGCCAGTGATCTCCCCCAGAACCAAGCCTTGTCCTGGTCCTGCAACTCTCAACAGCCCCATCGTGATGGACAGAAAACAGGCCAACACCCCAGGGTCTGACGCAATGTGCCCGTTCTTACCATATCAGACAGGGCCTTGGTTCAGTCCCAGTAGTGACTGGGGATGGCCATGGTTAGTTAGGCTAAAAATTTGATTGGATTTACACGATCTCTGGGGAAGAATTTCAGACCCTGATTAAAATGCTTACATTTCTTTAAATCTTTGTATAATATAAACAGTTGCTAAGGAGTTGCTTTTGTTCATTGTGAAAATTATCATGAAATTGTTACTATGTCTGACTTAATACTTTACCTAGAACATATATACTGATCAAGTAGAAACCATCACTTGATGTTGGGCTTAGTCATAATAAAGCACAAAACTAAAGAGTCTGGCTTTCTGCCCCCATTTGAACACATTGCCCATGCTTAGGGGAGTCGTGAGTTGGCAAAGGATCGTGTGAATAATGGTCCCAGTACTCTACCCCACAGGTGTCACTGGAAGCCATTGCTTCTCATTCCTTTTGTAAAATCATTCCCCTTTCAGTAAACTAATTATCATTTCCCTCCACCTATAACATAAAACAACAGTGGTGTCAAAGAAGATAAAATTTAAGAACACAGCCTGCTCTTCTCCTGGGGCTTTCCTTGACAGGAACATGGCCCTAGGATGTTAGATTCTTCCTGGGATTTGTGCTACCAGGTGCTACATGGGAAGTGAAGCCGTCAGATGTGTTGCCTCCTTCCTCTCCCTGCTCCCACTCTCCATCACTCTCTTCCCCCTCCTTGCAAAGTATAATAGCACTGAGGAGTATTTACTCAGCTGTGGACTGATACCAAAGCCTTAGTGCCCTGGGAGTTGGAAGGGGTGGTGTGGTCATGCCCCGAGCTATCCATGTCCTTCCGAGCATCTCTTGGCAGAGCAGCCTGGCTGAGGGCAAGTGTCATTTAGAATGAGCCTTCACAACCCCGCATAAAAGAACATAAAAACAATTGCAACTGAAAATTGGAGAGTCCACTCATGGGCTGTGGTATACTCTGGAGTTTGTGGTAGTTCCTATTGAGATCATGTAGCCAACCAACCAGAAGTTGTTCAGTCCTCTGGGATTCCCTGTGGCATGGTAGCATTTTATTATCTCCAGCTCTTGTCCCACCACTAGCACACCCAGCTATCAACATGTAGACACTCACACAAATGAATTCAGACTAAACCCCATTACATCCCCCATAGTTTTGGAACCCAAAACCCGTGATTCAGGCTTTGGAGAAGCCTTTCTTGAGTCAAGGACAAAGCTATGGCCCTGATTCCTTCCTTCTGGCACTCCTCCACTGGCCTCCTTCAGTGACCGCACTCTGACCCTGGAAGAGGCACCATTTCCCAGGAAGAGCAGAGGCCTCTTAGTCTACAATCACACACCTCAATAGAGCTTCTGAACAAAGGTTGGGGACACACGTGCTGATCTGCGAGGAGTCTGTACAGATTACTGAGCTGTCTCCACAGAAATTCCGAGGCAGGAATTTCCACAACAAGAAGGCAAACCAGATGTAGAGAAGACAAGAGAAAATCTTCATGCTTCTTTTCCAAGAAAAGAAGTGAGGACAAGTTAGCCCTTGAATATATGGGGCATCAATAATTTCTGACTAGATTGATTTTGTTAGCCAAAATAACCTCACCTATTACCCTCTAGGATTAGAGTTAAGATAACCAATAAGAGAAGAATTGAGTCAAGAGCTGCTTATCTTAAAAACCACAGTATTCATGCTAGAGTTGTAACAGTGGTAAACTGAATTACTAGGAAGTAAACCCCAGGTCCCTCTGATTTTCAAGGTAAAATTGGTGATACATTCCTATGACAATAAATATTCAGGCTGATTGAAATGAGCACTTGATGAGAAGGTGCTAGTAATCAGTAAGCGCATTAAATGTAATACACCTGCCATGATTTATTATGTTTCCTGAGCTTTATGGTATCTACCAAACAGGACGTTTTCCATTTTCAGCTTTGTATAGCTCCTGGCATCTCCTCACGCCCTCCTAATTGGTACTCATGCCTCCTGTGCCTACACAGTCCCCATCTCTGTGTGCATACAGTGACTGGAACTTTGTCCCTCTGAATTTTCATCTGAGTCACTGCAATTCATATTTTCATTCGCTCATTCCTTCAGCCAATATTTATTGCTATGTGCCAAGCACTGTACTAAGGGCTTTAGTTAAGTCCAAAGATTCCTCCATTTCCGACTTCAAATTTTAATCAGTCAGTAATTATAAAATAATACTACCATTAATGAGCACTTGGCTAATTTTTCAGAAAAGTGCCTTGTATATAAATAACCTCATTAGATTTGTACAACAATCCCATTAGGTAGGTACTGTGGTTATTCACATTTTTTAAATGAGGAAACCAAGGCTCAGAGAAGTTGTATAATTTGTCCAAGTCGTACTTGTGGTAAGTAGTGGAGCCAGGGCATCTGATTGCAAAGTCTGAGCTCTGCACTAACACAGCTGCTCTGCCCAGTTTCATGTGGCAGCCTGGAGGGTGTCTGTATGTTTTGCTTAGATATAAGGTCTGTCAGTCACCTGGCATGAACTATCCTACCTTCACAAGTCAAGGCCTCCACCACTGACCCCACCTGGATCCCACCTGCTAGAATGGAAGCTGCAAGAGCTGTGGAACCAGGCAGGCGTAGGTCTGAATCTCAGCCTCCCTCTTCTCACTGGCTGTTTCCATGAGAAAGTAATTAACCTTAGTTAAAGAGACACTAGTTTCTTTATTTCTAAGATAATAACCGCAAATACTAACAGCACGTATGATGGGCCACTGTTCTAAGTCCTTTAACTCACGACAACTGCATGATGTTGGTACCATCATTATCCCCATTTTATAGGTGGAGAAACTGATGCATCCAGAACTTAAAGGTCAAGTAATTCGAATTCAGCGGCAAAGCTCAGATTTGGACCCAGGCAGACTAACTCTAAAGTCCATGCTAGTAGCCACAATACCACGCCGTGCTTGCTCTGGAGATGATAGGATCAGGGGCGTAAAACCCTCTGGTCCAGAGCCAGGCATGGAGCCAATGGGACGATTACAAGGTTTAGAATAAGAAAGTTTAACACCTTTGACCACCCACAAAAAGAGAAGCACCAATTTGTGGTAAGCGCTCTGATTTTGATCTTATACCAAAGACTTCTTACATCTTTGCCTTTGAACTTGCAGGACTTGCTGGCTGAAGCTTTCCTAATTGTGGGGATTCCTTTAGGGGAGGCATCTGTTGGTACACCACTTACCTTCCCTGCACCTGCCAGGGTGCAGAGTGGCTCGCAGGTGGGCAGGGATGAGAAATGGCGCAGTGGCCACCAGCACAGGTGTTCTCACCCCCCACCCTCCCGTTGCCCCCGGCCTAGCACAGGCTGTGCTGCTGGACTGCAGTCTTTCCTGTTGACAGTAATTAGAACCTTTTAGACCAAATTTCTTACATTAAAAAAAAAAAGAAAAAGAAAAAAATCCCAGTTCACTTGCGTTGTCTCCTTGATCCAGTTCACCTGGAGCTATTTAGTTTCTGCTGTTTGTTTGGAGGGGAAGGCAGACTCTTAAGCTTTCACACATTGGGGTTGATAAGATCAAGGAGCTGCAAATGTTAGCTGGGTAAACTTGGGAACCAGACGCCTGAGTTTGAGTTCCACTTCTCCGTCTTCAGCATGCACCATCTGAGTTTGTGTCTGTGAAATGGGGATAGCAATAGTGAAGATGAGATGAGCTAACACATGTAAAACCCTTGGTTGCCTCTTTTTTTTTTTTTTTTTTTTTGAGGACAGTGTCCCTGGCCCTCATATGTGGGACCCGAACCGGGGCCGCTGGCTTCCCAAGCCAGCGCTTAACACTGCGCCACTTGGCCGGCCCACATGTAAAACCCTTGGAAGGACAGTGCCTGGCCCACAGTAAGTGCAGAATCAATGTTAGCTGTTGGTATTATTGTTTTTAAGCCCGTCCAGCTCAGTCCTCCTTTCCTTCCCAGCCTAGAATCTTGCTCTGAAAAGTCAGGCTCTGGACCCTTCTCTCTTCATTCACCGGATCATTTTATCTCTCTAAGCCTCCAGGTCCTTATCTGTGAAATGACTTAGGAATAATGGAGTCTACTTCATAAGGTTGTTGTTGAACTAGTGCACTAGTTCAAGGCCTGAGCAGGGAGCTCAGTGACGTTAGTGTCATCACTGTTAGTCCCGAAACAGAGGGCTGCCTGGAAGGGCCTGTGAAATCTTGGAGAGTTCTAAGTGCCAATGGCCCGAAGTAGACAGGAGCATTTAGGATTAACTGGCACCTGCGCATCAGTCTCAGGAACTTGGGAGACCGCCGGCTTGTTCATGGCTGTACCGCTGTGCCTAGAACCGAGGTAACATCAGATAAGTAAATACTGCAGAAGAGTATTCAAGAAGGTTCAGCTCAGGGCCGGCCGAGTGGCGCGGTGGTTAAGCGCTGGCTTGGGAAGCCAGTGGCCCAGGTTCGGTCCCACATATGAGGGCCAGTGACACTGCCCTCAAAAAAAAAAAACAAAAAAAAAAAAAACACAAAACCAAACCAAAATAACTCTCCTTGTTTGGTGTTACGGTGTTCTAGACATTCTGCTAAGTACTTTTTTGACATCATCCCTTTTAATCTTGAAGTCAACCCTGAAAGGTAAGTATCATTTTCATTTTATAGACAAGAAACTGAGATGTAGAGAGATTGAGCAGTTTTCCCAATATTGCGTACAAGTACCTGATAAATTATAGAGCTAAGATTTGAACTCCAGCCTGTGGGACAGGGATAGGACAGTGTTCTGATTTGGGGACAAGTCCTACCGCTCACCATTCTTCCAAATAACCCGCTGTGCAAGCGAGGAGTGTCTCTGAGTCACAGATGCCTCTCCCTTGAAACCACCTGGCCTTATGTCACCTAACTACTACATTAATAGACGTAGAACCACTGCCTTCCACAGGTAAGGTGGTAAAAGTTGTTTGTTTGCCTGGCTTTCATTCACCTCTTTATCAGACTCATCTATCTGCTTTACATTTGGAAAAAGCCACATTCCAGATGTATTGTTTTTCTCATGTATTTAGTATTCCCATGAGTCTGTTGCTACATTAGAGAAGTACAGAACGATTTTTGTAACTCATTCTTCGATCTTTGGGAAGCAAGCATTGAATAGCATCAAGAACCTAAGGGGAGCCGAGAGTCTAGAAACCAGGAGGCCGAGATTGATGCCCATCATTGTCTTTGTTGATTACATGTGGGGGTTACACAGCTCTCTTTCTCTTTCTCTCTCTCTCTCTCTCCCCACTTCCCCCGGCTTCTCATTTTCCTTCGCTGTGTTTACTTTCCAAGGATATTTTGTACGTAATTATGGGGCTATGCGTGAATTCCTGTGAAACACTTTGATTCCCCCAACCCCAAGAATGATATCAGGTATACCCACCCAAGTCTAGCCTAGAAAAGCATTGATGATGCAAAGATACAACTTTCCTTTATGTACTCCTTGCCAGAAATCACTCCTGTCTCTATCTAGGGAGTTCTGAAGTGAGATTAAAGTGGGAGCCCATCATATTCAGTGGCTTTTCTCCCTTCCCTTTGCCTTTCCTGGCCCTCACCCCAACTCTGTGAGACCACGGGTGGCGATTACTCCTTCCCTTGAAGAATCAAACCTCCTACCAGGCTGTGCCCGAGGTCAGGCCAGTGGGGAGAGGAAAGTACACACCCTATTGTGGCAAAGACGAAGGCCACAAAAGCCATCTTGATCCTTTGACCCATATTGACGCCGATTCTGTTCCTTGGTGTCCCTGACTTTGGCAGTGTGGTTAGTTTAACTCTCTGCCCCCACCT
Source organism: Aselliscus stoliczkanus (assembly GCA_033961575.1). NCBI lineage: Eukaryota > Metazoa > Chordata > Mammalia > Chiroptera > Hipposideridae > Aselliscus > Aselliscus stoliczkanus. The sequence goes on from CM066736.1 coordinate 123,497,781, forward strand.
TGAATTGAGCTTTGATGAAAAAGTAGTAGGAACCCAGGCCTGTCCCTGAGGATTTGGGGTTTTGGTCTTGGAAAAGCATCAACCGAATTCGCAGGGGCAGGAGCTCTGGATTCCTGTGGCTTGGGCTAACTTAGGTCCAGAGAAACCAAGTGCCTATGATCACCATCTTCACTCCCCACATGCGGCCATGCCCTTTGCATTCCCTTTTCTCACTGTTCTCCCAGCTAGGATGGCTTCCAGGGCTCCTGCTCTTCTTAACCGTGAGCACGTCCTTCCATATTTGAAATGCTTTAGTACATGGGATACTTGTGGATTGCTGCTGCCTGGCTGACAGAAAACCTTTTGGATTTGTACATGCAGTACCAAGACAGCTTTTAAGCATCAATGTATTTCCTTTTCTCCCTTAGGACCCTGAGATTTACCTCCCTGAGATTTACCTCCCTGAGATTTACCCTGAGATAAACCTCCCTGAGATTTACCTCCCTGGGTTTTCTGTCGGGCCACAGAGCCTCATCCGGGCTCATCTCTCCCAAAGCACTGCTCTGTGCTATCAGGAATCATTTGGTTGCCTTGAATTGTACACCTTGGACCTCTAACTTGGCTTCCTGTATATGATGACCAGCTTTGTGTGCAGGCATCAGAAAGAAGCCAGCCTGCGCAGTACTGGCTGATAGAGTAATCAAGTCTGTGGGTTGCTATACTGTATTCTCCATACATTGCAAGACTAAGTTTGCCTGAGTACTGCTTCCACATAGTCTGTGGATGGTCTTTGGGCATGTTGTGGTGAATGTTATCATGCCAGAGAATTTCAGCAGATTTAACTAGCTTTGAAATGATTCATTCTTGCATATTTTTATACACAAGGAAAACCAAACTAAGAAGGCTGATGAAAGGGCCCCTCTTGTTTCCCCTTCTCACCCCGCCATTTTTCAAACCAGTGAAGCTCCTTTGGCCAAAATGTTGCAGCTGGGTGCCTCCTACCCAGGAAAAGCCATGTATAAATACTTATCTTAAAATCTGACCCCTAAAGGTTAGTGGCTAGCACAACTCTTAACCTTTAAAGAGCAACCCTACCGAGACTGGGTCTGAAACCCATGAAATGACCAAAAACAGAGCAATGACCTCACATGCAGAGGGATCACGTGTTTCTCTCCATTTCCACTTCAGATTTGCTGACCATGAAAGAATATCACTGTTTGTTGCAATTACTGTGCCCAGATTTCCCGCTGGAGCTCACTCAGAAAGCAGCCAGGTAAGTCTCCTGGGCTCTGGAAGCCAACTTAGCTGTCTGTGGGACAAGGCTTCTTAGAGAAGCCTGAAATGTATACAAACAAACAAACCATTAGGGAAGAAAAAAACCATTAGGGAAGAAACTGGTGTTTGGAGAGGGGTCTATTTGGGATTTGCCCAAAAACATTGTACTTGCTTTCTGCATTTTCAAAGGGAAGCCAAATGATCCTTTGTGGTTTCTGTGGGGAGCCTTAGGGTCTGGAGATAGAGTTGAGGGGTGGTGAGATGAAGAGGCTCATGCAAACACAAAAACCCCTAAAGGATATGCTGAGAAAAGAAGAGGCAAGAGTTGGCAGCAACTTGTGATACAGGGGCTTGAGGTTGGAAACTAGAAAGGCATGAAGGTGAAAATACCCAATTGAGGGTAGAATAAATTGTATTATTTATGCTAAAAGATTTTTCGAGATTACTCTGGAACCAGGAAGATTTAGCAGAAATAGCTACTGTTAGAGCCCCCTAATTTCTGTGTTTGGTTTCACTGTCATTCACATTTTTTAACTAAATGAGGTTGTTGGACTACGTATGTTTCAATTAACTTTTACTTGACACAAAACCTGAGCTCAGTTGGCAAATGGAAGTATAGCAAAAAATCTTGTTTTCTGAAAAATTCCATAATAGAGGATTTTTAGGAAAATACTGTTTACAGGCATACCTCATTTTATTGCACTTTGCATTATTGCTATTTACAGATAATTGTTTTTTATAAACTGAAGGTTTGTGGCAACCCTGTATTGAGCGAGTCTATTGATGTCATTTTTCCAACAGCATTTGCTCACTTCGCATCTCTGTGTCACATTTTGGTAAATCTCACAATATTTCTAACTTTTTCTTATAATTTTATTTGTTATGATGATCAGTGATCTTGGATGTTACTATTGTAATTGGGGGCACTACAAACCACCCATATGAGAGAGTGTACTCAATAAATGTTGTGTGTATTCTGACTACTCCACATATCAGCCATACTCCCATCTCTCGCCCTTTCCTGGGGCCTCCCTAGTCCCTGAAACACAACAATATTGAGATTAGGCCAGTTAATAACCCTACAATGGCATCAAAGCATTGAAGTGAAAAGAAGAGTTACACGGTACTCTAAATCAAAAGTTAGAAGTGGTCAGCCAGATAGCTCAGTTGGTTAGAACACCTGCTCTTAACAACAAGGTTGCCAGATCGATTCCCACATGGGATGGTAGGCAGCGCCCTCCACAACTAAATTGAAAACGGTGACTGGACTTGGAGCTGAACTGTGCCCTGCACAACTAAGATTGAAGGACAACAACTTGACTTGGAGCTGATGTGTCCTGGGAAAAACGAAAAACACACTGTTCCCCAATGAAGTTTAAAAAAAAAAAAAGCTAGAAGTGATTAAGCTTAGTAAGGAAGGCATGTTGAAAGCTGACATAGGCCAAAAGTTAGGCCTCTTGTATCAAACAAGCAAGTTGTGAATGTGAAGGAAAAGTTCTTGAAGGAAATTAAAAGTGCTATTCCAGTGAACATACGAATGATAAGAAAGTTTGAAAATAGCTTATTGCTGATACAAAGTTGTAGTGGCCTGGATAGAAGATCAAACCAGCCACAACATTCCCTTAAGCCAAAGCCTAATCCAGAGCAAGACCCTAACTCTCTTCAATTCTGTGAAGGATTAGAGGTGAGGAGGCTGCAGAAGGAAAGTTTGAAGCTTATAGAGGTTGGGTCATGAGGTTTAAGGAAAGAATTCATCTCTATAACATAAAAGTACAAGGTGAAGCAGCAAGTGCTGAGGTAGGAGCTGCAGCAAGTTGTCTAGAATCCAGCTAAGATAGTAAGAAAAGTGGCTGCAGTAAACAACAGATTTTCAGTGTAGATAAAACAGCCTTGTAATGGAAGAAGATGCCATCTAGGACTTTCATAGCTAGAGAGGAGAAGTCAATGCCTGGCTTCAAAGCTTCAAAGGACAGGCTGACTCTTCTGTTGGGGGCTAATGCAGCTGGTGACTTTCAGTTGAAGCCAGTGCTCACTTACCATTCCAAAAATCCTAGGGCCCTTAAGAATTATGCTAAATCTACTTTTCCTGTGCTCTATAAATGGAACAACAAAACCTAGATAACAGCAAATCTGTTTACAACATGATTTACTGAATATTTTAAGCCCACTGTTGAGACCTGCTGCTCAGAAACAATTACTGCTCATTGACAATGTGCCTGGTCACCAAAGAGCTCTGATGGAGATGTACAATGAGATTAATGTTATTTTCATGCCTGCTGACACAACATCCATTCTGCAGCCCATGGATCAAGGAGTAATTTCAACTTTCAAGTCTTATTATTTAAGAAATATATTTAAGAAATACAACGGCCATAGATAGTGATTATTCTGATGGATCTGGGCAAAGTAAATTGAAAACCTCTGGGAAAGGATTCACCATTCTAGATGCCATTAAGAACATTCATTTTCATGGGAAGAGGTAAAATAGCAACATTATCAGGAGTTTGGAAGGAGTAGATTCCAACTCTCATGAGTGACTTTGAGGAGTTCAAGACTTCAGTGGAAGAAATAACTACAGATGTGGTGGACACAGCAACAAAACTAGAATTAGAAGTGGAGCCTGAAGATGTGACTGAATTGCTGCACTCTCATGATAAATCTTTAGTGGAGGAGGAGTTGCTTTTTATGAATGAGTAAAGAAGTGGTTTCTTGAGAAGGAATCTACTCTTGGTGAAGATGCTGTAAAGACTGTTGAGCCGACTGAGTGGCGTGGTGGTTAAGAGCTGGCTTGGAAAGCCAGCGGTCCCCGTTCAGGTCCCACATATGAGGGCCAGTGACACTGCCCTCAAAAAAAAAAAAAAAAAAGATTGTTGAAATGACCACAAAAGATTTAGAATATTACATAACCTTAATTGATAAAGCAGCAGCAGGGTTAGAGAGTATTGACTTTAGTTTTGAAAGAAGCTCCACTATGTGTAAAATGCTGTCAAACAGCACTGCATGCTACAGAGAAATCATTCATGAAAGGAAGAGCCAATTGATGTGGCAGACTTCACTGTTGTCTTATTTTAAGAAATTGCCACAGCCACCGTAACCTTTAGCAACCACCCTGATCAGTCAGCAGCCATCAACATTTAAGGCAAGATCCTCCACCAGCAAAAAGGTTATGATCTGCTGAAGGCTCAGATGGTGGTTAGCCTTTTTGAACAATAAAGTGTTTTTTAAATCAAGGTATTCCCTTGGGCTGGCCGAGTGGCACAGTGGTTAAGCGCTGGCTTGGGAAGCCAGCAGCCCAGGTTCAGGTCCCACATGTGAGGGCCAGTGACACTGCTCTCAAAAATAAATAAATAGGGCCGGCCGAGTGGTGCGGTGGTTAAGCACTGGTCTGGGAAGCCAGCGGCCCCGGTTCAGTCCCACATATGAGGGCCAGTGACACTGCCCTCAAAATAAATAAATAAATAAATAAATAAATAAATAAATAAATAAAGGTATTCCCATTGCTTTCTAGACATAATGCTATTGCACACTTAGTAGACTATAGTATAATGTAAACATAACTTTCATGTACACTGGAAAACCAAAAAAATTCGTGTGACTTGCTTTATCACAATATTTGCTTTTTTGCGGTGGTCTGGAAGCGAACCCACATCACCGAGATCTGTCTGTATTACACCAGACATGATGGATACATGTCATTATACATTTGTCCACACTCATGGAATGTACACCACCAAGAGTGAACCGTAATTTAAACGATGAACTTTGGGTGGTGATGTATAGTGTAGATTCATTGATTGTAACAAATGTGCCCCTCTGGCTATGTTGTTGATAATGGGGGAGGCTGTGCATGTGTGGGGGCAGAGGGGTTATGGGGAATCTCTGTACCTTCCCTTCAATTTCACTGTGAACCTAAAACTGCTCAAAAAAACTAGTCTTAACAATAATTTTTTGTAATGTCCAGCTTCCCTAAATCATAATGAATGCATTTACCTTTATTGTTTCATTTAAATTCATTTACCTTAACTATCTCACTTACTCTTTATAAAAACAGTTACTTCCCATTTCACTAAAGAGGAAAACTGATATATATCTCAATTTAAAAAACAACAAAAAAGAGGAAACTGAGGCTCAAAGAGGTTAAGTATGTTGCCTGAACTTACTGAGCTCATAAGTAGCAGAGGTATGACTTAAACCTGAGTTCCCCTGAACCCAGAGACTTTGCTCTCAACTTTCTCACACTCCTGCCTCCCAGCATCACGACATCATTTCCGCTTGGTGGTTTCACCCATGGAAGCCAAAGCTGCATGGGCCACTCTGCACCAAGAATCACCTCATTCCTGAAACAAGCCCACCAAGCCCTCAGCTGATAGAGGGGCAGAAAGCCACTGCTGCCAGCCAGCAAAACAGTAGCCTCACACTGGAGCCATATGCAAAACCTGTTTAGTGATCACACACCCAAAATTTTCTAGGTTTCCCCCACACACATTGTTTAGTGGATACTTACCTTTTCCAGTGGCAACTGGCCACTGATAAAAGCTGCAGTTCAGGTTTTACAATTTTAACTTACCTGCTCTCCAAAGGAGATTTGGGGTTTTTTTTGTCCCTTTAGCTGAAAAAAGGGTGTGGGGCTTATGTCTTGTAATCTAAAAGCAGCCAAGTGGAGTTAGCTTCACGTTTCCAATGATAGTTCCCCTTTGGGGTCAGGTCATTTTAAGGAATATTCATCCCCAACATTCAGGGGGAAAAAACTTAAAAAAACTCAGCATTCTTAAAGACTCAGCATTCTTAAAGGGATTAATCATAAAAATCAGCTACAATTTCTACATAGCTGAATAATAAAAACCAGTTACGGTCTCTAAAGAATCCCCAAAGAAAAAGAGCCATGAGCGTGCGTGAGCCATGAGGGCAGGCAGATCTATACCAGTCTTTTTTGCTGCTGAGTCACTGCTGCTTAGCACAGTACCTGGGTACATGCCAGACACTGTAAATGTCTCCCAAGTGGATGAATAGTCCGGTCTGCCAGTTTACATTGTTCTAACAGTCCATGGTTCTAAGCAACTCTAAGGACAAAGTCAGAAACTATATGTTCAAAAAAAAGAAACTATATGCTCTATTCATTTATTCATTCATTTATATTATTCATCAAATATTTCTTTTCTTTTTTTTTCCCTAGATTTCCAGGCTTTTTTTTTTTCACTATACATAATTATTACCATATTTTTTAAATTAGTTTCAGGTGTACAAAACAACAGTAATTAGACATTTCACCCCTCACAAAGTGATAAAACCCCCAATCTACTACCCCTCTGACATCGTATATAGTTGTTACAATACCATTAAATATATTCCCTATGCTGTACTCCACATCCCATAACTGTGTGTGTGTGTGTGTGTGTGTGTATATGTGTGTGTGTATAAAGTTATAATTGACATTCAGTATTATTCTACTTCAGCTTCAGGTGTACAGTGCAGTGGTCAGGCATCTACACAGTCTTATGATGTGATCCCCCTGATAAGTCCAGAGCCCATCTGGCACCTCATATGATCTTTACAACATTGTTGATTATATTCCCCAAACTGTATTTCATATCCCTGTGACTATTTTGTGACTACCAATTTGTACTTTCTAATCCCTTCACCTTCTTCCCCATCCAGATTTTTTTTTTTTTTTTTTTTGAGGGCAGTGTCACTGGCCCTCATATGTGGGACCTGAACCGGGGCCGCTGGCTTCCCAAGCCAGCGCTTAACCACCGCGCCACTCGGCTGGCCCCAGATATTTCTTTTTTAACAGCTTTTGGGCATACCATATAATTCATCCATTTAAATTGTAAAATTCAGTGGCTTTTAGTATATTCGCAGAGTATGTTCACATCAATCACCACAGTCAATTTTAGAACATTAATCAGCCCAAAAAGAAATCCCACACCCTTTAGTCATGACTCCCTAATCCTCTCACCCTCCCCATCCCCAGGCAACCACTGATTTACTTTCTGTCTCCATATTCTAGACATTTAAAATGAATAAAAACATATAATATGTGGTCCTTGGTGACTGGTTCCTGTTCACTTAGCATGGTTTTAAGGCTCTCCCATGTTGTAGCACATGTCAGTACTTCATTTCTTCAAATATTTCTTAAGGACCAGTTTTGTGCCAGGTGCTGTTGTGCACGCTGGGAATACAGTGATGGGCAAGTTATAGTTCCTGCCTCTCAAGCAACTTGACATTTGTTTTAAAAGAGGGTCGCTTGGGTACTGGTCACTGCCTGCCACCACTTTGTGACATGTCACCTTGGTTTCTGTCACTCCAGAGCAGCCACTGTCCTTCTTTCCCATTCCTGTGAAGTTGGCGGTGAGTTTAGGAGGCCGAGCTTTCTGTGTGAGTTTCAGCCCTCAGCAGCCACAGCTGTGCATCCGCCCATCCACCTCCCAGACCCTTCCAAACAGCGATATATGGAAGCACTGCAAGATTAGAGTAAAAGTAGTAGAATCCTCTGAAATCCACAGATTCTTACAGTTATGGATACCAAGGGGCTTTTCGGGTGACAGTCCCCTAGCTGTGGCCCGAAGCTTACCCCCTCCCTCACCACGAGGTCTCCTGTTGGAAGGAAACTTCAGACCTTTCAGTTTGAGGAGGAGGAAGCATTGTAGCCAGTCCATGCCAATAGCAGTGCGAGGGAATTATAGGAACACAAGTATAAACAACAGAAGGGCCTAATGCCCAGGAAACAGGCTGCAAAATTAGAGATGAATTCAGAACTAGGGGAGTCTGTTTTCTCCCTATGTGCGAGCACCAGGCTTCTGTGTCATCCCCACCTCCCCACTGATATTCTTTCTCCAACTTCTGCTGGTGCATGTGTAGAAAGATTGTATATAACCCCAGAAAGTGCACTGATTGTGTACGCTATTCTCATTCTGTCCAGGATCCCTACTTCTCCACACACAAGTCCAGTATTCTGACCAGAATGGCAATGGGGGTGCTTAGGCCTTTCGGATGGTTACTGTTGCCAGAAGAGGCACTGTCCTCTCCCGTCTCGCTGCCTGGCTCCCTTTCCTCCGGGCCGTGAGGTCTGGGGACAGGCCACAGCAGAGGCTCCAGCCTGTGATGATGTGTGCCTAAAAGAATGTCATCCACAGGCAGCTGTGCTGCAGGGCCTGTTCAGGGGCATGGCATCTCCACAAGCGCCTGACTTCTGTGCTACAAGCACCGTGGCCAGGCCCCGGAGCGGCAGGTGTGAGCTGGAAACACAGGAAGTGAAGGAAGAAACCGACTCCGTGGCAGTGCCCAGCCGGGGGCCTCTCCACTTCACACAGTCCTGCAGCAGCGGCAGTCAGTCAGTAATTTTACCCCAGATGATCACGGTGGCATCTCTGTCTCTCTCCCTCATGGACTGGAAGGCTTTCCTGAGGGTCCAGACCATGCAATTAGAGACTTCTTTTTGTTGTTATCTTTTTTTATTGAGGTATAACTGACATACAACATTATATTAGTTTCAGGTGTACGTCATGATTTGATATTTGTGTATATTACAAAACGATCCCCACAATAAGTCTTGTTAACATCTGTCACCATAACCACTGACAAAATTATTTTCTTATGATGAGAACTTTGAAGATCTACTCTCTCAGCAACTCTCATGTATACAATACAATATTACTAACTATAGCCACTATGCTATACATTACACTCCCATGATTTATTTATTTTATAACTGGAAGTTTGTCACTTTTGAGCCCCTTCACCCATTTCACCTACCCCCCCCAACTCCTATCTCTAGCACCCACCAATCTGTTCTCTGTATAAGCTTGGTTTTTTTTGGTTTTTTAGATTCCACATGTAAGTGAGATCATACAGTATTTGTCTTTCTCTGTCTGTCTTTTTTTTTTTTTTTTTTAGAGGGCAGTGTCACTGGCCCTCATATGTGGGACCCGAACCAGGGCTCCTGGCTTCCCAAGCCAGTGCTTAACCGCCACGCCACTTGGCCGGCCCTCTGTCTGTCTTATTTTACTAAGCATAATGCTCTCAAGGTCCATCCATGTTGTCGCACATAGCAAGATTTCATTCTTTTTTATGGATGAATAATGTTCTATTGTGTGTAATATAGATATAACATTTTCTTTATATAGTCATTCATCAATCTAAGTGGACACTTAGATTGTTTTCCTATCTTAACTATTGTAAATAATGCTGCAGTGAACATGGGGGTGCATATATCTTGTCAAGTTACTGTTTTCATTTTCTTCAGATTTATACCCAGAAGTGGAATTGCTGGATCATATGGTAGTTCCAGTGTTAATTTTTTAAGGAATCTCCATACTGTTTTCCATAATGGCTGCAACAGCCATTTGAACTTCTTTTTTTTTTTTTTGAGATTTTACTGGGGAATTGGGGAAAGGGAACAGCCAAGTTGTCCTTCAATCATAGTTGTGGAGGGCGCAGCTAGCTCAGCTCCAAGTCCAGGTGCCATCCAGCTGCCCATTGGCAGCTCAGCTCAAGGCTCCATGTTCAATCTTAGTTGCTGGGGGCACAGTCCCCCTCACCCCCCATCCCCCTCACCCCCTGTCCCCCGTCCCAAAGGAGTCCTTTGGTAGGAGCACGTGCTCTCACCAGCTGAGCCATCCTGCCGCATGTTGGCAGCTCAGCTTGGGCGCTGTTCACTGGGCCATGTGGGAATCGAACCGGCGACCCTGTTGCTCAGCACTCACACTCTTAACCAACTGAGTTACTCGGCCGGCCCCCATTTGAACTTCTTGAGTTCAAATCCTGGTTCATAATTTATCAACTTGTGTCCTTGAAAAGGTTGTTTAATTTCTCTGAGCCTCAATTTCCTCATTTGCAAAATGGAATAATAAGTGTTGTAATGATTGAAGAAGTACGTAATGTGCTTGAAATAATGCCTGGCACAGAGTAAACTTTCAACATTACAAGAACTAATATTAACCTTGACCTGTAAGAGCACAGGCATCATAGGGTTAAAAAGACATATGTATACGTGCCATCTGTGTCCTATTAACTCATGACCTTAGGCTCTCAACTTCCCTAAGCCCTCTTCCCATATCTGTAAAATAGGCACAATAATAGTATCTAATTCATAGGGTGATTGTAAGAGTTCAACAAAAAATATATGTAAATTGCTTAGCATGTTGTAGACATTCAATAAGTAATAGTTTCTAGCTATTAAAATAATGTTGACATTATTGTTATTACAAGATTTTTAAAAAATAAATGAGAAATTCCTGGATTCCCCAGTGTAGTACTTTCTGGCCTTTTTTCACTTCACAACACTCAGAAAATACAACAAAAAGTAGGGTAAAGACAAGACTGCCTGCGATTATCCTGCAGGCTCTCGCCTCCTCCCAATTGGGCCAAGGGGACCATCACACCTGTAACCCATTCAAGGCCCAAGTGACACAGGATTGGGAAGCTCCACTCCAAGGGTGAAGATTTAAAGCAGTGCATCAGAATCACTAGCAGCGTTTATTAAATCACAGATTTAACTCATTTCTCCCTCACGAAAGGCCTCATTCCCTGGTGAATAATACGTGTTTAATAGGAAAAGCTCCTTTATTATGGTTATATGCTGAAAGCATGTAGTGCTTCAAAGGTATGTAAACTCCTAAGAATCTAATTTAGACATAGCAACTCACCCCCATGGAAGAGAGTCCATTTCAGCTGGCCCCTGTTCCACGAAGGCAGGGACTCAGGTCCTGGAGCCACAGAGCCCTGGATTCACATCCCAGTTCCTTCACTTACTGGCTTGTGACACTGAGCCTCAGTTTCCAAGCCTCAATTCTCCAAGCTTCAGTTTCGTCATCTGTAAAATGGAAATAATAATAGCACCTGCCTCATACAGTTGTTTCTGGGATTTAATAAGATAAGGCATGTAAAACACCTGTCACATAGCCCTCAAAAAAGATTGCCTGTTTTTAAAAATTATAATTCGTGAATGGGGAGTGTTTCATTCCTACAGTCATTTTTCAAATGTTTACTGAGCATCTACCATCTGACAGACCTCAGGCCAATCACTGAGGATACAGCTTTATGTTTTCTTTGGGTTTTTTTTAAACATTTTTTGGGGGAATCAGGGAAGGGGAACAGAGAAATTGCTGAACAAAAGTTGCTTTTGTTCTTCAGTCTAGTTGTGAAGGACATTGCTTCACTGGCCCATGTTGGTACCGTCATTGCGCTCATCCCAGGTGAGGCAGATCAGTCACCTGCCACTGGACGGCCTCTCACGCCGGCTCTTGGCTGTCACGCCAGCTGCCAGCCGCTCACGCTGGCTGCCGGCCACTCACTGTAGCTCACAGTAGCCCACTGCAGCCCCCCTGCAGCCTACACCGTCGCCAGTGACCCTCGGCAGCTCAGCTCCATTTCAAGCTATTGTTCACCATCTTAGCTGTAGAGGGCACAGCGTCACTGGTCCTAAAGTGGGATCCAAACTGGGGTCCTGCTGCTCAGAGCTGGTGTCCCAAACTGACTTTTAACCAACATGCCACTCGGCCAGCCAAGCTTGATGCTTTCTTGGCGCCTTTCTTTCTTCATGTCTCTGCCCTGCAATAACCTTCTGCATAGATATCCTCTCTGGATCTGACTTGCCATCTAACAGTATCACAGTTGCCCCAAAAGGTCTTTCTCCAAAACAGACTATCCTTTCCTTCCCCATTCTCTCGTTCACCAAATATTTATTGAGGGCTTGTATGTGCCAGCCTTTGTGCTGGTGGAGGGGCTATGACAGTGAGCAAAGTAGATGTTGTTCCAGCCCTCAAGGAAGTTACAAGTGGAGAGAGCAGCAGACATTAAATAAATGAAGTGCTATAGGAACATATAAACAAGAGACCCAACCTAACCTGGGGAAATCATGAAAGGCTCTCCCATGAGGAAGAAATGTTGCATTAGGGACCTGAAGGATTAGTAATAGATGCACCTACCCGCTCTGCACCAAGATTTATCACAAGGCCATCATAATTAACATAGTATGTCACTAAAGTAAGGATGGACAAATGGATCATACTAGAAAGGCCGGGACAGACTGATGCATTTATAAAGACTTGATGCATAAAAATTAGTATTTCAGAGCAGTAGGAAAAGGGATGATCCAGTAAGCAGTGATGGGCTTTTTTGTCTTTTCACATAGGATGAAATAGATCCCTACTTCATACCATATTCAGAGTCAGTTTCACATAGATTACAGATTCCTGTGTGGAAAGCAAAACTATAATACTCTTAAAAGAGAACATAGGAAAGTATTTTTATGGCCACCAGGTCGTTAAAGAATTATTACATAAAATACAAAAAACCCAACCCCAGTGGACAAGATTGATAAACTTCACCACAAACAAAATTGCATTCATTTACTCAGTCATTGTTTTATTGGTTGTTATTCATTGTTTCATTTCTTCAGTCAGTGATTGTTCACTGAGAGTGCCCATGATGTGCCAGCCACTCTTCCAGGTGCTGAGGACAGAGCAGTGTGGAGCTGACCTCCTACAGAGAGAAGAAATACCAGCTAGGAAGCAAGAGTTCCCTGAGGCAAATTGAACCCTGGCCATAGCAGTGAAAGTGCTGAACCCTAAACCATTAGACTACCAAGGAATTAAGAATTTAAATGCTCTATTCAACACAAACCATCATAAACACAGTTGAAAGACAAGCCAGAGACTAGAAGAGGATATTTGCTGTGTATATAACTAACAACAGATTAGTCTACAGCATTTTTTAGTCCACAGAATTTTTTTTAATAAATAACTCCCACAAATCAATAAGAAAAATGACCTCAGTGGAAAAATGAACAGGCAATATAGAGGAGAGAAAACTCTTAACAGCTCATAAACACGTGGGTATATTTTCATGCCCAAACTCACTAGTCATCAGAGAAATGCTAATTAAAATTGAGATACCACTTCATACCCATCAAGTTGGCCAACAGTTGAAACCCTGACAATACAAATATCGGTGAGGATGTAGAATAGTTGGAACTCTCACAAGCTGCTGGTGGGAGTGTACATGGGTGTAATCACTTTGAAGCGATCGGCACAAATCTAACAAAGTTCAGGAAGTGTACCTGGTTTACCTAGCTGTAAGAAAACCTGCAGTATTGTTGTGGTAGCTGCCGTTGGAACAATCTGCATGGCCCCTGCAGCAAGAAGGATGCAGTGTGGTTCCTTCATAGCATGGAATTCTATACAGCAGCTCAGGTGAATACAGGGACGTATATATGCATTAACATTGAGAAACCTCAAAATACCAAGGTACTGAATGATGCATAGAGCTTGGAAACAAGGCCCCCCACCCCAAAAAAGCTAATACAGGCATTTGTGTGAGTTCATACAGTGTAAAAATATGCAGAGGGATGCTAAGCCACCAAATTTCAGTAAACGAATGCTAAACCTCCAAGTTTCAGTGGTAACCTCTGAGGAAGAGGACAGAGGAATGGGATGAGGGAGGGGTACATGGGTGAGTTCAATGGTATAGGTAATATTTTATAAAGCTTTTAAAAATTGAAGCAAGGATGGCAAAGTGTTTAAGTTTTGATAATGTTGGTTAGTGGGTACACAGGTGTTTGTTATGTTATTGTCTGTAATTTTCTAAAGTTTTAAATATTTCATTTAAAACCAAAAGGACAGGTAGGATTTAGGTGGGGAATAGTCCAGGGGGAAGTAAGCAGCCTGGAAAGATGCCAGGCTCTCAGCAGGGATGACCTAGAGAAACTTCGAGAAGCCATGGGCCTGGAGTTTGAGGAGTATGGGGCCATGCCTTGGATTTGGGTACAGGCATACCTCAGAGATATTGCGGGTTCAGTTCCAGACCACCACAAAGCAAGTATTGCAATAAAGCAAGTCATAATCTTTTTGTTGGGGAAGGGCCTTGCTTGCAATTTGTAAAAAGCACAACATCTGTGAAGCACAATAAAGTGAGGCTCCATAAAGCGAGCCATGCCTGGATTTATCCTAAGAGCATGGCACAGTTCTCCCGGAGCTGTCAGGCTTCTTGGGACGGCCAGGATGCTGGGGTTTAAGTGGCGGAGCTGGGTCCTTTCAGCTGTCTGCTGGGAAGGAGCAGCATTGGGAACCTAAGCTTCCAGCCCTCCTGGGGGCAGTCGCTATACACTGATAACAAACTCCACGAGTGGGAGAAGGGACACCGCAGGAAGGAGTTACTGCCGCCTGAGAGCATGGAGCCCACTTTTTCTTACCGGGGCAGCTGCAGGTGACCTCTGAGGGAGTCAGAGAGACCTGCGCTGGAATGGCAGCTCTTCCGCTTCCAGCTTGTAACCTTGGTCAAGTTTCCTAACCTCTCGGAACCTCTGTGTTCTCAGTAAAGCTATTCATTGGGCTTCCTCATAGGATCAGGGCGAGAGGAAAATGAATGACCGCTGTGTGGTGCTGACAGTAAGCCCCTGAGGAGCAGGTACCGTCATTGTCCACACTTCTTAGGTGCTACTGGCAGGTGGGGTTTGGGGTGCCCTGGAGGCTGGAGCCGGGCTGAGCAGTGACCTGGACATGGCACGCTGCTGCGAGGGCCTGGACTTGTGGCAGCCCGGGCAGCACGACGGTGCCTCCAGCCCAGACCAGCAGAGGGGCAGCCCTAAGGCAGTGTCCCAGGAAGCTGTGACACAGCCTCCCTCCCACCTGGAGCAGGAGCCAGGATCTGGTTCATTCTCACGCAGAGCCTTGACGTTCAAGCAGACTGCAGAGTACACTGTGAGCCCAAACAGACCTGGGGACACCCTTCAGCTCCACCCATGAAGGACACTGGTCATGGGACCTACCAAAGAAGAGCAGTCATCGAACGTGGCTCGGAAGTGGACTCGAAACGGGATAGCCTGCTTCCGCCTGAGAGCCTCTGCCCGGCTGGGTGCTGGCAGCACCAACTTCCTCTGAGCCATATATTTTCTTTGCTATTTTGAGCTCTTCCGGCATCTTAAACCAGCTAGAATACGCTTATTGATAGCAACTAACACTTATTTTGGTGCTTATTATACCTAGTACGTCATCATACTGACTCTTCACGAGGATCTTGTGAAACAGGAATTATGGTTATCTCCTCTTTGCAGATGAGGAAACTGAGGCCCGGAGAGGGAAGGTAACTTGGCCCATGAGTGGTGGAGCTGGACCTGATGATCCCAGGGCTCCCAAACCAGGACGGCAGGGAAATGGGGGCCATTCATGCCACAGGCCAAGAATACTGACCCGTAGAGGCAGATGAGAAGTTGGCAAGTCAGGAGGTTCAGACTGGAAGCTGTTGCCTCCTTGGCATCCACTTAACTCCCAACCAGCCAGCCCCTCCCAGCTGTTGGAAGTCGGCAAGGGAGGGAGAGAGCGGCCAGCCCCCTTAGGATTATCTTGGACCCTGCCAAGTGCTCTTTCTCCATTCTTTCTCCATCGCCTGCACTGGACTCCACCCTTCACATGGTCCTGCTCAGAGCCAGCCTGAACTGGAGTGCCTTCCCTTCTGCCCCCAAGTCCCTCTCTCTGGCCCGGAGACATGGCCTGCAAGGATCCCTCCATGACCCAGGAGATTTGTACAGACTCTTGTTGGCAGCGGCTCCCCGTTGGCTCCACTTCAAAGCAGGGGCGGCCCGGCTCCTCCAGGTGTCAGAAGCAGCTGGCACGTTAGCAGAAGGCCTCTGGCAGGAAGGGGTGTTGAACCAACTGCCATCAACTGGAAAACAGCACATGTGGATGACCTCGTCTCCAAGAGATTCCTTCTTGAGGCCTCTGGGGGCGATGACAAGTTCGAGTTCAGGGTGAAGGAGCTGCCTGTGGGCTATCAGGTCTACAACCTTGGGATGTGTCTGTCACCAGATGCAAAGACAGACGTGGAAACCTGTCTGCCTGCCCTCTCCCACAGTTCTGCCAAGATCCCAGTGCCAGATGCCCAGAATTTTCATGGGTCAGAGCATTAGTTTGGAGATGGACAGTGCAGCAAATGATGTTTCTAAAAGCACTTTTCTACAAGTTTTTCAGGCTTTTCTGCCACCACAGTCCTCCAAACAGCAAACTCTTTCCCCACCAGAACCAGCACTAGCAGGAGAAGCTATTAGTCTGTCCATACTTGGGATGACACTCTGTCAGAGCTGGAAGAAGCTCTTTCATGCTTTTGAGAAGCACAGGCCTTCAGGCATCTGCTTGAATACCTCCAGCAACAAGGAGCTCACTCCTTAACAAAGCAGCCACAATCCCAGAGCTGGGTAGCTTGAAAAAGTCTTCTAGAGCCAAAGTCTAGAGCCCTCTGACATCTTCCTCTGAGGCAGCCCTTCAAAAGTCAGGTCTCAGCCCTCACTTCCTCCTCAGTCTTCCAAGCTCAAGGGTCTAAATGCAGTCATTTGTCTGACGTCATGGTTTGCAGATTCGCCACCACTCTAACAAATTAATCTATGACTCTAAATGGACTGTTCAGAGCCAAATATAGGGTCCAGATGTCATCTGGCCAGGGGAAAAGAAGGGTCCTCTGGCCCCTCTTATTCATTTGTTCTTGCTTTCCTTCATTCAGCAAATACCTGCTGAGTGACTGCTGTGTACCCCGCACCCTGCTAGAGCCTGGAGTCAGGCAACAAGCAGAGAGACAGATATGTCACCTGGTCACCTGGTGGATCTTACAGTCCATCAGGGGACAAACACAGACATGGACAGTGTGAGGAGCTAGTCAGTAGCACAGGGCCTACCCTGGTCTGGGGTAGGGCAGGCTTCCCTGAGAGGTGCGGTGTAGGCCGCAACCTGAAAAACGAGGAAGCGTTGGGTAGGTGAGGAGAGGGGCATGAGGGTGGGGAGCATTGTAGGTAGAGGGTCTGGCTTATCCGAAGGGCCTGAGGGAGCATTGGAAAGAGTGAAGGGTCGGGCCGGCCAAGTGGCGCGGTGGTTAAGCGCTGGCTTGCGAAGCCAGCGGCCCCGGTTCGGGTCCCACATAGGGCCAGTGACACTGCCCTCAAAAAAAAAAAGCTGAAGTGTCCGTGTGGCTGGAATATAGTGAGGGATGCTGCCTGTGGCCCCCATGAGTCTAGAGAAGAGAGAGGAGGCAGAGAGGAGAACATGTGGGTAAGAATGGGGGATTCCCTTCTAAGGCCTGTGAAGGGTTTTAAACAGAGTTGTAAAATGGTCAAATTAACATTTTAAAAAAGATCTTTCTGGGGCTGGCCAAGTAGCGCGGTGGTTGGGAGCTGGCTTGGGACACCAGTGGCCCCGGTTCAGATCCCACATGTGAGAGCCAGTGACACTGCCCTCTAAAAGAAAAAAGGAAAAAAAAAGATCTTTCTGGGCTGGCCCAGTGGCTCAGTTGGTTAAGTGCTCGCTCAAGAGTACAAGCTCTGAGCAATAGTGTTGCCAGTTTGATTCCCACATAGGCCAGTGAGCTGTGCCCGAACTGAGCTGCCAACAGGTGGCAGGATGGCTAGCTAAAAAAAAATTTTTTAATTAAAAAAAAAAAAATCTTTCTGACCCCATTGTAGATGCTCAATTAGAAGGAGGCAAGAGTGGCTGCAGGAAACCAGGTAGGAGGTCATCCAGTTGTCCGGGAAACAGGTGGAGGTGACTGTCAGATGGTGGCTGTGGAAGTGGAAAGTAGATGGATTCAAGAGAAATGTCGGGGGTAGGACTGACAGGACTTGGTGATTGATTGACGTGGGTGGGCAAGGGAGGGAGTTTCCAGGATGTCAAGAGGACTCCCAGGTTCCTGGCTGAGCAGGGTAGTGGGTGGTATTGCTGGTAAAGAAAGCTGAGATCCCATTGGCTTTTCTGGCCGTCCATCTCACTGGTTGCAATCAAGAAAACCCCTCAGTCCTTTTCACGTGGGCTGCTGGGAACCAGCCACCTGTCCCTCAGAACGAAAGCCCTTGCTGCTGTCTGCCTCCCCCAGCTAGCCTGCTGGTCCCACCTGACTGGTACAAGTGTCAGCCCACCAAGGAGCAAGGGTCAAGGGCACAGGGCTGCCCTGCTCCACAGAGACTGCCACCCTTGCACTGGTGGGTCTCCTGCCCTCTGCCAGCTGTGTTCTTGCTCTTCCCCAGGTGCCCATCTTAAAAAAAGGGGCACTAATATTCAGTCAAGGGTGACCTCGGACCAAAAGCTGCAGGCCAGAAGGGCGGGCCCTGTTTGCAGCTCCTAGTCCTGCCTGTGGCTGACAGAGGAAGATGTTTATGGCTGTTGCCTTGGAAGCTCTGGTGTGGCAGGGCTTGTCTCGGGAGCATGTTAGCAGAATTACAAATCCTGCATTTAGACAGTGTGTGTACAACTTTGTGAATATACTGAAAAAAATGATGTATACTTTTAAAGGGTGAATTTGACAGGTATTTTAATTGTGTTGCAATATAAATAAATGAACACATAGGTAGGGTAGGAAATAGTAAGTGGAGGTAACTGCTATAAACGGGAGCACTGGGTCCAGGTTGATGATAAACAAGAGAAGCCAAGTAACATCTTCAAAGGCGTCAGCTCCCCTTCGTGGTTTCCTGCCGGGAGACGTGCTCAGCCTAGCCTCTTCCTTAGTAATTAACTCCAGGCCATCTGAGTTCTTAGCTGTCCTGGGAGTAGGACAGGAAGGAACGGTCACTGGCTTCGCTCCTCTGGGGACTTCTTCTCTGCTGAGCCTGGGACGGAAAAGCTTTGAGGGGCTGGTGGTTCTTCCTCCCGAGCAGTCTGGGAGAGCTCACGCTTCCTCTGTAGTTTGGCCGTCAGCCCACCCCAGTCCCCCACCTGCCCTTTCTCTACCTCTTTTGCTTCTCCCCCACCCCATCCAGATAGAATCGGGGCTTTGTGCCCTCTCTCTTCCTTTTTGCCTGCCTGGGTTCTCCTCAGGTTATGAGAAATCCGGGTCCCACCAGCCACTGATCAAGGGACCAGGGCGCCCTCCTGTGCCTATCAGCAGTATTGCATCTTCACACCCTCTGGCCTTGGATTTTTTCCAGCTAAAATTTTAATGTTCAACCCTGATAGTTTGGGCAAATTTTTTCTTTCCCAAGAGATACATGAGAAACAGTTAGGCTTTAAGATATAGGTGAAAAGAACAAAGATAAGTGAGCTACAGAAACTAAGAAATGTTTTAAAAGAGGCAGTGTAGGGCCGGCCGAGTGGCTCAGTTGGTTGAACTTGCTCAAGAGTGGGAGCTCGGAGCAACAGCAGTTCGATGCCCAGCCCGAACTGATCTGCCGCTGAACTGCCAACAGGTGGCAGGATGGCTCAGCTAATAAATAAATTAATTAATAATAAAACATAAAAGAGGCAGTGTGACCTAATGGAGTCCAGTGAACTCACCAGCCGTGTGATCTCAGCACATTAACTTCCCTGAGACTTAGTCTCTATACCTGTAAAGTGGGAATAATAAGAAGACCCACCTCTTAGGGTTGTTGTGGGATATTTAATTACTGTAGGTTAAATACCTTGTACAGTGCCTAATGAAGTAGGTACTTCATTTCTATTGTTATCATTATTCCAACTGAAGGCTACATGTAGGACCCATGTTCGCTCACTCTTCAGGGAGATCTGAAACCAGGGCCAGCTGCCTCGCAAAATTCCAGGGGTACTGCTCACATTAGTTTCTCTCCAAAGCCCCCTCCCCAGGGGTGGGCAGTACTGGCTATCAGGAGCTGACGCAATTGCCAGTTTGGGCGACCTCTCACACAGGGAGGTGGGGAGAGATTTAGAAAAATACACGACAGAGCAAAATAAAACTTTTTTTTTTTTTTTAAAGTAAAGATAAAACCAGAAGGGCCCAGTCAGAAACAGATCGGGGGCCCAGCTCCCCGTCAGTGGATGAGTTTGGCACACGATGGAGCCCAGCAAGTGCTCTTTTCCTGCCCTTCCTGTCCTCTCTGTGGAGGCCCTGAGCAGAGTATGAATATGGCCTTGGCCTGATCCTTGTCGTCAACAAGGTTTTTTTCCTGGGAGGCGGGTGTGCAGTGGGAGGGGCTACAGAGCAAAAACCAGGAGGTGGGCAGCTTGTAGGACTGGACAGCAAGGAGGGGCAGTGGCCCTCATGACGGCACGAGATGGGGTGTGTTCTTTGGCCTTCTCAAGTGCAGAGTCCCCAAAAGCTCTGTACCCTGTTCCCTTTCTGCCATCTGTGTCCCAGGATGAAGGTGCCCGTAGCTCTTTTGGCCCTTGGTAGCTTATTCAGTCTCAGTACCACTTGCCAAGACCCCTTTAAACCTCTTGGCTGTTCTTGCCTTTTCTGATCAGCTGTATTTATTCTGAACTAAATGGTCCTCACTGCAGGATGAAAGGATTTACTGCTTCAGTATATGAAAAGAAATCTTGGCTGCATTGCACCCTCTCCCTGCTGCCCACCCCCACTCCTCCCTCCTCATGCCCCATCCACTAGCTGGTGCCACAGAGACTGAACTGGGAGCCTGGTAGTGTGGTCACCACCCTTGGTAGTGTGGTCAGCTCAGTTTGGTTGCAGAGCCCAATTAATGGAGAAGAAGTGAGGTGACTGGGGAGGAGCTTGTTTTGGGGAGTCCCCTCCCAATGTCTTGCTGCCCCAAGGAGGACTAGAGGCCCAGGAATGGCTCACTGTTACGCTCTCCCTGCCTCTCCCTCTCCCCCCTCTCCCTCTCTCACACACACCGATTTTTCTCTCTCTTTCCCCCCAGGATTGTCCTCATGGATGATGCCATGGACTGCTTGATGTCTTTTTCAGACTTCCTTTTTGCCTTCCAGATCCAGTTTTACTACTCAGGTGAGAGTCTTCCAGGACACATGGCTCCTGTCGGAGCGCGTCCCCTCTCCTACCCTGTTGCCGGTCCCCTCTGCCTGCCCGGCACACACACCTCTGCTGCACCTCCTTCAGTGGCCTGCCTCACCCCGGGTCGCTAAGCGGATGTCTGGCTCCCGTGGCCAACGGTCAAGGATTCGATCTGCAGAGCCTGGTCCCTGAGCCTCTTTGAGGCGTAGAAACCCACAGTGTGTCCAGTCAGCAGTGCCACAAATCAGTTGACGTGATAAGGACAGTAACAACATCAATACACACCATTGTAACAATACCCGAAAACATAGTGTGCCAGGCACAGCACTGGGGACTTTAATCCTTACAACAGCCCTAAGAGATAGGTCCTTCAAGAGATAATCTTACACAGCAAGTAGCCAAAGTTGCAGAGCTAAGAAGTGGTGGAGCCCAACCTTGAACAGAGGGCTCACACCCTTGGCACTGCTGTATTATCGCCATCAGAGCTGCCTCCCTTAGACCTGACTCATATGGGCACACATTTTCCTACCCACACAGTTTTAAATAAGCACACACCAGTCCTATTTCACACTCCCACCCTGCTTCCCAGGCCACACCAGCTGTGCCCTCACACCCCTTCTGGAATCAGGTGGAATAAAAATAGACGAATAAGGGCCAGCCGAGTGGCTCAGTTGGTTAAGAGCTCGCTCAAGAGTGCAAGCTGAGCTCTGAGCAACAGCGGTTCGAGGCCAGCCCGAGCTGAGTTGCCGTTGAGCTGCCAACAGGTGGCAGGATGGCTCAGCTAAAAAAAAAAAGAGAGAAAAAAAAATTGACGAATAAATCCAAATGCACAGCAGCTCACACACAGCAACATCAAATGGAATGTCGGGTTTAGAAATTGCTGACTATATCCATAAACAAACTTGTTTAAAGCAGGCTCTTCCAGTACACAACATGCTGTCCTTGAAGCCTGGATGTGGCCTTCCTGCCAACTGGTGGCCCCAGCCAGCCCTGGCCTCACTCAGGCACCACGTTCTCTTTTCTTGATGGGAACCCAAGGACCTGATCAGGCAGGAACTGGAGCCTGGGGTCTCACCCCCTGCTCTTAGCTCCCGACGGTTGATTTCCCACTTCACTGAAGCTCTTGGGCCCTAGAAGAGGAGCAGCCATGTTTGAGAGAACCGTGTCCCCTCGCTGCCTCCCTTCTCACAGCGCCCCCAAGACAGGGCAGCAGCAATGGGTCCCCAAGCGTCACTACTGCCCAGCAGCATGTGTCCATCAGCGGTCAAGTGGCCTTAAGTCACTGCTTACTAACAGTGGCTCAACTATTAAAATTTGAAAACGATTTCAAATGTTTAACAAATTAGCAATTTGCAGGCTTTCTCTTCCTCCCTGGTATTCCAACATGCGTTCTTGAGTTACAGTCGGGTGGCCTCATAAGATGGCTTACCAGTGACAGCGTGAACACCTTCACTCTTAAAAAATATTTATAGCCATTTACTATGTGCAAGGCCCAGTACCAGGTGCCAGAGGAAGGCTGACAAGACATGGTGCCTGCCTTTGTATGATGGTCTCCCATGCCAGCAAGGAGACAGAGTAAACCAATAATTACTCAAAAAAGTCATCACTGAGTAAGTGCTACAGAGAAGTACAGGACGCTGTGAAAGTATGTAAAGGGGTATCTCACCTGATCTAGGGACAATTGCCCAGAAGAGGGGACATTTGAGCTGAAACACATACTCGTGTCAGCTCTCCTGAGTGTGATGGTCACAGAAGGTAAGGGCACCGGGCACAGAGCACTGGCGCTGGCATGGAGCTGAGCTGACAGAGAAGGGAAGACACAGCGAAGGGATGAAGTGTGTCTCCCTGCCTGACCTGTGCCCCTCCACCTGTGGTCCCCAGAGTTCCTGGAGAGCGTGGCTGCCATCTATCAGGACCTCCTGTCAGGCAAGAATCCCAACACAGTGATCGTGCCGACGTCATCCAGCGGGCAGCACCGCCAGCGGCCTGCCGTGGGCGAGGCCAGCATGCCGGAGGGGGTCGAGGCGTCCCTGTTCTACCAGTGCCTGGAGAGCTTGTGTGACCGGCACAAGTACAGGTGAGAAGCAGGCACTAGACCCCACCTTGCGTCCAGGGACTGCAGAGCTGCTGGCCCTGGAACAGATTTCTAGCAGGATGTTCTGATTGGTCCAGGGCTTCTAGCCCTCGGTGGTCAGAGTAGAAATTGAACAGTGCCTTTGCCCCAAGACCAGCCTGTTGACCGAAAGGCTGCTCAGGTGGCTCACTTAGAGTGGATTGGTTCACTTGGGCAAGACCAACCGCGGTGACCAGCGTGGCCCCATTTTCCTTCCCTGAAGATAGAGTGGCCTTTTTTTTTTCTTAAAGATTTTTATTGGGGAATTGGGGGAGGGGAACAGACAAGTTGCTGTCCTTTTGTTCTTCAGTCTAGTTGTGGAGGACATCGCTTCACTGGCCCACGTTGGTATTATCATTGCATTCTTCCCGGGTGAGGCAGATCGGTCACCAGCCTCTGGACGGCCGTTCACGGCAGCTCTTGGCAGCTCACTCCGGCTGCCAGCCGCTCACGCTGGCTGCCGGCCACTGACTGTAGCCTATGGCAGCCCACTGCAGCAGGGGCTGCAGCCTACACCATTGCCAGGGCTCGCACAGCCCAGCTCCAGGTGGAGCTGTTGTTAGCTGTAGAGGGCAGTGTCACTGGCCCTCATATGTGGGATCCAAACCAGGGCCACTGCCAGCTTCCCAAGCCAGCTCTTAACCAACATGCCACTTGGCCGGCCCTTTTTTTTTTTCAGCTGAGCCATCCTGCCACCTGTTGGCAGCTCAGCGGCTGCTCAGCTCGGGCGGGGCTGGGCATCAAACTGCTGTTGCTGAGCTCAGCTCGCACTCTTGAGCAAGCTCTTAACTAACTGAGCCACTCGGCTGGCCCGGCCTTTACTTTTTATAGAGAAGGAAAAACATTCACTGGACAAAGAACTCACTCTGCAGAAAGGGAGGGTTAAGCTGTCCTGTGTGGCACCAAGTCCCCTTGGAGACAGAGCAGCCATTTTTGGTTTCTTCCAAGAAGAGGCTGTCACCTATTGCCGTTTCCCTCTCCCCCTTCCCCCCCCACATCCTCAACCCCCCCACCCCAGTGAAAGCACCAGTTGGTGAACATGCCAGCCCTTTGTGTCCAGTCGAGGCCTTGCTCCCAGACACCTGTCATGCGCCCCCAGGGTCTTAGTGCCCCAGGGCAGGCAGGCCCCTTTGCCTTGGATTTGGTCATCCTCCTAAGCCTGAAGGTATGGATGAAAAGATGGCACTCAGCCTTGCTAGTCTTTGAATCTGGCATGGTTTCTCTCTTCTAGCTGCCCACCCCCAGCACTCGTCAAAGAGGTCCTAAGCAACGTTCAGAGACTGACCTTCTATGGATTCCTTATGGCTCTCTCCAAGCATCATGGAATCAACCAAGCCCTAGGTAAGCCAGAGTGAGCTGTGGCCAGCCCCTCCCGGCCCCACAGTACAAAGCCTTGTAGGAGCTGGCCTCCTCTGACACACTGGTCCCGTGAGGAACGGGCATCAGAGCCAGACTCTGAGGCTCAGGGAGCCGGAATGTGCACAACACAAGCCTGCCCCCTTAGGTCTGTCACACAGCCATGGAAAGGGCACCCTTCCCCCGCCCGAGGCTGTGCCCCAACATGAAGCAGCGGCTCCATGGCAGAGGTGTGCCCAGCCCCTCCACATAGAATCCCCAGTTCTGCTTTGGGGAGTGGCCTGTAGGTTGGGCAGACACAGGACTGTTTACTCAGGGACTCTGGAGATTACATATCAAAGCGACCTCAATCCCATTTGTAAACAAGGCAGAGGTGTGTGTGTCTGGGGAGGCCTTTTTCCCAGGGGGCGGGGGGGGGGGGGGGGAATGTGACTAATTTGAAAGGGAGGAGAGGCAGTAGGGAGCCTGCACCGGCTAGTTTTTTCTATCCTAGTGTTTTCTATCCATCTAGTTTTTTCTGTCCTAGTGTTTTCTATCCATCGTTTTATTCTCACTGGTTGGCCTCCACTTACTCCCCAATCCCCTCCCGCACCCGCTGCTCTCTTTAGAAGAGCCACCAGCGGAGTTGGAGGGTTCTTATTTGTCTCTGTCCTCAAAAGGTCTCCAAGTGTGCTTGGGATCCCAGGTTCCTGAGTCTCAAAGACGAGACATAGAGCATTCCCCTTCCTTTTGCCAGCCGAGGGAATGGGGCCAAGGGAAGGAAATGTAATGCCTGTTCAATGCCAGCCACAGTAGGCCAAGTGCTGGGCTAGGTGCTTTAGAGCTTACATCATACAGAGCCTGCCTGAGCTACGTGATAGTAGAGCCTGCCGGGGGCGCTCTGGGGCTCCGGGCGCACATCCTGACAGGGCTACTGGGAGGCCCACTCAGGAATGATGCCACCTGGCAGCCTAGTTCCTCTGTCAATACTTGAGGCTTGCACAAGTCTGGGGACCCCTCAACAAGAGAGGTTGGTAGCCAGGGTCATTGGCTGAAGGGAGCAGAAAGGAGGCAAATAGGATTCAGAAGTCAAGAGCAAGGGGGTGCAGGTGGGGCTGTGCTTAGGTTTGCTTTCACACTCCTAGGTAACTGACCTTTCCACCAATCAGCCAATGAGACAAAAAAGGAAAAAACGACATCCTTCCACCAATCACAGGCATTGGGACAGAAAAGGAAAAACTAGCATCTGAGCCAGCCCGGACTAACCACATGCCCTCACTGCTTCTAGGGCCTTTAAAAAGGACAGTCACAGGGCCGGCCGAGTGGCGCGGTGGTTAAGCGCTGGCGTGGGAAGCCAGCGGCCCCGGTTCGGTCCCACATGTGAGGGCCAGTGACACTGCCCTCAAAAGAAAGAAAAAAAATTAAAAAATAAAAAAGACAGTCACTCATTCAACCCTTTTACAGAGCACTAATGCAGGGGGGTGTGGGAGATGGAAAGAAGCATGTGGTCTCTGCCCCGACCTGAGTCTCCAGGGTATGAAATAGAGATCTGGAGACACCCTGGCTGCAGCCAGTGGTAGAGAGGGGCTTTCCTGTTCCCTCAGTCCTCAAGGCACCCCACCACAACACGAGAGGGTTCCATGGAACATAGTTTGAAAACCACTAACTCAGAGCAAAAGGGTCCATGAGGCATCATCTGAAAAAGCTTTGGAAAAGTTGGGAATTGAACTAAAGCCAGGTGATTTTAAAATTGAGACTTTCTAGAGACCAGCTTTGTGAATTGCCAGATCTACAATAGGTTCTGACCCCCAGCGAGCACTTTTCCCTCCAGTTTCCTGGTGAGCACCTGCAGACTTCAACTCCACCTTCCCTCCCACTGTTAACAGCTCCAGGGAGCATCCCAGACTCACTCCTCACCTTTCCCCAATATCAAAGAATTCATTCCCTTAGTTTATAGTTGAGGAAACCAGCTCAGAGATCTGTAGCAGAGCAGAGATGGGACAGCTGTCCTCATGGCAGCTTCCTGCCATGCCAGAGTTTGGTCTGCTCCTAACTCAGGCTCATCTTTTCACCCCTGGGACCCTCCCTGGAGGAGATGAGGCAGCATTTTGGACTATTATCTTCAAAGTGGGGTCGCCTTGATTTGGGAGCCCAAATCTCAATATCAGGTCCTGGTGGCTAGCCTGAGCCATATCCTGGATCTCTGACTCCTTCTCAGCCCAACACCCCCAGCACCAGCTCACAGCCCACCATCTAGTCTTGGAAGGGGGATTGCCCTTTGTACAGTGACCTTGAGGTCTGGGAATGTCCCCTTAGCTGTGTTCTCCGCCCCAAGTAGGGAAGGGCCGGCAGCGGGGTTATGAAATGTAATCAATGTTAAACGTCCCCAGCAGTGGCCGAGACTCCGTGCCTCCATAGCAGTTCTCTTAGGAGCTCTTCCCGTACCTTTTAAATCGGCCCTCCCAGAGTCCACAGAATGTGCGGACATGAAGCTGAGGGCACGGAGGCATCTGCTGGGAATGGGGCTGGCTGACTGCAGCCTGGCCCAAGGACCCTCATATCATATGGTTCTGTGCCAATTATCTCCTAGGAGCTTTGCCTGACAAAGCGGACCTGATGCATGACCCAGCCATGGATGAGGAGCTGGAACGGCTGTAAGTGTCAAATGGGAAGATGCTGCCCCCTAGTGGGGGCCAAAGTCAGTGGGACCTGGCCGTGCCCCGTCATGGGTGCACAGCACTTGTCCGTAACTCCCTGGTGTCAGTCAGGGAAGGGCTTGGGGGCCAGCGGAGGCCTGAGGTACACTCTCTTTGAGTCCCTTGGGAATGCAGCCCATGGTTTCATCCAAATGCCGAGTGTGGAGGTCCTGGTCTCTGGACAGGAGGCACCTTGCTGCCCTCTGGGCTTCTTCCCTCCTTCAGGCTGGCCCAGATCCCAGGCCTGGCCAGCTCAGCCACTGCCAATCCGGAGGCCAGCTGCCTGCCTTCTCGGACTCCTCACCGGGTTGGCTTTTCCTGGCGATCCCTCCATCACGCCCGCAAAGTGGATGCAGAGAGTGATGGCTCCACTGAAGAGACAGACGAGTCCGAGACTTGAGTCTGAAGGGTGCTGTCTACAATACCCTGTACCCAGCTCCCACCCCGCCATTGGGACTCCTTCCCAACCTCCTCTCCCGCCCATGCCATGCTGCCCTCTGCTGGTGAAATGCTGAATAACAGCCCCAACCCAATACCTGCCCAAGGGGTTCTGATACCAGCCAACTCCAAGCAGTGACCCAAGTCAACAGCCTACTCTCCCTGTCCCTGTCGGCCTTTGCGCTTTAGTCAGACCCCAGGCTGACAGCAGATTGGACTTGGCGTTAGCATTCTGCTGACAGTCCCCACATGAGGTTCATCTCCTCACAGTAACTCCAGGAAGGGGGAAGACCATTAATAGCCATGGAGCGCCTTGCATGCTCAGGTGTGACACCAGTGGTACCAGTATTGGGAGGACAGAATCACAGGGGCCTTCTGCTGAAGGACTAGCCTCTGGTCTTAGGGTGACGGGTGGGCACATAGAAAATTTCATTTTCAAAAACTGCTTCAAGTCTCCTGTCTACTAGTTAAATGTGAAATGAATAAAGTCCCTTGTGTCTGGTAAGTGGTGAGTCTAAAGCCACTAGACTGAGGAGGGGGCAAAGGGAATGGGTGAGTTTGGGTTTTTGGTGCTGAGTCCCAGTTTTTCTGGGGGGACTGGGAGGTGGGGGCCAGAGGACCATCCATGCCTGGAGACCTGCCTCAGAAAATGAACAGAGGGCTTATTACCTCCTGCGCATGACAGCAGCCTTTCAAAGGAAAGGTGCCCACAGCTGGAATGGGCCTTCAGGAAGCAAGTACAGAGAGTTCAAGGCCAAGTTCCCATAAGTTTACAAACACCCTGGCCACAAAGGGTCAGCAATGCAGAATCTTCTAGCGAGTTGCATTAAACATTTGCCGAGCACCTGCTCAGCATCAGGGCAGTGGGGATGCAGCTGTGCACTAGATGGGCCTGAGGAGTATAAGCCTCCAGCCAGCTGAAGGCCAGGACAGGTGTCTTCAGCTTTCCTGAACCGGGCAGGGGTCCCTGGGAAAGTAGAGCCCACCCATGGACCGAACCAGAGCAGGCTACCTCCTCTGAAGCAAAGCCAGGGTCACCACCACCGAGCCCACACATTTTCCTGCGCTCATCTCTGCCCAGCCCCCCGGATAGTTACGGAACTGGCCCCAAAGCCCTGCAGGACCAGGCCAGGACTAGAACTTCCGGTCCAGCTGACGCTGTAGGCCCACAATCCTCACCAGCCTCCAGCGGACAGAAAGCAGCTGGAAAATTCTGGTATCAGAATCACTTGGGGAACTTGTTTACAATACAAATAATCAAACTCCAGCTTGGAATGGGGCAGATGCTGGATTATGAACACTCCAGACCATTCCAGAGCTGGAAGTCCAAGATCCATGCTTTGGAAATCACTGGCTTAGAGCCCCCTGGCTCCCCCCACCTATCCTTTCTAAGATCTTCCAGATCGGTGGTTTACCCCGAGGACCCCTAAGGTGGCAGGGGTTCCAAGAACCCCTATAGGGGAAAGTGGTTGCCAAGACAGGGGTTTATACAGACACATCCTTTCTTCCTGGATTCAAAAGGATCCCATTAAGGTCTGTATATTTTACTATTAAACTCCACTGAGAAACACGCCAATCCCGCCTGCCATTGGGATGAGGTGCAGAGCTGCTGAGATTGTTTGCCTGCCCGCAGCCCTGTGGCTCAGTGGACGAGTTAAAGGGCCAACTAATACCAGCTCTTTCCTCCGCGTGCAACAGGGTGGTGAGGCTCAGGCTGCACCGGACCTCGCGGCAGCACAGGGCCATGGAGCCAGGGGCCTTTGGCTTTCAGAGAAGAGACAAGCTGGAGGCCCTGGAGAAAGTGCTCTCAGCCTCGGCACCGACGCCCTACCTGTATCGGTGCGAGCCCAGAGAGTGAGGCGAGGGGCCTGCCCTGGGCAGGGAGGCAAGATTCAGAGACGACACTACGTCACTCAGACCAACGGGGGCCCAGGGCCCCGTCAGGGCTTTATTTGACACCACTATGTTTCAATACAAACAGTCCAGAAAGAAAGTCAAGTCCCTTTGGGGGAGGGGGAAAGGGTGGCCGGAAGAGTGGTCTGTGTTGCGTGGGAGCCCAACCCTCAACCCACAGGGGGTGGGGTGGGTCCTGACTGCCAGCATGGCAGGGCAAGATGGCACCAAGGATGACAGTGCATGGCCCAGCGGCCAGGACACAAGGCCTGCAGCTCTGTTGGCGCTGCAAGCTCTGTGGGGTGCCATCCAGCATGATGGAGAGGAAGCAAGCTGAGCCCCGGGGGCCTGCTTCCATCCCTCACATCCTTTGCTTCCTTGGCCAGCATTATGCACAGCATCCATCACGGGCCAATGAGCAACCATGGCCACCAAGCAGGGAAGAAAGGACAGTCTCAGGAGGGGACAGAGGGCCCTGGGGTCCACATGGATGGTAAGGAAGGAATCCGAGACACTCAGGAGGAAACGGAATCCTCCAGGTGACCACTGTACGAGGGGTGACACAGGAGACCATCACTCAGGCCTCCAGTCCGATCCCAAATGAAACCTTTAGGTACCAGGTAAAGTTTCTAGCCCTTAGTAAGGCCCAGACGAAGGTCCTTCCCCTTCCCTGCCCAATCCTGGTGCCCAGAAGAGGCCACTGGAGCAACAGCATCTACTCCAGAGCCTCCTCTGGGGGCTGGTCTACAGTAGAACTTTCCAGACCTCCCCACTGGTTCCAGAGAACGGGGTCAAACCCCCCAGACGACCTAGAAGGATCCTGGAGCCCACACAAAGCCTTCCACCTTTCACACTCCCTACTCAGGGAAAGCCTAGACCCAGAACAGGCCATCCTGAGGGAACGTCCTCCCCAATTCCGCAGTGTGGCAGGACAAGTGAGCAGCAGCTTTGGGGGCCAGATTGGAAGGACAATAATCTAGCACATGGGAGAGGATGTGAGGGGACAAGAATACAGGACTCACTCTACAGGCGGAGGTCCAGGGCTGGTACCGCCCATCCCCCTCACTCAGGACCCTCAAAGGCCACCCACTCACACACCACACACATAAGTAACAGTTCCTCCCCGGCTTCCACTAGGCAAGCATCCCTGGCCTGGTAATCATGGGGGTTTTTGCTGCCGTCACAACCATATGCCTGAGCCACGGAGCTTGGATCAGTAGGAACCATAGCGATCCTGGGAAGGGGGAAGAAAAACCAAGTCAGCATCTCTAACCGGCAGCAGCTTACCGGCGTGCGCACCCCACCAACACACCTGGCAGGGCTGGGGCGGGGTGGGGCAGGCGGGGACAGCGGGACCCATATGGCCGAGACTGTTTTATATTTTCGTGTGACCCAGGAAAGAGGGGGCCAGGTCCCAAGGGGGAAGCCCTGGTGCTCGCACAGAAGCTGGCGGGAGCGAGAGTAGTACAGGTGACAACACGGGGAAAAGCGGTGCAGACTTGGCATCCTCTTAGGGAGAGGCCCAGTCCTGATACTAAGCTCAGAGGCAAGAGGCTGCCCTTCCAGGGATAAATGCTTGCGCTCTCGCAGGCCAGGGGGCTACCCAGTAGCAGTGTCCAGATGTACTGGAGGCGGCCAACCTCGAAGTGCCCCTCCCACCCCGGTCAAGCAGTCCCACCCTCACCTGCAAAGAATTCATCACACCATTGGCAAGCACAGCCATCTTCCCGGCCACAGACTTGACACCCTGCTTAAACTGGGCAATGTCAGCTGTGGGGAGCACATTCCCCAGAGATACACTACCTGTAAAAGCAAAGGAAGGGGTGACCCGGGGCCCTGCAGGAAGCCCTTCCCAGTCACAGGTCCCTCCAGCTCTGCTCACAGGCCTTGCTTGGTGCCCAGCACACTGCTGGGGCCCTACCTGCTCCATGAGCTCCATCCATGTCCCCAAAGAGGTCTGAAGAGCTGATGGCATTACTGCCTGAGAGCTGCTGTAGCCGAGACCGGGCTTCATACTGTGGTGAAGAAAAGGCAAGGCCTGGGGATCTTCTGGCCGATGACCCATGAACTCATACAGGCCAGGCCACCCTGGTGCTAAAGCCCAGGCAGCCGCAGGGAGGAAGGTCTTGCTTCTTCCTGCTGCCACCAGCCTCGGTGGCTCCACTTACCTCGGTATCTACCTCCCTCCCAAAGAACATGTCAGATGAGATGGCTTTGGCTCCCGCAAATTTCTGACGTGCTTCGCTGGATTCGAGGCCCGAGCTCCGGCTCTCCACTTCCCTCCGGTTTGTGACTCTGAAGGTAGAAGTGGGACATCATCTATGACCCTTCCCATTACTCAGGGGAGAGTATCACTATCCTGTTACTATGAGAGGCAAATCTGGGGGTGCTTACCAAGGGCCTTCTGACTGGCTCTGGAACTCAGGGGCCCTCTTCCCTAAATGAGGCCCCTGCCTTCTCCACATTGAAGCCAAAGCAGAGAGCTTATGTTACCTCGGTAGGCAACCCCAAACCACTAGAGCTTCATCAAGGTCAAGAATGTCATAATGTCACTATTGCTACTCTATTCCTGGTTACAACTGGCCTAACACTAAGGTAACACATGTCTCGGTTTGCCTGCGTTTATATTTTTTCTTCTGGCATAACTGTTAATGGTACCCCTTTTCACTCCCAGAAGCATCCCAGTGTGAATGAAAAGGTGTACGGTCACTCCTACCTAGCACTGATACGCAGAAATAAGGCTGTTTTCAAGTTTCATTACATTTAATCTTTCCAGCAGCTCTGAAGTCATTACTTATGTTCCCATTTTACAAAGGGGTAATTTGCAGGTAATTTATCAGTTAAACGTTTCCCAGATTAAGATGGAATAAGCTGTTAAAAAAATACATTTTAAAAATAAATAAATAGGGCGGGCCGAATGGCTCGTTGGTTAAGAGTTGGCTTGGGAGCTCAAGTTCTGAGCAGCAGGGCCACCAGTTCGGATCCCACATGGGCCAGTGACGCTGCATCCTCTACAGCTAAGATGGTGAACAACAGCTGGACCTGGAGCTGGGCTGCCGAGAGTCGCCACGACGGCATAGGCTGCAGTGGGGCTGCCGTAAGCTACCGTGAGTGGCCGGCAGCCAGCGTGAGCAGCCATCCACTGGCTGGTGACCGATCTGCCTCACCCGGGAAGAATGCAATGATAATACCAACATGGGCCAGTGAAGCGGCGTCCTCCACAACTAGACTGAAGAACAAAAGGACAGCAACTTGTCTGTTCCCCTTTCCTGGCTCCCCAATGCTGTTCCCCCCGCCAATTCCCCAATAAAACAATCTTTAAAAAAAATAATAAATAATAAGATGGGGGCCAGAGACACACAATCCTCTGGAGGTCAGGACTGAAGCATAACATCAGGCCCCTCCTACCAGGTAAACGGACCTTGAACAAAAGAGGAGGCTGCCAGGCCTGTCATGAGCACCACTCAACCCAAAGCCCTTTCACTGTCTGATCTGGTGGCCAATAACCACATTGGCTATCTAAATTTATTTAAAATTAAGAATGCAGTTGCTCAGTTGCACTGGCCACATCTGAAGGGCTCAGTAGCCACATGCCTAATGGCGACCACACCAGACAGTGAAGATACAGAACACTGGCATCATCATCAAGTTCTACTGGATAGTGCTGCCCTAGACCACGCCACCTTTCTGAAATAGGCCGGATGCTTGAAATGGTTACTTCGGGCTCCTTCTCCTCCATCCTGTCCATGCCCCACGAGCTATCTGTATCCCAGCGGGAACCAAAAGTTTCCCCCAAGGAAAAGGGGTTGTCCTTGTACCTAGAGAGACAATAAAGTAGCTCAGAGAAGGCTGACGAGGAATATGGAGGCTAAGTCTGCACCCCAACAATAGCCTTACTTTGGGGGTCCAGAGGCGAAAGTCCCAACATCGTCAAATAAGTCCAGCTGCGAGCGGGAGGATTTTGCACTCACTGGGGTTTCCTGCTCGATCACCTGCATCTCAGACAGCACCGAGTGGGAGACGGAGCTGTGGAGAAGCAGAGCCAGGCATGAGAGTAGGGGTGGGCAGCAGTGTCACCGCTCAGCAAAAGGTGCCAGTTGCTGACACAAACCTGGGTCCCCTTCACTGGATACCACCCAACAGGGAGTGCTCGAAACAGCACACCCTCAACTGTCTACACATTTGCAGTTTTCTCAAAGTAAGGCTTCCCTGACAAATGACCGTTTGTGATCATTTTAATAACATGCGTCACTGGTGCTGCTGTGTCCTTAACAACAGATTGGCTGCACCATGAGCCCCATCCTTTACCAAGATGGCACACACACAAAAAGGAAAGATGAAAAATGCCCCAGAACCACCAGGCAAATGAGTCTAATGGCATCAAAGGATGAGTTCTGCATGGTCCCATCCTTTTTGAAAAAACAGAAAGCATTTCCAAGTACAAAGCCCGGCCTTAGCACTACAACCTGGATCGCTGTCTGGGTTCCCAGCAAAAGAGGCATGGGGTTGGGCAGATAGTACCCACTCCTGATGCCTCTTTCTTCCCGTGCCACGCTCCACAGATGCATTTTAAGGATTAATTTCATTCAAAAATACCTACGGCTTTAGCAGGTAGATGCCCAGGAGTGAATATTTTGCAACAGGGCTTTAATAGGGTTAGCTGGGTTTAAATATTCTTTTGTGCTACAAAAAAAAAACAAAAACTGAAAAACTGTTCATATCCTTTAACCCAATAATTCCCGTGACCAAAACGGAAGGGGAAAAGACCTAAAGTCCTTTTCGGGATTAAGATTTTGTTTCCCTGAATAGCTGTGGGTTACCCTAGGAGCACGCAGACTGAAAGGGAATACTTTAAGTCCAACTGCACATGTTTTGAAAGATTGAGTAGAAATACCCAACCTGTATTCCTCCAGA
This sequence comes from Aselliscus stoliczkanus, assembly GCA_033961575.1. Taxonomy (NCBI): domain Eukaryota; kingdom Metazoa; phylum Chordata; class Mammalia; order Chiroptera; family Hipposideridae; genus Aselliscus; species Aselliscus stoliczkanus. Next base: position 123,532,095 of record CM066736.1, read on the forward strand.
AAAGTGGAGCATAATGGCCAAATATACTGAATTGAGAATCAAACTGTTCTATGTTCCAAACCTATCTGCACCCATTACTAGATTTGTAGGCTTCAGCCAAGTTGCTTACTTGCTCTGAATCTCAGTTTTCTCATCTGTAAACAGGGGTAACAACACCTTCTACACAGGACTGTTGTGTGTAAGTAAACAAGGCCACTGGCGGAGCTCAGGCCCCTCAAAAGGAGTAGTCACCACTCAGCACAGGCTAACTGGCCAGAATTGCTGTCCCCCGCAATTCAGACATTCCGATTTTCAAGAGATCAAAAATCTAGCATTTCTGAAATCTCTAGATGTTCACTTAGTGTAGAGCAAATAAAATGTATGCGACTGGTTTGCAGCCCTTGTTTTGTTGAAGAAAACCACAGCAACACAAAGCCAGTGGTCCTGAAACGGGAAGGTAGCCCCAACTGAAGGGCATTTGAATGTCGGCAGTATTTCCGGTGTTTGGCAGCACAAGTGGCACTTAGTGAGCAGGGATCGGGGATGCTAAAAGCCCTATGAGTTCTCAGGGAGGTCTTGAAAAAGAAAGAACTCTCCCACCACTCACAGTGCCATTAGCACTCCCATTAAGAAACACCACCTCAGACTCATGGATATTCCAACAAGAGTGCCTGATGCTGTGTTTCATTCATTCAACAAATAGGGAGTACACACCTCCTGTGTGCCAAGCACTGTACGAGGTGCTTCAGGACAATGCGCAAAGTTATCTATTCGGCCTCAGAGGAAGACTAAGCCTAGAATCCCAAACTGCTGGGAAGAAACCACAGTGGTTCCCAGAACAAGCGTTTTGCCGCCACACCCCAGGGCTGGGCCTCACCTTCGGGATACCAAGCCCATGCCCAGCCTCTCCGCCTGCTCTCGCTTCTTCCCTTCCAGATTCTGGAGCTTCTTCTCCTCCTTCTTCCGGTCAATCTGGAGTTCCTGGTAGGCCAGACGCATGGAGGCAACCCTTGGAGGGAACAAATGTGTCAGAGGCCAGATCCCATCCTGACCTGTGGCCTACCCAGCTCCACAGGAGCCAGGGCCCCTGGCAAACACTCACATGGACTCCTCGGCCTGCTTCTTGGCATCAGCCACCTGCTGCTCTCGGAGCTTCTCTGCCACCTGGGCCTGTCGCTCAATCTCACTGAAGCTCTGGCTGCTCACCTTCTGGGCCCCGAGGCCTTTCTTGGCACCCAGCTGGGAGGAAAAGCATGTGATGCGGGCCTTACCAATCACAATGTCCTCCTTCGCCTCCCAGGCATGGGTACTCTAGCTACACTCACAGGAAAGGATTCCTTCTTAAAGTTCAGGGTCAAAAATAGGAACCCGATCAGCAAAACTCAGAGGGAGGACGGGCTCTGCTAGAGCTGGCTCACACAGCCCGGGCAGAGGCCTCAGAGCAGCTAATATTGACCCCTCCGTCCCCACCATGTGCCAAGCACTCCAGGCAAACAATCTCTGACTCCCTGATTCCTCCCAGGAGCCCCCTTGCAGGTAAGTATCTTGACAGCCCTTACATAGGTAAGGTTCGGAGAAGCTGAGTACCTTTGCCAAAATCATAGCCAGTAAGTGGTAGGGTCAAGGGGTGAACACAGGCAGTCTGATCAGCTCCTTAACCATTCCACCATATTGCCTCTGCCCACCTACCCCTTTCTTAGCTGCTGCTGCTTTCTTCTTGCCAATGAGGGAGGTTTTCAATTCTGTGTGAGAAAGAAGGCGGGGCATGATTGAAGACAAAGGGAGCAGCTCAGAGGCAGCAGCTCAGTCCACACCATGCAGTTCCTTGGCAAGAGCTTCTAAAAAGAACAGCTTCAGGCAGGGGAAGGCAAAGCTGCCACCACCCGTTCCAACCAAGTGTTGGGACAGTCCAAGCCAAAAACAGACAAGAGATGGGGAGGTTACTGACTCCCAGCAGACTGAGACAAGAACTAGACGGGAAGCATCACAGAGTCCCTGAACCAATATGAAGGCTGCTAGGCAGGGGCAGATGCCAAACATCAGCCTCAGTTCCTAAAGCAGGGAGCTGGCGTGCAAGGGGCAGGGCTCCCCAAGCAGCTATTGGTTACCTCTGGCAGGAAGGGCCCCTTTAGGTGACAGACACATGGACTCTGGAGAGAAACAGACTTGTGGCTAACAAGGGGCCCACCCCAGAGCCTCCATTGAACTCCCAAGCCCGGAGGCCAAAGTGATTCCCAGAGGTCTTTACAGAGCCTCGCTTAGACCAAGCCTGGCCAGTCATCTCATCGGGTCAGTGTGACAGTCATTCTGCTGGCTTCCTGCCCCAATCCCCAAGGGTCAACAAAACAAACTGAGCTCAGCAAATGGACTGTTCACCCTGAAGCAAGTCTGAAGGACCCTAAGGAAAGAGTAGAAAAGAGCCGAAAGGCCAGGGACTGGCAGAGGAAGGACAGTGTTGCCTGCATCCATGCGCAGCTCAGGTTTGTCCCCGCTATCCCATGACATGACCAGACAGGCCAGTCCTGCCTCGGACTCCAGGGTGAGGTGCCCCCCACTTTGGCTAGACCCAGCCCACCCTCAGAGGCAGACCCAGGCCTCGCACACCAGCCCACTCAGGTTCATGAAGGGCCTCCAAAGTCCCTGAAGTCGATGTTGCAGCCACGAATTCAACCCCAGTCCCCGCTGCAGAGAGTTAGGATGCTCAGTGCCCTGGGGCCTCAGTCCACGTGACCAGGAAGCAGCTCTGAAAAAGAGCCCGCAAGGCCCGCCCTCTCCCAGTCGCCTCACACCTGCCAGCTGTCATACTGACCCAGAGAGGCTTTGGGTGAGGTGCCCAGCAGATCCGTGTTGGGGCCATGCTCTGGCTCTGTGGATACAATGGTGGGAGTTAGGTGTTAGGCTCAAAGCTTCCTGTGACCGCCCCTTAAGGGAAGTGATGGGACAAGAGTAGGGGGCATTGGCTTTCCTCAGCTTGCTAAGGCCACCAAAGATCAAAAGAATGCCTTCCTCCAGGGGGTTGAAATTAATCCCAGCCCACTCAGAGATATAGGAGACCCCCCCAACTCCTATTCCCTTGACCATGTCCCATTCCCACCCCTGCATCCTTTGCCAGAACCAGGGCACTTGGTTGGAAGGTGGGCTGAACTCACGTGCCAGTCCACTGTTCTCCGCAGACGGGGCTGGCTGCTGGGTCTCTGCTGGATTGGTAGCTGGTATATTCCAGGCAGGGGACTAAAAAGGAGGCCAGATCACAGAAGTCTCAGTGAGCCTCTCCAGCTGGCAAAGAGCATCGAGAACCTACAAGTACCTTATGGATACAAGGCCCTACTCCAAGCCCACGAGGAAAGGAGATTGGAGATTAGTGAGTAAAATTATAGTTGTTATTCACTATGGAAGAAAAGAAGGTAACTAGCAGCCACCTCCACCCCTCCACTATTTACTTAGAGCCAGAGCCCATTCCCCTAATTTCATAACAACTACTAGGCACTTACTTTGTGCCAGGCATAAGCCTACAAATTTTTCACACATAAACACATTTAATTTTCACAACAAACCCAGTGAAGCAGATACATCTCTGTTGTGAGGACTGGGGTTTTGACAGGTTAAGTGACTTAGCCACCATCCTAGAAATGCCAAGGAGAGGTGCAGCGAGGGATTCAAACTAAGAGTCTGGCTTCAGCATCCAGTGCCAGTAAAGGACAAACCTCCTCCCACGGTGGATTGCTGGGGAGAGAATCCTTTCATTGTCCCCCAACCACACTACCTTTCTTATAGGGGGAGAATTCAGAAAGAGTTGTTTGGGCCTTCTGATACCTCTTGAGCCTTCAAGAAGCTTCTCCTCCTCCTCCCTACCACCCCAGCTTACAGGGGTCCATTCCTACAGAAAGCCACACTGCACCCCTACTCATGGGAGGAGCAACACCTGGGCCTACTCAGCAGGGACCCCAGACATCCCCTATCTGAGGTATCACACCAAGGCAAATGGAATCCACACCCGTGATGGCAGAGGGTCTTGGCCTTGGGAAGGGAACCACCTGTCAGGAACAATCGTGGGAAACACTCCTTACGAGCACTCACTTGAGTGTGTTCCATGAAGAAATCAGAGTCCTTCTTCTCTGGAGAGTGACTGGGAGCACTCATACTGTCTATCCAAAGCTAGAAGGGAGAAGACACCCCTTTTGAAACACACGGCTCTGAGTATTGCCACTCACCCCACGACCCAAGCCCTGAGGACCAGGCACTTACATCGGTGCCATGCCTAGCCAGGGCCGCACTCCCCAACTGCCGGATCTTGTCCCGGTACATCTGGGCAACTCGGCTATTATATTTGGTGTTGGCATCACTGGCTGTGCATCCATGTTGGCGAAAGAAAGCTGTCTGGAGAATAAAGAAAGAAGAGTGTGCTACAGGGGATTCTCCCCAAAGCAAAAAGGCCCCCCCTTGTAACAGCCCAGTTATTAGCTATACAGGATGATACACTCTATTGATACCAGCAGTTTTTCATAGAGGTCAAGTTCCTCAGAAATTCCTGTAGAAAACAGCCTCCCATCCTCTGAGATGACCAACTCAAGCCCAGCCCTCACTCAACCCTACCTGAGGATAGCATGCCTTATCCACTCTGCCCATCCTTCATCCAGGCCCACAAGACCTGGGTGACTGAGGAGGCCCCAACTCCCTTGGCCTTTCCCCAAGAACATGTCTAGTTTACTTTAAATCCGAAGCCCCTTTGAGAAGAACAGTGACCCATGTCCAAGTTGGGAGAACAGTGTTGCTACAGACCAGAGAGAATCCCCTGAACACAGAAACTAGGAGAGCCTGCTAGGAAGCCATCCCTAAAGTTAGTACCCGGGCAGAAGAATAGGGACGGGGAGATGGTTAAGGAGCTTTACCGCATTGGCATTCCCGCCGACCTGCATACACCTCAGCTGGAACCAGTTCCAGTTGGAATCCAACTCTGTGGACCTGTGTGCAAGGGCTGCGTGTCACCCACCAGCAGATATCAGGAGATGCTTTCCTGGCAGACCAATACCTGTCATTTGGCCTCAGGCTGCAGGAGGCGCCCAGGAAACATGAATCAGCCACCACCCTATTTCCTGCACTCTACCCTGTCCATGAAAGCTGTGCTCTTCATTCATCTCGTCAAAAGGGTACCAATTATTTTCCAGATCCGAAAGGAGGTGGAATTCTCAGGCATTCAAGCGTGGATTTGGCTTTCCCCTTAAGGACAGCCACAGGTGCACCCATATGATCAGCAACACCACGGTCAATGCTGCTCACTTTTCTCCGAAACTAAGAGTCTCCAGTCTGAACGCCGGGAAAGGAGGGAGCTTGGACCCAGACGCGGAGACGAACTGCCTGTGTAGCACGGGGCCCGCACCGTGGGAGGCCCCCGGGTCCCGCTGGGAGGTTTCCGATCCCCGAGGTCAGAACGGTCCGAGCGGAGGCGGCCCCTCTCCCTTGCTGAGCGCACCGCCCGGGCCAGCGCCCGGCGGCCGCAGGGAGAGCCTACCTGATAAAGCTGAGATGGACGCCCAAGGAGCGGTGCACCCCGGAGCAGTCAATGCACAAGAAAACACCGTACGTGATGCTGGCCCAGCTCGGATTCTTGGCGCCACAGTCGAAGCAGGCCTGGGTGGACGAGGCGATGAGCCAATGATTAGGGGCCCCGAGTTGACGCCGGGCGCTGACACCCCAGAAAACCAGCTCACGTCCGCCCCTCTTCCTCCCTCGCGCCCAAGGGGAGCCGGGAGCGTCCCTCTGGCCGGCGCCAGACCCCGCGCTCCTCCCGCTTACGCACCTTGTTGGTGGGAACTGCGCGAAGTCTCTTAAAGACAGTCTGGATTTCGGTCTTGCTCGGCTCCGCCGCCATGTTCTCTCCTTCCCAGACAGCAGCGCGACCGACGGGCCGCGATGCGGGCCAATCCGCGGCCGGGAAGGCGGGGCACCCGGGTCGGCCTCAGCCGCGCCCCTGCCAAGCCGAGGGGTGGGGCGGCTTGTCCTGAGCTGGACCAATCAGCGGCCGGCGGAACGGGAGCCGAATCGGCTGGACCAATCAGCAGCCGGCGGAACGCCGAATCGGCTGGACCAATCAGCGGCCTGCGGAACGGGAGCCGAACCGCCCGGAGAGCCCGCTCCACGACAGTCGTCCGAACCCACGCCGCGCCACGCCGAGGCCAATCCGCAGCCAGCGCAGCTCCGAGCCCTCCCGGAGCGCTGCCCCTGGAACGTGGAGCCGCCTCGCAGAAGGCGTGGCTGCGAGGCCCGGGACCCAGGCCTTCGCTCGGGGCAGTTCCCGACGGATGAGGAATGATGAACAGCCCTACCAAGCCCTCCGGGCCCCCCCGGCTCACGTCGCACTGGATCCCAAGTCTGCACCGCCCAGATTAGGGTCCCGAAGTCCCAGAGCAGGTGCCGTCTGCCAACCCGGTGCCCAACCCCTGCCCCCATAACATCCTCGAGGCCCACCGACCTCCGCTCCGTGCCTCACCCCAGATGCCCTCTGCAGCCTGGCGGAGTATCAAAAAAGTTGCACACAAGCCTGAGAATGCTTTTTTTTTTTTCTTCCAAGTTTAATACACACTAGAACGAGCCACAAGAGAGTGCTGCTAGCCCAGAACTACACTCACCCCAAGCCCACCCCAGGAACCCCAAAACAGACCAGGAACTGGGTCCGCAGCTTCTGGTGACTAAAGCATTCCTGGGGAGGCCCAGGTACCCCTGAGCCCTTCTGTCACCTCCTGACTTCCCCATCTTACCCTCAGCCTAGACAGTTGGCCCTTCCCTACCAAACCCTTCCTATACAGTGACTATCCCCTCGCTGGGTTCCAGGACTTCCAAGGGGCAGCAGGGGCACAATGGTTCAGGGCCCTCAGGTCTGGTTATCCAGGACAAGCTGGGCTCTGGCTCAGGGTAGACAGACGTTGCAGAAGGGCTGTAAGGGTGGTCAGGCCCCCACACACTCCACATAATTGGCAGGGTACAGGCCAATGCGGCCACTCTGTAGCTGGCCCTGGCACCAGCCCTGTTCATCCTCCTCGCTCATCTTCAGCAGCTCCTCTCCTGGGGGAAGGAGGATTGCTCATTGCCGATTGCTCTGGCCCAACCCCATTCCTACAATTGGGTCAAGGACTGAGGGGGAACGGGCAGCAACCCAGAGAATCCAGCTAGGGGAAGACACATGGCTCAGGCAGAGGAAGGTCAAAAACAGCAAGCCACCTCACCCCAGACCCTGAATGCAGCACTCAGGCCGCAGCTGGTGGTTTTGAGCAGCAGGTGAGGGCTCAGAGCAGACACTCTGACTCCTGCAAGCTGGACCCAGGGCAACCTTAATAGTCAGTGAACTGGCCCTTGAAAAGTGGGTGTCTGACTTCTCTTTTCCACACTCCTGTTCAGACCAGTAAAGGGGGAGGAGAGGGTGAAGCCCATAAAGGAACAGGAAAGGGGTCCCAGGGTACCTGCTCGGAAACTCAGCTCATCAGCTTCCTGCCCAGCGTAGTCATAGAGTGCTCGCACCCGCACCCCAGTGGCAACCTTCCGGGGACTGTCTTCATCTGACCACTCCTCATCCTGCACACCACTGAAGAGGGGAGGCAGAAGAGGTCAGGTTCAGGACACAAGGAACATCTTGAGAGAGAGAGCCTAAGACCAGGGCCACAGGTGCACACCCTGGAGGAACTCTGGGAGAGGTAGGTGGGAAAGAACTGAAAGATTCTAGTCTGACCTCTGCCACACATGCCTGTGAACACAGGGCTGACAGGAGCAGTAGGTAAGAGGGAACATGGGAAACACCTGGCAAATCTAAACCACCATGAAAACTGGCATTACAGTGACTAAGTCAGTCCTCAGGTCCCTGGCATCAGCTTTCAACCCACTTCAGGTGTGAAGGGAATGAGGGAAAGGAGACAGAGGAAAGGAGGGCAGGGCAGTGGGCAGAGCTATTTCCTTCCCACAGCCAGGTTCCTGGCTCTCACCCTGGGGACCCCAGGGACTGAGGTGGGGGTGCAGCACCATCCCTTGTGGGCACGATACTGGTCAGCGTAACCTCATCAGGGCTCCGGCCACCCTTCTCCTTCCGGCTGATTGTCCTTTGTGTGTCCAAGGACCACTCCTGTGGGAACAGTGCTTAGGATCAGGCAGGGCTGCAAGCTCTGGTGGCAGCCAGGGCCATCCAGACCACCTTCACCTACTTTACTGCAAGTCCTAGCCTCCCTCCTGAGGTCCAGGGAGCCCGCTCCACCTCCAGCCCGACCTGGAACACATACCTCAAACTGTGGCCAGTTCATGGCCATGCCTGGCCCGTGGGTGCTGCGCCACCAGCGCAGATCCTCTTCGTCACTGGCTGCCTCGATACCCTGATGCAGGTCTCTGTGGAGCTCATGGAACCTGTGGTCGGAGGCACAACCCTCAGACTAGGAAGCGTTGGGCCCCTGTATCCACCAATCTCATTAAGCCCAACCAGACTGGGGGAGATGGAAGAGACTCAGCATTACCCCAGATCTCCACACCCACCCCACATGCAGTACCTCTCACTGCTGGAGAGATCGAGGTGCTGGTGTAAGGTGAGCAGCATATCTTTGAAGAAGAGAAGCCGCTGGCGTTCAGCAGCCTGGCAGGTCTCGAAGGCCTGCTCCATGTCTTCCATGTAGCGTGGGGTGTAGCGATGCAGCTCTGCCAGAGTCTGCTCATACTGGGTTTTCACCTGGATGGGAGAGGAGCGGGGCCTGGTGAGGACGAGACCTCTTCCACTCAGGACTCCGCTAGTATTTACTGAGTACCTGCCATGGACTAGACCCTGGGCTAGGCACCAGGGACAATCAGTTACAAGCACTGCCCCTGCCCCTAGGACCCCAGCAGCCTAACAACAGAGGTGACATTCAGGCACAGCAGCTTTACAAGTCTGGTGAGTAGAGAGTGAGAGTAAGATGAGATGGGGAGTGGGGAATGAGATGAGGTCAACCAATGAGGAGGGGTAGGAGAAATCAGAAAAGGCTTCATAGAAGAGGTGGAAACTGAGCAGCACCTCAGAGAATGGGAGGATCTAGATATGCAGAGCTGGAGGAAAGGGAGCCCTGGAAGAGCAGGCAATGTGAGAAGTTGTCCCAGGTGGTACAGTGGAAAAGGAAGGGAGCTGGAAGGTCCCCTCAACTACTAAAATCATCCCAATGCCTGAAATCACGCCATCTTTCTCCAGGTAAAGCATCATCTTTACTCAGGTTCCTCCTTTAAATGATAATCTGGAGAGAGTGACAAGTATGGATGAGAGCAGTAAGAGTGCTAGGGAATGGGAAAGGCATTCAGGAAGCCGAGCTAGCCAGCAGGTACCTTCTCTGCCTCCTTGGTGCAGCGTTCCACGCGCTCCTGCAGCTTACGCAGCTGCTCCTGAGAGACCGCATTGTCTGCCTTCGCATGGCTCTCCCTAGTTTGGGCCGTCTTCTCCTCCTTCCGGGCTCCATGGTAGCTCTTCTTGGAAGCCTCAACCTGACACATACAGGGACAACTCTGGGCCCTGCCCACCATGCCCTGGCCCTTCTAACTCCAGGCGGATCCAGGAAAGGGGGTGCCTGTGATGTCCATCCCTCCCAGGCTCACCTCCTTCAGCCTCTTTAGCCAGGGCTTCTGGGCCTTACGGAAGCTGTCCTCGGCAGCCCGGCTCTCGCGGAAGCCACCCAGCACTGGCCGGTGGAAGGCCCCCCGCTGCCAGGCACGCACCCGCTCACTGTCCTGTCCCTGCAGCTTCTCCCGCACCTCCAGGTGCAACGCACTCAGCCGCTCCGCCGCAGTGAAGAAGGCATGCCAGGCCTTCTCCAGCGTGCCGTACTGTGGGCCTATGGGGAGGGATGGGGCTTGGATCAGGCCAGGGATGCCACCGAAAATGAGCCCACCCCCTCTCATTGGGTGCTGTTCTGGGTGCCAGGCAGTGGAGGGGGGGATGCAAAGATGAACAATGATGTCGGCAGCTGCTTACAGAATAGCTATTCTGTGCCTTGACATAACCGGATCTCACTGAATCCTTGCCTCATCCACCATAATGAAGACAGTGTCATCAGCAACACTTAACAAGTGAAAAAAATGGCGGCCCAGAAAAATGACGTGGATTGCCCAAAGCATTACAGCTCCACGTGGAGCTGAGATTCAAACCCAGGCCTGTGGCATAAACCACTACACTCTGTTGCCTCAGAGGGAAGAACCCGTGTCTGTCCTCAAGAAGGCAGCTTGTTAGGGTGGAAAGATCCCAAGCTCCCGAATCAGAAGGCCTGGCTCAAGCTTCACATCTTTCTAGTTGTGTGGCTTCAGGCAAGTCACTTAGCCTCTCTGAACTTCCAGGTTGTCCTTAGAAAATGTGTTGTTCAGGTCTACAGCCATGACCAGGTTGTTAGAAAAATCAAAACAATTCATGATGGTACTTTGCAAACTCTAACAGTACAACTGTGAGAATAACCAGAAGGATCTTCCCTTTAAAGGGAAGGAAGAGGTGAGAGCCTCAACCTTCCCACGAGAGGTGCAAACAGAAGCTGCCCTGCCTGGTTCCCACCCTTGGTGGCCCTCTGCTCCCTGCTAGGCCTGAATGCTGGCTCACCCTTCTCCACGGTTCCCCTCCACTTGCGGGCCCAGTCAGCCAGCTGCTGGGCATAGGCCTTCTCGATGCGGGCACGCTCCTGGAAGCAGCTGACCAGGTCCCCGCAGAGCCGATGCCCGTCCTCCACCCGCTGCACCGTCCGCCTGTAGTTGCCAGCCTGGGGCATACATGGAAAGGGCAGTGTGGCCAGGGAGAAGCCCCCTTGAGGGCTGGGGCTGACAGCTAGGCAACTCCTCTAGACAGGTGGCGGGGCTCACAGGGGGGTGGGCATTTCAGTGTCACCCTCAAGCCTGGAACCCAGTGCTCACCTCCCAGAAACTGCCCTCTAGGGCCTCCCCTCCAGCGTCTTCCTCTGGAGCCATGGTGTCCCCGCAGCACGGAATGGTGGCAGATTGGGGCTGTGGAGCACAGAGGGGTAAGCAGGGAAGCTGGACATACACTTTTTTTTTTTTTTTTGAGGGCAGTGTTACTGGCCCTCATATGTGGGGCCGCTGGCTTCCCAAACCAGCGCTTAACCACCGCGCCACTTGGCCGGCCCTGGACATACACTTTTGAAGATAGGAAAAGACCCTCTCCTGTCCCTGGGCTTTGCCCCCGCTGCCATCCCCACCACCCAAGCGGCAGTTGGAGCCAGGACTTAGCAGGCAGTGGGGGTGGGGGGGGAGGCAGTATAGGGGCAAGGATGGCAGTTCCAAAACTCCTCTGCTTACCCTGGGTCTGCCCTTCCCTTCCCCCCACCTCATTCCATGTACCTGGAGCCTAGAGATCACTTCAGGGACCTGGGCGTCCAACTCTCAAAGCTGCCACTGCAACTCTGCCTTGAAGTTAATGAGAGCAAAGCAGGGGTGAGGGGGGTGGGCCCAGAGTGTCCAGGGCGGTGCCCAGCTCCCCCGATATAGCAACTGCTGTCAGAAGTGCCAGATTCCAGCCAGGAGACTGCCAGGCAGGTCACACGATCCAGCTGGGGATTAAATGGCAGGCGGGGGTGGGTGGTGGGCAGAGGGCCCCACTCCCCTGACTGAAGATGAGAGAAGAGGACATCTGCCCAAGCTAGAGCCCTGCTGTTTTTCCTTAAACAACAAGGCAACCCTTTTCCAGACCAGGCTAAGTCAGAGGGTGCCGAGCCACACCCCCCAGTAGCCCCCTGTGCTAGGAAGAGCAGACTGGGGGCCTGAGTTCTATCTTGGCCAAGAAGCTTGAACAAGTGCATTTTACTGTCCACTCCTAAGGGAGCCTTATCTCCCTCCTAGGAAGGAAATTCTGCCTCCTGGTCTGCTTCTGTGCCAGGGCTGGTGTAACAGTCAAACCAGGCAATGAACAAGCAATGTGAGGGGCCTGACAGTCACAAGGGGACTCTCATCCTGTCCCACAGCATCCACTGAGGTCCCACAGGACTCTGTGGGTAATGAGCAACTCAACCTTGCCCTCAAAAAGCCCAGCATCTGGAGCAGCATGAGGGAATCAGACAGGTGATCAGCCAGTTATGAGTGTTCTCCAGAATCGCGGAGGAGGGCAGGCGGATTCCTACCCAGAGCCACCACCCAAGGGGCCAGAAGTCGCAGTGGCACGCAGCCACTCCCCTCCTGCCCTGCGCAGGGTCTCTCAGCTGTCCCCAGCACAGGCTCAAGTCCCTAGAAGGAAGTCACTTCCTCCTCTGAGTAAGCCCAGGGGACACCGCCAGGTCCAGTGAGGACAGAGGGTGCCTGTTGCCCCCAAAGCAGGGCTCCATCACAGTGCTCTCCTCCAAACTGATGAACCTCTATCCACTCTTCAAAACTCAAATTGAGGCATCTTCTCCACAGTCACCCCCACATTTCTCCATCCCCATTCTCACAGCCCCTATGACCCCCTCAGTCAGGGTATAAATCCCACTGGGTTGTAACTGACAGAACAGAATCTGTCCCCAGTCGTTGACAGAGACTTCCTGAGGGTCCAGTTTGGGTTCCTCCAAGCACTGGGGTTAGTAGTTAAATGAAAAAAACGCATGACATCCCCCTAAAGACCAGGAAACCCACCGGCTAAAGCAGCTGTGAGGAACTTGGCCTGAGTGCACGTCCACCCCTAAGCTAACAGGAGGGAGAGCTCAGGCCTGCAGTGAAGGTGCCTGGGCACAGAGCAGGGGAGGGGCAGAGCAGCTGGCCCCCACCAGAGTCCTCAGCGCTTCACCTCGCTTCCTCTTGGGTCTGTCCCATTTGTCCAGAAAGGACTTGCCAACCAGATGGAGAGAACTAGAGCTGCAGCTGTAAATCACAGGGCATATGGAGCTGTCCTAGTCAGGCATCCAGAGGCCCCGGCCCCCTGCCTACTCCAGCCTCCATGCTCCCAGTAGAGCTGCCCCCCACCCATTCCCTCTCTCTGGCCCCAGAACAGAGCAGGCTGTGTGTACAGGGCTGGCACTGCTCCCTCCGGCCTCAGAGCAAACACAAACCCAAGCCCCAGGCACAGCCAGGCCCCACAGTCAGGGTTTGATCTAGCTGTAGGGATGGGCCTTGAGCCGTGGCCCGTGTTGAGGAGGGCCAGCCTGTGCCTCCTGACCTCAGCAGAGATCCAGATCGGTCCCCAAAATACACTCTGCCACACACAAGAGCACAGAATGCAGAAAATGGATGCTTCCTAGCCCAGGGAGACAGCACCTACTGGGCCCAGAAAAGTTGGCTGGGGCTTGGCAGGGTCTCCTCATAGCTGCCTGAGCCAAGGAAGAACCCACTCTCCCTACTTGAGGCCAGTGGGTAACCCCTGCCCAAACCAGCCCCCACCTTTTCCAGAAGATGGGGGCATGCCCCTGGGAGGGAGCATTGCCATCGCCATCCTGCCCTGCCCATCTTCTGTCACAGGCTGTGCCCAAGGGCCTCTGCTCCCAGCAGCTCCTCCCGGTGGGCCGGCAGCCCTAGGATTTGCAGGCACAGGAGGTGGCGGTACAGTCGTCCAGAGAGGGACACCTACCTAAGCTAGAGCGTCTGAGACTGGCGACCGGGAGGCTGGGGGAGGGGGTGACGCGGGGAAAGGGGAGGAGGCAGGACCAGGGAGGGGCATAACAAAGGGGCACTTTTGGAAACCCGACCTGCCGGCCGAGGTGCCTGCTCCCTGATGACGCATTCCAAACCCGGAGCCTCCACACCAAACCTTGGAGCCCAAGGACTGCCGGGCTCTGGTCTCAACCCTTCTGTACGGCGCTCGTCCACCAACCCCTCTTGCCGGCGAGCCGCTACACAGCTCGGAGCCCGTGGAGCCCACGCGGAACCGCCTGGCCAGGCCTAGCCATGGAGGTTCTAGGGCTTCTTGGCCAAACTTGTTGAACTCGGTCTCAGCGGGGGTGGGGCTAGCCAATCACCGCTGAGGGCAGGGGGCCCTGCCGTGGACTCTAGATGGTGGCTCAGGGCAGCAACCCCAGGACTTGGGGCTCTTCGCAAAGGGCAAAGGGTCGCCGAGGAGCGAAGGCCTTCTCTGGGGCCCCAGGGCGGTCTGGGGCCCTTAAGTGGCCCCAGGAGATGGTGTGGCCCTCCAGCCGCGACGCACCCCTCCCCCCGGCCGGCCTGGGGAATTGCAGGGTGCGCGGCGCCACGGATGAGACGTCCCCTAGGTTCGGCCGCCGTTCTTCGCGCCCTAGCGCCGAGCGAGGTGGCTGGGGGCTCCTGGGGTGGGAGTCGGTCCCATTGCAAACTTCAGGAGTGTAAGGGAGGAGAGGGCGGGCTGGAGCCGGAGTTCCGGCCGCCGCTTCCCCGCGGTCCCCGCCCAGGCAGCACTCACCGCGTCCTCCCTGCGCGCCTTGGCGAGTGGGGGTCCAGGCACACTCCGGCCCGAGTCCTGAAGCGCCGGGGCCGGGGCCGCCGCCTCCCGGAGCGCGCCCGGCCCTCCCCCGGGAAGCCCAGCCCCCGGCCCCGCCCTCTCCTCGTCGCCGCGGCCCCAACCCCACCAGCCTCCCGCGGGCTCAGGGGCTGCAGGCATCGCGGCGACCGGCGGCTCCCGGGGCACGAGCCGGGAGTCGCGGCTCCTGCGTGAGAAGCGCCAGGGCCGACTCCCCAGGGTGGCGCCCAGCCGCTGCAGGGAGTCCGATTTCAGCTTTGCCCCTCCCCGACCTTTGTAGAATCTGGGAGACCGGTAGAAGCGGGAAGGGATCGGGCCTGCATGGACACCGCTTGCAAGGAGGCCTGAGGTCTACACTGCCTTGCATGTTTTGCTGATCACAGATTTCTTAAAAGTTAGTTCCGGCGTGGCTCACAACCTTCCACCTTGTAACCATTAGGATTCCCATTGTACAGATGAGGAAACTGAGTCTCAGAGACCTTCAGCGGCTTGCACAAGATTTGTAATCAAGCAGAGCCGGGACTCCAAAGCCGTGCCCTTTCCACAAACAGCCCTACCTGCCAATCTGCGGCGAATTCTGAGACTTGGGACAGACACGCGGCGGGGGTGGGGGTGGGGCAGGAACGCATGAGCTCCTCCCCCTCCGTGTGCTTATTCCCAGATTTTGTACCACTGTTCACTCAAATCGTTTCGCCCCTCCACCCCCTTTGTCAGTTACCAGCTTTTGGATTTTTCCAGATCTCCACGATGCCACCCCACCCTAAATAAATCCCTTTTTCCTCACCCACTTACCCCCACCCGGGGATTTTTTCAGAGCCTGCCTGTCTGTTATTTATATCCACTGGAGCGGTCCAAGAATGTTCCGAAGCTGACCTAATCGCCACCTGCTCTGCCTCCCCGCCCCTCCCGCTCGATCCTGGGCTGGTGACCCGGCGGCCGTGCCCTTCGCCTGGCAGGCGAGAGGGGGCGCGGGCCCGCGGGGTCGGATTCCCGGGGCGCTCAGAGGGCCCAAATGGTGTAAATTCGCTCGGGGTTGGAGAGCCCGGGGAGCGCTCGGAGGAGGGCGCCCCCAGGGGGATGGCGCGCCTCTCTGGGAAGCCGAGGGTCACGCTGTTCTCTTTCCAGCACGTACTCCTCTTCCCCACCCGGTACCTCCCCGTCCCCCGACTCCCTGAGGAGTGTGAGCATGTGTGCGCGGATTTTTAAACGGCAGCTTTAAAAATAGTAAAATTATGTTGTTTCTAAATCCGAGAGGAATCACTGACGCGTTCTTTATGCAGATAAATCCACTCATAAAATGGAAAAGGCCTGACGAGAATGAATGGGGATAATTTCAAGTGGCAGCATTAGCTACTAGAGAGGACTTGCTCTGCAGTGATTGTGGGAGGGTGAAACTGACTCCCCAAGATGCCTGTGAGGCACCCAAGACAGGCCACCTTTGGCCTGGGGCCTCTGGCCCCTTGGCAAATCGTACCCGAGTAGTGGATTCTTGCCTTGGCGCTCACAAGGGTGTGTACCCAGCAGGATGTATTTCTGAAACCAGTTTCAACACCCACTCTCTGCTGGGACTTGAACAAGTCCCTTTTCTCCGTATCTCTGTTCCTACTTCTATAAAACTTGACAGGTGACCCAGCTGACCTCCCAAACGGACCATGTGCCCCAACTAATTAATGATTGTAAAACGATTGCAAATGAGAGGAGCTGGGGTGGTGTCTAATGACAGCCACAGTGTTTCCTATTATTTAAAATCAGTTAACATCCCACCTAGTGCCTGGGGGCTTTTAGGCACCTCAGCAGAAAGTGTGAAAACACAAGAATGAAATTAATTACAGGAGTCAGCTATTAAAACCCCATTAAAAATAAAGGCTGCAAGCCAGGCTCTGGGATACAGGGAAGCCAGGTAACGGAGAGACTCAGAAAAAAGGGCTGTTCATCAGACCACAAGGAGTGGGTGTCGGGTGGAAAACATCTGGCTTCCCTTGGGTTCAATCTGGAAGCAGAAAGCAGAAATGTTGCAGCTGATCTGAATTACCCCTAAGGTACCATAGGGAGAAAAAATACACCAAAACCCAGAGCATATCGAGCTGCTTCAAAGGTGAAAGGAGACAGAGCTGCCCTTGGAAAGCCACCCGCTGCTGGTGCTGCCCTTGGAAAGCCACCCGCTGCTGGTGCTGCCCCCAGGGCTCAGATTTTTATGCCCTACAGCCAAAACCCCTACACACCCACTGCTCTATCAGTATGATACCCAGTTGGAACAGAGTTCAAGATGAGATGCTCGAGGTCAGAGGGCTAGATAGACAGAAACCTAGAGAGGCAGCTTGCCTCAGGCCACCAGGTGGTAGATTGGTCCAAAGCCCAAGCTCACAACACTCATATACTCACCTTGAACTTCTGGAATGTCCTAACTACTGTGCCTTCACTTGTTTGTTTATTCATTCATTCACCCAGTCAAGGAAACATTTGAATTTTTATTAGTTTCAGGTGTACAAAGCAATATAATAGATATTTACACAAATATTTGAATTTTTGCTCTATGCTAAACCTTATGCTGTGGGTTGGGATAGATAAGGCTGAGCCCTAGGTGTACAATAATGATACACTATGGACACGAAATACTATGGGCTAAGAGAGGCAGAAGAGGCTGCCTTTCACAAGGCGGTGACACTTGATTGGTCTTGATGAACAGGAATTAGTCATGTGGAGAGGCATTCTAGGCGGGAGCACCGGGGTGTGCCAAGCCCCAGAGGTGTTGCCATATGACTCGGTGACCCAGCAATTCCACTTTTTAGTATCGGCCCTAGAAAAACATGTGTACAAGTACAGGAAAACGTACCAAAATGTTGGCATATTGTATCGTTTGCACTAAGGGAAAACTGGAAACAAATGCCTGTAGGAGGACAATGATTAAAGAACCAAAAGTTCATTCGTGCTTTGGATTATTCTGCAGTAACTAAAGCACAAGGTAGGAAGAGATGTGCTCTTATATGAAGACCTCCAAGACACTGTTGGATGAAAAAAGCAAGTGCAGAACACACAAAATATTCAGAGAGAATACACACCAAACTGACTTCTGTGATTATCTCTAGGGAGAGGTCTAGAATTGATAAAGGAGGTTTTTGTAATGTTAGAAAATTAACAATGTAATAAGAATGTATTTATGTGTAAACTGTGTCATTAAAATAAGGAGTGTCTTTAGGAGATAGTGAGCTGATCTTATTGTCTAAAACAGTGCTGTCCAAACAGAATTTTCAGCAATAATGGAAACATTCTATAGCTGTGCTGTCCAATACGGTAGCCACTAGCCACATATGGCTATTGAGCACTTGAAATGAGACCAGTGTCATTAAGGAACTAAAATTTAAATTTAATCTAATTTTAATTAATTAAAAATTTAACAGCCACAAGTGGCTAGTGGCAACAGTATTGAACAGTTCCAGTCTAGACTGTCTAAAATATTGAGTTCAGGATGGGGTGGAGGCAGATGGAAGATGAGGCTGGAATTGAATGGTGAACATTTGCAAGGTGAGCTAAGGAATTTAGACCTTATCCTATGGGCCATAGGAAGTGTGGATGACAGTGACTAGATCAGATTTATCCTTTTAAAAGCTAACTCTGTCAGCCCTGCAGAGAATAGATTAGGGCAGGCAGAGCTGAAGGCTGCTGTGTTTCTCTCCGTAGCCCCTGGACATTGCCCCAGCATTCCTGACAGGCTGCTGAGTAAAGTATTCTGCTTCAACAGCTATGTTTTTAAGATCTCAGGCAACCCCAGTTATTGAGAGAGGTTAACCTCCGTGGAGGAGGCTGTTTCTGGGTTGGAGCGCAGGAAGAACAGCAGCAGATGGCTGGCATTAGAGTGAAAATGCATAGCAGGTCTTAGAGAGGAGCCTTTAGAGAAACTTCTCCAGGGTCAGGAATTCGCCCGGAGCAGATTCTTCAGAAGGTTCCAGTGAATTGCCACTGCAGAGTCCAGGTGTCAGCTCGGTAGGCCAGTGGGTCCTGCTCAGAGTAAACCTGCCCTGGGTCATTTGGGCCCTTCCCTGAAGTCCCCTGGGGTCCTCCTTGCTGGTGAAAGAGGAGTTCTAGTGGAAAATCCATTCATTTAAGCTGACTTTCAGGGAACACCCACACTATGCCAGACACCATGCTGGGTGTTTGTTCCACAATGCAGACAAAGCAGACACAGTCCCTGACTTTAGGGAGTTTTCCACTAAAATCAAGTGTTCTAAGGGACACAGAAAACTAAAAAGACATAGTGCTATGAAGAGAATAGGGGGAGCATAATTTCAATGGGGGGGGGATGGGCAAAGAAGACCTCTAGGAAGTTTAAGCTTCTCTAGCCAAAAAGACCTCCAAAATCCAAAAGACAAATGGAAGTTATTCGAAGCAAAGAGGGAACCCAGGAGAGAGCTTTCCAGGTAGGAGGACTGATGTGTCCAAAGGCCCTGAAACAGGAACTTGACCTTCTGGGAAAGAAGGGTAGAGCGGATAGGGCGTGGTGAATGAGAAGGTGAGAGGTCCAGGATGAGGTAAGAGGGGCAGGCAGCACCCAGACACTGCAGGCTTTGTTTTATTCTGAGTGCAGAATTTAAGTACAAGAGAGACCTGAGTGTCTTTCCGGATGCTGTGTGAGGAATGGATTAGAGCAGGGGGTCAGCAGACTGTGGCCTGGACCGCCTACAAGCTAAGAATGGTTTTCACATTTTTAAATGGCTGAGAAAAAGCAAAAGAATAATATTTTGCAAGAGGTCAAGGTTATAGGAAATTCAAATTTCAGTATCCACAAATACAGTTTTATTGGAACACAGCCACACTCATTTGTTTACAGTCTATAGCTGCTTTGGCACTGCAATGGCACAGTTGAACAGTTGCAATAGAGATTGAATGGCCCGCAAAGCCTAAAATATTGGGTTGTTGGAAAAGTCACGATGCATTTTTGCAACGAAAAACATAGAAAAAATACGTCATGACTTTTCCGACAACCCAATAGCTACTATCAGGCCCTTTACTCCAAATCTATGCTGACCCCTGGATTAGAGGGAGGTAAAGCAGGGAGACCAATTAGGAGGTTGCTGCAGTCATCCAGGGGCAAGACCATAGCAAGGCTTTCTAGGGGGGTAGCCATGGAGGTGCTCAGTGCATGATTTGAAGATATATTGGGGGAAATCGATAGAACTTCCTGCTAGATTAAATGTGGATGGTTCAACGGGGGAAAGATATTTCAAAATAACTCCCAACCTGTGATCTTGGATTGGAATCAGGACCAGAGTAGGACATTGGCGGGGCACTTGGCAAAATTTGCATAAAGTTTGTAAATTAGATAATAGTATTATTTGTGCTAATTTCCTCATCTTGATAACTGTATTGTGGTTATGTATGATGTTGCATTTGGGGAATTAGGGAAGAGTATATTGAAATTCTTTGTAACTTTTTGCAACTCTTTGTAAGTCTGAGATTATTTCTAAATGAAAAGTTAAAAGATAAAAACGAATTAAAACAAATGAAGAAGAAACAACTCCCTAGTTTTCAGCTTGCAGTGCCATTTACCGAGACGGGGGGAAATGTGAAAGATGCAAGAGATGAAAGGAAGATCAAGACATCCCTCTTGGACACACTGGATTTGAGATACTGATGAAATGTCCAAGTGGATATGTCAAGATGGAGGGGCCAGGTACTCTCTGGACATCATGGATGAGCCACAAAAGCTGGGGAAAAGTACAGAAACCATGCAACTCAGCCTCAGAATGGGAGCTCTGTGCCTGAGGTGAGGCAGCACCACGTGGTTCAGGGCCATGGAGTGCATGTGTCTGGAGTGTCTCTGGTACAACAGGCATTCTGCTCAGCCCTGGGTCACCGGAGCCTCTCACAACTCTATCCAGCAGGACTTATTCTTCCCAGTTTACAAAGAGGAAGCAGACTCACAGAGGTGCTAAGATAAGCTCAAGGACACAGCTATAATAGGAATGGGGGTGCTATCCGAACCCAACACCTGGGATGGCACTGAGCGTCCATGGCAGAGATGGGTTTATTAGTTTCCTAGGGCTGCCATAAAAAGTGACCACAGACTGGATGGCTTAAAACAATAGAAATTACTTCTCTTTCAGTTCTGAAGGCCAGAAATCCAAAATCGAAGTGTCAGCAGGGCCACACTCCCTCTGCAGGCTCTGGCAAAAGAGCTTTTACTTGCCCTTCTCCTAGTGTCTGGTGGTTGCCAGCAGTCTGGCAGTCTTTGGAATCCCTTTGGTTTCATCATATCACTCCAACCTCTGCCTCCATCTTCACATCATCTTCTGTGTCATATCATCTCCCTCTGCTTCAGTCTTATAAGGACACCTACCACTGGATTTAGCGCCTACTCGGATAATCCTTAATTACCTCTGCAGAGACCCTTTTTTTCTAAATAAAGTAACATTCATAGGTTCTGGGGGTTAGAAAGTGGAGATACCTCTAGCCCAGTGTTGTGGGTTGAACGGGACCACCATTCAACCCGCAACACTGGGCGAGAGGAAGCCACAGCTGCTAGCCTTGGCAATCTAGTTTTTAAAAAAGCTTCCTGAACTTAAAAAGCAGGCTGCCTTTCAGGGTTTCTCTTCATTCTGTTTCACAAATATGTCTCTTCACAGAATGGATTAGGGGCCTAAGTGCTGCCAACACAAATGTGGCTTGGTCTTCTAGACTGCCTATAATTATGAGAAAGCTCTCAGCCTTATGACAGACAGATAGTCAAGCACAAACAGTAATGTACAGTCAACGTGTCTGGGAGGATGCCTACTCAGAGTCTGGAGCGTTGGGGAGGATGCGCTTAGCTTTGTACCAAGATACCTCCCTGCCCAGCTATTGGCTTCACCAAGAACCAGTTACCCAGGCAGCCCTAACCCTAACCCTAACCCTGCCTTCCTCTATAGAGACAAACAGCTGGGGTTCCTTGGGCAAGTTTTTGGTCACACGCTCCTGGAGCTAACATGTCATAGTAGGGACAGGAGCCAAAGCAGGGCAGTGGGAAGAGGAAAATGTAAAGGAATGCAAATGTAGTTCTCCCGATCCCACTAACAAGTGACTCACCTACTCACAGGGAGCTGGCTTGGCTGTCACAGAGAGAGAAAGAACCATTTTCATTTCTGCCGCTTGGGATTTTTTACAGTCTTGGTTGGCATCAGAAAACTGAGTAAAGGCACTGCCAGAATTCAAACCCCTGGTTTCTGATTCTCTGGTCCCCACTCTTTCCATGATGGCTATCTGACTGGTGAGAACTCCTGAGAATAGCCAAGAGCTTCTTCTCCACCTTTATCAGAACTTCACAGAAAGAAACATATTACCGTATTATACAATGAACCCTTTACAGTTTGCAAAGTACTTTCACATATATTATTTCAGCCCTCAGGCAATTGCGCTGAAAAGCTGGCTGCCGAGAAAACTTTCCTGGCATCCTGTACCTACCACGGCATTTCATGACAGGATGTTGATTTTGTGTGGGGGATGGTGCCTCATCCCCTACAGGAAAGACAGAAGGTGGGTTTTTTGGTATCTGCACAACTGTCTGACACTTCCAAAGCTACTCAAAATTGTGTTTTTGAAAATGAATACTATTCCCAGAGGGTGTGAGCCATGCCTTCACTTAGCATTATTATGAATGTATTCATATTTGGGCGTTTAAGTATGCATCCGAGATGCCAAGCAACAAGGACCCTGGATGCTGTATTCGGTTTGTTTCCAATCCTTTCAGAGGAATTTAAATTTCAGTTCCCTGCAAGCTCTGCAGAATCCTTGAGGCTGTCATTTGCAACCCACTGGATGCAGTAACTGTGTGTGGGAAGCCTGCACTCACCATCCATGCGGATTAACGATGGTTTTGCAGACTCAGCAGAGTGTTTGGATCCATGGACAGCTTGATCAGAATCTGAGTCATGTATCAGCCTGCACCAGGAAAATGATTCCTACTAGATGGAAATTTCCCACAGAAAGGTCAGGGTTCAAAGCAGTCACTGGTTCCTACCACTTTCACAGCAAGTCACTAACTCAAAGATTTTTTTAAAGTTAAAAGAGATCTGAGACCACCCAGGCCTTCCCCTTGATTTTATGAAGAAACTTCGGCATAGGGCCGGCCGAGTGGCTCGTTGGTTAAGAGCTGGCTTGGGACGCCAGTGGCCCCAGTTCGGATCCCACATATGAGGGCCAGTGACACTGCCCTCTACAGCTAAGATGGTGAACAACAGCTCCACCTGGTAATGGGCTGCTGTGAGTCCCCGGGGTGGCATAGCTGCAGCCCCTGCTGCAGTGGGCTGCCATAAGCTACCGTGAGCGCCCGTCAGAGGCCAGCAACCTATCTGCCTCACCCAAGAAGAGCACAATGATGATACCAACATGGGCCAGTGAAGCAATGTTCTCCACAACTAGACTGAAGAACAAAAGGACAGCGACTTGTCTGTTCCTCTTCCCTGGTTCCCCAACACTGTTCCCCTCCTCCATAGAAAAGTGAAATGATGAATCCAAGATCACATAGTCTAAGAATAATGCTTTTCCCACTGTTCCAGAAAACACCTAAGCCACGTGTTATTTTGCAGATCAAAGAAACTGGCATTAATTAGGGTCATGCTCATGGCCCACTCAGCTTCTAGTGTGAACAGGAAACCTTGATTTGCAATCACCAGCAACGTTTGAATTAATTGCCTTGTGATGCCTTATGTTAAAGGTAGTGTCACAGATAGGATCAAAACATCTATAAACCGGGTTTCATGGCATGGCCTTTCCATGACATGAAACCCCGGCAATTGCCCCATTCACCTCATTATCAGATTAGCAACATCAAAAAAATGTACATTAAAAGCTTTTGTCCACCCTGCACCTCATGGTTCATCAGATGGGAATGGACAAACATCGAGCCCCTAGGCAGATATTTTGCAGTGTAACAAAGCAAAACCTAGGGTAAGAATGCCTCAAAGCACAACCTGAAATGAAGCGCTTTACTGGCCTGTGTGAGGCAGGTTTCCACTGGTCACATGGAGTTTGTTTAATCCACCATGGAAAACTCCTCAATCCTAAAAACAGATTCTGGGAAACGTGGCATTAAGCAGGACATTTCCTTTGCTCATTAATCTATCATAGCTAACTATCACCTCCCTGCTTTTCCATTTCTTATTCCCCCTGCCTGGATTCTCTCCCCTACCCCAATTTCTAAAGATTAAGTTAAAAAATAAAATAAAATAAAAAATAAAGATTCAGTTAAAGTGTCATCTTCTCTTGGAAGACTTCCTTGACACTGTCCCTTCTTTATTCCACTGCAAGCTCAGTTAAAGTGTCCTTTTTCTATGTTCCCCACGCCACCAGACCCAGCGCTCTCTGTCTCACTAATATGGTAGCTGTAGATTTACTTGTCTATTAAAAGGCACACTCCATGGGGCAAAGAATGTTTTTCATTTCATCATTCTCTTTGTCTGGAATAGTGCCAGGGACAGAGCAGGTTTTTTATAAATGTCAGTAGAATACATGAAATTTGAATTCTTTTGCCTGCCATTCAACTGAGTCCTTTATTTGGCCTCTCTTACTTTGCAAACCTGATCCTGAGTGTAATCAGTTTTCTCATCTTTAAACTGTCTCCTACCATACGCAAAAATGTCAATGCCTCCAAGCCAAATACCATCAGGGACACTCCTGTCCACAGCAGAACTTTGTGTTTACTGCTCATTGCAACAGAGGATGCATACCATGGGGAATGGTGGGACATCTCTGTAAGAAGGTGTTGGGAAGAACTTATAGTTCTGGCTTGTGCTGGATGATTTGGATAAGGGCTCTAAGAAGTAGGGGGCTTTGCTCTGGATTGGAGGCTGTTAGGAAATGGGGGTAATTCTATGATTGGGTATTGATAAATCCTATCTAAAAGGTGGGAGGAATTAAGCAAAGCCAAAGCTGGGGTTAGCAAAGAAACTACAGTCATTCATATTAGCCAAAATAATAGGGGGATGTTTGGTCATTTTTATGGTTCAGACAATGTTCATACTTTTGCCTGTGTTCAGACATCACTGATCATGTTTTTATGTTGATCTATCATGGTCACAGAGTGGCCTTGTCTGGTGTTGTTTGGTGAAATTGTCGATTTTGATAGAACACCAAGACCTGCCTAATAAATAGTACCAGGCCTGCTCCCAGATGCCAGGGGCTGCTTTTCTCTTATAACCCACACCCAATCCTAACTTTTATCAAGCTGTTTCTCTGCCTAGGATGCTCTTCTCCCTCCCCCAGCCAACTCCATGAAACCGGTTTCCCTGTGAGGCTTTCCTAAATTTCTCTATGTGATGATCTTTTCTGAATGCATCTAAAAGTCTTGGTTGGCATGCCACAATTTAGTACTCAGAACTGTGTTCTATCTTCAATTATTTGACTTGTTTCAGATTATTTTTCTTCTCAGTAGGTTGTAAACCTTTTACAGGCATCTCTCATATTTCAGTATCCCCCCTGAAATGAACACCCTGCTGAAGTGAAAAACTAACGGGGGCGGGGGGAATCTGAGTGTGTGTGGGGGTAGAAATCTGAGTAAAAGGGAGCCAGCTTGCTTTTGTAACACAGCTCTGAAAACTCTGCTACCAGACAGCAGGGGAGAAGCCACCAGCCTGCCCAATGCGTGGCTGCCATTGGTAACACTCTGAGCTGATTTTTCCCATCAAAAAAGCATCTTCGAATTTTTCTTCCGGGGCATTCATTTTTTTTCCAAGAGTTACATTTTGAAACGTCTTTCATCCTTACCTGTCTGTCCCCTAAGTGCACACTTTACTGTTAATGCATTTTTGTTTCCTCTTACCCTACCGAAGTGCCTGGCACTAGGTTTAACCGGTGGAAGAAAAGGCCCAGCAGTCCCCAACTAACTCCAGTTCCTGCCTGGCTCGTCGCAGAAAGTGAGGTGCACCCCTGTCGGGCCAGGCGGGCCAGCGCAGCCCCACCTCTGAGGGTCACTGCCTTGGGCACAAGACCTCCAAGCCCGGTTAGCCTGGCAGGCCCTCCAGCCCCTTAATGCCCTACGCTGCTCCCTAGGCGGACGTGCAGCAAGTTTAGGGAAACCTTAGTTAATAGCTGCGAGTTTCAACCACTCTCCACAGAGAAGCTGAGATTCTACTACTGAACTGGAGAAATTAAGTACTCGACACGGATCGCAAAGCTTGCAGGCGAGAAAAGCTCAGGTTCCATCGCTGGAAAGTGGCTAGCTTTCTACAGAGCCACCTCCCACTAACTGTACGGATCAGCCAATCCCAAAGCCCAAGCGGGCGTGATCACCAATTAAAAGACAGCAAAGGCGGGGCTGAAGCCTTAATTGGTACCTGGTCTTCCGTGGACGCGCTGAAGCCTGGCAACGCCGTGTATGAAGAGGCTTCAAATGGGGTGGCCTGGCACTGGCTGCCATCTTTATTTCTGGCAGGTCAGCTGACTTTGGACTGGATCACGGCCAACACCTAGGTGCTAGCCCATTTCTCTAGGGAGCCCGTGGGCCCCGCCCCCTCACACATTTCCCAGGTAACCGCGCGCGACCCCGCCTTTCCGAGGGAGGCGGGGCCTCTTCTGAAGGGGCGGGGCCGGAACTAGAGGCCAGTTTGGAAGCCTTGAGCCTGTTTGGCGGGAAGCTGGCTTGTTTGGCGGGAAGTTGGACCAGTTCCCTGGTCCTCGCTTTTTTTCTCCCCAGAGCCTTCTCCACCTTCCCTCCATCATCTCGGCATAGCGTATAAAACCCCTTCGCACGGAGGACGCGATGGCTCCCAGGAAGCGCCCAGAAACCCGGAAGACCCTCGAGGTGGTTGTGCGCCCCAAGAGCAAGAGGAGCAGAAGTCCCCGGGAGCTGGAGCCCGAGGCCAAGAAGCTCAGTGTGCAGGGCCCCGGTACTGCCTGCGCCTGCTGCTTTAATAATTCCGTCATTTGGGGTTCTCATGCAGGAGGCTGGAGGGGGGGAGGGGGGCGTCAAGGTGCCTGAGGCTCTCCCAAATTTCGGATGCCTCACGCAGTGCAGACTTTCTGCAGGGCTGTTGACACCATAGGGCTTAACCCTCTCGCAGGTGACAGGAGAGGCAGATGAGCTCCATTATTACATCAGACACAACGGGCTTTTCAAATTCCTTGTTTGTCTCAGGATTTTTACACACTGAGGACTACTTAAAATAATCCTGCCTTGCCTGGTGGGGTGTGTGCTGCATTTCGATAGTCCCGGTTATGAGCTGTATGTCCTTAGTTTCAGCTGTGAGATCCCTCCATTTCCTTTTTGAGAAGACACATTCTCAGGTGTATGGAAGATAGAACCCAGGGCTTTAAGGAAAGTGCGAGGAAACTCAAAAAGACGGGAGCAGAGGGTTGTTGAAATGGTTTTTGTCCATGAAAAAGAAAGAATTGATTATCAAGAGGCTGGATTCTCAAATGCATCGTGGTAATCCAGAGTTGTTTCATTCCTAGCCTGAGAAGCTCTACCTCCCCCAAAGTAGCCTAGTTAATTTAGAGCCATACCAGATGCCCTTGAGCCTGTTGGTTTTCAGGAGCACAGATTGGTCTTGGGGCCAACAACTGGTCACCTCTACATTATTTTAGTATAGGATTTAAAGATTCTTCTTTTCCCAAAGAGTCACTTATACCCTGTCCTAAAATCTTTTTGTTTTTTATATGTGATTTAAAAATTGTCACCCAACCTTATCACACGTGTTCCAACCCAAACTGGGAAGAGCTCTGCATATACGTTATTCTTGTGTATTTCTTTGGCTCAGCTCTCCGGAACTCTGCAAGATCATATTTAGTTTCATTTCAGAATTACCATTTTTGGGAAGGGGCTGAATCCCTACACACTATGTATTTCTTGTGCTGAGTGACACCGAGCAGACCATGGAAACGCTTTGAGAAGTGATGAGAGTGATTGGCTATGCCGAAGAAAACAACATGGCTTTCTTTCTGGGATTTCGGCAGAAAAACCCTTCTTGAGTGAGATCAGAGAGGAAAATATGTGTTCTACTTGGCAGGTTCTAGCAGATTGGACTCAGGCCGCCTTTGGGTGGAGTTGTCTAGCCTGCAGGTCCCGCCACCGTGCAGGAACCTCCTCAGGGCCCTCCATCACCATAAGCTGGGCAAAGCTGCTTGGCCATCACTACAGCAGGTGAGGCAGTTCCTGGCTGAAGTGATCAGGGGTTTGCTCAAGGGTGCCTTTTGACAACTGGATGCTCCAAAATTAGATGCTGGGTTGGTTCAGCAGGTTGTCAGAGGGGTCCGATCACCCCATCTTGGTGACTGGCCTACTGGGCGCTCAGCGAGGTAGAAAAGTCTTATGCAGTGAAGGTCCCAGCTGAAATGTACTCTGCCCTCTTGCTCTCTAAGATTAGTTCATATATACTGCAAATATTTTCATGCATAGAGCCAGGCAGTTAGTGTTCCTTTGGTGGGAGGACTTGGCCCTAGAGATCATCTATGGAGGAGGCAGATTGGCAATTTACTTAGGACTTGGGTTTTAATGCAACTTAATTCTTTTATTTCTGTGTCAGTGTCTCCAGCAGTCCTTTTTGCACTCTCTGGCTTCTTACCGGATATTCCATAAGGCTGCCCCCTTTGACAGAAGGGCCACATCCTTGGCATGGCACCCAACTCACCCCAGCACCCTGGCTGTGGGTTCCAAAGGGGGAGATATCATGCTCTGGAACTTTGGCATAAAGGACAAACCTACCTTCATTGAAGGGGTGAGCAGTTCCCTGTGTCAGATAACTGTGCTGAAGAAGTGCTGAAGGAATGAAAAGTCATCCAGTAAAAAGGAGATGATTGGATCAAAAGTAACTGTGGGTATTTTCAAACAAGTAAATAGTAATGATACTCAGATCTTTATTGAGTACCTGGCCTTAAAATATTAAAAGGTATAAAATGTTGATCACCCTCTAGTAAGTCACCACATAGAATAGAACCTAAGCCCCTTCATAACTCTTGACCTCATCTTGTGCTGCTATATTTTCTCACTTCCTGTGCTTTAGCCACACTGGCTATTTCTCTTGCTGAAACTGGGTCTTTGCACTTGCTCTTCTCTTTGGCTGGAGTGCTCTTTCCCATGGTCTTCTCATGGCTGGCTCTCTTTTATTACTTAAGTCTCCCCTCATTACACTTCAATGAGCTCTCACTCACCACTCTCTAAAATAGCCTGTGCCCCACCCAATCAATCCCTGTCTCATTACCCTGCTTCACTCCCCTCCCTACAATGCTTACCAATATTTTGAAATATTTTACTTATATATTTACTTTGCCCCCATGAAAGTAAGCTGCATGATGGCAGGGACCATGTCTTTCTGGTACACCACTGTATCCCCAGTGCCTAGGATGATGTTTGGCTTAGAGTAACCATGACATTTGTTGAATGAATGAGGGGCTTGAAGTTTAAGTGGGTAGATGGGATGTATACATACACAGTAACTAGGAAGAAGAGCCTCTTGGAAATTAGAGTCAATAGAGAAGGCTGTTGGATGAGTGAGGAGTGAGGAAGAACAATATTTATTGATAAATGGAGAGGAAAGGAGGAAAGGCAAAGAGACTATGTTTGGGACAAGGTTTGGCATATAGCCTTTCCGGGATGGTCTTAATCATGTGTGTTTATTAGCAGTTGCTGAGGGGTGGTGAGGATGTTGGTCCTTCCACCAAATAGAAGACCCTTAGCTTGCCCAGCTGAGTGCTGACATCAGAGGCCTGTACTACGAAAAGTGATGTTCTGGGTTTTGAGCAGGAACCACAAACACGTGCCTGAAAGAGCCAAACAGATAAAAGAATGATGTAAGGTGGTGGGTGAGGTCTGATAAACTGGAGATGGTTGACATGCAAGGATCTAGGCAACATGGTTATTCTGATTTTTTTTTTTCCAAATGAAACCTGAAATCCTTATTTTTTACATAAAATGTTCTGATTTTTAAAAATTGTGATGAAATACACATAATATTTACCATCTTAATTATTTTTAAATGCACAGTTCAATGACATTAAGTACATTCACTTTCTTGTGTAACCAGTCTCCAGAACTTTTTCATCTTGCAAATCTGAAACTTGTACTCATGAAATACTGACTCCCCATTCCTCCATCCCCTCAACCCCTGGCAACCACCATTCTACTTCCTGTCTATTTTGACTATTCTAAGTATCTTATACAATATTTATCTTTTTGTGACTGGTTTATTTCACCTAGTGTAATGTCCTCAAGGGGCATCCGTGTTATAGCATGTGTCAGAATTTCCTTCCTTTTTTAGACTGAATAATATTCTCCTGTATGTTTACCACGTTTTGCTTATCCATTCATCTGTCAGTGGACATTTGTATTGCTCCACCTTTTAGCTATTGTGAATAATGCTGCTATGAACATGGGCATAAAAATATCTCTTTGAGATCCTGCTTTCAGTTATTTTGGGTATATACCCAGAAGTGGAATTGCTGGATCATATGGTAATGCTATTTTTAATTTTTTGAGGCATAGCCATACTGTTTATTTTTTTTGTTTGTTTAAATGGTGCATAGAGGTGGCACCATTTTATTTTTTTTTCCAGTTTTTTTTGTTTTTGTTTTTTTTTGGTTTTTTTGGAGGACAGTGTCACTGGCCCTCATATGTGGGACCGAACCGGGGCCGCTGGCTTCCCAAGCCAGCGCTTAACCACTGCGCCACTCGGCCGGCCCTGACACCATTTTACATTCCCACCAACAGTACACAGGGATTTCGATTTAAAATATCTTGATTTTTTTTTTTTATGTCAGGATCTAAATAAAACTAAACATGCTCATGTAGCTAAACAAAGCACATTTGTGAACTGGATTCAGCTTCAGCTCACTGTTTTTCTATCTCTGGAATCCAAGCTGAGTTCCCTTTAAGTGGCGGTTAGGAGAGCAGCCCATCAGAAAAGGTCAGTTTAGACAGGCTTGGGAGATTAGGACTCAAGGTATGAGATGGGTATTGAAGAAAACAAGCGCCTGAAGCTAGAAGACAGGCAGCCAGTGGAGTGCTGCAGACAGAACTCAATGGGCTTCCTGCCCAGCCGGTGAGACAGGACCACAAGGAGCAGTTTGATTTGTTTATTTTATTTTTATTAACATTTTATTGGGGAATTGGGGGAGGGGAACAACCAATTTGTTGTCCTTTTGTTCTTCAGTCTAGTTGTGGAGGGCGTTGCTTCACTGGCCCATGTTGGTATTATCATTGCGCTCTTCCCGGGTGAGGCAGCTCTGTTGCTGGCCATTGGACAGCTGCTCACAGCGGTTCACTGCATCTCTCGCTGGTTCCTGGCCCCTCGTGGTAGTCCACTGCAGCCTATGATGTTGCCAGCCACTCACGGCAGCCCAGCTCCAGGCCTAGCTGTTGTTCACAATCTTAGCTGTAGAGGACGCAGCTTACTGGCACATGTGGGAATCCAATCAGCAGCCCTGTTGTTCAGAGCTCGCCCTCTTACCAACTGAGCCACTCAGCCTGCCCCAGAAGGGGAAGTTTTATTATTTATTTATTTATTTATTTTTAAAGATTTTTATTGGGGGAGGGGAACAGATAAGTTGCTGTCCTTTTGTTGTTCAGTCTAGTTGTGCAGGACGTTGCTTCACTGGCCCATGTTGGTATTATTGCGTTCTTTCCGGGTGAGGCAGATCAGTCGCCGGCCTCTGGACAGCTGCTCACAGTGGCTCTTGGCAGCTCACACTGGCTGCTGACCACTCACTGTAGCCTATGGCAGCCCACTGCAGCAGGGGCTGCAGCTATGCTGTCCAGGGGACTCACAGCAGCCCAGCTGTAGGTGGAACTGTTGTTCACCATCTTCGCTGTAGAGGGCAGTGTCACTGGCATTCAGGTGGGATCTGAACCTGGGCCACTGGCATCCCAAGCCAGCTCTTAACCAATGCTACACTCGGCTGGCCCCAGAAGGGGAAGTTTTAAATTGAAGTCAGAACCAAAGCTCAGGCAGGAAGAGATTTTTATTTTCCCCCTAGGAATCCAGGGGGAAAATAAATAGAGAAAATTAAGAAGTAACCTAGGGGTCAGCTGAGTGACTCAGTTGGTTAACAGCTTGCTGAAGAGTTGCAGCTCTGAGCAGCAGGGTCCCCGGTTTGATTCCTGGCCCAAGCTGAGCTGCCACTGAGCTGCCAACAGGTGGCAGGATGGCTCAGCTAAAAAAAAAAAAAAGAAAGTAGCCTAAGGGAAGAGCCTCCCAACCAAAAGAGGAATAGAGGAATGACAACTGCTTTGAACTTGTACCAGGCTGAGGCTGCTTTTGGTTTGCATCACCCTGTATCATAATGTGTATTGAAATGAAGTGTCCTCAGACAGTTGTGGAGATTGGTATGGGCATTTGAACTTTGTGACTAGCAGGGAGCTAGGTTGGAACAGAAGATTATGGTGGCCTGGAGAACTATCTGCTTTTACTCGCAAATACTGACAGCAGAAAGTTGATTTGAGACCAGTGACTGGAGAAGTAGCAGTGCCTCATTTTGTCACTTCTTTAGTCATCTGACCTGGACTCTGATCTTTACATCTTTCATACCACTAGCAAGGGAATATGTGTTACATTTTTGTAATAAAGATATCTTTATTTTATTCTCATTATCAAAATGATCCATGCTCATCATAAGAAATTCAAATACAGGAAAAAGTATAAAGAATCAAGTAAATATTACCTGAAATCCCCTTTTTATACATCTTTCTCTGTGTATAAACAGTATTACACACACCTGTACCTCTAGAGTGTACATAAATATTCTATCCTAGAATCTGTTATATATTACTTACCACATCAGATATCCTAGCTTAATCATACCATATACCCCATGATCACTTAAAAATATCTTATATTTCATTTTTTAAAAATGCTTTTGAGGGCCAGCCGAGTGGCGCAGTGGTTAAGGGCTGGCTTGGGAAGCCAGCGGCCCTGGTTCGGGTCCCACATGTGAGGGCCACTAACACTGCCCTCAAAAAAAAAAAACACAAAAAACCATTTTGATAATGGTATCAGTGTAATGCAGACCTCACAAAAAGTTGGGAAGTGTTCCTCTTCTTATATTTTCTAGAATTATTTGTGTTGAAATAGTACTATTTCTACCTTAAATTTTCATAGGATTCACTAGTCAAGCCATCTGGGCCTGGAGTTTTCTTTGTTGGAAGGTTTTTTGTTTTGTTTTGGTTTTTTTAAAGATTTTATTGGGGAACCGGGGAAGGGGAACAGCCAAGTTGCTGTCCTTTTGTTCTTCAGTCTAGTTGTGGAGGACGTTGCTTCACTGGCCCACGTTGGTATCATCATCGGGCTCTTCTTGAGTGAGGCAGATTGGTCGCCGGCCTCTGGACAGCCGCTCACAGCGGCTCTTCACAGCTCAACACGGGCTGCCAGCTGCTCACTGCTGGCTGCCAGCCACTCCCTGAAGCTTATGGCAGCCCACTGCAGCAGGGGCTGCAGCTATGTGGTCACTGGGACTCACAGCAGCCCAACTCCAGGTGGAGCTGTTGTTCACCATCTTACTTAGAGGGCAGTGTCACTGACCCTCATGTGGGATCCGAACCTGGGCTGCTGGCATCCCAAGCCAGCTCTTAAGCAATGCGTCACTTGGCCGGCCCTGTTGGAAGGTTTTTAATGTCAATTTCTTTAACAGATATAGGGCAATTTATGTTTTTTTTTTCCTTGAATGAGTATGATAGTTTATATTTCAAGTAATTTGTCCATTTCATATAAGCTGTTGAATTTAGTGGCATAAAGTTGTTCATAGTATTCACTTATCATCTTTTTTATATATATAGGATCTATAGTGATGTCTCCCCTCACATTCTTGATATTGGTAATTTGTTTCTTCTCTCTTTTTTTGCCCTTATCAGTCTTAACAGAGATTTATTAATTTTACTTTCATTGATTTTCTCTAATTTTTATGTTTGCGTTTTCCTTGATTTTTGTCTGTTTTCTTTCCTCTGCTTACCTTGGGCTTAATTTGCTCTTCTTTTTCTCGTTTCTTAAGATAGAAGCTTAAACTGTTTGAGACCTTTCTTCTTTTCTTCTTCTTTATTTTTCTATATCTTCTTATTTTATTTTTTATTTGAGGGCAGTGTCGCTGGCCCTCATATGTGAGACCCGAACCGGGGCCCCTGGCTTCCGAAGCCAGCATTTAACGACTGCACCACTCGTCTGGCCCACCTTTCTTCTTTTCTAATTAACCATTTAATGCTGTTAATTTCCCTCTAAGTATTTCTCTAACTACATATCACAAATTTTGTTGTGTTTTTGTTTTCATTTAGTTCAAATTATTTTCCAAGTTTTTTATGATTTCTTTTTTGACCTATAGGTTATTCTTAAGTCTCTTGTTTAATTTCCAAATATTTTGGGATTATTGAAATATATCTCTGTTATTGATTTCTAGTACTATTTGCTATGAACAGAAAACATTTTATATGATTACAGTCTTTTACATTTTAAACTTATTTTATTGCCCAGCATATGGACTATCTTAGTGAATATTCCATGCGCATTTGAAAAGAATGTGTATTCTGCTATTGGGGTGAATTAGTCTCTAAATGTCAATTAGGTTAAGTTGGTTGATAGTGTTCAAATGTTCTATATTTTTATTGATTTTCTGTCTTTTATCAGTTATTGAGAAAGGAATATTTTAATCTCCAACTAGAAAATTGTGTCTCTATTTTCCTTTAGTTTTTGCTTCAAGCATTTGTAAACTGTTATTGTGTGCTTAGAATTTAGAATTACGTCCTTTCGACACACTGACCCTTTTGTCATTCTGAGATGTCTCCCTTTATCCCTGGTAATATTTCTTGTTCTGAAATCTTCTTTGTTTGATATTAATATAGCCACTCCAGCTTTCTTATGATTAATGTTTGTTTGGTGGTATATCTTTTTCCATCCTTTTATTTTTAACCTATTTGGGTATCTGTATATAAAATGGGTTTCCTGTAGACAGCATTTTTTAAAAATCTAACATGACAATCACTGGCTTTTAATTGGAATATTTGATCATTTACATTTAATATGATTATTAATATGATTGGGTTTAAATTTATCATCTTACTATTTGTATTTATCTCATCTCTGTTCCATTTTCCTTTCTTTCTTCCGTTATTTTTGGTTGAGTACTTTTTATGATTCCATTTTATCTCCACTATTGGATTATTATTATAGTTATACTTCCCTTCCCTTTTCTCTCGTTTAGTGGTTGCTCCTGGGTTTCCAATATACAGTTTTAATTTAACTCCTCGGTAGGCCTTCAAATACTGTATTTTGCCCTGTATAATGTGCACCCATGTTTTTGGCCCAAACTTTCAGGGGGAAAAAAAAAATCTTTCATTTTATTTTTTAATTCAAAATTTTTTTATTTTTTTTTCCTTAGGGCAGTGTCACTGGCCCTCATATGTGGGACCTGAACCCGGGCTGCTGGCTTCCAAAGCCAGCGCTTAACCACTGTGCCACTCAGCCGGCCCTAATTCAAATTTTTATTTGTTTACATTTAGGTACTTGTTTTTGTATTACAAAGGAATTTGGGCATTTATTTTTTGACATATTATGGTACAAGAAATTTTATGTAACAAATAATTAAAAAACACAAGAACAGATATAAGGTACAAGAAATTTTATGTACCAGTAACAAATTTACAATATTTACGTCATAGAAGGCCAAGAACTCTTCATCGTTGCAAGTTTGTCATAAATTCAAAAGAACCGATTATCGTATTACTTTGTATATGGATATCATTATTGATTTCTCGAGTTACACTTTTAACTCATAAACATAAATAAAAGAATCAAAAACACTTATATAGATAACAGAGTTAGTACTACCCATGTATAATGTGCATCTTTATTTTTCCCTCACAAATTTGGGCAAAAAAAATGCTTATTATACACTGAAAAATATGGTCATGTTATACCACTTCACACATATTGTAAAAATCTCACAACTATATTTACTTTCATTTTCTCCTTTCCCTCCTTGACCTACATTTTACATCTATATATAATAAACCTCACAATACATTATTATTTTTGCTTCATATAATCAATTGTCTTTGTTTAATCTTTATTGAGTATAATTGATTTATAAACTTCAGATTTTTTTTTTTTTTTTTTTAAGAGGGCAGTGTCATTGGCCCTCATATATGGGATCCAAATTGGGGCTGCTGGTGTCCCAAGCCAGCTCTTAACCACTGCGCCACTCGGCTGGCCCTAAACTTCAGATATTTAAGTGTACAGTTTATGAGGCCAGCCGAGTGGCGTGTTGGTTAAGAGCTGGCTTGGGACGCCAGTGGCCCTGGTTCGGATCCCACATATGAGGGCCAGTGACACTGCCCTCTACAGCTAAGATGGTGAACAACAGTTCCACCTGGAGCTGGGCTGCTGTGAGTCCCCTGGGATGGCATAGCTGCAGCCCCTGCTGCAGTGGGATGCCATAGGCTACAGTGAGTGGCCCGCAGCCAGCGTGAGAGCTGGCAGCCGGTGTGAGCTGCCAAGAGCCGCTGTGAGCGGCCGTCCAAAGGCCCGCGACCCATCTGCCTCACCCAGGAAGAGCACAATGACTATACCAACATGGGCCAGTGAAGCAACGTCCTCCACAACCAGACTGAAGAACAAAAAGACAACAACTTGTCTGTTCCCCTTCCCCAATTCCCCAACGCTGTTCCCCATCCCAATTCCCCAATAAATTCTTAAAAAAGGAAAAATAAAGTGTACAGTTTGATGAGTTTTGATATGTATACAATCATGAAACCATCACCACAGTTAAAAAATGAACATATCTGTCACCCCAAAGTTTTCTCATGCCCCTTTGTACTCCCTCTCTTTTCACTCTCTGTCATGTCCCCTGAAACTCATTGATCTGCTTTCTATCCCTATTGATTAATTTCCATTTTCTAGATTTTTATATAAATGGCATCATACAATATACTTTTTTTTCTGGCTTCTTTCACTCAGTATAATTATTTGAGATTGATCTACATTTTTTGTGTTTATCAATAGCTTTTATTTCTTTCTAAGTAGTGTTCCAGTGTATTGACATACCACAATTTATCCATTCACTTGCTGAAGGATATATGGATTATTTTCTAGTTTTGTTTTTTTTTAAAGATTTTATTGGGGAATTGAAGGAGGGGAACAACGTTGGGGAATCAGGGAAGGGGAACAGACAGGTTGCTGTCCTTTTTTTCTTCAGTCCAGTTATGGAGGACGTTGCTTCACTGGCCAATGTTGGTATTATCATTGCGCTCTTCCTGGCTGAGGCAGATCGGTCACTGGCCTCTGGACTGCCACTCATGGGGTTCTTGGCAGCTCACTCCGGCTGCCAGCCGCTCACGCTGGCTGCCGGCCACTCACTGTAGCCTATGGCAGCCCACTGCAGTAGGGGCTGCAGCCTATGCCATCACCCACAACTCACATCAGCTCAGCGACATGTGGAGCTGTTGTTCATTACCTCAGCTGTAGAGGGCAGTGTCACTGGCCCTCATGTGTTGCTGTCCAGCTCAGAGCTGGCATCTCAAGCCAGCTCTTAACCAATGCACTGGCCATTTTCCCTCTGATATGAAGTCTGTTCTCATTCTTGTTTCTCTATTCATGATTTTTCTTTTTCTCTTCTGGCTGCTTTAAAAATGATTATGATTTGCCTGGTGTCTTTTATGTTTATTCTGCTTGAGGTTCATTGAGCTTCTTGGATCTCTGAGTTTATAGTTATCATCAAGTTTGGAAAATTTTAGGCCACTATATCTTCAAATAATTTTTCCCTCCCCCCTCCTTTTTTGGGGGGAGTCCAGTTACATATATGTTAGGCTACTAAGTATTGTCCTATATGTCACTGACGTGCTGTTCATGGTTGGAAGCAGAAATCCACATTTAATAATATTAATAGTTTGAGGATTTAAAATTTTTTTCTATACAATCTTTCCTACACATCTACAAATAATGGGAGTTTGATTTCTCCCTTTACCATTCTTATACTTCTTTCTTGCCTTATTTCATTGGCAAAGACTTCTGGTACATTGTTGAATATTGATGAAGGCAGGTATCTTTGTCTTGTTCTTGCTCATAGAAGATATTTATATTTTATCGTTAAGATTTCTGTTACTTTTTATTGTAAAATATACGTAACTAAAATCTACCATTTTAACCATTTTGAAGGATACAGTTCAGTGGCATTAAGTACATTTACATTTTTGTGCAGCCATCACCACTGTCCATCTCCAGAACTTTTTCATCTTCCCAGATAAAACTCTGTACCCATTAAAAAATGACTGTAATACCCCTTCCCCAGCCCCATGTACCTGCTTTCTGTCTCTATGAATTTGAATATTTTAGGTGTTACTGGCCAACTGAGCAGCAAAAGCCCTCACCACTGAAAAACTTTAATGTTTTCTTTCCTATAGAAATGTTAAGTATAGAAATGTTAAGTCTCCTCCCTAGTTCTTTAGTTTCTTAGCTCTTGGGCTTTGATTGTTCTTCTAAGCAGTTTGTGAATCTTGGACTGAAGATCCCCCTTGCTTCTTAATTGCTTTGTAAATCAGTTTCTGAATCCTAAACAATAGAAGTCTCCTACCCCTGCTTCAGATAACTATTTGAAAGCCTGAGACTTCCTAATATCCCCCAGGCCAGTAAGCTAAATGTCAAACCCATTCTGTGTCCAGACAACTGACGCCACCTGAGTGATGGACTGAATAGCCACAAGTTTCATAAGAACTAACAGATTTATATTTTTGTCCTCATTCAGGAGCCTTGAGGATACAGGGGATACCCCAATAAGCAAAGAAGTCAGGTTGGTCTTCCAGGTGGAGCTCGAGACCCCTTCCTCTCATCTGAGACCAGCTAGGGTGAGAGTTCTGTGAACCCCCAATAGGCAGCGACAGCTCTATGCCCCTGCCCAGCAGGAAGCAGATACAGAAGAAGAGATCTTCTGTCCCTTAGCTTCTCATAGAGATTAGAGATTTTATGGGGATCACATCTCTCAAGGAAAAACTAGGCAGGCAGTTAGAGGCAGGCATTGGGTCTCTGCATTCCTACACGTCCCACAGAGTGTGACCACCTGGGGGAAATCCCCTCTCCACCCAAAACTCCCTGTTGTATTGTAATTACCTACCCCTGCAGGAAGAGCAAATGGACACAAAATATCCAACTAGATCAGACCAGTCACTCACACCTGCGCAGTACCTCTTGTAAATCACAGGTGCCAATCAAGTGGTCCTACGCCCAGAGAAGAACAGCCCATTCTAGAGAAAAAGGATAAAACCCCCAAGTCCTGGGAAGCCCAGGGCTGCTGCTTCTTCCCGCCTCCTTTTGACCGCTTCCCTTTGAGCCTCGCCTTTGCGCGTGGCCCACTCCACACTCTTTGGAATGTAACTTCTAGTAATGGGCCCTTGAGCCATCCTCTAGTACTCAGGTCTACTTTTACTTCTAAATGTACTATCTCTTCTAATAAACTACTTATTCTACTGCTTTACTCTGGTATCTCGTTCAATTCTTTGCTCGAGTTGCCAAGGACCTGGACTTTGCTCCGAGAAAGGCCCACTCTCCGACAACATAAGTACCTCATATAAGTGGAGTCATAAAATATTTGTCTTTTTGGGTCTGGCTTCACTTAGCATAGTATTTTCAAGGTCGATCCAGGTTGTAGCATGTATCAGTACTTCATTTCTTTTTAAAGCTGAGTAATATTCCATCATATGGTTATACCACATTTTGTTTATCCATCCTTTTTTTTTTTTTTTTTTTTGAGGGCAGTGTCACTGGCCATCATATGTGGGACCTGAACCGTGGCCACTGGCTTCTCAGGCCAGCGCTTAACCTCCGCGCCACTCGGCCGGCCCTATCCATCCATCTCTTGATGGAAATTTGGGTTGTTTCCACCTTTTGCTACTATTAATACAACTGCTATGAACGTTTATGTATAAGTTTTTTTTTGTGTTTTTTTTTTAAAGATTTTATTGGGGAATTGG
This sequence comes from Aselliscus stoliczkanus, assembly GCA_033961575.1. Classification (NCBI taxonomy): domain Eukaryota; kingdom Metazoa; phylum Chordata; class Mammalia; order Chiroptera; family Hipposideridae; genus Aselliscus; species Aselliscus stoliczkanus. The sequence goes on from CM066736.1 coordinate 123,571,355, forward strand.
CAGAGGGGAACAGCGTTGGGGAATCAGGGAAGGGGAACAGACAAGTTGCTGTCTTTTTGTTCTTCAGTTTAGTTGCGGAGGATGTTGCTTCACTGTTGGTATCGTCATGCGCTCTTCCCGGATAAGGCAGATCGGTTGCTGGCCTCTGGATGTCGCTCATCGCGGCTATTGGCAGCTCACGCTTGGCTGCCAGCCGCTCACGCTGGCTGCGGGCCACTCACTGTAGCCTATGGCAGCCCACTGCAGCAGGGGCTGCAGCCCACACCATCACCGGGGCTCGCACAGCCCAGCTCCAGGTGGAGCTGTTGTTAGCTGTAGAGGGCAGTGTCACTGGCCCTCATGTGGGATCCGAACCGGGGCCGCTGGCATCCCAAAACCAGCGCTTAACCAATGCGCCACTCGGCCGGCCCTATGTATAAGTTTTTGTTTGAACACTTGTTTTCAGTTCTTTGGGGATTGTACCTAGGAGTGCATTTGCTTTAAAAACTTGTTTGTAGGGCTGGCCGAGTGGCGCGTTGGTTAAGAGCTGGCTTGGGACGCCAGTGGCCCCAGTTCGGATCCCACATATCCGAGCCAGTTGACACTGCCTTCTACAGCTAAGATGGTGAACAACAGCTCCACCTGGAGCTGGGCTGCTGTGAGTCCCAGTGACCACATAGCTGAAGCCCCTGCTGCAGTGGGCTGCCAAAGGCTACAGTGAGTGGCCAGCAGCCAGCGTGAGCGGCTGGCAGCTGGTGTGAGCTGCCAAGCCACTGAGTGGCCATCCAGAGGCCGGCAACTGATCAGCCTCAGCCTGGAAGAGCACAATGATGATACCAACATGGGCCAGTGAAGTGACGTCCTCCACAACTAGACTGAAGAACAAAAGGACAGCAACTTGGCTGTTGCCCTTCCCCAGTTCCCCAACGCTGTTCCCCTCCCTCAACTCCCAAATAAATAAATAAATAAATAAATAAAAATAAAAACTTGTTTGTTTTTAAATACCCTTTATCAGATTAAGTAAGTTACCCTTTTATTCCTACTTTGCCAAAAGTTCTTATTATGAATGATAATTGAATTTCCTCAAATACTTTTTTGTATCTATTGAGGTCAGCATATAATTCTTCCCCTTTATTCTGTTAATGTGGTAAACTATACCGATTGTTTTTTGTTTGGTTGGTTTATTGGTTATATTTCTTTTTTTTCCATTTAATTTTTCTTTTATTTTCCACTTTTTTACATTTACAATTTCTATCAAGTAATACTGTTTATTTTTAAAAATTGTGGTAAAAGGACATAACCTAAAATTTGTTATCTGAAACCATTTTTAAGTATACAGTCCAGTTGGGTTAACTGTTGGGTTGTAGGAAAAGTCATGACGTATTTTTTCTATGTTTTTCATGCAAAAATGCGTCATGTCTTTTCCGACCACCCGATATATTCACATTATTGTGTAACAAATCTCTGGAACTTTTTCACCTTGTAAAAGCGAAACTGTATACCCATCAAATAACAATTCCCCACTTCCCCTGCCTCTCGGCCCTCAGCAACCACAATTTTTCTTTCTGTTTCTATGACTTTGAACTACTTTAGATATGCCTAAGTTTTGGTGGTCTTATTATGGTTATGTAGGAGAATGTTCTTGTAAGATATACACAGTAAGGTGTTTGAGGATGATGAGACATTATGTTGGCAATTATCAAATGGTCCCAGAAAAATTTTTGTGTTATTCTTGTAATTTTTCTATGAGTTTGAGATAGTTTGAAAATAATGTGTCAAAAACAGAAGGACTGATATTATATCTTCCTTAAATATGTAGTATATTCACCAGTGAAGCCACCAAAATCTAGAATTTATTTTGCAAGAAAGTTTTTCATTGTGATTTCAATATCTTTAATAGATACCAGACTATTCAGATTTTCATCTTCTGTCATTTTTGCAAGTTTGTATTTCTTTTTTTTTTTTTTTTTTTTAGCTGAGCCATCCTGTTGGCAGCTCAACGGCAACTCAGCTCTGGCTGGCATCGAATCCCCATTGCTCAGAGCTTAGCTCGCACTCTTGAGAGAGCTCTTAACCAACTGAGCCACTTGGCTAGCCCTTTTTTTTTTTTTTTTTGAGGGCAGTGTCACTGGCCCTCACATGCGGGACCCGAACCAGGGCCGCCAGCTTCCCAAGCCAGTGCTTAACCACTGTGCCACTCAGCCGGCCCAACAAGTTTGTATTTTTCTAGGAATTTGCCCCTTCATCTAAAATTTCAAGTTCAAGACTGTTTGTGATACTCTTGTTAACTTTTAAAGTGTCTAAGATTTATATTTATGTCCCTTTTTCCATCCATTAAATTAGCTATTTGTGCCTTCTCATTTGTTTGGTCAGCCTCACCAGGGATTTATCAGTTTTATTAGTCTTTTCACGGAACCAACTTTTGGCTTTGTTGACTCTCCGCACTGCATATTTGTTTTGTGTTTTATTAATTTCTGTTATTTTTCTTCTACTTTCTTTGCCTTTAGCTTTCTGCCATTTATAGTTTTACAACTTCTTGAGATGGATGTTTGAGTCTGACTTTTAGCCTTTCTTTTAGTATGAATAATACTGCTATGAATATTTCAAGCTTTTCTGTAAACATATGTATTCATTTATTTTGGGTATATATCTAGGAGTGGACTTGCTGAGTCATATGGTAACTTCATGTTTAATTTTTTGCCAAACTGCTTTTCAAAGTGACTGCTCCATCTCACGTTCCCACCAGCAATGTAGGAGAGCTTCAATTTCTCCCCATCTGTACCGACACTTGGGTTTTTTTCCAGCTTTATTGAAATATAATTGACAAATAAACATTTTACATATTTAAAAGGTAGAACATGTTTTAATACACATATTGTGAATGTGAAATGATTACCGCAAACAAGCTAATTAACATCCATCACTTAACATAGTTAGTTACCTTTTTGTTTGTGTGTGCTGAGAACCATTAGCAATCCTAGCAAATTTCAAGTATACAATATACTGTTATCAACGATAGTCATCATTTGCACCCTTTGACCAACATCTCTCTATTTCCCCCAGCTCCCAGCCTCTGGCACCTTCCATTCAATTATCTGCTTTTATGAATTTGACTGTTTTAGCTTGCACATATAAGTAAGATCATGCAGTATTGGACTTTCTGTGTCTTACTTATTGCACTTAGCATAACGTCCTCCAGGTTCATCCATGTTGTTGAAAATGATTTCTTTCTTTTTAAAGGCTGAATAAAATTCCATTATATATTAAATACACCACATTTTCTTTATCCATTCATCCACAGACAGGTTGTTTCCATATCTTGGCTACTGTGAGTAATAGCAATAAACACAGAAGGACAGATAAGTCTTTGAGAAACTGATTTCATTTCCTTTGGATATATACCCAGAAGTGTTATTATTACATCATATGGTAATTCTATTTTAAATTTTTTGAGGAAACGCCATACTGTTTTCCATAATACTTCTTCCAATTTATATTCCCATTAACAGCGTACAAGAGTTCCCTTTTCTCCACATCCTTGCTAACACTTGATAACAGGCTGTTTTGATAATAGGCTGTTCTCACAGGTGTTGGGTGATATCTCGTAGTTTTGATTTGCATTTCCCTGATGATTAGTGATGTTCAGCACCTTTTAACATTCCTATGGGCCATTTGTATGTCTTCTTTGGAGAAATGTCTCTTCAGGTCCTTTGCCCATTTTAAAGTCAGGGTTTTTTGTTTTTTATTGCTATTAAGTTCTTGGGAGTTCCTTATATATTTTTTATATTGACCCCTTATATAAGACATATAGTTTGCAAATATTTTCTCCCATTCCATAGATTGTCTTGCCAATACTTATTATTGTCCGCCTTTTTGATTATTGCCATCCTAGTGGGTATGAAATAGTATTCTCACTGAGGTTTTGATTTGCATGTTCCCAGTGACTAATAACATTAAGCATCTTTTCATGTGCTACTGACCAGTTTTCTATCTTCTTTGGAAAAATATCTATTCAAATCTTTTGTCCAATTTTTAATTAGGTCTATTTTTTAAAATTATATTAATCATAATTATCTTAAAACTAGTGTCTAATATATGCACTGTCTGGATCTCTTGTGTCTTACAACTGTTGTTTTTTTTCTCCTAGTTATTGGTTATTTGTCTTGTCTTCTGATATACTGGATAATTTTAGTTTTGATGCCAAATATTGAGTATGAAAGCTTACAGAGGTCATTTGAAGTTCTGAGTGGTATTATTGTCCTCCAGAGAGAATTTTTTTTTTTCCCTCTGCAGGAGTTAGGGTGGAATCAGGTCAGGTCGGTCTGATAAGAGATTGTAATTATTTGAATCTGGACTTCATTCTTTGTGAGGGATGGCCTTTTTCCAGTTTGTTCTTATTTCTAGGGTCAGGGATCCTAACTGAAAGCTGGATTTTTTCCAAGGTCTCTCCTCCTCGCAGGTCTGAACTCCAGGGTTTGCCCACGTGCTCTGTCAGACTGACAAAGCTCTGCTCTGATTCTCAGCCTTTAAGCCACCACTTTCGGTTCAGCTTCTGTGCTGTTTGGTGTCTCTTCTCCAAAGCCACAGCTATCTAATCTGAAAAGCAGCATCCAAATGTCAGGCTTACCTTTCTGCTTCTCTCTAGGATGTTGGTCTGCAAGTCCAACCTGATGTCTTGATAGCTTTCCATTGACTTCAGAAACTTTTCTTTAAAGACCTACATTTTATCTACCTTTTTTAGTTGTTCTCAGCAGAATGGTGGGCTGACACAAGCTAATTCACCATCACTTGAATTAGAAGTCTCAAATATATTATTTTTTCATATCTTGTCCAGGTTTTGTTAGTCCTTTTCAGTGCAGGAGTTGGTTCATCATCCATCCTTGCTAGAAGAACACTCATACATTTTAACTTAAAACGTTTATGTTTGTCTTTCTTACTGATGCTTTGACATAGGGCCTGTCCTTTCCTTGGAGGAAGGGTCCACTGATTAGGGTGCACCTGGTCTTACATAAACCACACCAATAATGTATTCATTAGAGGGTCTACTTTCCATTTACGTAAAGTGGAGACATAATTCACATATAGTTCTGAAGCAACCTGATTGCAGTCTTTTTAAATATTCATTATTTCCCACCCCAATTGTTTATAAGTATCTCACGCATGCTTAATTTGACAACTCTTAGTTTTAGCAATTCATTTTGATCTAATTTTTCTAAAGCATTCAACATGACTTTCATAGAAATAGCAATGGTTTTTCTTTTTGCACATATTTCATCAGTTTAATTAAATGACATGTTTAATTAAATGTTTAGTTTATTGAATCAAATGTTTAGTAAATTATGCATGACTAAATTATACGTTCAATTAAATTACATGATTACAATAAAAAGTACAACCAGCATATACAGGTTTAAGAACAAACAGAACTTAACCCTTGGTAAGCACAGAACTCAGTTGGTGGGAGCAGAAGATTATCTTATTAGGAGCAAGGGTTTGTCAGGCTATGGGCATCGGTTAGAGTGTTATAGAGGGAATGACAAGTGCTGGTTAGCATGCTGAGCAAGTGAATTGGATGTTGGGTAAGAGACCTTGTAGAGGTCCATGAAGCTGCGGTAGGAGCCGCACAAGAAAGAAGTGGAGAAGAAGCTCTGGGGGATGTAAAATCCTTTTCTTTTTTTAAAGATTTTATTGGGGAATTGGGGAACAGGAACAGCATGGGAGAATCGGGGAAGGGGAACAGACAAGTTGCTGTCCTTTCATTCTTCAGTCTAGTAGGACGTCGCTTCACTGGCCCATATTGGTATCATCATTGTGCTCTTCCTGGAAGAGGCAGATTGGTCGCCGGCCTCTGGACAGCCGCTCAGGGCGGCTCTTGGCAGCTCACTCCGGCTGCCGGCTGCTCATGCTGGCTGCTGGCCACTACAGCAGCTTATCGCAGCCATTGCAGCAGGGGCTGCAGCCTATGCCATTGCTGGTGACTCACAGCAGCCCAGCTCCAGGTAGAGTTGTTGTTCACTGTCTTAGCTGTAGAGGGCGCAGCATCACTGGCCCTCATGTGGGATCCCAACCAGACCCTGCTGCTCTGATCGGGGGTCCCAAGCCAATTCTTACCCAACGCGGCTGGCCCGGGGATGTAAAATTCTTAAAGCAGCGCTTCACACATAACATGCACTTAGTAAGGTTAAGCTAGTGATGTTATCATGATGATTTTCATCCTCGTTGCTTGGGATGTCTGGAAAAAAAATAGGAAGGAGTTCAGGTCTGCCTCCTGCCCTCCTAACCCAGGCACTGTTTGGAGCTGAAGCTCTTCTAAAAAGAGCACTGTGTGGTAAACTAGGGCACATCCACACAGTGGAGTACTCAGCAACAAAATGGTATGAGCTATAGAAACACACGTCAACTTGGACGAATCACAGGGGCATTACGCTGAGTGAAATGAAAGAAGCCAGCCTTGAAAGGCTGCATACTGTATGATCACTTATATGATGACAGTTTATCAAAGGCAAAAACCATAGTGACGGGGAGAGGAGTGGCTATAGTGCGGGGAAAACATGAGGCCGTTTTCTGTGGTGACAGCAGCTCTGCATCCTGATTTTGGTGGTGGTTATTCACATCTACACATGTGTTAACACTCAACCAAATGTTTATCAAAAACAACCAAATTTACTGTGTTAATTTTTAAAAATAAAAATAAAACTTCAAGAAATAAAGAGCACTTTGGAGAGTGTCTAGGCTTGTACGCTGGCCTGGCCCCAAGGCCGCCTGACTGGCACTTGTCTTGGGGAAGAGGGCCTCATCCTTTTCCTGGGCCCTCATCCCTCACCGGCTTTTCTCTCCCTTGTGTTAGATTGGAGCCGGAGGGAGCATCACTGGGCTGAAGTTTAACCCTCTCAATACCAACCAGTTTTTCGCTTCGTCAATGGAGGGAACAACAAAACTGCAAGACTTTCAAGGCAACACTCTCCAAGTTTTTACCAGCTACAACACCTGCAAGTGAGTAGTTTAATGAGTAGGGGAAAGGGCTCCTAGGCTCTGTAGTTCTGGCAAAATCCCATTCCTTTTACCCAAACCTGGGGAGAAAGGAAAGGGGTTAGCCACTTCCCACCCTTCCCTCTGTTTCTCAAACTTTTTCTTTAGCTGCTCTTATTCTGCTGCAGGTGGGTCATTGCTTTAGGGAGCGTTTCCGGAGCCTCAGCTCATCTATAAGTCGTTCCTGTATTAGATGAGACCTTGGCTCTCACTAGACAAGTCAACATGGCGTTGGTCTAGAAAGCCACTTAAAGCCAGGAGCAGGAACTAAGAACTTAAGATTTCATTCCCTACATTCACTGGGGTGTAATGACCCAACCAGTTCCACAACGGAAGCTTAAATGGATAGAATCATGGCCATAAAGCACGCTGGACACCCCAAGAGCAAGTGGCTGCAGAAACTAAAAACTGCTTCTCACTTTGATTTCTAGCCAGAGACATGACCCTGCTCCCTAGGAATTGAGGGGGTGGGGAGGGTCTAACTAGCACTGGATGTTATCCTGGGCTGCCCCATAGGGGTAAGAATCCATGAGCAATCAGAAGAGGTGACGGGATAGACTCAGCTGGAAGTTTTTCTCCCACAAGAAACCCTCCCTCTGAAAGATATTTATAGGGGATGCAAAAGGCAGTGTAGCAAGGATTTGAGAGAAAAAAAAAAGTGCATCTGAGCTCTCCTGGCTGGGTATTGGGATCCCTGAAGCAACTCCCTCCACAACCCCTTCTTCCTCAAGGAATCTGAGGGACAAAACAGCAGGACAGCTGCTGGGTTGTATGTGCTCTTTTCCCTAAATGCTCAGAAGGGGGCAGAAGTTTCTTTCTAGCCAGCTCTGAGGAACAGAGCTGGGCACAGTCCCTGTTTGGCTTGTCATCTCCTTTGGCCCAATGGGTGGAGTGTGAAGGGAGAGGGCCATACAGGAGTCTTCCTCAGAACGCAGGGCTCCAGCTGGCAAGCTAGCCCGGGGACGTGCCTTAGGGCTCTGAGGTTTGGCTGCTTCAGGGACTCGTACTGGCTGAGGATCCTGGGCCCTACAGTAACTGGACAAATTTCTGAGCCCCATCACCTCCGCACCCTCTGTCTGGATGGCAGACAAGCCGAAGTATTCTTCACTGGGAGTCTATGGCAAGGCAGTTATTCATTCAACAAATATTTATTGAATGTCTACTATGTGTTAGACACTGGAGCTACAACAGTGAATAAATGGACCTTACCTCTGTCCCCAAGAATCTTACAGCAGTCTCTCCTTCCAGCTTCTGGTTTTGCAGCCTGGATGTGTCTGCCGAAAGCCGAGTGGTGGTCACAGGGGACAATGTGGGGCACGTGATCCTGCTGAATATGCAAGGCAGGGAGGTACGTTCTCCGGAGCCCGGGTCCTCCCTCTCCGTCCCTTACCCGCAGCCTCAGTGCTCTGCCCCCACCTGAACCAAGATCTTCTCTGCAGCTTTGGAATCTGAGAATGCACAAAAAGAAAGTGACCCATGTGGCCCTGAATCCATGCTGTGATTGGCTTCTGGCCACAGCCTCCGTCGATCAAACAGTGAAAATCTGGGACCTGCGCCAGGTTAAAGGGAAATCCAGCTTCCTCTACTCACTGCCGCACAAGCACCCTGTCAATGCAGGTGTGATATGCCGGACCTCATCCTTCCTGCAGACCCTGCCTACCCCACTGCTCCTGGGGTTTCCCTTAACATTTAGAAGCCGCTAGGTCAAACCTTTATCCCCGACAGCATTGGCCAAGCTGATGTCTTAGAGCCTTTTTGACTCAAGCTGCCTCCATCAGCTGCTGAGTTTCTAGGATGTTGTTCACAGCCCAGATTCACCTCCCTTCCTTCCGCCCCTGTCTAGAGAGGAGTGAGAGCCAGGGTGCCCCTGCAAGAGAAGGCCTATGAAGGCCAGGACAACAGGAGGCCCATGGTTCCTTCAGCTCAGGGCCTTTTCACTTGCCAGCTCATTTCAGTCCTGATGGAGCCCAGCTGCTGACCACCGACCAGAAGAGTGAGATCCGAGTTTACTCTGCCTCCCAGTGGGACTGCCCCCGGAGCCTGATCCCACACCCTCACCGCCACTTCCAGCACTTGACACCCATCAAGGTAAGTGATGGAGTACAGAGCTGTGATCACAGGGACAGATGGGGTCTGCCCAAGGTGGAGAGAAGGCAGGTAACAGAAGCCTTTAATCCCAGATCTCTTCCTGAGCTGACATAAATCAGCCTTTTCCCCTGGCTCTCTGCTTTTGTTCCACTTTTGCAATCCTGTTTTGCTGACTCTTGTTTCTCTGGTAACCCATTTTCCTGAGTGTTTTTTTAGCCTTGATCACCTCACTGGGCATTTTCTAAGATCCTGACACTCAGTTTCAGTTGATCCATAAGCTAACGTTAGCCTTCTTGTTAATGCCTCAGTCCTCAAGGCTTACAGTTTTCAAATCCTGTTATTCCTTCCTACCCAAGCCCCTGGGCAGTGGGAACTCGGCCAGTTCTGCTCTACTAGTTTATATTCTTCTCTAGAACCACAACTCCTCTTCAAACCTCCAGGATTCATGCCTTTACTTTTTTGGTCAGTATAGCAAAGTGGTGGGGGGGCACCAGCTTCATGCAGGCAGACTCCACCCCCTGGTTAGAACCTTAGGCAAATTACTGAAATTTTGGGTCTCAGTTTCCTCATCTATAAAAAGGGAATGATAATGTCTAACAGGGTTGTTGTGAGGCTGAATCCGTACTTAAAGCCCACTGCACCATTCCTAGTACCTGATAAGTACTCATTAAATGGTGGTGATTCAGTATTAGTGACCCCCACGTACTTCCAATTAAATCCAAGCTCTTGATAACATCGAGGTCCTTCAGCAGTTGACGTTCCCACTGATCCATCTGTTCTCATCTCACACTTTGTAACCAGCCAAGCCAACTCACAGCTTCCCAGGTGTGACTTGTTTGTGACTTACAATTTTTCCTCCTTGAAAACTTCCTTGAGAAGTTTCTTAGGGAAATCCCATCCAATGTTCCATCCAATAACTGTCAGATTTGTTTTGAGTGGAGTCATCTGGGGAACATTAAGTTTCCTCTCCTTTCCAGCCACTTGCCATTTTTTCAACATTCGCGTTGATGGAGCAGATAGCAGTGGGGTTATTGAGAACTTAAGTCCGATTTGGTTTTGGTTACCAGAGGCTTTTTGCTTTGTGGTAGACTACCTCTTTGGTTAATGTCTGGGTGAGGCTGATGTTGAAACATTTATCAGTTGGTATGATCTCAAGAAATGCAAGAGAAGGCCTGAAGGTGTCCCAAGGGCCACAGAGGCCGGCTGGGGATTTCAAATTTGCAGTGGTAGACGTACACACAATTGAAAACCATTCTTTTAATTTCATGTAGATCTTATCTCTATTATTAAATTTCTGGCAACTGCACTAATGATTGTTAGTGGCAAAGAGTTCTTTTGATATCCTTCTTGATAGGGTTCTGCATTTACGCTCGTGACCAGCCTTTCCATCTCCTAGGCAGCCTGGCACCCTCGGTACAACCTCATTGTTGTGGGCAGATACCCAGATCCTAATTTCAAAAGCTGTACCCCCAATGAATTAAGGACAATCGATGTGTTTGATGGAAGTTCAGGGAAGTTGATGCATCAGCTCTATGACCCAGAATCTTCTGGTATCATTTCGGTGAGGCTTGGGCCCTCAAATAATGATGGGAGGAAGCAGGGATTCACCCTTATTTTATTGACCAGAAATTAATCCTCATGTGCCCTTTTCCCAACACCTTCACCTCTTACTCATGCTTATCCCCTTATCTCTGCAGCTCAATGAGTTCAATCCTATGGGGGACACGCTGGCCTCTGTGATGGGTGAGTGAAGTAGGCTGTATCTTAGACTAAGTCTGATCCTACACCCCAAGGTTCAGTGCAGGCTAACCTCAGCTTAGCCCTGTCACATTCACCCCCTGGAGCAGTCAGTAAAGATCACCAGGAGACAGTGAGTGGTCCCTTTGGCCTAGGGCCTCCACCCCTCTTGCCTTGTCTTGGTCTTGGCAATGCCCGGATTCCTGGTATTGCCTTTCTAAGTTCTGGGTTCCCTGGGCCAGCCCCAAGCTGAGACTGATCATGGAAAGTGAGTCAGACTGGTCTCACTCCTCCTAGGTTATCACATTCTCATTTGGAGCCGGGAGGAAGCCGTGATGCGGAAATGAGAGACATGAATGAAGGTGTGGGCCAAGCAAGGGCTTGGAGCCACATGAGAACAAGTCCTGTGAGAAGAGACGGCTGTGTGTTAAAGAGCCAAAGGTATCCAAGTCTCAGGGCTGAAGCAGGGATGCTGTGGCATGGGATACTGTGGGACTGGGACACTGGCATGTTATTGCTCTGGACTTAGCGCCAGAAACCTCTCCAGAGTTGGTGACTCGGCAAGGGTTCCTGCTACCTCTAGCTTGGAGCCAAGCTTCTCTGGGAGCCAAGGTACTTCCCTCCTCTGACGTGTGGTGGCGCGTGATCAGGTGGTGGTTTTTGATTTGTACTCACTATGGACATGGCCAATAAAATCATCCCCAGCTGAGCTTCTGAGTCCATCTTTAAGACTGACCTGGTTGAAAGGCTCCTTGGGTCCCCAAAATGAAGAAAAGGCACAGAAACAGCATAAGAGTCTAAAACTTTCATTTTTCAAGTTGCCTCAGCCCTATTCTGGGCCAACGTCAACAAATGTCCAGTTCACAACCTGCATTTACCTCACATCCCTGGAGACCCAGCCCAGCTGAGGGGGATAGTAATTTCATGACAGTACTACAGTTCACTCTCCTCCTACCTCCCCCCACTCCCTCCCAAGTACAAATACCCTTCCGACCTGCTGAGGCTGCAGAGGTGACCAACATGCCCGAGGCATCATGTCTGACTTTGATGGTGACTTCAGCTAGACAAAGGAAAGCTTGCCTGGCTGGCTGTTGGGCGATCCGGTTCCTTGGTGGCCAATGTTCATACACCCAATACTGTGCAATTTTTCCCACTAAAATAAGCACTGAGAGGCAACACTGTGTCCTCTGAGCCATTTGCCAAAGACTCCGGGCTGGAAGAGAGAGAGCAGGGCTTCATGGCGGGGAAGGAGGCAGGTCAAGCACTGGCTCCTTCAGTTTCTTTTATCCGAAGTCCCGAGTGAACACCTGCCTACTTTTCAGGTCCTTAGGGAGCATGGAGGAGGCAAATCCTGTTTGGAGACAGCCAGCGTCCAACACAGTACTTGGTAAACATCAGGCGCATGAATACTGAGTGACAGGCGCCATGGGCCAAGCCGAGCCCCACTTATTCATCTCGGTTGGGATAATCAGAGGGAGGCCCAACCCAGGGTCTCCTGTCCGTGGGCTGGGGAGCAGCAAAAATTGGGAATAAGGGCCAAGCCCACCTCCCCTAGGAGGCAGAGGGAAGGGGGCCGAGTGGTTGTCAGGCGTGATCCTCCCCGTCGGCAACGTGGCGGTAGCCAGGAGGCTGGGCCTGCATCCGGAAAAGGACGGTGAGCAGCAGCACGATGAGAAGGAAGAGGATGGAGCCACACACAGCCAAGGCCACGATCACCTCTGAGCACGGAGACAGGAGAAAAAGGGCATGTCGGCATTCGTTCAACAAATACTTGAGTGCCTGCCATATGCTAGGTGCTGTTCTTACAATGGAGATATCCACAGTTAGTGACAAATACCATAAAGCAAAGCCAAATAAGGGGAAAAGGACGGAGAAGGACAGGGAAGGCATCACTGAGGATAATGTGAACCAAGGCCTGGCACCACTCAGTGAGACATACAAAGATCTGAGAGGCGAGTGTCCTGTGGCCGGGGTGGGAGTGGGGGGTAGACAGGAAATAAGTGCAAAAGGCCCTAATATGGGAATAGCTTGGCATGTTCAAGGATTATCAAGAAAGTATCGCTAGAGCAAACTGAGTGAGGGCAAGTAGGAGATGAGAGTGGAGGACCAAGCCAAGTGGGGCCTAGAAGGCCATGGTAAAGAACTTGGATCTTATTCCCAATGTGATGGAAAGCCACTGGAAGATTCTGAGAAGGGTAGTGATGTGAACTGATTTATGTTTTTAAGACATTCTCTCTGCTGTGCTGAGAAACTGGTAGGGAGAAGAGAATCAGAAAGAACATACGGAAGCTTATCAGTAGTTCAGGCAAGAGATGACGGTACAATGAACTAGTGAGCGAGAGCATGTATTTTAAAGGTTGAGATGATAGGATCTGCTACTGGATTGGCTGGGGGGAGTCTAAGGGGTATTCAAGGTAACATCTAGGATTAAACTATGCAACTAGGTGACTAATGTGGCATTTACTAAGATGGGGAAGCCTGGAGGAAGAGGTTTGGAGGGGTGGAGCGTGTGGTTTCAGACATCAACATTGAGATGTCACATCCATGTAGAGACCTCAAGTCAGCAGCTAGCTGGATATGTTAGTCGAGCTCAGAGACGAGGTCAGGAATCTGTGAGTCATGAAAAGACAGAACTTAGCGTGGAGGTGGCATATAAAACCAAGAGGTTGGATGAGATCACCATGGTGTGGTCTCTGGCACAGAAAGCCAGGATGAGCCCTGGGCCATCCACTGTTTAATGGGGAGGAGAAGCGAGTAAGGATGCTGCCTATAAGTGAGGAGAAAAATCAGAAGCCAAGAGCATTTAAGGAAGAAGTGACCTATTTTATGTAATGCTGCTGAGGGGTGAGAGAAGCTAAGACTTGGTCACTGGCTTTGGTTAAGAGGAGTCATTGGTCCTTGACAAAAGTGGTTCCAGTGGAGCGGCAGGTGACATAAGACTGTCTAGTGTGAGCCTGAGAAAGTGGGGCAGTGAGGAAGCGAAACCAGAGTCTAGGTAACTCATTAAAGGATTGTGCTCTAACAGGGAACAGAAATGAAGTGGTAGCTGGAGGAAGAGGGGGTCTGAGAGGTTTTTCTTGGGCTTTTGCGATGAGACTGACCCAGTAGAGAGGGAACAGACATCACAGGGTCCTTGTGGAGGTGAGGAGAGATGGGTGCAGAGTGTAAAGTGAAGAGACTGGCCTTAAGTAGCAGCGTGTACCAGCCACAAACTGGAAGATCTGGTGGTGGGAGAATGGGACATTAACCTCCTGGTAGTTTTCATTTTCTCAATGATATAAGATGTGAGGGCATCCCCTGGGTGTGAGGAGTAAGGGGAAGGTGGAAAATGGTCTCAGGGTGGGAAAGTATACTGTTTAGGGAAATCAATAAGATCACGGGACGCAGGACAGTTCTCTCACGACCTATGGATATGAATTTCAAGTTGTTCTGGGACATGATTAGCTTAGAGGCGGGCAGCAGCTCACCTGTGTCTGCAGGACCACTTGCCAGCTGGCATTCCTGTTGCCAATCCTTGGGCACGACAGGCTCTGTGAGGCGAAGGAAGTCCTGCAGTGGGCAGCGGTGAGGGCAGCCAGGCAGGCTCAGCGGCCAGGGGGCCTTGTTACTTTCATTCCGAAAGTACATCTCCACTGAGAAATTCCTGCGAGTTGACAAGAGACAAAATGGAAGCTGCTCACCAGGCCTATACGGAGTCCTTGGGCTGCTGCCCACAGCCCCCACGCGAGTGCCCCTCCAGAGGACAGACTGCTAACTAGCTCCACTCACCCACTATCTTCCTGGTACAGTTCGAACATGTGGCAGGAGGCATAGGGGGCTTGTTCACCATTGTAGATATTCAACGCCATTTGCAGAGCGACCAGGGTGGTGTCATGCTGTAAGGGAGAAGATCTCCCCATTAGCATTGCCCCCCCACACACACACCCCAAGCGCTAAATAGAGAAGAAATCCGGCTCCCTGCTTGATGTTAGCATGCTGGGGACTATGGGGGCTTACCGCAGAGTAAACCAGCAGCTTAGGGAGTTGGGAGGAGGTTGCCATTAGAGTCAGGTTCTTCCGTATCTGAGCCAGCAGGACTCCTGAAGGAGAAAAGTCCCCAGTGTCTGGCAAGAGCCGCCAATCTTCTGATCAGACCTACCTGTGGCCCTCTCACTCTTTGCTAGAACACAGAGAACTCTAGGTGCATGGAACCATACCCTGCTTTCTAACAACTTTCACATTGACAGAGGGAAGCAAGATAAAACAAAGGGTCTAGGGCCAGCCAAGTGGCGCAGTGGTTGAGCACTGGCTTGGGAAGCCAGCGGCCCCGGTTTGGGTCCCACATGTGAGGGCCAGTGACACTGCCCTCAAAAAAAAACAAAAAAAACAAAGGGTCTATACTTCAACACAGATGCAGTAACCTGCCCATTTATAAGTGAGCTAAGAGGCCCTGCCCATGTTTGAAGAATTCCTCCAATTTGGAAAAATGGAAAGGTGAAATTGCTTCAGAACACAAAAGGTGGCGGCTCCAGGCCAGCCAGGGGAACTCTGCCACAGGCAGGCCCTGAAAGTCACTGAGATGTCAGAAAGGTGTGACAGCCAGCACTCCCCTGGGTGCTGAGATCAGGAAACTGGCACATATATTACTCACAGCCTTCTTTCAAAGTGGCCCCCAGTGATTCTCTTGAGGCAGGTCTTCATTTAAGGGGGAAAGGTCTTCTGACATGGGTGGAACTTAAGGACATGAATGGCGGAAAAGAAGCATGCAAACCTGACTGACAAACATGCCAAGTATTGGAAGGATTGGGGAAGACTTTGGTTTTGAAAGCGCAGAGACTATTTCAGGTGGAGAATGTACGAGAAGCCCCCAGTAGCAGATTTTTCATGCTGTTGTAGGGTCCTGAGGAGGGGAGTGACATGCTGCTCTTGTCACTCACCCCCCTGAAGCCGGGCCTTCTCTGCCTGCTCGTAGATTCCGAAGAGGAAGCGGAAGCTGAAGTCCTTTAGCCGGCTCAGACGCTGCATGGTTTGGGGTGAGGCCCAGGGCGGCAGGACCAGCCCATGTGTTTTCTGTGTATCGCAGTGTGCAGGTTAGCTCCCCTGGCCTAGGCCAGAGCCTCTCCCGGGGCCTCTCTCTTCCCCAGGTGCCTGTGTGTGTGTGAGGGGGGCGGGGGGAGAGGAGCGGAGAGCTGAGGCAGAAGGGCTGGAACCAGGAGACATGGCAGACAGTGTTGAGACTGCAGGGCATAGGAAAGGAGGCTCAGACACAGAAAGCATGACTCAGCAGAATGGAGTCAGATACCACCAGGGCTATGGGTGGAGAAGGGCAGGAACTGCTGACAGTTAATAAAACTATTTCCCACTTTGGAGTTCTTTTTCACCCATGAGGGAACTTCCCTTGTTTCACAAGAAGCAGGCGGCTTTCCTGGAACTCCCCAGTGGGAATGGTGGCCAGGCATTGTGTTCTACTTGTCCTGGTCACCTGGGCCTGCTGAGTGAGAAGAGCAGTCACACTAGGGACCTTCAGCAGGCTTACCTCACAGAAGAGTGTGTCATAGACATTCCAGACGGTCTCCAACGTCAAGTCTGTAAGCCCTGTCTCATTGGCCACCATATCCAGAAATTGCTATGAAAAATGGATCAGGGGATCAGGCCTGCCCTGGGGGAAAGGACAGTGTGATGACCCTCCGCCTCAGCCCCACTCACTGCATTCTCAATACTCTCATTCTGATACTCAGGTGTCCGCCTGGTCTCGTTCTGCAGCTGCTCATAACGGGGACATGGGCCCAATGGAAACTTCAGCAGCTACAGACCAAAAAGGGGAAGCAGAGGCAGAGGAGTCAGTGATCGGCAGGTGCATGGCCAGAGCAGTCCCTCTCACTGCCTTCCTGGAAGGACTGGCCAGTCTTACCCTGTCCTCATCGACAGGCACAGTGTGGACCGGGATAGGCTGCCAAGAGATGTTTGGGTTGAAAAGCTGCATCCCATTGGGAGGGAAGAGTCCAGCCAGGTTGGCCTCAGCACTCATGAGAGTACGGTCGAAGTCTGTACTTCGCACATAAACCTGCAGAGATGACAACATGAGTCTCACCTGTGGGGGTGGATCAGGAGTTTTGGCCCGTCACTGGGGCCGTAGGGCAAAAACCTGTTCTTGATGGTTACCCAGAAAATTGTAATCCTGCCATGCATCTGGCTCTTTTACCCTCTCTGGCCTTTTCCAGTAAAGGATCAAACACTCAGCTGGGGGCTGGCTGTCACCATTGGGAATGGCTCCTATGGGAATAGCTCCAGTTCAAATGTCCCTTCCAGCCCAAAGTGCTTAGTCAGTAAGACTCCTGGGTTTGTCTGTCTGACTATTTTATAACACCTGTCTCCCTATCTAGGCCTCCATTCACACCCCTTTTTATAAACTGGTTTAGAGACGAGAGAGGGCAAATAAGGTAATGAACAGATAATTGCTTGTGGAAAAGGGTGGCAGAAGCTGCAGGGAAGGGCAAGATCAGGATAGAGCTGGCCGTCAAGGGAATAACAACAACATCTAGAGACTCCTGAGATAGCTGTTGCGGAGAGTGGTAACCAGAGGAACAGCTACCCCGTCCCTGGGGTGAGGAGAGGGCCTCCAGGACTCAGCCAATCTTCTCTGACATGTCCTCTTTATATATGTCTTCCCTGCTACCTTTATCTCTTGGCCCTGTGTGGTTTATCATGTCACCCCAACTACATTCTAAGCTCCACAAATATAGAGATCCTATCTGTGTGGTGTACCATTATATGCAAAATGCTAGTGTAGGGCTTGGCTTATAGGAACTCAGTATCTTGGGTGGAAATTCTGAGTTATTTCAGAGTCAGAAACTACTCTGCCAGACCCTTCCTTAAGTCTGAGCTTGGATGCTTGGTAAGTTTTGTCTCTTCCCAGCCAAGCAGGGGCAACTCAGCCTCTAGGGTTTTGTTCTAGACTGCCCTTGGATGTCCTGTCCTGTAGTTGTAACCAAAAATGCATGGAGGGAGGCCAGAGTGCCCAGCCTCACCTTTAAGCTCCCTGAGAATATAGGGTAAGGACAGCAGATTCCATTCCCCTTGCCTCTTGAGCTCTCAGCCTTACCTCTTGCCGGTGGTAAGAGGTGTTGAGAAATCCCTGGTAGCGCTGCCGCAGAGCCTGGCCCAGCTCCCAGTGCTGTAGCATCCCCTCCTATGGGCAAACCAAGGGTTAAAAGAGTCCAGAGGAAAGGGATGGTTTGCAAGTCCCACAGGACTTAGGCACTGTTGCTTTCCAAGTTTACCCCTGGCTGGAAGTAGGAGTGGGTTAATCTGATCCCACAAGTCATTTATTAAGTGGTCAATTGTGGATGGTACTGTCTTGGGCACAGAGAAAAGTAAGCTTAAGAAATCTGATCAAAGTCAGCACCCATGTAGCTTGCTCTAGAAGTCTTTCTACAGCTCTTGCTGAGGAAGGGCTGGCTTCTGACCCACCTTGGTTAACTGACCAAACCCCTGGGGCCATTCTTCTTCCTGATAGGGGTCCTTGGGATATGTCTTCACTGGTGACCGGTCTCCATGTCGGTACAGCTGAGGAAAGAAAATGATTTGCCTACAGGTCAGAAGGGTCTCCTTGTTGGGGTCATAGGGCCCACTTCTGCCCCAAGTTGGGGAGGGAAGTCTCCCTCTGGGAAACCTTAACTCTACCCACTACAAAAGACCCCTAACTCAGAAGGCAGTAACTTCTTGCAGGTTCCAGAGATTCTAACTTGGCTAGTCAATGACACAGGAGATCACAGGCAAAGCCAAAGGTACAGATGGAAAAGGAAAAGAGAAATAGAGCAGTGCAGATGGTGGGGGAGACTTGAACAAAAGATCAACAAAGGCTTCTGTAGGGGCGCGTCTCCTAACCATTCGACTACATCCCTATCTCAGGGCAGACTCACCGGACCTATCCTGAGATAGAACCCTGCCCCGCAAATGCCCAATGGCTCCACATGAATTCCGAACACGGGTCCCCAACTACGCAGGCTCGTCGTCTCCTCCTAAACCAGCTCCTCCTCCAGACCCCCAAGCACAAGCCCGCCCCTCCCTCGCTGGCCTCTGCCTTTCTAGCTCGGGCGACTCTATTTTATTACCAAAGTAACGAAGCGCAGACTCCGGGCTTGGGTGGGTGGCATCACCATATGGTTCAGGCCAAGAAGGAACTGGAGAAGAGCCGCCCAGCTCCAGCCAAACTGTCCGCACGCCATCACCGTTATTAGTCTGTGTAGCAAACAGGCCGGAACCCGTTGGGCGGCCCCTGCAGTGGCCGCTCGGACGCACCCGGATGAACACACGCCGGAAGTGCGCTCGCCGCCATCTTGCTAAAGGTGGAGCAGGGGTGATGCGAGAAGGAGGCATCTGGGAGGGAATACTTGTAGGAAACTCGCGATCCGGCCGTGGCGAAGGAGCGTGAGAATGTAGCGCGACCTCTCGCGGCAGAAAGGGCTTGAAGACCTCGTCTTGGTAAAGAGAACCCTGAGCTCGGGTTAGCCTTAGCCCGCGGAGACTCCTTACCAAGGTGGCGTTTGCATCGGGCCGGACTGTGACCCGGAAAGCGAGCGCACCCCCGACGTGGGTGCTGCCGGGCCTGACCCCGGAGCCAGAGCGGGTGCAGAATTGGGGCGAGGGGTGGTGTAGGGCGCCCCTCTTCATACCCCTGCCTACGGGTGGAATTTGAGCTTTGCCCCTGGCTCTGTTCCCCGGAAGAGGTCCTGTTTGGGGTGCAGGGCACAGCGTGTAAACAGCTCTTTGGACTCCCTGCGTCCTTGAAGTTGGTCCCAGTCTAGCCTACTGCTCATGCCCAGAGCAAAGCCTCAGAAGCCCTCTCACTTCCCTTTCCAGTCCTTTCCCTACCTTTCCACACGTCCATTCTCAGTTTAGTTGATTAGAATCAGTATGTCACGCCTCTTCATGAAGGAGCTGGGTTGCACAGGATGTTCAGCCTTTGCAAAAAACCGAAGTAGTGAATCCCTAAGTGAGGAATTTCAGACCAGTGGGGAGATATATAGGAGTAAGGGGAAGGAACTTACCAAGTGGAAGTAGGTGCGGCAGAATCAGAGGCCCTCTTAGCATTGGCCATTAGGGGCCAGGTGCAGCCAATTTGGTCTCTAGGCTTTGTGACTGAGCTGGGAGTGACTCACAGCTCTAGGAGATCAGATCCTAGGCGCTTGGGGATGCTTTTATTCATTCTGCCCACTAGAAGCAAGTCACTTCAGATCATCACAAAAATAATACCTGATCAGAACTATATGGGCGAAAGCAGGGTCATTATTGTGCCCTAGGACTCCAGCTTCAATTTATCTATACCTTCGGAACTTATGGAGTAGTGAATAGAATATGAGAGCTGAATTCCTGGTAACCAAGTAGTTCTTAACCTTCTTAATTATCCACAAGCTCTTTTATGAATCAGATGAAAATTTAGTCCCCTCTCCTTCAGAAAAATGTCCACACACACAAACACAAGGGGAATTTTGTATATAATCCCAAGTGGTTCACAAAGACCATTCATAGTCTTCATAAGTCATCATCTTTGAATCCCTGATCTAACCTAGGCCTCTTTACATGTAAGAAAACAAACCTAAGGCTGGCTGAGTAGCTCAGTTGGTTAAGAGAGCGAACTCTGAGCAACAGCGTCACTGGTTCATTTCCCACATGGGCCAGTGAGCTGTGCCCGAACTGAGCTGCTGCTGAGCTGGTAAGAACAGGTGCTCTTAGCCTCAAGGTTGCCAGTTTGACCCCCGTATGGAATGGTGGGCTGCCCCCTCTCCGCCCCACCCCCGCAACTAAGATTGAAAACAGTACCTTGAGCTGCCGTCAGGCAGCGGTGGCCTGATGGCTCAGTGTGCATTAAGGTTGCCGGTTCAACTCCCACTATGACACACACACCGCGACTAGACTGAAAGCGGTGACTGGACTTAGAGCTCAGCTTGCACCCTCCACAACTAAGATTGAAGGACAACTTGACTTGGAGCTGATGGGTCCTGGAGAAACACAATGTTCTCCCTCAATTCCCCAACACTGTTCCCCTCCCCAATTCCCCCAATTAAAAAAAAAAAAAAAAAAGGACCAGCCGAGTGGCGCGGTGGTGAAGAGCTGGCTTGGGAAGACAGTGGCCCCGGTTCGGGTCCCAAATATGAGGGCCAGTGACACTACCCTAAAAAAAAAAAAAAAATCTTTAAAAATTAAAAAAAAAAAAAGAAAAACAGAGGAAGTGACTTTTTCAAGGTCATACAGCATAGGAGAATGAATTAAAACTCAAGTATTCTAATTCCAGTTAAGTAGTCTTTATAATGGGACGTTTCTCACAGGGTACTCAAATTGCTTTTGCTAAACTATATTGGTGGCCCCAGTTCCAGTCTTTA
Organism: Aselliscus stoliczkanus; assembly: GCA_033961575.1. Lineage (NCBI taxonomy): Eukaryota > Metazoa > Chordata > Mammalia > Chiroptera > Hipposideridae > Aselliscus > Aselliscus stoliczkanus. The sequence goes on from CM066736.1 coordinate 123,592,549, forward strand.
TAATGGACTATTTGTGTTCAAATTACGTTGTAAATTTGTATTCGGTGGCCCCAAAAATACCTTCAATAAAGATGTTTCTAACAAAGGAAAACTTTTTATCTTTTCAGATAGGTGGGGTAGAATGGGCATGACTTAATTGGTAAAATACTGCATATTAGTGTGAGTTTTTTGGTGTTTTAATATGCCCCTACTTTACTTGCAGACTAGCCAGACAATTGTGACTTCAGAATGTAAATTTGGGCTCACTAAATTTAGGCAGGTAGAACAAAATTCCTAATTCATCTTTTGCCTTTTTCCCCCACTTGCTCAATTATGTCTACATCCTTTATGCCTGCAAGTATCCCATGTAGGAAAGATTGGTAAAGCAGATATTTCAGTTTTTATAGCAAGAAACAAATCCATGAAGGTTGAGGGTCACACCACAAGTACCTGGTAGAGCCAAGAGCTGAGCCCTGGTTTCTGGACCCCCCCCCCCCAGTTTCTGCATATTTTTACCAGATGATTCTATGGTCCCCACACCTTGGTTCCTAACTACAGATGCAAAATAATAATAAAAATAGACATGTAGATAGGTAGATAGATGAGCCCACCCCAGACCAAATAAATCAGAATCTCTGAAAGTGAGGCCAGGTTTAGGAACCACTGCTCTACCCTGTGTTGGCAGAAGCGAACCTAAATCCAGAAGAGTTAGTCATTTTTCCCATCTGGGGAGGAAGTTTTGTGTAATGGAGTGAGGAGGTTTTTTTGTTTGGATTTGAGCTTTTGAGTCAGCCATACCTGTATCCAAATTTGATATTTACCCCCTTGCTAACAACTACGAGTATTTCCAAGGCTATATATACATGCAGTAGGGCCTAAGTAAGTGCTACTTCTCTTCTTTCCTTTCTGTCTTCTATATCATCTCTGAACTCTTTGGTCTGGGAAACAGAATTCCTGGGTGGTCTCTATCTTGTGATTGGGAGGTTGGGCAGAAGTCAGTTGAGGGGCCTGCAAGATGCTCCCACACTCTGCACCTTTCCAGAATGCTGAGGGGGGGGGCAAGAAGCATTTGCCCCTGACATCACTGCAAACCGTACTTTGTGACCTGCTTCATGGGAATTTGAGTCCTTTTGGGAGAGTTATCCGGTAGAGCATACAACCGTGGGCTTGTGAATGCTCCTATTTTTGCTTCAGGGCTCCCCTTGGCTGCAATGAGAAGCCTTCAGAGGTTCTAGGGGTCAGAAATGTGACTTGGAAGAGCACTAAAGGTGTGCCCAGGCATAGCGCCTCCTCTAGGAGCCAAGGAAACAGGAAAGGCCCCATCGGACACAGAGGCTTTGCACCTAACGTCTCCTGTGGGACTGTGCCCAGGGGCGGGGCTGGCAAAGTGGGATGTGGGATTCCAGCCACCGATCACCTGACTACTTGCCCTGCCTTGGGGGAGAAGTCCAGTTGTTGGTCTATGGAAACTCTCTGGAGATATTGCCAACAGGTTTTGGTCTGCCCCCATTTTTCTGTCCCTTCCCCTCTTGCGGGGGGCACGCTCCTGAGCCCCTGTAACCTGAAGGGGTAGCTCTGGCACTGTAGCACTGATTATGTTTCCTCCTCCTCTACTTGAGATGAGGCTGAGGCTGACTCCCTGGCTTTGGGAAAATGGCACCCTGACCTGCTTGTTGAGCAGCTGGCTCTAGCGGAGGTCAGAGGGCTCCAGATGGGGTTCTGGGCTGTGGGGAGACTAGGGACTTGAGGATCACAATGGATGAGAGGCTTTTGCCAACTCCCAGAAGCTAAGTCATCAGGCCCCAGAAGACCAATGCCCCATCCTGAGTTCCTTGTAAGCAGGTGTGTCAGTGACATCACTGACTATGTTCCTATGCTGGAGCTTCTGGGAATGGGGACAGGGAGAGGAGCGGGCTGGATCAAGTGCTGGGACAGAGCAGTTCCAGTTTCCCAGGAGCTGGAGTCCCTGGTTTCTAATTTCCCAAGACAGCTGGGCCTTTGGAGATTCAGAGAAGGAACACATGAAAGAGGAATGGAGAGCCTTGTGCTCATGACTCAGAGATGCCCAGAGGAGGGTGGGAGCCTTGTGATGAGAAGGAACAAGAACAAAAGCTGGAGGCAGAACTTTGAGATGGGGGGTGTCAGAGGGGCTTTTCTGAAATGGGAAAGTGAGTACATGGGCAGATTTTGCAACACCACCCAGCCTGCTGTCTTCTTGTCTCTGCTCCCCAACCCCCGCCTGTTCCCCCTGCCCCACCCTGTGCTTCCTCCCATCTTTCACCATGCTCCTGTTCTATTTCTGCTTTCCCTGTCCTTCTCCCATCCTGCTGCCCCACACCCCTTGTCCACTCTTTCCCTGTTCCCTCTGTCCTCTTCCCTGGTACCCTAGTCATTTCTGTTTCAGTCGCTCTGGCGGCCTGCCCTGGCCCCCCTGTCCTATGCTTTAATGTGGGGCCCATGGGAACTGGAGTTCACAGCAAAACAGGAAGAGCCTGTGAACAGGAAGCTGGGAGTGGGACACGGGGTGAACAGCCAGCAGTAACCTCAGCTCCTCGCCTCCCACATCTGGACTGAAGCATCCCCAGAGCTGTCTGCCCCTCCCACTGCAGCATCCCCCCCACCCCAACCCTGGTTTCTTCCATCTCAGCACTTCAGTGGTCCAGCAAACCTGAGAGGCAACAAGAATATCCTGGACTCGGACGCAGGAGAAAGGATATGGGACCGGAGTGGGGACATCTGGATTCTGATCCCGGCTTGGCCACTGTGTGTGGTCTTCGAGAAGCCTCTCCCATGAGCTTAATGTTCTCTCTAAAATGGAGCTTGCATTATTTACCCTTTCTCCTGGGGCTGCTCTAAGAACCAAAGAGGTAGTGAGGGGTTTGTGTGTGGAAATAAGCGCTGCGGGGTTAACAGTGTACCGATTCAAGGTGACGGGAAGTCCCACAGCTGAAAGATTGGAAATGTAGTAACTGCTACCATTTCTTGAACAGTTACTAAGATCACACAGCAGGATTTGGACCCAAAATCTGAGCCCAGAGCCCAAAAGTTAAACCAACATGCCTAGATGAAATTGACTACAGTATCAAGTATAGGACAGAAGGGGATGATATTATTTTTCTTGCTTATTGATTTAACAAGCAGGAACACCGTACCTACTCTGTTGCCTACTCTATGCCACGCCCTGATCCATGGGAGATAAAGTCAATAAAACATGGCGTCTACCTTCAGGGATGGATCTTGCGTTCCAGGCAATAGGACAGGAGTGGTTGGACAGAGCCTGCCATCACTTCAGGTGGAGCTGTTCCTCAGATGAGGGGACTCTCATACCTTCTCAGGTCCATCCTGGGCTGGCACCTGGGTCACCTGCCATCTCTACCTCCATCCTTGTCCCAGGCCAGCCATTGCTCTTCTCTCTCCTGACCCCGTCCCCTGTTGGTGGCCCTCACAGGGCACCCACATTCAGAGACTTACAGAAAGGCTCAGTACCTGCCTTTCTCCACCCCTGGAGTTATACCAGCTTGGCTGAGGCCTGGGACTGGTGAGGAGAGTTTCTTGGCCCCTTCCCAGGCAGGGGAGGAGGAGGGAGGCTGGGAAAGCAGGCTGGAGCTCCGTGTTGCAATTCCAGGCCGTGCTGGGACCTTTGCTCCACGAAATGTCTATGGAGGGGAGGGAACACCAACTCTGGAGGCTGCCGGGATTGGGGTGGGGGTGTGTGTGAGGCAGTCCTTCTGTAAGAGCAGCTAAGAGCAGCTGGGGTGAGGAGAGGAAGGGGAGAGACATGGAACTGGGCCAGTCTGCTGGGAAATGCCACTGTCGTGGTTGGGGGTAGGGGGACAGGGGTGGTGCTGGACTGAGGGGGTGGCTGGCTGGGGAGGAGTCAGTGTGGTGGGGAAGCTGCCCCGTAGGCGGGCGGGGGTGAGGAGGCCAGGGCTCCCCGTCAGCGGCTCCATTCTGCCTCTGGCAGGAAGGAGCAGTGGCCCGACCCCTTGGCAGTCCCTCCCCTCAGCCTTTCCCCATATTACTTCCCTGGGGCTCTGGGCCCCTCTCTTGCTCAGCTCCAGCTCCTCAGCTGCCGGCTGAGGCCTCTGGACCAGGGACTGCACCATCCTCCTCTCTCAGCAAGGGGGCTCCAGAGACTGTCCCAGCCAGGAAGTCTGGTGGCCCGGGCATTCGGTGGGTCTGCTCCTGAGCACTGGCCTGGGGTTCTCTGTGTGGGGAGTGTGTGTGTGTGTGTGTGTGTGTGTGTGTGTGTGTGTGTGTGTGTGTGTGTAGGGAGGGTCAGGGGGTCCTATGGATCTTAGAAAGGGGTCTCTAGGGAGAAGCGAGGGATGATGATGGTGATGGAAGCTTGGGCAGTAACAGGATTGTATTTAGGTCCCAGGTTAACGCCTGAGGGGCTGTGAGGGGAAAGTCCTATATGAATTGGGGCAATGCTTGGAGGCAACAGGTTTGTGCTGGGATCCTGGAAAGTGGCAGGAGTGAGGTTGTCTAACCAAGCAGCATGTTTCACTGGGTGAAGCGAACCTCCATCCTATGTCCTGCTCCTGCCCAACTTTGGCTGTCCCCAGTGCTGGAGTGAGGGGAAAGGGGCTGTGACAGAACCAGGGCAGATGTGCTTAAACATTCCCTGATGGCTTAGAGAGGGGCCCTGGAAAGAAAAGATGGCATGGTGGCTGAGAGCTCAAACTTTGGAGTCAGAGAGACCAGAGTTGGAGTCTTGGTCATACTGCCTAACAGTCTGTCCATAGGCAATTGGCCTCATCTCTTTGAACCTCAATTTCCTCTTCTGTTAAATGGGCATAAGGATAGTACTGACCTCATAGGGATAGGGATACTGTGAATAAGGCATATAAGGCCTTAGCACAGGCTGATTATATATATATATATATATATATATATATATATATATATATATATATTCATATCATATATGTATCATATATATTCATATATCCTATATATCTCAAGTGAATGTTAGCCGATATGTCAGTACTGATAAAGAAGGAGCCCCGCTCTGGAAGAGTATAACCTGGGTTGTTCCTGCAGGACAGTTCCTTGGCATGTACAGGGCTCCAGGAAGAGATGTCCTTGTGGCTGGAGGGCCCTGTGCGTGATGCTTCTCCCGGTAAGCTGCTTCACTCCAGCCCTCACCCCGGAGCCAGGTCCCAGCTCCTCTCTTCCTGCAGGAATCAGCCTCCTTCTCTACCTGCCTTCTGCCCTTCCCCAGAGAGCAGTCTCGAGCTGTCCTTGCCTCCTTCTGCTCAGACCACCTCTGCCCTGGTTCTGGGGCCTGGCCCTTGCAGGCACCCCACAGGTCCTTCTCAATCAGGTTTGCTGTTGGGGAGAGTTGGCATGTCCAGTGCTTACCCAGCTCTGGCTTTGAAGAGTTCTGTCTGAAATAGATGCATGTCAGCCCCCCAAGGGAACAAAGGTTTTAACATCCTCATTTAAGGTATTGAAGTGCACGGGGACTGCAAGCAAGTAGCCCTAGAGCCCACACAAACCCCAGGGTCCTGAAGCCTGAGCTGGTGTTTTGCTGCCCTCTGTGGGTGGAGATAAGTTTGCAGTTTCCCAGCCAGGACACTGGGGAAGTGGAGCGGGGTTTGAGACCCCTTGCACCCTCTTTCCTGGCTCAGACTCCGCAGGGGAGTTGTGGGAAGCAGAAACACAAGATGCAAGCAGTCGGGAGCTGGAATGTAGCAACTGCAACCTCAGGGAAGAAGCCAGCATGCCCCAGTCAACTGGGGGCACTTTGGGGATGCGGCTGGAGGCGGTGGAGCCCACAGCCCTGCTCTCTAGCGTGGAGGCCCTTCCAGAGACAAGAGGTGAGGAGCACTGGATTTGGAAGAGGCAGGGGCTCCCTGGATTGGGAGGGGTACCTAGGGCTCTTTACCTGATAAGATCATGATTAGTTCCCCAGGTTTTGGTGTCAAGTAGACCTGAGTGACCTGAGTGTGAATTTTGTCTCTACGTTAGGCCTTTCTGAGCCTCATTTGCCTTATTCAAACAATGGAAATAACAGTAGGACCTATCTTTCATGGTCGTTACAGGATCAATGCATATAAAGGGCTCAGACAGTACATGGGACATAATTAAATAGCGCTTGACAGTATGAGAGCTGCTTTCTTATAATAGAGAGACTAGACTGCCTACTAAAAGGGCGTGAAGGTCACTGAACGCTCAGGGCAGTCGCCAGCTAGGCACCAAGCTTGTTCCTCGGAGAAGAACATTAAGGCACTTCCCTGTATCCAGAGCTCCGTCCACAAAAGCGGAAAAAGGGGCCAGCCCCCAAAATGCTGGGGAATGAGCTGTGCAGTGTGTGTGGGGACAAGGCCTCTGGCTTCCACTACAACGTGCTGAGCTGTGAGGGCTGCAAGGGATTCTTCCGCCGCAGTGTCATCAAAGGGGCGCGCTACGTCTGCCATAGCGGGGGCCACTGCCCCATGGACACCTATATGCGTCGCAAGTGCCAGGAGTGTCGCCTTCGCAAATGCCGCCAGGCTGGCATGCGGGAAGAGTGTAAGTACCTGGGGACCGGAGTGGGGGAGGGGCCGATGGGAAGGAGGGGCCATGCAGGTGCCAGGGTGTGAGGGCAGACAGGCAGCTGAGCCTACAGGGCCCTCCTACACAGTCCCTACATGTGGATTTAAATCTCTTCCTTGCCTCTACCCAACAATCTCTGCATTTCCGGAGCCTCAAACTACCCCTCTGGCCCATCCTTGCTTCCCTCCTCCTCCTGTTCTTTCCTCCTCATGTCTGGCCCCGTCCTTAGGTGTCCTGTCAGAAGAACAGATCCGCCTGAAGAAACTGAAGCGTCAAGAGGAGGAACAGGCTCAGGCCACATCCATTCCCCAGAAGGCATCCTCACCTCCCCAAGTCCTGCCTCAGCTCAGCCCGGAGCAACTGGGCATGATTGAAAAGCTGGTGGCTGCCCAGCAACAGTGTCACAGACGCTCCTTTTCTGACCGGCTTAGAGTCACGGTACCTGAGGGACCTGGGGAGAGGTGGCCGTGCCCAGAGTGCCAGCTGGCTTCTTGGTACCCGACTTAAAGTGGTTGTTTATTCCCTTCCTGTCCTTTGGGTAGCCTTGGCCCATAGCCCCAGACCCCCAGAGCCGGGAGGCCCGTCAGCAGCGCTTTGCCCACTTCACCGAGCTGGCCATAGTCTCTGTGCAGGAGATCGTTGACTTTGCCAAACAGCTGCCCGGCTTCCTGCAGCTCAGTCGGGAGGACCAGATCGCCCTGCTGAAGACTTCTGCAATCGAGGTGGCTGGCAGGGTGGAAGGGAGAGGGGAAAACCAGAGTGGGATTGTCTGTTGAGGGATCCAAAGCCAGCTGGGAAGCCAAATCCACTGGGAAGCAGGGATGAGGGTGTCAAAACCAGCCCACCAAGTCCCCGTTTGAGGTCTGGTACTTGTTCAGGTGATGCTTCTGGAGACATCTCGGAGGTACAACCCTGGGAGTGAGAGTATCACCTTCCTCAAGGATTTCAGTTATAACCGGGAAGACTTTGCCAAAGCAGGTGAGAACTGAGATCACAAAGGGACTGGGTTGCATGGACAGACATTTTTTGTGCAGGGGCCCATAGTGACACCGGGGCCACAGGCCCAAGGTTTGGATAGCTATAAAGGGAAGCCTTCACTTGTCTTTCCAAGAGAGAAAGTTGAAATGCTGATAGGCCTCTCTCAACTGCCCTGAATAGACTCCTGTCCTTTGTTGTATTAGGCCAGTGGTTCTCAAACTGTGCTCCAAGGAACCCGGGGGGGAGGGGCATTCTATAGAAGTGTCACCTTATAGGAGAAACAAGGAGGGACAGGAATGTCCTTCATCCTTACTTTAGCCAAACAAGAAGCTCCATTTAAATCTGCATAATATTTTGCTTCAAGAAAAGAGTTTACAGCTGGAAAAAAGCCTGAAAACAACTATACCGAGCCTTTTAAGAGTCAGTAATTATCAGATCTTTCTCAGATGTGCTCTTAAGGATCATGTGGACCAATTTCCCCCTACCCTTTTTCAATGGCTCTTTCCGATGAGCCATGAAACTGGAGCTGAAAGACCAGATGGTGTAGCTTTAGGATGAGTGGATGCTTCTATTCCCATCCTGTACCTGGAGTATTTTCTCCAAGAATTCGTTCCCACTGCTGCTTGATAGATCTGATGCTTGCCTGCAGGCTAAGTAAGCAGTGTTGGTTTTCCTCCTATTCAATTGCTGGTAATGTTTGTGTTATGGGAGCAGGGTTGGGAAGAGATGGAAGGCTGAGGGTGTTTTGGAGGGACTGGAACTGAGGCTCAACAGGAAACCCAGCAGTCAAACAACTGAGTGAGTGGGTCTATAGAATATGGCCCATGCTGTGACTCCATTCTTGGGGTTGGTAGGTCCTCCTCTCCGGGGCAGAGCTCATAAAGTCTTCTCTGGTGTCTGGTCACTCAGGCCAGCTCCTGTGCCTCTTGTCCCAACAAAGCCTACCCAGTGAGCTTTCTGGGAAGGCCTCCCTTGACTATAAGGCATAGGGGGGCTATGTTGGCACCTCTTGCCTTCTGTGCGCTGCCTAAATGTATGGGCACCTAACAGGGGCAATTTAATGACTTTTTCCAACTTTAAAGGCCTATGCCTGTCCCTTTTCTACCAAACCACCTTTTTCCAAGTGCTTATTATCCCAGTCCTTCTTAACCATGGCCTCCTCCTTCATTGCATCCTGCTCTCGGAACCTTTCCCAGTTGTCATGTCTGTGTGTTCCTTCAGCACTTGCAGACTCGTGCTATCTGAACCTGTACCTATTTATAGATTCATTTATATAAGTAGTGTTGATGTCATGTTTGCCTTTTTTTTAAAAATTGGGGAACAGTGTATTTTTCCAGGACCCATCAGGTCCAAGTCAAGTATCAAAGTTGTGTTCAATCTAATTGTGGAGGGCACAGCTCAGTGGTCCATGTGGGGATCGAACCAGCAACCTTGGTTTTATGAGCACTGTGCTCTAACCAACTGAGCTAACCTGCCACCCCTCATGTTTGCCTTTCATTGGTCATTTTGTCAATGAGGTCTTGGGGAGAAGGAACAGGAGCCATCTTTTGCCGGGTCTCCCCCTCTGCATGACTAGCAATGTGGACTGATGGCATTGAAGGTGTTCATTCAGCGAGCAGTAGCAGACACTTGCAGGATGCATAACCCAGCTCTAGAATCTCCTTGTCCTTTCTGTACAAATGGGCTGTTCAGCACAATTCAAGGTTCAATACCTCACCAACAAATACTGTATAAAATGGGGCTTGTCCATTAAATGGATTGACACATACTTGATAAACACCAGGGTGAAAGTACAGGAAGTGACTAATCAAGAAGCCTCGAATGGAAAAGTTAGCAGATGGTTGCTAAAAGAAATCTGAGAAAGCCTCAGTGAGGGTGTGGGGTGGGGAACTTGGACAGGGTGTTTGGGAGAAGCATTCTTTAGATGTCATGACTTTAGGTCCACATTTGTTGAACTTCAGCCTTCTCAGCAAGAAGACTGGTTCTATTTTTAAAATTTTATTATTTATTTAGCAAACACTTATAAAGCACTTACCATGTGTGCCACACATTATTCTAAGGACCCATTATGACGGAAGTGCTATTATCTCCATTTTACAGATGGGAAAACCAATGCCCAGAGAGGTTAAATAACCTACCCAAGGTCACACAGCCTGGTAAATTGTAGAGCCAGGACTCAAACTCAGGAGACCTGGCACCAGAGTCCACACCCTCAACCACATTGCTAAGTTCCCCCAGGATGTGAAACATGAAATGTAGGTTTAGCATTCAAATAAGTAAGGCCAATTGTCAGTGAAATAGTCTTTTTTATAAACAAAAGTGAGTTGACTCTATTTCTAGTAATGTGGGGCCTTCAAGAATTTTAATAAGAATAACAGAATTACTATTATCATTTAATTCAGCACCTCCCATTTGCCTGGCACAGTGCTAAGTGCTTTGCATGCTTTATCATTTAACCATCACCAGTTTTTTTGGGTTTTTTTTGAGGGCAGTGTCACTGGCCCTCATATGTGGGACCTGAACCGAGGCCCCTGGCTTCCCAAACCAGCGCTTAATCACCACGCCACTCAGCCGGCCCATAAAGGGAGAAGGGCATTTTATTATTATTTTGTTTTGTTTTGTTTTGTTGTTTTTTGAGGGCAGTGTCACTGGCCCTCATATGTGGGGCTGCTGGCTTCCCAAGCCAGCGCTTAACCACTGCGCCCCTCGGCGGGCCCTTCACCACAGTTTTATAAGTTCAGGTATGATTCTCATCTCACAGCCGAAGTTTGGAGAGGTCAAGAAAGTTGCCCAAGGTTACAGAGCAGAGCCCTGGAGACTTCTTATTGATTTCCTAGTAGTTCTCTAAGTTGTGGGGTGGGAGGAGAGAAGGAGGTTCCTGCTGCTCGTGCCATATGCCCAGCCTCCCTTCTTCCTCCCCAGGGCTGCAAGTGGAGTTCATCAACCCCATCTTCGAGTTCTCCAGAGCCATGAATGAGCTGCAACTCAACGATGCTGAGTTTGCTTTGCTCATTGCCATCAGCATCTTTTCTGCAGGTGCGGAGAAGGTGCAAGAGGGAAAATGAGCAAGAGACTTGAACTAAGGGCTAAAGGCCCCACAGGGCAGGCATCAGGCATCTTAGGGGTGGAGGCCCCTGCTGTGTTATTTTGGGATGGGAGATGTTGGGTGGGGCATGTCCCTATTTTTTGGTTGTGATTTGGAATATGGAACTGATCCTGGCCAGACCTGCTCCTCAACTCCATTTGTGACCTATAGACCGACCCAACGTGCAGGACCAGGTCCAGGTAGAGAGACTGCAACACACATATGTGGAGGCCCTGCATGCTTATGTCTCCATCCACCACCCCCATGTGAGTCTCCTCTCCATGCCCTTTTTCCTCCTCTCCACAGTCTCATTCCCTCACACACCTACCTTCCCTTCAGGAATCCATCTCTGATTATATCATGCTACCAATTCTCTGCATCTCCCACAACTCCCCTACCGTTGCCCCATTCCGTGGGGAGAGACAAAGGGCTGTACTTGTCCCTCTCCTTCTCCCAGGACCGGCTGATGTTCCCACGGATGTTAATGAAGCTGGTGAGCCTCCGGACACTGAGCAGCGTCCACTCAGAACAAGTGTTTGCACTGCGCCTACAGGACAAAAAGCTTCCCCCACTGCTCTCTGAGATCTGGGATGTGCACGAATGACCTTTCTGCACCCTTATCCTGTGTTTTTGGGGCTGGTTGAGGCCCTTGGTTGCCTCCCAGAGGTGTAACAGACTGAGAAGGGCAAATATTCCTGGGAGCTGGGCAATGGAGATCCTCACGTGGGTGGCATTAAAGGAGAGTCAAAGGGTTGGGAGTTTTGTGGCTGCTGGGCAGTGGGGGTCCTGCCAAAGCTGTACTCCATTTGAACACTGTGCTGACCGGACCAAATGGATGAACCTGGGGGCCACTTTGCACAAGGTTCTGCGGAGCCCTGCCCATCCTGCCTCCACCACTTCCTGATTCCCCCACTGGGCCCCAAGAGAAATTCTCCACTGTCACTCTTGTGGCTTGGCCATAAATACCTCCCTGCCGCCTCTGATAAGTCTGGCAGTATTTGTGCAGGAAGACCAAAATGAATACAGAATGAGAGAAACAATTTCTGGATTGGGGGAGTGGGGAGTTCGGCAATAGAGGGAAGACTGTGTCCTGTAGGATCGCCCCCCAGACTTAGGAGGGAGACAAGTCACAAGTGCCAGCCTGCCAGCCTTGGCAGTGAAAGGGGACCTCCTTTTACCAGCCCTATTGCGCCGCAAAGGTAAATGAAATGCTTAAGTTCAGATGTTCCTTCCCCTTTCACGATCGGGGAAGGGATCATGTTGTCTTTCTGTGGGGGAGGGGGTGTTGAGCCTTCAGAACTAGCACCTCAGTCATGCACCTGTGTCCGCGTGCACGCATGTATAATGCCGTGGTTTTTCCACTGGCATCTGAAAAAGAGGACACCACAATTCCTCCTCTCGGCCTCCAGGCCCTGTGGGGCAGGAAGAAAAGTCCCTTGAGGTCAGGGAGACGCTGTCCAGTCTCGGGCTGGGACTCCCAGGACTGGACTCCATTTCCCAGGGGGCCCCGCGGCCCCGCACACGGCCCCTCGCCTCGGCGCGTACGCCGTGTAGGTGATGCGGATCCTTCCGGCCTCTATGCCCCCCATGCTGGCCCTGAGTTGGTAGGCTCCGCCGCCCGGGCAGCTGATTCCAGCCTCCTGTGTGCAGGCAGAGACAGGTGAGGTGTGGACAGCACGGTCAGAAAGTCTCAGGGGCAGTGCATCTTGAGATGCCGCTTCCCCATGAATCCACATTTCGTTGCAATGGGCGTTATTACCACGTCGAATTACAATGTGCACAACCTAAACACCAGGTATTGCTTTGGGTCCTCCCCTTGGCAAGCAGCGGCCCTGGGCCGGCCCTGGGCGCCCCGTCGCGTTCCCACCCCCGCACGTACAGTGAGGTGTGTGCGTAGCCGCCTGTCTCCGGAGGTCGGCTCCACCCTTCAGCGTTCGGCTTAGTGCCGCCCTGTCTCTCCCCCCCCGGGGGGCGAATGGTACGGCCTCCTGCCCCCCTCAGACTCCCCTCCATCTCGGGGTCGGAGTGGTACGCGCCCACCCGGTGCAGACACGGAACTGGCGCGCTCTCCGAGCGGTGCTTGTGCCGGGGAGCGACTGGCGTTCTGCGGCCGGGGCACGTCCGGCCGCCTCTGGTCGGTCCCCCGAGGCTCGGGAGGTAGGAGGGTCCTGGCCACTGGGAGCCCGTGAAGGGTAGTGGGGGCGCCTAGGAGGACCCGGGCTCCGAGAGAAAGCAGGGGTCTCGGGGGAAGGGTCTCTGAGGAGGCCCTAGAAGGAGGGTGAGGGCGCTTGGGGTCTCGAGAGTGAGTGGGGGTCCGTAGGGAAGGCGCGGGGCTGGAAGCGGGGCGCTCGGGGCCGCCGAGGGGATGCGCGAGGCTGCTGGGCTCGATGTTTGCTGGACTGGCGGCGGCGGCGGTTCCGGGGCGGAGGAGAACTGTCCAGCAGGTGAGGGGCGGGCAGAGCTGTGCAGCCCGGGGCCGACCTGGGACTGGCGCGCGCGTGTGCGCCTTCTTTGGGGTTCGGGTTTGAAGAACCACGTTTGGTTCTTTAAAAAAAAATAATAAAATAAAAAAATATATATGTAAATTGGGTGTTTCAAAATTGGCTTGTTCGAGAGTGGAGACACCATGTACTCTTTCTTGCAACCGCTCCCCTCCCCATCCTCGTGCATCTTTAAAATTCTTCCTCCTTTTTCTGTCTTCCTCTCCTCCCCAACTCTGCCCATGGCCTGCCTCATCGCCTTCGTCCTCCCCCCCCCACGCTGAGCCAGTCTGTGGCGACGTGCTTGCAAGGTCACTGCCTGGGGAGGGGGAGGAGAGCCTCCTGTCGTGCCCGCGTCAGCGTGGATGTCATACCACTCTCAGGTTCCTGTGGTTTTACTATGACATCCTGCCCCCAAACGAGGGACGAATCCAAAGGGCTGTTTAACCGTGGCCATTTGTAGGGATAACTTAAAGGCCTGTGGGTTCTAAATCTGCATCTGAGTGGAGCGGATGGTGATGTAGGCGTTAAGCAGACAGGTATGCATCTTGAGTTTCATGCCTTTGGGAATATAGGAGTGAGGAACCAGGGGCTCCGCGTTAGTAAATGTGGTGGAGGCAGGAGGCAGTGTCTAAGCCTGGGTGGATATGAAGACAGAGTGTGTGACTTATAGGTGGTGGTAGAGAGTATGTGAGGAGGGAAGAGGGAAGAAAAGCCTTGGTTATTTCTGCAGTCTGAATAACCAAAGGCAGTGACTGTTGATGAGAGAGGAATTGTCTATCCTATTGCTTAGTAGCTAGAATAGTCACAAGGTCTCAGGGTCATTGTGGCTCCGGAGGGAGATGAGCACTGGAGAGCACGATAATGACTTGAGTTTTAGCAAATGATTCTCAGTGAAGAGGGGCTGGGATGCTACCAAGGCTGGAGAGAGGCCTGATGCCTACTGTATTAGTAGAAGATGCTTCAGGTGTGATCATTGAGATTTTGGTAGGAAAAGGCTCCTGGCTTTCAATGTAAGTATAAGACTTCAAGGCTTAGCCCTGAGCTCTGGTCCTGTAAATTCTGTTTTATTTTAAGATACAGCAGGCCCTTGAATAACATCGTTGTGTTCAACTCATGTAGTTGTACAGTTAATGAGATGCTGTAGGAACTTTTAACTCGTGTTCATGTCAATTAGCCTATAGTAAAATTGTTTTTGTTACATGTCGTTTCACATAAAGATGAAGAACCCATTGACGATGTTTAGTGAGGACTGACTGTACTTTGGCTCTCATCCTAGGTATTTCCCCCATAATTCTTTATAGAGCGAATTATGCCTTTACCCATCTCCCATTTCATCTCGCTGTTACCCTCCTCTTCTCATTCTGCTTGGGAGGAACTGAGTTCATCTCTGTCACAGTGCCCCACCTTCTGAAGTATGCTCAGGCTTCATAGCGGTGGAGAGAACCAAAGGACTTTCTGGGCTGCAGTGAGGCCTAGAAATGAATATATGGCATGCTTGGGAGCTTGGTTTTGGTTGTGTGAAAAGAAGATAATCTCTATCAAACTCCAGAATTAGGACAAAGTACAAATTAAAGACAGGTGAGGAGAAGATAACATAATTAGCAGGTGCTGTCAGTTGAAGAGGTGTCTTCCATATTCAAGGAGAGTGGATTTTTATGGGTCCTGGCCGACTCTGGAGTAGCAGCTGCTAGCACTGTGCGGTCACCAAGCAGGGGAGGGGCCCTGGCTCTGCTATAAATAGTGCTGGGATGCAGAGTTGCTATGGAGACTAAACTGAATCCTATTACCTGCAGGTCCTGTACTGGGAGCAAGAGAAAGGAGGGAGCAGAATTTTGAGGATTTGAGAGGTGTTGCAAATAGGTCTTTCTTATTAAGTAGGGGAGAAAAAAGTTAGAACTTCTACTCATGATCTGAATCATATAGGACCTTAAGCATACAGGAAGTGTCTGTGTCTGTGTGTGTATGGGAGGGCACGCAGCAGCAAAGGGAGTGGTGTGTGAGTGTTTCTGTAACATAATGGGGCCGGCCGAGTGGCACAGTGGTTAGGTGCTGGTTTGGGAGGCCAGCGGCCCTGGTTCGGGTCCCACATAGAGGGCCAGTGACACTGCCCTCAAAAAAAAAAAAAAAAAAAACATATCTCTGTAACGTAATGGGATTTTCTCAGTGTGTATAGTGAGCAAGGTCTTAGTGTGGCCATGTGTACAGCACAGTGGTGGAATTCTGGAAATACTGATAGCCTTGTAGTGGAGTGAAACATTTTATTACGGAAGTGTATGGAGACCCAACAGGAAGTAAATTATAATTAAGACCATGTAAGCTTTTCCTAATTTTTTCACTATGGTTTAGAAATTCCTCTTGAGCACCTCTCCCTGTCCTTCCAGAAATATTGTTATTTGTACATCTAATTCTTAATCTTTATAAGATACAAAAGAACAAGGCCTCATCTAATATATTGTATTACCGATTTCAATCCTGGGTCCAAAAATAGAGGAGAAAGACTATGATTCAGCACCAAGGGCAGAGCTAGTAGCAGTAGCCACTGGGCCCCTTTCTTGCTTGAAGCAAAGGGAAGAAAAATGGTTTAAATAAAGCAGGTGGGGCACAGACAGTCTTCATTTGAGATTGCACGGGGTAGAGTAGCCAGCTGTTGTTATTGTCTGAGTGCAATTAGCTATATAGTCTATACAGTAGTTTCACATCAAGCTGAATGCAGAATATTGAAACAGAATAATTAGGTTTCCATCTAGAGCAAGGAGTGCAGATTAGTGCTGATTGCAGAGTCTGGTTTGATCCTGATCCACCCTGGAGCGGTCCTGAAAGTGACTTAATTTTTGTTACCATAATGACTGGGTCCAGATTAAACTAACTGGATCTGTTTTTCAGAAACAGAGCCCCAGGGGCAAGGCTGGGAATGAACTGGTTTGTAGGGGTGGAGAGGTGAGCCATTATTTATCCTACTTCTTGACATTTGACTCTGTGAGCCCATGAGCCTGGACTGAACTCTAGGCTTGGAAAAGTGTCAGGTTCTCCTATCTTTATTTATTTATTTGAGGGCAGAGTCACCGGCCCTCATATGTGGGACCCATACTGGGGCCACTGGCTTCCCAAGCCAGTGCCTGACCACCACGCCACTCACCACTTGGCCGGCCCTCTCCTATCTTTAATACTAAAATGGAAGACCTTCTGAACTATGCCTCTGGCTGGGATGAAGCTGAGAGGGCCGAGTCCCTTAGGCACAACCATGGATCTTATCAGTACTTTTTTCCTATTAGACTTGGATTTTCAGATCATATCAGAACTCGTGCTGGGAATGCTGACTCCTCGCTTGGTGCCTTGAAGTTTCTCTGAGATGAACTGATGAATTGGAACCATGGTGCAAAAGAAGAAGTTATGTCCTCGGTTACTTGACTATCTAGTGATCGTAGGCGCCAGGTAACCAGGAAGGCACGGCTTTTTTGTCTTGTCATCTGGGATAGCCACAAATCTGCGGTTATTCTCTTGCCCATGTTGATTTGCATATCTCATTCTTCCCCTTTTATTTTACTCTGATGGGAAAATTGATGCCAGCAGGGAACACGACACAGTCAGGTAGATGGAGAGCAATGGCCTGGAGGAACAGGCAGAGCACAAGTCTGCACTGAATTAGCATCTTCGTGATCTTAAGCAAATATACTCCATATACCCCAATTTCCTTGTTTTGTAAAAAGGAAAAGTACATTGTGCTCTTTTCCTATCGACCTATGTATACATATCTTATACATATCTTTTGGTAATTCATTAGCTAATATAGCTTGAGAGGCACTAATCACCTTAAGGTATTAGTGATCATTTTATTGTTGTAGGTTTTCTCTCGTTTCAGGTGTCTCCATGACAGTGCAGGCCTCATTTAGCCTACCAACTAAATGTAGCAAGCAGCACCCACATTTTTCAGTTAGGGCACTTTATTCAAAATAGCACTCGGAACTGTATTTGTTGACCATGGTAAATCTTGATAGAGCATCCTATCCCCGCAGGCTGCTGACTTTGACTTTATGTTCCTCAGGCACCCAAGCAGTGATAGTGTGGCCCAGACTCCTGAGCTGCTTCGGCGATACCCTTTAGAGGACCACCCCGAGTTTCCCCTGCCCCCAGATGTAGTGTTCTTCTGCCAGCCCGAGGGCTGTCTGAGTGTGCGGCAACGGCGCATGAGCCTGCGGGATGACACCTCTTTTGTCTTCACCCTCACTGACAAGGACACTGGAATCACACGTTATGGCATCTGTGTTAACTTCTACCGCTCCTTTCAGAAGCGAATGCCTAAGGAAAAGGGAGAAGCTGGGGCAGGCTCCCGGGGGAAAGAAGGAGCCCGGGCCACCTGTGCCTCAGAAGAGGTTGGCACTGAGAGCTCGGGGAGTGGCTCGTCCCTGCAGCCCCCCAGCACCGACTCCACCCCTGATGTGAACCAGTCCCCTCGTGGAAAACGCCGGGCCAAGGCGGGGGGCCGTTCCCGCAACAGTACCCTGACGTCCCTGTGCGTGCTCAGCCACTATCCCTTCTTCACCACCTTCCGGGAGTGTCTGTACACCCTCAAACGTCTGGTGGACTGCTGTAGCGAGCGACTGCTGGGCAAGAAGCTGGGCCTCCCTCGGGGCATACAGAGGTACGGTTTGCCACTGAAGAGGGGGTATCGGGTATCATTGGTCTGTGAAGGGCAAAGGACATTTCCTCTAATGCCTGAGATCCTGCTATTGTGTTAGTGCCTAAGCAGAGGACTGCTGCTGAGTCAGCCCTCCCACCATAATTGTGTTTGGCGTGCTGTCGAGGAATTTGATGTTTCATGGTGGGCAGGACAAGTCCTGCCATGTGGACAGTTTTACAGTTGTCCTCACCATTGTATCTGCCCTCTGGTCTGAGCCTGAAGGGTGGGCTTTTCCCGTAGTCACCGTGATGCCCTCTGTGTTTACACTGATTACAGTGAGGCTCCTGGTGCTCACGTGTCTGTTGGCTCCGCAGGGACACCATGTGGCGCATCTTCACTGGATCGTTGCTAGTGGAGGAGAGGTCAAGTGCCCTTCTGCACGACCTTCGAGAGATTGAGGCCTGGATCTATCGACTGCTGCGCTCCCCAGTCCCCGTGTCTGGGCAGAAGCGGGTAGACGTCGAGGTCCTCCCCCAGGAGCTCCGGCAGGCTCTGACCTTTGCTCTCCCAGACCCGTCTCGGTTCACCCTGGTGGATTTCCCGCTGCACCTTCCCTTGGAACTTCTGGGTGTGGATGCCTGTCTTCAGGTGCTAACCTGCATCCTGCTGGAGCACAAGGTGAGAGGGCCAGCCTTCTGGACCTTTCTAGGGAAGGAGCTCTGCAGTATGGCAGAGGCTGGGCCCTGAGCTCTTTGAGGACAGGGACTACATCTTTTTCATCTTTTCATCCCCAGGAGGTAACACGATGCCAGGTATATAGCAGGCACTCAGTAGGTGTGGGTTGAATTTAAGGCACTGGTGTCGTGTGGAATGCATTCAGAGAGCTTGCCACTCAGTTGAATTACCTTTAACTATATTGACCTAATTCTCTGGAAATATCATTAGTTCTGTTCTGATGAGTGGTTCTGGGATTGGGGCTACAAGAACTAGGAACATAAGGAGTGATTTGAGGGATGATTACTGCGGTGCTTGGGCTAGGGGGTGGCAGGTAAAGTGGGGCACAGAGCAGTGATAATTGTGGAAACTGAGCTCCTGGAGCTGCAGGCATGGAGAAGCAGAAATTAATTTGTAGCATTGGGAGCTGTTTGCTCGTAAACCTTATTTATGCTGTCGACTGACCCTTCTGGTATGGCTGGTGACAGGTGGTGCTACAGTCCCGAGACTACAACGCACTGTCCATGTCTGTGATGGCATTTGTGGCGATGATCTACCCCCTGGAGTATATGTTTCCTGTCATCCCACTGCTGCCCACCTGCATGGCATCGGCAGAGCAGGTGCGTCTCAAGGTGTCTTCTTTGTCACCACACTCTTCCAACTCTGTCCAGCTCTGGGGTAGAAGGAAGGCTCAGGGCCCAAAGAAGTTGTAAATTTGTACTGATCCCCAGTCCCTTATCACCTCTTATTTGTCTGCAAAATCTGACCTGACTTGAACTGAGCTGGCGGCAAAACCTATGCTATTTATGGTTTTTATTTTTCACAGTTCATGTTAATGATTATAGGCTACTGGCTGCACCACTGCAGGTATTACAGAATATACAGAGCATGCACTGTTGCCTTTCTAAAATCTGAAAAATTCTGAATTTTGAAACACATTTACGCTCAAGGATTTTGAAAACGGGATTTTTTTCCTTATCTAGAAAAATCCTGACTTGATAAGTGATCACAGCAGGTTTTATTTTTGCTTCTTATCTTTGTCATTCTTTCCACAGCTGCTGTTGGCTCCAACCCCATACATCATCGGGGTCCCTGCCAGTTTCTTCCTCTACAAACTGGACTTCAAAATGCCTGATGACGTATGGCTAGTGGATCTGGACAGCAATCGGGTGAGGTTCTTGGCTGAGGCATTGGTGGGTCTAGAACAGGATAGTGTTCTGTTTTTCTGGATTCCTCCCAGGAAGGTCCTGAGTTAGTGGGTGATTTCTATTGTGTGAGTCATTGAAATAAATAAATATATATATACATATATATACATACACACACACACAGTATATATATGTGTATATATATATGTATATATGTATATATATATGTATATATTTAAGCCCTTTTATTCTGTTTAAAATATTAAAAAATTATTTAAAAATTATTTAGGAAATTAAATTAATTTTATTTACTGGGCCCTTCATTAGGACTCAAAGAATTACAAGATTTAATTTTGCCAGAATTAAGTGTTCCCTGCATCTCAGAGTGGTAGGGCCATTGGTGGTTGCGGGACCATTACATGTGGTGTAGATCATCTAATGGTTTTCTTGGGATTTAGTTTCTAGTAAGAAACTCTTTCAGTGGAGACTTTTTAAAATGTATATTATTCTGCACTGTGAGTACAAACTTTGATAGGAAGCACTTACATGTGTTCATTGTAAGAGCTTTAGAAAATACAAGTAAGTATAAAGAAGTAAATAAAAACCATAAGCCTCTTATCTAGAGATAGTCACCAATCACACTCACGTATATTTTCTTTCAGGTGTGTGTGTATATCATATACCTGAGTGTGTATATGTCTCATATATGTTGGTATATGATGTATGTGTTCACGTATGTATGATAATGTTATATATACGGCTTCCTGTTCTTGTTATTTACTCTTATATAAGAGAAACTCCTGAGCAATTAAATTCTAAGGCCATGCCTTTTATCTTTTCTCTGGTGCAGGTGATTGCCCCCACCAATGCAGAAGTGTTACCTGTCCTGCCAGAACCAGAGTCATTAGAGTTGAAAAAACACTTAAAACAGGTAGGTGAAGAATGAAGAAAAGGAAGGGGACCAACAGCTGCTGTAGGACTGCTGTAGGCAGACAGCTGTTGTAGGAGCAGTTTCCTTTCAGACTTCGAGTAGAGTAGGTACTGTTCACCTTGGGTGGGCTTAGGAGGTGTATCCCATTTCTAGGTGAAGGGTGAATCTCAGAAAGGGCTTTCACATTCTTTCTTATTCATTGTATGTCCTCCCACGCTCTAATGCTTATAATGCTGAATAAAACAGCCCTTCACTTTCCGTTTCTTGTCACGTCTGCCATTCTTTATGGCCTTAGTCATTCTTTCAGTCTTGTAATGAGGGAGTGAGGACAGTCTGGCTCAATTTTTTTTTTTTTTTTTTTTTTTTTTTAATCTGTGCCATCCTGCTACCTGTTGGCAGCTCAGCAGCTGCTCAGCTCAGGCTGGGCATCAAACTGCTGTTGCTCAGAGCTCAGCTCACACTCTTTTTTGTGTTTTTTTTGAGATCAGTGTCACTGGCCCTCATATGTGGGACCCAAACCGGGGCCGCTGGCTTCCCAAGACAGCACTTAACGCCACTTGGCCAGCCCTCCGCTCGCACTCTTGAGCGAGCTCTTAACCAACTGAGCCACTCGGCTGGCCCTAGTCTGGCTCTTTTTTATGTTTTCCCCTTGAATTGGTCCCTAGATCCTTATAGAATCCTTTCTTCAAAAATTCCTTCTTTGAGCAATCCATTAATTGTCTATTTTATTGATTTCCTCCTTCTTCTGCATGCTGAACACAGTACCTGCAGGTAAAACATGGCTAGGCCCCATTTCTTTGCCCTGCTGTATGAGTAACGTAGGACCACCAGTAGGTAGCTGTGTCTTTCTTTTTAGCAGTCCTTGCTCTCATTTGAAGGCTCTTCAGCAATCTCTCTGTGTGTTGTCTGAGTTGCTTAGCAGTCCCTCTAGATGATGATCTGCTTGGATGTAAATGGATCGTTTTGTATCATCCTTCTCACTTGCTTCACCACTGCTGATGTCATGTGATATCTTTTTACTGCAGTCTGGAGTTGCAAGTTCAGGAAGTTCTTTAGCTGTTGTCCTCCTTTGCTGTGTTTTCATTCTTCATGTTGCTGTAGTATGACTGAGATGGGGAGGTTGATATGTGGAACTGTACTTTAAATGTTTGTAGGAGCTAAGGCCCAACTTGGGCTCATTGATCTTGTGTTCTTACCCCTGCTACTCAAAGTGTGGTCCATGGACCAGCAGCACTGGCATCACCTGGGCTTGGTAAAAGTGCAGCACCTCCCCAGACCTATTGCATCAGGATCTGCATTTTAACAACATCCCCAGGTGATTTCGATGCTCATTAACATTTAAGAAGCTCGATGATCTAGACCAGTGCTTTTCAGTCTGTCCCATGGAGTCTCTTAGGGGCCGATTTAGGTTGGGAGCAGCAAGCGTGTGGGGGTCTCCATTCCCATGTCCTTCAGAGAAGCTGAGGTTTCAGTGTTTTTATACTTTTTTTTGAGGGCAGTGTCTCTGGCCTTCATATGTGGGACTCGAACCGGGGCTGCTGGCGTCCCAAGCCAGCTCTTATCCACCACGTCACTCAGCCGGCCCGATTTCAGTCTTTTATATTTCCATATAGATTTCAATTAAAAAACAAGATTTCATGGCTAAAATAAATTTGAAAACTATTGGCCTGGACTTCACATTTGATCAGGTTGAAATATTTGGATTCTTGTTTCAAAGATGAAAGCTCTTTCCTGGGAGACGAGATTGGTTAGCTGCCCAGGATTCCACCTTCAGTGAGGGATTTCTTGTTCCACAGGCCCTCGCCAGCATGAGTCTCAACACCCAGCCAATCCTCAATCTGGAGAAATTCCACGAGGGCCAGGAGATCCCTCTTCTCTTGGGAAAGCCTTCTAATGACCTGCAGTCCACACCTTCTACTGAATTCAACCCACTCATCTATGGCAATGATGTGGATTCTGTGGATGTCGCCACCAGGTACGACCAAGCCGACTAGACACAAGCTCTTAAACTGGTCTCTGCTGATACAGTGACCTTGGGAGCAGACTACTTCCCTGAGCCAGTTTCTTTATATATAAAATACGTGTGAGGGCCGGCCTAGTGGAGCATTGATTAAGAGCTGGTTTTGGGATGCCAGCGGCCCTGGTTCGGATCCCACATATGAGGGCCAGTGACACTGCCCTCCACAGCTAACAACAGCTCCACCTGGAGCTGGGCTGTGCGAGCCCCAGCGACAGTGTAGGCTGCAGCCCCTGCTGCAGTGGGCTGCCATAGGCTACAGTGAGTGGCCGGCAGCCAGCGTGAGCAGTTCGCAGTCAGCGTGAGCTGCCAATAGCTGCGATGAACGACCATCCAGGGGCCGGCGACTGATCTGTCTCATCCGGGAGGAGCGCAGTGATGATACCAACATGGGCCAGTGAAGCAACGTCCTCTGCCACTAGACTGAAGAACAAAAAGACAGCAACTTGTCTGTTCCCCTTCCCCAATTCCCCAACGCTGTTCCCCTCTCCCAATTCCCCAATAAAATCTTCAAAAAAAATAAAAATAAATAAAATACGTGTGACATTGGGTTATGTTTGCCACCTGAGTGAAAGCAAAGAGAAGAAATAGTTCATCATACTGTCAGGTCTTTTAGCCCTTGAGTGAGAAAGAGAACTGATGATTTTTTTTTATTTTTATTTTTTTATTTTTTTTGAGGTCAGTGTCACTGGCCCTCACATGTGGGACCCAAACCGGGGCCGCTGGCTTCCCAAGCCAGTGCCCAACCACCTCACCACTCGGCCGGCCCAACTGATGATTTTTTTTTTTTTTTTTTTTTTGAGGGCAGTGTCACTGGCCCTCATATGTGGGACCCAAACCGGGGCCACTGTCTTCCCAAGTCAGCGCTTAACCACCACGCCACTCAGCCGGCCCCCAACTAATGACTTTTTAAGCTCTCTTTCCCCTTATGGTTGGAAGCCTGTTAACTGATGGCTCTGGGAGGTGGCCTGAGACCTTGGATCGGGGGGATCCTCACCCTGCAGGGTGTGGGGCTCGCATGACCTTGTCTCCCTTTCTTCCCCAGAGTGGCCATGGTTCGTTTCTTCAACTCCTCCAACGTGCTGCAGGGCTTTCAGATGCACACACGTACTCTGCGTCTCTTCCCTCGGCCTGTGGTAGCTTTTCAGGCTGGTTCCTTTCTAGCCTCACGTCCCCGGCAGACTCCTTTTGCTGAGAAATTGGCCAGGACTCAGGCTGTGGAGTACTTTGGAGAATGGATCCTTAACCCCACGAACTATGCCTTTCAGCGAATCCACAACAGTGAGTCCCCTCCTCTCTGCTCTGCTCCGCCTCGGGCCTTGGTTCTCCTGATGGCTCTTCCCTTCTCTTCCCTTCTCTTCCCTCTTTCTCATCTCTGGCCTCCCCTTCCAGTCTTATTTTGCTTTAGCCTTTTTCCTACCTTTCTTTTCAGTTTTGCTTGCTTTTCCCCCCTTGTTGCTAACTCTGTTCTTCTTCCTCTTTGGGTAGACATGTTTGATCCGGCCCTGATTGGTGACAAGCCAAAGTGGTATGCCCATCAGCTGCAGCCCATCCATTATCGCGTCTATGATAGCAATTCCCAGCTGGCTGAGGCGCTGAGTGTGCCACCAGAGCGTGACTCTGATTCTGACCCTACTGATGACAGGTGAGCAGTCCCGTGTGGCAGCAAAACAGCTTTTTAAGGTAAAGAGGCTGTCACTAGCATTTATGTAGCACAAAGACAAAACCTCCTAGGAGTTAGACATCAGCATGGGAAGCCTTGGATTACATTTGGTTGATAGTTTTGTGCTAGCTTTCCTTTATATTCTTCCCTGGCCTTGAGTTAGGGGTGATCCTCTATTTTTTTTAAGGCTGATGGTTGATTCTTTCCCCCACCCCTTCTTTACGTTTTATTTTTATTTGTGTGCTCTTCACTCTGCAGTGGCAGTGATAGTATGGATTACGATGACTCAAGCTCTTCTTACTCCTCCCTCGGTGACTTTGTTAGTGAAATGATGAAATGTGACATCAATGGTGACACGCCTAGTAAGTGTCCTTGAGGGAACGGGCCAGCTCTGAGCAGGGGTTGGGGTCCTGGGATGGTGTGGTCTGTACCTGCCACCCTTGGGTTTTGGCAGACGTCGATCCTCTGACACATGCGGCCCTGGGAGATGCCAGTGAGGTGAAGATTGACGAGCCCCAGAACCAGAAGGAAGCAGGGGAACCTGGCCCAGACAGCGAGAACTCTCAGGAAAACCCCCCACTGCGCTCTAGCTCCAGCACCACCGCCAGCAGCAGCCCCAGCACCGTCATCCATGGAGCCAGTTCCGTACGTGAGGACTTGGAGGGGTGGATATGTGACAACTGCTGCGATGTGGGCCTCACTGCTGTTAGGAAAGCCAGGATGGACCTGTGAACTTAATTTGCTTCTTCACAATCTTCCTGTCTTCCATTCCATAGGTCCTATAGCATAGAGCCTAGGAGAGACAGTTTTGACCCCAGAAGGAGGTCAGTGGTCTTTGTTCAGGGCATAGCTAAGATCCCCCTTGCATAGTTTGTGAGAACAGAGTGAGGATAGTCACAGAGACCTTTTCTCACACATTCCTTAGGCTAGGAATCTGACTGGTCTGGCTCGGCCCTGTCAAACTGAGAATGTGGGAAGGCATCACTGGGCACCAGGTGACTACTTTTCATTTAATATGGCCCTTAGGAACCTGCTGACTCAACGGAGATGGATGATAAGGCAACAGCAGGCATCTCCAGGCCCCTCCCTCCCATGCCCCCCAGCATTGGCACACCGAGCGTGGACACGCGTCAGACAGAAATTGGAGAGGGGTCAGTGCGCCGGCGAACCTATGACAATCCATACTTCGAGCCCCAATATGGCTTTCCCCCTGAGGAAGATGATGATGAGCAGGGGGAAAGTTATACTCCCCGATTCAGCCAACATGTCAATGGCAATCGGTGAGAGCCTGGGGATTCCTTCTAGATGGGTGACGGAAGGACCTCACTACATGGACCCTGGGCGAGGGTTCATCAGCAAGTCTGAATGCTCTTGTGGTCCTGCCTCCCCCAGAGGGTGGCTTTGATGTCGGCATTTAGGAATTGCGGGACGGGAACGGTGACTGCAGTGTAGCGTCAGGCCCCCATGCCCAAGGTTAGGTTCCCCTGCTGGGGGCTCATAGGTGCCACTGTGCGTTCAAGGGCTCAAAAGCTGCTGCGGCCCAACAGCTTGAAACTGGCCAGCGATTCAGATGCAGAGTCAGACTCTCGAGCGAGCTCTCCCACCTCCACCGTCTCCAACAACAGCACCGAGGGCTTCGGGGGCATCATGTCCTTTGCCAGTAAGTGCTTTCGTCTGTCTCATGCCTCTGCCCCACTCTCTCCAGTAGGGCCTGCCCACAGCAGATGCCACTTAGAACTTCCGGTCTAGGGCTAGCATTACCAAGCTCCATTCGGGTCGTTTGGGTGATACTGAATAAAGTATGTTCAGGGGTCAGTAAAGAACAGGGACAGATTAATCATCATGTTTACGCCTCGAGGTTTCAGTGTGTTTCAGGTAAGATAGCTGGTCAGTTGAAAAATAATTATGTTAAGAGTCCTACACTTGTATGTATATTTTGTGGGAATATTTTGGTCAGATTTGATTTGGGTATACATCTGATACCATCTTTGTCTGATGAAGGACTTTTTCATGAACATGCTTTGAAATCTATATGAGGTTGACTTTTGTTCATAGAGAATATTTCCAGAAATGAGGGATGGTGTCAGTTAAAGATTGAAGACAGACTAGGGACCAGGGAAAAGCAACATAGATGATTGTGAGTGTGAGTTTTTTCAGAAGCTCAGCTGGGGCCTGGGGGTGTGGGGGGAGGGTCAGACCAGAAGCCCATTAACTTCTGGCTTTCAGGCCAGATCAGCAGCAGATGAGAGACTTGGATATTATCAGGGGAGGTAGCCAGAAAAGATGTTAGTGGGTTTTGAGCAATCTTGGCAGTGGCCCTTTTGTTTGCCTTAAGTTAGACTTGGTCTTTTCTAAGATAGATGAGAGGCACTGGGATTGTTTGAAAAGGAGGGAGGTGAAAAGGATGATACAGTCATCGAAGTATAATGCCTTGATTCTTTATCTCCCTAACTCATTGCTCTCACACCCTCCCCTTGATAGGCAGCCTGTATCGGAACCACAGTACGAGCTTCAGCCTTTCAAACCTCACACTGCCCACCAAAGGTGCTCGGGACAAGGCCACGCCCTTTCCCAGTCTGAAAGGTACCTCCAGCCCTCCTTTTGCCAAGCCAGGATTCGCTGAGAAATGTTTCAGACCTATGGGTGCTTGTCCGGAGCCCTGTGTATGATGAATCTTCTGATCTGGTCATTGCCCCTCATATTGCTTCTCATGGCGTTCCCTGCACATCGTGGGCTCTTGCTGGATTTCAGATGAAAACTGCCTGTAGTTAAAGAGAAGGCTGTGTTACATTTAGGATCGTGGCAATTGTGGGGTTACTGCTGCTTCCAGGGGGACCTTTGTGAGAGGTCCATAATGAACATAAGGACCTTCTGGTGTCACCAGTTATCGGCCAGGTTCCTACTGCATGAGCTGAGGACAAACTCTGTCCCATGGAGTTGGCCCACTGGGATGGTTGTGAGAGGCTGGCAGTGTTTAGAGTCAAGAAGCCTTTTACTTTGGTTTCATGTCAACTTAGGGCCTGTGAGCGAGCCAGATGACGTTGGTTGGCTTCTAGGAGCAGTTGAGACCTTATTTGATTTTCATTAGTGATCTCTGATAGTTTGAGGGGCTGTTCTGAATGGACTCTGACTTGTGTTTGTTTCCCCTGGATATTGAGCTGAAATTTTTAATCACAGTAGAAAGCACAGTGAGAAGCAGCTCCATGTATTCTATATTTTAACTTACTTTTCTTCCCAGTGATTAAAAATGTCTGGAATCTAAGGACTGGTTTTTTTGGCGGGAGGTTGGAGGGATAAGGGGGATGGACATAAGATAGAAGAGCAGGAGGACATCCGAGCTAGTGGAGCAGGGAGCTGATGAGCATTGGAGAGGGAATCCACACATGGCTCGGTAGGTTAGGGATGGCAAGGCGTAAGTGTCACTGGTGTTCGTTCAATACAGTCGCAGAGAACAGTTGAAAGGCTTTCATTGCATGCTGACGCTTCACTTCATTTGCTGCACTCGTCACTCCCATCCACCTCCCATCCTCACACCTCCACCCCACTCCCATGACAGCATCTGCAAGATGGGTCTCTTCCTTCTGCATACCCGCAGGCCCTCTGGACCCCTATGCTAGATGTTTCATGAAGACCAGTGGTCCCTCTTTCTTGCATGTGCCTGTTTAGTAGTACCTGATGGCTCCTGTGTCATTTACCCTGACCCTGGCTTTGAGAGGCCATAGTCTTAAGGATGGTCTTTGGTTATCTCCTAGTCACTGGGCTTCCAGCTCTGAGGTGCCTAAGAACCAAGGTTACGTGCACTAAGCTTTGGGAGAAGGCTCCGATGACCTGACTTACAGCTCCACTGAGGGGTACAGGGGTTGTGGTATCGTGGTACACCTACTAATTGTGTATTTTGTGTCCCAGTATTTGGGCTAAATACTCTAATGGAGATTGTTACTGAAGCCGGCCCCGGGAGTGGTGAAGGTGGGTCTTGCCCTTGAGCTGTGCATGATCTTTTTCTCCCTAGCATCTTCTGTGCCTGCCTGCGGGCAAGCAGCATCACATGAGCGACCTGCCTTGCCCGTCCCCCTGTGACGCCCATGCTTGCCCATGGGGCGTGCTGCCGGTGCATGTGGAGTGGCCTGAATCTCCATCCCCACTTCTTCCACATTGCCATGGCTTGTTTCCACCTTTGTGTGATGCCCCGGTGCCACCCTCACCCAACCTCTGGGAAATGGGTGTGGGACCTGGCAGCCTAGGGCTGTGCTGACACGAGCTACTGGGCTGCAATAGTGATGCCTCTCATCCCTGCCTTCCCGGCCACAGGAAACAGGAGGGCCTTGGTGGACCAGAAGTCATCTGTCATTAAACACAGCCCAACCGTGAAGAGAGAGCCTCCATCACCCCAGGGCCGATCCAGCAATTCTAGGTAACAAATGGCGGAGCTGTTTTAAAAGTTCTTGGATAGAGGTAGTGGTTCCTGCACCAAACTTTATGGATGCTCAAGAGTGGGACAGAAGCTTAGCTGGGTAGATGAAATCAGCGCTTGCCAGCATTTCCCATCCTGACTCAATCCCTGTGCAGCAGTCACAGTGTTGAGGCAAGTGAGGCAGCCATGGTGGGTAGTCGGACAAACCAGTCTACCTGGAGTGGGGGGAGGCAGTGAACCGGGACATTCAGAGGCTCAGCTTTGTGTTTTGCCCCTGGAGGCAGACACCTTATCTGGTGAAAGGGCGGGGGGTGCTCTGCAAAAGAGCTGGTGACCACAGGAATGGTCTGTGGAACCCACAGTGAGAACCAGCAGTTCCTGAAGGAGGTGGTGCACAGCGTGCTGGACGGCCAGGGGGTAGGCTGGCTCAACATGAAAAAGGTGCGACGGCTGCTGGAGAGCGAGCAGCTGCGAGTCTTCGTCCTGAGCAAGCTGAACCGCACAGTGCAGTCGGAGGACGATGCCCGGCAGGATGTCATCCCAGACGTGGTCAGTGTTTGGGCACGGGACGTGGAATCAGCCGGGAAGAGGGACGCGGACACCAAAGGCAGCATTGCCAGCTCTGGCCCCTGGGTTATTTTGCAGGAGATCAGCCGAAAGGTGTACAAAGGAATGTTAGACCTGCTCAAGTGCACGGTGCTCAGTCTGGAGCAGTCCTATGCCCACGCAGGTTTGGGTGGCATGGCCAGCATCTTCGGGCTTCTGGAGATCGCTCAGACCCACTATTACAGCAAAGGTAGGTGTCGTACCAGCTGGGCAGTGTGCCGTCCACCACTCTCCCACTTGTCTCTGAAGAAAATGAACTTGTCCCCTGGACAAATTTCCCAGAGCCCAGCTACTTCCTATCAGGCTTTGGGACTTCATTTTCTAGTGCCTGTTTATATGTAGTGGGTATTTTTCTGCCATTTTCTTCCATTCCACCTCCTCCTGTGTCCTTGCCTCTCCCTCTTCATTTCTATCCCTTGATTCTCGCTCAGTATCCCTTTTGACCTCTTACCATATATTCGATTTTTTCCTCAGAACCAGACAAGCGGAAGAGAAGTCCAACAGAGAGCGTAAATACACCGGTTGGCAAGGATCTTGGCCTGGCAGGGCGGGGGGACCCAAAGGCGATGGCACAGCTGAGAGTTCCTCAGCTGGGACCTCGGGCACCAAGTGCTACAGGAAAGGGTCCCAAGGAGCTGGACACCAGAAGTTTAAAGGAAGAGAATTTTGTAGCATCTGTTGGTAGGTATCACTGTGTTTGGAGTGGGGAGGGGTTCTGGCTTCTTTAATGTCCCTCCCGCCTTTCAATTCATCCAGAATCCTGCCTTTCTCTTTCCCATGCTTTGCTTTCCTGAGGGAGATAGACCTGTGTCCATTTCGGATGGTACTTCTTTACGCTTCTCTATCCCTTATGCTTCGTTTACAGCCACCTCCACCTACATCTTAACATGGAAGTTTTACTTAGAGGGCCCAGTGAGGCTTAGTGCAGGGAGTCTGAGCTGTACTCCTGGTCCATCTTTTTATTTACATCTGGATTTCTTCACATGGTGGAGAGATCATGTGAGCTCCTGGAAGTGATAAGGAAGTTTATAGATGCATCTTTGGGCTACAAAATTATGGCACCTGGGTCTCTAAAGCCAGTTTTCCCCCAACCAGCCATTACGCTGCCCTCACGTTTGCTCCTTAGGGCTGTGTCTGGCAATCCCATTTTCCTTGGTTCTGGACCTCAATCTATAGATTCTGAGTCAGCTGTTCTTTAAACCTTTCCTTATTGAACTTGATTAAGAGCTTATTTACATTTGGTGTTTCTCCATTCCCACTAAGGCAGAGCCTAGTGAGCTCTCTGGGTGTCACCTCTGTTTGACTCACTCCCTACTTGACCTTGAGTCATCTAGGTTGTGTCTTTCTGTTTCTGGTTTTAGGGCCCTGGGCAATATGCTTCTAACTGATGTCTCTTTGCCACAACCATTAGCAGTTGCCTTATGTTCCCATAAATGATAGTGAGGAACCAGTTTCCTTTTTAGGGGAGCTACTCTAGCCAGCAAAATACTGTTTTTGAGGCAATCAATCATGCCTTTCTCCTGCCTCATATGACGTTCTATGAAATGTATTGACCTGCCCCAACTAGGAATGCTATTTGAGGCAAATCACTTTCCCTCTCAGGGTCTCTGTCTCCTCATCTGGAAAACGAGGAGATTGGACTGAGTGGACTCTAAAGTTCCTCCAGGAAAAGAATTGCCATGATCGCTGTTCTCTTTTCTTTACCTTTACTAAGATGCTATTCTTGACCATGTAATGTTCTCTGTTACCTCTACCGGATTTCCAGATGACTGGCTAAGAATGGGTCTCTTGTTAGGACAGGCACTGATTCTGAGGGTGAGTTGGGTTTTTTGGTTGCAGCAAGGAGGAATGCCAACTGTCTGCATGGGTGGCCTCTGTCTGATCCAGTGAATCAAACAGATTTGTGCTTGTGCTTCAGAAAACCCTTGGGCTGCGTGAGGGTCATCTCTCTTATCTGGAATCTTTAAAAATTGCAATTGCCCAGCTCGTTTGGCAGAGAGCGTGGTATGGTGGAGGCTTAAACTGATCCCAAGTTACATGATGTTGAACGAGTGCTCAGCCTCCTGTGATCAGCTTCCTCCTGCCAAGAGGAACTTGGAGCTCTAACATTCTGTAGGGTTTTTACTGCCACATTGAGGGTAGTTAGGAATTTGGAGTCTTTAATTCATGAGTTGGGATGAAGGCGTTAGATCTCTTGATTTTTAGTCCCCCAAAATGAAGATCTCTTTTTCTCTGTATCTCTTGAGTTATATAATCTTATGCCTGAAACTGAATCAACTTGGGTGGTGGGTTTCCATTGCATCTGTCTGACCAGCCTCTGACTCTCTCTGTCTTTCTCTCCTGCTTACATTGCATCTGGGGTAGAATTGTGGAACAAGCACCAGGAAGTGAAAAAGCAAAAAGCTATGGAAAAACAGAGTAAGGAACAAATGCCCCTTCCTATTCCCAAGTCTCCCATACCTGCCAACTCCCCAGGCCCAGTTGGGGCAGACTCCCTTTGTCAGCCCCACCCCAAATTTGCTCTAGGAGGGTATTTGCAGTGAAAGCAGGTAGGTGGTATGTGACTTATAGGTATGTGGCTTGTAGGCTGCTTCTTTGCCCCTCCCCTCATAGCAATCAGGCTGTAACCAAGGCGTCCGCTGAGTAAAGCCTCTTAGAACCTGGCTCTCTGTTGCTTCAGATGTGGTGGGGAGAACGTTTGCCTATTTCAGTGTCCCTCATTGGCTGATACGTCCCTCACCCACTAGAAGGCCTGTGGGCACAGTTGGCAGAGATGGTTGCTGTCCCTCCATGTTGAGTCTGTAGCTTCCCAACTCTCTCTGGTGGCTTGCCCAGACACGCTTTCTTGCTTTCTGCCATTCTGTCCTTCTGCCATATCATTGTGGGTGGGTGGGGAAAAGGGGGCGGGGTTTATCTCAAATGTGGAAATGGTAGGTTTAGGGGTAAGTAGTGTCCATGGAAACAGCTGATGTTTCTCTGTTTCGTTGGGCCCTTTTAGACACATTTGTTTGGAAAGCACTGAGTGACCTGGTAACCCTAAAATAGTTTCAGGTACCAGTGAAGCTCTGAGTGCAGTGGAATGTGGTTAGACATTTGTGGAGCTTTTCTGTTTTAGGATGATGTGCTCAGAATTTTCTCAGTTTGATAAGATGACTGTATAACCCCTTGAGACCAGGCCAAAGTTTCCCTGCTTGGTTCTTAAGGCATCTGGGGACGACTTCTTCCAGTGGGTTCTGGGGTGAAGGGCAGTCCCTGGAAAGGCGGCTAGGACTTGCTGACCAGGTCTGGGACCAGGCTGTGCCGCTCTCCCACTCCCTTCACCAGCCTGCCCCTAGCCTTTGCGTGCTGCTGGGTAACAGATGCCTTTCCCTCTCAGGGTCTGAAGTAATCAAACCTGTCTCCGACCTTGGTGAGACAGAGGAGAAAAAGTCCCAGATCAGCACAGAGAGTGGTGTGAGCCTGACGTCTGGCTCCCAGGTTTGTGACAACCTTGTTGAGAATTGCGAGCATTAAATGTACTATCTCAGAATACTTTTTTTTTAAGTTAAAAAACAAAACAAAACAAGAAACCTTGAAACAACATAATATCCCATATTAAGGGGATAATGAAATAACTATGATATGTCCATGTAGTACAATAGTAGTATCCATTAACAACTATATTTTAAAAAATTTGGTGACATGGGAAAATGTTGACAAAGCTATATACAGTATGATTCCAACTTTATTTTTTAAATGGATATAGAAAAGACTAAAAGGAAATATACTAAAGACTTAACAGTGATTAATGTAGGTGGTCAGTTTATGACTTATTTTTATTTCTTTATTCGGTCATGTATTTTCTAAGTTAGCATGTATTTCTTTAGTGTTTATTATTTTTCTCATTATGTAAGTCATATATATTTCATATTCAGGAAAAAAATGAATTTCTCATGACCTGTCTAGAGATGATTATAGAAGGATGGGGCTGGGGAGAAGGGAGAAGATACAGCATTTCTTAGGGAAACTGAGAGTAGATTGGGCACCGCCCCTAATGTTTCTGAGTCCCTGTGTTTTGTTTCAGAGGACTGATGCAGACTCTGTCATTGGTGTGAGTCCACCTGTTATGATCCGAAGCTCAAGTCAGGATTCTGAAGTTAGCACCGTGGTAGGGGAACACCACACTGGCATCTTGGTGGGTGGGGCTTGGGTTCCTCTTTGGAAAAGGGGGCTGCTTTCTCCTTTGGTGGCTATGCTTAGTCTCAGGTCACCTTGGTTCTTATGGTGGAGATGTGTACCTGTCATAAGTCTTTGTACACGGGATCAGACCCTGAGATTTCACCCAGGGCTTCTCATCATCATGTAAAGAAGGTACTTCCAGCGGCTGCCTGGCACACCTTTGAAATTGGACATGTTTTTATGGCAGCAGAGAGCTCTAACAGTTTGGCATTCCTGGGGCCCTTCCCTGGGGAATATCCCTTACTTCCTGTTCTCCTTTCCAGGTGAGTAATAGTTCTGGAGAGACCCTTGGAGCAGACAGTGACTTGAGCAGCAATGCAGGTGATGGACCAGGTGGCGAGGGAAGCACCCATTTGACAAGCTTTCGGGGTACTTTGTCTGATAGTGAAATTGAGACCAACTCTGCCACCAGCGCCATCTTTGTAAGCTTTATTTACTAACAAAAGGAGAGCATTTCTTTATGGGGTAAAAAAAGCATGAAAAATTAGGAGACAATGAGAAGGAAAAGAGGAAGTAAGGAATGAATATCCTCATATATTTGGGTTTAACGAAAATGTTTCTTCAGGCTTTTTAAGAGTCATTTGACTCCATGATCTGGGACTTTTAGAACCTTCTCATGAATCTTTGATGAGTTAGGCTCCCACCCAGTCAGATAACGGCCTTGACTCCTATGTAGCAGTAACCCCGTGTTTAAGATAGGCAAAGTGATACCTTCATGGCAATGTGAGGGCAATTCTAGCTCTCACTTAGTACCAGTCTGTCTATTTCTATGGACTAGTCTAGTTTTATCCTGGTTATCACTGTGTTTATAAGCACCTTAAAATAGCATTTCACTTTAGTATATTCTTAACAGTTATTTGAAGTTTTCCTTCATTAATAAGTATTTATTAAGCGATTTACTGAATGCGAGATTCTGTACTAAAGACGTAGGAATAAATAAGAAGTTTGTGATTCAGTGTGTTGCTATGACTAGCCTCTTCTGACAGGTGATAGGAGCAAAGCCCGAGGTTAAGAAGAACTTGCCCTAGGTCACAGCATAAGTCAGTGATCAGCTGAAGTGAAATTAACTGGTTTTAGTCCTTGCCTTTCTGCATGCTGCCCTTCAGTCTATACATGCCGTTTTGGGCAGGAGTGTTAAGCGCTCTGATAGGCTTGCCCCACTTCATTAGACAGTTGAGAATGGATATTCTCTATAGGATCTCACAGGTCCTTCTCTTTGGTCTGTGGGGAGAATAGAAGATGAATTTTAAATGAAACTCATTATTTCACATGATTATTTTCCCACCCCCAGGGTCCCCTAATACAGCAGAGGACATCCCAGAGTAAGCGTAGGGAATAGAAGCTAGAGCCAGCAGAGCTATTGAAATGAAGTTAAGGGACCTTAACTCTCCATGAGTCTAAACAGACCTTTTTTTTTTTTTTTTTTTTTTTTTTAGCTGAGCCATCCTGCTACCTGTTGGCAGCTCAGCAGCTGCTCAGCTCGGGCTGGGCATCGAACTGCTGTTGCTCAGAGCTCAGCTCACACTCTTGAGCAAGCTCTTAAACAACTGAGCCACTTGGCCGGCCCCTTTTTCTTGCCTTTTTTTTTTTTTTTAAAACAGACCTTTTTAATAAGAATATTTTAAATCCTGCTAGTGTGTTTCCATTCTGGAAGTTAAGATAGATGTGATGGAGGAGCAGTCTTATAAGAAGCCACTCAACTGTGTGCTGTCTTTCCTGGGACAAGTTCTTACTTGTCCTGTGCTGGTGGGCAAGGGCTCTGGACAGTTGAGTTTGCTGAGAGCAGTTACCTCAATTTTTGGGCTCAAAAAAGGCTGTTAGCAGGAAATATATTATATTCAGTCATAATGATCCATTGAACAAAGAATTGAGCTATGCACCAGGAGACTGGCATTTAGACACACTAATTAGGTATTGCCTAATAACGTTTGATGAGTTGCTTCTCTGCTTATGCTATTGTGTGTTTTGTGAAATGGGTGTGGTACTTACCTCTTACCCAGTTGAAAACCTTTTTTGAATGAATAGAAAGCCTAATATTGCAGAAGTGGCAGGTAATGTTACTGATATTTCTAAGGAGCAGATATTTCTAAGAGATGGTAGGAAAGAGGAAATTCACATTTATAAAATACCAACCCTGTGCTAGGCACTATTAAGTGCTTTATATGCGTTTTCTAATTTAATACCTGTAATAGTTATGTGAGGTAGGTATTATAATCTGCCTTTTTTCAGGTGGAAAATGAGACAGAGAAGCTAAGTTTCATGCCTAAGATCACACAGCTAGTAAGAGACAGGGCTGTGAACATAGGTCAGTGTGACTTCAAACCCAGTATTCTTTCTATGGCATCATCCTGCTACAAAGAATTTGCCTTTTTGTTTGTTGTTTGTAAGAGCGAAGAGTATTATAGAAACCGAAAGTAAAGATAAGTCAAAATGAAAACTTGATTACTTGTTTTAGGAGGCAGTAACAAAATAAGATTATCAGGTTGAGTTCTGGTCAACAAAGTAGCAAAAGCAGGGCTACTGGAGTATATGCTGCTAGTGAGGATGGTTGGTGTATGAGCCTCTTAATGAGCTGTTTGATTTACTTTGCCCCTATTCATTGGGACCTTGGGCGGCTGACCTGTCTATCACTTCCTCTTATAGGGGAAAGCCCACAGCTTGAAGCCCAGCGTAAAGGAGAAGCTGGTGGGCAGCCCAGTACGCTCTTCCGAAGATGTAAGCCAGCGAGTCTATCTCTACGAGGGACTCCTAGGTGAGAAGCAGACCCGGAAGGTCCCTTGCACTGGACTCAGACATGGAAGAGGGTAGCAGTGAACAAACAGCTGCTTGACTTTTTGCTGATGTCAGTGCTGATATTAGAGGGCACTTTTACATCTGAAGCAGGCGACTTGCTGGGTCTAGAAAAAGCAGTGGGTGAAAACTAGAAGAGACTGGATTTTGGTATTAATCAACAGCTTCTGTCTGTCTGTCTTCCTTTCTTTCCTTTCTTGCTACCATGGTCCTTCCTGCTCGCAAATTGGCAGGAAGGGACAAAGGATCGATGTGGGACCAGTTAGAGGATGCTGCTATGGAGACCTTTTCTATAAGTAACGACCTTTCTTTGTGTGCTGTGTTCATCCCTCCTCCTTGGGAGGGATTGGGCCTCACCTGGAGGCAGCCGGGGCTGGTGGCAGGATGTTAGATCTGGGGTCGAGAGGCTCAGGTTTCCTTTGTCTTGGAATTTGTAATGACTCCCTTTTATCTGGAGTTTACTCAATTTTGGTTTGGCAGCTATATTCTTTGTATGTTATATACGCCCCTTAAAAACTCTTCTATACAGGCAAAGAGCGTTCTACTTTATGGGACCAAATGCAGTTCTGGGAAGATGCGTTCTTAGATGCCGTGATGTTGGAGAGAGAAGGAATGGGTATGGACCAAGGTCCCCAGGAAATGATAGACAGGTATGAGGCTGAGGAAATCCTTGAGTAAAGGCACAGTCAGCCTTTTCCCAGTTAGTTCCTGGTCTCCCACCTGAGTGCTGACTTGTTGCTGGTCTCCTGCGTAGGTACCTGTCTCTGGGAGAACATGACCGGAAGCGCCTAGAGGATGATGAAGACCGTTTGCTGGCCACGCTGTTGCACAATCTGGTCTCCTACATGCTCCTGATGAAGGTAAGGTCAATTTTGTATATGCCTAGCTGCTGGTGGTGCTGGAAGGGCAAGGCTTGTTCCTGTCACCTAAATTCTGGGGCAGTTGGGAAGCTATCAGAGCATCTTACGAGGGCTCTCTTTCTGATTGCAAGTCTGAGGCCTCTGTGCAGCTCACACACGATCCATTCATCTGAAGCTGCCAGGCTGTTGTGCTAAGAAATGTTGTAAAGGTGATTAATGATTCCATACCATTTATTTATTTTGAATTTTGAATGGGCTTCCTTTGCTAAGTAATTTTAGCCTGCCAGTAGAGTTCCCCATACAATACAATGAATTCAATTTTTTTTTTTTTTTTTTAGCTGAGCCATCCTGCCTCCTGTTGGCAGCTCAGCTCGGGCTAGGCATTGAACTGCTGTTGCTCAGAGCTCAGCTCGCACTCTTTTTTTTTTTTTTTTTTTTGAGAGCAGTGTCACTGGCCCTCATATGTGGGACCGAACCGGGGCCGCTGGCTTTCCAGGCCAGCGCTTAACCACCGCGCCACTCGGCCAGCCCTCAGCTCGCACTCTTGAGCGAGCTCTTAACCAACTGAGCTACTCGGCCGACCCCTCAATTATTTATTTATTTTTTTTTAAGTAGCAGGTTCTAAAGCCTTAGAAAGGATGCTCAGAATTCACTTTTTACCACTACCCTTTATGATATAGAATTTTCCATACCCATTAAAAAAGTAATGGTAGGTTCTGGTTTGACTTGGTTGTACTTGGTTTTCATAACCTTGGGGAAAAACATGTTACCAAATAGAAGGGTCCTGCTCTGAAAGGGACTTGGTGGGTAGAAGAGAGTTGTCTTGATCATGAGCCCCTGGGTTTCTCCTCCTCCTATTGTCCCAGCCTCTCTAAATGTGAAGGAATTAGTTGATGAAATGCAGAGAATGCCCTACAGACCTCTTGGTTTGTTCCATTTTCTGTTGTGAGGCTCACTCTACTCTCTTGAACTCCAGGGGCACCAGTTAACTCTGGTTGGGAAATGGTGACCTTTAACCTTAGGAAGGTGTCTCGTCTCCAGCTGAATCCACAATGTTGCTTCTCTAAGTCATTGTTTCTCACTTATACTCTGAGGAGCCCCAGAGGTTTTTAGGGCCCCTTTAAGGTTGAATGGTATGGATTGGTTGGGACTAGGGAGGAAATGTCCCCTAGAGCCCCTGTCACTTAAACCAGAACTGCTCTAAGAGCCACTTTTCTGCGGAAGCCACCTAGAGACACAGCTGGTTTTTCCTTCCCAGCCTGTTGGCAGAACACACAGTTGAATGTTTTCTCTCACACTCAGTGATGTGGTCTTAGAATTCCACTTCTCTTAAACAGTGGGGAACTTACTGGGGCATTCCCTCTTACTCAGTTGAGAGGAGAGCAGATCGCTTATTAAGATCCTGTTTTGGCTTTCCAGGTCAATAAGAATGACATCCGGAAGAAAGTGAGACGCCTAATGGGAAAGTCCCATATTGGGCTTGTGTACAGCCAGCAAATCAATGAAGTGCTTGACCAACTGGCAAACCTGGTAAGCACATCTGGGCCATCCCATGGGCTCCCATCCACTGCATTTGTCAGCCTCCCAGGCTTGGGCCTTGTGGCCAATGCAGAGGCTTCCCATGGGCCATTTCTTGGCTGGTATATTTTCACAATCCCCAGTTCTGAAAATAGGGCTATTGCTCTTGCTGAGGCTTTAGCCCTTGTGTTCTGTGATAGGATTCTCTGTACGAACAACTGTCCTCATGCAGCCACTTCAACATGGGGTCTGTGGATCTCTAAGGATCCACCAGGTGAAAACTGTCTTCATAAAAATACTAAAACGTATTTGCTGTTTTCACTGGTTGATGTTTGCCCTAAATGTGCCAAAAGCAATAGTGGGTAAAACCACTGGTGCCTTAACACAGTGAGGACAGTGGTCCCAAACCACATTTGTGGCCGCTGCAGTCCTCACCTCCACGCACTCTCAGCTTAAAAAGACAAAAAAAGCTCAGCTTCACTTACGAATGTCTGTGATGAAGCAGTTAAAATCATTAATATTATTAAACCTGATCCTTGATTATACATTTTTTTTTTTTTAAGATTTTATTGGGGAATTGGGGAAAGAGAATAGTGTTAGGGAATTGGGGAAGGGGAACAGCCAAGTTGCTGTCCTTTTGTTCTTCAGTTTAGTTGTGGAGGACGTTACTTCACTGGCCCATGTTGGTATCATCATTGCGCTCGTCCCGGGTGAGGCAGTCGGTCGCCCGCCATCGGACGGCTGCTCACAGTAGCTCATGGCAGCCCACTGCAGCCCCACTGCAGCCTATGCCATGGACGGCCACTCACGGCAGCCCAGCTCCAGGTTGAGCTGTTCACCATCTTAACTGTAGAGGGCACAATGTCACTGGCCCATGTGGGATCTGAATCCGTGGCCCTGCTGCTCAGAGCTCGTGCTCCCAAGCCAACTCTTAACAAACATGCCACTCGGCCAGCCCGATTATATATCTTTTTATTAGTCTGTGAGAAAGTGAGAAATACACATAAAGCATGCCTGCTGCAAACCAAAATACGATGAAGCCGTTGTGATAGTTGCAAGATGAATTGACAGCATTGCTCAGGGGACATCATTTTTCCTTGGAAGAATGATTAACAAATAATGGTTACTCAGAATTGGGTATTTGGCAGATGTTTGAACTTGAAGCTTCCTGATAGTTAAAGATTTTTCTAATGAGATTGATGATGGTATTAATAAATGTGATTTTTTTTTTTTTACATTGTATAATAACATGTCAACATTTGGAAATGCTGCTGAACTCGGTGAACCAGTATTTTCCAAATGACTAATGTGTGATGTTACAAATTCAAGTATGGGTAAAAGATCACTCAACATGTAAGGCAGACAAATGGATTTTAATGTAACAAAGTACAAAATGTCCACTGATGTTTTCAGATCCCACATTGCAACTAGCTTTAAGAAACTTACTTCTTAAATTTTGGTATAGTATCAAAGAAGAATATGCATATTTATCTGGAAAGGCTACTAAAATACTCTTCTTGTTTACAAGTATTTATCTTTGAGGCCAGATTTCCTCTATATATCTTAACCAAAGCAATATATCAGCAGATTGAATGCAGAAGCAGATCAGCTTTTTTTATTAAGCCAAACATTAAAAAGATCTGCAAAAATATAAAACACTGCCACTCCTCTCATTTTTTGGGGGAGCGGGAGGTGATGAAATATTATTTTATAAAAAATGTTATTTATATTATGTAATGGATTTATTATTAATGAATTGGTAATTAGTTTTAAATGGATTAATAAACATTTAAAATTTTTCAGTTTTATTTCTAGTATGGTAAATATCAACAAATATAACACACATAAACCTAAGCTTTTGAGGTCCTCAGCGATTTTTAAGAAGAATAAGAGTCCCAAGACCAAAAAGTTTGAGAACACATACCTGGGGGCCAGTGGCCAGCAGATCTGTGCTAAGGAAGCTGATATAAATTAATTACTGAATGGGGATTGTTGGCCCAGAGTGCTCACTCTGTGGGAGGGATGTATGGGTGTCCCTAAAAGAGCTCTCTTTCCTCAGAATGGACGTGATCTTTCTATTCGGTCCAGTGGCAGCCGGCACATGAAGAAACAGACGTTTGTGGTACATGCGGGGACAGACACAAATGGAGACATCTTTTTTATGGAGGTAGGTGCTAGTTCGTGCTAGGGTCCTACAGGAACATATGAGAGTCACGAGGAACGTGCAGAACTGATGCCAGAATATTTTTTCATTTATCTCATCTTCATGATTCATTTATCCTTAAATTGTCAGGCTCTTTGCAAAGAAGTTGGTATAATAGATGATGCCCCCGCCTCATTTATTTTATATAATAGGTTACATAGGCACATTGTCCATAAGTCAGAACAACATAAAATGATATACATTGGGAAGCCTTGCTCTCATTTTTATCCCCATCGCCTCACCCCTTCCTCCTGTAAGTAACCACTTTTATTGGTTGCCTTTGTGTCTTCCAGTTTTTTTATGCAAACACAATAAAATATGAACATAATTCTTATTTTTGTTCTTTCTTAGCACATCATATCCATTTCTCTGTACCCTGCTTTTTTTCATTAAATATATCCTGTAGATCTGTATCACTACAAACAGAGCTTTCTCATTTTTTTGTTACAGCTACACAGTATTCCACTGTGTGACTGTACCATATGTATGTACCCTTGGTTTTCTTCCAAATCTGTGCTGTTGCTAATTGTCCTATTATGAGTGAAGCTGAGCCTGCTCATTTCATACATGTGTAGGTTTGTCTTAAGAATTCCCAGAAATGGGATTGCTGGGTCAAAGGGAAAATATCAATATGCAGTTATAATTTTGGTTGACATGACTCCGAAGTATCTCTTAACATATAATAGCCCCCCTCCCACTTTGCCAGTAATTTTGTTGAAGAAATTTGTGAAGTATCTCACATTCTAGATTTTTTGCTGATTGCATCTCCTTGGTATTAGCATGGTTTCTCTATCACTTGGATTTGTTACAAAAAAGTAGTTCAATGTAGAGTTTCGATGAGTTTCCAATTCAGTATTTTGGCAATAATGCTTCGTATAAGTGATACTGTATATTTCCCATTGCCTCATATGGTTGACTCTGTCCTAGTGATCTGTAGGTTCAGACATGGGCAGCCTGAGCTATCCGCTGTAAAGTTCCTAATTTGTCTTCTGATTTTGTGTATGATATTTTTTGCCATGCAGGATTTTTTTTACTTGAATTAATCAGTCATTTCTTTTATTGCTTCTGGATCTTGAGTCATATTCAGAAAAACTCTTCCTTACTCCAGGGTTATAAAGGAAATTGACCGTTTTTCTCTATTTCTGTTTTTAATTCTAAAGTGGATCTCTTCTAGGGCCGGCCAAGTGGCTCAGTTGGTTAAGAGCTTGCTCAAGAGTGCGAGCTCTGAGCAACAGAATTGCTGGTTGGATTCCCGGCCCAAGCTGAGCAGCCACTGAGCTGCCAACAGGTGGCAAGATGGCTCAGCAAAAAAAATAAATAAATA
Organism: Aselliscus stoliczkanus; assembly: GCA_033961575.1. Classification (NCBI taxonomy): domain Eukaryota; kingdom Metazoa; phylum Chordata; class Mammalia; order Chiroptera; family Hipposideridae; genus Aselliscus; species Aselliscus stoliczkanus. Next base: position 123,634,638 of record CM066736.1, read on the forward strand.
AAATAAAAAATAAAATGGATCCCTTTTTAGTAACTGTAGGGACCAGGTACACCATCTATATGTAGTGAAATTAAATACAAGTATTAATACAAGTTTACAAGTATTCTGTTTCCTTTTGGCATAGTTGAATTTGATTTTCACATTCACAGCTTTTTTTTTTTTTTTTTTTTTTGAGGGCAGTGTCACTGGCTCTCATATGTGGGACCCGAACTGGGGCCGCTGGCTTTCCAAGCCAGTGCTTAACCACCGCACCACTCAGCCGGCCCCATTCACAGCTTTTAAAACAGGTGGTTTATGGAACACAGGGCAGGGATTCCGCTCTGGAACAGAAACACACAAGTTGATGTAGCCGAGAAGGGCGTCATTGTCATGTCACCCTGAAGTGTTAGAATTTGGCGAGCTGTCGCTCAGAGCTGAGTGCTAACTTAGGGCCTCTGTGCCACAGTAGCGATGGCAGGTGATCATCGCCCTTTCCTTTTTTCCTTTTAAAAAATAAATCTCTACGGGGCCGGCCGAGTGGCACGGTGATTAAGCGCTGGTTTGGGAAGCCAGCGGCCCAGGTTCGGGTCCCACATATGAGGGCCAGTGACACTGCCCTCAAAAAAATAAATAAATAAATAAATCTCTACGGAAGATGCCCTGAGGCGTAGGACTCACCCTCAGCCCTGTACAGGGGAGCCTCATACAGAGTAGAGTCCCTGGAGTGTGGGATGGGTTGTCAGCTCATAGGTGCCTGTTCCCTGAAGTGCTGCCATGCCCATGGAGTGTACCTCCCTCGCTCTGTCATACCCAGGCTGCTGGGAGGTTGGTTCCGCCTTTCTCAGCATAGCCTGTTGGCTGCACGATCAGTTGGATAGCAATTTGGCAAGACTTAGAAAATCATCTTTGTCACCTTTTTTAAGAAATTAAATGAAGTAACATTGGCTAATGACATTATATAAATTTCAGGACTACAATATAATTTGATATCTGTATACTCGATTGTGTGCTCACCACCCAAAATCTAGCTTCCTTCACTTACCATATATTTGACCCCTTTTACCCAATTCTCCCTGCCCCCGACTGCATTTTTCTTTTTTACAAAAGTGAAACAGAATGTGCTTTAAAAGTTTCAAACCATATAGAAGTAAATAAAAGTAAAAGTTTCCCTATATTCCCTTCCAATGCCATGTCTCAGAGGTAACCACTTAAAGAGTTTGGTGTGAACCCTTTCAGGTTTTAAAATATGCGTATCTGTATAAATAGAGCTTACTTGCATGTAATTTTGTTTTATTAGTGTTTACAAAAGTGGTATCAAACTGCAAATATTGTTGTATAATTTATTTTGTTTTTTCACTTAATATATCGCAGACATCTTTCCATTAGGTGTTATGTAGATGTACCATAATTTATTTGACTAACCCTTCCCACCTGTTTTTTTTTTAAGCCCTGCTTAATTTAATGTCCTTAAACATACATCTTTGCATATTTACATGGAAGTTTCTGTAGGACAGATTCTTAGTGTGAAATTTCTGAATCAAGCTTATATACGTACACATTTACAATTTTGATGGATCCTGCCATATTGCCATCCCAAAGCTTATACCAGTTTACACCTATACCAGCAGCATAGGCTAGCGTGACATATTATTACCATCATCTCTCTAGGCTGGAAATCATGTATTCTCCCAAATACCTGCCCCTCTCCTTTACATGATGTTCTTAAAGGATGATGGAGAGTAGAACAGTGTTCTCCATTTTCCACACGGAGAAAGAAAACCACAGAGTTAGACCAGGGCTAGAACCCGAGTTTCTAATTCTTAGCCACTTTGGCCCTTTTCTTCATAAGGCTTTTAGAACCCCAGTAAACTCTTAGGTAGTCATGCAAAGTTGGTAGTCTTGTGTATTCCTTATTCATTTACCTCATGCATATGGAGCACATATTCAGTAGTAGGCACTGCTGGGTTTGGGGCTACTCTGGTGAATAAGAGAGACAATGGTTTCTGCTGCCCTTACAGGGGAAGTCAGATAATTAAATAAACAGTGTCGTAAAGGATGATGAGCATTGTGAGAGAAGATGTTCAGGACAGGTGTCATGGGAATTACATAGCAGGGGGTCTTCTTGGCTGGTCTAGGAGTCATGGAGGACCCCTCAGAAGTGGCTTTGAGCTTAGACCTGAAGAGTAGGAGTTAATGGCTGGAGTAGGGGAGGGCAAAAGTATTCCAGGGATATTTGAGGCAGAATGGATGGGACTCAGTGGTGTAGTTAGAGGGAAGGAAGGGCCTTGCATGACTCTCACTTCTGGCGTCGGCAGCTGGGTGGATGATCATGCCATTTACTCCACTAGGGGACTTGGGAGGAGGAGATGTTGAGTTGAGATTTGGACACAGTGAGTTTGAGGGGCTGCCTGTGAGACAAGCAGATGGAGGGAGGTCAGGAACTCAGGAAAGCAGGTCTCGTATGGAGAAAGATTTGCATAACAATTATATTTCTTATAGCATAATTATTTTGTTGTTACAGCAGCTAACGCTAGGTACTTTCTTTGTGTCTGGCTTTGTTCTGAGAAGTTTATGCACATTGACTTATTTAATCTTCACAATAACTCCCTGAAGTTACTACTGTCACTCTCCTCATCTTACACGTGAGGAAATGTCGGTGCAGACTAACTTGCTCAAGGTGGTACAGCTAAGGAGGGGGACAGTGGGGATCTAAACCCAGGCAGTCTGGTCTCAGCCCTGTGCTCTTCACCAGTGTGCTGGAAGGCCTCCCGTAATAATTGGAGGCATGGAACACACACCTGCACCTGAGGGAGGATGCTGAACAAGAAAGGATGTGAAGGAGGACTTTGCCTTTTAATTTATATCATCCCATATTGTATAACTTTTTCGCAGTAAGCATTGTTCATATGTCACTTGTGGAATTATTTTTTTACAGGATTTATGTGGAACTAGGGCCAAGCCAGGGTGAGAACTGTGTTGGTTCCATTTTTTCCTCCTTGGTTAACCTGCCATGATCCCCTGCCTTTGTGCTCGTCCACAGAGATGACTCCCAAGGCTGTAGGATGGAGGCATTAGCTGTCCTCTGAGTACTTTAAGTCCAAAACATGTGAGAGGCAATACACATTGACCGAAGTGAGGAGTGAGCCTCTTCCTGCTGACAGGTTCCATTCAATGACTCCCTTTCTTTCAATAAACCTTTTAGTGGACAATATGTCCAGTCGTTTAGTGTCTGTGTGTCCACCTGAGGATGACTGTGGGCATAAGTCAGAGAGGCTGACCCTGAGGGTGCTCCCAGGACCAGCTGTCCCAACAGTGTAGTGTGGCCTGCGAGTCAGAGACTCGACGAGACAGGCACCACTAAACTGCCCTGTGCACTTCTCCAGGTGTGCGATGACTGTGTGGTGCTGCGTAGTAACATCGGGACGGTGTATGAGCGCTGGTGGTATGAGAAGCTCATCAACATGACCTATTGTCCCAAGACCAAGGTGTTGTGCTTGTGGCGTAGAAACGGCTCTGAGACCCAGCTCAACAAATTCTATACTAAGAAGGTACCCAGGAACTCCGGGTTGGGGGTGGGCGCGGAGGCCAAAGGGTTGAGTTTCTGGTAGAGCAGTTAAAATTCCAAAATCTGTGTCTGGAGCCCCCCTTTTGCCTCTGGCTGTTGTGTGGGATGCGTAAAGCTGTGTCTGGGGTCCTGTCATCGGCACAGGCCTTCAGCAGCCATTATGGAGCAGAGGGTGGGGATCTCTGGAAGGCTCGTATGACAGGCAGCTCTCTCCCCCGTGTGTACAGTGTCGGGAGCTGTACTACTGTGTGAAGGATAGCATGGAGCGTGCTGCCGCCCGACAGCAAAGCATCAAACCTGGTGAGACGAGAACAGCTCCCTGAGCGAGTGCCTTCCGTTTGTTTTCATCATATCCTTGTGTGTGTTAGAGGCCTGGCACGAAGTCAGGCTGTGGGATTCCCACCTCCCAGTTAGCTGATAACCTCCTCCCTCACCACAGGACCTGAACTAGGTGGCGAGTTCCCCGTGCAGGACATGAAGACTGGTGAGGGTGGCTTGCTGCAGGTCACCCTAGAAGGGATCAATCTCAAGTTCATGCACAACCAGGTAGGTGCAAGTGGCGGCACAAGGCTTCCTAGCCCTGGGGTTCCATCTGCAATCAGAATCAGTGTCCAGATCCCAGTGCTTTCCCAGTGAGCATGCTAGAGGGCCTCTGAGGCTAGTGGGAGAATTGGAGCAGCTGGACCAGAGAGAGAAATCAGAGAGGAGGGCACAAGGACATTGACAGCCACCTTGAAGGTGCCGCAGGGAGCCTAGGTGGGGGACTGGGAAAGAGAGGGAGCCTTGAGAGCTGGGCTGCCTCCGTCCATTCGACTCAGCACAGTGTGAGTGGGAGCGTCTCACCCAGCCCTTCGCGGTGTCTGCCTTTCCTGTCCCCAGGGTTTGCTTTCGCTTGGTAGTTTTGCTTTGAGAGTCTAGAGCAGCTGATCTTCTTCGCTCGTGTGTGTCTGGTGTACTTGAAGTTTGCGTGTGTGTGTGCGTGTGTGTGTAAGGGGGGCTTGTATCTGTCTTATCTGGAGAGTGTTTGCCGTTTCCTCCTGCTGATTCTTCTTCCTACTCTTTTCCTTCCTCTGAGTGTCGCCGCTCTGTCCCTGCTCCACAGGCCCCACTCCCCTTCTTTTGACTGGGGAACACTTCAGGATACATCTTTCCCTCGTGATTCCACCATAGCAGCTGACTTTTTTTTTCTCTTGGTCTTTTAACACAGTGTTACTTTTCCTCTCAGTGGACATTCCTTAAGCTAATTCCTTTCTGAGGCCAGCGCATCATCCCAGGTCCGTTCCCAGTTCTGACTCTTCATATAAGCACCTTCCCTACCCCTTCCCCGAGGTACTGGTTCTTCTTGAGGCTCTTAGCCAGACCCGAATGTATGAAGCACCACGGGCCCTGGCCAGGCATCAGATACTCGGGGGAGGTGACCCTCTGTACTCGTAGCTTTCTCCCTCCACTTGGCTACTTTAGTTCTCCTTCAGGAGTCTAGCTCGACAGCGTTGGTGTGATGGGAAACAGCTGCCCAGGCTTCTTGGTAGTGTATTTTCCATAGTATATTTACTATTAGTAATGTCAATATTTTGAATAGTACACTTAAGACCTTAGGGTCACTCCAAAGAGGGGTTTCCTTCAGTACTTTTCTGGACCATGAAGGTGCTGACACTTCTTGGGGAGCAGGCTTCTGGCCACATTTTAGTGCTGTGGCCTCCCCCGGTGCCTCACCTTCTGAAGAAGAGATCTTGTTCACACCCAGCTGCCCTCTTGCGGGTCTCACCTCAGTACAGCCCCTGTGGACTGACTCACATCTATTACAAAGCGTGTTCAAGCTGATATGGAGCTTAAGGCTTTGCCCCAGAAGATAGATCCAATGGAGATGGGAAATCAGACCCTACTGACAATGAGATAAGGGCTGTGGGGTCCACCTCCGCCCACATAACAGTCAGTTGGAGTTGAGGAAGCCTGAGACCGTCAGATGGAGTTACGCAGTTGGGGTAACAAAATGGGGAAAGCGTGGTCTTTGGAGTCAGGATGGATTCGGAGCCCAGCTTTATTATTCGTGGGCAAATAAACTCTCTGATCCTCAGAGTCCTCATCTGCAGAGTGAGGTAGCAGTCTGAACTGTGCCACGTAGATGCAAAGATTACAAATAGTGTTTGTAGACCTCCTAGTCGGTGCCCGTAAGTGGTAGCTGTCGTTGTGATCACCTCATGTTTCTTGGGAGGCCTGGGTCCTGTTCCCAGGAAGGTAGCAACTCCTCCACCCCAAGGACAGTCTGAGGGGAGCTTTGCGCCCGTGCCAGCCCTCTGCGCCGGAGGACGATGCATGGAAGGGTAGAGAGCCGAGGGGCTGCGTGGGGGACCCCTGGGGCAGTGTCCTACAAACGCTGCCCTGGACACGGTACAGGCGGGCAGCCCAGGCCAGCAGAGGGGCCTTTGGGTTGGGTGTGACCATTCAAACTAACACCTTCATTTCTCTCCCATGCTTTCTCCTCCGGCCAGGAGCGGAAGGTACATGCCCTTTCTGCTGTCTTCGCTTCTTAGCGCTTTTGAGTCGTGTGTGTGTGTGGATTCCTCTGTCCTCCCTTTGGGAAATAGGTTTTCTGTGTGTGGGTGGGGCTACAGCTTGGGAGAGTGGGCTTTGGGGGGCAATCGGGGAGCCTCTGGGCCTTACCCCACCCTCCCTCCCTCTCTTGCAGGTTTTCATAGAGCTGAATCACATTAAAAAGTGCAATACAGTTCGAGGCGTCTTTGTCCTGGAGGAATTTGGTAATTACATTATTTTGCTCTTAGGTCTGGACTCACATGGCAGTAACTCAAACCTCGGAGCTCCAGAGGAGGGACTAAGGGCAGAGAGCAGAAACTCTGCAGAGAGGTCTGGGGGAGCAGCAGCCACAGGGAAGAAAAGGGGGCCCTGAGACGAGGAAAGGGGGAAAGAAAAGAGAGACAGTGGCAGCAAGGAGGTGGGTCACAGAAGAGCAAGTGGCCTTAGACAGGCTCAGAGTTCAGAGGTGGCACTAAAGAGGCTCATGAGAGGGCCTCCTCCCCCCGCTTGGCCAGCCCGTGGTCGGAACGTTCTGAGGCAGAGCCAACGGGCGAGCCCCAAGCTCTGCTGTGTTCCTGTCACCTGCTGCGACCCTCCTAGTAGCCCAGTGCTCCATCCAGCCACCCTGGTGCCCGCCTAGCCTCTGTGCATGTGGCGGCCCAGACCGACTCACTGTGAGGCGCAGAGAAGCCTAGTGGCTCAGAGGCAGTTGTAGCTGGAGGCCAGGAGCCAGCCTCCCCCCAGCTGAGCACGGACTGTGGTGTAGTGAGTTCTCACCCTGGGGCTTTGAGTTCCTGCTGTGTTTGTGCTTCATTCTTTTGTGCCCCTCATCGCTGCTATGAAAACCTTCGTTCTCCAGCAGGTAAAGTGACCTCGGCTCGGCTCGTGCTGCCTCCCCCCAAGTCCCTGTCTGGGGCCCTGCAGTGGGTGGGGTGGGCTTCCTTCAACCAAACCAGCTGCTCACATGGCCAGTTCCTCTCTTCTCTCTGTCCCCACCCTCTTCCTTCCCAACCTGCCTCCACCGTGTGCTGGCTCACTGGTTCTGAATTTTCTCCCTGTGTGTTCCCTTCTCTCTTCTGCCGGAGAGGTATTTGGGGAAATCTTCCGACTCGGGAGAGGACCGTGGCTTCTTGCTCCACCTTTGATGAGTTTATTCCCTATTAACCCTGAGCCCCCCAAATTCTACCTCCCAGGGTCAGAAGGAGGTGTGGCCCACTCTCCTACCTTTTCTGGCTCCCAGGGGGATGCCACGGCCCTCTGCTCCCATCTCCAGGGGCCAGGATGATGGCTGAGCCCGGGGGGCCTTACTCCTTCCCCTGGCCAAGCAGAATCCCTGCATGGCTGGGTCAGGGGTGACTTAGTCTTGCATTCTGGGCTGTGGACATGTGTGTATTTTGCCTGATGCTCCCTGTCACCTCCCTCCCGGGTGCTGTACTCGCCTGTCTCTTCTGCTCGGTGTGTCTGCTCCAGAGCCGCCCTCCGACGCTCTCCCTCACACAGGCAGGCCTGGGCCTCTCCTGCCACTCAGGGAAGGAAACTTACAAGTCTGGTGGGTTTAGTACCATGCCACTTCTTCATCCAGCCTCAGAACCCTCCGTGTAGGGAACCAGTTTCGGGCTGGTGACAGGGGTGAGTTCTCAGGCATCTCAGCAAAGTGAGCCACAGGCTAGACAACTCCCTTCTCCCAGTCCTAACCTGGGAATACCCCGCTGCACTCCCCGGGGGCCCTGGACAGTAGCAGCGACCAGGCTGGTGAAAGGCCGACCTGCTCCCATGTTAGGGCTCTCGAGGAAGTGGGGAGAGTCACGGCCATCGAGCAAGGAGCCACTGCAGACCTCAGAGGGCGGTGTCCTCTCGTCCTACAGGGGCTGGACAGAAGCTGTCACAGCCTAAGCTCTGCAGCCACTGGGAGAGGCCACTGAGGGGAAGGGGACCCTGGTGCCGGGCGCTGCCGCCTGGGGGAACATGGCACCATTGCTCTTAGTTTTGAACTTTCTGTTTTGTCTCTTGCCCGTCCGGTTTTAGTTCCTGAAATTAAAGAAGTGGTGAGCCACAAGTACAAGACACCAATGGTGAGTGTGCCTGAGCGGGCTCCCTGGGGACCTTTGGACAGCAGTGGGGTGGACCTTCTGAGAGCACAGGGAGAGGGGCAGTGAGGAATGAATGCTTTGAGAGGCGAATTTGGTCTAGATGCTGAAGAGTCAGCTGCAGCTGAAGCCCTGGGGGAGACACGCATCCCCTCCCCCCACCGGCTCTGAGGCCTGGCCTCGGCCCGAGCCCAGTGTCGGGCGGCAGCTTCCGGCCTGGCAGGTCTCCACTTGTGAAGGTGACAGAGACTCAGTGATATTGATCTGCCTGGTTTTCTCTCCCCTCTAGGCTCACGAGATCTGCTACTCTGTGTTGTGTCTCTTCTCGTATGTGGCCGCAGTTCGTAGCAGTGAGGAAGATCTCAGAACCCCACCCCGGCCCATCTCTAGCTGATGGAGGAGGGTTATGGCTGCCCCAGCCCAGGGGACGCCCCTTGCCTCTTGCTGTTCCCATGTGCACGACGCTGCTATGACGAGAAGTGGATGATGCGAGTACGTCCTCTGCCAGCCCTTTGCCGTGGCTTAACTGGTTCCCGGTTATGTGTCCCTCTCTAGTGTGTCAGTATGTCCGTCATCGGGCTGAGCTTGTCTCCTCCAGTCTCCCTCTTCACTCCCAGAGGACCAGCCTCCTGCCCCTCAGGGCTCGAGACAAGGAGAGTGAGTGAGTGAGTGTGTGTGTGTGTGTGTCGGGCCAGTGGCTTCTAAGCACTCTGGGTATAGGCCCGTGCCAGTCCTTGAGATATCTGTGTTGTGGCTCCTTGTCTTTGGCATTACGACCTTGCAGTGCAGGACTCGGGCTCTCCATCCCCTGCGATCCAGCACAGCTGGGCGCCTGGTGCAGTCCCGCTCTGTGGGGAGTGAGGGAAGCCTGAGGCGTGTCTTCCCAGGCAAGGTGTGGGCAGGGAGAGTCCGGGGCAGCAGAATGAGTGGCAGCCTCCCTGCTTCCTTACCCATTTCCTAAGCTGGCAGCTATGGCCCACGGCCTCCACCACTGCGGTGGAGCAGTACAGAGGGGTGCTTTTGCCGAGCAGCGATTTCCCTGTAGTCTGCCCTACCTTAGGCACGAGAGCGGCTGGGGCTAGGAGAGTCCCAGGGACCACTGGCTGCCATGCCCAGGAACCCAGAGGTGTGGGAAAAGGCCAAGTTCAGTGTACGCATCTGTGTCTGCAGGCAGCATCTCCTGACACTGGGTGCCAGAAGGGAGTTGGCAAGAGATGATTGTACATATTTCTGCTCCACATTATTTATAGAAAATGTACAGAAGTGCGAATGTGAAATAAATGTCCTTAATTCCCTTTGGGCTCCTGGCATTAAATGATGCCTCCTCTCAGCCTGACCAGGAAGGCTGACCTTGGACTCCACAGAGACACCTCTGGTCTGAAGGAAGCAGGGAGAAGCAATCAGCCTGTTCCGAGCTCTGGCACGCTGAAGCGCCAGCCTCCCACCCCTCTGGCCCAGCGGGGCCCCTCCAGGCTTCCTGGGCTCCCAGAGACGCTGTGGGAGGGGGCGTCCCTCAGCCCTGTGGCACCTTAGGGCCCACAGAGGGTTGCTGTACTGTGAATCGGCCGCTAGAGGGAGCAGCCGAATTGGCTTTGACACCTGAGCAGAGATGAATTTAGCAGTGAAGGGAAAGCCAAGGCTGGGGTCCCAGCTCCTGTCCGTGACTGGTGTGGCCCGGAGTACTGTGACTCCCCAGAGCCCCCCACAGGCCCTGGATCCCAGACTTGGCCACAAGTGTGTTGGGTTGGGTAGAGCTCTGAGAAGCAACCCTGGGATCAGCCTTCATGGAGTTTTTTTCTATGCCATGGAAAAACCTGGTATTCCCTGTGCAGGACGGACCCTTTACACTCTCTCAGGGCACCTCTGAGACCTGCTGGCTTCCTCCTCCCAAAAGAAACTGATCAGCTTTGGGCTCCCCATGAGGGAAGGGAGAGCAGCGTAGGGCCTGGCCGGCCTCTTTCTGGTTCCCACAGCTTGTGCGGGACAGGATCACTGTCTCCCAGTGGGATACCGGTGTGCATGGGCTTGTTGCCGAGTGGGACCCCAGAGCAGCCCAGTGCAGCTCTTACTCCAAGCCTTACGGGCAGAGAACCACACAGATTCAGCACTGTCCCACGTCTGGGCTGCTGTCACCGTGGGTCGCCAGGACAGACTGCTGAGCACATGAGAGGCAGAGGAGCCCAGGGCTTCTGGCTCTGTTGCTAATACACTTTCCTCCACCACAGCTTCTGTCTCCTCATTTGAAGAGTGTATGCAGTGGGGAAAGACAAGTTCCTTCTAATGTTTTATGAATTTAGGATTCCACTCTGGGCTTTATTTAGCTCTTCTGGGAGACAGAATACCTGCTTTTAGTTTGCTCTGAAGAGACGTGAATTTCCTTGTGCTTTGTGTGAAAACAAGCACGTTGGATGAGCAGAGGCAGCTCTCTGTGACCGCACTGATCTTTTATTGCCCTTATACACAGAAAATATGGCAGGCCAGAAAGAACTGTCCGCAGCCATCATTTCCTGAGCCCACTCAACTTTTTGCCCCAAAGATCTGAGAGCTTCCGATGGGAGCTCCAACGGGTCAGTCTAGAGCATCCCCCGACCCCTGCTCATAACTACACCGCCCAACTGGTGCCTCCCCAGCCCAGCCCCAAGATACACACTTGCGCGCGCACACACACACATCCAACAGCAGGAAGGCAACTCGGCCAGCTTCCTTCCAGGCTCCTGGCATGGGCTGGCATCCGGTTGCACCTGTGACACAGGCTCCCTGTAAGTGAGCTGGACTGAAATCTCGGTAAGAGCCACCTGCAACCCCATTTCCTGATGGCTGCCCCTGGACCGAGGGCCAGGGATCAGCCTCTGATTGGATCAGACCCTCGTCGGGGTGCCCTGGAGTACATTACATACCTGGCCATCCCCGGGGAGCCAGCTGGTCACTGAGGCACTGCAGGACAGAAGGAGGGGGTGCCACTTGTGTGCTGCACCTCCCGTTGCCACGTGTCCCCCCCAGCTGCCTGGAAGGCTGGGACAGCAGCTCTGGAGCCCAGAAGCCAGTACCCGTCCAAACATGGCAGGGTCACTGCTTTTTCAGCCAGAGCAGCCGCTTGGGCCAGGACGGCAGAGCCCCAGCGGGTGCCCTGCCTTCGCCACCCCAGGCCCGGCACCCGGGTTCCTCACCTCGCACCTCCAGGCGGCACTCACACTGGGCCTCGCCTTGTAAGTTGGTGGCCCTGCAGACATAAACGCCCCCGTCAAAGGGGCAGGGCTTTCGGATCTCCAGGGTCAGCACCCCCTGCTTGCTGAACATGCGGAAGCGGGCGTCTTCTCCCAGGTCCAGGCCGTTCTTGAACCAGGAAACCTTGGGCTATGAATCGGGATGGGAGGCAGGGAAACTGTCTCAGGTCGAGAGGGGTCCTGGCAGGAATGTAGGGAGACTGGCATTTGTGGAGCTACTCCAGGGGCTCTCATTGGAGTCCCAAATTGCCCAAGGCTGGGAACAGCACAGCAGCCAACCCTGCTCAACCATGCCGAGGCCCTGCTCAGAGAGGAACCTGGCCCTGATGCCCAGAGGCAGAGGAAACGGACAGGCTGGGGAGAGGACCGCTCGAGGTCGGAGCCTCTGAGCCCTGCCTCCTGGGTCTACCTGGACCTGGGCCCGAAGTTCCCTACCTTGGGGCTACCCCGGACGGCACAGCAGAGGGTAGCATTGTAGCCAGCAATGACGGAGCGGTTCACCAGGGGGTGGGTGAAGCTTGGGGCCTCAGAGAAGTCCAGGGCCTTGTAGTTGGGTGGCTCATATGTGATGCCTGTTGGTAATAGGGCTTTGTACCAGGAGGGCCACACCAGGCCAGGCTCCCTTCCCTGCCCCCACTGCCTCCTTGCTCCAGCTCCCCTGGGGTGGGAGTGAGGGTACAGCACCTGGTCTGGGGATGAAGACGGGCTCCTTGGTGGTGGCGGCTTCGTCACTGGGCCCCACCATGTTATGGCTGAAGACCCGGAAGTAGTAGCCATTGCCAATGATGAGCTCTGACACTACGCAGTGGGTGCGGCGGTAATGCTCCAAGACCGTAAACCACTCCTATGGGTGTGGAGGAAAGGGGGGCGTCTCTGGGGCAGGTCCTACCTCCTGCCAGGGGCCTCTCTTGGGCACCCCAACTGTGGAGGGGACCAGATCGGAGAGGGAGGATGAAAGCAAAGCCTATTCTACAGGCAGGGGAGGGGCGGCAGCTGGGGCCCTGGTCTGCCTGGCCCTAGGGAGGGGGTATGTGGGGAGACCAGGACCCCAGGCTCACCATGGTCTTCTTGTCAGCTTTCTGTACTGTGTAACCCCAGATCTCAGTGTTGCCATCATCTTGGGGTGGCTTCCACTCCAGAGCCACGTTGAAACCCCATGCCTCTGTGACCCGAATATCCTGGGGAGGACTTGGCTTGTCTGTAGGAGATAGACTCAGCTGGACAACCTCCTGATGCTTCCTGAGCAAGGGCAGGGGACACCAGGCTCAAGGGGCCCCATCGCCCGTGCCAGCCTGGACCTGGCTGCCAACTTTTGCAGGGCTCTGGGCATCCCAGAGCAGGGGCCCCAGGACTGGAAGATGTAAAGCTCTGGGGTGAGGGGGTCCTTGGTGCTGGGCCCTGGCAGCCCTGCCCAGGGACAGGAAATGAGCAGTCTCAGAAGGAGGGCCCAGTGCCACGCACCAATGATCTGCAGGACCAGTGTCGCCTTGTCCTCCATGCTCTCAATGCGCAGAGTCACCTGGTAGGTGCCAGAGTGGGCACGGCGAGCGGCCCGGATGAACAGGATGGTGTCTGTGGGGCTGTTTCGGATGCTCACCTCCTCGCCTGCCAGTGGCTGCCCCTCTTTGGTCCAGGTCACCTGAGGCCGGGGCTTGCCCTGTGGGAAGGAACAGTTCACCCCAAGCCTGGCTCTCCCTGAAGGCCGGCCACCACCCCAGCCTCGCACGCCTGGGTGAGTTCTCAGAGTGAGGTCAGCCCTGCGACACATCCGTCTGCTAAGCATGAACAACACGCTGAGGGACAGCGAAGGAGGCCAGCTCTACCTGGAAAGGAATGAGGAGGTTCACGGGCTCCCCGACCCTCTTCAGGATGGTCTGGCGTAGGTGCCTGGGCAGCTGCAGCCGTGGCCGCTCTGTGGGTTCAGAGTGGGTGGCTCAGTGAGGACCCACCACAGCCCAAGGCCTGAGGAGCGCCAAGGCTCCACTCTCTCGAGGCAGGGCCCAGGGAGCTGCAGTGAAGGAAAATGCTTCCTCCCTGGCCCTCCCCTCCTTTAGCTCCCCCTAACCCTAGTCCCAAATGGTTCACAAAGCTCCTGCTTCCACCTACGCCTCACGACACCACTACAAGAGGCAGGATCAGAGAGAGTGAGCAAGTTATTTGAGGTCACACAGGTCAGGATACAAATCTAGGCTTTTGGACCTATGCTGTTTCGACCCCTCTTTCCCCTTTGAGAATCAATCCTTTGTGGGGAATAGAGAAATGGGAAGTGGTTCCCAGATGGGCCAGTGTGGCCCTGAGTGGCCTGGACAGTCTCTATCTGACAGAGCTGAGAGACACAGAACAGAGCTGGAAGACGATGGTATAATGACTTAAACATTTTCCCTGTTCCAGACGGGGGCTGACATGAAAACCAAGAGGTGACTTTCTCTACAGATCTCCCCGGTCTAGGGCACAGATAAAGGCTTAGACCCATCTTGTCCCTGCCCAGTATTTAGCCCCTCGCTCTAGTAGGGTCTCACTGACTATTGCCACCTCTGCTGGCACCCAGGGTCAGGGTGTCAGTGGCAGTTCTTATGACTGCACAAAGGGCACTCACGCAATATCTCCTGCACCGTCACGGGCTCCTTGGTGGTGATGGGCGCTCCAGGCCCTGCCACATTGTGCGCTCGCACCCGGAAAAGCAGCCGGGCCCCTGTGGGCAGGTCCTTCACCAGCATCGATGTGCGCTCTGTCAGTCCCTGAAGGGCGGCCACCCACTCTGAGCCTGAGGGTGGGGGTGGGGAGGCAAGACCATAGGCAGTGTCAACATCGACACCCCACCCAGCTGCCCACCCGCTGGTCGTTGTCTGAGGTCTCCAGACTGGGCCCAGCAGGGTGACAGATGCCTGGCCGGGGGACAGTTCAGAGAAGGGTGCTGGCTGCGGGCCCAGGACTGGGCAGGGGACACTCACTGCCCTCCTGGCAGTACTCCACACTGTAGCCATCCAGGCCTCCTGCTCCCTCACGCTCCGGGGGCCGCCACTTGAGGGTGACAGTGGTGTCCGAGATGTCCTCCACTGCCAGGTGGGTGGGCTCACTGGGGGGGCCTGGGCAGAGGGGAGATCAGAGAGGGGTCTGAGTCACATGGGGGGCTTCCGTTAGGCTGGCTTTCAAACATTTCAGCTCCATTAAGAGACACGTCTCTACGTAATGACGATACCAACATGGGCCAGTGAAGCAACGGCCTCCACAACTAGACTGAAGAACAAAAAGACAGCACCTTGTCTGTTCCCCTTCCCCGATTCCCCAATGTTGTTCCCCTCCCCCAATTCCCCAATAAAAATGTTTAAAAAAAAAAAAAAGAGAGAGAGAGAGACACGTCTCTAGATAGGACTAAAAGCAAAGAATTACAAAAGAAGTCTCTAGGAAAAAATACCAAAAGAACACAAAAGAGCTTAGAAGGAACCAATTCTGTCAGATAACGTGGGAAATACTCTAAGGTAATTTAAGGAAAAACTAGCCTGAAACCTGGGAGTTTCCTGGAGCTGTATAATTCGGTGAGTTGATTAAGAACTGAGCAAACTGGAAGGCAGGCCCTAAAGACAGAGGCCTGGAGCCTTCTCCCCGTGGGCATCCCTTCCTGCCATCTCCCCAAGCTGTGCCCCTCCCTGGGCTGGAGCAGATGCCTGCCTCAGCCTCAGCTGCCCCCCAAGGCTCACACATCCTGGAAGGGACAGTTGTCCTCGAGAAACTGCCATATCTCAGTGTCTGTTCTATGCTCTCAACCCCCATTATACGGTGAGGAAACAGGCTTCAGGGGGAGACGGTGACTCCAGGCGGCCCCCCTGGGGATGAACGGAGCTGGCTCTGCAAGCCAAGCAGCTACTCCTTCCTGGTCCAGTGCCCTTTCCACTCCCTGTCCCTCAGGCTCGCACTGCCCTCACCCTGTCCCACGTGTGACACATTCTGGTTGAAGGGAGTATGGAACAGGGGATAAAGAACATTTATGAAACGCCTGCTGTATGCCAGATGCTCTGTCTGCATTATCTTTTTTCATCCTAACAATAGTTCTATGAAGTAAGCATTGTCATTACTCCCATTTTCATAGATGTAACAAGTGATGACCCAAGGGTCAGAGTCTCAGCTCCACCGCCTACTAGCTGAGTGACCTTGAGCAAGTCATTGAACTGCTTGCAGCCTCCCTTTCTGCATCTGTGAAATTAAGATGATTAAAGGCCAGGGATGCAAATGCCATGTGCAATGGCCGCCTACACAGAGCAGCTGCTATTATGGGATTCCTTGACCCAGGATGGAGTGGGGCGGTGCCACGCCTGGGAGACTCACCGACCGGCATGAAGGGCTGGGAGGCAGGGCTGGGCCTGGACATGCCAATGGCGTTGACTGCATAGACGCGCATCTCGTAAACCACGCCCTCGATCATGCGCCTGGCCTCGTGGCTCAGCTCCCGCAGCAGGTCGAAGTTCAGCCGCATCCAGCGGTAGCTTTTCTTCTTCTTGCGCTCCAGGATGTAGCCTGAGCAAGGGAGGCAGGAGCGTTGGGCAGGGGCCCAGGCACCTGCGCATGCCCTGGCCTCGGCTCTGCGCCGGTGCTCGCCACTCACCGAGGATTGGCTGCCCGCCGTCGTAGGCAGGCGGCTCCCACTGCACCGTGCAGGAGTCCTCGCCCACGTTACTGATCTTGGGAGCCGCAGGGGCGTCCGGTACATCTGGAGGGAGTGGACCCACACATCAGACATGCCGGGCCCGGGTCCAACATTGTGCGTCCCCTCACCACCCCACCCAACAGCTCCAGGCTGCCCCCCACCGCTCCCAGAGCCAAAGCGCTCTTTCTAGAATGCAGTTCTATTCATGTCTCCAGCCTACAATCAAACCTTTATGGGACTCCACTGCCCATAGCCACCCATGCCCTAGTCCCAACCCCCTCAGTGGATCCCAGAGCATGCCCCTCGATGTTTGTTGAGTGACTAAATGAGCGAGTGGACAGGCCTTCCTTGTGGCCCCTCTGCCTTCGCCGCCAGGAAGGCTCGTGGGCCTCACCGATGACTTTGACTGTCAGGTTGACCTGGTCCTCGCCCACAGGGTTCTTCACCGTGACAGTGTAGACGCCCTCGTCTTCCTTCTCTGCCCCCTCCACAGTGAAGATGCTTCGGTCCTTGGTGGTCTCCACTCGGACCCGGCCCTCAGTCTCACACAGCAGCTGGGGGGAGGGGATTTGGGGCAAAGGGCCCAAGTTGAACCACTGGGGCTTCTGCAGCCTTTGAAATGGCCAACATCCCGGAGATGGAAAAGGAGATCAGAGCAGGGTTCATGGAGGACGTGCAGCCTGAGTGAGCACCTTGTTCAGATACCTTTCCTGAACGCTTGCCATGGGCAAGGCACCAGGGCAAGGGTCTCAGACTCTAACCCTTTAGGCAACCACTTAGCCTCTGTGCACATCACTTTCTTTATCTGCCAAATGAGAATAACATGGCCTTCCAGAGCTACTGTGAGGGTCCCACGAAGACTCAGCTGGGTGGAGGAACCAGCAGTGGAAGGAGGAGGGAAAGGTGACCTGAGTGGCAGCTATTCTTACTGAAAAGTGCCAGGGAAACCCACCCCCTAGCTGGGAGGAAGCACAAAGTAACAGACAACTCAGAAAGATGGGAGCCAGGAAGCAACCAGGCAGGAGGGCTGGCTTCCTGGAAACCCTGCCTGGGGCAGCAGCACAACTGGCCAGATGTGGCACCTTCCCGAAAGCCTTGTCCAAGGATCCCACCATCAGCCTCACTCACCTTCTTGTCAAACACCCACTCATCACTGGCACCTGCATCCCCTGGGGCATCGGGGGCTGTCCCAGCAGGGACTTTTTTCCCCTGGGAACAGAGTGAGAAGGAAAGGGGGAAGAGAGCTGACTCAACCTGGAGGGGATCCCTGCCCAGCGGCCCCGCTATCTCTCCTTTGCCCGGCCCCCACCTTCTGCCCACCTTGTTTGCCTCCCTGCCAGATGAGCCCTTGTGCTCCCAGTGGGTGGCCAGCTGTAGGCGTGCACATACGGGGTGGGGTGGGGGTGGGGAGCAGGCCCCAGCACCCATTTTACAGGGAAGTGGAGGATAGATCCACAGTACCTGTGTCATGGTCTTCTGCCAGATCACAGTGGGAGCAGGGTCCCCGGAGATAGGGACATCCAGGCGTAGCTTGTTCCCAGCCACAACCACGATGGTATCTGGTGTGCGGCCCGGGCAGTCCAGGTGGATCTTGGGTGGTTCTGGCGGGGGCGGGGGGGAGATTGTTAAGGTCAGAGAGAGGGAAGGGCCCAAGGCTCACAAAATGGGGGGATACTGGAAGGAGCACATGCCCCTGGTTCTTTTTTGTTTTTGTTTTTTTTTTTTTGTTTTTTGAGGGCAGTGTCACTGGCCCTCATATGTGGGACCCAAACCGGGGCCGCTGGCATCCCAAGCCAGCACTTAACCACCGCACCACTCTGCCGGCCCCACATGCCCCTGTTTTTTGTTTGTTTGTTTTTAATCAGTTTTATTGAAGTATAATTTACACACAATAAGATGTCAAGATTCGAGCATACAGCTTGATGAATTTTGACAAATGTATACACACTGGTGTAATTACCACCCAATCAAGATCTAGAACATTTTGTTACCCCCAGGAAGTTCCTGGGGAGTTTTGTAAACATCAGGTCACCTAGGGTAGCATTTCTCAAACTGTTTTTGGGAAAATATCAATGTCTTGCCAGTAAAATAAGTAAATAAACAAACTCCCAAGGCCAAACAATTTAGGAAAACCCTGAATTAAAGAAAGTTAAGCATGTTTTTTTACTGCAGGATTTTTCAGAGCCTTGACACCTTGCCAGTGTACCTTCTGAATCGGCAAGAGGTAGGGCAAGTATTCAGTGTTTCCCAAACTTATTTCGCCATGGAACCCTTTTAAAATGGAGTATCTTATATTAAGTGAACCCAGTTTGGAAAGCTCTGGTCTAGAACACTCCTCCTCAGCCTGCATTGTTCTCCTGAAGTAAGGATTCTAAAATGCCTGACTCAAGTTTAATTTAAAAGCAAGAGAAATACTTCCAAAAGCAGAAAGGTTTAATAACGAAATCGCACATCTGTGCTGCCATTTGACAGCTCACACACACCATCTCATCTCATCTTTCTTACCACTCTATGGAGGAGGCACTATAAGGATCCCCATCTCAGAGATGAGGAAACTGAGGCCCAGAGAGATTATAATTGGCCCATGGTCCTGAGTGGCAGAGTTAGGGCTGGGTCTCAGGGTGCCTCTCCCAGATCTTTGCTCTTCCCTCTGTCCATGAGTGGACGGGAGACATGGGTGGGTGGGTGTAGAGAGGTGGCACACAGGGGCCCTGAGACTCACCCTGCCTGGGCACGAAGTCAATCTTGACCTCTGCAAGAGAAGGAAGAGCAGGTGGCACCAGGGCAAAGGCAGGGCCCAGCAGCAGGGGTCCCACTCCAACCCGGCCACCAGCTCACCCATGAAGTGGAGCTTGGCAGACAGGTTGCAGGCAAAGCCCTCAGGCACAAAGCTGTAGTCAGCCTCGTCCGCAGGTGTGACGTCATCAATGGTCAATTTGTGGACCCTGCAGGGCAGCGGTGGCTCAGAGGGCTCCACAGGCCACACGCCCGCAGCCTCCCTGGACACTCTAGCCAGGCTCCATCCTAGCTCACTGATGCTCTGGTTGCTTTCTTTGTTTTTGAATTTTGCAGCTTCCTCATGGTTTCAGAGGTTGGCAGTATAGAAGTATCCTCTTGGCTGGGCCCTTGGAAACTGGGCAGGGGCTGGTCTCACTAATCTCCATGACCTTGGGCCTAGCACGGGCCAGCCCAGATGCTCAGGGCATGAGTAAGAGAGTGGGAGAGAGCAAGGGCCCCTGGCCAGAGCCGGCCTCCCCATGGCCTCCTGCCCTGCCCTGGTCACCAGTTGTGGGGAGGAGGCTAGGGGCTCTGAGCCTTGTCTGACTCCCTCACTGCTCCTTCTCAGCCTCTGATGGATTCTCCCTCTGTGTGCCTTCTGTCTCTCCATTGCTTTCTGTCTGTCTCTGTTTCTCTTTATATATCCCTCTTTCTTTCTTCCTATGTCAGTGTCTGTCCTGTCTGTGTGTCAGTCTCTTTTTGTCCATCTCTGGCCAGTTCTCTCTCTCTCTCTCTCTCTCTCTCTCTCTCTGTCTTTTTCTGCTTCTCCCTGTCTCTCTATCTGCGCCTCTGTCTCTTTCTGTGTGTGTGTCTGTCTCTCTGCTTGTCTTACTCCTTGCCTGTGCCATCGCCTGCCGTCCTCTGCACTGGGGCCAAGCCCCGCACACTCACCGCCCGATGTGGGACACCTTTATTCGGCTGTCGGGCACCAGCTCCTTTCCGTTCTTCAGCCACACGCCCTTCACATTCTCATCTGACACCTCACACTTGAACACGGCCTGGTCCTTTGCACCTACTGTCAAGTCCGCGATGCTCTGGTACACCTCCAGCTTTTTCTCTGGGGGGCAGGGCACAGCCAGTGAGCTGGGCAGGGTGTGTGTGGGTGTGGGTGGGAATCCCTGCGGAGATCATGTGGGCATGTGAAAACGTGTGCATGAGTGAGTGTGGCTCATGTGTGCATGTGATGGTGCAGTGCACATAAAGTACCTCCAGTGTGTGTGCATGGAGGGGTGTTGCCAACCAAGCCCACCTGACCCTCCCAATACCCTCTGAGGTGGCCACCACAGCAACCCCATTTTACAGATGAGAAAGGTGAGGGTCAGGGTGTCAAAGTCATATGCCCAAGGTCATATAGGCCTCTATCCTGGGTGTGCCTGATTCCTGTACAGGGCTGGGGTTGAGGGGTCCCAAGGCCTGGGGCCTCTGGTGCTCCCCCACCTGCCCCCATGGACCTCACCCTGGACGATGAGCTCAGCCAGCGACTGGCCCCCACTGGTGCGCAGCGCGTAGTGTCCAGCGTCCTCCAGCGTCGCCTCATTGATGATCAAGTGGTGTCTGTGGCCGTCCTTCTTGAACCGGTATTTGAAGGTCTCCTCCCGGGTCAGTTCCACCCCATCCTTCAGCCTGGCCAGTGGGCGGGCAGCAAGTGCTGTGGCCGCCTCTGGAGATGCCCCCGGGCCTCCCACCCCCCAGGCCCCCAGGCTTCCCACCCCCAGGCCCCCCATGCCCCCGGGCCTCCCACCCCCAGGCCCCCCATGCCCCCGGGCCTCCCACCCCCATGCCCCCCATGCCCCCGGGCCTCCCACCCCCATGCCCCCAGGCCTCCCACCCCCAGGCCCCCAGGCCTCCCACCCCCAGGCCCCCAGGCCTCCCACCCCCATGCCCCCCATGCCCCCGGGCCTCCCACCCCCAGGCCGCCAGGCCTCCCCCCCCCAGGCCCCCAGGCCTCCCACCCCCAGGCCCCCAGGCCCCCAGGCCTCCCACCCCCAGGCCTCCCACCCCAGGCCCCCAGGCCTCCCACCCCCAGGCCCCCAGGCCTCCCACCCCAGGCCCCCAGGCCTCCCACCCCCATGCCCCCATGCCCCCAGGCCTCCGCCCGCCATGCCCCCAGGCCTCCCACCCCCATGCCCCCAGGCCCCCAGGCCTCCCACCCCCCAGGCCTCCCACCCCCAGGCCCCCAGGCCTCCCACCCCCCATGCCCCCATGCCTCCATGCCCCCATGGCCTCATGCCCTCATGCCCCCAGGCCTCCCACCCTCCACGCCCCCACGCCCCGGCACTCACCATTTCACCTGGGCGCCCTCCTCAGAGACCTCACACTCAAACTCCACCCGCTGCCCCACCATCACCAGCTGGTCCTCCAGGGGCCGCATGATCAGCACAGGGGGCTCTGTCAAGGCAGGGAGAGTGTGACGACAGGCCTCTCTGTGGCCCTCCTGTCCCAGGGTTCCAGGGTCCCAGGGTCCTGGGCCCACCTTTGACAAAGAGCTCGGTGCTGCACTTCTCGCCGCCCACCATGCACTGATAGGCTGCGTCATCTGCCAGCGAGCACTGGCTGATGGTCAGTGTGCGCTTGGCGCCATTGGACTCAAAGATGTACCTGGGCAGGGGCCATGGAGGAATGGTGGAGGAGCCATGGACTCACATCCTGGTGCCCCCTCAGCCCCTCCCCTCGTCGGGACCCCTGTGCCCCCATCCCAAGCCTTCCAGGAGGTGGCTCTTACTTGCTGTGGAACAGAAGGGGCCATTGGAACGTCCCCGATGGGAGGAAGTGAGACCGAGAGAAAAAGGGCAAGGAACAGAGATGGGCAGAAAGAGAAAGATGGCAAATTACACCCAGAGAGAGAAATGGGGGAAGACGGGGAGACAGGTACCAAGACAGAGGCAGAGAACACGGTAGAGAGAGAGGCAGAGAGAGCAGGGCTGGAGGCAGCACTCTCCCCTGCGGGCCTCCCACCCCCACCCTCAGGCCCCCGAACCCGCCCCCTGCCCCTGGCCCACCTGCCACTCATCTGGATCTCCTGTCCGTTCTTAAGCCACTTGACCTCAGCGTCAGGGTCTGCCAGCTCCACCGTCAGCCGGATCTTGTGGCCCTTGCTCACCTGATAGGCCGGCTGCAGCTTCTTCTGAAAGGCTGAGCACCACCTCTCAGCGCTCCCCACCCGGCTGCCCCTTCGCCCCGGGGCACCGAGGCCAGAGGGCTCACACAGCCCACACCCCAGGGCAGCCGCGCAGGGGGCCCGGGACCTGCCTCCCCTCTCTCTCTCCGGGTCTCCACTGTGCTGTTTCTTTACCTCTGTCTGCTCTATGTGTCTGTCGCCTCTTTGTCCCTCCCTTTGTCTTCCTTGGTGTCCTCTCTACCTGCTAAGCTCAGGGACAGGGCTTCTGGAACGACCAAAGCTTGTCAGGAGGACAGGGGACAGAACCGATGGACCCTCCCTACCTCTGGAATCTGTTTTAAGAGCAACCCCCGGTTTCTGCGCTCCTACTAGGTGCCCGTGCCTAGTGGGCAGGCACGGTCCCTGCTTCCCAGGCTAACTTTCCGGGGGGCTGGCATCACCCTGCCAACACCGTGGCGGGGAAGGCCTAGCCTGAGCCCTCTCTGACCTGCCTCGGGGTGAGGGCGCAAGCCCTTGCCTGCCTGTTTTGTTTCGCTCTGTTTGCCTGTGAGGAAGATTAACCAGGCTTGTCTTCTTTTCCAGGTGTGGGTCTTTGGCCTAAACTGGCTTCTTTCCTTTTTCTTGGGTGTAGCAAGGGTTAAGCAGGCTTCTTTTCAAGGGCCGGTGGGAGAAGGGATCACCTGGGCTTTAGGCGGTGCGGAGGGCTAAGCTGGGCTCTGTCCTGTTCCTGAGGTGTCCCAGGGCTAACCTCGCCCTTCCTACTTTCTGTGTGGAAAGGGGCTCACCTGGGCACCCTTGTTGTTTTTGCAACAGAAGAGGGGCATGAACCTGCCCTCTGGACTCCTCTTTTCCGCGTGTGCGTGTGCGTGGCGGGGCGGCTAGCCTGCGCGGGGCGGGAGGCCTAACCTGTGCTTTTCTTCTCGTCGCGCTTCATGCCCTTGAGCCGCTTGAGCATGCCGCGCAGGTCGGTGACGCCGTGCTGGAAGGCAATCCGCTCGTACTCGGACGCGGGCGCCTGCCGCAAGATCTCCCACACGTCCTCCTCCGCCGGCGCCTCCAGCTTCGAGTCCCTGTGTCCCACAGTCCACGTGGACAGGCCTCAGGGGATACCCCGTGGCCAGGGGCAGGATGGCTGCGCCCCTTCCCTGGGCCAAGGCCAAGGAGCTGAGCCCGCATGGGTCCCGGGCCAGTTCCAGGGTCCAGGGGGCTTGCGGCTCAGTATGGGGGCTGGGGCTAGGGAGGGGGTTTTGATGGAAATAGGGGTGATGGGTGCTAGGCTTCACAGGCCACTCACCGCGGGGTCCGGAAACTGCTGCTCAGGGTGGGGGGGCAGAAAGGCAAGGGACACATTAAAGGGGGTCCACTTCCCCACAAAGACCTGGGGTCCAAGCCCGTGAGCAATCCCCTCCGCCCTCCTCCCTGCACTCACGGCCCTCCATTTCGCCGTGTTTATTCCTCCTGAGCTCTAGCAGGTGAGCATCGGGAGAACCCAGGGCTCAGACACTTGCCCCAGTCCTGGGGTGTCCCAGGTCTGTCTGCTTACCAGCCCCATCTATCTCTCACCAACCACGGGGTCCCGCCAGCACCCGGCTTCCCCAAAGCACCCACCCCTAGTGCTTACTCTCTGGGCCACAGCAGCATCAGTGGTAATGCAAGGTCCGGGTGAGGGAGGGAGAGGACACAGAGGACATGAGTCAGTTGAGCTGAGCTGGGTGGGCAATTTCTGTGGCTCTGGGACCCTCTCCCAGTTTCCTCTGGGTCCCCGGAGCCTATTGAAGTGAGCTATTACAGACTCAAGTGTGGGTTGCTCGTGGGGGATCCTGTGAGGACGTTAGCTCACAGGACATAACATCTGCAGAGCCCTCTGACTTCCCAACGCCAGGATCATCCCATTTGACAGACAAGGAGATGGTCTCAGAGAGGTGCAGTGACCTGCTCAGGGCCACACAGCTGGAAAACCACAGTGCCAGGATTTGAAACCAAGCCTCACCACCTGCCCCAGGAGCTGCTGCTCAGGGCTCACCTCTTCTTCAGCAACGAGCTGAAGTCCAGAATCCCAGTGTCCTCATTGCTGTCACTATGGAAAGGGACCCCTAGTGAGGCCACAGTGGAGCTGACTAGAAGGGGCTTGGGAGTGGGGAGAGGTGTGGGGATAGAGTGTGAGGAAGGGGCACGGGCTCCCTGCCCATCTCAGACCCCTCAGGGTCTGTGTATGGGGCAAGGTAGGGCCAGGGGAGGGGTACCTGATCCGTCGACCTCCTCCAGCCAAGCTCCTGTGGGAGTTAAACCCAGTTTTACATCCCCCATGCCCACATACTTCAGCCCTGACTCTTCATATTACCCCCCAGCCCTGACCTCACACATCACCCCGCAGCCCTCACCGCACACATCATCCCCCAGCCCTCACCCCACATCACCCCCAGCCCTGACCCTGAGGCTAGCCTCCCCCAAGCCCTGAGGAGAGATGGCCACTCACGTGCGGCGGAAAGCTGATCGGAGGTCCAGGTCTCCGGGGCCAATGGCCTCTGGGTTCAAAGAGGAAGATGAGACAGGGAAGGGGCTTCAGAGGGGGCCGTCTCAGCAGCCCTGCCCTGTGATGTCTGAGTATCACAGATCTGCCCTTCCATGACCCCTTGAGAGTGGGCAAGTGCTCCTGGACCCCACATCCTGAGCCTTGCCACGGTCTAGGTACCAGGGAGGGGGTTAGTCTCCCATCCCTTAGAGATGGCTGATTGCCCACTCATATCTCAACTCACCCTTCACCTGTTCACCTGTACCAGGAGTCCAAGACACCAGATAAGACCCAGACAAGATCTAGACTTGGTCATCACCTCTCCCCGCTCCGAAAACCTCCATGGATTTCTTTCAGGCCCCTGCATGAGCAGCACTGGGCGTGTGGTCAGCAGTTGTCTGGCCAGGACTAGGCACCCTCTTTAGTGTTGGGAAATGGAAGCAGGTGTGGGAAGCAGGACCCATGGGGAGTCCAAGCTCAGGACAGATGCCAGGGGTCCCCTCTCACCATGGACGGTGAGGTTGAAGTTGCAGCTGTCAAATTTGTCCTTAGTAGACACCTCACAACGGTAGCCACCAGCAAAGGTGGCTTGGGCATCTGTGATGTGTAGCTCAAACAGGTACACCTGTGGGGATGAGGCATCAGAGGAGACAGAGGCCAGAAGACGAAGCCTTTACCCCTAAAGGAAAGTGGAGGTGGCTAATGGCCCCCAACCTTCTCACCTCTCAGGGTTTTTAGTTAACCCATACAGTTTTGTGTAAATAGCAAAAGGAACCCCTTCTCAAGACACACAACTGCATAGGGTGGTGATAAAATATGAGTTTGTGATGGCTACAAGCCAAATGGCTTTCACTTAAGATAAGGCACTTTTGTGCAGTGCACAGCCCACACAACTGAACATGTCAGCCTTGATCTGCCAGAGGGCCCCTTGCCTGGGCCAGGATTGTGGGAGTGGGAGGAGCAAAGGCTGGGAGTCAGTGTTCAGGTTCTAGGCCTGTCTCTGATGCCCCAGACCAGCAACAACAGCCTCTCAAGCTTTGGTTGCCTTATCTGTATAATGAATTGTTCTGGTTGGCCATTGAGGACTTTAGCTCTGAGTCCCATTCATCCAGTGGCTTTATACTGTCACTGGCTGGTGCCCCCATGCTTTACAATGTCCCTCTGCTTCCCTGAGCTCCCTGTGCCCTCTAAGCCTTATTATGCCGCCTTGAGACTACTATGCCCTCCAAGCTCCCCATGATCCAGAGATCCCCTGTGCCTCCCCATAACCCCCCTCTCTGAGCCTCCCCATGTTCCCTGTGTGTCCGTGGCTCCCCAAGTAGTTTCCCAGGTTCCCCATGCCCTTCTTCATACCCTCTGTGTGCCCCCAGTCTCATGGTGTTCCCCCCCATGCCTCCCAGGGCTCTCCATGTCCCTTTCCAGGTGTCCTCAAAACCCCTGTACCCCCAGGCCCCCTTGCCCCGCAGGCCTCACCTTGCTGGCCCGGTCATAGCTGTCATGCAGCTGCAGGTGTTGGCCAACCTTGCTGCTCAGGTCCACCCACTTGCCCTTGAACCACTTGACTATGGGCGGTTTCAGAAGGCTGGCCCCGGCCACACGGGCAGAGAAGGTGATGCTGCTGCCTGCAAGACAGAGGTGACAGGCCGGGCTTGGGGGATGCCCTGCTGCCTCCCGCCCCTCCACATCCCTGGCTGCAGCAGCCCCACACTCACCCACGGTCACCTCGCCATCCTGTGGCCGCATTACAAAGAGGCCAATGGGGTCATCAGGGGCGCCAAGGCCATCGGGGGCTGCTGAACTCGACCCTGTGAGCAGAGGCCTTTGAGACCTGCCCTTGGGACACCCCAGGCGGTGTCCCTGGCCCTCCCTGCCCAGCCCCTCTCACCTTCGGGGCTGGGGGAGCCTCCTTCCAGCTCAGTGGCCGAAGCCAGGGCTTCTCCAGGAACTCCAGGAGCTTCGGCAGGGGCAGGAGCAGGGCCTAGCACAGGCTCTGTCTTCTCAGCTGGGATCAGGTGGGGAGTCGTGGAGCAGCTTCTCACCAGAGAGCCCTCCTGTCCCTGGTGCCTCCTCAGTCTCTGTAGCCTCATTACACACTGCAGTGCGTGCAGAGCTTCACCTGGCCCCTTTCCTCACTCCCCGTATGACCCCTTCTGTCTCCTAAATTCCCTCCCTTCTCTATCCACCACCTCCTCCCCTCTGCCTCCTCTCTCCTAAGCATCAGGCCTAGAACCCCCCATCCACAAGGCATCTCACTTGGATGAAGATTCCAAACCCCTCCTCTTCCCGCTCCTCAGGACCTTCTCAGAGGCTGAGCCAAGATGCCAGCCTGCATCTCGCCTTCTCGCCCTCAGACTGCTGTCTATGCCCACGTCCCCTGAGTCTGCCTTGACCAGCTCTGAGGTCCATCCCTCCTCTCTTCCCCAGGCTCTGGCTTCGGTCCAGGCCCCCAGGCTGGACCAGGCTCCTGGGGCTTCCCTGGTGGTGCATAAACCCGCACGCTGTGTGTGGGTGTCCAGTGAGAGGGCACGGTCATGCCTTGTTCATCTCTGAATTTCCCCCACCTCCACAATGGCTGGAACAGGCCATAGAGCCACATGGGGCACTCAGAGAGGTCTTGCTGCAAACAAGGGGGGTTTTCCTGGCAGAGGGCACAGCCAAAACAAAGGCAAGAAAGTGGGAAAGCACCTCGTATACCCCGGGTGATGGAGAGGTGGCGGGACTGCCCCCAAAAGCTCAAACCTCAGGGAAAACTGACCAGGTTCTTACCTGCTTCTATGACCTTGAGGTCAAACTTGACCTTGGAGGAGCCAGCGATGACTGCATAAGACCCCTGGTCAGCAGGGCCCACATCCCGCACTGTCAGCGTGTGCCGTGTGCCCTCAGCTGTCAGGCCAAACTTATCATTGGCACTGATGTCACTGCTCCCTCGTTGCCAGCGCACCTTCACTCCTGTCCGCTCTGTCTCAGCCTCGAACACGGCAGGGCTGCCAGAGGCCACCTCCAATGACCGTGGCTTCTTGCTGAAGGCTGAGACTGAGGGGCCAATGGAGGTTTCAGGGCCCCGTGACTTGCCCATACAACCCTGCAGCCCCTTTTATTAAATACGGTGATAAACGCTTTCATGAATCACCTCCTTTAATGCTCCAATATCTCTATGAGGTAGGTGCAGTTATGATTCCCATTTCTCACATGGGGACACCAAGTCTCAGAGAGGTTAAGTGACTTACAAAAATCACACAGCCAGTAGGCGAGAGAGCCTAACCTTCACAAAAGACTTTTGCTAAGTGCGCCCCTGGATACCCTACCTGGGGAAACCCGCGATGAGTCCAGCTCCCCCTTTCCCACACCATCTGGGGCCCTTGGTGAGGGATGGATATTCTGACTACTTGGATGTGGCTAAATTTGTCCTCCAAGGGCCTGAGGCTGAGAATCAGCAACTGAGATAAAGCTGGCCTGGGAGGGGGCTGGGGGCTGGGGGCCTGGATCCCTGCCCTGGACAGCCTGGGTAAGGACACAGGCCAGGACCAGGACTCCGTGGGCCTGTGAAAGGCTGTGACTTTCTCTGCCCTTGGCCCCGGGCTCAGGGGCCACTTGACTGTCTTCTCCCAGAGCAGAGTCTGCGTTACCTCAACGTGGGGCCATTCCTGGCGTGGGGGCAAGAGGGGTGCAGGCTCACAAAGAAGAGAATCTCAGGGCTTGGAGGAACCAACCCGACCCCTTCTTGTATAAATGGGGAAGCTGAGGGCCGGCCGAGTGGCGCGGTGGGTAAGCGCTGGCTTGGGAAGCTAGCGGCACCTGTTTGGGTCCCACATATGAGGGCCAGTGACACTGCCCTCAAAATAAATAAATAAATTAATTAAGTAATTAATTAATTTAAAAATTAATTGATTAATTGATTAATTAATTAATTAATGGGGAAGCTGAGACCCAGAGAGGGAAGGACTTGCCCAGGAGCATTCAGTGAACCTGGCTAGAATCTAGACTCAACCTGGATGCCTGTCTGCAGCGGCCTTTTTCCAAAAGGCAAGCTAGGCCTAACCTTGCTGCAAATGGAGATGGGAGTGGGGGCAGGGAAGGGTCCCCCAGTGTCCTGAGAGTGGGACGATAGCCCTGGGGGCCTCCTGCATCGGCTCCCCTCCTCTGTGCCCCTGACCCTGGTTTGTCCTCACTCTCATCAAAAAATGGGAAGAAGAAACTGAGAGCCAGAAAAGGACCCAGGGCAGTCCCGCTTCAGGAACAATCCCAGGCCTGCCCCCCACAACTGTAGATGCCCCCAGCCCTCTGTGCCCCACACTCAGCCCAACCCCAGGCCTGGAACTACCTGGCTTCTTCCCCGGCTCAGGCATCTTGAGAGAGGTCACACCAGGAACCGAGCAGGCACAGGCCACCCAAAGAGGATCTGAGCAGGGACCCGTCCCCACATTATATAAGGGGCCCTCCCCCTCCCAGGCCCTCCTTATCTGCCTCCTTCCCAGCTACCTGCTAAATATAGACAAATTCCAGAGAGAGTAAAGGCTCTCCAGGAGGAGGTGGGGCCATGTTGTTCCTGTCTGGCCCCTGTCCCTTCCCCTGCCCGCCCAATATGATGGCTTGTGCCCCCAATCCTCAGTGAACCTCAGGGGTACCCAAAGGTCTGTCTGTATGTCCATCTGATAGGCAAATTGTGCAGTGGGAGTGTGCTAGGCTCATGACCCTGAGGTAGATGGATCAAACGCGCATCTTCACTGGGCAGTCTGGGTGGTAGTTTGCGCACAGACCTGGGGCTGGGCAGCCCTGAGTCCTGGCACTGCCGCTCCCTTAACCTCCCAGTGCCTTAGTGTCCTCATCTATAAAGCGGGGCTGGTGACAGCAGCACCCGCTGCATAGGATTGTCCAGTGAATGAGGTGGGTTTACCAATGACAATGCTAGAAGAGTGTCAGGCATGTAGAAAACGCTGAATGACTGTTTGCTCTTATTATCTGGCCCCTAGTATAGCAGCGCCCTGGGCTGGCTTCATGCTGTGGATCTTAGGTACATTTAGTTCAGGGTCAGGTGGGGAGGGCCAATAGTGAGGGCTGACATCCCCAAGGGCAAGATCTGGGTGAGCCGGCAGGTGAGGACATGGCGGTAAATCTCTAAAGGTACTCCAAAGCGGATGACACAAGCAGAGCTGGCTCTTGCCAAAGTCACAAGGATTCACTCAAAAACTATTGTCAGAATGTTCTGAATCCCCTCATGCCCCCAGCCGTTCCTCTGTGACCTCTGCTCCCTGTGATTGGTCCCCTCTCTCACCCCCCTCTCATCAGGGGCATCAGTTGCTACACAGACAAAAAGGAAATTACACGAGATGTCCTCCAAGCAAGACCCAATATCGGGAAAGGTCATTTGTCCCAGTGGTCAAATGAGCAATTCTCCACACAAGCATTGTCCACGTGGTCGAAACTTACCATCCCTTTAAACATGGAAATCCATTATTTTCTGTCATTTTAACCACTTTTAAGCCGCACTGCATGCTTCTGTGCTTTTAAAAGAGGACTGTGCAGGGCCGGCCGAGTGGCGCGGTGGTTAAGCGCTGGCTTGCGAAGCCAGCGGCCCCGGTTCGGGTCCCACATATGAGGGCCAGTGACACTGCCCTCAAAAAAAAACAAAAGAGGACTGTGCACCACTGAGCCTCTCCCAGGGTTTGGAGACTAGCTGTAGGGAGTGTCACAGTTGGGTTCCACGAGCCAGAGCCTTTGGGACGAGGACATGTGTGGGGTGTCTGACCCACACTAAAGGTCCCAGAATCTGGGGTTTCTGCGGTCTGCAGGCTGCTTCAGGAAGTTTCCTCACTCCCAGGCTGTCAGCCGACACTTCTTGCCACTGGGGAGTCAGGTGCAAGCAGCTTCTAGGCTTCCTGGCTCATCGTTTTCTGTCCCCTGCTGTGGGCTGGAAGCCAGAGAGCACAAGACACTGGGTTTTACCTAAGAGGTTTGCCTGTGTCTGGGGTCTTGTTCACATGGATTCTGCGAGGACACTTTGTGGCCACCAGAGCTCTGGGACTTAATTCCTGCTCCCCACCATACTGCACAGTCCCATTCCAGACACAGGCAGCCTCCTACCTCACACTGCAGCGGCAGTCCACCTGGAATGGGATCCGATGTGCCCCTCACCAGCTATGTGACCCTGGACAAATTACTTGACCTCTATGAGCCTCACTTGCAAAGTCTGTAAAATGGATGATATTAGACTTCACTTCTCAAGGGCTACCATGTAATAAATGGCCAGAAAATCCAGTGTTGTTGCCATTATCATCATTATCATCATCACTGGGGTCATAACCTAAAGATTATGAGTCTAAGGCTTTAAAAAAAAAAAACAGAACATTTTCCATGACTGGAGAAGTTTTTTTTTTCTTCTTTTTTTAAAGATTTTATTGGGGAATTGGGGGAGGGGAACAGCGTTGGGGAATCGGGGAAGGGGAACAGACAAGTTGCTGTCTTACTGTTCTTCAGTCTAGTTGTGGAGGATGTTGCTTTCCCATGTTGGTATCATCATTGCGCTCTTCCCAGATGAGGCAGATCAGTCGCCGGCCTCTGGATAGTCGCTCACCGTGGCTATTGGCAGCTCACGCTGGCTGCCGGCCGCTCACGCTGGCTGCCAGCCACTCACTGTAGCCTATGGCAGCCCACTGCAGCAGGGGCTGCAACTATGCCGTCCCGGGGACTCACAGCAGCCCAGCTCCAGGTGGAGCTGATGTTCACCACCTTAGCTGTAGAGGGCAGTGTCACTGGCCCTCATATGTGGGATCTGAACTGGGGCCGCCAGCATCCCAAGCCAGCTCTTAACCAATGCGCCACTTGGCTGGCCCCTGGAGAGCTTTTTAATGATTTGTTCCCCTAGTAACAACTTAACAAGTGAGGATTCCTTCTTTCTACCAGGTCTAACTCCTGGTCAGGCACTGTGTGTCATTTGTCCTCAGGTCCCCAGCATCCATGCGTTGGGTAGGGTCTTCAGTAAATGCCCGATGGACAAATGAGATAAAAGGAGATCACACAGAGGGCCCAGGCAAGGTGCATAAACAATTTTAAAAGAGATTCTCTGTGCTGCAAGAGGACTCATGAAGAATTATTTTAATAATGGGATTCCTTGAGGAAGCTAATGGGGAGAGGTGTGGGAAAGGAGAGATGCTTAAAAAAGAAGGTTCAATTTACACAAGATATAACTTCGAACTCCCAAAGAAGCACCCTGGTTTACTAAGCAAGCCTGACCCTTTCCTGGAGTCAGATGCCCAGGTGGTCTTCTGGAGGCTGGGCTGGAGTTCCAGTGGGAGGTGAAGCGGGGATGTGGGTGGGGGGCTTGGAGGAGACGGGAGGGGCTGTGAGGCGAGGCCTGGTCCGCCACAGTCCTGCCCTGGCCCCTGGGAGGTTCACTCCCTGTGTCCGGCTGGGCGAGGGGTTAATGCTTTGGCCAGTGGGGAGGCCTGGTGGGCCCCGCGGGTCTGCGGGCCGGGGCTCAGTGGGGCGGGTGGCGCCGCTCCGCCTGGCCCCCACGGCCCAGCACCTCTCCGCTGAACTGGTAGGTCAGCTTTTTCTTGACCTTCTTGACCTCTCCCGTCTTGCCGTAGTTGCGCAGTGCGCGGGCCATCTTCTGGTAGGTCATCTTCTTGCGGTTGCCTTTCTGGATGCCCCAGCGGTGTGCCAGCGCCTCCTTGTGCTTGGACGAGAACTGGAAGGTGCCCTTGTCCTTGTCCACCCACCAGATGCTGTCCTTCATGTCCCCGCTCCGGAGCAGGTCGAGCAGGAACTGGTACAGCCGGATCTTCTTCTTGCTGCCTGTGGGTAGGAGGTGGGGTGGTCAGCACCCAGCACAGGGACCCATGCCCACCATCCCATGGAGAGCCACGGGGGAACCGGCTCCACCATCCCTTGCCTGGCACACACACTACACTCACACCCACTCATACACAGCACAGAGAGGCACAACACTCACACACACACACACACACACACCTAGGTGTAAGCGGTCACAGACGCCACCACAAAACACATGTAAACACACACATTGGCAAACCACACACACACACACACACACACACACACACACACACACTCAGCTCTGTGGCATGACTGCTGCATCTATTGGCCTTGTCTGTGGTGGGCATGAGGCACACATATGGCTAGGGTTGGGGCTGGGCCCCCCTACCTGTTTCTGCATGCAGGAGACCAGGCCCTGGCTCTAGGCCATCAGCCTCCCCATCAGACACCTCCAGCGGGGGGCTCTGCCTCTCGCCCTCCTCCTCATCGGAGCTGGGCTGGGCCGGGGACAGGGAGGGATATGGGAGGCACATGCGGGGTATGTAGGAGACCTGGAAAGGTGGGGGAAAGAGAGTTGCGGTCAGAGAGGGACATTTAAAGCTCAGGGCTGTGGGACAGGGGTCAGTGGAATGAGAAGATGGAGTGCTAAGGGCGGGGAGGTCAGCAGGGGACAGAAAGATTTGAAAGAAAGTTGGGGAAATTGGAGGTCAGACAGGGTCACCACACACAGGTGCAGGTGCTGAAATCCTGCCAAGCTGGGGCCCCTAGTTCAGGGCCGAGTGGTCCAGGGGAGGGGCCCCTTTTTCTCACAAGCACAAAGTGCTGTATGGACTAGCCGTGACCCTGGGGTGAGAAGTAGGGGTGAGGAGGGGCCTATGAGTTAGGTACCAGAGTGAATGGGGTTTAACAAGTGGGTGATGAGTGAGTGAAGGGACAGTAGAGGTCAGTGAAGGATGATGAAGGTCAGTGGAAGTCACCAATGCGGATTAGGGTGAATGGGGCTGAGGAGGGTCAATAAAGGAGGTCAGTAGGGAGATGGAGGTCAGTAGAGGTCTGTGGAGGTCAGTGCTCAGTGTCTTGGATGCCAGATTCATGAGGGGCCAGTAAATGGAGGTTACAGCCAGTGCAGGTCAGGAGGGCCCACGACAAGGCCGTTGGAGTCGGGCAGATCAGTGTGAGGGGGGTGGGAATTATCTGGACTCTGTCCATTGTGGGGCGAGAGGAGATAAGGGGTGTGGGGTCACGAGGTCAGTCGGAGGGTCAGGAGGAGCCGTTGGGGCTCCGGCCACCGTTGGCACTGTGGGGCAGGAAGTTAAGTTGAGTAAGAGCCTGTGTCAGCTTCCTGTGAAGGCTGGGCCTCACCACAGGCCCAGGGCTCCATCGGGCCGGGTTGGACACACAAACCTGGTGGCTGAGGCCGGCGTGGGTGGGCGGCATGGGGGTGTCGAGCACGTGCATCTGCTCCAGCTCCATGTGACGGTAGAGCTGCTGCAGCTGTGGGGGCTGCACGCTCTGCAGCTCCGTGAAGTGGTTCTCGGCGAAGCTCTCGAACTCGCTGTGCACATGGTGTGGGTGGAAGTCCCAGTAATGGTCTGCAGGGGACAGCCAGGCAGTAAGGGGTGAGTTCGGGAGTGAGCAGGGCGGGAAAAGGTTAGAGTCATTTAAAAAATAAGAATGCCAGGGCCGGCTGAGTGGCGCGGTGGTTGGGCGCTGGCTTGGGACGCCAGCAGCCCTGGTTCGGGTCCCACATGTGAGGGCCAGTGACACTGCCCTCAAAAAAATAAATAAATAAAATAAAATAAAAATAAGAATGCCAGGCCTATGGGGCTATCACCACGGGCCAGGCTGGGCTACAGGTTGATGTTAATCACCTCACCACCCAGCTTGTCATTTGATAGCTGCGTTTTATAGATGAGGATCCTGAGACTTGGAGGGGCTGCCTATGTAACATGCTCATGGTCAAAGGCCTTGGAAGTGGCGGAGCTGGGACCCAGGCCTGAAGCAAAGCCCGCGTTCTCAACCACCTTTCCATTCTGCCTCTCGTGTGGCCACAAGGACAAGCTTTTGAGTCCTGGCACTGCTATATATTTCCTATGCGACCTCAGGCACATGCATGGACCTCTCTGGCCTCAGTTGACTCACCTGTAAAATGGGGATAATAGTTATCAGGAGGATACCAATGAGTTCACATTTGTAAAACTCTTCGCCTCAGAGTAAGCCATTGGGGAAGGTTGGTTCTCCTCCCCTCCCCTTAAGACCCCCCTGTGGCTCCTGAGCTGACTGGCTGCCCACAGTCAATGCACATGTCCTTGTCACATGGCCACGGTGTGTGACTGCAAAGTCACAGGGCTTACATTCCTCACACACCAGAACTAGTGCAGGCTCATGCTGCTGCCCCTTCAAAGCCACGACCTTGGGCAGCAGCATCTGTGTTCCAGTGAGGTTGCTAGGACCCGAAGCTTTCCTGGAAACTCCCCCATGGGGGCTTTCAGAGTCTGTGGTGGGGTGGATTCATGTTTGGGGAACAGCTACATGCCACTGAGAGCCCTGTCTTGGGACTTGGGCAGGTCTTCACCATGGTTCCTCTGGGCACCTTTTCTGAGAACAAAAGCTGCCACATGTCTAAGGACTTCCTGGGTACAATTTTGGGTCCAAAAGAAGATATGGTGATAAAGTGATGAGGGATTTCCTCATGTGACCTAAACTGGGAGTGTACAGGGGGACCACCAACAGCCTACATGCATGTGTGTGTGTGTGTGTGTGTGTGTGTGTGTGTGTGCGCGCGCGCGCGTGTGTGTGTGTGTATCTTCTTTTTCTCTCTCACACAAGCATAAACTCACTCACACATCCCTAAGAAATGGCATGGTTGTTTTTGGCTGTCGACTGGTGATCAGAAGACTCGTTTTCTAATCCTGCTCTATGGTGGCTTTGCTGCGTGACCTTGGACAAGACATTTTATCTCCCTGTGCCTCTGATTCCCCACTCTAAAGATTGGGGACCCAGCTGGGTAATTACCGAGGTCCTGTCCACATGTGAAATCATTTGAACCCTCAGTCCAGACTCCCACCTCTATGAGACTGCATGGCACAGAGAGAAAGTACATAGTTTGGAAATCAGGCACACTGGGTTCAAATCCTGGCTTTGCCATTTACCACTGTGTGACACTGAGCAGATCATTACACTTCTCTAAGCCTCAGTTTCCTCATCTGTAAGATAGGGCTAATAATTACACCCATCTCAT
Organism: Aselliscus stoliczkanus; assembly: GCA_033961575.1. Lineage (NCBI taxonomy): Eukaryota > Metazoa > Chordata > Mammalia > Chiroptera > Hipposideridae > Aselliscus > Aselliscus stoliczkanus. The sequence continues at coordinate 123,670,092 of CM066736.1, forward strand.
AGGCTTGTTGTGAGGATTACATGAGCCTGTAAAGTGCTTAGAACAGAACCTAGCACAAAGCAAGATTCAATAAACACTATTATTATTAATTGTTATTATTAAGAGCCCGAATTTGCACTTGAGCAAATAGCAGACGCTTTAATATATGTTTATTTCCTCTTCTTTCCCTTGCTCCCGCACCTTCATCAGTAGCCCAGAGAAATAGTTTTAAGGGCCCTGGCTATCACTTTCTCCCAGAGGCTGGAGTTGGGGCCCCAGCATCACATCACAATGGCAAGGTGTGCTTTTACTCAGCTCTCTGTTCCCAATGCCTTGCTAGACCCAAGAGGCACTCCACAAACATTTCCTGAATGAATGAATGAACCCTATTCTCTTAAGAATTCTCACTGAGGGCCCGCCGAGCACGGTGGTTAAGCGCTGGCTTGCAAAGCCAGCGGCCCCCGGTTCGGGTCCCACATATGAGGGCCAGTGACAATGCCCTCAAAAAAAAAAAAGAATTCTCACTGATTCTCCTGCATTAAATTACCTGAAACTGAAAGGAAGACAAAACAACACTTAATTTGCATTTTCATCTTGCAGTGAGTTACCGAGATCCAGGAACTTTCTACTTGCTGTGGGAGGGCTGGCCATCCTTTAGAGATGGGCCCTTTGGAGGCTCTGGGATTTGGTGAGCAGACCCGGGTGCCTCTTTAGCTATAGATTCACCCTGTGGCCCCACTCCCAGTCCTTCCCATTTTTGCCTCCTGTTGCTCAGGCAGAAGTGCCTAGATGTTCTTAGAATCCCTCCTCCATCCTGCCCACCAAGTCCCCATCCTCACACCCACTCCAGTTTGGGGCTAGGAGGACGCTGAGGGATGCAGCTCTCCAGGTGTGGGGCGAGGGCCCCTGATGGCCCCTCCCCCCCTGCTCCCCACTGCTGTTCCAGCTCCACCTGAGACACACGGGCTCACTGTAGTGGTCCCAGCCTGAGGCCAGCATTTCCCAAAGCAGGTCACAGCAGACTTTCATCAGAGTCACTTGCGGGGCTGGAAAAGCCTGCAGGTTTGGGGGCTCACCAGAGACTCATTGTATCAGAAGCATTGAGAGCGAGCGGAGCTGGGAATTGAGGTTCCTTTGCTTACTGAAATTCTGGAACCCTGCCGCAGCGTTCCCTGAAAGCTGCCACAGAGACTCTTGAGCTACAATTAAGGTTTCAAAAAGCCCAGGGGAAACCTCACCTTTACCCTTGATTTGGGCACTCAAACAATTGTGTAACAAACGCTGTCTGGTAGGCAGAGATGGTCCACATATGGGGCCCTCTGAAGGAACACAACACACACAAGGAGTCCTTCCTTATGCAAAAGTCAGCATTCCTGGTCTCTCTGGATCTCATTTCTGGATGACTGGTCACGAATGCATTGCTTTATCCCTTTTTGTCCCTTCAGTGGGCCACCCAAGTCATCCTGCAATATATGCCCCCTTAGCATGACTCTCTGCTCCTCAAAAGAATTTAATGTCATTTTCATATCTGGAGATAGCTGTGGACCCTCCTTTCTATAGCCTGTTAGGGACCCAACACATAGTAGGTCTCAATCAATATTTGATTAAATGACCAGTAAAAGTTAACTTTTAATGTGTTGGGGTTTTTTTGTTACCAAGCACTGTGCTAAGTACTTAATCCACATTATCTCATTTAATCTTCACCTTAGCTCTGACCAGGTGGTCACTTAGTATGATCTTCCTTTTGTACATGAGGAAACTGATTCAAAGAGATTAAGTCCCTTGTTCACATGCAGTCATTGGTAGAGCCAGGATCCAAACCTACCTGTGATTCCAGGGACTGAACTCTTACCACTCTGCCACACCAGCTCTGAGGGACAAGACTGTTAATGGAAGCTTTAAGTAAAACTCATGGTGACAGACTTTACTGATTGCTCTTATCCATCCATCACCCACCCCTCATCCATCATCCATCATCCATCCTTCATCCACTCATCATCTATTATCCATCCATCCATCCATCCATCCATCCTCCAGCCAGCAATGACCCATTCATCTAAATTTCTCATTTCCTCCCTCTAAAGCAGCTCCCAATCTGAGACCCAAGTCCTACCCACATATCCCTATTCTTATTCAGTTTTTTTGCTGTCTCTAAACCTGAATGTCACCAGGACAAAAATAAAATGATATTCAAAACAACCCCCTACACACAAAATTCAAGCCTTCAGTGTTATTCATTTGACCTTATCTCCTCAGAGCAGAAACCCCAGACTGAAGCCAGGGCTCCCCCAGGGGAACAGAAGTAAGTAAGATCAAGACAGAGAAGGAAGATGAGGAATTAAGAAAGCAAGAGCTGAGAAAAAAACTTTCTCAGGAAATCACAGACCATTGGACGAGGGCTGCTGAAGGCCAGCCTCCTGTAAATTGTTCAGAGACAGAAAATGAGGTCCTAGAGCTGAGAGCTCCAGCTCTCATGGTCCTGATTACTCTCTACCTTATATCCTGGTTTTTAGGGCTTTAAGTATTTCCCTTGTTGTAAAGGTAAATCTGGCAGGACCTGAGTTTTATTCATTCCACAGCACCTAGCAATGTGCTTGGAATTCAAAAGATGCCTATATATGTTTATTAGATGGACAAGTCAGTGGAAAATAGATGGAGGGCTTGGTAGGTGGTGGGAAGGAAGATTGGAAAGGTGAATGATTGGATGATTAAATTGATGTGTGAATAATTAGGGGATGGTTAGTGGGATGAAAGGATGCAAGAGTATATGGAAAGATGGATGGGTGGAGAGGAGTCATACTTTGGAGCTATATTTCCTTTACTAACCCCATCATAAATAGTAAATCCTATGAAACCCAATAGGATGGTTATTATCAAAAAACAGAAAATGACAGGTGTTGGAGAGGATGTGGAGAAATCGGAATCCTTGTGCACTGTTGGTGGGAATGTAAAATGGTGTAGCCACTATGGAAAACAGTATGGTAGTTCCTCAAAATATTAAAAATAAAATTACTGGGCCGGCCAAGTGGCATAGTGGTTAAGAGTTGGCTTGGGAAGCCAGCGGCCCTGGTTCGGATCCCACATATGAGGGCTAGTGACACTGCCCTCTAAAAAATAAAAAATAAAAAAATAAAAAATAAAATTACTATGTGATCCAGAAATTCCATTTCTGAGTATATTCCCAAAGGAACTAAAAGCAGGGACTCAAAGAGATATTTGGCCACCCATGTTCACAATAGTATTATTCACAATAGCCAAAATCAATCCTGGTGTCCATCGACTGATGAATGGATAAATAAAATGTGGTCCATACATACACTGGAATGTTATTCAATCTCAAAAAGGAAGGAAATTCTGCCACATGCTGCCACATGGATGAACCTTGAGGACATTATGCTAAATGAAATATGCCAGTCACAAAAGTAATACTATGATGTACGATTGCACTCATATGAGGTACCTAATGGAGTGAAATTCACAGAAACAGAAAGTAGAATGGTGGTTGCCAGGGCTGCAGGGAGCGGGTAATGGGGAGTTATTGTTTAATGGGTACAGAGTTTCAGTCTTGCAAGATAAAAGACCTGTGGAGATGGGTGATAGTAATGGTTTCACAACAGTGTGAGTGTACTAATGCCACTGAACTGTACACTTAAAAATGGCTAAGATGGTAAATTTTATATTATGTGTATTTTACCACAATTAAAAAATAATAATAGGGCTGGCCGAATGGTGCAGTGGTTAGGAGCTGGCCTGGGAAGCCAGCGGCCCCGGTTCGGGTCCCATATATGAGGGTCAGTGACACTGCCCTCAAATAATAATAATAATAATAATAATAATAATAATAATAATAATAAAATAGCAAATTCTATGAGCCCTGCCTTCAAAACTTATCCCGAATCTCTCCACTCCTTTCTATCTCATTGGCACCACCCTTGTCCAAACAAACCACTGTCATCTCTTGCCTGGATTATTCCAATGGTTTCCTGCTAGTGCTCTCTCCTTCTTCCTAACCTTGCCTCCTTTCCATCTATTTTCCACACAGCAGCCAAAGTAATCTTTCAAAAAGCTTATTCAGTGCAACCACTAGATATTGGGAGAAGATACTAAAAGCTTCCAGAGAGTCAAAACAAAACTAAACAAACAAACAAAAATAAACAAACAAAAAATAGGTTACATTCAAAAAAGTGGACATGGGGGCCGGCCAAGTGGCACGTTGGTTAAGAGTTGATTTGGGGGCCGGCCGAGTGGCGCGGTGGTTAAGCGCTGGCTTGGGAAGCCAGGGTCCCACATGTGAGGGCCAGTGACACTGCACTCAAAAAAAAAAAAAAAAAAAAGAGTAAAAAATATATTACAAGTAATGAATAAACCTTAAAAAAAAAAAAAAAGAGTTGACTTGGGACACTAGCTGTGAGCAGCAGGACCCTGGTTTGGATCCCACATTAGGGCTTGTGACGCTGAGCCCTCTATAGCTGAGATTGTGAACAACAGCTCAATCTGGAGCTGGGCTGCCATGAGTAGCCGTCAACAGCGTAGGGCTGCGTAAGCTACCGTGAGTGGCTGGCAGCCAGCTTGAGCTGCCGTGAGCGGCGTCCAGTGGCCAGCGACTGATCTGCCTCACCCAGGAAGAGCGCAATGATAATACCAACATGGGCCAGTGAAGTGACGTCCTCTACAACTAGACTGAAGAACAAAAAGGACAGCAACTTGTCTGTTCCCCTTCCCCGATTCCCCAGTGCTTTTCCCTTTCCCCAATTTCCCAATAAAAATCTTATAAATAAATAAATGAATGAATGAATGAACGAATGAATGAATAAAGTAAGTAAGAGCACAGATTAAAGACTCTAGGTAAGAGAAACAACCACAAAACCTTATCCCCAACACAGCATTTCTTAGGAGACTGTACTGATAAGAATACCGAATCCTTATATAACATTCACTGTTCTAATTATCTGACATACTGTCACTCACTATAGCAATCCTGTGAAGTAGGTATCATTATGAGAAAGTTGAGGCTGAGAGAGGTGAAATATCTTGTCCAGGGGTGAAATATCTTGTCCAGAGGCGAAATATCTTTCCCAATAGTAATGGGGAAATGCGGTATGAACTCCAACGGCCTGGTTCCAGAGTGAGGGCTCTTATCTCCTTGCTACACTGCCCCTCAGAAACACAGGGACGAGAAAACACAGGTACTCAAAGTACACCATGTGGCTTGTAAGTGATATTCACATGGTCATAATAATGGTAAATCATATACTGGTTTAGCAAAAGTTGCTATGCGGAGAAAGACAAATATATGATCTCATTTATATGTGTAATCTTTAAAAACAAAAAAAAAACCCAAACTCACAGAAAAAGGGATCAGATTTGTGGTTGCCAGAGGCACAGGGAGGGGTGGATGGAGGAATTGAATGAAGGAGGTCAAAAAGTACAAACTTACAGTATAAGATAAGTCCTGGGAATGTCATGTACAGCATGGTGATTATAATTAACACTGCTGTATAGCACATTTGAAAGTTGCCAAGGGAGTATATCATAAAAGTTCTCATCACAAGGAAAAAAAATTTGTGTAACTATATGAGGTGATAGATGTTAACTAAATTTGTGGTAATCATTTCACAATATATATGTGTGTGAGGTCATTATGCTGTTCATCTTAAACTTATATGGCATTGTATGCCAATTATATCAATAAAGCTGGAAAGCAAATAAAACTTCATGTATCTTTATCTTGGTATGTGTGGGTAAGTGTGTGTGTGTGTGTGTGTGTGTGTGTGAATTGTGAATGACTAGATAGTAAAATTCTCATCTTTCATAGTACAAGTGAATAGATAATGTCCCACATTTAAAAATCAAGCTGGGGCAGGCCGAGTGGCAGTTGGTTAAGAGCTGGCTTGGGATGCCAGCAGCCCCAGTTCAGATCCCACATAGAGGGTCAGTGACACTGCTCTCTACAGCTAAGACGGTGAACAACAGCTCCACCTGGAGCTGGGCTGTTGAGTCTCTGGCAACAGCACAGCTGCAGCCCCTGCTGCAGTGGGCTGCCATAGGCTACAGTGAGTGGCTGGCAGTCAGCGTGAGCAGCTGGCAGCCAGAGTGAGCTGCCAAGAGCCACTGTGAGCGGCCGTCCAGAGGCCAACGACCGATCTGCCTCACCCGGGAAGAGCGCAATGATGATACCAACATGGGCCAGTGAAGCAATGTCCTCCACAGCTAGACTGAAGAACAAAAGGACAGCAACTTGTCTGTTCCCTTTCCCCGGTTCCCCAACGCTGTTCCCCTCCCCCAATTCCCCAATAAAGTCTTTAAAAAAAAAAATCAGGCTGGATTCATCTCCGCCTAGAATATGGAAGGTACTCAATAAATATTTGTAAATTAATAATGTTCTAGGTCTCCATTTCAAGACAGCATGTATACATTTACATAGCACAGTAATAGAAAGACTGGAAACATAATTTGTAATCTATCTCTGATACTCTATGTATGTCATGAAGAAATGTCTATAAGTTTAAGTAAAAACTAGCAGATAGCAGAACAGCATGATACCACGATTCCATTTTTGAATGGATGTTGACAATGCATGTTTGCAAACATACAGGATTGTATGAGTATATGTCGAATAAAATGTCTGCGAGAATACACTTAAGGTGCTCTCAGTGGGGAGTGAGGTTGGCAGAGGGAAATATTTTACTTGATATACTGTTGTATATTTTTTTAAATTTTTTCAATGAATATCTGTTACTTTAGTAATTAAAAATTAAAGATTTAAAATGCATTTAAAATTTCATCAAACACACACACACACAACACACACACAGGAGATTATTCAGACCATGCCATTTACCTGCTCAGAACCTTCCAGAGGCATCTATTGTGTGTAGCATAAAGGCAAACTCCCGCCATGGCCTTCAGGCGCTGTGTGGTCTGCCCCCCTGCAGACTCTCAGCTTCATTTTATCTTCACTCCCCACCCCATGCTCTGGCCCTCTGCCCAGGTCACTCCTGCTTTTGTGCTTGCTCTCTACCTAGGACACCCAGCTGGCACCTGCTTTTGCATCCACATTCCTTCTCTTCGCTCAGATTTCCACTCAACTGCCATCACCTCAGGGGCCCTCCCCGACCACCCAAATTAAAGTAGCCCCCCACAGACACGCCACATTACATTATTCTGTTTATCATAGGATTTACCATTACATGTCTGCTTATTTGATTACTTACTGTCTCTCCCTCACTGGAATGTAAGTTCCATGAGAGCAGTGGCCTTGTCTGTCTTGCTCATCATGGAACCTCCAGCGCCTAGAACAGGGTCTGGTACCCGGCACATAACCAGAGGCTATGTGGTGGATGAGTAGACAATAGTGTTGGATGGATGAGTGGGTGAACGGCTGGTTGACTGTCAGTTGAAAATGACCCAGTTGATCTGTCACAGAGCCCTCTGTGCTTCTCCTGCCCTCTGTGCTTCCCCTGGGGGGATGTAGTAACGCTAACATACCGTGTCCTGAAAATGTACTGGCCTGGTACTCAGTACGTTTCCTCATACATTATAGGCATCGCCTCATTTAATCATCACAACTCTATGTGGTAAGTATTTTCATGTTCTCAGTTTTATAGATGAGGAAACAGGGAGGTTGTCATTTGCTCCAAGCTTCCACACTAGTGTGTGATGGAGCCAGGACTAGACCCGGGCCCGGACTCAGTGCCTTTTCGCTAAGCCCCACTGTCTAAAAATATAGATGCAGGTGGCATGCAGGAACTGGTGTTAGCATGTGGGCTGTCTCTACTCTTGAGCCTTCAGACAATACCTTCCAACAGGTATTGGGACTGAACGGATGATGCCCAGATCGACCATGATGGGGTTGGGGAGACTGGAAGGAATAGGGGCTGTGACACGTAGGCACACTGAAGGAACTTCATGATCCAAATGACATCCAATCAGGCGTCATTCCAACCCCAGATATAAGGGATCAGCATGGGCATTGGGCCATGAAAACCTTTCTCTAAAGTGCTCACTCCATCAACAACCAACCCCAGGCCTAGCTCATTTTTAGATATATGAACAGTACCCCCATGTTACAGGAGGAAAAACTGGGTCTTCACTAGACTCAGAGGAAATGCACCCAAGCCCAGTAACACTGAGAGGGGGTCAGGCCCAAGGCTAAAGCATCCCTACGGCTGGATGCAGTCCCAGGCAGTCCTGAGCTTGCTGGGACTCAAGTCGTCATGCTGCCTAGAGCCACCAGGGGGCACCAGTCCTCAAGCCCAGAAGGCTTGACTGCTCAGGCCCTAGCTGCTAGGTGTCTGTGGTGGTAGGTGTCTGGCTCATAGAGACCTGCCCTTGGTCCTGGCTAGGAGAGCTGGGGATAGAGTCAGATGAGGGAGACTTTTTCTCTGAATTGTCTGGATTTTCCACAGAAAGGGTGCGTTTCTTGTAGAATTACACATAAGCTTAAAAGGGTGAAAAAGAGGATATTTTAAAGCCTTTCTATCCCTGGGGTTCTAAAAGAAGCTTGTGTGTTCCCTGATGTGGCCTCACGATGCATCCACCACCTCCTCCCAAGACATGGCTGCTAGGTATGGTCTTAATAATAGTTGCCAGGTGTGAGTTCCAGGTGAAGCTATTCACAAGGTTGGGAATCCAGATGTGAGAGCCCTGAGTAAGGACTCGCAGTGTGTGGCACTCCTGGGTGTGGCCATCAGGTTAAGACTGCCATAGATATATGCCTGCAGAAAGGAGCTACAGATGTGACTGGCCCCCATGTGTGGTCTTCAAGTGTGAAACCTTCCTCAGCTATGGCACCCAGCACACTACCCCCTCTGGGGCTACAGACACCCCAGTGTCTAGCCTGCCCAGGTCTCGGAACCCCTGGAAATGCCTCAGTAAGGCCCCATTAACTGGGCCACCTCACCTTTGGTTCAGGGGTGTCCCCATCAATAAGCCAAGACCCACTTTGGGCGACCTCTTACCCCCTGCTCAGGTCCCTGACACCTAATGCCTCTCTCTCCTCGCCCAATCAAGGCTGGGCCTTGGGGTGGGCAATTAGACCCAGACAGAAGGATCCCTCAGCCCAGGCCCCATTTTCACCCCCACTCCAGCACACTGGGGGCTTCAGCCCCTGCTGAAAGAGGGGACCCTACGAGCCTTTCTTTTAGCCCGGCAGTTCTCAAAGTGGAGCTACTCTGCCCTCCAAGGGACATTTGGCAATATGTGGAGACATCTTTGGTTGTTGTGACTGGTGGTTCTACTGGCATCTAGTGGGTAGAAGCCAGAGACTCCGCTAAATACCCCACAATGTACAGGACGAGCCTCGCAACATAGAATTATCTGGTCCCAAATGTCAGTAGAGGTTGAGAAATGCTGCTAGCCACACACGGCAGAGAGCGGGCTGCACCAACCGTTCAGGGTAAGGAGGTGACAAGAAGAGAGAGGAGGAAGAAGGAATTAGGGGGAGGGGAGAGGAAAAAGCACTGGACCTGGAGCAGACAGACCTGGGTTCCCCTGACCGGATGTGCGACCTTGTCCAAATTACTTAGCTCCCTAAGCCTGTTTCCACATTGTAAAAAGACCACAAGGATTGGACAAGAAGATAAATGTAGAAGAAGCTGACCTTGGCACACCAAAGATGCTCAGTAAAGGGAGGCTGGGGTGTGGGCTGTGAGGGAGCAGCAGTGTGGGGTTTTAAGGTAGTGAATTCACTTCCCCTGGGAACTAGCTTGATCCAATTCTCAGAATTCCAAAGAAGCCCTAAGAGCCATTTCTTCTTTTTTTCTCTCCCCAGACCTCAGGAGTCACTCAGGCGCCCAGGCCAGGCTAGGGAAGAGGGGCAGGGGAGGGCAGCTGCTGCTCTGTACTCACCACTGTGGCTTTCTCCATCACTGCTGAGATAGGGGTAATATTCGTGCGTTTGGCGTTGGTACAGATCTGTGTCATAGGGAACCAGGTCTTCTGATGGCTGCTGAGAGAAGAAGGTGTCAGAACTCGGGCTGTGGCGGGGAGACCCAGCCAGGTTTGCAGTCCCCCAGTGCGTTGGGTCCACACTGCCCTCCCAGACTCGTGGCTGCATTGGACCTACAGCCCTCTCTCTGGTTGGAACTGGGGGAGTCCACAGAGAGTGGGAACAGGGACCCCGGAGAGCAAGAACCTTGATTCCTGCAGAAAGGGGGTGACAGAGACTCTGGAGGTCAGAGGTCAAAAGGACCAGGGCTGAAGAGCAGCCTCCCTCCACCCAGCCCACCCCTCTTCACAGGTGCCGCACACTCACACTCACACCTGTGCGCCCGAGTCCCAATCTCACATACTCGCCTTCTCACCTTCACAATGATGCATCTCCAGCCCCCAAATGTACCAATACTCCCCATGACACACTCACACCCACACTCCTACATAGGAACTCACGCCCACACGTCCACTACACTCGCTCCCACACTCACTCTAAAGATCACTCACATTCACACACGCTGGTGGTCAAACACACCCATTATACACTCACCCTGCAGGCCCACACAGAGATACTCGGATTAACACACGGATCCACATTTGCCTTCGAGCACAGGAACCATGTTAACACATTCATCCCTCTATCCTTCCACAGTCACTCATACTCCACTTGCACACTCATCCTCACAGCATACATGCTTGTCCTCCTGCCACAGTCTCCACGGGCTCTCCCCAACCCCCTCCCCCCACCATTCTCTCTCACAGCCTGTGTCCAGGCCCCAGGCATGTTCAAGGCCACCGCGATGACCAATGGCCTTTATACTGATGGATTTTACAGTGTCCACCCAGGTAGGCTTCAGGGGCCATGGGATGGCCAGAGCCTTGATAGTCTCCCTCTCCCTCATCCATCCTCCTTCTGACACCCTCACTGGGATCCTTGCTTCCTTCCTTTGCCTTCCTTCCATCCTTCCTCCTGCCCTTCCTCCCCTCATCCCTCACTCCTCCCCTCACTCCTGCCCTCACTCCTCTCCCCACTCCTCACTCCTCCCTGTCCTCCTCCTCCCTCACTCACTGGCACAGGCCAGAGACATACACACCCTGAGTCTTCCCATCAGTCATCAGGCCTCTCCCCACCCCACAGTGTGTGCTCAAGGATTGCACAACAGCTACTCTGGCTCTCAGGGCTTGGGTTGGGGGGCCAGGGCTGCCTTGGGAGCCCAACCTCCCAGGAGTACTCAGAGTAGCGCCTGGGCTGGGAGAGGGGCTGAAGGTTTTGGTATGGGAGCCCAAAATATGTCTCCTGCCCTGCTCTCTGGCGCTCAGGGATTGAGAGGTCAAGGGTCAGAGACAGTATGGCCAAACCCTTGAGCCTGTGGCTTTCTTGAGGCAGAGCTGACTCTTACTGGGACCACCTCCATCACCCCCTGCCTGCCCCCCAACTTCTTGGTCCCAGGCAGGGGGTAGCGGGGGGGAAGGGTGGGCCAGGGCCAGGTGGGTGGTGGTGTGTCTGGCCCAGTGAGGTAACCGGGAGCCCAAGATCGGGTTTCCAAGCAGGGCAGCCCAGCAGCAAGATGTCAGGCCTGGGGTCGCCCAGCTGGGGTGGGCAGGCGAAGGGAGCTGACTCTAGGCCGGGAAAGCTGAGTCAAGTGGGCAGGCCGTGCCAAGCCCTTCCCAGCTCCCCCCACGGCTCCCTACCCTTGCTGAGTGGAGATGGGGTGAGGAAAAACAGAGGGGTCCTCTCAGAGGGGCCCAAGTCTGACACCTGCTTAAGGCTGCAACTGTCACGCAGCGCAGGAACAGTGGGGACCTGCCCCAGCCTGCTGCCCTATCCTTCCTGGGACCCCTCGGTCCTGCTTCCTCCCTTCCAGCCTCAGCCCCTGCCCCAAGTCCAGTCCCATACTCAGCCAGGATTTCCCCTGCCGTCTTCAGCCTGATCCCCAGCCCTAGCCCCAACCTTAACCATGGCCCAGTCTCTACTCCACTCCTTGCTCCTGCCCAGCCCCTGCCCCCCGCCTGCCCCAGCCTCTTGGGGACCTGCGGGGCCCAAGGCCCAGACCCTTCCGTCAACAACCATGTCCTCTGTGCCAGGTCCCAGACCCAGCACAGGGACCAGACTTAGCACAGCCTCAGTCCCCGGGAGTACCCAGGCCATGGGCCGACACCTTGGTCCCACTGCCTTCTGCTCTCAAGCCTTGACTGTCCTAAGGACTGGCTTCTCCCCACGCCAATCTCCCCATCTCCTCCTCCACCACCTCTCTGCCGCCTCCCTCACCATCCTCAGCCCAGCACCCTGCCCTGGAGCTCCGGCTGCCACCCAAGCCCCATCTATAAATAACTGTTCAGGCCCCACCGATCACAGCCCCACCATGGGCCAGCCCTCAGCCTGCCAGGGCATGCTTTGCGGACCCAAGGGCCCCCTTGCTGGGTCTCAGGCCAGGAGCTCCAGGGAGGAAACACCAACTTCCCACCGATAGCAAGCCGAGAGGGCAGCCAGTGGGCTGGAGGGCTGGTGGACAGGCGGTCGGGTATCCGAGAGCCTCGGGTTGGGCTAATAGAGGAGTCCCAGTACTTACAGGGGGGACGAGGGGAAACCCTTCCATTTTGCACGCCTGTAACATCCAGCCGAGCTCCGAGCTGTTCGGGTCCCCTGCCTCGGTGGGGGCCAGTGCGGAGCCCCTTGAGATGGGGAGCCCCGTCTGGGGCTGGACGGATTCGGCGGGCACAGGGCTCAGGCCTGCCCCTGAGCTACAGGAGCCCTGGGTGAGCCCCCTCCCTTGACATTGAAGGGCCAGCACAAGTTCCTGATTTTATCGAAGGGCCTGCCACTGGAAGATAGTCCCCTTGGGGTGACATCACCGCCTCAGCCCGTTTGCATAAATCTCTTGCGCTACAGGAAGTCTCTGGCCGGCTGGGGCAGGTGGTGCTTCAGGGGCTGGCCTGGGAGGCCATGGGGGCTAGGCCCCCTGCCCAGAGGAAGCTGGGACTGTGAGGGGCGGCCTTGGGGGCTGGGGTAGAGAGGAAGAGTGGGAGGGATGAAGGGCAGCTCCACCACAGGGAGGCCGGGGCTCTGCTGAGTCTCTAACCCCTAACCCCACAAATGCTTACTTCTCTTGAGACCCCCCCGCCATGTGGCCAACAGTCACTTACTTGGGGGTCAGAACTGGTAGGAGTGGCCTCCTGAGACCTCCAATTTCTGGGGTCAGCATGGCCGGCTTAGGGCTCTGATACAGCGGACTGCGAGGGCTGGTTCTTCCTGGGCCTGGGGCTCCCGATGCCTCAGTCCTACCCAGCCTGGGGTTGGGCTCCAGGGCAGGGTCTTCAGCACAGTGTGCATTCCCCTCCCCATCTCCCAGTCCCTTCACTCAAGTCTTTTCTTCTACCAAAGGAGGGTGCTGGGTTCTTACATCATCCCTCTCAGTTTCCTTAGTACCACTGCTTCTTCCAGGTGCCTGGAGGCTCTATTCCCAGCCCAGACTTCTCAGTTTCCCCACCTCTTGCCAATGCCTGAGTATCAATCTAGTCTTCCCAGCTTACTAACCTTTGTTATCTGTCCATCCATTCATCTATTTTCCCATCCATTTGTTCATCCATCTATCCACCCATCACAGCAGCCATACTTTCATTTATCTATCAGTTTACCCAACTGTCCGTTCATTCACTCATTCATTCATTCATTCATTTACCTGTTACTCTATTCATCCATTCACCTTTCTGTTTGTCTACTTGCCTGTCCATATGTTCATATATCAGTCCATTCATCTGTTATTAAACCATCAGTCTAAATTTCCATCTATTTATCCACTGTATATCCAACTATCAATCTATTCATCCATTGGTCCAGTCATCCATCTACTCATCCAACCTTACCCATCTGTCCAACCATCCAATTATCTGTGTATCCTGCCAGTATTGAGTTCCAGGCTCTACACTAAATGCTGGGGAAAATAGAAAAGTAATTGGACAAGATCCCTGCCTTCATAGAGCCCCTGATCTAGTCCGGAGGGCAGAGGAATGACATGTTTTGATCCATGGATCTCTGGTGGGTCCACTCTGCTGGGGAAGACCTTCTTGAGTATTCAATTTCCTCCCCTGTATAGTCTAACCCTTGCTTTATATCCCCTTCCCTAAGATTCGCCTGCCTCCTTCCTGTCAGTGGAACCTCAGGCCCCCAACTCTTTCTTCACTGGCAGCAAAGATGAGATTCACAGGCCTGGGTTCACCATTAGATCGCTTCCATCTTCTCTGATTTTTTTGCATCTGCACTTGAGAGTCTCCAAGGGGTCCAGGTCACAAGTCCCCAAGACTTCCTAGGAACCGGACCCAGGCCCCTCCCCAAAAGGAGGGGAGAGGTGGTCTGACTTGACTTCAACTCCATCCCTGCTCCCCACTTCCTTGTCAAGAAAGCAGAGCCCCAGCTAATTGGCCCTATGTGGGGATGAGTCTGCTCCATGAGAACCAGGTCCTGCTTGATGTCTTCACTCATTCATTCATTCATTCATTCATTCATTCTTGTCTTGGTTTGTTTATATGCTTATTTATCTACTACTTCATTCATTTAATCACTAACTTTTTATTGAGGGTCTTCCACGTGCTAGACACAAACATGAATGAGGCATGCCCTGGGCCTCCAGAAACTCACAGGCCTGCAGAAAGAACACACGTGTAAAGAGACAGTATAGTTAGTTCTTTGGGCACAAGAGGGAGGTGCTAGGTGGATTGAGGAACAATTACTTTGATCAGGACTACAGGTAGGAAAACATACAAGAGAAAGGACACGTCTGGCTGAGGAACCAGCTGAGTAAAGGCAAGGAGGTGGAAAGGAACAAGGGAAGAGTGAGTCGCCATCTTTGTGGCTAGAAGTAAGACAGAACAGGAGAGCAAATGGCCTTGAGTGTCAAGCTGAGGAGCCTGGGTGGCATCCAGGGGCCACTGCTGGTTGTAGGCAGGGAACACAGTACTCGTCTCCGTGGAGCAGGCAGCAAACCAGGTCGGCTATATGTTCCTGAGGCCTAAGTCTCAAGGGACCCAGGAAATGAAAGGGAGTCCATTGTCCGAAGTCTGGCCAAGCCCAAGGGATCTGAGTAAGGAAGCCTCCAAAAGATCCAGGTCCCCAAATCTCTGGAAATGGGCCGAATGACTCTCACTTTCTGTCCATTCACACACCAACAAGTCCTTCCCATGCCCCTTCCCCAAGTGCACCAGAGGCCTCTTCCTGAGACCTCACATCCCCAGGGACCTGTAGGGATTCCTGGGGGAACCCAGGGAACAGTAGGACCCAAGGTTCTAAGCAATTCCAAACAGAACAGGAAGAGTCTGATCATTCACAGCCCCAGAGCTAACAGCTCCTTAAAAAGAACAGGCATTATTTTCTGAGCGCCCAGCATTGTGCTGGATGCTTCTTCCACCCTCATGATCTCACATTACATTAAGGCCCAAGAGGTCAGTGACTCGCCCAGGGTCACACAACTTGTGAGTCGAGAACTGGGGCATGAAATCTGCCTTCTGGGGCTCTAGGAAGGGCTGGATCCTAGCAAGGAGGGAAGGAAGCTGAAGGAAGAAAGAAGAAAGACTGAGAAGCCAAGCATGGAGAGGGCAGGAAGGACAGGGGGCGGGGGGAGGCAGTGTGGATTGGAGAGGAAGAGAAAGAGAAACAGAGTAAGAGAAAGGGTCAAAGGAGAGAAATGAGGCAGCAAGAACCTCAGGCAAGAAGAGAGAACAGGGCAAGGGTGGCAGAAAAGGAGGCCAAAGCAGCGCGGGGGAGAGATGGGAGAGCCGGTGGCGACGGGGCCTTAGCAGAGCCCATGTCGGGCCTCCTTTTCTGCAGTGGAGGAACCAGAAAGGATCCAGGGGTCACCGGGTGCCTTATGCTGCGGCTCTCATTCTTGTCAGCGAGAAATTGGTTTGAAACCAATAAGCCTTGGGGGCTCCAGGGAATGAGAGATCAACAAAATTCTTTTAAATTATTTTATTTGTTGATTAGGTAAAAAATGCACATGGTACAGACCTCAAAAGGTACAAAATTGGAAACAGCTGCCCAGTTCCTTTTCTCATAGGCACCCCCCACACACACACTAAACCTGATTCTTGTGTATTTTTCTAGAGGTACAAGCACAGAGGCGTATATATTCTTTTTAAAATTTCACCCAGGAGGTAGCATACTAAACACATTGTACTTCCCTTTGGTTTGTTTTGCTTCTCCCTAAATCCGTTCCATGCCCATGCATATAGAGCTGTCTTGTTCTTTTTATTTTTTATTTTTTTATTTTTTTTAGCTGAGCCATCCTGCTACCTGTTGGCAGCTCAGTGGCTGCTCAGCTCGGGCTGGGCATCGAACTGCTGTTGCTCAGAGCTCAGCTCACACTCTTGAGCGAGCTCTTCACCAACTGGGCCACTTGGCCGACCCTTGTCTTGTTCTCTTTAAAGACTGTGTAGCATTCCACTGTTTGGATGGACTGCGATATTTTTAAATCATGAGCAATCTCATTCATATAAATAAATGCACGAAACATTTATGTACCGTTTAAAGAATAATTATAAAGCTAATACTTATGTAACCACCATCTAGGTTAAGAAATAAAACATTCGAGGTGGCTCGTTGGCTCAGGTTCAGGTGGTTAGAGCGCAGGCTCATAACACCAAGATTGCCGGTTGGATTCCCACTTGGGCCAGTGAGCTGCGCCCTCCACAATTAGGTTGAAAACAACGACTTGACTTGGAGCTGATGGGTTCTGGAAAAACACACTGTTCCCCGATAAAGTTAAAAAAAGAGAAATAAAACATTTCTAGCACTCCAGAAGTATCCCCCAATTGTCCTCTTATAAACCCCTCTCTCTCTCTAGAAGTAACACTATCCTAACTTTTTCAGTAATTATTTCCTTGCTTTTCTTTATAGTTTTACCACTAATGTAAACATCCCTAACAGTAAAGTTTTTACCTTAACAGAGTTTAATCTTTTTATAAGGAGAATCATAGTGTAAATATTCTTTGGGTCCTGTTTCTCTTTTCTCTTTCCCAATGTGTTGCTGTATGCAGCTGTGGTCCGTTTTCATTGCTATGTAGTATTCCAATTGTTTTAAGAATTTATTTAACCACTCTCTTATTAATGGACATTCAGGTTGTTTCCAGTCTTTTGCTATTACAAATAATACTACAATCAATAAAATTTGCTAATTTATACATATGCAAATGCATGCCTAGGATAAATTCCCGAAGTTGAAATGCTGCGTCAAAGGGCAGCGTTTTTGTGTGTGTGTGTGTGTGTGTGTGTGTGTGTGTGTGTGTGTGTGTGTTTACAGGAAAGTTAGAGGGGAGTGTCCATCAGAATAGTCAGAAGATTTGAGCAAAACATTGTTTCCTGGGCTGGATGAACTACAGTGCTGGCTTGGGTGACAGTCTCATGCTCCTATGTTTGCTTGTCTCTAAAAAAGCACCCATCAACAGTAAAGAACAAAACACATGTTTCTGCCTTCAATGAAAACCATTCTAGGAGAAAGGCCTACTTCTATGGAAGTAAATATTTAAAGGGAAACTAAAATACTTTAAATTCTCCTTTTTCTACATTTAGATTTTCAAGGCTAGTCTTGATGGTTAAAAGATTACTATTTTAAAGAAAATCACTACAGGACTGGCCGAGTGGAGTATTGGTTAAGAGCTGGCTTGGGATGCCAGCGACCCTGGTTCGGATCCCACATATGAAGGCCAGTGACACTGCCCTCTACAGCTAACAACAGCTCCACCTGGAGCTGGGCTGTGCGAGCCCCGGCGATGGTGTAGGCTGCAGCCCCTGCTGCAGTGGGCTGCCATAGGCTACAGTGAATGGCCGGCAGCCAGCGTGAGCAGCTGGCAGCCGGAGTGAGCTGCCAATAGCCGCGGTGAGCCACCGTCCAGAGGCCAGAAACTGAGCACAATGACAATATCAACATGGGCCAGCGAAGCAATGGCCTCCACGACTAGACTGAAGAACAAAAGGACAGCAACTTGTCTGTTCCCCTCCCCCAATTCCCCAATAAAATCTTTGAGAGAAAAAAAAGAAAATCACTACAACCCAATACAAGCTGAAACCCCTGTATTACTCCCTCCCTGTAGACACTAATACATAGTGTCTACACTATGTACATCGTATCAGACACTAGTACATAGTATCAGAAATTACTTACATGGAAATAAAAAGCCTTTAAATTGTAAGTAATATTGAAAATTACATATCTATCTTAACTCATTGGAGTTGAGATAATTTATTTAGATCTTATAACATAGGTGCACAGGAATTTTTGACTCACTTCAAAAGAGATGTATTTTTTTTATTGAGATATACTCGACATGTAATATTGTATTAGTTTTAGGTGTACTGCCTTTTAATTTTTGAGATAGATGATAGATGACAGATAGATAGATAGATAGATAGATAGATAGATAGATAGATAGATTAGAGAGATAGTCACATTGTCCTTGATAAAAGTTGTACCCATTTACCCTCCTACCAACAGTGCATTACAGTGCTGTTTCCCCACCCCACCGGACAAGTGGGTAGCCCTGTAAGGCTGGGCCCTGCAGAGTGATGGGGCGGTCACTCAGGCCTTGGGCGGTGAAGGTGGGGCAGTCCTATGCCCCCACTGGGCTGGGTGGCTGATAGGGGTAGGCTGGGTGCTACTGCAATTGCAAGGTAAGCGGGCAACAGGAAACGTGGGTGCTGTGCCCTTGATGCTGAGTCCACAGAGGGAACACAACCCCTGAATTTGCAGACCCCTCAATCCAAAAGAGCTCTAAAATGAGGGAATGCCCCCCCCACCTCCACTTTCCTAGCAACTGGTCCTCATGAGGAGTGTCAGAGCAAGTGGTAAAATGCAGGCTTCAGACCACAAGCTGGGAAAGTTGACCAAAAAAAGCTGAACCCATGTACAGAAATGGCCGTCTTGCAACTTCCTCTCATGGTTGAGACACTGGGAGAGGCTCCTTGGGCCCCAGCTTGGGTGGCCTGGGCCTCTCAGAGCTCCCCGAGTGCTGGTCAGAGCACCAGACTAGCTCTTTAGTGCATTAGGACATCCAACAAATATTTACTCAGAGCTGCTATGGGCCAGACGATCCAAACAGACAGAGATCTCTGCCTGCCCTTGTGGGGCTAGTCCTGGAGGCAGAGGATAAGCACAGTACATGAGAGCATTTCACTACATGTTAGATAGTAACAAGCGCTATAGTAAGAGAGAGAGCACGGCTGGGTAAGGGGGATCGCAGGGTGGGCAGAGTGGGTGAGGGCAGTTTGCAGTATTAAAGAGGGTGGTCAGAGCAGGCCTCACTGAGAAGGAGATGGACAAACCCTGGAAACAAATGAGGGAGCAAGCCCAGAAAGCTGGGAGAAGAGCCCCAGGCACGGGGAGCAGCCAATGCACACGCCAGGCAGGAGCATGAGCCAACAGCGATGGGGCCTGTGTGAGGGGAGGGGACAGGTGAGGGGCTGCGTCAGGTAAGGCCCTGGGGGATGGTGTGTGGGGTTTGATTTTGACTCTGGCGGGGAAATAGGGAGCACCATAGTAGGGTGCCATTCTCTCTTATTCAAATCTGAAATTGGTGCCATTATCATCCCTGTGGTACAGAAGAGGAAACTGAGGCTCAGAAGGGGCCCATGACTTGCACAGCGTGGCTCAGCCAATTTGTGGTACAGGGGCAGCTTAAACCCAGGTTTGCCTGAGACCCCAGCTCGTATCCATGTCAAGTGTTCATGGGTGCTTGTGGGCCAGAACAAAGACAGGGGGAAAGGAGCCAGCATGTGTCCAGCCCCCGCTGTCCACCTGCGGTAGTAACTCGCTCCACTGTCACATAATCCTGTGAGGCAGGCATTTGATTATCAGGGCCATTTTACAGATGAGGGAAAACGAGGCTCAGGCTGATGAGAGGGTGTGCCCAAGGATACACCGCTGGTGACTGCAGTTCTGAATGGCCCTGGGCCTGTGCTTCCACTGTCCCTAGCTCTAGTTTCTCCCCTGAGTATTTTCCTACCTAAAAATCTTGCTTAGTTCTCTCGTGTCCACAGGCTGAGGTCCAAACCTCTGAAGCCTGTGCTGGAGCCCCCAACACCCAGAGTCTGGTCAACCTTTTCACCCTCCCCCACTCCAAGTAGACCAGCCCCACCCCCACCTCCAGCCAGAGGATACTTCTCAACATTCCCAGAACCTCTTTCTCAATCTCGCACGGCCTTTACTCACAGGCCACCCCTTCCACACCCCCAAGGCCTTTCAGTCTTTCAAGGGCTCACCTCCTCCAGGCTGCCCTCCCCGCAGAGTCTCCCTTCTGTGTTTACTTCCACCTCTCCTCAGCCCCCCCAAATCTCTCCTCTCATCTGTGCCAGCTCCTTTCCCCAGTCCCAACGACTGGACACAAAGATCCCCAGAACAGGCTGCCCTCCACTGGGCCCTGAATCACGGCCACACTACCACACCCTTGTCTCCTGCTGACCAGGCCTACAGACGGGGAGCTCACCTCCTGGCCACATCACTCAGCCTTCGGCACCTCAAACCCACCGCCACCCACAGCGACTTCCTTCTGCTCACCACGGGCAGCACCCCTCCCCACCCTGCTCATTCACTAAGGACAGAAGCTGCTTCCTTTCAGGCCCCCTCGTCTGTGGAGCCCCTGACACCATCCTCTTCTATCTAGACACCCCTGGATCTTTCCCCGCGATTGGTCTCTGGGCGAGTTCCTTCCCTTTGCCAAAGTTCAGAGGCTTGTTTCTTTAGAGGGGCCAACAAAACCCACCTCCCAGCACTGTTCAAAGTACTGACAAATATTGTGTCAGCCTTTACATGGTTGGTATGTAGTAGGGGTTTAGTTATTCCATATTTCCCTCATTGACTTCCACAAATGTTTATTGAGGCTTGTAGAGGGTAGGAGTGTGGCTCTCTGGACCTTGATTTGAATCGTGTCCCTGTTCTTTGTTCACTGTGTAGCTAAGGTCAAGTCACTTCTTAGGGCCTCAGTGTCCGCATCTGTGAAATGGGGGCAATAATAGGATGCACCTCATGGGATTGTGAAAATTAGACAAGATAGCGTGTATGATGTTTGTGTGTGAGGTGCACGCCCAGTGTCCCCTGTGAGGGGGAAGGCTTGGCCCTGTTCCCAAGGCTCAGGATCTCTGCAGCCCTCAGCCTCTCAGACTTCCCACTGGGCCTCTCCACAGAAGCCTTGGAAAAACTGAGAACTGCAGGGAGCCGGGAAACTGGCAGGGAGAGCCCTGAGAGAGTAGCCCCCACCCTCCTCTCCCTTCCTCACACTCTTCTCACCCTGTCTGAGCAACCAGCTCTGGCAGGAGAAAGCCAGACTGAGAAAAGGGCTCAGGTCTGGAGTAGGGATCCTGTAATGGGATAAAAGAGGGGCCCCTTGAAAAGCAGAAGGAAAAGTAATCATTACTGAGCTCCCATCATGTGCCACACATTCGATCTTTGCAACAAGGCTATGGAGCAGGAATTATCTCCATTTTACAGATGAGAAATGGGGCTCAGAACAGATACTTACACTGCTCCAGGTCCAGAGCAGGAAGGGACAAAATCAGGATTAGACCTAGGCTTGTTACCCTAGAGCCTGTGCTCTCAGCTCAAAGCTGCCCCAGTGCTTGTGCCATGAGTCGGTGGGAAAGGGGTCTCTGTGCACAGGGCCCTGAAGGGACCAGTGAGCGAAAGGTTGACTTCGACTCCCAGGCTGTAAGGCCTAAGGCCAGTGTGAGGCTGCCCCAGGCAGGGTCAAGGGCAGCCCCGGGTCCGGGAGCAGAAGGAACAAGCCCAGAAGGAGTTAACTGCATGAGGGGCCTGAGTGAATCAGAGGCTCCGCAGGCTGCGATGGAAATTCCCTGTGCATGGCGTGTGGTCACCCAGAAAAGGGAAACGGTGCTTTTCGGAGCAGGGGACAGCGGGGGCTGGAACTTGGGAGCAGATGCCTGCTTGGGTGGGGCCGGCTAGGGCTTCGTGACCAAGGAGGCCTAGCCTCCGGGTCTGCTCAGGTCCTGGGTGGGAAAGAGGAGGTGAGGAGCTGCCAAGCCAGGCCAGGCCTGGTCATGTTATCATGTGTCCATGGGCCCTGATGGATGGGTAGGAGTTCACCAGGCCCAGAGGAAGGAAGGACACTCAGGCCGTGGGAACTGCTAAAGTCAAGGCACAGGGGTATGACTCAGAATGGAGAGCCCATCCCCCCTACTTTTGCTGGGGAACTCTTTCCTATCCTTCAGGGCCCATCCCAAGTGGCACCCCTCCCACCACAGGAAGCATCATTCCTTCTTGGTGTCCCATGGCCTCAGTTTCCCTCTTAAAGCTCTCAGGATTTTGCTTTTTCCACGGGAGTGTGGGCAGAAGCCATGTCCTAGCTTTAGAGACAGCTTGTACTCATCACAGAGCTGGCATGGAGTAGGTGCTAAGTGTTTATGAAATGACAATTTCACAGAAGAGGATTCGGAGGTTCAGAGATGTTAGGTGACACTCAATCAGCCAGCTGGTTGAGGCTGAGCGGGCCTTGGGCTGGGGCTTTTGCTTCACCTGGGACTTGGCAGGAGGGAAGGAACGGGGCAGGGCAGAGGGCACTAGGCACCGATGGCCTGGCAGGGAATGGCCATCTGACAACTCCGCTGTCCAAGGCCTGCTTCCCCCTGGAGCTTCAGGCCAGCCCTGTTTCTGCCCTTATGACAATGCTGGGAAACTTTTGTCCTCCCAGAGGGGAGACTGAGGTACGAGGTGAAGCAAGGGGGCAATCAGATGGGGAGAGAAGGGGCTTGGGTGTTCAGAAGTCTCGAATCTCAATCCAGACACTTTGCAGCTGTGTAGCGTCGGACGCGTGGTTTCCACTCTGAGCTTCAGTATCCTTTAGGATAGAGATAATGGGATAGGCCTGTTCTGGGGACAGGAGGAACTGACTGATATAAACTGTAAACCTCTGCAGGAACATGAGGCAGTTTGTCTATCATTAGTTATTAGTATAATTGTGTCATCTGGTGTCTCTCCTTGGAGCAGTCTCCTGCCTGCCAGCTCCTAAACAGGGTGCACTGTGGTCTTAGGCCCAGTGTCTGTCTGTCCCAGCTCAATGATGCACCGCGCGAGGGCCTGTGACCCACGCCAGCACAAGGAGTGGGCTGAAACCACCCCAGGAGAGTGGTGGCTGGGGCCTCCTACCCAAAAACATGTCTGTGAAGTCCCCAGGTGCCCCAAATTCCTCCACAGCACCCCAGATTCCTTGGCCCCCTGTGAAGGTTGAGGGCGCCCAAAGAAGCCACCCTCAGGCAGGGACAGGCAGCATGGTGGCGCCCATTGTTGGAGATTTTCCAAGCACGAAGGGGAACTGAGAACTGTGGGAATGTGCCTTGCGCAGGCCAGGGTGGGCTGGTCCTGGTGGGAGGGGGCTGCTCCAAGGAGCCCAGACTGATGGGGTCCTGGGAGTGAAGAGGAGAAGGGGACCTGCAGGCCGGCAGCTGTGGGGTTGGGGAGTCACTGTGGGGCGCTTTGCAGGTTGTCCAGAGAGAGCTGGCCAGGCAGTGGGAGGTTGGGGAGCTATGCGGGGAAGGAAAGAGGAAGCCATGGGGAGAGGGGGGATGGGCTGTTGGGGATGGAGTGGGAGTGGGGGATGGGGCCTGGAGCCACTTTGGCCACAGCCACTTCACTTCTCCTGGTTTCGGTTTGTAAATAGCTGCTGGCTCCCTGCAGGCGGGATGGGCCCTGCCCCTTCTGTGGCCTGTGTCCAGGGAGGCCCAGGTCTGAGTAGCTACAGATCCTCCAACCCTGGATTTGAGGACCCCAGGAGGCATTAGGGCCGGCCCGGCCTTTGGCCTGGGTGGGAAGGCTCTGGTGGGCCCAGCTCTGGGCAGTCCCAACCTGTGGTCACTGAGGTAATACAGCTGAGACAAAACTTGATGACTTGGCCACACTGGGCTTATTTATAACTGGGCCTCCGTGGGCACAAGCAGCTGCTGAGCTGCCAACTCAGCACATGGGCTGGCCCAGGGCACCAAAGCAGGGGACAGAATGGTGGAGCCCAGGCTGGCCTGGCGGCTCCTCAGGCTGGGCCTCAGGGTCTTGGGATCCCCAAGGCTCTCTGGCTGGAACCAGTCCTTGTGCTAGTTGTCATGGGCAGGCCTTGAGACGTGGTGGGGAGTTACTTGTGGGGCAGGCATCTCAGAACCTCCTGGACTAAGTGGGTAGCTGAAAGTGGACTGACTGGTCAGTTCCCAGGGACTTCAGCTTCAGCCTTTCTGCAAAAAAACCTCTTCCTCCAGAGGTCAGACACTGTCAGCAAACCCGACAAGAAGCAAAGTCATCTCCCCTCCCCTTCTTGCAATAGCAGCTTAAAAACAAACAAGACACATTCGGGGAAAGGGCAGAGCCGAATCTTAAGGCCTGGTCCTATGGTGGGACCCCAGACACCTGACAGATGGAAAAAGGTTGGGGTCCCTTCTGAGGCTCCTGCATCACACCACGTGGGCACTCATGTCCTTGGCTGACTAGAAGAGCTGGCACTGCACCCACCCTCCAAACAGCCACTTGTCTTTGTGCTGAGGAAGAATGGGGGTGGGGGTGCGGGGGCTGTCAATCCCTTTCCTAAGGTTTGCAGGAATAAAGATGTTCCTAAAATCTTTCTCCCACTTTTGAATCCTTCTGGATCAACCTTGTCACCTATCACTCTCTCCATCTGTCCCATCAACAGCCTGCCTCCCAGACTTGGTCTTGGCCATCCCACCTCCAAGCCTCGTTCCAGTGTGGCCTTCCACCTGGCATGCCCAGTCTATCCAGGTCCCCTCTCTGTTCAGGCCTATGCTGAGTCCCCCTCTGAGGGTCCCAACTTTAGTGCTCACACCTGTCTCCAAAGCTGAGGCTCTTGGGATACAAAAATCAACAGATGTCAGAACTGAGGCAGAAATGAATGAGAGAGTTTAAATCATGGGTGTCATGATCACAACACAAAAGAGAAAGCCGATGCCTGTTGTGGGTCAGGGATGGCCAAAGGCACTCGGTGAGTGAAGGACAGAGCTGAGACCAAAGCCACGTGCCCTGACACCGGCCTAGAACTATCACCCGGGCCTCTGACCTCTTGGGCCACCTGCTCAGCCTTGAGTGACAGCCTTGCCTGGCCTCTTCCTCTTGGCGGAAGCTGTTGGAGCTGGGAAAGATGGGGGCCTGGTGTGGGGGGTAACTCAGGCCATCCACCTCCCAGCCTAGGGCCTGGGGTGACGGGGCCATTTAGGCCCCTCTGGGCAGAGACGGGGCGCCCAGCCCGGTGCCGCCCGGGCTGCAGCTGCCCCTGTTTCCACATCATCAGTAGCAAGTCCGGCGCCTGAGAAAACAGGAAGCGCCCAGTCACCACAGGAAGCATGTGTGCGCAGCCTCCCCGCCCCCCGGCCCATTGCAAAATGCCAACAGCCCCATTACCACAGGCACCACACAGTGGCGGGCAGAAACGCTCTGGCCGTCAGGCCTGCCAAGAAGCCGGACAAACAGACAGACTCCAGCTCTCACCCTCCTGGGCCAGGCCATAGGGTGATGTCCAGCTGCGGCCTCGAGGAGCCCGGAAGACCCTGGGCTCCTGGCCTCACACCTTCCTCAGGGTTCTCATCCCAGTCCCCAGACGGGCCTGAGCCAGGCCTGCTTTGGCCGTCGTTAAATCAGAATATGGGTCAGGGGTCACAGAGAAGACATGTCTCTGACCTGGTGGCTGGCATTTGAGAACTCTGTGCCCGGCCTTCAGACCCTGGCAGGGCCCAATCCCCAAGCCTCACCGAAGGCCGTTGGCCCAGAGCCCGCCACCCTCACGACCCCAGGGAGCCATCTGCTGTCAAGCCCACACCTGCCACACCCTCTGCCCAGCCCCAGCCCTTCCCGGCTGAGCCTCTGCCTGTCCCTGGGGTCCTATCCGAGCTAGCATTTAGGAGGCCTGGGCCCCTCCTCGTATCCCACCCTGCCTGCCCCGACTCACCTCCCGTTTCTGGTCCCCCCAGGCTCAACCCTTGGAAGGAGACGGGAGTCCAGCGAGGCTGAGGCCCGGTGCCTAGGGAGGCCTGTGCTCCTCCAGCCCCGGGGACAGCAAGGAAAAGAGAAGAGAGCAGAGCATTTCATGGCTATAATAAATCAAAGGGGGAAGTCGAGCAGGAGAAATAAGAAACTTCCCTACCCTGGGCACAGGGACCTGCCAGGCAGCAGCCCCCGGTGCCCCGCAGCCTTCCCTCCTCCCTCCTGCCTCCCTGGGCAGGGCGCAGATCTGGCGCCCTCTCCTCAGGCCTAGGCACTCCACCTGCCCAGAGGCACCCCCGCCCCAGGCATCCAACAACCTTTCTCGCTGTGTGCCCGGGGGCTAGGCACCTCTCATCTCTGGACCTCAGTTTCCTGTTAATGGGCACTGACATTCCTGGGGCATGGGCTGGTGTGCACAGAGAGGACCGAAGATCAGTAGTGCCTCTCTGGGCAAGAACCCTCAGGATGAAGGGAGGGATGAGGCATTCTGAGAATTCCTAGTGAGAGAGTGGTCTGTGAGAGGAGACAGGAGGGCCCAAGGCAAGAGGCAGGAGGCTGGAACAGAGCAGGGAGGGCCCTCCACTGCCAGAAAGGGCAGGGCCTTGACCTCAGCTCTGTCCTTGCACTCTCTCAAAGCAGACCAAGGGGCCCACGGTAGGTGCACTGGATATGCACAGCTGCCTCATGCACCACGGTGTGTCCTCCTGGAGTGTCCGCGCAGGTAGAGACTTAGAGGGGAAATATATATATATATATATTTTAAGGGGGGAAAGCAAACATATTAAAAAGAAGGATGCAAATCTGTATGATTTTTTTTTTTTTAGCTGAGCCATCCTGCTACCTGTTGGCAGCTTAGCGGCTGCTCAGCTCCAGCTGGGAATCCAACCGGCAACCCTGTTGCTCAGCGCACTCTTGAGCAAGCTCTTAACCAACTGAGCCACTTGGATGGCCCTGTATGAATTTTTAAGATAAAAATAAGGAACTTCAGAAACATTTTGGCTAGTTTTGGGGTCACTATGAGCCATGCCCTCAGATGCCCAGCAGACTCTTTTCCAGCTCTTCAGCCATTGGGGTACACTGGAGAGACTCAGGGTGCCTCTACTTGAAGCCTTCCTGAGAGAGTGTGCTCAGTCCCTTACTCCAGGGGTCTCTGCTCTCACTAAGAGCTCACTCGTCAGCTCCAGCCCTGGGTCTCTTGATGATGTCTCCTGGACGGCTGCCAGCCTGGAGCTCGGGGCTCTCAGGAGAGAGCGGCTGGGCCTGGGATCCCTCAGCCTCTGAGATCACGCTGCTTCACTCATAACCTTGTCAGGCAGATAAGATAAGAAAGTGGCAGTGACTGTTGGGAGTCCAGACTACAGAGCCAGACAGATTCGACAGCTTGCAATGTGTGAACCTGGGCAAGTAATCTCACTTCTCCAAGCCTCAGTTTCCCCATTTGGAAAATGCCTGCTTTGAAAATTTGCAAAGAGAGACAAAGGAGATCATGGAATGGGGCCTCAGGGTGTTCCTGTGGCCAGCATCACACAACAACAGCCACTCCTGTCTCCTCCTAGACGCCTCACTTCCTCCCTCCTTTCCCCTCCACCTGCCTGAGTCAGGGTGAGAACCTCTGCTCCCTGTTCTCTGCACCCCCAGGGCCCCTGGCCTCACTCTGACCTGTCCTGACCTGGGAGACTGCTAGAGCTGTGGTTCCCAGCCCTACTCTAAGGCACTCGCTCTCTGGGACAGAGACCTTGGAGGCCCAAACTTCTGCCCTGGCAGAACTCCCCATTTCTGCTAGCACACCACCTGCCCTCACAAGACATCCCCTTTTCATCCTCAGACAGCCATAACTGTTTTAACAACTGGTGCCATTCACCAGGCACTTTACATATACAGCATCTTGTAATCCTCGTAGCCACAGGTATTCTTAACCACATTTCACAGATGAAGAAACTGAGGCTCAGAGGAGAGGAGTGACTGGTGCACGGTCAGCTGGCTAGAAAAGTGCAGCTCTGAGATGAGAACTCAGTTCTGACCACCAACCCAGTGGAAAACCTATGCAAACCAGGAGGCAAAGCAGCACCTCTTTGTTTGGAAGAAGACTTCGATCCTTTTGGGGTGTCATGCTGCCCAGGCCTGCGGTCATGGCTTATTCCCAGTTGCCCTGCTCTCTTCCCATCACCAGAGTCTCCTGCTTCTCTTGGTCCAGGCTGTAGGGTGTCAGAGTTGGAAAAACCCCAGCTTCAGGTGCCCATGAGAGCAGAGAGATGATAAAATCCACAAAGGTGAGCAGCGCCCTGAATCAAGTGGTCCCTTGGCTCCCTACCCTGGACATGCCCACCTAGCAGTGGCGCTTAACTCCCTGCAGAGGTGGGCCCAAGCGAGCAGCATTCCTGGTGATTAGAACCAGGGCCTTGGTGCCAGACATTCATGGGTTTAAATCCCAACTCTGGGTCTGATAAACCACCCCTGGGTAAGTGACTTCACCTTAAAATGCAGAGAAAAAGACCTCTCCTGGCCTGGAGATTTCACAGAAGGGCAATTTGTTTCTAAGGGCTTGGCTTTTCACGCATGGTCTCATTTAAGCCTCATAACAGCTCTGACAAGTAGGTACTATTATTACTCTCCCATTTCATAGATGAAGAAACGGAGGTGAAGGAGTCTTCTCCAGGTCACATGGCCTTGCAAGGGCTTGAACCCCGATCCCATGAACCTCCAAGTCAGATGCACTTACACTGCCCTAGAGAGGTCTCCTTTTTCTCCTAGGTCAGAGGTCCTAAGTGGCAAGTTGAACCAGGACTGGATGGGATTGGGGGGTTGGTCTGCCCAGCTGTGGTGCAGCCCCCAAGTGCCTGACTGTCCTTGCTGTTGGGTTGGGCTTGCTGACAGCTGCTTGGGCACCAAAGGGTGGGGACCAGCTGCAGCAGAGCCTCCTTTGGGCAGTTCCCCTGCTGTATTAGGCCACCCTATCCTTTAACCGTGGTGGTGTCTGCCCTCTCCTGTAGGAGGGGTGTAAGACCTTCCAGGGGGCCTGCCGGGTGCGGCCAGGAAATCAAGAAGCTTCTTGAGCTTGACCTTCTCACTTGCTTGGGTCCCTTCCAAGGCTCTGGGAGAGAGGCCTCAGCAAATTTGTACTTGTGATTTTGTCATCTTTTTCTCAAAGAGGACCTCCAAATTGTATAAGCATCAGGCTGCATAAAACCGAGCTCGGTCCCCAGGTTGGGGGCAGTTGGAAGAGTTCCATCCTCTATCCCACTTGCTTCCTGCTGGCTGGCTCTGTGGCTTCAGGCGAGACCCCCATTTTCCCATTTACACAGTGGGAATGAAGCCTGGAGTCAGCACCGGCAATGAGAGGAGCTCAGGGTGCCCGCCCTTTACAAAAACCCCAAAACCACAGAGGCCTGTTAACAGCCCGCACCATTCCAGCTTCCGCAGCTCTGCAGGGTGAGTGAAGGCTCCTATCCTCATTTTCCAGCTAGATAACTGAGGTTTGGAACTAAATGAGCAGGTTGATGCCCAACCCCTACTGCTCCCTGGGGTCTCGGCCCAGGCTGCCAGTCCCAAGCAGGGAGGAGGGGACCACCGGGCAGACCTTGGCTCTGGGAGTGGGGACAAGGGGTGCGGGGGCGGGCTCAGCGGAGGCCGGGGGAGGAGGCAGCGCCCCGCACTGTCTCACCGCAGGGCCGACCTCGGTCCTTATCTGCACTGGCAGCTTCCTCCCCCCACCCCAGCCCTGCCGCAAGCCTGGCCCCCGCCCCCGCCTCCGGAGGGCCGGCCCAGAGCGCCCCTCCCCCGCGGCCGCCCGCCCCCAGGGAGCGCCGACTGCAGAGGGCTGTGCCCAGCGGAGCAGAGAGGGGCCCGGCCCCCAGGTGAGGGGCCGGAAGTGATAAATAACTCCGGCGGGGAGAGGGGCACGATCACAGTGAGGCCTTGCCTGCTCCAGCACGCTCACCCCAACCAGAGGAGGGCTCCTCCAACCGGGCCGCTTCAGCCACAGCTGAGAGGGACTTTGGGGTCCCTTAAAGCTCCAGGAAGCATGAGGAGTAGTGGGGTTGGTCTCCACCCTGGGAACACGAGACCCCGAACCCCCTGCTCCACACACACACACACACACACACACACACACACACACACGCGCGCGCGGGGTGTAATGCCTATGGGCGTTCCTGGCACAGTGTGGGAGGGAAGAGAGAAGTGGAGACACCTTAGAGAAAGTGAAAAGCAAGCCACAAAGTGGTGGAGACGTCTGCCACTGATGCCCCAAAGGATAAGCATCAAAAATACATAAAGAACCTGCAACTAATATTGTCTGTCAACTGTAATTGAAAAAATATATATATTTAAAACAACTAGTCCTGACAAATTTTTTTAAAATACCATTAAAAAACAAATAAACAAAACACCTCTTGCAAATCCATAGGGAAAAACAAGATAAAATAGACAAAAGACATGAATAGACATGTTTCCAGAGGAGAAAACATTTGTCAGATGCACATCTAAGGCGTGCTCAAGCTCACCGCTGATGAGGGAAATGCAAATGCAGACCATAATGGGATGCTATTTTACACCATTCGCAGAGACAGCCTTAACAAGCCTGGTGGAACCAAGTGTTGGAGAAGAGGTGGAGCCACGGACTCTCCAACTCGTTGCTAGTCAGAATACAACTGATAACCACAGCGGCTGGTGGTAGGGATGAGGGCACACACAATCTAACCTTATCTTATAAAGCTGAGGCCCAGCATATCCCTTCGAGGCATAAAATCAAGAGAAACTTTGGCAGGTGCTCCAAGAGACATGGACAAGAACGTTCAAAGCTGCACTGCAGCCACAATCTGGAAAAAACCCAAGTACCCATGGACAAGAGAATGGCTAAATAAATTACAGTGGATTCATTCATACAGCAGCGCATCATTCAGCAGGGAAGGCAAATGAACCAGTTTCGCAAAGTATCATGAATGAATCTTAGTCCCATACTGTTGAGTGAAAAAGCCAGTCCCAGAAGACAAATACCCTTCCTGTGAAGTTCAAAACTAATCCAAACCAGGTCTCTACAAATGTCAATGCTGGCTCCTTCCTTCCGATACTTTTGTTATTAGGGATGACAGGATTACCCACCCAAAAGATTCATGAGTATACTCAAGACTCAAGGGTAATACTGAAAAATTATTACAACTTATAAGAAAAGGTAGTTGGCTCCTGGGCAGTATCAGTAGATCTTTCAAAATGTAGTGGGAGGGGCTGGCAGAGTGGCACAGTGATTAAGAGCTGGCTTGGGAAGCCAGCGGCCGGGGTTCGGGTCCCACATATGAGAGCCAGTGATACTGCCCTCAAAAAAACAAAATGTAGGGCCGGCCAAGTGGCATATTGGTTAAGAGCTGGTTTAGGGATGCCAGCGTCCCCGGTTCGGATCCCAAATATGAGGGCCAGTGACACTGCCCTCTACAGCTAACAACAGCTCCACCTGGAGCTGGGCTGTGCGAGCCCCAGCAATGGTGTAGGCTGCAGCCCCTGCTGCAGTGGGCTGCCATAGGCTACAGTGAGTGGCGGGCAGCCAGCGTGAGCTGCCAATAGCCACGATGAGTGACCATGCAGAGGCCGGCGACCGACCGGCCTCGTCTGGGAAGAGCGCAATGACGATACCAACATGGGCCAGTGAAGCAATGTCCTCCGCAACTAGACTGAAGAACAAAAAGACAGCAACTTGTCTGTTCCCCTTCCCCAATTCCCCAACGCTGTTCCCCTCCCCCAATTCCCCAATAAAATCTTAAAAAAAAAAAAAGTAGTGGGAGGGCTGGCCAAGTGGCGCAGTGGTTAAGAACTGGCTTGGGATGCCAGCTCTGAGCAGCAGGGCCCTGGTTTGGATCCCACATGAGGGCCAGTGACACTGCCCTCTACAGCTAAGATGGTGAACAGCAGCTCCACCTGGAGCTGGGCTGCTGTGAGTCCCCAGGATGGCATAGCTGCAGCCCCTGTTGCAGTGGGCAGCCATAGGCTACAGTGAGTGACCAGCAGACAGTGTGAGCAGCTGGCAGCCAGTGTGAGCTGCCAGGAGCCGCCATGAGGAGCCTTCCAGCGGCCGGCGACCGATCTGCCTCACCCGGTAAGAGCACAATGACGATACCAACATGGGCCAGTGAAAGCGATGTCCTCCACGACTAGAATGAAGAACAAAAGGACAGCAACTTGTCTGTTTCCCTTCCCCGATTCCCCAATAAAATCTTTTCAAAAGAATAAAAAAAAAAGTAATGGGAAAATATCCTATTCAAAATAGCCACAAAAATGTAAAAAAACCTTCAAGGAAACATATTAACAGTTATACAGGACTTATATGAAAACAACTGTACAAATCACTGAGTAGGGCCGGCCGAGTGGCGCATTGGTTAAGCGCTGGTTTTGGGATGCCAGCGGCCCCGGTTTGGATCCCACATGAGGGCCAGTGACACTGCCCTCTACAGCTAACAACAGCTCCACCTGGAGCTGGGCTGTGCGAGCCCCGGTGATGGTGTGGGCTGCAGCCCCTGCTGCAGTGGGCTGCCATAGGCTACAGTGAGTGGCCCGCAGCCAGCGTGAGCGGCTGGCAGCCAAGCGTGAGCTGCCAATAGCCGCGATGAGCGACATCCAGAGGCCAGCGACCGATCTGCCTCATCCGGGAAGAGCGCAATGACGATACCAACAGTGAAACAACATCCTCCGCAACTAAACTGAAGAACAAAAAGACAGCAACTTGTCTGTTCCCCTTCCCCGATTCCCCAACGCTGTTCCCCTCCACCAATTTCCCAATTAAAAAAAAAAAAATCACTGAGTAATATAAAAGCCTTAAAACAGTTTTTTCCCTTATTAAAAAATAAACCAAATCAAGCAGAATGTTGTCTAGGCATGTATGTATGTATGTATGTATGTATGTATATATGTATGTGTGTATATGAAAATGCTGTTTTAAAAAAAAGGACTGATCACCACAAAGTTCAAGTTTCCCCAAGAAGGAGGCAGGGACGCAGGATGGGGAAGGGTAACAAGAAAGCAAATATATCAATAATGAAACACATAAATTAAAGAGTGCCCTGCAAAAATTCAGATGACAGTGCCTAATGCACAGGACTTCACCCCCAACTTGCTATCCTGAGGTTGGAGGCAGGAAAGGGGGACATTAAATTCATTTGGACAGACTTTTATTCAGGGTATAGGCAAGCTTGCCCTTCTTTCCAGAAGCCCAAAGGAGGTTGGGGGAGGGGGTGGTGGAGAAGGCCTGTGTATACAGGGGACAAGACTAAGGGCCCCAAAGACACACAACCCAGAGGGCTTTCAGGCTGGACAGATCTAGAAGGCTTCAGGGAGAAGGCAGCCTTGTAAAACAATCTGGATTTCAATCCACAGAAAGGGTGGAAAGGGAAGAATGTGTCAGGCTGGGTGGGGTGAGGGTTACAAAGGGGGTCAGAGAGGCAGAGAGGCTGGACAGAAAGTACCGAGGCTTGGCTGTCCAGGGGCTGCCCGTGAAGAGTTGCTGAGTGGTGGGTGAAGGGGAGGGAGAGGCCCTGTGGAGTTATGGGACATCTTCTGGCCAGGGCTCAGGATTCAAGGGAGAAAGTACCCCAGGAACTCATGAAGGAGCTTAGGCTGCTCTGGAAAGAACACCCTGAGGGAGGGTTGGGGTCAGGGGTTCCAGAGGGTCAGGTCCTCTGTAGGAGCAGCGGGCCCTGGGTGAGCACCTGGCTCTGCCTCTTTTCACCTGTGACCTATGACCTGAGCCTCAGATGCGGTTCTACAAGAGATTGTTACCTGCCTGCAGACCCCCACGGAAAGCCCTGAGAAGGATGAGGCCACACTCTGGAAGCAGAAGAAGTGTGTATCCACCCCCCAGCCCAGAACCTCTAGCCCTGCACTGCCAGAGGAAGGGGAAAGTTGTCAGTGCATTGGCAATGCCAGGCCATGCTGGTCTGACAGCCACCACCTGGGCACAAGTCCGGGGCAGTCCCATCTTCTGGAAACAGAAGGCCTTGTTGCTGACTAAGGCTCCCAGTAAAGGTACCGGAGCCAGCAACAACGTGTTAAAGTCAGACCCAGTGAACTCAGAGAAATGGGTCTGCAGCCCCCAATCCCAGATGCCTGCCAGCCACTCAGAGCCAAGCAGTGCCCAGGCCCACCTGCCCTGCTGAAGTTTGTCTGCCCCCGAGGCCTCCAAACTGATTGATGAATGTGTTGGAAAACACTCATCTGTGCTCAGCAAAGAAAGGAGGGTGGCCCCTACCCTGTGTCTTCACCTGTTCTTTTCATTGTTGTAACATTTTCTTTATACCCATGTATCTACACATGTAAATAATAATAATGTCTAACCCTTAAATAGAACTTCCTAAATGCGAGACATAGTTGTAAGTGCTTTATGTATATTCATTTATTTAATCCTTACAGCAATCCAATATAGTAATCCATTTTACAGATGAGGAAACAGGCATAGGGGGTTAAGTAATTTACCCAGGGAAGTCTGGTACCAGAATTTGGTTGTCTTAACTATCAAGCTAGGAGGCCATTACATATACATATACATATACATATACATATACATATACAAGCAGTCGTGCAGTACCTAATGACATTTCTGTCAACAAGGAACCATGTAGTTGATGGTGGTATACCATATAACTTAGGCGTCTAGAGTGCTATACCTTCTAGGTTCATGTAAGGGCACTCTGTGATGTTCACATGACAAAATCACCTAATGGCACATTTCTCAGGACATATCCCCATCGTTAAGTGGCACATGACTGTACATATGATGTTATATAGTTTTTATATAATTGCATAAATGTAATCATATACATGTTTTTAAATTTTCCTTTTATATTTTTCCTCCCCTCACCATAGAATTCATTTTATCACCCTAATGTGTGATCTCCTATATTTTTTTACTCACAATTATACATGGATTTACATATACTGATACTTCTCATCACATGTATATATACAAGGTTCCTTTTTGTCATTGTTTTAAAATAGTGGATTATATTAAATAAATATTTCTGCATCTTTCTTTTCTCATTAGTCTACATCTGGAAGCCAGAGAGAGACCTAATTCACTATTTTTAACTGTCACACATTGGTCCACCCACCATGTTTTTCCACCTGGCCCTCCTGCGCAAGTCACGGTCAGCTTCTAGAGTCCCATCCCCACCCCTAATGTGTTTGTTTCTTTAATCCATTAGGGAGCCTGATCGTGGAAATTCCTGGCCTGGTGAGAGGAAAGGCCAGTGAGAAGGCAGCAAGTGGTATTTCTGGCCGGGCCTTGCCCATTCCCTGGCTGGTGGCCTGCAAGCCCTCAGCCCCCAGAGGAATGCTGACTGTGTTATTGTGAAATCATTTGTATATTGTGAAGTACTTTGCATAGGATGAAGTGATTTGCATACAGGGTGACGGGCTTCTTAAGAGATCCCAGAGCAGCATCCTTGAGTATCTTCCTCCCTTTGCAAAGAAAGCAACCAAGGACTTCCGCTTCGGAACTCAGGGAGGGGCACAGGAAGACATCCTGGAAGACCGCCCTACAACCGAGGATGAGCCAGACAGGGGGCTCTCAGAGGAAAGCGGATCCCACCTGGAAGGAGCTGGGAGTCTAAGACAGGCAGACACTGGAGTGAGGTGGAACAGGGCTTCGGGTGCAGCAGGTGAGAGACAAATGTGCCCTCAGAGCCCCCAGGAGGGGACAACAACTCAGGACAGAAGAAGGTAGCTACCATGACAGGCAGGTGAGGGTCTGAGGTTTGGAGAACGCCATCCCATCGCAATCTCTGCCCAAGTGAGGGTCCACATGCCCCTTCCTGCATGTTCTACAGTCCTGGCTGATTCCCAGAGAAGGATGCAAAGTGGAAATGCCAAGCCAGACTCCCACACCCTAGAAAAGGTGCTACCACATGCTCTGGGTTCAGGGACACCCAGGTTTGGATCCTGGCTCTGCCATCTGTGCCACTGTTTCACCCTGGATGAACAGTACCCACCTCAATGGGACAGAATGAAGATTCAATAAGAATGCAACTATTGGGTTGTCGGAAAAGTCATGATGCATTGTTGCAACGAAAAACATAGAAGAAATCCGCCATAACTTCTCCGACAACCCAATAGAATGAATACCGTACAGATGTTCAGAAAATTGCAGTTATAATAATAATAATGGTATTGCTCGCTGCCCCAGTTTAAGAGGCCAGGCCGACTTCCTCTAGGCGAGGGGAGCACAGAGCCTTTGCTCCCTCAGGTTTGGAATTCGGAGCAGCAGCATCACGCCACCTTGCACTGGACCCCAAAGGGTTACAGGCTCTGGAGACAAAGGCCTGAGGTTCCCAGTGAAAAACCAAAGCATAAAAATAATTCGATGAGTAAGAATAAAATTCCCTCTTCTGAGGTTCCCGGGGCTAGACCCCTCCCTGCGGCAAGCACTTCCCCTTTCCCTTGTTCATGGAGGAGGCAGACTGGGCTGACTCAGAGTCGGAGCGCCGCAGCCATCCTCCCACCCGGGACCCGGGCCGGCCAGACTGGGCGCTGCGAGCATGGCAGCCGAGCGCGCCCCCGTGCGGAAGCAGGGGGCACTGCAGCTAGAGAGAAGCAGCGGCAGCCAGCCCCGCCAGCCCAACCCCGGGCCGCGCGCGGTCCCTACAGAGCCACCGCCTCCGCCCAGCCCAGCACGGCTGAACGCGGTACCTTCGAGCGGAAGTGTGTCGGCCTCCCGGGTCCCCCATGCGGCAGAGCGGAAGCGCGCTCCGACAGCCGCTCCGCCCCCGACCCCGCGGCGCGCGGCGCGTCGGGTTCCGGACAGGTCCCGTGTGACGTGGCCGCGCGCGGGGGGCGGCTCCGGGCGGGGAGGCCGGCCAGTCGGGCCGGGCGGGGCCGACCCGGGGCGGGGCGCTGCAGACCCGGGGCGGTGCGCGGCGCCGCAGCTGGATGGCCGGGGCCGCCAGGAGCACTGCCACCGCCACCGCCACCGTACGGTGAGTGACCGCCCGAGCCCCCCACCCTCCCCAGCGCCCCGGCAGGATGGCCCCGGCGAGCCCCTCGACCCCAGCCCGGCCCAGCTTGTCCTGGGCTGACCCGGGTCTCTCGCCCAGAGCCCGGAGTTAAACTTTCCTGGGTCTTCTCCCCTGTCGCACACACGTCACTCCCCATCTCTTCCTTGCTCCCCTGTCCTCGTCTGTCTCTCCCACTATCCCTGGCTCGTTCCGTTTCACTCTTGCTTTTTCTCCCTTCTCTTTCCTCTCTGACTCTCTCCGGCCCCCTTCCCTTCTCTTCCCTTACCTCTGCGTGACCCGCCTCTGCCTCCAAGCCTGGCCTGACCCAGCCCTGCCTTTGGTCCCCAGTGGAGCCCAGCGGGTTTCATTAGGGTCCCCCGTTCAGGCCTGGAATCCTGGACGTGGGCATCTTTTCTAAGGCCGGAGGCAGTTGCTTCCCCTTCCTCCCACCTCCAGCATCGGGTGAGGACACTGAGGCAGGCACCTCACCCGCTCAAGGTCACAGCCAGCACGAGGCAGGGCAGACCACATGTAAAACTCATGCCTGAGTTCCCAGACTGAACTTCTCTCTTGGTTGACTCACATCCTCCTCCTCTGATCACTCGCTGGTACATTCCTGCTGCCCACTGCTCTGGACCTCCTGCAACATCCATCCCAGGCACGTTCACCTGCGTTAGCAAGCTCACTTCATCTGCACAACCGTGTGATGGAGACAGTTCTTCTCTTCATCCTGTAGATGAGGGAACAGAGGCTCAGAGGGGGGCTTCAGGGACTGCCCACAGTCAAACAGCTACAAGTGCAGAGCACAAAGTTAACGGCGCCAAAGCCAGTGCTCTGAGCATCTGTGAGGCAGCTCCTAAATGAAGGATCTCTTCAGTCCCACCTCCTGCCTGTCTCCGTACCCCAAGGACAATGGGCTCGTTTCCTAGGAGGACTCTCTCATGGCGTTGTCCTAGCTCAGCTGCGTGCTTTCCCCACCTGCACCTCCTAATGTCACTCCATCAAGCTAGATAGTTCCAGCTTCAGTCCCTGGGGTGTCCTTACCAGGGTACATTCTGGTGGCAAAACCTCCCCTGGCAGCCAGAGGCACCCTGCTGGGCTGGGCCTACTGGTAGCTGAGGAGAGCCCAGCCAGCGCCTCACCCTGTCATTAGGGAAAGTTTAGCCTCAGGCGGACATGCTGACACACAGTCTGGAGCTGGCTTAGAAGGAAAAAATGTGTGGTTCTTGGAGTGGGGTGTGGAGAGCAGAGCCCCTTTTGCCCTGCACTCACCGTTTGGATCCTCAGAGGCCCGGGGCCAGGGAAGCAGAAGGGTGGATGCCATGGCGCATGGAGGGTGGAGAAGGTTAAGATGCCACGTTTCATAGCAGGTATGTGGCCAAGAGTGGCAGCTCAGGTAAGCAGCCTTTGTGTTTTTCAGCACGTGGCATGCCTGGATGTCCCTGCCCTGGCTGTGGCATGGCGGGCCAAAGGCTCCTCTTCCTCACTGCTGTTGCCCTGGAGCTCCTGGGAGGGGCTGGGGGTTCCCAGCAGGCCCCCCGGAACCGGGGGGCTGCAGCGG
Source organism: Aselliscus stoliczkanus (assembly GCA_033961575.1). Taxonomy (NCBI): domain Eukaryota; kingdom Metazoa; phylum Chordata; class Mammalia; order Chiroptera; family Hipposideridae; genus Aselliscus; species Aselliscus stoliczkanus. The sequence goes on from CM066736.1 coordinate 123,708,503, forward strand.
CCTGTCGCCTAGACAACAAGGAAAGCGAGTCCTGGGGATCTCTGTTGAGCGGGGAGAGGCTGGACACTTGGATCTGCTCCCTCCTGGGCTCCCTCATGGTGGGACTCAGTGGGGTCTTCCCGTTGTTGATCATTCCCCTGGAGATGGGGACCACGCTGCACTCAGAAGGTGAGCGACCCTCCTCTAGGGCAGCCAGTGGTATGAGAAACATGCTGCTACTCTTCCATGGAGAGCTGCGTCTCACATTCCGGGGTACGGTGTGTCTGAGGCAGAGGGCGAGGACAGAATACAATTTCTCACTGTGGTCCTGCGAGACCAGGGTGCACCTGTTCCCTTGTTCATTCATTAGTGCGTTGCTTTATTCTGAAAGAACAGCAGTCAGCAAACCTTCACCAAGAAGCAGTATAAGTAGTGATTAGAAATATGGGTGCCAGCCTGCCTGGGTTCAAATCCTGGGTCTGCCACTTACCAACTGGGTGCCATTGGACAAGTTACTTAACTTCACTCTGCCTCAAGCTCCCAACATTAAAAATGGGGATAGGGTCGGCCAAGTGGCTCAGTTGGTTAAGAGCTCGCTCAAGAGTGCGAGCTGAGCTCTGAGCAACAGCAGTTCGATGCCCAGCCCGAGCTGAGCTGCCAACAGGTGGCAGGATGGCTCAGCTAAAAAAAAAATAAAAAAATAAAAAAAATAAAAGAACTCATAGCAGTAAAGCTCTTAGAAGACTGCCTGGTGCAGGGAGAAGGCCATGTGTGTGTGGGCCCCTGCTGGGTGTGCGGATGCAGTGGCCAGCCAAGCACTGCCTCTCCCTTCAGTCTCTGCTCATAGTGTGTGAAAGTGCTCTCAGACCAAAAGCCCCTGGGTCAGGCTTACCCAGGAACACAGGATTGGTTGGTCACAGGCCTGCCCCTGGGGAGAGGGCCTGGGAAGAGGGGCACAGCCGTGTGTGGAGGCTTTTCCTCGGCCACCCTTTCATATGGTCTGTATGTACTGTATCCACAAATGACATATTGTAGTGAAAAGAACACAAGCTCAGATGGGGAGTTGCTAAAAATACAGGTGCCTGTCACCCCCACCCAAGAGTATGATATAATAGGTCTGGAGCAGGGCCCCAGGGATCTTTGAAATGAGCTCCCCAAGGGCTTGTGCCTCCCTATTCATTCAGCAGGTGGGCTGAGTGCTGGTGCCACAGCTGTGAATGGAGCCTTCCTGGGGCCCTGCTGTCACACCTGTGCATCAGATCAGCTCAGTCCCTCTCATGGCATCCCTGTGAGGTGTTAGGAAGGAGTTGGATTATTAGCTCCATTAGCAAGGCACAGAGAGGTTCTGTGACCAGCCCGAGGTCACACAGCCTAGAAGCAGCAGCTTCCCCTGGGATGCTTGCTATCCCAACCCCAGGCTGCTTCTGTCCTCTGGGCCTCAGCTTCTCTAATATACTAAGGGTTTGGACATGGTCCTCTTTGGGCACTTCCAACTCTGGATGCTGCAAGTTGCCAAAAGTCCCCAAATATCTGTCACTTTTCTGAGAGTAACAGTGGCTGAGAAAAGAAAATTCCCATTTAATGAGCACTTGCTATGTGTATTGTCACTTAATTTCCATAAGATCCCTATCAGATAGATATGATTATCCCCAGTTTACAGAATGGGAAACTGAGTCCCAGAAGTAATCTGCCTGGTGGGGCGGGGACCTTAACCATGAGGCATTAGTAGTTCCACAGCCGATCCGCAGGTGGTGGTGTATTCCTGCTGAGCACCCAGCCCTTGCTGGGCCTGGGGGCTGCGGACTCAGGAAGGGCAGCAGCCCGTGTGCAGCCTTCCAGAGGCTTGTGTTCTGGTTAGGACAACACAAAGAGCCTAGATAGTTAGGTGGGGCCCTGGTGGGTCAGCCTCCAGACCCCAAATCTCTGCTTTGCAGCTGGGGCCCGGCGCCTGAAGCAGCTGCTCAGCTTTGCGCTGGGGGGACTCTTGGGCAATGTGTTTCTTCACCTGCTGCCTGAGGCCTGGGCCTACACCTGCAGTGCCAGCCCTGGTGAGTAAGGCTGCAGGCTAGGGGCAGGAGAGCGGGGGCTGGAGGGAGCTGGTACCCACGCCCAGGGATGGCCAAGCCCTGCCTGTTCTGCCAGAATGTCTTGGAGAGGGGTTCTGGGCACTGGCAGAGAATTTGTCATAATCTCAGTGCCCTGGGCCCTGTGGGAGTCCCTGGGACCCTGCTGCCCCACCAGCCGGTCCTGGTTCCCCCTGCCCCGACCCTGCCCTGGCTAGGTCCCATTGCAAATGGCCTCCCTTCTATGGGCCTGGCTCTGCCTGGCCTGTCCGTGCTTCCCTCTGCAGGTGGTGAGGGGCGGACCCTGCAGCAGCAACAGCAACTGGGCCTGTGGGTCATTGCTGGCTTCCTGACCTTTTTGGCTTTGGAGAAGATGTTCCTGGACAGCAAGGAGCAGGAGAGAACCAGCCAGGTGAGTCCCAAACTCCAGGACCCAGATACCTCAGCCTCTGTTGTATGATGGTGCCAGGACCTGGAGCCCCAGGTTCTGAGTTGAACCCTGAAAAGAAGGTCTCTTGGCCTTTTTGGAGTTCTGGGAGGCTGGGCCAGCTCGTTTGGGAGGATCTGGGGAGTGAAGACATCAGCCCCTGCCATGGCATGTTCTCGTAGACTGATAGTGACAGCAGTGCAGGGCAAGTGGACAGGCTGCCGAGTTTGGGAGCACCTAGCTGATCGCGCAGCAGAGAAGTCTAGCCAGACAAAAGCAGCGTTCCCTCTCTGTCTCTCCATCTCTTGCTCCCCTTCTGTGGCTGCCCTGGCCAAGTGGGGGGCATCTAATGTCACCTCTCCCTCCTTCTCCTGGCCCTAGGCCCCCAGCAAAGACCCCGCTGCTGCTGCCGAGCTCAATGGAGGCCACTATCTGGCCCAGCCGGCTGCAGAACCCGGCCTGAGCGCCGTGGTCCGGAGCATCAAAGTGAGTGGCCCGCTCAGGGCCTCCCTCCTCCTGCAGCTGCCCCACCCTGAGTGGTTGGCCCGGCTCAACCCTGCCTGCCCAGCTCAGCCTGGCTTTCTCTCCCCCCACCCAGGTCAGTGGCTATCTCAACCTGCTGGCCAACACGATAGACAACTTCACTCATGGGCTGGCTGTGGCTGCCAGCTTCCTGGTGAGCAAGAAGGTGAGTGGGGGTTTGGGGTCGGTGGGGCTTAGGCAGTTCTGGTGGGAATGATGGTGCCTGTGTTGACCAGTTGGCTCTACCTCCAAAATAGGTCTCCAGCCCATCACTTGTTCCCTGCGTCAGCAACACCCTCATCTGGCCCCCGTCCTCCCTGTTGCACTCCTGGACACAGCCTTCTTTTGTCCCGAGCCACTGGTCTGTTCTCCTTGCTGCGAACACTCCTTGTTGGGATCACATGCCTCTGCCAGGCTGCTGAGCTTGGCCCTTGCCTGCTTCTAGATGCTTCTCCCCACCTTCTCCCTCTGCCCTCTGTGCTCTGGCCCCAGTGGTCTGCCTTCTCTTGAATGGGCCAAGCCCTTTGCCCCCTCACGGCCCCCACCTCACACTATCCCCTCTGCCTGGAATGTTCTTCCCACTCTTTGATGGCTGGCTCCTCATCCTTCAGGCCTTGGCTTAAATGCACTTCCTCAAGGAGGCTTTGCCCACCCCGTCTAAATTAGGCCATTACTCATGCTCCATGGCACCCAGTCCGCCTTTCCCCCACAGCACCTGTCATGGGTACGATCACATGGCTTTTTGTGTTTACTCAGTCCTGGCCTCGCCCCTCCAGAGTTAGCGTCATGAGAGTAGGTTCCCTATCTGTTTGATTGGCTGCCGTATTTCTAGTCGCCAAACAGTGGCCAGCCGGAGCACTCAGAGCAGAGTAAATACTGGTAAATGAGGGGACAAGTGGGTGCCCTGACCCTGGGCACGACTCCATAGACTCCCCTTCCTGCAGATTGGTCTCCTGACCACCACGGCTATCCTCCTGCATGAGATCCCCCATGAGGTGAGTGCCAGAGGGTCCCAAGGCCAGCCCTGGGGGCTGCAGCTTGAGGGAGGGGCTGGGGTGGGGCTGCCTGGCAGTGGCAGGCTGGAGGACTGCACAGAGCTGCTCAGCCCACCGGGCTTGCAGCCACCATCTCGGCTGTGCTCCAGCCTCCTCTGGCCTGCGGTCCCAGCCAAAGGAGGCGGGCTGGGCGGCCCAGAGGCAGGGCTGGTGCAGGGGGCTCGGTGTGCGTGTCCATCCCTGAGGTGCTCAGGGGGTCAGGCCCCACTGAGCCCCAGAGTGAGCTGGACCTCCCTGCAGGTGGGCGACTTTGCCATTCTGCTCCGGGCTGGCTTTGACCGATGGAGCGCAGCCAAGTTGCAGCTCTCTACGGCACTGGGGGGCCTGCTGGGTGCCTGCTTCGCCATCTGGACGCAGTCCCCCAAGGGAGTAGGTACGGGCGTCGTTGGTGGTGGTGGCAGGGGGCGGTCAGCAGAGGGGCCCCAGCCAAGGGCACCCCTGCCCACCCTGGGTATCCAGGCCGGGTTCTGTCCACAGTCCACCCTGGGAGGGGGTGTGGTACACAAGCTCCCTGGGCTGCCAGCCAGTCGGGCCTTCTCCCACTGCAGAGGGGACTGTGGCCTGCATCCTGCCCTTCACCTCTGGCGGCTTTCTCTACATCGCTCTGGTGAACGTGCTGCCCGACCTCTTGGAGGAAGATGACCCATGGTGAGTGACCCACTAGGACTGCCACTCGCAGGGCCCCCCTTTGGGGCTCCGGGAGGGAGGGGCTCCTGGCCTCTGCGTCCCCCTGAGCCCTGCCCCTCTCCCCACAGGCACTCCCTGCAGCAGGTGCTTCTGCTCTGCATGGGCATCGTGGTGATGGTGCTGTTCTCGCTCTTCCTGGAGTAACCACCCCCGGCTCCCCATCCCCCACACAGCAATAAGAGACTGGGATTTACTCTGTGACCATGTGTGAGGCAGAGAGGGCAAGTGCCTGTGCAAGCGAGCGAGACTCTGACCAGATCGGAGGATGGGGTGTGTGCGTGCATGGTGTGTGCGTGTGACCAGCACTGTGACCCTGGTACCTGGGCCCAGGGCCCACGCCTGCTCCCACTGCGCATCACACTGTGGGCGTCTCCCTACCCTCTTGCACCTCCCGGAGTGAGCAGTGAGGAAAGAGCAACAGCATTAGTCCAAATCAGAGGCCTCTCCCCCACCAGGACCCCAAGGAGAATGGGGGCAGCCCAAGGAGCCCCAGGGTGCAGGGAGCCCCAAAGTCGTCCCCCCACTGGGGCCTCCTGAGTCCCTGGCTGAGGGAGTAAACCCCCTGCTCATGTACCCAGCCCTGGGCAGCCTAGGGGGTGAGGCTGGGGTGACTGCTCTGCTGTGCCCATCATCCTGGCCCTTGCTTTGCCAGCTCTAAGGCCAAAGAAAGGAGAGGCTGCTGCTCGTGTAACCCCCAGCCCTACTCAGCACTGACAGTTCTCGTCCCAGCATGAGGCTGGGAGATGCTTTCTAAGACCTTTTCCTCATGGCTACTACCCCGGGTCAGCTCCTGTTCCCCCTGGCAGCGCCAGCAGCTCCTGCCACTTCCAGCTGCCAAACAGCAGCCTGCAGGGCAGCCAGGAGTCCTGGGCCAGAGGCTTCCCGGTCCAGCTCAGGGATGCTCGTGCCAGCACAGGGTCCAGGCAGATATTCTGGGGGCAGGAAGAGTGAGCCATGGCTGCCTCTCCCTGCTCGGGCCCCTTTTCCTGTCCCACTGTGGGTGGGGGTAAAGTGGGGGTAGTGAAGGCTCCATGTTGTCAGCACTCAGGAATGTGCTCTGGGAGAATGCTGAAGCCATAATCCCCAGCTATTTCCCTTGGCTGGTGCCCAGGTACACAGCTGGCCCACTCCACAGCCAGGCTCCAGCCCTGCTGCTCAACTGGACGGTTTGAGAAGTGCCATCAAGAGGGTCTGAATGGTTTTACAGCAGTTTTGCTGTGGTTCAATTTGTAACTGTAAATACTTGTTCTGTAGATAAGATGCAAATAAATATTATACACAAACTCACTGCCTGTTTCACACACCGCCGTCTGTGGTCAGGGCCTTCCCGGGTGCCTGTGCTGCACCAGCGTGACTGCTCCATGGCTGGTCTCCGTTTGTCGCCACCTTCCACCCTTCTGCTTCGTGCCTGTCTCTGAACAGTTACCCTGGCAGTGCTTCTTGGAATGGGACAGCATTTCATGTTTCCCTAGCTTGTTTTGTTGTTAGCTTATCGCAATAAAACAAGCCAGGCACTGTGTCATTGCAGCCAATGGCACCAAGGGTAGCCGCCTCATTATATAGCCCTACGAGCCAGGGCTTTTCCGCCGCCTGCCCCTGAATAACCTTATCCAGGAAGGAAGCTCCATCACAAAGGCATCTCCAGGTCTGGCCTCAATGAAAAAAATACAGGATCCTTATTCTAAACCACAAAGCCTCGCCGCCTCGGAATGTGCTACATGTAAAGACAGCATCAGACACTGGGGGGCGCTACTTCTCCACAGTGCTGTCAGGAGAAAGCAGAGCCCGGAAGTGGAGTCTCACCCCCTCTCCAAGCCAAGAAAACCAGGACAACCTCCAGTAGCCTGTTGGCCCAGCAGTGTCTGCACAGCACCACGGAGGCTGGAACAGGCTGCGAAGCCAAGTCCCTGCAACCTCAGCTGTGAGTGCCTGGCTCTAATCAGTATCTACTCAGCAAAAAGGAATCTGCTGCCCCTGTGAAATCCCTAGAGATCTGATCTCTCAAGGAAGGAACCCTGGGCTGTCTGGCGAGCCCCCACCCTCCCCAGACAGCCCTGGGGCTCCACATTTGAGCCTCAGGTGCGGGTTCACTTGGGTGCCATGGCCAGATGAATGCCCCCACTGGGTAGAAGAGGGAACAGATTGTAGGAATGGGGGTGGCTGAGCCCAGGGCAGGGAACACAACCAGAAGCAGGGTGCTGGGGGCTCCTGGGGCGGGGGGAGTCAATGGGAGCACCAAGAAGAACTACATGGGGTGCATCAGGACACTCCGGTAGGAATGCAGCAGAGGTGGGCCTGGAGGTGATGAGACTACAGGGGATCAGAGCTGGCAGGGAGCCCAGGCCTCCAGAAAGGCCCAGTCAGCTCACTGTGGGCATGACCCCTTCAGGGAGAGGACAGTGAAAAAGGAGGGTGTAGGGGCTTTTGCCAGGGGGCAAGTGAGAGCTGAGAGAGTTCTGAAGGGCTGTTACATTTTGCAAGGCCATTCAGGGGACATCTCAAAGGACATGGGGCCTGACAGGGAGTGGGGATGGCAAAACGGGTGAAAGAACACAGAATGAACAAAGGTTGGGCAGAGAAAGGCTGTCACAGTGAGTGGATCTTGCTCAAGGTTCATTTTGCAGCCAGAGGAAATGGGCCAAAAGAGCTAATGGGGGCATGTGGAGAAAAAGGCGGCCTGGGGGCCAGGAAAACAAAGGAGTTTCAAGGGAAAAGACCCAGAGCCTGGCTTTACAAGGAAACAAAGGCTCAGGCCAGAGCACCAACATGTGAAAAGGCAAAGGCTGGTTCTATTTAGGCCCTTCATCCTAGAGCTGCAGTGCCACCACCTCTAAGGCTCAGAGGGGGTGGTGGGGAGGGGGGTCTGGAGGGACATGGGTGGGAGAGGCCAGGAGACCCCAGGGGACAGCTGGAGCACTCGCCTATCCCTCCCACAGGGCCTGGCCCCAACAATTGATTTGAGGCCCACAGCTGTCTCGGGTTTCCAGGCAGCAGCACCTGGGGAAGGCATCCGGTGTGTGTACCCCACTCTTCCACTCAGAGTCCAGGGAAAGTGAGACACAGGTGGCAGGGACCCAAAACCACCTTTTATTAGGAGTTTTGACGAGCAGGAGGCCAAGGCGCGGTGCGGTGGGTGAGCCTAGGCGTAGTACTGCAGGTTGGCTTTCTTCTTGGCCTGCACCTCCAGGATGCCCTCCATGTAGTCCTCGTGAGTGAGCTCCGTGGCGCCCCTTCGTAGCGCGATCATGCCCTGCACCCAGCACAGACAAGCTCTAGGGGGCCTCCCGCACCCCTGGCCTGGCGCCCAGTGGCCAGCCTTCTCGGCCTCTTCCCCTCAGCAGTCTCCACCAACCAAATCCCCCTGCCCTGTCCAGGGAAGGAGGCAAGAAGGCACCAAGCGCCCACCCACCTCACCACACCACTCACCGCCTCCACACACACAGCCTTGCACTGGGCTCCGTTGAAGTCATCTGTACAGCGCGCCAGCTCCTCGTAGTTCACATCAGGACTGTGGGGATGGGGGACAGACACACTGGGCTTAGTTAATGGGGAGGGGGCGCAGAGGTGCTTCCACACTGCCCAGCAAGCTGCAAGCTCAACTTGCCCTGTGACTGTGGGCAAGTCCCACCCCAGTGCCTTGTTCTCTTCTTGGTACATTGGGGGAGGAAAGGCGACAGACAGTCCAAGCAGATTAGACCAGGTTATTCTGTGTCTCCAGGGCTCTATCTAGCCTTCTAGAAATCTGTACCTGCGACCCCAGCGACTGACTCAGCCTGAGGCAGGGGGACAGGGGGCTGCTGTCTGCCCCTCTCCTTAGGAACGCAGGCCCTGCATCAGCCCAGCACTGCCACTTACTGGTCTCATGTGCCAAGCACTGCGATTGACACTGCCACAACCCCATGAGGTCAATGCCATTATCCTCAACTCCCACATAGGAAAACTGAGGCTGAGAGGTTATGCCACCTGCAAGAGGCCACAGAGCTCTGAACCCAGGTCCATCTGGCTCCTGGCTGGATCCCCCTGGCCATGCTGGACTGTTCATCTGCTGGGGAAGGGGAGGCCGGGAAACTCAGGGCCTCGCCTGCAGACTTTCTAGTCATGGGGGAGGCGGGGGACGGGTGGATTCTAAGGAGCAGAGCCCCCAGAATTAGGGCCTGGGCCGCAGCAAGACTCTACCTCAGGCACGTGGGGAGAAATGGAGGTGGTTGTGCAGAATAATGCTTGTGTGAACAGGACGTGGAAGGGGTGGACGGAGGCCTGGGAGGCTCACCATGAAGAGGACAGAGACCGCGGCCGCTGCCCCCTCAGAGATCGTGCCCTGCTCGAGGTGACCCTGCTCACCTGACGTTCATCTTGCGAGAGTGGATCTGCATGATTCTGGCCCGGGCCTCCTCGTTGGGCATCGGGAACTCAATCTTTCGGTCCAGGCGGCCTGAGCGGAGCAAGGCGGGGTCCAAGATGTCCACCCTGTTAGTGGCTGCAATTACCTGAGCAAGGAAAAGCAATGGCAACTTGAAGAGGAAGGAGTTCACAGATCGGCCAGTCACAGCCATGACTGAAAGGCAGAAAGGCAGCTCAGGGTCCTGGTGAATGGTCAGGGGGTGTTCAAGACAGACCCCAAGTCCAATTTAGCTGCACTAGCCAGGCAACTGAGAAGGTCCCCTGACTGTGAAGCCCCATGTTCCTGTCTGTGAAGTGACAACACTCACCTTTACTTGAGTGTTGGGCTGGAACCCGTCCAGCTGGTTCAGAAGCTCCAGCATCGTCCTCTGCACCTCCCGGTCCCCAGCCTTCTCACTGTCAAAGCTGGGCACACAGGAGGCCCGAGACACTGGTGAGGCCACAGCTCAAGGTGAGAGCCCTCCCCTCCTCCACCCATCAGAAGCCTAACCCAACCCATCCAGGGCAGGGAAAAGTCTTGCTCAACTTGGGGTCCTCAGCCCAGGGACTGGCACAGGAAAGGTCTTGGTAACTGTGGATTGCAACATTCAGAGACTGGACAGGCTGTTGGGATCAGGTATTGAACTGAGGATACCACAGTAAGCAAAACCAGCCACTGCCTGGGCTATCCCCCTGATGAAGGTGCCATTGCAAACTGAGCTAGAGCTTACAAATATAGGGATCCAGCCCAGACTTGCAGTGTAAGGGGGAGCCCAGGCAGGCATCCCTAAGGAAGTGTTCCTCAGCTGAGATCTGAAGGCTGAAAACACACTGGCTGGGCAACCAATCACTGGAGAAGAGGGGGAAAGGAAAAGCATATTCCAGAGAGGGAACAGCAGGTGCAAAATCTCTCCCACCACAGAACCAGAGTGGGCCTGCAAGCTGAGGGGACTCTGTGGAGAGAGTCCAGAGAGAGGGGGGACTAGGGGCAACAACAGATGAGGCCAGATGGGAGCAGGAACAGCCACACAGGGGGCCTTGCAGGCCATGGAAAGCCCAGCATTTACCCTAAGGAGCAACGGGGAGGCCCAAAAAGGGTTTTAAGTAGGATCTGTTTGTGTGAGGGACTGTGGGTGCATATGAGTGACGTGACCAGGTTTTGTAAGGAAGATGATGCCAGCTGTGGGAATGGATGCTCAGGGGAAAAGAAAACAAGCAGGGAGGCTAGTTGTTAGAGAACTTAGGAAGTAGAACCACGTAAGTAGAGATAGGGTGGGATAGTAGTTTAGAACAGTCCCCTTGGTGGCACCCAGCACCCCTTTACCGCTTGGTGCCGATGGCATCTAGCTCATCAATGAAGATGATGGACGGAGCTTTCTCCTTGGCCAGGGCAAAGGCATCCCGGACCAGCTTGGCACCATCCCCGATGAACATCTGCACCAGCTGGGGGCCAGCCAGCTTCAGGAAGGTGGCCTGGATTGGGGGTAAGGATGGGGGTGAGAGGCAGGCCAAAGGCACCACGAGAGGTCTCTGTGAATCCACAGTGCTCAGCGCCTGCCCATTTCCGCCTTATCCTTCCCAAAGCACTCACCTTGGTCTGTGCAGCACAGGCCCGAGCCAGCAGGGTCTTCCCCGTACCCGGAGGCCCATACATCAGCACCCCCTTTGGAGGCTGGATCCCCAGGTTCTCAAACTTCTCCTTGTGGTTCATTGGCAGGACAATGGCCTCCACCAGCTGACAGGAAGAAGACCTACATGAGGAGAGTGAAGCCCTCAGGGCTCCTACAGCCCAACCTTTAATGGCTTCAAGCCCAATCTGCAACCCTCCTGTTCCCACTCAGGGATGCTGCTCTCTCCTCCCCTCATATCAAGAGAGCGCAGAATGCTCCTTTCCACCAAGGCTGACTAAGGTCTCTCCAGGAACAGCAGCATATGGTGGAAAGACACTGAACCTGAGTTCCAGGCCTGGCTCTGGCCCTAATCTTCTATGACCCCAGGCAAGTCATTCAATCTCTCTGGATCTCAGTCTCCTAAACTGTTACACAGCATCCTTCTTACCTCCCTAGGATGCTATGAGGATAAGAAGTACATTAGGGGCAAGTGTTCTGGTCAATGAAGCAGTGAAACACCACAGGCTGGCGAGGCTGGTGGTGGCCACCACGCCTCCCTCACCTCCTGAATCTGCTTGTCCAGGCCCCCAATGTCACTGTATTGTTCTGTGGGCCTCTCGTCCACCTCCATGGCCTTCACCCGTGAGTCATACTCTGTGGGCAGGGTCTCCAGGATCAGATAGGAGTCTTTGTTCACACCCTGGGAGCAAAACACAAAGCCTTCAGATTTGTCCCAGCTCAAGGCCTAATTAATTGGCTGGGTGACAAGTGTCTGTAGAGTGAAAAGAATGATATGGGACTGGGCAACACAGGATTCAAAGAACAGACAGACAAGATCAGACTCTCCAGGCTGCTCTGCCGAGATTCAGGACCCATGGTGACCTGGGCCTGGGGCAGGGGTTCAGCTACTCAATGGGAGAAACCTCAGTAGAAAAGCTCTGCCTGGGGCTCAGGGACACCACTCACCACCAAATCTCCCGGCTTCAACTTTTCAGCATCCACCAACCCAATCACAGGCAGGAAGTATGTCTGCAGGAAAGATGCCAGAGGCAGCCTGTTACTGCCCTCGTACGGTTCCCTAGTCCTTTCCCCCATCCACCCCTCACCCTCCCCAGTTCTCCTATTGTTGAGTCGGCCTCACCTGTCGTGTAGAGGTTTTGATCACTGCACATTTGCCCTTCCTCTGGGAGTCCAAGTCAATATTGGCACCATCCTCCTCTTGGTCATTAGGATCAACATCCAAAAGCTGGAAAGGGATAAAGCTCAGGTCAAAAGGCCTTGCTCAGCCCACTGAACTCCCCAGAGCCAGGTGCTTCTTGGGCTGAGGCAGTCCCAACACTTGCAGGGCTGGCCATCCCTACCTCACATCTCAGACTAGCCCTGAGCCCAACAAGTACAGCTGATCAGCCAAGGGACTGATAGGATCTCTGTTTAGGTGTTGCTTCTCTGCCCCAAGGAAGAATAACCAGTACAAAAGACGACATGTGAGGCTTCTGAAGTCTTCGCAGGCCCTATATATCCCCCTGGAAGTGCATGCTAGGAAGGCAGCCCTAGGAGGAGTGGCCCAACATGCCATTTGGGCCTCAAAACTTCCACCCGCTCTTCCCCCAACGGCCCCGTCGCTGGCTGTCTCCAAGCCCCACTGACCCCTCTCTTCCCCTCCACATACACACACACCTCGATGACGTTGGAGACGAGGTACGGCAGGGTCTTGTTCACTTTGATTTTCTCACTGTTCTCCTTGATCTTGTCCTTCATTGCTTGAAGCTCGTGGGTAACCCGTAACACTTCGCTCTTCATAATCTGGGATGAAGGTGAGCGGAAGCAAATGTTCAGCTTCAGCTGTGTGTACCCCAGAGCCTTGTACGTGGTGAGGCTCAGGCTGCCCAGGGGACCCCGCGGCATTTGCCCCCTCAGCCCCTAGGCGCTCTGAGTGCTGAGCCTGACTACGTCCACATCCACACAAGTCAGAACAGGAGGCCAGTCGGGAGACCTCCTGGTGAAGTCATTGCAGCAGAGGAAAAAAAGCAGGGCTTTGAGTCAAACGAGTATAGGTTTTTAGGTTCTGCCTTTTATGAAGGGGCGGGTATTTCACAATAAAAACCTCTCTGCCTCAGTTTCCTCATCTACAAAACGAGGATGTCCTAAAACAATTTCCGAGAGGAACCCTGAAGGGCCTAGTGGGGAAAGGCAGTCTGAGGACTCCTGCTCGCTGACCAGGTGGCCTCCCGACAGCCCGACCCTCTTCCGATCCCTCTTAGGGCTCAGCGTTCTTTCCTCTTTCCCGGTCCAGGAGGAACCCGCGTCTGCGATCAGCGGGGCCCGCCCTGTACGCCCACCTTAATCTCACTGTCCAGCAGCCGTGTGCGCTGGATAATTTCTTCCGTGGACATCTTGAGCACCTCCTCCCCGATTCCATCTTGCTGTTTAAAAAACAAACAAAAAAACCCTTTTAAAACTCAAGCCTTGCGGGTCTCCCGCTCCAAACCCACGCACAGCCTCCATTTCCCCACCCCATAAAACGAGAATGAAGCAATCTGGACCCTTGCCCGTATCGCAAGGGCTTCCTCCCCTGGGACCGGGGCAGCCTTGGGTCCCCAGGCATCTCCTCCCCGCCTGCCAAACGCGTCTCCCCGCTGCCCACGGTCCCAGGACCCCCAGCTCCCACCTCAGCCTCATCCCACACGGTCGCCATCTTCTCCTGCCGAGTCACTGTACTCTCCCAAGTCTCGGCAGCAGATTCTTGAAGGAAAAGGCAGAAGCTCGGACTGGGAGCAGCTGCGGAAATTTAATACTGTCTTTCTGAACACGATCTCGTGACTCGTGGCAGACCTCTTTCTTCAGATCCTGATCTTGACCGACTGAGCGGCCGCGTTGCTGAAGCGAATCTGCTTCTCCGATTCAAAAGAGGAAGCAAGGGCCACAGGACCCGCCCTCGCAGCTCCTGAAAGGTTCCCGCCCTCGTCTTGTTTTCGCTGGGCGTGAGAAGTGGATGTGCTATTGGCCGGCGCTAGCAGTGGGGGCGGGGCCTGGATGTAACCGGAAGGGGCGGGAGAAAGGACCGGAGCCGCAAGTGCCCTTGGGAAATGTAGTCCTCGTCTGGCTCATAACTGAAAGGGAGCTTTCAAACGGGTGATTAAACAAACCTCAGAGTCTGGCCCAGTTAGTAAGTAGGGAGTTCGCTCTGCTTCCCAAACCATGAACAACATACGCCAGCCGTGTGCAAAGGGCAAAAAAAAAAAAAAAGGGAAGGATGATACCTCAGACTGCATTTTTATAATTATTATTCATTAAAATACAAGCTAGTCACCTAGGGTTACCTGAGAGCATTATTAACCAGTTTTAAAGAGAGACCACTACTGCTACTAACTTCTGAGCAGGTGCCACCGAACTGCCCTGTGCAAAAAGAGCTCAATTGGCAATCAGCCTCTACAATTAAAAACTTAGGTCTCACATCTGTAATCGTTTCTTTTCATCTCACTGAGTAGGGAACATCTCTTTGGATCACATGAGACTCATTTGCTGTACTTGTGTCCCCTGTTTCTAATCTAGAGGATCTCTACTTAACCCTCTGAGGTGAGGCCCAGGGTACTCCTAAAATGAACTTCGTGTAAGCCATGTTACATATTCTAAGTCAAACCGTCACAGATAGGCCTTAAACGTGGTGAAAATCTATCCAGTGTTTTTCTTGGAATTGAAGGCGCTTCATTTGCAGCTGCTTGCATGGGCTGACAAAGCACCGCCGCGGGTAGTAGTATATATTCCATCCTCTCAACAGCCCTACCCTGTGAACAGATTGAATTATCATTGTCAGTGTTAGATAAGGATGTGGAGGACCAGAGAGTTAAGTGACTTGCCCAAGGTTGTTCAGTGTGTCAGCGTCAGCACTGGGGCTGCTGACACCAAATTCACACTTTTCAGAGTTGCCAGACAGGAGTCAAGAAGCCCAGCTGGGGAGGGAGCTGTCTGTCCTGTCTGTGCTGGTCTCACCACACCTGAGGCAGGTGCATCCTGTCTGGGGCCTACATTTGGAAATCCTAATAAATAGGAATGTGTTTAGAAAGCCTCTCTGGGCCTGTGATAGGTAGTGGCAGTCTCTCCTTCACCAAACTTTAGACAGGCTCCTCTGAGTCCTCTTTTCCACCAGGTCTTGACTTTGGGCCCTGTCCTCAGCCTGCCTCTCCCAGTTTTAGCAAGAATTCTGCTAAATCAGGTTATCAAGACCCCCCTGATCAAGTGCCTCATCTCCCACCTTTGATATAGAAATCCTTCGCCTCCTTTAACAAAAATCCTGTTAGGCTAACTTAGCAAGGATCCCCTTCCTGTGATGTCTACTCCTCTTAGTAATTTTCTGCCCACTGACCCCTCACTGTGCTTGTTGGCTATAAATCCCCACTGTCTTTGCTGTACTGGGAATTGAGTTCACTTCTATACTGAATTCTCTTTCTCCTATTGCAATTGACACTTTTGTTACCTCCATGGCCTATCATTCTGATTCAAACCAGCATCATGTCTCACCCAGATTATTGCAGGGGCCTCTTCATTAGTTGGCCTGCTTCTATCCTGTGATGGTTAATTTTATGTGTCAATTTGACTGGGCCATGGGGTGCCCAGATATTTGGTCAACATTTTTCTGGGTGTTTTTCTGTGAGGCTATTTTAGATGAGATTTAAATTAGTACATTGAGTTAAGCAGATTGTTCTCCCTAATGTGGGTGGGCCTCATCCAATCAGTTGAAGGCATGAATCAAAGAAAAGGGCCGACCCTCCCCCAAGTAAGAGGGAATTCCTCCTACCTGACTGCCTTGAGCTGGGATATTGGTCTTTTCCTGCCTTCAGCCAAAAACTGAAAAATCAGCTTTTCTTGGTTCTTGAGCCTGCCAGCTTTCAGATTGGAACTACATCCTCCTGGACGTCAGGCCTTCTGACTCAGACTGAACTAAACCATCACTATTTCTGGGTTTCCAGCTGGTTGACTCACACTGCAAATCTTTGGGCCGGCCCACCTGCCAATTCCTTATAACAAGTTTCTTTACATATCTCTATATCTTTATCTTTATCTGTATCTATAGAGGGTGCCAAAAAAATGTATACACATTTTAAAAAAGGAAAACTGTATTAAAATTGTAATAATATATACCGAAAACAAAAGATGAATACAAGTCATGTTTGATTTTTGAAATTACAAGAAGTGTTCAAAGTAGTTACCATCAGCATCCAGACACTTCTAATTACAGTGAACTACTACTTGAGCAACGTTGACCAGTGTCCATTTGTATACATTTTTTTGGTACCCCTGGTATATCTATATTTATATCTATATCTGTCTCCTATTGGTTCTGTTTCTCTGGAGAACCCTGACTAATATACTTCCTAAAGTCTGTTATTTTGAAGTATGCTAAATACATTAAAAAGTTTAAAGAGGGCTGGCTGAGTGGCTCAGTTGGTTAAGAGTTGGCTTAAAGTGTGAGCTCTGAGCAACAGGGCCGCCAGTTCGATTCTCACATGGGCCAGTGATGCTGTGCCCGAGCTGAGTTGTTGCTGAGCTGCCAACAGAAGGCAGAATGGCTCAGCTGGTGTAACAAAAGATTGCCTGTTTGGGCCGGCTGAGTGGCGTAGTGGTTAAGAGCTGGCCTAGGATGCCAGCGGTCCCGGTTCGGATCCCACATATGAGAGCCAGTGACACTGCCCTCTAAAAAAAAAAAAAAAAAAAGATTGTCTGTTTGATGGTGGGCTAGGCCCACCTGCAACTAATACTGATCTCAGCACCTTGAGCTTAGAGGCTACGAGCTGCTGTCAGGAAGCCAGATGGAGACTGGTTGTCTCCACAATGGAGATTGAAGAACAACAGCTTGGCTGGTCCCCTTCCCTAATTACCTAACACTATTCCCCTTCCCCAATTCCCCAATAAAATCTTTTTTAAAAAAAGTTAGGGCCGGCCAAGTGGTGCTTTGGTTAAGAGCTGGCTTGGGACGCCAGCAGCCCCGGTTCGGATGCCACATATGAGGGCTAGTGACACTGCCCTCTACAGCTAAGATAGTGAACAACAGCTCCACCTGGAGCTGGGCTGCTGTGAGTCCCTGGGATGGCATAGCTGCAGCCCCTGCTGCAGTGGGCTGCCATAGGCTACAGTGAGTGGCCGGCAGCCAGCGTGAGCAGCCAGCAGCCGGTGTGAGCTGCCAAAAGCCGCTGTGAGCAGCTGTCCAGAGGCCGGCGACCAATCTGCCTCACTGGAGAAGAGTGCGATGACGACACTAATATGGGCCAGGGAAGCAATGTCCTCTGCAACTAGATTGAAGAACAAAAAAGGACAGCAACTTGTCTGTTCCCTTTCCCCGGTTCCCCAACGCTGTTCCCCTCCCCCAATTCCCCAATAAAATCTTTAAAAAAAAATGTTAAAAGAATAGAAAATGAGTGCCTGTATACCTTTCACCTAGATTCACCAATTGATCGCATTTTGCACATTTGCTTTTGCTCTGTGTGTGTTTCTTCCTGAGCCATTTCAAAATAAGTTGCAATGTAGAATTACTGTTGTACACCTGAAACTAAAATAATATTGTATGCCAATAATACTTTAATTTAAAAAACAACGGTGACATATAGTTACTAGATTTAGTGTGGTGAATTAGAGCACATTGTAAGATATATAAATGTCAAATCTCTATGTCGTACACCTGAAATTAATATAATATTGCATGCCAACTATAATTTAAAAAATAAGTTGCAAGCATCATGACACTTCACCTCTAAATATTTCAGGCTGTGTCTTGTAAGAATAAAGACATTCTCATATGTAACTATAATACATTATAGTATAACACATTGTCATACCTAAGGAATTTAATGTTGATACAATAATATCTTCTATACAGTTCATATTAAATTTTCTTCAATTATCCTGAAAACATCTCTTACAGCCTTAAAAAAAAAAAATTCAGTATCAAGTCGAGGATCACGCAGAATTCAGTTGCCATATGTCTTTAGCCTGCCTTTAATTACAATAGTCCCCCATCCTTTGATGACATTGACATTTTCGAAGCATCCAGACCAGTTGTCTGGTGTAGTCTATTCTCAACACGGCAACCAAAGGAATTCTTTTAAAACCTAGTCAGATCATGTCACTCCCCTGCTCAAAACCCTGCAGCAGCTGCCTGTCTCACTCAGAGTAAAAGTCCTTGCAATGTCCCGCAGGGCCCTGGGTGTTCTCACTCCCTTTTGATTTCCGCCAGCACCTGACTCCACCTGCCTTCCTCCCTGCTCACAGCTACAGGCCTCCTGATGCTCGAGGACCAGGCCAAGCCAGCGCCAGTCTGGGACTCTATTTCCTTTTCCTGAAATGCTCTTACCAGGACATTTGCTTGGGTTCACCCCCTCACCTCCTTCAATTCTTTGCTCATATTCTTCCTTCCCCTCCAGGCCCACTGTTACAACGTGTTCATGCTGCAGCCTGCCCCTCCCTGCCCCAGCACTGCCCAGGCTCCGGTCCCCTTACTATGCTTTTTGTTTTTTAATTACATATTTTATTTTATTTTTATTTATTTGCTTTTTAGCTGAGCCATCCTGCCACCTGTTGGCAGCTCAGCGGCAGTTTAGCTCAGGCCGGGAATCGAACCGGTGACCCTGTTGCTCAGAGCTTGCACTTTTTTTTTTTTTTTAAGATTTTATTGGGGAATTGGGGGAGGGGAACAGCGTTGGGGAATCAGGGAAGGGGAACAGAAAAGTTGCTGTCCTTTTGTTCTTCAGTCTAGCTGCGGAGGACGTTGCTTCACTGGCCCATGTTGGTATCATCACTGCGCTCTTCCTGGATGAGGCAGATCGGTCGCCGGCCTCTGGCTGGTCGCTCACCGCGGCTATTGGCAGCTCATACCGGCTGCCGGCCACTCACTGCAGCCCGTGGCAGCATACTGCAGCAGGGGCTGCAGCCCACACCGTCGCCGGGGCTCGCACAGCCCAGCTCCAGGTGGAGCTGCTGTTAGCTGTAGAGGGCAGTGTCACTGGCCCTCATATATGGTATCCGAACTGGGGCCGCTGGCATCCCAAACCAGCTCTTAACCAATGCGCCATTCGGCCGGCCCAGAGCTTGCACTCTTGAGCAAGCTCTTAACCAACTGAGTCACTCGGCTGACCCCTACATATTTTATTTTGAAAAAAAACCCTCAAATTACAGAAAAGTTGAAAACACAATGTAAATAACTTTTCTCCTTGCACCAACTGAGAGTATACTGCTGACTGGCTACCACATCTACCTTGAATACTTTGGTGGGAATTTCCTACAATCAAGGTTACTGGCCTACTTACCTACAACACAACCTTCTATACCAGGAAGTTAACATTGATATGTTTCTACCATCTAATCCTTAGCCCCATTCATGTTTCACCAATTGTCCCAATAGCGTCCTTTACAGCAAAAGGACGCAGTCCAGAATCAAGACCAGAATCAAGTATTATATTTAGTTGTGGTACTTATGTCTCTTTTGATCTGGGATAGTTCCTCAGTCTTTCCTTGGCTTCATGACCTTGACACTTTTGAGGACTGCAGTTACTTTGTAGAACATTTCTAAACTTGTGTTTATTTGGTGTTCTTCATGAAGAGATGCTGAGTTCCTCGCTGCATTAATTCAGATAGCACCTGATCTCATTTTGTCCCATTACTGGAGATGTTAACCTTTCTCACTTGATTAATCTGGTGTCTGCCAGTGTTCTCCACCATGAAGTCACTCTTTCTTTGAAATTAATAAGTATTTTGTGTGGAAGTCCTTTGGAACTATGTAACTATCCCCTTCTTCATCAAAATTTTTATTTAGTCATTTATTTATTTATGTCAGTATAGATTTTTATTTTATCCAATAAAATCTGTTGGTATTATTGCTATGGACTAAATCTTTGTGTCCTGCCCCCAAATTTGTATGTTGAAGCCCTAACCCCCAATATAATGGTATTTGGAGATGGGGAGTAATTAGGGTTAGATTAGGTCATGAGGGTGGGGTCCTCATGATAGAATTAGAGGTTTATAAGAGGAAGAGAAAGAAATCTCTCTCTCTACTCACAGCACAGTGAGAAGTCCGTGTGAGGACACAGTGAGAAGGTGGCTATCTGTAACCCAAGCGGAAAGCGCCCCCTGACACCAGCCCGGCTGGCACCTTGGTCTTACACTTGCAATCTCCAGACTGTGAGAAAATAAATTTCAGTTGTTTAAGCCAACCAGTCTACAATATTGTGGTATGGCAGCCTGAACTTGGATAATCATTACTAATGGGTCAGTGGGAGTCCATTCAAGCTGGCTCTTGTGTCCTTTTAAATTATCCTCATCATTCTTTCAGTTTTCTTTACTGTCTGACCCAAGATATTCCAGGCTCATCTTGTGCCTTCCCTGGTCCAGGCCTAGAAGCAGCCATTTTCCCAAAGAGCCTTGATTCCTTTTAGTGGAACATGGTGTTTAGAAACCAGTATCTGCGTGTTGGATATGCTCATTGCTACTGGCTTGTCACTGCTTCTAGGCCAGCGCGCGCGTGCGCACACACACACACACAGGTAACTACACTGATTTCTCTCTTTAGCTACATATTTTGAAATCCATGAGTTCACACTGACCCCTACAATTCCAACTCAACACCACAGGGTCCCTTCTGGTTGTCTTCCCTTTTCTTATTTGTAACTCTCTTCTTCAGCAGTGGCCTGGCTCGCAATACCCTCAGTAGAGCCACTTATTTGATCAGTCCCTCCACCTCCATGTAATCATTGCCACTCCCTTCCACGCACAGGTCCCTCTTCGCCCTATCTTGGTTTTAATGCCCCACCGGCAGGTCTTGTTCATGCTGCTCAAGCTCTGACACCTCACACCTGACCATCCCCAACTTGGCTGCCTCCTGACCCTACTTAGGCCCCAACAACCTATGCCAGGCTGCCCTTCCTTACCCCACCTGGTGCACCGGGCCACACCCCACCACTGCCATGGTTTCACCTCCTCACTTTGCTCAGGCTCCATTTCCCCATGCTAGGCCTTCCTCCTCTGGGGTGTCCTCACCACCCTGCCCTGGCTCTGATACCCAGGCCGTCCTGTGTGCAAACGCCATCCTCAGGCTCCACTCCCAGACCGCCCATCTGCATGGATGTCCTCCTCACCTGGCTTGGCTCCAACACCCAGCCGAGGCCTTGCCCTCGCATGAGCTCCTTTCTCCCCTCACTTGGGCTCTGACACTCCAGCCTGAGGCACCTATATGTGTGGTCACCCTTCTGTTTGTGTGTGCAAGCTCTTCCCACATGGGGCTTCCCCTGTGCAGACGCCTCTTCACGCTGCTTGGGTTCCAACACCCCAAACCAGGACACCCCTCCACATGCATGCCTGCCTTGCACTGTCACACCTAATGGTTTTAGGACTAAAGAGAAGGGAAGGGGAAGAAGAAGAGGAAGAGGAACGCGGCTCTATTCTTTATTGTTCCAAAGCACTTACCACTTTTGTATTAGTCCACTAGTTTTTGCCATTAGTTTTGCCATAACAAAATAACAGAGAATGGGTGGCTTAAACAAAAGAAATTTATTTCCTCACAGTTCTGGTGGCTGGGAAGTCCAAGATCAAGGTGCCGGAAAATTCGATTTGTGGTGGAGGCTTGCTTCCTGGCTTACAGATGGCTGCCTTTTTACTGTGTCCTCCACACGACCTTTTTCTCGGTGCAGCATGGATTGGGGGTCGGGGGGTGGGGGAGAAAGCTCTCTGGTGTGTCTTCCTTTCTTATAAGGACACTAGTCTAAGGGATTAGGGCGGCACCCTTATGACCTCACAAAGCCTTAATTACCTCCTTACAGGTCCTCTCTCTTAATACAGTCATGTTGGGGGTTAGGGCTTCAACATATGAACTTTGCGGGACACAATTCAGGCCATAACATCTTTCTATCAGACATTCTATATTGCTTGATTACATTTACTTTTTACTGCATCCTCCTACCCACCCCCTGCATGTCAGCAACTCCCTCCTGGCAGAGATCTTTGTCTTTGTCTCACGGGCATCCCAAGAACCTGGAAGGGCAGCTGGAGGCACTCACACACATGTTCGGAGGGATGCTTGTGTCTGAGGAAGCTCACAGGGGAGCCCCATGCCCACTCTCCCCCAGTCTCTCAGACCTCAGGCACGGAAAGTTAGAATCGCTGGGACCAGGTACAAACGGTTTATTTTTCTATAAAGAGCAAAGTACAAAGAGGAAGGGGAGAGGGCAGCTGGGCCTTATGGAGCAGCAGTGGGCAGGCCTCAGGCCCTGGTGGAGGCCCCAGGAATAAACAGGCATCCAAGACATGGCCAGTCAGGGGCCAGCGTGATGGTGGAGAAGGAGCGGGCGAGGTGAGGTGGAACCCCAAGACTGCTGACAGTCACACAAAGCCAGGCTTCATGGATGAGCGGCGGCAGTTGGGGCAGCTCCGTGTCCCATTGTTCTGCAGGCACCTTGGGAGGCAAAGGGCTCTGACCACTCAATGAGCCTGTCTTTCCATTCTGGGCCCAGCCTCTCTCTCCTCCCCTCCTCTCTGCAGGGGCTGGGAAGGGGTCAAGTGAAGGGGGTAGCCTCCAGGCTCCTGTCAGCAATGCTGCTTGCCTCTCCTACTCTGCATGGATGCGGAGAGAGGGCCTGGGGAGAGGGGACCGGGAAGTGGTAAGGGAAGCCTGTACCTGCCACAGCCCTGAGGCAGGCCTGGCCCTGGTGTCTGAATCCTGTGACCTTTGAGAGGCGGCTCTGAATTCTCTTTGGGAGAATAATAGTAAGAATGGGACTTCATGGGGCTGCCAGGAGGATTCAATGAATTGAATGGGAAGCTCTTCGGACTTGCTTGGGATGCAGAAATTACTGTGTAAGTGTCTGCTGTTATTGCTGCCTTTGTTTTTTGGTTTGTTTTGTTTTTTTTGAGGGCAGTGTCACTGGCCCTCATATGTGGGACCCAAACTGGAGCCGCCAGCTTCCCAAGCCAGCGCTTAACCACCGCGCCCTCAGCCGGCCCTATTACTGCCTTTATAATGACGCCCTAGAGCACCCAAAGAGGTCCGCGTGCCCCGCCCCTGCCGGCCAGAGCCCTCACCGGAGGTGGAAGATGTGTGAACAGGGCAGGGCCTGCAGCCGGCTGTTCTTCTCGCCTATGGATTCCCCACACAGGCCGCAGTAGAGCTCCGTCTCCTCCACGCACTCGTGGAAGCGTACGACGTGGGCTCGCAGCTCCCGTTGCAGGCCCTTGCTGCGGTAGATGCTCTCACTCAGGCAGTGCAGCTTCAGCTGGCTCAGCTGGGCCGGCGGGGACAGAACGGGCAGGAAGCACAGGACCAGGTCCGTGTGGGTGAGCAGCCATCCCTCTTCTCTCCTTGCCCAGCCCAAGAAGCTATCCCCACCGGGTCACCAGACAGTCAGTTCACATGGGATCCAGTCTTGGCTGCATTCCTGCCTTCCTGATGGACTTAGGAAAAACGTCCTGCCCTTTCTGGGCCTTGGTTTTCCCTCATGTAGAATGAGGGGGAGGTCAGTGGTCCTCACCCCTAGAACCTGCTGCATTGACTCCATAATACTTAATTTGCTTTCCTGTTTTTGTTAATTAAATACACATACCAGCTCATGGGTATTTCTTTCTTTCTTTTTTTTTTTTTTTGAGGGCAGTGTCACTGGCCCTCATATGTGGGACCAAACCAGGCCGCTGGTTTCCCAAGCCAGTGCTTAACCACCACGCCATTCGGCCGGCCCAGACATGGGGATTTCTGATCAGCCCAAGATGGTGGGGTAAACCTGAATGGCTATAATCCAGCCAAAGTCACATATATTTGGCATTTTAGTTGGACTGTACACCCGATCCAAGACAAATGCACATCTTCTAGAAGACTTTGAGAAACACCGAGCCTATTCAACATTTAAAGGGTTGGATACGATTATTAAAGAGGCTGTATATCTTTGGAGTTAAGACAGGCCAGTGACCAGGTAAGGAGCCCTTGAATACCCTTCTGAGCCTCGCTTTCCTCACCTATACAATGGGCCCACTGTGCCTACCTTGCAGGGAGACAGAGAAGACTGGAAGCCATTCCTATAAGGGCCCTGTGGTGCCCATCTCTCAGTGAGGAGAAGCCACTGTTGGGAGTTTTAATGACCATCAAGAAACCTCTGAGGAATTCTGATATCCTCCGAGCTACAGAATTCTTGCCCTGCCCTTTGCAGCACTCTCTGGGTAGAGGAGAAAGAGCTGGGGGCAACTCCTGGAGATCAGGCAGGGCTCAAGGCACGAGCGGGCTCAGGGGGCCCTCCCCACCCACCCAAGATCCCACCTTTGGCTCTTGATTCCAACTCAGGAGACAGAATCAGGTCTAACCTTGTTGCCCACCTCCTCAGCCAGGTCCTGGGCTCTCTCGATGGCGTCCAGAGCCTGGAAGGTGAGCACGGGCCAGGGTTGTGGACAGAGCTGTCTGACAGAGGCCGTGGCTCATAGGAAAGGAAGGGGTAGGGAGAGGAGGACATGGGGAAGGTGGCCAGGCTGGGCAGCTGCCCTGTGTGTGGAGGCAGCAGGAAGAGACTGGGGTACAGTCATAAGACCTGTGTGGGCAAGCTACCTCCTGCCTCAGTTTACTCAGATACAGAAGGGAAGAGTATTCCTGTCCTGTGGGGGTGTGTTAAAGGGTCCTGAATTCAAACCCCAGCTCTGCCCCTTAACCAGCTCTGTGACTGGGCAAGTCATGGGCCTTCTCTGAGCCTGGAAAGTGACTTGGAATGTCCTAGCCTCACAGGATTGGGGTGAGACTGATGTTAGACAAAGTGTTTGAAAGAGTTCGGCCCAGGACCAGACCCACAGATTGTTGGCTGACCTACTGGCCCCAAATGGGAGCACTGGGGAGAGCTGGCGGCTGCAGGACAGAGCCCGACCTCACCTTGTCCAGGGCCTTCCTGGCCACCCAGCATTTGGCCACGCCCAGCAGCACCTGCACCTGCCCCAGGCGGTTTCCGATCTCAGTCATGATGCTCATGGCGGAGTCGTATCTGGGGAAGGCTGTCTGCATAGCCAGATAGGGGGTGGGGTCAGGCTGGGACAACCCCCACTCCCCACCCCCACTCCACATCCCGGTGACCTCACCTCCAGGTCCCCACGGCTGCGGTGGATATCAGCAAAGCAGAGCAGGCAGAGTGCCTGTAGTGGCCGGTCCCCATGCTGCAGTGCAATCTTCATAGACTCCTGTGAGGGAGGCCCGTCACTCAGGCCTGCTCATCTGGCTCCCCACCACTGGGGCGCCCTTGCCCAGTGGGCCCTTCACGGGCAGCCCAGGGATCATTAACATCCTCAGAGCCCAATACACCCATCGCAGTGCTCAGGTCCCATGCATGGAACCAATGAGCATTCACAGCATCCAGCGAAGTGGAAACTGAAGCTAAGAGAGTAGAAGTGACTCCATCAAGGTCACCTGGCTAATAAGTGGCGAAGTTGGGATTTGAACCCAGGTCAGTGGAACTTCCACCTTAAAGTGCCCCATAGAGGGTGTGTGATGGTGGGCAGAGAGAAGCCCCCCTCCCCCGAGAATGTACTGGAAGGGAGTGAGGTTTGGGGCAGGAGAAACAATACTCACTTCAGGTGCTCAGCTATAGAGAGGCTGGACCAAGGACAAGCCTTGGGGCCTCAGCGGGCTGATTTGGAAGGAAGCCCTGCTGCCCTGGGTCCCAGACCCTGGCCCACATTTCCCCCTTCCATGCAGCCCCACCTCACAACACTCCATGGCACTGCCCAGGTGGCCCAGCAGACGATAAGCTACAGCCATGTGGTACTGGCTCATGGCCCGGTACTTGAGGCTCCAGCCCTTGCCGTAGTCGTTGACGAGCTCTGCGGCCTTGCAGGGGAAGAACAGGGCTTTCTCGTAGTCCTGCAGGGACACGGGGGGGTTGGGGTGGGAGGGCACACTGAGTGGCAGGAGCTGCCCCTCCAGGTCCTGGCTTCTCCACCAGCCAGGGGCCCATCGGGTGTTCATTCATTCATTCATTCATTCTAGAATCCAGGGAGTGACCCAGACAGAGCAAACAGCCAGTGCAAAGGTTCCATGCAAGAAGGGGTTTTCATCTGGTTTGCTGACGTTTGAATAATATCCCATGACACTGTTTTTTTGGCACTTAGTAGATGCACAATAAATATTTGTTGAATGAAGAAATGAAGGAATGAATGAGAAGGCAAGAAAATACAGTTGGCTTTTCTTCTCATGCAGTGCCAGTTGGGGCCTCTCAGCTTCAGGGACACACAGAAGGGGCCGGGGCGGTGGGAGGGGTACCAGAGCCCCACTTGAATTTGCTTTCTGCACCCAGCAGCAGCTGCTCCCTGAAGGCCCTGTGACTGATTGCCAGAGCAGCTGGCTCAAAAGAACTTCAGGACAGACACACTGAGGCAGTGAAATCATTCTCTCATCCTTTCTTTCTCCTCACGCCTCCAAACGCCCTTTCTACCTGCCCACTGTAAACTGATGACCTCACCTCACTCTCCACGGGGCGGGCGAAAAACAGACGAAAATCAGAGAGGAGCTCCATTATCCAGCTCACCATGAAATTCCATCAGACCCGCCCTCTGCTTCCCTCTTGTGACTGTGGAGGGAGGGCTCCCTGCTCCTCTCAAATGGGAGCCCCTGCTCGGGGCCCTGGAACAAATCCCTCGCAGCCCAGCAGTCCTCCATCTCTTTCTACTGAATCACTCCCATCAGCATTTCTCACCTCATTTAAAATATAAAAACAAAAATAAAAATCAAACAATCTTCTTTCGACCTCATGTCCCCTTCAGCTACAGCCCTGGTTCCCTGATCTTTCTCATAGAACACCTACTTGATCTTTCACTGGATATTTAACAAGCATCTCTGATTTAATATGACCAGACGACAACTCTCAATAACCCCAATAAAAACCTGTTTCCTAACAAATTTTGTTATGTACTTTTTGTTTTTTTTTTTTTTTTGAGGGAAGTGACACTGGCCCTCATATGTGGGACCCGAACCAGGGCCAGCGCTTAACTGCTGCGCCGCTCGGCCGGCCCTGTTATGTACTTTTTAATTTGAAGCCATGTAAATGTTCTATAGCTTCAAAAAAATTAAATTAAAAATTTTAAAACCCTAAAAATAGAAAATAGAAATAAATGACCCTAACTGCATATCATTATATTATTGTAATTATGATAAGTATAATTATTCTATATGGTAACAGAATTATGTTATAATATATAAATAATGTTATACATAATATAATGAACATAAATATATTATTGTATTGTAATACATTATATTACGTTATAGTATATTCACACAGCCACGCAGAAAATAAATTGCTTCAAGTGACCTTAGAACATATACTTGGCCCATGGCCGATGTTAATCCATAATGGGACGTATTATAAACACAAAAG
Source organism: Aselliscus stoliczkanus (assembly GCA_033961575.1). Taxonomy (NCBI): domain Eukaryota; kingdom Metazoa; phylum Chordata; class Mammalia; order Chiroptera; family Hipposideridae; genus Aselliscus; species Aselliscus stoliczkanus. The sequence goes on from CM066736.1 coordinate 123,735,599, forward strand.
AACAGCAAAGAAATCTTAAACTTCCTTCAGGTGTCTTTTTTTTTTTTTCCTGAGTACTATTTGTATTACCTTTTTAAAGCATTGCATGTGCTCGCTTCGGCAGCACATATACTAAAATTGGAACGATACAGAGAAGATTAGCATGGCCCCTGGGCAAGGATGACATGCAAATTCATGAAGCGTTACAAAGTATTTTATGTATTTTGTAGGATAAAATAAATACTTAATTATGTTGTTAGAAACCAAGATTTTCAGTCTAAGAGAAAAGAGAATCAAGCTATTAATGAACTAAGGAAAATCCTGAAACATTAGATTTGAATTGGAAATATCCGTATAAACTTCAGTTGTCCTGGCAACTGAAAAGAATTAGAAGCAACGACAACCCAGTAGCATGAGTGCCCCAACAGCCCACATTTTATCTTTAAATACCATTTCCTAGTAAGAAGAACCTGGAGAAATGGCCCAGGTCTGGGGCATACAATATGCAAAATGAGCCCAGGCCAGTTTATTGTGTCAGAAAACAATGCTTTCAAAGACTGAATCTTGTGAAAAGGACACAGGAGGGGTGGCTGGTTATCTCAGGTCGTTAGAGCGCAGTGCTCACAATACCAAGGTTGCGGGTTCGATCCCTGCATAGGCCATGGAGCTGCGCTATCCCCCCCACCCCAACTATTTGACTTGGAGCTGATAGGTCCTGGAAAAACACACCGGTCCCCAATAAAATCCTTTAAAGAAAAAAAAGGACACAGGAGTCACACTGAAGGGTATCCCACTGGCTGAAGTTAAGATAATTTGAGCATCAGAAAGAACAATAATTGCAATTGACTAAAGGATACTTTAAAAAAATTTTTAAATCCATGATTTCATAAAGATACTCCAAAAAGAGGAGGGAAAATAAACCAGTAAGTGTAAAAATTTTTTTAAATCCATGATTTCATAAAGATACTCCAAAAAGAGGAGGGAAAATAAACCAGTAAGTGTGACCACTGAAGGCAGCTATTGTATCAACTCCTTATTCTGAAAAGTGGTAATTATAGGAAAGGGAAAAAGTATTTATTCTGCTATTTCAGAGTAACCAATTAGCCCCAGTTGATGAAGGAAAGTTCTTTTGTATAGAAAAATTCCAGCTAATAATTGTAGCAAGAATCATAGAACTTGGAAATGACCATTTCATTAGAGTTGAAATAAAAGAATTGATCCAGGCAACAAACATCAATAGATGCTAAAACCATTCAGGAAAATGTAACTGCACAAGTGAACAGTCACAAGGTCCCAAAGTGTCACCCCAAAAATTAACCCGCTGGTCATGGAAGGAAAAACACAAACCCTAAAACGGATGGATCAGGTCATCACTCCCTTGGCCACCGATATGATACAACATGGAGGACGCATAGTATTCTTACCAAAAACGTGTGACCTAAATCTAACCAAGTCATTATTTAAGTTGCTAGTTCAAAGGAAATAAAAGACATAAAGGAACAACTTACATGACTCCTTGAGGAAGCAATGAGACAATGAGATGGAACTTTCTGCAATGCTTCTTCAATAAATCATGACAATAAAAGGGGAGGGTAGGAATTTTCTACCGAAAGGGACTGAAAAGTCCTAAGAACCACTGCCATGTGTGGCTCTTGTTTGTGTTCAACTCAAAAGAGCAGAGGGTAAAGGCGTGTTTTCAGGACAAGCAGAGAAATTTAAGAGATAGTTGTTCATTGTGATGTGTGTGATAATATTATTGTGATTGTGTAAGCAAGTGTCTCTTATATAAGAAAATGTCCTCTTTTCCCCCCAACCCCCCGAGATGCATACTACTTCAGGATAAAATATCATGATGCCTATAATTTTATAACACCACACTTCAGTTTAAAATATGTAAATCAAATATGGCAAAATATTCATGATGGTTAAATCTAAGTGGTGGGTAGATAGATGGAGATTCATGATATGATTCTCTCTACTTTCCTATAGCATTAATTTTCTTCATAATAAAAAAGGTTTGAAAATACCCCTATTCCTCTCCAATCCTATCTCATCTTACTGAATGGCTTTCCTTGTCCGTCTAGTTGCTGAAAACAAAATCCTCAGTGTCATCCTGGACGACTCTCATTTCCTCACACCCACCTGACCCATCAGCACCTACGCACTCATTTACCCCCATATGTATTAGACATGTACTATGTGCCAGGCATTAACAAGCACCATGGGCCAAGTGCAGCCTGGATGCCTAGGGGAAGGGGAGCGAGTGCTCAGGACCAGGAGCCTGGGCCACTGGCCCCATCCAGTTGTTCACAATCTGCCTTCACCCCCTCAACCTTCCCTCTCTGACTCCACCACCTCCTACCTCCTTCTCACGCACCTGCTGCAGCCATACTGGCCTCCATCTTTCCTGGAACACACCAGGCATGCTTCCCCCAGGCAACGCTTTGCTTTAGCTGTTTCCTCTTTTTCACTCTTTTGCCAGATTTCTGCAGGGCTCCTCCTCTCATCTCCTTCAACGCATCAGACATCACCTCAATGAGCCCTTCCAACCCCCCCCCCCCCCGTTTGAAACTGCAACAGCCTCCCCTCAGCACTTCCCACCCCTTTCCCTGCTTGCCTGTCTCCTGAGCACTGTCTGGCATGCTCTAGAACTCACTCACTGTGTTTATCGTCTTTCTTCCCCACCTAGAAGGCAAACGCCGTGAGGCTGGGGACTCTGCCATTGTTTCAGTGAAAACTAAAACAGGGCCTGGGATATAGTAAATGCTCAATATATACGTGAAGTTTGAATCCTCACAACCATGCTGTCATATTCTCCCTCGTTCTATAGATACCTCTACCAAGGTTCAGAGAAAAGAGGTGATGTGTCCACGATCACAAGGCCAGCATGAGGCAGTGCAGGTTCATGGCCTGTCCTCACACAGGAGCCTCCCATGCCCCCAGGAAGTCAGACAGGTCAAGGTTTAGATTTTGGTTCTGCCCTTCCTGACCCAGTCTTTACCTGCCTGGGTACGGGTTCCCTCCCAGACATGTCCGCCTCATCCCTGAGGACTCAGTTGGGTAACACGACAGGAAACATGGTTCCCTAAGGGCTCTGCCTCTTTGGGAGGTGGAGCCCCATCACCCTCTACTTGGGGCCCACACCCACCTTGACCTGGGCATAGAAGCTGCCCAGGCTGCAGCAGACGCGGCACTCCAGCATGGCGTCGTCGTTGTTGTGGGCATAGCGCAGGGCCTTCTCGAAGCTCTCCAGGGCCTTCTGGAAGAGGCTGAGGCCCAGGAAGGCATTGCCCATGCTCAGGCTGACCTGGCCTCCGAGCTGGGCCCCCGCCCGGGTGCCAGGCAGGCCAAGGCAGGTCTTGCAGTAGGAGATGGTCTTGTGAAACTCACACAGCTTCTCGTTGCTGCGTGCAAGGTTCAGGTAACTCTCCAAGAGGAAGTCAGCGGCCTCCAGCTCCCGGGCAGTGTCAATCTGCACCACGGCAAACTGTTCACAGGGGTGGTGGGCAGGTGGCTGTCAGCCTGGACTCTGAGCCTCGGGCCTGCATCTCCCTCCACCCCGCCGAGCCTTACATCCCAAACCTTCAGACCCAGAACTTCACACCCAGCCACAGACTAGAAGAGTCAGCCTTGGAGCCTCCACCCCGCAAGCTCAGACCAAGATCTTCCACCTTTCCCACGCCAGCCTAGATTTACAGTCTCTCCTACCTCCTCTCCCCACACACACTAACTCTGCACACACCCCCATCCCGGCCTCGATCCTAGAGCAGGCTCAGAAACCCCAACAGGAAGGCTGGGACCTAGACTCCGAGACCTGGCCTCGGAATCCCCAAACCCAGAGGCTGACTACCTCCGTCTGAGCTTCAGACGCTGAAGTTCAAGGCCACAGGCCCATGTCCGAAGCCAAGACCCAGCATCTAATACCCAGGGCCTTGGATGTGGAATCGGAGCCTCTGTCCTGGGCCACTAGCTTATGGGACACAGGGGAGCCTGCGGAGGCGGGAAGGGGGCTGGGAAGCCTGGGGGAGAGACGCAGCCCTTGCCCCACCCTCCCCCGCCAGTGCTGCGTGCTCCCACCTTCAACATCTCCTTGTAGCGGCCCATCTCTGAGTGGGCCGTGACCAGGCAGCCCAGCACGCGAAAGCGCCCCACGAGGTCCGAGCTCTTCTCCAGCACCTTCATCCACACCTGCAGCGCCTTCTCTGTCTGGTTAGACTGGTACAGCTGGAGCCCCTTCTCGATCTGCTGCTTCGTCTGGTCCTGCCCCATTCTCCCAGAGCCCCGCGCCCCACGCGGACAGACCCTGGCGGCTCTGTGCCTCTAGGCACTCATGGCAGGGGACCCACGGTGCCAGCTCCCCACTGAGCCCTGGGAAGGAAAGCAGCGCTGGGCAGGAGCTGAGCAGGGCCTGATGGAGAGCGGGTGCCACCCTGGGAACAAAGCTGGTTCAGCCCCTGTCTGCAGCTGTCCCTGCCAGTTGGGGTCACGTGGCCGCTGAGGAATGTCAGCCTCAAGGTCACGCGGGCCTCTGCTGCATCCACCCCCTAAGCTGGGAGCTGGCTTCCCAGGGATGCAGGCCCCCTGCCCCCTGGGCACCTCCTTGGGTGTCTTTTCGGCACCTTTGACACTGGCCCTGGCCTTCTTGGCAGGGCAGGCCGCCCTGCAGCCTTGCCAAGGAGCCGCCTGCAAGGGGTGGGATGAGAGCTGGGAGGAAGCAGGGGCGAGGCTGGACACACAGGTGTCAGGGAAGCAGGGGCAGCACCCAGCCTGGCACCCTGCCTCTCCCCCCACCCCCGCTCCCCCCACCTATCCTCCACTCCCAGGCTTTGTTCCTGTGATTTCCCTGGGCACTGAGGTCACATACCCATATACCATGCCCACACCATTCCCAACATCCTAACACCCAAGCCACGTCACTGACCTCTCTGGGCCTCAGTTTTCTCATCTGTAAAATGAGGATAACAATAGGCTGATAAACCCTAACTCATAGGGTTGTTATGAGCCAGCACAGTGTCATGGGTCATAGCGTGGACCCTGAAACCAGCCTGCCAGAGTTCGAATCCTGACTCTGCCATTTATTAGCTGTGTGGGCAGTGTCACTTTGGGCAAGAGAGGAATGGTACCTGCCTCACTGGATTGTTAGAACTAAATGGCTACTAGTTGACAAGGACTTCAGAACAGTGCCTGGCACACGGGAAATACTATGTGTTGACAAGCAAGAAGCCATTCTGAGCTGTGTCTGCTCCACAGCAAACTGCCCACCAGGGACAGAAGTTGGCCCTTGGAGATTTAAAAAGTGTTCCAATTCCAGTCCCAACCCCAGTTTGAAAGGGTCCCTAATCATGAGCTTTAACACCAGGCATTGTGGAGAAGGACAAAGTCTTATGCAGGGAGCAGACAATCCCAGCTGAAATATTGGGGCTCCTGGGATTGAGAGGGAGGCCCTAGGTAATGGGGCCCCTGCCAACCCACCAGCTCATCTCACCCCATTTTTCTCCTCCCTCGCTGCAAACCAGGCTCCTTCTTGACCCAGGGCCAAGTTCATCCTTTCAGAGCAGACTGTGGTTTTTAGCATATTCCCAAATTTGACTAATTCCAGAACATTTCCATCACCCCCCAAAAAAGCCATGTGCTCGTTAGCCCTCACTTCCCATTCCTCCTGTGCTATGGGCTAAACTGTGCCCCCCTCCCTTCATATGTTGAAGTCTTAACACCCAGTACATCAGAATGTGACTTATTTGGTGACACTATCTTTAAAGAAGTAAAGTGAGGCGGGCCGGCCGAGTGGCGCAGTGGTTAAGCGCTGGCTTGGGAAGCCAGCGGCCCCGGTTCGGCCCCACATATGAGGGTCAGTGACACTGCCCTGAAAAAATAAAAATAAAAAAATAAAGAAGTAAAGTGAGGCCATTCGGATGGGCCCTAATTTGATTTGACTGGTGTCATCAGAAATTAGGACACAGACACACAAAGGGAGGACCCTGTGAAGACAAAGGAAAATGACAGCCATCTACAAGCTCAGGAGAGAGGCCTCAGGGGAAACCAACCCTTTCAATACCTTGGCCTCCAGCACTGTGAGAAAATAAGCTGTTGTTTAAGCCCCCCGCCTGTGGTACTTAGATCTGGCAGCCTGAGCAGACTAACATACCCTGCGACCAGAGCCTACTTTCTGGATTTGTCTAGTCTGGACATTTCATGTAAACGGAGTCACACAATATGTGGCGTGGCTTTTTATGACTGGCTTCCTTCCCTTAGCATGTTTTCACGATTCATCCACGTTGTCGCATAAGTTGGCACTTCATTCTTTTAGCAGGATAGTCTTCTATTGTATGGATATACCATTCATGTTTATCCATTCATGAGTCGATGAACATTTGTGTTGTTAGCCTTTTTGGCTCTGATGAATAATGATGCTATAAATAGTCAGATACAAGTTTTCATGTGGACAGGTTTTCATATTTTTTGGAGACACACACACCTAGGAGTGGAACTGCTGGGTCACGTGGTAACTCTGTCCAACTTTTGAGGAATTGCCAAAACCCCCCAGGGGCTTTGCACCGCTTGATCCCTTTCCTCCTCCTTACTCTGACATTCTGGGGTTAAGTCCTGGCTTGAGTGAATCGGCTTATTATAGCCTCAGAATTATATTCCATTCTGATATGAGAGTTATCTTTATAGTTTTACATTCATTAATGGGGTTATTTGCTGAATGTCTTCTTCCCCCATTCAAATGTGTGAGCAGGGATTTTGTATCATTCGTCACTGACTATATCCCCAGAACAAGGCGTGGCACACAGTGGACACTCAGTAAATATGTTGAATGAATGAATGGGAAAAAAGGAGAGGGGTGAAAGTTTAATTCTGAAATTTAAAGCAACTGCTGCAGCTGTAGCAGCCAACCTGCCATTCCCTGCCCCATGCCAGGGAAACTGAGCACAGGTAGCGATGACCTCCTGTTTACTGCGAGCCAAATGGGTCCAGAGAGGGGTCATCTGTGGGGGGGAGACGCATGACCAGTTCAGGGTCCTTGCCCAGGGTCATGGTTCAGCAGAGGTAGAGGGGATGGAGGAGTGGCCCATGAGACTAGACAAGGCCGCCGGGACTCCCCAGGGGGAAGTGCCCTTGAACCAGGACCATAGGAAACTGGAAATGATGGGGGAGAAAGGGAGGTACAGTGGCCAATCAGAGAGCCGAGAGAGTTGGCTGGGATCTTCCTCTCATCAGGAAGGTGGGTCCTGGGTTGAAGTTAACCTCCAGAAGCGAAGGAAACTGGGTCTGCAGGGGAAGTGCCAAAGAGCCAGCAGATTCTCTCCCTCTCCTCTGTAATTCAGACACAAGTTCATCCTGAGTCTTGGGCAGGAAGGAAAGGAGGTGGGCAGCCTGCAGCGGCACCCCAAAAGTCTGGGACCACAGCCTTCCAGGCACCCGGAAACTTACATGATCTCAAAACTTGAAAACGTGAGAGGAGAAAGTCAGCTCAGCAAAGAACTGACCATTGCATACAGTTGGGTCAAGGTCATGCTCCTTTAGGGGGAGGTCTGTGGTTTGTCTTTGTACCACTAGAACCTGCACAGCCCTGGCAAAGTGAGAAGAGAACAATAGAAGAATGGTAATAACTAACATTGTCTGAGTAAGCACTTCCTCCAGTTTACAGGTAAGGAAACTGAGTCACGAGAGGTAAAGTGTCCTGCCCAAGACCACACTGCTACCTAGAGACAGAGCACGGACTGGACCCCAAGCAGTGTGACTCTGGGAGTCTCAAAAAAAAAGGAGGGAGGAGAAAAGGGAAGGGAAACTGGACACCGTTTTCAGGAACCCTAGTGAACTTTACCTGACACACAAGCTCACTGGGGACATTATCCAAGGCTCTGGGCTTGGTGGAAAGAAGTGGCTAAGGGGGCAATGCACACAGTTAAGCCTTACTTGGCAATGCACAGCGATGAAGGTGGACACAAGGTCCTGGGCAGTCAGGACGAGCCACAAAATAAAATGGTCTTTTCTGGGCCACTTAACTTCCCAGGGTACAGCAGGACCCGGGGCTGCCTGCTGTGTCAGGTACCAGCTCCATGCCTCACATTTTAGATCCCTCTTTCATAATCGAAAGGAGAAAATTAAGTTGGGCCTGAAATAGGGGTCACAATCCGGCCTGAGTGGGAAGATTTCTGAGTTGTTTGGCCACATTTGTGATTTGGGAGGTTTCATATAAAAATCTGCATGTCTGGGGCCGGCCGAGTGGCGCGGTGGTTAAGCGCTGGCTTGGGACGCCAGGGGCCCCGGTTCGGGTCCCACATATGAGGGCCAGGGACACTGCCCTCAAAATAAAAAATAAAAAAATCTGCATGTCCTGCTTCCCTTGGAGACTGAAGCTCAAGCAACCCAAGCCTGTGATTCTGTGTGAACTAGTCAAGTGGTTGGTGTATGGTCCTAAGAGACTTAAGAATGGCTCTCTTTCACCAATAGCCTCCAACACTCCCTATTCTCACTGTGACACTGAAGCCAAGTGTCACCCGTCATCTTAGACCGCCCTCCTCTCACATGCTTCCATCACCTGCCTGGTCTCTGCAGACACCTGCCTTTGCCACTGTGGCTCTAGAAACACAACAAATGTAACTGGGGGGATGATTCCAGGCCCCCTCTGCCGTGGTTAGTGATTGGGGAGTCTGTCCCTCTCATTTGTTTTCCTAGTTATAAATGGGTACCACCTCTGGTTTCTGGGGAAACCAAATGAGATGGTAAGAATTTTCTTTGCAAACAAGACGTTGAACTAATTAATGTCCCTCTAATGGACCTGCTGAGCCTTCCTTGAATTGGCTCTTCCTATTTATAATAGTGAGAAAACTAGAAATAACCTGTGTCCAATAGGGGAGGGGTTGAGAAACCATGAAGTGCCACGTAGCCTCTAAATATGAAAGTTGTAGACACTGGTGTATGTACCAGATGGAAGGGCGCCCGTGATACAGTAACTGAAAAAAACGCAAGCTGTAGAATGTTCTGTACATTATGGCAGGATTTCATTTTTATTAACAAAAATTATGTATGCACATATTTTTGTATGTAGAGAGAAAATTTCTGGAAGCATAGCTACCCCATCTGTTGGAAGTTATCAATGGGCTGTGGGATGGGGAAATGCTCGTTTTTTGTTTTTTTTTTAAAGATTTTATTGGGGAATTGGGGAAGGGGAACAGACAAGTTGCTGTCCTTTTGTTCTTCAGTCTAGTTGTGGAGGACGTTGCTTCACTGGCCCATGTGGGTATCATCATTGTGCTCTTCCTGGGTGAGGCAGATCGGTCGCCGGCCTCTGGACGGCCACTCACAGCGGCTCTTGGCAGCTCACACTGGCTGCCAGCCGTTCACGCTGCCTGCTGGTCACTCACTGTAGCCTATGGCAGCCCACTGCAGCAGGGGCTGCAGCTATGCTGTCCCCAGGGACTCACAGCAGCCCAGCTCCAGGTGGAGTTGTTGTTCACCATCTTAGCTATAGAGGGCTGTGTCACTGGCCCTCATATGTGGGATCTGAACTGGGGCCGCTGGCATCCCAAGGCAGCTCTTAACCAGCGCGCCACTTGGCGGCCCAAAGCTCAATTTTATGTACTTGGGGCTGTTCGAAACTTAAGCACTTGCCAGGGCGACACTGTGCCAAGCATTTGGAACAATCGCTCATCTTCCCAACTCTACTGGGTGGGTGTTTTCATTTCTGATGGACAGATGAGGAAGCTGAGGCTGAGAACCAAGTCATATACCCAAGGCCAACACAGCTGGTATTAGAGGCAAATTAAGAGATTCTGAAACCCAAGCTTTCCCCACCATACTCTAAGGCCTTCTCATAACTGTATGAATATTTTGCATTAAAAAAAAACCCTTAAGTTCTAAAATGCCTTTTAAAAAAGGTCATTGTGTCAAGCCTCATGTGCTGAGCACACTCCATTTCAGAGGCGACAAGGTCGGTGGCACTCTCAGGGCTGGAGGGTCACAGGCAGGTCCCCCTTCCACAGAGGCCCTCCCGACCATCAAAGGGACTCGTCAGCAGCAGAGGGCCCTGCAAAGCAGGTGCCGGCACCCACCTCCTCGAGGATAAGGCCTTGGTGAACCCCCTTAGAAGTTGTATTAGCTGGATTCCTGTAACGTGGCTCCAAGGGCCTTGGTTGTGATTTGTTTTGCAGCCACTGAGGGCCTGCAAAGAATCTGGGTACTGGCTGGTAGCTGACAATCTATGAAGTATGGAAAAAAATTAATCCCTTTCTTCTGGAGTGGATGGAAATTTCTAAATAAAACTCGAGTGTCTGTGTGTGTTGGGGGTAGGAGGGTTGAAGCGCCTTTTTTGGGAAGTTCTTGGATAAAAGTCACTGTCATCTTTTTGTATCTATTTGTCCATTTACTCACTCTCTCTATGAATACTTACTATCTGACAGCCCTGGGGCTCCAGTGAGGAATAAGACATACATAGTCTCTGCCTTCATGAAGCTCCATTCTAGAGATGGAATTTCAACCAGGGCACCCAGGGTCCACCATATTCGGGTTGACCTGGGTTGAAATCCAGCTCTCCTACCTATAGTCACGTGACAGGAACTGCAGCCTCTGTGTCTCACTCCCTACCTTCCTATGCTGCCAGTTGCTGGTGGGCTAGTGCAGTGGCTAAGATCCATAAATGGCCGTTACTTTGTATTGTTACAAGCAAAGCAACTGGGGCTGGCCAAGGGGCACATTGGTTAAGAGTTGGCTTGGGGGCCGGCCGAGTGGCGGGCGCGGTGCTTAAGCGCTGGCCTTGGAAGCCAGTGGCCCCGGTTCGGTCCCACATATGAGGGCCAGTGACACTGCCCTCAAAAAAAAAAAAAAAAAAGTTGGCTTGGGACGCCAGCTCTGAGCAGCAGGGCCGTGGTTCAGATCCCACATGAAGGCCAGTGATGCTGAACCCTCTACAGCTAAGATGGTGAACAACATCTCAACCTGGAGCTGGGCTGCTGTGAGTCTCTGGCGACGGTGTAGGCTGCAGCGGGGCTGGCCGGCAGCTGGCATGAGCTTTCACGAGCTGCCGTGAGCAAGCTGTCCAATGGTCGGCGAGCAACTGCCTCACCCGGGAAGAGCACGATGTCCTCCAAAACTAGACTGAAGAACCAAAGGACAGCAACATGGCTGTTCCCCTTCTCTGATTCCCCAATACTGTTCCCCTCCCCCAATAAAATCTTTATTAAAAAAAAAAAAAGCAAAGCCACTTTCTAGAGCAGTCTTGACCCCCGTAACAGACTGCAACGATCGGAAGGTTCTAATACGGTAGCCAGCAGTCACAGTGGCTTCACTGTGAAACTGACGAATGGGATTTTTTTTTTTTTTATCAAACAGCTGGTGGCTAGTGGGTGACTGTCCTGGACAATGCAGGCAGGTCTAGAAGATTGCCAGATCAAGGGTGAAGTGGGTGATACAGCAAGCAGGTAGTTAGGAGGAGCTGGGAGAAGTGGAAAGGACTGGATGGCTGCAGGAACTCGGCTGATTGCCGAGACCAGCTCAGAAGGGCTCGGAATGGCAGGAGCAGGTGAGGTGGTTCAAGGCTAGTGCTGAGTAGTTTTCAAGTAGGGGGAGGAAAGGAGAGCATGCCTCGGGAAGTGGGTTTAGTGAAAGCTGGGCACAAAAAGGCACACGCTGCATGACTGCATTTTCATGACGCGTCCAGAATAGGCAAATGTTATAGAGCAGGAAGATGAGTGGTTGCCAGTGGCTGGGGTTGGAATGATGGGGAAAGAGTGACTGCTAAGGAGAATGGGGTTTCTTTGGGGGCTGATAAAAATGTTCTAAAATTAGGCTGTGATGGTGGTTGCACAGCGCTAAAAGCCAATGACTTGTACACTTTAAGTGGGTGAATTGTACCATGTGTAAATGGTATCTCCATCAGGTGGTTTAAAACCCCAAAAACGCAGGCCTCAGGTCAGTGGGACCCCTGCGAGGGGTGGTGAGGTGGGCACACAGGCAGGGCCAAAGTCCTGTAGACTTGGCTGCAAGTGTCAGGATGGCCCTTTGCAGGTAAAAATGTATTCAATTTCCCATCCCAAGAGTCTGATTTGAAAAACAAGAGCCCTCTCCATAGCTGGAACCTTTACCAGGAAAGAGAAAGTCAATGTATGCAAAAGAAATTAACCACCATCTGGTGGGGGTTGGAAAGGACTCGAGAGAGAGAAGGAAAATGCCTGAAACAGGAAGGTGTAAGCAGCAGCCCTCTATGATCTCTCCCGGAAGGGCTATCAGACATTAGGTTGACATCCCCAGAGGTGAGGGGACAAATCTGCTTTCATTTCCTTCTCCATGGTGGCTCTTCATCAGGAGACGCTCAGGTGGGCACAGCATGACAGAACCTGAGAGGTGGGGAAGCTGTGTGCTAACCGAGTCGGTGCAGAGGCTGTCCCTGAGGTGGAGCCAGGAGCCAGGAGTGGAGCAAAAATTAGGCACTGAGGAATCTGTTCAAAAGTAAAAGGGGAATGGACGTTGGATTTTGTTGTGTTTTTTTTTTTTTTAGCTGAGCCATCCTGCCACGTGTTGGTAGGTCAGCGGCAGCTCATCACAAGCCGGGAATCAAACCTGCGACCCTGTTGTTGCTTAGAGCTCGCTCACTCTTAACCAACTAAGCCCCTCGGCCGACCCCTGAACATTGGTTTTTAAAAGGAATTCAAACCGTTTAATTAACACACAGTGATATGATTATAAAGATGATTAAGTCTAAATTTTAAAAGCTTAAAAACAATACTTTAGGCATATTCCTTTTTTTTGGTAAATTCTGAAGGGAAATAGCCTTTAAGTATGTTAAAGTGAAAGACGTTTAAGTGGTGGTTAGCACTCTGTTTTTATATCAAGCTGTGTCTCAGAACACAGGAGTTCTAAGACCACCTTGATCTTGAGTCACACAAAGATCTGTGCTGGTGTGGAGATGGAATGGACCGCAGAGAAGTCAAAAATACTGTGATGACTTTTGTGGTCAAAGGTGACCAGATCTATTGTAGTCATTCCATAATGTATATAAATATCAAATAGCTATGTTGTACACCTCAAACTAATACAATACTGGCAGTCAGTTATACTTCAATCAAAAAAGAAAACCTGTGCTAGATGGTACAGAACTTTGGGTTCAATCACTCTCTAATCACAGATATAATAGGTCTGGGAAGGGAGCCCATGAAGGGAGCCCGACTCCATCTTCGCCCAACTTCCCAAAGTGGGAATCACAGCCATGCAACGGCACGCAATGGCCACTTTATAGGTGTATAGATGGTTATGTAGCTTACTGTGTATTTTAGGTGAAAATGGAAAAGGTGTTATTTCAGTTGCTGTAAAACCACCTGAGGTGGTGATGGTAGTATAACATTGTGAAGGAATGAATAGCACAGAACTGCCCACTTAAAAATGGTTCAAGTAGAAAATTTTGTTATATGTATGTAACCATTTTGTTATATGTATGTAACCATGAAAAACATTAAAACAAACATTAGGTAGGTAAATAAAACATTAAAACAAACATAAGGTTAAGATCTAGGAAAGAACTGTGTGACTTTTAGGAAGCACTCGAGGCCTCACAGGAACACACTGACCAACCACTTGGGGGCTCCGAGTTACCAATGAACCCCCTCAACACCGTGACAGTGGCTCTGAGGGCAATGCCGTAATGATTCACCTCCTCAGAGAGCCACAGCAGTTGTAGGGTCCCTCAAGTTTCTGTCATTATAGCCTAGGACAGCATGCAGTCATGTGCGATGAGACTGTGTAGGTTAATTAAAGCATTTACTGGGTTTATTGAGTTATTTCTCCTCGGTCTGGTTAAGGGTTCGGGAGTCAGGCTCTGGTTGGATTCTGGGTGCATGCCACTTTCTAGTAGGCAACTCAATTTTTTATTTTTTTTTATTTTTATTGTTTTTTGAGGGCAGTGTCACTGGCCCTCATATGTGGGACCGAACCGGGGCCACTGGCTTCCCAAGCCAGCGCTTAACCACCATGCCACTCGGCCGGCCCAACCCAATTTCTTTTAACCTCAGTTTACGCGTCTGCAAAATGGGGATGGGAATAGTAGCTCCCTCCCAAGGATGCTATAAAGACTGGAACATACAATGTGTATCAAGTGTTTCCCACAGTTCTTGGATCTTGTGGTCAGTGAACACTAGCTCGGATAATTAATGCATATTAAAACCAAGTTTTTGAGGGCCGGCCGAGTGGCACAATGGTTAAGTGCTGGCTTGGGAAGCCAGTGGCCCCGGTTCGGCCCCACATATGAGGGCCAGTGACACTGCCCTCAAACAAAAAAAAAAAAAAAGAAAACCAAGTTTTGGTTTTCAGTTAAATGTTTTGTTTTTATTTTTAATTGTGGAACAGTGAGTGTGTTTTTCCAGGACCCATCGGCTTCAAGTCAAGTAATTATTTCAATCTATTGGGTTGTTGGAAAAGTCATGACGCATTTTTTCTGTTTTTCATTGCAAAAATGCGTCATGATTTTTCTGACAACCCAACAATTGTGGAGGGCATGTGGCCGATGCAGGGATCAAATCGGCAATCTTGGTGTTATGAGCACTGCACTCTAACCATCTGAGCTACTAACCAACCATCCCAATTTAACGAATATAAATAAGAAAGCAATATTCCTAAATTTATTTGCATTCAAAACCCTTACTTCACAGAACATTTCAAGGCTGGTCCTCAGTGCAACCCTCGCTGTCAAATTTTACTCCAGACACAGCCCACACTGAGGGATTCTGACGAGAAGGCTGACGCCTAGCCCACCCATTGGCCATGAGCTGGCTGCATGTATCTAGACAGCCACCGGCCTCAGAAGGACTGGCCTCTTGGAGGACAGAAGCAGCAAAGGAGCAGGTAAGGAGCAGACAAGCCGATACTCTGAATGTGAATGGAGGGCCTGAGGCTCCCGGCCCAGTGGCTAAGCCTGCCGTTCACGGAAGCCCAGGTGCAGGGCCCTACATGGAGTGATCAAGAATTACTGAATGGTAAGCCCAAGGAACCTGAGACATGCCCTTGGGTGACCTTGTTCTGAGGTCAGAATAAGGGGGAAGGGAGCTAACCCACTGTGGGCTGGAGTGCTACTCAGGAAGACTCCTACACTCCGACTCCGTGCTGGGCGGCCGCCTCCCAGGGCGCTGGAACTCCACAGCCCAGGGAAGGGGCTCGCACTCACAGCTTTGGGTCAATTCTGCATTACGGCAGCCACTACTCGCATAGAAGCAGCACAAAAATGAAGGCTGCCAAAGAAGTTTTAAGGTGCTGTCATATCAGCAGGGATGCTGCAAAAGAGGATGATGAAAAGGCAGTGTTCTGGGAGAAATTACCCTTTTTCAGGAGCCTCTGGTGCATTCACTTGCATACCAACAGGTACATCAAGATGACACCTTACCAAGGCCCCTACTCTTCCAGGAATGCCACCCACCCCAACAAGCAATAACTCTGAAGACAACATCAATTCTTCTCAAACAGTTTAATAGCAAATAAACAAAGGAAGAAGGTACCACACTTGGCAGATACAAAATGACTTTTTGTCCGTGTGTCTGTGCAATTAAAACAGATTTAGATTCCCCATTGGGACAAAAGGAAAAACACACAAAAAAAGGAAGGAGATTCCTTTTAAACACATACTCCCTTGCTCCAAACTTGTAACAATTTTTTTTTTCTTTTTTAATCCACTACACAAACTCTGTGATCAGGTCAGAAAAGCAACAAGGGCTCTTCTTGCTTTTTTTTTTTTTTTAAACCATTAAAGTAAAATCCATAATTTTCTACATAGTACAACACAAGTTCACACAAAAAAGACATTTTCTTTTGCAAATCAAAACAGGAAAGAAAGGAAAAGCTCAAACAAGGTAAAGGAAAAGCGTTTCTACGGCTGAATCGCGACTTTGAGTTGATTGAATCCCGTGGTTGCTGCAGAACAGACTGTGCGTTTGGTCATAGTGGCAATTTTTTTTCTCTTCACATTGTGAAATCACTTTACATTGTTTTCTAGTAGAAAAGGCAAAAAACTGTACAAAACCCCTAGTGTTAAATACAACGTTTGTACCAATAAAAAACTCACACAGGTTTGTCTCCAAAATGTAAAGGTTCTTTTTTTTTTTTCTTTTTAAATTATTCACAAAAAGCAGCTGGAAATCAGAAAGGCAGCTGCCGCTCCAGGGTCTCAAATCCATTAAAACCACCACAGAACAATTAAAACAGAGAGAAAAGGAAAAGGAAACAATGTCCAACATTTGGCATTTGGTTTTATCCACAGGTTTTCCCAGAGCTCCTCTTGGAATTGAAAGCAAAATATATTGGCAAACACGAATTCTGCATACACAGGAAGGGGAGCCTCAGCGCCTTCTGCCAACAGAGGCGGCTCTGTGCAGTCAGACTGTGGGGTGCCCGGCAGTCTTGCTCAGGCTGGGGTTCCTGGCCTCTTTCCATGCAATCATCCCTTCCAGGAAATTAAGCAGCCTGCCATACACTGGCCTCCATTTGGCTGCCCTTTCCTCCTAGTATGAGTGGCCTCAAGCATAATACTAGGCAACCCACTGGGTCCCAGAGCAGAAATTCTGCTGGGACCCCCTTCTTCATCAATCCCAGCATAGATGATGCTAACAGTGCTTCTACCTTCCCCACCCCCTCCCCCGCCCCTCGGCTACCCCTCTCCACCCACCTTCCCAGCTCTCCCGCCCACCCAGCTCAGGTCTGGGTGGGATCTATCACAGACTCCTCCCTCGGCATCCTCTTACCTCCACACACCCATCCTGTGACCTCTCATCTCCTCTGACCTCTCCCTCCGCCATTCACATTCTCACTCAAGTCCCTAAGACCCTGAGGCTGGATGGTGCCACAAGAGGGGAGGGGCAAGGTCCCCCAGGGAAGCAAGTAACTGGCTAGCCTGGCACCCAGGGACAGTAGCTATTTGGCTCTTCACCCAATTTAAAAAAACAAACCCCCACCCTTACCCCACCCCACCAACTAAGCCAGAACAGAGCTGTGGTGAAGAGCCAGTGTGGGGTGGCTGGAGGCCAGGGCTGTAAACAGTGTGAAGACTGTAGTATTGTGCTTGTCACCTAGGAAAAGCGCCGGCAGGTGTACTGCGCTAGTGCACAGATGGCCTTCTCCGAGCGTCAGGGGCACCCTCCTCCTCCTGGGCCGAGGGATGCTCACGACCCCTGATGCGCTAAACCTCCTGCCCACCCGTGGCCACCTTCTGGATTCTAGCTCCGCTCCTCCTCGTGCCTCTCCGGGCACCCTCCCAACCCGTCTCTGAGCAGAGCAGCCAGCCTCATGGAGGCCCCACTGAGGCCTGGAGGCCACATGAGGTGACAGTCTAAGTGCACAGGCAAACGCGCTCTAAGGGCAATAGAGGAGAAAGTTGCCACTTCAAAATAAAACAATACAATCTTGAAAAAAAAATCAACCCCACAACAATTTAAAACAGCTTCTTTGAAACCCTTTTAAATCGGTCAGTTTTTGCACAAACTATAGAAAACAGAGAGGTGAAGGTGATATATACGAAGGTGTGAAGAAACAGCAGGAAACATGCAAAACTTGTTTTTTCTGGGCATAATCTTAGTAGGAAAAGAAAAAATCCAAAACAAAAACACAAAAACAATACAAAAACAGAAGAAAAAAAAATCAAAGCATCACATTTTGCTGTGGAGACTGTAGGAAAAGCATGGGGGTGGGGACAGTGGCCCGAGGGGAATGGGCTGGGCCGGAGGGATCTGAAGGTTCCCTGCAGGCTGCAGGGTGGCTGCAAGGAAGGGCCACGCTTTTGCAATAAAAAGCGCTGGCGGGGGCCCCAACTGCAGCCTGCTGTTAAAAAGGAAAGGGCGTTCAGGTGTTTTCTGCAGCTGAGAACTCAGAGAAGCAAAAACAAGAACACATGCGGTCTCCTCAAGCCCCATAAACTGATCAGCAAAATGTGCTCAGGAGCCTCAAAGGTTTTAGTGACATCTTTTATTTCATTGTTTACTTCAAAGTTGTCTTTAAAACTAAGCACACAGAAACAAAGCCTAGAAACGGACTGGCTGTGTGTTCACAGAAATACAAACACCACGCGGTATGTGCTAGTAGGGCTGCTCTGAAGACAGTTACAAAGAATTGGAATCACAAAATCAAGTGGTTATCTTATGAAGTTCTAGAAAAATAGATTTTTTTTATATTCAAATGCAAGTTTAAATATTTCCCCTTCAGCAGTCGTTCTAGCAAAACCAATTTGGCAGCACAAAAGAAAAAAAAGGAGAGAAAAAAGAAAAAACAAAGAAAGAAACAAACATAATAAAAATACACATCAGCATCAAAGGTCAACACAAGGTCAAAGGTGAGAGTTCAAGCATCAGAGAAGCTGAAGAGACAGGGATTTGGACGATGTACTTGACGCCACATCGACATGCTTTAGGCACAACGATGAACAAACGGCAGGAATCTAGAAAAAAAAACAAACCAGAAAGAGGGAGACCCACTGAGTTACACAGAGCAATACATCCAAACAAAGAGAGAGAGAACAGAACACTCACTGTGTACAGCCCTGAAATGAGGAGGCGGGCGGGGCAGGGGCTGGGTAATGACAGGGAACTTTTGCACATGCTAACAATGGACACAGGGAAAAGTCAAAAAGGACATGGAGGACACCAAGAAAACATCCAATTGCCAGAGACAGAAGGGAACCTAAGGCTTGGATTTCCCCCAAAGCATCTGAACGTATCCGAGAAGGTCTCTGGTGGAGCAGAGCCTCAGCCTCTCGCCCAACTCCCTGGTCAAAGCCCAGGGAGACAGCAGAAGACACGGCTCGGTGGGAGAAGTCTGTAGGGTAGAGGGCCAGGATTCCTCCTCAGTCCTATGGGGATGGCCCTTTGCTCCCAGAAATCCAAGCTCTTAGCTTCCACACAGGCCCTGGACACTCATGTGGGACCCAGGAGACAGTGTCTGGCTGCATTCAAGGCAAATCAATTTCATGATGAAACCCAAGTAAGAAACACAACTACAGCAGAAAATACATTTTTGTAAGTGAAACCCCCACACAACAGTAAAGGATTGGTTAAGACTTGACTGCGAGTCTCCACTCTCTGAGCTGAACCCTTTCACACCGTGAGACTGGTAGGGGAGCAGCTTCTTCACAAACCATCTTTGGCCTGGGGAGAGAACTGTGCTCAAGGGCAGTGCTGCTGTGCTAACTCGCTGGGCAGGGGCGGGGAGCAGAGAGAAAAGTGCCCGGCCTCAGCAGCTGCGGCCCAGGGCCCTGCTGGGGCACACGCTCTTTCTAGAAAAGAGAACCCGAGCAGGTATGAAACCCCAGGGTCCGGTATCAAAGGCGGGCTGGGTCGCACCTTTGCCTCTGTCATTTGGAAAGGGGTTTCTGAAGGTCCCAGCGCACAGGACAAATCCATGGACAATAATGGTGAAATGGGGGAGGAGGGGGAGAAAGGGGAACAAGTGGGAAGGGAGTGGAGTTCTGGGCTTCGGAAAACCCCAGGATGGCCAAGGAGGAAGACAGAACAGAAGGTTAGCTATCACAGCACCGCAGCACCCTGGAGAGCACAGCTCTCCCCTCCGCCAACTCACAGCATTAACTCCTTCGCCCTCTGGCAGATTAGCTGGGCTGCAAATAGGCCACAGCAAGTCAGTAGTTTCAATCATACACAGCACCCTGTGTGTATAACAATCACATTCTGGATTCTACAAAATCCTGGCCTTTTCCAGAGATATAATTTAGGTAATAAATATTCTCCACCCCGGAGCT
The DNA here is from genome assembly GCA_033961575.1 of Aselliscus stoliczkanus. Lineage (NCBI taxonomy): Eukaryota > Metazoa > Chordata > Mammalia > Chiroptera > Hipposideridae > Aselliscus > Aselliscus stoliczkanus. The sequence goes on from CM066736.1 coordinate 123,755,298, forward strand.
GTATAAAACTTCTATAAAAATAGAAACGACATTCTTGGTTCCAGCCGGTTGGGATTCAGAACAGCGCCTCCCCAACCTAGCATTTTTTTCTTTTTTTGTTTTCTTTTTTCTTTTTTATTTTTATTTTTTGCATTTATTTAAAAAATCCCATCATGACCCTGGAAGCCTTTGGAACAGTTTTATCCTTGAAACACAGGACACATTTCACCCAGTGCGCAGAATTCAAGTTTACGTGGTTCAGCTTAAGTGTGTTTCACGTTTGTTTCTTAGAGGACAACAGACCCAAGTTATCACTATGAGAAGGGAATGGCTGTCCCAGCTTCAATGGGATAATACAACGCCACCAACTACCTGTACAACAACAAGATGGTCAATCCAGGTCTGTGACCAAGTGGACAGCATGACAAGGAGAGAGTCCCCATCCGACTTACCAGCCAACCAACCCCTTTCAACTCATCTCTGCTGTTAGGGGTCAAGGCCGGTGTTTGTGGGGACCCAGCCCCTGGCCTTGGATAAGAGTCACATCCTAACAGGGCTGCCTGTGCGCAGGTGCACATTCTCAACAGCTTGTTCTTCCTGGCTCTCCACCCCTACAGCGTTTCTTGGGGCAAAGGCAGAGCCCAGAGGCTGCGAGGGGCACAGGCCAGAGGCAGAGTGAGACCTCTAGGAGGCAGCGGGAGCCAACGGTAAGCAGGAGGACAAACATGAACACGGTGACACTGAGGTAAATCAACACCAAACCCATGCGGAGGCTGTAAACGTCCTGCTGGCTCCTCTGCCCTCCAGAGCAAAAGATGGGGCTGGAGTGGTTAGAAGAGGGGCCTGCCTTGGTAAGAATACTATGTCTGGGACGCCTCACCCCAGGAGGCAAGCATGGATTCTTAATCCTTTTAAGTACGAAGTGCTGGCCACTGGCCAATACAACACTCTGGCGGGAAGGGACCTTCTGACGCAGGTCCACCGGGAAGCAGGCTCCGCCTCCCCTAACTCGATGGCTTTTGATTACTCTGCTCAGGAGAGGTGCCCCTTTCGGCCAGGCACTCTAAGCCCTTCTTGGTTCTGCCCTCCTGAGAGAATTGTGGCTTGGGATAGAAGTGACAGTCCTTGCTGTGGTCAACTACAGGGAAGCTAACCAGAGCAAATTCCCTAGAGGCCTTCCTCACAAGGGCCTCTTCGAAATGGGCCATGGCCTAATGATTTGGTGTTGACATAAACTAACAATTACCTCTGACAGCTGCTTCCTTCTAACAGCCACCAGCCAGGCAGGGCCAAGCCAACACCAATGGCTGGCTGGGGAAGCGGGGAATGGGCGAAGTCTCCCCTTTTTTGCATGGCAGGATAATTTAAGAGGCATTTTATTTCCAGAGAACTGCTAGCCCCTTCTTGGGAAACAGGGGCAGAAATTCTAGACAAGAAACTTGAACAATTGGTGGCAAGAACTCAGAAGGCAGCCCGGGAGGGGCTTCAGCCTGCAGCTGCCCTGGTCGCTGGTACCAAGCCCCTCTCCCTCTCCTCCAAAGCCAACCCCACCCGCTCTACCCCCAACAGCTATTGGACGTTAGTTCTCATTTCATCCACTCTTGCACTTAAGGAAATTCTAGGGGTCAGTTTTTGGTTTCATTCAATCCTCTCTCTTGGGGTAATTTGGGGCAAGTTCTGATCTTCTTTTCTGATGTTTCTCCACCCAACCTCCTTCCCCAGGGCGGTTTGATGTTGGTCCTTCTCAACACACACTGGTTACAAACACAGCAAACTTTAAATAAAGAAAAAAAAAAAAAAACTCAGGATATGGCACCTAAACTCCAAAGTAAAACACTGGAAACCAAAGCACAAACTTGTCCTCTGTACGAAGCGAAACTCCCACAGAAGGCAGTAGCCGAGTCTTCAGGGCAAGCTGTGCCTGCGAGAGTGGCAGGGGTCAGGGTCCAGGGCTGTCACCATACAGCTTTAGGGCTTCGAATCATTAAGGGTGCTCCTCCCCAACTTACCGGAAGACCCTCTCACTCCAGTCTCAGAGGGGAGCACGCTCAGTAGGGCTTGCTGTCATTCTTCGAACGTTTGAGCTGCACTTTAAGCCGCTTCATGCCAATCTGAAAGCCGTTCATGGACTGGATGGCAGCTTGAGCCGAAACAGGATTGTCGTAACTTACAAAACCTGGGTGTCCAAGCAGAAACCTCGGTGAGAGACATAATGAGGCTAGGAGGTTCTCAGTCCTTCTTACCCACGATACCCGATGAGCTTAGTCTCAAATCCCAATTTTCCTCAGCAGAGACAAGAATTCTGGAGATTCTAACACATGAAATAAATTAGGTTCCTAACAGTACCACCTGACATCGACACGATACTTTTCAGTTTTTCGGCCAAGCCATTTTCCATACATTATTTTAACCTCTGGAGCGACAATGTGGGCAGAAACCATTCCCATCACAGAAATTTTTAAAAAGCTTAGGCTCAAAAAGAGGTCTACCCAGGGCTGAGTGAAACAATAACCCAAACTCCATCCCAGCTTCCTGCCATCAGCCCCTTCTCTCTCTTCCTCAGTGGTAAGAATACTTACCACCCCTATCCCCCAGAATAGAAGCCAACATACCGAAACACTTGCTCAGGTTTGTCTGCTTGTCTATGAAAACCTTGGCAGACACGACATTCCCAAAGGGCATAAACATCTGCAGCAGGTCCTGATCTCCAAACTCCTGGGGAAGGTGGTAGATGAACAGGTTGGCTCCCTCTGGACCTTCAAGACACCCAAGGATGGAAAGATCTCAGTGTCAAGCACGCTCACACCCCTGCACCAACTGTCTCTCATTTCCCCGTGTTAAAACTGTCAGCACCCCAACAAACAGATTCCTTCGGAGAACTGAACAGATTCTCCTAAGACAAGACAGGCAACTGAAGGGCAACAACTGCAGCAGATGCCTTCCCTCGCATTTAGCCATGCTCCAATTCACTGAGAGATGTCAGAATTCGATCTTGTGGGAGGAAGGTGTGCTGAGACAATAAAGTAGGCAGACTTGTGTGTGGAACAATAAAACCAGAGACTAAAGGCTTACAGAGGAATGCAGCAACGGAGGTAGAAAAAGATTACAAACAAAACAGATTTCAAAATTGTGCCTAGAAGCTACAGGCCAGCAAACAGATTGGCAGTTGTCAAGAGGCAAGGAATGACTACAAAGGGACAGGAAAGAATTTCTGTGGGCCGGCCGAGTGGCGCATTGGTTAAGCGCTGGTTTTGGGATGCCAGCGGCCCCGGTTCGGATCCCACATGAGGGCCAGTGACACTGCCCTCTACAGCTAACAACAGCTCCACCTGGAGCTGGGCTGTGCGAGCCCCGGTGATGGTGTGGGCTGCAGCCCCTGCTGCAGTGGGCTGCCATAGGCTACAGTGAGTGGCCCGCAGCCAGCGTGAGCGGCTGGCAGCCAGCGTGAGCTGCCAATAGCCGCGGTGAGCAACATCCAGAGGCCAGCGACCGATCTGCCTCATCCGGGAAGAGCGCAATGACGATACCAACAGTGAAGCAACATCCTCCGCAACTAAAAACTGAAGAACAAAAAGACAGCAACTTGTCTGTTCCCCTTCCCCGATTCCCCAACGCTGTTTCCCTCCGTCAATTCCCCAATAAAATCTTTAAAAAAAAAAAAGAATTTCTGGGGGTGACAGAAAGATCCTACATCTCTGACAGTGGTTATAGGAGCGGAGGCATTCGGCAAACCTCATAAAGCTATATTCCAAAATAGGGTGAATTTTACCATATGTAAATTGTGCCTCAGTAAAAAGAAATTACATTTTAAAATTTGCCTGTGATTAACACTGAGCTCAAAAATAGAATATGCTTTCCTCTTGCAACCACTCAACTCACTGATTTTCTAACCAAAAAAGAGTTTCATTAAAATCACAGTCCAGCCATTCTCCAGCCACCCCTGGCCTCCCTGACACATGAAGGAACATCGCCACCTCAGGGCCTTTGCATTTGCTGTTCCTCTGCCCCCGTTACTCTTCTTCCTCTGCTTCCATACTTCCTTAGGGTTTCCGCTTACACAGCAACTTAGAAAGGCCTTCTTGATCATTCCATATAAAATGCTGTGCCTCTGGCACTCCCTTCTCTTTCCTGCTCGTCATTCTACAGTGTTATCATTTGGAAAGCTTCCTGCTTTTACCTGTTTATTGTCTGTCTCCAAAGTTCCATCGGTTCCCCCACTACCACATCTCAGGGCATATAAGCGTATGATTCAGAGCGAGTACAAATGTACCAGACCAGGACTCATTGCTGCTTTGGCAAGAAAGGGTACTTGTCTTTTTTCTACATTAGTGCTTAAATCTTGCCAGGTCTTGGTTCTAAAAACCCAGTCAAATATGAGCACAGAGGTATCAGCAGGACTTTTCTCTTCATACAAACCACTTTCAGGCCTCTTTCTGCCTAGAAAGCCTCTCTTGAATTTAATATCATTTATATCAAAACACATATTTCCGGGCCGGCCGAGTGGCGCGGTGGTTAAGCGCTGGCTTAGGAAGCCAGTGGCCCTGGTTTGGGTCCTACATATAGAGGGCCAGTGACACTACCCTCAAAACAAACAAACAAAAAACCCCACATACTTCCCACTGCATCAACCCATGGGCCCTAACTCTTGCGGTCCAATCAGTCTTCAGTTTGTCTCAATAAGGAAAAGCATAGGACAGGAAGTGAGGAAAATGCCAAACATGTGGCCAAAAAATGTACCTACACAGAAGGTATCCTCTGACAGGATTGAAACACAGGGAAGACTTCCTAATAAAACCAGGTTGCCACACTGGCGTCAGACACAGTAAGGCCGGTATGTTTCTTCATCTAAAAATGGCAGCCCAGGGCCGGCAGGGTGGCTTAGTTGGTTAGAGTGTGAGCTCTGACCAACAGGGTTGCCGGTTTGATTCCCCCATGGGCCAGTGAGCTGAGCCCTCCACAACTAGAGTGAAGACAACGACTTGAGCTGAGCTGCCGGATGGGCCAGTTGGTTACAGCACATGCTCCTAACAACAAAGTTGCTGGTTCAACTCTCGCATGGGATGGTAGGCTGTACTCCCCCACCACAACTAGACTGAAAATGGTGACTGGACTTGGAGCTGATGAGTCCTGGGAAAAACACACTGGTCCCCAATAATGTTAAATAAATGAACACACACACACACACACACACACACACACACACACACACACACACACACTAAATTAAATAAAAATGGCAGCCCAATCCCAGGAGGGTGTACAGAGGCTCTGATATGAGCCATAGTCAGAAAACATTCCAAAAGCAGATCACACTTCACAGAGTTTCTCAGTCTACCCTAACACTGTCAAAGAAAAGGGGTGGTCCGACCCCGTTTGCCCTGCACTCAGCTCGGGTGCAGATGGAGAAAGCCCCACACCCGACTCCAGCCCCTCTGCACTCACCTTCCTTCTGGCTTCCGGCAGCACCAATGCTCTGCTGCGTCAACAGATTCTGGTTGTACAGCGTGGGGAGCGCTGCGGCGGCATACTGCTGGATCCCCGAGTAGGCCTGCGTGAGGGCCTCCATGGTGCTCCCAGCGCCGTTGGAAAGGCCGCTGCTGCCCAGGCCGCCATTTAAAGCAGCCATCCCTTGGTTGGGGAACGGGGAGAGAACAGGATTAACAGATTGGAAAAACTCAACTGATGCCAACGACGAACTCCGAAGTCCTCCCTTCCATCTCCCTTTTAGCTTCATGCTGAGAAGTCCTCCCCATCTGAGTGGTCAGATTTCAGGACACTCACCAGGCCTTGTTGCTAATGGGGACATTTAAAAATGCCATAACCAAGTGTGGCTCTCCCCATTACTTCCTTTTTTTTTTTTTTTAGAGGGCAGTGTCACTGGCCCTCATATGTGGGATCCAAACCGGGGCCACTGGCTTCCCAAGCCAGCTCTTAACCACCGCGCCACTCGGCCGGCCCCCATTTCCTTCTTCCAACCTGTGCATTTTGGCCTTTCTGCCACTTTCTCACACAGAGCTGGAACCTGGTAAATAAGAGTCTCAGGGGCCGGCCGAGTGGCTCAGTTGGTTAAGAGTTGGCTTACAGTGCGTGCTCTGAGCAACAGGGCCACAGGTTTGATTCCCACATGGGCCAGTGAACGCTGCCCCCGAGCTAAGCTGTTGCTGAGCTGCCAACAGGTGGCAGGATGGCTCAGCTGGTGTAACAACAAGATTGCCTATTTGATGATGGGCTATGCCCACCTGCAACTAAGACTGAACATGGCACCTTGAGCTTAGAGGTCACGAGCTGCTGACGGGAAGCCAGATGGCGACTGGCGCCCTCCACAACTAAGATTGAAGGACAACAACTTGGCTGGTCCCCTCCCACAATTCCCCAATAAAATCTTTAAAAAAAGAAAAAAAAAAAAAGTCTCAGGACTGGAGACTAAAAGGGGGACATATGGTTTACAAGACGTGGATAAACCCTACCATAAAAATAGCACCTAATGTTATTGAATACATGCTCATTTAACTTCCTAATAACCCTTCAAGTATTCTATTCCCACTTCATAGATGAGAAAATGGCCTTAGAAAGGTGCCTGAAAGTTACAGCTGGTTAAGGGGAGAGGTGGAATTTAACTCAGGTCTCAATCAAAATCCCATGTGATTTCTAAGTTCACTTATCGTTCTAATGATGCCCTTACCAGGGCTGTTTAAAATGTGCTACCTGCACAAAGAATGCCCTGATGAGATGGGGGGCGGTCCCTCACCTGCCAAAGAGCTGACGTTGAGGCCTGCCGTTGCTCCAGCTAATGTCTGCAAGGCTCCAAGGGAGGCGATGGGGTTGACGGAGCTGCTGCTGCTGGAGCTCGGTGAAGACCCTGCTATCAGAAACCCATGCGTTAAACTCAGGCCAGCACTCGCCTTCTCATGCCTACCGCCAGAACCAAAGCCCAAGAGTGGCTCTACTTAAGCATTCTCTTTAAGAGGTTTTCTGTTAGTGATTTTTTTTTTCCTTTTATTTATTTATTTTTTGAGGACAGTGTCACTGACCCTCATATGTGGGACCCGAACAGGGGCCGCTGGCGTCCCAAGCCAGCGCTTAACCACCGCGCCACTCGGCCAGCCCTTCTGTTACTGATTTTGATAACTGTCTCTGCTGGACACAGAGTCAAATGCTGGTTACAAGAAATTAAAAATGCTGAGCTTTCTCTTAAGTCAGAGGATGGCTTAAGAGGAGATGAAACAGAATTTGAAAATCTGTTGTTCATAAATTGACACCTTTGGAAATGGGTGTTAACTACTCTCCACAATGACATTCCTTCTCCTGGGATTTGGCCTGAGGCACAACAGGACACACAAGCCCCTACACGCTTACCTGAACTGGTGAGTACGCTGAGGGGGCTGCTGGATGTAGTGAGAGCATTGGTACCACTCGGTGTGTTCTGAGCAGCGCTGGCTGCAGCAGCTAGTGCAGCCAAATTCTGTAACTGCATTGCATTTAACCCTGGAACATCCAAAGCGAGACATCAGCCAGCAGATAAAGGTGCCTCATATCCGCTCCAGCAATGACAGCACACACTGGCAGAGGGTTGGTTCCAGAGAGGGACTGTTCTAGATAAGCCTTACAAGCAATCCTACGGGGCTCCACGAAGATTCAGATATCAGTCAACTCATTAAGAAACTTGACAGCATTTCCTCAGGGAAGAGGTATGTAATCCAACAGCTTGCCACCCTCAGTGAGTGTTAATAAAGGGTTGGGCAATTAGGAAACCAGGAAAGAGGAGCAGGTCTGTGGGCTCCCATGGGGCCAGGTATCCAGGAAAACAACAATGCCAAAGCTGGTGGCGCGGAACGGGACTGTGTCCGAACCCATCACTCGGGCTTCACAGGGGATGTGCTCTTTGAAATGGAGGTGAATAAGCAGAAAATGTAGCAGAGACCCAGGGCCAGGGAAGGAATGACAGGGGAGAAGACATGTGAGCACAGAGAGAGAATAAAGAAAAGAAAAACCACCACCACTTGAATGGCGGATTAGTCATCCAAAGGAGAAGAGAGAGAAAACACTGAGGGAAAGAATTGCAGGTAGAACCCAGGTGACACAGTTAAAGGAGAAAGAAATCAGAGCTGCACTGACAATGTGCTGCAAATCATTTACTGGATGATGGCAAGGCGGGGGTGGGGGGTGAGTTAACAGGAATAAAAAACCACAACACAGATTCACAATCTATCATTTTCTAAGTGCCCGGGACAAAGTGAACTACTATCAAAATTTTTCAAACAGCAAAATACGGTTCACCCAAGACCAGCCCTTCTCAAATGCACTTGCCAAGGGGCAGGCGCAGAGGCAGGCAGCTCTGGAGCTAGCTGCCCCACTCCCCACCCTACTACCTGCCTTAGGCTTGTCTGTGGAGCCCCATTTTGTTAAAAACTCAGGTATTTGTCAATTAAGTTTCCCAGACATGTTAATAGCAACAAAAGGTAATTCACCTAAGAAATAACATGTGTAAGACACAGGTACACTATGCCTGGTTCTAGCAACTTCAGGGTAAGCAATCTACATGGAAGCCATCTTAGGCTTTTCTTCAGTCACTGGGAAGAAAGGATGGCTGCAGTTTTCTCTTGATCAAAGTGGCCTCAGATAGTCTGCCGGTGCTAAGAGCTCTTTTCCACTTTCTTCCTCAAGTCTTAAATGGGTGGGGAGCAACGAACAAGCCCAAAGCGATCTGGCCTCCATGACTAACAGAGCTACCTTCTAGAGACAAGGCAGTCGAGTCCTGGGATGTTCATTTTATGTCAGATTCACAGGAGTGGACATTTCTTTCTCTGTATAAACAGTGCAAAACTCTGAAGCTGCTGTGAGCTGGGTCTGTTGGCCTGGCGGCTGCTGCTCCTCCACAACAAGGAAACACTTACCTCCCATTGGGTGGAGGCTGCTCAGGGTGTTGAGGTTCCCAGAGGAGGCAGTCTGCTGAAGGAGCTGCAAATAAAGCTAGACATTACACCAAAAAACAGAACAAGAGTGAGAGTGAGGGCTGGTTCTGCATCTGGGGTAACTCTACAGCACAGCAAAGCGAGAGTGCAGAGGCCCCCAGACAGACAGAAGAACGTCGAAGACAAGAACCCAAGCCAACAACGACAGAACGTAGGCTGATGACAGCACAGGACAATACAAGCTAAAGCCCTGGCCCAGTGGATTCTTAGGGTTCACTGCGGACTGAGCAAAGCTCCGGGCCCCCGGCCACAGAATACATCCCAGCAGAGGACAAAAGTAGATCAGGGAACTAAGCTCCACTCCAGCAGCTGTGTCATCGACTGTGACAAGTGTCTGCGTATGGATGACTGCCACTTCTATTTCCTCTCTCCTGAGTTCTCCTTAGTAGGTCTACACATCTTATTTTGCAGACTGTTTCCACCTGGATACTCAATTTCTACTTCATACAACTCCTTTAACTAGCAAATCTGACCATTTCAGGGTATTTCATGGAGTCACTCTACCAGCCACAACAGACCCAGAACTAGGTCAATGCCTCCCGCACTATACACACATCCATCGAGCCCCATTTACGTCCACCCCTCCAAACTGGTCTTCGCTGTTGCAGATTACCAAATGATTGCTGGATCAGTCCATATCAGTTCAGTGCACATTCTCTTTGAATGGTTGTCCTATAACAAATGAAACAAGAGGAGCTATCCATGAGCTTATGAATCTACATGACTTTGACCTTATTCTGCACCTTAGCAAACCGCAACCTTCATCTAACCAACCTGCTGAAAACCTTTGCTCCATTCAAACACAATCATTGTTCCTTAATGGACAACTGGTATTCTTGTTTCTAGATCCTTCAGTCAACCTGTTGTCCATTCCCTTAAATATATGACCTGGTTTCTGTCATCACGAATCCCCGTAACCCACAGGTTTCAGGAGGTCCACAAACCTCCAGAAGTGGAATGAAAAAAGATGCACATACACTCAATTTTTACCAGGTTCTTAAAGGGCCCACAGCCCTACAAATACTAAGAACCACTGCTCTAGTTCAACAGAGATCAGGCAGGTTTAAGCCACATGTTCCAAGAAGAACCTCCTAAGTGATGATGATGCACTATCGCTTCCACAGCCCATTCGCACCCACATCTTCCTTTTCGTCCTCCTAAATACCTTTGGCAACGCGTTCAGTCCCACTGGGGAACTGAATACTGTCCTTGGCACCTTCACTTCCTCTCTAAATGAGGACAGCTCTTAGGGAGGGAGCACACCTAACTCAGAGACCTCAGCTCTCACCATATACCATCATATACTTGCCAGATGTGGCCATGACAACAAAAGGGAGTGTTCCCTGCATAGAGGTTCCAAAACTCTCTAAGAAAAGTAAATGCATATCATGGAGATCACTTTCAAAGCATTATCACTTGGCAGACGACTAAAATCTCTTTGAAGTTTCTGAACTTCTAAGCAATGCTTTGGCACTTAAAAACAATTTCATCTATTGAAATAGAACAACCATCTACACTTTTTGACTTCAGAAAAATACTAGCTAGAATAAACTGGGATTTCTTCTAACATGTCACAACTATGGAGACCAACAGACATCATATTAGCCAAATAATCTTTGAAAGGATGAGGAGTGAATGATTATTACTATGTGTATATTTTTAGACTATCCATATAAATTGAGTGGTTTCACCATTTATTTTCCTTCATTGGTAGCTTCACTGACCACCTGTTCTTTCTGATTTGCAGATGACACACTTTTAATTGTGTTGTCCTGTCTGCAGTTCTTTTAAAGGTTAAAGCAGTGATAATCCCCTACAACGTATTACAGACCCAAAAAATCTAAACAAACTGGAGCCTGCCTCTCGTTTGGGCTGTTGTGACTCAAACTCAAAGGGCGAGAGATCAGGTTAAAAGAAATCTACTTAGGATATAGTGAACTCAAATATACACCTGTTGATACTCATAATAATGTCCATGCTTGATCTCTCAGTCAGCAGAAAGAAACATTTACCACACTTTCAGGGAGACTCAAGAGGTCTTTAATGATGCCCTCTACCTCCAGTAGAAAGAGATATGGAGAAAGATATATGGTAGTTAAGATTCCCTTAGGAATGTTTTTTTTCTTAAGTGTAGGGACACGTGAGACATTTATAAATCCTATCAGAAAATTAGGATTTCACTTTAATTGTAGCAGAAGCCTCAAGATATAACCAAAGATATATGAGAGGAGGGGGGGGAGGAGAGAGAGAGAGAGAGAACGAACGAGAACGAATTTAAAGAACATTGCATTGCCTGAATTTTGACATAATGTGCTAAGAGTTGTAAATGCCATTGTGTTTGTTAGCTGGGGACAGCAGAAGAAGAAACAGCTGGGAGCTTGCACAGTCTGCAGAAAGCAAACCACAAAGACTCACTGCTAAATACTGGGGTCCGAGAGTATTCAGACCAGCGAGGTTTCCCCACACAGATGCTGCGCTGATTTGCTGCATCTGCTGTTGGAGCTGCTGGGCCATTCTCTTCTGTTCTTTGTCCTTCTGTGTATCAGCAAATTTTACCACCATGGGGGATGAGCAACCCTGCAAAAACACCAAAACCAAAGGGTCAAACTCCTCCTTCTGGGGGAAGGAAAAATCCTCCTTTTTAGTGACACACAGGCTACACTCTAATTTCACTAATTGCCAAATGATTCTCTTCCTGATACTTGTGATAAAAGATGATTTAAAAGGGCAACTAGTTCCATCCAATATGTTAATTTTAATGTTAAATTAGTAACATTCAATACGTTAAAGAAAGCATCAGTTTTTAACTTTAAGATGTCTGGCCTGCTTAACTTTCGGGGCAACCAGATACTGTACATGCTGTTGGCCTCTGAAGACCAAACGTTTGGGCGCCCTCAGGCTATGAAGCGTCCCTCTGTCATCCATCCACGCCCTACCTCCATGGTCTGTGCTTGATGCATTGCCTTGATAGCAGTCTGTGCCATGGCTCTTGTTGTGAAAGTCACAAATGCACAACCTGATAAGAGAAGGGTCAATAATTCATTTATTCGCTGATTTATTTACAGACATTTACTGAGCACATACTATGTGCCAAGTACCATGCTAGCAATAAAGACATGGTCCCCGCCTTTGGGGGTTCACAATGTAGTGGAAGAGACAGACATGTTATACCAGGGCGAGAGCGCTACAATGAAAGACCAGGCAAGCCAGGTGGACAACACAATCCTTGAGGGATACGGGGGCTCATAGCCTCTAGTTCCTCTTGAGAAGAAAGTGTTTCCATTTTGGCACCAAGAATCTCTCCAAAAGGTGAAGAAGAAGAAGAAAACAACCTCTTCGAGGCCAGGCCGAGTGGCGCGGTGGTTAAGTGCTGGCTTGGGAAGCCAGCGGCCCCGGTTCGGGTCTCACATATGAGGGCCAGTGACACTGCCCTCAAAAGAAAAAAAACAAAACAAAAAACAAAAACAAAACCTCTTCGAGTACAAAAAGAGAGAATTTTAATACATGACACTGAAGTGCAGAATATAGACTCCTTAAGGGAGCTGGGAGAATACAAAAGGGATCAATTGGTAGGAGGAGTTGTGACTGGAGACCTAGATATACAACACAACTCCCAATCTCTCCATGACAGAGCCACGTTGGCTAGGGATCCCTGGTTTCTACTGGCCCAACTAAAAAGAGACTCCAAATTTAAGACAAGTATCTTTAATGGCTAAAAATGTACCCACCTCGGCTCAGTCCATCAGGTCCCCGCAATATTCGGCATTCTTCAATCTGTCCAAATGAAGAGAACATGACTCGGATGTCATTTTCAGTGCACTTCTTGGAAATCATACCAATAAACAGCTTTCTGTCTTCCACTGCTAAGAGAGTAAAACACAAACGGCTTGAACTTTAGTACTACTACAAGAGGCAGTATAGCACAGACTCTGGAGGCAAGGCCACCTGGGTTTGACCCCTGACTGTGCCCTTATACCCCATTTCACAGACTCTAAGATTCACAGCTTTTCCATAAGTTAGCACCCCCTCTCTTACAAACCATTATCTCAAAATTATAATTGGAAGCATTTAGATGAAATATAGCAGCTTTGTGATCTTGTGCAAGTTACTTAACCATTCTGTGCTTGTTTCCTTATCTGATGACTAGGGATACCCGGGTTTACCTCAAAGGCAGCTGCAGGCATTTAATGTACAGTGCTTAGATTCCTGCTTCACACTTAGGAAATGTTTAGTAGTAGCAATACTACTAAAGAACGAGTTTTCACACTTAACTGATATGACAAGAGAAACAGAACACATCTTTCAGGGTCTAACTGTCCACTTTCCTTTTGACTTTCCTCTTGAGGACTTAAGTTCTCCTTCCTAATGTGCTTATTTTCCCCCTTCACTTTTTTTTTTTTTTTTTTGAGGGCAGTGTTACTGGCCCTCATATGTGGGACCAAACCGGGGCCGCTGGCTTCCTAAGCCAGCGCTTAACCACCGCGCCACTTGGCGGGCCCTCCCCCTTCACTTCTGTCCATAAGAAATTATACTGATCAAAGACGCTCCAGTTTTCTCTAAAATGTTCTTGTAATGTTTTCCCATGAACTAACTCTATAAAGCATTGATCCACTCTTATACCATTCACAAAAATTCACTAAAATAGATTAGACTTGAATTTAAGACCTGAAACCATCAAAGTCCTAGAAGAAAACCACAGGCTTGACATCAGTTCTGGCAATAACTTTTTGGATCTGACTCCAAATGCAAAAATTAACATCAAACTAAAAAGCTCTGCAGAGCAAAGGAAATCATCAACAAAACGAAAAGGCAACATATTGAATGGGAGAAAGTATTTGCAAATCTTATATCTGATAAGGGGTTAATTCATTTAACTCAAGAGAAAAAAAAAATCAAATTAAAAAATAGGCAGAGGATCTGAATAGACATTTCCCCCAAAACAACAAACAGATGGACAACAGGTACGTAAAAAGATGCTCTATATCACTCCTTATCAGGGAAATGCAAGTCAAAACTACAATGAGATATTATCACCTCATACCTTTTAGAATGGCTATTATTAAAAAGACAGGGGAACAACAAATGTTGGTGAGAATGTGGAGAAAAAAAGAACCCTTGTGCACTGTTGGTGGAAGATAAATTAATGTAAATTAGTGTAACCATTATAGAAAACAGTACAGAGGTTCCTCAAAAAATTAAAACTGGAACTACCATATGATCCAGCAATTCTACTTTGGGTATTTATCTGAAGAAAATGAAAACACTTAACTTGAAAAGATATATGCATCTCTATGTTCATTCTATAATTAATTACAATAGCCAAGATATGGAAGCAACCCTAAATGTTTACAGGTGAATGAATGAATAAAGAACCTGTGGTGTCTGTGTATATATACAATGGAATGTTATTCGGCCAAAAAAAAGAACCACATCTTGCCATTTACAATCATATGAATGGAACTTGAGGGCATTATTCTAAGTGAAATGTGTCAAACAGAGAAAGACAAATACAGCAGGATCTCTTATATGTGGAATCTTAAAAGAAAACCAAAACCCAAGCTCATTCAGAGAACAGGCTGATGGTTGCCAGAGATGGGAGAGAGGAGGACAAAAAGGGTGAAAGGGTCAAAAGGTACAAACGTGCAGTTATAAAATAGATAAGTCATGAGGCTATAAGGCACAGGATGGTAACTCCAGTTAATAACACTGTATTACATATTTGAAAGTGGCTAAGTAGATCTTAAAAGTTCTCATCACAAGACAAAAAAAATTTTTGTAACCACATATGGTAATGGGTGTTAACGAGACCTACTGCGATCATTTTACAATATACACAAATAACTGAAACAGTATGTTGTACACATGAAACTAATTCGACCTCAAAAAGAAATTACCTAGAGCACTACGCAATCCAGATGCCTTGAGAACAGCAAACAAACTAGGAAGAAACCGGGTAAGGGGAGGGCTCACGTGCTTGCTTACCATTATTCTTCTCGCTGTCGGCAGGTTTCATCTGTATAGGATGATGCATCTGAAACGGAAAATGAATATTACCATGGCACATATTGAAGGCATTCAGGAATATAAATGAAGGCTCTAAAGGAATACCAAAACTAAAGCCTTAAGAGGTCTCTTGAACTCACGTCGGCCTCATTATCTTTCCCCCACAAAGTATCAGAAAAGGTAGAATGCTGAGTCAAGAAATCAAAATTCTCTTGGCTGAGAGACAACTACTTTCAGCCTATCTTGTTTGAAATGTCCCCTTTACAGTAATTCCCGCGGCAGTCACCCTTTTCCAAGCTGGCCTTCAGTGTGCACCTGATATACTTTCGCACGTTCCACGTGTCAAAAGCCCCGCAGCCCCAGTAACTAGTAGGAGCTTTCTTACCCCCGGGAGGACCTTCATATTGTGAAGAGCATTCTGTGCTTCCAATGCAGCCTTGCGGGTGTAAAATGTAACAAAACAGCACCCTGCAATAAGTAAGAGGTCTCAAAATCAAACCAGTCCTTGGAAAGCAGACAATTCCTAGAGCACTCCCAGACATACTGGAACTTAAAAAGGGCAGGGTTTATTAAAATTAGCCAAAGACAGACACACAGAGACACAGGACCTATCAAAAGAAAAAAACAAAACAAAACACACACACATTTTCTATGCATTTTTTTTACTATTATAGTCCCTTGGTTCTATTAGAATTCTTCTTTCACTGCTCCTGTAACTGCTCTGGGAAAGACAACATCCCTTATGAAGGTCACAGGACCATGCCACTCAACCCGCCTTCCTCAGAGCACCTGGTAGTGTGCTGAGCAAGATGACTCATCTAGGGACAAGACAGAGGCCTTGCACTCTTGCGACATGTAGTCTACCAGAAACTTTCTTTCTCAGAATAAACCACTCTTTACATTGTAGCCAACTCCTACCATATGCTTCAAACATAATTATCATTTATTAAATTATAAAATGACTTAGAGAACCTCTTAGTATCCTTTTGTGGACTCTTGGTTCCATCAAATGTACTTAAGCTTCTAATAACACATGGCGCTGACTGATGGGTAGATTTTGTGCTTTGTACCTTTACTGGCGATAGGAGGGAGGAAGCCGACCTTGTAAATCTCAGGTTCATCGTCCCTCCTCCTGGCTAAGCCATCCTGCAGTGCCTCTACATACACTAACAAAAATCCATGGGTACATGGACAGTCTTTTCCTTTCAGTTTATCTTAGACAACACACTTAAGAAAACCTCATGTGGTTAGTTTACTGAAACTTTATTTTTGTCAATCCATTCCCAAGATTAACTGAGACATTCACATGCGTCTGTCTCTTGAATTCAGAGATCTCACAAAGGACTGCTCAAGATCCAAATTTAGAAATCATCCTCACGAAGTCACCTTAACCTTTTATTTTTTAAGCCAGTAAGTGTGTTTGGGCTGGAAGACATAGCTACTATAAAAGGACAGACCCGCCTCACCCACACGACCACTCTGCCAACGAGATGCAGCATTGCACGACAGCAAGCCCTCACCTTTGCTCTGAGGAGGGTTTTGGCTCCTATCCCTTAGGACGTTGATTTCATAGACAGCACCATACTGTTCAAAGAGTTCCCTCAAATCCTTCTCAGACCAGGTCCTTGGAACCTGGCCCACAAACATCTTGATAGCATCAAGATCCGGTTGGTCTGGGTGGTCCAGGGTGCCGTTCATTTTCTTTGAGCTGCATTAGATAAAATAAAACTATTATGTATTCATGGTGCTTTCCAGAGGGAGTTTTCTCTGCTTTAAAGATCTCAACTACTTCCTGGCAAAGTAGGGAAAAATTCTACTTCCTTTCACTACCTCCACTTGATTTCCCAGAGTTCCCTGGTCTTCCCTCACCATGGCCACCCCCTTCCATTATAATTAAATCCCAAACTAAAGTCACCATTCTGATGAGGACATCCTGGGTTTTAATTAAGAAACTGAGTTTCACTTATTCCTTGTCTGAGAATGAGAATTCTCAGAACTTAAGAGGTAAAGTTCCTAAAGCAAATTTTAATAATTTTTAAGCATAGTTCACATAACTTTTTAAAATGTCTGTAAAATCACAAAGGACTACTGACTATGAATAAGATTCAGGACTCTCAACATATACAATGACAGGTAAAAAGTTTTCTTTCGGCAGACGCTAGAACAAAAGCACTTGATCTCGAAGGCCTAAGCTAAGGACTGACTGGAGTGCTGGCCACTGTGGCTGTCTCATGTGTTAATCATGGTGCTCTCGAGTTAGGCCAGCAGAATAAAACAAAGCTTGACCTCTTAAACTCTGACAAATGATGGTTAGATAAACATAAACAATGATGTTATCATTCTAGGCTTTTACTGTTTCTAAGTTATCCAATTTACGCTATTTTCCCAAGACTTTACCAGTTAATTCCCTACCAATTGCAACCATTACATCAACAATCCCATCACACCAAACTTGTAATGCTCCTAACTTCTTCCTCACGAGCCCTGCAACGGCCAAGAACCTAGGGGGATTCTTGCACCATAAGTATTTCCATCACTCAAAATAAATCAAAGAACTTCTACCACTGTTTGAAGATCTTATCTAAACTACTAACAACTTAAATTCCAAACAGCCAGTATAATTAACTTTTCTGTTTAATCCAGAATCATATCATCATATTCAAATTTGCCATGTTTTAACATCCAATTCTAAATAAAATGCCTTTTTTTTTTTTTTTTTTAAGAGGGCAGTGTCACTGGCCCTCCTATGTGGGATCTGAAACGGGGCGGCTGACATCCCAAGCCAGCTCTTAAACCACCGCCCCACTTGGCCGGCCCTAAAATGCTAGTTTTCATGTAAAGAAAAACAATAGCTTTTCCGCCACTGCTATTTTTTTGAATAATACAATATATAAAGATCCTTGGGAATGCTGAATCTATGAAAGCAGCTCAACCTCTGTCTTTTAATTCCTACATCTCTTGTCACTGAACACCCACAGGGGCTATTCTCACATCACCTTCGCTGAACCTAACACTAACTAAACATCAAAAGCCGTTGAGATGAATGAGATATAGCCCAACTCCTGTTGCTGTGTCTGGGAAGGTTCCCCATACTCTAGCTCTTAGTCTAGAGCTCCTTGAAGGCAGAAACTGTTTTATTTCCTATTCATTTTTGTAGCACCTACTAGTCAGTGCCTGGCTCAAAGTAAATACTCAGTGTGGGAAGGGAAAAATTTCTTTTCCTCAACAATTCCCTCTATTTAAGCAACTAGCTCAGGTAAAAATGAATGTTGTGTGTAAAGAGGGTTCACAAATTAAAGAGCAGCTGTTACCACCTATGATTACTTGATTGTCACAGAATCCATCTAGCCTTTGTTTGTCACAGGATCAATCTACCCCTTCTGTTTGCTTTTAAGTGTTTTGGGATGCACTGTTTTATGGTTTTCCTTTAATCAATTAATTTAAAAGCACGTGTAGCAAGCTGCTCCAAAAATATAATGTAACTGCTTTTAGAAGCCTAATCCTAACGTTTTAACAGAAATCATGCTACCATTTAAAAAAACACTATGACTAGTGAAACAATGAGTATCACTCCCTATGACCTGCCCCCAACAACGCTAATCACCAATTTTAATATCATTTTATTAAAATCTTGCTAATCTTTAATCATATTTTTATTCTAGGAAGGGTTATCACAGAACCCCAATGGTGCTCAGAATGTTTTGATAAGGAAGCTGACAGTTGTTTCTGAAGACACAGGGGTTATTAATTTGTGTTACACTAGAGGCCATTGTCCTCAGCTTGTCCCTTCCTTCTGTGTGTGCTGTTTCTAAACTTTCTACATTTAGCACAGAAGCATCAACACAGTCAACACAGGTGGATTATGGTTTGTCTAACAGTTCAGGGGAGACTCAGCTTTCCAGGTAAATGCCCCTCCTTTCTCTTTCCTCTCCACACCTTCCTCATTTCTTCATTCCACCTCCACCATGAGCAACCCCAGCCCCCCAATACCAATCAATTCATTAGAAGAATCCCCAAGAGCAGTGCTACTCAAAGGGCCAAGGGCCAGGGGCAATCTTCAAACTTAACCCTTTAGAAACTTTTACAGCTGGAAAGTGATTTTATAAATGTTCAATCTAATAAGACACACAAAATGCAAATTCACACCTTATTATTTTGTTTTTCCACTCCATTGTTTTTACTTTATTTTATAGGCTGGGGACAGGCAGGACACAGTCCTTTCGCCAGTTTGAGAAGCATTCTAGAGCACAGCAAATTATCAGGCCAGGCTCAAGATGCTGCAGATATGATGCAACTAGAGATATGCACTGGCTTATTCCTTCCTCCAGTAAATACTGGGCACTTACTTACACAGGCCAGGCGCTGTGTTAGATGTGGTACGGTGAATAAGGAAAACATTTCTTTGGAGCGCAGGAAGACAGTAAGAAATAAGTGGCAACATCAGCTAGAGAGAAAAAAACAAAGGGAGAAGCAACCACATGTATACCTATTACATGTGATAAGCAGTCACAAACTTTCTCATCAGTGTGAGAAAGTCACCTGGGGACAAGCCCCCAGCATGATACACCAAGGATCCCACACTGCCCAGGTATGGCATTTTCTACATGTCACTAAATCCACTCTCAAATCTGTGCTTATGTCCCCACTGATGGAGAGCTCCTCAGGGACAGTGACCATGAATTCTGCATATTTATTACACCTGTTCAGGAGCCAATGACTTCAGCAGCGCCCCCTGGAGAAGTGTCTAGTGTAGTGTCCCTGTCACTCCTCAGAGGCAAGTCTGTGGAATTCTCATTTTCTATGGGTACTGCGAAGTACTTGACTGGGAGTAAGATGGCAGAGAGGAAAAACACAGGGTCTGCAGCAGTGCGGGAAGTAGGTAGATAATAAAGCAACAAATATTTTAGGGGAGGGACATGACACCAATCCACCTCTTTTTATGTTCTGTTTCTGACAACAGAAGCAATAATGGCACTAACTGGCAAATCATTAAGAATGAGAAACTGAGAAATCAGGACCAGAGGCTGCCTTGTCTACCTGAGTCTCAACGGAACACGCCATAGGAAAATAGAGCAGAGAGCCAACTTGCAAGAGAAACAGGGGAGGGGAAAAAAAGGGATTCATTGTCAAAGCACCTATCTGTTCAAAGTTCCTAAGCCTGCTCTTGCTCTTCTCGTTCTCCTATCTTTCTCCCTCTTGAAACTTCCCAGCCCCAGGCCCAGCTCAGGGAGCAGAGTTGATATTCTCTACCACTTCCTTTCCACCCCCAAGCCCCAGCTGACTAGAGCAGGGGGTGGATCTTAGCCCACATGCTGATCCATTGGGGGGGGTGGAGGGGGGGCCCCCCAGAAACCTAACACCATGACCTATGCTTAAAACAGAAAGACAGGCCTGGCCAATCAAATTCCTCTTCAGATGCACTGAACAAGACAATAGCCACTATCCACATGTGGCTGTTTAAATTTAATTTTAGGGCTGCCGAGTGGCACAGTGGTTAAGCACTGGCTTGGGAAGTTCGAGTCCCACATATGAGGGCCAGTGACACTGCCCTCAAAAAAAAAAAATTGAGTTTAAATTTAATTTTAAAAACACAGTTCCTCCATCACCCTAGCCACATGCGACTAGTGGCTGCTGCATAGGATAGCAGAAATACAGAATATTTTTATCACAGAAAGATCTTTTGCACAGCACTGCTCTAAAGAATCTGGAAATGGTTAACAGAAACAGGTAGTGGTGAAGCCAGAAGTGGAAAAGGTGCCACTAGAGATAGTGCAAGTCAGGCTGACGAGATGAAAGGGCGGCAGCCAGAGATAACCAGGGCCACGCCACAATATAGATGGGGTTTGAAAACATGCTGCTAAGTGAAAGAAGCCAATCACAAAAGGCTAGATACGCAGTGTGTGATTCCATTTATATGAAATACCCAGAATAGGCCAATCTACAGAGGCAGAAAATAGGCTAGTGGTTGCCTAGGAAAGGGGAGGGGGGGCAAAGGGCGGGAATGGCTGCTAATGGTACAGGGTTTCTTTTCAGGATGATGAAAATATTCTGGAATTAGACAGTGGTGATAGCCGCACAACTTTGTGGATGTGGTGAAAATCAATGCACTGTGCAGTTTAAAGGGGTGAATTTTATGTTATGTAAATTATATCTGAGAGAGAGAGAGAGGGAGAGAGAGAGAGGAAGAGGGAGAGGGAGAGGGAGAGAGAGAGAGAGAGAGAGAGAGAGAGAGAGAGATAACAGAAGACAGGCTGGAAGGGCAGTGGCAAGGTAAAGAAAGCCAAGCTGCAACCGAAGTTCTAAGGCAAACGAAGAGCAGCAGCAGGAGCACACGTAGGGAGAGCAGAACATGCGGACTCAGTCCTGAGTCCGAAGGACAGTTTCCAGGTCTCCAGCTGTGGGGTTCCTGATTACATTACAGCAGTCCACAGGAGTCCTTACAAGAAAACCTTGCATATATGCTAGCCTGAGTGGGTATCTGTTCCTTGCAGCCAAACAGGCTGGTAAATATTACCTTCACATTCTGTTTAAAAAGCATTTCCGAAACCGTTCCCTATTTTTTTTTCACTCTTCCTTTTCATTACCTGTTGACCTCCATTTGTTCATTATAAAAACAAAAATTTCAGATACTTACCAATTGCTTCACCTCGCCAGCAGGCATAAATACCTTGCTGTGCCCCATCTCAGCCACCACCCACCCTTACCAGGTCCCTCTGGCTCACACACTGGGCTGTGAAAAAACTGGCACAAAGACCATCAGAACAAAAGGGACCCAGAAACACTGGCCTCAGTTACTTCCTTACCAGCTGTTCTCTGGTGGGAACAAGACAGAATGTGTCTATGCTGGAAGGCAGTCATTTTCATTTGGATAAAGGGAGATCTTCCTATGTTAGCTGGGGTGTTAGGTACTAGAAAGCTATCAATAAAGGTTTTTATGTCACCGTTAACAACAGAACAGCTAACAATCTGCTTGTGAAGGTTTTCAGCCTTCTTCCCTGAGTTATGAGATACTGTCTGGAGTCCTTATCTCTTTTATTTTATTTTACTTTTTTCTTTAGCTGAGCCATCCTGCCATCTGTTGGCAGCTTAGCGGCAGCTCAGCTCTGGCCGGGAATCAAACCGCTGTTCCTCAGAGCTCACACTGTTGAGCGAGCTCTTAACCAACTAAGCCACTCAGCCGCCCCCTTGGAGCCCTTATCTCTTTAATCATCTCTATAAAAATAACCTCACAGAGCTTATCATTCATTCAATTGTATTTTCCAAGCTCCCACTGTGTACCAGACACTATGCACTATAAGGGTCTACACTAAGGTGAACTGAACAATTCTTGCCCTGGAGGCAATGGCATTGAGCAAACGGAAGGGCACAAGTATTTTATAACACCCTACACATGCTTTAACAAGGGAATGAAAGTTCTGTGGAAAAAGTGGCTAATGTGGCTTTATTTTATTTGGAGGAGGGGTGTCTGTGCAGGCATTTAAGCTGAATGGAGTAAGGAGCTGGAAAAGTGCTCTACTAGAGCATGGAGGTATGAAAGCCTAAGCAGTGATGAGGAAACGGTCAGGTCTCAGAAGGCAGAGGAGAGTGAGGTAACATCAGAAAGGCAGAAAAAGGATTAAGGAGATTAAGGGAGGGAGAGCATTAAAGTATTTTATAGTATTAGAAAAAAGGAGTATATTAGAAAATCAATGAAAACAGATAGTTGGAAAGACCCAATGAGGGGCTTTCCATGTTATACTGAAAGGCTTGGACTTTATTCTAAGATTTTTAAATAAGAAGTGATCACATTTGTTCTTTAAAAGATATCTGGCAATAATCTAGAGGATGAAATACAGTGAGGAAATACGGAGATCAGGAGGCTCTTGAAAAAATTAGCTCCAAAAGTTAGGAAGCAGTCTCAGGCAATACTGAGACATTTGGGGGGCAGGATTCATTAGAACTTGGAGATCTCTAGATAAAGGAGATGAAGAAGTAGAAGAAATTACCAATTCTAGTACAGACAATATGCGGGCTTGTTTTTGCGTGGGGAAGCCTCCAGATGGAGGTAATCAATGGGCAGTTTTTAAAACAAAATTATAGAGCTCAGGGGACTTTTAGGAGCCAGAGATCTGATAATCAGAAAAGCACATCATTGCCCCTTAAGCAATGGGAGAGCTAAGAGAAGGGTACCTGAGATACAAGCTCTGGAGAACATCCATGTCTTAGGGTGCAAGCAAAGTAAGAAGATCCTGGAAGCTGAAGAGGGGTCAAAATAGAATCAAGAACATTGTCACAAGTGCGAACAGAACTAGGGCTCAGGTCCCTAAGGCCTTTCCACAGCTCCTCCACCAATTCTTTTGTTGTAAAGAAATTTTGAAATGAGACACATCACTAGATCACATTCCTAGGCAATGTCACTTCAGAGAGAGAATCACTGAAAAGCCTGCTAAAAGCGGTAAGAGTGAAAAGGGCTTAGAATCCAAGAAAGAGGTGGCAAGCTCACACCCTTCTCAAGAACGTGCTTCTTCCCAGCTCTATGGTGTTTTGGTGTGTGGTGCCCACTCGGGCCGAGGACTTGCCATAATGAGAAGGATTGATGGTAACTGTCAATGCCACCTGAGGCCTGGTCTAGGGGGCAAAAATAAAAAGAGCATACCATTCAACTTGCTTTTTAGGCCCAAGGTTGACACACCAACTCTCCTCAGGCAAGTCAGTTATAATCTCTCAATTGGGCTTCTTAGCTGTAAAACAGGGGCACCAGCCTGTGCCCAACTAACCTCACAACGCTTTTGTGAAGACACATGACTGGAACAGGTGCGCATGCACTTGGGAAAAAATGATATAGCAGCCTAGTCCTTGATTACGTCTCTTTAGAATGACCTGTATCCAGCCCATTGTTCTCAAACTTCAGTGTGCAAGAAAACCACACGAGGTATTGTTAGAACACAGATTCTTGGGCACCACTCCAGCATCAGGGTATCTGGGCATGGGCCCAGCAATCTGGATTTTTATGTTCCGGGTAACGCTCATGCAGTTTTCCATGGCCCAGACTTCATGGGATACTGATCAGTCCAACCTCTTAAAAGATGAGAAAACAGACTGAGGACAAATGCTGTGCTAAGAGTTGAACACTAGGCAACGGCAAAGCCTAGAGAGTGTTACAATGAAAGATAACTTGAGCCACGAAGTCCTGTTTGCAGGAATCATATACCTGTGCACGGGAGTATTTCCATTATGTAGTAAGTCTTCATCATGGCGTTCACTGGGATTTCACCTGCTGTCTATTGCTCAAATAGGATTTTAGCAGCAAAGAACTCTCATAAAAAGACATCTAAATTACTATTATTTTAGAGACTAGAGGGGGCTAGAATCTATTTCAAACTAAGCAAGCTAACTTTGAGATTCCCAAATTATTCCATGAAGGGCTGTTCAGAATCTGCTATTATCCACACCTGTTACACCCAACGCTAGCACAGCCTGATTTGCACATAGAGGTCTTAACTCAAAAGACTTGCAACTACCACCTGTTATCTAGCGGATATTCTACCATTTCATATTCTTGGCTTTGAATTGCCTAAGACTCATTTACTTGAGGTTCCAAGATACTCTGAAGCCTGGTTAAAATAACTGAAATCAGGGGTTAGAAATGTATTCTCTATAAAGCCCAGGATTCAGGCTCCCTGTAGCTAAACTCAGGGCCAGGCTAGCGTTTTAGCCATGTACAAGGCACTGTCACTTTCTTAACATACTGCACACTAATGAGGCTTCTCATTCCCATATTTAAAATTTATTTGCCAATCAATATTGATCTAGTTTTTTGGGGTTTTTTGGGGAGTGGTGGTGGGGGGAACATCTGCTACCTCCCAAATCATATATTGTATTTTCAATTAGATTAAGGGGGGGATCAAAACCCAGAATTACAGTTTACATGTCAATATATTAATAGCATTCTGTATACAGTACTAAATATACCCTCTGTGATATGAGTACAAGAATTGGATCATTAAAAATAAATAACTTCCCAAAAGATTATTTGAAATTACATATCCAACCCAAAGCAATAAAGCTACAGTTAAAAAAACAATCTTGGAATCTAACATATGGGAAAACAGTTTGAAGGGACAGGAGTCAGCATACTTAGGCTGATGTTGCTGGTCATATATCAGCTGGACCCTTAGGTACAGAACTTAGTGATAGCCTCAGTTCATCAGCAGTAATGACACTGAATCAGACTACAATACAGAGTAACAATAGTGTGGGCTTTGGCTTCCTCACCCCATTTTTTTTTCTCTCATTTAAAGAAAGGGACTAATTTCATTAAATAACCAAGAAGACAGCCCAGTTCCTCTGCTTATGATTAAAAAAAATTAGACAACAGAAATACTTACACGGGACTGGAATTCAAAGAGCAATGATCCACCATCATTTCTGGAAGGAAATCCAACTTAAAGGCAGCCATCACCTCACTCTCCCCTTCAGAAGCCAATGATATTAACTTGCTGCACTTGTCTGATCCACAAATACACACAGCTTTAGCTTCCTGGGCCCCACAAAAACACAAAGTGGAAACAGGAGCTCAGGGACACCAGCAATAAGTGCCACGGAAACAGGCAGGGCTGGGGAAGGGAAAGGGAGCACTGGATTAAAAGGGGGCTGGGACCATGTGCAGGGGGGCTCGGCCGGGCACACAATGAAAGCGCTGATGCGCCAGGCTTGTTTTGTGTGATTTTCCCTGGCGAAGCAGTACTAAGTGCACTGTCAGACAAATACAGTGTCAGATCCATGAAGACAGCAGTGGCTAACCGAGCGGAAGAAACACAAACTTGTTTCGCATCTTCCAGACTCCTCCCTGCAAACCAGTTTTTGAAGACCCCCAAAGCCTGAAACTACCTGAAGCACCAAAACAAAACAAAACAAAACAAAACAAAAAACAACCAGGCATCTCACCTCATGTGGTCTGAAAATGTTTTGGAAAGAAGAGCTGAGTTGAGCCTTGGTCTGAACTTAGTGTCCATGTGCCAAAGACAGCACTGAGCACAGCGCTGGGGTCCAAACTAACCTCAGAGCAGTCCCATAAGGAACAGGTCAGACCATCAGAAGGAGGCCAGAGGCAAGCTGGCTGGAGAAATGGCCACCAGAAACTTACTGCTCACACACTACCACCTGCTCCGGACCAATCTGGCTTTCTGGATGGTTCTAAGAGCGAAGTGTGCTTCCTCATCATGGTGAAGGACTTTAAAATTTGCTGCTTCGGTGATATTCATTAGGTGGCACAAGGCAGAACTTGTTGGCTATGAATCCTAATTTGCCAGAAAATTTAAGAGGTAAAAATGAAAACGGAACTGTAATATTCTGCCTCCTGACAGAGTAGTAGGAAATAATGTCTGTTCAGTTGTTTGACATTTCTCATAATGAAAAAGAACCGGGACCTGCTAGGGACAAACACTCAAACATGTAAGGAAGGAGAGAAATGCAGACTAAGCCTCTTCGTTCCCTGTCCTCCTTTAAACTGTTGCAAAAACCAAGAATAATGAATGCACACATCAGAATTCTATTGTGGGTGAGAGCAGAGATGGATATACTTAGCAGTCAAGGCAGATGTGGTGCTCCCGTTCTCAATTTAGCTCCACATCGCTCCAAACAACAAATGGTGGCATTTCAATATTTAGGCAATGACTCTAAAACTGTATCGCCAAAGGCTTCCAAATTTCACAGGCCTTCTTTCCATTTTTATCGTTAGGGTTGCCTTACCTCAAAGATTTCACTTCACTCAAGCTCAGTTCACAACACAAGGAACTTTGAAATAAGAAGTTATGTTCGGCCTGTAAAGAGGTAAAAGGATGAACTCTCAACATGTAGAGTTGCTTTTTAAAAAATAATGAAAGGCTGTACATCATGTATCGGCCTAAATGCTCTCGTCTGTGTAACAATGGCTGACATCTGTCTGCATTTGATCCCGGAAGGTAGAAACTGTGTTTTCTGTCCAATATCCAGACATAACCATCCAAATTTAAAACTGTTAATAGCACCTAAATGCTTTTCTATTTTGTCAGAGATCCTGGCTCGTTGGATCTACTGCTTTAGAGACGGAAGTGGCAGGAGCTTTCTTCCATCCCATTAAAGGAGGAAGCAAAGACGAGTTACTAGTGAGAGGAGACTGTGCAACTGGCACACAAGACACAGTTCACCGAGCCCTGATTGCCAGCCAGGCAGAAGGCGGTAACCCAAGCTGGGACTGGTTAAGTTACTGGTTAGGTTTGTCCTACTTTCTCCTATGTACACTGGAGCTGATCACATGCCTCTTCCTACAGAAAGCTACCTGGACCAAGGAGTAAACTTGTGGGGGTCAGCTAACAACCAAATTAGATTTTTTAGTCCTTTAAAAAGGAATCAACAAATTTTGACTGGTTATTGTTATGCTTTTATTAATCACTAAAAATATAATACATAGCTTTTAATTGCATCTCTATTTCAATCTGTAACAAGGGCACTTAAATGTAGGATGCTTTACTGAGTAGCCAGGCAATGCTTGGTGTATGCAAGGATGAGCACTTCTCACAGTAATGTTTACCGAGCCAAATGTTGGGATGGGAAGCACTGATTTCGAGTAATGTTCTAAAATTCATTTTATGATTCTATAAAGCAACACTGCTTTAAAAACCTACAAGATGAAAATGTTATTACATGAAGGAGGACTCTTCTCTTTAGGCAGATCACAAGAGTTATCTCAGAATAATTAAATTCAACATGCTTATGGGAAAAAAAAGCACAGAAATTAATCACAAGTCAGTCAATTTTAGAAAAGGGTTACAAAGTTAAATGATTGTGGGAATATAAAAAATGCAGGTGTTAAGAGAAAAATGAAAAGGTAGAATTAAAAGTTATCCACAGAAAACTGCCAATAAGTTTATTTTATTTCTTAATCAGAAACACATTCTAGGCTTTTGCCACAAAGGATGCATTAGAAATAGAGATGGCAGGAAGATTTATAACAAAGGGTCCACTGCAAAAGAAGGCCTTAACTTGTTCCCTGTCCCTTTTTACCACAGGTCCTCACTATGAATTTATAACACATTCATGGGGTCCTCTTCTTTCGCTGGTTGTCTGTCTGGCTGCCTCCGTTTTCTTTGCCTTGAATAAGGGCAACAATTCAGAGCCTGATTATATGAGGGTAGGGACCATCAGCCTGCTGTAACATTAAGATCCCAAATCATTAAAAATGATCAGTTGATAAGGGAAACCCTCAAAAGACTAGCACGCTCTGTAGTCACAATATTGTAATGGAAGAGCAGTTTAAAAACTGGATTAGCAGACAGAAGTGCTAGAAATCACAGCATTTGTTTTGTCAAGAGTAAAACAGCAATTCAGAAAAGCCGAGTTGAGCAAAAAAAACCCAAGTGGCCCGTGCAAACGTCAAGCTGTCTACCTTAATGTAACCAGGGAGTTCAATGACAGGTGAAGGGCTTTTATACTTCCACCTTGATAATCTAAATGTATTTTAAAGGGCAAAAATGTGAAGTTTGGTTACATGAACTTACAGGAAATTAGAGCCTACACTAAATTATAAAAGAGAATCTATGTCATTAAAAATCACCAATACTGGGGCCGGCCGAGTGGCACGGTGTAAGTGCTGGCTTGGAAAGCCAGCGGCCCCCGTTCAGGTCCCACATATGAGGGCCAGTCTATATAAAGACAAGTATAAAAATCGAGGGAAGCAATAACCTCAGTTAAGTGGGCTGGATATCCCCCCCCCCCCGCACCCCTACGGCCCAGCTTCCGGCAGTTAGATGGTGTAAGGGATGTAGAAAAGAAGTAAGCGATTGATACAACTTGAAAAGCACCAATCAGAGTAACTTAAAAATTTAGCTTAAAACCTTTATGGACCTGAATGTCACTTCAAAACTTGAGTACTTCTAATATAATTAGTGGGTCTCCTAGCGAACTCCCAATCCAGTACCTTACATATGCAAAAATATACTGACCTATATCAGTAATTATCTCTTTGGCATCTCACTTTGTGTTAACTTTTTTGCAAAAAATATGATGGTTAAGTATACTTTAAAACAAACCAGAAAACGCTTTGTGAGTTTCCAAGAAGTCGAGACAATGGAAAAAAATTGTGAACTTGGGAGAAGGAGAATTTTAAAGTAAAGGAGGAATAGAAACTATTTTTTAATTTTTCTATTTCAAATCTAAAAATTACTAAAAAGGATGGCCGGTTAGCTCAGTTGGTTAGAGCGAAGTGCTCATAATACCAAGGTTACCAGTTCGATCCCCATGCCCTCCAAAACTAGACTGAAACAACTACTTGACTTGGAACTGATGGGTCCTGGAAAAACACACTATTCCCCAATGGAAAAAAAAAAATTTTAAATCAGTATAAGACAAAAAGCACTCAGTTTAGTGATTGTTTATGTAAGTTGGTTTGCCTGTAAAATTATCAGATGTGGTGTACTGAGAGGATATGACAAGGTTGAAGGAGGTAAAACTACCACCTTGGTCGAAATCTAAAAGGTTTTCCATTTCCTCCCCCATCCTTCATCACTATCTCCTCCCCTAATCAGCGCCAAAGCTAAGGAGCAGCAGAAAGACCCTTTTCTCCACTTAGTGCTGTCAGAAAAGGTGTAAGGTCAGAGCCTCCTTCAGAGTTTCTGGTACTAAACCTGACCTAATAAACTGTCCTGTGAAATTGTGACCACCTTGAAACTAGGTCATTTTTTCAGATCCCAAACTAGTTCTGGAACTTAAGTATAATTCTTTAAGCTTCAGTACTGATTTAAAAATCAGAATATTGAACAAATTCTGGTTCCAGAGGGTAATGTTATCTGTGTGAAATCCATTAAGTTCTGTCCTCATCCTTGTTCTAGCTTACTTGGGGTGTTCGCCCTATGAAATGGGAATGGGGAAAGAAAGAAAGTTAGCTGGGTAGGTGCTGTGTAGAGTACTCCCCCCCCCCCCCACGTATCTCTCTCTCTCTCTCTCTCACACATACACACACACACACACACACACACACACCGGGGGGGGGGTGTATACCCCTCCCCCTCCCACAGCTATTAGAACCTAAGCAGTAGCTAGTTCAACTGGGAGATGTGTCTACCTTGGAAAATACCTAAGGAGAAAGAGCTGGGAAAGCACAAGAAAATATTTCTAGCTTCCTAGGAATAGGAAATTACATCCCATAATGTAGGGGGAAAGCCATCACCTTTCTGAAGGCAATTTTTTCATATCTGCACAACAGGCTTCATGCAAGAAGGTTAAAAAGACACCCACCGAGCACACCCATCCAGCAGTTAGCCCATACCTGTAGCTTTACACCTCCCTCTCTGGACTATGTCTTCACTCTAAAAAAACCAAGGAAAGAAAAATAAGTGGGCCATGCCTACACTTCTCATAATTCCAGATATGTGGCATCTTTCCAAGAAAAGCCCCTTTTTGTCACTTGGCCAAAGGCTTAAAAAAAATTTATTTTAAGACCCCGTCCCTCTTCCATTTTTAAAGTATACAATACCTTAAAGATAAATTGCATTCAGCATCTCAAAGCTAATTTTAAAACACCATCAGCTTAAAAGATGGGGATTTAAAGTGCTAAAGGATAAAAAGAGGCTTGCCCCAAAATGTCACAACAAATAGTTAAGACAATGAATAGAATTTATGAGGTTGAATTTCAATACATTTACAAAAGAATCATTTTTAGCATCTGCTTTCAGATGGGAAACTACAATAAAGCTAAAGGCTGTATAATTTTTTCAGCTATTAAGGATCATGTTATTAATGTGGAGAGGCCACACTAATTCCCCAAAGCACCCTTCCTGAAGAGCTGCCAGCATAAAACTCTTCAAAGGCAACCCAGTTCCTAGCTGTAAATGCATCTTGCTGGCCTTTAAATGCAGGGTTGGTGGTGAACCACTGAAACCAAAAAAATCAGAAGATGGGGAAGTTAATTGAAGGTAAAAGCAAACAGGAACCACAAAACCAATTTGTTTTATTTTTAAACATTATCAAACAATCTTGCAAGTAAAGATTGATTCTGTAAAGCTGCCCAAATAAATGCCTACAAACGTCGTCTACAACCCCTGCCAGCTGTACTTCCGTCTGGCCCTGGCTATAGACGGGGAACTGCTCAAAGTCACCAAGGACGAGGCCTACACTGGCAAGCGTGAGAAGAACCGTGAAGGACACAGCCAGAGCCAGAACTT
The DNA here is from genome assembly GCA_033961575.1 of Aselliscus stoliczkanus. Lineage (NCBI taxonomy): Eukaryota > Metazoa > Chordata > Mammalia > Chiroptera > Hipposideridae > Aselliscus > Aselliscus stoliczkanus. The sequence continues at coordinate 123,786,430 of CM066736.1, forward strand.
ACTGTGTGACTCGACGACACTCTACCTACCCTCCCAGCAGACAAAGAGGTTCCTTCTTGACTGGCATAAAGTCATTTCCTAAATTCACAATATCGCATTCAATCCCGTACCAATATCACCACTTAAGGATTTAGATGCTAAAATAATGTACACAGTGGATTCTAACCCAGAGCCCATGGCTCTGTCTGGACTGCCATCTAGGAGGTACACACTTTTACTGAGACAGTGTGTCTTGAGAGGGCTCAGGAGTAGTGTTACCTTGGGGGTAGAAAGCAAGTTACATTTCTGCCTGTCAGTCTTATTGCAGAAGGTGTAAAAGGCAAAGAGAAGACCAAGGAGTCATGTTTCCCTACCAAAATGGTGTATGGAACATGCATGACCAGTTGAGAAACACTGCTGTTCTGTGACCCTGTGAGACCAGACTCACACTGCAAGCTAGTCGGGCAATTCCAGGAGATAGAAAGCAAAAGGGAGGCCTGGGGTTGTGCAGAAGGGACACGCATCTAGGTCCCGGAGAACACAGAGGCACTAATGGGAAGAAGGAGCACTTGACCACCTCGCCAAGAGATAGACAAAAAAAATAATAATGATATTAATCACCTTATTCCTAAGTCACCCAAAGAAAGACTAAAGGTCAACTCACACACACACACAAAAGGACCAACATTGTCGTTCTTGTCCGCACCCCACCCTTGGTCACCTGAAGGAGGACAGGAAGCCTAATACACAGGAAGGCATTTTCTTTAAAAGCTGTTTCCCAGCTTTGCTTTTCCTACATTCTGTTGCTTAGTCTGTAAGAAAACAAATGCTTTGGGGACAGAGGAATGCTAAATGGAAACTAAAAGCTTTGAGTTTTTTACATCTTTGAATTTCTGTGAAGCACTAACCAAAATGCATTAAGTTCTGTGAGGAAAGGAAGCCTGAGACTCCCTGGAGCCCTACAGAAGTCTGTTTCTATTAACATCCCCTCTGCCTTTCTCTTCACCATGCAGGGAGGCAGAAAGGTGGTTCCGAAGAGGGGAGAAGAGAGCTGGGGGGGCGGGGGGGAGCACCGGAAAGGTGGGGGGAGGCAGCAGAGAAGGGTGAAGGGCAAGCCAGCTCTGAGGGAAGCAAGCAGCATTATCTGCTTGGCATGTGTTAAGGTGTTCAAAATATGACCTCCTTTGAAGTTTTAAATTGTACTTGGCGAGTCAATGGTACAGGAGGCTCTGAAAAGGCACACTACCTATCCCATGATTTCCCCAAGGAAAGATAACCTGGAAAGAATTCATACTCCGTTTTGGAATATACCTTGGAACTTACATGTGACCTTGATACGTTTCAAGGATTCAAGAATAAATTAACAGTATCACCTCTAGAGACTGATATAGAAGCTCTCAGATCTCCTACATGGCTGCCTTAGCGTAGGCTAGGTAATGAACCTTTTTCATTCCTCAGTTTTCTGCTGGCCTATGGAGCCTGTATGTCGAATAAATGACAAAACACTGTTCTGCTCAGAAGATGGCCACTGCCTCACTCCCCACCAGCAGCTCTTACACAGTATGGATGGAATCACAAACTACAGATACAGAGCTGGAGGCAGTAGGTGCCGTAATGCTCAATGACCTACATAAAGCTTGAACCCAGGGCTCTGACCTCATTAACAAAACTCGCTCTTGTAGAAGTCTCTCTTTTTTTTTTTCTTTTTCGAGGGCAGTGTCACTGGCCCTCATATGTGGGACCAAACCAAGACTGCTGGCTTCCCAAGCCAGCGCTTAACCACCGCGCCACTCGGCCGGCCCTAAAACTCACTCTTTTTAAAAAAATGTTTTATTGAGGTAAATAACATTTTATTGTTGGTTAATAACATTATATAAATTTCAGGTGTACAACAATAGAATTTGGTATCTGTATGCTCTACCATGTGCTCACCACCCAAGTCTAGTTTCCAACCCAGTACCATGTATTTGCCCCCTTTGCCCTCGCCCCAACTCTTTTCCCCCGTGGTAACCACCATTCTGTTATGACTCACTAAACAATTGTTAGTAAGTGCCCTCAACATCTTCAAAAACTATGTTGATATAAAGTAGGAGCTAGGGGCTGGCCGAGTGGCGCGGTGGTTAAACGCTGGTTTGGGAAGCCAGGGGCCCCGGTTCGGTCCCACATATGAGGGCCAGTGACACTGCCCTCAAAAGAAAATAAATAAATAAATAAATAAATAAATAAATAAATAAATAAATAAATAAAGTAGGAGCTAATGAAGAATTGAACCACTATGCAGATAAGGGGGTTTCAAACGTTTTTAAGAGCAGAAGTGTTTTTCTCCTAAACATAAAAGTGAAACTGTTCAGGCTGAAGACAGGAAGGCAAGGTAGGTCCCACCTGTTTACCTGTCCTCACCCTCATGGTAACCCTAACCCTAGGTCTCCTGGGAAATATGAAAACAGGTCTGGGTAATTCAAAACAATAATGTACAGATTTTATATCCATCTTTGAGAAGAATAGTTTTTTGAACAGCAGATTTTTCCATCTTATAGAATCTAAGAGATTACCACAAAACAAGGAATTTATGATTCCATCAGTGGTAATAAATATGTGCATCCTCAATTAATGGAATATGGTATTTAACATTTGTAAACCTCATCACTTGAAAGTAGGGAGAAATGTTCAGACATTTACAAAGTGATAATAATTATAAAAGCTAACATTTTCTGATCATTTACTGTAGGCCATGTGGTGCCTTGGGTACTTTTTTTTTTTTGGGGGGGGGCAGTGTTACTGGCCCTCACATGTGGGACCCAACTGGGGCCGCTGGCTTCCCAAGCCAATGCTTAACCACCACGCCACTCGGCCGGCCCGGTTACTTTCTATTTAATTCTCGTACCTATCCCTATCTTTATCTACAAATAAGAAAAGACATAAAAAACGAACTCTCAAGCTCACCTGAAACCAGGCAATCAAGGGGTTGTGATATAAGGCCAGGCACTTTGACCCTTGGATGAAAGGCTGACTCAGGTTAAAAACTACAAGCAAGATCATGCACACAAACCACAGAAAAGGCTGTTTAAACGCTGAGGGTCAGAAAGTTGAGTCTAACCATTTTTCTAAGGCAAATCTTGTTAAGTAGGTAAATGTCCAAAGTCTCAACTGTCAGGAGAGATGAGATTAGGAGCAGTGAAAACTTCCTGCTGTTGCTCAGATGTGTGACTCTGAGCAAGTTAATTACCATTTATCTCTAAGAGTCACTTTCCTCCCCTATAAAAAAGACTTAACTACATATCTCAAAGGAACCAAAGGGGTGCCCAGAATTCAATCAAACCACTGTACAAATTTCTAACTGGAAAAAGAAAGAAACAAATAGAAATGTCTTGGGGAAACTGCTCTTTTTTAAACCATCGGTTAACCTTCTAGACCTCTTTTAATGCCCTGCCTGCCTTCTTTTCCTCCTATTATTCGGCTGGCTCAATAAGAAGGTCGGGCTTACTGCTCTGGAAAACTGCATGTCCTCCCACTGCCATACCCTGGAAAGCCAAGTAACCAGATAAAAGGGTCAACTGGGAAGCTTTCCAGGCTAGTCTGGCTCATCGCTATGCAAAACTCCACCAGGAACTGGGGCTAAAACCCAGTCGAGTTTGCCTGGAGTAGTTGATCTGTCTTCCTTAGGAAGCTGGAGTTACCATCAGATTCTAATCCAGGACCATAAGCACACACATCACAACTAACAGGGTAAAATCTACCTCAAGGCTAGTGCATTAAATGAAATAAAATTTCTAAGAGCACTCAGCAACAAATGGGGGGTCCCAAGACTGAATGGCCATAGAGAAAGAAACTATAATATTTAACCACTAACTGTTTTGCTCATCTGTAAAATGGGGTGACTAGGTGGATTAAATAAATATACTGAAGCACATAGTCAATTCCCTCCTACTCCATCATTCCCAGAGCAACTCCTTCACTGTGGTAACTGGCTCCATGTCCTGTGCTGCACCAGGCTCAGCTCTTGCTTGTCTTGGTCGGCAGGGATAGAACTTAACACTTTCTCTGCAAGGTGTACAAACATCCACCCCACCCCACCCCCACCGTCTCTCTTTTTTTAACCTTGTGACACTTGCTCTGTGGCTACTATTTCCATTATTCAAGCTTAAGTTTGGGGTTTCTGACTCTTTACGACTGAGTCATCTATGTCTGTCCTCTTCCTGACCCCAGTGGAAGAGTTTATAAACAGATCTCAATCTCATCTCCTCCACCAGCCAGTATGGTCATCCTTTCTTTAATGTCAACAATTTTTTCCAAACTTTAAAAAAAAAATGGTAAAAAACACACATAAACTTTACCATCTTAACCATTTTTAAGTGCACAGTTCCATATGTTAACATTGTTGTGCAATGTACCAACAATTTAAACCCTTTCTTTTTTCATGTTTCTTAGTCTGGAACCCTCAGATCTCTTTAAAGTCCATCAGTGGGGGTTTTGGGGAGATGGGAGATCTGTGGACCCTATGATATTTTTTTGCTAAACTATGTGAAGATGGACACAGGAGGTTTCCTGAAGAGAGAACCCAAAGCCTTCATCTGATTCTCTAAGGGAATCATGACCACTGCTAGAATGGTTGCCCCCTTTGACTCTCTGCTGCAAAGTAACAAAACAGGCCATAGGTTAGACAAACACCAGACCTGATGCCGGGTGTAATCTTGAGTAAGTCACTTTTCTGGGCCTCAGTTTCTGCATCTATAAAAACCACACAACAGGACTAGAGTAATCCAGATTATCATTAAATCATCTAAAAACATAACTGTTTTCTCCAAACTGATTTAAAAGTTATCCAAGGTCTAATTCAATCCCTATCACATATGAGATATACCTGGGATAACCTATGTGTAAGCCTCATTTCTAAATTTTTGTTAATGAAATATATTTCAAATGCTACCATTTTATGAATAAGTAACAAGTCCCTCCTTTTCTGTTTATATCCCAGGATACCTGGAATAAAGATAACATGTCAGGCCTTCAATTGTTGAACTGGCATTCTCCAGTTTATCTCCTCTGATTTATAAAATTTCCATTCATGTTTAAATTAAGATATCTACATATCTACACATATCTGTACTTTTTAGTAAAAAAATGTCTTTTTCCCCTTTAAATTGTGGATATTGGGGCAAAAGAAATATTGTAAGCGCCCCCCCACCCCCCGTAATTTTTGTAAGAGTTTCTTTGAGCCAAACCGATGACATGCTGGGGAGATCTCAAATGATCTCCAGCAGCTGCTTTTTTTTAAGAGGGTGGTGTCACTGGCCCTCATATATGGGATCTGAACTGCGGCCGCTGGCATCCCAAGCCAACGCTTTAACCACTGGGGGGCCGGCCGAGTGGCGCGGTGGTTAAGCGCTGGCTTCGGAAGCTAGCGGCCCCGGTTCGGGTCCCACATGAGGGCCAGTGACACTGCCCTCAAAAAAAAAAAAAAAGATTTTATTGGGGAATTGGGGGAGGGAACAGCATTGGGGAACCGGGGAAGGGGAACAGATAAGTTGCTGTCCTTTTGTTCTTCAGTCTAGTTGTGGAGGACGTTGCTTCACTGGCCCATGTTGGTATTATCACTGCGTTCTTTCTGGGTGAGGCAGTTGCTCGCCAGCCATTGGACGGCTGCTCAAGGCAGCTAGTGGCAGCTCACACCAGCTGCTGGTCGCTCACCCTGGCTGCCGGCCACTCTAGTAGCTCACCGCAGCCCACTGCAGCAGGGACTGCAGCCTACGTCATCGCTGGCAACTCACGGCTGCCCAGCTCAAGGTCGAGCCATTGTTCACCATCTGGCCCGCATGTGAGATCCAAACCGGGGCCCTGCTGCTCAGAGCTGGCATCCCAAGCCAACTCTTAACCATGCACTGGCCCAGCAGCTGCCTTTTTTTAACAGAAGTAGATTTATTAGTACCTATTCCCCTTTAATATTTCTACTTCTTCAACTTAAAAAATTTACCTATTAGGGCTGGCCGAGTAACTCAGTTGGTTAAGAGCTCGCTCAAGAGTGTGAGCTGAGCTCTGAGCAACAGTAGTTCGATGCCCAGCCTGAGCTGAGCTGCCGCTAAGGTGCCAACAGGTGGCAGTATGGCTCAGCTTAAAAAAAAATTTACCTATTGATTCATTTTTACATAAAACCATATTTTGGGGTAATTCCTACAAAACTTTTTTTTCTATGCATATATTAAGATGCATACACATTTAGGGCCAGCTAAGTAGCGCGGTGGTTAAGAATTGGTTTGTGATGCCAGCGGCCTGGGTTCAGATCCCATATATGAGGGCCAGTGACACTGCCCTTAAAAAAAAAAAAAAAAAAAGAGTGCCTTAAAGATATTATAGGGCCGGCCGAGTGGCTCAGTTGGTTAAGAGCTCGCACAAGAGTGCGAGCTGAGCTCTGAGCAACAGCATTCAATGCCCAGCCCAAGGTAAGTTGCTAACAGGTGGCAGGAGGGATCAGCTTTAAAAAAAAAAAAGAAAAAAGATGCATACACACTCAAAAACACATAATTATTATCAAATTAAATGCACTGAATATACTATTGTATAACCTACTTTTTTCACTCAACAATTATAAACGTATTCTTGTGAACAGCCTATATTTAGGAAACAACGTTAGAACTGGCCTAAAGTCTGACTTTGCCAATATCATCTTTCCTATATGTCACAACCAATAAATTTAACTGATTTTACAAAGCCACCATAATTATTAAATCCTCTAAAATTGCTACCAAAAAAGTGGTACACTAAAGCTGGTTGGGGTGTGTGAGTTGCCTCTTTGCTCTCCTTCATTTCCCTATATGCCATCTATCTCATCTCCTGTTCAGTTAGATGATCTTTCCAGACGGCTGTATACGCACCTAAACAACAGGTCAGCTCACCTGAGAGGCATCCCAGTTTTATTATTATTTTTATATAGCTGAGCGAGCCTGCCACCTGTTGGCAGCTCAAGGACAACGCAGCTTGGGCTGGCATCGAACCGCTGTTGCTCAGAGCTCAGCTCGCACTCTCGAGCGAGCTCTTAACCAACTGAGCCACTCCGCTGGCCCACAGGCATCCCATTTTTAAAGGTGTTCAGGTGAGGCAGATAGGGAATGCAAAATACTTGTTAAAAAAAAATCCCTTATCCTACTTCCTTCTAAAATGCCTATACCCTCAAAGTAATTCTCATATAGCTCTCTACTTGAGGCTGGGGGTGGAGTATAGGAATTTCATTCTGTTTTAGCTCCTCCGGTTTCCTGGGCAGCACTGTCAGAACTGGGCAACAAATTGCTGGATGCAACAGTAGCGATTTACACATGGTAGCTAAGATAATGTGCAGCTTTCTCTGGAGAGAACCGCTAACTCTTCTGTGTATCTTCCTAATTTGAACCCAATGTTTAGGCATATCAATGTTAAATATCTGCCTAGTGGCGTCTATTTTCATAGACACAAGGAACCATGCACAGAAGTCAGAGGCAGCAAAGGTTCCCCCATTGTGCGAGAGAAGCGGGGGCTCTAAAGCCACAGAGGGGACCTACCTCCAGGGAGTGAGACACCGGACAGTGCACCTGATCCAAAGTAGAAGGGCTCAGTCCTTCTACTTCGCCATAATATTCATGTATCACCTCCTCAAATTTGGCATATTCTAAGACCACTAGTTCCGCCTTAGTCTCACGGCCCCGCCATAAGGCCAAATCTGTCTCATCTAGTGAGTCACTACTGCTCCTCTCTCCAACTGCATTCTGATTTCAGCCCACTTGTGCAGCTCATCAGGGCTACACCATATGTTAGTACCATGTAGGCAGAATGTGACTAATTTTTTTCTAAAACACTGTCAGACTTACTTTGAAAATTACCTTATAATCTTGATGTCTCTGAAAAATCATTTCTATAATACATAACCTTCTGGAAATGACTTTGTAATTACTTTTCTGACTGCTCAAAGGAGATTCTTTAGGATTTTCACTCCCATTTTCAGATAAGGGAACTAAAGTGAAAAGAATGAATTAAGTGACCCAGGTTCCACAACCAGCCAGTGAGACTTGTATTTTCTGGAGTCACAGCACACTATTTGGTAAAATAAGCCTATGTGTAAAATGCCCTTTTTTTTTTTTTGGTGGTGGGGGGGAGTTTTTAAAAATATTACCTTGCTTTAATTCTCTGAGGTAATTATTAAACGTTAGCTGTAACTTCTACTTGGAATTTAAAGGCTAATTCTGATGAGTAAATGGTCTCATGATATCCATCTGAACAATTTTTTTTTTATTTTTTAGAGGGCAATGTCACTGGCCCTCATATGTGGGATCCAAACCGGGGCCGCTGGCATCCCAAGCTAGCTCTCAACCACCACGCCACTCAGCCGGCCCTCCATCTGAATAGTTTTAAGAGTAAAGGACTGGGGCTGGCCAGGTGGCTTGTTGGTTAAGAGTTGGCTTGGGAGCACGAGTTCTGAGCAGCAAGGTCGCTGGTTCAGATCCCACATGGGCCAGTGACTCTGCGCCCTCTATAGCTAAGATGGTGAACAACAGCTCGACCTGGAGCTGGGCTGCAGAGAGACACTGGTGATGGCGTAGGCTGCAGTGGGCTGCCATTAGCTACCGTGAGCCACTGGCAGCCAGCGTGAGAGGCAGGCAGCCAGCATGAGCTGCCATGAGCAGCTGTCCAATGGCTGATGACCGATCTGTCTCAGCCCGGAAGAATGCAATGATCACAATACCAACATGGGCCAGTGAAGCAATGTCCTCCACAACTAGACTGAAGAACAAAAGGACAGCAACTTGTCTGTTCCCCTTCCTCGATTCCCCATTCCCCAACTCCGTTCCCTCCAATTCCTCAGTAAAATCTTTTTAAAAAAGTAATGGACTGAGTGGGCCATGGAACACAAACATTTTTCTAACTGGTAGAGATCATAAATGGGTAAAGCCAACGTTTGAAAATAAAACAGGGACTTGCAGATTCAACTACCATCACCCAATTCCTTTAATTAAAATAAAAAGAAGGTGCTGCTGCCAACTCTAGGTAACTTGCTTTTTCTCCAATAATATTGGTTGCTAGGTTTGATAATGATGCTTATCTTGAGGAGGTTTCTTTCTTTTTTAAAAGATTTTACTGCGGAATTGGGGGAGGGGAACAGCATTGGGGAAATTAGGGGAGGAGAACAGACAAGTTGCTGTCTTTTTGTTCTTCAGTCTAGTTGCGGAGGACATTGCTTCACTGGCCCATGTTGGTATCATCATTGAACTCTTCCCGGGTGAGGCAGTCGCTTGCTGGCTATTGGACGGCCGCTCACGGCAGCTGCCAGCCAGCCCCACTGCAGCCTACACCATCGCCAGCATCTCATGGCAGACCAGCTCCAGGCTGAGCTGTTCTTCACCATCTTAGCCACAGAGGGCGCAGCACCACTGGCCCTCATGTGGGATCCGAACTGGAGTCCTGCTGCTCAGAGCTGGCGTCACAATCCAACTCTAAAACAATGAGCCACTTGGCCGGCCCCTTGAGGTTTCTTAAATCTTCCATTTCAGGTCATTCTAGTAACTGTCTAGAGTGGCAGTTTGACTGCCATTGCACGGAGGCTTTTCTGATCATGAATAATATTCTTCAGTGGTAATATTACTTGCAACGTATAAAAGAGGATCTTAAGTATCTTACCAATATTGAAAACTACATATGCACTTTGAATCCAGCAATTCCGGTTCTAGAAATATAGCCTTCAAATAAACTTGTATCTGATGTACACAGAGTATGCCAACGGGCATTCACAAGAACATTGTTTATAATAGCAAAACCTGGACATATATATGCCCATCAGCTGGGTGCTGGTTAAATACATTATAAGAGAGAACACTCTGGAGCTAGTAAAGAGAATAAGGCAGTTCCAACCACTACTAAGGATTGATCAGGAGGATATATTTATATAATAAGAAAGGAACTACAAGGGCCGGTCGAGTGGCGCGGTGGTTAAGCGCTGGTTTGGGAAGCCAGCGGCGCTGGTTCGGGTAGCCAGCGGCGCTGGTTCGGGTCCCACATATGAGGGCCAGTGACACTGCCCTCAAAAAAAAGAAAAAAAGAAAGGACTACACATGGCTTACATTCAAACAGAATATCTCTGGAAGGATAAAGAAAAAACTACTAACAAGGTTGCAGATGTGGAATACTGGCTGAATTGTGTACATATGGATGTGTTACCTAGTCTACAGAAATTTTTTTCTTTAAAGAAAACTCCTGAAACTATGAGGGACAAAGTAAATTTCCAACTCATGCTCTATTCCCAAACAAATACTTTGTTTTTGTATTTTTTTCCTGCTTTGCCTGGAACTTTTATGTGGAAACAGCCACTGTCCAGGTGAACCAGACGTATACCACACGTGAGCTGGTATCTGTATGAGACCATTTGAAATTACCCCAGCAACTCAACTGACGTTCACACAGCTTGGACTGCAAACCTTACAACTGGTCTATTTTCAAAGTTTGGGGCTATTTTCAATTGCTCAGCTGTATATCTACGCGTACATTTTCTTCAATCAACCTTTCCTGACAGGCAGAGTGCACCATTAGCTGGATTCCAGTAAAGAAGGAGAGAGACATGATGAGATAATATGTCAAAATAAGTTCTATAAATACAGCTTTTGGCCTAATATCTCAAAAAAGGAATCAAAACAAATTCAAGCTTAAACAGAAAATCCCTACAGTCCTACAGTATCTTACTTGAAGGCTCTAGAGAACAGAAGAAGCTAGGGATCTGGAATCTTGTTTCTCACACTGTCTCTTGTCTCCCTTTCCCTAATCTCAGGGGGATGCTGAGATCAAATTGCAGGTATCTGGGCCGGCAGAGTGGCTCAGTTGGTTAAGAGATTGCTCAAGAGTGCGAGCTGAGCTCTAAGCAACAGCAGTTCGATGCCCAGCCCAGCCCGAGCTGAGCTGCCGCTGAGCTGCCAACCGGTGGAAGGATGGCTCAGCTAAAAACAAACAAAAACAAAACAAAACAAAACAAAACGGGGCTGGCCAAGTGGCACGGTGGTTAAGCGCTGGCTTGGGAAGCCAGCGCCCCGGTTCGGGCCCCACATATGAGGGCCAGTGACACTGCCCTCAAAAAGAAAAGCAGAAAAAAAAAAAAAAAAAACGAAACAAAAAATTGCAGGTATCATTGCAGGCCAGCGTCTCCTCACCTCTTCCTTTTTACCCCTTATATTACCCAACACATCAGTGTCCTTCTACTGAGCTCGCTTTGCCTCTTAGGCAGACATGCCCCATACATACAACATACATACACAGCACCTAGCATCTAACTTCCATCATCTCCAAAACCCTTACCTCAGCAGCCAAGAACCCTGCTTGTACCATCTGCCCCAACCTCACCCCGAGCACATGGGCACTCAAGCAGGAGGTTTCCATATGGCCTTTTCTCAGGAGGTTTATCCTGCTCTGTTTAAAAGCAGGAAACTTTATTCAATTTCTTTCTGTTCTTAATGTCATAATCCTACAAAACCAGAAGAGACTTCTATGGAGATACTTCCTGAGAGTTAGGTTGTGTGCCAGAAAGTAAAAAAATTATACCTCTGTTTCAGCCAATCAGAAAGTATTCTGGCATAGTTTGATTCATCCCAAAGGATGTGCAACCCCAGGGCAAATTCTAAATCTCTCTTTAATACTGTCACTTTTTTAAAAAGTTACTTCAATTATCATGCTTTCATCACTCTCAAACTATGCTCCTAAAAATGCTTCTCACATTTAAATACCCATTTATATGATCTCCATCACCTCCTTCAATTCACTCCTTTAAAAAAATCCTACTGTTTCACAAAATTAAACTTGTCAGTGCTTTGATTTCATTTAAACAAAAACAAGCTCTCTATAAAATGGGAGCTCTATCAATCAAAATCACATGTAGAGAACATCCACTTATTATAAACCCAGAAGTAGAGAGGGTACAAAAAAGGCCCAAACCCTGTCCTTAATGAGTTTATAGTCTTGTTCAGAAGCCATGACTTACACAGATACAGGGCAGCATATATCCCAGGGAAAGCATATATGGCAAGGGGCAATCTGCCATCAATGGGAGAGACAAGAACATCGCAGGAGAGCTGATCCTTATTTCCCTGTCTAAATCACTTTTGTGCTATTCAATCACACTGCCTAAGACAGAATAACATTTTGGTACCCTCCAATGAAATGACTCTGCCTACCAATAATTCTCCCATCATCATTTCTTTTGACCAGATCTCCCCTGTCTTGTTTACACTCACACAAATCAAAGTTAATGGATTAGGCAAAACTTGCCAGTCCTCTTTTCCCATGCTCCCCCGGTGAGGGCATCTCTTGAGGATGTGTAGTGAGGGAACAAGAGTTAGAGAAGCTAAAATTAATTTGGTTTTCAATATCTTCAATAAACAGTTTGGCATTAGCAGAGATAAACTAGTAATTTGGGGGGCATACTCCATGGATTTGCTATTTGCCTTGCAGCTCTTTATCATCAATAAATTACTTGACAGTGGCCTGCAAAAGTGACCTAAAATGAAACTGGGTTTTAGGCTGATTCATGATTCAATAATCTTAAATAATATTCGAATGTGTTAATAAAATAATAGACAAATATTCACTACAATACAGCCTCCACTCAGACTCTGGAGTTACACCACTGCGTTCTAATCCCAGTTTTACCCTTAACTAGCCAAGCAACTTTGGGTAAATTGTTTACCTTCTTCATACCAGTTTCCTCTTCTGGAAAATGGTTCTAGTAATAGTATCTACCTCATAGGGTGTTTGTTTGAATTAAAGGATTTACATATGCACAGCATTTAGAACAGTGCCTGGCACATAAACATGTTTCCATCTCATTATTATTCCAGGTTCTAAGGCTGGTGCCTATGGTGAGACAGGATGAGTCCCTAAAGTCTTATTCTTTGACAAGATGATTATTTCTCTTCAAAATGGCATACCTAAGATTACACAGAAATATTTCCTATTAGATCCTTCTAATAGGGTGGAGGGAAGAAGGCCACGACTGGCTGACAGACCTCCAACCTCCAACCAGGCTTCTTAGCTCCAGTGTAAATGGAACCTTCATTGTGAAGTGCGGAACTACTTGTTGTAAGAGTACTTATTTATTGATAATCATTTTCTTATTACCCTCATCATACCAAAAAGGATTTGAAGTATTTGAAATGCATATAATGAAAAAATACAAACTAATAAAAAAATACCAAGGAAATTGTAATTTTCTTCAAAAGAGCAAGAAGCAAAGAAAAGCTGGACTATCCTGCACTGAGGTTGTGCTGTAAAATCAAAGAGCGGCCACTGAGTTTAATCTCCAATGACAGCCCCTACAGAGGTGTACAGTGATTCATGGTATAAACGGGAAAAGAGTAGGATGGTAAAATGAGATGGGCACTAAGAGTTGCCAAGAAAGGAAAGGTGAAGCCTATTTAATGCCACACTTAACAGAATTTTAGAGAGTCATTAAGTATGCAGGATCTATGAGAGACTCAGTGCTGCACCCTAGGCCCTAAACAAACACATACAACAGACACCAACAATGGACAAGCAGCAGAACGGATTCCTAAGTGCTCAGAGTCAGAGTACATCAGCAAATGGTTGCTCGGAACCCTTCCACACAGCCACAGGAAGAAGCTGCCTCAGTGACTGTTTTTTTCTCTCCTCATAGGCCACACTCACAAATATGTGCACAGAACTGCCTCATCCCCACTCAGCTGACAAGTTCTATTCCCAACTCTGTATGCTTATGACTCATGGGGTGGGGGAGGGGGATAAAAGGAAAGTGTAAAACAAAGAAATAAACTTGAATTTAGACTGCAGTTGATCAAGAGTGAGGGATTCATTTTTCTCTAATCAGAAGATCTCATACCAAATGAAGATATCCTTTAAAAATGTAGTTAACAAACCCAATACTGTTTGGAAATAGCATGAAATCTGTCTACATGTCATGTCCCCTACTATTCCTTAAATAGACATGACACCAAAACACACTGCGAGCCCTCTAAGGCTAAACTTTACAAAGCCTCTGAATCAGCGCGAACACAGCTCTGGTCTCTGCACAGCCCAAAGCCAATGGGGCCTTTCTCCACAGTTCCTTTCCCAGCAAACAGCCAGGCTAAGGGGCTGGGCCCCTACCGCACCCGTCTTTCAAAAAGATGTCTACAAAACCACTTCCTAAGGGAGTAGAGGTGTCTCAGCGTTTTTACTCAAATTTATATCAGCAAATCCGTGTACCAGGAAAGGGATTCATTTCCACACCTAAGAACTGATCTTTGTGACCAGTAAAAAACAAAAGGAAAAAGACACTAATAAGTTTCTAAGAGACCCCCCCAAGACCATTTCTGATACTATATTTACCAGTTTGGCATCCTTTCTCTAGAACTTATTTTGTTAAATAATATAAATCTTGCCTCCTCACCCCATCGCGGAGACTCTAAAACATTCTCTGCAATTCATAACTGACAAAGTGAAAAAGGGAAACTCTTTAACTTGAAAACCTGAGTCCTCTACAGAAATGTACACAGACAGGTGGAGCCACGTGAGGACAGAGCCCCGAGCAGCCCAGAGCCAGTATGGGTGCACGGGGCAGCCACACGGCCTAGCTAGTGGGCTGCTCCTGCTGTTGCTGAACAAATATAGAAAGCTGAAAACAGCAGCTACAGCAGACAGACTCTGCTCAGCGAGGGAGGAGCAGGGCCTGAACAGCTTTACCCATACATGGTTGCTGAAAGGGGGCCGTTAGTGAAAGCCCAATCATCTCACACACATGCACTCTGTTCACATGCTCCAGACAAAAACCAGAAACACACAGGCTGGTGCTTGAAGAACGGTTTGAGAGATTCCATTTCAGTCAAGGGAGATTCCATTTCAGTCAAGGAACTTCCCAATGATTTCAGTCCTTTACAGCAAGAATCCCTCGGCCACGGGAAGCAGAAAAGACACTGTAAAAACTTTACTATGTCAGATTCTAGGCAGATCAGTAGTAGCCATTAGGCTAAACTTATTTAAATTGTGGAATTTAACACACACATGAACTTATTCCCCATCTGTGTGAATGGTCCTAACTTTTACTGGCCCTTTGCTGTTTTCAGAATGAAGGTCTCAGGGCCGGCCAAGTGGCGTGGTGGTTAAACGCTGGCTTGGGAAGCCAGCGGCCCTGGTTCAGTCCCACATATGAGGGCCAGTAACACTGCCCTCAAAAAAACAACAACAACAAAAAACAGAATGAAGGTCTCATTCTGTCAGACTGCATTTTGGGGTCTCTTATTTTTTCTGGTTGGTACAAGACTTTTAAAATTCTGATATAATATTTTACAAGTATTTCCCAGAATGCTGGCTTATATAATCAAAAGCCAAATATTTATATTCCAAAAATTACTTTGCTTAGAACAATTCATTCAGATTCATCTCAATGTGCAATATATGAAAACCTTAATTTCTGAGCAGAGTGGACTCTCTCCAAGATGAGACATGCACGGCCGACTAGCTTAAATGATTCTGTGCTTAGCTCTTAAGTAATCAAGTCCTTACTGCACACTGTCTATACATTTATTCAGTATTGTACAGCCTGTGAAACAAACATAAGCCATACCATCACTGACCTCCAACATTTATAATCTAGTTCTTGGATAAAATGAACATGAGATTATAAACGCTGATGGTATACGACGAGAGCTCAAGTGTGGGGGTACTAACTATAAACACTATGCAGGGCCGGCCGAGTGGCTCAGTTGGTAAGAGCTTGACCTCTGGGCAGCGGTTTGATTCTCACACGGGCCAGTGATGCTGTTCCCTCTACAACTAAGACTGTGCACAACTGCTCAACCTGGAGCTGGGCTGCTGTGGGTGGCTGGTGACGGTGTAGGCTGCAGTGGGGCTGCCGTGTGCTTTCGTGAGCTGCCATGAGCCGCCGTCAGCTGGCATCCAATGGCTGGCAACGGATCTGCCCTGCCTCACCCGGGAAGAGCGCAATGATGATACCAACATGGGCCAGTGAAGAGAGTCCTCCACAACTAGACTGAAGAACAAAAGGAAACAAACTTGGTTGTTCCCCTCCCCCAATAAAATCTTTTTTTAAAAAAAAACAAAAAAGGGCCGGCCGAGTGGCGTGATGGTTAAGCGCTGGCTTGGGAAGCCAGCGGCCCCGGTTCGGTCCCACATAAGAGGGCCAGTGACACTGCCCACAAAAAAAAAAAAAAAAAAAAACACTATGCAAATTAAGAGGGAGAGGCTGGGGACAGGCAGGCCTAGGCCTTCCAGGGGGTCCCCCCCAGCCAGCACTCTCACTAAGGGCACCAGCAGTTAGCTTAAATGTGAGGAGGATACAGAGTTTGGATTACATAATTTCTAAGGTCCCTCCATTCCTGAAATTCCTTAAATCTGTCATTTGAAAATGTAAAGTAGGGGGCTGGCCGAGTGGCCGGTGGTTAAGCGCTGGCTTGGGAAGCCAGCAGCCCTGGTTTGGGTCCCACATATGAGGGCCAGTGACACTGCCCTCCAAAAAAGAAAAAAAGTAAAGTCATTTAAGTTAAAATGTTTCACAATTGTATGAAATTAATACCACACGGTTTATGGAAACAAAATTATAGTTTTTGCTCACTGCAGAAAAAAGTATATTCTAAAGAAAGATAAAAATGAACTCTGACCATAACTCAGCATCCACTCTAACACCTCTCATAACACTTGCAGGAAAATATTCTTCCATCTCAGGAATCTCTGCCTAGCCTTTTCAGGAAATTTTACACCACCATTAAAAGGAAAACAAACATACCTGCCACAAGGAAACAAAATGGTGGGACTAAAAAGTGTTGGCGCTGATCTACTCTGAGATCCTGGATTACAAACCACGGCTAAGTCATCAGCCATGAAGGGGAGCTCCAGAGAAAGGAGCACTTGCTCAGCACTTTCCATCACTGACCCCGTCAGGTGTATGTGTGCACAGTCCCGAGCTTACGGGACACATATACACAAATATACTAGGCAGCTCCTTAACAACAGACTTTCCCTGAAACTGCAAAGAAAATCACTCAAATTCTTAAGATATCAGTGGTCCACCATTATTACTTTAATACATTTTATCAGCAAATTAAACATCTGAAGTTTTCTCTTGACCCCTTGTAGGTGATGCAGTAGTAAGAAAGGATGCTTAATGAAAGCAACTTGACCTTTCAATCCTACTACCTAGATCTCCTAGTGCAGGGAGAGCCCTGTCCACAATGTCTGCCATACTGCAGGGTTCCTACAGCGGAGACACTTTCATGTCCCACAAAACACAGGCATGCAAGTGTTCAATATTTATTAAAAACCTCTGAACTGTGTATGGTGGGTTATATATTTAATTTTTCTGAGCAGCACTGTTATAGCGACTTTGATTTCCCAAAGACTAATTTACTGTGAATTGATATGCTACCTTTTTGGGTAAGATCACAGTGTTAATAACCTGTTATGTACTTTATTAGGATTACTTACATGAAGGCAACTAAGTAAAAATAAAAGAACACAGTGTAAAATACAATTGTATAAATCAAGGCTGATTACACCAAGTATAACCTCAAAATCAAAACAGCTATAAACACAAAGCAGAGCCTTTGACAAGTTAAGTCTCCTCTCTGGACCTGTTTCCTCAAGTGAAAAATGGCACTGGACCAGATCAGGCATTTCATGGATTCCAAAAACTCCCTTACGTTATGTGTTAAAATTTACATTTTATGTAAATTAGATTTATGTACTTATTATAATTTATAGGGAAGTGGGTCCATAGCTTTTTACCAGATTTTCAAAGGGGGTCCATAAGCCAAAACAGGTTTAAGAACCCAAGACTAAATAAACAATCTACAGCTTGTTCCCTCGCTAACATCCTCTTATGCCTCTAGTCCAAAAAGAAGGGACTCTTCATGACTAAACCCATTCAAGAATGAACAAGTTACCCTGGCCAAGAAGTTATTCAAAATAATGTACTCCAATTCAAACTAAACCTGAATTGTTTTTAGATGACAGACTAACTTCACAATGCTTTTTTAAAAGTTTCCAAGCAAATTTTACCACTACAGCTCATCTCAGCGGGCTTACATGAGAGAAGAATTCCTTAGGTGTGCTTAGGGATACCCCACTGGATAGCTCCTTTCTTACCAGGTGCACTTTTTAAGAAAGGGAAAGCTTTCAGTTTCCTACTTCTAATCTTATCCAGTAGCAAAGAGAGTAACAGGAGACAGGTACAAGGTACAGAGGGAAAAAACTAGAGCATGAAAGACTGGAATGAAGGGGACTAATAACAGGCAAACAAAGAAGCTACCCACCCTGTTAGCAAGAGGAAGTATAGGAGAATGGCCACTGCCTAATACCTCAATTTTTAAAAAGTATACTAGATAAAAGAAAAAACTAGCTTCACTCTTAAGACAATAAAAGAAAACAAAACATGTCTGTTACTGAACCATTTAAGCCTAAAATTTTTAGGTTCTCATGGCAACCTAAGTCATCACACTGCACATACTGTATATAAAGCACATATTTAGAGGCTTAACTAGTAAGCTCAAAATGTGACATATGTGCAATGTGGGCGACAACATTATTCTGGGAACTTTAACTTTAAAAATCTTCCAACTTTTATTTTGCAGCCCCAAAGATGATGTAATAGAGTCAACTATGCAGAAGGTGCAAGCTCAAGGAAGAAGAGATACAAAGAACATAAATAGAAGCAAAGAGATGCAAGACAAGAAAATTCAGGCTATCAGCAAGTTTTTTTTGGTTTTTTTTTTGAGGGCAGTGTCACTGGCCCTCATATGTGGGACCGAACCGGGGCCCGCTGGCTTCCAAGGCCAGTGCTTAACCACCACGCCACTCGGCCGGCCCTATCAGCAAGTTTTTGAACATGGCTCTCCCCCACTGTGAATCAACTTGTAAATGGAGGCTTAAAAAACAAGACTGCTAAGTGGCGTGGTGGTTAAGCGCTAGCTTCGGAAGCCAGTGGCCCCAGTTCGGTCCCACATGAGGGCCAGTGAGACTGCCCTCAAACAAATAAAATAAATAAATAAAAAACAAGACTGCTAGCGAGGACATGCATCAAGATAGCACTGGCAACAAACACTCTTTAATGTGGGCCCAGTCAAAGAGGGCATGGTCACAGATCAGGCCGTTTAGTAAATGTGGCACTAACTGCAAGGCAGTCCTGGACAGAGTTGGTGTTTTCTTGCTCTTTTTTCTAGGAATTCATGGAATGTGGCTGTTTAGAATCAAGACGCAATTACAGAGCCAAAAGAATGGCTGTGGGTCATGGGAGTTCAGAGGGGGACCTGACTTTAAGAAAAGGGAAAATATTAAAAAGGAGATGGCAGTCTTTATGTCACATCACGTCTCACTAGGGAACCAAATAAAGATGTAACATCCAGGTTTGCCTCACACATGGTGAGCTATTTACATATATTATATGTGTAACCCATGGGGGCATACCTCCACCTACCTGCCCATAGGAACTCCCAATGATCCACGTTTTTTTTTTTTGTTTTTTTTTTTAAGCTGAGCCATCCTGCTACCTGTTGGCAGCTCAGTGGCTGCTCAGCTCGGGCATCGAACTGCTGTTGCTCAGAGCTCGCACTCTTGAGAGAGCTTTTAACCAACTGAGCCACTCGGCCGGCCCCCATGCATTTTTTTTCTTTTTTTAATTTTTTTAATTTTTTATTTTTTCGAGGGCAGTGTCACTGGCCCTCACATGTGGGACCCGAACAGGGGCCGCTGGCTTCCCAAGCCAGTGCCTAACCATTGCACCACTCGGCCGCTCCCCACCCCATACATTTCTTTTAAAAGACTTCAAGATACTCTATGAATGCTACCTGCCTTAAAGTCACATTTCCATCTCCTTCTGTCAGGGTTACATCACTCCTACTTGCCAATAAGAACACAGGTAAACAGTTTAGGTAGGGTACACAGAGAGTATCTCATCAGGGTGGTTAACTGATATGCCTATTTTCCTAAAACTCTCAAAGGTAAGAACTTCTAGAATGAGACACTCAATTTACATTAATAGTTAAAAATTATACTGCCATATGAAACAGAATAGTTACAAAAATAAATTATTTCATTACTGTTATGAGACGGCCTCAATAAGCAAGCAAAGCACAGGAAAACAGCACAGCATTTCCAGTGCGGACTGGTAGCCTAGCCCCATCCTGCCACTTGATAGCTGGTGCCACTGAGGTTCCTAACCCCAAGTGTCCTTGTCTACAAGGTTGCAAGGATGCAACCACATCTCTCTCCACCCTCCCTCCTTCTCTGCAGGTCTGTCTCTGTCTGACTCCCCCACCCCCACCTCCACCACCATGAAGCCTAACAGCTAGTTTCTTTCATTACACTGTAACTTGGCATACTTTCTTATCAAGGAAAACTTTGTACAATGAACTTTTATGCAAAAATTCACTGGTCAAATTAAGAACCAGAATAGCAACTAAATACTAAATATATTTTAGAGTAAATGATGGAAAAGGGCACTGGGATGAAGCTAGGATGAGAGATTTCTTTCAGAGCCAGGCCACACCTGCTAATGACTAAAATATTTGATTACCTTAATTACCTTGGCTGCATATCAAGGAGTGCTGGTGGTCATGAAGTTCCAGAATATTAAAAACTCAGCCACATTTTCATTATAGCATTCTCTACTGTGTTGAAGTCAAGACAACAAGACTGCCAATAGCATTTTCATTTTCTGGTAAGACCAAGAGAAAAATTAATATTGGAGCCAAATTCTCCATTTCTAGGTATGGCAAATTCTTCCAAAAAAAAAAAAATCTGTGATTTTAAGAAACTGAAAACATTTCTGTTTCTCTTATTAGAAAATAGGTACTTGTGCTATGCTTAAAAGGTATAAAAATCTGGGCCGGGGCTGGCCGAATGGCATGGTGGTTAAGCGCTGGCTTGGGAAGCCAGTGGCCCCGGTTTGGGTCCCACATGTGAGGGCCAGTGACACTGCCCTCAAAAAAAACAAAACAAAACAGGGCCGGCAGAGTGGCATGGTGGTTAAGCGCTGGCTTGGGATGCCAGCGGCCCTGGTTCGGATCCCACATATGAGGGCCAGTGACTGCCCTCAAAACAAAACAAAACAAAACAAAAACCCACAAAACAAAACAAAAGGTATAAAAAAACCCCTCAGGCTAATAATCTCAAATGTTTACCTATCACTACCTTTCAAGCAGTTCTAAAAGAGGAAAAAGTAAATGAAAAGCTGAAGCGCTTACTGACAAAGCTGTTAAATGACGGGCACAGAGTGACCATGACATCCCTAACAATATGACCTACAAAGATGCCTTTTTTGGTGTATGTAATTAGTAATTACCAAAACAATGTTGGTTTTGAACCCCAACTCACTTCTGTGTAAATGAACCTACTCTAAACAATGACAAAAGCATTCACAAATGCACCACAAAAAATACAAAACAAATCGCCTATCTGGCTTTTGATTGTGCCTTTTAAAATATTTTCAGAGGGCCCACCGAGTGGTGCGGTGGTTAAACGCTGGCCTGGGAAGCCAGCAGCCCTGGTTGCGTCCCACATATGAGGGCCAGTGACACTGCCCTCCAAAAAAAATAATAATAAATTTTCAGGACTCTTTCGATACTCTTTAGCTTACAATCACCTCATCTTATTAAGCACATTTATAAAGTACCGTAAGCTGAACATAGCATTTAGCATCACTTCCCTCCCACCTGTTAAAGAGCTAGCTTACTCCAAATATGGCATTATCTTTTCAAAGTTCTAGGTTAGGTATGACATAATTCTTTGAGAAGCATGAGTTAAATGGAGATAAACATGCTAATGAAAACATTCAGCTCTGATTTTCAAGTGCTGTTTTACAAGGGAAGGAAAACAAAGTGTATAGCTTTAAAATAGGAAACCCGGGCCAGCCGAGTGGTGCGGTGGTTAAGCGCTGGTTTGGGAAGCCAGCGGCCCCGGTTCGGGTCCCACATATGAGGGCCAGTGACACTGCCCTCAAAAAAAAAAATAAATAAAATAAAATAGGAAACCCATTTAAAACTATCTTCTCTTTTAACTTAGGCTGTGGGTTTTTGCTAACTAGACAGTTACCCTCCACCTGAGGGAAGAGGCAGAGGCTGCCTATCCATTATGGTGTAGAAGAGTTTCTTCCCTGGGTAGAAAGTTTCCCTTGCATGACCTCTAAGGTCCTTCCCAAACCTCAGAAACAGATTTCATTTACAAAAAGTGGAGGCAACAGAACAGTATACTGGAAAATTAGAAGGCCTGGGCTGGAATCCTGCCTCTGCTTCTATGTGAACTTAAGTAAGACGTTTCACTTCCCTCATTTTTGAAATGAAAGGATCAGAAAAGAAAAATCTCTGAAGATTCTAACACTCTAAGCCTATGGCTTCCTCCCTATGCCTGCCATGGCCACCCACCACCTTCCCACTGCTGCACCTTACCACAATTAGGCAGCTTTTTAAAGCATCTAATTAATGGAACACAGAAATTAAAACCTTTAACATTCTATTTCTGGTCCGTTGCAAATGTGCAACAGCATTTGATCAAGGCCTAGTTAGTTAATGCCACACAGTTCTTGATATACTGGCTTTTCTTTGAACCTCGGTGACAGTTACACAGTGACAAGTTGTAAGCAAAGAGTTTGTTACCATGGGGACCCACTAGGATTCCTGGGGGTGGATCCAGCAGGTTTTTTTTTTTTTACCTTTTTTGGTCAAAGCATGTTTTTTGATGTTCTGGATCTGGTAATTCAAAAAGCCTGATCTGATTTTTCTTCAGGAAGCTGCCTTCAAGAAATATTACTATGTGGTATACAGTTCTGAAGAAATATTAAACTGTTTTAGTGACTCTCTCTTGCAAAGCATTAAATATATTCCAGTCTTAATCTTTTCCCTCCCTATTCATAAAAATAATTCAATACAAACTCAATGAAGTTTCAGTGACCTATGTATCCTGTCATTTCTTTCCAGATCACCATATTGCATAAATTTTATTATTTAGTATTTTTCCTATCAAGACTGCAAAGTTCGGGGGCCGGCCAAGTGGCTCAGGTGGTTAAATGTTGGCTTAAGAGCGCAAGCTCTGAGCAACAGGGCTGCCGGTTCGATTCCCACATGGGCCAGTGACACTGTGCCCAAGCTGAGCTGCCACTGAGCTGCCAACAGGTGGCAGGAAGGCTCAGCTGGTGTAACAAGATTGCCTGTTCGATGGTGGGCTATGCCCACCCGCAACTAAGATTGAACACAGCACCTTAAGCTTAGAGGCCACAAGCTGCCAACAGGAAGCCAGATGGTTACTGGCGCCCTCCACAACAAAGACTGAAGAACAACAACCTGGCAGGTCCCTTCCCCAATTCCCCCACTATTCTCCTCCCCCAATTCCCCAATAAAAAAATCTTAAAAAAAAAAAAAAAGACTGCAAAGTTCTCCAAAGCAAGTCTCTACTCAAGAAATTTCTGCTTCCCTACACATTAGAAATATATCACACACACAAAATATAACAAAACTGATGATAAATCAAACTGATTAAATGAGAACAGAAAAGTGTAAGTTTAAATTCCAAGTCTGCTCCAAAGTTGCTGTATGTGAACAAAGGGGATCTAACTCAGGGAGACAAAGTGCCACTCCCAGCTAAATGTGGGCTGCCACTCAGCTCCCCAGAGACACCTTCTGTTAGAAGATACCTCAGAAAACAGATCATTTACAAGTCTGATCAGTGGATCTGGTTTGTTCAGAGAAGTGGAGCAGTCAGAATTCAAAAGAAAACATTTTTCTAAGTTGTACACTTCTTGGAACACAGTGAAGTTATTTCTCTAGGTCTTAGCCTAAAGCAAAGTTACACCAGACAAATGAACATTAATAAATAAAAATAGTACTTGATTTCACAGTAATAATCTAGAATTTCAGCTATTCTAGGCGTGCTCCACAAAAACTCGAGAGCTAGAAAATGGTACCTGGAACAAAAAAGAAGTGATTCTGGGCTCAAAGTGTTTCCTTGATCTCAAACTCATAATCATTGAAAATTCTAAATATAAATACCACTAAAATAAAATGTGGTTAAATTCATAACCATATTATGAAAGTAAAACAAATTACAAATTCACAAGCCTAGAGAAAAAAATGATCTAAGAAGATAGGGTATACCATCAGCTAAAGGCAGGCAACAGGTATCAAGACATTCCATAGAAATACTGTATTTGGTTTTGATATATTTACTCACCTAACCTTTTCTGTAACAGACTCCAAAGGGTTATTTTATTTTTTTTAGCTGAGCCATCCTGCCACCTGTTGAAAGCTCAGTGGCAGCTCAGCTCAGGCCGGGCATTGAACTGCTGTTGCTCAAAGCTTGCACTCTTGAGCAAGCTCTTAACTGAGCCACTCAGCCGGCCATTGAAAAAGGTTATTTTTGAATAGTTTCCCAATCCCATTGCAACAATCTATAACCCAAATTAGTTCAATAAAGAAGTTTGCAAGCTCTTTTTTATTGTACTTGTAAATGTATCCAGAGGCTATTAAACAGAAACAGCATATGATAAAAACAATAAATATATAATAAACATGGTGTCTTTCCGTGATTATTTCCCATAAACTTGAAAGGGGAAGTATGAAGGACAAGCCCAGAGGACAGTTTTGCCACACTACTTTAACATCAGAGCATCTAAACACAAAAAGGAGAGACTCAGGCCACAGGACATGAGAGGGGGCAAACTCCTGGGTGCTTTATTCATTTTCACTACTGGTTTACAATTCCCTTGATTTTATTTTTAAATGCATGTCTTGGCCCAGAAAAGCAAAAGAGCATAGGCTGCCAGCAGTATCAAATTCCCCTTTTCTTCTTCTTTGGAGCTACAGAAAACAGAGCCAGAAATAAGGGTTGTCGAGGAGCCTTCTGACTTCGTCCAAGCAATATACAATATGAGGTTTCAAGATCACAGAGCTACACACAGGCTTTTACAGTACAAACCTTAGACAACTTAATGTCTTTCAATGGAAAGCTGCTTACTCCCCGCCCCAAAAACTCCTTGGAGCTTTAAAGTACTTTGATTATCTTCAAAAGGCAATGATTTGAACAAACAAAAAATTCACAGAATTTCTGTTTTAAACATTTTCTTTCTTCCTAATCCTAGTCCTTAAAACATAAAATTAAAGTGTCATTATACCAGACATGGGCTATTCAACAAATATTTATTGAGTATCTACTTTGTGCAAGGCCCTGATACAAGTAATCAAAATGGACTGTACAACTTCTATGTACAGCACTTGGTTCAATACTATACACACTCTAGGAAGGCAGCACATAAGTTTAGGTATATCTCCACAACTTGGCCTCCAATGCCAAATAATGTCTTCCAGCTTTTTCTACCCTTCCCTCCTGGTTGTGTACAAATCCACATTTCAAAGCTGGCTCTTGTCTCTTTTTAATTCTTGTTCATTTATATTATAGGGAAATTTTACGTTTTTCTGGAATAAAGTCTTTCAGAAACCAAATGATCACAAGAAGAAAAAACATCAAATTAGAAGCATTAAACTGTCTTTTTCAGAGCTTCCCTCTCTCCCTCATTAACATTTTTCAAAGAGAAAAACTCCACTGTGATGCTCCTATTACAGATCATTCATGAAGTTACTAACTGAGCAGAGGCCAGACAGACTCCATCAACTGGGCACACAGCCACTCACCATTACCCTTTGTTGAAAGTCTCAACTGCTATTCAACCCACATTATTGTGTTCCACTCAAGTCCATCAACCTTTTTTTTTTTTTTTAAAGAGGAAACAATCAGGAAACTAAAACAAATGTGTTACTTAACTAGAAAAGAAAGGACCTAATCCATATGCCTCACACACACACAAAAAACGTTTAAAAGCAATGTCTTACTTTAAGTGTCCTATCTGAAACAGTATTTTATTACCTGTCTTATATGCCTCAAAGAACTGGTTATAACACGGTGATGATGGAAGAAGAACTGACCCTGGGTGGTGAACACACAATGGGATATACAGGTGATTACAGAATTGTACACTTGAAACCTATAGAACTTGACTAACCAATGTCACCCCAACAAACTTTAATTAAAAAAACTGGTTATAGGGCAGGCCGAGTGGCACGGTGGTTAAGTGCTGGCTTGGGAAGCCAGCGGCCCTGATTCAGGTCCCGCATATGAGGGCCAGTGACACTGCCCTAAAAAAAAACAAGAAAAAACAAAACAAAACTGGTTATGAACAAATAGTCATTAAAACTTGTAAAACCAAAACTTCAACCTCGATCTGACAAAGCACCAGAGAGAAGCACTCTATACACCAAAAGCAACAACACAGGTGTGTCTCTACACTACAGACTGAAGAGCCACCAGGGTCGCCAAACTTTTGAGACAGAAGAGCCACCAGGGTCAGCAAACTGCAGCTCCAGAGCCACAGGCTCTGAAATAAAATTGAAAATGAAAATAAAATTATCATAGTTTCATTTTATAAAACTTTTTTTTTTAAAGATTTTTTTGGTTGGAGAACTGGGGAAGGGGAACAGACAAGTTGCTGTCTTCTTGTTCTTCAGTCTAGTTGCTTCACTGGCCTATGTTAGTATCGTCATTGCGCTCTTCCTGGATGAGGCAGATGGGTCACTGGCCTCTGGATGGTCGCTCACCGTGGCTATTGCAGCTCACGCTGGCTGGCGGCCACTCACTGTAGCCTATGGCAGCCCACTGCAGCAGGGGCTGCAGCCCACACCATCTTCGGGGCTCGCACAGCCCAGCTCCAGGTGGAGCTGTTGTTAGCTGTAGAGGGCAGTGTCACTGGCTCTCATATGTGGGATCCGAACCGGGGCTGCAGGCATCCCAAACCAGCTCTTAACCACCGCGCCACTCGGCCGGCCCTGATTTATAAAACTTTTAAAGGGTATTATTCACATAATGGTGATTATGTAAAAATATATTTATGGCTCTCGAATAATTTTTAAATTGTTGCGAAGGACAGGACTAGCTCTTCCAGGGGTTGGCAAACTTTTGAGACAGAAAGTACCCAAAGAGCCGCATGTGGCTTGCGAGCCGCAGTTTGTGGACCCCTGTGAAGAGCCAAGCAGCCTAAGCCTGGGGATGGGGAGACAGTTGGGAGGGAAATGGGTAATCTTCCAAAGAGCCATGATCCTAGGCCTGCCTGCTCTAAAATTCAAATGAATTTAAAATGTTAGGCAGAGCTCTGTACTGTCTTATGCAAAGCTCTCGGTTGTAATTAAGAAAAACCTCCTCCAAATTAACAAGCAAAGAAGTGAAATTGAAAGGATACTGGAGTATCTCAAGGAACCCAAAGATAGAAAGTACAGCAGGGCCACAATTAGAAAGCCTTTATACACCCAGGTTTCTACTTTGCAAGTGGACCGCTGCTTGTCTCTCCAAAGTTGCATTTCTCATCTATACATCTTTCTGGACGAATCTACTTAATTCTCCCTCCCTGCAGACAGGTCTTCACTGCTTCCACATGTATGAACCTGAACATGGCTGCACCCCAGCATCTGAGTCTGTGTGTTTCAAGTTCTCTCTAAATTCAGGTGATGTTTGTCCCCTAAAGACCTGCATCTCAATTCCAATCTCAAAGTCCTGGGAGAAACTGATTTACCCAGGTCCAATAAGCTATTACAAGAAGGGTTAGGTCACAGAATCTGCTTAGGGTAAACTAATTATACCCACATCTTTTTTTTTTTTTTGAGGGCAGTGTCACTGACCCTCATATGTGGGACCCGAACCGGGGCCACTGGCTTTCAAAGCCAGCGCTTAACCACCGCGCCACTCGGCCGGCCCCTATACCCATAACTTTTAAGGAGTCAGGCACACAGTCTGACTCCTCAAAAGATATGCAATACACTAAGCAATAAAGCAGTCTCCAACCTCAAAATCTTGCTGAAATGAAAAATATATTATTAACAAAATACTAAATAACATCCTATGATACAGTATTGGAATGGATGGACAAGAAAAGCTTCATGAGAAAGGTTAGCTGTGCACTAAATGACAAAAGGAAATTGAACCATGAGCAAGGGAGCACTGAAGAACTCAACATGTAATGCCTGCTCCTGCTGCTCTAGCATCTAAAAAATATGAACCTAAGGAATAAATAATCTTTTAGCACATAAACAGCCTCTACTGAAATATCCCTGTTGAAAAAGCCTGCGATAAGGCTTAAAATGACTATATAACCATAAAGCAGTAATGCTTCAATGTGTGATAATAACCAGCTAGCTGATGAATGTCAGTTATACATTTTCAAGTTGCTTGTCACCACCATCCTGACTTCCTTTTACTCCCCAGACTGCCTAAGACTCTTGCTCAGACAGCATTCAGAATCAAGCAGGCAGCCAACAGGACAACACAGGTGTTTCTCACTGGGAATATCCCACCCAGCCTAGTATGGTATGTTGGCAGCATCATGCAGACAGAATTCAGGCAGGAGAGAAACACTAGCCAAGCACTGTGATGTGAGTGTGGGGGGAAGGGATCAGAGCATAGAGAGGACCATTTCCCACACAAAAGCTACAAACAAAAAGAATCTAGAATCTGTACAGAAACTAGCAAAAACTTAACAGATGTCCAAATAATATTGGGTTAAAGATAGTCTATGCACAGTAGACTATTAGTTACCCCCACATTATCACCAAAATATCACACATTCCCACACTCTCTGCAAGAGCTTGCTTCAATCTCACAGGAAACAAAACGGTAAAAGAACAATGAGAAAGTGGCGACAGTTTCTAATTGAGGGATTCTTTTTGCTGAAGAGTAGCAATGTTATGTAAATGAGAACTACTGGCCTTCCAAAATTAAAAAGTGTAACATTATAAAATTAAAGAGCTTTGGAACCCAAAAAATTCATTTTGTAGAATCCCCAAACTAAAGACATTTCCCAATTCAAAAGTAAAGTTTCAAGGAGTTTCAATATGGGGATAGTGATATTCAACTCCATCTTGTCAAAGCTGAACAAGGCTGTAAAAAGAAGAGCTGGCAGTAGTCCCCAGAGGTCAGAAAGTCAGCAAATAGCTTTCTAAAGCCACACTCTGCACCTATGAACACATCCCAGTGGCACATTAAAATCAATTACGTGACATGCAGCCTCTAAACTCACCATTCCTTTCTGTATTTGCTACCATATTTTCTAAGTAGAGGAAAAGAAGAATTAGTATTACAATCCAAAAAGCTGTTCTGAAAATGAATCCATTTCCTGTAAACTGGGCAAAAGGTCAGCTGATTGAATGTCACATCAGAACTTCACAAAGCTCTGAGTTAAATTGCTTTAAATCATTTAAGATGCTGAAATATCTTATATTCAGTCTCCTCCCCTTTTTCATCCCTTGAGAAAAAAGTCTCTCTCTCTTTTTTTTTTTTGAGGGCAGTGTCCCTGGCCCTCTTATGTGGGACCGAACCAGGGCCGCTGGCTTCCCAAGCCAGCGCTTAACCAATGCGCCACTCGGCTGGCCCAAAAGTCTATTTTAATGTAACTTTTCATATTTATGAAATTCTTGTTCTCTGTATAAAAACTTAAGAAACAATAGTAAATATGAAAAAGGAAAAAAGAAAAACACCCATGTCCCAATGCTCAGAGAAAATTTTGGTATTTATCCTTCTAGCCAGTGAGATAAAGTTTTTAGGAGAATTAAAGATTTCCTTAATGGAAAGAATATATTAAATCAATATGGAATTTATGATGGATATAAAGCATACTTGGAAAATTTTACAGGTCTGGAACTCAAAGAAGTTTAAAATAAACAAATATATGCTCATGGCCTCCACAGCATAACAAAGGTTAAAAAATAACTATAGAGGGCCGGCCGAGTGGCTCAGTTGGTTAAGAGTTGACTTAGAGCCCGTGCTCTGAGCAACAAGGGCCACAGGTTTGATTCCCACATGGGCCAGTGAATGCTGCGCCCGAGCCCGAGTTGTCACTGAGCTGCCAACAGGTGGCAGGATGGCTCAGCTGGTAAAACAACAAGATTGCCTGTTTGATGGGGGCTATGCCCACCCGCAACTAAGACTGAACTCAGTACCTTCAGCTGAGCTGCTGCCTGGATGGCTCAGTGGACAGAGCGTGCACTCTTGTTACTTTTTTTGAGGACAGTGTCCCTGGCCCTCATAAGTGGGACCCGAACCGGGGCCGCTGGCTTCACAAGCCGGCACTTAACCGCCGCGCCACTGGGATGGCCAGAACGTGCAATCTTAACAACAAGGCTGCTGGATTCAACTCCAGCATTGGACGGTGGTTATGCCCACCTGCAACTAAGGCTGAACTCAGCACCTTGAGCTTAGAGGCCACGAGCTGCTAACGGGAAGCCAGATGGTGACTGGCGCCCTCCACAATGAAGACTGAAGAACAACTTGGCTGGTCTCCTCCCCCAATTCCCCAACACTAGTTCCCAATAAAAATCTTAAAAACAAAACAAAACAAAACTATAGAGCAATTCTGCTAATTCTGTAAGGAAGCTCCTATTTTAAGGAGATTCTAGCAGCCAATTTCATGACAAGGATACAGTTACAATTACAAAGATTTCATCGAGAAAACTGTTTTTAGCAAATTACAAAGCTCAGATAAGAGCTCTTTTTTTTTTTTTTTTTTTTTTGAGGGCAGTGTCACCACTGGCCCTCACATGTGGGACCTAATCGGGGCTGCTGGCTTCCCAAGCCAGCACTTAACCACCCGCCACTGGGCCACTCCGCCGGCCCTCAGATAAGGGTTTTTGATATAATACAGTTTACAAAGCAAATAGCTACAACTAATTAACTCTTTCATCTACTTTACAACACTAAATATTAGAGTCTTCCCACCTTCCCTCCATGCCTAAAACTAGTTGCCCACTTAAGAAGAGACTCAGGTGTCCCTAATACATATCCAACAATATACTCATCTGTATTTTTCGGTTTTCTATCAAGAGATTCTCATGTGAAATAGACATGAAGATGAATCTAGGAAACCACATTACCCAAGGATTCCACAGGGAACAATGAGCTAAAAGGTTCTATGGGGAAGGTTGTCTTGTGTAGCAAAACATTTGGACATTAGAAAAAAATCTTATCCCTTAAATTACAACAACAAAAAAAAGCAAAATAAAATACTCAAAAGGAGAAACAAAACTGACTTTGTAGCTACTGCCTATGTGTGGCACTGCTCAGCATTTTAACTGTGTCATTTCATTTGGTTGAACTGCATTACTGACCCATGTGATAAGTAGTATGCCCAATTTTTACAGATAATGCTAAAGGAAATAGCATTATCAACACTAAACCAGGCACTATTCAGTGACCAGCATAAGTTATCTCAATTAATTGTCACATACCATTCCACATTGCTATTTCTATTTTGAAGATGGGTAAACAGGCCCAGAAATGTTAAGGTCACACAGTGATGGTACCA
The DNA here is from genome assembly GCA_033961575.1 of Aselliscus stoliczkanus. Classification (NCBI taxonomy): domain Eukaryota; kingdom Metazoa; phylum Chordata; class Mammalia; order Chiroptera; family Hipposideridae; genus Aselliscus; species Aselliscus stoliczkanus. The sequence goes on from CM066736.1 coordinate 123,817,757, forward strand.
ATTTTTTATTTTTATTTTTATTTTTTTTTTTTAAGCTGAGCCATCCCCATCCTGCCACTTGTTGGCAGCTCAGCTCCGGCTGGGCATCGAACTGCTGTTGCTCAGAGCTCAGCTAGCACTCTTGAGCAAGCTCTTAACCGACTGAGCCACTCGGCCGGCCCAGTGATACCAATTCTTAAGCCCACTGGCTGGAGCTGTCACACCTATCCCTCCCAGGGTCTGCTTATAAACCCCACTCAAGTCACATCATTCTTTCAAACCACAACTTTTCAGGGCCGGCCGAGTGGCGTGGTGGTTAAGAGCTGGCTTGGGATGCCAGCGGACCCGGTTTGGGTCCCACATATGAGGGCCAGTGACACTGCCCACTTCAAAAAAAAAAAAAAAAAAGGTAGCAAACCACAAGTTTTCATTTTAGGACTTGAAAAATCAAACAACCAATCTCAATTACAGGAGAGACCACTTCTCCAGGTTTTGGGGTTTTGTGTGTGTGTATGTTTTATTTCTTGTTTCTATTTTACTTGCATTTTGGTGAGCCACAGCACCTCTAGGAAAGAGTGTGCAGATAAACACAAGATTCTACTAATACGTATCAATCAACCTTGGAATGTGTTAGAAGTTCTACTTGGAAAGGCTACATAGAAAGTTAATTCTTGGTTCAAATTATATTTCTGAAATACTTGAACTTCCATGATACATTCATTTTCTAACTATTATCAAAAATAATCAAGGGGCGGCCGGTTAGCTCAGGTGGTTAGAGTGCAGTGCTCGTAACACCAAGGTTGCTGGTTCGATCCCCACATAGGCCACTGAGCTGCGCCCTCCACACCTAGATTGAAACAACTACTTGACTTGGAGCTGACAGGTCCTGGAAAAACACACTGTTCCCCAAAAAAATTAAAAAAAAAAAAAAAAAAAAAAGGAATTCACACACACACAAAAAATCAAGAATCAAAGAATCGTTTTGAACAAAAGACTGGTTCATATATGTCCTCCCTAACAGTAAAATAACATCTCATGTGTTAAGTACTGTGAGGGCTGTAATACCTCATGAGACAATAGGGTTGACTAAATAAAACTTCCAGTTCATCCCATTCCAGTTCATCCCATGCCCCAAGGATTTATATTAAACTCCCTTTATTATTGGAGAGGAGGAAAATGGAATTGGGGGGCAAGGTCCAAAAAGCAAAGAGAGGAAAAGTAGACAATCAGGCAGATCAAAATCTAAAAAAGAAGCTCATCTTAATAAGAAAGTCTTTCAGACATGAGAATACTCTGAGCTGCTTTGTTCCTACTGAAACAAACTGGGAGACCCTATGACTACCTTCAACAAGCTCTTTCCCTGCAAGGATTAATCAAACTAGGCCATTAAATGTCAGGCTTTTCAACTTATCTGTATACAATATGGAAAACCTGGCGATCAGTCCACCCTCTGGCCAAAAAATAAATAAATCATGTTACAGTTATAAAGCAAAGGCAAAAACTTGCCTATTCTTTTTTAAAATTGAATTCAATTTATTGAGGTGACATTGGTTAATAAATAAGTTCCAAGTGTATAATTCTATAAATATTAACATATAATCTGTATATTGCATTGTGTGCTCGCCACCCAAAATCTAGTCTCTTTTCCACCACTACATTTGGCTCCCTTTCCCCTCTTCACCCCTACGTCCCCTCTGGTAACTACCATACTGTGTGTGTCCATGAGTTTGTTTGCTTTATTTGCTGCTTTCTGAAACTTCCCTATTCTTGTTCTCGTCATGTGACACTTTTCTGCACACAACCCATATTTTGCATATGGCTGTACATTCAAAGACTGGAAATTATGATTCAATTAATAACTAGAAATGCTATTGTGATTCGGTTTATTGTTATGTACTTTTAAACATACTGGTATGTCTGACTTTTCAAGAGATTTGAACATGTCAGTGGACGTCCCTCTGTGTGAAAATCCACCCGAAAAGCATGAATCCAGATCAGTTCAGCAGCCTTTAAAGAGCTCTGAGAGAGAGAGATAGTAAGGGACATCCCCAACCTCAAGAAGCAGAGGAATTCAGCCACAAAAAGGAATGAAGTCCTGATACATGCTACAATATGGATAAGCCTTAAAAACTTCATGCTAAGTGAAATAAGCCAGACACAAAAGGACAAATATATTGCATGAGTACAGTTACATGAAATACAGGCAAATTCACAGACAAAAAGTAGACCAGCGAGGGGTTCCTTGGGGCTAGGAGGAAGGAAGAATGGGGAGTTACTGCTTAATGGTTACAGAGTTTCTGCTTTGGCTGAAGAAAACATTCTGGGAAAAGACAGTGGTGGTGACTGTACAACACTGTGAATATACTTAATGTCACTGAATTGTGCTCTTAAAAATGGTTAAAATGAGGCCGGCCGAGTGGCGTGGTGGTTAAGTGCTGGCTTGGGAAGCCAGTGGCCCCGGTTCAGATCCCACAAATGAAGGCCAGTGACACTGCCCTCCAAAAAAAAAAAAAAAAAGGTTACAATGACCTATAAACCTAAAAATAAACCTCCTAGAAGAAAACATAGGGGGAAATCATGGTTTTGGACTCAGCAATGATTTCTTGGATGTAAGACCAAAAGCACAGGCAACCAAACAAAAAACAAATGGGACTACATGCAACTTTAAACTTAAGTGTTGGGGCAGCCATTTAGCTCAGGTGGTTACAACCCAGGCTCATAACACCAAGGTTGCCAGTTCAGTTCCCACATGGGTCAGTGAGATGCGCCCTCCATAACTAGATTGAGGACAGCTACTTGACTTGGAGATGATGGGTCCTGGAAAAACACACTGTTCCCCAATAAAATTTATTTTTAAAAACCCAAAAAACTACTAAGTTTTTAAAGGATATAATCAACAAAGTGAAAAATCAACCTACGGAATGGGAGAAAGTACAGTGCTTGCAAATCATATATTTGATAACGGGTTAATATTCAGGATATATTTTTTTAAAATCCCATAATGTATTTAAAAATGGGCAAAGCGAGCTGAGCTCTGAGCAACAGCAGTTCGATGCCAGCCCGAGCTGAGTTGCGGTTAAGCTGCCAACAGGTAGCAGGAGGGCTCAGCTAAAAAAATAAAAAATAAAAAAATAAAAATGGGCAAAGGACTCAAATAGACATTTTACAATGATTATATTGGCCAACAAGTATATAAAAAGATGGTAAACATCAGTAATCAGAGAAATGCAAATCAAAACCGCAAAGAGATATCACCTCACATCCATCAGGACGGCTACTATTTTTTAAATTAAAAAAAAAAAACAGAAAAGGGCCGGCCGAGTGGCGCAGTGGTTAGGCGCTGGCTTGGGACGCCACCGGCCCTGGTTCGGATCCCACATATAGTGATACTGCCCTCAAAAAAAAAAAAAAAGAAAACCAGAAAAACATGTTGGTGAGACTGTGGAAATATTGGAGCCCTTATGTTGTTGGTGGGATTATAAAAATTGTGCAACCACTATGGAAAACAGTATGGAGGTTCCTCAAAAAACTAAAATAGAACTACCAAAAGATCCAGGAATTCCTTTTCTGAGTATTTATCCAAAAGACTGAAATCAGGGTCTCAAAGAGATATTTGAATACCCATGTTCAGGGCAGCACTGATCACAAGAGCCAAAAGGTGAAAACAACTTGGGTCCATCAATAGATGAATAAACAAAATGTAGTATAGACATAAAATAGTATCGTATTTAGCCATTAAAGGGAAGGAAATCCTGTCACATGCTACAAAGTGGATGAACCTTAACAACATTACACTAAATAAAATAAGCCCGTCACTAAAAGACAAATATCATATGACTCCACTTATATGAGGTATCCAAAAGTAGTCACATTCATAGAAACACAAAGTAGAATTGTAATTACCAAAGGCTGGGGGAGGGTGATAAGGGGAGTTCTTTAATGGGTATAAACTTTCAGATTTGCAAGATAAAAATTCTGTGGATCTGTTTCCCAACATTGTTAATGTACTTAATGCCACAAGACCATACATTCTAGTTAAGATGACAATTTTTTTGTTATGTGCTTTTTTACCACATCAAAAATGCCAATATAAAAAATGGTTACAAGGGCCAGCCGAGTGGCGCGATGGTTAAGCGCTGGCTTTGGAAGCCAGCGGCCCCGGTTCAGTCCCATATATGAGCGCCAGTGACACTGCCCTCAAAAAAAAAAAAAAGGTTACAATGGCAAATTTTGTTATATATGTTATTTCACACATTTTTTTAAAAGTTAATAATGGACTATATCAAAAACCACTTTAATTGTATGTCCTGTGAATTATATCTCAATAAAGCTGTGGGGAACAAAAAAACAAACAAAACAAACAGGCAGAAGAAACAGCAATTTGTTGGCAGTATCCTAGAGCATAAAGGAGTCTAATGCTCCTACTTCCTCCAACTTCACACCCTGGCCTCCAGGTAACTAACAACTCTTCTCTTTCCCTTTCCAAAGGACACCACCACCTTCTAACCTCCCACTTCCTTATTAGGTCTGCCTCACAGTAAAATTAAGCTCAAAAGGCTGCAGTGGCAGTCACAGGAGAGGGCACGGAATTCAGAACTCACTCTACATTTAGCAGCAGAGCCCAAATCTTTATTTTTAAAAAATCACACAGGGGCCTGGCCGAGTGGTGCGGTGGTTGGGTGCTGGCTTGGGAGGCCAGCAGCCCCGGTTCGGGTCCCGCATGTGAGGGCCAGTGACACTGCCCTAAAAAAATAAAATAAAAATAAAAAAGTCACACAGTAGACATACAATCAAGGTTAGGTGTCTCTGCCCTTCCTGTCCTCCTCTTCCAGTCCAGCATGTTTAAAAGAGTCACTTCTCTGCTCCTGTGCTGGGATTTCCACTGGCCTACCTGACACGTGCTAGAGCTGTTAATACAGAGCATCATTTGAAGTGTGGTTGTTAAACCATGACTATTGCCTATAATTAAATCTTAAAAATACGTCACAAAACTATTACTAGGGGGTTCCCTTTTGGCAAAATAAATATTTCTATAGCATATAAAAAGGATAAGATAAAGACTAAATATTAATAATCACCTCTGACTTGTGGGAGTAAGGGTGAGTTTCTTCCGTTTGGGCTTACCTATTTTTTCTAATAAATCTGTAACTTCTTAATAAGAAAAACAAACAGATACAAATCTTTATAAAAATAAACAAATCACCTGGCTCAAACTTCCCGTCTGCCTCTTATACCACAGGTACTTTCACATGCTATAGCATTGAAGTTGAATTAGCACCATGTGAGGTAGACACTATTTCCTCCATTTTGCAGGTGAGCAGAAACTGAGGATCGGAACAGTGGCTTGGTCATCATCATATAGCTAGTAACTGACAGAGCAAGGATTCCAATCCAGGCCTTCTAATTCTAAACTCAGGGACCTTTCCAGGCCATCACATCTTAATGGGCAATTTGCTAATGACATTGTGTTTTAAAAATCTGTGATGAGACTGTTTTTAAGAGCGCTTGGCTATGTAACCTTGGGCAAAAGTCACTTAACCACTGGGGGGGCCTCCGTTTCCTCATCTGAAAAAGGGAAGAGGCTGGAAAAGATATTCTATCAACAGCCCCACCTGCTAATGCATTTTAAGTCCAGACACTATCTAGAAGAAAGCCTTATGAGGAAGAATGAATGGTTGGAGAGAAGTTGTGGCCTCCGCCCTGGGATAAGAGTCATTCTAATGCAAACAGGTGTCAAGAGGAAAGAAACATGGGGGGTGGGCGTGTGTGTGTGTGTGGGGGAACCATAAACTTCTTGGTTAAAGCAACAGCTGAAAGCTCTAGATTCAACCATGGCGAACTCATGATCAGAAACTGCACAGGACAAAGCTAGAAGAATATTAAAACTGGCATGGGGAGTGTGGGGGAACTAGAGCAATAGTTGATGCGTGCTATGGTAACTCCCGTGATTTTCCAAGCGGACTCACTAATGTCTAAACAGAAAGAGCCCTGGGTGATTCTAAGTGGAGACTCCCTTCTTCCTGACCAAGGAGACCGAAACTTGCATAGCGCTCTAGATGCTACGCTCGAAAAGAGCCAACCCAACACTTGTGGAAAAGGTGAAAGAAGGCAATAAAAGCCTCTCCAACCCACACAGAATCAAAGACAGTTAAAAAGCCTTTAAAAGGTGAAGCTCCAGTAAGGGATTCACTGGGGTATCCGTAACAGTGCAGACATTACAGCGCTCCACGCTATTTAAAACTGTTACACAGCCTCACTGCTCGAGAACACTAACAGCATCCCCTCTGCTGGCAAGAAAAAGATTCCATTTTGCTGAAGTCTCCGACCCAAAAATCTCACCCCCTTCTCCACTGGAAGGACGAGCCTCACGCAACGAGAAGCTCCTGACAGCCAGCTTGAGCAATCATGGTCTTGGGGAATGAAAACAACGTCCTGGCCCCGAGGACGGCCACCGCCACACACAGCAGCGGCTTCACGTCCACAGCCCGGCGCCCGGGGCCGAGGTTCGGGCCCTGCCTCTAGGCCGTGCCTGAGGCAGCACCTGAGGTGGGGGGAGGGCGGGCCGGGGCGCCCCAATGGCGGGCGCGGGGGCGCCGAGACCCCGGAGCAGAAGCGCTGCCCTCCCGAGGCCAGGGTCCTGGGGGCCGCCCGGGGCTGAGCGCCAGAACCACGTGGGGCGACAGGAGCAGGGAAGGGGTGTCTCGGGCAGGCAGCCTGGGTCTGGCACGGCGGCCGGAAAAAAAAAAAAAAAAAAAGGGGACGGAGCTGCCCCCGTGCAGGGAACCAAGGCTCCTGGGCCCGCAGGGTGAAGGCAAAGGGCGCGGGGCCACGAGGAGGGCGGGTCTCCCCGGCCGCGCGGGCACAGCGCCGGGCCGCGGGGAGCGCAGGGCCCCGACGCGCCGAAGCGGACAGCTGGCCCGCCCCCGGGGCGCGGGGAACGCACGGCGGCCGCGCCCGGACGGCCCTGTGCCCCACGGGCGCCCGCACCGGACCCGCCCCGCGGCGCCTCCCTCCCTCGCGCCCGCCCGCGGCCCGTTATCCCGCGGCCGCCGCACTCACCAGCGGCTGCACCGGAGCCCGCCGCTACCTCAGCTGCTGCCTGCGCCTCCGCAGCCGCCGCCGCCGCCTCGCTGCTGAGGCCGAGTCCCGGGGGAGCCTCCGCGTCCCGCCGCCGCTGCCGCCAGAGCAGAACACCCCAAAATGGCGGCACTTCCGGCACCTACCACCGGCGGGGAGGGCCTAGGAGGGGCGGGAGGGCGGCGAACGGGAACGTACCACCGCGGGGCCGATCGCAGCAGAGCGCGGCGCAGGGGCGAGCCGAGCTCCCGGCGCTGCAGCGCCCCCTCGGGCTGGGGAGCGGAGGCGCAGCGGCGCGGGAGCCCCCCGGGCCGCGAGGGAGCCCGGGGAGCTGCTGGAGCTCATCTCTTTGTCTCTGAGCTCTCCTGGAGGGAAGGGTGGGAACACTCCGGCCTGGGAATCTGAACTTGTCGGCTGGGCGTACCGCACCCAGCAGGAGCTCTGCATGGTGGGCAGGGACCCCTGCTTGGCGCTGAAGATGCGCATAAGAAAATACTTCTTTGATCAATGAATGATTGGGTTGAATGCCTTGGCGTTTGGCCCAAGGAAACACCGTCCTTTCTGCCCTAGCAGATAAGCTACAGGATCCAGGCCTTTTTCCTTTGCTGAGGTGCGGAATGTGAATGGATTGCAAGCTTTCAGAATTAGGGGAGTGCTTTCTAGCGGTATGATCCGCTGTGTGAATGCACAACCTTGCAAAAACTCCCTGCAGCGCCAGGAAGCTTATTGGGGTTCTATTAAGAAACTGCCCTTCCCAGAAAAAAATAAATTTCTATACAACCCAGGTTAGGATCCTAAAGACCAGGATCTAGGTGGAACGCAAACAGTGCAACCGTTTTTTTTTTGTTTTTTTTTAAAGACTAATAACGTCTTTCATTCGGTAGATTCTACACATTGTGGTACAGTGAAATGAAGCCAGAAAGAAAACTTAGTCCTGGGACCTTTTGGCCCCAGCAACATGCAAATAACTAATGGGTTTGCAAATGATTTCTCTGCAACATCATCTGGCTTCCCGAAGCAAATAATTCTTATACCCACAAATACTGATTATACCCTACTTTACCACAAAAAAACCACAAGCGGACTCCCAAGCAGAAGCCCCAAGGGTTTTCCCATATATTGGAAGCACCTCTTTCCCTCTTAGCGGGAGAAAAATAAAAAACTAGCCACAATTTTTTCTGGTACCATGTAGACTGGAACGATTAGCAGCAGAATTGCACACTATCATATTCCCTAATCGTACTGTGTAGTTACTTTATCATTTTATATTTATTATGCTAAGATATTATCTTGTTAAGAGTTTCATGAGTTATTTACTGAAAAATCCTGTATTTATAACTACTATAGCTTTTAGAATGTTGTCACATACACGTATTCCCACAATTTTATATTTGTCACCCAGCTACCATACATTGTAGAAACCTTTTAAGTGGAGAATTTGTCTCATTTTTTTGTGGATGATAGAATCATCCAGATATCTATATGGTTCACTGTCTCACCTTCTTCAGGTCTTGCTTAAATGTCACCTTCTCGGGCCGGCCGAGTGGCGCATTGGTTAAGCGCTGGTTTTGGGATGCCAGCAGCCCCGGTTCGGATCCCACATGAGGGCCAGTGACACTGCCCTCTACAGCTAACAACAGCTCCACCTGGAGCTGGGCTGTGCGAGCCCCGGTGATGGTGTGGGCTGCCATAGGCTACAGTGAGTGGCCCGCAGCCAGCGTGAGCGGCTGGCAGCCAAGAGTGAGCTGCCAATAGCCGCGGTGAGCGACATCCAGAGGCCAGCGACCGATCTGCCTCATCCGGGAAGAGCGCAATGACGATACCAACAGTGAAGCAACATCCTCCGCAACTAAACTGAAGAACAAAAAGAGAGCAACTTGTCTGTTCCCCTTCCCCGATTTCCCAACGCTGTTCCCCTCCGCCAATTCCCCAATAAAATCTTTAAAAAAAAAAAAAAAAAAAAAAAAAAAATGTCACCTTCTCAGTTGGGCCTTCCCTGACCACCCTATTCAAAATTACACATTAGGGCCGGCAAGTGGCACATTGGTTAAGAGCTGGTTTGGGACGCCAGCAGCCCAGGTTCTGATCCCCCACATGAGGACCAGTGACACTTACCTTTACAGCTAACAACGGCTCCACCGGGAGCTGGGCTGTGTGAGCCCCGGCAATGGTGTAGGCTGCAGCCCCTGCTGCAGTGGGCTGCCATAGGCTACAGTGAGTGGCCAGCAGCCAGAGTGAGTGGCTGGCAGCCAGCGTGAGCTGCCAATAGCCGCGGTGAGCGACCATCCAGAGGCCGGCGACGGATCTGCCTCATCCGGGAAGAGCGCAATGACGATACCAACATGGGCCAGTGAAGCAACGTCCTCCGCAACTAGACTGAAGAACAAGAAGACAGCAATTTGTCTGTTCCCCTTTCCCGATTCCCCAACGCTGCCACCCTCCCCAAATTCCCCAATAAAATCTTTTTTTTTTTTTTCTGAGGGCAGTGTCACTGGCCCTCATATGTAGGACCCGAACCGGGGCCGCTGGCTTCCCAGGCCAGCACCTAACCACCGCACCACTCGGCCGGCCCCCCAATAAAATCTTTAAAAAAATAAATAAGTAAATAAAATAAAATTACACATTAATAGACTTACTGGAGTTATCACTTTGTGAGGTATATAAATGTCTAATCGCTATGTTGTTTTGTACACCCGAAACTAATTATAAACAAAATTGCACACATGTATATCCATGCTTCCAACCTCTCTTTCCTGCTTTGTTTTTATCTAAAGTACTTATCATGGGCCAGCTGACTGGCACATTGGTTAAGAGTTGGCTTGGGATGCCAGTTCTGAGGAGCAGGGCCCGGGGTTCAGATCCCACATAGAGGGTCAGTGATGCTGCGCCCTCTACAGCTAAGATGGTGAACAACAGCTCAACCTGGAGCTGTGCTACCATGAGCAGCCAGCGACTGTGTAGGCCGCTGTGGGGCTGGCTGGCAGCTGGCCTGAGCTTTTGTGAGCTGCCGTGAGAAGCTGTGAGTGGCCGTCCAATGTCTGGTGAGCAACTGCCTCACCAAGGAAGAGCACAATGATAATACCAACATGGGCCAGTGAAGTGATGTCCTCCACAACTAGACTGAAGAACAAAAGGACAGCAACTTGTCTGTTCCCCTTCCCTGATTCCCCAACGCTGTACCCCTCCCCCAATTCCCCAATAAAATCTTTAAAAAATAAAGTACTTATCACTAACATAGTATATTTTGTACTTCATATTTTACTTATTTTATTTGTAGTCTTCTCCCACCAGAAGATAAACTCTATGGGAACGGGGATTTTTTCTCTTTTATGTCCTCAGGGCCTAGAATAATGCCTGACCCATGGTAGGTGCTCAATAGATTTTTTTTTTTTTTCTTTTTGAGGGCAGTGTTACTGGCCCTCATATGTGGGATCCGAACCGGGGCCACTGGCTTCCCAAGCCAGTGCTTAACCACCATGCCACTCAGCCGGCCCTCAATAAATATTTTTATTTGATTTACATGTATTGTGAAATGATTACCACAGTAAGTTTAGTTAACATCCATCATCACATGTGGATACCAAAAAAAAAAAAATAAAAGAAAAAAAGAAAAGTAAAAAATGTTTTTTCCTTGTGATGAGAACTCTTAGGATCTATCCTCTTAACTTTCAAATATACCACAATATATAGCACTGTTAAGTATAATCATCATGTTGTACATTTCATCCCTAGGGCTTATTTATCTTACAACTGGAAGTTTGTGCCTTTTGACCACCTTCATCCATGAGCTAAATGAGAGCAGGGACCACATCTGTCTTGTTATGATCTTGTCCGACCAGTGCTTTTCACAGTGTCTGGCTGAATAGATGTTTCTTGAAGGGCACCCAGAAACTTCCTATTTTATCTGTCCCTTGACTTAGGGCTCCCATTGGCAAGAGAAACTGCCACTCCTTGCAGTGTCACTTTTGCATCTAATTACTAATTACTGAGAAAGGCCACAGACCATTATTCCAAAGCTGGGGGGAGGGTGGGGAGGAGAACAATTACATAAAGAACACAAATGAGCTCTTATAACTTCAAAGGGCTTCACAGCACAGACAAAATACTCGAGTTCAAATACAAAAAAGCCAGATGTGAGATGAAAAGCTCCCTGTTTCATTTTTTGTCTTCCTAATTAATTAAGATTTGTTTTTAAAAATAGCCAATGTGGGCCGGCCGAGTGGCGCATTGGTTAAGCGCTGGTTTTGGGATGCCAGCGGCCCCGGTTCGGATCCCACATGAGGGCCAGTGACACTGCCCTCTACAGCTAACAACAGCTCCACCTGGAGCTGGGCTGAGCGAGCCCCGGTGATGGTGTGGGCTGCCATAGGCTACAGTGAGTGGCCTGCAGCCAGCGTGAGCGGCTGGCAGCCAAGCATGAGCTGCCAATAGCCGCGGTGAGCGACATCCAGAGGCCAGTGACCGATCTGCCTCATCCGGGAAGAGCACAATGACGATACCAACAGTGAAGCAACATCCTCCGCAACTAGACTGAAGAACAAAAAGACAGCAACTTGTCTGTTCCCCTTCCCCGATTCCCCAACGCTGTTCCCCTCCGCCAATTCCCCAATAAAATCTTTAAAAAAAAAAAAAAAAAATAGCCAATGTGGGCCGGCCAAGTGCTGTGGTAGTTAAGCGCTGGTTTGGGAAGCCAGGCCCCGGTTCAGTCCTACAAATGACGGCCAGTGACACAGCCCTCAAAAAAAAAAAAAGGTCTACCATTATTCAGATTTCCTTATTTTTTTTTTTTTCAGAGGGCAGTGACACTGGCCACATGTGGGATCCGAACCGGGGCTACTGGCTTCCCAAGCCAGCGCTTACCCACAGCGCCACTCAGCCAGCCCCCCTTTTATTCTTTTAATGACCAGAAGTTTTTCATTTTAGTAAGGCCCTATTTGTTGACCCTTATTTTGTGGTTGGTAATTTCTGTGTTCTATTTAAGAAAGCTTTGTTTACTCAGGTTTTGAACATTTTCTCCTTTACTGCTTTTATCTTTCACTGTTAGATCTAGGATTTATCTCTAATTTTTGTATATGGTGTGAAATAGAGGTCAAGTTTCTTTTCTTTTTCTTTCATGTGGATGTCCAGTTAATTCATCACCATTTGAAAAGATCACCTTTTCTCTCCTGAGATTTGCAGTGAAGACTTTTTTTTTTTTGCATTCCTCATATATTGTTGGTAGGAATGAGAATTGATACAGCCACTTTGGAAGATGGACTATATCCACTAAAACCAAACAGCTAAATAAGTTATGCCCTATGATGCAGCAATTCTGTCCCCAACAGAAGTGTGTACTTATTTCCACCAAAAGAATGGTTTGAAGCACCCTTATTAATAATAGCCCAAACTGGAAATGAAAGGTAAATAAATATGCAGCATACTTACAATGGACTATTTACATAGCAATCAGAAGGAACAAACTGCTACTGCATATAACAATATGGATGAATTGCACAGACATAATATTGATCAAAATAAGCCAGGAAAAGAAGAGCATATATTGTATGTAGAGAATAAACATATCTATTTAATTAAAGTTTGAGAACAGGCAAAAATAATCAGAAAAGTCAGAAAAGAGGTTACCTTTGGGCCGGCCCAGTGCTGCGGTGGTTAAGCGCTGGCTTGGGAAGCCAGCGACCCCGGTTCGGGTCCCACATATGAGGGCCAGTGACACTGCCCTCAAAAAAAAAAAGAAATGATGGTACACTTAAATGTTGGCATATCAAAAGGTATTGGGAAAATAGTTTTTATAAAAAAATATATTACTTGTTTTTCATATATATATATATATATATATATATATACACACACACACACACACACACACATATACACACACACTGACTGACATGGAAAGATGTTCAAAATACAGGATTAAATGTCAAAAAGCAAGTTACAAAATTCCCATTTTTGGTTTATTTTTCAAAATCATTGTCCTTAATTAATCATCAAAATTTCTTTTATATCCGGCTGGCTGAGTGGCACGGTGGTTAAGCGCTGGCTTGGGGAGCCAACGGTTCCGGTTCAGGTACCACATGGGAGGGTCAGTGACACTGCCCTCAGGAAAAAAAAAAAATTTCTTTTACATCAGAAAAAAAAAAGTTTTCAAGAATAAGCCAATTGCCAAGTGCCACTTAATTAGTAAATGACTAAACCAGGATCAGAACAATGCCCATGTTTTTATTATATGAAACACTATCTTTGCCTCACCAAAAATAAGTCTGTAAAATGTAAAGAGGAAAGGGTTTAGAGAGTTCTAGTACAAGTTTTCTGCTATTCTGGCTTCATCAACTAATAAAACTAGAATATTTTAAATATTTGAATGGATGAATTGAAAGTCTTTCTTTTTTCTTTTCTTTTTTTTTTTTTTTGAGGGCAGTGTCTCTGGCCCTCACATGTGGGACCCGAACCAAGGCTGCTGGCGTCCCAAGCCAGCTCCCAACCACCACGCCACTTGGCTGACCCAGAATGTCTTTCAAATGGTTCTACATAGATCTTTGGCATCTAAGTTTGTTGATCTCCTCGTAGTTTGTGATTTTATTTTTCCTTTTATATCTCCTCAGTCATTCACTTTTATGATCACATCCTAGATCTTGCCATCATAATAAAATGAACATCCCAACTCCTGATATCAAACATATACTTTAAAATAGCATTCCATACTCTTATTCTCACTTGTTCAAATACCCTCACAATCCTTTTACTCATCAATGTTGTAAATATATTGATACTATCACTTTCTAACTATCTATCAACACCACCTATTCTTATCCAACTTAAATTTAATTGTCTATCATGATAATTACTTTATTGCTTATGTCCACCATTTTTTGTCCCTTCTAGCATTATTTTCTGATAAACCTCAAACTTTCATGAAACCAACAGGCTACTCATAAATGCTCTTTGTTTTGAGTGATTTAAAACAAAGTAAAAATTATTTATTTTTCATGTGACAGTTAATACAGTTCTTTGCAATAGGATAGCTGTCTCTTGTGTAGCTTCCCTTCTAGAAGTTACACAGGATGGGAAGGAATTCCATATTGTGATGCTGCCACCTTCAGAGATATTGTACTTTCAGTTCCAGACCACAGCAATAAAATGAGTATTGTGACAAAATGAGTCATAATCTTTTTGCTAGTGGAGGGTCTTACTTTCAGTTTGTAAAAAGCACAACATCCTGGGCTCCAGGGAAGGGACTGCGACTCAGAAGGCACCAGAAACAGACAGTGAGAGACTGAGTTGTGTGGCTTCAGGGCAAGTACTGGAGGGACAGCTGCCATTGTCCCTGTGTTGAGCTCTCCTCCCTCCATTTTGGTAGCATGCCCTACATTCTGGATATGTCTCTTGCTCCCCTGTGATGACATTTAACCTGTCCTTCTATCATCTATATTTCCTGTAAATGCAAGTTAGTTCTCGAGGCCTGGTTAAATTCTGGTTCAACTTTTTTTGAGTCTGGTGTTGAGAGCATCACACTGCATCACTCACATCTGGAAGCCTATGACGTTAGGCTCTCCTGCCTTTAGTGATGTGGAAATTAATCAATAGTTCAAAGTGGCCTCAGCCTGATCCCTCCGTGGGAAAGTTTCCTACCAACATTTCATCTCGTGCTTTTATCCATTGATGACCATTGACTGAACCAATTATTTCACTAGGGATTGCAAAATACTAGTTCTATCATTCCTTCCACATTTATTAGCTGAAATGCAAAATACTGAGTTTCTAATTGTATTATTCCTTTTACATTCATTAACAGGAAGTCTGCTGTAAAGGACTGTTCCTCACCAACTAGGGATATTTGGTTATCCCAAAATACAACTCATACAGAAAAGGCAAGAGGGCAGCAATGCTCACTGATGTTGTTCTCTGAGTATACCAAGTGCTGGAATAAACTGTCTGCAATATACAGGATGATAAAATGGGGGGGATTGTAATGGTGGCACTAAATCTTCTATTTTGATATTTGGATCTCTGGTATAATTCAATTTAATAACTCTAATTTAGCTTGGGATTTTTTGAAAGGTTTCTTTTTTTTTTTTGAGGGCAGTGTCACTGGCCCTCACATATGGGAACCGAACCGGGGCCGCTGGCTTAGGAAGCCAGCCACTCGGCCGGCCCAAAAGTTTTTTCTTTTCTTTGCCTTCCTTCCCTCCAGCCAAGCCTTGACTCTGTTTACTATACATTTACTGTGTTTCAATGGTTCTGTTTACTTCCGCCCAGTGCAGGCCCTGTGACTAGGGAGAGGTTTTGCATCTGTATGGGATCCTCTATTGGCTCCAACTTAAATCTATATAACTTACAGAGGTTATGGGCCCGCCTAGTGGCGCGGTGGTTAAGCGCTGGCTTCGAAAGCCAGTGGCCCTGGTTTGGGTCGCACATATGAGGGCCAGTGACACTGTCCTCAAAAAAAAAAAAAAAATATAAAACTTCAGATAAAACAAAGACTCAAGGCAGTACTGTCCAGCAGACTCTGCCCAGCTGACCCTCCTCTTACTTTAATAAACCTTCCTTCTGTAGACTGCCTCTTGCTTTCACAACTGGCTAGCAAGCAGACACAACAGAGCCCACTCAATATTTCGAATTGGATGGAAATCTATACATTGGAATACTGCATAACTCTTTGAAAAGGATAAAGTAAATGTACATCTCTCTATATTGACATGGCATAATATTTACAAATATTGTTGAGTGAAAAAAGCAGGTTACAGACTTCCGGTAAAATGGCGCAATAGACAGATGCTGTGCTAACTACCTCCCAGGATTGTTACCGACCAACTGAGCAGCACCAACCCCCACCACTGAAAAACTTTAATGTTTTCTTTTCTATAAAAATGTTAAGTATAAAAATGTTAAGTCTCCTCCCTAGTTCTTTAGTTTCTTAGCTCTTGGGCCTTGATTGCTTTTCTGACAGGAAGATCCCCCTTGCTTCTTAATTGCTTTGTAAATTAGTTCCTGAATCTGAAACAATAGAAATCTCCTACCCCTGCTTCAGATAACTATTTGAAAGCCTGAGACTTCCTAATATCCCCCAGGCAAGGAAGCTAAATGTCAAACCCATTCTGTGTCGGACAACTGATGCCACCTGAGTGATGGACTGAATAGCCACAAGTTTCATAAGAACTAACAGATTTATATTTTTGTCCTCATTCAGGAGCCTTGAGGATACAGGGGATACCCCAACAAGCAAAGAAGCCAACACAGTCTTCCAGGTGGAGCTTGAGACCCCTTCCTCTCATCTGAGACCAGCTAGGGCGAGAGTTCCGTGAACCCCAATAGGCAAGAACAGCTCTACGCCCCTGCCCAGCAGGAAGCAGATACAGAAGAAGAGACCTCCTGTCCCTCAGCTTCCCATAGAGATTTTAAGGGGATCATGTCTCTCAAGGGAAACCTAGGCAGGTAGTTAGAGGCAGGCATTGGGTCTCTGCATTCCTGCACGTCCCACAGAGTGTGACCGCCTGGGGGACATCCCCTCTCCACCCAAAACTCCCCTTTGTATTGTAATTACCTACCCCTGCGGGAAGAGCAAATGGGCACAAAATATCCAACTAGATCAGACCAGTCACTCACACCTACACAGTACCTCTTGTTAATCATAGGGGCCAATCAAGTGGTCCTACGCCAAGTAAGAACAGCCCATCCTGGAGAAAAAGGATAAAAACCCCAAGTCCTGGGAGGGAAGCGCGCAGCTCCTACTGCTACTTCTGTTGCTGCTTCTTCCCTTTAAGCCTCACCTTTGCGTATGCCCCTCCACATTCTTTGGTAATGGGCCCTTGGGCCATCCTCTAGTCTGGATGTACTGTCTTTTCTAATAAACTACTTAATTTACTGCTTTACTCTGGTATCTCGTTCAATTCTTTGCTCGAGTTGCCAAGGACCTGGACTCTGCGCCGAGAAAGGCCCACTCTCCGACAACAGGATCACACCAAAATTACAAGCAAATTATACAGCATTCAACTCTAGAGGTCCCCGGAACACTGGAGGAACAGAACCACTAAACGAAGAACTTTAAGAGGAGGCCGTGTCGGGTCTGGTAGGACGGGCGGAGACAAGAGAGGGCGAGCCCCGTGAGGGAGGTCCCAGCTGTGGGACGCTTCTCCGGTTGGGGGAGAGACCCTTCGGCTGCACACCAAGCTCACCAGCCCGGAGTTCCTTTGCCGGGAAGAGGAGTTCTAAGATAGCCGGCAGTAAATTAGTGAGGACTCTCTTTGCTCAGTTCGGTGAGGCTAAGAGCGGCTGGAGAATCAGTGGGGCCAGCGCCGGGGCTTGCTCGCCGCTGAGCACTTACCTGGTTCCTGGTGGAGGGAGTGGCTGTGTGAGCCGGACCCGGGAGCCTGCAGGGACAGACTGAACTGAGCACCTTTGGTGCAAAGGCTGGAGGTTTTTGGACTGTTGTTCCCGTGGTGCGGAGCTTGCACGCGAGTGGTGTAGGGAGGACGCCATTTTGTCGGGCTTGGGCCCTCCCACGAAGGATCAGGTCTGAGACCTCATTGGTCTGGTGGAATTGGCGCAGAAGTACGTGTGCGTGCGCGTGCGGCCTTGGATCCCCACCCTCTGCCCCGCTTATACTGCGTTGCCAGGGAAACGCGGGGCGGGTGCCCTCCGGCTCAAACAGGCTGCTCACTGAGACCCGGAGTGCCCGAGCTGCCTCGGATCCCCGCTCTCCACACTGCGCTTGCAGAGTTGCCAGGCTGATGATTGGTTGTCGAGCAGCTCGGCCTGATATGCGAGTGGCTGATTGGGACAGGCTGAGACTGGGAGTTTTCCTGGGAGTGTTGGGCCGTGAGCTGTGTGCCTGCGTCATCCAGCCAGGGCTCTCCTGGTGATCTATCTAATACATCAAAGCAATCCCAGAGCAACAGCCAGAATGGGGAAACAAAGAAACATGTCACAAGTAAAACATCAGAAGAAACCTCTAGAAATGGAACTAAATGAAACAGAGGGATCCAACCTTTCAGAGACAGAGTTTACAACACTGATGATAAGAATGTTTAAGGAACTTAGCGAGGACATAAAGAAGGATAGGGAAACCATAAAAAACAACCAGTTAGAACTAAAGAATACAATAACTGAAATGAAGAACACACTCGAAGGAATCACCAGTAGAGTGGATGAAGCAGAGGAGCGGATCAGCGATTTGGAAGATAAAATAGCAGAAATCACCCAGTTGGCACAGCAAAAAGACCAAAGAATAAAAAACAATGAAAATAGTGTAAGAGCCCTATGGGACAAAGTGAAAAGCAACCACGTTCGCCTCATAGGAATACCAGAAGGAGAAGAGAAGAAGCAAGGGGTTGAAAATGTATTTGAAAAAATAATGACTGAAAACTTCCCTACCCTGGTGAAGGAAATCAACATACATGCCCAGGAAGTGCAGAGGGTTCCAAACAAGCTGAACCCAAACAGGTCCACAACAAGACACATCATAGTTAAAATGGCAAAGGTTAAAGACAGAGACAGAATCCTAGAGGCTGCAAGAGAAAGACAGCAGGTTACATACAAAGGAACTCCTGTTAGACTAACAGCTGACTTGTCTACAGAAACTCTGCAGGCCAGAAGGGAGTGGCAGGAGATATTCATAGTGACACAAAATAAAGGCCTACAACTAAGATTGCTCTACCCAGCACGGCTATCACTTAAAATTGAAGGAGAAATAAAGAGCTTCTCAGAAAAGAATAAGCTTAAGGAATTCATTACCACCAAGCCAGCATTGCAAGAAATGTTAAAAGGGCTGTTTTAAACAAAAGAAAGGGGTAAACAAGCTAACCCAGGGAGACCAGGAATACAAATAACAAAATGGCAATACATATGCACCTGTCAATAATCATTTTAAATGTGAATGGGCTAAATGCTCCAATCAAAAGACAGAGAGTGAGAGTGGCTGAGTGGATAAGAAAATAGGACACATGTATAGGCTGTTTACAGATGGAATAAGATATTTCATGCAAATGGAAATGAGAAAAAAAAAGCTGGAGTACCAATACTTATTTTGGACAAAATAGACTTTAAAATGACTACAATAAAAGACAAAGAAGGGCACTATAACCCTAATAAATATCTATGCACCCAACATAGGAACTCCTAATTACATTAACAGATTTTGACAGACATAAAGACAGAGATCAACTGTAACACTATCATAGTAGGGGATTTCAACACCATTGTCACCAATGGACAGACCCTTTAGACAGAAAATCAACACAGAAAGAGGGGCCTTAAATGACACTTTAGACCAGCTGGACTTCGTTGATATTTTTAGAGCATTTCATCCTGAAAAAGCAGAATATACATTCTTCTCAAGTACACATGGGACATTTTCCAAGATAGACCATGTTAGGCCACAAAACAAGTCTCAGTAAATTTAAGAAGATTGAAGTCATATCAAGCAGATATAAAGGAAAAACTGATGGTTGCTGGCTGGAAGGGAGTGGGGAAGAGGGAGAGGGGGAAGGTTTTGGACAGTGTAGGTGGGACTACAATGTTACTGCAGGCATATGGGGGCAGTTCTGGGAATGTAATTGATAATGTTGTGAGGAGATTATTATGTTGTGTGAAATAAGTCAGTCGGAGGACAGGTACCATGCGATCTCACTTGTGTGTGGAGTCTGAAGAGCTGAGTGAACGATCAAAGTAAACAGACTGGTAGATGTAGAGGAAAAACTGAAGGTTGCTAGTTGGGAGGGGGGTTGGGATGGGGGAAGGGGAAAGGATTAGACAGCATAAATAGACAACTACAATATTGCTACAGGGATATGAAACACAGTTCGGGGAATATAATAATGTTGTAAAAATTTTGTGGTGTGTCAGATAGTCACATGTCTTGTTAGGGAGACCACTTCAAGGATGGAGTAGAGGCTTGATCACTGCACTGTACACCTGAAGCTGATGTTGTATAGTATTGTATGCTAACTGAGTTACTAACTGAATATGTGGATGGTCACGGGATGTGGAGTATACTGTGGAGGGGAGTCAGGGGAGTTGTGATAGATATGTATGATATGGTGGGAGGGAGTGGGGTGGAGAACTGGGGGAGGGAGGTTGTCACTTTGGGGGGTAAAGAGTATAACTATTGCATTGTGTTGTGCCCCTGAAACTAATTAAAAAAATTAAAAAAAAAAAAAGCAGGTTACAGAACGGTAAATAATAGGATGAGTCAATTTTTATAAAATATGTTTTTTCATATTGTAAATGTATCAAAAATAGGATGGATTAATGGGTGACTATATGATAAAAGGAACAATAAAATGTTAATTGTAGAATTTAGATAGTGGTTATAAGGGTTTGCCCTGTTCAATTTATTCAGTTTTTTATCTTATGAAAATGTTCATCAGAAAATGTTGGAAAAATATATCTATAAAAATCTATTTCTGAAGAGTGGGTTTGGGGGTAAGAATGGAAATTTTCAGGTTATATACTTTATATAAAGCAAAAGTTGTAAATGATTCTTTGACACAACAATTCCACTTTCAGGAACTTATCCTAATATAGTAATTCTAAATGTATAAATAATAGCAAAAAAATTTTTTTTCTGTTTTTTAAAAAAAGTTTATTAAAATATAGTTAACATACAATATCATATTAATTTCAGGTGTACATCATAATTATTCGACTGTACCCACCTGGCACTATCCAGAGTTATTACCACATTATTGATTATATTCCCTATGCTAAAAAGTATCACCATCATAAGTTTAGTAACCATCTGACACTGTACCACATTATCACAATATTATTGACAATATTTTCAGCAAAAAATTTTATGCTGGAAATATTTGGAAACAAAATTTTGGAAATAGCCTGACTGCCTAATAATGGAATGATCACACAATGGTGTAGTAATTAGGTTCATTATAAATTACAAAGACAATGTAATAATATGGAAAGCGGTTATAACACAACATTTAGTGAAGAAAATCATGATACAAAATTTGTTTGGGCCGGCCGAGTGGCACGGTGGTTAAGCGCTGGCTTGGGAAGCCAGCGGCCCTGGTTCGGGTCCCACATATGAGGGCCAGTGACACTGCCCTCAAAAAAAAAAAAAAAATTTTGATCAACATGATTTTTGAAAAAATAGTACACATAGGTCACATAGTGTTATCATATGACCCAACGATTCCACTTTTAGGTAGAAATCCAAGAGAAATGAAAACATACATCTGCACAAAAATTTGTACGTGAATATATACAGCAGCATTATTCAAAATAGCCAAAAAGTGAAACCCACCCATATGGCTATCAACTGATAAATGGGGAAACAAAATATGGTATATCCATATAATTGAATATTATTTGGCAATAAAAAGAAACACAGTACTGATACATGTTACAACATGAATGAACCCTGAAAACACTATACTAAGTGAAGGAAGCCAGATACAAATGGCACATATTGTATAGTTCCATTTATTTGAAATGTCTAGAATAGACAAATGTATAGAAACAGCAAATAAATTAGTGGCTGCCTTGGGCTGGTGGGTTGGGGATAAATGGAGAGTACTAAGGATATGGGGTTTCTTTGGAGGATGATGAAAATTTTCTAAAATTGATTGTGGTGATGATTGCACAATTCTGTGAGTATACTAAAAACCATTGAACTGAACACCTTAAATGGGTGAATTGTGTGGGATGTCAATTATATCTCAATAAATCTACTATAAAAAATAGTTAATGGAACACATTGAAAATAAAGCTGGAGGAAAAAATAAATGTACTGTTTTGAGGTGGTAGGATTATGTGTCATTAAAATAAGTTTTACTTTCCTGTATGTTCCAGTTGTTATGTTATGTATTACTTTTATAAGGAGAAAACAAATCTGTTTTAAAAACACCAGATGCATATTTCAGACAATTTAAATCTAAATCAGCAGCATTACAACCATTCCTCTTAACCTCTTCGTAGGTGGTGGATTTTATATTTAAGCTTATCATATTTTCTTAGTGATATATCACTATTTTCATACTATATTGGAGCTATTACATTTTTTTTTTCATTACATATGTATATAGTATGGTTTGGTCAGGAGGGAGTCATGACTTTAGGTGGGGTGTGGAGGAGAGTGTGGGAAGGGCCCTATCAGCCCAGGATCCCTGTTTGTCCAGGATCAGGTCCTCTTCAACAAGGAGGAACCCCCCCACACACTTAAAAGCTCAAAGCCCCTTCCACTCACCCCTTTAGCGTTACCCCTCCCACAGTGTCTTCCTGGTCAGGTCTCTTGCTTTGGTGGGATCATGCCCTCACCTGGGGTCACAGAGCCTCTCTCTGGCCCGGGTTGGGGAGCGCCCCTGGCCATGGGCTAGGACCCCGCCTCCCTGTGCCCGGGTCCCAGTTGCACACGCAGAGATCAGAGTCCCCCTCACTTGGGGTCACAGCTCCCTCCAGAGGGCAGGGGGTCGCCGGCCCCAGGCGGGAGCCACAATCTCACCCGCGGTGGAGTCCCAGGCCTCCTGCCCAGGACGCGCCCTCCCTGGGTCGGGGCCTTGGTTCCCCGCCCAGGACGCGCTGGTCCCTCCCCCGAGGCCGGCGGCCCCTCCCCCGGAGCCATGCCGCAGGTCCCCGGAGCCCCAGCCTCCAGCGCGGAGGCGGCGGGGGCCAGGCCCAAGGTCCCGTCGTGCGAGGGGCCTTCGCGGGAGGCTGAGGACGGCTCGCAGCGCCCGTCCCCGTCGCCCTCCTGGCCCCCCTCGCGGCCGCCGACCGCGAGCCCCGCGGGGGACGACAGCTCGCTGCTGCGCCTGGGCGCGTGGGGCGGCATGTCGGCCGGCGCGTTGCTGGAGGCCGGCCTGGCCCGGGTTCTCTTCTACCCGACTCTGCTGTACACACTGTTCCGCGGGAAGGTGCCGGGCCGGGCGCACCGCGACTGGTACCACCGCATCGACCACACGGTGCTGCTGGGCGCGCTGCCGCTGCGGAACATGACGCGCCGGGTGAGCCGGGACGGGAGGCCGCCCCGCGCCGGGCCTGGGAGCCGGGCGAGTGCCGCCCGGGCCTCGGAGGCCGGTTCTGAGCCCCCTCTTTACCTCGGCAGCTGGTACAGGACGAGAACGTGCGGGGGGTGATCACCATGAACGAGGAGTACGAGACCAGGTTTCTGTGCAACTCCTCAAAGGTGAGGGGCCCCGGGCCGTCGGGGGGAGCTGGGGCGGGGCGCCGGCCAGCCTCGCCCACCGCCTGGGGCCGGGGGAGCCGCCGGAGGCTGGGGAAGGGGCGCTGCAGGGGACCGTGCCCCAGAGACTGCTGTCCCGGGCTTTTTGGCCTCCCCAGGAAGAGGGTCTGGTACTCGAAGCTTAAATGGCTGCGGCTGGAGATAGAAACTAATAGTGAAATAGAAACTGCTGTTGCCCTAGGTATTCAACATGAGGGCCCTATAAACCCTAAGAAGAAAAGCTACCTCCCTCCCCCCACCTCGCAGATTTTAAATTTACCATAAAACCACCCATCGAAAAACTGCATAGGGTTCATTTGGCTCTGATTTGAGGGAATTTTTATTCGTATGTTAAGAGATATAGTGGAATTCCAAAGTACTGTCATAACGAAGTTCAGGCCTAAAACATAACTTTTATTAAACGTGAATGCCTGCTTGTGGAACTTTCCACAATGATTATTGGACATTGCCCTATCTTTACATAAAGACGTTGCCCAATCTTTATAGTGGCTGACATCTGTTAGCACTATGCAATTATCTTTCTGGTTTAGTCTACTGATACAGCCTGGTGAGTATGCTGTTATTTCAACCTGTAGAGTTTTTGAAACCTTTAAAAATATTTGTGACTCACATTTAAAATATATTGATTAGTGATGGCATACGTTAAGCAATGGACAGCAGTTCCTTGGATTTCCCAAAGTCCTTTGCCACAAGGTCTCAAGAGCTATTAGCCAAAATGGTGAATGTTCCTTAGTGCGGTCAGTCCTGTGCAGCAAGAGGAGTCACAAAAGGTGTTTGGTCTCTGGATGTGAGGTGCTGACATTTGGGCGATGCAGCTACATTATCCCACTAGCCTAGAGAAATCTCCAAGGTAGTGGTTCTCACATTGTAATATACCTAAGAATGATCTGCCAATCTTGTTCAAGTGGCAGATTTCCAGGTACAACCCCCAGAGATTCTGACTCAGGAAATTTAGGGTGGGGCCCAGGAATCAGAATATTTAGCAAACTCCCCAGCTCTTTCTGGTATAAGTGATGCATAAGCCACATGCCACAAAACTGCTATTATATGTTAATTTCATCAGCATAAAATACTTAAATTCAGACTCATGAAGTCTCTGGTTCTAGCTAAAGAGATTAATAACAAGAGTAGCGGGAGCCTATCTGAAGTCTTAAAAAAACCCAAAACAGAACAAACTTGCCCACTTCATCAGAAGCCTTATTTCTCATATTTGTCATTCTTTTATTTTTTTTTATGGTATGCACTTTATTCTTTTTTTTTTTTTTTAATTTTATTGGGGAGGGGAACAGACAAGTTGCTGTCCTTTTGTTCTTCAGGCTAGTTGTGGAGGATGCTTCACTGGCCCATGTTGGTATTATCATTGCGCTCTTCCCCGGTGAGGCAGTCCCTCGGGGAGAAGGGGGGATTGGACAGCCGCTCAGGACAGCTCAGGAAAGCGCATGCTGGCTGCAGTAGCCAGCCCCACTGCATCCTACGCCATCACGGACGGCTCTCTGCAGCCCAGCTCCAGGTAGAGCTGTTGTTCACCATCTTAGCTGTAGAGGGCGCAGCGTCACTGGCCCTAATGTGGGGTCTGAACCTGGACCCTGTTGCTAAGAGCTGGCATCCCAAGCCAACTCGTAACCAACGAGCCACTCGGCTTGTCCTCATTCTCTTATTCTTAAGTGATAATATTGAACTATCAAAGGTATATAAATTGTTTTAATTTTAAAATAAATCTATTTTCTACCACATGTACTCTCAAGAAAAAAGTGGTGAAAAAGAGAAATGAAAGCTCTACAGACAGAGACATGAAAGCTCTTGCAAAATATAGTAGCCAGACCCTAGATTGCTGCACAGACACCAACTATGCAAAAACAGTTGCACAACTTTTGCAGGTGAATTTTATACAGCTAATACTTTACAGCTAAAGATTCAAATACCCAAAGGGCATTTTAAGGACACTTTAAATCTTGGACAGGGCTGGCCGAGTGGCTCGTTGGTTAAGAGTGGGCTTGGGGGCCAGCCGAGTGGCACGGTGGTTAAGAGCTGACTTGGGATGCCAGCAGCCCCGGTTTGGATCGTACATATGAGGGCCAGTGACACTGCCCTCAAAAATAAAAAGAGTGGGCTTGGGAGTGTGGGCTCTGAGCAGCAGGGCCACTGGTTCAGACCCTACATGGGCCAGTGACGCTGTGCCCTCTACAGCTAAGATGGTGAACGGTGGCTCGTCCTGGAACTGGGCTGCTGTGGGGCGCTGGCACTGGCGTAGGCTGTGGTCGGGCTGCAGTGGGCTGCCATAAGCTACTATGCATGGTGAGTGGCTGGCAGCTGGCGTGAGCTGCCGGCCAATGGCCGGCGACCGTTTTGCCTCAGCCAGGAAGAGCAAAATGATCACAATACCAACATGGGCCAGTGAAGAGACGTCCTCCACAACTAGACTGAGGGACAAAAGGACAGCGACTTGTTTGTTCACCTTCCTCGATTCCCCAGCGCTGTTCCCTCCCCCAATTCCCCAATAAAATCTTTAAAAATAAATAAATAAATCTTGGACCTAATTCTAACTCAGCAGCACAGCTATTATTTGATGAAAAACCAACCATGTAGGTCAGCCATTTGAAAAAGATTTCTGTAAGAAGTTTGTTTAGAAACAGTAAACAGTATATTTACATTGTAGTAAGCACTGAAGCTTCCTTGTTGCTTTGCTGCCTCTTGGGAGCCCATTCTTCATACCACTAACGTCAGTTTTTTTTTTCATTCTCTTTTTTATGCTGATGGACCCGGTTCCAGGAATGGAGGAGGGTAGGAGTTGAGCAGCTGCGACTCAGCACAGTAGACATGACTGGAATCCCAACCTTGGCTAACCTCCAGAAAGGAGTCCAGTTTGCTCTCAAGTACCAGTCACTGGGCCAGAGTGTCTACGTACATTGTAAGGCTGGGCGCTCCAGAAGTGCCACCATGGTGGCAGCGTATCTGATTCAGGTAGGAAAGGTCTTTCTGGACTGGTCCCATTTACAGATTTCCAGAACTTCAGTAGCATGGTCTACTGGTGGGCCTTACTGCAAGGAGCCATGTTTCCAGTCTCAGGCTGCTGGGAGGTAGAAAGCATCTGAGCACTGTAGATATGCTGATCTGTGGCTTTGCCACCTACCAGCTATGCGACTTAGGCAAAGGTGGCTTCCCCTCTCTGATGCTGTTTCCTCAAACTAAATGTGTTATGAAACTTCAACGAGAAAGTACATCAAGCACTGACCTACAACAGACACTCAAAAAAATGGAGTTCCAAAGGATGTTACCACTAGCAAAAGGCCAGAAATACTTGTTATAAATAGCATGTCACGAAATCTAGTACTGTAAATAGTGCTGATCACTTACAGCTCTACAGTACTCAGATTTCAAGTATTTCGGAGTAGAGTTCTGGACATTAGTTTCTAGAAACAGAAGACCCAATGGAATTTTTGTCAATTTGTATGGTCAGCAGGTGGGATGCTTTTAAAATTATTTAGCAGTACTCTAGTAGTCCATCATTCCTTGTTACATGTCCCCTGCTTGACTCATTTTTGTTACCTATTGGCCCCTGCAGAGCATTTACTAAGGCATGTGGATAGTTTAAAGAAAAAGGAAGTGTAAAAATCACCAGTCTGGCCTTGTCTGTGTTACTGTGGACTGGTGAGTAGATGATTGAACAATTCTAAAGCTTTGGTCATTTAGGACTGTTTGCTGGAAACAGGGTCTCAGGAGGATATTTTGGGCTGAGTGAGAACTGAACCAGCAGGCTAAAAATGTGTATTTTCTGGCCAGCCGAGTGGCGCGGTGGTTAAGCGCTGGCTTGGGAAGCCAGCGGCCCGGTTTGGTCCCACATACGAGGACCAATGACACTGCCCTCAAAAAAAAAAAAGAAAAAAAAAGTGTATTTTCTTGGTTCTGTTGAGTTCTAAACTGTTAAGTATCCTTAGGACACAAAGATAACCCTCTTAGTCAAATTGAAAAAGTGCTATTTTTCTAACCATAGTGACAAGACACATAAAAACATCTATTCTTTCCAGAAAACTTGAAATCAACAATCCACCCAGCTCAGTGAGGACAACTTGTAGACCTAGGCAGGCTTGAATTTAGGATCTAAGCTTCACATGTTTAAGTTTCTTTTTCTAGGTTTGGCGTGGCAAGAATTAGGTAGAAAGACTGACTTGTCCCCCCAGCCTGTTGCATAGTAATTTGGGACTGGTTAACTGAGAGAATTAAAGTGCTCTCCTATTTATAATATATCAAGCATGGTTTTTATAGTTTTTAAGTCCCTCCAAAATAGAGTGCTCTTTATTTTTTATTTTTTAAATGACATTCTGTGAGCCCTTTAACATCTGTCAAGGCTACCTTACACCTGCTTTTTTCTTTCTCTGCTAATTTTCCAACCCTGTACTTCAGGTATACAACTGGAGTCCAGAGGAGGCTGTAAGGGCTCTCACCAAGATTCGGTCATACGTCCACATCAGACCTGGCCAGCTGGAAATTCTCAAAGAGTTCCACAAGGAGATGACTGCAGGGGCAGCAAAGGATGAGACGTCACACATCACACACATGAAGTGTGTGGATTAGAAAGAACTTGACAACCCTGCTGGCTACAGAATAAAAGTTTAACAGGACCGAAGGGGCTTAGGCCCAGACTTGACATAACAAAAATGTGCTAAGGAATGGATAATTTTGCTTTCTTTGTCATTTCATTTTTCTGAAATAACACTGTGGTATGGCTAGGAAGATTGAGCATGGCTTCTATTCACAGGGTATAAGGATGGGGGATAGAGATGAGGTTGTCTTACTTTTTGAATAGGGTCAAAGAAATCTATTGTGTACCTAACGTTATACCTGATGATATTTAGCACCATAACTCAAAGGCATTTAACAGTAGGAAGAGAGAGGAGAAATACTCAGCTCTGGCTCTTTGCCACTAGTTCCTCAATTCACTGGCTCCTCAGTGAATTGGGGCAGTGATCCTGTGTGTAGAAAAGGAAGTATGGGATTCAATCAGTATTGCCGCTGACTTAGAAATCTGTTGGGCATGTGATTAGTCTCCCTTAGGTAGTCACCCCTTCAGAATTCAAAACAGACACATATATCCCTTCAAAAACTTTTATTTGTATGAACAGTTCCTAGCTCTTGACTTGGCTTAGAACTTTTAAAGGAGTAGGGACCTTAAATCTTAAAAGAGTTTGAAAAATGTTTCTGCTATTAATTAAACAGTCCTCTACTTTTATTCTGGCTTGCTCCTTAGAGTAAGCCAAAAAAAAATCACACCAGAGTATACATTTCCTGACAGATGAGAAAACAATAGACTGAATGTCCCGATTTCTAGAGTTGACTCTTGCTGGTGAAGGACACCTTCAGCTTAGCCCCTTCTCCCAATCAAAGCCTGAAGGAAAATTCTTAACACCTAAATCTTTGTGGAAAAATTACCAAGTAGCCACTTTGCAGGCTATAGCTAAAAAGGAAGACTGGGCATCTTTCCTTCTGTCTTGGGGTCAGCGGTGCTTCATTTAACATTGATCAGGTAAAAAGGGGAGGCTGTGCCTAAGATTTGAGAAGGCTTGCTTTAAGCAACCTGCACTGAGGCACAGGATTACCAGGAGATGGCAGAGAACAGGCTGGCCGCCTCTCCATTCAAGCAGCCAGCTGAGCAACAGCAGTGTCAAAAGCCCCAAATGGGCCACCCCTATGGGTTCAGGAAAGGGCTGAGTGCTGCCTTTTGAACATGTGTCCAAAAATAATACTCTGAACTGGGACCTTGGGGACAAGTTTGGATGGGCAGGTGCTGGAAAAGGGGAGGACAAAAGTTAGCTGCTTTCCCCTCACAGCCTTAGGCCAACACAAACTGCAAATTGGTGAGAAGCACTTTAATGCCTGTGGTGACAGTTACAGCTGAAGTGGCAGGGTCAAGCTTGTAGGTGTTGGCATCCCCTTTTTTATATCGGTCCCGAAAAACATAAATGCTCCCGTTACAACTGGCGATCTTCCAAAGGGATGGGGCGGAGCTCCAGGCCTCAGGAAGACAAAGCCTTGTGAAGCTGTCTAGCAGGGGATTATAGCACACCAGGGAGTCCCCTTCAGCCACGATGAACACCAGATCCTTATGCACAGCTGCATGCATGCGGCCTGCAAAGGGCAGCACATAGGGCTTCACATGGCACTTGTCTGTCTCGGTATCAAAGCACTGGATGAGTCGGGAAGGTTTGGTAAAGAAGTCCAGGTCACTCTCCTCCCCCCCTAGTAAGTAGATGATCCCGTTGAGGTTGGCTCCAGCGGCCCCTGACACAGCCACCTCTAGCTGCGTTGTCTCTGTCCAGACGTTATCTCCTACCCGGTAATAGATAACTGCATTGGAGAGAGTATCTTGCAGGGTCTTGCCACCCAGTGAATATATGGCATCTTTCCCAGGCACAGATACCAGGGTATGCTGGAGCCGGTCCCGGGGCAAGGGTGCACACCACTCCCAGTCCACGGTGGCATTGTTGCACTTCCACATGCGCCGTGGGATGGACCCTCCCACCACGTACAAGTCTCCACCATGCTTGCAGGCTGCAGTGATCTGGTGGCACAAGCTGTTTTGGCCACTTACACTGATGGAGTCATCTTCGGCACAGTGCAAGGACACAGCCAACGAGTGGGTACGAGATGACTCTTTCCCAATCAGATAAATGTGCACATTCTCCCCAATTTCCTATTGGCAAAATTAAAAACGATATTGGTTCTAGGCTAAAGCTCAGCTGAGACGCATGTCCTTAAGGTCCTGGAACACAGACTTGTATCTTACTCTAACCTATTCCCCTCTGGTTTCTGTGTGTCATCCTGCCTCTAATCACTTTCAGGCATTTTAAGCTGGGGCGGAGAATCTGCTGTACTCATCCTTTCAGCTTTTTAGAAACTATCATGAGTTGGTGCTTCAGACAAAGGGTGCTCAGGATTGTTAATGCAATGATGAAAGTACTTATCTCAAGGAGCTCTGGAGCTCAGAGGCTGGTAGCTTTTGGGCTCAGGCATGTATCCTCCTCCCCAGCTCTTATCAACTTCAAGCCAGAGACCTTATTCACCAGCCATCAGAGAGGCCAGGCCAATTGATGGCTGTGATGCATGGCTACTATTGTCTCCCAACCCTAAAGAAATCTGCCTTACCTTCAAGCTAGTCCTGAGTGACTCTGCAAAAGCCTCTCTTTCCTCTTTATTAAAATTGATCCAGGCCTCTATTGCCTCTGTTGGGTTCTGGGAACATGGAACTCCATCTGTGAGAGCCAGAGGAAAGGCACGGTCAATGGCAATCTGACAATCCGAAAGGGAAATTTAGAGCCAGAGGCTTTAAAGATGTGAAACACTTTGTTAGACTACCACCTTGTATATATGTGTATGGGAAATTAACCTCAACTTGCCTTGTTTCTTGTAATCAAAATGGATGGCTTGATATACTCCCATTTGCCATGGAAGCAATCTAAGCTGCAGAGCTCACACCTAAAGTACGATTATACCCCACTTGCAGGGTCAGGACTGTTACCTAAAGTTGGCCCATCACTTAAAATTTTTTTTAGGTATGTTGGCTCATCCATCAATAATTTACTTAGGCATGTGCAAAGTGCAGGATGGATAGAACACAATGCACAGGAGAGATTAGAGTATAAATACAAGTAGTTCCTCACTACCTTTTGTGGACATATGCTGCTGCTTTTATTTTCCTGGCTTCTTCCTCAGTAAGGGACTCTCTCTGAAATCAGCTGCACTAAATCTCAATTTAATTTCTTTCAGAAGGTATCTAAATTCCTACCAATAATACTGTAACACCAGGAAGCCTGAGGGTTCCTTTCTCCTGAACTAGAACATCTGCTGAACATCATACCCAAGTAGCTGGGTATGATATGCCCCCTCCTTCAACTTACCTGAGATGATATCAGTGAGTAGATGGTGGGGCAAGTGGAGAAATTCCTCTGTGCTCTGCAGCTGGGCCAGGTGGGCCTTGGCACAGTGCTTGGCAGCAGTGTAGAGCTCAGGATCACTGTGCCGATCTGCCAGCCACATCACCTGAAGGCAGTTGCCCACTTGCACTGTGCGGGCCAAAAACCTTGAACATTCCTCAAAGAGAGATGTCAGCTGATACATGTCTGACACTTCATAAATTTCCTGTAGCTCATCAGCTCGAAGTTTCACAGTCCCATGGTAGATAAAATCAACCAGGAGCTGGAAAACAGACTCGCTGACATCCTGCAGCACGATCACCCGATTGTGGGCCTCCTTCAGGTTGGAAGTGAACATGGACCTGAAGAAGCAGCTCTGAGCTGAGAGGACCAGCCGGTGGAGCTGAAACTCCCGGCCTTCCACTGAAATGGTCACATCAGCAAAGAGCTCTTCTTCCAGACACAGCTTCATGATGCCCTGAGCCACTCGGCCTGAGTGCGAACGATCTTTGAAAGTGTAGTTCACAAAGTAGTTCTCATCCATGGATGCTCCAGGCTCCTCAGGTGATTCCATGGTAGCCAACTTCTCTCTCTGCCAGCTGTCTGCAAAGCAACACCACCCTCAGCAACTTAGGGAATCCACAGCCACTACCTATTAATCAAACTGTCTAATTCAGGGCAGGAGAAGGAACATGTGAGAGCAAAGTGGGCCCAGATGGACCTCAGTCCTGGCCCTGCTGGTAACATCTCTGATGCTCTCTTTCAACCACAGTTGGGTTCATCGTTCTGCAGTGGCACCCCATCCATAATAAAATCAATAAAATTTCCTACTCCGGGTGTTTCCCTGAGAAAACACTGAATATTCCTTTCCATGATGTAACAAAAGACTTGGGTTTTAGGTCAACACGTGAAAGAAAGGAGCCAGAGGAAGCCTATGATCGTAAAAGCCTGGCAATAAACCTTACAAATCAAATAACTATTGGGTATAAAAGTAGTGAGGCTCTGGAGAGTAGAACCAGACAAAAAAGACCCCCAAGACCTTGTGTCCAGACAGGCCCCCATCTCTCTACCCTACCCCCCTGCTCCGCCCCTCCGCTCTTGCATGGAGTCCAGATTCCAATATAAGGCTTGGCTGTGACATGTAAGTCCCACATTTGCCCTTTTCTGAGCTTCCCCCTCGCCCTTTCCCGCTGGCCCTAATGACTCCCCAAGGCTCCGTCCCAGAACTCGAGACAGAGTCCTGCCGTCCCAAGCCCGAGACACTGGGAGGCCCATTGCCACGTGCAGTGTAGCTTCTCCATCTGAAGTCACCTGGGAAACGGTCGCCAGGGAAACCGTTCCCCCTCTCCCCCCGTCCCCTATCCACCATGCCCGCCAACCCTTGTCAAAAGCTTAGTTTAGGGGGCCTGGAGGGGTATGGAATGTGGAACCAGAACCCCCGCCCCTTTCCCTCCTCTCACCTGTCCGGTTCTTTAGGATCCTCGCTTTCTCTCTAGCCTCTGCTACACCAAGGTAGGGCCACGTTCACCTCACTGTTTCCCTACCTGCTTGCCTTGTTTTCTTACCTGCGTTCCCTCCTTTCATTCCGAAACCTGGAAACCGGAACCTCTGCTTACGGCCCCGGGTTCGTCCGGAAGAAGATATGATGCACACTTCCGCCTCCGGTCCGTGCCCTTGGGGCTCCGTGTCCTAAAGGTCTTACCTTCGCTTCTTGATTTGCATCTGGAAAGCATGGCGGCGGCAGCGGCGAGGGGCTGGTGGCGGGGGCTTGTGGGGGCCGTGGCGCTGCCCAGGGGTGAGCAGGGGACAGCCAGATGAGGCCCGGGACAAGAGCAGCGGCGCGCCCAACGCAGGGAGCCTCTCAGGACTCACCTGTGCCTTTTATCTCCCCGTGCAGTGGCCAGGCGACCCTTGGTGCTGCTGCCGGTGAGGAGGGAAAGCGCTGCGGCCGACACGCGCCGTGAGTATGTGCGGGCCTGGCCCTTCTAGGGACTACAGACGGGGCCCCTTCACTCCTTTGTCAGATGTTTGTCCTTTTGCTCTGGGATGCCCTTCCCTGTGTCCTGGCAAATCTCTTCTTGTCCTTGGAGACCTGACGGCAATGGTCCCCACTCTGCAGGCAGAATCGGGCCCTCCCTGTGCCCTTAGGCCTCTCTTATGGCGTTTATGGCCCCCCTTGTCCATTTCCATGATTCCGTTTTACTCTGGTTAAACTGAGAGCTTGAAACATAACCTTGGGGACTCAGAGACCAATGTAAAGCCTGTTATAATGGTAGCTTACACTAATTGAATGCTTTTTGTGTGTGCCAGGCACCTTGCAAAGTGTTATAGTGAATGATATTATTTAGTCCTCACAACAATCTTATGAGATAGATAGTATTATGCTCTTCATACAATAGATCAGTAAACAACCCAGAAAAGTTAACTTGCCTAGGGTCACAGCACCAGTGAATAATAGATCAAGTCGGCTTGCTTCCATGACCCTGTAATGTATGATGTGTGGGTGCTCAATGATATTTGGATGCATGAATGAGTGTATGGAGATATTTCACAGTCAACATAAGCTGACCGGGAGTCAGGAAACCTGGCATTTCCCCCTTTCAGGCCTCAATTTCCTCATCTATGAAAAAAAAAAAAGTTTCAACTAAAAAACCTGTGAGGGCTCTTAAGCCCTGAAGTTGTTCATTTGAGAAGCTGCTATGAGCCAGGTGCTAAGGAGATACACAGAAGCAAAAGTTCTGGTTCCCACTTTTAAAGAACTTCTGGTAAGAGAGCTGAGACATAAACTGATTTAGCAGAAATGCAGGCATTGTGAAGGAAGAACCATGGAGTAGTTTTGAGAAGAGGCAGATACCCCAGCTGCAGTAATGAGTCTTTGTGTACTGTGTATGTGGCCTTTCCCCGAAATGTTTATCATTTCCTATTCCCTGGAAGGGGAACCCTCCACCCTCACCTTTCTCAAGGTTCTACAAAGAGCACTGCTGGGAGACAATACCCCTTACAAGAGTCACCAAGAGTCTGGCTGTAGGGCAGGCTGCTGCCTTCACCATTTCTTTGTTAAATAAGCCTTCTCCTTCCAGCTACTGTCAGACCACGGAATGATGTGGCCCACAAGCAGCTCTCAGCTTTTGGAGAGTATGTGGCTGAAATCCTACCCAAGTATGTCCAACAAGTTCAGGTAATATTCATTACTGTTGTTTGGTCTGGGACAATAAAACCATCTTCTCGGGCCATATGGAAGTGGGCATCCTGGTATCAAAGAAACCGCAAATTCCCCCATCCCACCTGGGCTTCTTTCTCTCCCTTAAACCAAGAGAATCAGCTGAAGTTAGCTGTTCCCTCAGTAGCTCTTTGTTGTCTCTGCCCTCCTGTTCCATGTCTGCAGGTGTCCTGCTTCAATGAGTTAGAGATCTGTATCCATCCTGATGGAGTCATCCCAGTGCTGACTTTCCTCAGGGATCACACCAACGCACAATTCAAATCCTTGGCTGACTTGACGGCAGTGGACATCCCCACCCGGCAGAACCGTTTTGAGGTCAGTAAGAAGATTTGAGGTTTGAGAAGGAAAGAGTCAGAACAGTTTTAGGGGGAGAGTTACCAATGGGAGTCATAGCCTTCTTAGTTTCAGTTTGGGTCAAACAGTTCAACACCGGCCTCAGAATCAGGCAAACCTCAAGTTTATATCCTGGCTCTGGTATATTACTCATAGGCTGTGTGACTTCAAACATTTTGTTTAATCTTTCTGAGTTTTAGTTTTCTTATGTGTCGAGGAAGTATAAAATTGTCTCCATTTCATAAGGTGGTTGTGAGGATTAAATGAAATAGTACTAGTAGATTGTTAGCACACAGTTCTCAATACGTTCAGCTGTTGATATTTATTGATCATATCCTGGTTGCCAGATCCTGGGATTGAGAAGAGAAATAACACCTAACCCCTGCCCTCCAGTAGTCCCCCAAACTCTAGTGAGGGGAAGGACACATAAACAGCTTACTGTAATAATATATTACACAAGAGATGTTAGAGAGATGGTATAATGATGAAGGAGGGCCACTTAGCCCTTTCTGGGAGGCTGCTTTGAAGAGAAAGAGTATGTTTGTGCTGAATCTTATATTGAAGTTTTGTTTTTGTTTTTTTTTGAGGGCAGTGTCACTGGCCCTCATATGTGGGACCCGAACCGGGGCCGCTGGCTTCCCAAGCCAGCGCTTAACCACCACGCCACTCGGCCGGCCCCATGTGCTGAATCTTAATGGATGACAGGAGACTAATGAGGATTGGGGTTTGAGAAGATGGGGTTGGGCAACATCTCAGACAAAGGGAATAGTGTTAACAAAGATGAGCATGCTGACATGCATGCTACAGCTTGACTTAGGTCTTTGCCAATTTTTTTTTTTTTTTTTTTTAGCTGAGCCATCTTGCCACCTGTTGGCAGCTCAGCTCCGGCTGGGCATTGAACTGCTGCTCAGAGCTCAGTTCACACTCTTGAGTGAGTTCTTAACCAACTGAGCCACTCGGTCGGCCCTGACTTAGTAGGCCTTTGGAAGTAGTTGTAAGTATAGGAGGGTCTTGAGGTTTTGAGCTTCAGGACAGAAGGCAGGTTCTCAGGGTAGAATCTAACCCATCCTGTATCCTCACCATTGATGCTCCTACTCAGGGACTCCCACCTCAGACCTTTCAGCCTGTGGCCATCTTGGTTCTCTAGCTCCCTCTGTTCTCCCTAGATTGTTTATAACCTGCTTTCTCTGCGCTTCAACTCCCGGATCCGTGTGAAGACCTATACTGATGAGCTGACACCCCTTGAGTCCACTGTCTCTGTGTACAAGGCGGCCAACTGGTATGAGAGAGAGGTGAGTTACTGGGCATGTTCGATCCTGCCTTTGGGCCAGCGTTGCAGAATTGGTTGAAACTACTGGATGCAGCGCAGCCCCTCACCCATGTTGGCCGTGATGGACTGGTTGCATGAGGGCTCTTTTTTTCTAGATATGGGACATGTTTGGAGTCTTCTTTGCTAACCACCCTGACCTAAGAAGGATCCTGACAGACTATGGCTTTGAGGGACATCCTTTCCGGAAAGACTTCCCTCTGTCTGGTTACGTTGAGGTAGGAGGCGTGGAAGCGGGGGAGCAACCTCAGGGAGGGTCTGGCAGGAAACCTGGGGGATCCTCAGCGTGGCAGGAAATATGGTTTGTGGATTGTGGTAGTTCAAGAGCATCGGCTCCAGATTCAATTCCTGGCTCCACTTTCATAATCTGGGACAAGTTACTTAATTTCTCTATGACACAGTCATCTGCAAAACGGGAACAATAATATTAACTAAACTACTAAGAGTTGCAGTGAGCTAAATGATTTATATGTGCAAAGCCTGGTGTATTATCAATGCTCAGCTGATGTTAGCCATTATTGTAGTGGTCATTTTAATGACCAAGGCAGCCTTGAGGACATACTTAGTTTGTCCGGACTAAAAGTGGGGTATCACTTTACCCTGCCCTGGATCTGAGAAGGGAGCTGATAAGGAAGACACTGAATGTTCAGCCCTTGCGAATGGCCAGAGGCAGCAGCAGTAACATGACTGTCAGGGCCTTATAAAGAATTTCAGTGCTTTCTTTTGTTTTTGTTTGTTTGTTTGTTTTTTGAGGGCAGTGTCACTGGCCCTCATATGTGGGATCCGAACTGGGGCCGCTGGCACCCCGCGCCACTCGGCCGGCCCTCAGTGTTTTCTTTACCAGCTATATGCAGGCTGTGTATGAGTAGGAGTACGATCTATTGTAGACATACAGGTGATTTTGTAGCGAAGTTGAGATAGTGGCACTCCAGCCCTTCTCGTTAGTACCCAAATGCTCCTGTTTTCTTACTATTTTGCCGGGTTCCATTTCCTTCTCAAACTACTTCTGATCAGGGCTACTTCCTTCTCTTCTACCTTTCAGTCATCACTACTGTCCCCCAATCTGGTTTGCCCCTTCACCCCAGCACCTGTTCGTTCTTACCTTATCCAGCTGCTCCTCCAGTAACAAGAAAAGCCATGCCAAATTTACTGTCTTCCAGATTTACTGCCTTGCATCTTGACAGTGGTAATGACAAGGCCATAGGGCCTGAACTTGAGTGCTTGCCAGTTTAGGTTTACTCTTTTTCCACCGCTGACTTGCTCCATAATCCTAGCCAAGTGCTTATCATTACCTTGTGAGAGTGTGTGGATGGGTGAGCACAGTTAGCTCTGCTGGAAAAGGAGCTCTGAGCTCATGATGTTGGCGGATGGTGGGCAGGGGAGCCTGACCTGGTGATGGCAGGGCATGAGATAAGGACCATTTTGGACTGTGGGTGGGATGTGACTTGATAGGGGTGTGACACACACTTGGATGGAGACTTGGTGACAGGCTGGGACAGGATTCAAGAACAGAGAAGTAAAGGGACTGGGGAAGTCATGGTCTTGGGAGAGGAGGCTGCTTACTGTAACAAGGCCTTCCTCAGTGTCCAAACCTTTTTCTTCTGCAGTTACGCTATGACGATGAGGTGAAGCGGGTGGTGGCTGAGCCGGTGGAGTTGTCCCAAGAGTTTCGCAAGTTTGACCTCAATAGCCCATGGGAGGCTTTCCCTGCCTATCGCCAGCCCCCCGAGAGTCTCAAGCTTGAAGCCGGAGAAAAGAAACCCGAAACCAAGTAGCTCCAGGGAAGGCATGTGGATCCTAGAAAGCGCCTTATCTATAATTGAGTGTCCTGTAAATAAAATCCTACTTAGACTCACCACTTCCTGTGTGCTTATCATCATGAAGCTTTGACTCAGGAGAGGGGAGATACAGGAGGGGTTTTTCCCTGCTCCCTTAGACTCTACCAGATCGGTCTATTTTAATGGGACTGAATAGTGAGTTGGAGACATGGTGACATGCAAGCCTGGATGTACTTCTGAGAGGGATTCTGGAGCTGAAATTGAAATTCTCATCCACAGGGCTCAGGATGGGTGTGACATGGCTTCTCCTGAGACTGGAGGAGGTCCCAACAACTGCTGGAGAAAGCCTCTTATCTGGTGGTAGCTGATGGGACCAGGGGTGGAACCAGGGAAACCCCCACCCACCCTCATCCCATCCAAACAGCCAATAGCCAGAGCCAGGAAGAACCACAGCTCATTTCTGAGTCTTGATCCCTGCATCCTGCTCCCTGCAACCTGATAAACCATCATGGTTGGGCTAAGGGAATCCTCCTGAACTCTGGCCTGAGCCAAGAATGTTGTCAGCAAGCATAGGAGGTCCCAGGGCTGGAGCAAAAGACAGGAGCTGCAGATCTGTCTTCCAGGGGATAGGACTCCCTAACCCAGCTGGTCTGGGATCTGCTCAGCCAGTGACAGTGCCTGAGGTTAAATTGCTCAACTCTGCCTGTCCATGGGGCCGCCCAGCCAGCCAGGTCCAGGCTTTGCAGCTGATGCTCTTGGCTGCTGAGGGGCTCCCTGGAGGCTGGGCTGACCTGGGGTCAGGAGTTGGGCTCAGCTGCAGGATGTTTTGGGTGTGAGGACAGATAGGAAGGTAGTGGTAACTGCTTGGGCGCTTTCCTACCTCCTGGGAGGGCCAAACTAGAACTGTTTGCTACCAAACACCTTTTTTCTATTAACTAAGCATCCCGCCCATCTGGGCAGCAACCAGCTGAGGGCCTGACAAGCAGAAAGCTAGGCGCCTACTGCCAACAACCAAAGATTCCACATTTCTACAGGATGGAAAGAGCCCCCGGGGAAGCCAGAGCCAGCCCCTCCCTATTTAGCACTGAAGTCTGACATGCAATGCAGGGAACGCCTGAGTAGCCTGCTGTGGATGGAAAGTTGGAGCCACAGTGTGTGCAGGCGGATGCAGAACCAGAGAACAGTTGGGGAGAGTGAGACCCAGAGGACGGGCAAGGCAGGGAAAATGCAGCTCCAGGCTTGGCTAATGGTAGCCATTTGCCTCCTCCCATGGTTGGCTACAACCCAGCACCATGCAGGTACCGGGGCTTCAGGGTGGGGTGGATGGAAGCCAAGGAAGGCTGCCAGCTGATAGTGGTTAGTTGGTTCTATCTGAGCCTTGCAGGCCCTGCATGGTCAGTACACCAGGCTGACCTGTGCTGCAGGGGCTACTGGTGTGGGTCCCACCCCCAGAACTGGAAAGGTCCAGGTGAAGCAAAGGGAGATAGCCCTAGGGACCATCATTGCTGGCCCTGGACAGAACTGGGCCTGAGCCTATTCCGGTTGATGCACAAAGCAGCACCTCTTGACCTGCCCTGGGCTTGGAGCAATCTTTCCAAGGGCAGGCAGCACCTTGGAGGAAGATGAAGGAAGCTGCAACAGACATCCTGCGTTGCACACCATCAATACTGAGGAGAGCAATTAAGGAATGGGTTCTTCCCAAAGGGGTCCTCAACCTTTGGGGAGGGTCATTGGCACTGTTTCATGTTACGCTGTCCCCAGATGATTATAGAGAGGGGAAGTGGGGAGTGAAGTGTCTTGTGACCACTGGCCTGGAGCTCTTGGCCAAGGGAACTGCAGAAGTTCAAGGAGGAGTCCTGGATATTTGCCGAGGTGGCATCTGGGTTTGGGATGATGATTTTGGGATCACAAGACCTATGCCCGGGAGGGTGAATGTGCAATGTGCAGGGGGAAGGGGGACATGGGATGGTAGTCTTGCTCTTTTGCAGCTAGAATAACCTCTAGGCACCCTTACTAGGCAGCTGAGGGGCACTTCTGGGAGGTTGGGGTATTGAGGATGGAACTTGGCAGGGGCATGACTTCTCTCTGCTGCCCCAGGGCAGCCCATGAACAGCACCAGCGTGGAAGGTGGCCTGCAGGAGCCAGAGGCCCCGGAAGTGATGTTTGAGGTCTTTCCTCCAGCTTGGGACATGGGGATGGGAGCATCCAGAGGTCCCTAAACTAAGGCTTGGGAAGGGGGATGTCTCAGGCTGGGTCTGCTGGGGAGGCGGGGACAACCCGGCAATGGGCCCTACTGCCTGCTTATGCTCCCTGCCCTGGGACCCCCGGCCCACTCTTGCTCCGTGCCCTAGGACCCCAGCCCACCCCTTCATGGCTCCCCTTGCAGCTGCTCTGGGCTGGGCTGGAGCTGGATGTCATGGGGCAGCTGCACATCCAGGAAGAGGAACTGGCGTCCACACGTCCAGGCCGCCGACTCACGCTCCTCCTGCAGCACCACGTGCCCAGTGACTTGGAGGGTGCTGAGCAGCAGCTGCAGCAGTTCCAGGACCTGCGGAAGGGGCCTTCTCTTAGCCCTTGGGACTTTGAACGTCTGCTCCTCACAGGACTATCCTGTGTCTACCGGCTACACAAGGCTAGCGAGGCTGAGGAGAGGGGTGACTGGGCCCAGGTCTTTGCCCTCCTGGCACAGGAAACACTCTGGGACCTGTGCAAGGGCTTCTGCCCCCAGGGCCAGCCCCCTTCTCTGGGACCCTGGCTCTCTACCCATCACCCCTTCCCCTGACCCTCCCCTCTCACCTGCTAGCCCTCCCTCCCCCATGCCAGACCCATCCTGGGCAGGAGCTTCCATCTGGTACCTAGTTCTTTCCTCTGTGTTCAGGTCTCTGGGCTTAGTTTGTTCCCCGGACCCCTGTTTATCCCTCGCCCATCTTCTTCCCTAGGCCCTGATAGGCTAAGAGTCTCGGGTTTAGGTCCCAGACAGCAGGTACACAGCTAAAGGCACAGGTGTGTGTTTTGGGGTCAGTGTATTTAAGAGATGCCGACAGGGAAGCTGCCCCCAAGTAAGGCCAGGTCAGACTCTCCAACTCCTACCCTGGCAGTCCATGAGAGATCCTGTAGAATCTAACCGGAACCTTGTAAGCGCTCCACACCCAGTCCTAATTTAGATAACTCTTTTTAAGCCCAACCACTGCTCTGGGGTCCCTGAACCTCCAAGTTTCCCATTTGGACTGGGAGAATAGGCTGGACGCTTTTTAGTTTAGTCTGTTGGAGGAGTGAAGGGAAGCAGGTGGAGAAATATACTTTTGTGTGGGGCGGGGGGGGTAATGTTTTTAGTCTATTTCAACAAGGCTCATGAGATGAACACTCAAAGGAGGGTGTGAGGCTGGGAGGGGACACACTGACAGAGACAAGCTGAGGCTGGCTGGTATAGCCCTGATCCTGTGTGTAGCTCCTTCTATAAAATGTTCTGTTCCGGCCTCCTGGAGCGGTGGGCTTCCATGTTTAACCCCTGTTCGAGCACATCACCCTCTCTAGCCTGAGAGGCCAGGAACTGCAGAAACCAAATATCAACTGCTCATCCCATTCACACACCCTACTGGAAGAAGGGACGTGCTGTTTCTTTGAATCCATACTCCCAGAGAGGCGGCAGGGAATGTTGCCTGTTGTCAGAAAAAGAAATCAGCCATCAGGGCCGGCCGAGTGGCGCGGTGGTTAAGCGCTGGCTTGGGAAGCCAGCGGCCCTGGTTCGGGTCTCACATATGAGGGCCAGTGACACGGCCCTCAAAAAAAAAAAAAAATCAGCCATCAAAGGGCCCTAAGAATGATGTCCAAGAATGATGTCCAAGGTCAATGGGGTGGAATTAGACAAAGGGACCGACCGGAAAGGGACATGATGGGAAGGCCCACAGCAGGTTAGGTGAGTAGGGTTCCAACGCCCACCTTCTCGCCCTCCCAGGACCCGCCCAAATCCTGCCCTCTATCCCCCACCCTGTGCCTGCGACAGTCACTGCCGCGCTGCCCCGCCCCCTGCCCTGAGACGAAAGTGTCCCTGAAACCAAAGCGTCGCGGTCAAGGCAGAGGCAGGACCCTGGGGAACAGAGGCGCCGGCGCAGGCCCACTTTATTGGCAGAGTGCAGCCGCGCTGGGCGGGCCAGCATGCTCGCGCCGGCGGGGTGTTCGGGCCCCGAGCCCGGCTGGGGGGGCGGGGCGCTCAGAGCTCCAGGGGCCCGAGGCCCGGAGGGCTGGCGGGCGCTGGGTCGGGGTACACCAGGAAGCCGGAGAAGGTGATGTACTTGCCGTGGTTGCTGTAGGCCCCATAGCCGTCGTGGTCGTGGCTGAGCAGCCACACGGCGTCGCCGCGCCGCAGCGCCAGCATCACGCTCTGGCTCTGCATCTCGCGGCGCCGCGACGCTCCGTCGTCGTAAATCATGGCCTGCACCTCGTCGCGGTTCTTCATCAGCTTCACCGACAGGGTCTTGCGCGGCAGCTTGCCCAGGGTGAAGGAGAAGAAGTAGGCGCCGGGCAGGCGGCAGCGGAAGACGCCGGCGGCCGCGTCGAAGTCGCCGCCGATGTTGACGAGCTCCGTGTCGAAGGCCAGCGGCCGGTGCCGCGGCCCGGGAGCCGCGTCGGAGCCCAGCAGGCTGCGCGTGCGCGCCGCCGAGAAGGCCGAGCGCGGCTCCGGCGCGGCGGGCGGGGCGCGCGCGGGCGCGGGCGCGGGCGCGTCGGCGTCGGCGTACACCAGGTAGCCGCTGAAGGTGGCGCCCGGCGCGCCCAGCGCGTACTGCGCGGCGCCGTGCAGCCGCAGCCACACCGTGTCGCCGTAGTCCAGCTGCAGCATGGCGCTCTGGCTGGCGGCGCGCCGCGCTGCCGGCCGCCGCTGCTCGTCGAAGGCCAGCGCCTGCACCTCGTCGCGGTTGCGCACCAGCATCACCGACAGGCTCTTGTGCGGGGCCTTGCCCGCCGTGAAGGAGAAGAAGTAGGCGCCGGGCACGCGGCAGCGGAACTGTCCCTTGGCCGCATCGAAGTCGCCGCCGATGTTCACGTACACCTTGTCGAAGGTCACCGCCATCTCCGATGTGCCCTCCAGCGGGGTGGTGCGTGCCGCCGAGAAGGCAGAGCGCAGTTCTGTGGAGCCCGGAGCTGGGCCCAGGGCCCAGCAGGCCCCCAGGCTCAGCAGGCCCAGCAGGAGCGGCAGCATGGCGCCTGGAAGGGGAGGCAGAAGGGAAAGGAGAGGAGGGCCGGGGTAATGCCCAGAGCCCCTGGACTGCGGGACAGGTTCTCTTCCCAGCCTTGCCCTTGACCCACAACTAGGACACTTTCCTAGACACTTGATCAGTGGTTTTCAAACTTCAGCCGGCCTCTGTGTCACCTGGAGGGCTTGTTAGAGGTCTAGGATGGTCTAGGATGAGGCCTGAGAATTTGGGTTTCTAACAAATTCCTGGGGAAGGCAGATGCTGCTAGTCCAGGGACCACCCTTTGAGAACCGTTAGATTAGGCCAGTGATTCTTGAGACTTTTTTTTTTTTTTTGTAAGCACCAGAATCCCTTCCTCTGGTGAAAGCTCAAACACATATACCAGATACAAGCAGAGATGCTCTGTTGGAAGGGGCCTATAACCCTGACTGCTGAGCTTACCCC
This sequence comes from Aselliscus stoliczkanus, assembly GCA_033961575.1. Classification (NCBI taxonomy): domain Eukaryota; kingdom Metazoa; phylum Chordata; class Mammalia; order Chiroptera; family Hipposideridae; genus Aselliscus; species Aselliscus stoliczkanus. Next base: position 123,861,206 of record CM066736.1, read on the forward strand.
ATGCCTTCCCCGTGGCACCCAGGGGCCCTGGGAACACGGGGTGGTCAGGGTCTCTGAGTTTCCCGCAGCCTCCTGGTTGCTGCATTTTCCTGTGGCCATTCTGTGGTCTTTGACTTGTCTCTTACTCAGGCACTGGCTCTCTGTACTGATGTCCTCCACGATGGTCACGGTTTCAGCCCCCATCTGGGCAGGAAAGGAAATAGCCGCTCCTTGAGCCCTTTCCTGTCCTCTGACCCACTCAAGGGTCAGCTCCCACACTGGACTCCTGGACTCCCTAGGGGCCCTTCTTGCATTAAAGAGGCCAGACTAGTTGAGGTTTGAGGTAAAGCCTTCCCCCCATGAAATCAGAGTAATGAAAGTGACTCCTTCCTTTGGGCTTGGGGACTGGTCACTGAGGGGAAGGGGAGAGCCAGGAGCTGCTGGGGACAGAGAGGGAGAGCGACAATTCCAGCAGAGCTCTGGCGAGACTGTGAGGTCAGCACCTTTGTTCCTCGGTGGTGGAGAGGAGAGGACAGACAGCTAGAGCTGGGCTTGGATCCTCGCTGTGCCATTTATACACACTGAAACCTTAGGCAAGTTCCTTAACTTCTCTGGCCATAGCTGCTTCTTACTGTGAGAAAGCTCTGAGATAACGTGTGAACACGGTTTGTGAACAGCTGTGCCACACAGGTGTGCAGATGCTTCGGCACTTGGCTTTGAGGAAAACAATGTGATAAGTTCCTTTTTTTTTCTTTCTTTTTTTGAGGGCAGTGTCATTGGCCCTCATATTTGGGACCTGAACCGGGGCCTCTGGCTTCCCAAGCCAGCGCTTAGCCACTGCGCCACTCGGCCGGCCCTGATAAGTTCTTTTTTTCATTATTATTATTTAGAATAAGCATTTATTGTCAGAGCACCGGTGATCTGAGAAGGCAGCAGGTTAACACCTTCAAAAACTGCCTTCTGATAAGTTCTTGACATAAGGGGTTAGGGACTCAGTAATTCCTACCCCTGGGAGTTTGGTGAAGGCATTGCTTAACTCAAAGGAGTCACTCTTTGACGGTGGGATTCCATCATGCTTGCTAGGACATAGGCTTTGGGGATTGAATACCCAAAGCCCTGAAGTAGAGATAAAAGCAGGACAGAAAGTGAGCTGGCGACAGCCCAGAATATGGGCTTCTGTAGGCAATATCTTGGGAATATGTGTAGCTTTGTGTCTCTTAGAGACACTGGGGACCTGCTGAGAGGGTTGCAGGGTGCAGCTGTGCAGACATGCCCTATACATCAAGGTTGTTCACCTGAAGGTAGGTGGGAACTGGAACCTAGCCCACATTCTGCTTGCCCAAATGTATGGGGATGATGCACCGGGGGAAAAGTGTGCCTTTTCCTAATCTCATAATAAAGACTCCCAAGTCCCTAGCCCACCTGAATACTCTGTCCAGAGGAGGTACTTTTTCTACTTCCTACAAAGGTGCCCCATGAGCTAGCCAGTACCCTTGGAGAGGGCAGGGAGGCCAGAGGGAGCCCATCTGCGGTGGTGAAGATCGCATGGCACAAGCATTCCCTTTTACAAAACTCTTTGGACAGATCTGGTCTCACAGCAAACCTGAGAGACAGATGGACCCTCTCTGACTTTGTAGATGAGAAAGCCAAGGCCCAAGAAGAGGAAGTGTTTGGGGCCAAGGTCACCCATGGAGCATGAAGGCAAGCCCTGAACCCAGGTCTTTTGACTCCGAATTCAGTATTCCTTTCCACCACTTTTCCCTCCAGACACAGATATTTCCAGCCTACCTGTCCACTGCCTCAGTTTCCCTTTTTGCAAAAATAGGGGAGACAAGTAGAATGAGTCTTGGGATGGAGAGTGAAGGAGACAGAAAGCAAAACCCAATAAAATCAACCAAACAAAAACGAGTGTTTTGCCTTCTGAGAGGCATCTCAACTCTTCCTGGCCCTGCTGCTCTGCTCTCCTGTCCCAGGAGCACCTGCCTGCCCCACCCGCAGCAATCTCCCTGCTGGGTCTGGTGTACCAACCAACACCAGAGAGTCCTTCTGTGTGTCCAGTACCCAGCCTCCGTTACACCCCCCACTGCCCATTTCCCAGATCCCGAGGTCCTTCCCTAAACTGCCTTCCAGAGGTCGGAGGATGTCAGGTGGGCATCATAGTAGCAGGCAACGTAATGGCTGTTTCCAGCTCTGTCCAGGTGGGGCTCAAAATAGTCATCTTCAAAGAGAAAAAAAACTGGGACACAGAGAGGTGGGCAGACCCAGAGCTTCGGAACCCACGGCGGGAGGTGCAGCGATGTCAGGCTAAGAGTCCTCCCCACCCAACCCAATTCCCCAATTCCCCCTTCCTTCAAGCCCGGCCAGAACACCCCTCCCCACTTACCTTGAAAGCCCCTCGTGCTCCCAAGAAGATAAATCCCCCTTTCACAGAAGCCAATTAATCATTTCTCATGAAAGAAAAAAAATCCCTCAGAAAGGGGTTCCCCAGACCCTCTCTGTCCCCCGACCTTCCTTCATCCATGCCTTCAGAGAAAAAGCCCTTGAGCCTCTTTCATGAAAAAAGCTCCGAGGTCCTCCTTTCAGAGAAGGACCCGATTCCCCCGTGTCTTCCCCGCCCCCGCTCCCAATAAAGGAGACACCTGCCCCCATCACCCCGCCGCGGAGCTGCCCTCACCTGGATGGGGGCGGCGGTCCGATCGGGTTCGCTCCGAGCCCGCGATCCGGCTTGGGCTCCGGGCTCCGGGAGGGCGCCGGGCCGCGCACTGCCGCCCGCTCTGCGGCGAGCCGGGCCTGGCGGGGAGGCGGGGGCTCGGGCCGCTCCTCCGGGTCCCGAGGCGGTGGCGGAGGGGCGCTGGAAGCCTGGGGTGGGCGCGAGGCAGCGAGGCGCTGGGTGGCTCGCGGGAAAGAGGACAGCTAGAGAGCTAGCCGACCAGACCGGCGGGAGGAGAGGTAGGGGAGAGGCAGGAAGGGGAGAGCGGGGAGGAGAAGCGAGAGGGAGGGGAGGGGCGCTCCGCCGAGGGGAGCCGAGCGGCGGGGCCCAGGGGGCTCACTGCACCGAGGAGGTCCCTGCGCAGGCTGCGCCGAGCTCGGGGCCTCTCCTCATCCGTGACCTCCCTGGAGCTTCATCCCTCTGGGGCTAGCGCGCAGGCATCATTAATCCAGGTTAGCAGATGGGGAAACTGAGGCCCCAAAGGGAAAGCAAGCCTGAGGCCGAGGCCACACTGGGGTGGCCCAGGGCACGCTACAGACCAGCCTTCTCCCTGGTTTGAGGAGCAGGACGGATTTCGGACTAGCCTCTGGGCTGCAAGGACGCCGAGGGTGAGACAGATGTCCAGGCTGAGTGGCATTGGGGGAGGGGGTTTAAGGGGCGAGAGGATACATGGGTCAACGTCACCAGTAAAGGAAGGGCTTAAAGTGACCTAATTTTTCTTCCTCACCTCCAAATCTGAAAATGCCCACAGTTGTTTAGGAAGAAGGAAAGAGTAAGACAAAGCTCCTAGATGTCCAAGGCTCAGTCTCTCTTCTGGACCAGGAGAGCAAAGCTGCCATCTTGAAGGTGCCCACTTCTGAAGGTGGGCCCCAATGGTGGTGGGGAGGAAGGGAAGAAGGCAGAAGTCTGCGGGCAGGGCCATTAAGTCCCATCAGGGGGCTGGCCCAGGCTGAAAACCGTTTGACATGCTTCCCTGGGTCCACTGAAAGTTCTCCAGAGACGTCAGGGTCCGGTGGCTCAGGCAGATGACAGGTTTGCTTCAGTGGACTGGGACTGAGTGGAGGCATCTGGGAAAGGGATATGGGGGAAGAGGATGCCCTGAGCTGATGGGTGTGTAGGGCAGCCTGGAGTGCTGAACGTGGGGTGGGCCAGGATGGGAACCAGGAGGTAGCAGCACAGGGTTCAGAAAAAAGAGCCCAGGCAAGATTGGAGTTCCTGCCCCCTCCCACTTAGTTATGCACTTTCCACAACACAAGAGGACTTTTAATAGCAGGTCCTTTTATTAAGAGTGTAGCAGATGCTATCAGGCCACACCCATGCCCCCAGGCCTACGTAGAGGTCACCTGCAGACACTTCTAGAACTTGCCCAACTTCCTGGGTCTCTCTTGAAGCATTCTGAGCTGGGGTAGTGAGTGTGAGGCAGGCTGGAGGTGGAGAGCTAACCCTCAGGGCAACCCTCAGCCAACGAGGCGCGAGTGTTACCGGATACATACTCCAGGGGTGGATCCCTCAGTGGGACAATTCCCAATTCCCACACATGTTCTGGTCTCAGGAAGACTCCAGCAGAATGAAACCTAAGTCACCCATGGGGAAAACCTACTTGTATCTGAACACTTTATTTGCTTTCCTTCCTTCCTTGTCTCACCCACTTCCTCACCCCAATTCTTGGGATTACCTCCTAAATAAACTATTTGCACCCAAATCTTTGTCTCAGGGTCTGCTTTTAGGGGATCCCAAACTAAGACAGTCTCAAGCTATGTTAAGTGCTTTTTCACATCCATTACCTTGTTTAATTTCTACACATGCCCTGAAGTGGTGTACCATTAATTAACCCAATTTTGCAAATGAGGAATAAAGAGGACAAAGCAGGGGCAGGATTCAAACCCAGGTGGGCCTGTCTCCCAAACCCAGTCCTTAGCCACTTGCTCTGCAGCCTCCCTCATCCTCTGATCTTCTCTGGATCTTTTTTTTTTTGAAGGCAGTGTCACTGGCCCTCATATGTGGGACCGAACCGGGGCAGCTGGCTTCCCAAGCCTGCGCTTAACCACCACGCCACTCGGCCGGCCCTCTGCGTCTTATTTTTTCATCTGTAAAATAAGAGATGAGCTCTTGAGTTTGAAGGGAGGCAATGTACCCATTTTCCTCTGCAGCTAGGTATGGTCAACAAGATGTAAGCAGAAGCCATTAGGAGAGAAAGTGCTTGACAGGGACAGACTCTGCTGGGATGTCCGTTCTTTTTGCCCTTCCTCTTCTCTTTCTGGAATGAAGACGAAGGCTGGAGCCCAGCTGCCACCTAGGGCCAGGAGACAACAATGAAGTGTTCTAAAGCACAGTATTAGGGAGGTAGGTGCTCAGACACTGAGAAAAATAAAACCTAGAGATCCTGCCCTAAAGGAGCAAATCATTTAGTGGGAGTGGCTAGATGTGGACAAAAGAACCATAATAAGCGAAAAAGAGATCAGAGTGAGGAGAGAACTGCAAAGTGCTGAGAAGGTGTCACAAAAGGGGCTAGTTCTAAATAATGGTGAGGATTTAAAATAACGAGATGGAGGAGTGAGGGGGTGGGACCCAGTCAAAGGTAAGAATCTGAACAAAGGGGTGGAGGTGGCTTAGTGGGGCTGGGGAGGGGACCAGATGCTCAGTTCAGGAAGGAGGGGTTTGTCACGAGAAGTTATGGCAGGTAAGGTGTGTGTGGCTTAAATGCCTAGCTAAGGAGCTCCATTTATCCTGCAGCAGAGAGGAGAGTGTTCAGAGCTGTATTGTAAGATTGATTACTCTGGCTGCAGAGTGAAAGACAGAAGAGTGACAGGCCAGGAGACCTTCATGAAAATACTCAGTGTCCTGATGGATCTGAACTATGCGGGGCTTGCAAGAAAGAAAAAGGGAAGAGTCAGATGGCGGGGAGGAGAGACCGAGAAGAGAGATTCAGAGACCGATGGAGAGTGTGCGCACAAACTCAAAATTTAATTAGCTTCCCGGTTTGCCAGGGGATTACAGGGGAATTAACAGACCTCAGAGTCTAGGGACCTTGCTGGGAGTTGAGGGAAAGTTAATGAGAAAGACAACAATATTCCCCCGGGAGAAATGAAAGCAGCAGCAGGTTAGCCAAGCAGAGATGCCGGCAGGAAAAACAGATGTCAGGGTGCTGAGTCTCCGCCTGGCGCTGAGATTTCAGCCCTCCAGGGGAAGGGACATTTAGAGCTCCTGGGCGGGCTCCTGGCCTGATTGATCAGCAGGGTTCCAGGTCCTGAGTACTTGGTCAATGACTGGAGAGGGGAAAAGCTGAGAGTGGCTATGAGGATCAAGGTCCCAACTCTCCTCCATGGCCCTTTTCCCAGAGAGGAACTGAACCCCCAGGCTCCTTCTGCAGATGAGGAGGTTGAGGCCAGGGATGGGGACATGACTTGCTTATGATCAGATGTGGCAAGTTGCATTTTCTAAAGACAGCTGGGACAGTATCTCCCATCCCACATGCTCTTCTTACACTGTTACCTTGCCACTCCCCTCTAAGAGGAGGACTTAGGTTCAGTCATAAAAGGTGATATTGCTTCTGCCTGGCTCTCTTGAAACTCTCACATTTGGAACCCAGCCATCATGACTTGAAAAATCCCAGGCCACATGGAAAGGCCACTTGGACATGTTGTGACCCCCGTCAGGGCCAGCTAATTTGCAAGGTCCAGGGCAAAATGAAAATGCAAGGCCTCTTATTCAACAGTTAAGAATCTAAATCGTGGGCCGGCCGAGTGTGCATTGGTTAAGAGCTGGCTTGGGATGCCAGTGGCCCCGTTTCAGATCCCACATAGAGGGCCAGTGACCCTGCCCTCTACAGCTAAGATGGTAAACAACAGCTCGACCTGGAGCTGGGCTGCTGTGAGTCTCCGGCGATGGCGTAGCTGCAGCCCCTGCTGCAGTGGGCTGCCATAGGCTACAGTGAGTGGCCGGAAGCCAGTGTGAGCGGCCGGCAGCTGGAGTGAGCTGTCAATAGCTGCGGTGAGCGCCCGTCTAAAGGCCAGCAACCCATCTGCCTCACCCGGGAAGAGCGCAATGATGATACCAACATGGGCCAGTGAAGTGACGTCCTCCACAACTAGACTGAAAAGCAAAAAAGGACAACAACTTGTCTGTTCCCCTTCCCCGGTTCCCCAACACTGTTCCCCTCCCCCAATTCCCCAATAAAAATCTTAAAAAAAAAAAAAAGAATTTAAACGGTGACAACAGAGCATTAGACCAAATATTGAGCCCTTCTGAGTGTGGGGCCTTGTGCAGCTGCACAAGTTACACTCCATAAAGCTAGCCCTGACATCAGCTGAGGCTCCAACATCAGCTGCTCAAAATATGAGAAAGCCTTCAAAACGACTCCAGGCCCAACACTGATCGCAACTGTGTGAGGGACCTGAATGAGAACCACCTAGCTGAACCCAGTGACCTCCTGACCCGCAAGGGATGGAAATGATTGTGTTAAACAAGCAACTTTTGAGTTACTTTTGGGGTACTGCAGCAATAGATAGTTGGAACACTGGGGGACCCAGAACTGCTCAAAACTGGGGTGAAGATGCAGGACAGTCAAGTTTCTCCCCAAACACAGGCTCATTCCCTGAGCTATTGTTGCAAATTTTCCTTGACCCGGGGTGGTAGAGGAGATCAGAGGCATATACCTCAAGGTGTTCAGAAGACCCAAATTCTGTACATTTGGCCATGGAATGCTGTATGTTGACATCATGATAGGCACATCCTTGGGGGCAAACATCAGATTTTCAATTGGAGGAGACTGGGAAAGACCCACTCTTGCATGAGCTGAAACAGTGGTGGCAGCAGCCCAAGCAGGAGACAGTAGTGAGGTCTCCTGCAGGAGCCAAGGGAGTGACAGTCCTTGGACAAGAGGAGGGGAGAGATGGAAGGGTATATCCTACCAAGGTGGGCGAGGGAGAGAATCCCGGTGGCATTTTGATCCTTGCTTCTGATACTGAAGAGTGTTCTTTGATGACAGGCATTGCATTCTGATTCTGAATGTGTGTGTGTGTGTGTGTGTGTGTGTGTGTTTGAATCACTTTGCTTTTGTTTATTCCAGTGTCAGCCAGTGGGCGGGTCAAGAGAGTCCTGATGAAAGGGGAGGTAGTCTGAGATGTAAACATAATCCACAATCCAGCAGAGTAACTGCTGGAGAGAAAAGGACGGGGGCAGGGAGAGGCATGAACAGCATAAAGCAATTTATCACGGCCACCTCAGCTCTTTTTTTATCACGGCCATCTCAGCTCTTTTAAGTGTAGCCATAATAAAAACCATACATAAATTGCAATGGGAACACTAGGAAAAGAAACTCATTTCAAGTGGAGGGATCCATCAAGGATTAATGAATGAAGTGACACTTAAATGAAGTTGTGAAGGCTGCACTAGACTTTGACAGGTAACAGATGGGAAAAGCATTCTGGGAGGAAGGACCAGGAAGCAGGGGTATCTCCTGAGGAGGCAATCCAGAATCTCGGTGAAGAGCTGCTTTGGTTTGAATGCCAGCTCCATCACTAACTGCATGAACTCAGTTTCCCCACCTGTAAAATGGGGATTAGAATTGTATCTATGCCTCGTTGGCTTGTCACAAGCATTGAAAGACATACTTGAAGTAAAGCACATAGCAGAGCCCAGTGTATTGTAAACATGCCGTATGTGCTATTACTATTGCCTGGTATGTTTGAAAAATGAATAATCCCCTTGGTATGGATGACAGATGAAGTCCAGGGATGTCACCAGGAGACAGGCCCAGAAAAGTGGGTTTGGGATCTGATCATGAAGGATTTTAAGTGTCTAGGTTTTATTGTGGAAGCCCGTGGGTCTCAATCTTGTCTGATCTAACTTCTTTCATAGCAAGTATTGTGAAATTTTTAGGAAATTTCATTCCTATGCTGAAATGAAATTTATAGAAAATGAAATCTGACTCATATATTCAAAAATCAATATAATGCTCCAAGTGTGATGTAAAGGAGAAATAAAAGGGTAGTAATTTTAATAAAACAATCTGTTTCTCAATGTGTAAATATTTGGGCATTGCTACACTAGAATAACCAAATAGAGAAGTTGGATGTCTATACGTCTACACAGAATTGCAAATGCAACAACTACAAACACAGGCTGATACAAGGGTGCACAATTTGGAACCCCAATACCACTAGAAGCATTGATGTCTAAAATAGTGAAGTTCTTTAACTTGGTGAAGTTCTAAACAATAAAACTACAATCCTTTCTCAGTTTACAGGGAACTTACATTCCTGGAAAATTCAGTGTACATTAAATTCATGCAAAAAATAGTTTGTTTTGTATGTAAAAACAGTCAGGTTCTGTTTTTTTCCACCAACATGAATACTTTGAGGAATGAAAGCTAATTATTTCACTTAATCAACTGTCCCAAACATTATGGGACAGCTAGCACCCCTGGTGCCTGCCCACTAAATGCCAGTAGTGTCCCTCAATCATTGTGACAACCAAAAATGCCCTCCCACCTTTCCCAGCTACCCCCACCTCCTGCTTTGGGCAACAAGGAATTAGTCTCTCTTCTGGACTTTATGTAATACTATGTGAGATGCTGCTGCTTTGAGCTACAGCCACCATCTTGCAGCCATTTGGGGAAAGAGTGAGGACAAAAGCCAATACACTGGGCATGGCAGAACAGACCGATGGCAAGGATTGAGGTCCTTGCTGACATCGTGGAGCCATGGAGTTAACACACCCTGGCGTTACCCTACCTATGGACTTTGTCATTATGGATGATGACAAAACTACTTCATGGTGAGCCATTCTGAGTGGAGTCCTTTGTTTCTTGTAGTTAAAAGCACTCTAACTCTAAGTTATTTTCCCCTCTTTGGGGCTTGGTGTCTGCATCTGTGTGTAGACAGGACTTCTTAATCTAGGGCTGGTGAGTCTACGCAGGGCAAGTATGGAGGACCTGGCAACTAGAATGAAAAGGGGGAGTGAAGGAGCTGGAAGAGCCAAAAGTTGGCTCCACCTCTTGCACTGGGAATCGGGGAGGATGGTGGAAGGGGGAGTGGGTTCAGTCTGGGTGATATGATGACGGGCTCCACTTTGGGCATTTAGATCACACCAGATTTGATACATAGTATCATCTCAACTGGGTAACAATTATAATTACATAGGAAAAGGCTGGATGAATAAACACCAAAATATTTAGTTATTTATGGTAGGCTCAGGGATGATATTTATTTTTTTTCTGTATAATATTTCCTATTTCCCAAACTTTCTACAATGAATATTTATTGCTTGCATTTCAAAAGTAATTTAAAATATCAATAAAAACTATAATTTCTTTCAAATGTACCAAAAGAAGTAGATCAATGGAACAGAATATAAAATCCAGTATTAGATCGAAATACATACTGGAATTAGAATATTATAAAAGTGGGATTTTAAATCAGAGGAGAAAAGATACATGATTTACAAAATTCTATGGGAACAACTAGGTAGCCATCTGGAAAAAAATTAAGTTGGATCTATATTTCATGCCTTATACCAAATCAAATTTCAAATGCATCCTATACTTAATGTAAAAATGAAACCAAAAAAGTACTGAAAGAAATCAAATGATATTTAAAAAAAGAAATTTGGAGTGAGGAAGAACTTTGAACTACAACATATATTCCAGAAGTCATAAAAAAAATGATGGGTACATTTTCCTATAGCGTAAAAGGAAAATACATTTACATGGTACAATTGTCAGAAACAAAGTCAAAAGACAAACTACAAACTGGAAAACATATTTATAGCTCACATCACAGAGAGCAAATTTCCTTAATATATAAAGTGCTCTAAGGAAAAGACAACTCAGTAGAAAAAAATGAGTGACGGATGTAAACAGTTAATAAAAAAACCTACAAACAAATATTAGAATAAGAAAACTACAGTAAGAGGCCATTATGTTTTTAACCTCTCAGTTTGTCAAGAGCAATAAGATTCATAACACAATGTTGGTGAGAAGATGGCAAAACAGACATCCATACATAGCCAGTGGGCACAAGTGGGCAGCTGGACAATATTGACCAAATTTAAAAATGTGCATCCTTGGGGCCAGCCGAGTGGTGCAGTGGTTGGCAGCCTGCTTGGGATGCCAGTGGCCTGGGTTCGGATCCCAAATGTGAGGGCCAGTGACATTGCCCTCAAAAAAAAAAAAAAAAAAAGAGTGCATCATTTAACTCAGTGACTCCACTTTCCGAAAAGCTGTTCTTCACATCCGTGCCCACATGTCTGAAACACCTTATTCATTGCAGCATTGTTTGTAATAACAGAATACTGGAACCAATCTGCAGGTCCAGCACAGAGGGACCTATTTAATAAATTCCGATACATACTCATATATACAAGAGAACACTATGCACCCTTTACAAAAGGAGGAATCATTTCATATAATGATATGAAATAATCTCTAAGGTTTACTGTTAAATGAAAAACAAAGTGTACAGCATGCTACCATTTATGCAAAAAAAAAAAAAGGAAGTATGCATTTGCTTTTATGTGCATAGAATACATATCATCTCAGAGGATCTACTAGAAACTGTTAGCAGTGGGTGCCTCCCAGGAAGAGGAATGGTTACGGGAGACTCACTTTTCACTGTTTCACCCTCACTTTTCACTGTTTCACCCGTTTGTACGTAAAATAAAAAGGGGCAGGGGGCCGGCCGAGTGGCGCAGTGGTTGGGCGCTGGCTTGAGAGGCCAGCGGCCCCGGTTCGGGTCCCACATGTGAGGGCCAGTGACACTGCCCTCAAAAAAAAAAAAAAAATAAAAAAAAAAAATAAAAACCACTCAGTCTTAAAAAAAAAGGGGGGCAGGAAGGACCACTATCTTTTAAGGCAGCTGGTCCATTCCTACTGGCTTCTATTCAACCTGAGGTCGCTGAAAGCCCTCAGCCTTTTTGCGTGTGCACCATTGCCAAACCAAATTTCCTTCATCCCATTCTTCTGCAGCTGATTGAAAAACAAAATATCTAAATGCAGGTCTTTCCACCTAAAAAAAAAATTCATCCTGTTGGTTTCAGCCACTGTTTCAATACACTGTAGAATCTTGATTCTGACATTCAAATATTAGCTTTTGCGCTCAATAATAGTGCCATCTGGGGGCCGGCCGAGTGGCGCGGTTGTTAAGCCCTGGCTTGGGAAGCCAGTGGCCCTGGTTCGGGTCCCACATATGAGGGCCAGTGACACTACCCTAAAAAAAAATAAAAAATAAAAAAACCCAAAACGATAATAATGCCATCTGCAAACATGGCGAGTGTGGCAGGCACTGATAATTCCTGAGCTGACCAAATGCAGAATCTAGAAGCATGAAACTTAAGACTTCTTTCCAGATTTGCATCAACTGAATAACCAACTGGGGCAAGGGGGACAGTGGTTAAATGGGCTATGAGTCCAACCCAACTGGGCAATCTCTTGAGATCACTATTTTCCTAGTTGTTTCTTCAATCAGGGGGCATTTGATGTCTAACTGGAAACAAGGTATACTGTGTCCAAGGAATTCTCCTAGCGGCCTTCCAAATAAACAATAATTAGATTATCATTGGTACTGGTATTATTATTATTATTATTATTATTATTATTATTATTTTAGCTGGGCCATCCTGCCACCTGTTGGCAGCTCAGCAGCTGCTCAGCTTGGGCCGGGAATCCAACCGGCAACCCTATTGTTCAGAGCTTGCACTCTTGAGAGAGCTCGTAACCAACTGAGCCACTCAGCCGGCCCCTTGGTGTTATTATTTACTGTATCTTGTTCTTAGGTTCTTAGTGAAGGTACCAATTCTTTTTGTAGGTGCTTTCAAACCTACAGTGTAATATTATATTCTAAAATAAATTTGAAGGGCTGGCCGAGTGGCTCAGTTGGTTAAGAGCTCGCTCAAGAGTGGGAGCTGAGCTCTGAGCAACGGCAGTTCGATGCCCAGCCTGAGCTGAGTTGCCGTTGAGCTGCCAACAGGTGGCAGGATGGCTCAGCTAAAAAATAAAAATATAAAAACATAAATAAATTTTTGGGGAATTCACCTCAAATATCCCCACTAACTTTCCAGAATCTACCTTTTCTTCTTTTCTGAACATCAGGACATCTGCAGCCACCGGGCACCATGGCCCCTTTGCTTTTCTCCACGGCTTTCTCAGCTGCATTGGCAAAGGTTCCAGGATCTTAACTGCAAAGGTATTTCAACACCTTGGGATTGCCACCTCATTTTAAGTGGCTAGGTAGATGCTGAGGTCTTATGATCATCTGTCTGGGGTTTCAATTTCCTCTAAAATGTTTTTTGCTTTATTCGTCTCGGTTCAGAAATGCTTTTCCTTGGAAAATGAAGAAATTCTGAGTTGAGTATTGTGCTTTCTGACACCTTCATTCCCCAGTGGAATTCTATCCTCTCTTTAATTCCCCTTTCTCTAAACATAATCAATGACGTCCACATAGTTTCCTAGTCTCAGCTTATCAAGGACTTCACCTTTCCTGTCATTTCTTATTCCCTGCCTTTCCATTTCTGAGTATGAGAGCTCTCGGTAAAGCCACGTTGGTTTCTTCAGCGCTCCCCTTTCTGTAAGAGGACTTTCTCCAAGTGGGCTGTCTTCGTTTTCTATTTTAAAGCTTCCTGTCTCTCTTGTTCCACATACATTCCCACTTAACGTCTCTAGTCTTGGGATCCTAACTTTTCTCTAATTTTTTCATTGTTTTCTATGACTATTTATTCATTCATCCATTCATTCCATGCCCCACGTGCTCTTCCTTCTTGATTCAACTTTCTCGTGTGGTTCCTGTGACACTGACAGCACCAGGCAATTCTCTCCCACGGTCAGAAGTAAAGTTGGGGGAGCAGCTCCCTGGTTGCTTTTTCTTCCCCCTGAGAGAGGAAACTGTCCCTGACTCATGTGAAGAATTTCTCAGCTGCTCAGCTGGTTGCCAGGGCAGGGGCGGTGGAGGCCTGGTGCCATCCTGCCCCCAGGGCCCAGCTGGCCCGGCAGTCATTAGCGTGATCTCCAAGAGCTCATCATCTGAGTCTCACCCAAAGCTCCGTGTCTGGCCCCTCCCAGGTTAGCAGTGCGCTGTGGTGTAAAGCATGCCAGGTTTGGAGTCAAATATATCCAGGTCTGAATTCGTGCCCTGCCCCTTACTAACAAGTTTAAAATCTCTGAGCTTCACTTTTTACTCATTTGAAAAATGGGGCTGTTTTGTTTGATGGGGTGATTGAGATAATATATGTTCATACCTGTGCATAGATTTCAATACACACGAACCGCTGTGATCATCTCAGGTTCATGGATTTCCAGAGGTTAAAAGCTATTGATGGATTGTATTGCTTTCTTTCCTGTTCTATTCCAGCTGTTTCTTTTAAACAGGTTGCAGTATATCTTTGCCCCGCAAAGCTTCCTTTGATGAGCCATGACCCTCCATCCAGCTCAATGTCTAACGGTCCAGGGGGCTGACCCTGGATCCTGACCCCTTCAGACTGGGCCTGAGCCTCAGGTCTGGACAGTGGAGTAACACAGTAGCCCCGACACACTGAATGGTTTACAGGTGGACGTGTTTCACGTCCTCCAGGAGACATTTGCTGGAGCTTCCCTGAGCTATTTGCTAGTTCTCTGGAATTACAAGCTCTAAAGAAGCCATGTGAGTGGAGCTACCATTTTGCATGTTGTCACATGGAGTGAGCCTGTGTGAGATCGAAACCAGGCAGAGGTGGGTGGACCCAGGGGATGAAAATGGTGCCATTGAGGCCCTTTTCTGAACCAGTGGATTAGCCAATGGCCATTTCTGTTACTTGAGCCAATGAATTCCTTTTCTTAAGCCAGTTTGTTGGGCTTCTGAGTGTGCACCCATAATATACAACGTCGACCCTTTTATTGTTATAAAACCATGAGTTCCTGCTCTTTTCATGTTTAATTCCTGAAATCTGTTCCCGGAATTTTTTCTTTTTTTTTAAAGATTTTATTGGGGAATTGGTGGAGGGGAACAGCGTTGGGGAATCGGGGAAGGGGAACAGAAAAATTGCTGTCTTTTTGTTCTTCAGTTTAGTTGCAGAGGATGTTGCTTCATTGTTGGTATTGTCATTGCGCTCTTCCTGGATGAGGCAGATCGGTCGCTGGCCTCTGGATGTCGCTCACCGCGGCTATTGGCAGCTCATGCTTGGCTGCCAGCCGCTCACGCTCGCTGCGGGCCACTCACTGTAGCCTATGGCAGCCCACTGCAGCAGGGGCTGCAGGCCACACCATCACCAGGGCTCGCACAGCCCAGCTCCAGGTGGAGCTGTTGTTAGCTGTAGAGGGCAGTATCACTGGACCTCATGTGGGATCCGAACTGGGGCCGCTGGCATCCCAAAACCAGCGCTTAACCAACACGCCACTGGGCCGGCCCTGTTCCCGGAATTTTATGCAGAAAAACAGTAGGATTCAATACATATGCATGGCAGATTAGAAACTCCCCACTTGCAGACCCAGGTTAGAATCCTGATTTTGTCAATTACCAGCCTTGGGCAAATCAGTTAACTCTTCTGAGCTTCACTTTTCTATCAGTAACATAGGGGTAATATTTTGCTTATGTGGCTGTTTTATGGGTTGGAGCTAATGGATATATGGGCAGGGCCTGTGGCAGGCCACCAATAAATACCCTATTATTAGGTGGTAGACACATTTATCTCAATAGTTTTTACTCTGTTGTCTACAGATGATGAATCCATTTATATTTCCCACACTTCTTTCCAGGTCACATCTCTGGGCCCCATGCTTTCCAGGTTGTCCATGGCCTTCACCAAGGAGAGGGCAGGAATTCACAGGCTTTGGGGAGAGGAAAGATGAGGAGGTGGACAGAATTCCAAAGCTCAAATGGAAGGAGAGATGGAGTTGGCCTTGTTTAAAACATTTGCAGAACTTTACACCCACTTTCTATTTATAAATATCTTTGTGTCTCAGCTTGGCTCCTCCTGCACAAGGCTTCAGTGGAAGATAACAGAGAGCAGCTGTTACTGAGGCACCAATGTGCAGAGCAGAGGCGGCTGGAGGAGAACTGGGCTCAGGGTATAAAGATTTAGGAGGCTCGGGCAAACAGTCTTAAGAAAATGTAGATCAGAAAAAAAGTATTTTACCCCTAGCTGGAAGCTGGTGTAGGCAGACAGCTGTGGCCATCTTCCATACGTCATACCACAGAGCTCTAGCTTATCTACTGCCTACTGTCCTGCGCCAGATAAAAGGCTGCTGCAACGGCTGGGCAGAGGTGATCCACCAAGATGGTGGGGATGGAGGGGAGATGACAATTTCAGGAGGCATTTCTGCGAACCTAGCAGTGCCTTCTTAGAAGCAGAGGGAGGGGTAGGGGGGCTGCAGTCATCTCCAGGGTTTGTAGCTGGGAACCAGGGTGATAATGGAGGTGTTTAGTAGTCTGACAATGCCAAGTGCTAAGCAGGCTTGGAGAGAGGGGTTAAGATGTAATCCCATTTTGGGATCCTGAAGGGCGTCCATTCTTTCACAAGTATCTGCTAAGTGCTCTGTGGTAGTTACTGTCTTGGGTGCTCATTATTCCAATGAGCTTCAAATGCAGCTCTGAAGAAAGGTTAGGACCATTGGAGATGCGACTCCACTTGCTCTCAACTTTTTTTTTTTTAAGATTTTTTTATTGGGGAATTGGGGGAGGGGAACAGTGTTGGGGAATCGGGGAAGGGGAACAGACAAGTTGCTGTCTCCTTGTTCTTCAGTCTAGTTGCGGAGGATGTTGCTTCACTGGCCCATGTTGGTATCGTCATTGCGCTCTTCCCGGATGAGGCAGATAGGTCGCTGGCCTCTGGATGTTGCTCACCGCGGCTATTAGCAGCTCATGCTTGGCTGCCAGCCGCTCACGCTGGCTGCAGGCCACTCACTGTAGCCTATGGCAGCCCACTAGCTCTGTGGTTTTGTCCACATTATCTGTAAGTATCTTCTCCCTTTCTAATTCTTAAATAAGTTTCCACATACCAAATAGTTATTATCGGACACTATACTAAGTTTAATACTCCAGAGATGAGGAGCCCGAGACCTAGAAAGATCAAGTAGCTTGTCCAAAGTCACAAGGCTGCTAAGTGACAGCTGGAAATTGCTCCCATCCCACATCATGCTTCCCAGTATCCTCACTACCCGTAAAACACCAACTCAAATGCCTCTCCTTTGTGAAGTCTCCCCACATTCTCCCAGCTGGATGTGAGCTTCCCTCTCATGGATCCCGTGGATTCAGCATCGCTTGGCACACACTGCCTTGTTCAACAGTCACCATCACAAGTGTTTAAGGGATTCAGTGAGTCTCTGCATGTGGTTCCCTTTAATCCTCCCAGCATTCCCAGTTCCTAGTCTTGTCACACTGCATCCCGCCTCCATGCACACATGCACTCAGGGCAGGGGGATTTATTGCAGGCCTTTGCCTGCTCCCCAGCCCCCACCAGACTATGCACAGGCCATGTGCTTAATAACTGAGGCTGCATTTGTAAACTCTAAATGGGGGCCCCTCGGGGGCATGAATTCCAGTAGGAGGTGGGCAGTGTGAAGTGAGGTGCCACTTGGTTGTTTCCACTTTCACCCTTTTTTGTTTCCAGCCAAAGGACATTCTTACCAGTCTTTTTGATGCCAGGAGGGCAGGGCCCCAGGCTGGATACAAAGCGAGTAGTACAATTCTGTTTCTTGTCCTTATTTAACCTCTGGCTCTTCACGCTGGTCTGTGTGGAAATAAGCTGCAATACCTAATAGATTTTCCAGAAATGTGGCATTACCAGAGAACAGTCCATTCTGGCTACCTTAGTTAGACGGAAATTGGTGCTAGAAAACTGCCTCTTACCCACTGCATCTTGGAGACTTTGGGAGGGGGCAAGGTGTATCTCATTATTTGCTCTCCCTCTCAGGACATTGGTGAGTCTTGAAGAGCACCCCCAGGTCACACTGTTTCTTTCCCTCTGTCCCTTGATGCTCTCCAAAGCATTGTCCTCCATCCCTATTTTGGAGTGTGGTACTCATCTGACTCATCTGAAAACATTCTTTTTTTAAGGTTGCAGTAAGTTGGTTCCAGAACAATTTTGGTTTTAATATAAAATCTGCCTAATTAATCCTAGACAGGAGATTTGGGGCTGCACTGTGTAGGAATTCACTTATGAGACCAAAGCAAAAATGGGCTTTTCAAGATTTCGTCTCTTGGCCATGGAACCATGGCAGACTAGTAGTGTGTGTGTGTGTGTGTGTGTGTGTGAGAGAGAGAGAGAGAGAGAGAGAGAGAGAGAGAGACCTAACATGCACTGCTAGAGGCCTCCCCAAGACATCTCTTTAGGCACAAAGAGGTGAGGAAGCTGGTTCCTCATCTCTTAGGGACCAAGTTGGTTGGAAAGGAAACAGTTGCTTTAGGAAATTAATTGCTATTGCCATTAAAGATACTTTCCTGAAAAGAAGGTATTGGGTGGTAGCAAAAGAACCTTTTATTTGCAACTTTCCCCCAAAACTAAAACCAGAGTGTTTAAGAGTGCAAGATTCTGACTCTCATGTCTGAGGGGCAATATGATGAGATCAATAGAGGGAGAAAAAATAAAATGTCACATGTGACACCCTTAGGTAAGCCTAAATCACTGCAAAGGAGATAAAACACATAATTGTTCTATATTTAAACAATAAAAAAATCCCAAAGAAAGGGCCGGCTGAATGGCTCAGTTGGTTAAGAGCTCGCTCAAGAGTGCGAGCTGAGCTCTGAGCAATAGCGGTTCGAGGCCAGCCCGAGCTGAGTTGCCGTTGAGCTGCCAACAGGTGGCAGGATGGCTCAGCTAAAAAAAAAAAAAAATCCCAAAGATATAAATTACTACAGCATTTAGGAAGGCAGCCTGAATGAACCCAGTATGCAAGGATGTTCTTGAACAGGTGTCGGCAAACTTTTGAGATAGAAGAGCCACCAGAGGTCAGCAAACTGGCTCGTGAGCCGCAAGTGCTGAAGTAAAATTGAAAATAAAACTATCATAGTTTCATTTATAAAATTTTTAAAGGATATTATTCACATAATGGTAATTATGTAAAAATATATTTATGGCTCTCAAATAATTTTTAAATTGTTGTGAGGGATAGGATTAGCTCTTCCTGGGGTTGGTAAACTTTTGAGATGGAATGTACCCAAAGAGCTGCATGTGGCTTGTGAGCCGTAGTTTGCCGACCCCTGTTCTAGAAGAATCCATCAGAGGAGCTAACATGTAAATCACTATCAAGAAATGTTACCCTCCAAATGTAGTAGGAGTCTAAATACAATGGGCTGATGGTATTCCTAGGCGTAAATCCTTAACAGTGTAACTTTACCTTCCAGATGTGTAAAGCATAGTGGTCTAGAAAAGTAATGGCGATCATTTCTATTTTCAGTTGCTTCACCTATTTATCATTCTGCAGAGGCAAGAACTATGTTATTTCCTGGTTTAAGATCATTCTACTGTATTCTGCAGGAGGCCAGTTCTTTGGCTCCCTACTTTGACTAAAATGCAGGGCCTTTTCCCCAGGTGGATGGATTACTTGTCATTTGGTTCACCGGCTACTTTTCCTCAGCATTTCACAGCCTCCATGAAGTAGTAAACAAGCCTTGGAATTTGAAACTCAAGATTTGAATCCCGCTCTGAAACTTGCTATGTAATTTTGAGGGAGATCATCTGAATCTCATTCTTTATTCCTAAAGGGAGGACACCTACTCTGCTAAAGATTGAGAATTAAAACGTACATGACACGGCCGGCTGAGTGGCGCCTTGGTTAAGAGTTGGCTTGGAGGGCCAGCCAAGTGGCGCAGTGGTTAAGCGCAGGCTTGGGAAGCCAGCGGCCCCAGTTTGGGTCCCACATATGAGGGCCAGTGACACTGCCCTCTACAGCTAAGATGGTGAACAACAGATCCACCTGGAGCTGGGCTGCTGAGTCGCCGGGCGATGGTGTAGGCTGCAGCCCCTGCTGCAGTGGGCTGCCATAGGCTACAGTGAGTAGCCGGCAGCCAGCATGAGCTGCCAAGAGCCACAATGAGTGACCATTCAGAGGCCGGCGACCGATCTGCCTCACCCTAGAAGAGCGCAATGACGATACCAACATGGGCCAGCGAAGCAACGTCCTCCGCAACTAGACTGAAGAACAAAAGGACAGCAACTTGTCTATTCCCCTCCCGCAAATCCCCAATAAAATCTTAAAAAAAAAGGTACATGACACGCTTGGCAGTCATTACTCCCCAATGTCCGTTCTCTTCTTGCTCCCTTACCTGCCACAGCCCCTGAGCCTGACCAACTGCACGCACTGCTGCCTGACCAGCTAGCTTTGCTATCAAGTTTAGTGTTTTACTTGGCCTGTTTAAAAGGGCTGACTGTAAACATTTTTTTGGGTCAGATTTTACAATCTGAGAGAATTGGCATTGCAGTGTAAGCCTTCAATTTGGTGTTGGATGTAGTTTCCATTTTGTCAGTTTAGTTTGTACTGAGATTTGAGGGAGGGGAGAGGTAGAGACCTCATCTGGTTGGGAGACTTCACAGAGATGGCACCTTATAGCCAAAATGTCAATGGGGAGAGGGAAAGGAAGGCATTCCTAGAGTAGGAGATTATAGAAAAGCCAAGGTATATTAAGTAAGACTAAGAAGAGGGGAATGCAGGGCTACGTTTAAAGTTTATTTCATCCTAAGGTTGCTCTTATACTTTGGTATTTTTACAATTACCCCCAAATTCCAGGAAACACCATGTTTTCTTCTTCAATCAAGGCTTCATGGACCATCACACTCCCTAGGGGTAATATTTTCTGGCATTTAGCTCAGCATTGCCAAGGCACACCACTTGCCCAGTTTCACAGGTGCAGCTTACTAGATAATCCTTACCTCAGTCTGTATTATTTACATGAGTCAGTTCATTATTTCTTGCATGTTTATCTTAAGAGTATCTACCTGAATTTACTAGCCCTTGAACCAGCTTCACACTTTTGATTATGTTAACAGTTTATAAGACTTTATGGAAGCTCACAGGCATAGTACCCTTACTGGACCTATGGCTTGGATGCAGTTAGACTGACTGACTAGACTAGTAGTTGAACCATTGCAGGCCTTGTGTAAATTTTCAGCAGCCCAACTTGCAGAGGTAAAAAAACCAAAGCCTTGGCGCCCTCTGGTGGTAGACTGGTTCTCACAGTCAGACAAGCTTCTTAACTAGAAAGAGGCACAGGGTTGGAGCACAGAAGCCACAGGATAATAAACATGGCACATTTTCCTAGATCATCTTTACTTGAAGATTTTTTGGGAAAAAGGTAGGTAATGCAAAACATTTTTATATTAAAACAAATGCAGATAATATGAATAGAATATAAAAGTTACATTACTGTTTGAGACAGAGACAAAGACATTTCAAGGTAAGCTACTTACTCATGAGCTTCAGGCTGTATTCCCAACCCCTGGGGGTGGGAGGCGACCCCTGCATGCTCACTCTAATATTATGGGTGCTGCTGCTTTGATAGGGAAGTCTGAGAAGCAGCAAATTAAGTGCTTACTCATTTGGCAACATCCTAGTGGATTATTTAAATACGTGAAACAGTCTGCTTTATCATTTTGAGCATTTTAACCTGCTTTTAAAAGGCCTGAGAATACACAAGCTTTATACTTGAGTTGAAACTCATTCCCTTCTAAAGAGATTTTTTTCCCCTCTATAAATGTTAACATGCCTAACTGAGGGTATGACATGAGAGGTGGTCAATATCCTAAGAACTCTTGTAGACTTAAGTCTGTATCATCCGATATTAAGGTACAAGTACACTTTCCAAAGGTGTCATAAGGAATGAAAACTACCCACCTTCTGCAATAAAAGGAAACAAAATAAAAACCGAAGAACAACAATATATATAATTAGGACTGCACAACGATGTCATTTAGGGACTGGCACAGACTTAGCTTTTATAGAAGGGACTACTGCTGCAATATTTGCTTTCCATATTTTAAATGACAAGGATGTCTTGGGGAAAAAAAGCCATTATGCTTCCTTTCCAAATTTTGCTTACTCTTTATAATTGTCCTTTTTTCTGTTGTTGGCAACAATTGATTACTTTGCAGTAATAGGCTAAAGGTGTGGATGCCTAGTACAGGTTTTCCAGGGTAATCTAGCAATGCGTTGTCCTTTTTATGAAGTATGAGAAACAGTGTTAATCAAATGTACTTACGAGTATATAATGGGAGGCAGATTCTGATGGATGCCGTTGGGTTTTTAGGGACTTCTAAAAAAAGGTCATTCATCACCTCCCATGTAGCTTGCCATACTAATTTTCTTAAGTTTTACAGAATTATTTCTTTCTTCTTGGGACTGTACTCTTCATTTTACAAAGCCTTAAATTAAGACTCACATCATATGACCACCTTAGGAAAATGCAACTTGTTTTTTCTATTTAGGTAAAATAGTCTGGAGCAAAAATGTCTCATTTCGGAATAACTACAAGGGGAATATCAGTGGTAAATTATGTTGTGCTGGGAAAAAGAACAAAAAAGGCAGACACCAAACACCTCCATTTTCCCAAGATTAAATGATTATTAAAAAAGCGCGCCACACCATATAGAAATCAACATTCTCTCCCATAATTCTGTGCACTGGGACTACAGAAATGTCACTGTCCCTGCCCCACATCTTCAAATTAACATTCTCAGGTCACAACAGTACGTCTTCCCAAAGGGGACCTTCCGGAAAAACAAGCTATTTCCTCGGCTCATATTTCCCTGGAAAAAAATAAAAATAAAGTCTAGTATGAAGATGAGATCCACAGAGACATCCACCTGGACATGTTTCTGGGAGATGTAACGAAATCACCAGGACAAAACTGGGACTATCACTGCAGAGTAGCAATTTGTACTCTGGCTTAACTGAGCTTTTGTGGAACTAAGTACAATTTTTGCCAAAAGGATAAGGCAAACATTTCTTACTTATTTAGAAAGAATTCCCAGTTTGGATTCTGGCTCTGCCACTTGCTAGCTGGGATATCAAGGGAGTCAATATACATAAAGTTCTGAGAACAGTCCTAACACTCAGTAAGTGCCAGCTTATATTTATTTTTTCATGGAATGGCCAGGTTTCCAGGGAGTACTTATAAACTATTACAAAGTCATAATGTTGTGAGCTTATTTAGTAGACTCTGAAGTTAAACAGCTTGCATATAGCGCCTACTCTCCCAAGTATAAGCTGTGTAACCCTGTGTTATATAATTAGTGTTATTTAACTGTTCAAAGTCCCAGTTTCTTCATATGTGAAGTGGGATGACAAAAAAATGGTGCCTACCTCATACAGTTATTTTGAGGATTACATGAGCTGATATGTGGAAAGCTCTTAGCATGATGCTTGATATATAGCAAATTTCCAACCAAGATTTGTTATTATCTTAAGCACTTAAAGGACCAACTAGGTAAGGTGTCTGATATCCTCTTATTGCACTTTTCTGTCTGTCCTCTTCCCATGGCAGGGTGTTAATTAGAAAGTAGGGAAAGAAGGGCCATCTTTCCTTTCAAACTAGGACCACAATAGTAGATTGTCCAATAAACAGAGAGTGTAAAACTCGGAATGAAACCCAGAACATTGGTCTGTACGGAAATCATTCAAGTGTTCTAGCCTGGATTCATGGAGGGGTTTGCTGGGCCTGCACTCTGAGCACAAGTGATCACAGCAGCACTTCGGCCATTTCATTGGACCTCAGGCTGGGGAAGCCTGCGCTTGGCGAGCCAAGGCCTCTCTCATCTGTATCATCAGTGCTATAATAAAATGCAATAAAGAGCTTCTTCATACACTTTCTTTCACAATCCTGCAAAAGGCGCTTCCCGCTGAAAAACAGCTTCAAACTGATGGCTATTTTAAGTGAGCCTTTGTTAAATTTAGCACACACTCATCTATAATTTGGTTCCTAATAAAGCTTTGACTGGCCAGATGATATACCTCACAGCAATAACAAACAATAAATTGGAGACTGGACAAAATCATCTACTAACAAGACTCTAGAAGTAGCGACCAGCTCCATCAACATCACTGTGACAAATAATGTCACAAATAAACAACTTACTTCTCAGTTTCCTGTCTACTATACTGTGGGAAAACATCTGAAGAAGGAGATTCTGAGAAGTTAGAAAAAGGTGAGGTTGTAAAAAAACAATCTGAAATCAAGGTCATCATTTTAACAACCAGGATAACTGTCCACCCAGACCCTTTTGTGATCTGAATGTGGTCACTCAGGTGCTTCTGGATCACATCTAGGGAGTCTTACTTCTTCACTACCCCTCCTGGTGATTCTAAGCAGCACAATTTAATTTACTACTATGCCAGAGTGACACATGACACATTGTTAGCTAAAAGGTAAACTACAAGAATTAACCTGCAAGTCAGAGACATTATTTAAGAAAACAAAAACAAACTAAAATATAATACTCTGGGGGTGGGGGTAGGGGGGGCGAGAGAGAGAGAAAGATGGGGGCGGTAGACAGGGAGAGAGGGAGGGAGAGAAGGAGAGAGAGAGAGAGAGAGAGAGAGAGAGAGAGAGAGAGAGAGAATGAGAATGAATGAGAGAGAAGTACCTCTTTTTGCAGCATGCACCAGCAATCAATCCAAGAAGTATATACTGGGGAGTAAGGAGGGCATCC
Organism: Aselliscus stoliczkanus; assembly: GCA_033961575.1. Classification (NCBI taxonomy): domain Eukaryota; kingdom Metazoa; phylum Chordata; class Mammalia; order Chiroptera; family Hipposideridae; genus Aselliscus; species Aselliscus stoliczkanus. The sequence continues at coordinate 123,885,501 of CM066736.1, forward strand.
ACCAGCAAGCCTGAAATAGACAAAAAGGATAAGCCTTTCAAGGTAATATATACAAGACATTCTCTTAAGAGTTCAGTAAATCTTTGTCAAAATATTCTCCTACCTAGAAGTTTCCATGAGAGGCAATTTTAGTTCTAATGGATTCCTCTCCCTTACATTTAGGTTTTGAATCAACGAATAAACAGAAATTCCAGTCAGTTACATATTTTCTAAAACACCTAGGTTGTGGGCCAGCCGAGCGGCATGGTGGCTGGGCGCTGGCTTGGGAGGCCAGCGGCCCCGGTTCGGGTCCCACATATGAGGGCCAGTGACACTGCCCTCAAAAAATAAATAAATAAATAAAATAAATAAATAAATAAATAAAACTTCCCCCTTTAAAAAAACAAAAACAAAAAAACCCACCTAGGTTTTAAATTTATGAACAAATGAAATTGTAGAACACAGCAATTATATGATTAAAGAGCAGGGAAAGAGGATTTAAAATCTAAGTGGTGTTTAAAAAAACCTAAATATGACAATGGATATAAACAGTGGTGACTATATTCTTTTACTCAGGTATAGCCCAAAATTAGTTCCTCTCTAAAAAAATTATAATGAATAAAAATATAGTTAAATCATCCTTTAAGTATGCTCTGGACAGGGCTCTACAAATCATAAAACAAACAAAATGTAACGTGATACGAAATATGATGACTATGCTCAAAACTCCACATAGCTACCTATTCGATATCTTGTTTGAAAACAACAATGACATGTCTAGTGGTATAATGCATCAGGTATTGGCACAGTTTTGAATTAAATCAAGAGGCAAAACCTTTGTCCAACTTGGTATGGTCACTTGGCATCTAAAAGCTGGAACTCAATGACGTCTGTAACCACACCACCAGCCACCCTTCCCAACCAATACGGAGAAAGGTTAAGAAACTTTCCACGGACCAAATTTCCTCTTTTCCTTTCTTTAAAACTCACTTTCTCCATGAAAACCCTAGGAGAAACAGGTATAGGCTGTCAGCCAATCCCTGACATATATTTTGTAACTTTCAAGAAAAAGAGGAAAAAGATGTAAAATAAAGAGAAGACGTGAAAACAGAGTAATTTGATAATTATCCCATCCTTTTCGGAATAGGACCTATACTACTAGCAAGTGCATACTACTTACAAGTACTTGAGGAATACTATTTATGCTTTTCTGTATTCCAAAAAAGATATGAGGTGGCCACTTATAATATAAATTGATGCTGCTGCTGGTACATGGGGTACGCAGAGAAAAAAATTAAGAAATCTAGTAATAGCATCAATCGTACTTTTCTTCCCCAAATTTCTACCAGGACTGGCCTGCCTGTCAAGCCAACTGCTGGGATAAAAAAATGCAAAGCACTTACCCACAGTTGTTGACAGCCATAAGATTAGAGACAAGCACAAAGGGATAGGTCAACATACTGGCAAAGAACTGCAAAATGGGAAAAAGACAGCTACGTCATTAGTCAATCCTAGTCTTCTTTAGACTCTTCCTTCCTCTCCCTTCAAGTTCTAGTGCCACTGTGGTCAAATGCTCCACATTGGTTTTGCTTTCTCAGTATCCCAGGAGAGCCTAAATTACACATTTGAGCCTGGAGATGCTGCCTTCTCCTAATACACCACTACATCTAACATTTTTAACAAAAGGGAATAAGGATCCTCTTATTCTGTGATTGAGTCCTCATTCAAATAAAACTGAACTAAAATATTTCAGAGAAAAAGTAAATACAACTAAACACAATTTCAAAACATCTCTGCAGAAAATAAGAAAACATGAACATCCTTCCAAAGACAATGGAAACTACTTCAGAAGTCAACTACTAGGAGACCACATGACTAAAGAGGGTGAAGTTCTCCACTGTAGGGTCATGGGGCTGCAGTGAGAATCAGGGACAGAGCTGTAACGAGAAGTGCCCACACCCCCCCTCTGAAAACAGCACCAAACCATGTGCGCTTGTTATTATTGCTACTGTGATGTAGAAGTTCAAGGTTACTCTTCCTTCGACAAACTAACAAATCTGATAAGACTTTTCTGTGAGACATTTGGTTGCTTTAAAGCAGTGATAACACACACCAAATTTAAAACAAAACAAAACAAAACAATTCCTAGAAGGTTAAAAGGATTAAAAAATAAAACTCACTCCTGTGACAGCTTGGGAGTAACTCTTCATTTCATTCATGGTAGAAACCTCAATCAGGAAAAAAAACCTTTATTAGAATAAGAAAATTAAGCTCATATCAACAGCTAACTGTCCCCAACCATATCAGTATTTTCTACTTCTAAATTATTTGTTTCTTTGAAAGCTTGAGAATTAATTTTGAGGATGGAAACATAGCATACTGATTATGAGCATAAAATAGCAGTGGTCAAAATGATCAACTTGATTCAACATTAACAAATTCATAGTAGATTAATTTATAAGATGGCTCAAGAAAAAATGTAATAGCCTCAGGATTTCAAAAGAAAATGAGATCGGTAACCTTTTCCAATGTCCTACAAATACAATCCCTGGAAACTACATTTACAGTTATCTGAGGAACAAGTCACTACCCTCTATATATACCAAGCTATGTATCAGGTGCTCTGGAGATCAATCACTACACACAGGAAGCTTACAACATGGATTTGGTCCTATCCCTGGGTGTGTTCTAGTTCCCAAGATGCTGTGGGGCTACCTGTGTACAAAGAGGCCCACAACTGCTGAGTCAGAGGAAACATTACTTCTAGGAAAGGCTGATTCCCAAATCCTTCCAGGCTGACATTTTCAGAAAGCCCAAAACAGGAGTCCCCTTAATGCTTCAGGTTAGACGAAACACCCTGAATACACTATAAAACTGTCCTGATTCATGATGTCAGGAATCAATAAAGAAGTGGTTTCCTTATAGCAGAGACAGGATGGATTTCTTGGGCTGACTCTGCCACACCCTAGGGACGTTTTAGGTGCATCTCTCTATGGTACACAGTATATTAGCCTCTGCAAACTTGACTGATGTTCAGCTATACAATAATGAGTATGGCACATAACAAACTGCCATCTCACTTTTAAAGCTAACCTAGCTGTCAAGTGAACAATCAAGTCAGCACCAGCGCATTTCATCAAGGTCACAACCTACCCCACTGTCCAGTGCATAGGTATTGACGAGGTAGGCCAGTGAGTTACAGAGCCACAAAGAAATGATGTCACCTAGTAGGCGAGGAATAAGACCCCTACAAGAAGAAACAAAAAATGTAATCAGTAAAAAGATAATCCACTCAATACAAATACTGCTCAAAAACTAGAGATTTCAAACATTCTAAAGAACTGAAAAGACATCGAATACCAGAATCCAGCCCTCATAACTAGTTCATTCTAGATAATTTAACTGTACTTGAAGCTAATCTCTAACAACTTTCACTCCTATTTTTATTTTATTTTATTTTTTTGAGGGCAGTGTCACTGGCTCTCATATGTGGGACCCCAACCGGAGCCGCCGGCCTCCCAAGCCAGTGCTCAACCACCACGCCACTCGGCTGGCCCTCACTGCTATTTTTAAAATGCAGCTCAGCTATACACCTCTAAGCTATGGCCAATGGCTCACCTTATTATTAATAACTATAAGCAGGGAAGCCAAAAAATTGCCTACTTTGAAGAAGAGACTTAAATATGGTTTTTGTTAAACTACTTGATATTCAAATTTGTCAGGGCAAGAGATGAGAAAAATTACAAAATTACAAAAATCTGCTCAAACACAGATATAGGTGAGAGACATCAAAAACCACTGTTTTGAGGGCCTGGGTGATCTAGGTGAGGCAGCATGAAATAGCAGGATAAACATTACCCCACAGACTGAAGACCAGGATTCAAATGCCACTTTTATCACTTATCAGCTATATGACTGGCAGCAAAAGAACTTCCCAGAGTATCCAGTTTACTAAATCTTTAAAATGAGAACAATAATGGCTGTTCTGCTTATTGCCCAAAGTACTCATGATACTCAAATAAAATCAATTATGTGAAAACACTCTGAAAATTAAAATGGACCGTTTACTTAATAATGCCGTTTTTACTGTTTATAAAAAAATGAGGGCTGGCCGAGTGGCTCAGCTGGTTAAGAGCACAAGCTCTGAGCAACAGGGTCGCCAGTTCGATTCCCAGATGGACCAGTAAGCTGTGCCCCAGCTGAGCTTCCACTGAGCTGCCAACAGGGTGGCAGGATGGCTCAGCTGGTAAGAGCACGTGTACCTAACAACAAGGTTGCCAGTTTGACTCATGCATGGGATGGTGGGCTACACTCACTGGCAACTAAGACTGAACACAGCACTTTGAGCTGAGATGCCCTGAGCTGCTGATGGGTGACCAGATTTCTCAGTGGTTAGAGCACGCGCTCTTATTTTCTTTTCTTTTGAGGGCCGTGTCACTGGCCCTCATATGTGGGACCCGAACCAGGGCGGCTGGCTTCCCAAGCCAGCACTTAATCACCGCGCCACTAGGCCGGCCCAAGAGCATGCGCTCTTAACAGCAAGGTTGCCGGTACTGGTGGGCTGCGCCCCCCACAACTAAGATTGAACACAGCACCTTGAGGTGAGTGGCCATGAGCTGCCAAAGAGCGGCAGGATGGCGACTGGACTTGGAGCTGAGGTAGCTGCACCCTCCACAACTAAGACTGAAGGACAACAACTTGGCTGTTTTCCTTCCCCAGTAAAATCTTATAAAAAAAAAAAAAAGAGAGAGAGGGTTGCCATCTAAGTTCTTCCAAAGTAAATTCAAAGGAATGAATACAGCCTTGCAAAAATTTATTCTCTCAGGATAAAGAAGCTACATATTAGATAATTTCTCCCTTTTTCAAAAATTAATTTTCCTCATTTTATCAACTGTCCATAACTGAGAATTTACTATAAGAGCAGAAACTTGGCATGAATTTATTTAAAAAAAACAAAAACAGGGCCGGCCAAGTGGCACAGTGGTTAAGAGCTGGCTTGGGACGCCAGTGGCCCTGGTTTGGATCCCACATACGAGGGCCAGTGACACTGCCCTCAAAAAACAAAAAACAAAAACAAAAACAAAAAATCCTCATTTCAAATGTTTTAGATGTCAAAAGCAAAAGTCTGGGATCTTTACAAGAGAATTCAAGCCAGAGGGGCCTAAATAGAGCTTAACATGAAGTAAACCCGGAAAGAACATTTTCCCCAGGGATTAAACAAAGGATCATGTCCTTAATTGTCCTTAAAGCCTTCTGCTCACAAAAATCACATCCACAAATCAATTTACTCACGCAAAAAATCCGAGTATGCCCTCTTCCCGATATATGGTTACTATGGAGTCAGAAAGTCCACTAGGTACAGAAGAAGGAAAGAGGAAATACATTAAAATGATTTTGGAGCTATTTTAAAAAATGTTTTAAAACAATTACCACTTCTGACAAGGTAAAATTTACATGTCCTGCCTCCAGTCCTACCACCCCCACTCTGCAAAGACAGCTGAATGTGAACGTAGAAGTGGAGATATTACTGCTAGGATGCAGTCACATGGAGTCTGGGTGAATTTTGGCTTCAGTGGCTCTGTAACAGTCTGAGATGCCAGGTAGGTTCCTCAACCTGCCTGGGCCATTTTCTTCTATTTACTGGTTTTTGTGCAGATGATATAACATATATGAATGTGTTCTGTAAACTCCAAGGCATCCAAAAAACGTAAAGCGCTATTATTCTATTATACTACTTTGGCTTCAACACATCTCCTTGCATACTTGAAAACAAAAACACTTACCAGTACTTGGATTCTCTGCCAATGAATTGTACCATAGATCTCAGAGTGATCACTAAAGAATACAGAGAAAAAGTTTTTAAAACTACACTGAGCTAAATTTTGATGACTAAAAAAAAATTTCCCACCTAAAGACACTGCTATCTGGATACATTGGATAAAAGCCAAAACAAGCAAGCAAACAAAAAGAATGCAGGCAAGGCACTGTCATGACCTCCCATGTCAACTGTCTAAGCAGGCAGGGTAAGAAGTCAGGTTTCAGTTATTAGCTGCGAACGTACCATGGAAGGGATGTGTGATGAGGGTAGCAGCAGAACGAGCCATCATCTCTCGTGTTGTCTAGAAACAATCAACACACACTTCTGAAATCTAAATAAATGACACTCAAATTCCTGCAAAAAGTAACGTGGGGGGATATTGTGGAACAAGAAAGTGAGCAACAGCACCCTGACCTGGAGTCAGCAAGCGCAGCTGGAATGCGACACAATGTAACACTGTCATTCCATTCCATCATACCTGTCACTCATGGATTTCAATGTTCTGTTAAGAGTTACATCTCAAAAATGTCTCTGCAAAGCAGATTTCTTATCTTCTCAACTTTACAGATAAAAACAAAAGCGGAAGAAACAGGGAGGGTCACCAGCAAACAGTAACAGAGCTGGAATAATACTATGGGCCTTTATTTAGATTAAGTTGCTCTTTTATTGTGTGTGATTCCAGAGACTGATAGCCATGCTAGACAAACGTTAGGCTTGATTTCATCTGTATCAACATCTCAGGGAGAACAGAACTTTGATTTGTTTTTTTGACCACAGCCCCATAACCCTACAGTATCTTAGAGCTGCTATATTTGTCCTAGTTTATCTTTCTCTTTACAGGATTCCATAAAAAGGTAGTAAAGAAAATTTAATTATATTATTTGGAGGCAGGCTGTAAACATAGCAGGTCAGTCATTCATTTTTACATTTAAACATCTTTAGTCACTTAGTTAAGAAAATACAAAATGCATATTAATACATGTGTCTCTACTTATTTTTTTATTTTTGAGGGCAGTATCACTGGCCCTCATATGTGGGACCCGAACCGGGCCGCTGGCTTCCCAAGCCAGCGCTTAACCACTGAGCCACTCAGCCGGCCCTGTATCTCTACGTTTAAATAAACTCCCTTTATGAAAATTTATAGAAAACCAACTTGATTCATCTGATGTCTAACTTGATTCTTCTGTAGTAAAGTTTTGGAAAATATATTTTAGATGGCAGCATTTACTGGAAAATGATGACCTCACTAAGGACAATTAGACTATTAAAGACTACAAAATAAGAGTAGTCTGAAAGCCATAAATATTAAGTCAAGCATGAAACAAACTCCAGTGGCAGAATACGGGAGTGGGAAATAGGTGACGAGGAACATTCCAAAGTCAGAATAATGCTGTAAAGCACTTCTGGATACATAATATTTATCACCACACAAAGGACCTGACCACTATTTTAACACTATACCAGAGGTTTTCAACTCTAGATGATTTTCAGTAGAAACCTCTTTCATTTTAAAGACGAAATGAGTGGGCAAAATTAGTTTCCTTGAAATGCATCTATTCTAAACAGCAAGCAATGCTTTTCTCTTTTTTGCTAGAGTAAAGCCCAAATTAAACTGAAGGTTTAATTTCATTTGGAACAAGCAATGAACACACAGGCCTGGTGGTCCTGATTTCACACTGGCACACTGCACACACTCCGCTTCAGGAAAATACTGTAGGCCATCATCTGTCTCTTACCTCCTTGATAACTCGGTCGAAGGAAGATGAGACCTCTTTCTGTGTATTTCCAGGTCCTAACTCCTGGAAACCAAATGAAAGAAGAGATATTTTGATGGTTTTAAATAGAACTATTCAAACTGGAGGCCACCCTGTATGCCAACACTCACTGGGATGAAAGGGAAACTGACTGCTTGTCCCTTCTCCTTAAAAGGACCAAAGAGCAATAACAACTTGCAAAAAAAAAAAATGGGCCCAGGCACACAAAGCAGCTCCAACATACCTCAACCTTGTCACACTCCTGGTAGTGCTGCAAAGGAATAGGAAACACAAAAAAAAAAAAAAAAGAAAGGAACGATGATTAGTGCTATCATAGCGTCATTGAGAGAGGACCTAATATGAAAACTATATTGGTATAAAGTAAAATAGTTAATTTTTTTTTTTTTTTGCTGCAAATATCCAATTGACTTCTAATTCTAACTGATCAACTGTAAATACGTATCTCTAAGATGATCTTGTTACTAAGTTTAACATACTGGTTAGCTGGAGGAACAAGCAAATGCTCATCTAAAAGGAAAAGGAAAACAAAACAAAAAGCCAGGAACGTTATTTACTAGACACATTCATTTAACAGAAAATGGTAAAAAACACAGCCTAGGACTAAGGCTATGCAAAAACCCTCATGGCTTTTTAATGGAAAAAGCAGGACCAATATCAAACTAGGGCAAGACTCTTCACTGTATAAAAGAACAGAGAATTGGTGCTAAGTCTCGATAGCTGAAATCACCTCACTTTGCCTACTGTATCTATTTCCTAAACAAGCAAGGAAGATTTTTTTTTTTTGTCTAGAGAAGAGAACATGAATACCGCAAGATCTCAGACTACACCGGAAGAGGAAATATCATTTGTGGGCTATTTCAAAAATAGAAGATGGGTTAGGTGAAACAAAAGAATCAGACAATTAAGCTCCTAGTCAGATTAAAAAAGTAGAAAACACTTTCATTTTTAAAAACAATTAAAAAAAAAAAGCAATTGTTTTTAAAGATCAGAGGCAAGAGAACAAAGATCAAGATTAAACAAAATGGTGTTTCTTGGGTCAAATTACAGGTCTTTGGGTGGAATACATTCTAGTACTTTTAGGCACCTTTAAAAATTCTCACTCATTTCTAGACTTTGCTTTTTATTCCATTAATAAAATTTTCTACTTCTCGTCTCTATTATTCTAAACAGATTTCAATTTAATGATTGCTTAGCTATCTAGAACGCTTTTTTTAAAGGAACTCTTTTCTTACACTGCTTTTGATACTTAAGTGTAGTACCTATTCCTGTTATGTGGCTACATGTGAAACACATATTCAAAAGGTACCTGGTTACCTCAAGTTTGTCTTACTTTCCTTTTATATAAAGCAACTTGGTTTCAAACAGTAATTTCACTTTTGCTCTAAGTCTGTACAAAAACCTCTTTGATTAGATGACAACTGACTTTCTATACGTAAATGTCACTTAGGCCACAGCCACACTTAGGCCCAGAGGAGGGAGTGGCTGGAAAAGACTAGTAATGAATCCACTAAAAAGGCCCCATCGCTCTGCTCCACAGGTGGCTCGGAACTATGCTTCTAAATTCAGTCCACAGGCATGACAACAAGAATAATATATGACTGAAGGGTGAAAAACATTTAAAATCTAAGCCAGTTAGATCGTGAAACTGTTTAATAAAATCACGATTTGCTCATCAGATGATAAAACATTAGAACTGGGGCAATGTTATAGCCTGAAGTACATGGAGAGTTGAACTGAGTACTATTTAAATAAGCAGTTAGTAAACATTTGGAATTTAGCAATCTGATATTATATAGGTTGAAAGTATTATATAGATTCAGTTAGCATACATGCATTACTACTTTATTTATCTATTTATTTATTTATTTATTTATTTTTAAAGATTTTATTGGGGAATTGGGGGAGGGGAACAGATAAGTTGCTGTCCCTCTGCTCTTCAGTCTAGCTGTGGAGGACATTGCTCCACTGGCCCATGTTGGCACCATCATTGCACTCCTCCTGGATGAGGCAGATCGGTCACCAGCCTCTGGATGGTCGCTCACCGCGGCTATTGGCAGCTCACACCGGCTGCCGGCCACTCACTGTAGCCTATGGCAGCCCACTGCAGCAGGGACTGCAGCCCACACCATCACCGGGGCTCACACAGCCCAGCTCCAGGTGGAGCTGTTGTTAGCTGTAGAGGGCAGTGTCACTGGCCCTCATCTGTGGGATCCGAACCGGGGCTGCTGGCACCCCAACCCAGCTCTTAACCAACGCACCACTCGGCTGGCCCCACCCACACTACTACATTTTTTAGTTACAGCATGGTAACACACTGTTGGTGCCAGGAGGGAACAATAATGCACTAGATAAAACCCATTAGTTTTATATTCTCAACCATACTCATGCTTAACAACCTTCCCATGGACTGTTCTAAATGGTACACAATTTGTATTCTTAACACCTTTATAAATGGAGCAAAGGGCAATTCTGTTTGACCCACATTGTAACTGGTGCAACTGAGAAACCAGTACAATCAAAATTGTAAGTTTTAGCATCTGAAGTTAAAGGAAGCTGGCAAAACAAAATGGTCACTCAGAAAGAAGGAAATGTAACTTTGATGTTTTGAAACATTTTATGAAACATTTCAAACATACAGAAAATTAAGACAGTTCATATATGTATCCACCATCAAGGTTAAATAGATGTACTACTTTGATCTTTTTGCTTAAGATCTCTTGCTTTCTTTATTTTTTTGAGGGCAGTGTCACTGGCCCTCATATGTGGGACCCGAACCGGGGCCACTGGCTTCCTAAGCCAGCGCTTAACCACGACGCCACTCGGCCGGCCCATCTCTTGCCTTCTTAAGATAAAACGCCACAGATATAGCTAAAGTTCCACTCTTATCTCTTTCCCCTTCCCAAAAGCAGTTGATGTATACTTGGTGAGGTTTTTAAAAAAAACTTTCAAATTTATGCAAATATTACACAGGTACAGAAACAATGCACAAAATACGAATGTACAATGTAATAAATAATTAAAAGGCAAATATCCATATAGCCATAATCCAGGTCAAGGAACATCATTTCCATTACCCCAGAACCCCATGCATGGCCTCTCCCCCTCACCCCACAAAAAAACAACTATCTTGACTTTAACGTTTATCTTTAGTTTTTTAAAAATAAGTTTGTGGGGCCGGCTGAGTGGCGCGGTGGTTAAGCGCTGGCCTGGGAAGCCAGCGGCCCTGGTTCGGTCCCACATATGAGGGCCAGTGACACTGCCCTAAAAAAAAAATAAGTTTGTAACAGAAAACATTTTATTAGAAGTAACTCTTGAAATATGACGAAAACAACTTCAGAAAGAAATGTTTTAATAATCTTTCTTCGTCTTTCAAAGAAATAAATTAGCTATACAGGAAATCAAGTAAGTGTGTATACTTATTTATTTTAAAATGTTTTTAGCTGAGCCATCCTGCCGCCTGTTGGCAGCTCAGAGGCTGCTCAGCTCAGGCCGGGAATCCAACCGGCAACCCTGTTGCTCAGAACTCTCAATTAAGTGTATTTAATTTCTACTCAGAACAACTGGTTCAGAGGAAGAGGTTTCGTAGACCAAAATCAATTACTTCATTTTAGACCAATTCCCTTGTGGAAAGCATTAAGAATGGGTATTTCAAGTAAATGTTTTTCAAGAGGAAGAAAGGCCATGGTTATACATGTGTCTTTGAAATTATTCTTTATCAGTAGAACTGCATAAAAGCAAATTTAAATCTATGGGAAGATGAACTGATTTTCTTCTTACCTGTAAAACTTTACCATGAACCACAGTCCCAAGAACTCCTGAACACAGTCTTGGAGTTAAGCCTGTGAACAAGCCACGCTTCCCATCGATGCTTGCAATGTGCTGAGCTAAGAACATAAGTCAGAGATTTCAATTCCAGCTGAAGGGAATAGATACATAGACATTTCAAGGAAATATACTTTCTATATATCTTCTTTCAGTAACTCCTGTCTACCACGGTCCTCCATGTCATCCAATTCCAAATAAATCAAAGACACTTACCATAACAAAAGAGACCAGGAAGCTGACATACTTGTCGGCCAAAAATATTTCGTCCTATTGTTGGAGGAAGAGGTTCATATCCAACCTTTCAAAACAAGAGAATCTATCAATACTAAGTAATATTCCCATGAATGCCTTGGTTACAAGGTCTTGAATTAAGAACAAAGTTAGAGTTAATTTTTAACGCAAGTTAAAATGCAGTTATGTTTTCCCAGGCAATGATGAAGCATCATCCTTGTCAGTTTATTTTGTTAATTAGTAAGACTGGTTTCAATAAACTCCAAATTTTCTTTTGGTTCAAATTTTACAAAGTCATGTAGCTGAGATATACTAATATCAAACTGAAAAACAGAATAAGGGAATTTTTGTGTTAGGAAAGTTACAGTTTACTGAGGGGGCTCAAAAATATTTTCTAAAGAAAATCTAGCACATTTCTGATATTTAGACAAAATAGTGTAACCCATCAACTTCATATTTGCTTAGCTCAACCAAACACTAAAAAGGCAAATGTAGATATAACTGGATAATTCATTTGGGAAATAATTATAAACTAAGGCCACGTTGAACAGAACACTGTCATTAACAAGCTAATGAAGGCCATTTTAGAGATAATGATTATCACTTTATTTCTACAATATATTCAGGGTTTTTAGTACTAAATGGACACTTGAGAGAATGCAAATGCTGTAGGACATGGCTTTGACTCTCTACTGCTGCAATTCTTAACCTGCTCTATTAAATAACTCTGACTGAGCTCCCTGAAAGTGTTACCATACAACTATTACAGGATATTTGGGAATTTCACTGAAACCCCTGAGATACTTGGCAACACACAGATGTTGTATAATCAGGATTAAGGATATTCAAGTCTTTTTTTTCTTTTTAGAGGGCAGTGTCACTGGCCCTCATATGTGGGATCCGAACCAGGCTGCTGGCTTCCCAAGCCAGCTCTTAACCACTGCGCCACTCGGCTGGCCCTTTTTTGTTTTTTGTTTTTAAAGATTTTATTGGGGAGTTGGGGGGACAGGAACAGCGTTGGGGAATCTGGGAAGGGGAACAGCCAAGTTGTTGTTCTTTTTGTTCTTCAGTCTAGTTGTGGAGGACGTCGCTTTGCTGGCCCATGTTGGTATTGTGATCATTACGCTCTTCCCTGATGAGGCAGATAGGTTGCCGGCCATCGGTGGGCTGCTCACACTGGCTGCCGGCCACTCACGGCAGCCCACTGCAGCTCCACTGCAGCCTACGTCGCCAGCGACTCACTGCAGCCCAGCTCCAGGTCGAGCTGTTGTTCACCATCTTAGCTGTAAAGAGCCCAGTGTTACTGGCCCATGGGATCCGAATTGGGGCCCTGCTGCTCAGAGCTGGTATCCCAAGCCAACTCTTAACCAACACGCCACTCCGCTGGCCCAGGATATTCAAGTTTTTAAGGTAATAGCTCTGAATGTCACTAGAAAACCCTGCTTCCAGGAAAAGTAATGGGTTCATACCAGCTTTACAGCAAAATGCTGACATCTCAGATACTACATAGCTACAAATGTGCCAATTCTGTTTTAGACATCATAGTACACTTCAACCAAAGTCTTTGTTCTCGGTTCAAATAACCTATTTTACAATAGCCTTGTATATACAGAAACTGAATTCACATGGGTCCACTCAGTGACACATAATTTTGATGAGCACCAATGCAAGAATAAGAAATGCAGCCCTCCCCAGTGTCTTGCGTATTTTTGAAAGAAGGGTGGATGGTGTGGACAGGGCTTCTAGAAGCTGCTCACCCCATGACGTCATTATGTCAATTCTCAAAGGTTTAAAAAAAATGAATGACTTGCCCATCACAGGGAAATTTAGAAAGCAATTGAAAACACTATCTAAAACCTGGCCTCCTGGCCTGGAATATAAAATACCATTTAAGAACCATTTTACAAATTAGAAACTAACATGTATGCGTAAACTCGCTACAAACTTTCAGCGGAACTGTAGACAGAGGTGCTTTTCCCTGTCAGAAGCCACATGGGCTGCTGTAGTCCAGAGCACTCTGTGGGTCCTTCGGAAACTTGACTCGGCAACCACTTCATTATCACGTCTGAATGAACTCCTGTGTTTATCTGGGTATCTCGTGCTAAAATCTCGGAACAGACTTGCAGCACTACCCGTAGCAAAGAAAAAAAAAAAAGCTTAAAATATATGGGCTCCCTTCTCATTTCAGATTTCAACAGATCTCATGGTTTGGGACGGGGGACGTGGTGGATGCTCAATTTCAGAGGCGCGAGGGGGAAAGGCTGGGAAGCCCTCGGTGGCCACGGGCCAAGATCAGCCTCGGGGAAGAAAAGACAAAGTTCAGAGGAGTCGCCGGGCAGGGCAGCACGGCAGCTGGCCCCGCGGGAGGAGCGGCCTCGGGAGGCCCCCGGGCCGTGGAGGGGCGGCGGGCGGCGGAAACTGTCCCCGCAGGGAGGACAGGGCAGCAGAGGGGCAGCAGCGCCCCGGGGACGGAAGGCCCAGGCCGGCTGCAGCCGATCCTCAGGCGCCTTAGGCAGCGCGACCACCTAGGGCGCCGGGCAGGGAAGGGAACGGCGACGACTCATACCTGGATGAGCACCTTCACGTACATGAGCGGCTGGGACAGAATGGTGAGACCGGAGCCCAGGAGCACCTGACTGGCCGCGTCCGCCATGATGGCACCCGCGGACGGACAGACAGATGGAGCCACTAAGCGACGGAGCCGGTCCCAGATCACGTGCCAGGGCCGCCGGCTTCACTGGCCCTCCCGCCGGGCGCGCGCACGCACGCGCCGGCGCGCGCGCCGCGGGCGCGCCCCCCTCCCCCGCGCTCGGTCCCCGCCTCCCGCCCCGCCCTGAGAAACGGCAGGCGCTCGCGAGCCCAGGCAGGAGGCGGGGCTGGGCGGGGCTTACGGGCCGAGCACGCAAAGGCGTTTCGCCGTGCGCTCCGCGCCCTCCACTAGGAACGGCAGCTGCTCTTGCGCTTGCGCAGGCTGGAGGCGCCCCCCCCACGGAGGGAGAACGGGCGTGGCATTGGGGGTGTGACCCTGACCGCTCAGGCAAGGTCAAACTATAAAGAAGTCAAAGGATTCTTCGTTATGCTTTGCCATTGCATTTGCCATTTTAGATAAGGCTGATGGCGAATAATAAATCCGTCAGCAGGTTGCTATTTATGCATTCGTTCAATTAATGTTAACGTCTCAGAAATGCCTTCTCTGATCTCTAAATTGATCGCCCCCTTATTGCCTATCACATCGTCCTGTAGCACACATCATTGTCTGAAATTTATTTTTTATCTGTCTCCTCCACTAGAATGTAAGTTCTGTGAGTTCAGGAACCAGGACAGCTTTTTTTCATTGTATATTCAGTACCTGGCACATGCTAGGTGCTCAGGAATGAAGACATGTTTCAGTGCCCATCGGGATGCTACGGGCGCAGGGGTCTTTGGCCTTCTCAGGAAAGAGATCAAGTGGCGCGGTGGTGAAGCCAGCGGCCCTGGTTCGGGTCCCACGTATGAGGGTCAGTGACACTGCCCTCAAAATAAGTAAATAAATAAAAATAAAATAAATTGAGTCTCGAAAGAAAGAAAGAAAGAAAGAAAGAAAGAAAGAAAGAAAGAAAGAAAGAAAGAAAGAAAGAAAGAAAGAAAGAAAGAAAGAAAGAAAGAAGGCGAAACAGTTTTGCAGAGAGAGAGGTTTAGTAACGGAAAAGCTTGATGCACCTAGGGAGCATACTCCAAAAAAGAATGGATGTGGCTCTCCAAGGTTTACAGTTGCAGGGGTTTTATAGACTTTTTCCCTTCCCAAAGTATGTTGGGGGCGGGTCCTACACTGTCCCTGTGCAGTGTACCTGTCTTATTGGCATCTTAAATTTCCACCTAGGGGAGTGTTTTTTACTATGCCAATGAGAAAAAGTTAACTATAGGACAGCTCTTTCAGCTGAAGTGGCATGCACGACTTTAGAAATTTTTCCTGGGCCCGCTTATCTCTCCTAGAAACTTTTCCTGGGCTTGCTTATCTTTCCTGGGATTGTGGTTCTGGATCTGTCCACTCATTGTCGGGGATGTGACTCAAGTCTGTTTTCTCCAGCTGCAGGCTCCGGGTACTACGTGACCACCCTGCTTGACCATCAAGTACAAGGCCACAGGCTATTGGAGGCAAAAAGAAAAAGGCATTGTGGGCCGGCCCAGTGGCACAGTGGTTAAGAGCTGGCTTGGGAAGCCAGCAGCCCTGGTTCGGATCCCACATATGAGGGCCAGTGACACTGCCCTCTAAAAAAAAAAGAAAAAAAAAAGAAAAAGGCATTGTCCTCACCCATTTGCTCCCCAACTCATGTGTTCTGTATCAAACAACATTTAGTGAGCCAGAGCAGGGCACAAAGAATGGAATACCCAGAAGACCTGCATTTGAATCCTGCTCCCTTTTGTATCCCAGTGATTCAGTAGTCATTTTCTCTTCTTTTTTGTTTTCAGTTTTTGTATCTAAATCTAAGAATAACACTAATACTTACCTCTCAGGATTATTGAACATTAAATGAAATTGTGCACGTAAGATTTTTTTTTAACTGTTTATTGAACTACAGAAGTTGAGTTTAGTTAATATTATCCTGTATTCAAGCACAGTGCTAGGTGATTTGGGGAGGCAGTTTACAGAGTAGGAAAGAGCATGGTCTTTGAAGTTCAATGGACCTGGTGCAAATTCCATCTCTACCAGTTATTAACGGTGTGACTTTAGGCAAATCACAGGACCTCTCTGAATCTTACACTAATTACTATGGTAATATCTACTTCATACTCTTGTTGTGAGGATTGAATAATATAATATGCCTACTCATCCTGGCACACAAAGATATAATATTGAATTGTAGCTTTTAGAGTTATAAAATTACAAGTTACTTCTAACTAAATCTAGAAAGTTTTAGACATCAATACAATTGATATCTAAACAACAGTGTATAACCAGAAAATGTCTGATATCTAACTGTTGTCTGAGAGTGGGCTCTTCTCAGCACGAAGTCCAGGTCCTTGGCAACTCGAACAAAGAATTGAACGAGATGCCAGAGTAAAGCACTAAAATAAGTAGTTTATTAAAAGAGATAGTACATTTAGAAGTAAAAGTAGAAGTAGGCCCGAGCAGTAGAGAATGACTTAAGAGTCCATTATTAGAAGAGAAATTATATTCCAAAGAGTTTGGAGTGGGCCACACACAAACGCAAGGCTCAAAAGCCTCAAAAAGGGAAGAGGTTCAAAAGAAGGGCAGTGGTCAAAAAAAAAAAAAAAAAGGGGCAGACTTCCCAGGACTTGGGGTTTTTATCCCTTTTTCTCTAGAATGGGCTGTTCCCCTCTGGGCATGGGACCACTTGATTGGCATCTGTGATTGACAAGAGGTACTGTGCAGGTGAAAGTCACTGGTCTGATCTAGTTGGGTATTTTGTGCCCATTTATTTTCCCCACAGGGGTAGGTAATTACAGTACAAAAGGGAGTTTTGGGTGGAGATGGGAGGTCCCCTGGGCTGTCGCACTCTGTGGGATGTGCAGGAATGCAGAGACCCAATGCCTGCCTCTAACTGCCTGCCTAGTTTTCCTTTTGAGAGACGTGATCCCCATTAAATCTCTATGAGAAGCTGAGGGACAGGAGGTCTCTTCTTCTGTATCTGTTTCCTGCTGGGCAGGGGCATAGAGTTGTTTGTGCCTATTGGGGGTTCATGGAACTCTCACCCTGGCTGATCTCAGATGAGAGGAAGAGGTCTTGAGCTTCACCTGGAAGACCAAGCTGGCTTCTTTGATTGTGACTGGCAACCTTGCTGCGATGTCCCCTGTATTCCTAAGTCTCCAGAGTGAGGAAAAATAGATTTTAATTGATAAATCTGTTAGCTCTTAGGAAACCTGTGGCCATTCAGCCCATCACTCCGGTGGCATCATTTGTCTGGACCCAGAATGAGTTTGGCATTTAGCTTACTGGCCTGGGGGATATTAGGAAGTCTCAGGCTTTCAAGTAGTTATGTGAAGCTGGGGTAGGAGACTTCTATTGTTTAGGATTCAGAAACTGATTTACAAAACAATTAAGAAGCAAAGGGGATCTTTAGTATAAGATTCACAAACTGGTTAGAAGAGTAATCAAAGTCAAAAGCTAAGAAACTAAAGAACTAGGGAGGAGACTTAACATTTCTATAGGAAAGAAAACTTAAATGTTTCTCAGTGGGGGTGGGGATGGGGGTGGGGGTGGGGGTGAGGGTGGGGGGGTGCTGCTCAGTTGGCTGGTAACTTAACCAAAGGAATTATTTAGCAAGGGGACTCTTTTTTTTTTTTTTTTTGCCTTTATAATGCTAGCCGCTGGCTACTTGCAGCAACTGCCCCCAGAATAACTCCCTTAAGGACTTGAAGGCACTGACTTGGAATGAATCCACACTTAAGCCTGGAGTCAGGTTTTGGGGATGAGTGGGCAGAATGGCCTGTGGGTTGTACCTAGTGGGCCATCAGTTTTCCTTTCCTAAAGGAAACCAGACCCAATTCTTTGGGGATGGGGTATATATTTCCTTATAAAATTATTTTGTCTGGCACCACTTAATACTTTGCATCCAAAGGCAAAGATGAAAATCAAAGACCATGAAGGAACATAGTTTTCACTGTTTTGAGAACATACTAGGTCTTCTAGTTAAACACAACTTAAATATTTGTGTTTAATAATCTCACCAAAAAATCACTGCTTTTCCACATCCGATTGAGGGGACAAGTCAATATCTATCTTGGGAGTGGCAAAATCTCAAAATTCTCAAAACAGTAGCTGTGATGTGATAAAATGATAAAGGGCAACAAAACCAGATGAAGGGGATTAGGAAAAAAAGCCCCACATGGGACCCGTGGCAGGCTACTCAGCTCACTGCCCATTCATTTGGGCCAATTTAGAGGTGCCATCACAGTATCCTTCGGCAATAGCAAGGGGACTCTTTATTCATGAATTTGTGCATTGATGGTGCCAGCAAAATACCTGCTGTGTCTGCCCCACTGATGCCTGTGTGCACTGTAAGGATGGGTGATTGGGGGGGAATGCAGGCTGCTCTACCATACTCTCCAATGGTGCAGGGCAGAAGCTGCCCATGAAGTATAGGGAAGAATCTGCAGAAGAAAGGGAACTAAAGTCAGTAGCATAGATAAGAGAAGTGCAAAACATATAGGGTTGCTATATGCAGCTGCCCAAGCTGTGCACTGTTCAACTCCAAAGAGTGCCATCAGAAAGCCTATGATATGAATGAGTGGTGTTTCCTCATATACATGTAGTTCAATATGACGACCAGATGATTCAAGAGGTGAGAGGAATAAGAAAAGTCAAAAGGGGCAGAACTAATTAAGAAGGGAAAGAGAACTAGAGTAGCATAGTGTCGACAAAGTGAAAAATTTGGGAAACAGAGGAATGGACAGTAATGTGAAAAGTTGCCAAGAGGTCAATAATAATAATAAAGCCCAGAGAAAGATGAGTGCTTTCAGCAGTTAAGAGACTCCTGGGCTGATGATAATAAGCAGTCTGACCTGGGAAAGAGATCAAAGATCCTATAAATTTTTTCCCATTTTCCAATTCTGATTCTGCCACATGCTAGTTCACTACTTTGGGTGAGTCATTTAATCTGTTTGTGCTGACATTGGGGTGAATACACCCCCTTCACTGGTTCATTGTGATGAGTTTCAAAAGCTACCTGGCATTTCCTATTCCCCCTTCTTGCTTTATTTTTCTCCCTAACCTTTATCACCTTCCAAAGTACTAATTAATTAAAATTTTAATTTGTTCTTCCCCACATGCTAGAATGTGTCCAAGAGGACAGGGATTTTTATCCCTTTTTTTGTTCACTGCTGTATTCCCACTCCCTAGAATAGTACTGTTACTGGCCAACTGAGCAGCACCAACCCCCACCACTGAAAAACTTTAATGTTTTCTTTTCTATAGAAATGTTAAGTATAAAAATGTTAAGTCTCCTCCCTAGTTCTTTAGTTTCTTAGCTCTTGGGCTTTGATTGCTCTTCTAACCAGTTTGTGAATCTTGGACTGAAGATCCCCCTTACTTCTTAATTGCTTTGTAAATTAGTTTCTGAATCCTAAACAATAGACACCTCCTACCCCTGCTTCAGATAACTATTTGAAAGTCTGTGACTTCCCAATATCCCCCAGGCCAGTAAGCTAAATGTCAAACCCATTCTGTGTCCTGAGTGATGGACTGAATAGCTACAAGTTTCATAAGAACTAATAGATGTATATTTTGTCCTCATTCAGGAGCCTTGAGGATACAGGGGATACCCCAGCAAGATTGCCAGTCACAACCAAAGAAGCCAACGCGGTCTTCCAGGTGGAGCTCGAGACCCCTTCCTCTCATCTGAGACCAGCTAGGGTGAGAGTTCCGTGAACCCCAATAGGCAGGGACAGCTCTATGCCCCTGCCCAGCAAGAAGCAGATACAGAAGAGACCTCCTGTCCCTCAGCTTCCCAGGGAGATTTTATGGGGATCACGTCTCTCAAGGAAAAACTAGGCAGGCAGTTAGAGTCAGGCATTGAGTTTCTGCATTCCTACACGTCCCACAGAGTGCAACCGCCTGGGGGACATTCCCTCTCCACCCAAAACTCCCCTTTGTATTATAATTACCTACCCCTTCGGGAAGAGCAAATGGGCACAAAATATCCAACTAGATCAGACCAGTCACTTGCACCTGCGCAGTACCTCTTGTTAATCACAGGTGCCAATCAAGTGGTCCTACGCCCAGAGAAGAACAGCCCATTCTAGAGAAAAAGGGATAAAACCCCCAAGTCCTGGGAACCCCGGGGCTGCTGCTTCTTCCCTGCTCCTTTTGACCACTTCTTCCCTTTGAGCCTTGCCTTTGCGCGTGGCCCACTTCACACTCTTTGGAATGTAACTTCTCGTAATGGGCCCTTGAGCCATCCTCTAGTACTCAGGTCTATTTTACTTCTAAATGTACTATCTCTTCTAATAAACTACTTATTCTACTGCTTTACTCTGGTATCTTGTTCAATTCTTTGCTCAAGTTGCCAAGGACCTGGACTTTGCGCCGAGAAAGGCCCACTCTCCAACAACAGTACCAGGCACATAGTAGGTTCTTAATAAGTATTCTTTGGAATATTTATTCCAATGGAAGCATCTGGGATTTACTAGGGAGTGGGTGTCTGTTTCGCTTTCAGGTCCAGGCTGCTCATTCATTCTCTGAGTTCCTTCATATTCCTCAGTTAACATGTACTCCCTCATGGATGTTCTTTTTAAACTGCCTTAGTCTCAACTGAAATACTCCACTATTGTCTTAATGAGGACATTTTGTGTGCAAGTGGCATCAAATTCCACCCAAACCCTTTTGGGGTGGGGCGGGGAAGGAAGGGAATTTATGAACTCATGTAACTGGGTGACTTCAGGCATGGTTGCATCATGGTTTTGAAGGATGTTACCTAGAATAGGCTTCCCCTTTCCTTTATCTCTCAATTCTGCTTTCTTCTTTTTTTTTTTTTTTTTTTTTTAAAGATTTTATTGGGCAATTGGGGGAGAGGAACAGCGTTGGGAAACAGGGGGAGGGGAACAGACAAGTTGCTGTCCTTTTGTTCTTCAGTCTAGTTGTGGAGGACATTGCTTCACTGGCCCATGTTGGTATCATCATTGCGCTCTTCTCGGGTGAGGCAGATCAGTCGCTGGCCTCTGGACGGCCACACACAGCGGCTCTTGGCAGCTCACACCGGCTGCCAGCCCCTCACGCTGGCTGCCGGCCACTCAGTGTAGCCTATGGCAGCCCACTGCAGCAGGGGCTGCAGCTATGCCGTCCCGGGGACTCACAGCAGCCCAGCTCCATGTGGAGCTACCGTTCACCATCTTAGCTGTAGAGGGCAATGTCACTGGCCCTCATGTGTGGGATCCAAACCGGGGCTGCTGGCATCCCAAGTCAGCTAGCTCTTAACCGATGCGCCACTCTGCTGGCCCTTCACATACATTATTATGTCATTTGATTTTCATAACAACCTTGTGAAGTGGGAGGGCAAGGGATCATCTCTGATTTTAAAGATGAGAAGACAATTTCAGAAAGGTTAGTGACTCCACCAGTTTACATAGCTAGAAACACAACTCCCAACCCAGTGCTGGGATCTGAATTTCATACCATGTGGATCCTGCAGGATGTACAATCTAGTAAGGCACAGAAAGGTACGATCCATGAAACTGTGGAGGACTGAATTGTATGACCAATGCACAGGGAAAGCAGAGAATGGAGAAATCTGTGAGAGCAGATTTAGATCTAAGTGGGCTTCATAGAAGTAGAAACTGAACTAAGGTTTGAAGAGCAACTTCATTCTTCCATCCATCCTCTCATTCAATATATATATATATATATATATATTTTTTTTTTTTTTTTTTTTGAGGGCAGTGTCACTGGCCTCATATGTGGGACCGAACCGGGGCCGCTGGTTTCCCAAGCCAATGCTTAACCACCACTCCACTCAGCCAGCCCAATAAATATTTTTTGAGAGTCTTCATGTAGTTGCTGGGTCCTGGCTGGGAAAAACCACACGAGAAGTGCTGGAGGCAGCCAGGAACATGACTTCAGTGGAAGGGAATTTGTGTAGCAGGAATGGTTGGGACTTAGGTAGGATAAGTGAAAAAGGAAGGTCCTGGAAGTTTTGATTATGAGGCCATAGGGAGCCCTATTGGTTTTTAAACAGGGAACAGACATACAAACGGGAATGTCACTTGGCTGGCAGCCAGAAACCCAGAAGCACTGCTCTTATTTGCTTTATAACCTCGGGTTCATGCCCCTCTCCAGGCTTAAGTTTCCTTCGCTGATAAAATATGGAGGCTCCAGTACACTGTGCAGGTGAGAAAGTCTCTGCGTCTACGTGGCTTCAGTGGTAGATGAGTCCTGGACTTGCGACAACACAAATCTTTAGCTAGACTGACCATGAAAAAAAGAAAGAACAGACAAATGACCAAAATTAGGAATGTAATAGGAGACATCAACATAGACCCTGCAGAAATGAAAAAGGGTTAGAAAGGAATATTATGAACAGCTTTATGCCAACAAATTAGATAATTTAGGTGAAATGGACAAATTCCTAAAAAGACACAAAATTATCAAAATTGATTCAAGGAGGCATTGAAAAACTGATTAGATGATAATAAGGAAATAAATTGAATTAGTAATTTAAAATGTTTCCACAAAGAAAAACCCTGGTCCAAATAGTTTTATTTGTAAGTTCAATTGAATAGAAAAAAATAAAAAATAAAAAAAATAAAAATAAAATAAAATGTGTGTGTGTGTGTGTGTGTGTGTGTGTGTGTGTGTGTGTATCTCCAATCTTGCAAAATTTTTTCAATTCTTCTATAAGCCTTATAATTACTTTCATATCAAAGCTGATGGAGTCTGGTCAATGAAGCATAAACAGAAATCCTCTCTAGGGCTTCTGGGAAGGTTTTCCTGGCATTAAAAAGAGACACATAGGGCTGGCCGAGTGGTGTGGTGGTTAAGAGCTGGCTTGGGACACCAGCGGCTCCGGTTCGGGTCACACATATGAGGGCCAGTGACACTGCCCTCAAAAAAAAAAAAAAAAAAAAGAGACACACAATCACCAGTGATGTCATGTGGACAGTAAGTGCCCCTAATTAATGTGATGAGAAGGGCACGTCTCTGTAGTAATCCTTCCAAAAGTCCATAACCCCAGTCAAATCATGAGAAAACATCAGACAAATTCAATTTGAGGACCATTCTGCAAAGCATCTAATCGGTACTTCTCAAAACTGTCAGTTATGGAAAATAAAGAAAGACTGAGAATGATCACAGAGTGGAGGAGACTAAGGAGATGTGACAATGAAATGTATGTTCTGGATTGGATCCTGGAAGAGACGAAGGACATTAAGGGAAACACTGGTGAAATCCGAATAAAGTCCAGAGTTTAGTTAATAGTCATGCACCAACATTTTCTTGGTTTTGCCAAATGTGCCATGGTAATGTAAGATGATAACATTAAGGGAAACTGAAACTAAGTGAGGGTATATGGGAACTCTATTTTGCGACTTTTCTGAAAATCAAACATGACCAAAATAAAAAGGTTCTAAAAAGTAAAAAAGACACACAAAGGCAGGTGTCTTGTTCACTGGGCCTTCCTGGGTCTGATGGTTTGCCTGGATCTGCTGCAACCATACAGCCAACAAAGCTGCACAAAGCTGGCGCTGAAGGTGGCAGAACTGGAAGATGATAAGGTCTGGATCCCTGATGACACCAGTGAGCTGCTGAATAAATTAACACATCCTGGAGTTGCCCTATATCTGGACTACTTGTTTATGGAAAGCAATAACTGCATTTTGCTTGAGTTTTTTTCCCCTCTCCTGTAGGCCGCAGTTGAAATCACTCTAGTAAGGAAAGGTAGACAAGTAAACAAATTGTGCACTGAAGTGTTTCAGGGGCTGAGGGAGGAGTCTGTAGGACACAAAGG
This sequence comes from Aselliscus stoliczkanus, assembly GCA_033961575.1. Taxonomy (NCBI): domain Eukaryota; kingdom Metazoa; phylum Chordata; class Mammalia; order Chiroptera; family Hipposideridae; genus Aselliscus; species Aselliscus stoliczkanus. The sequence goes on from CM066736.1 coordinate 123,909,566, forward strand.
AAGGATTGGTGAGTCCTGCCTGTGAAACTGCATCAACACCAGTTTCAAATAGCGGGCTACTGTTTAAGCTGAGTCTTTTTATTTTTATTTTTAATTGAGATATAATTGACACTTAGCTGAGTCTTGAAAGAGGACAGGTATTTGCAAAGTAATGGAAGGGAGTGTGGAGGGATCAGGGAGAGGCAATTAATGTTCCAGAGTCATAGGAAACAGGGTGGAATTCAGAGTTGGAGGCCCAGCGGGCAGCAGGGCCACATCAGACAGAGATGGGCTGTCCTGCAGAAGACAGGTGCCTGCAAGGGGACCACCATGTCCAGATTTGCCTTGTAATCGGCTCACATTGGCTGTTCTGTCAAAGAAAGTTCAGGATCCATGAGACTGCAGGCTGGAGACCAGATTTAATAGTTTAGAACAATGATAACCTGAACTAAAGGGGTGGAGAGAAGTTTATGGATTTACTTAGGAGACAGAGTCAATACAGTGTGAACTCTGACTTGACGTGGAGGTGCAGGGGAGGGAGACTCTAGCAGTGCTGAGGTTGCAAACATGGTAATGATGGTGGGACTGTTTACTGAGAGAGGATACAGAGGGAGGTTCTGGTTTAAGGAAAATATAATGAGATAATTCCATTTGGGGCATGTTGCCTTTGAGGTACACAAGGGAAATAAGTGGAGATGGAGGGATGCAGTTGGACCTAGTGGTCTGGGGTGTAGGAGAAGCCAGACCCATGTCTTCACCAGGTACAGGCACCAAGGGTGGGCGGAGATCACCCAGGTAGGGTATGTGCAGGGAGAAGGCCAGAGCCCAGGGCGCATTCAGGGAGCCAAGGTAAATTGTGTCGCAGAAGGCGAGAGGCCATAATTCATTGTGAGATGAATATTCTAGAACAGTGCTGTCCAATAGAAATATAATGCCAGCCACATACATAATGTCAATGTTTTTAGGAGATACATTAAAAAAAAAAGAAACGCTCAAGAGTGCAAGCTGAGCTCTGAGCAACAGCAGCTCGATGCCCAGCCCGAGCTGAGCTGCCGCTGAGCTGCCAACAGGTGGCAGGACGGCTCAGCTAAAAAAAAAAAAACCCCAAAAAACGAAACATGTAAAATTAACTTGAATAATATATATTATTTCACCCGAAATATCTAAAATATCTAAGCTGGCTCCTTTGTCCTGTGACATGCCTTTTTTTTTTTAAAAAGTATTTCCTTACTTTTTGGCATAACAAAAATTCCAGGCTCCTCATTTCATAGCCACAAAGCCTAGCCTTGGAATCAGCCATTTCTCTAATGAACCCTGATTCCTTTTAGTGGGGAATGGTATTAGAGAACAAGATCTCAGTGCAAAATGTGCTTATTGCTAATGGGGTATATTTCGTTTTCAGCCCTTTTAGCAGGCAGAGCTGAATATACATACATATATGTATATACACATATGAATATACATACATATACATTTTTTAGAAGTTGAATTCACACCGGTATCTCCAATTCCAATCCTTTTTCACAGGGCTTTTTTTTTTTTCTTATTTCCTTCCATTAAATATTTGCATGTTTCTTCAGCCAGAGTGAGAACCCTGGCTCTTAACATCAACACATTTATTGATTTGCTCACTCACATAATACGTCTAAAATAGTGTCAGAATCATCTTGCCAATACCAGTACAGAAACAAACCTGCTAAAGAGAGTCCAGAATTCACTTGCAGTTTTCTCTCTATCCACACCAGAACCCAGCTTTGTAACCACCGCCTCCTAGCAAGGTTGATGCTGGGAGGGAGCAGGGAGGGAGTAGGGGACTCGAGGAAACGGAGAAGGTAGGAAGGGTGGCGGGACTTCAGGTGCAGAAGCAGAGGATCAATTTCCGGGCCTGGAGGAGATACATGAGTGATGGCCCTGGTCCACTTGATGGCATGTTTTCCTGCAGCCATCTTGGCAGCCTGGGTGTAGGAGTAGAGAAAACAGATGGTTGGGATGGCTGGATGGATCCAAAGCTGGGGAACTACCAGGTGGATGTGGCAGAAGGATAGAGGGTGAGGGCTCTGAAGTGCTGGCAATGTAGTGGCTGACGTAATGCACCCTGGAGTCTGGGCTGAAGCGGGGAGGAAATGAAGCCAAGGAGAAATGAGTGACTGGAGCTTGAGAGGGGCTGAGAAGGGGGTTTACTGGTGATGTTTGGTCACTGAATCCAACAGCCTAGGACTAGCCAGTGCCAAGGGACTATGGGAAGAGATGGCTTGTATCACATTTGGCTGGAGGCAAGATGGGAGAGTCTTTGTTTCTCTAAGGCCCAAAGACTGAGCGAGGGAAGACCCAGCTGGCCCAGGCTGAAGCAGGAAGCAGTTTCAGGCTCAAAACTGCAATGTATGATCAACAGCTGAGAGAAGTATTCAAATAAACATGATTTCATAAACATAAAGGGAGCTTCGAGATCATTTCACCTGGACAGTCACTCACTTTTGAGGTCAGGGAATGAAGGTCCAGAGCCATAATCAACGGCCCCCCTTCCCCCAACACTACCACTGCAGCCTGGGTGGGATTCAAACCCAGGTGTTTAAAGTTCTAAGTTGGTGGCTCTCCTTGACCCCATTGCAGGGGTCTGGAGCTAGCAGAATGTCTTGCTGACTGGTTTGTTCCAGTACACTCTCTCGTCTTTGCTCTCCACTGAGTTTCACACACAGTCAGGAATGGAGTTTCACACATCATTACATTCTCCGTAGTTCCTAAGTCAATTACTGCTCAATGCATTCTTTTCTGATGGAGGAATCTGTGGGAATCACCCCTATTTTAGGTTAGGGTAGGAGTGTTGGCAGGGAGTCAGAATTTTCAAGTTGCATTATTTTTTTCTACATTCTTAGGGATCTTCATTTCTTTTGACCCTTATTAATCAAGCATTACTCTAGACACATGGCATTTACTTTGTCACTAGAGCTTGTCTGTCAACATATTATAACAATGCCTTTTGGAGCCTGATTTCACAAGGAAGCTTGTTTCTCACGGACCACATGACTCAGCTACCCAGAGCCAAGGTGGAACCCACTTAAGGGGAAAATAAATTTAGAGCTTCGTTTTAGATGATCGGGCAGCATCAAGGTGAGGAAAAGGGGATAAAGATGTTGGATCCCAGCAAGCTTGAAGGGATGAGCTTATCCTCCCCAAGAGTAATCCACTAAGAAATGGACAGAAATGTCACTGGAGGAAGGGAGTTCAGCTAAATCTACTCATGCCATACAGCTTGTCTTTGTAGTTTAAAGGACAGAATAGGCTTTGTAGCTTCAAAGGCATCATTTGCAGAATCTGCCAAATTTCTGTACTGTGGAAACATCACTGTTATTCTAGCTAATTAATCCAGAACTCATCTGAGAATGGCCTGGAGAACCAGAAGTTAGCAGTTCTATTTCTGCAAAACATGTCTGTGTGTGTGTGTGTGTGTGTGTGTGTGTGTGTGTGTTGTGTGTGTGGCATTTTTACTAATAGCTGGGATCAAATTTGGTGACAACGTAACTATACCAGTGATCAACGGTAGTTTCATAGTGGCCAGGTGCCAACAGATCTCCAAAATTCTTGCACATTTTTTATGACAAGTGAAAAAAACATCTAGAACTTTTGTTTTCGAGAAGGCCTCTATGTCTATACAGAGTTCCTATGTTTATTGTTCCATCAAAAAAACTTCTTTAGAGTAATTCTTACTATCATTTCCTTAGCTGTGTGGATTCATTTCTAGCGCTTTCAAGAGGTGCTGTCACTTCTCCAAAAACAGAAAGAGGTATGCTGTCAACAGATAGTAATAGGACCTCAGTTATGACCCCGTGGTCCAAAAAGTATGGCTTCTAAAAAAAAATATGTTCACTTGAAATAATTTTGAATCTCAAAAAATTCTATTAGTGACTATGCATTTAGTTTCTTCTTCTTCTTATTATTTTTAAAGATTTTTATTGGGGAATTGGGGGAGGGGAACATTGTTGGGGAATCAGGGAAGGGGAACAGACAAGTTGCTGTCCTTTTGTTCTTCCGTCTAGTTGTGGAGGATGTTGCTTCACTGGCCCATGTTGGTATTGTCATTGTGCTCTTCCCACATGAGGCAGATTGGTCGCCGGCCTCTGGATGTCGCTCACCGCGGCATTTAGTTTATTTTTTTTAAAAAAAAACAACAACCCAAGTATTAAAGTGCATTCATTATTTCTCCCCTATACCCTTAATCTTTGTTGACAACTGCTGAATGTCAAGTATAATCGATCTTGTCTTCTGACAGGACTAAAACGTTATTTTTCTACTTTTCCCTGATGCCATTCTCAGGGTTCACTCATAGTGGTCAAGATGCTTTGGGTTGTTCTTCCTGCAGCATAAGATTTATCATGTTCACACAGAATTAATTACCTTGGTTTGCTATGTTAAAATCTTTAACCAGCGTCACCCCTTGCAGCCTTCTGCCAAGAGCAGATTGAGCAAGGACAGGCACATTGGCTTCGAGATGCCGCAGCATATAAATTCCTGTGGGCACTTCCTAACCTGAGCAGGAAAACCTGCCTTTCTTTCCTGAAGAAAACACACAGCTACTCCTTTACACGACTGACCGTGTGCTAAGCAGGCTCGACACCAAACTGTCATGGCCTTTTCATAATTATTGGCTGTGAGGCTGTGTCTGGGTTGCACGGGATTCTCTCCATTTCCCCCTTCATTATCTTAGCATCTGTACCACATCTCTCAGGAAGCTCTTTACTCTGAAAAAACACTTTTTTTTTTTTTTTAAAGATTTTATTGGGGAATTGGTGGAGGGGAACAGCGTTGGGGAATCGGGGAAGGGGAACAGACAAGTTGCTGTCTTTTTGTTCTTCAGTTTTAGTTGCGGAGGATGTTGCTTCACTGTTGGTATCATCATTGCGCTCTTCCCGGATGAGGCAGATCGGTCGCCGGCCTCTGGATGTCGCTTATCGCGGCTATTGGCAGCTCACACTTGGCTGCCAGCCGCTCACGCTGGCTGCGGGCCACTCACTGTAGCCTATGGCAGCCCACTGCAGCAGGGGCTGCAGCCCACACCATCGCCAGGGCTCGCACAGCCCAGCTCCAGGTGGAGCTGGGGCAGTGTCACTGGCCCTCTTGTGGGATCCGAACCGGGGCCGCTGGCATCCAAAACCAGCGCTTAACCAATGCGCCACTCGGCCGGCTCCTGAAAAAACACTTTTAAAACATCTGATCTTGTATTCCGACTTTTGACCAGACGGGGATGCTTTTTTCTTTAAAGATTTTATTGGGGAATCAGGAAGGGGATCAGACAAGTTTCTGTCTTTTTGTTCTTCAGTCTAGTTGCGGAGGACGTTGCTTCACTGGCCCATGTTGGTATCATCATTGTGCTCTTCGTGGGTGAGGCAGTTGCTCGCTGGCCTCTGGACGACCGCTCACAGTGGCTCTTGGTAGCTCACGCTGGCTACAGGCACTGCAGCCCCCACCATTGCTGAAGACTCACGGCAGCCCAGCTCCAGGTGGAGCTGTTGTTCACCATCCTAGCTATAGAAGGCAGTGTCACTGGCCCTCATGTGGGATCCGAACCAGGGCCCTGCTGCTCAAAGCTCGTGCTTCCAAGCCAGCTCTTAACCAACGCTCCACTCGGCCAGTCCCTGGGGATGCTTTTTATAAATTTTCTCCAAAATCATTTGGAGCAAAAACAAGTATTTTTGAACAACTTTCAAACAAGGTTTTCCCTCAGCAGTGTGTAACTGTTTTGGGACTAGTCCTTTAAAGATAGCTTTTTATGGACAAAAAGTAGAGTTTTGGCAAGGTGCTTTCTGGATACTAAAAATGCAGATGAATGGTTTTAGGGTGTGAGTAATGTGTGAAATAGGAGAAGGCCATTTGCAAACTCCTATGTAAATATGGGCAGATGTTCCCTTTAAAAAGACTCACACTAGGGCCATTGATTAGCTCAGATGGTTAGAGATCAGTGTTTACAACATCAAGGTTGCCAGTTAGATCACAACTACCTGACTTGGGGGCTAATGGGTCCTGGAAAAACACTCCGTTCTCCAATAATCAAAAAAAAAAAAAAAAAAAAAAAAAAAAGACTCACACAGTGTGTATGAGGGGTGGGTGGGGGATGGAGCAGTATATGGGAATCCTATTATCTTCCCAATTTCTCTGTAAATCTGAAACTGTCCTCAAAATAAACTCTAGTAATTAAAAAAAATAAAAGACACATATATTAGGGCTGTAATGTTGCCGTGTGGTTCTAATCACCAGTCACCCCGGTAGTGGTGGTGGCCGAAAGTTTAAAAGTGATAATGACAAACAAACTAGGAAACTTTCAATCCAATGGGATAAGAAGAAGGTAAAGTCAAAATAGGAAGCCTGGCATGAGGTGGAATTGACCCTTCTTTTTTTTTTTTTTTTAAGCTGAGCCATGCTGCCACCTGTTGGCAGCTCAGCGGCAGCTCAGCTCGGGCTGGGCATCGAACTGGTGTTGCTCAGAGCTCACCTCGCTCTCTTTTTTTTTTTTTTTTTAAAGATTTTATTGGGGAATTGGCGGAGGGGAATAGCGTTGGGGAATCGGGAAACGGGAACAGACAAGCTGCTGTCCCCTTGCTCCTCAGTTTAGTTGCGGAGGGTGCTGCCCCACTGTTGGCATCGTCACTGCGCTTTTCCTGGATGAGGCAGATCAGTCGCTGGCCTCTGGATGTCGCCCACCGCGGCCACTGGCAGCTCAAGCTTGGCTGCCAGCCGCCCACGCTGGCCGCGGGCCACTCACTGCAGCCCATGGCAGCCCACTGCCGCAGGGGCTGCAGCCCACACCATCACCGGGGCCACACCATCACCGGGGCTCGCACAGCCCAGCTCCAGGTGGAGCTGTTGTCAGCCGTAGAGGGCAGCGTCACTGGCCCTCACGTGGGACCCGAACTGTGGCCGCTGGCATCCCAAAACCAGCGCTCAACCAATGCGCCACTCGGCCAGCCCTCTTTTTATTTTTTGAGGGCAGTGTCACTGGCCCTCGTATGTGGGACCCGAACCGGGGCCAATGGTGTCCCAAGCCAGCACTTAACCACCGCGCCACTCGCCTGGCCCATCAGCTCGCTCTCTTGAGCAAGCTCTGAACCAACTGAGTCACTTGGCCGGCCCCTTGAGTGACCCTTCTTTAACTTGACTCTGGCATGCTGATATGACAGGATGCAGAGGGCAGGCAGTATTTGTGAGGAATATAAAATATAAAATATCTGTTCATATAGATTATGCAGCTAACCAATCAAAAGAAACAACTGGTTAGAGAGAATTTTAATCAATGGGTTAAAAACTTACATAACTGTGTTGAACATAATATATGCAACATTAACTTCGGGGTAACACATGAATTATTCTGTGTATGTGGGAACACCTCCCCAGTGCAAACCTGACATGCCACAGTCTGACTGTTCTTTCAGTGCTAGAAAGCTCTGGCAGACATTTTGAACATAATGCACTTCCAGAATATGCTGAAAACAGTCTTTGATCTTTTAAAGTGGATGTGCATATAATTTTAGAGAGAATACCTATTGGTTAAAATGAGGTATATCTGTGCTATAGTTCCATGATCACAAACTTCAATTTCTGATAAAGGAAGCTTTTGTATACCTCATAATAACATTTCATTTTATGAAAAAACAATTCTTGAAGTATGCATCTTGAAGGCATGCACACAGAGTGAGCACACAGTGTAATGTCAGCGCATGATGAACGTATAAGAGTTTACCGCCAATGATTGTAGTTCCCCATCATACTACTCCCCTCGTTACAAAATGTGTCTAACCCGAAACATGGTAAGGAAGCTCTGTGTGGGGTGGCCCCGGGGCCCTATGGGTATGTGTATATGTGCAAGGATGGGTACGCCTCCATGTTGGCACAGCCTCTCTTTGTGGCAGGAAATCTGTTCCAGGACCAGTTTGGCTTCATGTCTGGAGCTGGCTCCTGGCTGGAGTTTGTGCTTCTCTTTGGAGAGCATGATACTGTAAATCTTGGCTTTTCTTTCTGTGCAAACAAGACATGAAAGTTGAACTTACTTTATGCTGCAATTTCTAAAGTGATAATAAGGATCTGGGTTGGTTTTACATGGAATTAGTGAGAAGTAATTGCATTTCTCTCCAAAACCAAAGTTGCTGATGTTGTTACCGGGCAGAGGTGAATCAAGTGTTTGCCCAAGTCCCTCAGATAGCCAATGATCCATGGGCAATATGTTAACTGCCCTAAGAAGTCCAGGGACTGCATTGTATAAGCTGTCTAGAAACATTACACAAAAGAAGAGAAGAACTTGATCTATCGAAGTGGGAGACTGGCCCATTTTTTTTTTTTTAAATTAGAGAGTTTAAATTGCTTATTGCAGTCATGTTAGTTTTTTTTTAAAGATTTTTTTTTTTTAAATTGGGGAATTGGGGGAGGAGAACAGCGTTGGGGAATCGGGGAAGGGGAAAAGATAAGTTGCTCTCCTTTTGTTCTTCAGTCTAGTTGCGGAGGATGTTGCTTCACTGGCCCATGTTGGTATCCTCATTGCGGTCTTCCCGGATGAGGCAGATCGGTCGCCGGCCTTTGGATGTCGCTCACCACGGCTATTGGCAGCTCACGCTGGCTGCCGGCCACTCACTGTAGCCTATGGCAGCCCACTGCAGCAGGGGCTGCTGCCTACACCATTGCTGGGGCTCACACAGCCCAGCTCCAGGTGGAGCTGTTGTTAGCTGTAGAGGGCAGTGTCACTGGCCCTCATATGTGGGATCCGAACCGGGGCCGCTGGCATCCCAAACCAGCTCTTAACCAATGCGCCACTCGGCTGGCCCTACACTAGGAATTTTAACAAAAATGAAGTAAAGGTAAGGGTTTGGATGGCTTTTATCCAATATACTTTTAACTGAATCCCTGGTTACATGTTACACTCTGACCAATATGTGTCAGTTGTGGGCTATGGTTTTGACCACCCACCCACAGACATCTCACAATGAATGCTGAATGAGGAAAAACGACAAGTGCATCACTAATCAGTCTGTCAGAAGAGAAACTCTCTTTGGTTTGTCTTTATTTAAACCTCTCTTTTCATTGCTCTTCAGCTTCTGTTATACCATTGAGGTTGGACTATCCTGTGGCTCCTCACAGGGGATGACTGCCTTAAGGAAGGGATCAAAGGGCCCCGCATCTAGTAGGTTCTCTGGAAGAGCTAATGGGTAAATGAGAACATCAACCTGAGCATTGCCAAGCCACAGATTTAAGAAGCCAGCTGCGGGCTGGCCAAGTAGCGCAGTGGTTAAGCGCTGGCTTGGGAAGCCAGCGGCCCCAGTTCGGGTCCCACATATGAGGGCCAGTAACTCTGCCCTCAAAAAAAAAAAAAAAAAAGCCAGCAGGGACCTCATCCTGGGAAAACTGTGCATTCCATATCTAGTGCATCTACATTAATCCAGTGGTTTTCAGTCTTTACCTGGACACACATGGGCAGAACCCTCCCACCCACATGCCCAGGGCTGTGTGAAACAATAGCATCCTCGCTATTTCTCCATCTCTTTTATCTCTCTTTTAGGAGAGGATATGCAAGTACAAATGAGCAAGAGGGATATCACAGGAATAAAAATGAATCCATTCTGGGCCGGCCAAGTGGCGCATTGGTTAAGAGCTGGTTTTGGGATGCCAGCGGCCCCGGTTCGGATCCCACATATGAGGGCCAGTGACACTGCCCTCTACAGCTAACAACAGCTCCACCTGGAGCTGGGCTGTGCGAGCCCCGGCGACGGTATAGGCTGCAGCCCCTGCTGCAGTGGGCTGCCATAGGCTACAGTGAGTGGCCGGCAGCCAGTGTGAGCAGCTGGCAGCCAGCATGAGCTGCCAATAGCCATGGTGAGCGACCATCCAGAGGCCGGCGACCAATATGCCTCACCCGGGAAGAGCACAATGACGATACCAACATGGGCCACTGAAGCAACGTCCTCCACAACTAGACTGAAGAACAAAAGGACAGCAACTTGTCTGTTCCCCTTCCCCAATTCCCCAACACTGTTCCCCTCCCCCAATTCCCCAATAAAATCTTTAAAAAAAAAAATTATTTCTTCTCTCTGTTAAAAAAAAAAAATGAATCCATTCTAACTTATTCTTTTTAAATCTCCAATCATTCACAAACGTGGGCCCTGAATCTGGTGGTAACACTGGCAGTGGGGCACACCTCACTGCTGCCGGCAGCCCCCCCTCCCCCCATTTGTTGTTGACATCTCCGAGAAATGAGAACTGCTGCATTATTCACTGTCACTGTTTCATCTGAAATGCTGCCTTGGAGTTACGAAATAATAGCTGCCTAACAAATGTTTGTTGAAATAAAACTAAATTCTCCATGGCCAGCTTTTAACTCTGCGTGGGCTTCCTCAGTCCTAGGTACCTGTGGGCTGTGCCCTAGGGTGGCAGTTTATAGTCTGAGGGTGCAAATTACCTTGGATGTTCACCTGAGCCTTTCTGTTTGTTTGTTTGATTTTGTTTTTTTGTTTTTTTAGCTGAGCCATCCTGTCACCTATTGGTAGCTCAGCCGCTGCTCAGCTCGGGCCGGGAATCAAACCGGCGACCCTGATGCTCAGAGCTTGCACTCTTGGGTGAGCTCTTAATGAACTGAGCCACTCGGCCGGCCTCACCTGAGACTTTTCTTTTCTTCTTTTTTTTTTTTTTTGAGGGAGTGTCACTGGCCCTCACATGTGGGACCGAACCAGGGCCGCTGGCTTCCCAAGCCAGCGCTTAACCACCACGCCACTTGGCTGGCCCTCACCTGAACCTTTATCTCAGCTGTTCATCTGAGAAAGTGACTGTGTGGCCTGTAGATCACCACTCCTCTAAATCACATAGGACATTTCAAAACCAAATAAAATAAATCACTGACATATATGTGTATAGATAGATAGATAGATAGATAGATAGATAGATAGATAGATAGATAGATAGATTAGGTAAAATACCTGCATTCTCTTTTTATTCTTAGTCAGAGTTAAGGTGGTCGTATTTGGTGGGTCCAGGGAGGTGCCTTTGTCTCTTCCACTTAACTGTGACCAAAATAAATGAAAACATCCTCACTAAAATTTCCACTTGGACAAGTGTGATTATATACAATATACATTATTTGAGTGTTTCTTATTCATGCATGTTGATTCACTATGATATTCTAACACAAAAAGAGAGGCAGAACACAAATAATAATTCAGAGAAAAGAAGGAAACTAATATTTACTGAACGCCTACTGTATGCCAGGCACTTTATACAGTTTTACATCTAATTTTCTCAACAACCTTATGATGTAGATATTAATACCCCAACATATTAGATGCAGAAATGGAGTCCCAGGGTGGTTAAATAACGCGCAGAAATTTACACAGTGGGGCTGGAATGTGAACTCTACACAGCCTTCAAAGCTTGTGCCCTGGTCACAATTACATTAGACACCAAATGGCCCTCAATACTGAACAGAGATGGCTGTGCTCTGTGGGCGTTCCTCAGTGTACCCAATGGGACCTCTCACATCATTGTTAGCACAGGTGGCATTCCGAGTGAGGTGGGCCCATTTTACACTCTATCCACTAAAAATTAGCTACTGTTGTACCCAAACCTATTTTTATACATAAAAGAATCAAGGAGCTTATAGCCATAAAACTCCAAAGTACTAAATGTTGGTTAGGTGCCTCTCCTCTGTGTTCCCACTGCATCCCACTCTGTTATGCACTCCTGTTTACTCGTTAAAATCCCCAGTGGACTCTAAGGTCCCTGAGGCAGGGATTGTTTTGTTCAGTGTGGCATTCACAGCCTCCAGGAGAGGGCCTGGCCTGAGTGGTTACACAGCACAATTAGTTGACTAGATGAATGAATGGATGGTTAATCAGGCTGGTCTTACAACGTCCTGTATATAAAATCACAAATCAGCAATATTTGATGTCAGACTTCAGTGGTATCTAATCCAAAGCAGAGTCAGTGTCCCCACTGATTTTTTTTTTATTTGTTTTTATTTTCATTGTTTTTTGAGGGCAGTGTCACTGGCCCTCATATGTGGGACCGAACCGAGCCAGCGCTTAACCACCGCGCTTAACCACCCAGCGCTTAACCACCGCGCCACACGGCTGGCCCTCCCACTGATTTTAACATTCCCCTGCTCACAGTGGCACTGCCAGGTCAGGGCGACATAGAGGGCTATTGCATTTTAGATCCTGGGGGAGAGACATGCTAATTGGGAAAATCAGAGAATCTGTGTGACAGAGTCAAAGATGGAACATAATATGGAGGCCAGAAATCAACCCATGCATATGGTCAACTAATTTTCAACAAAGAGCCAAGAATGGGGAAAAGATATTTTCTTCAACAATCTAGATATCCACATGCGAAAGAATGAAAATGTACCCCTATCTTATACTATATAAAAAGAGTAAACTCAAAATGGATTAACTACTTAAATTTAAGACGTGAAACCATAAAACTCTCAGAAGAAAACACAGGAGGTAAGTTCCTTGACAACGATTTTTTTGGATTTGACATGAAAAGCAAAGACAACAAAATAAAAAGTAAACTCGTGCATCAACAAAATGAAAAGACAACCTATGGAATGGAAGAAAATATTTGTAACAATGTTATTTAGCCTTAAAAAAAAAGGAAGGGGCAGCTGAGAGGCTTAGTTGGTTAAGACTTAGCTTAAGAGTGTGAGCTCTGAGCAGCAGGGTCACCGGTTTGATCCCCACATGGGCCAGTGAGCTGTGCCCAAACTGAGCTGCAGCTGAACTGCCAACAGATGACAGGATGGTTCAGCTGGTGAGAGCACGTGCTCCTAACAAGGTTGCCTGTTCCAGATGGTGGCTATGCCTGCCAGCAACTACAGACTGAACTCAGTACCTCCAGCTGAGCTGCCACTCTGGTGGCTCAGGGGATAGAGCGTGCGCTCTTAACAACAAGGCTGCAGGTTTGACTCCCACATGGGATGGTGGCTACCCACCTGCAACTAATTCCACACAGGGTGCGCCCGACTGAACGTGGAGCTGAGCTAGCTGTGCCCTCCACAACTAAGACTGAAGGACAACAACTTGGCTGTTTCCCTTCCCCAATCCCCCAGTAAAATCTGTTTTGTTTTGTTTTTTGTTTTTTAGAAAAGGGAAATCCTGCCCTTTGTGGATGGATGAACCTGAACCTGGAGGGCACTATGCTAAGTGACATAAGCCAGACAGAAAAAGACAAACACTACATGGTATCACTTATATGTGGAACCTAAAGAACTCAAACTCACAGAAACAGAGAGTAGAAGGGTGGTTGCTAGGGGCGAGCAGGTAGGAGAAACAGGGGGAGGCTGGTAAAAGGGTACAAACTTTCAGGTATAAGATGAATAAGGTCTGAGGATCTAATGTATAACATAACATGGTGATATAGTTAATAATACTGTATTGTATAACTGAAATTTGCTAAGCGTAGAATTTAAGTGTCCTTGCCAAAAGAAAAAAATGGTAAATATGTGAGGTGATAAATGTGTTAATTAATTCAGTGGTGGGAATCCTTTCACAATGTGTTCATATATCAAATCATCATGTTGTACGCTTTAAGCATATTACAAAAAGTTTTAATAAATTTTCCATCGGTGAATTTTAAAAAAAGTCAAGTAAAAATTACTACCTCGTTCATCCTTGGTTTTTCATTTTTTATAGTTGAAGAACTGGTATTCCTTGAATTTTTGAAAAAGGTAGGTGGCTTTTGCAAAGTAAAAGCAAATCCTGCCCTTTCCTAGAATTGAGTGCAAAGGGAATAATTTTCAGTTGATCCATTGCAATTAACCAACTCATAATTGACCCAATTCACCCAACAGTAAAAACTCCGACCTCTGAAAGCATTTTCCTCTTTAGAAAGCAGGGGTATGGTGTGGGTGTGGCAGCTAGGAGAAAGGTTAGCAAGGAGCTACCAGGGGTCCTCAGCCTGGACCAGGCCTGATTCCTCAGCACCCAGCAACAGTGGGCCAGCTCCACCCACTTCTCCAGCCAGTACCTCCGCTTCCCCCTGGAAATCCAGAGGTGGTCAAACCCCCGACTTGTTCTGCCAGAGCACAGTAGAGGATCCATGGGCCAAGGCTGAAAGCTGCTCGGAGATGCCCAGAGGACCCGTGGAAGAGCTTTGAACTCAAACTAGAAAGCTTCCCCGGTCCCATTCCCCTTCCCTTTGCGGTTCAGAATAAACCTGAACCTGGTGTGCTGCTCCCTCCATGGAAACTCTTTCACCAACAGTGGATGAGGCAGCGGAGGCATCTGAGCTTACTTACTGAGGCATCTTCTGTTGACTTGAACTCCCGTATCAAATGATTTTTCTGATATTGTTCATTTCGCTGTTTCCTAGTCTGAAGTAGCTTCTTTTTTTTCTTCTTCTTCATCTTCTGAGTCAACTATTTCAGAAAGCATAGAGAAATCAGTCATTGAGGATTCCAGAGGAACACCCACCTACAAGCAGCACTCTCTTCACACAACACTCAAGACACAATGGTAACCCAGTGGGTGACCCGCCCAGTGTTACATTGTTGTTGGTTTGAAGAGCAAATAGTTCCATGACCTCCTTACCAGAGGCTGCTCCCCATTTAACACCCTGAAATCCCAACATTATAGACACATTGCCAAAGGGGCACCTATACCAATGACCAACTATCTGCGATTGATTATATGAAACTAAAGTACTTACGGCAACAATGTCAGGTACAGATAATAATGATTATTAGATGCCTGGTTAAGAGATTCAGTTTGGTTGCTACAACAAGGTGACTTTAATAATTAAGCTAATGAGGGCCGGCCGAGTGGCGCATTGGTTAAGCGCTGGTTTTGGGATGCCAGCGGCCCCGGTTCGGATCCCACATGAGGGCCAGTGACACTGCCCTCTACAGCTAACAACAGCTCCACCTGGAGCTGGGCTGTGCGAGCCCCGGTGATGGTGTGGGCTGCAGCCCCTGCTGCAGTAGGCTGCCATAGGCGACAGTGAGTGGCCCGCAGCCAGCGTGAGCGGCTAGCAGCCAAGAGTGAGCTGCCAATAGCCGCGGTGAGCGACATCCAGAGGCCAGCGACCAATCTGCCTCATCCGGGAAGAGCGCAATGACGATACCAACAGTGAAGCAACATCCTCCGCAACTAAACTGAAGAACAAAAAGACAGCAACTTGTCTGTTCCCCTTCCCCGATTCCCCAACGCTGTTCCCCTCCACCAATTCCCCAATAAAATCTTTAAAAAAAAAAAAATTAAGCTAATGAAGCTCAGGACCAATTCTCCAGGTACCACGGTGTGGTGAACCCTAATCTGATGTTGCTGTAAGTCCAGCTGCAGAAAGTGTAAGGTTTAGTCTAATTTGGCTCCTTCTGACGCACGCAGCCTTAATTTCAGCCTGCGATGGAGGTATTTCTCCATGCAACCAGGAAATCATGTGCATAATGAATCACAACAAGTCTTGTTGTCTCTAAAGCTCTTAGTCTTGTATGTAAGAAAAAGTTTGTGAATAGATAGGGGCAAAAAATTACTTAATATATGGAAGTATAAAAAAACGAAGGCTACATGAATAAAGAAATACTTTTTTTTTAAATGTATGTCATTTTTGTATGCCACCGGCCGAGTGGCGCGGTGGTTAAGCTGCGGTTTGGGTACCACATATGAGGGCCAGTGACACTACCCTCAAAAAAAAAAAAAAAAAAAGGATGTCATTTTTAACAACCTCTATCTCTCAGCATGGTTTTCACTTTTTAAACTTTTTTTTTTTCACTTTTAGTTAACTTGGGAATAATATGGAATCCTTACATTTTTTCCTCTTAGATTTTTTTTTTTTTTGAGAATATTTATAAGAGTTTATTTGAGCCAAACTGAAAACATATGCCAGGGAGCAAGATTTTAAATGCTCCTCCCTAGATTTTTTTTTTTTTTTTTTTTTTGAGGGCAGTGTCACTGGCCCTCATCTATGGGACCGGAACCGGGGCCGCTGGCTTCCCAAGCCAGCGCTTAATCACCGCGGCACTCGGCCCGCCCTTAGATTTTTAATACGAAAGTTATAAAGGACCAAATGAAAGATTCCAGGGCAGCATAACCAGTTAGGACACTATGGCTATATTTTCTGCAGATCTTCGGATAGTTGGAAAATTCCACCAAATTCTCCAGTGCTGTTAAGTTTTAAGGCTGCTACTTCCTGGGCGTAAGAGTCTCTATAGTCTCACCTCATGTGCGATGCTCAGGAGGTGAACAGGAAGACCGTCTGAGAGGGAGCTGTCAGAACCACTGGTGCTGTTTTCAAAAGTAGAGAAGAAGGGGGAATACCTGTTATTAATGTCTAGAAGTAGAACCTTTACCAGACCAGCCGCATGGGATTAGGATACATAGTCCGTTATTTGCCCCCACTGTTTCAATTACTAAGAATTCTTGACAAGCAAGTTCATTTATTCATTCATTCATTCATTCATTCATTCATTCATTCATTCTAAGTGCCTGCTGCATTCCAGGGAGTGCATCAGACACAGAAAACAGAGATGGCCAGGAGAGAGCTCCAGCCCCAAGGAGTTTGCAATCTGTGTGGCAAAATAAATACCAGCCAGGTGGGCAGAGCAGGCCTTGGCAGTGACTGTGAGAGGCTGCCCTTATTGTGCAGCCCTAGAGAATACCAGGAACTGTGAGTAGTTTGAAAGCAGGGACTTTGTCTCATTCATTCCTGTCTGACCAATTCAGAGAACAAGGATCCTACCAAGTACTCTTTAAAAACATGGTCAACATATAAATAAGTACGAGATCGGACAATCAAGTTTGCGAACTCATCCTAGAAAAAGTGCTGCATAACTTTGCTGAATATCACTGTGGTCACCTTTGTTTTTGTTTTTGTTTTGTTTTTTAGCTGAGCCATCCTGCCACCTGTTGGCAGCTCAAGGGCAACTCAGCTTCGGGCTGGCATCAAACCGCTGTTGCTCAGAGCTCAGCTCGCACTCTTGAGTGAGCTCTTAACCAACTGAGCCACTCGGCCAGCCCTACTATTGTCACCTTTGAAATACTTCCCTTGGGAAGCTATGTACCAACGCCAGTGCCTAGTCTACTCTTCAAAGCAATTTTGGAACTCTTTTTCTGGAATGGCCCTCAGAGCTGTCATTGTATTATCCTTGATGTCCTGAATATCATCAAAATGTCTTTCTTTCAATATTTCCTTTATCTTTGGGTAAAGGAAAAAGTCATTGGGGGCCAGATCAGGTGACTAGGGAGGGTGTTCTAATACAGTTATTTGTTTACTGGCTAAAAACTCCCTCACAGACAGTGCCATGTGAGCTGGTGCATTGTCATGATGCAACAGCCATGAATTGTTGGCAAAAAGCTCAGGTCATCTACCTTTTTCACGAAGCCTTTTCAGCACTTCCAAATAGTAATCTTGGTTAACTGCTTGTCCAGTTGGTAAAAATTCATAATGAATAATCCCTCTGATATCAAGAAAGGTTAGCAACAGGGCTGGCCGAGTGGCGTGGTGGTTAAGCGCTGGCTTCCAAAGCCAGCGGCCCCGGTTCGGGTCCCACATATGAGCGTCAGTGACACTGCCCTCAGAAAAAGAAAAGAAAGGTTAGCAACATTGTTGCAACAAGTTCATGAATTTTTTTTTTTTTTTTTTTGAGGGCAGTGTCACTGGCTTTCATATGTGGGACCGAACTGGGGCTGCTGGCTTCCCAGGCCAGCGCTTAACCACCGCGCCACTTAGCCGGCCCAAGTTCGTGAAATTAATTGTCAGACCACGCATATTTAATAACAAAGAATATGTAGGTCAGAGACTAGGAATATTACTTTTATCACCACACAATGCACCACAACAAATATTTTGTTGTCTCTAAAGCTCTTACATTATCTATGTAAGAAAAAGTCTGTGAACAGATGGGGCAAAAAATTACCTAATATATGGAAGTATAAACAACTACCTGTTCACTCTTCAAACGTTTTGGATGCACAGCTAGACTGATCTAAAGGCTTCCCCGCAAAGTGTCTCCTCCCCCTTTCTTCAAGGGCTAGGATGAATGAAGACTCAGACAATCGACCCTTTCTTCCTTTATCATGTGTCACAGTCTATTATATTTTCCCCTTTCCTCGGGTGTGGCTGGCAGGCACTGAGAGCTGTGTTATACAAATATAAAAAATGTCTCAGGTACAAAACTCCAATCTGGGGAAAAACAGCGTTTCAATCCATCCCTTTCTCAGCCTTTCACTCCATCTGTGCTCCCTGCCCTCCCTTCAGTGCACCGTGAGGAGCCTCACAGCAAGACAGCTCGGAAGAAAGCCTTCTCTTCTCTGATCTAAATCCCAACTCCCTGTTCTCACAAGGCTTTTCCAGTCTGAGGAGCAGCCTTTGAGGCCACTGGATAATAGTCTCTGAAGTCCCTTTCAGAGATAACAGAAAACGTTAACCAATAGGATGAAAGCATTAGATGCAATGTGCCCCAGAAATGTTGGGCACACACAGAGAAGCTCAGACTGGGCTTGTACACACAGCCTGCTTTTCTGGGTAATGATGAGGAAAGGTGGCGCCCTGCAGACGCCTGTGATAGTCCTGGTGCAAGGCTGGCAAGCTTGTTTTAATAATTCCTAACTAAATGTGTCGGGGTATGTCCGCTGAGCCAGCTGGAATGCGTCTGCCTGTTTCTGAGTTGACTCCCTCTGAACTCTGTATGTATGAGCTGATATGCAGGGGACATTGTGGTGTGGAGACTGAACGTGAAGAGGGGTTGGTGCAGTGGTCCTGAAGTCAGGCAAAGGATCAGGGGAGAGTGCATGAGGCGACATGGTGAATAGGGCACTCCACCTGGCCTGATGGTCTACTCTGAAGTTCCTAAGGGGACATTTGGGAGACTCAGCCAGAAGAACTGTGTGAGGGCCCAGGTGTCAATGTGCCACACAGAGTGGGTGGGGCAGCCATCGCTTCCCACTGTTACCACAGACCACAGTGCTACCACTGGTGGAAGACCTTCATGCCCAGCCCAGAAACCTTCTGACCAAGGGCAACTGGTTCAGGCTTAGGCACCTTAGCCTGTGGGTTGGAGGAGGGGGTGTCCTTGCACACACTTGAGACACCCGCCCACCTGGGGGCTTCCTAAAATAGCTGTGGAGACATTGAGGCTGGGACTGAAATCCTCCATACTAAATTAATTCAACAAATATTTGTGGAGTTCTCCCTAAGTGCCAGGTACTGTTCTAGATGTATGAGATACAGAGCTGAACAAAATAAAGATCTCTGACCTTATGGAACCTACATCCTAGTGGTGAAAGGCCGATAATAAATAATAGACACAATAATGTTGTAAATGATGTAGAATGACAGGAGGTGATAAAATGCTATGGAAAAACATTAGAGCACCAAAGGGGGATAGGGAATGGTAAGAGGGTGAAGGTGGGGGGGGCGGCATTGTGGGGTAAGAGTAATGAGGGTAGGGCACATTGAAAAAGCTGTCATTTAAGCAGACTTGAAGGAAGTGAAGGAATTAGCAGTATGGACATCAGGGAAGAGAATTCCCAGCAGCTGGAACTGCTGTATTCCAGGCCCTGCAGTAGAAGAGGGCCTGAGGAGTGTGAGGGAGAGGGAGGAGGCCAGTTTCGCTGTAGCAGCAAGTGAGAGGGTGAGGGTGGAGGTCACAGAGGTATCAGGTCACTAGATCCTATAGCCTAGTAGGCCATTGGAGGGTCCTTGACTTTTTTTTTTTTCCTTTTTGGAGGGCAGTGTCACTGGCCCTCACATGTGGGATCCGAACCAGGGCTGCTGGCGTCCCAAACCAGCTCCCAACCACCATGCCACTCGGCCCTAGGGTCCTTGACTCTTTATCTGAGTGAATTGGAGTTGCCATTAAGGTGTTTTAAACAGAGGAATGACATGCTCTGATGTACACTTTAAAAATAATCACTCTCAGGCTGTCCGAGTGGCACGGTGGTTAAGCACTAGCTTGGGAAGCCAGCGGCCCAGGTTCGGTCCCACATAGGAGGGCCAGCGACACTGCCCTCAAAAAAAAAAAAAAAAGTCTAAGTTAAAAATAATTACTCTCCTGGTTTTCTTTTGGCCTGACTGGTCCCATCTTAGTCTCATTTGCTGGCTCCTCCCTACCTCTTTCACCTTTAAATCTGTGGTACCAGCTCAGACTTGGACCTCTCCTTTATCTGTACTTGCTCCATTGGGATCTCATCCAGTCTTAAGGTTTAAATATCACTTGTCCAATGATGACTCTATTAGACCCCTTCACTGAATTCCAGACTCATATATCCAACAGCCTACTTAATATCTCCACGTAGATGTCTAACAGACATCTCAAACTGAATATCCCAACACTAGATTCCTGGTTTTCACCAACCCCCTGACCTTCTCTACCTCCCCACTCCCTTAATCTTTCCCATCTCAGTTAAAAGCAACTCCATCCACCCAGTTATGGAGTCATTCTCTCTTCCTCTCATGCTCCATGTCCAATCCATAAGCAAATCCTATGGTTTGAAACTTCAAAATGTATCTAGAATCCAACCAGTTCACACACCACCAACCACTACCCCTCCTCTGGCCTACAGCACCATCACTTTTCACTTGTATTATTGCTAGAGCCTCTCAATGAGGTCACTGGTTAGGTCTTTCCTCGTTATAACCTATTTTCCACATACCAGAGGGTTCCTACTGAAACTAAAACCTAAGTCAGATCATGACACTTCCCTACTGAGAACCTTCCAAAGGCTTTCCTTTGGAACATAAAGGCTTTACAACTGCCTACAAGGCCCTACACCAACTGCCTACCCATTTCCCTAACCTTTTCTAAGTGCCTTGAAAAGAGGCTGTCAAAGAACAGGAACTCAATACACAGCTGTAGAAGCAATGAAGTGTATTGAAATGTGCCATGATTGCACCGGCCGAGTGGCTCAGTTGGTTAAGAGCTTGCTCAAAAGTGCGAGCTGAGCTCTGAGCAACAGCAGTTCGATGCCCAGCCAGAGCGGAGCTGCCAACAGGTGGTAGGATGGCTAAGTTTAAAAAAAAAAAAAAAAAGTGCCATGATTGACTCAATATTTTGCACATGGGGTTCAAAATGGACAAAAAAACAGAGCAAACAAAACATTTTTTTTTTTTAAATTGAACTTCTCTGGCTTTCTTTGAAATGAAGTTTGTTACCTGGATTCAATGTCAGACAAAGAGATATCATTCCAACTTCCTTCTAAATCCATATCTTGTCCAAGTTCATTGAACTTTTTATGGATTTCCTGTTGCAAGAGTTCTCTAAGCTCTGCCAGACACTGTGTAAACTGTGGAAGGGGATACAGAACTATTTTTGATTATTCATGTATTGATTCATCAAATATTTACTAAGTATATGCTGAAAGCCA
Organism: Aselliscus stoliczkanus; assembly: GCA_033961575.1. Lineage (NCBI taxonomy): Eukaryota > Metazoa > Chordata > Mammalia > Chiroptera > Hipposideridae > Aselliscus > Aselliscus stoliczkanus. The sequence goes on from CM066736.1 coordinate 123,930,871, forward strand.
CTTGATTGCTGGGGACATAAAGATGAGTAAGCTATTAAGAACATGTTAACAAGGGACAGCTGAGTGGCTCGTTGGTTAAGAGTTGGCTTGGGAGTGCCAGCTCCGAGCAGCAGGGCCATTGGTTCAGATCCCACATGGGCCAGTGATGCTGCGCCCTCTACAGCTAAGATGATGAACAACAGCTCAACCTGGAGCTGAGCTGCCGTGAGTCGCTGGTAACCGTGTAGGCTCCAGTGGAGCTGCAGTGGCTTGCCATAAGCTACTGTGAGTGGCTGTCTAATGGCCGGCGACCAATCTGCCTCAGCTGGGAAGAGTGTAATGATCACAATACCAACATGGGCCAGTGAAGTGATGTCCTCCACAACTAGACTGAAGAACAAAAGGACAGCAACTTGTCTGTTCCCCTTCTTTGATTCCCCAACGCTGTTCCCTCCCCCAATTCCCTAATAAAATCTTTAAAAAAAAAAGAAGTTGAGGATGGAGGGAAATGGAAATAACCTGTGGGAGAAACAAGGCCAAAGGGAACCTCTGTGTGTGATTTAGGACAGAAGTAGCTTGAGAACATCTGCAGGTGAGGGGAAAAAGCAAGAAGAGGGAAAAACAGGATAGAAGGAGGAGAGGAGGTTATCACTGAGGCAAGACCTCAGGGAGGCCATAGGGGAGGCTGGCAAGTGCACACAGGGCAGGGTTAGGTTTGGAAAAGAGAAAGGACACCGATTTTCTGAAACAGGAGAAAGGGAAGTAAGAATTGGCTACCATGGGGAAGCCTAGAAATGAGGGAGAGGTGTGCTGAAGGAAAGCTGGCATGACAGTCTCCATTTTCTCAGTGAATTATGAAGTCTTACCCTTTACTGAGAGTGTGCAAGCTGGGGGCTTTCTTATATTCTTTGATTATAAAAACTTCAGAAAAATATTAAGAGGGAAATCAAGGTCACCTGTACTCCCACCGAGCTGACTTTGGACTCATGTGAAACTGATCATGGTAGCATCACCACATTTCTTGAAACCCCTTTTTACCTTGGTTTGGTCAGGATCACAGAAATCCAGGAGGGTGTCACAGACGTGATAACCTAGGGACTTTAGGTCCTCAGTGGTAAAGTGAGTGTCTCTTTTACTGCCTGGAAAAAATCCACGAACATGTCTTATTAAATCTTAACAAGCAAATGCAAATCCACTTTATGAATATCTCATAAAAAATACCACCTCTAATGCTAAAATATTATGCTTCTGGACAGGGTCTCTCTCCCGGTTTTAATTTGGCTCAGAAGCAGTACTGACAAGGAAAAAGTTTACAATTTTTTCATTATGGGGTTATAATTACAATGATAAAGTTTTACTTGGCAGTAGGCGCTATGCCAAGTGCTCTACACGCACTGTCTCATTAAGTAGTATCTATAATGCTGGTACTATTCTTATTGACAGCGAAAGAAAAATGAGGTTCAAAGAGTTAAGTAACTTACCCAGGATCACACAACTTGTAAATGGAGCTGCCATTCACACCCAGGAACTGATTCTGCGTCCTCAGTAACCGCTAAGCTGCACTGATGCCCCATCAAATATGATCTTTCACACTCATATTCTGGGATCTCAAATTCAGCATAAGCACAGGCAAGAAAATCCTCTACATCAATTGTTTTCCCCACATTTGAAGGGGTTTCGTCTCCCCAGTGCTTGCTTGGCTTGCCCTTGCCGTGCTGGCCTATGATACACAAGAGCACTTACCTAGGGTGGACCCGCCAAAGGTAGACTCCATGGTGTAGCTGTTTAGGATTCCCATCTGCCACATCACAATGCGTCCTGTTCCTTCTTTGCACTTCTGGACCTTAAAATTACAACTAGGAAAAGAGAACTAAAGAGAAACCCAAATCCTCTGTGAATCATACACTGGCAGCTGTACGACTGTCTAAGACTCATCAATCTGATGCAAGAATGGTTCCCTTGGGGTCTACGTATTATTTCCGAAAGCATATTCCATAAAATCCCATTTCTAAGGGACGCTAAAAGGTATTACGGAGGAAAGTATGAGTTCTGTGGTCATGTTAGTCAGGGAGATGAAGGGTTAACAAAATTAAACAGGCTTCCTCTGCAAGACCTCTCAGAGTACAGTAATACTTTGGTTTGCGAGCATAATTTGTTCTGGAAACAAATGACTCGTATTGCAAGACATCGATCGTTTATCACGTTAAAATGTATTAGAGGGCCGGCCCAGCGGCGCGGTGGTTGGGCGCTGGCTTGGGAAGCCAGCAGCCCTGGTTGGGATCCCACATATGAGAGCCAGTGACTGCCCTTAAAAAAAAAAAAATGTATTAGAAATGTTTGCTCATCTTGAGGAACACTCACAAACCAAGTTACTTGCAATCCAAGTTTTTACTGTATTTGATAGGTTACTGTGGGCTGGAATCCTCCCAAGGGTTGTAGATTCTGTTTTTCATTGTCCGTGTACCCTTCTGCCTCTTCCCCACCTTCCCGGGGAATATTCTGCAGGACTAGGACTGCACTTAGTATCATGTTTTCAAGGTTCATCCACAGTCCTGGCCTTATGAGTAGTTAATTCTTTTTTGTTGCCAAACAATATTCCATTGTGCGGATATTCTACATTTTATTTATCTGTCCATCGGTTGATGGACACAGTAATTCTTAAAGCCACAATTTTCTAAATTCTTGGATAATGAAAAGTGATACAAAGTAGCAAATCAAACACTAAGAGGGGAAGCAGTGAGTTTTCTTCTCAGTCGATGAACAGAAAATTACCTTTCGTGCTCACCTTATCGGGTGCATTTTTGCTTAACATTAAAGGAAAGACTCGCTCATGAAGCCAGTACTTGCGATCTTTGTTATTGCAGCCATACAGGAAGATATTATTCTTACGGCTGTGGCCATGGAAGTCACAGTACAAGAGAACCTCCCTTTCTTCGAGGAGTCTATGGGGGATGGGGAGCAAACAAAAGGCTCAGTGGACATCCAAATGCATGGGAATAATCAAATATCTTTTGGAGTCTCTTCCTTAAGTATGTGTGTTGATACCTTCCCTTGTAAAAAAATTTCAGCCATCAATGGCCTTCAAAGGATCCTCTCCCTACCCTCAGCCACTGCTATAAACAGGTCACCAGCACTCCTTGACCTTGCCTGTCAGGGAGACTTGAGGTGGAAAAGGCCTTGCACATGTTGACAAGGAAGTGGAGAAAATCTATTGAAAGAAAACCCACCCTGGCGTAGATCAGTGGAAAAAGGGCTTGGAGAGTAAAGAGGCTGTAATTACAGGGATGAAAAAAAGGCAAAGAAAGCCTGGTTCCTGAATTTCCAGGGCTAGTTCCTGTAAGGCTCAGCTCTCCTTGATCTCCTGATCACCCGGGACTCCTATTCAATCTTTCAAACAAGGTCAATTTCCCCAATTTCCCCAACTTTATCTCATGTTGATTAGATTAAGAGGATGGCAACAATAGTGCCACACATTTACAATGTGCTGGGCACTATGCTGAATAAGTTACATGAATTATCTCATTTCATCCTCACAGTAACCACCCAAGGCAGGCATTACTATCCGCACTCTACAGATAAAGTGCGGACTGTAATCATTTCCAAGGTCACAGAACAAGCCAGTAATTAAAGCAGGTCTCAAATCCAGGCCTGTCTGATTCCCAAACATATGCTCTTCGCCCTATTACTACCAGTCCAACACTACTCCCACCCCTCCACACAGGTATGGTAGAAGGTGTGTGCATTCAGATTCTTATATGCTGAGTTTCATTTCCAGCGACATGGAAGCTCCTTTATGCTGCGTGGGTGCTGTTACTTCGTAGTCTTCAACTGCCTTTACACAGGCTGGAGAGCACTAACTGGTTTATTATTCTTTCTTCATGAAAGGCAATATAAGATGGTGATAAGGAACTCAGACTCTGGAACCAGAGAGCCTGTGTTCAAACATCTATGCATTAATTACTAGACTGGATGACTGGGCAAGTTACTTAACCTTTCTGGGCCTTAATTTCCTCATCATATTCAAAATGGGGATATTGACTGTGCCTACCCCATGGGGTTAATGTAAAGATTAAACAGGTCCTAAGTGTAAAGCACTGAGAGTACTGCCTGTCTCCTCATGCACAAGTACTTACTAATGGTTAGGTACTATATTATTATTATTACACACACGTCTCATCATAAAGACCTATGAACTCCTCTGACTTCCGACCTTTCTCCTTCAATCATTTCACTTATAAGTGAAATACCTCTAGTCGAAATGTTGTTATGTTCAGTTGCAACCCAAAGATAAGACCTGATTTAAAAGTTTAAAAGTGAGTAAAGCCATGTGACTGCTAAGAGAATGGTACAGACTCTGTCCCCAAAGCCTTCGGAATTCCCACAATGTCCTAAGAGACCTCGGCCCCCATCGGACAGTGGTCACGGCGCCCAGAGGACGGTCTGTAAACGGTCTCACCTCTTGATCATGTTCCTGGTGTACCAGACGCACGGGAAAGACTCCTTCAGGATGGTTTTATAATGCCTGTTCAAGTCCCTTCCAGCCAGCGAACAGCGGTAATTCCCCACAATCACTCCGTCTGGATTTAACATGGGAACCACTTTGAAGACAAAGACATCTCTGAGGAGTGCGGCATCTGGGGAGTTGCTAAGAATGAAGTCCAAAAAGCCTTTCATGACCCAGGAGCCATTACTTTCCCCAGGGTGGACCCTGGCGCTCAAGACCACGGCCTTCTTGGCAGCGGCCTCCTGAGGGGTCCGGGACGGGTTGGTGATGGTGAGCAGGTAGACAGTATTTCCTGCTAGGCTCCTGCATAAAGTTCGGAGTTTGCAGAACTGCGATTGGACGGGGTTGTTTGTCACCGACAGGAGGTAGCACTGCAAATCAGTGTAAGTATATGGGTAGAAGTGTGCAAAGAAGCAAGTGTCTTGGTCGTGTGGAAACTGAACAGTCCACGTGAGACAGTAAAAGGGCTGCTGCCCATCAACCGTGTGGTTCTTGTAATACTTGATTTCTTTTCCTTGTCTCCTCCAGCCAAGGCTGCGGGTGTTGGCATCCAACTGGGAGTACATAAGGGGCTTCATCCCTAAAGCATAGAGGCTCTTGGGTTTCAGCAGGTTGACAATGGTGAAGCGATATGTGGCATCTTTTCTGGTGTTCTGAACTCGAAAATAAAACCACTGAGTGTGTTTGTTTGTGTAGAGGTCAGTTCGCAAGGTGAGTTCGTACTCATAGGTGTCTCTGTAACGGGGAAAATAGAAGAGTATCTGTAAACCTGCACCCCCTGCAAAAAAACAAATCTGGGCAAATACTGTCAAAACAGATCTTATTAGAACAGAAAGCCTGTTACATCCAGCATTTATTTTCTAATTTACCTAGTTCTCTAACTCGTCTATTAGGCTAATAGGAACTCTGGGAAAGAGAATTTATTTGGGGTGGGACAGGAAGAGTCTCAAAATTCGCACTGCCTCCTGCACAGGATGTCTGGAAGTGCTGGGAGCTTCTTAGTGTATGTCAAGATTAGAGTGCCTGCTAGCAGCTTTAACCACTTCAATACCCTGCTCTGAAACACACTGAACAGTGGTGAAGCTGGAGCCCTCTGTTGACTGCTGGCTGTATCCTGGGCACCACCAGTGTGGAGACCCTTAAACTTAAGCCTCCTGCACTATTTTTATCTCTGATCATCACCTGTGTTTGAGGATGAGGGGGCACCTCTGGAATGCACGCACCTTGTTAAAAAGGAGAAGGACTAACTCGTGGAAGGGGAAATACAAATGCCCAAAATATGAAAGCATATGCACTCACGTGCATCAGTAAAGAAATGCACATTAAAATAAGATGTCATTTAAGGGCAGGCCGAGTGGCTCAGTTGGTTAAGAGCTCGCTCAAGAGTGCGAGCTGAGCTCTGAGCAACAGCAGTTTGATGCCCACCCTGAGCTGAGCTGTCAACAGGTGGCAGGATATCTCAGCCAAAAAAAAGAAATTTTTTTGTTATGTATTTTTTTTTTTTTTTGAGGGCAATGTCACTGGCCCTCATAAGTGGGACCCAAACCGGGGCCGCTGGCTTCCCAAGCCAGTGCTTTACCACCGCACCACTCGGCCGGCCCGTTATGTATTTTTATTAATACATATTTTAAATGATCCCTAATGTCTTTTAGAAGCAGAAAAAAACACTTTTATTTTGGGGGAAAATATGAGCCACAATGATTCCATTCTTCCTCATCATCCTCAGAACCATTTCCCATCACCTCTCTCTTTTTCGAAAACACTGTCTCCTAATATGATTCCTGGAGACACGTCTTAGTCACTTTAATCATCACCCCTTTGGAAAAATCTGCTTGGTTACTCACACTTTGACAGCCTTTTGCAGATTCCCACTCTCAAACCTAGATTCAAACAGTAGAGTGTTATCTTCTGGTCCTTGCAATGTGACAGCCAGTTCCTTGATGACTCCTCGTTTGCCCCCCACTCTGGAGCTGCTGAAATAGGAACCTTCGGTGGGCACTGCAGATGACACACAGGTTGAAGCCACATTCCTCTCAGAATCCATTTGTCCAGCAAACACTCACTGAGCCCCTCTATGTGTTCAGCACTATTCTAGGTTAACAACAATTGTCCTTGCTAAAAACTTTTATTTTAAATAGTGTATTTATTTTTTTGAAGGCCTCTGTTTTAGAGCACTTCCTTTTCCTTCATGGCTACCCTTGGCATCTCGGATACTGCTTGTACCCATTTAAACCCTAATGTAAAAGAATGTTGGCAAAAAATAACATTCTAAATGAAGTATCTGAAAATATTTGCAATCTTATTAAAAAAAAAACCCAACAGAACAAACAGCACCTGTTGATTAATTTAAAAAAGATAAAGGGGAAAACAAAACAGAAAACAAAATAGGGCTGGCCGAGTGGCTCAGTTGGTTAAGAGTTGGCTTAGAGCGCAAGCTCTAAGCAACAGGGCTGTTGGTTTGATTCCCATGTGGGCCAGTGATGCTGCACCCAAGCTGAGCTGTGGCTGAGATGCCAACAGGTGGCAGGCTGGCTCAGCTGGTGTAACAAGATCGTCTGTTTGATGGTGGGTTTTGCCCACCCGCAACGACTGAACTCTGCACCTTAAGCTGAGCTGCCGCCCGGATGGCTCAATGGATAGAGAGTGCACTCTTAACAACAAGGCTGCTGGTTCCACTCCCGCATGGGATGGTGGCTATGCCCACCCGCAACTAAGATTGAACACAGCACCTTGAGCTTAGAGGCCACGAGCTGCCGACAGGAAGCCAGATAGCGACTGAGGCCCTCCACAACGAAGACTAAAGAACAACAACTTGGCTGGTCCCCTCCCCCAATTCCCCAACACTGTTCCCTTCCCCCAATTCCCCAATAAAATCTTAAAAAAGACAAAAACAAAGTATACTCCATGTAATTTTTTTTGCACATCCTTCCATATTTAAATGTAATAAAAATAGAAGTTTGAGAAGAACTGGCATGGGTGGATTTCCCTAAGAGGGGAACCAATCTATCACAGTAATTAGTGAAAATTAAAAGTTATGATTGAGGGCCAGCCGAGTGGCGCGGTGGTTAAGCGCTGGCTTGGGAAGCCAGCGGCCCCGGTTCGGTCCCACATATGAGGGCCAATGACACTGCCCTCAAAAAAAAAAAAATGATGATTGAGGGCTGGCCAAGTGGCACATTGGTTAAGAGCTGTTTTTGGGATGCCAACGGCCCCAGTTCGGATCCCACATATGAGGGCCAGTGACACTGCCCTCAACAGCTAACAATAGCTCCACCTGGAGCTGGGCTGTGCAAGCCCTGGTGACGGTGTAGGCTGCAGCCCCTGCTGCAGTGGGCTGCCATAGGCTACAGTGAGTGGCCGGCAGCCAGCGTGAGCGGCTGGCAGCCAGTGTGAGCTGCCAATAGCCGCAGTGAGCGACCATCCAGAGGCCACCGACCGATCTGCCTCATTTGGGAAGAGTGCAATGATGATACCAACATGGGCCAGTGAAGCAACGTCCTCCGCAACTAGACTGAAGAACAAAAGGACAGCAACTTGTCCCCGGTTCCCCAATTGTTCCCCTCCCCCAATTCCCCAATAAAATCTTTAAAAAAAAAAAAGTTATGATTGAAATTTTATCTTTAAAATGAAGCTAACTCAAAAATTATGAAATTTATCTAACAAAATTTATATTATAATCAGAATCTCTTTCTAACCTTTAGAATAATAAAGAATCAATTGTTAAATTTTTTTTTTTGGTGGGGTTATAATTTTTCAGACAAATTCGGTGAGAGTGCCATGTGACATTTTTGATTTTTATAGTTACTATTGCAAAACTCTTTTAGGGCTTTCTAGTTTTCTCAAGGACTTCTCTTTGTACCACAATATTCTTATCATTGTATCTAGAATCTATTTTGTCATCTTCTGCTGATTTTCCTTTTTTTTGAGGGCAGTGTCACTGGCCCTCATATGTGGGACTGAACTGGGGCCGCTGGCTTCCCAAGCCAGCACTTAACCACCACGCCACTCGGCTGGCCCTATATTTTTATTATAGCTATTTTGGTGGGTGTGAAGTAGATCCATTCTTTCCATAAATACATTTTATCAAGTTGAGGAAATTCTATTCCTAGTTTTCTGACTATTCTTAAAATGAAAGGCTGGATTTTGTAAAATGCTTTTTCTACACCGAGATGATTGTATGTTTTTTTCCCCTTTGTTCTATTAATGTGGTGTATTACACTGATTTTCTTATGCTGAACCACCCTTGCACTCCTGGGACAAATCCCCCTTGGTCATGGTGCATAATCCTTTCAATATGCTGTTGGATTTGGTTTGCTGGTATTTTGTTGAAAATATTTGCATTTATATTCATGAGGAATATTGAAAAGAAAATGACAGTTTTCTCGTGATGTCTTTGTCTGGCTTTGGGATCAGGGCAATACTGGCTTCACAAAAAAGAATTGGAAAATGTGTCTTCCTCCTCCTCTGATTTCAGAGTTTATGAAGAATTAGCACTATTTCATCTTTAAATGTTTGATACAATTCAAACAAACCTTGTCAAGCCATCTGGGCTGGGGATTCAATTTCTTTGTTATAAGCTATTCAGACTTTTAATTTCTTCCTGAATCAGTTTTGGTAATTTGTGTCTTTCTAGCATTTGTTCCTGTTTATCTATGTTGTCTAATTTGTTGGCATAAAGTTACCAGCATCACCTTGTAATTCTTTGATTTCTGCAGTGATGTTTATGTTCCCTTTCATTCCTGATTTTGATAATTTGTGTCTCCTTTTTTCTTGGTTTGGCTCAAGTTTTGTCAATTTTGTTGATGTTTGAAAAAAACCAACTTTTGGTTTGATTTTTATCTATTATTTTTCTGATTTCTATTTCACAGATTTCATTATTATCTGTATTATTTCCTTTCTTCTGTTTGCTCTGCATTTATTTTGCTCTGATTTTCTAATTTATCAAGGTGGAAGCTTAGGTAACTGATTTGAGATCTTTCTTCTTTTCAAATAAAAGCATTTAAAGCCATAAATTTACCTTGCAGTGCTTTAGCTGCATCCCATAAATTTTGATATGTTGTTTTATTTTCACGCACTTTGAAATATTTTTTTAGCTCTCCTTGTGATGTGGGACCCAAACCGGGGCCGCCAGCTTCCCAAGCCAGCGCTTAACCACTGCGCCACTCGGCTGCCTTCTTTTTTTTTTTTTTTTTTTTAAAGATTTTTATTGGGGAATTGGGGAGGGGAAGGGAACAGTGTCGGGGAACTGGGGCAGGGGAACATTGTATTTTTTCCAGGACCCATAAGCTCCAAGTTGTTGTTCTTCAATCTAAGTTGTGGAGGGCACAAGCTCAGCTCTCAGCCCAATCGTCTCTTTCAATCTATTTGCGAGGAGTCATAGTCCGCCATCCCAGGCAGGAGTCGAACTGACAACCGTGTTGCACACTGAGCCATCCGGCCTCCCGTTGGCAGCTTGGGGCTGCTCAGCTCAAGGGGCCATGTTCAATCTTAGTTGTGGGGTTGTGTGTGTGGGGACGGCCCACCATCCCATACAGGTGTCAAATTGGCAACCCTGCTGCTAAGAGCACATGCTCTCACCAGTTCATTGACAACTCAGCTCAGGTGCAGTTCATTGGTCCATGTGGGAATCGAACCAGCAACCCTGTTGCTCAGAACTCACGCTTTTAACAACTGAGTCACTTGGCTGGCCCTCCTTGTGATTTCTTTAACCCATGGGTTACTTAGAAATGTGTTGCTCAACTTCCAAATCTTTGTAGATTTCCCAAATGTCATTCTGTGATTGATTTCCAATTGAATTTTATTGTGGTCAAAGACTGTATTTTGTATCATTTCAATCCTTTGAAATAATATGTATTAAATGCTTGCTTTACTACCTGGGCAATCTACCATGCATCCTTGAAAGAAGGTGTTTTTTTCAATTTGTTGTTGTTGGGTAGTGTTCTGTACATTTTTATAAAAGACGTGGATCCTACCCCTAGGAAGCCTACAACTTAATGCAGGGAACCACACAGTAAGTGACAATCATATGCACACACTATAAAGGACTCACTAAAGTATACACAGGAGGTGGAGAGAAGAAGAGCAAGTTTCCCAAAGACCCAATATCTGAATTTCAGGAAGAGGAATAACAAGGGAGAAGCTACAAAATGGACTTAGAGCTATTAAGAAAAGGGTACTGTCATTTTTTTAAAGATTGAAATTTTAAAGCTGATGTTCATAAATATCAGGATTCCCATTCAGGTTGGTCTGGAAAAGACAATTTATCACTAAACTATGGATTTTTAAAATCATATTTATTATGAAAAAGATTTATAACCTTGTCATAATTATTTATTATAACTTTGTCATAAGATTAATTACTCACTGTTCAGTGTAATGACAATACCTGAATTTAATTGATAGACGACTGTGCCTTTTTTCTCTCCTACAATTTCTGGTATCTTTTCATTTCCTGTAGGTTGATAGAAATATTCTGGTTGAGGTGGAACACCCTCTGAAAGAAGACATTTAAAAAGTACAAAATAAGAAATAATATAAAAGGCACTTTATCAGAACTAATATCAAGTTATGGTAATTATTATTCAGATGGCTTGTTAGGTTGAATCAAACCTAATCCCCACCCTAAGTTTCCAGTTTGTTTAAAAAAATAGGTCTCGGGCTGACTGAGTGGCTCAGTTGGTTAAGAGCTCGCTCAAGAGTGCGAGCTCTAGGCCGGCCAAGTGGTGCAGTGGTTGGGCGCTGGCTTGGGAAGCCAGCGGCCCCGGTTTGGGTCCCACATGTGAGGGCCAGTGACACTGCCCTCAAAAAAAAAAAAAAAAGAGTGCGAGCTCTGAGCAACAGTGTAGCTGGTTCGATTCCCAGCCCGAGCTGAGCTGCTGCTGAGCTGCCAACAGGTGGGAGGATGGCTCAGCTAAAAACAAAAAAACCAACAACCAAAAACTAGGTCTTGCTTCTTTCTATAAAGACTATGGGGAGAATTTTAACAAAAAGCATATATGACAAAAGCATCAACTTTAAATAGAAGACTTTAAAATAAGCTGGGAAGGTCAATATAGTTGCTGCAACAACTCTTCAAAATTTGGTACTGAGCTTCCTTTTAAAATCAGGAAAATGGGATCAGCTACATACCTTTTATTACCAGAGAGGAGCAAGGACATTGAGTGTTTCAGAGGAAATGAGTTTTTTTTCATTAACACACTCAATTCTAAAAGATTTCTCTTATGGAACTTGGGCAATTTCTCAATATCATTTTAAGTTCAAGAGCATGAAAGGCACAACTCGGGAGTGATGAGGCTTTGACAATTTGGTTTAAATGGTAAGGGGCTTGCTATTAAATTTTCTTGAAATTTATTAAAAATAGCTTATTTATTTATTTATTTATTTATTTATTTTGGAGGGCAGTGTCACTGGCCCTCAGATGTGGGACCCGAACCTGGGCCGCTGGCTTCCCAGGCCAAAGCTCAACCACCGTGCCACTCAGCCGGCCCTAAAAATAGTTTTTTTAAAGATTTAGTGGTTTAGTGGATTACCAGTGGAATAACTTGGATGTTAAATTTCAGTTTCCCACTATTTTTTTCCCCTCTTGGAACTGAGTCCAAAATCCTCATAGTATTTCCTTGTCTTAGTCTATTTTATAAAGAGAACAGCAAAATCCCATTGTCTGGCCAGATCAACTTGGACTTTTATCTAAAAATTTCACAGGGGAGGGACAGATGACCTTAAGGCTTCTCAGCTATTGTGCTAACTCAAAATGCTCCTTCACCAACATGCATATTTTCAAACACCCATATTTCCAAACACCAACACAGCAGTTCTGTCCCCAGGTAAGACACTGAGCCCACCTCTTTACTTTCAGCTTCAGCGCTTGTCTTTCATGCTCGATGCTCCATTGTTGTCCAAGTACGCATGTTCTTTTTCTGTTTACTCTAATTGGAATTCTTTTCTCCTACTCTCTCAATTGAGTCACTTCTAACTCATCCTTCAGATCTCAGCTTGCATGTCAGCTCCTCTTGGAAACTCACTGATCTTCCAGACTGGGGTTAAGTGTTCCCAAAGGGACCATGCTCTATGCAACTGCCTGGTTATATCTTTAACTTCTCCACTAGTCTCTGAGCTATGGTTGTCTCCATCTTGTTCATCACTATTTCTCTAACACCAAGCACTGTACTTAGCATATGGTAGATGCTTAATAGATATTTACCGAATGAATATTATTAGAGGGAAGTGAGAAAATAAGAAACATCCCATTGTTTATCCAGCAGTCTAAAGCAGAGACATAATGTTTGTCCCCACTTTTCAATGCAATCCACTTCTGAAAATACTTCATAAAATGAATGCTAAAGGTTGTTCCTGCACCAACAGCTCAAAGATATGTCCAGCAATGTCATAAAAGAAAGCCTCCACCATTCCTATAAAAAACTCCAATAAACTCAAAATATTATTAAAAACAGTAAAACCTATGCTCTGGCATATATAATGTTCATTAATTATAGCAAGGCTGGTAAAGTACAACTTTTACAAAACTCAACCAAGCATACTGATACTGAGATGGGACTAATCTAAAAAAGAGATCTAAGTGTTAATATATTCTGGCCTCTAGCAAGGTATCTTCCCAGTCCCATGAGCTCAGGAACACTCTCATTTAACACGTAGTGTAACTTCTGACTTTGGTGAGTGTATTGTATATCAGCTTCCCAGAGCTTGATCCCTCTGGCGTGAGCTAACAGATGTTCCATCTGTCCTGTCTGTATTATGCATACAGGACAGTGAGGTGTCAGAACAGCAAGACGATGACATGTGAGTCACATTACCAATATGATGAATGTTTTCCTTGATGACCTCACATTCTATTGGCCATCGTGGAGCCTGCAGTGACCCGCTCCCAGAGAAAAAGGCAAAGAGATCTCGGGGTTCTCGAAGATGTGGGTTTGCTTCACCAAACTCATCATGAAGAAGCTGTCTGCTCTTGAGAAGTGAAGTCAGCATCAAGGAATCTGCCCAAGGGAAAGGGAATATGTGAACAGCTTCCTGATTTTTCTCCTTCGGAACTTTACTGCCCAGCAAAACCAGCTAAGTAACGCTAATCACTGCATTGAAATATGGGCACAGATGTATGATCCTAGGACATGTTTCTCCTTCAAGGAGATTTAGCCCAGGATGACGGCACCGAAATTATAAAAGGTTAAGTTCAAGTCTACATAGTCTATTAAATATTTAAATGTAAAACTTTAAGAGTTAAGTTAGAAGAAACTTTTTTGTTTTTTAAATCAGAACTAATGGAACTAAGACATTTCAATAGTTGGTTACAAATGAATAAAGAGTTACATGTGTTTTATTACTTTTGTTCAGAGTGAGGAGAGAACCTTTAATTTTCCCATTAGCATCTTAGAGAAATGTACATAAAACAACTACTACAAGACAATCTACAAATGAAATTTCAAGTTTTAATATAACCATTCAATGGACAGAGACTTATAAAACAGGATGAAAAGGGGAGGGGCAGAGGACTAAGAATGGGCAGAAGAGAAAGAGGAAGAGCTCTTGGGAAATAGAGAATTGAAAAAAAAAAAAGGAGGAAAAGGAAGACTTTCAGGGAGAAAGGAAAAGAAAAAGAAAGGAAATGATAGAACGAATGAAAATAATGGGGGAAGGAAAGGCTGACAGCTCCTCAGTGTGGTTATTCTCATCTCCGGTGGGGAGCGCGGGGCGGGAAGACATGTTCCCATAAAGGAGCGAGTTTTCTGGTCTAGAAGGACATGAAATACCTCTGCTCACAGCTTCTATCTGTCTGTGTAGAGTTGAAGATAGACAGGCAGGCCCTAGAAAGAGGAAAGAGGAGGCATGGTTTGTCTTAGGGATATCTTTTTCCTGACCTCTTTCCCTTACACCTCTCCACCAACCACCCCGACTTTGGGCCCCAGTATTTCTATCTCTAAATCTTTTCCCCACCATTTAATTTGGGTGAGGCAAGAGAGGCAAATACACATTTGAAAATATGGTGAAAATATGGTAAACGTGCTCAATCTCACCCAAAAAGAAATGTAAATAAAAATGACAAGGAGAGGGCCGGCCGAGTGGCGCATTGGTTAAGCGCTGGTTTTGGGATGCCAGCGGCCCCGGTTCGGATCCCACATGAGGGCCAGTGACACTGCCCTCTACAGCTAACAACAGCTCCACCTGGAGCTGGGCTGTGTGAGCCCCGGTGATGGTGTGGGCTGCAGCCCCTGCTGCAGTGGGCTGCCATAGGCTGCAGTGAGTGGCCCACAGCCAGCGTGAGCGGCTGGCAGCCAGCGTGAGCTGCCAATAGCCGCGATGAGCGACATCCAGAGGCCAGCGACCGATCTGCCTCATCCGGGAAGAGCAATGACGATACCAACAGTGAAGCAACATCCTCCGCAACTAAAACTGAAGAACAAGAAGACGGCAACTTGTCTGTTCCCCTTCCCCGATTCCCCAACGCTGTTCCCCTCCACCAATTCCCCAATAAAATCTTAAAAAAAAAAAAAAAAAAAAAAAAAAAAAAATGACAAGGAGATACCAGGTTTTTACGAAATAGGGAAAACATGTACGTGTTTTCACACTCATCCTGGCAAAGACGTAAGCGAGCAGGTATTTTCAGAAACTGCAGGCAAGAAGGCAAATTGTGGCAACCATTCTGGAAAACGTTTGGCCGTACCTGGTAAGATTGAAAATACACAGACCCTTGATTCAGAAATCCCAATGCTGAGAATTTACCTTACAGATTTTTCTCATAAAAGTTTGTCAAGCGGGCCGGCCAAGAGGTGCGGTGGTTAAGCGCTGGCTTGGGAAGCCAGCGGCCCCGGTTCGGTCCCACATATGAGGGCCAGTGACACTGCCCTCAAAAAAAAAAAGTTTGTCAAGCTACATATACCAAGATGCTCACTGCAACACTGTTCGAATCACAAAAAAATATGTAAACCACCAAAGCATCCATCAAAAGGGAAGTTAAAATAATTATGACATACTAATGAGATGGAATACTCCGGGTTCCCTTAAAAAGGATGAGGTAGATTTTTCTGTGCTCATATGAAAAGTTCTATTATTACACCAAAAAAAATCAAAGTAAAGATTGTGTATTGGATCCCCAATGGGCAATTAGAGAGAAAACATATATACACACTTGAGGATTTTTTGTTTTTTCCTGAAAAGAATAAAAACAGTGGCTATATGGGGGAGAGTAAGGAGAGCTTTGTCCTTTTGTGTTTTTTCTACCGTTTGAATGTAACTCATTCCTTCTTTTTTTTTTAAAAGATTTTATTGGGGAATTGGGGGAGGGGAACAGCACTGGGGAACCAGGAAAGGGGAACAGACAAGTTGCTATCCTTTTGTTCTTCAGTCTAGCTGTGGAAGACGTTGCTTTCACTGGCCCATGTTGGTATCATCATTGCACGCTTCTCGGGTGAGGCAGATTGGTCGCCGGCCTCTGGACGGCTGCTCACAGCGGCTCTTGGCAGCTCACACCAGCTGCCAGCCGCTCACGCTGGCTGCCTGCCACTCACTGTAGCCTATGGCAGCCCACTGCAGCAGGGGCTGCAGCTATGCCGTCCTGGGGATTTGCAGCAGCCCAGCTCCAGGTGGAGCTGTTGTTCACCATCTTAGCTGTAGAGGGCAGTGTCACTGGCCCTCATGTGGGATCCGAACCGGGGCTGCTGGCGTCCCAAGCCAGCTCTTAACCAACGTGCCACTCGGCCGGCCCTAACTCATTCCTTCTTGCCTTTGTATTTTTCTGGTTACAAAAAACACACATAATAAATGCTTTGTTATAAAGACAAAAATATATTTTTTTTCACGCCAATGGTCAAAACAGGAAAATAATTATCAGTTACACTCTAAAACTCATTCACAATCTTGTCTTAGTTCTGTGAGGTAATTTTGCACTTTATGCTTTTTTATTATATTAAGACAGGCAATTGTTTCTTATTAATGTTATTTTGACTGTCAGCAAATAGGGCAGGAAGGAACTGAAGTGGGGGGCGGTCAGCTGGAACCTGAGCCATCCTACCCTGACCAGTGCCCTTTATTCAATCCTTGCCTTTTTCTACTCCCTGCCGGCAGATCTGGGACACAGAACGGGAAAAGCCTTCCAGGCATTGGGGTGAGCAAAGATATAAGGTACATATCAGAAAATGGAATTGCTACATCAAGGGTTAAGCACTGTTTTAAATTTCCTAGGTATTGTCAAATTGCCTTCCTAAAATAGTCTACCTGCCTACATTCCTAACAGCAGTGTATGGGAGTGTTCCCCTCATACCCTGACTATACTAGGTACAATTAAAAAACAATTTTTTTTGGGGGGCCGGCTGAATGGCGCATTGGTTAAGAGCTGGCTTGGGGGCCGGCCGAATGGCGCATTGGTTAAGCGCTGGTTTTGGGATGCCAGCGGCCCCGGTTCGGATCCCACATGAGGGCCAGTGACACTGTCCTCTACAGCTAACAACAGCTCCACCTGGAGCTGGGCTGTGCGAGCCCCAGTGATGGTGTAGGCTGCAGCCCCTGCTGCAGTGGCTGCCACAGGCTACAGTGAGTGGCCCGCAGCCAGCGTGAGCGGCTGGCAGCCAAGCGTGAGCTGCCAATAGCCGCAGTGAGCGACATCCAGAGGCCAGCGACCGATCTGCCTCATCCGGGAAGAGCGCAATGACGATACCAACAGTGAAGCAACATCCTCCGCAACTAAACTGAAGAACAAAAAGACAGCAACTTGTCTGTTCCCCTTCCCCAATTCCCCAACGCTGTTCCCCTCTGCCAATTCCCCAATAAAATCTTTAAAAAAAAAAAAAAAAAAAAAAAAGAGCTGGCTTGGGACGCCAGTGGCCCCGGTTTGGATCCCACATATGAGGGCCAGTGACACTACCCTCTACAGCTAACAACAGCTCCACCTGGAGCTGGGCTGTGCGAGCCCCGGTGATGGTGTGGGCTGCAGCCCCTGCTGCAGTGGGCTGCCATAAGCTACAGTGCTCATGTAGCTAGCATGAGCAACCGGCAGCTGGAATGAGCTGCCAAGAGCTGCCATGAGCAGCTGTCCAGAGGCCGGTGACCAATCTGCCTCACCTGGAAAGAGCGCAATGACGATACCAATATGGGCCAGTGAAGCAACGTCCTCCACGGTTAGATTGAAGAACAAAAGGACAGCAACTTATCTGTTCCCCTTCCCCAATTCCTCAATGCTGTTCCCCTCCCCCAATAAAAATCTTAAAAACAAACAGAAAAACATTTTTTTTTTGCCCAGATTTCATAATTTAAAGAAATGGTACCTTGACATTTTGATTTGCATTTTTAATTAGAGGTGAAATTGAGCATCTTGTCATAAAACTTATTGATCATCTGTGTTTGTTTTTCTATTAACTGCTTGTTCATGTCTTTTGCCCATTTTTCTATTTGGTCATCTTTTACATATTGATTTGTAAGCGTTGTTGTGTTAAGAAAATTAATCCTTTGATGTATTTGTTATGACTAAATTTATTTTCAGTTTGTCATTTTGCCTTTATTGATGGCACATTTTTCAGTACAGAAGTTTAAATTTTTGCGGTAAAAATTATCGATGTTATATTTTATGGCTTTTGGGTCTTTGTCATTCAAAAGCTTTAACTAGAAAAAGGACACAATCAGATCTGCAAATTAAAAAACAATTGCTCTGTGGTAAATGCATTGGAAAGGGGCATCATGGAAGAAGCTAGGAGACCAATTAGGAGGTTCTTTCCATAGTGAGAAATGACAGTAGAATGGACTGGGGATAGGGAAGATGTGGAGCAAAGAGAAACTATGTTTGGCTGAATACGTATGTACTGAGGGAGAAATTCAACTGCAATCCTGCCCTTAGATTTTAGAAGAAGCCTGTGGAATCCCTGTGAAAAATTACTTTTGCTTAAGCTAGCTGGAATTGGTTTCCAACACTCTTATGCAGAGCCTTAACAAAAATATCTACCAAATCTGTGTGAAAAATCAATGTTTTACTCTTGACTAAAGAGTCTTAACAAATTTTCCAACAATTGGGAGGGAGATAAGCCAGCATGTACAGTATTTTAATTTAAACCTACAATCCAAAGTAGATCTAGGGAGAACTTTTTTTTTTTTTTAGAATTTTTTTTTTTTTTTTTTGAGGGCAGTGTCACTGGCCCTCATATGTGGGACCCGAACCGGGGCCGCTGGCTTCCCAAGCCAGCGCTTAACCACCGCGCCACTCGGCTGGGCCCGAGAATATTTTTTGGGTGATGTCAGAAATAGTAGCTAAGGCTGCTCCTCTGGCATCTCCTACATCAGGCCATGTTCTCCTGAAAACCTAGAACATTTGCTCAAGGCAGTGAGGTTTGGGGGTGCAGGGGTGTCATACACACTGATGATTACTCACACAGGAGCTTCTCCTTTTGTGGGGGGTCGTCTGGTATCAAATCATCTCTTTCCCCAAAAGAGCCATTCAAGATAAGTCGGGGGTTATTCTTCCAAGCATGCTGGTGAGTAGCAGAGTTTGGTAAACTGTGTCTCTGCGCTAAGAACAGGAAACTTAATTAAAGGTGCTGGAAGGCTAGTTCACCACCACCTTTAACATCTTGGTCAACACCAAAACCACTGCTACCAAACCCCCACTACCACAGGCCTTTACAATGAATATATCCCCATTTTCCAGAGGGCTTTCACATTCCAATTTACTTGGATTGAACATCATTTTCTCCATTTTACAGTGAGAAGACTTGAGAAGCAGCATCGTAGCTACAAGATCAGCCAAGAGAGCCATAGCAATGTGAAGGCTGGTACTCGGAGTGGGAGGGGAGCCCTGATGCCCAAAGCTGCTTTGTCCTGAGGCCTCTGCGAACTCTGGGAAACTGGAAATTCAACTTTCAACAAATGACCAATCACTTAAAAAATGTTTATGGCTTTTTTGTTTTGTTTTGTTTTGTTTTTTTAGGGCAGTGTCACTGACCCTCATATGTGGGACCCGAACAGGGGCCGCTGGCTTCCTAAGCCAGCGCTTAACCACCGCGCCACTCGGCGGGCCCTTAAAAAATGAAATAGTTAATAAGAAAGTCTAACAGGATTGTTAGAAATAAAATCAATATAAAAATTTTATTTCAGGGCCGACTGAGTGGCGCGGTGCTTAAGCGCTGGCTTGGAATGCCAGCGGCCCCAGTTTGGGTCCCACATATGAGGGCCAGCGACACTGCCCTCAGAAGAAAAAAAAAAAATTTCTAAATACCAGAAACAGGGCCAGCCGAGTGGCTCAGTTGGTTAAGATCTCGCTCAAGAGTGCAAACTGAGCTCTGAGCAACAGCAGTTAGATGCCCAGCTGGAGCTGAGCTGCTGCTGAGCTGCCAACAGGTGGCAGGATGGCTCAGCTAAAAAAATAAAAATAAATAGGAACAAAGTTAGAAAATCAAAATTTATAAAGAAACCATTTGTAATAGCATAAAAAAAATGAAGTTCTATGAAAAGAAGTATGAACCTTTATTGGGTGACATTCAGGAAGACCTAAATAAAATGGAGAATTACACACTATATTCATAGATTGGAGAACCCAGTATTGGCAAATTCTCAATTTTTGTGAAAGTAAATTCTATAGATTCAATGCAATCTCAATTTTTTTTAAATTGGGGAGTTGGGGGAGGGGAACAGCATTGGGGAATTTGGGAAGGGGACCAGCCACGCTGTTGTTCTTCAATTTTAGTTGTGGAGGGTGCCAGTCCCCATCTGGCTTCCCCTCGGCAGCTCGTGGCCTCTTAAGCTCAAGGCTCTCTGTTCAATCTTAGTTGTGAGTGGGCAGAGCCACCATCCCATGCAGGAGTGGAACCAGCAGCCTTGTTGTTAAAAGCTCATATTCTATCCACTGAGCCACCAGGGCAGCAGCTCAGCTCAAGGTGCCAAGTTCAGTCTTAGTTGGGGGTGGGCGTAGCCACCATCCCATGCCAGAGTTGAACCCCTTGGCCTTGTTTGTGAGAGCTCAGGCTGTATCCACTTAGCCACCAGGTGGCAGCTCCACTCAAAGTGCTGAGTTCAGTCTTAGTTGTGGGCAGGCGTAGGGCACCACTGAACAGGCAGTCTTGTTGTTAGGAGCACATGCTCTCACCAGCTGAGCCATCCTGTCACCTGTTGACAGATCAGCGGCAGTTCAGCTCAGGCAGGCGCAGCATCACTGGCCTATGTGGGAATTGAACCGGCAGCCCTGTTGCTCAGAGCTCACACTCTTCAACTAATTCTTAACCAACTGAGCCACTCGGCCGGCCCTCAATAATTTTTTTAAACATCACAAGCCAATTCTTAAAATTATACAAAAAAGCAAGAATAGCCAAGACACTTTTGAAGAACAAGATTGGAGGACATCTAATTTTTCCAGATACCAAGACTATTTTCATGCCATATAGTGTAATTCACAAAGCGTGGTACTTGGGTGAGTGCAAGAATAAGACAAAAAGACCTTTGTATCTATGTACACTCAACAGAGATGACAGAGCAGATCAATGGGGAAAGGAAGTACTTTTCCATTAACAGTGCTGGAAAAATTCAATAGGTCACCCCAAGCTTCACGCTCCCACTTAATCAAACCATTTACTTCATGAACCCAGGAAAGGTGATGCTGGATGATAACAAGCTATTACCTTTAAAGTAGCCATAGTACTGGAGGTGATGGTACATAAAGTCTTCATAGGGATCAGGAAGAGTCTGTGAAAGGAAAGGCAGCCACAGTCAGGAAAGTCCTTTCAAATAACACTGAACTCTTAACAAAAGGTACACAAGCATTGTTGCAGAGGACAGTGTACCTGTAAACAAAACAAGTGAAAGACATTCATGCAAATTATTCTGCCTTAGCGATCAAGCTCTCCGGCTAGAAAAAGGTGCCACCAGCATATACCCTCTGATCTCGTATTGGGCCTCTGTGGAGTGCCTGGAGAGGGGTGTGTACCCACCTCCTGCTTTAGCTCTGTTTCCAAGGCTGGGAACATGTTACTTCTGTATGATACACTGCAGACCGTCCGTGACAAC
This sequence comes from Aselliscus stoliczkanus, assembly GCA_033961575.1. NCBI lineage: Eukaryota > Metazoa > Chordata > Mammalia > Chiroptera > Hipposideridae > Aselliscus > Aselliscus stoliczkanus. Next base: position 123,952,343 of record CM066736.1, read on the forward strand.
GGCATCCAGCTGCAACCCCTGCCCAATTTCCAAGAGGGCGGCTGATTACACAGAAGTTAAAAAACCAGAACAGGACTCCTGAAAAAACTGCCGATATTCACTACTCCCACCCTCCACTTCCGCAGCTGCCACGTTCTGTGAGGACACCCTGCCACCCCTCTTCTCTGTCAACTCAGCCTCTTCTTAGCAAACGAGGTCCCAGCTGGCGGTTCCCACTATGAGGCCAGGAGGCCACCTGAGTTATTAGGCTAGGGCGGCACGCCTTCCAGCCTCCTCCGGGGGCGCCGGGACCCTTGCAGGCCCCACGCTTCCCTCTCCCTGCGGAGGGAGATGCCCACCACTAGGACGCCGCAGGACAGGGAGAAAACGGAGCTGGAGGGCTCCGGCGAGTTATCTCAGGGTAGATGGAAAAGAAATGTCAGGGACCCGGAGAGTGGGCTCTGAAAACCAAATTCAGGGGTTCAGGGCTTCCTGGTCTGGGGAAAGGTGGTCAGGGGAAGTTTCACGGAAGGGTGGGCGAGGGGTGCAGGTTTCCTAGGAGGGCAGCAAGGATACGACTGCCTCCGCGCTTGGGTCGGTCCCGAGAAACAGGTGTGGGTGCAGCGCCTACAGGAGCAGAAAAGCCTGGACAAGGCGGGAGGCCATGACACAGCAGGTACAGAGCCGAGCAGCACACCCGGCGGAAGACGCGCACAACGCCGGACCACCGCTCCGCGCCTTTCCGCTAGAGTCCCGGTAGCCTAGCAACTGCGAAACGGAAGGGGGAAGGCGGGGCGGCTGGGAACTTCCGGGAGCGAAGCCCCACCCCCAAGGAAGTGGGGAACCCGGGAAAAGTTGACTATAGCGTCCTTGCAGCACCAGCTGATTCCCCCTCATTGCTCCTTTCATAGTGTTGTAGACTAGCGTCTGGGGAATCGAAATTGGGTTGATAAATACAAAGCCAGTAATGCACATTTTCCAAGCTTCTTTGCTGGTCCTTAGCTTTCAGTAACTGTTAAGTATTGCTCAAAGAGTACTGCTCTCCTTTCACCTTGTTTAGCTAGTACTGAAAAATTACTTTCTAACTGCTAAGAAACAAAGCTAGCGTGTGTGTGTGTGTGTGTGTGTGTATGTATATATATATAAATTTTATTAGGGAATTGGGGGCGGGGAACAGTTGTTGTGGAACGGGGGAAGGAGAACAATTTGTTGTCCTTTTTGTTCTTAAGTCTAGTTGTGGAGGACACTGCTTCACTGGCCCATGTTGGTATAGTGATTATGCTCTTCTGGGGTGACGCAGATCGGTCGTCGGCCTCTGGTCGGCTGCTCACAGCTCTGGCAGCTCACACAGGTTGCTGGCCACTCACGTAGCTTATGGCAGCCCACTGCAGCAGGGGCTGCAGCTATGCCTCCCCGGGGACTCACAGCGGCCCAGCTCCAGGTGGAGCTGCTGTTCCCCATCTTAGCTGTAGAGGGCAGTATCATTAGCCCTCATATGTGGGATCCGAACTGGGGCCCTGCTGCTCATTGCCAGCATCCCCCCAAAGCTAGTATATTAAAACCAGATTTTGACTACCAAATGATCAGATTTAAAAAAAAAAAAGGCTTCATTCTACTAGGACAGTGACAAAGGCACTAGTGCTCTGTAGAAATTCCTACAAGTCTGGAATACTGTTAAAGCTTTTGCTTTAACAGCTGATAGCTTCTATATCCAGATATTTGCTCTAGGCAATTACAAGAAAAACCATATACAAAATGGTAACCCCAATATTTGCATAATGGTAAATAAAATCCAACACACTAGCATATGTGACACTGGTTAGGTAAAAGTTTTGTTATATGCGTATAAATATACTAGAATAAAATTCAAACTATTGTCATCTTTGGTTAACTTTATATGAATATAACCATAAATACGTTATTTTTATAATCAGAGGGGGGAAATGCACTTTTCAAAATGTTAACCACATTACATCATTTCCAGGATTTCAGAAGGTCAACATTAGCTAATAAGAGTACGAACTCCTGGGGCTGCCGAGTGGCGCTGTGGTTAAGCGCTAGCCTGGGACACCAGCAGCCCCGGTTCAGATCACACATATGAAGGCCAGTGACACTGCCCTTTACAGCTGACAACAGCTCCACCTGGAGCTGGGCTGCGCGAGCCCCGGAGACAGTGTAGGCTGCAGCCCCTGCTGTAGTGGGCTGCCATAGACTACAGTGAGTGGCCGGCAGCCAGCCTGAGCTGCCAATAGGTGCAGTGAGCGGCTGTCCAGAGGCTGGCAACCAATGTGCCTCATCCAGGAAGAGCACAATGATACCATGGGGCAGTGAAGCAACGTTCTCCACAGCTAGACTGAAGAACAAAAGGACAGCAACTTGTCTATTCCCCTCCCCCAATAAAATCATTTTAAAAAAAAAGTACGAACTCCAAATTTAAGTCACACAAGCATCTTTTATGATTAGAAGTATTTTTTTACCCCCCCGCCCACCAATGACACAAGAGCCTGCTGCTCTTCCTTTTCTTGAGAGCTGTTCTTTAAGGTTTGTTTGCACAAGCCTTATACCATACTTTATTTGATTAGGAAAAACAAGGAAGAATTGACTTAAAAGTCTTGGTTACATAATCATGGAGTAACAGGTTTAGAAGAGCAAAAGGATAACCATTCAGAAGTATAAAAAAAGCTTTATTAATGCATATATACAAATTTACAAGGTCAGAAACTGGAGAAATACAAACAGCTTTAAAACACAATTTGCCTTTTCTTCAGTTTAAAGTGACTTTTACCTGATTGTGATACAACAGAAAGTACAGAATGGTAAACTGCTTTTTAAATACTGGAATTTTATGGAAAATACGTTCACACATAAAAGGGAGCTGTGTTTCAGAGTAAGGTAAGACAATGGAGACATATCAATACATACAGTGGCTCTTGTTACATTTACTGCCACAGATGTTGAGGGGGAAATTCTCAAAATCAAAGACATGAACGCCTGCTGCTGCTTGTATTGGAATATTTCACCGAGTGTATGAAATGAACGAGTTATCAGTTCTGGAATTTATGAGAAAGAACACTCTAAAAGAGTGTGGCCATCTATCAGCACAAGGTAAAAGACTTGATACAGCTCAGCACTTCAGGGTGGCAGTCTAGAGGAAGAGGTCAGAAAGAGGTTCTGATAATCCCACTTAAGCAAGATAGAACACAGAGCTGCCTTCTTAATTGCACTTGTTCTGGAGTAGAAGGTAATGAGACAGAGTGCCACACTAGGGACTACGTGAGCCTCTATTATGCAGGAAAACCCTTCACTTTTTGTCAGTGAGTCCTCTGCAGAGGTGTCATACTCACAGAGCCACATGTTTGAGATTGATGAGGTTAGTGTACCTAACGTGCTGAGTTTGCCAGTGGAAGAATAAAGGCAGCCAGGTCAAAGCATTCAGTCACCTCTTCCTTCAGCAAAACAGAAAAAATTACATTTCACAAACATGAAAACTTTGTACGTGTATGAAATTCATATGGTCTCCCTCATAACAATTATAATTTATTGACAACAGTAAAACATGTTAAGACTCTGAACTGAACACACACAAAAATCAATAATAAAAATTAAAAAAAAATTTTTTTTTTAAAAAAAGCTATGTGTTTGGAGCCATTTTCCTTCGTTTCAGTCTTGCTCGCCAATCCTCAGGAAGGGCTTCAAAATTAGCATTTCTTTCTGCCATACCACTGTGAAAACAACACAAAGATTACTCCACTGGAAAGAAAAAAAATAAAACTGTTCATTTCCTAGCAAATAAAAACCTCTAACTGAAACCGATAATCTGATCTATCACATCTAGGTTCATGAAAATGCTTCAAATTTCTCAGTTAATTATCAACATATTCTTCCATCAAATTTCTTCTGATGAATCAACCCAACACACAGCAGGCTTTATATAATTTCATATACATGTAAGTGCATGTTTATTTTTATATATCTTCAGTAATCATTAAACACTTGAAGGAATAAAATACATTCTTGCAAAAGTTTTTCTTGGACCCTAGGCGTTATGATTCTTTAAGGAAGATATATTTAATCTTCAATATACCATCAGGGACCTTTGGACCTCGTATTTTTAAGATTCTCTTTTGATCAGTTCTATTTGTAAGAATTGATATCTCATGGCATATTCAATAATTTCAAACATAGATTAAAACATTCTATCCTGCAATTACTAGAATGGGTGCACTGGACTCTTTCATAAATCTAAAATAATCTAAGATAAATTATAAGATCTTTGTGATTTCCCCTATCATCTTGAAATAGTTTGCTATTAATTTCATCACTGTAAGAATTAATCATTATTCAATTCCCAGCAATACTAAAAAAGACTAAAATAATAGAAAAAACTGAGTCATAATGGAATTACCTACAAGGATGATGCGAAAGTGAAATAAACTGTCACCAATACCATCCCTCAATTTTCTTATAATGATGCCCCAAAGAGTGCATCACCTTTCAAGGAAGAAAAAAAGAAGTCTGGAGACAACACCTTCATAGTCTTTTTCTCTCACGAATATTAGACAAACCAGAAGATGAATGCAAAGACACAGACAGTGACATTGTATGTGATGATAAAATTGATCAAATCAGTAAAATCTCAGACTACAAGTGTTAGATGACCATATTTAAGATGAATTTTCTGGGCCGGCTGAGTGGCGCGGTGGTTAAGCGCTGGCTTGGGAAGCCAGTGGCCCTGGTTCGGGTCCCACATATGAGGGCCAGTGACACTGCCCTCAAAAAAAAAAAAAAAAAAAAAAAATTCACTCATCAATCTTAAGTGAGAAAATTCACCTTTTCTTTTTTTTTTTTTTTTTGAGGGTAGTGTCACTGGCCCTCATATGGGACCTGAACTGGGGCCGCTGGCTTCCCAAGCCAGCGCTTAATCACCGCTCCACTCGGCCAGCCCGATGAGTGAATGTTTTTTAAGAACAAAAAAGAAACCTAGTATTCTCATTCAAAGAACTTCATCACCCAGTATTTTCTAAGAACATGGCCGTCTCATTTTCCTAAAAAGACGTGACAGGAATCCTTCAGGTTTGATGATACTGTATGACAAAATTTATTTGATAGGGTTCATAAGTGGACAAATGAGCTATGTAGTGATTGGAGAGAAACAGATATTTTAGAAACAAAAAAACTCACTGGAATGACCATTTTTGGTCATTTGTGTATATAAATGGCCACTTATGTATCTAAAAATGAAAACGTTTTGAATTATGTAGCAAAGAATGGCTAACCTCTCCCAAATGTTTTCATAAGTACAGCATTTATGGCTCTTCCAAGTGCAGGAGCCGGAAGTAATAAGCTAGGACCTATCAGAGGTGGCTTTGACATCTAGCATCACTATGTACGAGGTGAGTGTGCTCCTGGTTATGCATGACAACTGGAGCAATTAGTTGCGTTAGAAGAAATATTGTGTATTTCCTCAGGTGTATCTTCAAAACCAGAAAAATAAAGAATAAAAATTTGGGTTAGCTATGTTTAAATTCTTATTAAATCTCTAGTGATGCTTTTTCCCCTTCTCTTTATTTGTACTTCTGTAAATTTATGTAAAATAAAATTTAAAAAATATATAAAAGGGTCTATTGGATCTAGATGGGAAATAGAGATGATGATTTTTGCAGGTATTTTGAGTGTTAAGACAGTCCTTTGACTAAGATGAACAATCATGGGAGAAAGTACTACAGCTCTGATAGTTCTGACTTTGAAAAAGGCTAAGCAGCAATGATTTTTATAGATAAATACTTTTATGAATTGACCCACCCCCATTTGTAGTCTCTTTTCTTTTACCTGACCAGCTGCTGCTGTTTCCACTCTTCAATTCGCTTCTGTGCGGTTGATTCTCGGTCCTCTTCACTGGAACTGGAGTTATCTTCTTCATCTAACTCACGCTGGATACTCTGCCACTTCTTTACCAGAGATGGCATTTTGGTTTTACTCTTCTTTGCCTGTAACAAAGGTTAGCCGTCAGAAGAGATATTTACATAAAATAAGGACATGAGTCTTCTGTATGACACCAGGATCTTTCCTCAGGGCTAAGGAATTAAGTGAACTAACTTGACAATCAAAAGAACGCAAACACAAAACAAATACCACTTTGCTTTCTTGCCAAACACTTGGTTAAAAATCTAAACTCTGTAAATGTGGTTATTTTATGAAATGAGGTCAGAAAAACTTCCTTTAGCCTCCCTATTCTGTGCAATTCAAAACTATTGCCCTTATCTCCTCAGAACTAGTGTTCCCACTAACAAATTTTAAAATAAATAGATGCAGTGTTAACATGAAATTAAAAATAGAGTTGAGCAACAAATGACCAGCTTTTCTGGAAAGAGCAATAAAGTCCATGACAACTATTAAATACGAAAAAAAAGCAAGGAGATACATCAAAATATGAATGATAAGATTGGCTCTAGGAGTTATAATAACAACTTATTTTTCTTTAGGCTTTCCTTCCTTTTCTAAACTGTCTATAATAAACATGTACTTTTATAGTAAAATAATACTTGTGAAACTTGCAAAAGAACTATGTATCCAACATGGCTTGCCTACACTACCTTTAGGCTTCTGCTCAATGGCACTCGAGCAGAGACAGAGGCCTTCCCTGACCATTCTATCTGAAATATGAACTAGCACCACTTCCCAAAGACTCATTTGTGTCCTCTTAACACTGCCTTTTTTTTTCCCCCACTGCATTTTAAACACCTAACACCTCCCCAGCTCTGTTCCCACTTCTCACCAGTCAGGCCAGAGGGAAGGCTCTACAAAAGGCAAGGTTTTGTTTGACTTACTACTAAATCCCATGTTCCTGGGGAGAATGCCTGACAAATGTATATGTTCAAAATATACTTACTGAGGGGGCCGGCCGAGTGGCTCAGTTGGTTAAGAGTTGGCTTAGAACGCGAGCTCTGATCAACAGGGTCGCCGGTTCTATTCCCACATAGGAAAGTGATGCTGCGCCCAAGCTGAACTGTCGCTGAGCTGCCAACAGGTAGCAGGATGGCTCAGCTGGTGTAACAAGATTGCCTGTTCGATGGTGGGCTATGCCCACCTGCAACTTAAGACTGAACTTGGCACCCTGAGCTAAGCTGCTGCCTGGATTGCTCAGTGGATACAGCATGTGCTCTTAACAAGGCTGCTGTTTCGACTCCCGCATGGGATGGTGGCTATGCCCACCTGCAACTAAGATTGAACACAGCACCTTGAGCTTAGAGGGCATGAGCTGCCGATAGGCAGCCAGATCGCGACTGGCGCCCTCCACAACGAAAACTGAAGAACAACAACTTGGTTGGTCCCCTTCCCCAATTAAAAAAAAAAAATACATATATATACTTGCTGACATGATTAGTTTTGTGAAATTAGAGAGCCACTGCATTAGACACTAATGAAAGCAATTTGTATCCCTGTGTTTTTTAAGAGGAACAAAGCTGTGTGCTTAAAAAAACCTGACCAGGTTACACAATAAGCACAAGTAGGCGCTCAAGAGGTAGTTGTTGATTGCATGCTGTGCTTGTATGAGAAATGGATATGGGGGTCCAGTCTGTATTTCCTGTCTGCACTTAGGACGAATACATTTCTTTTTTTTTTTTTTGAGGGGAGTGTCACTGGCCCTCATATGTGGGACCTGAACCTGGGCCGCTGGCTTCCCAAGCCAGCACTTAAGCACCATGCCACTCAGCCGGCCCTTTGAGCACATTTTTTTTTTAAAGATTTTTTTTTTTAATTGGGGAATTGGGAGAGAGGAACAGCGTTGGGGAATCGGGGAAGGGGAACAGACAAGTTGCTGTCTTTTTGTTCTTCAGTCTAGTTGCATAGGACGTTGCTTCACTGGCCCTTGTTAGTATCGTCATTGCCCTCGTCCCGGATGAGGCAGATCGATCGCCGGCCTCTGGATGGCCGCTCACCGCGGCTATTGGCAGCTCATGCTGGCTGCAGGCCACTCACTGTAGCCTATGACAGCTCACTGCAGCAGGGGCTGCAGACTACACCATCGCCGGGGCTCACACAGCCCGGCTCCAGGTGGAGCTGTTGTTAGCTGTAGAGGGCAGTGTCACTGGCCCTCATATGAGGGATCCGAATCGGGGCTGTTGGCATCCCAAAACCAGCTCTTAACCAGTGCGCCACTCGGCCGTTCCTTGAGCACATTTTTTTTTTTTTTTTGGAGGGCAGTGTCACTGGCCCTCATATGTGGGACCTGAACTGGGGCCGCTGGCTTCCCAAGCCAACGCTTAACCACCGCGCCACTCGGCTGGCCCGGGCATATTTTTAACAGCAGAACATTGCAGTCAGAGAAATAATGATTACATGGCTAGACCTTTTTTTTTTCTAGTTTATTTTCTATTAAGCTACACACAGAAATCTTCAGTAAAGACTGAAAATATATATTGGTCTCAAATATTCTTCAACATTACAGTCATTAAGCATGTATTTTACATTCTTTAAAAACTGTTTGTTAACAACAAAGAAAAGGGTCATCAGGGCCGGCCAAATGGCGCATTGGTTAAGAGCTGGTTTTGGGATGCCAGCGGCCCAGTTTCAAATCCCACATATGAGGGCCAGTGACACTGCCCTCTATGGTTGGGAATGGCTCCACCTGGAGCTGGGCAGTGAGCCCCGGCGACGGTGTAGGCTGCAGCCCCTGCTGCAGTGGGCTGCCATAGACTACAGTGAGTGGCTGGCAGCCTGCGTGAGCTGCCAATAGCCGCGGTGAGTGACCATTCAGAGGCTGGCGACCTATCTGCCTCATCTGGGAAGAGCACAATGACAATACCAACAGGGGCCAGTAAAGCAACATCCTCCGCAACTAGACGGAAGAACAAAAAGACAGCAACTTGTCTGTTCCCCTTCCCTGATTCCCCAATGCTGTTCCCCCAATTCCCCAATAAAATGTTTTAAAAAAAAAGAAAAAAAAAGAAAAGAAAAGGGTCATCATTTGTTTTCAGATATCAGGTATGTAAAACCGATATAGTAGCTTAGAATTCTGGATTTTTCAAAACTATTATTTATAAGACCATAAAAAGCATGACAGACTAAAAAAATTAACTTGTTGAATGAACAGAAGAGGAAGTAATTACCTCTCTTGGAGGACTGGAGGAAGAATGACAAGGAAGGCTTCATGAAAGAAATGATTCCTGAGCACTGGTCATTCTAAAACTGAATTGTGTATAGAATGAACGGCAGAGGGACCAGAAAATAAGGTAAAGACATGGAGTTGATAAAAGATACTATGTTGTCTCAGGAGAACTGTATGCGCTGTGGTAAACAGCTTGACAACAGTCTACTCAAGACACTGTCCTAATTGTCACTACTGATTTTTATATTCATTTCCAGATAATTTCTGGATCCATGGTACCAACTTGGACAAATGGGTCAATCCAGAAATATCTTGTCCACTTTTGTGTGAACTCAAAACTCATTCAGAAGGTTCCTTGGACCACTTCAAAAGGCAAATGAATTTGCCTTGTTGATCCATGGTGCAAACGATTACAGCTGAGGCAGATAACGACGGCCAACACTGCTGAGAAAGTTTCTTTGGGTAATTACGGCATTCAAAGGTGTCCCGGAGGGTGATGGTTAAAAGAGCGCAGAGGATGGAGCTCTAGGCTCTTGTTCCCGGCAGGAAACAGTATGTAAACAAATATAGGCTGACTGAAATGCCTTTGTGGGAACTCCAGAAAAGAGTCAAAGCTCCGCAGCAACCTGATTCAGAAAAAGCCACTCAAACTAGGAAATTCTGTGCGTAGAAGTGCTCACACTTCTACGACCCCTTCCCCAGTGTGGCTGGGATAAAGCAGTACAATTCTCACTTCCCTCCCTCAGGATGGTGGGAAGAGTAGAATGTATAAAATGTTCTGGCCTCTCCATTGCTGCTTGAGGGAGTAGTTTCTGTATTGCCTAACCTGGAGCTCAAGCAGGAATGGTAGCATATTTGGAAGGCATGAAAGGAAGTAGTAGGTGCTATAGCATCTGAAAACCATAGGGTGACTGCAGAGTCATGTGGACATCTGGGGGCAAGAGGTTATGGGCAGGGGAATACAATAAAACATCTAAGGGTTCTAGAAGAAGCAGGTATGAAACACTTAGGGAAATTAAAACTAAATATACACAGGGGATGGGAAAAAAGAGCAGGTACAATTCCAAGGAACACAAATAACCAGAAAAGGCCTGAAAAGATCTATAGCCTTCATGCTGGGCTCATTAATGAAGGTCTTTCACCATACAGAGTCAGTGCAAAGACAAGGAGAGAGAGTTGTTTTGTCAAATGCCCAATTTTCAAAAAAAGATCACAAAGCACACAAAGAAATTAAGAAACATGCTCATTCAAAGGAATAAAATAAATCTCCAGAAACCAACTATAAAGAAACACATGTCAGCTTCAGAAGCCAGCGGCCCCTGTTCAGTTCCACATGTGAGGGCCAGTGACACTGCCCTCAAAAAAAAAAAAAAAAGAAGAAGAAGAACACATGCCTCAGAGTTACTAGACAGATTTTAAAGCAATTGTCTTAAAAGTGCTCAAGGAGCTAAAGAAAATATAGGCAAAAAAACTAAAGGAAATCAAGAAAATGATATATGAACAAATATCAACAGAGATAATTACAAGAGAAGGAACCAAGGGGCTGGCTAAGTTGGTTAAAAACGCGAGCTCTGAGCAACTGGGGTCACCTATTCGATTGCCACATGGGCCAGTGACGTGCGCCCGAACTGAGCTGCCCAACAGGTGGCAGGATGGCTCAGCTGGTGAGAGCACATGCTCCTAACAAGATTGCTGATTCGACTCCTGCATGGGATGGTGGGCTACGCCTACCCGCAACTAAGTTTGAACACGGCACCTTGAGCTGAGCTACCCAGAACTGCTGACCGGTGGCTGCATGCTTCAGTGGTTAGAACATGCATTTTTTAGCAACAAGGTTTCCGGTTCAACTCCTTCATGGGATGGTGGGCTATGGCCATCCACAACTAAGACTAAACACAGCACCTTGAGCTGAGTGGCCGCGAACTGCTGACCAGTGGCCAGATGGCGAATGCACTTGGAGCTGAGCTGGCTGCGCCCTCCACAACGAAGACTGAAAGACAACAACTTGGCTGTTTCCCCTCCGCCAATTCCCTGACACTGTTCCCCTCCCCCAATTTCCCAAAATCTTAAAAAAATAAAAATAAATAAGGCAGAGGGGTGACCAGTTAACTCAGTTGGTTAGGGTGCGGTGCTGATAATACCAAGGTTGCTGGTTCAATCCCCACATGGACCGTTGTGAGCTGTGCCCTCCCTAAAAGAGTCAACTATGCCATTGTAGCATGAAAGCAATGTGTAACCAATGACCATGGCTGTTCTCCAATAAAATTAAAAACAAAAAAAAAAAAGGGAGAAATTAAGATCTTCATATGAAAGTTCATTATCACTAGACTTGCCCTATAAGAAATGCTAAATGACATAACTTAGGCATATTCCTACAGTAACAGCAAAGAAAATATAGAATATACACAAGAGAGAGGCCGGCCGATGGGCGCGGTGGTTAAGTGCTGGCTTGGGAAGTCAGTGGCCCCGGTTTGGGCCCCACATATAAGGGCCAGTAACACTGCCCTCCAAAAAAAAAAAAAACAAAAAAAAAAGAAGAAGAAGAAGAATATACACAAGAGAAAGGAATCAAAATGTACAATTAGAAAAACAACTATGGGCCGGCCAAGTGGCATGTTGGTTAGGAGCAGGCTTGAGACACCAGCTCTGAGCAGCAGGGCTCTGGTTCAGATTCCACATATGAGGACCAGTGACAGTGGACTCTACAGCTAAGATGGTGAACAACAGCTCCACCTGGTTGCCTCTATAGCTAAGATGGCCGGCAATGGTGTAGGCTGCAGCCCCTGCTGCAGTGGGCTGCCATAGGCTGCAGTGAGCGGCTGGCAGCCAGCGTGAGCTGCCAATAGCCGCGGTGAGTGACGATCCAGAGGCCGGTGACCCATCTGCCTCATCCGGGAAGAGCACAATGACGATACTAACATGGGACAGTGAAGCAACATCCTCTACAACTAGACTGAAGAACAAAAGGACAACAAATTGTCTGGTCCCCTTCCCCAATTCCCCAACGCTGTTCCCTCCCCCAATTCCCCAATAAAATCTTTAAAAAAAAAATCAACTAAACACAAAGGAAGGCAGCAAGGAAAACAAGGGACAAAAAAACTGTAGGACATACACAAAACAAATGGCTATAGTAAGCCCTTAACTATCAGTAATTACTTATAGTAAATTCGTAATTATTAATGTAAATGTATTAAACTGTCCAATTAGAAGACATATGCTGGCCGGCCGAGTGGCGCGGTGGTTAAGCGCTGGCTTGGGAAGCCAGCGCCTCCGGTTCGGTCCCACATATGAGGGCCAGTGACACTGCCCTCAAAAAAAAAAAATAAATAAAATAAAATAAAATAAAATAAAATAAAATACAATAAAATAAAATAAGACATATGCTGGCAGAATGGATTAAAAAGAAAAATAAAACCCAATTGATGATGTCTGTAAAACATTCATCCTATATCTAAGAACATACACAGATTTAAGGTGAAAGGACAGAAAAATACATCCCACGCAAACAATAACCAAGAAAAGTTTCGGTAACTATAATAACATAAGACAAAATAGACTAACTATATCAAAAATAGTTATAAAAGAAAAACATTATATAATGATAAAAGGGTAAATCCAAGTAAATTATAAAACAATACCACTTACAATAACATTTAGTCAAAAGGTGAAAGACTTAATACACTGAAAACTATGACACAGGGCCGGCCAAGTGGCACGGTGGTTAAGCGCTGGTCTTGGAAGGCCAGTGGCCCCAGTTCAGGTCCCACATGTGTGGGCCAGTGACACTGGCCTCAAAAAAAAAACAACAAAAAACAAAACAAAACAAAAAACTACGACACTGCTGAAATAAATTGAAGACCTAAATAAATGGAAGAAATCTTGTGTTCATGGATTGAGAGATTCAATCAACATTAACCCTTTTGCAGTGACAGTAGGATATATCCGAATGAATATATCTGAAATTTTTATACATAAAAATGTCATTTATATACAAAGCAGCTCAAATTGTTATTATTAAATACATACACTAGTCAAAATATCAGCTTTTCATGGATTTCTGACACGTATTTTGGAAAAAAAAAAAAACCAACATAAAAAAAACAAACTTGAAATCAATTAACGCAGCAAAAAGAGTTAAGATGCCAATATGACCCTAACAATTGCCAGATTAAATGCAATCCTTATACAATTCCACTGGCCTTTAATGCAGAAATGGAAAAGCTGACCTTTAAATTCTTAGGAGGCCTGAATAGCCAATATTAAAATAGTACAAAGTTAGGGGCCGGCCGAGTGGCGCATTGGTTAAGCGCTGGTTTTGGGATGCCAGCGGCCCCGGTTCGGATCCCACATGAGGGCCAGTGACAATGCCCTCTACACCTAACAACAGCTCCACCTGGAGCTGGGCTGTGGGAGCCCCGGTGATGGTGTGGGCTGCAGCCCCTGCTGCAGTGGGCTGCCGTGGGCTACAGTGAGTGGCCCGCAGCCAGCGGGAGCGGCTGGCAGCCAAGTGTGAGCTGCCAATAGCCGCAGTGAGCGACATCCAGAGGCCAGCGACCGATCTGCCTCATCCGGGAAGAGCGTAATGACATACCAACAGTGAAGCAACATCCTCCGCAACTAAACTGAAGAACAAAAAGACAGCAACTTGTCTGTTCCCCTTCCCTGATTCCCCAACGCTGTTCCCCTCTGCCAATTCCCCAATAAAATCTTTAAAAAAAAAAAAAAAAAAAAATAGTACAAAGTTAGAGAACTCCCATGTCACCATTTCAAAACATACTACAAAGCTATAGTAATCAAAAACATTGTGGTACTGGCATGTAGCCCAATGGAATAGAATTCAAAGTCCAGAAATAAACTCATACATCTATGGTGAATTAATTTTAGATATGGTCTTCCCATTCAATGGGAGAAAGAATGGTCTTTTCAACAATTGGTACTGGGACAAATGTCTACATTCAAGAGCATGAAAATGAACCTTTGCCTGACACCACAGACAAAAATTAACTAAAAATTGATCAACAACCTAAATATAAGTGCTAAAACTACACAACTCTCAGAAGAAAACATAGGGGTAAATTTTCACAGCCTTGGAAATGGCAATGAATTCTTAGATATGACACAAAAAGTATAAGCAAAATTTTAAAAAATCGGATTTTATAAAAATTAAAAACTTTTGTGTACCAAAAGTACATTTCAGAATGAAAAGGCAACCCAGAGTAGGATAAAATATTTGGAAATCAGGTATCTTTTAAGGGACTTGTACCTATGATTTATACGGAAGCCTTACAATTCAACAACAAAAGACAAACAACCCAATTAAAAAGTGGACAAAGGACTTAAACAGACATTTCTCCAAAGATATACAAGTGGCCAACAAGCAGATGAAAAGATGCACAACATAAGTACTCACTAGAGAAATAGAAATCAAAACCACAGTAAGATACCCCTTCATAGCCGCTAGGATTGGTATAGTCATTTTTAAAAAAAATGGAAAATAAGTATTGGTGAGTAACTGTAGATACTGGAACCCTTGTACATGCTGGTGGTACTGTAAAATGGGTTAGCTGCTATGGAAAAACTTTGGCAGTTCCTCAAAAAGTTAAACACAGAATTACAGTATGACCCCGCATTCCCATGCTTATACATCCAAAGAAATGAAAACAAGTACTAAATATTCATGTACTCATATGCATGTTCATATTGGTACTACTCATAACAGTCAAAAAGTGTAAATATGGGCCGGCCGAGTGGCGCAGTGGTTAAGTGCTGGCTTAGGAAGCCAGCAGCCCTGGTTCGGGTCCCACATATGAGGGCCAGTGACACTGTCCTCAAAAAATAAAAATAAAAGTGTAAACAATACAAATGTCCATCAATGGATGAAATGATAAACTGTGGCATATATACACAGTGGACTATTACTGAGCTATAAAAAGGAATGAAATACTGATACATGTCAACAAAATGGATGAACCTCAAAAACATTGTGCTAAGTAAAGGAAGCCAGACATAAAAGTTCATCTCTGCCTGACTGCATAATAGGTAAATCCAGAGAGGCCAAAAGCCAACTGTTGGTTTCCAGGGGCTGGGGTAAGGGGGTGCTAGGGAGGGATTACTTAATGGGTACATGGTTTTCTCTTGAGGTGATGATGAAATGTTATGTAACAGAGAGGTGGTGGTTGTACATGGTGCATATACTAAATGCTACTAAATTGTATTTTAAAATGGTTAACTTTATGAGTATCGCCTCAATAGTAAGAAATTTTTAAAAATACAACTTTAAAGAGATTTACTATACCTTGTCTTTCTTCCCTTTTTTCGTCTTCTCAGGTGGTGGCACTTTGGGAGCTGGCGGAGGAGGGGGGGGAGGAGGAGGAGGAGGAGGTGGTGGTGGCGGTTCCACAACAGCAGTGGCAGCGGGAACAGCACCTCGGGCTGGGACTGGCTGCAAAGTAGGAGCAGTCACTGTCATTGGGACAGAACACTCAGCATAGCTCATAATCGCAGGGGCTGATGCCAGGCTGAGGTAACTGGACTGCAGGCTCATTGCTCTGGCCTGGTGACCCATTCCTGTTGCTGGATGGCTAACCGATAGTGCCTGATGTCCAATCCCTGCAGACTGCTGAGCAGTCCCTGTTGTCTGGTGACCTAATACAGAAAACATAAAAAGAAACTTGAATGCAAAGCCATAGACAAAGAAGGAAAAAGCAACTGAGGAATTTGTAGATCACCTACAAAACAATTCCAATACACCTTTCCTCGAAAAATACAGGCATTTTTTCTGGTAGCAAAATATTAATTTCTGAATACTTTAGCACTAAGGCACTTAAACATCAAAATCACTAATGTTATGTAAATCTGGAAGGATGTGTGCCAAACTGTTAATAGTAACTGAGTTTCTGAGTAACTGAAATCATATAAATAGCTGTGCAATGAAAAGCATTTGACATTAATTCAGGATATCTAATTCTGCAAAAAAGATAACACATTGCAGAAAACACATTTCCATCACAATGCTTACCTGCAGCTATAGATGACTGGCTGTAGAGGACGGGCGAACTACCAATGGTGGCTGATCTCTGAACTACTGCAGTACTCATTTCTGTAGCTTTTCTCTTTATCACTTTAGTGGAAGGAGAACTAGAGGTGGCAGAATCAACTGAACTCTGAAACACAAAGATTCTAGTTAGTGGCTAAAGATCCTGGTTAAACATCCTCTTCTAAAATAAAACATGATGTCCATCATGTCCCAGTCCCCCTAAACTCTTCATAATGCCAAATGATGTTTCTCACCTGGCTAGTTACAACCGTGGTTGGTACAGAAGGTTTCAATGGAGTATCCTCCTCTGTTCCTGGGGCAGGAGGCTCCTCACTTCCCTCATCCTCCATCTCTACCTCTTGGATCTCACCATCCTCTACAGGAGGAGGGGGAGGGGGAGGGGGAGGAGGGGAATCTGGAGGTGGAGGTGGGGGCGGTGGCATTTCCAAAGGTAATGGAGGTTGAAGCACAGGCACATTTGACTGAAGGAGGGTCCAGAATGGAGTAAGTGGCATGAGTGATGAAGAAGAAACTTGGCCAGAAAAGGACTCTTTACAAAGAGAACCTATGAAAACAAACAGCAGTCAGGGAAATGGCAAGGTATTTAAAATTCCATGGCTTATATTTACAGAAATGTTCAGTTGACTGGTGAGATAAAATCTGACCCACAGATCTATTCTACACACTGAAGTATTAAACAACTCAGTTAAAAAATGGTTTCCATGGAAAGATAAACTTATGAACCTCATAGTTAGCACCTCACCCCAGTTATGAAATACTAGTCTTGCTCTCTGGGTCCAGATTTATGAATGAGTAAATGAAGCAGCACATCACATCAAACCAATGAGAAATTCAGTTATCTGAACCTACATTCAATTTCAACATATACAAGTAGAAGGCCACCCCCTGAGGTCTTTTTACTTTCAAAAGTGACGACGGGAGTGAATGATGTGCATTTGCAATACACTATGTACTTTATTTTTTGGTGAGCTAGATAATTGCTGACCCAGAAGTACCCATTCAAAACACTCACACAAATTGTTTTAATTAATTGGATTACTAAATTTTACAAATCACTTGCAGATGCGACTGTCAATCTTATTCCTTCACCTTTGTGTGAATTACATTCATTTGCTAAATCACAACAACACAAATTAGAGAGGGTAATTTTTTATTTCTGTGATGAGAAACGGGAAATTGAGGAGAACCAAATCTTCAAGGTAAATGATAACAAAACCACACAAAAAAGAGGTATTTGAAAATGCAGAGGATTTGAAATTGCTGTTGAAATATGAGTTAAGAAATTACAACTTAAAAGCTGCAGGATCAGCTTTCCTCTAATTTTGCAAAAGCCTGTTAAGTACTGTCCTTTTTCTGCTGGGAAAAGCTTTAAGGATTAGAGAAAATAGGAGGATATACTTACTTGTAGCCTTCCCCATCCCTCCTTATCGTCAATAGGGAAGTTTCACAATATATGGGACTATTAGATATATATCCCAGGAATGCTGAAGGGGATTTTCTCCCTAAAAACCACAGAATTTAGGAGTAGAAGAGACATGAGAAATCATCTATTCAACCCTCTCGTTTTAAAGGTAATGAAACCGAGGAGGGAAATAACTTGCCCAAGATCATACAGCTCTTAGTGGCCACGTATGACTCCTAGTCTAATGCTATTTTACCAAGATGTCCTGGTGAACTATCAGGAGTCCAAGAGCTTTAGAAATCTCAGTCAAATATATCTCACTTCTCATGGAGTAGAGCTCCAGATGCAGTCACCTGTTAAATTTCATGGTCAAAAGCAGTGGATCGCATAAGGGCTATATTATAACAGTCTCTGGGACAAGGATAAGGCCTTTTACCTCCCTTTGCTCAAAATATGCCACATTGGCCTTCAACAAAGTATCACCGAAGTGACCATGAACCATTTGACTTAGAACAGCTTCAATTTTCATGGAACAGCTAAATGATACGTTATGTAAGAGACTTTAAGAACATGATTCACATGCTTACTGTAATTATTTTGAGTTGTTTACTACCAAGGAAAAGAACACTGAAAATATTCACCAGAAAACAGGAATGCAGTTTTCTAGTAAAGATTTCAAATGTGTCATTAAACTTCTTTCTGTCGTTGGTCATATCTAATATACGTTTATAAGACTAACTTTTACACAAATAATGTCTGGGTATGGACAACAGTCTATTACATTACATAATGGTGTATCAAGATTACATCAGAACTAAGGTAACAAACACCAGAGATTAATATCTTATTATACTTCCTTCTACTAAACAAACCACAACATAGTCTAGGTAAATTGTCAGACTGTATGTATCAGTAGATTTCTCATCTAGGAGCATAATGAAATATCAATACAATTATGATGGTGACATGCTGCTATGCAAAGGTACTCAAAAAAACACACAGTAGGTTCAAGATTAATAATGTGGTTTACAACCTCCAGCAAAACTAGTCTGAACTCAACTTGAGGTAAATGAGATAAACTACACTTGGTAAATTTGGCAGCAAACAAGGAGCACCTTTTGAGTTAATATGTGAATCCCAAACTACATTTACTCAAAACATAAAAGCTGTGTCTTAACATTCATAATTATTTCCTTCAGCTTAAATATGAAGAACTTCAAGAAATCCTAGTTTGAATATCCAAGGATGTCATACTTCATGATGTTTTTCTTCATTTCTAACTTTAACCCAGTTGGTATATTTTGCCCTTTAAGAGAACATTTAGGGCTGGCCGAGTGGCGCGGTAGTTGGGAGCTGGCTTGGGACGCCAGCGGCCTCGGTTCGGATCCCACATGTGAGGGCCAGTGACACTGCCCTCAAAAAAAGAAAAAAAAAGGTGTGTACAGCTTTTATTATGTGCTGATAGATTTTAAAACTACAAGGTTAAAGACAGAATAGTGTGGGGATACAAATTTTGCATATCTTTTCAATGCATCTTTATTTCTATATATAGACAGGCTTCATTGTTTTCCTGTATTCCCCCATAAAAGAAAATTTTGCTTAGTATTTTGGGCCAAGAGGCCAGTTTAGCAATTTAAAGCAAGAAGTTATTAAATAATAATAGGTTTCATAGATCTTTTTTTTTAAAGCAGCTAAATTTAATCTAAGTGATACAAGCCCAGTAAGACAGACATACTGGGTATCTTGAAATATCGCTCATCTTTAGAGATAGGTTGAATTCAAACACTGAAAAATGAACAAGGATTAAAATTGAACAGAACTCAGGAACTTCCTTGCTCCTCAGTGTAGTAATTTGTTTTCTTACAAGATGATTTTAACCATTGCTAGGCTGACAAACAGCATATATTACATAAACTTTCTTAATAGGTTCAAAATAGTGATTGGTATTGCTCTTTAATCCCAAAGACCTAAGTACAAATTTGGATTTTATTTAGACAAAGTTTATCATGTGGTCTTAATGGCTCTCAATAAAGAGGCTGAAGAATATATGCTGGTTTATCAGTGGCTTTTTCCTACAGCATAATTAGTTGTTTTAATCAGATAGGGATGTCTCAAAGGCCTTCCCTTTAACAGGCAGTACCAATTCTGTGTGTCATTAACAAAGAGAAAATAACTTCATGCTTAATTCGAAGGTGATCACAGAACACTTAATTCTAGAATATTCAGCTTTGGAACATACAAGAAAGGGACATTAGACAGTGGCCAAGAGTGTAGTCACCTACCCAGAACCACCATCAAGCCTTTTTAATTCATTAACTACTAAAGAGCAAACAATAAAACCAACTATTAGACATGTCTATCATTGCTACCAAAAGAAAGTAACCAAAATAAAATATCTTTTTGAAAATGCTAAAATACCTTGTGATCTGAGAAAATATATTTTTAAATATGAAGTACAATAAAACCACCCTTTTGCTATGTTTTAAAATTATCAAGGCAGTCATATGTGGCGTTTTATGTAGAGTGATCTGATAACAATTTCTAGGTTATTTAAGAAGTTAAAATCATACCAAGTTTCACTTGGTACATTATCAGACCTTTTCTACTGGAATCAGTGAGCCAGGAAGAGTACATACCATCATTTTTGATGAGCAGAGGACAAAAGAATTCAGCTCTTTACTCATCTTACCACAAATTCGATGTCTTTTTTTATCTTCAAACGTTTATTACTTTAGAAACCACTGTGTAGACTCTTGACTTCTAAAATAATGTGCCATTATTTTAACAAATAGTTTCCAGTTTTCTAGATAAAAGTTGCTAATCACATAGTTTTAACTATGCTTCATTATTCACTTATTTTTGTCATGCCAAGATGGACTTGGAAATTTATCTTGTTCCATAATGTGGAAATGAAGTCATGGCTCTTAGAAGAGCTATCAGATTCTGAGAGCAACTGAGGAGCTATGAAAGCGCCCCCCCCCGCAATGTACAGCAGGACCTCGAATAACGATGTTATAACGTTGAGATGCCATAACAACTTAACTCTTGTTTAAATGAATTAGCCTATGGTAAAACTGGTTTTGTTATATATTGTTTCGCTTAAAACCTACTGAAGATGTTAAGTGAGTATATAACTAAACTTGAAGGCCTCCAGTACTTTAAGTGAGTTGAGCCATTCTGATCATTTTATACAAGAATATCATTGGCTATTTCCAATGATCTATTATTTTGCTACTCTGAAACAAGTATGGTACTAGTTCCACAGCATTTATTCAGATCATTTTGATTTGTAGTAACCATATTTCTTATAAGTTGAAAAATAAGGTTGCAATGCCAACACACTACGAGTTCTATAGAAGGGTGGAACAAATGTCCTATTATCGCTCCACACAGATAATCACAATTCAACTATCTGGTTCCTTGGCATTAATTAGCATTCCTGTTATTGGAAATTCACAGCTTTGTCTGTGACATGACACAGAGGTTATATAGGACAATCTTTTAAAAATCAAACTATATTGGCTCATCATTTCATTTTTTTAGCAGAGTCTGATTTATCAACAATATGCTGATTTCTAACAAGTCACTGCCTTAGTTTTCTTCGGTTTAGCTACTGCATTCTTTTTTTAGGTGAAGCCACTGTTTTTTAACTAGAAATTTAGGTTAGGATTTATTTTCTTCTTTTGATATTTATTTATACAAGTCTTTTTTCTCTAAAATCATTTGTCTGCAATTAGTACAGGGTAAACTGTCCCACCTGTGGAATTCTCAGAGGATTCTGTAGAATTTGAATCAGCTCCAGTTTTGTCTTTCAAGGTCTGTTTAGGAAGAGTCTCGTCTCTGGTTTCTTGTGCTTGGCTTTCTTCCTCCTCCTCACCATCTGGGAACTCCCACTGAGATTCTCCCGAATGTTCGTTTACATAGAAATATCGTCTATGATCCCTAAATTACAAGAAAGAAAACACATGTTTTAAGACCCATTCTCCTACTAAGACACTTCCATTTGGTCCTGTCCCAGAACAGCAGTCTGCTCTCACAGGGACGAACCTCTCCTTAATGGACTGCTATTCACAAAGGCAACAAAGAGCTTTGACACTTGAGGATGGAGAACCAAGGACAATTCAAAGCTATTTGCACTGCCAGCAGCTCTGTGAATACAGCCCTGAGCCCTCTCACTCCAACAGATGACTTAGAAAACACCTCTCATATCCTTTCTTTCTTTTTTTTTTGGCCAATGCTTAACAGGGTTTAAAGTTTCGTTAATGGAGAGACTCCATTTCCTAGAACACTAATTTCCCTTCCAAAGAAGAGAACAACGAAGTTTGCGAAAGGTGACTCTTCCCCTCTTGGACGGTGGAATTCACATTTCATATTCTCGATATCAAACACAGTGAAAGCTAAAGAGAGGGAGAGGATCTGGGAGCTGAAAAATAAAAGAGCAAAGATTTCAAATAACGAAAAAAAAATCAAGAAAAGCCAAATATAAAAAGAAATGTTTTCATCTGACCTGCTGGCAGAGGATAGTAATCTTGTTCTTCATTCACATCTTCAGCCACGAAGCTTTCCTTAACTTCACCGAGGTTAATCAGGAGTAGTTGCTTCCAGAGGTCCTGTAAAGCGCACAGAGCTCTCGCATGCGCTTAACCCCCAAGCCCGCCCTACTCCGTGCAACAACACTCTGGAGAGTAAAAACCAGCTTTGTCCAATCTTGGGAAAAAATCCGTTACATGGAACACTTTAAACACTGTTTTTTGTTTCTCCAACGCGTGGCTGGCCCAGACTCTGTAAGGGCTTGCGGTGCTTTGCCTGCCCGGCACCGCTAACTGCAGCTGCTCTCAGTCTCCAGACAGGCTGTCATGTTGTCAGGTGATGGTGATCACAAATCATGTTTGAGATGTCAAAGGTGAAAGGTGAAAAGGGGAGAAGAGTGCGTACCTGTCCCAGTGGCAGGACCAGCCTTTAGGAGTGGCGTTTATTTCATACTGTTTTAGTTGTTCTGCTGCATCCTGAAGTTTTCGTTTAAGGTAGTTTCCATTAAGAGCCCCTTCTCGCCAGTCTGCAATCCGAGTCTAGGATTAACAAACAGCAGTGCGTTTTAGACTTTTTATTATGTCAGGAGGCAGAGGTAAGAGAGACATGAGTCTTCCAGTTCATGACTGGATTGCTGTACCCTGCCAAGAGTAGAGCAATGAGGAAAGGAAGTCCCATCTTAACTACATAAAAAAATCTTGTTTGCTCTGCAGAGGTCTAAAAAATAAGTCTGGACACCAGTACATTTTTACATTGCCAACTCTCCAATATCTGTGAAAATGAGTTGCAGTTTTGTTATTCCCGTTAGACTATATTAAGATTGGTTCCCCAGTAATTTTACCTTCGATTTGGGTAGATAACTCAAAATTAAAGGTTCAGTTCTGAGGAGACTCAGACAGCTTCCTACAGGCGTTTCTCACCTAATTCTACCCTGCTACTTAGTATAGGATGCTATACTATCCTTACAAATAGGACTCAGAACTTTTTAAATATATTTCTAAGGCTTTAATATTTATAAAGTGCTTTCAACATTATATGGTCTCATCTGATTTATGAATAGAATTTTATTAGAAAACAATCTGTATTAAAATATATGCCTACAACTTGTACACCTGAAATTTATATAATGCTATTAACCAATGTTATCACAATAAATTTAATTAGATATAGATATACATGCCTATTGAAGGTGGTAAGTAAAAGTATCATCATTATACACAAACTCAGTATTTATCTTAATAATTATATTTTGCTTTGGCTAATACATAGTTTTATTTCCTGGGTTGGTACTTCAAATGTGCATCAAGGTTCAACATTTAAATTTAGGATTAAGGCGGCCGGTTAGCTCAGGTGGTTAGAGCACAGCGCTCATAATACCAAGGTTGCCAGTTCGATTCCCACACAGGCCACTGAGATACGCCCTCCACAACTAGATTGAAACAACTACTTGACTTGGAGCTGATGGGTCCTGGAAAAACATACTGTTCCCCAGTTAAAAAAAAACAATTAAAATTAAAAAATTTAGGATTAAAACATAAACAAGACAGAGTCCACATACATATAGCATTTCATTCAAACACTGTTTATACCAAAAATGGCTAAATTACCTCAGTCTGTAAGAGCAGCACATGAAAGTTGGAGATGGACTGTCTATTAATGCCTAAAAATTCTAATTTACTCATCAGGGTATTTGCCAGTTCTCCAATCTGAAACTGTAATGCAGGCAAGAAAAAACGTTAAAATAGAATCAGAAATATTTTCTGTATTATATAAAATCTTTCATTTATTGTTTATAGATACTAAAAAATGGGTCTGCCTATAAATCATACATACAGCCTTTCTCAAATAGCTGCATCCAAATAGTTATGTAGAAGATAAAATTCTAGTCTATAGTAAACTAATTCACATAACCAAGTGATACGACAAAAGGTTTAGAAAATTAAATGCATATCTACTCTCACACAAGATGGAATAACAGTTGAAAATAGATCTTAAAAGATATGAGGTATGAGCCGGCCAAGTGGCACGGTGGTTAAGCGCTGGCTTCGGAAGCCAGCAGCCCTGATTCTGGTCCCACATATGAGGGCCAGTAAAACTGCCCTCAACAAACAAACGAACAAACAAACAAACAAACAAACAAACAAACAAACAAACAAAACCAACAACAACAACAAAAAAAAGGGGCCGGCCGAGTGGCACGGTGGTTAAGAGCTGGCATGGGACACCAGCGGCCTCGGACTGGATCCCACATATGAGGGCCAGTGACACTGCCCTCTTAAAAAAAAAAAAAAAAAAAAAATACGGTGAACAATTAAAAAAAAAAATTATTACAGTAAAAGACACATTGCCATTAATCCCCCTCGAAATACTCCCTCTTGCTTCAAATACACTTATTCCATTATTCTTGCCACTTTCTGAAGCAGTTCTGGAAGTCCTCTTTCATGAGTTTTTAGTTGCATTGTCGTGGCTGCCTTGATGTCTTGAATGGATTCAAAATGTTTACCTTTCAATGGTCATTTTGACTTTGGGGGAAGAGCCAGAAGTTTCACAGTGCCAAATCCAGTGAATAAGGTGGTTGAGGACACACAGTAGTATTTTTAACAAAAACTGCCATACCAGAAGCGATGTGTGACACGGAGCTTTTCCACTGTGATCAAAAACTACAGTGAATGTTGCTGCTGAGTGCCATCCAATGGAAAGGCAGGGATCTTCACCACGGGAAGCAGCATGTCCAACCTTAGTAACTGTGTGTGACAAGTTTCAGCTTGTTCGGTGCAGTCAAGTGTGAGTTACAGTTCAAAGGTGTGTTTTTAAAGTGTGCCATAAATCATCCTCCATCATGAAAATGCTCTGTGTCACACATCACTTCTGGTATACAATTATGACCATTTCGGTCAAGTAAAAAGAGTGTATCCTCATCCACCTTATTCACCAGATCTGGTACCATGCGACTTCTGGCTCTTCCCAAAATCAAAATGATTCAGGACATCGAGGCAGCCACGACAATGCAACTTAACCCTGAAGCTTTATTTTTGTTTTAGAGGGCAGTGTCACTGGCTCTCACATGTGGGATCCAAACCAGGGCCGCTGGCGTCCCAAGCCAGCTCTTAACCACTGCACCATTCAGCCAGCCCGACAATGCAACTTAAGCCACTCATGAAAGCGGACTTTCAGAACTGCTTCAGAAAGTGACAAGAATGATGGGATAAGGGTATTCAAAGCGATGGGGTAGTATTTTGAGGGGGATTAATGGCAATGTGTCTTCTACTGTAATAAATTTTATTTAAACATTCACCATATTGTTTGATCACACCTCGTATAACTTCCAATATTGTTCAAACTATCCTTTATCCATTACTAACTGCTTATATTTGCCATACTCTGAACAAAATTAATTCTCCCAGTCCCTTCTACATGGTTGTACAGTAGACAGTGACTGGGTAAACTCTTTCAAGTCAAAAGACTATGTCAAGTGGTCCTTTGAACAGACCACCCTTACACAGCCACGTAACTTACACAGTCCAATTCTCCACAGGACGTTAGAAATACAAATGAAATTGGAACCAAATTTGCCTTTACGTAAGAACATGTAGTTCATGTAGGAATTAAATCTGTGTTTAGTTTTCTTCAGTACTTCTAAACTAGAGAAGCCTGTATTTGAAAAGCTATTGCTTTCCAATGGAGGCTTACTTTTAAGAACGTAATTAAAACATTCAGAATTTATTTTTAGCTAATTTCTCTACATTGAGTCAGTCTTATAATCACTATTTCAGCCTTCAATAGGACCTTTTCACCTAACCAAGTAAATGACTTACATTTGAAGATAGTAAAGATTACTTTTACTACTTGCTATTAGAAAACGGTTTAATGGTTAACCGATTTAAAAATATTATTGGTCAAGCTGCATTAAGTAACATGCATACATACTTTTAAATCCTGTTCTTCTTCTACTTTAGGTGCTGTTTGTACTTTCGTCTTCTCCGGAGATTCCTCTACTTCCATCTCTTTGTCTGAATTCTCACTTACTTTTTCTGAATTTTCAGCACCAATTGCTACAAAAGAAACCATGTGAAAAAGAAGACCAATACTGATAGCCCCATGTACATTTTCTTAACCCTGTAGCAGAGGTCTTTTTGAAAAAGGTTATTAATTCTGTCTATTGCCTATGTTTCTTACTTGTTCAAGCCCTAAAGACTTAGCAACCTACTGTCTTTATAAAGCCAAAAAATTTTATTCTTTATAATCACCTTTCTTAAAATGGGTCTATGAATAAAATTCACTTTGTTTTACTATATTAGTCTGTAATTTCTACTTTTTCTTTCTCCTTTAATCTTTTCTAATCTTCTCTTCTCGAATACCATGGCTTCAATTACTTACAAAAGCTTGATACCAAACTTGGGGTTCTTTATCAAATGGCTGTTGAAAAAAGGCTTTCAAAATCAGAGGAGCATTCTAACTACCTGTTACACTTTCCTTCCTGAACTGGTTAAGGCCTGTAGACACTAGACTGGACGAGCCTACTCCTGTTTGGTGCTGATGGCAGTTGGTAGTGGGATGCTCCAGCAGAGAACAGGTTTGCCACTAACTTGAATGGTGTAGAAGATATGAACTCCCTTTGTTATGCTTGCTTTGGAACACCTGCTCACCAAACTAATCCCCGTAAACAATGTAAATCATTCTGTCATGAGGATCACAGTTTTTAAAAAATAACTAAATTTTAGTACCTTTGCTAGATTCTGGTTAATCCTTGATCAGAAGAAGAAATGTGACTGTAACATCACTTTCAACAGCTTTTATTAGACTAAAATGTTATATTAAGTAGTTAACCTTATCATATAATAGACTCACTCTTTTTAGTTGATCATTAATATTTCTTCTGCATTTTCAAACTGTCTGAAACCAAATCTATTTATTCTACTTATTAGTTTGTAATTTACATATTAGATATCTTAGATTTGATGGCAAGTAAAAGAATTTAACAATTTTAAGCACCAGTAGAGCTCTAAGACTTGGGCATTTTGGAGGGCAATTCGGCAGAATCTGTCACATTAAAATGCACACACCCCTTGACCTAGCAATATACCCTTGACCTAGCAATATAGTATCATCCTATGATGATACTAAAATCTGCATAAAGAAATATGTACCAGGATGTTTATTATAGAATTATTATAAAATATCATAACAAATGTTTGTGAAGTATAACGTGTGTGTACCATTTAAAGAAAATAAGCACTCAGATAATCACAACCCAGCTTAACAGATGATTACTAGCACCGATGCTCCCTGTACCTCTGCCATCACATCCCCTTCACACAAGCTGTACCTGATGGTGTCAGTAATAAGTACCTTTAGTTTCATCATGCATAGATAGATCTTTAAGCCTAATATTTTTGCTTATTATCCAACTTACATATATATATATATACACACATATACAATGTATAGAATATGAACATTTGCATTCTTCTGTGTTTTTAATTGAACATTGTTTCTGAGATTAATTCATATTGATGTATATAACTATGGAACACTTGTTTTTCACTGTTTAGAATTTAATTGCAAGAATACACCAAAATTGGGGTGGCCAGTTAGCTCAGTAGGTAAGAGCGTGAGCTCTGAACAGCAGTGCTGCCAGTTCGATTCCCACATGGGCCAGGTAAGCTGCACCCTCTACAGCTAAGAATGCGAACAACGGCTCAACTTGAAGCTGGGCTGCTGTGTGTTGCCGTGAGTTGTGGCTGGCAGCCATCATGAGAGGCCTGCAGCCGGTAAGAGCTGCCATGAGCTGCTGTGAACTGCTGTACAGTGGCTGGCAACTGACTGCCTCACCCGGGAAAAGCATAATAATCATAAAAGCAACATGGGCCAGTGAAGGAGTGTCCTCCACAACCAGGCTGAGAACAATTAACAGCTCAGAGGTGTGTGTGTGTGTGTGTGTGTGTACACCAAATTTATCCAGTCTACCTTTGATGGACATTTGTTTATGGATAATATAAATGTAGTATTGTTTTTAAGAGTGAAACATGGACAGAACTTAAATGTCCACCAATGGGGGAAAGAGTTCAATTAAGACATCTATACCACTCAGTGGTTAAAAATAATTTTCAAACCATGTTAAATGAAAACATTTATGTCATCTAACAATCTCATCTATTGAAAAATTTACATATGCACATGTACGAGTACACACACACACACCCCAAATGTAAATAAAGAGAAGAAAAGCTCTAAAGGGATATATGTAGATAAAGGATAGAGAAAATGGACCTTAATGATAGGCAATGAAAATAAGGAAAAGATGAAGGGGGGACTTCTAGAATTCTACTTCATATTCTTCCATATTGTTGATTGAAAACAGAAGACTCAATCAAAGATATTTGCATTTATTACCTGTTTTTATTTGTTGTTTTTAAACCATAACCTATAAGGTATATTCTGTAGGTATACTCAACTAAGGTTTGGTGTTCAAATCTTATTGCTAACTTTTCACTACAGAATTAGGGCCAAATGGAGATTCAAGGGTTAGTTAGTTCTGGTAATAGATTGGAAAAATGCACCAGGGTCTCGTCTACATTATCACAAATAAAAATAACTTGGGTCCTCATGGCAGGACTAAACTATCTACACAGGCAACCAGAGGCTGGGCAAATTGTATAGACAGCTGAGATGAATGAGGCTAGGCTTGCCTGCCTGCTTACCAAATGGATATTGTGAGCTACGTAAAGAGAGCCCATGATCTTTATACAGATCAAGGCAATTATTGTGTCAACAGATACAAAAAAGGAGGGGAGCCAATCTTGTTTTGTTTTTCAGGAAGAAGTAAGACCCACTCAGTGGTGAACACACAATCCATGGATGCCAGCCTTCAGAGTCTTACTCTTCCACTAAGAGCTGGGGTAGGAAAAGGCAGATAAGTGAAAGGAAGCTTCCCTCCCAGCATTTCCCTACAAGGGTAAAAGTGCTGTCCTTTTCTTTTTGCTCAAGAGGGAAAGATGGGTTTCCCCTCTACATCTTTCACTTCTAAATTATAATGTGAAGCATGAATTACCAGTTTCTCCATTTTCTGGAGTCTCCTGTCCAGTTTTGCTAGAACTCCGGCTGGTAGATTCTGGACTGGTAGCTCGAACAAACGTCTTCCATTTCCCTTTTTTAGACATAAGTTTACGCATTCCATCTTGTGACGCTGGCTGGCTGATATCAGAACATGGACTAGACCCTGACACACTACCATCTCCTTCCTCCAAGGCTCGCAACTCTGCCTACAACAAACATGAAAATAAAGTTAACAGTGTCATTAACTGTATAACATTTAAGTGTCTATGAGTAGCAAGAATGATAGCCATGAGTTCTTGGAATTTAAATCCTTTGAATGCTTATTCATGATTATAGTCAACAAATCTCAGTTTGAAGGAGGTATGTTCTAGAAATCCACTAATAGACAAATTTTCCATTATGTGTACAAAACAAATAAAGCTTAACTTAGCAAATCCCTCTCCACAACTTCAAGGAGATAATACTGATATTATCTCCTGTTAAATTTTTGCTTTATACTCAAGGCAGTGATAGATGAAACTGTTCCAAGAAAATCATGGCAGGAATAGGTAAAAATCAACTTCTCAATCAGGAAGTTTCCTGTGAACCATCTTTTTAAAAGATGGTCCTTTTCCCTTTTATAAAAGGAAAGCACATGAAATTAGGGGTTCCTTATAATTCTTCTGTTATCTTACAGGCCCATTTAACTATGTGAACAACGCATGGCTGATAACTGAAAGTCAATCTACACTTTAACTGTTGGGTTAAAAACCAAGTTATCACAAGAACTTGCAATGCTCATTTTGTTAAGAAGCTATATCAAGGATGATGCTCACTGTATCATCCTTAAGTCAGAACAATGTCAGTTTTTATTGGTTGTCAACTACCAAAAATAAGCATCATCAGAGACTAAAAGAACTATATAAGTCCATTGCTCAAGTTTTTATTGCATAAGCTTAAACATTATCTAGATGAAAGGATAAGAAAAACAAAATCCCAATACTTTTGTTGTAAATTGAGTATAAAGATACCAGAGTATGACAGTACTGAGGGAAAAAATATACTTTAAAACTTCAAAAACTTACTTTTTTCCTTTCCAAAACTAGCTCCAGCTCAAGGGTATCTTGTTCCTCTTCCTCTTCACTTTCTCCAGATTGAACAACACTGCAAAGATCCTCCTGAGAAGGGTCTTCTATATTGTCCAATATAATTTCCTGTGGCTTTACTATTGTTGCTGCTTCTTCTGGTGTACTTGTACTTGTTTCTTTCACTTCTGAAACTGGCTCTACTTCTTTACAAATTACTTTTCTTCTCCATCTCTCTTCTTCTTCTTTTATTCCCTCAGGCAATAAAGGAGCAAGCAGTGATGCTGCCACCCCTTTTCTCTCTTCCTCACTATTTGAGAGAGCTTGAATTCCTTCATTTACTTCCTATAAAGAAAATAATCTCACTTAATTTTCAAAGAAATCTCACCTCAGTATATATTTAATTGTTTAGGTTAAAAATGACTATTTTCCAGTCACTGGATATTCTTAAAAACCAACTCCCAACAGATTAGTATACATGTTTATACCATTTTCCTGATATGTGTATACTGGAGACACTGCTACTTTAGGAAAGCAGTATTT
Source organism: Aselliscus stoliczkanus (assembly GCA_033961575.1). Taxonomy (NCBI): domain Eukaryota; kingdom Metazoa; phylum Chordata; class Mammalia; order Chiroptera; family Hipposideridae; genus Aselliscus; species Aselliscus stoliczkanus. The sequence goes on from CM066736.1 coordinate 123,983,083, forward strand.
GAACTACAATTAAGTTGTGGTGGGACTCAAAACATATATCCCCCCATTCTCCCTATGTCAAAAGACAGACTGATAAGAAGCACAGGCAGATTTAAATAAGACCAGTTTTATCAAATCAATATGACTGAATAAATCTTCGCCTTCCTCTTCTGTTTGGTTTAGAGGAAAGTGAAGTATTTCTAAAATGAAATGTGTGATTATACTTAAAGGGTCTATTTCCTCCATTGGGATATTTCTTCTACCTTCCTCTTAGACATATAAAGATTAAATGATTCTGAAAGTACTGTTTGATACATTCCCCATCATTTAAAAATTCAAGATAAATTAAAATTCCACACACACTCACTATAGAACACAACTTAACTTTTATTACAGCTGAGGCAACAGAAATGCTCAAGTTTCACTAGTAGTTTTAATTGTTAAGGTAGCTGATCTTTTCATAAAAACAAAAAAGCTTCACATCTGTTGGAATGTTTATTATCAAAAAGTCAATAAAAAACAAGTATTGACAAGGATGTGGAGAAAAGGGAACCCTCATGCACTGTTGGTGGAACTGCAAATTGGCACGGATGCCATGGAAAACAGTATGGAGTGTCCTCAAAAAATTAAAACAGAACTACCATACAACCCATAAATCTCACTTCTGGGTATTTATCCAAAGAATTTGAGAAAATATATATGTACTCCTATTTCATTGCAGCATTATTTATAATAGCCGAGATAGGCAAGCAACCTAGGTGTTCACTGAAAAAATGAATGGATAAAAATGTGGTATACATAGACAATGGAATATTACTTAGCAATAGAAAAGAATAAAATGTTGTCATTTGTGACAATATGGATGGCTAAGTGAAATAATTCAAAGAAAAAGGCAAATACCATATTTTGCCTGTATATGAAATCAAAACAAACAAAACAGACTCACAGATACACAGAACAAACAATGGTTGAAGGGGATGGGGGAGGTGAAGGAAACTAAGAAGTACAAACTTTAGTTATAAATATGTCACAGGGGACCGGCCGAGTGGCGCGGTGGTTAACAGCTGGCTTGGGATGCCAGCGACCCTGGTTCAGATCCCACATGAGGGCCAGTGACACTGCCCTCCAAGAAAAAAAGAAAAAAAAAAGAAAAAAGTCACAGGGATGTGATGTACAGTTAGGGAACATAGTCAATAATGTTGTAATAGCTTTGTAAGATGACAGAAGGTAACTAGACTTATCGTGGTGATCACATTGTAAGGTATGTAATTGTTGAATCACTATGTTGTACACCTGAAACTAACATGCTATTGTCAACTATATTTATGAAAAGAATCCCAACTACAACTATTCTGAAGTGGCGAAGAGAACCTGAAGCCATCCCTGCTTGGTTGCTCCCACATCCTTCACAATGACCCAAGGAGCCTCTACACCATAAACCTCCAAAAGAACCACTGAAGTGGGTAACTGCTATAAATGCCACATAACAAATAAAAACAGATTAAGTAAACTTTAAAAAACAGAATTTACCCTATTTCACGTTTATGTTGTAAAATTTTAACAGAAGGCTTCTATATCTGTGCCAGAATAACACTGAAGTTCTTTAGATTTGAAAAATAAACAAATGAGGTAAGTTGTGACACTGACCTTTTTAACTTCTCGCTTGGCTATGACTGGTCCACTTTTACTATTGGAAACAGAAATATTTTTCTCCTTAGTATACACTTCTGTGTTTACCACAAAACTAGATTCAGCACCTGTTACAGAGCTTAAAAAAAAATAAAATGCTTAGCAAGAGAAATAGAAGGCAAATATTATCAGCAAAAGATAAAAGACTTTAATTTCCTTCTAGGTAATTTCTTTTTCAAGTGTATTCTTACCTGGGCTGGTAATGTTGTAATCCCTGTACCTGGGTGGCAAGATACTGGGGTAACTCCCATGTCACTTCATTTGTTTGTGTGTTCCAATAATAATAGCATCCTGTGTTCTCATCCCAGACTTCTTGCCAATCTCCCATCTCAATTTCAACTAGAAGAAAATAAAACCAATTTTAAGCATAAATTGCTCAAAATTCTGACCTTATATCCCAAGTCATGTCTAAAGCCTTAACAATCTAACATGGGATTCCTCAACCTTACATTGTTAACATTTGGGCAGGGTGGTTCTTTGTTTTGGGGGCAGTCCTATGTAGTATTCAGCAGCATCCTGGCTGGATGATGCAGCAACACTCTCCCACCCCATTGTGACAACCAAATTGTCTCCTGATATTGTGAAATGTTGGGGGTGGGGGTACTCCCCCTCCCAATAATCTTTGCATACATGGTTAAGAAAAGCAGTTTGATGGTTGTTTTAAACCCCAAAAGACTTTTTTAAATAATGGTTCCAATTATTCACTTGGCTTAATGTGTACTGGTTAAAAGGGCAAGCAATTATCTTTCAAAAAATGAAAATATTCCCTAATAGCTCTCAGAGTTAGCTACCCTACTTATCTTCCAAATACTGTATTTAAAAGGCCAGAACCCTAAAGTCTGGGGCTAAAACATAAGGGCTTTCATCTTTGGAATCTCAACGCCTAGAACACCTTTAATGACTGCACTTTATATTCCTTTAAAAACCAAAAGGTTCAAGCTTACCTCCTGCCAGTGAACACTGTGTATCATACTGCCACCCTGACGTCTGGGTTGAGTCTGTTCCATTTGAAGAAGTGGAAGAAAGGGCAGATGCTGCCGATTCCTTTGGCTCTGGTCGAGGCGGAGTTGGAGGTGGAGCAGAAGCTCCAACAGGAGCGGCAGGCTGAGGAGCTGTTATAGCATCTATCTCCTTTAGAATGAAAATAGTAACAGATGCATTAACAACATCACACCCAGAAAATGGAGGAACTGGCAATCACTTTTTTAAAAAAATCCTACATGCTCAGTTCTTAGCTTCTCAATTCAAAACCCTCATCTTCCAATTATCCAAGTTCCCCAAACCCTTCTATGCTCCATTTTTCTCCTTCTTACAACATTAACAAAATGAAAAGGGAAAGAGGAAAGGAGATGGAAGGGACTAAGGAAGAGAGGTAAGGGTGAGATAAAGGGAGAGGGAGACACAGACTGCCAAGTAGGCTAACCAGTTGAGCTCTGAGTCCCCAAGTGGCTTCAATAACTTAAAAAACCCAAACAAGGGCCGGCCGAGTGGTGTGGTGGTTAAGAACTCGCTTGGGACGTCGGTGGCCCCGGTTCGGGTCCCACATATGGGGGCCAGTGACACTGCCCTCTTAAAACAAAACAAAACAAAACAAAACAAAACCCAAACAAAACACTAACCGCTAGGAAGTTGGCCAATGTACTATCTATATCAGTTGACTGGTTTCCATTCGACTCTTTAGGTTGTGCTGGTTTTTCTGAAACATCACTCTCTTCATCATCACTGTCAGCATATGCACCAAGTAAGCACAAACCTCCTAGAAACAAAAAGGTAAACATTAGTAATACTGCAATATGTTCTAGGTAGTATCCAAGAGAAAATATAATATGGTTCGTTAGCCGAACAGCTTATTTTTTTATTTTTTAAGAACTTTTAGGGAGTTTGCCAAGTGGCTCAGTTGGTTAAGAGCGCAAGCTCTGAGCAACAGGATCGCCGGTTCAATTCCTACATGGGCCAGTGAGCTGCGCTCAAGCTGAGCTGCCCACAGATGACAGTATGGCTCAGCTGGAGAAAGGACATGCTCCTAACAAGGTTGCTGGTTGGATTCCCACATGGGATGGTGGGCTATGCCCACCTGCAACTAAGATTGAACACAGCATCTTGAGCTAAGTGGCTGCGAGCTGCTGACGGGCGGCCACAACTAAGACTGAAGGACAACAACTTGACTGTTCCCCTTCCCCAATAAAATCTTAAAAAAAAAAAAAAAAAATTTATAAGATTTTCTTTGAGCATAACTGACAATAATTGCCAGGAAGCAAGATCGGAAATGCCTCCTAGCCACAGTTAACATTTATTGGGTTGTCAGAAAAGTCACAATGCATTTTTTGCAAGGAAAAACAGAAAAAATACATCATGACTTTTCCGACAACCCAATAGTTTACTTACAGATTAGAACATAACCTCAACATAAATCATCAATGAACTACCAGAGATATAAATCACATTATGCACTTACAGCTAATAAAATCAATCTGCAGAGCTCCTTGACATCCTTCTCAAAATAAATGCTCAATTATTCAAGTTCATACTCTGTCAAAATAGCACATATCCTGGTTTTAGGATTTGTTGATTATGTGTCCATATTATACAAGTAAACCAATTAGGGTTTAGTAAACGAAACAAAGATTTTCAAAGTTAAAAAAAGTTCTTTTTGATTGATTTTTCCACAAACAAGAAGTGATGAATTTAAATGGAATTTAAAATGCTAGAACCAAAACAAAAAAAATACTAACAAAACAACCAATTATTCATGTCTTCTTCAAACTCAAGTTGTATGAGGTGTGGCCTCTGAAATGCTGCTAGGTATGCTATTTCCTTTTATAGCACCTGTGGCTGCCCTAGTTATATAAATCAAGTGAGCATATATATACCCTCTTTATATATCATTTTATTATAATAGATACATAAAATGTTAAAGCCTCAACTTTTCAGCTTTATTAATAAGACTAGATTTCCCACTGCCTGACACATTATATGTTCTCAATAAACATTTGGTAAATGAACAGATTTATTAGGAAGTAAAATCTACTTTTCTTTGTCATAATTCCATAAATGAATTTATGGGTTCAGATGAAAAATAAACATAAATTGCTTCATTTTTATCATACAAGAGTTCACATTCAATGCTTTAGTCACATAAATCTTGCCTTCATTAATTTTTAGTATATAGATTAGTTCTTAGGCTAAATATTAATTTCCAAAATTAATTAGAAGAATTTGAAGCGAATATTTGACAGTGTTTCCATTTCCCAGTTACCAAATATTTTATTTCTCATTGTTTTGGGGCATGCCAGTTAATTTTCCTCATGTTCTAAACAAGAGGTAATAGTTAATAGCCTTTTAAGGGCAGAGCTATAAAAGGAGCATTTCTGTATGGAAAAGATCTGCACTCAGCACTGATGTTTTTGTCAGGGGGTGGGGAGGGAGTAGCAAGATGGAAAATTTGTATTTTCACATCAAATTAGTTTAGAGACAACCACAGATATAATCACCCAGGTCACTGGCATTAATTCTATATATACCCTTTGGTAAAAGGTTCCAACCAGATGAGCTGTGTGACTTTTGATCACAAAATTCCCCAAGCAGGGGTAACTCCTCATGCTTGGCGTGGGTCTCACAGGCAACAGTTTGAGCCAAGGCTCCACCTATTCCCTGTTTCTTCACCTCGGAGCTTTCCATTGCACACATCAAACCTCTTCCAAGCTCCTAGTAACATAATGACTATTAAATAGCAAAGTAAATGAAAATGATTGAACCTAGCACTGGGGGAAGAGAGGCATACTTAACATTGTTAGAGATACCATAAACTGATTCACTATTTCTTAAGAACAATCTGGTAACATACACCAAAAGCTACTTCAAGTTTCTTTCAGCCAGATAATCTCATCTTTGAGGATATAACTTCAAGAAATAACTCAAAAAAATTTTTTGTGAAAAGCTTCTAGCAGCCTTAAATAACAAAATGCTGTAAAACAACTTGAATGCTCTCAAACAGGGGACTAACCAGGCAAACTACAGGTCAGTACTAGATGCAATATTATTTTAAGATTAATCAGACCATTATAGGAATATATGAAATAATGCTAAGGAGACAAAAAGTAATGCTAAAGGAATAAAAGCAAGATAAAAATTATGAAATGCATGTAAGTTATAATTACACCTCTGAAAATTTGATCCATCCATTGATAAAAACAAGCATGAATTTACAACACTGACAAAATGTATACATAATGCAAAATTGCTTAATCTTAGAAAAATAAACACAAGTCTCACAGGACCATGCCTTAGACCACTCCTGAGATGATGTTGCCACCTGAAACCTGGGGAGGCAAGGCCATTCTTCAGAGCCATAGTCTTTAGTCTTTTTCTGAGGAGTTCTCCTCAGACCTCAGTATGCTTCCCTTTAATGCATGGTGCCACACAATTTGTAAATCAACTATATCAGGCAGTAAATTATTTCTCAGATTATAAACCTGACTTTCCTGATAAGCTTCCAACAGTAACCGTGCCTTATACTTCTAGTAACTATCATTTCCTCACAACATCGTTCGAACAGTGGTTTCCAACCCTTTTAGTCGCGGAAACTATTAATAATCAATCTGATAAAAGCTACAGACCTTCTCCCTGGAAACAACACACTTTGAGTGTGAAATGTCAGGCGATTCACAGACCTCTGACTCTCATTTGGAACAACATTAAGTACCCTTTTTTAGAAGATGCTTAAATACTGGTTGACAATCATAGTAGTCTATTGATCTAATTTAATAGAGCTTATTCCGAAATTTTCCTTAATTTCACATGTATATACAATGTTTTTAGCATAAAGGTATGAGATATGCTTGTTTTACTAAATTATAAAAGCATATTTAATAACTTTAAATTTTTATTTTTGTGGAAGGAAATTTGGTGTGTTTACGGCGATAAAGGTATTTTACTTTTTATTTATTTCTTTATTTACTTATTTTGAGGGCAGTGTCACTGGCCCTCATATGTGGGACCCAAACCGGGGCTACTGGCATCCCAAGCCAGCGCGCTTAACCACCGCACCACTGGGCCGACCCGATAAAGGTATTTTAAAAAGCCAATTCTTGACTATCTACTATATTTGTTACACAAAGCCATACAAATAATGGCAAATTGTTTTTCTTTAGTTTTTGTTGGATAAACTTTTTCCTATGTATTATACCAAACGTAGGTTAAGAACTGAACAAAGCTGATATACTGTTTACCTTGCAGGGCACAGAAATGCCTAAAGTGATGACTGACATAGCAATTAAATTAATTTCCCCTAAGAACACTTAAATTTTATCTTACGTGATTCTTAGAAGAATCAAATGAAATAATATATGTTGTTTATAAACACAAAATGGTATTTTCTACTTTGGAAATATCTCTCATGACCACACTGGCATTTTTTTAATCCACACTGGGATTTTTTTTGCTGTTTTAAGTGGCCAATAGGAAGGGGGCCAGGGAGGGGGGGAACATCTATTATTTCAGGTGTGTCATATAGTACAAATAGTACTCCAAACTGCGAAGAATAAAATTACTATTAATTATAGAATATTTAATATTAAAACATATTTTAATCTTTCAAGATATGTAGAGATTAGAAAACTAACCTTTTGGCACTTGCTGTGTGTCAAAACTTTAAATACATTTTTCAATTTAATCATCAAAATAACTTAGGCCTGTAAGTTCCATTTTACAGGTGGATGAAGTCCTGAGACCTTAGAATGAATGCCAGAATGGCGATTTAAACCCAGGTTTGTCTACAAAACTATTGTTGCAAACATTCCGTAATGTTTAATAAATATGTAATAAAAGTAATTTTCAGCTCCACAAACATTTACTAGGTACCAGTGAAAGCAGTGTGTTAAAGAACGCCACACTAGTGGGGGAAGCCAGAAAATTCATTACCAAATGGCATTTGAAGAAAAAGTAGTGCAAAGTATTTTGGGTACAGATAAAAGGCAACAAATTTTACATTGGTTGAAGTGTGTGCGTGTGTATGTATAAAGTGTGTGCGTATATATGTACACACAAGTACACACACCCCTCCCCCCAACAAACACAAAAAAAGCAAAAATTTTTTTTTTTTAAGATTTTTTTATTTGGGAATTGGCGGAGGGGAACAGCATTGGGGAATCGGGGAAGGGGAACAGACAAGTTGCTGTCTTTTTTTTGTTGTTCTTCAGTTTAGTTGCGGAGGATGTTGCTTCACTGTTGGTATCGTCATTGCGCTCTTCCCGGATGAGGCAGATCGGTCGCTGGCCTCTGGATGTCGCTCACCGCGGCTATTGGCAGCTCACGCTTGGCTGCCAGCAGCTCACGCTGGCTGCGAGCCACTCGCTGTAGCCTATGGCAGCCCACTGCAGCAGGGGCTGCAGCCCACACCATCACTGGGGCTCGCACAGCCCAGCTCCAGGTGGAGCTGTTGTTAGCTGTAGAGGGCAGTGTCACTGGCCCTCATGTGGGATCCAAACCGGGGCCGCTGGCATCCCAAAATCAGCGCTTAACCAATGCGCCACTCGGCTGGCCCAAGATTTTTAAATTCCCATTTTTATGGGAGAAAGATAAATTAGCAACACCAAAGCATTCTACAAAACACTCTATATACAAACCCAATTTTACCCTAATGGAAAATACTGTAGACAAGATGTAAAAAAAAAAAAAAAAAAAACATTCTGTACCTGTTGCTTTAACAGCTGTGGGTCTGGCAGTCATGACTGGTTTTGGAGGATTCGGAACAACTCTGGGAACCTCCACCACCACTTCCTGTTCATCTGGATGTAGAAAACGAACAAAAGAAAACTACTGAGATGACGCATTGGAGAAAACACTACAGGTGACAAAATAATATTCGATGTGATCTTTTAAGTCTAGATTTCATCCCTTTAAAAGCAGGGTGTATAATACATCACTAACTCAAATAAGTGGGAGATAAAAAACAAGTAGAGCTACAGCGGCCCCGGTTCGGTCCCACATGTGAGGGCCAGTGACACTGCCCTCAAGAAAAAAAATAATAATTAAAAAAAAACAAAAAAACCAAGCAGAGCTAAAATCTACAATCTACCTAGTGACTTTCACATGAAGAATCGGGACATTATCTGTAAAAATTAACGCCTGAAATAATTAAAAAATACACAAACAATAAATTTTCTCCAGGTTACCACAAGGCCTTTACAACAAGCACAGCTATAGCCTTTTTTCCCCCTTATGAATTGACCCAACATTTTTTTTTTTTAACACCTAAAATGACCGCTGCTCCTCCGGCGTCTGGCTTCTCGCAGCGTTGTCCAGTTACTCCGAATTCAAGAACCATTGCGAGGAAAAACACACAAGAACTTGGGAACCCGAAGCTCCACGTCTGCAGGAATTTTTGGGATTCCTGACAACGTGGGGGCTTACTTACACGTTAGCTGGCAGAGTAAAAAGGGTCTGTTCCCTTCTAAAGGGTCTCTTTCAGTGTCAACCAAAACGAAGGGAAAAGCAGACCCTGGGCTCTAACAGACCAGGTCCCAGCATCCAGCCCCGAAGGCGGAAGCGCATACTCCCATCTACCCCGTAAGTTATCCAAAAGCGAGCGTGCACGTCGGTGCCACTCCGGGTGCCCGCGCCAACCACGGCCACCGAGATGGCGCCTCCGGCACCGGCGCGCGCGGCTCCGCGGCCCCTTCCTTCCGCCACCTTGGGGCCCGCAGCCGTCCTCCCCGCAGGCCTCACGCAGCAGGCCTCGGATGCAGACGCCGCCCGCGGCATTCTCTTCCTCCCCGGCCCAGCCCGACAGGTGTAGGCCCGCAAGCCCCGAGCTCGAGTTTCGGACGCCGCCCCTCGCGCGCCCTTACCTTCGGAAGGCGAATCTTCCGGGGCCGCGGCGGCAGTCACCGCGGGGGGCGGCGGCGGCGGCGGCGGCGGCGGCGCCGGTGCCGGCGGGGCTGACTGGCTGGGTGCCGCCGCCGTCGAGTCCGGCTCGGTGTCGGGTTCCGGCTCCGGGTCCCGGCCAGGTGTGCTGCTCCGGGGACCCGGAGGAGAGAGTTGTAAGATAGGCCTGCGGCCGGGTACCGCCCGGGACTTCTTCCCCATCGCGAGCCCAAGCGCGAGCGGCTGGCGTCGGGCAGTCGAGAGGGGTGGGCGCTCAGCGCGGCGCTGCGTAATCAATATTCATATACGGCGACTCCGCCTCCTGCGAGGATCCACTTTTAACGGTGGAAAGCGCGCCCGCGCAAGCGCCTTGAGCCCTTTAATGTCTCTTGGCTCCTCCTCCCACAGGGGGAGGGCGGGCTTGACCCACGACGCTCAGTGATTGGCTATGTTGACCCATTGAAGGAACCGGTAGCCAATGGAAAAGGAAAAAGAGTGAGAGTCAAGCCAATAGTGCGGAAGGGCCTGAATTTAGAATCACCCATCACGTGGGACTCCACCCATGCGTTTTTGCGGAGTCTTTTCTTTACCCCGTTGTCCTCCATCTTGTGCTTGCTCTGGGCTTGCTGTTCATCTTCGTTTGTCATTTAGTAAGCTGTGCTGATTTCAGGGCCTTTCCCCGGATTTTACCCTGATTATTGTGGTGTATTCTGGATATAGCATTGAACGGTAAACAGAATAATGGGTCTTTGATGCTTTTGTAAATTTCTTAGAGCACAAAGATGATGCCTCATATTATGTTGATCAACTGGGAAAAAAAAAATCACTAGAAGTGAGGCAGAATAGGTAGCCTAGGAAATTGACAGCCCCCTCCAGGATACAACCTGAGGTGCCTTACTGGTTACACAAGTAACAAGTGACTGTATCCACCTCCTGCATCTGGAGAAAAACAAGAACCAGTTTCATCCTGTAAGGCTAATCCCTATGACCTTCGGATCTGACCTTTAGCTAATTTTAATGTTATTATAATGTAATTTGCATCTGAGACCCTGACAGTCCCAGAGGAATCCTGTAAGGAAGAAAAAGCAGGAAACCGAGGGTCCCACGAAGGGGACTGAGATGAATGTATCATCAAAGGGATGTCACCAGTTCCTTTCTTGGGAGGAATAAAAACCCCTGATCATGACTTCCTCCGCGCGATTCCTTCTCTGAGTTGGTCCACACCGTCTTCTCAAGTGTTTACTTCTGTTTTTCAATAAATTGCTTTTGCTTTCCTGCATCTGTCTCACTTGTGAATTCTTTCTTGTGCGGTGACCAGGCTCTGGGTTGAGTTCTCGCTTGGACATCCCCATGACCCTCTGGGGACATCTCTGGCAACTCAGATGGAACATCTTTGCCAATGCCGGGACTGATCTCCCCCTAGGTAAGAACGAAGACTCTTTTGTTTTTAGCTTTCTTTCTGTTTCCAAGACCACCTAGGGAAGGCCCTAGCAGCATTGTAGGCATGGACAGAGCATTTAATATCTTGAAGACTTCCATGACAGGATAAGTTGGTCATGGATCAGGGTAGATTGACGCTAGGCGTCCCTGCCAAAATGAAGACAATATCCGTGCAGTGAGGTACACAATTTTACAATCATATATCTTTGCTTTCCCCTTGGCAATTTCCCATCGCAGGGTTAGTACGGCCTCCGAGATTTAGTTGTCTGGACTTCTTTTCTTTTACCCAATCTCTCTCTCAGTCTATTCTGGAATCTGTTTATGACTCACTATTTGCAGATCCTGGGATCACTTTTTTCTTAAAAGATTTTATTGGGGAATTGGGGGAGGGGAACAGTGTTGGGGAATCAGGGAAGGGGAACAAGTTGCTGTCCTTTTGTTCTTCGGTCCAGTTGTGGAGGACATCACTTCACTGGCCCTTTTTGGTATTGTGATCATTGCGCTCTTCCTGGCTGAGGCAGATCCGTCACCAGCCATTGGACTGCTGCTCACAGCGGCTCACTGCAGCTCATGCTGACTGTTAGCCACTCACAGTAGCTCACCACAGCCCACTGCAGCCGCACTGCAGCTTCCACCATCACCAGTGACTCCAGGTCGAGCTGTTGTTCACCATCTTAGCTGTAGAGGGCTCACTGGCCCATGTGGGATCCAAACCGGTGGCTCTGCTGCTCAGAACTCTTGCTCCCAAGCCAACTATTAACTAACAAGCCACTGGGCCAGCCACTGGGATCACTTTTTAATCCCCATCTTCTCTTCTGTGATCAGGCCCGGGCTCCCCTCCTCCTTTTTTGCCTTTTCCTGCGTTTTGGTCTCCTGCCCTCTTCTGGTTTTGACAGCTGTCAGTCTACTGCCCATGCTCCCCCATCCCCCCCCCCGCCCCCATACATCATTGCTGATTGGGCACATAGGGGTGATCTCTCTTGGTGGTCTAGTCGGTTAGGATTTGGCACTTTCAGTCTGCAGCCTAGGTTCAATTCCTGATGTGGCAACTAGTCTTAAACCAATCTTACAGGTAAAATCCATTCAGTCTTTAGATCATTTATTTGCCATTCCTGCTGACTGTCACAGAGACTCACTTCTTCCCTCCTGTAGTTTTGTATTTTTCAGGTCATTTTTGAGCAGTCTGATGTCCTTTATCGGGAGAGATCCAAATATCATTTTACAATCTCTTTGTCCTACTAGCCAGACTTCTGTTGCCTAGAAACCTCTGTTCTGTCCTAAGCCCCGGAATCATCAGGAATCAAGAGCTCTTGATATTGGGGACCACTGAGTTCCACTCTGGGGATACCTGAGTTTCACTGCTCAGACACTAAGAGCCAGGGGACGCGCTGCTCCCTAGCCTGACCTTTTAGTTTTTGTTTTCTTGTTCCAGGCATCATGGGAAATTCCCAGTCTATACCTGAAGACTCACCACTTGGCTGCATCATAAATAACTGGAAAGATTTAAAATTGGATAGCCTAAAGCAAAAGAAACTTATTTTCTTTTTCAATACAGCCTGGCCCCAATATAAACTATGGGACAGGGAAAACTGGCCAGAAAATGGAACCCTACATTATAACACAATTCTCCAACTAAACCTCTTCCGTAAAGGAGAAGGAAAATGGACAGAGATTCTGTATGTACAGGTTTTCAGGGCCCTCTATCAAGACCCAGAAAAGAGGGGTCCCTGTAAAATTTGTTATGCTCCCATTCCCCTTCTGCCCCACCTAAAGATAATCCTGACCTCCTGGATGGTCACCTCCTATTGGGAAAGGGCGTTGTCCTGTCAGGAAATGGGTTTGATAGAGCAGCTAGGTCCAGGGCTGGAACATCCAGTTTCCTCAGCTTACCCCTTGCCCTCTTGTCCACCTACAAGTTCTAACTCACCTCCTCCTTATGCTCCTCTATTCCCACCCCCCTTGACAAAAGAGGTGGCTGAAGTTAACCCTACAGGACATACCCAGAGTAGCGCTTCTCACCACCCGGATTCTACCAGACTGTCTGCTCAGAGAGTTTGCAAATGGAGATGCAGGGACCATTAGAATCCATGTCCCATTCTCCAAGACAGTCCTTGCCTGATGCAAAATTAAGTTAGTACACTTTTCTGAGTACCCAAGTAAATTTACTGATGAATTCTGGGCCTTAGCAATGCCTTTCAGTTCAACCTGGAGAGACATCCAGATAGTCATGTCCACTCGCTGCAGTCCTGAGGAAAAACATAGAATTTGTCTCACAGTCCAAGGATATGCAGATAGGATGGCTGCTACCCTGCCGGACAGACACCCAGTGGGGAACAACTGCACTCCCAAATCAGAACCCTGCCTCGAATTAGCATTTGGAGCAGGGAGATCTTATTAAAAGGGACCATATGGTGCTTTGTCTAACTGAAGGTATGAAAAATGTATAGTCAAGTTAGTTAATTGTGAAAAGGTCAAGGAGGTTACTAAGGAATGGGGGGAAAATCTGGCCTGTCTGGTCAAGGCCTTCAGAAAAGTTTCCAGTATTGACCCTTCCTCTCCTGACGGACAATCTCTGCTTGGCTAGCATTTCATCAGTCAGTCTCCTCCTGATATCAGGAGAAAGCGGCAAAAACTTCGCTCTGGCCCTCTGACCCCAATGGCTCAATTATTGGTTATGGCTTTTGGAGTCTTTAACAATTGAGAGCAGGCTAAGGAGGATATCTTTTTTTTTTTTTTTTTTGAGGGCAGTGTCACTGGCCCTCATATGTGGGACCCGAACTGGGGCCACTGGCTTCCCAAACCAGTGCTTAACCACCACGCCACTCGGCCAGCCCAAGAGCAGGCTAAGGAGGATAAAAAGACCCAGTGTGAGACCAGGCAGACCAGGTGGCAGGCTCAGCTGGCAGTGGTCACTATCAGCAACACCCTGCAACCTCACAGTCACCCCATAGAGATAAAGCAATGGTCTATAGGGACATTCCCTGTGGCCCCAAAGGGGGTCTGCTTTAGTTGTGGAAAATCAGGGCACTGGAGCAACCAGTGCCCTCACTCCAGGAAAAAGCCCCTTGGGCCCTGTCCTCAATGCAACCAATCAGGCCACTGGAGGAGGGAATGACCCTGGCTCTGGGGGGAACTGGGGGCCCCCAAACCCATAATGTCCTCTCTGTGGAGGAATGAAGGAGCACAGGGTTCCTGGGGACTCCTTCTGAAAGACATCTTGTGACTATGGAAGAGCCTTGGGTGACCCTTGATGTAGCAGGAAAGAAAATCGATTTTTTAATTGTTACGGTAGCTACCTACTCAGTCTTGACAGATCATGCATGGGACTTTTGACCTCTAAAGCTGGCACCATCACTGAGGTAGATGACCAACTTAGAAAAAGATACTTCACCTTACCCCTTTGCTCTATGGCCTCAAGGCTGTCTAGTCTCTCAGGAATTCTTAGTTATGCCAGAATACCCCACTCCCTTAATGGGAAGGGATTTAATGATGGCTTTGGACATGAACATCCAGCTTCTTGACTCACCCCAGGAAACAATCGTTTGATGTCCCTCTTGGCCTCAGACCCTGACCCGACCAAGATTCCTGTGGATCTCATCCCGCCTTATATATGATCGGCTTTAAATCCTATAGTATGGGATAAGGAAATGCCTGGAAAGTGTAGTCTACTCAGGTACCTCCTATAATGATTAGACTAAAGGAAACAGCAAGATACTCATGCAAGCGCCAATACCCCTTGAGACCAGAAACTCATCGGGGACTAAAACCACTCATTGATAAATTTATTTGTCATAGGCTGATAATCTTCAGTCCCCTTACAACATCCCTATACTGTCTGTAAAAAAGCCAATGGAGAATGGTTCAGGATTTGAGAGCTGTCAATGAAGCTGTCCTTACACCCTTTCGACTGAAGTTTCTCCATGATGCAATGTGGTTAGTAGTGTTAGAATTCTCACCTGCCACATGGGAAGCCCGGGGTTCAAATCCTGGCCAATACACCTGACACAGTGGACAAAAGACCAGAAGTTATTACCTTCTTCCAGGGATCAATGGAAAATTCAGCTTGTTAATAGCAATTTTCTGTTTAGGTTTTCTTTTAGCTCTTATTTTTCTCTTTACCTGTCCCGGCACCCCACTTGATAATTGCTTTTTCCACAACCAGACTAGGGCACCAACATACTTTTAACCTTCTTGGTCTTATTTCATTCGCGGTCTCTCTGGGGGGGATTGGGAAACCAGAGACCTCATGAACTTTTCTGATATAATGGCTAAGGGCAATGGTCTCTCTGACTGCTGGATATGTCATAGACAGCACCTTGGGCCAAAGGTCATGATGCAATAAGAGGGTATAGTGGAGAGAGTACAAGGCAGAGCAGGTGTGAAATGAGGATCAAGAGTGGGGAATCTTGTCATCTCAAAGCAGGTCTAGTTGGTCACATTTTGGATGGAAAGATCATATTGTAATGAGAAGTATAAAAAAAGTGTAAGGACCAAGAACTAGAGTAGGAGGCAGCAGTAGGTTGGCTCTTGAAGTACCAATCTGGAAGGAATTAAAGGACTTGGGAGATAGGAAAATTTATAAGGAAGCTGATTAAGGTGTGAGTAAGGAAGGCCATGATAGAGGGCCAGAATGAGGAACACTGGAAAATGACAGAGTTGCATAGTAAGTAGAGAGCTATAAGCTATGTAGAGAGAATATGAAGAGGAAGTGGCTAAATAAGAAATGGTATTAAGAGGGGGTGCCACATGGGAATCTTATTTGAAGCAACAAGTGTGACCAATAGAGTGAAATGTTAAAGAGTCTAATAGGATGGATTTCAGTGACAGGAATCTGAAGGTCTGGATTGAACTGAGAGTGCAAATGTATTTAGAAAGGTGTGGAGGAAACGAGGAAGGTGTTCAAAAGATATGTGATCAACCTAAATGGGTTCATGATTTCGCAAAGGGAAATCCAACAGCTGACTGTCTGGCAGGCTGTAAAGAATGTTTTGCCCTCCACAACCTGGTTTCTGGCCCTCCTAGGACCCTCAATTTTTATCCTCCTCCTCCTACTGTTTGAATTGCATCTTTTTAATCTCCTTGTCAAATTGTCTTCTCCAGGTTATAGCAGTTCCACATAAAAATGATGGTCCTCCAAGGATTTGAACTGGTGCCCTCAACAGAGACCACACTGGAGGGAGGTCTTGACCTCTTAAATCAGGCAAGTAGGGATTTTCAGTCTCAGGCTAGGTAGGGTCGATGACCTGTCTCAGCTTGAAGCAGCTACAGAAGCCTGACCTTCAGTCCCTCAACAGTACATATGATCATGGATTTGAAAATCTCTCAGGCGGGATTCATAAGGCAGTATAGGTAGCCTAGGAAATTGACAACCCTCTTCAGGGTACAACATGAGGTGTCTCACTGGTTGGTTATACAAGTAACAAGTGGCTGTCTCTAGAATGTGCAGCTGGAGAAAAACAAGAACCAATTTCATCCAGCAATGTTAATCCCATGTCCAGGGGATCTGACCTTTAGCTAATTTTAATGTTATTTGCATTGCGGTTACTACGACTCCCATCATGCATCTGATGCCATGAAGGTCCCGGAACCAAATAAGGAAGATAAGCTGGAAACGGAGGAGGGTCCCATGGGGGGTGTGGGAGGGAGATGAATGAATCACGTCAGTGGGACATCACCAATTTCCCCACTGATAAAAACCCCTGATCATGACCTCTAGGCGCAATTCATTCTCTGAGCTGGCCCGCACTTTCTTTAGTGTGTACTTTCGTTTTTAATAAATCACTTTCTCTTTCCTGCATCTGTCCCTTGAATTCTTTCTTGCGTGGAGACAAGAACCCGGTCACCACTGCTCTGCTCTGAGTTGAGTTCTTTCTTGGACATCCCCGTGAGTCTCCAGCGACATAAGTTGTACTGCTATGAGGAAAAAGCTTACATTGTTGTGATGGAATACAGGAGCCTTCCCAATCTGGCCCACTGGTATCCTTATCAACCTCCTTTATGTATCTTCCTTTAGCCCTCTTCCCTCCCCTGTCTGGTGTCCACCCTCCTCTCACCTCCCTTCAGGAGCCAGCCACTTGGAATGTCACCTCTCTCACCTTCAATCCTTCACCCTAGTTGGAATAACTACTGCATCACATGGTGAAATTTTTTTAATTCCTGAAGACCCAGTGCTGGCATTACCTCCCTGAAACTTCTATCTTCATGCCGAGCCCTCCCCAGCACTTGATGTTCCTACTGTTTATACTCGTTTCCCCTTCTAAATTGAGTTTAAGAAGAAATCCATTGGTATTTATTTTCTTTTTTTTTTTTTATTGGGGAATTGGCGGAGGGGAACAGCGTTGGGGAATCGGGGAAGGGGAACAGACAAGTTGCTGTCTTTTTCGTTCTTCAGTTTAGTTGCGGAGGATGTTGCTTCACTGTTGGTATCGTCATTGCGCTCTTCCCGGATGAGGCAGATCGGTCGCTGGCCTCTGGATGTCGCTCACCGCGGCTATTGGCAGCTCACGCTTGGCTGCCAGCCGCTCACGCTGGCTGCGGGCCACTCACTGTAGCCTATGGCAGCCCACTGCAGCAGGGGCTGCAGCCCACACCATCACCGGGGTTCCCACAGCCCAGCTCCGGGTGGAGCTGTTGTTAGCTGTAGAGGGCAGTGTCACTGGCCCTCATGTGGGATCCGAACCGGGGCCGCTGGCATCCCAAAACCAGCACTTAACCAATGCGCCACTCGGCCGGCCCTGGTATTTATTTTCATATCCATGGCTGCTAACTCAGTTCGTACCAGAGCATACTAATATCTAAAACATTTATGGCGCATTTATTCTGTGTCAGGCAGTCTAAGCGCTTTACATGTAGAATTGCATTTGTTTCTCACTACAACCCAATACGGTAGATATCATTATCCCCTATCTACAGACGAACCCTTGGTTGTTGAATGGAATTGGTTGTTGAATGGAAGAGCCGTGAAAGCACTGACTTGTCTGTTTTTTTTTTTTTTTTTTTTAAGATTTTATTGGGGAATTGGGGAAGGGGAACAGTGTTAGGGAATTGGGGAAGGAGAACAGCCAAGTTGTTGTCCTTCAATCTTAGTTGTGGAGGGCGCAGCTAGCTCAGCTCCAAGTCCAGTCGCCATCTGGCTGCCATCGGCAGCTCATGGCCACTTAGCTCAAGGTGCCATGGTCAATCTTAGTGTGGGAGTCGAACCAGCAACTTTGTTGTTAGGAGCACGTGCTCTCACCAGCTGAGCCATCCTGCTACCTGTTGGCAGCTCAGCGGCAGCTCAGCTCAGGTGCAGCTTACTGGCCCACATGGGAATTGAACTGGCGACCTGTTGTTCAGAGCTCACGCTCTTAACCAACTGAGCCACTTGGCCAACCCTCAATTATGTTTTTTTTTGAGGGCAGTGTCACTGGCCCTCGTATTTGGGACCCGAACCGGGGCTGCTGGCCTCGCAAGCCAGCACTCAACCACTGCGCCACTCGGCTGGCCTCAATTATGTTTTTAAAAAGCTCTTAGGTTAATGCTTAACCAGGATTGAGAACCACTGGTTTTACCCACGTTTTGCTGTTGTTGGCCTCACAGTTGGTGTTAAGCATCTAGACCAGGTACGGGAAAATTATGGCTAAATTAGGCCTACTTATTTTTTATTTTTGCTGAGCCATCCTGCCACCTCAGCTCAGCTCAGCTCAGGCTGGGCATCGAACTGCTGTTGCTCAGAGCTCAGCTCGTACTCTTCAGCGAGCTCGTAACCAACTGAGCCACTCGGCCTGCCCCCTAGGCCTACTTTTTATAGGGTTAAACAAAGAAACAAAGAATAAACCCGAGACCATATATAGACTGCCAAGCCCCAACTATTTATTATCTGGCTTTTCACAGAAGCTTGCCTATGTCTAGACTCAGAATGGGTAAACATGGTCAGACCTGATCCTGGATTGCCAGGGGCCTAAGCACCTCTGGAATTTCTGAGGATCTATTGTTTGTGATGGTTATTTCAGTAAAACCAAATTATCAGGGCTGATACTTGACAAATGAAACCTGGGAAGAGCGATCATTTGACTAAACATGCATTTTCAAGTATATTTAGAATCATATTGGGTGGGTGAGGTCTTTACTTGGAATTTGATAATTTCAAAACTGACCTTCCTGAATCCATTTTAAAGTCCTGACTGCAGAGGTGGACTGTTCACCAAAGTCCCAGCTCAAAAGCAGGGTAGAGTGAAGTTTAATGTGTGTGTTGACTAATTCAAATTTTGTCACTTACTCTGACTCACCGCCAACTGAGCATACTTTGATCGATTCAGTTCTGATAACTCCCGGAAGTTAGCATCACATGCCACAGGTTTAAGGGCTGGCTCAGTGCTCTAAAGGACTGCTCTTACTTTAGAAGCCAGCTCCAAGGAGGTCCCCAGGCCACCACCCTTCTGACTGGCTATACAATCACAGGTTCCCATGGCCTCTTCAAGCTTAATTCTTGAACCAACCACAGAACTAGGAAAGTACTATAGTTATATTTTATTAGAGAGGATACAAATGGGGCGAGGTCTAGGAGGAAGCACAGCTCCCATATAGCCTCCTTGTGGCACCAGGGTCTGCTGCTCTCCCAGCACTTTAGTGTGTTCTCCCACCAGGAAGATCTCTTCAGCCTTGGTGTCCAGTTATTACTGGGCCTTCATTACATGGTACGGTTAATTAAATCATTGACCACTGTGACTGTCTCCAGGCCCTCTGTCCTCCCAGGAGGGCACCTTCTGCTTTGGTTGGGAATCAAAGTGAGGAAGTTGGAAGAAAATGCACAGAAGAGATGGGTTGGGTCCAGCATGTCTTGAACCAGAATAGTGAGGACAGGAAAAGCTGGTCATAGTCTTGTGAACTGTCACCATGGAAACCACTGCTTTGATCAGCAACACAAATGGATAGGTTTCTGCAATGGATAGGGCTGGTTGTCTCAGGTTACTTCCTGTTCTCCAGAAATGGATACAACAGGGTTTGCTATTTTTCAGACTGTGGGTTATGATCCATTAGTCACTCACGAAAATATCAGGGTACACAGTAAGCAAGGATACATACTTTTGTGAAAACTTTCTTTTGGTTATAAATGTGTATATAGGTCAAAATGTATTTCTTGCTCTAGCTGGAAGCCACTGGTTTATAGAGCTAGGAGGCGAACGGCTCTCCCAGTCCCTAATCACCTCAAATGCTTACCATGGCAGAGCTAAAATGAAAAAAGGACCATCCACTGCAGTATCTACCAATAACAATATCACAGGAAAACTCACATTGATATTTAAAATATATAATGTAAATATGTATTGACAGTATAAAAATTAAATTAAAGGCTTATGAAAAACTCAAGAAAGATCAAAGGCCAAACAAGTAATTAGTATACAGATTGTTTCCTTAAAAGATGAAATTTAATATATAAAATATAAGATTTTTCACTTTCTCCAAATTTGTGGGCATAAATGCTTCTGAATCTGACCAGAGAAGCTTAAATTTTGGTCCAATATATTATTAGGCTAATTGTATGATCATTATTAGGCTAACTGTATGATCAAGTCCAGCTTGATTACCATAAATCATAGAAGTTAACAGAATTTACTTTGAAAATCCATTACTTACATAGATGGGTTTCTAATTTTTTTCTCAGCTAGTTTTCTCAACTTTAGCCTCAGAACCAGATTCAAAATAAGATATATTCTTTGATAGCTTTTTAGGCTTAATAATTTTAGGCTTAATCTAGGCAAACTTTAATACTTTATTGAAGATCATACAAAAACTCCACAATAAATAATGAAAAGAGTACGTAAAACCATTAGCCTCTGTTTGCAATACAGAAAATACATGTCAGTTCTGGACCAAAATAATTCCCTCGAAATACAAAAAGTGATAGGGAGGAATGAAAGGATTTGCAGTGACTGCTTTTGGTAGTTAGCTACAACAAACCAACAACCATCAGTTATTTTGGAAGTGAAGGTGGCTTTTAATTTGCACATGAAGAATGTCTTCAGTAGTTTAAAAAAATATAAACTCTAAAAAAGCTTGTGAATCATATACAAAAGCTGCTGTTTTGAGACCAAGGTTGACACCGGAAATTGTGTTAGCACCGCCAGCAAGCACAGGTCCTGTGACTCATGCATACTCCTTCTGCACAGAATGAAGCCTCGGATTTTGGACACATCATTTACAGGTATACAAATCAGCCTGGAGGACAGGGCTCCTGGAGGGGAAAGTCTTAAGCCATAAGAGGCACCAAGTGGTTACAAAGTCTACGCGACCATCTGGATCACAAGTTCCGACGATATAATAAATCCCGTGTTGCCTTATCAACTTTTTGTTGGTAGTCCTCCAATTTGTCAAGTATTTTCTGGGACAACTGTAGGAGAAAAGAAGGAAGTCATTCATTACAGACTAGGTTCAAGGACCGCAAAAGATCGAGGTTATTGTCACTTTGACTTTGAAAACCAGATCTCCTCTAATAAAGATGTTATAATAGCTACTCCGCTTCATTTAATCACTGTTCAGTATTGGAGTCTGCTTTGTGACTCTCCTGATAAAAATGGACTTGTCTGTTATAACCTGCTTGCCTAGTGCATTTTCTAAATATGCAACCACACCAGTACTTTTAAGAACTGTAGAGCAGGCTGGCAGGTGTGACTGTTGGTGTGGGGGCTTAGAAAAGAAAGGCTGTCTTACGGCAATGTTGTGACTGTTGGCACTGTTCTCTCCCAGAGCATGGAGAAGCTGATCGATAGAAGAGTATGGGAGCCACACCATTGGAGTTGTTGCAGACAGTGGAAACTAAAAGGAAAAAATATCTATTATTTGAAGAAAATCTGAAAAGTGAACACTTTCTTCTGGGCTTTATTTTTTTCATTATAAGAAATTGTATGTGTGCATGAGTGTACACACACACACACACACACACACACACACACACAGTTAGAACCCCTCCCCTTTCTCTTTAAACTGGGGAACTTGTCTTTTTCTTAGTTAAATCAAATGTATTTTTATTTATTTATTTTTTAAAGATTTTATTGGGGAATTGGGTGAGGAGAACAGCGTTGGGGAATCAGGGAAGGGGAACAGACAACTTGCTGGCTTTTTGTTCTTCAATCTATTTGCGGAGGACGTTGCTTCACTGGCCCATGTTGTTGTCATCATTGCGCTCTTCCCGGATGAGGCAGATCGCTTACCGCAGCTACTGGCAGCTCATGCTTGCTCCCGGCCACTCACACTGGCAGCAGGCCACTCACTGTAGCCTATGGCAGCCCCCTGCAGCAGGGGATGCAGCCTACATCATCGCCGGGGCTCACACAGCCCAGCTTCAGGTGGAGCTGTTGTCAGCTGTAGAGGGCAGTGTCACTGGCCCTCATGTGGGATCCGAACCAGGGCCGCTGGCATCCCAAAACCAGCTCTTAACGAATGCGCCACTCGGCCGGCCCTCAAATGTATTTTTAAATTCATGTCACCTCATCTCTTCAAAAAAGGAGCCCTATGGCTTCTAAAGTTTATCCTATTAAGGATAAATATACTCAGCAAAACTTCTTTATATTGTCAACAAATGATACAATTTCCAGTCTGAAATTTAGATTCAAATTATCTGGAAAACAAAATTTTTAGGAAAAGGAAAGCTCCACTTTCAAAGTTCTGAATACTTTCCTGAGGGTTTAAGAGCTTGGCTCTGTAGTTAACCTGATCTGGATTTTAGATCTGGCTCTTCTATTTACCATCTCTCTGAGCTTTGGCAACTTAACTTGTGAGCCTGTTTCCTCATGGGTTAAAAAAAAAAAAAAAAAAAAAAGGCTTCAAACAATCCCTTATAGGCTGCTGTAAGGATTGAATGAGAAAAAGCTGGTAGAGACTCTGCAGTCTTTGGCACACACAAATTACCGTTTTGTTCTTATTTACCTCCTTTCTCCAAATATAAACTAGCTGTGTAACCACTAACAGGAAAGGTTAAATCCACTACTCTATAGTTCAATTTTTTGAGCTTCTGGTTTTACTTAATGTGATACTTAGAGTGATAACACAGAATTAAGAGAAATGTGCACACATGCCCACCTCAATTCCGAAGTACTGATGTCCTTTTCCCAGAACAGCGTCCACATATTCTGAAACCAAATCCACAGCTTCTTCTAAAAGGTCATAGTTTAAGTACAGACGGAGCAGCTCGGCAGCATCAACCTTCTGTAAAGAGTCAGTGAGGTAAGAACATCTACCTGTTTCCATCTTCCCTGGGCAATGACTGAAGGATGTGGACCGCCTGATTCCCTGGTACTTATACTTCTCAATATGAATAAATGAGTACATGTCTTGGTTTACTTGTCTTGGGATAGGGGTTGGCTTACTCTCTGAGCACCTTGTGAAGCCCTATCTGTTAAGTGGCCTCCCTTCCCTGTTTTGTAATCTAAGACACATTTTAGTTCTTTTCCACAGTAGTAAAAGTCAACAAACCTTCCCAGAAATGCTGAGTACCAGAAATATATGAATAGCAAATGAAAAGAAGTATAAAAATCACCAACTTGAAAAGCGTGAATCAAATTTATATTTAACTTAGGGTGAGAGAAAAGTGAACACAGCCTCAAGCAGACAGTAAGTTAATCACTAAACTATAGAACTTTATTATCTCATCACCCAGTACTTCATGTGGCATTGAAGTTCAACTGTTTTGTTTTTAGCTAAGACTGAGAAGCTGCCCAAAGTATGTCAGTCAGTATATTTCCATAAATGATTACTCTATCTTTTCTTTTTGAATCATCTCCTGAGTTATCAGGATGACAAAGACCAGCTTCTCGTTCTCTCCAAGCGGAGACACCACTAACCTTGTAGCTGTTTATGAGCCAGTTAGGCAGAGGCACTCCGTGAGCTAAGAGCTTGTTGATTACACAGTGGTGATATAAGTTATTCTGGACTTTGTGCCTTTCCAGGTAAGTTGATAATAGTCGCCAGGCTTCATCTGTAGCACTTGATAAAAGCAGAAAAAAATAATGAGTTCCATGTACTTAATAGAAATTTTAGTTCCATTCAAAGTATGTATTAACAAGGAAAAACTCTTAGGAGCTCACAGCTGAATTGACCATATTGCTAAATGGCAACTAGTATTATTAGGGTTAATGTGCCCTAGGGCTAGTACTAGAAACTAGATGACCTGGAGTCTTGTATTTCTCTCCCACTAATCACATCTATACTTGACTACACAATTCACTTAATGTCTTTGTTCCTAATTTCTGAAATATGAAAAACGGCTCAGGTCGCTGTTTCTAAACCTGATCAAGCACTAGAATCATGCAGAAGTTCTGATTCAGAAGGCCAGTGTGATAGCTCATAATCTGCATTTTAATAGTGATTCTGGTGTTGCCAATGTAGGAGTTGAAAGACTTCCAAATGGTAAAAATGCTGGAATTCTGAAGTGCTAAGCTGCATAATACAAATTTTAAATCCAGTTCAAGGAACGGAAGTCTACTGAGGGCTAGGGCTGTTAGAGGATTCTGAACACACTGAAGTACAGTCAGGTACACACTAACTGGGGGCACCACGGAAGTATCTAGGGGGTAAACCTTGCAGGGTCAGATGAACACTAGGGCTATACCTGGACTCCTTAGTGGTGATGACTGATGAGAGCTGATTGGCTGCCAGCCAGGCCCAGGCTTCTGTTTGTGCGGCTTCTCCTCCAAACTGCAATTTGATACATCTGGAAAAAAAAAAAAAGTTTCACACACAATAAACTAATTTGCTGAAAAGCACCCATTATTTGTTACCAAAACTAGAGATAAGACAACAGCTTTAGCTGTAGTCTATTGCCCATTTCACTACTGAGGTATAGATCTTTCTCGCTTCTCATAGCCATACAACTGAATGACCCACAAGGCCATCAATAAGTGTTAAGAGGGGCTGGCCGAGTGGCGCAGTGGTTAAGAGCTGGCTTGGGACACCAGCGGCCCTGGTTCTGATCCCACATGAGGCCAGAAACACTGCCCTCTAAAAAAATAAGAAAAAAAAAAGAAAAAGAAAAAAAGAATAAGTGTTAAGAGATAATTCATTTCCAAGAGAAAATTGACGATGAAAAAGTATGAAGTTCAAAAAATATTTCCAGTTCACAAACTACTTGACTAATGTCTAGGTATAAGGTAATTTCAATAAGGAGTACTTTTTCATAATGCTCCCAGGGGCCAATAGATGTCTGAAGGTACAGAAGAGAACTTGTGCTCTGTCTAAATGGACACACCACTATTTAACTTAGGCTATCTACTGTCATGTGGGAATGCGGGTCCAGGACTGCCAGATCTTCTGATTGCTCAAGAAGAGCTATAAATCAAGATTAAAAACAAAAAACCACAATCAACAACAGCAACAATAAAAATCCTTGTGTGGACTCAAGAAAAACACTTCTTTAAAGCACAGCTGGCTTCTAGGGTCCTGGCTCATGTGACCACTGCTGCACACTAAGCAATAGTTATTTTTTGCATTAGACAATTAAGATTATAAAAAAGACAAGGTCATACATACTTGAAAGCAAGTCCCTCAAAGACTGGCGTTAAGGGAAGCTTAAAAGTCTGACAGATTGAGATGGCAGAGTCAAAAAGGCCAGCCTGAACCAGGAGTGTGACCAGCTCCTCGGCTGATGAACTTCCTGTGGAAACAGAGAAGTGCTAGTTAATGCAACCAGAGGTATATGCAAATGAGTCCAAAGACTCCAAATGACAATGACATGCTTTATATCCATGTAGCGTACCAGACCCACTGCCTGGCCCTATGATGTGCTGTCAGTATGGACAGACAGCTGGATCCTCCTACCTGCAACTGCGATGGCTGACGGATCATGCTGAGCCAAAGTGAGGCGGATGTGAGCCAGGGAACACGCTTTCTCCAGGTCATCCAGCTCCAGGATTTCAATCTGCTGATTTGCTATAAGCCAAAGACAAACACTGTTCCATTCTCAAAGTACAAAGGAAGAGCCCATTAGGTTGACTCAAACTGTCAATTTCTACTAAACGTGAAGTAATGTTCAATTTAATTTCCAAAGGCATTAAATTGGGCAGATGGGGAAAAAACAGGAGGCTCAATAAAACCTAACTTAAAAAAATAAAGCACCGTCCCAGCTTCATATGTTAAACTGAGTCAAATCAAAGTAATGCTCTATTAACAACAGCTGCAGTTGAGGAAGTGTTTACAAGGTATTTTACATAGAAGTTCATTTAGCTTTTAAAACTATGAAACTCTGGTATCGCTACCAGTTCTAAAGGAACATGCCCAAAGTGAGAGAGGCAGGATTAAAGCCAGGTGTGTCCAGCTCTAGAGCCCAGAGTCTTTGAGGAAAGGTATCATGCCTCCATGAAAATATCAAAGGATCCTGATAAAACAAAAGTTTGGTACTACAGCCATACAAAGTTTTCAAAGTGTTACCAGACCAATCAACCTTTAGCAGATTAAAGTATTGAAAATACACTAAAATCAAATAAATTTATAATATTTTTACAACAATATAAAGACTATATATATAATATGTAGTATAGTATAGCTATTTTTACTACATTTTATATATATATATATGTATATATGTATAGAACTGCTATATTACTGTCCAGCAAAGAATCAGTGTGAGACCCTAGACTCACTTGGGGCAGCTGTGCATTCTCCATCATGATTCCTCTTAGGGGATGCTCCAGGGCGATCATACTGAAACGACAAACAGGTGACTTAACTGTGAAAAATTACTATTTTTTTTTTTAAAGATTTTATTGGGGAATTGACGGAGGGAAACAGCGTTGGGGAACCGGGGCAGGGGAACAGACAAGTTGCTGTCTTTTTGTTCTTCAGTTTAGTTGCGGAGGATGTTGCTTCACTGGCCCATGTTGGTATCGTCATTGCGCTCTTCCCGGATGAGGCAGACCAGTCGCCGGCCTCTGGATGGTCGCTCACTGCAGCTATTGGCAGCTCACGCTGGCTGTTAACCGCTCACGCTGGCTGCTGGCCACTCACTGTAGCCTATGGCAGCCCACTGCAACAGGGGCTGCAGCCTACATCATCTCTGGGACTCACGCAGCCCAGCTCCAGGTGGAGCTATTGTTAGCTGTGGAGGGCCGTGGCCCTCATATGTGGGATCCAAACCGGGGATGCTGGCATCCCAAGCCAGCTCTTAACCAATGTGCCACTCAGCTGGCACTATTATTTTATTTTGATATCATTAACTGTGATCTGGAGCTTCAACGCTTAAATTTTCTCCACATGAATTATGTTTATTTCAAGTAACACAGCTCTTCTTACAAAGATTCTGTAACTACCAGACAAAAAAGTGGAGTATTTGCCAAGTTTGCTCACTTAGTTAACATGCTACTGAGTCCAGGGACATGGATTTGGTCTCCATATAAAACACCTGCCTGTGCCGGCCGAGTGGCGCATTGGTTAAGAGCTGGTTTTGGGATGCCAGCGGCCCTGGTTCAGATCCCACATATGAGGGCCAGTGACACTGCCCTCTACAGCTAACAACAGCTCCACCTGGAGCTGGGCTGTGCAAGGCCCGGCAATGGTGTAGGCTGCAGCCCCTGCTGTAGTGGGCTGCCACAGGCTACAGTGAGTGGCCGGCAGCCAGCGTGAGCTGCCAATAGCCACAGTGAGCGGCCATCCAGAGGCCGGCGACCGATCTGCCTCATCCGGGAAGAACGCAATGACGATACCAACATGGGCCAGTGAAGCAATGTCCTCCGCAACTAGACTGAAGAACAAAAAGACAGCACTTGGGCCGGCTGAGTGGCGTGGTGGTTAAGCGCTGGCTTGGGATGCCATCGGCTCCGGTTTGGATCCCACATATGAGGGCCAGTGACACTGCCCTCTAAAAAAAAAAACCCACCTGACTTACATTGGTTCCAGAGTTATATTTCCCACCCATAACCCTAGGAAACACTCTATTTTATTTTTGAGGACAGTGTCATTGGCCCTCATATGTGGGACCGAACTGGGGCCGCTGGCTTCCCAAGCCAGCGCTTAACCACCGCGCCACTCGGCCGGCCCGGAAACACTCTAGTAAAAGCAGGAACTATACAATTTAAGTAGCTGGGCATATATGACCCTATCAGCATGATAGAAAAAACACAAAGTCCATGTCCTTTAAAACAGTAATTGTGGACTGAATTAACAAAAATGAATGAAGTATAAGTAGCAACTACCATTTATTGAGCACTTTTTGCAGGCTGGGCATTGTCACAGTTCTAAGCAATCTCCACATCAATTATCTCATTTAATACTCAAACAATCCTATAAGGCAGACATTATTATTATCATCCCTATTTTATGCAA
The DNA here is from genome assembly GCA_033961575.1 of Aselliscus stoliczkanus. Lineage (NCBI taxonomy): Eukaryota > Metazoa > Chordata > Mammalia > Chiroptera > Hipposideridae > Aselliscus > Aselliscus stoliczkanus. Next base: position 124,011,343 of record CM066736.1, read on the forward strand.
GAGGATAACCAGACAGCAAAAGATTAATTTACCTAAAGTTAGTCTGGCCTAATTCCAAAACTACTCTGCAATACTTCTTTCTACAATAATTTTAAACTTGGGAACTAAAGGGGCAGTAATATATAACAACTGAATTGCTGCAAAAATAGATTAAGTTCACAAATACCCCAGTAGAAATTTTAAATGAAATGAAGCATAATGACATAGTAGTTTTGAAAGGATCAAACCAAATAAATTAAATGATCCCCAAATTCCAGGATGGAAAGTTTTCATACCACTGCACCAGATGCTGGCTGCACAATCCACGCATATTCTGGACGAATAAGTCGTAAGCAATTAATAGCAGCCAGGTAACAGTTGCCTTGCTTCTCAAGCCCCCGGAGAGTTCGAACCTCTCTGCCAAGACGCATTCCGTACTCAAACATCACTGTGCCAGCTATAAGGCAATAAAAAGTCAGCCATTAGAATTAAAAAAATGTGTCTCATTATATATACAGAGAGAATTTGCTTTGTTTATCAAACATTAAAATTTAAAATAAAATTGAGGGCCGGCTGAGTGGCGCGGTGGTTGGGAGCTGGTTTAGGACACCAGTGGCCCCGGTTCGGGTCCCACATGTGAAGGCCAGTGACACTGCCCTAAAAAAAAATAAAAATAAAAAAATAAAAAAATAAAAATAAAATTGAATTTAACTTAAAACCACACACACACCAAAAAGCTAAAAAAAACCCATGTAAAATGTTACTTTTGACTTTTAGATACTATATGCCCAGGTGGGATGGAAGACTAGCTTAGAGAGCTAATCTCAGCCAAATTGTCACCTACTCCCACCCAGGATTCTGAGACCAAGAAACATTTGGATAATCTGCTCAAGAACGTAGACTCTTATTTTCATAATACTTTAGCTACACAGGTTGACTAAGATATTAAAAACTACAATTTTCTGAGACAGCATGGGACTCCAGAAACTAAATAGCATTTATAAATTCTTTTTCAGTTTTCAAATGAAACTATTTTCATTTCTTTTAATTTTATTGGGGAACAGTGTGTTTTTCTAGAACCCATCAGTTTCCAGTCAAGTAGCTGTTTCAATCTAGTTGTGGAGGGCGCAGCTCCTTCAATCTAGTTGTGGAGGGCGCAGCTCCATGTGGGAATCGAACCGGCAACCTTGGTGTTATGAGCCTGCGTTCTAACCACATCAGCTAACCGGCCACCCCAAAATGAAACTATTTTCATTCCACAAATTTTTTATTTTTATTTTTTTTAAAGATTTTATTGGGGAATTGGGGGAGGGGAACAGCGTTGGGGAATCGGGGAAGGGGGACAGACAAGTTGCTGTCTTTTTCGTTCTTCAGTTTAGTTGCGGAGGATGTTGCTTCACTGTTGGTATCGTCATTGCGCTCTTCCCGGATGAGGCAGATCGGTCGCTGGCCTCTGGATGTCGCTCACTGCGGCTATTGGCAGCTCACGCTTGGCTGCCAGCCGCTCACGCTGGCTGCAGGCCACTCACTGTAGCCTATGGCAGCCCACTGCAGCAGGGGCTGCAGCCTACACCATCATCGGGGCTCGCACAGCCCAGCTCCAGGTGGAGCTGTTGTTAGCTGTAGAGGGCAGTGTCACTGGCCCTCATGTGGGATCCGAACCGGGGCCGCTGGCATCCCAAAACCAGCGCTTAACCAATGCGCCACTCAGCCGGCCCTCCACAAATATTTTTGAGTGTCTGCGCTTTGTAAGACATTTTATTGGAACAACAGCCTTGCTCCAAAGACCTGAACATTAATCTAGCTAAGCTGGTCTCAATCAGGTTGATGTAATGGATGCTGTTACTGTGAAAGCAAACAGTAGATCTTTAACCTACATTTCCCTTCCTGTATAATTCAAGAAAATAAAGAATATGCCAACATGTTTTTAAGAACGTGCCTATAAATTAAAATTACTTCCATCCATTCTTTCCAATGAAAATCAGCAAGAAACCTAATGAAAAATTCTAAGGGAAAATGGTATAAAAATGTTAGATATTCCAAAGGGGAGCCACAATGCTTATCTTGCAAAATATGATCTTGAAACAGACATGTAATTCCTTGGTGTTAGCTGTTCTGATACAGACTTCATCAGTCATCATACAAATCCAAATTAAGACACATTCTAAAAATGACTGGCCTATACTCTTTAAAAATATCAGTGTCTTCGGGCCGGCCGAGTGGTGCGGTGGTTAAGCGCTGGCTTGGAAAGCCAGCGGCCCCGGTTCGGGTACCACATGAGGGCCAGTGACACTGCCCTTAAAAAAAAAAAAAAAAAAAAAAAAAAATCAGTGTCTTCAAAGGTAAAAGGCTAAAAACAGTGCTTCAGATTAAAGGAGACTAAAGAGGTAAGACAAATAAATGCAATATGTGATTCTAGATCAGGGGATGAGCACAGTATGGGAGGAATGTGCTATTAAAAAAGTCATATGAGGGTCGGCCTAGTGGCACGGTGGTTAAGTGCTGGTTTGGGAAGCCAGCGGCCCTGGTTTGGGTCCCACATATGAGGGCCGGTGACACTGCTCTCAAAAAAAAAACAAAAAAAACCCAAAAAACAAAAAACAACAACAAAAAAACCCTCCCCCAAAAATCATATGCCAATTGGCACAATTTACCTATGCACAGCACATCAGATCACAGTACTATGTTTTTTTTTTTTTTTTTTTTGTTTTGAGGGCAGTGTCACTGGCCCTCATATGTGGGACCCGAACCGGGGCCGCTGGCTTCCCAAGCCAGAGCTTAACCACCACACCATTCGGCCGGCCCCACAGTACTATGTTTAATTCACAAAATTAATTAGTTACTTTTTCTTAATTTGATAATTGTATTGACGTTATATTAAAAAAAATGTCCTTAGGAGATGCATCTGAAGTATTTATGCATTGAGTTATGATGTCCGCAACTTACTCTCAAAAGGATCAGCAAAAATAAATAAAGAGAGGGGGCTAACGACAAAAGGCACAGGAGCTCAAAACGAGATACAAGAATTCAAGTTGCCTCTCAAGAAAAAGTGTCTTTTAAACTCAGATAGAACACTCAGATAGACACATAGAATGTCATCTCACTGGAGACATCTCAAGAATGTTCTAGAATGGAATGAGTGCATATCTTTAAGGCTAATAGGTAATCTCCAAAGGGGTGAAGCTAATCTTGTCCTTAAACATAATTTTCCCAAACGCTTGTAGAGAACACTCATCCAATGGTAAAAATAAGGTAAAAATTACGTAAGCCAAACGTAGTACTTTTGTAAAGCATGATGAAACCGATAAGCCTGACTCCAACTCATACTGTTTACTTCATTCAACTCACCCTTTCGGTAATTGTGGCGATAGATGTGAAAGGCATATAGAAGCTCATAGTAATTATGAGTCATAAGGTCCACAGCTCTAGCACGTGATTCAATTATGCCCACAACCTATGGAAGGGCAAGCAATGAGACATCCAAGTTAGTAGCCAGCAGGACAACCACCACAGCTGTGTGCAGTTAGCAGTGGAAAAATAAAATTACCTCATTCTGTAGATTCACATAGGGAAACTCGACAAGATCCTGCAGCTGCGAACGTTCACAAAGAACCACCACCAGCTGCCGTAAACAATCTAACTGTCTGGGAGGAAAGAAAGGGATATAAGGATACATTGCCTCAGTGGGTTAAACAGGGCTGGCCAACCACCTTCTTTGAAAGAGACTGAGACTGACTACCTGCTGGAATCAGGAATTTGGGTTAAGGCCTCATATGCTTGGTTGTTGTGACCCAAATCCAGATGATGTTTGAAAATGCATGTCCTTAAAGTAGCCTAAATGTCAAAAATAGGGGGAAAAGAACAACAGAGATTAAAATATCACATCCATGAGAAACCCATGAAAAATAAGTAGATTATAGTTAGTTCTTACCTGGCTTTTCCAGTCATCACCTGCTTCAGTTATCGCTGATGTAGCCAACTGAATAACCAGTTCAGGCAAACCAATAACATCGAGTAGACGCAAAACCTAAGGAGGAACAGAAGAAATTACCATTAAAATTAGTATGGTATGCACTTCAAATTGAAACACAATTATAAATCAGTTAGATAATGAAACAAGATAAAGATTAAATCAAATGCGCCGACAAAATGAACAGGATTCTTTGGCAATATTTAAGATTTTCTGTTAGACTCTGTTAAATATTAGGCTTTTTGTAAATTTCTATTGGTCTTTTTTTGTTAACAACTCTATCCTCGGTGTTTAATACATAGTAGGCTCTCAGTAAATATTTGTTGAATGAGGGAACAAATACAATTTCACTACTAGCTTTTCCTATGAACAGTTTAGGTCATAGATGAATTTAGAGCCTAGTAAATAAATTAACATCATCACCTTATAAAAACCCTGAAGAGAATACAATTAATGTTTGACATAACCCATTTCTTTGTTTAAAGATTTTTTTTAAAATTGGGGAATTGGGGGAGGGGAACAGCAGGGGGAATCGGGGGAGGGGAACAGACAAGTTGCTGTCTTTTCGTTCTGCAGTCTAGTTGCAGAGGACGTTGCTTCACTGGCCCATGTTGGTATCATCACTGCGCTCCTCCCGGATGAGACAGATCAGTCGCCGGCCTCTGGATGGTCGCTCACAGCGGCTATTGGCAGCTCATGCTGGGTGCCGGCCACTCACTGTAGCCTATGGCAGCCCACTGCAGCAGGGGCTGCAGCTAACACAATCGCCGGGGTTTGCGCAGCCCAACTCCAGGTGGAGCTGTTGTTAACTGTAGAGGGCAGTGTCACTGGCCCTCATATGTGGGATCCGAACTGGGGCTGCTGGCATCCCAAAACCAGCTCTTAACCAATGCGCCACTTGGCCAGCCCAACGTATTTCTAATTCAACACAGAACAGCACTCTTTTTTAAAGCTGTCCACCCTAACAATGTCTGTGCACACCGCTCCAGATATGTGCACAGGTGCCTATATACACACATCTCTAATATATATGTGTAACATGCACTCAAAATATAAATTTATAAAGAACGAAGCAAAAATAAAACATAGTTTAAAATTATTTTTATTAGTACTTAGTACTTGCGTTCTTGCTTTTTTTTTTTTTAAAGATTTTATTGGGGAATTGGGGGAGGGAACAGCGTTGGGGAACCAGGGACGGGGAACAGACAAGTTGCTGTGCTTCTGTTCTTCAGTCTAGTTGTGGTGGACGTTGCTTCACTGGCCCATGTGGGTATTATCCTTGTTCTTCCTGGGTGAGGTAGTCGCTCGCCGGCCATTGGATGGCTGCTCAAGGCAGCTCACGCTGGCTGATGGCCACTCATAGTAGCTTACAGAAGCCCACTGTAGCCCCACTGCAGCCTATGCCATTGCCGGAGACTCACGGCAGCCAAGCTCCAGGTAGAGCTATTGTTCAGCATCTTACAGGGTGCAGTGTCACTGGCCCATGTGGGATCCCAACCGGTGGCCCTGCTGTTCAGACCCTGCACTCCCAAGCCAACTGTTAACCAATGTGCCACATGGCCGGCCCCATTCTTTTCTTGATTAACAGTACAAAAACATTTTTTGAGGAATTGGGGGAGGGGAACAGTGTTGGGGAATTGGGGAAGGGGACCAACCAAGTTGTTGTTCTTCAATCTTAGTTGTGGAGAGCGCCAGTCGGTATCTGGCTTCCCATTGGCAGCTTGTGGCCTCTAAGCTCAAGGTGCTGTGTTCAATCTTGGTTGCAGGTGGGTGTAGCCACCATCCCATGTGGGAGTTGAACCAGCAGCCTTGTTGTTAAGAGCGCACGCTCTATCCATTAAGCCATTCGGGCAGCAGCTTAGCTCAAGGTGCCAAGTTCAATCTTAGTTGCGGGTGGGCGTAGCCCACCACTGAACATGCAATCTTGTTGTTACACCAGCTGAGCCATCCTGCCACCTGTTGGCAGCTCAGCAACAGCTAGGCTTGGGCGCAGCATCACTGGCCCATGTGGGAATTGAACTGGCGGCCCCGTTGCTCAGAGCTCGCACTCTTAAGGCAACTCTTAGCCAACTGAGCCACTCGGCCGGCCAGTGTTTTTTTTTTTTTTTTTTTTTTTAAGGTTATAGTTTCACTGAAGTATAACATGTATTTAGAAATGTACACAAATCCTAAGTATATAGCTGGTCGACTGCTCACAAAGGAAACATATCTATGTTTCCAGCACCCACATATAGAATTATATCAGCATTCCAAAGCCCCCATGTGACTCCTTTTAGCCACTGCTGATTTTATATGAAGTTTATGAATATGCTGAGGCTTGGAACACATTATACATCTCTTTCGGTAAATATGTACATCTGTCTGGGTATACTTGGAATTGGAATTACTGTCATAGGGTATATTAATGATTGGGGCTAATAGATCCTGAGTTTCCCAAAGTGGTTGTAACCCATTTATACTCCACCACAGGTGACTGGGAAACTTAATGTTCCGGTAATTTTCATGGTTTAATACAATCTTGAATTGACATTTCAATTCAAGGTACACTTACTTAGATTTCAAAATAGCGTTCCTGAAAAGTTCACTTGTTCTTGGCTGATTCTTGTCAGATCTGATTAGACTGTCTCTGTCTTTACCCTGCAATGTGCCTGGTGAAGTGCCTGTATCAAAGGCCGAAGTGTGTGCCCCAAATTTCCTTCATTTGCTTGTACTTTCTTTGTTAGTATTATCTTAATCTGGCTTCTTTGCAGGAGTTTTTAAAAGCCATATTCATATTGTAAAGCTGATTTTCTTTAAAATTAAGCAATATAATGTGCAAATCAATTTAACCAGGCAAACATAACCTATTGAAATCAAATGGACTAGGGTGCCACTATGCACCCCCACCCCTAGCCGTGACACTCACTCTTCCCTCAGATGCCTACCTTGAGACTAAGTGATAAGAGACCATGCTGTAAAAGGATCAGTAAGGGCACCAGAGTCAACCCTTAGATTCAACATTAGCACATCTTGGGCCGGCCGAGTGGCGCATTGGTTAAGCGCTGGTTTTGGGATGCCAGCGGCCCCGGTTCGGATCCCACATGAGGGCCAGTGACACTGCCCTCTACAGCTAAAAACAGCTCCACCTGGAGCTGGGCTGTGCGAGCCCCGGTGATGGTGTGGGCTGCAGCCCCTGCTGCAGTGGGCTGCCATAGGCCTGCAGCCAGTGTGAGCGGCTGGCAGCCAAGCATGAGCTGCCAATAGCCGCGGTGAGCGACATCCAGAAGCCAGCGACCGATCTGCCTCATCCGGGAAGAGCGCAATGACGATACCAACAGTGAAGCAACATCCTCCGCAACTAAACTGAAGAACAAAAAGACAGCAACTTGTCTGTTCCCCTTCCCCGATTCCCCAACGCTGTTCCCCTCCGCCAATTCCCCAATAAAAAATCTAAAAAAAAAAAAAACTAAAAAAAAATTAGCACATCTTGATTTATTTCTTCCGTGAGTTCTAGTATTTTCTTTCTAAGTACCACTTTAGGGTCCAGTAGAGCAGCAGTGATTTTTCATGTTTTTGAATCAGTAAGTTTTTTCTGATGAAAGCTATGGAGCCTCTCAGCAGAAAAAATAAAAACAACATTTTGCACATAATTTCAGAGGTTTACCGCTTCCTCAAATCCATCTGGCCTCATTAAAAATCCTTAGAATTCAAAATAATTTTCTCATTAGTAGGATGGTGGAGGGTTATTAAGAGCTACAAACCTGTTTCATTTATCTCTTTATTTATTTTATTTTATTTTTTTCAGTCCCCCACTACCACAAATTATGTAGTTGAGCAGGGGTCAGCACATCTGGAATACAATGGATAAGCCTTGCCCTGGGAAAACCACCTTCGTGATCATGGTATCTCCCCTGTCAGGTAAGTATTCATTCATCTCTTTAACAAGCAATGAACAAAACAGTGAAACCAGCACTCGGTCGCATTTACTTTTGGTGGGAAATCCAGATAATGAATAACACATAGATATCGAAAATGTAACATCAAGCACAGTTAAATGTTATGAAGAAAAACAAAGTGGGCAAGGAGACTGCCAATTTCTCAATCTGCATGAGTGCACATGAGGGAGAGAGAAAATCAGGAGTCATTCTACACAGGTGAGGCAGGGAGGAGCTCGGGGAGGAGGTGACACGTGAGCAGAGACCTGAATGAAATGAAGGCGTAACAAACTTGACTATCTAGAAGAAGGGCATTCCAGGCTGAGGGAACAGCAGATAGAAAGGTCATGAAACAAAGTTATGTGCTTGGCTTGCATGAGATAGTAAGAAGGTTGCAATCAGTACAGCTCAGTTACCAGAGGAAGGAGTGGTAGAAAAAAGTTCAGGAGGAAGCAATACGCAAGGGCCAAATCATAAACTAAGGCTAAATACAGTATTACAAGTTAATTCTTTAAGATATCGGCAAGACTATTATTAAGTAATAAAATTCTTTTTCTTTTTTTGAGGGCATTGTCACTGGCCCTAGTATGTGGGACCCGAACTGGGGCCAGTGGCTTCCGAAGCCAGCGCTTAACCACTGGGCCACTCGACCGGCCCGAGAAATAAAATTCTAATGATGTTAGCCCAGAGGCTAACAAAATGATACCATAAAGGGTATTTCATTTATTAAAAACATTTACCAAATTTATTTAAAAAATATATTTTTTCAACTTCTCTAGGCAAACCCATCTTCTCTTTACTTGGAAGTTCAGGGAACAATTAAATTTTTATGTTATTCTCCAACAATACCCAAGCACTGTATTTCAGATACATTTCTACACAGGGTGGTGTGAGAAGGGCCAAATGATGGCATAACATACCTTATCATAATACTGCAGCCTGGGGGTAGACACAATCTCCCCATCCTCTGACCGGATCAACCGATCCAAGAATTCCTCTTTGCCCACTTCAGACGCTGCCTGGCAGAAACATTCCAGTGCCTGGACAAATAAAAGAATACAAAGTGACTTATAATGAATTTTCCTAATTCTAGGTGCTCATGTGCTGAGGAAAACCAATCCTCCCGCCCCCCAAATTATTTAAGACTGTTGACTACACTCATAATTTCTGCCATTCTAAATTCTATCTAATGTATTATTTAAAATATTTCTTTAATGTACCTCACTTTGTTTTTTTTTTAAAGGATTTTTTTTTTTTTTTTTTTGAGGGCAGTGTCACTGGCCCTCATATGTGGGTTCTGAACCAGGGCCGCTGGCATCCCAAACCAGCTCCCAACCACCGCGCCACTTGGCTGGCCCAATTTACTTCACTTTTTAACTTAAATGCTATTAATTAAAAAGTAAACGTGAAGGGCTGGCAGAGTGGCTCAGTTGGTTAAGAGCTCGCTCAAGAGTGTCAGCTGAGCTCTGAGCAACAGCAGTTCGATGCCCACCCCGAGTGGTAAGTATATGACTCTTTAATGGGGAAACAAGCAGCATTACAAAAAGCTATAATGAAAACATAATTGAGAAATAAACTTTATTTATAAGAAACCGGCCCTAAAAACACCTGCACAGAGGCAGGAGGGTTTTCCTGTTTTATTTTTCATATTTTCCTGTATCTTAACTAATCTGCCAAGTACATGAAGCTGAATAGTCCCCACAGGTATACTGTGCCCCTGCATGGCACTAGCAGTCTTCTTTATCTTTATCTAGAGGATTCTATGAATGTCCTCTAACCTGAGATGGAAACTAAGTGTCCTTCGTGCATTAAAGTGTATCACTGAAATGCAGTTTACCTTGTGTCCCTCTCCTGTAACCAGGTAACAACGTCCCAGCATAAATCGACAGGAACCAACATTGACTTGACACCAGGGATGTAGCAGTTGAATATAATCCTTAAAGGCATAAAGGGTACTTTCTGATTAAGAAAATAAATACTACTTAAGGAGATACTCATTTCTAAGTTCTTTAGAGAGGGAAAGGAGATAGTGGTCAATCCACACAAAAGTTATTTCCTGAAATCACCTGGAGCGTAAAACCTAATCCTGTTAATGAATTCTCATATTAGGTTATTAGACACTTTAAGAAAGCAAATAGGACTCCAGTAACACTAACACACGTAAACACACATACATTTTCCACCTTAGCCATTTTCCAACTATTGGTATTTATGGTTCAATGACTAGATTCCAGTAAAGGACTTATATGAAAACAATTGTATGTTTGTTTTACTACTAAGAGAACCTAACAGATAATTACAAAAAAACAAAACAAGAAAACCAACCAAAAACAAAAATCTAGAAAAAATTATGTTAGAAATCATACTGTTAAGAGGGAAGTAGAGGGGCCCACCAAGTGGCGCGGTGGTTAAGCGCTGGCTCACAAAGCCAGCGGCCCCGGTTCGGGTCCCACATATGAGTGCCAGTGACACTGCCCTGAAAAAAAAAAGAGGGAAGTGGAATTGCATGGCTCAGTTGGTTAAGAGCATGACTCTGAGCAATAGGGTTGCCACATGGGCCAGTGAGCTGCGCCCCAGCTGAGCTGCCACTGAGCTGTCAACAGGTGGCAGGATGGTTCAGCTGGTGAGAGAATGTGCTCCTAATAACAAGGCTGCTGGTTCCAGTTTCACATGGGATCGTGGGCTATGCCCAGCCCCAACTAAGATTGAACACGGCACCTTGAGCTGAGCGACCTCGAGATGCCGAGGGCAGTCGGATGGTGACTGGATTTGAAGCTGAGCTAGCTGTGCTCTCCACAACTAAGATGGAAGGACGGCTTGGCTGTCCTTACCCCAATAAAATCTTAAAAAGAAAAAAAAAAGAGGGAAGTAGAGAAAAATCTCTCTAGAATATGTTTTGGTGCAATCCAGTATAAATTATTATGGTTCTTATTATCAACCCAATTAAAATAAAAGTAACATTTACAAAGAAAAAGATTCCAGGGCCGGCCGAGTGGCGCAGTGTTTGGGCGCTGGCTTGGGAGGCCAGCGGCCCCGGTTTGGATCCCACATCATATGAGGGCCAGTGGCACTGCCCTCAAAAAAAAAAAACAACCAAAAACAAAAACAAACAAACAAACAAAACACAAAAAAACAAAGAAAAAAATTCCAGAAACCCCATTCTTTACAAGAATAATTAAATCTGAAGTATTCAATAGTACTCACCTGCAACTGTACATACTGACAATTTCCCATCAAACATTCTAGAAAGAGGCAACCAGAATTGCTAGGCCATCTAAGTCATTGGTTAAGGAGGTTTTTTACTTTTTTGGCAAAACTTAAACGTACATAATGGGCAGGCAATCAAACTCCACGAAATGGCTAATTTTCTAAAAAGATCAAGAGAAAGTGGCAGACCACATGTCTTTTTGACATAACTAACCTTAATATTAGACAAATAGAATGAAAAGGTTATATGCTAGGTTCCTAGTCACTTCGATTAGAACTCAATTAACTATGAACTAAAGCATGTGTTTCATCCCTGGGTAGTCATTTCTAATTCTGGCTGATACATTGCATAAGCCTGCTGTTGGTGCCAGTGAACCCCCAGCACCTATCACAGTGCCTAGCATATAGCACCATTCAATAAGTAACTATCTGATGAATGTAAAATGTTTTAAAAGAGATCTAGGTATTAAATGTGCGCACACCAATAAAATCTGGCTCAACTCCTGAGCAAAAAAAAATAAAAAAACTAAACTAAAATAAATAAAAATTGGGATCATATCTGACAATAAATATTATCATCTCTTGTTGGGAGATAAGCACCCAACCCCATTAAAAATCTTTATTACACAGGCAGAAGAAGAACCTTAGACTATTTAGATAGAAGAAACATTTCAATTGGATTTTAAATAAAAGGATACAAGAGCTGCAATAAATAATTCGTAACTGCCGTAATCATCTCAGGCCAGTTCAACCCAGTTTGGCTCAGAGGTGTCTTTGATTGAGAGAAAAGATGAGATATAATGTTTTTTCTTGCAACTTCTTGGAAGAATAATTCCACTATTGTCTGAGGACTAGATACTTAAAAAGAAAAAGTTATGACAATCACCAACTCGTGAAAGTAATATCAATTTTCAATTAAGATAGTCTACCAACTCCTTTCATGCTTGTAACAAAGAACATTTATTATTTCAAAATGTAAAATGCATCACTGATGTAATCAATGGCAATATACACAAAAGCAGTTTGGAAACTGTGAAGTACTATACAAATGCAATAAAAAAGCCACTTAAATCAACACTAGTCATTTCTTTTCACTGGACTCACTAGACTTAAGTGTGTTCCCTAGAAAGTGTTTATATTAAATATATAGTCCCAGGATTCCAAGTTTTATACAAAAAGAACACAAAACGAATTCTCGAGAATGGTTCTCAAGCACGAGAGGGGTTCCTTTTGAATATTTGCTGATTAAGACTGCATTACCTACCATGAACTTAGTACATTTTAAAAAATGATTTTGGGGCCGGCCGAGTGGCACGGTGGTTAAGCACTGGCTTGGGAAGCCAGCAGCCCCGGTTCGGGTCCCACATATGAGGGCCAGTGACACTGCCCTCAAAAAAAAAAAAAAAAGATTTTGTTGAATATATCACTGCAGTATCAATAAACAATGGAAAAGCAGCAGTGTGGATACACATATATGACACACCCTTAATTTATGCCTGATCTGGGGTAACGGTTTCATAAGACTGCTGTCACAACCAGAGGTCTCAGGCCACAGCTTGCTTATACTCTCTGAAAGTGAAAGCAATCCTAGCCAAACTTTCTACAGCAAAAGGGGCAAAAGTCCATTTTAATGAATATGCAATAAATGACAAATTTAAAATCAAATGCATACACAGTTCAGTCCTTACCAAGCTTATTTGCCATTGAAGTACCAGAGTCAGTTAGTTCCAGTACTGATAAGTGTTGGAGATTAGACTCCCTGTGAGAAAAGGGGGAAAAAACACAAAAAAACAGCTTAAGTTCTATACCAACTATTTCTTCAATAAATTATCCTATCAAGAACACTGTCAATGTAATTAATAACTGGCACATTAAGGCTCCATTGAAAGTGTGAAAAAAATCTGGAAAACATGTCATAGTTTAGATTGTTGCCCATGGTTATCACTCAGTTATTCTTCAACGAAAAGCCAGAGCATAAATTTCTCTTAGGCCTCCATGCCATGAAAAGCGTTACGTTGCCAGAGAAAACAGGATGGTTTATCTTATTGAAAATGTGAGTCCCTCTAGCTATTAGGGAGGGAAAGCAAACCCAAACCACAATGAGATTTCACCTCGCACCTGTCAGAATGACTATTATCCACAAGACAAATAATAACAAGCTTGGAGAGGTTGTGGAGGAAAGGGAACCCTCATGCACTGCTGGTGGGAATGTAACTTGGTGCAGCCATTATGGAAAGTAGTATGGAGGTTCCTCAAAAAATTAAAGAGTAGAATTACCATACGACCAAGCAAATCCCTCTTCTGGGTATCTACCTAAAAAATCTGAAAACATTTATCCATAAAGATATACAAGTATATATTCCCATGTCCACTGCCGCATTATTTACTGTGGCCAAGACATGGAAACTGAAATGGATGATTTGATGAAGACGACGTGGTATATACAATGGAATATTACTTGGCCACAAGAAAAGATGAAATACTGCCGTTTGCGACAATATGGATGGATCTTGAGATTATCATGTTAAGCGAAAAAGGTTAGACAGAAACAGTTGAGAGCCGTAGACTTCACTTATATGTGGCATATAAAACTAAAAGCAACAAACAAACAAGACAAACAAACAAAAACTCGTAGACGACAATAGTTTAGTGGTTACTGGAGGGTAAGAGGGTAAGGGAGTGGTAAAAGAGGGTAAAAGAGGCCAAATATACGGTGATGGAGAGCTGACTTTGGGTGGTGAACACACATCAGAATATACAGATGATGTATTACAGAAATGTACATGACTCCTATACAATTTTACTAACCAATCTCACACCAATAAATTTAATAAAGATTCAAAAAAGAAAAAGAAAATGTGAATCCTTTAAGTGTGGATTTTCTTTCTTCTTTTGGTTATAAAGAATCTCAGCCTATCTTTAATAACTAGCACAACATTTTTGTGTAGTCTAACTTTCCCTCTGACATCATCTTATTATTTTGCCTTCAACAGAACTTATCTTTACATTATATACACAAATATATAATATACAATATATATTTATAATTTTTATTCTTGTAAGTTGTTTCAGCCTTTAGAAAATGAAGCATCTAAAAGTTCTCTGAATTTTATTTTATTATTTTTTCTTTAGCTGAGCCATCCTGCCACCTGCTGGCAGCTCAATGGCAGCTCAGCTCAGGCTGGGCATCGAACTGCTGTTGCTCAGAGCTCAGCTCGCTCTCTTGAGCTCGCTCCTAACCAACTGAGCCACTCAGCCGGCCCCAAACTCTCTGAATTTTTATTTATTTATTTAGTTTTGAGGGCAGTGTCACTGACCCTCATAGGTGGGACCCGATCCGGGGCTGCTGGCGTACCAAGCCAGTGCTTAATCAATACGCCACTCGGCCGGCCCAAGGCTGAATTTTAAAGGCAAAACATGTTATAGCATGTTTACAATATTTTTTCTTATAAGACAATGAAAATAATAATTAAACTCCCAATTTAATAATAATTACAATAATGAAACTCACAGTGTGTCAATTGGAACATCAGTTGCCAAGCACTGACTTCCCCATTTAATGAGGTGGTAAGATAAGAATAGGGGAGCTGTTCGATGTAGTAGATCTTGCTGAGCTTGAAAGAGCTGACCAGCGCCCAAAATCACCTATACATGATGGGTGGGTGGGTGAGACAGTAAACAGCAATTAATAATGACAACTCCTAAGGTTCAGGTGGAGGAATAAAATATAATAACATTGTTACAAAAGGACATACAAAAAAGTAACATGCACACGCACATGCAAGGTGTGCGCTGGTGTGTGTGTCTGTGTATCCATACAAAAGCAACACACCTATTACATTTTAGGATAGCAAGTGGCAAAAATATCTATCCAAACATTTAACACTATAGAAATAATCAAAACAGCTCACCAAGTCATGGGAATTGAGGGTGAAAAAGAAAACATCAAAAAGCTTAACTTTCATTAAATCTGTGGATTCAGAATTCAAGAAGAGGAACAGGGAAATCTAAGTCCTTTGCTATGCTTCAGATCTTGGGCAAAAAATAAATATGATCATTAGAGGAAAATTTGGTAGTACTACCAAAAGCCTTAAATATGGGTGTAGCCTATGACCAATCAATTTTAGTTCTTAACTTTATCCTAAAGATATAATCAAAGGTGTACAGAAAGTTATAGCAATAGGGGAAAAACTGGAAACAACCTGGATGGCCACAAATGGGATTGGTTGAATAAATTAAAATTGTACTAGATAACTATTACAAATATGATAGAATACTTAATGTGAAAATGCTGACGACATCTGTGAAGTGGAAGAATAAAAACCACCAGATTACAAATAACACTATGTAGCATATCATAATTTTATAAATAAAACAAATAAAAAACCCAATTTGCACAGAAAAAAAGGCTGTACACAAAAGTGTTAAGTCGTGGTTATCATGTAGGTTACTAATGAATTTTTATTTTTATGTTTACATAAGAGGGTCTACAATGAACCTTTATTACCTCTGTGTTTAGAAAAGAACGATGAAAGTTATAGGAGGTGTGATCAAACAATATGGTGAATGTTTAAATAAAAAATAATTTATTACAGTAAAAGACACATTGCCTTTAATCCCCCTCAAAATACTCTCCCTTGCTTCTAACACACTTATCCCATGGTTCTTGCCACTTTCTGAAGCAGTTCTGGAAGTCCTCTTTCGTGAGTGTCTTTAATTGCACTGTCGTGGCTGCCTCAATGTCCTGAACCATTTTGACTCTGGGCAAGAGCCAGAAGTCACACAGTGCCAGATTCGGTGAATAGGGAGGATGAGGACACACTTTAATGTTTTATTTATTTTTTCTTTTTTTTTTTGAGGGCAGTGTCACTGGTCCTCATATGTGGGACCTGAACTGGGGCCACTGGCTTCCCAAGCCAGTCCTTAACCACCACGCCGCTCGACCAGCCCTAATGATTTTACTTGACAGAAATTACCATGCCAGAAGCAATGTGTGACATGACATGGAGCATTGTCATGATGTAGGATGAAACCATTTGCCCATTTTGGGTTAATACATTGTTCGTGGTCCATGATTTACAGCACACTTGAAAGCACACCTTCTTCCAACTGTAGCTCACACCCAACTGACTGTGCTGAACAAGTTGAAATTTGTCACACACTGTTACTAAGGTCTGATGCACTGCTTCCTGTATTGAAGATCCCTGCTTTTCTGTTGGCTGGCACTTGGCAGCAGCATTCACAGTATGTTTTGATCACAACAGAAAGGGAAAGGCTTCATGTCACACATTGCTTCTGGTATGGCAATTTCTGTCAAATAAAAACATCATGGTGTCCTCATCCACCTTATTCACCAAATCTCGCACTGTGCAGAAGACTTCTGTCTCTTCCCCAAAGTCAAAATGACCATGAAAGGTAAACGTTTTGAATCGACTGAGGACATCAGGGCGGCCATGACAGCGCAACTAAAGACACTCTCAAAAGAGGACTTTCAGAACTGCTTCAGAAAGTGGAAAGAATGATGGGATAAGTTAGTCTGAAGGGGAGAGGGAAAGGGGTTATTTTGAGGGGGTTAATGGCAATGTGTCTCTTATTGTATAATAAATTTTTTTAATGTAAACACCGTAGTTTTTGATCTCACCTTTGATCACAACTTTGGTTTTTTTCAAAAACCAAAAATCCCTAAAGAAACGGAAGAATCTATAAAGGCTGAAAAAAACTTAATAAGGGCTGCCCTAAATGGCAGTCTTAGGAAAGGTTCCTGTTTCTCCTTGTCCTAGACAAATCATCTTCATAAATGTTTTCCTGTTTTGACCTGAAAGTCCACCATTAGCAATGTATTTGAGTTAATAAATTCCGATTTAAAAAGTATTAATACCTCTGGGAACACCAAAGTCCTTTCCATTATTTACATACTACCATGAATTAGTTTAATTAGATTGCTTCTTGGTGAGGTTTAAAAGAGATTACTGATGGAGAGACAAGTTTTGAATGTGGAACACTCAGTAGGATGGGAGACAAGGACTGTAGGCTGTCTGGTATAGTCTTTAGAATCTGGCACCCTAAGAATAGGATGGGAAAGGAAGCCCAAAATGGAGTTGGGAGGACCCTGAAGACAAACTCTGCAATCTCAAAACTGTGCTTAGGGTAAATCCTGTACTGCAGCGAGAGAAATTCTTTTTATTTATTTGTTTGTTTTTCTTATTTTTACTTTATTTTTGAGGGCAGTGTCACTGGCCCTCACATGTGGGACCCGAACCAGGGCCGCTGGCTTCCCAAGCCAGTGCTTAAGCACCGCGCCACTTGGTTGGCCCCAAGAGAGAAATTCTTTTTCTTCTTCCTCTCTCCTCCACACTAAATGGTACCCAATCATCACATCCAAAGTAGTACTAATATACTCAATTTTGGGAGGGCCAACGTAAGAAAATTTCCTACCACCATACATACAAAGGGTAATAGTGAAATAATCTGCTCCGTGTATGTTCTTGATCTGTAATTTTATATTATGATACTTACTCGTTCCTAATTCGACCACTATTTATAGACCCCCACTAAGGGCCAAGCATGGGGGACAGAGCAGTGAACAAAGACAGAAGTCTGTGCTCGTAGAGCTGACAGTCTGCCATGTGCCTATATGTCTACACCAGGTTGTAGATTTCACAACTTTTCCCTCGGGTAGTACTTACTGCATCTCCTAGCCTCATTAATAGCTGCTGTAGGATCAACAGGTCTCTGCAGATGAGGAAGCGAATACTGGCAATTTTATATACACCTCTGCACACAAGATGCCCTGCTGTGCTACTACCATACAGCTGGAAAAGGTTCATTCGAATGTTCAAGGGCTGAGCTGTAATTAACAACAACAACAAAAAGGAGTTAAATTTATCATCATTTTTCTCTAAGTCAAAGAGGCACGTGTGTTGTTTTGTCATTTACCTGGATTGAATCCCTTTTCCATTTCCACTTCTGTCTCATAATCCATTTCTCGTATAAGAAGTCCAATGGCATGGATCGGGTTCCTAATCTCTTGCAGTTTACTACAAATATCCTCCATCACATTTTCTCTATAAGGACAATTAGAAACCTATTACTACCAAGGATACAGAAGGCAAACTCTGTATATGCTTAAGTCCTGAAAGCTAACATGCTCTATGGAACAGGAAAAGCAGCCACATAATAAAGGAGTGGGATAATCACTCTGGCATACAATATACTTTTACTCCACGTAGCAAATTTCTCACTTCGTTCACAAATGAAAGACAATATGAATGTGAAAAAAACACTTTTGTGTTTCAGAATTTACAGGTCAGTTAATAGTTAATAGCTACACCACAATTTATGAGTCTGTTTCCAGACCTAAATTCATGTGTTAGATTTTCTGTTTAAAAGTGGAAACATTAAGCTGGCCAAGTGGCTCAGTGGGTTAAGCGCTCATACAAGAGTGTAAGCTCTGAGAAACAGGGTCACCGGTTCGATTCCCGGCTGCCGCTGAGCTGCCAACAGGTGGCAGGATGGCTCAGCTAAAAAAAACCGTGGAAACACCTATTTACAGTCATGGCAATTCACTGTAACTTTCAGCCACTATTTTGAACATATTTGAATGTACATGTGAGACCTGACTTTGGCACTACAAATTGCTCAATTTCCATTGGAAAATGCACTTTACCCTAAATTCTCCTTACATATCAATAGTGATCAGATCTTCCAGGATGCGTTCTGCAGCCTTTTCTGGAGACTGGACGTTGTAACAACTCATTTCCATCATTACTGACATATCCACAGTCATTGATTCTCCAATCAACCGAAGGCATTTTATAAGACATATAACATCCCGAGCTACATTCACATCTGTAAGAGAAAGTTAACATTCATGTCTCAAGCCAATGAAAAGCTACTGATTAATACTGTACCAAAAGAAAAGATGACTAATTAAATGCCAAGGATCTATCTGAGGTCTTGGAGATGCATAGGACTCGTCAGTTTCCCTTAAAATAGTTACAATGTGGTAAACTGACCAGGAAAGATCACAGTGGCAATCAATGTTCTTTGCATCCATTTGAAACAACACATAGGGTTTATGTAGGAAGGGATCAAATGTGGACAGAACAATAACTATTACCATCAGATATGTTCATCTCATCCTCTGTCAAAAGGCTCTCATCAGGCAGGAGATACAAATGATCCACTAAGGAGGAAGGCACAAGGAAAGACAGGTACCCCTGGAAATGCAAATCTTCCAGTTACATTCTTTTCAGTGACTGTTTAAAGGCATAAAATAATTGAGGCCTGAATCTCATCACGAAGAAGCACCAGAAAAATACAAAACAACCGGCACTGTGTTCAAAACATGTCAGCGCCATGAAAGACAGTTTGAGGTTAAGCTAAAGAAACAGGACACATAAACATATACAAGATCTTGGATTGGATCCTAAATCAAGAAGAATTATAGGCACAATTGGTGAAATCTGAATAGGAACTATATAATTTTATATCAATATTAAATTGCCTGATCTTTAAATTGTGCTGTGGTTATGGAAGAATATCTCTGATCTTAGATACATGCTAAAATATGTAAGGATAATGGGGCATGATGTCTACAATTAATTCTCAAGTGGTTCAAGAAAAATAATTATAGAAGCAAAGCATATGGATGTTAAACAGTGAATCTGCATATACAGAAGTTCTTTGTGTTGTTTTTTTTTTTTTTTTGAGGGCAGTGTCACTGGCCCTCATATGTGGGACCCGAACCAGGGCCGCTGGCCTCCCAAGCCAGCGCTTAACCACTGCGCCACTCGGCTGGCCCTCTTTGTGCTATTTTAACTCTTACTTTAAGTTTGATATCACTTCAATACAAAAGGTAAATAAAATAAATGCAAAAAGTATAAATATTTCAGACTATCTAAATACAAATGAACTCTAATTTTAGGAAAAAATCAAAGTCCTAAAGCCAACCGCAACATACAACAGATTAGCATTCTGAAAGACCCACTGAACTGTCTAAAGGAGTTTTTCTGTATGCTTCAGCTCCCTTACTTTTTTCAGCAGGCACACCATGTTTGCGTGTGGATTCAAATGCAAGGCAAGAGGATGAGAAAGGGCTTCTTGATATTGAAGACAGCAGGCATAAAACTTGCACCAGAATTCCTGTTGTAAATTTCGAAACTCCTCCTGGGAAAACTCATACTCTGTTACACTTTCTTGGAGCTGGCAAAGGAAAAAAAAACAAACAACTTTTGATATCAATCGAGATCTCTGTCCTTAAAACATAGCTGTCTAATATTATTTTATTAAGCTATAGCCAAATGAATATTCCTCATACATTAGATGCCATAGACTATATAACATGTATCTAATTCTCTAATTAAAAGGTTTAAACATTTACACTTCCTACTAATAAGGTCCAGTGAACAATTTGATCCATTCCTCATTATCAATCTGCCAATATCAAAATGGAAAGATATAGTCTTTCTTTACCCAAACCTCACCTCATTTTCAACAGCTAAGGTAATTTCTTTCTTTAGTTCACTCCAGGAAAGATCTAAATTCCGCTCTGTTCCTCGGCAGAAAATCTAAAATTAAAAGAGACATGTAAGAGGATTATATAATACACAAAACTGAATGAAAACTACTCCAATTGAGAAGTACCAGGCAATATACAACAATACAATCGAGACTAGACATGCCCAGAATACATATTTACCCCCAACATTGTGCATACAATTTCTGTAAGTGAAAGCATAGCAAGTTTGAAATAGTTTCTATAGACCAGAGGAAACTACAGAAATCCATGAACCTGCAAGAATAATCATCAGGTACATCTGGATTATTACAAAAAGCAAAAGGGGACAGAATGGCTATTGCTCAGCTGAAAGGAAGACAGTATGTGAGGCTAAACATACGCATCCTGAGACTGGTACAAGGTGAGCTGGAGGAGTGATGGAGCTGGCTCATTCCTGGGAATGGTTCTCCGAAAGGAAAGAGTCTCAGAAATGCCTTACTGATTATTTAATATCTCAATGTACAACAGATATCATGAGAAATATGATCATACATTTGATTATTATTAATAAGGAAAAAGTGCTGATGAAAGAAAAAAATCCTCAGGAGAAAGTGACGGTCATTCTGAAGTTTTATCAGAGAGAAAACAGAAAATATGTAATAGCCAGATATTCCAGAATATATCTAGAAGAACAATCAAGGATCGAACATGGAAAGAGTCTTAAAATATCTGAAGGGTAACTTTATAGAAGAGAGACATGTTCCATGAATTTCCAAAAGAAAGAAGCCACCACGAGGATGGGGGTTAAATTTGATCTGATACTGGGAAGAACTTTCAAATGACATGATTTGGGAACAGTAACTCACACGAAAGAGCCAGTGAGACTTGTCCCTGGAGGCAGAGACTGGAAGCTGAACAGCTGTTTTTCAGAGAAACCTGGGAAGGTTCTCCTGCTTGTGGGGCTGGTCAGATCAGGAGATTTGAAGGGACCTTCCAATTCTATCAGCGATTATTCTATTTTAAATCCACGATATATGGCAATTTAAGGAAGCCCAACTGACTTAACAGTAAAGACTCCTTTTGTAAAGTAAAGTTTTAAGCATCTCTTAAACCAGGTGATTTTGAAGCTTAGGTTTAAATTTTTAAAAATTTTTAAAAATTTTACTGGGAAACTGGGGAACGAGAACAGTGTTGGGGAACTGGGGAAAGGGAACAGCCAAGTTGTTGTTCTTCAGTCTTAGTTGTGGAGGGTGCAGCTAGCTCATCTCGAAGTCCAGTTTTCGTCCGGCTGCCCGTTGGCAGCTTGCGGCTGCTCAGCTCAAGGTGCCGTGTTCAATCTTAGTTGCTGGTGGGCACAGCCACCATCCCATGAGTCCAACCGGCAACCTTGTTGTTAGGAGCATGTACTCTCACCAGCTGAACCATCCTGCCACCTGCCAACAGGCACAGCTCAGGCACAGCTCACTGGCCCATGTGGGAATCGAACCGGTGGCCCTGTTGCTCACAGCTTGCGCTCTTAACCAACTGAGCCACTTGGCCGGCCCAAAGCTTAGATTTTTAGAGTTTTCTTGTACCTGAACCAAGGTAGACATTCACTATACTAACAAAAGGATAAAAACAGAGCACTACAAAAGTTAACCAAAAAAATATTTTAAATTTCTTTCAAGTATAGAGATTACATGTAGTGTAGTATGGTATCCTTTTATAATAGGGTAGGCACAAGTTTCTCTTTTTACTATTCGCATGCTTCACTGGGAAAGTGTCCCATCCTACCTCCCTGCTGGGAATCTTACTTAATGGAAAGAACATTTGTAAAAATTATAGTAGTATTTATAAACATATTTATAAATAGTATCTATAAAAAAACCAAAAAGTATTACACAGCTGCAAAAATACGTTCAGTGTTTAGTATATGTAAAACAAAAAATTAATAATAACTGTTAATTATACAATAGTAACAGAGTCTTAAATAAACATTAAATATTTTCTTACTGACCTGTAAAGCTTTACATAAAGCTGCATTTATGAATCGTCCTGGTGTAAATAGACTCTGCAAATACATCTCCTGTTAGAACATTAAAACAAAAATTTAATACCATTCTAAAAAGATGACAATTGGAAAAATTTGAAGAATTCAACACATTAGGATCAATGCTGAGTTTCTATTATATGAACATGGAATTTTGGCCCTTCTACATCTGAGCAATGACAAGTAGTAGAGTAGTTCTGTATTTTCACACTGAAGGGTGAAGATGGCGATGTCTTTGAGTCAACTGGATGTACTATTCAGGAAATGGTGTGCTCCTCAGGGAGCAGCTCAGTGGGTTATACTGGAAAACACAGCTTGTCAAATGCCACTTGTGGACGAAAAAAGGTGAAAGTAACCTCATAGGGAGATCTGATCATAAATTCCTAACTGGGTAGGTCATGGTGGGTAGTCACGTCCCATGCATGTAACTTCTCTCGTGAAAGGCTGATCTTCGCCTTAAGTAAGCCCTGTCCATTGTTTCTGTGCTTCTAGGTTAACAAACCTTTGAAATAAGATGTACCCACCTGCAAGGGAGTGCATAATCTTGGTAACCAGCCTGTAATTCAACCCCTGATTTGCTTTTCCCCACCTCCAAGCAATTTTCCTTATGTTCCCTCCTTAATCTCAAACACTGTTATTCTCAGGAGCATTTGAGATCTTGCTCCCTGGCATGCGTCGTCAATTTGGCTCATACAAACTCTCACAAAAATTACATTCAGGTTTGGACAACTCTTACATCAGCACAATCTTAAATGGAACAGGTGAATTGGCGGTATGCACTGGTAAGAGAACAATTAAGCTAAATTGGATTCGACACCATCCACAAAGTACAATACTCATTTTACGGCTCACATAGTAAAGAAAATGAACCAAGAATAATAGGCACTATGTGTAAAAACAAACAGAAAACTGCATAATCTCTCAACTGGGGAAATAGAGAGAATAAAATGGATAAACTCACGTTGCCTAATTATTTTGACCAAATTTCATAAACCAGATTTGCCAGTAAGCAGCAAGCCTGATTGACCTTCATTCTAGTTTCCTTCCTTCTACTAAGGATCTAAGGGATGATAAAATGACCAACATGAAGGAGAAAACCAAAATCGTGCCAATAAACTATTGGGATTAAAAACATAGCAATATTCAGATATTTTAAAGTGGGTTTTTCAATTCTACAAATAGTCACTGTTTCAGATCCACAGCCCGTATTTTTCATCTCATTTTAACAATAAGGCACCAACTGAAAGCTTTATCTTCCATTTATCCCTGGAAAACAGACTAGAGTGTTTTGCTCTCCTTTCAAATTTATTTCTTCATAGTACATATATACCTCTGTCAGGATTTATCATATTTCTAATTCATATGCATGTGCCAACATGGTTTGTATAGTGGACAACTAGTGTTTGTGCCTGCCTAGAATCTGACTGCCCTTCTTTTACTAACAAATTCCTTATCTTTCTCAGGGAAGCCATTCCTCCACTATCCATACTCAACTGACTTCACCATCCACAATCAAGACCCAGGTTGGACATGTTTCTCGTAACAAGCCAGAATATTCTACTCCTCCTGATCAATCAGCACATCACTCAAGCCAGCCAGTGAGTGTCTATTCGAGGACCAGGGACAGAGGTACTCTCTTTTCTCTGTGCATCACAGGATGCACAGGCTCAGGAAACCTGCCTTAGAATAAATCCAACAAAGAGGAAAGCAGGATAGAGACAAAGGAGAGATCAAGCCCCGAAAGCATTGTTCCAGCCATGCTGAAGCCAGGTAACTGTGACCTTCTCAGCTGCACAAGCCAATACGTTCTCCTTTCAAGCTTCAGTCAGTTTGAGGGGTTTCTTCCATCTGCAATTGAAGGAGTTCTAATACAACTGGCTCTTCTCAAACTAACAATTAGGATAAATCAAATCACCCCCTTACATAAGTCTTAGCATTGCTTACTCTGGGCTCTTGATCATTTCTGATAATGATCTCTTCTTCGGGCAGTGGTTGCATAAAAACGGGATTCCATTGACCTGCAACATTGCTGCAGAGAAAAAAAGTCTATCAGCCTACATAAAAATGACAAATAATGAAGCTTATGCTGTTGGCAGTGTCTGGGCAGCGAGGGGCCTATCACTGAACCTCTGCAATGATTACTTCGTCAGTTTCATTAAAAACGTTTCAGAAAAAAGCAGCTTATTCTTAGCAGGGTTTAGTTTTATAGAAGTGCTCTTACCAGTTTTTTTTTTTTTTTTTTTGAGGGCAGTGTCACTGGCCCTCATACGTGGGACTCGAACCGGGGCTGCTGGCTTCCCAAGCCAGCGCTTAACCACCACGCCACTCGGCTGGCCCCTGCTCTTACCAGTTTTAATAGTTACATTCCTGAAGTTAAAACTTTATTTATTTATTTATTTTTGAGGGCAGTGTCACTGGCCCTCATATATGGGACCCGAACCGGGGCTGCTGGCTTCCCAAGCCAGCGCTTAACCATCATGCCACTCAGCTGGCCCTGAAGTTAAAACTTTAAACACAAGTCTACAAATAATAATAGCTAATTTTTATTGTGCATTTACTATATGCTAGACATTACCCTAGGTGCAGTTCTAGATATTACTCACGTATGTCTTATAACTTTGAAGGATGTATTAACCCCATTTTGCAGATGTAGAAAGTGAGGCTTAGGGTATCTCACAGTTAGTAAGTTGTACAACCAGGATTCAAAGTCATCTAACCACAGATTCTTTGCTTTTTTACCACTTTGCTTGAATGCCATCTATCAGGAGTACTCACATATTTTCTGAGGTGGGGCTGCTCAGGGTCAATCTGGGGGCAACCATTCCTAGAATTGCATTCTAGAATACAGGGTTATGAGAGACCACCCCCACCCTAAGGTTCAATTAGTTTAGTTCCAGGGACACCAAGCGGTGTTACCGGAAATCCTGCCCAGGTGTTTCAGGGATTATGCAAGTGTTTAATTCAAAATTGGTTTTTAAAATGTATTTTGTTTATAAAATTTTAAACTAATACCATGTACATTAAAAATAACAGATACCAAATATATCTGATATTAGTAATTATCAACACATTAAATTGTGTTATAATTTTATACTCATAAAAATACTAGTTTTGTTATATAGGAGTACATCATCTTTTGAAGAAAAGGGTTTCCTGTTTTTAAAAAAGTTTGAGAAGCTCTGTACTTGTACAATCTGTTTCTCGTCTTATGATAAGTAAACTGAGAACCCAAAGGGGCTGCAATGTCTTCTGGACGTTGTGTGTATCAGAAACAGTCTTTGCTTAGAAGCAAAAAAACACTTTCCAGATTAGAAATATTTTGAGTATGTACTCTCTCTCCCAAGAAATGTGGTATTTTCCAACCCTAAGAATTCTCATTTTTGTTATAAAATCAAAAGGTAAGAAATAACAAAATGCCAAAGAAGGTATTTCAGAAAATAGTTAATAGGCAAACCCAAGGCTAAGTTCTTTAAATGCAAACACTTAACTTTGGTTCTACATAAAAAGCTCCCATGTTTTTTAGTATGAAACAGCTTGGGGTAAGGTAGGATGACAGAGGTAAGCGATCCATACTTTTCAAAGTTGATGTATTTCACAACTGTCTGGTTCTCAGCATCATGCCACAGGGCCCAGATATCCGTAGGGGTTAAGGCAAAGTCAATCAGTGTCTCCTAGGAGGAAATTTGGGAGAAAAAAGGGGTTAAAATAAGAAAAGGTAGTAGTTTTTGATGACTTAAATTTGTATTAGTAGCAGAGGTAAAGGCATGAAAACAGGAGATAGTACCACATGAACTTGGTAAAACCTAAACAAAATTTTCTTTGCACACATTAAGAAATATTCCATTTTAACATTTCAATCCCATGAGAACATAGTTGAGTTAGTCAATGCTTCTTTCCTGTACTTGTGTAATATGCAAAGGACGAGCCAACCTACCTGAGAAGTGAATAGGGAGGAAATGTGATCCAGGCTGTAGCGGTTATTCTCAGTGCCCACCAGTTGGAAAACGCAGAACTGTTAATACACAAGTTGATCATATATTACTTGAAATAATCAACATGCTACTTTTTTCTAAACAAGAGTTATTAGCATACAGAAAACAAATTTTTAAACAGTGTGGTCCAATACACATAACATTTATCATCTTAACCATTTTTTTTTTTTTTTTTTTTGAGGGCAGTGTCACTGGCCCTCACATGTGGGACCGAACCAGGGCCGCTGGCTTCCCAAGCCAGTGCTTAACCACAGCGCCACTTGGCCGGCCCTCATCTTAACCATTTTTAAGTGTACAGTTTAGTGGTGTTAAGTACACTCACATTACTGTGCAACTGATCCCCCAAACATTTTTCATCTTACAAAACTAAAACTCTGTAACCATTAAACAATTCCCATTCCCTCTCCCGCCAGCCTTTGGCAACCACCATTCTACTTTCTGTTTCTATAACTGCTCTTGGCACTTTATATACATGGAATCATAACAATATGTCTTTTTCTTTTTTTTTTTTTTTTTTTAAAGATTTTATTGGGGAATTGGCGGAGGGGAACAGCGAGCGTTGGGGAATCGGGGAAGGGGAACAGACAAGTTGCTGTCTTTTTGTTCTTCAGTCTAGTTGCAGAGGATGTTGCTTCACTGGCCCATGTTGGTATCGTCATTGCGTTCTTCCCGAATGAGGCAGATCAGTCGCTGGCCTCTGGATGTCGCTCACCGCGGCTATTGGCCGCTCACGCTGGCTGCGGGCCACTCACTGTAGCCTATGGCAGCCCACTGCAGCAGGGACTGCAGCCCACACCATCACCGGGGCTCGCACAGCCCAGCTCCAGGTGGAGCTGTTGTTAGCTGTAGAGGGCAGTGTCACTGGCCCTCATGTGGGATCCGAACCGGGGCCGCTGGCATCCCAAAACCAGCGCTTAACCAATGCGCCACTCGGCCGGCCCATGTCTTTTTCTTTTCTTTTTTTTTTTTTTGAGGGCAGTGTCACTGGCCCTTATATGTGGGACCCGAAGCGGGGGCCGCTGGCTTTCCCAAGCCAGTGCTTAACCACCACGCCACTCGACCGGCTCACAATATGTCTTTTTCTGATTGGCTTATTTCACTTAGCATAATGCCCTCAAGGTTCATCCATATTGTAACATGTATCATAACTTCATCCCTTTTTATGGCTGAATAATATCCCATTTTATGCATATATTCTATTTTGTTAATCCATTCATCTGTTGATCTCTTTGAGATCCTGCTTTGAATTGTTTTGGGTATATGTTCAAAAGTGGAATAGCTGGATTTTGGGTAATTAATTCTATGACTGATTTCTGAGGAATCACCATACTGGCTGCAGTATTTCCATAGTGGCTGCAGCATTTTCCATTCCCATCAGCAATGCTAAGGGTTCCAATTTCTCCACACCTTGCCAATATTTGTTATTTTGTTTTGTTTTTTATAGCAGCAAACCTAATGGGTGTGAGTTGGTATATCATTGTGGTCAGAAACCTATTTTTAAGTTTATACTTTTACCAAAATACAAAGACATTTTAAAACACACACACAATATAAATCAACCCTAGTAGGTTAATCTTTATTAAAAATAAAACCCTGTAAAATAACTTGCATTTAGTATTTAACTCCACTGCCAAAACAATTTCAAACTCAAAATAATATTTGATGGGTATTTTAAATAATTTTTTTGATAAAGAAATTCACTGATAAAAGTTAAAATGATTGAGACTGATAAGAGCGACAATGATTCTGTCCTTATAAGCAATTGTCCACAAGGAGGTACTAAAAAATTATGCATTGAGAGTCCGTTTGAGAAAAAAATAGAGGAGTGTATGAAATATGAGAAATATATGTAGTGTTCACATTCACCTAAGCCTAGGGCTGCATTTTACAATCTGTGGATCTCAACTCATTAATGGAACATGAATCAACTTAGCAGGTCTCAATAAGCATTAAAAATAAAACAAAGTATCAGAGTCCATTAGTTCATCACTCATAATAAAGGTAACTGTTTCATGAAAACGTTTTTCTGTTATGTCCATCATCACATATGTGCAGCAATGCAAAATATTTCTCATTATAGATTCTAGCTGGTCTAGTGTAGTGGTTCTCAAAGCACCTGTGGTAAAGGACCAATTTTGTTTTTTTAAGTTTCCAATTAATTGTGGACGGATTACTCTGATAAAATACAGAAACCTTGAATGAGGGTGTCTATGGCAATGTCAAATCATTACAAAAGGGAGAAAAAACCCCCATGCCGAAAAGCAGTTTTTGTAAAGAAGAAGGAAAAAAAAAGAGACTGCAAGTTCATTACAATGACATGAGTGTTATAAAAAACTTAATTGGGGCTGGCCGAGTGGCTCAGTTGGTTAAGAGTGCGAGCTCTGAGCAACAGGGCCACCGGTTCGATTCCCACATGGGCCAGTGAGCTGTGCCTGAGCGGCACCTTGATCTGAGCTGCCCTGAGTTGCGGATGGGTGGCCGGATGGTGACTGGACTTGGAGCTGAACTAGCTGCGCCCTCCACAACTAAGATTGAAGGACAACAACTTGGCTGTTTCCCTTCCCCAATTCCCTAACACTGTTCCCCTTCCCCAATTCCCCAATAAAATCTTAAAAACAAAAACTTAATCGGGTTTTAGGCTTCACTGATAGAACCATAATGCTCAAAACAAAGGAGAGAAGAGCCTGCTCAATTTGACACTGCTCCTAGAATACCATTCAATTCTGGATCTAAGTTTTAGAGCAGTGGTTCTCAAAATGTGGTCCATAGACTCCTAGACGTTTTTGAGACAGTTTCAGGGGGTCAGAGAGGTCAAAACTCCTTTTATAATAATAGTATGACATTATTTGCCTGTTTCACTGTGTTAATATTTGCACCAATGATTTGAAAGCAACAGTGGGTAAAATTTCTGATGTCTTAAGATGAATCAAGGCAACCATACCAAAGTGAATACACTTTCATGATTAAAACACTCAACAAATTAGGAATGGAGAGAAATTCCCCAACTCGATAAATGGCATTTATGAAATAATGCATGGATAAAATCATACTTAGTAGTGAAACACTGGAAGTTTTCTCCCTTAGATAGATTGTAATAAACATGCCATCTGTGTTTCCATTTAAGACACTAAGAATGTCAGCTCTTGCGACTCCAACAGTGTACTGGAGGATCTATCCAGGACAATTAAGCAAAAAAAGAAAAAGTAAAACTACTTTATTTGTAGATTACACTATCTTGTATGTAGACAGTCCTAAGGATTCCACTATAACAGTATTAGAATTAATAAGAGTTCAGTAAAGTTGTAGGATACAAGACCAATATACAAAAATCAATTGTATTTCTATAAACTTGCAATAAGCAATCTAAAAATGAAATTAAGAAAATAATTTCATTTACAATAGCTTCAAAAAGAATAAAATACCTAGGAATAGAATGATCAAAAGAGCTGCAAAAGTTATACTGTGAAAACTACAAAACATTGTGAAAAAAATTAAAGATCTAAATAAACAGAAAAGCATCCCATGTTCATGGACCAGAAGACTTAATACTGCTAAGATGGTAACACTTTCCAATGTGATCTACAGAGCTAACAAAATCTCTGTTAGAATTTGTGAAATAATAAGAAATATACAGGTCTCTACCCCTGGCTCCTGACACTGAGCATCTAAAATAAAACCCTTGCAATCTCCACAGTGACAAGGGTGCTAGGAACATCTTTTGTTCTAATATTTAGTGTTTGATCCAAGTCCTGACACAGAGACCCTTGGAATTTCTTGGGTGATGGGCATGAGGTGACTCCTGGATAGCTTCAGGATGGGGGCTGGTCACTAGAAAGACCAAGTCAGGATTAGAGGCTTGGAACTTTCAGCTCCACCCTCTACCCCCCAGGGAGGGGAGAAAGGCTAGAGATTGAGTTAATAAAGCATCATGCCTACATTATGAAGCCTTCATAAAAATCCCCAAAATACAGTACTTGGAGAGCTTCCATGTTGGTGAACACATCCATGTGCCAGGAGGCACCCCAACACCTGGGGACAGAAGCCCTTGCACTCAGCACCTTTCTGGACCTTGCCCTGTGTACCTTTTCATCTGGCTGTTCATCTGTCTCATTTATCATATAATAAAACAGTAAATATAAGTGTTTCTGTGGGATGTTCTAGCAAACTATCAAGCCCAAGGAGGGGGTCATGGATGAATCATGAGCCTGAGGGGATAAGAAGACTATCCACATTTGGGAGCGGCCTGGCTCAGCCTGTAGGAGTACCAGCAGGGTGAGGGGGCTTCTGCACGTACCAGGGGCCTGGCGGGGAGGAAATTCCAGCTGGACAAGGGTGTCCACAGAGAGGAGCAGCCTGCATCGGGGATTAGAGCCCAAGCAGGTAAGGAGAGTGCCCGCACAAGGGTGTGGAGAGCATCCACATGAAGGGGCAACCTGGAGTGAGGTCTCAGAGCCCCACAGGAATGGGGGCTCCCAGGCGGAGCAGCAGCTAGAGTGGGAAATCAGAGCTCCAGCAGGGCAAGGAGGACAAGCCTCACCGGAATGTTATTAAGATTAAATGGATAACACGTAAAATGTGAGCTCAGATAAGCACAGTCCCAATGTTGGCTATTAATGTGCATAAAGGGCCTGGCATTGTGCCAAACATGCAACACCCAACAAATGGCTGCTTATTACATGATTATACCACTGTACTGGGTTGTCGGAAAAGTCATGACGTATTTTTTCTGTTTTTCGTTGTAAAAATGCGTCATGACTTTTCCGACAACCCAATATTACATGCTAAATATTCATCCATGTACAACAGCTAGTGTTTGAATGACAGACAAAATTACTTCTAAAAATTAACTTCTCCTTAACCACTTTCATAACTCTATTTTTTCATAGACTTCTAAATGTGCTTTCTTGTTTGGTTTTGGTTAACTTTTCCTTTCAACTCTACTCCCTTTCATCCTGACTTCTTCAAGGCCTTTTATTCCCTATTAGCACAAAACCTGCTATCTCAGTGGAAACAGTACATGAGACATCTAGGTTGGTGTGAAGAGCTGACATGAACGCAATGAGTCTGCAGCTACTTCCCCACACCAGTACACAGAGTAACTTGACACGTGTCGTGTGTTGCATACCTGTCCTCGCTTTGGTGCGTGCATGTAGATCCCCAGGTAGAGCCCCATGGAAGGGGAAAAGGCAAGTCGTAACTTATGTGCGGTCCCTGCAGTGAGCCGAAGGTCTTTATTCACAGGGACATACTCCAGCATGTCAGCTACCATCAGGCACATCTGGTCCTGCCCAAGACAAGAATAAGTGGTATCAAAGAATATTTAGGTTAGAAGACAAATGCCCTCCCTTTTGAAAAGACACACTTCCATTATACCTAGCACACTACCTAGTTTATCTCCTGCAGGGCCCTAGAGGTTTCTTTTGGAGGGCTAAGATGAAATTATTTTAGTCTGACAGATAAAACTATCAGCTGTTTTCTTTGTGAATCTTGAAAACTATTTTACCAACCTGCATTTAAAAAGCCTATCTGTTCCTCTTAAGTGAAGGGTATACTCTATACTATTATTGCAACTTTTCTATAGGACTCATAATTTTAAAAATAAAATGACAAAAAGTTAGGAGAGGAATGTATGAAAAATAAAGCCAAATGAAACTGTCTGAACCTGGAAATGGCCTGTAAGTTTCAAACTAAGTGATCTGAGAATCCAAGATTTACTTCAGCTCTCTTACAAGCCACAATCCTGTTTTAACTTACAGTTAAATGCAGCATTTACCTTGTAGGACCACATTCGGAGCATTTACCTTGTAGGACCACATTCGGAGTTTATGGTCCTGGCACAGGGCGAAGATGAAGGCATTGTGCTCGACACAATGCACTGCCAGGCTGAGCGGACGGTCTGAAGGCCCCTGATCCCCTCTAAAAACATAAGGCCAAGTTTGAGAGTTTGACTATTGCACATCGTCTGATTGTTAGAATTTGCAATTTAAGACATAAAATTATAAATGCACATGCTTCATCAACAGAAGGAGCAAGTGTTTATATGTTGGTGTAAGATCACTACACTTTCTATTGGACTTATAATCAATTACTGTGATAAACCTTAAAAGGCTCTACATGACAATAGAATACGGGTCTAATCGTCAAAAATATACTACTATCACACAAAATTGATTCAGTAAGTCAGGGCAGGGCGCTGAACTGGAGATTGGGAGGATATATACTCAGTAAGCTACTCTCTGCGGTCAAGATGGCCAATCCCTAATGAAGTGGGGTCTTCTCAGATGGGATGTGATGTCGTGCAGACTCTTCTCCTTACAGTACACTCTGTATCTGCCTTGGAGTAAGACTGGAGGCACTAACAGGTGCTGGCCCATGCAAAAAGATTCAATTCTTAGGCCCTTTGAGTTATCTGCTAGACACTACTCACCTGATAGCTGTTGGCATCCAGCCTATAAGCAATCGTTGCATTACTGAGCTCTGTTTTAGTTCCACAACTGACACCATGCCTGTAAGATTGAAAACAGACCAATGATATCCAATACACCTCCTGAAGAAACTTGGCGAAACCCAGTGGCGTATATCACACCTAAAATATTTCGAATCATTACTGGATCAATAAAACAGCATTTTCAGATTATGAGGGGAAAATTATTCTGTTTATAAGCAGTAAATCATATTGCTCAGAAGAAAATACTTCATTCTTTCCAAAAGAATCACTGGGCACCTTTCATGTGTCCAGCAGCACTAGGTGGTGGAGATGGAGCAGCAAACAAAATAAATAAAAACTCCTGTCCGCATGGAACTTACATTCCATTGGGAGGTGGGAGAAGCAAGACAGTTAACGAATTGAGTAGAAGAGTAATAAGAGAAAAATGAAACATGGAAAGGGTACAGTGACTGTGAGGGTCAAGCGCATGTGCAATGTTGAAAACGGTGGTCAGGAAAGGCCTAAGGGGACACTGAATGAAGACTTAAAGGAGCTGAAGGAAGGAGTCAGGCTGGTGATGGGGACAGACCATTCCAGACAGAAGCCCTGAGGAAGGTTTGCGTTGAAGGAATCGCACGGAGGCAAGTGGCTGGTGCAGGGAAGGGGAGGAGGAAATGAGAAGCTGAGGTGAGGCGAGAGGGGCAGCAGGGTCGCTGTCCACCGTCATAAGGACTCTGGGTTTATTCAGATGAGATAAAGACTCACCCTCATTCGAGGGCTTTGTGCAGTTTACCGACACGACTGGATTTAGGTTTGAAGTGTTTCAGTCTGCCTGAGAAGTTTGTGTATAGGGTGTAAGGACAGATCTGGGGAGATATTTAGGAAGCGAATGTAATAACCCAAGCAAGAAGCAGTGGTGACTTGCAGGAGGGTAAACAGCCTAACTTCCTGGTTTTAATGAATTTATTTTAGTCACAGTACCTCAACCCGAAGGTAGGCAATTAGTCAACACATCTCTACTAGAGGTCTCAGAAAAGTTATCTGTTTTCCCATAGTCCAAAGAGCTCTACAGTTCCTCATCCACTCTATAAAATCTTGCCCTCTGGGAAAAAAACAGTAAAGCATTAGGGACGCCTTAGGTAAGAGGTACTGAATGACCAGTTCAGGGCTGGCAGGGAAGCAATTCCCATGTTGGGTGATGGGTTTGGACTTCTAAGATTTGTTTTAATGCCCATCTTGTTTGAAGTTAAAATCAGGCTCAGTTCCCATTCTTACCAGGTATGTCGTAAGGAGGTAGTTTAAGAACAAAGACTCCCCCAGCAGCAGACGGTAGAGCAAACAGGGCCTCCCCATCATTGTTAAGCCAGGCTGCCGAGGCGGTACAATTAGGTGGGAGTCCAGGGACAGCTGGAATTAACTGATAGTTGCAGGGATCCCTGAAATCAACTTTTCCAATGTCAGTGAATATTGATTGCATCTGACTTTCAACTACCATGTCCTGTGAAGGAATTAAAAAGAAAAATCAGTTAAATCAGGATAAACTGAATTTTACACAGCTCCTCTCAACTGCTACCAAAGCTTTTAAAGTAAAAAACTGTCCAGCTTAAAAAGAAAACTATTTTTTTTTTTTTAAGCTGAGCCATCCTGCCACCTGTTGGCAGCTCAACGGCAGCTCGCTCAGGCTGGGCATTGAACTGCTGTTGCTCAGAGCTCAGCTTGTATTCTTTTTTTTTTCAGCTCGCATTCTTGAGTGAGCTCTTAACCAACTGAGCCTCTCGGCCGGCCTGAAAGCTATTCTTTTTAATGAAAACTATTTCTTCAACTTACAACATGTCTGATCATTTAAATAGTATCTGTTAAAGTGTGCGTGGTCAGGGCTAACAAGGAAGCCAAGCCTCCTGCAATTCCAAAAGCTACTCCTCCAGCACTCATGTGTGCGAGCCAGAGGAATCTGGGAAATAAGGGACTTAACCAACTTACACTCCTATACATCCGGAAAGGGTGTGGTAAAAGCAGCCTGTGCACTGTTTGACTGGTTAATATCAAGATTATCACATGATTGTGAGTCTCAGAGACATGAACCCCTCCAGGTAAGAGGCTGCAATTTTGGAATTTGAGGCGAACTGCATTATTCAGCAGATTTATATCCAGTGACTCTTCCACCAGCTCCAGTGTATCTCCAGAGGTCTTCCTGTTAAAAACAAAAAACAAAAAGACATTTGTTTAAAAAGTTTATGTTTTTGGGCCGGCCGAGTAGTGCATTGATTAAGAGCTGGTTTGGGGATGCCAGAGGCCCCGGTTCGGATCCCACATATGAGGGCCAGTGACACTGCCCTCTACAGCTAACAACAGCTCCACCTGGAGCGGGACTGCGAGCCCCAGCAAGCCCCTGCTGCAGTGGGCTGCCATAGGCTACAGTGAGTGGCCGGCATCCAGCACGAGCTGCCAATAGCTGCGGTGAGCGACCATCCAGAGGCCGGTGACCGGTCTGCCTCATTCGGGAAGACCACAACGACGATACCAACACGGGCCAGTGAAGCAACGTCCTGCACAACTAGACTGAAGAACAAAAAGGACAGCAACTTGTCTGTTTCCTTTCCCCGATTCCCCAATAAAAATCTTAAAAAAAAAAAAAAAAGTTTGTTTTCTTGCTGATTGTTGCACTGAAATAAAAGGTCTGACAATGAAGTCTGCAAACTTGTCGCAATGCTGTTGCTAACCTTTTTTATTTTTTATTTTTTTTGCTATCAGGGGGATTGTTCATTATGAATTTGTACCAACTGGACAAACAGTTAACCAAGTTGACTACTTGGAAGTGCTGAAAGGCTGCGTGTAAAATTAGATGACCTGAACTTTTTGCCAACAATTCATGGCTCTTGCATCACGACAATAAACCAGCTCACGTGGCATGGTCTGTAAGGGAGTTTGTAGTCAGTAAACAAATAACTGTATGGGAACAACCTCCTTACTCACCTGATCTGGCCCCCAATGACTTCTTTCTTTACCCAAAGATAAAGGAAATATTGAAAGGGGGAAGACATTTTGATGACATTCAGGACATCAAGGGTAATACGACAACAGCTCTGATGGCCATTCGAGAAAAAGAGTTCCAAAATTGTTTTGAATAGGGAGGCTGGTTAGCTCAGTTGGTTAGAGCGCAGTGCTCATAACACCAAGATTGCTGGTTCGATCCCCACAAACACTACTTGACTTGGAGCTGATGGGTCTTGAAAAAACGCCCTCCACAACTAGATTGAAGTAACTACTTGACTTGGAGCTCATGGTTCTGGAAAAAAACACAGTTCCCCACTTAAAAAAAGATATTTAAAAGAAAAAATTGCTTTGCAGGGTGGACTAGGTGCTGGCGTTAGTGCATAGCTTCCCAAGAGGAGTACTTAGAAGGTGATTGTAGTGACAATCAGCAATGAGGTATGCAGCACTTTTTCTGGGATGAGTTCACGAACTTAATTGTGTGACCTCGTATATGGAAACAGTTTCCAAGTGAACTCTCCCAATTTGAAAATTTTGGATAAGCATATTCAGACTAATTTTTACATTCCAAACCACCACATTATACAGATTTACAAAACTCAGCATAATATAAAATTCAAATCTTATTTTATGACTCTGTTGAGTGGATGCATTTCTGAACTTGATAGTCCATTTATTTAGAACAATATTCAATGGAAATAAAATAAACACTATAATGAAAATTCACACCACACACCCCTATTACGTGTGGTGGAATAAGGCTGCCACAAACATAACTCCAGCCTCAAACTACAGTGACCTTAATAAACATTGGTGTTTCCCCTTCCACTACTTGTTACTTCTTCCTGCTAGAATGCAGGGCAGACTCTTTTTCAGGTTCAACTCTTTCATGGGGTAGCTCTGGAACCACAGAAAGCACCAAGCTGGGAACACCCTAACTTCCCATCACCACATCTACTATATTACCCACATCCTCCTCCAAAAAGCATGTCTCCTTCCAGCACTTAAAAGGCCAACCTGACTTTCTCAAGTATAGCCCTCCTGCATCCATCTCTCCTTGCAGAGCCTTCCATCAACATTCAAATATGCTCTTCCCAGGCCTGTCCCTTTTTATCCCCCAATTCCATTCAGCTATCCCCTCCATGGCCAAGCTTTCTGTTTCCTCACCTCTCTTATACGCTCTTCTTACCAAAGGCACCTGACCAATTCCAAAGAACTCTTCTTCATTCCTTCTCTGACTTGTCCTCTTTGCAGCAACCCACATACTTGCACATAGAAGTCTCTTCTCTTGATTTCCACACTACCCTCTCCTGGTTTCACACCCACATCTCCGGGTATTCCCTCTTCTTCTCCGTGACTTGACCCCTACATGCTAGTTCTCAAACCTCAATCCTGGGTCATCTTCTCTATTCACTGTACACATTCTTCCAAAGCACATCTTATCTACTCGCAAAACACTGGAGCACCACCGGAGCTCTGACGATTCCCTAGAGCTACTCTGCTTCTGGTAACTAACTCATGGTATGGCGTCATCAGCACAATTTTCTGGATCTTCACCCTCATCTCTGAACAATCACTTCACCTTCCTGCCTCATGGTTAAGGTTGGGTAGTGGGCCTCAGGATAGGGTGCAGATAGCCTGCTTGCTTCCCATTGCCTCTCTGGGCCATTGTTCTGCCCTCCTGGCCCAAACCACTCAGGTACCATCTGCTACCCTCCGCACTGCAGTTTATCTACAGATCTCTCTCATTCCTTGAAGACTTGAGCTCCTGGCTCCCTCTCACTTCTCCTGCCATAATTTTGAATGATTTCAGTATCCACACGTTTTCTAATGCCTCACTTTCTCAGTTTCTTCAATTCCTCTCTAGTAGTTACCCTTGACAGCATATAAATAACTGTATTTCCCCTATACCCTCCATTACCTTCCTGCTACCATTTCGCCGTTTCCCTCATAGCAATGCTCCTTGAGAGAGCTGTCCCTCCTCCATCCCCAAATCCACTCACTTGGGCTTTTGAACCACTACTGCCGCGGTTCCTGACAAGGTCACCAGTGACT
Organism: Aselliscus stoliczkanus; assembly: GCA_033961575.1. Lineage (NCBI taxonomy): Eukaryota > Metazoa > Chordata > Mammalia > Chiroptera > Hipposideridae > Aselliscus > Aselliscus stoliczkanus. The sequence continues at coordinate 124,049,406 of CM066736.1, forward strand.
TCCATGGTGCAAGATCAATTTTCATTTCTCTGACTTATATGTAGCATTTAGCAGTTTTTCAGTCTCCTCCTCCTTGAAATATCTCCCTTAGATTCTGGGACACCACTCTCTTTTTGTTCAACTCTTACCTTACTAGCTACTCCTTCTTGGTCTCCTTTACTGATTCCTTTATTGGTTCCTCTTCTACCCAAATATTGGAGTGCCCCAGGGATCAGTCTTCAGGCCTCTTCTCTTCCCTCATCTACATAGTGCTTCTCAACTGGGGCCCATTCTGCCCCATTCCCCAAGGACATATAGCAGTATCTGGGTTTTTGCTTGTTACAACTGAATATATGTGTGCACATGTGCATGTGTGTGCACTACTGGTGTGTAGTGGGTAGAGCCAGGGATGTTGCTCAACACACTGCAATGTACAGGACAGTCCTCACAGCAAAGACTTACCTGCCTCCAAATGCAACCCCTCCAAACCCTGATTTATACTCCTCTACGTGACTTCATTATAACAGCTTTAAACGCCATCTAATGCCAACAATTCCCAAATCTGTATCTTCAGCCCAGCGTCTCCACTGAACTCCTGACCTCTGCCTCAACACTTCCACTTGGGTATCTAACAGGGATCTCAATCGAAACCTGTCCAAAATAGAATTCCTGGACCCAGAAAATCTGAAAAACAAAGAAAAACACCTGCTTCGCCTGCACTTTTTTCTAGTTTAGTTAATGGCATCTCTATAACTTCTAGTTGCTGAACCAAGAAATCTGGAAAATCTGTATACTCTACAGTTGATCAGATGGTAAATTCTAACAAATTCACCTTCAAAACATATCCACAATCACAACATCTCTCACTGCCTCTACCAATGCCACCCTGGTTTGAGCCACCATCATCTTTTGTCTGGATTGTGGCACCAACTTCTTAAATGGTCTTCCTATTCCCACCCTTTTCTCACTACACTCTGTTCTCAACCCACAGTCACAGCAATCCTTTAAAAACACAACTTAGATCATGCCTGTTTCTTTTACTTAAAACTCTCAAATGGCTCCTTTCCATCTTACTAGGAGTAAAAGTCATGGCCTTAAAATAACCGACAAAGCCCTGACCTGGTCCTTGGCTACCTTTCTTGTTACTCTACCTTTTGTTCCCTCATCTACACTCTCGTGTATCCTTGCCATTCTTTGAATACAACACACAAGCTCCTGTCTTAAGGTGCTTTGCGCTTTTTGTTTCCTTGGAAGACTTTGCCTGAAATTCTCGTCACCCAGATATCCTTACTTCCTCTGCTCAAATGTCACATCACTGGGTTTTGCCTGACTACCCAATATAAAATATTAACTCCGGCTCGATTCCCACATGGGCCAGTGAGCTTCACCCGAGCTGAGCTGCCGCTGAGCTGCCAACAGGTGGCAGGATGGCTCAGCTGGTGACAGCGCGTGCTCATAATGACAAGATTGCCTGTTTGATGGTGGGCTATGCCCATCCACGGCCAGGACTGAACTCGGCATCTTGAGCTGAGCTGCTGTCAGGATGGCTCAGTGGATAGAGAGTGGGCTCTTAACAGCAAGGTTGCCAGTTCGACTCCCGCATGAAAAAACAAAAGAAACAAAAATATTAACTCCCCCGGGCATTCCCCTTCCCTCTTACCTTGCTTCCTTGTTCTCTATTCCACTTGTCACCTGACAAACTACATTTACTTGGTTTTTTTTGGGTTATTATTGTTTATTGCCTGTCTCCCTCCACGAAAGCAGGGACTTCGTCTGCTTTGTTCCCTGCCATATTGCCAGTCTCTAAACATTGACTGTAACATATTAAGAACTCAAAGATACCTCTTATGTAAATGAGATTTGTATCTCTAACATAGGTCTTTCTTCTAAGCCTCAGACCTGTAAATTTCAACACTTACTTAACATTGCCAAAGGGCTGGTGCCAATACTTCACCTTTAGTGCGTCTAAGAGGATTATTCAAATATCTCAAAACCCATCTTCTATGTCAGTAAATGGCCAACCCTCTGCCCTATATATCTGGTTAGTCACACTAGAAACCAGAGAGTTGTCCTTGCTCCCTTCTTTTCCCTTACCACCCCCAACTCCATATTCAATCTATCACCAACTCCTAGTGAATCTACCTTCTGATTGTATGAGGAATCCATCCATATCTCTTTTCTGAGCCATTCTTACAACCAGCATCTCTTACTTGGGCCATCAAAAAAGCAAATTGTTCTTTTGTATTACATATATGTAACCCAAATCCACTTTCCACAAAGTAGCTGATTAAAAAAAAATACAATTCTGATCATGTTAGTAATCCTTTAGAATCCCTCAGTAATTGTTCAGTGTACTTAGGATAAAATCCAAAATCCTTAAGAAGGACCTGAGGATCCTCCATAATGAGTCCTGCCTAACTCCCCTGTCTCAGCATCTCTCACATCACTTTCGTTTTGCCCACTGCACTTAAGCCACAGACCTCCAGTCAGATCCTCAAACCTGCCAAGTTCTTTCCATCTCATGGACTTGGCAATGTTGATCCCACTTGCTGAACTGCTCTCTCCCCCAATCCCCTGCCTGGCTAACCATTCAGAGCTCAGGTTAAATGAGACTTCTTTAAAGGCCTTCCCAGCCCCACTAATAAAATTTGGTCCTCTCCTTAGCCTCTCATAACCCCTACACTATTCCTCTGAGGCAAGTATGAAACATTTGTATTGCCATACCCATGTTGTGGTCGTTAGTTTAATGTCTTTTTTCCTTCTTTAAACAGCCCCATTAAAGGTGGATCCACATCTAACACTGCTACAACATCTTGCATGATGAAAATGATGGTGGCTTTTGTTCATCACTTAATCCCTAGCACACCTAGCACAGTGCCTGATGGGTGAGAGCTCAAACATGTTTTTGGCAGAATGAGGTTGTAAAACACTATAAAAGCATAATGGATTGATGTTTAAAAGTGATCTTTGGTGCTCTATCCCCTAAGCTACATTTCCTCTGCTTTTAGTGCTGCCCTGGGAGGGCACCTCTCCTAGAACGCTGGTCTCCTTAATTTTCTCCTGATTCAGATACGATTAGAACACAGCCTTTCTCTTCCTGACAATGACTGCTTCGGAAAAACAGCAGAACAGCCTTTACACACAGCCACGAAAATGTAAGACACCGAACAACGCGACCTTCCAGCGGGGTTTAGCGAACACAGCACTTACCAATGAATGAACCTGTTTCTGGTGACCGCGAACAATTTGCCACTTTCCACATAGTAGAAGCCTCCAGCGCTCTCACTGTATTTGACGGTTCCGGGCAAGGCATTTGAAGTCCCTGCAAAAGGAGAGTGGTCAGCCCGCACGCGTGGCTCTCTGGGGATGACCGGGACTGAGGGCGCCGAGAAAGCAGAGGATGACGGATTGGCAACCCATACCAAGAGACAGGGAAAAAGAGAAAGAAGACATGGGACACCCAGGAAGCGCAGATCCCAGGGCTACAGACATGTGGACTCGGGAGAATGAAATGGGAATCGGAGCTGTAGGGACCCATGAGAGGAGCCCGAGAGGAGGGACAGGATCGCGTCCTCGTCAGCTGCTTCCGTACCGACGCCACAAACTGTAAATTCCCGAAAGTGCCTCGGCCTTTCGCGCTCAGCACCGCTGAGCTCTATGAAGCTCCGTCCCAGGGCTACCGCCGCCGCCATCTTCCCGCCGGCGCCGCCGCTAGGCCCGACGGGACACCAGCAGAACCAAGCGGCTGCCGTCACTTCCGGGGGCGGGGCCGGCGGCGGCGGGGACTGTTGGCAAAGCCTGGGGAGGCGAAGGGCACTTTCCGACCCTGTCTTCGGGGCTCCTCCGAGGGCTGGAGAAGAATGGTTGGCGGGGAGAAGCCAGAAGAGAAAGGGGGAGGGGGCGCCGAATCTTGCTGCGGGAACGTCCGCGTGACCGGCCAGGAGGCCGCCGGGGGCGGGACGGAGGGGAGGCGTGGCCCTTTTCCCGGCCACCCCTGGGCGGGGGGGGCGGGGCCAGGTCCCATTTTAAAAACGACGGCGCGGGCGGCGGCACGAGCTTCTCTGGGGGACGCTGTCCGGTATCCCACGGCGCCCTCTGTTGGAGTCCCAGTTGGCGGCCCTCTCTCCCTGAGCCTGGGTGTCCGTCTGTGACTCTCCGCCGGGTTTCCTTTTTTCATCCTTCCGTGACACGTGGAATCGGGTGACGGGGACTGAAGGGCCGAGGGGCCTTTTGTTTTTGCGTTGTAATTTTCCCAAGAGACTATTCCTGTAGTCTTGTATAATGAAACAGCATGGGTTCAATGAAAGATGGATGCTGCCACCGGCTGACACTATCTGAATGCTGCTCACTTGCATCCATGAATTTGCTTCTTTCCACCAGTGACCTGGATGTGTGGAAGAGGCTGTGTCTTTACCCGGATCTGAGGCAAAGGAGATGCTCAATATTGAGGAAAATACTATGCTGACCACTCTTTTCCCTCCTAGGACCCCCAACTCTAGCAACGCGATCCCTTCATTCCACCTACAGTCCTTTGTTCCAGCCACCATGTCACGGTCTCTCACTGGATGTTTCCTTCTTGATCTGCTTAAATTCTATTTAAGTTACTCCCTTGCCCAGCTCTGTTGATCATACTCTGCTAAAAACTGCAACTGTGGTTAAATCCAAATCTGCAGCTGAACAGCTCTGCAGGAAAATATTCAGTCATTCTGACATGACTCCCTCGGCCTCCATCCTAACTCTGAACCTTGAGTGGGCCCATACTGCTACCCTGCAAACAGGCTGTATATCCTTTGTCCACTTACTGCCCTAGATGAGTATTTAAGAGCTCCTCTAGCCTGCCACACCGCCTCCCCCATCCTCACGCTCAGCTTGCTTCTGCACTTAGAAAAATGATGTAATCAAAAGAGTTCCCCCCACTACCACCTCTCCAGCATCTGTACCCACATATTCTGCCTTCCCTTCCAAGTATTATAAACTGAAGTGTCCCTGAGCTTATGGAAGGACCTTTCTACTTCTAGGCCACTTGCCCAAGGACATCATCCCAGCAAACTCTCTCCTACATCTTCAGTTTTCGCTCTTTTTATTGAGTTGTTTCTCTAATCACACAAACATGCTGTTATTTCTCCTCCCACCACAAAAAGTCTTCATTTGATCTTCACTCTCCAGCTACTACCTACTAGGTTGGAGTTCCTCCCCACCTTTACAATGAAATTCAAGAGCATTCTATTTAATGTTTCTCTTATTCTCTCTTTTTAAAAAGATTTTATTAGGGAATTGGGGAGGGGAACAGTGTTGGGGAATTGAGGAAGGGGAACATTGTGTTTTTCCAGGACCCATCAGCTCCAAGTCAAGTTGTTGTCCTTCAATCTTAGTTGTGGAGGGCGCAGCTCAGCTCTAAGTCCAGTTGCTGCTTTCAATCTAGTTGCGGGGGGAGGATAAGAAGGGGGGAGTGTCCTAACCCATGTGGAAGTCAAAACGGCAGCCATGTTTGATCACTGCACTGTACACCTGAAGCTGATGTTGTATAATATTGTTTACCAACTGTAATTGAATATATAGATAGTCACGGGATGTGGATTATACTGTGGAAGGGAGTCAGAGGAAGTGTAATAGATATATATGATATGGGGGGTAGGAGTGGGGTGGCTAATTGGGGGAGGGGGTTGTCACTTTGAGGGGCAAAAAGTATAACTATTGCACTGTGTTGTACACCTGAAACTAATTTAAAAAATAAAAAATATATAAATAAATAACAAGTTCCCTGGTGCCAAAAAAACAAAAACGAAAACAAAAAAACAGCAGCCTTGTTAAAAAGAGCACCGCAGGGCTGGCTGAGTTGCACATTGGTTAAGAGCTGGTTTTGGGATGCTAGCGGCCCGGGTTTGGATCCCACATATGAGGGCCAGTGACACTGCCCTCTACAGCTAACAACAGCTCCACCTGGAGCTGGGCTGTGTGAGCCCCGGTGACTGTGTAGGCTGCAGCCCCTGCTGCAGTGGGCTGCCATCGGCTACAGTGAGTGGCCGGCAGCCAGCGTGAGCAGCTGGCAGCCAATGTGAGCTGCCAATAGCCACGGTGAGCGACATCCAGATGCCGGTGACCCATCTGCCTCATCCAGGAAGAGCACAATGATGATACCAACATGGGCCAGTGAAGCAATATTCTCCGCAACTAGACGGAAGAACAAAAAGACAGCAACTTGTCTGTTCCCCTTCCCTGATTCCTCAACGCTGTTCCCCTCCCCTAATTCCCCAATAAAATCTTTAAAAAAAAAAGAGCATGCACTCTCACCAGCTCAGCAGCAGCTCATGTGGGAATCAAACCGGCAACCTTGTTGCTCAGAGCTGAAGGTATATATATCTCCAATTGCCCATATTAATATGTCTAAAATTAAAGTCATGTGTGTCCAAAACTGCAATCCTGGTCTCTCTCCCAACACAGTTTCTCGCATTTCAGCCTCTGGCATCCTTCCAATTGCCCAAGCAAAAGTCCTTGAAGTCATCGTCGAGTCCTCTTTCTTACCTTAGATCAGTGCCATCTCACCTTCTCTGTGCCATCCATCATCCTGTGTCTAAGCTACCAACAACTCACCTGGATTATTTTAATAGCCTCCTAAATTGCCTCCTTGCTTTCTATATTCTCATCCCCCACCCCTCTACCAGACTCCACACTCTTAATAATCATGCCTGGCTCATAAGAGGTAAATATTCAATAAATATTTGAGGAATGAATGGTCCAGGCAAAAGTTGATGTGGTCCTGAGTGGCATGGAGAAGATGAGAGTAAATTTGAAGGAATATTTAGGAGGTAAAAATTAGTTAGATCTGGTGAGTTAGCATGAAAGTAAGAGAGAAGCCCTAGTCATCTAGGAGGACTCCTGTTTGTCTTGACAACTGGGTGAATGGTAGATGCCATTAATTAGGTGGGAATGGTAGAAGATGAGCAGGTCTGTGGAACAGGAGAAAGCTGAGTTGTATTTCCTGGTAGGAACAATCAATATTGGTAAATGTTCTAATGTTGCTGAATGAAAATGCTGCATTGTTGAACAGAAACACCATTTAAAACATTTTTCCTGAGTCAGGATTTCAAGCTTCTGAGATTCCACCCAGATAATGCAAAGTAATTTCCCCATCTCTAGATCCATAAATTTAATCACATCTGCAAAGCTCCTTTTACTATATAAAGGTAACACATTTATAGATTCCAGGGATCAGAATGTGAACATTTTTCTTTGGGGTTGGGGACATTTTTTCTACCTACCATATTTATGATTTACTAAATATGTCACATTTTAATTTCATCCCCATAACATCCTTATAAGGTAGTGTTATTTCTGTAAGGTAAATAACTTTTCTGAAGCACTTGTTAAAAATACAGTTTCCAGAGGGAAGCATACGCGGCTGCTACTGCCACTTCTGTTGCTACTTCTTCCCTTTAAGCCTCACCTTTGCGTATGCCCCCTCCACACTCTTTGGTAATGGGCCCTTAGGCCATCCTCTAGTCTGGATGTACTGTCTTTTCTAATAAACTACTTATTTTACTGCTAAAAAAAAAAAAAAAAAAAATACAGTTTCCAGGGCCAGCCAAGTGGCGCGGCGGTTAAGCGCTGGCTTGGGAAGCCAGCGGCCCTGGTTCGGGTCCCACTTATGAGGGCCAGTGACACTGCCCTCAAAAAAAAAAAAATACAGTTTCCATCAGTTGTCACCTCCTTAACCTAGGTTCAACCTTAGCATTTCTTATTACTAAGGACAACCAGATATAAAGTGCCTCCCGGTGTGATACAAAGTGAAGAATACAGCATCATCTGTAAGGCCTTTTTTTTTTTTCCCCCGAAGATTTTATTGGGGAATTGGGGAAGGGGAACAGAATTGGGGAATCCAGGAAGGGGAACAGAGAAGTTGAGGTCCTTTTTTGTTCTTCAGTCTAGTTGTGGAGGACGTTGCTTCACTGGCCCATGTTGGTATCATCATTGCACTCTTCCCGGGTGAGGCAGATCGGTCACCGGCCTCTGGACAGTCACTCACAGTGGCTCTTGGCAGCTCACGCTGGCTGCCAGCCACCCACTGTAGCCTGTGGCAGCCCACTTCAGCAGAGGCTGCAGCCCATGCTGTGACCGGCTTAGCTATAGAGGCAGCCAGGTGGAGCTGTTATTCACCACCTTAGCTCTAGAGGGCAGTGTCACTGGCTCTCTTATGTAGGATCTGAACCGGGGCCCTGCTGCTCAGAGCTGGCATACCAAGCCAGCTCCTAACCAACGCGCCACTTGGCTGGTCCTGTAAGGCATTTTTAAACAACTTTGTGAAGATATTATTCACATGCCATAAAATTCAGCTCTCCAAAGTGTACAATTTAATGATTGCATTTTGTTTATTCACATAGTTGTCACCACAATCAATTTGGGGACATTTTAATCAGTCCAAAAAGAAATCCCATACCCATTAGCGGCCACTGCTCATTTCCCCCTCCTCAGCCCTTGGAACCATTAATCTACTTTTTCCATAGATTTGCCTATTCTGGACATTTCATATAAATGGGATCATACATATGTGTCCATTTCAGTCCATCTTCTTTCCAACATAATGTTTTCAAAGTTCATCTATTAATATGTTATGGCATGAATCAGTACTTCATTCCCTTTTTTTAAAAGATTTTATTGGGGAATTGGGGGAGGGAAACAGCGTTGTCCTTTTGTACTGCAGTCTAGTTGTGGAGGATGTTGCTTCACTGGCCCATATTGGTATTGTGATCATTGAGCTCTTCCTGGGTGCCAGGCGAGTGGCGCGGTGGTTAAGCGCTGGCTTGGGAAGTCAGCAGCCCTGGTTCAGGTCCCACATATGAGGGCCAGTGACACTGCCCTCAAAAAAATAAAGAAAGAAAGAAAGAAAGAAAGAAAGAAAGAAAGAAAGAAAGAAAGAAAGAAAGAAAAGAGCTCTTCCTGGGTGAGGCAGTGCTCGTCGGCTCTTGGATGGTCCCTCACAGCAGCTCACGGCAGCTCACACCAGCTGCTGACTGCTCACACTGGCTGCCGGCCACTCACGGTAGCTTACGGCAGCCCACTGCAGCCCCACTGCAGCCTACTACGCCCATTGACGGCGACTCACGGCAGCCCAGCTCCAGGTGGAGCTGTCGTTCACCATCTTAGCTGTAGAGGGTGCAGCGTCACTGGCCCTCATGTGGGATCTGAACTGGGGCCCCGCTGCTCAGAGCTGGCATCCCAAGCCAATTCTGAACTAAAGCGCCACTCGGCTGGCCCAGTACTTCATTCCTTTTTATGGCTGAACAATAGTCTATTGTATGGATATACAACACTGTATTTATCCATTCATCATTTGCCGGACATTTGGGTTGTTTTCTCTTTTTGGCTACTGTGAATAATGCTACTATGAACATATGAAGTATTCTTGCCCAAAATATTTAATTCAGATTATGATAGGTAGAATAATGGCCTCACAAAGATGTCTACATCCTGATCCCTGGAACCTGTGAATGTTACTTCCATGGCAAAGGGACTTTGCCATGGAAGTAACATGTGAATAAGATTATTCACATGTGAATAAGATTAAGGATGTAGAGCTGGAGAAAGGAGCCTGGATCATGCAGATGGGCCCTAACTACTCATACAGTCCTTCAAAGGAGAGACGCTTCCCTGCCGAGGTCAGAAAGAGAGATGTGAGGACACAAGAAAGGTCAAAGACATGATACATTTCTGGCATTTAAGATGAAGAAGGGGACTATAAGTAAGGAATGTGGTTAGCCCCCTTAGAAGCTGGAAAACACACAGAAACGGATCCTCCCCTAGAGCCTCCAGAAAGGAGTGGGATCTTGCAAATACCTTGATTTAACCCATTGATATTTGCTTTTAACTGAAAGGAGCTATCTCGCTATGGTTATACCCCCTGCATCCAGTGAGGGTTCAGTGTGGGAAGTGCAAAGTTTCCACCACCTAACCTTGATCTAGGAGAACTCTGAAGGACCATCTCAGCTCCAGAGCACTGTGTAGGATCAGTTGAGGCCTCAGTGTCTCTTTCTGCCCAGCTCTGCCTCCCTTAGTTGCTTTGAAGTATTGTTCCCGAGAGCCCTCTCCAATATACCTTCTGTAAATCTCTCCAATATGCCTCCTGTAAGCCTCCTGTGCACATCTATGCCTCAGAGTGTTTCCTGTGGAATCCAACAACAACAACAACAACAACAACAACAACACACACACACGACATCTTGTCCAAGGATGGGAACCAGCAGGGATAAAGAATTTGGAAAGGAAAAGAGTTTAGAGGAAGATCTATTTTAAATTCCAAAATTGATGATGAAATATTGGGAAGAACAGCAGCAGCACATTAGAAGACGGGTTTGAGTTCTAGCTGTATCACAACTAACTTCTCATCGCCTGGGAAGCCACCCAGCATCTCTGTGCCTCAGTTTCTCAGAAGAGGGTCCTGTACATATTGACCTTCAAGCTCTCTTCTGGCACTAAAGCTCTAGGGCCTATGGCTTAACACCCTGGGACAGGCTGGAGTGTCACCTTCATCTCCTTCATTTCCAGGTTCTGAACTGAGCTTACCCCAAAAGCTCCCCTGGACAGGCATGTCTTCCCGAGTCATGCAACCAATGGGAATCTTTAATGTAATCATCTTTCTTTTTATTTTAAAAAACAGGTTGTAAAATTGATGGGGCATCTTATAGTTTCCTGGGAATCTAAGAATTACAATTTTTGACAGTGAGCTGTCTCATTCCTTTTCTTTCTTTCTTTTTTTTATAACGACTTTTACTGGGGAAGGGGAATAGTGTGTTTTTTCCAGGACCCATCAGCTCCAAGTCAAGTAGTTGTTTCAATCTAGTTGTGGAGGGTGCAGCTCAGTGGCCCATGTGGGAATCGAACCTGCAACCTTGGTGTTATGAGCACTGCACCCTGCACTCTAACCACCTGAGCTAACCGGCTGTCTCTCATTCCTTTTCTTATCTTCAACATCCATTGGAGTTCTCAGAAGTGAAAAGTTCCTAATAAGTGTTTGAAGGAATGTCTAAATGAACGAATAAAAGCACGTAAGCATTCTGAGAAAACTCAAATACCTTTTGAACTATTACTATGCTGGTTGATATGGTTGTAACATTAATGGAATCCTGTTGCCATCTAGTGGTTAGGTGGTAACTTCACTTAGAAACAAAACGCAGATTGTTACCAAGGTAACTGTTTGTGCAGCAAGTTTCATTTACAGATACTTTCATAAGAAGTATATTTATCGGGCCGGCCGAGTGGCGCATTGGTTAAGCGCTGGTTTTGGGATGCCAGCGGCCCCGGTTTGGATCCCACATGAGGGCCAGTGACACTGCCCTCTACAGCTAACAACAGCTCCACCTGGAGCTGGGCTATGCGAGCCCGGGTGATGGTGTGGGCTGCAGCCCCTGCTGCAGTGGGCTGCCATAGGCTACAGTGAGTGGCCCGCAGCCAGCGTGAGCTGCCAATAGCCGCAGTGAGCGACATCCAGAGGCCAGCGACCAATCTGCCTCATCCGGAAAGAGCGCAATGACAATACCAACAGTGAAGCAACATCCTCCGCAACTAAACTGAAGAACAAAAAGACAGCAACTTGTCTGTTCCCCTTCCCCGATTCCCCAATGCTGTTCCCCTCCGCCAACTCCCCAATAAAATCTTTTTTTTTAAAAAAAATAAGTATATTTATCGCTTAACACTATATTCTGTGAATGCCATGGTTCGCCAGATCACCACTAGTGGGTATGGATAAGTAAACAGTATGGTAAAATAAACTTTAAAACAGATTTTCCTAAACTAACTTAACAGCTATTCCCTGAGAGAAGAATTCATGGTTTAATTAAGTATGGGAAATGATGATGAAGAAAGTTAAATATAGTCTTTCCTGCAGAACTTTTCAGAGACATTAATATGATATTGTGCTTTGTGAAGCTCCAAGAAAGTTTCTGTATGATGTGTTTTCCAGACCCTTTGTACTCCTTTCAAGAACAACTCATTGGACTATTGTTCTGTGGGAAAATATTTTGGGAAACACTGCTTTACTGTCATTTTCACCCTACGTTAAATATATCTAGTGGTGCATAGTGTTTTTCTGGCTACAAAGCCTTCTTTGGCCTTGATATCCATGTTGTAGACACAGTGAATTCAAGTAGCATCGTAAGAAGTCGGTAGTCATACTTTACATTTATACAGATCTTTAGGTAATAATTTCTTTAATTGAAATTAATATTATTTCACATTGCACACTTTTTACATCATCTATTTTCTTTGGGGTTCTAGGAGTGTCATCTCCTGCCCCTCGGACAGTTACTTTGAATACCCGCTGTTAGTGATGTCGAAATGACTCGGGATACAACACAGATGACTTAAGATTTTCTATTTCTGTAGAGTCTTTATATTGCCTTTTTCCTGTGTGCTGCTGTGTGAACCAGAGTGATGAAATTTCAAATTCTTGGTGGGAGTTTCATTTACTCTTTCAGTCTTGATTGCATGCCTACTATGTGCCTGGCACTGGGGTTAGAAAGATCCCCCAGGACAGGAGCTCATGCAGCCAGGGGTCTTGTCTGCCTTGTTTTCCATTGTATCCCTGGTTCCTGGCACAGTGAACACAGCTTAGGTGTTCATAAAATATCTGTGGACAGAATCAAATTTTCACACTCTCTGCTTTTGAGGTTCTCCCAGTTTAATAGAAAGACAAAAGAGAAATGCAGATACCAGTACAATATGATTATTATAAAAGAGATGTGTACAAAAAGGAGAAAGGGCATTCCAGGCAAAAAAGTCTTAAAAGCATGGAGAAAACTGGGCTGAGGAGGGGCTGAGAAGGTGGGGTCATCTTGGAGGATGCTTTTCCTTTCTTGCAGAAGAGTAGATTTACTTAAAAGTCTTTTATTACAACTCAGTACTTAATAAATTCTTATTGTAGATTTGCTGTAAGAATTTTGTCTCACATCAAACTTTACAAATTGTTGAAAATATTTTGAAAAGGTTGATCCAACCTCAGTATGGAGAGCCTTAACATGTGTGGGCCTCTGAGACCTTGTTGAAAGAGAGCAGCCATCCCTGCAAGGTTGGAAATTCCTGGGGAAACCGGGATGGCATTGTAGGTGCTTAATAATTGCCCTCACATGCTGTCTAGAGTTTTGAAATTCTCCCCAGGAAAACTACCAGAGCAGAGTCCTGCATTTTTTTTTTTAATTGGGCAACAGTGTGTTTTTCCGGGATCCATCAACTCCAAGTCAAGTAGTTGTTTCAATCTAGTTGTAGAGGGCGCATCTCAGAGGCTCATGTGGGGATCAAACTGGCAACCTCGGTGTTGTGAGCACTGCGCTCTAACCAACTGAGCTAACTGGCCGCCCCTGAGAAGATTCTTTAAAAAGCAAAATTGTGGAATAGGTGAACTATGTCAGTGACTTCTCACTTCCCTTTTCATTATTTTTCCTCCCCGCTGAGGAAACCACCTTAGACACCAGGGCCCTCTGATGACCCCTGACAGACAAGGCCTGACCTTCCTGTGCTTTGGACTTATCCTTGGGGACACATGCCCTGGATTTTTTTTTCACCTTTGATGTAATAGTTACCATAAATTTCAATATGTTGTGATTCATTAAATGTTATTTTTCTATCCTTGTAAGACCTTGCACATAATTTAATTCACAAAATCAGAAAAAAAAAGAAAATCCTTGCTTGAACCATATGTCCTGAGTTTTGCTTCTAAAAAAATATCAAAACCAGCTGTGGTATGATTGGAAGTGATCTGACATAGATTCACACTGAAGTGCTGATGATATAAAAGTTTAGCAAGATGCCCGTCCCAGAGGTAAGGGTACTGCACACACGTTGCCTTAACCCACAGACATCACGACTCTGCCCTTTCTTGCACATCAGCTGGGATGGGGGGTGTCTTTTCCTACCTCAATATCATTTTAAACACAGTGAAGCTGCTATTAGTTGATTGGAACTAGCATGTGATATACAATTGATTTACCATCAAGTTCAAGGGAATGGAACTCCAATGGTGGAATTGGAGGCATCAACAAGGAACTAGATATGTTGGTAGGCTTAACAGGGACAGTTAAATCATCCTAGTAAAATGTGGTTAATATTGACCTTAAAAACCAAGATCAAAAGCTGATCTAGTAAAGAGCTTTATTTGCTTTTTTTCTTTTTCTTTCTTTCTTTCTTTCTTTCTTTCTTTCTTTCTTTCTTTCTTTCTTTCTTTCTTTCTTTCTTTCTTTCTTTCTTTTTTCCTTCCTTCCTTCCTTCCTTCCTTCCTTCCTTCCTTCCTTCCTTCCTTCCTTCCTTCCTTCCTTTTTCTCTCCCTCCCTCCCTTCCTTTCTTTCTTTTTAATGGAGATAACTTTTTTTAAAAAAAAAAATAGGGGAACAGGACCCATCAGCTCCAAGTCAAGTAGTTGTCTTCAATCTAGTTGTGGAGGGTGCGGCTCAGCAGCCGATTGGGGATCAAACCAGCAACCTTGGTGTTATGAGCCTGTGCTCTAACCACCTGAGCTAACCGGCCACCCCCAGACCTGCCTTTTCATGTAAGAGCACACAACACAATTAAGAATCGAGAGATACAGCTTTTTAAGTATAGATTCTCATTTAGATCTAAACTCGTATGAAGTTGCACCCACTTCAGAGGCTCCTTTCTCATTCTTCCCTTTCTTAAAACCTAGGGGCTGCCACTTCTTTTGTTGCTGCTCGACCACAGGCTGCCAATCCACCTGCCCACATCCTTGTGTCTTCCTTTGCACAATGATAATGGTGATAAATTGCAATTGGGAGATTACTGCCATCTGTTTAATTCTTTTCTCCTTTCATCTGCTCCTGAAAGTTGTCTAACATCTTTCTCCAGTTGTTCTACTCCTTCAAAGGGTAAAAAGGTTTAACTCATAAAAATAGGAAGCATTTTTAGAAGTATGAGCCCTTCCTCATTTTGCCTGCAGGTGCTGACAGATGTTTTCATAGGCAAATAAAATAAGTCATTTCCATATTGCAGAGCAAGGATGCTCATTGACCTGAATAAGGGTGAGGGCTCTGATTAGAGGCTCCAGTTTGAGGTCAGAGGTCAATGCTTTTCTAAATCCCAGACAGTAGTTTTGTTTTAGGTTGCTTTTGTCATCGCCCAAATCTTGCAAGAATGTCTGGAAATTCAATAAGTCAAAATGTCCGCCTGCAATCTAGGGCCTGGCAAAGCTTCTATAGGCAACCACAGGTCCGCACCCATTGATTGTTTATATTTCTCTTGTATCCTCCAGGACCCTGCTTACGCACCAGTTTCTGTTGAGTAACAGTTTGTGGAGCCAAGTCAGAGCGGTAATGTTCCTTGTCCGCCTTCTTGGGCTGTGTCTGACGCTGGCCCCCGACAATGCCAGGCTCGAGAAAGATTTGTTTCTGATCTCCAGCCAAGAAGTCTAACAATTCTCTCCCTTCCTTTCCGTCCCCCTCTTCTTCCTTACCCATACTAAGTCTGGGATTTTTCCTTGTCTAGAGACCGTGCAGGCAAGGAAATGAACTTTCTTGGGATAGGACAGACCACTAATAGAAAATATGCCCTTTGTTCTCGTCCAAATGCCTTCTCCTTAAATGACATTTCTCTCCAAGGCTTCTACAGACTTATCTGCAGTCGCTACTTAATTTCTGCAAGGTCCCGTCAGGAGACTGCGAAGGGAGCGATGGAATTATAATTTTTCTGATTGGGAAGCAATAGCTCATAAAGGAAAATTGATTTAATTTGGTTTAGTAAAGTAATTCTGTTATTTATGTCTCACCCATTTTTTTAAAACTTACTGAAAAGTGCCTTTTAGCTTCTAGTGACCATGTCTAAGATAGGAGAAGCAAACCCTTATGTTTACCTACAGAAGACGGAACAACGCAGGCCTGGTTGTTGATCACTGATTCCACCAAGAGTCAGAACATTTTAGTGCATTTGGAAATCCCCAGGGATGGCCTAGCAGGGATTACAGTCAACAGAAATATGGGCTCTCCTTCCCACTGTTAACTAGGCACTTGACCTTGGGTAAGTCACTTCACTTCTCTGGGCTACAGTCTCCTCATCTGTAGAACCAGACAGTTGGATTTCATGATCTCTTCAGTTTCCTTGCAGCGCCAGGAATCCACAACTAGGACAATGCTGAGATAAAGGCTGAAACGTCTTTAAAAAAGTCTGCAAAACATCTATATATATAACACTTTAAAAATAATATCTGGTAAATAAAAGCATGTATTGACTTTGACTCAGTAATTTCACTCTTGGGGCTTTATCTTAAGGAAATAATCAGAGATGTGCTTCAATGTATAAAGGTGACTATCACATTGTTTTGTGTGTGTGTGTTTTAAATAAACTTTTAATTTTAGGATAGTTTTAAATTTACAGAGAGATTACAAAGACAGTACAGAGAGTTCCTGTATACTCCCTCCCAATTTCCTTCATTGTTAATAACTTATATTAGTACCATATATTTATCACAACTAATGAACCAATTGTGATACATTATTATTATTAACTAAAGTCCACACTTTATTCATATATCCTTACCTTTTTTTTTTTTTTTTTAAGCTATGTCCTTTTTCTGTTCCGGGATTCTAATTGTAGCCAGAACACCACATTACATTTAGTTGTCATGTCTCCCTAGGTTCCTCAAGATGGGGCGAGTTTCTCAGATTTTCCTTGTTTTGAGCGACCTTAGTTTTGAGGAATACTGGTCAGGTGAGGTGTTTCGTAGAATGTCTCTTGATTTGGGATTGTTTGATTTAAAAAAAAAAATCATGATTAGACTGAGGTTCTTGGTTCTTGGCAGGAAGACCCAGAGGTAAGGTGCTATTCTTGTGACATCATCTCAGGGGTACAAACTGTCTGCATGACTTATCACCAGTGATGTTAAGCTGAATCACACAGCACAGGTAGTGTTAGCCAGATTTCACTGTGCTAGTTTCTCAGATTGAAAGGTCTCAGATAAGGCATAGGTCAGTAATAGGAATGTGGACGCTGTGAGGGCAGGGACTGTGACCGTTTTACTTCTCACTGTGCATCCAGTACCAAGCACAGTTATGACACATAGTAGGTGTTCAATGAATAGAATTTGTTGGATGAAAAGGAGTCGATTAAACAAATTAATGTATACCATATGACAGAATACCAGCAGTCATCATAAATATTTGGTGGTATAGAAAAATGCTAATGATATATCCAGTGAACAAACAGATTAAAAAACAATTTATTTACTACCTGTTTCTATAAAGTGTGTGTGCGTGCGTGTGTGTAGAAAAAGAACTACAAGAATATTGCCAACATGCTAACGGCGGTCTTTGTACATTGCTGGGTGAAAGGATCATACGGGATTTTTATTTTCTTTCTTGTTCAAAATTTTCACGAATTTTCACAATAAAAATGAACTACTTTTGAACTCAGAAGAAATTACCATAAAAATGGAGAGACGTTTTCACTTTCAAAATGATTTTCGAGCTAGGAAAACAGACGTTCGGACACCATGCCCAGCAAACGCATCATTTAGCCGCGCGTTAGGATCTGCGAAGGAACCGAAATCTGGTGTGGTGCACAGAGGGTGTTGTCCACAAAATCAGGCCGTTTCTAGGAAACAGGGTATACTAGGCACCATCTGGTTCTAATTCGCAGTGTTAGAATTGCAAGATCATGAGCTGTATCTTTGTTCCTCTCATAACAAATTGTTTAAAATTAAAAAAAAAAAAAAGTAAAGAGCAAAACCAAACGCACAGGATGCCAGAGTGAATGGCATTATTGTATCCTTTGCTTTCTCCTCTCTGGGGCTTTGCATTTTAAAAACACGTGTTGTGGTTTTTCTATGATTATCTTCCCACTTCCTGTGTTGTATCTCCCTTACTGTAAATATTCTTTTGTAGAGTCATCCTTTTCTTTCCTGATGTCTTACGTGTGTGTTTTTCTTTATATTCATGAACTTTCTCCAAACTCCCACTGTATATTTTTCCTAATACAAAGCTGTATGAGTCTAGTGGTATTTTTAGCCTTCAGTGAGAATTTTAGGACTCTGGTTTCAAATCCTAGTGTCGTCTTTTTATTAGCTGTGTGATCTGGGGAAAGTCGCTTAACCTCTCTGAGTTTCCCCTTTGGAAAATGAGGACAATATGTATGTACCCACTGCTAGTATTGCAAGGGTTAAATGAGATTTATTATAAATACGTAGAGGGTCTATCCTAGCGCTAGTCACAAATGGGGTACTTAACCGTAGGTGTCTTTTACTCCTCCCCTTCTGTGCTTACTGCTTACTGTGTTTCGAAGTCTTTCTAAAACACTAATATATACTAAAGGATCAAGTCTAAGCTTAGGCTGTCAGGGTCTTCTTCAAATGAGCCCCCATCCATCTTTGTGGTCTCAGTGCCTTTTAGGCACATTCTATATACACATTATGCTCTTCTAGCCACACCAAATTGCCGGCTGTTGCCTAAAGACATGTTATTCCTCTCCATGCCTTTACACATACTAGTGTCTGTGCTCAGCAACCTGACAAACTTCTTTGTGAAGCTTTCTCGGACAGCTTGAGGCCTGCACACTCCCCTCTGAATACAGTAACTTGTTCATAAGTTTATTAATGCAATTCCTTACTCTAGTGTCTATATCATTCACTCACTTATTCAACAATTAGTTATCCAGCTGCTACTATGTGCCAGGCACTGGAATGCCACCTCTAGTTAAATTGTGGTTGCCATAACGAATAGCGGTCTTCTCTTAATTGTCCCCTCAGTGCTTAGCACAGAAGAAAAGCAAATGCTCAATGTTTGTTTGTTTGTTTATTTTTTTAGGACAGTGTCACTGGCCCTCATATGTGGGACCTGAACCAGGGCCGCTGGCTTCCCAAGCCACTCGGATGGCCCGCAAATGCTCAATGTTTGTTTGTTTAATATGGAATAAGATTAGAGCATTTCTTTTTCCAACAATCAAACTGAAAATCATAATGCTACCAAGTACTTCCTCGTTTGCCCTTTAAAGGCAAAGATAAAAGACATATATTTTCTTTAACATGTAACATATTGTTATGCTTATTAACAATTCCAGGGGGCTCAGAAATATTCCTTTGCTTTGAATGTTCTCCATCTGGAAGAGTTTAGCTAATTAAACCAAAGACTGCAGATGAGCTGGTCCCATTTATCTCCAATGGATGAAACCCTTTTCTCTCCAGAGGATTCCTCAGGCAAATATCAAGGGTCAACGTTATTTTTAGTAACATACAGTTTTGAAAGTCTTAAAATTTCTTGTTCAATTTCTCAATTTGGTAACATTACTTTTGAAAATCCTTTCATTGAAGAAATTAAATTTACTATTAAACTGCTTACATACAGAAGCATGTGTTGTAATTCTAGATGATGTTGAATTACCATACTGGAGACTAAGTCATTAGTCTACAGTAAAGAAGTTGGAAAAAAAATGCTTTATCTTATTTTTTTGGTGGGGGGGTGGTAAGTGCAGGATTCCTGTTGGGAGTGATAGTCTGTGCAGATTGAATGGTGATTCAGAGAAAGCTATCGTGATCTTTCCTTTTCAGGGATTTTCAATTTTTGATGATTCCTATTTGACTGTTTCTGAGCTTCCATTCTCATCCTTACCCTCTCCTCCTCTCCGTCCTCTCCTAATATAGGGAAACATGTGGGCTCTGTTTCCTTGGATTCATTTGTATACTTCACAGGAAAATAATGAAAATTCGTGTGCCAATTACATACCAATTTCTTTGAGCTTCAGAGTGAAAGCACTTTATAACTTCACATTAGCAACCATTAAATAATGGCCACAAGTCTGAGTTTTACTGACATAAATTCAATTTTTTTTTCTCCCGTTGGAAATAATTTGTCTATCTCCTGGGTTACATCATGAAATTTAGACTGACAGGCCCTGATAAGAAAGAGCTAAATCAGGTTTTAGTGAAAAAGATACTATATGAACTTTGATAGTGAAGAAACCAAATTTAACGTCTAAAGCTGCCATCCTTGCTGAGCAATGTCAGCGTGCACAACGGATTCAACTGAATTTCATTAAAAGCTAAAAACCAATAAAGAAAGTCAGTGTGGGGCCAAAGAACCCACAGGAGTTCATCCAGCCCTATTTAAGTGAGGCCCTCTTTCACATCCCTTCTTGGGGCTGTCCCTCAGACTTTTCTCAAGACTCTGACCTCCTCCTTTTCTATTCTTCTTCTGAGGGGACAAAAGGGTCCAACAAAGACAGGGTGGGGGTGGGGGTGGCTGTGAAATTCAGATCACTGAGTTTAATAAAACAGATTCTGTGGTCGTCACAGCCCCAAATAATCGATTTCATTAAATCTTTATCTCCCGAGTGATGTTTGGCACTTCACACTGCCCCCAGACATGAGAGGGCTGTCATCAGACACTTTTCTCATTTCTCTTCTCTGAGGTCCTCACAGAATTTCCACTGAGGCCATTCCATCCATTCTCATCCTCCGGTAGTATCAGAGGAGGCTAGTCATGTCTTACAGTCTCGGGTAGAAATGCTTCTGTTAACTCATGCTTTGGTATGATAAGGAGGGCCCAAGAAATCCTTCACTCTGCTTTAAGAAAGATATTATCAGGATCCTGACTCCTTTGGGAGGACCCATGGGAGACACTGCAGTTTTCTAACAGTTGTGCTGAGCTGATACAACTGGTGTGTTTATCTTCAGGGACTCTGTGCAACTATAACTCATCATTTTTTCTCTGTGTCGGTTATCGGGGGGCTCCGTGCCAACTTTTGTCCTATCAAGAGCAAAGACTTCCGGACTTGCATCTTACTCCTATACCTTTGCTTTCCCTTTGCTATATATTTATTTTCAATTTATTTTATCTTGCTGTAGTGTTTGTATTCTTATAAGCAGCCTTACATTCTTCTTGTAAGAGGACAGGGTATATAGATAAATAAGTAAAATAAACATTTGTGGATAGGAAAATCCAGAGACAATGAGTTCTGGCAGGCAAAAGACAGCTACACTGAAAGGATCTAGGCTGGCTGCAAAGTGCCCACAGCATGGTGCAGGTGGCGTTAGGAAATGCAGTGCCCTTTTGAGTTAGGAAATGTACCATGGCCATCCCTATGCTATGGATAAATATGGCAACGGATGTGTGAACTGCCCCCAAGTCATGAAGCCCAGGAATCACTGAATGAATGGTCAAGCAGGGACCTAGCAAGGTCTTTTTCAACCTTGTTGAGAAAAAGATTAGATTCTCCTACAGGGGAAAAACTCAAGTGGCCCAAAGGAAATGATTCACAGGGGATGCAACCAGACAGTGGTGACAGAAGGTTAAAGATGGCGTCCAAGAGGGAAAGCGGGAAGTGCCAAGCAGAAACTACAAAAAAATACATCAGCATTTGTTGAAAGGAGAGTACCTAAGCCGTCCAAACCAGGGTCACAAGCTCCCAGCAAAGTGGCTAGAATTTCTGCTGATGAATTGAAGGAAATTTGCAATAAGGAAAAATACACCCATCTGAAAAGAAATCCAGTTCATAAGGTCAGCCCAACCCAAACAATCTCAGTGAACAGGAATTTCATTCCCTGAACAATACCAGTCTTAGCCCTACAGCGGCCAACTCATTCCTTTCCAGAGTGCACACAGTTCACACCTATTTTTGTACTGAAAATTTTACAAAGAACTTTTGAAAAAAGTCCTGGACAGTCATGAACCCTTCAAAAAATGTGATTTTGTTTCCTTGTACAGCTGCATGCTGGCACAGGTCCCCTTGACCATGAGCAACTGCCAACCTCACTAGGCTGCACAAGTGAGGGTAGTGAAACTGGCGGTCACCGCACACATAGACGCTCCCCCAGGGAAGGGAGACGTCACATTGTCATATTTCATGTTCAGATCCCACCAAATAACAAGTGCCCATGACCTCTTACAAGGACAGATAAATAAAACCAATGTCTTACAGATATGATGATCATAATAATGATAATAGCTCATATTTGCATGGCGACTCTATCAGCTCATTTTCATTTAAACCTCACAACGCTTCCCCTGGAGGCAGTCACATAAATTCCTTCCCTTTAAGGTAGTCACATGGCAGGCAGGCTTTACCATTTCGAAGTGTCTCCATGTATATGTCTCATTACCGTACACTAGGTCAAAATTCCCCCTGAGCTTGACTATTTCTCAACCCCTTCAACTTTCTTAGACAAGTGGGGTAAGGAGGTAGCAGATCTACTCTTCACTGAGTCCCTACTCTGGGCCCACTCTGTGCTGGGCACACACAAACATCACAACACTGAGTCCTTAAAGCTACCCTTTGAGGTACTTTCTACTACTAACCCCATTTTACATTTGCACGAAGTAACTTAACAGGTTACCTTGTGGAAGGTTGTACAGCCTGCAAGTGCTAAAGTTGGAATTCGAACACAGATTTGTTGAGCCCTAGAATGTTTGTTCTTAACCATAATTCTGTGTTGTTACTCTGCTAAGCAGGCTCCATCGGAGGAGGTGGATGTCCCAATTGCTCTCAGGTTTAAAAGGGAACAGAGTGAGAAGGGGAACCTGTGCTTAGGCCATTCGAGGCCCTCCCAATTTTACCAGCTGTCAAGGTAGCCCATAATATTAATGTTAGGCCTTACACTACACTATTGAAATATGTAATGGATCAGAGCCGGGTTATAGAGCCCACTTAAAACAAGTATATGACTGGGCCGGCCGAGTGGCGCAGTGGTTAAACGCTGGCTTGGGAAGCCAGCGGCCCCGGTTCGGGTCCCACATATGAGGGCCAGTGACACTGCCCTCAAAAAAAACAATAACAAAAAAACAAACAAACAAGTATATGACTTTCAGAGCTTCAGTCTAAGCTGGTTGAAAAGCTTACATAGAAACAAAGAATGTGCTAATTAAATGTGGATTTGACCAGATAAGAAAATGGAGCACTTTCTGCTCGCTCAAGCACAAGCCCAGGAAGACTCAGCCAACACACTTGTAGGATGTCTGGTCCCTTGTTGTGGAGATGGATGTATCTGACTATCAGAGCCTGATGCCATTCAGCTTGAAGTCCTTGCTCTCCTTGGGGCATGCACTTGAACCTTCCCATTCCTGCCTGCCTGCATTCAACAGATTCAGTCAACAGCGAGTTTTTATTTGCCAAGGCCTGCTGGGCTCTAGGCTCCATGCTTAAGTCCTAGGTATGCCCTGGAGAAGATGGACTGACTATTCCTTGACTTCATGGGACTTCTAGATGTAAAGTAAATAAAGGCACACATAAATAAACACTCTGAAGGAAAGGAAAAAACAGGGTATTTTGAGGAAAGTAGCAAGAACTATATGATTTGGCTCCTACCCACCCCTCCTGCATCATCTCATGCCTTTGTCCCCTTCTCCATAAATTTCAGTCCCGCTAGTCTTATACTTTTTCTCTCTCCTGGTCCCTTGTTTGTTTCTTATGCACGCTTGTCACAGTTTATAATTACAGTTAATCTTATCTTTTTATAAAAATGTATACTTGTTTTTTAATGATCATTTGAAGGCAGTGATTGTGTCTGTTTATCCCCAATTGTGTCACCGTCAGAGCATACTCCTGGCTCTTAGGAGATGTTCAAAAATTATTTTTCTGGTTAGTGAATGTATAAGGTGATCTGGATGGGGTTGGGATGATGGATCAGGAAAACTGTCTCAGTCAGTTTTCTATGCTTCAATCTGGGTCTTCTCAGCTTCACTTGTCTGTTTCAGCTCTACGTGGTACTGACGATTCCACGCAGGTGCAACCTGACAGCACATCTCTCCCTGTCTGTACCTCACATCTCTAGTTTCCTGCTCTGGTGCTGCCCTTTGGTGCTGCTAGGAGGCCTTCTGGGCATCCATGCCCACACACAGAGCCTAGAAATGCAGGGGAGTTAACGTCCCCTGGGTGAGCCTTTGAGCATCGGTAGATGGAACCAGAGGGTGTCTCCCCTTTGCTTGCTTCTGAAGGATGGCCCCAAGATACAGTCTATTCGACAAGTTGGGGATGTGGTCCTGCAGATTAAGCAATCAGTTGCATTTGGATGGAGCCAGCACATCCTCACATTGACTCTTCCTTCTCCCCTGCATCCTTCTGCTTTCTGGATTTCCCTCCCTGTTAGAATAATGGCCTAGCAGCCTTTTTCCTTGGGCTTTACTTTCTGGGGAACCCAGACTAACATGGAAGCTTCTTTAAGGATGTGATACTTGAGCTGAGACCTGTCAGATAAGAGTAAGGGAGAAGAAGAAGGAGAAGGGGAAGAAGGGAAAGGAGGAGGAGGAGGAGGAGGAGGAGGAGGAGGAGGAGGAGGAGGAGGAGAAAGGTGGAGGGAGGTGTGGATTTGGTTTCTAAACAGGCACAATGCAAAAAAATGCATCCTAAGGCAGTGAGAGGCCACTGTGCCATTGTCTGGGGTGAGGGAGGGGTGAATGGGCCAAAAGAGAGATAGAGAGATGGAGAGGCAGTGAGAGGTCAGGTCTTGTGGGCTTATGGGATTTGGGTTTTGTTCCAATGCAGTGAGAGTCATTGGAAGGTTGAAGCAGGGGCATGGCAAAATCACATGATTTATTTTCAAACATCGCTTAGGCTGCTATGTGGAAAATAAGCCATTTTTAGCTTTGGGGAAGGGGCAAGACCTGTGAGGCACGGATACCAGCCAGGGGTTTCTACAGTCGTCTAGGTAAGAAATGATAATTGCTTGGACCAGGATAGCAGCTGCGGAAATGGAGAAAAGTGGACCGACCTGAAACATGTTTTTGAAGTACAACCCTTATGACTTACTGGTGGGTTGGATGAAGGAGAATGGGAGAGAGAGGCAAGTATGGCTCCCAAGTTTCTGGTTGGAATGATGGGAAAAAGTGAAGAAGTACAGACAGTTAAGTTTGGCTTTGGATACGCTAGTTTTGAGATATCTTTAAAACATCTAAGTGGAGATGTCAAGGAGACAGATGGGTATATATGAGACAAAGTGCTCAAAAGAGAAGTCCAAGGTAAAGTCACACATTTGGGAATGGCACCAGTTCCATAATCTGCAAGACCCAGTGCAAAATGGAAACACAGGGCCCCTTGTTTAAAATTATTTAGAGGGCAGCTGGGCGGCTCAGTTGGTTAGAGCGCGTGCTCTTAAAAACAAGGTTGTGGACTGGCCCAGTGGCGTGATGGTTAAGAGCTGGCTTGGGAAGCCAGCTCTGAGCAGCAGGACCCCGGTTCATATTCCACATATGAGGGCCAGTGACACTGCCCCCTACAGCTAAGCTGGGCTGTCCTGATTCGCCGGTGATGGCGTAGCTGCAACCCTTGCTACAATGGGCTGCCATAAGGTACAGTGAGTGGCCAGCAGCCAGTGAGAGCGGCCGGCAGCATGAGCTGCTAAGAGCTGCCCTGAGTGGCTGTCCAGAGGCTGGCGACCGATCTGCCTCACCTGGGAAGAGTGCAATGACAATACCAACATGGGACAGTGAAGCAATGTCCTCCACAACTAGACTGAAGAACAAAAGCACAGTAACTTGTCTGTTCCCCTTCCTCTATTCCCCAATGCTGTTCCCCTCCCCCAATTCCCCAATTAAAAAAAAATGAAAACATGGCCGTCAGAGTGGCTCAATTGGTTAAGAGCTCGCTCAAGAGTGCGAGCTGAGCTCTGAGCAATGGCGGTTCGATGCCAGCCTGAGCTGAGTTGCCGTTGAGCTGCCAACAGGTGGCAGGATGGTTCAGCTAAAAAGCAAAACAAAACAAAACAAAACCAAAAAACAGGCTGGCTGAGTGGTGCGTTGGTTAAGAGCTGGTTTTGGAATGCCAGCGGCCCCGGTTCAGATCCCACATATGAGGGCCAGTGACACTGCCCTCTACAGCTAACAACAGCTCCACCTGGAGCTGGGCTGTGCAAGCCCCGGCGATGGTGTGGGCTGCATGGGATGGTGGGCTGCGCCCTTCGCCTCCCAAGACTAGATTGAAAATAGTGACTGGACTTAGAGCTGAGCTGCGCCCTCCACAACTAGATTGAAGGACAGCTTGACTTGGAGCTGATGGGTCCTGGAAAAAACACACTGTTACTCAACAAAAGAAATTTTTAAAAAATTAAGAATTTCAGGTTGGTTAGAGCCGAGCATTAAACCAAGCAGAGACCTCTAAGATAGAGAGACCTGTGTGACTGCACAGGTCACATGCCTATGACAACTATAGGTGGGATTTAAAGCCAAGGAAATGGATAAGATACTTAGAGACAGAGTCAGAAGGAGGAGGAAGGCCCAGGATTGGACCTGAAATTCCAATCTGTGTCCATGCTGAACTCCAGATCCATAACTGCCTATTCAACATCTCATAGATATCTCAAACCAAATGTTCAAAGCCCAACCTTGATTTTCACCTCAAGCTTCCCAGTCTTCTCCAACTCTGTTAAAGACCCTCCATCCTTCTAGGTGCTCACACCCAAAACTGAATCATCTGGTCACTCCTTTTTTTCTCACCTCCCATATCCAATCTGTGAACAAACCCTCCCTTCTGGCGATATCCACAATTTCCCACTTTTTATTATGTCTACCACTGCCTCTGCTCCGAGCCACCTTCTTCTCTCACCTAGATTGTTGCAGTAGTTTCCTATTTTTTATTTTATTTTATTTTTGTTTTGAGTAGTTTCCTATTTTGACCCTTCCCTTCTATGGTCTATTTCAATGCAGCACCATGTTAGAGTGATGATCCTGTTAAGAGTACTAGTCAGATCATGTCACTCCCAGGGAAAGCCCTCTGCCAAAATGCAAACCAAGGAAAAAGCATAAAAGCAACAATTTTGGACCAGGCTGGCATAAACCCTGAACCCAGTCTGCCATATTTACTTTTGCCTAATCTAAAATAACAGAGATAACATACACAATGGACTTTCTAACTTGCCACTTCTCCCTTATCTTTTTTCCCCTTTGTGAGCCTAAGACATCGTGTTCTCTCATACAATCCCTAAAAAAAAAAACTAAAAAAAAAACCCCACCCTTTGGCCATTGCATTCCCTGCTGCCTATGGAGAAGAACAGACTCTATCTGATATTTCAGCTGGAAGGCAGGGTGGCAGATTCTTTCCAATGGGGTGGCGACTTCCTCCCAACATTCAGAACACACCCCTTCCCAAAAATCTGCCCTCCTGGGCAAGCTGCACAAAGGGAGCAGACCCAGCTCTGGGCGTCAGCAAATGCCCACATCCCTTCCTTTTCCTTTTACACCCAGTGGCCTGGGAATGGCACAAGAGCTTGGGGAATCTCACCACCAATCTGTCAGACTGGATGTGGCCTTGCTCTCATTTCTCGCCTATCTGGTCCATCTTTCCAAACCAACCACCACAGTGATTGTCCTACATCCCAAATCTGGTAATTATTTCATTCCATCTACTTAAGTACTTGCCATGGATGAAAACTTTCTAGAGCTTGACAGTGACGATGGCTGCATAACATTTTGAATGCACTAAATGCCACTGAATTGCACACTTTAAAATGGTTTAAAAGGTGAATTTCATGTTATGTGATTTTCTTACCACCATTAAAAAAAAAGTACTTGGTGTCTAGTTGTCGCTCTTTTAGTAGCCATTAATGGTGATTGGTTAGGGGTTACAAAATGGTGGTATGCTAAATCTATAATTCCTTCCTCATTTATTAGCAGGAATACTGCTATCCAGAGAAAATTTCCCTTATCAACCACTTTGATTTTCCTGAGTTACAGTTTGTAACCCCTCATCCCCATGTCTGTATGTGCCAGTCCATCAATCCATCAATTTGGAATACCATCCCTCCTCCTCTTTGCCTGGCTAATTCCTAATTCAGCAAGCTCCTTCAGGATCTAGCTGCAGTTGTTACCATGGTGAAGCTGTCTCGAACATAGCACTTACTGGCCTTTGTTGTAGTTTTTTGTTTTCCTCTGTCTCCTCCACTGACTGTTAGCTCATCTAGGGCAGGTTGTGTCTCCTATTCTTTGGTTTTTCCCCAACAGAAGGGGGGTGCCCAATCGCTACTGGTGAAATGAAGGTGAGCTTCCTCATTGCAAGCAATAGGCAAAAGATAAGTATTCATTATCTACTTGCATTGGCTTTGTCTTGCTGTGTAACTAATTACCACAGATATAGACTGAAAACAACACATTTGTTGTCCCACAGTCCTATGGGTCAGGAGTCTGATGTGGTGTAGCTGGTTCTCTGATGGGTCAGGAGTCTGGCGTGGTGTAGCTGGTTCTCTGATGGGTCAGGAGTCTGGCGTGGTGTAGCTGGTCCTCTGATCAGTACCTCATCAGGCTGCAATCAAGGTGGTGGCTGGGTTTCATTTTAATCTGCAGGCTCCACTAGGGAAGAATCAATTTCCAAACTCATTCAGGTTGTTGGCAGAATTCACTTCCTTATGGTTGTATGACTGAGGCATCTGTTTGCTTGCTGGCTGTAAGCCAGGGGCTACTCTTTGCTCTCAGAGGCTTCTCATGAGTTGTTGCCATGCAGCTCTCTCCACAGGCCCTCCCAACATGGCAGCTTACTGCCTCCAAGCCAGTAATGGAGAGTGAGTCTCTGTAGCATGTGCTTGCAGGATGGAACTTTATCTATATAACGGTAACTTTTGTTATACTTGCCACAGTCTATTGGTTGCAAGCAGGTCAAAAGTCCCATCCACACACACACACATAGGGCATGAACGTAGGCACCGCCCTAAGGCCTGTCCTTCACAATTAGCTATGACTTATTGAGAGTCTGCTGTGCACCAGACACTATGTGAGGCACTTTTCATTAATTATTCAATTTAATCCTCAAACTACCCTGAAATAAATCCCGTTTCTTTTTTAGCTGAGCCATCCTGCCTCCTGCCACCTCGGGCTGGGCATTGAACTGCTGTTGCTCAGAGCTCAGCTCGCACTCTTGAGTGAGCTCTTAACCAGCCGAGCCACTCGGCCGGCCCTAAATCCCGTTTTTACAGTATTTAACTGTAAAACTTATACTGTTTTTACAATATTTATTTTATAGTATAGACAGTCATTTTACAGATTTAGAAATTGAAGCTCAGAGTAATTGTTTGACAAACTGTTTAACTTGTTCAAGGTCCCAAAATCAATAAATGACAAATCTGGGATTCAAACTCAAGTTTGATCTTAAAATCACCTTCTACCCTTCAAACCTCACTTTTTAAATAGTTTTTCCCAGAAAACTTAAAAAATTGTCCCCTGCTTCTTCTTTCTCAAGAATAACAACAGAAATGAAAAATACACATTCTTTGTTTCTAGGATAGATATTTTCAAGCATAGTCAGAATGAATTCTTCCTGCTAAGAGGGAATGTTCAGATGAGAACTGGCCCCTCTAGGAAATGCTATGTTGCAGAATTAGGGCAGGCTGACAAAGCAGGGAATGAGACCTGGGCTGGATTTTCTCAATGCCGTTGGTTAATAACCATAATACTACCTCATAGTTCTATAGTGAGTTATCAATTCCTATCTCACTTTATTCTCAGTATCCCTGTGAATCAGACAGGGTAGGGATTTTACATATTTAGTGTAGAGATTATTCTGTATATGTTATACAATTTTGTATTTTGGCTTAAAAACTTTGCAAGAACATTTTCCCATATTCTTATATCTTCTCTCTAGACATGATTTCAAGTGGCTGCTTAATAGTCACCTCAATAGATTACTGAAACTATTTAGGTTTCTTCTTGTTTTTCCCTAATTTGGGCTGTTTAGGTTTCTTGTTTTTCACTATTACAAAAAGTATTGTGATGACCATTTTTAACAGTCAAATTTTTGCTACACTTACATATACACACGCTTAGGATAAACAGATGGCGGTCTCAAGGGTCTTGGTGCATCATAACCCTATTTTTCAGATGAGGAAACAGACTCAGAGTGAGACTCACCCACGTTCACATGGCTCATGAATGCACAGCTGACTCTTGAATCTAAGTCTTCTGCTTCTGAGATGACACGCCTCCTTAAGCTACTCAGTGTGCTCCATGAACCAGCAGCCTGGTAGACCCTGGAAAAGTGTAAGAAATGCATAATCTCAGGCCTGACCCAAAACCTTGTGAATCAGAATCTGTTTTTACCGTGATGCTGAGGTGACGTTATACACATTATGTGCTGCTTACAACGCATCTCCCCTACAATCCCGTGAAGTAATGAGGCAAAACGCCACTGGCTTTGGTGTCACCATTTTCGCCTCAGCTTCGAAATGCCTCTTTCACATTTCCTTGCTTAAGGGCTGTGTGCAGTGTGCCCACCTCGTGAAGGGATTTGTTAATTTCATCATAAAACATCAGAATCTTTAACTTGCCTGCATATTACCACTGCATATGGCCAAACACTCCTGCTCAGAATTGTACAAACAGCATTTAGAGATAATTTTCAGTAAGAAATTGCTATGGCGAGGGAGAAAGGGCATGATACCAGGAGTTCTGGTCCAGGTTCTACCATTAACAAGTTGGGTGGCCTTGGAGAGCCACCAAATCATTCTTTATTGAATTAGAGACAGTGATGAGTGCATGCTTTGTACATCGTAAAGCGCTGGACACATCTGTGGGAAGGCTATATTTAGATATCATCTTCCTTGTGATAGAAGTGAAGGCGTTTAGACCAGATGATCCATGGGGCAAATAGTCAGAAGACCGCATCCTTCTGAGGAAGCCGCTTTTGGGTTGGATTCTACCGGGACAGTCCAGAAATATAATGACAGAGAGATATGAGTCAAACCACGATGGGTAAGAGTGAGGGATTGGGGTAACTGATCTTCAAAGTCCCTTTTAAATCTGAAAACTTACGATCTTCTACCATTCCAACATGAAAGAAGAATCATAGAATTCTAGCCTCAGCGGGTCATTTTGTGCAGCTACCTGCTCCCAGGAAAGAGAGCAGCGATTCCATGCTTTAAGAGTTTGGTTTGATTTCAAATCCCATTTCTTTTTTTTTTTTTTTTTTTTTTTTTTTTTTTTTAAAGATTTTATTGGGGATTTGGTGGAGGGGAACAGCGTTGGGGAATCGGGGAAGGGGAACAGACAAGTTGCTGTCTTCTTGTTCTTCAGTCTAGTTGCGGAGGATGTTGCCTCACTGTTGGTATCGTCATTGCGCTCCTCCCGGATGAGGCAGATCGGTCGCCGGCCTCCGGATGTCGCCCACCGCGGCCGTTGGCAGCTCACGCTTGGCTGCCAGCCGCTCACGCCGGCTGTGGGCCACCCACTGTAGCCCACGGCAGCCCACCGCAGCAGGGGCTGCAGCCCACACCATCACCGGGGCTCGCACAGCCCAGCTCCAGGCGGAGCTGCCGCTAGCTGTAGAGGGCAGTGTCACTGGCCCTCACGTGGGATCCGAACCGGGGCCGCTGGCATCCCAAAACCAGCGCCCAACCAATGCGCCACTCGGCCGGCCCTCAAATCCCATTTCTGATATTAAAGTTGTATTTCTTTTTGGATGCAATTCAATTAATTTCATTTTCCTTAAGCACATTAAGTAATCAGAGACCAAGCTCAGGTCTTCCCAATTAAATATAATTACAGAAGGCACTGATCTCTGGTTCATTTTCCTTTTTTCTGTCCACACGTTACCTTTCTTAGAGGAAGTTAAAAGCTTTACGCAGACTCTCTGCTTTGTAATCACATTTGTCAAACTTAGAGTTGAACATTATTATGACTAAATAAGCAGCCCTGATTCAGCCCCTTGGAAAACCAGATCGTTAAGGGAATGTATATGTCACAGGCAGCAGATTTCAAAGAGTGGTACGATGGCCATGTACCCTGAACATCACAGTGAGGGTCCCAGAAAAAGGATTATAACTTGGTGAAGGGTGTAAATGTCTAACTATTACATTGTTCTGTACGCCTGAAACTATTAAAAAAAAAAAAAAAAAAGAAAGATTGTGCCAAAAAAGAAATAAACAGTGGTGTGGGTGATGGCTACACAAACTTTATTATACTTTTCTGTTTGCATTATATAGGTTTCAATATTTCTATAATAAAAAATCTTATAATGGTTAAAAAAAAGGAAACAGATTTCTGAGACTCAAACATTTCCTTTTGTTTTGAAGTATTACACAATCTGTTTTCTTATAATAATAAATCAGGTTGTCTTTTTTTTTTCTTAAAGCCCCTTTGATATGGATAGGGGTATTACACTGAGCTTTTTTATATTGAGAGGTCAGTAGTTTTAAAATTCCCAGGTTCCAAGAGGAAAAAAAAAAAGGAATATAGAATATTGCTATTACTTTCAACAGCAGGATATTTACACAAGGGCCTGTTACTTAATGCCCATTATTTAGGCACTGGTGGGAAATTAACCACTCATTCATTTCACATATATTCAGTAAAAGCCTATTAACTGTCAGGCTCACGTAGAGATCCCAGGTGAAAGACATGGATCCTGCTCTCAAGGAGCTTAGAATGGAAGGGTGTACTGGGTGTGAGGATAAGGGTATGCACAGGATGGTATAGCATAGAGATATCAAGGACAAACAATTCTTCCCAAGGGGTTGAAGAAAGCTCCCTAGAAGAGATGTCCCTTGGGCTGAGGAGGAGATAGCAAAAGGAATGAGAGAAAGAAGGGTGTTTTAAGCAGAGGGAACAGCAAATGCAGAGGGAACAGCAAATGCAAAGGTACAGAAGCAATGGAGAGCTTAGAAAAGAATTAAATATGACTGGATCACAGAAGGTGTAGAGAAGATGCAGGAATTGGTGGTAAGATACAAGGCAGCATTTGCTGAAATAAACCAGACAGATTGAGCCAAAGCCTCCATTGTATCAAGATTTCAGAGAGTAAATTACTTACAGGCACTTTAGCGATAATATCTGTTAGGAGAGAACTTTAGTGTGGACAAGGTACCATGTCAAGAAATCCATTGGAATTACTCCAAAGTAGAGATTATAATTCTAATTTTGCCTGGGCTTACATTTTTTTCCTTTCCCCCTCTGAATGTAAACGCTTCATCTTTCTCTGGAAGAGAATAATCTCAGCACAGACAGCATTTGATGCAGTGCTCATTTGATCTGGTTGATTCAGGAAACAGATGCATCCTCTTGGTCTCAGCACAAATTGTTGGGGTTTCTTTTTTTTTTTTATTTCACCAAAGCCAGATCTATGTCTCCATCAGCACAGAGGAAAAAAGTAATTACTGAAGTATTAGTGTGATTATTATTTCCTGATATGAACTACTGCATTCCTTACTTGTATCTGGTTCATTCCCTGGTCCA
Organism: Aselliscus stoliczkanus; assembly: GCA_033961575.1. NCBI lineage: Eukaryota > Metazoa > Chordata > Mammalia > Chiroptera > Hipposideridae > Aselliscus > Aselliscus stoliczkanus. The sequence goes on from CM066736.1 coordinate 124,082,504, forward strand.
GGGATAGAAAATTTAAAACAAACTCTTTTTGGACAAAGCCTGTATTAATTATTTTTAACCTTGTTTGCATTAGAGAACTCTTTGGGAATTTAATGAAAAAGATAAGCCCTCTCCTCAGAAAAAATTAATATTTTCCTCACAGCTACAAAATGGAACATGGTTTCAATAGGTTCACAAGCCTCCTGACATCCCAGAGGAGCCTGGAGGAATCCACAGATCTTGGTTAAGATCCGTAGACCTCTGGTCTATACAGTTAGAAATAAAATGAAAGAACTGTTTTTGAAATTGGTCTGTGACAGCTGTCGGCTAATTCTGGCAGTAGTTTGGGAAGTCAGTATAAACCTGAATTGTGTTGGCCATAGAGATGCTCAAGCCTCTGCTACAACATTGATTCAGAGGGTGAGCCTCAGTTCCCCAAATGTCCACACCTCCAAGCTAACCCAAAACATGAGTAGAGGTCCCTGAGGGGAGGAGGCAGAGCAGCAAATCACTCGAGACTTTTCATTTTCTAAATAAGTTCCCCCAGCCTTGGAGTTAGAAGACCTGGTTTTAATTAAAGCTCTTTCTACTTATGTAATCTTGTCAAGTCATTTACATTCTTCAAGTATCAGCTTCCTCATCTATAAAATGGGAATAATTTTAATACCCATCTTTCAGGCCTGTTGTGAGGATTTAATGAGATAGTGAACGTGAAAGTATTGTCGACCTTAAACAAATAAACAGCCAGATATTTCTCCAGCAAAATGGATGTATTTGGGAACAACCAAAGAATTGCAAATCAGAACATGCGGCCTAATAGCACACCACGGACAACTTTAGAGAAATAAAGGAGAGGAAGCTCTTTTATGGACTTGGGAGAGGCTGTTGTAAACAAAGAGTCCATTGCAGGAAACTAAAAGTTGGAAGCATAGTGGCTTGTCATTGGCTGAGTTATGGCAGTGTCCCATTGGCTGAGTTGTTACTGGACAAGGAGGAATCTTTTCTTCCTCCTAGGAGCAGTACCACTTCCTGTCAGAGATGCTAGGTGTGTCTCTTCCTGTTGGGGTTCAGAGGTGTACACTGAGTGACACGTGTGTGGGTGTTCTTTCTTCTAGGCTCCAGACTCCATTTTAAATAAGGTTTCTATTTATTAATCTTCACAGTACTTACCAGAGGTCTGGCTCATAGATGGTGCTTGAAAAATGTTAATTGAAATTCAATTCTTCCAGGGAAGAGTAAGACCTTTTAAAAACCCCAAATACTGAAAAAATTATGATGAGGGACTTCCAGTTTCCTGTCCCGCAGGTAAGGAGCTTAGAAGTTGCCACTCTGTCCTAACAATAAATAAAAAGCTGAACAAACTGAAAAGTCGAAACTTTTCTTAGGGCCATCAGAAAAGGGAGGTCTCAGGACTGCTGCCCCACAAATTGGAACGACAGGTGGATGCAGAGAATCACAATTTATAGGTGCAAAAATCGCCATGGGAACCAATGATGGGGTAGGAAAACCTGAGCTGTAATTGACAAATTGCTGGCGGCTGATGTGGAAACTCTGAGAAGTAAGAACTCTAGAGAAATCTAATCATGGGGGGGGGGGTCCCACACCTTTGTGAGATCTACCTCCAGGAGCTCTATCAGGTAGAAAAATACTGATACTGCCAGCAGGTGGAGGTGAAAAGGAGCCATTTTGAAACATGCCATAGCATTCTGTTCTTAACAAGGCCTGTTCTCAGGAGAAACTATTTTACCAGAGTTTATCCTACTGGGGTTTTATCAGAGCCTAAGCCTCCTGGGGGAAGGTAAGTACCCCACTCCAGCCCCTCTAGCCTTCCACGTGAGGAAAGGGAAATACATAACTCAAGCCCCTCTAGTCATCTGGTGCCACTTAAGGTAGGAGGAAAACTGAGATGCACTGGTGAAGTTGATAGTCCAGGAGCAGAGGCTCAACAGAAAGACAGATCTAAGCATAGAACCACAGAAAATGATATGGGTCAGAATCTTGGATCTACACAAAGAAAGGAAAAGCATTGGAAGATGAATAAGTGAAGGTAAGATAACATTTATCTTACTCTTAATTGATCTAACAGATAATAGTTCGTTTAAATTAATAATAACAATAATGTATGTGATTATGTATGCTTATATATGTATATATGCTTATGTATGCTTATGTATAAGTGGAGTGAATGACAGCAATGATACAAAGGGTGGGAGGGAGGAAATAGGAATATTTGTTATTATAAGGGACTTGCACTACCTCTGAAGCGGTATAGTGTTATTTGAAAGTAGACTTGGGTTAGTTATAAATGTATATTGCAAACTCAAGGGAAACCACTAAAAAAAACTTAAAAAGTATAACTGATATACTAAGAAAGAAGAGAAAATGAAATCATAAAATGCATAGTAAAAACTACAGAAGGCAGAAAAATTATGGGAGGAAAAACAGGGATAAAGAACAAGAGCAGAAAATAGAAAAATAGAAAACAGTAACAGTAAATATGGAACCTATTAATCCAATTATATCAATGGTTGCCTTAAACATCAGTGGTCTAAATATACCAATTAAGACACAGAGATTGTCAGAGTGGATCAAAAACAAGACCCAAGTATATGTTGTTAATAAGAAACCCATTTTAAATGTAAACCTATAGATTAAAAATAAAGGGAGAGAGAAAGACATATCATGTTAATAGTAATCAAAAGAAAGTGGGAGAAGCTGCCTTAATTTCAGACAGAGCAGACTTCAGAGCAAGGAAAATCAGTGGGATAAACAAGGGCATTATATAATAATAAAGGGGTCAGTGCTCCAAGAAGACAAGCAATCCTTAATGCACACACGCCTAACAAAAGAGCATCAAAATACAGGAGGCAAAAACTGATAAAACTGCAAGGAGAAATAGATGAATCCACGATTATAGTTCAGGACTTTAACATCCCTGTATCAGAAATGTACAGATCCAGCAGGCAGAGATTCAGTAAGGACATAGTTTTACTCAACAGTACCATCAATCAACTGGATATAATTGACAGCTATAGATGACTTCATCCAGCTATGAAGGTCACATTCTTCTCAGGTTCTCGTGGAACATTCTCCAAATAGACCACATTCTGGACCATAAAACACACCTTAACAAATTAAAAAGAATATAAATCATGTAATGTTTATTTTCAGACTATAACACATTTCTAAATAACACATGGTCAAAGAAGAAATCTCAAGAGAAGTTAAAAAATATTTTGAACTAAATGAAAATGAAAACACAACTTATCAAATTTGTGGGATGCAGTGAAAGCAGTATTCAGAGGGAAGTTTATAGTATTGTACGAATAGATTAGAAAAGAAGAAAGATCTAAAATCAACAATTCAAGGGGCGGGCTGAGTGGCACTGTGGTTAAGCGCTGGCTTGGGAAGTCAGCGGCCCCGGTTCGGTCCCACATGTGAGGGCCAGTGACACTGTCCTCAAAAAAAAAATAAAATAAAATAAAATTCAAAGTGGAACCGCACCAAAAAGATATAACAGATGACAAGTAAGCATATGAAAAGATAATCAGTGACATATGTCACTAGGGAAGTGCAGATTAAAACAATGAGTTATCACTAGCCAAAATCCAAAACACTGACAACACCAAATGCTGACAAGAATGTGGGACAAAAGGAACTCGCACTCACTGCTGGTGGGAATGCAAAATGGTACAGCCACATTGAAAGAGTTTGGCTTTTTTTTTTTTTTAATATTGTTTTATTTTATTTATTTTTATTTTTTTTAGAGGGCAGTGTCACTGGCCCTCACATGTGGGATCCGAACCGGGGCCGCTGGCGTCCCAGGCTAGCTCTTAACCAATATGCCACCCGGCCGGCCCCAGTTTGGCATTTTTTAAACAAAACTAACCATATTGTTACTATATGACCCAGCAATCATGCTTCATGGTGTTTACCCAAACGAGTCGAAAATTTATGTCCACACAAAAGTCTGCACATGGATGTTTATAACAGCTTTATTCCTAACTGTCAGAAGTTGGAAGCAACTGAGATATCCTTCATTAGGTGATGGATGTTTTAAACATTCCGTCCAGACAATGGAATATTGTTCAGCTCTAAAAGAAATGAGCTTTCAAACTATGAAAAGACTTGGAGGAAACTTAAAATGCATATTGCTAAGTGAAAGAAGCCGATCTGAAAAGGCTGCATACTGTATGATTCCAACTGAATGACATCTGGGAAAGGCAAGATGATGGTAAAAAGGTTAATGGTTGCCAGGGATTGGTTGGGGGTGGGGGTGAATAGGCAGAGCACAGAGGATTTTTTTTTTTTTTTTAAGATTTTTTTGGAGAATTGGGGGAGGAGAACAGCGTTGGGAAATCGGGGAAGGGGAACAGACAAGTTGCTGTCTTTTTGTTTTTGTCTAGTTGTGGAGGACGTTGCTTCACTGGCCCATGTTGGTATCGTCATTGCCTTCTTCCCAGATGAGGCAGATCAGTCCCTGGCCTCTGGATGGTCGCTCACGGCGACTATTGGCAGCTCACAGCTCACGCTGACTGCCAACCACTCACTGTAGCCTATGGCAGCCCACTGCAGCAGGGGCTGCAGCCTTCACCGTCACTGGGGCTTGCAGACCAGCTCCAGGTGGAGCTGTTGTTAACTGTAGAGAGCAGTGTCACTGGCCCTCATATGTGGGATCTGAACTGGGGCCACTGGCATCCCAAAACCAGCTCTTAACCAATGTGCCACCCGGCCGGCCCAATAAAGGATTTTTAAGGTAGTGAAACTTCACTGTACAATACTACACTGGTGGATACACGCCATTATGCATATGTCAAAACCACAGAATGTATGACACCGAGTGAACCTTAACTGTAGACTGCATGATAAGGATGTCTCAGTGTACGTTCCTTGCTTGTAACAAATATACCCCTCTGACTGGGTATGTTGATAATGGGGGAGGCTGTGCTTGTATGCGGAACTCTCTGTACTTTCTGCTCAGCTGTGCTGTGAACCCAAAATTACTCTAGAAAATATAGTTTATTAATTGGAATAAAAGGTCAAAAAATTGTAGTGCACTTCTACTTCCACAAGTAATTTGAACTAAGAACAATATGTAATAAATAAACCTAAGGGAAAACATTATCTTTTCCTGTGATGGCTCAGAGCTTTGTTAAAAAAGATAACAAACTTTTTTTTTTCTTTCTTTTGCATATTTGTGTGCTTGCTTGTGTGTGCGCCTGCCTTGCTGGTGCCCGAGGAACATGCTTCATCTTCCAAGTCAGTACCTAGCCCTGAATTCCCGAAACACACAAGTCATAACCAAGGAGGTCAGGAAGGAAGCGTCCTTGGGTGGGTGTGGGCATCGGAGTCAGGGTGACAGGCAAGAGAAGGGTGTCCTCTGAGGGCTCGTCATCAGGCTTCCTGCCCATGGGCCACCCTTCTGGCCAGGCTGCCCCTTCCCTCTCCCTGCTTCCTTGCAGGGGCCACCTCAGTGCATGGAAAGTGCTCACACAGCCCCATGTAGCTGCTCCTTGGTTGTCAGTCACCTCAGGTACCTTTTTCTCTTTCTAAAGCAGAACTGAAATTCCACCTGGGCAGTCCGCTGTAACGATCACAGAACTTTCATTTCCTTTTTATTGGAGGGAGAAAGTTCTGAACATTATTATTTCACCAAGAAAATCAGATGCTGGGTGGTGAGTAGTGGCTGGGTGGGGGCTTGGTTCCTACCTGTGGTTCCTCCCCAGCAAATCAATGAAATCACCTGGGGGAACTCATTAAGATGCAGGTGATTAGGGCCTACCCCAGGAGGGGATAGTGGAGAGCAGAAGTCTAATTTCTTTTTTTCTGTTTTTTTTTTTTTTTTAGTGTTAAATTATTACTTTTTTCTCCCAGTTTTATTGAAATTTAATTGACTTACAGCACTGTATAAGTTTAGAGTGTACAGCATTGTGAAATGGTTACCATAATAAGTCAACATCCATCATCTCATATAGATACATATATATATTATTCCCCTATGATGAGAACTCTTAGGATTTACTTTCTTAACAGTTTTCCTGCGTATCATACAGCAGTGTTAATTACAGTCATCATGTTGTATATGACATCCCTAGCGATTATTTACCTTGTAACTGGACGTTTGTACCTTTTGACCACCTTTATGCAATTTCCCTTCCCCCTAGCCCCTGCCCCTCTGGTAACCACAAATCTGATCGCTTTTTCCATGCGTTTGGTGTTTTTTGTTGTTGTTGATTCCACATGTAGGTGATATCCTACAATATTTGTCTGTCTGACTTACCTCACTTAGCATAATGTCCTCAAGATCCAACCATGTTGTTGCAAATGGCAGAATTTCCCACTTCCCTCTCACCAGAAACTGGAAGTGAAATTTCAGTAATTAGTATTAATTCATTCTATACATGTATAACTATGTATAAATATTACATATGTTTGTATATATATGCGCATATATATTGACATTTGCTTTGTAGGCAGCTTTGGGCCAAGTTACACAGGTGATGACTGGTAGACAATTGTGCTGGTTGCTTATTCTCTGATGATATGCAACTGTCTGCAGTAGTGGGTTACAGCTGTGTGTGAGGGAGTTTGGCTCCACTGATACAGTAGACAGTTCCGGGGTTGTTTCATGTCTGAGATTTTAAAATAAGTCCTGCTCTGGGCTCGTATTCCTTTATCGAGGCAGGAGATACAGAACTCCCATAATTGCAGGAGTTCCTTCTTAATTGACCTGTACATGTGGATCCTGACATGTACAAATAACGTGGGACATGAGGGTAGGAAATGAAACATACCCAATTACTGCCAAATGCAGGGATGTTGTTGGGAGAGATCAGTGCCCACTCTGGTACTCCTTTATTGATTATATTAATCTGATTGAGGCATCAGGGCCTCTGGAAGTCAAAAGAAGCTCAGGATCTTTCTGTTTTTTGTAGTTCCTTATAAATGAAAATATGAAGGTCTAAAGCGGTATAATACAAAGTGTGGTATATTTTATTTTATTTTTACACATAACATTCTTTAAAAAATTGTTTTTTATTAGTTTCAGGTGTATAAAACAATGTAATAATTAGACATTTACACTCCTCACAAAGTGATAATCTCCCTCCCCGAATCTAATACCCCTCTGACACCATATATAGTTGTTACAAATTGTGGTATATTTTAAATGTTCACATTTAATATTTTTATCACAAATTATATGAACTTCTAAAGCAATTTTTTTTTGTTTGTTTTAAAGAGGGCAGTGTCACTGGCCCTCATATGTGGGATCCAAACCGGGGGCCGCTGACATCCCAAGCCAGCTCTTAACCACCTAGCAACTCGGCCGGCCCATAGAGTATAAATAATTCTTTTTTTTTTAGCTGAGCCATCCTGCCACCTGTTGCCAGCTCAATGGCAGCTCAGCTCGCGCTGGGCATCAAACTGCTGTTGCTCAGAGCTCAGCTCGTACTCTTGAGCGAGCTCTTAACCAACTGAGACACTAGGCCAGCCCTTCTAAAGCAATTTTAATTCAAAGTAGATTCTAAGTGACAGGGTCCAGTATCACGTGTAATTCTTCCAGTGTAGCAGTGACCCTATGTGTAAGTGCTTTTGTGGACGATGCCAAAACTCTGAGTTGGAGGTTTTTGTCCATGTGAGGTCTTGATTAAATGCCTCTCATCTCTTCCCCACAAACCATACTAGGCTTGCCTAGTGTCACAGACAGAACTTAGGCCTTACTATAGAATCTGTTCACTGAATTAATGAGAGCTGAGGACATAATGTGTAATGGAATCAAATTGCTTTGAGGGCATCAAAAAAAGGTGAATTGGGGAAGAAGCATGGGTCACATGACTGGAAACCCTGTGCATTTAAATATGCAAATTTGCTTGATCTTCCTCTGGAACTTCCAAGGAAGGAGAACTTGTTTCAAATTCAGGCACAGTTGGGAAAGCACCAGGTTGATCTTAGAGAGTCATTTTGACTTGTGGACTAAGGGTGTTCCTGGTAACCCCCGCTTGAGTTAGATGTTACATACAGAATGGAATGCGCCATGGGTATAGGCTAGAGTTAATGAGGGTGGTTTTCTGGCAAATCAAGTCCTTCTTTGTGCACATTCTTTTTTCCTTTGGATATGGAGTCATGTGTTCTTCTGGGGCCCTCTCTGAGTCATACCAGAAGAGGCAGAGACACATGGCAATATCTGAGGTCAATCAGAAGCAGAAAAGCCCTGTGAAAGGTAAAATTTGTGGCTGTAATCTTCAGGAGCCTCAGATTGAACTCTGATCCTGGTTTCAGACTGACCCGTGACCCTGGCCAAAGATAGCAATCAAGGGGAAGACAAGTTAAGTTTATATTGTGGACCGGGGTCAGCAGGCTTCTATAAAACACCAGAAATTGTATTTTAGGCTTGTGGGCCTTACAGAGTCCACTGCAACTACTCAGCTCTGCTGTGGTAGCATGAAAGCAACCACAGATAATACATAAATGAATGTGTGAGGCTGTATTCCAATAAAAGTTTATTTACAAAACAGGTGACAGCAGATTTGGCTCACAGGTACACTGGAGAACCACAAGCAGGAGTCTGTGCAGCTTCTGGAAATATCAAGTTTAAAATATGGGCGAAGAGCACTCTTGAATCCATAAAAGGGACTCCCTGCCTTAAGTGGTTCGAATCACAGATCAATTATGTACAAGTTGTGGGATTTTGGGGAAAACCCATAACCTCTCCTCTCAGGCTTCTCATTGTGATATGGAGGTTATAAAACCTGTTCCGCCTACCTCAGGATTATGGTGACACTGAAATGAACTGAAACACATCAACAGAAAGAAGCTTTTATTAGTGCTATAATAGAATTGCTGAAATGCCTTTTGAGTTAAAGACTAAAGCTCCTTAGTAGAAGAGATGGTGCTTATTTACCATTGAATCTTTAGCACGTGCCACATATTGGCACTCAAAATGTACTGATGTTACAAATGAAGTAGATAAAATATTTCCTTCTTTCAAATCAGTGGGGGTATTATTTGAATAGACTGAAGCAATAGAAGCCCATGGTGAATGATTTGAAACAAGGATGTGGGTCATTTAATTTTTCTAGTTTAGCGACATTTGGGGAGTATTTTTGTACCAACCTGCCTGCATGACTCTGGACATGGAGAGAAGAGCTCCCATCACACACATTTCCAACTCCAGTCAGATATAGTGGAAGTGTTCCATAACTGAGGGAAGATTTTCTCTCAGGCCTTTGAAATGTTCTCTTCAGTAATATCTGCATCGTAAGAGAACCCTATGCAATTTGAGCTTCCCTGGGACAGCCACCAATTCAACACCATCTCCTATAATTGGATGTGACCATGTGTACAAACTCCTCAGACTCGTGATGCCAGCTTGTTAAACAAGTCAAGGGTCTGTATAGTGTTTTACAGATGTGTCATTGCTAAAAGAAAGGCTAATGATAACAATCGGTTATGAACACTACTGATGCCGATGGAAAGAAAATGAAGCAAAACCCTCAGGCCGCTTGTATCCTAGTGGAAGGGAATAGTTGTCTTTCCATTTTGCAGGCAGTAGTGAACAATGGAAAGAATGTGACCTTTGGAGCCAGACCTGCCTGGGTTAAAATTATGACTGTTTGAACTGCCGGTTGGCTCAGTTGGTTAGAGCGCAGGCTCATAACACCAAGGTTGCCAGTTTGATTCCCCCATGGGCCAGTGAGCTGTGCCCCTCTACAACTAGATTGAAGAGAATGACTCCACTTTGAGCATATGGGTCCTGGAAAAACACATAAACAATGAAGTTTAAAAAAATAAATTAAAAAAGAAAAAATCATGACTGTAGCATGTGAGAGAACCATGGCCTTGCATGGTTGACTTAATCTCAGTTTTTCATCTCAAGGTTGTTGTGAGAATAGAATGAATCCATGTAAATGAAAGTACCTAGCACAGTGCTTGTGGGGCCCATTCTTGGGTGGGAGTGGGGGAGCATCCTAAGAGGTGAGGGTTGTGGGCTGGGTCACCTCCCACAAAGGAGTCTCCACAGTGGCCTCCTTCCAGGGCTCTGCCTTCTGTTCATCGTGTTTAGGGTCAATGAAACCGCTCTTGGCTGAGAGTAGATGAAAACCATCCCTGACCATGGCATGATGTGGGGAAAGGTTCCTGGACGGTTGTGAAAAGAGTGACCAAAAGACCAATGGGCAGGGAGAGAGGCCCTGAGTGACCATCTCAGGGAAACAGCCACCACCAATGACCCTTTTGTTCATTCACTACTACAGTTCTCTCCACTAGCTTGTATAATAAGAATTTGCAGGGCCGGCCGAGTGGCTCAGTTGGTTAAGAGCTCGCTCAAGAGTGTGAGCTGAGCTCTGAGCAACAGCTGTTCGAGGCCAGCCCGAGCTGAGTTGCTGTTGAGCTGCCAACAGGTGGCAGGATGGCTCAGCTAAAAAAAAAAAAAAAAAAAAAAAAGAATTTGCCTGTATTGAATGTAATGCTTTGGTAGCAATTCGAGAGTACTGGTTGGGAGAGTCAGTTTTAGACTTAGGCTCCCTGTTGGGCGAGTGAGTTGGCTTCTCTGAGTCTCCACTTCCTTTTCCTGAGGATAATAGTGTTAATCCCTACTCTTGGTGTCTTTTCCTTGCATTGTGGCTTCTGCCTCCTTAGCACTGCAGCTCACTCCTAGCCTTCAAGCCTCATCCCTGAGGCTTCCGGGTAGAACTGTTCATTTCAAACCCCATGCACCAGAAGCTGCTGGCCAGCCTGTGGTTGCCTGCCTTGGGGTCAAGTGTCCAGCCCAGATCTAATCAGTATGGCCAGTAGGGAGACAGGTGGATATAGTCACATAAGTAACCCAGAGCTGGCTGCTTGTCTAGGGACTGTGGACAGGAGATTGTGGATGTGATATGCACCATGGTTGATGTCCAGGACACAGAGATAAGACAGAGAGCATTAACGCAAGGTAGACAGTATTAACATCAATAGAAGAAATACTGATAAAGAGCTTTACTCGTTCAGACCAGAAAGCACTTGCTTTCTAGCGAGGGAAAGGGCCTCTGGAGCATCTGTTACCCTCGGTCAGTCAAGGCCTTTCCTGGACTTCGAGGTAGGGTCAGTCCTACTCACACCTCATGACTGGGAAAGTCAGGGAGTTTCTAAATCAGTCCATCCCATCACCTGGCCACAAGCATTGATTCAAGGATGGATGTGTGACAAATGTCAGGCCCGTCAGGGACAATGAGATCTACCAGGAAGCAGACATTCGTCTTCTCTGCTGAATGTGAACACGAAAGCACATGGCCTTAGAAGCCACTGGCAGCTATCTTACAGGAGGGAGACTTCTGAGAAGGGAAGCCTCACTGAGGAAGTGGAGCTGGAAGGAAGGAGGAAAGGGGGAAGGAGAGGGGGAGGGGAGGAAGAAAGAAGCTGGGCCGGAACATATTATTTTGTGAAAATATGGGGTGTAGAGGGCAATAGTGAAAAACACAATTTGCTGGGAGAGCTGGAGCAAGGATGTCAATATTGGAAAGGCAGATTAGAAAGAGATCATTGAGGGTCTTAATGGGGGCTAAGAGCTCTTTCCTATAGGCAATGGGAAACTATTGGAAGTATTTAAGTACTGTGATATGAGTGGTGTTGGGGATAAATTAATGTGTGCAACGTGGACTGGAATGGAGAGAGGCCGCAGGTGGGGAGACCACTGGAGTTGACTGCAATAATCTGAGGACCTGAACTACAGCAATATCAGGGGGGCTGGAAAGAGGAGAAGGATGGGAAAAATGAGACCACAGATTCAAGGTTTTAGAGTAAGATGTTGCTGTTTACTAAAGGCTGCCTGAGTGAGGGTGCTGATGTGCAAGCTGAGGCTAGAAGAGCACCACACCTCCAGTTCTTGGGTGGCTCCTCTAGGCCGGTAGTTTACATCCACCATAAAAGATGGATGTAAAAGATTAGACAACAGAGAAGATAAAATATTTTCCTTAGGTACATTGCCACAATGCAAATGAATGATAATGAAATTTACATTACAAAATAGCCTGTGGTGTTGACACATGAACTTTACCATCAGCAAATTTCAGGAGCTATTTATAGAAATTGCTAGCAACACACTTTGAAAGGGGTGGCACAAAACACAAGTATCTATCCTTTTTCTCTAGCTAGCTGTGTGATCCTGGATAAATCACTTACTCTCTCTGAGCTGTAGTTTCCTCAACTGTAGAAAAGGGAAAGATAAATCTTCTTTCCAGGCTTGTCTCCAGGTCCTCACCTTCTGATCTCACAGACAACCTCCCTACCAGTTTCTAATAAATAAAAGGTAAAACAAATAAAAATATTGAAAATAGAGCTGGCTGAGTGGCACGGTGGTTAAGCGCTGGCTTCGGAAGCCAGCGGCCGTGGTTCGGTCCCACATATGAGGGCCAGTGACACGGCCCTCAAAAAAAAAAAGAAATAACAGAGAATCGGAGTGGCCATTCTATAATGCGGGAATAGCTAATGCATGGTATTTTATTATGATGATTTGCTTAAGGAGCTAAAAACTACCGCTGGTGTATCAAATGGGAGGAAGGGTGGTGTACCTCAGTAAGGGGCTGTGGGTGTGGCCAGAACTATGATTGACATGTCTAGAGCAGGGGATACTCCGGATGGCTAATGCAAGCGTAAGTGACTGAGGGCTAAAGGAGAAGCATAGATGAAGCACCATGGCTCTGGGAGAGTCACTATTGTGGATCTAGTGTCATTGATCTGTCAGCAGCTCCTTATTTCCCCTCCACTTATTGAATGCTTACCATATGCTAAGTGTTTGTACTATTTTGTTCAATTCTTGAAAGAACCCTATGAGGTAGGTAAAGCATTATTACAATCATTTGATGGATGAGGAAACTGAAGCTTAGGTCACTGTTCCAAGTGACAAAGACAACTAGTAAAAGACAGAGCAAGGACTTGAGCTGGACTTTACTGACTCTGAAGCCTATGGTTTTAACTGTCATCCCAGATGGCCAGTGCTGAGATTTCCTGGGACACCCTGTCTTATCTTTTCTTTTATAGTCACATGATTTATATCACCCATCTGGAGTGGGATGGAGGGAAAAAGGGGATTCAGGAACTATTGTCTTTCTAAGATTACTCAGCTCTTTGATTTCTCCCCTGGGAGCCACACTGCCTGTCAGCTAGAAGGTGCTGGAGAGAATTAGATTGCTCCAGGGTGTTCACTTGTATGCAATTTATTATTCCTAAAGATAAGGCCTAAGGAGACCTCTACAGTGCATTATGTTTCTTCCAGTGAATGAAAGCAGAGGAGCATCTGTTTAGCATTTGAGATGTGCACCTGGATCATTTTAGTTAAAATAGAAAACTAAATATTAAAACATAGTAATTCAAAGGATCACTCCCTCTGTGGCTGGTTGGCCCACTGCTTTGAGTGTGGGACTCAGTGGTGATATTTAAATTTTGGGTTGCCAGAAAAGCATGTCCTTGCTCTTGATTGATTGGGAAGATTAAATATCTGCCTCCAAGAGGGCTTGGACTCCCTCCTGGTCTAACCATCCTAGCTCTGGATCTGATAAAGCTTGGAAAAAAGTCCTGAGAATCTTTCAGAGGGTGGGATAGAAGGAGGCATCATCTCATTCCATACTTTCCTCTAACTGTGGAATACACTGAAGCCCAGTGTGCAGGGTAGCTGCCACCTGCCCCTCCAGAGCTGCTCTCCATTGTTCTCCACACTGTGCTGTATCCTGGGAGGCTGCCCTGGGTAGACTACATCAGTGGGTTCCCGTACCCACCAGCTTGGTTAGGCCACAGGAAGTCACCCACAGGAGATCAGAAGGCAAGAAGAGAGCAAGGGAAGGGCCTTATTTCTCTAACTCCCCCTCCTGCTTGGGTGCTGTGGATGGGTTGCATCCCTCCTCTGATGGCCACGCTCCTAGCATGTGGCCCTCTCCTTAGAGCTGCCCTCTCTGGTCCAAATGACTGCTTCTCCTTCCTTCAAGTCCCAGGTGTGCTAAGGGCTCCTCGTGGTAACTAGCACTAAGATATTCCACTGTTTTGTGCTCACTTCTTTGGAAATAGCCTCATTATCACACTCTAATCAAATTACCCAGTTTGGATGTGCCATCTGCTTCCTGCTGGGGCCCTGACAGATATACCTAGAGAGGTTAATGGCTTGCCTGAGGTATCAGGAGGATTTGATTACATACCAGTATGTGTTAATAAGAAGAGATAACACTGGCATGTTTTACATTTTACGAAGTACGTTCATAACCGTAATCTCAGGTGCAGGAAAGGTATTAAGCTTTTCACTTAGAGACTAGAAATTGAATCTTAGAGGAGGGATTCCCCACAGCTGGTGAACATCAGAGCCCTCCTCGAACCCAGTCCATGGGCTCTGCCAGTCACACCAGGGCCCGCCTCCAGGTCAGGGCTGAACCTCTAACCCTTTACCAGCATCACTCCACACCTGGAACATGAGGAAGGCAAATACACAGAATTCCATCTTCCAGGCCCAGAGCTAATGATGCTACATACGCAATCCAACAACTTGTGAGGTGGGTGGTGTCATCCCGATTTTATAGATGAGGAAAGGGAGGCTCAGGGGCTAAATATCTCACTCAAAGTCATGCAGCTGGAAGTAGCTGGACTCTGAACCCAGGCCCGCCTGCCTGTTCCTTCCACTACCCCACACTCCTCTGTGTGCAGAGATGTGGATTTCGGAAGGTATTGTGGCCTGCCAGGCTAGCACATCCTCTGTGTCTTTTCCCATCATGCAAGCCTGGCCTTCACACTGACTCGGGGATCTTGGCCTGGCTTTCCTGTTGGGCAGCCAAAGAGTCTTTTGTCATGACAGAAAGTGGAGTGTAGCTGATTAAGACCAAGAGATAACAAGGCAAGGCCAGGTGGGCCCTTTGCCTGAGAGCCTGGGAAAAGTGCAGCCAGGGTCAGAACCGCCTCTGCTCTTCCTCCTCAGCAGGTAGGGGTCCTGGGAGCAGCTGTCGCAGCATCCAATCAGTAGGATTGAAGGGTCCCCCTGATCTACGGACCTAGTGGCAAAAAATTTTCCTGGGCTCATCAGCTTTCAGGACGTAAAAACAGAATCAGGGGCTCTGAATGAACATTGACCTGGGTCACCTACTCTCTGTGTGGCCTTAAGGACTCACTGCCCCAGTGTGGGCCTCAGTTTCGTGATCTGAAATATGGGGCAGATGGGTGAGTCCAATGCCCTGCCACCTGTCTTCCCAGTCTGTCCTTTATGAGTTTGGGAGCCTGGGGTAGTATGTGAGCCTTCCACAAGCTCCCCGCACATCCCCTGTCTCACACCCCTTACCCGGTCCCTTAGCTGGGAAGTAGCAGGACATCCAGGTTGTAATATTGATGGATTTGCATCAGTCAAGTCACATTTTCTTCCCCATTTGCTCACATTCGTAAACAGCTGGCCAAAATCAGGTGGTGGCCTATGGTTGTGGAGTGGGCAGGATGGGACTCAGGACTTTATCTGCACAGTATTTTCACCAGCCGCCAATCTTTGAGGGGTGTTTTGCAGTCTTGGAAAGTAATATAGGTGAAGAGCTGGTCCATTTCCCCCTTACTTGACAACAGCAACAAGCATAGCCTGGGATACTAAGCAACTTGCCCAAGATACCCAGTGACCAGGTGTTAGAACGGGACCATGCACCCCACTCCACCACTACCACCATGCACTGTACTGTCATCACCAAAGAAAACCATTACTATGTTTGATGATGGTCTCCAGTTGAAGCTACTGCTTTGAGGAAGAAACAGATCTAATAAACACCAGTGTGGGCAGGAGGGTGGAGGGTGGAAGTGGGGAGGTGACATAGAAAATAGAGAGCAAAAAGAAGAAAATGAAATGGGGCGATTCAAAGTCCTGATGTTTTGGGGTAAGCAGGGCAGGGATATTACGAGATGAACCTGGAGCCTGGCTTAAAACCCAGAAGACTGAACTTCTTGTTCTTATTGGCAGGTTCAAGAGCTAGTGGTCAGTGCTTTCTGTTTTAGGAGGGCCGTTGGCCCGAGTTTCTGAGTACTCAGCTCAAGCCAAGTGATAAAGCAATTACCAGTAGACCGAGGAGGGAGAGTGCTTCTCCTGGCCAAGTGAGGAGCCCGGCTTCTTGGTGGTGTCTCCCAAAGGATGGTTTGGTCCTGGAGACAGGTGGGGCACGTAAAGCTTCAGGGATGTTTGCTGTGTGGGAAGATTTGCCTCCCCCTAATGCCTATCTTTAGACTTAGCCCTTCTGTCACGTATCCTTAGGGAGAGCTGCTTTCTGGTGCATTTTGGCACTGGAGGCTATGCTTCCTATGGACTTTAAAAAGTTCACTTAAGGCTTAAGACAAAGAATTTCAGAGTGTCAAAGCGCAGAAGGACCTAACAGTGTCTCTAGTTCCAACCCACTTATTTAACACATGGGGTCACTGAGGCTCATAGATGGCAACTGGCTCCCTGATGTCATGCAGTTATTGGCAGGGCCAGGCCTAACACATAAGCCTTCTGATTCCATGCTGTCATGCTGGACAGCAATTTCAGACACACGGGAAATGTGTTCCAGCCAGCATGGGATGGTGAAAGGGAGTCGGCGCTTATAAATAAGGAACAGTAGGCTTAATTCCATCAACATAGTCATGAGCTGAGATTTACTGAGAACTTATTATATCCTAGCAATTTTATGGTCATTATTTCATTTAATGTCCATAGTAGCCTATGAAGGAAATGTTATTATTGCAAGTTTTTCAGATGAGAAAACAGGCTTAAAGAAGTGACATAACTTGCCCAAATTCACACAGCCAAAGAGGACCTGGAAGGGTTAGAAGGTTAAAACTGAAGTCTGATGCTAAGCCCTGCTTCCAAGTCACTAGATTAACCTAAAATAATCCTGTAACGTTTAGTTTGAATTGAGACACAGCTTTTAGGCATCTTTCCCCTTCATATCTGAATGGTTTAAGTCAATCCACATAGGACTGAACTTAATGGTTTAAAGCAATAGTTCTCAAGCTCCAGTGGCCATCAGATTACCTGGGGGACTTCTGAAAATCCAGGCTGCTGTCCTCTCCCCCAAAGTTTCTAATACAGAAAGTCTGGGGTATTAGAAAGTCAGGGGTAGGGCCTGAAATGTGCATTTCTAGCAAGTTCCCAGGTGACTCTCATGCTGCTAATCTGGGGACCACACACAGAGAGTCCCTGATTTAAAGGGATCGTTGAAAGACTTTAATGTCAGCTGAATTTTCTTGCATTGGGTCTCATTTTCTAGGTAACTATTCAGGAGCAAAGCTGTTACTCCTCTGTGGAAGAGATTCTTGTCAGGAAATAAGGGAAACAATATTATCAATTGATTTTCTAACTACCATTTCAAAAAGGGTTGCTGAGGGGGTATTCAGTTGGGGTGAATTGTCAGGAAGCCTAAAAATTTAGACCAAAAAGCACAGGCTGTTGCAGCAGACAGGAATAACTCCAGCCCTTTCTCTAGTCACTGCCCGATTGAGAGTCCAAGATTGAAAGTGTGACTGGCTGAGCCCAGGTCACATTCCTAAGGGATCACAGTGGCCAGGGAAATGTGATCCTCTGATTGGCCAAACCTGAGTCACATGCCCACTCCTGAAGCAGGAAGTGAAATGAACACCAGAGCCTGAGAAGGGGAAGTGAGTGACCTGCCTAGAGGAAACTTGGGGATGAGGACAACAGAAAGAAGGGTAAATGGATGCCGGGGGTAAAAACCACACATGCCCACTTTTCTAGTTGCCAAGCAACCTTTACCTTGTCCTGGTTACTCTTCTTCCCCCATAAGTTCTCCTGGCACAAAAGCTGACCTTTCTATAGATGGAAAAGGGCCAAATCCAGGGGGTCTTGAGTGAAATGGAAAGAGATCTGGGCTGGAGATTTGGGTTTTAGTCCTGTTTTGCCATGAACTTCCTTCCCTTCGTGAGTCTGTTTTTTCTTCAGCTGTAAAATGAGGAGACTCTGTGGGCCCTTGCGATCCTGATAGGCTGTGGTTCTGGGCAGTGTCATAGGCAGCGGAGCCCTTCTAGCGCCTTTTACATGGTATCTCAGAAATGAACCCTCTAAACATGGGTGGTCCCTGCCATGGAATAACATGGCCTGCGAGAAAGAACCTCAAACTCCCCAGCACCATTTTGACTTGTTTGGATTACTGATTCCTCTATTACCTGAGTGACCTAGGCAAATTAGATTAACCTCTCTGAACTTCCTTATATAAAGTAGAATTAATGATAATCCCTGCCTGGTCTCAGAGTTTGTTGAGAGAATGAGACAATGGGTATGAAGTGATTAGTAAGCCCCCAAGCGCTGTGAATATGGAGGGCACACCCACCCAGGGCTCCTGCTACCCAGGCCAGTCTGGTTCAGGGACTCAGTGATCCCAAGAAAAGGCTGGTGCTCAGGTTCAATGGGCATGAGCCCTTCCACAAGGACCCATGTCTGCTAATTGTGGTGCACTGATCCTAAACCTCGTTATTTTGCACATGAGTGCCGTATCAGGTGGTAAACCGAGGCAACTGGAAGGGTGTGGTAGGGGTAGGAGGGGGAGGGTGCTGAGGATTCTAAGTCTTGCCGGGGAAACCTGGTCTGGAGTCTCAGTGTGGGGTCCCCGGACACAGCAGCTGCAGTGAGGGAGCAGGAAGCCTGGCTCTGCCCTTCTCTTCTGATCGCTCTGTCTCCCCAAACAGGTATTGGGGTGTCAGAAAAGTCATGACGTATTTTTTTCTATGTTTTTCGTTGCAAAAATGCATCATGACTTTTCTGACAACCCAGTATTTGGACCGAGGCCTCCCTCTGACATTCTAGTGGGAGGGGGATACCCATGTCCACTCTGATATCTCACAGTCATCTCAATTAATATGTTCAGGGCCGGCCGAGTGGCTCAGTTGGTTAAGAGCTCGCTCAAGAGTGCGAGCTGAGCTCTGAGCAACAGCTGTTCGAGGCCAGCCCGAGCTGAGTTGTCGTTGAGCTGCCAACAGGTGGCAGGATGGCTCATTCTGTAAATATCACATACAGCCATCCAGTCTCTCCTGCCAGATACCTGTGGGTCATGACCTTTGACATCTCTCTTTCTCTTTCAAATTCCCCTCTCCCATCCATCCTCAAGTCCTAGTTCCCCTCTAAAGTATATTTTATTTCCACTCATTTTTCCTCACCACTAACATACCATCGGAGACACTGTCATCTCTACCTGCAACCAATTCCTAACAAGTTTTATGAATTGGGGTCCCTTCCCCCACCATTCCTGTGTACATATGTCAGCCAGAATAAACTTTCCCAAATGCAAACCTGGTGGCGTTATTATCCATCTTGCAAATCTTCAAAGACAGCCTGTTGCATTTGGGGTGAAACCCCAGGTCCCCAGTGGGGCCGATCAAGCCCTCCTGACCTGGCCCCTGACCACCTCTGCAGCCCAGGCCCCCCTTGCTGCACTCCCCACCTTGCTCTTGACACTCTGGCCACACTGGCCTTCATCCAGTTCATGAACAGGCCAGGTTCCTGCACATCCGAGCATCCTAATGTCCTTTCCCATCTGCCCTTTCTCCTTTCTTCACATAGCTGCTTCTGTTCATCGAAGGGTCACGTTTTCAGAGAGGCCTCTCTGCATGACCCGTTCCAAGCATCCAAGGAGTCCCTCTGCCCTTCCTTGTTTCCCATCAGTTTTCCTCTCTCTTGGGAGTCTGTTTGTTTCCTCCACAGTACTTACCGCAATTCCTAGCTGTCACTGTTCATGTAGTTGCTTATTGGCCTGCTCCCCTATATGGTACGCTTCACCAGGACAGGGAAAGTGCTTCCCACTGTATGCCCAGCACCTATTTGCTCAATAAATAGCTCTTGAATCAAAGAACAAATACAAAAATTAGAGGCCTTTTCCCTGTGACTTCTTCAGATTTTCCTCAAAGGTGTGCTACCCTGTGAACCAGTAACTTTAGGCACCCCGTGGGAGCCAAGAATTAAGAGAAATGCTGGCAGTGCCTGGCTGTACTCAAGTTGGTAGAGTGGTCTGCCCTGTCCCTTGGCGATGACCTTGACTGTGCCCTTCCCCTGCATGTGTCCACAGGTGCACAGCTGGACCCTCAAGCTCTCCTAAAATGGCTTTTAGGAAAGCCTCTGACAAACTCAGGTACACTGGGGACTGAGAACGGACACACTATATCTTTCAGAACAAACAATAACCCAGGATCCTTGAGATGACAAGGATTTCTGTGACATTTCCTGCAGGACTGACATCATTTACAGGGCCCAGTACAAAATGAAAATGTGTACCCCTTGTTAAAATGTATAAAGAATTTCAGGTGGTGACAGAAGAGCATTAAACCAAGTGCAGGGCCCCTCTGAGTGTGGGGCGCACCCCCATGACACTGGTCCTCCCTGCTGCCTTCAGAGGCCACCAGGAGATTAGTCTGTGGTCCCTGCCATTTGTGGTCCCTCTAGCTTCCAAGAGCCCTTTTCCATCAGTCTGAGAATGATACTCATTCTAGATGGGACTCCCAACATCCAGGATATACCAGTCACGCAAGAGGCTGCTGCCACTTCTTTACCCCAGTTCCCCCCCACCCCCAGAATCTGTGGTTTCTAGCTAAACTAGTCGACTCAGAGCAGAGCCAAGTTTATTTTCTTTTATCTAGTAGCTTAAGGAAGCAGGGAAGTTGCTTTTGTGAAACTCCCTAGAAGGTAAACATGACGACATTCTTTTCTTCTGTTTATAGGAACACACTGGCATGGAGGGGATTTCTGTTGCCACCACAGGCTACTGTTGACTTGTTCTTCACACACCCCCAGCCAGCAAGTGGGACAGCCTTCTGCGGGGGCGCAGCCTTCAGGAATTCAGCCTTCTTTTAGGGACAGGGAGGGGCAGAGAGAGGAAGAGTGAGGGGTGTGACCCTGAATGAGAATGGGAGGGGACACTGGCTTTCATTTCCTGAAAGCCACCAAGGGAATCTGAGCTACATTTATCAGAACTACGTGATTCAATCAAGATATATTTTAAATATATAAATATACTTGTTGTAATTGATTTTATTTTTGAATAGGTAATACATTCTTTTTTGTTCCTTTTTGTTTATTCTTTTCTTTGCCTTTTTTTTTTCTTTTGTCTTTAGGTAATACATTCTAATGGTTGAAAAGTCACAAGTTACAAAAAGGTGCATGCTCCTTAGCCTGGTTGAGAGCCTTAGTGGGGGCAGCAGCGTCTTTATTCCCTATGAGGTCCTTTGGGGCTGAAGCCGTGACCCCCATGTCCACTCCATCCCCGGGGAACTGGGCACAATAGAGTTTTGTCCATAGTAGAACCTCAATACCGGGTAGAAGGGCTGCCCTGGTTTGTAAGGTGACATTATGTCCATACATGGGCCAGCTGGGGGTGCTTAGGGAACAGTGATTAGCGCATTGCTGTTACTTGAAGTTGTTCTAGTGGGTTTACTTCCCATCCAAGTCAGCACTCTCTTGTTTTCTATTTTGGGTCCTATTTCACCGGAATGATTAAACAAAGGGGAAATCATCAAAAACCACAGCAGAACCTGATGGGGCAGAGGAAAGGGCAGAAATGAGCATGTGGGGTAGAGAGGAGGGTGATAAAAATACAGTACGCCAGCGAGACTCCTAGGGGCCGGCAGCCGGGGCTAAGCTGAAGTGAGCAGTGGCTGCAAAACAGGACCATATGGCTGAGTCTTTGGGGAAAGTGCTTTATGGGAAGAGGGCTGAGTCCAAATAATGTCACCTTGGGAACCCGTTAACTGTCCTGACTTGTAAGAGACAGAAGCCAAAATTGCTCCAGAATTTTTTTTCCCCCTGGAAAGTAGCATGAACAGAAATTCCAACTAAAGGCCCCACTTTGTTCCTGGGGCTGGGCAGGCAGTTCCTTTCTCTGAAGAAGAGGAACCTGTGTGTGCCTTCTGTTCCCAGGACTGCTGGGAGGGAGGGCTGGTCTCCTGCATTCTTCCCCTCAGTGGAGGAGGGTGACCTGGTACTCCCTAGCCAGAGGCTTGGGCCCCTAATGGGTCACCGGAATGTCTAGCTTTTTGCAAGCTTTTACCAACACTTTTGGTCAGAGGCTCAAAGCTGCTGCTCTGGCACCATGTTCCCCACAACCTCTCCTCCAGAAACCTCTGAGCCACTGTACCCATGTGCCACCTGCAGCTATCCAGCACTTCAGATGTGGCTGGTCCAAGCAGAGATGTGCTATAGGTGTAAAATACACACTGAACTTGGGAGTCTTTTATAAAAAGAGAATGTAAAATATCTCATTAATAACTTTCACATCGATTCCATGTTAAATTGATAATATTTGGATATATTGAGTTAAAATATATTATTAAAATTCGTTTCACCTATCGATTTTCAGTGTGGCCATAAGAACATTTAAAATTACATATGTGGTTTGCATTCTGTTTCTATTGGCCAGTGCTGGTCTGCAGTGTCTGTGAGGCTGGGGATAGGCCTGCAGGGGCCTGAGTTCATTTTAAACTGGGAGTTGTCATTGGTTTAAATACTTTTTAAAAATACATCATTTTACTTAATCAGTCACCCGTGAGCAATAACAAAAATCAGAGGGTCATAGGGAGAAGGGGGTTCTGTCACATTTACTGTGCCAGGAGATAGACCCCAAATCTGGAAGAAGACCCCTAAGAGAGTGGAGCTGAGTGTTCATTCTACATTTATTCAAAAATAAGCACACTGGGGGCTTTCCTATGTACATGTTCTAGGGACTGGGCACCCAGTAGGGAGCAAAGCAAAGATGCCTGCCCCCCCCCCCGAAAGGGTAGGACTAGATGGGAAATAGACACAATCCATAGTCTAAATGCATGCAAGAAATGCAAGAAAAAACAGCGTGTGAGAAGGGGAGAAGTGAGAGGGAGAAAAGTCAAGCAAGGAAGAGGGCTTTGAGCTTGAACGTGGTGGCCAGGGAAGACTTCATGGAGAAGGTGACATTGGAGCCGTCACTTCAGGAGGTGAGGCAGTGAACTAGAACTACGCAGGTCCTGGAGAAGGGCACTTCAGCAGGAGTGGAGTGGATCTAACATGTTTAGGGACAGCAAGGCCAGTGGTGTCGCATGCAGATGGGGAGCAGGGGGAGATGAGGACAGGAAGCAGTGGGGAGCAGACTGCTGAGGGCCTTGTGGCCACCACAACACCTCTGGGTTTACTGAGTGAAGTGGGGCACCTGGGGGGCGTTATGAGCTGAGGTATGCACTGACTTACATTTCCACAGGACCATTGTGGCCGCTGAGTGGAGACCCTAGGGGGCCCAGGTGGAATCCAAGAGGCCAGTTAGAAAGCTATGCCTTCGGGTAAAATAAAAGGGTGGCTCCACTGGGTGGTCAGAGCGGAGATGAATGTCCTCCGGAATTTCTTCTCTCAGCTCGGAGCTGGCTCTATTCCTGAGGCAGGGACAGCTGGCTCTCCATTCCCACACACCGAGTTGCTTTCCTCCTCCACCTCATGGACTCCATGCTGGTCCTCTTGTTCCTCAGGGTGGTGGCACTGTCAATGTCTCCGCTCTCCCTACAGCTGGTTCCTCCTAATCACTCAGGTCGCAGCTTAAATGTCACCCCTCAGACAGGCCCCCAACCAGAGAGAGCCTCAGGGACCCCCTTCCCCTTTGAGGTCTATATTACCCAAATCTTTTCATTTCTTTGCCTTAGTCACTGGCTGCAGTGACACCTTTATGTGCTTACTCCGTTGTCTCCCACCAGTGTGTTTCCATGTTTAGGGCAGTGCCGAGAGGATGACAGCACAGAGCCCGCCTCCTGTAACCAGCCAGGGGTCTGTCTGTCTCCACTCCTTAAACTTGAGGAAAGGATGCAATAGGCATAGACTCTGGTGCTGGGTAGATTGAGTTTACTTGCTGGCAATTTTGCCTCTTTAAGCCTCAGTTTTACCATTTGTAAAATGGGGATAATACAGGTATTTACCTCGTGAAGGTGATTTAGGGACTGAGTGACAGAATGTATATAAATTGCTTAATCGAGTACCTGAAACAATTATAATCCTTAACAGCTGCCTAATTACATCATTCTAATTTTCTTTTTTGAGGGCAGTGTCACTAGCCCTCATATGTGGGACCTGAACCGGGGCCACTGGCTTCCCAAGCCAGTGCTTAACCACCGCGCCACTAGGCCGGCCCTCATTCTCATTTTCTTATTGTCTAACTTTTCTCTCAGGTGTTCTGAACTCCATTTCCCTTAGTCAAACACTCTAGAACAGTGCTGTCCAATAGAACTCTCTTTGATAATTGACATTTCTATATCTGCACTATCCGATATGGTAGCTACTAGCCCTAAGTGGCCACTGAGCACTTGATATGCGGTCAGTATAACTGAAGAGCTGATTTCTACATTTTATTTCACTTTAATTTAAATTTACATTTAAATAGCCGCATGTGGCTAATCGCTACCATTTTGGACAAGGCAGCTCTAGAAACTAAGGGTGATGGGAAGAAAAAGCTTTTCCTTTAAAGAAAGCATTTGGGAGAATTTTAAATAAATGCAGAAGTTTAAAGGGTACTTTATAGATCCAAATCCACTGTATCCAAATTGGAATATAAGAATATATTATATGGACATTGATTTGCTTACAAAATGGTGGGGTGTTTAAATATATGAAAATCCTGAACAAAAAACGGTATCTTTTTTCTTCACTTTCTTTTTATTTCTCCACTTCATTAATTCTAGTTACTCTGCTTCCTTTCTGTTTTTCTCTTTTCTTTCTGGGGCCTCATGCTCTGGCTAGAGCTGAGAGTAGGCTCAGTGGATGCAGGGTTTACAGGGAGAAAATGGCCTTGATTCACTTCTCTTCTGTTGTCCAGCGACACCCTGGCACCATCTCAGGACAAGGAGGGGCTGCCACTTTGTTCATTAGATTCAGACAATATAGAACAACGCAAGGCAATCCAGTTGTAAAACCATGAATGTTTGAGCTGGGAGGTGCCTTAGAGATAGTCCGATCCAATCCCTTCATTTTATAAATAAGAACATAAAAACCCAGAGAGGGGAAGTGATTTAATGGAAACCTTGGACTCTGACCCTTATCCCTGTGCTTGTCCTATAACTCACAGTGGACAGCCCACATAGTTTTCCAATTCTTTTTCTTAAAAACGAAAGCCATTAAAACTCAGCTACATTAAATCAAACCAGACTTTTAGATTTTGTTTTCCTCTTCCTGAGTCTTTTAGACAAATCTCAGTGAAAGATTTTGGTCTTGATGCACAGGAAAAAACATTACGGATGTTTGGGGAATCTGGATGAAGGATATAGAGTCATTCTTGTATTATTATTTTAATATTTTTGTAAGTCTGAAATTATGTTACAGTAAATAATTTTTTTAAAAGCTAAACTTTTACAAGGTCCTAAAAAAGGAAAAAAAATAGGGACAGAATTTTAAAATGCAAAACAACCTTTTTTGTTTTGGTAAAAATTATCCCTCTCTGTATGGAGAGAGATGTTACTTAAGAAGAGATTGTCCTCAGAATATACATAGTTGAAGGAGGAAGTCTGTCTGGGTTTCTGTTTTAAGCATCTGCGGATTTAAGGATCCAACGAATGCTGGCAGAGTACCTCCAATAGAGGGCGATGCAACCTTACGAAGAATACATCCCATCCCATGGGTGTAGGGTAACATTACTTACAGTGGATTCTCAAGTGTTAACAAATAGAACAGAGGCATTGAGAATCTTAGAGCCGAATTCTATCACATCCCATTTTACAGACAAGCAAACTGAGGCTTAAAGAGGGAAAACAACTTGCCCAAAGTCATAGCCTCAAACAGTACAAGTGACTTGCAAATAATCACAGCTATCTATCATTCACAGCTTCCTATGTGCCAGGCATTGTATGTACTAAGGAATTTACATGCATTATCTATTTAATCACACCTCCACCCCACCCCCACCGCCACCCCCTTTTTTTCAATTCTGAAGCTGAGGCTCAGGGAAGCCAGTAACTTATCTGATGTCACTAATAAATGACATGATATATATATTTTTTGTTTTGTTTTGTTTTGTTTTTTTAGCTGAGCCATCCTGCCACCTGTTGGCAGCTCAACGGCAACTCAGCTCGGGCTGGCCTCGAACCGCTGTTGCTCAGAGCTCAGCTCGCACTCTTAAGTGAGCTCTTAACCAACTGAGCCATTCGGCCGGCCCCGTCACTAATAAATGAGATTCTGGCTGTGCTCATAGCTAACATGCCATTCTGTCCAACAATTTTATTGGAGTACCCACCCTTAAAGAATTGATCACCTAATAGGGGAAGACAGGACACCATCATCAAAAGGGAAATTTATCTCAGTGCCTATGATGGATACACACACACGAGACACCAGAGATTCAGTGAAGGAAGATTCCCGGGACTAAACGAAGCAGAAAAGGAAGGTGCCACTGAAATGATGGGGCGTGAGTGGCCTATGGAAAATGGGTAGGTTTAGAGATGATGAGGAATCAGAGAGCAGAGATGGGGAGAAAACAGGGGAAAGCATAATGTCTGGTTGCGTAGGACAATGAGTCTAAAATCTTTGACTCCTCCTGTGTTAACCTCTATCGACTCCATCAGCTAGTCTTGTTACCTCTATTTCCAGAAACATCCATGATCCCTCCACTTCTCTCCATCTGCACTGCCACCCCGGCTCAAGCCACATCACCCCATCATCTTGGCTCTTCCAAAGCCTCCAAAGTGGTCACCTTTGGAGGTGCTTTTCTTATACTTCCCATAATTCCTTCTCCACACAACAGCTGGAGTCACCCTCTTCAAATATATATCAGATCATAGATTTTCATGCATTTAGAATAAAATCCAAATTCCTCACAGGGCTCAGCTTGAGCTGGCCCCTGCCTACCTCCCTGACCTGGTCTCCTACCAATCTCTTCCTTGCCTGTGTTGCTTTGGCCATACTGGCCTTCACATGTGGACCTGCCAAGGGCACATGTGAAGCTTTGTGGTCACCTCAGAGCCTTTGCCCTTGCAGTTCTTTTGTCTGGAACACTGTTCCCGGGTCTCCACATGGCTATCCTTGTCTCACTTCAGCCTTCCCTAAAGGTGGCCCCACAGAGAGGCCTTCCTGACCATTGGATCTGAGGTAGTCCCACTGCCTATCTATCACTGTATCCTACTTTGTGATGTGTTATGTGCCATTGTGATCTTAGCACAACAGTGATGTTATATCTTCATCACTATCTGAAATCATCTTGTTTACTTGTTTGCTTTATTGTCCATCTTTTCCCCCTTAGAATGTAATCTTCGTGAGGACAGGAATGTGTCTTATTTATCACAGCGAAACCTAGAGCTGTGAATGTCTGGCACATAGTAGGAATGTCATACATAGTTATTGAATGAATGAGTTGAATTGATTGAAGCAGAGAATTCTGGTGCAAAAAGGCAGGGTGGGGTGGGGAGATAGATATGTTTGAAAGGGTTAAAGCAAGATGGAGGAGGACCTCAAATGACAGGCTAACCCCTCCAACCGTATTCTGTAGACAGTGAGAAGCCTCTCTAAAGGATTTGATTTCCTGAAAGCAAGGTTTGTTCATTTAGTTTTCAAGTGGTGTGTGAGATGCATTGGGAGGGTAAGCCTGGACATAGGCAGTCCAGTTAGGGGACAAGTGGAAACCCAGGCAAATGTAGAATGGTTTTTTAAAAAAACTAAGTAAATTGCCAACTTTGACCATATATCAACAACAACCACCACAATTCATCGTGACATAGAACTCACCATATGCTTTTGTTTGAATGTCTCAGCAGACTCAGCCGGAATGTCCCCCATTGTCATGAGATCTGGAAGAGACCTGGAAATGGAATCAGATGGACAGAGGTTTCCGCTAGTCCTTATTCTGTGATTACGGTTTGTGGATAAGATCATTTGAGCCAGTCTTTAAAGGGTTAACAATCAAGTGCGTCCTAGGATTTAAAAATTTAAGTCTTAGCCCCAGAAGGCAACTAGTCCTGTACCTTTTCATTTTACAGATAAGGAAAGGTGAGATTAGGGGAGGGAAGTGACTTGCCCTAGGCCAGGAGGCCAGAAGTGCTTCTTCCTCTGTCTTCCAGAAACATTTCTTCCCTCTGAGTTAGGTTTCTTTGCCTAGAAAAATACAGAGACACAGTCTTCTGTACAAGATCAAATAAATATCCTAAGAGGGCTTTGCAAACCATGAAATGATGGGCTCACGTGTTGTCTTATTATTATTTGGTCGTAACTTCCAGCTTGGCTTTAGCTCAGACCCAGATTCATTCTTTCAAAAAACTTTTTAGTTCTCACTAATGTGGGTCCTGTTCTCAGCACTGGAAACACTGCAGTGAACACAGCCCCTCGCCCTCTTGGTGCTTACATTGTGGTGAAGTGTGTGTGTGTGTGTGTGTGTGTGTGTGTGTGTGTGTGTGTGTGTTCTGTGGTGATAAGCTTTATGGAGAAAAGTAAAGCAGGGAAGGTGAATGGGGAATTGCCAGAAGTGGGAGTTGGGCTAGAATTGTAAATAAGGGTGGGGGTCTAAGAGGGTCTCTCAGAGAAAGTGGCCCAGATTCTGGACTGCTCCTAGCACTCAAGTGGGATCTTTTAAAATTTAAAAATGTGTTTTAGAGAATTATAATTGTTTTGGGGCAGCAGAGTCTTGAGGGAAAGGCCACTCTTAGTAGGGTGTTCAGTGGTGACCATCTGACACTGTGGCTGGGACCGTGAGCTGCAGAAATGAAACCTTTGTCATCAGCAGTCTTTTAGACCATCAGATGCAACTTTCTGCTTCCTTCTCACAAACCAAACCCAAGCAAAAAACATCTGGGGTTAGCAGAAATAATTTTCATAAAGCTTCACCCTCACATCTTTGAATAGTTTAGGAAAGGGGCCAGAAGTGTCATTGGTTGAGCCCCTACTGTGTGCTGAGTGCACTCCATCCTGTTTTATCTTCCAGGCAGCCCCATGAGGGAGATCTTATCGTTCCATTTTGTAGGTAAGGAAACTGAGGCTCGGAGTGCCAGGGTGGATTGCCCAACATCAGCACAGCTAGGAAGTGACGGACCAGAGATTGAAACCCAAGTCAGCCTGGCTCCGTATCCTGTGCTCTTTCTGTGACGTCACAGCCCCTTCCCTGGACTGAGAGCTGAAGGTTTTGAAAGCAGCTACTGAAACCTTTCCCAGGAGGAATCTGGAAATGACATAAGCCTCCTACATTTCACAGATCAGATAAGGTAACCATACTATTATGCCTCCACACCTGGCAGCATGGGTGGAATGGATGTTGGTTCCCTGTCTTTGCAGATTAGAAAACATAGGTTTAGAAAAATGCCCAAGGTCCTTGCTTGAGGTTACCTAGCAGGTTAGCTGCAAACTCATGCTCGAGGGCAGCTCCAGACATCTAGATTTTTTTTTTTTTTTAAAGATTTTATTGGGGAATTGGGGGAGGGGAACAGACAAATTGCTGTCTTTTTGTTCTTCAGTCTAGTTGCGGAGGACGTTGCTTCACTGGCCCATGTTGGTATCATTGCGCTCTTTTCGGATGAGGCAGATCGGTCAACTGGCCTCTGGACTGCCACTCATGGGGTTCTTGGCAGCTCACTCCGGCTGCCAGCCACTCACGCTGGCTGCCGGCCACTCACTGTAGCCTATGGCAGCCCACTGCAGCAGGGGCTGCAGCCTACACCGTCGCGGGGTCTCGCACAGCCCAGCTCCATGTGGAGCTGTTGTTAGCTGTAGAGGGTAGTGTCACTGTCCCTCATATGTGGGATCCGAACCGGGGCCGCTGGCATCCCAAAACCAGCTCTTAACCAGTGCGCCACTCGGCCGGCCCCAGACATCTAGATCTTTTTACTACCCTCTGAGCCGCTTAAAGCTTAGAGGTCAAAGGTTGTAGAGTCAATGACAAAGAGAAAGAGCAGGACAGTGGGGCCTACAGAGGCGCTAATGTCCAGGTCACAAGTCCCCATGGGCAGGAGGAAACAGAATAAAGTCTGAAAGTGCCCCTTCCCTCGGCCCTGCCCCTCTTCCCCCTAGAAAGGGAGGGTTAGGGACACAAGAGAAAACCTCTCTCGGTGGCTTTTATTTGGATTTCCAGCCAAGCAATATTTATTAGCTCCCCCAGGCAGCGGGCACTGAGCCCCAGCCGTCCAGTCCCTGGGGGTTAGTGAGGGACAGATAAGCAAACAGACACTGGAACCTGTGCCTTAAGCACTACCCCTGGACGCAGTCAGCACCAGGTGCTGCAGGGCTCAGCAAAAAGAGGTTAAGTGGAGACTCCAAGGCCACTGGAGCACTTCCTATGATATCTTTACAGAAATTCCCTGAAAATATCCACTCCTGTGTTTCTCAAGAAGCAGTTATCTGTTAAGGCTTCTATAAAATGATTATGAGGATTGGACAGGTGGGGTGGGTAGGGATGTGGGCCCAATAACAGGGAGCAGCCATGAGCCAGTAGGTGATGCTGAAGTCACCACTGAGATTTGGTTCTGCTTATGCAGCACAGACACGCATCTGCCGTTATATCGGATTTGCTTTTCCAGGTGCTTTGCCTTGAGAAGCAGGGTGGTGGTGAGCGCTGAGGGCTGATGTGTGGCTGTTTGTCTTGGTTCCTCGTTCACTGGGTGAACCTAAATAGCAGTAATAATAGCAATAGAGAAGATTTAATGGGCCTACGTGCAGGGCCTGGGGAGCTGGTGTGTGTGTGCGAGTGTGTGTCCCACTGAGAGCCTGGCTGGAGGGGTGGGGCTAAAGTTTGGGGGAGGGGCTAAGTCAGGAGGAGGCGTGGCTCGCATTTACTCTTCCCAGTACCAATCAAGTCGCCAGATTTTTCTTCCCGGTTCACAGGTGAGAAGGCAGAGGCTCAGGGAACTTCAAGGTCTCACAGCCAGTGAAGCTTTAGAAGTCAAGTTGGTTTAGACTCCTTCCATTTCCCCATCTTTTCGTTGGACGTGTGTGTGTGTGTCTGTGTGTGTGTGTGAGTGAGACGGCTTGATTCCTTCTTCTATTTTAGTGATTAAATGCTGTGGGGCAGAGGGAAAGGGGGAGGGAGGGATGCTGGTAATCTTCGTTTCTAGGAGTAAAGGCTTACTACTTTGGGAGCTGTCTCTCTTTGTTTGGGAAATTCACTAGGATGAGCCTTTATACAAACATGAGACAAGTCTCCGCCCATTGTCCTTAGGGAGGAGGGTGGGGTCACCCCAGTCTTCACACAGATGCTACATACTGCCTTGAAAGTTCTCTTTAATGAAGCAAACCTTCACCCTTGGGGAGTGGGGGAGAAATAGTCTTGCTGGAGAGAGATTCCAAATACTGGACATTAAGTCCTCCCTGGGAGGTTGGTTATTGAAGATGGAATAACAGAGACCAAGAAGGTACCATCGGCCCTTGTGACTATAATCTGAGCCATCAAGTCATTCACTGATTGATTCATTCACTCATTCCTATGTGTCACCAGCTCTGTTAGGCTTTGGGAATATACTGGTCAGTTGCTCCTAGCTGAACTTTGGGGAGTTTAAAGGGCAGCAAAGCAGCCCCAAATATGGTAGCTAAGATTGGAGCTGACTGTTTGACCTGTGAAGCCCACCTGGGGTCTTGATGTCAGGATGGTGGGAGAATGGGAGGCTCCAGGTCATATTAATACTTGGATATTTTAAAATCAGGATGATCAAGTGGATGATAAATTTAGAGGCTAGAGGCAGGGAAATGCAGCTTAGAGACATATTTGGCTAGTAGAGTGCCTTCTAATTTGAATTTAAATGCCTTTAAGTGGGGACTGCATTCTCAACTTCCTTGGTTCTCACTACTCCCTATTGTCCCTATCTAATTCACATATGTACATATCCGCCATCTGCCCAGCCCCTGTGGCTACCAGAGTTTTCCACTCTAACAGTAGATGTCTCCAAGCTTTGAGAGTCTATTATTTTATTCAAGTATTAATGAACCAAAGGCAGATGTGCAGAATGTGGTGTGGTTTTAAACTTTGAGCCTTTTTCTGATTCTTGCTGTAATGGAATCATCATGGTGATCTCTACTGGTGATCTTTATTGATGATAATGATAATTGGTGATAAATAATGATGAATAAGATGACTTTCATTTTCATTCATTCCACAAATGTTTATTGAGAGCTGCTATGTGTCATCCCTTTTCTAGGTCTAGGGAACACAGCAATGAAGAAAGCAGACACAAATGGAACTTGAGTTTGTTTCAGTACGATAGAGGGAGATAGACAGTAGAGAAGATACATGATTAACATACATAATAAATGATGGTAAATACTAAGGAGAAAAAGTGGGGAAGGGATTAAGAAGTGGGGAAGGGATTAAGGGATTAAGGAGGAGAAGGAGGGGTTAGATAGGGTGGTCACTGCAAGCTTCACTGAGAAAGTGAATATTTAGTAAAGACCTGAATTAAGTGAGGGAGCTGGCCATCTGGGGCAAAAACATTCTAGGCAGAGAAAACAGCAAGTGCAAAGGCCCTGGAGTGGGATCAGGTCTGGTGTGTTAGAGAAACCCTATCAACATACCAGCACTGTTCTAAGCTCTTCCCCTCTTGTGAGGGAGTTACTGCTACTGTTCCCATTTATAGATGGGCACTGTGGCCAGAGACCCTAAGAAACTTGCTCCAGGTTAAATAAGAGGCAGAGCCAGGCTTCTAACCAGATTCTGACACCAGAGCTCCTGCTCTTAACTGCTAAGCTGTATTAAAGAATGATTGCATTGGCCTAGGTAGACCCTGGTATTGAAGAGTTACACTCCCAGCTTCACGCAGCCTTCCCAGCCCTGGAGGAAAACCCTGGGTGTGGTGGTAGGGGACGTGGTAGGTGACTCAGGCCTTGGCTGGCTTCCTGCAGAGTCACTGCTGATGTGTCCTGAAGGGAGGAGAGTGGTACTCAGGCCTCACCTCCTCACACTGGCAGCTTTTTGCCTTTCTGGGGAGGGATGCCTGGTGACGGGCCTTACCCATACACACCTTAGGGGGATGAATCCGCCTGACTTTCCCAAAAGCTCTGTTGTGAAATTGTGGGTGGGCTCCATTTTCTGGTGTGGCCCCACTGCCAGCAAGAGGGAAGAACCCTGGAGGTTGACTTTCTGCCCTAAACCTGCAGTCTCCAACATGTCCTGGATGGACACGTTCTGTCCCTTGTCAGGATGTCTGTCTTCTTGGGTGACCTATTCAAGAACAGCTGTGTGCGTGGCTGTTTTACAAAGAAGAAGGAGCATCCCCCTGGGCCACAGGGTGCCCACCCTTTGACATACTCATTCACAAATGCAGTAAGGAAGGAGTGGCTAAGTGCTATAATATCTATACCACGTTCGTTCAGGTTTCAAAACAGGGATTAATGAATGATAACAGTTACCATGTATTGAGCACTTACTATGTGCCAGGTAGTATTCTAAGCACTTATCATGTTTTATCTCATTTCCATAACTCACAACGTCTCATTATGGGGGGTACTTCCCATTTTATAAATAAGGAAAAGAGGTCATAGCTAGGAAAGGGCAGAAAGCACTGTGGGAGCAAAATCCTCGAGTCAGGAAAGTGCAGGCTGGACGTAGGGAGCTGTGAGGGGCTGGAGCCACAGGATGGAGGAGTTAGAGTGAGAGACACAGCTGGAGAGGACAGTGGCACCAGACTGTGAAGTTGGACTTGAGTTCGTAGGTGGGGAACCACTGAAGAGTTGACAGCACATGTCTTCTTGCTGCCCCAGAGCTGGGCTGTGTTGCTTTGGTTTATGGTTACCTTGGAGCACAGATGGTGGGGACTCAACAAATACAGTAGGAGGAACTCAGACTGTTTGTGTGGTCAGGAGACTTCTCACTGGCTCCTGGCTCACCAAGAACTTCTGTATTTGCTGAACATCTGCTCCAGAGTACCCTTAGATAAGAACTGTGTGTTCCAGGAAATGTCCTGACAGGTGCTGCCTACAGCTGGTTGGTCCTCTCCTTTCAGGCCACGCCCACCTCCCTTGATTCATCTCTTTTCCTGGCTTTCACCTTCTTGCTCCCCAGTTCTAATGTGCACATTAGTTGTGTCTGTCTAGCTAGCATTTCTATTTCTTTGCCAAACTTCTCCTCCGTGTTCCTATTATGTGATCTGGTGGGTCCTCACAACACCTTCTAGAGGTAATGCCATTAGTTACCTACCCAATCTAGTCTCTCTTCCTGGTGTAAGAAACCCCAGTTTTGTTCAGGATAACCACCTGGCCAGCCCAGGCAATGGATCATGGTATGTCTAAGCCATGACAACCCTGGTTTGCACTTTCCCAGCCTCCCTTGCAGCTAGGGGTATCTATGGGACCCTGCTTTTGCTAAGAAGAGCTGAGGGGGAAGTTTGCTTTGGGGATTCTGTGAAATGTGTTGATTTTCTGTCAAAAGGGAACAGTCCCAGCTTCCTCTCCCTGACGAGCCCTTTCCCCCACCACCAACTGAAACACAGTTCTGATGGCCTGAGCTCTCTGCAGCTGGAAAGGTGTCAACTGAAGGTTGTCAGCAGCCATCATTTGGAGAAAGCCTGCCTTCCAAGGAGGGCATATGATCAAACACAGAGAGAAAAGCAACAGGGCAGGAGAGCGAGAAAGAGAAAAGTTGAGGCTTTATTTGAATGTTAGTATTCATACCTGAAACCAGCACACCCCTGGAATTTTAAGTTATGTGAGAAGTACATGCCTTTCTTTTTTCCTTATGCTTGTTTGAGATGGGTTTCCGTAATTTGTAACCAAAGGCCCAGGTTTCTGATCTTGACAGTGGGTGTCTCGCAGGGCTTCCACATTCTTCTGCCTGTAACACCTATAACCTTGACTGACCATTAGGATGTCACACACAGCACCTACCTGCCCACCCCTAACCTCAGCACTTCCCTCCCCAACACAGACACACACACACTCTTACACACTTACACCTCTCCGTCCCTACCCTCTTGGTCAAAAACTGGCTCAGAGGAGTGAGGAATGAAGAAACAAAGGGTGTCACCACATACCAAGGCCACTTCAACTCCACAGTGTCTTCAGAATGCCCTCGCAATACCCTTGGTTTGAGAAACAGTGGGGTTAAGAAACGGGAGTCAAAGAAAAGCAACTATAGTGGCAGGGGGTCTGTCTGATCTGGGAGGGGTCTTAGAGATCATGTACCCTCCCTCACTTGTTTGTTCACTCATACAATACATGTTTTTGACCTTTTGAAAAATTATTAACTGACACATAATTAACATACAACATTATATTAGTTTTGGTGTATAATCTAATGACTGGATATTTGTATATATTGCAAAATGATCAGTATAGTAAGTCTAGATAATATCTGTTACCACATATAATTATAATTTTTTTCTTGTAAGGAGTTTTTTTTTGTTTTGTTTTGTTTTTGAGGGCAGTGTCACTGGCCCTCATATATGGAACTGAACCGGGGCCACTGGCTTCCCAAGCCAGCGCTTAATCACCGTGCCGCTCGGCCGGCCTAAGGAGAACTTTTTTTTTTTTTTTTTTTTTTAAAGATTTTATTGGGGAATTGGCGGAGGGGAACAGCGTTGGGGAATTGGGGAAGGGGAACAGACAAGTTGCTGTCTTTTAGTTCTTCAGTTTAGTTGCGGAGGATGTTGCTTCACTGTTGGTATCGTCATTGCGCTCTTCCCGGATGAGGCAGATCGGTCGCTGGCCTCTGGATGTCGCTCACCGCGGCTACTGGCAGCCCACGCTTGGCTGCCAGCCGCTCACGCTGGCTGCGGGCCACTCACTGTAGCCTATGGCAGCCCACACCATCACCGGGGCTCGCACAGCCCAGCTCCATCCAGGTGGAGCTGTTGTTAGCTGTAGAGGGCAGTGTCACTGGCCCTCATGTGGGATCCGAACCGGGGCCGCTGGCATCCCAAAACCAGCGCTTAACCAATGCGCCACTCGGCCGGCCCAGAACTTTTAAGATCTACTCTCTTAACAACTTTCAAACATACAACGCAGTATTATTAATTGCAGTCATCATGTGTACATTATATCCCATGACTTACTTATTTTGTAACTGGAAGTTTGTACCTTTTGACCCCCCTTCACCCAGTTTTGTTCCCCACTACCACCTCCTGCCTCTGGTAACCACCAGTCTGTTCCCCATGCAGCACATTTTTGTTGAACACCTATTTTGTGCCAGACTCTAACATGGTCCCTGCTTTCTCTCTATAGGTGAGGAAATGTGAAGCACAGCATATGAAAGATATAAAAGAAAGAAACAGACTGGTGAGTCTCCATCTTCTCTCAGGCTTCCCAAAGAGGAAATGACCTTAAAGTCAAACAGATGAAATTCAGATTGGCAATTAGAGAGCCTTACTACTGGGTGAGATTTGGGATGTGAAAAGGAGGTGTCACACTGGGATTTAGAATCTCCTTTCCGGGAAACCTCCAGGAAGAAGATCTAAACTACTGACTCATCTTTCCCAAGAAGTTCCATGGGGTCATGCATAAAGCCTGGGTTTCTGAGTGAACAGGCTTAGGCTTGTATCTGATTCCTTTCTTGGGATGAGTGGGATTAGACAAACTGCTAAACCTGAGTCTCAGTTTCCTTAGAGTTCTTGTAAGCATTATATGAAGAGAGTAATACAATGTAATGTTTGGTTTTTTTTTAAAAGAAATTTTATTGGGGAACAGTGTGTTTTTCCAGGACCCATCAGCTCCAAGTCAAGTAGTTCTCTTCAATCTAGTTGTGGAGGGTGCGGCTCCACGGCCCATATGGGAATTGAACCAGCAACTTTGGTGTTATGAGCCTGTGCTCTGCACTCTAACCACCTGAGCTAACCGGCTGCACCATGTGTAATACTTTTTGAGGGCTTACTATATTCTGATTCTCATCTAAACTCTACGCATGTATTCACTCATTTAATCCTCACAACAAATAAAGAAACGGAGGCATAGAAAGGTCGGGTACCTTGCTGGTCAGTTGCAGAGCCTGGCTTTGAACTTGGGGAGTCTGGCCACAGAGCCTGTGCTTGTAACCAGTTCCCTTCCTGCTGCCCTTATTGGTAAAATGGGCACGAATCCCTTGTTGTAATCACTAGATTGGATAGAGAAGGGGTAAGAAGCATGAGCCCTGGAGCCAGACTGCTTCCGTGGTTCAAATCCCAGGTTTATCACCCATCAGCTGTGTGACCCAAGTTATTATGAGCAAGTTGTTTATCTTCTCTAACCCTGTCTTGGTTTTCTCTTCTGTAAAATGAAACTGAAATAATATGCTTAGGGTTTTTATGAAGATTGAGTGAGTTAACACAATAAACTAGAAATTGTACCTGCCTGCCACCTGGTAATAAATGCTGCTTACTGTTTTAGGTCTCATCACTTCCTCAGGGAAGTCTCCCTTCCCAATCTGAATTACGTTCCCCCTATAATTTACCCTCTTAGCACCCTATTCCCTTTCTATATAAGAGAAGCCACCTCATGGAGTTGTTACAATAGTTCAGTGAGATAATGTGAGTAAAGCACAAAACTTGGCACGTAAGCTTGTCTCTCAGCAAGTGCAAGTTGTTATATAATTATCCTTACTATTTACACTGGATTCCTTCTTTGGTGAAAACCACTGACATATCTACATATCAATAATTTCGGCAAATCTAAGGCACCCATCCATTAGAACCCACATTATTACTGATTGTATTTTTTTTGTTTGTTTTTTTTTTTGTATTTTTGAGGGCAGTGTCACTGGCCCTCATATATGGGACCGAACTGGGGCCGCTGGCTTCCCAAGCCAGCACTTAACCACCATGCCACTCGGCCGGCCCATGGTTGTATTTTTTTATGTATTTCTAAAAAATAAGAGGCCATGACACAACATCTTCCCATCACTTAGAATTTTCAGTCTATGCATATTAAAAAGGCTCTTTTAAGTCTTATTTAGACATAGATTTTTTTTAAATCATATATCAAGCTGTTCTGTTTTCTTGCCTTTTTCTCTTTCTTTTTTTTTTTTTTTTTTTAAAGATTTATTTTATTGGGGAATTGTGGGGAGGGAACAGCATTGGGGAATTGGTGAAGGGGAACAAACAAATTGCTGTCCTTTTGTTCTTCACTTTAGTTGTGGAGGACGTCGTTTCACTGGCCAATGTTGATCATTGCACTCTTCCCGGCTGAGGCAGGCCAGTCGCTGGCCATTGGACAGTGGCTCATGGCAGCTCATGCCACTGGCCCTTCATGCTGGCTGCCGGCCACTCAAAGTAGCTTATGGCAGCCCACTGTAGCCTCACTGCAGCCTACACCACTGCCGGCGACTCAGGGCAGCCCAGCTCCAGGTCGAGCTGTTGTTCATCATCTTAGCTGTAGAGGGCACAGAGTAACTGGCCCTTGTGGGATCCAAACTGGCGGCCCTGCTGCTCAGAGCTTGAGCTCCCAAGCCAACTCTTAACCAATGAGCCACTCAGCTGACCCTTTCTTGCCTTTTTAGTGTACAATAACTTTTCATTTCAATGCCTAATTAGAATGGAACTTTTTGAAGACATTGTAAGTAGTAATTGAACCCAACACCTGTGGTGC
Source organism: Aselliscus stoliczkanus (assembly GCA_033961575.1). Classification (NCBI taxonomy): domain Eukaryota; kingdom Metazoa; phylum Chordata; class Mammalia; order Chiroptera; family Hipposideridae; genus Aselliscus; species Aselliscus stoliczkanus. Next base: position 124,120,890 of record CM066736.1, read on the forward strand.
CAACAATGCATGGAGCTCAAGGAAACAGGACAAGAGGGAGAGCTGTGACCAAGGTTGTGCGTATGCAATCGATGGCAACTACATCACAACTATCTCCTGACTGTTAGCAATTTGAGATGCCACCAACACATGGCATTATTTCAGAGGTGTAAAAATATTTTTTTTTTAAAAGGGTTATACGTTTCATGAAATACACTATTAAAATTTGAACTTTTCCCCTAACAGGTGTATGGTTCCTTACAGTTTTCCAAAAGCCACCATGGTTTAAATCAAACCTATTTAGGTTTTTTCTTCTAAGTAACGACTTCATTTTTACATTTAGCTTTGTGTTGGTTACAGCAATGCTAGCTGTTATGAAAGATAAACCCAAAACCACATCAGTTATTGCTAGAAAGGTTTATTTTTTGTTCATGTGAAGTCCAAATCTGGCATTCCTCATGAGGGCTTCACCCTCTGTGGTCATTCAGGGACCAGATACAAAGAGATTTTGCAGCTTAGAACTGGTCATTTCCAGGGTTGCCTGGGGTCCATAGACATAGAAGGTTTTATGGGCTGAGCCTGGAGGTGGCTTGTACAGCACACTTTTTCACATTCCACTGTCAGAGCTTGATCACATGGCCATATCTAACTGCAAGGGAGGCTGGGAAATATCCTCTAGTCATGTCTACTGAAAGAAGATGAATGGAATTTAGTAATCAGATACCAATTTTTGCTCCAAGTTTTACAGGGAATCAAAACACTGTAATGGGCATGCTGCGTAAATTAATTCATGTCATCCCCATAGCAACTCCACAAGTGGGCATTATCTTCATGTTACAGATAAAGAAACTGAGAGGCTCCAAGAGGTGAAATGATGTGCTCAAGGCCACATTGCTCCACAGCCATGGAGGCAGAGTTGAGACCTTGTTAGCCTAAGTTCTTCCCATCACAACCACTTGCTTCTTTGAATTAAACAAGAAGGGCCAGGGAAGAGAGACCACAGTGCTTGTGGTACAAGGCTGAATCACATAAAAGGTATCCTTTATTGTTGTTCCAAGGCCAGAGATTTCACACGCAGTCAGTCACCTCTCACCAGCGGGTGGGAGGGGACCAGGCTACAGCGTTTGTTACCCACTAATAGCGTGGTTTCTTTTGGCTGGGTTTGGCTAAGAGGTGTCCTCTTCTGAATACATGCCATTTGGAAGCAGTCTTATAGACAAAGGAGGTGTAGCTATAGATCAGATGTTGATGTACATGAGCTGTAGATATAGATGTGATATTAAAAAGAGACTTAAAAGTAAAAACAACCAGACAATATAATGTGTAGATACCAATTGGATCCTAGTTTGAAAAACCGGCATTAAAACATACTTGGAGAACAATTGTATATATTTGAGTATGGACAGTGTACTTGGTTATATTAAGGGATTATTGTTAATTTTGTTGGTTGTGATAATGGTGTTGAGGCTGAGTAAAAAAAATGTCCTTATTTTTTAGAGATGTATACTGCAGTATTTAAACGTGAAATGTCATGATGTGTGTACTTTCAAACACATGGGCAACAAAAACAGCAACAGAAAATCAGATGAAACAAACTAGGCAAAATATTAAGAACTGTTAAATGTCGGTAGTAAGTATGAAGATGTTTATTATATTACTTTTTTTTTTTTTTTTTTTTTTTTTTTGAGGGCAGTGTCATTGGCCCTCATATGTGGGACCCGAACCGGGGCTGCTGGCTTCCCAAGCCAGCGCTTAACCACAGCGCCACTTGGCCGGCCCTATTATATTACTTTTTGTCTCTGTAACATATACTGTTTGATGTAAGACAGTGGGAATACATGGATGAGGCTTAAAATTTGTAGTGCTTATCACTGATATTTTTTCTTGTTATGTTTATTTATTGATTGATCAGTTGATTTTCTCTACTGTAACTCCATGAAAACAGGGACCTAGCTAGTTTCCATGAGTTATAGCACCTGTATCCCACCTCACACAGTACCTAGTACAAGGTTGGGGTTTTTATTTTATTTTTTCCTGTTAAGCTGAATTCTCACTGATATTGTTGGGTCTCACCCATCGTTGCGGGATTGTTGGGTCTCACCCATCATTGCGGGCCTTTGTTTTGGTTCCCCTTGGTTCTGGCTGCATTTCTGACTCTCCAGTCCTCTCCCTTCCCCCACCACCATTCCTCCACAACCCTCCCCTGCCTCCTCGTGATATATCCCTGCTCACCGGAAGCTGCAGACAGCTGAGCTTGCAGTGTCTCCCACCTTCCCCTGTGGCTTGCTGCCATCACACCGTTGATTCTTGGAGGGCAGGGACCTTGCCTTCCACTTCTTGGTAGTGTGGAAACAATCATGTGCTACACACAGCTGGTGCTCTGAAAACCATTCGTGGGTTGCTCATTTATACTCATCCCCCTCCTGGCCCCACTTCACTCTTCATGGATGAGAAATGTTTTTCATGTATTCATTTCTCTTCTTATTTTTTATTTTATTTTATTTTATTTTTAGCTGAGCCATCCTGCTACCTGTTGGTAGCTCAGCAGCAGCTCAGCTCGGGCTGGGCATCGAACTGCTGTTGCTCAGAGCTCAGCTCGCACTCTTGAGCGAGCTCTTAACCAACTGAGCCACTCGGCCCAGCCCTCTTCTCCTATTATTTTTAATTACAGAAGTAACACATGGTCATTTAGAAAAATTAGAAAATGGAAATAAACTATAAAAGAAAGGATTACATGGTCTGAAATCTCATCTCCCATAGTTATTATGGTGGTGCATGATTAACTTTTGTCTGTGCATATATTAAAATGTTGTTTCTCTTTATAAAATGGGATTATTTTCATCTTGCTTTTTCCCCCAATGAAACATTGAAAATATTCTTCCAAAGCGATAGGTATAAATCTATGCCATTTTTAATATCTGTATTCTCTTAGAAGGTTATACTGTCATTTATTTAACTTGTCCCCTCTTGGTGGGTATTTAGGTTGTTTCGAGTTTGCTAGTGTACTGACCATCCTTGCATATATCTCTCTTGTGCACATGTCATTTGTCCAGCCGTTCATTCAGCCGTTTTTATTGACTTATTTATTTATTTTGAGGGCAGTGTCACTGGCCCTCATATATGGGACCTGAACCGGGGCCACTGGTGTCCCAAGCCAGCTCTTAACCACCGTGCCACTCGGCCGGCATTCAGCCGTTTTTTATCAAATCCCTTCTGTGTGTCAGGCTCTTTTCTAGGTGGTGGTGAAACAATAACACTGGATTTTCTGGGGGTAGAGATGATTTTATTGTTGTTGTTGTTATTATTATTAAAGACTTTTAATACATATTGCCAAGCTGCCTGCAGAGAGACTGAATTTGTTTCCATTCCCATCTGCATGTGTCCTGGGCCCATCCCACCACTGTTCTTAAGAGCCAGCTCCCATTGTTATACAATATAATCCTGTCCCCTCAGCCACATTGATTGGACCAGGGCGGGCATGAGATCCAAGCTGTGCCAATCACATTCCTTCTGGGAACTGGGATTTGAAATGGACTAGGAGCTGCTGTCAGAGCCTGAAACAGAGGTGAGGAAACCGGGAAGAAAGTGCACAGAAATGCAGCGACGGGCACCTGCAGGGCAGAAGCAAGACGCGGCTGTGCAGAGACAACTGGCCTGGCTCTTGGTGGCTTTCCAGTTTTTGGTGCCAGGCCTGGGGGAGGCCCTGTGTATTCCTGCCTTGGGGAGTCTGCCCGACACCCCAGTGTTCTCACAATAAAGCCCTCCTTTTTACTTCTGCTGTCTCTGTAACCTGCAAACAAGCGAACACAAATCTCACCTAAGATGGTGAGGGGGTGCACACGTCAATCTTTCTGAGCCTCCATCTCCTTGTCTGTCTCTGGGCTGAATGTGTGTAGGGCTAGAGGCCATGTCTGTCCTGGTTCATCAAAACTGTGCCTGACAGGGTAAAATACTTTGAATATCATCCCTGACTGTATGTGAAAGAGCTTTAAACTTTAAAATGGCAGAACACTGCATATGTGTGTGTGTATGTGCACATGTGTATACGCCTATGTGTATGTGTATGTGTATGTGAATGTATATGTATATGTATTCTACCTCCCATCCCAGTCCCCATTCTGACTTCTCCTATAACTCCTCCATGGCTATAGACAAGTCACTGGCCTCTGGGCTTCGTTTATTTATAGGTAAAATCAGGGATTGAATGCCTGACCTTTAAACTCCCTTCCAGGTCTAGGAGTGGAAGGTCGAGTTGGCTGGCTGACACCTGGTCTGGTCCAAGCATGCAGAGGACACACCTGCCTCAGGGTGGTGCTGAATGAAGGCCAGGACCCGGGAGCCAGGAATCCTCCCAGGTAACAGATGCCAGGTTGAATAAGGGAGTCAGGCAGGATCTCTGCACTATTCTGACCTGCTTAGGTTGATGGCTCTGCTATGTGGATGTCTTGCTACAGGCATAACGCATCTCCAGGTTGTCATGTCAGCAGGGATCAGAGTAAAGAAAATCTAGCTTTGCCAGAAAAGCCAAAAACTTGAGGACACCTGCTGTAGTGTTACCTAGACTGGATCACAGCTGGTCTACAAACTCTCTGCTGGGTTTCTCTGCTCTGGACCAAGGTGAAATCAGAACCAGGCCCAGGATCAGCCTAGCCCAGCTTGCTCGCCCAGGGACCAGAGGCTCGAGGCAAAAATGTTTCATGTTCTTTATGTCTTTGATGACCGCGAACTTTTCGACTTGGCTAAATCAAGCATTTCTTAACAGCCCAGGAATTAATGGAGGTCAGTTGAGAAGGCTGGAAGCCCAGAATGAGGATCTTATTTCCTTCCCTGCCACTCGCACAGAGGAGAGGGAGCAGTGTCGAGCAGCTCACAGAACAGAAGCATTATTACTAAAGCACCGCTGATACCTAAATCAGCTGTGTTATCATTCAGAAGTCACTTAAACTCTCTGAGCCTCAGTTTCTTCATCTGTAGAATGAGAGGGTTGGACTGGATGTTCTCCATGGTTCTTTGTCATGTGTTACACTTTACAATTCCCTGAGTCTCAGGATGAAAACCCTGAGAACAGCAGCAGCATTTTTCAGCAGAGTGGACACAAGGTTCAGAAAAAAATGCCTGATGACCATGTCAACCACAGAGGAAATGACAGCAACAGATGAATAAGAATGGAGCGAGATGAGGAATTTGTGTCTATGTCCCTGACTTGACATTGTTCATTTACTGTGTACATGGAGGAAATTCAGGGGTCTCTGTGTCATGGTGTCCTTGGCAAGAGGCTGCAGGTTAAAGGACCATGTGGGAGACCTCAGGGTGGGGAATGAATTCTGCAGGGGGACCCCCTAGGTCAGGTGCCTGCTGGGAAGCCATCGTGGTTAACACAAGTGTTGGCTTCAGGCAGATCTGCTTCCTGTGTGTCCCTGAGCAATTCCTTCGACTTTACATGCTGTAGTTCCCTTAAGCATAAAATAGGGGTCATGACAGTATCCCTGGTACAGCGTTGTGGTCAGGACGAAATGAGATAAAGTACATAAAGTGGGCTGCATAGAGCCTGGGATGTGCTTAGCTATCAAGAATGGCAGTAGCTATCATGACTTAGGTTTTTACCCTCTCTCTTGGATTATAGTTTCCAAGTAAAGAAAACTTCTCAAGGTAATCTGCTTATATGTGATCATCTAGGCTTTTCTTTTTCTTTTTTTTTTTTTTTTTTTTGAGGGCAGTGTCACTGGCCCTCATATGTGGGACCTGAACCAGGGCCGCTGGCTTCCCAAGCCAGCGCTTAACCACCGCGCTACTCGGCCGGCCCTAGGCTTTTTAAAATTCATTTCATAGGAAAAAAAAAATCCCACAGACCCTGCACAAACGTGAGAGGATTTTCTAAGTGAGGCTGGAGGACGCGAACTGTACCTGGATCACCTGTGTGCCACTTCGTGCAGAGTCCTGAGCTCTAATTCCAATTAGAAATAGAACCCTGATTCTGAGTCTCTGAGGGCGGCTCAGGAGTAAATGTGGTAACCAAATCCACTGATGGAGGCCGAGAGCCAGGCTCATAAGCAGCTTGCTGCCCTGCCACCCAGCAGACCAGCGCTTCTTTTTTTTTTTTTTTTTAATTTATTTATTTTTATTTGTAGACCAGCGCTTCTTAAACTTTATGTCTGTAGGACTCTCCTGGGGATCTTGTTAAAATGCAGAGTCTGACTTCGTAGGTGTATTAGGCAGGGTTCTCCAGAGACACAGAACCAACAGTAGCAGTAGTAAGTAGTAGTAGTAGTGTGTTTGTGTGTGTAAAATAAGGCATTGGCTCCTGCGATTATGGACGCTGAGACACCCCCACAGTCTGCCATCTGCCAACTGGAAACCCAGGAGAGCTGGTGGTTCAAGGCCTGAGAGCCAGAGAGCTAACGGTGTAGATTCCAGTCTGAGTGGGAAGGCCTGAGAACCAGGGACCCTGAGGACAAGAGAAGCGCAATGTCCCAGCGCAAACTGTCAGGCAGAGAAAGAATTCCACCGTCTTTCACCTTTTTGTTCTATTCAGGCCCTCAATGGATTGGATGAGGACCGCCGGCTTTACTCAGTTCACCAATTCAAATATGAATCTCTTCTAGAAGTACCCTTACAGACACATCCAGAAATAATGCTTGACCAGATATCTGGGCATCCCGTGGCCCACTCAAGTTGACACATAAAATTAGCCATCACAATAGGTCTGGGGTGGGGCCAGAAATTTTGCATTTCTAACAAGCTCCCAGGGGACATCCATGCTGCTGGTCAATGGGCCACACTTCTAGCAGCAAGATTTTGGAGGCTCTGTAATTGTGCTCGTCCTGAGTGCAGCTCATCAGACACTTCTAGCTTTGTTTGTAGGGTGGTTCTTCCTGGCCCCCCTGGTAGTTGGGTGGGGCCACATGGATAGTTCTAGCTAAAGATCTGTACTCGAAAGAGATTAGTGTCACTCCCAGGACAGAGTATTTAATTGCTGGTTCAAGATTCGCCAGAGTTCATTTTCCCTTGGCCCAGCAATTGGCAATATTTCAGAGACAGTCTGCTCCGGCAGATGGCCCCTGGGGTGGGGATGACGTGGGGCCCAGCCCTTAGCTGACCTGTGTAGACCTGGAGTGAGAACAAGGCATACATGTTTGTTGTTTCCAGTCATAGAGATTGGGAGATCTGCTTGTTACCACAGCATAACTGAGCATGTCCTGACTGACATGCTAATCTAACCTCTACACTAATCTAACCCCCACTTACAAGGGAAGAAACCAAGACCAAGAGGGGTGACTTGTGTGCTCTGACACCCAGTTAATGAAGGCTTAGGGCTCTGACTCCTAATCGCCTTCTCCTTCTGTTAATCACTGTGCCTGTACTACTCAGGGCTCCGGGAGTACAGGACGGGCACTTCTGCATCTGTCATTTCCTGTCATCATCACGACAGTGAATTCTCATTCCATTCATTATGGAAGGAACTGGAGGCCTGAACAGTGTAGCAGGTTTATACGACATGAACCTATGACTATCTGATTCAAAGCATGTATTCTTCCAATTACATCACCTGCCTCAGATCTGCCCAAAACATATTTTAATAATGGCAAATACTTACATGGCATTTACTTTATTTCAGGCAACATTATCAGTGCTTTAACTATTTTAATACTTACAACAATCCTAGGAGGGAGATGTTATCAAGAACATCCTCATTTATAGATAAGGATATTGAGGCACAGAGAACTAAAGTAACTTGTCCAGGATCACACAGCTAATAAATGGCAGGACCAGGATTTGAACCCAGGCCGCTGACATCCAGCATCCCTACTCATACCCCCTACAGTTTATTGCTATGAGCAAAACTCATGCATATATCTATCAACTGTGATATATATGTCCATATGTGTTCACGTACCATTTATCTACATAATGGAACTATTGCCACATATGATTTTTATTTGCTTATTTAGATTGCAGGGTATTTTCTTCCCTACTAGGATTCCACTACACAATTGTTGCAAGTTGATTTCTTACCCTAATTTCTTACCCAGGTGTTCTATATATCCAGCACAATGTGATTAATATATATTTGTTTCCAACCTGGAAAGGAAAAGAACATTTCTTTTCAAACCTGAACAAAATTAATTTATTTTTAACAAGACTGGAAGGACTCAGCTGCTGAGAAGCCCTGGAACTCTGGACCTCCTGCTCACTCTCCCTCTTGTCCTCACACCTCCCAGCCATTTCTTTGTTTGAAGTGATGTTTCTGCTGCAGGCTTGACTGCCTCCTGCCCCCTTCCTGCCACTTCTGGTCTTTGTGCAGAAGTCATTCTCAAGCCCTGGACAAAAGCCCCTTGTCCCCGAGGACCCACGTCTCTTTGTCACATACTCCATGTTCCCAGGTACCCTAAGACCAAAGGTCCTGGGTCTGTCCTGCCAGAGCACAGAGGTACTGGGATCACAGGGACCCTGACTGCGGACCTACCTACCAACAGCTGTGAGCCCAGAGGCCAGTGGGCTCATTCATCCCTGTGGGTACTTAAACTTGGGGAAAAGGTAGGGGCTCTTGAGGGCGATGGGTCTGTTTCTGTTCTCCAGACCCTGAGTTGGCTACAATAACTGGCTTTCTTTTCTGCACTGAAAATCTGTCACATGCCACCGTTTCTTTGTAAGTCAAACTTTGTTTCCTATTTCAACACTCACACACACACACACACACACACACACTAGGAAAATACTTAATGTTGCAAGTGCTTAAGGAAAGAAACTGCAAAGGCATAGCTGAGATGCTCCCTGACTGCACGGGCAGGTGATTAAGACTCTGTTTAGGGAGGAACTGAGGTCTGGTGGACAAACATGGAGTTCTAACCACAGCCGAGTTATTAGTCCACAGGAAACATCCTGTTACTATTATACAGATGAAGTGCTATTTTTTTTTTTTTTTTTAAGAACTTTCTCAAAGTCTTGCTTTTCATTCTGATTCACTTTAAATCTGGGAGGCAGGAAGGTCTCAGGGCATCCAAGCCTGCAACATTAGCTAATCAGACTCCCAAGAAACATTCCATTCTGCTTAGGAGGACTTTGGAGAATGGTTTGCTCATGGTGGCTTTTAAAATAAACTGAGGTTTGCCAAGCTGAATGGACTCCCTGTGGGGCTGGTGACCTGGTTCCAGGCCAGTGCCTAGCAGGTTTACCTCCTGGTGGGATGGTGGACGTGCCATTAAACATGGCTGCCTGCCTGTTCCCAGTTCTTGGGCAATGAAGTAGAAAGTCTTGTCCCTTCCCATTTTAAAATTGGGAAAACTGAGGCTCAGGAGAGTGATAATAAAGGTAATAATAACAGCTAACACATAGAGGACTTTATTTACAAACTTATCTACAAATGTCAGGTGTGGGTCACCATGGCAAAATGGCAAGAAAGACATGGTTTCATCCCGGTTTTGCCACTCTGATGCGGTGTGACCTTGTGTAAGTAAATGAAACTCTCTGAGACTCAGTTTCCTTGTTTGTAAAATATTGATAATGATATTTATTCTACAGGGTTGTTGTAAGGAGTAGGAATAATGGATGTAAAGTACCTAGAGTAGTGCCGGGCACCTAAGTACCTTTTCAGTGGTCTTTGTTACTACTAGGGACTCAATGCAGGCCAGGATGAACAGTGTTTTCCAATCCTGCTTAACAGCAAGAATTACCCAAGAAGCTGGTTAAAAATACAGATTCCCAGGCCTCATCCTCCACAGTCTATGGAAAGGCATGGAAATCTGTATTTACAACAAAGCACCAGGTGATTCCTATCGGGCACTTTTGGAACACATCCAGGAACCTTCTACTCCAACCTCTTGGTTTGGCTCTTCTGTACTTTATGCACCTGGCTTTATATTCAGTAAAAGCTGTAGCTTTTGCTGAAGGTGGACAGGATTAAAAGGTCAAATATCATTATATATTCTCAAAGAGAATGTGCCCTGAACTTTGCACAGCAGATTTATCCCTGAAAAGCTGTTTGCAAATGGAATTTGGTGTGGGGTGTGTGTGTGTGTACAGGCATGTATATATTATCTTAGTTTGCAATTCAAAGGAATGCATCAACTCAACTAAATAAATATCATTTGAGTGACTGTTACGTGCTTGGCATGCAATAATAAGATGCAGGCCCCAGTCTTCAAGGGACTTATTTAGAGTCCAGCAAGGAAGATGGTCAGATAAACAGGCAATTACAACTCTGCGGGTAGATAAGTTTCACCTAGGGAGCTTGGAGAACACGGAGTGGGAAGTGCACCCAGCTCAGGGTGAGGGCACCTGGGAAGCTCCAGGGGAAGTAGTATCTGTGAAAGAGACCTACAAACTGAAATCTAGCCTCAACTGTTTTTTTGCAAAGTGAATGATCCTTCCTTAATTTATCCTTGCAGAAAAATGCACTTTCACAACGTGTTACCGCTGGATGTCTTTATACAAGCAGGCAGTGGCATAAATACTGAGGGGCAAGGAGTGAGGTGTGGCAGGGCACCCATGGGGAGACAGGTCCAATCCCTGTCTGCAAGGAGTTTACACCATACCTCCCCACCTCCCCCGGATTAACTTCTCTTTTCATCTAGATCATTAATCCAGTGTGATCTGTGTGTGACTGAAGAGTTAGTTTACAGTTCAGGTCTTAACTCCCTTTACTGAAAAGGCTGCTTTTTTTTTTTTTTGCTTTTTTTTTGAGGGCAGTGTCACTGGCCTTCATATGTGGGACCCGAACTGGGGCCGCAGGCTTCCCAAGCCAGCGCTTAACCACCACGCCACTTGGCCGGCCCTGAAAAGGCTGTTTTTTTTCTTTCATCACCATGTGGTGGAGAAATCAGGTTCCAACCAAGACTTGGACACTGGCATACATTTCATCCAGGAGAAAACCAAAGAGCACACTGGAGTTCACAGACCTGAGCCAAGCTGTGGAAACCCTGATGGATCTATCTATAGGGTCTGTAGGGTCTGTGAGGATTGGGGCAGACCTGGCTGTACCCACAGTAATTCAGGCTTTCCTTCCCTCTGGGCATCATGGATATGAACCACCTGTTTCTGCCAAAGGAGAGGAAGCAAGGAGGATCAGAATTCCTTGTGAATTATGATAATTACATCATGTTTAAACAAAAGATGGGAAGGTGTGGAAGTCAACACCTTGGAATTTCCTTACCTTCTCTGCTGACCTGGGTGTGCGGTCTGGCAGGAGCCACTTAGACCCTCCAAGTGAAGGTGTATCCCCATCTCCCAGATGGGGAACCTGCGGTTTGGGGGTGTCTGGAGGCAGTGTTGGTCATCTGGCTGCACATAGACACCAGCTCAGACTTGTTATTCTGGCTCTCAAAGTCTCCCCCAAATGCGAGCCCCCTCAACCTCCTGTTCCCTGCTTTTCAGGAGGCCAAGCCTGAAACATCCATCTGCCATGTTTTTTTTTTTTTTTTTTTTTTTTTTGCCAGTTGCTCCCACTTCCTGAGATGTTGCCCCCCTCAATATGCCTGGTGAAATTCAACCCATCCTTCAAAGCCTAGCTCAGGTGTCACCTCTCCCCCTGGTTGGAATTCATCTCTCCCTCCCCAGCACCCCTTGGTTTGGCCTTCTCTCTCATTACTTTTCCTAGGGCAACTGGCTTAGCCTCCCAGGTCCTTAGTTCCCTCCTCTGTGAAAGGGCATAGTAGTGACATTTGTAGTACTCTTTAACCCCTTAGGGTCATGGACTTCTTTGAGAATGTGATGAAAGCTGCCAGAAGAGCTCATGTCTATTGAGGCCCATTCTGTGTCAGGCCCGGGGTTGAGGACTTTTCCTCTCATTATTTCCTGTAACGGTCAAGTCTCTCTAGCCAGGTACTAGTATTACCTTTATTTCCCAGATGAGGAAAGGAGGTCACCCAACTAGTTAGTACTAGCAAAGCCAGGTAGGTGTCCCTGGGGTCCTGATCCCCGGACCCGCTTCAATGCCAGCTCTCTGCCTCCCTGAGGCTTGGGGGCTGGGGGCGGGGAGAACACGACACATGGGTCTCCTATAATTTAGGGGTTCAAGCACCCAGAGCCCACCCACCAGCCAGGTCGACCAGGCCTTGCAGGGTTGCTGTCTTTCACGGAGGCCTGGCTGCGTCCTCCGCAGGGGTTTCGGTTACCATCTGGTGACCCCCCAACCCGAGGCCACGGAGCGGGGTCCGAGGGGTGCGGGCTCGAGGCGCGCGAGGCGCGGAGCGGCGTCCCGAGTCCGCGGAATGTGGGAGGGCCTGGCGGCGAGGGCGGCGAGGCGGGGGCGCTTCCTCTGCCCGCGGGGCGGGGGCGGGGGCTGCCGCGGAGGGCGGCGAGGGGCCGCGGGGCTCGGCCGCCGCCGGGCCGGCGGGGCGGGAGGAAGCGATGAATATTCAGAGGGGGAGGGGAGCGGGGGGCGGGAGCGCTCGGCGCGGCTGCCTGCAGCCCGAGCCGCAGGACGCGCGGAGGAGGCAGCGCGAGCCGCCGGGACCGCGGGACACGGGATCCGGGCGCCGCTCGCTCCGCCCCGCGAAGCCCCTGCGCACCCCGGGACGCGTCCCGCTGCCATGTCCCCGGGCCAGCCCGGGGCCGGCGGAGCGGGGACCAGGCGGACGGGCTGGAGGAGGCGCCGGCGGCGGCGGCGGCTGGAGGCGGCGGCGGAGGCGAGCAGGGCGCGCACGGCGGGGCCCGACCGGCGCGGCCCGGGCGCGATCCGGGGCGCGCGGGGCATGGAGCCCGCGGCGCGGGAGGCGCGGCCGCCTCGGCGTCTGCCCGGGCTGCGCGGGGCGCTGCCGCGGCTGCTGCTGCTGTGCCGCCTGGGCCAGGTGAGCGGCGGGGGCCCGGGCGGGGAAGGGCGGGCGGGCGGCGCGGGCATCCCCGGCACCTGCCCGCCTCGCACCGGAGGGCGGGCGCCGCGGTGCCCGAGCCTCCCCGTGGAAGTCGCGGCGCGCTCCAGGCCGTCTCTGGCCCGCCCTTCCCGGAGCTGGTTCCGTGTGGCCGGCCCGGCTCTCCCGCCCGCAGCGGCCGGAGGGGGCGTGTGTGGCGAGGGCGCCCCGCGCGGCGCGGGGCCAGCCGGCCTGCAGGGCCCGAGGGGCCGGGCCGAGGGCACCGCTTCGGGGGGAAAAGTTCCCACCCGGGAGGCGGGGGCCCCTCGCCGGCGTCCATTCCGCGGACCGGCCTCTTCCCGGGGAAGTCACTCGTTTCCCTGGGGGGGGGGTTATTTCGGGCTTGGTGGGCTCCGGCTGTCCCCCCCGCCCCCCACACCGCCCTGGGTCCTCGCTTCGCCTTTTCACAGGACGCCGTGCCTGGCATTTTGGGGGCCGAGCTTTCTGAAAGCGCCGTTTCCCTTTAGGTGATATTCCCACTGAGGGGGGGGGGCTGGGCAGCTGGGAGACGGTCCCACTTCACAGATGGGCAACTTGAGGGAGAGACGGGAAGGAGCAGAGGCACCCGTGCCCGGCCGCGGGCTCGTCCTCACAGCCTTCTAGCACCCCCAGGGGCAGGGGCCTTGGTGCTGCCCTGCTGGGCATGGAAACCTTGCTTCTGGAGAGCGGCTCTCAGGAGATGAAGTGTGAAACCTGGGAAGTGAGTGAGTGAGGATGGACCCTGGTTTCAGGGGAAACTTTTCAGGAAAACACAGGGTGGTCTGGGAGCAGAAACATCACCTTGGGGCAGCGATACAGCCCCAACAGGCAGGATGATGAGAAGGAGCTGTGGGTGCCAGCGTCCCTCGCAGTTATCCTTAGCAGGCTTTGAACAGGCTCTCCTGAGGGCCTGGCAGGCAGTGCCACCGCCCACAGAGACTAGTGAGTGGATCAGGTGTCAGAAACAGCACCAGGGCCAGGCTTCAGGGCTAACTGGCTCTCCAGCCTCCTCCATCCTCAGGTGATGGCATTTGGAGGATGAGTGTACCACCACCTGCCCCATAGATTGTTTGGGGCTTCCCCTGGCTTATGTCTGCAAGAGCTTTGTAAACATTACAGGGTGCCCAGATGGGATTATTGTGAGGGTACAGTGTGTATGACCATCTCCTCCCTGTGCCTGTAAGGCAGTTCATGGAGAGCAGTCTATGAGATTAAAAAGAAAGGCCTCATAATTGAAGATGTCTTACACCAAAGTTTATATTAAATAAATACTTGATCTTCAGTTATTTTTAATTGAGTACATGTATATTTTATTATATTGCATTATTAATTTTCTTGCTGTGGTCGTGGTGGTTGCTCTCTATGCTTTGAATCATTGAAAAATTTCTTGGGTGAATTTATTTCTTGCCCAATCCTTCCTTGTATTTCAACAGCATAGTGCCACTCCACACTTGTCCCCAATTCAGATAATCCCTTCCTCTCTACTTTGTTCTGTAGACATGCAAGAGGACTCTATTTCTCATTTTTTTGCCTACCTTATAGAATAGGAAATCTGAAGGGCTCTCTGAAAAAGCATCTTCAAAATTCACATTTATCAGTTCACCCCGATATTGTATATTTCAAGGAATCAGTGCATTTTGATCCACACTAGACTTTCAAGATAACCCAAACCCCTCATTTATTTTATTTTATTTTATTTTATTTTATTTTATTTTTTTTTTTGAGGGCTGTGTCATTGGCCCTCATATGTGGGACCCGAACTGGGGTCGCTGGCGTCCTAAGCCAGCGCTTAACCACCGCATCACTCGGCCGCCCCCCCCCCCCATTTCTTTTAGATGAGGATATTGAGGCCCAGAGAAGACAGTGATCAGGCTGAGGTCACCTGGTAAGACAGTAGGCATGCTGGGACTGGAATCTGGGTCTCCCTGCCTGTGCCTCGTATTTTCAGGATGCTTTTGTGTGTGTGCCATATTTTGCCTTTGCTCTTACCTTTACCTATAGGCACAGCCCTGCTTCACGGTGTGTGCTCGTGAAACTATGGGTGTCAATTGAGTTTTTCAACATCAAGTCGTATTTGAGATTGGAAGTCATATTCGAGATTTTCAAAGCTTATGTTGTTAGGAAACAGGGGTGAAGGCACTTGACTGGTTTGGTTAGGCTTGGAGTGTGTGTGTGTGTGTGTGTGTGTGTGTGTGTGTGTATGTGTGTGTTTTAAAATGAAATCAGCTAGCAGCTTAAACAGACAAGTCACAGAAAAGTCGCAGCCCTGTTTGGGCATTATTGAGGACTGGTGTGGAAGTTGGAAAGCTGAGATACAGGAGGCTTCAGTGCTTAGTAGGGCCGGAACAGCAATTTTTGAACCTGGTGTCTCATTCCACTTCTCTAAGACAGGAAGGACGGTCAGAGATGATTCCAGCCTGGAGACTTTGCTGGTTGCAGTGTCTGACTCCACCCATCCTCATAGCTTTTTTGCACACTAATTTTGGTGTATGTGTATGTTTTAGGCAGTGTGACAAAGCGATTTTTCCCCTTTGCCTCCTTCTCTTGAGAAATGACGTCCTGACAGACTCTTTATGAAATCAGCTCGATAGTGGGCTGCTTAAAAATGAAAAAAAAAAAAAAAAAAGCGCTGGTGACTGACAGCTGTTTTGTTGGTCTTACAGTGTTTTGGGTTTGCTTTTTCTTTGCTTTCTTGTTTCCTGGGGAATAATCACTGTTTGTGTGTATTATCTGTTATAGCTAATCCTCAAGCCTCCTTACCTACCTGCCTCATTCAGAGTACAAAAAATATTTTGACTCCTCTTTATATTGCTTGTTAAATTCTCATATGGGTGACTTTAAATATTTTTGTTTTGCTTCAGAACAACAACGGAAAAACCAAAGGGTTATGTTTTGTTTGCAGACAGTTTAAGAAAACAGAGCAAATTGGTTTATGGTTAACTGTGACTTTGAGCTGACTTCAAGTTTAGCCCCATGATAAAGATAACTGCGGAATATCCAAGCTTTCCTAAGCAGAGAGAATGAATCCTGGCTCCCGAGTGAGCAATTTTGGTCAGTAGAGAGGTTATTTAGCTCCTAAAAGTAATTTTTGCTTGGGGTTGAGGCCTAGGCAGAATTGCTGAGTGACTGTAGACCTGGGTTTAGCCAGCACATAATCAGCAATTACTTCTGAGTTCATTCACTGCTCGGCCAAGGGAATTATTTTGAGTGCAGCGTAAGAGGCAATTTTCTGTGCATTTCCCTTCTAACATAATGCTGCTGGTAATATTGTAATTAATAGGTAACATTATACATGGCAGGCACTGTGCTAAGGGTTTTAATGCATTATCTCATTTGATCATTTTAGGAACAGTAAGCGGTAGGTGCAGTTAATGTTCCCATTTTTCCAGAGAGAAAACTGAGGTTCAGAACTTACCAAAGATTCATGACTAGCATGTGGCAGAGCCAAGTCTGATGTCCCCACTGCCCCAGTTTACTGTCCTGTGCAGTGAGAAGTCATGTGCTTTAGAGAAGATCTTTAGTATGCGACTGAGACATGAGGTGACAGACTTTTGGGGGGCATGAACCCTGATGGGGCTGGGAGGCATTTTGGGTTCTCTGCATCCTAAAGCCAGTAGCATCTGCTTCATTTGTAATACGTACAACTCAGGGACCCTCTTTCCTGCTCATGTTTCCTTGGGAGCCTGAGTTTACCAGGCCAGTTTGCCTTAGTGGAGACAGAATGGGGTCTAGAATGGGGAGACCTGGGTTCAGGCCCTTAGTAGCTGCACAATCTTGGGTAAGTCACCTCACCTCTGTGATGCCTCATTTCCTTATCTGGAAAGCAGGGACTAACACTTCCTGCTTCATGGGAAGGTTGAGAGGACCAACTGCGATAGAAGAGGAACTGGTATGTGACATCTAAGCCACGATTCAATTGCTGGTTGTGGCTGCTGCTGCTATATGGGGAGAAGAGGGTCTTCAAACCATTAGTTTGAGTTCATATAAGAAGTACTTACCAAGCATTTTCTGCAACGTGGTACCTGGCGGGGATGTGTGTGCAAGATGAACTTAGCTCAGTCACAAAACATTGTTTTTTTAATGTTGAGAATTATTTATTTTAGGGGATATTAGTAAAAAAACAAACAAACTGTAAGTTGCCTATCAAGCCCATGATTTTATAGGTAGAGTGAAGCTATCTGTAGCGTCACAGTAAATAAGGCTGTTGAAATTTAACAAAAAGTTCATCTCTGAAGAAAAACACTGAGTCAATAATTATGTAAGGACGATGTGGTTATGGCAAACTTGTGCAGGGGATAAACTGCTTGAGTTTGGAAAATGCAGGTACGGAGTGGAGACCATCCTTGGCGGTGAGCACGAAAGGCAGCCTGCCTTCAGGACTCTCACACACGTCACTCAAGGTGACCCCAGCTAAATGATCACAGCTGTGATACCAGGTGTTCTTGTTGCCCCTGCAGAGAAAGGGCTGGCACTGGATTTGCCAGAGAAGGAGTGGTGATAAGAATGACAGGGCCTGAGGGCCTCTAGATGGAGATCCCTGGGAACTGTGGCTACCTCAGACCAGAGCGGACCACAGCAGTTTCTGTGACCACCTCCTATGGCTGGCTTCACATTGGCTTTTCTGGTGACTTCTCTGAGGACAGGAGCTGGAGGAAATTTGTTATTACTTCCTTATTAGTGGAGCTGCAGTCCTCCTATTGTCTCAGAATTTCCATGGAATGTAAATGCCTGGGTGAGGGGTGGTGGTAATGAGACAGCAGATGGGGGGGCATTTTGAAAGCAAAGTAGTGTCAGCTCCCACAGAAGGTCTAATTTTAAACATGCAAATAATTTTCAGTTCCACTTTTCCTTCTTCCTGTTGGAGGGAAGCTGTACCATGTTGCCATTTTTGAGGCTTGAACAGACAATGTCGTTTTTATGCCACTAACTATCTCCTTCTCCAGGGCAGGCATGGGGTGGTGGTTTTCTGGGTATCTGTGCTGGGTCCCAGCCCATTGTTACTTAATAGCTTAGCACCAATAGCAGTCTATAAAACACAGTGGTTCTTTCTCTTTCTAGGGAGGGGGAAGTATGACACCATTACAGAGTATGTAAAAGGGAAGAAGCCTGTCTCCCCAAGAGATGCACATGTTTACAATTTTGTATCCAATTTCAGAGGTTTCATAGAGGCTTTACAAAAACTCCTGGAGCCCAGGTTAAAAACCCTCCATTCTAAAACTGTGTTGCTTTCCTTCTAGGAAAACATGTTTCTATGTAATGTAGACAAGTGTCTATGTTCATCTTTCTAAAGAGTTACATTAAAGGAAACAGTATATGTACATTGTACTCTGTGTAGCCTTTTAATTTACTTAGTTATCTTGGAGATTATTTCAAATATATACCAATAGCTTTAAGCCATTTTTTAAAAATGACTGCATAATATTGTAATGTGTAATTGCACCGTAATTTATTTGACTGTTCCTCTCTCTGTGGACACTTGAGTTGTTTTTAGTCTCCTCCCCTCTTCCCCTACAAATCATGCTTCAGAAAATGTCTTTGGTGCAGAGTTTGTGTAACCTTCATAAGGATCCCCATAGTGTAAATTTCTGATTTTAGGATTGCTGGATTAGAGGGTACATGCATTAAAAAATTTGATACTGGGCCGGCCGAGTGGCATGGTGGTTAAGCACTGGCTTGGAAAGCCAGCGACCCCGGTTCGGGTCCCACATATGAGGGTCAGTGACACTGCCCTCAAAAAAAAAAAAAAAAAATTTGATACTGTCGTGAAGCTGTTTTCTAGAAACACTGCCCCAGTAGGTACTTTCCCCCATAGGTTTGGAAAGTGTCTGTTTCTCCATTACCATCAGTTAAATTGGGGATTGCTAACATTTTCATTATGTGCCAGTCTGAAAGGTGAAAAATTGTATCCTATTTTTTTAATTTATATCTTTAATTTTGAGTTAGTTAAATATTTTTCCTTTCTTTTGGGCGGTTTGTAGTTCTTTCTTCCTTTTTCTTTTCCTTTTTTGTTGTTGTTAACTCCCTGTTCACTATGAAAATTGTCTGTTATTGATTTGCACAAGCTCTTGGAATTGAGGAAGTTAGTGTTTTGGCTCCTGTTTCTGTTGCAAACTATATATATATATATTTCCAGCTATTTTAGATGCAGCCCTTGTTCCATAGGAATGCAGAGATAAATAAGACCCCTGGATAGTGAAGAGGGTATAGAACTTGGAGCCAGGCTGCTGGGTGGGATTTGACCTAACTACCTGTGTGATCTTGGGCAGGTGCCTTAACCTCTCTGATCCTTGCTGTTCACATTGCTGAAGTGCTCACACAGAAATAGTTAGATAAGTGAGATCACATTATGGTAAAGTTCCCTGTAAATGGGTATAGAAATATAAGAACAACTTACAAAATATTCCACTTATTCAAGAGTTAGATTTTAAAGTTAGGGCAAGAGACCATAATTATGAAGTGTCAAAATTGTGATACAAAGTTTTTAAAACTGGATTTAAGAGAATAAATCCACAATGGATTGTATATAGACATGCATACATGTCTATATACATATGAAAACGTGTAAGGAAGAGCAGTAGGCCTCCCGATAGCACAATTTAAGTTACATTTCTCTTTTGACAAGTGCATACAATGAAATTAATATAGGTTCAGTGACCATGAGCTGTGACTGAAAAGTGTCCAGTGTGGTTCTAGCCCGAAAGGAGCACAGGGATATTGACCATGTCCCTTAAAAAACAAAAAGGTCCTTCCTGCATTGGCCTGAGCATTCTTCTTTCTCTTGTGACCTGGCCAGCTTGGCTGTGGGCCTCCCGTCTCTGGGTACATTTTCTCTTGGGCCATGAGGAGTACTTTATGCCAACAACCGAAAGTTTAAAGGCATAACCTTGACTGTAATTGCAGGAGATGGGAGGCCAAGGGAGTCTGTGCTGACTGTGCCACCTGTTTCCATGGCAGCAAAGTGATCCTGCATTACCTGCTGCTGGCTGAAGCACCACCTCATTGTCATGTCCTGTGTCCTGTGGGTTCCTCCCTCCCCACTGGGAGTGGACCTGTTCTGGAGGTCTGGAGATGGAGACCTGCAGGGTGGCTGTGGGTATGGAGGGAGATCAATGCTTGGAGGCAGACAGACCTGATTCCTCTATTTCCTCCCTGTGTGACCTTGGGCCAGCTCTGCTGATGCTTGGAGCCTCATTTGTTCTCACCTGGAAAATGGGGACAATAAGAATTCCTACCTTATAGTGTTGTTGGGGATTAAATCGATCTGCATAACAAGATCTTACCATGAAATAAACCTTCCAAAGATGTTGGCTGTTGTTTTATTACCTTATTTTGCTGGGACACTGGCATAATTTACTACTTCAAAAAATTTAAAAAATATTTTTACCTTATACTTTACAAGGCCTTTGTATGAGCTCATTCAATGCTTATAGCATCTCTGTGAGTTTGTCATTGCTGTTTCCATTGAAGGTGTGGCTCAGGCTGGCTTTAAGTGACTTGTCCAATTTAGGTGTCATCTGTCTTTTGCACAATAGTAATGTACTTTCATAGCGTAGCCCAGTTTTGAACATTACTCAAATTTAGAATTAGCTTACAAGAGACAAATTGGCAGTCGAGTCCCCTAGTTTGGTTCATACATTATCATTAGGTAGACCCATATGAAGTGACTGTTTTTGGTACTTTGACTAGCATATATAGTTCCACCTAATGTGTTCCACAAAGTGTGCTTTTAAAGTGAAGTTCGGAAAACCAAATCATAGACTTGCATGCTGTAAAGCAGTGTATTTAAAACTGTGGGTCATGGGCCGGCCGAGTGGCGCATTGGTTAAGCGCTGGTTTTGGGATGCCAGCGGCCCCGGTTCGGATCCCACATGAGGGCCAGTGACACTGCCCTCTACAGCTAACAACAGCTCCACCTGGAGCTGGGCTGTGCGAGCCCCTGTGATGGTGTGGGCTGCAGCCCCTGCTGCAGTGGGCTGCCATGGGCTACAGTGAGTGGCCCGCAGCCAGCGTGAGCGGCTGGCAGCCAAGCGTGAGCTGCCAATAGCCGCGATGAGCGACATCCAGAGGCCAGCAACCGATCTGCCTCATCCGGGAAGAGCGCAGTGACGATACCAACAGTGAAGCAACATCCTCCGCAACTAAACTGAAGAACAAGAAGACGGCAACTTGTCTGTTCCCCTTCCCCGATTCCCCAACGCTGTTCCCCTCCACCAATTCCCCAATAAAAATCTTTAAAAAAAAAAAAAAAAAAAAAAAAAAAAATAAAACTGTGGGTCATGGGCCAGCTGAGTGGCTCAGTTGGTTAAGAACTCGCTCAAGAGTGCAAGCTGAGCTCTGAGCAACAGCAGTTCGATGCCCGGCCCGAGCTGAGCTGCCGCTAAGCTGCCAACAGGTGGCAGGATGGCTCAGCTAAAAAAAGCCCCAGAAAACTGCGGGTCATAAAATCACTTCAGTGAGTTATGGCCAGCATTAAAAAGTGGTAGAATAGAAAATAGCAGAGCTTTTCCAACTGCAAGTAGGAAGGGTAAGTATTGTGTCAGGAAACTTGTTTCAGTTATACATACATGTGTGTGTGAGTGTGAATGTGTGTGTGTACTGAATTCCATCTAAAATAAATGTCTTATCGTCACCCCCCCCCACCCTCACCCCCAAGCCACTATGTGTAGGGAATGCAGTTGTGAAGGTGTGGGGGGTGGGGTGGAGATGGGCCTTGTTTCCAGAGGCAGTGGGAAACCAGTATAAAGTCCCAATTATGCCTTGTCAGTGCCCCCATATATCGCTGAAAACCATTCTGCCGCTGCTGGTGTAGGAAGGACCAACTTCTGGAGGGGTCCCTTATAAGAGAAGGGAGTGAGAGAAGGGAGTGATAGACTGGAAGCTGAGGCTTAAGTAGCTACCCTTCTGGAAATTTCAGTGGGGACTGCCCTGGTAGGACAGCTCTTGGCCATGCTCTGTGTTGTTTGGTAGAGAGCTAACACTTACTGTGTTGTGTACTTTGAATGAGGTTTCAGGAACACTCCAGGGGCGCTGAGGCGCTCTGATGGATGTCACCCATGTGGTGCAGAGTGGGGACTCACATTCACAGCCCAGACTCTTTCACCTCCTGGTTTGCTGCCTTCAGCCACACTGGTCTGAACAGGACTCACGCTGGCCCCTGTCGGGAGGCTCCTAATCAACTTGACTGGAGGTTGGTTCGATTTTCTTTTGAGTCAGTTCAGGCTTTTTTTTTTTTTAATGCAAAATTTTTGAAAAATAACTAAATACAAGAAGAAAGCAAAATTACCTGTAATCTTCACTCCTCCAAAGTTAACCCCAATACCATTTTGATGGGTGATCTTATGCGTGTTCTAGCTATCTATTTTTACTAAAATAGCATTACCTTCTACACATACTTTGTAACTTACATTTTTTTACCTAATTTCTTTTTTAACTAATTGTGATAGTTGCCTCCCCAGGGACATGCACAGCATAAACCTGAGGCTTCTTCCTGTGAAGTCTGTGTTACTCAGTGGAAAGTCTTTTGAGATGTTTTTTGAAGACATACTAACATGGGCGTATTGTAGATTTGATACCAAATTTGTATCCAGAAATTTTTCAGCAAATACAGGAGACAACAAAGAAATCTGTACCCCGCAGACTCTAGGGGTATTATCTCTAAAAAAGGTGAGCTTTCTCTCCAGTGCTTTTCTCAGAGGCAGTTTATGAAGTAGGGACAATAGGATGCAAACATTTTCCTTGCCAGTAAATATTCTTGTATAACTTTTAGCTGCTGCGTCCCATTGCATTCTATGGTGGCACCTTATTTCATTCATCCTGTGATTCGTCTTCTGATTTGTTTCTGAAAGTTTGTGCTGAACACTGTTCAGATGACTTTGTGATTAAGTCTCTGAACCAGCATCTCTGATGATTGTCTTAGGGTAAATGGAGATGATAAAAATAACAATAGCAGCTACCACCGGTTGGATATTTATCATGAACTGTTGTCAGCACTTGGTACCTATTAACTCATATAATCCTATGAGGTAGATACAGGGAAGGAAACTGAGGCCCAGAGAGTTATAATCCTGTCCATGCCCACACACTGGGCCAGAACCTCACCCAGCTAGTGTGGGATTGCTTGGGGACACGACGGGGAGCTGGACAGGATTGTCCACATGGGCCAGGGTGTGTGTGAGTCTCCAGGAAGGACAACTGGGCTTGAAGCCCTTTCTCACAGGGAGACTCATCTTCCTGTGGAATGGGTGGCACGTTGACATGTGCTACTCAGAGACAGGATGTGGCGTGATTAAATGCTCCCCAAAGCCCAAGAAGATGAGAGTTATTTTAGCCATGGATTTAGAAACCTGGAGCCATAGTGGCAAAGGCCGCCTGGACCTTTGGAGCGTTGGTCCCGATCCAATGAATGATATAATGGCATCTTCTGGGAGTCATGATCTTCCGGTTGTGAATGAATTTGGATTTCACGGAGTTTGAAATTGGGCGCAGATGACATGAGTCCAGGGTGTCCTGTAAGAAAAGCAGCATGGAGACGGGCATGGGCTTTGGGGTTAGCAGAGGCTTGGATCCAAATCCATGCTCTTCTCCAACAGCCACATGACCCTCTACCTGTGCAGGTATGTAAGCCCCTTGGAACCTGTTATGGCATGAAAACGGGTAATAATCGCCAGGCCACAGTACTAGGGGTCAGCGAGGGGAGGTGTGTAAGGTATCCTATCCACATTATACCACTTAGTAGGTGGGCCCTTAAATGATTGCTCCCACTTCATCTGTCTTTATTAACACGCCTCCTGACTTTGGAGCTGCAGTTGCCACGTGCCTGAGATTTGAGGAGACCTGCTCTGAGGTGTCCCGATGACTCCTTCCAGCCTTGATGCCTGGATGTGTGGTTGGCTAAAGTGGCCACCATATCCTACTGTGCAAAGAGAAATCCTAGGGGATGCAGGGGGTTAAGGGTGGGAGCTCTCACTTAAGGTGATGTTTGGGCGTATCTGAAGATGTTGTCCTATACTCACTTTGAATCATATAACTATCTCTAAAAGAGAATAATGCTAATTAAGTGGGAGCAGGACGTCTCAACAGAGATCGCATAGCCACAACCAGCCTTCTCTGGAGGAGAACAGCCTGCTTGCCTTTTCTTCCTGCTGGTGTGGCTGTCCCAATCTGTCAAGTCCTTCGGGCAGGGCTTGTACTTAGTTCCGGAGCACCAGCACACCTTCCGGTCTAGCCCTCTCCAGCCTTGCTCTTGTCTCTGAAATTGCTGTACTGAGCCTGCTGCATAGAGCTTTGGCTTTATCACCAAACGCCCATCTTCTGACTTCATGCCTCAACCCATTCCTCGAGCTCATCTCATCCTGAAAACCACTCTACCTGACACCACCTTTCCCCTTCTTCTCTGATCTGCGTTCTCATTATAGATTAGCCCGGGTGTGAAATTATTTTCATAGCTTTCAGACTGGGGCTTCTCTAAAATCAATAATAATCTCCAACGTGGCTTCGTGGGTTCTGGTGACTGGGAGTCCATCCCTATAATCATGGACATCAGACAGCAGGGAGTCACCTCTGTTGGCCATCTCACTCTGGGCCTGTTCATGGGAGCGAGAGACAATTGGTGCAGCGGTTAGAAGCCCGGGCCCTGGAGCCAGATGCCTGTTTGAGAATTCCTTGTATCACCTTGACCCTGTTGCTCAGCTCCTCTGTGCCTTAGTTTTCCCCTCTATAAAATATGATGATGAGGTGACTCAGCTCTTGGGTTGTTATAGGAAGTACATAAAATCAGGTAGGTATCACAAAGAGTTATTCAGCACATAGAAAACATCAATAAACGTTAAAAATGAAAAGAAAAGACATGTGGGGCATGGGGTCAGCCTGTCTCTGACCACATAGTTTCCTTTTGGAAGATGCATGCACAGCGGCCTGCATTTGCTGTTCGCTGGAAGCTGGCATTTGGGCATTGCAGCTGTCTGACAGTGTGGTTGAGGTAAATGGGCCCTTCTCTTCCTCTGGTCTAGACCAGGGTTTCTCAACCTCAGCCCTTGACGTTTGGGGCATGAGAATTCGTTGCTTTGGTGGCTGCCCTGTTTAGCAGCTTCCCTGGCCTCTGCTGGCTAGATGTCAGAAGCAGCCCCCCACCACACCCACTTGTGACAACTGAAAATGTCTCCAGATATTGCCACATGTCCCCGGAGGGGAAAGCGCCCTGGTTGGGAACCACTGCTTTAAGCAATGCCTGGTTTGAAGTAATGGTGTAGGAGGCTGCCTGTGCCCTGACCCTCCTACCGCCGGGACCGGCTGTCCCTTCATTTCCCGTGTGATTGTGGGTAACTGACTTCCCCCCAGTGCGACAGGAGGTCTAAACAAGAGCATTTACAGCTGGGACAAATATCCAGGTGGCTGGGTCTCAGGAGAGAATTCACATCCGACTCCCTGCTTGTTTAGTGAGCACTGTTTAGGGATGCTGTGATCGAGCACTGTGCTGGGAGTCTCGGCACCCGGTGAAATTCTTATGTCACATTTTTCCCTGTATTCTTAGCTTGGGTTTCCTCCTGCACAAAGTGGGAATAACTACACAGCTTCCCCACCCTGGCCCTGGGGAACGGGGGAAAGTGTTGATGTGATATGTGTGGTGCTAAGCTCTGCTGCAGGGGATGTGAAGTTGGGGCCAAATATGCCAAGTTCCACACAAGGGATAGACCCAGTCAAAGGGAGATCCCATTACAAAGGGATTCACTGCCAAGTTCCCCCTCCCACTAGCTCCCTGCAGCAGTTTTCAGTTCTGGGAGAGTTTAGAGGCGCCCCTGGGCAGAAACCTAGAGATAATGCCTTTCAGAACCAGGGAAGGGAGACCAGCAGGACTGAGGCAGGAGAGGCAACCCAGGAAACCCCCTGGAAGGGGGATGCTGCCAGCCAGAGGCGGGAGCCTTGGCTTCCTGGACGCTGTCTGTTCACACAGCTTTTCAGGAATGCATCCCTTTGTGAAGCCGGAAAAGAGCTCCCAGCTCAGTGTGCATCAGACCTGGTCCGGACATGCTGCTGTCTGTTCTTTTGCCCAGATTCCAGCCAGCTCTTCTGAGGTGTCCCCTGTACCGTCACACACAGTGTGCTGCGCTCTCATGTCATCCGTACAATTCTCATGTCCCATTTTAGAGATGAGGCAGAGAGAGGTGATGTGGCCAGTCCTTAATCTCACTTCTACTGCCTTGTGATCCATAGCAACTTCAGTGCTTTCAAAGCCTGAATTTTCTCGTGTGTCAAATGGGAATAAATGAACATGTCAGAGAGTCGTGATCAAGATTCCATGAGAAAATGTTTGGGAAGCCCCAGCACGGTGCTTGACATTCCTAAAGGGCTCCCTCAATGCCAGCTGCTGTCAGTATTATTGTTTTAAGGATCAGGGATAGCACAGGGCTCTTGCTTTAATGAGGAATAGGACTGGTTTGCCCTGATCTAGTCATACAGTCTAACTCTGGTCCTGTTCAGTAAATGTTTGGGATGCAGCTACTGGGGTGGAGAGAGATATCACCTGGGGAGGACAAAGTCTGAGATTCAGGATATAAAAGAAAACCACCCTCAGGGCTGGAATGGGTGATCTCACTGTCTGACCGACCTCAAACCAGCTCAAACCAGCTGAACTCATTGGCACACACCTTGGTAGTTAATCATTGCTAGTAAAAAGATAAAAGGGATTATTGCCTCCAAGAATGTCAGTGAGAAAGGACCTAGGGACACTCGGAGAGGGAAGACAAATGGGCTCTGGTTTGTGTCCACCTTTAAGTGATTGGTACTGGTTGCTTGGGCCCTGCGTAGAATGATCCTCAGACCACTTGGGATGGCCTAGCTCAGCAGGACAGAGTGCTGGGATCAATTAGTGATGTCTGCCATGGCCACAAGAGAGACGGGGTGGTGCCCATGCTGTTAATTTGCTCTCTTTGGTTATAGCTTTTGACACTGAGGCTTATGACTTGCTCACTGGAGGCTCACCCAACAAGTCAAAACCACAGACATCTCTTTTGGAAGGGATCTTTGAAGAGTGTCCGATTCTTTCATTTCACCCCCAAGAATGTGACTTTTGTTTGTCTTCAGTGAGGAGCAACTTGCTATCTCAAAAGGCAGTGTGTTCTGTCTTTGGGCCTCCCTCCCAGTGAGTACGCACATCACGGAAGCCTTAAGCTCTTTTAGGTGGGCCCTTCTCAAGCATGGCTGCCCCTGGGGAGCTTTTAGAAACTACTGATTGGAGGCCCCCCACTCCTGACCAGTGGTGCACACCAGCCCAAGCATTGTTGTTTTATTGTAATTTTTCCAAACCCCTCATGTGAGGTTAATGTGTAACCTCATGTAGAGGGTGGCGTTGAGAACCACTGAGACCAAGTCTTTCCTAGGAAACAGGCCCAGAAAGGGCACGATTGTCCACTGTTATGTGGAGCTAGTGGCACAAGGAGAAGGAAAACGAGGGGGATAACCCTTTGTGAAGTGCCAGCTCTACACCAGGCTCTTTTACTTTCATGCTGAGACTCTTCTTGTCCCACAAAATAGTCCACTGCTTAAAACCCTCTGTGCCTTCAGATAAACTTAGATAAACTCAGATGGTGGCTGGCAAGACCCTGACCCTTAGATCGGGTCCCCAGATCCTTCCCTCCCCTCCGACTCCATCCAGTCTACCTGTCCCTTTTACGGGCTCCGGTCACATGGGCTCTATTATAGCGGATACTGGCACCACCCCGCTCTCCTTGGGGCGGCTATTTTTGCAGTGTTCTCCCCCAGATCCTCCTGGCTCCTTCTCAGGCCTTAATTTGCCCTTGCCCACACCCCTTAGCCCATTATCCTGTTCATTTCCTCTGTCCTCATCACCACCTGAAACTATCTTATTAGTTTACTGTTTCTGGTTCCCCACCCCGTGGAGTATGAACTGCAGGAAGTAGGGATCCTGTCTGTCTACTTCTCTGTTCCATCCCTCATGCCTACGACAGAGCTTGACTCAAAAAGATAATTGTTAAATGGACGAGTTGAAAGAACAACCATGCCATGGAGATGGTGTTATCCCCAAGGTCCAATCAACTAGAATTCTGGTTTGCTGCCTTTCAGTCCCATGTTATTTCCAATTATTTCATAATATTTTTCCCTTTTGTCATGATAGCTGAGAGAGAGAGAGAGAGAGAGAGAGAGAGAGAGAGAGAGAGAGAGAGAGAGAGAGAAATTGGATTGAGATTGGAGGGGATCACAGTAATTCTTGGGGATGGGGTTTAGCTTGCTCTAGTAAAAAGAGCACAGATTTTGAAGTCCTTTGGACTTGAGTTTGAATCTCAGCACAGCTCTTGGTAGCTGTGTGATGTTGGGAAATTACTGAACCTCCCAGGTTTTGTCTGCAAAATGAAATCACAATACTAATGATTAACCTTTACTGATTGAATGCTTTCTGTGTATCAGGCACTGTGCTAAGTGCTTTATATGTTTCTACAGAGTGAATCCTCATGACCACTTAATGAGGTGGTTCTCTGCTTGTCTTCATTTTACAGGAGAGGAAAACGAGATACAGAGAGGTTAAACAACCAACCTGAGGGCACACAGCTAATCAATTGAGGAAACAGGGTCCAAGCTTTGGCAGCTGGGTTTTAGAGTCAGAGTGTTAGGAATTTATGAAATCCTGCCCAGTGTGAGACACTCAGTACAAGTTAGTTCCTCCCCACCTTTGACCTTTACTCACGGTGACATTTAAGTTTTTTACTGTTTTGTTCTCAAGTTGGTGACAACGTACCAACATCCTGTCTGCTGAAGGTACTTACTTCCAAACACAACTTCTGTTGACAGGACCCCAGGGAATGCACCTTGCAGGCTCCAGGGATGTCACTGTATGTTGGGCATTTTCCCATTTAGAAAACTACTGCCTCAGATATTTATGGAGTGTCTACTTTGTGCCAGACATTGTGACGATGGCCAATAAAAAATATTAAAACAGTAAACCTCGCTCCTATCATCCCAATTCATCAACCCTTCATTTTCCAGCCTGATTACCCACACACTTTTGTTGGTTGTGATCATTTTAATGGGAGATGTGGGTTTGTGACTGTGATGGGCCTGGGTTGGGTGTCACCTTGCTGAGGCATTTTCTGGGAGGATTTGCCCTGTTTTGATAAATGGAAATGTGAACAGCCAAAGGCGTATTTCAAGTGGCTGCTTTATTTTGGGGGTGGGCAGGACTCCGTCTTGATGTGAGACAGGGAGGCTTCAAAATGAGTTTGTTTGTTTTTTTAAATTTATTTTTCCTAATTATGTAACAGCGGTATAACAGCATTAAAAGAAATGCTGGTTTGTAGAAACCAGAGAAAGGAAAAAACAACAACAACCCAAAGCCCCCCTTATCACAGAGCTATTATAATTTAAAGTAGTTACAATGTTTTTTTTTTTTGAGGGCAGTGTCACTGGCCCTCATATGTGGGACCCAAACCGGGGCCGCTGGCTTAACCACCGCGCCAACTCGGCCGGCCCTACAATGTTTTTTTCCGGGTGGCTGCTGCTTTTTTTTTTTTTTTTTTAAAGATTTTTTTTATTTTTTATTGGGGAATTGGGGCACGGGAGCAGCGTTGGGGAACCGGGAAAGGGACAGACAAGTTGCTGTCCTTTTGTTCTTCAGTCTAGTTGTGGAAGACATCGCTTCACTGGCCCATGTTGGTATCGTCATTGCGCTCTTCCCGGATGAGGCCGATCGGTCGCCAGCCTCTGGACGGCCGCTCACAGTGGCTATTGGCAGCTCGCACTGGCTGCCAGCTGCTCATGCTGGCTGCCGGCCACTCACTGTAGCCTATGGCAGCCCACTGCAGCAGGGGCTGCAACTATGCTGTCCTGGGGACTCACAGCAGCCCAGCTCCAGGTGAAGCTGTTGTTAGCTGTAGAGGGCAGTGTCACTGGCCCTCATATGTGGAATCCGAACCGGGGCCACTGGCGTCCAACACCAGCTCTTAACCAATGTGCCACTCGGCTGGCCCTAGGTGGCTTCTTATTATTTAAAATAATTGTGATCATGGAGCAAGAGTAGTTTTAGGCTCTTTAATGCCAAAAAGCTACGTGAAGGAAACATGTTTTTCCATGGCGATACATGGATGATATAACCATAATTTTTAAGAGCTGCAGGATACTGCATGGAATGGATGTACTGTAATTCACTTAACCTTTTTCTTATTTAGAGATTTAAGTAGTAGCCAATCTCTCAGTGTTTTCAGTAGTGCAGGGATGAATGTTTTCACACAGATCGCCTTTTCTGTGAAACAGAAATGATTTCTTCCAGATTAATTTCCAGGAATCTTTATAATCTTTGTCACCACCCACCAAATAACTTTCCAGAGAAGGTGCACTGTTTACGTTGCCATTAGAATGGATGAGACTGCCTGTTTCATTATGCCCACACTGGCACCGGGTAGTACCATTTTTTTAAAACAAATTTAATATTTACATTTGCAGACATGCCAACTGGGTGGTGTGGTGGCTGCTTCACGTCGTGTTTTGACTGTACGTGACTTACGTAGGAGCTGTTTTGTGTAATCTTTTAAAAAAATTCATTAGGGTTTTTTTTTTTTTTTTTTCCTAATGCTCTGGAAAATGTCAAGTCACTGTCCACTGCAGTCTATGTTTTTCTGGTGGTACCCAGAAAAATTCTAAGTGCAGCCAGCCACCAGCTAGTCCTCATTGTCTATTACCTGACTGCAGAGATAGTCAGGTGTAATCATATCATTTTTAGGGCTAATTTTAGGGGTGCCTGCTCTCCAATATCTAGCTTTAAACTCAAATTCTGTGACGGCTGGGCGGACATTTGCAGCATAAAATGTTACTGAGCACTCACTAGATATCTAGACCTTTGTGATGATATCTTAAAAGTGGTAGCAGGGGCTAGCACTGTGGAAGGAGACAGGTGAGTTCGAGCCCCCAGCTTTGCCCGTTGCCTCAGCAACCTTGATCGGGTTCCCTGCCCTTCCTCCACCAGCTGCCTTTGTTTCCTCACCTGTAAATCAGTCTGACAGTGCCGATGGAGGTCAGGATCAAGAACATTGTGTTAATAAGGATTTAGCACACAGGAAGTCCTGGGGATCCTGCTGTTGGTATTGACACCACAGTGGCCTGAGAGGTGGGGATCCAAGAGGAGGAAAAGAGGCCAGTCCAGGTGTCTTTCCTTGGGGAGGTGCCAGTTTAGCTGGACAGACAAGATGGGCTGGCTGGAGACAGTTTCAAGTCACAGACAGTGCAGGTGTCCGGGAGCTGAGGCAGGAGTAAGGCCAGCCGAGTCCCCTTGGTTGCTGTTTGGGGGTGAATGTTGGGCCCACAATGGGGAAGACTCCTTCCTCTACAGGGAGGGTCACACCTGGCAAATACGGAGTGCCTGAGGCAGGTCAACTTGAAGGTCTCAGATGTCTGTAGGGTTTAGACTCTATCATGGAGAGAATGAGGCACCATGGGAGGATTTCTTTTCAGATTGTAAATATCAATCATCTTATGGTTTTGTTATGTTTTTTTAATGACAATTAAAAAAATAACAGCTTTACTGAGATGTCATTCACACACCATAAAATCACCTTTTTAAAGTGTACAGTTTAGTTGTTTTTATATTCAGAATTGTGCAACTGTCACCATTATCTAGTTCCAGGATTTTTCCACACTCATTAGCAGTCATTCTCTAGCCCCCCTGCCCCCCTGCTCCTGGCAACCACCAATTTGCTTTCTGTTTCTTAGAATTTGACTATGCTATATGTTCATAGAAGTAGAATCATGCAAAATTTGTCCTTTTGTATCTGGCTTATTAGCATAACGTTTTCAAAGTCTGTCCTTAATGGAGCATTTATCAATACTTTATTCCTTTTTATGACCAACTAATATTCCACCATAGGGTTAGCCCATGGTTTATTAAATCTCCTGTCACAAGTTGATGAACATTCGGGTTAATTCCACTTTTGGGCTATAACAAATAATGCTTCCGTGAACCTTTGTGGACAGGTTTTTGCGTGGACACATATTTTTAATGTGGGAGGATTTTGAACCAGCGTTTGGAGCCTTTGAGCAGGTGCTCTGTGGAGGCCTGTGCATGTCCCTGCTCTTTCCAGGCCAGTCCAGGGCAAGCTTTCTATAATAATAGGCAGTATCTGTCCCCTTTTATAGGTGACGATACTCAGGTTCAATGTGATTAAGTCAGCTGCATAGCTAGAAAAATGGTAGATCCCAGCTCTGTCCAGCTCCGAGCTGGCCAGCACGCCCCTCCCCTGGGTAGGCCTGGTGATTTGGTGGCCTTGCTGGGAGGGGCCTAGAGGCTGAGTGACGCTATGGAGTAGCAGTAAGCTGCATGGAGTGGAGGGTGTGCATGTACCTGTGTGAGTGGGGTGCAGGGGGAAAGAAAGTGTTTCAGATGCCATATGGGTGGGACCTGGTGTGTAGACCTGACGCAGAAAGGACACTGACGTGTAGTTACGAGAGTGGGTTGGATTATTAGCATGACCTTTGTGACCTTGGGCTAATCTTGTCTCCTTAGAGCCTCATCTTCCTCATCTGGAAGGTGGGGCTCTCCTAGCCTCCTGCCTCCCTCCAGGCCAATGTGCATGGTTGGGGGGAAAGGAGGGAGAAGGAGGAGGGAGGGGAGAAGGAGAAAGGGGGTGCAGAGCTCATTGTCTAGGAGGCAGTGGGGGTGGGGGTGGGGGCATATACAGCAAGTGCAGGCAGGTTCTGGGGGAGGAGGTAGCCAGCCTGTCTGGGAGGACATCCCTGCCCATTTGGGGGAGTTCTGAACCCTGTGAAAGCCGTTACCCAGAGGCTAATGAGCTGTTTATAATCCAGAGCCTATTGATTTTTTTTCTAGTATTTGAGTTTGAGCCTTTGTTTCTGGGAAGAGTGTGGTGTTGACCTACCCACAGCACCAGCAGTGCCCCCAAGTACCTCCCTCCCTCATTGTGGCCAGGCATCCCCTTAAAGCCATTGGGGTCTTCCTGGGTCCTAGAGGTCACTCGGGTGGCCTCTCCTATCTGGGCTTGTCTCTGTTCTAGTGTCAGGGCTGACTGTCCCCTTTATCACTGATGTGCAGCTTGCCTGGGTTTTGTGAAAAGCCTGTCATTGCCAGTTAGAAAAAAAAAGACAGAAAGCTCCCCTTGAGATTTGGCGTTGCAATGACTTGCTCGTGTTCTGACTCCAGTATTTTGCTGGGTTGTTATGAATCAGTCACTTAATTTTTTTTTTTTTTTTTAAAGCGTGACAAGCACATTTGTCTTAATACGAGAAGCGAGGCATATGGGATGCACATTAGATGAGCTTTGCTTAGACGAAGTCAGAATCCTGCTCTTACCCCCATCCGAGAATGATGTGCTGTGTTCTCCTTTGTCCTGACTCTGAGGACGTCAGGGAACGTAGGTGTGAGAGCCTTCCTCTCTGCGCTTCTGCTCTCTTGCCTCCGGGAAGCAGCTGCTGGTCAGTGGCTGTCCTTATCGATTTTCATCATGAAACACAGTCACTGTTCATGTATAAAATTGGTCAGGCCACAAGTTTCATTCAGAGAAGGAAGAGACCTTAAAGATCATCTAATGCAAACCATTCACTTTGCAGGTGTTGAAACTGAGGCCCAGAGAAGGGAAGCGACTAGCCCAAGACCACACAGCTAGTCACAGTGGGAGCCCAGCTTCCGGGTTCTTCCAGACACTGAAGTTCCACTATTGAGCACACAGGGTACTCCGGGAACATACCTAGCTTTGACCTGTTTAAGGATGCAGCATTGACTTTCTGGGGGTTGAATTCTGATGTGTTCTTTGTGATTTGCTGGGGGAAAGTCTATTCCTTTTGGGAAAGAGTGGAAGGTGTCTGCTGGATTCTGGCATCTCTGTTGTTTTTGGCCATTTGAGGGGAGGGTGACCATGCCTAGATCCTGGAGGTGTGGCTGCCAGATGGCTCCCACCTGCCTCCCGATTCATGGTGTTTGTAGCCAGTAGAAAACCAACCCGGTAACCAAATGAACTTACGGTTGGCAAAACTGGGAGGCTGAGTTTGGGAGGTGGGTTGGGGAATAAAAGGGTAGGGTTCCTGCTATAATAAAACTTGCTGATACAACATTGAAAGTCATTGTCTTACTCACCCTCATCCGAGATAAGTCACACAACGGGTGGTATCAGGGGTACCGAGCTTCCTTCCATGAGAACACAGTGAGATGAACTTTGTGTGGGCTGGTCGGTTCAGAGAAAAACAAGAAGTTGTGGGTTTGAAACAGCCTAACTGTTAAGCAGTGAGGGATTGCCAAAATCATGGACGACTGCACAGTCCTTACAGATGCCTTGAAAGAACGTTTAATGATGTGGGAAAAATGTTCATAATAGAAGACATTTAAAGATGTGGAGGGCCGGCCGAGTGGCATGGTGGTTAAGCGCTGGCTTGGGAAGCCAGCGGCCCCGGTTCGGGTCCCACAAATGAGGGCCAGTGACACTGCCCTCAAAAAAAAAAAAAAATATGTACTAAAGATGTGGATACAGAATGACAGAAGGTGTAAACCCAGTTGGGTGAAACAATCACCCAGACTTCAAACTCAAAAATGTGTTTTGTATGGATGTACGAGTACACTCAGAGTGTGGTGTTTAAAAGCACGTCAGGCAGGGCCGGCCGAATGGCACAGCGGTTAAGCGCTGGCTTGGGAAGCCAGCGGCCCCAGTTCGGGTCCCGCATATGAGAGCCAGTGACACTGCCCTCAAAAACAAAAACAAAAACAGAACATTTTGGGCCGGCCGAGTGGCGCGGTGGTTAAGCGCTGGCTTGGAAAGCCAGCGGCCCCGGTTCAGATCCCACATATGAGGGCCAGTGACACTGCCCTCAAAAAAAAAAAAAGCACGTCAGGCAGACCTGGGCCGAGGCTGGCCAAGCTCTGCCACAGAATGGTCATGTGCCCTTGTGGGCAAGCCACGGACCTTTGCAAGCTCAGTCTTCTGATCTGTGCTGTGGGAATAGTGCCTTAGCTCCGGGGCTGTTGTGGGAATTGAGTGCGATGCCTGGGCCTTCAGGAACAGGGCTCCATGCCTCCAGCCTTGATCTCCCCAGGTGAGTCATGGCATGGTGGTTGAGTGGTCAGACCAGACCATGTTATCTGCTGCCCTAAGCCCATCAAAGCCCCCAGTGCCTCTGGGATCTGGACACACATACTGTGTGGGCTCACCACACCACATTTCTTGAAGTTTTTCCAGTGTGCCATGCCCTTTCCTGCCACCATGCCCTTGCCCACACTGAAGTAAATCTTGGTTTTTTGTCTCCCTAAATAGACTGGGTTCCCCAAGGGCACCTTGTACCAGGGCCTGTGTAAATGTTTTGTCGAATGAATTGAAGAGGTGGGACTTGAGTTGGGCCCTTAGGAGCTTTGTTCCAGGAGGCGGGCAGGGCAGAGGGCAGTGGTGGTCACTGCTGCCTGTTCAGGGACCAGACCCACTGTGCACAGCAGAGATTGGCATAGGCACAACCTGCCCTTGAGCGTTCCTTGTTTCACGGGAGCCACCACACATTGTAAGATATTCGATCCATGAGGCTTGGTTAGTTGTGGTACTTTTTGTAGCTTGGGGCCGTGTGTGCTTCTTTATAAAACAGAACCATTAAGACCAAGTCTGTGCGATGATAACGTCTGCAGGTAATGCGGCCGCCATTGTGCTGATGTAAGGAGAGCTGGACTTGGAGGCAGAAGGCTGCCTGGTTTCTGTGTTTGGCCTTTCCACTTCCTAGGTTGGCGATCTTGAGTGGAGTGACTTAAGGAAGGAAGGTAATGCTTAGCAGAGTGTTCCCAATTACTGCTTTTGCACACAGTATTTTCATTAGTTTTCATAGCAGGGGTGTGGCTCAGAATGTGATGGGCCACCCCGTGTGTGATTGGTGTTAATGAGCAGGGGGGAGTCGTGGGGGCTCCGGCAGTCAGGAGAACATGTCCTGTTGGAAGTTTTTAACGTGTTTTCCAGTTTTATTGAGAAATAATTGACATATTTCACTGTATAAGTTTATAGCATGATGGTTTGATTTATATATATTGTGAATTGATTCTCCCAGCTAAAACGTATATAACACCAGACTTACCGTTTTAACCACTTTTAAGTGTATAATTCAGTGGCATCAAGTACATTCACGGTGCTGTTCGTCTGTGACCACCATCCATTCAAACACTATCTTTTGTGTGTGTATTTTACAAATTTCAACTCATTTAATCCTCACTACAACCCAATGATGTACCTCCAATTTTTAATCCACTTTTGAGAGTTGAGGAATATGAGTTGCAGAGTGGTTAAGTAACTTGCCCAAACGCCAAAAACTAGTTTGTATTGGAGCCGAGATTTGAACCTGAGGGAACTCAGTGTTGTCAGTTGTTTTGATTCTTAAGAAAAGTTGGAAATAGAGTGTTTTTAATGTTAAATTTCCTGCTTTCAAAATATATTGATCAAATTAACCAAACAAAATACTGTTAACCAAACAAAACACTGTTGGGGTCCAATGACACCCATCTCCGCTGTAGGCCGGGCGTAGTTGTCACAGTAGCTCAGTGCTAACCCCCCGCCCCTATCTCCAGGACCCAGGGAGATCATGTACCTGAAAATCTATTGTAAACTGTGGAGAGCAATATAAATGTCAGCCATGGTGGTAGTACTAATAGTAACAATAGCCAATATGTGTACTGAGAGCTTCCTGTGAGCCAAGCCTGCTCTCAGCACTTCCATTCTCACAAGAGCCCTCTGAGGTCGGGATATTGTTACCCTCCTTTTGCAGGTGAGGAGACGGAGGCACAGAAAGGTCAGATACCTTGTCTGAGGTTGCACAGCTAGGAACGGAGTCTGGGTTAGAACTCGGGCAGTTAGGCTCCAGAGTGGATCCGAGACACTGTACTTATTGCCTGTTTTTGGGCCAAACTCTGAAAAATTCCCAGGAAAGGGAAGTGACAAACATCTGTGAAGCCCTGACAGTGCCAGACTCTGTGCCAGGCTCTTTCTCTCACTGTTTCATTTAGCCGCCTCAACAGCCCCAAGGCCCTGGTGGCCTTTCTTATCTCACAGATGTGGCTACCTAGACACAGAGTGGTCTAGGGCCCTGCCAAGATCACATGGGGAGCGAGTGACAAAGCTGGCATTTCATCTTGGATTTCAGGGACTGCGGAGCCCACAGCCGTCCCTCCTCCATGTGGGAAGGTGGTCATGAGCTGATTTTCAGGTTATAAAAAAATACCTGCTTAAGGAGAGAGCGCTGAAAAGGGCAGTAGGGAGGCCCTAGGGCAGCTCTGTTGAAATGCCTGAGCTATAGCAGTTTCCTTCGGGTGTGTTTCTGTGGCTCTTCCGGGTCACCTGGGTCTAGGTCTAAAGCAACTTGAGGGCATGGGCTGGGGAGCATTGAAGTGGGTCTTCCTGGGGTGAGCGCCATGCTGGCTGTTGCCCTGGTTTTCCTGTCATTCCTTTTCCTGCGCATGCTGAGCTAGTAGCACCCCTACACACCACCTTGCTTGGTCTCTATGTGGTGCTAATTGAATTAACCACAGCCCAAAGTAGTGTTTTCAAGGTTGGCATCTAGGAGGCTTTGCCAGAAGGTCTAGCCAGCCAAAATGTTGACTGCCACTCCTGTTCATTTAGCACCGTTCCCCTGAGCACCTGCTTTGTGCCAAACACTGTACTGGGTACCAGGGGAGTCAGAATGGAATGGAACATCCCTGTTGTCAAGGACTCATATCTAGTGGGGCCAGAGAGGGGCAGCTGCTCTGCCCATTACAACAGCAATACCACCTTTAGGGAGGAAGGTCTAGGCAGCAAGCAGGACATGGCAGACAGGGAGGTGGGATGGGAGAGATGCCTCTGGAGGGGGTCCTGGGAGGAGAGCCTCCAGTGTGAGTCCCTCGAGTGAGTGCTCACAGGTCTCATCCATCTTCCTATTCCTGGCACCTAGCTCAGGGACTGCTGGGAATGCATTTCAAGGTTACATTCAAGGTGTCAAGCCCTATGGGACAGAAGGTAAATGACAAGTGATACAAAACTCCATTTGGGCCCATGTTCGTTCTCACATGCCATTTTAATTTCTTCCAGACGCGTGGAATAGGCAGACCTATACTAGGAGGACCGTGAATCTGGTGGCCATGTAGCTCCACATTAGGTGTGGACAGCAGTCTTGGAGCCCAGCGGCATACGAAGGTCCGAGATCAAGGCCAGCGTTCTAGTCAGAAATCGGATCCCTGCTGGTACTTGGTACTTGGTGCTCAGTACTCAGTACTTGGTAGGCACTTGCCAGTGGTTCACAGATGAGGGACTAGGCACCAGGACCTGCTGGAGAGCTGGTAGCTGAGGCTGGGAGCAGCCTTCTGCTGCCCGGAAGTGCTCAGTAAATACTCCTTAATCATTTCCTGCCTGGCAAGCCCTGTGGTGTGCCTAGGAGAGCTCTGGTTCGTGTGGGGGAGGGGGTGCTAGTCATTTGTGTGGCCTGACCTCCTGTCCTCTGGCTCTCTGGGAACTGGGGTGGTGGCGGCACCAACCTGCAGAGGCGGCAGTGACAGCATCAGCGTGGGTAAATAAGCAGTGAACACAGCCAGGGAGTCTGTTGCCAGGCAGCCTCTGGGCTCAGTGAGCTAAACAGAAGCATGTGACGCACCCTGCGGGCAGCCACCCAGGGACTCTGGGAGCTGGGGGCCTGACTTGGACACATATTCAGATCCCTCCTCCCCCATTCTCTTCAGAGGAAGTGCCGCCCCCAGTGAGTGACGAGGACCCTTCCCCACCCCAGTTTCTGGGATCTTTGCTTTGACTTGGGTGTTTCTCTGAGCTCAGGGGACGCTTAGCCAGGAGCCCGGGATTTGGTCTTCTGAAGCTGAGCTGAGCAAGTGGGTTCTGGAATGTTCAGGGGCAGCCAGAGTGTCCATGTGTCCAGACAAAGGGGGCTGTTTAGGTCGGAAGGATCCATTGGATTTAAAAAAAAAAATGCAGTGTGTTGCAGAGTAAACAGGTGGTTGCAGTGTAGGCAGGGTTGGCTTGGAAAGTGGGGGTACTCTTTGTTCCTTGGCTGTTTTGGGATCATCTCATCCCTTTTCTTTTTAGGATCAGTTAGAGTCCCCTAGGTGCCTGAGG
Source organism: Aselliscus stoliczkanus (assembly GCA_033961575.1). NCBI lineage: Eukaryota > Metazoa > Chordata > Mammalia > Chiroptera > Hipposideridae > Aselliscus > Aselliscus stoliczkanus. The sequence goes on from CM066736.1 coordinate 124,159,756, forward strand.
ATACCTGTGGGTCTATCTCCTCTTTTGTGGGGGGAAAAGAGGGGGTGTTGTGGTCAAGAAAGTTTGAAGAACTCTGAGCTAACCAAAATCAAACGGATGTCTTTCCTACAGGACTTCTAAGAGCCTTCAGTATGCTTATGACTTTTTAAGAGGGAGGGTAATATAAAATTCTTATTTTCCCCAGGTTTTTGTTTTACTTTGTATCTGTTTCTCTTTTTAGCTCATAAGACTAGTGTTTTCAGGAACACGATGCAGGAAATTTATTCATTCATGCAACAAATATTTATTGAGTACCTACTATGTGCCAGTGACCATTCGAGATGCTTGGGATATATTCAGTTACTAGTTCAGACCAAGAGCCCTATCCTGGAGGAACTTACATTCTTGCAGAAGCAATGAACTGATCTTTATGGAGCATCTACTGTGTGTCATACATGCGAATTATCACCCATTCTCCTGTTTAACCCTCACCATAGCCTGGTCAGATAGGGGGGCCATTTTACAGATCGGGTAACTGAGGCTCCAAGGGGTAAAGTGACTTGCACACTTTGGCTGAATTGTCCTTTTTGGGATTATGCCTTTGAATGGCAAGAGGAGCTGGTGAAGAAGGGAATGCGTGGAAATGACATCAAGGCCTGTGGTGTGGTGGTGGGGGTGGTTTCTAGGCCTCACTGCTACACCACCTTGTCCCTTTACGGAGGTCCGATGGAGACACTTCTCTGAGGCTCTGATTCAGGTAGGGAAAGACGTGCTCCTTCGGGAACAACGGGTTTGTTTTTCTGTTCTGGGCACCAAGAATCTCATGGCTGATTGTGTTTCTCTTTGGCTGTAGCTACTAAGCACCTGAGAGCTAGATTTGTGGCCCGTCTCGACACTTGTGCAGCAAGAGGCCATATGGCACATACTTCTCCGTGTGATTTTACCCCAGCTTTGTTATTCTCCTTACACTTATTTTTTCTTGGCCTGATTCCCTTGACTGTTTATTTTATTCTTTTACATTGTTTGTATTATTCTAAGCCACCGTAAATCCTTGGTGGATGGAGTTGGGTGTAACTCAATGTGAAAAATAATGGTAGGATGCCTCGTGTATCTGACAGCAAGCCTGTGGGGAGTCCACCGTCTGTCCACCGCATCACATGCCTTTCCATGTTAGGATCTACGGGGAGCCAGGTCTGTTCTCTTTTGCAGCCACTTGTTTGTGGGTTCCACAGGAAGCCTGGGTGGCTGGAGTGGCGGCTTCAAGTGGCTTGAATTGACCTGACTGTCACACACGAGCTCTGGCTGTGGATTCTGTTTCGGTGGGGGGGTGGGGGAGGTGTTCGGCTGCTTGCGGTGTGTCAGGTTCCAAGCGGGGTCAGAGAAGGACAGGAGGAGCAGGAGGCACTGATGAGGAAATGAGGCTTGGGGATGTTAAATGACCCTCTCTACTGGGAGATGTCTGAGCCTGCGCCCCAACAGAAAGCCAGATGGCCCCAAGGAAAGCTCACCGAATCCTCTGTGGGGTAGGTGGCTGCATGGGAATGGGAAAAAGTTTAGGATTCTGGACTTGGACCAAGAAGATTGGGTCCTGGCCACAGCTGTGTGCTTATGGGTAAGCCACCTTTCTGAACCTCAGTAGCCTCCTCTTTAAAATGGGCACCCTAATTCCTGCCCTGCCAGCCTCAGAGGATTGTTGTGAGAAAGCGAAGGAGAAGATGAGCATGGAAGTCTTTGCAGGAAGCACTGTGCCTGTATGTCGTGTTCTGCCTGCATTGTGTTACTGCTGCTGCTGCTGGTAATAATAATAATAATAATAACAACAACAACAACAACAACAAACATTTTAGGAACACTGACTTCTGTACCAGTCAGTGTGGTAAGCTTTACAGACATGATCTTAATGAATGCCCAAAACAAGCAGATGAGGAGGGACTAATACCCCTTTTTACAGGTGGAAAAGATGAAGTCATTTGCTTAAAAAAGATTAAGTAATTTGCTCAAGATCACAGAAATGTTCGTTGGTAGAGCCATATTTAAACCCAGGCACCTTACAGCTGAACTTGTCACCACTGTCATATAGGAAAGGGCAGAAACCTGGGACCTTTTTGGGTGATGGATCTATGTATCACCTAGTATGGTAGGGGAAGTAAGGACCATCTGGGGCAGGGAGTTAGTGTGGGGGGACGTGGTCCCCCGAGGGGCAGTAGAACCTGGGAGCCTTGGGTGGCTGAGCTCATCTCCGTGCTATAGACAGGTTTCTCACCTGTAAAATGGGGCTATAATAACATGTCTCATGGGGTTAAATGAAAAAAGGGGTGCACAGACACTTGCACATTGCTGTAAAAATGTCTGTGATTTGTAAGTGGCATTCTGCAAACTTGCAGAGTAGATGTAAATTAGTTGGACCGGCCACCTCTGATTTTATGTATCATCCCTTTGCTGAGATGGCTTGGTCACTCACTCCCATTGTCTGGCAATGGGTCATCTCTGGCTGGGGAGTAGCATTTAGCCACTGCATTCTAGCCACACTGAGCAGGCCACGGACCCTCGCTGACCCTCTGCCTTCTCAAATGTGAGGGAGATGCGGCCTGTGCTCTCACCTGCATGCACCATGTCAGTGCCCTGTGGGACCCGGAAAGCTTGCCCAGAGGCCTGCCAGCTGCAGAGTCCTGCTGCAGGGAGGGACAGGGACGAGAATGAGTGAGGATAGTCCAGTGTGTCCTGGAGTTTCATAGAGCTCTGGGCAGAGACGCTGTCAGGAAGCAGAAAGCCATAGGATCCTTGTTGATTCCTGGGAAGTTTATGGTTTTAAAAGTACTCTATAAACTGTAATGCACTTTAGAAATGTAAGTTAGTTCCTGCCGTGACGTGGAAGAAAACAATGATGGATCTACCTGGCTAGGGTGGAGAGGTGTGTGAATTTAATTTATTTCTGATGAAAAAGAAACTTGATGCTTCTTTATGTGAAATTTGGAAGTAGAGACAAAGCACAAAATTGAAAATAAATGTCATCTCTAACCTTAAGTAGCAATATCATTTAATATTATAGTGTGTATGTATTCTTTAAGTTTTTTTTTTCCCCCCTCTCTCTGTATATGCGAAGGGATTGTAACTCTTTACATTCTGGAAACTTCAACACTTACTTGTTTTCTTTGTCCTGCCACTTTGTTGAGAATCCATTTTGCAAAGTCCTAGTATAGTGCCAGGGGCAAGTTACACCCCAGGGATGTTGCTGGGCTTTGGGGCTGGGGGCAGGGGTGCTTGGAGTGGCAGGAAGCCCTGGGCCAGCCTCCAGAGAGTTGGAGAAATCTTAAAAGTGAACTCTCTGGGATGAGGGTGGGGGGGGGGTGTCCCCAGGGGCTCTGGAGTGGGAGGGTACCTTCTTTTTTCATTGTTTAGGTCTGTTTTCTTACCACGCACACGTAATAATACTTAAAACTTACGTAAAAAGCAGCTAATGAAGAATATAAATACAAAGCCCTTGGAGGCTGAAAACTGGCACTGGAGAAACAGGTAAAGGGAGAACAAGATCCTTAGTCATTGCCAGTGAGGGGGAGGGACGGGGGTGGGGGGACAAGACCCTGGTGAGCAAATCCCTCATTCTGAAGCGTGTGTGCGCGCGCGCGCGTGCGCGCGTGTGTGTGGAGGGGGGGTTGGGGAGGGCAGCATACTCCCTGTAGTTAGACTTGATGAGCTTTAGCTTTGAGTAAGTGACAGCCCTTTCATTTCCTGCTTTGTTCTCTCCCAGGTACAAATTGACCAGAGTCGATTCATGCAAATACCGGCTGGCAGCTGCCAGAGGGAGGGTTAGATACCTGGGAGGGTAAAGCTGAGGCCTCGCCGCCCCGCCCGCCTGCCTCTCCAGAGTCCAGTTGCTCCTCTCTCCAAGCCACCTCCGTGTGTGTGTGTGTGTGTGTGTGTGTGTGTGTGTGTGTGTGATGAGGGTGGGGAGGCCCCCTTCTGTGGGGCCTGTGGAAAGACTGGGGTACATGGGGAAGGCTGTCGGTTCTGCCCTCCTGGGCTGCTGGGCATTTAAATTGCCACCTCCCAGTCTCCCGGCTCTTTTCCTGCTTTGGGGACAGCCTGTATTTAGGAACGTGGAGGTGGCAGGGCTCTGGTGGGCAGTTGGCTTTTACGAGCAACAGAGGAAGACACTGAATGCCCCTGGACAGACGCATGGGACAAGCCTGTCCCGACTTAGACTGCTCTCTGCCCCCAAACCCTACCCAACCCAGCCCAACCCACCTCGTTTCTCTCAGCCTGAGGACTTAACTGTGTCCAGTGGACCGGGCTGCTTTAGGAATGGGCCCTACTCCCTGTGTTGACTATTCAGCAAGGTCATTTGCCCAAGTCTAGAAAGTAACATACACTGACTTAGGTTAAGGGGTGAAAAAGTATTGTGAGGGACATTTTGCCAGGGTGTCAGCAGTGTGTCACCTCTTCCAAGGTATCACACTCAAATTTAGGAACATGTAGGTTTTTTCCCCTCCCTATGGTGTTGAATGCTGTCAGCGTTTCCTTCCTAATCTGAGACATGTTGATTTGTTATTAAAAATCAGCATCTGAAAAAAAAAAAAACCCAAAGAGAAAAGACAGAAACAAACAAAGAAAAAAGAAAGAAAAATGGAAAAACCAAAAAAAAGAAAAAAGCCAGCACCTGAGCACGCCATGTCACACGGTGCACAGTTGAGAGATTAATGCAGTTCTTGAGAATTTGTAGCCTGTGTTGTGTACACAGCCACAGACTCAGTGGTAGTTATGTGTGCAGCTGGGGACAGAAGAGGTACCATAAATTTTGCAGGAAAGAATTTGTTTTGGGGCCCTGTTCTATTTGCTTTGCATAACATATTGTTCAAAAAAGGGATATTTTTGTGAAGGGAAAGGAACTGTGTATTTGAGATAAGAAGTAGAATAAAGTGAAATAAATAGTTGGGTTTTGTCATGCGGGCATCAAAATGACATGCATCTGAGATCACCCTGTTTCTGCACCATTCCAATATTTATACAAAAATTAGAAAATACAAAGTACGGGCAGGTCCTGAGATCCTGGTTAGATTGTGAATTATAATGGTGTTCTTTTCATTTGTTTTAGAGAGCTGAGTTTGGTGAAACTTCAGGAGTTTTTAGCCAGTGGTGATCCAGACAATAAATTTTGCTTTGTGGGGAGTGTCTCCACCCTGGCCCTTATTTGGTGACGGTTGAATGGTAGCCAAATTTCAGAACCCATTATGCAAATGTGGAAATGGGTGGATTTGATCTAGTTATCTCTGGTTGCGATATGAAATACCTTTCTTTGTTTTTGGTGGTGATGGTGGAGGGCTTTGGCACACAAAGAGGGGCTCTTTGTTCCTTGCTGCTATGGAAATGTCTGTCTCCCCCAACTCCTTGTTTAGGGTAGCCCCCTTTCTTTCTTAGGACATTCAGAGTTCCCTGGGTAGTCAGAACCTTGTGTACGTGTGCCCCCACGAAGCTCATATTTGCAGGTCTTATAACCCAGCATTCTCAGTGCAGAGTGAAAGCTCAGTGAATGCAGCCATCACAGCCTAGGTGCTCGAGGTGGGTAGACAGCTGAGGAGGCAGAGGTTTCTAAACAGCTTAGAACTTCTGGAAGTACTGCTGACTGAGTTGGGTCTCAGTGTTGGATGCCCCTACCCTTCTTCCTGCCCCTCTCTGGTGTGGACATCCAAATGAGATACCAACAGGCTGTCAGCAAGTGAATGACAGAGTATAAAGATGCCAGGGATTAGGACTTCACCTCTGAGGGACATGTGCCAAAGTTGGGGAGAAAAAAAATCTTCTGTAGAGACCGAGAAAGATCCCCCAAAGGGTGGGCTGGCCACTGAGGATTTATTTTTTAAAGAAAGGGTGGGATATTTTACTTTTCTGCGGTAGGAGGGTAGGCTGGTCACAGCCCCAAGCCAGTAACAGGAGGTTAGGTTTTGTAAGTGGGCGGTTTCTAGTACAGTCGTTGTAGAAGCCCCAGGGTTTGGGGCACGAGGGCTGGGAACGAAGCCATCATGGGTATTTATGTGCAGCAGAGGACAAATGCACTGAGAACAGGTTAAAAGATTTGGGCAGCAGTGTAGATTAACATGTATTGCACCCCCCCAACCCCCACCCCCAGCCTGCAATATCCTGAGAAAACAAGCTGACAAACACACTCTAATCTGAGTCTAGCACATTTAGACTTTCGTTGCAATCTCCAGTGTTGTTGGTTTTTAAAAATAATTTTTAACAAAAAAGTGTTTTTGTGGGTCTTTATTTTGCGTTTTAAGGCAAACTCTGGGCATATTGAATTTGTCAAATGGTTAACAACATAGTATTCTTTTTTTCTGCCTGAAGGCAGCAAGTGATTCTTCCTGGCAAACTACTTAAGAACCAAGGATATGAAGCTAGGCTTCCTGGGTTCAGACACCTGCTCTGCCACTGACCAGCTCTGTGACTTTGGCCAAGCTCCTTAATGTCTCTGCGTCTCAGTTTCCTCCTCTGTAAAATGGGGGAGAATAAGAGAAACTGTCACAAAATTGTTGAGGGGATTAACTAGGTTAATCTGTGTGGAGAACTTAGAGAAAGGCTGGACATGGAAAGTTCTGTATGCAGATTGGTTATGTAAGATGATTACGGTGCAGTGGGGACATGGAAAAGGGCACCGATCTGGTGAGTCCAGACACAGACTGCGTGTCCTCGGGCCAGGCACTTTCCCTCTCTGGGGTTTGGATTTCATACCTCTACAATGAAGAAATGTGACTTGAATAGTGCTTTTTTTGGACTGTAGTTAGGGGTTAGGCAGCCTCTAGACCTCGGTATTTGCTTTAGTCAGAGCAGGTTGGGTTCATTTCATTTATGGATTTTTGGTTTAGGGGGAAGTAAGGGCCTTTTGCGAGTGTGTGCGTGGGTGCGTGTGTGATATAAAGAAAGAAAGAAGTGTGGAAATGGCTGAACCCAAGGACCTGTGCTGGGGGAATTGCAGGGAGGAGTGGGTGTGCCTTGGGGAAGCTGGTGGGATGGGCCTGGTAGGTGTAATGGGGCTGGGAGAGGGATGTGGAGGCCTGAGGCCTTGTGGTATAAGACGGAACTAAGCATCGCGTGGGATAGGGCAGTGGGAAAATTCTGTTGTCAGTTTTGTCGAAGTGGTACTGGCCTGATTGACTTCCTGCGGAGGTTCAAATAAATGGCTGCGTGTTGTAGGGTGACCAGAATTTGGAGGAGAAATCCAGAGAAAGAAAATGGAGAAAAATGACTATTGAAAGCCTAGAAATTCAGTTTTCTTTTAGCTTGGTAGTTTTTGCTGGAGGCTGCCCCACTTTGAACAAAACAGTTGTTGCCTTTGCCAGAATTTAAACCCAAGGGGGCCTGCAGGTGGTTAACCCTCTTGCTTCTACCTCCCTCTTTCCTTTCTCTTCTAATAATCACGGGGGATTTCCCTGAGACGAATGCCCATTCATTCCTATGTATTGGTGACGAGGAGGAGCTGTCTGGCCAAGTAGAAAACCCACTCACAGGCTGAATCTGTGGCTTTCTGAATCATAGTTTTCTCTGCGTTTTGAACTTTGCTCTTAGTAAAGTGGGATTTGGTGTTTCCTACCATTTCTTGAACTGTAGATTTTTTAGATCCTCAACTTTTTATTAGAGAGAGGGCCTGATGATGGATCAAAACAGAATTCTGATTATTTGTGACCTCCTGGGCCATCTCTTGGGTCCAAAAAATCTTAAAAGCCCAGCTGTAGCACCCCTTATCCCGTGGGCCTCCCTGGGCCCCCACCCTTGTTCACATTCCTCCCACACCTGAATCTGTGGCTTCATTAATCTCTAGAGTTCAATGTTTTGATCCCTAACTAGTCTGTTTTTTCATTGAAGATAGAATCTAGACTTAAATTTCTTTCCTTTTTTAAAAAAAACCATGTCCAACCTTTTCTTTCTTTCACTTTGTGTCTAAGAGCAGAGCAGTAGAGTAAATTTCCTTGCATGTGTCACCAACAGCCGATGCTGATGGGAGTAAGTGTTGGGGACCATCCTGTTCGGAAACACTGCGCCTGCTGCCTTACTGGCGAGTGAGTGTTGAACATTTGGTTGCAGAATGCATGTGGGTTGCCAGGGTTCACGCTTGAGCTGTGTTGTTATTTCATTCATTCCGAGTGGCATCTGAGCCAGCGTTACCTGGAGGCTCTCCAGGTCCACCAGACCTGGCAAAGGCAGGGATCCCACCTCATCCAGTCATATTCCTTGAGCCCTGCTTCGAAGCCCTGACACACAGTGGGTAAGCAGGAAGAGGGGAGCTGGTAACAGAAGGGAAAGTAAAGGTGTATTAAATTTCTCCTGAGCTTGTCACCGGATTCTCTTGAGGGGCTTCTGATTTCTTGCAGCAGCGCCATCTGCCCGGGCCTCAGAGCATACGTGCAGGCGTGAGGTGCTGGGTCCTGTGGGTGGGCTGTGGGATCAGGGTTGAAGGGTTAGTACCAGGGACTGGAAGGGTCAGGAACGCTGTAGGCCCACACATCTAGGCTAAATGTGGTGGGTGGTGCAAACTCAGTGGCCTGTGGCAGTGTGGTAGGTGACCTGGTAAAGACTGGTGAAGAATGGGTGTTCGTTCTCAGCTTGGAAATTAAAAAGAGGTGAAGTTCGGGGAAGTGGTGGTTGCATGCTCTGCCTAAAGGGGGTAGCTGCCGGTCAGCTTCTTTGTTGCCATGTAGATGTGTAGTCCCCAGGAAAATCAGATTTTTGTGTGCGACGTCTCCTAATTGTTAAATGTTGGCAACTGAATCAACTACAAAATCGTGCCTGCTGGCCTCTGAGTGGGAGGCGAGGCTGGCGAACGAGGCGCCAGGGGACACACACTTGCCATAGGGTCAGATTAGGTGGGTGTTAGTCACCCTCCAGATGGTCAGATACCGGGACTGCCACGGAAATGGACATGACATGCAGAGCGGGCGGAGCAGATGCCAAACGATGGCGTCAAGGAGCCGTGATGACAAAGGCCAAGGTCTTTGCCCACCAGAGAGCCTTCTGTTCCTTGCCTCCCCGCCCCCCCCGGCCCCCAGGCCTTCAGGGCTCCTCACTGCTCCCCGGAGCATAAGTCTGAATTTTCCAGCCTGGCGTCCAAGGCCTTGTGTGGTTTACACTGTGTATGCTGTAAACTGTGTCTCCACTTCAATGTGTGACCTCAGCTTACCAGTCCAGTGTTGTCGCCCCCGAGTCCCTCCAGACTCTCCAGGCTGCGGCTGCATCAAACTGCAGGGTGGGCCGGGGGAGGGGGTCACTCACGCTGTTCCCTCTTCCTGGAACGCGTGTTCCCCCGGTATATGGGAATCTACGCCCCACTCAGCCTTCAAAGGCTCTGCTCAAAACGTGCAGTCTCCCTGAAGTTGGCTGTCCTCCCCATCTGTCCATTTGGAATATACTGCATCTTTCGCTTAACTTTCCCTCTATCTCCTCTGTGCAGCACTTTCCCTCCATCTCCACCATGGTCTTTCGGTCACAGTTCTGAGGCTGGTCTTCCGTGGTAGATTTAAGGTCCTTGTGGAAGATTTCCAGTCTTACTCAGCACTATGCCCCCTCAGTGTTTGACACAGGGTAACAGTCAACAGGGGTTTTAGCAAATCAGACACTTCATGTTAGGCTATGGAGAACTGATCCCCAGGAGGAAGCCACTTAAGGTCAGTGTGAGCATGGGAACGGGGCAGATGGCTGGAACAGGGAGGGTGAGGGGAGCAAGTCCCGCCGGATCTAACTCCTCTCAGGGGAGGGCAACACCCAGTGCTGCATGTCGGACTTGGGAGTCTTCTTCGACTTGGTGGTGAGCCACGTAGGGGCCTGACTTGAATACTGGGATTGTAGGTCTGTCCTTGACACCGCAAGGAGCTGAAAGCAGGGACAGAACAAAGCAGACCCAGGTCCATGCTTTCCCTGCCAGGATGCCCCCCGCCCCCCTGCCAGTGTACTTGCCCTTGCCCACCACGACCTGTGTAGAGCTCCTTGAGGTGGGGAGGGGCTGGGTGGGGCCCCACCTTCCAGGACAGTGGGAGGAGGCAGTGTGGGATAGGGGGAACCGTGGTTCTGGAGTGTGGACAGCTGGATTCTAGTGCCAGATCGGCCTCTTCTAGCTGGTGACTGAGCAACAATCTCAACCTCTGAGTTTATTTTCTCACCTGGTTTAAGCAGTGGCTGGGGTCCTGTGGGGCCCCCACATCCGATGCCTCAGGGTTTTGTGGGGTCAGGTGGTCATCACTGTGGGTTCTGAACCCCTTTGTCATTCCCTGTTCCCCGTCACACACAGAGCACACACTGACCCAACGCCAGGGGTTCCACTGGAATGATATAGAGGAAGTACTTTTTTTTTTTTTTTTAAATTTTATTTTATTTTTAATTAGTTTCAGATGTACAACACAGTGCAATAGTTATGCATTTTACCCCTCAAAGTGACAACCCCCCACCCCCAATACACCACCCCACTCCCCCCCCATATCGTATATATCTATTACTCTTTAGAGGAAGTACTTTTTAAAGGGCCCTTTTTAGGATTTGAAACAGAGTTTCATGGGTGTCCAGTTTGGATGAGGCTTGGAATCCCATTGAGATATCATAGCCTGGGAGGGCTGAGGACAGGCGAGATCCTGGGACAGGGTCTTCCCATAAAAGGAAGGACCACAAAGCGAGATGTACATCTTGGCCCTGATACGGGCTGGGTTAGAGTCCCCTTGTTGTTGCTCATAATGTGGAACTGAAACCCTCTTCCCCCAAAACACGACAAGTTGCTGAGAAATTTGGGACATAGAAACCTTTGGCTTTGCATTTCTGTGGTAAGGAATAAAAGATGTTCCCTTGGTGATTATTTTTAATGGGTTTTACACTAGGGGTCTTCAATTCATTGATTTCAATGAAAGCAAATGTTGTGGGAATCATTTTTATCTTTCTCAGACCTGTCTGAGATCCTGTGATTAGGTTTCGATCATTGGGGCCCAGTTCCCTACCAGTGAGGAAACTGTACAGGCTTCAGGTGGTCTGGTACAGACCAGGTCCCTAAAGGTGGTGGAAAGGCCAAGTCCAAGGTGTTGTTTCTTGGCTAGCAGGACTCAAGCATGGTCAATGTGTGGCTGGGGTTGGGGGCTAGAGGCAGAGGACCAAGAGTGACCCACAGAGGAGGGCCGTGGCCCTGGAGGGGCGGGGCGCCTTATGGTCTTACCTGAGAAGGAGGAAAAATCTAGTTATGTCCCCAGACTGACTAAGCCTTCCACAGGAGGGCTCCATTCCAAAGGGCAGTGATCGCTGAACCTCACATCAGGACTGCTCAGAATCCAACAGTGAAGGGACACATGCCACTTGAGTCTGAATGGCTGCCAGGGTTCAGTTTCTGCGCTTGCCCTTGATTTCTGCCTGCACCATTGAGCGTCCTCCACCCCTGCCCCCCAAAGCCAGCAGCCTGTTCCTCATCTCTGACTTACTGAGCTTCTCAGCCGCGGTTTCTTCATCTGTCAAAATGGGGTGGATGAGACCTACATCATGAGGTGGTGAAAATGAATTATGATTACATGTGTAAAGCATCTGGCATACGGGTTGTCTGAATAAGATAGATGCTTAACAAACAAAGGTGCCTGCCCTAATATCCTTTCCAACCCTCAGACACTGTCATTCACATCTGTATCCTGAGCATTTGGTGGCCATTCATTCAGGTGTATCCAGAGAGGGCAACCAGATACGTGGTCCATTTAATCTTTTAAGACTAGAGGTCTGTGGGGTGGCCTGGCTGCCTTCCTTTGGCTGAGGGCTGTTTGGATCACTGTCTGGCCCACAAAGCCCGGTGCAGGGGGCCTCCTGTGGCTCCCAGAATAATACCGGAGGCTTGAGAGGAGACATAATTCTAATAATACATCGCTCTATGGGGAGCTGTGGCCGCACACTTGGCAATGGCCTTGGACTGTAGTCTAATGGCCTTTGCGGACTTCAGGGCAGGGGCTGCCTGCCCTCAAGGGGACACTGCAGTATTGTCAGGTTTGTTACTTTTTCTCCATCAGAGCTCTTCCTCAGAGAGGTCTTAGGTGCCAAGCTCACATGTACCCAGGGTCCAGGCAGTGAGTGGGAATGCGAGAGGCTTCCCAGGTGGCAGGTGGCAGGAAAAGCACCCTAAGTTAATGGCGTTTCATTAACAGTTGCACTTGGCTTGCATATTAGATAGAAAGCAAAGATCTTTGCTCCGCTGAACCATGCTGTCTCACCCACACTGAAACACAAGGTCTTCTTGGTTTGTCTTCCCATTTTGTGTTTTCGCTAGAGGGATGGATACTGAGGAATCTTCCGGCGGAGAAATAAGTTTGAGGCTGAGCCTCAACAGGGGTGGCGCTGGAAGCAGCTTGGGGAGTGTTCCCTGTCCCCTTTCTCTGTGCTGTCCTCCCTTATGGCCAGCCCAAGAGTGTGGACACAGCGTTCCCACAGCGTCCCCAGGTCTTCATGAAAAACCAGAAATCTCCGCTTAATGTGAAATCTCTTAATTGTTAAAGTTGGCTTACATTTGTTTCAAAACATCATTTGGGTGAACCAAACTCATGTGTGCCGAATTCAGCCTGCGTCTCACCAATTCTCAGCCTTTGTTTAGACCCATAGCGGAGATGGAAGGTAAAGCCCCAGGTTAGGCCTCCTGCAAATGGAAGGTAGTTTGGACATGGGTCTCAAGCAAGAGAGAAACTCTTTCAATTATGAATGTAGGATTTCCTACCGTGTCTAAGTGCCGTATGACACAGGTTCATCCCTGTGTTGAGCAGCGCCCTTGAGCACAGCGTGGGCGCTGGGCCTGCTGTGTGTGGACCAGGCCCTCTGCTGCGGGCTGTGCTGTGGACACGGTCCTGCCTCGTTCACCATCCCTGCCAGTGCCTCCAGGATGTGGGCTCATCTCCGTGAGTCAGGTGAGCCTCACACCTGTGTGCACTGATTAGCCCTTGTGACCTCATGCATATTGGTCCAATTACTTTTCCCTTTTCAGGGTCATGAAAAATAAATTTATTATTATTATTTTAAAAGGAAAAAAAATGATCAAGTAATGTGTGTATATAGTTGTATAAAATTCAGATTATACAGAAAGATATAAAGAAGGGAATAATTACTCTTGGCTGTACCCTCTTTTCCTAATTATTTTAGCAAGAAGAATGTCTGACTAGCTGTGCGGCTTCAGAAAAATCCCCTGACTTCTCCACACTCAGGTCTCTTTATATGTTATGGGATAAAAGTTGAACCCCAGCTCATATGATCATTACTTTTTTGTTAGTGTGGATTAAGTGAAGTGACATGATATCCCCCAAGTCCTGTGTACTTATAAGGGGTGCTCATAATGCTTTCTTGTTTTGGTATGTTTAGCATTTCTTTGGCACTCCCCTTCGTAATTACTTCATGGTTTATATTTGATAGACATGCAGGTTTAGTTGCAAAAGAGAAAGAATACAAATATTAAAGATGAGCAGTACTGTTTTCATCTTGAAGTTTTGTTGTGCCCTTCCTCCCACGTGGGAGCTAAAATTGCTTTCCACACCCTCATCCACCGGACTCATAACAGACCTCTGAGGAGTGCCTCTCAGTCAGATGGGAGGAAAATTTTCTCTTAATTAGTAAAGGACATCGAATTTTAATTGTATGTTCTTTGGAGTGTGATAGAGATGATAGTATAAGAAGTTCTGGACCTTCAAATGTAAAACAGATTAATTTGTAGGAATGTTGGATTTTTATCTGGACACATGTTTTGCTTTTCATGGAGCTGGTTGGGAATAAGAGATGGGGGCAGGGATTTGTTAGGGTTTTATTTTTGCTTTGGGTGTATGTTAGTTGGGGTTAGCCTTAGCTGCATATAACAAAAACCCCAAAAGCCTCAGATTAACAGTAATGAAGCAGAGGCTTAAGTGATATAAAGTTTTATTTCTCACATAAAAATAAGTTAGCATTAGCAGTTCAGAGCTCTCATTGCCCCAGGGTGTCATGTGGGACGCAGGCTTCCACCTTCCTGCGCGTGGCTTCCGTCCTCTAGGTCACCTCACAGTGTAGGGATTCCTGGGGTGCTCCAGCTCTCATGTCTGGTCTACACGCTGGCAGAAGGAAGGAAGGCACAGGCCAGAAAGGCGCACTTCTCTGCAAAATCAGCTTTCTTTAAAGTCTTTCCTGAAAGTCCCAGGGAACATGCCTGCTTACGTTTCACTGGTCCTTAGTCACATGCCCATACTTAGCTGCAAAGGAGGTTGGGAAATGGAACCTTAGTGCTGGGTGCAATATATAAAATTTAGTAGAGGGTCCTCTATTAAGGAGGAAGAAGAGACTGGACGTTATGCACATGGGCAGCAAACAGTGTATTAAAAGACTTTATTAATAGACGGTAGACATTTGTAAACTGACCCCCTCCCTACTCTTCTGCTCTCCTCTAACAAAGAATCACCTGATTGTTCTGCACAGCGACCGTTGACTGTTAGAGTCTTGGTGTACAGAGTCCTAGCCTGAGGTTTCTTTTTATGAATGGTAGAACGAGAATGCAGGAAGCCTGAAGGGGGGGTTTGCTGAAGGTCAATCACAGTGGGGCAGAAGGTACGTACTGTAGCCTGGGGCCCTGCTGTCAGGCCCTCCTGTGGGGCTCAGTCAGGCTTGGCCCCTCTCGGCTTTCCACATCAGTGAGATGGGGAGACACACCACCTTGCTGGGCTGTCCGTTTGAGCCTGCGGAGGCCCCGAGTCGGCTCTAAAGCATGATGCAGATAATTAACACTCTGCTTGGCTGGAGTGCTTCCAGCAGACATGTGGGCAGCGCCCACAGTGTGGAAGGTGCCGTGGGGTCAAGGAGGACAGAAGAGGCCCAACCCGAGTCTGGTTCAACATGCTTGTGGGGCCGGCCTGACTCGGGCTGTGCTCCTTTTACCCGCTGTATGGACAGGTTTGGCCTGGAGGGAATGGGGATCGGAAATGCACCTGACCTTTCTTGTTGGGTGTCCTTGCCTCTCATGGTGTGGCTCTGCTGCCATGGGAGTGTGGTTCTAGTGGTTAAACATGCGCAGTTTTCCTACAGTGTGGCTCCCAAATGCAAGCCGCTAGGCCGTGACCTCACCTGCCCCAGGGCTGGGGCGAAGGGGGTGGGTGGGTCTTTTTCCAACGCACCTATGCTGGTACATTTCAAGGGTTATTCTGCTTATGCCTAACTAGAACCCAGCCCCATGTGACTGTCATAGCGTTGTCATGAGATAAGCGATCAGCTAGGTGCACGGCTCTTGGTCAAGCCTCAGTAAGTGACCATTGTCGCTGCTGCGTCCAGCTGGCGAGATCAAGCCAGGTGGCAGAAAGTGACTCAGTTCCTCAGCATCTCTGCTAGGCCTGGTTCCTCTTGGCCTGTTCCTATTTTTTTTGTGTGTGTGTGTGTGAAATTTGCATCCCTCAGCTCTGGATTTCCATGTGTGATCAGTTTCAAAAACATTATGAAGTAAAATATAGAGAGGAAGGGAGAAAAGAGAAGCTGAGAAGCCCAATTTAACTCTGGCTGCTGAGCAGCTCCAGGAGGCTCCTCGGCTCGGCTTCAAGTACTTCTCAAAAACTTACTTTTTAGTTCAGCCCCAGATGTGAGTTTGTTTTTGACCCTATCTTTGTCTACCTTGGCCTCTAATTAATTAACCAATTAACGGATTCATTAAGCACACACAATTTATTCAACACCTACTCTGTGCCAAATAGTCTTATGTGCTGGGGATATTGATGTAACCAAAACAGACCAAGTTCCCTCTCTCATGGAGCTTACATTTGGTGAGAAGATAGGTAGACATCAGGGCTGTGAAAAGAAATGAAATAGGGGGCCGGCCGAGTGGCGCGGTGGTTAAGCGCTGGCTTAGGAAGCCAGCGGCCCTGGTTCGGTCCCACATATGAGGGCCAGTGACACTGCCCTCAAAAAAAAAAAAAAAAAAAGAAATGAAATAGGGTAAGGGGACACACTGTGATGGTAGTCAGAGAAAGCCTCTCCATGGGGGCATAGCAAAGGGCAGGTGCAAATGCCCTGAGGTAGGGCTAATCGACTTGTTTGTGGAATAACAAGGAAACAGCTGGGTGGGGACTGGAATGAACTGCTGGGAGGGACCATTTTGGAGTTTTGAGCTTGAGATACCTATTAGACATCTACGTGGAGATGTTGAGTAGACTGTTGGAAACCGAAGCCTGGAGTTCAGAGAAGACATTAAGGCTGGCATGATACATTTCAGAGGCATCAGTTATGTGAAGCCATGGAACTGGATAAGATTGCCATCATGTTAAATCAATGGTACCGGCCAGGTGGTGCACGTTTCCTGTCTTGGCAGATGTTCAAGGGATACAAGTGCTTGTCTGCCTCGTTGGCCTTGAATTTGTCAGAGTGACCAAGGGCAAAGTGACCAAGGACCAGTTACTGGTGTGGAAATCCCTCCGATTGATGAGACAAGTAGCGGTGGAGAAGAAGTCACTGGTGACTCAGTGGGTGAGATCTCGCCTTGACAGCTCTGTGGGGAGCAGTACCTCTGATGGTGGCCCTGTGGGGTTGGTCTCCAAGAGCTAGAGCTTTGGATCTGTACTAGGCAGCTGAGTGTTGGACAAATATCTCACTTACTAAAAGGCTTCTCTCCAAGGCAAACTGGGGTATCTGGCAGCAGGGACTGGGGAGGACTTTTTAGTCTTAACTCCAAGGTGCTAACGCTGTCACAGTCACCTAGTGGAGCCCTTTTCCTTGTGCGAAAAGCAATTTATAAAATTGGCCCAAAGCTCTTTTCCTCTCCTTCAGCCTATCCTTTCCTGGTGCTAGATGTTGACTTGGACCTTCCCCCTGCTCAGCCCCTCAAGATGGGAAGCACTTGCTGTGCAGGCAAAGACTCGAGCTGGGAAAAGAATAAATGGTCATTCATTTGGTGATTCCCATGAACCAGAGCCTTCTTTTTTTCTTCTTTCTTAAATGAAATCTTTAAAACAGGAAGATTCCCAGGCGTTGCTTAGAATTTAAGCCCCAAGTTTACATCATAGGATTATTTTTCTTCAGTTTCAATTAAAGGCTTAAATAACATAGTGGATATGAAAGCATAATACAGATATTAGTAGCTGTTGCTATTGTTGCATGAAAGGACACCCCTGTTCCTCAGATCCATATTGATTCATCTTATTTTATTTTATTTATTTTGAGGGCACTGTCACTGGCCCTCATATGTGGGACCCGAACCGGGGCCGCTGGCTTTCCAAGCCAGTGCTTAACCACCGCGCCACTTGGCCGGTCCTGATTCATCTTATTTTAATTTGTATAACAAATTGTTAGTGCCCGGCACAAGTATATACATTGTAGAAATATGCTTTGCCCATATTACCTCATTTAATCCTCATAGCAGCCCGAGGAGGTAGGTGCTATTGTTCTGCCCATTTTATAGATGAGGAACTAGGCACAGAGGTCACCCATCTGGCAAGTGGTAGAGCTAGGACTTGAACCGGTGGAGCCTGGCTCCATGGCCCAGGCTCTTTAATATTACACTTCACGGCCTGTTGGTTGTTCCACAGATCTTTACTAGAGAGTGATGATGATAGCCAATTGTGGTTCCTTATATACCAAGTCCTTTGTCGTGCATGTCAGATGCATGAGTGAGACTCTCCAACCCTGCGCAGTATTCAAAGCCCATTTTGCAGAGGAGGAAGTGAAGCAGGTAAGTAACTGCTCGAAGTCCAAGACTAAGGCGTGGCACCAAGATTCAGACCCTGGTCTGGGTTCGCCATCCTGCTGTTTTCTCAGCATAGTGACCGCCCTGCAAGGCTGTAACACTCTCCTTCCCTGGTGACTCCGGGTACCTGGTTACCTCCTTCCAGACTCACTTTGTGACCCATGGAACCAGTTGGGCGACAGGGTGGGATCCTGACCCATGTTTTCCCAGGCCTGACTCTCAGGCCATGTCAGCCACTTCAGGGAGGCCAGCGAAGTTGGATCTTGGCTTTGAAAGCTGCTAACCTCCACATCCCTCACTCCATTTTGTGAAGCCCAGGGTTCTCCCAGAGCGTCACAGCTCCCCTTTTCTTGTGTGAAGGGATTAGACCCAATGCGCACACACGGCCGTGTGCAAGCGTCCCGTTTCCGGTCAGCGTTGGGCCGAGCAGTCTCTAGTGAAGTGCCTGGAGAACCCTCGGGAAGGGTGGGGACCATCTGTGCTGTCCTGTAAAGGAAATTGTGGTTTCTTTCTTTCCTTTTTTTCCTCTTTTCTTTTTTAGTTTATGGGAAAGGGAGACTTGTGTCTCAATTGAGTCTTTGTGGCGTTGTATTACAGAGAGTCACAGAAAATGTTCTATGTAAATGACTATGTGCCCTGATTAGAGCTTCAATAGGCGCCATTGTGTCATATTGCTATTATTGGCGGTTGCAGGATACTAAATGATATTCTCATCAGGCTGAAAAAGTTCAGTGTTAGCAGCGAAACTCGGGGTTAATTATACTGCTCTGAATTAGAGCATAGAATTAAGTTGTAGGGAGAGCCGGACTCTTGCTTGCTCCCCCTCTGTCTCTTCAGGGTTGTGGCTGGGGGTTTGATCAGAGTATTGTTTAACCCGTGTTCTAAATTTGTACGTACTGGCATTTTGCTTTGCATGAGTTACTACCCCTTTTGGGGTTGGGAAACACAGGACCAATTTATAGGACGGTTGGAGAGGGGGAGAGATGGTCCACTTAATAGTGCATTCTTCTTCGTCAGTAGCTGGGGGGAAAAATAGCATGAAGATTGAAGTCTTGGCTGGGGGATGGGGGTGGGGGGGTCATTGACGGACTCTAGAGAGGGCTCTTTAATTTAGCCCTTGTCTCTCCTGCCTTTGAATTATCGGCTGCTCTGATCCTGACTCACCTTTTGAAGAAATGACACACTGACCTACATCTCAGCTGAAACAGATAGAAGAGCCTCTCTCTGCTCTGCTCCTTCTTGGCATTCCTGACACAGCGTCCAGGGGAATCTGTCTGAGGGCTGCGGCAGGCCCTCTTGGGTTTCATGCCGCTGGCTTCACTGCCTTGTTAATGGCAGAGCTTAGCTCTTTTTCAGCCATTCCTGATTGTACACTTCCTGCATTCCTTTCGCTCATTCTTTTGTCTATAAATGTCATGTCACGTGTATCGGGTCTAAAGCCACATTACCCCCCTCCCCCCTCCTTTTGGGCTGTGAGTATGATTATTATCAAAAAACCAAATCTTTGAAGAGTGATTTTTAGTGGTGGCCTCATAGGTTATCATAGAGATGTGTTTACTTTTATAACGATGTCACCATTTATGGACGTTTAGGTTGAATCTTGTTTTTTTTTTTTCCTTTTGCTAGTATATGTTTTATTATGTTGGCAATTAGGCTAGGACAGATTCTTAGAAATGAGTTTACTGACAGTGTGAACTCAAAAGTAGAGGAAAGATTTAAACACAGATCTGTCTGCCTTGAGATCCAGTGTCCCTTCTTCTGTTACTGGTTCTCCTGTCTTTCACCTGTCAGAGCTCCGGAGTTCTGGAAAAACCAGGCACATACTGCTCTCCATGAGGGAGGGCTTCTCACCTGGGTGGTCCAGGGTGAGCTGCTCTGGAATTTGTATTTTCTTTGTCTTCTGTTTTTAAATTTCGCGATGGTGAACCATCCTCTGGAGTCGAGCTGGGGAGCCAGCCCATATCCCAGTGTCATCTCCTTCACCGGGAATGAGCACAGGTGGTCATGCACGGCCCATGCAAGTATCACATAGAAAAGAACTCCACATTGTTAACAAAATTGCACTTGAAAGAGTAAGATACAGTTTGGAGACCATATTGAACGTGCTAATTTAATCTGCCTACCTCAGACCTCTTTGCAGGGTGCCTCAGGCTTGTATTTAGAAACATCGGTTATCAGCTGGGGTCAGTGTAGTAGTGTATTTTCTACATTTATAATGGACAACATAGACTTTCCGAAGCAAAGCTGGCACAGCGGTCTTTTCCAAACTGTGCATTCTTTCAAAACCAGGAGAGAATGGTGGTGGAGGTGGTGGTGGTGGTGATAAGGGGGGCTCTTTGGTCAAACAAGCTGGGGAAAAGCTTCCTTCTAAGGACATTCCCAAAGCCCTTAAACTCCTGAAAGCTCAGACACACTCTGGGGTCAGGAAGCCTGTGCGATTCTGTGAAGTTTGTTCCATAGGATACCTGTCGATAGCCTGTGGAATAAGCAGCATGTGGAATGATGCTGAGCTAAGTATTAAAGTCCAGATTCTTAGCTTTCAAGCCCTACCCGAGGGCCCCCATAACTGCTGTCCCTTTCCATTTCCTGTTCTTTCTGGCCTCTGGGAGTCTGCAGGTACCATTGTCTCTACCTGGAGTGCCCTTCCCCTTATCTCCACATGGCTAAGCCCAACCTCTTTTGCAAGGCTCAGTTCAGATCCTTTTTCTTTGCCTTATCTTTTTTTTTAGAGGGCAGTGTCACTGGCCCTCATATGTGGGATCCGAACCGGGGCCGCTGGCGTCCCAAGTCAGCTCTTAACCACTGCGCCACTCGGCCGGCCCTCTTTGCTTTATCTTTATACATAACACTGTACAATTGGCCTCTTGGCCTCCTGTACTCTTACAGCTGCTCTTGGAATCTGCCAAATGGCACGGTTTCCTATCTGGTATTAGAATCATTTGTGGATGTGTCTTTTTTTTTTTTTTTTAATATTTCTCATTGTTTTACATTTTATTTATTTTTTTGAGGGCAGTGTCACTGGCCCTCATATGTGGGACCCGAACCAGGGCCGCTGGCTTCCCAAGCCAGCGCCCAACCACCGCGCCGGCCCTGGACGTGTCTTTTTGATTAATGCATCTCCTTGAAGACAAGACAGGTAGTTCTGTCATGGCTGCAGTATGGGCTGTTTTCTTTGGAGAAAACTGCAGGTTGGTGTTGCTTCCTACAGGAGTTTCCAGGTAGCACAGTCTTTGCCAAGCAGCCCAGCATCGAAAACTCTTACAAACCCCCAAGATGCTGTGTATATGTGTGTGCACGAGTGTGCACGCCTAGTGGGATGTAAACATGTACATGTGTGAAAGACATTCTTGCCCCAGAGCCAACATTTGGATAGTCTCCTTATGTATACAACTTTGACAGCGGTTCCATCTGTTTTGTTCATCTTTATTTTTTTGCACCCTCCACAA
This sequence comes from Aselliscus stoliczkanus, assembly GCA_033961575.1. Lineage (NCBI taxonomy): Eukaryota > Metazoa > Chordata > Mammalia > Chiroptera > Hipposideridae > Aselliscus > Aselliscus stoliczkanus. Next base: position 124,180,846 of record CM066736.1, read on the forward strand.
ATTTATTTTCCCTATTGCTACGTCCAGCCGGAGAGCTGTTTCCAAAATGCAGATCTGATTATATCATTCTACTACTAAAAATCCTTCTTTGGCCCCCTGGAAGCCTCGGGGTGATCGGCCCATTGGCTGTTCTCCTCCCCAGCTTCGTATTGTATGTTCTTGATTTGTGTCGGCTCCAGCCGTGGCAAACTCTATGTTCCTGCAGGTGTGTGCTTTTCTCTCTCTTGTCTGGGCCTTCCTGGCTGGCTGTACCCTCTGTACGGGTCCCTCTTCTTTTCTACCTGGCTAATTCCTGTTGGCCGCTTTCTGGACATCTATGCCCAGTCAAATCCATCACAGGTCCCTTCTGCTGTTGCATCACTCGGCTCGCTATGCTCTGTTTTGTTTCTCCATTTCTCCCCAAACTAGACCATTTTTTTGTCTCTGTGTCTCCCAACTCAGTGCCTGGCTCACTGGAGGAGCTCAGGGAGTCTTGAGTGAGGGATCAGTCATGTGTGTTTATTTCCTGTGAAAATGCAGCGAGGTAGGAAACCTGAGCATTTCTTGTTCCTTGAGCATTCCCAGGTTTGCATAATAGTGATAACACATACTACCATTTATGAAAGGCCTACGATATGCATTCCGTGTGCTTCATATAGTTTGTTGTTGTCCTTGTAGGACTCCACACAAAAAGGAGGAGCCTGGGGCTGTTTCTCTGGGGAGAAGTCTGTGCTCCTGAATAAACCCGGGGTTTCTGAGCATTTCAAGTCACTTCCTGGGTTTAATGCTGAAAAAGCATCACCACTCAGGCTCAGGGAAATATTGTGACAATATTTCAAATAGCATTTTAGGTGGTTGGGCCCTGATGGGTTGTCAGTTGCCAAATTCCTGAGTGGGGTGAGGAGAGTACAGAAGAGGGGAGGGGTGGAGAGGAGAAGAGAAGAGAGGAGAGAGTTTTCCTTCTCAAGTAGTTTACATTTATGTGAAGGCCAAATTGGCCTTGTTTATTGAATCAATAAAGATACTATCTATCTCTCTGAATAATTCAGAATCTGCTATCTCTGTTAGACTGAGTTCACCTTTTGTGAGTAACACAGGGCTGTTGCATGGGGCATTGCAGAGGGGGGCAGTTATGCATAAGGGGTCTCTTCAGTGTCTTCTTGGTCATATGAATTTTATTTGCCCAGTAGGACATGACTGAGGCTCTGAATAGTCAAAGAAAACATCTCTCTTATGTTTTCCCCATGAATAGAACACTCTGTGTCCTGAATTGTTGCTCCACTGGGGCCAGCACGTGGTCTATTTTCTTAATGTTTGAACCAATAGGCTTTTTCATTTTGGGGCAGTCCAGGTAAAGATTTTTCTGGTGATCCTGTGTGGCCAGAAAAGCATGCCTTTTCTCTTTCTCTTCTCCTTCTGTCCCTGAGTGTGAAAAAAGTATGTGTTGGATTCCATGATTCATCTTAGCACTTGTACTAGAAATTAATGTTCTGCTAATGATCGGAAGTTTCTTCCTGTCCTCCTTTCTCCCAAATCGAAACAGTGCTGTGGACTAGAACCAGAGGACAGCTGTTCAGAGCGCTACAGACATGTATAAGAAGAAATCTATGGTCCTGGGCTCTGATTGTCTTGTGTCTATTGGGTGTGTGTGTGGGGTGAGGTAGAAAGAAGGGGACTCGGATTGATTGCTTGAGTAGGAGAAGCCTGTTGCTCAGAGTGGAACAGGGTTTTCTGAAACACGGGACCCAAGGAGATATCACAGAGAACTGGGTTTTTCCAGCCTTTCCCTTGAATCAGACTCAAGGTCTGATAAAAGGTTTCCTTATTGATTTGTAAATATGTTCATATGAAAAGCCTTATAAAAGTGTAAAAATGCAGCGGTGGACTGCCATATGAAAAAGGAGTTCCCCAGACTTGGGAGGTCTTCTGGGGCCTGGCCTGAGTGCAGACAGACAGGGGTCCTCACAGTCTTTGATCAGCTCCCTTTTGGGTGGAACCTTCTTTTCTAGGCTGATGAATTCAGACACAGGGTCAGGTTTGGTCCGAGGTCTTTCTCTGTCCCAGAAGAACAGAACCACTGCCCTCAGACCAGGAAGACTTAGGGCCCGGGAGAGATCAGCGCCTCTTGGTTAGAGGATTGTAGGAGCTGAGGATCGACGAGTGAGTGCAAGAAAAGAAGCGGTTTCTTGTCTCTAGAAAAAGTTCAGTGCTCAGTTGACTAAAACGGGGGCCACCTGTATGACCTTGTGGAAGGTCAAAGCAGAACAGGGAAGGAAATGGTTGAATAATTTTTGTTTGTTTTTCCTTCCTTGAGTTTTTTCCCCTCACTTCCCCCACCCCTCCCCTCCACCCCCATTAAGAGAGATATTTCATAATTGGCAAGGGCCAGTGAAATGGACCTGGGGATCTGCCGGGTTGGGAGCTCAGCTATTGTGGACTTAGGCTGCCCTCACTGAGTGTTGCTTGCCAGCACCATCCTGTGGGTTGAGGAAGTGGAGGCTTAGAGAGAGCATGTACCCAGCATCTCATAGCTAGTAAGCAGCTTTGGATCCATGCTGGTGGGCAGGTGAGAGAAATCTGTGACATATTTAGAAGGGCCATAGTGCAACCCCTCTCCCCTCCCTCTGAAGCTTAACCCTTCACCGTTGCTTTGATCCTCTGGGAGGTTCCAAAACAGGAGATGAGTTTGCTCAGAGGGCCCCCCCATGCTGGGTTTCTGTTCTCCTATGGGGGCGCCGGTATGTGAGAAAGGCAGAGCCTGATGTACCCGGGCTGTGGGAGGCACAGGCCTCAGCCCATACAGGCTCCTCTTTGATGGGGAGGTCCACACTTGTGCTTTTCACTTGTGTTTATTTTGAGGCATACATGCTTCTTGCTTGGGTGAGGTTGAACTGGTTTCTTGCCCAGCTGGACATCGGGTTGACTTCCTCAATGGGTCCCACCTGGGGGGTGGGAGATGCGATCCCTAGTGAGGGCCGCTGCATGGTTGGGCAGATTCACAGCTGCTCTGAGGTCAGGCCTGAGGGCTGGTGGAGGCCTGAGAGGCATTGGATCACCCAAGGACTAGGCTGTGGCCAGGATGGTTGCATGTCATTTTCAGCACGATGCTAAGGGATCTCCAAAGTTGGTGGGCTTTCTAGTGACTTTGGACAAAGAAATGACTCATTTGCATAATGCTTTCATAGGCACCGACTGGATTTTAGTTCTCAGAAGGTGTGGGTCAGGTCAATAAGTCAGGTCAGGTAGTTTTCTTCCTCATTTCAAACGTGAGAAAATGGAGACTTGTGTAAGATCATAAGGCAGTTGGGACTCAACTATTCTCCCTCGTCTGGTACTTCCTCTACTACGCTGTGAAAAGAACACAGGCTGAGCAGGCCTTTGGTGACCAAAGCTGCAGGGAAGGAAAGAGCCGGCCCGACGTAGCAGTGACCAGAACCAGAATAGAAGCCTTGGTGGTGGGGGTTGGCCTTTTCTCTGCTGTGTCCCTAACCCCTAACATGGGATGGCCGTAGTAGGTTCTCAGTGGCTGAGAACATGAAAGAATTTCTGAGGGGCGGGGGATGATCTTGCTTACTTGGTCAACACCATCCAGAATTCCCCTCTTCTCTTTGTGACCCCCTTTTCTTGCCCCTCTGGGTAACGCTTCTTACCCCGAGAGTGGGGTGGTGTCTGAGCAGCACCCTCGAGATACCCGTCCAGCTTTCTTTCCCCCCACCAAATATGGGACTTGGGGTTGTCCGTTAGGAGAAAGAGATACTCACAGGTTCAGTACACGAACTTGAGGTCTGGATTTTGTAGGTTACTTCTGAGGCAGATGGACCCCTTTCATCGGGAAGAGTGTTCTTTTTTGTTTGTTTGTTTGTTTGTTTTGAGGGCAGTGTCACTGGCCCTCACATATGGGACCCGAACCGGGGCCGCTGGCTTCCCAAGCCAGCGCTTAACCACCGCGCCACTCGGCCGGCGGGAAGAGTGTTCTTGTAACCTCTTTATTTTGACATTTGGGGAGAGTGAGTCCCAGAGAGGTTTCCGGAGCTGCCCGGGGCCTCGGGGTGAGCATCGGCCGGGTGGGGCTTGAACCTGGGTCTGCACCTTCACTGCAGTGCTTTCTGCTCACTGTTCACCTCTGCTCCACAGGTGACCTCGGATCTCCTGAGATTGAAGTCTCAGGTTTGTGCCACGTGGAGCTGAGTGGGAGAATGCTTTAGTGCGAATGATGGTGGGAGTGTCTCCACCCAAGTTAAAACTCTGGACTGTTTGCTCACCAAGCTTCCTAACAGCTCTCAGGATCTCCTTTTCTTGGGCGAGTTTGGTTTTCTTCCCTTCTCCCTGCCTCCTTTGTCTCCACCTACCTTGTGTTTTGAACTCCTCCTGGCTGCCTGGGGGGAAACAGGTGGAGGGAAACCAGTGAAGTGTCTGAATGTGGAGCCAGCTTCTCAGACCCTCTGTGGGTCAGGGCGGTGGTTGTGGTCCGGGTTGCGTGGCCATGTGGTCTGAGTTCTGCAGGCCACACCCTGCCCTGCCAACCCCCAGGGGTGGGGGGCTGGCCACCTGGCACTTACAAGCCCAGTTCTACACATATGCCTGTGAATTGAGGAGAAAATGAAAATGCCACCTGATTATGTGCATGTAGTGTGTGACCGTTTTAAAGTCTAGTTCCATCTGTGATCTCATTTAAGCTGAACGAGGGGTGGATTGCGACTGAACGAGCACCTTATGTGCAGGCCCTGCACCGGGCACCTTCCCAGCAGCTCATTTCATCTTCCCAATCATGCAGGGGGATGTCTCTGTCTTACACTGATGGTGGAAGAGGAGACTTAAAGCCCTTTGCTCACGGTTACTCTCATTTAGCTCTTCATTCCACAGGTAGTTTTTGAGCACCTGCTGTGTGCTGGGTCCCACCCTGCCCTCAGCCTTCAATAAGCAGACCAGCCCTTATTCTCACAGAGCTGAGAGTCTGGGGATGGGGACCTGTGGTGGGAAGTGGTGAGCCAGGAATTGAGGGCTGGGGGAGGGCATTTGGGTTTAGTCCATTTTATTCAAATGCCTCACACTATACCTTGTTACCAACCTGGCCCCTGTGTGTGCTCCCCCTCCCCCACTATGGATTATTAGCACGGTTTACGTATGTGCAAACCTAGGCTCAGAGAGGCTGGGTAACTTGTCCAAGGTTGCACAGTAGATGAGCTGGAATTTGAATAGATTTTAGGTTGAGCTCTGTCATCCTATGCTGGCTGCCTGTGAATAATATGCTTTCATAAAAATAAAAAAAGTAAGCAATTGGCAGAAGCATGATCCGTCATTCTGTTAAAATTCGTTGACCTAACAATTTAAAAACATTTAAAGTTGCTGCTAATAAGGTGAAGCCTTCTGTCTCACCTTGTAATCTGGACTCAGGAACACGGGGAGTCTGAAGACGGGCTTGGCTACGTCTCCCCATCGTGTTCCAGTTAGGGTTGGGGTAGAAGGCTCTTAAAGCCCTCACATTCATTGCCAACATTAACTCATATTAATTTTTAAACCCCGCCCAGACTTTTAGAAAACAGAAGTGTGGAAATTCCAAGTTAAGCCACTGATGACCTCCTGCCACACGTGAGCCTGAGTGAGACATAGGATTGGGGAGGATGACTTGGCCTTGGGGTCTTTAAAAACAAGTTCCCCTGCACACACAGTCCATACCCCTTTCGGGGCTTTTGTGGGGCTCTGAACCTCCTTGGTTGATTATGACTAACTGTATCTGGTTCTGGTTGTTAATGGCCTTCTTGAGAGATAGATGCCTTTTAGCGAGCGGGCATGTCTGAGGCCCCTGAATGCTGCATTCTCAGTTGTGGTTGTCACATTCATTCTAGGACACATTGTGGTTTGGTCTGCTGTCTTTCCTCTGGGGTCTGTAGAAGAACCCTGACTAGTCCTTTTCTCTGACAGCGTTTGCCCTGCGCCAAAAGCTGACCCGGAAGTGGTCTGGCCCTGGGTTCCCCTCCTGCTCTCCTCCGCTTGGTTAAGCGGCCCCATCCAGGACATCTTGGGGATACAGGTGGCCCTCAGAAACTCTGCTCAGGTGTTGGTGCCTCTTCTCAGAGAATCCTGACCCGTTCCAGACCTCAGCCTCCCACGTGGCTCTGCCCCAGGCCTCCTCAGGCCGCTGCTCCGCAGTTTCTGGCAGCGACAGCTGTTAGCGCCCAGATGTCTCACTGTGCTGATTAGTCTCTGGTGTGTTTTGTGTTAGCAAAGTGCAGGGCACGGGAGCGCTCTGAACCCTTTGGGTACATGACCTCGCATCATTTTCCCCCAAACCTTGGGAGGCAGGTATTTTTACTGTTCCCAATTTACAGGTGAAGAAGTAAAGGCTTGGACAGAATAAACCACTCTCGGGGCTCACGCAGCTGGCAGTGCAGGGCTGGGCCTCGCCAGAGGGGCACAATTCCGCTTTGGAGTCAGCCTCCACCTACAGTCCTGACGCGGGGGTTTTGCTTTGAAGGCCCCCTCAGTGTTCCTGTCTTCAGCTTTCCAGTGAGGCTGGGGCCTCTCACCCTCAGTCCCTGACATCGGGAGCTGGGTGACCCTTTGCCGTGGGAGCTGCCCTGTGACAGCATCTCTGGCTTCTACCCTCTCTTTCCCAGCTGTGACCACCAGAAGTGTCTCCAGACATTGCCAAGCGTCCCTTAGGGGGACGAAATTGCACCCAGCTGAGAACCGCTAAGTTATGGCCACCGTGTCAAGCCCCAAACCAGGATGTACATACAATATGTGGAGGCAGAGAAAGGTCGACCATCTAAATCCAGGACTGTCTTAGAAAACCTGCAACTGCCGCTTTAACTACAGCACAGCCCTCTGTGTGGGAAGACAGACAGACAATGGGCTTTATGTGGGCCTCCTGGAGGCCCCATTACAGAGCCCCCTTAAAATATTTTGTCTTCATGCACTGGAAGCATGTGGGGAAAAACTGAGTCTTAGATTTGTGGAAGTTTTGTGGTTAAAAGCACTTGATGTTGAAAAGAGCCGGGTGAAAATGAGCGGCCTCCTTTGAGCCTTCTGACATGTGGAGAATAACGACAGAGCATTCCGGTGTTTTCTGTAATGCCCCGGGCGAACCCGCTTTTCAGGTTTCACAGCCTTCCCAGTCACATGGTTCCAGAAATGTGTGTTTTGTGGTGTGTGTACACAAACCCGAATCCGTTGCTGGTAAACTTGTCACATTTTGGCACAGGTGACTCCTTCTCCTCAGTGTACAGTTCCTGTTTGTTCACACACATTCGTATCGCGGAGTGTGGACGTGCCTACCGTATGCCAGGCTGTATTTGGAGCCTTCGAGCATGTATTTGGAGGTTAAACATTAGAGCGTGTAACGTGCCAAGATGCCTTGTGGTGAAAACATCCAATTTTTAAAAACCTCCAATAGATCAGTAAAATTGGGGAACTTTTTTTCCCCCGGATGATACAAATATATAAATATATTTCTTGGATTCCGTGAAACAGAGGTCCCTCCTGTTACGTTGTAAACAGGTGTCAGTTTACAACGTCCCTGTACATGAATGTTTTCAGCAACATGTATGAGCCGGGGTGTGGTGTGCCGCTTTCGATAGGCTGCCTTTGGGGGGATGTCCTAGTGGTCTTATGGTCAGTGCCTCTCATGAGCATCCCTGGTTTACAGTAAGGTGCACTTGTCAGTAACTAACAGAGCAGTTTTGCAAAAGTGCCTGGGGAAGGTCTCTGTCTCCTTCAGGGGTGACACCTAATTAATTAATAACAAACTTTTATCCCATAGTATCTATTATTTTTATTCCCAGGACTTAATTCCTTCCCCCAATAATAAAAGTAATAATAATAGCTGCCATTCAGAGTCCCTGCTATTATTAGTAGTGTTCTTAGCCGGGGGAGGGTAAACACCGTCTCAGGGTCGCAGAGCAGGTGCGAGTGGAGCTGGGATTCCAACCTGCGCTCACTGTCAGGCTTTCCCACCTTCGACGATCATAGTAGATGGAAAACAGGGAAATGGAGGGAAATGTAAAGAAGAAATGAAAACCCCTTCATTTGCTATCTAGAGATCCACATTGTTAACATTTTACTGTATTTCCTTATGACTTTATCCCCCAAAATACACGTTACAAAACTAATCAGGTTGCACATAGAATTTTTGTGTCTTGCTGCCTCACTTAGTGTCTTGTTGTGAGTGCTTTCTCATGTTGGTAATTGTTTTTTAAGAGCACTACTTGTTACCTGCGTACTATTCCAGTGTCCACTGTGACGTGTTTAACTATTCTATTGTTGATCATTTAGTTGTTTCTGGTGTTTTGGTGTCATAAAGGGCTGTGACTGCAGCGCTGTTCTGATGCTTGGGACGTTTGTGTGGGAGTGTGTGTACATGCATGTGTGCGTGTGCATGTATGAGATTGTATGCATGTGTGTGCACACTGACCCAGCATCAAGGCTATGTGATGGGCCATTGGGATCCAGGCTCAAGCTGGAAGATTCTTGTGTTTGATTTCTAGGCCAAGCTGCGCGCGCGCTCTCTCTCGCTCTCTCTCTTTCTCTTTCCCTCCCCTCCCCTTCCCTTCCCTTCCCCGCCTCTCTCCCCTTCCTCCCTCCTTCCCTCTCTCCCTCCCTCTCTCCTCCTTCCCTCTTTTAGAGGAAGTCACTTGATCATATTTTCCCCACTTCCACGGCATGAGGAAAATGGTGTTTCTGGTGATTGTGTTTATCTGTAAATGTGGAAGGGCCTGCTCCTGGCTTTGAGGGAGGTGTTGCAGGTCACTGTGAGGTGGCTGTCATTTGGATGACCAGAATCATGAGGCCAGCAACAGCTAAGAGCTGTGAGCCCTGACTGCCAACCCTCACCGGGCTGCTTTGTATAACTGGTCTCATTTACTCTTCACATCAGCCCTGTGAGTGAGATGCAGGGAGATTCCTGTCTTAGGAAGGAGGCCACCCAGGCCAGTGGGTAGGGCTGGGCCTCCAGGCCAGGCTCCTCTGCCACTTTGCACCTGTCCTACCACACGGTCCTGGGCCCTGCCCTTGGTACGCTGTGTGGTTCACAACAGGGGGCGGCCTCCCTCCCCCGCCCCGCATGGGACATTTGGCAATATCAGGAGACATTTTTGATGCCACGCCTGGGGGACAGAAGATTCTAAGGGTGCTATTGGCATTTACTGCGTAGAGGCCAGGGATACTGGTAAGAAGCCACAGTGCACGGGACAGCTCCCCACAGCAGTGGATTGTCCCGCCCCAGGTGCCAGCAGTGCAGACATTGAGAAGCCCTGCTGTAGGGGGAGATGGTGAGGAAACACAGGCTTCTGGGGGCCCCTGGGAGAAAGTGGAAGGAAGGGGGCATGGAGAGAGACCTCTTCCTGGATTTATCGCCTTGGGCAAATTACATAAACTTTCGGAGGCTTAGCTTCCTCATTGAAAATGGGGAAATGATGCTTCTCTGGCATTTCCAGTGTGGGCTCAGGAGTCAGGCTTCCTGGGGTTGCATCCGAGTTTCCTCTCTGACTCTGAGCAAGTTACTGTAACTTTGGCACACCTCAGTTTCCCCATCTGTTCAACTGGCAGCTGGGAGTGGGGCAGTGGATTGGGGGAGGGGGGTTGTCGCTTTGTGAGGGCTAAAAACTGTAACTATTGCACTGTTTTGTACACCTGAAACTAATAAACGAAACAAAACAAAACCCAAAAATACAAACAAAACAAAACAAAACAAAAAACAGGTGGCTAACAGTCACACCAAAATGTGGTAGTAAGAGTCACATGTCCACCATCCAAGCTGAGATGCAGTGAGCGCTGGGTAACTGATAGCAACAGTGACGAGGCTGGTACTTAGCGAAGTGTCTGCTTCCTGAGGGCAGCGTTCTGGCCTGTGCTCTCGCTGTAGGGTCTGGAATTGCCTGAGGTTTGCCCCTGGATCCCGTCAGGGTGGGACTGAGTTTAGAACGACGTTAGATAACAAGGCTGAAGTGACGCTTGGCTGAGTGATTATTCTTGGTTTACAACGTAGTGGAGTCATGATTCAACTGTGAGTATGCGCAGGGAGCAGAGGCAGATGATTTTCAGGTTCTTGAAATGTGGGACTATGGCTCCCTTGGGGCAGGCACTTGCCTCTCTCTCATTAATCATGATCTTTTCCCCGTCAGGACTTGAGGAGCTGCTGATATCTTTGGGAGCCCATGGGTGGCCTCACTCCCTCCTGGCTGCAGCCTGGATCAGAGATGCTCACCATTCCAGCCCCTGGGTCAATGCCAGGGCTGGGCTGGCGAGGCCTCGTGCCCCCCAAGCATCTCTGCCTTGTGTGATACAGGCTTGTGCCCTCCTGGTGGTGGAGGGGCCTTGGAGGCTAGGCCAGAGATCTGATGTGTCTGCGTTTCTTTATTGAGACTTCTGGGGGTGGGGGTGTGACTTAATCAGTGGGAGTCCAGATCTTACAGGGAGGGACAGATGGACTCAGGGCACGGACAGTGTCCAGCATGCTTGCCCAGAAGGGCTGGCTTCACATTCCTGCCATCCATGAAATGGCCTTCACGTGCCCTCCCCACTCCCTCCCCGCGAGGTAACAGAGAAGTGGCACAAATCTTACAGTGCAGTAAAGACTTGGCAGAATTGTAGAAACGAATGGCGGCTGAGCAGCTGTGCCATCTCACACCACCCTGCCTTCACATAGGGCCTGGGGCACCAGCCTACAGGGACCTGGCAGCCACAGGAAGCTGATAAATGGGCTGAGTGCCCTGGTGTTGAGTTGGAGGGGTCAGGCCCCTCAGAGGGAGGCCACTTCTCAGCCCCAGCCCTCGTTGTCACATGAGAATGTGCCCCAGTGTTCCCCGGTCTTCTGATTGTGTTCTCCAAGAGTAGCAGGAAATTCTATTTTTATGGGATACAGTCTCTGTTAGAAAGCCCCTAGCATGGCGCCTGGCACGTGCTGGGCACTCTATAGATACACCCCAGAGTGGTCAGGACTCGCCGTTTATGGATTGTGGATTCTTTTGATGGCAGTGGTCTGTGGGCTGCACTTTTGCCTGGCGATCGCCTGCGAGCATGGAGCTTTTGGTACCACAGTGATTCTTGGAGCCTTGAAGGTCCCCAAGTCTCCTGCCAGATCTCTGGGGTTGACACAACCTCTTGCTTTTCTTTCTTGGCCTCTGTTCCCTCCTCCTCCCACCAGTGTGACAGTCACATCCTCTCTAGAATGTTTCTGATGAATTCTGGCCTTGGGAGGCTTGAGGGCTGCTCTCGTGACTGATATGTGAAGAACAGTGCCATCCCCCACCCCAGATCCTATGTTGGGCCCCTAGGCTCCCTACTTCCAGGCGAGTTAGCCTCCCAGGCTTGATGACCGATGCCCCTTCTGCCAGGGTTGGGGGCATGAGGGTCCCATTCCACCGCAGGCCTCAGGGTTGGGTGATGCGGTACGTCCCTGAAGCCAGGTCCAGGAAAGGCCGCTGGGGCCAGCTTGTCTCTAGAGGTCCGTGACGCCGATCTCAGGATCCAACAGGACGCCGCTAGCTTGCTTGGTTGGCTCAGCTCGGCTGGTGCTGGGAATAATAAGTAGCGTTGAAGACGCGATGCGTTTCAGTCCAAGGCACTCTGATCCCTTTCCAGGCACTGGGAGTATGTTTTTCCAGCTTGGTTACTTGCTGGCACGCATGGGTCAATATACAAGGTGTTCTCGGAAAAGCGGGAGCTGGATGTTGACTTTTGCTCCTTGGGATGTATTCTTGGGGAGGAAGTGGGTTTTTAGGTTGTGGCGGGTATAGGATGTGGTCTGGGGTGATTAGAATCGCACACTGCGGATGAAGTTAACAAGAATTGTGGAACTTTTTTTTTTTTCCTTTTGTACTTTTGGGCTAAGGTGCTTCAAAAGGAGCTTTGTGTATCTGCATGTATTTTAAACATCTGTGTGAAAGTTAGAAGCACACTTGTCGCTTTATTTTATGTAGTCAATATATTTCTGACAAGTGACTTGTGAGACCCAGACTTTGATTTCTGACCTTGACACTGGGCAGTTGTGTGACATCTAGTCAGGGCACTTAACCTTGCTCTGAGCTTCAGATTCCCGAGTGTAAAACGGGGATAGAACTCACAGAGCGTTGTAAGGTTTCGTTGAGTTATTGTGTAAAGCACTTGGTGTACAATTCTTGGCCCAGAGCAAGTATGTAGTAATGGCAGTTATTATCCTAATTATTAGAGAGGCAGCTTGGTATGGTAAGAATAGTAACAATGATAATGGTGAGGCTGACAGTTATTGAGTGTCAGTTATTCTTCCAAGAACACCAGTTGACTCATTTAATCCTCACAGTAACACAACAAGGTAGGTACTGTCATAATCTCTGTTTTATAGATGATAAAACTCGGGCACAGAGAGGATAAATAACTTGCCCAAAGTCACCCAGCTCCAAAATATGAAAAGAGCATGGACTTTGGAATAGAAGGCCTGAGTGGCATGCTGGTATGTCATCTCCCGACAGTGTGGCCTGTTGCAAAGTACTTAACTCCCTGAGTTGCACTCTCTCTCTCTCTCTCTTTCTCTCTTTCTGAGTTTCTTTCTTACTGTAAAATGGTTTCCATGATAATCCCTCCTTCCCTCCCTCCCTCCCTCCCTTCCCCACACTTCATTGCCTCTTGTGGTGCTTAATGGTGGGTGCTTAGTGAGAGGTGCTTAGGAATAGTTTGCTGATTATCTGACTATGTGAGGGAGTTATTACGAGGTTCCAATGAGTTGAAAACTCTGGACAAAAGTTAGCTGTCATTTTCAATGGCTGGGGTGCTTATTGCTAGAGTTTAAACAGCATGGCTGGTTTTCAGATGTCTGGGCCCTTTAAAAGAGGCCCAGAGTCAAGAAGGTAAAGATATAAGATCCCTTATCACTGATGAAGGTGTGGTTGGAGGATGTGGCTTAGGTGTGGGGCAGCGTGGACTGCCCCCTAGGAACCCGATATGACATGCGCCCACCCAGTCATGCGCTGCCCTGGGCATCTGGAGGCCTCTTCACACGGGATGGTGGGGTGGGGTGGCAGCTGCAACCCCTGTAAAGCTTTTGGTGGAGGAACAAACCACCAGAGAGAGATAAATGACGTCTGCACCCGGGAGAGCAGGGTGGAGAGGTTGGTGGAAGCCAGGCGTTTCCAAGGAAAAAATCTTTCTTTTTGGAAACCAGAAGTTGGAAAGAAGCATACTGGCCACAATTACTATTTAAAGAAATATTCCCCTCCCCACCCTCCCACCCTAAGCAAAATCCCGCCACTGCTCATGGGTCTCTCCACTTTGTCCCAGCACAGCAGGTGGCTGCTGCATCTCCCACCTGCCCACACCCGCTGGACTTGGCTCCCTCTGTCAGACCCTGTACCTGTCTATCCCCTGCCAGCCTGTGGGCTCCAGCCTCAAAGCAGATCCAGAGTCGCACCGCTTCTCACGCCTCCCTGGCTACGGTGCTGGTCCAGGCTGAGCCACTGCCCTCTCTCTCCTGGATGGTTGCGGGGCCTCCTCACTGGTCTCCCTACTTCTACCTTCGGCTCTTTTCAGTCTGTTCTCAGTGAGGCAGTCTGAAGGAGACTTTTAAAAGACTGAAGTCAGATCATGGCCCTCCTCTGCTCCAAGCCCTGCAGGAAAAGTCAGGGTCCTCCCAAAGGCCTGTCCGTCTGACCCCACCGGTTCCCTGGCCCCTTCAGCCCCTCTCCTTCCGCTGTCAGCTCTGCCCGTCTGCACAGCCACACATGCCTGCCCCAGGACTTGGCACTGGCGGTTCTTTCTGCTCACTTCACCCTCTCCCCAGGTACTGCCCGGTCGTCTCCCTCACTTTCTCCAGCTTCCAAGGAGGCCTGCCCTGACAGCCCCCTGACAGCAGCACCACAGCCCCCAGGACCCCCTTCCCTGTTCTTTACCCATAGCACCTACCCCCCCCCCCCATACTGCACCACCCCTCCTTGAATTAGAATGTAGGCTGATCTGTTTTGTTGATGGATGCATCCCCGGCCTCTAGGGCAGTGGGTTCAGAATATGGCCTTGAACAAATCTCAGAGGTCAGGCTGTGTGCACGTGGGCAGAGCAGGACACGCACACTGGCCCACTGTCAGGGGCCAGGGGTTCTGGGCAGTAAGGACAGCCTGCACTTTCAGAGTTCTTACCATGTGCCCCGCACTGCCCAGGTGCTTCCTTGCAACCACCTGAGGAGGCAGCCACAGTCATCACCTCCATTCCACAGGTGAGGAATCCAAGGTAGCGAAAGGCTAAGCAACACCAGGTGACACACCTGGCATGTGGTGAAGCTGAGCTTTATTTAGCTCTAGGCAGCAGCTCCGAGTCTGTGCTCTTAAGCTCTGCACCTTCCGCCTCCACTAACACAAACCGGAATCCTGCCAGAACCATCAAACCCAGTTTTGATTGAGGCTGTAAAGGAGCTTTGTGCATGGTTTTTGGGGTCCATTATGGTCAAGGGGTTCTGGGGAGCCTTCTCTGGGGAAGGGATGTGTTGTAAAGTGAAGATGCCCCTGGTAAATGGAATGGTTGCCCCCAAATTAGCCCGCTTTTGGGGTCAAAAGTGGAGATACGATGATTTTATTTTTCTAAGTCTGAAAAGTAGATTTTTACTATTAGTAAAATGTATTAATAAAATGACCAGGCCCTAGAGTTCCTGAGAATTCAAGAGATGGATTAACAACATTTGAATGCACTTTTATCTTTTGAAAAAACATGTCTGAGAAGTCCTGTTTCTAACCAGGAAGCCAGCTTCATGAACACTCTCTTCCATGAAAGTGTGTGTGGTATACTATAAACAAAGATTAGCTCCTGTGAGCTCTTTTTTCATAACTTACAGAAGCTGTTTTTTAAAAAAGGATCCAAACTCATGTTGCCACACAAACAACAAAATAAACCAGCATGTTCCAAGAACAAACGTTTGCTGCAGCCACCCACAAACTTGGAAAGATCCAAGACTGAAGGAGAAGTCGGAAGTCAGGGAGCTTTTCGGGGTTCCTGTTCCAGTTAGTGAGGTCTGGAAGAGGCTCTTAAGCTTTGGATTGTTTTTATTAGAACCACCACCTCAACAAATTTGTTAGAAAAGGTATTACTGGGCTCTGCATTCCTTGAGCGACTGGGAGTCTTCAGCTCCTTAACAGGGAGGAAAGCTTAGCCTGCCTTGCTTCTTCATCCCGGTGTTTCCAGAACAGGGTGAGGCAAACGGGCTTTGCGTGCTGTGTGACTGGTGGCATCTTAAGGAGCCTCAGAAGGGGAAGGCTGCTCGCCATGACCTGCCCCAGGGAGCCTCCGCTGCCAGGGGTGGGTGGGGGCTCCCTGGGGTCTGACCTGGCTCCATCCCCTCTGGTGGACACAGCAGCCACTCTCCCAGCCTCCTAGCCTCCTTCTTACCAGAAGCCTGCTTCTCCTCCTCTCACTAGCACACAAAGGCAGCCACGTGTCCCTGTCCTGGCAAATGGCTGCACGGTGTTGTCACCGGGTGGGGCTCCCGGGAAAGCCCCGTCCCTGTGGATTGACTCTGGTTTGCTCCTAGGCTGGGTCCTTTTGACCGGGGTATGGATGTTGTGCCTGGTAGTGCAGCTGTAATGCTGCCAATAACAACAACAACCATAATAATACTAAGACAGCGTGACTGTGTGTCAAGTGCCTTTCTGAGCCCCTTTTATTCACCTGTTTAAGATGGGTAATATAATACCTTGCATGAGCTAGATGAGGAAACTGAGGCTGAGGAAGGACAGGGGACCCTCCCAGGTCCTCACCCTGAGAAGTGGCAGAGCTGGGACCCTGGCATGAGAATTTGTATCTGTCACCTTTCCGTTATGCCGCCTCTTACGAAGGAGCCAGCCCTGTCCCGAAGGATATGAGCTGGAAGGAGCCTCGAGCAGCTGCCTTTGGGATACTTGTTTGAGATAAAAGAATCCCTTGCAAGAGCTGAAGGCTTTACAGAATTGATGAAGACACTCCGTGCTGTGTGACTTTGGACAGGTTCCTTCATCTTTCTTCATCTTAGCCCTCTCATCTGTATGTACAACGGGGATTGTAATGGCACCAACTCATAGGTGGTTTGGAAAAGTGCCTGGTGTATGCTTGTGCTCCACTGTTATGTCAACAACTATTGACTGTCTACTGCATACCACACCCAATGGTATGGAGACAAAAGTAGCCTGAGAGGGAGGGACAGGTGCTGGAGCTGCCCTGAAGACAAGGGAGAAGTCTGACAAGACTACTTTGTCCTTGGGCAGCTTTATTCCTGAAGTACCTTCTTATCTATTTTCCCCTTGTATCACCCCTTCCCTGCCAACTTGACCAACAGGCACATCTGTACCAGCCTGGGACCGAGATTTATTCCTGGGCAGGTGGTCCACGTGTACATCTGGAAGGATGCAGGGGCAAGGGCGGTGGTGAATTCCAGGCTACTAGCTAGGCAGAACTAGGAGCCACGTAAGAGCAGATTTACAGGCATGGATGAGAGTGGGGGGTGGGGGGATGTCTTAGGTTTCTTTTCAGTTGTAAAAAATGCCTTTATTTTAAAAATCCAACTTTGGGGCCAGCTGAGTGATGTGTTGGTTAAGAGCTGGCTTGGGATGCCAGCGGCCCCAGTTTGGATCCCACATATGAGGGCCAGTGACACTGCCCTCTACAGCTAAGATGGTGGACAACAGCTCCACCTGGAGCTGGGCTGCTGTGAGTCCCCAGGGACGGCATAGCTGCAGCCCCTGCTGCAGTGGGCAGCCATAGGCTACAGTGAGTGGCTGGCAGCCAGCGTGAGTGGCCGGCAGCCGGTGTGAGCTGCCAAGAACTGCTGTGAGTGGCTGTCCAGAGGCCAGCCACTGATCTGCCTCACCCGAGAAGAGTGCAGTGATGATACCAACATGGGCCAGTGAAGCAATGTCCTCCACAACTAGACTGAAGAACAAAAGGACAGCAACTTGTGTGTTCCCCTTCCCCAGTTCCCCAACACTGTTCTCCTCCCCCTATTCCCCAATAAAGTCTTAAAAAAAATTTCAATTTTGGAGTCGTTAGCCCCACAAAGAGAGGTTTTTGTCTATTTTGTCCACTGCTCTAAAATTGTGACTGGCACATAGTAGGTGCTCAGTACATATTAGTAGAATGACTAAGTAAGGAAATTGGTCTTCCTTGCTCAGTTCTCATTTAAAATGCTGGTTTTTACATGTAGGTCAGGGTCCCAGACAGGCTGCCAGAGGGTGGCCGCTTGCAATTGCCTCTCCAGTCTTTCCTGACTGAGGGAAGTACACATTTTTTAGCTACTTTTGCTCTGACCGATACACTTGGCTGCCTAACAAAAAGCCAGAGAAGAACTAAGATTTTTAGCATCATTCAAAATGCTTGCCATTCCTCTTGCTTTGCGAAATCATGAGCTAGTCATTTCAAGTTCACATAGAGGTCAGAACTTGATCTGCAGGAAGGAGGTTCCCCTTGGTTTATGCTAGGGGAACATTTTCCCCCTTCTGTTTATTTTACCGAAAGGCTTCTGTTTTGCTCTCAAGCTAAAATCTGGCATTTGTCGTACAACGTTCTCCGCATTTTTTTTTTTTTTTTAAAGAGCTCATGTTTTGGCTTTAGTTTTGATTCTCAGTGATATTTTTTCTGCCTAAGAGTTGATTTTCTGCTGCTCCTTGAAAGGCCAACTCTTAAGTGGGTGCCTGGCGTTCACTTTCGGTTTTAGAGATAACTCAAAACCCACCTTCCCAGGCCTTGTCAGGGCTGTTTCCACTTGTGTTTCCTTCTGTTGTCAGTTGCTAGGTGTGACAGTGTCTCTCAAAGTACAGGGACTCTCCTCCTCACTCCTTTACCCCTTTCATTTGTAATGACTGTGAGATAAGTGAGCCCTCTTTTTCCTTCATGTGTAATTTTTTGGAGGGAGGTGGGGAAGACCCCTGAGCCTTGGCGTTTGTGCGACCCCTACCCTGGGAACTGGCAGTGTCTTTTCCTCAGGGCTGGGTTAGTTCAGAAAGTGAGAAGGGTTGGAACTTTGGGGGGACGATCCTGAAGGGGCTGAACGGGGAGATGGAGACTGGGCAGCATCCCAGTGGCAGTAGGGGTTGCAGGGTCAGCCTGCTGTAGCCCATGTGGCTACCTGGGCATTTCCTAGTCAGGTGAGCCCTTCCTGTTCCTCCAGGATCCTCAGAATGATTGCCTACTGAGCAAGGGGTGGAGAGGGGACCCTACTTGCTGCCAGTTTCCAAGAACATCTGGGAGGAGGGGTTCTCCCTGCTGCCCTGCGCTGGCCTCAGACCTGCTTCTCGCCAACTTTGGTATTTAGCCCCTCCCAGTCCTACAGGCCCCCTCAACGTCTGTCCCTCCTGTGATGAGGTGTCCCTCCCAGGACCCCATGCCCTACTCTGCACTCTTTCTGTCTTCATTCTCTCTCCCTGTGGTACCATCAGCTTTTCTCCATTACACAGATTTGCATTTGCAAGTTTTGGAAATCTCTGTTAGCCTTTTTCCTGTTTATAAATTATATCTCTTCTGTCACCTTTTAAAACTTTTTGAAATAGTGTTTTTCTGTGATCTGTTTGTATAGAGCACAGCACAGATTACAAAAAGCCCTGTTATGCTTTAGAAACAATAGCAATAGCAGACTTACTATGACCTTGCTGTATTCCAGTTACTTAAACCCTCACAGGGCTCCTTTGCGCTGCTATCACCTCTGTTCTGTGGAGGCAGAGAAAGGCTAAATGACACCCCTCACTCAGGGTGCACATTTGCCAAACAGACGGCTGGGATTTGAACCCAGGCTTCTGACTGCCAGAATCTTGGTGTTTAACTGCTATCCCACACTGGCCTTCATATTAGCAGGCAGAATTAGTAGTCACCCTTACTTTATTTCTCAAAATGGAAAAATTCTGTTTTTTATTTTTGTATTTTTTGGAAAACTTCTTCCCTTAAAAAAATTCAAAAGTGATAAATACCACAGGAAAAACTTAAATGACACAGATGTGTAAAAGGAGACAGTGAGAACTCCCCCTCCCCCAATGCTCTGAGATAGACCAAACTGTTAAGAGGAGATTCCTTCCATTTGGAATCCTGATGTATTTCTACACCAAGTGTTATAACATACGTGTATGTAATAACACTAATGGGCCCTCCCCATTGTCTTGCAGGTGGTGGGATGGAAGTTCAGGTGTCAGTTCTACTCCAGGGCACGTGGTAATGCTGACGGAGAGTCTGGACTTGAATCCAGATCTTCGGCCTCCACTGTAACCTGCCTTCTGGGGAACTAGTCAGGGGCTGGTTTTATGTGAATCCTCTGCGCATGTTGACAGATAGGCTTTGAGGTAGTTGTGGGCACCTTCCAGGGTCACCATTAAAAAGGGCGTATTCAGGCAAAGACAGAATCATGCAGCTCTTCAGTTTTGGTTTAGAAAATCTGAAACTTGTGGCGGGGATATAGAGAAGAAGGGAGTAGAGTGACTCACCTTTTCTTCTCTCTCTTCTTTCTTCCAGAGGGAGAAGGGATTAGGAGGCCTCCTGCAAGAGTCCCTTTCTTGTGATAAAACCAGCCCTTTCCCCTCCCCCAGGGCGATTATGGAGCCTCTGCCTGGAACCCTCCTCACCAGCCTGGAGGAGACACCGTTCCACAAACAATGGGAGGAAGGAAAGGAAAGCAATGCATTTGCCAATGGTGCCGATGACTTCCTCAATGCAGGACTCAGGGCTTGTACTGAGAAAGTCCCTACTTGGAGGTCCCCCTGGTAGGATGCGCATATAGGCTCTGCTTTCACTCTCCTCATCCTATTGTGCAGGAAAGAACATTTAAGGCTGTAGGGACCGGGCCCCTCTGATTGTGAGTTCATGTGGCAATTTGACAATGCAGGGAACCTTATCCTAGGGAGCTCTGCTGTCTCTCTGGATAGCACGGGGTCAGGCAACAGCAATTATCCAAACCACAGCTCTGCACCAAGAGGCAAACCACAGGAAAAAGAAATCTTAACGCAGAGAAAATTGAGGTCCCCCAAAGCATGCATTACTGTTTTTCCTCAGAGGAGAGCCTTTTATTTCATGTTTTAAAGACTGGTCCAATATGTGTAATCCTTCTGGTTCCCTACCCCACATAAGTGGGCCATTAGAAAAAAATAGGAGAGGCCTACAGAAAAGGAATGGATAGTCGGCATGGAGATGGGAGGAACTGGGAACAGGGGAAGCATTGCTTAAACACCTCTGGAGCCCCTGCCGACCCTTGCCTTAGGTGCTTAGTTTCCAACTAGAGTGCAGAAGGGCCATATCTCAGCAGGCCTGGAACATATGAATCCAGCACAGTATGTACTGGCTGCTGATGAGATGACTGGGCATACTCAGAAGAGTGACAACCAGGGTGATGCTATTAAACTGAAGAGTACTTAGTTTAAGAAGATGAGACAATGTGATACAAACCGATTTCCATTATTTCTTTATTCATCTTTTGGAGAGGCAGCACGGTTGAGACAGATATATGAGCGATTGCTAGATTGATTATTGATTGAATAAATGGTCTGCTCTAGCAGCAGGAGCACCAGATAACCAAGTTTTAAGTGTATTGGTACAAGTACAGGTTGGGAAGTGTGCAGGTTGCTGGGAACAGGTCAATGAGAAGACATGGACCTTGTCTGCAGGGAGTTTGCATTTTCTTGGAGGTGAGAACTGGGTGGTCAGCCTGGAGGTGAGGGGAGAACCCAGGCAGGGGAGCACAGAGCCAGGAGGCAGCATGTTACTCTGACCCTGCCACTTGCCTTCTCCAAGGAGTGCTGGTTGGGTCTCTCTCCTTCCTAATTCTCACTTGGCTCACTGGTGAAGTGAAGACATGGTGGAAACTGCCTTCGCATACAGCTTGGCATATCCTGAGAGCTGTCATTCTTTTTTATTTTGCTTCACTTCCCACATCTGCCCCGGGGGGAATTCCCGGATAGCTTTGAACCCTACCTTGAAGTCACTGTAGTAGGTGCAAAGGAGGTGACACCCGTTGAGAATAATTCCACTTGGCTGTTGATAGAAAGTTCACTCCAAGTGAATCTGTTTATGTGGAATGCCATATTGCCTGATGATGGTGGCAAAATGCAACTTGACTTCATAATACTTTGATTTTTGGACCAAGATCACCATGAATGATGCCAAGTGGAAACGCATCTCAGTTGGAGTGTAGCTTCTTGATTGAAAGTCAGTGCTGTGGCAGAAATGCTGTTTAGTTAAATCATGGATGAAAATCATTCCTTGAGTCATCCCCAAAAGCTGTTCCTAAAGTGGAATTTCTCTCCCTCATTATGAAGGAACATGAACCATCCCTTAGTAAGCCCTTTCAGCTAGTTATTCTTCTGAGGTTGAAAAAGGTACCATCTGTGGTTGGGCATCAGATAAAGTGTTATATTTAGGGGCTGCACGGAACGGAAACTCCATATCCTTCACCGCCAGATCACTATGAGGACGGTGAGAGATGGCGCACGGGAATGGGGACATAGCGATGCGCAGCCGATTTGGGTCTCGCAGCTCAGGCTCAGTGCAGGAGCAGTAAGTGTGGGCGGGAGAGTAGGCGCTATTTAAATTATTTTCTTTCACTTCTCTCCCCCCTTCAGCAGCTATAGTTTAATTTATCCAAGTAATGTGCTTATATGATGGGACCCAACTTGGGCTTTCTGTTTTTGCTATGGCTGGGGATCTGATTTTAAATGCAACTATACCATCGCTGAGAGTTTTAGATATTACTCTGTGTAGAAATTTCTTCATGTCGCCTTCCTTTTTTTAATCCCCTGGCAATTTACCAACAGCAGCAAGTATCATTCATTATTATTGTTTGGAGGGACAGACTACTTTATACAATTAGAAGTGCTTTTGACATTTCAGCTGTAGAGGAAAATTAGATAATTTAGTGTTGCGTGATTCTGGGCTGAATGTCGCATGGTCATTCTCACTGCCAGAGAAATGTATTATTATCTGCTTTCTGAGGGGGAGAGGGACTTGGTTTTCCTGGGATTGCATGATTATTGGCTCACTAGAACTTCAGACAAGTCAAAAGAAGGATTAGAGACCATCTAGTTCACCCTCCTTTCACTGCAGCGAACCTTCTGCAAGGTTCTGAGCAGATACAAGAACACATGGTTATAATACGTTAACCAACATAATAACCAATATATTAACAATGACCATTGATTGAACAGTGTGAACAATACCAGCAGAGGTGGTAAGAAGTATCAAATTACCAGGTCTTTAGCAGTGTGCTTAGTACTTTTTAGTGTATTGTTGCAACAATGCTAACAGCAACCCTAACGGAGATAGCACTATATCACACCTATTGGCAGGGAAGAAATGCACAGAGAGAGTCAGGACTTGTGATTTAGAATTGTCTAATTCAGAAGCCAGTGCTCTTCTGTTTCGCTTGACTTTTTCCGATCTGTGGTTCTAAATGCATGGTGGTCATAAGACTGCTGGTGCACGAGATTGATTTTGGATGCTTCGCAGATAACTATTTATTTTAATAGCATCTATTTTCATATGGGTTAGGAAAAAACCCCAGAAACCAGTGAGCTTCATGGTTTCTTGAATAGTATTGCATAGAATGTAGCTAAATTCATTTCAGTAAAATAGGCCAATTTAAAGAAAATATTAAATAGGTAAAAATGTGGGTGGTTTGTGGCTGTGGCAAAAAATGATGATGGTGGTACTTGAATGAATGAACTAATTTCAGTGATGCATTTGTCTGTAGATTCCGTCCCATTGTTAATGGGGTTCTCCTGGTCAAAGGTGCTTGCAATGATGGGGTACTCTCCGTCTGCACACTTTGCCCACTAGTTCTGTTTGGTTCTTTTAGAGCCACACGCAGGGGACCTGCATACATCTCTCTCATTTCCTTTGGTGTTTTCTTCTCTGGGTTATCATCCCTAACCATCTCAGCCTTTCCTCATGTGCCTTGGTCATTCTTGCCCCAGTCATTCCTAATGACAGTATTCTAAACTGTGGGCATCCGCATGAGGTCAGATTCTCTCCTGGTGTCTCTGGAAATGCTGCTTCTGTGATGGCGATCTTCTTTAGCAGATGCTCAAGGGCAGTCCAGACTCCTACCAGGGCCCCCCCCCCCGCCCCTTGATGTTTTTCTCATGAACCATTCACCTCAGTATTCTCATCTGTAAAATGGAGCAATAACGTATATGTAACGTGCTTGGCGCAGTGTTGCTATACACAGACCATTGTTGCTACTGTCAAGCCACTTCTCCTTTGCTGCTCGTGGGCCATGTTCTCTGATTCTGTCTCTTCAATATGAACTAGTCAGGGTCGGCCGAGTGGTACATTGGTTAAAAGCTGGCTTGGGATGCCAGCGGCCCCGGTTCGGATCCCACATATGAGGGCCAATGACACTGCCCTCTACAGCTCAGATGGTGAACAACAGTTCCACCTGGAGCTGGGCTGCTGTGAGTCCCCGGCGACAGTATAGGCTGCAACCCCTGCTGCAGTGGGCTGCCATAGGCTACAGTGAGTAGTGTGGCTGGCAGCCGGAGTGAGCTGCCAGTAGCCACTATGAGCAGCCGTCCAGAGGCCAGTGACCGATCTGCCTCACCCGGGAAGAGCGCAATAACGATACCAACATGGGCCAGTGAAGCAATGTCCTCCACAACTAGACCAAAGAATAAAAAGGACAGCAACTTGTCTGTTCCCCTTCCCTGATTCCCCAATGCTGTTCCCCTCCCCCAATTCCCCAATGAAATCTTAAAAAAAAAAAAAAAGTATGAAATAGTCAGCTACACACTTGAAAATTTACAGATTTAGGACTTTTGGTCTCATAATGAAAGGAGCCCTTCCTGATTCCCTTTATCAGTTTTTCCTTTCAATTAAAAAAAAAAAAGGTTGTTTAGCATCTTTTCACTTTCAAGTTCAGTTTCTCTCTTCTCCTTTTTTTCTGGGTGATTAAAGTTATTATTTAAAAAAAAAAATTATGTCCGCGGGATATAAGATAAACAGATATAGCCAAAAGTGTCTAAAAGTTTTTTCTTGTGTTTTTAGTTGACCCATTCACTTTGCAAGTTGTTAGGATATTATAGTTCAGACAGCTTTTTATGTTATATTTTAGAGGGCAAAATTATGGTTACAGCTTATGAAATTCTTTTTAAAACAGAGAGAAAAAAAACTTTCCAAATTTTAAAAACTAAAAAAAGTGTCTAAAGCACTTTAAATTTGAGAACTTCAGGTGTTGTCATGTGTTCTGTGTTCCCAGTTTAGTTTTTGCAGCAGTAATTATTTCAGCCATCTTTAGTGTAATATTAACATGGTGGAACATTGGATTGATTCATGCATTAGTATATTTAGAGCCTTTTACCATGGCAAGAATCATAGATATCATGCCTGAATTTGTAATTGCATGAGACCCAAAGTGATATAGAGTATTTAGAGTCCAGACAACAATGTATGATATAAATGGACATCATTTCGGTGGTGGCAGAGTGTCTACCTATTCTGTGAACTTGAATGAGGTCTATAACTTTTGTTACAACAGAAAGCCTGAGCTTTAGCCTCCTTATTTATCCAATGGGATAATTAGTCTCTTTCTCCTTGTAACTCACAAGCATGCGGGTAAAGGTAGTATGAAAAGAATCAGTTGTTGTACCAGTGCCATTTGGGTGGAACCATGAAGTTCTGTGTTGATGTGATGGCCGTTGGCACTTTGAACATTAGTCTGTGGGTCAGTGGTTCAGTTTTTTGACTTTCTTGTTTGGTGTTCTCTGAAGTGCAGTGTGGCAAAGCTTTTAGGTATTGTTGAGAATATTAAAGCACTTGCTGGAATAATTGATACTTGAGAGTATAGAATTCCACCAAATTAGGGCCAGGAGTCAGTGCTTTCAACATGACAGACTCACCTTGTAGATATTTAATGTAGGTTTTGCACATTAAGCAAGAATAGTAGAGGTACAATTAGGGGAAAAGCCATTGCTATCAGACCCAGGTTTTTTTTTTGTTTTGCAAAAACAGGGGAGCTAGTGAGAGAATATCAGATAAGGCATTAATTTAAGGAGGAGAACATAAAGAATACTTGAGACTCATTGAATCTTCAAGAGTCTCTGGCTTTTGTTTACAACTAGCAGCTATGTTCTAGCCTCTTATGCCTTTTCCAGAGAATTCAAGAAGAATATCGTGATGTATGATCATGTCCCTTACCTGCTCCAAAGCCCTTGGTGGCTGCAACTTCCTGCCACATTTCACCGCGTCATTCCACACCCTCTACCGTGGGTTCTGTTCCAGCCTCACTCCTCTAGACATAGGCCAAGTTCTAGTTCAACCAGTCTGCTTACTGTTTTCCCTCTGAGAGCCAGGTATTGGGCCTTCTGTATAGGATGTTCTCCCTTCCCCGCTATGTCCACTAAAGTCCTGGCCATCAGGTTTCCATCTTGAAGACCTCTTGTTCATGAAGCTTCTCACTGTCTTTCCCTCTTCGCCAACTGGGCACATTTTTTCCCTTCCTGGGACTAACCTGTGGAAGAACATGGTGACTTGACCTGGGTTCAGATTCCCTCTGCTGTGTTTACCTGAGGCATGATATTGAGTGGGCCAGTTCACGTCCTCAGACCCTTAGAACAGCTAACTTCCACGAGACAGTACAGCACCCAACACAGGGCCCGACCTGAGGTTCTCTCCAAGCATTCTGTGTACCTAATGGTTTTTACATTTGTTGTTGTATTAGAGTTGGTGTTTTTGTCTTACCTTGTTTAAATAAGTTATGATCTTAGGGAAGAAGATGCTATCTTTAGTTCCCCAGTAGTCCCTAGCGCAGTGCTTTGTACATGAGTAGGTGTTTTGCTGGTTTTCATGGAATCAGTGTGGTCTGGAGTCATGCAGTTAAGGGATGAAATTTGGGAGCTCTTGTGTTCAAAAGGGCCTTCTTCTCCTTTTCCATCCTTATATTCCTGTCTTCTCCTCATCTTTTAGCTTCCATTTTTTACTTCCTTTATACTGAGAAGCCGCCACGCTCACTTCAAAGAGTTGACTTCAAAGCCCCCTTGACCGAGAATCGCTCGCCACTGAAGCCTGTAGGACTTGGTGTCAATGAAAGACCTTGTGTCAATTGCATTTAAGAGTTTTTCAGGACTTCTATTTTTGTAATCCCTTTAAAGGGGAAGGGGGAGGGTTACAGAAACATCTGCTCCTTTAAAAAAATCAAACACAAGCCAATGTACTTGCAAAAAAAGTTAAGATATCTTCAAAAAAATGAAAGTGATTTACAGTTGGTGGAAAAGAATGACATTTTTCCTTAAAAAATTACATTTTCTGTTTTGTCCTAGTTACAGAGGTTTAGGACAGCAGTATAGCCTTAACTTATGTGCAATGTTTTCCAAGATGGCCAAGCTACAGAAGGCCAAGATGGGTTGCAGGCTACAGGGCGGAAAACAGGGCTTGGGCCTAGTGAGACCTCGCCCTCAGCTTTCCTTGGAGCTGTGGCTGTAGGCTGAAGGAGAAGAGAGGGAGATTAAAGACCAGTGATCTCCCACCATGGACCCTTTGTGTGTTGGCTTTTTGAGGCTTGGAGTGACTGACTCTTCCAAGAATGAGAAGTGGAACCCTCCTAGTTTCTGAGGTAGAGTCCCAACATATATTTACTGAAGACCTACTGTGTGTTTCAGCACCAGGCCAAACCTCCCCAGCAGCCTTACTGAGCACGCTGCTGAGCCAAGATGCTCTTCATCGTCTGACTTTTGCTACCTGCCCAGTCATACACCCCCTGCTGCACCCCATCCCTCTGAAGAACTGTTTCTAGCCTGGAATGCCTCTTTCTCCTGCTCCAAAATCCTTCCCCCTTATTGACTTGGTGACTCCTTATTCACCTGGTTCAAGGGTTAAATCCTTTATGAAGCCTTCTTCCAGTTTTTCCTCAACCGGTTACTTCATTCTCCAATATGACCTCGTTGGCATCAATAAGAATGTTTATATATCATTCTATGTAATTATCTATTTACACTTGTATCCCTGCAAATTATAAGCCCTTTGAGGGCCGAGTGACATAAACAAGTGCTACAGGAATTGAGGCTAAATTGAGATTAGGCGATCAGGAAAGAGATCTGAGTCCAATCTGTAAAGATGGATGTAATTTATTTGCAAAATTGAAGAGGATGGTTTTAGGCAGGTCAGGCTATTAGGAGACATGGGTGGAAAGGTGTCTTGGAGCCCGAATGCAACAGGCCTCAAATGCCAGCCAAGATGTTTGGCCGTTTTTAGAAAGGGAATGAGATGATTAAAGTGGAATTTGGGGGAAGATCTGCCTCGGTAGGAGTGAGCAGGATGGATTTAAGGGGTAGTAAGAAGTGCCATCCTGAAGGAGGACACTGGTGATGGGGATGAGGTAACATAGTAGACCAGGGGTCACCAAACTGCCATTTGTTTCTGCACTGCTAGAGAACTAAGAAAATATGTGGGGACATGTCAAAATTATATGAAATTCAAATGTCAGTAAGTAAATTCAGATGTCCATAAGTACAGTTGTGCTGGCACACAGCCATGCTTGTTCATTTCTGTATGGTGTGTGGCTGCTTTCACACCAGCGTGTCAGCCTCGAGTAGCTGCAGCGGAGACCGTGTGGCCTGCAGAGACGAAAATAGTTACCATTCGGCCCTTTACAGAATAAGTTTGCCGACCCCTGGCATAGACCAACCAGGGTGAGTGAGAGTATGAATGTCCAGGAAGGGACGGGTGGGATCAAGGGACATTTTTGAGGATGATGCAACCTAGGAGAGTTTTTGTGAGGAGTTGTTTTTCCCTTCTTCTTTGTGACCCTGTGTCTTAGTGGCGGTGCTCCACGTGTGGGCACCTTTGGCCAGGGATTGTGGAAGGGTAAAGGATTGTGATTTCAGGATGGGGGACCTGGGCTAGCCTTAGAATAAAGCCAGACCAGGTGGGTGGCTCCAAGTCCAACATGGGTTCCTCGGGCCCAGGCCAAGGACAGTTTGCCGGCTTCTGAGGAGGTGGGACAAGATGAGAGTGAAGCTGAGAGGCCCCACCTGACTGACAGACGGCCTTGGGGGTAACTGTGTTTTGCAGAGGGCAGGCGGAGAGGTGGAGGGGCCATCGGAGGCTGCTTTCTACCCAGCTGCAGCTTCTCAAGGGTGTGTTACTGTGTTACCTGGGCAGTTGGGGCTCTTTGTTTCTGGGGATGTGAGAGGAAGCTGATGACTCCCTTTCGCCCTGTGTGAGGAGAAGACTGGGAGGTCAGTTCCTACTGTCCCGTGCCTGCTGAGGGTGGGGCATCGCCCACAGAGCGCTTTGAGTATGAAAAAAATACAAAGACGAAGTGTGGGGTGAAAAGGGAGATCCAAGAGGAAAACAGAATATCCCGAGGCGTGTCCCCAGCCAGGGCAAAAGCATGACTCTCCCCAGCCTTAGGGGCTTCGAGTGGCCATCTCAGATGCTGAGAGTCAGACAGAGCATAGAGCATGCCTCTCAGTCCAGGCCAGATTCCAGGGATGTAAAGCCTCTTAACACTTTTAGAAAAATGCAGTCATATTGCTAGGAGAGATTTTACAGAGAGTCTGGTCTAAACCTCTCATTTTGTAGCTGAGAAGCCAGAGGCCCGAGATGGATGGATTTATCAAAGCTGGTTAGTGATGGAGCTTCGATTTAATCTCAGGCCTTTAATTATTCTTTTTTTTTTTTTTTTTTTTTTTCTTTTGAGGGTAGTGTCACTGGCCCTCATATGTGGGACCCGAACCGGGGCCGCTGGCATCCCAAGCCAGCGCTTAACCACTGCACCACTCGGCCGGCCCTCAGGCCTTTAATTATTATTGCTCAACAATTTGTAAGTCTTTTTGACGGTGTGCCATGTGCCAAGTGCTTTACATGCTGGCTTAATCTTCACTCCAACCTTTGGAAGTAGTTCTTTTCCCTGTTTTACAGACAAGGAAAGTAGGGAATAGAAAGGCTAACTTGCTCACGTTCCAGTAATTAGAAATGGCGATCAGACACCAGTAGCCTCACTCCAGAGCCTGTGTTCTTAACGCGTAGGTGCACACCAGCCTGCAGGAGCGGCTTCCTAGCTCTTGTACCCACAGTGTTCAGTCCGTCCTCTAGTTCTTTTTCTTCAAGAAGTCAGGAGGATACAGGGTTAGGTGAGGACAGTTGGACGCCATCTTGGTTTTGGCCAAGCAAGAAGGAATGCTAAACAAAGGCCAGGGAAAGTGGGGAGTCTTTGTTCCGTAGCACTCCCCGCCCCACCCTCTTGGCCTCAGCTCTGATGCCCCTGGCAGAGTTGATGTCTCCTACCTTTGAGCTTCTGTGGCACCTCATGCTTTGTCTTTAGCAAGTTATCCTATAGTGTGTCTCCCTCAGATGCTCAGGCTAAGAGCATGTGTCATTTATCTTTGTATTCCCACTTCATGAGCACAGAGCTTGGCATCTGGGGGACTTGGCACACGTTGAGTGAATGAATGAATCAGATTGTCAGTGGTTCTCAAACTCTGTTTTGCAAAGGAATCACTTGAGGAGCTTGTTAAAGATTCAGGCTCCTGAGTTCCACCGCGGGAGATTACTCTCGGTTTCAGATGGAACCCTAGAATCTGTACTTCCTGGAAGCACCCAGGTGTTCCTGATGTGGCCGTCTGCAAGCCACGCTTGGAGCCGCTCTGGCACAGGTGCCGAACCTTCTGGAACACAGACAGGAACCAAACATTAAAAATAGCACTCCATTCATTTGCTTGTGCTGAGACGCCAAGTGCCTCCTCCCGCCGGTGACAGGTCCGGATGTGGGCCAGTTCTCAGCCTAGGGAAAATGAACAGTGTCTTCTCCGTGGTGCCCAGAACAGTCTGAGTCAGTGGAATGTGCCAGCTAGTCAGGCTGAAGGGAACTTCGGCTTCTTTTTTAAAGCTTGGTGGGCACTGTGTTGGCAAGGTGACCTGGGAGGTGAGGAAGCACGACGTGGGGTTTGAGGTTGGCCCACGTCACGGGGTTGGCTGTACCGCTGAGGGCCGTTGCTGTATATGCCCCTTTCCTCTTGAAATAGTCACTTCCCCGCTGGCTTGTGTGTTGGTTGGCCGCCATGAATGCGTGGCTGGTGTTCAAGGGGCCTCCTGGGATGATAAAAAGAGAGAATTGGGCCAGGCTGTGGCCAGGGCTTCTTGGGAAGACAGGAGAGGTGGCTTTTCCCCCATCACACCCCTGGCTCATTGTAAGATAACGGAGGGAGTGGCTTCAGGGCCCTGGGCTTGCTTTTCGGTCTGTAAAATGGGTGGGGTGAAGGGGAATAAAGCTTATTTCTTCTCCTGAAAGGGATGTTCTGTGGCCAAGACTGAACACAGGGCTCTGTTGTTGGGCTGGTGCTATTGATGAAGGCTCAGGAAGCTCACATTTTGGAGTTAACTCTTGGGGTATGTGGAGTGAGTAGGGCCACGTCTCTTACTGCCGGGCTAATGACAGACAGTCCACTAGAGCCTCAGCTCTGGGAGGGCCGGGCTTTGGTCTTTCTGCTTCACCTCTGTATCCTCACTGCTCAGAGCTGGGCCTGGCACACAGTAGGTCTCCATAAATATTTCGAGAGCCAATAGCGCCAAACACTGGTCTTACAAAGTATTGGACCCCATCTCTCTTCGTTGTCTTCACAAGTTCGACTTGCTGTTTGAGAAGGGAGATTAAGCCAGGACATTTTGAAGGAAGAAACTAAGCTTATAACTTGGTTTTGAATGTTTCATCCCTTTCCTCTTCCTGACATGAAGAAATATCAGGTCAAGGAATTGGTAAAAATCTGTATGGTGGAATGAACTGTGCAAGAGTCAGAGGATTTGCGTTCAAGTTCTCAGTTCATTACTTCATGGGTGTACCACTTACTATTCGTTCCCAGGCTCAGTTTCTTCACTGTAAAAGAGATGACTAATATCCACCCCTGGCTACCTCTCCAGGAACTGTGTGAGGCTCACGCAAGACAGTGTGTGTGAATGTGCTGTGCATGCAAGCATTTGCAGAAGTGATCATGTGAGTAAGCAGGGAGCGTGTAGTCAGCCGATTCAAGGGGCGGGAGCCTGTCAGTGAGGTGACTTCTGAGGTTGACCCCTCCTGGAGCCATTGGAAAGGAATCCGGCTTCAGCGGTGAGCAAGTGGCGAGCTCTCAACTCTTCTAGGGCAGGTCACCTCCCGTGTCCCCCCTCCCCCGCCCCTACCCCCGGTGTCCTCAAGTATTTTGGATTTTTAAAGAAAATACCCCATATTTTATTGTGAAAGCCTTCAATTAGCAAATCCCAGGCTGGCTGAATTAGGCTTCCCAGGCAAACCACATGCCCGTGTGCAGATGTCTGATGCAGGCTCCATTTTCACTAGCACTTACCACCACCTGGCATTAGAGTATTCATTCACCTGTTTATTTGTGTGTGGTCTGCCTTCCTCATGAGAATTTGAGCAGCATGAGGGCAGAGCTTTGTTCTGTTCATTGAGGAATGCTTTGCACCTGAAACAGCTGCTGGCACATAGTGGGTACCCAGGAAATATTTGTGGAATGAATGAATGAATGAGTACTCATATTCAGTGGGGGTGAACTTCTTTGACTTTTGTCTAGACCGGTGGCTCTCCAAGAGTAGTCCTGGGGCCTCTGAAGGTTTCTGAATCCCTTTCACAGGGTCTGTGAGGTCAAAACAGTTTTCATAATAATGTCAAGCTGTTATTTTCACTCTCATTCTCTCATGAGTGCAAATCTTAGTGAACCAGGTTACCAGCGCATGATGGCACAAAGCCATGTAGGTTAAAAAAAGGCATTCAAATTGCAACAGATGCAAAGACCAATGGATTGTCATGTAACAAATATGAAAAATCACTGACATTGTTTCAAATTTCACATTGCAACCAACTTTCAAAAAATTGCCTGCCACTTGTCCCGTTTTCACATAGTATCAAAGAAAAAATACACATAATTACTGAAAAGGCTATGAAAACACCCCCTTCCCCAACTACATGCTTGTCTGAGGCCGGGATTCCTTCATGTACTTCAGCCCCCCCAAACCATCTTGTAATAGAATGAATGCAGAAGCACAAAGGAGAATCCAGCATTCTCTTCTTCAGCCAGGCACTAATGAGACTTGCAAAAATCTACAATAATGCCACTCCTTTCATGATTATTTTTTTGTATTGAAAAATGTTATCATTTCCTTTAAAGATGGTCTTTGTTAGCAGGTAATAGATTTATTATAAACAAAAGCTCTTTGGGGTCCTCAGTCATTTTGAAGATCATAAAGGGCTCCTGAGACCAAACAGTTTAAGAGGCACTGGTCTAGATGGAGCTGCACTGATCCTGTAGATGATACAGCAGTCTCATCTAGGAGGAGGATTAGTGTTGATTGAGCATCTGTCAGGAGGTGCCTGTCTGAATGATATGCCCCTCATGGCTTTGGGCAAGTTGCTGTCTTTCAGGCCTTGCTTTTCTCATCTGTTAAAAGTTGGGCCTGGGGGCTGGGGGTGGGTGGTAAGATAATGTGTTGGATCTCCTCTGGCTCTGATATTTTCATATTTGATTCTTGGAACCTTCTCTGCGTGTTTGCTCTGTTTGCCCTTCTGAAAGAGATCAGTGAGAATTGAAACAGTGAGAGGAGGTTTCAGGGAAAACATGAGGCTTAAAGCTGAACAAGGTTTGCCTGTGAGGCATGGAGGAATTCAGAAGTAGTGATTATGGATGGTATCTTGCAGATAGATGGCCGAAGGCCTGAGGGTCCCGGAGATCTAAGGCAAGGACGCTGGTAGAGTTGCAAGTGCATTGATTCTGGGTCCTAGACTGTTTCCAAGCTGTAGCGTGGAACTTTTCTTCCTCACTCTAGTCCATGATGACAGCAGTGACCTCACATGGGGCTTTTCCTGGGATTTATTGCGCAACAGAGGTCAATAGCTTGGGGCCACCTGTCCTTCCCGACTGACCAGCTAGTCTGCAGGAAGATACCGTATGTGTGTATTTACTTTAATTGTTCCTCTATAACTTCCTGCTGCTCTTCACAGGGTGGCTGTGAGCACTGATTTTGCATCAGTTATCCCTGTGTTCAAATTCTGCCTCTACCACTTATGAGCTGCTCTTTGTGAAATTGAGGTACCTACCCAAGGAGTTAACACAAGGATTTAATGAGATGATTTGGTTTAGGAGAGATTTTGGCTGCAGAGCAAAGGAAACCCTCTTCTTTTTGCCTCCTTTTCCCCCATTAATAAACCAGTTTCTTAGGACGTGACATCAGTCAGAAGAACTTTAGTTTAGCACGGTCCCTGCCTTCACTACTTGTCATTCAAAGTAATATCACCTGTTATTTGTGTTGATTTCTCAGCCCTCTCTTGGTGGTCATTCTCTTCGACTCTTGAATGATTGCAAAGATCTCATTTGAGCCTACCTGTCCCCAGTCCCAGGCCCAGGACCTAGGCGGGTGAGATAAAAGGGCTTGCCCAGGCTCCAATGCTGTGCACACAGCTTGGGTGCTCTTCCATTTCTTGAGGGGACCTGCCTCCCTCTTAGAGACTCAGGATGATTGACAAGCACCTTCTTTCGTCTTTGGGGCACTGAGAGGCAGCTTTTGAACAGAGATACCGCAGAGTAGCAAGCATGCAGAAATTCTCATGATGTACAGTCAGATTTAAACACCAAAGAACATCCCATGCTCCCTCTTGAAGCCTTGTAATAACGGACATAAATTATCTGTGGGAATGGAATGGCCCTCGCCTCAGCTGAGCTCTACCGTGCTCTCCTCGGGACACTTTAGTAACTCCGTATGTTCACAGATGAAGGAAGCATGGTAACTTGGCGAATGGCCCTGAACGCTCCTGGCCTGCTGCCACAGGCTTGTCCTAGAGACCCGGGTAAAGTGATGGTTGCAAAATGGCCACCTTCGCTCTTGGGTCCTCCCCAGGTGGCGGCCATTCTAGACCGCCCTGAGGTCTTCTCTCGTTTGGGTGCTGTCTTCTGAAGTCTCTGTGTCCTGCAGGATGGATGAATTTCAATGCCCGTGATTGGCCCATCTGTGCACAAAGGCAGGAGCCACATGTGGCCTCTGTGCTAAGGCTTGTTGTGCTTGGCTTGGGGCGACCTTAGCAAATGCAGTTTCCATCCCGGTGTGTCATATTAAGGAAATTTATGTTGCATGGGCTTCAGCCAAGCCAGCCAACATGCTTTGCTTTAGTAACTCTGCGAAGAGTGTATCATCTGTTATTTATTCAGGTAACACACAGCCTCTCTTAATTTTGGGATGCTCCACTTGTCATCCCTCGTCAGTGGGTTGTGTCTCCAGGAGGGCTGTCTGCTGTGCCTGAGAACTGCTTTGAATAATTTTATTTCAGTTGTTATTCATTCTCAAATGTGTGTTACATGGAATTCAACAAAACCCCATGTCTTAATTGTAGAAGAAAGCCATGCTCCATGTGGAAATTATGGCAAGTACAGAAACAAATTTTAAAAAACCTTGCCTATAACTTAGTACCCGAGGCGACCACTCTGCATGATTTGGTGCATGTCTTTTCAGTATTTCTAACAATGTGTTAAGATAATTTAGTTGACGTCATACGGTATATATAGAAATTGTTAAATGGAGATGATGCATTTAATTCAAAGGGCTGTTGTGATGGTTTACTGAGATAACAAATGTCAAACACTTAGCACAGTGCTGGAACCTAGTGCTAAAATTCATGAAATGAATTTTTACGGAGCAAATAGAGCAGAGGTTGGCTCCAGGCCTGGCTTTGTCACATCCTAGCTGTCGGGCGTTATACCAGCCACTGGCCTGCAGTGCCTTGCTTTCATTTCCCCATCTGTAAAATGGGGCTAATTATCGTATACCCCAGACATCACAGAGAATACCCTTGGAACAGGGCTGCCTTATAGCCAGCTCACAATCAATATTGGCTGTTACTATTTAAGAGAAATGTGGGAAAACACATTTTTGGTTTGCCTTTTTTTTTTTTTTTTGAGGGCAGTGTCACTGGCCCTCATATGTGGGACGAACTGGGGCTGCTGGCTTCCCAAGCCAGCGCTTAACCACCGCGCCACTTAGTGGCCCGGAAAACACATTTTTAAGCGAAGCAGGTGGGCAGTCCCTCCCCACGCCTCCCAGTCTTAGCGGGTCAAGGGAACTCTCTTTAATTTACAGTCTGTTGAGTGGCCCAGTGTCAGCCGGGAGCAGCCCTTGAGGGCAGACACAGCATGTCACTGTCCTTGTACCCCAAGCCCGCAGCTCCTGCCACCTGGCCCATCTTTAGCTAATGAATGAAGGCTGAGCCCCAGGTGGTTTGCACCTTCCCCTTGTTCCTGACTCCCTCTTTTCTCCTCGTCCACTTCAGGGAGTGAGTTAAGGTGGGCTCTCCTTCCGACCTCTGCCCCACCTCTGCTGCCCTTCCTGAAGCTTCTGGAACCTAATCAGAGACTGACTGGCTGGCTTTCACTTCTGCCTCCTCCTCTCAAGTCACCCATAAGGAGAAGACTTGGTTGTTGTGTCCCTGACCAGAGCTGAGCACAGCGGCCTTCCCCACAGTTGGTCTGTACCACCAGGGTGGCCTGGTGTGCCTCCACGGTCCCCATAGCCATGAGTGGGTGCACGCTGACCCCCACCCCACCTCGGCCTTGCAGGTGCCTCTCTGAGCACTGCAGTGCTGCCCTTATTTCTTACCCAGCACACCTGAAAAGAGCGTGGGCTCCATATGGCTGTGGTTGGGCAGCCCAGCTTTCCCTATTGGGGTTCTTTGGGTGCCCACACCCTGGAGCTGTCAGTCCTGCTGCCTCGACTCTGTGTGGCTGTGGGCATGTGGCGGTGCTTTACGTGTAGAGTCATTCAGGCCCAGCCTTTAACCTGCTGATGTGTCCCGCTCAGGACATCTAGCATTTTAGGAAACACGCCTAGTGCCCCCACTCAAGAGGATGAGTATCTGGGGGTGGCATGAGGTGCTGCCACACCGAAGGCCCTCGATCAGACCATGTTCCAAAGATGAAGGCATTTACCTGTTTGCCTCAGAGCATGTCTTCAATGAAGACAACTCCTCCATGAAATGTGGGACTACGTGGCCCTTACTGACCTGTCCTGCCTAGAGGAGGAAGCGGGCTGGAGAAAACAGCCCCACTGGGTATACGATAGTTGTGTGGTCTTGAGTGATGCCTGTGTTTTGACCTCAATTTCCCAATTGGTGAATCAGAGATAAGAGCATCCCTTTTCTTATAGGGATTACTTCTGTGAGGATTACTTACAATGTTGGAAAGATTCCTGGCATATAGAAGAGCTCAGTCAATGGCTGCTGTTGCCATAATATCATTATTGTTATTATCATAAATTTGCATTTTTGTATTACTTCCTCATAAGGAGTTAAGTATGTGTATTTAAAAAGTTAGGCTACCAAATAAAACTCCTTAAAACTTGAGGGCAGGATGGGCCTTGTTTCATTAGCAGTATTTGGAGATGAGAGGAAAAGTCACCGACCCAGCTGTTATCACAACTGCTCTCTTTGTAAAGACAGGTCTCGACTGGCCTCTTCTAAGTGAAAAACATATAGTTGTTCATGTGACTTTCTTTTCCTTTTCTACTCCACATTTGACCTTTTGTCCCATCACATGATTGAAACATTTCTCAGAGACACTTGCTCCCTTAGGATTGGTGTCAAGTCAATGCGAAGTGAGCCAACCAGATGAAGTCAGCTCCAAGAGTCCTGCTCTCTGCTTAGGTTGTTATTACAGTCACAGGATGATATCCCGTCCCCAAACCACAGGAAAGCTTGAAGCTTGTCTTCTGGGGTCGAGGGTGGGCAGAAGTTGCTGGGGGTCGGAGTAAACCTGAAGCATTGCTGGTCTGTGGGGTAGCGTTAAATCTCCCCTATGCAGTGTACATTGTTATTTATGATTCCCCTGGGTGCTGTGCAGAAATGCAGGCATTTCTAACGCTGCTCTGGGATGGAGAGGTAGTTGCCAAACTGAAAAGGTGGCCCCTTACTCCTGAAAAACTCTCCTAAGCAGGTACTTTTGCAGAGAGGAAAATTTTGTAAACGTCATTTTCGAAGAGTACAGACTGCAGAGGGCTAGTATATGCCATCTCATTGGATCTTTAAACAGTCCTGTGAGTTAGAAGGCAGGGGTGACAAATCTCATTTTATGAATAAAAGTACAGATGCCCAATCAAGGTGAGGCGTCTTGAGTCTAGGGATGGGACAGGTAGTTATACTCAGGACCCGAGTACTGGTCTCTAGACCCACAGAAATAGTTTCCCCTTAGATCCCCTTGCCCCTTGGGAGGGTGGCCTCTGCTATGGTCTCTTACCCACAGCTGCCTGCACCGTCCCACTGCCACCTCATTAGATGACCAACTGCCTGCTCTAACCAACCAGCCCATCGACCAAATGGCCCATCAACCAACCTGCCAGCCAGCTCCTGACTTCTTAATCCTTTTCCTCTCTCTCTTCTCACTTCCCTTTCCTCTCTCCCTTCTCTCTCACTTCCCTTTCTTCTCCCTGTCCCCCACCCCCTCTTTTTCCTTCAAGGCCAGTGGTTGTCCTCAGTACCTCCCCACCCCTACCATGCACACAGGCTATAAACCCTCCCTTTTTCCTCCTAGTTAAGACCAGTTGAACCGCCAGCGATGGCTGTCTGGAGAGAGCTCTGGATTCACCTGGCTTCCTCAAGATGCCAACCATTTGTACGCTTATTAGTAGTAACAGATTAGGGGGAGTATTTCTCACACCAGCACCCTACCGTTCTGTGGCCATCTTGTCAGCTAAGAGCCACTTTTCTAGAAGCAGGTGATTAGCTGATAATCAGATAAAGCAATTGGTTCTACAGTGTCCATGGGTGTCCATGGACTAACTTATGATCATCTACATTAAACCACAGAGCACACGACTGAGGCCTTCGCGGACTTCACATTGTGCATCCAGCCAGCATTTAGTGGGCTCCTACTATGTGCGAGGCGCTCAGCGGGGAACTGATATTGAGTTGGGGAGATGAGACAAACACCAGATACCCACAGGCTGTGTGGAGTGAGGCTGTGAGCACAGTGGGTGGAGCACTGGCCGGGAGTGAGGAGGTCTGGGTTTGTCATCTGGTTCTTGCCTCCCACCTGGCAGTGCCACCTTGGGCAAGTCAGCTGACTTCTCCAGTTCTTCATCTGTAGAATCGAAGCAGTATCTAGTCTCTAGCAATCACCTGATAAATGTTGGCTGCTGTCATAGTCATGGGTGACGATAATGCTAGATCGATAATAGTGGATCATGTCAGTGTTTAAACATTCTAATCGTGTAATTTTCAATAATCTGAAAGAATATAGCTGAGTTACACGTACATTAATGAAGTGAACACCTGTCAGTCTACCACTCACTTATTTCATTGACCTGCGTTCCTTTTTAGCCTGTCACTTGCCTGCTTCTCATCAGATTACCACTGTCCTGAATGATGTTTATCACTTGTCAACATTAAAAATTTCTCAAAATATATTTGTGCATATACCTAAGCAATATAGATTTTTTTGGTTTTGTTTATTAAGGAGGTAGCTCACACAGTTTTCTATGACTTGCTTTTTTTTACTCAGTATTGTCTTTCAAATATCCATCCATATTGTATGTTGCTGCAGTGAATTCAGTTTTACGGGTATAAACTGTTAACCAGTGTGTTATTCTGCAGTTTGTTTATCCATTCCCCTGAACGATGGGTATTTGGCTTTGCCCACTTTTTTTGGTTATTGCACATGGTTTGCTGTGAACGTTCTGTTCATGTGCCCTGGTCATGTGCACTGAGGATTTCTGTGGGGCTTATTCCGCGTCTTAAAGAATGCTGCCTTTATTATAAGTGGAATCACTGTGATGAAGTTGAACTTCACAGAACTGCCAAATTGTTTCCAGAGTGATTGTGTCAAATTTCTCTTCCCATCGGCACTGAGAGTGCCTGTTGATCCATGGCTGCCCCATCACTGGATGTTATCAGAGTTCTTAATTTTGGCAAATTCAGTGGATGTAAAATGATATATTTTTGTGGTGTTCATTTAACCAGCTATTTATATCTTTATTGGTCACTTGTATTTCTTCTGTGAAATGTTGTTCAAGCCTTTCAGTCATTTTTTTTTCCTGTTGGGTTATTTGCTTTATCCTATTGATTTATTGAAGCTCTTTATATATTCCGAGGCTTAATTCTCTGTTAGTGATCTGCACTGCATCTCCTCTCAGCTTGTGGCTCGTCTTCACTTTCTTTAAGATATCTTTTAAGGAACTGTAAGCTCCATACACAGCTCACGTATCTTTTCTTATTTTTGACGAGGTCACGTTTATCAGTCACTTTTTTTTTATGGTTATGCTTTTAGGTTTTAAGAACTATTTCCTTGTCTTGAAATTATAAAGATCTTCTCCTCTATTTTATTCTAAAAGGTTCATGGTTTTGCCTTTCATAGTTATGTCTTTAATCTGTTGAGAAGTGATTTTGGTATGGTGTGATGGCAGAGGTCTAGTTTCACATTTCTCCATGTGGATACCAAATTTTTAAGCCCCGTTCGATGAGTTCTTCCTTCTTGCGAATGCTCTTCAATGCCACATTAGCCATATTCAAGCTTCTGGAGGTAGATGGGTTTCTCTCTGTGTTCTTTATTCTGTTTCATTGGTCAATTTGTGCCAGCACCACACTGTGTTAATTATTATTAACAGTATAATAAGTCTTAATAAGTGGTGGAAGAAATCCCTCCATCTCATTCTTCACGAGGAGGTCTCAGCACTTCTTGTCTGTCTGCACTTCCATTTTAAGTTTTTGGATCAACTTTCTGAAAAAACACCCACCTCTTTTGTATTTTGGTGGGGATTGCATTGAATCGATAACTGAGCCGATGAGAATTGATACCTTTCAACGTTTGAGTCTTCTAGTCCAGGAACATGGTGTATCTCTCCTCTTAAGTCTTTTTATAAAGTTTGGTAATTAATCTCCATACAAGTTTACATGTCTTTTATTAGATGCATAGGTTTTTGTTGTTATTGTAAATGATAACCAAAAAATTACCTCTTTTGTTTATAGCTGGTACATGGAAACACACTTAATTTAGTAACTGTGCTAAATTAAATTCTCTGATTATTTCTTATAATGTGTCTGGAGATTTGAATTGTTTTCTATACAGCAATTCTGTTATCTCATTTTATGTAAGCAACAAGAGTTTATTTCCTCCTTTCTAATTCTTATCTATTTATTTCCTTTCCTTTTCTTGTCTGTTATATAAACAGAAGTGGTGACAGTGAGCGTCCTGTCTTGGTCTTGAACATGGATCCTTCTCCCTCGCTACCCCCTCTTCATTGGCATACAGTTGACAGTGTCTTGGTTTTGATTTTAAAGGGACTCTTCCTCAGTTCCCCTGGGTTCAGAATGATGACTGCTGTAATTGTTTGGTAGATTATTGAGTTAAGGAATTCCTTTCTAGACTGAATTTGCTAAGAGTTTTTTGCGTATGAGTGTTGACTGTTATTAAATGCGGCCTCTACTGAGATGACTTTGTGGTTTTTTTCTTTAATCTGATACTGTAATGAACGACATATTTTCTATTTCTAAGCCATCCTCGCATGCCTGGAATAAATCAACTTTGTCATGATACTATTGTTTTTATATGTTGCTGCATTCATCTTTCCTAATATTTTGTTTGGGATTTTCACATACATATAATCATGTATAAGGTTGGCCTGTAATTTTCCTTTTTCATTATGCCCTTGTCTGTCTTAGTATCAAGACTATATTGGCTTCATAGAGTCAGGGACCGTTTCCCTCATCCCCTTTTTTAATTCTTTAGTAGAGTTTGTATAAAATTAAAAGGATAGATGAGTAGTTTGTGAAATGTTTCAGGAGTTCTGTTAAATGTTTGGTTCAAATTTCTTTTGTAGAAGATTTATTTTTCATCATTTGAAACTTTTAACACAATACTGTATTGTATATTTGCAAGTTGCCGAGAGAGTAGATCTCAAATACCTTAGCACACATAGACACAGACACACACACTCACTTGTGTGATGTCATGGATATGTTAACTAACCTTAATGTGGTTATTTCTCAATATATACCACATGGTACAAATCACCACATTGTACTCCGTAAACTTACACCCTGTTAGATGTCAATTATATCTCAATAAAACCGGGGGGGAAAAAAAAACTTTGAACATTGGAGGCTATCTATGTGCTTCTCTGTACTGCTGGCTTAACTTTTTTTTAAGTTTTTAATGATGCCCTTAGGAATAAAACCTCTGGTTTCAGTTTAATTGAGATGAATTATTAAACTTTCACCATTTGCAGCCACACATCTCTGTGAATCAGAATTTTATTGATTTTGTGCAGCCAAATGAAACCTAGAAATGCATGAGGTATAACCCATGATTGCAGATTTTTATGTTCGCCCAGGGTACTGTTTTGAAAAAATAGATCAATGCTCCATAACAAGTAGATGTTATTCATTTGAACTTTTAAAATGAAGGCTTACTCATAATGTTGTCCATCTTATCTGGTTTTATTTGAATCTCACATAAGATTTAATTTGTCAAGAGGATTTTGCTGTTCTAAAATAATAACAAGGGAACACACTGATGGCTAATGGCTCTTGCAGCTCTGATGATCCATGATGAAGTGTTCTTTGATGACGTGTCACGACGAATGGTGCAAACCTTTGACAGACACACAACTGTGGCTGGAGAGAGCCCAGCATTAACTGCTGACCTTGCCATCCCCAGTGAGCAGGTGTTGAATGCACTCGGCTTCCTGTCAGTCCTTCTATTTCCCTGGTGGGTCGTTGGCTCCTGAGTAAGATAGATGCATGCAATAGAAGAGCTGTTAATAGCATTTACTCTGTCTTAATCCTTTTTAATCCCATTCATATTTCAGTGTCTGAAGCTTGGCAGGATGTCAGAAGCCACAGTGCAAGCAGGGAAATTTTCCTTTGAACAGTGAGAACTAAGTAAAATTGTTTTCCTGATATTTAATTTGTTAAAACATGTAAGAGTGGAATATTTCCTCTTAGATCCCAAATAGAGTGTCACCAAAAGATCTTGCCAAAATGACCTTTCTAGAGCTTTTAATTTACTTTATTTAAAAAAAATAAATGGCAATGAGGTTATTTCTCAAGCCTACCAAGTACCATAATAAGATATTCGTGGCATATTAAGTTTACTAAATGTGGAAATCACTTTGACAGAGGTTGGTGTCTGAAATCAAGTGTTGTCTGTCTGATGTCAAACCTGTTGGGAGTTTGGTCCTTACCGTGTTTACTGATAAGAC
This sequence comes from Aselliscus stoliczkanus, assembly GCA_033961575.1. NCBI lineage: Eukaryota > Metazoa > Chordata > Mammalia > Chiroptera > Hipposideridae > Aselliscus > Aselliscus stoliczkanus. Next base: position 124,222,936 of record CM066736.1, read on the forward strand.
TTGAGCCTCTCCTGGGGCCCCACCTTTTGATGAACAGGACTTGCCTGTTTCCTTGCATATCAAATAAAAGGAATTTGAAGAATTCCAATAAAATGCTGGGAAGACTGAGACCCCAGTCTCTGTTGAGAGCGGTCAGACCTGAGATTGGGTGGGCTGGTTTGCGGTGTCTGCTATGGTAGATGTATGTATGTGAAGTCTGTACGGGGCCTTCAGGGATGTTTCTGGGGTGCAGAAATCCTGGGTAGCACAGTGACTCCCCAATTGGTAGATTGTGGATCAGACTTGGGGTCAACCTCAGGGTAACAAGAGGACAGATGCCCGAGAACATGTTGTCTTCGACTTCCTGGCCTTCCTATTCTGAATGCTGGCCTTTACTGGGCGGAGATGGGTCTTGTCTGGAGGGGGAACCCATTCTGCCATTTGGGTTCTTGCCCAGCCCTGGGGTGAGGGCTGGTTGAGGGGGGTCCACACCATTGAGGGAGAGAAGGCTGAGAGCTCCTTGAGGAGCATTTGGGGTTTGAGTCAGTTGTGTCTTTGAAAAAATTTACCCATTTTGGACTTGTCTGTGGAAGCAATTAGGGAGATCACAGGACCGTTTCTGATTCCCGATTCTGTACAGTGTCTATTCAGAAAAATAGAAAACAGTCAACTGGAACAGGGGATTATTTGAGCACACACAGAGTCCTGTTGTCTCCGAGGCATGCCCTCAGACAATTTGCCTTTTAGTGAAGTTTAAGCCCATGAAAGGAAATAAAAAGTGTTTTATTAGATGGCAAAGAAAGATGGACTGGACTTATGAGACTTTGAGAATTTTAGCTTTTTCTTTGTTAATGCAAACTTTGGAAGAGAGTGACTTTTTATATAATGCAATTTATTTGTACAATGCGGTAATTATTGTTAATAGTTAATAATTATCTTCAACTGGGTAGAGAGAGAGAGTGTGTGTGTGTGTGTGTGTGTGTGTAGTATAGTGTAGTGTATCTTTTGTTCAAAGCTAAATATTGCTACTTCTGAAGATGAGTGTATGTTAGGGATAAAACCTGTTAACATTTATTAAGCATCATCTGATGCTTATGGAAGACCTTATGGAAGTTCTTGCTTGCCATAACTATGGGAGATTAGGCTGTGTTGTTTTCCCAATGAATATGTGGAAAATAAAGCTTCAAGAGAATTGGTGACTCACCTAATGCCATCCACCTCATAGGTGGTGGGGCTGGGATTTGAACACAGGTCTGACTTCCACATCTGTTGTTCTTCTTCTGCAAAATGCTGACTCATTCACTTTAGGTCTGGCTGAAACCCAGAACAGCTCATTGCTGTTTACAGACTATGTTTATATCCATCATGTCTTTTACATGTTGAATTTCGTTTCCTGAAAGCACATAAGGAGAAGTAAGGGATCCACAAATGCAACCAATCCTGTGTTGTTTGAACAGATGGTGCCAGTCAACGGTCAGGAAAAGGGTTTATGAAGTGTAGAGTGACAGAGTATTGGTCTTCTGACCTTGATGTGAAAACGGTTCAAGCTCTTGGTCAGTGAGCAAAATCACACTTAGCCCAAATTCCTATGTAGGCCAATAGGATTACTTTCTAAGATTTGTTGGATTGCTGCATTTGTGGAAGGAGAACTGGGAAAAGCTGCCAGAAATGTGCAACGCATCTGAGGGAAACACTCCCTGTGGCCCACCTTCTGCACCAAGTGTAGTGTGCTTGGAACACCCTGGGCAAACTCAGCCTGGATTCCAGAAAACCAGGCCCCTCCCTTGTTTATAGTTCATTAAAGGAAGTCTTCAGTTGATTCTGGGTTGAGTTTTCCTCAAACTAAAGCAACTCCCAGTTTACCTAACCTTGGAGTTGTTCATGGCTTTCCTGGGAGCTTACAGGTGTGGCTACATCAGACTAGAGGGGACTCTGGGTTACATCACCTTTTCTCACTCGCCCTTTAAAATATCTTAAGCCAATGGTTCTCAAATGTTAGAGGGTATTGGAGTCACCTAGAGAGCTGATAGAGAACATAGAGGCCCAGGCTGGTTGAAGGAGGATAGGGCTGGGCCTTTGTATTCTTTAACAAGTTCCCCGGATGGTTCTGATACCTCCCCGTGTGACAGCCACTTTCCGGGTGCTTTCATGCCGTTGTATTTTTTTCTCACACTCTTTTTTTTTTTTTAAATTCTTTTATTGTGAAATAAACGTTTTTAAAAAGAATTAGTTTCAGGTGTACAACACAGTGGAGTAGTTATACTTTTTACCCCTCAAAGTGACAACTCCCCTCCCACAATTCACCACCCCAGTTCCCCCCGTCTCATACATATCTGTTACAATTCCTTTTACTCCCTTCCACAGTATACCCCACATCATTCAATTACAGTTGGCTTTCTCACACTCCCTTGACTCGAATGCCCTACTACGTTCTTTCCTGAGGTCCAAATCAAATCCAGTTCTCATGACTAGACCTTGTCCGCCTCCTCATCCTTTCAGCCTCCCCGTGCTGCTTCCCATTCAGCTGTCCAGTGGTCAGCCAGTTCAGACACTGTATTAGGTGTGAGTTACAGAGTCCCCAACTTCAAGGAGTTTGCAGCCTGTGAAAGAGTTAGTTACAATAACAAGTGGTAAGAGGTGAGGCTGGGTGCTGAGGTCACCGCTGAGGAAAGCTCTGGCTGTGCTGGAGAATGGAGCTTGGTGAAGTTGTTGGGCAAAAGAGGGAATGGGACACCTTGCACTTTCTGGGTAGTAGGACCAGCGCGAGCCAACGTGGAGGAGGACAGCACAGGTTATTTAGGAAATTTGAGGTACACTGAGATGTGGAAAAACATACCTGAAATGTGAGTCCTGCTTTTATGACTCATACATTCCTTTACAGCAGGCATTGATTACATCTGTTGTAAAACAAAAAAAAAAGTGTGTATGCGTATGTTGGAAAGTTCAGAAGAAGACATAAAGTGGCAAATGGAACATGTTGCTCTCCTCACCAAATTAAGTGGTTCTTAAAGGGAATAAAAAAAAAAAATCAGTTGTTTATTTCTTTGTCTCCCTTGCCAGTCTTTCGGCCACTTGAGACTTGGAAACTGTCATCTCTGTGTCCCTAATGATTGTGGGGCCTGTCATATAGATGCAGTCAGTGAACGTGGGTGAATGATTGAGTTTCAAACCCAGGTGCTTTGGACAAATCACTTTATCTCCCTGGGCCCCTGTTTCCTCAACACTAAATAGAGGATGATCGGTACAGCTCATCCCTAAGGCTTTATCCTATTTGGTGACTGACCACCTGTATCCTGGTTGATTGCTTCAAGGTCCTGAAGTTCACGTGTTCAGCTTTCCCACGCAATGGCCAGGCCCGCTCTGTTCTAGGCCCTGAAGATCCAGTTGAAGCCCACTAGTCAGCCATTGGTGAATGAGCAACCGTGTGCCATGGGAGGCCATATGCTGGGCACAGGTGCACCTGAAGTGTGTGACTCCTCCTTACCTTCAGGGTGAGTTTGTCATCTAGCTAGAAAGGTTAGGTGAACACGTGGAACAATAAGTTGGCTTACGCAAAGTGCCGAAAGAAGAAGTCAGACTACAGATGTGCATGGTCCCAGAGGATGCTGCCCTGGGAAAGAAGCTCTCTGACCAATGTGTTTTGACCACCAGGCACCATTCTCTGTCACCAGTGGACCATATTGCAAGTTATTTTCTCTTTCACATAGCCTGTATTCATTAAGAAAAATTTTGTTCCCTCTCATGTCTTATCAGCCAAAGACTTCTAATTGGAAATTCAGACTAGCATCAGAGACCTTGTGTTCTTACACTGAGTTGATTGAAATCTAGCCCAAAGGAAAGAAACAATGGCAATAATGATAGTTATCCCCTCTTGAACATTTGCCTTGTGCCAAGCATTATTTCATTTAAACCTCTCAAGTGTTGGGGAAGGGACTGTCATCACCCCTACCTTCAGATGAGAAGATTGAACTTGAGCCTAGTGCTTAAGCTATAGTAATTGTCAGAACCAAGATACAGAATCAGACCCAGACCATGGGCTCTGGCTCTGAAGTGCTGTTGGTCTGTGCTTGTGGCTCTGTCCAGGATAAATGTGATTTAGGGCAAAGGTCCTGAGGGCCATAGTGAGCCACTGCTTATTTTGGGGTGACATGTGAGCTAAGTGGTTTTTACATTTTAAATGATAGGGGGAAAAAAATCAAGACAAGAATAATACTTTATAATAGGTGAAAATGATATGAAACATGCATTTGATGCTTACAAATAAAGTTTTATTGGAATACAGCCATGGTCATTTTAGTTTACACATTATGTGTGACTGATTTCACAGTACAACAGCAGAATTGTATGACCTGCAAAGCCTAAAATCTATACTGTCTGGTTTATTTATTTATTTATTTTTTTTTTATGGAAATAGTATGCCGATCTCTGATTTAGGGCATTTTTGAGGCTTTATGGGACGTTGAAAATCACATGTCACTTCTCATCACTGTCCATCATTCGTGGACATGCTTTGCTGAGCCAACCCTCCAATACCCCAGTACTCTATGACTCTGAGTTCTCTTTTCATTGGTTGGATATAAAATTAAAGTGTTTACTTTGTGGAGTCACTGACTCGAGCGGACCTGCCCCATGCCATTTGCCAAGGTACTGTTTTTATCAAAGATCAGTCTCTTAGGACGATGGAATGACTTTGTCTTGGCCCTTTTTTTTTTGGTTGTGGTTGTGGTTATATTTAGGCTATTGTTAAAAGCTGAGTGGAAAGCAGTTGAAGTTTTCTATATTTTCTGGATATTTCAGTGATGCACTTTTTAATTGGGAGGGAATATCGTAGGCAGAAAAATCTGTGGAAGTACTGGCCTGTCACTACCACCTGTGATTCCTGAGCCCACCCTGGGACTGTCCTGTCACATGGGGAGGAGTAGGGCCTGCGTCCTGTTCTCTCGGCCACACGGGCAGACCCTGCTGGCAGCTGGGGGGAGTGGGGTTAATGGTGGGTTTGCAGGAAGTGTCCTCCTCCTTAGGCTGGTGCAGGTGGGCCCTGATGGGCAGTGGAAGACAACAGTGCAGGGTCTGAGGATTCTAGCCCAAGTTCCTCTCATCGTGCAACAGAATCTAAGATACCAGCTTGCCCTTCTCTGCTGTTCTTGCTTCTGTGTTAGCAGAAATACCTTCTGGTTCTGCTGTTTCTTAGTCTTGTTTCAAGACAGCTTGCCCTTCCCTGTAATTCACCTTTCAAAGCCTCCTGCCCCAGCTCCTGCTTGTGGTAATAACTGCAATAATAGCTACCATTTGTGGTGCCCTCGCTGTACGTGAAGTGCTTCATTTAAGACTTATCACAACAATCTTATGAGGTGATGGCTGTTTGTAGCATTTATTATTTTTTTGTTATGAAAATTGTCAAACATACACACATGAATCTCCATATACCTATCGTACTTATCAGTACTTCAATACTTCACCCCACCCTTGCTCAGGTGGGTGCTGTTATTGTTGCCGAAAGAGAAGGAGGAGCTTGTCAGGTTCATGCACCTGGTAGGGCTGGACTGCAGAGTGTGTCTTCCTAATCCCTGTGTTCTCCCACCTTGATGACTGATGTTTGCTGCTGCGTATAGAGTACCTACTATGTGCTGCTCAATCCCCACATCAAGCCTACAGAGTAGATGGTAACCTACAGGTGAAGGAACTGAGGTCACTGGCTTTCAGACTCCTTGCTAATAAGTACTGGGGCCAGGATTCAAATCCAGACCTGACTCAAGTCCTGTGGATTTTCTACCGCAACATGTTCTCTGTCCTTCCCAAGTCTACAGTGCTGTGGGAATCAGTGGGGTGGTGCGTTGGCTTGTGGGAACCTCTGTTTGCAAATCCTTAAAACACAGTGTTACTTCAGGATGGTTCTATGAGGGTGTAAAAAGCATCTGGGTCTGTTGAAATCATTGCTGGCCCTTGTGGCCTCTAAGATAGGATCTGGCTTTGGCTTTTTGGCCAGAGTGAATAGATAGTGACAGACCCCTTAGGTTTTTGTGGTCAGTCGAAAGCAGAGCTCAGAAAGTTAGGACCTGGGATCCTGATGTTCGGTCTTCCTCCAGGAGGAAGTAGGAGAGATGTGGGAGACTGGGGAGTCAGGAAAGCATAGATTGTGGCTACTCCCAGCTGGACGGGGTGGGGAAGGGGAGGATTCCATGAGGAGCGGGCCCTGAACAGAACAAGTGCTTAGTAAATGGTGGCTATTAGCTCTCTTTCTCATTCTTTAAGGTGGATGGGCAGTGTAGGAGAGAATTGGTGGCGTTTATGGAAAGTTTTATTCAGATTCAAGAATAGGAAGTTAAAGTCTTTAGTTGAAGAATCAGAACTCTTTACTCTGTGTTTTTTCTCCTTTTTGGGGTAGTGGTGTTGTGTGGTGGGGTGCAGGTCAAGGGGTGTGCAGAGAATTTCAGGACAGGCAAAAAGGGTTCACGTCATATTCACGTCGTGTACACTGTTCACATTCGACATTGGCTAGAGATCTCTTCCTGAGAAACTTAGCAAGTAAACAAATTGTTAATAATAGCAACCCATGAACTTTGATTGCTAGATGCACTTCAATCAAAGGTCAGAAACTCAAATGTCTTCAGGAATAGTTGGGGACATAAGTAAATGGAATGGACCAAATAATGAAAAGGCACATTACTTCTCAATCCTTTATGTGCTCCCTTTTGGGAGAGAAAGTGAACAGTATGGGTGCCATATTGTATGGCAACTCCCATTTGTTCTCAGTGTTGAGGTGATAATACTAGGGGTAGTAGTGAACTCTAAGCAACTACCCCACTGCAAGGGGGAGCTGACGCTCAGATCCAATCAGTTGCTTGAATGTGGCCAGATAAGAAAGCCAGAGTTTCTTCATCTTTTCTAGTTTTGAGAAGCTAAATATCAGGATTTTTGCAATGCTTCAGTCTCTTGATTTTTAAATATTTGCTCAAGATTTTAGGAAAAACTGTGCCAAAACATCACATTTTATATCTTAAATATAAACAATTTTTATTTGTCAATTATATCTCAATAAAGTTGGGAAAACACAATGTGGAAAAAATAGGACAGTGTTCTGATGGAGGTCAATTAAAGAAAAAGAATCCACTGTGAGTAAAATAAAACATGCCAGTGGACTAGATTTGGACAAAAGAGCGCCAGTTTAGAGCCCCCAGATTTATCATATGATGTGGAGAAAGGTCTCAGACAGGGGCCTGGGGCTGCCATGCTCTTGAGATGAGGAGACAAGCCCTCTCCAGGGATTTGGGCTTTAGTCTCTGCTCAGTGGTCTGGGTCGAGCTGCTGAACCATTCTGGGACTTACTTTCTTCCTTTATAAAGTCAGAGGTTAGGTAGATCACTAGTTTTCAAACTGTGTTCCTTTGGGCGTATCAGGGGGTTCCATAAGTGTTTGCATTGAGTTTCATTAAAAAACATGCCCCCTCCTTCTAATTTGGCTGTGTTTGCAATTGTAATGAAAACACTTGTCTGAATATGTGTTGCTCCAAATTTTAACACATTGGAGAACACCAGTGTCTTAACTTGGTTATATATCGATTATATTCAAAGTAAGAACAAGGTAACTTGAACTTGAAAATAAATATATAATGAAAAAAACTGCTTTTATCCCAAGTCTTCGCCTGCATACGTATACATTTTACATATATCGATGTGTGTGAAATGTGGAACTCTATACATGTCACTCTTCATGAGATTGTTTTTGAAAAAATAGTTCTGCTGCTAAAAGTACCGCTGGACACTTCTGACCTGGGATTCCAAGGTCATCCTGAGCTCCGCCTCTCAGAGTTCACACAGCCTCACCAAAACAGCCCCTCTGGTTACTTTGTTCTGTATGTGTTTGGAGGACTTTGTTCATCATGCTTCCAAATGCCCCAAGAGGGAAGAGATGAGCTAGCTAATGGTTTCCATGGTGGTTGGCTCTCATCTCTTCCATCGAAGCCTTGCCTGGCTTTTTGGAGACACAGAATTATGGATTATGCTGACCCTTCTTCACCATTCCTTTTGACGGAATCAAAGTTGAGAAAGCCATTTACTTGCAGACAGTAAGGCAGCCCATTCTCCCCTTGCTTTACCTGATGTCTTGTGCTGAGGATAGCACCTACCATGCTGCTGCCTGCTGGCCCGCCTATCTCCCATCTTTTGAACCCCAGAGTGGAAATGGATGCCAAGTGCTCAGGCCACCCTATAATGCCATGCTTGCCTTTGGAGAAGTTTCCTATAATGGCGTTTATGAGAAATGGCGAGGCCCGGATTCAAATCCAGGCCTGGCTTCTGGGTTCAGTGGGAGAGCCCACCCTGTGTGCCATTTTCATGATTAGTGATTTCCCTTGCAGGGGCCAGTTTTAGAGGGAGCTGTTGGATAATTTCACAAGGGAGATAAAATGAGAGCTAGGAAGAATGATGATGGGCTTTCAGAATTGAAATCTGTGCTTATTCCAAATCCCATAAAATGTTATTTGATTTCAAAAATTGCTTGAAGCGATTCACATTTTGGTTAATTACGTCAGTGGGTAAAAATAACTATTGTCATATGGTGTGTGGGCTTGATTTTAGAAGGATAAAGAGTCTATTGTTACCCATTGTGTTATTCAGTCACTTATTAACCATCCCTAAAAACCGAACATGTAGAATAGACAACCCAACGCTTTGTCACTTGCTAAAATCCGGCTGCTCTGTGAATTTACCCTCAAAATCTCCTTTTGAAAACAGTACAAAAGCCTTTTCAATTCAGTTGATTTAAATGAGTTGATAGAACCTGTCCCCCAAACCCATACCAGGTAGGGGTTTGTGACAGGCAGCCCTGGAATCACCTTTGCGTTCCATGGTCTCAGTTGAGATTTGCCCAGGGACAAACCAGGTTAGTGCCTCCTGGGAGTGATGAAGGCCAAGAGCTTGAGTCAGGTAGACCTGGGCCGGAATGTTAATTACTACTGGGCTGTGGGAAATGTCATGACACATTTTTGCAATGAAAAACATAGACAAAATATGTCATGACTTGTCCGACAACCCAATAGTTGTAAGATGCTGGGTCATGAACTTAACCTTTCCAAGGCTTGGTTTCTTCATCTGTACAATGGAAATAAGCAGAGTTCCTGCCTCCTGGGATTGTTGTAGGGCTTAAAGAAGATGATGAATGTAACACCCGTAGCACAGTGATTGGCCAATAGTTAGGGCTTAATTAATATTATAACAAGTAGAACTGACCAGCGCTAAATATCCTCATGGGTTCACTCTTCAGGTGGTATTTTCTACCCCTCCGCCCCTGTAGATTACCTTCTAGCCACCAGAGCCCCTCCCTTCCTGTCCCCCAAGTACACCAGGTCCTTGGGCACGCCCTGTCTCTTCAGCTGGGGCTCCTGGTTGCCTCTCCACATTGCACCATCATGTCCTTTGTTTTTTTTTCTTGCCTGTGAGCTCTTGGCGAGGCAGAACCACGTTAAGTGCCCCTGGCATCTTGGGCACCGAGCCCAGGGCCTGGCGCAGTGCAGGGCCTCAGGAAAAGGCTAGAGGGGCATGGACCGAAAGGAGCTCAGCCTGAAGAGCTCCTCGGGGCCTGAGAGGTTGCAGAAGGTCATCAAGTGAGCTTGGGGTGGCAGCTTCGGAGGCTGGATGGGGCAGGAAGGGCTGTTAGGCGGGGAATAGAGGAGCCTTGTCTTGTTTGAGCCTCAGGAGAACTCAGATGTGGGTTGTGTATTACATGTATCCTTCCGCCATTTTATAATGGATGACATGGACAGCTTGGTGAGACTCCCGAGTCCCAGAGCTCACAAGTGCCGGGGAAGCTGAACTGAAACCTCTTGATCACTGTGGTGGGCCGGCCTACCCGAGTCATAGGCCCTCAGTGGCCATGTGGTGTGAGCTCTGGGCCGTGAAGCTTCCCTGTGCCCCTGCAGGCCCCTGCACACCCATCTGCACCCTGCTCTGCCCACAGGGAGGAGCCTGACCTTTTCTATACCTGTGGTGCCCTTGGCCTCTGGCTTCCCGGGGGGCCAGCCCAGCAGGAGGCCCCAGCTGCAGACGAGGGAGAGCAGCCCCTCAGCCTGCGCCCTTGTCCTTTCCCACTGCTGCTGCCTCAGGATCCTTGCCTGTCTTATTGGTTCCCCTTCACCTACCCACACCCATGTATACAGACCCTCTTAAACGCTCCTCGCTTACCCTAGTTGAGTGTGTCATCTGTCCATGCCAGGATTCCGGTGAGTATTGTCATGTTTTAGAAAGTCTGATCTAGCCGTTCCATTTATTTTTCACTGTGCGTTGAAGGGAGAGACTAGAAGAGAGGCAGCCAGGGATGGGGATGAAGGAGGAGGGCCTGGCTCTCACCTTTGGAGTTCACAAAGGGCCTCAATTGAGGTTTTGGCCTTTTATGTTCCCAGGGAGGGATTATAGATGGAGTCACAGCAATACTCTGCCAGGATTGAAACAGAATGTAGTGCAACAGGTAGAATGCTGTTCTGGTGCTTCTTAACTCTGTGTGTGTGTGTGTGTGTGTGTGTGTGTGTGTGTGTGTGTGTGTGTGCGCTGAGAGCTTCAAAAAGTAAAGATGGAAGTGGTCTGAGTCTTTATGAGCCCTAGGATGAGGCTCATTCTATTATTTAGAGCTGTGGGTTATGAGGAGTTGGCTTAGGGTGACCACAGTATGGGAGTGGGAAGTCGAGGTGAGTTGGTCCAGGAAGCATCTTTAGGACATGGGAGGAGGGTACCTTTGAATGATGAAGGAGGGAGGAGTCAGAGGTTCTTCTGATGGGTATAGACTGGGAGACAGGTTGAATGGTGCAGTCACAGAGGGACTCAGGGGAAGAAAATATGCATGGGTCTGTTTTGGTGTGTATGTAGGAGTAATGTTTATATGTGGAGGAGCTGGGCAGAATTGAGAAGTTTTAGGTAAATGCAGCTCATGAGATCCCTGTGAATAGGGTGTTAAGTGGAAAGAATCCAGTGTTCAGAGTGGACCATTGGTGTGACGGCGGTAGCTTTAGCCGCATTGGGATGGCATCGAGGGCAGTGTTAATAGTTTCATTTTCTCTGGGGCCTGGCAGGGAATCCTGGTGACTGGAACCACTGTTCTGGGACAGAGGGTGGTTCCCAAAGAGGGAAGAGAGAACTTTGGCTTGTCAGCATAAGCAAAGGAGGTTGTGAAACAAGAACACATCTCTGGGGAGGGGAGTTAGGAACAAGGCGTAGACTCAACCGCATAGTATGCTCCTCAGAAAAGAAGACGGCCAAGATTCTACTGTACAGTGTTGGGCACACTTGAGCACAGACAATGTTTGGCCATCTGGTTGATCAATGGGTTTCTATTGTACCTGGGGTGTCTAGGTAACCGGAAGTCCTTGCCAGAACTAACAGTGTCATATCTGTAGCCTTTTCTCATATGTTGGTATGTCTTCCTGCTGTCAGTGAGCTCAATCCCTCTCTCTCTCATCTCAGTGTTGTCTCCTTTTGCCCAGCTATAGGGACTGCATAAGCCTTGGGTCATCTGTATGGGTGACTTTGCAGAGGAGTGGTGAGAAGAGAGGTGAGCTATGAATACTCCATCTGGGTTGGGTCGGCATCTCAGGAGAGAAGGGGTTGGGGAAGCTTGGCTACAGTGATTGAGATCAAGACCTGGGTTCTGGTTTTGATGCTTCCTCACTGGCTGCGTGTCCTTGGGTAAGCCACTTACCATCTCTGGACCTCCGTGCCCACCTCTGTAACTGAGCTGTTGTTCAATTATTTAAATCTTTTGGAGAGTATGGTTGCTTATTGGTTTTATCAGTGGGATCTGAGCCTTGGTAGTATCATTGGTAAAATGGGGATAAAAATAACCTTTGTAGAGTTGCTGTGAAGACTGAAAGGTGATAGCAAGAGCAACTACATAGATCCTATAATTTCATCCTCATGACAACAAGGCAGGTGTGACTATATCATCTTTGTTTATAGATATAGACACTGAGAAACAGAGAGGTTAAGCTACCTGGCCAAAGTCACACAGCCAGTAAATAGTAGCTCTGAGTGATTTCCCCAGGTGGTCTGGTTCCAGATCCCATGCTCCTCACCATGATTCCATGACTCTGCTCAGACAAGGGATGTAGAAAGCCCAGCTCAGTGCCTGGCACACAGTAGGTGGTTAGTGAACTCGAGTTCCTTCCTTTGTAACCTCAGAATGTATCCTCAGAGTTTGCCGTAATGCTTTTGGTCAGGCTCTCTTGCCGAGCCCATGTTTTCTCATTCTCAGCTCAGGGTGGTTCATTCCCTCTCCTTGTCCAAATCTACCTTCCCTATTTTATTACCTGCGTTTTGTCCCCCTTACTCCCTCCACATCTCCTCTTTCTGGAAGCTTCCTTTGCCTCTTCTCTGCCAGGGGCTGAGCTTGCTTCTGCAGTCACTCACCTACTATCTTTGTTTAAAAAATTGAAGTGAAATTTACATAACATAAAATGAACATTTTAAAGCGTACAATCCGGTGGCATTTAGTACATTCACAATGTGCTAACGCCACCCGCTATCTCAGTTCCAAATATTTTCATTACCCAAAAGGAAACCCAGGACCCATTAGCAATAACTCCCCTTCCCCCTTCTCCCAGCCCCTGATAACTACTAATCTGTCTTCTGTCGCTATGGATTTCCCTATTCTGGTCATTTCACATAAATGGAGTCACAAAGTGTGGGCTTCTGTGTTGGGCTTCTTTCATTTAGCATAACGTTTGTAAGGTTCACCCACGTTGTTGCGTATATCAGAATTTCACTCCCTTTTCTGGTTGAAAAGCATTCCACTGTATGGAGAGACCACATATCGTTTTAACATTCATCTGTTGATGAACATTTAGGTTATTTCCATTCTTTTTGTGAATAGGGCTGCTATGACACTGTCCCCTGGTTTAGTTTGGGTCCCAAAACGGTGACTTGTTGTGTCTCTGAGTCCTAACCATGGGTGGGCTCATTATAACCTTGCTTTAGCCAGGAGGGCGAGGGCTCGCCGCCCCAGCTGGAGAAGGGAAAGCACCTTGGGGGCCGATGCCCCTGGCACTGGGCTTGGCTCTGCATACTTTATGTGGTTTCACTTCTGCCCGGAGGGACATAGAGAAAGTGTAGGTTTTATCTCCACCTTGAAGCCGCTCTTTTCATCTCTCCCTCCTGGCCTGGGACAAGTTTATACAAGCCAGGAAACTCTGTGACCTCAGGTCGTGTCCGCATCTGTAAAAGGGGGGCTGATAATTCCTATTTCACCGAGGTGCTGTGAGGATTCAATGAGATGAGCAAGGCTCGCTTCTTTCCCTCCCGGGACTTGGCGCCACTGGGTGAGGGGCCAGTGGTGGAGGGGTGCTGGCACGAGGGGCCAGTGGTGGAGGGGTGCTGGCACGAGGGGCCAGTGGTGGAGGTGTGCTGGCACGCAGGTTGGCTTCCGTAGAATCCTTCCTGATTCACCGCCACCAGAGCCTTTTTGGGTCTTAGAAGGGGAAGGAGCTGAGGTTATTCTCGTCACCCTGCTTAGCTGTTACTTCTGGAAACTTATCCCCAGCTTCCCTTTTCTTCAGTTAATTTTGGTGCTTAGTGTATGAATCTGTGGAAATTGGTTTCTTCCCATTTCACCCTTAGGCACAATGAGGCTTTGAGCTAATTTTAGAAAGATGAGCTTTCTGTGGATTGTATTCATTTAAAAAGTATTTTTGAAGTATCCACCATGCCTGGTATCTTGCAGGGTTTGCAAGGGTCCCCCCCTCCCCCACCCCCATGCTCAGTGGAAGAGTTTGGGGGCCTGGCTGATGTGAACTTCCATCTTGGCTTTACTTCTCACTGACCAGCCCTGTGACCCTGGATGACGTCACTGGCTTTTCACTTTCCTCATCTGTAAAAATGGGGGTTAGTGTGAAAATTAGTTGCCTTGCTTTGCTGTGGTTATTGTGTCAACTCGTGATGATTTGGTTGCAAATAATAGACAACCCCAAACAAAAGTCATTAAATAATAAGGGTTGTTGCATCGCCCCATTCAAGAAGTCTGGAGGTAGAAAGGTCCAGGACTGGTTGAGTTAGCAGCTCGGGGGTCTAGGCATTTTCCCCTTTTCCCTTCCCCAGCCATCCTCAGCAGGCGGGTGATTTCTCCCCTCCTTGTCACACAGTGGCTGTGGCAGCTACAGGCGTCATGGGCAGCCCCGACGAGTCCCGCGATGCAGGAGGGCATGTCCCTCCCTGTAGTTCCTTTTTATTTGTGAGGAATCTCTTCCCCAGGAGTCTTCTTGCAGACTCCTCTTAGGTCCCCTTGTCCCATGTCTTAGTCTGGGACCTTTAGGTCCCCTGGGCCCTGAGGTGAGGACTCAAGTGTTGATGCTCTATTTGTGAAATCAGGCCCACTGAGGTCAAGCGGAAGGCAAAGAGGGGGAGTGAGGCCAGGAAAGATGGGAAGCCATGTGGCGTGGTGTGCGATGGCACTGGCTACTGTTTTCCCATGAGCCTCAAAGAGACATGAACTGGTGTGATCACACGGCACCGAGGGCCTTCTCTGAGAGGGCTGCCAGGAGATACCGTATCTAGATTTGTCAAGAACACTCTTACTTTGCTTGCTGGTTTTTTTTTTTTTTTTTGGAGGGCAGAGAGAAGAAAGGAACACACTGGTAATAGCTTTTAAAATGAATTTTTAAACCTTCCCTAATCCCAGTACATTGCTGTCCAGCCACTTTGCATTAGGAGGTGGCAGAGCTCCTGGTCGAGGACACAGACTCTGGAGTCAGACTGCCTCGGTTGAAATCCAGGCCCTGCAGGTCATGGGCCCACGAGGGACCTGAGCCTACTTTTTAGGGTCCTTTGGAGGATTAAGTGTGTTAGTATCTGAAAGTGCCTGGAACAGTGCCTGGCAGAGTCCGCACTGTGCACGTTAGGTATACTGCATCGAGAATACAGAGTCCAAGCTGTGATTTTTAGTCTCTAGAAACTTGCCTTTTTGCTGTGATGGTGATCCTTGCACTTTCATCTCGGAACTGAGAACTCTTTGACACATGATCCAGTGTAAGGATCATCAGCAGCCCGTGTTTACTGAGTCGAGGACAGTAAAGAGCACCCGTGGAAATGCACAGACACCCTTTGCCTTCATGCGCACCCTCCTCTGACTTCCCTCAGGAATGGACCTCTCCCAGGGCTTCCTCCATCTGTCCTCTGGTGGGGCTGGTTGCCTGCATCCTTCCCTCCTTTAGCCACAGCCCGCATGGCATGGAGGCTGTCTGCTGTAGCTCAGGTCTTGAACACAGCGCTGCCCATGCAGGCACTCGAGAATTGCTTGTTCAAGGAGTTGTCAGGGCTTTCAACCCTGAATTACTTATTTACAGACATGTCTTATTTCCTTTACTTACCTGCAGACAGCTTGAGGGTGGGACCAGGGCTTAACTGTGTTCAGGCGACATTTGGATGGAGGGATGACTGAATGGATTCGAACGCATAGATGCACATACAAAGAGAGAACAACGTTACAAGGGGCTGGGACACACCATCTGAGAGTCATGAGTTCATGCAGTTTAGTGTTTTCCAACGGCTGGGCCAACAAAAGGAAAAAGAAAATTGCTGCCCTGAGCTACTTGTCTAGCACCCAGCTCACTGTTTTCCCTCGTCTCCTGGGATCCATCCTGGACTGTGTGGGTTGACACGCAGCATCAGTTGAGGGGTGTGGCTGGAGGCAGGAAGATGAGCTGAAGAAGTTTAGGCCGATGATAAGGGCTTGAGGGTAGAGTGGGTGGTGGGAATGGAAAGTTTGTGGGGGGAGGGTAAGAAAGGAGACTCAGCAGGGCTTGGCCCCCAGTGTGGGGCATGAGGAGAGAGGAGAGGACCACTGGATTCCTCTGAGGACTGGCGCCGGGGCCACTGGGAGACGGGAGGGGAACAGGTCATTTCTTCTGTCTCCCTAACCCAGGGGATGAGAACAGGCGATGACCTTGCTGTCTCCATTTGATAAGCAGAAGTGGTGGGATCAGGGGAAGGGATGCTGGGCTGGACCATCAGGCTCCTGGATCCAGGTGGCCTTGGCCTTACCCTGGGACCTTGGGGCTAATCTGTCCACCATCACTTGACCTTAGGGATTGCCTCCTCTTCAAAACGAGAGGCTCATTCTTTCCTTTAGTGGCATTTATTGAGTGCCTACTGTGTGCATCATTCTAGGCATGGGGCAGAGATGAGGTTTCTGTTTTTGTGGAGTGTGCTCTTTGGTTGGCAGAGGCTGATGATAATTGAGGTAAATGCTGAGGAGAAAACACACCAGTGATGTGATTGATGGAGAGTGAGAGGCACTGGTTTCCATTGGTTGGTTGGAGGCCTTGCTGAAGAGGTGGCATTATTAGCAGAGTGTTTTTGGAGAAGGGAACAACTACAGAAAGGCCCAAAGGGGGAAACCGACTTTCATGCAAAGGGCATGAGGGGGCGAGGAGATCAGAGGGAGGCCGCATGGGGAATGGCTCAGAGTTTGAATTTTATTCTATGTGTGACGGGAAGTTGGAGGACATCCTTTTCCACTAGGGTCCCTTTTGATTATTTTCCTCTTCACAAGGACCATGCTAGGAAAAATCCTGTTAACCAAAAAAGGTGTGTTTATTAAAGAATGGAATACACAACTTGAATGGTTTTAGGCTTTTAAAGTATGGGGAAATACGGGTCCCACATATGAGGGCCTGTGACACTGCCCTCAAGAACAACAGCAACAAAAAGTATGGGCAAATAATTTACGGATCACAACATATATCTCTGAGGACTCCTGGCGACCTAAAGATGGCAGATGGAGACCCTGTCAACTAAACAATCTTTAAGGCCCCTCTGTTTTAAACATTCGTTCTTCCCAAAGCTGCATGCCACATGATTAACAGCAACAAAAAAGATTACTGCCACCTATTGATGGAAGAAGTAGGATGGATTTTTGCACAGTGAAAACCCCAAACCCTGTGGATTTCTTCTGTCCCTCACCTGGCTCCCCCGCCTCCCCCCAGTGGCTCTGGGAAGGGGTGGCGGGTGGCATGGTCCTGCGTTCTTTCTGGCTCAGAGAGTCTGGATTCTGTTTCTGTGTCCTCCTACCTCCATTCATAATGCAGTGGCAGGAGGGACGGCTGCAGTGTTGGATGTATCTGTGGGCAAAAACACTGGGAAGCCAACAGCCGGTCCTCGCCATATAACCGAGGGAGGAAGCCATTGTTTATAATTGACCGCGCTTACGCCGAGTTCCCACATCTAGTGTCCCCACACCTGAGACCTGGCCAGCAGGCCTTTGTTTAATGGACTTCTTAGCAGCTGGCCCGCTTTATTAAATTCACAGATGCTCTATTTCTGATTTGCATTTTTCATGGCTGAGTGAATCTGCTGACTTTCGTTTTCTTTTTCTGTTACAGATTTTGTGCACAAGTAACAGCGGTAAGTACCAACACCCTCACCACTCTTGTGTTGTTCGCTACTGCCCTCTGGTGGACACAGCAACATGAACAGTGATGTGAAAATCACAGAAAGTGCTAATTTGTTAAAACTCGCTTAGTTTCCCATTTTTTTTGGTAGATGTGGGGTGAGGGTGGAAGTGGCAAGTGGAAGAAAAATTCAATCAATTGTGTAACCTGAACAAATAAAAAACTTATATTTTCTGTAATCCCCCCTACCCCCCAGCTACATTCATGGGTGATTTTTTAAAAAAAACCCAACTTAGTTGAAACTATGATGCAGTATGATTTATATTTATTTTATGTGCTGTGACCTCATAAGTATTTCCTTGGGTTGCTACATTACCCCATGATTTTTAAAATGGTGTACAGGGTTTGTATAACCTCTGGAAAACCAGACGGTCTCCTGTATATTTAGCTTCCATGTGGAGGGCTGCATCCTACTTGCTCACTAGTGCTGGTCCATTGAAGTCCTCTCTAGTGTATAGTAAAATGAGAAAAATTAGGATGTGATAGAAAGTTTTCAGCGAAGCTAAATATATTCAATTGAAAGCACTGCCTATTCTGGGATTTAAGTACTTAATATTTTTTTGGTCATAAAATGTTTCTGTAAGAAATAAAGATAATAGTGATTGGTAGTTTTTTGTTTTTTTGTTTTTTGTATCTTTTTTGAAAAATTGGTAGCTTTTGTCTGTCCTCAAAATTTGGGGACTTTTTTTTTGTTTTCTGGGGTTGGTAAAATCCCAAAGTCTGTGAACACAGAGATAAAATAATTAGAATGTTCTCAGAGTGCCACATAAAGTGGGCAGGTCTTGCTGAAACCTTCTAATGAAGCAAATCTCCGTTAATAATGGTAATTATGCAAAGTCTGTGCAAACAGTGAGAAGAGCTTTGCAGTTGCTTTTTTTCCTTGTTCATCAGTTTGGTAAATAAGGTAATATTTTAAAGCAGGAGAAGGGCACTAAGATGCATTTTAAAAATTAGAATAAAAACCCCTGTTGTATAGTGAGTGTATGGTGGGAGGTGCCATTTTATTAGTTTATGTTTTGTTTTTCTTTCCTGTGTTCTATTCAGTGACATCTCCCGTCACCGAGATTGTTCCTAGTACGGTATCAGAATACATTTCAACTGTGCCTGATTCCAGGGGCCAGAGCCAGACGAGTCCCCAACAGCTGCATGACAGTAAGTTTTCATTTGGGGAGCTGGCTCCTGGGATGCGTTACAGTTTCAATGATTCACGTGGCTCTAGTATCTGCTGCCAAGAAAAAGTGTAAAGAAGTGAGCAAGACTCTTCTTTTGGGACGGATTGTGGGGCTTAGAGAATGTAAATGTCTTCACATCTGCATTGTATTTGAGATCAGTTGATCCAAGCTTCCACAGTAAAAGCCATTATTTCTTGTATCTCTCTTCTCCCGATTTCTGGTGCCTGGCTGGGGGTATCCTGGTTCCTCTGAGAGCAGTGCTGGCTCTTAGAGAATAGTACTTCTGGGGCCAAGGTTAGATCCAGAGACCCAGGTTTGCTTCCTGGGTCTGCCAGTTTCTGGCTCTGTGAACCTGGGCAAGTCATTGGTCCTCTTAGACCTCAGTTTCCTCATATTTATTAAACACACACACACACACACACACACACACACACACACACACACACACACACACACTTTAGAAACATACCTTTAAATGTGCTTTATTTTCTGAACTATTGACACTTAAGAATCTGCTTTTTGTAAAATCTTCTCAGAATCCTTATATGAATAAAATTTCATTCTTAGCCCATTTCTCCTTTGTAAAAATGGTGCCATAGCTTTCCTGGTGAAGTTGTGAAGCATAAATGAGAAAACGGTACCCAGGGGACATGATAAGCCGCCAGTCAGGCTGCCGTTCTTGCTGCCTCCACCGCTGTGACTGTGGTTACTATTTTATCTTCTCACCATCATTGATTGGCATTGACTAGAAATGGCACCATCGCAATAACCTGCCAAAAATGCTACTGTGAACTTGACACTTTATAAAGAGGAAGCTCAAGTCTGCAGGGCCCTGCAGGCATGACGTTATTGAATTGTGGGCCATGAGACTCGTCCCTGTCTGTTTCTTTTTTCTTTCTTTTGTTTCCTCTCCTGCCCTTTTTTTAAAAAAAATTCTTTTATTGTGAAATAAACATTAAAAAAAAAACTAGTTTCAGGTGTACAACACAGTGCAATAGTTATACTTTTTACCCCCAACGTGACAACCCCCTCCCCCTATTCGCCCCCCACTCCCGCATGTTATACATATCTATTACAATTCCTTTGACTCCCTTCCACTGTATACTCCACATCCCATGACTATCTATATATTTAATTACAGTTGGTATACAATATTATACAACATCAGCTTCAGCTGTACGGTGCAGTGATCAAGCCTCTACTCCATCCATGAAATGGTCTCCCTAACAAGACATGTGACCATCTGACACCCCACAAAATATTTACAACATTATTATATTCCCCGAACTGTCTTTCATATCCCTGTGGCAATATTGTAGTTACCTATTTATGCTGTCTAATCCCTTCCCTTTCCCCCTTATCCCCACCCCCCTCCCAACTAGCAACCATTAGTTTTTCCTCTATATCTATGAGTCTGTTTCTGTTTACTTTGCTTGTTCATTCAGTGTTTCAGATTCCACATATAAGTGAGATCATATGGTATTTGTCTTTCTCCGACTGACTTATTTCACTTAACATAATAGTTTCTAGGTGCATCCATATCGTTGCAAGTGGTACGATTTCATTCTTCTTTATAGCGGAGTAATACTCCATTATATAAGTGTACCACAGTTTCTTAATCCAGTCATCTACCGATGGGCATTTTGGTTGTTTCCAAGTCTTGATTATTCTAAATAGCACTGCAATAAACATAGGGGTGCATAGTTTTTTGAATTAGTGTCTTGGATTCTTCTGGGTAGATACCCAAGAGTGGAATTGTTAGGTCATAAGATTCCATTTTCAGTTTTTTGAGATACCTCCACACTGATTTCCATAATGGCTGTACCAATCTGCAGTCCCACCAACAGTGCACCCTTTTCTCCACAACCTTGCTAGCACTTGTTGTTTGTTGAGTGAGGTGGTATCTCATTGTGGTTTTCATTTGCATTTCTCTGATGATTAGTGAGGATGAACATTTTTTCATATGCCTGTTGACCATCTGTATGTCCTCTTTAGAGAAATACCTCTTCATATCCTCTGCCCATTTTTTAATTGGGTTGTTTGTTTTTTTGGTGTTGAGTTTCATGAGTATTTTATAAATTTTGGGTATTAACCCCTTATCAGATATATCGTTGGCAAATATCTTCTCCCATTCAGTAGGCTGCCTTTTTGTTTTATTGATGATTTCCTTTGCTGTGAAAAATCTTTTAAGTTTAATATAATTGCATATGTTCACTTTTTCTTTTATTTCCCTAGCCCGAGGGGATATATCAGTAAAAATATTACTCAGGGTAATGTCTCTAAATTTAATCCCTATGTTTTCTTCTAGGAGTTTTATAGTTTCTGGTCTTACATTTAAGTCTTTAATCCGTTTTGAGTTTGTTCTCATATATGGTGTAAGTAGGTGGTCCATTTCATGTTTTTTGCATGTGTCAGTCCAATTTTCCCAGCATCATTTATTAAATAGACTATCTTTACTGCAGTGTAAATTATTGCTTCCATTCTCATAGATTAAATGACCATATATGGATGGGTTTATTCCTGTGCTCTCTATTTTGTTCCATTGGTCTATGTGTCTGTTTTTATGCCAGTACCATACTGTTTTGATTACTGTAGCCTTGTAGTATGTTTTGATGTCAGGTAGTGTGATGCCTCCCACTTTGCTCTTATTCCTCAAGATTGCCGGGGCTATTCGGGGTCTTTTGTGGTTCCATATAAATTTTAGGATTCTATGTTCTATTTCTGAGAAAAAAGTGCTTGGTAGTTTGATTGAAATTGCATTGAATCTATATATTGCCTTAGCTAGTGTTGACTTTTTAAGTATATTAATTCTTCCTATCCATGAACATGGTATGTATTTCCATTTATTTGTATCTTCTTTGATTTCTCCCTTCAGTGTCTCACAATTTTCTGAGTACAGGTCTTTTACTTCTTTCGTTATATTTATTCCTAGATATTTTATTGTTTTTGAAACAATTGTAAAAGGATTGATTTCCTGATTTCTTCTTCTAATAGTTTATTATTGGTGTATACAAATGCAACTGATTTCTGAATATTAATTTTGTATCCTGATACCTTACCAAATTCGTTTATCAGTTCTAGCAGTTTTCTGGTGGAGTCTTTGGGATTCTCTATATATAGTATCATGTCATCTGCATATAATGACAATTTTACTTCCTCTTTTCCAATTTGGATGCCTTTTATTTCATTTTCTTGTCTATTGCTGTGGCTAGAACTTCCAGAACTATATTAAATAGAAGTGGTGAAAGTGGGCAGCCCTGTCTGGTTCCTGATCTTAAGGGGAAAGCTTTTAGCCTTTCCACATTGAGTACGATGTTTGCTGTGGGCTTATCATATATGGCCTTTATTATGTTGAGATATGATCCCACTATTCCCACTTTGCTAAGAGTTTTTATCATAAATGGCTGCTGGATTTTGTCAAATGTTTTTTCTGCATCTATTGATATGATCATATGATTTTTATTTTTCATTTTGTTAATGTGATGTATTACGTTAATTGATTTGCGGATACTGAATTAAACTTGCATACCAGGAATGAATCCCACTTGATCGTGGTGTATGATTTTTTATTTTTTTTTAGGGCAGTGTCACTGGCCCTCATATGTGGGACCCGAACCGGGGCCGCTGGTTTCCCAAGCCAGCGCTTAACCACCGTGCCACTTGGCTGGCCCTGTACTATCTTTTTAATGTGATGCTGAATTCGGCTTGCTAGTATTTTGTTGAGAATTTTTGTATCTATGTTCATTAGGGATATCGGCCTGTAGTTTTTCTTTTTTGTAATATCTTTGTCTGATTCTGGAATCAGGGTGATAGTGACTTCATAGAAAGAGTTTGGGAGTCTTCCCGCCTTCTGTATTTTTTGGAATAGTTTGAGGAGAATAGGCATTAATTCTTTCTTGAATGTTTTGTAAAATTCGCCTGTGAAGCTATTTGGTCCAGGACTTTTGTTTGTTGGAAGATTGTTGATTACTGATTCAATTTCTTTGGTAGTAATCAATCTGTTCAGAGTTTCTGTTTCTTTTTGGTTCAGACTTGGTAGATTGTATGCTTCTAGAAATTTATCCATTTCTTCCAGATTGTCGAATTTGTTGGCATATAATTGCTCGTAGTATTTTCTTAAAATTTTCTGTATTTCTGTGGTATCTGTTGTCACTTCTCCTTTTTCATTTCTGATTTTATTAATTTGGGTCCTCTCTTTTTCTTGGTGAGTCTGGCTAAGGGTTTGTTGATTTTGTTTATCTTTTCAAAAAAAACAACTGTTGGTCTCATTGATCTTTTGTATTTTTTTTTGTTCTCTATTTCATTTATTTCTGCTCTTGTCTTTATTATTTCCTTCCTTGTACTCCTTTTGGGCTTGTTTCACTGTTCTTTTTCCAGTTCCCTTAGGTGTAAAGATAGTCCGTTGATTTGAGATTTTCCTTCCTTCTTTAGGTAGGCCTGCATTGCTATGAACTTCCCTCTTAGGACTGCTTTCGCTGTCTCAGAGATTTTGGGTCATGGTGTTTTCATTTTCGTTTGTCTCGAGGTATCTTTTGATTTCATCCTTGATCTCATTTTGACCCACTTGCTATTTAATAGCATGTTATTCAGCCGCCATGCATTTCTGTGTTTTCCAGAGTTCTTCTTGTAATTGATTTGAAGTTTCATAGCATTGTGGTCAGAGAAGACGCTTGATATGATTTCGATCTTCTTAAATTTGTTGAGACTTGTTTTGTGGCCTAACATGTGGTCTATCTTGGAAAATGTTCCATGTGCACTTGAGAAGAAGGTATATTCTGTTGCTTTGGGGTGAAAAGCTGTAAAAATATCGATTAAATCCAGTGTCATTTAAGGCCACGGTGTCTGTGTTGATTTTCTGTTTGGAGGATCTGTCCATTGGTGACAACAGGGTTTTGAAGTCCCCTACTATAATAGTGTTACTGTTGATGTCTGTCAAAATCTGTTTTATATATTTAGCAACTCCTATGTTGGGTGCATAGATGTTTACTAGGGCTATGTCCTCTTGTTGAATTGATCCCTTTATTATTATGTAGTGCCCTTCTTTGTCTTTTATTGTAGTCTTCATTTTGAAGTCTATTTTGCCTGAAATAAGCATTGCTACTCCAGCTTTTTTCTCATTTCCATTTGCATGAAATATCTTATTCCATCCCTTTACTTTCAGTCTGTGTGTGTCTTTTGATCTGAGATGAGTCTCTTGTAGACAGCATATGCATGGGTCCTGTTTTCTTAATCACTCAGCCACTCTATGTCTTTTGATTGGAGTATTTAGCCCATTCACATTTAAAGTGATTATTGATAGGTGCATATTTATTGCCATTGTTATTTGTATGTCTTGTCTTCCTGGGTTAGCTTGTTTTCCCCTTTCTTCTGTTTAAAAAAAAAAAAAGAAAGCTTTTTTAACATTTCCTGCGATGCTGGCTTGGTGGTAACAGATTCCTTAAGCTTATTTTTTTCTGAGAAGCTCTTTATCTCTCCTTCAATTTTAAGCGATAGCTGTGTTGGGTAGAGCAATCTGGGTTGTAGACCTTTTTTTTTTTTTTTTTTTTTTTTCCGGTACCAGAATTCAACATTTTTATTTAGCAAACAAGATAGGCAGTTGCAACCATTTATATTAAATTCTGCCAAGACAGGGCAAAGAACATCGAAAAGAAAGGGCACGAAGAAGGTAGGCGGAAAGAAAGGATTGAAAAACATCAGAAGTTGAAAGGATGACTGGCAGGACAATGTTAGTTGCCGGTGTGATCGCGTAGACCTTTATTATGCGTCACTTTGAATGTTTTCTGCCACTCCCTTCTGGCCTGCAGAGTTTCTGTAGAAAAGTCAGCTGTTAATCTTATAGGAGTTCCTTTATATGTAACCTGCTGTCTTTCTCTTGCTGCTTTTAGGATTCTGTCTTTGTCTTTAAGCTTTGCCATTTTAACTATGATGTGTCTTGGTGTAGGCCTGTTTGGGTTCAGCTTGTTTGGAACTCTCTGCACTTCCTGTGCTTGTATGTCGATTTTCTTCACCAGGGTGGGGAAGTTTTCAGTCATTATTTCTTTAAATACATTCTCAATCTCTGGTTTCTTCTCTTCTCCTTCTGGTATTCCTATGATGTGAAGTTTGTTGCGTTTCATGTTGTCTCACAGGTCTCTTAAACTATTTTCATTCTTTTTTTCTTTTTGTTGTTCCAACTGAGTGATTTCTGCTATTTTGTCTTCTAATTCGCTGATCCGATCTTCTGCTTCATCTAATCTACTGGTGATTCTTCTTATTAGCAGTGTTTTAAACTCTGTCTCTGAAAGTTTGTATACCTCTGTTTCATTTAGTTCCATTTCTTGAGATTTCTTCTGATCTTTTGCTTGGGACATGTTTCTTTGTTTCTTCATTCTGGCAGTCGTTCTGTGATTGCTTCGATGTATTGGATCGATCACCTAGAAAGAAGAGAAACAAAAAGAAAAAGAAAAAAAAAGGAAGAAATAAGAAAAGAAAGAAAAAAAAAGCAAAAAAGAAAAAAAAAAGCGTGTGTGTGTGTGTGTGTCTCTCCATCCTCTTTAATCTGCAGACCACTTACTCAGCAATGGAGAGTCTCTGGGTGACTCAGCACCAGCTGTTGAGGGAAAGGGCTTTACATGTTATGCGCCGGCCTCCTCTCCGGCTTGCAGTGAGCTTTCTACAATTAGCTGCTGTGTGCTCTGGAACCGTGCTCACTACCAAAAAGCTTCCCAGGTTGTTGTGGGTTGTCTCCTGCTGCAAAAAACCCTCTGTGGCCTGCGGAGGTGGGGGCCAGGCACCAGGGTCTCAGGGTGCCTCTAGCAGCACAGCTCTAAGTGGGCAGGGCAGGCCCCAAAGGCACCACTGGATGTGGTCAGTAGCCGCCACCAAATCAGAGCAGCATGCACTCTGCACCAGCCACCAGTCCACACAAACTCACCAGGAAAGCCCTGACCAGATCACACAGGCACAAAGCTCCCGGCCCAGCACTCTCAGGAAAACTCCCAGTCTCAGCCTGTCCCAATCAGCCGCTCGCAGATCAGGCTGAGCAGCCTAACAGCCAATTACCCAGCCTGGCAGCTCGGCATAAACAGTGCAGAGAGTGGGGACCCAAGGTGGCTTGCACACTCCTGCGTCTCAGTGAACAGTCTGATGTAACTGGAGTGCACCTGCCCAGCGATTCCCTGGCTACGCAACACAAGCAGAACAGAGGGTGGGGACCCAAGGTAGCTCGCACACTCCTGAATCTCAGTGAACAGTCTGATGGACCTGGAGCGCACCTGCCCAGCGTTTCCCTGGCAGTGCAGCACAAGCATGGCAGAGGATGGGAATCCGAGGCTGCAGGCGCATGCACGCACACATGCACTCCTGCACCAATCCCACCAGACCAATGGGATCCCAGACCTGACCCTCTGTGGGAGGGCCCAATCCTGAAAAAATGGTGCCCTCCTGTACACTACTCGTGTGCAAGCTCCACACCAGGGGAACAATGGTCCCAAAACCTCCAGCTTCTGCACCAAAGGTGCTCAGTTCAGTCCGTCCCCGCAGGTTCCCGGGTCCGGCTCACATAGCCACTTCCTCCTCCAGGAACCGGGTGAGTGCTCATCGGCGAGCAAGCCCGGGCGCCGGCCCCACTGGTGCTCCAGCCTCCCTCAGCTTCACCGAGCCAAGCAAAGAGAGTCCTCACTAATTTACTGCCGGCTATCTTAGAACTTCTCTTTCCGGCAAAGGAGCTCTGGGCTGGTGAGCTTGGTGTGCGGCCGGAGGATCTCTCCCCCCAACCGGAGAAGCCTCTCCACAGCTGGGACCTCCCTCACGGGGCTCGCCCTCTCTCGTCTCCGCCCGTCCTACCAGACCCGACGCGGCTTCCTCTTTAAGTTCTTCGTTTAGTGGTTCTGTTCATCTAGTGTTCAGGGGACCTCCGGGGTTGAATGCTGTATAATTTGTTTGTAATTTTGGTGTGATCCTGGGAGGCAATTGGGAAAGCGTCCGTCCATTCCGCCATCTTATTGGGAATCCCTCCTCTCCTGCCCTTTTTAATGGATTAGGTAAATGGTTGCATCTCCCAAGTGCCAGGTGAGGCACACTCTCTGTGCTATCATTTGTAGGTCCTGGGCATGCCGAGGTGGTGTCACCTGCATCGTCTTTTCTCTCATGGGGTTCACCTCTAGATCCTTGAGGATAAGGGTCTTATTGCCTTCCTCTTCTGTTGCTGGTGGGCACAGCTCGATCTTGAACGTGGTTAGGATGCATCCATTTTGAAGTTTTAGTTACTGTTAATAACCATCGTAACTTCCATAGTTTTAAGAGTCTGCACATCTACAGTTTGACAGATGATGAAAGTGAGGTACAGAGACCTGAGGAGACTGAGGAATGTTACATAAT
The DNA here is from genome assembly GCA_033961575.1 of Aselliscus stoliczkanus. Taxonomy (NCBI): domain Eukaryota; kingdom Metazoa; phylum Chordata; class Mammalia; order Chiroptera; family Hipposideridae; genus Aselliscus; species Aselliscus stoliczkanus. The sequence goes on from CM066736.1 coordinate 124,249,870, forward strand.
GAGTCACTAGCAGGGAGGGACTCCGAACTCAGATTTTTTTTTTTTTTTTGAGGGCAGTGTCACTGGCCCTCATATGTGGGACCCGAAACGGAGCCAGTGTTTAACCACCGTGCCACTCGGCCGGCCCCGAACCCAGATTTTTAAAATGTCCATATCCAGTGACCTTGTTTCCCATATCATGTGCCTTAGCAACAGTCCTTTAAGTCTAATATAGTGTAGTAAAGCTGTCAACAGCAGAACCTGAGATAGAGAGGTTTGAAGAGACTAATTCCGGGTCATACAGCTAAGCCGGGGAGCAGGTCCTTATGTCCAGGTCTGGGTTCCGAGACCTGTTCTTTTCTCTTTGTGCTATTCTGTCCCTTGCCATCTTTATGCCAGAAAACTGCAGAGCTTCCTCCTGATATTAGTGTTAGGCAAAAATGTTACCACATGCTGCTGCACCATATACGCCCCTGCACACGCCATGTTTTTTGAGAATCGGGAGATAGGCTCACTTTACATCTTCGGTCTTTGTTTGTAGCAGCTTCTATGCAGTTTTAACCCATGCTCAGGTCATCGCCAACGTGTCCACCCTCTCTCATTTTTGTCTCCATTTTAAAGTCTTCTGTTTCATGAACACACATGCATGCATGTATGTATATGTGTCCTGATGTATTTTGTTGGAGGGAATTCTAGGAGGCAATAAAGAGAAATGAAATTCTATGCTTGCAAAATTTACTTCTGAAAAGTAGACATCTAGGGCAGTCTTGACTCTTACATCTCTTGTCTAAATATAATTCTTCTTTCCCTTTTTAAAAAAAATATTAAACTAGAACCCACTTCTGTGTATAACATTGAAGCTGGTTCCATCAGTACAACCAGTATGAGCCTAACATGGGAAAAACAACGATGCAAATGCTTCTTTTTACACATATAATGTGACAAGTAAGACGGACACTAGGCTGCTGACCCTTGTTGCAAATCAACCAAACATTAACATCACAGACTTAAGTCCAGCTACTTCACATACATTCTCCATCATTCCAGAAGTAAATGGGGATTTGGGAAATGCCATGAACATAACTGTCACAACAAGTAAGTTGACTAGCTCCCAGGAATGTCATGAACCATTCCTTCTCCTCCTGTATCCCAGAGCCTTGTCCATTCAAGCTGCCTGTTGGAAAGAGATTGGTCTTCATTAACTGTGGAAGAGGAGAGAAAAGATTCAGTGTTGTTTCAAGCCCAGGAGTTCAGGTGGTTTGGATCATTCAGTATTAAAGTCCTCTGTGATACGGGAGGCTTTAACTAATTCCAACTGTTTGGTTTTAAAAATCTTTTCTACTTAGCAATTACTTACTTTTCTGCTAAGACTTGGGAGCAGAGACCCCCCGCCCCTCCCCACCACCACCAATAGAAATGCATCTTGGTGGTGTCAGTAATTCCTTGGCTTCTTTTAAGCTCCTGGGGAAAATTGATGCTGTGTTACTATTTCCAGCCTCCTGGGCATGAAATTTTGATATATTTTTTAGAGGAATGTATGTTTCAAATGAAATAAGAGCCCAGTGACATCCGATTAGCTTAGGTTTTTATGTAGCTTAGATGTTAATACCCTGAACCACCTGTTAGAGCTGCAAATTTAGCCCTTTTTTTTTTTAAGCTGAAAAGAACCAAAAATATAAAACAGAGATGAGAAGCTCTTTTTAAGTTGAAAAGATGCAAACATTTTAAAAAGAGGTCCTGTGTTGGTTTTCTGATCTGGAGATGTGATCGCATTGGCTGGGGAAAGCCATGGAAGCCTGACGTCTAGCCCATGGCTTGAAGCGACCACCTAGCCTGGCACCTTCTGCACATGGAGTGGGCAAACACAAAACCACTGGTTTTCAACTTCTTTTTAAGGCCAGGAAATGATTTCTTTAAAAAAAATCTTTCCCAGGAGCCCAATAAGTAAAAAGAACTAGAGAGAGAAGACTTGGGGACCTTCGAAAAACTCCCAGAGCTCCTCAGAGTACAGTTTTAAAGGGAAATCCCCCACAATAAACGTTTAGTGTATTATATTGTGAAATGGACAGGAGAAGGAATGGACAGAAAGGAGCTAGGAAAGAATGAAGGAGGAAAAATATGACAGAATTTAGAAAAGGTGATGGAGACAAGGTGATACAGAATTGGTGGCCGTGGGGAAGAGAAAGTGGAGAGGTGGCAGAAAGCAACCAGCCCGGGAGCCAAGCATCCTTACTCTACCTTAAAGCTCCCCAGGACAGGCTGTGTTTATCAATTACTATTTACTGAGCATATGCTGTGTGCTTAGCTCTCCTCAATACATTCTTTTTTCATGGTAACACTGAGGACAGCAATGGAAGAAAATGTAATGCTGAGACGTTGTTTCTTCTGAGGTCCCAAAATTACAAGTGGTGGGAACCCAGGGGGCCTGATTCCTGACCACAGTGGTACAGTGGTATTCATAACAGGTACCCAGGGTCATGGCACTGGCTAGTTTATTGATGTTCCATTAAGAAAAAAAAAAAAGACACAAAGTGACCCAATTTAGAAATCGTTGCATCAGAAACATTTGATATGAAGCATAGAATGATAGAGTGGACTAGCTCACTTCAGAGTTGGACGGTGCCCTGCAGTCATCCAGGCCAGTGCGTTCACATTTAGCCACCTGCAGACTTCAGGTAGGGTTTCTGCTCTGTCTGCAACACTGTCTGTGCTTTTACGTGCTTAAGGCTGGAGCCCTGGGACTCGTCTCCCCAATGCTATCAGTAGTGTGCGTTCTAGAGCAAGTCACCCGCCTCTCTATATCTCCATGTTTTCATCTTAAATATGAAGGGAGTGGATGTCATTTTGGCTGAAATACTTTGGTTTATGTCGCCGACAGTCAAATAAGGTGATGGAAAGAATGGTGGGGGGAGTAGTATAGACGGGAAAAATCCCCTCAGGGTTAGAATACAGGGATGAGCTCCTCAGTGGGAATATTTTGTTCTTACGGAATGATGTTATTTGTATTATTTTGACTCGAGACCTTTAGACATAGCAAACAATCAGTTTATTTCATGCTTTGCTCCTGATGTCTAAAACAAATAAAATTAAATGCTGCTGTTTGTTTTAAAAAAATTTTTTTGACTCAGGTCCTTTACCATGTATTTGACCAAATGCTGCTGTTTCAAAGGGACAATTTAAAAGAGTATCAACTCACTGTTGGACTTCATTGTCTTGGAGAATAGTATAGATCCTAAAACTTGTTGGCTTTAGGGTTTATTCTTTTGTTCTCTTCTTTGTATAGTGGTGTATATATATATATATTATTAATATATAATTATATATATATATATTTCCTGCTGTGGAATGATGGAATTGCACTAGACTCTGATATAAAGAAAGTATTTTTAGTGGACCATATTGAAACATGAGTGTCCGAGTTATTCTTTTGAAAGGTGATTACAAATATCTTGTTTCATCAATGCCTATTGTGTGTTTTTAAAATAGAACCTCATCCAGTTTTTGATCTTCGTGTTGTCTCTTGGGGTATGAGGAACGCTTCTCTTGCCTGGAAGACGGACAATGACACTGCCACCTTCCGGTTGCTGCTTGAAGACACTAGAAGCTTTAAGGTGTTGGTTGATATTTCAGACCTGAAGCCAGGGACTCAAAAGAATGTCACCGTGGGTGTTTTAGAACCATACGGGACACAGAGAGAGTCCCTGGTGACTACTGAAAGTTCCTTAGGTGAGTTATAAGAGTGTGCTTCTCATCTGCTTGATGGTTTTGACTTTTGGCAACTGACTAGTTTTTAAAACTATTGTTCTTATATTTATATAGAGTTTTAGAATTTATTGATGGGTCCCCTCCACATTTTACTTTGACCCCACACCTGTATGAGGAAGGAGGGGAAAATGTTCTTATTTTACAGGTCAGCGCATTGGGGCTCAGAATGACAATGGGGTCGAAACTTTTTGGGTTCTGGCATCCAGGAAAGCAGCTGGCTCCTTTAGGTTTTTAAACTCTCACTTGAATGAATAACAGGTGTGTTAACCCAAGGAGGGATACTGGAGGAACTTACCACATCCACTGGGAAAAGGGATGCTTCCAAGGCAGGTCTGCAGACGCCTCCTGCACCGACCGTGGAGTACTCAAATGCAGATTTCATAGCATGTTTGGGGTAACTCTGTGAATTGAGAAGAATAAGTACGTCATCCCCATTTTACATATAAGGAAACAGAACTAGAAAGTGGATGTTAGCATTCTTGATTGCAAGTAATAGAAACCAGATTTCAATAGCTTAGATTAGAAGAGCAACTTATCCCCTTGTGTATAATTCCCTGCCATGCACAGAAAGGCCTTCAAGAAAGAGACCGAGTGATGCCTGTCTTTTCTTGCTGCTTCTTTCTTTTTGTCATCTTTTTTCTCAGAGTGGTTTCCTCCATACAACTCAAGGAGAAATGGCCACCAGCAGTTCCCCCGTTCCACCCCCTATCAGTGGGGTTCTGGTCCGGGGGAACAATTCCTTGAATGGGCTCTGATAAGCCATGTTTGAATTATATGTCTGTTCCTGGAAAACCATGCTTGGAGTTGGGTGGGAAAGGCTGATTTCCCAAAAGAAGGGAGAGATGCAAATAGCTGAGTCTTAATGCAAAGCTCAAATACCTGTGGTGCTACCTGGAATAAAAATACAAAGTGAAATATCTGCCCTCATTTGGGGCTTTTTCAGGCAGATGTATTTCTGTCTGGGGGAGGGCAACAGATGCTGGTGGAATACTGTCTGGAGACATCTCATGTGTCGTCTTAGCAGGCCTGGGGGACGACACTGACAGATGACAGGGATGTGCATCTGCTGCAGTTAATGTCTTTGTCTTTTGTGTGTGAAACAGACGCCACCATCACAGACAGCCAGGCCCCGCCACTCAGGAGCCCCACTCCGCCTCTCTCCCGAGCCCCTGTCCATCCTATGACTGAAGACACAGAAGTCCTGCTTCTTGGGTTAAAGCCTAACACAGAGTACAAAGCCACTGTTTATTCTCAAGCACCAGGTCTCACAGAAGAGAAGCCCGTTGCCATAACCTTCAGTACAGGTATGTTGGATTTTGCAAAATGGCTTCAGCCAGAGTTTCTAGCACAAAGTTTTGTCTTCTGTGTTTCCTGGTTCTGAGTTATTTCTTGCCTCACAAGTGGTTTTGTTGTCAGAGGGAGTTTTCTGGAAGAGATTTTGGACAGAGCAGACTTAGGGAGATGCTTCTTGGCCGAGTTACTTCTTCCACTGAGCTCAATAAAGCAGAGTGAGCAGGGGCTCTCTGCAGACGTGGGGCCCTGACTTCTCTCATTTCTCCACATACGAGCCAGGGAGGCAAGCTGGTGTAGTATTTTTCTTCTATACGCTGATATTCATTTTGTGAATGTTGGTTACGTATTTCTCCCTTGAGATAAGAGAATGAAATGAGTTTCCTCGTTTGGCCTGCCCCCGGAACTCTTGCAGATCTTCTTGCTGAAACTTGCTGACGTGCACATGCTACTTTCTACCTCTGCTTGATCAGCACCCCCACTCTGTACATTGACCAGTATTTGGAGGCTTTTGGATTGGTGCTGATGATGGTGTACAGACATGCACAGTCCCTACCTTCAGGGAGTTTCTATACCAATGGCGAATCGAGACAAACACTGGAAAAGCACGCGGTCGGCCTCTGTGGGTTTGGGAGCAAACGCTGCAGCATTATAGTTCTTGGAGGCTGGGTGGCAGGCAGCATAACCTGACTCTGGGTATCTTATCCAGAAATGTATCTATTCTGAAAGGCTGTCATAGACCACAGCACGGGGGGGCGGGGGGTGGGCGCTGGAGCGCCAAGGACAGAAAACAGACTAGCATCCAGGAAACTTGGGAGTGCCGACGTCATCCTGGACCTAGTGACACTCCCTCAGGATTCAAAGTCCTGAGATAGAAAGGGTATCACATACCTGCTTTCTGGGTGTCTGTGCTGGGGAAGAGAGACACTGTTCCCCCAGCGTCTGCATGGGTGGCAAGCACTTCCTCCCACCAAGGGGGATTGGCTGTTGTTCGGGAGAAGGAGTTGGGTGCTGCACGAGTAACACATAGCCACCGTCCATTGTAGCTACCCACTAAGTGCTGTGGACATTGGAAGGCTGGAACACGATTTTTATATCAAATCCTGAAGGAAGGCCTCTTTTACAGGCAGGATTTGAACTGGCTTTGAAGGGGGAATAGGGTTTGAATAAATGGAGAGAGGGAGGCAGACACGTCCACTGTGGGAACATCATGAGTGAAAGTGTGGATGATGGACACCGAGGGATGAAGGTGGAGAGGCCCTGGGATTCGGTGATGTCTCAAGGACCCTGATAATGCCAGAGGGGTTGATTTAATTCCTAGAGAGATGTTATGTGTATGTTTGAGAAGTGGGGGTGGGGACATGCTGTAGAGCACGTGGCGGCAATTACTAGCCAGGCTGTATGTATGACTTGCACAGGGCTAGAAAATTAGGGCAGGAAGCCAGGGACAAGGCATGCCCGTAAGGAGCTGTTGCTTTTCCTGGTATCCACATTGGAAGGGGGTCCACGTGTGCCCTTCTTCCTTCTTCCCTTTTTACTGGTGATGCTAATGTGTGGGTGAGGAGCGGAGGATGCAGCTGTAGGAAAGGCCACTTGGGGCCCTCAGTGACCCTGCAAGTTGGCAGGTGGGAGGTCCCCGGGGGAGGAGGGCTTGATGTCTACTGGGCAGGTAAGGTGCAAGGCGGGTAAGGTGCAAGACAGAGGAGGTGCTTCTCTAGGGCTGCCATTGAGAGTGGGGTGGGTGGGGGCTGTCCTACACTTAAAGTGCTATGCAAGAAGGTGAATGGGGGTGAAATTGAGTCTTTGAGCCCCTCACCAGGCCATGCACCCCAGGGCTGGGTCCGTCCACAGGAGGGGTTCTTTGCCTGATTTGCTAAGAGGGATTATATGGATTAGTGTGGCCCTGGTGCCCTGCTTTTTAACATGGTTTGAGCAGAATTGAAGAGATTGTGATTGCATCTTAGGTGCTTGGCCTATGGATACACAAACACAGCCTAGTTTGTGTTGCTCTGTCCTAGTGCTTGATAAATAATAATTGTAGTAGTCTTAAACTTCTCTACATGTATGTGTATGTATACACATATATCCAAACATGCACACATGTACATACATATACATGTATTATGCCAGGCCTTTTTCAAGTGACTCGTTAGGTGGGATGGGGTTAAGGAAACCATCAGAGGGTATTGAGACACCTCAGACCATGGTAGAAAACCACCCCTAAGGCTGAAGATCAAGGGGGAGGAAACGGTGATTCTGGAGCCCAGTGAGGGTTGGGGCAGTGGAGGATGCGGTCATGCCAGAGCAGGTGACCAGAATGGGGGGCAGGAGGGACACAGTCTCCACACTTTCTCCTCCAGCCCCCGGTGGCCTGCCCATATTGCTCCTTGGCAGAACCTGATCCTAGGCCGTCTAGCAGGGTGCCCCCTCCCTGCCCCCCAGTGATGCACTGTGCAGGGGTCAGCCTCCTGGGGCACAGAGCAGGCATAGAGAAGGACAGAGGACAGACTGGGTTTGGGATGTAGGATGGACAAGTGGTGAATAATGAGGGTTTGGGTTATCTTTTCTTGAGCTTAGGATTGTTATCCCGATTTTTTAGATGAGGAAACTGAGCTCAAATGATATTCCTAAGATCCACCTGGATGGTAAAGCCTTGGAACCCAGCCTCACGCTGAAACCTGTGATTTTTAACAGATCGTGTAGAGCATAGGGTTCATTCTTGGGTGGATATGTATATGCTTGAGCATTTTTCCTGGGTCACCCCAGCACCTAGGGCAGGGCATGCGTGGAGTCCGTGTCATTGTTGGAGGGGCCCACCGTATTTTAAGAGTCAGCTCACAAGCAGAACAAAGAGGAACTATGCTCTTGCAATTGAGAAGGTTGTTTCTTCATGGAAGATGATGCCTGCCCCTTGCTGGGACCCCCATACATTTGTGTGTGTTGTGGTTTTGGTTAAATCATGTGGAATGGGAACAATTGCTAAGAGTATTTCGTAGACTAGATGCCATTCCTCGATGGCAGCTTCCCTCTCTCTCTCTTTCTGGCTTGTCCTTTCTGGCTATTGTTCACTCTTTTTGTGTCTTCACAGACCCTAGTCAGGTTTTGGACCTCAAAGCTGCAAACATCAGTGCCACATACATGACCCTGAGCTGGAGAACCAACGACAGTGACTCATCCTCTGCCTATACCTACAAGATAGAAGTTGCTGGGGAGACCGGTTCCCTCAATTTCACCGTCAACGAGACACATGCTTTCATCACTCCACTCAACTCCAGAACATTATACAACATCACAGTGCATCCTTTCCTTAATGGCAGTTCAGCGGGCATACCAGGATTTCTCCAAGTGTACACCCGTGAGTTCACGCTTTTTTTGTCAACCTTTCTTGCCTGCCTGCTATGTGCCAGGCCCAAATACAAGACAAAGCTCTGTTCTGCCCTCAAGGAAAGCATAGCCAGCGCGTGAGTCCACAGGACTCTTACCCCTCCCGATGTGCGATATAATGGTGATCGTTGACTGACCCTACCCACACGCTGAGCACCATGTGACTTGCTTTCCATGCTATCTCATTTAATGTTTACAGTCTTGCGACATGGTTGGCATTAGCCTATTTTATGGATGAGGAAGCCAAGGCTGAGAGAGGTGCTGTAGGCAGGCGTCACACCTAGCAACTGACAGGTGGGATTAGACAGCTGGGCTGTCTCTACTCCAGCCTGTGTTTGGAATGACCATTTTAGTGAGGTAGAGGCCTGGAGCAAACTACTATATGGAAACAGAAAAGAACCTGGACAGTCATGTCCCTTTGTCCTAAGATGCTGATGTTATAGTGAAGCAGGGAACAGCTGTGTCTCATCCTTTGCTTGCTTAACTGCCTCTTAAAGATAAAATGATAGGCAGCATATTAAAAGCATTTAGTTCTGAAGAAGTTCTGATAATTTAAAATAAAGCAATAATGGTATAGCAGTAGAATAGTTATATAATACTATAATAGAATCAGTATCGCAATGACCTTCATGGTAGGTATTAGGATCCGTGTTTGATAGATGAGAAAGCTACAGCCTAGCGTGGCTGGACATCACGCTCAAGGCCACAGGCCTGGCAAGTGGCAGAGCAGGGACTTGAACCCAGGGTGCCTGGCTCTGGACCCAAGGTTCATCCCACAAGAATGCTTTACTTGAGTGTCTGTTTCTTCCCAGGAAGCACACCTGCAGGGGGCAAGGTCCTACTCCAGAACCTGAGCCCTTGCAGAGTTCATGTCTCCTCGCATTTCCTGTGAGTGACTTTGTGCAACCTAAGCAGACAGTTCCTGCTTACATAATTTGTGAGGTTTAGTCACCCTTGTCTTCCAGAGAAATAGATTCTTAATCTAGTCATTTACTTTCTTCCCTCAGGCCCTCACCCAGTTTCCAACTTCCGAGTGACGAATGTCAGCACAAGGGCTATTCACTTAGCTTGGAGCAGCAATGACTCGAATTCCTTTAAGATACTTACCACACAGGATGGAGGTGGAACAACTGGGGAGGAATACACCACCAACGAAAGTATTGTCATTGGTGGCTTACACCCTGGAACCAAGTATTGTTTTCTGATATTTCCACAAGGGCCAAATGGGACTGAAGGGGATCCCCAGACAGTTTGCAATACAACTGGTAAGCAAATAGGCTGTGTTTTCTCTGAAACTGATGTTTCTTAAAGAAAATTAGTATAATTTATAAATGTTGGCTTTTCCAAATATTGCTTTTCTTTTAATTATTGAAGAAAAATCTTTAAAAAATTACGACGACAGAAATACATTGTAAATTATTCATTCTATGAAATATGGATGAGAAGAAAGGAAAAAAAATGACATATAAATCATCAATCAGAAATAATCACTGGTAACTTTTGATGTATGATTCTTACAAGTTTAAGATATATACAGGTATCTATATACACACATTCATATACACAGATATATTTTTTTCTTTTGCAAACATTGAACTCATTCTGTACATGTGGTTTTGTGATCTGCTTTTTTCCACATACAAGTTTATTATGAGCATTCCTCCCTGTCAATGTAAATATTTCTGTATTTCTACTAGATATTTTTAACACTTTGTAAGCGGGCATTTGAGCTATATGATGAGTTTCCTGCAAAAAATGTGTTAATATCTTCCTGGCAATCCATTGTCTACATAAAGGGTCAACAGATAATAATGGCCCATGGGCCAAATCTGGCCAATTGCCGGTTTTTGTAAATAAAGTTTTATTGGCACAGAACCATGTTTATTTATGTACTGCTTATGGCTTCTTTTGTTCTAGAAATGAGTAGTTGCAACAGAGAATACGTATATGGCCTGCAAAGCCTTATAGAAATTTTTGCTTATTCTGTGGCCTTATTGAAAAAGTTTGCTGACCCTGAGCTAGATCAGTGGATTTCCAAGTGTGATCCAGGGGTTCCTGGGAGTCCCCTAGATACATTTCAAGGGTCTGTGAGACACTATTATCATAATAGTAAAATGTTATTTGGCTTTTCAACTTTCATTCTCTCATGATGAGTGTAAAATGGAGCTTCCCAGATGCTGTATGACATGGGATAACATCATAACTCTGTCAGCTAATGGAATGTACACTTGTGTATTCTTTTTTTTTTCTAAAGATTTTATTGGGGAATTGGGGGAGGAAATAGTGTTGGAGAATTGGGGAAGGGGAACATACAAGTTGCTGTTCTTTTGTTCTTTAGTCTAGTTGTGGAGGATGTCGCTTCACTGACTCATGTTAGTATTGTGATCATTACATTCCTCCTGGCTGAGGCTGATCGGCTGCTGATGATCGGTCGGCCACTCACGGAGGCTCATGGCAGCTCTTGCCAGCTGCCTGTCGTTCAAGTTGGCTGCTGGCCATGCATGGTAGCTTACGGCAGCCCACTGCAGCTCCACTGCAGCCTACGCCATCGCCATCACCTGGCAGCCCAACTCCAGGTCAAGCTGTTGTTCACCATCTTAGCTGTAGAGGGCACAGCATCACTGGTCCATGTAGGATCTGAACCTGGGCCCTGCTGCTCAGAGCTGGCGCTCCCAAGCCATCTCTTAACCAACGAGCTACTTGGCCAGCCTTACTTGTGTATTCTTATGTTTTAAAAATTTCCTCTTTTTAAATTTATTTTTAAAAAATTTTGTCAATTGGAGTTGACATTCATATTATTTTATATTAGTTTCAGGTGTACAGCATAGTGGTTAGACATTTACATAATTTATGAAGTGATCCCCCAATTAGTCTAGTACTCATCTAGCACTATCCATAGTTATTACAATATTATTGACTATATTCCCTATGCTGTACTTCACATCCCTATGACTATTCTGTAATACCAGTTTGTACTTCTTTTTTTTTTTTTTTTTTGAGGGCAGTTCACTGGCTCTCACATGTGGGACCGAACCAGGGCCGCTGGCTTCCCAAGCCAGTGCTTAACCACAGCGCCACTCGGCCGGCCCTAGTTTGTACTTCTTAATCCCCTCACCTAGCCCCCAGCTCTCCTCCATTCCTGAACTTGTATGTCTATTTCCTTTGCCAGGTTAGGGAAGTTTTTAGTCATTATTATCTTCAAATAGGTTCTCAATTCCTTGCTCTCTCTCTTCCTCTTCTGTTACCCCCATGATGCAAATGTTATTACACTCGATGTTGTTCCAGAGGTCCCTTAAATTATCCTAATTTTTTAAAAAAATTCTTTTTGCTCTTTCAAGTGGGTGTTTTCTGCTACCTTGTCTTCCAAATTGCTGATTCTATTCTCTGCTTCATCTAGGCTGCTGTTGATTCTTTCTAGTGTATCCTTAATTTCAGTTATTGTATTCTTCATTTTGTACCAATTTCTTTTTTGTGGTTTCTATGTCCTTTTTTTGTTTACTATCTCTTGTTGAAGTTCTCACTGAGTTCATCTATTCTTCCCCTAAGTTCATTGAGCATCCTTATAACTAGTGTTTCGAACTCTGTATCGGGTAGGTTATTTGCCTCCATTTCATTTAGTTCTTTTTCTGGAGCTTTGTTCTGTTCTTTCCTTTGGGACATGTTTCTTTGTTTCCTTGTTTTGGCTGCCTTTCTATATTTGTTTCTATGTATTAGAAACATCTTCACAGTATGTAGATGCTTGTCTCCTAGTCTTGGCCAGGTAGCCTTATGTAGTAGGTGGCACAGTCTCCCTGGTCAGCTGTGCTGGGTGCTCCAGGAATGTCCCTTGTGTGGGTTACGTGTGCCCTCCTGTTGTAGTTCAGCCTTGATTGCTATTGGCATGTCAGTGGATGGAATTAACTCTCATGCTGACTGGCTGTGAATATTGGCCATGCCCACAGTATATGAGCTGCTGTGTGAAGGCTGACCCCACAGAGTGGAATTCACCCCAGCTGGCTTGTGTGCCTGTTGAGATCATGCTTTGGGCATGCCACTTGTAGAGCTAATCAGGCAGTGCTCTGAAGCTGGCTCTGGGTATGTTGGTTCTGGGGACCCTTGGGAGGGGTTCCCCTACTAGTCAAGGATAGACTGCTGCCTGTGACTGGCCTGGGGCTACCTGGTAGGAGCTACAAATCTATATGTGATTGATCACTGCCTGTGCTGGACCTGGAGGTGCGTGGGAGAGGCCATGCTGTGAACTGAGGCCAGCTGCCATCGGTACCAAGCCTGGGGTAGCTCAGCAAAAGGCTCCTGGCACTCCAAGGCCTGAGACCACCTATAGGCTTCCCATAAGACTCAGCCACTGAAAAAGCCTTGGGCAGGATATTAGTTGGGAGAGGTGGGCTCCAAGGGAGTTGCCCAGATAGGATGAGTGATGTTTACCGGAGTAATGTAGATTCAGATTTGACACCAATGCTGAGCCTGGGGATGCTCACAAAGGTCTCAGAGCACACCGAAGCCAGCCACTGCCCAACTTGACCAGCAGACCCCTGAGATTTGTCCAAGAAAGACTGATGCTCAGGCTGGGGCTGGTTCTCTGCCACCGAAAGTGGCCACATGGGAGGATGGTTCTACACAGGGAAAATGGTGACTTTCACTCTAGCCCTCACCCTGAAATTACAAAACTCAGTCTTTCCCTGTACATCTCTTGGCACCTCCGGAGACACTGTTCTGTGAAGCCCACAGTGAATGTCTGCAAGTGAGTGAGTCTGTGTGCTGCATGGACCCTTTAAGAAGATGTCCGGGTTTCCAGAAGCCCTCCATCTCACCCCAGCAGATGGAATCGCTACAGATTTTCACAGTCAGATTTTGTGGGGACTCCTCTTACTGGCCATGGAATCCTGAGTTGGGGAGCTCAGTGTGGGGGTGGGGCACCTCTTCAAAGGGGACCTCTGCAGCCAAGATATCCCTCCTGATTCTCGACCTCCAAATGCAGGTGTGGGGCCAGCCCATTTTTGAGCCTCTACCCATGGCTTTTTCTGTATGTCCTTAGTTATAGGACTTCTGTTCATCTAGACTTCAGTTGGTTCTCCAGGTTGATTGTTCTATAATTTAGTTGTAATTTTAATGTTATGGGAGGACGCAAGCCAGCATTACTCACTCCTATCTTGTTTGTCTCTCCAAGACTCTTTATTTTGAATATAGTAAATATAAATATAATCTACATAAACAAAAATTCTCTGAGAACTTCAACAATTTTTAAGAAAGTAAAGGGGTCCTGAGATCCAAAATTTTTAAGAACTGCTGGTCTGGAATACCATATTTTGCTGTGTATAATGCACACTTTACCCCCCAAATTTGTGACGGAAAAATAAGGATGTGCATTATGCATTGGCAGTACTGATTCCGTATCTATATAAATGTTTTTAATTCTTTTATTTATGCTTATGAGTTAAAAGTGTAGCTCTAGAAATCAATAACAATATCCACATGCAAAATAAAACCCTGGAATACAGTAATCTGTTTTGTTGAACTTACAATGGACTTGCAGTGAAAGTAATTTCGGTCAATGATTCAACAAAATGAAATTAAGTGCGACATAAAACGAAGAGCGACTTATTGTTGTTCACAGAGTGACTCTGACCTGATAAGACAGGTGATGCTGACTTTATTACCATAGGATGAACAGCGTGACATTTTTCTTTGTACGCTTTAGGCAGAAGCTAGCAATCTAGCTGATATTTTTACAAAGTTTATTGGAAAATCCCTTGGAAAATTAGAATGAAAGATGTTTTTCCCCTGAAAGTTGGGGCCAAAAGCATGGTGCTCATTATACACAGGAGCGCATTATACATGGAAAAATATGGTATTGTAAGTTATTTAATGACTGCCCTATTGTTGGTCAGGTAGATTATTTACAGCCTGTCATTACAACATTGTGATGCAATAGGTTTGTTCTAGAAGGCTAATTGATATTGATTAAAGTATTTTATGAAAACAATTTACTGTTCATCATTGTTTCTAAAATTTGAAATAAGATATTTTGGAAACGTTGGCAAACATAGAGTATTCCTAGATCTTTGATTGCAAGAGAATTGAAAATTTTCATTCAGAGGGAAAGGATAAAGAAAGGAGGCTGATTCCTTGAGCCACCTGGAATTGGTTGGGCTTTTGAGATTCTCCTTGTGTAAATTTCTTCAACTCTGTTGGTTGAGTTAAGCATTAATAGTTACGTGGAAGATCACCAGAATAAGGGAACTGCATCCCTCAGATGAAATGCAGCAATTGATTTTCAAGACTGGATTTTAGATGAGACTGTTGAGGGAGGGTCTTAGTATCGACATATATTTCTCCTTTCTTTTAGAGAATGTTGATAAGTATCAACATATATTTCTCCTTTCTTTTAGAGAATGTTGATATCAAGGGTAACAGGAGACCCTTGATATTGGTGACTTGCCAATGAGCAGAACCTAATGTAATAATACTGTAATATGTTAGAAGGCTGCAAAGTGCTGGGTTGTCCTCCTGTATTTAAGATTTTTTTAACACAATTTAGTGAGGTGGATGCTATTACCAGTTCTATTTTCCAGAGTAGGAAATGGAGGCTCTGCGAGCTTACATAATGGGCCCAGAGGGACAAAATAGTGAACTGACCTCTGTGTGGCTTTGAATACTGAGATCTTAACCACTATGTGGACAGACACTTTGATATGGTGCGGCTGCAAAGTAATTTAGGACTATTCGTGAGAAGAAGGTATCTCTTATACTATAGCCTATAGTTGGGTCCCATTGAATGAAAGCCAACAAGAGTTGTAAGAAGGCAGTAGATTCTTAGGGGATTACCATTATATTATTGAAAATCTTTCATTATTATTGGAGAAAACCAATATAACAGCATTAAAGGCAATTTTGAAAAAGGGAAACAAATACCATATGACCCAGCAATTCTGTGTCTCTGACAGAATTGAAAGCAGGGACTTGAACAATTATCTGTGCACCAGTGTTCATAGTAGTGTGATTCACAATAGTCAGAAGGTGGAAGCAACCAAGTGTCCATCAACAGATGAATGGATAGACAGAATTCTATCCATAAGGTAGAATATTATTCATCCATAAAAGGGAAGGAAATTCTGATATATCCTACAACATGGATGGGCCTTGAAAACATTATGCTAAGTGAAAAGATAAACTAGAGACAGAAGGACCAATATTGTGTGATTCCACTTCTGGAATAGGCACGTACATACAGAGAGAAAATAGAGTAGAGGTTACCCGAGGCTGGGGGAAAGAGGGAGTTGTTTGATGGGGGTGGAGTTTATGTTAGGGATGATGAAACGTTTTGGTAATAGATAATTTATGGTGATGGTTACATAACATTGTGAAGATATTTAATGCCACTGAGTTGCATTTAGTTCTGTCTGAGCCCTGATCTTTGCATTCATGTTGTAGCTGGTTCAGTGTGTAGAGATGAGAAGATCAGAGGACAGTACTCAGAGTCCTCAGGTGGGGGATTTCACATCTGACCCCCAGCTGTGAGGGTGGAGGGCATGTGTGTTTTTTCCCCTTCCCCACTCTGGCCTGAAATAATTCCACTTAGTAAATACCAACTCTCCATTCCAGTTTTTCTCTTCAGTATGCCTGTGTTTCAGGAAGATATTTTCTTTTGAGGGAGTGATTAAAAACAATTTGTTGAGAATAATATACATACCTGAAAACACACATAATCCTAAATGCATTTTTGATGAATTTTCACACACTGAACACATCTATCTGGCCACCAGTACCCAGGTCAAGAACCTAACATGATTTTTACTCTAGAAGACCCGCAAAGGGGGCATTTTTATGACAAAAGCAAAGGACCAGAGAACTGAAAGGGTGAAGTGGTAAGTTCATCTGTGTTAGGGGGAGCCAGACTTTTTGAAAGAACTAAGTATGCGTGTTTCCCTCCGAAGTTTTGGAATTTGTACTTTGTGAATTCGTTTGAGTTCAATGACAAAAGAGCAAATTCTCTGTACAGACACTTTGAAATAAAGCTGGACATTCCGATGGTCATTAACAGACTTCCTTTTTGCTCCCTTTCCTCTGACCAGACTCCAGTGCAGTGTTTAACATCTTCGTGGTCAATGTCACCACAACCGAAATGACCTTGCAGTGGCAGAGTACAGATGTTGCTTCTGAGTACAACTATCTTCTACATATAGAGTCTAGACATGGCTCTAACCAAACGAACACTTCTTGCAAAGAGATCACTCTCTGGGGCCTGATGCCGGGCACCTTATATAACATCACAATCACTCCAGAAGTGGCCTCTGTCGAGGGGAACTCCAGCTCCACTGCACAGTACACACGTAAGTGTCTTAGGACGCCCTCCTCAGGGAGTAGTCTCTCTGACTTTCACTTGGACTGTGGGAAGTCAGTGGTGGCTAAGGGGCCATTGTTTCTCTGCTCCCAGTCGAAAGTGAAACTAATGCTTAAGCTGAAACCATGGGCCTCAGCAAAGGTTCTGCTCTTTTCATGGGGCACTGGTGTTGAGCTGTGTGAACTTGGAGTTGTCTTGAGAAGCAGAAAGTGATCCCATCAGCATACATAACTGTTCCATTCATTCCTTGGGAATACAGGAGGGTCACCTTGTCATGTTGACTTTGGAAGATAACTGCTCAAATGAGGAGGTTTGTGTGCAAGAGGGAGGGAGGGGCTTTGCTAATATTTGTTCTAAATAAATGTGTGGGAGAGATTGTAGTTTATAGTATCTTTTTAGTATTTTTTTCGTTCATTAGTCAGATTTCCAAATCAGATAGGAAATTATATCCTGAAAATACATTTCAAATAAATTAGAAGTATTAAAAGAAGCCTGAAAGACTTGAATTTTTTTTGAGATTTAACCTGGACAGGCATGTTGAAATAAAGCTGGAGATTCCAATGGTCATTAACAGACTTCCTTTTTTCTTCCTTTCCTCTGACCAGACCCCAGCGCATTGTTTAACATCTCTGTGGTTTATGTCATCCCAACCGAAATGTCTTTATTTATTATTTTTTTGAAGGCCTTTTTAAAAGTATTTTTTGAATGCCTTTTTTGAGAAGTCTTCTATGTGTTGAGCCAGCCAATATTAGATTTATTCATTCTTTCCCAAAATGAGCCAGACTATTTTTAGATGCAGTAAATAAAATAGTCCTGGAATTCAAGCTAATCCATGCTTTTTGTTTTGTTTTTAATCGAGGGCCCAACAATGTGTCTCACATTAGAATACAGACTAACACCACAGCAGCAACCTTCAATTGGGAGAACTCGGATAAGGCCTCTTACATGTACACCTACCACCTTCGTATTGAGAAGGATGGAAATTCCAGCCATGCAACAAAAGTACACACAGACACTGGTGTCACCTATGCTACAGTCACCGAATTAATCCCTGGCTCATCATATACAGTAAAGATCTCCACCCAAGTGGGGGGTGTCGAGTCATTGGCACCTGGCTGGCAGTCATTCTGTACAGGTGAGTAGCACTGGGTACCTCTTGGACTTCTGTGTGGTGCTGACCTTGCAGGTAGGTCCTCCCCAGGCTTTAGTTTATCAGGTTTTGTGTGGTGTGTGATAGTAGTCACTGAGCTCTCTGAGATAGCCTATTCTCTTATTAGTGCTGTTTTTCTGCCCTCGTCATTTGTTCAAAAACATATTTATTGAGCACTTACTATATACCAGGTACTTTTAAATGACTCAGATACATTCCTGCCTGCCTGGAACTTTTATTCTGGTGGGGAAGATATAATAAACAAGATAAATAAGTTATTAGACAATGATTACTGCCAAGAAGAGGGGGGAAAAAAAAACAAGGAAGGGGAAGATGAGATGTTGATGGAGGGTGCCCAGGGAAGGCCTTAGTGAAAAGGGGACTGTTGAACAAAGACCTGAAGGAAATAAAAAATCCAGCCATGTGGACATCGTGGTGTAGAGCATTAAAGGCAGAGGAGCAGCCAGTGCAAAGGCCCTGAGACTGGACTGTGCCTACTGTGTTGAAGGAAGAGCCGCAGGCCAGGGTGGCAGGAGTGGTCCATGAGAGCAGGAGGGCGAGGGGGTAGGAGGCGAGGCCTGAGGGGTAACGGCAGGGTAAAGCCTAGACATGATGTCTAGGCTTGTAGTTTATAGTTTGGCTTTTACATTAAGAAGACGGAAAGGAGGGCCAGCCGAGTGGCGCGGTGGTTAAGCGCTGGCTTGGGAAGCCAGTGGCCCCGGTTCGGGTCCCACATATGAGGGCCAGTGACACTGCCCTCAAAAAAAAAAAGACGGAAAGACTAGTGTTAAAATGTGTGCTCAGCATTTCACCTTTCTTCATCCTTATCTTTCACCGCAATAAGTGTGATAAAAAGAAGGGGAGTCCTGTGTTGAGCTTATTTGCAGGTTATGAGGACCTCGGCCCACAGTTCTGATTGTGGCCTATGTACTACCTTATTCTCCACCCTCTGTGCACCCACACCTTCCCTTCCTGAGACCAAGGCGTCCAAGTGTGTTCAGGCTGATTTGGAAGTGGTGGTCTCCTTGGATCAGCCTTCTTGGTAGTGTAGGAGCTGGAGCCTTGATGACCTCTGACCTTTCACATGGAGCAGCTAAAGCAACCTCTGCAGCTTTGAGCCACCTCTGCTAACTCAGGCTCCATCCCACTTGGTCCAGACTCTGATCTTTGGAATTTGCGGTAGCTTCCATGGCTGACTTTTCTCTTAGCTATACTTACTGCAGCCCAAAGTAGGAGAAAAGTACACATGAGCATCGATGACTGGGGATGGATGGAACAGGACCTGTGGGACTAGGTATGCATTGTGGAGGTTACCTTTCCAGGCCTCAGGTGGAGCATGGGGGAGTTTCACTAGGTGACTTGTTAGAGTTGTTCCCACTTTAAAACACTGCAACATTCAAGTAATGATGATATTCTCCCTCAGTGCATTAATACAGACCTTTTCCTTTATATCAGTTTGTTGTTGGCTCTCAAGAGGTCTCTGTTGGCTTTCAGATAGGTAGAAACAAGTAACACCTTGTTTTAAAGGTGAAGAAACTGATACCACTTACCATTAATTATTCAGCACGTTATGTGTATAGAAAATATCCTGGACTTGGATTTAGGAAACCTGGGACCCAGCTTTGGCCGCTCTACTTACAGCCATATCATCTTATGCCAATTACTTAACCTCCCAAACCTCGGTTGATTCATCAGCAAAATGGGATGGTAATCTCCAAAATGAGAGGACACGGGTAAAGAAATTTCTATCACCATACTGTTAGGATGTAGCTACCTCTCATGGAACCCTGTTCTCTTCTAGTTTGGTGACAGCCAGTGTGTCATCCTCAAACAGTCCTGCAGCTGAGGCTCAGAACAGTTGGGTGACTGACCCAAGGTCATGTAGTTTAGTAATGCCTGACTCAAGGCCAGCCTCTGCCACCTGCCTATCCCCTCATCATGGATGGGTCAGGCTTCTACTACACCCCAAATTTTCATGTTTGCAAAGGCAAAAGCCCTAGAATCTCATGCTGTGCTGTGCTTGCTTTGCAGATCCTTCCCCAGTGGCTTCTTTCCACTGTGAAGTGGTCCCCAAAAAGCCAACCTTGGTTCTCAGGTGGGCCTGCCCTTCCGGTACCAACACCGGCTTTCAGCTGGAGGTCAGCAGAGGAGACTGGAAAAATTCAACATTCCTGGAGGGCTGCTCCTCAGAGAACGGCACTGAGTACAGGACGGACGTCACATATTTGAATTTTTCTACCTCGTATGACATCAATATCACTGCCTTGTCCTGTAACAAGATGGCGCCTCCCACTCAAAACACCTGCCTCACGGGCATCACAGGTGGGCTTTGTGGCAGCAGGGTGGCCTGGTGACATTGCGGTTACCCCTGGAGAGGCCAACCCAGCGGGTCTGCAAGTGTGACTTAGAAATCTGTTAGGTATTTTTTTAAAATTTCTGCTACAATATTTGTTTTTGTTGGCATAGACTAGTAATCCAATTTCTATAGAAATCTAGTCTAAAAAAACAGAGTGAGAGGGGCTCATTTTTTACATCCCCAAAGTTTCCTTTGCTTTACAGAATAATTCATTGCTACCTTTCCTAAGTAGTGAGTTCCCTTACTACATTAAAAAAAGCATTTTTATAAAAATATTCAAATCCACAAAAAAAGTAGAGAAAGGTATAAAGAAGCCTATGTAGCCATCATCACCCGGTTGAACATCTGTCAGCATTTGACCAATCATGTTTCATTTCACATCCCTCCTCCCTTATTAGATTACTGTTCAACCAACCCTGATCATTCTAGAATTTCGTTTGTCAATATTTGAGTGTGTATTGCTCCAAGATAGCGATTCCTTTTTCCTTCCTTTCAAACAGGATTATATTACTGTTACCATCACACTTACAAATTTAACAATACTTTATTCCCTATTATCAGATATTCAGTCAAGATTCACATTTCCCTAGAATCCATATCGACAAGTTTCCCAGCTGTTTTGGAAAACAGGATCACTCACTGCACAGGGGATCCACCTAATTAACCTGCTTGTGCCCATCTGTCTCTTTTTTCGTTGTTGTTCTTGGAAAATTGCTTCTTACATTTGGTTCACTGTTAGTGGTCTTTTGCTCCCCATGTGTTTGCCAAAGTTATGTCCTAGAGATCAACCTGGTTGAGTTGGTTTTGCCTTGTGTTTTTAGACTCCTGGATATGTTTTTTTTAGGGTATCTGAGTGTTTCCAGACAATTTCTAAAGAATTAGTTGTTGTAATATAAGAAAAAAGTGGCCTATTCAGGGACACTTGAAAAGTGGTTAAGGGGTTCTGTGGACAGAGCCTCAGACTTAGAAAGGTAGACTTAGATTTAATTTTAAATTCTGCCTTTTACCAGCAGTGTAATCTCATAAAAACTACTTAACCCCTCTGAGCCTTGTTTCCTTAGTTAAGAAAAGGGGAAATAATACCTACCTTCCAACACTGTTACATAACTCAGACGAGGTAATGTGTGTGGAAGATCACTTAAGAGCTGTCATGTATGGCTGCTCAGGTTGTGCACTGAAGTATTCCAGGGGACACTATTATATGCACTCTGGTGTGCACGGGGCTCCTTGAAGTGTAGTACACAACTGGACAGGATGATGGGCCACCTTCCTTTGGGTTTCTGCAGCATAATACAATAGAAACCATGAATTGTGTGGGGAATTTTTTGTAGTTCTCTGTTTTTTTGCTTTTTGTTTTTTGTTTTTTTTTTCAGGGCAGTGTCACTGGCCCACACATGTGGGATCTGAACCAGGGCCGCTGGCGTCCCAAGCCAGCTCCCAACTGCCGCGCCACTTGGCTGGCCCACATAGTTCTCTGTTTTATGATGTCATCTCTTCAGTGGGTATCAGCTGCTGAGAACCAGAAAGCATGTCTGATTTGATATCTCCAGTGCTGAGCACAGTGTCCAGGCAGAGTAGGAGCTTGTCAGAGTTAGTTATTCCTGAAGCTGAACAATGTGTGGGATGGTTGAAGAATGGCCACTGTTGTTTAGTCCAGTGATTCTCTCTCACTTTTTGATCCCTAGTTCCCTTTCCTCAGTTGAATTGTTATGTGCAAATTTAACATGGTTTTCATTTAACAAAAAGTGGAGCCTGCGTTTTCTCTGAGAGCTGTAGGAAGTGTTGGCAGGATGGTAAATTTGGGAAAATTGGAATGATAGCCTTTTAGCCAACATTTGTTGGTGCTTACTATGTAAGGGATGCTCTGGCGAGCCAGGTAGGCAGGACGCCTGTAGCATAGGATTGAGAGAAGCAGTGAGAGGGAAAGGATTTCTGGTTTGGAGGCGGGTGAGCTAGCTAGCGTGCCAGCCGACAGTCTTGGGGTGGGATGCTAGTGGGCTGAAAGGCATATCACTGCTGGGAAATGTGGGAGCCTTGTTAGGAAGTCTCTGTTGAGACAGTTGACAATTAGACATGGGAACCACGCCTCCAACTGGCCACTGCTGTCAGTTACTTGAGAGGTTGCTGAAGCGCAGTGTAGACCTGTGCTGTTCAACAGAAAATAAAGTGAGTCTCATGTATAATTAAAATTTTTCTAGGAGCCATATGAAAACCTGAAAAGGAACAACTGGAATGAATTTTGATCACATTTTATTTAACTCAGTATATTAAACGTGTTATGATTTCAACATGTAATCTGTGTAAAGTGTTATTAATGAGATATTATATACTTTTTTTGCACTAAGTCTTTGATTTCACCTGAGTTTGGACTAGTCACGTTTCAAGTGCTCAATGGCACCATGAGGCGAGTGGCCGCCATATTGGACAGGGCAAGTATGGAGAATTGCCTTGTGGTTTGAGCTCAGTTTCCTTAGTCCCCCGGAATCTGGAACATAATAATGGAAGCTCTTAAACTGTATGTGGGAGGCAAGTTTACATAGAGAGTGTGTGTGGAGAGGGCTCTTCTTTAATTCAGAGTTTTCTTGCTTTTGTGTTAATTCAGGGAGGGGCTTCACCAGCTTACCTCAGGAAAGTGAGGCGTATGGTTAGGCAGGTCAGCCATGGGACATTCCTGTGTGGACTTTTCTGGTGTCTGGAAGATGGTCAGTTGGGTTTCTCTAGGTGGCGTTTTAAACCAACCCCAGCAAAATGAGGACTTTGGCTTGGAGGACATAGAGCAGGGCTGTGGCCAGGTCTCAGAGAAAGTGCATTTTCTCCGTGTTATCTTTGCTTCCCTCTGGATATCTGGCCATCATGTTCTCAGCCACCGTCTGGTCCCGGTGCAGTCCATGCAGTGGGCAGATGTCTGCATACAGCCCCCAAGTTCCTACCTTAGCGTTCCCCCCACACAGCCTCTCTCGCCCTCCTTCTCCTGCCCCAGTTCTCAGGATAAGCAACCTGGCACCTCTGGGTCTGGAGGGGCCAGGGGAGATAGAAAAGGCAGGTTATCTTCCACCAACAGGGCTGTGTGCCGCAGGTTGCCCAGGGATGTGGCTGCACCCACTGCGCGGGTCACCATGAGCGAGGCGGGCTCCCCACCAGTTCTCTTCCCTGCCCCTTGCTTGTGGATTTGCTTTGCAGGAGCCCAGCACACGGCCTCTAGAACAAGGGCAGAACTGGAGGAGGGCACTGCAGCAAATTCTCTACTTAGTAATTTTGTCCCTTCTTTGGTTTTAGATGTTGGATGATCATGTGTTTTGTTTTGTTCTGTTTCAGACCCCCCTTCTCCAGATGAATCTCCTAATATTACAATTGTCAGTCACAATTCGGTAAAGGTCAAGTTCAGTGGGTTTGAAGCGAGCCATGGACCCATCAAAGCCTACGCTCTCATTCTCACCACTAGGAAAGGTGAATGTGTGTGTGTGGGGTCATTACCTGTTAAATAGCCAGTGAGTGATGTGGTGACGGGGTGACATTTCTGTACCCACTGAGGCACATTATAGATAAAAATACATATCTGTTTTTACACTGTAGTCTATGATTGGCAGTCAGATGGGGATGGGAGGGGGTAAGCCATTTGCCTGATGATTTTAGGTCAGGGATTGACCAGCTTTCTGTAAAGAGCCAGACAGCAAATATGTTAAGCTTTGCAGGCCTTACAATCTCTGTTGCAACACAATTGAACTCTGCCATGGTAGTGTGAAGGCAGTCATAAAAGAGAAGTAAAAAATGAGTGTGGCTATTCCAATAAAACATTATTTACCCAAATGGATGTTTGGCGGGATTTGGCCCATGGACCCTAAGTTGCTGATATTCGATCTAGGTTTTTCATCTATTTTGCAACACAGAGTCTTTTGATTGGCAGCATGTATTCTTATCTCTCTCTCTCTCTCTCTCTCTCTCTCTCTCTCTCTCTCTCTCTCTCTCTCTCTCTCTCTCTCTCTCTGTCTCTCTCTCTCTGTCTCTGTCTCTTATATATTTTGG
Organism: Aselliscus stoliczkanus; assembly: GCA_033961575.1. Lineage (NCBI taxonomy): Eukaryota > Metazoa > Chordata > Mammalia > Chiroptera > Hipposideridae > Aselliscus > Aselliscus stoliczkanus. Next base: position 124,274,155 of record CM066736.1, read on the forward strand.
GTCTGTTTCAAGCACCTAGCTATTTTGCTGTGAAGGTTTTCGGCAAATTCCACGCTCAGACCTTTGCGGAATGAGGGAGGCAATGTTATATAATGACCCAACTGACTAATACCAGCTTGTGGTGGATGAGACCACACACTAGAGTCAGATTGTCTGGGCTAGAAATACATCTCTACCATGTAGGCAGTGTGGTCTTGGGTCCTTTTACTTTCTGTGCCTACTTTTTTCCCTCTGTAAAATGGGGATAATAAACCTATGTGATGAGATTATCATGGGAATTAAATGAGTTAATGTAAACGAAGCACTTAGAACTTGATACATGTAAAGCCTCTATAGAGAGCATCCTTGAGAGGTGGCAGCTATCATTACTGTCACCCAGTGTCCACGTGGGTGTGGGAGGCTTAAATCTCTTTGCAGTCACGTTTCTTATGACTTCTCTTCTGTGTGCCTTTCTTAGATCATCCCCCGTCCACAGATGCTTTGAGATATACATATGAAGATTTCAAAAAAGGGGCTTCACATACTTATGTGACATACCTCATAACAACAGAAGAAAAGAGACATTCTCAGGACATGTCTGAAGTCTTAAAATATGAAATTGATGTTGGGAATGAGTCAACCACTCATAGCTATTACAACGGGAAGCTGGAGCCCCTGGGGCACTATCGGTAATGTCTCCTGGGTCTTGTTCTTTGGGGCTGAGCCTCCTGAGGGCAAAGCTTTACATGCCTGGGTGTTTGTTGGACGTGTCTCAGACGCCTCTCTTTCCTCTTGTCGTCCCATAGGGCTTGCGTGGCTGGCTTCACCAATATCACCTTTAGCCCTAAGAAGGGCGGACTCATAGATGAGGCTGGGAGCTATGTGTCCTTCAGTCGCTATTCCGAGGCCGTTTCCTTGCCCCAGGATCCAGGTAGAGGAATAGTAGAGCTGTTAGCAATTCAATGGGTTTTGCTGCCAGTGCCTCCCTAAGGCCGGGTGTCTGCATGCCTCATGCCTCATTGGGCTCCAGGCGGGTTCGAGTGCTTGTTTTCTCCTCTCAGGAATTGATGTCACTTGGCCATGAAGGCCCAGCTCGGTTTCCTCACCTGAGGTCCCCAACAACCCCCACCCCTCACACTCTCCCTTCTCTGAAGGCCAGTTGTACTTCAGTGTGCCCACCATGTAGTCCTCTTTTCTCAGTGTAGTCATTGGTGGGTCCATGTACCAGTCATACAATGTGACTTTTAGTGCACAGAAGTCTTGAAGGAGCCACAGAAATTGTCTTGTCCAACTCCTTTTAGAAATGAGGCTGCTAAGGCCCAGAGGGGGCCAGTGACTTGCCCAGAGTTTTGCACTGTGGCTTAGAGGCAGATATGACCTTCTCATCTCAGACTTCTAGCCCAGCGCTTGCTGGCCTTGATCCCACAGAGCGGAGTGATCTAGGAGCTTCAGGGACCCCAGGCGGGCACATCCCCTACCTTCAGGCCAGAGGCACATGGACCACCTGGCTTGTCAGTTTGTCTGGTTGTCACACTAGTTGGTAGTCGGCTGCAGGAAAGAATTCCTGTCCCAGAAGTGAAGTTTGGGGAGTCTCCACCCCCTTTCCCAATAAACAGATGGGTTTTACATATGTCTCCTGAACCTGGTGCACTTCTTCTCATATGTGGGTGTTGGTCCCAAAAGGTCAGAGGTGGCAGGAAGCAGGTAGAACGTGGTTCCCTAAATTTGCAGCTGGGGAAACAGAGAGAGGAGCAGTGACTTTCTCAGGACCTCTAGTTAGGGTGGACTGGGGATAAGTAACCCGACTTCCAAACACCTAGACTGGTTTTAGGTCCAAAGGTATTAACTCTGTGTGTGTGTGTGTGTGTGTGTCTGCACATGACACACACACCCACTCTCTCTGGTTCGAGGGCTCTTCAAGTTGTTGGTGAACACACCTCTTCAGGTGCCTCCCATTTGGATTTTTCTCAGGTGTCATCTGTGGAGCAGTTTTTGGATGTATCTTTGGTGCCATGGTTATTGTGGCTGTTGGAGGCTTTATCTTCTGGAGAAAGAAAAGGTGACTATTGCTTATATTAATGATAATAATACCCTACTTTTTTTTTTTTTTTTTTTTTGAGGGCAGTGTCACTGGCCCTCATGTGGGACCGAACCGGGGCTGCCGGCTTCGCAAGCCAGCGCTTAACCACCGCGCCACTCGGCCGGCCCAATACCCTACTTTTTAAAGGAAGCTTTTTATTATGAAAAATTTCAGACATTTACACAACTGGGAGGAAGAGTGCAATGGGCCCCCAGGTCCCCACCAGCCCCAGCCTTGACCATCGGTCAGTCTTATTTCATTCCGTGCCAAGCTGGAGGGTTTCAAAGCAGCTCCCAGCCCTGACATCAGGTCATGGGCATGCACTGCCGTGTAGGGTGCTACTTGCAAATGATGTGTTCTAGCTCACAAAACGGTTTCTTGGTGTTCCAAGATGTCGGTTGAGAGTTAGCGAAGTTTAAACACTCACTCTGTCTCTGACTAGCTGTGAGGGAGCTGAGCGTTCTTAGTGTCCTTATCTGTGATATGGGGATAAAAACAGTGCCTAAGTCATAATGCCGAAGAGCGTTAAATAAAGCGCTTCCCACAGTGCCTTGTGCCTCGTATGCTGTGATCATTTCATCTCTACAGCCACCATTTGAAGTAGTTACATAGTAAAAATAGAAGCTCTGTTTTGAGTGCTTACTGTGTGCCTGGCTTCCTGCTTTCTGTGAATTCTCTCACTTGTGGGGCTCTGTGAGGCCGGTCTTGGAAAACCCACTGCAAAGGGAGAAGCCGCGTGTACAAAGTGTGGAAATGCACTTGAACCTGGCCTTTGCTCTTCACTGCATGCCCTTTCGCCTAACCATACGATGTGTGAAGGTTGTGTCTCAGCTGGGATTCATTTGCTTTGTCTTTCTATGCGGTCATGCCTCTTTCTGCTGTTGCCACCTGGCCTGATCGAGTTGACAGGAAGTCCCTGGGTCCCAGCTGTTTGAATTAGTTTCTCATTTTTGTTTTTGCAATGCAGGGGTCAAAAACAGCTTTCTTTTTTGTGTCTTGTTAAAATAAAAGTAATACATGCTATGGCAAAACAAAACCAAAACCAAAATACGGTGCACCAACAAACCAGAAAAGAGCAAAGAAAATAGTTGATCCTGCCGGCCTAGTGGCACGGTGATTAAGTGCTGGCTTGGGAAGCCAGTGGCCCCGGTTCGGATCCCACATATGAGGGCTAGTGACACTGCCCTCAAAAAAAGAAAAAAAAAAAAAAGAAAATAGTTAATCCATAACTGTAGCATCCACACAAAACTACCCTTAACATTGATGTGATTACAAAACTCACACACAAATATTGGGTTGTCGGAAAAGTCATGATGTATTTTTTCAATGTTTTTCTTTGCAAAAATGCGTGATGACTTTCCGACAACCCAATACTTATGTACATGCACACGTAAGTGGAATCATATTATGCATATTATTTCCTAGCCTGCTTTCTTCACTTAAGACGCATGGACATCTTCATTTTGCCTTCATTTTAACTGGCTACAGAGTATTCAACTGTATGGATATTATTTAACCAATTTCTTAATTTTTTTTTTCTTTTGCCACAGTTACATATCCCTGGGCCTAAATCTTTGGGCACATTCATGATTATTTCCTTAGGCTAAGTTCCAAGTTGGTCAGTCACTGGGTCAGTGGGTAGGCACGCTTGCCATTTTGATACTTAGGCCAAATTGTCTTCCAGAAAGTTCCTTTTTAAGTACCAGTATGAGGTTTAGCCAACAATGCAGGAGAGCACCAGGTACCCCCTACCTGTCTATGCTGGATATATTTTCTCATTCATCCCATTAACTTATTAAAAAGGTTTTCTGAAAAGCAGAGTATGAAATAATGAGTGTCACTTTACAGTAAGGTAATGCTGCTGCTATATATTTACCCCCAAAATTCCTAAAAGCTGCTTGAGTAAGATTCTTACATACTTTTTAATTTATTTATTTATGTTTTTGAGGGCAGTGTCATTGGCTCTCATATGTGGGACCCAAACTGGGGCTGCTAGCATCCCAAGCCAGCGCTTAACCACCGTGCCACACGGCTGGCCCTTATATACTTTTAAAGGGTACAAAAGAGAGTAACTTCACAGATTTATAATCAGCATTTTCTGCTTACTTAGACCCTTATGCTTAGTATCAGTCAGCAGGATTTAGTGTTGTATGTGAAGTAATGCTCAGGGAAAGGACAAAGCACACAATTAACCTTTTTGGTCTAACGCTTTATTTTTTTTCTTTTAAAACAGGAAAGATGCAAAGAATAATGAAGTGTCTTTTTCTCAAATTAAGTAAGTTTTTAGAGTTATGAGCTTTATTTTAGTGTCTATCTAGAGAATTTTTGATGAAACTTGCTATCATTTTCCCTGATTTACACATTTGGCCATGATCATCTAGAAGCCCTTGCTAGTTGTTGTTCTGCAAAGAATCTGTGTTTATTGGTCTCCTGCAGTTAGCTAGCTTCCTACCATGTTCTGCTATGGCAAGTAGAACCATACTTGCAGTATTCTACCAATAATTCACCAATACATATATATTTTGTGATTTAAAAAAACGTTACCAAGATCTAGGAGCAGAGAACTCACAGAGTTCTCAAAGTCACAGAGAGCTCAAAGTCACAAAGCGAATCACAGGTTCTAGAAGTCGGAATTCCCGATGCATGTTTCAGAGTTTTGTAAATACCATTATATGGTCCCTCCCCAACTTCCCCTTCCCCACAGAATTATACTATAGTTTCTCGTCTTTTGGGAAGATGTTTACTATCATCTTCAGAGGCATGGTTGAGTCATTTTTTTCTAATTGTTTGTTTTTTTCTTTCCCTTTCTATGATGAAGACCTAAAAAGTGAGTAAGCCCTTTGCTTTTTTTTTTTTTTTTTAATAACTTGCATTTTTCTATTCTGAGTATGAACTAATTGAATGTAAAAAACCCCAATACATTGTTTTGTTTTCTTAGATCCAAGTTAATCAGAGTGGAGAATTTTGAGTCCTACTTTAAGAAACAGCAAGCTGACTCCAACTGTGGATTTGCAGAAGAATACGAAGTATGTGGTCATAAATACTATGGTTTTCATTGCTTTATGTTTTCCCTGAAAGTTGGAAAACTGCCCATTTTTGTTGAAGCTCTGGGTAAGAGGCGACCCTCTTAGAGGGGAGAGAGGCTCTTCCGTGTCCCCCGGGGCATGGTACTGTGTTGGCTGTGAACACTAGATAGACCTTTGATTCTAGTGGATTATATGTTTAATCTTGTTCATACCTGAAGATTATGCAGAACCGTATAGAAACTGTGAATTCAAGTAACAGGGCTATTGTCTAGAGTAATTAGGAGGCTGTATGAGCTGGAAAGACACCTGAGGGGAGATTTGGGGGGCAGGGGCTGACAGCTGTATGGTAGAGATGGGTCCTGGAGGATTATATGAAGTCCCATGGAAAGAGCCCCATATGCCCTACCCCCAAGCCAGCCCGGGACCCCCTACCCCAGGACAGCCATGCATCCTGCCCTCTGTGTGCTACCCCTGCTGCAGTATGTCCACCTCCACTGAAGTCCTATGTGCCATTTGTATTGGTGTCCTGTGGCTGCCAAAATAAATGACCACAAATGGGTGGCTTAAAACAACAGAAATGTATTCTCTCACAGATCTGGAGGCCAGACCAAGTGCAAAATCAAGGTGTCAGCTGGGCTGTGCTCCCTCCAAAGCCTCTGGGGGGAGAATCCCTCCTTGCCTCTTGCAGTGTATGGGGCTCCAGAGGTTCCTGGCCTAGGGCTTCGTCACTCTAGTCTCTGCCTGTTTCCCCCTCCCCATGCTCCTCCTTTGTGTGACTGTATAAGGACACTGCTATTGGATTCAGGGCCTACCTGGGTAATCCACGCTGATCTCATCTCAAGATTCTAAGTCATTACATCCGCAAAGCCCTGTTTTGCCAATAAGTGCACATTCACAGGTTGTAGGAGTTAGGACATAGAGGTATTTTGGGGAGTCACCATTCAACCTATTACACAACTCAGAGCACACAGCTCAGTGGCCACCTCCTCTGTGTGGTTTTTTTTTTCTGCCTTTTGGAGGACTTGCTTTCTGTGTCTCCATATGCCTGTTTCTCCTGTGCCATAGTGCTGCACTTGTTTAATTGTGCCTTGTTGTAACATTAGTTATGTGTGTCTCCTCTTCTGTCCCAGGTCATAAGCTCTTTGAAGGCATGATTGTCTTTTTTCATTTAACCTCTGAATTAGTTTCCGAGGGCTGCATAACCAAGTACCACAAACTGGGTGGCTTAAAACAACAGACAATTAATTGTTCCCTCACAGTTCTGGAAGCCAGAAATCAGTGTGTTGGGCAGGGCCTTGCTCCCTCTGAAACCTCTAGGGGAGGATCCCACTTTGCTTCATCCAGCTTCTGGAAGCCCAGGCATTCTTGACTTATAGCAGCATAACTCCCATACCTGCCTCTGTCTTCATATATCTGCCTCCTCTTGTGTGTCTGTCTCTACATCTCTTCTCTTATAAAAGGGCATCAGTCACAGTGGATTAAGGGCGCACCCTACTCCAGCATGACCTTATCTTATCTTGATTCCATCTGCAAAGACCATAATTCCAAATAAGATTGCATTCACAGGTGCTGCAACTTAGATTGTCAACATATCTTTTTGGGGGACATAATTTAATTTAATTTTTTTTTTTTTAACTGAGCCATCCTGCCACCTGTTGGCAGCTCAACAGCAGCTCAGCTTGGGCTGGGCATCGAACTGCTGTTGCTCAGAGCTCAGCTCGCACTTTTGAGCGAGCTCTTAACCAACTGAGCCACTTGGCCGGCCCTGGGGGACATAATTTAATTCATAACATCTCTGCATTTCCCCCTTTAAAAACAAACCAGTTTCATTAAGGTACAATTGCAAACAATAAATTGAATATATTTATTTATCTCCCCTCCTTGTTTTACTGAGAAATAAATGACATACATCACTGTAAGTTTAAGGCATATAGCACTATAGTTTGACATATATATATTGTGAAATGATTACCTCAATAGGTTTGGCTCACATCCATCTACTCATGTAGATATAATAAAAAGAAAGAAAAAAATACAAAAAATTTTTTTTCTTGTGCTGAGAACTCTTAGAATTTACTCTCTTAACAACTTTCTTGTATCTCATATAGGGCATATATGATATATAACACCACAGTGTTAGCTAGAGCTGTCATGTTGCATTCCCACTTTACTCTGTCCTACTCTATGCTCAGTGTAAATAATATTTGAACACTAAATAAATGAATAACTTATTTGTTTTATTTTCAGGACCTGAAGCTTGTTGGAATTAGTCAACCTAAATATGCAGCAGAACTGGCTGAGAATAGAGCAAAGAATCGCTATAATAATGTTCTGCCCTGTAAGTTGTTTTTCCACATGGTCGTCCCTTCTTTGTCACTGGCCGTTGCAGCTCTAACAGTAGAGGGGAGGGAACCAAGATATAACCAGCCACTTCCACAACCATTCATTAGTCACATACTGTGAGCTAGGCACGGCATGTAGGCACATTCCATTGAATCCAGTCCTTAGGACAACCTTATGAAGTAGGGAAAATGAGGCACAGAGTGGCTAAGTGACCTGTCCAAAGTCACACAGATCATCATGGCTGGGTCAAGCTTGGACCAGGGCTGTCAGTTTCATTCAGGGACAAGGCCAGAGCATGTGCTGTTAACCCCTCTATTTCTCAGCCCTTTTTTTTCAGTTAATGTAGTTCTGGAATGAAGGAAGAGGAGAACAGGCAGGGAACGACACTTTCTGCTTGTCCAGACGCATCTCTGCTGGGCTGAATGCGAGTTATATTTGGATTCACTCCTGTTTTTGAGAATTAACAATGTCTGCAGCCCTAACCTTATAGGCATAACAAAAATTGAGTTTAAAATGAGAATCATATATTACATCATTCGTTGAGATGAAATGTAAATCCTCCTCTATAGAAAGTTCTTTGTAGTTTTTCTTTTATGTGGGGATTCACGCACAGGAAGATCAGTGGATCGCAGCTGTGTTCTATTCAGCTGGAATTTATAGGCTCTGCTGAGAATGTTTACATTAGGACATTTAGAAACATTGTCTTTTTTGTTATTTGAAGGTGATTTTTCTTTCCTGGCCTAACTTGTTACCTTCTGTTTAGATTCAGGACCTTTTTATTGATGGTGGACATTGACCCACGTTCTGAGAGAAATGCTTTTAAAACTAGGGCAGTGGGACCTACCCTTCTAGAGTTAACTTGGGATTATTGGTCTGTTCTCACGACTGTCTGTGGAGAGTTTCGGATATTGTTTTTATTGGGAGATTTTAGACTGAAACTCACATTGGTAATTGGGTTTAGAGCTGTTATATGTTTTGTCCAGGGGAGGGTGAGAGAGTGTACAGTCAAAGATAGGGAACAGAGGTTGTGCTGCCTACAGCTCAGCCTGATACTATTTTATTTCTTGAATGGACCAAATTCGTGTGTGTGTTTTTGAGATGACAATTTTTAGAAAATAGTAGAATTTTGTGTTTTAGACCCTCTCACCCATAGTAATCTTATACACTTAGTTTATTCTTGAATTTGGTACTGTCATTTTATAACAACTTTTTTATGAGAATAGAGAAACTGTGAGATGACTTCATAAATTATATGAATGTCTAACCACTACACTGTACACCTGAAACTAATATAAAATGATATTGAATGTCAACTATAATTTAAAAGAACAGTCACAGGGATATATAGTACAGCATAGGGAATATAGTCAATACTCTTAATAACTATGTACAATTTCAGATGGGTAATAGACTTATTGGGGTTATTAATTTGAGAGGTATATAAATGTTTAATTACTATGTTGTTTTGTGCACCTGAAACTAAAAAGGAAAAAGAAAAAATAAAGGTTTACCTGGGTATCTACCCAGTCATGGTGGAAAGGGCACTGGATTTGAAATCTGATTGTCAGTCACCAGATGTAAGTCGTTGGAGAAGTCACTTAATCTCCCGGACCTTCAGTTTCCTCATCTGTAGCATGGGCAATACAAGCTTGCAGGGTGGTTCTGAGGAATAAGTAAGATTGCTTAGAGTATTGCCTGGCTCACGGCTCACACCCAAGGGCTCATACCCAATAGTAGTGTGTTTGTTTCATCTGACAAGGCTGTGTGGCATGGTTGGGAGCTGGTGCCAGACTGCCTGGGTTCGATCCTTGACTGACTCTGCCACTTTCTAGTTGTGCCGGGTAATCACATAACTTCTCTGTGCCATGGTCACCTAGGGTGACTGAGAGGATTAACTATGGTCTTGTATGTAAAATGCCAACCTATGCACCTTCAATGTGTGACAGAAGCCCCTGTGTTGACCCTTTTCTTCTACTTTTTAATTGCATGCAGCTCTCTTGGAACATTGGCTTCTAATGGGGACCTCCTTTGTTTTCACAGATGATATTTCCCGTGTCAAACTTTCAGTCCAGACCCATTCGACTGATGACTACATCAACGCCAACTACATGCCTGTAAGTGGGGAGATGGTCTCAAGTGTTGGCTGGTTGGGATGAAATCTTCAGAACTCCTCTTTTTGTGTCTTTGCCATTGAGTATGTGTTGCTTTCCATTTTTAGGGCTATTATTCCAAGAAAGATTTTATTGCCACCCAAGGACCTTTATCCAACACTTTGAAAGATTTCTGGCGTATGGTGTGGGAGAAAAATGTATATACCATTGTTATGTTGACCAAATGTGTTGAACAGGGAAGGGTAAGTATCTTTTTCAAAATTATTATTAAATTCATTCATTCATTTTTACTGTGGTGGAAAGGTAGCTTAAAAACCACTTGTCTTAAAACACAAACAAACAAACAAAACACCCCCAAACATTAGCACCACTATTCTTAGAAACTTGTTTTCTGTCTTTTTCTCCTCTAAGTGAAAAGTTAAAAAAAAAAAAAGTCTTAAAAAAACAAACCCATTTTATAATCACCTTCCTGTGTGGACATATATCAAAGTTCTCTATTCGTGAAGGCATTGCTGCTGCAGGTGGTGAGTAGCAGGAGTTGGGTTTGTGGGTGGAAAAACTCCAAGCTCTGTTCTTCATTGGCTCCACGAATGGGCAAAAGCCATCCTGTTTCTACACAACCAGCTTTTTCATCTGTGAGGTGGGGGGACTCCATCAAACTTGGTTTTTAGCACTGGAACCCTTTTTTTTTTACCCCAAATCTCAGACTTATCCCCAGGTAAGTCTCAGCAATTTCCTCTTCCCATGATGGCCTGAAACCCTCCAGCCACTTCCATTAAAGATAAGATTGCTTCTAGTAATAAAATCCCAGGTTTCCATAAATGCATCTGAGGAGAATTGGAAAACACATGCTAAATTCAGAAATTCTTTTTCTGAGGAGAAACATGTTGCTCTGTGAATAGGTTTGTAGGTAGATTTGTTCTTTGAAGAATAGGCAGGACTCGAGGCCCTACACCAGTGCTTCCCAGACTTGACCTTGGGTCTGAATCACCTGGTGGTGTGTCATTTAGAAGGTCTGAGGTAGGGTGGGACCCAGAAACCGCCTTTTTCATGGTTCCCAGGGGCTGCTGCTTCTGCAGCTCCAGGAATCAGTGGAAACCTGTCAGGCGTCATTCTTTTCATGTTCTTTGTTTCACTGTAATTGACCACCTGTGTTTCCAGCCCCAAGTATGTGTGAGGTTCTGTGTTTAGGAGCTAGGGATGGAGGAGGGAGAGGTAACAGAGAACAGTAGGAGATGCTGCCTACCTTCGCTTTCTTGTGATACAGAAGGCTGGGCTCTGCACCCCCTTCTTGTATCAGGAGAACAGGCCATTATTGCAAATGGAAGAACATTCATTATGAATGCAAATAAACTTGATGGTGCTGTTCAGCCCCGGGTCTCACACATGGAACATTCTTTTTTTTTGAGGGCAGTGTCACTGGCCCTCATATGTGGGACCGAACCGGGGCCGCTGGCTTCCAAGGCCAGCGCTTAACCACCGCGCCACTCGGCCGGCCCGGAACATTCTTATAGACCAATGAAAATGACGTAGTACAGTTAATGGAGAACACAAAGATGAATTTACATGGGTCCTTGTTCATCTTAAGTTGGGAGAGAAGTGGATGATACTGACTCTGGATGAAAGGGGAAGGGAGCCAGGTACTCCACTGCACTAGGTACTCCACATGTGTTATTTCTTTCCTGTAACAGCCCTGTGAGGTGTTATTATAATTTGTAGACAGGGAAACTGAGGCTCAGAGGGTTTAGGAACTTGCCCACACGTAGCAACAGAAGTCCAGCTGGTTAAGAAACAGAGATGGACATCGAACAGTGGTCACAGATGGAGACCTTTTAAAAAAGACAGATCCACAGCCTGAGTCAGAATCTCTGGAGGTGGGACCCAGACATGTGTTTTTAAAGCAAAACAAACCTCCCAGGTGAATCAGATAACCAGGTTAGGGAACCACTTGTGGCAGAGCATACCTGGGAAGGTTGTGTGAGAGTGCATGTGTGTGCGCGCACACGTGTGTGCATGCTTTAAGTCATTCGCCAAATGGGGGTGCAGATATTCTCAGCGAGCAGTTGTTTTCTGATTTTGATTTCTGTCCACATCAGCCCACTGACATTATGAAAATCAAAGGCCCCCAAATGATTGCATTTGGTCCTCTTTAGTGGTGTCTGTGTTTGTACTGCAGTTAGCATATGTCTGAAAGTACTGGGGAAAGTTCTCCTTTCTTCTACTGCGCAGGGTTATGAGTCAGTCAGAGAGGTTTAGTTCAGGGGAGAGTTTTGGAAGGGCCGCTGTAGGGACCAAAGGGAGCTGGGTGGGACTGTGTCACCTCTGAAGGAACAGCTGCTGCTCAGCATTCAATCAATTTTCATACAGAAATGGGGGCTCAGTGTTGGCCAGATCTGATTTTTTAAGAGAAGCTAGAAATCTGGTTTTTTATGAAAACCTCCCAATTTAAAGAGTTGGTAACAAATAAAAAAACAATTTTAAGGGTCAAACAGAACCCAGCTAAACGACTGATTTAGTCCTTAACACCAGTGATCAATACCTGGTCTCCCTCGGGAGACTTTTGTGATAGCAGAAGGCGTGCTCTGAGTCTCTGTATAAAAATGCAATTTCATTCTAGACCAAATGTGAGGAGTACTGGCCTTCCAAGCAGGCTCGGGACTATGGGGCCATAACTGTGGCAATGACATCAGAAATTGTTCTTCCCGAATGGACCATCAGAGACTTTACAGTGAAAAATGTAAGTACGAGGTCAAGGTGATGAGGTCTCATATAAAATTACTATATATTAGTTTCGAGGGTGATACCTTTTAGGTTGACATTAGCCAATCTTTTTTTTTTTTGTATGCACCAAAAAAAAAATATTTTGGCTTTCTTCTTTACAGAATAAAACAATTCATATTTATATATACTCTAAGGCAGCCCTTCAGGTTGACTTTCTTAAGGAGAATTTCCCAAGTTATTGCTGAATAACATGAACCTTAAAAGCATGGCTCTGCATCAGTGGCTCCTTATTCTTTTTTTTTAGCTGAGCCATCCTGCCACCTGTTGGCAGCTCTGCAGCAGGTCAGCTCAGGCTGGGCATTGAACCGCTGTTGCTCAGAGCTCAGCTCGCACTCTTGAGCGAGCTCTTAACCAACTGAGCCACTCGGCCAGCACTAATCAGTAGCTCCTTTCCTCCCACTTCCAGGTGACTTGCTCATAGTGTTTTGGTTACAAACCAAGGCCCGTTAGGATTATTTGGTTGGAAATATGATGTCAGGAGTTGCCATTAGCTGTTGGGAGCCGTTTATGACAACAGTTTCATTAATAGGATTCCATGGCATGTACATGTGACCTTCGTTGCCCCCCAAAGTTATAAAAACAAATCCAATTATATTGTATAGGGGTTCTACCAAGTGAGTTTACATGTCCTTTCTCTTTCTTTAAGGATGTTGGAAAGGCCACTGATAACTTTTGATGGGCATGTAAATTGGTATAATCCTTTGCAGTTTATATCAAGGGCATTAAAAAAATGTCCATTCCCCTTTGATATGGTGATTCCAAGTTTGAGAACCTGTCCCAAAGAAATAATCTGAACTACAGGAGAAGAAGGCTTACTATTCGTAAAGATGAATCTCAGTGTTATTGGTGATGGGGGAAAGATTTGGAATCCATGCAAATATCCAGATTTTGAAGACTGGATTACTAAACTATAGGCTATCTAGTCACTGTGTCATTATTCAGTGATTAGAAATGAGAGCTAGCTGTGTAGACTGCAGAATTACCATGAAGAGATATTAGAATGCAATTAAGTGAATTATACTAGGAGATAAAAACTTATGCATATTATGAATAGTGCATAAAGGAAAAGCCCCGAAACAGATTCTGTGGAGTTGAATCAAATGGAAGGTTAGTGGGTTAGGTTCTAGTTTGTGAGAATTATCCTTGAAGATCCTTTAAGTCACGGATGCAGTGCAGTATATTAAGTATTATCTCTTTAGTAATTGCTGTGTCTCACTGGCTCTGGCCTCAATTAATATTTCAGCTCTTCTCTTGGAGGTGCAGTCAGAGTTCTTACCACTCACTGAATTGGCCGCATAAATAATGTAATTCACAATAGTTCAGAATTCTTTAAAATGTCATAATTATTTCTGTAGATTTCACCCATTTTAAATGGACTGACTTATCCCTGGAGGCTTTTCCTGCTTGGGGTTCACCCTTGTGGAAGAGAATCATGGGTAGAATTGTCCACCTCATTTAAAAAATATTATTACTATTACTATTGTTTATTAACTAAACACCAGACTTTATTCGGCTCTCCCATTTTCCCACTAAAGCCTTTTCTTGTTCCAGGATCCCCTCCAAGGTTTCACATGGCATTTAGTAAAATATTACTTTTTAATTACAAAAAATGCATGAGTATGTTTTCTACTTGATAACAGACAGAGCTAAACATTTCCTTGGACTGTCGTTCCCTAACCTGGGCCTCTTTGCCTTTCTGCAGAGATAGTCTGGGAAGTCTGACTTCCCCCTCTCTTACCTATCTCTTACCTATCACTCTTTCTTTGAGTGAATACTTTTGGTTAAATTTGTGAATGTTATGTTTGTGTGTCATGAGACTTCACAGTACTCTCTCCCCTCTGCCTTTTTTCCTTACTGTTTTTCACATTTTGAATAATGTGAATGCACTGCTCTTATAATGTATATGCATTTATACAAGTAAGTAAGCTTTCAAGGATAGCTGTCATAAAGGAGATGGAAACGCCTGCAGTCCAGATGTAGGTGTGTATACACGGGTGAGGGCAGTGCCCAGCTGTGGGCATAATGAGTCCAGTGGACTCAGGTTGAGGAATGGCCCAGCCTGCACAGAGCTTGGGTAATTAGAGGTACATGCTTCAGTCCATGGTAGAAAACCAGTCTGTATAATGACTAGCAGTTATAACAAGGTCCACTGTCTATCGTCTGTCGGGTGTTGAAATAGATTTTTTTTTGGGGGTGGGGGTCGTTTCTCTAATGCCTACAATTCTAAATATTTCCTTGGTGCTTGCTAGTTGCCACTTTATTAGATTCTCTGGAAGACATGTGAATTATGAGGTTGTTCTTGCCCCAGACTTGTGTTTGTGTAAATTTATTTGTGCTCAATGACATTCCGAGGTGGTCTCAGGGATGGGTTCCATGAAGCTCTAAGGAGTTGTGGGTATAAGAATGTGAGCACACTATTGGCAGGAAACTGGTGGAAAAGGAAAGAGGTCTGAACTCAAAATCAGGGGATGAAGGACTTCTCCATCCGGACTGAGTGTTGGGGAAGTCACCTCACTTCCTGGAACCTTTTCTCCCTTGTCTTTAAAGGGGGATAATAAACCCTCCTGCTTGGGCATGTTGTGAAGATTTGGTGAGCACATCAAAGTCCATGCAAGCACTTTATGAGCTGCTGCACCAAAGTAAAATTCTAATTTTTAGTTGTAACGCTTCCTGTTTAGCTGCCTTTCAGCTATCCAGTGCGGTTCAGCATTCGGGCACTGGTTGACTTCACTCGTCTATCTGATGTGGTTAGGCAGCCTTTCCCTCCGGATCACACCTCTTTGCTTGGCTTTTAGAACCAGACAAGTGAGAGTCACCCTCTGCGACAGTTCCACTTCACCTCCTGGCCTGACCACGGGGTCCCTGACACCACAGACTTGCTCATCAACTTCCGGTATCTTGTTTGTGACTACATGAAGCAGTGTCCCCCCGAATCGCCAGTTCTGGTGCATTGCAGGTAGGCAGATGGTGGGCACTCCATGTGTGACAGACTTCAAATGCAATTATAAATATGGACATTTTTGAAAAGCAAGGTATGGGGTTGAATGTAGTAAGCATTTACAGATTCAAGAAAGGTTTGGATAAGGGTCTGGAATTATTCCCTAAGCCCTGAGACAGGGGTTAGCAAACCAAAGTGTGTAGTTGCCTGTATTTTTTTTTTTTAAACCATAGTGTATTTTAATTTATTTCTTATATGTAATATTTTCTTGTAAAATATTTCAACTTTATAAAAATTTAGAGAATAACATATTTAATAAAAGCATAACATACTGTATATGCTTTCTTTTTGTTAATGATACATTATGGACATAAAGTAGCTACTTACCAGTCTCCTATCCCATTCTTCTTACACAGATGAACATGGTTCTAAAGTTGATTTGCATCTTTCCCCTTGCATGCTTTTATATTTTATTACATACATATATTCTATGGTTTTATATTGTTTTAAACTTTTGTCAGATTTTATCATGCATACATCATCCTGCAACTGGCTTTCTTCATTCAGCCTGTTGGTTTGTTATTTAACAATGTTGAAACACATAGTTCTATTTGTTTTATTTATTTAAAATATTGTTTTGACATCAAAAAACTGTCCATAAATTAATATATGCCACTTGATGAGCTTGAGGGTAAGTATGTACTCATGAAACCATCACCACAATATATATGGTTGCCTGTTTTTGTGAATAAAGTTTTATTGGAACACAGCCATGCTCATTTATTTACATGTTGTCTTATAGTTACTTTCATGCTGCAATGGCAGAAAGAGACCATTTGGTCTGCAAAGTTGAAGATATTTACTGTCTGGCCCTTTACAGAAAAAGTTTGCCACTCCCTCCTCTAGAACAGTAAGACGTTAGCTCTAACGCTAAGGGAATTAATTTAAAATAGGAGAAAAGAGGGGCTTTATTACCCTATGGGGAATAAATTGATGAAACTTTCCATCCTAGTTTATGGTGGCAACTTGAATGGGACTGGGATTCAAGAAGCTCTAGCAAGGTGTTTTATATCTGTGGCATTTGACTCTGAAGGAACTTTAGGACTTGGACCCCAATCCCAAGCTAGTGCAGTGTGACTTGCTGAGGTTTCAATTGAACAAATATTTAATGATCCTGGGCATTGCCCTGCGAGCCTGGTAGCAGAGGAAAGCAAGATATATATATATATGCAGAAATGGGGCAGTGTGCGAGTTGTACAGCGGAGGTGAATGGTGATGTGCTCCTTTCCCCTTTCTTTCAGTGCGGGGGTTGGAAGGACTGGCACTTTCATCGCCATCGATCGTCTTATCTATCAGATGGAGAATGAGAACACTGTGGATGTGTACGGGATTGTGTATGACCTTCGAATGCACAGGCCTTTAATGGTGCAAACAGAGGTGAGATCAACATCTGTGTTTGACAGTCCACCCTTCCAGTCTGTTTTTAAAAGATTGGACTGTATTATACTCTTGTGTGAAACTATTTCACCCTTCCAGACCTTTCTGCTCTGGGCCATGACATAACACTGGATTTCTTTTAGATCCTAAAGTGACTTGGGATTGGACTACTCTATACTGTGCCAGATAGTACCGATATCAGCAATGGAGCTACAAACCTAGATAGTATCAGGATTCTTACCCAGTTCACCAAATAATCTTAGCAAGTCTCTGAATAGCAAGTCTCTGAACTTTGGCATCTGGATTTTAAACTCATAAAACTAGCATTTTTCACTCTATGTTTCTAAGAAGCTCTTGCCATCCTTAAAATAAGCTAATAAAATGGGCTTAATCAAATATTAATCATACGAAGTAGCATAATGCTACTGTAAGCATCAATACAGCAGTGCATCCTCACCTAGGCTTGTGAATACTGGAAGAATGTCAATTATTGCAGCTACAGGACAATGGTGACCGGTTGAGAAAATGAATACTTAGTATCTACAGTGTCATTTGTGTAAGACCGTTGGATTTGGCTTTCCCTGAAATGTTCCCGATAAACATTGTTTTCGAGGCATGGCCTCCACAAATATATTGGGAAATAGCCTTTCTCCAAGCTGTAGGGCGAATATGCCTTGATGATGATGAAAGTGGAATATTAACTTTGGATCAGGCTGTCGCCCTGCACCAATTTAGAACTCTGTGAATATGTGCTGTTTTGGAATCCAGCAGGGAATGTTCTAGGGGCCTGGGTACATCTTGTGCTTTGGGGTGACTGGTGTGGTTATGATAGAAAGAGTGGAATTTCCCTCCTGTGTTGGTCAGAAGAGACAGTTTCTTTTTTCTGCTATAATTCTATGGAGTAATAGTTCGCAATCTTTTATCCTCTTTTGGGAAACACAGGAATCTTTTACGTGCCTACAGATTCTTTTCACGCCCCTTTTTTATATTTTGAAAATATAAACCTGTTGATATTTTAAAAATCTGACAATACAGGATTATAGAGATTTTCCTTTTTCTTTTTTTTTTGAGGGCAGTGTCACTGACCCTCATATGTGGGACCCGAACCGGGGCAGCTGGCTTCCCAAGCCAGCGCTTAACCACCGTGCCACTCGGCTGGCCTGATTATATTTTTATTTATTTATTTTCTTAAAAAGATTTTTATTGGGGAATTGGGAGACAGGAACAGCATTGGGGAATTGGGGAAGGGGAACAGACAAGTTGCTGTCCTTTTGTTCTTCAGTCTAATTGTGGAGGACATTGCTTCACTGGCCCATGTTGGTATCGTCATTGCGCTCTTCCCAGGTGAGGCAGATCGGTCGCTGATCTCTGGACGGCCGCTCATGGCGGCTATTGGCAGCTCACACTGGCTGCCAGCCACTCACTGTAGCCTATGGCAGCCCACTGCAGCAGGGCTGCAGCTACGCTGTCTGCCGGGACTCGTGCAGCCCAGCTCCAGGTGGAGCTATTGTTCACCATCTTAGCTGCAGAGGGCAGTGTGACTGGCCCTCATATGTGGGATCTGAACTGGGAACGCTGGCGTCCCAAGCCAGCTCTTAACCAACGTGCCACTTGGCTGGCCCTAGATTATATTTTTCTCTTTTCTTTTCTCCAGTCCCACTCCCTAGAGGTAGCCAGTGTTTCCAGTGTGGTTATATCTTCATAGTCTTCTTTATATACAGCTGTAGGAAAACGTGTGTGTATACACACACACACACACACACACACACACACACGCACACACACACACACAGAATATTTTTTTAAAATCGGATCCTATTTTATAGAAAATGCTGCCCTATGATTTTTTTTCCTCTTACAACATCAGGGATATTTTTCTGTGCCAGCATAGACCTCTTCTTCCTCTTTTTAACGGCTACCTGCAGATTCTGATAGGCTGGCCTGCAGGGAAGTCCTCACTTAACTCTACCTCCAGCAATCCCGCTGTAACCCACCCCCTCCACTGAGAACCACAATTTCCTTCTTATCCTATGCATCCTCACTAGTCAGGAAAATCTTGTCAGACTTTTGTTATTTGAACATACGTGTGTATTGTCACCTCCACACTCTTTCTTTGCCTTTTCCCAAGATTCTGGTATTTCTCCTTGGGTGTGAAGCTGCATACATAACACATGACAAATGAGAAGTTGGGGCTACCAGGGGCTGTGGGATGGGTGGTGAGCAAGTCATCTACATTCCTCGTTACCAGTGGGATGAGTTTACTTTTTTTTTTTCTTGAGAATTATGAAAAACCAGGATAAGTGAGCTATGATTTTTTTCTTTTTCAAACAGATGTGTGTGTGTGTGTGTGTGTGTGTGTGTGTGTGTGTATTTTTTTTTTAAAGATTGTTATATCAGATTCACATGCTAAAGCCAGGATCCTGTTGGGTTGAATATATTTTAAGGTCTGTTTTTTTTTTTTTTCGAGATTTGAATGAGTAAATTTATTTAAAGAGCAAAACATAGTATTTGACACATAGTAAGCCTCTGTCTCATTCATGTAATTACTCAATACTATCCTGAGGTGGTAGCGTTGTGGTTTTGATTTGCATTTCCCTAATAGCTAGTGAAGTATTTTTTTCACATATCTGTTAGCTGTTTGTATGTCTTCTTGGGGAAAGTTTCTGTTCATGTCATCTGCCATTTTTAAATTGGATTGTTTGTCTTTTTGTTGTTGAGTTGTATGAGTTCCTTGTATATTTTGGATATTAGCCCCTTGTCGGAGGCATTGTTTGCAATAATTTCTCCCATTCATTTGGTTGCCTCTTTATTTTATCTATGGTTTCTTTTGCTGTGCAGAAGCTTTTCAGTTTGATGTAGTCCCATTCATTTATTTTAGCTTTTACTTCCCTTGCCTTTGAAGTCAAGTTCATAAAATCCTCTTTGAACCCAAGGTTCATAAGTTTAGTACCTATGTTTTCTTCTATGCAGTTTATTGTTTCAGGTCTTATGTTTAGGTTTAAGGTCTATTTTTAAAAAAGATTTTATTGGGGATTTGGGGGAGGGGAACAGTGTTGGGGAATTGGGGGAGAGGAACAGCCAAGTTGTTGTCCTTCAATCTTAGTTGTGGAGGGCACAGCAACCTCAGTTCCAAGTCCAGTTGTGCCACTCAGCTCAAGATGCTGTGTTCAATTAATTGCTGGTGGGCGTAGCTACCATTCCATGTGGGAGTCGAACTGGCAGCCTTGTTGTTAAGAGTGCGCACTCTATCCCCTGAGCCACCTGGGCGGCAGTTTAGCTCACTATGCTGAGTTCAGTCTTTAGTTGCAGGTGGGTGTAGCCCACCATCTCGAACAGGCAACTTTGTTGTTAGGAGCACATGCTCTCACCAGCTGAGCCAACCTGCCATCTGTTGGCAGCTCACCTTGAGTGCAAGGTCCCTGGCCCATGTGGGAATCGAACCAGTGACCCTGTTGCTCAGAGCTCGTTCTCTTGAGCAAGCTCTTAACCAACTAAGCCACTAGGCCGGCCCATTTAAGGTGTATTTTTACCTCCTGTATCTTGGAATCTGGCTGAGGGTAGGTGTGGGGAGTCTGCCCCTCTGCCTGACAATCGCTGATGGTGAGACTCCTGCTCTCTGTAGTGACCTCTTGACACATGTTAGCTTGAAGTGTTTGCTGTGGGACAAGTGGCATTGAGGGGTGGACATCTGTTCGAAAATAACCATGGGTGTTCATCTCCGGGATCTGTGCTCATTTGTTTTCTTTCCTTCCTTTTCCATAGGACCAGTATGTTTTCCTCAATCAGTGTGTTTTGGATATTATCAGATCCCAGAGGGACTCAAAAGTAGATCTCATCTACCAGAACACAACTGCAATGACAATCTATGAAAACCTCGCACCAGTGACCACGTTTGGAAAAACAAATGGTTACATCGCCTAATTCCAAAGGAAAGCCTTTCTGGAGTTAACTAGACCGTCACACCCACAGCAAAGGAAAATGCCTCGATGTTGACATGTTTTTATATGTCTAATATCTTGTTTGTTCCATTTTATTAGAACTAATTGAGGGTGTGAAGCTGCACACGTAACACATGACAAATGAGAAGTTGGGGCTGTCAGGGGCTGTGGATGGGTGGTGAGCATGTCAGCTACATTCCTGGTTACCAGTGGGATGAGTTCACTTTTTTTTTTTTCCTTGAGAATTATGGAGAACCAGGAAAAGTGAGCTATGATTTTTTTTTTCCTTTTTCAAAACAGATTTTTTTTTTAAAAGACTATTTTATATGATCCACATGCTAAAGCCAGGATTGTGTTGGGTTGAATATATTTTAAGTATCAGAGGTCTATTTTTACCTACTGTATCTTGGGATCTAGCTGATGGAAAATACATAACTGTGGATGATTATCATATAGGGAGGGGTACGTGGCACCTCTCCCTCCTGGGGTTTCTATTTGAACATGTGCCTTTTCTGAATTATGCTTCCACAGGCAAAACTGAGTAGATTTCTATATTTTTGTATTGAATCTCATCATTGGAAGATGTGGACTATTTAAACAGTAGTTTAGTATCAGAAGCCCAGCCTTCTCAGTAACATTCCTGTTCTCATTTGATTAGAGGAGGCCTCTCTCCTACTCCCCTTCCACCCCCAGTTTTGTGCGGTA
Source organism: Aselliscus stoliczkanus (assembly GCA_033961575.1). Classification (NCBI taxonomy): domain Eukaryota; kingdom Metazoa; phylum Chordata; class Mammalia; order Chiroptera; family Hipposideridae; genus Aselliscus; species Aselliscus stoliczkanus. The sequence continues at coordinate 124,295,493 of CM066736.1, forward strand.
TCCTTTCTCCCCTTTTCCCTCCCAGTTGTCCCCAACAACACGTCTGTTGGTCACATTTTCAGCCCACTGGTTGAGTGAAAGTGGAAACTCAATATCCCCTTGAGAATTTTGGGGGCTGGGGGGGAAGCTGAGGAACCCTAGAATGATATTTTCTCCTTTTCCTTGTTCCTGATTTATCCTTTCTCTCATTTCTGTATTTGGTAAGAAGGATTATTTAAAGGTGCAATATGTGACTTAGTGATTCATGATACTCTAGGTTTTTAGTAACGTTTTACTCAGGTTGGCATTTTATGTGTGTCTGTGTGTCTGTGTATATGTGTGTGCGTTTTTAAAAGCGTGGCAATCTGTGAACACTTCAGTGTGAAAACAGTGTCAAAATTAATCCCTCCTCCTTCAAAGTCCACTGGCTTTAGTCTATCTGCAGTGACACATATCGCTATCTACTGTGTGTGTATATATATACATAGATATGTGTATATATATATACATTTATATATGTACTAAACCCTTAAAAACAGTCATTCTTTCGAATTGAGGTGTACAAAGTTTGAATTTGTATCAAAGATGTAATTATTATTTTTAAAACCTTTTCACTATACTGCTGCTGTAATTACTTTGATTTTTTTTTTTAAGTGTAGATTAACTTTTTTTTTTTTTTGCTTCAGGTGTATATCCACCAAGAATTTCAGAATTTATGTGGATTTATTTTATTGGTACATAATCTGTAAACTCTCAAGGCATTAACATGAAAGGATTTGTTTCTTTTTATTTTATATTGTGGCTCAGGTTTTATTGTGAAGAAGTTTTGAGTGTATCCTCCAATACGCAATGAAGTATATACAAGGTCTTATGAAGGAATTACCAAGTCCCTGGAAGCCTGTGGCCATTTGCCACAGTCATAAATCCTGCTGTAAACTTAGGACAAATGTGTCCTGTTGAAGACGGGAGCGGGGTCTCCTCCGAGTGCCCTGGTCCCTGTTGACCAATGGGAGCCCCTCTCCTGACCCCGCCATGCTCCTCCACTCGCGGCACTTTGATAACTGACTGGACATGTGAGTGGGGATTTTAAGGCTGTGAAGGGTGAACCACAGCGTATGACAGCCCTTGATTTGGTTCAGAGGTTTAGTGCTGTATGGCTTTTGTCCTCCTTCCCCTTTAAGGTACTGAAAGGATTAAAAGGAGAGGTGGTGATGGTGAGGTCACGTTTTGGGAGAACCTTGCTTCCCAAATGGAAATTGCACTTTTTGCTGAATCCTTTGCTCTTTTTGGTAGTAAGCGGTTCATTCGCTATCAGACTCCTGAAGGAAAGGGTTAACCAGGCCAGGCCGGGCCCTCTTGACTCAACCTCAGAGGGGCCTTCGGCTCTGTAGGTCCAAATCAGGGAAGCCAGGCTGTTCTGGGGTGTTGAGTGCCGCTAGGTTTGGGCGGATTGCTTCCAAACCTTCACACTGGTCTGCCCCTCAATGCAGGCAGATTTGGGTGAGTTCCAGAATTTCATTCCCAGGTCCCTGTGCAGGAGGCAGTTCTGTGGGCCACAGCCCTCCCCACTCCAATTTGTCAGGAAACCATTCTGACGGGTAGAGTCTAGGTGTCAAATCCCATGGAAAGGCTACACCCTGCCCTGCCTGCATCGCTGCCATAGAGAAGTCAGAGGGAAGGACTTGGCTGTAAAAATTCCTTTAAAATTAATGAAAGCAACAATAATTATAAACATATTCTACAAAAACTCAAAACACAGAAACCCTCCTCCCTTCCGCCTGGTGTGGGCTTGGGAAATGGGTCACTCCCAGATGTCACTCCCAGTCCCAAAGGAAGGCTTGTGCTGGAGTGGTCTGGATTCCAAATGGCAGGTCATTTGAAGGTCACGATGCCTCTCTGCATCCTGAAGAAGGCTAGGGGTGGGGCCAGTGGGGGTGGTGAGGGTATTTATAGCACAGTGATTGAAAAGGGAAGATTAATGTGTAAATATACAGGACATATGGGCGGGGGTTGTTCATAGGAAAGAGGAAGGTGCTTTTGAGTTCCTGCCTCAAACCCTCCCAGGAACAAAGAACTAAACTGAGGGATCCAGTAGAATCATGGAGATGGTGTGATCACTCTGCTTTAAGATTTGACAGTTACATAGAGAAAGGCAGCCAGGGTGGGATTAGTGGTCAGTTAAAGGACTAAAGATGGGTGGTCAGTGGTTTGGGGGATTTGGGCCATTGATCTCTTCTCCCCAGAGCAAGGACATTTGGCCTCCAATGTTAAATCTAGCGACACCAGGAGGGATTAACATCTGGGGTCTGTTCTCGGTGGCCATGTAGTGACCTCCCGCTAGACTTGGGTGTCATTGACGCCACTGGATTTGGGCTTCGTTGAGTCAGAGGCTCTTGGGGGTTGGGGGGCGAACTATGCAGCTGATTTCCTGTTTGCTTTTCATCTGGGATGGAAACGCCTGCTTTCCTTTTGAAATGCTTGATTGTGCTTATTGAGCTATACAAGACTTGGTGACTGATTTGCCTCAAAAGTCCAAGTTCTGAGTTTTCAGACTGTATGGAGCAGTTGAGTGTTCAACATACTGTAGCTTTTTTCCCATGGGGCACATATGGATAGGATGTGTTGATGTAGACTCTAAAACTGTAATTTTCTTGTAACTATTTTGGAATGATGCATATTTCTAATGTTTGTTATACTTGTACAGAGTATTGCTGTTGGTTGCTTTTTTTGTTTGTTTTTTAAGAAAAAAATGGCCTGAAAAAATTTTTAAAAAGACTTACAAATACCAAATATAAAAATGTCAACAGATTATGCCTTTGTTTGTTCCTTTCCCCTACCTCTTTACTTGATGTCCACACCATTTCATTTACCACGTGGTTTACTGGCCTGCATTCAACTGGGATATCCTTAACAAAAACACGTCTGCCTTTTGCATTTCCCACATTGTAGTAGTTTGCTTGGGCAGCTATAACAAGGACCACCGACTAGGGGGTTAAATGGCAGAAATTTATATTCTCACAGTCTGGAGGCGAGAAGTCTGAGATCAAGGTGATAGTAGGTTGGTTTCTTCCGAGGCCTCTCTCCTTGGCTTGTAGATGGACACCTTCTCCCTGTGTCCTCACATGCCTTCTCTCTGTGCATTCTGTGTCCTAATCCCCCCTTCTTACAAGGACACCAGTTTTATTGGATTAGGGCCCACCCTAATGAACTAATTTTACCTTATTTATCCCTTAAAAGCCACTATCTCCAAATAGCCACATTCTGAGGTATTGTGAGTTAGGACTTTAACATAGGAATTTTAGGGGGATATAATTCAGCCCAGAATACATCCAGGGACACTGAGTGAAAAGGAGACTTGGAAGGAAGAAGTGAATGTGCATCTAAGATGTGACTGTGTGTGCTCTCAGAGGACGGATGGACGCATGGTCTGCACATGGACAGATGCCTACTTGGTGGTGGCATACATACCTTGGCAAATCCCCGCGGTTTGTAGAGGTTTTTCTGTTGATGGATTTGGGGAATTCCACAATTTTGGGGATACTGTAGCAATTTGGGTCGTTTTATTTCATTTCTTTCCCTTATGCTTGATGCAAACACTAAGCAGACTAAGATGATTTTGTTTTGAGATCTCTCTTGTTCCTTTTGTCTGAGACCAAGTAATCAATCCATTCAACAGTGATATATTGAGTGCACCAGCCACTATAGCTCAGTGGCTGAGGGTTCAATGGTGAACACAACAGACCAAAATCTCTGCCCTCATGGAGCTTATGTTCTGATAGGAGGAGTCAGACAGAACAACATGCCAATAAAATCTTTAGTATGTTAGATGGTGAAAATACAGAGAAAAGGAACATGTGACACCCTGATGCACCACCATGTCATTTTCACATGACAGACGGTGCTGTTACTCCCCACACAACCCCTGCTTTGAGGGAAACTCAAAAGGGAGAGACTTTTGGACAACAGCCGTGCATTCTATTAGGTCCGTCAGGCAGGAAAAAGTGAATGCAGCGGCGGTCCTGCTCATAAGAAATGGACAGTCTAGACGGAGGGGCAAAATGAACCCCATGAAATGCCAGAGGAGGTTTAAAGGAACAGGTAATCGGGATCCCAGAAGAATTAAGAGGGATGGTATTTGAGCTGAGTCTTAACACAATTTTAGCAGGAGGATCAAAGAGGAGGGAAGGCCTGGGGCCTGGAAGTGCACACTTTGCTTGGAGAATGGTGAGGGCTTCCTGGTGACTGGAATATGAGCATGCAGGAAAGGGCAGGTGAGGTGTGGCTGATGACCCGGAAAGGTAAGAGCTCTAGGATTGTATGAGTGGGTGACTGAAACTGTCCTACCTTGAAAATATTGTGCCAGGCGTGTGTGTGTACAGACATACACATATATACATACATAAACACAAACATGGATACATATATACACATGCACATTTCTACCTTCACTCTTTTCTTTGGATGGAAACTGCATGGTGGCCACATGGGTGACCGTGATAGGATGTGAGGAAGGACACCACCAGATACTTGGCTGGTTAATGGGAGTAAAGGCCTGTTAATGAGAGAGAGGACAGAGGGATATCGACACCGAACAGGGCACACTGTAGTACTTTCAGGGGGAGACATGTTTCCTGGGCCTTTAGTTTCCACTAGGTTCTCAGCAGTCACTGATACCGGGCAGATCAGGCAGGGCTATTTCAGGGCTTTCGAGGAGATTGCCTTGCCAACCATTTTTCTGTCTCCACCCCGCCCCTCCCTTTTTCTCTCTTTCTCCTATCCTCCTCACCTCTCCCAACCATATGGAAATGACAGCTAAATGCTGGCCTGCTTGCCAAGTGCCAAATAACAAGTCACAATTCCAGCACATTTCTGAGTTGTTTACTGTGAAATACTGGGTGAAACAAGGTCAGTTTTCCAGGCATGGTCTCCCATAGTATGCCCAGGTCAGCCCAAGGTCTATTGCCGTAATTAGTTTTTTGATTAGGCAAAAAGCACAGGGCTGGATCATACCACAGTTTAATTATTCCAGACATAATTACTTTCCTGGTTGAGGACAGAAAGTCTTTTGTTTCTAAAAAGATGCTTCTGGTGGCACGAAGAATGGTGTGGGTCCAAAAGTTTGGAGGCCTGAGTTGTAGTTCTCCCCCTACCCAAACTGACCGGGTGGAAGTCACAGAACCTTTCCGTATTTGATAAGCATTAGGTGGCAGGGATCCGAAGTTTGCCCCAAATGTTGGGAGTGCAGTATTTGTGGCTTGTTGAATACAGTTGATCCTTGAACACCGTGGATTTGATCTGTGTGGGTCCACTTATATAAGGATTTTTTTCAATAAATACAGTTGTCCCTTTGTACCTGTCGGTTTTGCATCTGGGATTCAATCCACAGAGAGTGGACAAATATTTTCACATTCCCAACCGTAGATTCACAACTTCAGGTTCCCAAACACGGTTTTGAAAGTGCTGTTTTCAATCCATTGATGGTTGAATCTGACAATGCAAATTGCTGACTGTGAAGTCAAAAGTTATCCTTGGATTTTCCATTGTGTGAGTGTGGGCGCCCCACCCCCAGTGTTGGTCAGGGGTCACCTGTACACAGCCCCTCCTGCCTGAGCAGAGGTGGGTGCCAGTGGACTTCTTGTTAAAGCTGAGGAAGTGTAGAGACCCAGGTCTCTATGAGGACATCTTCCCACAGGAGTTTGGAGCCCGGATGTTGTCTGACCATCACACCACACCTTCAACTGGTAATTTTCCAAGGGCCTACCCTCATGTCTCAGACCTTGGCACTCAGCAGAGAGGGACTTCAGGTAGCTCAGTAAGAAAAAAGATGACAATTAAATGTTTTACACACGAGTTAGTTATAATTTTGATGCTATGATATACTGAACCTGGAACACCCAGTAAGTAGTAATTATTCATTTTTCAACCTGAATTTTTCATGATCATCTACTCTGGGCTGGCAGTGGGCCCTGGGGTTGTACATTTGTGAAGAAAACAGGTATGATCACTGCCCTCATGGAATTTGAGGGCCCATGAGAGAGAAAGAAAATTAAAAGGGAATCAACATATATTTGCTGACACACTGCAACTGGAATGAGAAGGCAGGAAGGGCAGAGTGTGCCAACACCTTGAGGCAGGAACGAATGCGGCACTTTTGAAGAGCAATTAGAAGACTGTAGTCTCCTGGGCGAAGCTGGTGAGGGAGCTAAGAGCATACTATGAAGTGGGAGAGGGAGAGGTAGGCGGGGGCCCCATTGTGTCGGGTTTTGGCTTCATAAGTCATGGTAAGGAGATGTGATATTAGCCTATGAGCAGTAGGAGAACGTCAGGGTTTCACATGGAAGTGTCATGATAGTGCTGGTCACTGTGTGGAGAATGGGTTGTAGGAAGGACATCTGGAGGCAGGGAGGCCTCTTAGAGGCTCTGGCTTTGCAGTGGTTTGTAAATACATGATGGTAACTTGCCGAGGATAGTGGCAGTGAAGATGGAGGGAGATGGGTAGGTCTGAGATATATGATGGTAGTGGGCTGATGCCTTCCTCCTCCCGTGTCTTTTGACTCGACAAGACCATGCCATTTGGTTTGGCCTGTGGATGTGGGAAGAAGTGACAGTTCCACACTAGATCATAAGAGACTTTGTTTTTGTTCACCCTCTTGTACCTCAACCATTGAAGTTCCCCTGGGCAGCTCTGCCCAGTGAGCCTGGCCCAGAGGGCATACGTGTGGAGCAGAGCTGCCCCAGCCAAGCCCAGCCAGGCCCCACCTTGGAGCAAACACTCGGCCCCTCCCTGCCTGTGTTAGCTGCTCCCTACCTGACCTGTACATCCATGGGAATAATTTGGTCCCTGAGAAGCTATGACTTTGGGGTCATTCGTTATGTAGCATTTTTGTGGCAATAACTAAGACACTTAGCTCCATGGCTAGTGATTGGTGGAACTGGGTTTTGAATCAACCCCAAAGCTTGGTTCTTTAATTTGTTTTTCAGTTTTATTGAGAAATAATTGACATACATCACTGTATAAGTTTGAGGTATACAGCATCATGGTTTGATTTATGTATATTGTGAAATGATTACCGCAATAGGTTTAGTTAACATCCATCATTTCATGTAGATGCAAAGAATAGATAAGAAGAAAAAAATTTCTCCTTGTGATGAGAACTCTCAGGATCTAGCCTCTTAACAACTTTCCTACATAACATGCAGGAGTGTCATGTTGTACATTACATTTTTTTTTTTGTACCTTACATTCCCATACCTGATTTATTTTATAACTTCCAGTTATACCTCTTGACCCCTCTTGGTTCTTAGTCATCTCTTTCAATAGTAGATGATTTTGGTTAAAAGAGTCACTTTCCTAACACAGGCAATTTTGAACAGAACCCAAGAGAAAAACACCAGGATTTGCCTACGCCTCTATCCTAGGGGACTGCGCTCAAGACTGTGCTACAGTGCGCCCGCTGTGGGCGTCCTGCTCAGAGATGACACCTGGGCTGGGGGAATGCATCCTTAGTCTCCATACTTAGATTCAGGCTAAAGTCCCCAAACTCTTCTGCATACACTATTGGTGTGGGGGAGGCAGGAGATGTAAAAACGTTCACACTCTATTGCTGACCTGTTGATAGCTGTGTACTTAAAAACCAAACCAAAACAAAACAAAACAGGCTAAACTGTGCAGTGGCCCAGAACTCAAATGTCTTCTGTTCCTAGCATTTAGATTGATGAAGATTACCCAGGTATGGCCTAGAAGCTGAGACATCATGGGAAATAAAAATCATATGATCCCCTGTGATGTAAAGTAGCATGTAAAGTGAGAAAAGCAATTTATAGAACTATAAGTAGAGAATAATCCCATTAAAAAATTAGATAAGTGCATAAAAGAGAACCCCAGAATTATGTCATGGTGGGATTAGAGTGGTTTCTTTTCATTTTTGCTTGCCTACATTTTCTAACTTCTCTCAATGAATATGGAGTAGTACTTGTTAATAATAATTAATTAAAATTTTAGCATTTTTTTCTGCTTGACTCAAAAAGAAAGCTGTAGTGTATTTCAAAGTATATTTGTCAAGTTTTACAAAGTTTGTGAACCCAAGAAAGCTGTTTCTTTGAGTACCTCCTGTTGCTAGCAGTTTGTTAAAAATTAAAGTTTACTTTTAGATGTTAGATTCTGATCTATGAAGCTGGGGGAAACTCCTGGCTGAGTGTGGGTCTTCCAGGATGGAGGGCTAGTTGTTTCTGCGGAGCACAAGAGGGAGGCAGGGAGAATGGAGGCTTAAGCCCACGTCTCCAAAGTTCCGACATCCCTTCCATCCCTTCTGGGATTTCGCAGATGTCTTCAGGGCTGGTTGTAGAAGATCTCCGGGACCTATGAAGAAAACATAGGGCCCTAGGCTTTTCCAGTGACATCCTATCAAAGTCAGTTGCCTAGAGCCAGGTAAGTCCTTGGGACCCAAGAGTTGAGCAGGATGGGCTAGGGGCGGCAGTTTTGATGTGACCACGAGGTGGCACCAGAGGGCTGGGCTGAGGAGGCGATCCTTGGTTAGGTGTGAGAGGGCCGTGGAGGAAAATAGGACTGGCAAAGGAACTCGGAAGTTGATAGGGGATGCCTAAAATGCAACAACACGGGGAAGGAAGAGCCCTTGCCAGCAGTCAGCAGCTTTTTTTCCTTAGAACTTATTATATAACATGTTCATGGGGATTTAGGCAGTTCAGAGGAGAAAAAGAAGAAAAAAAAATCGTATGTGGTCTCCAGACAACAAGATGGCCTCCAGTGGTACCACACCACCGTTGTTGGTCTGTGTGACCAATCGACTACAGTGGAAGCGGTGGTGTGTCACTTCTGAAATTAGGTTGTAAAGGACTCTGCAGCTTCTCTCTTGGTCCCTTTCTTTCTTTCATGAGCAGCCCCCTATGGGAGGCCATGTGGTGAGGAAGTGAACTTCCTCCAAACAGCCAAGTGCTCTTGGAAGCAGATTTCCTAACCTTCCGATGGTAGCAACTGGGCAATAGCTTGACCCAGCTAAGTCACTTCCAGATTCCTGTTCCTCAAAAACTGCTTTAGGCTTTGGAGTCATGGACCTGGTTGGTGTCCTAGCTGACCACCTACTAGCTGTGATAGTGTGGACCCTCTACTTCTTCATCTGTAAAATCAGAGAAGTAATGGCATGTACTCACACCTTTAAACGTGGTAATCTATGCAAAATTCAAGATTGACTGCTAGCCAATTCCTTATGTTGGCAGAGGCAGGAGTTTCCTTGGAATAGATGTCTCTGTTCTGAGAAGTTAATTGATTGTCCTGCTTAATAATGCAGATGTAATGAGTGTTGGTACATATTATTATTACTTCTTTCCTGAGGCAGAGGGAAAGTGCTTCTCCCTTTGGTACGCACAAGGAAAAGGCTTGAGATCCCCTAACTTTTGGTTTCTGAGATTTGCAATGAAGGAAGCCTGTTTTGGTGGTTGAGGGTGACATTGACCATGATCCATCAGCACAAAAGAATATGAAAAGCCCCAGGAGGGAGCCTGCCATGAGGAGAAGGGGGACCAGTGTTGGTGACGCAGGTTCAGCATTGGGGTTTGGGCGTGAGGCTTGATTTGTTGTAGCATGTACTTGGGCTGGAAGGCTCTCTGAATCCAGGGGGGAAATAGCTAAGCATGTGAGGGTGTACAAGGAGAGCTCTGACCTTGGGGCTCAGGTATGGAGTCTAACCATGGCATGGCAGGGGTCTAGACCTGCAGCCGCAGCATCGCAGGAGTGGGCAGTAGGTCAGGCCCATCAGATTATGCAGGACCAATCACATGGCAATGACCAAAGACAAGGCCTGCTGAGTTTTTTAATTCTTCTCTTCCTACACAGTCTTTGAAAACCGGAATCCTTTAGGCTGAGTGTTCCTCAGAAGTTCTTGGACAATTTGGGATGGAGATAGAGTCCAGCATTATGAGAGATAATGGACTTCTCTATTAAGGCAGGTGTGGCCTTGAGCCATTAGCTGGGTAAATAAAAGATGGGATTTAATTTGTATATTCAGTATAGTACAACAGATTGTATAAGTTGGGTAAAGTAACTGCTGCAATAACAAACAACGGCCAGATCTCAAATGGCTTAATACCTACATCACAGCTTAATGTGGCTGGCACCATTCAAAGGACCTAGGCTGGTACAGCTTCTACCACCTTTACCCCAAACCTCTCAAGGCCACTCAGAGTGTCACCATCCAGCTGGCAGGAGAGGCGGAGAAAGTGGAAGACCATGTGTAGGAGGTTTCTATGGGCCAGGTTTGGAAGTGGCACATGTCACTTTCATCCATATTCTATTGATAGGAAAATAGCATTTTGTTGTGTACCCAGGAAGGAGAGGAGAGGTGTGGATACTGGCGAGCACGGGTGTTCTATGCCACATGGTCAGGGTGATGGATGAAGTGCTTAGCACAGTACCTGGCATAGTCTGGATTCCACAGGTGGCGGTATGCTCCTCCCTTCTACCTGTCTGGGGAAGGAGTAGACGGGATAGAAATGGCCTCTGTTTTCCTGCATTGGCATGGTGCCCAAGCTGCTTGTAAATGTCTTGTTTTATGAATCTAATGGGCATACTGGGAGATGCTGTGTCTTGGTTTGGGTCCATAGTATAGCTACAGGAGAACTCTGAAACTGTGAGCTCTGGTTCCTCAGCGATTTGCACATTAAGTTGGATGAGTTCTCGCAGCCTCCAATCATGCCTTTAATTACTTACCCAGAGCCTCTGGGAATCTCAAGGAGGTGAAAGAAATTCTGCATCAGTGCTGAAGAAATCCCAAGAGAGGACGCTAATTTGCTCCTTTGCAAACTTTTCCTAACTCTTTGCCTCAGCTCCTTGGAGTATAATTAGAAGCCAAAGGCTGACATTGTGCCATGGTCTGGATGTGGGCCACAGGAAGCGGAGGACTGACTTATCATGGAACTCACACAACAGAGAGCTAATGGGCTCTCCTTCTTCCCTTGATGATCATTGTAGCAGCAGAGAACTTTTTCTACTAAACACGAAGAGGCCAATGTCTGAGTTGTGGAGGGTTAAGTGGAAACAGCTGAGAATACAGGGATTCGAGCAAGTTATTATTATTTTTCGATGTCTATAGTACATATTATGCACACTATTTTTTTAACTTGCTTTTTATTTTAACTTAATATAGTTTGGAGCTCTTTCAATATTAGTACATATAGATGTACCCATTTGTATTAGTCCGCTTGGGCTGCCACAACAAAATACCATAGACTGGGTGGCTCAAACACTAGGAATTCATTTCTCATAGCTCTGGAAGCTAGAAGCCCAAGGTCAAGGTGCTGGTGGATTTGGTAACCTGGTGAGGGTTTTCTTTCTGGCTTGCAGAGGCTGCCTTCTAGCTGTGTCCTCACATGGGAGGGAGAGAGAGGGAGAGGGGGAGAGGGGAGAGAGGGAGGGAGAGAGGGAGAAGGGAAGAGAGGGAAGGAGAGAAGGAGAGAGGGAGGGAGAGAGGGAGAGAGGGAGGGAGAGAGAGAGAGAGAGAGAGAGAGAGAGAGAGAGAGAGAGAGAGAGAGAGAGAGAGAGAAGGTGAGAGGGAGGGAGAGAGAGAATGGGAACACTCTTCTTACGAAGCTGCCAATAACATCATGAGGCGGCTACCCCCACAAACTCCTCTAACCCTATGACCTCCCAAGGCCTCATCTCCAAATACCATCACACTGGGGGTTAGGGATTCTACACATGTGAATTATTTTGGGGGGACACAGTTAAGCACCATTCTTTAAAAAAATTTCTATTTTTTTATTTTGTTATTTTAAAATTTCAGCTTTTCTGAGGTATAATTGATAAATAAAATTGTAAGTGATTGAAAATGTGCATTGTGATTTGATATACATGTACATTGGGAGACTAGTTAATTGACACACCCATCACCTCACAACTTCACATACAGAGGGTGCCACAAAAGTATACACATTTTAAGAAAGGTAAAAACGGCCGGCCGAGTGGTGCATTGGTTAAGCGCTGGTTTTGGGATGCCAGCAGCCCCGGTTCGGATCCCACATGAGGGCCAGTGACACTGCCCTCTACAGCTAACAACAGCTCCACCTGGAGCTGGGCTGTGCGAGCCCCGGTGATGGTGTGGGCTGCAGCCCCTGCTGCAGTGGGCTGCCATAGGCTACAGTGAGTGGCCCGCAGCCAGCGTGAGCGGCTGGCAGCCAAGCGTGAGCTGCCAATAGCCGCGGTGAGCGACATCCAGAGGCCAGCGACCGATCTGCCTCATCCGGGAAGAGCGCAATGACGATACCAACAGTGAAGCAACATCTTCCGCAGCTGGACTGAAGAGCAAAAAGACAGCAACTTGTCTGTTCCCCTTCCCCGATTCCCCAACGCTGTTCCCCTCCGCCAATTCCCCAATAAAATCTTTAAAAAAAAAAAAAAAGAAAGAAAGGAAAAAACTGTACTAAAATTGTAATACTCAATATATACCAATAACAAAAGATGAATACGAGTCATGTGTATACATTTTTTTGGCACCCTCGAGTATTTTTTTTAAATCTTTTTTGGTGAGAACATTTAAATCCTACTCTTTTAGCAAATTTCAATTATACAATACAGTATTATTGACTATATATCTATGTTTTACATTAGCTCCTCAGACCTTATTCATCTTATAGATGAAAGTTTGTACCCTTTTACCAGCCTCCCCATATTCCCCACCCTCTCCCGCCTGTGGCAACTACTTCTCTACTCTCTGTTTCTGAGTTTGATTTTTTTTTTAGATTCCACATGTAAGTGATAGCATGAAGTATTTATCTTTCTCTGTGTGACTTATATCACTTGATAGCATAATGCTATCAAGGTCCATTCATGTTTTCACAAATGGCAGAACTCCCTTTTCATGACTGAATAATATTCCATTATGTACATGTCTGTTTATATCTATATCTATCTATATCCATATTTATCTATATGTCACATCTTTTTTTAAATTAATTTAATCATGATGGATACTTAGGAGTTAGATTGTTTCTTTGTTGGGAGGTTTTTGAATACTGATTCAATCTCCTTACTATCAATTGGTCTGTTCATATTTTCTGTTTCTTCATGATTCAGTCTTGGTTAGACTGAATGTTTCTAGGGATTTATCCATTTCGTCTACATAGTCCATTTTGTGTGTGAGTCACTGTTCACAGTAGTCTCTTATGATCTTTGTATTTTTGTGGTATCAGTCGTAATGTCTTCTCTTTAGTTTCTAATTTTATTTATTTGAGACTGCTTAGCTAAAGGGTTGCCTATTTTGTTGATTTTTTTCAAAAAACCACCTCTTAGTTTCATTGATCTTTTCTATTGTTTTTTTCTTCCGTTAATCTGTATTTCATTTGTTTCCCCTCTGATCCTTGTTATTTTCTTCCTTCTACTAACTTTGGGTGTCATTTGTCCTTTTTCCCCCAGTTCCTTGAGATGTAATATTAGGTTGTTTGAGATCTTTCTTTTTTCTTACTGTAGGCATTTATTGCTATAAACTTCCCTCTTAGAACTGCTTTTGTGGCATCTCATAAGTTTTGATATATTGTATTTCCATTTTCATTTGTCTCAAGATATTTTTTTGATTTCTCTTTTGATTTCCTCTCTGACCCATTGGTTGTTCAGTACCATGTAGTTTAATCTCCACATATTTGTGAATTTTCCAGTTCTCATTTTGTAATTGATTTCTAGTTTTATACCATTGCGGTTGGAAAAGATGCTTGATATCATTTCATTGAGACTTGTTTTGTGGCCTAACAGAGGATCTCCCTAGAGAGGGTTCCATGTGCCCATGAGAAGAATATGTATTCTTTTGCTGTTGGATGGAATGTTCTGTAAATGTCTATGTCCATCCTGTGTAATATGTAGTTCAACTCCGATGTTTTCTTACTGACTTCCTGTCTGGATGATCTACCCATGAATGAAAATGCTGCACTAACAGAGTATACAGTAGAGTAAAAGTATAACTTTATGCTCTGATATTCTTATCAGTTATTTTCTTATACAATTATTACTTGCTTTAAAACTTGTGAGCTCATTCAATTCTCAAAATAGCACTGTGCAAAAGATATTTTTATTTCTGTTTTTCAGGTGAAAATTATAGGCTTGGAGGGGTTTCTGTACTTGTTTAATGTCACACAGCTACTAAGCTGCAGTGCTGGGATGGAACCCCAAAGTCTGTGTTCCCATCCCCAGGTCACAGTGCAGCAGCTGCTCTCCCAGCCTTGAAACACTGGCCTGGACAGCAACGTGTGAGAATGGACTTAGGAAGCCTTCAGGTTTGCCGACAGGGCTTACTTCATTCAGAGGGAGTGAGTGCTCAGGGGCTGATCACTTTGTCAGTGTTCAGAGCCCTCTGCAGTGCATGCCTTTGCTTTGGGAGGCCATCCTGACACCCACCTCAGAGCCTTTGGACTTGCTGTGCTCTGCAGCTCAGAATTAAACATGCTTGACATCCCTATGGAACACCAGGCTTATGAAATGGAAATTTAAATGACTTCTGAATTGTTTCTTAGCCATTGGTCCCAGGACTACTGAGGCTGCCTGTCACATGTCCTCTTCTCCATCTCCCCCTCTAAGGACAGAGGTTGAAGCTTGGTGACTGTCCTTCCTCCTTCCAGCCTCTTTCTTATGCCTGTTGGGGAGCCAGGTTAGTTTCATGAATTACAGGAGAATAGAGGTTGAGATAAGCTGGCCATCACTGTAAAAAATTGATTCCACATTATGTTATCAGGCAAGACTGGTTAAAACTCTTATGCAATCAAGATAAGAAACACTCCAGGAGCAGAAGATGTAGTAGAGGAAACATCTATGTTTTAAAAGATACAGACCTCAGTTCAAATGTGAGCTGTGTGGCCTTGAGTTAGTGACCAAATCTCTCTAAGTCTCAATTTTCTTACATACAAAAAAGCCTCTCATTTTCATTATGAAGATTAAATTAGCTAATGCATGTGCCTGGATCAGAGAAAACACTTCAAGGCAGTTCTATTTTATTTTTTATTTTATTTTTTGAAGATATTATTGGGGAATTTGGGGAGGGGAAGAGCATTGGAGAATTGGGGAAGGGGAACAGCCAAGTTGTCCTTCAATCCTGGTTGTGGAGGGCGCAACTAGCTCAGCTCCAAGTCCACTTGCCATCTGGCCGCCCCTTGGCACCTCGTTGCTGCTCAGCTCAGGTGCTGTGTTCAATCTTAGCTGTGGGTGGGTATAGCCCACCATCCTATGTGGGAGTCGAACTGACAGACTTGTTAGGAGCATGTGCTCTCACCAGCTGAGCCATCCTGTCACCTGTTAGCAGCTCAGCGGCAGCTCAGTGTGGGCGCAGCTCACTGGCCCATGTGGGAATCGAACCAGTGACCCTGCTGCTCAGAGCTTGTGCTCTTAACCAACTGAGCCACTTGGCCGGCCCCCAAGGCAGTTTTATTATAAATTCAAATCTTATTTTAGGAATAATGTCAAGCAGTTGATGATCATTGTTTTGTCCTTGGCTCATGGAAAATATGCATTGGAGAAGCCCAAGGCAGGAGGGGACTCAAGAGGGAGCAGAATGTTAATCTTCCTCAAGGCTTGAGAAGGATGTTTCTAATTACTGAAGGAGAGTTCTTTGGTTTCTGTGATTCCAGCCTGTCAGCCCCTGTACTTAAAACATGCAGTGTGACTAACATCACTTTCTTGGTATCGTCCCAGAACAGGGATGTGCAGAAGATTATTTCTGTGATTTTTTTCCTCATGTACACAGCCATTGTGCTGGGTAATGGCTTCACTGCGGTGACCATCATGGCTAGCAAAGAGCTCACATACCCCATGTATTTCTTCCTCAGCTACTTGTCCTTTGTGGAGACTGTTACTGTTCTGTCACAGCCCCCAAGCTCATTCTTGACTCTCTTATTGAGAGGAAAGTCATGTTCCTCAAGAGCTGCATCACACAGATGGTTTTCCTCCATTTGTTTGACAGCACTGAGATCCTTCTCCTGACAGTGATGGCCTATGATTGCCAGGTGGCTACCTGCAAGCCCCCTCATTACACTTTCATCATGGACCTGCCAACGTGTGTTTGGCAGCCTGGGGGCTGGTTGCACTCTGTTGGGCCAATCTTATTTATTTTCCAGCTGCCCCTCTGTGGTCCCAAGGTCCTCGGCCACGACTGTGCTGTGCACCCTGTGCTGAAGTTGGCCTGCTCTGACACCTATTCATCGGCGCGCTAGTCATCGCCAATGGTGGCTCCACTTCGGGGATCAGCCTCACGGTCCTGCATGCTCCGGATGTGGTCATCCTGCACTTCTCAAGGAGCCAGACCTCAGAAGGCAGGCACAGGACCCTCTCCACCTGTGCCTCTCACATCGCAGTTGTGAGCCTGTTCTTCATACCCTGTTCTTTTGTCTACATGGGGCCCTGTGTCACCCTCCCTGCTGACAAGATCATCATGGTGTTTCACATGGTGGTCACATCTCTCTGAAACCCTATCATTTACTCTTTCAGGAATGCTGAAGTGAAAAAAGCCACAAGGAGACTCATGAGGGGAAGAAAGTGATTTGTGAAAAGAAATAGATGATTTAAGTAGGGCAAATAGGAGAAACCAGGGATGGGAAAGTGGGGCCCCGTGATCTCATTCTGCCCCTACTTTTAGCTGAGGGAGTGGCCTTTGGGCCAGTCACCTTTGTCTTTCTTTCTTTCTTCTTTCTTTCTTTCTTTCTTTCTTTCTTTCTTTCTTTCTTTCTTTCTTTCTTTCTTTCTTTCTTTCTTTCTTTCTTTCTCTCTCTCTCTCTCTCTCTCTCTCTCTCTCTCTCTCTCTCTCTTTCTCTCTCTCTCTCTCCCCTTCCTTCCTTCCTTCCTTCCTTCCTTCCTTCCTTCCTTCCTTCCTTCCTTCCTTCTTTTTTTCTTGCTTGCTTGCTTCCTTTCTTGAAATTTTTTTTGGGAACAGTGTGTTTTTCCAGGACACATCAGCTCCAAGTCAAGTAGTTATTTCAATCTTTTGGGTGGTCGGAAAAATCATGATGCATTTTGCAACGAAAAACACAGAAAAAATACGTCATGATTTTTCCAATAACCCAATAGTTGAGGAGGGTGCAGCTCCTTGGCCTATATGGGAATCGAACTGGCAACCTTGGTGTTATGAGCCTGCGCTCTACCCACTTGAGCTAACCATTTGCCCCATCACCTTTTTTCTTTAAGTTCCACTCTCCTCATCTTTATGGGATGGGACAGTATTGAAGGGGTCTTTAGGATGAAGTCTAGGAAAGGTCTTCTGATACTGCACTTCCACATTTGATAGTGACCTTCAGCCAGGTTGGCTGGTTTTGAGAGAATGATGTCTTCCAGGAACCAGGGTCTCTCAGGGGTTAATGATGAAGAGGGAGATGGAAGAGGAGGAGAAGGAGGACTGTAGCCATATGTCCTTTGTGTTCTAAACGCCTGAACTTTTGGAATTTGGGAGGTGAATGGTAGGGAGGGAAGTAGTGATCACTCAATGCTTAGAAATTCTATTAACCTGACAAATGGAGGATTTGTGTAGTGAGTTCTGGGCAAGCTGCCCTAGAAGCATTTAGCCTTCAGAATAGTTGTTTTGACACTTGACCGAGCTTCACATGAACTCATGCTAGTATTAGGCTCAGGGTTTCAGCGAGATTTTAAGTGATTTGATTTTTTTTTTTTTTGAGGGCAGTGTCCCTGGCCCTCATATGTGGGACCCGAACCGGGGCCGCTGGCATCCCAAGCCAGTGCTTAACCACCGTGCCACTCAGCTGGCCCTATCCCATGATATTTTAATCATTATTATTATTATTTTTTAAAAGATTTTATTGGGGAATTGGGGGAGGGGAACAGACAAGTTGCTGTCTTCTTGTTCTTCAGTCTAGTTGCCGAGGACGCTGCTTCACTGGCCCATGTTGGTATCGTCATTGTGCTCTTCCCGGATGAGGCAGATCAGTTGCCGGCCTCTGGATGGTCGCTCCCCGCGGCTATTGGCAGCTCACGCTGGCTGCCAGCCACTCATGCTGGTTGCCGGCCACTCACTGTAGCCTATGGCAGCCCACTGCAGCAGGGGCTGCAGCCTACAGCATCGCTGGGGCTCACAGCCTAGCTCGAGGTGGAGCTGTTGTTAGCTGTAGAGGGCAGTGTCACTGGCCCTCATATGTGGGATCCGAACTGGAGCCGCTGGCATCCCAAAACCAGCTCTTAACCAATGCACCATTCGGCCGGCCCTAATCATCATTTTTTTAAAGTCCTACTTCATGTAGCCCACACCCCGTGCCATGAGAATGTATCCCCAGACCCTAACTCCAATACTGACCATCACTCATAGAAGATGATTTTTGTCTCACATGCTTCCAGATTAATCACCAGAAAGCATCTCTCAGATTTCATCATTCCCCGCTTCAAAAATCTTCAGTGACTCCCCATTGCCTTCTGAATCAATCCCAAACTCCTTCTTGACATGGCCTCCCTCAAGGCATGGACCTCTCTTAATGTTCTGTTTTTATTTTCTGTTATACTCTGGTAGAACTCACTGTTTACTGAACATTCCCTTGTGCCTTCTACCTGAAATATTTTCCCCATTGCTACCTGTTAATGTCCTACCCACCTTTCAATGCCCATTTCAAATGCTGCTTCCATGATTATCCTATCTGGATATATCCTTTTTTTTTTTTTTTAGTTCCAAAAGCACTCAGCGAGAGTCCTTTAAAGCCTTTACTGCCTATATTTCAGTGTTTATTTCCCTCCCAGGCCCCAAGACTGTCACTCTCTTGAGAATATGGTCTAAATCTTACTCATCCTTGTATCTTGCTCTAAATGACATATAGTAAAACTTAATAAATATTGGGTTGATTAAGTTTCTGGAAGTCATTATTGTTGTTATATCTATTTTCATGTCAGTTATTAAATAATATACCAATGTTACACCACTTAAGAAAAACCAATAATCACTCTTGATATTGTTTCTGAGATTGATATTTATAAATGTATGTGTGTGTATATTTTACTGTTAACCAAGAGATTCCATATATTTTATCTCATTTGATCCAAAAACACCCTGGTGAGGCTGGTACGAGGCCTCCGTTGTTTTTTTTGTTTTTTTTTTTTGAGGGCTGTGTCACTGGCCCTCACATGTGGGACCCGAACTGGGGCCACTGGCTTCCTAAGCCAGTGCTTAACCACCGCGCCACTCGGCCGGCCTGAGGCCTCTGTTTTAATGATGAAGAGACTGCATCTTTGAGGTCAGTGTCTTGATCAAGATCACATAGTAACTCACAGAGCCTGAGTATAAATCTACGTCTGCCTGATTGCTAAGTCCCTGCTTTCTCTGTGCATTCCTCTGTTTCTCTTTAAAGATCAACAGTACGTAAATACATCTAAGTCTCTGAATTCCAAATCTGAGGCCTGCTAATCTCCTTATTGTCAGGTACTTCCCTCTGGAATGACTTCAAAGTAAATAAAAAGTTTAGAAAAAAAATATATAGCGTGAACTGCCTTATGGGTATTCTTAACTGCCACAGGTATTCTTGGGTCCACAGAAAACCTTAGATGCCAGATCTGAAATTGGAGCTAGGAAAGCAGGAAGACATGTGGCTTGAGCTCTGGCTCCTCTTTTTTTTTTTTTTGAGGGCAGTGTCACTGGCCCTCATATGTGGGACCCAAACCGGGGCCGCTGGCTTCCCAGGCCAGCGCTTAACCACCGCGCCACTCGGCCGGCCCAGGCTCCTCTTTTTATGTAGGCAAAACCTGGGCATGAGCTGCAAGGGGTACCGAATGCATGGGATCAAAATTCAGTGTGTTGCCCAAGAAGAGGTTTTTATTTTTTTCTAGTGACATATTGAAGATGGACGCATTCTTGAGAACACTGTTCAGATCATAAAGTGGAAGCAGGAGGTAGAAGACTAATATGAATTGAGCATCCACCAATAAATTTCATAAAATTAAACCTCAGGACAATGCTGCTTCCTAGGTGGTACAGTGCTCACTTTATAGCTGAGGAAACTGAAGATCAAGTGCTGATCAAAGGCCCGATGTTTTGCTATATCGGTTTGTGAACTCTGACTCGGAGTCCAGAATTCTGCAGGGATCGCAGGGACTGGGGCAGGAAGAGCAGGAGAGGCTAGCAGGCAGCCAAACCGGCGTGTGTGGGGCTTCAACCAAGACATCTGATTATCTCTTTTTAAAAATCTTTTTTGTATATTTATGTTGATGAAAGGTATTCAAATCCTAAAGAAAGTTTAAAAGCCGCTATAAGATACTATGTTTATGCATCTTTCTTGATTGGTCATCACCAGGTATGGCTTGTTTATGGAGTGGCAGATTTTAGGAAATGACCTTCATTCTGAAGGGGAAGCAGAACCAAGCCTCCTTCTAACGTCCAAGTCCAGAGAGTCATGGCAAGAACTTCTTCGATGAGAGTGAAGACGTGCCTCCGAAAATGCAGCTTGTCCAGTCGGGGTGAACTCCCTTGAACATGCGATGTTGACTCAGCTGGGTCTGAAATTGCCTCACCTCTTGGGATGGTGTCACTGTAGCATCTTCCTACTATGATTACAGACTGTGCCATGAGACTCGCAACATTCAAAGTCTTCTTTATAATTTTTAATAATATTTTTAATAAAAATGTGTGACTTGTATAGATCTAGCTCTGTGCTTTGATTTTTATGTATAAGGTGAATGTCAAGAGAATTGGGTGAAAGTTATATTACTCCTTAATTATTCTGAGAATTCCAGGTGTTAAGACTTTTTACCAGTCTGAGAAGTCATGTTCAGAGACATCTCCACGGTTCCCTCACTTCTTATCTTTGCTCAGTATCCACATTCAGTGGCATTTCTGGGAAGCAGAGACATCAGGGAGAGATATAGCTTCTCTGGGAAAAGTCAGAGAAGCCAGGCATTAGCAATGGAATGAATAACACAAGTGGTTATCATGGTGCATCTTCTGGAAATGGTGGTTTTCTTGTGGGTGGGTGAAGACCTTCCCTGGAGAGTCATACACAGTGTTAGAGCTGACATAGTCATAGCCATCACAGACAGGGCATTATGTCACATGGGCCCTCAGGAAGGTGTTACGATCCCTATCTTACGTGGATTCAGCTAATACTCAGATAATTTTGGCTTAAATCACAGAGTAGATAGGTGGAATGGAGATTTGCTCTCACAATTGTTTCCTTCTAGAAGTCAGACTCTTCATACCCAACACTTGCACCATCAGAGAATCTAATTCACATCTTCCTTTCAGAGTAGAAAACTCTTTAAAAATCTTTCATGCACCTGAAAGTCACTTAATATTCCATCTTTTATTCAATATAAAATCTGATCAAGGGGTGTTCCCTGAGCTGCAAAAACATGGGCACAGGATGGGTGTAAAATCCCCACCCACCCCATACCGGTTGGGCCCTGGGGCAGGGCAGAGGGAGAGTGTGAGACTGGCCCCCACCGGCCTCCGTATGGAGAGTCTCGCACAGGCTCCTGCCCCTCCGCAGATGTTATAAGAGAAGTAAGTGAATCTCTTTCAGGTGAAGACTGGGTGCTTTTGGAGACGGCTGCTTCTGCGCTGGG
This sequence comes from Aselliscus stoliczkanus, assembly GCA_033961575.1. Taxonomy (NCBI): domain Eukaryota; kingdom Metazoa; phylum Chordata; class Mammalia; order Chiroptera; family Hipposideridae; genus Aselliscus; species Aselliscus stoliczkanus. Next base: position 124,317,001 of record CM066736.1, read on the forward strand.
CGGTGAGTCTGCATGCCGGCTCTATAAGGGCCTTTTCTCAGTTTGTAATAGCTCTTTGCGTCTTGTGGACTTGATTCCTGTTGGTTTTCAAAGCCAGATGTTTTGGGGGGCTTGTCTCTCAGGTGCAGGTCTTCCGAGTTGAGGTGCCTCACGTGGGACCATGAACCCTTGGCTCCTCAGGGAGAAGCACTTGGTTTGTTGTGAGTTTTTGCCAATTGTGGGTCCCTGTGCCGGAGTGAGGTTCATGTCGATTGTGTCTCCTTCCTACTGGCTTGGACATGGCTTTTTCCCCGTTTGCCTGATGTGAAGGAGATGCTCAGTTAGTTTTCAGGCCTTTTTCAGAGGAAATTGTTCAACACATAGCTGTGGATTCAGTGTATCCATGAGAGGAGGAGAGTTCAGGCTGGTCCTATGTCTCCTCTGATTTTTCAATGTTAAAACAACCTTGCTTTCCTTGGATAAGCCCACTTGGTCATGATATAATTATCCTTTGTATATACATTGCTGCATTTGATTGAAATATGTTTTAAGGATTTTATTGCATCTATGTTCATGAGTAATGTTTGTGATTTTTAATTTTTTGGTGGCAGAGTTGTGCTGGGAAGTTTCCTAGTTTTGAAAATGTTTGTGTAAATTTGGTGTTATTTCTTCTTTAAGTATTTGATGAAACCAATGAAACCATCTTGGCTTGGAGTTTTTTGGTGTGTGTAATATTTGTCAACTATAAATGCAATCTATTACATAGAGGGCTGTTCAGATTTTCTGTTTCATTTTTGGGTCAATTATGTAAGTTGTATTTTTCTAGAAATTTGCACTTGTTAACCTAAGTTGTAGAATTTGATAATTTTAGGTCAACAAGAGACATTAATATTAAAAGTCAAGGTTGTTTGTAATATTCTCTCATTATGTCTCATAAAAGTCTAGCTTTTGTCCAAATTTTTTTCTCTGTTTTTGTTTTCTGTGTGATTAATTTCTGTTATCTTTCTTATGTCCTTCATTCTACTTTGATTGTATTTAAATTTGCTTTTTTTCTATCTCTTAAGGTGTCAACTTAAGTTCATAGATTTTAGCACTTTCTTCATTTCCAATGTAAGAATTTAAAATGGTAAAGTTTCTTTAAGTAATGTGTTAGCAACAGCCCATAAAATTTCACATGTATTTTCATTATTATTCAGTTAAAATGTATTCGTTTTTAAAAACAATTTCTTCTTTGACCAATGCATTATTTACAAGTGTGTTGTTTATTTTAAAAAATGTTTGGTTTTTTTTTGATATTTTATTATTATTGATTTCTAATTTAATTGCATTATGAATGATGTCATTCCTTTTGCATTTATTAAAAGTTGTTCCATGGCGCGACATAGGGTCTATCTTGGTGAATGTACCATTTATACTTGAAAGAATATGTTCTTTTTTTTTTTTTTTTTTTAAAGATTTTATTGGGGAATTGGTGTAGGGGAACAGCGTTGGGGAATCGGGGAAGGGGAACAGACAAGTTGCCGTCTTCTTGTTCTTCAGTTTAGTTGCGGAGGATGTTGCTTCACTGTTGGTATCGTCATTGCGCTCTTCCCGGATGAGGCAGATCGGTCGCTGGCCTCTGGATGTCGCTCATCGCGGCTATTGGCAGCTCACGCTTGGCTGCCAGCCGCTCACGCTGGCTGCGGGCCACACCATCACCAGGGCTCGCACAGCCCAGCTCCAGGTGGAGCTGTTGTTAGCTGTAGAGGGCAGTGTCACTGGCCCTCATGTGGGATCCGAACCGGGGCCGCTGGCATCCCAAAACCAGCGCTCAACCAATGCGCCACTCGGCCGGCCCAAGAATATGTTCTTTAGTTTTAAAATGTGGTGCTCTATAAATATCAGTTAGGTTAAGGTGGCTCATATGTTGTTCAGATCTGTTTTTTACTGAATTTAAAAACTTAATTATACTCCCACTTGCTGGGGGTGGTGGTGGCATTAATATCTCTAACTATTATTGTGGAATTGTGTATTGATTTAGTTAAACCTGAGAAAGAAAAAATTGCAGATGAGAGAATGATATCCCAAGATGTTAAGCCACTTGTTAAAAGTTAGGTATCTACCAGGTGGCTAAGTCAGCCTTTATACAAGGCAACGTGACTCCTTCGTTAGTGTTTTTAAGCACCGTATTATGCCTCTCACCTGTCTTACCCTCTTCACAGCTGGAAACACTTTTCCAAGTGCTATGTTAATGTAAGGTAGTAATCAAAGCACTAGTTTAGTTCAAACTTGTTCCTGTTACTTAAAAAAAAAATCAACTATTTGGCAGCCACTTATTTCCCCAAATAGATGGCTCAAAACTTTATATAGTAGCAGCTTAATAACTGTTGTTGAAGGAATGAGTTTGGGATGATTCAATATAGAAATCCAAAGCAGGATAAAAAACAGTGGCTTCTTTGCCTTCTGAAGTTTGTCTGAACCACAAAGTTAAGGTGACAAAGGGGTATGGCTGTCTTTAGGGCCCATTCCTTTAATTGGGGTGTAATAACCCTGGGATCTCATTAGCAAGCCTCAAGTTTACTTTTGGTAACCATGAATGTGCTCTGGCTTCCAAAGCAGAGGTGTTCATGTCTGGCAATGGGGTGATTCCGCATAAATTTCCCTGAACCCTCTCTGCTTCCTGGCCATACTCCTTGACTTTCACCACTCACCTGAGGATGGTAGAGCTCACCAAGGTCAGTTCTCATGTAGTCTTGGTCTATTGGGAATCTCTGGCTGGGATAAACCAGAAATGACTGAGGACTCTAATAGAAAGTAGATGTCCTCACCTGCTTTGCTCTTTTTTGTGTTCAGTGCGCAGGTGAAAGTCCTGCTGCATAGTATCTGAGCCTTTCTCAGGTTCCTGCCTTCACATGCATCATGTGAGTTGATTTTTCAAATTCAGGTTCCTGTGGCATCCCTAGAATCTTCCTTCAACCATTGTCTTGCTCACCCGTCAGCTGCTGAGGACATGTCCTCTTTTGGTGATCAGATACTCCCATTTCCATAGTCGGGAGTGTTTATAGTGATTAAGAGGACACCTTTGGGTACACTGGGTTGGATTTCTGGCTCTAACCATTACTGGTGTGAGAACTTGACCAAGTCACTCATTGGCTCTAATTCTCATTTTCCTCATCTGGAAAATAGGAACAATCATAGTAGCTTCTTTGGAAGTGATGTTGATGAATTGAGATGATGCATTTACAAGTGCTCTGCATGTGGCCTGGCATATAGCATCGCTCAATAATTGCAAGCATGTGTGTTATACTGCTGGAGTTACTATTCCTTCAACCTGGTGAGCTGTTCAGGCTCAGAGAGTGCGTTCACACCTATTTTATTCTTTAGAGGCTTGACATATGAATGCCCAGATCATGGCTGAAGACTGTTGAGTTCCCCAGCCTTTCCCTTGAGCTGTCCTGATATGTGGGCCCTGACACCACATTAAGTTTTTGGAAATTAGAGCAATTCCAGAGTGTATTTCACTGGGGCATGACCATGGTACCCTTTCCCCAAAGACCAGATCCACCTGGCAAGCCTTGTTTCATCTAAATGAACCCTCTGATACCTGAAGCTTGAAAGACTCTTAAAAGACTTATTTACATTTTAATCTTTTAAGGTAGAAATGTTCCTAAGTTGCATTACCAATTTCTCTTTCAAGACAGACTATCTGAAAACTGGGAAGAGATGAAATTCAGTTCATATGATAAATGTATGTGAACCTCAATCCCCTACATCAATCCTCAGGCAAAGTAGTGAATAGAATTAGTAATGATGTAAAGCTGCTTACTTGCTTTCTAATTATTTTTAAATTCATCAAGTATTGATTATCATTATCAGTGAAATTAATTTTGGGGGTGTATTTCTATTTTTCCAGCTTAGAATCACAATGCTTACTCCAACTATCATTTTGTGTGGATGGAAAAATACAGCACCAAGCAGATGGAGGGAATTGTTTTAGGTCACTGAGAAATCAGTGACAAAGTTGGGACTAAAACTGAGGTCTTTTGGCTTCCAGCCCAGTGCCCTTTTCATGGCGTCATGCTTCATGCTGCCTTCTTTGGGCAACGCCTTGTGACCAGAGAAAGTAGGAGGGTGTAGCAAACAAGCATTGCAAGGGGAGAGAGTAGGGGAATAGGGAAAAGGACTATTGCAATAGAGAAAACGCTCTGACAATGAGACATGCAAGTGTCTCCCAGATTTGGTTGTAACTCCTGTTATGGCACTTGCTCTCTGTGACTTTGAGCAAATCACTTAAACACTAAATGTTGTGAGCTTCCTTTTCCTCATCTCTAAAGTGAGTATATTAACAGTTATCTTAGAGGGCTGTGATGGGTGTGAACTAGGCAAATGTGTGAAGCTCATGATCAGTGCCTGACCCACCACAGCTCCACAGGGTGACAGCAGCAGGAGCTGTAGGACGTGGGAAGACCCTTTAGCACCCTACTCAGTCTTGTTCAGGTCCTCACAGACCATGAGGTCCAAGGGTGTGTTCATGGCTTAGGGATGGTGTGAGGAATTTGTACCATATCAGAGAGGAGGAAATAAGGACAGGAATGGGTCCATGGAGCATAGGTTGCAGGTGATTGAAGATGTTCAGGTTGGAGAAGAGCAGTCTGGATGGAGAGTTAATGACCATCCTTGTTTTATCAGTGTCTTCCCTAATTCTTGGAGGAGCAAATGACATTGTCTTTATCCTGCATGACATTCTACCTGAATCCTAAAAATCGTTCATGCCCTTTACCTCAGCCTCCCAGCTTTAAGGAACTGACTTAGGGAAAATTGTCCAGAGGTTTATAGAGGAAGGCTGTGTCCTATAGTACCAAATAGGGAGGAACATGAAAGCTCATAAATAGAGAAATGATCAAATGAATTATGGTACTTTCAAAAAGTGTACCATTAATGTCATCTTTTGAATATTATCACCTTGGGGAAATGCTTACATAAAGATTTAAAATAAAAAAGCCGAATATAAAACTATGTGTACATTTCATTCAGATTTGTAAGAAATGTTTGCATAATTGAAAGGAAACAATGGAAAGAAATTCGCCATATTAGTAATGATTTCTAATCTCTCATTGTATTTTTCTACTTTCCAAAAGTATCTCAAATGCGTATATATGAACTTGTGCAAATTACTTAATCTCTCTGAATCTTACTTTCCTTATCTGTAAAATGGGGATAAGAATAGTAAATACATAAGAGGAATGTTTTGAGGATCAAAACACATAAGGTATGTATCATTTTACAATACAAATCATAAAAGTAAAATGCAAATGATGATGACTTTCTGTGGGAGAGTCTGGGTCAGAATAGAATCTCATGAATGGACAGGAAGGGAGCATAATCTTGACTTGGAGCACCCAGCCTTGTTGTTCCCTCATTATCATTAGAGGGGTTGGCTTTGTGAGCAAATGCCTGAGCATCATGTCCATTTGGTATCCCAAGCCTTATGATTCTTTGTACTTGACATTTAATAAAAATGTTTCAAATGAATAGAAATTAAAAATAACTTTGGCAATAAATCCTATGGCATTGCCCTTGTAAACCAATCTTCCACTTGAGTCTGCCATGTAACTACTGATATTGAATAATACTTGATACTTACTAAGCACCTACTAAGTGCCAGACAGTGTGCTACATACAGTTGTGCACGGCATCACGATGTTTCAGTTGATGATGAATTGCATATTTGACACTGGTCACATAAGACTGTGATGGAGCTGAAAAATTCTTATCAGTTAGTGACACTGGAGCCATTCTAACATTGTAGTCTTAACACATTATTCATTTTTGTGGTGATGCTGGTATTAAGCCTACTGTGCTGACAGTCTTATAAAAGTATAGCCCATAGAATTATGTACAGTACATAATACTTGATAATGAAAATAAATGACTATGTTACTGATTTATGTATTTAGTTTCTTATACTTTTTATCGCTATTTTAGAGTGTACTCTTTCTACTTATAAAAAAGTTTTCTATAGAACAATGTGCTACTGGTAGCAGCCTCATGCATTTTGTGTTTACTGCATCTCTTGATGGCATCATTTTCTCTTGCTCTTGATTAAATCTCATATTTTGTTCAGTAACATGATGTACAGGCTTGTATCCTAAGCAGTAGGCTCTACCATGTAGCCTAGGTATCTAGATTTGTATAATTGCATTCTACCATGTTCGTACAATGATGAGCTCGCCTATCAATGCCTTCTGCAGATGTATCCCCATCATTCAACGATGCATAATTGTACTCTTACATTATCCCACAACAGCCATCCTAGGTGATATGTACTATTAGCTCCATCTGAATATGAAGAAACTGAGTTTCTGAGAGGTCAAGTAAGTTGTCAAATGCCATTCAGCTGGAGCCTGGCAGAGCTGGGAGTCAGTCCCATGGAATTGGCCCCAGCATATGAGGCCTTCTGACTATGATGCATCTCCTGTAGGAGTTTTCATTTCAGATGAAGGCCTGAACACCAACGGTGCAACCCCATGCAGGCATTTGGTCTTATAGCAGCATGTCCTTACTGATCCTTTTTGGAGTGTTACCAAAAGACCAGATAGAAACTGTGAATGTTTTACACTTATTGTAAGACTAAAAACAAAGTATGATAGAATTTCTCTTTCATGAGCTAATGATTAGGGGTACCTTCCTGCTACCAAATTCTTTTTTGGGATGTACACACCACCTATATTATTTTTGGGTATAGTATTCTCCTTTAATGATAGGAACTGGCTGGCTATTCCCAGGGTGAGCTCTCCTCTTTATCCTGTGGGTAAATGTAGCCATCTGATCAAACCATTTTCAGAATTTTAGAAAAGGATAGAAGAATTTTGCTGTAAAATGCATACATTTCCTGGTGGGAAATTTCTGGGAGAGGGAGATGCTTAATAAGCCTGAGCAGAATATCCCAAGGGATGATGGGAATCCTTGTTCGTGCCTTTGGCAGTGTCATTGCTTATTATTCTCATTTTCAGCTGTACCTTAATTTTGCCTGAATCACACCTTTTGTGCCAACTTCAATGAGTCTATGCCCCAGGCATTTTGATTCTTCTTCTCAGACTCTTGTGAATCCGTCCCAGGATCCTGTCCAATGGAGATGCCAATACTGGAGCTCATCCAACTCCTTATAACAGTGGAGGAAGGATCCTCTTCACTTTTCTATAACAAGTGTCATTTGACTTGATATTTTTGCAACCACAATAACAAAATGTGATAAAAGCAATGCTCAATGGGAGCTCACTTTCTTTGTCCCCACTTTCTACTAACTTGCCCTTGATGATGAATCATTAATAACCACCCAGCGTCCTCCAGTTGTTGCTGATGTACTCATGGTAGACGTTATTGCAATTTTCCAAATTTGTTGATTGATGCACCCAGAAGAGAAGGCCTGAAGCCCAATTTTCTAATGTTACTATCTCTCTCCCCTTGCCTTTTAAAACAAATCTTGGTTTGTCCTTAAAACAGCCCTGTTGGGAAAATCATTTGATATGGTCCTAGGCATGTAAGGGTCAGCAACAATCTTTGTTGAACTTAAAGAGTTTTAAATCTTATAATCATTGATTCATAAATTACTTAGACTCTGAGACATTTGTTTGTGCATTCACTTATTCATTCATTCACTTATTTGGTTAACATGCTTTCACTGTTTTCCTTGGTCTGTGTTCTGACACTTTACATGTTCCAGGGTAGACATTTGCATCAACCTTGTAGTTTCTAGATAACAAAATGTTTTCCACCTACAGTATTTTATATGTGGCATAGAAGGAGTTATTGCTGTTAGTTATGACAATATGTGACCTTGAGAAAATCACTTTGAGTTTTTGATCCTGCCTATGTAAAAGGAGGGAATAAATAAAATGCATTTCCAAAGGTGGTTGTGGTGATTTGAGCTAATATGTGCAAGGAGCTCAGCCTATGTCTGGCACATATTAGTGTCAGTAAATATTAGCTCAATGAAATAAGATTATGTACAACTGTAAAGTCTTATATATGTATAGGTTGGTATTATTATTTTTGACCTCTATAACTATCATTTATTCATTCAAGAAAGATTAATAGAGCACATACAATGTGCCAGGCTCTGTTTTAAGCATTCGGGATATATTAGAGAACCAAACAATGAACCCTCATGGAGCTCATATTCTAATGGGAGGAGGCAGACAATAAAGTATAAATATAACACATTAATTATATAATATGTTTGAAAACAATGTGCGGTATGGAAAGAAGAAAAAGCAAAACAGGGCAAGGGAGATTGGGAGTGGTGAGAGGCTGCAGTTTTAACTAGGGTGATCTAATAGCCTGCTGGGGAAAGGGTTATTTGCACAAAGACTTTAGGGAGGTGAGGGAGTTGCCAATATGTTCTCGGTAGGAGACACAACCTGTGCAAAGTTCCCGGGGTGGCAGCATGCCTGATGTGTTTGTTGAATAACAAGGAGGCCAATGCACTTGGAAAGGAGGGAATGGGGGAGAGAGGGAGGAGATGAGGTTAGAGATGCAATGGGGATAAGATCCTGCAGCACCGTGTGTCATGGCAAAGGTTCTAGATTTTACTGTGAATGGAAAGGGCACCCATTGCAAGGCTTTGAGGAGCTCTCTGTTGTCATGAGGTTAGACTGGAGGTTGGGTCTGTGGTAAGAGGAGAAATAGGGACACCAGTTAGGAAGCAAGGGAGAGGTGACTGTGGCTCAGAATGGGGGTGTGAGTGAGGGGGAAGCTATGGAGGTGGTAACAGATTCTCCACCTCACATTGTGGAGGTAAAGACAACAGGAGTTCTTAGCTGATTCGATGTGAGATGTGAGAAAAGAGGAATCAAGGAGACTTCAAGGTTTTTTAGCTGAGCCTCCAGAAATTTGGAGCTGCCATCAACTATGATAGTAGGCTTCCAGAAGAATATGTTTGAGGGGAAAGATCAGGAGTTTATTTTTGGGCATCTTGAGGTGGACAAGGCAGGTATTGATTAATTCCTTATTCCACAAACATTTAGTAGCATACTGTGTGCTAGATAGTGAACATTATCTAGAGCCAAGTGGTCAGGAGCTTTGTTGCCAAGCATCTCACGGTCTAGTGGGAAGAGTAGACATGTGAATAAACAGTTACAGAACAATGTTACAAATGTGATGATGGTGTGTACCAGGGGCAATGGAACACAGGACGTGGCAGATATCCTTATCCTTTTAAACTTTGTTTTTTTTTTAAACTAATTTTTATTTTTCAATTAGAGTTGACATACAGTATTAGACTAGTTTCAAGTATACAACATAGTGATTAGACATTCACATAACTTACAAGGTGATCCCCCAATAAATCTAGTACCCACCTGGCACCATACATAGTTATTACAATATTATTGACTATATTCCCTATGCTTGACTTTAGATCCCCATGACTATTTTGTAACTACCAATCTGTTCTTCTTAATCCCTTCTCCCTTTTCACCCATCCTCCCAATCCGCCTTCCATTTGGCAACCATCAAAGTGTTCACTAATGAGTTTGTTTCTGTTTTATTTGTTCATTTATTTTATTTTTTTTTAGATTCCACATATAAGTCAAATCATATGGCATTTATTTTTCTCTGTCCGACAGAGAAAAATTTCACTTCGCATGACATCCTCTAGGTCCATCCATGTTGTTGCAGATGGCAAGATTTCATGTTTTATGGCCAAATAATTTTCCATTGTATTTATGTACCACTTGTTTTTTATTATTAGTTACAGATATACAAAACAATGCAATAGTTATCTTTTTCACTCCTTACAAAGTGACTCTCCTCTCCCCCACACTGTTCCCCCGATATCATACATATCTATTACAATTTCATTGATTCCATCCCCACACTATACTCCACATCCCATGACTATATATGTGTGAAATTATAGTCAACATCTAATATTATTCAGCGGCAGCTTCAGATGTACAGTGCAGTGGTAAGGCCACTATGAAGTGGTCTCCCTAACAAAACATGAGTCCATCTGGTCCCCTAAGAAAAATATTTACAACCTTATTGATTATATTCCCTAAACTGTCTCTTCTGTCTCTGCAGTAGTATTGTAGTTACCAGTTTGTGTTGCCTCATCCCTTCCCCTTCTCCCTCATGCCCACCCCATCTAGCCCTCATCAGTTTTTCCTTTGTGTCTCCAAGACTATTTCTGTTGACATTGCTCATTTATTCAGTTCTTTAAATTCCACATATAAGTGAGGTCATATGGTATTTGTCTTTCTCTGACTGACTTATTTCACTTAGCATAATGTTCTCTAGGTCCATCCATATCATTGCAAATTGTACCATTTCTTATTTATCCCCCCCCCATCTATTGATGGACGCATAGGTTGCTTCCATATCTTGGCTATTGTAAACAATGCTGCAGTGGATATATGGTTGCATGTATCTTTTTGAATTAGTGTTTTGGATTTCTTTAGATAATTACCCAGAAGTGGAATTACTGGGCCCTTCTTTGTCTCTTGTTATAGCCTTTGTTTTAAAGTCTGTTTTGTCTGAAATAAATATTGCTACCCCAGCTTTTTTTGTTTCCATTTTCATAGCTTTCCCCATTCCTTTGCTTTGTGTGTGTCTTTTGATCTGAAGTGAATCTCTTGTAGGCAGCATATGTAAGTGTCTTGTTTTCTTATCCATTCAGCCACCCTATGTCTTTTGATTGAAGCATTTAATTCATTTATACTTAAAATAATTGTTGATAGATATGTAGTTATTGCCATTTTATTATTCATATTTTTGATCTCCATCCCCCCCACCCCTTCTTCTTCGAGAAGTCCCTTTAACATTTCTTATAATACTGGTTTGGTGGTGATGAACTCCTTTAGCTTTTTCTTATTTGTGAATCTTTTTAAACTTTGAAAAATGAGGTACTGAAAAGTTAATTGAGTTGCCAAAATTCACAGTTAGTATATAGCACAGCTGGAACCTTGTGATACTGTGACTTATAATAAGAAATAAATATTTGATGTTTGTCCCCATTTTTAGCACAGAGCTTCTAAAACTTCTGGAATTTCCTAACCACTGAGAGAGATAGAGGTGTCTTTTGTTATGTCAGGGAGGTGACTTTTGGAATGCCTCTAGATCAACTAAGGATGGTGGCTGGTTGCCAGGGGAACCTATGAATTCAAGGTTGGTACTTTCAGTCCCATGACTCAACCTGGGGTAGGGAAGAGGAGCTGAATGGAGGTTGAATTGATCTCCATTGGCCAATGATTAATCAAGCATGACTGTATAATGAAGCCTCCATAAAACCCCAGAAGGATGGGGTTTGGAAAGCTTCCAGATTGGTGAACAGGTAGGGATTAGGGGACGGTGATGTGCTCAGAGAGCATGGAAGCTGTTACCATACCCCTTGCCCTATGTATTTCTTTCATCTGGCTGTTCCTGAGTTATATTCTTTTGTAATAAACTGGTGATCTAGTAAGTAAAATCTTTCTCTGATTGCTGTGGGTCATTCAAGCAAATCAGTGGAACCCAAGTTGGGGTTCATTGGAACCTCCCATACATCATTAGGTCAGAAACACACAGGTGATAACCTGGGCTTGCATCTGATATTTGAAGTTGGTGAGGGCAGTCTTGTAGGACTGAACCCTTAACCTGTAGGATCTGATGCTCTCTCCAGGTAGACAATGTCAGAATTGAGTTGATTTGTAGGACTCTCAGCTGGTGTCTGAGAATTGCTTGTACGTGTGGGGAACCTCTTTCCACCAATTGAAATTAGGCGTTAGAATCATTATTAGACCTGAATGTAGCTTTCTGACTCCCGGGATTTGGGAAACTTTCTTATATCATGTAATTTGTGTCCTTGCAGAGCTAACCACTTTGTCAGTGCTCAGGCCAAAGAATCCATGGGCATCACGAACAACGTGACGGAGTTTGTGTTGTTCGGCCTTTTCCAGAGCAGGGAATTACAGCATGCGTGCTTCGTGGTCTCCCTTTTCCACGTGCTCACTGTCCTGGGGAACCTTTCGGTCATCATCACCATCAATGTCAGTAAGGCCCTGCATGCCCCTATGTATTTCTTCCTCAGCCACTTGTCTTTTGCTGACATGTGCTATCCATCCACTACCATGCCCAAGATGATCGCTGACACTTTGATGGAGCGCAAGACCATTTCCTTCAATGGTTGCATGACCCAGCTCTTCTCTGCCCACTTTTTTGGTGGCACTGAGATCTTCCTCCTCACAGCCATGGCCTATGACTGCTACGTGGCCATCTATAGGCCCCTGCACTACACAACCATCATGGATCCCCAGAAGTGTGGCTTCCTGGTGGGGGCCTCCTGGGCTGCTGGCTTTCAACATTCCATCCTGCAGACCCTTCTCACGGTGCAGCTGCCCTTTTGTGGGCCCAGTGAGATTGACAGCTTCTTCTGTGATGTTCATCCTCTGCTGAAGCTGGCCTGTGCAGACACCTATGTGGTGGGGCTCATTGTGGTCGCCAGTGGTGGCATGAACTCTTTAGTATCCTTCATCATCCTTATTACCTCCTATGTGGTCATCTTACTGACCCTGAGAAGTCGGTCATCTGAGGGCCGACGCAAGGCTCCGTCCACCTGTGGCTCACACGTCATCACTGTCCTTTTGGTTCTTGTGCCCCCCATGTTCATGTACATTCGTCCCTCCACCACTTTGGCTGCTGACAAACTTGTCATCCTATTTAACATTGTCATGCCGCCTTTGCTGAACCCTCTGATCTACACGCTGAGAAACAATGAGGTGAAAAATGCCATGAGGAAGCTGTTTTGGGTCCAGGGGAGCTTGGGGGAGAAGTAACCCTTCAGGGAATCTCATGCAGCCTAGAACTTGGGAGACTCCCCTTCTTGTAGCATCTAACACAGGCTTTGTATCTCCATTTGGTGCTTATGATGACAACTGTTATCCTAGCTCTTTTCTTAGTAATAACCTCACATGGTCCTTTAATCCTTCCTTTATTAAATATTTATTGAGTGTTGGCAATGAATGAGGTACTGGGATACAAATAAAAGGAAGATGTCATCTCTTTTCTCAAGGAGGTCACATCCAGGAGGCTCTTAGAGTGATAATTGAGGGCTCATTCAGGAAAACTGGGAGAGTCTATGACTGAAGGAGCCTCTTGGAAGTTCAAGTGTTTCACCTATATGATGGATAATAACACTAGATAATTGCTTTATGGTGGCAAACACAGTACTCAATGAAATTAGTTCTGTCCCCTTTTCTGATATTCAAAACACTTATTCCTTCATTTCATGCTCTCAGCAGGCAGATGAATAATTAAATGTAGAGAGGGTATACAGGATCTAGCCCAAAGTCACAAGAAGCCCAGAGCAGAGGTAGAAACTACAATCCAGTTTCCCTAAGTCTGCTTTCGGGGCCCTTCACACTTCAGGACTCCTTGACAACGATTGAGTGAGTGGACACTGAGCAGTACAGACAAGGAAGTTTTGAAGGACCAAGGCTCGGTGGCAGCCTGGGATGATGGAGAGAGACAGGGAGAACAGGTTGTCAATACTTCACCCAGCAGTGCTGATTCTTCTCTCTCCAGCTGTGCAGGGACTGCTGCCCCCAACCCTTTGCTACTCTGTTTTGCTCTAGAGGGGGCCAATGTGCATAGGATGGAATTAGAAGAGCCAGATTAGATGTTCTGCTTAATTAACCATTCATAGGTTATTTAATCTCCTGGGGGGGGTCTCAATTTCCACATTTACAAATGGAGACAGTAATAAAAAAATAGCAGCTTCAGAAGGTGGCAGGAGGAACAACAGGACTTTGTAAAGTCCTGTACCAAAGTCTGTTATTCAGAGGTGGCTGCTACCTTTGTTTCTTTAGAATGTCTTTTATTCCCTTTTCCTATTCCCTACTCTGTCCCTTCCCTTTTTCCTAAAGCCCTTGTAACTACCAGATTGATTATTCACTCCTCAATTGTTTATTGATCACCTAGCATTAACCACTTTAAACCTCATGAAATAAGCATAATCATCAGAAGTGTGATCAGGGTTGGGTGAGCACAATAGTGATGAAAAAGCTTTCTTGTGATGCCTAACAAACACAAATGCAAATGTTGATCTTGACTGTGAGAGGAGCAATAAAATAGCCATTGACATCTTGAAAACAGAATATTCTCAGAAGTTTTCATTTAGCTTAATCTGTGTTGAATAAATCACATTTTTAAAAAGTCCTTGCCAGAATGTGGGAACATATATGGTTATTCAGGGTTGAAGATAAATGGGAACATAGGCTAAATTACTTACATAAAGTCACATACAAGGACTTCTAATTGCTAGTTGAGTGCTCTTTCTACTGCCTTCAAACAGTACTTTAAACTTAAGTGATGATGTATATGTTTTACGTATGTGTACATGTATGTATGCAGACATATTCATGCAGGTGGAGACAGGTATATAACATCTGACAATTAAGTTCGTGAACTCATTCTAGAAAAGTGCTACCTACCTCTTTGCTGAATATCACTACAGTCACCTTTGAAGTACTCCCCTTAGGAAGCTATGTACCAACATCAATGCCTAGTTCACCCTTCAAAGCAATTTTGGAACTCTTTTTCTGGAATGGCCATCAGAGTTGTAGTCATATTGCCCTTGATGTCCTGAATGTCATCAAAATGTCTTCCTTTCAATATTTCCTTTATCTTCAGGTAAAGAAAGAATACTTGGGGTCTAATTCAGGTGAGTAGGGAGGGTGTTCCAATACACTTATTTGTTTACTGGCTAAAAACTCCCTCACAGGCAGTGCTGTGTGAGCTGGTGCATTGTAATGATGCAAGAGCCATGGATTGTTGGCGAAAAGTTCAGGTCTTCTAACTTCTTCACTCAGACTTTTCAGCACTTCAAAATACTAAACTTGGTTAACTATTTGTCCAGTTGGTACAAATTCATAATGATTAATCCCTCTGATATCAAAAAAGTTTAGCAACATTGTTGCGACAAGTTCATGAACTTAATTGCCCCACCTAATAGTACTATTGCAATGCTAGCTGTAATTAGTAACCAAAAATGCAGTTAATAAAGATTTAAGAAGAATATTAAACAGATAATTTTGGAAGTTATATTAGTGTATTTCTTAGTAGAAGATATAGACAGAGAAGCTACAATTATAAAATGATCTGTTCATTGCTATAAAAGAAGTGTTAAAGCACTGCAGGAGTACAAAAGAATGTTATTCCTATAGTAGTGAGTTTCTTCCTGTAGTTTTGAAAGAAGGAATGTAAACACAGAGAAGGGAGTAAGGAAATATTGGGTTGGGAAATAGCTGTAAGATGTTTGTTTGGGCAATGATTAAAAAATAATGCAAAGATAGGCAATGGCCTGTTCAAGAAAGACCTGGAACTCCATGTGAATTTAGATGGTGGACAATGAGGAGGTGTTGATAGATTTTATATAGAGAAGTAGTAACATAATCAGATTTACATTTGATGGTAATCACTGAAGTATTTACAAGGCTCAGAGAAGACACATATGAGTTGGAGTATTAAAGGCAAGCATCATTGAACATGCAAGACTGGAGTTGGGCTTGCAAAGTGGGTAGTACTGGAAGGGACAAGGAGAGGACATTTCCGGTGAGGGGAGGCTCTCAGGTGAGGATGAGCAGGGTGGGCTTGTGGGATGTGGAGAAGATCCTGACTTGAATAGAGGTGAGGCGGGGTTCAGTGGAGAAGAGGATGATAATTGGGGTGGCTCAGTCTTTGAAAGTCTTTAAAGTGAGTCGGAGGAGTTCATGTTTTCCCTGGTTATCCCCAAGCAACGGAGGATCCAAGGAGGAAGGGTCTGGGAAACAATTTTCTGGCGGCAGTGTGCAGGATGGATGCAGTGGGAACATCTGGAGACTAAGGTGCCTTGGTAATTTAGGCATCAGGTGACAGCATGTGAAAGGGTGGTGGCAGGAAGAATGGATAGGAAGTGCACACAGGAGAGATGGTTTAAAGATAACATTAATGGGATATGATGATGGCTGGATATTGGAAGTCAAAGGGAGGCATGGATCAAATATGACATCAAAGCTACAAGCCTGGGCAGCTTGGAGGATGATGGTGTCATCAAAGTACCCTCTAGGCAAGTACCCACTTGCCTGTAGGTCTCCTGTGATTCCACAGCTTAGTTTCATCAGCTTCAACCCTAATCTCTGTTCAAATCCTTTCCTGGACTCATGAGTGAGGATGTGGTAAAAGGATATTCTTGAGTCTCACAGTCTTATCTTCTAACTATTCATCTCCTTGATTTTCCAAGGACCTGAGATGGTGCCAGATATTCCTAATGATTCTGGATGCCTGGTGCCCACAGCACTGCCCCTGTTGGAAAGGGCACCACACTGATGGATTTGACAGTATTGCTTGTGTTCGGTCATGGGGATCTCTGTGCTGCCTTCCTTGAAACTGTTAGCTGTTGGATGGGCAATTTCTTTCTGTTTCCATGAGTGGCTGAGTCCCCTTTGCTTCTGCAAAGTGCCATTTTTCTTCTTTTGATTTCCTTCCCAAGAAATTAAATGGCTTTGACCCCTACTTAATACACAGACAATCCTACCACAGCTGTAATGGATATTTAGATTGTTGCAGTTGTTTTTTTTCTTATGAACTCAATGTGAAAGACAGCATCTCGGGGGTTGAGGAAGCCTAATATGCCTTTTCACTATATGAATGCTGAACATAATTCAAAAACAGGTAAAAGTATAGGCATTTGAGTGGAGGGATAATATTACCATTGTTACAGAAAAAGATGATGATGGAGATGGTGGCTTATAAACTGCTGTAAGTGGTCTTCCTGAAACTGAGCTCCAGGTTAACTTTGAGGTTCGTGCCCAGTCATGGCAGCATAACACCTACGCCACGGCATTCCCTGTCTGTGCCCACAGACAGAGGCTGCCCCTGGGGCACAGCAGGAAGGGTGCTCCCTGCAGCACCTCACTTCAAGACAAGGAGAGAAGAAGGGCCTATTATGCATTCCTAATCTTTCCTTCCAAATTCATTCAACCTCCTCTGTGGCAGGGTGGAACCTGGCATGACGTTGCTGCAGCTTGCCCCATCAGCAGGAAGAAGGAATGCTCTCCTTGTGGCCTCTGAGTGGTGCTGTGCTGATAAGTGTTTAACAACTGGCTCTCCTAAATAAAAGGCCCTGATCTGCAGTGTTTGCTGATTTCCAATGTGCTTCCACCAAGCTGATTTCAAGCTATGAATGTGACATCACTGAACATGGAGTTGGGAAAAGATGTGTGCAACGGGCTCTTGTAAGCCAGTCTGAGCTGGCTCCAACCTAGCACCACCTGTCACACTTGTATAGTTAATCAGTGTTTTCTTGACTGCTTATCGGAGATAGAAAGGGTATGTACATATGATAGTCTTCTCTTCAGGGTGGTTGTACTGATCTTCTAGCAATGTTATAGGCAGTATTGATTTTCTCACCCCTGGAGTTCTCCAAGTACCAGTGTTTTACTTAAAAGTAGTAGATCTTAATTTTATGAGCATTTATTTGATTCTTAGTGAAACTTGAAGTCCTTTTATATGTATACCGATCTTTTCTACTTATTCTTTTGTGAATCGCCTGTTTATATCTTCTGTCCATTTTCTATTGGGATACATGTATATTTCTTATAGTTTTACAAGGCCATTTTTATGTTGGTTTATTAACCCTTTCTGTACATATTTTAAATATCTTTCCCATTGAATCATTTGTGTAACAACTTTTTAATGCTTTTTTTGATTGTTGATATTCAAAAGGTTTAGTTTTTTATGTGAATTCTAACATTTACACCAGATGACTAAAGGCCTTCCTATTTCCAAATTTTGATCACATTCATTGATTCTGCTTCTAACTCTTTAATGATTTTAATTTTACTTCTAAATCTTTAATTCAGAAGTAATTTTGATGTAAGCATCAAGTTTAATTTTTTTCAAATGGCAAACCATTTGTCCTAACATCTTTTGAATAATTTACCTTATTTCTACTGTTATATGATAAATTTCTATGTATAATTATATCAATTCCTGAGACTTATATAATTATCTATTCATGAAGTTGTATCAAATTGCTTTAATTAACATAATGCCTTCATGATCCATCTATGTTCTCTCATACAACAGGATTTTCTTCTTTCCCATGGGTGAAATATTCATATATATATATATATTTTTTTTTTTCTTTTTTTTTTTTTTTTGAGGGCAGTGTCACTGGCCCTCATATGTGGGACCCAAACTGGGGCCGCTGGCTTCCCAAGCCAGCGCTTAACCACCGTGCCACTCGGCCGGCCCTTATATATATTTCTTTAACCATTCATGTGTCAGTGGACACTTAGGTTGTTTCCATGTCCTGGCTATTGTAAATAATGTTTCAATGAACATGGGGTTGCAGCTATCTCTTTGAGATAGTAATTCAGTTTGCTTTGGATAAATACTCAGTAGAATTGCTGGATCAGATGGTAGTTCTATTTTTAATTTTTTTGAGGAACTTTCATACTGTTTTTCACATTGGTTGAACCAATACATTTTGCCAACAGTGCACAATGGTTCCCTTTTCTCTGCATCCCCTAAAACACACAAATCTTGTTTTTTGATGATGGCCATTCTAACAGGTGTGAAGTGATATTTTATTATGGTTTTGATTTGAATTCCATGGCTATTAGTGATAGCAAACACCTTTTCATGTATCTGTTGACCATTTGTAGTAAAGATGGAATTACTAGTTAGAAAACACAACTTGAAAACATTTATAATAGCCAAGAATTTTTTAAAATAAGGAGCACTTAAAAATGTGAAATAATTATACAGAGAAAACCATATAAATCCACTGGAGGATTTACATAAAGAAATGCATGTATAATTAAATAATATGCTACTGAATAACCAATGGGACAAAGAAGAAATCAAAAGAGAAAAAAAAATCTTAAGACAAATGAAAATGGAAATAGAACATCAAAAATATATGGGACAAAGAAAAAGCAATTCTAAGAGGGATGTTGATAGTGATAAACATCTATATACTGCCATTTGTAACAATATGGATGGATCTTGAGATAAAAGCCGAGATCCATATGACTCCACTCATGTGGGATATAAAACTGAAAGCAACAAATGAACAAGACGAGCAAAAACTCATAGATACAGACAACAGTTTAGTAGTTACCAAAGGGTAAGGGGGAGAGAGGGTGTGAGGAGAGGGTAAAAAAGGTCAAAGATATGGTGGTGGAAGGAGATTTGACTTTGGGTTGTAAAAACACCACCTGTTTGGGTGTGTTTTTAGTTCTTCAAAAGTATATTTCTTGAAAATTGCATTATGAAATCAGAGATAAAGGGAAACACAATGGGGATAAAATTTAGAGTTGAGATGCAAGGTGTTCATAATTTTTTCATCTTTATTTTCATGTATCAGAAGTAGTGAAAAAAATTTCCAATATAGCACTTTAATCTAGAGAATATTGTTTTGAATTACATGATAGTGTTAGCTTGAGGTGTGTATCATGATCTGTATTTCTTCTGTATAGTCTAGTGGGTTTATTTATATATTAGAGGTGCTCAGTAATTATCTACTCTAGGGGAGTAACTCATAAAGAAATCTTCACTCTCGTTACCATGTACTTACTTGGCTGCTGACTACCAATTTGGAACCAGAACGAGCTGGCTGGCCAGCCATGACAGTGCTCTCAGTGGACAATTACTTTGAGTTCAAGATCTCTCAGAAGTTTGAACAGTAAGGCAAGTAGTGTGAAAGTCATAGTGAAATAGTGGAAACAAGCTAGTAAATTGAAATTCTCTCCAGAGTATTTGCGCATTTGTCATATAAACATAGTTATTAAAGCTGCAAGACTGGCAAAAGAATCTGGCCTGAGTAAATGGAATACTGGTATGACTGAGTGAAATAAACTGTACAGAGGACATTTTGAAAGGGAAGAATTACTAGTGGAAAGATGATTCCTTGAGGCAGAGATGAAGGATACAAGGAATTTAGGGGCTAAAACAGCTCATGAGGATTCCCCAGTAAGAAACAACTATCAAAATGCAATGAAGACAGTAAAAATATAGACTTGAATGGCACCCCAGATTTAGAATATGTTGTGGTGATTTAGAAAGAATCCTGGCTGACATCAGAAAGCCTGGTTGTGAGTCCCAAAATTCACTACTTTCTGTGTGATTCTGGGGAAATAACCATTTCTTGGACCTTAATTGTCTAATATATAAACTGTTGTTAGATTGTTAATATGTAAAGCTGAATGAGTACATTTTGGCTAAATGAATGGCATTGTGACAAATTTATTGTAAAGTGGTTTACACTGCCCTACATGCTATAAGTAAGTTGAACTGGTGTTACATCAGTGTTTGTTTAGTGCAGGTCTCTCAGCTGCTAAGGTCCAGCATACCTGACTGGATTCTACAGCAAATACAAATAATGTGACTGAGTTAATTATCACCAGTCTTTCTCAGGTTCCAGAGGTTCAGAGCGTGTGCTTTGCAGTGTCTCTTCCCGTGTACCTCGCCACAGTGGTGGGCAATGGCCTCATTGTTCTGATGGTCAACGTCACTTAGAGTCTGCAT
Source organism: Aselliscus stoliczkanus (assembly GCA_033961575.1). Taxonomy (NCBI): domain Eukaryota; kingdom Metazoa; phylum Chordata; class Mammalia; order Chiroptera; family Hipposideridae; genus Aselliscus; species Aselliscus stoliczkanus. The sequence goes on from CM066736.1 coordinate 124,337,506, forward strand.
GCCCCATGCGTGTCTTCCTTAGCTGGTGGAGATTAGTTACTCTTCTATGGTCATCCCTATATGCATCAACGACTTATTTGCCAAGATTAAAACCACCTCGCTGGAGGGCTGTGTGGCTCAGATCTTTTTCCACTTCTTTGGAGTTACTGAGCAATTTCTGCTCATGGTAATGGCCTATGACTGCTGTGTGGCCATCCGCAAACCCCTTCACTCTACAACCATAATGAGTTGGCCTGTGTGTCATCTTCTGCTGGCTCATTCCGGGCTCGGGGGGCATAATTCACTCCTTGGTCCAGATCATTGTCACTGTTCAGTTGCCCTCCTGTTGTCCCAATCTGATTGACCCCGACTTCCGTGCTTGCGTCCCTTATTCAAGCTTGCCCGGACTGACTCTTCTGTGGAGGAGGTTCAGTGCTGGCTGCTGGTGGATTAGTCTCTGTCTTTTTTCTCTGGGTGTCTTCCCAGATCATCATCCTGGTCCACTTCACAGAGGGACGTGCAAAGTGCCTCTCACATCTCAGTGGTCATCTTGTGCTTTGGACCTGTCATCTTCCTCTGCATGCAGCCCTCCTCCACCTTCATTGAAGACAAACTGGTGGCCACGTTCTACACGGGTGTCACCCCATGCTGAACCCCATTATCTACACTCTCAGAAATGCAGGGGTGAAAAAGGCCATGAGGAAGATGTGGAGAAAGGAAGTGAACTCAAGTGGGGAATAAACAGGAAAACATGAAAAAAAAATGTGTGAGAACAGGTTGATCAAATGTGCATTCTAATTTTGGTTAACTACGAGTATAAGGAATAGTGCAAAAGTTAAACTATTAATTTCTTTTTTGTTGAGTTTTAGATGAGCCCCTCATCATCTAGGTATCAATCATGGTATCCATCATGGCCTTTTCATATCTATCTGTATTTTGAAGAATTTGAAAGTGGAGCTGCTTTCCTCCTTTTCTTTGGTTCATAGTGTCTAGTGCACAGACTTCAGGGAGGGATCACCTGGAAACTCACCCTCTCATCTCCTATCTGTGCAGTCTTGGGTCATTTACTTTATCTCTCAGTGTCAGCATGCTATGGTATGTGGAAAGATGGTGGCACATGGAGTCAAAAGTTTGTTTTGCTTTTTTCCTCCCATCAATGATCTTGTGGGAGTCCCAGCAAGGCTTCTCTACTAAATTGGTATCTGGGCTTCTCTGATAGAAATGATGGCCACAGCATCATTTCAGCCTGAGGGAGAGAGCCTACAAAGCAACCTCAGTTTTGCTGAGGACCAATTCGAACCAAGATTTCCACATTTTAGATTCGTAAACATACTCTTTATTTTTCTTTGATGACTTTACTTTTAGACTTTGTTAGTGAAACAAAACTCCATTAGCCTGTGATGACTTGTGTAAATGAATCAGTTTTCTGACTGGAAAATATTCAGAAAATAACATCAAGAATTGAGGCAACCAGGTAGATTGGCTGACTGAATCTCTCTGGGGGCATGCTTTTCACTTTCAAAACGAAGAGCTGTTTTTTATATTATACATCCCCACATATATTTTATCTTCTGTGCTGTTTATAGGACACTCACAGTGATGCTCTGATTTGGAAATAAATGTAGTAGCAGATAGGTGATTCAGAGACCAAATATTATATCCTAACATCTACTGTGTTCCCAGTCCTGTGCAAGGTGCGACAGAGGTTATAAGAGACCTTTTAAAAGCCTTCAGAAGCTTGCACCCTCTAAATGTTGGAGAGATGTGACAGATATATGTGAAACAACTAGAGAATAATTTAACCCTAGGTGACAAAGTGCTAGAGAGCTAAGATCTCATCACCAAGGTATATCTTGTAAAGCCTTCTTTCCTTAGCAGGCCCATTTGGCTGGGCCCTGAAACATCCTCTCCTCTCCAGGGCCTCCAAGTTCTGCACAGATCTTTTGTTGAAGGGCCTTTCTTTTACTAATCTGAGAATTTCCTCAAGTTGTGTCTTCATGTGTAAGACATACGATCCCTGGAGATTTGCATATCTGAGAAGTGGTCAGGGAGCCATCCATTGGCCTCGTATGCTTAGCACTTAAATTTATTCTGCTTTTTGGTTGGTAAATAGTACTGATTGGAGTAGAACTATGTTTAAATGAACTAAATAAGGATATACAATAAATGTATTTAGAAGCTTTGAAAGGGTAAGACTGCAGGTATATATGTTTTATAATGGACATGGAGCTAGCTGTGCAGAAAGGTACCACTTGACTATGAAATATCATTTTCAGCCGAGAGCAGAGAACTTCATTTAATCCAGTCTAGGTTATTCTAATCCAGAAACTTCAGTTTTAAAACAGTTCTATGCACAGTGGAAATGCTCTCTCTTTTCTCCCATCCTTTTTTCTAAAGGGTAATTTTGTATTTCCAGAGGCTTCAGCACCTGCCTTCTGTAGTTGATGGGAGGGTCCACTGCTCCTTACCTTCCTTTTGTTACAGTCTAGCTCTTCGCTCTAGAGGAAATTCATTGCATCTGTTCTTCAGCATAAGTCACATACAGTGTTTTGATGAAAGTTGTGAATGGGAGACAGGAGGTGCCAACTCAGCTCGCATTATGTTCTGCAGTGTTAGTGAGTTGAGGAGATGTAGCTATATGCCTACTCCTTGCCCAGTAGTGATTCTCCAGCCCAGTCTTTAATTCACTTTTCTTTAGGCTGAGCCCTCAAACTTGACTGTCTCCCTCCCTCCCTCCCTCCCTCCCTCCCACCCTCCCTCCCTCCCTCCCTCCCTCCCTCCCTCCCTCCCTGCTTCCCTCCCTCTCATTGCTATCACTGTATCTCTATCTCTCTCATCTGGTAGCTGATTGATGAACAAATCTTGGCTCAACTCCAAAATATATCCCATCTTTAAGCACACTAGTTCTGTACAAGTGAGTATAATCCACCCTTTCTTTCCAATAGAGATGCAGCTATAAACCTTAGACAGAATGTGTGGAGAAGCTACCTGAGAGCTTTGAAAAGTAAATGACAGTGGGCACATGGGGAAGGAGATTACATTTGAACTTTCTAATTCCGCCCCTGTCCCCCCGTACCGCGTAGTCTGGACTCAAAACTTGTGCGAAACTCGAAGTGTGCACTGGGACTCACTCCAAAGGCTCCAAGAGAGCCCTGTATTTTCAGTCAGATGAATGGGTCTGAGTGGATCTCTTCTTTTCTTTTTCCTTCTCTGTTCTCTACTGTCCCAGACTGCAGTCAGTCCTGTGGTAGAGAAGCAGTGACAGCGACAACCATGGTGACTGGGCAGGTGCCTCAAACTCTTATGCAGGGGACCCTTTCTATTCGACCATAGGAGCTGTGATCTCAAGAGCATGGGACAAATCCCCATTGCGTTCATTCTCTCTTTGACCTGAATCTTGACAATTGACACAGGCTCACTTGTAGGAAGTGTGCTGACAGTGAGAAAACTAAAGCCAAGTTTCCAGAGGCAAAAAGCATCAGGCAGATAAAAAAGAGGAGGGCACTCAAGAGAGTCAGCCTGCAAAGTTGTGTACGAATTCCAGGGCTTGCCTCTGAGCTGCAAATGTATGGATCTGAACTTAAACAGCATCTCAGAGCCTTTGAGAACGGCATTACACGTTAAACCACCACTCAAGGCCCAGACTGGCCACAAGGTGGCGCACATTTACAAAGGATTTGAGCATTGAACCCACATTGGAATCGCAGCACAGCAATTTCAGGTTGGAAATTGCAACCTGAAACAGACAAGATTGCCTACTAAAACTAAACATTCAACACTCTCTTTAATTTATAAAAGAATGGCACAGCGTAATATTTGAAAAAATTATTACTGAAAACTTCCAAAATTTGGTGAAAAATATAACTTTACAGGTTCAAGAAATTCAGTAAATCTCAGACTGGATGAACTTAAAGAAATCCACTCCAGACACATTATATTCAAATTATTAAAAACCTAGACAAAGAAAAAATCTTTGAATCGTAAAGTGGAACACCAATATGTCCACAAACCATTAAGTAGATTTCTAGCCCTTCCAGGAACCAGTACATCTCTTCCCAATTGCATCTCTCTTCTCTTCTCTCTAAGGTCAATACTAATCTGACTCTTATAATAAAACTCCTCTGCTTTTCATTATATGCTCACACACTTACCATGTAAGCGTACATCCCTAGATTGGTCTATTTTAAAATTTTAAATAAATACAATTATATATGTGTTATCTTTCGTGGCTCAACATTATGTTTGTGAGTAATTTCACTCGTGTTGTTATTGTTCCTCCATTGTTCATATTTTCATTGCTGTGTTAGTCCATTGTATGAATAAGCCATAGTTTTTTATCCAGTCTATCGATGATGGATGTTTAGGATGTTACCAGATTTATGCTATTATAACTCGCTCTATTAACACTCTCAGTGATGTGTCTTCCAGTGCACAGGTGCACACATTTCTCTTAGATATATACCTAAAGTGGAGTTTCTGGGTCATAGGTTACATATATATTCGACATTAGCCGACAAGCTCCTGTAATTTTCATACTTGGAAAACAATTATACATTTCCACCGGCAGCATATGAGAGACACCTTTCCTCCACATTGACAACAAACACTTGGTATTGAAGTCCTTTTAATTTTAGCCATGAAGGGGGCGCAGCACTGCAGTAGTGTATATTTTTAAATTTTTATTGAATTTATGGGAGTGACATCGGTTAGTAAAATTATATAGGTTTCAAGTGTACGTTTCTTTTTTTTTTTTTTGAGGGCAGTGTCACTGGCCCTCACATGTGGGACCGAACTGGGGCCGCTGGCTTCCCAAGCCAGCGCTTAACCACCGCGCCACTCGGCCGGCCCACAAGTGTACGTTTCTATTGTGTAATGCGTCGTCTGTATTTTGCATTGCGTGCAGTAAGATTTTATTCTGGTTCTACATCACATTTCTCGTATGATTAAAAAGGAGAACTCCTCCACCCCTCTTATATGTTTACTGGCCGCTGGATATGTTCTTTGCTGAAATGGTGTGTGCATCTCATGTGGTTGTCTGTCTTATTGATTTGTAAAAGATCTTTACATATTCTATATCAGTCCCAGTTTTCTGAGAAGCAGAAGCTAAGGGAGAGGAGATGTGCAGGAGATTTATTGAGGGAAATACAGGTGAGGGAAGGTGGGATGAGCCACCGGGAAACATGCAGGTCCGACTCCTGGGAATGAGAGAGGCAGAGAAGGTTATACACTGCAATGTAGTTCGGAAAGGTTTTCAAGACTCAGAAGTTTCTGAATTAAACATGAAGGGTAGATAGAGATTGGAGTTTGGGGAATGGAATTTTGAAGAAAACTGAAGAACGTTTTTAATGGTCCTTGAGGAGAATTGGAAAAATGTGTTGATTAAAGAAATATTGTAGGATTGCTGGGTGATGTTGATGGGCCTTTTGAAGTTGGTGACATGAATTTATAGCAGACTAAATCCTCCCTATTTTGTGACTTTTTCTAGAAGCTTTCAGGGAACGGGTTGGGAGAAAACTTAGAATAAGATTCATTCAGTATTGAGGAAATGCCGCACCCATTTGCTGAACAGGCGAGACTGTTGAAAATGTAAGTGGTTACAAAATTTATGGAGGAAAATTTGCTGCACATGTCAGTAAGGATTAAACAGGTATATCCCTGTAAATATTTATCAGCATTAAAAATGTAAGAAATGAACCCAGCAATTCCATGTTTGATTTTGTAATTATTTTATTTGCTTATGCTCCTGCTTTGTTTTGGAAGTGGCTACTGCGCCTTTTTGCAATACTTAAAGTTCCAGGCTGCCAGGGACCATGTCTGTCTTATTCACCATGATATCCCTGGCGTTTAGCAAAGTGTAATCTTTTATTTGGTGGGATGTGAAAAATACTTATTGAAATGGTGGAAGTGCAATTTCAGTGCAGGTCATTCTGATTCTACTTTCGGAGGTGCGGATAAAGGAAGGCAATACTTTTTTTGCAGCTTTATGGGGGGAGATGAAAGAGATGATGCATGTGAAAGGGCTTAGGACCTATGCTTAGAACACAGAAGATGCTTAATAAATGCTGTGGATTTTAATTATTGTCCAGTTAGCAATTTCCCTAAATTAGGGAACTGACCCTGTAATATCAGCTCCTGAAATATTGTAATTCTCTTTTCCTCCTGACAATATGTGGACTATCTCTCGAGACATTAGAAGGACTATGGGTACATCTTGGAGGCATAATAGAAGTCCCTTCCTTGTGAGACCAAAATTGTATTCAAAGGGACTAATTAAATGATGGCCTCAACATTGTTGTAACCTGTGAACAAGGCAAAAGCCAGTTCCAGCACTGTTTCAGCAAGTCATCCTGTGAGTGGAGGATTATTCTCCCCTGGAGAGGCAGAGAGCATAGACACTGGTCACCCCGGTGTCATCACTCCCACCTTATAAATAACCCTTTTCAGTGAAGGAGAAAGACTTTCCCTGAAACTATGCTGATGAGTATTCTTAGCAGAAAGCAGAGCTAAGGAGCCAGCTACTCCTTTTGTGAGAACTTCCTCCCTAATATTATCAGCAGTGCTTATTTTGGCTTGTCAAAGATGAAAGTGGACATCAAAGGTGGTGTTATATTGGGAAGGGCACAGGTGTAACCCGGAATGATGAATGCCCTGGACTCCAGTTACACTGTGCCATGAATCACCCTTGTGACCCTGGACCAGCTGCACCTAATGTCTCTGAGTCTTAAATTCACCATCTTTAATTAATTAATTGATTAATTTTTTTAAAGAGGGCAGTGTCACTGGCCCTCATATGTGGGATCCAAACCGGGGCCGCTGGTGTTCCAAGCCAGCTCTTAACCACTGTGCCACTCGGCCGGCCTGAATTCACCATCTTTAAAATGGAGGCAATTGGAAAAGATGATTTTTGATATCATAGCTGTCTTCAGCAACTGAAAGGAAGATGGGACATGCAATGAATTCCCAGCTGCTTGTAAATGAATGACTCCCTTTTGGGTTTTCACCTACTACTGTTCTAAGAAATTTTCAGCACAAATGAGTTTCAGTAATCAATAGCAATTACCTAGGCTATGCTTTGCCTCAATGTAAAAAACAATTTGGATTTCATCTGGAAGTTTAATCAGGTAAAACGGAAATTTGGAATGGTAAGCTTGGAGCTGACCTAGATGACCCTTTAAGAAAACTTCCAGGTCTACCATTCCATGATGTTAGGATGTTAAAAAAAAACACCAAAAAAATCCAAACCTGGCGACTTGTTGGTGTCTTCAGATCCAGCCAATGTAAGTTTTCTATGATCTATTTTTTTAAAAAAAGTTTCATAAAAGAAAAATGCAACAAAAATAAAAATGCGGTGGAATAATTTTACTAAAATTCTCATTACTTTCCACAAAATAATTTTGTTTCTCATGGATAACATGAGACTGTTTTATTTGCTAGTTTTGAACAAATAGTTTATTTTGTACTCTCACAAATATGAACCACAGCAGTAAATCAGCTTAACATTTTTATTTGGGGACATACAAATTCATTATTTGGCTAAATCATATACAAGTATTCCTAGTGATTGAATTTGCTCTTCTCCTGTATTCTGTATGGCCATCATTATTAGAGCATTTTTCAAATTTGTAATCCACTTATACCCATATCAGTACCCACTTAGTCTTGAGTGCATACACTTAGGTCCTTGGTTCCTTAAGCCCCATGGAGATCTTGCCCTTGGTGTTGGCGGTGATATCAGAGATGCCATTTATTATTGAACATGCATCACATCCAGGCTCTGTGCAAATGCTTGCTATGCACTGTTTTCATTTACCCTTCTTTATAGCCTCAAGGTATAGCAGTACTCTCATCTCTATTTTATAAATAAGAACTTTGAGAAGTTGTCCGTGATGTCACAGTCAGTAAATGACAGAGGAAGATTTCAAACCCAGATGAATTTAAGTGACGATATTGTACAGCAAAGCTCACAGCCTCTGTAGCAAGAGTTTGTGGGTACAAGCCCCTGCTCTGTCTTTTATTAGCTGAAGAAGCTTCTAAAAGTTGCTAAACATGTGTCTCACCTTCTCCTTCTGCAAAATGAGGATAAAGAGAGTAATCTAGCTCAGGGGGATGATGTGAGGATTGAACGAACTGGTAGATGTAAAGCAGTTAGGATTGTGTGTGCTAGAGACTGTTACACAAGTGTTTGCTCTCATGACTGCTATCTGTGCTCTCGGCCATAATGCTCCCCTCTGGAAAGGTCTCCACCAAACCTGGCACTTGCAGAAGCTGTATTTGCCTTCTTGCAACAAAGCCTGGAGAGAGAAAAAAAAGGGGGTAGCTTCCTGATCAACACAGGAATCTTCTCTCCCGTGTTTCTTATATCTGGGTGTCTCTTTCTTTCTCTGACTCTTCACAAGCCTCCTTTAATTCCAATCATAACTGAACATCGGATCTTCAGCAAGTTGAGAGAGTTAGGTAATTTAAGAAGGTCTGTGTTTTCAGGAAAATGGTCATTTGGTGTGGGTGGGATGAGTGACAGTTTTTTGTTTAACCAAATCTAAGATAGACACAGGCATTTCCTTAATATTATTATGGGGATAAAGTGTGTGTAGGAATGTCCTGCCTGAGAGATTATAATTTATAACTGGTTAAGACGGGCATCTATTCTCCCTGCCCCGCATAGCTTTCGTTATGTAGTCAATACGCAGTTTAAGCAGATAATTGTATAATGGAATCGTCCACTGATTATCACCAAACTTTTTTGACTCTTTCCTGTAGACTGCAGAGGGATTAGTAGCCTTTATCTGGAAGGATTTCACCAAGTCCAGGGAAAGCAAAACCCAGAGTTTGTAAAATGCATAAAACAAGGGGGAAGAATAATTTCAGTTCCTTTCTAGACATGAGGTTGTCCACAGCATGGGCACGGAGTGGGAGTAAATGAGCAAGGAGAGAAATGTGGAAGTTGGACAAGTCTCCAGCTGCAACCAAATCAGTTTCTCCCAATTCTGCTTCCGCTGGTTTTACATCAATTTCTGTTACTATCGGAAGCACTGACAGAAAGTGTAGTTAGCCGCATTGCAAAGTCCAAGAAGAAAGATTTAATTCAGAAGGTATGGACGGTACATGCAGTGGTTTCAGGAGATCTGAAATATTCACGGGTTTCTCAAGAGCCCTCATGTCAATGTGGAACCATGCTGAAAATGGTCAGAGATAGACTCCAGTTGAATTAGAAAAGCAATATCTGCCAAATGTTCCATTTCTTTTGGATAATTAAATTATTATTTTCATGTAATAACTTACATATCTAGAGCCCAGGGAAGCTAAAGTTAGCAGATAGGGACAGGCTGACACGCTGTGATGAACAGAATAAATTGGCACAAGAATTTTGGAACAAAAAGGGTTACGAGGGATGAAGGGACGTGAATGCGGATGAAGGAAATGTCGTGACGTTTTTCTTTTCCTCTCTGGAATTAATTCTGTTCCGATTCTGTTTCTCTCTTGACTTTTCAGACAATACTTTACTTGCATTCTCAATGTCCCTGGACTATGGCAACACCACACAATATCACAGAATTTTTCCTGCTGGGACTCTCACAGAACCCACAACTACAGAGAGGTCTCTTCATGGTCTTTTTGATAATCTATGTGGTCACGGTGTGTGGCAACATGCTCATTTTGGTCACCGTCACCTCCAGTCCTATGCTGGCCTCCCCCATGTATTTTTTCCTGGCCAACCTGTCCTTTATTGATATCTGTTATTCGTCGTCTTTGGCCCCTAAACTCATTGCTGACTCCTTGTATGAGGGGAGAACCATCTCTTATGAGGGCTGCCTGGCTCAGCTCTTTGGAGAGCATTTTTTTGGAGGTGTTGAGATCATTCTGCTGACGGTGATGGCCTATGATCGTTACGTGGCCATCTGCAAGCCCCTTCACTACACAATCATCATGACCAGGCATCTTTGTGCCATGCTGGTGGGGGTGACTTGGGTGGGGGGCTTCCTGCATTCATTGGTTCAGCTCCTCCTGGTCCTTCAGTTGCCCTTCTGTGGGCCCAACATAATCAATCACTTTGTCTGTGACTTGTACCCCTTGCTGGAACTCGCCTGCACCAACACGTATGTCATCGGTCTGCTGGTAGTTGCCAACAGTGGTGTGATCTGCCTGCTGAACTTCCTCATGTTGGCTGCCTCCTACATGGTCATCCTGTGCTCCCTGAGGGCCCACAGTGCAGAGGGGAGACGCAAAGCCCTCTCCACCTGTGGAGCCCACTTCACAGTTGTTGCCCTGTTCTTTGTGCCTTGTATATTTACTTATATGCGTCCTTCATCTACTTTATCTGTAGACAAAAGCATGGCTGTGTTTTATGGTATTCTGACACCTATGTTGAATCCACTCATTTATACCCTGAGAAATGAAGAGGTAAAAAATGCCATGAGAAAGCTCTTTACATAGGAAAAAATTGCAGATGGATAATGAATGGTAAAGCAGGAAATAAAAATGACTTTAATTCTGTAAATGGAACAAACCAGAACTTGTTTTTTATTATCGTATATCATCTTATTCTATCTTACCCATCTGTTCATCATCATAGACTTTTATGGTTTCTTTAGCCTTTTCACTTGAATTGCATAATTTGATTATAAAACGACTATATGAAATATATATGGCATGAATCATTATTATCCCTGTTTTAGAAACGAAGAAATGGTGTCTCCTAATGTAGTTAATTGATTAATCAAGGTTACCTAGCATTGAAGTGCCTAAACCAAAACTCAACATCGGTTATTTTTGATCCATCATCAGATATTTATTTATTTATTTATTTATTTATTTATTTATTTATTTATTTATAGCGGAGCCATCCTGCCACCTGTTGGCAGCTCAACTTGGGCTGGGCATTGAACTGCTGTTGCTCAGAGCTCAGCCAGATCTTTATTTAAATAGCAACCCCTGTTGATATTATTTGAGTCTGCATGATATTGAGTTGTATAAATGTGAGGCAAATTACAACTTAAGACAAGTAACTTCATGCTTAGCTACATATAACAGCCTGTGTGCATCTAGGCCTGGCTTCTATTCCTATTTGTCACCTGTTATGATATCAGCAGCATAGCAGCTACCCTATTGCAGAAAGGGTAAGATCTTGGCTCTGGAGCAAGGTAAACTTGAGTTCGATTTTTTTTTTTTTTTTTTTTTTTAGTTTCAGGTGTACAAAACAATGTAATAGTTACACATTTACACTCCTCACAAAGTGATAACCCACTTACTCCAATCTACTACCCCTCTGACATTGTATGTAGCTGTTACAATTCCATTGACTATATTCCCTATACTGTACTCCACATCCTGGAGTACATATATATACATATAAATATATATATATATTTATTTGACATTCAGTATTATTCAGCTTCAGGTGTACATTGCAGTGGTCAGACATCTACACTGTCCATGAAGTGGTCTCCCTAATAAGACAAGTGCTCATCTGACGCCCTATAAAATCTTTACATTATTATTTTATTTTTATTTTTTAATTTTTTTTATTTTTTGAGGGCAGTGTCACTGGCTCTCATAAATGGGACCCGAACCGGGGCCACTGGCTTCGCAAGCCAGCGCTTAACCACCGTGCCACTCGGCCGGCCCAAAATCTTTACATTATTGATTATATTTCCCAAACTGTCTTTCACATCCCTGTGGCAACATAGTGGCTATGAATTTGTGCTTTCTAATCCCCTCACCTTCTCCTTCATCCCCACCCCACTTCCATCTAGCAACCATCAGTTTTTCCTCTATATCTCTGAGACTGTTTCTGATTAGTTTGCTCATTTATTCCATTCTTTAAATTCCACATATAAGTGACATAATATGGTGTTTGTCTTTGTCCATCTGACTTATTTCATTTACATAATATTCTCTAGGTCCATCCATTGTGTTGCAAATGGTAAGATTTCATTCTTCTTTATGGCCGAGTAATGCTTTGAGTTTGATTCTTATTTCCTATGCTTACTAATAGCATGACCTTGAGTAAGTGACCAAACCTCTATAGAAGACTCTGATGCTTGTCTTTAAAATAAAGACAATACATGTCTATTGTGTTATTTTGAGAATTAAATTAGATAATCCATGTAAAGTTCTTAATCAGGCTTCTGGCACATATACCCCCTCACATGCTTTACTTGATATTGTCATATGTACCTCATCCCTTTCCTACGCCTATATAAGGGGGTTGCTTTTTAATCTATACTGAGTTTGAAATGAGCTGCACTTAGAACAGAATGGTTTGTTTTTTTTGGCTAATGATGCAAAGAGGCCTTTCCTTTCATTTTTCCTGATTCTTTCTGTTTCAAACTCCAAGGGATGCTCATGTTCTGGAATCTGAAACATACATCCATGTTTATTCCATTTTTTCCCTGGTTTACCAACTCTGACTGTATCTCTTCCCAAGCTTCACCCTTTAAGAGTGTAGGCTCTCATAATTTATAGCAAACATCCTTTGTTTGACAAATAATTTGTAATTCACCATGGTGCCACATATTCGCTTTTTACACTAAGAAAAAACAAACTACAAGTTAATATCAGAGGCAATTTCTTTACTATAAGTACTCAAAATTAGTCTCCAAGAACCAATACATTTAACAGATCATCAGGAAATAATTGTTTTACCCCCCAAACTTCTATATCTAATAAAAGCAACACTTACTGAGTTCTTAGGCAAAATAAATATTGTGTTTTTATTTTGTCATGTTTTGGTAATCTAATTAATAATAGCTAGGTATAACCAATACCTTAACTTCTATAGCTATTCATTTCTGCTTTTAGATAATAAAAGTATAATTATGCCTATTTTCCAAACAACTAAGAAATCATGGTGCAGCTCACTTAAAAATGGACTATCTTTTGCCAGCAATTTTATCTTGAAACTTCCTAAAAAAGTCCCTTACTTTAGTTGAAATTTGAAAGGCATCTTTATTTTTAGTCCAGTTGAGATATCCAATACCATAAAATATCCTATTGCATCCTTGTTTTTTATTGTTAAAATCATGATTAACAATGGTCCAATTAACTTAAAAATGAATTAAGTACAGAAAGAAATTAAGGTCAGAAATTTGCTGCTTCCAAAACATAAAATGAGTGCTTGGGTCACAACTTTATTCGCATAAAGTTCTCAATAAACATGAGTTATCATCATCATCCTTCTTTTTACATTATCCTCTTTCATTCCTTCTTTCTTGGGGAGTACAACTAAATCTTTAAAAGAGAAATTTGATTTTTTTCCCATAGGAAAAACGTCAAGGTTTTAATACACATGCATGGGGAATTCACATAAGTACAAAAATTCTAAAGACAGTGAGGCAACATTGGATATATAAGACTTTTTTTTTTTTTTAACAAAGAAGAAAGGTGGGGAGGATTATTAGGTTTCATAAGTGAGAATGCGCGATTTATAGGTAGTTGAGGAAGAGTTGAAGCAAACATGGCAGGCAGAATTTTGACGGGCAACTCAGAAACAATGAGACACAGCCAGGATCTAGCTAATAGGCATCTGCCTGAAGCCCTCTTATTTACCACTTACTTCAAGTTAAGCTAAAACAGCATCCTAAGATTTCCTTCCTGAAACAGGTTTCTCTGAATCTCTTCATTGGGAAATGAGGAGGGGGCCAAAGTTTCTGAGGTTTTTTTTTTCTGTGTTTTTTTTTTAAAGTTTATTCTTAATTAGTTTCAGGTGTACAACACAGTGCAATAGTTATACTTTTTACCCCTCAAAGTGACAACCCCCTCCCCCAATTCACCACTCCACTCCTCCCCCCATATCATATATATCTATTACACTTCCTCTGACTCCCTTCCACAGTACAATCCACATCCCGTGACTATCTATATATATTCAATTACAGTTGATATACAACCTCCGCTTCAGGTGTACTGTGCAGTGATCAAGCCTCTACTCCATCCATGAAATGATTTTTTAAAACATACCATTGCTTGCATACATTGACAAGATGGTTACTCATAGGAAATGAGAGCAAACCATCTGTTTTAAAAAAGCCTTCATATATAGTGATAGCTAATCTGATATAAAGTCCTGAGAACGCGAGACATGTCAACATCACACAGTATTTGAATACCTGGGGGAGAAATTTCCTGAAAAGAAGGTTTCTGAGCTCTTCCCCAGGAATCACAAGTTCTGCAGAGATAGTTCTTTTGGTCTCTGGCACTGGGATCTCTCTTCTCCTCTTCCTTCCAAAGGACCGGAATGGGACAGGATCCGTCATTTGTGAGAGCTTTTGAAATAAGTTCTGTTCAGGTATCTCACAATTGCTCCAATCAGCTCCCTCATTTGTAGCTGCAGAGATATTTAAGGGCATTTTTATCCCAGAAAAGGGGGCTGGTGATGGGCTAGTTTTTAGTGTCCAGAGACTGGCCCCATTACATTTCCTTGCAGAAATAAGAACTCACTGTTATGCTGTGCCTACTTATAAATGGATGGCATTTATGACACGTTTTGAAGGGAAGTGAGGCTGAGGCAGATGTTTGGTCCCCCCGTGATCGTGGTTAGGGAATGCCAATAGTGGTGCTCTCAGGCTCCTCTGCCAGGAACTGCAGTCTCCAGTGTTCCTTGTGCTCTGATGACATCGCCAAAGGCTATGACAGTGTGTGAGCAAGTCTCGCTGTTTTTCAGCTGACTCGTGTTTTCAATTTAAATCATTTAATTCTTACAACTTAAGGAAGTATGTGCTGTTATTTCCCTTTTACAGATGGGCCAAAAAAAAAAAAAAACCAGAGAGGTAAAACAACTTGCTTATATTTACAAGGCTAATTAAAGCTGGAGATGAGATGAGAAACCAAGCTTATTTGATCCAGAACTCCCAAACTCTGACTTCAGAGCATCTATTTCCAAATCTCTTAGAATTTCATTATGTTCGTGATATGAATTCTTTTCTGTAATCCTGATTTGTGATCACTGTTGTCCAGTTCCATGACACGTACTTGTTCTTACATCACCATATAGCCTATTGCTCCTGGGCTGTAAGCCTGTACAGCATCTTACTGGACAAATCAACATGAGGTTAAATCAAGCACAAGAGAAAATTATGTGATCAAGAGATACAGTAAACATGAGATGTATGAGGTTGCTGCTGATATAACACAGCATACTGTTCTACAGCAAAAAAAATTTTTATAAGTAGAAAGAGTATACTCTAAAACAATGGTAAAAAGTATAGCATAGTAAATACATAAACCAGCAATGTAGTAATTTATCATCATTATCAAGTGTTATGTACTGTACACAATTGTGTGTGCTATATTTTTATCTGACTGGCAACATAGTAGGTCTGTTTCCGCCTGTGTCACCACAAACATGCGAGTGATTTCTTGTCCTGCAATGTTATGTCAGCTACACTATCACTAGGCAATAGGAATTTTTCAGCTCCTTTATAATCTTAGGGGACCACCATCGTTCATGGGGTCCATTGTTGACTGCTGTGTTTCCTCTTTTAAAATAAAACTTCATTCTAGCTGTTTTGCTGTATATGAAGAGTGTTCAAGAATATTGCTATTAAAAAACAGAATATTGCTGTTGATCTGTTTCTTATCTGCAATCAGGGCAACATTATGACTTTTGTAGGCCTTTGGTACTTTTGCCCTCATGGGTCCTTTCCTCCATAAAAATGTTAAAAGTGATATGTTTTATGACTGCATTGGTTTAAAGATCACTATAATCCAAGTTATATTTGGGTTATGTTTATTTTTCTTCTTATTTTAAAAGTAATGGAAACTTTCACAGGCTCCTGAAGCAATTGTGGGCTCTAGGCACTGCGCCTCCTATGCCTTAATGGATATGTCAGCACTGCCCACAGTTGACCCAGGGAGGATAATTGACGATCCCAAGTTTAATCAACTAAGAAGGGGACTAAATCTCTACAAAATATCACTAGATTTTTTTGCTTAAATACTCTAATCACAATGTTTCGTCATCATCAGTATTCATTATTTGCCCCCAGAGCTTCTTCATGACAGTCTTTACTTCCGCATTTCTGAGGGTATAGATTAAAGGGTTTAACATAGGAGTTACTATGGTGCAAAACACAGTTACACCTTTGTCAACGGCAAAGGAGGTCATGGGTCTTAGGTACAGGAATGAACAGGGCACGAAGAATAAGATAACAACAGTGACATGAGAGGCACACGTAGACAGGGCTTTGCGACGCCCTTTAGAGCTACGAGTCCTCAGGGAGTACAGGATGATGACATAGGAAACAACCAGCATAGAAAAAGTGAGCAAGCACAGTGACCCACTGTTGGCAGCAATCAGGGGCCCCAACATGTGAGTGTCTGTGCAGGTTAGCTCTAGGACAGGTATTAAGTCACACATAAAATGGTCAAGGACATTGGGGCCACAGAATGGTAACCGGGCTATGAATAAAATCTGGATCCCGCCATGAATAAACCCTAAGACTCCAGCCATCCCCACCAGGAATCCACACACACGTTGGCTCATGATGGTCATATAGTGCAACGGCTTACAGATGGCGACATAGCGGTCATAGGCCATGGCAACTAGCAAGATGATTTCAGCTCCAGCAAAGAAATGTTCAGCAAAGAGCTGAGTCATGCAGCCATTGAAGGATATGGTGTTCTTTTCAGAGATCAAGTCAAAGATCATTTTGGGTGCAATGGAGGAAGAGTAGAAACCATCTATAATGGACAAATAGGACAGAAAAAAGTACATGGGAGAACTCAGGGCTGGACTGATGAAGATGGTGACCGAGATGAGCAGGTTACCTGCCAGTGTGATCAAATAGGTGATTAAAAACACAGCGAACAAGACTTTCTGCAGGTCTGGATTCCGAGTCAGGCCCAGTAGGATGAATTCTGTTACATTGCTCATTTTTCTTGTCGATTCAGCTTGGGGTGTGAGAATGTGGTCCACCTGGAAAGATCACAGTATTTCTGAGTGAGGATATTTTAAATTCAATATTAAATATGCCATCACCTCTTTAGTCCTGGTTCTGGGATTGGTGGAGCTACTCCTTCCACTCAATGCTGTATTTTGTAGATAGTTGCAAAGAAGAATGGAAGGAGGTTAAATTTCTCCTTAGTTATATTAATTAAAAGTGACAACACCTTACAAACACCACAATAAAAGCAAGGTGTTAATTATGAACATTGATTACCGTTGACTTCAAAACTTTCTAGCTCTTCAAGTCTCACAGACAGCTTTTTGGTACACATTTAATCAGTAACAATTGTTTTTTTTTTTGTTTTTTTTTTGAGGGCAGTGTCACTGGCCCTCATATGTGGGACCTGAACTGGAGCCGCTGGCTTCCCAAGCCAGTGCTTAACCACCACACCACTCGGCCAGACCAGTAACAATTGTTTTAAAGTTATACTTGCCTACTGGCATGAATATTTATAGGTATATGAACACAATATTCTTTTAAAAGTCAACTGTGCATCAGATATGAAAGTACCAAGCCTTACTATATCATACCAGATGTGTTCTGTGAGTTATTATTCCTTTCTGCCAAATAAGAGCACATGCACACACAGATAGCCACAGAGCTGCAGATGAAGTCTGTCCCTTCAAAATGCCAAGGAACTATCTTTCTCGTGGCTCATTGAACAGCATTCACTCAACAGCTTTGGTTGTTGTGTCTGGCTCAACATGATTCTTTCATGCTCATTCTTTCCATGTCTTTGAACGTGGACATGTAAGTGATACAAATTTCCCTGAAAAGGTCTCAATATTTCTTTGAGAAATATTGACTAATATTTCTTGTATAGAATAATGCTCTGGATTAGGTATATCACCCTACTTACATTTTATTATACAAATGGAATTAAATGAGTCATGAAGTTTCCTTGAGTTTCCTATTGAGAAAACACAAATGTTAGGGTGACCTAATATAATGCCACTTGCCCTTTTGTCATAAGTTTAATCAAGTAAGATAAATTTGAAGTTTTTATTGGTAACTGGTGGAAATATTGAATATATACAAGAACACATTCTTTTTTTTGGAATGATCTGTACATGGGTTTTCAAGAGTGAGTACATGTCATTTACAGAAGATCATAAGTTATTTTTTCCTTCTCCCCCTCTTCTTTCTCCAGTTTCTGCCCCAAACATAGTCACCTATTTTTCCTCAAACATTTAGGAAGGCAGAAGTCAGCATCATGACCTCAGCTTCAACACAGGTGGGGAAAGACATCTTTACTTTTCAGGAAAGCTCAGTCTCTGGGTTGTTTCCTCTCTATCCATGGCTCCTATAGACGGAGCCTGTGTGGTTAAGCATTCTTAGTGGATTCAACCCACAAATTCTACCTTCAGTGTAGCAACAAGGAGTCATGAAAAGGGGAAAGAATTTCATTAAAACAGAAACCTGTAGAATCAGCTACTTAATGAGACATAAATGTTAACCACAATGTTGTAATTGTGACTTCATTAGTTTTCAACAATATCTTGTCTGCCAGCATCACAGATAGTGTTTTCTATTGATACTTTCATGTCATTGTGTCTAAATTCATTTTTAGACAAAATGATTAACCTTCAATTCACAGATTCTAACTACAAAAATTATTTTAGTGAAAATAAATTGGCTAAATTGAGTTAATCTGCTTAAAAATTGGGGGAAAAGATTTAGTTATCACTGACCTGTGTAGTTGACTGTGGGTTTCTCAGTGTTTAGATTGAGGCCAGCCATTGCTTTCTCCCCCTTGTGGCACAGGCTCCACACCCACAAATAGACTCCATGAACTAACCTGTGGGACACTGGATATTCTTATCTCTCTAGGCAGCTCTCCCAATCTTGGATGTTTTAGTTTATTTTGTGTCCTATTATTAGTTTGGTTTGACTCAGAAAATGAGCTGTTTTTGTTAGGAAACTTTGTAGCTCTAGGATTTCATTTCTACTCACTTTCTTGGCTTCCAATGAAAGTATATCTTTAAAAATAACATATATTTTCAGATATCTTAGAACTGTATTCAACCTAAATTAAAAACAATGGAAACAATGAAAAATTATTTAAATCAGGAAAAGTTAGTATACAGAACTATAAAACATAAATGAATCAAATCAACTTGATGGTACATTGTTTTCTTATTCAACTCTGCTAAATTTTTGTTTCCTAGACAGGTTCATGAGCAATGTGGAGAGAATTCTTTTTCGTCTTCATTTAAGCTCTCCTCCTAACCCACTAAGCTTGGGAGCAGTGTCTCCCACACAAACCTTCAGCTTGTTGGTGCCACTGTCACTTACTTAAAGGTCTTCTTTGTAATTTTTTCTTCATTGACTCTGGAGAAATGTTTAAATAGGCTTTGATGAAGTACAGGGTTTGGTAATGCATTGACCACTCAAGTCTTCAGAGGATTAATTATTGGGTCTGTTGAAATATTTGCTGAAACATCAGCCAAAGTCTTTCATTTATTCCCACTTGGCACCCTCAAACCTCATTAGAGGCCAGTTTTAGAAATGTAATTGAACTTTGGTTAGACATGTGTCTCTAGCGGTAGTTTAGGATTGGACTTGGGTAAGGGAAGTTGAAAAGCTTCATTAGGAGGCTTTGTTGCTCATTTTGACAGTGGTGAGCCTGGCAT
This sequence comes from Aselliscus stoliczkanus, assembly GCA_033961575.1. Taxonomy (NCBI): domain Eukaryota; kingdom Metazoa; phylum Chordata; class Mammalia; order Chiroptera; family Hipposideridae; genus Aselliscus; species Aselliscus stoliczkanus. Next base: position 124,357,061 of record CM066736.1, read on the forward strand.
AGAATATACGTGATTTTAGGCATGGGTCAGAGTTCAGAGAATAGGTTTCCCTCTGAAAATGTAACTGTCCTCAATGATATGGCTGCCTGGAGAATGGAAATGCTAGTCTTCATGGTTATGTGCCGGACTACCTTGGGAGATTGTTCCATTAGTGACTTACTGAGGAGACTTAGATGGCAGGATTCCCATCTACCAAAGATTGAGTAACTTAAAAGTCATAGACATATCAACTTCCTTTGGAGCGAGTTCCTAGATGACAGATTCTCAAGATGTATACTTGAGGGGGAATGGAGCTTTCTCTCTGCTCCACAGAGAGAGTATCTTGGGAAATAACAGCACAGTACTATGCTTTCACACAGTAGCCACTGAGAAAGTCATAGTTAAGCACTCATGCATAAAGATATCCAGATCGAGAGAATAGAAACGTTATAGAAGTCTTCTCTCTCTTAGCTTCTGTGGCAATAAAGAGCTGTCTTGAACCCTGCAAAGAGTCACCTTTCTTTGTTATCAGCCTTTCCTTTCAACCAAATCGACACACTCCTCAAGTCCAGACCAGAAAAGGAAGCAATGCCTTTAGGTCTATGCTCAACCATTAACAATTTTGCTTCTGTTTGCTGCCATTGTCACTCACAGTCTGTCCCTCTTCCTTAGTATTTTTTTTTATTGTGATTAAAGATACATAACATAAATTTACTGTTTTAACCATTTTAACTGTAGAATATAGTTAAGTGAATATAGTTAATCAGTGGCATTAACTATATTCACATGGCTGTGCCACCATCACCACCAACCATCTCCAGAACTTTTTCATCTCCCAAATGGAAGCTCCACATCCATTAAACAACTACTGCTCATTCCTCCCTTACACCAACCATTGGAAATCACTGTATTACTTCTCCTATAAGTTTGACTATATTAGATACCTCATGTAAGTGGAATTATGCAGTATTAATTCTTCTATAACTGGCTTATTTCACTTAGAATAATGACCTCAAAATTCATCCATGTTGTTATGAATGGCAGGTTTTTTCTTTAAAAAAATTTTTTTTAATTTATTTTAATTTTTTATTTTTTCAAGGGCAGTGTCACTGGCCCTCATATGTGGGACCCGAACTGGGGCAGCTGGCTTCCCAAGCCAGCACTTAACCACCACACCACTCGGCCGGCCAGGTTTTTTCTTTTTTAAGGCTGAATAATATTCCATGTATGTACATACCACATTTAAAAAAAATCCATGAATCCATGAATGGAAATGTAGGTTGTTTCCACATCTTAGCTCTTGTGCATAATGCTGAAATGAACATAAGAGTGCAAATAATTCCTTGAGATTTCAGTATTTTTGAATAAATAGAAGTGGGATTACTGAATTGTATGGTATCTTCAATTTTAACTTTTAGGAACCTCTACATTGTTTTCCATAGTAGCTGTACCAATTTACATTGCTAGCAAGAGTGCACAAGTGTTCCCTGTTCTTCACAACCTCACCAACACTTGTCACCTCTTGTTTTTTTGATAATAGCTATTTTTTTAAAAGATTTTATTGGGGAATTGGGGTAGGGGAACAGACAAGTTGCTGTCCTTTTGTTCTTCAGTCTAGTTGTGGAGGAGGTTGCTTCACTGGCCCATGTTGGTATCATCATTGTGCTCTTCCCGGGTGAGGCAGATTGGTCGCCGGCCTCTGCACAGCCACTCACAGCGGCTCTTGGCAGCTCACACCGGCTGCCAGCCACTCACGTTGGCTGCTGGCCACTCACTGTAGCCTATGACAGCCCACTGCAGCAGGGGCTGCAGCTATACCCTCCTGGGACTCACAGCAGCCCAGCTCCAGGTGGAAGTTTTGTTCACCATCTTAGCTGTAAAGGGCAGCATCACTGGCCCTCATATGGGGGAATCAAACCGGGGCGCTGGCGTCCCAAGCCAGCTCTGTTTTTTTTTTGAGGGCAGTGTCACTGGCCCTCTTATGTGGGACCGAACCGGGGCCGCTGGCTTCCCAAACCAGCGCTTAACCACTAGCGCCACTCGGCCAGCCCCCAAGCCAGCTCTTAACTAACGCGCCGCTCGCCCGGTCCAGATAATAGCCATTTTAACAAGATGTGAAGTGATATGTCATTGTGGTTTTGATTTACATTTCCCTAATGTTTAGTGATATTTAACATCTTTTCATTTACTTTTTGGCCATTTGTGTATTCTCTTTGTAGTAATTTCAATTCTAGTCCTTTGCCCATTTTAAAATTGGGCTATTTTTGCTATTGAGTTGTACGAATTTTGTATATGTTTTGGATATTAACCCCTTAACAATTACATGGTTTGCAAATATTTTCTCCCTTTCTATAAGTTGTCTTTTCATTGTTAGTACTTCGTTGAGAATTTTTTGCATGTATGTTTGTCAGGAATATTGGCATACTGTTTTCTTTTCTTGAGTTTGGCTTTGGTAACAGTAATTCTGGCATTATAAAGTGAGTTTGGAAGTGTTTTTTCCCTCATCAGATTTTTAGAAGAGTTTGAGAAGGATTGGCATTAATTCTTCTTTAAATGGTTAGTGGATTCTATGTTCTTAGGCTTTTCTTTCATGGGAAATTTGTGATTATTGATTCAATTTCTTTGCTCACTATCGGTCTGTTCAGATTATCTATTTCTTCATGCTTCAGTTTTGGTAGCTTGTATGTTTCCAGGAATTCATCTATTACTTCTAAGTTATCCAATTTGTTGGTGTATAATTGTTTGTAGTAATCTCTTATAAATTTTTTTGTGGCATCAGTTTTAATGTCTCCTCTTTCATTTCTGATTTTATTTGACTTTTCTTTCTTTTTTTCTCAGTCTAGCCAGAGTTTGTAAATTTTGGTTTTCTTTTCAAAAAACCAACTCTTAGTTTCATTGGTTATTAAAAATTGTTGTTTTGGTATCTATTTATTTCTACTCTAATATTTATTATTCCATCCTCAGAAAATGTTGGGCTGTGTTCTTTTTTTCATTTCTTGAGATACACTGTTAGGTTGTTTATTTGAGATCTTTCTTGTTTTTTCTTTTTTAGCTGACCCATCCTGCCACCTGTTGGCAGCTCAATGGCAACTCAGCTCGGGCTGGCATCGAATCGCTGTTGCTCAGAGCTCAGCTCGCACTCTTGAGCAAGCTCTTAACCAATTGAGCCACTCAGCCAGCCCGAGATCTTCTTTTTTAATGGAGGTGTTCAGCACCATAAATTTTCCTCCTAGTATTGCTTTTGCTGCATTCCATAGATTTTGGTATGTAGTTTTTTTCATTTTCACTTGTCTTGAAATATTTTCTAACTCCCTTTTTAATTTCTTCTTTAAACCATTGGTCTTACCTCAATATGTTGTCTAATTTCCATGTATTGGGAAATTTTCCAATTTTTCTTTTGCTTTTGATTTGTAGTTCACTAGATTGTATTCAGAAAAGACACTTTATGTGATTTCAACCTTCTTCAGTTTTTGAAGATTTGTTTTGTGACCTAATATATTATCACCCCAGTATAATCTTCCATGTGCACTTGAGAAGAATGTATGTTCTGCTATTGGATGGAATGTTCTATCTATGTTTGTTAGGTTCATTTGGTCTGTAGTGTTGTTCAAGCCCATTGTGTTTGTATGACTTTCTGCCTAAATGTTCTATCCATCATTGAGAGTGGAGTATTGAATTTTCCTACTGTTATTGTATGCTTGACTATTTCTGCTTTCAGATCTGTTAATATTTGCTTTATTTATGTAGTTATTCCAATGTTGGTTACATATATATTTCTGATCATTATATCTTCCTGGTGAATTGCCCTTTTATCATTGTATAAGGTTACTTTTTGTCTCTTGTGACAGTTTTTGTCTTAAGTCTATTTTTTGTGACATAATTATAGCCACCCCTACTTTATTGAGGTTACCATTTGCCTGCAGTCTCTTTTTCTATAACTTCTCTTTGAGCCTATGTATGTCCTTAAATCTTAAGTGAGTCTCTTGTACAGTTGAATCTTTCTTTTTAAATCCATTTAGCTACTCTATGCCTTTATTATTTTGAATTGGGGAGTATAACCCATTTATATTTAAAATAATGATTGATAAGTAAAGACTTACTATTGCCATTTTAATTGTTTTCTGCCTGTCTTATAGGTCATTTGTTCCTCTTTTCTTTTCTTCCTGCCTTTTTATCTGGTTGATTTGTTTATATTGATATGCTTTGCTTTCTCTTTTTTCTTTTGCAGAACTTCTTTCCTGGTCCATATCTTGATCTCCTTCTTTTCCATGGGGTTTTCTTTCTTCTTAGAATGGCACTATGTCTATATCTCAAATTACTTCCCATCTCATTGGTCTGCAATTGGTTTGAAATTTTCTATTTAAGTTTGAATGTGTAGACCACCTGTCTTGATTACTCAGCTGTCAGCAATTCTTTCTTTTGTACCAGATATTTTGTTCCTATTAGCTAAGGCACAAATCCACCCAATAAAAGCAAGTTTGGAGGTAAAGTGGTATATAGATGTGTTTGACAGAAAAAAAACAAAAAACGTGCTCCACAAATTGTTTTCTGTTTGGGAAATGATGTGCAAGATTTCTCTAGTTATACCTGGAAGAATTTTATGTCCCTCTATGGCTTTAGACAGAGAAAATAATTCATTCTGGGAAAAGGCCTATTACAATGTAAATGGTGCCCCTGGAACTGTGTAACACAGAAACATTAATTTTGGAATGAATCCTGCTTTAATGACTGTCATTCATTCCTTAAAACCCATTCATTTTTGGTTGATGTTTATCTCTTACAATAATACATATACCTTGACTACAGTTATTGGGGTTAAAACTATACATTATCAACAAAATACTTAGCTGCTGTCTTTCTGTTTAAATATTTTACTTACTTGGACTCTTGGTTATATAATCTACACCTGAAAGTTTCCAGATAATTGTTTCATTGAACACATCATTTCAGAGATTTCTCATACATTGTGCCATTTTTATGTTAATTAGCAATATCCTATTTATTCATTAATTTATTCATGTATTATTTATTTATTGGGGTATCAATGGTTAAATCACACAGGTTACTTTGATCAGTAATTTGTAAATGCAACGAAGTTTCTAATTGGAAGAAACTTTAGTCATTAATCAAATGTTGATATTTTATGAAAGAGAAACCATTAAGGAAAGATTTCAGAAACCAAGAAGAAGAGCAAAATGTACTTAAACTCACATATTTTGACATCAGGACCATTATCCTATTAGTTGCACTTGTTCTTAAACTATGTACAGATTTTGTGTTTATCTGTTCTATGCACGTGAATTATTACCCAGGGTTACTCTTTGGCTCCATAGCTTCCTCATGGCATTTTTCATCTCTGAGTTTCTGAGAGTGTAGATTAAAGGGTTTAACATGGGTGGTACCATAGTATAAAATACAGAGACTGCTTTATCAATGGGGAAGGTGATCATGGGCCGAAGGTACACAAATATACAGGGAATAAAGAACAGGAGAACTACAGTAACATGGGATGCACAGGTGGAGAGAGCCTTCCACTGTCCCTCAGTGTTGTGCGTTCTTAGGGAGCAAAGGATGAAGACATAGGAGGTGATAAGAATAGAAAAAATGAGCACACACATCAGTCCACTGTTGGCGGCAACAAAAAGTCCAAAGATGTGAGTGTCAGAGCAGGAGAGTTTTAGCAAAGGGAAAAGGTCACAGATGAAATGGTCAATGACATTGGGGCCACAGAAGGGCAACCAGAGTATAAAAAGAATTTGGATCAGAGCATGAAGAAATCCCCCAGCCCAGGCCAGGGCCACCAGAAGGCCACACACTCGCCTGTTCATTGTGGTTATGTACTGCAGGGGCTTGCAGATGGCCACATAGCGGTCATAGGCCATCTCCGTGAGCAGGATGATCTCAACTCCCCCAAAGAAATGTTCAGCAAAGAGCTGGGTCATGCAGCCACTGAAGGAGATAGTTTTCTTTTCAGTGAGTAAGTCAAATATCATTTTGGGAGCCATGGTAGAAGACCAGCAGCCATCTATGAAGGACAAGAAAGAAAGAAAGAAATACATGGGGGAGCCCAGGACTTGGCTGGTGGTGATTGTCACTACAATGAGTAGGTTGCTGGCCACAGTGAGAAAGTAGATGACTGTAAACACAGCAAACAAGAGTTTCTGCACTTCTGGGTTCTGTGTCAGGCCAAGCAGGATGAATTCTGTCACGTTGGTCCTTAGGTCCATGAATCCACTTTGGCATTTGGAGAATTGATTCACCTGTGAATAGGACATGGATTGAAACTGTGGCAGATAAATTTTGATCAAGTATATAATTTCTATCAGTATTGTTTTCTGTAAGTAAAACTGTGGAAACCTCAAGCAGATAAACCCAATATTTAAAGTTGGGCTATATAATTAATTATTCACATAATGAACATATAGGTGTGCGCTCTCTCTCTCTCTCTCTCTCTCTCTCTCTCTCTCTCTCTCTCTCTCTCTCTCTCTCTCTCTCATTCATACCTGTAAACATGGTTTTATGGCTGTTCACATTCCAGAAACCTTTCCTATAATTGTACAGGGTGTATTCTCCCAACAATTGCTATAGTAGTTTTGCCTCAGAAAAACAGGAAGAAAGAGAGGACCTGTAAGAGGAGTGGAGGTTTGAATTCATGAGGGGCTATTCCCACATATCTTTTCTCCAGTCACTTGTGCTGATGAAGCTAAGCTTCAGAGTTCATTATATTTGTTATTTTTAATTTGTTTCAGAGTGAATATAAAACATCAGGTGATTTCAGCTTAAAATTAGGAATGATGTAGTCACATTCCAGAAAAACTGAACTGAGTGAATGTTTACGGTTCCTGTGAGATATACCTGGCAGTTAAATTGTAAGCTTATACTACATTTAAACAGAATTGTCTAAGGATGTCATCAAACAAGAAGGAAGAGAAATATCCTGAAGAGGATAAAGGAGGATAAATTTTATGATGCCACATAAAATTCCCCAGATATATCTGAAACTTTAGAATTCATTATTTAGAGAACTTCTGTCATATTTAGGTTTCAAGGTCATTTTGCAAATCAAAACTCAATTAAGGAAGACCATGAAAAACCCTCTGGATCTACAAAACACACTTTTAAGATGAGGAAGAAACAAAAGCATCATAATTTGTTGGACACAGTATGTAGTCAGATAGACTTTTTTTTCCATTCTGTTTGCACTGATTAGTAGCCATGTGATGTTGCATTCAGATCTTATTCTTACTGCACCTAAGCTTTCTCATATATAAAACAGGAAAAATAATAAATGGCATAGAGTAATTGAAGAATGTTAGTACACAGGTCAAAGTTTTATCCTAAAGGTAAAACACATACCTGTCCACACACCCCAAATTTTCGATAAGAGAATAAAAATGAAAAAAAACAACACCAACAACAAACTATCTTTCTTATCCTTGAAATTTTTGATTGTTATAATATCAAGAAGGAACATAAATGAAGAGAGAAAAGTAGATAAACTAAGTGTTCTCCTCAGGAGGTTAGAAAAACAGCCCATTATATTTAGGAAAAAACCTGAATGCAGACATCAATATATCAGACAATAGAAAAATGTTGGACTTGATAAATAAATTCAAAGTTTTTTAGTATCTTAAAAATACAAATAAAACTGTTGAGCACAGATAAGCTCAATAAAAAGCAAGCATGATCTACTTGCAAAAGGACATTATTTTAAAATAATATTTAAAAGAATAATATGCATAGTTCATAAAAGATTTTGCAATAGCTGGATAGGCATTTTTCAAAATAAAGGGTCTTATGCCATCACCAAACAAACAAACAAAAAAAACAAAACAGAAAACCAGAAAAAGAGTAAAAACCCAAATAGTCTATATTAAAGTCTTGAAATAAAACATAGATCTGTTCATAAACAGAAAGACAAAGAAATAAATATATATCTAATCTTCGGATGGGGAAGAGCATTTTAAATGAAATGTAATGGTATAAATCCAGGACAACACTAATGGATTCAACTACACATAGATAAGGAACATACTGGAAAAATACTTGCAACAAGTATAATAGATAACCATTATTATAGAAATAGGTTTTTACAAAAATAAAAAGGTCTTCCACACCATTATTAAAATAAGGGCAAAACTAATACAAATATAATTAACAGAAAAAAAATTAGACATCTAAAAATTTCTCTGTTTCGTAAGTCATCAAAGAAATACAATTTAAAAAGAGTGAAATATTTTTAACTGGAAAATCAGCAAAGGTATATGGCCGTTATATTACCCAGTGCTGGTGAGTGTGTATTGATATAGTATATTCTGGAAAGAACTTTACATACATAGTCATGTCCTTTGGAATCCATCGTAGACAAAAAAATATGGACAAAAATTATGCTTACAGCTTGTATTTCACAATACATTTTTTATGATAATGAAAAAGTGAAAACAATTCAAATATCTGTATAAAGAGGAACAATTAATAAATTAGAGTTATGAAATAGCAGGCGAACATTGACATTATTTGCAAGAAAATTAATGGTGTGGAAAGATTCTTCCAATATAACATTGAGCGGAAAACTCAGCTTATAAAACACCTTATATGTTATGATCTAAATTGTCCAAAATGACATACGTATATCCTTAGAAAAGTATCTGAAGAAAGCACATAAAGACTAACAGTGCTAATCTGAATTGAGAGTTAAGGACAATTTTTGTATTCTTTTAAAAATGTTCTGACCCAAGATTTCTACAAAGAGAACATATTACCTTTATGATAGGTAAAATAATTTAATAATATAAATTTTTATTATCCAGGCCTGGGTCCATAATATCCTTACTGCTTTTCTTAGTAGATTAAGTATGCCAGTTATTCATCAAAATCTGTGACAGAATCACATTGAGAAAAAAATACCAATAAATCACAGGTTGTATCTACCTCTCTGAATGCATTTCGGAAAGGAGTGACAGGTTCATTCAATAAAAGGCATCTTGTACAGCACACTTTGCACAGAGGTAGCAATCATTGATCCATCACTAACGGCTACTTCACAGGCTGATCCATTTTAATCTAAAGTATAATATTTCTTTTTCTTACTTAATAACTTGAGAACAATTGCTGAGAGAGACTTCTTAAATCCTGCTGAGTTCACGGGCTGGGTTAGTTTTGCTTGATAGGGTCACACCATCCTGCGAGTGTGAGGCTCAGCATCCCAGCTCAGATAATGAATTTCTTTAGTCAGACAGCTTCCAAAATTTAGTCTTCAGAAGAAATTGATGGGAAAAAAACCTAACCATTAGAGGACATCACTTTCCAAGCCACATTCTACACATTTGCCAGTCTTTCTTGGTGACCAGATGAAGTATATTATAAAAGCCAGTTGATTTAAACCCCTGAAAATAGCAGATTACATTATAGCAGAAAAGTCAGGGATTGTAAGCACCATAAAATCAGCCACAAGTGATTTTGTGAATTTAGCTCTTTTAACTTAGCTCTTCTAAGCCTTTTTCTTAGTAAAGCTGTGTTCAGCCTGGAGGTAACTCCTTTGGTCTCTGGGAGTCTGGATTCAAGTGGGTTGGAAACTCAGATCCAAACAGCTTCTGTGATGCGTGGCTGTTTATGCTTCTATGGTCTTTCTGGGTCTGTCCTTACCAACATTTTCACCTGTGGTTATAGGGAACTATTTAAATGGATATTACTCAAGTGCAAGGAGTTAAGGAGGCTCTGACTTCTCAACTCCCAGGGGATTAGAATTAGTAGCTTCAACCAAGTGGCAGCCAAAGCAATTTGTTCTTTCTCTCTTGTGGTCATGGCATATGTGACCTAGAGGGTAGGGGAGAGCCTGCTGGGATGGCTTAGCAGCCTCTCTATGACCGTGTTTAGGAAGTAATCCTAGAAACTGAGACCTAAAGCATGGAATATTCTAGTCATGGGAATATGGATGCATGAGCCAGTCAGAGTCTACAAAATAGTCTTAATAATAGACTTAATAATCTCAACAAATAAAGAAACAAAACCTCATAGACACAGACAATAGTTTAGTGGTTACTGGAGGGTAAGGAGGGAGGGGAGTGGTAGCTGAGGGTAAACGGGATCAAATATAGTGATGGAAGGAGAACTGACTCTGGGTGGTGAACACAGGATGTGATATGTAAATGATGTATTACAGAATTGTACACCTGAAACCTATGTAATTTTACTAACCATTGTTATCCCAATAAACTGTAATTAAAAAATAAATAAATAATACAAAAATAATACCTGTCTCATAGAATTATAGGGAGTGTTTAGCAAAATCACATGTGTAAAACCAAAGCAGTGCAAAACTGGAATTCTACTGTAAATACTCTGAGGATAGACACACATAGACTAGAGAAATTGCTCTTTAACAGTGAAAATATGAATCATGCATAAGAGTGAGTTTTGCTGGCTCTTCTCTTTGCTAAACTATGTGATCTTGGGCAAATTATTCAGCCTCTTTATACCTGAATTCCCCTATCAGTAAGAGGTGGGCTATAACGGCACCTACCACAGGACTGCTGTGGGGTTCTATGAGATAAAGAGTATGAAGGGCTTAGATTGGTGCCTGGCATAGAGCAAAGGCTCAATCTTTGTTGTTATTTTCTGTGATAGAAAATCAGAGTTCATGGTGTGATTAATTCAGGCTTTGGCAAGAATTGTCAACTCATGTATGAGTATATATAGCTTATCTTCTCTACTCCTATGATTGATAGAATCTGGGAAAATACAGAAATTAGGAGAGAAGAAAGACCAAGTCTTAAAGTATTAAATAATGATTCATAAGTCATTATAATGCTGAAATCTTTCTATGAGTGTTTGATGCTCTTTCTTGCTAAAAAATCTGACAGTGAAGTTGACAGCTCTTCAAAAGGTTTTAGGAGATAAAGGAAACAGGATACAATGAGAACTAACAAATAATGAGCACTCTGTGTTTATGTCACTATGTGAAGTATGCTATTTTGTCTAATTCTCATATAACCCCCATGATGCAGGAATCAACTCTATTTTATGTATAAGGAAATTGGTGCTCACTGTGAGCATCATTTGCTTAGGGTCAAAAAACCTAACATTTGGTAGAGCTCAGATTTAAGTATAAACTGATCTAATTGCTAAGCCTCAGCTGTAACAATTACTTGTATGCTATCATAGTGCACTAGACACTGATTCTGTGATGTATTTCATGCACTGGGAATGATGGGAGAGGAGCTGCTGATGCAGAACAGCTGTGCATTATTCGGAGGCTTTGGTTCTACCTCCGGTGACAGGCAGGACACATCCTTCAGGCAGATCCCATGTGCAGCAGTGGCCATGAAGGAGAGCCATAGAGAAAAGAGAAGATCCCTTTAACTTCCTTTCATACCTTTGGCCCCATCTGACACATCTGCCTAGGGATTATTTTGGAAGTTCTGATTCTGGAAATCTCCTGATGCGTGCAGAGTAGAAGGGAAGACTGGGCAGAAGTTCCGACTGAGGACCAGAGACATCGTCTACATGAATGGTAGAGTCTTAGTACGTAAAAGACATGCATCTGGGCGTGATTCCCAATTCTGTTTATTGTGATATTCTATACACATCATTTGACTTACCAGAGCCTGTAAAACAGCTTTAAATAAACTGGGGTTATTGGGAGGAATAGCAAAAGATAGCATATAAAATCATCCAACTAGTGCATTATGTGTTGAAAATATGGAAAATATTTTCTGAAATAAATGGAGAGAAATTTTTGCATTTGCCACTACTACAGTGCTTTTGGCTATCATTTATTGAATCCTGGTTCAGCTGTGTGATTGGGTAAATTACTCAACTTTTGTGTGCCTGTTTCCTCTTTTGCAAAATAAAGATAATGTTACCTCATAGGGTTGTTAGGAGAACCAATTTAGTCGCTGAAGTGGGAAATGAGATTGAGGATGAACATATTTAAAGATGTGAGAAACTTGATCTTGTTTAAATGCCAATGAAAAGAGCTAGGAGAGAGAGAGAGAGGGAAGGAGGTTAAGAGATTAGATACAGAAGAGAGAGAGAAAAACAGAAGCTACAGGAGAGACAGAGGGTTGACCAGTAGATGCATATTAGGTATTAGTTGTCCACAGAGTAGCAATTTCACATCTTCATTATTTCCTAACAAAACTCCCTTTGTCTTGGTGTCAGGTGGCCATGTGTTTGGGGGAAGGTGTGGTCCATCCCCAGGCCATAGGAGTGAACCTGGATTTTCCTAAAGCAATTGTGTTAATGTTTTCCTTTCTAGTGATTAATTTAAGGATAAGCATGTGACACAATTCTAGCCAATAAGAGAAGAGAAAAACTAAAGGAGTTCTCCTGTGTGATGCTTCTTCATTCTTAAAAGAGAATCATGACAAGATATATTTCTTTACTTTTTTTTAAATTAAAATTTATTGGGGTGACAATGGTTAGTAAAATTACATAGGTTTCAAGTGTACAATTCTGTACTACATCATCTATATATCACATTGTGTGTTCACCACCCTGAGAAAAAGGACCCTATACATTGTTAGTGGGAATGGAGATTGTTGCAGCTGCTTTGGAAGGCAGTGTAGAGGTTCCTCAAAAAATTAAGAATAGAAATACCATATGACCGAGTAATCCTTCTACTAGGTATATACCCAAAAAGCCTGAAAACATTTATTTGTAAAGATATGCGAGTGCTCTGATGTTCATTGCAGCTTTATCTATGGTGGCCAAGACATGGAAACAACCAATGTGTCCTTTGATAGTTGATTGGTTAAAGAAGATGTGGTACACATAGACAGTGGAATACTATTCTGCCATAAGAAAAGATGAAATAGTGTCATTTGCAACAACATGAATGGATCTTGAAATTATTACGCTAAGTGAAGTAAATCAGACAGAAAATGCCGAGAACCATATGACTTCATTGACATGTGGGGTATAAAACTGAAAACAACAAAGGAACAAGACAAACAAATGAAGAAACAAAAACTCAGAGACACAGACAATCGTTTATGGTTAGCAGAGGGTAAGGGGGGAAATATCTCTTTTATTAATAATATCTCTACAAGGGATACTGGAATTTCCACCTAGTGGTGATAGGCTGGTTTATGGACTGGGAAGTTATCTGAAAGCTAAAAAGTACACACACTGTTGGAAAGCTGATTGCTAGCTTGTTCTTATACTTTATTAGAAACTGTTTTTATTACTGAAGCACATAACATTTTTTTGAGATCTGAAATACCCATATGTCCAGGGTTATATCAGATAATCCTTCTAGTTCGCTACAGAAAAAAACGAAAAGAATTCTTTTATTAAATAGAAATGTAAATTCAAAAAAAGTGAAAGGGAGAAGCCATTGTACACATGAACAAGTAGCTGCTTTGCTTTTGTGCCCTATGTGAGATCCTCCTGAGGAGTTTGCAGGCGTCATGGCTGAATGAGTCCTTCTCTATGATCAGCTATGAAATCACAAGCAGTGTGCAGTACAGATGGTGACTCAAGAGTGGAGAGCCATCAGTCAATGGTGAAAGCAACAGCTTGGAGACCAATTAATTGAAGAGGAAAATGTAAATCCACTCAATGGGTTGGATTAAGAGTGGTCAGCTATGGCGTCAAAAGAACTGGATTACATATTCTATAATGATATAGTATAGATTTCATTGATTCTGGGGTAGTAGTCAATGGGCTAGCAGTGCAGTCTGCAAAATGGGCCTTAGATGATTGGAAGATAAGGGGAACCATGGGTTATATCCAATAAAGGGCCTGGGTGAAAATAATTCAAATAATAAGTAGTGCTTGGTGCTAACAAGGGAGATGATAAATGAATAATGCAAAACGGAAAAGTTAGCATTATTTTGGTGCACACAAGAGGTTAAGATCAAGAGAAAAATATTACAATTTAGCTATATTCATAGATGCCCATAAGAATGAAGCAATTCACTTGCAGAAATGACCTTCATTATCTAAGGCTAAAGGTCCAGGATGGGTCCCTGTGGATTTAAGAAGGATTCTGTCTGGAGTCTTCTATGTGATGCTGTACTTATGATGCAAGTACTGTAACTTTGCTTACTGTATGGTGTGTGGGACACTAATCTTCCTGACATAGCTTTATGCTGTAACAAAGGTTTGTAAGCTCACTGATGAGAAAATATTTTGGGATGTTGATCTGAAGCTAGAGCAGAGCTGTCATGGGACAGAGTAGTGAATTAAATCAACAAGCTATAAATGATAGTATCAGTAAAGTCTTTAATCCCTTGCTTCAATAATATAAGCAAGAGGCTAAAACTAGGATAAGCACCAACTCCCCGTTTCATCAACCCCCACGGAACAGTGTACCAGTCAAGAGTCAGATGGATCAGAATAGATGTTGGAGTCATCTCATTGCCAAGGATGCCCTGAACCAAAGGATCCTGCAGTTTTATGGATCTGGAGGCCTGGGAGGAGGACAAGGGGGAAGGACTAGCGGGAATGGATAACTAGAGTCAGAGTGGAGAAAGTGTCTTTAAGGTTCCCTGGTAAGAAGACCTCCTAGTGGAAGTGCCTAGGCTGGGAATGCAGATATGCATAAGGGCATGGCTGGCCAGGGAGGCCTGAGGCCTTGACTTCAACTCCTTGTAGATGCTGTAATGCATTGTCTCTTTACCAAGTCTGGTGTGGGGAGAGCAGCTTTCTCCTATGAAGCATGCCCAAAAGCCTTTGTAATAGCCTATGATCAGGCCTGAAAAATCACATATAGGCTCTTGGCGAAGAGCCAGACTCCTCATATAAAACATGTAGGAATATATATAAACAAAGCATTAGACATGATAAGTTAATTTAGCAAACATGGTGGATAAGCATATAACCACAGCCAGCAACCCAACTTTCATTTTCCATCCAAACAACAAAACAGAACTACAAACATAAATCTTCATAATTTCTTTCCAATCTACCAGCACCCAGAAATAAGAACCTGGCTCTTGTTGTCCCCTACATATATATTTTTTCAATTGATATAATTCTGACACAAGGGAAGTAGACTTTAAAGAAAAAGCATGGACTTTGATAGCAGCAAAACCTGAGCTTGAATCTGGATATTTGTCTCAGCCACTAAGTTGATGTCTGCTTCCTTAACTCTAAAATTGGTGTAATAATACATATATACTTGCAGAATTATAGTTGGGTTTAAAGTTAATGCTCATCAAGCATTGAAACCTAGCATGAATCCTGTCACATAGTGCCCAGTAGGCCAATGTCAGGGTAAAAGGTAGAATAAGAACTTTCAAAAATTCTCTCCTCCAACAAAACAATGAGAATACTGAAAAATGGTCAGAGTCAACATTTTCAGAATTGTGGAAATTACCCAAAGTCTTGTTGCAATCTGGAAGTACTTATTCAAGAAAAAAACTGACTGAATCTCAGTAGTAACAGTGAAGCAATCAATTTGTCCCATTTCCATCCTCTCTCCCAACTCCTCTGTAGCCTTGAAAACTAACAGCCTGCAATCACAGTGAAAACCAGCAGCTTGGCAACCCTTGGAGGGGGTTGAATGGGATTCTAGTTTGTTGATAGCCCTTTACCCAGAGAATTACTTGGTTTGTCTGGTGGTTCCTTGGAAGACCTAACTCATAAGAAAGCCTTTATTTGATCTGACTTGGATCCTTTTTCCTGATTGCATATGTCAAAAACAACCAGAGGCAATTCTTGAACATGGCAGCAACCTTTGGCAGTGGATACCAGTTGGAGAAAGCAACAAGCTAACCAAAAGTTTAAAAGGAAACACTGAGGAATGATGTATCTTAGGGGTATTTGAAATTCTCTGACGTATTTCTGGGATTTTGAAGGCTGTATGTATGAGTATAGCTGAGTGTGTGACCAGACTGTGTGCGTGTTCGCGAAAGAACTGGGAAAGGCCTAATTGCACATCTATGGCTTACCTTGAGACTCTGTGGAAGCAAGAAATGAAGACTAAAGTGAAGTTGTAAACTTCTTGGGTAAGTGGTGAAGTTATGCCCCAATATACACATAAAGCCCCTTGGTAAAGACTGAAAGATTTATTGGTTGCAGCCATCTAAGGACACATTTGTCCAAACATTAGTTTACCACTAATCTAACTGAGCAGAGACTTTCCTGATGACACATGAGAAAGAATAGAAGTTTTCTAGAATTAATTTAAAAAAATTACTAAGCAAACAAACAACAAAATAACAAACAACAACAATGATCATGGAGGAGGGGCAGAAATCTAATTTCCAGAGTTGTCACATTATATATTTAAATGTCCAGTTTTCAATAAAAAATATTATAAATGCAAGGAAATAAGAAAGCATGACTCATAATAAGACAAAACAGACTTGAAAACATAATTTGTGACTAGAGACCAAAGAGAACATTTTATAATGATGAAATAGTCAATTAATCAAGATATAATAATTATAGACATATGTGCAGCTAACAAGAGGGCCCCAGAATATGTATATATTATTTTTACAAAAGAAGGATAAATAGACAATTCATTAATAGTTGGTGGTTTCAATAGTCCACATTCAACATGGTTAGACAGTTAACCAGAAGTTCCATGAGGAAGCAGAAGACTTAATGCCATAAATCATCACACCTAACTGATATCTACAGAGCACTCCATTCAACAACAGCAGAATATACATTTTTCTCAAGTGCACATGGAACATTCTCCAGATTAGATCATATGTTAAGCCATAAAACAAGACTCAGTAACTTTGAAAGTATAGATCATACAAAGTATGTTCTCTGACTGTGATGTAGTGAAATTAACAATCATGACAGGAGGAAATTTGGGAAATTCACCAAGATGTGGAAATTACACAACATACTCTTGAATAACCAATGGATCAAAGAGGAAATCATGAGGGGAATTAGAAAATACTTTGAGATGAATGAAAATGAAAACATAACATTTCATAACCTATGGGATGCATCTAAATCAGTTCTTACTGGGAATGTTATAGCTATAAATATCTGTGTCAATTAACATAGAAAGATTTCAAATCAGTAGCCTAACCTTCACCTTAAGACAAAGTTAAAGAAGGGCAAAATAAAAGCAAAGCAAAGAGAAGGAACAAAATAACAAAGATTAGAGCAGAAACAAATGAATTAGAGAATAGAGAATAGAAAAACAACAG
The DNA here is from genome assembly GCA_033961575.1 of Aselliscus stoliczkanus. Classification (NCBI taxonomy): domain Eukaryota; kingdom Metazoa; phylum Chordata; class Mammalia; order Chiroptera; family Hipposideridae; genus Aselliscus; species Aselliscus stoliczkanus. The sequence continues at coordinate 124,374,163 of CM066736.1, forward strand.
AACTAAAAGTGGGTTATTTGAAAAGATTGTAAAGTGATAAACCTTTGGCTAGATTGACTGAGAAGAGATGGAAAACTCAACTTATTAAAATCATGAATGAAAATACGGACATTATCATCATCCTTACATAAATAAAGATTATAAGGGGGTGTTATGAACAGTTGTATACCAACAATTTATACAACTTAGATGAAATGGACAAACTGTTGGTAAGACTCCAACTACTGAAACTGACTGAACTGAAATAGGTAATCTAAATATACTTATAACAAGTTAAATTGAACTATTATAGCAATAGAAAAAACTTCCCACAAAGAAAAATCCAGACCAATTTGGCTTCACTTTGAAGTGAATTTTATCAAACATTTAAGGAAGAATTAACACCAAAACTTTACAAACTCTTCCAAAAAAATAGAAGAGGATGGACTACTTTGCAACTCATTCTATAAGACCAGTATTACCCTGATATCAATATTGCATAAAGATATCACAAGAAAACAAAATACAACCAACATCTCTTATGAATAGAGACACAAAAATTCTCAATAAAATACTAGCAAACTGAATCCAGTAGCCTATAAAAAAGAATTACACACCAAGAATAAACGGGATTTATCCTAGGAATCAAGGTTGGTTAATATGTGAAAATCAATCAATGCAATCCACCATATTAATGGAATAAGGGACATAATGCTCAGTAATAGTAGGTGCTGTTATTACTATTTCTCCCAGTTCTCCATCCACTGTCTATCTATACATTTAAATACAGCAGGTGCTTCAGCTCACATGATATATGGTTTAAACACCCACCCCACCCTTTACCCTGCTGAGTACTTGCTTCAGTGTGTGATTGCAAGACGGCAGGATATAGTTGCCTGTTTCAATCTCTACTATCCTGAGGATATTGTGTGTGAAGAAAATTTGAAGATTTTTTCTTTTTTTTAACTGAGCCATCCTGCCACCTGTTGGCAGCTCAACGGCAACTCAGCTCGGGCTGGCCTCGAACCGCTGTTGCTCAGAGCTCAGCTTGCACTCTTGAGCGAGCTCTTAACCAACTGAGCCATTCGGCCGGCCCTGAAGATTTTTTTTTTTGCTTGGGTAAGACTTCTTTCCTTGAGAGGCCAATGGAATTCCTAGATGTCTAAAAATAGTCAATGAAAAGGCATCAATCTTTTTATATTTTTACTCCACAAGTTGGCATGAGGATTTTAGCCTTCATTTGGCCCCCAAGGTTAGATACCACTCTGCCTGAAAATAGATCCAATTGCAAGGTTCCTACGAACAGAGTATGTCGTGGTGTGTTCATAGCACAGTTTAGAGACAGACTTAGTATCTTAACCTCCTCTGGGGATCTGAGCCTGGGAAGACGTGTCTGCAGGGATATGCAGCCTAAATGAAACCCCGTGTTGTTGTTCACACAGCATGTAGAGTCCTTCATGTCCCAGTCATGATACCCAAGGGCTTTTAAGAGGAGTGCTTTTTCTCATAATTTTCTAGACCAGGAAGGTAGGCTGTTAATATATAAGTTTAAATGCAGGGAAAAGAACCAGTCAGGTGAAGATGTGTTGTTCATAGTGGAATTCTCCCAAATATCTGTTTCTAAGGTGAAATCTTTAAAACACAGAGATAATTAATTCCTGGGAGGGCCAAGCCTTAGATAGAAAGATACTTTAATGTGCTCAGTAATGCTCAAGAAAAAGCTATTTTCTCATTGTAAGAGCAGACTGAGAGAGCATGATTAAGTGATAGAAATTGTTTGTTTCCTGTTCTGTAAGAATAGAGAAGATCCGAAGATTCTCTTAGTACCTGAGGACTCTGGGTTTCAACTTCAACAACTCATTTTCTTGTCCTTCGAAGTGAATCTCAAGGTATTGGAGCTTTGAAAGTGCTGGGTGAATCCATTTGAATAAATTTGTGCCATCTTCACATTGTCCGCTTCCTAGAATATTGTTCAGTCAGTAGGGGCCTGAAAAGTAACCTTACAAAACATGACATTTGAACAGCTACTTATAATGATTATTTCTGATTTCTGAAACATTGGGCATTTTCCTTAGTTACTGAGGCAACCATAGTAAGTTAATCAGAATGGCTGATTTTTCATCCAGTTCCTCACATTTCCGTTTTCTACTGAGGGGTTTATAATGAAAACCATTGAAGCATTACTTTCTGATATTTGATGGGGGATCACTTTGAGATGTTTTAGGATATTTTGCAGAAATATTTGTTCCCCTCACTGTATGTGAAGATATCTGTATTATCAGGAATAGGTTTACATTTTATGGATCCCTGAGTTGATTTCCAGGATTTGAGTGTGGAAATGGTGCAGGAGTGTAGGCGATTGGAGCTGAATGGGCCACTGAAGGTTTTCTCCAGGAGTGGACATGTGTGATTGTTTGGATAGTTAGAGATTGGCTTATGCACAGTCAATCATTTCCTTGCAACAGTACTCTGACTTTGATACTTTACAGGGATGAAAGAGGGGGGAAAATCCCACCTTGTACTGAAAGAAGATAGAAGCCAATGAGAATAAGGCAAATTCAAGGTGAAGCTGAGACAGGGTGTGTGACATCCTGTGGCAAAGATAGGCTAGCATGGGACAGAGGAGGACAGCATTTGGATTCTATTTCTCGAAGGAAATCTTCAGTCCTAAAACAGAGATGCATACGAAGAACACATTATAGTATAGGATCTGTGAGGAAAGAATGCACCTTCTGCTGTGTTTGAGAAGCTGGATCAAACTCCAGGCTCAGGGACACTTTTTATTCTGACTGTATTCAAACTCCCTTGGATTTTGGTGCAACCAAGTAAGACATTTCTGCTATGATGGATTGTCGTCCCACCAATATGACTGAATCTCTGCATCCCTGAATTTAGCCCTTTTTCTCAGAGTCAAACAGATATTGCTAAAAATAAGAGATAAAAGTTAATTCTCTTTGTCACCTTAGGGTGATTTTTCCCTGTATACACTTGTCTTAAGGCATCTTAAGGGAGGCAAGATGTGGTGGAAAAAAAATTACTATGTTGGGCATTAGAAGACGTGTGTTCTTATTGTGGTTTAATACTAATCAATTAGCTGTGTCTCCTTGGACTTTACTTCTCTGGTCCTCAGTTTCCTTATCTTTAAAAAGCACATTGGTTGATAAAATGCAAGTTCCGTAGCATTTCTAATGTACAACAATTCTAGGGTCTTGTCCAGTGGACCCTCAACTCATTAACATCTGACTCTGCATTTCACAGGGAAGCAAAAGCACTGCCATGGATTTCATATGGTCACAGGTAGTGGCATTGAGTACCAACCCACTGATCCTAACTCTGACATTGCTGATTCCTAGAAGTGAACTGGATGTATACTGGAGAGGTACTAAGTGTGAAAGAGCTAGAGACAGACATCCTGGATTTGAATATGGGTTTCTTTCCCATCCCCCTCCCTCCGTCCCTCACTCTTTCCCTCTCTCCTATCATTATGACTTTGAGCAAGTCATTTATCTCCTCCAATCACAGTTTCCTGTTGTTTAAAATATAGATAATAGTGTACCCATTTTAAAGCATTGTTGTGAGGATTAAGTGATATAATGCATGTAAAGTACCTAGTATTGTGCCTAGCACATGGCAAACACTCAACAAAAATTAACTAGCATTACAGGAACTACATGATGTGAAAATAAATCTCTGCATACTATTAACAAGGGGTGAAAGCAGAGTTATAATAAAAGTTTCCATTTTAAAATGTTTGAACATGTGAAATTTAAACAAGTAACAAAGGTTTCTCTGCTTAGAAGACATGTACATGCTTAGATTCTTGTTTCAATTGTGGTCTGGGGGCCCTTTTATTAAAGGTCAGGGTCATCCTGCTAGATCAACACTTTTCTCCATTTCTCATTTAAGCACATATAGGTATTAGCAGATTTGAGTAGTAATAGGCATACTATTTTTCTTTGAAGTAGGACAGAAAAAGAACTGATCTGTGCTTGTGTCTGTCAGTTAACAGAGGATGTCAAAGACATTAATTCTCACAGAAGATCAAGCTGTCTCTGGGTGGTGTGGGACAAAAGGAGGCACATGAAAATTGTAGAAGAGAAGTATTTTGAAAATATATTCCAGTTACTTCAAGATTTGCAAGAAATTGAAGTAATAAGTATGAAATAGTGATGATGAATGAGTCAAGTTTGTGACTTTCTGTCTGATTTTGATCACAAAATCTGACCTTTCACACAGACCGTCAGGAAGTTATACAAACATATTAGTACTCAGTTGTTGGTTCTCCCAAGGGCCACCTTCTCTAGAGAAGAGGTGGCAATTAGAAGTGCACTTTCTTCTCAAGGGTTCTTGTGCCTGGAAGGATTCTCTGGCACAATGAGCTATCCAGAAGGGAGTCCCCTGTGCTCGGGTTTGGAATGCTAAGACTGGCTTCTTGGTGAAGCATTTGTGGAATCATCTGGAAGAGGTTTCCTTTCCATGTACCTCATGGTGTACCTTGCCCTCGTGTAACAGGGACAATTCTTACCCTTTACTGTCCTTGTGCTTTAGGAATACATTAAGATGCAGGGAATAAGGGAATCTGAGGTCCAGGAAAAAATGAAAATCAATAATGGCAAAACTTTGTTTGAAATACTATCTTAAAGTTTAACTGACTCATATGTGTATTCCTCATCAAGTGAATGGAAATAGACTTTGCCTTAAACTTAACTGGTTGATTGTGCAGACTTGACTTACTATCAGTATCAATGATGTAAATTCCTTTTTCCTTCCTTTTTTTTTTTTTAAAGGTAAAGCATTTCTTCCTGGAGCTTTTATCACCTACATCACACAGATGGAGAATAAAAGGAATGTGACTGAATTCATTTTAGTAGGTCTTACACAGAGCCCCCAAATGCAGAAAGTGGTGTTTCTCGTATTTTTGGTTATGTACGGGGTAACACTCTTGGGCAACCTGCTCATTGTGGTTACTGTCATCACCAGCCGGGTTCTAAACACCCCCATGTACTTCTTCCTGACCCACCTTTCCCTGGTAGACATAATTTATTCTTCTTCTTCATCTCCTAAGCTGATTGTGGACTCTCTTCACCAGAAAAAAATTATCTCCTTCAATGGATGTATGGCTCAAGTGTATGCGGAACACATTTTTGGTGCTACTGAGATTATCCTGCTGACAGTGATGGCCTATGACCGCTATGTGGCCATCTGCAAACCCCTTCACTACACGACCATCATGAGCAACAGGCTGTGCATTGTCCTGCTGGGAGTGGCCTGGGCTGGAGGATTTCTCCATGCAACCATTCAGATCCTCTTCACAGTCTGGCTGCCCTTCTGTGGCCCCAATGTCATAGATCATTTCATGTGTGACTTGTACCCTTTGTTGAAACTCGTCTGCATGGACACTCATACCCTTGGTCTCTTTGTTGCTGCCAACAGTGGGTTCATCTGCTTGTTAACCTTCCTCCTCTTGGTGGTCTCCTATGTGGCCATCTTGCGCTCCCTAAGGACTTACAGCCGGGAGGGGAGGCACAAAGCCCTGTCTACCTGTGTGTCTCACATCACTGTGGTCGTATTGGTCTTTGTGCCCTGCATATTTGTGTATCTGCGCCCAGTCACCACGCTGCCCATTGATAAAGCTGTAGCTGTGTTTTATACTATGATGGCCCCTATGTTAAATCCCTTAATCTACACCCTCAGAAATGCTGATGTAAAAAATGCCATGAAGAAACTGTGGAGGAGAAATGTGACTTCCAATAATGATTAACCAGAATCATTGAGCATTACTGATAGAGTAATGGAGGTAATCTAGTGTACCCCTATATCTATATCTAGCCTCTTGATCTATAGATGAAGACATTGGCGCTGCAAAGGGTTGGATAATACTTGTAGATAGCCATTTGAGCACAGAGCTAAAGCTGGGACTGGAATCCAGACTGACTCTCTCCCATCCCAACTTTTGTCATCATAATTTACTGCTTCTCAATAAATACATATTTATCTATTACCTGGAAATCTGAAATATTTTTAGAAACTACAAGTTATGTATCTAGAATGTTGGACTGTATTAAAATAATGTTATTATGTAACATTGAGATGTTGGTCATACTGGGAGTCCAATCTTTTGGAGAAGGTGTAGTTGTTGCCCATTGGATGGTGAAGTTGAGTTGGTTGCTTTGGGCCAGAGCTACTTCATGGTAGCTGAGCAGAGACTGGCATGCAAGAAAGGGACTGGGCAGCTGGGAGCTTCCCAATGGGGGTGCTGGTGGGCTGAAGCTGGTGAACAGGGAACTCTGGCCTGGACCGATGAGCAGAGAACATCCCTCCAGGGTGCAGGTGGACCAAAGCTCTCATTATTCATTGGCCACTGGTAGGTTCTGGTATAGTGGTGCTGTGAGCTGTTAGCAGCCCAGGCATACTGCAGCAGGGGACCTGGGTGCACTGGCCTGGTGAAGGGGACTGGAGTTGGACACAGCAGAGCCCACCAAACTCTGCATCCTAACTGGTACCATCAGAGTTTAGGCCTCCATCCTCTCACACCCAAATCATTACAGTAATCTCCCAAGAGCTTTCCTGTTGTCAGTCTTTTCCCTTTCAATCCATTTCCCATACTGTAAGTAGAGTTATTTCCATAATGGCTGTGCCAATTAATGTTCCTACCAACAGTGCACAAGGATTCCCTTTTTTTCCACACTTTCACCAACACTTGTTATCATTTACCTTTCTAATAACTATCATTAGAAATATGGGGTGATGTCTCATTTTGGTTTTGACTTGCATTTCCTTGATGATTAGTGATGTTGAACATTTTTTCATATATCTGCTGGCCATTTGTATGTTTTGTTTTAAGAAAGGTCTTTTCTGGTCCTTTGCCTGTTTTTTAATCAGGCTACTAAGTTGTATAAGTTACTTGCATATTTTAGATACTAACCCCTTATCAGATACATGGTTTGTAAATATTTTCTCACATTTCTGGGTTTTCTTTTCACTTTGATTTTTTCCTTTGCAGTGCAGAAGGTTTTCAATATGTTGCAGTGTCACTTGTCTTTGTTTTTAATGTCATGTCTAAAAAAATCATTGCCCATACCAATGTCAAGAAGTTTTTTCCTGTTTTTTTTTTTTTTTCCAAGGAGTTTTGGTTTTAGGTCTTATGTTAAAGTCTTTAATAATTCTGAGTTGATTTTTCTATATGGTGTGAGATATGGGTGCAGTTTTATTCTTCTTGCTCTAGATAGCTTTGGGTATTCAAATTGTTTCGTGTTCCATTTTGAATTTTTATGCAAAAGCTATTTTCACTTTTCTCAGAGGATTATTGAAGTAGCCAGAAACCTTAGAAGGCTCCAGATTACAATTATTTCTGTCAGTTACAGGCTGGTGAGTATGAAATACTAGGCAGCATTAAAAATGTGGAGAGATATAAAAAAACGTAAGAGGAGACTTCCAACTGTTCCACCTCATTGTCGCTTGGATTTAATTGTTAGCTGTTTTCTTTTGAGTCATTCTAGGAGGCATGTTGTGGTAAATAATTGTGGGTTTTTTTTTTTTTTAAAGATTTTATTGGGGAATTGGGGAAGGGGAACAGTGTTGGGGAATCGGGGAAGGGGAACAGACAAGTTGCTGTCCTTTTGTTCTTCAGTCTAGTTGTGGAGGACGTTGCTTCACTGGCCCATGTTGATATCGTCATTGCGCTCTTCCCGGATGAGGCAGATAGGTCGCCAGCCTCTGGATGGCCACTCACTGCAGCTATTGGCAGCTCACTCTGGCTGCCGGCTGCTCACGCTGGCTGCTGGCCACTCACTGTAGCCTATGGCAGCCACTGCAGCAGGGGCTGCAGCCTACACCGTCGCTGGGGCTCGCACAGTCCAGTTCCAGGTGGAGCTGTTGTTAGCTGTAGAGGGCAGTGTCACTGGCCCTCATATGTGGGATCCCAACTGGGGCCGCTGACATCCCAAGCCAGCTCTTAACCAATGCGCCACTTGGCCGGCCCAAATAATTGTGGTTTTAATTTTGACTTCCCCAATGCTAATGATGTTGAGCATTTTGTTTTCAGTATTTTTATTGACTATTTGTATATCTTCTTATGTGACATTTCTGTTCATGTTCTTAGCACATTTAAAAAAAAAATTAAACATTATCATCTATCTATCTATCTATCTATCTATCTATCTTTGTTTGGCTTTGATATCAGGGTAATAATGGCTTCATAGAATGAGTTAGAAAGTATTCCATCCTCTTCTAGTTTCCTTTTTTTTCTTCTTTTAAATGTTTTAGAAAGATTGGTATTATTTCTTCTTTAAATGTCTAGAAACTCTAATAATTTCTTCCTTCTGCTTGCTTTTTAATATTCTCTTCCATTCTTATTCACTAAGGTGAGATCTTTTTCTTTTACAAGGTAGGCATTTACAGATATAAATTTCTCTTTGAGCCATGTTTTCTTGCATCTCCTTAGTTTTGGTATGTTGTATTTTTTAAAAATTAAAAGAATTTTTTCAATTATAGTTGACATTCAGTATTATATTAGTTTCAGGTGTGTAGCGAAGTGGTTACACATTTATATAATGTATGAAGTCATCTTCCCCATAAGTGTAGTACCCACTGGGCACTATACAAATTATATAATGCCAATGACTGTATTTCCTATGCTGTACTTTACATCCTTGTTACTATTTTGTATTGACACATTTGTACTTAATCCTTTCCCTTTTTTTACCCATCTCCCTACCCGCCGCACCCTGAGACCATTAGTTTGTTTTCTGCATCTATGAGTTTTTTACTGTTTTGTTTATTTTGTTTTTTAGATTCCCCAGAAAAGTGAAATTACATGGTATTTGTCTTTCTATGTCTAACACACTTCACTTAGCATAATGCCCTTTAGGTCCATCCATGTCGACACAAGTGGTAAAATGCCATTTTTCTTTATGGCCGAGTAATATTCCCTGTTTGGTTTCAATTCTTTTAAATTTCTTGACCTGTATTTTGTGACCTAACGTGTAGCCTGTCCTGAAGCATTTTTCCTGTTCACTTCAGAAGAACATGTATTCCAGTGTGTTTGGGTTCTACATGTTCCTGTTAGGTCTAGTGAATTTATAGTGTTGTTTAAATCCTCTGTTCCCTTATTGATCTTATTTCTAATTGTTCTATACATTATTGAAATGGGATATTAAGGGCTCGCCGAGTGGCTCAGTGGGTTAAGATCTCGCTCAAGAGTGCGAGCTGAGCTCTGAGCAACAGCAGTTCGATGTCCAGCCTGAGCTGAGCTGCTGCTGAGCTGCCAACAGGTGGCAGGATGGCTCAGCTAAAAAAACAAACAAAAAAACACAAAATGGGATATTGAGGTCTATAACTCTTATTGTAGATCTGTCTATTGCCCCACATTTTGTCAATGTTTGCATATGTGTTATAATGGTATCGCCCCTATGGGCTGATGGTGTCATTAGAGTTTCTTGCTTTTCCTCTTGTAATCATGTTTGTCTTAAAGTCTTTTTTTGTGTGATAATAATGTAGCCCCTGCATCTCCCTCATTACTGTTTGCATGTAGTCTTTTCAGTCATATAGGAAACAAAAATTACAAACCAGAAATACCAACGTCAGCTGTGATTGGCCACCAGGAGTGTTGCCTGAGCTGGAAGCATGTACTCCCGGGTACAGCCATGGCTGGCTTCAGCCTTGGAGGCCTGCAGAGCAAGCAGCTCTGGGAGAGAGGGTGACATATGAGTTGTTCTGTGATGGGAAAGGATTCACAGAGAATGTCTGACACAGTCGATTTCTTTAGTCACTTGAAAACCGATTTTCAAAGTCATAATGGAATGGTTGAGAGCCTGTTTTATTGTTGGTTTTTTTTTGTTGTTGTTAGTACAGATATCACTGTTGTTTATTAATTTTATTTTTAATTTTTTTTTTTTTACTGTGTGTCAGTTATTTAATTGTCAAAATAATGACCTGTATTATTAGTCGCACTTTGAAGATGGGGAAAACTTAGGTTGAGAAAGTTTAAGTAACTTGTTTTAAGGCAAGAAAACATTCACAGCACAACTTATATTAGACAGTGGGTCTGTGTTTATCCAGTGTCTGTGTGCTTTAAGCTGTTTCTGTTCATTTTGGTGAGTCAGTTAAATTGGACTTTTGAGTTGTTTGAGGTGTTTAAACTTGTCTGCTTAAGTAATTTCCAGCTGATGATAGTGGCAATGACAGCGTGTAGTGCACTTGAAGATACTTTTGGAAAAGTCCAATTGATCGGATGTAGCTCAGAACAGGACGGAATCACACATGCACCTGGTAGGCTCACACAGGTGCCTTGTTCACTGTTCACCAAATGGTATGGTCCAGCTCCATCCCTGAACTTGTTAACCTTCTCAAGCCTTCTCTTACTTATCTCATCTAAGCCTTGGATAGTTGTTTTGTTTGTTTTCAATTTCCACATCACTTCCTTAAGAATACTTTCCCTGAGCATTCCACCTACACTCCCATTTAAGCCATGTTTCCATTATACAGACATAGAGCGTTGGGTCCTTTTTTTAAACTGCTCACCATGTTTACTTTTTGAAATAGTTGAGTGCTTGTATCCTGTGGACAGGGATACCATCTGGGCTGTGGAGGCAGATTTGTATTTTAATTTCATCCCTGCCACACTACTCCCTTCTGATCCTGGGCAAATTACTTAAATTCATAGTGCCTCAGTTTCTTCATTTGTAAAAAGGGAATAATAGTATCCATCACAAAGGGTTCTTCACATGATATGTTTAATACCTGGCCTGGCGTACAGCACTCAATAGTTCATCACTGTCATTGCTATTATAGAGCAACACTGCATGGTGCATTTCAGATGTTCATTGAACATTCATTAGGAAAAAAAAAGAAATGAAGAATCCAGGTTCTGACTGTAGCGTGATGATCATTCCAGTTCTATGGATGAATTCTAACCCTTGTCAAAATGTCATTCTGTGAGTCATTTGGCTGCCATATTGGCAAAGACTCCTCAAGTTAATTACTCTTCCCTTGAGGAAATGGCAGAGAGGTAAGTTACCCACATGAATAAAACTCATGTTTCTCTGTTGTGAGAATTAAAGGCATTGAGAAGGTGAGACTGAGAATTTCTTTGCAGAGTGAACAACAAAGGGGAAAGTCTCTTCCTGGCTCTCTCTGTGGCTAGACAAGGGGTCCTAGAGAAATGGAGGAAGGAGACAGGGGGAGTCTCATGGACCAACCTCGTGTCTCTGCTCTGAAAATAGGTTGGGAGAATTGGCTTCAAGAGGTTCCTCATCCAAGAAACCTTTAATCAACTGTGGAGATTTTGGTAACTGGGTTTGCTTTCTTAGCTTTAAAAATGCCGGCTGTGTTCTTGGGGTCTGTATCAAGGCTATCAGGCCAAATTCTATATAAAAAATTTAAAAACATAGATTTCTGGGGGTCCCATAAAATAGAAATGTGCTAGACCTGATGAAATGCTCCCCCCCTTTCCAAAATCCAGATTTCTTTTAAATACAAAGTACATGTGTCTGCTATCTAGGGTAGTTTATTATAAGGAGAAGTCGGGCCAGAGTGAGAAGTCCTAGACACAGAGGATGTGGCAAACATTGGTATGTAGGAGAAGCACAGCTTTCTTCTTTTTGATTTTACTTCAGCATTTTCTTTTCTGGAAATACTTTGAGTTTTTTGTTTTTCACAGTAAATTAAGATGACCATGATCTGATTGCACACACCTTGGACTGAAGAAAATTTTGATGGATTTTAAGTATTATTGAGTCTGCAAAGATCCAACTCATAACAAGTCAGTAGTTTATAACCCTCCATATTGAGTTGGGCAAAAATAACTCTTTTGGACCGTATTGTATGTAAGAATAACCTATGATTTATTTATTAGTCAGTACAGGGTTTTTGTTTGTTTGTTTGTTTGTTTTTGCTATTGATCCTAAGGACCATAATCAACATGTGAGTTTGATAGAAAGTTTGGATTTCAAGTGCAAACTTGTTGGAAATATTATAATACACCTCCTCAAAAAATGTCTTTCTTAGATGACTCTGTAGTGTGTCCATTTTTCTCCTCTTTTTTCTCTTCCTTGTTTTTCTCTTTTCCTTTCTTTGTTTTACCGTTTCTCCTCACCCTCTCTCCCCCATTCTTGCCTCTCCTTCCCCTCCTCTTTCTTTCTCTCTCTACATTTTCTTTCTCATACTTACCAAATATTTTATAATATCTAAGATTAGCCAGCACCGTGGATATAAAAATGGATACATCTTAAAACTAGTAAGGTGCACCATTCTGCAAAGCATTTATTTAAATAATGAACTAGGTCTAAATTAAGTTTCCTGTTTCCTGGACGACAACACACTCATTCATAGTGTCAAATTTGAAAGTACTAAATTTTTAATATATTAGAATACTCTTATCTTTAGGAAATGAATCAGTGAAATGAATAAACAACAAATCACACTAAACAAACAAACTAAACAATAATTCAATCTTTGTTAAATACTTTTTAAACAGCTTGCTTAAAATATTTTTTAATCTCACCTTTTTTTGTGTGTGACATTACCCTTATTTCCCTTGCTCTGCTTTTCTCCTCACTTGGTTAGCATATGTTTTTAGAATCTGTCTTTTGGAGATATTCAGAGGAAATTTTGAAAGTTTTCTTTAGTGATACTCACATGAAAACAGTAAATCCTATAACAACAACAACAACAACAACAAGTTTAAAATGATTTATTCTAACAGCAATCCTAAATATAGACATATTTATCCCTCCTTTAATGGATGAAAAATTGAAGCACAGAGAGATAAAATAAGTTCAAATTATATACAGTTAATAAGAGGTAGATCCCAGACTCCCAATCTAATTTTTTGGATTTTTTTTATTAGTTACAGGTGTAACAAAACAACATAATGATTGGACATTTGCAATCCTCACAAAGTGATTACCCCACCAAGTCTACTACCGATCTGACACTGTGTATAGCTATTACAGTACCATTGACTATATTCCCCATGCTGTACTTTATATCCCATGACTATATGTATGTTTAATTATAGTTGCTGTTTAGTGTTAATTTCAGGTGTACAGAGCAGTGGTTAGGCATTTATATAATTTATGGAGCAATCTGTCTGATAAGTCCAATACCCATCAGACACCTTCCATAGCCTTACAACATTATCGACCACGAGTATATTCCCTGTACCATATCTCACATCCCCGTGCTAAGGGTTTGGATTTTAAGTCTATTTCTCTTTCGTTGCACTTTAATGTATTTCTTCTTTCCCCTTTCTTTTTTTTTTACTCTCCCATGTTCTTTCTCTTTTGCTTCATTTTTTCTTCTATTTCCCTCAGTAAGTGCTTAATGAGTGATTACATGTTGGTCAGCATCAGAGATACAAAAACTAATAAGATGGCATTTATAGTAAGGCCAGTTTTTGCCTTCAAGGACCCAAAGTGTTGACTACAGAGAGAGAGGAGTGTGAGACAACGTGGCAAGTGCTCTAATGGATGCCAGAGTCTGGAAGGAGGTAGCAACATCATTTTTCAGAAAGTAGAGAAGCTTCCAGACCAGCAAATTAGGGAAGAGGATGGCTCACAAAAGAATCTTTGTATGTCTTTGAGTCTTTTTGTGTGACTTAAATTAGTAGAACCAATTGTGTTTTTCATTGGTAAATATGTCCCGCCATTTTGGGAGTTAAATACATGAATCATTGTGTGTTTGTGAATCTGTGGTCACATATATGGCCACAACACGGACTGGCTATTAATATTTGATGCATAATGTTTTTCCTTCTGATTTTAAAAGTTTTATGTTTTGTTTTTGTTGTAGAAAATTAAAAGGAATCAGGAAATTAAAAAGAACAAAATAAGTAACACCTTATTGTCACTGTAAGAATAAAAGAAACAAAGTAGTTGATATGGTTTTGTATTTGTTTTGCCTCGTGCAACTGAACAAACAAAGCTCTCCATGGATTTATTTATTTATTTATTAAAAATATTTTATTGTGGAGTTGGGGGAGGGGAACAGCGTTGGGAAACTGGGGAAGGGGAACATACAAGTTGCTGTCCTTTTGTTCTTCAGTGTAGTTGTGGAGGACGTCGCTTCATTGGCCCATGTTGGTATTATCATTGCACACTTCCCGGGTGAGGCAGATCAGTTGCCGGCCTCTGAATGGCTGCTCATAGCGCCTCTTGGCCGCTCACCCCAGCTGCTGGCCTCTCATGCTGGCTGCCAGCCACTCACTGTAGCTTATGGTAGCCCACTGCAGCAGGGGCTGCAGCCTACACCATCCCAGCAACTCATGGCAGAACAGCTCCAGGTCGAGCTGTTGTTTACCATTCTAGCTGTAGAGGGCAGTGTCACTGGCCCTCATATGTGGGATCCGAACCGGGGCCGCTGGCATCCCAAGCCAGCTCTTAACCAACGCACCACTCGGCTGGCCCGATATATTTATTAATTACATGAAAGTGTCACTGATGAGGATGAGAGTGACTTGCTTTTTAGGAAAGTCACCATTTCTCTCAGCTGAATTGATGGAGAGGATGAATAAAGTGACGGAATTCATTCTCCTGGGCCTGACCCAAAATACGGAGCTTCCGAAGTTTTCATTTCTTCTGCTTTTAAGCCTTTGTGGTCACCTTGGCAGGCAACTTGCTCATTATGATCACTGTCAGCACCAGCAGGACCCTGCATCCTCCGTGTACTTCTTTCTGTCTCAGTTATCCCTAATAGATGGCTGTTTTTCTTCCCCCATAACCTCTAAAATGCTAGCTGACACTCTGACTGTGAGAAGAATCATCTCATTTAGGGGGTGTATGACTCAAGTCTTCATTGAGCATCTTTTTGGTGCTGCCGAGATTATCCTGCTGATGGTGATGGCCTATGACCGTTATGCGGCCATCTGCAAATCCCTTCACTACACGATCATCATGAGCCAACAGGTGTGTGTCCTCCTTGTGAGAGTGGCCTGAGCTGGAGGATTTCTCCATGCAACTGTTCAGATCGTCTTCATAGTCTGGCTGCCCTTCTGTGGCCCCAATGTCATAGATCATTTCATGTGTGACTTGTACCCTTTGTTGCAACTCGTCTGCATGGACATTTATACCCTTGGTCTCTTTGTTGCTGCCAACAGTGGGTTCATCTGCTTGTTGACCTTCCTCCTCTTGGTGGTCTCCTATGTGGCCATCTTGCGCTCCCTAAGGACCTACAGCCGGGAGGGGAGGCGCAAAGCCTTGTCTACCTGTGTGTCTCACATCACTGTGGTCGTCTTGTTGTTTGTGCCCTGCATATTTGTGTATCTATGTCCAGTGACCAGCTTTTCCATCGATAAAGCTGTGGCTGTGTTTTATACCATGATAACTCCCATGTTAAATCCTTTAATCTACACCCTCAGAAATGCAGAGGTGAAAAATGGTGTGAAGAAGCTGTGGATCAAAAGGTGACTTCAATGGAGGAATCATCACAACAGCAAAAAATGACTTTGTCTTTTAAGTGGTGAAGAGAAAATAATATAATATCTATGATTTAGTATCAACTGAACACTATATATAAATGTATAGTGATGAAAATTTATCAGTAAAAATATCCCATTAGATTTATTTATTGCCCATTTTGTTGGGAAACTTTGGTGTCCTTTCCGAATCAGTTGAAATTCTTGTTAAAATGCACAACCCCAGGATAGAGCTCTGAAGATTCTAATTCAGTAGGACTGCTGGTCGATCAGCATATCTGCATTTCAAACAAATTATCTGGAGGTTTCTAAACTGGTGATCTGTATGTGCACATTAAGCAATAGTTCTGTAGATTGTGTTGTATCATCAGCCTATTAACGGATCACCTTATCAAGGTACTTTCTGGGAAATGTCTTTCATAGCAGATGCTATGAGAATCATGAAACTCTCAGTTCTTCATAAATCATACAATGAAAGCTCACTACCTTCGCAATTGCAAAACAAAAAATATTCTGCGAAAATAGAAATGTTTTTGGTATTTATTCTCCATCTTCTCTTTTTATAGTTTTTAATCTTTTGCTACATCTGTTCTGATTCTTTTTATCTCTGTGCTTCCTAAGGGAAAGCCTGCCATTCATTCTTACTGAATTATTTGAACTAAAATTTATTGTTGTTGTAATTTTAACTAGCCATTCATATTGAGAACATGGTTGTCAAAAATTTGCTGTATGATGGAGATTTTGTGTATCATTTTATATGCACATTTTGGAGGAATGTGTGGTAGTGTGATGGTTAAGAAAATCTTCTCTGAATAACATAGTTCTAGACCAAAACTTGGTTTTGCCACATTGAGTATGTATTTCGTAATCCACAACCTCTTTAAGTTTGAGTCAAAAACAAATGATAGAGATGTTAATTAATTAAATAATTCTTGTAAATTTGTTATTACCAATAAATGCTCAATAACAGTTATCTATTATGAACTTTTTTGTTTATTATTACTGTTTATTATTACAGCCTCTGTAACTATTTAGAACCACTCATGAATCTAACATTTTTTAAGCATTAGAAGGAATAATGCATGATTTCTCTGTAACTGTTGTGAGTAATAATATTCTGAGCTGCCTGGCCTTGTAGAATATCTTACAGGCTGGAGTCCTTCCCAATATCCTCGGCCACTTACTGTATCACTCTCTCCTGGTTTTCTTGTTTCTATTGGCCTCTTGCCTCCTAGGCCTTGGGGCTGATCCATTTATGGGTATGATTTTCGCCTGAAAAGCCCTGATTAAAGAACTGAATGGTCATTTTTCTATGAACCTGAGGTCAACACAGCAGGCAACCAAAATATGAATAAAATTAAATGAGATATTTATTTAGAGGTGGTGTATGTTACAGTGGTAAGGGCAGATTCTGGTGTTAGATTTCCTGGGTTTGAACATGACACTGGAAGGGTCATTTCTATCCCTTATTTTCTTTATCTATAAAAATGGTAATAATAATTTCTGTCTCATAAAGTTTTGGGGCCAGTTAAGTGAGTTTATATATGTTAAGTGGTTATGAAAGTTCTAGGCACATTATAAAAGTGTGTTTAAAGGAAAAGAAATATTGACTAGTTCTGACCAATATTGGCATATATTTCTTCTGGAACTAGCAAGAATCATTGAACAATCATTGATCTTCACTAATCATTCTGTTTGAATGAGGACTTCTATGGATCTTGTCTTGGTTCCTATTTCCTTAGTTGTAAAAGGTACCTGCTTCTATGCCCAATCCTACGTCAGATAAGTTTTCCCTTGAACTTCGGACAAGGACTTTATTCACTTCTAGAGTTATTATTCAGCCTCTGTTAGCAGCAAAGTTTTGGGTGATGTGGAAGGATTTCAGTTATGGCATCAATCGAATTCTGTCTCATTAGTTTGTGTAACATTTTATGTATTTCACACTCTTAATTGTGTCTCATTAGTTTATGTAACATTGCATGTATTTCACACTCTTAGGATTTTACTGCAATCTCAGTTGATATGTAGAAAGATATAGTAGTACATGTTTCATAAGGTTATTTTTTAGTGTAAATGAGACAGTGTAATGTAAAGTATCCAGAACAGTGCTTGTCACTCAGTGGGCACTTAGTAAATGTCGCCTGTCTCTGTTGCTTTCCTCATTTCTTCATCAGTGTCCCATTTGTTTATGACTTTAAAAATACTCTATGATTTATACTTAGTATTCAGTTCTATGTAGATACTGTATTAGGAGGTCATGAGGAACTTTCAGGATTCTGAGTATAGACCCCTCCAAATTAATGCAAGATGGATGAGATTCACCTCTAATTCACCTTAAAAGTGTGAATGTCTCTAAAGTTAAACTCAGGTTAAAGAAGACCTCAAAATTTAATCAACTTTTTATGAGAAATAAGATGTGTAGTCCCATAATTAGTAATTGTACTAAAAGCTATTCTTATTTACTCCAATTTGGCTGGTGCTACAAAAACAAGTTATTATTTAATCCACATGAAACCCTGATGAAATAGATACTATTATTCTTGTTTTCCAGAAGAATTCATGAAAGCATGGGAAATTGAAGTAGTTTACTGTAGGTCACAGAACTAGAAAATGCCTGATGTGGGATTTGAACCCATGTAGTCTGGCTTGGTAACTTGCACTCTTAAACACAGTGGTATATATCATAAAAATGACACATACCACGTAATCCTTTCCTAGTGAAGAGAGATAGGCAATAATATATATAGAAATAATCTGAAAAAACAAGGAAAACAAGTGGAAAAACATAATTAAAATCTTTTGTTTTCCTTATGGGAAACCACATTATCTCCTCATTTGGATCAACTTTGGTGTTAAATTTTCATGAAGATGATTGATTAATCTTCCCAGATCATTTAGAATATCTGATATTTCTGCTCCCATTTTTCAACCTCCTGTCCTCTTTTTTGCTTATAGTGTTTCGTAGCCTTCTATAGAGATCCAGGCCCTGCCTTATATATATAAATTTAGGATAACCCATAATACATGAACTTTAAACATGCAATACAGAATTTGACACCAGAGATTTAGGGTGATATCATTGTTAAGAAAGATGCTGACAATATATGCTGTTTTACCTCTCTTATTAATGAAATAAAAAGAGGCCAGTTAATATTGTTTTATTTGACAGAGATTTCATTTATAAAATTCTCTGTATGAATCAAGCTTAAAACAAAATATCATTTGCCCCAAAGATGCAAGGAAGCCTGTTGTTGTGATTATGTCTCTCCATTTAGTCTGAATTCATAAGGGGCTAATGCAGTGGACCCTTTTCAAGGATAAATCACAATGTATGAAAACATTATCCTGAATTTGATCACTGTTATTATTACATAGACGTTTTTATATCTTCTTAAAGTCTTCTCAAACATGATTCTACTTACTAAATAATATCAAACGTTTGATTTTATGAGAATTTATATACAGTAAAACCTTGGATTATGAGTAACTTGGTTTGCAAGTGTTCCTAAAGACCAGCAAACCTTTCTGATACATTTTAACTTGGTAAATGAGTGATGTCTTGCAATATGAGTAGTTTGTTTCTGGAATGAGTTATGCTTGCAAACCAAGGTATTACTGTAATTAATTTTTCTACTTTTGGATATTTGCTACAGATTGAAGATTTGTTTGTGCCCTCCACTTCATGACTTAAATCCTTTATAATGTGGTGATATTTGGAGGTGGGGCCCTTGGGAGGTAATGAGGGTGGAGCTCTCATGGATGGGATCAGAGTCCTTATCAAAGACACCAGAGAGCTCACTTGCCCCTTCTGCTATGTTAGGACACAGTGAAAAGATGGCTGTCTGTGAACTAGGAAGCACGCCTTCATGAAACTGAATGTGCCAGCTCCTTGATCTTGGTCTTCCCAGCTTGTGGAACTGGGAGAGATAAATGTTTGTTGTCTACCACCCAGTCTATGGTATTCTGTTATAGTAGCCCAAATGGACTAAGACAGACAGTTAGTTAGTTTTTAAATTTGTATAGTTATTTCAAGAGATGTGATAAAAATGTTGGTCAGTTGTCTATGTTCATTTGTATATAACGTCCCTGAAGTCAGGCAAAGTTATTTAGTTGTCTTTGTGCTGTTTTCTGCACAATATGGGACAAATATCTACTCTATACATTTTGTCAGTTCCATATTTTCGTGAATTCTTGATCGATTGGAGTGAGAATTTTTACTTGATATATTGGAGTGATGAATTTTGATGAACTCTTTCTAATCTATATCTGTATCTATATATCTGTATCTTTGATACTTACTACAGATATTTACCTTACTCATCCTATATGTGTGTTTTTTAATATACATTTATTACATTTTCATATTCTTTTACCTTTATTCTTCTACTAGATCACTCTTAGGAAATTGAATTTCATTCTTATAAGATTTTATAAATTTTAACATCTTGGTTTTTAAAGTTACTTTCAAAAAACTTTTTTAACCCATCTAGAATTTATTTTTTATGATAAAAAATACTTTAGCTTATTCCCCCCCACACAGGCAAAATAATCTGCCAACATTATTAATTTCAGTAATAATCTGAAATTTTCTATTTAATATGTCAATTTTTATACATCTAGAAACTTCAAATTTGGGGCCGTTTCTGCTGCTGCTCCTCCTCCTGTTTGTTTAGGCAAACTTGACTGAACAATTTTTCTGACATGAACTAAGGTCATGGTCTAGTATTCAGCTGATTGCTGGGCTTCTAAGGAGGGTCCTAGATGATTCTGCTCACATGATTGGTGCCTTAGCAGGAATGGCTAGAAGATGAAGCTTGTCTGGGCTCTCCTTTTCCATGTAGATACCTGGCTATATAGACAAGATCTCTCCAGTGAGGTTGTCAGACTTGTGAAATGGCAGCTCAGAGTATCAGGGGGTTAGATCTCATCCCATCATGACATCAGTTTGAAGTTCAGGTTCCCAAGTTCTAGATCCAGGCTGCTTCTGTGCGTCAAAGTAAACAACCAACAAAATGAAAAGAAACCCCATGGAACGGGTGAAAATATGTGCAAATGATAGATCTCATAAGGGGTTAATATCTGAAAAACATGGGGCACTTCTATAACTTGGTAGCAGAAAACCCAAATAATTCAATGAAGGTATAGGTAAAGGGACTGAATATACATTTTTCCAAAAAATACAGACAAATAGCTAATAGGAATATGAAAGGTGTTCAACATTGTTAATCATCAGAGAAATGTAGATGAAAAGCACAATGAGATATCACCTCACACCTGGTAGGATGGCTTTTCATACAGTTAAGAGCTAAAAGGTGGTAAGGATGTAGAGTAAAGGGACTTTTGTATTCTGTTGGTGGCAATATAAATATGTACAGTCATTATGGAAAATGATACGGAAGTCCCTCAAAAATTACAAATAGAACTACTGTATGATCCAGCAATCCCATTTATGTGTGTATGTCCAAGAAGATGAAATCAGTATCTTGAAGACATATCCGCACCCCCATGCTCATTGCAGCTTTATTCACAGTAGCCAAGACGTGGAAATAATATATGTATTCGTTGACAGATGAATGCATCAGGGAAGGTTATGATGCTTCCTTTAGCGTAATTGTCTTATAAATTTTGTAGGCTTTTTGTTTGTTTGTTTTGAGTTTACTCCATTATACAAGGGCCATATCCACAAATGTCATGAGACTAGCTCTTAAGGGTTTGGGCTGAAAGTCCATATGCAGTGGCATAATACCCTTAAGTTTCTCAGAAATAGTTTTTGTCTAGTCAACAGAGTGTATGAAACACCCATGAAATCTTTCTGAAGTCTTAACAAAGGGCCTTATGTCTAGAGCTGTGAGATGATACTTATTTGTATGCTATTTCTTACATTGGGAGTTTTTTGCTCTTGGGAGTGGCTGGTCATGAGAACAAGTTTTCTATTTGAAATCAGCAATTCTTGGCTCCTTTAAATGTTTCTAATTCTGCTTGAAAACAAACTATTTACTCTTTTAACTCTTCTCTCCTTATCCATACTTTAACATATCAGAAACTGCTAAAAGTCACAGCTGTCATTTTCAGTATTCTTCTTGGAAATCTTAGCTGACTCCACTGTTCATTTAGGTATATTTTCTATTTTCTCATTAGTATCAGTGATGGCATTGCCAGACTTTTCTAGCACTAGATAACATGAATCACTTTTTCTTCATCCTCCAAGAACAGTTCCTCTTGTCTTGTAAGCCTTTAATTGCAGATGCCTTGAAGTCCTTCCAGCCCTGTTAACCTCCTGGTACCATGGTCAATATCACATACTTGAAATTTTTTTATGGGAGCACCACATTTCCAAGTTCCACTTTTTGCTGTGGTTATCTTTTGCTTGTAGGCACAAGACTCTAAATTTGTATGACTATAAACAATAACCACTTTATTTTATCTGAAAATTTTGTGGCCCAGGAAATCAGGCAGGCTAGGTTGGGTATTTCTTCTGATTCATGTGGCATGGACTGAAGTCACTCGGGTTTCAACTGAAAGCGGAGTGACCTATAAGATCCAGGACAGCTTAGTTTACATTCAGGTATTGACTGGCGAGTAGTTCTCCAGGAAATCCTCCAAAAGTGGTTTATTCGGGAAAAGGAGAAGAAAAAACCCACCATAGCAGTGTGGGAACGCACAACTCCGGCAAGGCTCTAATCAGATGCGCATGTGTAAAAAGAGAGACAGCCTCCCCAAGATGGCCTCTCTCTCTATAAATCCCTTTCCCGGAAGTTAAAACAAAGTTTAACAGGAAATGAGGACTAAAGGGTTAAGTCGGGGCCCAGCTCTTCCCATTGTCCTCCCAACTTTGGTTAGTCATCCTAAAATGCCAGCTCACTTTTGTCATATGGTATCTTGGAAATGACAACTGGAAGGGACCTCCAGGGTTGCACTCCCCATCCATTTAGATACTGGACTGCAAGTTCCCTCCAGCAGATTTGACAGGCTTTTTACATGGTGCTCAGGGACTCCTGGGAAAGAAAGTAGGAATCGTTAGGCCAGTTCAGGGCTATGTCCCAAACTAGTATAATGTCACTTGCACCATCTTCTATTGGTCAAAGCAGTCACATGGTCTGCCGAGATTTCAGGGGGTACAGAAATAGATGACAGCATTTCATGGGGGTGTGGCAAAGTTACATTGTAGAGTAGCATATGAGATGAAGGATTGTGTTTGCTTTTGGAAAATACCATGGTTCACATCTCCAAAAGGGTATGCTCTGAGTTTTATTCTACTATAGTTGAATCTGTAGATCATTAGGAGCTAAATAACATATTA
The DNA here is from genome assembly GCA_033961575.1 of Aselliscus stoliczkanus. Classification (NCBI taxonomy): domain Eukaryota; kingdom Metazoa; phylum Chordata; class Mammalia; order Chiroptera; family Hipposideridae; genus Aselliscus; species Aselliscus stoliczkanus. The sequence goes on from CM066736.1 coordinate 124,396,854, forward strand.
ACAATTTAAAATTTACTAATTCCTGAACATGATATATCCTTTTATTTAGGTGCTTAAAAAATTTAATTCTGAACCAATTTGTTGTTTTTAGTGCATGGACCCTTCTCATCTTTTACAGGGCACTTGTGAAACCATTAAGTATTTATATTTTCAGATGCTATTGTAAAAGATGGTGAAATATTTTTTATTTATTTGTTTTAATTTTTTATTTTTTTAATTAGTTTCAGGTGTACAACACAGTGCAATAGTTATATATTTTGCCCTTCAAAGTGACAACCCCCCTCCCCCAATTCGCCACCCCACTCCTCCCCCCATATCATATATAGCTATTACTCTTCCTCTGACTCCCTTCCATGAAATATTTTTTCATTTAAAATTATTAGTGATGTTAATATATAGTAATACAATTGAACTGTCCCAGCTTGTTGCCTTTAAAACGTTGCCATGCTGTGGTACAGAGGATACCTCAGGATCCTGATAGATGCCCGGAGTTGAAGACATGAAGCTGAGAGTCCGAGGAGACCAAGGCAGCTAGAATTCTGCAGGTAGAGTACTGGAGAGGCCAGAGCTGTAGAAGGAGAGTGATCATACTTGTGGTACTTACTTTACAAGTAATTGGGAAATGTTACATATTTGTTAGTAATTTCTAGTGGAATTACATGTTTATAAGATACATAGTCTACATGATTTAAGTTTTGAAATGCCTTGTGGTTTGTTTTATCGTCTAGTATACTGTCAGGTTTGGTGAATGTTCCATGAGTGTGTTGAGACAAATGGAAGGAAGAGTGCCACTGTTTTCTCTTTCTCCACTCCCATTTCAATACAAATCCTATCAACTTGCCTGACTAAAACTATGCTACAACCTGGCACACTTTATCTGTATTTGAAAGAAGTTTTAAATCATTGTTCTAAAATTAACACTCCTCATCTCCTGTAAGTCAGTTCAGATGCAATCTGCAAAGACATAGCTCAAATTTACACAGGATTGCCTATTTTGAAGGTCATGATTTAAACTAGAGAGTTTTTTTCATATTTCATTTTTGCCCAGAGTGGAATTTTCCCTTTTGGTCATTTGACCTCAAGTTAGGTTTTTATGATCCCCCCTAAGGACACCATTCTATAAATACTGATCTTCACTGTGATTACCCTGGTGGCATCTCTGGAGATACCGAGTCTACAGTACTCACAATTATGATCAAGGTCCCAATGAATTTAATTAGAGAAGAATCACCCTTGGAGATGCACCAACTGGATGACTCAATAATCCGTGTTACAGTTCCAGTGTAGATAAAGCATTTACAGGCCTTTGTCCTTACCTCAGAGAGTGTGTCTGATTTCACATGACTAGCGTTTTCAGGAATTGAAATGATGGCGTCACTGCATAGAGTACGTATATAAAACTATTCTGCATCCTTCAGGTAATGCAAGTTCAACAATGCTATGTGAAGGCAGGTCATCAAAACTGATTAAGCATCATGATGATGTAAATGCTGCTTCACTATTTCATTCATTTATTGCTGTGAAACACAAACTGTAAAATATTTATCCAAATAATTCATATACAAGTCACAATTCTCACTTCTGTGAAAATGTTGATTTAACAATGTTTGTTGTTAGGACCAATTCTGCCAGCAATGAATATTTTGGGTCTTTGTTCAGAATCAATATTCAGAGTGCTTCAGGTAACAGGACATTTGTATTCCTTTTGAAAAACCCAACAATTTGAAAGGCAGGATTTTTTCAGAAAGACAGGGATGATTTTAGATTTCCCAGCAGCATGGAAACAGTTCAGGGTAGGTGATGGAACATGTATTGTCTTGCTCTCCATGTCCACAGAGATGGCATCAGTGCAGGGAGGGCAAGGGAGAGGGCACCATGGCCCGAACATAGATTGATGTCTCTCTCTTTATGCAGGTAAATGGAATGTATGTATCCATAAGATTCTGAACTAGACTTTACATTGTGCAAGAGGACATTGGTGGTGTGAAAATTCACAGTCTTATAGAGTTCTGTGATGCTATATCCTTTGTGGGTCCTGAAATATGTGGGTATTAATTCAATTCTGTAATAGTCTGTTGGATAATTTCATATTATAAAGATCCAGAATAAATTTATTTCTCTAGCATAAGTATTCTTGGAAACTAATTTTAAGTGTAACTACTTGGGGATACTTTAATGGGCAGATATTTCTAGATCTCCTGATAGTTTCATTTAATAAGACCTCTAAACATTGTTTGTTAATCTGTTAAAAATTATTGGATGATGTAGCATCTGTAGAACTTGATGGAGTGACTTTCCAAAATCCAAGTTCACACTGTTGTTAGTAAGTTCTTCCTTGAATTTCAATATACAGGCGAGTTTCTGCAATTTATCATACTATTTTTTACTGGGCATTTCAAAACAGTCTACCTTTAACTGCCTGTTTATATGATTGACCCACTTTGCTATTGGTGTGTTTGTCTTTCATTTGTTAATTACCTAAATCTCTTTGTCTATTTTAGATATTAACTCTGTGTATGTCCGGTAACATATAAATCTTTTTCCCAAACTACTTTTGTCTATTAACTATATGGTATCTATTCCTAAATCCTTAATAAAATTTGATAATGTCCATTTGGAATTTCATTGATTAGTTAACAAGATCTTCCACCCCTAATATATAGAAAGTTCCTCTCCTTTATTAACTAGAAAGGTAACATAAAGCAAATGTTGCCATAGTTATTTATTAAACCTTGAATGAATTTTTATTGTTGTATAAGGGTTAGCTATATATACAATTTTATTAGCTTCCAGATTGAGAGCTACGTGTGGCAACCCATCATTTTATAATGTGTCCTTTCTCACACATGTCTCTAATTACTTGCCTCTCCACCAGTCTGTAAGATGGTTGAGGTTAGGGACCATATTTTAATCAGCCTTGTATTCTTATAATTTCTGAAAAAACGGCAACATAACTAATCATAAACCTATTTGTTAAATGAATGAACAAATTGTCTTCAGATTTCAGGAAGTCACTAGAAATGCAAATATTTACAGGTTGTTGTGTCCTGATGCCTGAAATAAGACACAGAGAAGGACTTATGGAACAAAGAAACAATGTGACAGAGTTTGTCCTCTTGGGGCTCACTCAGAGCCCTCAAGTTCAGAAAATATTGTTTGTTGTGTTCTTGTTCATCTACATTGTGACAATGGTGGACAACCTACTCATCGTTGTGACTGTCATGATCAGCCCAACCCTGGATGCCCCTATGTACTTCTTTCTTGGCTACTTATCATTTATGGATGCTGTTTATTCTACTACAATTACCCCAAATATGATTATAGACTTAGTCAATGAGAAGAAAACCATTTCTTTCCAAGCTTGCATGAGCCAGCTTTTTATAGAGCATTTTTTTGGTGGTGCTGAGATTTTACTCCTGGTGGTCATGGCCTACGATCGCTATGCAGCCATCTGCAAACCCTTGCATTATTTGACGATCATGAATCAACGAGTGTGCATTGTGCTGCTGCTGTTGGCCTGGGTTGGAGGATTTTTGCATGCTGTAGTTCAACTTATCTTTGCTCTCAACCTTCCCTTCTGTGGCCCCAATGTCATTGATCACTTCGTCTGTGACATGTACCCCTTACTAAAACTTGCCTGCACTGACATCTACCTTATTGGTCTTACTGTGGTTGCCAATAATGGTGGGATCTGTGTGGTGATCTTTTTGCTTTTACTCATCTCCTATGGGGTCATTCTGCACTCCCTGAAGAATCTTAGTCAGCAAGGGAAGCGCAAAGCCTTATCCACCTGTGGCTCCCACATTACTGTGGTCATCCTCTACTTTGTCCCTTGTATTGTTATATATGTGAGACTTCCATCTACCTTACCTATTGATAAGTCCTTGACTGTGTTTTACACCGTTATCACCCCTATGTTGAACCCCTTAATCTATACACTGAGAAATGGAGAAATGAAAAGTGCCATGAAAAAATTCTGGATCAGGAAAAGAAAATGAGGCAGCAGAGAAATGTTTCACTTATTTTTTTTTCATTTTTTTTTTTTTAAATATTTTATTGGGGAATTGGTGATGGAAATAGTGTTGAGGAATTGGGGCAAGGGAATATTGTATTTTTGCAGGACCCATCAGCTTCAAGTCAAATGGTTGTCCTTCAATCTTAGTTGTGGTCGGTGCAAGCTCAGCTCCAAGTGCAGTCACCGCTTTCATACTATTATAGTTGTGAGTTGTGGTGCAGGGGGAACAGCCCACCATCCCATGCATGAGTCGAACTGGCAACCTTGTACAGCTAAACCATCCAGCGGCACCTCAGCTTGAGTGCAGCTCACTGCCCCATATGGAATCGAACCGGTGACTGTTGCTCAGAGCTTGCACTCTAACCAACTGCGCCATGTGACTGGCCCTGTTTCACGTATATTTGCCAAAGAATTGTCCCTTCTGGAAAGCCATGTGTGATTATTGAACTGTAGGATATTTCTCCACAGGGTCTACAACTTGTGCATGATGAGAAGCATTTGTTATTGATCAATAGTTCTAATGATCAAAATATATTTTTAAGATTGTAATAATTTTCTATTTCAATATGTATATTTTGTTTAAGATATATTTTTAATATTTTTGTAACTTCTTAGTAAAATATATGTTCATTTTTTGTTTGTAAAATGCCTCTGTTAAGCTTATAGATGTATGTTCTATGTGATGAGTTTGCTATAGTAAATACTGTAAATTTAGTTAATGGACGGTTTTTCTCTCATGTTTTTCTGTTAAATAATGTAATCTTTTTCCAAATTAATAGTGTTATTACAAATTTCAGAAGATAAAATAGAAATAAGGTATAAAAACTTGGTTCACTTCTCCCCATACAAAGATAGCTCATATTAATATTTGAAAAATACCAATATCTCATTTTCGTATCTGCACAATACTCTAAATATATAATTATTTTTCATATTGCTTCACATGTTAAGATTGAAGGAGCATGATGCTTCAGACTTATAATATTGATCACGAGAAGGCTAAATATATAGAAGTAATCTGAATGACAAGGCAGACATGCCGAAAAATAGGTAAATCCTATGTATTTTCCTTATCTCCTCATGTGGATCAACTTTGTTTGGTGTTATATTTTCATGAAGATGATCTGTTCATCTTCCCAGATTGTTTAGAATATCTGATAATTCCCTTGCCATTTTTCAACACCCCATCTTCCCTTTTGCTTATAGTGTTTTGTAGCCTTCTATAGAGACCCAGGCCCTGCCTTATATATATATAAAATTAGAATAACGCATAATCCATGAGCTTCAAATATGCAATACAGAGATTGACACCCGATGTTTTGGGTGATATAGTTGTTAAGAAAGATGCTGACAATATATGCTATTCTTACCTCTCTTATAATGAAATACAGATTATTGGCTAACAAAGAGCTCAGAAGAAATTGTTTGATTTATCAGAGGTTTCACTCATAAAGTTGTCTGTATGAATCAAGCTTTAAACAAAATATTATTTGCCTCAAAAATGATAGGAAGCATGTAGTCATGATTATATCTCTGTATTTAGTCTGAATTCACAAGGAGCTAAGGCTAGGGGGAAGTGGGTCCTTTTCAAGGTAAATCACACTGTATGAAAACCTTATATCCTGAGTTTAATCACTATCATTATTACATGGATGTGTTTATATCTTCTTCAAGTCTCATCACATGTAACTCTGTTCACTAAATAATATCAAACATTTGATTTTCTGAGAATTTATATGATAAATTTTTCCACTTTTGCACATTGCTATAGATAGAAGGTTTGTGTCCTCCACTTCATGACTTAAATCCTTTATAATGTGGTGATATTTGGAGGTGGGGCCCTTGGGAGGTAATGAGGGTGGAGCTCTCATGGATGGGATCAGAGTCCTTATCAAAGACCCCAGAGAGCTCACTTGCCCCTTCTGCCATATTAGGACACCGTGAAAAGATGGCTGTCTGTGAACCATGAAGCACGCCTTCATGAAACATTAAATGCACCAGCTACTTGATCTTGGTTTTTCCAGTTTCTAGAAGTGGGAGAAATACTTGTGTCTACCAACCAATCTATGGTATTCTGTTATAGTAGTCCAAATGGACTAAGACACACAGTTAGTTTTCAAATTTGTATAGTTATTTCAAGAGATTAGATAAAAATGTTGGTCAGTTGTCCATGTTCATTGGTATATAACCTCCCTGAAGTCAGGCAAAGTTACTTAATTGTGTTCGTTCTGTTTCCTGCACAATGTGGGACAAATATCTACTCTATAAACTTTGTCAGTTACATATTTTCTTGAATTATTGATCGATTGGAGTGAGAAATTTTACTTGATCTATTGGAATGATGAATTTTGATGAACTCTTTCTCATCTATATCTATATCTGTATATCTATATGATTTATAACCCATAATGCATGAGCTTCAAATATGTAGTACAAAAGTTGACACCAAGTATTTTGGGTGATATCATTGTTAAGAAAGATGCTGACAATATATGCTAGTCTTACCTTTATTATTAATGGAATATAGATTATTAGGTATCAAAGAGGCCACAATATATTATTTTATTTGACAGAGACCTCATTCATGAAATTCTCTCTATGAATCAAGGTTGCAACAAAATATTATTTGTCTCAAAGATGGTAGGAAGCATGTAGTTATGATTCTACCTCTCTATTTAGTATGACTTCATAAGGGGCTAAGGCTAGGGGGCATTGGGTCCTTTTCAAGGGTAAATCACACTATATGAAAACCTTATATCCTGAGTTTAATTCCTGTTATTATTATAGGAGTTATATTTTATCATCTTAAAGTCTTCCCAAACATTAACATTATTCACTAAATACAAGGTATGATAAAAAAACGGTGAATGTTTACAATTAAAACCAAAACTCCATTACAGTAAAAGACATATTGCCATTAATCCCTCTCAAAATACACCCCTAGCTTCAAACACATTTATCCTATCATTCCTGCCACTTTCTGAAGCAGTTCTTTTGTGAGTGTCTTTAGTTGTGCTGTCTTGGCTGCTTCAATGTCTGAATCGATTAGCAAGTTTGCATTTCATGGTCATTTTGACTTTGGGGAAGAGCCAGAAATTGCACAGTGTATAAAGTGCATAAAGCCAGATCTGGTGTATAAAGTCAATGAGGACACACTTTAATGTTTTTATTTGACAGAAATTGCCGGAGCTATGTGCGACACAGAGCATTGTCATGATGGAGGATGATTTATGGCGCACTTTAAAACATACATTCTCTCAATCATAGCTCACATCCTACGGACTGCACTGAATAAGTTGACACTTGTCACACACTGTTCTAAGGTTCGATGTTCTACTTCTCATATTGGAGATCCCTGCCTTTATGTTGGATGGCACTAGGTAGCAGCATTCACCATATTTTTTTATCACAATGGAAAGGCATTATATCACACATCACTTCTGGTATGGTAATTTCTGTCAAATAAAAACATTACAGTGTGTCCTCATCCACCTTGTTCATCAGATCTGGCACTGTGCAACTTCTGTCTCTTCCCAAAGTCAAAATGGCCATGACATGTAAATCCATCCAGGACATTGAGGCAGCAAAAACAGCACAACTAAAGCCACTCACGAAAGAGGACTTCCAGAGCTGCTTCAGAAAGTAGCAAGAACAATGGGATTAGTGTGTTCAAATCTAGAGGGAGTATTTTGAAGGGGACTAATGACAATGTGTCTTTTACTGTAATAAACTTTTTTTATTTAAACATTCAAAGTGTTGTTGGATCATACTTTGTAATATCAAATATTTGATTTTATGAGAATTTATATAATTAACTTTTCCACTTTCACATTGCTATAGATTAAAGGTTTGTGTTCCCCCAATTCATGACTTAAATCCTTTATAATGTGGTGATATTTGGAAGTGAGGCCATTGGGAGGTGATTGAGTCATGGAGGTGGAGCCCTCATGTATGGGATTAGAGTCCTTATTAAAAGACCCCAGAGAGCTCACTTGCCCCTTCTTCCATGTTAGGACACAGTGAAAAGATGGTTGTCTGTGAAGTAGGAAGCAGGCCTTCATGAAACACTGAATTGTCAGCACCTTGATCTTGGTCTTCCCAGAACTGGGAGAAATAAATATTTGTTGTCTACCACCCAGTCTATGGTATTCTGTTATAGTAACTCAAATGGACTAAGACATGTGGTTAATTTTCAAATTTGTATAGTTATTTCAAGAGATGTGTTAAAAATGTTGGTCAGTTGTCTACATTCATTGGTATATAACCTCTCTGAAGTCAGGGTAAGTTACTTAATTGTCTTTGTGCTCTCTGTTTTCTGCACAATGTTTGGGACAAAAATGTACTCCATAAACTTTGTCAATTACTTATTTTCTTGAATTCTTGATATATTGGCATGAGAATTTTTACTTGATCTATTAGAGTGATGAATTTTGATGAACTCTTTCTATGTTATCCATATATATATATATATATATATATATATATATATATATATATATATATACACACACACATGCATACTCCTATATACATATCTCTTGTTTGATATTTGCTATAAATATTTACCTTATGTTATTTATGCTATATGTATGGGTGTTTTTTTATATATAAATATGTTACATTTTAATATCCTTTTACTTTCTGATTTGTTCTAGCACATCACTGTTGGAATAAGAGTTGGCTTAGAGCACAAGCTCTGAGCAGTAGGGCCACCAGTTCAATTCCCACATGGACCAGTGAATGCTGCCCCTGAACTGAGCTGTCACTGAGCTGCCAACAGGTGGCAGGATGGCTCAGCCACTGTAAAAAACACACAAGATTTCCTGTTTGATGGTGGGCTACGCCCACTCACAACTAAGACTGAACTCGGCACCTTGAGCTGAGCTGTCGCCCACATGGCTCAGTGGATAGGGCGTGTACTCTTAACAACAAGCCTGCTGATTTGACTTCCGCTTGGGATTCGACTCCCACAACTAAGATTGAACACAGCACCTTGAGCTTACAGGCCACGAGCTGCCAATGGGAAGCCAGACGGTGACTGGTGCTCTCCACAACGAAGATTGAAAAACAACAACTTGGCTTGTCCCCTTCCCCAAATTCCCAACACTATTCCCCTCCCAAATTCCCCAATAAAATCTTAAAAAAAAAAAATTATAAATTTTAACATCTCGTTTTTTTAATGTTACTTTCAAAAACCTATTTTTAACACATCTAGAATTCATTTTGTTTATGATAAAAACCACCTTAGTTTATTTCCCCCAAACAGTCAAAATAATCTGCCAACGTTATTATTAATTTCAGTAATAATTTGAAAAGATCTACTTAATATGTCAAGTTTTCTACATCTAGAAACTTCAAATTTGGGACTGTTTCCACTCCTCCTACTCCTGTTTGTTCAGGCGGAACTTGACTGAACAATTCTTCTGGTGTGATCTGAGGTCACTCTCTAGTATTTCACTGATTGCTGGGCTTTTAAGGAGGGTCCTAGATGACTTTGCTCACATGAATGGTGCCTTAGCAGGGATGGCTAGAAGATGAGGCTTGTCTGGGCTCTCCTTCTTTTCCATGTAGATACCTGGCTATATAGACAAGATCTCTTCATTGAGGTTGTCAGACTTATGAAATGGCAGCTCAGGGCTCCTGAGGGAGGAGGCAAAAGGCATCAGGCTAGCTGAGATCCCATCCCATCATGACATCAGCTTGAAGCCCAGGTTCTCAAGTTCTAAATCAAAGCTGCTTCTGTGCATCAAACAACCAACATAATGAAAAGGAACCCCACAAAATGGGAGAAAATATTTGTAAATCATGTATCTCATAAGGGGTGAGTATCTGAAAAATATGAGGAACTTCTATAACTCAAAAGCAGAACCCCAAATAACTCCATTATATAAAAGGAAAAGGGCCTGAATGTACATGTTTCAAAAGAAGACAGAGAAATAGCCAATAGAAACATGAAAGATGTTCAATACTGTTAATCATCAGAGAAATGCAAATCAAAACCACAATGAGATATCACCTCATACATGTCAGGATGGCTGTTCAAAAATATAAGATATAACAAGTGCTGGTAAGGATGTAGAGAAAAGAGACTTAAGTATCCTGTTGGTGGCAATATAAATGTGTTCAGTCATTATGAAAAATGGTATGGATGTTCCTAAAAAAATTGCAAATAGAACTATATGATCCAGCAATCCCACTTCTGTGTGTATATCCAGGAATATGAAATCAGTATCTGAAAGACATACCTGCACCCCATGCTCGTTGCAGCTTTAGTCACAATAGCCAAGACATGGGAATAATATATGTATCCATTGACAGATGAATGCATAAGGGAGAGCTATGGTGCTTCTTTTAGTGTAATTCCCTTAAAAAAATTTGTAGGCCCTTTTTTTCCTTGTTTGTTTTGAGTTTATTCAATTATGCAAGGGCCATATCCACAAATATCATTGAGACTAGCCCTTCTCAGGTTTGGGTTGAAAGTCGGTGTGCAGTGGCGTAAAACTCTTAAGCTTCTTAGAAATACTTTTTGTTTAGTTAACAGTTTGTGAAACACACATGAAATCTTTCTGAAGTCTTAACAAAGGGCCTTGGGTCTAGAGCTATGAGATGATAGTTACTTTTATGGCATTTCTTACATTGAGAGCTTTTTGCTCTTGGGAGAGGCTGGGCATTAGAATGAGTTTTCTATTTTAAATAATCAATTCTTGGCTCCTTTAAATGTTTCTAATTCTGCTTGAAAACTTACCATTTACTCTTTTAACTCATCTCTCCTTATCCACATTTTAACATATCATAAATTGCTAAAAGACACAATTGTCGTTTTCAGTATTCTACTTGGAAATCTTCCCTGACTCCACTGTTCATTTAGGTATATTTTCTATTTTCCCCATTAGTATGGGATTGCCAAACTTTTCTAGCCCTAGATAACATGAGTCACTTTTTCTTCAGCCTCCAAGAACAGTTCCTCTTGTCTTTCAAGCCTTTAATTACAGAAGCCTTGAAGTTCTTTTAGCTCTGTTAATCTCCTGGTACCAAAGTCAATATCACATGCTTTAAATTTTTGGTCTGGTTATCTTTTGCTACATGTCATAAGACCAAATTTTTGTGACTTTAAACAAGAACCATTTTTTTTATCTCAAACTTTTGTGGACCACGAATTGAGGACAGGGTAGTTGATTATTTGTTTTGATTCATGTAGCATGGACTGAAGTCACACTGGTTTCAACTGAAAACCTAGTGGTCTGTATAATCGAGGACAGCTTAATTCATATTCATGTGTTGACTGGCCAAAATAACTCTAGAAAATCCACCAAAAGCTGTTTATTCTGGAAAAGAAAAAGAAACAAAACCACCATAGCAGTGTGTGAACGCACACCTCTGACCAGCGCTCCAAACGGTCACACATGTGCAAAAAAAGAGACAGCCTCTTTTTATTTATAAATCCTTTCCCCGGAAATTACCACAAAGTTTAGCAGGAAGTCAGGACTAGAGAGTTAAGAACGGGCCCAGCTTTGCCTATCGTCCTCCCAGCATTATGGTTAGTCATCCTAAGATGCCAGTTCACTTTTATCACATGGTATCTTGGAAGTGACGACTGGAAGGGACCTCCAAGGTTCCACTCCTTATCCATTGAGACACAGGACTGCAAGTTCTCTCCAGCAGGAAAGACTTTTTACATGGTGCTGAGATTCCTGGGATAGAAAGTAGGAATTGTTAGGCCAGTTCAGGGCTATGTCCCAAACTAGTATCATGTCACTTTCACCATCTTCTATTGGTCAAAGCAGTCACATGGCTTGCCCAGATTTGAGGTGTTAGAGAAATAGATGACAGCATTTCATGGGGGTATGGTAATATCACATTGCAGAATAGCATGTGAGATGAGGGATTGTGTTCAATTTTGGAAAATGCCATGGTTCATATTTCCAAAAGGGTATGCTCTGAGTTTTATTCTATTTGAGTTGAATCTATAGATAATTTTGTGGTAAACAATATATTAACAATTTCAAATCTAGTTCTGTCTATTTAGGTGTTTTATTGAAAATTTAATTTTGAAAAGATTTGCAGTTTTTAGTGTATGGATGCTGTTCATCTTTTCACAAGGGCACTTGTGATACCAATAAGTACTTGTATTTCCAGATGCTGTTGTAAAGGGTGCTGACATTGTGTTTGTTTTAAAATTATTATTGATGCTGATATATAGAAATGCAATTGCCTTTTTTTTTTGACCTTGAATTTTAGAAACTTGCTAAATTCACTTATTACTTCTTGTAATCTCTGTAGGTCCCTAAAGATTTTCTATGATAAACCATATCTACAAAAAAGGATAGTTCATTTCTTGGGAGGTATAGGAGTGTTTAGGTTTTCAGTTTCTTTGAGTCATTTCAGAAGGTTGTGTTTTTCCTATATTTCACCCATTTCATCTGAGTTATACAGTTCACTGGGTAACATTTTTCATAACAACCATTTATTATTATTTTAAAATATGAGGGATCTGTATAACATTCATTTAACTTTATTTCTTAGATTGATAATATATCTTTTCTCTCTTTTCTCTGTCTCATTCTTTCTAGATGTTTATCAGTTTTATTATAAAAGTACTATCTTTTGGCTGTTTTGATTTTCTCTATTTTATGTTTCTATTTCATTGATTTTTATCTTATGTTTATTATGTCTTCCCATAACATATTTCTGTATATACTATTTCTATATCATTAAGGAGATTTGTTTTGCTACTCTATCTTTTTGGGATCCTCTGACATCACCTGTGGCATAAAGGACACTTGTGATATCATTAAATTGTCCCTGTGAAAATCCGGTGACTTCCATTAGTTGTCTTTCAAATGAGCTGCGTCTGGCCACTGTATCAGGGAATTACTGAATCCCAAATCCCGGGATTCATTAGGGTGGTGGGATTAGGCTTCTGCCCAAGTCTCCAGGCTGCAAATATTCATGTAATAGACACTTCTGAGGACATGTGAGCACTGGGACTTTGGGGTTCCTGTGGCCATCGCATGAACAACTTCTCTCCAGTGCCTGTGTCATTTCCTTTTTATCACTAGGATGCGGAAGGGATAGGAATGAGTGGGTAGAGTTTGTGGAATGTTTGTAACAGTCATGGACTATGTCATTCCCAGAAAGTACCTGATTGGTCTAGACTTTGTATTTTGGCTAGATTAGTCATATTTACCATAGCTCCCATACCCTCCCAAGCTTCTTGCTTTAAGGAAGAAACTATTATGATGTTATGAATGTAACAAATTATGTTGTTTTGAGTACATTCATGTGTAAATTTCATTTAAAAAATTATGGCAACCGGTGTGGTTTATAATTACTCTGGATTATTGTATATTTTGAGGCAACATGTATATCAGTGAATATTTTCAGTGTAGCATTTCATTGGAGCAGGTAAATTTAACTTCTGGGTTGTAAACATCATGTGATCTGGCAAATTCTTTTACTTCATTCAGATAAGTAGAAAGCATTAGTAGTTCTTTGTATTCAGCTGGAATGGATATAGAGAATTAAAGCTATGCATATATTAGTTCTCCAGTTCTGAGTCATAATTTATTTATTTTTATTTTTATTATTTTTTTGAGGGCCGTGTCACTGGCCCTCATATGTGGGACTGAACAGGGGCCGCTGGCTTCCCAAGCCAGTGCTTAACCACCGCGCCACTCGGTTGGCCCCTGAGTCATAATTTAGTCCATAGTAACTGTGATCATATCATATCTAAATAAAGGATAACTTCTTTACATTTGCCACTTACCATTTAGAGAACAGTGCTTGGATGTAACCTTTAAATATTAGAAGTAATACATGTAACATTTGATGTTGCTGGATTTTATCCATGTCTTAGGTGAATGGAAAAGCACCAACTATTTGTGGGGCTCAGCACATAATTAAAATCTGCAGCTGGTTCAGATAGGTACTTACTGCCTCTTTATCTAAGGCCCCTATGGATAAAAAATGCAACATGAAATGAAATGTATGTGGAAGTGAATGCTTAATGGAGCCTATAGTCAGCCTTGTCAGGGAAATAACGGGGGAACCCTGGGAGATTTGATGTAGGGGCGGGCTCTTGTTGGCAATATTTCCTTTCTTCTAGAAACAGCTGCTCACTTGATACTGGACTGAAAATAAGGAACTGAAGGAATTGACGGAAAATACTTATGGTTCCAGCTGACATAGATTTAGGCCTTCAGAACTATAAAGCTGTGATGACTTGTCTTTCTAAGAATTGAAACATTTGGTTCATAACTCCCAGAGGCCCAACACCTGTGAGCCTCAGGGCCTCTAGAGCAGAGATCCTTAATAGCGAGAATAAAGACGTGCTTTTCTAGGAATATGATTGAATAACAGAACCTGAGAATGATTCTCTCTTTATTGGCTTAAGTATTTGCCTTGCCTAAAGATTTCCTAAGATGAAGCTCATAAATTTGTATTCACTTTATTCTTTTATCTTTTCCAATGAAAGGCTTTTTGATACATTTGGCTGTCTACTACGCTTTCTTGGCAAGACACAAATCCTGTGGGGATTATTATTGTAGGGGAGAAAACTGTCCAGAAGAGGTTACTTCATCTGAATTTGTACCAAATATTCAAATAAACTAATCTATAATGACCCTACATGCTCCTTCTTTTAAAATAGTAATGATGTAAAAAGCCAGAGGCTGTTTCTGCCCATATAAAAGGGATAATTATTTTTCTTAATGCAATACCTGAGAGATTTCTGAAAACTGAAATTTCTACCTAGGTTGGACTCTATCTTCAGTTGGTATGTGGTCCTGTTTTCTTATTATATTTTTCTTGGTTTTGATATCTCTCTCATTGCTTGTAGAAACTTGTGGAAGGTCATGATTACCTGGGATGAAGTTGGGGATGGGTAGAGACTTACTTTTCATTAGGGAGGAAGTGTCCTTAGGGATAAGCTGTTTTTGCATGACTGAAAGGCTAAAGAGTTGTAGTACTACTTGTGAGAAGGCTCAGTCATTGGCTACTTCAAGAAGATAAATCTGAGCATTTGTCTTGGTAGATACAGAGAAAGAGTAATGGCCAGAGACATGAATGTTATCCTAAACCTTCAAAGGAAAGTATTTTTTGGTTGCCTCACCAAAACGGACTGAGAAGAGGTACATTCAAATAACTAATT
The DNA here is from genome assembly GCA_033961575.1 of Aselliscus stoliczkanus. Taxonomy (NCBI): domain Eukaryota; kingdom Metazoa; phylum Chordata; class Mammalia; order Chiroptera; family Hipposideridae; genus Aselliscus; species Aselliscus stoliczkanus. The sequence goes on from CM066736.1 coordinate 124,412,018, forward strand.
TCAGTGATTTACGATTTTGTGTTGGCAAATAATGGATTTTGCCAAGTTATTTTCACAAATTAGTTTATTTTATTTTATTTTATTTTATTTTTAATTAGTTTCAGGTGTACAACACAGTGCAATAGTTATACATTTTACCCCTCAAAGTGACAAACCCCCCACCCCCAATACACCCCCCCACACCCCCCCGTATCATATATATCTATTACTCTTCCTCTGACTCTCTTCCACAGTATAATCCACATCCCGTGACTATCTATATATATTCAATTACAGTAGGTATACCACCTCCACTTTAGTAAAACAGTGCAGTGATCAAACCTCTACTCCATCCATGAAATGGTCTCCCTAACAAGACCTATGATCATCTGACATTCCACAGAATATTTACAACATTATTAATTATATTCCCCAAACTGTTTTTCCTATCGCAGTAGCAATATTGTAGTTGCCTATTTTTGCAGTCTAATCCCTTCCCCTTCTCCCTCATCCCCATCCCCCTCCCAATTAGCAACCCTGATTTTTCTTCTATATCTATGAGACAGTTTCTGTTTACTTTGCTCATTCATACAGTTTTTCATATTCCACATATGAGTGAGATCATATGGTATTTGTCCTTCTCTGACTGACTTATTTCACTCAACATTATAGTCTCTAGGTCCATCCATATCATTGCAAATGGCACGATTTCATTCTTCTTTATAGCGGAGTAATACTCCATTGTATAAATATACCACAGTTTCTTAATCCAGTCATCTACTGACGGGCATTTTGGTTGTTTCCAAGTCTTAGCTATTGTAAATTGTGCTGCTATGAACATCGGGGTGCATAACTTTTTTTGAATAAGTGTCTTGGTTTTTTCAGGATAAATACCTAGGAGTGGAATTGCTGGGTCAAAAGGTAGCTCTATTTCCAGTTCTTTGAGATACCTCCATACTGACTTCCATAGTGGCTGCACCAATCTGCAGTCCCACCAACAGTGCAGCAGGGTCCCCTTTTCCCCACAGCCCCGCCAGCACTTGTTGTTTGTTGATTTGTTGATGATAGCCATTCTGACTGGAGTGAGGTGGTATCTCATGGTGGTTTTTATTTGCATTTCCCTAATGACCAGTGAGGTTGAACTTTTTTCATATGCCTGTTGGCCATCTGTATGTCCTCTTTAGAGAAATGTCTCTTCATATCTTCTGCCCATTTTTTAATTGGGTTGTTTGTTTTTTTGGTGTTGAGTTTCATGAGTGTTTTATAAATTTTGGATATTAACCCCTTATCAGATATATCGTTGGCAAATATATTCTCCCATTCAGTAGTCTTCCTTTTTGTTTTATTAATGGTTTCCTTTGTTGTGAAAAAACTTTTAAGTCTGATATAATCCCATATGTTCATTTTTTCTTTTACTTCTCTTGCCCGTAGGGATGTATCAGTAAAAATATTGCTCCGGGTAATGTCTGCAAATGTACTCCCTATATTTTCATTTAGGATTTTTATGGTTTCAGGTCTTACATTTAAGTCTTTAATCCATTTTGAATTTGTTCTTGTATAAGGCATAAGGAGGTGGTCCAGTTTCATTTTTTTGCATGTGTCAGTCCAATTTTCCCAGCACCATTTATTGAATAGACTATCTTTACTCCAGTGTAAATTCTTGCTTCCCTTGTCATAGATTAACTGTCCGTAAATGCTTGGATTTATTTCTGGGCTCTCTGTTCTGTTCCACTGATCGATGTGCCTGTTTTTATGCCAATACCAAACTGTCTTGATTACTGTGGCCTTGTAGTAGGTTTTGATGTCTGGTAGCGTGATCCCCCCCAACTTTGTTTTTATTCCTCAGAATTGCCGAGGCTATTCTGGGTCTTTTATGATTCCATATAAACTTTAGGATTATATTTTCTATTTCTGTGAAAAATGCCCTTGGTAGTTTGATAGGAATTGCATTGAATCTATATATTGCTTTAGGCAGTATGGACATTTTAACTATATTAATTCTTCCTATCCATGAGCATGGTAGGTGTTTCCATTTATTTGTATCTTCTATGATTTCTTTCTTCAATGTCTTATAATTTTCTGAGTACAGATCTTTCACTTCTTTGGTTAAATTTATTCCTAGGTATTTTATAGTTCTTGACGCAATTGTAAATGGGACAGTTTTCTTAATTTCGCTTTCCATTAGTTTATTATTGGTATATGCAAATGCCACTGATTTCTGAACATTGATTTTATATCCTGCTACTTTACTGAATTCGTCTATCAGTTCCAATAGTTTTTTGATGGAGTCTTTGGGGTTCTCTATATACAGTATCATGTCATCTGCATATAGTGACAATTTTACTTCTTCCTTGCCAATTTGGATGCCTTTTATTTCTTTTTGTTGTCTGATTGCTGTGGCTAGAACTTCCAGCACTATGTTGAATAAAAGAGGAGAAAGTGGACAGCCTTGTCTTGTTCCTGATCTTAAGGGGAATGGTTTTAGCTTTTCCCCATTGAGTATGATGTTAGCTGTAGGTTTATCATATATGGCTTTTATTATGTTGAGATATGATCCCTGTATTCCCACTTTGCTAAGGGTTTTTAACATAAATGGCTGTTGGATTTTGTCAAATGCTTTTTCTGCATCTATTGAAATGACCATGTGATCTTTATCCTTCATTTTGTTGATGTGGTGTATCACATTAATTGATTTACGGATGTTGAACCAGCCTTGCGCACTAGGGATGAATCCCACTTGATCATGATGTATGATCTTCTTAATATATTGCTGAATTCTGTTTGCTAATATTTTATTGAGAATTTTTGCATCTATATTCATCAGGGAGATTGGCCTGTAGTTTTCCTTGTTTGTGATGTCTTTATCTGGTTTTGGAATCAGGGTGATAGAGGCTTCATAAAAAGAGTTTGGGAGCCTTCCCTCCTTCTGGATTTTTTGGAATAGTTTGAGAAGAATAGGTGATAGTTCTTTTTTGAATGTTTGATAAAATTCACTTGTGAAGCCGTCTGGTCCAGGGCTTTTGTTTTTTGGGAGCTTGTCAATTACTGATTCAATTTCCTTGGTAGTAATCAGGGTATTTAGATTTTCTGTTTCTTCTTGCGTTAGCTTTGGAAGGTTGTATGCTTCTAGAAAATTATCCATTTCATCCAGATTGTCAAATTTGTTGGCATATAGTTGCTCATAGTAATTTCTTAGAATTTTTTGTATTTCTGTGATGTCTGTAGTCATTTCCCCTCTTTCATTCCTGATTTTGCTAATTTGAGTCCTCTCTTTTTTTTTTGATGAGCCTGGCTAGAGGTTTGTCAATTTTGTTTATCTTCTCAAGAAACCAGCTCTTGGTTTCATTGATCATTTGAATTGTTTTTCTGTTCTCTATATTGTTTATTTCTGCTCTGGTCTTTATTATCTCCTTTCTTGTACTCCCCTTGGGCCTCTTTTGCTGTTCTTTTTCCAGTTCCCTGAGGTGTAAGGATAACCTGTTGATTTGAGATTTTTCTTCCTTCTTTAGGTAGGCCTGCACTGCTATAAACTTCCCTCTTAGGACTGCTTTCGCAGCATCCCAGAGATTTTGGGTTGTGGTGTTTTCATTTTCGTTTGTCTCGAGGTATCTTTTGATTTCCTCCTTGATCTCATTTGTGACCCACTCACTATTTAATAGCATATTGTTTAGCCTCCATTTATTTGTCAGCTTCCCGGATTTCTTCTTATAATTGATTTCTAGTTTCATAGCATTGTGGTCAGAGAATACAGGTGAAATGATTTCAATCTTCTTAAATTTATTGAGACTTGTTTTGTGACCTAACATGTGGTCTATCTTAGAAAATGTTCCATGTGCACTTGAAAAGAACGTATATTCTGTAGCTTTGGGATGAAATGCTCTGAAAATGTCTGTTAAATCCAGCTGGTCTAATGTGTCATTTAAGGTCGCTGTTTCCACATTGATTTTCTGTCTGGAGGATCTGTCCATTAGTGACAGCGGGGTGTTGAAGTCCCCTACTATGATAGTGTTACTGTTGATCTCTGTCTTTATGTCTGACAATATCTGTTTTATATATTTAGGGGCTCCTATGTTAGGTGCATAGATGTTTACTAGAGTTATGTCCTCTTGTTGGATCGATCCCTTCATTACTATGAAGTGTCCTTCTTTGTCCTTTGTTATATTCTTCAATTTAAAGTCCATTTTATCTGATATAAGTATCGCTACTCCAGCTTTTTTCTCAGTACCATTTGCATGAAATATTTTACTCCATCCCTTTACTTTCAGCCTGTATGAGTCTTTGGATCTGAGGTGAGTCTCTTGTATACAGCATATACTGGGGTCTTGCTTTCTTATCCATTCAGCCACCCTATGTCTTTTTATTGGAGCATTTAATCCATTTACATTTAATGTGATTATTGATATGTGTGTATTTATTGCCATTTTCTTATTTGTGTTCGTAGTCTTTCATAGGTTGTTTTTCTCTTCTACTTAAAGAAGCCCTTTTAGCATTTCCTGCAAAGCTGGCTTGGTGGTAATGAATTCCCTTAACTTATTTTTTTCTGCAAAGTTCCTTATCTCACCTTCGATTTTAAATGATAACCTTGCTGGATACAGCAATCTTGGTTGTAGGCCTTTATTTTTCATCACTTTGAAAACCTCCTGCCACTCTCTTCTGGCCTGCAAAGTTTCTGTAGAAAAGTCAGCTGATAATCTTATGGGGGTACCCTTGTAAGTAACTTGCTGCCTTTCCCTTGCTGCTTTAAGGATTCTGTCTTTGTCCTTAACCCTTGCCATTTTCACTATAATGTGTCTTGGAGTGGGCCTGTTTGGAATCATCCTGTTTGGAACTCTCTGCACTTCCTGGGCTTGTATTTCAATGTCCTTTGCCAGGTTAGGGAAGTTTTCAGACATTATTACTTCAAATATATTCTCAATCCCTTGCTCCCTCTCTTCTCCTTCTGGTACTCCAATGACCCTTAGGTTATTGCGTCTGATGTTGTCCCCAGCTCTCTTAAACTATTTTCCATGTTTTTCATTCTTTTTCTTTTTGTTGTACCGCATGGGTGATCTCTGCTATTTTGTCTTCTAAGTCACTGATTCGATTTTCTGCTTCATCCAGTCTGCTAGTGATTCCATCAAGTTTGTTATTTAATTCAGTAATTGTGTTCTTAAGTTCTAGCTGGTTGCTTTTCATGATTTCTCTATCCTTCTTTATATTTTCATTAATTTCCTTGAACATTCTAATAATCAGTGTTCTGAACTCTGTCTCCGATAGGTTGGTTACCTCTATTTCCTCTATTTCCACTGATTCAGGAAGTTTCTTCTGTTCTTTTATTTGTGTTATGTTTCTTTGTCTCCCCATTCTGGCTTACTCTTTGTGTTTGCTTCAATATAACAGATAGATCCCCCAGATTTCTCAGTCTTTTCTGGGTAAACTTATATGGTGTGTGTCCTTTATATTTGAATTACTCAGTCTCCCTATTCTCCTGTGCTTGTATCTGAGGTGTTCCTTGTGTCGTGCGTCCTCACTTGTTGAAGTTTTAGTTTTGATTACTTTTGGTTTGTCAGTAGGTGGGATTGACTCCCAGATTGATTAGCTGTGAGGATCAGCAGCTTCTGCAGTTTATGAGCTGCTGTGAGAGGATTGACCCCTCTGATGAAACTTGGACCCTATGGGTCTTAGTACCTGTAGTAACTTCTTTTTGGGTGTGACTCTTGTATGTCAAACCCAGAAATGCTCTGGTTTTATCTAAAGTTGGCCTCCGGGTATGATGATTCTTGTGTCTGTTTGTTTGGACCCACTGCTGCAGAGTGATTTTAGAGCATAACAGATCAACAAGAACAACCTCCGCAGCCACCAAAGGAAACCAAATGCTCGCACAAGTAAAAACAACCAACCATCAAACTACAGTCAACTTGTACAGAAATATCAATCATACTAATGAAGAAAACAAACAGAAATATAACAAAAACCACACACTCAATAATAACAGAAGAGGAAACAAAATAAAATACAATATCCTAAAATAAAAAATAGAATAAACATGAGAAACCGATTAGCTATACCTAAAAAATAAAAAATAAAAATAAACTAAAATAATAATAAAAATTAAGAAAAATTTAAAAAATAAAATTTGCAGAAAAAAGGAAAAGAGGAAAAGTATAGCAGTGAGAAGAATGAATAAAATAAGAGAGAAAGTGAGGGTGGGGAAAAAAGAAAAAGAAAAGAAAGAAAAAGAAAAAGAAAAAAGGAAAAAGAAAAAAAATATATATATTTGTCTACACACCCATATATATGGACATATATTCACCTATATACACCTATATATATATGCCTATATTAAAAACTACAATATGATTAGAATGAAATAGAAATAAAAACCAAAAACAACCAAGATAAGCAGCCAATAGAGGGAAAACAAAACAGAATAAAACCAAACAAACCAAAAATACCCGTGCTGGTCTAGGCTAAAGTCCACCAAGCTCTCTTCAGTTTGTCTGCTGTACAAAAATTCCTGTGCGTCTTGTGGGAACAGTAGGCCACCTGATGCCTAGCGTGATCCTGGCACTGCAGGTGTGCTGTACTTGAGTGTGGTTGTGACGTGTGATTGGTGGTTTTTACAAAGTCACTGCCTTTTTGCTTTTGCCTGTCCCAAGGCAGGCTGCACCCTCAAAGGCTCAATGAGTGTCTCTGGGCATCCTTTCGGTTGATAGCCGTGGAGAATTAAAGAATTCCTCACTACCAAAAGCCAGCTGCTAAGAATCTGTTAATTAGTGCCTCAGCAGGTGAACCTGCCCTGCCTCCCAAGCCTTGCCTAAAGGTGGGGGCGGGGTGGGTAGTCTCACTCTGCTGCCTTTACTGGGTGGAAATTCTCAACCCTCTGCAGGTAAGGATATCTTCCTAGTCTGCCCCTATTGCTCCCTTCAGGAGTCAGTTTAAGACTGTCTTGGCAGGGGACAAAGTTTGTGGGAGTGGGTGAGTTATTGGGTTTTTTTTTTTTTGCTTTCTGTTCAAGAGTAGAAAAAGGATAAAAAAATTAAAAACATAAAAATAAACAAAGCCACAGTTCCAACACTGTTTCAAGCTAAGGCCTTTGCCTCTTATGCTCCAGCGGAGTTCCTGCTGCTCTCCCAAAGGGTCTGCCGGGATTTAGGGAATTGTGCGCACCCTACCGTGTGGCCAAGATCCCCGATCCGCGTCTCTCCGGGACCTGCGTCTCCACCCGGCGCGCTGCTTGTCCGAGCGAGTCCTCTTTTTCCCCTGCTCCCGGGTTCCAGGCTTCTGCCTCGGAGCCAGCGCGCCCGCGCGGATCTCCTGCTGCTCTCCCAAACGGTCTGCTGGGATTTAGGGGACTGCGCGCACCGTGCCGCGTGGCTCCGATCCCCGCTCTGTCTCTCCGGGACCTGTGACTCCGGCCGGCGCGCTGCGTCTCCGCGGGCGAGTCCTGTGTTTCCCCTGCTCCCGGGTTTAAGGCTTCTGCCTTGGAGCCGGCGCGCGCCCGCACCGTTCTCCTGCTGCGCTCCTGGAGGGACTGCCGCCGGGGTTCAGGGGACTGCGTGCACCTTTCCACGCGGCTCCAATCCCCGCTCCGTCTCTCCGGGACCTGCGTCTCCGCCCAGCGCGCGCTGCTTCTCCGCGGGCGAGTCCTCTGTTTTCCCCTGCTCCCGGGTTTCAGGCTTCTGCACTCCGCGGGACCCGGTGGGCACAGAGACTGATCCCTGAACCGGGAGGGTGCAGGGACTGATCTTGCCCTGTCGCTGCGGGGCTCTGCGCCCTGCTTCCTGGGGACCCGGCGAGCCGCGGGTGCAGCTCGTACCTCTGCACCGTCGTCTCCTCTCTCTCCTCCCGCACTTGCCCGGCCTGAGGCTTCTGCCCCAGACTGCAAACCAACGCGCTCTGGCTGAACTCTAGGTGGGCCGCGGGCCGCAGGGAGCGAGCCGGGCAACACTCACCGTGACTCAGCAGCCGGGGTGCGGGCTGCACCTCACGCGTCTGGCCGCCTTCTTCCCGTACTCGCCCAGCCTGCCCACCTTCCAGCAATCCTTGTGTGGAACTCTTAGTCGCTCTGTGTGATGAGTAGATGTCTCTTTGAAGCGTATTAGAAGTTCAAATTGTGGATATTTCCAGGGGAGATTTCATGGAGCCCTCCTCACAGCCGCCATCTTGCCCCTCCACAAATTAGTTTTTACATAGCCAGGAGAAGTGAGAAGGTTTATGTTTCTTTGAAGACATTTTCCCCTCACGTGAGAATGTCAACTATTTTTTCACAGTAAACATTTCTTTTATTTAAGTGTTTTTATTTTATTTTATTTATTAATGATAGTTTATTGGGCGACAATGGTTAGTAAAATTACACAGGTTTCAGGTGTACAATTCTGTAATACATCATCTATGTATCACATTGTGTCCTCGCCACCCAGAGTCAGCCCAGCAATCCCTGTCCTGGCTATCTACCTAAATAATCTGAAAACATTTATTTTAGTGTCTTATAGTCTAGTCATCAACGTTGGATACTGCTACACTTATCTGAAAGACTGAGGTGATGGGGAGTCGGTGTGGAAATATGGGAAGTGTGGCCCCGTGAAACCATTTCTAGATCTACTGCTCAACTATACATTATTACGTGTTCTGTGGCCACACACAGATACATGAGGTATCTATGGTTACTCTTGGCAAAAGAAACACTGATTTCAAAGACCAAGGGAAGGACTCGAGGTGAGTTCTTAAAACAATCAACAAAGGACACTGTTTGAAAATTCATCCAATATATTTAAATATACCTAATCTCTTATATATATATTTTCATTGGAGGAAGTCTTAAGTGAGAAAATTAAGGTAGTGAAACACAGAAGTTAATCAGAATATTCAAAATGTATTTGGTTTTAGTATTACAGCCTGACATGTGCTTATTGCCCATTTTGCTAAATAGCAGAGAAACACATGATGCATTATAAACAATGGGTTTATAATTGTGGTTCATAGGCTATTATATTTTACATGACATGTTAATATTTATAATTAAGACTTTTAAATTAGAGAATTTAAAATTGTATACATACCATGTATGTTAAAATATAAAGGAATAAATGCCTATTCTGTTCTGGAAATTTAATATGGGATTTTGGGATTTTGATTTGGAAGCTTGATATGTGTGAACCTTTTAAATTGATCCCAGCAGCCCCTGTTTGTGCAGGTTCATAAAGAAACCTATTCACAGGGAAGTACCTTGCTTACTGTCACTTAGAGGGTTATAAAACTATAATTTTAAAGCACTGTAGAGGGTATTTTTTTACTATGGAATTTCAACTTATCTTTTTAAAAGGCCATACTCTTAAGAAGCTATGTTAAATAATGGTTTTTAAATAGAGAATTGTTATCTTAGTGGTTTAAGTTCAAAGCCCAGTAATACTATCGTTCCATTTTTACGGTACAGGATCCTTGGTGATTTAAATGACAGAATAGTTTATGTACCTAATTTTTACATCTACATAATTAGCTACATTGTAGAAGATTTATCCTGGTGATTAAACATTGCTGATTAAAAAGAGGGCAGTAGATAGATAAAATTATATAGGTTTTAGGTATACAATTCTGTAATAATCATTTCTATATTGCATTGTGTGTTCACCACCCAGAGTCGGTTCTCATCCCATCAACATATATTTGACCCCTTTGTCCCTTTTCTACAACCCTCCCTGCCCTTTTGCGCTCTGATAAACACTAAATTGTCGTTTATGTCTATGAATTGTTCTGTTTTTTTTTTGTCTTTCAGTTGTATATCCCACATATGCATGAAATCGTATGATTCTCAACTTTTTCTCTCTGACTTCTTTCGCTTAGCATGGTAATCTCAAGATCCACTAATGTTGTCACAAAGAGCAATAGTTCATCTTTTCTTATGGCTAATATTCCATTGTGTATATTTTCTTTATCCAATCATCTATCAAAGAATACTTCACTTGTTTCCATGTCTTGGCCATCATGAATAATGCTGCAATGAATAAGGGTTACATATATCTTTGTGGATAAATGTTCTCAGATTTTTTGTGTAGATCCCAGAAGAGGAATTGCTGGGTCATATGGTAATTGTATTCAACTTCACTGGCTACTAGGTTTCTTTTTTTTTTTTTTTAGCTGAGCCATCCTGCCACCTGTTGGCAGCTCAGCTCAGGCTGGGAATCGAACCGGCAACCCTGTTGCTCAGAGCACTCACTTTGAGTGAGCTCTTAACCAACTGAGCCACTTGGCCGGTCTTCACTGGCTACTAGGGAAATGCAAAACCACAATGAGATACCACCTCATACCTGTTAGAATGGCTATCATCAATAAGACAAGTAATAACAAATATGGAGAGCTTGTGGAGAAAAGGACACCCATGACTATAGCTATATTTAATTAGGGTTGACATATAATGTTATTTTATGTTAATTTCAGGTGTACAGCGCAGTGGTTAGGCATTTATATAATTTATGACACGATCTGTCCGGTAAGTCCAGTACCCATGAGACACCTTCCATAGCCTTACAACATTATTGACAACTTGTATATTTCCTGCACCATATCTCACATCCCCGTGCTAAGGGTTTGGATTTTAAGTCTATTTCTCTTTTCTTGCACTTTAATGTATTTCTACTTTCCCCTTTCTTTTTTCTTACTCTCCCATGTTCTTTCCCTTTTGCCTCATTTTTTCTTCTATTTCCCTCAGTAAGTGCTTAATGAGTGATTACATGTTGGTCAGCATCAGAGATACAAAAATGAATAAGATGGCATTTATAGTAAGGCCAGTTTTTGCCATCAAGGACCTAAAGTGTTGACTACAGAGAGAGAGGAGTGTGACATAACATGGCAAGTGCTCTAATGGATGCCAGAGTCTGGAAGGAGGCAGCAACATCATTTTTCAGAAAGCAGAGAAGCTTCCAGACTGGTGAGTTTGGGAGGAATTTGGCTCATGAAAGATCTTTATGTCTCTTTGAGTCTTTTTGTATGATTAAAATAGTAGAACCAATTGTGTTTTTCACTGGTAAATATGTCCTGCCATTTTGGGGGTTAAATACATGAATCTTTGGGTGTTTATGAATAGATGGCCATATATATGGACTGTTTCTTAATACTTGATGCATAGTATTTTTCTTGTCTGATTTTATTTTTTTTCTGATTTTAGAAGTTTTATGTTTTGTTTTTGTTGTAGAAAATTAAAAAGAAATTATTAAAATTTAAAGAACAGGATAAATACCACATATATTGTCACCTGTAAGGAAAAAAGAAATGAAGTAGTTGATATGGTGTTACAGTTGTTTAGCCTTGTGCAGAACTGAACAAACAAGGCTCTCCATGGATATATTTATTAATTAAGTGAAGGCATCACCATTGAGGATGAGTGTGAGTTTCTTTTTAGGGACGTCACCATTTTCCTGAGCTGAATTGATGGACAGAATGAATAAAGTGACGGAATTCATTCTCCTGGGCCTGACCCAAAATACGGAGCTTCAGAAATTCTCATTTCTTATGGTTTTAATGGCCTGTATGGTCACCTTAACAGGAAGTCTGCTCATTATGATCTCTGTCAGCACCAGCAGGACCCTGCGATCCCCCATGTACTTCTTTCTGTCTCAGTTATCCCTAATAGATGGCTGTTTTTCTTCCCCCATAACCTCTAAAATGCTAGCTGATACTCTGACTGTGAGAAGAATCATCTCATTTAGAGGGTGTATGACTCAAGTCTTCATTGAGCATCTTTTTGGTGCTGCCAAGATTATCCTGCTGATGGTGATGGCCTATGACCGTTACATGGACATCTGCAAACCCCTTCACTACATGACCATCATGAGCCAACAGGTGTGTGTCCTCCTTGTGGGAGTGGCCTGAGCTGGAGGATTTCTCCATGCAACCATTCAGATCCTCTTCACAGTCTGGCTGCCCTTCTGTGGCCCCAATGTCATAGATCATTTCATGTGTGACTTGTACCCTTTGTTGGAACTCGTCTGCATGGACACTCATACCCTTGGTCTCTTTGTTGCTGCCAACAGTGGGTTCATCTGCTTGTTAACCTTCCTCCTCTTTGTGGTCTCCTATGTGGCCATCTTGCGCTCCCTAAGGACCTACAGCTGGGAGGGGAGGCACAAAGCCCTGTCCACCTGTGTGTCTCACATCACTGTGGTCATCTTGTTGTTTGTGCCCTGCATATTTGTGTATCTGCACCCAGTAACTACCTTTTCCATCGATAAAGCTGTGGCTGTGTTTTATACCATGATAACACCCATGTTAAATCCTTTAATCTACACCTTCAGAAACGCAGAGGTAAAAAATGCTGTGAAGAAGCTGTGGATCAAAAGGTGACTTCAATGGAGGAACAATCACAACAGCAAAAAATGACCCTCTCTTTTAAGTGGCAAAAAGAAATTAGTATAATATCTATGGTTTAGGATGAACTGAACACTATGTGTAAATGTATATTAATGAAAATTTATCATTAAAAGTATCCCACTTAGTTATATTTATTGACTGGTTGTGAAACTTTGGTGTCTTTTCAGAGTTAGTTGAAATTCTTGTTAAAATGCACAAACCCAGGATACAGCTCTGAAGATTCTAATTCAGTAGGACTGCTGGTGGATCAGCATATCTGCATTTTAAACAAATTATCCAGAGGTTTCTAAGCTGGTGATCTATGTGTACACATTAAGCAATAGTTATGTAGATTGTGGTGTATCTTCAGCCTATTAACAGATCACCTTATCAAGGTATTTTCTGGGAAATGTCTTTCATAGTAGATGGTATGAGAATCATGAAACTCTCAATTCTTCATAAATCATGCAATGGAAGCTCACTACCTTCCCAATTGCAAACGAAAAAATATTATTCTGTGGAAATAGAAATGGTTTTCGTATTTATTTTCCATCTTCTCTTTCTATAGTTTTTACACTACATCTGGTCCGATTTTTTTTTTTAATCTCTGATCTTCCTAAGGGAAAGTCTACCATTCATTCTTACTGAATTATTTGGACTACAATTTATTGTTATTGTAATTTTAACTAGTCATTCATATTGAGAACATAGTTGTCAAAATTTTGCTTTGTGTGAAGGAGATATTATATATTTTATGTGTACATTTTGGAGGAATGTGTGGTAGGGTTTAATATACTATGATGGTTAAGAGAATAGTCTCTGAATGACATAGTTCTGAGATAAAAAACTTAGTTTTGTCACATTGAGTGTGAACTTTGCAAACCACACGTCTTTAAGTTTGAGTCAAAAGAGAATGATAGAGATGTTATTAGGATTAATTAAATAATTATTGTAAATCTTTTATTACCAATACATAAATGGTCAATAGCTATTACCCATTATGAACTACTTTGTTTTTTTTTTTCGGTTACTGGAGCCTCTGTAACTATATAGAACCACTCATGAATCTAACATTTTTTAAGCATTAGAAGGCATAATGCATAATTTCTCTGTAACTGTTGTGAGGAATAATACTCTGAGCTGATTGGCCTTGTAGAATATCTTGGGGGCTGGAGTCCTTTCCAATATCCTTGGCCACTTACTGTGTCACTTTTTCCTGGTTTTCTGATTTCTGTTGGCCTCCTGCCTTTATACTGTAATGTAAAGTATCCCGGACAGTGCTTGTCACTCAGTGGGCACTCAATAAATGTCACCTGTCTCTGTTGCTTCCCTCACTTCTTTATCAGTGTCCCATTTCTGTCTGACTTTTAACAAACTCTGATTTTTATTTAGTATTCAGTTCTATGTAGATACTATGTTAGGACGTCATGAAGAATGTTCAGAGTTCTGAGTAAAGACCCGCCTCCCCCCCCCCCCCCAATTAATGCAAGATGGATGAGATTCACGCTGTAAATAATTCATCTTAGAAGTGTGAATTTCTCTACAGTTAAAATCAGGTTAAAGAAGACCTCAAAATTTAATCAACTTCTTATGACAAATAAGACCTGTGGTCCCATAATTAGTAATTGTACTAAAAGCTATTCTTGTTTACTCCAATTTGGTTGGTGCTATGAAAACAAGTTATTATTTAATCCACATGAGAGCCTGATGAAGTATATATTATTCTTGTTTTCCAGAAGAATTTGCCAATGCATGGGTAATTGAAGTAGTTTACTGTAGGTCACAGAACTCGAAAATGCCTGAGGTGGCATTTGAACCCATGTGGTCTGGCTTTGTAACTTGCACTCTTAGACACAGTGGTATACTTCATAATAATGACACATACCATGTAACCCTTTCCTAGTGAAGGGAGATAGGCAATAAATAAGTAAACAGAAAAAACAAGCTACATTCAGCATAAAAAGTGCTTAAAAATGATGTGATATAGTGTGACTCAGAAAGCAGGGAACCCCTTTAGCTTGTGTCTTCAAGGAAGACCCAAGAGCAAGAATTTACGATGTTTATGTACCTGTGTCCAGGGACGAGAGCCAATGAGCTGCAGGTCATGAGCGAAACCACAGATAGGAGTTTCTATATGTGGGAAGGGGAATTTGATCTGACCTGGATGAGTTATCATGAACTGTTCTCTCTTCTTCTGACTCAAAGATCACCAAGCACCCTTAACCATGTAACTAATCCAGCTCTGATTAAATCAGAATCCAGCAAAATAAAACATGTAGACTCAGCAGCCATCTTTCCCAGAACTTGGGTCTGCTACCCGGCAGGTGTTCTCTTTGGTGAACTCAGGTGTAATCAACAGCATGACATCCACTTTGCCTCTTCATGGCTTCTGTTAGTTTCATTTCTACCTTCTTTCCCATGTAAAAGCATTCACTTAGAGGAGCTGAGCTAAACTGATTGGTAGAAGGAAAGCTATCAGTTTAACCAGTTGGCACTCATTTATATAATTGTCTTGCTTTTGGCCTATCAGGCTGTACAATTGCCTCCACTCAAACATGCATCTGTGACCTTATCCTGTGTCACGCTCTCCAGCTGCAAGGGCCTCATTTTTGCCTGTGGGTCTTTGAAGTAGTTCTTTATTCCCCAAATACTCTTGTGCACACTCGGTGTGCAGTTCATCTGCCACTTCCTTAGAGGTCTTTATGACATGAGTTATCCTCTATCACATCATTCTATTAAGGTTTCTCTACAGCATCTTCACCATCTGGTTACTTGTTTATATTCTCTGTCTTGTAATTACAATGTAAACGTCGTGAAAGCAGAAGCATTGACTGTTTTGTTCACTGCTGCATTTTCAGCACGTAAAGAGACAGAGTAAATGCTTAATAGATATTTACTGAATAAAAGGCCACCATCTCCATTGAGCACTCTTCAGAGTAAATGCATTTTGAAAAGGGACTCCTATTAACTGGAAGTTTTAAAATTAATGTTTTCATTCTTGGTGATAAATTGAAATGGAGAATATTAGGTCAGCTTAGATATGGCATGGAGGATTTTTTGGCCACCGGAGTATAGTGGTGGATGCATATCTGTATACATTTGTGCAAGCCTGTAGAATGCACAACACTGGGAGTGAGTCTTAATGTGAAGTATGGACTTAATGTGATCATGGTGTTTCAGTACAGGTTCATGAATTGTTGTAAGGGTAGCAGTGTCTGTGGGATGTCCATAGTGGGGGAGATTTGCATGTATCGGTGCAGAGATGATACAGGAACTCTCTGTACTTTCTGCTCAAATAGCTGTGAACCCAAAACTGCTCTAAAAATAAAGTTTATTGTTATTTTTTAACGTGACAAGTGTCCTGGAAAAGAAAACACAAAACTATATGCAGATAATTAGAGGACCCAGGAGCCTGCATTTAGGCTGAGGTCCAGACAGACAGAGATGGAATGAGCTCACCATTTTGAACACAGTCAACTATGGGTTTTAAGCAGAATTCCAAATGTGTTGCAGAGAGGTGACCAGGGTTAGTCTTCTTATTACAATAGTGTAATTTAGAGAAAGTTATTTTCAAGATCTCAGCACTTCATTTTTTTTTAACCTCTAAAATGGAGAGAAAAATATGTACTTCAGTAAGTTATCTGGGACAACATGAATAGATTTTGAGATATCATGCTAAGTGAAATAAGACAGAAACAGTCGAGAACAATATGACTTCACTCATATGTGGGATATAAAACTGAAAGCAACGAACGATCAAAGAAAGCAAACAAAAGCTCACAAACAGAAAGGATAGTTTAGTCGTAAGCAGTGGATAGAGGGGAGGGGAGAGGTAGGAGAGGGTAAAAGGGGTCAAATGTATGGTGATGGAAGGGGAACTGACTCGGTGGTGATCACACACTGCAATATATAGATGATGCATTATAGAATTGTATACTTGAAACATATAATTTTACTAACCAGTGTCTCCCCAGTGAATTAAATAAAAATAGAAAACACTGGGGTCCCAGGAACAGATTCATTTTAAATAAATATTTGTTTCATAATGGAAATAAGTGATGATGATTAAATGGCACAGTGTATGGGCAGTGATAACAGAGTGTCTGACACGTAGTGGTACGCAATATACTTTTGGGTGGTTTCTAGGAAAGATGAGAGTCAGTAAGGTGAGAAAAGCATTCTTCCTTTTTTTTTTAATTGAGGAAATCTTCCTTCTAATAATCATCTCAAAATTAAAATAGAAGAGCCTCTCGAGAAGGGCTACCAAATCATATGCTACAATATGCTAGTGCTCAAAGGGTAAGGATTGTTCTTTTTATTTGCGTTTCTACTTCAGTACTAGTCACAATTACTATCATAGCAGGTATTCAATAAAAGTTTATAAATCTATGAATAACTGTCTGTGGTATCAATAATTTTCCTGCTCTCTGCTTCCTTGTAGTCCTTTATTTCTGCATTTCTTCCTACTTGTAATAATGTATATAGATATATAATTAATTTTTGACTGTGTATCCTATGACCTTACTAAACTCACATATAGTAGATGGTTTTGTAGATTCTTTTGGATTTTCTCAGTAGAGCACTATTTTGCCTGGGGATGGGACAATTTTAATTCCATCCTTTCAAATATGATGAATTTTGTTTCTTTGTCTTGTCTGATTGCTCCAGGTAGAACCTACCTCTGGTGTTGAATATGCTTTGAGAGAGGCCATCTTTTCCTTATTCATAATCTTGGGGTGAAGGCATTTGGGTTATTGTGGTTAAGTATGATGCTAACTATAGGGTTTTGGGAATGTATGGTATCATATTGGGAAATTGTCTTCTACTCTTCATTTCTCAAGGGTTTTATCAAAACTAAAAGTTGAATTAACTAAAAGTTGGATTTTTTCTCAGTATTTTTTTCATCTATTGAGATGATCATATGCTTTTACTAAGTCTGTTGATGTGATAATATACATTGATTTTCAAGTATTGAATCAGCCTTGCATTCTCAGGGTAAATCCCACTTGGTATCATGTGTAATTTTTGATGTGCTAGAATTTTGTTGACTATTTTTACACCTGTGTTCATTTATGAATCAGTAAGTTTCTTTGAAAGTTTGAATTTGGTATCAAGGTAACACTGGTCTCAGAAAAGAACTTGGGGTTTTTCATACTCTTGTATATTTTGGAAAATTTTCTATTTAATGGATAGTATTTCTTCTTTAAGTGTTTTGTATTGTAGAATTCATCAGTGGTGTGATTTACCTTTGTGTTCTACTTTGTTGAAATGATTTTTATTATGAATTTAAATTCTTTCATAGAAAAAGAGATATCCATGTTATCTTTTTTTCTGAGGGGCTTTGGCAATTTGTGTTCTTCATGGAATTATTCCCTTTAAATTGTCACATTTATGAGCATAGAGTTTTGTCTAGTATTTCTTTTGTATTTTTTCAATGTCTGTAGGTTTGTATTATATCCCCTCTTTCATTCCCAATAGTAGTAATTTGTTCTTTCCTATGCCTTCTAGATCAGAGTGGCTAAAAGTTTGTCAGTTTTATTGATTTCTTAATTCTTCATCTCATTTCTTTTTCTGTATCCTTTTACTGTTGTCAATTCCATTGAAGCATACACATTTTGCTGGGAGTTGTGTTAATTTGTATTTTATAATTCTGTTTTTTGTCTAGAATTTGTAAGTTCTCTTTAGCAGTAGAGCTAAAGAGGATCAGAGGCATCCTTGAACATTAGTATTCTTACTGTATCTCGTGTTTCTGTGGTGATATAAGCATAAGACTTGCAGAAAGAAGAGGAAAATTGTGCTTTAAAAGCAATCATAAATAAGAAAGACAGTTTTTAGTGTTTCACTATTAAGCATGATACTGATTTTGGGTTCAAAAATTTATACTTTTATATTAAGGAAAATCTATCTACTGTCAAAATACAATATAATTTTTCAGAAAGTAATAATTAATTCACTATGCTTAAGAACTTATAAATATGATAATTTTCCCCCTTGACCTATCTTTTTTTTTTTTTTTATAAAATGGAGGTAAATTTAAAAATATTTAATTATTTTACTGGAAAGGTTAATTCAGGCCAAGATGGGGAAACAGGGACCAGGTTCACCCTCCTGCCTAAAACAAGCCAACAAATTAGAAAAAACTATATGAAGCAGTGATTTTCAAGACACTAGACATCAGAAACAATTGACAGTGATCACTGAGAGATGGGAACCAAACAAGTTGAGCCCTAGGATTATCCCAGCTTGTTGCCTTTAAATCGTTCCATGCTGCAGTACAGAGAGGGATACCTAGGAAGATCCTGCCCAATGCCCAGAGTTGAAGACATGAAGCTGAGAGTCCGAGGAGACCAAGGTGGAAAGATTTCTGCAGGTGAAATACTGGAGAGGCCAGAGCTGCAGAAGGAGAGTGATCAGACTTGTGGTGGTTAATTTACAAGTAATTGGGAAATGTTGTATTTTTGTTAGTAATTTCTAGTTGAATGACATTTTCATAAGGTACATATTTTATGTGATGTAAGTCTTCTGAAATGCATTGCAACTTGTTTTATCATCTAGTATACTATTTGTTTTGGTGAATGTTCCATGATCGTGTTGAGACCAATGGAAAGAACAATCCCATGGTTTTCTCTTCCTCACTCCCATTTCAACACAGATCCCATGAACTTGCCTGGCGGAAACTATGTGACAAATTGACACACTTTACCAGCATTTGAAAGGAGTTTTAAATCACTGTTCTAAAATTAACACTCATTATTTTCTGTAAGTCAGTTCAGATGTCATCTGCAAAGACATAGCTTAAATTTACACAGGTATGTCTATTTTGAAGATCATGATTTAAACAAGAGAGTTTTTACAGATTTCATTTCTTCCTGTAGTGGACTTTTTTCCCTTTTGGTCATTTGACCTCAAATTATTTTTCAATGATTTTCCCCTCAATGACTTAGTTCTTTAAATACTATTCTACACAGTGATTATCCTGGTGGCATCTCTGGAGATGCCAAGTCTACAGTACTCACAATTATGATCAAGGTCCCAACGAATTTAATTAGAGAAGAATCACATTTGGAGATGCACCAACTGGATGACTCAATAATCCATGTTGCAGTTCCAGTGTAGATAAAGTGTTCACAGGTCTTTGTCCTTACCTCAGAGAGTGTTTGTCTGTATCTGTATTCACATGACTAGTGTTTTTAGGAATTGAAATGATGGACTCACCGCATAAAGCATGTGTATGAAACTATTCTCTATCGTTCAGGTAACCCAAGTTCAACAATGCCATATGAAGTCAGGGCAGCATAACTGATTAAGCATCATGATATTGTAAAGGCTGTTTCACTATTCACCTTTTGTGGCTATGAACCACAAACTGTAAAATATTTATCTGAGTAATTCATACAGAAGTCAGAATTTTCTCTCCTATGAAAATGTTGATTTAACAGTGTTTGTATTAGGGCAAATTCTGCCATCTGGGAATATTTTGGGTTTCTGTTCACAATCGAGATTCACAGCTCTTTAGGTAACAGGACATGTAGTCATATTCCTTTTGAAAATCCCAACAATTTGAAAGGCAGGGTATTTTCAGAAAGACTGAGATGAGTTAGATTTTCCAGAAGCATGGCAAGAGTTGGTCCCATGGAAACAGTTCAGGGCAGGTGATGGGATATGTATTGTCTAGCTCTCCATGTCCACTGAGATGGCATCAGTGCAAGGAGGGTAAGGGAGAGGGCACGACAGCCCAGAACATAGTCTGATGGCTTTCTCATCATGCAGAAAACCCAGGGAATGCATTTATCCATAGAATTGTGAGGTAGACTTTACATTGTGCAAGAGGATACTGGTGGTGTGAAAATTCAGTTTTATAAAAGTTGTCTGATGTGATTCTCTTGAACAATCATATCCTTTGTGATTTCTGAAATATGCATGGATTAATTCAATTATGTAATACTGTTTTTGATATTTTCATATTATAGAGCTCCAGAAAAAATTCAGTTTTTCTATCATCAGTATTCTTGGAATCTAATCTCAAGTGTAACTCTTTGAGGATATTTTAATGGGCAGATATTTTTAGATCTCATGACAGGTTCAATTAAAAGGATTTCTAAGCATTGTTTGTTAATCTGTTAAAAACTATCAGATGATGTAGCATCTGTAGAACTCGACTGACTCTCAAATATCCAAGTTCATATTATTGTTAGCAAGCTGTTCCTTGAATTTCAATATACAAGTGAGTTTTTGCATTTTATCATAGTATTTTAAATATTTTTTATTGGCCATTTCAACATATTCTTCCTTTAATTGCTTGTTTATGTGATTGACCCACTTTTGTATTGGTTTGTTTGTCTTTCATTTGTTAATACCTAAATCTCTTTGTCTATTTTAGATATTAGCTCTGTGTATGTCCTCTAAAATGTAAATCTTTTACCCAAACTACTTTTGTCTATCAACTGTATGGTATCTATTCCTAAATCTTTAACAAAATTTGATATTTTCCATTTGGGAACAGTGATTAGTTAAGAAGATTCTTCCACCCCTAGAATATAAAAAGTCACCTCCTTTATTAACTAGAAAGTAAAAGTAATGTAAACCTTGTTGTAGTTTTTTAATTAAATCTTGAATCAATTTTTATTTTTATATAAGGTATTATCTATATGTAAAATTTTATTAGATTCCAGATGGACCAGTCATTTTATAATGTGCCCTTTCTCACAATTCTTTGCCTGTCCACTAGTCTGTATGATGGTGGAGGTTAGGGAGCATGTTTTAATAAGCGTTGTATTCTTTTAATCTCTGAAAGCACTGCAACATACAGATCATAATCCTATTTTTTAAATGAATAATTATATTCTGATTTCAGGAAGCCACTAGTAATAAAGATATTGACAGGTTGTTGTGTCCTGAGCCATGAAGTAAGACATACAGCAGGACCTATGGAACAAAGGAACAATGTGACAGAGTTTGTCCTGTTGGGGCTCACTCAGAGCCCTCAGGGTCAGAAAACATTGTTTGTTGTGTTCTTGTTCATCTACATTGTGACAATGGTGGGCAACCTACTCATTGTTGTGACTGTCATGATCAGCCCAACTCTGGATGCCCCTATGTACTTCTTTCTTGGCTACTTATCATTTATGGATGCTGTTTATTCTGCTACAGTTACCCCAAATATGATTATAGGCTTACTCTATGAGAAGAAAACCATTTCTTTCCAAGCTTGCATGAGCCAGCTTTTTATAGAGCACTTATTTGGTGGTGCTGAGATTTTACTCCTGGTGGTCATGGCCTACGACCGCTACGTGGCCATCTGCAAACCTTTGCATTATTTGATGATCATGAATCAATGAGTGTGCATTGTGCTGCTGCTGTTGGCCTGGATTGGAGGATTTTTGCATGCTATAGTTCACCTTCTGTTTGCTTACAAGCTTCCCTTCTGTGGCCCCAATATCATTGACCATTTCATGTGTGACATGTACCCCTTACTAAAACTTGCCTGTGCTGACACCTATCTTATTGGTCTCACTGTGGTTGCCAATGATGGTGTGATCTGTGTGGCGGTCTTTGTGCTGTTGCTCATCTCCTATGGGGTCATTCTGCGCTCCCTGAAGAATCTTAGTCAGCAAGGGAAGCACAAAGCCTTATCCACCTGTGGCTCCCACATTACTGTGGTGGTCCTCTTCTTTGTCCCTTGTATTTTCATATATATGAGACCGCCTTCTACCTTACCAATTGATAAATCCTTGACTGTGTTTTACACTGTTATCACCCATATGTTGAACCCCTTAATCTATTCTCTGAGAAATGGAGAGATGAAAAGTGCCATGAAAAAGCTCTGGACCAGGAAAAGAAAATGAGGCAGCAGAGAAATGTGTCACATTTTTTGACAAAGAATTGTTATTTCCAGGAAAGCCATGTGTGATTATTGAACTGAAGGAAATTTCTCCCTGGGGCCTATAACTTGTGCATGATGAAAAGCATTTATTATGTGAATACTCCTGGTGATCCAACTATATTTTTAAGATTGTCATAATTTCCTAATTCAATATATATATTTTGTTTAAATTATTTTTAACATTTTCATAACTTCTTTGGAAAATATGTGTTCAGTTTTTGAGTGTAAAATATCTCTGTTGAGACTATAGATTTATGTTCTATGTGATGAGTTTGCTATAGTAAATACTGTAAATTTAATTTTAGTTTTTGGAAGATTTTTTTCTCATGTTTCTCTCTTATATAATGTAATCTTTTTCAGAATTAATAGTGCATATTACAGATTTCAGAAGATAAAATAAGAATTAAGATATAAACTCTTATTTAGCTCTCTTCATACAAAGATAGCCCTTGTTAATATTTGAAGTATAGCTATATCTCATTTTTGTATCTGCAAAATAGTTTAAACATGTAATTTTTTTTTCTGTATTGTATTGCCTGCTAAGATTGATGGAGAACGATGCCTCAGACTTATAGTATTAATCATGAGTAGGCTAATTATATAGAAATCATTTGAATGAACAAGGCAGACAAGCAGAAAAATAACTAAAATCTTAATTGTTTTCCTGATTGGGAAATCATATTATCTTCTCATGTGGATCAACTTTGTTTGGTGTTATAGTTTTATGAAGATGATTCATTATCTTCCCAGATCATTTAGCATATCTGATGATTCTGCTGCCATTTTTAAACACCCCATTCTTTTTTCCTTACAGTGTGTTATAGCCTTGTATAGAGACCCCGGCCCTGCTATATGATTAGAATAACCCATAATCTATGGGCTTCAAATATGCAATACAGAACTTGACACCAGATATTTAGGGTGATATTATTGTTAAGAAAAATGCTGACAATATATGCTGTTGTACTTCTCTTATTAACGGAATATAGATTATTAGGTAACAAAGAGTCCAGTTAATACTGTTTTATTTGACAGGGCCGGCCGAGTGGCTCAGTTGGTTAAGAGCTCATTCAAGAGTACGAGCGGAACTCTGAGCAACAGCAGTTCGATGCTCAGCCTGAGCTGAGCTGCCTTTGAGCTGCCAACAGGTGGCAGGATGGCTCAGCTAAAAAAAAAACAAAAACAAGTTGTTTATTTGACAGATTTCATTTATAAAATTCTCTGTATGAATCAAGCTTGAAACAAGATATTATTTGCCTCAAAGATGGTAGTAAGCATGTAGTCATGATCTGTCTCTCTATTTAGTCTGGATTCATAAGGGGCTAAGGCTACAGGGCAGTGGATCCTTTTCAAGGGTAAGTCACACTGTATGAAAACCTTACATCCTGAGTTTAATCGCTGTTATTATTACATAGACATTTTCATATCTTCTAAAAGTCTTCTCAAATATTACTCTGTTACTAAATAATATCAAACATTTGATTTTATGAGAATTTATGTAATTAATTTTTCCACTTTTGCATATTGCTATAGATTGAAGGTTTGTGTCCTCCAATTCATGACTAAAATCCTTTATAATGTGGTGATATTTGGAGGTGGGGCCCTTGGGAGGTAATGAGGGTGGAGCTCTCATGGATTGGAACAGAGTCCTTATCAAAGACCCCAGAGAGCTCACTTGCCCCTTCTGCTATGTTAGGACACAGTGAAAAGATGGCTGTCTGTGAACTAGGAAGCAGGCCTTCATGAAACACTGAATGTGCCAGCTCCTTGATCTTGGTCTTCCCAGCTTCTAGAACTGGGAGAGGGAAATATTTGTTGTCTACCACCCAGTCTGTGGTGTTCTGTTACATAGTAGCCCAAACGGACTAAGACCGACAGTTAGTTGATTTTCAGATTTGCATAGTTATTTCAAGAGATGCAATACAAATGTTGGTCATTGGTATATAACCTCCCTGAAGTCGAGAAAGTTACTGAATTGTCTTTGTACTGTTTCCTGAACAATGTTGGACAAAAATCTACTCCATAAACTTTGTCAGTTATATATTTTCTTGAATTCTTGATTGATTGGCCTGAGAATTTCTACTTGATCTACTAGAGTCATGAATTTTGAAAAACTCTTTCTAATCTATATGTATATGCATATGTATATGTATATCTATCTATATCTTTGATATTTACTACAGATATTTACCTTATTCATGCTATACTTATGGTTTTTTATATAAATTTGTTATGGTTTCATATTCTTTTACATTCATTCTTCTCCCACACCACTCTTGGAAAACTGCATTTCATTCTTATAAGATTTTATAAATTTTAACATCTTGGTTTTTTAAAGTTACTTTCAAAAACTTTTAAAACCCCATTTAAAATTTATTTTGTTTATGATAAAATATACCTCAGCTTATTTCCTGAAAACAGGCAAAATAATCTGACATTATTATTAATTTCAACAATAATTTGAAAATTTAAATTTAATATGTCAGTCAATTTTTTTACATCTAGAAACTTCAAATTTGGGGCCATTTCTGCTCCTCCTCCTCCTGTTTGTTCAGGCAGAACTTGACTGAACAATTCTTCTGGCATGAACTGAGGTCACTCTCTATTATTGAGCTGATTGCAGGGCTTTTAAAGAGGGTCCAAGATGACTTTGCTCATATGAATGGTGCCTTGGCAGGAATGGCTAGAAGATCAGGCTTGTCTGGGCCCCTTTTTCATGTAGATACCTGGCTATATAGACAAGATCGCTGCAGTGAGGTTATCAGACTTGTGAAATGGCAGCTCAGGGTATCAGGGGGTTAGATCTTATCCCATCATGACATCAGCTTGAAGTTCAGGTTCCCAAGTTCCAGAAACAGGCTGCTTCTGTGCATCAAAGTAAACAACCAACAATATGAGAAGGAAACCCACGAAATGGGAGAAAATATATGCAAATCATAAATCTCATAAGCGTTAATATCTGAAAAATATTAGGAACTTCTATAACTCGATAGCAGAAAATGCAAATAATTCAATTAAAATATCGGTAAAGGGTCTGAATATACATTTTTCCAAAACAGCCAGACAAATAGCCAATAGAAACATGAAAAGGTGTTCAACATTGTTAATCTTCAAAGAAATGCAAATGAAAAGCACAATGAGATATCACTTCACACCTGTTAGGATGACTGTTTCAAAGAGATAAGAAAAGCTGGTAAGAATGCAGAGAAAAGGGACTTCAATATCCTGCTGGTAGCAATATAAATATGTACAGTCCTTATGGAAAATGGTATGGATGTTCCTCAAAAAGTTATAAACAGAACTACTGTATGATCTAGCAGTCTTACTTCTGTGTGTATATCCAAGGATATGAAATCAATATCTCAGACATATCTGTACCCCCATGCTCACTGCAGCTTTATTCACAAAAGCCAAGATGTGGAAATAACATAAGTGTCCATTGACGGATGAATGCACAAGCGAAGGCTATGGTGCTTCCTTTAGTATAATTCTCATAAATTTTGTAGGCCTTTTGTTTGTTTGTTTTGAGTTTACTCGATTATACAAGGGCCATATGCACAAACATCATGAGAAAGAGTTCCCTCAAGAGTGCGAGCTGAGCTCTGAGCAACAGCAGTTTGATGCCCGGCCTGAGCTGAGCTGCTGCTGAGCTGCCCACAGGTGGCAGGATGGCTCAGCTAAAAAAAAAAAAAAAAAAAAAAAGACTCAAACATCATGAGAGTAGCTCTTCTCAGGTTTGGGCTGAAAGTCCATGTGCAGTGGCGTAATACCCTTAAGCTTCTTAGAAATACCTTTTGTCTAGTCTACAGGGTTTATGAAACACACATGAAATCTTTCTGAAGTCTTAACAAAGGGCCTTATGTCTAGAGCTGTGAGATAATATTTTATGCCATTTTTCAATTTGAGAGTATTTTGCCCGTGGAGCAGCTGGGCATGAGAATGAGTTTTATATTTGAGATCAGCAATTCTTGGCTCCTTTAAGTGTTTCTAATTCTGCTTGAAAACTTACCATTTACTCTTTTAACTCATCTCTCCTTATCCATACTTCAATATATCGTACACTGCTAAAATACACAGCTGTCATTTTCAATATTCTACTTGGAAATTTTCCCTGACTCCACTGTTCATTTAGGTATATTTCTATTTTCCCCATTAGTATCAATGATGGCATTGCCAAACTTTTCTAGCACTAGATAACATGAATCACTTTCTCTTCAGCCTCCAAGAACAGTTCCTCTTGTCTTTCAAGCCTTTAATTTTAGAAGCCTTGAAATTCTTATAGCTCTGTTAATCTCTTGGTACCAAGGTCAATATCGCTTTAAATTGTTGTTATGGAAGCACCACACTTTCAGGTTCCACTTTTTGGTTTTGTTATCTTTTGCTACATAGCAGATGACTACAAGTTTTTGTGACTTGAAACAACAACCATTTTATTTTATCTTAAAGTAATTTGGGCCAGGAATTCAGGCAGAGGGTGGTTGGGTATTTCTTCTTCTCCTTCCTCTTCCTCCTTCCCCCTTTCCCCTCCCCTGTCCTCCTTTCCCCTTCCCTTATCCACTATCCCCACCCCTCCTGTGAATACCTCCTGCCATTCCTTTCTGGCCTGCAAATTTTCTGTAGAAAAGTCAGCTGATATTCTTATGGGGGTACCCATGTAAGTGACTTGCTGCCTGTCTCTTGCTGCTTTTAGAATTTTGTCTTTGTCTTTAACCCTTGCCATTTTAACTGTAATGTGTTTGGTGTGGGCCTGTTTAGGTTCATCTTGGTTGGAACTCTGCACTTCCTGGGCTTGTATGTCGATTTCCTTTGTCAGGAAAGGTTTTCCTTTGTTAGGGAGGTTTTCAGTCATTATTACTTCAAATATGTTCTAAATCCCTTGCTCACTCCCTTTCTTCTCCTTTTGGTATTCCTATAATGCACTTGTTGCACTTGATGTTATCCCACAGGTCTCTTAAATTATTTTCATTGTTTTTTAGTCCTTTTTCTTTTTCTGTTCCACTTGCGTGATCACTGTTATCTTGTCTTCTAAGTAGCTGATTCGATCCTCTGCTTCATCTAATGTGCTGGTAATTCCTTCGAAGTATTCTTTATTTCAGTAATTGTATTCTTTAGTTCTAGCTGGTTGTTTTTCATGATTTCTCTATCCTTTCTTATGGTCTCACTAAATTCCTTAAACATTCTTATCATCAGTGTTCTAAATTCTGCCTCTGATAGGTTGGTTGCCTCTATTTCATCTAGTTCCACTAATTCTGGAGGTGTCTTCTGTTCTTTTATTTGGGACGTGTTCCTTTGTTTCCCCATTCTGCTGACTCTTTGTACTTGCTTCGATGTATTAGGTAGATCCCCTAGGTCTCTCAATCTTTGCTGGGTGAACTTACATGGTATATGTCCTTCATATTTCAGTTGCTCAGTCTCCCTATTCTCCTGTGCATGTATTCCAGAGGTGTCCCTTGTGTTGTGTGTCTTTTGTTGAAGTTGAGCTTTGATTGCTTTTAGCTTGTCAGTAGGTAGGATTGACTCCCAGGCTGTCTAGCTGTGAGGATTGGCTATGTCCACAGTGTATGAGCTGCTGTGTGAGAGTTGGCCCCTCAGATGAGGTTTGGCCTCTATGGGTTCTTATGCCTGTAGAGAATTCCCTTTGGGTGTGTCTCTTGTAGGTCAAACCTGGTATTGCCCTTGTTTGGTTTAGAGTTGGCTTCTGGGTGTGATGATTCTTGTGCCTCTTTGCTGGGGCCTGGTGCTGAGCGATTTCCGAACAAAACGAATCACCAAGCACAACAACCACCACCAAAAACCCAAACACACTCATATGTAAAAACAGCCAACAACCAACACTCAACATGCACAGAAGTATCAAAAATAAAAATAAACAAAAGAAATGAAAGAGATGGAATAGCAACACCAAAAAACCCCCCCAAAAACAGAAAAATGGAAAAAAGGAGGAAAAGTAGAGCAGGCAAAAGAAACGAGAAGGGAGAGAGAAGGAAGAAAAAATTATATATACTTCTCCACACCTTTGTATATGGACATGTATAAACACACACACACACACACACACACACACACACATAAAAAGTTAAAAACAAAAACAAAAAC
Source organism: Aselliscus stoliczkanus (assembly GCA_033961575.1). NCBI lineage: Eukaryota > Metazoa > Chordata > Mammalia > Chiroptera > Hipposideridae > Aselliscus > Aselliscus stoliczkanus. Next base: position 124,440,300 of record CM066736.1, read on the forward strand.
AAAGAAACAAAAAACAGTGCCAGTCTTGGCTTAAGTCCACCAAGCTATGTCCAAGTTGTCCTCTGCTGTAGAAAAACTCCTCTGCGACTTGTGGAGGCAGAGCCGGCCACCTGGCTCCCAGAGTGATCCTGGCAATGCAGTCCTCGATGAGTGGGGAGCTGCAAGCTGGGCATTTCCATTTCCTTGCTGCCGCACCTCTGTAATCTAACACTGCTCCTCCATGCAGGGACCAGCTTAAGACTCTGGAAAGGAGCGGGTAGCCTTGCTGAGGGTGGGAGGGAGTGGGGTCCTGATTATGGAGTTGTTTTTGCTTTCTGTCTGTCGGAGAGAGCCCAGCCACAGTTTTGAGCTGAAGCTTCTGCCTCAGACCCTGGGCACCGCCGTGCTCTACACTGAACTCTCGGCAGGACTGTGTGGTGTAGGGTGGAGCCCGTTGCCTTGTTGCTGTAATGCTCTCTGATCTGCTTCCTGTAGCCATGGATGCATGCTGCTTCTCCACGTCTCCCTTCTCTCTTCCCCCACTTGCCCGGTTTGCCCACCTTCAGGTAATCCTTGTGCGAGTCTCTTAGCTCTTCTGTGTGATGAGCAGAGGTTCCTCTGATGAGTTATAGCTGTTCAATTTGTGGTAAGGAGAGAACTCAGGATACCCACCTCACTGTAGCCATTTCTCAAGATGATTTCTAAGAAAACTCTTGGTTGAGTATTTCTTCTGATTCATGTAGCATGGACTGAAGTCACTCTGGTTCCAACTGACAACCGAGCAGTCTGTAGGATCCAGGACAGTTTAGTTCACATTCATGTGTCGACTGGCTAAAGTAAGTCTCCAAGAAATACTCTAAAAGCAGTTTATTAGGGAAAAGAAAAAGAAACAACCACCATAGCAGTGGGAATGCATACCTCCTACCAGGTCTCCAACTGGACGCACACATGGAAAAAGAGAGACAGCCTCCCTAAGATGGCCCCTCTGTAAATCTCTTCCCCGGAAGTTACCACAAAGTTTAACGGGAAGTCAGGACTAGAGAGTTAAGAAGGGACCCAGCTATGCCCATCATCCTCCCAGGTTTGGTTAGTCATCCTAAGATGCCAGTTCACTTTTATCACATGGTATCTTGGAAGTGATGACTGGAAGGGACCCCCAGGGTTCCACTCCCCATCTATTGAGACACAGGACTACAAGTTCTCTCCAGCAGAATAGAGAAACTTTTTACATGGTGCTCAGGGACTCCTGGGATAGAAAGTAGGAATTGTTAGGCCAGTTCAGGGCTATGTCCCAAACTAGATAATGTCACTTTCACACCCTCTATTGGTCAAAGCAGTCACATGGTCTGCCCAGATTTCAGGTGGTAGAGAAATAGATAACAGCATTTCATGGGAGTGTGGCAAAGTTACATTGTAGAACAGCATGTGGGATGAGGGATTGTGTGCTCGCTTTTGGAAAATACCATGGTTTGCATCTCCAAAAGGGTATGCTCTGAGTTTTACTCTACTTGAGTTGAATCTATAGATCATTTTGGAGTAAATAACATATTAACAATTTCAAATTTTCTGGTTCCTGAACATGATATACCCATTTATTTAGGTGCTTAAAAAAATTAATTCTGAAAAGATTTGTAGTTTTTAGTGTATGAATCCTGCTCATCTTTTTACAGGGCACTTGTGATACCATTAAATATTTATATTGTCAGATGCTGTTTTAAAAGGTGTTGATGTTTTTATTTTTCAATTATTATTGATGCTAATATGTAGAAATACAATTGAATTGACTCAGCTTGTTGCCTTTAAATCATTCCATGTTGCAGCATAGAAAGGGATACCTAGGAAGATACTGGTAGATGCCCTGAGTTGAAGAGATGAAGCTGAGTCGGAGGAGACCAAGGCAGCTAGAATTCTGCAGGCAGAGTACTGGAGAGGCCAGAGCTGTAGAAGGAGAGTGATCAGACTTGTGGTGCTTAACTTACAAGTAATTGGGAAATGTTATATTTTTGTTAGTAATTTCTAGTTGAATGACATTTTTGTCAGATACATATTCTATGTGATTTAAGTCTTCTGAAATGCATTGCAGCTTGTTTTATCTTCTAGTATACTGTCAATTTGGTGAATATTCCATGAGCATATTGAGACAAGTGGAATGAACAGTCCCATGGTTTTCTCTCCACTCCCATTTCAACACAGATCCTATCAACTTGCCTGACTTAAACTCTGCTACAACCTGACACACTTTATCTGCATTTGAAAGAAGTTTTAAATTATTGTTCTGAAATTAACATTCATCATCTTTTGTAAGTCAGTTCAGATGTCATCTACAAAGATATAACTTAAATTTAAACAGGTTTGCCTATTTTGAAGGGGAGGATTTAAAAAGAGAGTTTTTACATATTTCATTTCTGCCCAGACTGGACTTTTCCCTTATGCTCATTTGACCTCAAGTTATTTTTTTTTTTATGATTTTCCCTCCAGAGGATATGGTTCTGTAAATGCTATTCTCCATGGTGATTATCCTGGTGACATCTCTGGAGATACCGAGTCTACAGTATTCACAATTATGATCAAGGTCTCAATGAATTTAATTAGAGAAGAATCACCCTTGGAGATGCACCAACTGGATTACTCAATAATCCATGTTACAGTTCCAGTGTAGATAAAGTGTTTATAGGTGTTAGTCCTTACCTCAGAGAGTGTTTGCCTGTATTGATATTCACATGAGTAGCTTTTTCAGGAATTGAAACGATGGACTCAGCGATTAGGGTATGTACATGAAACTGTTCTCTATCCTTCAGGTAACCCACGTTCAACAATGCCGTATGAAGACAGGCCAGCATAACTGATTAAGCATCATGATGTTGTAAAGGCTATTTCACTATTTCATCTTTTGTTGCTACAAAATAAAACTGTAAAATATTAATCTAAATAATTCAGACACAATTACAATTTTCTCTCCCATCGAAATGTTGATTCAACAATGTTTTTTATTAGGACAAATTCTGCCATCAATGAATATTTTGGGTCTCTGTTTACAATAAACATTCAGAGTTCTTTAGGTAACAGGACATTCATGTTTGTCTTGATAATCCCAACAATTTGAAAGGAAGGATATTTTCAGAAAGACTGAGATGAATCAGATTTGCCAGAAACATGGAAAGAGTTGGTCCCATGGAACCAGTTCAGGGCCAGTGATGAAACATGTGTTGTCTTGCTCTCTGTGTCCACAGATGGCATCAGTTCAGGGAGGATAAGGGGAGGGGAGCATGACTCAGAACATAGATTAATGGCTCTCTCATTATGCAGGTAACACAGGGAATGCATTTATCCTTGATTCAGAGCCAGACATTACATTGTGCAAGAGGACATTGGTGGTATGAAAATTCATAGTCTTATAAAAGTTCGATGTGATTCTCTTAAACAATCCTATCATTTGTGAGTAGTAAAATATGCAGGGATTAATTCAATTCTGTGATAGTATTTTGGATATTTTCATCTTATAAATATACAGAATACACTTATTTTTTTTCTAACATCAGTATTCTTGGAAACTAATTTTAAGTGTAATTATTTGGGGATATTTTAATGGGCAACTATTTGTAGGTCTCCTGATAGGTTCCATTAATAGGGTCTCTAAGCCTTCTTTGTTTGTTAAAAAATTAGTGGATGACGTAGCATCTGCACAAGTCGATTTAGTGACTTTCAAAAATCCAAGTTCACATTGTAGTTAGGAAGCTATTATTTCAATTTCCTTACACAGGTGAGTTTTTGCATTTCATCAGAATATTTTAAATATTTTTTATTGGCCATTTCAATGTATTCCTTTAATTGCCTTTTTATGCGATTGACCCACTTTTGTATTGGGTCATTTGTCTTTCATTTGTTATTTACCTAAATCTCTATGTCTGTTTAGATATTTACTCTGCATATGTCCTCTAAATTATAAATCTTTTCCCCAAATTACTTTTGTCTATTAACTCTATGGTTTTGTACCCAGCAACCCAGAACAGACCAAAACAAAGTCCTTCAATATAGTTTTATGGAGTTTTTATTAGCTGGCCGCTGTGAGCAGGCTCATGCCCTAAACAAATTCACAGCCCAAGCAAGGGGGGTGAAAAGCTTATAAAGGTAAAAACTGCAAACTGTTTCTTTTTACAATTTGTAGGTGGTTTCCATAGATTTCAGACAGTTTCTTGTAAGCAAAAGCATTTTACAGAAGCTGAAGGCTGGCATTAATCATTAGGTGTCAGACCAGTGTGAGCCAGTAAACCACAGGCCAAATCCTGAGTTATCTAAATAAGTCAGCTAGAAAGGGTTTTTTCTACATGCAGAGACTCAGAGAAAGTGGGCGCTAGATACTAGAAAGGGGGTCCTGTCGACTCAGTTATTTCAATGGTACCTACTGCTAAATCCTTAACAAAATTTGATATTTTCCATTTGGAAACAGTGATCAGTTAAGATTCTTCGACCCCTAGAATGTAGAAAGTTATCTCCTTTATTAACTAGAATGTAAACATAAAATAAACCTTGCTGTAGGTTTTTATTAAAGCTTGAATTAATTTTTATTTTTGTATAAGGTATTATCTATATGTACTATTTTATTAGCTTCCATATGGAAAGCTACGTGTGGCAACCCATTCATACTTTAGTGTGTCCTTTCTCACACTTGTCTCTAATTACTTGCCTCTCCACTAGTATGTAAGATGGTGGAGGTTATGGATCATGTTTTAATAGGCCTTGTATTCTTTTAATCTCTGAAAGCACTGCAACATAACAGATCATAATCTTATTTGTTAAATGAATAATTATCGTCTGATTTCAGGAAGCCACTAGTAATAAAGATGTTGACAGGTTGTTGTGTCCTGAGCCATGAAGTAAGACATACAGCAGGACCTATGGAACAAAGGAACAATGTGACAGAGTTTGTCCTGTTGGGGCTCACTCAGAGCCCTCAAGGTCAGAAAACATTGTTTGTTGTATTCTTGTTCATCTACATTGTGACAATGGTGGGCAACCTACTCATCGTTGTGACTGTCATGATCAGCCCAACTCTGGATGCCCCTATGTACTTCTTTCTTGGCTACTTATCATTTATGGATGCTGTTTATTCTACTACAGTTACCCCAAATATGATTATAGACTTAGTCCATGAGAAGAAAACCATTTCTTTCCAAGCTTGCATGAGCCAGCTTTTTATAGGGCATTTATTTGGTGGTGCTGAGATTTTACTCCTGGTGGTCATGGCCTACGACCGCTACATTGCCATCTGCAAACCCTTGCATTATTTGACGATCATGAATCAACGAGTGTGCATTGTGCTGCTGCTGTTGGCCTGGGTTGGAGGATTTTTGCATGCTATAGTTCACCTTCTGTTTGCTTACAAGCTTCCCTTCTGTGGCCCCAATGTCATTGATCACTTTATCTGTGACATGTACCCCTTACTAAAACTTGCCTGCACTGACACCTATCTTATTGGTCTCACTGTGGTTGCCAATGATGGCATGATCTGTGTGGCGATCTTTGTGCTGTTGCTCATCTCCTATGGGGTCATTCTGCGCTCCCTGAAGAATCTTAGTCAACAAGGGAAGCGCAAAGCCTTATCCACCTGTGGCTCCCACATTACTGTGGTGGTCCTCTTCTTTGTCCCTTGTATTTTGATATATGTGAGACCTCCTTCTACCTTACCAATTGATAAGTCCTTGACTGTGTTTTACACCGTTATCACCCCTATGTTGAACCCCTTAATCTATACTCTGAGAAATGGGGAGATGAAAAGTGCCATGAAAAATCTCTGGACCAGAAAAAGAAAATGAGGCAGCGGGGAAATGTGTCATTTATTTTTGACAAAGAATTGTTATTTCCAGGAAAGCCATGTGTGATTATTGAACTGTAGGAAATTTCTCCTGAGGATCTATGACTTGGGCATAATGAGAAGCATTTATTATTTGCTCTTTGCTGCATCTACTGCGAGATGAGACTATTATCTGCAATCCGACTGTGGAAATTCCAGAAATTGTGGACATCACTCTGCAAGGACCACAGTTACTATGAAAAGCCTGAAAGGCACCCTTTGGAGGGACTTAATCACATCAATGTAGAACTCAGTCTCTTTGGAAAGAAAAAGAAGAGGCTCCAGGTTGATAAATGGTGGGAAATAGAAAGAAACTGGCTGCTTTTCACACTATGTGTAGTCAAGCACAGAATATGATAAAGGGTGTTATATTGTTCTTCAGTTATAAGACGAGGCCTGTTTGTGCTCTCTTCCCCATCAACATCGTTATTCTGGTGAATTGTTCCCTTATTGAAATTCAAAATACCTGGCTGAAAAACACATCTGCAGGGTTCAGATGATGTTGGTGTTGCTTGTTCCATAGCATAAGCCCAGGAAGATGAGTTAATTCTTGAAGGAAATGATACTGAACTTGTATCAAATTCATCTGCTTTGATTCAACAAGCCACAACAGTTAAAAAAAAAAAGGGTATCAGAAAATATTTGGAGTTTGTCTGTGTTTCTGAAAAACGAACAGTTCAGCAGGCTCATGAGTAAGATCCAAGCTGTCTGTCTACAGAAACACCAAAATGTTGAATGATTCCTCAGACTTATTTGTGATATTTTAAAGATGCAATAATAGTCATGTATTAAAAACAAACATTTATTATGTGAATACTTCCAATGATCAAAATGTATTTTTAAGATTTTCATAATTTTCTAATTCAATATATATATTTATATATATTGAAATATATGAAAATATATTTTTGATATTTTCATAACTTCTTAGAAAAACATATGTTCAAGTTTTGTGTGTAAAATGCCTGTATTAAGACTATAGATTTATGTTCTATGTGATGAGTTTGCCATAGTAAGTACTGTAAATTTATTTTAATTAATGGAAAATTTTTCTCATGTCTGTCTTTTAAATAATGAAATCTTTTTCAGACTTAATAGTAGCTTATTACAGACTTCAGGAGATAAAATAAGAAATAAGATATAAAATCTTGGTTCACTTATCCCCACACAAAGTAAGTTCATATTAATATTTGAAGTATACCTATATCTCATTTTTGTATCTGCAATATATTTTAAATATGTAATTTTAAAAATATTACTTAGCATGTTAAAAATGATAAGTAATATTTAGCATTATGCTTTGGACTTCTAATATTAATCATGAGTAGGCAACGTGTTTAAAAATAATCTGAGAAAAAAAAATGCTAAATCTTATGTTTTCCTGATTGGGAAATCATATTATCTCCTTATATGGATCAACTTTGTTTGGTGTTGTATTTTTATGAAGATGATCTATTAGTGTTCCCAGATTGTTTAGAAAATCTGATAATTCCACTGTCATTTTTCAACACCCCTTCTCCTTTTTTCTTATAATGTTTTATAGCCTTCTATAGAGACCCAGACCTTGCTTTGTATATGTAAATTATAATAACCCATAATCAATGGGCTTTACAAACGCAATACAGAAGTTGACACCAGATATTTTGGGTGATATCATTGTTAAGAAAGATGCTGACACTATATGCTATTCTTACCTCTCTTATTAATGCAATACAGACTATTAGGTAACAAAGAGGCAAGAAGATATTGTTTTGTTTGTCAGAGATCTCATTCATAAAATCCTCTGTATGAATCAAGCTTGAAACAAAATATTATTTGCCTCAAAGATGGTAGGAAGCTTGTAGCCATGATTCTGCTTCTCTATTTAGTCTGAATTCATAAGGGGCTAAGGCTAGGGGGCAGTGGGTCCATTTTAAGGGTAAATAACACTGTATAAAAACCTTATATCTTGAGTTTAATCCCTGTTACCATTACTTGGAAGATTCTTATATCATCTTAAAGTCTTTCCAAATGTAACACTATCCAATAAATAAGAAATGTGATCAAAATATATGGTGAATGTTTAAAATAAGAATAATCATGTACAGTAAGAGTCACATTATCATTAATCCCCCCTCAAAATACTCCCCCTCACTTCGAACACACTTAGCCCATCGTTCTTGCCACTTTCTGAAGCAGTTCTTGAAGTCCTTTTTTGTGAGTGTTTTCAGGTAAGTTGTCATGCCTGCCTCAATGCCCTGAATCAATTCAACGTTCACCTTTCATGGTCCTTTTGACTTTGGGGCAGAGCAGATGTTGCACAGTGCCAGATCCAGTGCATAAGCTGGATGACAACTCACCGTAATGTTTTTATTTGACACAAATTGCCATATACCATAAGCGACATGTAACTCGGAGCGTTGTCATGATGGCGGATGATTTCTGGTGCACTTTAAAACATACCTTCTCTCCGGGCCGGTCAAGTGGCACGGTGGTTAAGCGCTGGCTTAGGAAGCCAGAGGCCCCAGTTTGGGTCCCACATATGAGGGCCAGTGACACTGCCCTCAAAAAAAAAAAAAATATATATATATACACCTTCTCTCAATCCCTGCCTTATAATTACTGTGAATTATTGCGTATTTTGAGGTGACATCTGTATCAGTGAATATTTTCATTGTATTATTTCATTGGAGCAGGTAAATTCAACTTCTGGGTTGTTGTAAACATCATTTGATCTAGCAGATTCTTTTACTTCATTCAGAGAACCAGAAAGCATTAGTAGTTTTTTTTATTCATCTGGAAGGAACATAGAGAATTAAACCTATGCATATATTAGTTCTCCAGCTCTGAGTCATAATTTAGTCTGTAGTAACTGTGATCATATCAGATCTAAATAAAGGATAACTACTCCATCTTTTGATGCTTTCTGTTAAGAGAAGAGTGGTACTTAGTTGTACCCTTTTCACTCTTAGAAGTAATACATGTAACATTTGATGTTGCTGGATGTCATCCATGTCTTAGGTGAATGGAAAAGCACCAACTTTTCGTGGGGCTCAACACATAATTAAAATCTTCAGCTGGTTCAGATAGGTACTTATTGCCTCTTTATCTAAGGCCCTTGTGACTCAGAAAATGCAACATTAAACGAAATGTATGTGGAGGTGAATGCTTAATGGAGCCTATAGTCAGCCTTGTCAGGGAAATAATGGGGGAACCCTCGGAGATTTGATGTAGGGGTGGGCTCTTGTTGGCAATATTTCCTTTCTTCTAGAAACAGCTACTCGCTTGATACTGGTCTGAAAATAAGGAACTGAAGGAATTGACAGAAAATAGTTATGGTTCCAGCTGACATAGATTCAGGCCTTCAGAACTATAAAGCTGTGATGACTTGTCTTTCCAAGAATTGAAACATCAAGGTCATAACTTCCCCGGGCCCAATGCCTGTGAGCCTCAGGGCCTCTAGAGCAGAGATCCTTAATAGCGAGAGCAAGGACCTGCTTTTCTAGGAATATGATTGAATGACAGATCCTGAGAATGATTCTCTCTTTATTGGCTTAAGTATTTGCCTTGCCTAAAGATTTGCTAAGATGAAGTTCATAAATTTGTATTCACTTTATTCTTTTTTCTTTTCCAATGAAAGGCTTTTTGATATATTTGGCTATCTGCTAAGCTTTCTTGGCAAGGCCCAAATCCTGTGGGGATTATTATTGTAGGGGAGAAAACTGTCCAGAAGAGGTTACTTCATTTGAATTTGTTCCAAGTATTCAAATAAACTGATGTATAATGAACCTACATGCTCCTTCTTTTAAAACAGTAATGATGTAAAAAGCCAGAGGCTGTTTCTACCCATATAAATGGGATAATTATTTTTTTAATGGAATACCTGAGAGATTTCTGAAATCTGAAATTTCTAGCTAGGCTGGACTCTATCTTCAGTTGGTATCTAATCCTCCAGATGTTTCCTTGTTATATGTTCCTTTTCATAGATATCTGTCATTGCTTGTAGAAACTTGTGGAAGGTCATGATTACCTGGGATGAAGTTGGGGATGGGTAGAGACTTACTTTTCATTAGGGAGGAAGTGTCCTTAGGGATAAGCTGTTTGAATGACTGAATGGCTACAGGGTTGTAATACTACCTGTGAGAAGTCTCAGTCATTGGCTTCTTTAGGAAGATAAATCTGAGTATTTTGTCTTGTTAGATACAGAGAGAGAGTAATGGCCAGAGATGTGAATGTTATCCTAAATCCTCGAAGGAAAGTACTTTTTGGTTGCCTTCACCATTATTGGCTGAGAAGAGGTACATTCAAATAACTAATTTCAGCGTTTTACAATTTTTTGTTGGCAAATAATGGATTTTGCCATGTTACTTTTATGAATTAGTTTTTACATATCCATGAAAACTTAGCAGGTTTGTTTTTCTTTGAAGATATTTTCCCCTCATGTGAGAATGTTCAACTATTTTTGCACAGTAAATATTTCTTTTATTTAAGTTTTTTTTTATTTTGTTTTATTTTATTTGTTAATGATGGTTTATTGGGTGACAATGGTTAGTAAAATTACACAGGTTTCAGGTGTACAATTCTGTAATACATCATCTATGTATCACATTGTGTGCTCACCACCCAGAGTCAGCCCAGCAATCCCTGTCCTGGCTATCTACCTAAATAATCTGAAAACATTTTAGTGTCTCTATAGTCTAGCCATCAACGTTGGATACTGCTACACTTATCTGAAAGACTGTGGAAATATGGAAAGTGTGGCCCCTTGAAACTATTTCTAGATCTACCACTCAGCTATACATTATTATGTGTTCTGTGGCCACACACAGATACATGAGGTATCTATGCTTACTCTTGGCAAAAGAAACACTGATTTCAAAGACCAAGGGAAGGACTCGAGGTGAGTTCTTAAAACAATCAACAAAGGACACTGTTTGAAAATTCATCCAATATATTTAAATATACCTAATGTCTTAAATATATATTTTCATTGGAGGAATTTCTGCATTGAGAAAATTAAGGTAATAAAACACAGAAATTAATCAGAATATTCAAAATGTATTTGGTTTTAGTATTACAGCCTGACATGTGTTTATTGCCCGTTTTGCTAAATGGCAAAGAGGAAGACGTAATGCTTTATAGATAAACAATGGGTTTATAATTGTGGTTCATAGGCTGTTATACATTACATGACATGTTAATATTTATAATTACTTTAACTTTCAAATTAGAGAATTTAAAATTGTATACATACCATGTGTTTTAGAAAATAAAGGAATAAATGCGTATTCTGTACTGGAAGCTTAATATGGGATTTTGACTTAGAAGTTTAAAATGTGTGAAGCTTTTAAAATGATCTGCTACCTCTATTTGTGCAGATTCATAAAAACACCTATGCTCAGGGAAGTACCTTGCTTACTGTCACTTAGAGAGTCATAAAACACTAATTTTAAGACACTATAGAGGGTATTTTTGTGACTATGGGATTTCAATTTATCTTTTTAAAAGGCCATACTCCCAAAAAGCTATGTTAAATAATGGTTTTTAGATAGAGAAGTGTTTACTTAGTGGTTTAAGTTGAAGCCCAATAATACCATCTTTCAGTTTTTACAGTACAGAATCCCTGGTGATTTAAGTGACAGAATCATTTATATACTTAATTTTTACCTCTGTTTGATTAGCTGGCTTGTAGAAGATTTATCCTGGTTATTAAACATTGCTGATTAAAAAGACTAAGGACACGGGGCCGGCAGAGTGGTAAGGTGGTTAAGCGCTGACTTGGGAAGCCAGCGGCCGCAGTTTGGGTCACACATATGAGGGCCAGTGACACTGCCCTCAAAAAAAAATAAAAATAAAAATAAAAAATAAAAAAATAAAAAGAGTAAGGACACTAGATAGATCCTGCAGAAGGTGAAAGTGGGAAAGAGAGAATTAGATATAGACTCCCTATTGACCACCTTACACCTGTGTGCTCTTCGAGAGGTGTGCCTTTATCAGTGTACACCATCAGCAGTGACAGGACTCCCGAATAACCTGGAAGCAGCAAGGTGAATGAGGTATGCACAGTGCTCACTTCTGGCTTCTACAAAAAGCTCAGCTGCTGCTTCTTCACATGTCCCCCTCCCTCCCCTTGCCAAATCTACGTCAATGGAATCAGCTTGTCCACATTTGAGGTTTAAGAATCCTGTCGTTTTCCTCAGCAGTGAAGAAGCAAAAAGATTGGGTTTGTAACTATAGTTGTACAATTATTTTCTCTTGTTCAACTTTGTCTGTACCGTCTGATATAGGGACTCTGAGGAATCCTTTTTCCCCCTTTTTAAATTAAATTTATTTAAATTACCTAGCTCCATAATACATCATTTATATATACTGTATTGTGTGTTCACTACTGAGTCAGTTCTCATTCCGTCAACATATATTTGACCCTCTTTTCCCTTTTCTACCACCCTCCCTCCCCTCTGGTAATCATGAACTATTGTCTGTGTCTATGAATTTTGGCTTATTTGTTTGTCTTTCAGTTGTATATCCCACATATGAATGAAATCATATGATTCTTGACTTTTTCTCTTTGACTTCTTTCATTTAGCATATAATCTCAAGATCCATGCATGTTGTCACAAATGGCAGTATTTCATCTTTTCTTATGGTTGAGTAATATTCCAGTGTGTGTGTGTGTGTGTGTGTGTGTGTGTGTGTGTGTGTGTATATATATATATATATATATATATATATATATATATATATATATATATATCACATCTTCTTTATCCAATTATCTATCGAAGGACACTTCTGTTATTTCCATGTTGGCCACTGTGAATAATGCTGTAATGAACATAGGGGTACATAAATCTTTACAAATAAATGTTATTAGATTTTTTTGTGTAGCTACCCAGAAGAGGGATTGCTGGGTAATATGGTAATTGTGTTCAGCTTCACTAGCTTTTAGGGAAATGCAAATCAAAACCACAATGACATACCACCTCCTACCTGTTAGAATGGCTATCATCAACAAGACAAGTAATATCAAATTTTGGAGAGCTTGTGTAGAAAAAGGAACTTCCATACACTGCTGGTGGGAATGTGAACTTGTACAGCCACTGTGGAAAACCATATGGAAATTCCTCAAAAAATTAAGAATAGAGTTTATTTTCTTTTATTTTCTAAGATGTGCTCTGCGTTTATTTGTTATGGCTTTTTAAGATGCCTTCTGAATAACCCCTCCAGAACTTCTTCATTAAAGTATATCTTTCTGAAGATTTTTTAAAAGAAGGCTAATTTCATTTAATTATCATATTAGTGTTCTTATTACTTATAGGTATTCATTTCTTAAATATAACTTATCTTTATTCATTTGATCCTTCTTTCTTTTTCTACTATTTAGCTCCCACTATGATGAATGGATCCCACTCTTTTTCCATTATTCTGCTTGATTCTAATTAAAATACTTTCCAAAACTGGTAAATGCTACTACTCATATATCATAAAATATTGGGTTGTCAGAAAAGTCACGACACATTTTTATGAAAAACATAGAAAAAATACATCATGACTTTTTCGAGAACCCAATAGATAATTCCTAAGACATACATACACTCTTATGCCCAGATAGGGATTCATGAATTATAGGTATAATATTCCTTTTATCCCGTACTCTTTCTATAATTCTTATCAAATTGACAAAGATCCGGATGATTTCTCTGATATAATGTTCTTAGTGAAGCAGTTAAAACCATTAATAAGAGCTGTTATTTATCAAACCTTTACTGGGGGCCAGACCCCTTCTAGGTACTTGTAATTATAGCCTAAGAGGTAGGCACTTTTGGTATCCCCATTCTAAAACTGATGAAACTGAGGTACAGAGAGGGTTATTAAGTTCCCAGAGTCACATAAAAAATAAGTGGCGAAACTGGGATTCCAGCACAGGCAGTTCAGCTCCAGAGTCCATGTTATTCATCACTCACTACTTTCTCTCCCAAGGATGTTTTGGGTGTTCAATAGATACACATTGAATAAGTAACTTGTGGTCATTATTTGGTTTCTGTAATTATAAAACCCCATTTCCCACTTGCTAGCATTTTTTAAGGAACAGTTATAAGCTTGGGAATGTTTATTTTATTATAAAAATATAAAAAAAGTCAACAGAATAGAATAAGATGGTGCTACACAAAAAGTATCATAGATAGACGGGAAAGGTTTCTGAGATTGTCTAGTTGAAGCCTTTTATTTTCCAATGAGCAAACTGAGACAGACTTGTAATTACACATAGAAAGGACTCAAACCCGTGTCTTCTTCACTGAGCATAGACTTTGCCCTTGAGTTAGCTGCTTTTTGGTAATTCGGCCCTTGAAGCTCTCTCTCAGCACACTCAGTACCTCAGAAGCAATATAAGTATAACCATGTCCCATTGTCCTCTTTTCAGTGTCTATGTTCTCCTCTCTCATTACCTAGGTCATCCCAAGCATTTTGAAAAAATATGCTAGCTTCTAATGTAATAGTTGGTGATAGTCACAAATTAGTTAAGTTCAAAACCACTTGTTGAAAATCTAAATAGTATGTGTATTAAGTAAGAGTTGTGGGATAGACAAAGATGAAATGGACAGAGTTACAACTCCTTAAAAAGCTGATGGTCAAAAAGAAAGAAAAGCTGGCAGTAACAGAGTCATACCAAGTAATTGCTATAGGAAGCAATGTGCTAAATAATTTTGTAGTTATTTGATATAGTTCAAAATCTAGTCCCTTGAAATCTAATGAGAGAACCATGATGACTGAACATCTTTTAGATATGAAGGACTGAACATCTAATAGTGGATTAACATAGTATTAAGTGAGTTAGTCCAGAAGAGACATTATTTTTGGTGGTACATAAATCAACATAAATAAAATACTACCACTCAAAGAACTGACTCTGTGCCAATTTATTTAGCATTTTCCCCCCTCTGCCATCAGACAGTTTCTGGAGGGCATGAACCCTTTCCCTGTTCTTCATTGCTGACTTCTGTGCCAACAACTAACATATTGAAATAAGCCTCTATGAAATGTATGAGTGACTCGTTGGGCTTTTGATTATTCTTCTCTGTAGACAATCCATTGAGACTTAGAGATAGAACATCTTTCTAGTAACACCAATGAAATCATCTGGAGAAATTGAATTGTCAAGGAAAGGTGTAATGGACTCTTTGGAAGACGAATACATCGATATTTACTAAATGTTTACTGTGTGTAAACCACTGTAGAAGATAAAATGAAGAACACGTACTCCATAACACATGTATTCATAGTTGTATTCACATTTTCATTACAGGTCCCGTTCTCCTGACCTCTCACCCTCGAAACAATCCTTACAGAAGAGTAAATGGGACATAGTAACAATGTGACGGAATTTGTCCTTCTGGGCCTCACTCAGGATCCTAAGGGGCAAAAAGCATTATTTGTCATTTTTCTACTCATCTACATTGTGACAATGGTGGGCAACCTGCTCATTGTGGTGACTGTTCTTGCCAGTCCCTCCCTGGATTCCCCCATGTACTTCTTCCTTGCCTACCTGTCACTCATGGATGTGGTTTATTCCACTGCCATTTCACCCAAATTGATTATAGACTTACTATGTGATAAAAAGACAATTTCCTTTCCAGCTTGCATGGGACAGCTCTTTCTGGAACACTTATTTGGGGGTGCTGGGGTCTTCCTTTTGGTGGCGATGGCCTACGATCGCTATGTGGCCATCTGTAAGCCACTGCACTACCTAACCATCATGAACAGACAGGTTTGCATCCTGTTGTTGTGGATGGCCTGGGTTGGGGGTTTTGTGCACTCTGTGGTTCAACTTCTCTTAGTGTACAGCCTCCCATTTTGTGGCCCCAATGTCATTGACCACTTTATCTGTGACATGTACCCATTATTGGAGCTTGCCTGCACTGACACCCACATTATTGGTCTCACTGTGGTTGCCAATGGCGGAGCAATCTGTACGGTCATCTTTATCCTTCTGCTGATTTCCTATGGAGTCATCCTAAGTTCCCTGAAAACTCACAGTCAGGAAGGAAGGAGCAAAGCCTTGTTGACCTGCAGTTCCCACATCACAGCAGTGGTCCTCTTTTTTGTTCCCTGTATTTTCATGTATGTGAGGCCTGTTTGCAACTTGCCCACTGACAAATCCATATCAGTGATTTACACAGTTATCACTCCCATGTTGAATCCTTTAATCTACACCTTGAGAAATACGGAGATGAAAAATGCTATGAAGAAACTCTGGTGTAAAAAGTTAACTACGCGTAGAATGAGAAGGTGTCATCCATGCTGAACACATTTGTTACTAATTCTGAAGCTACAAACAGGCAGTAAATCCTAGCAATGGACAATTTAGTCAATTCAATAGGTTCTCTAGGGATGCTTTTCTTCATACAAAGGCATCAAAAAAGGACAATAAATTGTACTTTAAGGTTAGAACCAATCTAATAGAGAAATTCTGGAGGATGAACAAAAAGCACAGGTATTTGTCTTATTACAAGAAAAAATAAACTAATTCTCCTTGTAACTTTGGTTTTTCTCAGTTTACATTAAAACGGGACTTTAGAAGAAAGCTTTTTTATTTCTTTTCAAAAGTGAAAAAACAAGCTCTCTTTGAAAATTTACTTTTACCCCAATTAATGAGAAAGTGATTTGGCTAATATTTAGAACAAATTTCTGGGGCTCAAAGAGTAGTTTTTCAATTTTAATGTTTGTTATTCTATCCACACAGCAGCTTTCAGTAGCTGCATTATACATTTTTGTCTTTAAGATTATACTTTTGTTCATCAGGTCACTGTCCATGAATTTGCAGTTCAGGATATTTAGATGGGAGACGATATATTTGGTTAAAGGCACTCTCAGTGAGCAATGTTCTTAGATGGGATGTTGGATGTATTCACAGGTTGGAGTGAACCTGTTTGGGGTGGTTGATGGTGAAAACAGATTGTAGTTCTTGATTAAAGGATAGAAATCCATACTAATCCAAGCTGTAAACATATTTTCATGCTTTAGTTCACTAGTTTTTATGTGCATTTTTGCCATTCTTCAAAGAATAGAAAAGCTAAGCTTCGTATTTTGTCTTCAAGATACTGAAGATATGGGTAAAGAAATGTGTTATTTTGACAGCAATTTGTTCTCTAAAAGTTAAATTAAACTTAGATACTTCTAATTCTAGACTTAATTGTGATTTGCTTTGGTACAAACAGAATTTTGTTTTTCAATTTATGTTTCAAAAACAGGTTTTTCTCAGTGTGTAGCCCATCCTGGAACATCCCAAACTAAGAGAAAATGGAATTTTTTTCATTATAATATGGAGCATCATCTATGCTTTATAAGAGCTTTCTAACTAAAAAATATTTTGAACTTTTCTTTAAAATTTTATTATTTATTTTTCATGCATACCAATAAATATATGCAATTTATGTAAATTTTGTAGCCTCTTGCCTAAATTTTGATTAATGTCATGGAAACTACTTCCCTGATGCCATTGCTTTGCCTTCTCCCAGAGGTAATCCCCATGCTGCGTGTTTTGTTAATCACAGTTAAAAAGAGTTTAGCTACATATGCATGTATTCTTAAAGTATGTTGTTTAGGGTTCCACATTCCTTATTTTCATTAAAATTATACCACGCAAGATATAGTTTCCCAAAACTTGCTTTTATCCACAGTGTTAACTGTCTAAGATTTATGCTGTTGCCTGTCTCTACCTGATCCCAACATTTCCCTGCTATGTATTATTATTCCATGTCTGACTATACCACAGATTATGTATCCATTCAGTCAGTGATCATTTGGGTTGTTTCTAGATTTTGATATTGCACAGAGTGCTGTTGTAGACATCCTGTGAGCAATTCTTTTGTGTAAGTAGGGTGTTTACATGTTTACTTTTGCAGATGGTTATAATTTTCTCCTAAAGTTGTATTATCAGTTACATACCTGCCAGCAGTGTATAACAGCTCCATCGCTCCATACCCTGATCAACACTTGATATTGTCAGATGTTTGGTATTTTTGCAAATCTAACGAGTATAAGACTATGACTTTATTGTGGCTTCATTCTGCAATCCTTAGTACTATTGAAGTTGAGCATATTTTCATGGTTATTGGGCATTTATGTTGTTTTACCATCTTCTATGAAATGTGTATTCATTATCTTTTGCCACTTTTTTCTACTGGGTTATTTTTTTGTTGTTAATTTGTTGGTGTTCTTTAGGAATTGTGTGTACTCATTTTTTTGTTATTGTTTATATGTATTGCAAAGTTTTATTTTTTACACGTCTGTCATTTTATTTGGTGAATCAGAACTTAAATATAGTCAAATTTCTCAGTCAAAAATGTAGTTAAATTACTCAGTCTTTGTGAGTATGGTTAGCATTTCTATGTCTTACTTAACAATGTATTCTCTATCATGTGGCCAGGAAAATATCATTCTATGTTGTCTTCTAAAGATTTCAAGTACTGCTTTTTTTAATTTTCAAATTTAATCCACTGACCATTGACTTTTGTGTGTGTGTACACTGTGAAGTAAATGCTCTTATTTTTCTCTGATGTGGGGAACCAATTGTCTACGCATCATTTATCAAATAGTTCATCCATTCACATGTTGAGTTTTTTATTTATGTTTGAGTTTAGTTTTGAGTTATTTGTTATGGTCAAATAATCAATTTTTCTGAACATGTGTTTATTTATATAACTTTATAATAAGTTTTCATATTTGATAGGACAAGTCTTTCAACATGACTTTTTTTTATAAGAGATTTGGCCACCTGAGGCCTTTGTTTCTCCATATACATATTAATTCAGCTTGTCATGGTAAAATATGCTATTGGATTTTTATATTGGAATTGCACTGATGCTATTTACAATTGAATCTTTCTACACATGACTATAACATAATTCTACACTCATTTAGATCTTTAATGCCCTTAATTTTTTGAAAAATTTTGTAAAAACATTTTAAAGATTTTTATTGGGGAATTGAGGGAGGGGAAGAGTGTTGGGGAATTAGGGAAGGGGAACAGACAAGTTGCTGTCATTTTGTTCTTCAGTCTAGTTGTGGAGGACGTCGCTTCACTGGCCCATGTTGGTATCATGGCACTCTACCTCGGTGAGGCAGATTGGTCACCGGCCTCTGGATGGCTGCTCACGGTGGCTCTTGGCAGCTCACGCCTGCTGCTAGCCAATCAGGGTAGCTTATGGCAGCCCACTGCAGTAAGGGCTGCAGCCTACACCGTTGCGAGCAACTCATGGCAAACCAGCTCCAGGTCAAGCTGTAGTTCACCATCTTAGCTGTAGAGGGCAGTGTCACTGGCCTTCATGTGGGATCCGAACCCGCGCCCTGCTGCTCAGAGCTGGCTTCCTAAGCCAACTCTTAACCAACGCGCCACTCGGCAAGCCCTGTAGGAACTTCTTTCTTTATATATTTTAATAAATTTCTTTCTATATATTTTTGTTGCTTTTTCCCACAGACTTACTGAACATAGATTTTGATTAATATTTGTGATTTTTATAATATAAGAAAATTATATCTCACTTGTACTCATTTTGTTAATAGTGAGGTATTTAGCTATTGGTACTTCTTTATTAATAACCTTTTCATATACTTTATCTGATTCAATTGGCATGTTCAAATATTTTATTGACTTAAAAGAGATTTTGTACATTATAACATGAAACTTAAAAATTCTTCCTACATAGTGTTTTTGTGGTGTGGAATAGTTATACTTTTTATTTCAATGTTGTCAATCATATTCATCAGAGTTTCTGCATTTTAATTCCAGATTACATAAAAAGTCATAAATATTTTCTTCTAGGTGACTTATTTTTTATTTTTAAAGCTTCGAGTACACACATATACATGTATGTGGTGGGAAGTTTTAGATAGAGAGATGAAATGTGTGTGTGTGCACATATGTATAAAAAATTTATATCTGCCTTTTAAATCGTTTTCTGTTGACTTAAAACCAAGATTTTCAACACATTTTTTTCTTTCTTTTTTCTTTTTTTTTTTTTTTTTTTTTTTGAGGGCAGTGTCACTAGCCCTCATATGTGGGACCGAACCAGGGCCACTAGCTTCCCAAGCCAGTGCTTAACCACCACGCCACTCGGCCGGCCCCTAACACATTTTTGAAAAATCCAACCTACTTCCCTGATCTGATATGTCACATATGTACTATATGTAAAAGTCCTGTTTCTGGATTATTTTCTTTTGATTGGTTAATTATTCCTAAGCAAATACCCCATTATTTTAGGTCATGTAAGTAGAATATTGTTATTAAAAACTACATTTTGTGTTTCAAACAATTATTTTCCACAAAAATACTAGAATAATTTCAGAGGTTTTAAAAATCTAAGATTTTGTCTGACAATATATTAAATGTTGAATTAATTTGGAAGAGAATTGATATGTTTTAAAAATATTACTTATAAAACAGAAGGATAATAGTGATACATGAGTAACAACATTTATATTGGGTTGTCAGAAGTCATGACATGACATGTTTGCAACAGATGGCAATAGTTCAGTTTTGGGAGTCATTTGCATCTATGTTATTGCTATGTCATTTGACAGCTGACAGTTCTATCTTCATTCTAAAAAAAAAAAAAGAGTGATTTAGTTGAGTTTTGGAGATTTTACTCATTGAAAATGGAAGACCAAACTGTGCATTTTTGCCATATTTTACTTTTTTACTTCCATAAAGGGAAGAACACTCGTCAAGCTTATGAAAAGTTGCATAAAGTTTATGGTGACAGTGCTCTACAAGAACATCAGTGCCAACGATGGTTCATGAAATTCCGTGCTGTTGATTTTGATCTCAGTGAATATGTTCAGCAATTTGAAGACTCTCACAAATATTTGAAGTACATCTATATTTTTAAATAAAGCACAATATTGATAAAGTATAGAATTTTGTATCATTCTAAGTCAAATTAATGTTTTCAAATAATTCAAAGTGATAATTATGTTCATCAGAATGTTTTAATAGTCAAATATTTATTAATCACTTAAAATGCATAAAGGACAATTATAGATTCTGGAGATACAGTTGTTGATGAGATATATTTTACTATCCTGACAGACCCAACAGATGACAAGGAAAGCACAGCTGTAAATAAGTGTTGTAAGCACCCAACAGGTCAAGGTGTTAGACTGTTCTACTGGAAGTTATCTCTTGAATGCTCAGACATTTCCTATGAATTGTGAGTACTTACTTTCCATTAGAAATGCAGATATAGCTTCATAATTGTAAGTGAAGATATTTAATTATGTATATGTGCAATGAACAGTCCAGAAGCCCTGAAGATGGAGTACCTTTAGGCAGCTAGTTTCTCCTATTGGTAATCTTAAAATTTAGAATTAGACTTTCTCATTTTTATTTGATCTGGAAGTATAAATGTTCTGAGAGGCAAATCCTGGTACTGATGCTGAGTTATGCTCCAGTTCACCTCCGAGTTGACAGCTCAGGAAATCTGAAATTCCTCTACTCCTGTCATTCCAAACAAAACTGTTACCGATTTCAAAGCATATTCCATTCGGTTTATGGTCTTTGCTGGTGTCTATCAGCTTTTTCTCAGTTATCTCTTATTTTCTCTCTCTACATTTTTATTCTTCCACTGATGCTTGATTACAAATTAGCTTGCCTAGAAGCACAAATCTAGAATAACCCACTCCCCTTCACAGATAATGGTCTATAAATGTAGACACTAAGATGAAGCACATTTAAAATAATTCTTTTAACACTAAGTGGCATGTAAAATTGGCCCTGCATTGTGTCTGAAAGCACCAACAGATGATTTCTTTTCCCCAGTGAGAATGTGTTGTATTCCACACAAGAGCTAGCAATATGAACAAAATAACTGGTTGAATCAATTGATTAACAATCAAATAACCTTTGACACAGGCTAATTCATCTGATTAATATAAAGATGGGATACCAGCAAAAGTTATATTTGGGATAAAATTTCAATAACAACAATTCAGAAATGCGCAAGTTTGGAAAGATTACAACCTTTCTAATGAGTCGGGATATGATTTTTCCAAGACGACTGAGCAAAATTAAATAATATTTCCAGATTTTTAGTATAGAATTCTTTCTACTATAGCATGATCTGCCTAAAATCTTTTTTTAGCATTCTGAATTGACTTATGGTTAGCAACAATCAATTCTAAAAATTTTTGGAAAGTAAGTAAAATGTCTTTGTAGTACCCCATACACTTTTTTTGGTAGCATCCCTATTTTCCCTCCAATAACCTAGGTTGTAATAAATGTCAATTTAGTGTGTGTGTGTTTGCGTGTGTATGTGCACGTGTGTGATCTCAAACAAAACATTACTTTCATTGTTTCTACATTTGTTTTTACTCAGTTGCTTTCTGATGAGTTTTAAAATTCAGTTTAATTAAATAAATTTCAATAAGCATTTAAAGAGCACTTGTAACATGCCTGTTTCTTTCATTGCTGTGGGTGACTTATTCTTCAATTTTTGGAGCTCATAGTGAAGTAACTCACAAAGACAGTTATCTAAACATCAGCCTATAATTTTATGCTCCTATACTAGGTTCTACTTTATGTAAATATGTAAAAAATCAGAGATGAGATTGTTTTCATGGTGGACCTCGGAAGGCCAAAAAGCATTCAAGAAGATAAGAGATGATACATAATGTAAAATATGTCTTCTTTGTGAGAGACACTGGAGAAAGTAGCTTCCCTGTTGTGCAGTAGGTCATTTCAGATATGTGCGCTCATATATGTCTCTTAGAGTACTAAAGTCTCATCATTGTAGTTGAAGCAAGAAATTTGTGAAAATGAATGGAGTAATCGTGGAGGAGATTCCAACTCTCATTTTCTAGAGTTACTCTGTGTGTTGTAAATGCTATTGAGTAAGGAATCACATTTTTGACATAAAGTTTGCGATCCTCTCAAATTCTTATTGGCCCTTTTGTTTGCAGCCTCTGACACCTGAGTGCTACACCTTTGGGAGACCACATGGGAAATAGGAACAATGTGACTGAATTTATCCTCCTGGGTCTCACACAAAGCCTTGGGGGACAAAAAGTTCTCTTTGTCGCATTCTTACTCATCTACATTGTGACGCTAGTAGGCAATCTGCTTATCGTGGTGACCATCAGGGCCAGCCAGTCACTGGGGTGGGTCCCCCATGTACTTCTTTCTGGCTTATTTATCATTTATTGATGCTGTATATTCTATACCATTGCTTCCAAAGTGATTGTAGACTTGCTGTATGAGAAACAGACTATTTCCTTCCATGCCTGTATGATTCAAGTCTTTATGGGTCATTTCTTTGCTGGTGCTGAAGTCATTCTTCTGGTGGTGATGGCCTATGACCGATATGTGGCCATCTGTAAACCTCTTCATTATTTGATCGTCATGAATCGGCGGGTATGTGTTCTCATGCTGCTCGTGGCCTGGACTGGTGGCTTTCTGCACTCATTGGTTCAATTTCTCTTTATTTATCAGCTCCCTTTCTGTGGCCCCAATGTCATTGATAACTTCCTGTGTGACATGTACCCCTTGTTGAAACTTGCTTGCGCCAGTACCTACCTCATTGGACTTTCTATAATGGCTAATGGAGGGGCAATTTGCACTGCCATCTTCTTCAT
Source organism: Aselliscus stoliczkanus (assembly GCA_033961575.1). Lineage (NCBI taxonomy): Eukaryota > Metazoa > Chordata > Mammalia > Chiroptera > Hipposideridae > Aselliscus > Aselliscus stoliczkanus. The sequence goes on from CM066736.1 coordinate 124,463,737, forward strand.
TCTCCTACTCTCCTATGGGGTCATATTACACTCCCTGAAGACTCATGGTTTGGAAGGGAACCGCAAAGCCTTCTACACCTGTGCGTCCCATATGGCAGTGGTCATTTTATTCTTTGTTCCTTGTATCTTCCTTTATGCAAGGCCCAATTCTATCTTTCCTTTTTTTTTTTTTTGAGGGCAGTGTCACTGGCCCTCACATGTGGGACCCGAACCGGGGCCGCTGGCTTCCCAAGCCAGCACTCAACCACCAGCCACTCGGCCAGCCCCAATTCTACCTTTCCTATTGATGAAGTCATGACCATGGTTTTGACTTTCATAACTCCCATGCTAAACCCCTTAATCTACACCCTGAGGAATGCAGAAATGAAAAATGCCATGAGGAAACTTTGGAGTAAATATGTGGCCTTGGTTGGAAGAGAGCTGTATTCCTCATGCAGAACATGATATTTACTCTTTCACAGAATCAAGGAATACTTTCATTGTCAGTGATTACATTTAGAAAAAATAATTTCCTTTGAGTTGTTCAGCTTAATTATTCTGAAACGGCCATATATATTAATTTTTTTTACTGCATCTGTGTATGTTTTTATTTCTTTTTTATTAAATTTATTGGGGTGACAATGGTTGGTAAAATTACATAGGTTCAAGTGTATAATTCTGTAATACATCATCTAATATATCACATTGTACATTCACCACCCAGAGTCAGTTCTCATTCAATCACCATATATTTGGCCCCATTGGAAAGAAGAAGAATTACATAGGTTTAATCCCTTATGTAGATAATCATACTGTGTGAAAATTATTCAGTGGACATTCTTTCTTGGGGGGGGTTATTTCAGGTTATTGTTTGTGGTGTATGGTACCTCTGTGCTACATAGAAATGTAATCTCTTGGAACTTATTTATTTTTAGTCTAAGAGAGTGAAATTTTAAAATGAAATATTTGGATTATTAAAAACATTGCTAATCTAATTGTAAAAATAATGTCTTTGTTAAATTAATTTAAAAATTCACAGCATGTGTTCATTGCTGAGGATAAATCTATGAGAAATTAACCTTGTTAACATCATACTGTGATGGTAGCATATGATTGATTTTGTGTATTTTGTGCAAGTTTTGGACTGAAAAATTAAATTGTGCAATCTCATTCTGCACATCTAGACCAATTGGCCTTCTTCCAATGGTTGAAATACATATTTAAGCCTCTCATATCACAGTATAGTCCCAGAGTCTGCCCACATTACCTCTCTGGGTACACTTTTGAAAAATGAAATAAATGTTAAACACTTGGGGAACAGATTGTTTTGTTTTACATAATGAATGCCTTTCTGATTCTCTGCAAACATATAGTTTACAGAGAAGTTTAGTTGACTTAAGTGACAAATTAAAGGTGTCTTCTCTGTTTACAATTGCTCTATAGCAGTTTTGGGGGTCAAAATACTGTATTATAAAGATCATTTTTTTTAAAGACATTTCATGTTTCCTTGTTGAAAAGTCGGCCCACAACATAGATGCTAAGGCATAAAATTGGCATTTTTCTGCCTTCATATCTTTTTCAATTTATAATTGGATTTACTTAGTATATGTAATAATATTAATCTCTTTTTATTTAATGCATGTTGAATAAATGCCAGCCATGAAGTTTCATTTATTCTTCAGTGGAGGAAATGAGAGCACTGCAGTGTTTCAGATCCTATTGCAGTATAAAAAAATCACCCCCAAATTAAGCGGCTTAAAACACCAACAACCACTTTAGTATATTTCAGATGGTTTCAGTGGGTCAGGAGTGTGAGCAGTTCAGAACCTCACATGAGGTTGTGGTCAGGAATTGGCTGAGGCTAAAGTCAGCTAAAAAATTCCTTCACTCATATACCTGGTATCTAGGCTTGAAAGTCTTGAACCATGGGAACTAAAATAGCTGGCCCTTCTTTTTTTTTTGAGGGCAGTGTCACTGGCCATATATGTGGGACCCAAACCGGGGCCGCTGGCTTCCCAAGCCAGCGCTTAACCACCACGCCACTCGGCCCGGCCCTAGCTGGCCCTTTTTGAGATCATGGGTGCGGGACCCTAATCCAATAGAACTGGTGTCTTTCTCGGGATTCCAGAGCTCTCTGTGTGTGCAAGAAGAAAGGCCATGTGAGGACAGAGACAAAAGATGGCATCTATGAGCCCAGATAGAGGCCTCACCTTCCTTATTTGCTGTCACTTTCATCTTGGACTTCTAGCCTTCAGAGCTCTGAGAAAATAAATGCCTGTTGTTTAAGTCCCCCAATCTATGGTATTTTATGGTAGCAGCCCAAGCAGATGATGATGATGATGATGATGATGATGATGATGATGATAAAAAGTAATCTATGTTGATGAAGAGGCCCAATTCAATTCTGGAAAATCATGGCTTCTCATCCAATAGCAGATGTGAAGAGTTTCCATATCCAGAGCTTTTGGAATGAAGGATTCGTTAGGTATCCTTCATTCCAAAAATGAAAAAGAACTCTGTGATGTCACCACAAACAGTTGGTGTAAATCTTCAACCTTTCTTTGAGGGTTCTGAGACCATTTACCAGGGGAACTGTGCTCTGGGCAAAGAGAAATGCTCAAACCTTTCTGGAGATTACTGGAAATAGGTTCTAAGCTAATGCTTATTCCTGGTGGCAGAATGCCACTGGGTCCACTGGTCAGAATGCAGACTGAAGCTGAAAGAATATTGACCCAGACCAATCAAAGTGGACCAGTTTGGCTTATATTGTCAGACTAAATGTACTCTACAGGGACTATACATTTCCATAGTGGGTTTCTGATCACTGGAGTAAAGTTGTCATGGTGTGAAGGACTGAATCGACATATTTGTTATTAATCTTCCTTTTCAAAATGATAAGCAAAAAGCAGTACCATATCCTTTGTCTACCAAAGACCTTGGACAGATGCATGGAGTGAGTCTTATCACATTACCATTTAATTTACTTGTTTGGCGTGGGAATAAAATGGAGAGACACGCTAAATCTGTTTGGAAAATGGAGGTAAAAATATCCTGTCATAAATCTTTACATTTCGTGATTTTCCTTGATATGAGAAAATCCTATAGGACAAAGTCAAAGGGTATATTTGTTTATGATTTGTCAGCATCTTCATGTTCCAAGGCAGGTGTCACTTGGAAAACAATGCAGCTCGTTGAAGTATTATAATTATTTAGATCAATTAGGCAAACAAAACAATATCTTTTGTTTGAATTATTCTGTAACAGTGAAAATATCAGCTATTACATGTAGGGAAAAGATAAACAGATTGGGTTTTAGAAAACTTAAATTTTTATCCTAAATCTGTCACCATCCGAGTGCAATTTTGGGAATGTTTCCTTCCTTCCCTGGTCTCAGTTGCTTCATATGCAAAACAGAAAGAATGAATTAGATACTCTCCAGTGACCCATTCAGTTCTCAATGCCTAAGATTTTATTTTTATTATTTATGATCAAATTCTGGGCTTCATGTACTTGAATTACCAGAAAACTCTATTTATAATATAATATGAAATATAGCATTATTATTTTGCATAAGGCGGAACTAGATCCATTACTTTCCAGAGACTAGTGATTTTGGAGAGCTCTTAAATTAGGCAGAGAAAGAACACTGTGAAACTGAAAGAGCAGAAACTGGCTTGTAGTTTTATCACTTACTAGTTACACATGCTTGGACAAGTGAGATAAACCATTCTAAGCCTCAGCTTTTCTATCTATTGGGAATAATGTACTCATTTCCTGGGGTTATTTTGAGATTAAATATGAAAGTGGATTGCAAGTAAAAAGCTTTCAATACGATACGATATGGTTCATAGTGAATTTGGGGCAGATTATAAATGGACAGGGACAGTAATATTCTTAACGATTTAACAAAAGAAAGAAATAAGTAAATTAGGAATCCTAAATTTACTTGATAGGGCAGATGGGAAATTCTCAGAGGAAGAAGTTGCCATATTTCAAACCCCCAAGTGATCTTGAATCCACTTTCTATGTCACTGTGACTTGGGAAGGGAAAGTCTTAAAGCCTTTGTTGAAAGATGAATGTTAAAGAAGGATGATGGTAACTACCTTAATAAGTTCCTGTGTGGGAAGTAATGTGGGGCCAAGGTCAAGATCAAGACAAGGCCAGACAGATGAATTGTATCTACAGGTTGGCTCCTCACTAATTGTATGTCCAGGATACAAGGCTTATCCTACCTATGTCTCAATTTTCCTATTTGAAAAATAGAAGGAGGAAACTTTCAACCACATATAACTCTTTTGAAAAACATTAAATGAGATAATTTATATAACGTGCTTTGTCTAGTGCCTAGCATGTAAGAAACAGTCAATCTTAATTTTTGATCATTACATAATAATAGTGGCTAACCTTCACACAGAATTTTATAATTTATTAAATTATTTACATCTCTCAAGAAGAAAGAAGGCCCAATTTCCTTACTCCTTAGTGCTCTCAGAACTTGAAATATTTCTGAGAACATAAAAATGGAAATTGAGATGAGAAAGTGCTATTGGAACATTCAGAAAGTATTTTAAAAAAATTATAAAGTATATTTTCTAAAATTAATACTATCTAATCATCATAGAAAAATACAAAATACCGATAAGTAAAAAGAAAAATAGGTCAGCTTCAGCATTACAATAAGCCTGTAAAATAATACTGGTTTGTTCTATTTACTTTCTGTATGCTTTCATGCATAATTGTACATAATTTGCCTGTATTTTACAAAAATATATAAAATTTAATAATATAATAACTGAGCTTCCATGAAGTTGAAAGGTTTTGGAGAAATGTTTCTTTAACTCCTAAAGTCAGCAAGAGTTGCCTTATTTATTTTTAAAGATTTTATTGGGGAATAGGGGAAGGGGAACAGACAAGTTGCTGTCCTTCCGTTCTTCAGTCTAGTTGTGGAGGACGCTGCTTCACTTGCCCATGTTGGTGTTATGATCCTTGCACTCTTACTGGGTGAGGCAGTTGCTTGCCAGCCATTGGACAGCTGCTCATGGCAGCTCACGGCAGCTCACGCTGGCTGCCGGCCACTCACACTAGTAGTAGCTCATGATAGCCCAGCTCCAGGTCGAGCTGTTGTTCACCATCTTAGATATAGAGGGCACAATGTCATTGGCCCATGTGGAAACCCAACAGGTGGCCCTGCTGCTCAGAACTCCTCCCAAGCCAACTCTTAACCAACTGACTCACTTGGCTGGCCCCAAGTGTTGCCTTATTTAATGCACTAAAATGACTTATAGCGTTTGTACCAATTGTTTAGTAGACTCATGTGTAGGTTGGTTCTTAATGAGGCAGAGCATGGCTGGGAGAGGTGCTCTGGGTTGTTCCATGTTATTGCGTGAGAGAGGTTATATATTAAAACATGGTTATTGGTGGAAAATGTGGCTTCTCACATCACATTTGAGATCAATCAAACCTAAGGAATTCTCTCTCTCCAAGAACTGAGATGATCCTACTTGATAAAATATAGAAAATAATTGGAACCTCATTGCTTCCAAATTCCTAATCCCTTTACACAAGAAATAGCAGTCTTGGGGCCAGCCGGGTGGCATGTTGGTTAGGAGCTGGTTTGGGACACCAGCTCTGAGCAGCAGGGCCCCAGTTCAGATCCCACATGGGCCAGTGACGCTGAGCCCTCTCCAGCTAAGATGGTGAACAACAGCTCCACCTGGAGCTTGGCTGCCGTGAGTTGCCGGTGATGGAGTAGGTTGCAGTGGGGCTGGCCGGCAGCTGGCATGAGCATTTGCGAGTTGTTGTGAGCTGCCATGAGCGGCCATCCAGAGGCCGGCGACCGAGCTGCCTCATCCGGGAAGAGCACAATGATGATACCAACATGGGCCAGTGAAACAACATCCTCCGCAACTAGACTGAAGAACAAAAAGGACAGCAACTTGTCTGTTCCCCTTCCCTGATTCCCCAATGCTGTTCCCCTCTCCCAGTTCCCTAATTAAATCTTTAAAGAAGAGAAAGAAAAGAAAAGAAAAGAAAAGAAAAGAAAAGAAAAGAGAAAAGAAATAGCAGTTTTTTGCTTCCAGAAATGAGGGGAAACTCAGGTGGTTCTTTCAAGATTAGGCGTTTAGAATACTAATCTCTATGTGCTCATTTTATCTTCAAAATGCTGTACAAAATGCTGACGTGTCTGAGTCAACATGCCAGTCACAAGGACATGACCCAGTGCTAGGTTACCCTGGGCATCTGTGTTTGCTTGTGTGGCATCTCTACATACTTTCAGTTCATTGCTAACACTTTTAAACTTTTCTCTCTTTTTCATTCGAGTGCTGGTGGTTCGTAATGTAGACCAGGAGCTTCTGAGAGCGGGCGTGTGTATCTGCATCCTTTCTTGTAAAACCTGTTCCAGCCCCAGTTTGTGGTGACATCAAAGAGTTCTTATTGAAGGACATCTGCTAAATCCTTCATTCAAAAAGCTCTGGATGTGGAAACTCTTCACATAAGGGGCTTAATAAATGGTGATTGAATTAGTGTGGGAATCAATGAAGTTTTGGACAGTAGAGCAAATGAAGGACTTGGCTGATGAATGAATAAATTAAAGGTTCTGAGATATAAGAAAATGTTTTTCATAAAAGGAACAAGTGCATTTTATCTTGCTGTGATAACACTGCAACTATTGGGTTGTTGGAAAAGTCATGACACATTTTTGCAATGAAAAACAGAAAAAAATACATCATGACTTTTCCGACAACCAAATATATCTTATTTGATAATGTCTCTATTAATTCTCCAGAATGTTTAGATGATATCGTTGCTAGGGCAAGCCAGGAGACCAAGGCAACCATGTTTGCAAGACAGAAAACATATATATATATATCTGGATTATCTCTTTGGCTCACACAGACTCCCATAGAAAAAAACTTGCTTCCTTGCCTTCTTTTTTATCTATGGTGATACTGCCTGTTAATATACCCTTATTTTTCAGCCTGGAGGCTGAAAAAGCAGGTTGGATAAAGTTGTTGCAATATAGCCACCTGGTTTCTGTTCTATTACGTGTATCACTGATGGGCATACACAGGATCTTCATGTTTTCTGGCCCTCTGGATAGCTTTGCACCTCCTAGAGGCTCCTCCGGTTATTCTCACCAGCCTTTCTTCAGAAGGGACTAAAGCAGTATTTTCTGGAACTTGTAGGGGAGAAATATGATTTATTTCTTGAGTATATACTGTTATAAGTTAAAGGATATCCCTAGGGGAACAATCTAGAGGCATAAGAAGAGGATGGCGAGCAGTGGACAAGTAAAGAGGGATAGTGCTGAGCAATAAAGTGCAAATAAATGGGTTTGAAATGAAGAGTATCAGTGAATAACACTCGTAAGCAAATATATTTATCTCAGAATATTATATTTAACATTCATGTTAAATTTAAGTGTAATCATGTGCAGCAAACATTGTCTATCTAATGCACCTGGGGCCCTAATGCCAAAATTAATAATTCTGATGTGTGTGGAGTGTGCGTATGTTTGTGTGTACGTACGTGTATTAAATAGTTTACAAATAGTCACTTTGTAAACAAGAAAGAAGAAGATTTGTGCTGGGTGCTTAAAAGCCATGCAGATAGATGATAGACAATCATGTTCTCATTGATTTTAATAGTTAATTGATTTGAGTGGCATCATAGAAAGAACATAATTTTAATAGTCATGGTCAAATGTCATCCATTTTCACAGTAAAAATGATCTACACTTTAAAAATTTCAGTAAGAATTAAAATAGCTGATATTGCCAGCTATTTACTTTGTATCAACTTTGGGCCAGTTACTAAGCTAGTAGTCCCTTCATTCTCACAGCCACTCTTTGAGCCCATTATCTTCATTTTACAGTAAATAGTCAAGAGTTTCAGAGGTTGAACACATTTTATAGAATCACCTTTGCTCTTTATTTCAATGTAAGTCAAGGGTCACAGCCTAGCCTGCTGACTTCCATTCCTCTCTCTAAGCCTTAGTTATTTCACCTGTTAAATAAGGATAATAATAGCATCTGACACAATGTCGATATAAAGATTAAGTATGTCTGGCACTTGTAAGCATTCCAGCAAATGTTGGCTGTTAGTTGTGGCATCTAGACCTGAAATTGTCTCAGTAATGACAGCAATGCCTTCAGGTGATGTAGTCCAAAAGCTTTGGAGTGATTTTGACTCTTTTCACATCCACATCAAGTCCATCAGAAAATTCAACTGAATCTGCCTTTTAATACATTCACAATATTTAAAAATTATGATCACCATGAATGGTGGATCAATTAAAAAACCAAAATATTATAAAGAAAAAATTAAAAGCCAAATAGTTACCCACCCAACTTGTAGAAATTGTTTAATTTATATAATACCAAATATACAAACTCCAAATTAAGCTCATTTGTTATTAAATATACAAATTCAGGAGTAGTCAACTTTTTTCTTCTTGTTATGGCATTTTTTTCTTCATGTATACTTAAGGAGGGAGTTAAACATTAAAGGTGAATGTTATAAAAGTTCTCCTCTGATGTGCAGTTAAGTTATGTGAAATAATTGGGTTCTTGGCAAGACTGCTAATGATGGAGAAATCCCCCTGAGGTCTAATTAGCCACAGCTAAGAAACTTCACCGAATTTGCCTACAAACAGGACATACGGTAGCACTGATGGGGCTCAAGAGAAAGGGCTTAGCCAAAGGTACCACTTATAAGTCAACAAAGATACTTACTGTAGCCGAGCTACTTGGCATTTTACAACTTTATTGGTTTACTAACAGCACCTGGGGCCCTGGCCATGGAGCTATGTCAGACAAGTTCATAGGTGAGATATTTTTTTTTCCAGGGAATCATATAATTATCGAACCTCAGGTTTAAATGGATCTTACAAATCATATAATCACCCCCACCAATCTGAGGTTTAAATACCTTCTTCTTCAATATGTCAAGCTTCAGAAAAGATGAAATCAAGTGGGATGTTATCAATGGAGAAGTAAAAATATTTTGGTTTCATTTTTCTTTATAGATACATATTTAAATTAGTTAGAATCACATTATATATTCAAATTTGCACCCAAATTTTCCCCACTTAATATTACAACCTCAGAGCTTTCCTATGTTGCAAAAAAATTTATATATATCTCTGTTAAAAACTACACATTATTCAAAGACATGCACTGTATTTTACTTATCTATTTCTCTAATGTTGGACATTCCACACAGTTCCTAATTTTTCACAGCTCTTAATAATTGTGTTGAATGTATTTGTATATAATGAGTTTTGTCTTTTAAAAATATTTTCCTTTAGGGTTTATTCCTAGACAGAAAATTGTGAAGTCACAGAAAAAAGACAAAGTAATTTCTATTTCTTCATAGTTATTTCTGAATCACTTTTATTGATCCTATTTTGCTCTTACTATGTGCACTGTATCTTTTCTGATTTGTTGGGAGAGTCCACTTCAGAGCAAGGGTGGGTTCACATATGTGTATGGTTTTCATTTTAGGTGATTAAAAATAAAGCTCTTTATCCATTTACCTTTAAAAGGAAAAAAAATAATTTTTGCAGAATACATTGTATTAGATTTATGTTTTCTCTTTTCTTTCTTTTGGGAAATTTATGTCCCCAATATCCTCATTCTATTAGCAATGCCATATCTTGTAACTAGAAATGATGGATAATGGATGGTGTGGGAGGCTGGGAGAAGGAGGCATGAGAATGCATATAGCAGAGCCTTGCAGGAATAGGGAGGATCATTTATATTGGGTGGATGAGCTGCTGCTGTTCGGTAACAGTGTCAGGGGAGGGATTACTGAAGACATTAAACAGGGACAATTTTTATGACTTCCTGTGGACAAACATACATAATAAATGTGCAGTAAATATTTGTTGAACGAGTGAATGTGTAATAGGTATTTATAGTAATAGATTTTATATGTGTCTGTGAGTATAATTATGTATATATGTATAGTACTTTGTCTTAGCTATAGATTATTTCATTCCATTCTTTACATTAAATTTCTATTTTTGAAACTTTGAAAATAGGGCTTCCTTTGCTTGATAGATCCTCATGTATTGAACACCTACCCAATAGTTTTTTATTAATCCCAGTCTACTGAAGCTGTAAATTTATGTAATGTGACTGTGTTAAAATTGTATGTGGAACAGAATTTTGAAGAATAAAAATTAAGTAACAAACACTATAATTATCTTGAAAGTATTGGGTTGTCGAAAAAGTCATGATGTATTTTTTTCTATGTTTTTGGTTGCAAAAATGCATCATGACTTTTCTAACAACCCCAATAAAATAACTCAGTAACATACTCTGTCCTAGAGGCAATTAATGTTTTCATTCTTACTCTATAAAATGTCAGAATCTATTAACTGGAATGCAGCTTCCTCTCAAAAGTTTATTTATGTTTCTCATAAAGTAGAGAGTCGTGATAAACAGCATGAGGATGGGAGCACTTGAATTCCTAGGTTTATGGGCTGGGAAAGCATGCATAATCTTACACGTGGAGATGAAGGAAGTGTGGCTACTCACCAACCATTTATTCGTCACCAATAGGTGCCAGACACTGCAGACATGATGCTAGGTTCTCTGTACAGGCACAGCAAGAAACACACATGAATCATATATGTGTTATGGCAGGTACCAGGGAGGGTGTGTCTTCAACCACTCATGCATTCCCCTAAACTGCCTGCTTAAGATAGAAATTTATGGACTGTGTCTTTCTTTCTGCAGTTAGAGCTCTGAGTTCAAATGTAAATGCTTCTGGAAGAGGTAGTAACTCTTACTGTATGCAACACTTTACAGCTTACGGAATACTTCTGAGAGTTCCAGTTTGTGAGCTCACAGACAGAGAGGAGGGCTTGTCAGCATGGGGCACTGAACTGACTTAGCAATGTCACTGAGAGTTGGAACCAGAAGGAGAATTCAGATCTCATGTGTAGAGCCCATTATTTTCTCAGTAAATTATACATCAAATTTTGCCCTATAGATGTTTTATAGGTAACAGGTACTAGGTGTCTGAAGAGCTGAAAAGTGGTATGGAGGAAGTGAGAAAAAATTGAAACAATTACTGGGGTGAGGGGTGCCAAGGACATGCTCCCCAGTTACAGTGACTATCTTGTTTCTGTACTATGAAATCCAGCTTACAATCCTTCCATGATTTACAAATATCATTATCTCTTTGTAGGTAACGTAGGCCCAGGAAGGTGTTACTTTCTGAATGGATCACCTCGCACCTCCCAACAATGTGACTGAATTTATTCTCTTGGGGCTCACGCAGAATCCACACTTGCAGAAAGTTCTTTTCATTGTCTTTTTGTTCATTTTCTTATTTACTGTGCTGGCCAATCTGCTCATTGTCATTACCATCTCCCTCAGCCCCACACTTTTGGCTCCCATGTATTTCTTTCTCACTTACTTGTCCTTCATAGATGCCTTCTACACCTCTGTCACCACCCCTAAAATGATCATCGACTTGCTGTACCAGAGGAGAACCATCTCCTTGGGTAGCTGCCTAACTCAGCTCTTTGTGGAGCACTTCCTGGGAGGATCAGAGATCATCCTCCTTATTGTCATGGCCTACGACCGCTATGTGGCCATCTGCAAGCCCCTGCACTACATGACCATCATGCGACAGGAGCTCTGCCGCCTCCTGGTGATGGTGGCCTGGATTGGGGGGCTACTACATGCCACTGTACAGATTCTTTTCATGGCCAACTTGCCCTTCTGTGGTCCCAATGTCATTGACCACTTCATGTGCGATCTCTTCCCCCTGCTGAAACTTGCCTGCAGCGACACCTATCGGCTCGGAATGGTAGTGGCCGCCAACAGCGGGGCTATGTGTTTGCTCATTTTTTCCATGCTGCTCATCTCCTACATAGTCATCCTGAGCTCCCTGAAATCCCATGGCACTGAAGGACGGCGCAAAGCCCTCTCCACATGTGGCTCCCACTTTACCGTAGTTGTCCTCTTTTTTGTGCCTTGCATATTCACCTACATGCGTCCTGTGGTCACCTACCCTGTGGACAAGTTGGTGACTGTGTTCTTTGCAATCCTTACTCCCATGTTCAATCCTATTATTTACACAGTGAGAAACACAGAGGTGAAACATGCCATGAAGAGTTTGTTTAAGAGGAGAGTAGCAGGCTGCTTATAATGCCAAGAACATAATGATATACATACATGCGTACATATGGGTATATGTGCATATATTCAGGGTATACACAATGGGAAGAACAACCATAAATCCCTAGTTTGATGATTCTAGAGTATGTTTTTCTCCAGTGTCTCACTGATCCTTTACTAAACTCCTTACACATACATTACTTGGATGAAATTGGCTTTTTCATAGGACTTTGGTCTCAGAACTTCTATTATTTTTCCTTGTGGTAAAGTAAAAAGAATAAAAATTCTTAGATATATGGGGAAGAGACAGCTGCAGCTGCGGAGTGGAAAAATCACTGATGATTTGTTTTGGGGGGGGTGGGGGGGCATTATGAATCTACCCAAAGCAAAAAGAGAGACCCCCCCCATGAAAGGAAAAAATAATGATTCATAACCTATCTCAGAATTTTTTTCTTGGCACAAAAATTATAAGTCAGAAATTTTGAAACTATTTTAACTTGGTCTTATTTTCTTTTTTTTTTTTTCCCATAAACCACATGGTTTAATATCATTACTTTGCAGTCTTGTAAGTTAGTTTTTAAGCTTTAATCACAAATACAAAATGAGATTTATTAATGTACACATAATTCTGTTTTTTTATGTCTTCATGTTGTATAATTAGGTTATTAGCTACATACTTTAATACATTTTTATATGGTAAAAACAGTTTAACTGTTAGCAGCTGCCTCTAAAATAGCTTCACATTTATTCAGATTTAAATTACCTGTTGACTTCTGTAAGTAATTATAATTTTTTTAAATTAGTTTCAGTTGTACAACACAGTGCACTAGTTATACATTTTACCCCTCAAAGTGACAACCCCCCACCCCCAATTTGCCACCCCACTCCACCCCATATCATATATATCTATTACTCTTCCTCTGCCTCTCATCCACAGTATAATCCACTTCCCGTGACTATCTATCTATATTCAATTACAGTAGGTATACCACCTCCGCTTTAGTTATACAGTGCAGTGATCAAACCTCTACTCCATCCATGAAATGGTCTCCCTAACAAGACCTATGACCATCTGACATTCCACAGAATATTTACAACATTATTAATTATATTCCCCAAACTGTTTTTCATATCCCAGTGGCAATATTGTAGTTGCCTATTTTTGCAGTCTAATCCCTTCCCCTTCTCCCTCATCCCCATCCCCCTCCCAATTAGCAACCCTGATTTTTCTTCTATATCTATGAGACAGTTTCTGTTTACTTTGCTCATTCATACAGTTTTTCAGATTCCACATATGAGTGAGATCATATGGTATTTGTCTTTCTCTGACTGACTTATTTCACTTAACATAATAGTCTCTAGGCCCATCCATATCATTGCAAATGGTACGATTTCATTCTTCTTTATAGCGGAGTAATACTCCATTGTATAAATATACTACAGTTTCCTAATCCAGTCATCTACTGATGGGCATTTTGGTTGTTCCCAAGTCTTAGCTATTGTAAATTGTGCTGCTATGAACATAGGGGTGCATAACTTTTTTTGAATAAGTGTCTTGGTTTTTTCAGGATAAATACCTAGGAGTGGAATTGCTGGGTCAAACGGTAGCTCTATTTCCAGTTCTTTGAGATACCTCCATACTGACTTCCATAGTGGCTGCACCAATCTGCAGTCCCACCAACAGTGTAGCAGGGTCCCTTTTGCCCCACAGCCCCGCCAGCACTTGTTGTTTGTTGATTTATTGATGATACCCATTCTGACTGGAGTGAGGTGGTATCTCATGGTGGTTTTTATTTGCATTTCCCTAATGACCAGTGAGGTTGAACTTTTTTTCATATGCCTGTTGGCCATCTGTATGTCCTCTTTAGAGAAATGTCTCTTCATATCTTCTGCCCATTTTCTAATTGGGTTATTTGTTTTTTTGGTGTTGAGTTTCATGAGTGTTTTATAAATTTTGGATATTAACCCCTTAACAGATATATCGTTGGCAAATATATTCTCCCATTCAGTAGGCTTCCTTTTTGTTTTATTAATGGTTTCCTTTGTTGTGAAAAAACTTTTAAGTCTGATATAATCCCATATGTTCATTTTTTTCTTTTACTTCCCTTGCTCGTAGGGATGTATCAGTAAAAATATTGCTCCGGGTAGTGTCTACAAATGTACTCCCTATATTTTCTTTTAGGATTTTTATGGTTTCAGGTCTTACATTTAAGTCTTTAATCCATTTTGAATTTGTTCTTGTATAAGGCGTAAGGAGGTGGTCCAGTTTCATTTTTTTTGCATGTGTCAGTCCAATTTTCCCAGCACCATTTATTGAATAGACTATCTTTACTCCAGTGTAAATTCTTGCTTCCCTTGTCATAGATTAACTGTCCGTAAATGCCTGGATTTATTTCTGGGCTATCTGTTCTGTTCCACTGATTGATGTGCCTGTTTTTATGCCAATACCAACCTGTCTTGATTACTGTAGCCTTGTAGTAGGTTTTGATGTCTGGTAGGGTGATCCCCCCGACTTTGTTCTTATTTCTCAGAATTGCCGAGGCTATTCTGGGTCTTTTATGATTCCATATAAATTTTAGGATTATATTTTCTATTTCTGTGAAAAATGCCCTTGGTAGTTTGATAGGAATTGCATTGAATCTATATATTGCTTTAGGCAGTATGGACATTTTAATTATGTTAATTCTTCCTATCCATGAGCATGGTAGGTGTTTCCATTTATTTGTATCTTCTATGATTTCTTTCTTCAGTGTCTTATAATTTTCTGAGTACACATCTTTCACTTCTTTGGTTAAATTTATTCCTAGGTATTTTATAGTTCTTGACGCAGTTGTAAATGGGACAGTTTTCTTAATTTCTCTTTCCATTAGTTTATTATTGGTATATGCAAAATGCCACTGATTTCTGAACATTGATTTTATATCCTGCTACTTTACTGAATTCATCTATCAGATCCAATAGTTTTTTGATGGAGTCTTTGGGGTTCTCTATTAAAAGAATCG
Organism: Aselliscus stoliczkanus; assembly: GCA_033961575.1. Classification (NCBI taxonomy): domain Eukaryota; kingdom Metazoa; phylum Chordata; class Mammalia; order Chiroptera; family Hipposideridae; genus Aselliscus; species Aselliscus stoliczkanus. Next base: position 124,478,855 of record CM066736.1, read on the forward strand.
TGTCATCTGCATATAATGACAATTTTACTTCTTCCTTGCCAATTTGGAGGCCTTTTATTTCCTTTTGTTGTCTGATTGCTGTGGCTAGAACTTCCAGCACTATGTTGAATAAAAGAGGAGAAAGTGGACATCCTTGTCTTGTTCCTGATCTTAAGGGGAATGGTTTTAGCTTTTCCCCATTGAGTATGATGTTAGCTGTAGGTTTATCATATATGGCTTTTATTATGTTGAGATATGATCCCTGTATTCCCACTTTGCTAAGGGTTTTTAACATAAATGGCTGTTGGATTTTGTCAAATGCTTTTTCTGCATCTATTGAAATGACCATGTGATCTTTATCCTTCATTTTGTTGATGTGGTGTATCACATTAATTGATTTACGGATGTTGAACCAGCCTTGCGCACTAGGGATGAATCCCACTTGATCATGATGTATAATCTTCTTAATATATTGCTGAATTCTGTTTGCTAATATTTTATTGAGAATTTTTGCATCTATATTCATCAGGGAGATTGGCCTGTAGTTTTCCTTTTTTGTGATGTCTTTATCTGGTTTTGGAATCAGGGTGATAGTGGCTTCATAAAAAGAGTTTGGGAGCCTTCCCTCCTTCTGGATTTTTTGGAATAGTTTGAGAAGAATAGGTGATAGTTCTTTTTTGAATGTTTGATAAAATTCACTTGTGAAGCTGTCTGGTCCAGGGCTTTTGTTTTTGGGAGCTTGTCAATTACTGATTCAATTTCCTTGGTAGTAATCAGGGTATTTAGATTTTCTGTTTCTTCTTGCGTTAGCTTTGGAAGGTTGTATGCTTCTAGAAAATTATCCATTTCTTCCAGATTGTCAAATTTGTTGGCATATAGTTGCTCATAGTAATTTCTTAGAATTTTTTGTATTTCTGTGATATCTGTAGTCATTTCCCCTCTTTCATTCCTGATTTTGCTAATTTGAGTCCTCTTTTTTTTTGATAAGCCTGGCTAGAGGTTTGTCAATTTTGTTCATCTTCTCAAGAAACCAGCTCTTGGTTTCATTGATCTTTTGAATTGTTTTTCTGTTCTCTATATTGTTTATTTCTGCTCTGGTCTTTATTATCTCCTTTCTTGTACTCCCCTTGGACTTCTTTTGCTGTTCTTTTTCCAGTTCCCTTAGGTGTAAGGATAACCTGTTGATTTGAGATTTTTCTTCCTTCTTTAGGTAGGCCTGCACTGTTATAAACTTCCCTCTTAGGACTGCTTTCGCAGCATCCCAGAGATTTTGGGTCGTGGTGTTTTCATTTTCGTTTGTCTCGAGGTATCTTTTGATTTCCTCCTTGATCTCATTTGTGACCCACTCACTATTTAATAGCATATTGTTTAGCCTCCATTTATTTGTCAGCTTCCCGGATTTCTTCTTATAATTGATTTCTAGTTTCATAGCATTGTGGTCCGAGAATACAGTTGAAATGATTTCAATCTTCTTAAATTTATTGAGACTTGTTTTGTGGCCTAACATGTGGTCTATCTTAGAAAATGTTCCATGTGCACTTGAAAAGAACGTATATTCTGTAGCTTTGGGATGAAATACTGAAAATGTCCGTTAAATCCAGCTGGTCTAATGTGTCATTTAAGGTCGCTGTTTCCACATTGATTTTCTGTCTGGAGGATCTGTCCATTAGTGACAGCGGGGTGTTGAAGTCCTCTACTATGATAGTGTTACTGTTGATCTCTGTCTTTATGTCTGACAATATCTGTTTTATATATTTAGGGGCTCCTATGTTAGGTGCATAGATGTTTACTAGAGTTATGTCCTCTTGTTGGATCGACCCCTTCATTACTATGAAGTGTCCTTCTTTGTCCTTTGTTATATTCTTCAATTTAAAGTCCATTTTATCTGATATAAGTATCGCTACTCCAGCTTTTTTCTCAGTACCATTTGCATGAAATATTTTACTCCATCCCTTTACTTTCAGCCTGTATGAGTCTTTGGATCTGAGGTGAGTCTCTTGTATACAGCATATGCTGGGGTCTTGCTTTCTTATCCATTCAGCCACCCTATGTCTTTTTATTGGAGCATTTAATCCATTTACATTTAATGTGATTATTGATATGTGTGTATTTAATGCCATTTTGTTATTTGTGTTCGTAGTCTTTCTTAGGTTGTTTTTCTCTTCTACTTAAAGAAGCCCTTTTAGCATTTCCTGCAAAGCTGGCTTGGTGGTAATGAATTCCCTTAACTTATTCTTTTCTGCAAAGCTCCTTATCTCGCCTTCGATTTAAAATGATAACCTTGCTGGATACAGCAATCTTGGTTGTAGGCTTTTATTTTTCATCACTTTGAAAACCTCCTGCCACTCCCTTCTGGCCTGCAAAGTTTCTGTAGAAAAGTCAGTTGATAATCTTATGGGGGTAACCTTGTAAGTAACTTGCTGCCTTTCCCTTGCTGCTTTAAGGATTCTGTCTTTGTCCTTAACCCTTGCCATTTTCACTATAATGTGTCTTGGAGTGGGCCTGTTTGGATTCATCCTGGTTGGAACTCTCTGCACTTCCTGAGCTTGTATATCAATGTCCTTTGCCAGGTTAGGGATGTTTTCAGACATTATTACTTCAAATATATTCTCAATCCCTTGCTCCCTCTCTTCTCCTTCTGGTACTCCAATGACCCGTGGGTTATTGCCTTTGATGTTGTCCCCCAGCTCTCTTAAACTATTTTCCATGTTTTTCATTCTCTTTTCTTTTTATTGTTCCTCATGGGTGATCTCTGCTATTTTGTCTTCTAAGTCACTGATTCGATTTTCTGCTTCATCCAATCTGCTAGTGATTCCATCTAGTTTGTTATTTAATTCAGTAATTGTGTTCTTAATTTCTAGCTGGTTGCTTTTCATGATTTCTCTATCCTTCTTTATATTTTCATTAATTTCCTTGAACATTCTAATAATCAGTGTTCTGAACTGTCTCCGATAGGTTGGTTACCTCTATTTCCTCTATTTCCACTGATTCAGGAAGTTTCTTCTGTTCTTTTATTTGTGTTGTGTTTCTTTGTCTCCCCATTCTGGCTTACTCTTTGTGTTTGATTCAATATAACAGATAGATCCCCCAGATTTCTCAGTCTTTTCTGGGTAAACTTATATGGTATGTGTCCTTTATATTTGAATTACTCAGTCTCCCTATTCTCCTGTGCTTGTATCTGAGGTGTTCCTTGTATCGTGCGTCCTCACTTGTTGAAGTTTTAGTTTTGATTACTTTTGGCTTGTTAGTAGGTGGGATTGACTCCCAGATTGATTAGCTGTGAGGATCAGCAGCGTCTGCAATTTATGCGCTGCTTTGAGAGGATTGACACCTCTGATGAAACTTGGACCCTATGAGCCCTAGTTCCTGTAGCAACTTCCTTTTGGGTGTGACTCTTGTATGTCAAACCCAGAAATGCTCTGGTTTTATCTAAAGTTGGCCTCCAGGTATGATGATTCTTGTGTCTGTTTGTTTGGATCCACTGCTGCAGAGTGATTTTAGAGCATAACAGATCAACAAGAACAACCTCGGCAGCCACCAAAGGAAACCAAATGCTCGCACAAGTAAAAAAAAACCAACCATCAAACTACAGTCAACTTGTACAGAAATATCAATCATACTAATGAAGAAAACAAACAGAAACAAAACAAAAATCACACACACCATAATAACAGAAGAGGAAACCAAGTAAAATACAATATCCTAAAATAAAAAATAGAATAAACATGAGAAACCGATTAGCTATACCTAAAAAATAAAAAATAAAAATAAACTAAAATAATAATAATAAAAAAAGTAAGAATAAAAATTAAAAGAATAAAATTTGCAGAAAAAAGGAAAAGAGGAAAAGTATAGCAGTGAGAAGAATGAATAAAATAAGAGAGAAAGTGAGATTGGGGAAAAAAGAAAAAGAAAAGAAAGAAAAAAAGAAAAATATATATATTTGTCTACACACCCATATATATGGACATATATTCACCTATATACACCTATGTATATGCCTATATTATAAACTACAAAATGATAAGAATGAAAGAGAAATAAAAACCAAAAACAACCAAGATAAGCAGCCAATAAAGGGAAAACAAAACAGAATAAAACCAAACAAACCAAAAATACCCGTGCTGGTCTAGGCTAAAGTCCACCAAGCTCTCTTCAGTTTGTCTGCTGTACAAAAATTCCTGTGCGTCTTGTGGGAACAGAGTAGGCCACCTGATGCCTAGCGCGATCCTGGCACTGCAGGTTTGCTGTACTTGAGTGTGGTTGTGACGTGTGATCGGTGGTTTTTACAAAGTCACTGCGTTTTTGCTTTTGCCTGTCCCAAGGCAGGCTGCACCCCCAAAGGCTCAATGAGTGTCTCTGGGCATCCTTTCGGTTGATAGCCGTGGAGAATTAAAGAATTCCTCACTACCAAAAGCCAGCTGCTAAGAATCTGTTAATTAGTGCCTCAGCAGCTGACCCTGCCCTGCCTCCCAAGCCTTGCATAAACGTGGGGGTGGGGTAGGTAGTCTCACTCTGCAGCCTTTACTGGGGTGGAAATTCTCAACCCCCTGCAGGTAGGAATATCTTCCTAGTCTGCCCCTATTGCTCCATTCAGGAGTCAGTTTAAGACTGTGTCTTGGCGGGGGCCAAAGTTTGTGGGAGTGGGTGGGTTATTGGTTTTTTTTGCTTTCTGTTCAAGAGTAGAAAAAGGAAAAAATAAAATAAAAAACAAAAATAAACAAAGCCACAGTTCCAACACTGTTTTAAGCTAAGGCCTTTGCCTCTTATGCTCCAGCGGAGTTCTTGCTGCTCTCCCAAAGGGTCTGCCGGGATTTAGGGAATTGCGTGCACCCTACCGTGTGGCTAAGATCCCCGCTCCGCGTCTCTAGGGGACCTGCGTCTCTGCCCTGCGCGCTGCGTGTCCGAGTGAGTCTTCTTTTTCCCCTGCTCCCGGGTTTAAGGCTTCTGCATTGGAGCCGGCGCGCGCCCACGCGGTGCTCCTGCTGCGCTTCTGGAGGGACTGCCGCCGGAGTTTAGGGGACTGCGCGCATCTTTCCACGCGGCTCCGATCCCCGCTCCATCTCTCGGGGACCTGCGTCTCCACCCGGCGCGCTGCTTGTCCGAGCAAGTCCTCCTTTTCCCCTGCTCCCGGGTTTCAGGCTTCTGCACTCCGCGGGACCCAGTGGGCACAGAGACTGATCCCTGAACCGGGATGGTGCAGGGACTGATCTTGCCCTGTCGCTGCGGGGCTCTGCACCCTGCTTCCTGGGGACCCCGCGAGCCGCGCATGCAGCTTGTACCTCTGCACAGTCGTCTCCTCTCTCTCCTCCCGCACTTGCCCGGCCTGAGGCTTCTGCCTCAGACTGCAAACCAACGCGCTCTGGCTGAACTCCAGGTGGGCCGCGGGCCGCAGGGAGCGAGCCGGGGAACACTCACCGTGACTCAGCAGCCGGGGTGCGGGCTGCATCTCACGCGTCTCGCCGCCTTCTTCCCCTACTCGCCTGGCCTGCCCGCCTTCCGGCAATCCTTGTGTGGAACTCTTAGTTGCTCTGTGTGATGAGTAGATGTCTCTTTGAAGCGTATTAGAAGTTCAAATTGTGGATATTTCCAGGGGAGATTTCATGGAGCCCTCCTCACAGCCGCCATCTTGCCCCTCTGGTCTTATTTTCTTAAATGCCCTATGGCTCACAGTTTTTCTTGAATGTAAAGGAAGGTTTTTCTTTTTCCATACAAAGACTTGAGGACAGTTTGAAGTAACAAGGGTAAACATTATTTTATTTGATCTCAACAAAAAGACATATGGTTAGGTTCCCAAGCTGTTGCTCTGTAGGTATGATTTATCTGTAGGTGATTTATCTATATACTAAATTGGTAGTTCTAATACTACTATCCTTATTTTATAGAGAAGCAAATGGAACACAAGGGATTTTTTTTCTAATTTACTTGCCTTAGTTCACACATCTAAGAGTTTCTGCTATGAAATTTGAATCCAGGTCTTCCAAATTTCAGTCCTACTTTCTTCTGGATAAAACACAGTTGCCTGTGATGTGGTAATGTCTCTAGATAAGAAATTTTTCAGTAGTCTTAAAGATTTAGTTTACCCTTCAAGAAAGATGATGTCAAATTCATTGTAGACTTATCTCACATGTAGGAATATATTTCAGCAATAATGCTCGTCTGTGTACATGAAAACACCAGGTCATTCCACATTACTATATAATACTTTATAAAGCAAAAAGCTTCTCTGCTGTAACACTCCAACTCATGTTACTTTTCACAAATAACCCTCTCTCAAACTCACTGGTCAATTGGAGGTATTTCTTCCATAATTTGACCATACAGTAATTCCAGAGTGTGGTACACCTGTTCTGTGGGGTGACTGTGTGTTATAGTTGATGCATGGCTGTTCTAAGTTCAGAAGAAATAGAACCAGTCCCATGAAGTCTAGGCCTGGAAGAGGATATAATCAACACAATCTATTAAAATGGTCAAGTTTGCAATTGCCAGTGAGAAATAGTTCAACAGAATCTCGACTAAATGGTATGTGGTTAGGAGATAAGAGTAAGCTGGGGGTAAGGGTAGGAAAAATATTGAGCAAATGTTGTTTCTACTCTAAGACAAAATGAGTGTTTGAAGAGGGAAACTAAGGCCAGTGATTGTGCCTTAGGGGCTATCCCAAGTACTCAGTGGAGTGGTGAGAAGATGAATGAGAATTATAAATTGTCAATAGCAAACTTAGAAGGCATAAGAACTGAAGGAGGAAATGTAAGGCCGACTGACATTCTCAGTGGACGGGGTCTTGGTGTGTGAATAATTTTAAAGAATGTTAAGATGTCCCTTTGCACTCATAATTAAGAATTTCTTTGCCATCTGATTATTTTTGGTGCTTAAAACAACATATCAGGAAGCAAGTATGTTTACTCCAAAAAATTAATAAGAAAAAACAATGTTTGGATCTATTGTATAAGGATACTTTGGTTTACTTTGTGAAAATATTAGGCATTAAGTGAGGGGAGTGAGCTGACTATTGTTGAAGGTCAATTATGAGGCACCCATTTTGATATGTCCTTTACATACTTCTACTGTAGAAAAAAGTTTTATTAGATAGGTCTTTATTCCATTTGATACAAGAAAAAAGTGAGATTTAATGAAGCTAAGCAATAATATTAAGTCTTTTAGACTCTGAGTCATCTATTCTTCCCACTTCAAAATACTTCTTGCTAGTATGAGATGAAAATATCAAAACACAGAAGTGACCATTAGACCCGTTGCAAAGGTTGTCCTTGAGGCTTTCATTCCCTTATTTGGTGGCCACTCTCTTTCATTCAGCTCTCCCTTGAACTCTGCTTCCCAGGTTTCTTGCACTCTTGATCCCTCCTGTGTTGGGGAAAAGCCATTGGATGATTTCATTTCCACAGATGTATTTCCCTTCATGGGGATCATGAAAAGTGGGATGTAATGGGCTCAAAAAATGAAATGCAAATGGTTGAACTCGAAAGAAGGTGACACATGAGTGAGAGAGATGTTTGGAGGAAAAACAAACAACTTGATCATTGAGGAGACTGATACTCTGGGTATGAGGGTAGCACCTTGAAGAGCTAAATATTGTTTTATAGAGTTTTTCCTATTGTTATTCCATAGTGTTGATAAACATTAACACTGTAATGCTAATGTTTATTAACACTGTAGTGTTAATATTGTGTTAATATTTACTACTTACAAAATGGCTCTATAGTGAATTAAGTTTATGAAATTTTGACTTATTTCATTTATCCAAAAAATACTGTTTATTGCCTATAGTGTGCCAGAGAGTTCTGGGAGCTGGGTATACAATATTGAATAATACAAACAAGGGTTGTGTTTGTGTGGAGCTCAATTTCACACAGTGGGGAATAAATGGATAATAAACAAGTGAACAAATAAAGGAATACTATAATTTTATTAGTAGTGAGTATGATGAAAAATGTTTATTAAGAGCATGATGCAGGAGAGACAAATTGGATATAGATACTATGTGTAGTTATTTGAAGCACAGCTAAAATTTTAGTGAGGTCTAAGCTTAAATAACCACATTATCACCACTCCCTTAAAAAAAATTACTAGCTTACTATAACACATGCATTTTAAATGGGGACAATATCTGGGGTAAAAATGGTTTCTTGGGGGATGAAAATATCTTACTGTTTTTGTATATAGAGCATACATATACATAAAATGCATAAATAAGTAGTATGTCTGTGGTACTGATATTTTAGAAGGGTGTGATTAAGGGACCAGAATGTCTAAAATGGCACCTTAGGGTGATATTAATGAAAAAAACATTGAGGAACTCTGCTCTAACCTGCACCTCAATGCTTAGGTGAGAGCATGGAGTCACTTTAGAATGTTAGTAAAGGTAATCCAAGCGCAGACTTTGGGCCATCATCACCTGTGAGGGCCATATCTGGTAAAACTGAGAGACTCCTCCTTTTCAGGAGACTTCCCAGGATGTATGGTCAAATGTGCTAATGAACTAGCTATAATCTGTAAAGTATGTTGTAAATGTAGGCTCTTGATATTTTTGTTCTAATGAAGATAGGTAAAGAATGAAGGCTACAACCCCAAAGATTTCTACATGAAAACATGTTATTTGAGAATACTAATTGTTATGGAGTAAGAAAGAACATAGTCCTTATTTTTTTCTGGCTGAGACACATTTTAAAATCCTGAATAATGGCAACTGTCCCACAGTTAGATGTGATACAATTTTAATAATAGTCTTGCTAGATGAAGAGTACCAGATTAAGTGATAGAAAAAATTGGTTCTGGTATTTGCTGGGTGGCCAAAATTAAGTCCTATTGACTTTTCTTCTGCTATATTACCAGATGGATGGATCATTCTGTGTCCATTCTGTTCTCGAAAAAGAAAGCATAGTTGTGGGGAAAAAATAATTGGATGGTTGATTTGGCTTTGTATTTGTGGAGCATCAGCTTGGCCTGGCTCCAGTGAAGGTCGGCTTCTGGGAAAACAGATCACTGTAGGGGTCGGTGGGAATTTGCTGTTATGGTGATTAGCTCCTCACTCAGTAGAGATACAGCCTCCAAGGGATGTAATTGGAATGACATAAGTCTGCACATTTGAAGATGGCACTCGCCCTCTTTTAGCCCAAGTCTATTACCTAAAGGAGAACATCTTGTTAGTGATGTTTCTTCTAAGATGTGGATTGGAAACTGTTTAAAATTAAGCTCAAAATGCAGCCAAATTGCAGGCACAGATCCATGAATGGTTTCGTAAATGGCTTAGCTGGCTGCCTTTCTTTGGCAACCTTTCCTATATAGATGAATTTTAAATTTCTCTGCCAATCACAGTGGTTGTTTCCTATTTAAATCTTTGGAAACTTAGAGCATCTGTTTTACATCTTTCTTTAAAATCATGAGAAACTTTGGTGCTATCAAAACAAGTTCCCATTAAATGATAGGATGATTTCTTCCCCGTGAAGGTCCTGATTTACTTGCTTCCACGTTTGGATTGGCAAAGTTGACACTAATCCGTCATGACTCCTAGCTCTCCTCTAGAAGGGAGTTCGTGTGAGTACATCCTGGATGCGACCAGATCTTTGGGTACCTTGATGTGATTCAAGGAAATGTACTTGCGCAATCTTCACCTTCTACTTAACTGGTACCGTCAGCTTATTGGCTTTTGGTGGTCACAGAGATGACATGTTGACTTTTGGAGGTGATCTTCAAAATTTACTTGAGTAATAAACATTTCCCTATAAATTTGGGCTACTATTTTAAAAGAGTTGAAATAATTGAATCACACACATGTGCAGTTATACATGAAACGTGTCCATGGTTCACCTGTTTTATCTATATGTACAAATTGTGGCTCATGATGGCATCTTGAACTATCAACAATTTTTACCTTGATTTAATCTCTTTTGGCAAATTATCAAATCTTAAGTTTTGATGCAATTTCTTTGCAACTTTTTCATGCGACTCTCTCCCGCCACCCTGTGTGTGTGTGTGTGTGTGTGTGTGTGTGTGTGTGTGTGTGTATGTATATGTGTATGTCTGCTTTCCTTTTGTACCAACTTCTCTTAACCTTAATCTTTTTTCCCTATAATCATCTTTGAGAAAAAACTTATGTGGTCTTTTCCTGTCTGTTTTAATTAGTTAATGATACTTCAAATTTCTGGCTATCCTTTTTAATGTAAAGATGAATTGGGTTTTAAAAATATATCTCTGTCAGATGGTCACATGTCTTGTTAGGGAGACCACTTCATAGATGGAGTGAGGGCTTGATCACGGCACTGTATACCTGAAATTGATGTTGTATAATATTGTATGCCAACTGTAATTGAATATATAGTCACAGGATGTGGATTATACGGTGGAAGGGAGTCAAAGGAATTGTAATAGATAGTATGATACGGGGGAGAGGAGTGGGGTGGAGAATTGGGGGAGGGGGTTGTCACTCTGAGGGGTAAAAAGTATAACTGTTGCACTGTGTTGTACACCTGAAGCTAATTAAAAAAATTAGTTTAGGAAAGTGTTAAAAAGATAGTTGTTAACAAGGTTATTTTTAAAAGAAAGAGTACTACAATAAAATGTGGACCTACTGCATGTAAAAAAATATATCTCTGTCTATATAAAAACACTCACTTGTTTGTGAGCTGCTCTGCCCTCAGGGGTGGTGTCGGTGTTGGTACTGAAGGGGATGAGGTGGTAAAACCAAGACAGGCGCCCACTCCCTCCCAAAGCATTCCAGGAAAACATTAATTTTTGTATTGACAATGGACTAGTCAATTTCCATCCTATAAAGTGCTACAGTAGATAATTCCATTTGCCCTCATCTCTCATGGAAAGAAAAGCAAATTAAGAGGACTTCCCAATAGGAATAATCCTTTGAAAGCCCTTAATTAGAGGCATATTCTATTGAGGGCACATGTGCCCTGGGTCCAGGTATTCTAAGGAACACAGAGCCACTGACTGCTTGTTAAAAATGACAACACAGGGGCAATCCCTAAACACATTGCGATCACCTTCTTGATATCTAGGATTTTATTGAAGAAATTATTTAACTCCATAAGAAATTCAGACACAAGAAACACACATTAGCTACAAAGGCAGCTTCTTGGATTCAAATCCAGCTCGAACTGTTTTGCGTTACGCAAATTACATTCTGCTTTTTCTCAGCCATAAAACATGTCTAAACATAGCCAGATGTGAGGATTAAATGAGAAACATGTATAAAGTACTAGCAAAATATGTGGTACATTGCATATACTAAATAACATTATTATTTTGTATGGGTATCTTTGTATAGGCTGTACATCTTTGTATAAATAGTACACTGCATTAACTTAGCTTTATCTGGAGACCAATATTTATTGTTTATGTCATCAATGAAATTCTATTAGTGAGTTATTGAGTGTACATTAAAATGATATGATTTTTCACTTTATCACTTGGTTAAATATAATCAAGATTGATAACATTTAGTGTAAGTAAGGTTGTGGGGAAATTATTCTTTACTATACTATTGATTGAAATAAAATATGGTTCAGGATTTTTGAGAGAACAATGCTATGGAATCTACCAAAGTTAAACATATGCATATTTTTTTGACTTGGTGAGGACATTTCTAAAAATTTCTCCATCAGAAATATTCAAGCCAGTAAGTAAAGGTGTCTGTAAAGTGAGGTTCATTGCATCATTACATGTAAGGCAGAATACTAGAAATAACATAAATACTAGAAATAGCTAAAATGGGTTGGTTAAATGGATTATGCTGCAACCATAAAGTGGAAAAATATATAGCAATTAAAATGAAAAATTTATAACTACTGTCAAATGATACCCATTTATTAAATTATTATTAAATTAAATTTTCAAGAATATTATGTTTTATAAACTTTTAAGTAGAGTAAAACACGTAAATGGCTGTACACATACAGTACACCTACCTACAAATGCACATCTGATGAGCGTGCACTACACTGTTAATAGAGGGTCGAATAGGCACTTATGGTTGGGAGTAGTCCTTTGACTTAAAACTTTGTATCACTCTATTTAGCTCTATAAAATATTTTCCAAAAGCCATGTTTTACTTTTACAATTTATGAAAATAAATTATTGTTATTTACGGTTTTTTCTTTTTTGAGGGCAATGTCACTGGCCCTCATATGTGGGACCGAACCGGGGCCTCTGGCTTCCCAGGCCAGCGCTTAACCACCGCGCCACTCGGCCGGCAAATTATTGTTATTTAAACTCTTCTACTTTTGCTTCGAACTGCAGGCTGTGTTAGAAAATGATTTTGGAATATTTTTCTTTTAAAGTCAATGTAAAAACTTACATCCTATTGTGTTGAGGAGTCATTAAGCTGATACCCTGCTAGCCAATTGAGCATTTAATAGAAGCACATGTAAACATATGATTTAAAGACACATGGCCTATTTTAAAATAGTTTATGGTATCATTCTCTTCATCCTGGGAAAAGAATAGGGAATGCCGATCTAATCCCCTTATATTTATGAAATTATTTAATCCTTAAACAACCATTTGGGATAGGTAACATTCCTTTCCCATTTTATAGAGAATGAAACTAAGGCACAGAGAATTTGTCTGGTATATTATATGTATTCAGAAGTAAGAACTGACTGTAGTGGGGAAAGTCAGGAATTTTACGTAGGTTTCTTACTGCCTATGCCCAATTGAACTCCAGTCTAGCTAGGCTCATCTACTCAAGGCACCTCATACGTAGGGCTAGTAGGGGTGTATGTGCCTAAGTTTTATGAGACATCAAAAATATGCCAAGCATTATAATATTTAATAAACATTTAACTATAATTTCAATTAATATTTTACCACATTTTAATGTTTATGAGTTTAAATATTAAAATTTAAACTATAATGCTAGAAACTTGTGTTTAATATGACAACTCTGAAGAAGCAACTGAGATTTAGAGAGAATCTGTTTAACGACATCCCTGGAAGGTCCATAATGAAATCGAGGCTTCTGTGATGTCAAAGTCCATATATTTCAACTATGTACACTATGTTTTTTTTTCTTCATGCCTTGTTCATGCTGTTGTCCTTCTTGTTAACTTTCTAAATTATAAATTTATAAATTTTGAATTTTTTTGAATTTTCACTTCAATGCTTAGCTCATTTCATATTTTGAAATTTATAGATCATTCCAATATTTTTCCTTCTGTAAATTATGTTGTATGTGCATTGTTTCACGGGTGCTCATTTTGTCTCCTCTATGGATAGAGCACTTCCTATATCTTGCACTATCAGACATGTTATTAAATGAGAAATATGGACTGTCTAGGTAATAATTAGACTATTGAAGAAACGTAATTTCTCATGTCTTTATACAGTTTTTTTGAGTGATGGTATTTCAAGGAGCACAGGAAAGAAAAAGGAATTATTACAAAGAGGATCTGATGTGAATGAATCCTGAACTCTAAGTCCAGGGAATGGTTGAGGTCATGGGTTTCGTGAAAGCACAACTAGAAGAAATGCTAAAGATGGAAGATGGTAAATGGGATATTTGAGCCTGAATGTCAGAGGAATAGTAGCCAGGCTCTCACGATGGATTCTCCCATTTCTGGAGGCGGGTACTGGCACCACTGTTGCCTGAGCTCATGGTTCAATGCAGTTTTCTTTGGATGAGTTTAATTTCATGGATTTAATTAAATTCAATTAGATGACTAGAGTATACAAAGCACAAACTAGAAATTTGGTGGAAAGAAAATAAATTAGCTATCTTTAAGTATCCGCAGGAGATAAAATCAACATAAAATTTAAAAAAATTAAGAAGATAACTAAATTATTGCTGATATGCAGCTTATACAGGTATATGTAACAAATATCCAGGATGACGGTGGTGAAGGTGGCATTGGGGAGGAAGTGAGGCATGAAGGAGAAGTGGTAATGAATTTGTTGATATCGGATGGTGCAGAGGCAGGAGGAAGTCAGGAGCTCATAGAAATGCAAAACAATCATGATAAATATTTGATTAGGGCTCTCCAGACATTCTCATGCCTGTTACTTCCTTTGATACTCACGAGTTGTGAGGCAGGGCATAAAAGCTTTGGAGAGGATGCAGAGTATAGTGGTTAATTGTCTGTGTTATGAACTTGATCACATACCCATCAAAAGGCTTTGCACATGTTGCACAAGTTCTCCAAGCCTTATCTGCTGTATCACAAAAATTAGGCCAATACGAGTTCCTCTTTCATGTGGATTCTGTGGGGATTGAAAGAAAAATTCATTAAGCTCTTAGCACAGCACCCTCAAATAATAATTACTTGACACATGTTGACGTTAGTTGTTATTGCATTGTTTTATTTTTGCAGGATTTGAAGGTTATATAGTCAGTAACTAGCCTGACGGGGGCAGAGAGCTAAGTCCACTCACTCTTGAACACACGATCTTTCCCACTCTACTAAGCAGACTGAGGTGTGTGTTCTGGCTGTAAGAGGTGGACTTGACTGCAGTGGGAGGGAGACCTACCAAAAGATGAGGTTGATTACTGTGGGGGAGGGTCTAGAATGTCAGACTGAGAAGCTGAATTGTGTACAAATAGTCAAAGGAGAATTGTGATGAATTAATTTTTAAAGAGAAGGGGCATTATTATCTATTCTACTGCATTATGTTTTAAAATATTTTAAATCATGAGATGGCTCAAAGGAAATCTTACTTGGAAGTGTAACATTTAATGCAGATAACAGCTGAGGTACTGTGTTTAAAAGGAACAGAATCCCTGGGCTACCTCCTCTGAACCTCTATAGGTCCACTCATCTACCACAACGGCCTCATACTCTAGATGAGGACACCGAGGCCCAGAATGGTGAGCAATGTAACAACGTAAACTAGGAATTAGAGGGACAACCTGGAATAAAATCCAATTACCCTGATTTTGACGAATGTATTCCTTTTACTTCATTAGGGGCTGTTAAAGAATTTCTGGAGTTCTTAGGCTGGAGATGGGAGAGGTTGGGGTTAGTCCATAATGCAGATTTGCAAAGAGCATCCTGCCATCTGTGTACTTTGTTTAGTAAGAGGGGTAATACTAAGCATGGGTCTTTGGATACTTTCGGGTATTTAGAGGAGCCTTAGAGAATATGTAGTTGACATCCCCAATTAAAGCAGTGGTCTTTAAGAGAGTCCCACCAAGTGACAGACAGCCACTGCTTAATTATCCCTAGTGAAGAAATTTGCTATTGAAGCAGCTCTTTTACGTTATCACTGGGCTGCAGTAACAGTATACTTGTATTTAGCAAGTTGAAGCCACTCTTCATTTCTTCAGTGATATAATGTAACGTAGGAGTCTGCAAACTGCTGCCCGTGAGCCACATGTGGCTCTTCGAGTATGTTCCATCTCAAAACCCCTGAAAGAGCCAATCCTGTCCTTCACAACAATTTAAAAATTTCAAGAGCCATAAAACAAATAAAATCACCATTATGTGAATAATATCCTTTAAAAGTTTCATAAGTGAAACTATGATAGCTTTATTTTCATTTTCAATTTTCCTTCAGAGCCACATGTACATACCCCAAGAAGCTGCAGTTTGTTGACCCCTGGCGGCTCTTCCATCTCAAAAGCTTGCCAACCCCTGGTGTAACGGTTAAGAATTTGTGTCTCCAAAAGAGATTCCCTGGGTTCATAATCCCCACTCATTTTAGATGAGATGCTTAATACCTCCAAGCCACAGTTTGCTCATCCTCCAGATGGGACTTGTGATAACCATCTCATGTGATAAGAAAAATAAATGCAATTGTGCATGTAAGACACCTAGCACCTTGCTGGTACATAATGAGTGCAAAAGAAATGACTTGTTTTATAATTTTTATTGTTCTTTGGAATTCTTTGTTTCATCTGGAAGCATTCCTTCACAAGAAAACATGGAAGGAATGATTTACACTGATTCAGGCTCATGTGCAGGGATGATGTCAGCTAAGTTGGATATGGGTCTTCCTGGAGCAGAGAAAAACATTTAAGATTTTATTTTCTTTCATCAGCATATCTGGAAAACGATTGCAATCTTGGAAGCTTAGTTAATGATTGTAACTTTTAGCTCAGAATTGGATTTTATACACATATCAAGACATATATAATGTATATAATTAGAACATACTCTTTACTGTAGAGTTGTCATTGACTTTGTCAGTGAATTTTATTGCAGAATTGTTGAATAAAATGAGCTCAGGGAACATAAATCTACCTCACTGAATTGTTATGAAAGTGCAATTATATCATGAAGCACAGTGTTGCTTTCATATTGAGCACTCGTCATTACAGAAGCAATATAGTTTGTTATTGGTATTGATTTTGAACCAGGAAAAGCTGGATTTGAATTTGGCTTCAATGTGTACTGGTTGTGGGAACTTTGTGTCATTTTTTTCATCCCTCTAAGCTTCAATATCTAATCTCTGAAATGAAAAAATATATATATATCTCAGTATATTCCACTGCCTGGGCCATAGTAGGGACTCACTGAATATTAGCAATATGTAATAATAATCCAGTTTGAGAAGGAAGAAATGTAAGTAGAAAGAGTATAGTTCTTAATAAGTAGAAAGTCCTTGGGATATGTCCTGCCACTTGTAGATTCTTCAACTAGCCCATTCTAGGTGCTCAATAAGTATATGGAATAAATGAATGATGATTTATATGAAATATTCTAAATTTTTGGTTCTTAGGTATTTCCAGTGGTAAATGGTCAGCATTCTCGCCTTAGGTTCCCAAAAAGCAGAGGCTGAGAGAAAGGCTCGTACGTCTGTAGTTACTTTTGGAAAGCAGAATGGAGGCAGTGAATGGGGAGAATGACATAGGAAAGGAAAGAAAGTTAACCCAAGATTGTGTTAAGGTAGTTACAATGTATCCACTGGCTTTTATCTACTAATGATCAAGGGTTTCCGTAAGGTAAGTTTTTCATATTTCCGGACGTGTGTATGCACCAGAATGATGAAGCAGGGTTTGTAAATGTCTCAAGCAACAAGTATCAGGACAGAAAGTTAGTGAAACACTGGCAAGAGGTGTTGTTGGGGAATCAGTAAGAGCAAGCTGTTGTCAGGTTGTAATTGTTAGCTGGTTGTTTTATCAATGGTTGGAGGAAAAGGTAGGTCAAGAGGGTGTGAGGCAGAGTGCAAAAGAAATGTCCAACACACTCAGTGACTGCTAATTAAAAATAATATTATTTGGTAGATTTTCCAGCTCTGAGTGATGTGCTTTAATATCAGCCCACAGTAAATGGAGAATCCAACAATGTGACTGAATTCATTCTTCTGGACATTACAAAGAACCCAGACCTGCAGAAAATACTGTCTGCTGTGTTTCTAATCATGTGTGTCCACAGTTTTGGGGAACCTGCTCATTGTGGTGACCATGATCACAAATCGGAGTCTGAGATGACCTATGTATTTTTTCCTCACTTCCTTATCCCTCATGGATGTCTCCTACTCTTCCATCATCTCCCCCAAGATGATTGTGGACTCCTTCTCTGCGAGCCCTACCATCTCCTTCGGAGGCTGTATGGCCCAGCACTTTGCAGAACATTTCTTTGATGATGTGGAGATCATCCTTCTCATGATGATGCCCTATGACCGCCATCTGTAAGCCCCTGTGGTACACGACCATCGCGAGCCCTTGGGTGTGCTGTCTGCCGCTGGGAGGAGGCTGGCTCCGGGCATCCAAGCATGCAACGGTACAGATTCTCTTCATGTACCAAATACCTTTCTGTGGCCCCAATGTCATTGATTACTTTGCGTGTGATTTGTTTCCATTCTTAACACTGGCCTGCATGGACACCCACATCGGGGCCTCTTAGTTAACAGTGGGGTGATGTGGGCGGCCATCTTCCTTATCCTCATCGCCTCCTACGTGGTCATCCTCTGCTCCCTGAAGTCGCGCAGCTCTGCAGGGTGGCGCCAAGCCCTCTCCACCTGTGGCTCCCACCTCACAGAGGTCATCTTGTTCTTCGTGCTGTGCATTTTCTTATGCATGAGGCCCGTGGCCACTTACCTCATACACAAGGTCATGGCCGTGTCCTTCGCCATTGTTGCACCCCTGCTAAATCCTTTGATCTACACCTTGAGAAATCCAGAGGTGAAAAACTCCTTGAGGAAACTGTGGGTGAGACCAAGGACACTGGGTGGTTACTAGTGTACATGCGAAGAACAACTCATTCCTACAAGACCAGTGAGGTTTTACCCTCCCCATTCATTCCAACCATTGGGGACACAGCAGCCAAGGGCAACTTGCAAACATGCCAATTGGGTGAAGATACCATAACCAAGTTACCGCCTACCTCCCCAGTACATTTTGTACTCCATTGCTTTTCTCACCAGGCTCTGGCCACTCTTTTTTTACACCTGTCTGTTGACTCATGTAAGTCTTTCCCAGTCCAGGGCTTTCATTATTACTCTTCTCACTGCTGAAATTCTCTTACCCAGAGATTTTGCTTAGCTGCCTCCTACTCATTTTCTCCATTTTCAGATGAATTCCCATCTCCTTAGATAAGACTTTATGTGGTCAGTCCCCTCAGGTATTCTTTAACTCTTCATCTGTTATATCCTTAATATCAGTGGTTACACACCATCCTTTAAAAAATTATTTCTTGATTTTTATTTTCTACCTTTTCCCCACAAGACTGAAATCCCTGTAAGGGCAGGGGCTGTGTTTATTTATTCACACTGTGGGTAGAACCCTGCTGGCCACCTGTTAGGTGCTTAATGAATACAATTGAATGACTATGTCTAAAAGAGACCTTTATGATATTTGCAGTTTCATAGATTAGGTAAGGAGTGAGGAAGGATAAATAAATATAAATCCTTTAGAAGTTAAAATTTTTCTAGTTTTCCTGCTGCCGGATGTTCTTTTCTGGAAGCTTTTGGAAGCAAGTCCAATGTCATATTAGTAGGTTAGTCTTCTATTTAATATGGAGGCCACCACTTTGCCAAAATTCTCCACTACCTTTTTTTATCCTTTTGAGAAGCAGAATATCAGTCTCTCATGCTGAAGTCAAGATACTTCAGAATGTAGTGTCTATATCTTGAAGTTATAGTATGTTCTTTATTAAGAGAGCAACTCTAGACCTATTTAATTTTTCACTATGAGTGAATGATTCTTGTTAGGTTCTAGATTTGGGTTTCTAAATTCAAAAGATGTTTATTTTCTCCCAGATCTTGCTTTGGCTGTCACTAGAGGGACGCCGATTGCTCTTCTCTCTGCCTGGACACTTTCTCCCAGTCACACACATGACTAACTTAATGCTCACAGGTGCAAAGAACTGATACTTAAGATAGTACTGACCTTAGACCTTGGCAAGCAGGACCGCTGTTGTCTCCACACTTTGAAGTGTCTTCTGTGAAATTGTATAACTTCTCCTTCAGTGCCTTCCGGCCCAGCCCAGACTGCCTAGGTCTTATCCTTGTTTTCTCCCTTCTGTGTGCTTTTCTTACTTTCCTTTTTTTGTTTTTTAGATTGGTATTGTACTCTTTTGTTGTTCCTTCCGGGTGCTTTTCAATACTCTGTGTCGTCCATGGGGACAATCAGGTGCCCCCAGAAGCTCTGGATTCTGTAGTTATGAAGTCGTGCCAGGCCCTGTGGCCAGAACCTTGGTTCCAGGAGG
The DNA here is from genome assembly GCA_033961575.1 of Aselliscus stoliczkanus. Classification (NCBI taxonomy): domain Eukaryota; kingdom Metazoa; phylum Chordata; class Mammalia; order Chiroptera; family Hipposideridae; genus Aselliscus; species Aselliscus stoliczkanus. Next base: position 124,498,441 of record CM066736.1, read on the forward strand.
TAGTCTGGCAAGCAATGGCTTCCATAGGCTGGTTCATTATTTCTTTTATAATATTCCACTAAAGTTGATTACTAGAATGGATGTTTATAGGCTGATTTTGGGTGACCAGGGACAAGTTGAAGGACCTGGGCTACAAATGGTCCCCTGTTGACCCTTGGTTTGGGCCAGTTTCTGGATCCTTCTCACATTCGCCTGTCTACGCTCTGACTGCAATCACCATATAAAGCACTACAGATGGTGGGGGTGGGGGCAGGCATTTTTGATCCTGTGCATCCCTCTTGCTGACACCCAAGGAGGTCACCCCAACCCTTCCACAGGCTCTATGCTATGTGTCAGGCAGTTTTTGAGAGGTGACTGTGCTTGTCTCCTTTGAGGGCTTTAAAATCTGTTGCTGTGCAATGCTGTCTGACCCTTCTGATCAATGCCTTCTCTTGCTTCCCATAGATGTGGTAGATTGTGCTCTCCTGTGTTGGTTGTAAACCATGTGTGATGAGGGACAGGACTTGCATGAATGGGAGCACTTTTCTTGGTCTGCAGTCAGATCTTTCAGCTGTCCTCCCTGCTAGTGGTGGTGTGTGGAAGACAGGGCTGTGCTCAGTGTTGAAAACCATATTCCAGGAATGCAGTGATTATGGCCTGAAGAGTTCAAGAGTGAAATCATATGGTTCTCAACTTTTTCTGTCATTCTTATGTGGGATATAAAACTGAAAGCAACAGATGAAGAGACAAACAAATAAACTAACAAACAAAACACAGACACAGACAACCATTTAGTGGTTACCAGAGGGTAAGAGGGGAGAGAGGTATAGAAGAAAGTAAAGGGGGTCAAATATATGGCGATGGAAAAAGATTTGAATTTGGGTTGGTGAACACATACTGCAATATACTGATGATGTATTCTAGAATTGTACACTTGAAACCAATATAATGTTACTAACCAATGTCCCCAATAAATGTAATAAAAAATTAAATAAGCTCTAAAATTAGTTAAAATCTCAAAACTGATTATGTAGACTCAATACAAGGCTCTTCATAAGAATCTATGTTCTGTTTCTATGAATAGTCGCTAAGGTCCCATAGCATTGCTTGCATTTCTCTCCCTCCTTTCTCATAGTCATGGTCACAGCCTTCGCTGTGATCATTGTCATGCCGTATTTCATATAATTTCAAAAGCAGAGTGATTGCTAGTTCATTTTTTTTTGTATACATTTAGCACTTACTTTTTTTTTTTTTTAGCTGAGCCATCCTGCCACCTGTTGGCAGCTCAGCGGCAGCTCAGCTCGGGCTGGGCATCAAACTGCTGTTGCTCAGAGCTCAGCTCGCACTCTTGAGCGAGCTCTTAGCAACTGAGCTACTTGGCCGGCTCTATCACTTACATTTTTAACCTATAAAAGTTAAAGTATAAAATCCTAAAAAAAAAGAGTTCCAGAGAAGACGTGGTTGGAAGATGCTTAGTTCTATACTTATGCTACAGAATTCCAAATAGTTAACATGACCAGGAAATGAATTATTGTTCACATTTTCCTGCAGACTCTAGTAATCAGATTTGTATTTGTGCTCATTAGCAAGGAAATATTGCTAAGTCAAGGGAATCCAGTATTCATGGGCAGTCAGATAAATAATGCAGCATAATTAGTTATGATATAAAACACCATTAAATGGATGGTATTAAGGAACTCCAGAGGCATTATTCCAACGTGAGAAAGGCTCTGGAGAGAACAAGAAGAGATGGATTTTGGAAACGAACAGGAAGGGAGAGGCTTGGACACTAGAAAGAATCTTTCTGTGCTCTGACTGAACAATGAGTAAATGCGTAAGTACCTCTTTTCTACCTGTGATTCTAAATCTCCATCAATAAACCACTGTATCTCACGCTGACCTGTGAATTTTGTAATATACTCTTTGGTTATATTGTTTGTTGTTATTAACTTTTTCCCATAAAACTTTTTATAGATTCAGGGGTCCTATAAAAAATATTTGGCTGGTTCTGCACATCCTAGGGGAGGCCTTGCATTTAGATATCAATTCTGTGATGAATTAATAACAACACCCTTTCCAATGACAATGCATATTTTCATGGAAATTATAAACCAGTTCTAAAATTTATATGTATCTGTACCTGTGTTTGAATAGCCTTGGCAATAAAAACAATATGAGAAAAATACAGGTACGGGACTAAATCCACTAGATATGAGAACATATCATAAAGCTTTGGTTTGTAAACATTTTGCTCTGGGCTTAGTAATAAAGAGTTCTAAAGAACAGATGAAATGGCCCATAAATTGAACCATCTGTCTTTGGAGATTTAGTATAACTTTTGTAATTAAATAAATGATGAAGGTGAAATTTTATTTCTGTGAGGAAAAATGGACTATTGGATAAATTCTGGAATGGCAAATTGCTATTTATCTCCTCCCTGCCCCATCTCCCCAGTTCACACATTTCTTTGTGACTGTCTGTCTCAGTCCTCCTCTCTTTTTTCTGATTTGTCAAGTTTTTCTGAATTCACTATACTTTTGCACAAATAATGACTTGTTATATTATCTGCCCCATTCTATCTTCACACTCTCATTTCATTGTTATCCCACTCTGTTGTTCCTCTAAGAGAAACAAATAATAAAAGATTAAGCAGAGTAGGATGTGGAAAAAAGTCCAAGATGCTAAGTGTGGTTTAGAGTAGGAACCAGGGTTCCGGAATTAATTGCTGGAGTCCTGCTGTTGTCCTATTTAAAAAAATATCCCCTGCAGGAGTGTGGTCCATGTCAGATGGTGTCAGGAAATCCATCTAAAATTTCAATGAAAATCACACTTGTCCCCTAATACCACAGGCAATTGAAGTGAAGGTGCTTTTGGGCCTTTATTTTTTTGTTGAATCAGTTTAATTCTGCTTCTTTTTGTGGGGTGTGAATAGACATAAAAATATGTAGGATACAAGAGTGTATAGTAGAGTGACAAATTCCTTGGTATGGATTCATTCTGAAGGGACCTGATGAGCTAAGCCCATGTTTTCCCTCGTTTCAATCCCATTGATACATTCCTGCAGAGAATACAGAACTGTCATTTCTTCTTTCCAAATAAAAGCGAAAGAGAAAAATTCCTTTAATGTCTAGAAGTTATGCTTTAGATTCAAAGGTCATGTCATATCAAGATCAGGTGCAGAGAGACAAAACAGAATGTATGGATTAATCTGTACATCTTTGCATGTTGACAGATAAAATATTACACTTTAATAAGCACTTATTTCTACTATTGTCTTCAGCACATGTCCTTGTGGACGGATGCTGTGCCTCATCCCAGAACTCAGTTCTTCCATCCCATGTATAGTGTTCTATTCCTGAAGTTGAAAGGAAATGAAAGGATCTTCAGGAGCAGTTAAGAAACAAACAAACAAACACTAATTCGTCCGGGACATGGAAGCTTTGGATGCACTTGAGCAAATCCAATCACATAAACGTGCCTGTTGGAGGAGGTTATGGAGAGGACATGACCACCGATTGACTGGCGAGCTTGTCAGGGGCAGTCAGAGGCCCTTCACCCCCTCCCTCTGTCCTTGGAATGTACACGCTGCCCGCAGTTCTCATAGCCAGAGCTGTTTCCTAGGACACCGTCTTGGGAGAGCAGGGTGTTGTTGAGACCATTTGGATGGTATTCGGGACTGAACCCTGTGAAGGCCTCTGTGTAAACTGAAGATGCTGGTGGGCAGTCGTGGATATCTATTCATCTTGTGGTCGCCCAAGACACTCTGTGTGTGAACGAGGTGTACTTATTAAAATCTCTACCTACCAATCTGGAGTGGCCTGCCTCCTTTTTCCATCTCTCTTTGCCCTCTGTGGACAGGGGGCCAGTTTGTGAACCAACAGTGTCTTGGAAAATCGTACTGATGGGAAATTTCCAAACCTGACTTTAGCTAAGAGGTTTAGGTTCATGACCTCTCAGGAAAGCCTCTTTAAATTCCAGTTGGAAATCAAGAAGGAAACGTTTGCTTCTTTATTTAGTTTTTCCCCGAGACCATGTTGAAGACCGTGCTTGAGAAGCAGTGGTGAGTATTCTCTACTTGGTCTGCCAGAGATGCACTTCCTCTCCCTCTTAGATATCGAAGCAAGAGTTAGAAATCACCTTCATGTTTTTCCAGCCACTGAGTGGACTTTTCTCCATAGAGAATAGAAGATTGCTGGCACTAGAATTTTTAAGGAACTGACACATGGTGAGATTTGTAATTCACATTTTTAGAGAGGCTTTCAAACTGTGATGTTGTGCTTAAAAGTATGGGTGTTGTGGTCCAGGCTACTAAGTTTAATGCTATGTGGGTTTATCAGTTAACTGTCCTCGCACCACTTACATAAGCTTCCTGGTGCTCAGAATCTCTATGGCGATTATAATATTACCAAGTTCAAAAGATTTGGAAACAAATAATGCATGTGGTGTGAATTGGACAGTACATGACACATACTATGTGATCAATAAACAGCAGCTGTTAGAAAATAAACTTCAGTGGGGAGGGGGTTAGGAGGACCTATTAACTCAAGTCTAATGAAATTAGACCAATCTTCAGTTTTTCATTTTCAAGTTAAATCTAAATAACTTTGAAATGCAACACATGCATATATTTTATCTTAGTTTTCCAAAAGCATTTTATTTATTCTTTTAAACTGTATTCTCATTTATCATTCATATGAGGATGAATGTCCTCATATGAATAATGTCCTCGTGTATTGTGCTGTTGGAAAAGTCATGACTTTTTTCTGCGTTTTTCGTTGCAAAAATGCGTCATGACTTTTCCGACAACCCAGTAGTTTTGAATATTCCCATCCTGGTGTTTTAGAGAAAAAGTGAAATTTTTTGAAGCTGTGTAAAGAATACCGATGTAGGCTCATAATAATTCAAGCACTGTTTACCAGTTACAGAGCTATGGATATAATACAGTGCCACTATTCCCACAATGAAACTCTGGCAAAGGCATACAGAGGCCCATCAAGGGTAGGAAAGAGTGTCTCAATCTAGTCACACAGCAGTCTTCTGATTTTAAATATGTTGACTTAATTTCCTCTAAGTGCATTCAATGTCAAAAATAAATAACGTTAGGTTCCTGCATCAGAATTGCTTGGGAATATTTAAATGGCTGAATATCAGAAATGCTTTAGCGTTAGTGGGTGTGGCTTTCTTTGTCTCTAAAATGAACTAAATCGCTCGGACAATAGAAAAGGGAAGATTCAGGCATCAGGAAGGACACGAGTAGAAACAGAGAAAGGTTTTGTTTGTTTTATTTTGTTTGTTTTTCTGTGAATTTCCAGAAATGGTAACAGTAGGCAAGTTGAGACATTTAGGGACATCAGTAGAGCAATATGGAGAGGAGAGGAATGGATCTGAAATCTGAAGAGAACGTATTTCCCAGGTTGTCAGAGAAAGGAACGTGCTTAGCTAGATAGAAAAAGAATAAATCTTTTATTGCTGAAGTAAATAGTAATCCTGGATCAAAAATATAGTGGATTTAAAGAACTTAACAAGGAGGGTAGTTATGAATGGGGTTTTAATCTATTCTTTTAGTTTGTAATCACTATATTCATTTAGAAAAATATATATGAATGTGACTGATATGCGCGTATAGATACCTGTAAATGCATCTAAAATTTACTGCTTGAAATGCAATTACAAAATACTACTTATGACAACCTTACTGCTAATTCGTCATATAGTTTTGAATACTATATGTACTTCAAAGTTGAAATAGGAATTTCTATTATTTTCAGAATAACTGATGCTACCGTTAGTTTGCTGTCAAAATGAATGGGAAGGAAATAGTCGGCATTGGGGATGGTGGGGAGGCAAAATTCCCAAGGCCACAGCCTCAAGGGATGATCCAGAACCTACAGTTCCTGGTTGGGAGGAGCCCTGAGCAATTTGTGGTGCCTGCAGCTCCAATATATTAAAGTGTATAGCTGTCAAGAAAAGACAGGCCTTGGAATCTTCTAGGAGAAACATGAGCGGAATAAGCTGCTTGCTATAGGAGTATATGAACTTAGTGCTGATATCAAAGTGAGTATAGAAGATGGGAAGGGCTGGGCCTATGATATCACTATTTATGGAAGGTTTACAATAGTGTAACGTTTTTAGTATAAGCGTCTATCTTATGTTAGCATGTTAGTTCCACTATGCAAATTAATTATACTGGAGATAATAAAAGTATCCGCAAAACCCATCTCCTTTTTCTGAACTGTTTAGATGTGGAAAATATGGTGTTATGGGTTTTAAACTTGATTTTTAGTGTTAATGCTTCTTAAAATTATATCAAGATACATATTGAAAAGAAGTCTGTCATTTTCATATGTTCCCTGGTACATTTTTAAATTATTTTAACATGTCTGTACAAATTGGCAGAGTTATTACAGTATTTTTTTGTTTTTCTCATTTAGCATATTGGAGAAATGCTTCACCATCTATGTCCTCATATTGTTTAGTATTTATTCATAGCATCATGTGCTGTTAATTAGTAGTCTGATTTACATAAACATTCTCCTATTATTGACTATGTTAGATATTTCTAAATTTTCTCTTTTATAAAAGACATACATAATCTTCCATTATGAAATTTATGCCACCTCATTTCATTTGTAGGATAATTTTTTGGGTTTGGGTTACTGGTATAAGGAATACAAACGTCTATGATTCTGGAAATACTTGCTAAAATGTTTCTGAAAGGATTACATGAATGAAGTAGTTTAATTGCAGTTTTAGAATTAATATAATTTTTAAAAGCATGATTTAAAAACACATATTTTATTCCTATGATTCATTCCATTTTCCAGCTCATTTTGTGTGTGTAGATGCAGTTGAAAAGTAATGTTAATATCAATATTTCACATCTTCCTTTTGAATTACACGTTGCAAAGCATGTTCATAACAACTCTCTTAATTTGACTCTCATGGGCCAGGCAGCTCACACAAGTGTTGTTACCTAGATTTTATGGGAAAGGGTGCTGAGGCTTAGTGGTTTCTTCAATGATTCATGGCTATTAAGTGATCAAGCTGTAATTGCTAGCTTTTTGATAGCAGAAACTGAACAATTATTATAGTATTGTAAATTAACTTTTGATTTTGGAGTAATTTGAGATTTATAGAAAAGTTTCCAAGCTAGTATAGAGAGTTCCTGTATACCTTCACTTAGTTTTCCCTAGCATTATCTTCTTTTATCACCATGGGCATATTTGTCAAAACTAAGAAATTAATATTGATGTATTACTCTGAATGAAACACCAGATTTTAATCAGATGTCACCAATTTTTCTATTACTGTCCCTTTTCTGTTCTAGAATTCAATCCAGGATAACACATTGCATTTAGGAGAATTACCTCTGAAATGACTTAAAATCATAAACCTTGCTGTTGTAAACTATGAGGACACTGTACTCTCCATTCTCAAAGTTTTAACATTGGAATGTCCTTTTATCTGAAAAAAGAGGGAGTCGATTTGCTTATGTCTAATGAACTGTTTAAATCTAAAATGGTATTATATTACTCTTAGAAACTCCCCACATAAGGGAATTGGAGAGCCAAAGAATTAATTATTAGATTCAGATAGAGCCTCTTGATCTCCTCACCCTATTTGGTTTTCTTCGTACAATGAAGCTACTTGAAAAATATGTGGAGACGTATGCCTGAGGGCCACAATAATTTATCCGGGGATTATTAAGGACATTTACAAGTGTGGTACATTTAAACAATAGCACATTTGCATTGTGACCAACAATATTTTATATTTGTGAATAAATGAAAGGACAAGTAAAGATACCAGTTTTGGTTATCATAAAGCAGGAATTAGGAGTAAAAACATTGTCATTTTTTGCTCTGTGTCAATGTCTTTGGGGGGTTGTTCTCACCGTTTATTGTGATTTTCTCTTGTGCTTCTAACTGTACAAATGTTTTTATGTGAATTGCCTTATCTAATTCTCATAACAACCATATCAATAGGCAATGTTATTATCCCCAGTTACAAAAGTAGAATTCGAGTCTTTGAGAATTGTAGGTAAGTGGTCATTACATATAATTAAGTAGAAGAGCCTGCATTTGAATCTATGCACTAATCTGGAGATGATGTTCTTTTTTTCCCTCTGTTTTGCTTTTAGTTTTTTTTTTAAATGTTTGTTTTCAACTTTTCAGTTACAGTTGACATTCAATGTTATATTAGTTTCAGGTGTACAGTGTAGTGGTTAGACATTTATGTAACTTATGAAGTGATTCCCCCGATTAATCTAGTCCCCACCCGACACCATACATTGTTATTACAATATTATTGACTATATTCCTATGCAGTACTTTGTGTCCCCGTTACTATATAGTAACTGCCATTTTGTACTTCTTAAACCTTTCATCTTTTTCACTTAGTCCCCCAATACCCATCCCATCTGGCAATCACAAGTTGGTTTTCTATATCTATGAGTTTGTTTTTGTTTTGTTTGTTTATTGGAATTGATTTACTTAGTTCATTGTCTCTCCTGCCATAGGATAAGCTGATCACTGCTGTATCATCCATTAATATTCTTTACTTTTTAATAAATGGTTGTTGACTGATCCAGTGATCTTACAGGGTTTGCTTTATACTCCTGTTTTCTTGGTGAAGATTGTAGCTGGCAGTTCAGGCACTGTCTAAGAATGCGTAGTACCCTGGGAACATATGGAAATGGTTATTTTAAAGTAAACATAAAGACAGATATTAGGATACACAATTGTAAATTTGTTAGTTTTATTAACATTAGAAATTGTTAGCTCTAAGTGGATTTCACAAAAATCAGATTATTTTTAATTTTCATGCTAAGCCTTATTATGACTTTATTTACCTATTTAACAGATTATATGTATATGTACACATACACATGCCATTTGATGAATAAATTTCTGTGATATGTACAGGTGAGAACACAATCATTCTTGGAAGCTGTTGCCTTGCTATGGAAAACAAAGTCAAAAGTTGGAGTAATTTTCTGGATGACTCATGGAAGAGTTTTCTGTGGGTAAGGTGGCTGGCTCTTTAAGTGAGAGAATAGTGACTACAACTGGTGAGGACATTTATCATAAGCACCTTTTGCATTTGCCAATTTGACCCTATAATTCTGTGAGATGAGCAGGTAGGTTATATATGAATGTCCCTAGTGTACAATAGTCATATAAATGGCAAGTTGTACTTTATCAGATTGGGCCACATGGTATAAATAATTAGTAAATAACTTAAAAAGTCTCAAGACTCTGACTACATTCAATATACCATTTCTAGTCCTTACCTACGTGGTTGTTGCCAATTTGTCTATGTAATAATTGGACCATTATTTCTTGAATATATATCATTTCCTCTGTGTTCTTTATAAGGGGCCTCATTCAAATATGAACAAAGGAATCAGAAGGCTTTAATTTATACAGGTGTATGGAGACAATAGAAAGGTCACTTCTGCTCTTAAGGTCTTGTTAGAAAAGAAAAACCCTTGTTCCTCTCTCTGTTGATTCAGTGGGAATACTTGGGTGTTGGAGTCAGAGGTTCTTATTTGTTTGACCTTCACTCTAGAAGCATGAATTGCTGACCATTATAACACGGATAAGACATGATGTGGAGTCTCCCAGTCACTAAGCCCTGAACAACTGTTTTCTTTGCATTGTTTAACTTAATCATCGCGACAGTGCTTGTAAGTAGGTATTATTATTTTTTTAAATATACTTCTGTTCTTATTTTAAATGATGAATGAAGAAAAAATCCCAACTCAATGCATGCATACTTGTTATGTGTTGGTACAGAGCTAGACACTTTCCCATAAATCTCTTTTATAGGGAATGAATTAATTCATCATAAAGGTCCAAGTCAGTTCAGACTACAACAAAAATAATTGGGAAAGTAGTCATGATTTTCAAGCACCTCTTAAACTGGGGGTTATTTCTTCTTCTGTTTGTAGATAAGGCAGCTTCCTGATCAGGGATGGCTCCCGTCATCCCTGCCCCCATTCCATGCTAATAGCAGGAGTGACTAATCGATTCCAGTCCTCCATCCTCAGAACTTGGATGCGCCTTCAGAATCCTTCTCAACAATTCACTCCAGGAAACCACTAGTTAATGACCAGAGTGAGCAGTTGAGATAAAAACTATTTTTCATTTCTACCAAATGTGCATACTTTCCTTCTCCTATATTAAAGCTTGGGCTATTTTGACGTATTTAATAATTTCTCTCTTCCTCGATTCTGCCTGACCTCTCATGACCACCTTCAAAAAATTTCTGATGTTGTGCTCTCACTTAATGAATAGAAGCATATAAGGTAATTTTTCATATGGATGCACCAACTTGCTGTTTTCTTTACATTTTTTATTAGTTTCAGATGTGCAAAAATGTATACCCCTCCCAAAGCAATAACCCTCACCCTGAACCTAGTACTCCTCTGACATCGCATATAGCTGTAACAGTTACACTGACTCCATTCTGTATGCTGTACTACACATCCTGTGACTATATATTAGATTATAATTGACATTCATTATTATTCAGCTTCAACTTCAGGTATACATTACAGTGGTCAGGAATCTACACCATCCAACTTGTTTTTGACTATGATAATACCTTAAACTCTGCAGTGGTGAATTTGCCTTTTTTCATAATTGCAGATTTTACATGGTTACTGGTATAGTTTTTAACTTTTCCTTGGAAATCATGCAAAACCAAAGCTTTGTGACTGAGTTTGTCCTTTTAGGGCTTTCACAGAATCCAAATGTTCAGAAAATAGTATTTGTTGTATTTTTGTTTGGCTACATTGCGACTGTCGGGGGCAACTTGCTAATTGTGGTGACCATCAGCAGCAGCCCTGCGCTCCTGGGCTCCCCCATGTACTTCTTCTTGGCTTTCCTGTCCTTCCTGGATGCGTGCTTCTCCACTGTTATCGCCCCAAAGATGATTGTGGACTCTCTCTATGAGAGGAAAACCATATCCTTTGAAGGTTGCATGACCCAGCTCTTTGCTGAACACTTCTTTGCTGGAGTGGAGGTGATTGTCCTCACAGCCATGGCCTATGACCGCTATGTGGCCATCTGCAAGCCCTTGCGCTACTCATCTATCATGAACTGGAGACTCTGTGGCATTCTGATGGGAGTTGCCTGGACAGGGGGCTTCCTGCATTCCATGATCCAAATTCTCTTCACTTTCCAGCTGCCCTTCTGTGGTCCCAATGTCATTGATCACTTCATGTGTGACTTGTACCCATTACTGGAGCTCGCCTGCACTGACACTCGTGTCCTGGGCTTTTTGGTGGTCGCAAACAGTGGGTTTATCTGCATCATAATCCTCTCTTTGTTGCTTGTTTCCTATAGTGTTATCTTGCTCTCTCTGAGAACCCACAGTGCTGAAGGGCAGCGGAAAGCTCTCTCCACCTGCGGATCTCACATTGCTGTTGTGGTTTTATTCTTTGTCCCGTGCATATTTGTGTATGCCCGACCTCCATCTGCTTTCTCCTTTGACAAAATGGTGGCAATATTTTACACCATCCTAACTCCATTGCTCAATCCTTTGATTTATACCTTCAGGAATAAGGAAGTGAAAAATGCAATGAGGAAAGTGTGGAACAGAATAATGATGGTTTGTAATGATAGGTTAAACATTAAACTTTGAAAAAAAATTAAAGTTAAGAGTAAAACAGTCCAATTGTTTTAGATGAAACCTTTTTGTGGATGGGCCTCCATGGACAGGAAATAATGGAATGTAATATCAAAAGCATTAACATGGGTCTGGAAGTCATGTTTTCTCCCTTAGATCACTTATCAACTCTGATTTGACAATTCAGTATTCTAATATGTGAATTAAAGAGTTGAATTTTATGCTTATTTAGAATCTAAAGACAAAAAAAAAAGAAAAGATAAATTACTTTGCAGACCTCTTGTCACTTGTTTCATGCTTTGTGGAGGGAAGACAAAAATACCTTAGAGATTAGGAACAGAAACTTACTCAAACACTTTCAAGTGAAAAGAAGTTTATATTTAGAACACTGATCTTGGTGACTGATGGAAAAAAATTAGAACTCAGGAAGGGAAGAGATCCATGCTTTCTCAGAGCCTCATTGTAGGTATTTTTGTATCACATGACTACTCTATGCTTTTAAAAATAGCATCTCACACCTTAGCTTTCATGACCTCCTCCCTATCTATTTCTAGGAGAGCACTTATAATTTTCTGATATACTATATAATTTACATATTTTTTATTTTTTTCTACCTCCTCTCCTAAACTGTAAGCTATGAGTCAGGGAATTTTTTTTTTTTTTTAAGATTTTTTTGGGGAATTGGGGGAGGGTAATAGTGTTGAAGAATTGCGGAAGGGAAACAGTTGGTGTACTTTTGTTCTTCAGTCTAATTGTGGAGGAGGTTGCTTCACTGGCCCATGTTGGTATCATCATTGCACTCTTCCTAGGTGAGGCAGATCAGTCCCCGGCCTCTGGACTGCTGCTCACAGCGGCTCTCGGCAGCTCACGCTGGCTGCCGGCCACTCACTGTAGCCTATGGCAGCCCACTGCAGCAGGGGCTGCAGCACACGCCTTCGTCGGCAACTCACAGCAGCCCAGCTCCAGGTGGAGCTGTTGTTCACCATCTTAGCTATAGAGGCAACCAGGTGGAGCTGTTGTTCACCACCTTAGCTATAGAGGGTAGTGTCACTGGCCCTCATATGTGGGATCCGAACTGGGGCCCTGCTGCTCAGAGCTGGCATCCCAAGCCAGCTCCTAAACAACACACCACTTGGCTGGCCCAGGGAATTTTTATTTTCTTCTTGGTTCACTGATGTATCATTAGTGACTGAAATAGACTAATGTAGGAGCTTAGTCAATATCTGTTGAATAAATGAATAAATGAGGTATCTTCCCATATTCAGATTTAAACCTTTCTTTAACATTAACCCATTAAATTGTCAAGTTTGCCAAAGGAACGTATTACTGATATTATTAGCCCTTAGACCTTGATGTATGCTTTGTATAATGTATGCTTTGACATCACCCAGAACAGAGTGTTTAAAATCAATTTTATATTCTAGTTAATTTTCCTATATATCCTATATAAATTTAAATATAATATATAAAATTTGAATAGGAAATAAAGCAATTGTTCTGTATCCACTCTCTCATTCTTCATTATCAATTCCTTCTTCCATTCTTTGCAAAAATAAATTTTGCTACCAGTGATCTGAATATTTTTCTGAAAATATTTTTGATCCAAATAAATTTGTCTATGGCCACACATTTGCATTTTATTAGCTGGTTTCATCTGAATTACTCACTGGAAATCTTATCTTAATAAGATACAACTTTCAGTGAGCAGGGTTTACATTAGGGCCCAAATTCACCCTAAGGCTACACATGAAATAGATGGATCAGACTCAAAATAGTACAAACCTCAGTTGTCACCTGTTCCCATTTCCACACTCTCCATGATTGAGTGACCACAGTCAACTGCATTCAACTGAACCCTGGCATTGCTTTGACAGAATCTGGAGTCCAGTTAGGTAATCCAGGCCTTCAGTCTACAGTGAATTTTGATGAACACCCTGAGTCAGTTCCCTCAGATCTTGAGGGAACTGCAAGAGATCATAGACTCAGCTTCTTGCCTTTGGCCAACCCAGTGGTCTCTTTTGAAACTGCCCCCTGCAACATTTTCCCACCAGAATTGGGAAGCTGAATATTTTCTTCAAAGGTAGGGAGTCAATTTAGGGCTGTTTGACTGGGATGTTTAATGCAGATACTCATTCATTGGCTGTTCTTGTTTCCTAGGCCAAGAAGTCTTATGACATTATTGTGTATCTTATTAAGATAAAAGAGATTTAGACTTTCACCTAAGAAATTTGCATTCTAGGCTCAGTTCTGTTTCTAATTAGCTTTCGGACTTTAGGTGAGTCATTCACTGCTTTGAACTTCAATTCCTCAGGTTTAAGGAGGGTTAATAAAAGCACAGACTTTGTCTGACCCAGGGAATCTTTCTTTGCATATGTAATATATTTTAATATTTACAGAAGCTTTTTTTTTTTTTTTAAGATTTTTTTTTTTTAAATTGGGGAATTGGGGGAGGGTAACAGCTTTGGGGAACCGGGAAAGGGGAACAGACAAGTTGCTGTACTTTTTTCCATTAGTCTAGTTGTGGAGGACATTGCTTTACTGGCCCATGTTGGTATCATCATTACGCTCTTCCCAGGTGAGGCAGATTGGTTGCCAGCCTCTGGACCGCCACTCACGGCTGCTCTTGGCAGCTCACACCGGCTGCCAGCTGCTCACGCTGGCTGCCGGACACTCACTGTAGCCTATGGCAGCCCACTGCAGCAGGGGCTGCAGCTACGCCGTCGCCAGCAACTCATGGCAGCCCAGCTCCAGGTGGAGCTGTTGTTCACCATCTTAGTTGTAGAGGGCAGTGTCACTGGCCATCATATGTGGGATCTGAACCAGGGCCCTGATGCTCAGAGCTGGCATCCCAAGCCAGCTCTTAACCAACGCGTCACTTGGCCAGTCCTACAGAAACTTTTTAAAGGTAGGGCTTCATATTCTCGTTTCATTGATGGGGCAGCTGAGGCTCAAAGACTTTAAGTAACACACCAAAAACCTTTGTCAGGGTTCTACTAGTCCATTTGTAACAAAGAAGGCCAAGTGGTAGGGTGTGTCTTTTCTTTTCTTTTTTCTTTTCTTTTCTTTTATTCTCTCTCTCTCTCTCTCTCTCTCTCTCTCTCTCTCTCTCTCTCTCTCTCTCTCTGTCTCTCTCTCTCTTTAAATTTTATTGGGGTGACTGGTTAGGAAAGTTACCTAGGTTTTAAGTGTTCAATTCTGTAATACATCATCTATATATCACATTGTGCAATGTATTCCTGGCATTCTCCCACCTCAGTTTTGGCCTCCCACTTCTCTCTTCTAACTTTACCCTGGACCTTTCACTTCCTCCTCATTGAAGATACTTAGCAGTCTCTGTCATACCTTGCAGGCAATTCTTAGGCCAGAGTGCTCATTAGTAACATGGTTTACCAGGTGGGAAAGTCATGTTGTAATGTAATCTGTCCCATCTTTAACAGATTGCAACATTGAAAAGGAACGATCTAACTCTTCCTGGTAGGTGGAAAGGCACATATCTTTAAAAATAAAAAGAAAATGCATAAGACAAGTATTCAAGAATTTCTTTCCATTTTCCTTCTTTCTTGTCTTCCTCTCTGCAGTGATTTAAAAACAGATGGGATTAGAAATGGGAGGAATTAATATGAATAATTAAAAACAAATAAGTATTATTACTAGTTGCCCCTTAGAAAGAAAAAGTTGGAAATTCAAGAGGTTGAGATACTTGCTTAACTCACATAACAGATAAGGGGGGAGGCCAAGACTCATATCTACCATACATATTTTGTCTATCTTTAACAGACTTCAAATATTCCCATCATGCATCTAGACGAGATGGGCACAGGTTGTTTTCTATGTCTTAATTATTTGTCTCCACATGTATGCATGGATTACTTCCTCACTTCCTTTGGTTTATTATTAAAACATGTTCTCACAATAATGACTTTTCAGACTACTTCATGGAATTGCAACTCCTACCCACTAACATTCTGTATCACTTATTCTTCCATCTCTGCTTAATTTTTCTCCTTGGCACTCATCATACTCTTTAACATATCATATAGTTTAGCTATTTATTTATTTATTTATTTATTTATTTATTTATTTATTTATTTATTTATTTATTTATTGTATACTAGAATACAGTTTATATGAAGGTAGCGATTTGTGTCTTTAAAAAAATTACCAGTAGGGCCTGCCGAGTGGTGCATTGATTAAGAGCTGGCTTGGGATGCCAGCAGCCCTGGTTTGGATCCCACAGATGAGGGCCAGTGACACTGCCCTCTACAGCTAAGATGGTGAACAGCAGCTCCACCTGGAGCTGGGCTGCTGTGAGTACTTGGGATGGCATAACTGCAGCCTTTGCTGCAGTGGGCTGCCATAGACTACAGTGAGTGGCCAGCAGCCAGTGTGAGCTGCCAAGAGACACTGTGAGTGGCTGTCTAGAGGCCAGTGACCTTTCTGCCTCACCCGAGAAGAGCACAATGATGATACCAACATGGGCCAGTGAAGCAAAGTCCTCCACAACTAGACTGAAGAACAAAAGGACAGCAACTTGTCTGTTCCCCTCCCCCAATTCCCCAATAAAATCTTTAAAAAAAAAATTGCCATTAAATCCCCAGTGCCTAGAATAGCATCTGGCACATAGTAAGTGGTCAGTAAATATTTGTTCAATTAATAAAAAGAGGTATTAAATATAGAAATGGGCTTCTGTTCTTCAGTGAGATTCCATAACCTGTGGCCCAAACTGCTCTTGTCACGAACAACTAGGAAGCCATATGCAATAGAGAAATCACCTGTAGAAGGTAGTGGAACTGAATGGGAGAAGGCTCCAGAGAGACAAGACCTTCAATAAAGTGAGGTCAATTCTGTGGCCACTTCCACCTGGGAGCATTGCTGATTCCAGGCATAGACAGGAGGCTGGGAATCTGGGCTTTCCACAGGTGGAGGTTACTTCTGTGGTTGGGTGAGGGCAGAGACAGCAGCAGAGCTTTTCAAGGAAATTCAGAGAACCTCAGGCATGTAGTACTTTTCCCCTCAGAACATTCATTCCCTCAATCCTAGAGCCTATATTGGGTTTGCTATAGGCTGTATCCCCCCTCCCCCACAAAGATGTTGGAGTCCCAACCCCCAGGGGCTGTGAATGTGCATTTACTTGGAAATAGGGTCTTTGCAGATGGTGGAGTTAAGATGAGGTCATTGGGGTGAGCCCTAATCCAATATGATTAGTGTCTTTAAAAAGAGGGAAATTTGGATACAGAGACACATCACACAGGGGAAATACCATGTGACGATGGGGCAGAGATTGGGGTGATGCATCCACAAGCCAAAAAACACCATAGATGACCAAGAAACCACCAGAAGCTAATAAAGCGTCTTGGATTAGACTCCCTTATATCCTCAGAAGAAACCATATTATGACACCAAATAAAGAGAGCAGAGACAATAAGGAAAAATGAAATATAAATATGAAGAGAACAGAGACAAAGTCAAAATTTGGTTCTTTGAATAAAATTGATAATGTTGTACACATTTGTCAAAACTCATTTCCATATTGTATTTAAATTATACCTTAAGAATTGATTTAAAAAAAAATGTTAAAAAATTTTCTTTTTTCTCCCTTCCATTACGTACTTATTTACTGACTACAAATTATTTTGGAAATTATAGAAATTTAAATTAGTAGTTCTCATATTAATTATTCATATTTTATTTTATCAGTATCATTAGGATTTATAATAATTATTTTATCTAATGATAGTATTTTCTAGATGAGAAAATGAGGAGAAGAAACTTGGCTTAAGTCACAGAAACAAATAATGGAGCTAGAATTCAGTTATATTAGAACACATCTACTTGAACCTTGCCTGGGCTTAGAGCTTTGTCCGCCATTAGAAAAGATTTGGCTGGAAGGACACAGCCTTTGGTAATTTTAGCAGTCTGTGTCTCATGTGCCTTTGAAAGATGCTGTTCCTTAGAGCAGGGCTCATGGTGGAGTGCTTGGTAACTGACATGGGAGGTGTCCCTTAGGATGGACTAGGAGCGGGGAGGTCTCTAGGACAGAATCTGCCTGTTCACTGCCTTGCCTGGGATTAATTGGCCCATGATCTGCTGTGACCCTGGACTAACTGCGCTAATGAGCTCAGTGAGCAAATTATTCAGGCTCAGGTGGGAAGGATGCTGTCATCCTGCCTCCAGACACTGGGCACTTGTGAAGTTATATGCCATCCCTATAAATATCTGATGGAGGAAAAAGAAATGTTTCATTCATATGCTCTGCCAGGGAACATTTTGAGGTATCAGGGCTGGCTTTAGAGAGTTTCTATCACAGAACAGTGAGGATATTTCCATTTTTATTCTAGAAAGTTCTCAGAGTAGAAGTAAGAAACTTTCTGGTGTTTTTCCAGAGCCTTTTGGAGAGTCTAACTCAGGCTTTCTAGGAAGGGTTGGCTATACATGGAGTGTCTTAACTCCCCATAGATCCTGCAACAGAAAGCTAAGTGGATCTATTTGAAGTACAATTTACATGTTGCCACCAGATTGCACATGATTCATCTTGAAAATAAGTCAGAATGCACAGAGTGAAAACTACGAGGTCTCTATTGGGATATCCCCTCCTTTTTTTAATAAGAAAAAGGTAAGTCTTCCAGCTCACCCAAACTATTTCCTTTGCCTTGCCTCCCATCCAGGACTAGTTTTAGGGCAGTTGCCATCATCCAGTTCTGTCTCCTGAAGTTCCAGGGGTTATTTATTTACACTTTCCACAGTTATGAGAAGATCCTGATGTGTCAGGGTTCCCCAGCTTTCACTGGGCTCTGCCTGATGCAGCACTGCCTCAGACCTCATTCTCATTGAATCAGGGGGTACGTTGAAGTGGGCAGAGTTATAGTATACTATAGCTACAGATTTCTTATTTGCAAAGATTAGTTAGGGTAAGGAAAAGAATAGGGATACGTACGGATAATATTTGATCAGTCAGTATTGATACTGGTGATACTATGATTCTATATATAATACTATGATATGGGTTATCTCAATATTAGTGATATTAATGTTGCTTGTCCAAGATCCACTGTCAGCCCTGCTTACAGCCAGAAAATCACATCCTCTTTCTGGGGTTGGAGTAAGGGATAAAATGAGGAGTGGAGGAGAGAGAAGCAAAACCATCTGGTCAAAACTTAGGGCAAATTACTCTCTCCCTAACATGGTTCTTTGCTCACCTTATACTGTGGGGTTTCCCCGTCTCAGTCCTTGATTCTTCTTCCTTTAGGTTTTCTCCAGAATCACATTTTCCCCTCATTGGCTCTGTTCCTGCCATCATTTTCTAACCTCTATGTTCCCTCCTCCTCACTATTATTTTGCAAATATACATATAAAATATTGATTTCTTTGACCCATCCTAAAGTGTGCTTCCATTGGATGGTCAAACCATATAGTGAATTGTCAGTGGTTATCCTCACCTGTTTATGGTTTCTTGGCTTTATACTGAGTGATGCTTTACATGACAGTATGAGGCCGATTGTGAGAGAGAGATTGCCATGGAGCATGAAGGCTTGAGTTCTGGGCTGATTCCTCTCTGACTACACTCTGCTAAATTCTGCCTCCCGGAGCTTAACCTGAAATGCACAAAATAGGAAAATGTAACTTGCCTTATGAGATATTGTAAAAGCAAATGAACAAAAGATATTAATCCAAAAGAGAAAAGACTATAAATAGGGATCTCATCATACAATAAACACACACACACACAGACATGCACACACATGCACACACATGTGCACACACACATTTTAATATTGGAAACCATTAGCAAAGAAGTTATTTGACTGGAAAAACCTGGAAGGTTTTGCTGAGATGATAGCGTTTGAACAGCATCCCCTGTATAATACAGATGAAAATGGAAGGTCATTCAGCCACCATGATTATGGAAAATTCAGAGACAGATGGCCTGAGCATATACATGAGAGAGAGTAGTGTCAGCCTTGGCCAGAGCATGCAGAAGGAGAAGCAGTGGGCAGAAAAGTGGGCAGCAAGATGATGGCACCAAGCCAGAGGGCTCTGAAAGCCACTGCATTTGAAAACCACAGTGATCATTTTATTATACTATTGATTCATTGCATTTTTAAAATGCCGACCTTTTCTTTTGAAGGGGCAGAAAGGAGAGAGAGAGGACAGCAAGAGTGAGGAGAGAGCCTCCCTGACACTGTGCTTTCTCTCTGTTTAGAAGCATAGCGCCTTCATGTGTGAATCCACTTAAAGGATTCTAGAACTGGCCACACTGATGCTTACTATACTGACATTCATGAAATAGCATCCTGACTGCCTGGAATGTGTGAACTCATAACTCTCACACAGATATCTCACTCCCAGTGTCATTTTTTTTCTCACTAAATTGTGCGAGACACTCTCTTTAGAATTTATTGAGTATTAGATCTTGTGTGAAGGGAACAATGTTCTAAGTTTTGGGGATATAGAAATGGCCCTGTGTTAGGGTGGTGAAAATATTCTGTAGGCAGTTAGAATCATAGTCCAAAGGTAGACTGTGGACTTGGGGTGATCACGGAATGTCATTGGAGGGTCATCCATTATAAGAGATGCATCGCTGTTGTAGGGGATGCTGATAATGTGGGGACATGCATGTGTAGGGTAGGGACTCTATGGTAATCTCTGTACCAAATTCCTCTCAATTTGTCTGTGAACCTGAAGCTGCTCTAAAAAAATAAAGTCTTACCAACAACAATACCAGCCAATGATCCTGTTAAAGAGGGGAGGCATTCATTTTGCTGTGCCCTCAGAGACTGCTTGAGAGTGAGCGCTTCTGATCTTTCTCTAAGGAAGGAATTGACTGAAGCCACTAGCAATTCATGTTTAGGCCGCCTGCAGGCCAGTTGTTTTTTTGTTGGACCACAGTGAACCCACTTGGATGCTGTCCACCGAGTTTCCAAGTGCAGTGGGTAAGTAGATAGAAGCCTTTAGAGGATCTCTGGCATCCTGAAGGAGGTAGGCACCTCATTACAGGTAATCTCTAACTCCAAGTGGACTCAGTTTAGAAAGAAAAATGACTTGATTTTGTTAAACAAATTTAAATGACATATTTTCTCAGGTGATGGATAAATCTTAGTAACATTTACTCTCATGGTTTGTATGCCTCCGAATTTTACATTTCACCAGTAAAAATATATTCAAACTTCATCATCTGGCTATCATTACCTTCACCTAAGAGGAATACTTAAGCTTCCAAACTTTTCTACTGCAACTTCAGAATCAGGTGAAATGAGAGGATCCATATTGATCTCTCTATTTGTCTGATACATTTGTCTTATGTCCATCGAAACTTTGATTTCATGTCTTTTGCTTCACATATTTTCACTCTTCTGATTTCCATATCTCTGGACCCCAGACTTCTTCACAACCAGGAGTCTGTTTTATTTCCACTTTCCTCTCATCAGGGCTCCACATATAGAAGCTGTTATGCATTTTTAATTTACTTTTCAGTATTTACTAAATGTATTTGGAATTCTCAATCCTAGTTTCTGATGAGAAAACTAGCACAATCCATAGGGTTGATATGATTTCAGTTGCTCAGTAAAGGAACTTAATTTTAAAACAGCTGTGCAGCTATATTATGGGTAAAATGAAATATTTAGATGAATAGTTTTGAACAATTTAAGTGCCCCTTAGAAAACCGATACCAATAATCACAATGAAAGTTAACCTTCCAACTTCAGGGGCTGCATACCTGTGTCCTCTGTGTCCTTTGAATGTATTGAATTGTCTAACCTTCATAGAGACCCTGCATGTCGGTTCCTTTATTATGTGTATTTACAGGTGAAGAAAATGAGGCCCAGAGATGTTTAGGGACATGCTAAATATCACACTCTAATGGGCAGTGGGGTGGGTGTGAGTCAGGCCATGTGGCTGCAGGCTCTTTGCACTGATCACTGATCACTGTGCTGACCCACCTTTCAGCTTGGCCTTTGAATGTCTGCATTTCAGAGAACCTGGTTTTGAACCTGACTCTCTTCAGTTAATGTCAGAGTTCATCTCTTAACATTATTCTGAAGTTTTCACTGGCTAATCTCTCCTTTAGGAATTTATACTCTTCTCTCTGTAGATGGTTTCTACTCTTCTAATACCAATCACACAGTGCCTTACATCGTTATTGCTTTTACCTACAGTTATGTTAGAATACAGATGGTGCCAAAAAAGGTATGTACCCTTTAAGAAAGGACAAAACTATTAAAATTGTAATATTCAATATATACTGCTACCAAAGGATAATTACTAGTCACATTTGATTTCTGCAATCACAAGATACGTTCAAAGTTCTGATTATGGCAAGCTACTGCTTGAGCATAGATAACATCTCTTAAAGTGTGTACACATTTTGTTGGCATCGCTGGTATATTAAATTATTAAGAATAAGGGAATACTTACCCATTTCTTATCACTCCAGATAATTTAAATAACATACAGAGAAACATCAAAATCATACTCGTGGAAGTAGCAAAGGCTGGGACTTAGATAGTTTGTGTTATGAGCCACACCTTTTCCTCATTTTATCTGCATAGTAAACATGATTCTTTCTAAGGTGACTTTGCCAAGGTCATGCGGCTAGTCAATAATGGAGCTGGAATTTGTACCCAGGCCATCCTACTTGGGCAATTGTATTCTTTACCAAGAAGTAAACTGACTTTGCTAGATTAATATCCTTCATACATAGATTAACAAGATTGCAAAAAACGAGCTGACAAAAGATGAAAGATCCTCCAAAGGACAACATTTTCAGAAGGAAATGTATTAAAAATGTAAAATGTGGTTGGTAATGAACATTTCTATGAGCATAATAAAAATGCAGTTTCATTCCTATTAATCAAGTTGGATAATCAAATAATGTCACAAGATAACCTGTTCTTTTTTGCTTGTATACCGAATTTTCTGCAGCACCATCAACATTGAAATATTGGTCATACTTCTATATTAAAAAAGAATATAGAAATACACATATATGTAAATATACTTATAGGAATTTCTTGGAAGGACATGGAAGAAACCAAAAGGAGTTATTTCTGGAGAGTAGGATTATAGAATCAAATAATTTGGAGAGTGATTGTAATGTTTTCTTTTTACATTCTTCTTTATCATGATCATGAATTATTCTATAATAAAATAAAGTTAATAAATGTATAAAATATTGAAAAAAATTGATTCTTATCAATAACAATGATCTCTAGCTTTTGGGGCAGCAATATCATACTTGGGAAATTATTCTAAAGTTGTTAGAAAAATTGTTGTTTATGAAAGTGACAACTGGAAATGTAAATAGTTCAATTGGCAAATGGTCAAATAAGTGCTTCTTATAAAAATCTATACTTTATCACACTATTAAGTTGATAACCAAACTATGGAAAGTATAATAACAAGGGAAGAACGTAAATACAATTCTAAACCAAAATCGAAACACAAAATTACATTATACGATGATTTCAATCACATAAATGTGTATGGTATGAATTAGAACTTGAAATAGAAAAATCATAACATTACATATTGGAATTATAGGATTTTATTATCAAATAATGTTTTAGAAGAGGTATTCTAGGGAATTCAGGGTAATGAAGGACATGCATGAGTAAAAACACTAAATATGCCTATTTAGATTATAGGCATATTAGGAATTTTATACCAGGTCAAATTCATAGGCAGAGAGGATCACTATTCCAGTAGCATAAGTTTAAGAATAAAGAGAGTAAAGATTAGTTTCCAAAATTATGCCAACCTAAAAGTGTTATCCAGACATTTGTTATATCAAGACTATCAGTGAAGCTGATATCTTGAACACCAGAGGCATTGGTAAAACGTTGTTAAAATACAGCATATTTCATCCAATATCCTGAAAGGGTCGGGGGAAATGGACACAAATGAGTGAACTGAATTGGGAATATTTTCTACAGGAGGGACTCCCCAATGACGTTAGTGCTTAATTATATTGGAGTAGTGCAGTTCAGATTTCAAAGCTCACAGATAAAATGCACAATACATGAAATATATTTGTGTGTGTGTATGTATGTATGAGTATGTGAGTATGTGTATGTGTGTGTGTGTATAAAATCTACTTTCAATTCTTGGGAAAACTTAGAATAAGTTAGGGCAAGTATTTGCACTTCATTTTTCATATGAAGGCTAAATTTCAAAGTGGTTATGTCATTTGCTCAAGGAAAGTATAAGTTCTGCAGTTCTCAGTTGTGGTAGGAATCAAAAATTTTAAAGGAGTCTTATTTATTTTTATCTTTTTAAATTAAATATTTTGGGGTGACTGGTTAGTAAAATTATGTAGGTTTCAATTGGACAATTTTATAGTATATCATCTATATATCACCTTGTGTGCTCACCACCCATAGTTCTCCTGACATCATCATATATTTGACCCCCTTTTCCCTCTTCTACCATCTGCCCTACCTGTTACCATCTGGTAACCACTAAACCGTTGTCTGTTCTATGAATTTTTCTTTGTTTGTTTGTCTTGTTCATTTGTTGCTTTCAGCTTTATATTCCAGGTATGCGGACCTTTATTTTCTTTTTCCAAATGCAAAAGCTTTGGTTGAATGGAGCGAGTTTCTGAATTAACCTACTATCAGAGAGAGGCTTGGACATCTGCAGATTTTCAAAGATTCCTAGGGATTAAAGGTAGTTGGAGGTAACAGAATGGAGCAGAAACAAGGAATTCAGAGTTCAGCCTACAGATCTTCTCAAGATGACACTTCCTTTCTTATCTCTGCAGATTAAACCTTTGTCAACTGCATCTGACCTATAGCCACTAGTATGATGATGAATCACAGTGTGACGGAATTCATTCTGTTTGGGTTGACACAGGATGCAGAAAAGCAGAAGGCAATATTTGGGGTCTTCTTGATTCTTTACTTTGTGACGCTGTTGGGGAACTTTCTCATTGTGGTGACCATTAAAACAAGCAGGACCCTTGGGAGTCCCATGTACTTCTTCCTGTTCTATCTGTCTTTTGCTGATGCCTGCTTCTCTACAACCACAGCCCCCAGATTGATTGTGGATTCCCTTTCTGAAAAGAAGACGATTTCCTACAATGGGTGCATGACTCAGGTCTTTGCAGTCCATTTCTTTGGGTGCATGGAGAGCTTCGTGCTCATCCTCATGGCCTTTGATCGCTATGTGGCCATTTGTAAGCCCTTGAGATACACAACCATCATGAGCCAGCGTGTCTGTGTTGTGCTGGTGATTCTGGCCTGGGGGGGCTCTTGTATCCACTCTTCAGTACAGATTTTCCTCACTTTGAGATTGCCCTTCTGTGGCCCCAATGTGATTGACCACTTTTGCTGTGACTTGCAGCCCTTGTTGAAACTTGCCTGCATGGACACTTACGTGGTCAATTTGCTAGTTGTTTTTAACAGTGGGGCCATATGCATGGTGAGTTTTGTAATGCTGCTCATCTCCTATGTTGTCATCTTGTACTCTCTGAGAAACCACAGTGCAGAAGGGAGACGAAAAGCCCTCTCCACATGCTCCACCCACTTCATTATGGTTGTCATGTTTTTTGGTCCATGTATATTCATATACACACGCCCACCAACCACATTTCCAATAGACAAGATGGTGGCTCTGTTTTATACAATTGGGGCACCCTTGCTCAATCCTCTCATCTATACACTGAGGAATGCAGAGGTGAAAAATGCCATGAAGAGGTTATGGTGTAGCAAATATGACTTCAGTTGATGAATGATACATGGGAGATTCAAATGTCTGCTTTCTTAACTACTTAGTTTTGTTCCATGGACAGGAAAAAGAAAATTCTTGTTGAGAAGCAAGCAATTAAGAAATCTGAGAGGATTGCATCAGAATTTGATTATTACTTAAATCCATAACCATTTGGAACAACCTACGATGACCCTTGAATTCTATCATTCTATCACATCTGGCCATATTCACATGGTAATTTAGCTTCCTGTACAATTTTTCTTCAGAAAGAAATGTACTGACTAGTGACAGAATAACAGTGTGATGTGTGTGTGTGTGTTTGTGTGTGTGTGTGTTTGTGTGCTTGAAGGGGCATGTGTGCGCACATGCATCAATTCTTTTTCTAAGTTTCATTCTAGTCCTTATGAATGTGGTCATCAGAGCTAATCCATTGGGACTGAACACTCACAGAATCAAAGTAACTGTCTTGACAACCTGAAGATTAGGGAAGATGTTCTGAGAAAATGCTCTTCTGGAAATCTTCGCCTGAACCTTCTTCACAGGGGGTATCTACCATGATGGACCCTCAGCTCCAATAAGGCTAGAAGCATCAGTGGAAGCTAGACTGCCACTGGAAAACCTCTCAAAATTATTTCTGTGAGTGGCGAGGGAGGGAGGAGTCTTACGTTTGGATGAGACAGGCAGTCCCACCAACAGTTGCTCTTTGGGGTCTTTCACTCTATTTACAAAGCAGGGGAAGAGGCAGTGAGAGTTTGGCAGCAGGAATCTGCAGAAGGGAGGGTAGAGGGAGGAAGGGAGGGCAGGAACAATGCATGATGAAGAGAGAAAGGTGAGAGGAAAGTGGCAGCTGTGTCCAGATGGGAGAGAAGGAGCAGTATCTTCCTTACTTGCTGAGTATCAGTCTGGGTACATGAACATTTGCAGGAGAAAGTGAAGTTTCAGGGTTTTCCTATATCATTGATCTTCCTTGGCTGTTATGCTTATTTCAGTCTCAGGAAAGAAGATTTTTTTTTTCTCTTTTTTTTGCTTCTGTTGTGTCTCAAAACTCAAAATTCAGATTTTTGGGGAGAAGCTGGGATTGAAAATCCATCTAGTACTTCTCAACACTGGTCTTTTAGTTTTACATGAGAACCTTTTAAAATGTGTATTTTTGGTTTTGAAGGTAACTTCATCTGTATGTAAAATACACACCCACCACCACCACCTCATAATCTCATAATCATGTACTGTGATGCTATTTCAGCACCCAAATTTATATTGCCATCAAATCGGCACCAAATGTATTATTTTTAATTATATCGACTAATGAGAAAGGAACACAAGGAACTTCTTAAGTATATAAAGCATTCTAACAACTGAAAAAAGAAATGTTACGGTGCACCAAAGACTCCCAATAGTTCATATTTAGACAAGTGGTTGCAGAATAAATATTTGTCCCAAATGGGAAATTTGTAGAGTTCTTTTTTTTTTTTTTTTTTTTTTGAGGGCAGTGTCATTGGCCCTCATATGTGGGACTGAACCGGGCCGCTGGCTTCCCAAGCCAGCGCTTAACCACCGCACCACTGGGCCGGCCCAAAAGGACCTTTTTTTTTTTTTTTTAGCTGAACCATCCTGCCACCTGTTGGCAGCTCAGCTCGGGCTGGGCATCAAACTGCTGTTGCTCAGAGCTCAGCTCGCACTCTTTAGCAAGCTCTTAACCAGCTGAGCCACTCGCCTGGCCCTCAGAGTTCTTAATACCATATTCACAGGTAGCAATTTAGTTTCACACTCCTTCCAAATGAACACTTTCAATTTTCCTGATTTTATGTCTTACAGTTCTGTGTTTAAAGCATTTGAATCTGGTCCTGTGAGTTACACTTATATTTAAGTGTAATTGGTTTTTAAGGAACAAAGACACAATAAAAGTAAAATTTTGATTCTCATCTCTCATTTTTTGGTGAAAATTAATAGTGTGTGAGAAATGTTTATTCCTGCCTGAATGAAAACTTAGGAAACTTCAGGAATTTTGTTCTTATTATTAGACAGTAAAGAGCCCAGATTGCCTTAGATTTTAGATAAGGGCTCAATTAAATAGGGTAGGAAAAGTAGTCAGGGGATAGAAAGGTTTTACCTGATCTGGCCTCTTAGCAAGCTGGCTTGCTGTCTCTGGGCTTGACAGATGTTGAAATCTTTTTGTTTCCTACCTTTTGGGGATTTTTTTCCTAGGCCTTCTATTTCTAGTAACCTTGGTATAGGAAGAAAATGTCTGTGTCCTATGATTGCTATTGACCCTTGCTTAGCCCTCAGAAATCTGGTGGTTATCTTCAAAATTCTGTACCCTTCCAAGTGGCCTCGTTGGACTGGTCCCTAGAAGATCTGCTTATGGCTGTACTATGGAAGTCCCCAGGGAACCATCCATGCATCTCTGCTCTGAGGAACACAGTAATGTAGAAATATCCTTAATGTAGGTTGATGTCCACCAGCTACCCTCAGCTGACTTAACCAGTAAGTCAGCCAGTCTCACTCCCTGCCTACACTTTTCTATCTCAGTCCCTTGAGCTCAACAGTACAGCATGTTGCATACTAGGTGCTCAGGATAACACTCTGAATTACTCCTCCATTACACACACACACACACACACACACACACACAGACACACACACACACAGTTTGGGGTTGGAGTGGGGACAGGCATATCTCTACAGTGATTCCTCAAAGCTGTTCTCACAAACCACTCTGCCACTTTATACTCTGACCAGGTTTATATCATTTATCCAGTTTCAGGATATTTATGTGTATCATTTCCTTTGGTTTGGAGATAAGTCCAGGGTGACTTGGACATACTTTATAATCTCACATCTATTGTGTCTAGTCAAAATTTCAGTTTTAACACTTCGTTACATAAGAAATGTTAATTCATAAATAATTTGTGTTCACACTGTATTTCAGAAGAGTTTATTTTCATTTACAAAGGGATGCTCCATTACTCCAAATAGAAGAGCATTTGTTTGTACTCATGTAAAAGATACATTTTATGGACCAAAGTTTGTACAGTTCAACCTTATCTGTAAAAGGGGAAACTTGAAAGTGAATTGGGGAGATTGACTTTTGGAAGGAGTAATGAGGAAAGGGGGAAGGATTACTCCCAAGTGGAAGGGAAAAAAGCCTGGAAATCAATCTTTGATTGGATCAGAAAAAAAAAGAAAATAAATAACAGCAACTTCATAAAAGACGTAAGACAGCTCTCATAAAATTCTTTTGTGATTTCTGTGGTGAGGGGAGACATTTTCTGTTCCCCACCTCTGCCTTGAGGTGTGAGCCTTCTTGTACAAAGAAAGAGCCTCAGGATCCTGGAGAGAGTCATCACTAGGGTGTCAACAGACAATGGGGCTAGATTTTGGGACCAATCACTTCAAATAGCTGGACAACTAAGGGGCTCCATAGGACCCTAGCAGATGACAACGCGTCATAAAGTTCTTAGGGACACTTGCAGAGGTCTCTCACCCTCCTCCTTTCTCCATCTCATGAGTCAGGAGAAGATCAGAGCATAAGCTAGAATGGTAGTATTTGAGTAAGAAGAACGGGTTAAAGAACACGCAGTTCTGACATTAAAGTTCGCAAACTTGTTGCAATGATGTTGCTAACCTTTTTTTGATATCAGAGGAATTATTCATTATGAAATTATATGAACTGGACAAATAAATAGTTAACCAAGTTTTCTATGTGGAAGTGCTGACAATGCTGTGTGAAAAAGTTAGATGAAAACGACCTGAAGTTTTCACCAATTCATGGCTCTTGCATCATGACAATGCACCAGCTCACATGGCACTGTCTGTGAGGGAGCTTTTAGCCAGTAAACAAATAACTGTATTGGAACACCCTCCCTACTCACCTGATCTGGCCCCCAATGGCTTCTTTCTTTACCCGAAGATAAAGGAAATATTGAAAGGAAGACACTTTGATGACATTCAGGACACCAGGGGTCATATAATGACAGCCGTTCCAATAAAGAGTTCCAAAATTGATTTGAAGGGTGGACTTGGCACTGGTGTTGGTGCCTAGCTTGCCAAGTGGAGTATTTCGAATGTGACCATAGTGATATTCAGCAATGAAGTATGTAGCACTTTTTCTAGGATGAGTTCATGAATTTAGTTGCCATACCTTGTATAAGTTACAAACTTTAAGGAATGTCTTTAGCCTTTAGTTCCATGGCAATGGGATCATGACTCTCTTATTCAAGTTTGTAGCCACCAATCCCAGAACCTAGTATTAATTAATAAGCAATTTGGTGAAAGAAAGGGAAAGAAGGGCAGGCGGGAGGGAAAAAGGAAGCGGGGAAAGGAAGGGGGAAGAAGGAAGGCAGGAAGGAGGGAAACCGCAGATGAAATCAGGCTGGAAGATGATTCTCACTAATAACAATTAATAAACCTGCCTGAGAATGGATTGTGATGTTCCATGAAATAAATAGAAGATATCTTTTTGAAAGCCGCTAATGTCTCTAATTTGGAGGTACGGCAAAAATAAAGGTGATCAAGTCATGGAATCCTCCAGTAGGAATACCTTTCACTCTGCAGCCAGAAACATTGTCAGCAGTAGCTCTGAGAGACTATATCCAATGGAATGTGTTTTTTTAATTTCTCTGTATTACTTTATTTTTAAAATTTTTATTAAATTTATTTGGGTGACATTGGTTAGTATAATTACATAGATTTCAGGTGTACAATTCTGTAATACATCATCTGTATATCACACTGTGTGTTCACCACCCAGAGTCATTTCTCCTTCCATCACCATATATTTGATCCCGTTTACCCTCATCTACCACCCCACCCTGGTAACCACTGAAATATGATGTCTCTGAGATACTTGACTTGCTGGTTGGCCCTAGACCTTTCATCAAAAGTACCACAGATGGTGCAATGTATTCCTGGCATTCTCTCACCTCAGTTTTGGCCTCTCACCTCTCTCCTCTAACGTTACCCTGGACCTCTCACTTCCTCCTCATTGGAGATACCTAGCAGTCTCTGTCATACCTTGCAGGCAATTCTTAGGCCAGAGTGCTCATTAGTAACATGGTTTCCCAGGTGGGAAAGTCATGTTGTAATGTAATCTATCCCATCTTTAACAGATTGCAACATTGAAAAGGAATGATCTAGCTCTTCCTGGTAGGTGGAAAGGCACATATCTTTAAAAATAAAAAGAAAACACATAAGACAAGTATTCAAGAATTTCTTTCCATTTTCTTTCTTTCTTGTCTTCCTCTCTGCAGTGATTTAAAAATAGATGGGATTAGAACTGGGAGGACTTAATATGAATAATTGAAAATAAATAATTGTTATTATTAGGTGCCATGTAGAAAGAGAAAGTCGGAAATTCAGGAGGTTGAGCTTAACAGACTCTTAAGACGTCCGTCATGCCTCTAGCAGAGATGGGCAGTTGTGTTCTGTGTCTTAATTATTTGTCCTCCACATGTATGCATGGCTTACCTCTGCACTTCCTTTAGTTTATTATTAAAATGTGTGACTCTCAATGACTCTTTGGACTCCTTTTATAGCTTGCAGCTCCCACCCACTAACATTGTATATCACCTATTCTATCTCTGCTTAATTTTTCTCTTTAGCATTCATCATACTGTAACATATCATATAGTTTAGTTATTTATTTTGCTTTTTTTGGTATGTACACTAGAATACAGTTTATACAATGGTAGGGATTTGTGCCTTTAAAAAAATTACCGTTAAGGGCAGCCGGGTGGCTGTGGTAAGAGTGCGAACTTTGAACAATAGGGCTGCCGGTTCGATTCCCACTTGGGCCAGTAAGCTGCACCAGTAAGCTGCACCCTCTGCAGCTAAGATTGTGAATGATGGCTCAACCTGGAGCTGGGCTGCCATTAGCCTCCGTGAGTGGCAGGCTGTCAGCATGAGTGGCTGGCAACCAGCATGCGCATCCGGCTGCTGGCGAATGCTGCCGTGGGAGGCCAGCTGATGGCTGTCGACTGACTGCCTTACCCAGGAAGAGCGCAATAATCATAACACCAGCATGGGCCAGTGAAGCGATGTCTTCCATAACTAGACTGAGAACAACAGCTCAGAGGTGGCGGGCGGGGGAGGGGGAAAATTACTGTTAAAACCCCAGTACCTAGATTAGCATCTGGCACATAGTGAGTCGTCAGTAAATATTTGTTGAATGAATAAAAAAAGTAATAAAATATAGAAATGGGCTTGTGTTTCTTGGTGAGATTCTATAACCTGTCGCCGAAAATTCTCTTGTCACAAACAACTAGAAAGCCATATGCAATAGAGAAATCACCTGTAGAAGGTAGTGGAGACAACCGAAACTGAATGGGAGAAGGCTCCAGAGAGACAAGACCTTCAATAAAGTGAGGTCAATTCTGTGGCCACTTCCACCTGGGAGCATTGCTGATTCCAGGCATAGACAGGAGGCTGGGAATCTGGGCTTTCCACAGGTGGAGGTTACTTCTGTGGTTGGGTGAGGGCAGAGACAGCAGCAGAGCTTTTCAAGGAAATTCAGAGAACCTCAGGCATGTAGTACTTTTCCCCTCAGAACATTCATTCCCTCAATCCTAGAGCCTATATTGGGTTTGCTATAGGCTGTATCCCCCCTCCCCCACAAAGATGTTGGAGTCCCAACCCCCAGGGGCTGTGAATGTGCATTTACTTGGAAATAGGGTCTTTGCAGATGGTGGAGTTAAGATGAGGTCATTGGGGTGAGCCCTAATCCAATATGATTAGTGTCTTTAAAAAGAGGGAAATTTGGATACAGAGACACATCACACAGGGGAAATACCATGTGACGATGGGGCAGAGATTGGGGTGATGCATCCACAAGCCAAAAAACACCATAGATGACCAAGAAACCACCAGAAGCTAATAAAGCGTCTTGGATTAGACTCCCTTATATCCTCAGAAGAAACCATATTATGACACCAAATAAAGAGAGCAGAGACAATAAGGAAAAATGAAATATAAATATGAAGAGAACAGAGACAAAGTCAAAATTTGGTTCTTTGAATAAAATTGATAATGTTGTACACATTTGTCAAAACTCATTTCCATATTGTATTTAAATTATACCTTAAGAATTGATTTAAAAAAAAATGTTAAAAAATTTTCTTTTTTCTCCCTTCCATTACGTACTTATTTACTGACTACAAATTATTTTGGAAATTATAGAAATTTAAATTAGTAGTTCTCATATTAATTATTCATATTTTATTTTATCAGTATCATTAGGATTTATAATAATTATTTTATCTAATGATAATATTTTCTAGATGAGAAAATGAGGAGAAGAAACTTGGCTTAAGTCACAGAAACAAATAATGGAGCTAGAATTCAGTTATATTAGAACACATCTACTTGAACCTTGCCTGGGCTTAGAGCTTTGTCCGCCATTAGAAAAGATTTGGCTGGAAGGACACAGCCTTTGGTAATTTTAGCAGTCTGTGTCTCATGTGCCTTTGAAAGATGCTGTTCCTTAGAGCAGGGTGCATGGTGGAGTGCTTGGTAACTGACATGGGAGGTGTCCCTTAGGATGGACTAGGAGCGGGGAGGGCTCTAGGACAGAATCTGCCTGTTCACTGCCTTGCCTGGGATTAATTGGCCCATGATCTGCTGTGACCCTGGACTAACTGCGCTAATGAGCTCAGTGAGCAAATTATTCAGGCTCAGGTGGGAAGGATGCTGTCATCCTGCCTCCAGACACTGGGCACTTGTGAAGTTATATGCCATCCCTATAAATATCTGATGGAGGAAAAAGAAATGTTTCATTCATATGCTCTGCCAGGGAACATTTTGAGGTATCAGGGCTGGCTTTAGAGAGTTTCTATCACAGAACAGTGAGGATATTTCCATTTTTATTCTAGAAAGTTCTCAGAGTAGAAGTAAGAAACTTTCTGGTGTTTTTCCAGAGCCTTTTGGAGAGTCTAACTCAGGCTTTCTAGGAAGGGTTGGCTATCCATGGAGTGTCTTGACTCCCCATCAATCCTGCAACAGAAAGCTAAGTGGATCTATTTGAAGTACAATTTACATGTTGCCACCAGATTGCACATGATTCATCTTGAAAATAAGTCAGAATGCACAGAGTGAAAACTATGAGGTCTCTATTGGATATCCCCTCCTTTTTTTAATAAGAAAAAGGTAAGTCTTCCAGCTCACCCAAACTATTTCCTTTGCCTTGCCTCCCATCCAGGACTAGTTTTAGGGCAGTTGCCATCATCCAGTTCTGTCTCCTGAAGTTCCAGAGGTTATTTATTTATATCTCCCACAGTTATGAGAAGATCCTGATGTGTCAGGATTCCCCAGCTTTCACTGGCCTTTGCCGCTGCAGCATTGTCTCAGGCTTCATTCTCATTGAATCAGGGGATACGTTGAAGAGGGTGGAGGCACAGTATCTTATAGCTACAGGTTTTTTTAAAAAAAGAATTTATTAGGGGATTGGGGAGGGGAACAGCGTTGGGGAATTGCGGAAGGGGAACAGACAAGTTGCTGTCCTTGTGTTCTTCAGTCTAGTTGTGGAGGATGTTGCTTCACTGGCCCATGTTGGTATTGTGATCATTGCGCTCTTCCTGGGTGAGGCAGCTGCTCACCTCGCATTGCACAATGCCACTCATGGCAGCTCACAGAAGGGCATGCCAGCTGCCGGCCAGCCCCACTACAGCCTACGTCATCGCCCGTGACTCGGCAGCCCAGCTCCGTGTTGAGCTACTGTTCACCATCTTAGCTGTAGAGGGCACAGTGTCAGTGGCCCTGTATGTGGGATCTGAACCGGGACCCTTCTGCTCAAAGTTGACGTCCCCAGCTGACTCTTAACCAATGCGCCACTCGGCCACCCCAGATTTTTTTGTGTTTTAACTTTATTGGGGGAACAGTGTGTTTTTCCCAGGACCCATCAGCTTCAGGTCAAGTTGGTGTCCTTCAATCGTAGTTGTGGATGGCGCAGCTCAGCTCCAATTCCAGTTGCCATTTTTCAATTTAGTTGTGGAGGGTGCAGCCCACCATTCCATGGGGGAGTTGAACTGGCAATCTTGTTGTTAAGATCACATGCTTTAATCAACTAAGTAGTCAGGGTGCCCATTGGCAGCTCAGCGGCAGCTCAGCTCAAGTCATTGTCTTCAATCTTGTTGTGGAGGGCACAGCTCACTGGCCTATGTGGGAATCAAACCGGCAACGCTGTTCCCAACTGAGCCACCTGGCTACCCCAGCTACAGATTTCTTGTTTGCAAAGCTTAGGGTCAGAAAAAGAATAGGGATATGCATACCAATAATACGTGTTCAGTCAGCATTGATACTGATTCTATGACTCTATAATACTATGATAGCAATTATCCCAATATTAATGATGATATTAACATTGCCTGTCTAAGATCTATTGTCACCCCAGCTTACAGCCAGAAAATCATGTCCTCTTTCTGGGGTTGGCATAAAGGGATAATAATAAAATAAGGAGTGGAGGAGAGAGAAGCAAAACCATTTAGTGAAATCTTAGGACAAATTACTCTTTCTCCCTAACATGGTTCTTTGCTCACCTTACACTGTGGGGTTTTTGGGGTCTCAGTCCTTGATTCTTCTTTCTTCTCTAGTTTTTGCAGAATCACATTTTTCCCCTTTGGCTCTGATTGCTGCCATTATTGTTAACCTCTGTTCCCTTCTCCTCATTATTAGTTTTTAAATATACATATAAAATGTTGATTTCTTTGTTTGACCCATCCTGAAGCATGCATCCAAAAGATACTCAGAATATGTACTGAAGATGTCAGTGGTTTTCTTCACCTGTTTATGGTTTCTTGGCTTTACACTGAGTCTGATGCTTTGGCTGACAGTGCTAAGTGCTAAGACAGGGGCTGCGTGCTAGAGAGAGACTACCATGGAGCATGAGGCTTGAGTTCTGGGCTGATTCCTCTCTGACTACACTCTGCTAAATTCTGCCTCCCAGCTTAGCCTGAAATGCACAAAATAGGACAATGTAACTTGCCTTATGAGATATTGTAAAATCAAATGAACAAAAGACATTAAAGCAGAAAGAAGGCTATAATTAGGGATTTCATGTTTCAATAAACACACCACACACACACACACACACACACACACACACACACACACACACACACACTTTAACTTTGGAAAGCCATTAGCAAGAAAGTTATTTGACTGGAAAAACCTAGAAGGCTTTGCTGAGATAATGGCATTTGAATGGCATCCCCTGTATAATATAGATGGAAATGGAAGGTCATTTAGCCACCATGATTATGGGAAATTCAGATACTAGATGGCCTGAGTATATACATGAGAGAGAGTAATGTCAGCCTTGGCCAGAGCATGCAGAAGGAGAAGCAGTGGGCAGAAAAGTGGGCAGCAAGATGATGGCACCAAGCCAGAGGGCTCTGAAAGCCACTGCATTTGAAAACCACAGTGACCATTTTATTATACTTATGATTAATCATATTTTTTAAATGCCCACCTTTTCTTTTGAAAGGGAAGGAAGGAGATAAAAAGAGAGAGAGAGGACAGCAAGAGTGAGGGGACAGGGCCTCCCTGGCACTGTCCTTTCTCTCTGTATAGAAACATAGTGCACCAGTGTGAGGATCCACTTAAAGGATTCTAGTATTTGTCTTGATGACAGTAGCAATTCTGACTGGTATGAGGTGATATCTCAGTGGGGTTTTTATTTGCATTTCTCTGATGATTAGTAATAGTAAGCATCTTTTCATATGTCTATTGGCCATCAGTATGTCCTCTTCGGAGAAGTGTGTATTCTATTCCTCTGCCCATTTTTAATTGGATTGTTTGTGTTTTTGTTGTTGAGTTATATGAGTTCCTTATATATTTTGGATATTAGCCCCTTGTCAGAGGCGTCATTTGCAAAAATCTTCTCCCATTCGGTTAGTTGCCTCTTTATTTTATCTATGGTTTCTTTTGCTGTGCAGAAGCTTTTTAGTTTGATGTAGTCCCATTCATTTATTTTAGCTTTTACTTCCCTTGTCTTGAAGTCAAATTCATAAAATGCTATTGAACCCAAGGTCCATAAGTTTAATACTTATGTCTTCTTCTATGCAGTTTATTTTTTCAGGCCTTATGTTTAGGGCTTTGATCCATTTTGAGTTAATTTTGGTACATGGTGACAGATAGCAATCTAGTTTCATTCTTTTGCACATGGCTTTCCAATTCTCCAAGCACCATTTATTGAAGAGGCTGTCTTTTCTCCATTGTATGTTTCTGGCTTCTTTGTCAAAAATTGTCTGTCCCTATTTATGTGGGTTTATTTCTGTGTTCTCAATGCTAATCCATTGGTCTGTGTGTCTGTTTTTCTGCCATCACCATACAGTCTTGATTATTGTTACCCTGTAGTTCAAGTAGTACAAGCTGAAGTCAGGGAGTGTTATACCACCAGCATTGTTGTTTTCTTAGGGTTGCTTTGGCTATTCGGGGTCTTTTGTGGTTTCTTACAAATCTGATGATTTTTTGTTCTATTTCTTTAAAAAATGCCATTGGGATTTTGATGAAGATTGAATTTAATCTGTATAATTGCTTTGGGAAATATGGCCATTTTAACTATGTTGATTCTTCCAACCCATGAACATGGAATATCTTTCCATCTCTTTGTGTCTTCAATTTGTTTTAAAAATGTCTTATACTTTTCAGCATATAGGTCTTTCACA
This sequence comes from Aselliscus stoliczkanus, assembly GCA_033961575.1. Taxonomy (NCBI): domain Eukaryota; kingdom Metazoa; phylum Chordata; class Mammalia; order Chiroptera; family Hipposideridae; genus Aselliscus; species Aselliscus stoliczkanus. The sequence goes on from CM066736.1 coordinate 124,535,415, forward strand.
TCCTTGGTTACATGTATTCCTAGGTATTTAATTCTTTTTTGTTGCAATTGCAAAAGGAATTTTTGTTTTTATTTTTTTTTCTGAGGTTTCATTGTTAGTATGTAGGAATGCAATGGACTTTTGTATGTTGATTTTATAGCCGGCAACTTTACTGTATTTGTTTACTGTTTCTAATAGCTTTGTGGTGGAGCCTTTAGGGTTTTCTATGTATAGCATCATGTAATTTGCAAAAAGTGACACTTTAACTTCTTCATTCCCTACCTGGATGCATTTTACTCCTTTCTCTTGTCTGATTGCTCTGGCTAGGACTTCCAATACTATGTTGAAAAGCAGAGGTGATAGGGGACAGCCTTGTTGTGTTCCTGAACATAGAGCAAAGGGCTTCAGTTTTTCACTATTATTTATGATATTAGTTGAGGGTTTGTCATATATGGCCTTTATTATGTTAAGGTATTTTTCTTCTATACCCATTTTATTAAGTGTTTTAATCATAAATGGATGATTCAATGGACTGTCAAATACTTTTTCTGCATCTATTGACATGGTCATATGATTGTTGTCCTTATTTTTTTATGTGGTGTATCACGTTGACCGATTTACATATATTGAACCATCCTTGTGCCCCCAATTTGAACCCCACTTGGTCATGATGTATAATATTTTTAATGTATTGTTGCATTCGATTTGCTAGAATTTTGTTTAGGATTTTTGCATCTGTATTCATTAGAGATATTGGTCTGTGATTTTCTTTTTTTGTGTTATCCTTACCAGGTTTTGGTAGCAGGGTAATGTTGGCCTCATAAAATGAATTAGGGGAGTATTGTCTCTTCTTCAATTTTTTGGAAGAGTTTGAGTAGGACAGGTATTAGACCCTCTTTGAATGTTTGGTAGAATTCACTAATGAAGTGATCTGGTCCTGGACTTTCGCTTTTGGGAAGATTTCAGATAACTGATTCAATTTCCTTACTGTTGATTGGTCTATTTAGATTTTCCAATTCTTCATGATTCAGCCTAGGAAGGCTATATGTTTCTAAGAACTTGTCCATTTCTTCTAGGTTATTGAATTTGGTGGCATATAGCCCATCATAGTATTCTTGGGTAATCCTTTGTATTTCCATGGCATCCATGGTAAGTAACATCTCCTTTTTCATTTTTTATTTTGTTAGTGTCTTTTCTCTTTGTATCTTGGTGAGTCTAGCCAAGGGTGTGTCAATTTTATTAATCTTTTTGTTGCAGTAATTTTTTCTTTTGTCTTTTTGTTCTCTATCTCATTTAGTTCTGCTGTGATTTTTATTATTTCCTTCCTTCTGCTGACTTTGGGTTTCATTTTTTTTTTCTACTTCTTTAAAGTATAACTTGAGGTTATTTATCTGGATTTTTCTTGTTTCTTGAGATAGACCTGTAATTATATAAATTTCCCTCTTAAAACTGCTTTTGCTGCAACCTAAAAATTTTGGTAGGATGTATAATTTTCATTCTCATTTGTTTCTATGGACCTTTTGATCTCCCCTCTTATTTCTTCTTTGACCCAGTCACTCTTTAAAAGTATGTTGTTTAATCTCCACATATTTGAGTTTTTTTTTCTGCTTTCTTTTTGCACTTGATATCCAATTTCTAAGCCTTGTGATCAGAGAATATGCTTGCTATGATTTCAATCTTCTTAAATTTGCTGAGGCTAGCTTTATGTCCCAATATATGGTCTATCCTTGAGAATGTTCCATGTACACCAGATAAGAATGTACAGTCTGATATTCTAGGATGAAGTGCTCTATAAATGTCAATTATGTCCATTTCATCTAATGTGTCATTTAGGGCTGATGTTTATTTATTTTCTGTTTGAATGATCTATCCATAGCTGTCAATGATGTATTTAGGTCTCCTATTATAATTGTGTTTTGGTTAATTTCTCCCTTTAGTTCTATTAGTACTTGCTTTGTATATTATGGTGCTTCTTGATTGGGGTCATAAATATTGATGACTGTTATATCTTATCATTATGAAATGTCCATCTTTGCCTCTTGTTACTTTTTTTATCCTGAAATCTGTTTCATCTGATATGAGTATGTCTACACCTGCTTTTCTCTGAATAGCATTTGCTTGGAGTGTCAATGTCCATCTTTTCACTTTGAGTCTGGATTTGTCCTTGTAGGTGAGATGTGTCTCTTGGAGGCAGCATATTAGTTTTTTTGATCCAATCTGCTACTCTGTGCCTTTTTATTGGTGAGTTCAGGCCATTTTCATTTAGGGTGATTATTGGTATATGAGTATTTCCTATCATTCCATCTTTGGTTTTATGGTAGGACTGTGTCTCCATTGTTTCTTTGCCTTTTTGTTGCTGTCCATTATTTCAGTGTGGTGGTATTCTATGAGTTTTCCCTCTGTTTCTTCTTTTTTTATGTGATATATTTCAGTTCTGGATTTTTTTGTGTGTGTGTGGTTATCATTAAGTTTGTGTAAAAGAAAGTTTCATATTTAGGGTATTCCATTTTCTTCAACAACATGCTTCCTTTCTCCATACCCTTGTGTTGGTTCAAACCTTTATTCTCTCCCCTTTTATGTTTTTGTTGTCACAAATTATCCCTATTTATGCTGTGAGTTTATTTCTGTGCTGTAGTAGCAAGTTGTCTTTTTCCTCTTTTTTTAAATGTTTCCCCCGCTTCTTGTATGTTATCTTTAAGTGTATATTGTCTTATTTGGTGTAGGGGTAGCCATTTCCTGCTTCTGTCTGTTCGCAGTACTCATGGTTTTGTATTCTTTTGCTTCTTTTGTTTCAGGTTGAACAGCCTCCTTCAGTATTTTTTGTCGTGCAGGTCATGTGTCAGAAAATTCCCTCAGCTTCTGTTTGTCTGGAAAGGTTTTTATTCCTCCTTCATATCTAAAGGATATCTTTGTTGGATATATTATTCTTGGCTCATAATTTCTATCTTTCAATAGTTTGAATATTTGATTCCATTCCCTTCTGGCTTGTAGAGTTTCTGCTGAAAAATCTGATGATAATCTAATGGGCTTTCCTTTGTAGGTTATCATCTTCTTTTCCCTGGCTGCCTTAAGGATTCTTTCTTTGTCATTAATTTTTGACAGCTTCAATAAAACGTGCTTGGGAGAAAGCCTGTTGGGATTGATGTAATTAGGTGTTCTATTTGTTTCTTGGATTCGAGGATCCAGTTCTTTCCACAAGTTTGGGGAATTCTTGTTGACTATTTGTTTGAATATACTCTCTGTTCCCTTCTCCCTTTCTTCTGCTTCTGGATGCCCACTATTCTTATATTTCCCTTTTTGATGGAGTCGGAAAGTTCTTGTAGAGTTCTTTCATTTCTTTTAACTCTCAAGTCTCTCTCTTTTTTGACCTCTGTCATTTCCAGATTTCTATCTTTGATGTCACTGATTCTTTCCTCCATCTGGTCAGCTCTATTATGTAAGCTGGCTATTTCATTCTTCATTTCTTTTACTGAGTTCTTAATCTCCAGAAATTCTATTTGGCTCTTTTTAAAAATTTCAATCTTTTTGGTAAAATGTTCGTTTTGTTCTTTGATTGTGTTTCTGAGTTCTTGTCTGTGTTTTCTTGCATCTCGTTGAGTTTTTTAAGAACTGCAATCTTGAATTCTCTGTCATTTAGTCACACATTTCCATGTCTTTAAGTTCACTTTCTGGAGACTTTTCATTTTCTTTCTGAGCTGCCTTGTTTACCTTGGTTATTCATGTCAATTAATGAATTATTATTTCTCTTCCTAGGCATCTACAGGAGTGAGTTCTGCAACATGTTGGTAGGAAGAATTCTTTCTTCTGCTTTCCAATAGGTGTTGGTAGAATGCTTTATTTTCCCTCCTGCTGCAGCCTTTTATTCTCTCTCACACTGTAGTGTTATATTTTCTCTTCACTGTTCTGACATCTCATTCAATGGGGGAGATTCCCTTGAAGGTGGACTTCCCCTCTGTGAGCAGGTCACTTGGGTCTCAGGGCACAGCCTCCGTTGGGGTATATGCAGAGCTGCTGGTTTTCCGAAGCTCTTCCTGCACCAGATTCAGGGCCTGTGTGTTTCAGAGGCTTTGTTTACCCCTGCAGGGATGAGCCCAGATAGGTGGGGCAGGGGCAGGGCGGGTTGTGAGAGGTGGTTCTGAGCAATGGCAGCCACCACCAGCACAGCCAGTCCTACACCCAAGGCTCTCTCCCCTTTGCAGAAACTAGTTGGGCTGCGAGTCCATGGCTGTGGGCCGCAGTTTTCGGAACTGACAATATTCTATTCTTTTGACCTGACACAGCTACTGCTCTGCTTCTAGCACCAAGCAGGCGGGGATGGGTGGAAAGAGGGTGGCTAGACTCTGTGCCTATGCCTTCCATCCTCTGCTTGGCAGTGAGGGCTTAAACTGCCATCTTCACCCTTCTTCCCTCAGTCTTTGCTCTGAAGTCTCTGTGTGAGCATTGGGTTCAACTGTACTATATGCTGAATGCTCAGGTGGGACTGTGGGCCATAAGGGAGCACTAGCAGTCCTGATTCTTCCCTCTCCCATGGCTGTGGTAGCTCTGTAATGCAGGGAGCTCAGAGCTCGGATCTCTGGTTGGTGTCCTAGGCCTGCGGCTGCATGGCCTGTATCTCCCCTCTTTCCCTTTCCCTCCTCCCCCGCTCACCCTGTTTGCTTACCTTTAGATGATTTCAGTTGAGCGTCTTTTAGTCTTACCTGTCTGCTGTGCAGGAAGTCCTTTGCGGAATTATAATTGTTCAATTTGTTGTAAATTCCAGGGGAGATGTCAAGAGGCTTACCTCACTCCACCATTGTTATGACGTCAGCTATATGATTTCAATCACATATACTATATGGTCTGAATTAGAACTTGAAGTAGAAAATCATAAAATTGCATATTGGAATTATGGGATTTTCTTTTCAAACAACGGTTTTAGAAGAGGTATTCTGGAGAATTCAGGGTAACGAGGGACATGTATGAGTAAAAACACTAAATATGCCTATTTAGATTATAGGCATATTAGGAATTTTATACCAGGTTGAATTCATAGGCAGAGAGGATCACTATTCCAGTGGCATAAGTTCAAGAATAAAGAGGGTAAAGAGTAATTTCCAAAATTATGCCAACCTAAAAGTGTTATCCAGACAATTGTTATATCAAGACTGTCAGTGAAGCTGATATCTTGAACATCAGAGGGATTGGTAAAAGGTTGTTAAAATACAGCATATTCCATCCAATATCCTGAAAGGGTCAGGGAAAATGGACACAAAAATAAGTGAACTGAACTGGGAATATTTTCTTCAGGAGGGATTCTCCAATGATATTAGTGCTTAATTAAATTGGAGTAATGCTGTTTAGATTTCAAAGCTCACAGATAAGATGCACAATACATGAAATATGTGTGTGTGTGTGAGTATGTGTGTGCATGTATAAAATCCACTTTTAATTTTGGGAAAACTTAGAATAAGGCAGCGCAAGTATTTGCACTTCATTTTTCATATGAAGGCTAAATTTCAAAGTGGTTAAGTCATTTGCTCATGGAAAGTTCTACAGTTCTTAGTTGTGGTAGGATCAAAAATTTTAAAGGAACTTTTATTTATTTTTCTGTTTTTAGTTAAATTTATTGAGGTGGCATTGGTTAGTAAAATTATGTAGGTTTCAAGTGTGCAATTTATAATACATCACCTATATATTACATTGTGTCTTCATACCCATAGTCAGTTCTCTTTCTGTCACCATATATTTGACCCCTTTTCCCTCTTCTACCTCCTCCTCTTCCCTGTTACCACCTAGTAACCACCAAACTGTTGTCTGTGTCTATGAATTTTTGTTTTTTTACCTTGTCCATTTGTTGCTTTCAGTTCTATATCCCACATATAACGACCTTTATTTATTTTATTTCCAAACTGCAAAAGCTTTGATTCAGTGGAACGAGTTTCTGAATCAAGAGGGAGTTCGGGGAGAGGCTGGGACATCTGCAGATTTGTAAAGATTCCTAGGGATTAAAGGTAGTTGGAGGTAACAGAATGGAGCAGAAACAAGGAATTCAGAGTTCAGCCTACAGATCTCAAGATGACACTTCCTTTCTTATCTCTGCAGATTAAACCTTTGTCAGCTGCATCTGACCTACAGCCACTAGTATGATGATGAATCACAGTGTGACTGAATTCATTCTGTTTGGGTTGACACAGGATGCAGAAAAGCAGAAGGCAATATTTGGGGTCTTCTTGATTCTTTACTTTGTGACGCTGTTGGGGAACTTTCTCATTGTGGTGACCATTAAAACAAGCAGGACCCTTGGGAGTCCCATGTACTTCTTCCTGTTCTATCTGTCTTTTGCTGATGCCTGCTTGTCTACAACTACAGCCCCCAGATTGATTATGGATGCCATTACTCAGAAGAAGATCATTTCCTACAATGGGTGCATGACTCAGGTCTTTGCAGCCCATTTCTTTGGGTGCATGGAGATCTTCGTGCTCATCCTCATGGCACTTGATCGCTATGTGGCCATTTGTAAGCCCTTGAGGTACACAACCATCATGAGCCAGCGTGTCTGTGTTGTGCTGGTGATTCTGGCCTGGGGGGGCTCTTGTATCCACTCTTTAGCACAGATTCTCCTGGCTTTGAGATTGCCCTTCTGTGGCCCCAATGTGATTGACCACTTTTTCTGTGACTTGCAGCCCTTGTTGAAACTTGCCTGCATGGACACTTATGTGATCAATTTGCTAGTTGTGTCTAACAGTGGGGCCATATGCATGGTGAGTTTTGTAATGCTGCTCATCTCCTATGTTGTCATCTTGTACTCTCTGAGAAACCACAGTGCAGAAGGGAGGCAAAAAGCCCTCTCCACATGCTCCACCCACTTCATTATGGTTGTCATGTTTTTTGGTCCATGTATATTCATATACACACGCCCACCAACCACATTTCCAATAGACAAGATGGTGGCTCTGTTTTATACAATTGGGGCACCCTTGCTCAATCCTCTCATCTATACACTGAGGAATGCAGAGGTGAAAAATGCCATGAAGAGGTTATGGTGTAGCAAATATGACTTCAGTTGATGAATGATACATGGGGGATTCAAATGTCTGCTTTCTTAACAACTTAGTTTTGTTTCATGGACAGGAAAAAGAAAATTCTTGTTGAGAAGCAAGCAATTAAGAAATCTGAGAGGATTGCATCAGAATTTGATTATTACTTAAATCCATAACCATTTGGAACAACCTACGATGACCCTTGAATTCTATCATTCTATCACATCTGGCCATATTCACATGGTAATTTAGCTTCCTGTACAATTTTTTCTTCAGAAAGAAATGTACTGACTAGTGACAGAATAACTGTGTGATGTGTGTGTGTGTGTGTGTTTGTGTGTGTGTTTGAAGGGGCATATGTGCACACATGCATCAATTCTTTTTCTAAGTTTCATTCTAGTCCTTATGAATGTGGTCATCAGAGCTAATCCATTGGGACTGAACACTCACAGAATCAAAGTAACTGTCTTGACAACCTGAAGATTAGGGAAGATGTTCTGAGAAAATGCTCTTCTGGAAATCTTCGCCTGAACCTTCTTCACAGGGGGTATCTACCATGATGGACCCTCAGCTCCAATAAGGCTAGAAGCATCAGTGGAACCTAGACTGCCACTGGAAAACCTCTCAAAATTATTTCTGTGAGTGGCGAGGGAGGGAGGAGTCTTACGTTTGGATGAGACAGGCAGTCCCACCAACAGTTGCTCTTTGGGGTCTTTCACTCTATTTACAAAGGAGGGGAAGAGGCAGTGAGAGTTTGGCAGCAGGAATCTGCAGAAGGGAGGGTAGAGGGAGGAAGGGAGGGCAGGAACAATGCATGATGAAGAGAGAAAGGTGAGAGGAAAGTGGCAGCTGTGTCCAGATGGGAGAGAAGGAGCAGTATCTTCCTTACTTGCTGAGTATCAGTCTGGGTACATGAACATTTGCAGGAGAAAGTGAAGTTTCAGGGTTTTCCTATATCATTGATCTTCCTTGGCTGTTATGCTTATTTCAGTCTCAGGAAAGAAGATTTTTTTTTTCTTTTTTTTGCTTCTATAGTGTCTCAAAACTCAAAATTCAGATTTTTGGGGAGAAGCTGGGATTGAAAATCCATCTAGTACTTCTCAACACTGGTCTTTTAGTTTTACATGAGAACCTTTTAAAATGTGTATTTTTGGTTTTGAAGGTAACTTAATCTGTATGTAAAATACACACCCACCACCACCACCTCATAATCTCATAATCATGTACTGTGATGCTATTTCAGCACCCAAATTTATATTGCCATCAATTTGACACCAAATGTATTATTTTTAGTTATTTGGACTAATGAGAAAGGAACACAAGGAACTTGTTAAGTATATAAAGCATTTCTATCAACTGAAAAAAAAATGTTATGGTGCACCAAAGACTCCCAAGAGTTCATATTTAGACAAGTGGTTGCAGAATAAATATTTAAGTCCCAAATGGGAAATTTGTAGAGATTTTTTTTTTTTTTGAGGGCAGTGTCATTGGCCCTCATATGTGGGACTGAACTGGGGCTGCTGGCTTCTCAAGCCAGCGCTTAACCACCGCACCACTCGGCCGGCCCAAAAGGATCTTTTTTTTTTTTTTTTTTTTTTTTTTTAGCTGAGCCATCCTGCCACCTGTTGGCAGCTCAGCGGCAGCTCAGCTCAGGCTGGGCATTGAACTGGTGTTGCTCAGAGCTCAGCTCGCACTCTTGAGCGAGCTCTTAACCAACTGAGCCACTCGCCCGGCCCTCAGAGTTCTTAATACCATATTCACAGGTAGCAATTTAGTTTCACACTTCTTCCAAATGAACACTTTCGATTTTCCTGATTTTATGTCTTACAGTTCTGTTTTTAAAGCATTTGAATCTGGTCCTGTGAGTTACACTTATATTTAAGTGTAATTGGTTTTTAAGGAACACAGACATAATAAAAGTAAAACTTTGATTCTCATCTCTCCTTTTTTGGTGAAAATTAATACAGTGCGAGAAATATTTATCCCTGCCTGAATGAAAACTTAGGAAACTTCAAGAATTTTGTTCTTCTTATTAGACAGTAAAGAGCCCAGATTGCCTTAGATTTTAGACAAGGGCTCAATTAAATAGGGTAGGAAAAGTAGTAAGGGGATGTAATCTGTCCCATCTTTAATAGATTGCAACATTGAAAAGGAATGATCTAACTCTTCCTGGTAGGTTCTTTCTTTACCTGAAGATAAAGGAACTCTTTTTTCTTTACCTGAAGATAAAGGAAATATTGAAAGGAAGACATTTTGATGACATTGAGGACATTGGGGTAATATGACGACAACTCTGATGGCCATTCCAGAAAAAGAGTTCCAAAATTGCTTTTAAGGGTGGGCTAAGCAGTGGCACCAAGGAATAGCTTCCCAAAGAGAGTACTTCAAGGTGACTGTATTGATATTTAGCAATGAGGTATGTAGCACTTTTTCTAGGATGAGTACACGAACTCAATTGTCATACCTCGTATCAGTTACAAACTTTAAGGAATGTCTTTAGCCTTTAGTTCCATGACAATTGGGATCATGACTCTGTTGTTCAACTTTGTAGCCACCAATCCCATAACCTAGTATTAATTAATAACCAATTTGGGGAAAGATAGGAAAAGAAGGGAGGGAAGGAGAGAGGGAGAGAGAAGGGGTGAAGCAAGGAAGGTAGGAAGGCAGGAAGGCAGGAAGGAATAAACCACAGATGAAATCAGAGTGGAAGATAATTCTGACTAATAATAACTAATAATCCTGCCTGAGAATAAATTTTGATGTTCCATGAAATAAATAGAAGATATCTGTCTGAAAGATGCTAATGTCTCTAATTTGGAAGTATGGCAAAAATAAAGGTGATCAAGTCATGGAGCTCTCCAGTAGGAATAACCTTCACTGCTGCAGCCAGAATCATTGTTAACCATAGCTCTGAGAGATTATATCCAACAGAATTTTTAAAAAATTTCTCTATTTTACTTTATTTAAAAATTTTTTATTAAATTTATTCAGGGTGACATTGGTTAGTATAATTATGTGGTTTCAGGTATACAATTCTGTAATACATCATCTGTATATCACATTGTGTGTTCACCACCCAGAGTCATTTCTCCTTCCATCACCATATATTTGATCCCATTTACCCTCATCTACCACCGCCCTCCCTGCTTACCCTCTGGTAACCAGTGAACTATGATGTTTCTGAGATACTTGGGCTTGCTGGTTGGCCCTAGACCTTTCATCAAAAGTACCACAGACAGTGCAATGTATTCCTGGCATTCTGTCACCTCAGTCTTGGCCTCCCACTTCTCTCTTCCAACTTTACCCTGGACTTTTCACTTCCTCCTCATTAGAGATACCTAGCAGTCTCTGTCATACCTTGCAGGCAATTCTTCGGCCAGAGTGCTCATTAGTAACATGGTTTCCCAGGTGGGAAAGTCATGTTGTAATGTAATATATCCCATCTTTAACAGATTGCAACATTGAAAAGGAATGATCTAACTCTTCCTGGTAGGTGGAAAGGCACATATCTTTAAAAATAAAAATAAAATGCATAAGACAAGTATTCAAGAATTTCTTTCCATTTTCCTTCTTTCTTGTCTTCCTCTCTGCAGTGATTTAAAAACAGATGGGATTCAAAATGGGAGGACTTAATATGAATAATTGAAAACAAATAAGAATTATTACTAGTTGCCCTTTAGAAAGAAAAAGTTGGAAATTCAAGAGGTTGAGATACTTGCTTAACTCACATAACAGATAAGGGGGGAGGCCAAGACTCATATCTACCATACATATTTTGTCTATCTTTAACAGACTTCATATGCTCCCATCAAGCATCTAGACGAGATGGGCACAGGTTGTTTTCTGTGTCTTAATTATTTTCCTCCATATGTATGCATGTTGTATCTCCGGACTTCCTTTGCTTCATTATTAAAATTTCTTCTCAGAAATGACTTTTCAGACTACTTTATAGAATTGCAGCTTCCACTTACTGATATTCTGTATCACCTATTCTTCCATCTCTACTTAATTTTTCTCATTAGCACCTCATCATACTGTTACATATCATATAGTTTAGTTATTTATTTTGCTTTTTTGATATGTATATTAGAATATACAGTTTATATGAAGGTAGGGATTTGTGTCTTTAAAAAAATTACCATTAAATCCCCAGTGTCTAGAATAGCATCTGGCACATACTAAGTCATCAGTAAATATTTGTTGAATTAATAAAAAAGGTAATAAAATATAGAAATGGGCTTGTGCTTCTTGGTGAGATTCTGTAACCTGTCGCCAAAAATGCTCTTGTCACGAACAACTAGGAAGCATATGCAATAGAGAGAGAAATCACCTGTAGAAGGTAGTGGAGACAACCGAAACTGAATGGGAGAAGGCTCCAGAGAGACAAGACCTTCAATAAAGTGAGGTCAATTCTGTGGCCACTTCCACCTGGGAGCATTGCTGATTCCAGGCATAGACAGGAGGCTGGGAATCTGGGCTTTCCACAGGTGGAGGTTACTTCTGTGGTTGGGTGAGGGCAGAGACAGCAGCAGAGCTTTTCAAGGAAATTCAGAGAAGCTTGGGCATGTAGCACTTTTCCCCTCAATGCATTTCCCCAACCCTAGTGGCTATATCGGGTTGGCTATGCACTGAATTATATCCCCCCTCCAAAATGTTGGAGTCCTTATCCTCAGTGGCTGTGGATATGCATTCATTTGGAAACAGGGTCTTTGCAGGTGATGGAGTTAAGATGAGGTCGTTGGGGTGAGCCCTAATCCAATATGATTGGTGTCTTTAAAGAGGGGGAAATTTGGACACAGAGACACATCACACAGGGAAAATGCTATGTGATGAGGCAGAGGTTGGGGTGATGCATCTATAAGTCAAGGAACGCCATAGATTGCCAAGAAACCACCAGAAGTTAAGCGAGAGGCTTGGACCAGACTCCTCGCATCCTCAGAAGAAACCATATTATAACACCAAATAGAAAAAGCAGAGGCAAGAAAGAAAAATGGAATCTAATATGAAGAGAACAGAATGCCTAAATTTGGTTCTTTGGCTAGAATAATAAAATTGATAAACTACAGCCATTTTTTAGTAGTTACATGGTGTATATATTTGTCAAAATTCATTTCCTATATATTTTAAAGTGGTACATTTTATTGTATGTAAATTATACTGTAAGAATTGATTTAAAAATAAAATGTTAAATTTTTTTTTCTTTTTTTCTCCCTCTCCCTTCCACTACCTAATTACTTATTGACTTCAAATGATTTTAGAAATTATAGAAATTTAAATTAGTAGTTTTCATATTAATTGTTTGCATTATATTTTATCATTACTAAAATTTATTAGGTTGGTGAAAACGGAATTGTGGTTTTAGAATTGTTGAAATTTGCCTTTGATGTTAGAATACATTCTTAAAGAAATGCGGTTATGCTATACATCAATTTAATGCACATTTTTTGCTTTATGTTTTTTTTTTTTTGCTAATGGCTTATTACTTGCTCTTTATTTTATATGTATTTTAGAATATGGAAATGATGTTAGACAAAAAGCAAATTTGAGCGATTTTCTTATTCAAATTCAAAATGGGTTGGGGCCGGCCGAGAGGCGCAGTAGTTAAGCGCTGCCTTAGGAAACCAGTGGCCCTGGTTCGGTCCCACATGTGAGGGCCAGTGACACTGCCCTCAAAAAAAAAAAAAAGGGTTGTAGAGCACCGGAGACAACTTGCAACACCAACAACGCACTTAGCCCAGGAACTGCTAACGAACACGCAGTGCAGTGTTGGTCCAAGAAGTTTTGCAGAGGAGACGAGAACCTTGAAGATGAGGAGCATAGGTGGCGGGCCATTGGAAGTTGACAACGACCAATGGAGAGCAATCATCGAAGCTGATCCTCTTACGACTACATGAGAAGTTGCCGAAGAATGCAATGTTGACCATTCTACAGTCATTTGGCATTTGAAACAAATCGGAAAGCTGAAAAAGCTTGACAAGTGGGTACCTCATGAGCTGACTGCAAATCAAAAAAACCATCGTTTTGAAGTGTCATCTTCTCTTATTCTATGCAACAATGAACCATTTTTTAATCGGATTGTGATGTGCGATGAAAGGTGGATTTTATGTGACAACTGGTGATGACAAGCTCAGTGGCTGGACCTAGAAGAAACTCCAAAGCACTTCTCAAGGCCAGACTTGCACCAAAAAAAGGTCATGGTCACTGTTTGGTGGTCTGCTGCCGGTCTGATCCACTATAGCTTTCTGAATCCAGGAGAAACTATTACATCTGAGAAGTATGCTCAGCAAATCGATGAGATGAACCAAAAACTGCAATGCCTGCAGCTGGCATTGGTCAACAGAAAGAGCCCAATTCTTCTCCTTGGCAATGCCCTACCGCACGTTGCACAACCAACGCTTCAATAGTTGAATGAATTGGGCTATGCAGCTTTGCCTCGTCTTTGCCATATTCACCGTGACCTCTTGCCAATTTACTACCACTTCTTCAAGCATCTTGACAATGTTTTGCAGGGAAAACACTTCCATAACCAGCAGAAAGCAGAAAATGCTTTCTAAGATTTTGTCGAATCCTGAAGCACAGATTTTTATGCCACAGGAATATGCAAACTTATTCCTCATTGGCAAAAAATGTGTTGATTACAATGGTGCCTGTTTTGATTAATAAAGATGTATGTAGGCCCAGTTACAATGATTTAAAATTCACTGTCTGAAACCACAGTTACTTTTGCACCAACCTAATATAATAATTACTAATCTAATGATAATATTTTGCAGAAGAGGAAAACTAGGAGAAGAAACTTGCCTAAACTCACAGAAACAAATAATGGAGCTAGAATTCAATTATATTAGATCCCATCCACTTGAACCTTGCCTGGGCTCAGTGCTTTGTCCGCCATTAGAAAAGATTTGGCTGGAAGGACACAACCTTTGGTAACTTTAGCAGTCTGTGCCTCATGTGCCTTTGAAAGGTGCTGTTCCTTAGAGCAGGGTGCATGGTGGAGTGCTTGATAACTGACATGGGAGGTGTCCCTTAGGATGGACTAGGAGCGGGGAGGTCTCTAGGACAGAATCTGCCTGTTCACCGCCTTGCCTGGGATTAATTGGCCCATGATCTGCTGTGACCCTGGACTAACAGCACTAATGAGCTCAGTGAGCAAATTATTCAGACTCAGGTGGGAAGGATGCTGTCATCCTGCCTCCAGACACTGGGCACTTGTGAAGTTATATGCCATCCCTATAAATATCTGATGGAGGAACAAGAAATGTTTCATTCATATGCTCTGCCAGGGAACGTTTTTAGGCATCAGAGCTGGCTTTAGAGAGTTTCTATCAAAGAACAGTGAGGATATTTCCTTTTTTATTCTAGAAAGTTCTGAGAGTAGAAGTAAGAAACTTTCTGGTGTTTTTCCAGAGCCTTTTGGAGAGTCTAACTCAGGCTTTCTAGGAAGGGTTGGCTATCCATGGAGTATCTTGACTCCCCATAGATCCTGCAACAGAAAGCTAAGTGGATCTATTTGAAGTACAATTTACATGTTGCCACCAGATTGCACATGATTCATCTTGAAAATAAATCAGAATGGACAGAGTGAAAACTATGAGGTCTCTATTGGATATCCCCTCCTTTTTTTAATAAGAAAAAGGTAAGTCTTCCAGCTCACCCAAACTATTTCCTTTGTGTTGCTTCCCATTCAGGACTAGAATTGTAGGGTGGTTGCCATCATCCAGTTTTGTCTCCTGAAGTTCCAGGGGTTATTTATTTATATTTTCCACAGTTTTGAAAAGACCCTGATATGTCAGGGTTCCCTAGCTTTCACTGGCCTCTGTCTGATGCAGTACTGTCTCAACCTCATTGTCATTGAATCGGCGCATGCTGAAGGGGGCGCAGGTATATTGTTACATAGCTACAGATTTCTTATTTGCAAAGCTTAGGGTCAGGAAAAGAATAGGGATGCATACAGATAATATGTGATCAGTCAGCATTGATACTGGTGATGCTCTGATTCTATAATACTGTGATACTGATTATCCTAATATTAATGATATTAATGTTGCCTATCTGAGATCTACTGTCACCCCTGCTTACAGCCAGAAAAATCACATCCTCTTTCTGGGGTTGGAGTAAGAGATAATATGAGTATAGTGGAGGAGAGAGAAGCAAAACCATCTAGTAAAGTATTAGGACAAATTACTCTTTCTCCCTAACATGGTTCTTTGCTCACCTTGCACTGTGGGGTTGTTAGGGTCTCAGTCTTTGATTCTTCTTCCTTCTCTAGCTTTTCCCCACATTCACATTTTTTCCCCTTTGACTCTGTTCCTGCCATCATTTTCTAACCTCTGTATTCCCTCTTCCTCACTATTATTTTTCGAATATACATATAAAATGTTGATTTCTTTGTTTGACCCATCCTGAAGCATGCATCCAATGGATACTCAAAACATGTATTGAAGATGTCAGTGGTTATCTTGACCTGTGTATGGTCTCTTGGCTTTACACTGAGTGATGCTTTTCATGACAGTATGAGGCCAGGTGTTAGAGAGATTGCCATGGAGCATGAAGGCTTGAGTTCTGGGCTGATTCCTCTCTGACTACACTCTGCTAAATTCTGCCTTCCAGAACTTAGCCTGAAATGCACACAATAGGACAATGTAACTTACCTTATGAGATATTGTAAAAGCAAATGAACAAAAGATATTAAAGCAAAAAAGAGAGAAGGCTATAAATAGGGATCTCATGATTTCATAAACACACACACACACACACAGTTCCAATTTTAACATTGGAAACTATTAGCAAGAAAGTTATTTGACTGGAAAAACATGGAAGGCTTTGCTGAGATGATGGCATTTGAACGGCATACCCTGTGTACAGATGGAAATGGAAGGTCATTCAGCCACCATGATTATGGGAAATTCAGAGACTAGACGGCTTGAGCGTACACATGAGAGAGAGTAATGTCAGCCTTTGCCAGAGCATGCAGAAGGAGAAACAGTGGGTAGAAAAATGGGCAGCAAAATGATGGCACCGAGCCAGAGGGCTCTGAAAGCCACAGTGAGTATCTGAGGCATTGCTTTTGAAAACCACAGTAATCATTGTATTATACTTTTGATTCCTCTATTTTTATTTTATTTCATTTTTTTTTTTGAGGGCAGTGTCACTGGCCCTCATATGTGGGACCGAACCGGGGCTGCTGGCTTCCCAAGCTGGCGCTTAACCACCGCACCACTCGGCAGGCCCCGATTCCACTATTTTTAAAATACCCACCTTTTTTTTTTTTCAAGGGACATCAAGAGATAAAAAGGGAGAGAGGACAGCAAGAGTGAGGAGAGAGCCTCCCTGACACTGTTCTTTCTCTCTATTTAGAAGCATAGCGCCCTCGTGTGTGAATCCACTTAAAGGATTCTAGAACTGGCCACACTGATGCTCGCTATACTCGCATTCATGAAATAGCATCCTGACTGCCTGGAATGTGTGAACTCATAACTCTCACACAGATATCTCACTCCCAGTGTCATTTTTTTCTCACTAAATTGTGCAAGACACTCTCTTTAGAATTTATTGAGTATTAGATCCTGTGTGAAGGGAACTATGTTCTAAGTTTTGGGGATATAGAAATGGTCCTGTGTTAGGATGGTGAAAATACTCTGTAGGCAGTTAGAATCATAGGCACATGTCATCACACATTTATCCAAACCCACAGAACCTGCACTACTGTGAGTGAACCCAAAGGTAGACTGTGGACTTGGGGTGATCACGGAATGTCATTGGAGGGTCATCCATTATAAGAAACGCATCACTGTTGTAGGGGATGCTGATAATGTGGGGACATGCATGTGTAGGGTAGGACTCTATGGTAATCTCTGTACCAAATTCCTCTCAATTTGTCTGTGAACCTGAAGCTGCTCTAAAAAAATAAAGTCTTACCAACAACAATACCAGCCAATGATCCTGTTAAAGAGGGGAGGCATTCATTTTGCTGTGCCCTCAGAGACTGCTTGAGAGTGAGCGCTTCTGATCTTTCTCTAAGGAAGGAATTGACTGAAGCCACTAGCAATTCATGTTTAGGCCGCCTGCAGGCCAGTTGTTTTTTTGTTGGACCACAGTGAACCCACTTGGATGCTGTCCACCGAGTTTCCAAGTGCAGTGGGTAAGTAGATAGAAGCCTTTAGAGGATCTCTGGCATCCTGAAGGAGGTAGGCACTTCATTACAGGTAATCTCTAACTCCAAGTGGACTCAATTTAGAAAGAAAAGTGACTTGATTTTCTTAAACAAATTAACATGACGTATTTTCTCAGGTGATGGATAAATCTTAGTAACATTTACTCTCATGGTTTGTATGCCTCCAAATTTTACATTTCACCAGTAAAAATATATTCAAACTTCATCATCTGGCTTTCATTGCCTTCAACTAGGAGGAATACTTAAGCTTCCAAGCTTTTCTACTGCAACTTCAGATTCAGGCTAAATGAGAGGTTTCATATTGATCTCTCTATTTGTCTGATACATTTGTCTTATGTCCATCGAAACTTTGATTTAATGTCTTTTGCTTCACATATTTTCACTCTTCTGATTTCCATATCTCTGGACCCCAGACTTCTTCACAACCAGGAGTCTGTTTTATTTCCACTTTCCTCTCATCAGGGCTCCACATATAGAAGCTGTTATGCATTTTTTATTTATTTTTCAGTATTTATTAAATGTATTTGGCATTCTCATTCCTACCTTCTGATCATCATGAGAAAACTAGCACAATCCATAGGGCTGATATGATTTCAGTCGCTCAGTAAAGGAACTTAATGTTTAAAACAGCTGTGCAGCTATATTATGGGTAAAATAAAATATTTGGATGAATAGTTTTGAACAATGTAAGTGCCCCTTAAAAACTGATACCAATAATGACAATGAAAGGTAACCTTCCAACTGCAGGGGCTGCATAACTGTGTCCTCTGTGTGCTTTGAACATATTGAATTGTCTAACCTTCATAGAGACCCTACACGTCGGTTCCTTTATTATGTGTATTTACAGGTGAAGAAGATGAGGCCCAGAGATGTTTAGGGACATGCTAAATATCACACTCTAATGGGCAGTGGGGTGGGTGTGAGTCAGGCCATATGGCTGCAGGTTCTCTGCACTGATCACTGATCACTGTGCTGACCCACCTCTCAGCTCGGCCTTTGAATGTCTGCATCTCAGAGAACCTGGTTTTGAACCTGACTCTCTTCAGTTAATGTCAGAGTTCATCTCTTAACATTATTCTGAAGTTTTCACTGGCTAATCTCTCCTTTAGGAATTTATACTCTTCTCTCTGTAGATGGTTTCTACTCTTCTAATACCAATCACACAGTGCCTTACGTTGTTAATGCTTTTACCTACAGTTATGTTAGAATACAGATGGTGCCAAAAAAGTATGTACCCTTTAAGAAAGTACAAAACTATTAAAATTGTAATACTCAACATATACTGCTACCAAAGGATAATTACTAGTCACATTTGATTTCTGCAATCACAAGAGGTGTTCAAAATGGTTCCCATCAGCATCCAGACACTTCTGATTACGGCAAGCTACTGCTTGAGCATAGATAACATCTCTTAAAGTGTGTACACATTTTCTTGGCACCCCTGGTATATTAAATTATTAAGAACAGGGGAATATTTACCCATTTCTTATCACTCCAGATAATTTTGATGCAGTATTTGAAATGAAAGATAATTATGGAATGATGGAAGGAAAGAAAATAAATACCATCATTTTAAAAATATGTAAAACAGACTAAATTAAAATGGGGACATTCCAGCCTGGGCTATAAAAAAAAGAAAAAAGTCACAGAAATAGAGACATAACATACAGAGAAACATCAAAATGATAGTTGTGGAAGTAGCAAAGACTGGAACTTAGATAGTTTGTGTTATGAGCCACACATTTTTCCTCATTTTATCTGCATAGTAAACATGATTATTTCAAAGGTGACTTTGCCAAGGTCATGCAGCTAGTCAATACTGGAGCTGGAATTTGTACCCAGGCCACCCTACTTGGGCAATTGTATTCTTAACCAAGAAGTAAACTGACTTTGCTAGATTAATATCCTTCATACATAGATTAACAAGATTACAAAAAACGAGCTGACAAAAGATGAAAGAGTCTCCAAAGGACAATATTTTCAGAAGAAAATGTATTAAAAATGTAAAATGTAGTTGGTAATGAACATTTCTATGAGCATAATAAAAATGCAATTTCATTCCTATTAATCAAGTTGGATAATCAAATAATGTCACAAGATAACCTGTTCTTTTTTGCTTGTGTACTGAATTTTCTGCAGCACCATCAACGTTGAAATATTGGTCATACTTGTATATAAAAAAGATATAGAAATATACATATATGCAAATATACTTATAGGAATTTCCTGGAAGGACATGGAAGAAACCAAAAGGAGTTATTTCTGGAGAGTAGGATTATAGAATCAAATAATTTAGAGACTGATTGTAATGTTTTCCTTTTACATTCTTCTTTGTCATGATCATGAATTATTCTATAATAAAATAAAGTTAATAAGTGTATAAAATATTGAAAAATATTGATTCTTATCAATAACAATGATCTCTAGCTTTTGGGGTGGCAATATCATACTTGGGAAATTATTCTAAAGTTGTTTGAAAAATTGTTGTTTATGGAAGTGACAACTGGAAACATAAATAGCTCAAATGGCAAATGGTCAAATAAGTGCTTCTTATAAAAATGTATATTTTATCACACTATTAAGTTGATAATCAAATTATGGAAAGTATAATAACAAGGGAAGAACTGTAAAAACAATTCTAAACCAAAATCAAAACACAAAATTACATTATATGATGATTTCAATCACATAAATGTGTATGGTGTGAATTGGAACTTGAAATAGAAAAATCATAAAGTTGTATATTGGAATTGTGGGATTTTCTTTCCAAATAATGTTTTTAGAAGAGGTATTCTAGGGAATTCAGGGTAACGAAGGACATGTATGAGTAAAAACACTAAATATGCCTATTTAGATTATAGGCATATTAGGAATTTTATACCAGGTCAAATTCATGGGCAGAGAGGATCACTGTTCCAGTGGCATAAGTTCAAGAATAAAGAGAGTAAAGATTAGTTTCCAAAATTATGCCAACCTAAAAGTGTTATCCAGACACTTGTTATATCAAGACTGTCAGTGAAGCTGATATCTTGAACATCAGAGACATTGGTAAAAGGTTGTTAAAATACAGCATATTCCATCCAATATCCTGAAAGGGTCAGGGAAAACGGACACAAATGAGTGAACTGAACTGGGAATATTTTCTACAGGAGGGAATTCTTCAATGATGTTAGTGCTTAATTATATTGAAGTAATGCTGTTCAGATTTCAAAGCTCACAGATAAGATGCACAATACATGAAATAAGTGTGTGTGTGTGTGTGTGTGTGTGTGTGTGTATAAAATATGCTTTTAATTCTTGGAAAAATTTAGAATAAGGTAGGGCAAGTATTTGCACTTCATTTTTTATATGAAGTCTAAATTTCAAAGTGGTTAAGTCATTTGCTCAAATAAAATATAATTTCTGCAGTTCTCAGTTGTGGCAGGAATCAAAAATTTTAAAGGACTTTTATTTATTTTTCTGTTTTTAATTAAATTTATTGGGGTGACCTTGGTTAGCAAAATTATGTAGGGTTCAAGTGTGCAATTTCATAATACATCATCTATATATCACATTGTATGCTCACCATCCAAAGTCAAATCTCCTTCCGTCACTGTATATTTGACCTGTTTTTCCCTCTTCTACCATCTCCCCTATCCCTTACCCTCTGATAACCACTAAGCTGTTGTCTGTGTCTATGAGTTTTTGTTTCTTTGTCTTGTTCATTTGTTGCTTTCAGTTCTATCTGCCACATATAAGGACCATTTTCTTTTTTATTTCCCAAATGTAAAAGCTCTGATCCAATGGAACAAGTTTCTGAATCAACAGAAGATCGGGGAGAGGCTGGACATCTGCAGATTTGCAAACATTCTTAGGGGATTAAAGGTAGTTGGAGGTAACAGAATGGAGCAGAAACAAGGAATTCAGAGTTCAGCCTACAGATCTCAAGATGACACTTCCTTTCTTATCTCTGCAGATTAAACCTTTGTCAGCTGCATCTGACCTACAGCCACTAGTATGATGATGAATCACAGTGTGACGGAATTCATTCTGTTTGGGTTGACACAGGATGCAGAGAAGCAGAAGGCAATATTTGGGGTCTTCTTGATTCTTTACTTTGTGACGCTGTTGGGGAACTTTCTCATTGTGGTGACCATTAAAACAAGCAGGACCCTTGGGAGTCCCATGTACTTCTTCCTGTTCTATCTGTCTTTTGCTGATGCCTGCTTCTCTACAACCACAGCCCCCAGGTTGATTGTGGATTCTGTTTCTCAGAAGAAGAGCATTTCCTACAAGGAGTGCATGACTCAGGTCTTTGCAGCCCATTTCTTTGGGTGCATGGAGATCTTCGTGCTCATCCTCATGGCCTTTGATCGCTATGTGGCCATTTGTAAGCCCTTGAGATACACAACCATCATGAGCCGTCGCGTCTGTGTTGTGCTGGTGATTCTGGCCTGGGGGGGCTCTTGTATCCACTCTTTAGCACAGATTCTCCTGGCTTTGAGATTGCCCTTCTGTGGCCCCAATGTGATTGACCACTATTTCTGTGACTTGCAGCCCTTGTTGAAACTTGCCTGCATGGACACTTATGTGATCAATTTGCTAGTTGTGTCTAACAGTGGGGCCATATGCATGGTGAGTTTTATAATGCTGCTCATCTCCTATGTTGTCATCTTGTACTCTCTGAGAAACCACAGTGCAGAAGGGAGGCAAAAAGCCCTCTCCACATGCTCCACCCACTTCATTGTGGTTGTCATATTTTTTGTTCCATGTATTTTCATATACACACGCCCACCAACCACATTTCCAATAGACAAGATAGTGGCTGTGTTTTATACAATTGGGACACCCTTGCTGAATCCTCTCATCTATACACTGAGGAATGCAGAGGTGAAAAACGCCATGAAGAGGTTATGGTGTAGTAAATGTGACTTCAGTTGATACATGGGGATTCAAATGCATACTTCCTTAATAATTAGTTGTGTTTCATAGACAGGAAAAGAAATATTGTTGTTGGGAAGCAAGCATTAAGAAATCGGAGGGGATTGCATCAGAATTTGATTACTATTTATTCCATCGCCATTTTGTGCAACCTATGATGACCCTTACTTTAATTATGTCACCATCTGCCCATATTCACTTGCTAATTTAACTTCTGGTACATTTTTTCTTCTGAAAGAAATGTATTTACTAGTGAGAATAATTGTGTGTGTGTGGTGTTGTTTCTTTTTTGGGGGGTATATGCACACACACATCAATTCTTTTTGTATGTTTAATTCTAGTCCTTGTGAATGTGGTCATAAGAGCTGATCCATAGGGACTGGACTCTTACAGAATCAAGGTTACTATCTTGACAACCTGAGGATTAGGGAAGATGTTCTGAGAAAAATGTGTATTTTTGTTTTTGAAGATAAACTAATCTGTATAATACACATCACCACCACCACCTTATAATCTCATAATCAAGTACTGTTATGATTTTTCAGTACCCAAGTGTATAATTGCTCTTTGAAGTCTTTCACTCTATTTACAAAGGAGGGGAAGAGGCAGTGAGAGTTTGGCAGCAGGAATCTGCAGAAGGGAGGGTAGAGGGAGGAAGGGAGGGCAGGAACAATGCATGATGAAGAGAGAAAGGTGAGAGGAAAGTGGCAGCTGTGTCCAGATGGAAGAGAAGGAGCAGTATCTTCCTTACTTGCTGAGTATCAGTCTGGGTATATGAACATTTGCAGGAGAAAATGAAGTTTCAGGGTTTTCCTATATCATTGACCTTCCTTGGCTGTTGTGTTTATTTATCAGGAAAGAAGCCTTTTTTTTTTTTCCTTCTATAATATCCCAAAATTCAAAATTCAGATTTTTGGGGAGCAGCTGGGATTGAAAGTCATGTCTAGTACTTCTCAACACTGGTCTTTTAGTGTTACATGAGAATCTTTTAAAATGTATATTCTACTTTATTTTTAAATTTTTTATTAAATTTATTGGGGCTGGCATTGGTTAGTAAAGTTACACAGATTTCAGGTGTACAATTCTATAACACATCATCTATATACTGAGTTGTGTGTTTACCAGCCAGAGTCAGTTCTCCTTCTGTCACCATGTATTTGACCCCCACTCTCTTCTGCCACCCACCTCCCCCTTACCCTCTGGTAACCATAAACTGTTGTCTGTGTCCCTGATCTTTTATTTGTATGTTTTGTTTGTTTGTTGCTTTCAGTTTTATAGGCCACATATGAGCGAAATCATATGGTCCTCGACTTTTTCTGACTTGTTTCACTTAGCATGGTCATTTCAAGATCCATTCATATTGTAAATGGCAGCGCTCCAATTGAATGTTAGTGGTAGCAAAACATCTCCACATGGAGTGTGAATTTTCCATGACATGTAGAGAATTGTATAAAAATTGATCCTGCCTAAAGAGGGCATCCATCGCTGCCACACACTGTGTGAAGACTGTGACCATGTCGGGACCCCACAGCGAAGGAAGCTTCATTTGCATCAAGATACCATAGATTTATAAAGTTATTACAGCAGTGTTTTGACAAATGGAAAACAAATATCATTTGAAAAGAGTGCATATGACAGTTTTCTGCTTTATGGAAGTGTCTTGAGGATGAAGCACGCTTTCGTAATTTGTTGAAAGTTATCATATGAACTGGGCAGCCATGGGTACATCAGAAATTTGTTGTGATAATGATTAAAGCAGAGTGATCAAAATCTGGTGTGGATGCTCTTGGTTTACTTTTTGCCTGTTGTGCAATAACTTCCTTTTAAAATTTCAAGAACGTTATGTTTTATAAACTTTGTATAGAGTAGAACACATAAATAACTGCACACATACAGTATACCTACCTACAAATGCACATCTGATGAGCATGCACTAAATTGTCAATAGAGAGTCGAATGGGCGCTTATGTTTGGGAGTGGTCCTTTGACTTAAAACTTCGTATCATTCTGTCTATCTCTATAAAATACTTTCCAAGGACCATGTTTTACTTTTACAATTTATAAAAATTATTTTTATTTAAACTCTTCTACTTTTGGTTAGAACTGCGGCTGTTTTGGAAAATGGATTTAGAAAATTTTTCTTTTAAAGTCAATTCGTTTGTTTTTAAATGAAGAAACAGAATTCATAGACACAGGCTTAAGTTTAGTGGTTACTAGAGGGTAAGGGGGGTGGTAGATGAAGGTAAAAGGGATCAAATATATGGTGATGGAAGAAGAACTGACTCTGGGTAGTGAACACACAGTGTGATATATAGATAATGTATTACAGAATCGCACCCCTGAAACCTATGTAACTTTACTAACAATTGTCATCCCAATCAACTTTAATTAAAAAAAATTTTTTTTTAATGACTTAAAGGTGTAATTGAAGTTGGACTAACAAAAATTCTCTACGGGAATTTACACACCAAATGAAGCTGTATTTTAGTACGCAGAACACTGAACTGAAGTTTAAAGTTACAAATTGGAATACTTTATCTGCTACTTTCCAGCTGTGGAATGTTGGGTATAAGTAAATTACTAATCTTCTCTCAGTATTATTTGCTCATCTATTGCCAAGAGCTAAAGGAGGATGACCTCTGTGGTATCACCTTCCAAATCCCTCATGAGTGCATATAATGGGAGGAACCTAATGTATATCCAGAGACCAAGATGGAGGGAGTTTAGGAAATGTGGCTTTTAGCATTGCAACACCTTTCAAAGTGAAGGTGGATGGAATGGAGGTCAAGAGAGCCAATGTGAAGTGCTAAATACAGGTTTAAAATATGGCCTATAGCTGTTCACAGGAAATAATCAATTTTTCACACAGAGAGATCTTACAGGCTTCATGAAAGTGGTAAAGGAAAAAAGAAACAGAATGAGAATTCTTTGGTAATAGGAATAGTTTCCACCCTTAGTACCTAGCTCTGAATTCTAAGCCACTTACTAAAGATATAGTAGTAGGGCTGGCTGAGTGGCTTGTTGGTTAAGAGTGGGCTTGGGAGCCCAGGTTCTGAGGAGCAGAGCTGCTGGTTCGGATCCCACATGGGCCAGTGATACCACGCCCTTTACATCTAAGATGATGAAAAACAGCTCGACCTGGAGCTGGGCTGCCATGAGTCGCCGGCGATGGCATAGGCTGCAGCGGGGCTGCAATGGGCTACCGTGAGCTACCATGAGTGTCTGGCAGCCAGTGTGAGCGGCCGGCGGCATGAGTTGCCATGAGCTGCCGTGGGCGGCTGTCTGATGGCCAGCGACCGATCTGCCTCACCTGCAATGATAATACAAACATGGGCCAGTGAAGTGACGTCCTCCACAGCTAGACTGAAGATCCAAAGGACAGCAACTTGTCTGTTCCCCTCCCCTGATTCCCCAATGCTGTTCTCTCCCTCAATTTCCCAATTAAAAAAACCCAAAAAAATGTAATAAAGTGATCATTTTGTCTAATGATCAATTTTCTAAATTAAGGTAATCAGTATTAAAAAAATATTTAAAATTATTTATATGGTGTGTAATAATTTATATATAAGGAGATGTTTTGAAAAGATTTTGAGAAGTTCTGAAAATGTTTTGGTGACTTGTTGAAGTCTAGTTTAGATTATTTAATTTTAGTTCAATTTATTTTCACTATGTACAACCAAAAATTTGATTCTACCGTTTTTAAGATCTTTTTCTACACATTTTATTTATTTATTTAAAATTAAATTTATTGGGGTGACGATTGTTAGTGAAATTACCTAGGTTTCAAGTGTGTATTTCTATAATACATCATCTATATATCACTATCCAGGGGCAGTTTTCCTTTCATCAATATATTTGACCTCCTTTACCATCTTCTACCATCCCTCTCCCCCTTTATCCTCTGGTAATCACTAAACTCTTGTCTGTGTCTATGAGTTTTTATTTCTTTGTTTGTCTTGTTCCTTTGTTGCTTTCAGTTTTATATCCCACATACGAGTGAAGTCTTATGGTTCTCGACTTTTTTTGTCTGACTTATTTTGCTTAGCATAATAATCTCAAGATCCACCCATGTTGTTGCAAATGGCAGTATTTCATCGTTTCTTATGGCAGAGTAGTATGGCTCTACATTTTTTAGTAATTTATTCTTTTCACAAATAGTTACAGAGTGACTACTATGTGCCAGACATATTTTAGGTTCTTGAGATAAAACAGTGAACAAAACAAAGATTCCTGTATTTGTGAGCTTAGATTCTAGTGAGAAAGAGAGAAAATAATTAACACATAAGTAGATAGCATGTTTTGTTAGAAATTCATACATACTATGGAAAAATAAAAAATAGAGGATAGTAAGGAGGATCCTCAAGGCGAAGGGGCAGTCTACAATTTTAAGTAGGTGGTCAAAGTAGTTTTCATGGAGGACATCATGTTTGAGTAAATAGTTGAAGAGAGTGAGGGAGTCAGCCATGAGGATACCCACATGAGTGAGAAGCAGTAAACTGGCCAGTGAGGGACGGACACAGAGAGCGGCATGAGACGAAGTCAGATCACATTGTGCCCTGTAAAGACTTCAGTTTGTTTTTTTTTAAAGATTTTTTTATTGGGGAATTGGGGGAGGGGAATAGCGTTGGGGAATTGGGGAAGGGGAACAGACAAGTTGCTGTCTTTTTGTTCTTCAGTCTAGTTGCAGAGAACGTTGCTTCACTGGCTCATGTTGGTATCATCATTGCGTTTTTCCCGGATGAGGCAGATCGGTCGCCGGCCTCTGGATGGTCGCTCACTGGGGCTATTGGCAGCTCACTCTCGCTGTCAGTCACTCACTGTAGCCTATGGAAGCCCACTGCAGCAGAAGCTGCAGCCTACACCATCACTGGGGCTCACAGCCCAGCTCCAGGTGGAGCTGTTGTTAGCTGTAGAGGGCAGTGTCACTGGCCCTCATATGTGGGATCCAAACCCGGGTGTCCCAAGCCAGCTCTTAACCAGTGCGCCACTCAGCCAGCCCAAGACATCAGTTTTGATGAGAGTGAAACAAAGCACCCTTGGAGTGCTTTGATCAGAGGAGAGACAGGACATGACTTCCCTGTGACAAGATCGTCCCAGCTCCTCAATTGGGAGGCATGGGGTGAAGTTAGGGTCAGTAATCCTGGAAGCAGGGAGTGAATGTCAGTGATCTAGGTTAAGAACTAGCTGTGGTGATGGTAAAGATAATGAGAAACGCTGGGCTTTGATGATATTTAGAAGGTAGAACCAACAGAAGTTAGAATCAGATTGTATGAAGAATAAAGTGAAGAGTAACAAATATTTTTGGCCTGAGAAATTGATAGGGTAGAATTGTCAGGAACTAAGAAGAGGAAGTCTTCTCTGAGAGAGGCACATCGTCGTGGTGGTGGTGGGTTGAGTGGCAGTGGAATCAGGAGTTCATTTTTGTGACATTCTGAATTTGAGATGCTCAATAGATAACAGAGTGGAGATTTGGACAGGCAGTTTGATGTATGAGTCTGGAGTTAGGGAGAATGGGATGCAGATATACATGTGTGAGTATTTAGCAATTAAATAACATTTAAAGCCATGGGATTCTATGCATTTACTGAAGCAATACATATTGACAGAGGACAAGAAGAGAACTGAACCTGATATACCACAACTTTAACAAGTCAGACAGAAGGGGTGGAATTGTCAAAGGAGAATGAGGAGTGACCTGTAAAATTGGAGGGAAAAAACCCCCAAATGATCAAGGTAAATTGGAAATCTGGTGAATAAAATATATCCAGGAAGTGAGAATGATAGGGATCTCTAGCATGGCCGACCTAGTAAAAATAATGGCTGACAGGGGGCCTTCGGGTTTAGAAATGTGGAGATCATTTGCAATATTCACAGGAAGAGTTTATTAAGGTGGAGTGGTGGGGAAACTTGCCTGGTATTGGTTTGGATGGACCGAGAAGAAAGGAATTAGACATAAGCACAAAACTCTTCCAACATGTTTTTTTTAATACTATGAAGGGGAAAGAATTAATGGACAAAGTAGCTGATATTCCCACAAGGTGGCTCTCAAGTCAAATAACGCAGACAGCAAAAATTGCTAAAGAGAGGGGGAGAATTATAACCGGCAGGGAGTCTGCATATTTGGGCACAAATGCTGGAGAGTGGGCAGATGGGATGATGCAGATTTGTAGAAATTCTTTTCTGAATGCTTCCAAGTTTCTTTATGAAATAGAAACCAAAGTCATTGATGGAGACTGAGGAGAGAGAAGATATTAGAATTTTAAAGATCAATGGAGAGGTGGAAGTAGTCCTCTAGCACATAACATTCCTTTGTCACTAACAGTCGTAACCATCCTTATGCACCTTAAAACAGTGAGAGAGTAAATGGACCCTGAAATTGCAGTGTGATGGTCTGGCAGCATTAAGAGCAGCCTTGAAACCCAGGCCATAAACTTAAAGTGAGATGGGCTAGCATGGTCCCAAGTACAGTACCACTCACAGGATGAAGCACAACTTGGTTAAAAATTCACGCAATTCATTAACATTTTCTGAAGACAAGGAAATCTACAAAATCCTTTAGGAAGAGGTGAAGCTTGGAGCTGAGACTGATTTATTATTTGACTTGCGCGCCACCTGGTGGGAAAATAGCATAGGGACCAAATTTATCAATGTGTTCTAGAGCTACAGAAATGACCATTAAGCAGGTTGCCCTAATCTGGCAGGGATGAGGTTGTGTGGCTGTTCCTCTACCTGTTGAGGAAATTGTCCTGAGACTTCATCTTTATCTGAGCATTTATCATGACATTGGCTTAGTTATTTGCTGACAGATGTGACACATATCCCACTTTAAAAAAGATGTGTGGTCAACTCTTTTTAGTAATAAGCTTTTCCTTTTCCCTCTAGGTTAAGTCTTTGTCTCTTTAGTTTTCTCTGAAAGTTCTGGAGAGAGTGTTGTACTTCTTTTAAGGGTTCTGTAAATGGTCTACTTGGCAACTTCTCCAAACAGATTTGCAAATGTCTTAAATCTGGCAGCAAGCCAGATGTGAAAACTGCTACTACTGCCTCATGGGCAGTCTGTAGAGTAACATCTAGGTTTTATCCCAAATATGTGTTGCGGACTCTTCCTATGATTAGCAAGATTCTTCCATTTTTTTCATCTATAATTGTGAAGGTGGTTCCAATCAGCTTTTATGGGATAGGTTGTTTCATTTTCCACCCAGAGCATGTTGCAGTTCTAGGACCATAATGCTGGCTCACTTCCCTTCCGCTTTTTGGATGACGTTTCCAATCTCAGAGGGCAAGACAATTACTTAAATTGATAGATATCTGACAAAGCAGCAAAGTGGAATTATTTCATTATAGAGCTATTCCTTAAAGCCTACCGGTCCTTTCCTTAAAATGAGGACATTTTTGATACATTTCTGATACTTTTCATAGTCCATGAAGCTTTAAAAATTACAATACTCTTAGCTTCTGGCCTGGTTTGGGGCCAGCACACTTAACTTTCAGGGGATTTAGGAAGGAAGTTGTGGCTATATCAAGTGAACATTTATATTTGGGTTTTTAATATTTGCTGCATGGATGGGAAAACATTAAGATGGAAATTCTCTTATTTGTGAGAATTTTATGAAATTTGTGATAATTTTATCACACTTTATGATAAGGAAAATAAGTTAATGTTGACTTTTGTTGACATAGAAATCATATTATTTGTACTTCCATATATGTTTACCACTTCTGCTGGCCTTCATTCCTTTTAGTAGATCCAAATTTCCATTTCGTATTATTTATCTCTGATGAAAGGATTTCTTTAACCTTTCTTGTAGTAAAGTCTGGTGTTGATTAATTCATTGACTGTTTTTTATTAGTTTCAGGTGTACAAAACAATGCAATAGTTATACTTTTCACACCTCACAGACTGACAATTCTCCCACCCCCCGATACCATACATATTTATTACAATTCCATTGACTCCATTCCCCAAACTATACTCCACATCCCATGACTATATATATATATATATATATATATGTGTGTGTATATATATATATATATATATAATTATAGTTTACATACAATGTTATTCAACATCAACTTCAGGGTTACAGTGGTCAAATCTCTACACCATCCATGAAGTGGTCTCCCTAACAAGACATGCTATACATGCTATAAAATATTTACAACATTATAAATTATATTCCCCAAACTGTCTTTCATATCCCTGTGGCAATATTGTAGTTATCAATTTGTGCTGTCTAATCTATTCCCCTTCTCTTCCCTTCCATCTAGCAACCACCAGGTTTTCCTCTATACCTCCGAGACTATTTCTGTTTACTTTGCGCATTTATTCAGCTCTTCAGATTCCACATATAAATGAGATCATATGGTATTTGTCTTTCTCCAGCTGACTAAGTGAAATGTCACTTACTTAACATAATGTTCTCTAGGTCCATCCATATTGTTGCAAATGGTAAAATTTCATTCTTCTTTATAGCTGAGTAATATTCCATTGTGTAAATGCCCCCACAGTTTCTTAATCCAATCATGTACCAATGGGCATTTCGGTTGTTTCCAAGTCTTGGCTATTGGAAATAGTGCTGCAATAAATGTAGGTGTGCATATATTTTTTTGTATTAGAGTCTTGGGTCTCTCTGGATAGATACCTAAGAGTGGAATTGCTGGGTCATAAGGTAGTCCCATTTTCAGTTTTTTGAGGTACCTCCATACTGATTTCCATAATGGCTGCACAAATTTGCAGTCCCACCAACAGTGCGCCAGGGTTCCCTTTTCTCCACAACCTCGCCAGCACTTGTTGTTTGTTGATTTATTGATGATAGCCATTCTGACTGGAGTGAGGTGTATCTCATTGTGGTTTTTATTTGTATTTCCCTAATGATCAGTGAGGTTGAAGATTTTTTTCACATGCCTTTTGGCCATCTGTATGTCCTCTTTAGAGAAACATCTCTTCATCTCTTCTGCCCATTTTTAAATTGGGTTGCATCTTTTTTTGGCGTTGAATTGAATGAGTGTTTTATAAATTTTGAATATTAACCTCTTATCAGATATATCATTGGAAAATATCTTCCCCCATTCAGTGGGCTGCCTTTTTTATTTTTTGATGGTTTCTTTTACTGTGAAAAACTTTTAAGTTTGATGTAATCTCATATGTTTATTTTTTTCTTTTATTTCCCTTACCTGAGGGGATATATCTGTAAAAATATTACTCAGGGTAATGTATGCAAATTTACTCCTTATGTTTTCTTCTAGGAGTTTTATGGTTTCAGGTCTTACATTTAAGTCTTTAATCCATTTTGAATATGTTCTCGTATATGGCATAAGTAGGTGGTCCATTTTCATTTTTTTGCATGTGTCAGTCCAATTTTCCCAGCACCGTTTATTAAGTAGACTATCTTTACTTCAATGTAAGTACTTGCTTCCATTGTCATAGATTAAATGACCATATAGGAATGGATTTATTTTGGGGCTCTCTATTCTGTTCCATTGATCTCTGTGTCTGTTTTTATGCCAGTACCATCTGTTTTGGTTACTATAGCCTTGTAGTATGATTTGATGTTGGGTAGCGTGATGCCTCCCACTTTGTACTTATTTCTCAAGATTGCCATGGCTATTCAGAGTCGTTTATGGTTCCATATAAATTTTAGGGTTATATGTGCTATTTCTGAGAAAAATGTCATTGGTAGTTTGATAGGAATTGCATTGAATCTATATATTGTCTTAGGTAGTATTGACATTTTAACTATATTAATTCTTTCTATTCATGACCATGGTATGTATTTCCATTTATTTGTACCTTCTTTGATTTCTCTCTTTAGTGTCTTATCATTTTCTGAGTATAGATCTTTTACTTGTTTGGTTAAATTCATTCCTAAGTATATTATTGTTTTTGAAGCTATTGTAAATGGGATTGATTTCTTGATCTTCTTCTGATAGTTTATTTGTTTATACAAATACAACTGATTTCTAAATATTAATTTCGTATCCTGCTACTTGACTAAATTCATTTATCAGTTCTAACAGTTTTTTGGTGGAGTCTTTGGGATTCTCTCTATATAGTATCATGTCATCTGCATATAATGACTGTTTTATCTCCTCCTTTCCAATTTGGATGCCTTTTATTTCATTTTCTTGTCTGATCACTGTGCCTAGAACTTCCAAAACTATGTTGAATAAAAGTGGAGAAAGTGGACAACCTTGTCTTGTTACTGATCTTAAGGGGAATGGTTTTAGCTTTTCCGCATTGACTATGATGTTAGCTGTGGGTTTATCATATATGGCTTTTATTATCTTGAGATATGATTCCTCTATTCCCACTTTTCTAAGAGTTCTTATCATAAATGGCTGCTGGATTTTGTCAAATGCTTTTTCTGTATCTATTGATATGATCATATGATTTTAATTTTTCATTTTGTTAATGTGATGTATATCATTAATTGATTTTCAGATATTGAATTAACCTTGCATACCAGGAATGAATCCCACTTGATCATGGTGTATGATCTTTTTAATGTGTTGCTGAGTCTGGTTTGCTAGTATTTTGTTGAGGAGTTTTTGCGTCTATGTTCATTAGGGCTTTCAGCCTGTTGTTTTCTTTTTTTGTAATGTCTTTGTCTGATTTTGGGATCAGCGAAATAGTGGCGCCGTAAAATGTGCTTGGGAGCCTTCCCTCCTTCTGTATTTTTTGGAACAGTTTGAGGAGAATAGTTAATTCTTTTTTGAATGTTTTGTAAAATTCACCTGTGAAGCCATCTGGGCCAGGACTTTTGTTTGTTGGAAGCTTGTTGATTACTGATTCAATTTCTTTGATAGTAATCAGTCTGTTCAGAGTTTCTGTTCTTCTTGGTTCAGACTTGGAAGATTGTATGCTTCTAGAAATTTATCCATTTCTTCCAGATTGTCTCATTTGTTGACATGTAATTGCTCGTAGTATTTTCATAAAATGTTCTGTATTTCTGTGGTATCTGTTGTCACTTCTCCTCTCTCATTTCTGATTTTATTAATTTGGGTCCTCTTTTTCTTGGTGAGTCTGGCTAAGGGTTTGTCGATTTTGTTTATCTTTTCAAATAACTAGCTCTTGGTTACATTGATCTTTTGTATTTTTTTTTTTTTGGTCTCTATTTCATTTATTTCTTTATTATTTCCTTCATTGTACTCTCTTTGCTATTCTTTTTTCCAGTTCTCTTAGGTGTAAAGATAGCCTGTTGATTTGAGATATTTTTGTTCTTTAGATAGGCCAGCATTGCTATGAATTTTCCTCTTAGGACTGCTTTCACTGTATCCCATAGATTTTGGTTGCTGTGTTTCCGTTTTCGTTTGTCTCAAGGTATCTTTTGATTTCCTTCTTGATCTCATTTTGACCCACTCCCTATTTAGTAGCATGTTATTCAGCCTCCATGTATTTGTGTGCTTTCCGGATTTCTTCTTGTAATTGATTTCTGGTTTCACAGCATTGTGCTCAGAAAAGATGCTTGATATGAGTTTAATTTTTAAAAGTGTATTGAGACTTATTTTGTGGCCTAACATGTGGTCTGTCTTGGAAAATGTTCCATGTGCACTTGGGAAGAATGTGTACTCTGTTGCTTTGGGGTGAAATTCTCTAAAAATATCAATTACATTCAGTTGGTCCAAAGTGTCATTTAAGGCCATTGTTTCCATGTTGATTTTCTGTCTGGAGGATCTGTCCATTGGCGACAGTAGGGTGTTGAAGTCCCCTACTACGATAGTGCTACTTTGATCTCTGACTTTATGTCAGTCATAAACTTTTTTGATATTTAGGCGCTCCTATTTTGATGCATAGTTATTTACTAGGGTTATGTCCTTTGTTGAAACGATCCCTTTATTATTATATAGTGCCCTTCTTTGTCTTTTATTGTAGTCTTCATTTTAAAGTCTGTTTTATCCAAAATAAATATTGCTACTCCAGATTTTTTCTCATTTCCGTTTGCATGAAATATCTTATTCCATCCCTTGACTTTAAGTCTTGTCTTTTGATCTGAGATGAGTCTCTTGTAAACAGCATATACATGGTTCCTGTTTCCTTATCCACTCAGCCACTCTATATCTTTTGTTTGGAGCATTTAGCCCATTCACATTTAAAGTGATTATCGATAGGTACATATTTATTGCGATTTTGTTATTCATTTTTCTGGTCTTCCTTTGTTAGTTTTTTCCCCTCCTTTCTTCTGTTTGAAAACGTCCTTTGAACATTTCCTGCAATGCTGGTTTGGTGGTAATGAATTTCTTTAGTTTACTTTTTTATGAGAAGTTCTTTATCTCTCCTTCAATTTTAAGTGATAGCCTTGCTAAATAGAGCAATCTTGGTTGTAGGCCTTTGTTTTGCATCACTTTGAAAACCTCCTGCCACTCCCTTCTGGCCTGCAGAGTTTCTGTAGAAAAGTCAGCTGTTAGTCTAATAGGAGTTCCTTTGTATGTAACCAGCTGTCTTTCTCTTGCTGCTTTTAGGATTCTGTCCTTGTCTTTAACCTTCGCCATTTTAACTATGATGTGTTTTGGTGTGGGCCTGTTTGGGTTCAGCTTGTTTGGAATTCTTTGTACTTCCTGGGCTTGTATGTTGACTTCCTTCACCAGGGTAGGGAAGTTTTCGGTCATTATTTCTTCAAATATATTCTTGATCCCTTGCTCCTTCTCTTCTTCTGATATTCCTAAAATGTGAATGTTGTTTTGCTTGATATTGTCCCACAGGTCTCTTAAACTGTTTTCATTGTTTCTTTTTCTTTTTTCTTTCTGTTGTCTGACTGGGTGATTTTGGCTATTTTGTCTTCTAAATCACTGATCTGATCCTCTGCTTCATCTAATCTACTGGTGATTCCTTCAAGTGTGTTCTTCATTTCAGTTATTGTATTCTTTAGTTCTAACTGGTTGTTTGTTTTTTAATGATTTCTCTATCCTTCTCTATGTCCTCACTAAATTCCTTAAACATTCTTATCATCAGTGTTCTAAACTCTGTCTCTGCAAAGTTGGATACCTCTGTTTCATTTAGTTCAATTTCTAGGGGTTTCTTCTGATCTTTTATTTGAGACATGTTTCTTTATTTCTTTATTCTGGCTGTCTCTCTGTGATTGCTTCAATGTTTCAATGTATTAGGTAGATCAGCTATGTCTCTCCATCATTGCTGGGTGGTCTCATGTAGTATGTGTCCTTTATATCCAGATTGCACAGTCTTCGTATTTTCTGGTCCCATGTGTTCCAGAGGTGTTACTGTGAAGTTGATCTTCAATTGCTTTTGGCTTTTCAGAGGGTCGGATTGACCCCAGACTGACTAGCTAGGAGTATTAGCTCTGTTCACAGTGCATGAAATGCTGTGTGGAGGTTGACCCCACCAGAGGTGGCTTGGCAACTGTGGGCTCTCATGCCTGTGGAAAATTTCCTTTGAGAGTGCCACTTGTGGGTTCAACCAGGTAGTACTCTGGTTTGGTCTAACACTGGCCTCTGGGGTATATTGTTTCTGGTATCTCTTAGGTAGGGCTCCCACTCAGAGCCATTTCATCCCTGTCTGTTACCAGCCCATAGCTATCTGGTAGGTGCCTCAAGGCTGTATGTGGTTGGCTGCTGCCCATGCTGGACCTGAGATCATGTGGGGATGGTCTTTGTGTGAACTGGGGCTGGCTGCCACCAATATTGGTCCTGAGGCAGTTTAGCAAAAGGCCCAGGGCCCCCTAGGTCTGTTGCCACCTGTCAGATGCCAGTAAGGCCCAACCATTGAAAGAGGCTCTTTAGGAGCTTGTGTCTGGCTATTTGACCTGGCATTGAGGGTACCCTTGGTAATGTGGCACTAGCTGGGCAGGATGTAGTTCAAGTGAGTTACAAGATTGATTGGTGGTTTTAAAGACATTAATGCAGATTCAGGTCTTAGGCCAATACCTGGCCTGTGACCCCTTGTATAGTGTCCCAAGGGCACTATAGCCAGCGTTTACCTCATGCTTACAAATTCATGAAAGCTGCTCCCAAGTGGCTGTGGTGCAGGTTTGTGGTCACTGAACACCACCAAGATGAACCGAGGGCTCTGCATCTCACCTTCTGTTGTAAAAAAACTTTTCCACAGTTTGTAGTGGTTGGGCCAGTCACCGCGGCACGCTGATTGCCCCTGGCAATGCAGCTGTAGGTGGACGAGGTGGTTACAGGGGCATAAAGGCTGTGGTCAGTGGTTTCTATAAATTCAGTGCAGTCTCAGCTCCTGGACCAGTGTTAGGCCCACATCTACTTCATAAAACAAAAACAAAGCAAGGCAACCCAACAACGCCAAAAAAGAAAAAATACAACCCCACAAAAACACAATAAACAATGGTCAGACAGGAGAAACAAAAATATATAAAAGAGACAAAACACAAACACAAAAACAGGAGAACAATACAGAAAAACAGTAACCAAAGCAATAACCAGACAAACAAGCCTGAGAAACAACAAAAAGAGAATAGATGGAAGAAAATAAGAAAAAAGATGAAAGAGAAAGAAAAGAAAAAAGAATAATAAAAAAGGAAAAAAAAAAAAGCTCTCTGTCTGCTTTAATCTGCACTTGCTTAGCAATAGTCTCTGGGTGACTCAGTATCAGCTGTAT
This sequence comes from Aselliscus stoliczkanus, assembly GCA_033961575.1. Classification (NCBI taxonomy): domain Eukaryota; kingdom Metazoa; phylum Chordata; class Mammalia; order Chiroptera; family Hipposideridae; genus Aselliscus; species Aselliscus stoliczkanus. Next base: position 124,572,082 of record CM066736.1, read on the forward strand.
TGAGGGGAAGGGCCCAATGTGTCAGGTGCCGATGTCTCTCTAAGGCTCACAGTGAGCTTCCTGCAATTAGCTGCTATGTGCTCTGGATCTGTGATCAACACCCAAAATCCTCACAGGTTGCTGTGGGCTCCAGCTGCTGAAAAAACCCTCTGTGGCCTGTGGAGGTGGGGGTCAGGCACCAGGGGCTCAGGATGCCCCTGGCCATGCAGCTCTAGGTAGGCGGGGCCAGCCCCCAACGCACTACGTAAGGGGTGTTGTCAGTGGCCTCCCACCAAGTAAGGGCAGCATGCACTCCTGCACTGGCACCCAGCCCACACCAACATGCCACAAATGCCCTGGCCAGATCACACACGTCACAGCTCCCAGCCCAACACTCCCGGGAAAACTCCTAGTCTCAGCCTGTCACAATCAGCAGCCTGCAAATCAGGCAGAGCAGTTTGACAGTTAGGCGCCACTCTGGCAACTCTGCACACACAGTGCGGAAAGCAGAGACACAAGGCAGCTTGCACGCGCCCATGTCTCAACGAGCAGCCTGTTGGAGCTGGAGCCTTCCCACCAGGCGCTACCCTGACTTCGCAACACAAGCAGTGCAGAGAGTGGGGACCCACAGTATGCACACACACAAACATGCACGCCTGTGCCAATTCCACCAAACTAATGTGGTCCCAGACATGACCCTCTGTGGTAGGGCCCAACCCTAAAGAAATGATGCCCTTCTGTACATTACTCGTGTGCAAGCTTGATACAGGGGAACAATGGTCCCAAAACCTCCAGCACTAAATGCTCTCAGTTCAGTCCTATCCTGCAGGCTTTGGGGCCTTCACTCATGCAGCCACTCCCTCTGCCAGGGATTAGGTGAGTGCTCAAAAGTGAGCGAGTCCGTGTGCTGGCTCCACAGGAAGGTAACTGGTTCTCTAGCCATCGTCCGCCTCACTGAGTTGAACAAAGAATCCTCACTAATTTCTACTGCCAGCTATTGTGGAACTCCTCTTCCCCACAAATTAAATTGGGCTGGTGAGCTCGGCGTGGGGCTGGAGAATCCCTCCCCAAACAGGGGAAACCTCCGCCACTGAGGTGTCCATCGGGGGTTCACCCTCTTTCCATGGGCCTGGAATCAGCCTGCCTCACGTCTCCGCCCCTTCTACCAGTCTCCATGTGGCCTCCTCTTTAAATCCTTCATTTAGAGGTTCTGTTCATCTAGTGTTCAGGGGACTTCCGAGGTTGAATGTTGTATAAGTTATTTGTAATTTTGGTGTGATCATGGGAGGCAATTGGCACAGCTCCCATCTATTCCGCCATCTTACCGGAAGTCTCAATTCATTGACTTTTGTACAGTGAAAGTCTTTACTTGTGTTTTTGAAATGTATTTTGATGAGTAGTACATTCTAAGTTGAAAATTTTTGTTTGAGTACTTTAAAGATGTCACTCCATTGTCTTCTGGTTTACTTTGTTTCTGCTATAATTTTTATTTTCATTCCTCTATACATAAAGTGTCTTTTCTCTGGCTGACTTCATTGTTTTCTCTTTATCACTACTTTTGACCAATTGATTATGATGCATATTTTACTGTAATTTTCCCCATGATTTTTTTGTTCTTTGGGTTTGTTAGATTCTTGGGTCTGTGTAGTTATAGTTTTTATTAAATTTGGAAAAAATTTGGCCATTGTTTTTAAAATATATATATTTTTGTCTTTTCTCCCATTCTACTCTGGGGATTCCAATCACTGTTAGGCTGTTTAAAATTTTCCCATATCCCATCGACACTCTGTGTATTTGTTTTTCAGTCCCTTTTTCCTTTGTTTTTTTGTTTTAGATAGTTTCTATTGCTATGTCTTCAAGTTTACTAATCTTTTCTGCTACAGTGTCCAATCTTCTATTAACCTGCTGTCCAGTATGTTTTTCATCTCAGTTATTGTATCTTTCATCATTAGAATTTTAACTTGGGACATTTAAAAATTTTCCATGTCTCCATTTGCCATATTTAATCTTGTCTCTACCTTCTTGAAAATATTTAATTTAGTTATGATAATAATTTTAATGTACTCATTTATTAATTCTATAATCATTGTCATTTTTGTGTGTGTTGGTTTAAATTTATTTTTTTCCCACTTTATTGAGGATTATGTATCCAATCTTTGAATGTTTGGTAGTTTTTGATTGGATATTAGACATTTTGGAATTTACTTTAGTTGCTATATATTTTACATTCCTGTAACTATTTTTGAGCTTTGTTTAGTGAGACAACAGCAGTGTTTACAGTTAATTCTTCCTCACTACTGAGGCAATGCATTTTGAATACCTACCTGGTGAATTATGAGGTTTTCTATTCTCATGGGTAGGAAACCCAAACTATTCCAGGTCCTATGAGCTCCAGGGGTTGCTTCCTTTAATATTACTAATCATGCCTGATATCCCAACAATACCCAACATCCTGAAGATCAACGCTTCACAAGGTAACTTACACATTAAAGAGTTGCCCAGTAAAATCATTAATCTTATACTTTTTAACTAGATAAATTTGCTCATATTGAAAAATAAATATGCAAAACATGAGCAGATAACTTTTGCCAAAAAATTAGTGAAAGTCCTTCCAGATATTAAGATATAGCACAAAGCTACAATAATTATAACAGTATGGTATTAGCAATTGAATAGATATGTCAGTGAGACTGAACACAAACTCCTGAAACAGAATGCGATAGGTATGAGATTTTGGAATAGGTTAAGGTGGCATCTCAAATTACTGGAAACAAATTATTTTAAAAAGCTACTGGGACAATGTGAAGGTATCTGGAAAAATATTCTTTATACCCTAGTAAATATCACATAGAAAAATATAAATGGAAAATATCTGTCAGTGTACTAGAGGAAACTATGGCAAATTTGTCTTACAACTTTTTAGTAGAGTGGATTTTCTAATAATGATCCAAGGGCAACTGAAAGTGAGGGGGTTTTATAACAAGATTAAGCAGATGGGAAAGTTAAGAATTGAAGAGAAATGAGAAGGGAAAAAGGACAATAATGTGGCATTTTTCTTGAAATTATAGCTAGGAGAAGGACCTGTGCTTTATATTTTGGGAACCTCTTCTACTCATAGGAATATGTGTGAAAAGACATGAATGATCAAGAAAGTTCAGCCTCATGTTCTCAGAAGAATTCAGCTTCCTATGACTCAAGGTGTTTGAGAATTTAACTATTCACAGGCACCTTTTACACCTCAGGTTTATCAAAACTCTAGGATGATAGGGCTGGGTGGTGATTATAGAGCAAGGGGCATGTGTAGCAACTGCTGTTCTGGGCTGGGGTTCCAATAAGTTTATTGGGTTTAGAAGGCAGAGAAAGATGCAACTGGAAGTTCTGGGAATCTGAGCCTCCTTGCATGTTTTATGTGTTGACATTCTATAGGCAAGTTGAGACATACGTATGTATATATTTTTGCAACAGTAAAATGCTCCAGTATTAGTAACAGTCCTGAAAGTTGTATTAAATAGTTCACAGACAATTAAGAGATCTCAAATAATGAAATAAAAGAAAAATAGACTGATACTTAATGTGAATATTAGGAGAGCATGTTGTCTGTAAACAATATTGGGAATAATATTATAGCCTTTTTAAGCCAAGAAATATTTGTAAAACTTTAATTTTAAATCAAGGAGAATGATAGCAGTTAGAGTATGTGTAAATCCTAATTTCTATAGAACAGTTTGATTTTTAGCACTTGTAAAAATAATAAAAATAACTTAAGATTTTAATTCATTTAAACATGTTTAATTCATTTGGGTCAGGGATTCTTCAAGAAAAAGATACTCTGGAAGTTCTTCACACTGGATAGTGATAAATTTAAACACAACACAAGACAAAATGTCTATTGTGCTTTCCTAAAATATCACAGGAGGAAAATGCCCAAAATGTTCAACAGCATACATGATAAATCATATTTACAAAAAAATCAGGCATAATAAATAATACAAACAGTATGAAAAAATTGTTAGAAAAAATGTTACTTAAGGGCATTGATCAAGTTTACATCCAGACAGCTGGTTGGTTTTGTCACTTTTGACAACTGGGATGGGAGCAAAAGTGCCAAAATATTTGTTCAATGGCATTTTCTTCCACTTCAAGAATCCATAAGCTCTGGGGTTAAAGTTTGCCAAAGCCAATGCTAAAATGACAAACAGCAAACTAATGATGACTCCAAATCCAACCAAAGTCCACTCCAATCTGAGAGCACATTTCATTATGGAGTCCCATGACCTAATGAGGGACTCTTTGATCCCATGTTCCCAGAAGCCTCCATCCCCATGAAATAAATGTTCCCCACAGAGCTGATTCCAGATATCACTCATGATGAGTTAACTTTACCACACACTGCTGTTATTACCATGACCTTCATATTCAGGTATGCTAGCACCCTTCCCTGATGCCACATAGCAAGAATAGAAATTTTGGCAATTGTTAATTCTTCAGTCTTATTCGGGTATTTGAGAGCACCAGGTCAATTTCTGTTGTAGCATGCCCTGCAGGGAAGCAGTAGGGAGAGATCATTTTATTTATTTATTTATTTATTTATTTATTTATTTATTTATTTATTTTTAATTAGTTTCAGGTGTACAACACATTGCAATAGTTATACTTTTTACTCTTCAAAGTGACAAGCCCCTCCCCCATTTGGCCACCCCACTCCTCCCCCCCATATCATATATATCTATTACACTTCCTCTGACTCCCTTCCACATTATAATCCACATCCCGTGACTATCTATATATTCAATTACAGTTGGTATACAATATTATACAACCTCCGCTTCAGGTGTACAGTGCAGTGATCAAGCTCTTCTCCATCCATGAAATGGTCTCCCTAACAAGACATGACCATCTGACACCCCACAAAATATTTACAACATTATTAATTATATTCCCAAACTGTCTTTCATATACCAGTGGCAATATTGTAGTTGCCTATTTTTGCTGTCTAATCCCTTCCCCTTCTCCCTCATCCCCACCCCCCTCCCAATTAGCAACCCTGATTTTTCCTCAATATCTATGAGACAGTTTCTGTTTACTTTGCTCATTCATACAACTTTTCAGATTCCACATATGAGTGAGATCATATGGTATTTGTCTTTCTCTGACTGACTTATTTCACTTAACATAATAGTCTCTAGGTCCATCCATATCATTGCAAATGGTACGATTTCATTCTTCTTTATAACGGAGTAATACTCCATTGTATAAATATACCACAGTTTCTTAATCCAGTCATCTACCGATGGACATTTTCCAAGTCTTAGCTATTGTAAATAGCGCTGCTATGAACATAGGGGTGCATAACTTTTTTTGAATAAGTATCTTGGTTTTTTCAGGATAAATACCTAGGAGTGGAATTGCTGGGTCAAACGGTAGCTCTATTTCCAGTTTTTTGAGATACCTCCATACTGACTTCCATAGTGGCTGCACCAATCTGCAATCCCATCAACAGTGTAGCAGGGTCCCCTTTTCCCCACAGCCCCGCCAGCACTTGTTGTTTGTTGATTTATTCATGATAGCCATTCTGACCAGAGTGAGGTGGTATCTCATTGTGGTTTTTATTTGCATTTCCCTAATGACCAGTGAGGTTGAACATTTTTTCATGTCTGTTGACCATCTGTATGTCCTCTTTAGAGAAATGTCTGTTCATATCTTCTGCCCATTTTTTAATTGAGTTGTTTGTTTTTTTTGGTGTTGAGTTTCATGAGAGTTTTATAAATTTTGGATATTAACCCCTTATCAGATATATCATTGGCAAATATATGGGAGAGATCATTTTGAAACCTTTGTGGGTACCAGAAATGGTGCCTAGAGCATCTACCATGCCCAGATGGTTCCAGGAAGAGCTTATTTTCTTTCCCTCTAAACACTGTGCCTTTGTAACTTGACCCAGTGTCCCTCATCTTCACTTTTCTTTGTCCTCTTCCTTTTTCCTGCTCTATCCTGGAAACTATCTTCAACATCTCATTGGAGGAAATCGCCAAGACACAGTAGTCATCATTGTCTACACATGTACAAACAAAATGAAAAGTAAAAATATTTTTTAAAGAAAAATTTTATATACTTTAAAGGATTGTGTGTGTGTGCGCATACGTGCGTGCATGTGCATGCATTCACACACCCACTTAAATACTATAGAACTGTGAAAGCCCTATCAGATAATTAATTGGTTTGAGGCAAGCAAAAAGGATAGGATTCCATTCTTCCTCAGTGAGGTGTGTTAGGATAAATAAAAATGAAGGAAGAGAGAATGGTACAATTTCATTTTATTTTTGTGATCTTATTTGTGATTGTTCCTGAGTGATTTATTATCAGTTGCTGCTGTGGCTGTTGTGTCTGTGTTCATTTTAGAAAAGATGTTAATATTGTAAGAATGTTGATCTACTCAATGTTTCATACCCCAAAGAAAATCAAAGTGCAAAAAAAATGAAACAAATAAGGAGATAGTCTCTCCAAGTCATACCTATATTTGAGAGTAAATATTCATATAGTACCAATATTACCTGTTATATACCTATGTTCCCAATATTTGAGAGCAAATATTCATATGCTAATAATGAATCTGATTGCCATGACTAATTTGTACTAGTATCATTATGCAAATTGGACAAGATAGTGACCTATGCAATCATATCCCTAATGGGCAGAGACGTCAGAAACAACACTGATGCAGGGGCAGTTAGTTCCTCAACTTTTCAAATGTTGAAGTCTAGACTGATAAATAATTTTGGCTGAATACCAAGGCTGAGGCTGAACGTCAGAGCATTCCTGTTAAAAAGCTCTTCTGCTCAAATTGGAGAAACAATTGTCCACATATTTAGAAGGTACCCATAGGTGCCATGTATATGAACAGTGGAAACCTCAAAAGGACACACAGGTAGTCTTGGATGTGAAGACGGTGCTGTGCCCATGCTCTGAATGACAGGAATGGCGAGGAGAGTGATCTCAGGAAGATGTTCTGTGTAAAGACAGAGAGCTGGCATGAACTCATGGTTGGGGAGAAAGGAAAGAAGCCTCAGTCACAGTTCATGACTGAGTAGGGCACTGGAGCCAGAGACACCATTCAAAGTGGCTGATGCAATGTCTTCAGAGAATCTTTTCCTACATTGGGGGAATTGGGGTCTGATAGTAGGGGCCCTTTTCAGTAGCTCAATAGGATTCATTTCCAAAACTTCTTGCCAAGAAACCATTGATTGCTAGAAGAAGTTATCACAGGGGAATTAGTAAACAAAAGTGCCTGTTAAGTGTGGAAGTGGTTTTGGCACCAACATTCTGAATAATGAAGGCATTGCATCAGCCTTAGAGACTGAGAGATCATGCTGGAAGGAGATATTGACCACGGTTTGCCCTGTACCTAAGGGAATACACGTTTTGCTTCCCTGCTTCATGAGCCAAAGGCAGGGGCTGGAGTCCAAGGCATGTGTAATTAAGGCTGGTCTAAAGAATACACCATTATCATTACCCTAACATGGCTCATGACCCTAAGAAATTACACCTTAAGTAAACACTGGGCATATGTATGTAAAAGTCTATACATCAGCTAATAAATCATATTGGATTTTTTAAGTTAAAGGCTTAAACTTAAAGCTACTCAAAAAATAAAGGAATTTCTCATATACCCCCTGCTCCACACATGCATAGCCGCCCCTACTACCAACATCCCCTATCTGAGTGCTACTTTGTTACACTAGTGAACCTAGGTTGATACATCATAATCACCCAAAGTCCATAGTTTACCTTGGGCTTCTCTCTTGGTGCTGTACATTCTATGGGTTTGGACAAATGTATAATAACGGGCTGTCAGAAAAGTCATGACACATTTTTGTAACGAAAAACAGAAAAAAGGACGTCATGACTTTTCCGACAACCCAATATACCTATCATTAAAATATCCTGTAGAGTGTTTTCACTGCCCTAAAAATCCTTTGTGCTTCACCTATTCATCTATCAGCCCTCCCATCTTCCTATTGGGTTTTTAAATTATGAAATAGGATGATGGTAAATATATTTTTAATTAGGCCATCTTTTTGAGTTCTTCACTTTTAAGGAATTTCCTTATAGGCTAAAGTACATGCAGATAATCTAGCACTGGAAGGTATCAGGTCCACTTAGGACTCAAGATTCAGGAAGTTCATCTACTTACAGAGCTCTGTAACAAATCAATAAGAGAGTGAAGATGATACAGCTCATTATTGTTTTACAAGCATAGACCCTATTTTACTTGGCTAGGCTTTTGAGCCCAGTCTATTGTCTGGTGAACAAAGAACATTATCATATCACACAATACTTCTTACTCTAAGTCCCTTTATTATGCCTCTCCTACCCTCTACAAAGTCACCTTTAATTAATGTAGGTATGTAGGAGTAGATGGAAATGTTTTTATAAATATGCTTCTCATTAATAGAAGCATAATCGTATACCTCAAATCTAACTTTCTAGATCGCATTTATTATTATTATTATTATTAATAGTTACATATGTACAAAACTATGCAATAGTTATCTTTTTCACCCCTTACAAAGTGACTATCCCCTCCCCCGCCCCTGTCCCCCCACCCCCGATATCAGACATATCTATTACAATTCCATTTTAATAATATTTAATAAATAAGAGAAACTCTGTTTCAAAGAAACTCGTTCCCTTCATAGGACACCCGTCTATTTTAGTGTTCAATAATTTTTACTTCAAATATGACACAGATAAATTGGCTAAGAAATGAACCTCTGGTTTTAGGCCTCACACTGCCTTTTCTGGATTGTATTTGCAAATGAAATTTAAGAACTAGAAAACTTTTTGTCTCCTAATGCATGAAAGGGCAACTTAGGGCACTGGGTAGGAACAGAGAAGTTTGTTGGAAATTCTCTTCCTCTTTTACCAAAGACACTGCTGGTTTTTCTTTCTGTTCTCTATCATCCAGGCTGTCATCCCTTGTATTTCCTTCTTATTCCTTGATATCCTTGGTCCTCCTGAGACACCCAGTACCTCCCAATTTTGTTTGTGTTTCGTTTCTGAGTATGGGCAGGATTAACTCATTCTTCTGTAGGCTAAATGGATAAACCCAAAGTTAAATTTACTACAACATCTGGGATGTTTCTGATTAGTGAAGGAAGGGAAACATTAGGGAATTAGGATGGTAATAGGTTATGTCATTAGGTCTTAAAATATTCCATTGGGAATGCAGAAAGCGATTTTTTTCCCTAGTATTTTATGTAAGGCTGCTTTGAAAAAGGGATGGAATCACTTGACACTGATTTAGGGTGTTCTAACAGGTAAGTGACAGATTACTTCCATCTTTGTAACTCAGAAGGGGTATCATTACAGAATAACCCAACGTATTTTAAAAATATATTTCCATATGTCTTATGATTATATTGTTCTTGCATCCTCTGAGAAAGGAACAGAAAAAAAAAGAATAATGTTTCAAAAACTTTACTGTTAATATGCTAAATAGATAGCATGAAAATAAGATTTGGGATAAAACAATCTTTTGAACTCAACAAATATTTTATGAACACCAGTCATGTGAAAAGCCATCATTGCATTCCATGTCCTAAGGTTTATTGAAGTTTCTTGAGATGATAAGAGTATAGAAGAGCTCACAGGTGCTTTTCGGGTACTGTAGCTGAGCAAGATAAGTCCTCATTATGGGTATTAAAAGTTCGAAGAGATTATGCCTGATCAGAGATTCAAGCGAGGTAGTGACTCTGACTTAGTTTCTGGAGAATGCCACCTTTTCCATCTCCAAGTGACAGCTTTAAATAAAATGTTGTATATCACAGTCTAGAATTATTACTCTTTGCAAATTTCTAAAATTATATCATAAGAATATAATGTGCAGTTAACACACATCTGAGATTTAGTTTGAAAATCTGAATAACTACTTCTCATGGGAAGTTCAGAGGAAATATAATGTGGAGGGTTTTTTTATTATTAAATTTATTGGGGTGACAATGGTTAATAAAATTACATAGATTTCAAATGTACATTTCTATAAACTATATAATGAAGGTGTGTCACATATGTGAGAGGGAGTTTATATCATTCTTTAATTGGGCTATTGAGGGATAAAGAAACTTGGTATAATCTATTAACTTTCCCTCAGAGAAGGGTAAATTTTCTATTAGATAACATGAATGGAGTAATTCTCCCAATGATAGAAGTTTAGTGTAACTGAATCAGGGAGGGTTAGGTATTTTCAGAGACAGCCCTTAAGGAAAGCAATGATTCTCACTGTGGCTGCTGCAGTAAAACTGATTTTTAGAATGAAAAGATCGCCTAGCGCTCTGCAGTTCACCCTTACCTATTCTCCACTTTTCCCCATCTGCTTTTCTTTCAGCTCATCTCTATTACCTCGTAACCCAACACATGGTCTGTTTCTTATTGCTTTGACAAATTTAGGCATTCTAAAGTTGGCTAAACTTGTTTGAAAGTTGAGATAAATACAATACTTATTAGAAGATGTGCTATTTTACTAGTGCATGTTTTTTTTTTTTTTTGTCTTCAGATCATTGTTACCCATTTTTGTAACAAATTCCTTTGAGGACCCAATGATGAAAGGTATTAATTAATGTACCTCTGGAAAACGTGGACTTGTGGTCATGCACTAAGATATGCATTGCTATCAGGAGGAGATGAAAACTGTCAAGGCTTTCCTTGCATTGTTTTAAAGGATAGGACTCATGTAAAAAATGCCTCATCCTTATGATAATCATTTCTATTGGTCAGAGTCCCTAAGTCTTACATGGTCACATGGTGCTACTCAGAGTACAACGTCTGCTACTCAAGTTTGTGGCGATGATTTACTACGTTATTTAAAATTGACCTCAGATTGTGTTTTTTTTCTGGATTTATAAATTGGAAGCATGTTTGTCTGTCTACCATACATAATAGAAGTCTCCAGTAGATTAATGATGTGAATATATTTTGTAATCAGAATAGTACTAAAACAATCAGATAAATATATTTTAAGAGGTAACAGAAAAAGTTCAGTTTAAAAACACTCTAGGCTCCTACATTGTACAAAGCATTGGATTTGGGACTAATGAGAATAAAATCCTGATAATGTATATTTTTCAAAGACTTTTATTCCAGAAAGGAAGCTAAAGGAAGCACACACATAATTGAATTTAAGTATAGTATATAACGTTATAAGAAAAGTTACAAAGGAAGCCTGTAGAGACAGGAGAGAGAATTTTCTTTATCACAAAGTAATCACTGAAGGCTGCCAGAAGAGAGTTGTCCTTGAAGAGTGGCTGTAGGAAAGTAAAATGTTGACAAGCTTATTTAAGACTCATAAGGACCCTATGAAATGGTCATGAAAACATTTATTTGTAAAGATATAGGTACCCCAGTGTTCATTGTAGCACTATTCATGGTGGTCAAAACATGGAAACAACCGAAGTGTCCGTTGATAGATGATTGTATAAAGAAGATTGGTACATATATACAATGGAATATTACCCAGCCGTAAGAAAAGATGAAATACTGACATTTGTGACAACATGGATGGATATTGAAATTATCATGCTAAGTGTAATAAGTCAGATGGAAAAACTTGAGAACCATATGATTTCACCCATATGTGAGATGTACAACTGAAAGAAAATAATAAACGAGACAAATAAAATCTCACAGACACAGACAACAGTTAAGTTGTTACCAGAGGGTAAGAGGGAAGGGGTGGTAGAAGAGGGTAAAGGGGGTCAAATATATGGTGATGGAAGGAAATTTGACTTTGGGTGGTGAACACACAATTCAATATATAGATGATGTACTGTAGAATTGTACACTTGAAACCTATATAATTTTATTAACCAATGTCACCTGAATAAATTTAATAAAAGATTCAAACAGGCAAGATTAAAAAAAACAGTTGAGATGAATTATTAAGAAACCACAGCTGAAATGTCTATGATGAAGACTACTTATTTTTCATAAAATGTTTCATAAAATCACATATCACACCATGAATGAATTCCTTTATTTTTTGCAGATCAACTGTTTCACACTCATCCCTTCTCCTCATTCATGAAATCATGCAGCTGAATAATAATGTGACTGAGTTCATTCTGCTTGGGTTGACCCAGGATCCTGTTAGGAAGAAAATAGTGTTTGTCACTTTCTTACTTTTCTATTTGGGGACATTGTTGGGTAACTTTCTGATTATTACTACTATCAAGACCAGCCGGACACTTGGGAGTCCAATGTATTTCTTCCTTTTCCATTTATCCTTATCTGATACCTGCTTCTCCACTTCCATAGCCCCGAGAATGATTGTGGACGCGCTTTTCAAGAATACCACTATCCCTTTCAGTGAGTGCATAGTCCAGGTTTTTTCATTCCATTTCTTTGGTTGCCTGGAGATCTTCATCCTGATCCTCATGGCCCTTGACCGCTATGTGGCCATCTGTAAGCCCCTTCACTACATGGCCATCATGAGTCGACGGGTCTGTAGTTTGTTGGTGGCTCTGGCCTGGGTAGGGTCCTGTGTGCATTCTTTAGCTCAGATTTTCCTGGCCTTAAGTTTACCTTTCTGTGGTCCCAATGTAATCGATCACTATTTCTGTGACTTGCAGCCCTTGTTGCAACTTGCTTGTGCAGATACCTACGTGATCAATCTACTCTTGGTGTCCAACAGTGGGGCCATTTGTACAGTCAGTTTTGTCATGCTGATGGTCTCCTATATTATTATCTTGCATTCTCTGAGAAACCACAGTGCTGAAGGGAGGAGAAAAGCCCTCTCCACATGCATCTCCCACATCATCGTGGTCATTTTGTTCTTTGGTCCTTGCATATTTATATACACACGCCCTGCAACTACTTTCCCCATGGATAAGATGATAGCTGTGTTTTATACCCTTGGAACCCCTTTGCTTAACCCTTTGATTTATACGCTGAGGAATGCAGAAGTGAAAAATGCTATGAAGAAGCTATGGAACAAGAATTTGATCTCAGATGACAAACAATGAATGGAAATTTCCAATTTTTCTTCATAGTTTGGATCGATCTAGAAGAAGTCCATAGAGAATATTATCTTCTTATTGTGGAGGTAATATAATCCTAATTTGGGCATGAGAATTAGTTCCTTAAGGAAAATAGGCAGTGTGAGAACATACACTAGGTAGTGTCAAGTCAATTTTAACTAGAAGATACAGGTAGGTGCAAACAACCAAATAAAACACACCGCTGTGTCTCTGCCTCTCTTGCCTGTCTAGTATCATTGTGCTTTTTTTTTAAATTTATATATATTTTTAATTAGCTTCAGGTGTATAACAAAGTGCAATAGTTATACTTTTTACCCCTCAAAGTGACAACCTCCCTCCCCCAATTCTCTCCTCCCACTCCTCCCTCCCCGTATCATACTATCTATTACAATTCGTTTGACTCCCTTCCACCATATAATCCACATCCTGTGACTGTCTATATATTCAATTACAGTTGGCATACAATATTATACAACATCAGCTCCAGGTGTACGGTGCAGTGATCAAGCCTCTACTCCATCCATGAAGTGGTCTCCCTAACAAAACATGTGACCATCTGACACCCCACAAAATTTTAACAACATTATATTACCCAAACTGTCTTTCATATCCCTGTGACAATACTGTAGTTACCTATTTATGCTGTCTAATCCTTTCCCCTTCTCCCTCATCCCCACCCCCCTCCCAACTAGCAACCCTGTTTTTCCTCTGTATCTATAAGACTGTTTCTGTTTCTTACGCTCATTAATTCAGTTTTTCAAATTCCACATATAAGTGAGATCATGTGGTATTTGTCTTTCTCCGACTGACTTATTTCACTCAACATAATGGTCTCTAGGTCCATCCATACTGTTGCAAATGGTACAATTTCATTCTTTATAGCAGAGTAATACTCCATTGTATAAATGTACCACAGTTTCTTAAGCCAGTCATCTACGGATGGGCTTTTGATCTGCTGTTTTCACTGCTCCTCTTCATGTTGCCCTCTGATGTTCTCTGTTTATAGTTACACTTTTATATGCTTATATCCACAGCCTGGCAGTTTTTCCTTCCTAATGGTTTATTTATTAGACACTGTGTTTTCATCACATCTGATCATGGACCTTCAAGTTGGTTGTTCTTCCTGAATTAGCAGAAAGCACCAAATTCAGTAATAATAGGATCTCCATATTTCAATGATCAATATACATAATCTAGGTAATCTCCCTTCTATTTCTTGGGGTTATACTTTGAATAATTCTCATGTTTACCTAGTGCTTCTAGAATAGTAACAGAACACAGTGAGAAAAGTCACCCTTTTGAGGGAGTCTTTTTTATCCTAGGAAGGTTTTTGACTATTGTGGTTGTACTCATTATTCTTTTTGTAAAAATTTGTTTTTTCTTCTAAAATGATTCCTTCAAATTTTGGGAAAGTATGATGTTTTCTCTTGAGTCATACCAATTCAAATAGCTTATTTATAACATTGAGTTATTATGATTATGGCATAGAAGGCCCAAATTAAGGTTGATACGTTTATGTGGGCTAGAAATAAAAGTAGGTGATGGGAGGGAATTTAAAAATAATAATTAATTCAAGAAAAATATTATAAACCAGAGGGTTTTTAGGCTTTGAAACAGAGTTACATGACAGGAATGAATTATTTTAGTGAGTTTTGATATAATCCAGAAAAGAGAGTAACTTGAGAGAGACTGAGATGTTTGGATGAATTATATATGAATGCAATAGAGAGGGATACTGCCTTTTGTCACCATCAGTCCATCAGTCAATACTGTAGTCTGTAATTACATTTTCACTAAGAATCTTTCTGATTTCCATTTGTTTTCTTATTTGTATCCAAAGTCTCTCTCTCTCTATATATATATATACTTTTTAATTGGGCACTTGTATTTCTATTTATAAACTACTAAATTATATTAAGATGACTAGATTTAATTAAATTTATTTTACCAGGACCTTTAGAATTTCTTTAGCTTGAAAAAAGGTCATCCATTTCTCTGTGTAGGAATGGAAACCTGTGACTGTGAATTCCACACTGAACTCTAGTGACACATATACATCACTCTTTTTTTTCAGATTCTATAAATTTCAAGGTTAATCCACATCAAACAGTTTATCACTGATCACGAATGGTACAGTTTGATTCTGCTCTTGCAAGGTTTGCACAGTAGTAGATTCCAATGGGCAAAGTTATAGTTGAAATTTTCCTCTATTTCAAGACAAGAAAATATGAAAAGCGGTGCCTATTGGATCCCAGATAGAGTGTAGCCTCCCCAGATACACTCTATCTAATATGGACATGTTTTCATGTAGAGATCCCATGGCTACTGTCACCATATCTCTTTCAGACAGAGATTATGATCTTATTCCGGTCCAGAATTTTATAATAAAGATGGTAGAACGGCAAAGATAACTGAAGGTGCAACCTCACCAGGATTTTGTTGTTGAAGTCAATGCTTTGATAGGAAAAGAGTAGGGCTCTGAGATCTAACATAGACACATTTGTGTGGGCAAGGGTGAGAGCCACGAAGTCACATTTGACATCCTCATGGTTGTCAAAAGTAAATTCCTCTACCTTCAAAAAGAGGAAAGAACAGGCTTCCCTAGGCTAGACACTGTGCCATCACCTCTTTTGAAAAAGTTGTCATGCAGTGATATTGGTTCTCCTCCTGAGCTTCCTCCTAAACTTATTGCTTTCAAACACATAACCAGGGGCAAGTGGCAGGAAAGTTCAATCTTGTTTTAGAAGAAATGATACACAAAAAGGAATCGCAGGACTTGCCTACTATAAGAAGTATGAACCAGGGGAGTTCTTTACCATGAAAATGGATCTTGAAGGTGTGGCAAAATATGTCTGGAGTTGAGGTCTATCCCGATGGGGCTTTTTCTGTAGACTCAAATCACTGGAAATTCCTCATTGAGAAACTCTGTGGTTTGCTTTACTCACAGAACTGTTTGTTAAATCTGTGAGTGGATTATAAGGTACAGCTACTAAAAGTATACGAGACCAAAGAATCAATTTCTTTTTAAATCTTAGGTATTGGCACTGTGTTAAAAAATCTGTACTATTCTTGGTTTTGATAGCTTAGGAGTGAATATGATGTTGAATTTAATTCATATGTAAAGGGTCCTAATATAAATTACATGAAGAAATTAGATTCCAAATTTTCTAGTTGGGGATGTTTTAAAGTATGTAATCAGTATGTCCATATTCCAGTGGAGATGAAAAAAAAGACCAACTAAAAGAATTGTGAGCTGACTGACATGATAACTGTCATATCATAGCAACATGACATGTGTAAGTTCTATTTATTTATTTTAATTTTTGTGTTTTTTTTTAGCATACATCTTTAGAAATATGTTACTTTAGAAACATTTATTACAGGTGTTGTTAGGTACTTCTTTACATGCATTACTGAATGGTATAACTTCCATTCACTGATCAGACAGGTTAATAATGCCATGTAGAAGGCCACTGAAAAACTCATGGCCTATACAATAAACATTTAATTCTTGTGCATGTGGTTTTGGGTAAATTGGGGTTCAGCTGATCTATTATAGGTTGGGCTTGACTGGGCTTAATTTCAGACCTCATGGTAGGTTCAGATGTATATCACATAGCTCTTATTTTTCTCATGGATAAAATATTAATAGAAGTGTTATCTTAGTCTTTGCTGAAACTGAATTTTTACATCCTATACATGTGATGTTGCACTGTACCATTGACTGTTATGAAAATTCAGTGTTATATGTCTCTCTCTACATTGTGGTACACTTAATGTGTGGATTTTTTTACACTAAAAATGTAGAATAAAGACTATTTTGAAAAATTGAATGAAATGGTGAGGTTGCATTATACCTCAAACAAACAAAACAAAACACAGCTTGTCACCATGCAGATACTGGATATATCAGAACACTGTCAAAATGAGGCATTCCCACTTAGATACTATAAAAGTGGTAAAACTATGAAGACTTGGAAATGTGATAAATGTTTTAATTTCCTGAATACATTTAAATGAGAAAAAGGATGACCTATGCAGGCATGTGAAAGCTATCTTTACATATTCAATTGAGCAGTGCATGGAAATATGTTTAACACACTTTATGCTACACCAGACGACGGAAGTACAACCACTGGTTAGAAAATAAGGAAAACATATGTTTAGTTTTTCCACTATGAAGTATACTGATTTATTCACCTGGAAAATGAGAATGGTTGCCTTTTATTTTCATCAGCGAAGGCTCTAAGCAAAGTCACATCTTCCATCTAGTAGCAACAAGGTTTTAAACCTACAAAGCAGGCAGCCAGTGTTGTGATCGTGCATCTATGAATTAAAATGATGTTGTTGACTGGACTCACCTGCACTGAAACTGGGGAGGGTCTCAAGTCTCATGATTCTTGGTCATCTTTTTCCAAAGAATAAGTGGTTCTCTGAGCTCCTCTGACTAGGATTGACTCTGAGGAACTTTTGTGAATAAGTTTATAAAGTCAGTGATGGAAACTTGAATACTATTTCATATAGTCTACCTCTTGGTCTTTGAGAGTAACGAACCTGTCAGCTTTTACCTTCTAAGGGACTTCAGACATTTAGTATCACTAAAATCCCTGGATAGTCAAGACTTTAGTGCAAAGACATAGAGGAAAGAGTATTGTGGAGAAAAAATTATCAAATGGATAACATTTATTTGTTTTCCAGTTTTCTAAATTCAGGTCAAGTTTGGCCCCTTTGTGTTGGTTAGCAGAACAAATGGGGGTGTGTATCCAAATGGAGGGCTTTGGGATTTTATTGACTCATAGGCTTCTTGTGCTCTAAGAACATCAAGGATTATTGAGTCCCAGTGTTTCCAAATCTAAATTCCCAGATGTGCCATTGACTGTATAAAATTTACCAGAGGACCTTGCTAAAAATACAGATTTTGTATACCCCTTTTCCCTGGTTAGCTCGATTGGAAACTCTTAGAATACATACTATTATATATTAAAAATCTCTCAAGATGATTCAATGACCAGCCAAGTTTGAGAAGCACTGATGTTATTATTTTAAAATTATGCAAATGGAGCCCCATGGATACCCAGTGAGAATAGGTCCAAGCTGGGCCAATAAACATATTTATATGGTTCCAGGGCTAGGGTTTCTTAATTATAACATCTAATCCAGGTGTCTTGCTGTCTTTTGATCTTTTCTATCTTTAGTTTTATGACTGCATCAACATCAGAGATAAAATTTTAAAGCACTATGTATAGTTCTTAACATAAAGTTCACACACACACACACACACACACACACACACACACACACACCACAACCAGAAGCACATACCCGGGTATAGGTAGTAATTTGAAAATGAGATTTGTGGAAAAAATGGAACAATTGCAATGACGTGTTCATTTGCTATAGAAAAAATAAAACTCAGATTGCATGAAATGAAGGAGAAATATATCACTAGTGCAGGCCTCAGTTCACATATGAAAGGCACATTTGTTTGTTCAGAATGAGTCTTTCTGGAATCCACAGCTGGAAATTGGGTTAGGTTAGTTAAGGAAGCAGTGAGAAATGGCTCCCTGTATTTAGCAGAGCTGCTTTGTTCAAACATTGGAGAAAACACAGTTCCCAACCATGCATTTCAGCAAATTGTATTTACATTGTTGATTGAGTCACAGTCACCAATTCATCATAGGTGGCTTTATTTTCATTCAGTATCATTAGTTTTTCCTATGAATTGCTTTACATTAATAGGGATTGCAGGCTATAAACTATAAGTAAAGATTAGCGTTAGTTAGCAGAAGCATATGAGTGGGATGCTACAATTAAAAGGGGAATCTTAGAGGTATTTTTTTTTTCAGTTTCCTTATTGTTTGGGTAAAGAAAATGAATCCTAGAGAAAGGAAAAACTTTTTTCCGAAGAATAGAGGATGAGAACAAGTCTTTTGTTTTTTAGGCCTGTGTTTTGTCTCTTTCACATTCTGTACACACTTCCCCTTCTATTCTAACTTCACTGGGTTTAATTTTCACTCTGTTTTGGAGGGCTTTTATCAAAATACTTTAGCTCTTATCTCTGTTATTTTTCATGTATCCTTTTGTCCATACACATAAGTACGTAATACATACCAATCACAGTTTTAAACACTGGAATACAGCCTTCAGCACTTCACAGTACTCTCATTCTTTGAAGAAAATGGCAAAAAGGCAAAAATGAGGAGGAGAAAATAATGGTGCTGGGCATTACCATGCTGAGCTTCTGAGTTTAATAAGATTTTTCTGCCCTAGATATTTGAGAAAACTATCTCATCCTGAAATATTAGAACAAATCTAATAATAATGATGATGATAAATAGTACCTTGCTTCTGTAGAAAGTGTTATTCTCCCATTTGTTTGTCCCATGAAACCCTGTGAGGTTGTTATTATTGTCTTCATTGTACAGATGAGAAAATTTAAGATTATACAGTTGTTATTTCCAACTATTTATCATTAGCTTCTCCGAGAAAACCTTTTTGACCCACAGTTTCTTCATTGCAGCCTTTACTTCTGCATTTCTCATTGTATAAATCAGGGGATTTAACATGGGGGTGATAATGGTGTAAAATATAGCCACCATCTTATCTTCTGAAAAGGTAGTGTCAGGGCGCATATACATGAAAGTACAGGGACCAAAAAAGATGATGACCACAGCGATATGGGAGCCACAGGTGGAGAGAGCTTTGCGCCTACCCTCTGGTGACTGCTTTCTTAGGGACACTAGGATGACAGTATAGGAGATTAGCAAGATAACAAAGCTCCCCAGAGCGATGGTACCACTGTTGGCTGTCACCACAACACCAACAATGCGTGTATCTGTGCAGGCAAGTTTCAGCACCGGGTGGACATCACAGAAGTAATGGTCAATCTCATTTGGTCCACAAAAGGGTAGCTGGACTACCAGAGCTACCTGGATAATGGAGTGTAAAAACCCTCCCACCCAGGTCCCCAGCAGCATTTTATTGCATTTGTCTCGGTCCATGATGGTCATATAGTGTAGAGGTCTACAGATGGCCACATAACGATCATAGGCCATTACAGTAAGGATGAAGATCTCAGTGCAGCCAAAGAAATGGACCCCAAAGAGTTGCAACATGCACCCCTCATAGGAGATGGTTTTGCTCTTGGCTAACAGGTCAACAATCATCTTGGGAGCTGTGACTGAAGAGTAACAAATGTCCACAAAAGACAAGTAGTTGAGAAAGAAATACATAGGAGACTTGAAAAGGTTGCCTGTGTAAATGGTGAGAAGCATGATGAGAAGGTTTCCCAGAAGAATCACTGTGTAGAAGCAAGAGAACACCACGAAACACACTTCTTCAACCTCTAGGTTCTGAGAAAGACCCCAGAAAACAAATTCTGTTACATTGTTTATGTTTTCCATGGCATTTGTCTAGCAGGCCAAGTTCTCCAGACACAATTAAGTTATCTGAAAGGAAAACATAACAAAGACCAATACTGATTTGTAACTCAAAACAAATGGATAATCACAGTAGTTGAAAATAGAAAGATCAAGTACTTACTGTTGGTTGGCATGCACTCTTAAAGAAATTTAAGTGTGCATATTCTGATCATCTTACTTCAATATGATGGTTCATTCATTCACTTCTGATAAAGTGACAAAGTCCAGAGAGAGAAAGCCTAATCCTCTCAGTCACACATCTGATCAAGAGTCTTACCTCCCTCACTTTTTATTAAGGTTTATTTATTAAGGTTTTCCCATCTGTTTCTAAAAATCTACTTAGTTCTGATTCTGTATGAGGTACTCAACATAATTTTGAAACAACTTCTGTGTTTGGGGATATTGTAACATTGATATAATACATCTGGAAAAGTTTGTTCTTATTTTTGACACAGAAACAAAAACATCTACTGACATTTTCCCTTCTGAATATTGTTATGTGTGTTCAAGTTGTTGGGACAGGGTGAACTCTGCAGGCTCTTCTTATGAAACTCTGATCTTTGTGTACATGAGTTTATGGCCCTCTAGTTGACAGCAAGCTCTTATAGTCAAGAGGTGGTGTGTTGTGGTAGAAAGAGGACCAAGATTATACAAACCAGATTCTGAGATAATGGTGCAGCAACTCCAGATGTAGCATTTAGCTTCATCGCGCTTCTGTTTTCCTATTTGTGAAATAAGAAGGTTTTAATTTCACTATCATCTATTATATCATTTTAACAATTATTCTACCATGAAATTAAATCGATTCCGTTGGCCTGGAATAGCCTTAAAACCTTGATAAGAAGGCAGAGAGAAGATAAAGCCATAAAAGAAACCTCCCAAGACACATTAAGACCTGATTGATTTGAAAAGAGGGGAAGTGAAGCCTCTGGTAATTTCTCCATCTTCAAACTCAGTGTTTGAAGATTCCCCAGGAAATACTTTGTATTCTAAACATTTGTCTGACAACTGAAAAAAACAGGCAAAGAAAAAAAGGAAGGAATCTGCCCTTTGCCTCCCCATTCTTTCATACAGCCTTTTAATCTTTCAAGTTTTATGCTAGTTTATATTAGGTCTCCCTCTTAGGATGAATTAAATATTTCTGGAAGGAGTCATCACCGAAAGATCCTTTAAGTGGGTCAAAGGAGTGGACAATATTCAATTTAAATGGGTGACTCTTCAGTGGTGAAATATCAGGCACTCTAGACAGGTCACTATATGTGGAAAGGGGTCTGTGAAGTAGTTTTGATTGAAAGGGCTTGCAAGTTATTCATCAAACCAAGTCACAGATGTAAATGATCCTTTCAGTTAAGTTTGAATAGGATTACACCGTGTCTAGGTATTAATTAGGAATTTTGTCCACCTGAGGCCACATTCCCTGAAAATCTGTCAAGTTCAGTTGCAGCAATATTGTGCCTGGCATGTCCAGCTTTTGGGAAACTATGGGGCTGTGTTTCCTCAGGCCTGTATATTACAGTTGACAGAGAAGTCATTATAGAAGTGCCTTCTTTTATACAGTACAAAGTATTAATAATAATGATAATAATAGTAATTGCAATAATAACAATTCAAATACAGACTCAAGCACATCCCCCTGCTTTTACATGCTCATTCTCCTTTGGTTTTTCCTTCTGAATTAAAACAAAACAAAAATAACAAACAACAAAACAAACAAAAAACTGTTTTCCAGAGAGAACACTTTAATTTAAGAGAGCTCAAATCATAGTAGTTTTTGACAACTGTGAACTGTGTTGCTTGGTTTTCATCTAGAAGGAACTGGGCGTTTAAACCCAAGCCTGGGAATTGTGCCTCCGTTGTCCATACCATAAGGTTCTAGAAGAATTTTTCTTTTTCCTTGAATCAAGACCCATATCAAAGAATTCCTTCCTCCACTTTCTGAGCATTTCAAACATGATAATGTCTCAAGTTCCTTTGAAATTATAGCTGCTTTTTATTCACAATCGTGCTACCCCATCTCAGACATGTCTAGATATATTCTATTATCTTATCTTAATAATTTTATTCTCCCCTTTTGAGAACAGGGTCTTACAATTATATTACAGGTTTTCAAAATACAGCGTTTTGATCGAATTTCCCTTTTCACAAACCTTTTCTATTAGTTTTAGAAGAAAAAAAAATCTCACCATTATTGTCCAGAGATTGAGTTTTGCTTTTTATTCCTATCTCTCCTGACATATTTTGAATGCAGCTGTCCAAAATAAAGCAAGAATGATACTTTAGGATTTGCTTCGTGAATAATTACTACCAAAGAATCCCTTATCCTAAAAATTCAAAGGCAGATACTAATCAAGTCTTTGTTATTCACATTCTGTTTCTTACCTACTGAAACTCGCCATTTCACGGTATCTTTGGCAACAAATGGTCTTTTCTCTATTTCTTATAATGTCTCTTTAAAGAGAATGATGCAAAGTATTAATGACCTTGGGGAGAGCCTTTCCACTAGTCTCCCTCCTTAAGCAGAACTACATCAGAGAACTAATAATGAGTTTTAATTTCCAGATGCCCTTTAAATTTGTTAAGAAATATTTAAAATTTTTCTTCACTTACTAAACTGAAAACTCAATCAATTCTTTCATTTAGGACCATAATACTAATCCAAAGCATTTCAGTACATAGAATTGTTTTATGATTGCTATTTTGTTCACTGAATTAATGTTTTTAAATAAACATAAAATTATAAGGTATTTAATGTAACATATTTAAATATCTCTTTTTGGGTTTTTATTAACTTTTAATTGTTCTGTTTTGGAAGTTCTGTTTTATTGGAAAATAGTGGATTCAGTAATGCTATTGGAGTTCACTGCTTTTCTTTAATTGACTCTGCTGATTTCTGGAGAAATAGGTGGAAAGTTCACTTCCAGCCTATACCTGGGGTGAATAGTAGTGTAGGCTTTTATTCTTTTACTTTCTGATTGTTAACAATTAAGGTTGACTCTTGAACACCAATATTCTTTCTTATTCATGTCCTATTCCTACTGTGTCCTTTCCTTTATTCTTGCTTTTTTTTCCTTTTTCCTTCCTACCTTCATATCACCTCCTTCTTCCTTTTCCATACAAGTCCAAATGACATACTCTTACTTGTTGATACACTTAGAGAGAACTTATGAGCTGCCTACAACATGGTAGTAAACCTGATTTCTTGATCTCACTTGACCTTTTAAGAGAGACTATCTATTCCTTTTGCAAACAATCTGTAAATAGCTAAGAAGGGGGGAAATGTATCCATCGACTCCCCTATCCCACTGGCCAAAGTTCACCCCTCAGTGGGCCATTTTCTCTGCAGTTT
Source organism: Aselliscus stoliczkanus (assembly GCA_033961575.1). Classification (NCBI taxonomy): domain Eukaryota; kingdom Metazoa; phylum Chordata; class Mammalia; order Chiroptera; family Hipposideridae; genus Aselliscus; species Aselliscus stoliczkanus. The sequence goes on from CM066736.1 coordinate 124,595,859, forward strand.
CTGGCCATGTCACTGGATCCTTCTTGCAGTTACAGGAGAAGACAGAGTCCAAATTAGTATCAGGGAATTCATAGCAGGAGGCCATCTTGAAGGGAAAGCCATTGGGCATATCTAGGTTACAATCATGTCACACAGTATCTGCCACCTCAGCAACAATAGAGAATCTCTAGGGGAAGGATTCCAGAAGTGCCCACATGGGTGCGAGCCAAGGTGCTATCAAGTCAGAACCATGAGTGACCTAAAGATGGGGAATAGTTCCCGTCTCTTCATCTATGTTCTCTTGATACCATGGTGAAGTAGTGCAGGCCATTCCTAGGGCATGTCTGGCTATAAGCAAGGCAAGTATAGGAACCTGGGTGACGTGTAAATGAAGTCCAGTCTAGTTTACCCTTATACTACTTATATCTATTTGTGTTTTCTTTTTTTTTAATTAAATATATTGGGGTGGCATTGGTTAATAAAATTATATAGGTTTCAAGTGTATAATTTTGTAATACATCGTCTATATATTTGACCACCCAAAATCAAATCTCCTTTCATCACCATAAATTTGACCACTTTTGCCCTCTTCTATCATCTCCTCCCCCTTTTCTCTCTGGTAACCACTAAACTGTTGTGTGTGTCTATGATTTTTTGTTTGTTTGTTTGTCTTTTTCATTTGTTGCTTTCAGTTTTAATTCCACATATGAGTGAAATCATAGGGTTCTCAACTTTTTCTGTCTGACTTACTTCATTTAGCATAATAATCTCAAGATTATATTTTCTAATGATATGGGGTCTTATTGGAGAAGGAAATACATTACCTTCTTCCATGAAAGGAGAGATCAGACATACAAGTCAACTTCAAGGCAATGGCCATTTCTATTTTCCGGAGAAGTTTTAGGGTATGTTAGAAAAGCAAGCTATGTGTCCTACTGCTGCAGCTGTTCTCAGGGTGATAACTAATACTCATCAGCTTATTCCTTCAACCATCTGGGCTTGATCTCCCTCAGTTCCTCTCAGTTGCATAACTGCTTAGGTGACACTCACCTTCACCTAAAACGGATTTGACTCTCCCTTGCTTTGCCCCCGTCAGTGGATCCTACTGAAAACTAGCAGTTTCTACCATCACATAATAAATGATTTGGAGTAGTACCCTCACATACAGTATATGTTATCTCCCATCAAGTGCTGTGTCTCTTTCCTAGTGGTAAGAGATGTGAATAGAAAACTTTTTGTTGTTGTTGTTCAGGAAGACTCTGCATCCCCTAGACCACAGGATTCCTAAGAGCTCCACCCATGTGACAGTCTCCTGAAATTTCACAGAGTTTATCTTCCACTGTCTGCCATGTGTGAACTATGTATGAGTTACCTATTACTGTGTACTGACAAACAGCACCAAGCCAAAAATTAGTAGCTTACAACCACAAAATTTAATTAAAAAATCAGTAGTTTAGAATCAAAAAACCAAAAGTATGGGACTGAGATAAAAATAGATGCATAACTCAATGGACTAGAACGAAGGTCCCAGAAATAAATCCTGAAACATATGGTCAATGAATAGTTGATAAAGGATTCAGGACCACTCAACGGGGAAAAAAATAGATGCATAAATGATGTAGGGAAACTGGATAAGCTCATGTAGAAGAATAAAATGGACCCTTATTTTACATTACTCATAAAAATTAACTCAAAATATATTTAGGACTTAAATGTAAGTCCTGAAACCATAAAATTTCTAGAAGTGAACATAGGGAAAATCTCCTTGGCATCAGTGTTAGTAATAAGTGTTTGGACATGATATCAAAGACACAAGCAACAAAGCAAAAATCAACAAGTAGGATTATATCAAACTAAAAAGTTTTGGCACAGCAAAAGATGTAATTAACAAAATGAAAAGTCAGCTTATCAAATGAGAGGAAATATCTGCAAACTATCTATCTGATAAAGGGTTAATATCCAAAATATATAAAGAACTTTTATGATTCAGTACCAAAAAGCAAATAACCTGATTAAAAATAGGCAAAGGTACTAAATAGACATTTTCTTAAAGATGTACAAATGACCAACAGGCCTGTTAGAATGACTTTCATCAGAAAGACAGGACAGGAGGTAAGTTGGAGGCTGAAAGTACAAGATCAAAGTGCCAGCAAGGTTGGTTTCTAGTGAGACCTTTCTCTTCGGCTTATAGGTGGCCACTTTATCTCTGTGTACTCACGTGGTCTTACCTGTGGGAGGAGGGAGGGGAGAGAGAGACATGGATTGTTGGTGTTTCTTCCTCTTCTCATAAGGATGGCAATCTTATTAGATTAGGACCCCACCCTTATGACCTCCTTTAATCTTAATTGCCACCTTAAAGGCCCTATTTCCAAATATAATCACAGCAGGTGTTAGGGCTTCAACGTATTTAAATTTTTTTTTTTTTAAATTGGGGAATTGGGGGAGGGGAACACACAAGTTGCTGTCCTTTTGTTCTTCAGTCTTGTTGCGGAGGACTGTTGCTTCACTGGCCCATGTTGGTATCATCATTGCACTTGGTCGCCGGCCTCTGGATGGCCACTCACCGCAGCTATTGGCAGCTCACGCTGGCTGCCGGCCACTCACTGTAGCCTATGGCAGCCCACTGCAGCAGGGGCTGCAGCCTACATCGTCGCTGGGGCTTGTGTAGCCCAGCTCCAGGTGGAGCTGTTGTTCACCATCTTAGCTGTAGAGGGCAGTGTCACTGGCCTTCATATGTGGGACCCGAACAGGGGCTGCTGGCATCCCAAGCCAGCTTTTAACCAATGTGCCACTCAGCCAGCATGAGGGCTTCAACATATTAATTTGAGGGGGTAGGCAGGACACAATTCAGTCTATAACAGTAGTGAATATAAAAAAAAAAAGAACAGAACTTCAGTCTTTTCAATTCTGTGATTCATTGGGACTATGTAGCACTTTTACTTGTGTTTAAAAGTTAAAACAGAGAAACAGTGCAAATTCCAAGGCGTAATATTTTTATTTGGTAAATGCAAATTTTAGTTCATGACTGCAATATTTTACTTCTTTGGAATAATATCGTTAGCATAAAAGACTTATAAATTATTACTCATGTAATTATGATTTCCTTGTTATTAAGCTGAAATGTATTGTTCATTACTGCAACAGAAAAATATGTAGATATGTTTTCAACTTTTAAAACATATATGTTAATTAAAAAGTTTTAATCCATTAAAAAAGGGATAAGAAGTGTCAGTGAGGATGTGAAAAAAAGGGAACCCTGTGCACTGTTGGTGGGGATGAATATTGGTGCAGCCACTATGGGAAACAGTGTGGAGATTCCTCAAGAAATTAAAAATCAAACTACCATATGATCCAGTAACCCCGCTTCTGGGTATATATCCAAAAGAAATAAAAACAGGATCCCAAGGAATTTCTGTAGTTCCAGGCTAATTGAAGCATTTGTCAAAATAGCCAAGATATAAAAACAACCTAAGTCTTTGTCGAGAGATGACTAGATAAAGAAAAACAAAATATAATAAATATTATTCAGCCATGAAAAAGAAGGAAATCCTGCCATTTGTGACAACAGTGATAGAGAGTAAAGTGGTGAATGAAATAAGTCAGAGAAAAACATATATTGCATGATATCACTTATACAACCTCGTATATAGAATCTAAAATTGCTGAACTCATAAAAACAGAGTAGAATGGTGGTTACCACTGGCTGGGAGTTGAGGGAAGTGGAGGAGATTCTAGTCAAAGCATATAAACTTCCATCTATAAGGCACATAAGCTCTGGGGATCTAATATACAGCATGGTGATTATACTGTATTAATATATTTGAAATACTGTTAATAATACTGTATTATATACTTGAAAGTTGCTAAGAGAGTAGATTTTAAATGTTCTCATCACAAAAAGGAAATGGTAACTGTAACATGATGGAGGTGTTAGCTAACGTTGTGGTGGTAAACATTTTGAAATATATAACTATCAAATCAACAGGTTATACACCTTCAACTTACACAATATTATATGTTAATTATATCCCAATAAAGCTGGAAAAAATAGCACCTCACACCTGTCAGGGTAGCTATTATTAAAAAGACTCAAGATAACAAGTGTTGGTGAGGATGTGGAGTGAAAGAAACCCTGTACACTCCTGGTGGGAACATAAATTAGTCCAGTCACTACGCAAAAGAGTATGGCGTTTCCTCAGCAAATTAAAAACGGAACTACCATATGATCCATCAATCCTAATGCTGAGTATTTATCCAAAGGATCTAAAATGATGTTTCTAAGTGATATCTGCACTTCTTTATTCATTGCAGTATTATTCACAATTGCTAATGTTATGGATACATATTTGAGGTATGGATACAACTTCATTGTCCTTGACTAATGAATGGGCATAGAAAAAGTGACACACACACTATGGAATATTATTCAAATATTATTCAAATTTGACAAAGAAGAAAAATCCTGCCATTTGTAACAACGTGAATGGAGCTGAAGGACATTAGGTAAAGTGAAATAAGCAAGACAGAAAGAGAAATACTGCATGATCTCACTTATATGTGGAAATTATATAGTCCAATTCACAGAAACAGAGTCGAATGGTAGTTACCAGAGGCTAAGAGTTGTGGGAGTGGAGATAGGTTGGTTAAAGGGTACAGGATTTCAGTTATGTGGAATAAATATATTCTAGAGATCTAATATATAGCATGGTGACTGTAGTTAACAATTACATATTGTATATTTGAAATTGCAGAGGATAAAACTTAAATCTTCTCAACACACACACACAATGGCAACTATGTAGAGAAAATGGATATGTTAAGTGTATTTGTGATGATTTTTTGGGGGTCTAGCATGGGCTCCCAGACACTTCTGCAAAATGTTGAAAAGGACTATCTCAGTAGTTAAGTGTATTGGTTTGAGAATCAGAAAGACTAAGTTAGAATCTTGCCTTTCTTACTTACAACACCTTGAGCTGGTATACATTTCCTGGCACCTTATGTCCTTGTATTCTCTAATATTGCAAATAATAATGTCCACCTCACAGGTTGTTATGCGAATTGATTGAGGAAACACCTAGGAACATATCCATCACACTGCTGTGGACACACAAAGGACTTCCATTTATTTTTATTTTATTTTTTAAAATTTTATTTTATTATTATTAGTTACAGATGTACAAAACAATGCAATAGTTATTTTTTTTCCACCCCTTACAAAGTGACTCCCCCCTCGCCCCTCCCCTTCCCTCCCCACCACAGATATCATACATAGCTATTACAATTCCACTGACTCCATCCCCACACTATACTCTACATCCCATGACTATATATGTGTTAAATTATAGTTGACATATAATATCGTTCAGCGGCAGCTTCAGATGTACAGTGCAGTGGTAAGGCCACTATACCATCTATGAAGTGATCTCCCTAAAAGGACATGCATCCGTCTGTTCCCCTAAAAAAATATATTTACAACCTTATTGATTATATTCTCTAACCTATCTCTTTTGTCTCTGTAGTAGTATTGTAGTTATCAGTTTGTGTTGCCCCGTCCCTTCCCCTTCTCCCTCATGCCCACCCCTGTCCCATCTAGCCCTCATCAGTTTTTCCTTTGTGTCTCTAAGACTATTTCTGTTTATTTTGCTCATTTATTCAGTTCTTTAGATTCCACATATAAGTGAGATCATATGGTATTTGTCTTTCTCTGACTTATTTCACTTAACATAATGTTCTCTAGGATCGTTGCAAATGGTACGATTTCTTTCTTCTTTATAGTTGCGTAATATTCCATTGTGTAAATGTACCACAGTTTCTTAATCCAGTAGTCTAACGATGGGCATTTTGATTGTTTCCAAGTCTTGGCTATTGTAAATAGCGCTGCAATGACCATAGGGGTGCATATATTTTTTCGAATTAGTGTCTTGGGTTTTTCAGGATAAATATCTAGGAGTGGAATTGCTGGGTCAAAAGGTAGTTCCATTTCCAGTTTTTTGAGATACCTCCATACTGACTTCCATAGTAGCTGCACCAATCTACAATCCCACCAACCGTGCAGCAGGGTTCCCTTTTCCCCACAGCCCCACCAAAAGCTAAAACCATTTCCCTTAAGATCAGGAACAAGACAAGGCTGTCTACTTTCTCTTCTTTTATTCAACATAGTTCTGGAAGTTCTAGTCCATTTATTTTTATAACTGTGTATGCACCTGGGAGTTAGGAACATTTGACATTTAGAGCAATAATACAGAGAGATATGCAATAAGCCAATTATTGCATTTTATTATTAAACATGAATTAACCATGCAATAAGTTCAGAAAGAACTACCTTCAATTTTACTTTTAAAGAAACCACAGAGACTCATAGTATCCATAGCAGTTGCCCACAGGAAAGGGTCTCCATGTTCATGCTTGGACTAAACATCTAATTATTTATGTTTTTTAATATTCCTATTTATGTCTTTTGTGTGTGTGAAGCATATTTAAATTTTGTTTTCATTCTCATAACTAGTCTTGATTATTAAAGGAGGTATCTCATGGCAATAGAAGGGTGCCTGGTGTCAGAGAGCTGGGTCCTACAAATTTCTTAATGTCTGTGAGCCTCAAATTTTTCATCTGTCAAATTAAGTTAATGATATTTACCAACTATATTTTGAAGAATGGGGTGAGGATGAAATAGTCCATTACTTTATTTGAAGTGTTGAAACATAGTGATCACTATATATGGAAAGTATCTTTAAGAATCATCAGAACTATTGAAGAACTTATCTCAGAGTCTTAGATGAGCTTAATAATATTTGGGGTGTGCAGGAACAACCCCATCTTCAAATGGACTGCCTGTTGGAATAAATGACTTTCAGTGTGAAAGATATACTCAGAAAGAGATATTTAGATAATTCAAGATCAATCAACAGTTATGAAGAAAGTAGTTTTAAAAACTTTTTTAGAAACCTTTGCTTTCTAGCCTAAAGTCTCAACATATTTTCACAGAAAACCTGGGCTTGAATTTAGAATGGATTCATTGGAAACACTATGGAGAAAGGTTTTTCTATCGATGACCCATAGACAAGAGGCAGAAACTGTGGAGGAAACACATTTAAATGGGTCATTCCATGATAAATCTTGCTCTGGAGACATGAACAACAAAAATCATTTTTGCCTCGTACTGCAGGGATATTTAAAGAGGTTTCCATAAAGGTTCAAGTACCTTGTCTTGTAGTTGCTACTTTTCACCCAAGCAGGAATTCATTATCTCCTTTGATGGAAAGGTTTTGTCTTAGGAGCAAGTATTCTGGAGAGACATATCTGAGGAACACCCGTTTTGGAATTGGGAATTGTATCCCCTGCTCTTGGAACCTAAACATGTGAGAGTTCCCTTTCTCTCTCTGAACCTGAGTTTCTAAGAATGTTGAATGTCATGTGAAGAGCAAGATGACATAATTCCAGTGTGGGGACTTATGATGTAATTTCCCCATAGACTCGTGTCACAGAGAGGACTTCTGTTTTCTTATCAATATTAAACCTTTTCTGGAAACCCATTATTGATTGCTTGAGAGTGAGAGCAGTGAGGGCATAAAATTAATAGTAGCCATAATAAAGTACTTGATTTCAAAAGCTGTTTTTCACATTCACCACAGGGCTCTGGAAGTGAGCAGAGACTCTAAAACTCTCCCAATGAGTTCTGTCTGGAACTTATGGTCTGGTCAGTATGGAATACTAGGCAGCATTAAAAATGTGGGGAGAGAGAATGCTACAATGGAAACATCCTTGTAATCTCCACATGAATCAAGACGTACAGCACTGCCATTATCTACAAAATGGAAGGAATGTCCCTTCCTGTCCCCTTCCCTTCCCTTAGAATGAGTTGTCCTCCTGACCATTATTGGTAATATCAGCCTTTCTGGTAACCTTAGGCTAGGTATATATCTATCTTATTTGTTACAGAGTTTCTTCATGGGTAAAATAAGGACCCAGTGTTCATCCCATCGGATCCTTGTGAAGATTAAATGAAAACACTTAGTATATGATACATAGCAAACCCTCAATGTGCATTTGTTAGGAGTTATTTTTCTCCCACAGCACATGGAAGTCAGCTCAATCTTTGGATATGGATGTATAAAGAGAAAAGGAAGAAAGAAAGGCACAGAAATGCTATAAGGACTTGGTGGGGAATTAAATCATGATAAACTGCAACTTTTCTTTTTCAAATACTTTTTTGAAAAATTTTCTAAATCCATGCAAAAAAATTTTAAATATTACCCACTTATTATTTTTTTATGAAATCTACCTAATATTGGAAATAAACTAAAACTCATTTAAATTCTCTCAGAGAATACAATAACGACATTTTTGGAGGAGAGATGAAGGCCACTGGCTACCATACTGACAAGGTCTGCTCTTTACTCCGCAGTCAGTTTATAGAGATTATAGAAAAGATGAGGTCTTTAAAACAAAAGAACCTCAAATTTGTCTTCATCACAAAATTCTCTGGGTAAAGTTCAGGGGAATTGAGTCATTGGGGCCCAGGAGGAGTGTCTAATGACTGAGATTCCTAAATCGCAAGCAAAGTTAATTGTGGCTTGCCTACTATTTATAATCTAGATTCTATTCTAGCAGCATGCAGTTCTGATAACTTGGATCTAAAGGAAATCCCCTTGGTGAGTTTATGATTTGGGAAAGTTATTCCAAACATCTTGCAAGGAATAGTCAATGCTCTAGAATAAAATAAATGCAACTTTAGAATGTATTCTCTATTAAGTAACTAGTTAATCATGTGAGCCTGGACATCTCTAAGAATAATTTTAGTGCTGAAAATATAGGCTGTGATTTGACTTGTTTGGGTATTAAAATTATTCCACTTGCCTTCAAACTGTTGCTCTGATCATAAGACCTCTCATTGCTTATGTGAATGTTGGTTGAGCGACAGGTGTCAGTTATCAAAATGATGTAAAGTTTCATTTTAAATGATATATAGTTTTCACTAAACTAGGCTGAGTGAAATGTGAATTCAAGAAGCGGAAATGATATACTCTGAACAACAGGTGAATGACCAGAATTTCAATGAGGAAAGAGACAACAGTGAAAGGAAGGAATAGGAATAAACTCACAATTGAAATGGAAGACCGTGTGTGGTGAACTATTTCTCCTTCCTTTCCATTTTCCTGCCTGAATGTGTGATATCAGTTGAATATATTTTTGTCTTCATTATGTAAATAGCAGATTGGCTGCCAGTTAAAGTAAATACAAGCATCTTCTCTGAATTTTATAGACCAGTTTGTTTTGAGATTAGGGCAGCGATAAATTCAAGGAGTTGCCCATTGAAGGTATGATATGACATTCCAAAAGGGACAGGCAGAGAGTGACAGAGAAATGAGGCTTAGCTCAATAGCAAATTTCAAATAAAAAGAAATCATTTTCTAAACTTTGTAAAAAATGAACAAAGCATTGATTAAGTATAACAGTGATTACTTAGTTATTAAGAAAGTGAGAAAACCCAAACTGAAAGGACAAATAAACTCCTTGGGTAAGCATTACCATGCTCACTATTTCCTTCAAAAAAAAGTTGGCTTAAGAATTCACTTAACCAAGGACCTTAAGCAGGTCGCTAAAAATCAATTGGCAGTATCTCAAAGCTTGAGTCTCTGTTTACCTTCTCTCTACTTTGTTGCCTGTAATAATTGTGATGGTAATGATTTCAATTATTGAATATTTTATTTATATACCATTTGAAATAATTGAAGTTATTTGTTTTAATCATTCAACAAACATTTACTGATTCTTGGTTAAATGAATGGTAGCCTGTGTTCGACAAGAGGTGGAACAAAGGTAAAGTAATTGGAAATAGTTATTGAGTTCCTACCACATACTGGGTGACATACACTTCATCTCACTGATTCTCCCAACAGCATTGTGTGATAGATGTACTCGTCAGCAATATGATGATTTGAGAAAAAAAACAGCACTTGTTCAAAATCACACAGACCAGGGAGAAGTGGCTAGAATTCAAAATTAAATTTGTGCAAGTGCTTCTTAATATTTCAAGGAAGAACATAAGACAGTCTATTTTTGCAGAATCTAGGTGCATGAAAATTAAGGGTGTGTAGAGTTTACTTTGGCCTAGCTTAACAAGTGAAATGTTGAGGTCAGTGAGATCCTTTGTTTTAAGTAATAATAGTATGAAACCTTTATTGAGTACACACTATGCATTAGAAGAAACTGTGTTAAGGGCCTAACATTTTGCTAAGTGAGATGTATATGATTTTAGATCTTGACTATTACTTCTTGGGTTAATTTCTTTATGACTCTCTTCTTCTGTAAAATGGATTTCCTATTAATATTTACTTCTTAGTGTCATTGTGAGGATTAGAAAAAGTTAAGGCCTATAAGCTGTTTAGAAGAATGTTAGGTACATAAGGATGCTGAAATTGTAAGCTAATATGAGAGTGATTAGACCTACCGACAGTGTAGTTAAGTAGCCTATGGAAGTCATTTGATCATTCAAAGCAAAACTCGAATATAAACCCAAGCAATTTCATTTTATTATGGTTGAGGTTTTTCAAATCTTTGTTTGTAACAATAGTAGAGAGTCCAATTGTTATGCAAAATCTTCACGGAAGCATATTATATAAATCATCAAGACTAAATTTATCATTTTAAAGATAGAAACGCTAGAGTAACTGCATACGAGTCCCTAAAGTGAGTCTAGAGCTGTACCGGAGAATAAATTACAATCTCTTTTTTGTAGCCGTTGTTCTTCCAGAGGGACACTTTGCAGCAGTAGTGGCATCACTCATGTCTGAGGGCTTGAAGAGATTTAGTGCATTTTATTTGTGTATGTCAGAGTAACATTTTTACTCTTTATAAATGGGCTCCATATATAGAAGAGATGAAAAGATTAAGTTTATACTGTTTTGTTTGAGTATGATCTGTTATTTTTACTAACATAGAGAATTTGGCTTAATTTATTATCTCATTTTGTCATTTGCATATCAAAATTAGAATGGCTGAAATGGTTCACGGACAATAACTTTAGAAGTTATCTGGTTATCCATGAAATAATTAGGTAACTGAAAAAGTGGGATTTTTAAGATAAATTTAATCTGTTGCTTTGACTCCACATTTTTTATGTATGAGCTCGGGTTCTAGACTCAGAAAACTCTGGTTTTAAGTTCTGGTTGGCTAAATACCAGTTAGGTGTTCTTCATATATTTTATCAGGAAAGCCTCAGCTAATTTTTACATCTCTAAAATATTATTACTCTTAACTTAATATCATACTCATTTGTATAGCATTTTACTTTTTCAAATATCTTCATATGTTTTTAAATTTGAAATTCATGACTGATTCACTTAGAAGAGAAATTATTTCTCTATGTTTTAGATAAAGAAAAGTGTTGAGGATATAAAGTTAGGAGCTCACACTTAAAATTGATGAGTGAGTCAAAAATAGAAAGTAGAGGTCTTCTCACACTCTAAAATTGAGAAGCTAGAAACATAGATGATAGTTTATACATGGTGAAACACAAGTGCATGGGGAAGCTAAAATGAAAAGAGAAGGTGGCCAAGAAGGGCAATAAAGCATTATCTGTGGCCTTGAGAATGGAGAAAATTGGAGATTTAAACAAGATTTAGCAAAATTGGTTAGAAGATCAGACAACATTTAATTATGAGGAAAATTAATTTTGTATCATGTGAAGACAAAATGATTGGCTTTGCCTGAATATTCTCACAAACTTAGTTTCTTCAGGGGCCTAATTTTATGTGTGAATCAAAATTCTCTTGTTTAGTTTAGGGGAAGGAGGAGGGGAAAACAATTCAGGTGGTGGTTATTTCTATGTACATGATTAAAATAATGGTTTTGTGGTGTTTTTTTTTTGTTTTTTTTTTTAAAGATTTTATTGGGGAATTGGCGGAGGGGAACAGCGTTGGGGAATCGGGGAAGGGGAACAGACAAGTTGCTGTCTTTTTGTTCTTCAGTTTAGTTGCGGAGGATGTTGCTTCACTGTTGGTATCGTCATTGCGCTCTTCCCGGATGAGGCAGATCGGTCGCTGGCCTCTGGATGTCGCTCACCGCAGCTATTGGCAGCTCACGCTTGGCTGCCAGCCGCTCACGCTGGCTGCGGGCCACTCACTGTAGCCTATGGCAGCCCACTGCAGCAGGGGCTGCAGCCCACACCATCACCAGGGCTCGCACAGCCCAGCTCCAGGTGGAGCTGTTGTTAGCTATAGAGGGCAGTGTCACTGGCTCTCATGTGGGATCCGAACCAGGGCCGCTGGCATCCCAAAACCAGCGCTTAACCAATGCGCCACTCGGCTGGCCCAATGGTTTTGTTTTTATCCATGTAAATGAACAAGCACTTTAAGAGTAAATTTTAAAACCAGTATTTTAAATATTATTTTTAAAATAGTCTATCTATTTATAAGTAAGGAAACAGTTACCTGGGATAATTGAAGATATGAAACCTTACATTTCAATGGCTTCTCCAGAAGCTAATTCTAAATGTTAAAATTGCACCATAGAAATAAATTCATTTGTTTTAAAGCTCCATTGCAATGGAGTTTTTTATTTGGAAGTGACACAGTTAATTTAATCTGTAAAAGAGTGATGGGGAGAGAATTTAAAAATAAATTGATGAGAAAATATAGCTACAGGATTAGGGCAGAGGTATATTATAAATTTTAAGAAAGCGTGATGAGTATTAATGATAGAATTTGGGGTCAAAATTTATAGTAAAAGAATTGGACTATGTGGTTACCAGTTCTATGTTATTTTTTTCATCAGAACTGACTCAAGCTAAGTTAGTAGAAGCTATGGTCAACCCCTACTGAATTGCCTGCATTTTAATATTTCAAGTCCTGTTGATTTTATATGCTCAATAAATAATAAAGAAATTCAAGCTATCTTTATAATAATAAAGATATTTTATATATTTTCTATATACTTTTAATTAAAATACCTCTATTTAGAACTAGAGGATTTGACAAGTAGATCTCAAAGTTTCCTTCCTGTTTAAAATAATTTTATGATTTTAAAATAGCATTGTTTATATGGGAGTCATATTTACTGGACTTTATTACTGACAGCTTTAGATTACTGATTTGGTAACACTGACATTAAGATAAAATCAGCAATGCATACTTCTGTGGTTAATAAATCATTGACTGCTTATTGATTTGTTTGAATTTCATGACCATTTTTTCATGACAAAGTCCTGGCAGGTTTCCTCATTTCACAAATGATATAACTTGAATTCAAAGAAACAAAGTGATTGATACCCTGATTCGCACACTGGTATACAAGTAATAGATCCTGGTCCCCACTGTTTGTCTTCACATAAACCTTTTCCCACATACTTCCCATAAACATTTTCTATGAATTTTAGAGTGTTAAGATTCTTTATGGGTTTTGGAAAAAGCATCAATTGGATAAATATAGAACAGAAATTCATACTCTGATTCAAACCACTGAGAAGAAATTGACTTGCATAATATGATATACTTAATCAAGAGCAAAACCATGAAGGTATAACTGCCATCTGCTCCTCTTTTTAAATTTTAACTGTTGCCTTATTCTGTGGTTCATTTAAGTATATGATTTTTATTGACATTTCTATAGAAATGTTATACTTCTATTATAAAGTATCAGCATTTTACAGTCACAAGTCACTACGAAGAAAATTAAACAAGCAATCAAAAAATTATTCAGACCATTTGCATGGGCCTCTTGGGGCTTGCAGGGAGTTTTTCTCTTCTACTATGTAAATATAGATGTATCATTATATAAATCTTTAAATATTTTTCTATATCATTCTAAAATTATTTTGAGGTAGCATGTATTTCTCTAGTGACAACTGTTAAGCTTTACATTCACTGCTATATCATTAAACAAAAGCTTTGTATGACTTACACTTGCATCTTTAACAAATCAGAATTTGAAAGGACACAGAGTAATGTTCTTTCCAAGGACTTAATTGTATATTCCTTTAGAATTGGAAAATATTTGGCAGCTAATGATAATTCTAAAAAAACATTTTTTAAATTAAAATTTATTGGGGTGACAATGGTTAGTAAAATTACATAGGTTTCAAGTATACAATCCTGTAATACATCATCTATATATCACATTGTGTGTTTGCCACCCAGTCAGTTCTCCTTCCATCACCATATTTGGTAACCACTAAAGTATTGTCTGTGTTATGAGTTTTTGTTTCTTTATTTGTCTTGTTCCTTTGTTGCTTTCAATTTTATATCCCATATATCAGTGAAATCATTTGATTCTCAGCTTTTTCTGTGTGACTTATTTCGCTTAGCATAATAATCTCAAGATCTATCCATGTTGTTGCAAATGGCATTATTTCATCTTTTGATTCATTGAACACATTCATTTTTATTAATGTCAAGATTGAATATAATGTCCTGAAAGACTGACTCGTAGAAGTCATTGTGAGGCTATTTACAAAAAGGAATTATTAAAATTGAATATTAATTTGGGAAACACTAGGATCATGTCCATTAAACATAGCTTCATGATGTTAATATTATCATCAATATTCTCCATGAACATTTCTGACATCAACTTATGCTTATGTCTTTTCAGGGAACTGTTAATGCATTTTTATTACCCTGGACCATGGAAAATAGGAATAATGTCACTGTGTTTATTCTCTTGGGACTATCTCAAAACAAGGACATTGAAATACTTTGTTTTGTATTATTTTTACTTTGCTACGTTGCTATTTGGATGGGAAATTTGCTCATAATGATTTCTATCACCTGCAGTCCACTAATTGACCAACCCATGTATTTCTTCCTTAATTACCTCTCACTCACTGACCTTTGCTATACATCAACAGTGATACCCAAACTAATGGCTGATTTACTGGAAAAAAGGAAGACCATTTCCTACAAAAACTGCATGACACAGCTTTTCACTCTTCACTTCCTTGGTGGCCTGGAGATCTTTATCCTCACAGGGATGGCCTATGACCGCTATGTGGCCATCTGCAAGCCCCTACACTATGCCGTCATCATGAACAAGCAAAAATGTAACACGATCATCATAGCTTGTTGTACTGGGGGATTTATACACTCTGCCAGTCTGTGTCTTCTCACCACCTTTTTACCGTTCTGTGGCCCCAATGAGATAGATCACTACTTCTGCGATGTGTATCCTTTGCTGAAATTGGCTTGCACTGACACGTACACAATTGGTCTCTTGGTAATTGTGAATTCAGGTCTGATTGCTTTGGTGATTTTTGTGATTTTGGTGGTGTCTTATTTTCTGATATTTTACACTATCAGGGCTTACCCTGCAGAGAGCCGTACCAAAGCACTTTCCACCTGCAGTTCTCACCTCACAGTTGTAGTCCTATTTTTTGCGCCTGTCTTGTTTATCTATATTAGACCAGCCACAACTTTTCCAGAAGATAAAGTGTTTGCTCTTTTCTACACCATCATTGCTCCCTTGTTCAATCCTCTAATCTACACACTCAGAAACATGGAGATGAAGAATGCTTTGAGGAAAGTGTGGTGCCAGAAACCATTTTTGATTGGAAGACAAATCAACTGAAAGTCACTACTCCTCCTCATTACATACCCCATTCAAGTGATATTTACTTGACTTAAGTTTACTAAACCAGGAACTTTGCTGTAATAAAAATAATCATACACATCGGTGTCAATTCATTAATATTATAATTTACTTTAACGTACTTTCTTTTTTATTTTTTGATCTGTGTTTCTTACAGCTTCCTCTAATAATATGAGACTACATTTTCTTGTTCAAGTTCTGTTACACTTTTCCTTGATTTTTTTTTTTTCCTTTTAGACTTTACCCATAAGTTTCTAACTGGAGCTCGTCTTTTTAACCTGGTTCCATGAATAAGTCTCCAAATGTATATAAGCTATACTCATATTGATCATCCTAGACCTAGAGGGTCCATGCAACTTTGTAATCCTCCCTGCATTCTCATCAAAAAGGAGTATCAGAAATTTAGAATTGTATTTTTCACTCAGTTCCTGATTTTCTATATTCATTACAACAATTTAAAAAGCAAAAGTTTTCATGAGGTTTAAACAATAAAAATATTATTTATGTAATAAATGTTATAAAAATTGGAAGAGTTTTTCTAGTGATTTTAATAAAATGATGTTAAAATCAGAGCATTTTTTTTTTTTAATTTTTTTTTTTTTAAAGATTTTATTAGGGAACTGGAGGAGGGGAACAGTGTTGGGGAATCAGGGAAGGGGAACAGACAAGTTGCTATCCTTTTGATATTCATTCTAGTTGTGGAGGACGTTGCTTCACTGGCCCATGTTGGTATTGTCATTGCGCTCTTCCCGGATGAGGCAGATGGTCGCCGGCCTCTGGATGGTCGTTCACCACGGCTATTGGCAGCTCATGCTGGCTGCCCGCCACTCACTGTAGCCTATGGCAGCCCACTGCAGCAGGGGCTGCAGCCTACTCCGTCACCGGGGCTTGCCCAGCCCAGCTCCAGATGGAGCTGTTGTTAGCTGTAGCGGGCAGTGTCACTGGCCCTCATATGCAGGATCTGAACTGGGGCCGCTGGCATCCCAAAACCAGCTCTCAACCAATGCGCCACTTGGCCAGCCCACAGCATTTTAATTATTATAGAAAAATTTGCCAGGAAAATCGTCTTTATTTAGTAACAAAATGGTGGTTTTAGTAATAAATAGGGTAGCCATATAATTTATTATCCAAACTGAGCCACATTTCAGTATAAAGGAGTGGGGCCTACTTATAATTATACAGAAATAATTGACATTAAATGTAATTGTGTCAGAAGAGTAAGATGTCTAGCTACTTTTAAATGTCTGAGAACTATGGGCATCTAGTGAAAAGATGAGTGGCAGTGACATTGTGGAATCTTCCCTTAATACATCTTGGAGCCAGTGAGATTGTAAAAACAATTAAAAATGCTGGTACTGAAATTATTTGATCTAGACTGTGGGAAGCCGACAGCCCCCCAGTGTCTGACAAGGCCACATTGCCCTGCTCAGCACTGGATATTAGGGGTGCTGCCTTATGGTTGGTCGTGTAATATCTCCTGCCTCTAAGAACCCATGTGCCTTTCCTCCTACAGGAGACAATATACTCACTGCATTTATGGCAAGTTCCTGTATACCCCAATGAGCTAACTACACAGCCAAAGACGGGTAAGATCTCCTAAATGAGGGGAGACAACCTAAGCCAGGCGGTAGTTCCGTGGGGAACCCCTGAACTGAGATATTGGGGACTCAAGCCCCTTTGGAAACTGAGGCATAGGCCTTTGGCCACATAGGCCTAAAAAAGCCAGTCTGTGAGAAACAGACAGCCTCTGTGAGAAACTGGTGTTATCGTTCGTCCTTGCCTGTGCAGCTGTGAAAGGTTTCCTTGGAGACCAGGAGACCAAGGTCTCTCGGCCATGAAAGTTCTGATAAGAGGCAACTTACTGACCATAAGTTATTTTAATTAACAGCCTTATTTTAACTCTTTGTTCTGTACATTGCTAGCAACAGATACTGAAGCTTTGACTGAGAAACAGATGTTACCCTCTATTACAAAAACATGCAGCTCTTTGTAAGATAGGAAAAGTTTAAAACTCCTTTTGCTACTAAGTATTATAATCACATAGAAATAGTTTCTTGCCTAAACTCTTGGCAATAGTTCAAGTATATGCCCTGTAAGGTAGCCATGGTAACCACTTTTTAGATGATAAGTAAAATCCTTGAACAGGTCACAGTGTAGCTAAAAAGATACAATTACAAAAAAGTAAAAGTTCTGAGTAAGGAAAAACCTCATGGTCATGTGAAACATAACTTGTAATTAAGATAATAGTCAAAAGCCCCTATAAAAGGAGCTAGGCTTTAACAATAAGGTGTGACACTTCTGAGAACCTCTTTCTGGTGTCTCCACTTTCTTTTTTTCTGCCTTTACTGTAATAAAGATTTTCTGTCTTTCGTATCGCCGACTCCGTGTCCACCTTCTTGGGACCCTGGTCAGCGGGGGCTGGCCCCCCGCACTAGACTATACTTAAATTTATTTTTTTCCATTACCATCAAAATAAGAACTACAAATTTCCAGTTTCTGAAGAACTTCTGTTCATTTAGATACCATAGATATCTATAGAATTGAAATTTTCAAATAATTGATTAAATCAAAATTTTATTAATTATTTAAGAAAATAGGACTCATTGGACACCATTAAAACAACGTGATGGAATGGTGTAAGGCATTGTATTGCAAGATGAAGGAGAAAAAGTGAACACAGGCTGAATACATAAATGAATACATAAATGAAGAGGCAAAATAATGTCACAGCACAGTGTGTGATAAAAATTTTTGAGAAGTTCAAATGGAAGCATATTTTGAAGGCAGTTATGCTCACCACTACACACAGGGTAAAAGGGGTCAAATGTATGGTAATAGAAGGAGAACTGACCCTGGATGGTGAACACGTAAGGCAATATATAGATGATATATTATAGAATTGTACACTTGAAACCTAAATAATTTTACTAATGAAGTTGAGCATATTTTCACATATCTCTTGGCCATTTGTATGTCTTCTTGGGAGAAATGCCTGTTCAAGTCCTCTGCCCATTTTTTAATTGATTGTCTTTTTGTTGTTCAGTTATATGAGTTCCATATATATTTTGGATGCTAGTCCCTTATCAGAGGCATTGTTTGCAAATATCATCTCCCATTTGGTTGGTTGACCCTGTATTTTGTGATGGTTTCTTTTGCTGTGCAAAAGCTTTTTTATTTGATATAGCCCCATTCACTTACTTTTGGTTTTACTTCATTTGCCTTTGAGGTCAAACTCATAAAATCCTCACTGAACCCAAGGTCCATAAGTTTAGTACCTATGCTTTCTTCTATGCAGTTTATTGTTTCAGGTCTTATATTTAGGTCTTTGGTCCATTTTGAGTTAATTTTGATATGTAGTGATAGATAGCAGTCTAGTTTCATTCTTTTGCACGTGGCTTTCCAATTTTCCAGTACCATTTATCGAAAAGGATTTCTTTTCTTTGTTGCATGTTTTTAGCTCCTTTGTCAAAAATTATCTGTCCACATATACGTGGGTTTATTTCTGCATTTTCATTTCTATTTCATTGGTGTGTGTCTGTTTTCTTGCCAATACCACTCTGTTTTGATTATTGTCACTTTATAATATTAATTGAAGTCAGGGATTGTGATACCTCTTGCTTTGTCCTTTTTTTCTCAGTATTGCTTTGGCTATTTGGGGTCTTATGTGATTCCATACAAATCTGATCATTTTTTGTTCTATTTCTTTAAAAAATGCCATTGGGGTCTTGATGGGGATTGCATTACATATGTATATTGCTTTGGGTAATATGGTCATTTTAATTATGTTGATTCTTCCAATCCATGAACATGGATGTCTTTCCATTTCTTTGTCTTCTTCAATTTTTAAAATAATGTCTTATAGTTTTCAGTGTATAGGTCCTTCATATCTTTTGATACATTTATTCCTAGATATCTTATTCTTTTTGTTGCAATTGCAAACATTTTTTGTTTCATTTCCTTTTTTCTTTTTTATTATTCTTTTTTATTATTATTAATAGTTACAGATGTACAAGACTATGCAATGGTTATCTTTTTCACCCCTTACAAAGTGACTCCCCTCCACCTCCCTCCATCCCCCCACTCCCAATATCATACATATCTATTACAATTTCATTGACTCCATGCCCACACTATATTCCACATCCCATGACTATATATGTGTTAAATTATAGTCAGCATCTAATATTAATCAATGGCAGCTTCAGATGTACAGTGCAGTAGTTAGGCCACCACACCGTCGATGAAGTGGTCTCCCTGACAAGACATGAGTCCATCCAGTCCCCTAAAAAATATTTACAACATTATTGATTATATTCCCCAAACTGTCTCTTCTGTCTCTGCAGTAGTATTGTAGTTATCAGTTTGTGTTGCCTCGTGCCTTCCCCCTTCTCCCTCATGCCCACCCCCATCCCATCTAGCCCTCATCAGTTTTTCCTCTGTGTCTCTAAGACTGTTTCTGTTTACATTGCTCATTTATTCAGTTCTTTAGATTCCACATATAAGTGAGATCATATGGTATTTGTCTTTCTCTGACTGACTTACTTCACTTAACATAATGTTCTCTAGGTCCATCAATATCGTTGCAAATGGTACGATTTCTTTCTTCTTTAGAGCTGCGTAATACTCCATTGTATAAATGTACCAGTTTCTTAATCCAGTCATCTACCGATGGGCATTTTGATTGTTTCCAAGTCTTGGCTATTGTAAATAGCACTGCAATGAGCATAGGGGTGCATATATTTTTTCGAATTAGTGTCTTGGGTTTTTCAGGATAAATACCTAGGAGTGGAATTGCTGGGTCAAAAGGTAGTTCCATTTCCAGTTTTTTGAGATACCTCTATACTGACTTCCATAGTGGCTGTACCAATCTGTAATCCCACCAACAGTGCAGCAGGGTCCCCTTTTCTCCACAGCCCCGCCAGCACTTGTTTGTTGATTTATTGATGATAGCCATTCTGACTGGAGTGAGGTGGTATCATTGTGGTTTCTATTTGCATTTCCCTAATGACCAGTGAGGTTGAACATTTTTTCATATGCCTGTTGGCCATCTGTATGTCCTCTTTAGAGAAATGTCTCTTCATATCCTCTGCCCATTTTTTAATTGGGTTGTTTGTTTTTTGGTGTTTAGTTGCATGAGTATTTTATAAGTGTTGGGTATTAACCCCTTATCAGATATATCGTTGGCAAATATATTCTCCCATTCAGTAGTCTTCTTCTTTGTTTTATTGATGGTTTCCTTTGTTGTGAAAAAACTTTTAAGTTTGATATAATCCCATATGTTCATTTTTTCTTTTACTTCCCTTGCCTGCAGGGATGTATCAGTAAAAATATTGCTCAGGGTAATGCCTGCAAATTTACTCCCTATGATTTCGTCTAGGAGTTTTATGGTTTCAGGTCTTACATTTAAGTCTTTAATCCATTTTGAATTAGTTTCATTTCTTTTTCTGGAATTTCATTGTTAGTATATAGAAATGCAATGATTTATGTGCATTGATTTTGTAACCTGCAAATTTACTGTTTGTTGTTTTTAATTGTGTGTGTGTGTGTGTGTGTGTGTGTGTGTGTGTAGTCTTTAGGACTTTCTATATTAATAAGCTTAACCAATTATAAAAATATTCCTCCTAACTCTTGTAATTAAAAAATGTTCCTAAGTTCCTCCTAATGATTCATAAATTGGGATGAATTATCTAGAAAACAAAGCCTCAGGCAAAATTTATGCACTAACTTTATTCAGAAATCTAATTTCTAAGACTTTACCATGCTTCTTCAATGGATGAGTAAACAAGCAACACAATGTCTAAGGTACAGAAGTTCTGCATGGTATAATTAACATACAAAGTATCATCAAAAGACCCGGATAATGTTTAAATAAAAAAATTATTACAGTGAAAGACACACTGCCATTAATCCCCCTCAGAATAGTCCTCCTCACTTTGAACACACTTATCCCGTTGTTCTTGCCACTTTCTGAAGCAGTTCTGGAAGTCCTGTTTCGTGTCTTAAGTTGCGCTGTCATGGCTGCCTCCATATCTTGAATCATTTTGACTTTGGGGAAGAGCCAGAAGTCACATAGTGCTAGATCTGGTGAATAAGGTGGATGAGACACACCATAATGTTTTTATTTGACAGAAATTGCCGTATACCAGAAGCAATGCAGAGCATTGTGACGATGGAGGATGATTTACAGCACACTTCAAAACACACCTTCTCGGGCCGGCCGAGTGGCGCGGTGGTTAAGCGCTGGTTTGGGAAGCCAGCGGCCCCAGTTTGGATCCCACATATGAGGGCCAGTGACACTGCCCTCAAAAAAAACCACACAACCCCCCCCCCCAAAAAAAAACACAAAACAACACACACCTTCTGTCAACCATAGCTCACACCCGACTGACTGCACCAAACAAGTTGAAACTTATCAGACACTGTTACTAAGGTTGCCCCACTGTTACCTGTATGAAGATCCCTGCCTTTCCATTGAATGGTACTTGGCAGCAGTGTTCACCATATTGTTTGATCACAACAGAAGGGCTCCATGTCACATACTGTTTCTGGTACTGCAATTTCTGTCAAATAGAAATATTACAATGTGTCCTCATCCACCTTATTCACCAGATCTGGCACCGTGTGACTTCTGTCTCTTCTCCAAAGTGAAAATAACCATGAAAGGTAAATGTTTTTTATTGATTCAGGACATTGAGGCAGCCATGACAGAGTAACTAAAGACACTCACCAAAGAGGACTTCCAGAACTGTCAGAAAGTGGCAAGAACGATGGAATAAGTGTGTTCAAAGTGAGGGGGATTAATGGCAATGTGTCCTTTACTGTAATAAATTTTTTTTATATTTAGACATTCACCATATTTTTTGATCACACCTCGTATTTGACCGACTTAATGTTTATATGGAATATGACTTCCAACAAAACCAGCATACACGTGTTTTTTAGTGCCCACAGAAAATTTACCACAGTAAATCATTTGCTGGATTACAAAGCAAGCCATGAAAAATTTAAAAGGACTCTCATCATTCAGAGTATTTTCTGTGACAAGAATGAATTTAATTTAGAAATCACTAGCTTATTCTTTAATTTTAGCTTTGTTAAATCTCTTTGTTGATGAGTTTCTCATGTGTATAACACAGTGTTGGATTAACTTCATCATTAAATCTATTAATGTGATCAATATGATCTGTTTTAGTTCTGTGATATTTTATGTCATATATATATATATATATATATATATATATATATATATATATATATAAATAATACTTACATCTTTGTCATATAAATAGATAAATGGCTTTTCACCAGTTTGTTTTGCTTGTGTTTTGCTTTTAAGGAGGTTTGCATTTTTGGAAAGGTTATTATCTTTATACTAATTTATATATTATTAATCCTTTTTTTTATTTGTGCACTTACTTATTATAAATGAATTGAAATAAACTGTTAATACTCTTTATTCCCCAAAATGTGGGATTGTGTAAGTGACCGAGAATCAACACGACTATGCATCACTCCTAGCTCAATAGTAATAAAACAGGAAAACAAAGATAATTAAATGTGAGTTGATGCTTGAATGTGGTCAAGTAATTTACCATCTTTGAACATTTGTTCCCTTATCTCTGAGAGAAAAGGTTGTGGAATGAATGAAAATTCAAGGTATATTCAAATTATGACCAAAACATTTCGTTTTCTGTTTGTCTCTTGGTTACTCTCTTCAAAGCAATTAGTACACTGAGATTTTAGTGTATTTATTTAAATTATGGTATCACGCTGCCATCTACTGGATATTCTATTTGTAGTACTTTGTAAAGGAAAGAAATTCAGACTCTGCTTATGATTTTTGCAAAGGGATTTTGTACGGCACCTTATGAAAAAAACTTATTAATTACTATGTAATTCCGTTGAGAATAAGACTACAAATAGATGGGAGCCTAAGTTGCAATAGTGAGGGAAATTAAAATCAACATTTTTCATCTTTCCTAATGGCTGAGTAAAATTACATTGTACACATCTATCACATCTTTTTTTATCCAATCATCTATTGAAGGACAGTTTGGTTGTTTCCATGTCTTGGCAACCATGAATGAATGCAATGAACATAGGGGTACATATATCTTTACGGATAAATCGATGTGGATGGATCTTGAGATTATTATGCTAAGCGAAATTAGTCAGAACAAGTCGAGAACCATATGATTTCACTCATAAGTTGGTTATAAAACAAATGAACAAGACAAAGAAACAAAAGATCATAAACACAGACAACAGTTTAGTGGTTACCAGAGGAAGTGGGGAGGAGGATGGTAGATGAGGGTAAAGGGGATCAACTATATGGTGATGGAAGGAGAACTGACTCTGGGTGGTGAATACACAATGCAATATACAGATGATGTATTATAGAATTGTACAGTTCAAACCTATACAATTTTACTAACCAATGTTACCCCAATAAATGTAATTAAAAAAAAGAAAAAGGAAGTATTAGGTCTATCTAGGATAAACTTAAACAAACAAACAAACAAATAAGCAAAAAGTTGCCTCATGTGTAGTAGGAAGTAATACTAGACTGGAAATTAAGATATCAGTATCAATTTCCCTTAACTCTTCAGTCTTTTTTGAAATATCTGTCATGCAGTTGACCCAGCTTAGAATCAGAGAAAGATAAAGAAAATTTCTGTAATCACATTGAGAATTATCCTAATCATAGAGTGCTAGTCATGGTAATATACTTTATTCTTTCCATTCTCAAAGGTACCTATATCTACCTCTACATCTATCTATCATCTCTTATCATACTGGATTTGGGAGGCTATTTTGAATTACATTTCTTATTTCTCATTGTATGCTATATTTATATACTTTTATATGCTTGTATTAATGGTCTCCTCAGTTGCAGACAAGAATTAATAAATCTTGAATTGATTTAAATTCTTACTGTTTTACAAGGTTAGAATATGACTAATTACTAGTTACCTTTATTGCATGGGCAGTTAAACCAACCTGCAATCTGGATTTTGAGAAGCACGAAGATAATTTGAAAACAATAGAGTATTTTGAGAAGACCAAAAATTAAGTGATCTTATTGAGAGCTGTATTCAAATATAAGGATTAATCCCAGAATATGGGAAATGCATAGAGGCAATGTGGAGTTTTATTGTTCCTCTGTTCTACCTCAAGGGTCATCCCCTTCCTTTTACTTACATTGAAATTTATATCTATATAGCCCTTTCTTATATCTGATTAGTGAAGCTGAGCAACCCAGGGACTCTAAGAGTCGTTTATCCTATTTTGTTTTTGGACACTATGGAGAGAAAGTTCTTTTTTTGTTCTGGGATTGGTTTTCCTGTGTGTTTTTAAAATAATGGAATTAATTTTCTCTCTTGAAGACACAGAAAACAAGTCCAGCCTTTCACACTTTAGCCTTGAAATATTTCAAGACATTAGTCAAAGTTCCCTTTTGTTTTTCTTCTGTATTACAGACATCTTCAGGCTCTCGATTGGTTTATTAGAGGCCAGGTGCTCCAATTTCCATATATAATATCACTGTTGATTACTTGACATTGCAAGGTACCTATATAGTTTTCATTAATTACTGGGAACCATTGGCTAACCCACAATGAGATGCTTTCAATAATATAATGCTCCCTTTCCAACTAAAATGAGAACGGAAGTTACCTCTTTCTTCTATATAAACTATTAATGCAGCCAAATTGAATGCCATGACTATAATATTATAACTGAATCAATTTCATTCACAATACCTATACCTTTTTACAACCACGGCCTTTTCATTATTCCATTCTTGTCCTGTTGGCATTGAATCTGTTATAGGGTTCAACAACTGACACTAATCCTGACTGTATTCCTTACACAATTTGGTTCTTCCAACCTTATCTCATACTGCTACCTGCAAAAAACCCTACTTCTAACTGATAGAAACTTGAACATCCAAATTCCTACCTTGGCTCAGACTATCTTCTGTGTTTAAAAAGTTTTATTTCATTGTTCCTGTAATCTTTTTTAACATTATAGTTTGGCCCAAAGTTCAAAGTTGAATTATGGTTTTGCCAGTCAGGAAAAATCTTGGACAATAATCAATGATCTCAACGTCTGAAGAGTACGCTTTTGTTGTTGTTTTTTTGTTTGTTTGTTTTGTTTTTTTGTTTTTTTTTGAGGGCAGTGTCGTCACTGGCCCTCGATATGTGGGACCGAACTGGGGCCACTGGCTTCCCAAGCCAGCGCTTAACCACCGCGTCACTCGGCAGGCCCTTTCTTTAGTTTTTTACTTTAAGCTTGTCAAGCACATTAAGGGTACTCTTCAGGGCCGGCCGAGTGGCGTGGTGGTTAAGCGCTGGCTTGGGAAGCCAGTGGCCCCAGTTCGGTCCCACATATCGAGGGCCAGTGACACTGTCCTCAAAAAAAAAAAAGAAGTCATTGCCAAAACCTATGCATAGCGGCAATGCAGAAAATGCAATATCTTTTAAAACAAATTATTGTTTCTCTCACTATAATTACTTTATAATAGTCACATTATTATAAGCCAGCTTCCTGTATTACTACTCAAAGGATATCTGCCTGCTGATCTGGAAATAATTTTGAACCTTTCACAATCAAGAAATAAATTTCTGTTTCATGGGTTCACAAACTATTGGCCACAAATCAAATCTATGTTTTTATAAATAAAATGTTATTGGAACAGAGCCATGTCCATTGATTTATGTATTGCCCATGGCTGCATTCATGCTATAATATGCAGAATTTAAGAGTTGGGATTGAGACTATATAGCCCACAAAGTCTAAAATATTTGCTATATGGCTCCTTACAGTAAAAGTTTGCTGACACTTGTTTTATTAAATCAAGTAACTGGGATTGATATGTTTATATATTAAGATATGGCAACTTTTAAAATAATACATATTATTTTCCAATTTCAATTATAAATGTAAGCATTGGCTAACACTGTGCTCACATTTGGAAGAATAATGCAAACTATATTATTTGAAGAAAATCAATAGTTTCTATAGAAAACAAGGCTCACAATACAATGTCAAATTAAAGAAAGGATAATAAACTATTGTCTGTGTCTATGACTTTTGTTTCTTTGTTTGTCTTGTTCCTTTGTTGCTTTCAGTTTTATATCCCACCTGTCAGTGAAATCATATGGTTCTCGACTTTTTCTGTGTGATTTATTACACTTAGCATAATAATCTCAAGATCCACCCATGTTGTCACAAGTGGCAGATTTCATTTTTTCTTATGGCAAAGCAGTATTCCATTGTGTATATATACACAATGGAAAGGCAGAGATCTTCATACAGGAAGCAATGCGTCAACCTTAGTAACAGTGTGTGATAAGTTTCAACTTGTTTGGTGCAGTCAGTCGGGTGTGAGCTATGGTTGAGAGAAGGTGTGTTTTAAAATGTGCCATAAATCATCCTTCATTGTGTATATCTTCTTTATCCAATTGTCTACTGAAGGACTCATTGGTCATTTCCATTTTCTTGGCCACCGTAAATAAAGCTGCAATGAACATCAGAGCACATATATCTTTATAGATACATGTTTTCAAATTTTTGGGGTAGATACCCAGAAAAGGGATTGCTGGGTCATATGATAATTCTATTCTTAATTTTTTTTGAGGAACCTCTGCACTGCCTTCCATAGCGGCTGCACCAGTCTGCGTTTCCACAGCCTCTCCAACACTTGTTATTATTTGTCTTGATGATAGCCATTCTAACTGGTCTGAGGTGATATCTCATTCTGGTTTTGATTTGCTTTTCTCTGATGATTAGTGATGTTGAGCATCTTTTCATATGTCTATTGGCCATCTATATGTCTATTGGCCATTTGTAAATTGGGTTGTTTGTTTTTTTTGTTGTTGAGTTGTACGAGTTCCTTACATATTTTGGATATTAGCCACTTGTCAGAGGCATTGTTTGCTGGTTACCAGAGGATGGGGTGGGGGAGTGGTAGATGAGAGTAAATGGGATCAAATATATGATGAGGG
The DNA here is from genome assembly GCA_033961575.1 of Aselliscus stoliczkanus. NCBI lineage: Eukaryota > Metazoa > Chordata > Mammalia > Chiroptera > Hipposideridae > Aselliscus > Aselliscus stoliczkanus. The sequence continues at coordinate 124,623,428 of CM066736.1, forward strand.
AAGGAGAACTGACTCTGTGGTGAACACACAATGTGATATATAGATGATGTATTACAGAATAGTATTCTTAAAACCTATGTAACTTTATTAACCATTGTCACCCCAATAAACTTTAATGAAAAAAAAGAGAAAGTTGCTCAGTTAACATTTTTTTAAAAAGAAAGGATAATAAGCAATACAACTGTAATATGATACTTATTGTATAAGTTTTAAATCAAGATACATAGTGGTAAATACATGTTCACATAGAGAGGGGAAACTAGAAATACAACAAAGATTGGGTAGTTCTCTCTTGGTTGTTGTCCAGTAGCTGATTTTTCTTCTCTACATTTCTGTATTTTCAGGTATTTAAAGACAAAATATATTAAAATTGTTTTAACATTTTTAAAAGATTGAGAGATTAAAGTGTATGATGAAATTATTCCCCAGTCTTTAGAGGAAATTATATACAACCAAATATCACATGTGATATTACTTCATCTAATTGCTCTGTTTGTGGCCTCCAGGGCAATACTTCAGTCGTATTCTCCAGGGCTAACGTCCCTAAGGTCTTGGTGGCATTTATATGTGATACAGTTTGATGTTAGGATTGAGCTTTTCGGCCTGCCTTTCTCTGTCATCTCTAAATTTATTTATAGTAGATTAGAGGAAAAAGTCATTTCCTTTAAATATTCATTACAGCATACTGTAGTCTCCTGTTACGGTTTTTTCATGTTGGTTAATATATATATTTAAAAATTGACTTTTCAGCAGGACCTTTCCTGGAGTTCATTAATCTTAGCAAAAAAGCTTTAGTAAATGAGTAAGTCCAATTCGTCTGCCCTCAGGTGAGTGGACTCAATCTTATTTTATTTCACGTTAGCAGGAAAATAATGTATTCCAATAATCTTTCCAGGAGGCAAATGCATGTCTAAATCCAATGGCCAGGATAACTTCTTAGTTCAACCAACTAGAGGTATTTGGCTATTCACTGACCTACCTCACTAGGAAAGCTTCAGTTTTTGTTGATCACAGTATTCTTATCTCCTTTTCATATACACAAACTTAAATTTTAATAACAAGCAAGAATTGTATGTTGTAACATATCATTTATAATTACATATAGAGAGGGTGCCAAAATGTATATACATTTTAGGAAAGGAAAAAAACAGTATTAAAATTGTAGTACTCAATATATACCGATAACAAAATATGAGTAAAAGTCATGTGTATACATTTTTTTTGGCACCTCCAGTATTATTCCTCAGAGTAACTCTCAGAAGGAAAAACAGTTTGAGGATGAGGCCCATATTTTATAATTTTATAGTTCCTGAAATGCCTCTTATGGTGCTGAGCACATAGTGGCTATGCAATGAGAAAGATGTCACTGGAAAGGATGGAAAGAGTGTGCAAAGCACCTTGTGATCTGTCACCTGAACATGGTTGACATTTCCTGGGCCTAAGTGGGGGCTTGTGCACTAGGGCCCCAAGTCTGAAGGTATAAATACAGAGGGCAGGAAGTAATGTGAAAGGCTACACATGTGAAAAGATATGTGGGTGAAAATGAGATGAATATATATATCAGAAATTATATTTACCTTTCGTGGCAACGATTCTCCTTTGAATCCAGGGCTACTCAGATTTTGTTCTAAGAGCCATTGGGAATGAACACAGATTTTGGCAAATGTGTGAAAAAGTGTCCTCAGTTATGGAATTTGCATTCATTGAGTTTTTTGGGAAGTTGAAAAATACATTCAGGAGACCATAATAAATGTGGTGGAAGATCAAACCACAAGTTCAAATCAAAGGAATCAAAAGGAGATATTGAAGAAGTGTGAGGAGATGTGAACGATATTGTTATGCAGGAAACCTTTAAGTGCTATACCTGATCATGGAGGATAGAGTCATGGCTACTGAGCAAAAACTATACAGCATTTAATTTCAGCTACTAATAAGACATAGAGTTTTATAGAATTCTGTGTGGAATGGCTTTCCCTTTATGCCTAGTGCCATTTTAGGTTTCAGTAAGCAGTCAGGAAGTGGCTTTGAAAATACAGTAAAACGTTGGATTGTGAGTAACTTGGTTTGCGAGTGTTCCACAAGATGAGCAAACATTTCTAATACATTTTAACTTGGTAAATGAGCAATGTCTTGAAATATGAGTAGTTTGGTTCCGAAACGAATTATTATTGCAAACCAAGATATTACTGTAATTGCATATAATGGCCCAAAAAGCAGGTGAGGCATTTTGGAGGAACACAGGACATTTTAAAAAAGAATACAATGAATCCCTTTTCCTCCCTAAATGTGCTCATTTTATGCTAACTCAGGAAGTTTAAGTCCTATGGGGTTTCACAATGGCTACTTGTTTTGAAGGACTTCAGTTGTGTCTCAGTGCATTGTGATTTTGCAGAATGGTCCTGATTTATTAATAGCAAGTCTAACTTATACAGTATTATTTTAAGCTTTTACCCCAATACATGTATATTATATGCCCAGAGTTTACTCATTCACATTATCACATATTCATTTGTTCAATAAATGTTATGGACTACCTATTCTTGCCTAGTACCCCATCTTTGGTTTTGTGAATTCTTTTACTGTGGAACAGACAATAATAAAATGGTGTATGATAAAAAAAGTAAAATATGTATTACATTACAGATGTGAATAAATTTGGTATTATTAAGGGCTTATAATTCTCGATAAAGCCTTACTTAAGGGTGTGACCGTGACCATAAGGAATGAGTCAAGTGGTGGTAAAATTATTGGCAGCAAATAGGACATTGGGAAGATTAATTTTATGTCTTTTGAAACCAACCAACTCAATGCAGGAAAATCCCTAACTAATTTAAAACCTCACTGTAATACCGCAGGAACTGTGCCTGATATTTAAAGACTCTGAGGGAGTTAAGTTGACCATCTGATGGGGATATGGTAGACAGTTCTCCAGCATAATAAAAATAGTCTGGACATATTAAAATTAAGTTTATTTCTACCAAAAATTCCTCTAACTACCTGATATTACAATACACCAAAAAAGGGTGACATGTTAAATTAGGTAAATGTAGCTGATCAAGTACATTATACTTCTGCCAGAAATATCTATAATATGGGGAGGGAAATGTGTGACCAAGTGTAGGAAGTTCTCTGGAAAGGGAAATTCAAAAGTAGCTATGACAACAATAGTAAACAAAACAAGGCAAAACAAAACAAAAAGTAATCATTTTTCTGGGTCATTAATTTTCTTTTGAGCTCTAAGTTCTCTTAGTTAAACCCTTTAGGCAGGGAAGAAATTATAGAAACTTATGAGAGTATTTCCTATGAGACAAGCAGTTTAAATAAACTCCAATTTATGTAAAAAGCTAGCCTGGCCCTTCTCGTGAAGCCAGTTGCCTCTGAGGATACTGACTGATCATTTAAAATATAACAGGGTCCTCTTGATTTTTTTAAAAATTTTATTTTATTATTATTATTAGTTACAGATGTACAAGATAATGCAATAGTTATTTTTTTCACCCCTTACAAAGTGACTCCTCCTTCCCCCTTCCCTGCCCTCCCACACCTAATATCATACATATCTATTACAATTCCATTGACTCCATCCCCACACTATACTCTACATCCCATGACTATATATGTGTTAAATTATAGTTGACATATAATATCATTCAGCGGCAGCTTCAGATGTACAGTGCAGTGGTAAGGCCACTACACCATCCATGAAGTGGTCTCCCTAACAAGACATGAGTCCATCTGGTCCCCTAAAAAAAATTATTTACAACCTTATTGATTATATTCCCTAAACTGTCTCTTCTGTCTCTGCACTAGTATTGTAGTTATCAGTTTATGTTGCCTCGTCCCTTCCCTTCTCCCATTCCCATCCCATCTAGCCCTCATCAGTTTTTCCTTTGTGTCTCTAAGACTATTTCTGTTTACATTGCTCATTTATTCAGTTCTTAGATTCCACATATAAGTGAGATCATATGGTATTTGTCTTTCTCTGACTGACTTATTTCTCTTAACATAACGTTCTCTAGGTCCATCCATATCATTGCAAATGATATGATTTCTTTCTTCTTTATAGCTGCATAATATTCCGTTGTGTAAGCATCCTCTTGATTTTTGTTCTTCCTCTCTCAACTGCCTTTCATTATTCCATCTGCACAAATTTCATATTCACTCTCTAATTGTGATATTAGTAAATTCTAGCTTTTGAAATAATGTAGCAATCGAAAATATTTTCCATAACACTGTGAATAATCACCAAGTCTCTCAACCATTGATCATTTTAACCTGTGTTATCCAAATTTTGCTTCTCATTTCTGAGTCACCTTTCCTGTTTTGTCAATAGGAACCATGAAAATCAGAGTGGTGAAGTCACTTTCATTCTCTTGGGCTTCTCAGAGTATCCTGATGTCCAGGTGCCCCTGTTCCTGGGATTCCTGACCATCTACACGGTCACTGTGCTGGGGAACCTGGGCATGGTCATGGTTATCAAAATCAGCCCCCAACTCCACATCCCCATGTACTACTTTCTCAGCCACTTGTCCTTTCTTGATTTCTGTTACTCTTCAGTAGTTACCCCAAAACTATTAGAAAACCTGGTGGTGGAAGACAGAACCATCTCCTTCACAGGATGCATCATGCAGTTCTCCTTGGCCTGCATATCTGTGGTGACGGAAACATTCCTGCTGGCAGTGATGGCCTATGACCGATTTGTGGCTGTGTGTAACCCTCTGCTTTACACGGTCATCATGTCTCAGAAGTTTTGTTCCCTGTTGGTGGGTGCATCGTACTCTTGGGGTATTGCCTGTTCCCTGACCCTTACCTACTTTCTATTGAAATTATCCTTCAGAGGAAATAATATCATAAATAACTTTGTCTGTGAGCACGCTGCTGTTGTTGCTGTGTCCTGCTCTGACCCCTACATTAGCCAGAAGATCATTTTTGTCTTTGCCACCTTCAGTGAAATTAGCAGCCTGATGATCATTCTTACCTCTTACGTTTTTATTTTTATCACTGTCATGAAGACACCTTCAACTAGGGGGCGCTACAAAGCCTTCTCCACCTGTGCCTCCCACCTGACTGCCATTTCCATCTTCCACGGGACCATCCTGTTTCTCTACTGTGTTCCGAACTCCAAAAGTTCATGGCTCATGGTCAAGGTGGCTTCTGTATTTTATACAGTTGTCATCCCCATGCTGAACCCGCTGATCTATAGCCTCAGGAACAAAGATGTGAAGGAGACAGTCAGAAAGTTAATCCATACTAAATTGTTCTGTGTTAAAATGGGAAGCTAATTAGAAATTTATTTCTCTTTGAGAGTATTGGTAAAGGTTATTCAATAGCAAATCAGGACATGAATCTATGATAACCTTGCAATTTATAGTCCAATATCTGTTCCTGCTAATGTTTAATAAGATAACTTTCAAATTGCAAATAATATTAAGGATGAAAGCTCAGACTACTTAAGCTAAGTTTTTGATTCAGAAATCGGTACATGAAGGTTTCTGTGTTACTATACATTACCAAGTGATTTTCCAGCTCAAATTTCAGTTCAATTTAAGTCATGTGGATTGTGGGTTTTTTTGTTTGTTTGTTTGTTTGTTTGTTTTGAGAGCAGTGTCCACTGGCTTCCCAAGCCAGCGCTTAACCACCGCGCCACTCGGCCGGCCCTATTGTGGGTTTTTGAGACGATTGAAAGTATTACAGCTTACAATGTAGTAATTTTATAATTTATTTGTAGGTTATTTTAGATATTCAATATACATATTATATAATCTTTGAATAAATATTTTATGATTTTGTTGTGTCCGATAGCATTTCTTGAAATTATTCTGCTTGCTTTGGTTAACTAGCTAGGAACTTCAGAGTAATGTTGAACAAACACTAAAGGTACACATCCTTACTTCCTGATTTCGCAAGGAAGGCATAATATATTTTATATTTAAAATGTTGTTTGCTATTATGTTTTTGTAGATTCCCTTTTCCCCAAATTAGCAAAGTTACCTGTTTTACTTTATTTGTATTTTTATGTTTCGTTTTATGGTGAATGTTAAATTTCATCAAGCTACCTTTTCTTTTACTCCTTTAATATTTTAATGACAACATTTTTTGAACTTTTGAATATTGAACCATTTTTTTCTGAGAAAACTAATTTAAATGTTATACAGTAGAGTTAGCTGATTAGTTGAATGTACCAATATTCTATTCAGAATTTTAAATCCTAAGTTCAGAATTGATTGTTCTGCAATTTTCTTTTATTGTACTCTCCTTGTTAGTTTTTGGCATCAAAGTTATACTAGCTTCTTAAAACAAAATGTTAAGAGTGTCTCATTAAGTTTAGTGAAAATTTTTGCCTATTATTAGATATCACTGAAAAATAGGATAATTTTCAGTTGCATAGTGAAGTTTCCAATTCTGAATTTACTTTCTTTAGTAATGGCAGGAAAACGATGATCTCAATTTTTTGAGTCAGTTTTATTGTTTGATATTTCTTGAAATTCCTCCATTATAGCTAAGTTTTCAAAGTTGGTAGTACAACTGTTTTCATATTAGTCTCTTTCTAAAGTTGGTGGGATCTATAGTTATAACTTTTCATTGCTGATATTAGTTATTTTCGCCTTCCCTCTCTTTTTTCACCTTGTTTACGTGTACAAGAGTTTAAGCAATTTTATTGGTTTCTTCAAAAAAAGTTTTAGATTTGTTGATCCCCTTTGTTTTATGTTTGCTATTACTTTATTAATTTCTTCTTTTAATTTTTTTCTTTACTTCAGATGGTTTCTTACTAAAAATACTTGTGACTCTTTATCTGCAGTTTTTTTTTTTTCCTGGTTGTACAAGTGCCATCAGTCCATGCCTAGTCCATCTTAAAAGTGCTAGGCAGTTAACACCTCCAGGAATAGCTCTTGACCAATGATATATGGTAGTAGGCACACAAATACCCAAACTTCCTCACTCCTTGGACAAATCTGAATTAGGTTCTACACAATCTTCCAATGGGACTATGTCTCAGTTGTAGACAAAAATAAATTGTTCAGTGTTCTGTTGTCTCTCGCTTCTACTTAGCTACTGATGCTTCCTAGGATCACCTTCCAATCAAATTAATTGCATCCAAATCCTTGTCTCAGGGTCTGCTACTAAGGAAACAAAACTTAGAAAAATGGAAAAAAAATCTGTGGAATATATATGAGAGATGCATGTAGTAACTATTTTATAGAGAGAGCTCCTGCTAACTGTAAAGTACAAAACCCCAATAAATCTTAATAAACAATCTAAAAAACAAACTTCAAAAAGATATCAAATTAATTGACCCAAGAGTTGGTGAGAATGTGGATTAAATAAAATTTTCATAAACACTGAGTAGCAGTGTAAAGTTGATCAAATAGTTTGCAAAACTCTTTAGAAGTATGAACCCATATGAACCCATAATTCCATTTCTCTATATGCACCAGGTAGAAACACATACATATTTGCACCAAAAATAGGGATAATACAACAACACTATTTATTTACTCCCAACTTAACATGACACATATGTTCATCAATAAAACAGATGAATAATTTTGGTTGTATTTATTCAATTGAAAATTGCATAGAAATGAAAATAATTAACTACTGATACTCAGAACATTATAGAATTTCACAGCGATAATGTTCAGCAAGAAAATGTAAATATCAAAGTGCATAAATCATATTATTTTGTTAATACAAAGTTTATGAACAGGCAAAATTAGTCTACAGTGATGCATGTGAACAGTTATTACCTGGGGCTGCTGACTGGCAGGAGTCATACTGAGTGTTTCTGGGTAATAAATATTTTGATAATCAATATCTTGATCTTGTTAGCAGGTGTACAAGTTTATTCACTTTAAACAATTCACTGAGTTGAACTCTCATTGTTCACCTCAATAAAAATAATCCAAAAGAATTTGAAAAAATGTAGATTGGGGAAGTGTTGCAATTGAGTTTTCTGCACAGAGTTTGGCATGCAATGTTTAAAGAATAAGTAGCTATGGGAGGAAAGGAAAGAATACACTAATGAATAAAGGGACAATTCATACTGTGATACACCCACTGGAGACCTGTCCTACCTTTTGGGGAGCTTTGGCACATGTCGCATATCAGACTTGATCCCCTTGGGCCAGCCTTTATACCCATGCCTACACAGTTGTGAGGCACAACAGCTCTACACAGCTGAGGCCAACCCTGAAGAAGGTGACAAATGAGAAAACAAGTCCCTCCTTGAAGAAGGATCTGGGTAGTGTATCTCTGCGCCCACACAACAAAATGTGGGGAATCAGTGACACTCACATTGCTGGTGGGAATACAAACAGTTAGAATTACTTTAGAGAATAATTTGATAGCAGCTAGCCTATGAAAATATACCTTATGACACAGCATACTACTCCTGAGAATTTACCCTATGGATATTTTGAAAACCAAACTAAAGAGATACACTGTGGGTATTTTTGAAGCTTCACTTGTATCAGCAAAAGACTAGGGAATCTTAAATGCCCATTAATATATATTTGGCTAATAAACTATAGTATGTTAGAGAAAACCATACTGTGTTGCCATTAAAAATGTTAGGTTATTTTTATATATACTTATATTTTATTTACAGAGGTTGCCAAAATATGTATACACATTTTAAGAAAGGAAAACTATATTAAAATTGTAATGCTCAATATATACGGATAACAATAGATGAATACAAGTCATGTTTGACTTTTGCAATTATAAGAGGTGCTCAAAGTGGTTCCATCAGCATCCAGACACTTCTGATTATGGTGAACTACTGCTTGAGCAATGTTGACCAAGGTGTCCACTTGTATACATTTTTTTGGCACCCTGGTATATTTATATCCCCAAAGTAGAGCGTTCCAGAAAAATTGAGCAAGAACCACACAAAGTTGTCCTAATTTAACTCCATTTATGTTAGAAAGGACTATGTGTGCTTCTGTAACATAGTATGTGAGCATATAAATGCATTACCATTTCTTGATCATTCAAAACAAACAGGTGACAATGGTTACCTTGGGTAGGAAAACTTATGGATTGAGGGAGAAACTGATGTGGGAGCCTTTTTAAAACCTATCTTTGGAATCACATTAGGTTAATGTATTATCTAATAAAAATGCTATATATTTAATTTATCATAAATGGCTTTATTACAGCAATTGCTGACGAGAAACGTTGTCATGGCCTCAAAATTTTATGATTACCTAGATAACTTTCTCTGTCTTTCTCTCTTTGTAGGGTGACTGATAGACACCCATATATACAGATACACACACACACACACACACACACACACACAGGACCTGACAATTCACCCACACGGGGTCTGACAATTAAGTTTGCGAACTTGTTGCAGCAATGTTGCTAACCTTTTTTGATATCAGAGGGATTATTCATTATGAATTTGTACCAACTGGACGAACAGTTAACAAAGTTTACTATTTGGAAGTGCTGAAAAGGCTGAGTGAAAAAGTTAGACGACCTGAACTTTTCACCAACAATTCATGGCTCTTCCATCATGACAATGTACCAGCTCACACAGCATTTTCTGCGAGGGAGGTTTTATCCAGTAAACAAATAACTGCATTGGAACACCCTCCCTACTCACCTGATCTGGTCTCCAATGACTTCTTTCTTTACCGAAAGATAAAAGAAATGTTGAAAAGAAGACATTTTGATGATATTCAGGACATCAAGGGTAATATGACAGCTCTGATGGCCATTTCACAAAGAGAGTTCCAAAACTGCTTTGAAGGGTGAACTAGGTGCTGGCATCAGTGCATCGAATCCCAACAGGAATACTTTGAAGGTGACCATAGTGATATTCAGCAAAAAGGTATGTAGCATTTTTTCTAGGATGAGTTCGTGAACTTAATTGTCTGTCCTTAATTGTTTCTTAAAACTCAATATAATAAAGCTGATAACGCAATTAAAAGTTGGCTAAGGGTCAATTTAAGCATTTCTTTTAAGAAGATATACAAATAACCAGTAAATAAGTATACAAAAAATTTCCCAATGTCACTAATCATGAAGGAAATGCAAATCAAAACCACAAGGAGATATCTCACACCTGTCAGGATGGCTATTACCAAAAAACAAACAAACAAAAAACAACAACAGAAAAACACACACACACAAAAAAAACGTGTTCAAGAGGATATGGAGAAATTGGAACCCTTGTATGTCGTTGGTGCAAATGCAAAATGGTGCATCTATTGTGGAAAACAGTATGAAAACTCTTCACAGAATTAAAAATGTAACTACTATGTGATCCAGTAATTCTGCTTCTGGACATTTATCGAAAAGATTTAAATTAAAATTTCAAAGAGATATTAGCATTCCCATGCTCACAGGAGAACTATTCACAATAGTCAAGATGTGGAAACAACCTAAATGTCTTTGGACCGATAAATATATAAAGAAAATGTGGTATATACATATAATGGAATACAACTTAGTCTTAAAAAAGAAGGAAATTCTGCATTAAATGCCTACTTGATTGGACCTTGAAGAATTTATGCTTAGTGAAATAAGCCAGTCACAGGAATATGAATGTTGCAATATTCCACTTATATGAGGTATCTAAAATAATCAAATTCATAGAATCAGAGTGGAATGATAGTTGCCAGGGCTTGGGGAGAGGGAAATGGGGAGTTATAAATCAATGGGAATAGAGTTTCAATTAAACAAGTTGAATAAATGCTAGAGAGCTATACAAAATTGTATATGTAATCAAGAATACTGTATTGTACACTCAAAAATCTCTTAAGAGGGTAGACCTCATGGTTAGTGTTCTTACCACAATAAAATAGAGTTAAAAAATTAGTAAATTATGATCACTAAAATCCAAACTTTATTTGGATTCCATAGTTTTTTTTGCATTAATTCCCTCTTTCTTTCCTGAGATCCAGTCCAGGGTACCATATTGCATTTATTTGTCCTGTCTCCCCAAATCTCTGATAATTTTTCACTCTTCTTGTTTTTCTTGACTTTGACAGTCCTAAGGGGGTGCTACTTAGGTATTCTGTAGAATGCTTCCAAATAGGAGTTTGCGTGATGATTTTCTCAATTAAGAAGGTACTATGGCTTTGGGGGAGAGCATATCACAGAGCGGAAGTCTTTTTCATCCCATCATATCAGGGGGTAACTAATACCCACCTTATGTCATTGATGATGGTCACTTCCATCCTCTGCTTAAGTATTGGCCAAGTTCCTCTACTCTAAACCTAAATGTGGAATTTGAAATGCAATTGAGTAAACAACAACTATTTCTGGGTTGTTCTTTCTCTTTCCTGTTTGAAACTCTAAAGTTCTTGAATTTTTTTAACGAATATGTATTATTTCAATAATCAATATCTAAAAGTAATTTATGGAATAGATGTGGGTGATATAATTATCCCTAATGATCTAGAAGAAAATACAATGACACAAGGGACAGTGTTTTAAATAATTGTATGGTTATAGCCTACTGAGTAATACTCCAATTATAATCCTCTGTAGTCTACGTCCTCATTGTCATGGAGGCAGATATAAGACCCTGAGTTTGGCAGAGTTTATAGACTATGGATTCAGCTTTCAGTGTTTATTTTTTTCTTGTATTCTCTGGGATTTCTTATGTCTTGAAGACAAAATTTCCTGCCATTTTACTGCCTCTTTTGTCCAAACCTTAAGCCTATTTCTATCTTAAAGAATGTTTGATGACTGAGAAGAAAAACATCTGAGTTTCCATGTCATAAAAAGAAATCCTTATTAAGTTAATGAAGAGCCTTTGGTTTCAGGTCAGTTTATTTCTATTTTGGTATCTTTCAATTTAGGTATAAAACATGGAGCTGCAGCTCATATAGATTATTACAAAAATTATAGATGACCTCTTTTTATGGTCAGAGACATTTTAATTTTCACTAAAAGGGCATAAAGTATTTTTGAGAATTAGCTGGAAGCAGTGAGCAATAGAGAAAGTTATAGAAAATTTATGGGGTATTTATTGATTTTGAACTCTCATAGGCCTATTTTTAATATGAGTGTAAACCTAATCCTAACTCATTAATTTTCACCAAAATCATTTTCAATTCCAAGTCTTTTTCTGACTATTGTTTGGCTATTGACCTAAGAAGTATGCCAATAAGCCAGAGAGTAGTAGCAGTCTCTTAATATGCCAGGGTTTTGCTAATATGTTCAAATATTGAAGGGTATTCATTTATTAAAATAACATGAACATGAATAAACTTTCATAATGCATCCACCGAGCCCCATTTGCTATTGGAGAGAATGTGCTGATGACGGATATTTTGTGACCCAGGTTGCTTATAGGGCATGTAAAGGTACCTGGAGCTGAGTCTGGAGCCTGATACCTGTCCAGTCAAAGCTAAGAAGATGGAACAGATAGATCATTGGTCTAATTCTGCTGCAGCTTCATGCCTATATCTTGGGGCCATTCATTTGACGGCCTTAGCTGTTACTTTCTTATATTCCCCAAGTCTGCCTCATTGTAAGAGAGGACTTATTTTTTATTGGTTACTAAAATCTATAATTATCATTGTAATTATGTAGAACACATTTGATATAAAACTATGGTTAGTGACTATATGACACTTCTGTTTCTCCCAAAAGTATATGTATAATTTATATTATATATATATATCTCAGTATACACAGCCTAAAAATACATTAATAGTAAATTTAACTAACTTTAATGAATAAAATAATAAATGCTGAAGAAAATGTTGATAAAAGACCCACAGAGTTACCCCAGGAGACAGTGTACCATTAATGGAGGTTTAATTGGAAGCTACATGATCATTTCATGGATAAGGTTCTTAATAAATTTTCAAGCATTAGGTGGAAAGCAAGGATGAGATATACTTTAAAATTTATTCCAACTTGTATATTGTGTATGGAGGTGGTCCAGTTTCATTTTTTTTGCATGTGTCAGTCCAGTTTTCCCAGCACCATTATTAAATAGACTATCTTTACCTCAATACAAATTCTTGCTTCCATTGTCATAGATTAAATGGTCATATATGAATGGGTTTATTCCTGGGCTCTCTATTCTGTTCCATTGATCTATGTGTCTGTTTTTATGCCAGTACCATACTGTTTTGATTACTGTAGCCTTGTAGTATGATTTGATGTTGGGTAGTGTGATACCACCAACTTTGTTCTTATTTCTCAAGATTGCTGTGTAGGGTGTCAGATGGGTACATGGCTTCTTAGGGAGACCATTTCATGAACAGTGTAGATGCTTGACGACTGCACTGCATACCTGAAGCTGAAGCTGAATATACTATTGTATGCCAACTATAATTTAATATATGTATAGTCACAGGATCTGGAGTATATATAGTATAGGGAATTGAGTCAATAGAATTTTAATAGATATATACAACATCAGGGGCAATAGATTGTGGGGGGTTATCACTTTGTGAGGGGTGAAATGTATAACTATTGAATTATTTTGTACACATGAAACTAATAATAAAAGAAAAGAAGAAAAAATTATTCCAACTCATAAATTTAATGGGCTTTTACTTCTGTAGATGCCTAGAAAAGCTTGAAAATATAAAAACACTAAGATTTACGTGACACCATATACAATGCCAAGCAGCCTCCTGCTCCTTAGTGTAAATCTTAGGACCATGACAAGGTACCCTGTGCCTCTGTTCCACTTCTCTTACTTCTGTTTTTTAGGATTTCTTTTGTGCCCTAAATTTATATTTCAGTTCTATATTAATAACACTAACAAGGGCTGCGTTTTAAACAATCCAATGGTTAACTATGTATTCTTTAAAACAGCGGTTCTCACCATTTAGCATGCATCAAAATCATCTGGAGGGCTGGTTCCATCCCAAATTGTGGGCCTCATCTTAAGGCTTTTGATTGAGGAAGTTGGTAATGGGGCTAGAGAATTTGCATTCCTAATTGTTCTGCTGGTGGTATGAGGACCTTTGAGAATCACTGTTGAGTGATTCAACTTCACAGGGACACATAATCCTCCTTCTTCTCTCTGTTTCTCCTTTCTAATCAGTTCTACTTCTCAGGAATAACTTTTGGCTCTTTATTCAACAGGAATCATGATGTTATCTGAAGGAAACCAAAGTATCATACCCACTTTTATTCTCCTGGGTTTTTCAGAATATCCAGAACTCCAGGTACCACTCTTCCTGGTTTTCTTGTCTGTCTACACAGTTACTGCAGTGGGAAACCTGGGCATGATAATCATTATCAATGTCAATCCTAAACTCCACACCACCATGTACTTTTTCCTTAGTCACTTGTCCTTTGTAGATTTCTGTTTTTCCACCACAGTTACACCTAAACTTTTGGAGAACTTGATTGTGGAGGACAGAACCATCTCTTTCTCTGGTTGCATTATGCAGTTTTGTTTTGCTTGCATATTTGGAGTAACAGAAACTTTCATGTTAGCAGCGATGGCCTATGATCGTTTTGTGGCAGTCTGCAACCCTTTGCTCTACACCACTGTTATGTCTCAGAAACTGTGTGCTCTGCTGGTGGCTGGGTCTTACTCATGGGGTACAGTGTGTGCCCTGACACTCACCTATTTTCTTCTTGAATTATCCTACTGTGAGTCTAGCATCATCATAAATAATTTTATCTGTGACCACTCTGTAATTGTTTCTGTCTCCTGCTCGGACCCCTCTATCAGCCAGATTCTGTGTTTCATTATTGCCATATTCAATGAAGTGAGCAGCCTGATGATTATTCTGACATCCTATATATTCATTTTCATCACTGTTATGAGGATGCCTTCTGCAAGTGGGCGACAGAAAACATTCTCTACCTGCGCCTCCCACCTGACAGCTATCACCATCTTCCATGGAACCATCCTTTTCCTTTACTGTAGCTCTAGTCCTAAAGCATCTTGGCTCATAGTTCAAGTGGCATGTGTGTTTTACACAGTGGTGATTCCCATGCTGAACCCCTTAATCTACAGTCTTAGGAACAAAGATGTGAAAGACACTTTTGGAAAATTAGTTGTCACAAAATGTCTTTGTCGGTCAATATAATATTATTAGAGTCATTATTTTATTTCCAAAATAATTGAAATAAAATAATGCTGCAGATCGTTCATCTCTTGATGATTCAAATCATTTGGTCAATAGGCTATTAGTTCATATATAGCAGCACATTTAATGATTTTGATTGTTGTATACATACATTCTTTTTTAGTGAAGTACGCCAAAGCCACATGTAAACCAAAATTAAAAATATTAAAACACATTGATCATATATTGCAATATTTGTAAATTATTTTTAAATATATTATCATGTAGTCTAATTTTGTATGTATCTCTGCAAAGTAAATTAATTCCCAGTTCATCAAATATGTGCAGATCTAGAATGGTTCCTTAGACTTTAGGATTGTAGTCAGGCAGCTCATACTCCAGACTTGGCTTTAACAGATGTTTCAGCTTCCTGTACCCTGGACAGCAACCAACATGTTACTATTTTTGTATTGAATGGCAGAAGTTGACTTCTATTCATAAAAATTATACTCCGCTGACTAGCAAACAAAATTAAATAAAGTATTGTTCTGCTTTCCCTAAATTTATATCCTATTTTATTCAAAAAATTCAAAAAGGCAGTAGAATGTTAGAGCAGTAGAGTCTCAAAACAGGCCCAGGCATATGGTCATTTAAATTTCAATAAACGTGTAATTATGATTTAATGCAAAAAGGGTAATTTTCAACAAACAATGTTGAGATAATTGGGTATCCATATGGATAAATGAGCCTTCATTTTTACCTCATACTATATACAACTTGAATTGTTTGAAATCAATTGTAGATCTCAGCATACAAATTGAAGCTACAGAATTTTAGCTTAAAACATAGGGAAACCTTTTGAAACTTAGGGTGGGAAGTATTTAGATAAAACAAAAAGAATGGACCATCAAAAAATTGATAAAAGGAATTTCATCAACGTTAAAAACTATGGTAAATGTTTTTTTAGTAATGAAAGACACCATTAAGTAAATGAAAATATATGTCACAGAATGTGAGAAAATATTTGCAATATTTATGTTTGGCAAAGAATTGGTATGTAACACAGATAAAGAATTCTTTATGCTCAAAACAGTTAAGACAATCTAGCAAAAGAATGGTGAAATAATTTGAGCAGACACTTGACAAGATATACAAACCATATAAACACATGAAAAGATACTAAGCATCATTACTCATAGTGAAATTCTTATTAAAACTGCAGTGTGATACCACAGCATACCCAACAGAATTGCTAAAATTGATAAGACTTAAATGCCAAGTATTGGTGAAAATGTGGAGCAAATGCAGTGATCATACATTTTAGAGGAAAGTAAAAGGTAAAACGACTGAAAGCTGTTTGGGAGTAGTTGTGCAAACACTTCCCATGCAGTTTACCATTTCTTTCTTAGGTATTCACCCATGAGAAATGAAATCAGATATTTTAACTTAGGAGAAAATGTGAAAATATTCTATCTGGCATATGCAACAACAGGAAGAGGGAATAGTAGGGAGTGTGGTGAGTGGGATATTTTTGTCCTTTGATGAATTTTTTGACTGTTCCTTTAAAAAGTGATTTCTTAAAAGAGGTGGATTTTCTTCCGTGAAGAGCTCTTGGTACTATAGACCTATCGTTGGTAAATAGAAAGATAATAGAAACGATATGAAAACACTGTGTTACTTTAACATAAGGAAGTGGACATATATACACACATCTATGTATATATAATCACATATAACATTATATATATATATATATTTGTTAATTTATGTAAATCTTCTGCATTGTGCCTTTGATAACCTTTGCATTCATCTATATTACCAAGCCCTTGAGAATTATATTGATGAAACATAAACGTCCTCTTGTAATTGTCCCATTGAAATTCAAGGTGGGGGTTTTCATAAAAGAATGGTTTTCCAATCACTGTTAATTCTTAGAAAAGACAGACCCTGTATACATGAATCAATGTCTGATCAGGACAAGATAAAGACCACTCTTGATTTTTTTTTTGTTGTTTTTTTTTGTTTTGAGGGCAGCGTCACTGGCCCTCATATGTGGGATCTGAACTGGGGCTGCTGGCTTTCCAAGCCAGCACTCAACCACCACGCCACTCGGTCGGCCCCACTCTTGATTTTTAAACAGAGGAACTTAGAAAAGTGATTTGTCATAAAAGTATGAGAAGGACTGTTGGAATAAAAGGGGGAGAAGATGTCTTCCAGAGATTAGTGAAGAAGCCATTAACATCATCAGGTTGGAGGGAAAATGTTTTCCTAAGACTCAGCCATCCTAGGAGTCATCCCTGTTCCTGTGTGGCTGGGGTTTTGATTGAGGACTGACAGGTATGCCTTTCCCTCAGATCTGAAAGTCTGATAATATAAACGATTGAGTTCCACTCTTCTGAAGTTTGAATTTCGCTTTTTCTCCTGTGGCTTAATAGCTGGACAAATATCATGAGAAGGATACGGTCAAGCTTTTGTGGAAAGCCTCAATACTCTAGTCAGATTATTTTCTCTTAAACTCCATAAAATTTCTGTGTGACTGTGATATAAAAATGTGGATTAGTTTAAGTCACTGGGTAGGTGGTAATTTGTTATGGTAGCATAGAAAACTCATATACCAGGTGAAACAGAAGGCTGCCAACTGTGAGTGACTGTGGTATAGAAATTGGCTTCACAGCTGGTCCAGAGTGCAGAGGTATCAGCTGTGGGGAGCAGATGTAGTGTGGAACTGAAGCCAATCCCAGTGGGAGAATAACAACGCAGACCCCCAGGATTATGCAGCAAAGCCATGCTATCTACAATAAATAGACTTATGGTGTGTGGTAAATGGCCTCTGTTGTGTCAGGGCTTTCTGGTAGAGAGTCTGCAGGGGTTAGTCAGGTTGTCAGGGGCTCATGAGAAGCATAAGTGGGTCGAATGGGTGTTATTTGAGTATAGTAAAACTTATGGGTTGGTTGGCACCCAGTGGTGTTAGAAAGTGAAACAGGCTTCCAAAATACATTTGTCATTGTTAAGAAGGTATGGACACAAAGAAATTATATTATTGAATTGTATTAATATAACTTTGGAAGAGTAGATTGCCCATATTTGGAAGAAAGCATTTATTAGTTTTAATGAAGTGAATCAATGTTTCCAAGGACAATAATAATTTTATGTAAAATGAAAAAGCCAGAATCCAAGTTATGTTGTTTATGTCTCAACATATGTACACATTATGCACAGAGAAAGACGGAAACATCATGTAGCACATGTTAACAGCAGTTACCTCTGAATGGCTGCATTTTAGCTGATTTACCTTTCCCTCTCCTGTCTATTGTAGCCACCATGTTTTCTAAGTCAGTTTGTATATTTTCTGTAATTACATTTTAAAAAGGATTTATGAGGTAGGCTTGATGAAGCATTGTCTCCAGGGATTTAGAAGCAATTACATTCTTGTAAAAAGACATATAGGAGAGCAATCAATCTAATTTCTGAGTTTGTGATATAAAAAGAAATAATTCAGTAAAGATTCTCTAGGGTCTGAATCCCTGAGGTCATAGAGGTACATACATAAGCCCAACATTTTGCATCTAGGGGTCAGATTCAACTTCCAAATCTCTTTCTCTCTCTACCTTCTTTCTCTGGATTTTCCTGGGTGTTAACAAAGAAATATATTGCTATCCCATTCATTAAAATTTATTGAGAACTCCTGCTATATTTACCAACTTCTTAATATTTGTAATGTTTTTGACTTCTGAGTGGGAACTTCCTTGGAGACTATCAATAATAGAAGCAGCCTCTTCAGGTGAGTTTGTTACCGGTCAACTGAGCAGCACCAACCCCCACCACTGAAAATCTTTAATGTTTCCTTTTCTATAAAAATGTTAAGTCTTCTCCCTAGTTCTTTAGTTTTTTAGCTCTTGGGCTTTGATTTGCTCTTCTATCCAGTTTGTGAATCTTGGACGGAAGATCCCCCTTGCTTCTTAATTGCTTTGTAAATCAGTTTCTGAATATGAAACAATAGAAGTCTCCTACCCCCGCTTCAGATAACTATTTGAAAGCATGAGACTTCCTAATATCTCCCAGGCCAGGAAGCTAAATGTCAAACCCATTCTGTGTCCAGACAACTGATGCCACCTGAGTGATGGACTGAAAAACCACAAGTTTCATAAGAACTAACAGATTTATATTTTCGTCCTCATTCAGGAGCCTTGAGGATACAGAGGATACCCCAATAAGCAAATAAGCCAACGCGGTCTTCCAGGTGGAGCTTGAGACCCCTTCCTCTCATCTGAGACCAGCTAGGGTGAGAGTTCCGTGAACCCCAATAGGCAGGGACAGCTCTACACCCCTGCCCAGCAGGAAGCAGATACAGAAGAGATCTGTCCCTCAGCTTCTCATAGAGATTTTATGGGGATCACGTCTCTCAAGGAGAAACTAGGCAGGCAGTTAGAGGCAGGCATTGGGTCTCTGCATTCCTACACATCCCACAGAGTGCAACCGCCTGAGGCACTTCCCCTCTCCACCCAAAACTCCCCTTTGTATTGTAATTACCTACCCCTGTGGGAAGAGCAAATGGGCACAAAATATCCAACTATATCAGACCAGTCACTCACACCTACTCAGGACCTCTTGTAAATCACAGGTGCCAATCAAATGGTCCTACGCCCAGAGAAGAACAGCCCATTCTAGAGAAAAAGGATAAAAACCCCAAGTCCGGGGAGGGAAGCCCAGGCTGCTGCTTCTTCCCTGCTCCTTTTGACCACTTCTTCCCTTTGAGCCTCACCTTTGCGCATGGCCCACTCCACACTCTTTGGTAATGGTCCCTTGAGCCATCCTCTACTACTCAGGTCTACTTTTACTTCTAAATGTACTATCTTTTCTAATAAACTACTTATTCTACTGCTTTACTCTGCTATCTCGTTCAATTCTTTGCTCGAGTTGCCAAGGACCTGGACTTTGCGCTGAGAAAGGCCCACTCTGACAAGTTGGTCTCAGGTTGGGTGATCTCTCTTATGTTAGCTTTCATTTGTATGGGGGACATTGAGGTCCTGCACCCTTTGAGGCAGGGTATGCTCTCTGTTAGTCTAGCTGCCATATGTCACTGAGTCCATCTCCCTGAAGGCTCAACTACGGAGTTACCATCTCTTCCCCCTTCCTTGGGGTACCATCCTTGGCACAGTACAACCACACTGAAAATTTTTCAAAATAGTATAAACTCTGAGACTTTCCTCAATATCATAAAATCTTATAAAAAGGAGGTAAGAATAATATGTGTAAAGTAATAGTGATGTCTATAGGTATCCCCAGACTGTGGAAAAATTGCTGGAGTGAGAAGGGAAAGTTTATTTGTGAGAGCAGGTTTCATTTAATACTTCATATATTGCAAGTGCTGCATCACGGCACTAAAAAAGAGGATATTCCATGGAAAAGGAAAAAAATCAAATAAGCTAACGAATAAATGAGCATGTGTTATTTATTATAAGCTGAGAATACTGGCATGATTAAAGAAGGTTGAATACTGGGGATTAGCTAGGCTTTAGGTAAAACAGAGCAGAGAAATTTATATTTGAAAAATTAGCCAAAAGGGAGAAATCCAAGTTTTCAGAGTCCAAGACTGTCATAATAATGCCAGTAATAAAGGGTGCAGGGTGGTGGCACCTCAAGGATGCAGGGCCTTGGCAGTCTTCATTGACCTGAGTAATGATTGCAATTTGTTAAGTGTCCCAAAGGCACCAACCTGGGATTAGAAAGGGGGGACAAGAAAGAGTCAGATAATAATGAGGAAGTAAAGGTGAAAGCAGAGGCAATTTACTGAAGCACAGTAATTGGTGAATTAAGACAATTGGGGCCAAGAAGAGATCCAGGAAAGAGCCCAGCTAGTCTTTGATGTCCCAAATTATCTCCACATGTCCATTGCTGCCCATTTTTGTCCTTAATCTGTTTCTTAGATTTTAAAAAATAATGTAAGTGTTTTAAAAGAGTACTAGTCATAATATTAAGAATGAAAAAGGGTGAGGGTGGGGAAACCTGCATCTCCTGGGATCCGTAATTATTAGACTGTGTATAAGTATACAATGTCTGACAATTAGGTTTGCAAACTTGCCACCATGTGCTTACACTGGCAGCACTGTACAAACAGCTTGGTAAGGTTTCATAACCTTGGTATATCTCAGCTCACAGCTGTGTTCATGTTGATGTGAGGTGGTGTCTTGCAGAGTGGCCTTCATTGTTGTTGCAAGTTTTGTGTGCTGTTGGGAGAATGTCTGAGCTTGAATTAGAGCAGCAAGCAAACATTAAAGTTCTTGTTAAACTGGGCAAGAGTGGAAGTGAAATCAGGGACATGTTAGTCCAAGTTTATGGGGATAATGCAATGAAGAAAACAGCAGTGTACAAATGGATTAAACGTTTTTCTGAGGGGAGAGAATGCATCACTGATGATGAGAAGTCAAGGTGGCCAGTAACGAGCAGAACTGATGAAAATATTGCAAAAATTCCTCAAATTGTATGTCAAAATCTTCGGCCGACTGTGAGAAGCATAGCAAGACCAGGTAAACATCAATAGAGAAACAGTTAGGAAAATCTTCACTGAAAATCTTGGCATGAGAAACTTGTGTACACAAATGGTCCCTAAGGAGCCCTTGCATCACGACAATGCACCAGTTGCACTCACTGCCTGTGAGGAAGTTTTTAGCCAGTAAACAAATAACTGCATTGGAATACCCTCCCTACTCACCTGATCTGGCCCCCAATGACTTCTTTCTTTACCCAAAGATACAGGAAATATTGAAAAGAAGACCTTGTGAGGACATTCAGGACATCAAGGGTAATATGACAGCTCTGATGGCCATTCCAGATAAAGAGTTCCAAAACTGCTTTGAAGGCACTAGCATTGGTGCAAAGCTTCCCAAGGGGAGTACTTCAAAGGTGACCATAGTGATACTCAGCAATGATGTATGTAGCACTTTTTCTAGAATGAGTTTGCAAACATAATTGTCAGACCATGTATTAACATCATTTCCAAATTTAGTTGTTATACACCTATGACATGTGTGCAGGGGGCCAGTCCCCGCGAGGACCAGGGATTCCCTCCAGTGGGACGGAGTCGGTGAGGAAAAAAGAAAGAAAGAAAGGAAAGAAAGAGAGAAAGAAAGAGAGCGGAGTACCTGAAAGAGTTTCACAGGAGTGTCACACTTTAATGTAATAACATGTCCGTTTTATAGGGACTCTTGACCATTACCTCAATCACAAAGCATTTGGTGGTTTCTAGTTCTCAGGATTTACAGTCTTTACTCCCCTGTAAGAGCTCTCTCCAGGGTGCACTGTGACTTACTCTTCCATTAAAGGATTTATCTTGTCTTACACTGTGATAACCTCTGAGACTCAGACGCAGTCTCTGCCTGTCATCCAAAGAATATTTATCATGACTATCTTATGCTAAGGATAGACTTGTCTCTATATATCTCCTAAAGAATGGTTACCATGACTACCTAGTCATTATCCCAAATTCCAGCAGCTAGACTCTCAGGGAGTATACTTGAATTATTACTAAAAGACTAGCTGTTACCTTGGTTTAGGGTAAAGGCATCTAAAGTTTTATTCCTATGTAAATACAATACCTAGCAATTCAAGGGGTCTCACACCACTCTGTCCTACAGAGGGCTGTATCTGTTTCTCAGTAAAAGCTTCAGTATCTGTTGCTGCAACAAGGCACTAAATGAAGGAATTTACACAAGGCTGTTAACATACCCATGGTCAGCAAGCTGCCTGGAACTCTCATGGCCTGGAGACCTTTGACCTCTGAGGAGACTTTTCACAGCAGGGCCCTTAGGCAAATGCATCAGCCTCTCACAGGCCTGAGTTTTCTGGCCTGAGTTTGTCAGAGGTCTGTGCCTCAGTTTCCAAGGGGCTTGAGTCCCCAATATCTCAGTTCAGGGGTTCCCCACGGAACTACCGCCTAGCTTAGGTTGTCTCCCCTCGTTTAGGAGATCTTACTCGTCTTTGGCTGCGTAGTTAGCTCATTGGGGTATCACAGGAACTTGCCATAAATGCAGTGAGTATATTGTCTCCTATAGGAGGAAAGGCACATGGGTTCATAGAGGCAGGAGATATTACATGACCAACCATAAGGCAGCACCCCTAATATCCAGTGCTGAGCAGGGCAATGTGGCCTTGTTAGACATTGGGGGAATGTCGGCTTCCCACAGATAGTGAGAAACATAACCTACACTCCCATCACATAGGCTGGCATCTAACCAACCACCATACTTGAACTTGAAGCCATCTTAGATCATCCAACCTGCCAAGCTGATACCCTCCACTAGTGACCCATGAAATAAGCAGTTGCTGTTTTTAATGAATATGTTTTGCAGTGGCTTGTTATGGAAGCATTAGAACCACTCACTTTCTTAATTTCTGAGGTTACCACAAAGACCTTCCCAAGTCTTATATAACAATTAAGCGTATCTGTTATTCTTCTACTTAGAGGCAATCATTAAAATGATACAACTGAAAAGTTTAGAATTTTTTTCTTTTATGTTAAAATTTATTGGGGTGACAATTGTCAACAAAACTACATAGGTTTCAAGTGTTCAATTCTATATTACATCATCTGTATGTTGCATTATGTGTTCACCACCCAGAGTCAGTTCTCCTCCCATCACCATATATTTGACCTCCTTTACCCTCTTCTATCATCCCTCCTTCACCCTTACCTTCTGGTAACCACTAAACTGTTGTCTGTGTCTAGGAATTTTTGTTTCTTTATTTGCTTGTCTTGTTCTTTTGTTGCCTTCAGTTTTAGATCCCACATATGAGTGCTTAACTTTTCTGTCTGATTTATTTCACTTAGCATAATAATTGTAAGGTCCATCCATGTTGTCGCAAAGAGCAGCATTTCATCTTTTCTTATGGCAGAGTATTATTTCATCGTGTATATATGCCACATCTTCTTTATCCAATCACCTATTGAAGGACACTTTGGTTGTTTCCATGTCTTGGCCACTGTAAATAAAGCTGCAATGAACATTGGAGTACATATATCTTTACAGATCAATGTTTTCAGATTTTTGGGGCTGATACCCAGGACAGGGATTGCTGGGTCATACGCTAATTCTATTCTTAATATTTTGAAGACCCTCCACACTGTTTTCATAGTGGCTTTACCAATTTACATTCCCGCCAACAGTGTATGAGTTTAGAAAATTTAACGTATTTTTGATTTCATGTTGAGACCCAGAAACAGTCCTCAAACTTGGGAAATTATCAGGTGAATCAATTTTAGGAAAACTTTTATAGTTTTTTGAGAATTTGAAAACTGATTACCTGTGACTAATTACATGCATGGAATCTTTGAAATGTTTGGTGTTCCAAGGGCACACACCACAGACAGTGGTTTCAACACTGTCTGTTTAAGGAGATGTTATATAGTCAGAGAAGGAGCAGAATTGAGAGAGATCACTGAGGACCTGGCATTGAGCAGGAGGTACGACATCCCAGCATCGTTCCGTAGCTCTGCTCTTCTGCACACAGATGGGTGGCACAGACCAAAAAGCAGCATGTGGCCTCTTTCTGTCAATTGTTCCATGTGACTTTGGGCAAGGTACTATCGTCTATGCCTCAGTCACCTCATTCATAAAGCTGCGTAACTATCAACCTCACTTACAAGTATTTTTATAAAGATGAACTGTCTAAATCGTTGTGTTCAGAGCAGTACCTAGCACGTAGGAAGTGGTCAGTAAACATGAGCAATTGTTATTCTCAGTAAGAAGGTTGATGATTGCCACCGCTTCCTGTATTTGGCAGAACTCTGGTGTGCTTGCAGACCCTATGCCCTTCAGGAAGGAGCTTTTAAATATAAGATGGGCAAAGTGTGTAAGACGTATTCATAGATTCCATAACATCATTGTGATCTCTGCCTCACAGAGCAATGCTTGGGTGCAGCATAAAATGCTCTGCAATTCATCATGAGGTCCAAAGTAATCGTATCGCATTATAATAATATGTACCAAGTTGGGATAGTTTTCCTCCTGTTTATAACTCAGATAAATCATTAATTGTTGGAGTCCCAAGATGGTGCTGTTTTCTTGACATCTTGTTGTTGTCCCACAGAGATCAATGATTGCTTTGGGACGCTTGAGAAACATGGGCCCCAGAGATACACACACAGAAAACACATAAAGCCAATAACATTTTCCATCATTCCATCTTCAGAAGCAGGGAGGTAATGTCTGTCCCACAGGTTGGTTGGACTACACTCTGGCTTTTTGGGGAATGAACACGAATGATATTTTCTGGGGTCTGGAAGCTTGTTCTCTCTCCCTCTCTCTCTCTCTCCCTCTCTCTTTCTCCCTCTCTTTTTTCCTCCCTCCCTCTCTTCCTCCCTCCATCCCTCCTCCTCCTCCCTCTCCTCTCCTCTCCCTCCCTCCCCTTCTGGGGGTAATTTATTATAGCCACATGTAAGAGAAAGAAGAATTATAAGAGGGTAGTAATATTAGACATATTTTCAAAAATTTTTACTTAGCCCTTTCTTAATTAGAGAGTGTTTTAAGAAATGTCATGTTTTGAGCACTCCTTTAGGAAAATATTTTCTCTTTATGTATTGAGAAACAATCTCAGTGGGACATGGGAACAATTTAATCTGTGGAACCGAAAATATCCTAACAGTTGTGAGTGTGAAAGGGAAGAGTGTAAACAAACTGGGAGGAATGTTTGATTTCTCTCTCCTTTTCTCTCCCCACTCTCTCACACTATCTCCATCCATAAAACCTGGTAAAGATTGCATGGAGATTCCCTGATGGTCAGTTGCTCTGATACTGACAGTGACAGGAAGGTGCCCTCAGGACTGCTCATGGAGGGACACAAACATGTGAACCACCTCTGAAGCAGAAAGGAGAGAAATTATTTTGGCCCTGTGCAAAACACTTAGAACTGTCTCTCTGGAGCAGATTTCTCAACTTTGGTACTGTTGACATTTTGGGCCAGATGATATTTGGGTATTTGCTTGTGTGGTAAGGGGAAGGGAGGCTGTCATGTGCATTGTAGCATGTTTAGCAGCATCGCTAGTCACTACCTACTAGACGTCAGTAGCACCCCTTTCTATTGTGACCACAAAAATGTCTCGACATTGCCAAATGTCCCATGGGAATCAAAATCACTCCTGGTTAAGAATCGCTGTTCTATAACTAAAGATGCAGCCTGAGTTTGCATCTTTAGACTTGAAAACAGAAAAAGATTCTTCAAAATTATGTACTACTTTGATCTTTCTAGGAGATCAAATAACTCACTTTTACTTGCTGTTGAAGAGAGAAAACCATATAATTAGAATAATTATTTGTTTTGAAGCTGGGATTTCTTAATTATCGTATCCTTTGCCGCTTTGAAATCATTTGAAGAATGAGGAGAATACCATGCTATGTTGGATTTTAGTTCATAATCTCTTTCTATCAGGAATAACCAGCTGTTGCCTCCACAGTCATGATATATCTACCAAGGATCACGAGGGAGAAAATAAGTGAGGGTGCCCTCACCTTCTATTGGCATTTGTTATATGTCAAAGGCCTTGAATGTTTCCCTCCCTTATTAAAAAATAACACCCCTTGGGCCGGCCGAGTGGCACAGTGGTTAAGCGCTGGCTTGAGAAGCCAGCGGCCCCGGTTTGGTCCCACATATGAGGGCCAGTGACACTGCCCTCAAAAAAAAAAAAAAAAGAGTCCTAAAATATAACACCCTTCTTCTGCAGTCCACCACATAACACTTATGTTTTGTGAGAGTTCAGGCAAATTTCTGCATTGCTTTTTATTTTATTTTTTTAAAATAAGTGGTCAGAATAGAATATTTATGTTTCATGTGTGTTTTGAGGATTAAATATACAATTCAACATATGTATACATATATAATATCCAATCTGTGCAATCTGGCTTACTGTTTTTTCACTTGCCATTTTATCATAGTCATTTTTCAGGTCATTAAAAGTTCTTTACAAAGATCCTTTTACTAGCGGTATAGTTTTCCATAATATCCATGTACCATAACTTGGACCATTTCCCTCTTGTTTGACACTTTATTTCTAAGTTTTACTATTATAAATAATGTTGCAATGTGGCAGCAAACATTTTTTTGTTAATAATTTCATATTCACATCTTTGATTAGTTCTTTAAATAGATTTAAAGCAGTGAAGTCATTATAAGGCTTCAGAGTCCTAGTTACAGTAAGTTAAAATCCAAGAGTACCAATTCACTGGATAATGGCTGACATTAAATAGCTAATTAATAAAATCACAATGCTAATTTTATAGAAAACACATAAAAATGACTTTCTTCATCTAAAAGTATTGATAAAAAACAAACACTTGTGGGTTAACAATCTTAAGTAAGCATACTTCTCATCATCTCAGAGGAAAACAGTGAAGGGTACTGTCTATTTTAAAAAAAGATTTCCTGGGATCCCATTATTTTCCGTACTGACTAAAAAGTTAGCAAGAAAAAAGTGTTTTGAATTTCATAAAACAATATGGCTAACTAAAGAATATTTGATGTCTTTCTAAGACTTCACTTCAAGGCTCAAAATTGTGTAGTAGTTTAAGGACTCACATAGGGTGTTAACGTATGTGAATGCTTTTGTGTGATCTGAATTAAACTGAGAGCTCCACGTATTTGTATGCTACAATGATTGGACTTTTCCTAAACTTCACAAACCCTATTTGCTGAAAAAAAAAACAACTATTCTATTTATTTTCATATCTTTTTTAGAAGACAGTCATAACTGAATTTGGGATCGTATAATGAAGAGTTACTGTTAATATTTTCCTCCAACCCTGATAAAGTAGGGACATGGGCAAGGAGAACTGTACTGCCGTGACACAGTTTATTCTTCTTGGGTTAACAGATGCCCTTGAGCTGAGGGTATTTCTCGCCCTGCTCTTCCTTTTCATCTACGGAATCACGTTTGTGGCCAACCTGGGCATGATTGCACTCATTCAGGTCAGCTCTAGACTTCACACTCCCATGTACTTTTTCCTCAGCCACCTGTCCTTTGTGGATTTCTGTTATTCCACAATCATCATGCCAAAGATGCTAGCTAACATCGTAAATGAAGACAAAGCCATCTCCTTCCTGGAATGCATGGTGCAATTCTATTTGTTTTGCACGTGTGTGGTAACGGAGGTCTCCCTGCTGGCTGCGATGGCCTATGACCGCTACGTGGCCATCTGTAGCCCACTGCTCTACATGGCCACCATGTCCCGGAATCTCTGTGTGGAGCTGGTGTCTGGCTGCTACCTGTGTGGGAGTGTGTGTTCTCTGATTCACTTGTGTTTAGCTCTTGAAATCCCATCCTATAGATCCAATGTGATTGACCACTTCTTTTGCGATCTGCCTCCGCTCTTATCTCTTGCTTGCTCTGATGTCACTATGAATGAACTGCTGCTATACGTTGTGGCCACTTTTAATGAGATCATCACCATCGTGATCATCCTCACCTCCTACCTGTTTATTCTCATCACCATCCTGAGGATGCGCTCTGCAGAGGGAAGGCACAAAGCCTTCTCCACCTGTGCCTCCCACCTCACAGCCATCTCTGTCTTCCATGGAACAATCCTTTTCATTTATTGCCGGCCTGGTTCTGGCAACAGTACGGAGACTGACAAAGTGGCCTCGGTGTTCTACACTGTAGTGATTCCCATGCTGAACCCCCTGATCTACAGCCTGAGGAACAAGGACGTGAAAGAAGCTCTCAGAAAAGTGATGGGCTCCAGAATATTTTCCTAGAGAATATTTTCTTAGTGGAACTCAAAGTCCCAAGATGGAGAGGCTCGTGGTGGGGTGAATGGGCGGCTGCAGTGTTGGAGTAGAGAGAAAGCCAGATAGTAGATGTCTATGAGAGAGTCGTTTTTATCACTTTTCTTTGTGCTTTTGCAATTGAGAAGGGTAGGGTTGAGTGTATTTCAAATCTCAAGCTCACCTCTTTGCTTTCAGTCATCTAAATTGTTTTAAATGGGTATAGGTAATGGACGTACATTTTTAGTATGCAGTAAAACTTTTATAAGCTTAATGAAGAACTCATGAGAATCACACTTTCTTATCTATTGGAAACTATGATCATTTCAAAATTGAATTCTTATTACTTTACTGTGAAGAGATTCCCAGTAAAGATATATATATATATATATATATATATATATATATATATATATATATATATATATATATCCTGTTTGTTGTTCATTTCTTGCTTCATTACTTTTTGTTGTTTTCATTGCAGTGTCACATTGCAGTGTCCAGTGTTTCTAGGAACTTCAGATACTATTAGATCTGAAAAATGGAGACACTAATAGTAATTCTTTCAAAGAAATCCTAGAAAAACTGAATTACATGTCATGCGCAAAAAGCTTAGATTACTTTGTGGCATTTAATTTGTTCTGTCTTGTGTTGCACTGTCTTGCTGTTTCTGGGTGCATGTGTGTATATATGTTTATTAAATGTGTTTATAAAACAACTAGTAACCAGTGGTAAGAGTGGCAGCATTTCTGATTTTGGCCCTTTTCTCACTTTATCTTTTACTTCTTGTCATCATGCTTATTTTGCAATTTTGTGGATCACATGCTTACCGTGACTTATAGGTGGACTTCCACCTCTGTTTATATTGTTTGTTGTGTTTTTGCTTGTGGTGAAATGACCTTTTGTCACCCATCATCTATGTGTCTAAACCACATTCCCTCACTGAATTTTGATTCATATGCATCATTAATAATTTATTTGTCTTTCCATTATGTTTATGTCAATTTCTATGTTACATTCACTTGTTCAATGAAGCTTCTCATCTTGTGTCTATAATATTGTTAGCACCAGTCTTGAGTTTATGAAAACCAGGATTGGTGACTTGACCCTGACTTTTCCATTTGACAAGTACTTTAAACTTCTGCATTCCTCAGTTTCCTTAATTTTAAACATTCAATAATATTAATAACCTCTCAATATCATACTGACATTAAATTTTGACAACATATGAAGTGTGATCAAGAAATACAGTGAATGTTTAAATAAATATATTTATACTGCTAAAGATACATTGCCATTAATCCCCCTCAGAATACTTCCCCTCGCTTCAAACACACTTATTCCATCTTTCTTGCCACTTTCTGAACAGGCTGTGAAGTCCTTTTTTGTGAGTATAATTACTTTTTCCACCATCATGACAATGCTTCCTGTCACACATCACTTCGTGTATAGCAATATCTGCCAAATAAAAGGATTATGGAGTGTCCTCATCTACCTTATTCACCAGGTCTGGCACCGTACGACTTCTGGCTGTTTCCCAAAGTCAAAATGACCATGAAAGGCAAACGGTTTGAATTATTTAGATCATCGAGGCAGCTAGGACAGCATAGCTAAAGACACTCATGAAAGAAAACTTCCAGAACTGCTGCAGAAAGTGGCAAGAACCATGGGATAAGCTGTTCTAAGCCAGGGAATGTGTTTTGGTGGTGATTAATGGCAATATGTCTTTTAGTGTAATAGATTTTTTAACTTAGTCACCATTATTTTAGGTCACACCTTGTATGTGTACTCATGGGGACAGGAAGTTACTCAGCTAAGGTGTGTTGAAATGAAGTCTTTGAAACCTGGGGTCATTTATCCTTTTCTCTTTCACTATCACTGGCATATCATAAGTTAGTTTCTTTTTCTTCCTGTTAGATGGTTGGATGAATAAATACAAGTGAATAAATGGTGTATATGTTGGACTTAATACATGAACTAAGAGACTGTGTTGACCTTCAAGAATTGTGAATTGGTCAAAATTGTCCCACGACATCTTGAGTGTTGTATCAGTCAGGGCCCACTTAGGAAGGAAATTTAATACCTGGCATGTTAGATTTTGGAAGCCTGGAAGAGTGCAAAGGGGATACTGGGTGTTAATTTAAGGGTTATTAACTGCATGAGCAGCCACTACTCTTGATGTTGGGGGACAATATAAATGAGGGGGTCCTCTGTGTCTAATATCATTGGCCAGATCACAGTGAAATAGCTGAGGGACGTGAAGGCAGGATCTCCCCGCTTCCTTAGTGTGATTAGTGTAATCAGAGAGCAATTATGCCTCACAGGGACCAGGGACATGGTAGGAACTTAAGAAATATTTGTTGATGGAAGACCAATACTGCATGATGTCACTGATATGTGTAATTTAAATCAATCAAACTCATAGAAGTGGAAAGTAGAATGTGCCTGTCAGGGGCTGAAGGAGGGGACAATGGAAAAATGTTGATTTTGGGGTACAAAAGTTCAGTTAAGGAAGATGAATAAATTTTTAATATAAAATATACAACGTGATTATAGTTAACAATATTATATTGGATACTTGAAGTTTGCTAAGATGGTAAAACTTATGTTTTCTCACCAATAGAAAGAAAAAAGGAAAATGGTAACTGTGTGAGGTGGTGGAGATATTAACTAGCTTGATTGTGGTGATTTCACAGCGTATATGTACATGAGAACATCTAGTTGTACACCTCAAAGAAATACAGTTTTTATTGTTTATTACACCTCAATAAAACTACAAAAATAATTTTGAAAGAATAACACAATGTGCTAAAAAAGAGAAATACATGTTGAGGAAATAAAGATAACTTTTTCTATGACTTTTTATACAAAAATTTTGAGGACTATGGCAATGATCATGGAATATGGGAGAAGTCATTTGAATAACTTTCGTATAAAATGTTTCCAAAGCTGCTGTTGTTTGTCCTTGAGGGCTTCCAAGAAACCAGAATTACCCCAGAAAATAATAATTAATTGTAATTGCTTGTTTTGAGACTTGGGGAAGAAGGAAGCTATTTCCTCTAGGGTCCTGGTGGCACAGGAGTGGAAGTAGATATAATAGTCTCAGCATCTCTCTCAAACCTGTTCTCCAGAGGCAGAAGGGGGCTACCTTTTCCACTAGCAGGTTTGTGTCCAGATCTGAGAAAATATGGATATTCTTTTTCATGAATGGTATCTAGAAAGTACCTTCATTTAGTCATTTTTTCATGGGAAAAATTATTTTGGGGAAATTAGAGCCACTAAGGACATGAATTATCTGGAGCAGGCAGTGCACATTTTGTACAGAGTTTTGAATAGAGGGCCTGGCTACTGAGCTCCTCCATAGCAAAACCCCCCACTGTTTCCTGGAAGTGGGAGCAAGAAGAACCCTGAGAGGTACCAGGTATATATGTCTCTGCTTTGGGGAATTTTAGGAGTAGTTGTGCAAGGGAAAGAGGCAGATACTTCAATAAATTTGAATTGAAAGCAAGAAAAAGAACTTGTGGAGAAATCTAATAAACAAAACCGTCTCTAAATAAGATTTTAGACCATGGGAAAAAATCTTCAGGGCAAAAAGAAAAAATTTCTGGGAAGAAATTATAAGGAAGAAAATTTTACATACCACATTTCCCAAATTAAAAGATAATACAAATAGTTAAATTCATGTAAGAACATTTGAGAGATAATAAAACATATTAAATTTCTACATTAGTTTTCTGTCAAACACAAGAAATATGTAAATCTCCCATAATCAAGAAAATAAGGCAATAGTTTTCAACATCTGTTGATTATGCACCCCTAAACTGCCACACACCACCCCACCCCAAGGTGACATTTGACAATGTCTGGAGACCTTTTGAAAAAATTTTATTAATTTTTTTGGAGTGACATTGATTAATAAATTATATAGGTTTCAAGTGGTCATTTCTATAATACATCATCTATGTATCACATTGTGTGCTCACCACTCAGAGTCAGTTCTCCTTCCATCACCATATATTTGACCCCCTTTACACTCCTGTGACTCCCCTCACTACTTGTTTTGGCTTTACCATAAACTAGTTTCTTATTATCAGTGTAGACCCTTAAGAAGACCATTCTTTAAGTAGATTTGCCTGTTTTAACTCTGAAGTGGGCCAATAATTTAGGGTGTTTTTGGTCAGCGTGTAAGAAAACCATGACTTTAGGAAGGTGATTTGTTTTCACTACTTTAAAATTAGGTCAAGATCTGAAGAAAATGCCAAGTTATGCTTCCAGTCCAGTCTCTTCACTCTATTTTCATTATATTTATGTTTTTGATGTCACGGGTATAATTTCTTGCTGTCTAGGATTAAGGGCAGGGGATAAAATTTCTCAACTTTCTTATGCCTTTTGTTTAAGGGTAGGTCTGAATAGTGGATACCATTATATAGAATATGCAACATAACGACTTCCCCCAGGCAGCTCCTTGAGAGAGCCTGGGAAAGTTTTCACATACCTCTTTTTCAGTGTGGGTAAAGATTTATCTTTGTAGGGTTGTAGCCAAATCAAAGTGAAAATGTGATATTTCTATCATATGTATTCATACATCAACATACACATTTTATTTAAATTTGCATATATAAACCTGGTAGTAGGTATTTATTTTTAAATAACCATCTCCACATAATTTTAAATAATGTAACTGTCTGCCTTAAATACTATGTACCATAGTTTAACAATCACCCTATTTTTGAAAATTAATTTTTTCCATTATGAATATAATAAACAATGCTTCAGTGTAACTTTGCATACAGTTTTTCACAATTCCTAATTATAGTTAAACAATTCTTATGACAGTTTACTAAGAATAAAATCTCTCATAGAAACATATCAACAACTTTTACTGTTGTCAGTGTTAAGACTTTCCTAATTTCTTTCCAGAAAATTTTATACAAGAGATGTATCTTTCTGACTCAGTATTTATATTGATCATGATCATTATAATCAATTAAATCACTTTGTTAATTTGGCATGTGAAAATGATGGATTTCAGTATATATTTTAAATCTCTTTTTTCATTGGGATTAATACCAAATTTAGAAAGTACTCAGGAGCCACTCATCTCAAAGAAATTGTCACACTCCTCAAAAATGGACTTGTCCAGGGACTCATATGCTGTGGATTTAGGCTACTGATAGACTAACCTAAAAAAAAAAATTAGTATATGTTATATGGGATCACAATAGCTGTTATCCTACTTCAACAGCTTACTATGTTTTTCAGGAAACAAGAGTTGATCATATGCGGTTTTAAAATACTTCACTGGATGTATTTCAAAGTCCATCAAAACACCTAATTGAATTAATCAACTCTATTTACTGTGGTGGAAACAGTTGAGAATCATACATGCTTGTGCTGATATTTTAATTCGATCAGTGGGATCCACTGAGACACAGAACGTTTAAAATTATTTGACAATTATATTTCAAATACACTGTGTTTGATATCAGTGTTATATGTTTCTTCAGTTAATGTGTGTGTTTTCTCTCTTATTCCCATTTCAGAAGAAACACAAAACCTATTCAGTTTGGCAAACCTGACATGTGGTGGAAATGGGGCAGGAGAACTGTACCAGTGTGACAGAATTCATCCTTCTTGGGTTATCGGATGTCCCTGAGCTGAGGGTCTTTCTCGCCCTGCTCTTCCTTCTCATCTATGGAGTCACGTTTGTGGCCAACCTGGGCATGATTGCACTCATTCAGGTCAGCTCTAGACTTCACACTCCCATGTACTTTTTCCTCAGCCACCTGTCCTTTGTGGATTTTTGCTACTCCACAACTATCGTACCAAAGATGCTGTTCAATATCTTAAACAAAGAAAGAAACATCTCCTTCTTGGGATGCATGGTGCAATTTTACTTGTTTTGCACGTGTGTGGTGACTGAGGTTTACCTGCTGGCTGTGATGGCCTATGACCGCTTCTTGGCCATCTGTAGCCCACTTCTCTACATGGTCTCCATGTCCCAGAAACTCCGTATGGTGCTGGTGTCTGGCTGCTACCTGTGTGGGACTGTGTGCTCTCTGATTCACTTGTGTTTAGCTCTTGAAATCCCATCCTATAGATCCAATGTGATTGACCACTTCTTTTGTGATCTACCCCCAATCTTGAATCTTGCCTGCTGTGATGTCTCTATGAATGAACTAATGGTCTTCATTGTTGCCACTTTTGGTGAGATAATCACCAGCATGATCGTCCTCACCTCCTATGTGTTTATCCTCATCACCATCCTGAGGATGCGCTCTGCAGAGGGAAGGCACAAAGTCTTCTCCACCTGTGCCTCCCACCTCACAGTCATCTCTGTCTTCCATGGAACAATCCTTTTCATTTATTGCCGGCCTGGTTCTGGCAACAGTACGGAGACTGACAAAGTGGCCTCGGTGTTCTACACTGTAGTGATTCCCATGCTGAACCCCCTGATCTACAGCCTGAGGAACAAGGACGTGAAAGAAGCTCTCAGAAACGTGGCGGGCTCCAAGATAATTTCCTAAAGAACATTTTTCAGTAGAACTCAGGGTCCCACGGTGGAGTGACTGGTGGAGGGGTGAATGGGCAGGCTGCAGTGTTGGAGTGGAGAGAACAGCCAAGTTGTCGTTTTTTTATGAGGGAGTCATTTTGATTTACTTATCTTTGTGCCTTTGCCATTGAGAAGGGTAGGGTTGAGTGTATTTCAGTATTAAAGCCCACCTCTTGCTTTAATTCATCTAGGATGTTTGAAACGAGTATGGGTAATGCACTGTTAAGATGTACACATTAGTTTGTAGTGAAGCCTTCATAAGCTTAATGAAGAACTCACAAGAATCACACTTTCCCATCCATTGTAGAAACTATGATTCATTTCAAGATTGAATTCCTATTACTTTACAGTGCAGAACACACCTGTGCCAGTTTATGCACAGAAAGATTCCCAGATGTGTACACACACACACACACACACACACACACACACACACATATCCGGTTTCTTGTTCATTTCTTGCTTGCTTTATTATGTTTTGTTGTTGTCGTTGCTGTGTCCAAGGTTTTTGGAACTTCAGATTCCACTAGATCTGAACAATGGATACATTAATAGTAATTCTTTCACAGAAAACTCATGTAAATAAAATTATATGTCATGAGCAAAGAGCTTAGGTTACTTTGTGGCCCTGAATTAGCTCTGTCTCTTGTGTCATTCTGTCTCCCTGTCAGTCCCCAGGTGCACGCATGTATATATGTATATTAAATGTATGCATACGATTAATAACCAATGTTAAGAGTGGCAGCATTTCTCATTTGACCTTTTCCTCACTTTATGTTTTACTTCTTGTCATCATTCTATTTTACAATATGTGCAGATCATACGCTTACTGTGACTTATAGGTGGACTTCCACCTCTGTTTATATTTGTTGTGTTTTGCTCTTGGTGAAATGACCTTTTGTCATCCTTCCTCTATGTGCCTAAACCACATTCCCTGACTGAATTTTGATTCGTACTCACCATTGATAATTTTTTTTGTTTTTTCACCATATTTATACCAATTTCTATGTTACGTTCACTTATTCAATGAAGCTACTCTCTTTGTATCTATAATATTGTTAGCACCAGGCTTGAGTTTATGAAAACTAGGATTGGTGACTTGACCCTGACTTTTCCATTTGACAAGTACTTTAAACTTCTGCATTCTTCAGTTCCCTTTATTTTAAACACTCAATAATATTGATAACCTCTCAATATCATACTGAGAATAAATTTTGGTAACACATGAAGTGTGATCAAGAAATATAGTGAATGTTTAAGTAAAAAAAATATTTATACAGTTAAAGACATATTGCCATTAATCCCCCTCGCTTCGAACATACTTACCCCATCATTCCTGCCACTTTCTGAAGCAGCTCTGAAGTCCTCTTTTCCAAGTATCATTACTTCACCCTCCATTATGACAATGGTTTGTGTCACACATTGTGTTTTGGATACCAATATTTGTTAAATAAAAACATTATAGAGTGTTCTCACTGACCTGATCATTGGATCTGGCACCATGCAACTTCTGGCTCTTTCCCAAAGTCAAAATGACCATGAAAGGTAAATGTTTTGAATTGATTCAGGACATTGAGGCAGCCACGACAGCACAACTAAAGACCTCACGAAAGAGGACTTCCAGAACTGCTGCAGAAAGTGGCAAGAACCATGGGATAAGTGTGTTAAAAGTGAGGGGGAGTATTTTGGTGTTAATTAATGGCAATGTGCCCTTTAGTGTAATAGATTTTTGTTTTTACTTAAACACTCACCATATGATTATATCACACCTGGTATGTGTTCTCTGTGGCACCAGGAAGTTACTCAGCTAAGGTGTGTTGAAATGAAGTCTTTGAAACCTGGGGTCATTTATTCTTTTCTCTTTCACTATCACTGGCATATCATAAATTAGTTTCTTTTTCTTCCTGTTAGATGGTTGGATGAATAAATACAGGTGAATAAATGGTGTATATGTTGGACTTAATACATGAACTTAGAGACTGTGTTGACCTTCAAGAATTGTGAATTGGTCAAAATTGTCCCACGACATCTTGAGTGTTGTATCAGTCAGGGCCCACTTAGGAAGGAAATTTAATACCTGGCATGTTAGATTTTGGAAGCCTGGAAGAGTGCAAAGGGGATACTGGGTGTTAATTTAAGGATTATTAACTGCATGAGCAGCCATTACTCTTGATGTTGGGGGACAATATAAATGAGGGGGTCCTCTGTGTCTAATATCATTGGCCAGATCACAGTGAAATAGCTGAGGGACATGAAGGCAGGATCTCCCCACTTCCTTAGTGTGATTAGTGTAATCAGAGAGCAAGTATGTCTCACAGGGACCAGGGACATGGTAGGAACTTAAGAAATATTTGCTGATAGAAGACTAATATTGCATGATGTCACTGATATATGTAATCTGAAATAGTCAACTCATAGAAGTGGAAAGTAGAATGTGCCTGTCAGGGACTGAGGAAGAGCAATGGAGAAATGTTGGCCTTGGGGTACAAAGTTCAGTTAAGCAAGATCAATACATTTTTAAGATACAATGTACAACAATGGGACTATAATTAACAATGTTATACTGTATGCTTGAATTTTGCTAAGAGGTTAAAATTTATGTTTTCTCACCATTAGAAAGAAAAAAGGAAAATGGTAATTGTATGAGGTGATAGATATGTTAACGAACTTGATTGTGGTGATTGTTTCACAGTGTATATGTATATAAGAACATCTAGTTGTACACCTCAAATAAATACAGTTTTTATTTGTTAATTATATCTCAGTAAATCTACAAAAATAATTTTAAAGAATAAAACAATGTGGTAAAAAGAGAAACATTTGTTGTGTAAATAAAGACAACTTTTGCTATGTCTTGTTATACAAAAAGTTTTGGAGTTATCAGAATGGTCATGGAGAATGTGGAGAGTCTTTAAACTTTTGGTTTACTTAAATATGGTGTTGTTTTTCTTCAGGGTTTCCCAGAAACCAAATTATCCCAGAAAACAATAATTAATTTTAATTGCTTGTTTTGAGGCCTTGGGAAGAAGGAAGCTATTTCCTCTAGGGTCCTGGTGGCACAAGAGTGGAAGTAGATATGAGTCTCAGCATTTCTCTCAAACCCGTTCTCCAGAGGCAGAAGGGGGCTACCTTTTCCACTAGCAGGTTTGTGTCCAGATCTGAGAAAATATGGATATTCTTTTTCATGAACGGTATCTAGAAAGTACCTTCATTTAGTCATTTTTTCATGGGAAAAATGATTTGGGGGAAATTTGAGCCACTAAGGACGTGAATTATCTGGAGCAGGCAGTGCACACTTTGTACAGAGTTTTGAATAGAGGGCCTGGCTACTGAGCTCCTCCATAGCAGAACCCCCCAACTGTTTCCTAGGAGTGGGAGCAAGAAGGACCCTGAGAGGTACCAGGTATATATGTCTCTGCTTTGGGGAGTTTTTGGAAGAGTGGTGCAAGGGAGAATAGACAGATACTTCAATAACTTTGAATTGAAAGCAAGAATAAGAATTTGTGGAGAAATCTAATAAACAAAACTGTCTCTAAATAAGATTTTAGACCATGGAAAAAATATTTTGGCAAAAAAGAAGAATTTCTGGGAAAAAATTATAAGGCAGAATGTTTTACATACCAGATTTTCTAGATTCAAATATAAAACAAATTGAACCCATGTAATAATATCATTTGAGAGATAAGGAAACATGATATTTAATTTGTACATTGGTTTTAAGTCAAACATTAGAAATATGAAAATCTACGAAATTCAAGGAAATAAGGCAGTAGTTCTCAACAATTGTTGGTTATGCATCCCTAAAGTGCCCCACACCTCCACTGCCCCAAGGTAATATTTGAGATTGTCTGGAGATTTTTTAAAAAATAATGTTAAATTTCTTGGGGTAACATTGGTTAGTAAAATTCTATAGGTTTCAAGTGTACATTTCTATAATACGTCATCTATATATTGCATTGTATATTCACCATCCAGAGCCAATTCTACTTCCATCACCATATATTTGACCCCTTTTACCTTCCTATAACTCCCCTTCCCCCTTGTTTTGGCTTTACCATTAACCAGTTTCTTATTATCAGTGTAGACCACTAGGAAGACAAATTTTTAAGTGGATTTTCCTGTTTTAACTCGGAAGTAGACCAACACATTCGGGTTTTTTTGGTCATATAATGAGAAAACCATGATTTCAGGAAGATAATTTGTTTTCACTTTTTTTTTTTTGAGGGCAGTGTCACTGGCCCTCATATGTGGGACCCGAACCGGTGTTTTCACTTTTTAAAAATTAGTTCAAGATATGGAGAAAATACCAAGTTATACCTCCAGGCCTGAGTTTTTTTCACTCTGTTTTCATTATATATATGTGTATGATGTCATAGGTGTATTTTTCCTGCTGTCTAGGACAGGCAGAGAATAAAATCACTCAATTTTCATATGCCTTTTCTTTCAGGACAGGTCTGAATGGTAGATCCCATTATATAGAATATACAATGTAATTTCTTCCCCCAGGCAACTCCTTGAGAGAGCCTGGGAAAGTTTTCACTTACCTCTTTTTCAATGTAGGTGAAAGGTTTATCTTTGTAGGGTTGTAACCAAATCAAATTGTTAACATGATATTTGTACCATATGTATTCATACCTGAATATATACATTTTATTTAAATCTACATATACACACCAAGTATAGTAGGTATTTGTTTTGAAATAACCATCTCTACATAATTTTATTTATTTTATTATTT
Organism: Aselliscus stoliczkanus; assembly: GCA_033961575.1. Classification (NCBI taxonomy): domain Eukaryota; kingdom Metazoa; phylum Chordata; class Mammalia; order Chiroptera; family Hipposideridae; genus Aselliscus; species Aselliscus stoliczkanus. Next base: position 124,663,479 of record CM066736.1, read on the forward strand.
TTTAAATAAAAATTAATTGGGGTGACAATTGTTAGTAAAATTACATAGGTTTCAGGTGTACAATTCTGTAATATAGCATCTATATATCAAATTGTGTGTTTACCACCCAGAGTCAGTTCTTCTTTCATCACCATATATTTGATCCCTTTTACCCTCTTCTACCATCCCCCTCCCATCCTACCATCTGGTAACCACTAAATTATTGTCTCTTTCTTTGAGTTTTTGTTTCTTCATTTGTTTGTGTTGTTTCTTTGTTGTTTTAAGTTTTATATACTGCATATCAGTGAAATCTTATGGTTCTGGAGTTTCTCTGTCTGACTTATTTCACTTAGCATTATAATATCAAGATCCATCCATTTGTTGCAAATGGTACTATTTCATCTTTTCTTATGGCAGGATAGATGACTGGGTAAGTAAGATGTGGTATATATACACAATGAAATACTATTGCATATCATTTTAAAAATGAAACTTCCTGCCAGGATATGTTGTATGATAGTTGAACAATCACTCTGTTTTTCTTTTTTTTTTTGAGGGCAGTGTCACTGGCCCTCATATGTGGGACCGAACCGGGGCCGCTGGCTTCCCAGGCCAGCGCTTAACCACCGCACCACTCGGCCAGCCCCAATCACTCTGTTTTTGAGAATTAATTTTTCCCACTGTGAATAGAATGAACAATTCTGCAATGTAACTTTGGATATAGTTTTTCACAATTTGTAATTGTAATTAAGACAGTTCTTATGACAGCTTACTAGGAATAAAATCTCTCAATGTCAAACAGATTTGATTGTTGTCAGTGTTAAGCCTTTGATATATGTTTCCTAATTGCTTTCCAGAAAAAGTTATACAAGAGTTATATATTTCTGAGTCACTATTGATATGGATCATGATCTTTATAATTGATCAAATTGTTTGGTTAATTTGGTATGTAAAAATGATGATGGATTCAGTATATATTTTAAATCCCTTTTTTTCATTCAGAATTCCAAATTTAGAGAGTACTCATGAGCCACTCGTCTCAAAGAAATTGTCACACTCCCTACCAAGGGAATTATACAGAGCATCATATATTGTGAATTTAGGCTACTAATAGACTGATCTAAAAAAAACCCAATTAGTATATGATGTATGTGGGATCACAATAGCTGTTATCCTATTTCAACAGAACTTACTACATTTTTCAGGGAATAGGAATTGATCTCATTTGTCTTTTTAAAAAATTATTATTATTAAAGTTTATCGGGTGACAATTGTTAGCAAAGTTACATAGATTTAAGGAGTAGATCATATGTGTCTTCAACTATATCACTGGATCTATTTTAAAGCCCATCAAAACATCTAATTTTATTGGACAACTGAATTTATTGTGTGGACAACAGTTGGGATCATAAAGGTTTCTGCTGATATTTTAATTTGCTCAGTGGGATCCACTGAAACACTGAACATTTAGAATTATTGGACAGTTATATATCAAATAAACTGTGTTTGACATCAGTGTTATATTTTCTTGAGTTAATATAAATGTGTGTTTTCTCTCTTATTTTCACTTCAGAAGAAACACAAAACGTATTCAGTTTTGCAAACCTGACATGTGGTGGAAATGGGGCAGGAGAACTGTACCAGTGTGACAGAATTCATCCTTCTTGGGTTATCGGATGTCCCTGAGCTGAGGGTCTTTCTCGCCCTGCTCTTCCTTCTCATCTATGGAGTCACGTTTGTGGCCAACCTGGGCATGATTGCACTTATTCAGGTCAGCTCTAGACTTCACACTCCCATGTACTTTTTCCTCAGCCACTTGTCCTTTGTGGATTTTTGCTACTCCACGATTATCGTACCAAAGATGCTGTTCAATATCTTAAACAAGGAAAGAACCATCTCCTTCCTGGGATGCATGGTGCAGTTCTGCTTGTTTTGCACATTTGCAATCACTGACATATTCTTGCTGTCTGTGATGGCCTATGACCGCTTCTTGGCCATCTGTAGCCCACTTCTCTACATGGTCTCCATGTCCCAGAAACTCCGTATGGTGCTGGTGTCTGGCTGCTACCTGTGTGGAAGTGTGTGCTCTCTGATTCACTTGGGTTTAGCTCTTCAAATCCCGTCCTACAGATCCAATGTGATTGACCACTTCTTTTGTGATCTACCCCCGATCTTGAATCTTGCCTGCTGTGATGTCTCTATGAATGAACTAATGGTGTTCATTGTTGCCACTTCCGGTGAGGTTATCACCATCGTGATCATCCTCACCTCCTACCTGTTTATTCTCATCACCATCCTGAGGATGCGCTCTGCAGAGGGAAGGCGCAAAGCCTTTTCCACCTGTGCCTCCCACCTCACAGCCATCATTGTCCTCCAGGGAACAATCCTTTTCACTTACTGCCGGCCTGGTTCTGACAATAGTAGAGAAACTGACAAAGTGGCCTCGGTGTTCTATACATCAGTGATTCCCATGTTAAACCCCCTGATCTACAGCCTGAGGAATAAAGATGTGAAAGAAGCTCTCAGAAAAGTGATGGGCTCCACAATATTTTCTTAGAGAATATTTTCTTAGCAGAACTCAGGGTTCCGAGGTACAGAGACTGGTGGCCTGGTGAATGGGTGGCTGCAGTGTTGGAGTTTAGAGAAAGCCAGGTGAAAGCAGGTTTTTATAAGGGAGTCATTGTCATTCACTTAACTTTGTGCCTTTGCAATGACAAGGGTAGGGTTGAGTGTATTTCATCTGAGGCCCACCTCTTTGCTTTTCTTCACCTAAAATGTTGAAAACAGGTATGGGTAATAGACTGTCGAGACATCCCTATTGAGTTTGCAATAAAGCCTTCATGACCTTAATGAAGAACTCACGAGAATCACACTTTCTTATTTATTGTGGTAACTATGATTCATATCAAAATTGAATTCCTGTTCCTGTACAGTGAAGAACACACCTGCACCAGTTTATGCACAGAATGAGATTCCCAGATGTGTTATATATATCTATATATATACACACACGCTTCTTCATTTCTTGCTTCTTTTATTATTTTTTGTTGTTGTCATTGCAGTATCCAGTGTTTTTCAGAACTTCAGATATGGTCAGATCTGAAAAATAGAGACATTAATAGTAATTCTTTCACAGAAATCTTATGAAAAATAAATTACATGTCATGTGAAAGACTTAGGTTACTTTGTGGCACTGAATTAGATTTGTCTCTTGTGTCTCTCTGTTTCACTGTCTCTAGGAGTGTGTGTGTGTATATATGTATATTAAATGTATGCATACATTTGATAACCAGTTTTAAGAGTGGCAGCATTTCTGACTGTCTTTTTTTCTCACCTTATCTTTTATGTCTTGTCATCATGCTTATTTTACAATTTGTGTGGATCATATACTTACTGTGACTTATAGGTGAATTTCTAGTCTCTGTTTATATTGTTTGTGCTTTTTCTGTTGATGAAATGATGTTTTTTCATCCTTTCTCTATGTATCTAAACCACATTCCTTCACTGAATTTTAATTCATATGCACCATTGATAATTTTTTTGTTTTTTCATCATGTTTATGCCAATTTCTATGTTACATTCACTTCTTCAATGAAGCTTCTCTCCTTGTATCTATAACAATGTTAGCATGAAGTTTGAGTTTATGAAAACCAGAAGTGGTGACGACCTTTTTTTATTCGAGAAATACTTTAAACTTCTTCATTCCTCAGTGTCCTCAATATTAAACACTGAATAATACTGACAACCTCTCAACATTATATCCACACCAAATTTTGACAACATATGCATACCCACCAAGACCAGGAAGTTACTCAGCTAATTTGTGTTAAAATGAAATCTTTGACACCTAGGGTCATTTATCCTTTTCTCTTTCACTATCATTGGCATTCTGTAAGTTATTGTTTTTTTCTTTCTATTAAATGGTTGGATGAACAAACACAGGTGAATAAATGATATTTATGTTGGACTTAATACATGAACTTAGAGAACTGTGTTGCGCTTCAAGAACTGTCTCTTGTTGTCTTGAGTGTAGTATTCGTCAAGGCCACTTAGGAAGGAAATCCTCAGTGGAATTTAATACCTGGAATGTTAGATTTTGGAAGCCTGGAAGAGTGCAAAGAGGATACTAGGTGTTAATTTAATGATTATAATTTTTTTTAATTAAAGTTTATTGAGGTGACAATAGTTAGTAAAGTTACATAGGTTTTTCAAGTATACAATTCTGCAATACATCACCTATATATTACATTGTGTGATCACCACCCAGAGTCAGTTCTCCTTCCATTACCTTATATTTGACCCCTTTTACTCTCATCTACCACCCCCCTTCCTATTCCTCTCTGGTAACCACTAAACTATTGTCTATGTCTATCAGTTTTTGTTTCTCAGTTTGTTTGTCTTGTTCTTTTGGTTCTTTCAGTTTTATATCCTAAATATCAGTGAAATCATATGGTTCTTGACTTTCTGTCTGACTTACTTCACTTAGCATAATAATCTCAAGATCCATCCATGTTGTCACAAATGGCACTATTTCATCTTTTCTTATGGCAGAATAGTATTCCATTCTGTATATATACAGATGACCAATAGACAAATGAAAAGATGTTCAACATCACTAATCATTAGAGAAATGCAAATAAAAACCACAATGAGGTATCACCTCACATCAGTTAGAATGCATATCATCAACAAGACAAATAAGCGTTGGAGAGACTATGGAGAAAAAGGAACCCTCATACACTGTTCGTGGGAATGCAGATTGGTGCAGCTGCTATTAAAGGCAGTGTGGAGGTTCCTCAAAAAATTAAGGATAGAATTACCATATGATCCAACAATTCCTTTTCTGGGTGTATACCCCAACAATCTGAAAATATTTATCTGTAAAGATATATGTGCTCCAATGTTCATTGCAGCTTTATTTACGGTGACCAAGACATGGAAACAATCAAAGTGTCCTTCGATAGATGATTGAATTTAAGGATTATTAACTGCAGGGAGCAGCCATTACTTTTGATGTTGGGAGACAATATAAATGAGGGGGTCCTTTGTGTCTAATACCATTGGCCAAATCACAATGAAATAGCTGAGGGCCCTGAAGGCAGGATCTCCCCACTTCCTTAGTATGATTAGTGTAATCAGAGAGCAGTTATGCCTCACAGGGACCAGGGACAAGGTAGAAACTTAAGAAATATTTGTTGATGGAAGACAAATACTGCATGTTGTCACTGATATGTGTCATCTAAAACAGTCAAACTCATGAAGCAGAAAGTAGAACATGCTTGCCAGGGGCTGAGGAAGGACAATGGAAAGATGTTGGCCCTGGCGAACAAAGTTCAGTTAAACAAGATCAATACATTTTTAAGATAAAATGTACAACAGTGGGACTATAGTTAACAATATTATATTATAAACTTGAAGGTTGCTACAACAGTAAAATTTAAGTTTTCTCACCATTAAAAAAATGAAAACGGTAACTATGTGAAGTGGTAGATATGTTATCTAGTTTGATGGGGGTGATTATTTCGCAGCGTATATGTATATCAGAACATCTAGTTGTATACCTCAAATAAATAAAATTTTTGTTTGTTAATTACTCATCGGTAAATCCAGAAAAAAATTTAAAAGAATAAAACACTGTGCTGAAAAGAGGAACATTTGTTGGGTAAATAAAGGTAATAAATAACTTTTGCTAATACTTGTTATAGAAAAATTTTTGAGTTATCAGAATGATCATGGATCAGGCATAAGTAATTTAAACTTGTGTTTAACTCTCATATAAAATGTTTCCAAAGCTGCTGTTGTTTGTCCTTGAGGGCTTCCAAGAAACCAGAATTACCCCAGAAAACAATAATTAATTTTAATTGCTTGTTTTGAGGCCTTGGGAAGAAGGAAGCTATTTCCTCTAGGGTCCTGGTGGCACAAAAGTGGAAGTAGATATGAGTCTCAGCATTTCTCTCAAATCCGTTCTCCAGAGGCAGAAGGGGGCTACCTTTTCCACTAGCAGATTTGTGTCCAGATCTGAGAAAATATGGATATTCTTTTTCATGAACGGTATCTAAAAAGTACCTTCATTTAGTCAGTTTTTCATGGGAAAATGATTTGGGGAAATTTGAGCCACTGAGAACATGAATTATCTGGAGCAGGCAGTGCACACTTTGTACAGAGTTTTGAATAGAGGGCCTGGCTACTGAGCTCCTCCATAGCAGAGCCCCCCGACTGTTTCCTGGGAGTGGGAGCAAGAAGGACCCTGAGAGGTACCAGGTATATATGTCTCTGCTTTGGGGAGTTTTTGGAGTAGTTGTGCAAGGGAAAGAGGCAGATACTTCAATAAATTTGAATTGAAAGTAAGAAAAAGAACTTGTGGAGAAATCTAATAAACAAAAAGATTTTTAAATAAGGTATTAGACCATGGAAAAAAATCTTCTGGGCACAAGGGCAAAAAGAAAAAATTTCTGAGAAGAAATTATAAGAAAGAAAATTTTACACACCACGTTTCCCAATTTGAAGATTACAAATGTTTAACCCTTATATTCACATTATTTGAGAGATAAGGAAACATGATATTTAATTGTGCTTTAGTTTTAAGTCAAACAGAAGAAATAGGAATATCTACCATAATCAGACTCAGTTCTCCTTCCATCACCATATATTTGACTCCATTTACCCACCTCTACCAACCTCCTCCCTTCTTGTTTTGGGTTTACTATAAACTAGTTTCTTATTATCAGTGTAGACCATTTGGAAGACTATTTTCCAAGTAGATTTTCCTGTTTCAACTCTGCAGTGGGCTCATAATTTAGAGGCTTTTTTGGTCACGTAATAAGAAAACCATGACTTCAGGAAGGTGATTTGTTTTCACTACTTTAAAATTAGCACATGATATGGAGAAAATGCCAGGCTATGCCTCCAGGCGAGTCTCTTCACTCAGTTTTGATTACATACATGTGTATGACGTCATGGGTATATTCTTCCTGTTGTCTAGGAGGAAGAGCAGAGAATAAAATCTCTCAACTTCATATGCCTTTTCTTTCAGGACAGGCCTGAATGGTAGATCCGGTTATATAGAATATACAATGTAACCTCTTCCCCCAGGCAACTCCTTGAGAGAACCTGGGAAAGTTTTCACTTACTTCTTTTTCAATGTGGGTAAAGGATTTATTTTTGTAGGGTTGTAACCAAATCAAAGTGATAACATGTGATAGTTCTACCATATGTATTCATAACTCAACATATATATTTTATTTATTTATTTTTTAATAAATTGTAATTTATTTTATTTTATTTTATTTTTTGAGGGCAGTGTCACTGGCTACCCAAGCCAGGGCTTAACCACCACGCCACTCGGTGGGCCCTATATATTTTATTCTAATATATATATATCTCAAGTGTAGTAGATACTGTTTTAAAAATTACCATCTTCAAATCATTTAAAATAATGTAACTTTCTGCCTTAGATATGTTGTATCATGGTTTAAGAATTGCTCTATTTTTGATCATTAATTTACCCATTGTGAATTTAATAATGCTGCAGTGTAATTTTGGATATAGTTTTTCACAATTTGTCAGTGTAATTAAACATTTCTTATGACAGCTTACTAAGAATAAAATCTCTCATAGAAAATATCAGACAGCTTTTATTATTGTCAGAGTTAAAGCTTTTGCTATATGTTGCCTAATAGTTTTCCTAAAAAATTTATACAGTAGTTATATATTTCTGTGTCTCTATTGACATTGATCACTATCATTATGATTAATTAAATCATTTTCTTAATATGACATGTAAAAATGATGATGGATTTCAGTATACATTTTAAATCTTTTTTTTAAATTGGGCATAATTCCAAATTTAGAGAGTACTCATGAGCCACTCATCTCAAAGAAATTGTCACACTCCCCAACAGGGGACTTTTCCAGAGCCTCATATGTTTGCAAATTTAAGCTATTGATAGACTGAACTAAAAAAACTAATCAGTGTATGTTATATGAGGTCACAATAGCTGTTATCCTACTTGAACAGAACTTACTACATTTTTCAGGCAACAGGGGTTGGTCTCATGTGGCTTTACAATACATCACTGGATCTATTTTAAAGTCCATCAAAACATCTAATTTTATTGATCAACTCAGTTGATTAGGTGGACAACAGTTCAGAATCATATAGTTTTCTGTTTATGCTTTAAGTTTGATCAGTGGGATCCACTGAAACACTGAACATTTAGAATTATTTGACAGGTATATATCAAATAAACTGTGTTTGACATCAGTATTATATTTTTCTTAAGTTAATATAAATGTGTGTTTTCTCTTTTATTCCCATTTCAGAAGAAACACAAAACGTATTCAGTTTTGCAAACCTGACATGTGGTGGAAATGGGGCAGGAGAACTGTACCAGTGTGACAGAATTCATCCTTCTTGGGTTATCAGATGTCCCTGAGCTGAGGGTCTTTCTCGCCCTGCTCTTCCTTCTCATCTATGGAGTCACGTTTGTGGCCAACCTGGGCATGATTGCACTTATTCAGGTCAGCTCTAGACTTCACACTCCCATGTACTTTTTCCTCAGCCACCTGTCCTTTGTGGATTTTTGCTACTCCACGACTATCGTACCAAAGATGCTGTTCAATATCTTAAACAAAGAAAAAAACATCTCCTTCCTGGGATGCATAGTGCAATTTTATTTGTTCTGCACATTTGCAATCACCGACGTATTCCTGCTGTCTGTGATGGCCTATGACCGCTTCTTGGCCATCTGTAGCCCACTTCTCTACATGGTCTCCATGTCCCAGAAACTCCGTATGGTGCTGGTGTCTGGCTGCTACCTGTGTGGGAGTGTGTGTTCTCTGATTCACTTTTGTTTAGCTCTTCAAATCTCATCCTACAGATCCAATGTGATTGACCACTTCTTTTGCGATCTACCCCCACTCTTATCTCTTGCTTGCTCTGATGTCACTATGAATGAACTGTTGTTATACATTGTGGCCACTTTTAATGAAATCATCACAATCGTGATCATCCTCACCTCCTACCTGTTTATTCTCATCACCATCCTGAGGATGAGCTCTGCAGAGGGAAGGCACAAAGCCTTCTCCACCTGTGCCTCCCACCTCACAGCCATCATTGTCCTCCAGGGAACAATCCTTTTCACTTACTGCCGGCCTGGTTCTGGCAACAGTACAGAGACTGACAAAGTGGCCTCGGTGTTCTACACTGTAGTGATTCCCATGCTGAACCCCCTGATCTACAGCCTGAGGAACAAGGATGTGAAGGAATCTCTCAGAAAAGTGTTGGAATCCAAGTTACTTTTTTGAGAAGCTCTTTTTTAGCTAGAGTCAGGGTTTCATGAGAGGCCTTTAAAGAGGGGCTGGTTGGGGCTGATGTTGAAGGGCTTTACATGCTACAGAACTATGTGTGCTCTGTAGGTTTTCCATGTTCCTGTATCATTAATCCATATGTTATCTTTTTTTTTTTTTTTTTTTTTTTTGAGGGCAGTGTCACTGGCCCTCATATATGGGACCTGAACCCGGGGCCGCTGGCTTCCCAAGCCAGCGCTTAACTACTGCGCCACTCGGCCGGCCCTTCATATCTTACCTTTATGGGCTGGTTCATATGCATCTACTGCCTTGTTCTCCAGTCTCTAATTGCTTTTAATGGGATTTTGGAATGTGTTGTTAAATTCAATGTTTTGGTTTGAGATAATGTAAATATATTTCTAATAAAGAGCACATAAAGAGACATGTCTGTTCATCATCCTTAATGAATGCAACCATTGTTGTTAAAGTGCCTTCATTTTTTTACATGGAATGAGTATATATTTGTCTCATAGTATATGTTTCCTCATGGAAATTTAGAGTGAATTTTCCATGTTATTTTGGGGCATTACCTTTTGGTTCTTTATGATTATTTTCTTTTTATTATCCTTTCTATTGCAAGGTTTTAATTTTAGAACTTTTAAGACCGTTTCTTTTGCAAAATTGAGGTTATACTCTACTTTTATAATAAAATTTTCATAAAAATTAAATGATGTAACTTATTCTTCACACAATATATGATAGAACTTAACCAATTATCAGCTGTTATTACTATTGTTTTACTTTCACCTTTTGTTCTCTATTCTACCTTAATTTTTTATTAAATACGTAGATCATGTATTTGATGCCGTATCTTTTTTAAGTTTCTATGTCCTTGTTAATTTTTTTTGTTTGTTCTGCCTGAAGTTATTTTAAGCATTTGCTATGTTTTCTAGATCTATTATATTCTAAGCCTATTATATTACTTTCCTATGGCTTATGAAAAAAATTAACAAATTTAGTGGCTTTAAACATTAGATCTTTATTCTTTTACAGTCTGGAGGTCATACATTTGAAACTGATATCACTGAGCCAACATGAAGGTGTCAGGAGGAACACACTTTCTCATGGGGTCCTGGGGACAATTCTTTATCTCTTTCAGCTTCTGTTGGCTGCAGACATTCCCTGACTTGTTGTCGTATCGCTTTATTATTCAAGGCTAGCATCTTCGAACCTTTCTCTGCTCCATTTTTACTATATTTTCCTATGCATACGTGTGTGTGTGTGTGTGTGTTGTGTTGTGTGTGTATGTGTGTGTATGAAATAACATTTTAAGTCTCCCAAGGATACCTGTGATGGCATTTAGAGGAAGACTAAATAATCCAGGGTAATCTCCTCTCTCAGCATCCTTAACCTAATCACATCTCCAAATAAGCACTTTCCAAATAAGGTGGCACTTTCAGGTTCCAGGGATTAGAACCTGATATATATGAGGGTCCATTTTCAAACTTCACACACCCATCTGTTAGAAGCTAAATCATAATTTACCTTTCCTATGTTTCTACAATGTTAACACTTCTTTTGTTTATCACTTTTTTAGGATTTCATTTAGTGTTTGTTATTGTCTATATATTTATAGGGTCACTTATTTAAATGAAACATAGGCCCATCTTATTTAGTGAAGTAACAAGAGCATGTGACTTGAGATTAAACACCTGGGTGCAGTTTCTGACTCTGATGAGTAATTTTGAGGAAGATGCTTAAATTTTCTTAACCTCAGGTCTCTCAAATATAAACTGGGAATAAGCTGCCAGCCTCAGAGAGTTATTGGTGGACTTACAAAGTATTATCACAAAATACAGTGAATGTTTAAATTTTAAAAAATGATTACAGTGAAAGACACATTGCCATTAATCCCCCTCACATTCCTCCCCCTCACTTCAAACACACTTATCCCATCATTCTTGCCACTTTCTGAAGGAGTTCTGAAAGTCCTCTTTTGTGAGTGTCTTTAGTTGCGCTGTCGTGGCTGCCACGATGTCCTGAATCGATTCGAAATGTTTACCTTTCATGGTCATTTTGACTTTGGGGAAGAGTCAGAAGTCACAAAGTGTCATATCTGGTGTATAAGGTGGTTGAGGACACACCATAATGTTTTTTTTTGTTGTTTTTTTTTAATTAGTTTCAGGTGTACAACACAGTGCAATAGTTATACATTTTACCCCTCAAAGTGACAACCCCCCACCCCCAATACACCACCCCACTCCCCACCCATATCATATATATTACTCTTCCTCTGACTCTCTTCCACAGTATAATCCACATCCCGTGACTATCTATATATATTCAATTACATTAGGTGTACCACCTCCGCTTTAGTAATACAGTGCAGTGATCAAACCTCTACTCCATCCATGAAATGGTCTCCCTAACAAGACCTATGATCATCTGACATTCCACAGAATATTTACAACATTATTAATTATATTCCCCAAACTGTTTTTCCTATCCCAGTAGCAATATTGTAGTTGCCTATTTTTGCTGTCTAATCCCTTCCCCTTCTCCCTCATCCCCATTCCTCTCCCAATTAGCAACCCTGATTTTTCGTCTATATCTATGAGACAGTTTCTGTTTACTTTGCTCATTCATACAGTTTTTCAGATTCCACATATGAGTGAGATCATATGGTATTTGTCCTTCTCTGACTGACTTATTTCACTCAACATTACAGTCTCTAGGTCCATCCATATCATTACAAATGGCACGATTTCATTCTTCTTTATAACGGAGTAATACTCCATTGTATAAATATACCACAGTTTCTTAATCCAGTCATCTACTGATGGACATTTTGGTTGTTTCCAAGTCTTAGCTATTGTAAATTGTGCTGCTATGAACATAGGGGTGCATAACTTTTTTTGAATAAGTGTCTTGGTTTTTTCAGGATAAATACCTAGGAGTGGAATTGCTGGGTCAAACGGTAGCTCTATTTCCAGTTCTTTGAGATACCTCCATACTGACTACCATAGTGGCTCCACCAATCTGCAGTCCCACCAACAGTGCAGCAGGGTCCCCTTTTCCCCACAGCCCCGCCAGCACTTGTTTGTTGATTTGTTGATGATAGCCATTGTGACTGGGGTGAGGTGGTATCTCATGGTAGTTTTTATTTGCATTTCCCTAATGACCAGTGAGGTTGAACTTTTTTTCATATGCCTGATGGCCATCTGTATGTCCTCTTTAGAGAAATGTGTCTTCATATCTTCTGCCCATTTTTTAATTGGGTTGTTTGTTTTTTTGGTGTTGTTTCATGAGTGTTTTATAAATTTTGGATATTAACCCCTTATCAGATATATCGTTGGCAAATATATTCTCCCATTCAGTAGGCTTCCTTTTTGTTTTATTAATGGTTTCCTTTGTTGTGAAAAAACTTTTAAGTCTGATATAATCCCATATGTTCATTTTTTCTTTTACTTCCCTTGCCCGTAGGGATGTATCAGTAAAAATATTGCTCCGGGTAACGTCTGTAAATGTACTCCCTATATTTTCTTTTAGGATTTTTAAAAATATGGAACGCTTCACGAATTTGCGTGTCATCCTTGCGCAGGGGCCATGCTAATCTTCTCTGTATCGTTCCAATTTTAGTATAAGTGCTGCCGAAGCGAGCACCACCATAATGTTTTTATTTAACAGAAATTGCTATACCAGAAGCGATATGTGACACGGAGACTTACCGTTGTGATCACAAGATACAGTGAATGCTGCTGCTGGGTACCATCCAGTGGAAAGGCAGGGATCTTCAATATGGGAAGAGGTGCATTGAACCTTAGTAATGGTGTGTGACAAATTTCAACTTCTTTGGTGCAGTCAGTTGGGTGTGAGCTACAGTTGAGGCAAGGTGTGTTTAAAGTGTGCCATCAATCATCCTCTATCATGACAATGCTCCCTATCACACATTGCTCTTGTATTAATCAATAAAACCATTATGGTGTGTCATCCTCATTCACCTTATTCACTGGATCTGGCACCGTGTGACTTCTGCCTCTTCCCCAAAGTCAAAATGATTCAGGACATCAGGGTAGCCTCTACAGTACAATTAAAGACACTCACAAAAGAGGACTTTTACAACTGCTTCAGAAAGTGACAAGAATGATGGGATGAGTGTGCTCAAACAAGGGAGAGTATTTTGAGGGGGATTAATAGCAGTGTGTAATTCACTGTAATAAATTTTTTTTTATTTAAACATTCACCATATTGTTTGATCACACCTAAATATAATACCAAAACTGCAAGGACTTACCCATAAAAATGCACTCTTATTAATATTTCTTAAAAAGAAATGTTTGAGGGCAACGGTCATTTAGAAATATTCCAGTAACCCTGGAAAAGACAGCTGCTCACTATTTCTTAAATAAATAAGTAATGACTAAAAGGATGGAGTTATAGTGTGCTTATGGTAAAAATATGACTCTGGATTGGTTTTTAGATGATTTCAGTGGAGTGAGATTTCCCATAATGCCCATGAAAATTTTGCATTTTAAAATGAGGAGAAGTGTTTTTTTACCTTTGGTCCTCTAACTGGGACAGGGCTTCTCAGCCTTAGCACTAATGACATTTTGGGCCAGACAATTCTGGGCTGTGGGGGTCTGCCCTCTACATTATGGGGTGTTTAATCTGGCCTCTATCCATTAGATGCTAGAACCACCCTTCCCCAAATTTTTGGCAAGTAAAGATGTCTCCAGACATTGTCAAATCTCTCCTAGAGAGCAAAATCCTGAACTGGGAGTCATGAAACTGGAGTGCGTCAACATACTAGAGCTCTGGTCTCCTCAGAGGAACCTTCAACATTGAAATTCCCTGTGTTTAAGAAGCCTTTACAGGTAGATACCCAGGTGCTCACATTTTAGCCAGTTACTAATTCCATCTCTCTCCAAAATCTATAATGTCCCAGAGACCTTTGATTTTAGGGCATCAGAGACACAGAGTTACTCTTACTTTAGCATGGATAGCTATTGGTCTCCATATACTACTATGATATAGGCATGCTTTTTATAGCTAAAGGCTGATTGTTTTGTTTTTGTTTGTTTGTTTGTTTTACTTATTTATTTATTTTTTTTGAGGGCAGTGTCACTGGCCCTCTCATGTGGGACCCGAACCAGGACCCCGGCTTCCCAAGCCAGCACCTAACCACTGCACCACTCAGCCGGCCCTGATTGTTTTGTTTTATTAGCAAAAAGGTAGTCTGGGGCTGTCCGAGTGGTGCAGTGGTTAAGAGGTGGCTTGGGATGCCATCGGCCTTGGTTCAGATCCCCCATATGAGAGCCAGTGACACTGCCCTCTAAAAACAAAACAAAACAAAACAAAACAAAAAAGGTAGTCTGCATTTACATTCAGCTTCACAAAAATATGAAATGTCAGATTTCTATTTTCTTCCCAATATTACTTCATAGGTAACACCCCTAGTTGTTTAGGAATAATAGAGGAACCCTGACTGCTCCTCAGACATGTCTGAAAAGCAAGCTCATAAAAAATTTCTTTTGGGCCGGTCAAGTGGCACAGTGGTTAAGCGCTGGTTGGGAAGCCAGCGGCTCCGGTTCGGGTCCCACATGAGGGCCAGTGACACTGTCCTCAAAAAAAAAATGTTCTTTTGCATTTCTTTAAGTGGTTTTATTTTACATAATATATACTCTGGTTACTCTCTTATTTGCAAACTGTAGGGGTCAATATGTATTTCTTGTTCCCTTTTTAATCGCATCTCAATTTCCTGGTGGGCACTTAGCTTCTCCTATTCTTGGTGGGTCTCTGTTTCTGCACCCAATGGGATTTGGTGACATCTTCATGGCCAGTCACCAAGAAACTCAGCGACTGGTTTCTGAGTGGACACTAGTGAAATGTATATATAGCCAAAAAATGTATACACATTTTAAGAAAGGAAAACTGTATTAAAATTGTAATACTCAATATATACCAATAACAAAAGATGAATACAAGTCATGTTTGACTTCTATAGTCACAAGAGGTGCTCAAAGTGGTTACCATCAGCATGCAGACACTTCTGATTACAGCAAACTACTGCTTGAGCAACGTTGACCAAAGTGTCCACTTGTATACATTTTTTTGGGCACCCTGGTGTGTGTGTGTGTGTGTGTGTGTGTGTGTGTGTGTGTGTGTTTCTCCAGTCTTATCTTTCTTCATTAGGCAACACCATTCTCTCTAAATCTCATTTTCAAGTTTCCAGTCATGTGTTGGACTTTCCAATCTCCATGTAATTGCTTATGTTGCTTCTTCTACTGTCTCTCATTCACTGCTTGGTACTTGTCAAGATTCAAAAATGTTCAGTTGAAAGTATCCTCCTTTTCTCTGTTTTGTACCCAGAACACTGCCTGGCACAATATATTCACAGAGTAAATGGATTTATTCAAGACTCTCAGATCTATTCTGGCCATGGACGGCCAGAATTCCATTTCAACATGATGCACATATAACACATATTAGAATCATTACCTTTGTTTATAATTGTTTTTCCATCTTAATGTTGACTTTCAAGATCTAATTCTCAATAGCTAAGTAGATACATTTTTGCTTCTTTCCTGTTGATTCCTCCATCCTATCATATAGAATATCCTGTTAGTGGTTAAGTAAATTGCTTTGAGCTGCTTAAATCAAATTAGATGGCAAATATCATAATCCAGTGTTACATATAATAACTTACTATTTTGAGAGCTAAACTGGGTTTTTCTTTGAGACATTTTCAAGATGTATAAAAACAAATTATATCCTTTCATTTTGTGTTTAATCAGCTCCTCAGTGGAACTGTTTAATTGCTCACATAAATTTTTCCACTGGGATTTGCATATCAGAGTATGTGTTCCTGGGATCTGTTGTGAGATTAGAAATCTATTCTCAAAGCCTCAAAGCAAAATATAAAAGGTCTTGCATTATCTCAGGGAACCGCAACCTTCTTCAGGAGGCACAACTTTCTTCTGTGAGCACAGAAGTCCTACCTAAATGGACTATGAAAAATAGTCCATTTTTAAATGGACTATTAATAGTCCATTTCCATTTAATAGAAAAATTGCAATGGGTCAATATTATTTTATCTCTAAATCTCAAAATTAATTTTTCCATTGAAAACTGAACTAATGCTGACAACAGTGTAGTAAGAAGGTGAATGAAAAAAATAGTGATCTGGTAAGTGTTCTTATCTTAATCCTAGGATATTAGAGCTTGATAGGATTTTAAATGCTTATCCTCTTACAGTCACATATTTTATACATAGGAAACTAATGTTTTGAGAAAAACATGCCTAGAATAACACAAGTTTTAAATCCCTGGGGTATTTCCAATAGAAACTACAGCAGCCACAAAAAATGCACATGTAACATGTGACAGTTTTAAAACAATCCTCAGCACTATTGGAGGGGATTTTAAGAAGAAAGGAGACATCAAAGCTATCACGTGGAATAGAGAAATAATTTATTCAATGAAAATCTTTTATTTGACATCTAAGATTTAGATTGGGATGTGGAGCAAAAACAAAGTTTTATTTTGTTGGGACAAAATTTCTTTCTCAGTAAGCTGAAGTGACAAAGTGAAAACCAGTGTAGATGCATATAAGGAAACATTGCAATAAAATGAAGGAAAATAAATGGAAGTAGATACAGGGCAATATTTTTGAAAATGAAATTGACTTAAATGTTGCTATGTGCTGACAGGTTATGAGATATAAATTATTAATAATATTAATAGTAAAGATTAATAGTAATAAATTAATAAATGTCTTAATTGATGTAAATAGAATTGGGTACACAGCTAAAGGGATTAACTTCAGAGAGTAGGGGCACATTTTTCTAAGGAAAGAAAGGAAGGAAGAGAGGGAATCACTAATGAATTCAAATGCTTATACAATGACTCAAGAAAGTTGCAGATATATTTATTTGCTATTCCATATTTTTCTCCACAAAGCAGAAGTCATTTTTTGGCAGTGAGAAGAAGATCATAGAATAAGATCCCAAAGGAAATAAGGTTTTCAACAGCTATTAAATAAAGGAAATAGCTGTGTATAATGTGAAATGTTAAAGAACAATTATATATAATTATATATAATATATATCTTATACACACACACACACACACACACACAAAACTTAATGTGAGTTTTACACAAATGTAAAATGAACACGTGTCAATGATTTTACTAATTCATTCATTATTTAAGCTGTTCTCATTGATATGAAAGTGAATTCAAAGAATTATAGATCAGGAATTCACAAATAAATAAATAAAAAAAACCAGAACTGGCTTTTTCACAGTGGAGAGGGAGATCAATTGTCTCTACCCTGGACAAAATGTGCATGGCTATAGATGAGTGTCACTTCAGTTGTTATTAAGTTGTTTACAACTTGAAGATTCATAAATTAAGGCAAAGACAAGAAAAGGCAGGAAAATCTCAGAGAGGTAGGTAGGTGAACGCTTTTCAACATCTTTTATAATTTTTCACTACGGAGGGCATGGAAACAATGCTGGATATCATTATCATATTACTTGGATTGAATTTAATAAATTCATAAGCACAAGGATTTCTCTAGTTGTATTCCATAGCTTGGATTCCAGATAAAATAAAATAGTTGCCTGGATTGACTCATAAATGCCATGTTGCCAACTTTAGAACAGTGAAGTCACAAGATGGTGAAGATACATGGAGGCTGTAGAAGGAAAGTCACTTAACACATAATTTGATGAGAATGGTACTATTGTTCTCGTATCATAGATGATAAAATTGAAACTTGAAGTGATTAATTGACTTGTCTAAGGTTTCACTACTACTGAGTGCGAGAGCCAGGAGTCAGTCACTTTGATAACTACTTCAGAATCTTTCTATTTTATCAGTGGATTTCAAACAACCCTAAGGAGTTCCTTAGTTTGTCAATGGTTAAGCCACATCTCCAGGTGAGAAATACAAAGCTTCTGTGCCTTTCCCTATACAAGGCTATACCTGGGACAGTGATGCTTTATCTGTTGTGGAAACAAAAACAACACAAATGGGAACAGAGGCTATTTATTCAGAGTTTGCTATGTAGCACTTCAGTGAACCACTATTACTTGACATTGGTAGAAGATGAGAGAGTTGAAGAGAGTGAAGCCCATGTTTAGAGTGCAATGACTGGTTTGATGGTAGTGTCATTTAATGTGGAAAACAACAGCTTTAAGAAATAGAAGTGGTAATTTATCAATTTAGTTAAAAAATTGAAAATCTATGCATTATAGTACATTAACTGTAGATGTGCGTAGGAGTTACCAGGATGCCCACATAGAATTAGAATTACTCTTCTATTTATTTTGACTGTTTTCTTTTCTATTCTTTTTGTTAATACTGAAGTTATTATTAGTATCGCCATGACTACTCTGTCACAACTTCAGAAGTCCAGGAGCATTGCAGAGAATGGAGTTGGAGAATGGCACTGGGAAAACTGAGTTCTTTCTCCTGGGATTTAGTGACCATCCAGAGCTTCAGAGTGTCCTTCTTGCTGTGTTTTCTTGCATCTACTCTGTTACTCTGATGGGGAACCTTGGGATGATTCTGTTAATCACAACCAGTTCCCACTTGCACACCCCTATGTACTTTTTCCTCTGCATATTGTCCTGCATAGATGCATGCTACTCCTCAGTTATTGCCCCCAAATTACTTGTGGACTTGGTTTCTGATAAGAAGACCATTTCTTACAATGGCTGTGTTGCACAGTTATATTTTTTCTGCTTTTTGGTTGACACAGAATCTTTCCTCTTGGCTGCCATGGCTTATGACCGCTATATAGCAATCTGTAACCCACTGCTTTACACTGCTATGATGTCTAAGAGGATTTGCTGCAAGCTTGCTATTGGAGCATTTTTGGGGGGCACCATGAGCTCAGTTATTCACACCACTAATACCTTCCACCTGTCTTTTTGCTCCAAAGAAATAAACCATTTCTTTTGTGATATCTCCCCACTCTTCTCTCTGTCCTGCACTGACACCTACAAGCATGACATCGTTCTTGTAGTCTTTGCTAGTTTGGTGGAAGCTATCTGTCTTCTGACAGTTATTCTCTCTTATATGTGCATCATAGCAGCTATTCTTCAAACAGGCTCTGTCGAAGGAAGAAGAAAAGGGTTTTCCACTTGTGCTTCCCCTCTGACTGTGGTCACTATTTACCATGGTACCCTCATCTTCATTTATTTGCGCCCCGGCGCTGATCATTCCCTGGATATTAACAAAGTGATCTCTGTGTTCTATACATTGATTATACCTATGTTGAACCCCCTAATTTACAGTCTAAGGAACAAAGATGTCAAACATGCCTGTAGGAAAGTGATTAACCAAATTTTTCTTTCTTAAGAAACAATGAAACTGAGCTTGACAACTTTTCAGCACTATTTCTTGAACTTTGGTTCTTCTAACTATTGGAAAAGTCAGTTTGATATGGCTATTCCCCTAATCTGTGGGTAATGAAGTCTCAACCACAGAAAAGGGCCATGAACAATACCACCTTTTCTGTCAGCACCAGTTTAGTCCCGGATAGGGAGTGTGTTGGATAAGGTCACAGAGCTGGTAAGTAAATGATATTATACAGATACGAACTCAGGTCAGTTTTACTTCATAATCTACTTTTTATCTTAAACCTTTTCCTATCATTATCATTTTCTTAAAATGAATACAAGTTAAAAAAAGAAGCACCCTCTGGTATCCTAACCATTTGTAAGGCTATTAAATCAACATCTTTAGAAAATATTTAAGAGAAATAATGAAATATTTTTATTTGTCTTAAAACTCTGTTCAAACAATAATGCTAGACTAGTAACTTGCTGAAAATTTCATATCTTTAATGTGTTGTTTTATTCTTATGACATTTTGAAGTAATAGCTCATTTTATATACTATAGGAAGAGGATTTAGATGAAAAACCTCATATAACCCATTGCTCTGTCCCCCTGAAACCCAAAAATACTGTTTCCATGTTCCTTTCTTCAAAACAGCCTACAATAAAATGAATACTCTTATGAACCAGGAACTATTATGTTTTTCATAACTGGATAAATTCCTAATTGATTACAGTGTAAACAGCATGTATAATTAATTTAGTATTTGGAATAGTTCATAAGATTACCTAAAATCTATCTACTCAGTGATGACCACTATTAAAATTTTGATTAGAATATGGTTCTAGTTTATTTCATAGATACACAGAGAGCCAATATAGATCATTATAAATGGAATACTAATGTAAATA
Organism: Aselliscus stoliczkanus; assembly: GCA_033961575.1. Taxonomy (NCBI): domain Eukaryota; kingdom Metazoa; phylum Chordata; class Mammalia; order Chiroptera; family Hipposideridae; genus Aselliscus; species Aselliscus stoliczkanus. The sequence continues at coordinate 124,684,006 of CM066736.1, forward strand.
CTATCGTGTTCTTTGGGTTTTTTCTATTGAAAATGTTATTAAGTTAACAAATCTTCCTTTTAACTTAAACTGTATCAATTGGCATTTTAGCTTTTTAAATTTTTAATTAGTTAATTAATTTACTTATTAAATTTATTGGGGTAACATTAGTTAATAAAATTATATGTTTCAAATGTGCAATTCTATATCATCTATATATTGCTTTGTGTGTTCACCACCCAAAATCAAACCTCCCCCTGTCACTATATATTTGACCCTCTTTACCCTCTTCTACAATGCCTTACCCCCTTACTTTCTGGTAACCACTTAATGTTGTCTGTGCCTATGAGTTTTGTTTGTTTGTCTTATTCACTTATTTTTTTCAGTTTTATATCCCATATATGAGTGAAGTCATGTGGTTCTTGACTTTGTCTGGTTTATCTTGCTTAGCATGCTAATCTCAAGATCCATTCATGTTGTCACAAATGTCAGTATTTCATCTTTTCTTATGGCTGAGTAATATTCCATCATTTCAGGCTTTTAATTTTCTTTTTTTTGAGGGCAGTGTCACTGGTCCTCATATGTGGGACCCGAACTGGGGCTGCTGGCTTACCAAGCCAGCACTTAACCACTGTGCCACTCGGCTGGCCCTAAATTTATTTTAATTTTAACTAGTATGATGTTATGAACACATCAAAAGATATCAAGTCCTCTTTTCCACTGGCTGTTGGAGAAGGTCCAGGTACTTTATCCCCAACTTTCATTTATTGAGCTTCTTTGCAATTGTCAAGAACACTACATATGTTCTCCAGGGTGAAGGCAAGAAGGGAAATTCACATGTTGATGTGCACTGTGAGATACAATTTAAATATAGAGCTTTCAGTCCTGGGGATGTCTGCAGATATAACTGGGCAGTAATAATAGGAATAGAGGACTTGAGAAGATTTTTACATCAGATAATACTTTTCTCTGATGCTTATCACAGCCAAAGCCAAAAGAAAGAAGTGCTGATAGGTTTCATGTCAGATGAACATACTAGAATAGAATTAATGAAGAGTTCCTTTTTGCATCACATTTCAGATTACACTCATTAATTTATTAAACAAACATTTTAGAACAGCATCCTGGAGCTGAACATTGCAAATAGCAAAGCAGAAATGGTGGTGAACAAGACATAGAAGGGATATGCCTTTATAGAGCTTTCAGTTAGGGTAGGAGTGTTTTCCATATATTCCTATTTATTTACCACTTCTACGCTTCTAAGTGTTATGATGGGATATTTGTAGGGTGATACTAGTACATAGGAAGGAGACAGACAAATGTAATTTAATCCAATAACACTCTCTTCTCACTGTACAAGTTTATTAAACCCATTATATGTGTACATACTTAAAGGAATCTTAAGGAGGCTAAGTTAAATTGACATGGGTGTGATTGCCATTTCCACGTTATCTCACTGGGACATACTCATGAACAGAGAAGAAAGGTACAAAAAGACCCTCTTTACAAAAAAGCAAAGTGGACCTATTCTTATTTATCTTCATTTGGAGAGAAAACTCAGATTGCTAATTACTGCTCCTTACATTCAATTTGGGCACAAAGGTAAGGAACAGGAAATATCCAGAAGATTGTACTGGTGAGACGACAGGAACCTATGACACAGTACCTCAACGTTAGCTCTGAGAATCTTTCAATAAATGCTTTGAGGGCGAAAACACTGGTTCACCCAGAACATAATTTAGTGCCTATTGCTTTTTTCAGGGCACCTTTCACATCCTTATTCATTAAGCTGTAGGTCAGTGGATTTAACATGGGGATGACAACTGTGTAGAAAACAGAGGCCATTTTGTCTGTGTCCATAGAGTAACTTGAGCTGGGTTGAATATACATAAACAAGAGTGTCCCATAAAATATAGCCACAGCAGTTAAGTGGGAGGCACAGGTAGAGAAGGTTTTGCTTCTCCCCTCTGCTGAGTTCATTCTAAGGATGGTGGTTATAATGCAGCTGTAGGACAGGCAGATCGTGATAATAGTGAACCCCAGAACACAGCTACTGTAACTGAACATCACTTCCTCGTTGATGGATGTATTTGAAGTGGAGAGGGCTAGTAATGGTGGGAAGTCACAGAAAAAGTGATTGATGATATTAGAATTGCAGAATGACAATCGAATTGTGCAATAGGTGAAGATGGCTGAATACACCAAACCTTCAATGTACACAGTGGCTACTAGCTGGGCACACACTCTCCTGGACATGGTAACTGTATACAGAAGGAGATTGCAAATGGCTACATAATGGTCATAGGTCATGGCAGACAACATGACACATTCCACATTTGCAAAGGTACCAAAAAGAAACATCTGGATGGCACATAAGTTATATGGAATCCTCTTTTGCTCAGATAAGAAATCAGCCAGCATCCTAGGAGAGACAGTGGAGGAGTAGCAGACATCACAGAAAGACAGGTTGCTCAGGAAATAATACATGGGCATGTGGAGTCTGGGGTCCATGTGGATCAGAAGGACATCCCTAGATTGGCCATCACAGTGATGCCATAAACCAGCAGGAAGAGACAAAGAGCCCCTGCTGCACATCCTGTCTGCCCGAAAGTACTAGGAGTATGAAGTCAGTAAAGCCGGTGCAGTTCTCAGCAGCCATCACTCAGGTCTGGGGGGCCCTGGGTGTGAAGGGAGAAAAGGAGGTGGGGGTAAAGTCGTCTTAGTCTCTTCATAGTAAACTGCTGGTCCTTTCTGTTTCCCAGTAATTAGAAGAAGAAGTAAACAGTGCTAGGGCTCCATGAGGAAGCCTGACTCTTTGCAAATATATGCTATATAATATAAATGATAAATGATAATGACAATAATCGCTCTTACATTTGTATAGCACTCTACTGAATCTGTGGCGCACTTTCACCCAAATTAAATCATGTTATTTCCACACCAACCTATGTAGTATTTATGATAATTTTGTTAGTCTTTTCTTATAGATAGATAAAGACATGATGTTTCCAGAGTTGAGGCAATAGTTCTTAAATTAATCGGTGCAGTAACACACATCTTCTGAGAAGATTGTTCTTGTTTTTCAATATTGTGGAAACATTGTTATATCCTGCAAGACAGAAACATAGTTAAGTGAGAGGTGCAAATAATGAATATATTTCTCTGCTTTTCCCTCATCATCCATAATTGTGGAGTGAGCAGAAAATGGCAGGATCCTCGATAGAACATCCTCGTATTTGCCTATTAACCCCTACCGTCCTTTCCAGTCTCAATTAACAGCTGTGTCTGTGATCCTGGGCCCATTGGAGCAGGGAGGGTGGTGGTTGCTGGAGAGAAGCATATAAGGGCCTCCATGAGTGATACGCTGCAGTGAAGAGTCAGGAATACACCAGGGTTACCATGCTCCTCTAATAGCTGCTGTGCTCAGGAGAGATTATGAAGAATATTAGGAACTTGACTGTAGGCATGCCAGTTGCACAGGTGACAGAGAGGTATATGTCCATAGACCCATAACCTCATAGAGACTCACATCTGAACTGTGCCCCCATCCCAATTCCCAGAAATTAAAGTATTGCTTACTGTTCTCTTTGATCCCTGTTTCCCTTGACTCTCTCTGAAATCTGTCTCCCTTTGCTTTTACAGAATTGGTCCTAGGAAGGCCAATTGAATTCCATGTCCCACTGTCATATTTTACCCCATAAATTATGTTATATATAATGTCATATATGACCTCCTCTGCTCTGAGAGGATGTAAGAAAAGTGGAGTTGAAGGTAGATGAAGAACACAAAAAGAAAATCTGAAAAATCATGTAGAAATCAATGTGCAGTTCTTCTAATTCTTGACATAAACTCACTTAAATATCTGCCCCTGTAGACACACATCTTTAAAAATTGCTTTCCTTAATATATGTGCATATATATATATATATATATATATGCTTTTAAAAATATAAAAGTTAAGGTAAGATATTAAAAACAAAAATATCCTACCACCTCTATGATCTATAGTGGAATTTTGTGGTAGTCCCTGCCATTTATGTATTTGTACTTAAAATAAAAGTTTATGAGATTTCATACCCTCTCTTGGTTTTATAACATGCTTTCAGCCCAAGGAAGATAAAAAACTAAAGAAACCTAAAGCATAAATAGAAAAACAAGCAGGGGTTGCACCTGTTCCGGAACGCTGACCGTCGGTTGCACCTGGCGTGACAGAGGACGGCCCCTGACTGACCTGGATGATATAACCCCCTTCGCGTCTACTCCCTCGGTGGCAGCACTCCGTCTCTCGGGAATGCGTGGCAGGAATAGCAATGTGCGTTATCATCTGTTACATCCTGCAGACTGGGGGATTAAGAAAGAAATATAGACCTTTCTAAATATGCTAGGTATTTTTAAAAGCCACTAAGTAATTTTCATCAGGTAAACTCAAGAAAATGCTATATTAGTGGTACCTCAGAGCTTTACCGCCATTCTCTCCTTCTCTGGTTTATATTTGGAGAACGAGTCATCCTTGTCACCTTCAGATTTCTTTCTGTCCTCATTTTCCCTCAGGCACTCAGTGTCCCTCCCCATGGATGCCAATTTCCCCAGGCTATTCTCCTGTTTGGCAGGATCCAAACTTTGTCTCCAGAAACATGGAAACCCCTCCAGGCCATGTAGTCTAACTCCCACTCCCCATTAAACCCAGAGCATAAGCAGCAATATATTGCTGAAGATTGGGTTGTCTAAATTCCTTCCCAAAGGGTTTGTGTTTCAATAGAATGGCTTTCTTTAACTATGGGGTGAGGGAGAAGATTTGAGATAGAAGGTAAGACAAAAGAGACAAACAAGTGAGAAAAAAATTCTGTATCTACATTGCTTTCCTAACATCACTGGTGCCCCTAAACATACTACTATGTAAGCAACTGTCTAGTTATAAACTCCTTCCAGAAAATGATTGTCTGGCCCTTAGGCCTGGACCATTATCTTGTAAGTAGTGTGTGTGACAGTGCTACCAAGAAAAACCCAGTTTAGTAAGTGTCCCTGTTGCAGCAAACAAGTAGGGATTGTATGTTGCTAACACATCTCTGATATATAAGCAGAGCAGTACCTTCTGGAAACAAAAGATAATCATTTAATGAAATAGTCTATGAAAATTGTATACTTTATTAATATTATAAGATTATCCTGAAAATGTATTGTGTACAAGAAACTGCTGGACATCTAAAGTTAATAATGAAATTCTGTAGTTATCTACAATCTGATAGTAAATAGTTTTTGTTTTTAGAAAACCTTTTAAAGTTATATGTTTTCTAAAAGAAGGTAAAGTTTTCAAAATGAAGATGTTCCTGCATTTAAACCATGACCAAAAATCAGAAAAGAATGAGCTCTTCAGAGACTGTCCATGGGCCTAGACATGATACATAGTTTTTTAAGTTTTTATAAAGTATGCAGAAGTAAAATTTTATAAAGTATACAGAAATAAAATTTTATAAAGTATACAGAATTAAAATCATTCAGGTTTTATCTGGATTATTTTATTCAATATTATGTGTATGAGAGTCCTCCACACTGTTGCATGTGATGATAGCTTATTCCTGCTCCTGGCTGTGTAGTATTCCAATGAATAATCATACTATATATTTTTTGTGAAATCCAAAATAATGCTGAATTGATCATTTTTGTACAAGGTTTGGGTGTCCAACCATTCCAAAATGTATCATTCCCTCAATACTCCATGCTCCATTATATGTCTTGAATTGATATGTGGTACTCCCTATTTGTGGAAAACCTCTGGAGTTTTATTATAGTTGATCAAATTTTTGTTTCATCAATCTTTCATTTGTGCATGAATTTACTTTTCTAAATGTAATTGAGGGATTCCTAAGTGTCTGTTGCACTTTTGTGTGCTTTGTATTTCAAGGTGAATACAGCAGTTTTTATACTAATGAATCTTCAATGGAAGTGACAAATATTAATAAATAATAATACAAATGATTTATAATAAACTGTGATTATGCTATAATTAAACAGACTGGACATTATAAATACAAAACACATTGTTCAAATATAGTGACCAAAATTACAATGTGCTTCCTGGATATGTAGACAATTATCTGGGATCTAAAACATGAGTATGAATTAATTGAGAGCTGCAAGTAGATAGAGAAAGCATTCTAGGCAGACGATTCAGCTATTTTAGAGGCTGTGAAGTAGACAGTACTATGTCATTTCTGTGGGATTTAAAGAGTTTAAAGAAGACCAGTGTGCTAGAGTATAGAGTGTAGTGATGAGGCAAAAAAGGGTTGATAAAAGTGAGCTTGAAGGGAAACTGCCCAGGCCTGCATCCCTTCCCCAGGGACTGCCAAGACTCATCCCCTAGAAATAAATCAAAGATATCCAAACACTCCTAAAAAGAGGAGATAATACCCACCTGGTATTATTTGGTTCCTCACACATGCACAAACTGTTAAAACTTGTCCATTACATGAACTCTAGCCTCATTATAATACAATTAAAATAAAATGAACATTAAGGTTTCGCCTCACCATGGGTTTTTCTATATGCATTCTGGGTAAGAGTATGTGCAGAAAGAAACTAGTTATATAACCAATATATGTCAATCAAATGACCTCAGTATAAGAATAAACTAACCTAACGTTAGGTGCAGTTGTTAGCCCTGGCAACTTCTATGCCTGCATCTTTCTTCTTGAATAAACTCCTTGCTTTCCTCATTTCAGGCTGAGTCTGTGAATTTCTTCACTTTTTGCAAATGACTGAGTATTATTCCAATGATACAACATATAGAGTATAGTCAATTCTTGCACTGCAATTCACAATTCCTCCCAGGGTTGCCCTGCCATGTGCCTTCAACATTATTGAATCTTTTATTCTGTATCCTGAATCATTACCTTCAATGTGAAGTTTTAAATACTCTGAGTTTAAGAACTGTGCATTTTATCTCTTTACTCAAACACCAGCATAACATCTGAAGAAAGATATCTCCCCAAAAGTTAAGTTTGACTGAATGTTTATTATACATGGGCAAAAAAAAAAAATCACTGAAGTTCTGTCTAATATTTGCCTTCAATTCATGTATGCCTTCAATTCATGTGTCTTCTGGACTAGCTAGAACATAAAGTGGTTGTGGATACTAACGGTAACGGAAAGTTAAAGACATACAAATAAATTATTGGAAAATAATTAAACCAAACAGCACTTATCTGGGTGTTTATAAGCTTCACATAGCTCTGCTCTACTTTGCTGATGATCAAATCACTGGGAGTGGATTGTGCAGTAAACAGGGAAAGGATGTGCATTTGAAGGACCATGCAAGAATCGAGGGCATGTTTATGGTGGCTGCAATTACACAAGACAAAAGCCATTCAATATCTAGGTTGTCTAAGTGCCCTTGTAAAATGCCTTTGAGTGAAAACATTTCAGATTGCCAGGAAAGCCCAAGTAAGACAATGGACTCCTCTGTTCCCCAGGGAATGAAAATTTGGTATGGCTGGAACATAATAGAAATACTTATTGGATCATAAAACATTAGTCAAAACAATTTTTTACTTCTATGTGCTATTGTATAAGATTGGGAGAAATATGAAAATACACAACTCTTCAATGGAAACGCTTTTTATGTTTGTTTTACCAGAGCCTCTTCCTTGTTCCATAGGCTATAAATCAGAGGGTTTAACGTGAGAATCACAAGGGTGTAGAATAATGAGGTAATTTTGTCTTGATCTGGGGGTAGGTAGAACTCGGCCTGAAAAACATGAAAAGCAGAGTTCCTTGGAAAATTACTGCAGCAGTTGAGTGTGAGAAAGCTTTGAACCTCCCCTCAGCAGAGTTGATTTTTATCACTGCTAGGATGATATAAAAATAAGACACAAAAAATCTTGAAAGAGCAATCAATTCTTTGAAGCCAAAATGTGAATAACACCAACTCATTGACCTCAGTATCCAAGCAAGATAGCAGAAGGAGAGATGGGATATCACAGAAGAAATGGTTAATCTCATTGGACCTACAGAAACATAAGCAAATGCTAATGTTGTGTGGACCAAAGCATCTGCTGTCCCCACCATGTAAACCTCAGCCACGAGCCTGGAACACACTCTGTTGGACGTGCTGACTGCATAGACCAATGAGTTGCTGATGGCTTTGTACCGATCAAAGGCCATCACGGCCAGCAGCAGACACTCTGAATCTGCAAAGACACAGAAAACAAAAAATTGCAGAGCACAGCCATGTAAGGGAATTAATTGACTTGCTCTTGGCAATAAAGTCTACCCGCATCCTGGGCCCAATGGCTATGGAATAGCAGAGGTCACAGAAAGAGAGGTGGCTGAGGAAGTAGTACATTGAGTGTGCACCTGGGAGGCCATTCTAATTAGAATGATCATCCCAAGGTTTGCAATGAGAATAATGAGATAAACAACTAGAATCATGGGAGATAGGGCCACTTTGATTACAGAAGTATTGCTAATTCCCAAGACAAGGAGTTCATTCAAGGAAGAGCAATGTTTCCCATTCATTCTTGTTTATTCTTCTAAAATGCCACAGATGTGATCAAGAAAATGACAGATCAAAGTTTTAACTCTTCTTGACATTCACAAAAATATGGTCTGTAAGTCAGAAAAGATTTATTTCAGTACATTATATGCTTTATCCTCAGAAAATAGCTCTGACAAATTTTATTGTTACATTGTTGATAAAAGTTAAAGTCCCTGGGATAGGATTTAGAGATAGTTTGACACTAAATTTTGATGTCATCCATGAAGTATCGGGTTGCGTGAAGCTTCACTGCTTTATCTAGCGTTCAATCATGAACTAAAAGCTCTTTACGGGTCAAATATAACATGAAGTAACAACTACATTAAAGACAAAGCTGGAATATACAGCCTATATTTGAAAAATAAATATTCAATTGAGCATGAAAGGAATTACAGTACCAAGTTCTTCAGGAATCATGATTTTTAAAGACTATATATTAAATTCAGACATAATGAATACATCTCTGATTTAAAATGATGAACATCATGATACTGTTCTTGGTATACCTTTTTAGTATTTATTGATACATAGATATATTTTAATAAACTTTCTTGTAGAAATATATTATTGCTTTGCCACATTATTATTACTCAAAGGCAGGGGTGGTCTGGTGCCAAAGGACATGCCTCCTGACCACCAAAAAAGAAATGCTAAAAACAGGTGGAAACAACAAAATTTAACACATATATTTGCATTTCTTTGGATTTTAAACTCAGCTTGTTTGTTAAATATAGAGATAAGAACAGGAATGATAAATATATCTTTGATACATAGGCTACTGTTGGTGTGTGTGTGTGTGTGCGCGCGCGCGCGCGCGTGTGTGTGTGTGTGTACGTACATGTACTTATGTCTCCCTGTCAATATATGAGAAATGGAATATGGATTATGATCAGAATTTATATTAGACTTGAGTAAATATGATATGTGGTTCACATGGGATTGAATTACATTACACAAATTGGTATTTGTATTGTGATATCTCAATTATTAAACAAACTAGTTAAAAAACTAGAAAAAAATCTTAAATGTACACATACCATTACACAGTGATTAAAAAAAAGTTGTTCTTAGTTTTGATTATGATATAAGCAAGTAAAACTGTTCTTTTGCCAATCAAAATGAATCTGATTCACCTACTTTATAAAAATATCATTTTTGCCAGTAGGTTGCACACTATTAATCAAAGGAACTAAATTAAAAATATTTGTTTACAATTTTCTAATTATTTGATTCTTCATTTTTCTAAATGTAAGGTTTTTATTTTTCATTTTTTGTATTTGGCAACTCAAAGACCTATCTATGATAAGCAAGTCGTTCTGTTCTGGACTCTGGTAGCTGAACAACATAGGCAGGTTATGTTTTATTTTTACTTAGGGACATTTGAGACTTAGGTCTCTAAAGCCTCTGCCCTTCCACTTCTGTATTCTCCCAGTTCTGTATTATGCAAACATGGAACTAATTACATTTCTTTTTAAAATTAAATTTATTGGGGAGACACTGGTTAGTAAAATTACATAGGTTTCAAGTGTACAATTCTGTAATATATCATCTATATATCACACTGTGTGTTCACCACCCAGAGTCAGCTCTCCTTCCATCACCATATATGTGGCCCCTTTACCCTCTTCTACCTTCCCCCTCTCCTCTTACCCTCTGGTAACCACTAAACTGTTGTCTGCATTTATGAGGTACAAGGATGTTGCAACAACTTCAGGTAAGACCGAACTTTTAATTTTTCACACTTGCACCAAAGTGATTAACATCAGGAAGGTAAAATGATTTTTATACTGTGATTTGTTGCATTCACATTATCTTTCTCTATGCAAGTTAGACATCTAGTGAAACTCAAATATACCCTCTACTTAATGGGTCTTATCTTAATTATATTATCCTGTTCAGTTTATTAATGAAATGATTGTTTTATTTGTTAATTATTACATATCCTTAATAATTTTTATCCTATTTCTTTCATTTCTGAAAAAAGCTCTTTACTTTCTCACTTAGAAATATAAAAATTTTTCCGTGGTTATATTAAATACTTTTTGTTTTTATTAAGAATCGTGATTCTCTTTCTCCAACCACATGTCATTTACCTGGATTTCAATTATTTATTTAATATAATATCCCTTAAACTTAATACACTTAAAAAAGATGTCAGGCTTGCCACTCCCTCCAGTTAATGATGTCTGAAGAATATGACTCGTCAGTCAACAACACAAAACAACAACATTCTAGGATGGTCCAGAATTTCAACTGAATTGAAACATTGCCAGATTCTGTTGAAAGACTGACTGAAGAAGTGACATGAAGGGATACACGCAGAGTTCTTATGATGGGCTTAGGACTTTGAACCCCAAATCCAAATGCACACCTTAGCGTGCAGGTGAAATATACATCCTGAACATGTATATACATTTTTCAAAAGCATATACATCTGGAATGATTAACAAAACCTCAGGTTCTTCTGAGAAGCATGAAAACATTTTTTCATTAAGCATTACTATACAATTACTGTATTGTGTGTATACATGGGGGACAGGGAATGAGGGAAATTTGTTGGTCATCAATTAAGGGTCCTCATACTAAAAAAAGACTGGAAAAGAACTGCCAATTCTCAAGACATATCCGAAACTCTGTCCTTAAGTCATCTTGTATCATCTGAAAACTCCATATCCAGAGTTTCATCTTTCATAGAAACAATGTCACTGGGTTATATCCTATAACTTTTCATCTTGATTTTCGTCAACAAATTATATAACAAATGGCCATATGAAAAATAAGCTCTAATTTCCTGTAGAAACTGAACCTAAGGAACAATGTTTTAATCTGTCTTTTGTATAATAAGCCATGTAATTCCCTTTGGAACTTGCTACTAGAAAGAAAATGAAATGGAAAGGTTGTGTTTATATCATTTATATATGTGTCTTTTATTGTATCCTAAGCACCTTGGAAATAATAGTACTGTTTGGCTCATTTCTATATATCCTGAACCATGGCACCAGGACTTGCCCTAGTAATGTATGATTTAATGTTTGTTTTAAAAATATTTTGGCTGGCTGAATGGCTCAGTTGGTTAAGAGCTCACTCAAGAGTGCGAGCTTAGCTCTGAGCAACAACAGTTCGATACCCAGCCTGAGCTGAGTTGCTGTTGAGCTGCCAACAGGTGGCAGGGTGGCTCAGCTAGAAAAAAAAATTTAAGTGGATAGACAGGTGGGTGATAGACAGATAGAAATAAAGAGGAATTTAGGCACTGTTTCAAGTAATATAGATCATACATGCATGTGTGCAGGGAAGAAGCCTTAAGGAAAACCATGGTTCTGATTGTTTCTAAAATAAACAGCTTGCTTTTATTAATGGCAATTTCTACAAAGTTGATAAATATTGGAGTGTGAGTTTGTGTTCTCGCCTGATCCTTTCCATCAGGTAAGATGTAATGCTCCCTGATCTCTGAACCTTTGTCTGTCCTCTTGGTTCTTGGCTTGATGAAACCCATCAGCAGAAACCAGATCAACCAATATTGCACATTGACCTGACTGGTATAAAGTTGGGTCTACCCTCTATTTTGTTATATGGATATTAAGTACCTTTTCAATCAGCATTTGTTGCTCTGTGTGTGAATGTGAGGAATACAAAAAACTTATACATGCAATTATGATTTAATTTGAATATTTACAAAGCTAATAAATATGTGTAAATGAATTTTTAAGGTTCTACAATTGATTGATGGTAGCTATGTTTGATAAAGATGATTTCAAATTCTTTGAGAGTTCTCCCATGGAGACTTGGTCTCTTTCCCCCTTCCTTTACATTTGGGCTGGCCTCTGACTGCTTTGATGAGTACAGTATAGAAAAACTAACTCTGTCATTCTGGGACTAGCTTTCAAGAGACGTATACTTACAAATATAGTTATTTTAATATAGTTAATAGTCACCAAAGTCTAGAAATGAAGGAATGGTCACCAACAGGGGAATAGATAAATAGATTTTGATAGTTCCATGATGTGAAATATTGTATAATCATTAAAAGGGATGCATTAGACTCCCTTATATTGATGTAGAAGTATTTTCAAAAGACTACAGTTAATTGGGAAAGTTAACATATGATGAATTGTGTGTACACTATTCTCTGGAAGGCAAACAATGATAATATATTTGCTAATGAATGAGCATGATGAAAAAACAAGAAAAAATAAAGAGCAAGTTGTTAACTGTGAATTTCCTGGGGTGCGCACTACAAGGAAGGATGTAGCATATTGAGATGAATGTGTGGAATGAAAGAATGATGGGGACAAAGTAGCCACTAACACGATGGAATTTAAAAGTCCATAATATAGCCTCATTTTAAAAATTACATATGTTTGTTTGTTTCCAATTATGTATTTCCATAAGGCTATTATTTTCCAGTTTTATTGAGATATAATTGTCATACAACATTGTATAAGTTTAATGATTTGATATATGTGCATATTGCAAAATGAGTACAGTAAGTTTAATTAACATCCATCATCTCACATAGTTCCAGTGTGTGTGTGTGTGTGTGTGTGTGTGTGTGTGTGTGTGTGTGAAGAGAACTTTTAAGATCTACTTTCTTTGCCAATTTCAAATATATAATACAGTATTTTTAACTATAGTTACCATGCTATCCATTACATCCCCAGGACTTATTTATTTTCTAATTGGACGTTTGTATCTTTTGACTATATTCACCCATTTCCCCCCACTCCTCATCTCCATCTTTAGCAACCACAAATCTGTTCTGTTTCTATGAGTTTGATTTTTTTAGATTCCACATATATGTGAGATTATTCAGGATTTGTCTCTGTCTCTCTGACTTATTTCATTAACATCATGTCCTCAAGGTTCTTTCATGTTGTAGCAATCATGGCTTCTTCACTCACAAAAAGGCATGGATTTGTCCACCTCAAGGCCTCTGTAATTGTGAGATCTGAACTCTACCTGCTGCCTTTTCCTCTTCAAACTGCATCTTATATATCTCTCCAAAGAAACCTTTCTCTTACACTAGATTTAGACATTTTCTATTGGATAGGTAGCCCTATGCATTTTTACTTTATGATGACATTGAAGCTTATTATGAATCATTTGACTATTCATTAATGTCTATTATTAGCATTAGATCATAGAATTCATTAGTATCGAAGCTACTGGACATACCATGCAATGTAAAGGACCCAAATGCTCGAAGATCTTTCAGTAAATGTTAAACATGCAATATATCTTCATATAAATGAAATAAGGTTGGAATGAAACAATCAACAAATAAAAATTAAGCAAAATTGGAAGAGCCAGGAAAATAATCCACAAAGAGGGAGTGCCATATACAAACTCTTCACATGTAATAAAACATGACATGTTTGGAATAACAGCATTTCTTAACATTGAACTTTAGAACAAACACTCATTTATTAAAATAAAGTATTTGAGACAATTTGTCTTTCTGGTATCATGCAATACATGTTACAAAAAGACAAATGTTATGTATGTGTGTCACTGTCTGTGTGCACGTATGATACACATATTTAAACACCTTTTAGTTTTCAGTTTTTCCAGAACCTGATTCACATCCTTGTTCCGCAGGCTATAAATCAGGGGGTTTAACATGGGAATCACAAGGGTGTAGATCAATGAGGTCATTTTATCTTGATCAAGAGAATGGGAAGAGCTTGGCCTGAAATACATGAAGAGCAGAGTTCCCTGGAAAATCGCCACAGCGGTTAAGTGGGAGGTGCAGGTGGAGAAAGCTTTGAACCTCCCCTCGGCAGAGTGGATCTTCAAAACTGATAAAATAATATAAGAATATGACACAAGAACACCTGCAATAGAGCTCAGGTCAAGAAGCCCAAAGTGTTGAATAGCACCAGCTCATTGATCCATGTATCAGAACAGGAAAGCAGGAAGAGAGGAGATAAATCACAGAAGAAATGGTTAATCTCATTGGACCCACAGAAACATAAGCGGAATGCTAATGTCGTGTGGACCAAAGCGTCTGCTGTCCCCACCATGTAAACCCCAGCCATGAGCCCGGAGCACACTCTGTTGGACATGCTGACTGCATAGACCAACGGGTTGCTGATGGCTTTGTACCGATCAAAGGCCATCACGGCCAGCAGCAGACACTCCGAATCTGCAAAGACACAGAAAACAAAAAATTGCAGAGCACAGCCAGAGAAGGGGATTGATTTGTTCTTGGCAAATATGTCCACCAGCATCTTGGGCCCAATGGCTGTGGAATAGCAGAGGTCACAGAAAGAGAGGTGGCTGAGGAAATAGTACATTGGAGTGTGCAGCTGGGAGTCCATTCTAATTAGAATGATCATCCCAAGATTTGCCAGAAGATTAATGCAATAAACAACCAGAAACATGGTAAAGAGGGTCACTTTCATCTCAGGGTTATTGGTAATTCCCACAAAAACGAATTGAGTCAAGGAGGAGCAATTTCCTTCATCCATTTTTCTACTGTATTGTCTCAACTTCCGAGAAAATGATTAAGAAAATGACAGATGTGTGTGAAACTCTTCTTACAGCCACAAAATATCTGCAAAGAAGAACATGACTCATTTCTGTAATTATCTTTTTATGCTTAGGAAATTACGTGGTCCTGTGTCACTCTTTAAAGAATCATTTTTATCACTAGGACAACAATAAAAAAGATATCTGGTATAGGCAACTGAAAAACTTGGATCTAAATCTAGATGTCATTCATGAGCTATGTCCCTTCCTTCAAGCTCTTTAATTTCTCTGGTCATTACTTTCTTTGTATCAAGGAAATGTTTTCGATAAAACAATATCCATTATGTCTTAAAAATGGTATGAACAAATGGCAATATTAGAGGCACAAACTGTAACATACAGGGATAAGCCTTTTCCATTAATGTAAATATGTGGACACAAAATGACTATTGTTATGTTTCTCAAAAAATATGATTGGTTTAAAAGATTTTTATATTAGTTTTAGAAACGATGAGCATATCACACACTAATAATAATGAAAATTATGTTACTGATTCAGGTTCATTCTCCTCAGTATCTGGTGACCATGAAATAAATATTATTGACCTTTGTCTTGTAATTTATTGTACTTTGCCAAAATACTCATTACCTATTCTGGCATGTTCTGGTGTCAAAAGAGGAGTCTCCTGACCAGTCAAAGAGCTAAAAGAAAAGAAAAACAGAATTTAACATATAAATTTACATCTCTTTGGATTTTAAATGGACTTTTAGATTTAAAAAAGTAAATAGTTTGATTTGCAATGAACGCTTCTGAGCTATAAAGTTTCTCTTCCTTGTGTACATGTGTATTTATGTGTAGGTCCTGTGTTGCATGTATGTTTGTCTGCAGCTCTATTGATATATGAGGAAAGAGTATAGGTAATGGATTTTTTTAGATCTAAGTAAATACGACATATGTTTCATATGAAGTTGAATATGCACATGTTGTTATTTGTAATGTGGTACCTATGTTATTTTTGAAATACAACAAATCAAAAAGAAATGAAAAGAAAATCTCCTTAAATGCAAATCTATGTTTGCCCAATAGTAAAAAGAGGAAGATGTTCTTGTGAACAAAAATAAAATAATTAAAATGCTATGTTGTGAATTCTAATCAATTAGGATAGATTCTCCCAGTTAGAAGAAATTATTTTTGGCCATTATATTGCCAAGGTCATTAAATTGAGTGAGCAGGAGTAAAATCATGCATTTACAGATATATATTTTTTCCCCCAAAAGGTAAGTTTGTCTTTCCTAAAATCTTAAATTTGGATCTAGAAACCTACCTGAGATGAGCAAGTCTTCAATAACTGAGCAATAGGCAGAGGGCATTTTATTTTACCAGGTAGCATTGGGGACTTAAATCCCTGAAGGTATTGCCTTTAGATTTTCATCTTTGTGCAAACATGTCATTAATTCCATTTCTGGTTTTGTACATTCCCCCATGAATACAGAAACAACTTCAGCAAAGGATGAGCTTTAATGCTTCCCTACTATTACCAGATTGATGTAAGGCAGGAAGAAAACTGCCAACTACTTTTATGGTATATCTCAGTTTCCCTGAATCTAAGTTGCCTAGTCCAGGGGAAAATCCAGTGAAATTCAAATAGACTTCTCCTAATGACTCTCCAGCTCCTTGCTTCATTCTTTTTGTTTCTCCTGATTTGGGGACATTCTCTTTCACTCAATATTGGATTTGCTTTCGTGGTGGTTAAGCGCTGGCTTGGGAATCCAGTGGCCCCGGTTCGGTTCCACATATGAGGACCAGTAACACTGCCCTCAAAAAAAAAATTGGATTTGCTTTAAGGAGAATGAACAAAAAGATCCAATCAAAATTCTATAATTCACTAAATTCTTCCCAAATATATAACAAAAAAAAACTATAGGATAGAATATAAATTAATTTGAACTGTGATGTAGCCAGCCATGCTTCCGTTCTCTTACCTGTAACAAAGAAAGCTTATTTAAACAAAAATATTAGAGATCCCCGTGGAAGCTACATAAGAAAGGGTGATAGGACATAGATTGCCTTGCAGGTACAATACTAACTGATACATGTCACTTCTCAAGTATGTAGACACAAATCAATAGTTCTTGCTCTCAGATCAGTGGAAACCTAATTTTGCACCATCGAAGCCAGTCTAGTAACCACAGAAACTACTTAACAAAGAAGGGACTGTTGTTCACTTACCTAGATGAAGAATTTCATCAATTAAAGCAATAACTTGTGCACGCATTCTCATGTCGTTTGGGACCTAACAGTTGGATGAATCCTAGGGAACATGCTCATTTTCAAGGGATACCTGGGGAATAATTAGCAGAGTTATTGCCATTGTGAATTTTTTTCTAAAATCATATTGCCAATTATAATAGAAATACTGTTGGTGTTCATTTGAATTGAGAATTTTCACGAAAAGTAAGGTTGGGTTGTTTTTCATGACACTTGGAATCCTGCAAAGGACCTCCTTGATTGTGGAAGTTCCTCACAAATAGATCAAATACTTAAAATGTAACTATTGCCTTTTAATTATTTCAAAAATCACATGTGAACTCAAAAATGGTTACCTGTCATCGTCAGTAATGAAAATTGTTTTTTTTTTACATGGCTTGAAAAATAAGCTCATTGGAGTGTTCTATAGGACTTGGTGTCAGCAGGTGCTTCTGAGAAGATGGAAGGACTTACAGACGAGCATCTTATGTCAGAGAGCAGCAAGGCAATGGCAGAGACATCCCAGTTAGTAAATGCAAGTTCTCACATTCGACGAAATTAATCCTACATATACTGTGGGTGACAGTTTCACTAGTTTCACTAAAACGGTGACATTTAAGGACTAGTTATACTTGGGGGAAACTCCGCTAATTGTATTATTGGCTCTACATTTTGTTCTTCACTGAGTAAAATTAACGACTCCTATATTCACAGAATCTTAGAGGGAATCTTGTTATAGCCTACATACAATGCAAAGATAGACTTCTAAAACAAGACTGAAAAATGGTCAGACAACTTCAGTGTAATTATTTCTTTTTTTTTTTTTGTGGGCAGTGTCACTGGCCCTCATATGTGGGACCAAACTGGGACCTCTGGCTTCCTAAGCCAGTGCTTAACCACCACGCCACTCGGCCGGCCCCAGTTTAATTATTTCTAAGAGCAAGAATTTCACTTCAATCCACCGTGGAAGTTCTCACTATTGAGAAAACTCTCCAATATGGTGACCTCCAATCTAAATTTCTTTTTCCTCTTTATTAGCAGTGTGAGCCTTCTACCTACATGCACACAATAGTGAACTTGTTGTGTCATTTGGGAAAGTTTAATGACAGAGTTGGTGAAATGCAAGTTAACTCTTTTAGCAAAAATAAAAGTCATTTTTAGGATAACATGGCCATACTGAGAATTTATCTTTTTTTTTTTTTTACTTTCTGTAATAATAATTATGGCAATGAAATAATTTCAGAAATGTTTGTAAACTTCACTACATAAAACTGATTTTCTGAATGTTTCCTTTGCAATTTACATTTAAAAAATGCATTTATTTTAAATTTCTCCCACTAAATAATAAAAATACTCAGTCTTGTTCCCTACTCGTAGTCTTTGGAGAAGGCAGTAATAACTAAACACTGATTGAATGATCTGAGAACCTGTGGGCAGAGGGGTCCAATCCTCTAACACTGTTGTATAAAGGGAGTATTCTCCCCAGTAACAGTAGCATTAATCCTATAGAAGATGACTTGCACTCTTTACACACTTCCTGAGACTTCGCTCCACTGTTTAGTGTGATTCAAAATGTGCCTGCAGTACCGAGGAGAGATGGAGGGCAAGGTAGGATGAAGGGGAACTTTCTTAAAACAGCAAGCCAATTGGCCTCATTATTCAAGGTCCTAGGAAAACACAGTTGTGAGGGGCATATACATATAGTTGAAATTTAACTTTTAACATCAGATCAGGCAGTATACCGAGGTGGGACAATAAGTTCGTGAACTTGTTGCAATGATGTTGTAATTTTTTTTTTTATATCAGATGCGTATTCATTATGATTTTGTACCAACTGGACAAATAGTTCAACGAGTATACTATTTGGAAGTGCTGAAAAGGCTGTGTGAAAAAGTGAGATGACCTGAACTTTGTGCCAACAATTCATGGCTGTTGCATACTGACAATGCACCAGCTCACACGGCACTGTCTGTGAGGGAGTTTTTAGCCAGTAAACAAATAACTGTATTGGAATACCCTCCCTACTCACCTGATTTAGACCCCATGATTCCTTCTTTACTTGAAGATAAAGTATATATTGAAAGGAAGACATTTTGATGACATTTAGGACATCAATGGTAATACCACGACAGCTCTGATGGCCTTCCAGAAAAAGTATCAAAATTGCTTTGAAGAGTTGACTAGTCACAGGCATCGGTGACTAGCTTTACAAGGGGAGGACTTCCAAGGTGACTGTAGTGGTATTCAGCAAGGAGGTAGTTAGCACTTTTTCTAAGTTGAGTTCATTAAAGTAATTGGCAGACCTCATATATCCTAAATGTTGTCATCTTGGCTTTCATCATCCAACTGGATAAGAAATGACCATAGAAAGAATAGGGTCTAATTTCCTGTAGAAACTGAACATAAGGAGCTATGTTTTAATGTGTCTTTTGTATGATAAACCATGTAATTCCCTTTGGAATTTGTTACAGAAAACAATAAAATTGAAAAATTATGTTTATTTCATTTTTATATGTGTATTTTACTACACTGTGATTGCCTTAGAAATAATAGCACTGTTTGACTAATTTCTGTTTCATAAGCCTTGGCACCAGGACTTGCCCAAGTAAAGTATGATTTAATGTTTGTTTTTTTAAATATTTTAAGTGGATAGACAGGTGGGTGATGGACAGATAGAAATAAAGAGGAATTTAGGCACTGTTTCAAGTAATATAGATCATACATGCATGTGTGCATGGAAGAAGCCTTAAGAAAAACCAAAACCATGGTTCTGTATGTTTCTAAAAAAATAGTTTGCTTTTATTCATTGCAAGTTTTACAAAGTTGAGAAGTATTGGACTGTAAGTTTGTGGTCTCGCCTGATTCTTCCCATCAGGTAAGATATAATGCTACCTCATCTCTGAACCTTTGTCTGTCCTCTTGGTTCCTAGCTTGATGAACCCCATCAGCAAAAACCAAATCAACCAATATTGCACATCGACCAGACTGGTACAAAGTTGCATGTACTCTCCTTTTTGTAATATGAATTTTAAGTACCTTTTCAATCAGTGTTTTTGCTCTGTGTGTGAATGTGAGGAATACAAAAAAAACTTATGCATGTAATTATGATTTAAAATGAATATACAAATAGCAAATAAATATGTGAAAATGAGAATTTTTGAGGTTCTATAACTGACTGATGGTAGCTGTGTCTGATAAAGATGATTTCAAATTCTTTGAGAGTTCTTCCATGGAGACATGGTGTCTTTTCCCCCTTCCTTTACATTTTGACTGGCCTCTGACTGCTTTGATGAATACAATATGGAAAAACTAACTCTGTCATTCTAAGAGTAGCTTTCAAGAGGCATAATGTCACAAATATAATTAATTTAATAGAGTTAGGAGTGATCAAAAGCTAGACATGAATAGATGCTCACCAACATGGGCAGAGATAAATTGATTTTGATAGTTCTATAATGTGAAATATTGTATAATCATTAAAAGGGATGCATTAGACTCCCTTATATTGATGTAAAACTATTTTAAAAAGGCTACAGTTAGTGGGAAAATGAATATATAATGAATTGTATATACACTGTATATTTTCTGGAAGGCAAATGATGTTAATATATTTATTAATGAATGAGCATGATGAAAGAAACAAGAAAATATAATGAGCAAGCTGTTACCATGGGTATTTTGGGGTGCACATTAGCAGGAAGGATGTAGCATACTGGAGATGAATGTGTGGGACGAAGGAATGAGGGAGACAAAGTATCCACTAACAAAATAAAAGTTAAAGTCTATGATATAATCTCATTTTCAAAATTACAGATGTGTGTTTATTTCCATTTGTGTATTTCCCTGAGGTTGGTGGGACTGCAGATTGGTACAGCCACTATAGAAATCAGTGTGGAAGTATCTCAAAAAACTGGAAATGGAACTACCTTATGACCCAGCAATTCCACTCTTAGGTTATCTATCCAGAGAAACCCAAGATGCCAAGTTGAACAATATACTCATGCCTATGTTTATTGCAATAGCCAAGACTTGGAAACAACCAAAATGCCCATCTGTAGATGACGGTATGATATCAGGGGGCAGTGAATTGGGGGAGATGGTTGTCACTTTGTGAGGGGTGAAAAGTATAACTATTGCATTATTTTGTACACCTAAAACTAATAGAAAAAAGTCTATGCTATAATCTCATTTTTAAAATTTATATGTGTGTTTGTTTCCAATTGTGTGGTTCCATGAGGTTATTATTTTCCAGTTCTGAGATATAATTGTCATATAATTGTATAAATTTAATCATTTGAAATGTGTATATATTGCAAAATAATTACAATAAGTTTAATTAACATCCATCATCTCGCATAGTTACTGTGTGTGTGTGTTTGTGTGTGTGTGTGTGTGATGAGAACTTTTAAGATATAGTTTCTCAGCAAATTTCAAATGCACAGTACAGTATTTTTAACAATAGTCACCATCCTGTACATTAGATCCCCAGGACTTATTTGTTTTCTAACTTGATGTTTGTACCTTTTGAATGTATTCATCCATTTTCCCCACTCTTCATCCCCTATCTCCAGCAACCACAAATCTGTCTTGTTTCTATGAATTTGATTTTTTACATTCTATAAACATGTGAGATTATACAGTAATTGTCTCTCTGACTTATTTCATTAGCATCACGTCCTCAAGACTCTTCCATGTTGTGGCAACTATGGCTTCTTCACTCCCAAAAAGCATGGACTCCTCCACCTAAGACCTCTGTAATAGTGAGACCCGGTCTCTGCCTGCCATCTTTCCTCTCCCAAACTGCATCTTTTTGGAGCTGAGGTTCTATATCTCTAGCCAAAGAAACCTTTCTCTTACACTAGATTTAGACATTTTGCTATGATTTGTAGCCCTTATTGTTATTTACTTCAAGATGATTTTGAAACTCATCATTAAACTGCTTAGTTCATTAATGTCTATTATTTTCACTAGATTATAGAATTCATTAGTATAAGGCTACTGGATGTACAATGGGGTATAAAGGACATCAGTGCTAAAGACCTCTCAAGAAACATTCAACATGCAATAATTTAATGTAAATGAAATAGTGTTTGAATGAAAGAATGGACAAATAAAAATTAAGTAAATTAGAAACACCAGGAAAGTGATCCACTGAAGAAGTGCCATAAAGAAACTTTTGACACTTAATGATACATGACATATTTGGAATAACAGCATTTATTAACATTGAACTTTAGAACAAACACTCATTTATTAAAATAAAATACTTGAGACAACTTTGTTGCTCTGGTATCATGTATTATAATTTTACAAAAATGATACACGCTAGGTGTGGGTGTATCAGGGTGTGTGTGCAAGTATAATACAAATATTTAAAAACACCTTTTAGTTTTCAGTTTTCCCAGAGCCTGATTCACATCCTTGTTCCGCAGGCTATAAATCAGGGGGTTTAACGTGGGAATCACAAGGGTGTAGAACAATGAGGTCATTTTGTCTTGATCAAGAGAATAGGAAGAGCTTGGCCTGAAATACATGAAAAGCACAGTTCCGTGGAAAATCGCCACAGCGGTTAAGTGGGAGGTGCAGGTGGAGAAAGCTTTGAACACCCCCTTGGCAGAGTGGATCTTCAAAACTGACAAAATAATATAAGAGTATGACACAAGAACACCTGCAATAGAGCTCAGGTCAAGGAAGCCCAAAGCATTGAATATCACCAGCTCATTGATCCATGTATCAGAACAGGAAAGGAGGAAGAGTGGAGGTAAATCACAGAAGAAATGGTTAATCTCATTAGACCCACAGAAACATAAGCGGAATGCTAATGTCGTGTGGACCAAAGCATCTGCTGTCCCCACCATGTAAACCCCGGCCATGAGCCCGGAACACACTCTGTTGGACATACTGACTGCGTAGAGCAACGGGTTGCTGATGGCTTTGTACCGATCAAAGGCCATCACAGCCAGCAGCAGACACTCCGAATCTGCAAAGGCACAGAAAACAAAAAATTGCAGAGCACAGCCAGAGAAGGGGATTGATTTGTTCTTGGCAAATATGTCCACCAGCATCTTGGGCCCAATGGCTGTGGAATAGCAGAGGTCACAGAAAGAGAGGTGGCTGAGGAAATAGTACATTGGATTGTGCAGCTGGGAGTCCATTCTAATTACAATGATCATCCCAAGGTTAGCCAAAAGATTAATGCAATAAACAATGAGAAACATGGTAAAGAGAGTCACTTTCATCTCAGGGTTATTGGTAATTCCCACAAAAACGAAATGAGTCAAGGAGGAGCAATTTCCTTCATCCATTTTCCTATTTTATTGTCTAAACTTCTGAGAAAATGATTAAGAAAAGAACAGATGTGTGTGAAACTCTTCTTACAGCCACAAAATATCTGCAAAGAAGAACATGATTTATTTTTGCAATTATCTTTTTCTACTTACAAAATTACATGGTCCTTTGTCACTCTTCAAAGAGGCATTGTTTTCTGTATGACTATAATAAAAAAGGCATCTGGTATAGGCAGCTGAGAAACTTGGATCTAAATCTAGATGTCATTCATGAGCTATGTGCCATTCTGCAAGCTCTTTAATATCTCAGATTGTTAATTTCTTTGTATCCAGGAAGAGATTTGAATAAAATACTATACCATTATGTCTTAAAATATTATGACTAAATGTTAGTGTTAGAGACACAAGGCTTTAAGATACAGGACTAAGCCTTTTCTATTGTAAATATTCATGTGGATGCAAAAAATGATGATTATTGCTATTTTCTCAAAAAATATGATTGGTTTAAAAGATGTTTGTATTAGCTGTAGAAACAATGAGCATATCACACACTAATAATAATGAGATTATGTTACTGATTCTGGTCTGAATTCTCTTCAGTATTTGGTGATCATGAAATAAGTATTATTGACCTTTTCTCTAGAAATTCATTATACTTTTGCCCAAATACTCATTACCTATTCTGGCATGGATCTGGTGCAAAAGAGGAGACTCCTGAACAGTCAAAGAGATGAAAGGAGTAGAAACAACAGTATTTAACATATAAATTTATATCTCTTTGGATTTTAAATTGACCCTCTGTTTAGAAAAGTAAATGGGATGATGGGCAATGAATGCTTTTAAGCTGTTTTGGCTTCTCTTCCTGTTTATGTGTGTATTTATGTATAATTTGTGTGTTTGCATGTATGTTTCTCCTTGTTGATACATGAGAAAAGAATATAGTTAATAGATGTTTTAGACTGAAGTAGAAATGGTATGTGTCTCATATGAAGTTGAAAGTGAATATGTTGTTTTTTGTAATGTGCTACCTACATTATTTGGGAAATGAAACAATCAAAAGGATAGAAAAGAAAATTCTCCTGAAATACAACTCTCCTTAAACACTCCTATACTTGCCCAATGATAAAAGGAGTAAAGGCTTTACTGTGAACCAAAATAAAATAATTAAAATGCTATGTTGTAAATCCTAATAAATTCAGACAGATTCTTCCAGTTATGAAAAGAAAATATTTTTGGCCATTAAATGCCAAGGTCATTAAATTGAGTCAGCAGTAGTAAAATAATTCATTTACAAATCTCTTTTTATCCAGAAGTGTAAGATTTTCTTCCCTAAAATCTTAAATTTGGCCCTAGAAACCTACCTGAGATGAGAAGGTCTTCTGTAACTGAACAATAGGCAGAGGGCATTTTATTTTACCAGGTAGCATTGGGGACTTAAATCTCTAAAGGCATTGCCTTTACATTTTTGTATTATGCAAACATGTCATTAATTCTATTTCTGGTTCTGTACATTCCCCCATGAATACAGAAACAACTTTATCAAAGGATGAGCTGTAAAACTTCCCTGTCATTACCAGATTGATCTATGGCAGGAAGAAAACTGCCAACTACTTTTATGGCATATCTCAGTTCCCCTGAATCGATATCATCTAGTCCAAGAGAAAATCTGTTTAAACTCAAGTAGACTTCTCCTCAGAGACTCCTAGCTTCTGTCTTCATTCATTTTGTTTCTTCTGGTTTTGGGATATTCTCTTTCACCCTAATTTTGGATTCTTGCTTTAAAAGAGAATGGAAAAAAAAGATTCAATCAAAATACTAGGATTCACTAAATTCTTCCCAAATATATAACAAAAACAACTTAGGATAGAAAATAAATTAATTCAAACTATCAGGTAGCCAGCCATGCTTCAGTTCTCTTACCTGTAACAAAAAAAGCTTATAAAAACAAAAAGTGTTTAAATCTCTGTGGAAGCTGCATAAGAAAGGGTGACAGGACACAGATTGCTTTGCGGGTACAATACTAAGTGATGAATGTCCTTTCTCAACTATGTAGACACAAATCAATAGTTCTTGTTCCCAGATCAATAAAAGCCGAGTTTTGCACCATAAAGCCAGTCTAGAAACCTAGAAACTACTTACCAAAGAGGAACTTTGATGAAGAATTTCACAAAACCAGCCAATACAATCAACAACTTTTACACGCATTCTCATGTCATTCGGAGTCCTAACAATTGAAGGAGTCCTACCAAACAACGTCATTTTCAAGGGATACCTGGGGAATAGTTAGTGTTACTGCCATTGTGAAATTTTTCTTTTCTAAAATCACATTGGTAATTATAAGAGAAACACTGTTAGTGTTCATTTGTTTTTTTAAAAAACTTTATTATTATTATTATTATTAGTTACAGATATAGAAAACAATGCAATAGTTATATTTTTCACCCCTTCCAAAGTGTCTCCTCCCTCCTCCTCCCCCCACCCTGATATCATACATATCTATTACAATTCCATTGACTCCATCCCCACACTATATTCCATATCCCATGACTATATATGTGTTAAACTATAGTTGACATATATTATTCAATGGCAGCTTCAGATGTACAGTGCAGTGGTCAGGCCACTACACCGTCCATGAAGTGATCTCCCTAAAAGGACATGCATCCGTCTGTTCCCCTAAAAAAAGATATTTAAAACCTTATTGATTAAATTCCCTAAACTGTCTCTTCTGTCTCTGCAGCAGTATTGTAGTTATCAGTTTATGTTGCCTCATCCCTTCCCCTTCTCACTCATGCCCACCCCATCCCATCTAGCCCTCATCAGTTTTTTCTTTTTGTCTCTAAGACATTTTTTGTTTACATTGCTCGTTTATTCAGTTCTTTAGATTCTACATATAAGTGAGATCATATGGTATTTGTTTTTCTCTGACTGACTTATTTCACTTAATGTAATGTTCTCTAGATCCATCCATATCATTGCAAATGGTACGATTTCTTTCTTCTTTAGAGCTGTGTCATACTCCATTGTGTAAATGTACCACAGTTTCTTAATCCAGTCGTCTACCGATGGGCATTTCAGTTGTTTCCAAGTCTTGGCTATTGTAAATAGCGCTGCAATGAACATAGGGGTGCATATATTTTTTGGAATTAGTGTCTTGGGTTTTTCAGGATAAATACCTAGGAGTGGAATTGCTGGGTCATACGGTAGTTCCATTTCCAGTTTTTTGAGATACCTCCATACTGACTTCCATAGTAGCTGCACCAATCTGCAATCCCACCAACAGTGCAGCAGGGTCCCCTTTTCCCCATAGCTCCACCAGCACTTGTTGTTTGTTGATTTATTGATGATAGCCATTCTGACTGGGGTGAGGTGGTATCTCATTGTGGTTTATTTGCATTTCCCTAATGATCAGTGAGGTTGAACATTTTTTCATATGCCTGTTGGCCATCTGTATGTCCTCTTTAGAGAAATGTCTCTTCATTTCCTCTGGGTTGTTTGGTTTTTTTGGTGTTGAATTGCGTGAGTGTTTTATAAATTTTAGGTATTAACCCATTATCAGATATATCGTTCACAAATACATTCTCCCATTCAGTAGGCTTCCTTTTTGTTTTATTGATGGTTTCCTTTGTTGTGAAAAAATTTTAAGTTTGATATAATCCCATACGTTCATTTTTTCTTTTACTTCCCTTGCCTGTGGGGACGTATCAGTAAAAATATTGCTCAGAGTAATGTCTGCAAATTTACTCCCTATAGTTTCTTCTAGGAGTTTTATGGTTTCAGGTCTTACATTTAAGTCTTTAATCCATTTTGAATTTGTTCTTGTATATGGCCTAAGGAGGTGGTCCAGTTTCATTTTTTTGCATGTGTCAGTCCAGTTTTCCCAGCACCATTTATTAGATAGACTATCTTTACTCCAATGTAAATTCTTGCTTCCATTGTCATAGATTAACTGTCCGTATACACATGGATTTATTTCTGGGGTCTGTATTCTGTTCCACTGGTATCTGTGCCTGTTTTTATGACAGTATCATACTGTTTTGATTACTGTAGCCTTGTAGTATGTTTTGATGTCTTGTAGCATGATACTCCCGACTTTATTCTTATTTCTCAGGATTGCCGAGGCTATTCGGGGTCTTTTATGGTTCCATATAAATTTTAGGATTATGTTTTCTAATTCTGAAAAATGCCCTTGGTAGTTTGATAGGAATTGCATTGAATCTATATATTGCTTTAGGCAGTATGGACATTTTAAGTATATTAATTCTTCATATTCATGAGCATGGTAGGTGTTTACATTTATTTGTATCTTCTTTGATTTCTTTCTTCAGTGTCTTATAATTTTCTGAGTACAGATCTCTACTTCTTTGGTTAAATTTATTCTTAGGTATTTTATAGTTCTTGAAGCAATTGTAAATGGGACAGTTTTATTAATTTCTCCTTCCATTAGTTTATTATTGGTATATGCAAATGCAACTGATTTCTGAACAAGGCTTTTGTATCCTGTTACTTTACTGAATTCGTCTATCAGTTCCAATAGTTTTTTGATGTAGTCTTTGGGGTTCTCTCTATATAGTATCATGTCATCTGCATATAATGACAATTTTACTTCTTCCTTGCCAATTTGGATGCCTTTTATTTATTTTTCTTGTCTAATTGTTGTGGCTAAAACTTTCAGAATTATGTTGAATAAAAGAGGAGAAACTGGACAGCCTTGTCTTGTTCCTGATCTTAAGGGGAATGGTTTTAGCTTTTCCCCATTGAGTATATGATGTTAGCTGTAGGTTTATCATATATGGCCTTTATTGTGTTGAGATATGATCCCTGTATTCCCATTTTGCTAAGGGTTTTGAACATAAATGGCTCCTGGATTTTGTCAAATGCTTTTTCTGCATCTACTGATATGACCATGTGATTTTTATTCTTCATTTTGTTGATGTGGTGTATCACATGAATTGAATTACGGATGTTGAACCAACCTTGTGTAGTAGGGATGAAACCCACTTGATCATGATGTATGATCTTCTTAATATATTGTTGAATTCTGTTTGCTAATATTTTATTGAGAATTTTTGCATCTATGTTTATCAGTAATATTGGCCTATAGTTTTCCTTTTTTTAAAAAAAAGATTTTATTGGGGAATTGGGGGAGGGTAACAGTGTTGGGGAACTGGGGAAGAGGAACAGACAAGTTGCTATCTTTTTGTTCTTCAGTCTAGTTGCGGAGGACGTTGCTTCACTGGCCCATGTTGGTATCATGATTGCACTCTTCCTGGTTGAGGCAGATTGGTCACCAGCCTTTGGATGGTCACTCACTGCAGCTAATGGCAGCTCATACTGGCTGCCAGCTGCTCACGCTGTCTGCCTGCTACTCATTGTAGCCTATGGCAGCCCGCTGCAGCAAGGGCTGCATCCTACACCATCACCAGGGATTGCAGTCCAGCTACAGGTGGAGCTGTTGTTACCTGTAGAGGGCAGTATCACCGACACTCACATGTGGGATCCAAACCAGGGCCACTGGCATCCCAAAACCAGCTCTTAACCAATGCGCCACTCGGCCGGCCCTCGTTTTCCTTTTTTGTGCTGTCTTTGTCTGGTTTTGGAATCCGGGTGATAGTGGCTTCATAAAAAGAATTTCGGAGCCTTCCCTCCTTCTGGATTTTTTGGAATAGTTTGAGAAGAATAGGTGATAGTTCTTTTTTGAATGTTTGATAAAATTCACTTATGAAGCCATCTGGTCCAGGGCTTTTGTTTGTTGGGAGCTTGTCGATTACTGATTCAATTTCCTTGGTAGTAATCAGACTATTTAGATTTTCCGTTTCTTCTTGAGTTAGCTTTGGAAGGTTGTATGCTTCTAGAAAATTATCCATTTCTTCCAGATTGTCAAATTTGTTGGCATATAGTTGTTCATAGTAATTTCTTAGAATTTTTTGTATTTTTGTGATGTCTGTAGTCATTTCACCTCTTTCATTCCTAATTTTACTAATTTGAGTCTTCTCTCTCTTTTTTTTTTTTTTTTTTGGTGAGCCTGGCTAGAGGTTTGTCAATTTTGTTTATCTTCTTAAAAAACCAGCTCTTGGTTTCATTGATCTTTTGTATTGTTTTTCTGTTCTCTATATCATTTATTTCCACTCTAGTTTTTATTATCTCCTTCTTTGTACTACCCTTTGGCTTCTTTGTTGTTCTTTTTCAAGTTCCCTAAGGTGTAAGGATAACCTGTTGATTTGAGATTTTTCTTCCTTCTTTAGGTAGGCCTGCACTGCTATAAACTTCCCTCTTAGGACTGCTTTCGCAGCATCCCAGAGATTTTGGGTCGTGATGTTTTCATTTTCGTTTGTCTCGAGGTATCTTTTGATTTCCTCCTTGATCTCATTTGTGACCCATTCGCTATTTAGTAGCATGTCATTTAGCCTCCATTTATTTGTCAGCTTCCTGGATTTCTTCTTATAATTGATTTCTAGTTTCATAGCATTGTGGTCAGAGAAGACTCTTGAAATGATTTCAATCTTCTTAAATTTATTGAGACTTGTTTTGTGGCCTAACATGTGGTCTATCTTAGAAAATTTTCCATGTTCACTTGAAAAGAATGTATATTCTGTAGCTTTGGGGTGAAATGCTATGAATATATCAGTTAAATCCAGCCGGTCTATGTGTCATTTAAGGTCGCTGTTTCCACATTGATTTTCTGTCTGGAGGATCTGTCCATTGGTGACAGCGGAGTGTTGAAGTCCCCTACTATGATAGTGTTACTGTTGATCTCCGTCTTTATGTCTGCCAAAATCTGTTTTATATATTTAGGAGTGCCTGTGTTAGGTGCGTAGATGTTTACTAGGGTTATGTCCTCTTGTTGGATTGTTCCCTTTATTATTATGAAGTGTCCTTCTTTGTCCTTTATTATATTCTTCAATTTAAAGTCTATTTATCTGATCTAAGTATCACAACTCCAGCTTTTTTTCTCAGTTCCATTTGCATGAAACATTTTACTACATCCCTTTACTTTCAGCCTGAATGTGTCTTTTGATCTGAGGTGAGTCTCCTGTATATAGCATATGCTGGGGTCTTGCTTTCTTCTCCATTCAGCCACCCTATATCTTTTGATTGGAGCATTTACTCCATTTACATTTAATGTGATCATTGATAGGTGTGTATTTATTGCTATTTTGTTATTTGTGTTCTTAGTCTTCCTTAGTTAGGTTGTTTTTCTCTTCTGCTTAAAGAAGCCCTTTTAACATTTCCTGCAAATCTGGCTTGGTGGTAATGAATTCCCTTAACTTATTCTTTTCTGGGAATCTCTTTATCTCTCCTTCAATTTTAAATGATAACCTTGCTGGATACAGCAATCTGGGTTGTAGGCCTTTATTTTTCATCACTTTGAAAACTTCCTGCCACTCCCTTCTGGCCTGCAAAGTTTCTGTAGAAAAGTCGGCTGATAATCTTATGGGGGTGCCCTTGTAAGTAACTTGCTGCCTTTCCCTTGCTGCTTTAAGGATTCTGTCTTTGTCATTAACCCTTGCTATTTTCACTATAATGTGTCTTGGTGTGGGCCTTTTTGGGATCATCTTGGTTGTAATTCTCTGCACTTCCTGAGCTTGTATTTCGCTGTCCTTTGCCAGGTTAGGGAAGTTTTCAAACATTATTACTTCAAATGTGCTCTCAATCCCGTGCTCCCTCTCTTCTCCTTCTGGTATTCCAATGATGTGATGGTTGTTTAATTTGATGTTGTCTCCCAGTTCTCTTAAACTGTTTTCAATGTTTCTTATTCTTTTATCTTTTTGTTGTTCAGCTTGGGTAATCTCTGCTATCTTGTCTTCTAAGTCACTGATTCGATTTTCTGCTTCATCCAATCTGATAGTCATTCCATCAAGTTTGTTATTTAATTCAGTAATTGTGTTCTTAAGTTCTAGTTGGTTGCTTTTCATGATTTCTCTATCCTTCTTTATATTTTCATTAATTTCCTTGAACATTCTAATAATCAGTGTTCTGAACTCTGTCTCCGATAGATTGTTTACCTCTATTTCCTCTAGTTCCATTGATTCTGGAAGTTTCTTCTGTTCTTTTATTTGGGTTGTGTTTCTTTGTCTCCCCATTCTGGTTTACTCTTTGTGCTTGCTTCGATATAACAGATAGATCCCCTAGGTCTCTCAGTCTTTTCTGGGTAAACTTATATGGTGTGTGTCCTTTATACTTGAATTACTCAGTCTTCCTATACTCCTGTGAGTGTAATTATCTGATATTTTCCTTGTGTTGTGTGTCCTCACCTGTTGAAAACTTAGCTTTGATTACTTTTGGCTTGTCAGTAGGTGGGATTGACTCCCAGACTGATTAGCTGTGAGAATCAGCAGTGTCTGCAGTTTATGAGCTGCTGTGAGAGGCTTGACTCCTCTGATGAGACTTGGACCCTTTGGGCCCTAGTACCTGTAGCAACTTCCTTTTGGGTGTGACTCTTGTAAGTCAAACCCAGAAATGCTCTGGTTTTATCTAAAGTTGGCCTCCAGGTATGATGATTCTTGTGTCTCTTTGTTTGGGCCCAGCTGCAGAGCCATTTTAGAGCAAAACAGATCAACAAGAACAACCACCACAGCCACTTAAGGAAACCAAATGCTCTCACATGTAAAAAAACCCCAACTCTCAACCTACAGTCAACTTGTACAGAAATATCAAACATACAAAAGAAGAAAACAAAAACAAAACAACAACCACACACACAAAAAGAACAGAAGTGGAAACAAAATAAAATATAATATCAAAATAAAAAATAGAATAAACACGAGAAACTGAATAGATATACCAAAAAATAAAAACAAAAAATAAAAAAATAAAAAAAGTAAAAATAAAAATAAAAAAATAAAATAAAATTTGAAGAAAAAAGGAAAGGTGGAAAAGTATAGCAGTGAGAAGAATGAATAAAAGAAGGGAGGATGTGAGGGTGGGAAAAAAGAAAAAGAAAAGAAAGAAAAAGAAAAAAATATATATATATTTGTCTACACACCCATATATATGGACCTATATTCACCTATATACATCCATATATGTGCCTATTTTAAAAACTAGAAAATGATAATAATGAAATGGAAATAAAAACCAAAAACAACCAAGATAAGCAACAAATAAAGGGGGAAAAAAAATTTAAAAAACCCATGCCAGTCTTGGCTAAAGTCCACCAAGCTGTCTTCAGTTTGTCCTCTGCTGTACAAAAATTCCTGTGCGTCTTGTGGGAACAGAGTAGGCCACCTGATGCCTAGTGTGATCCTGGCCCTGTAGGTTTGCTGTACTTGAGTGTGGTTGTGACGTGTGATTGGTAGTTTTTACAAAGTCACTGCCATTTTGCTTTCGACTGTTCCAAGGCTGGCTGCTCCCCCAAAGGCTCAATGAGTGTTTTGGGGCGCCCTTTCCGTTGACAGCTGTAGAGAATGAAAGAATTCCTCGCTGCCAAAAGCCAGCTGCCAGGAGTCTGTTAATTAGTGCCTCAGCAGCTGAATCTGCCCTGCCTCACAAGCCTTGCAGGAAAGGTGGGGGCAGTCTTTGTTAGTGTTCATTTGAATAGCAATTTTCACTCTCAGTAATGTTGGGTTGTTGTTTTTTTTTGTTTGTTTGTTTTTGAGGGCAGTGTCACTGGCCCTCATATGTGGGACCCGAACCAGGCCGCTGGCTTTCGAAGCCAGCACTTAACCACTGCACCACTCGGCCGGCCCAATGTTGGGTTGTTTTTAATGACGCTTGGAATCCTGCAAAGGACCTCCCTAGTTGTGGAGGTACTCACAAATAGCTCAAATATTTTAAAATGTAACTATTGCCATTTAAATTATCTCAAAAGTCATATGGAAACTCTAATAAGTTTACCTGTTATTGTCACTACTGAAAATTGATATAGTTTTTTTCATTGCATTGAAGAATGAGCCCAGGGAGGGTTCCATAGGACTTGGAATCAGCAGGTGCTTCTGAGAAGATGGAAGGACTTACAGATGAGCATCTTATGTCATGGAGGAGCAAGGGAGTAGCAAAGCCATCCCAATTAGTAAATACAAGTTCTCATCATCAACTTAATTAGTCCTACATATACTGTGTGTGATAGTTTTACTGAAACAATGACATTTAAGGGATAGTTATACTTGGTGGAACACCACTAATTGTATTATTGACTACATTTTGTTCTTCACTGCATAAAATTAATGACTCCCATAGTTGCAGAATCTTAGAGGGACACTTGTTAAAAGTTATATCCAATGTAAAGATCCACTTCTAAATCCAGACTGAAAAATGGTCTGACAACTTCAGTTTAAATTATTTCTAGAGGCAGGAATTTCACTTCCATCCACTGTGGAAGTTCTCACTATTGAGATAACTCTCCAATATGGTGAGATCTAATCTAAATTTCTTTTTCCTCTATATTTGCAGTGTGATCCTTCTACCTGCATGCACACAACAGTGAACTTATTTTGTCATTTGGGACAGTTTAATGGCAGAGTTGGTGAAAAGCAAGTTAACTTTCAGCAGAAATGAAAGTAATTTTAGCATAATATGGCTATACTGAGAATTTAAAATTTTTTTTATTACTGTGACAATCATTACAGCAATGAAATAATTTGAGAAGTGATTAAAAATTTTCTACAGAAAACTAATTTTATGAATATATTTCCTGTGCAATTTACTTTTTTTTTTTTTTTTTTTAATTCTATTAGGGACAGTCATGGTCACTGGTTACACATTGCTTTCATGCTACAATGGCATAGCTGATTCTTTTACCAATTGAACCAACTGGTCACCACCTGCAATTTACATTTAAAAAATGCATTTATTTAGAATTCCTCCTACTAAATAATGAAAGTACACATCCTCTTCTCCTGATCCTAGTCTTCAGAGAGGCGAGTGATAACCTAACACTGATTGAATGATCTGAGGACATGTGGGTCCAATTCTCTCTGAGGCTGTTGTGAAAAGGGACTATGCTCCCCAGTAACAGTAGCTTTGCTTCTGTAGAAGATCATTTGCAATCTTTGCACATTTTCTGGGACTTTGCTCCTCTCTTTAGTGTAATTCAAAATGTCCCTGGTGGTACCAGGAGAGATGGAGGGCAAGGTAGGATGAAGGTGACCTTTCTTAAAACAGTAAGCTAATTGACTTTATTATTCAAGTGTTCTAGGAAAGCACAGTTGTGAGACATATACATGTAGTTGAAATTTAACTTTTTAAAATCAGATCGGCAGATATACTGTGGTAGGGCAATTAAGTTTGAGAACTAGTTTCAACAACATTGCTAAGCGTTTTGATATCAGAGGGATTATTCATTAAGAATTTGTACCAACTGGACAGTTAATGAAGTTTATTATTGGGAATTGCTGAAAAGGCTGCATGAAAAAGTTAGATGACCTGAACTTTTTGCCCACAATTCATGGCTCTTGCATCACGACAATGCACCAGCTCACATGGCACTGTCTGTGAGGGAGTTTTTAGCCAGTAAACAAATAACTATATGGGAACACCCTCCCTATTCACCTGATCTGGCCCCCAATGACTTCTTGTCTTTCAAAGCAGTATTGAAAGGAAGAGATTTTGATGACATTCCGGACATCAAGGCCATATGATGACAGTTGTGATGGCCATTCCAGGAAAAGAGTTCCAAAATTGCTTTGAAGGGTGGACTAGGTGCTTGTGTCACTTCATAGCTTCCCAAGAGGAGGAATTCAAGGTGACTACAGTGATAATCAGCAACGAGGTATGTAGCACTTTTTCTCTGATGAGTTCACAAAAGAAATTTTCATACCTCGTGTATCCTAAATGTTTTCATCTTGACTATCATCAACAAACTATAAGAAAGGCCATAGAAAGAATGCACTCCAATTTGCTGTAGAAACTAAACCTAAGGGACAATCTTCTAATCTGTCTTTTGTATGATAAGCCATGTAAGTCCCTTTGGAATTCGTTATTAGAAAAAATAATTGCAAGGTTGTGTTTATTATATTTATGTATTTGTCTTTTACTACGTTATAAGCCCCTTAGAATAATAGCAGTGTTTGGCTAAATTCTATATATCGTGAATGCTGGCACCAGGACTTTCCCTAGCAATATATGATTTAATATTTGTTTTTTAAATATTTTAAGTGGATAGATAGGTGGGTGATGGACAAATAGAAATAAAGAGGAAGTTAGGACTGTTTCAAGTTATATAGATCATACATGTATGTGTGCATGGAAGAAGCCTTAAGAAAAACCATGGTTCTGTTTTTTTGTTGTTTTTTTAAATAGATTGCTCATGTTCATTGCAATTTCTACAAAGTTGAGAAATATTGGAGTGTGAGTTTGTGTTCTCCCCTGGTCCTCCCTGTCAGGCAAGATGTAATGCTCCCTGATCTCTGAAACTTTGTCTGTCCCCTTGGTTCTTGGCTTGATGAACCCCATCAGCAGAAACCAGATCAACCAATATTGCACACTGACCTGACTGGTATAAAGTTGGGTCTACCCTCTTTTTTGTAATATGGATATTAAGTACCTTTTCAATCAGCGTTTGTTGCTCTGTGTGTGAATGTGAGGAATACAGAAAACTTATACAAACAGTATGTGTTTAATTTGAATATACAGTAAGCTAATATATATGTGGAAATGAGAATATTTGAGGTTTTGCAATTGACTGATGGTAGCTGTGTCAGATAAAGATGGTTTCAAATTCTTTGAGAGTTCTTCCATGGAGACATGGTGTCTTTTCCCCCTTCCTTTACATTTTGACTGGCCTCTGACTGCTTTGATGAATACAGTATGGAAAAACTAACTCTGTCATCCTGGGAGTAGCTTTCAAGAGACGTGCACTCACACATATAATTATTATAATATAGTTAAGAGTGATCAAAACTAGAATTGAGGACATGCTCACCAATAGGGGAATACAGAAATTATTGTGATTTTTCCATAGTGTGAAATATTGTATATGCATTGAAGGATGCGTTAGAGTCTCTTATATTGATGTAGAAATGTTTATAAAAGGCTACAGTTAATTGGGAAAATTAACATATAATGAATTCTATATACACTGTTTTCTGGAAGGCAAATGATGATAATATATTTACTAATGAATGATCATGATGAAAATACAAGAAAATATGAAGAGCAAGCTGTTACCATGGGTTTTCTGGAGTACACATTAGAAGGAAGGATGTAGCATACTGAGATGAATGTGTGGAACCAAGGAATGAGGAGGACAAAGTATCCACTAACACAATAAAATTTAAAAGTCTATTAAATAATCTAGTTTTAAAATTATATATGTATGTTTGTTTCCATTTATGTAATTTCATGAGGTTATTATTTTCCAGTTTTATTGAGATATAATTGTCATATAACATTGTATAAGTTTAGTGATTTGATATGTGTATATATTGCAAAGTGATTACAATAAGTTTAATTAACATCCATCATCTCGCATAGTTACAACTTGTGTGTGTGTGTGTGTGTGTGTGTGTGTGTGTGTGTGTATGATGAAAACTTTTAAGATATACTTTCTTAGCAACTTTCTTATATATATTACATTATTTTTAACTATAGTTATCATGCTGTACATTACATCTGCAGGAGTTATTTATTTTCTAACTGTAAGTTTGTATTTTTGATTATATTCACCCATTTTGACCCCCTCCTCGTCCCCATCTCCAGCAACCACAAATCTGTTCTGTTTCTATGAATTCTATTTTTTCAGATTCCACATATATATGAGATTATGTAGCATTTGTCTCTTTCACTGATTCCTTTCATTAACATCATGTCCTCAAGATTCTTCCATGTTGTGGCAACCATGGCTTCTTCACTCCCAAAAAGGCATGGACTCATCCACCTCAGACCTCTGTAATTGTGCGATCTGAGCTCTACCTGCCATCTTTCCTCTCCCAACTGCACCTTTTTGGAGCTTAGGCTCTATATCTCTCTCCAAAGAAACCTTTCTCTTACACTAGATTTAGACATTTTGCTATGGATTTGTAGCCCATATTCTTTTTTTAATTTATTATGATATTGAGCTTATTATGAATCATTAGACTGCTCAGTTCACTAATGTCTACTATTAGCACTTGATTATAAAATTTATTAGTACTGAAACTACTGGATATACAATGGGATATAAAGGATGTCAATACTAAAGATCTTCCAGTAAACGTTAAACATGCAATAAATCTTATGTAAATGAAATCAAGTTTGAATGAAATAATGAACAAATAAAAATTAAGGAAAATTAGAAATGTCAGGAAAGTGTTCCACAAAGAGGAAGTGCCATATAGAAACTGTTGACATATGTTAAGAGCTTGCTCAACAGTGTGAGCTAGGCTCTGAGCAACAGCAGTTTGATGCCCAGCCCGAGTTGAGCTGCCGCTGAGCTGCCAACAGGTGGAAGGATGGCTCAGCTAAAAAAAAAAAAAAAAAAGAAACTCTTGACACGTAATGAAACATGAAATGTTTGGAGGGATGGCATTTCTTAACATTGAACTTTAGAACCAATACTCATTTATTATAATAAAGTACGTGAAACAACTGTGTTTGTCTTACGTCATGCGATATAATTTTACAAAAACAACAAATGCTATGTATGTGTGTATCAGTGTGTGTGTGTGCACATATAATACAATTATTTAAAAACACTTTTTAGTTTTGACTTTTTCCAGAGCCTGTTTCACATCCTTGTTCCGCAGGCTATAAATCAGGGGGTTTAACATGGGAATCACAAGGGTGTAGAACAATGAAGTCATTTTGTCTTGATCTAGAGAATAGGAAGAACTTGGCCTGAAATACATGAAGAGCAGAGTTCCCTGGAAGATTGTCACAGCGGTTAAGTGGGAGGTGCAGGTGGAGAAAGCTTTGAACCTCCCCTCAACAGAGCGGATCCTCATAACTGATAGAATAATATAACAATAAGACACAAGAACTCCTGAAACGGAGCTCAGTTTAATGAAGCCAAAAATGGTGAATATCACCAACTCATTGATCTGTGTATCAGAGCAGGAAAGCAGGAAGAGAGGAGGTAAATCACAGAAGAAATGGTTAATCTCATTGGACCCACAGAAACATAAGCAGAATGCTAATGTCGTGTGGACCAAAGCTATCCCCACCATGTAAACCCCAGCCATGAGCCCGGAGCACACTCTGTTGGACATGCTGACTGCATAGACCAACAGGTTGCTGATGGCTTTGTAGCGATCAAAGGCCATCACGGCCAGCAACAGACACTCCGAATCTACAAAGGCACAGGAAACAAAAAATTGCAGAGCACAGCCAGAGAAGGGGATTGATTTGTTCTTGGCAAATATGTGCACCAGCATCTTGGGCCCAATGGCTGTGGAATAGCAGAGGTCACAGAAAGAGAGGTGGCTGAGGAAATAGTACATTGGAGTGTGCAGCTGGGAGTCCATTCTAATTAGAATGATCATTCCAAGATTCGCCAGAAGATTAATGAAATAAACAACCAGAAACATGGTAAAGAGGGTCACTTTCATCCCAGGGTTATTGGTAATTCCCACAAAAACGAATTGAGTCAAGGAGGAGCAATTTCCTTCATCCATCTTCCTACTTTATTGTCTAAATTTCTGAGAAAATGATTAAGAAAATGACAGATGAGTGTGAAACTTCTCTGACAGCCACAAAATATCTGCAAAGAAGAACATGATTTATTTCTGCACTTATCTTCTTATACTTTGAAAATTTTGTGGTCGTGTATCTCTCTTTAAAGAGGCATTGTTGGACTGGCCGAGTGGTTCGGTGGTTTAAGCACTGACTTGGGAAGCCAGCGCCCCGGTTCAGGTCCCACATATGAGGGCCAGTGACACTGCCCTCAAAAAAAAAAAGGCATTGTTATCTCTATGACAATAATACAAGGGTATCTGGTATAGGTAGCTGAGAAACTTGCATCTAAATTTAGATATCTTTCATGAGCTCTGTCCCTTTCTGCAAGCTCTGTATTTCTCTGACCATTACTTTCCGTGTATCAAGGAAGAGATTTGGATAAAATAATATCCCATTGTGTCTTCAAAATGGCATGAACAAGTGTCAATGTTAGAGGCACAAGGCTGAAAGATACAGGACTAAGCCTTTTCTATTATTGTAAATATTCATGTGGACACATAAATGATGACTATTGTTATGTTCTCAAAAATATGATTAGTTTAAAAGATTTTTGTATTAGTTTTAGACAACAGTGGACATATCACACACTAATAATAATACAAATTATGCTACTCATTTTGGTCTGCATTGCTTCTGTATTTGGCCACCATGACAAAAGTATTATTGACCTGTTCTCTAGAAATTCATTATACTTTTGCCAAAATACTCATTACCTATTTGTTGCATGGTCTGGTTTTAAAGAGGAGTCTCTGGAACATTCCAAGAGCTGAAAGAAGTAAAAACAACAGAATTTAACATATAAATTTACATCTCTTTGGATTTTAAATGGACTTTTATATTTAAAAATGTAAGTAAGATGATGGGCAATGAAAGCTGCTGAGCTATAAAGGTTTCTCTCCTTTGTGTATATGCATATTTATGTGTAGGTCGTGTGTTTGCATGTATGTTTGTCTCCATCTCTATTGATAGAGGAGAAGAGAATATAGGTAATGGATTGTTTTAGACCTAAGTAATTATGACATGTTTCATATGACATTGAATATGCACATGTTATTTGTAATGTGATACCTACATTATTTTTTGAAATACAACAAATCAAAATGAAAAGAAAACTGTCCTTAAATGCATGTATACATTTGCCGAATAATAAAAGGAGTAAGACTTTTCTGTGAACCAAAATAAAATAATTAAAATGCTATATGTGTGAATCCTAATAAATTAGGACAGATTCTTTCAGTTATAAAAGGAATACAATTTTAGCCATTAAATTGCCAAGGTCATTAAATTGAGTAAGCAGGAGTAAAATGATTCATTTACAAATACCTTTTTTTTTTCCTAAATGATAAGTTTTTCTTTCCTAAAAGCTTAAATTTGGCCCCAGAAACCTACCTGAGATGAGCAGATCTTCAGTAACTGAACAATAGGCAGAGGGCATTTTATTTTACCAGTTTGCTTTGGGGACTTAAATCTCTGAAGGTATTGATTGCCTTTACATTTTCGTGTTGTGCAAACATTTCATTAATTCTATTTCTGGTTCTTCACATTCCCTCATGAATACAGAAAAAAATTTAGCAAAGGATGAGCTTTAATGCTTCCCTGTTGATACCAGGTTGATCTACGGCAGGAAGAAAACTGCCAACTACTTTTCTGGTATACCTGAATTCCCTAAATCTATATTGCCTAGTCCCAGAGAAGATCAAATGAAACTCAAGTAGACTTCTCAAGTACTCCCAACTTCTTCTTCATTCATTTTGTTTCTTCAGAATTTGAAATATTGTCCTTTACTCTAATCTTGGATTCTTGCTTTAAAAGAGAGTAAATAAAAACATCCAATCAAAATATTATGATTCACTAAGTTCTTTCCAAATATAAAACAAAAACAGTTTTAGGATAGAAAATAAATTAATTTGAACTATGAGGTAGCCAGCCATGTTTCAGTTCTCTTACCTGTAACAAAAATCTTATTTAAACAAAAAGTGTTTTAGATCCCTATGGAAGTTATATAAGAAAGGGGGAAATGACACAGATTGTTTTGTGGGTACAGTACTAACTGATCAATGTCATTTCTCAACTACTTAGACATGAATCAATAGTTCTTGCTCTTAGATCAATAAAAGTCTATTTTTGCACCATTGCAGCTAGTCTAGTAACCACAGAAACTACTTACCAGAGAAGGAACTTTGATGAGGAATTTATCCAATACAACCAATAACTATTACATGCATTCTCATGTCATTTGGGGACCTAAAAATTGAATGAGTCCTACTGAAGATGCTCATTTCCAAGGGATACCTGGGGAATAATTAGCAGGGTTATTGCCATTGTAAATTCTTTTCTAAACTCACATTGGTAATTATAATAGAAATACTGTTACTGTTAATTTGAATAGGCAATTTTCACTCTCAGTAAAGCTGGGATGCTTTAAGGACACTTGGAATCCTGCAAAGGACCTCCTTGATTGTGGAGGTTCCTCACAAATGACACAAATATTTAAAATGTAACTATTGCCATTTAAATTATTTCAAAAACTACATGGAAACTCAAAGAAGGTTAATTGTCAGTACTGAAAATAGATTTTTTTTTTCATGGCATTGAATGATGAGCCCAGTGGAGGATTTTATAGAATGTTGTATCAGCAGGTGCATCTGATAAGATGGAAGGACTTACAGATGAGTATCTTATGTCACAGAAGAGCAAGGCAATGGCAGAGCCATCCCAGTTAGTAAATGCAAGTTCTCATCATCAACTAATTAGTCCTACATATACTGTGGGTGACAGTTTCAGTAAAATAATGACATTTAAGGGCTAGTTATACTTTATGGAACTCCACTGATTATATCATAAACTCTACATTTTGTTCCTCACTGCATAAAATTAATGACTCTCATAATCTTAGAGGTAATCTTGTTAAAACTTACATACAATCCATAGATCCACATCTAAATCAAGGCTGAAAAATGGTCAGACAACTTCAGTTTAATTATTTCTAAGGGCAAGAATTCCACTTCAATCCACTGTGGAAGTTTAATTTAGAAAACTCTCCAATGGCCAGCTCCAATCTAAATTTCTTTTTCCTCTTTATATGCAGCATGATCCTCCTACATGCATGCACGCTATAGTGAACTTACTGTGTCATTTGTGACAATTTAATGGCAGTTTGTGATATGCAAGTTAACTCTTTTTTTTAATTTTATTTTATTTTTA
Organism: Aselliscus stoliczkanus; assembly: GCA_033961575.1. NCBI lineage: Eukaryota > Metazoa > Chordata > Mammalia > Chiroptera > Hipposideridae > Aselliscus > Aselliscus stoliczkanus. Next base: position 124,726,316 of record CM066736.1, read on the forward strand.
ATTAGTTTCAGGTGTACAACACAGTGCAATAGTTATACATTTTACCCCTCAAAGTGACAACCCCCCACCCCCAATACACCACCCCACTCCCCACCCATATCATATATATGTATTACTCTTCCTCTGACTCTCTTTCACAGTATAATCCACATCCCGTGACTATCTATATATATTCAATTACAGTAGGTATACCACCTCCGCTTTAGTAATACAGTGCAGTGATCAAACCTCTACTCCATCCATGAAATGGTCTCCCTAACAAGACCTATGATCATCTGACATTCCACAGAATATTTACAACATTATTAATTATATTCCCCAAACTGTTTTTCCTATCCCAGTGGCAATATTGTAGTTGCCTATTTTTGCTGTCTAATCCCTTCCCCTTCTCCCTCATCCCCATTCCTCTCCCAATTAGCAACCCTGATTTTTCGTCTATATCTATGAGACAGTTTCTGTTTACTTTGCTCATTCATACAGTTTTTCAGATTCCACATATGAGTGAGATCATATGGTATTTGTCCTTCTCTGACTGACTTATTTCACTCAACATTATAGTCTCTAGGTCCATCCATATCATTGCAAATGGCACGATTTCATTCTTCCTTATAGCGGAGTAATACTCCATTGTATAAATATACCACAGTTTCTTAATCCAGTCATCTACTGATGGGCATTTTGGTTGTTTCCAAGTCTTAGCTATTGTAAATTGTGCTGCTATGAACATAGGGGTGCATAACTTTTTTTGAATAAGTGTCTTGGTTTTTTCAGGATAAATACCTAGGAGTGGAATTGCTGGGTCAAACGGTAGCTCTATTTCCAGTTCTTTGAGATACCTCCATACTGATTTCCATAGTGGCTGCACCAATCTGCAGTCCCACCAACAGTGCAGCAGGGTCCCCTTTTCCCCACAGCCCCGCCAGTACTTGTTGTTTGTTGATTTGTTGATGATAGCCATTCTGACTGGGGTGAGGTGGTATCTCATGGTGGTTTTTATTTGCATTTCCCTAATGACCAGTGAGGTTGAACTTTTTTTCATATGCCTGATGGCCATCTGTATGTCCTCTTTAGAGAAATGTCTCTTCATATCTTCTGCCCATTTTTTAATTGGGTTGTTTGTTTTTTTGGTGTTGAGTTTCATGAGTGTTTTATAAATTTTGGATATTAACCCCTTATCAGATATATCGTTGGCAAATATATTCTCCCATTCAGTAGGCTTCCTTTTTGTTTTATTGATGGTTTCCTTTGTTGTGAAAAAACTTTTAAGTCTGATATAATCCCATATGTTCATTTTTTCTTTTACTTCCCTTGCCCGTGGGGATGTATCAGTAAAAATATTGCTCCGGGTAATGTCTGCAAATGTACTCCCTATATTTTCTTTTAGGATTTTTATGGTTTAAGGTCTTACATTTAAGTCTTTAATCCATTTTTAATTTGTTCTTGTATAAGGTGTAAGGAGATGATCCAGTTTCGCAAGTTAACTCTTTTAGCAAAAATAAAAGTCATTTTAAGATACTATGGCCAGAGCCAGCCAAGTGGCTCAATTGGTTAAGAGCACTCTCAAGAATGTGAGCTCTGAGCAACAGGGTCGCCAGTTCCATTCCCGGCCTGAGCTGAGCTGCTGCCGAGCTGCCAAAAGGTGGCAGGATGGCTCAGCTAAAAAAATTAAAAAATAAATAAAAAAGATACTATGGCCATACTAAGAATTTAACATTTTCTAATTACTCTGGTAATAATGATGGCAATGAAATAATTTCAGAAATGTTTTAAAACTTTACTACATAAAACTAATTTTCTGAATATGTTTCCTTTGAAGTTAACATTTTAAAATGCATTTATTTTAAATTTCTCCCTCTAAATAATAAAAATACACATTCTTGTCCCCTACTCCGAGTTTTCAAAGAGGTGAGTAATACCAAACACTGACTGAATGATGTGAGGCCCTGTGGGCAGAGGGGTCCAATCCTCTAAGACTGTTGTGAAAAGGGACTAGTCTCCCCAGTAACAGTAGCATTTACACTATAGAATATCATGTGCACTCTTTGCACACTTCCTGGGACTTTGCTCTGAATTTTAGTGTGATTCATAATGTCCCTGGCAGTACCGAGGAGAGATGGAGGGCATGGTAGGGTGAAGGGGACCTTTCTTAAAGCATTAAGCTAATTGGCCTCATTATTCATGTGTTCTAGGAAAGCACAGTTGCGAGTCATACACGTACAGTTGATATTTAACTTTTTAGCCTCAGATCAGGCAGCATACCAAGGTGGGACAATTAAGTTTGTGAACTTGATGCAATGATGTTGCTAACATTTTTTTATATTAGAGGGGTATTGATTATGAATTTGTACCAACTGGACAAACAGTTAACCCACTTTACTATTTGGAAGTGCTGAAAAGGCTGTGTGAAAAAGTGAGATGAAAACTACCTGATATATTTGCCAACAATTCATGGCTCTTGCATCACAACAATGCACCAGCTCACATGGCACTGTGAGGGAGTTTTTAGCCAGTAAACAAATAACTGTACTGGAACACCCTCCCTATTCACCTGATCTGTCCCCCAATGACTTCTTTACCTGAAGATAAAGGAAATATTGAAAGAAAGACATTTTGATGACATTCAAGATATCAAGGGTAATACCATGACAGCTCTGATGGCCATCCCAGAAAAAGTTCCATAATTGCTTTGAATGGTGGACTAAGTGCTGGCATCAGTAAATAGCTTTCCAAGGGGAGGACTTCCAAGGAGACGGTAGTGATATTCAAGAAGGAGGTAGTTAGCACTTTTTTAGGATGAGTTTGCGAAAGTAATTGGCAGAACTCATATATCCTAAATGTTTTCATCTTGGCTTTCATCAACACACTATATAACAAATGGCCATAGAAAGAATAGGCTCTAAGTTTTTGTAGAAACTGAACCCAGGGAAGAATGTTTTAATCTGTCTTTTGTATAATAAACCATGTAATTCCTTTTGGAATTTGTTACAGGAAACCTGAAATTGAAAGATCGTGTTTATTTCATGTATATATGTGTCTTTTACTATATTGTAAGTGCCTTAGAAATAATAGCAGTGTTTGCCTAATTTCTATATATCCTGAAGCCTTGGCACCAGGATTTGCCCAAGTAATTTATCATTTAATGTTTGTTTTTAAATATTTTAAGTGAATAGACAGGTGGGTGATGGACTAATAGAAATAAAAGAATTTTGGGGACTGTTCAAGTAATATAGATCATACATGCATGTGTGCATGGAAGAAGCCTTAAGAAAAACCATGATACTGTTTGTTGCTAAAAAAATAAGTAGTTTGCTTTTATTCATTGCAATTTTTACGAAGTTGAGAAGTATTGGACTGTAAGTGTGTGGTCTTGCCTGATCCTTCCCATCAGGCAAGATATAATGCTCCTGATCTCTGAAACTTTGTCTGTCTTCTTGGTTCCTGGCTTGAAACCCTGTGAGCAGCAACCAGATCTAACCAATATTTCCCATTGACCGGACTGTTATAAAGCTATGTCTACCCTCTTTTTTGTAATATGAATATTAAGTACCTTTTCAATTGGTGTTGTTTTCTGTGTGTGAATATGAGGAATACAAAAAACTTATACATGCAATTATGATTTAATTTGAATATACAAAAAGCTAATAAATATGTGGAAATTAGAATTTTTCAAGCTTCTAGCACTGACTGATGGTAGCTATGTTTCATACGGATGGTTTCAAATTCTTTGAGAGCTCTTCCATAGAGATTTGGTATCTTTCCCCCTTCTTTTACATTTGGGCTGGCCCCTGACTGCTTTGATGAATACAGTATTGAAAAACTAACTCATTCATTCTGGGAATAGCTTTCAAGAGGTGTATAATCACAAATATAATTATTTTAAGAGAGTTAATAGTGATCAAAGTCTAGAAACGAAGGGATACTCACCGATAGGGGAATAGATAGATGAATTGTGATAGTCCTATATTGTGAAATACTGTATAATCATTAAAAAATGCTTAAAGTCCCTTATTAATGTAGAAGTATTTATAAAGGCTACAATTAATTGGGAAAATTAAGATATAATGAATTATATATACACTATTTTCTGGAAGGCAAACTGATAATATATTTACTAACGAATGAGCATGAAGAAAAAAAAGAAAGTATAAAGAGCAAGCTGCTACCATGGGTTTTCTGAGGTGCACATTAGAAGGAAGGATGTAGCATACTCAGATGAATGTGTGGAACAAAGGAATGAGGGGGACAAAGTATCCACTAAAACAATAAAATTTAAAACTCTATGAAATAAACTCATTTTTTAAATTATATATGTGTGTTTATTTAACTTTATGTATTTCTATTAGGTTTTTATTGTTCAGCTTTATTGAGATATCATTTTCATAGAATAATGTATAAGTTCAATGATTTTACATAAGTATATACTGCAAAATGACTACAATAAGTTTAGATAACATCCATCATCTCATATAGTTACAGTGTGTGTGTGTGTGTGTGTGTGTGTGTGTGTGTGTGTGTTGAGAACTTTTAAGATCTACTTTCTCAGCAACTTTCAAATATATAGCACCATATTTTTTTTTATTTTTTTTTTTGAGGGCAGTGTCACTGACCCTCACATGTGGGACCCGAACCAGGGCCGCTGGCGTCCCAAGCCAGCGCTTAACCACCGCGCCACTCGGCCGGCTCTATAGCACCATATTTTTAACTATAGTAACCATGCTGTACATTACATCCCCAGGACTTATTTACTTTATCACTGGAAGTTTGTACCTTTTGATTATATTCACCCATTTTCCCCACTCCTCATCCTCATGTCCAGCAACCACAAACTGGTTCTGTTCTGAGTTTTTTTTTTAGATTCCACATATATATGAGATGATATACTATTTGTTCCTGTCTCTGACTTATTTCATTAACATCATATCCTCAAAATTCTATGTTGTGGCAATCATGGCTTCTTAACGTCCAAAAAGGCATGGACTCATCCACTTCAAGACCTCTGTAATTGTGAGCCCAACCTCTACCTGCCATCTTTCTTCTCCCACTGCATCTTTTTGGGGCTGAGGCTCTATATCTCTCTCCAAAGAAACCTTTCTCTTATGCTAGATTTAGACATTTTTATATGGACTTGTAGCACTTATTCTTTTTTACGTTATGATGATATTGAAGCTTATTAAAATTGTTTGCTTAGTTCAGTAATGTCTATTATTAGCACTAGATTGCAGAATTCATCAGTATAAAGGCTATTGGATATACAATGGAATATAAAGGAAATAAATGCTCAAAGATCTCTTATAAACATTAAACATGTAACATGTCTTCATATAAATGAAAAAATGTTTGAATGAAAGAATCAACAAATAAAAATTAAGCAAAATTAAAAGCCAGGAATGTGATCTGCAAAGAGAAAGTGCCACACAGACACTCTTGACACGTAATGAAACATGAGATGTCTGCAGGAGAAGCATTTCTTAACATTGAACTTTAGAATAGACATTCATTTATTAAAGTAAAGTATTTGAGAAAACTTTGTTTCTGTGGTATCATGCAACATAATTTTACAAAACAACAAATGCTGTTTGAGTGTGCATCAGTGTGTGTGAGCATATATTGCAACTATTTAAAAACACGTTTTAGTTTTCAGTTTTTCCAGAGCCTGTTTCACATCCTGGTTCCGCAGGCTATAAATCAGAGGGTTTAACATGGGACTCACAAGGGTGTAGAACAATGAAGTCATTTTGTCTTGATCTAGAGAATAGGAAGAACTTGGCCTGAAATACGTGAAGAGCAGAGTTCCCTGGAAGATTGCCACAGCAGCTAAGTGGGAGGTGCAGGTGGAGAAAGCTTTGAACCTCCCCTCAACAGAGCGGATCCTCATAACTGATAGAATAATATAACAATAAGACACAAGAACTCCTGAAATGGAGCTCAGTTCAATGAAGCCAAAAATGGTGAATATCACCAGCTCATTGATCTGTGTATCAGAGCAGGAAAGCAGGAAGAGAGGAGGTAAATCACAGAAGAAATGGTTAATCTCATTGGACCCACAGAAACATAAGCGGAATGCTAATGTCGTGTGGACCAAAGCACCTGCTGTCCCCACCATGTAAACCCCGGTCATGAGCCCGGAGCACACTCTGTTGGACATGCTGACTGCATAAACCAACGGGTTGCTGATGGCTTTGTACCGATCAAAGGCCATCACAGCCAGCAGCAGACACTCCGAATCTACAAAGGCACAGGAAACAAAAAATTGCAGAGTACAGCCAGAGAAGGGGATTGATTTGTTCTTGGCAAATATGTCCACCAGCATCTTGGGCCCAATGGCTGTGGAATAGCAGAGGTCACAGAAAGAGAGGTGGCTGAGGAAATAGTACACTGGAGTGTGCAGCTGGGAGTCCATTCTAATTAGAATGATCATTCCAAGATTCGCCAGAAGATTAATGAAATAAACAACCAGAAACATAGTAAAGAGGGTCACTTTCATCCCAGGGTTATTGGTAATTCCCACAAAAACGAATTGAGTAAAGGAGGAGCAATTTCCTTCATCCATTTTCCTACTTTATTGTCTAAACTTCTGAGAACATGATTAAGAAGATGACAGATGCATGCATAACTCTTTTGACAGCCACAAAATATCTGCAAAGAAGAACATGATTTATTTCTGCAATTATCTTTTTTTTTTTTTGAGGGCAGTGTCACTGGCCCTCATATGTGGGACCGAACCGGGGCCTCTGGCTTCCTAAGCCAGCATTTAACCACCACGCCACTCGGTTGGCCCTGCAATTATCTTTTTATACTTTGAAAATTACATGGTTCTGTGTCTTTCTTTAAAAACGCATTCTTATCTCTATGAAATAATAAAAAAGGTACCTGGTATAGGCAGCTGAGAAACTTGGATCTAATTCTAGATGTCATTTATGAACTATGTCCCGTTCTGCAGGTCCTTAATTTCTCTTACCATTACTTTCCGTGTATCAAGGAAGAGATTTGGATAAAATAATATTCCATTGAGTCTTAAAAATATCATGAACAAATGTCAATGTTAGGGACACAAACTGTAACATACAGGGCTAAGCCTTTTCTATTGTAAGTATTCATGTGGACACAAATATGATGACTGTTATCTTTCTCAAAAACTATGATTGGTTTAGAAGATATTTGTATTAGTTTTACAAAAAATGAGCAAAGTACACACTAATAATAATGAAAATTGTGTTACTGAATCTGGTCTGCCATCTCTTCAGTATTTGGTGACCATGAAATAAATGTTATTGACCTTTCCTCTAGAAATTCATTATACTTTTCCCAAAATACACATTACCTATTCTGGCATGGTCTGGTGTCAAAAGAGGAGGCTCCTAAACAGTCAAAGAGCTAAAAGAAGCAAAACCAACAGAATTTAGCATATAAATGTACATGTTTTTGGATTTTAAAAGGCCTTTTATATTTTAAAAAGTAAATAGGATGATTTGCAATGAAAGCTTCTGAGCTATATATGTTTCTCTCCCTGTGTATGTGTACATTTATGTGTAGGTGTATGTTTGCATGTATGTTTGCCTCTATTGATATATGAGAAAAAAAGATAGGCAGTAGATTTTGTTAAACCTAAATAAGTATGGCATGTGTTTCATATGAAGTTGAATATGCACATGTTGTTATTTATGTTATGTTATAATGTGGTACGTACATTATTTTTTGAAATAATACAAATCAAAAGGAAACGAAAACTCTCCTTAAATGCATGTATACATTTGCCCAATAATAATAGGAGTAAGACTTTTCTGTGAACCAAAATAAAATAATTAAAATGCTATGTTGTGAATCCAAATAAATTCAGACAGTTATGAGAAGAAAATACTTTTGGCCATTAAACTGCCAAGGTTACACACAGTAAGCAGGAGTAGAATAATTCATTTACAAATGTCTTTTTTTCCAAAACCATAAGTTTTTCTTCCCTAAAATCTAAAATTTGTCCCTAGAAACCTACCTGAGATGAGCAGATCTTCTGTAACTGAACAGTAGGCAGAGGGCATTTTATTTTACCAGGTAGCTTTGGGGACTTAAATCCCTGAATGTATTGCCTTTAGATTTTCATGTGGTGCAAACATGTCATTAATTCTACTTCTGGTTCTGTACATTCCCCCATGAATATAGAAACAACTTCAGCAAAGGATGAGCTTTAATGGTTCCCTGTTGTTACCAGATTGATCTATGGCAGGAAGAAAACTGCCAACTGCTTTTATGGTATACCTGAGTTCCCTGAATCTATATCGCCTAGTCCCAGAGAAAATCCAATGAAACTCAAATAGACTTCTCCTCATCTACTCCCAACTTCCTTCTTCATTCATATAATGTTTAATCTGATTTTGGGACATTCGTTTTTACCCTAATTTTGGATTCTTGCTTTATAAGAGAATGAACAAAAGGATTCAATCAAAATCTAGGATTCGCTAAATTCTTCCCAAATATATAATAAAAAAGAATCTTAGGATAGAAAATAAATTAATTCAAACTATCAGTCAGTCATGCTTCAATTCTTTAATTGTAACAGAAAAGCTTATTTAAACAAAAAGTGTTTAAATCCCTGTGGAAGCTACATAAGAAAGGGTGACAGGACATAGAGTGCATTGTGGGTACAAAACTAACTGATAAATGTCATTTCTCAACTACTTAGACACAACTCAATAGTCCTTGCTCTTAGATCAATAAAAGCCTAGTTTTGCACTATTGAAGCTAGTCTAGTAACCAGAGAAACTACTTACTAAAGAAGGAACTGTTTTCCACTTCCCAGATGAGGAATTTCACCAATATAACCAATAATTTTACACTCAGTCTCATGTCATTTAACCTAAGAATTGAAGGAGTCTTACTGAACATGCTCATTCATATCCAAGGGACATCCAGGGAATAATTAGCAGGGTTATTGCCATTGTGATTTTTTTCTAAAATCTCAATGGCAATTTTAATAGAAACACTGTTAGTGGCAATTTGAATAGGCACTTTTCACTTTCAGTAATGTTGGGTTGTTTTTAATGACACGTGGAATTCTTCAAAGGACCTCCTTGATTGTGGAGATTCCTCGCTAATAGCTCAAATATTATATAATGTAACTATTGCCATTTAAATTTTTTCAAAAATCACATGAAAACTCCAAAAATGTTACACGTTATTGTCAGTACTGAAAATTGATACATGTTTTTCCATGGCATTTAAAGTTGAGCATGGTGGAGGAATCTATAGGACTTGGGATCAGCCGGTGCGTCTGAGAAGATGGAAGGACTTACAGATGAGCATCTTATGTCACGGAGGAGCACAGGAATAGCAAAGCCATTCCAGTTAGCAAATACAAGTTCTCATCATCAACTTAATTAGTCCTACATATACTGTGGGTGACAGTTTCACTAAAACAATGACATTTAAAGGCTAGTTATACTTGGTGAAACTCCACTAATTATATTAAGACTCAATATTTTGTTCCTCACTACATAAAAACTAATGACTCCCATATTCACAGAATGTTAGAGGGAATCTTGTTAAAACTGTCATACAATCTGAAGATCCACTTCTGAATCAAAGCTGAAAAATGGTCAGACGACTTCAGCTTAATTATTTCTAGGGGCAAGAATTTCACTTCAATCCACTGTGAGGTTCTACTGAGAAAACTACAATATGGCCAGCTCCAATCTAAATTTTTTTTCCTCTGTATTTGCAGTGTGATCCTTCTACCTGCATGCACACAATAGTGAAATTATTTTGTCATTTGTGACAGTTTAATGGCAGAGTTTGTGAAATGCAAGTTAACTCTTTTAGCAAAAATAAAAGTCATTTTCGGATAATATGAAATTTAACATTTTTTAATTAACTCTGGTAATAATGATCACAATGAAATAATTTCAGTAATATTTCAAAACTTTACTGCATATGACTAATTTTCTGAATATGTTTCCCTTGCAATTAACATTTTAAAAATGCATTTTAAAGTTCTCCCACTAAATAATAAAAATACACATTCTTGTCCCCTACTCCTAGTTTTCAGAGAGGCGAGTAATAACCAAACACTTACTGAATGATGTAAGGCCCTGTGGGCAGAGGGGTCCAATCCTCTAAGACTGTTGTGAAAAGGGACTAGTCTCCCCAGTAACAGTAGCATTTACACTATAGAATATCACATGCACTCTTTGCACACTTCCTGGGACTTTGCTCTGAATTTTAGTGTGATTCATAATGTCCCTGGCAGTACCAAGGAGAGATGGAGGGCGTGGTAGGATGAAGGGGACCTTTCTTAAAGCATTAAGTTAATTGGCCTCATTATTCATGTGTTCTAGGAAAGCACAGTTGCGAGTCATACACATACAGTTGATATTTAACTTTTTAGCCTCAGATCAGGCAGCATACCAAGGTAGGACAATTAAGTTTGTGAACTTGATGCAATGATGTTGCTAACGTTTTTTTATATTAGAGGGGTATTGATTATGAATTTGTACCAACTGGACAAACAGTTAACCCACTTTACTATTTGGAAGTGCTGAAAAGCCTGCGTGAAAAAGTGAGATGAAAACTACCTGAAATATTTGCCAACAATTCATGGCTCTTGCATCACAACAATGCACCAGCTCACATGGCACTGTCTGTGAGGGAGTTTTTAGCCAGTAAACAAATAACTGTATTGGAACGCCCTCCCTACCCACCTGATTTAGACCCCAATGACACTTTCTTTACCTGATGAGAAAGGAAATATTGAAAGGAAGATATTTTGATGACATTCAGGTCATCAAGAGTAATACCACACAATTCCCTTTCAAATTTGTTACAGGAGAAAAATGAAATTGAAAAGATTGTGTTTGTTTCATCTATATATGTGTCTTTTACTATACTATAAGTGCCTTAGAAATAATAGCAGTGTTTGGCTAATTTCATTATATCCTAAAATCTTGGCACCAGGATTTGCCCAAGTAATATATGATTTAATGTTTGTTTTTTAAACATTTCAAGGCGATAGACAGGTGGGTGATGGACAAATAGAAATAAAAGGATTTTGGGGACTGTTCAAGTAATATGGGTCATACATACGTGTGTGTGGAAGAAGCCTTAAGAAAAACCATGGTTCTGTTTGTTTCTAAAAAAAAACAGCTTGCTTTTATTCATTGTAATTTTTACACAGTTGAGAAGTATTGGAATATAAGTTTGTGTTCTCACCTGATCCTTTCCATTGGGCAAGATATAATGCTCGCTGATCTCTGAACCTTTCTCTGTCTTGCTTCTTGGCTTGATGAACCCCATCAGCAGAAACCAGATCAACCAATATTGCACATTGATCAGATTGGTATAAAGTTGGGTCTACCCTCTTTTTTGTTGTTTTTGGTTTTTTGTTTTTTTTTTATCTGAGCCATCCTGCCACCTGCTCAGCCCGGGCCTGGAATCCAACCAGCAACCCTGTTGCTCAGAGCTCGCACTCTTGAGCGTGCTCTTAACCAAACCACCTGAGCCACTCGGCCGGCCCTACCCTCTTTTTTGTAATATGAATATTAAGTACCTTTTCAATCGGTGTTGTTTGCTCTGTGTGTGAATGTGAGGAATACAAAAAACTTATATGTGCAATTATGATTTAATTTGAATATTTAAAAAGCTAATAAATATGTAGAAATGAGAATATTCAAGGTTCTACCAGTGATGGTAGCTCTGTCTGATAAAGATGATTTCAAATTCTTTGAGAGTTCTTCCATGGATACTTGGTATCTTTCTCCCTCCCTTTACATTTGGGCTGGCCTCTGACAGCTTTGATGAATACAGTGTGGAAAAATTAACTGTTGGTCTGGGAGTAGCTTTCAAAAGGTGTATACTCACAAATATAATTATTTTAAGAAAGTTAATAGTGATCAAAGACTAGAAATGAAGGGATGCTCTCAAATAGGGATATAGATAGAATTTGATAATTCTATAATGTGAAATATTGTATAATCATTAAAAAAGATGCTTAGAGTCCCTTATATTGATGTAGAAGTGTTTATAAAAGACTACAGTTAACTGGGGAAATTAAGATATAATGAATTATATATACACTATTTTCTGGAAGGCAAATTATAATATATTTACTAATGAATGAGCATGATGAAAAAACAAGAAAAGATAAAGAACAAGATGTTACCTTGGGTTTCCTTGGGTGCCATTAGAAAGAAGGATGTAGCATCCTGAACATGATGTGTGGAATGAAGGAATGAGGGGAACAAAGTATCCACTACACAATAAGATTTAAAACTCTATGGTATAAACTCATTTTAAAAATTATATATGTGTTTATTTCTATCAGGGTTCAGTTTTTTCAGTTTTATTGAGATATAATTGTCACATAACATTGTATAAGTTTAATGATTTGATATACGTATATATTGCAAAATGAATACAATAAGTCCAATTAACATCCATCATCTAGTGTAGTTCACAGTTTGTGTGTGTGTGTGTCTGTGTGTGTGTTGAGAACTTTTAAGATACAGTTTCTCAGCAACTTTCAAATATATAGTACATATTTTTAACTATAGTTACCGTGCTATCCATTACATCCCCAGGACTTATTTATTTTCTTCATGGGAGTTTGTATCTTTTGACTATATTCACCCATTTTCCCCAGTCCTCATCCCCATCCCCAGCAACCACACATCTGTTTTGTTTCCATGAGTTTTTTTTTAGAGACCACATATATGTGAGATAATACAGCATTGGTTTCTCTCTCTGCCTTATTTCAATTAGCATCATGTTATCAACATTCTTCCATGTTGTGGCAACCATAGCTTCTTCACTCCCCAAAATGCATGGACTTGTCCACCTCAAGACTTCTGTAATAGTGAGGTATGACAACTGCCTGCCATCTTTTCCTTTCCCAAACTGCATCTTTTTGGAGCTGAGGCTCTATATCTCTCTCCCAAGAAGCCTTTGTCTTACATTAGACTTAGACATTTTTATATATGGACTTGTAGCACTTATTCTTTTTTACTTTATGATAACATTGAAGCGTATTATGAATCATTAGACTGCTTGGTTCATTAAGGTCTATTATTAGCACTAGATTATAGAATTCATCAGTATAGAGACTACTGGATACACAATGGAATATAAAGGACATAAATTCTCAAAGATCTTGTAAACATTAAACACGTATCAAATCTTCATGTAAATGAAATAATGTTTGAATGAAAGAATCAACAAATAAAAATTAAGCAAAATTAAAAGCCATGTATGTGATCTGCAAAGAGAAAGTGCCACGCAGACACTCTTGACACATAATGAAACATGAAAAATGCTTCTCTGCAGGAGAAGCATTTCTTAATTTTTTTTTTTTAGGGCAGTGTCACTAGCCCTCATATGTAGGACCTGAACCGGGGCTGCTGACTTCCCAAGCCAGCGCTTAACCACTGCACCAAGAAGCATTTCTTAACATTGAACATTAGAACAAACATGCATTTATTAAAATGAAGTATTTGAGAAAACTTTGTTTCTGTGGTATCATGCAATATAATTTTACAAAACAACAAATGCTGTTTAAGTGTGCATCAATGTGTGTGAGCATATATTGCAACTATTTAAAAACACCTTTTAGTTTTCAGTTTTTTCAGAGCCTCTTTCACGTCCTTATTCCGTAGGCTATAAATCAGGGGGTTTAACGTGGGAATCACAAGGGTGTAGAACAAGGAGGTCATTTTGTCTTGATCTAGATAATAGGAAGAAGTTGGCCTGAAATACATGAAGAGCACAGTTCCCTGGAAAATCGCCACAGCAGTTAAGTGGGAGGTGCAAGTGGAGAAAGCTTTGAACCTCCCCTCAGCAGAGTGGATTCTCAAAACTGATAGAATAATATAACAATACGACACGAGAACACCTGAAATGGAGCTCAGTTCAAGGAAGCCAAAAATGGTGAATATCACCAACTCATTGATCTGTGTATCAGAGCAGGAAAGCAGGAAGAGAGGAGGTAAATCACAGAAGAAATGGTTAATCTCATTGGACCCACAGAAACATAAGCGGAATGCTAATGTCGTGTGGACCAAAGCATCTGCTGTCCCCACCATGTAAACCCCAGCCATGAGCCCGGAGCACACTCTGTTGGACATGCTGACTGCATAGACCAACAGGTTGCTGATGGCTTTGTACTGATCAAAGGCCATCACAGCCAGCAGCAGACACTCCGAATCTGCAAAGGCACAGAAAACAAAAAATTGCAGAGCACAGCCAGAGAAAGGGATTGATTTGTTCTTGGCAAATATGTCCACCAGCATCTTGGGCCCAATGGCTGTGGAATAACAGAGGTCACAGAAAGAGAGGTGGCTGAGAAAATAGTACATTGGATTGTGCAGCTGGGAGTCCATTCTAATTAGAATGATCATCCCAAGATTCGCCAGAAGATTAATGCAATAAACAATCAGAAACATGGTAAAGAGGGTCACTTTCATCCCAGGGTTATTGGTAATTCCCAGAAAAACGAATTGAGTCAAGGAGGAGCAATTTCCTTCATCCATTTTCCTACTTTATTGTCTAAACTTCTGAGAACATGATTAAGAAAATGATAGATGTGTGTGGAAGTTTTCTGACAGCCACAAAATATCTGCAAAGAAGAACGTGATTTATTTCTGCAATTATCTTTTTATGCTTAGAAAATTACATGTTCCTTTGTTGCTCTTTAAAGGATTGTTATCTCTATGACAATAATAAAAAAGATATCTGGTATAGGCAGCTGAGAAACTTGGATCATAATCTAGATCTCATTCATGAGCTATGTCTCTTTCTTCTAGCTCTTAAATTCTCTGACCATTACTTTCCTTATATCAATGAAGAGATTTGAATAAAATGATATCTCATTGTGTCTTCAAAATAGCATGAACACAACTGTCAATGTTAGAGGCACAACACTGAAAGATACAGGACTAAGCCTTTTCTATTATTGTAAGTATTCACCTGGACACAAAAATGATGACTATCATTTCTCAAAAAAATATGATTGGTTTAAAAGATTTTTGTATTAGTTTTAGAAACAGTGAACATATCATTCACTAATAACAATGAAAATGATGCTACTCATTTTGTTCTCCGTTGCTTCTGTATTTGGTGATCATGATAAAAGTATTATTGACCTTTTCTCTAGAAATTCATTATACTTTTGCCAAAATACTCAGTACCTATTTGTCTCATGGTCTGGTGTCAACAGAGGAGTCTCTGGAACATTCAAAGAGCTGAAAGAAGTAAAAACAACAGAATTTAACAAAAAAATTTACATCTCTTTGGATATTATGTGCATTTTTCTACTAAAAAGTAAATATATGATGGGCAGTGAAAGCTTCTGAGCTATAAAGTTTTCTCTCCTTTGTGTATGTGCGTATTTATGTGTAGGTCGCGTGTTTGCATGTATGTTTGTCTCCATCTCTATTGATAGACAAGAAAAGAATATAGGTAATGGATTGTTTTAGACCTAGGTAATAATGACATATTTTATATGATGTTGAATATGCACAGGTTGCTATTTGTAATGTGATACCTACCTTATTTTTGAAATACAACAAATCAAAAGGAAAAGAAAACTCTCCTTAAGTGCATGTATATATTTACCCAATAATAAAAGCAGTAAGTCTTTTCTGTGAGCCAAAATAAAATAACTAAAATGCTATATTGTGAATCCTAATCCTAATAAATTCAGACAGATTCTCCCACTTACGAGAAGAAAATATATTTGGCCATTAAATTGCCAAGGTCATTAAATTGACTAAGCAGGAGTAGAATAATTCACTTACAATCTCTTTTTTATTTCCAAGAGATAAGTTTTTCTTCCCTAAAATCTTAAATTTGGCCCTAGAAACCTATCTGAGATGAGCAGGTCTTTGGTAACTGAATAATAGGCAGAGGGCATTTTATTTTACCAAGTAGCATTGGGGACTTAAATCCCTGAAGGTATTGCCTTTAGATTTTCGTGTGGTACAAACATGTCATTAATTCTATTTCTGGTTCTGTACATTCCCCCATGAATATAGAAACAACTTCAGCAAAGGATGAGCTTTAATGGTTCCCTGTTGTTACTAGATTGATCTATGGCAGGAAGAAAACTGCTAACTACTTTTATGGTATATCTCAGTTCCCCTGAATCTATATCGCCTAGTCCAAGAGAAAATCTGATGAAACTCAAATAGACTTCTCCTCAACTACACCCAACTTCCTTCTTCATTCATTTTGTTTCTCTTGATTTTGTAACAATCTCCTTCAACCTAACTTTGGATCCCTGCTTTAAAAGAGAATGAACAAAAGGATACCAATCAAAATATAATGATTCACTAGAGTTTTTCAAATATATAACAAGAAACAATCTTAAGATAGAAAAATAATTAATTTGAACTATCAGTTAGTCAGCCATGCTTCAGTTCTCTTGTGACAAAAAAAAGCTTATTTAAACAAAAAGTGTTTTAGATCCCTGTGGAAGGCATGTAAGAAAGTGTGACATGACACAGACTGCTTTGTGGGTACAATAAATGTCATTTCTCAATTACATAGACGTAAATCAAGAGTTCTTGCTCTCAGATCAATAAAAGCTATATTTGCACCATTGAAACCAGTCTCGTAACCACAGAAACTACTTACCAAAGACGGAACTGTTTTCCACTTACTTGGATGCGGAATTTTGCTACAACCAATAACTTTTACATGCATTCTTATGTCATTTGGGGACCTAACAATTGAAGGAGTCATACCAAACATGCTTATTTTCAAAAGATACCTGGGGAATAACTACAGTTATTGCCATTGTGAACTTTTTTTCTAAAATCACAATGGCAATTATAATAAAAATACAGTTAGTATTCATTTGAATAGGCAATTTGCACTCTCAGTAATGCTGGGTTGTTTTTAATGACACTTGGAATCCTGCAAAGGATCGCCTTGATTGTGGAGGTTCCTTGCAAATAGCTCAAATATTTTAAAATGTACCTATTGCCATTTAATTTTTTTTTAAATGACATGGAAACTCCAAAAAGGTGACCTGTTATTTTCAGTACTGAAAATTGATATATATTGTTTTCATGACATTAAAGGATGTGCCCAGGGGAAAGTTCTTAGGACTTGGTGTCAGCAGGTGCGTCTGAGAAGATGGAAGGACTTACAGATGAGTATCTTATGTCACGGAGGAGCACGGGAATGGCAGAGCCGTCCCAGTTAGTAAATGCAAGTTCTCATCATCAACTAAATAGTCCTACATATACTGTGGGTGACAGTTTCAGTAAAACAATGACATTTAAGGGCTAGTTCATCTTGCTAGAACTCTGCTAATTATATTACAGACTCTGCATTTTGTTCTTCACTGCATAAAATTAATGACTCCTTTTTTCACAGAACGTTAGAGGGAATCTTATGAAAATTTACATCCAATGCAAAGGTCCACTCCTAAATGAAAATTGAAAAATGGTCAGACAACTTCAATTTAATTATTTCTAAGGACAAGAATTTCGCTTCCATCCACTGTGGAAGTTCTAACTATTGAGATAACTCTCAATGAAGTGAGTTCCAATCTAAATTCCTTTTTCCTCTGTATTTGCAATGTGATACTTCTACCGGCATGCACACAATAATGAACTTACTTTTTTGATTTGGGACAGTTTAAAATCAGATTTTCTGAAATGCAAGTTAACTCTTTCAGCAAAAAAAAAAAAAGTAATTTTAGCATAATATTGCCATACTGAGAATTTAACACTTTTTTTACTTACTGTGATAATAATGATGGCAATGAAGTAATTTGAGAAATGTTCAAAACTTTACTACATAAAACTAAGTCTCTGAATATGTTTCCTTTGCAATTTGTATTTTAAAAATGCATTTATTTAGAATTTCTCCCACTAAATAATAAAAACCTATTCTCATCCCCTACTACTAGTCTTCAGAAAGGCCAGTAATAACCTAACACTAATTGAATGATCTGAGAACCTGTGGGCAGAGGGGTCCAATCCTCTAAGATTGTTGTGAAAAGGGACTAGTCTCCCAGTGACAGTAGCATTAATTCTATAGACGATCACATGCACTCTTTGCACACTTCCTGTTAGTGTGTTTCAAAATGTCCCTGGCAGTATCCAGGAGACATGGAGGGATGGTAGGATGAAGGGACCTTTCTTAAAACACTAAGCTAATTGGACTCCTTGTTCAAGGTTGTAGAAAAGCACAGTTGTGAAGCATACACATACAGTTGAAATTTAACTTTTTAACATCAGATCAACAGGTATACCAAGGTGAGAAAATTACATTCACGAACTGGTTGCAATGATTTTGCTAAATTTTTTTTTTATATCAGAGAGGTATTGATTATGAATTTGTACCAACTGGACAAACAGTTAACCCACTTTACTATTTGGAACTGCTGAAAAGGCTGTGTAAAAAAGTTAGATCAGTGCCCTCCTAGTGGTGAGGTGGTTAAGAGCTGGTTTGGGACGCCAGTGGCCCCAGTTCGGGTCCCACATATGAGGGCCGGTGACACTGCCCTCAAAAAAAAAAAGTAATAATAATAAAAAGTTAGATCAAACTGCCAAAACTATTCTCAAAAAAATTCATGACTCTTGCATCACAACAATGCACCAGCTCACAAATGGCACTGTGTGTGAGGGAGTTTTTAGCCAGGAAACAAATAACTGTATTTGAACTCCCTCCCTACTCACCTGATCTATCTCCCAATGACTTCTTTCTTTACTTGAAGATAAAAGAAATACTGAAGGGAAATCATTTTGATGTCATTCATGACATCAAGGGTAATATCACGATAGCTTTGATGACCATTCTAGAAAAAGTTCCAAGATGCTTTGAAGAGTTGACTAGTCACTGGCATCGGTGAATAACTTTCCAAGGGGAGGACTTCCAAGGTGTCTGTAGTGATATTCAGCAAAGAGGTAGGTAGCACTTTTTCTAGGATGAGTTCGCAAAAGTAGTTGGCAGACCTCGTATATCCCAAATGTTTTCATCTTGGCTTTTTCAAACAAACTATATAAGAAATGGCTGTAGAAAGAAAACGCTTTTATTTCCTGTGTAGACTGAACCTAAGGAACAATTTTTTAATCTGTCTTTTGTATAATAAGCCATGTAATTCCCTTTCAAATTTGTTACAGTAAAAAAATAAAAATGAAGATTGCGTTGATTGCATTTATATATGTGTCTTTTCCTATATTGTAAGCAAGCGCCTTGAGAATAACGGCAGTGTTTGGCTAATTTGTATATATCCTGAAGCCCTGGAACCAGGATTTTCCCAAGTAATGTATGATTTAATATTTGTTTTTAAATATTTTAAGTGGATAGGCAGGTGGGTGATGGAAAAATAGAAATAAAAGGATTTTAGGGACTGTTTCAAGTAATATAGATCATGCATGCATGTGTGCACAGAAGAAGCCTTAAGAAAAACCAAAACTATGGTTCTGTTTGTTTCTAAAAAACTAGTTTGCTTTTATTCATTGCAATTTTTACAAAGTTGAGAAGTATTGGAGTGTAAGTTTGTGTTCTCTCCTGATCCTTCCCATCAGATAAGATATAATGTTCCCTGATCTCTGAACCTTTGTCTTCTTGGTTCCTGGCTTGATGAACACCCGAGCAGAAACCAGATCAAACCAATATTTCACATTGACCTGACTGGTATAAAGTTGTGCCTACCCTCCTTTTTGTAATATGAACTTTAAGTAACTTTTAAATCAGTGTTTTTTGCTCTGTGTGTGAATGTGAGGAATACAGAAAATACATACACAAAGTTATATACATAATTTGAATATACAATGAGCTAATATATATGTAGAGATGAGAATTTTTGAGGTTCTGCAACTGACTGACAGTATCTGTGTCTGATAAAGATGGTTTCAAATTCTTTGAGAGCTCTTCCATAGAGACTTGGTATCTTTTCCCCCTTCCTTTACATTTGGGATGTTCCCTGACTGCTTTGATGAGTACAGTATGGAAAAACTAACTCTGTCATTCTAGGAGTAGCTTTCAAGAGATGTACACTCACTAATATAATTATTTTAATACAGTTAAGAGTGATCGAAATCTAGAAACGAAGGGATGCTCACCAATAGGGGCATAGATAAATGGATTTTGAAAGCGCTGTAATGTGAAATATTGTATAATCATTAAAAAGGATGCTAGAGTCTTTCATATTGATGTAAAGTATTTACAAAAGGCTACAGTTAATTGGGAAAATTAACTTATAACGAATTCTATATATGCTATTCTTTGGAAGGCAAACAATGATAATACATTTACTAATGAATGAGCATGAAAAACAAGAAAATATGAAGAGCAAGCTGTAACCATGGGTTTCCTGGAGTGCACATTAGAAGGAAGGATGTAGCATATGGAGATAAATGTGTGGAATGAAGGAGTAAGGGGGACAAAGTATCCACTAACAAATAAAATTTTAAAGTCTATGATATAAACTCATTTTTAAAATTATATGTGTGTTTATTTCCATTTATGTATTTCCATGAGTTATTATTTTTCACTTTTATTGAGATATAATTGTCATATAACTTTGTATATGTTTAATGGTTTGATATATGTATATATTGCAAAATGACTACAATAATTTCAATTAACATCCATCATCTTGTACAGTTACAGTTTGTGTGTGTGTGTGTGTGTGTGTGTGTGTGTGTGTGTGTGTGTGTGATTAGAACTTTTAAGATTCCTTTCTAAGCAACTTTCAGATATCTACTACAGTATTTTTAACTATAGGCACCATGCTCTACATTACATCCCCAGGACTTATTTATTTTCTAACTGGAAATTTGTACCTTTTGACTATATTCATCCATTTTTCCCCACTCTTCATCTCCCATCTCCAGCAACCACAAATCTGTTCTGTTTGTATGAGTTTGATTTTTTTAGATTCCACATATATGTGAGATCATACAGCATTTGTCTCTCTCTCTGAGTTATTACAATTAGCATCATGTTATCAAGATTCTTCCATGTTGTGGCAACCATGGCTTCTTCACTCCCAAAAAGGCATGGATGGACTCGTCCACCTCAGACCTCTGTAATTGTGCGATCCGAGCCCTACCTGCCATCTTTCCTCTCCCAAAACTGCATATTTTTGGAGCTGAGGCTCTGCATCTCTATCCAAAGAAACCTTTCTCTTACATTAGATTTACACATTTTGCTATGGATCTGTAGCCCTTATTCTTTTTTACTTGAGTATGATATTGGAGTTTATCATGGGTCATTTGACTGCTTAGTTCATTAATGTCTATTATTAGCACTAGATTATAGAATTCATTAATATAGAAGCTACTGGATGTACAATGGAATATAAAGGACCTAAACACTCAAATATCTCTCAGTAAACATTAAACACACAATAATCTTAATATAAATGAAATAGTGTTTGAATGAAAGAGTGGACAAATTAAAATTAAGCGAAATTAGAAAATGCAGGAAAGTGATCCACAAAGAGGAAGTGCCACACAGACACTCTTGACACATAATATAACATGAGACATTTGGAGGAACAGCATTTCTTAACATTGAGTTTGAGAATAAACACTCATTTATTAAAATAAACTATTTGAGAAAACTGTTTCTCTGCTGTCATGCAATATTATTCTATAAAAACAAAAAAAATCATGCCCTTTGAGTGTGTATCAATGTGTGTGAGCATATATACAACTATTTAAAAACACCTTTTAGTTTTGACTTTTTCCAGAGCCTGTTTCACATCCTTGTTCTGCAGGCTATAAATCAGGGGGTTTAACATAGGAATCACAAGGGTGTAGAACAAGGAGGTCATTTTGTCTTGATCAAGAGAATAGGAAGAACTTGGCCTGAAATACGTGAAGAGCAGAGTTCCCTGGAAAATTGCCACAGCGGTTAAGTGGGAGGTGCAGGTGGAGAAAGCTTTGAACCTCCCTTCAGCAGAGCAGATCCTCATAACTGATAGAATAATATAACAATAAGACACAAGAACACCTGAAATGGAGCTCAGTTCAATGAAGCCAAAAATGGGGAATATCATCAGCTCATTGGAAAGAGCTGGTAAAGGAAGAGAAGAGGTAAATCACAGAAGAAATGGTTAATCTCATTGGACCCACAGAAACATAAGCGGAATGGTAATGTTGTGTGGACCAAAGCACCTGCTGTCCTCACCAAGTAAACCCCAGCCATGAGCCCGGGGCACACTCTGTTGGACTTGCTGACTGCATAAACCAACGGGTTGCTGATGGCTTTGTACCGATCAAAGGCCATCACGGCCAGCAGCAGACACTCCAAATCTGCAAAGGCACAGAAAACAAAAAATTGCAGAGCACAGCCAGAGAAGGGAATTGATTTGTTCTTGGCAAATATGTGCACCAGCATCTTGGACCCAATGGCTGTGGAATAGCAGAGGTCACAGAAAGAGAGGTGGCTGAGGAAATAGTACATTGGAGTGTGCAGCTGGGAGTCCATTCTAATTAGAATGATTATCCCAAGATTTGCCAGAAGATTAATGCAATAAACAATCAGAAACAGGGTAAAGTGTGTCACTTTCATCCCAGGGTTATTGTTAATTCCCACAAAAATGAGTTGAGACAAGGAGGAGCAATTTCCTTCATCCGTTTTCCTACTTTATTGCCTAAACTTCTGCAAAACTGATTAAGAAAATGACAGATGTGTGTGAAACTCTTCTGACAGCCACACAATTTCTGCAAAGAAGATGACTTATTTCTGCAATTATCTTTTTATGCTTAGAAAATTTCATGGTCCTTTGTCACTCTTTAAAGAGGCATTGTTATCACTAGGACAACAATAAAAAGGATATTTGGTATAGGCAGCTGAGAAACTTGGATCTAAATCTAGATGTGATTGATGAACTGTGTCCCTTTCTGCAAACTCTTTATTTCTCAGGCCATTACTTTCCTTGTATCAAGGAAGAGATTTGGATAAAATAATTTCCCATTGTGTCTTCAAAAGTATGAACAAATGTCATTGTTAGAGGCACAAGGCTGAAAGATATAGGACTAAGCCTTTTCTATTATTGTAAATATTCACGTGGACACAAAAATGATGACTATTGTTATGTTCCTCAAAAAGTATGATTGGGGTGGCCGATTTGCTCAGGTGATTACAGCACAGGCTCTTAATACCAAGGTTGCTACTTCATTCCCACATGGACCAGTAAGCTGGTCCTCCGCAACTAGATTGAAAACAGGCATATGACGTAGAGCTGATGGGTCTTGGAGAAACACACTCTTCCCCAACAAATTTTAAAAAATATATATGAGTGGTGTAAAAGATTTTTGTATTAGTTTTAGAAACAATGAGCATATCACACACTAATAATAATGAAAATTATGCTATTGATTCTAGTTTGCATTCACTTCAGTATTTGGTGATCATAAGGAAAGTATGATTGAACTTTTCTCTAGAAATTCATTATACTTTTGCCAAAAACTCGTTACATATTCATGAAATGGTCTGGTTTCAAAAGAGGACTCTCTGGAACAGTCAAATAGCTGAAAGAAGTACAAACAGCAGAATTTCACATATAAATCCACATCTCGCAATCATCAGTTTTTCCTCTGTGTCTCTAAGACTATTTCTGTTTACATTGCTTGTTTATTCAGTTCTTTAGATTCCACATATAAGTGAGATCATATGGCATTTGTCTTTTTCTGACTGACATATTTCACTTAACATAATGTTCTCTAGGTCCATCCACATCATTGGAAATGATGATTGCCAGATGGGAGGAGGTGGGGATGAGGGAAGAGGGGAAGGGACAAGACAACATAAATTGGTAACTGCAATATTGCCACAGGGATAGAAAACACAGTTTGGGAAATATACTCACTAATGTTGTAAATATTTTTTAGGGGACCAGATGGACTCATGTCTTGTTAGGGAGACCACTTCATGGATGGTGTAGAGGACTGACCTCTGCACTGTACATCTGAAGCTGCCATTAAATATTATATGTCAACTATAATTTAATACATATATCATGGGATGTGGAGTATAGAATGGGGATGGAGTCAATGGAACTGTAATAGATATGTATGATATCGGGGCTGGGGGGGGGCAGTGGATGGGAGGCAGGAGGTTGTCACTTTGTAAGGGGTAAAAAGGATAACCATTGCATTGTTTGGTATACCTGAAACTAATAATAATGAAAAAGTTGAATTAAAAAAAATACACATCTCTGGATTTTAAATGGATTTTTCTATTTAAAAAAGTAAATGAGATGATGGACAATGAAAGCTTCTGTGCTGTATCAGCTTCTCTTTCTTGTGTATGTGTGTGTTTATGTGTATGTCATGTGTTGGCATGTATTTTTCTCTCTATTGATATATGAGAAAAGAATGTAGGTAATAGATTTTTTTAGAACTAAGTAAATGTGGCATATGTTTCACATGAACTGGAATATGCACATGTTGTTATTTGTAATGTGGTAACTATGTTATTTTTGAAGTAACACAAATAAGAAGAAAAAGAAAATTCTCCTTAAACTCTCCTAAACTCTCCTATTTTCACCCAATGATAGAAGGAATAAAGGCTTTCCTGTGAACCAAAATAAAGAAATTAAAATGCTATGTTGTGAATCCTAATAAATTCAGACAGATTCTTCCAATTATGAGAAGAAAATATTTTGGGCCATTAAATTGTCTAAGTCATTAAATTGAGTAAGCAGAAGTAGAAAAATTCATTTATAAATATCTTTTTTTTTCCCAAAAAGGTAAGTTTTTCTTCCCTAAATTCTTAAATTTGGCCCTAGAAACCTGTCTGAGATGAGCGGGTCTTCTGTAACTGAACAATAGGAAGAGGGCATTTTATTTTACCAGGTAGCATTGGGGACTTAAGTCTCCGAAGGTATTGCCTTTAGGTTTTTGTTTTGTGCAAACAAGTCATTAATTCTATTTCTGGTTCTTCACATTCCCCCATGAATACAGAAACAACTTCAGCAAAGGATGAGCTTTAATACTTCCCTGTTGTTTCCAGATTGATCTATGGTAGGAAGAAAACTGCCAACTACTTTATGGTATACCTGAATTCCCTGACTCTTTATCGCCTAGTCCCAGAGAAAATCTGATGAAACTCAAGTAGACTCCTCAAGGACTCCCAGCTTCTTTCTTCGCTCATTTTGTTTCTTCTGGTTTTGTTTTGGTTTTAAATCATGGATGTACTTTTATTTAAGATTTTCATTTTTAATTTATCTTTTAATAGCATTGCTTCTTTTAAAGTATTAAATAGTGGTGATCATAGAAATCATAGTGATACAAAGATTAAACACCATCATTGGCGATCCTAAAAGATTCATAAACAATGTTTTTTAAAATTATTATTATTATTATTATATTAGTTACAGATGTATAAAACAGTGCAATAGTTATCTTTTCCACCCCTTACAAAGTGACTCCCCCACCCCCCAACCTCCACCTCTGATATCACACATATCTATTACAATTCCATTGACTCCATCCCTACACTATATTCCACATTCCATGACTATATATGTGTTAAATTATAGTTGACATATATTTTATTTTATTTTATTTTATTTTATTTTATATTTTATTTTATTTTATTTTATTTTATTTTATTTTATTTTATTTTATTTTATTTTATTTTATTTTATTTTATTTTATTTTATTTTATTTTTGAGGGCAGTATCACTGGCCCTCATATGTGGGACCGAATCGGGGCAGCTGGCTTCCTAGGCCAGCGCTTAACCACCGCGCCACTCCGCCGGCCCTATAGTTGACATATAATATTATTCAGCGGCAGCTTCAGATGTACAGTGCAGTGGTAAGGCCACTACACCATCCATGAAGTTGTTTTTAATGACACTTGGAATCCTGCAAAGGACCTCCTTAATTGTGGAGATTCCTCACAAATAGCTCAAATATTTTAAAATGTAACTATCGCCATTTAAAGTTTTTCAAAAATCACATGGAAACTCAAAAAAGGTTGCCTATTATTGTCAGTACTGAAAATTGATATAGTTTTTTTCATTGCATTGAAGAATGAGCCCAGGAAGGGTTCCATAGGACTTGGAATTAGCAGGTGGTTCTGAGAAGATGGAAGGACTTACAGATGAGCATCTTATGTCAGAGAGCAGCAAGGCAATGGCAGAGACATCCCAGTTAGTAAATGCAAGTTCTCATCATCAACTTAATTAGTCCTACATATATTGTGGGTGACAGTTTCACTAAAACAATGACATTTAAGGGCTAATTAATCTTGGTGGAACTCCACTAATTATATTAAGACTCTACATTTTGTTCTTCACTGAATAAAATTAATGACTCCCATATTCACAGAATCTTAGAGGGAACCTTGTTAAAACTTATATCCAATGCAAAGATCAACTTCTAAATCAAGACTGAAAAATGGTCAGACAACTTCAGTTTAATTATTTCTAAGAGCAAGAATTTCACTTCAATCCACTGTGGAAGTTTTAACTATTGAGATAACACTCCATGATGTGAGCTCCAATCTAAATTTCTTTTTCTTTTTTATTAGCAGTGTAACCCTTTTATCTGCATGCACACAAAAGTGAACTTATTTTATCATTTGGGGGAGTTTAATGACAGAGTTGGTGGAATGCAAGTTAACTCTTTTAGCAAAAATCAAAGTCATTTTAGCATAATATGGCTATTATGAGAATTTAACAATTTTTTAGTTACTACAATAAAAACGATGGCAATGAAACCATTTGATAACTCTTTTAAAACTTTACTATACAAAACTAATTTTCTGAATATATTTCCTTTGCAATTTACATTTAAAAATGCATTTATTTAGAATTTCTCCCACTAAATAATAAAAATACCAATCTCATCCCCCACTTGTAGTGTCCAGAGAAGCCAGAATCAGAAACCTAACACTGATTGAATGATCTGAGAACCTGTGAGCAGAGTGGTCCAATCCTCTAAGACTGTTGTGAAAAAGGACTATTCTCCCCAGTAACAGTAGCATTAATTCCATAGAAGATGACTTGCACTCTTTGCACACTTCCTGGGACTTTGTCCACTGTTTAGTGTAATTCAAAATGTGCCTGCAGTACCGAGGAGAGATGAAGGGCAAGGTAGGATGAAGGGGACCCTTCTTAAAACAGTAAGCTAATTGGCCTCATTATTCAAGTGTTCTAAGAAAGCACAGATATGAGACATGCACATGTAGTTGAAATTTAACTTTTTAACTTCAGTTTAGCTGGTATATAGCAAATGTGATATTGGCTGTGAATTCTAGATTTGAATTTATTAAGACAGCAGTGCAGATTACATTGCTACATCTTATTTTTATATTATCTGTTATCAGAAATATTACAAAGACTTTGTAGACAACTGATTAGACATCTCCCATGTATGGATCACTGAGAGAAGAAAGATTTCACATATATATAATAGCCTCTGTTATTTACATTAAAAACATCAAATGTCAGAAAGCCTTCCACTTGAGGTAGAATGTGATGACTAATAGCAGTTTTTTGCTCCCACTGAGAATTTCTAAGTAAAAGGAAATATAAATTACAGTTATTGCATAGAATAAAAACTGTCAACCCCCATATTCAACCTGGAAACCAAAAACTAAAACCATACCTTGCTGTCTACATTAACGTGACTTTGCTATTCTTCTGTTTTCATTAGCATAACTTAATTTTCACCAGGGGTTTTTTGCCAGGGAAATGGTTTGATTGCTTATTACAGAAATTTCCTGAACAACCCACAAACTCTTCAATATAAAACATCAACAAACAGTTTATTAAAGTCTTTGAATTTCTTACCCCAATATCCTTGTCTTATTGCTTCCACCAGCCAGGACTGTTGTCTCTTGATCTCCAGCTAATCTTAATCAAACCCTTGCATTGAAAGACCCACCTAAAACCAAACTTTCAATTCTTAAATTCCTTGCCTACCCTTCTCCTTGGAAACAGCCAATGTTCTGTAAGATGGTTTGTCTTATCAACTGGTTGTGTTGGTATATTTATTTGGAGAATAACCTTTTGTAACATATATACATATTTACAACATCTCTTAAAATGATTCTCACACACACACACATACACACACACACACACACACACACACACACATCAATATGGACTGAATGAGTATAATTGAAGAAAGTGTATAACTGTTTAGAGGTGAGCTAAAGGCCAGCACTTTTCCCTATAGGAATTTACCCATTGTGGGTATAAACAAGAGACTGAGAATGTGGGCTTTTCCAGTCTTTTTGGCAGTTATATCATACTGCAGTGTCCAAACTGGAGATGTGAAGAGCCTCGAGCCAATGGTAAATTTCCTGTTTAAGAAATTTTCTAAATTCAAAGCTTGAGCATGCAATAGACTAAACACACTAAAAATATTGAAAAAGCAAAGTGAAATTTCCTCCAATTTCTTAGTGCGTATAATACAAAGATGTGCTATGAATTTGGGTCCTGAGAATAAAAGAGAAAAATGTAAAACTTAAAGGGAATTTCATTTGACACAATCGTTGACCACATTTCTCTGAAAATCTAGGCAAGATGGTATCTAAGAATACATGTATGGCTTCTGGAAGAAGGCTTCAGCTGGGCTCAGAGAAACTTGCAGTAATTTTGGAAATTGCACAGAGTTAGGGTACCAAAATTGGAGACTTGTGTGGCTGAAACACACAGTGATATTCCTTGCACAACATTTGCCAATTTCTAAAGTTACTTGGGGTGGAAGGTGAAAGATATAAGCCAGAAACCACTGAAACACAAGAGTGGAAATTCTTACATTTTCTTATTTTTAAAAAATTTTTTATTAAATTTATTGGGGTGACATTTGTTAGTTAAATTATATAGGTTTCAAGTGTACATTTCTATAACACATCATCTGTATATTGCATTGCATGTTCACCACCCAGAATCAGTTCTCCTTCCAAAGAGCCCCTTTACCCTCTTCTACCATGCCCCCATTACCCTCTGGCAACAACTAAACTATTGTCTGTATCTATAAGTTTTTGTTTGTTTGTTTGTCTTTGTGTGTTACTTCCAGTTTTACATCCCACATATAAGTGATGTCATATGTTCTCTTCTTGTTGAACAGACTAAGAGAATCCAAGTTCTTAAGGGAAAGCCCTGGATAGCCATGGCCTTGGAATAGTGGTAAACTGGAGGAACACTGCATCTTGCCTAAATCGTAAGGAAGATCCAAACCAGATCAGCTTATGATTGGATTAAGATTATCAGCCTGAACTTCATCAGAGGAATGACTGATGCTTTTTGGTGGCAGAAATCATCTGGAACCTCTCTCATATAGCATATATAGCATACAATAAACAAACAAATCACTAAACACAGGAACAGTCAAGACTTTATGACATGACCAAGATGGATTTATTTCAGAAACTCAGTGTTGATTAATATTTGAAAATCAATTAATTTATTGAAACATATTAACCGATTAAAGAAGAAAAGTCATAAGATTATCTCAATAGATGCCAAAAAACAATGTGACAGATTCAATACACATTAAAAATAAAATATTTAACTGAATTTGAAAAAGAAAGGGAACTTACTCAAGCTGATAAAGGACAACTATATTAGCTATCTATTGTTGTATGGCCAATTCCCAAAAACTTAAAAGCTTAAATCATACCTGTTTATCATTACAGCCTCTGTGGGACATGAGCATGAGTACAGTTTAGCTGGACCCTGCTTGAGGCTGCAATCCAAGCCTTGGCTGAGGCTGGATACCATATGAATGCTTGACTAGGGCAGGATTCATTTCCATAGCTACTGAAGTTATTGGCAAAATTCATTTCTTTGCTATTCTAAGAAGAAGGGCATCATTTCCTTGCTGGCTGTTAGCTGGAGGCTATGGCCCTCAGCTAATAGAGGCTGTCCTCAGTTCCTTGCCAATTGACTCCCCACATCTCTGTCCACTTCATCAAAACCAGCAAGAGAAAGGGGATATTTTCATAAGACATGTTAAAAATGGAAGATGAAAAGAGGTCCATAGCAATTGTGAAATACAACCAGGCAAATCCCTAGTTTCCAAGGACTGGGAATAACTTTTTGTGGCTCTCTGGGGAGAGAAGGGTGGCTCCCAAGGAAGCTGAAAAATGTTTTGAAAGAGCAGAGGAAAGAGATTGATTTGTGATTTTCATAGTAGTTAGGCAGGGTTAGAGCTGGAATGAGGGTTGCCATGTTTATTAGTTTCCCATGGCTGCTGTCACAGACTTAATGCCGTAAGACAACACTTGCCTTTATTACCTTATGGGCCTGGAGGCTGGAAGTGGGAAATCAGTTTTACTGGGCTAAAGTCAAGTTGTTGGCAGGGCTGTGTTGTTTCCAGAGGCTCCAAGAGAGGATTTGTTCATTGCTTCTTCCAACTTCTGGTGACTGTTGGCCTTGGCCTGTATCTGCATCATTTGCATCTCTGCCTCCATAATTGCATGCATTCTCCTCTTCTCTCTGTGTAAAATCTTCCAGTTACCTCTAATAAGGATATTTGTGATTGCATTTAGAGCTCACCCAGCAAATCCAGAGTTTTATCATAAATGGCAGCTGGATTTTATCAAATGCTTTTTCTGCATCTATTGATATGATCATATGATTTTTATTTTTCATTTTGTTAATGTGATGTATTATGTTAATGGATTTGTGGATATTGAACCAACCTTGCATACCAGGAATGAATCCCACTTGATTGTGGAGTATGATATTTTTAATGTGCTGCTGAGTTCTGTTTGCTAGTATTTTGTTGAGGATTTTTGCATCTATGTTCATTATGGATATCGGCCTGTAGTTTTCCTTTTTTGTAATATCTTTGTCTGATTTTGGGATCACAGTAATAGTGGCCTCATAAAATGTGCTTGGGAGCTTTCCTCCTCCTGTTTTTTTTTGGAATAGTTTGAAGAGAATAGATCATTCTTTTTTGGATGTTTTGTAAAATTCACCTGTGAATCCATCTGGGCCACGACTTTTGTTTGTTGGAAGCTTGTTGATTATTAATTCAGTTTCTTTGGTAGTAATCAGTCTGTTCAGAGTTTCTGTTTCTTTTTGGTTCAGACTTGGTAGATTGTATGCTTCTAGAAATTGATCCATTTCTTCCAGATTGTCTCATTTGTTGACATGTAGTTGCTCGTAGTATTTCCTTAAAATTTCCTGTATTTCTGTGGTATCTGTTGTCACTTCTCCTCTTTCATTTCTGATTTTATTAATTTGGGTCCTCTCTCTCTTTTTCTTGGTGAGTCTGGCTAAGGGTTTATCGATTTTGTTTATCTTTTCAAAAAACCAGCTCTTGGTATCATTGATCTTCTGTATTGTTTTTTGGTCTCTATTTCATTTATTTCTGCTCTGGTCTTTATTATTTCCTTCCTTGTACTCCCTTTGGGCTTGTTTTGCTGTTCTTTTCCCAGTTCCCTTAGGTGTAAAGATAATCTGTTGATTTGAGATTTTTGTTCCTTCTTTAGGTAGGTCTGCACTGGTATGAACTCCCTCTTAGGACTGTTTTTGCTGCATCTCATAGATTTTGGGTCATGGTGTTTTCATTTTTGTTTGTCTCGAGGTATCTTTTGATTTCCTCGTTGATCTCATTTTTGACCCACTCGCTATTCAGTAGCATGTTATTCAGCCTCCATGTATTTGTGTGCTTTCCGGATTATTTCTTATAATTGATTTCTAGTTTCATAGCATTGTAGTCCGAGAAAACACTTGATATGATTTCAATCTTCTTAAATTTGTTGAGACTTGTTTTGTGGCCTGACATGTGGTCTATCTTGGAAAATGTTCCATGTGCACTTGAGAAGAAGATATATTCGGTTGCTTTGGGGTGAAATGCTCTAAAAATATCGATTAAATCCAGCTGGTCTAAATTATCATTTAAAGCCACTGTGTCTGTGTTGATTTTCTGTCTGAAGGATCTGTCTATTGGTGACAATGGGGTGTTGAAGTCCCCTACTATGATAGTGTTACTGTTGATCTCTGTCTTTATGTCTGTCAAAATCTGTTTTATATATTTAGGAACTCCTATATCGGGTGCATAGATGTTTACTAGGGTTATGTCCTCTTGTTGAATCAATCCCTTTATTGTTATGTAGTGCCCTTCTTTGTCTTTTATTGTAATTTTCATTTTAAAGTCTATTTTGTCCAAAGTAAGTATTGCTACTCCAGCTTTTTTCTCATTTCCATTTGTGTGAAATATCTTATTCCATCCCTTTACTTTCAGCCTGTGTGTGTCTTTTGATCTGAGATGAGTCTATTGTAGACAGCATATGCATGGGTCCTGTTTTCTTATCCACTCAGCCACCCTGTGTCTTTTGATTGGAGCATTTAGCCCATTCACATTTAAAGTGATTATTGATAGGTGCATATTTATTGCCATTTTGTTATTTGTATTTCCTGTCTCCCTGGGTTAGCTTGTTTTCCCCCTTCTTCTGTTTAAAAAAGCCCTTTTAACATTTCTTGCAATGCTGGCATGGTGGTAATGAATTCCTTAAGCTTATTCTTTTCTGAGAAGCTCTTTATTTCTCCTTCAATTTTAAGTGATAGCCATGCTGGGTAGAGCAATCTGGGTTGTAGGCCTTTATTTTGTGTCACTTTGAATATCTCCTGCCACTCCCTTCTGGCCTGCAGAGTTTCTGTAGAAAAGTTAGCTGTTAGTCTAAGAGGAGTTCCTTTGTATGTAACCTGCTGTCTTTCTGTTGCTGCTTTTAGGATTCTGCCTTTGTCTTTAACCTTTGCCATTTTAACTATGCTGTGTCTTGGTGTGGACCTGTTTGGGTTCAGCTTGTTTGGAACTCTCTGCACTTCCTGGGATTGTATGTCGATTTCTTTCACCAGGGTAGGAATATTTTCAGTCATTATTTCTTCAAATACATTCTCAATCCCTTGCCTCTTCTCTTCTTCTTCTTCTGGTATTCCTATGATGTGATATTGTTTTACTTGCTCTTGTCCCACAGGTCTCTTAAACTATTTTCATTGATTTTTATTCTTTTTTCTTTTTGTTGTTCCAACTGGGTGATTTCTGCTATTTTGTCTTCTAAATTCACTGATCCGATCCTCTGCTTCATCTAATCTACTGGTGATTCCTTCAAGTGTTCTTCATTTCAGTTATTGTATTCTTTAGTTCTAACTGGTTGTTTTTTTTTATGATTTCCCTATTCTTCTTTATGTCCTCGCTAAGTTTCTTAAACATTCTTATCATCAGTATTCTAAACTCTGTTTCTGAAAGGTTGGATACCTCTGTTTCATTTAATTCCATCTCTAGAGGTTTCTTCTGATCTTTTATTGGGACATGTTTCTTTGTTTCTTCATTCTGGCTGTTGCTCTGTGATTGCTTTGATGTATTAGATAGATCACCAGACTTGATGTAGTCTCCTCTTTAAGTCCTTCATTTATAGGTTCTGTTCATCTAGTGTTCAGGGGACTTCTGAGGTTGAATGTTGTATAAATTATTTGTAATTTTGGTGTGATCCTGGGAGGCAGTTGGCACAACATTTGTCTATTCCTCCATCTTCCCAGCAAATCTAGGATAAGCTCCCCATCTCAAGAGCTTAACTCAATAATATCTGCAAAGAAACTTTTCTTATAAGGTAATATTTTTATGTTCCAGAAATTATTATTTGATATCTTTGGTGGGCATTATTCAGTTCATGACACTCTACATGTGGGCCAAAAGAAGAGCACTTTTTTCTTTCCTTTTTTTTCTATCAACTTGCCCAGATGAATGGAAGTAGAAGAGCATGGGGTGGAGCTGTGATCAGTCAAACATCAAAAATGGAGGCAGACTCTTTAGTACCATTCACCCTAATAATTTACTGATGACTAAAATGAAGCATGTTTCACTTAATTGAATTTGAACTTGTTTGAATAAATCACTATGGTGCTCTTTGTGGCCTGCACCATGAAATTGGTAATGAGATAGAAGTTTCTGTTTTTGAAGAGCCCAGTATTATGTATCCTTAGAAATGAAATGACTTTATCACTATGAATAATATCTGAAACTCTGAAAGAGATAAGAATTGTCTTGGTGAGGTCTTGTATTGTAGCTTTAGTATGCTCAGAGATATGTGTGATTTTGATTTATATTTTGGGTATTATTGAGATAACCATAATTTTTCCCCCCAAAGGGACAAACTTGGATAAGAAATTATTGTCACTGCCATTATGCACACCAGACAGACCACTGGCAATGGTCCAAGAATCTGTAAGAAGTGAAAATGGACTGATTAGAGGTCACCCAAACCAGTACTGAGATGGCTGCTTGAAGTATGAGCAATTCAGAAGATGGGATAGATAGTCCAGGGCTTTTAAACTAATGACATCAGACAGCCAAGTTTCTTACATTTTCTTACTTTTCCGTTCTTAGATATGACTTCTGTAACCTTCCAGGAATGGAAGGAAGTGGAAACAAAAGACACAGCACTTGCTGACATCCACATTCATCTCAAGAAGAATTGAGTCATCTATTCAGCTGGAAGGGAGGCTGAGAAGTTGAATATTTCAAATCCCCAAACTCTATAAAGTTAATTGGTTATGGGATCAAAGACGTAGATTGGTATATACTGAGCTGGTTTACATCTCTCATATCATTTTATGTGAATCTATGCATTCATTTTCTATTGCTTTTGCAATTAATTACCACAAAATGTGTGACAAAATAGCACACATATATTATCTTACAGCTCTATGGGTCATAGGTCCAACACGGATCTCACTGAACAAAGATGAAGGTGTTGACAGATCTTCATTTCTTTCTGTGCGCTCCACTGGGAATTGCATTTCCTTGTTTGATTAGATTATTGGCAGAGCTCAGTTCCTTGAGGTTGTAGGGCCTAAGATCCTATTTTCATGCTGCTGTCAGCCAAAAGTCATCCTCAGCTTTTAAAAGTCACCACATTCTTTGGTTCATAGCCCCATCAGTCTTCAAAGAGAGCAATGACAAGTTGAGTCTTCCAATTCCTTGCTTCTTCTCATAACATATCTTTGAATTACCCTTCTTTCTTCCTCTTCCTCTTTCTAGCACTCATGTGACTACATTGGGCCTACTTGGATAATCTCCCCATTTTTTATTTGTAACTTTAATGATATCTGCAAAATCCATTTTGTCATGTAATATAGGATATTCACAGGTCCCAGGAATTAGGATGTGGTCACTGCTGGGAGACAATTCTGTCTATTGTAATTTCCTAATGAAATAAAATGATTAGCTTATGTGGTTTTCATTTGACTGGATCCCAAACTGCCATAAATTATTCACTGTTGCACCACATGATATTACATTCCAGATAAAGCACATTAAGTCACTTAGAAGTTGTACGTGATTGTGTTCATGTTTTATATAGTAAGTTTAAAGTTCAAATCTCAAGGGTGGCGCACCAAGAATAGATTCCCTGTGACTTCTCCAAGCACCCAAGACACTGACTCTTCTCCTGCTTGTCAAGTCACCAATTTGGGTGTATGTTTAGATTTTACATATCTAATATATTTAGATTGGCATCGTACCTTTAACTCCTTACCTGCCATCCTTATGACATACCTGTAAGTGCTGCTTTGTATTGCTAACTGCATCTTGCATAATTTGTTGTATACTAAAAAACTTTATCATCCTCATATCTAACAAAAGTTCTCTTTGACTTCCAGTAAAGAACTTACAGATTGCAATTCATGAGATAAAATTACTTAGCTGGTAACCCTCCTTCTGCCAATAAAGAAATACCTGATTGAACTGTAGCATCTGATAGTCACTTCTCTCTATCTCTCTACTGAAAGTTAATCAGCCTCATGATTATTGATTGCTATATGATTTCTTTTGCCAGGTTTCAGATGACACTGGGTCTTCAAATTCTACGAAAAGTAATTAAGTATGTGCAGCACAGAAAATTTTGCCTCTTAAATATGAAAACATTTTTGCCTAGATTTATTTGCAAAATGATTGCTTTAAGTGTTGTTATGGATTGTTCTGCTAGTTGCTACCACTAAGTTATACATTTATTGAAAAACTGTTAAATAAAGATTTTGTAAACATCAAGGAGAGAGGAACAAGGTAAAAATCTGTGGATCTGGTACAAAATTATATATTAAATCTTTCAACAGATTATCAAATTATGTATCCAGTCAGATCTTGGAGGTAAGGTACAAATAGTTTATTTATAGTATTTGCCTTTCAGGTGGGAAACTGATATAAAATTTCATATAATTGACTTTTTTCCATAAGCTTAGGGCTTTGAAGAAGTTTATTTTGTCTAATCCATTGGTCCTTAGTGATATAAATGAAGTGACACGTACTTAGGACAGTCATATGAGTTGAAGAATTAATAAATTTAATGAAACATTATCAAATTGAATCCACTGATCTTAGTGGGTCAGAAGCAAGCAATAATTTGTGACAACCACAGGGCACAGGGACAAATACTCAACGCCTGCTTTACACTAGCAAAAAATCCATTCAAAGTGAATAGGAAAATGGTTTCAAGTGGATTTAACATTTCACTGGTGTTGTTTTGGAATGAGTCTTAATACATATTCTCCATCATGTCAAAATAAGCACTGCATTATATATAATATATAATATATATTTGATATACTATGGTATATATGTAACATAATGTAAATTTTATATATATATATATATATATATATATATATATATAATTGCAATGTAAATTGTATATATATATAATTGTGCATCTGAAGCAGTGGCCATACCACTTTTTAGCTTAAATAGCACTTATTATCTTCACTTAAGAACCAGTCTTTTGCAGCTCTATTTAATGTGTCCCTTTTCCACTACAGTAAGAATTCTGAAAAGTAATATAAATATATTCACCACAACTTAAATTCTCATTTCTAAAATTTACTGCACCTTTGGCAGAGAGTGCTTTATTAAATGAGACAATCAGGATAAGAGGGGGTATTAGGAATTGTATTTTAGAGAACACAGCTCACTTGCTATTTTACGGGTTAATGTGACTATATTAAAATCTTTTATATATCCTCTAAGGACAATATTTCTCATGTCATAAAATTCTTTGATGCAGTAAGATTCTGTAAAATATAATCACTACTACATCCCTATGGATAATTATGTTTAGTTTTCACAAGTATTTTCTTTAGATGGACATTATGCCAAAGGTGTTACTATTATTAAGGAAATGACGTGTAAATAGCCCCAGTGAAAGGTAGAGAAGAGGCAATCTTCCACATAGAGTAGCACTCCTCCAGAATGAATCCAGGCAGAAACATACCACGTTCTCTTTCTCATTAAATATATAAGTTGGTGATATATGTATTAAAACCACTACTTTGACATAACCAAGATACAAGCCTTCAGCAATGGCTCACCAAGTCATATATTGGATCATCCATATATTTGGTGGACAGAAGACAGCAAATGCTACTATCCAGAACACTGGTATAATACAAAAATCAGAAAAAAGAAAAATTTATGAGAGTAATTTTTAATCTTTACTTCAAGAAATGTCTGGAGACCTAGCTGGCAACCATGGACTAGCCAAAGAATTATATGTAGTCAGATGACTGTTTTTATAAACGATGTCATAGAGGTTTTTTTCCAGTCAGCCTCAATCATATTCACTGGTAATAGTGAGCATATAAATGAACCCAGAGAGTAATTTCTAGAGGCTGCTTCATTGTGCATTAAAAGATTGGGACGTAAAGGGGTAGAGAGATAAAAAATGAAAATAACTCAAGGAAATATGTAAAAGCAAAGGAAGTCATACTGCTAACACTTGCTAATTGGCATGGATTTCATAATGATATACACGTTATTAATATTTTCTTTAATTATTAACAAATGTTTTGTTCTGTTAACAGTTCCTGTTTAGATGAGCAAAGATTTGAGTAGCACATTTTTTTAAAAACTAAACAATACATTAGTAAAAAGAAAATTCTGATGTGTAAACAAGTAAGTTTTCCCCCCTGGGTGACTGATATTGTGAAATGTCTCTTTCCTCAAAAATAGCACTATAATGATTATCTCTATGAATCTGAATATAAATTACGACAGACCCAATCATTCCCCAAGAATTATACTGAAATAAAGCCAACACTTCAATTTCTGGTGCTCTAAACTTTTTCAAATGCTTCTCCATACTAATTGGATATTGACTGACCCTTATAATTATCGCAGACTTCACAGGAAAAGTGTGTTTTCACCATTTTACTAATTCTGAATAGTTAAAGACAACAGGCCCCAAGTGGAGTGGCTTATGCTAATCCCCAAAAGAGTAAACTGAAATTAAACTTAGTTACAATTTTGGGTCTCCCAGAAATGGAATCTTAAACCTGTCAATCAAGAATCTCCGGGAGTGTTAGGTAATCTGCCAGATAGACCCCTATGAGGAAAGTAAATGACTTGTTCAAGAGCTTGGTAAAGAGAAGATGAAAAATCAGGTAACTGAACTTGTGGGACAGACTGTTTTTATAATATTGTGATTCTTGCTTTATTAAATTTCAGAAACATAAACTACTGCCATTACTATTGCCATCATAATCAGAATCTTTATCGTCACTTTTATCATCATCACGGTCTTCACCATGGACCATGTATAAAAAAGTTTTATAACACGAAATCTTAAAATGAAAAGAATATATACATATATACTTTCATGAAAAAAATTTATAAGTAAATAAATGTAAATCATGCTGATGATTGATGATGTAATGGGTTGATGAAGTGAAACATAGAGCAGGAGCTAACAATGGCTTATCCACAGGTGCACAGTTATAACTAAAACTACAGAACAGCATAAGTGTCAAAAAACTGCTAACAGAAGTTCCCAGAGACAATGCACTTAATAATCTCTTAATGTGAGTTGCTGATTCGAGAATCTGGATTGGGAAGATGGGCATTAATGTTCTGCTGACAGATCCTCACATTCCCTGAGTATACCAGTTCAAATGTCTGATCGTTTCAAACACATCAGAAAGGGTTACAGACATGGGAGCTTACACCCTAATGTAATGTAATTGAGTGGGCTGTGGGTAATCTGGAAAATAACTTTCAGCATTTTTCTTCACTCCTAAACTCATAGATGTTTTCTTTTAAAAATATGAATTGGCCTGGGAGTAGTTGTTTGAAGCACAGTGATGAAAGAGATAAAATAACTTAAAGCAAATGACTTTGGGATCATAGTTACTAAGTAGAATATGGATATCTGGACAAAGCAAACTGGTTGAGACAGGTAGGCATGTTCTGTTGTGTCATGTGTGTTTGCAGGAAATTAATAGGAAGAGAACTAAGTTCATGTAAGCTTTTCTTTAGGTCTTATGAATGGAGTAATTTTACATGGAGTAATTTTACATGGATGAATAGTAGGTTAAATAAATAGGCTCCTGATATTTATCGATGCTCTAAAAATCCCTAGATTTTGCCAGGAGCTGAGGTAAGGCATAGCAATATTCATTATCCATTCACACATTTATTTACTCATCCAAACATTCATTATTCAACTGCTATTGGCCAGTGTCTGTGCCAGAATGAGAGAACACTAACAAACACAGATGTGAAGATTTAGGAAATTATTTAGGCAAATTGTCTTATACACTTCTTAGCATATTTAAGCCAAAATCTTAACAGAGTGAATTCTGTTTTTAGTTTTCATATGAAATATGTGATGCACATTACTATTTTATTCATGAAGCAGGATTATTCTTCTTAAGGCATAGAGCACTGAAGATACATAAACTGGCCTAGTTATAATCAGGCCCAGTAAACTCAATGTCAGTGTTTAAAATACATCATAAAAATATATCATAAGCTGGAAGCAGTCAATATCATAAAAGGGGAATATAGAGATTTAAAATGTTTCTCTGATATCTGTGTGGCAAGCAAATACAACAGTTCCAATTACATTCATGGAATTATTTTTTAAGTAATAATTTTCTCAGAGCTGCAATAACATCCTTGTTCCTAAGACTGTATATCATGGGATTAAACATGGGAGTCACTATGGTATAGAAAAGAGAGAGCAGTTTGTCTGTTCCTGCAGAATGATTGGACTTGGGCCTTAAGTAGGTGATGGTGGCAGATCCAAAGAATAAAAGCACAACTAGCAGGTGGGAGGAACATGTGGAGAAGACTTTGGCCTGACCTCTGGCTGTGGGCAGCCTCAGGATGGTGACAATGATTTTGTTGTAAGAGGCAAGTATCAACACAAAAGGGGCTGCAATGATTAAGATAGTTAGAACATAGACTGTTAACTCATGTACAGAAGTGTCCCCACAGGCTAGCTTCAGAAGGGCAGGTATGTCACAGAAGAAGTGGTCAATTTGATTGCAATCGCAGAAATGAAGAGAGAAAATCTGGCATGTTTGTCCTATCTGGACTGGGATCCCACTGACCCAGCAGCCAACAACCAGTTGGATACACATCTTGTGGTTCATGATGAGAGGATAGTGCAGAGGGTTACAAATGGCGACATAGCGATCATAGGCCATCACCGCCAGAAGGAGGCATTCAGTGGTTCCCAGCATAAGGAAGAAGTATGTTTGGGTGGCACAGTCTAGCATAGAAATGCTTCTATCCTGAGTCCAAAGGTCCACCAGAATCCTAGGGAGAGTGACAGACACGTAACAGATTTCTAAGAAGGAAAAATTTGCCAGGAAAAAATACATGGGTTTCTGTAGTGCAATGTCCAGCCTGGTTATTATTATTATGAGACTATTTCCAATTAAGATAATCATGTAAGTGATGGAGAACACCACAAATAGTAACCCTTGGAGCTGTGGAAGGTCAGAAAATCCCAGGAGAACGAATTGCATCACTGTGGAAACATTGTCTTCTGCTTTTCTCTCTTTATATTTCATCTGCAGGAATGATTTAATCAGAAGCACAAGTTATGCCACTTTCCTTGGCTTTTATTTTCTTTTTTAAAAATGAAAAAGTCATGCCTTTTGATTTTTCCAATTACCTCTGAAAACAAAACCTGTAATTTCCAGGTGCTCTCAAAAGTGTGCCGAAGTGTATTTTTCATTATTATTAAAAGTTTTGTAAGAAAATAAATCCTCTTTTTCTTTTTATTTCTGCTATGGGTTATTATATTGTTTTGATTCTGTTGATGAGATATGTGATTGTAATTTTACCATTCATCTGGAGAGCCAAAATGTACAATTAGAATTTATGTTTAATTGTAACAATGATCCCTGACATGCCCTACTCCTCACCTTTCAGTTCTGTTTCTGAATATTATCAATTCAACATTACTTTCATTACAGAAACAATATATTGTAAGTCATCTAAAATAATGTTTAGGAATGAATACAGTTAATTTTAAAGTGATTGCTTTCCTGTGGAATTTCCAAAGTCTTGTTTAGCTTTGATATTCTGCATATTTAGGCTATTTTACTACAAAAGAAAACCAATGGTAAGCTGACCATTAAATATTATGGGATGTTATTTAGTCATTAATACTGTATATTTTAGAGTAAGATCTATGAAATCAGCACTCATAATTTTTATTTGTATTTTGCAACAGGAAAAAAGGGAACTCTCTTTCTGTCCTGGAAAGTTCAAGAGGTATGAGGAAGGCTCATCTAGCATTTATCTTCTAAAAAGCAATTATGACTAAAAAGTGCATCCAACACATATTAGTGTATGTGTTATATCATTGTATGTATTGTATTATTGTATGAAGCAGACATCAACGCAACTCATCTCTGAGATTTTCCTAAATCACCCACATTCTCACTCATTACCATTCTGCTGAACTCATTTAATCCATTCCACCTTTTTATTTCAGGCATGTATGTGTTCATGCATGTGAGTGTGTTGGCTGTGATTGCCCATCTTTATTATATACTTTTCTTATTGCTGTAAGTAGATTATAAGCCTCCAATATGCCATAAACCTTTCTATGCAATTCAGTATATATTTGTTCAACAAAGTATGATTTACTAACTTTTTTTGTTAACTGTTTATTACATGTCATGTTCTTATAGAAGTATATGTGGACTTAAGTGAAAAATTGACTAACTTCTTAAATAAATTACAATGGCGTCCAATTGGTTGCTTCTTTGGGGTGGTCCCCAAGGTGCATGCATGGGTTCCCACTAAAAATGCTGAACCTCAACTCCCTTGCTCTCCTGGTGTAGATCAAGCATATAACTCCTCTCCCTCTCTCTCACTACTACACTCTTTTCATTCACTCTTTGAATAAGTAGCACATTATGTCATTGTTTTCAGTATGTGCTAGATAACTTCCTTATTATGTGTTAACTAATTTGAAAGTCAATAGAGACCAGCCCTCTACAAAGAAGAGACACACTTGCAACCATATTCTAGCGTGTTAAGTGCAGACAATATTAAGATTTCAGCTACAAAAATGTAGACACAAGTGGGTCAGGAGCAACCCTCCATGCAAAACTTCATCATCCTGAGGATTTTCTGTGACTGAGAAAAGGAAAGTTAAATAATAATTTATTTTACCACCTGCAATATTTCAGACTACCTATTAAAGTACTACAGGTATTTAAAACTTCCTCCATAATTATACAATACTCCCAATGAAAATTGATTGTATGGAATGTAAAATGCTATAACTGAGTCTATAAGATGGTCAGAATCTAGTAGCTGATAGATAACATGACTAAGGTGATTTCATATGTACAAGAAAGACTATAGAACCATTACTGTTTTTCACTACACCATCCTACACACCTTTAACCATGTTCTATTCACCTATTTAATTCAATGTAGAGTCTGATACTTTGGCAATGATTAAAATATTTTATTGAATGAATCACAACATCTTTCTATGTTAGTATGCATCACACACCCACATTTGATGAGCTAACCATTGCCTTCAGAAACTGCCACCCTCTTTATTGAATCTGCTATTTATGTAACCTCTTCTATCATTCTCACCCCCTCCCCAACCCACTGCCTCTCTACATTATCCTCTGCTGTTCAAGTGGGGGACTATATCTGAAGAGCAAACTGAAACTTAGGTGCCAAAAAACGATTAGCAAGAAAATGCAACAACAGGACTTGCAATCAAAAATATAGTGTTCTGCATCTAGTATATCTGTTTTTTTGGCCTTAACTTTCTTTTTGTAAAATACAGTGACAATTATATGAATATTAAACAAAATTCACAATGTGAAACCAATTTTAAAATAAATAATGTAATTATGCAAATCCTATCCAAATCATACTAGTCTTTGACACATTCTCATCAAAAAGAGCTTCCTCAAATATTGCAATATAAAGGCTTTTTTTCTGACTTCTAGAAACCTTTAGATGTTCCTATTTATACAACTCAGAAAGAAAACCACTATACTCATATATGTCAACTAAATGTAGCTACTCTTGTTTTTATTCAAATATTTTCTGTTTATTTCTCTAGTATACCACTGAAATAATTCTTTTCATGTGGAGATTGTGATATCAATTACATGAACTATCATTCCAATATATATAATGTTTATATTTAGAACATATTTATGAAATCAAATTGAAGGTAAGAAATAGAAATCAGAAAATGCAATTCAGAAGGCTTTTTCCTCTAGAAGTCTCTAAAGATAAAATTGAAACATGCCGATCTCTTTAATGTTTTCAGATTCTTTTATCCTGGAATTTAACC
This sequence comes from Aselliscus stoliczkanus, assembly GCA_033961575.1. NCBI lineage: Eukaryota > Metazoa > Chordata > Mammalia > Chiroptera > Hipposideridae > Aselliscus > Aselliscus stoliczkanus. Next base: position 124,769,855 of record CM066736.1, read on the forward strand.
CTCAACAAACAAGGAATACCTTTTCTAATTTAAGTAGGATAGAAAACCATTTCAATCAATTGCATTCACTATCTTGCTTCTCCTTACTTACATACAATTAAATTTTTATGAGATATGATCCCCAGATTTAATTCAAGCCACATACCTAAATATGTGTTTAGCACATGTAATCAATAAACGTTAGCACCTAAGATAATGATAACCATCCATGATTATTATGATGATGGTAATGACAATGACAGTAACTTTGACATATTGTCCCAATATATTAAATGTAATTTGTATTTTGTCATTTGATGTTATAATAATGAGTCAGAAAAGTACAAAGTGTACCTGAATCAGTGTTTTTAAAACTAAACAACAACAATGATTCTTTTTTTAAAATATCTGTAAATATTCTTAGCCCATGCCAAAATAAATACAGCCAAATGTAAAAATAAACTGGACAAAAATACTTCATGCTTACCTGTTTGGATTGAGGTTAAATATAATGCTTACCTTTACTGATTGAATGAAAAGACAGAGAGAACATGAGAAAAAAAGTGGTTTTGGTTCTTTTTATTTATTTATTTTTATATTAGATCATTCACTTTATTTTGAAACAGAGGTAACCACCCACTAAAATATGCTTTGTGCTCATAACAAATAGTGCTCTTTAAGTAGGAAACATTCTTTACCTTTGGGATCAGCCTCTTTCCCATGTCACTTCCTAATTGAATTAAACCATTCTGCCCGCCACTCAGAGAGTTTGATACAACAGCCAAACACACATTTTGCCATACAACTCCTTTTTAAAATTCTCTCTTTTTTGTGATTATTTAAAAATATAGGATTAAAAATCAGAAATTTATAATTACATGTGACTTATGATATACAGTAATATGTTTTAAAATGCAAATGTGTAGTGTCTTATATTAGAGTTTATTTCTCTGTCATTAAAAATGCAAGACAAATAAATCTAGGATTGTTGGAGCGATAATGTCATCTTCAACATGACTCACCCTTTCTTCTGCATATTCACATTAGCCAGGCAGCCCTCATCATCTCCCAGACCACAGAAACAGGTCCGGAAGCATGTCACAATCCATAAAATAGAATAAAATACACCAAAACTTAAAACTTTGTATTCTAAACTAAATCATGGAGAAAGTGAAAGACAAGCCACAGACAGAAAATGTTTGTATATCATGTTTTTGGTAAAGGATTTATATGCAGAGTATATAAAGAATCCTTCCAACTCAGTAGTAAAAGACAACCCCATTTAATGTATGAAATAGATTTGAATAGATGTGACAACAAACAAGATCTCAAGCATACACACAAAAATAATCAAAATCACAGTTCGTTAATGGAAAAACAAATTAAAACCAGAATGTAATACAACATCACACTCACCAGAATGACTATAATAAAAAAGACAGGCAAGAACAAGAGTTGGGAAGATGTAGTACAGAGGACATATATGAAAAAATATTTTTATTACTTGATTTTTATTTTTAATTTATTATAAGCTACATTCTTGAGTATCTCCACTCTTCTTTGGCATCAATTTCTGTCTATGAAATGTAATAATGCCTACTCTCATTAACAATGTCACAACAATATTATGAAAATACAATTATTATCTTGGATCCAAAAAGTCTTATTGGAAAATGCAAGAATGTTGGAGAAGGATGCATTTGACGAAATCCAGTGTTTTATAGAATGAAGGCTACCCATTTAAACAATGACGTTTTAAAATTTAAACAATGTTAGTGTAGGTCATTTTTTAACAATTTTCACATTTCCCTGCCTTCTTAATAACTCTTTGAGTGGAGCGCATTCCACCCTGGCTTCTCATGAGTTGCATGAACAAATATCTGCTACTTCCCTGGACTTTCAGAGCCAACTGCTGTTTGTAGATGTGGAACATAGTTGAGTGTAGTAATGAATCTCTATAGATCACTTATTTTCCAATGTTTCTTTTCTCTTCTTGCTTCTCATCAATTGATTCCAAACTTCTAGAAATGTTTTCTAATTAACTCATTTCATTTTTTTCTAAAGTTTTTCATTATCATCTATGATTGCACTATCATAATTTATAAAGCATATTCCCAAGGAAAGGTGTGTTTTTTTCTAAGAAACGATTTCTCCATAGAGTCATTGCTAGGCCCAACTGTATACATAATTTTAACTAATGTCCATTACCAACCTGCTTTTCAAAATGCCCGTGACATCTCTATGCAAATGAGTTATATAACAGCAAGTGATATAACAGAGGCTATAATACAATTGAATCTATTTCATCAATCCTCGTCAGAAGTTCTTACTGACAAGGGACATTTCACAATAAAATATAGAATTCCCAAAAGAGTGATTTGCTATTTGTGGACACATACGTAACTGTATAACTAGAGACAGAAATGTCTCTTAACATTATAAGTAATTTTAATTTTGGAAATAATTACCAATGTATAGACAGATAAATAGAGTTTAAGATAAATAGCTGTTGAAATTTTATTAAAAATATATAAGAAATCAATCCCTGTAAATAAGTTTATTTTTTAAATGATGTCAATTATTTACATAGCAATTTTCTCAGTACCATTATAACATCCTTGCTCCTTAGACTGTATTATATATCATGTGGTTAAACAAAGGAGTCACAATAGAGACAAAGAAAAGCAAGCACTTCGTTAGTTCCTCCCGCGTCCTGGGTCTTGGGTCTTAAATATGTGATAATGGCTGACCCAAACAGTAATTACAAGATGAGCTAAGCAGGTGGAAAAAGCTCTGGCCCTACTTGAGGCTGACGGTAATGTAAGGATTGTAGTGATGATATTCCCATAGAAAACAAGTATCAACAGATATGGAATCATGATAAACAACACAGCAACTATGTAGGCCATCATTTCATTCACCAAGTGTCCCACAAGCCAGCTTGAGTATTGGGTGGATGTCACAGAAGAAGTGGTTGATGAGTTAGAACTCATCTGTCCTTCTTTCCATTCATTGGGGCCAGGCCTTGAGTAAGGGGAGTGACACCTCTCAGGTACACAATTTACGAGCTGCACAACCCTGCAAGTGTGTGCCTCCTTAGATATTTTACCCGAGGTATCTCTTTCTTGACTTAAGATCAGTCCCAGCCCTGCCTTTCATTTCTCCATCCTGGTGCCTTTGAACCTTGTCCACCAAACATAGTATAAATATATGTCATGGATAAGGAATATCGTCCTACCAAGAAGGACTGGGTTAGAATTATGGCCCCACTGCCTGCTAGCTGTGTGACCTCATACAAGTTGCTTAATCTTTCTGTGCCATTATTCATTTAAGTATAAAATTGACTGACACATGCATAAACACTTAGGATTGTAAGATGAATTAATAATTTAATATTCAAAACAACTGGAGAATCCTGACATTTATAAAAGCATCTGTAATTGTTAGCTATTATTGTTGCCATTACTGCTATTACTATCTCCATCATAATCATAATCTTTATCATTACTTTTATCATCATCATCATGGTCTTCATCATGGACCATGTATAAAAGTCTTATATGAAACCTTAAAATGAAAAGAATATATACATATATACTTTCATGAATATTATTTAAGTAAATAAATGTAGTAAATCATGCTGATGATTGATGATGTAATGGGTTGATGAAGTGAAACATAGAGCAGGAGCTAACAATGGCTTATCCACAGGTGCACAGTTATAACTAAAACTACAGAACAGCATAAGTGTCAAAAAACTGCCAACAGAAGTTCCCAGAGACAATACGCTTAATAATCTCTTAATGTGAGTTGCTGATTCAGGACTCTGGATGGGAGGATGGGCATTAATGTTCTGTTGACAGATCCTCACGTTCCCTGATTATACCAGTTCAAAGGTGTGATCGTTTCAAACACATTAGAAAGGGTTACAGACATGGGAGTTTAGACACCCTAATGTAATGTAACTGTGTGGGTTTTGGATAATCCGGAAAATAACTTTTAACATTTTTCTCCACTTTTAAACTCATAGATGTTTTCTTTTAAAAATATGAATTGGCCTGGGAGTAGCTGTTTGAAGCACAGTGATGAAAGAGGTAAAATAACTTGAAGCAAATGACTTTGGGATCATAATTGCTAAGTAGAACATGCATATCTGGGCAAAGCAAACTGGTTGAGACAGGTAGGCATGTTTTGTTGTGTCATGTGTGTTTGCAGAAAGTTGTTAGGAAGAGAACTAAGTTCATGTAAGCTTTTCTTTTGGTCTTATGAATGGAGTAATTTCACATGGATGCATGCTAGGTTAAACAAATAGGCTCCCAATGTTTATTATTGCTCTGAAATCCCTAGATTTATTTTGCCAGGAGTCTGAGGTAGGGCATAACAATGTTCATTAATCCATTCACTCATTTCATTCCTCATTCAAACATTCATTATTCATCTGCAATTGGTCAGTCTCTGTACCATAGAATGAGAGAACACTAATAAATGCAAGTGTGATTTAGGAAATTATTTAGGCAAATAGTCCTATACAATTAGTATATTAAAGCCAAAATCTTAACAGATTGAATTCTGTTATTAGTTTTTATATGGAATATGTGATGCACCTTACTATTTTATTTATGAAGCAGGATTATTCTTCTTTAAGCGTAGAGCACTGAAGATAGATAAATTGGCCTAATATATATTCAGGCACAGTAAATTGTAGGTTAGTATTTAAAATACATCAAAATAATAATACATCAGTTAGAAGCAGTTAGCATCTTCAAAGGGAAATATAGAGATTTAAAATGATTCCCTGGTGACTAAAATAAATAAATAAATAAATAAATAAATAAATAAATAAATAAAATGTTTCTCTGATTACTTTCTGGCAAGCAGTTACAACAATTACAATTACATTCATCGAATTATTTTTTAAGTAATAATTTTCTTAGAGCTGCAATAACATCCTTGTTCCTAAGACTGTATATCATGGGATTAAACACGGGAGTCACTATGGTGTAGAAAAGAGAGAGCAGTTTGTCCATTCCTGCAGAATGATTGGACTTAGGCCTTAAGTAGGTGATGATACCAGGTCCAAAGAATAAAAGCACAACTAGCAGGTGGGAGGAACATGTGGAGAAGACTTTGGCCCGTCCTCTGGCTGTGGGCAGCCTCAGAATGGTGATAATGATTTTGATGTAAGAGGCAAGTATCAACACAAAAGGCACTGCAACAAATAACATAGCTACCACATAGACCGACACCTCATGAACAGAAGTGTCCCCACAGGCTAGCTTGAGAATGGGGGGTATGTCACAGAAGAAGTGGTTAATTTGATTGCAATCGCAGAAATGAAGAGAGAAAATCTGGCAGGTTTGTCCTATCTGGACTGGGATCCCACTGACCCAGCAGCCAACAGCCAGTTGGATACACATCTTGTGGTTCATGACGAGAGGATACTGCAGAGGGTTACAAATGGCGACATAACGATCATAAGCCATCACCACCAGAAGGAAACATTCAGTGGCTCCCAGCATAAGGACGAAGCACATTTGGGTGGCACAGTCCAGCATAGAAATGCTTCTGTCCTGAGTCCAAAGATCCACCAGAATCCTAGGGAGAGTGACGGACACGTAACAGATTTCCAAGAAGGAAAAATTTGCCAGGAAAAAATACATGGGTTTCTGTAGTGCAATGTCCAGCCTGGTTATTATTATTATGAGACTATTTCCAATTAAGATAATCATGTAAGTGATGGAGAACACCACAAATAGTAACCCTTGGAGCTGTGGAAGGTCAGAAAATCCCAGGAGAACGAATTGCATCACTGTGGAAACATTGTCTTCTGCTTTTCTCTCTTTATATTTCATCTGCAGGAATGATTTAATCAGAAGCACAAGTTATGCCACTTTCCTTTGATTTGTTTTCTTATTTATAAAATGAGAAAGTCGTGCCCTCTGATTTTTTCAATTGCCTATAAAAACAAAACCTGCAACTGACAGGTGCTCTCAAAAGTGTGCCGAAGTGTATTTTTCGTTATTATTACATGTATTTGTAAGAAAATAAATCCCCTTTTTCTTCTTGTTTCTGTTGTACGTTAATATATTGTTTTAATTTTGGTGATGAAATATGTGATTGTAATTTTAGCATATCTGGATAGCCAAAAATGCAAAATCTGCATTTATGTTTAATGATAGCAATGATCGCTAACATGTCTTACTTGTCACTTTTCATTTCCATTTTTGATATTATCAATTCAATATTATTTTCATAACAGAAATAATATATTATAAATATGCAAAATAGTGTTTAGGAATGAATACAGTTAATTTTTCGGGATGATGGTTATGGCTTTCTGGTGGTATCTCCAAAGTGTTATTTAGCTTTTATATTCAGCATATTAGGCTATTTTATTACAAAAATGAATGTAAAACTGACATTAAATATTATGGGATGTTATTAAGCCACTAATATTGTGTATTTAAATGTAATATCTATGAAATCATAATTTTTATTCGTATTTTGCAACAGGAAGAAAGGGAACTCTCTTTGTGTCCGGGAAGTTCAAGAGGTAAGAGGAAGGCTCATCTAGCATTTATCTTCAAAAAAGCAATTTTGACTAAAAAGTGCATCCAACACATACTTATTGTGTGAAATAGACATCAACCCCAACTCATCTCTGAGATTTTTCCTAAATTATTCACATGCTCACTCAGTGCTACCATTCTGTCTGACTTATTTAATGTGTTCTGTCTTTTTCTAGCTGGGATTTGTGAGTTCATGCATGTGAGTGTGTTGGCTGTGATTGCCCATCTTTATTATATACTTTCCTTATTGCTGTAACTAGATTATAAGCTTCTGATAGTCTGTACATCTTTCTATGCAATGCATAGTATATTTGTTCTGCAAAATATGATTTACTAACTTTTTTTGTTAACCCTTTATTACAAGTCACGCTCTTATAGAAGCACATGTGTTCTTAAGTGAAAAATTAACAAACTTCTTAAATAAATTACAATTGAGTCAAATTGGTTGCTTCTTTGGGATGCTCCCCAAGGTGTAAGCATGGGTTCCTACTCAAAATGCTGAACCTCCATTCCCTTTCTCTCCTGGTTTAAGTCAAGCATTTACCCCTCTCCTCTCTCCCTCTCTCTCTCACTATTACACTCTTTTCATTCACTGTTTGAATCAGTAGCACATTACTTCATTGTTTTCAGTATGTGCTAGATAACTTCCTTATTATGTGTTAACTAATTTGAAAGTCAATAGAGATCAGCTCTCCACAAAGAAGAGACACACTTACAACCATATTCTAGCGTATTAAGTGCAGACAATATTAAGATTTCAGCTACAAAAATGTAGACACAAGTGGGTCAGGAACAACCCTCCATGCAAAACTTCATCATCCTGAGGATTTTCTGTGACAGAGAAAGGGAAAGTTAAATAATAATTTATTTTACCATCTGCAATATTCCAAACTATCTATTAAAGTACTACAGGTATTTAAAACTTCCTCCATAATTACAGAATTCTCCTGATGAAAATTTGATCGTAGAGAATGTAAAATGCTATAACTGAGACTCTAAGATGATGAGAAACTAGTAGCTGATAGGTAACATGACCCAGGTGATTTCATGTGTAAAAGAAGACTACACAACCATTAAGTTTTTTCACTACACCACCCTACTCACCTTTAACCATGTTTTATTCACCTATTTAATTCAATGTAGAGTCTGATACTTTGGCAATGATTAAAATAATTTATTGAATGAAGCATGACATCTTTCTAGGTTAGTATGCATCATACACCCACATTTGATGAGCTAACCATTGCTCTCAGAAACTGCCATGGTCTGCATTCTCTTTATTGGATCTGCTCTTTATGTAACCTCTTCTTTCACTCTTCAATCCCACCATGTCTCTACATTATCCTCTACTGTTCAACTGGGGGAGTAAAGAGCAAACTGAAATTTAGGTGCCAAAAAAATAAGCCAGAAAAAGCAACAACAGAGTTCACAATCAAAAATAGTGTTCTGCATCTACTACATCTGTTTTTTAGTCTTAACTTTCTATTTGTAAAATACAGCAACAATTATACGAATATTCAACAAAATTCACAATGTAATACCATTTTAAAAATAAATAATGTAATTATTCAAATCCTATCCAAATCATAGTAATCTTCTAAACTCATTCTCACCAAAAAAAGCTTCCTCAAATCTTGCAATATAGAGGTTTTTTTTTTCTGACTTCTACAAACCTTTAGACATTTCTATTTATACAACTCAGAAAGAAAATCACTATACTTCAATTAAATGTAGCCACTCTTCTTTTTATTCAAATACTTTTTGTTTATTTCTCTGGTGTTACACTGAAATAATTATTTCTTTTCATGTAGAGATTGTGATATCAATTACACAAACTATCATTCCAATGTATATAATGCTTATATTCAGAACATGTTATTTCTAAGAAATAGAAATCAGAAAATCCAATTCAGAAGGCTTTTTCCTCTAGACGTCTCTAAAGATAAAAATGAAAACATGCCAATCTCTTTAATATTTTCATATTAATTTATCTTGGAAGTTAACTCTTAGCAAACAATGAATCCCTTTGCTACTAGTAGGATAGAAAACCATTTCAATAAAGTACATTCACTATATTGCTCCTCCTTAGTTATATATAATTTCATTTTTATGAGTTATGATCCCCAGATTCAATTCATGAAAAATACTTAAATATGTGCTTAGCACATGTAATCAATAAATGTTAGCACCTAAGATGATGATAAGCATGATTATTATGATGCTGGTAATGACAATGACAGTAATTGTGATATATTGGCCCATTATATTAAATGTAATTTGTATTTTCTCATTTGATGTAGTAATAAAGAGTCAGAAAAGTGCAAAGTCTACCTGAATCAGTGTTTTTAAAACTAACATCAGCAATAACAACAAAAATTCTTTTTTAAATTTTCTTTATATAGGTATTCTTTGTCGATGCTGAAATAAATACAGCTAAATGTAAAAATAAACTGGACAAAAATACTTCACACTTACCTGTTTGGACTGAGGTTGAATATAATGCTGACCTTCATTGATTGAATTAAAAGATAGAGAGAACATGAGAATAAAGGTGTTTTGATTCTTTTTTTTTTTAGATTAGATAATTTACTTTTTTTTGAAACAGAGGTTAACCACTGTCTAAAATATGCTCTATGGTCATAACGAATAGTGCTCTTTAAGTAGGAAACATTCTTTGCCCTTGGGATCAGCTTCTTTTCCAAGTCACTTCCTAATTGTATTAAACCATTCTGCCCGCCACTCAGGGAGTTTGGTACAACAGCCAAATACACATTTTGCCATACAACTCCTTTTTAAAATTCTCTACCTCTCTTTTTTGTGATTATTAAAAACTAGGATTAAAAACTAGGATCAAAAATCATCAGAAATGTATAATAAATGTGACATGATATGCACTAATATGTTTTAAAATGCAAATGTATAGTGTCTTAAATTAGAGAGAAGTTTATTTCTCTGTCATTAAAAATGCAGAAGAAATAAATCTAGGACTGTTGGAGTGATAATGTCATCTTCAACATGACTCACTCTTTCTTCTGCATATTCACATTAGCCAGGCAGCCCACATCATCTCCCAGACCACAGAAAGAGTTTGGAAGAATGCCACAATCCAAAAATACAATAAAATACACCAAAACTTAAAATTTGTATTCTAAACTAAATCATTAAGAAAGTGAAAGACAAGCCACAGACAGAAAACATTTATATATCATATATTTGGTAAAGGATTTGTATGCAGAGTATATAGAGAATCATTTCAACTCAGTAGTAAAAGACAACCCCATTTATGTATGCAATAGATTTGAATAGAGGTGACACTAAAAAAGATCACAAGCATACACACAAAAATAAACAAAATCACAACTCATTCTAGAAACCAAATTAAAACCACAATTTAATACACCTTCACACTCACCAGAATGACTATAATTAAACAAGAATTGGGAAGATGTAGTATGGAGAACATATATGAAAAAAATTTTTATTAATTGATTTTTATTTCTAATTTTAAAAATTTCATTCTTGAATATTTCCACTCTTCTTTGGCATCAATTTATCTGTCTATGAAATGTAATAATGCCTACTCTTGTTATTTATGTCACAGCAATATTATGAAAATACAATCATTATCTTGGATCCAAAAAGTCTTGCTGTAAAATGCAAGAATGTTGGAGAAGGATATATTTTATAAAGTCCAGTGTTTCATAGAATGAAGGCTACCCATTTAGACAATGACTTTTTGAAATTTAAACAATGTTAATGTATATCATTTTATAACAATTTTTACAGTTCCCTGCCTTCTTAACCCTTTGGGTGGAGTGCATTCTGCCCTGGCTTCTTGTGAGGTACATGAACAAATATCTGCTATTTCCCTGGACTTCCAAAGCTAACTGCTGTTTGTAGATGTGGAACATAGATGAGTGTAGTAATGAATCTCCATAAATCACTTATTTTCTTATGTTTCTTTTGTCTTACACTTCTCATCAGTTGATTTTCAAGCCTCTAGAAATGTTTTCTAATTAACCAATTTCACTTTTTCTACTGTTCTTCATTGTCATCTATCATTGCACTATCATTATTTATAAAGTACATTCTCCAAAATAGGTGTTTTTCTTCTCTGAGAAATGATTTCTCCATAGAGTCATTGCTAGGCCCAACTATATACATAATTTTAATTAATGTCCATTACCAACCTGGTTTTCAAAATGGCTGTGACAACTATATGCAAATGAATGATATGTTTCCCCGTATGTGATATAACGGAGACTATATTACAATTGAATCTATTTAATGAATCCTTGTCAAAAGGTCTTACTGACAAGGGACATTTCACAATAAAATATAGAATTCCCAAAAGAGTTATTTGAATTTGTAGACATGTATGTAACTATATAAATAGAGACAGAAATGTCTCTTAACATTATAATTTTAAATTTGGAAGTAACTACCAAAGTGTAGACATATAAGTTGAGTTTAAGATAAATAGCTGTTGAAATTTTATTAATAATATATAAGAAATCAATCTCTGTAAATAAACTCATTTTCAGATGATGTAAATTATTACACAGCAATTTTGTCAGTGCCATTATAACATCCTTGCTCCTTAGACTGTATTATATATCATGTAGTTAAACAATAGTGACAAAAAAAGAAAGCACTTTGTCAGTTCCTGCTTAGTTCCAGGTCTTGGGCCTTAAAAATGTGGTAATGACTGATCCAAACAACAATTACAAGATGAGCTAAGCAGGTGGAAAAAGCTCTGGCCCTACTTGAGGCTGACGGTAATGTAAGGATTGTAGTGATGATATTCCCATAGAAAACAAGTATCAACAGATATGGAATCATGATAAACAACACAGCAACTATGTAGGCCATCATTTCATTCACCAAGTGTCCCACAAGCCAGCTTGAGTATCGGGTGGATGTCACAGAAGAAGTGGTTGATGAGTTAGAACTCATCTGCCCTTTTTTCCATTCATTGGGGCCAGGCCTAAAGTAAGGGGAGTGACACCCCTCAGGTACACAATTTACAAGGCACTCACTGATTTTCAAGGCTGGCTCTGCACTGCACAACCCTGCAAGTGTGTGCCTCCTTAGATATTTTACCCCAGGTATCTCTTGACTTAAGATGAGTCCCAGCCCTGCCTTTCATTTCTCCATCCTGGTGCCTTTGAACCTTGTCCACCAAACATAGTATAAATATATGTCATGGATAAGGAATATAGTTCTACCAAGAAGGACTGGATTAGAATTATGGTCCCACTACCTGCTAGCTGTGTGACCTCATACAAGTTGCTTAATCTTTCTCTGCTATAGTTGATTTGAGTATAAAATTGATAAATGTATAAACACTTAGGATTGTAAGATGAATTAATACATTTAATATCCAAAACAACTGGAAAGTTCTGACATTTAGAAAAGCTTCGGTAATAGTTAGCTATTATTGTTGCCATTACTGCTATTACTATCTCCATCATAATCATAATCTTCATCATTACTTTTATCATCATCATCATAATCTTCATCATGGACCATGTATAAAAGTCTTATATGAAACCTTAAAATGAAAAGAATATATACATATATACTTTCATGAATATTATTTAAGTAAATAAATGTAGTAAATCATGCTGATGATTGATGATGTAATAGGTTGATAAAATGAAACATAGAGCAGGAGCTAACAATGGCTTATCCACAGGTGCACAGTTATAACTAAAACTACAGAACAGCATAAGTGTCAAAAAACTGCTAACAGAAGTTCCCAGAGACAATGCACTTAATAATCTCTTAATGTGATTTGCTGATTTGGGAATCTGGATTGGGAATATGGGCATTAATGTTCTGTTGACAGATCCTCACATTCCCTGATTATACCAGTTCAAAGGTGTGATCGTTTCAAACACATTAGAAAGGGTTACAGACATGGGAGCTTAGACACCCTAATGTAATGTAATTGAGTGGGCTGTGGGTAATCTGGGAAATAACTTTTAACATTTTTCTCCACTTCTAAACTCATATATATTTTCTTTTAAAAATATGAATTGACCTGGGACCAGCTGTTTAAAACACAGTGATGAAAGAGGTAAAATAATTTGAAGCAAATGACTTTTGGATCATAGTTGCTAAGTAGAGCATGGATATCTGGGCAAAGAAAACTGGTTGAAACAGGTAGGCATGTTCTGTTGTGTCATGTGTGTTTGCAGGAAATTAATAGGAAGAGAACTAAGTTCATGTAAGCTTTTCTTTTGGTCTTACGAATGGAGTAATTTCATATGGATGCATGCTGGGTTAAACACATAGGCTCCCAATGTTTATTATTGCTCTGAAATCCCTAGATTTATTTTGCCAGGAGTCTGCGGTTGGGCATAGCAATATTCATTTATCCATTCACTCATTTATTTACTGATTCAAACAATCAGTATTCATCTGCTATTGGCTAGTCTCTGTACCACAGAATGAGAGAACACTAACGAATACAACTGTTGTTTAGGAAATTAATTAGGCAAATAGTCTTCTTAGTATATTTGAGAAAAAATCTTAATAGATTGAATACTGTTTTTAGGTTTTAAAAGGAATATGTGATGCACATTATAATTTTATTCATGAGACAGGATTATTCTACTTTAGGCATGGAGCACTGAAGACAGATAAATTGGCCTAGTATATATCCAAGCACAGTAAATTGTAGGTTAGTATTTAAAATAAAAAAATATATCATAAGCTGGCAGCAGTAAACTTTTAGAAAGGGGATATAGAGATTCAAAATGTTTCTCTGATAACTGTGTGGAAGCAGTTACAACAATTACACTTATCACATTACTTTTTAAGTAATAATTTTCTCAGAGCTGTGATAACATCCTTGTTCCTAAGACTGTATATCATGGGATTAAACATGGGAGTCACTATGGTGTAGAAAAGAGAGAGCAGTTTGTCCATTCCTGCAGAATGATTGGACTTAGGCCTTAAGTAGGTGATGGTGGCAGATCCAAAGAATAAAAGCACAACTAGCAGGTGGGAGGAACATGTGGAGAAGACTTTGGCCCGTCCTCTGGCTGTGGGCAGCCTCAGAATGGTGATAATGATTTTGATGTAAGAGGCAAGTATCAACACAAAAGGCACTGCAACAAATAACATAGCTACCACATAGACTGACACCTCATGAACAGAAGTGTCCCCACAGGCTAGCTTGAGAATGGGGGGTATGTCACAGAAGAAGTGGTTAATTTGATTGCAATCGCAGAAATGAAGAGAGAAAATCTGGCAGGTTTGTCCTATCTGGACTGGGATCCCACTGACCCAGCAGCCAACAGCCAGTTGGATACACATCTTGTGGTTCATGACGAGAGGATACTGCAGAGGGTTACAAATGGCGACATAGCGATCATAGGCCATCACCACCAGAAGGAAACATTCAGTGGCTCCCAGCATGAGGAAGAAGCACATTTGGGTGGCACAGTCCAGCATAGAAATGCTTCTATCCTGAGTCCAAAGATCCACCAGAATCCTAGGGAGAGTGACGGACACGTAACAGATTTCCAAGAAGGAAAAATTTGCCAGGAAAAAATACATGGGTTTCTGTAGTGCAATGTCCAGCCTGGTTATTATTATTATGAGACTATTTCCAATTAAGATAATCATGTAAGTGATGGAGAACACCACAAATAGTAACCCTTGGAGCTGTGGAAGGTCAGAAAATCCCAGGAGAACGAATTGCATCACTGTGGAAACATTGTCTTCTGCTTTTCTCTCTTTATATTTCATCTGCAGGAATGATTTAATCAGAAGCACAAATTATGCCACTTTCCTTTGATTTGTTTTCTTATTTATAAAATGAGAAAGTCGTGCCCTCTCATTTTTCCAATTGCCTATAAAAAAAACCCTGCAACTGACAGGTGCTCGCAAAAGTGACCTAAGTGTATTTTTCATTATTATTAAATGTTTTTGTAAGAAAATGAATCCTCCTTTTCTTTTTGTTTCTGCTGTGGGTTATTATATTATTTTGATTCTGTTGATGAGATATGTGATTGTAATTTTAACATTCATCCAGTCAGCCAAAAATGCAAAATCTGAATTGATGTTTAATGATAACCATGATCCCTCACATGTCCTTCTCCTCATATTTCAGTTCTGTTTCTGAATATTATGAACCAATATTACTTTCATTACAGAAATAATATATTGTTTGTAATCTATAATAGTATTTATGATGGAAGACAGTTAATTTTTTAAAATGATAATTTTCCTGTGTTATTTCCAAAGTTTTGTCATCTTTGATATTCTGCATATTTAAGCTATTTTACTACCAAAAAAAAGTGGTAAGTTGACCAATAAATATTATGGGATGTTATTTAGTCATTAATATTGTGTATTTCAATGTAAGATCTATGAAATCAGCAGTCATAATTTTTATTTGTATTTTGCAACAGGAAGAAAGGGAACTCTCTTTCTGTCCGGGAAAGTTCAAGAGGTAAGAGGAAGGCTCATCTAGCATTTATCTTCAAAATAGCAATTTTGACTAAAAAGTATATCCAACACATATTTATTGTATGAAGCAGACATCAATGCAGCTCATCTCTGAGATTTTCCTGAATCACCCACATTCTCACCCATTGCTACCATTCTGCTGAACTCATTTAATTTATTCCATTTTTCTTGCATGTATGTGTGTGTTAATGCATGTGAGAATATTATATATGATTGCCTATCTTTATTATATACTTTTCTTATTGCTGTAACTAAATTATAAGCCTCCAATATGCCATACATCTTTCTGTGCAATTCATAGTATATTTGTTCTGCAAAATATGATTTACTAACTTTTTTTTGTTAACCCTTTATTACAAGTCACATTCTTATAGAAGTACATGTGGACTTACATAAAAAATTAACAAACTTCTTAAATAAATTACAATTGAGTCAAATTGGTTGCTTCTTTGGGATGGTCCCCTAGGTGTAAGCATGGGTTCCTACTCAAAATGCTGAACCTCCATTTCCTTTCTCTCCTGGTTTAGATCATGCATATACCCCCTCTCCTCTCTCCCTCTCTCTCTCTCACTACTACACTCTTTTCATTCACTGTTTGAATCAGTAGCACATTACTTCATTGTTTTCAGTATGTGCTAGATAACTTCCTTATTATATGTTAACTAATTTGAAAGTCAATAGAGATCAGCTCTCCACAAAGAAGAGACATACTTACAACTATATTCTAGCATGTTAAGTGCAGACAATATTAAGATTTCAGCTACAAAAATGTAGACACAAGTGGGTCAGGAGCAACCCTCCATGCAAAACTTCATCATCCTGAGGATTTTCTGTGACAGAGAAAAGGAAAGTTAAATAATAATTTATTTTACCATCTGCAATATTCCAAACAATCTATTAAAGTACTGCAGGTATTTAAAGCTTTCTCCATAATTGTACTATTTTGCCGATGAAAATTTGATAATATGGAATGTAAAATGCTATAACTGAGTCTCAAAGATGGTCAGAAACTAGTAGCTGATTGGTAACCTATCTAAGGTTATTTTATGTGTGCAAGAAGACTACACAACCGTTACTGTTTTTCACTATACCATCCTACACAACTTTAACCATGTTTTTTCACCTATTTAGTTCAATGTAGATTCTAATACTCTGCAATGATTATAATTGCATATTGAATGAATCACTACATTTTTTTAGCATGCATCCTGCACCCACATTTGATGAGCTAACCACTGCCCTGAGAAACCACCACCATTTTTATTCTCTTCATTGGATCTGTTCTTTGTGTAACCTCTTCTCTCATTCAACTCCCCCACCTCTCTACATTATTTTCTACTGTTCAAGTGGGGTAGGGGGTATATTTGAAGAACAAACTGAAACTTAGATACCAAAAGCAATTAGCAAGAAAAAGCAACAACAGAACTTGCAATCAAAAATGTAGTGTTCTGCATCTACTATGTCTTTTATTTGGCCTTAACTTTCTATTTGTAAAATACAGTGACGATATTATGAATATTCAATAGAATTCACAATGTAAAACTATTTGTATAACAAATAATGTAATTATTAAAATCCTATCCAAACCATACTAATCTTCAAAACACATTCTCACCTCAAAAAGCTTTTTCAAATCTTGCAATATAGAGGCTTTTTTTCTGACTTCTGGAAATTTTTAAATGCTTCTATTTATACAACTCAGAAAGAAAACCACTATACTCATATATGGCAACTAAATATAGCCACTCTTGGTTTTATTCTTATATTTTCTGTTTATTTCCCTGGTGTTCCACTGAGATAATTATTCATTTAATGTAGAGATTATAATATCGATTACACAAACTATGATTCCAATGTATATAATGCTTATATTCAGAAAACATTTATAAAATCAAATTGAAGATAGGAAATAGAAATTAGAAAATGCAATTCAGAAGACTTTTTCCTCCAGAAGTCCCTAAAGTTAAAAATGAAATACATGCCAAGCTCTTTAATATTTTCAGATTCATTTATACTGGAACTTTACTCTTAACAAACAATGAATCCCTTTGCTACTAGTAGGATAGAAAAACAATTGAATAAATTGCATTCACTGTCTTGCTCCTCCTTAGTTATACATAATTAAATTTTTATGAGATATGATCCCTATATTTAATTCAAGCAAAATACTTAAATACGTGCTTAGCACATGTACAATAAACATTATCACCTAAGATGACGATAACCATGATTATTACATGATGGTAATGACAATGACAGTAATTGTGATATATTAGCCCATTATATTAAATGTAATTTGTATTTTCCCATTTGATGTTATAATAATGAGTCAGAAAAGTACACAAAGTCTCCCTGAATTAGTGTTTTTAAAATTAAACAACGAAAACAACAACAAAGATTCTTTTAAAAAATTTCTGTAAGTATTCTTTGGCAATGCTGAAACAAATACAGCTAACAGTGAAAATAAGTTGGACAAAAATAATTCATGCCTACCTGTTTGGATTAAGATTAAATATAATGCTTACCTTCACTGATTGGATTAAAATATAGAACATGAGAAAAAAAAGCATTTTTGGTTCTTTTTATTTTTTTTAAGATTAGATACTTTTCTTTAAAACACAGATTAACAACCTTCTAAAATATTCTCTGTGCTCATAACAAATAGTGCTCTTTAAGTAGGAAACATTCTTTACCCTTGGGATCAGCCTCTTTCCCATGTCACAATTGAATTAAACGATTCTGCCTGCCACTCAGGGAGTTTGGTATATTAGCCAAACACACATTTTGCTGTGCAACTCCTTTTTTAAATTCTCTACCTCTCTTTTTTGTGATTATTAAAAACTATAGGACTGAAAGTCAAAAATTTATAATTACATGTAACTTACGATGTACACTAATATGTTTTAACGTGTAGTGTCTTAAATTAGAGAGAAGTTTATTTCTCTATCATTAAAAATGTAGAGGGCCGGCTGAGTGGCGCGGTGGTTAAACGCTGGCCTGGGAAGCCAGCGGCCCTGGTTCGGTCCCACATGTGAGGGCCAGTGACACTGCTCTCAAAAAAAAAAAATGTAGAATAAATAAATCTAGGACTGTTGTAGCAATAATGTCATCTTCAACATGACTCACTCTTTCTTCTGCATATTCCACATTAGCCAGACAGCCCACCCATCTCCCAGACCACAGAAAGGTGTCGGAGAGCATGCCACAATCCATAAAATAGAATAAAATACACCAAAACTTAAAATCTTTGTATTCTACACCAAACCTTTAAGAAAGTGAAAGACAAGTTACAAACAGAGTATATCATCTATTTTGTAATGGATGTGTATGCAGAGTATATAAAGAATCCTTCCAACTCAGTAGTAAAAGACAACCCCATTTAATGTATGCAAAAGATTTGAATAGATGTGACAACAAACAAGATCACAAGCATACACACAAAAATAATCAAAATCACAACTTATTATAGAAAACCAAATTAAAACCACAATGTAATATACCTTCACACTCACCAGAACGGCTATAATAAAAAAGACAGGCAAGAACAAGAGTTGGGAAGATGTAGTACAAAGAACATATATGAAAATGTACTTTTGTTAATTGAATTTTATTTCTAATTTTATAAACTGCATTCTTGAGTATCTCCACTCTTCTTTGCTTTTATAGAAAATTTCTCTGTCTGTAAAATGTAATAATGCTACTCTCATTATTTATGTTACAGCAATATTATGAAAATTCAATCAGTATCTTGGATCCAAAAAGTCTTGTAGGAAAATGCAAGAATGGTGGAAAAGGATGCATTTGAAAAACCTAATGTTTCCATTTAAATATTTAAACAATGACGTTTTAAAATTTATACAATGTCAATGTAAGTCTTTTTTTTAACAATTTTCACATTTCCCTGCCTTCTTAACCCTTTGGATGGAGTGCATTCTGCCCTGGCTTCTCATGAGTTGCATGAACAAATATCTGCTACTTCCCTGGACTTCCAGAGCCTACTGCTATTTGTAGACATGGAACATAGTTGAGTGTTATACTGAATCTCCAAAGAGCACTTATTTTCTTTTGTTTCTTTACTCTTCTTGCTTCTCATCAATTGATTTACAGATCTCTAGAAATGTTTCTAATTAACTCATTTTATTTTTTCCTACTGTTTTTCATTGTACTACCATCATTTATAAACTATGTTCCCAAGGAAAGGTGTTTTTTTTCCCCAAAAAATGATTTCTCTATTGAGTCATTGGTAGGCCTAACTGTATACATAATTTTAATTAATGTCCATTACCAACCTAGTTTTCAAAATGGCTGTGACAACACTATGCAAATGAATGCTATGTTTCCCAGTACATGATATAACAGACACTATATTACATTGAATCTGTCTCATCAATCCTCATCAAAAGTTCTCACTGACAAGGGACATTTCACTGTAAAATATAGAATTCCAAAAAGAATGATTTGCTATTTGTGGACACATATATGACTGTATAACTAGAGACAGAAATGTCTCTTAACATTATAAGTAATTTTAATTTTGGAAATAATTACCAATGTATAGACAGATTAATAGAGTTTAAGATAAATAGCTGTTGAAATTTTATTAAAATATATAATAAATCAATCCCTGTAAATAAGTTTATTTTTTAAATGATGTCAATTATTTACATAGCAATTTTCTCAGTGCCATTATAACATCCTTGCTCCTTAGGCTGTATTATATATCATGTGGTTAAACAAGGGAGTCACAATAGTGTCACACAAAAGAAGCACTTTGTTAGTTCCTGCTGAGCCCTGGGTCTTGTGTCTTAAATATGTGCTAATGGCTGATCCAAACAACAATTATAAGATGAGCTAAGCAGGTGGAAAAAGCTTTGGCCTTACTTGTGGGTGATGGTAATGTAAGGATTGTAGTGATGATTTTGCCATTTGAGACAGATATCAACAGAAATGGAATCATGATAAACAACGCAGCAACTATGTAGACCATCATTTCATTCACAAAAGTGTCCCCACAGGCCATCTTGAGTACTGGGGGGATGTCACAGAAGAAATGTTTGATGAGATAGAAACACAAATGGGCAGAAAGAAAATCTGGAATGTCCGTCCTATTCGGACTGGAATTCCACTGATCCAGGAGCCAGTCACCTGGGGACACAGGCCTTGTGGTTCATGATGAGAAGACAGTGCAGAGAGCTACAAATGGCCATATAGCAGTCACAGGTCTTATGACCAGAAGGAAACACTTGGTGGGCCCCAGCATAAGAATCCAGCATATTTGTGCAGCATGGCAACTAAAAAAATTATTCTTCTTTGGGCCCAAAGATACATGAGCATTCTGGGTTGTGTAACTGATACATAGCAGATTTCCAAGAAGGAAAAATTGCCAAGGAAAATATACATGGGGGTATAAAGAGCAGGATCCAGTTTTGTTCTTAGAAATATGGTGCCATTTCCCATCAAGATGATGACATAGATGATTAAGAACAACCCAAACAGAAACTTCTGGAGACAAGGCACATCAGCAAAGTCCAAGAGAACAAATTCCATCAATTTTGTTAGATTTTCTTTGGGTGGTTTTCTTGGTGTTTCCTCTGTGGAAAGAGGAAATGTACCATGTTGGCTCCATCTTACCTTCATTGATCTGTGCATGTTCTCTAAGTTGTATCAGGATATTGAGATTGGTTTTCATCATTACTGTTATTTTTTTCATTGAAGAAGGTTACTATTTATGTATTTCCCACTTCCTCAGATTAGATCCTATGGACTATCACTGTAGAAACCACCCTGAAATTTCTTTTAAGATCATTCTATGTGCTTTCTGAATACAGCCCAAGATAAACCAAACGATACCTGCTCAGCACAGACACTGGAAAAATCGGCTGTCATTGAAGACAGACCCACAATTCAGTCATATGATCTCACTTGTAATGAATCACATTCTGGACAATCCTGCTATACTTGTCTGTGAACTGTCTCTATCACACTTCAGTAGCTCTATATCAAAAATTGTCTTCCTCATACATTTTCAACTGGTTATTGAAAGCCTCCATTTCTCTTCCATCACTAGATTACCCTGAACATACATGTCCTTATTATACAGTTCATAGTATTAGGTAGTTTACAAAACAACAACAACAACAACAACAAAAACTCCAAAAACAAAAAGGAGACTATTTTATTGCATTTAGTAAAATAAAACAATTTTTAGTAGCACACTGGGTGGGTAATATAAGGCTTTATTCAGGAAAAGTTGCTTGGGAACACAGATACATATAGAAACAATAAAGAGGGTACACCTGGGGAAACGAGAATGACCTGGGATGTATGCATTACCTGTGTGGGCAGTGGGAGGAAACACAATGCTTGTGTTGCTTTAGCCTGTGAGCTGTGTGTATCTCCAAGACCTTTGTTGTTTCTCATAAAACACTTCAAAGAACCATTGCTAAGGTCACTTTTTTTTTTTTAAGATAAGGACATTGAGACTGACTAACAATGGAAATTTGATCCTGTGCTCATAGGGTTTATGGTTCCAAGTCAGGGCCTATATATTTTTTAATTGGACTTGAGTTTGAATCTTAACTCCATGATTTATTATTTGTGTGACGTTAAACAATCATTTAAATGTTTTAAGGTTTGCTTCCTTATTTGTGATAATTAAATGAGAGAATACTGGTAAAATTAACTATCAATTTTAATGTATTTATTCCTTATGGTCTATAATTATGACTATTATATTCTTCAATCTTCGATCCTACATAGCCTAGCAAAATTGTACTTAATAGAGTTATTGAGTTACTTGTTGGTGATTACTTTTTCCATTCATTGGGGCCAGGACTAGAGTAAGGGGAGTGTCACCCCTCAGGTACACAATTTACGAGGCACTCACTAATTTTCAAGGCTGGTTCTGCACTGCATAATTCTGCAAGTGTGTTCCTCCTCAGATATTGCATCCCAGTCATCTCTTGACTTAAGATCAGTCCTAGTCCTGCCTTTCATTTCTCCATCCTGGTGCATTTGAAACTTGTCCACCAAACATAGTATAAATATGTCATGGATAAGGAATATAGTCCTACCAAAAAGGACTGGATTAGAATTATGGCTGTACTACCTGCTAGTTGTGTGATCTCACGCAAGTTGCTTACTTTTCCTGTGCCATGGTTCATTTGAGTATAAAATTGGCTGACAAATATATTAACACTTAGGATTGTTAGGTGAATTAATTCATTTAATAGATCCAAAACAACTGGAAAGTCCTGTCATTTAAAAAAGTATCTATTGGGCCGGCCGAGCGGCGCATTGGTTAAGAGCTGGCTTGGGATGCCAGCGGCCCTGGTTCAGATGCCACATATGAGTGCCAGTGACACTGCCCTCTACAGATAAGATGGTCCCCAGAGACAGCATAGCTGCAGCCCCCTGCTGCAGTGGGCTGCCATAGTCTACAGTGAGTGTTCAGCAGCCAGCGTGAGTGGCTGGCAGCCAGTGTGAGCTGCCAAAAGCCGCTGTGAGTGGCCGTCCAGAGGCCGGCGACTGATCTGCCTCACCTGAGAAGAGTGCAATGATGATACCAACATGGGCCAGTGAAGCAACATCCTCCTCAACTAGACTGAAGAACAAAAGGACAGCAACTTGTCTGTTACCCTCCGCGGTTCCCCAACACTGTTCTCCTCCCCCAATTCCCCAATAAAATCTTTAAAAAATAATAATAATAAAAATAAAACAAATAAAAAAAAAGTATCTATAAATATTGGTTATTGCTGTGTGATTTAAAACTAAGTTTTGTTTTTCTAAATTTTACTCTGTGTTCTAAGTAGCATGAAAAAATAATCTCTAATTTACTTTTTCTTTGTATCACATGTTTAATGTGAGAAAAGAATGAGATCTTAAAGCAATTATTAGAGTGTTATAAAATTCCCAGGCTCTTAACATATGAATTATCTATGAATTCTCTGCCAGTATTTTTGTTAATATTAATATCTCTAATCTATGGACCTCATAACAAGAATATATATCACTATTCAGCCCATAGTTTTGCAATTTGGCTAATTCTTTTTTAATGCCTCTTGTTTCACTATCACTAAATGATCTTAGGGGTAAGGACTGTGACTATTTTTCTACGTGGGAACAATAGAGATCTTACAAAACACCTGAACACCTAAGTGGTGCTTAGCATTTGATTCTTTTAAAGTTATTATTATTAAAATTTATTGGGTGACAATGGTTAGTAAAATTACATAAGTTTCAAGTGTACAATTTTGTAATACAGCATCTATATATCACATTGTGTGTTCACCATGCAGAGTCAGTTCTCTTTCCATCACCATATATTTGATCCCTTTTACCCTCATCTACCATCCCCCAACCTTTACCCTCTGGTAACCACTAAACTATATTGTCTGTGTCTATGAGTTTTTGTTTCTTTATTTGTCTGTTTTGTTCCTTTGTTGCTTTCAGCTTTATATCCCACATATAAGTGAAATCATATGGTTCTCAACTTTTTCTGTGTGACTTATTTCGCTTAGCATAATAATCTCAGGAACCATCAATTTTGTTGCAAATGACACTATTTCATAGAAGACTGGATAGAGAAGATGTGGCATACACACATAATGGAATGATACTCTGCCATAAGAAAAGGTGAAATAGCATTTTATTCTGAAATTAAGTAAAGCAACAAATACTTTTTAAATGAAACCATTACTCTTAAAAGGGAGAAAAGGATAAATAGACAATGTAATAAAATTCTAATCTTTTTGTATCCCATTTACAAATGGTAACATTTTATATAAATAATTCAATTCTTGTACTTGAACTAAACTGTTTACCATGTAGATTGGTCAAATGTCTGACTGCCAAACTTCTGTTTATCTTTTAGACTGAGCTGGTGTGTCACATCCTATGAAAAGTGATGCATTATTCCTGTAGGCAAAATTAAATATTTCTGCAGTAATGCTCTCACATCCCTTCAATGTAATTTCTATTTTGAATCTGATGATATTACATTTTAAATTTTATTCCATAATTTGACTTTTTCTCCTTTCATAAACTCCTTGATTTCATGATATTTTGTTGACTGGATGCACACCCAGCTCCAAGAATGGAGCCATCTACATAGAACACTCTGGGACATTTTAGGGACTCAATAATAATTTACATTTGTATCACTGAATCTTTCAAAATCACTAATCATATATATTATGTTCTCTTCCATGTTTATTATAGCAGTGAGTAAAATGTCTAGAGGGTGGTATGAAATGAGAACACAGTATACTTTGATGTGGACAAGAGTGGACACAGGGAGACAAGTTAGAAGGTGACTGTAAGAATCTATGTGGGAGATGATAGAGGGAAGGGGTAGGACTGTAGTAGTGTATATATTGCAAGAAGTGGTCACAGGATTTACATAGAAGTTATGCCCAAATATTTTATTCTGTTTCAATTCTCATTTTTCTCATACATGAAATCAGCCACATTAGAAAATATCCCATATTATCATTATGCATCTTCTTTTTTTTTTTTTTTTAAAGATTTTATTGGGGAATTGGCGGAGGGGAACAGCGTTGGGGAATCGGGGAAGGGGAACAGACAAGTTGCTGTCTTTTTGTTCTTCAGTTTAGTTGCGGAGGATGTTGCTTCACTGTTGGTATCGTCATTGCGCTCTTCCCGGATGAGGCAGATCGGTCGCTGGCCTCTGGATGTCGCTCACTGCGGCTATTGGCAGCTCACGCTTGGCTGCCAGCCGCTCATGCTGGCTGCCGGCCACTCACTGTAGCCTATGGCAGCCCACTGCAGCAGGGGCTGCAGCCCACACCATCACCGGGGCTCGCAGTGTCACTGGCCCTCATGTGGGATCCAAACTGGGGCCGCTGGCATCCCAAAACCAGTGCTTAACCAATGCGCCACTTGGCCGGCCCTCATTATACATCTTCTTTATCCATATGTCTAGTCAGTTATCAAAATCATGCTAACTCTGTCTTCTATCAATTAATTCCACTCATTTTGATTTTCATGGGAACTTCCTTAATTTGTACCTTTGTAATCTTTTTAAATGGAAATACTTAAAAACAATATTCTGTATTTTCAGTACTATTTTGCTTCGATCATGCTTCTCTTTCTTAAGAAAAGGATAATGTTGTTCTAAGATGTAAATCAACTCATGGCATTTTTTTCCTTAATTTCCTTCATTGGCTCTCTTTGGTCCTCATGATGGTACAATGCACCATACTAATGACTGATATGTGTCTACCAATTCAGTCCTCCTTTACTTCATTTTTTAATTTCCATGGTAGCCAGGATGTGTTTCCAGTCTCTTCTGAAGCATGCATGAGCATGTGACTTAGTTCATGGCAATGAAATAGGAGAGAAACTATGTGTGCTGATTCCAAGAGGTGTCCTCCTAAGCAAGTATGTCATTTGTATCCTGGGAACAGCTTCGTGGACAAAATCTACTCTGAGTGATTCAGACTTTTATGTTAAAGCTCTCAATAGCATATCAGGATCTTTAAAATCCCATCTGTGTGTGTGTGTGTGTGTGTGTGTGTGTGTGTATGCACATTTATTTGGGGTTTTTTTTTCACATCAAATATATTATGTTCATCTGAATAGATTAATAGTAAATAGCTACTTCACATGAGTCTCATGAAGTTATCAGTCTTATCTTCAGTTGAAAAATGTAACATGTGTGCATTCTTAAAGGGAAAAATAAGAAATAGGAAAACAGTGTATTTTTCATTTTTGTTAACACTGGAAAAAATCACTGGCAATGGCTAACTTACAAATAAAAAACTTGTTTATTGTTGCTCTGCTTCTGACCTCTGTTGACACCATTCCATTCTATGAGCCCATGCTAATTGTCTCTGTTTGGTGCTATTATTGGAAGATAAAGCTATGTCACTACAATCAGCCACAGAAACATCTTTAACATTTTCTCTTTAAATTGCTGGTTGTTCTTTTTTACTAACTTTTGCCAAATCTAGCATATCAGATTATTCTGAACAGTCCTGTTATGTCACACATGAAATGAGCATGATGCTTTATGATATGTGAAATACAACATCAACCTTTATTTAACATTTTTTATGCTGCTTATTGTTTTCCCAGGTAAATAAACCTTATATTTCTTCTCCAAGTTTTCTATATCATCTCCAAGCCTGTACCATCTTTTCAGTTTTCTATTTCTCTTTCCAGTGTATTAATGAACTTGACACATCCTCAACACCAACTTAGCTAGTAAATTATATTTTATTAATTTGGTTTGTTTTACAAGACCTGGTGAATATGGTCATACAGTTTCATGGGGTTGAGGATTTGGAGCTCAATTTAGAAACTCAAAAGTTCAGGCTGTGCTATTTCTCATCTTGTTTGCCAGTGACTGTATTGTCCTTGTCACAGATCTTTTTAGCATGACCCTGTCCACTCCTTGTCTGGATTCAAATTGATTTCTGATGTTGCATTCTTGGATTTGTAAGTAGAGTAAGGAAAAAAGTACCAGTACCAGCAACAATTCATTTGTGTATTGCTACTTACTTTGAGAGCTGCAATTTGGTAAAATGTTTTTAAAGAAACTGTGTATGAATTAGCATCCAACTACATTGGTATTAATTATACCTTAAGCAACATAGAACACTACTATAGCCAAGAAGATCATACATATCTATTACAATTCCATTGACTCCATCCCCACACTATATTCCACATCCCATGATGATATACGTGTTAAATTATAGTTGACATATAATATTATTCAGCGGCAGCTTCAGATGTACAGTGCCATGGTCGGGTCACTACACCGTCCATGAAGAGGTCTCCCTGACAAGACATGAGTCCTTCTGATCTCCTAAAAAAAATATTTACAACCTTATTGATTGTATTCCCTAAACTGTCTCTTCTGTCTCTGCAGTAGTATTGTAGTTATCAGTTTTTGTTGCCTCGTCCCTTCCCCTTCTCCCTCATGCCCACCCCCATCCCATCTAGCCCTCATCAGTTTTTTCTTTGTGTCTCTAAGACTATTTCTCTTTACATTGCTTATTTATTCAGTTCTTTAGATTCCACATATAAGTGAGATCATGTGGTATTTGTCTTTCTCTGACTGACTTATTTCACTTAACATAATGTTCTCAATGATATGTCCATCCATATCATTGCAAATGGTATGATTTTTTTCTTCTTTATAGCTGCATAATACTCCATTGTGTAAATGTACCACAGTTTCTTAATCCAGTCATCTACCAATGGGCATTTCGATTGTTTCCAAGTCTTGGCTATTGTAAATAGTGCTGCAATGACCATAGGGGTGCATATATTTTTTTGAATTAGTGTCTTGGGTTTTCCACGATAAATGCTTAGGAGTGGAATTACTGGGTCAAAAAGTAGTTCCATTTCCAGTTTTTTGAGATACCTCCATACTGACTTCCATAGTGGCTTCACCAATCTGCAATCTCACCAATAATGCAGCAGGGTTCCCTTTTCTCCACAGCTCCACCAGCACTTGTTGTTTGTTGATTTATTGATGATAGCCATTCTGACTGGAGTGAGGTGGTATCTCATTGTGGTTTTTATTTGCATTTCCCTAATGATCCAGTGAGGTTGAATATTTTTTCTTATGCCTATTGGCCATCTGTATGTCCTCTTTAGAGAAATGTCTCTTCATTTCCTCTGCCCTTTTTTTAATTGAGTTGTTTGTTTTTTTGGTGTTGAATTGCATGAGCATTGTATAAATTTTAGATATTAACCCCTTATCAGATATATCATTCACAAATATATTCTCCCATTCAGTAGGCTTCCTTTTTGTTTTATTGATGGTGTCCCTTGTTGTGAAAAAACTTTTAAGTTTGATATAATCCCATATGTTCATTTTTTCTTTTACTTCCCTGGCCCGTGGGGATGTATCAGTTAAATATGGCTCAGGGTAATGACTGTAAATTTACTCCCTATATTTTCTTCTAGGAATTTTATGGTTTCAGGTCTTACATTTAAGTCTTTAATCTATTTTGAATTTGTTCTTGTATATGGCATAAGGAGGTATTCCAGTTTCATTTTTTTGCATGTGCCAGTCCAATTTTCCCAGCACCATTTATTAAATAGACTATCTTTACCCCAGTGTAAATTCTTGCTTCCATTGTCATAGATTAACTGTCCATATATACATGGATTTATTTCTGGGGTCTCTGTTCTGTTCCTCTGGTCTATGTGCCTGTTTTTATGCCAGTACCATACTATTTTGATTACTGTAGCCTTGTAGTTTGTTTTGATGTCTGGTAGCATGATACCCCCAACTTTGTTCTTATTTCTCAGGATTGCCAAGGCTATTCGGGGTCTTTTGTGGTTCCATATACATTTTAGGATTATATTTTCTATTTTTGTGAAAAATGCCCTTGGTAGATTGGAATTGCATTGAATCTATATATTGCTTTAGGCAGTATGGACATTTTAACTATATTAATTCTTTCTATCCTTGAGCATGGTAGCTGTTTCCATTTATTTGTATCTTCTTTTACTTCATTCTTCAGTGTCTTATAATTTTCTGAGTACAGATCTTTTACTTCATTTATTCCTAGGTATTTTATAGTTCTTGACGCAATTGTAAATGGGACAGTTTTCTTAATTTCTCCTTCTGTTAGTTTATTATTGGTATATGCAAATGCAACTGATTTCTGAACATTGATTTTGTATCCTGCTACCTTACTGAATTCATCTGTCAGTTTCAGTAGTTCTTGATGGAGTCTTTGGGGTTCTCTCTGTATAGTATCATGTCATCTGCATATAATGACAATTTTACTTCTTCCTTGCCAATTTGGATGCCTTTTATTTCTTTTTCTTGTCAAGGCCATTTGTTTTAATGTTTTCTAGAAAGCTATATATTTAAATAAATCTATACATTTTCAATAATGTTCCTTGTACATTCCTCTTCTACACATTACATATTCTCACATCAATTCAAATATTTTGTATTTTATTTTTTTCCCCCATACAACCAACCACTTGGATATTACGTCCTTGACACAATGTTTTTATCTCCATCACTAAAACATGCTGAGTAAGAGTTAACACAGTGCCTTTGATTTTATTTGACTAGTATGAAACTAAATGGGATTATTACTTCACTTAATCTCATAACTAGCCTTTACCTAATTATTGCTTACACTATGTATGCCTTCCGATTTTTAATAGACAAATGAAAATTACATTGCCTGTGTTACTTTACATTTAACAAACTAAATCCAAAATTGTCTTATACAGTAATATCAAAATGTACATATTATTTTTCTGCCTATATACAAGACTGCATATATTAATGATTCTTTTAATAAAAAAAATTAATGATAATATTTGGATTTCTGTGATTCTTGAATGTTGTCTCTTTCACTCCTTCCATCTTGGTGGCTTGCTTTCTCAACTTTGTGACTATCACAAATAGAGCTAGTCCCTATTTGGCCCCATCTAATCACTGATGAATATATTGACCAAAACACAGCCTAAAGGCATATATTTCAAGCTTCATTAATTTAAATCAATAAATTACTCAAAAAACGAATAAAGCAAAACATCGATGTGTGTATATTTGGGAAATGTAGTAACATTAAACACTCAAGTGAAATTAAAGACTGGGAATATTAGAAAAGCAGAAAGTAATGTAACACAGAAGCAAAAAGAATATTACATTCATAGGGTAGGGTTTAATAAATTTTGTCAGGTTCTAAAGAAGGAAGAATATGATAAAATCACACTCAATATAAATATTAGAAGCTTCTTAATGCTTTTACAATTTAAATATTTTTTTGAGTTAACATAAGTAAAAAATATATATTTGGAACATTTTCCACATAAATGTACTGAACAAAAAACAAGGAAATATGATAATTAAAAATATTTTCATTGTGTTGTACACCTGAAACTAATTTAAAAAAAGGCAAAAAAAAATATTTTCACATGGTTCAATATTTAAAAATAAATGTACTCCAGCATCTAAAAAAAAATATTTTTATAAATAATAATGAGCTTCAGAAAGAATCAAAATGTATACAAGATGCCTGTATTCAATTAATTAAGAAGTAAGCAACATTGTTAATCTAATAAGTCTTAAAATTGAAAACATTTGTAGACTTTCGAAATGAGATTAGTTACATGTAGGAGAGCTGAACTAGAGAAGAGAGAACATGGCTTAAAATATGATATATCCAAAAACCCAATTTTATCTCCCATTGTTTCTATTTCTGTTTTATTGGAAATTAAAGCATTAAAGAGA
Organism: Aselliscus stoliczkanus; assembly: GCA_033961575.1. Classification (NCBI taxonomy): domain Eukaryota; kingdom Metazoa; phylum Chordata; class Mammalia; order Chiroptera; family Hipposideridae; genus Aselliscus; species Aselliscus stoliczkanus. Next base: position 124,800,128 of record CM066736.1, read on the forward strand.
ATGAATACATTAGTTTTTACTCATGAAATATTCTGACCCCATATATAATTCCATTAAATACACCCGGCAGAGACAGCAGAAAGAATCCAGCCAACCAGCTGCCAGCTGATGCAAAGGAAAACAGATGAGCCACTCAGTGAAAGAGCCACTGTGTGTGAGAAGAGCCTGATCACTCTGCTGCAGGGCCTGCAGGGGCAGGTAACCTCTGTGGACCTGTGGGGTGAGAGCACAGCCCAGGGGTGCAGACAATGTCGATACTTCCATGAGCATCTGTCTGGCCAAGGTCACCTAAGAGGACCATTGAGGGCAGTATTGAATGGTCAAGCTGGTTGAACTCTTTGTGACAAACCATAAGGTCTTCTATGCCACTTCCCAGATGACCTGTACATCACAGCCTCTATCAGGTGCAACTTCAGTGACAAGGGCAAAGGAATGGTAATGAGGAATATTCCTTCAAAAGGTGTAACTGTGGCTATCTCCTTAGCAAGGTCTGGCCCCCACTCAGTTCCCTCAGGGCTCTGCTAAGCCAATTCCCTGTCTACCTCCATATTAATGAGGCTTAGCTTTAATAGTAAGAGTTATTGTAATCAGTTTTTATTGACAATTGATAGAATATTTCTAAATGCAGGAAATCTATGAGCCTATTGTAATGTGTGTGCAGGCAGATGTGTGTGAGTGTGTCAGTCTGGGAGAGAGAAAGTGAGAGGATCAGAAAGTTTTGAAGAGAAGGGAAGAGAATAGGAGAGCTGTTGTAATCAGTACATTCTCATCAGACAACAGTTTTCTTGAGCTAGTACACTTTTACACAAACTCACACTTATTCTTTAAAGAATATACATGTGTATAGAGTTAATAAGGGAAATGAGGGCTGGGGAGTTTACAGCTGCAAATAAAGCGAGGGTTTTGAAATTTAAGTATCTCCCCAGGAGACAATTTAATATATTAAAAATGGATATCTATATTAGCTTTAGCACATTTTGACATATGTGACATATAACAATCTCTTACAAATCATAAATGATTAAAACAATGCATAAGGAAAAAATAAATTGGTAATACAAGTATTTTCTATGGCTAGTTTCATGTGATAGTGTAACTTTTGTCTCTAAACATTCAATACCCTTCTTTCCCTAAGTAAAACTGTATTACACATAGGCCTCATTTTTTAGGATGCAGAGAAGATGCACAATATTAGATAAAATTTCATGGTCTTTCTTATACAAGTTTGGTAGTATACTTGAGTATTACAGAACATGATTACTTAGAAAATATTCTAATAAAAAACTGTAGGCTTGAACAAGCCTTTGAAAGTACATTAAATACTCTATTTCTTTCAGAAAATTAACAGAACAATCACAGAAATGAAGAAATCCTTTTCCTGGTAATTACATTCCATAAAGCGCTCTTTACTTCTTTATTCCTGAGGCTATAGACCAGAGGATTTAACATGGGGATCACCGTTGTGTAGAACACGGAAGCCACTTTGTCCTGACTCAGGGAGTAGCTGGAACTGGGTCTCAGGTAAGTATAGATGATGGTGGTATAGAACATAATGATAGCTGTCAGGTGAGAGGCACATGTTGAAAAGGCTTTGCGCCTCCCCTCCCCTGAATGCATACGAAAGATGGAGAAAAGAATGTAGGAGTAGGAGGTGAGGATGACTAGCAGAGCCCCCACCATATTCACACCAGCAAAAGTGGAAAAGATGCTTTCATTCAGGTGTGTGTCAGAACAGGAGAGCTTAAACAGTGGAGGGCTGTCACAGAAGAAGTGGTGGATGACATTGGAACGGCAGAATGGCAAACTGCTTATGTAACTTGTGTTAACCATGGAGTTTAACAAGCCTGCTGTAAAAGCCCCTGCTGCCATCTTAAGGCAGACTGTCCTGGACATAACTATGGGGTAAAGGAGAGGGTTGCATATAGCCACATAACGGTCATAGGCCATTAACCCGAATAGGATGCATTCAGTGGTGGCCAGGGCGATATAGAAGTACATTTGCAGAAAGCAGCCAGCAAAGGAGATGGTTTTCTTCTCTGACAAAAAATCCACCAGCATCTTTGGGGTGGTGGAGGAGGAATAACAAATGTCTACAAAGGACAGGTTAGCAAGGAAGAAATACATGGGTGTGTGAAGTCGGGAGTCAGCCCAGATTAAAATAATCATCCCAGCATTCCCCAAAACTGTAAGAGTGTAAACCACAAAAAAGAGCAAAAAGAGGATAATCTGTAGCTCCACCGTGTCTGCTAATCCCAACAGGATGAACTCAGTCACCAAAGTATAATTTGTTCTGGTCATTTATTACAAATACAGTTACGTGTGGAAAGTTCCCTCTCCAAAGTTTACAGGAAATAGTAAAAATATTAATGAGAATATTCACACATGGAAGAAAAAGAAACAAGGGTAATAAAGCATATTAAATAGAGTGACTGAAGAAAGAGGAATATTAGTGGAAAAATTGACAAGCATTTGAAGCTATTAAGCAATTGTCTGTTTTAAATCTGGTTGTAGGACTCTCAAATCCTTGGTCAAGTCCATATGCTCCTCTTAACTTTCTGCCAATGCAACAATATGCTGTTCCATTCCGCCTTTACCAGCCCAAATCCAAAATGCAAAGGATACCCATATTCTTCCTGAAGTCTCTCCCGTTCTCTGAATAGGAATGTGGGTTTAGGTCACATCCACTTTACCTCCTCAAGACCACTGTGTATATTCTTCAACTCCAAAATTCATTTATTGCTTTCTGAAAATTACTCTTGTGTACCCCAACTAGCAAAAGTAGTGACCATTTCAAGTAACCAATATTTTGACATCTGTCGTTCCTGAAGAAAGAATTTGTGATGTTTCCAAAGTGACCAAACTAGTTAGAAGGCATACTATCAAAAAAAATGCCCTGTTGTAGCAGACATGCTACCTGTCTACCTCAGGGAACAGAAGCCCCAAACCCTTACAGCTTTCTCCCCAGCACGTTACCTGTGTAGTCTATCATATTTTATCTTCAGTTCTCAGTTGAAGCTTAAAATGGTTTTAAAGAAAATATTCACTTTTCAATGAAATGCAATGGATATTTGAATTACCTATTTATAAAGCTTTGAGACTCTTCTGAATAAATGCATGTTGCAGCACTCATGTTTTCCTTAAAGAGAATTGAGTAACCATGGGGAATTGAGTAAATTATAGGGTTTAATTATGGAGTCAAAGCTCTAAAGGCAGAATCTCCCAGTCTCAAAGAAAATGTAACTACATGCAGATATATGGAATCAAACACTGCACCATAAAGTGGTTCCAGGTCTCTGTTACTTTAAAGTTATTTGAAAATTAAAAAAAAATTGATTCCCTGTTTACAGTGTCTCTCTTTTTATATTTTTAGCTTATTCCAAATGAGCATAGCCCACTACAAATTATTCTTCTTCTTCACGCGTGTGTGTGTGTGTGTGTGTGTGTGTGTGTGTGTGATTTAATTGACCATATATATTTGGATCAATTTCTTAACTCTTCATGCTGTTCTTTTTTTCCCCACTTTATTTATTTATTATTTATTTATTTATTAAGTCTTTTATTATGAAATAAACTTTCTTTTAAAATTAGTTTTAGGTGTACAACACAATGCAATAGTTACACTTTTTACCACTCAAATTGACAACCTCCCTCCCCCAGTTTGCCACCCCACTCCTCCCCGCTCATATCATACATATCTATTACAATTCCTTTGACTGCCTTCCACAGTATACTCCACATCCCATGACTATCTATATATTCAGTTACAGTTGGCATACAATATTATACAACATCAGCTTCAGATGTACAGTGCAGTGATCAAGCCTCTACTCCATCCATGAAGTGGTCTCCCTAACAAGACATGTGACCATCTGACAGCCCACAAAATATTTACAACATTATTATATTCCCCGATCTGTGTTTTATATCCCTGTGGCAATATTGTAGTTGTCTATTTATGCTGTCTAATCCCTTCCCCTTCTCCCTTCTCCCCACCTCCCTCCCAACTAGCAACCCTCAGTTTTTCCTCTATATCTATGAATCTGTTTACTTTGCTCATTCATTCAGTTTTTCAGATTCCACATATAAATGAAACCATATGGTACTTGTCTTTCTCCGACTAACTTATTTCACTTAACATAATGGTCTCTTCACATTATCAATTATGTTCCCAGAACTGCCCCCCATATCCCTGTGGCAACATTGTAGTCACCTACCTACGCTGTCCAAAACCTTCCCCCTCTCCCTCAGCCCCACTCCCTCCCAGACATCAACCATCTGTTTTTCCTTTATATCTGCTTGATATGATTTCAATCTTCTTAAATTTACTGAGACTTGTTTTGTGGCCTAACATGGTCTATCTTGGAAAATGTCCCATGTGCACGTGAGAAGAATGTATATTTTGTTTTTTCAGGGTGAAATGCTCTAAAACTATCAATGAAGTCCAGCTGGTCTAAAGTGTCATTTAAGGCCACTCTTTCTGTGTTGGTTTTCTGTCTAAAGGGTCTGTCCATTGGTGACAATGGGGTGTTTAACTCCCCTACTATGATAGTATTACTGTTGATCTCTGTCTTTATGTCTGTCAAAATCTGTTATATGTAATTAGGTAGTTCCTATGTTGGGTGCATAGATGTTTATTAGGGTTCTAGTGCCCTTCTTTGTCTTTTATTGTAGTCATTTTAAAGTCTATTTTGTCCAAAATACGTACTGCTACTCCAGCTTTTTATTTTCTCATTTCCATTTGCATGAAACATCTTATTCCATCTGTGAACAGCATATACATGGGTCCTGTTTTCTTATCCACTCAGCCACTCTCTGTCTTTTGATTGGAGTACTTAGCCCATTCACATTTAAAATGATTATTGACAGGTGCATATGTATTGCCATTCTGTTATTTGTATTCCTGGTCTTCCTGGGTTAGCTTGCTTACCGCTTTCTTTTGTTTAAAAAAGCCCTTTTAACTATTCTTGCAATGCTGGCTTGGTGGTAATGAATTCCTTAAGCTTATTCTTTTCGGAGAAGCTCTTTATTTCTCCTTCAATTTTAAGTGATAGCCGTGCAGGGTAGAGAAATCTTGGTTGTAGGACTTTATTTTGTGTCACTTTGAATATCTCCTGCTACTCCCTTCTGGCCTGAAGAGTTTCTGTAGACAAGTCAGCTGTTAGTCTAATAGGAGTTCCTTTGTATGTAACTTGATGTCTATCTCTTGCTGCTTTTATGATTCTGTCTCTGTCTTTAACCTTTGCCGTTTTAACTATGATGTGTCTTGGTGTGGACCTGTTTGGGTTCAGTTTGTTTGGAACCCTCTGCACTTCCTGGGCTTGTATGTTGATTTCCTTCACGAGGGTACGGGAGTTTTCAGTCATTATTTTTTCAAATACATTCTTGACCCCTTGCTTCTTCTCTTCTCTTTCTGGTATCCCTATGATTCAAAAGATTGTTGTACTTCACCTTGTCCCATAGGACTCTTAAACTATTTTCATTGTTTTTTATTCTTTGGTCTTTTTGTTTTTCCAACTGGGTGATTTCTGCTATTTTGTCTTCCAAATCTCTGATCTGCTCCTCTGCTTCATCTACTCTACTGGTGATTCCTTCGAGTGTGTTTTTCATTTCAGTTATTGTATTCTTTAGTTCTAACTGGTTGTTTTTATGATTTCTCTCTCCTTCCTTATGTCCTCACTAAGGTTGTTAAACATTCTTATCAATGTTCTAAACTGGGTCTCTGAAAGGTTGGATCCCTCTGTTTCATTTGGTTCCATTTCTAGAGGTTTCTTCTGATCTTTTACTTGTGACATGTTTCTTTGTTTCCCCATTCTGGCTGTCGCTCTGGGATTGCTTTGATGTATTAGATAGATCACCAGGAGAGCCCTGGCTGGATCACGCAGGCACACAGCTCACGGCCCAACCCTCCCAGGAAAACTCCCAGTCTCAGCCTGTCCCAATCAGCCGCTTTCAGATCAGGCCGAGCAGCCCGACAACCAACCACCAGCCTGGCAACTCTGCAAGCGCAGTGCGGAGAGCGGGAACCCGAGGCGGCCTGCGCACTCCTGCGTCTCAGTGAGCAGCCTGTTGGAGCCGGAGCACGCCCACCAGGTGTTTCCTGGGCAACGCAGCACAAGCCGTGCAGAGGGTGGGGATCCGAGGCGGCTGGCGCACTCCCAGGTCTCAGTGAGCAGCCTGTTTGAGCCGGAGGGCACCCGCCCAGCGTTTCCCTGGCAACGCAGTATAAGCCAAGCAGAGGGTGGGGATCCGAGGCCGCAGGCGCACACTTGCACGCACACACGCACTTCTGCGCCAATTCCACCAGACCAATGAGGTCTAGGACCTGATCTTCCATGGGAGGGCCCAAGCCCGACAAAATGGTGCCCTCCCTACACCACTCGCGTGCAAGCTCCGAACCACGGGAACAACAGTCCAAAAACCTCCAGCCTTTGCACCAAAGGTGCTCAGCTCAGTCCGTCCCCGCAGGCTCCTGGCTCACACAGCCACTCCCTCCACCAGGAACCAGGTAAGTGCTCAGCGGCGAGCAAGCCTGGGCGCCGGCCCCACTGATTCTCCAGCCGCTCTTAGCCTCACCGAGCTGAGCAAAGAGAGTCCTCACTAATTTACTGCCGGCTACATTAGAACTCCTCTTCCCGGCAAAGGAGCTCTGGGCTTGGTGTGCGGCCGGAGGGTCTCTCCCCCACCCGGAGAAGCCTCTCCACAGCTGGGACCTCCCTCACTGGGTTTGCCCTCTCTCGTCTCCGCCCGTCCTACCAGACCCAACGTGGCTTCCTCTTTAAGTTCTTTGTTTAGTGGTTCTGTTCCTCCAGTGTCTTGGGGACCTCCAGGGCTGAATGCTGTATAATTTGTTTGTAATTTTGGTGTGATCCTGGGAGGCAGTTAGCACAGCGTCTGTCTATTGCGCCACTTTACCAGAAGTCTTAAAGAAATTCTTTAGAAATCCTGGTTTGATTATTACAAACTGTTGAATTTTGTTATATCTGAAGGAAAAAGCAGCAATTTATTTGGCCCTGTTTCCAGAGCTAATTTTTGTACTCAAAGATTTATATATTGTATATGACTGACTTCACAGCAAAGGAAATAAAGGAAATACAATGTGTGAAACATAGTTCAGATGAAAATGACTGGTTATTAAAATTAAAAAAAGATATATGGGGGCCAGCCGAGTGGCACAGTGGTTAAGAGCTGGCTTGGGATGCCAGCGGCCTGGGTTCAGATCCCACATATGAGGGCCAGTGACACTGCCCTCTTAAAAAAAAAATATATATATAAATATATATATATATATATATATATATATGGAATCTATGAAATAAGAAGAAAATCATTGTCAAAGTAACAAATTCTTTTTTAAAAAAAACAAAGTCAATCAAGGCAAAGTTTACTAAATAAAACTAAACCAAAAAAGAAGAACCAAAAAGTATGTTAGTCAAAACCCATTTTTCCAGTATGTGAACAGATAGTGCAGTTTTCTCCTTCCTTCCTTCCTTCCTTCCTTCCTTCCTTCCTTCCTTCCTTCCTTCCTTCCTTTGTTTTCCTTCCTTCTTTCCTTCCTCCCTCTCTCCCTCCTTCCTCCCTTTCCTCTCTCCCTTCTTCTCTTCCTTCTTCCTTCCTTCCTTCCTTCCTTCCTTCCTTCCTTCCTTCCTTCCTTCCTTCTTTGAATATATGGTAAACACTTAGAGAGTACCTATGGGGTGGCAGGCAGTTTTTAGATACTTTCCTATTTATTTCTCACAACTACCTCTTGAGGAAGGTTTACAGATGAAACAGTCAGGATAGGAAACCGAGTTAGACACGAAATCACAGCATAATGTAGAAGAAAGTGATTAGTCATTCTTTTCAACTTCTGGCATTTCAGTAAAATGGACCTAAATCTCTTGTGTAGCATGGTTTGCAGTACTTGAATTCTTATTAAATAACTTACCACTTATATTGGTAGTGACAGAGATCGAAGCCCATGTTTTTTTCACTATTTAATATCAGGGAACTATTACTTCCAAAGCATGGATTGGAGCATGCCCTATTCATAAATGTTCAGTCAAAACAGGTTCAATCATCAGATTAATGTGAAACATGCTCTATATTATTTTTCTCTTATTGCCAATTCCCAAAGCATATTATGTTTTCCTATAAGTACTGCAGTAAGAAAGCTTTCCTTAGATATCATTTAACCAGGTGTTTCCCAAGTATATTAGATATTGGAACCGTACTTTTCATGTATTTTGGGTTACATGATAAAGCCTACATTAATTTAATGATATAACTTTTCCTGGATAAAGACCCAGATCCATAAGTGATCTAATAAGCCAAAAGCATATGCATTGTCCAGAAAATTGGACTGGAGTCTCTGACTGGAAGGATTAAAACATATTGGAGTTTTCTGATTGAGTCTTAATGGAAAAAATCTGATATGGACTAATTCAAGTTAGATAATAAATGCTATGGGAAATCAGAGGATGAAATGATACATATCTGTTGTGGTAGCAAACAATAAATTCTGAAACAAGTGAGTTTTACCAATTAAGTAATGTTTTTATGAGAGACAATGTTTGATGTTTTTCACACTCTATTCTAGATACCCTTGATTTTCATTTTTTATTTTTATAGGTAATGTATAAGTTTTATTAAATATTACTGTGTGTATTTTATATGCATATATACACATGAATATATAACACACATATAAATACATATATAAATATGTATATATTATTTATTTATTGTTTTATTGTTTAATGTAATTGTGTGTACTACTTGTCTAAGTTAAAAAGATATCAAAGAGGGCCGGCCAAGTGGCTCAATTGGTTAAGAGTTGGTTAAGAGTTGGCTTAGAGTGGGAGCTCAGAGCAACAAGGCCGCCAGTTCAATTCCCACATGGGCCAGTGATGCTGCACCCGAGCTGAGCTGCCACTGAGCTGCCAACAGGTGGCAGGATGGTTCAGCTGGTGTAACAACAAGATTGCCTGTTCGATGGTGGGCTACACCCACCCGCAACTAAGACTAAACTCAGCATCCTGAGCTGAGCTGAGCTGCTGCCTGGATGGCTCATTGGTTAGAGCGTGTGCTCTTAACAACAAGGTTGTTGGTTTGATTCCCACATGGGATGGTGGCTACGCCCACCTACAACTAAGATTGAATGCAGCACCTTGAGCTTAGAGGCCATGAGCTGCCTATGGGAAGCCAGATGGGGACTGGCGCCCTCCACAATGAAGACTGAAGAACAAGAACTTGGCTGGCACGCGTCCCCAATTCCCCAACACTGTTTCCCTTCCCCAATTCCCCAATAAAATCTTTAAAAACAAACAAAAAAAAGATATCATAGAGAATAATTTTACTAAATATGTCAAAAACTTAATCATTATATATTGAGATTTTTGCTCTTTGTTTAGAGATACTTTTCCTTAAAATATGAGGTCCTTGTCTTGTGTTCTGGAACCTGAATATACTGTTTCCCAAACTCCATCTCTCAAACTTCCTCCGCTAGAGAAACATTCTTATTAGGACTGTCCAAGGGGATATTCATTTCCCTAGGGGTTATTATGTGGTACATAGGACCAGTTTACATCTCTTTGTATGACTTTGATTCAGCTCAAGTTTTGTATCAGGATAACTTTTCATTCTTTCAATAATTGAATTTACTCTGGATTAATAGTAGTAATAGTAGTAGTAGTAGTAGTAGTAGTAGTACTAGTAATTAAAATCATGCAGTTTTCTAAATATCCTAGTAGATTGAACCCATATATTCAAGCTATATTCAAGCTATACATTTTGATTATTCTCTTTTCCCTCTGGTTCCCTACAGATCATTCACAGGGGCAGCCACATAAATGGCTGGCGGAAATGTCAGTGTGATAACTGAATTTGTCCTCCTGGGGCGGATGGACAACCTGGAACTGAATACAGAGGTTAACCACCTTCTAAAATATGCTCTGTGCTCATAACAAATAGTGCTCTTTAAGGACACATTCTTTACCCTTGGGATTAGCTTCTTTCCCTTGTCACTTCCTAATTGAATTAAACCATTCTGGGACTTTGGTACAACAGCCAAACACACATTTTGCCATAGGACTCCTTTTTGAAATTTTCTACCTCTCTTTTATGTGATAATTAAAAATTATAGGATTAAAATTCATCAGAAATGTATAATTACATGTGCCTTGATATACACTAATATGTTTTAAAATGCAAATGTGTAGTCTCTTAAATTAGAGAAGTTTATTTCTCTGTCATTAAAAATGCAGAAGAAACAAACCCAGGAGTATTGAAGTGATAATGTCATCTTCAACATGACTCACCCTTTCTTCTGCATATTCACATTTGCCAGACAGCCCTCATTATCTCCCAGACCACAGAAAGGGGTTGGAGAGCATGCCACAATCCATAAAATAGAATAAAATACATCAAAACTTAAAACTTTGTATTCTAAACTAAACCATTGAGAAAGTGAAAGACAAGTCACAGACAGAAAATATTTGTATATCATGTTTTTGGTAAAGGATTTGTATGCAGAGTATATAAAGAATCCTTCCAACTCAGTAGTAAAAGACAACCCCATTTAATGTATGCAAAAGATTTTAATAGATGTGACAACAAACAGGATCACTAGTATACACAAAAAATAATCCAAATCACAGCTTGTTATGGAATACCAAATTGAAACCACTATGTAATACAACTTCACACTAACTAGAATGACTATATATAATAAAAAAGACAGGCAAGAACAAAAATTGGGAAGATGTAGTACAGAGAACATATACAAAAATATATTTTTAGTAATTAATTTTTATTTCTAATTTATTATAAACTGCATCCATGGGTATCTCCACTCTTCTTCGGCATTAATTTCTCTGTCTATAAAATGTAATAATGCCTACTCTCATTAATTGTGTCACAGCAATATTATGAAAATACAATCATTATCTTGGATCCAAAAAGTCTTGTTGGAAAACGCAAGAATGTTGGAGAAGGATGAATTTGACGAAATCTAGTGTTTCATAGAATGAAGGCTACTCATTTAAGCAATGACGTTTTAAAATTTAAACAACGTTAATGTAAATCATTTTATAACAATTTTCACCTTTCCCTGCCTTCTTAACCCTTTGGGTGGAGTGCATTCTTCCCTGGCCTCTCATGATGTGCATGAACAAATATTGGCTATTTCCCTGAACTTCCAGAGCCTACTGCTGTTTGTAGACATGGAACATAATTGAGTGTTATACAAATCTTTACTGTTTTTGCTTCCCATCAATTGATTTCCAAACCTCTAGAAATATTTCATTTTTTTCTTCTGTTTTTATTGTACTATCATCATTTATAAATGTAGTTTGTAAAACTACATTTTATAAATGAAATGTAACAGCAAGGAGAGGTGTTTCTTTCTCTAAGAAATGATTTCTCTATAGAGTCATTGCTAGACCTAACTGTATACATAATTTTAATTAATGTCTATTACCAACATGGTTTTCAAAATGGCTGTGACAACTCTATGCAAGTGAATGATATGTTTCCCCGTATGTGATATAACAGAGACTATATTACAATTGAATCTGTTTCATCAATCCTTGTCAAAAGTTCTTACTGACAAGGAACATTTCACAATAGAATTTGGAATTCCCAAAGAGTGATCTGCTATTTGTGGACACATACATAGCTGTATAACTAGAGACTGAAATGTCTCTTAACGTTATAAGTAATTTTAAATTTGGAAATAATTACCAATGTATAGACAGATAAATTGAGTTTAAGATAAATAGCTGTTGAAATTTTATTGAAAATATATGAGATCAATTCCTATAAGTAAATTAACTTTTTAAATGATGTCAATTATTTCTATAGCAATTTTCTCAGTGCCATTATCACATCCTTGTCCCTTAGTATGTATTTCACGTGGTTAAAAAAGGAAGTCATAATAGTGTCGAAAAAAGAACACACTTTGTCAGTTCCTGCTGAGCCCTGGGTCTTGGGCCTTAGATATGTGATAATGGCTTATCCAAAGAACAATTATAAGATGACCTAAACATCTGGAAAAAGCTTTGGCTCTACTTGTGGGTGATGGTAATGTAAGGATTGTAGTGACAAATATCAACAGAAATGGAATCATGATAAACAACACAGCAACTATGTAGACCATCATTTCATTCACAAAAGTGTCCCCACAGGCCATCTTGAGTATTGGGGTGTGTTACAGAAGAAGTGGTTGATGAGGTAGAACCACAAAAGGGCAGAGAGAAAATCTGGAATGTCTGCCCTATTGGGAGTGGAATTCCACTAATCCAGGAGCCAGCCACCTGGGGATACAGGCCTTGTGGTTCATGATGAGAGGACAGTGCAGAGGGCTACAAATGGCTGTATAGCAGTCACAGGTCTCATGACGAGAAGGAAACACTTGGTGGGACCTAACATAAGAATCCGGCACGTTTGTGCCTCACAGGCAACTAAAGAAGTTATTCTTCTTTGGGCCTAAAGATATGTGAGCATTCTGGGTTGTGTAACCAATACATAGCAGATTTCCAAGAAGGAAAAATTGCCAAGGGAAAAAATACATGGGGGTATAAAGAGCAGGATCCAGTTTTGTTATTAGAAATATGATGCCACTTTCCATCAAGATAATGACATAGATGATTAAGAAAATCCAAAAAGAAACCTCTGAAGACAAGACACATCAGCAAAGTCCAAGAGAACAAATTCCAACAATTTTGTTAGATTTTTTGGGGGTGGTTTTTCTTGGTGTTTCCTCTGTGGAAAGAGGAAATGTACCATGTGGTCTCCACGTTACCTTCCTTAATCTGTGCGTGTTCTCTGAGTTGTATCAGGATATTGAAATTGGTTTTCATGATCACTGCAATGTTTCTAATTGAAGAAGGTTACTATTTATATATTTCCCACTTCCTCAGATTAGATCCTATGGATTATCACTGTAAAACGTCCTCTGAAATTTCCTTTAAGATCATTCTATGTGCTTTCTGAATACAGCTCAGGATAAACCAAATGATGCCTTAGTTGTTCATATAGGAGTGGGTTTATTTACGGGCTTTAAATTTTATTCCATGGATCTACATGTCTGTTTACATGCCAACACCATATTGTTTGATTACTAAGCTTTGTAATATATTTTGAAATCAAGAAGTGTGATGCCATTGTTCTTCTTAGCTATAGTGGTGTTCTGTGTTGCTTAAGGTGTAATTAAGCCCAATGTAGTTGGATGCTAATTCATGCACAGTTTCTTTATTATTATTATTATTATTATTATTAGTTACACATGTACAAAACAATGCAATAGTTATTCTTTTAACCCTTACAAAGTGACTCCCCCTCCTCCATCCACTGCCCCACCCCCAATATCATACATATTTATTACAATTCCATTGACTCCATCCCCACACTATACTCCATATCCCATGACTATGTATGTGTTAAATTATAGTTAACAGCTTCTTTAAAAACACTTTTCCAAATTGCAGCTCTCAAAGTAAGTAGCAATATGCAAATGAATTGTTGCTGGTACTGGTACTTTTTTCCTGACTCCACTTACAAATCAAAATGCAACATCAGAAATCAATTTGAATCCAGGCAAGAGTGGATAGAGTCAAGCTGAAAAGATCTATGACATGGACAATGCAGTCACTGGCAAAGAAGATGAGAATGGAATCACAGCATGAACTTTTGATAAAGAAAGTGAAATTGAAAGGACAAATCACAATATGTTTGTGAGTTGTATACTGGAAACAACTTCTTGGACAAAGTCTACTCTGAATGATTCAAACTTTGATGTTAAAGTTCTCAGTAGCATATCAGTGTTTTCAAAATCATGTGTGTGTGCGTGTGTGTGTGTGTGTGGGGTTCCCCACATCAAATATAGTATGTTCACCTGAACAGGTCAATAGTAAATAGCTACTTCACATGAGTCTCATATGAAGTTCTCAGTCTTATCTTCAGTTGAAAAATGTAACATGTGTGCATTCTTAAAGGGAAAAATAAGAAAAAAGAAAACAGTGTATTTTGCAATTTTTGTTAACACTGGAGAAAATCACTGGCAATGGCCCATTTATAAATAAAAACTTGTTTATTGTTGCTCTGCTTCTGACCTCTGTTGACACCATTCTATGAGCCCATGCTAATTGTCTCTGTTTGGTGCAATTATTGGAAGATAAAGCTATGTCATTACAATCAGCCATAAATACATCTTTAGCATTTTCTCTTTAAATTGTTGTTTGTTCTTTTTTACTAATTTTTACCAAATCTAGCACGTCAGATTATTCTGACACACAATCCTGTTACGTAACACATGAGATGAGCGTGATGTTTTATGATTTGTGAAATACAATGTCAACCTTTATTTAACATTTTTTAAGCTGCTTATTCTGTTTTCCAGCTAAATAAACCTTCTATTTCTTCTCCAAGTTTTCAATATCTTCTCCAAGTCTGTCCCTTCTTTTTCATTTTTCTGTTTCTCTTTCCAGTGTATTAATAAATTGGACACACCTTCAACACCAATTTAGCTAGTAAATTATATTTTATTAATTTGGTTTGCTTTACAACTCATGGTGAATATGATCATAAAGTTTCATGGGTTTGAGGATTTGGACCCCAATTCAGAAATTCAGAATGTTTGACATATGTCTTCATCAGGTTGATCTCCTGTTTGCAAAACCTCAAAATTCCTTGACCAATATTCATCACCTTTTTCTTTAGTAACATATCTGGAAGCATTAAGTTTTGTTAAGTGCCTGAAATATCCCAAGGACTCTTCTGACGCTGAGGGCTGGTACATGGACATATGCAAAGGTTTCACGGCAGCATTAAAATCACAACATTTGAAGAGAAACAAAGATATTATATTCCAATTTCTAAGTCCAAACAGTAAATTATAACTAAGATTAGCCACAAATGTCCATATTTCTACTTTCTAATGCTATTTCACATGATATTTGATGTGTATTCCACATAGTTTCAATAAAGCCATTTGTTTTCATGTTTCTATAAAGCTATATATTTCAATAAAGCTATACATTTTCAATAAAGATCCTTGTACATTCATCTTCTATATATTACATATTCTCACATCAATTCAAATACTTCAAATAGATTTTTTTCCTCATACACCCCACCACTTGACTATTAACCTCCTTAACATAATGTTTTTATCTCCATCCATTAAAACATGCTGAGTATGAGTTAACACACCACCTTCAATTTTATTTGACTAGTATGAAGCTAAATGGGATTATTACTTCACTTAATCTCAGCACTAGCCTTTACCTAATTATTGCTTACACTATGTATGCCTTCCGATTTTAATAGAGCCATGAGGCGTCCACTGGGTCCCACGGAGTGCAGCAAGAGCAGCTCCGCATAAAGACTCTGAGGCAGAAGCCCGAAACCAGACAAGCAGCGGAAAAAAGAATACTCGCGGGGGGAGACGCAGTGCGGTGGGCGGAGATGCAGGTCCCCGAGAGACAGAGCGGGGATCTGAGCCACAGGGCAGTTTCCTAAACCCTGGCAGTCCCTCTGGGAGAGCAACAGGAACTCCTCTGGAGCATCTGACGGAAAGACCTTAGCTCAAAACAGTGTTGGGACTGTGGTATTTTTTGTTTGTTTGTTTGTTTGTTTGTTTCTCCTCTTCTCTTGGACAGAAAGCAAAAAAAAGAAAAAAAAAACTACAGAAATAAAAACTCACCCCCACCCTCCCTCAGAAACCTTGGCCCCTGCCAAGCCAGAGTATTAAACTGACCCCTGAATGGAGCAGTAGGGGCAGACAGCAGAGGTATTCCTACCTGCAGGGGGTCGAGAATTTCTGCCCCAGAAGAGGCTGCAGAGTGAGACTACCTACCCCACCTGCACCTTTCCAGCAAGGCCTAGGAAGCAGAGCAGGTTCAGCTGCTGAGGCACTAACTAACAGACTCCTGGCAGCTGGCTTTTGGCAGCAAGGAACTCTCTCATTCTCCACAGCTGTCAATGGAAAGGGTGCTCAAAGACACTCATTGAGACTGCAGGGTGCACAGCCTGCCTTGGGACAGGCAAAAGCAGAAAGAGCAGTGACTTTGTAAAAACTACCACTCAAACATCAAAACCACACTCATGTACAGCAAACCTGCAGTGCCAGGATCACGCTAGGCATCAGATGGCTGTCTTTGTTCACACAAGACACAGAGGAATTTTTGTACAGCAGAGGACAAATTGAAGAGAGCTTGGTGGACTTTAGCCAAGACTGGCACTGGAGACACAAGAATCATCATACTCACAGGCCAACTATAGATAAAACCAGAGCATTTCAGGGTTTGACATACAAGAGTCACACCCAAAAGGAAGTCACTACAGGTGCAAAGGCCCAAAGGGTCCAAGCCTCATCAGAGGGGTCAACCCTCTCACAGCAGCTCATAAACTGTGGACACTGCTGATCCTCACAGCTAATCAGACTGGGAGTCAATCCCACCTACTGACAAGCCAAAAATAATCAAAGTTAAACTTCAACAGGTGAAGACACACAATGCAAGGAACACCTCAGATACACATGCACAAGAGAATAGGGAGACTGAGTAATTCAAGTATAAAGGACACACACCATATAAGTTTACCCAGAAAAGACTGAGAGACCTAGGGGATCTATCTGTTATATCGAAGCAAGCACAAAGAGTAAACCAGAATGGGGAGACAAACGAACACAACCCAAATAAAAGAACAGAAGAAACCTCCTGAATTAGAGGAACTAGAGGAAATAGAGGTAAACAACCTATCAGAGACAGAGTTCAGAACACTGATTATTAGAATGTTCAAGGAAATTAATGAAAATATAAAGAAGGATAAATTATGAAATCAACCAGCTAGAACTTAAGAATGTAATTACTGAATTAAATAACAAATTCAATGGAATTACTAGCAGATTGGACGAAGCAGAAAATCGAATCAGTGACTTAGAAGACAAGATAGCAGAGATCACCCAAGCCGAACAACAAAAAGAAAAAAGAATGAAAAACATTGAAAATAGTTTAAGAGAGCTGGAAGACAACATCAAACAAAACAACCTTGGATCATTGGAATGCCAGAAGGAGAAGAGAGGAAGCAAGGGATTGAGAACATATTTGAAGTAATAATGTCTGAAAACTTCCCTAACCTGGCAAAAGACATTGAAATACAAGCCAGGAAGTGCAGAGAATTCCAACCGGGATGATCCCAAACAGGCCCACACCAAGACACATTATAGTGAAAACAGCAAGGGTTAAGGACAAAGACAGAATCCTTGAAGCAGCAAGGGAAAGGCAGCAAGTTACTTACAAGGGCACCCCCATAAGATTATCAGCTGACTTTTCTACAGAAACTTTGGAGGCCAGAAGGGACAGGCAGGAGGTTTTCAAAGTGATGAAAAATGAAGGCCTACACCCAGATTGCTGCATCCAGAAAGGTTATTTAAAATAGAAGGAGAGATAAAGAGCTTCCCAGAAAAGAATAACTCAAGGAAATTCATTACCACCAAGCCAGCTTTGCAGGAAAGGTTAAAAGGGCTACTTTAAGAAGACAAAAACAACCTAAGGAAGACTAGAACACAAATAACAAAATGGCAATAACTACGCACCTTTCAATAATCACTTTAAATGTAAATGGATTAAATGCTCCAATCAAAAGACATAGGGTGGCTGAATGGATAAGAAAGCAAGACCCTGGCATATGCTGTATACAAGAGACTCATCTCAGATCAACAGACACATACAGGCTGAAAGTAAAGGGATGGAGTAAAATATTTCTTGCAAATGGAACTGAGAGGAAAGCTGGAGTAGCAATTCTTATATCAGATAAATGGACTTCAAATTGAAGAATATAATAAACGACAAACAAGGACACTTCATAATAACAAAGGGATTGATCCAACAAGACAACATAACCCTAGTAAACATCTACACACCTAACACAGGAGCTCCTAAATATATAAAACAGATATTGTCAAACATAAAGATGGAGAGCAACAGTAACACTATCATAGTAGGGGAGTTCAACACCCTGCTGTCACCAATGGACAGATCCGCCAGACAGAAAATCAATGCGGAAACAGTGACCTTAAATGATACATTAGACCAGCTGGATTTAACAGACTTTTTCAGAGCATTTCACCACAAAGCTACAGAATATACATTCTTCTCAAGTGCACATGGAACATTTTCTAAGATAGACCACATGTTAGGCCACAAAACAAATCTCAATAAATTTAAGAAGATTGAAATCATTTCAAATGTCTTCTCTGACCACAATGCTATGAAACTAGAAATCAATTATAAGAAGCACCCCGGAAAGCTGTCAAATAAATAGAGGCTAAATAACATGCTACTAAATAGCGAATGGGTCACAAATGAGATCAAGGAGGAAATAAAAAGATACCTTGAGACAAACGAAAATGAAAACATCACGACCCAAAATCTCTGGGATGATGCGAAAGCAGTCCTAAGAGGGAAGTTCATAGCAGTGCAGGCCTCCCTAAAGAAGGAAGAAAAATCTCAAATCAACAGGTTATCCTTACACCTCAGGGAACTGTAAAAGGAACAGCAAAAGAAGCCCAAGGGGAGTACAAGAAAGGCGATAATAAATAACAGAGCAGAAATAATGAAATAGAGAAAAGAAAAACAATACAAAAGATCAATGAAACCAAGAGCTGGGTTTTTGAGAAGATAAACAAAATTGACAAACCTCTAGCCAGGCTCATCACCAAAAAAAAAAGAGAGAAAACTCAAATTAGTAAAATCAGGAATGAAAGAGGAGAAATGACTACAGACATCACAGAAATACAAAAAATTATAAGAAATTACTGTGAGCAACTATATGCCAACAAATTTGACAATCTGGAAGAAATGGATAATTTTCTAGAAGCATACAACCTTCCAAAGCTAACTCAAGAAGAAACGAAAAATCTCAATAGCCTGTTTACTACCAAGGAAATTGAATCAACAATTGACAAGCTCCCAACAAACAAAAGCCCTGGACCAGACGGCTTCACAAGTGAATTTTATCAAACATTCAAAAAAGAACTATCAGCTATTCTTCTCAAACTATTCCAAAAAATCCAGGAGGGAAGGCTCCAAAACTCTTTTTATGAAAACACTATCACCCTGATTCCAAAATCAGATAAAGACAGCACAAAAAAGAAAAAACTACAGGCCAATATCCCTGATGAATATAGATGCAAAAATTCTCAATAAAATATTATCAAACAGAATTCAGCAATATATTAAGATCATACATCATGATCAAGTGGGTTTCATCCCTAGTACGCAAGGCTGGTTCAACATCTGTAAATCAATTAATGTGATACACCACATCAACAAAATGAAGAATAAAAATCACACGGTCATATCAATAGATGCAGAAAAAGCATTTGACAAAATCCAACAGCCATTTATGTTCAAAACCCTTAGCAAAGTGGGAATACAGGGATCATATCTCAACATTATAAAGGCCATATATGATAAACCTACAGCTAACATCATACTCAATGGGGAAAAGCTAAAACCATTCCCCTAAAGATCAGGAACAAGACAAGGCTGTCCACTTTTTCCTCTTTTATATATAGTTCTGGAAGTTCTAGCCACAATAATCAGAAAAGAAAAATAAATAAAGGCATCCAAATTGGCAAGGAAGAAGTAAAATTGTCATTATATGCAGATGACATGATACTATATAGAGAGAACCCCAAGGACTCCATCAAAAAACTATTGGAGCTGATAGACGAATTCAGTAAGGTACCAGATAACAAAATCAATGTTCAGAGATCAGTTGCATTTGCATATACCAATAATAAACTAACAGAAGGAGAAATTAAGAAAACTGTCCCATTTACAATTGCTTCAAGAACTATAAAATACCTAGAAATAAATTTAACCAAAGAAGTAAAAGATCTGTACTCAGAAAATTATAAGACACTGAAGGAAGAAATCAAAGAAGACACAAATAAATAGAAACACCTACCATGCTCATGAATAGGAAGAATTAATATAGTTAAAATGTCCATACTACCTAAAACAATATATAGATTCAATGCAATTCCTATCAAACTACCAAGGGCATTTTTCACAGAAATAGAATATATAATTCTAAAATTTATATAGACCCCATAAAAGACCCCAAATAGACTCAGCAATTCTGAGAAATAAGAACAAAATCGGGGATATAACGCTACCAGACATCAAAACCTACTACAAGGCTACAGTAATCAAAAGAGTGTGGTACTGGCATAAAAATAGGCACAGATACCAGTGGAACAGAACAGAGACCCCAGAAATAAATCTATGTATATACGGACAGTTAATCTATGACAATGGAAGCAAGAATTTACATTGGAGTAAAGATAGTCTATCTAATAAATGGTGCTGGGAAAATTGGACTGACACATGCAAAAATATGAAACTGGACAACCTCCTTACGCCATATAGAAGAACAAATTCAAAATGGATTAAAGACTTAATTGTAAGACGTGAAACCATAAAATTCCTAGAAGAAAATATAGGGAGTAAATTTGCAGACATTACCCTGAGCAATATTTTTACTGACACATCCCCACGGGCAAGGGAAGTACAAGAGAAAATGAGCGTATGGGACTATATCAAACTTAAAAGTTTTTTCACAACAAAGGAAACCATCAATAAAACAAAAAGGAAGCCTACTGAATGGGAGAATATATTTGTGAATGATATATCTAATAAGGGGTTAATATCCAAAATTTATAAAACACTCATGCAACTCAACACCAAAAAACAAACAACCCAATTAAAATATGGGCAGAGGAAATGTAGAGGCATTTCTCTAAAGAGGACATACAGATGGCCAACAGGCATATGAAAAAATGTTCAACCTCACTGGTCATTAGGGAAATGCAAATAAAAACCACAATGAGATACCACCTCACTCCAGTCAGAATGGCTATCATCAATAAATCAACAAACAACAAGTGCTGGCAGGGCTGTGGGGAAAAGCGGGACCCCGCTGCACTGTTGGTGGGATTGCAGATTGGTGCAGCCACTATGGAAGTCAGTATGGAGGTATCTCAAAAAACTGGAAATGGAACTACCATATGATCCAGCAATTCCACTCCTAGGTATTTATCCTGAAAAACCCAAGACACTAATTTGAAAAAAAATATGCACTCCTATGTTCATTGCAGCGCTATTTACAATATCCAAGACTTGGAAACAATCAAAATGCCCATCAGTGGACGACTGGATTAAGAAACTGTGGTACATTTACACAATGGAGCATTATGCAGTTATAAAGAAGAAAGAAATTGTACCATTTGCAATGATATGGGTGGACCTAGAGAACATTATGTTAAGTGAAATAAGTCAGTCAGAGAAAAACAAATACCATATGATCTCACTTATATGTGGAATCTAAAGAACTGAATAAATAAGCAAAATAAACAGAAATAGTCTTAGAGACACAAAGGAAAAACTGATGAGGGCTAGATGGGATGGGGGTGGGCATAAGGGAGAAGGGGAAGGGACGATGTAACAAACTGATAACTACAATACTACTGCAGAGACAGAAGAGACAGTTTAGGAAATATAATCAATAATGTAAATACTTTTTAGGGGACCAGATGAACTCATGTCTTGTTAGGGAGACCACTTCATCGACGGTGTAGTGGCCTGACCACTGAACTATACATCTGAAGCTGCCTCTGAATAATATATGTCAACTATAATTTAACACATATATAGTCATGGGATGTGGAATATGGTGTGGGGATGGAGTCAATGGAATTATAATAGATACGTATAATATTGGGAGTGGGGGGATAGGGGAGGGAGAAGGGTAATCACTTTGTAAGGGGTGAAAAAGATAACTATTGGATAGTTTTGTACATCTGTAACTATTAACAATAATAATAAAAATACTAATTTAAAAATAAAATAAAATAAAAGCATACTGAAAAAATAGAGCCATGAAAATTACATTGCCTGTGCTACTTTTCATTTAACAAACTAAATCCAAAATTGTTTTATATGTTAATATCAAAATGTACACATTTTTTTCTGCCTAACTGCAGAACTGCATCTATTAGTGATTCTTTTAATAAAAAAAAATTAATGATAATATTTGGATTTCTGTGATTCTTGAATGTTGACTCATTCACTCCTTCCATCTTGGTGGCTTGCTTTTTCAACTTTGTGACTATTACAAATAGAGCTATTCCCTATTTGGTCCCATCTAATCCACGATAAATATATTGACCAAAACACAGCCTAAAGGCATACATTTCAAGCTTCATTAATTTTAATCAATAAATTACTCAAAAAACAAGTAAGGCAAAACATTGATGTGTGTATATTTGGGAAATGTAGTAACATTAAATACTCCAGTGAAATTAAAGACTGGGATTATTAGAAAAGCAGAAAGTAATGTGGCACAGAAGCAAAAAGAATATTACATTCATAGGGTAAGGTTTAATAAATTTTGTCAGGTTCTGAAGAAGGAAGAGAATGATAAAATCACACTCAATATAAACATTAGAAGCCTCTTAGTGCTTTTACAATTTAAGTATTTTTTGAGTTAACAAAAGTAAAAAAATATATATTTGGAACATTTCCAACATAAATGTATTGAACAATAAGCAAGGAAATACGATAATTAAAAATGTTTTTATAAATAATAATGAACTTCAGAAAGAATCAAAATATATACAAGACACCTATAGTCAATTAATTAAGAAGTAAGCAATGTTATTAATGATAATAACTCTCAAAATTGAAAATTATTGTAGACTTTAGAAATGAGATTAGTTACATGTAGGAAAGCTGAACTAGAGAGCAGAGAACATGGCTTAAAATATGATATATCCAAAAACCCAATTTTATCCCACATTGTTTCTATGTCTGTTTTATTGGAAATTAAAGCATCAAAGAGAATGAATATATTAGTTTTTACTTATGAAATATTCTGACCCCATATATAATGCCATTAAATACACCCAGCAGAGAAAGCAGAAAGAATCCAGCCAACCAGCTGCCAGCTGATGCAAAGGAAAACAGATGAGCCACTCAGTGAAAGAGCCACTGTGTGTGAGAAGAGCCTGATCACTCTGCTGCAGGGCCTGCAGGGGCAGGTAACCTCTGTGGACCTGTGGGGTGAGAGCACGGCCCAGGGGTGCAGACAATGTCGATACTTCCATGAACATCTGTCTGGCCAAGGTCACCTACGAGGACCATTGAGGGCAGTATTGAATGGTCAAGCTGGTTGAACTCTTTGTGACAAACCATAAGGTCTTCTATGCCACTTCCCAGATGACCTGTACATCACAGCTTCTATCAGGTGCAACTTCAGTGACAAGGGCAAAGGAAGGGTCATGGGGAATATTCCTTCAAAAGGTGTAACTGTGGCTGTCTCCTTAGCAAGGTATGGCCCCCACTCAGTTCCCTCAGGGTTCTGCTAAGCCAATTCCCTGTCTACCTCCATATTAATGAGGCTTAGCTTTAATAGTAAGATTTTTATTGACAATTTTAATTTTTATTGACAATTGATAGAATATTTCTAAATGCAGGAAATCTATAAGCCTATTATGAAGAATATGTGTCAGATTTACTCACTGAACTCTTCATGCACTGAACTCTTTGCAGCATCTAAATGTGTGTGCAGACAGATGTGTGTGGGTGTGTCAGTCTGGGAGAGAGAAAGTGAGAGGATCAGAAAGTTTTGAAGAGAAGGGAAGAGAATAGGAGAGCTGTTGTAATCAGTACATTCTCATCAGACAACAGTTTTCTTGAGCTAGCACACTTTTGCACAAACTCACACTTATTCTTTAAAGAATATACATATGTATAGAGTTAATAAGGGAAATAAAGGCTGGGGAGTTTACAGCTGCAAATAAAGCTAGAGTTCTGAAATTTAAGTATCTCCCCAGAAGATAATTTAATATATTAAAAATGGATATCTATATTAACTTTAGCACATTTGACATATGTGACATATAACAATCTCTTACAAATCATAAATGATAAAAAAATGCATAAGGAAAAAATAAATTGGTAATACAATTTATCTATGATTAGTTTCATGTGATATTGTAACTTTTGTCTCTAAACATTCAATACCTTTCTTTCCCTGTGCAAAGCTGTATTACAGATAAGCCTTATTTTTTAGGACCCAGAGAGATGCAGAACATTAGTTATAATTTCATGGTTTTTCTTAGCCAAGTTTGATAGTATACTTGAGTATTACAGAACATGATTACTTAGAAAATATTCTAATAAAAAACTGTAGGCTTCAACAAGCCTTTGAAAGTACATTAAATACTCTATATAATTCAGAAAATTTAACAGAACAATCACAGAAATGAAGGAATCCTTTTCCTGGTAATTACATTCCATAAAGCGCTCTTTACTTCTTTATTCCTGAGGCTGTAGACCAGAGGATTTAACATGGGGATCACCGTTGTGTAAAACACGGAAGCCACTTTGTCCTGACTCAGGGAGTAGCTGGAACTGGGTCTCAGGTAAGTATAGATGGCCGTGGAATAGAACATAATGATAGCTGTCAGGTGAGCGGCACATGTTGAGAAGGCTTTGTGCCTCCCTTCCACTGAATGCATACGAAAGATGGAGAAAAGAATGTAGGAGTAGGAGGTGAGGATGACTAGCAGAGCCCCCACCATATTCACACCAGCAAAAGTGGAAAAGATGCTTTCATTCAGGTGTGTGTCAGAACAGGAGAGCTTAAATAGTGGAGGGCTGTCACAGAAGAAGTGGTGGATGACATTGGAACGGCAGAATGGCAAACTGCTTACATAACTTGTGTTAACCATGGAGTTTAACAAGCCTGCTGTAAAAGCCCCTGCTGCCATCTTAAGGCAGACTGTCCTGGACATGACCATGGGGTAAAGGAGAGGGTTGCATATAGCCACATAACGGTCATAGGCCATTAACCCGAAGAGGATGCATTCAGTGGTGGCCAGGGCGATATAGAAGTACATTTGCAGAAAGCAGCCAGCAAAGGAGATGGTTTTCTTCTCTGACAAAAAAGCCACCAGCATCTTTGGGGTGGTGGTGGAGGAATAACAAATGTCTACAAAGGACAGGTTAGCAAGGAAGAAATACATGGGTGTGTGAAGTCGGGAGTCAGCCCAGATTACAAAAATCATCCCAGCATTCCCCAAAACTGTAAGAGTGTAAACCACAAAAAAGAGCAAAAAGAGGATAATCTGTAGCTCCACCGTGTCTGCTAATCCCAACAGGATGAACTCAGTCACCAAAGTATAATTTGTTCTGGTCATTTATTACAAATACAGTTACGTGTGGAAAGTTCCCTCTCCAAATTTACAGGAGATAGTAAAAATATTCATGAGGATATTCACACATGGAAAAAAAAGATAATAAAGCATATTAAATAGAGTGACTGAAGAAAGAGGAATATTAGTGGAAAAATTGACAAGCATTTGAAGCTATTAAGCAATTGTCTGTTTTAAATCTGGTTGTTGGACTCTCAAATCCTTGGTCAAGTCCATATGCTCCTCTTAACTTTCTGCCAATGCAACAATATGCTGTTCCATTCCGCCTTTACCAGCCCAAATCCAAAATGCAAAGGATACAAATACTCTTGCTGAAGTCTCTGCCATTCTCTGAATAGGAATATGGGTGTAGCTCACATCCACTTTACTCCCTCAAGACCACTCTATATTTTTCAACTCCAAAATTCATTTATTGCCTTCTGAAAATTGCTCTTGTGTACCCTGACTAGCAAAAGTAGTGACCAATTCAAGTAACCAATATTTTGATATCTGTCATTCTTGAAGAATGAATTTGTGATGTTTCCAAAGTGAACCAAACTAGTTAGAAGGCATACTATCAAAAAAAAATGCCCCGTTGTAGCAGACATGCTACCTGTCTACCTCAGGGAACAGAAGCCCCAAACCCTTACAGCTTTCTCCCCAGCACGTTACCTGTGTAGTCTATCATTTTTTATCATCAGTTCTCAGTTGAAGCTTAAAATGGTTTTAAAGAAAATATTCACTTTTCAATGAAATGCAATGGATATTTGAATTACCTATTTATAAAGCTTTGAGACCCTTCTGAATAAATGCATGTTGCAGCACTCTTGTTTTCCTTAAAGAGAATTGAGTAACCCTGGGGACTAAATTATAGGGTTTAATTGTGGAGTCAAATTTCTAAAGGCAGAAAGAAAATGTAATTACATGCAGATATAAGGAATCAAACACTGCATCAAAAAATGGTTCCAGGTCTCTGTGTTACTTTAAAGTTTTTTGCAAATTAAAACAAATTAATTCCCTATTTACAGTGTCTCTCTTTTTGAATTTTTAGCTTATTCCAAATGAGCATAGCCCACTACAAATTCTTCTCCTTCTTCTTCGTGTGTGTGTGTGTGTGTGTGTGTGTGTGTGTGTGTGTGTGTGTGTGATTTAACTGACCATATATATTTGGATCAATTTCTCAACTCTTCATGCTGTTCTTGATTACTACCCGGATTACTAAAGATTCATAGCACATCATAAAATCAGATAGTGTCTGTCATACAACATTTTCCAAGATTTTGGCTCTTTTCAGTTCTTTACTTTTACTATTTAATTTCATCTTATACATTTCTACAAAAGGACAACTGGGGTTCATCAATATTACTTTCTATCTGTAGATCAATTTGGAGGCAAAAAATGCCTTTACCAGTCATGAGTCCTCCAGGTCATAAACACAGTACATCTCTCCATTTACAACGTTCTCTAATTTCTTTCATCATTATTTTGTTGCATACAATATTTTGTTGTATAGCATTCTTATACATATTTCATTACTTTTACCCTTAGACATTTCCTGCATTAATGCTATAACAAACGATAATTTTTACATTTAAAATTTTGAATTAAGATGTTAATTTTTACCCTTTCCAAACTTTATTCACTTTTTTTTTTTGAAAACACCTTGACGTTTTTTTGGTTTTTTTTTAGGGCAGTGTCACTGGCCCTCATATGTGGGACTGAACCGGGGCCGCTGGCTTCCCAGGCCAGCGCTTAACCTCTGCGCCACTCGGCCGGCCCCTTTATTCACTTTTTTTCTTACTGTTTTCCTTTTTGTGCCTTATCAGTACCATGCAGAGGAAGTGGTGAGGGTATACATATCCCTGCCTTGTTTCCTATTACATTAACTGTAGGTTTTGGTCTATAGCTTTTATCAACTTCAGGAAGTTCTATTCTGTTTTCAATTTGCTGAGGTATTTTGTTATAAATAAAGGTCGAATTATATCAAACATTTGTTCTCCATCCATTGAGATTATTTTATTTTTAGTTTTAAATGACAACATAGTGAATTTCATTGATTTATTTTTTAATATTAAATATTCATTAAAAATTATGTGGGGCAAGTCCTACTTGCTAGTGATTTTCCATTTCATTTAACTTCTCTATATAACTGCTGTAATTGCACAAGAAAGCTAGCATTCATTAAATGAATGGAAGAGGCTTCATAAACAATTATTGACAATCATCTGCTGAACAAAGGGCTGAGTATTTGCATACATTATTCCAACTCTCACAACAGTCTGATGAGGTAGGCAACTATTACTCACAATTTAAAAATTAATAAATAAGTAGCCTAATGTCTCACAGTTGTGAAATGGCAAGACACATTCAAATCCAGGGTGCCTGAGTCATATGATATATTTCCTTGTAGTCACTCAATAATTGAGAGACAAACAAAAATTAGGGTGCCTGGGGATTCTTCTCAATATTGAGCTTGTATTTCAAAATTCCCTCATATAACTAAATGCTTTGAAATATCTTTGAATGCCTGATAGAAATAATAGAATTTACAGGAGAAAACTTTTTTTCTTTTTTTTAAAATTTATTTATTTTTAATTAGTTTCAGGTGTACAACACAGTGCAATAGTTATACTTTTTACCCCTCAAAGTGACAACCCCCTCCCCAAATTCACCACCCCACTTCTCCCCCCCATATCATATATATCTATTACACTTCCTCTGACTCCTTTCCACAGTATAATCCACATCCTGTGACTATCTATATATATTCAGTTACAGTTGGTATGCAATATTATACAATCTCAGCTTCAGGTGTACAGAGCAGTGATCAAGCCTCTACCCCATCCATGAAATGGCCTCCCTAACAAGACATGTGACCATCTGACACCCCCACAAAATATTTACAACACTATTAGCTATATTCCCCAAACTGTCTTTCATATCCCTGTGGCAATATTGTAGTTGCCTATTTTTGCTGTCTAATTCCTTCCCCTTCTCCCTCATCCCCATCCCCCTCCCAACTAGCAAGAGGTTGTTTTTCCTCTATATCTATGAGACAGTTTCTGAAATCTTTTCTTTTTAATTGGCCAGTATAATCTAAGGATTTTTTTTGCCGTTATTTTTTAATCAAGGATTCCCCCTGAGAAGGAGATATGTTATAACTGGCCACATTGTAGTCAATTATGTTACTGTTCTTCATCTTTCTCATTTAAAATAAATCATTCAACCCCCATCACTGGAATGAAAGTAATTGCTTATCCAGAGTCCTCCTGGGGTTGGGAATTATCTTGGGGGTAATGTCCCACTTGTCACAGACTAAAAGATAAATACTCACCACTTATATGATGTTTTGTAAAACCTGAAGAGAAATGTTGTCAACATCTTGTACAAAATAAATTCCACAGTTCAAAATTCTAAATGGTGCTGAGGTAAGTGACTAGTTCCCTAAAGTTTCAACAAAATGTCTAGTGTGAGTCTAGCAAAGATAATGTCACCTGAGATATCATGTATTTTAACTGACTCTCTGTGGGCTGGACTAGTGGGTAGAGGATGGTGAGGGCATTATTCTAACTTTACCTCACCCATGACAGTTCCCCCAAATCACTGCCTGATTCATTGTGCTCCTGACTGCCATGAGGGGAAAGCTGACTATGCCTATTTTGGAATTTGGGAAATGCAATGGTCTAATTAATTTGGGTAAGCTTTAATTTGGGTAAGTTTTAATGAGCAGGTACATGTAGTCACACACAGCATGCTTGTTTTGTGTTTGTTCCTCATTTCTCCATAATTTGGCAAAATTATGCTCAGAGAGTGACATTGTTAATAATTTATTGAACACAGGTTCACTGCAGGAATTATGATTTATGATGAAAGTATATCACCAGCCAAAAGCATACAAGATAGCGTCTCTTAGTCCACAAAGAAATAACATACTCCAAATTAATGATAGATTAATTACACTATTGTTCCAGGCAAAAGAGAGATAAAAGAAATAAAGTCCAACTTTAGTTGAGATGTACCTTTGTACAAATTGTTTTTGAAAAAGTCAGCTTAGCCAAACAAGAGCTGATGTCCAGCTGCCGGCACTAATTGAAAGTCCCTTGTAGCTCAAGCATGATGTTAGTGTAATGAAGACACCAGTGTTGGCAGGCAAGATGGCCCCTTTCATGGGACCACGGCATAATTTTCCCATGGCCTCCCCAGAGTGAACAGTTTCACCTGTCGATTAAAGCATCTTCACTTAGGCCATAAACAAGTATAGCAGGTCCTCTAATAACACCATTTTGTTCAACGCCATTTTGTTATAAAATCAACGAGATGCTATAGGAAATTACCTCTTGTTTATATCAGTTAGTCTAGAGTAAAACTTGTTTTGTTATACCTCATTTCAATAAAGTTTTAGAACCTCTCTAGGATACATGAGGAGTAACTGTTGACCAAAGATTTGATTTCCAAAGAAGACTGACTTTGTCTCCATGCATCTAGAACACGGTGGGTCATGTTGTTGGGGGAGGGGAACTTTTGAGCTTACCAGGCATGGCAGAGGGAACAGATCACCATTATTTATTGTCTTATTACTCACTACAGTGTTTCTCACTTAAACCACTTCTAACATTACAAATCTTAAAGTATTTGCAGAATATTTCATCCCACTGTAATTTTTCATTTTTATTTTCACCCATTCTATTTATTTTCTTGATTATTTTTCCTTCTGGCTATGTAATGTATATTTTCCCATAGAGCCCCACCCCAGTTTCAAACTCTATTAGTAAGTGCAGAGATACAGTTGTCCTTCAAAACACTTAATATTTCTGAATCTCACACCAGACATTGTCAGACCTCATAGATAAGAAAGAGCCATAAGAAAGAAATAAATTAGGAGACATGTGCAAAAGATTAATTGCTGCCAAACAATGCATTTGCAAAGAACACACACAAACAAAACCACAATGGCTTTTCTTTCTAGCACAGATCATGGATCCATGATGCCAGAGATAGGAAGAATTTTGAGACAATGATCTGGATATTTCAAGCTATTGAATAAGCAATTAAAAAGAAACCCACAGGTCAATTTATTTCTTTTAACAAATTTTATTTAATAAGTACTGATATGAGTGCTTAATACATACCAGTTACATAAATACTTTACAAATATACCCATTTATTCCTCTAACCATCACAGAGTGGTTAAACAACTTTCTCAAGGTCACTCAAGCAATAAGTAGCAAAGCTAAGATTTGAACCCAGTCATCTCTTCCATAACTACTGTACTCTCAACCATTATGTTAAACTACCTACAAAATACACAGATATTCTTCTGTGGACTTCCCTAGTTTACCTGTGAGTGCTCTTTTCCTGGAATATTTTTCAATTCTTTTTTTACGTGAGAAAAGGTATTTTACAATTGAAAAAGTAGATCTTTGCCTCTAAGGATTTTGCCAATTCTCATTATTCTAACAGGTCTTGTCAACTGAGACACATGCATTCCCTTTCAGTGTGAAAGGAATTCATACCATTTCTTAATGTGCACAGCTTTTAAGGAGCTCCTGCGTCTTGAAACACCACCTCTGAAAAACATCCTCTGGTGTCAATGATAATTTCTTATTACCTCTTTTAAAGAAAGTCATCAAAATGAAAACAAACGAAGTAGATCACAGAAATGCCATAACTGTGGCTTTATTGTCATTCTATTTGCTTCCTTGGAAGAAGAATAAAGTTATTCTTGCTTTATTGATCATTCAAGTCAACTCACATACTACGTCCGACAATTAAGTTCACGAACATTTGGACCACTGTTGCTAACCTTTTTTCGATATCAGAGGGATTATTCATTATGAAACTGTACCAACTGGACAAACAGTTAACCAAGTTTATGATTTGGAAGTGCTGAAAAGACTGCGTGAAAAAGTGAGATGATCTGAACTTTTTGCCAATTCGCCCAAAGGACCTGAGCTTTTCGCCAACAATTCATGGCTCTTGCCTCACGACAATGCACCAGCTCACATGGTACTGTCTGTGAGGGAGTTTTTAGCCAGTAAACAAATAACTGTATTGGAACCCCCTCCCTACTCCCTGGATGTGGCCCCCAATGACTTCTTTCTTTACCTGAAGACAAAGGAAATATTGAAAGGTGGACATTTTGATGACATTCAGGACATCCAGGGTAATAAGATGACAGCTCTGATGGTCATTCCAGAAAACGAGTTCCAAAATTGCTTTGAAGGGTGGACTAGATGCTGGCATCTGTGAATAGCTTCCCAAGAAGAGGACTTCTAACGTGACCATAGTGATATTCAGCAACGAGGTATGTAGCACTTTTTGTAGAATGAGTTCAGGAACCTGATGGTCAGACCTCGTATTCTGACACCATCTATTTGGCGTGAGAAAAACAAGAAAACCAAGAAGATGTTGGAGAGTAATTATACCAGGCCAACTGAGTTCCTACTTGTTGGATTCACAGATTATCCACCTCTCACAATCACACTATTCTTGGTATTTCTCATAGTATACACACTAACTGTGGTGGGAAATATGGGTTTAATAATCTTAGTTAATATCAATTCAAGCCTGCAAACCCCCATGTATTATTTTCTCAGCAACTTGTCTTTTCTAGACATCAGCTATTCTACAGCAATCACTCCTAAAATGCTGGTGAACTTTTTAACATCCAGGAAAAGCATCTCTCTCTATGGCTGTGCACTACAAATGTTGTTCTTTGTGTGTTTTGCTGATGCTGAGTGCCTTGTCCTGGCAGCAATGGCGTATGACCGCTATGCAGCCATCTGTAACCCACTGCTCTATCCTACACTTATGTCTAGGAGAGTCTGTGTCTGCTTCATTGTGTTGGCATACTTCAGTGGAAGTGTGACTTCGATGGTACATGTATGCCTCACATTCAGGCTGCCATTTTGTGGCTCCAATATTGTCAACCATTTCTTCTGTGATATCCCACCTCTTCTGGCTTTATCATGTGCAGACACCCATATCAATGAGCTTCTGCTCTTTGCCTTGTGTGGCTTCATCCAGACCAGCACTTTCGCGGTCATATTTATCTCTTACTTTCGTATCCTCATCACTGTCTTGAGCATCAAGTCCTCAGGTGGCAGAAGCAAAACTTTCTCCACCTGTGCTTCCCATCTCATAGCAGTCACCTTATTCTACGGAACACTCCTGTTTATGTACTTACGCCCCACGACCAGCTATTCCCTAAACACTGATAAGGTAGTTGCACTCTTTTATACTGTTGTTTTCCCCATGTTTAACCCAATAATCTATAGCTTCAGAAACAACGATGTACAAAACGCCCTCAAAAAACTATTAGAAAGAAACTGGATTTCCAACGGAATAAGAATGTAAATCATGGAAAAATATTTAAGCCTGCCCTTTCAATCCCATTATCAATAATACTATGCCATGGACACCTTATATGTCAACTACTTTAAATTTATCACCATTTTCCAGAAATAAAGATAACTTTTCATTCTTACGACTTTAAAATGTTTTTGTCCTCTCTTACAGAAATGTTCTCTCCAAAATTCTTCTATTCTGTAAAACATTCCTAAATTAAAATAAATAATAATAATTGCTTTCCAATTAGTGTTCTTAAAACACATTGTATAGTGATTTATTATATTCTGTATCGTGTTGTATTGAAAGCATACATTGACTTGTCTGTCAACCCACCCATATAGGAAGCTCCGTGGTAGCAGGGAGTATGTTCTGGTTTATTTTCCAATACCTATATAACACCTGGTATATGGCACATCCTCATTACATGTGTGTTTAATGGATGAATAAATGGATGAATGGATGATGGATGGATAAGTGAGTAGCTCTCTGTGTTTGGGAAAACAAGTCTAGATTCTGTACTTACAGAAAATATATCATCAGGAAATTTGATACTACTTATAATGGCAGTGGTAGTTTCACTAGCTCTGAGAAAACCAGATATAAGGCACATAGCTATGGTGTCTTTAATATTAGGACAGAGTGAAGTAATAATACATTGTTTCTCTTTGGGCTCAGTTGATTACAATAAGAGATCCTCTGCTCTTCTATTCACAGTGGGCACATGTGAAAAGCAACCAAGTTTGTGAAGATCATCAAGATTATAAACTACATACATTACTATCTGCACACATGTTACTGACATTATCTTTGAGGTTCTATCTTCAAGACAAGGTGAACAATTGCTCCAACCATTTTATTCTATAAATTGACAAGGCAACTCATTTGAAAGTATAATCACTTCTCTCTAGGATCAATTTCAATGAATAAATTATCAGCCTTTTCTGTAGTGGCTTTTGATCCTTCAGTCTCCGTGTGGGAGGTTTAATCAACTCTTTCACACACACAATTGGCTTGGTGAAATTGTCTTTCTGTGGGCCCAATGTCTTAAGTCCCTTTTCCTGCGACCTTCCTCCACTGTTGAAGCTGTCGTGTTCTGACACATCCATGAATGAACTGTTGCTTTTAATTTTCTCTGGCGTTATTGCCATGATCACTTTCTTGACTGTGATCATCTCCTACACATTCATCGTTGCCGCTATCCTGATAATCAGCTCAGCAGCAGGTAGACACAAAGCTTTCTCCACGTGTGTTTCACATCTAACAGCTGTGACTCTGTTCTATGGCTCTATAAGCTTTAGTTACATTCAACCAAATTCCCAATATTTCTTAGAACAAGAAAAAGTGGTATCTGTGCTTTACACCCTGGTGATTCCTACGTTAAACGCATTGATTTATAGTCTAAGAAACAAAGAAGTAAAAGATGCTGTGAAAAGGGCTATAGAAAAAAAAGTATTCCTTCTTAATATTTATACCATATATTCCCTAACAAAGTGTACAAACAAGCACTTGCGATAATGATATCTAAATGAATTTATTAAAACTTTGATCCCAAAGGAATCCAAAGCTTGTTTAAGTGGAACCTTCAGTTTTACAGTGGAAGAAAAAGGCCTGGATAATTACATGTCATCGTATATATTGCTAGTTATTGTGTAAATTAACCTAAAAACCATATGAAGCTCTAGGTTACTTGACAATGTATTAAAATTTGACATTTTAATTCTTGTATGGGGTAGAATATAAATACATCCAAAGGGATATATAGACACAAAATCACACACAATTGAGAGATACAAACCTAAAATTCATCAATAATAACTTTTAACTCAGTCTCTCTGCTGAGGACAGAAAATATAAAATACTTTTCAAGCAAAAAGTGTTGGTACTGGAATGATAAAAAAAAAAAACCTGACAGATATATGTTCCTGAAATTAGCCTGGACTATTTATGGTCAGGTATTCTTGAAAAGAAATATAAACACGCAAAAATAGAAAGAAAACTTCGTTCTAGATTACCTGTCCACTCACAGTGGTTAGTGTAAACCATTTCCATAATCTTAGACCCAGTTTCCATCACTACCCATGAAACTGACCTAGATGGAATGCCATAGTTTTATTACCACCTCACATGGTAATTCACACTAATACTCAGAGAAAACTTAGCTGCGGGTGGCCAGCCTCCCATGAGTCCAGGGGTTCCCTCAGGTGTGGATGGCATCAGTGAGAGAAGAAAGAAGAGAGTGGAGACACCAGAGAGAGTTTCACAGGCGTGTCACACTTTATCGTTACAGCATTACCCTTTTATAGGTAGGGACTCTTGACCATTATCTCAATCACAAATTATGCTTCACATGACTTTGATGTTTTTTCTATCTCAGAACTTTTACAGTCTTTGACTCCTTGTAATCGTTTGTTCCAGGGTACGCTATGACCTATTCTATGTCAAGGATTCACTCATCGCCTAAAGAGTGGTTACCATGACTACCTTACAGGGCGCATACTTGAGCTATTGCCAAGAGACTAACAGTGGCTGAGTTTAGGGCAAAAACCATCTAAAGTCTATTTCTATGTGATTATGATACTTAGTAGCAAAAGGAGGTCTCAAACCTTTTTTATCCTACGAAGGACTATATATTATTACAATAGAGGGTAACATCTGTTTCTCAGTCAAAGCTTCAGTATCTGTTGCTACAGCAATGTAGAAGGCAAAGAATCCAAATAAGGCTGTTAATTAACATATCCCATGGTCAGTAAGTTGCCCCTTATCGGAACTCTCATGGCCTGGAGACCTTGGTCTCCAAGGAGACCTCTCACAGCTGTAACCATAAGCAAGTGAGCTCAAGGACTGACATTATTATCAGTTTCTCACAGACAGGCTGTCAGTTTCTCACAGACAGTCTGTTGGCCTACGTGACCAGAGGTCTGAGCCTCTGTTTCCAAGAAGCTTGAGTCCCTTCTTTCTCAGTCCTGGGGTCCCCATGGGGGCTATCGCCTGTCTTGGGTAGTCTCCTTCCCTTAGGAGATTGTGCCCATCATTGACTGCATAGCCATCTCTCATTGGGGTACCACAGGAACTTACCATAAATGCAGTGAAAGTACTGTCTACTATAGGATCTGATGTAGAGGAAAGGCACATGGGTTCATAGAGGCAGGAGATATTACATGACCAACCATAGGGCAACACCCTACACATCCAGCCCTGAGCATGGATCTTTACTTCAATGTGTCCTTGTCAGACACTGGGGTGCTGTCGGCTCCCAGCACTTACCCTGAAGAATTTGACTTCATGTTTAGAAAGGATGCCTCCATGGTAATTAGGGAGGCATCATTAATAGTCAGACTGATATCCCCCTTTCCTTTCAGGATCTTCCAACATATTCTTTAGATATTAAACAAAACAACGTCCTGAAGGCTTTCTAGATAGGGGAACCCTGTGAAGCCAGTAGTCTTCCCTTTGATTCACATTATACATGCAGCTGTCTAATGGAAAAATCAGGCTCAGAAATACTGATTGTTCCATACTGACTTCTTTTCCCTAAATTGCTATAAAATGTCATATCTGGAAAACAAGAACAGTATTCTACAGAATATCTTCATTTACAATTAAAGTTCAGTTTAATTTTTGGAGTTTGTTTTTTGTTTGTTTTTGTTTTTGTTTTTGATGGCAGTGTCACTGGCCCTCACATGTGGGACCCGAACCAGGGCCGCTGGCTTCCCAAGCCAATGCTTAACCAATGCACCACTAGGCTGGCCCAGAGTTTGTTTTTAAATACTGAAACAACTACAGGTAAATAGGCTAAGCAGCACCATGGAACAGCTGAATGCTCTATAAATATTAACTCATGTTTTTACATGGCAGGCCAGATTAATCTTCTTTTTGCTCAGTAACAGCCAAAATCATATAAGTGTATGGCTCCAAAATCTGTGAAGGTAGCAAATTGAAATGTTTATTATTATATTAGAACACTATGCAAAGTAATTCGTATAAAAGTTTATCTTTCAGGAAGAAACATTAATAACCACCAACACTGAGAACATCATAGAATGTTTCTATAGCCCTTCATGATTTTCCAAGATTATTTAATGTTATTTGAAATCGGGCCCCGTAAGGGTACATATATGTGACATTTATGTATGAGTCATTCATGTAAATGCATTTGTATGAAAGTTTTTATTTTCAGAATAAAATAACAATGATAAGTAAATCAAATTTTATGTAGTTCTTCACAATTTTCAAAAGTATTCAATATCTTATATCCTAGAGTATGAAACACAAGGAATGATATTCAGGCAAGAAAATTGAAACACAGAAAAACAAATTGAACTATTGATAATTTTTAATAAATTAGGTTAAAATATACGACCTATAAAAGAAAGACTTGGTCTCCCAGGAATCAGATAAAATAATACAATTTACTAAGCATGTATACGTGGTATATGGGAGAGAGGGTTAAATTTATGGAAAAATATATTGACCTTAAAGTCGTATATTCTCTCCCTTCATTCTTAGGCTCCTCAGATGTTCAGTTTTTGCTAGAATACCATCATGAGTCTAATTTTTCTCATGCTGGATATGTCCTAATTTTTTTCCTATTCTTCATGCAATATGATTTATTCTGTTTACTCATTATTATGTTTACTCCTTACTTGTCAATATTGAGAGGCTGCATGGAATAAATAGTAAAAGGAACACAAATTTTTATACCAGACAAACGTTGTATTGCAATTACTATTATACCACTTCCTAAAGTGCAAACTTGGAAAGTTTCTTTCATTTAATTATTCTGAGCCACCTATGATGTGAATCACATGAATCAGAGTATTTACTTAAATAAAATCACACAATGATTAGAGATAATAGTTGTGAAATGCTTGGAAAATACTATGTGTGTAATAAATAGAAACTATTCCAACTAGAATCCTTCTTAATGGTTGGTCACCAAAGAAAAAGAAATACTCCTGTTAACAGAACTAATTCTAACATTCCCTGTGTGTTAGTCTATTTTTACTATTGCTTCATTTAAAAATCACTGCAAATTTTTTCCACCTTGTTCTTGTGCAGTTGTGTGTGTTGGTTTTGTTGGATTTTCTTATCTTAGTGACTTATTTATTTGTATTTGCCCATCCCCCCTTAAAAATTTAGCCTACCATTTCACCCTGTATTTACCTCCTTTTTTATTTTTCATTCTATTTAACAAGTATCAGCCTAGCTAGTATTTCTAAAAAATTACTTTTATGCTGAGTAAAGATAGTGAAACAAATGTTGAGCATAATATTCATCTTAGTATCATAGTTGGCTAAATTACCCCTAATATTAAAAGGCAATCTAGTTTATAAAAGCACACACACACACACACATCCTGAATTCTTTATAGGAATTGCTTCCACTTTTTTTGTCTCCCATTGAAATATGTGTATATTTTCCATAATTACTTGCTGGGGCCTGAGCATGAGGAACCTTCCCCCAACTGCATACAGGTAATTGGCTCAGAGTCTAAACAAACCTTGGCTCAGAGTCTAAACAAACACATTCTGATCAGCAGAGCCCTATAAGGTTACCCCCTGCAGCCATAGTGCTTCCTCCTTTCGGTACTTCCATTTTCTTTTTCTTTTACCTCCCCCACTAGTCCCGTTGCTATTGGCAACTCCCGCCTTGCGTATTCCTCCTCCCCTTCTAGTCCCGTTGCTATTGGCAACTCCCGCCTTACATTCCTTCCCTCCCCTTCCAGTTCCTTGACTATATAAGCCTCCTGTTCTTCAATAAACGAGGCTTGATCAGAACCCTGTCTTGCCTCCATTTCTTCGCGCCTCCTATTTTCTCTCCTTTCAGAAGGCTGCCCCTCGGCCCCTGTTGAATGCCCCGCCGGTCGGGGCATTTCCTGGCATAACGTGGGGCCAGAGTGGACTGCATGCCCTCCGGAAGACTGTCTGCTTCAAGTCCGGCCGGACACACCGCTGAGTTGCCGCGTGGTATTGACCCGCGAGTCTGACTCGTTTCCTGATCTCCACGGACAAAGCCGGTCCGTGAGCCTGATCTGAGTGTAAGGTGAGCAGACTGACAGAAAATAGACGTTTCTGGGATGACAAATTGGTGTGATAGTCTCCTCGGTCGTATGTCTGTGTGAGTGCGTGGAGGTTCCAAGACTTCGGGTCGGAATCTGATTGGGCCCTAATCTGCGGTTCCGTTTCTGTCGTAAGGTTAAACGGCGACTGGGCTGTGGTGGCCGACTCCGGAACTCTCCGAGTCGCCCCCAATCCCACCAGTGCGGGGGCTTATACCGCAGAGCTTTTGCCAAGACAGATTTAGTCCCGCGAGGGGCACGGCCAGACGGGCATCTGAGTGTTTTTTCGAGTGTTTGAAGGGCCGAGGAGAAAACAATGGGCCAAACAACAAGTTCACACGAACTTTTCCTCTCGGGTTTAAAGTCATCCCTCAAGGTGCGGGGAATTAAGGCTAGAAAAAAGGATCTCCGCCAATTCTTCGGTCTTCTGACAAATATCTGTCCCTGGTTCCCCCAGGAGGGAACGATAGACGTGTGCTATTGGAAGCGTGTCGGTAATGCTCTCCAGGATTTTTATAAGTCATTCGGGCCCGAAAAGGTCCCCGTTTCTGCCTTTACTTATTGGAGTCTCATTAATGATATCCTTCAAGTACATTCCCACGACCCAGATGTTAAAGAGATACTCAAAACAGGGGAAAACCTATTAAAGAAATCCTCTCGTCCTCCGTCTGCCTGTGGGTCGGTTTGCATAGATATTCCTTCTCAAGAACATAAGCCCCCTACTGCCCCCAGTCCGGCTGAGTCATTAAACCAACCGTCAACAAGGCTTTATCCCTGTTTACAAAACCTTTCTTCGGGCTCAGACACAGTCCTCCCTCCCGAAGACCATGCCACCCTCGATGAGGAGGCTGCCCGCTACCATCAAGAGGACCCCCCCTTTAAGGTTGCCCCGCCTTTTCGGCCACCCCCGCTTGTCCCGCCCCTCAGCACGTTTTTATCTGTGGCAACAGCCTGGCTTTCACAGCTCTCCCCGCTAACTGGTCTGGTCTCTGTGCCCAGGCCCTCCTCCTACCTGACATTGACATTCTGCCTGGAGACCAGCCGGTCCCTGTACCGGCCCTTGATCTATTCCCAGGACGCTCAAAGCGAGCCCTCCAATTTATCCCCCTCATGGCAGGGCTGGGCATTACCACGGCCATGGCGGCCGGCGCCACTGGTACGGGAATAGCCATCCACACTTATCAAAAGCTCTCTCTCCAGCTTATTGAGGATGTTACCACCCTGTCTGGCACCATTAGTGATCTCCAGGACCAAATTGACTCACTAGCTGAGGTAGTTTTGCAAAACAGACGGGGACTTGACCTTTTAACTGCAGAACAGGGGGGAATCTGTTTGACCCTGCAGGAACGATGCTGCTTCTACGCTAACAAGTCCGGCATAGTCCGAGATAAGGTCAAGAAGCTCCAGGACGACCTGCTCCAACGCAAGAAACAACTCCTTGAAAACCCCTTCCTGACCGGGTTTCACGGTCTCTTGCCTTACCTCCTCCCTATTCTCAGCCCCCTTTTAGGACTGCTCCTAATTCTTTCCTTCGGGCCTTGGGCATGGAAAACGCTGACAAATTTTATCAAACAGCAGATTGATAACATTCTGGCCAAACCCATTCATGTTCATTACCATCGGTTGGCTATGGCAGACGCCGAGGAACAAGGACCTCCCAAGCCAGGCCCCGATATATTGATATCTAGATGGCATGTGGGCTGAAGACATGCCGGCCTCCGAGCCCTGGGCACCGAGTTGGCTGCAGCTATTGAGTACTGCAAGGGAGGGTCCTTACAGACCCAACTTCAGATCTCCCTGATTACATGCCTGATTTGCATAAAGGTTGGTACCCTTTCATATTCTCTGCCCTGCCTTTCCTCCCACAAAGGTACCAAGGGCATCAAGGTTTCGGCCCTGCCGGACCTGGGGAGGAATCAGGCCACTGTTTTCCCCACTCGGTTAAGGCCCACCCTCTAAAACACAGAGGGAGGAGATGCTGGGGCCTGAGCATGAGGAACCTTCCCCCAACTGCATACAGGTAATTGGCTCAGAGTCCTAAACAAACCTTGGCTCAGAGTCTAAACAAACACATTCTGATCAGCAGAGCCCTATAAGGTTACCCCCTGCAGCCATAGTGCTTCCTCCTTTCGGTACTTCCATTTTCTTTTTTCTTTTTACCTCCCCCACTAGTCCCGTTGCTATTGGCAACTCCCGCCTTTGCGTATTCCTCCTCCCCTTCTAGTCCCGTTGCTATTGGCAACTCCCGCCTTTACATTCCTTCCCTCCCCTTCCAGTTCCTTGACTATATAAGCCCCCTCCTGTTCTTCAATAAACGAGGCTTGATCAGAACCCTGTCTTGCCTCCATTTCTTCGCGCCTCCTATTTTCTCCTTTCAGAAGGCTGCCCCTCGGCCCCTGTTGAATGCCCCGCCGGTCGGGGCAATTACTACCAATGATAAGATATTTATAAAAGCACGTGGTCATCAACATGTGGAACTTCGCACTTATTTATTTATTTATTTATTTATTTATTTATTTATTTATTGAGGGCAGTGTTTCTGGCCCTCACATGCGGGACCCGAACCAGGCCCGCGGGCCTCCCAAGCCAGCGCTTAACCACCGCGCCACTCGGCCGGCCCTCGCACTCTTTAAAACTGAAAGAAACCCTATATTATGGATAATGTACATCTATAATTAAATTATGTAAAGCATAGTTATAAATACTGGTGGAGTTCATTTTTAACAGTTCAGTTTTTCCTTGTAGAACCTCGTGTAGGTGAGGCAAGAACGTGGACAATTTTCTCTAAAACTTCAAAATGACCAAATCCATGAGTTGCTACAGCTTGGGAAGTTACTGCTGGGGCCTTACTTTCCCCAGGACCCTGGTTAGCCAACTGTTTTAATGAGACCTAGTGATCACAGAATCACTGGGAATTTCATTCTCCAAAGGACCTGAGCCAAATATAAACACGAGGTAGGAGAGGATGAGAAAGAGCTAGACTTCCTGTCAACATCAGGTAGGTGCTGTTTTCATGTTCTAACAAAGAAATTACAAACGTCTTTTCCATTTGGTTTCAACAAAACAGCAAGTCTTAATACATGCTGTCAACAGAATGTAAGAAGAACTAATCTGCCTCAAATCCATTCCAATTATTGAGATAAATAGAATAGAATTAGACCATTCAAGTCAACTGGCTATCTTAAAATGGTTAGTGGGTTTAGTCCATTTTTCCTCAGGTTGCTATATTTAAAGCCTTATATAATTATGTACATATAATTATGTAAATTGCAAGGGGGAATTTATTTAAAGGAATTCTTTAGAAATCCTGGTTTGCTTATTACATACTGTTGAATTTTGTTAAATCTGAGGGAAAAAGCAGCAATTTATTTGGCCCTGTTTCCAGAGCTAATTTTTGTACTCAAAGATTTATATATTTTATATGACTGGCTTCACAGCAAATGAAATACAATGCGTGGAAGATAGTCCAGATGAAAATTACTGGTTATTAAAATTAAAGAAAATATATGGAGTCAATGAAATAAGAAGAGACTCATCATCAAAGTAACAAATTGGTTTGTTTAAAAGCAAAGTCAATTAAGGCAAAGCTAACTAAATAAAACTGAACCAAAAAAGCAAAGAACCAAGAACTATTTTAGTCAAAAGTCATTTTTGCAGTATGTGAACAGATAGCCCAGTCTCTATTTCTCTATTTCCTTTCTTCCTTTCCTCTCTTCCTTCCTTCCTCCTCTCTCTCTCTCTCTCTCTCTCTCTCTCTCTCTCTCTCTCTCTCTCTCGCTCTCTCTCTCTCCCTCCTTTGAATATACAACAAGAACTTAGACAGTACCTATGGGGTGGCAGGCAGTTTTTACATATTTTCCTATTTGTTTCTCACTACTACCTCTTGAAAAGGTTTATAGGTGATACTAAGTTAAGATAGGAAACAGACAGACACGAAATCACAGCATAACGTGGTGGAAAGTGTCTAGTCATTCTTTTCAACTTCTGGCATTTCAGTAAAATTGACATAAAGCTCTTGTGGAGCATGGTTTGCAGTACTTAAATTGTTATTAAATAACTTACCACTTACACTGGTAGTGACAATAGAGATCCAAGCCCGTTTCTTTCACTCTTTATTTAATATAAGGGAACTATTACTTCCAAAGTGTGGATTAGAGCATGCCCTATTCATAAATGTTCAATCAAAATGGATTCAATCATCAAATTAATGTGAAACGTGCTCTATATTATTTTTCTCTTATTGGAAATTCCCAAAGCATATTATGTTTTCCTATAAGTGCTGCAGTAAAAAAGCTTCCCTTAAATGTCATTTAACCAAGTGTTTCCCAAATATATTAGGTATTGGAACCTTACTTTTCATGTATTTTGGGTTACATGATAAAGTCTACATTAATTTAATGATATAACTTTTCCTGGATAAAGACCCACATCCATAAGTGATCTAATAAGCCAAAAGCATATGCATTGTCTTGAAAATTGGACTGGAGACTCTGACTGAAGGGACTAAAACATTTTGGAGTTTTCTGATTGAGTCTTAATGGAAAAAAAATTTGATATGGACTAATTCAAGTTAGATAATAAATGCCATGGGAAATCACAGGATGAAATGATACATATCTGTTGTGGAAGAAAAGAATAAATCCTGGAACAAGTGTGTTTTAACAAATAAAATGTATTTTTGAGAGAAAATGTTTGATTTCTTTCACTATTCTAGCTACCCCTGATTTTCATTTTTATGGGTAATCTATAAGCTTTATTAGATGTTATTGTGTGTATTTATATATACATATATACACATGTATATATAACACATACACACATATAAATATATACATAAATATATATGTATTATTTGTTTATTTATTGTTTTATTGTTTAATGTAATTGTGCATACTACTTGTCTGAGTTAAAAAGATGTCATAGAGAATAATTTTACTAGACATGTCAAAAATTTACTCATTATATATTGAGTTTTTGCTCTTTGTTTAGAGATAGTCTTCCTTAAAATATGAGGTTCTTGCCTTAGGTTCCGGAATCCTGAATATACTGTTTCCCAAGCTCCATCTCCCAACTCTCTGTTTAGATAAACATTCCTATTAGGACTGTCCAAGGAGATATTAATTTCCCCAGGGGTTAATATGTGGTGTATAGAACCAGTTTACATCCCCTGGTAAGACTTTGATTCAACTCAAGTTTTGTATCAGGATAACTTTTCATTCTTGCAATAATTGAATTCACTATGGATCATTATTATTATTAGTAATAGTAGTAATAGTAATTAAAATCATATAGTTTTCTAAAGATGCTAGTAGATTGAACTCATATAATCAAGCTATATTTAATCTACACA
The DNA here is from genome assembly GCA_033961575.1 of Aselliscus stoliczkanus. Classification (NCBI taxonomy): domain Eukaryota; kingdom Metazoa; phylum Chordata; class Mammalia; order Chiroptera; family Hipposideridae; genus Aselliscus; species Aselliscus stoliczkanus. The sequence goes on from CM066736.1 coordinate 124,844,126, forward strand.
GTTTGGTTATCTTCTTTTCCCTCTCGTTTCCTGCAGATCATTCACAGGGACAGCCACGTAAATGGCTGGCGGTAATGTCAGTGTGATAACTGAATTTGTCCTCCTGGGGTTGACGGACAACCCGGCAGTGAACACTGTTCTTTTTGTGTTGTTTCTCTTGATCTATCTCATTACTGTGATGGGCAATATTTGGGTTATCATAATAATTCTGGCTAGCGCTCAGCTCCATTCTCCCAAATACTTTTTCATTTGCCAGTTGGCTTTCTTGGATTTCTGCTATTCTTCAGTCTTTATTCCTAAAATGTTGATGAACATAGCCGGTCAGAAGGCCATCTCCTATCATGGTTGCCTCCTTCAGTATTCCTTTGTCAGCATGTTCCTGACCACCGAATGCTTCCTCCTGGCCGCAATGGCGTGTGATCGGTACGTTGCCATTTGCCACCCACTTCACTACAACAGTCTCATGACCCCGACTTTGTGCATCCACCTGGTGACTGCTTCCTACCTACTAGGTTGTGCTAACTCACTCACCCACCTGAGTGGCTTGCTCAGTCTGTCTTTCTGTGGGCCTAACGTCATTAACCATTATTTCTGTGATATCCCATTGCTCTTTCAACTTTCCTGTTCTGACACCCAGCACAATGAAGCTTTATTTACTATTCTCTCTGGAACGACATCAGTGACCACCTTTCTGATAGTGGTGAGTTCCTATCTGGGAATCCTTCTCAGTGTCCTGAAGATACACTCTACAAGGAGCAAGTGGAAAGCCCTCTCCACAGGTGCTTCTCATCTAACGGCAGTGACTCTCTTCTACGGAACAGTGATATTTACTTACCTGGGAACCAGCTCTGCCCACCAACAGGATAGAACTAAAATCCTGTCCGTGTTTTATACCCTTTTGCTGCCAATACTAAATCCTCTGATATACAGTGTAAAAAACACAAAGGGCAAAGAAGCAATGAAAAGAATTATTATGAGAAAAATATTCGCTCAGTGACCACGAATTTTCAAGCAGAAGCATTCAAGAAATATTAATAATACCAATGGGACTTGTTGGAAAGAAAAAAGGATGGTGTTTTTAAGGACTTGAGAACATCATAATAGGCCAAAATCAAGAAAACAGAAGCATATTAAATCAAATATAAAGTGTGAAATCTAAGGAAATGGGCATTCTAAAATATTATAAAATTACAGATAAATGGTATTATTTAGGGATACTATGGAAATCAGGAGGAACCCAGATGTCTTCAAACATTTTTTACTCAAGTTATAAATTTCTAAAGTGAATTTTCTCAATAGTTTTAGGCTGTAATATAAAAGGGCAACAAAAATTAACTTCTCAGATCTAGTAAGACCTTATTTATATACAAGGACAGTTTTTCCAACAATCACTTAAAGACAGTAAGCCAAGAAAAAAAATTTCTGAAATTTTCTTCATCTGCTTCTGAGCTTGGCAGTGACCTTGTTTCTGATAAACCTTTTTGCTCTTTTAAATTAAACCAGTAATGCTAAGAAAAATAAGTCAGACAGAAAAAGTCTAGAACCATATGACTTCACTCGTATGTGTGTTATAAAAGTGAAAACAACAAATGAGCAAGACAAACAAAAAAGCAAAAACTCAAGGACACAGATAATAGTTTAGTGGTTACCAGAGGGTAAGGAGGGTGTGATAGAATCAGGTAAAGAGGGTCAAATATTTGATTATGGAAGGAGAATTGACTCTGGGTGGTGAACACATGATGCAATATATAGATGATGTATAATAAGATTGTACACTTGAGACCTATGTAATTTTACTAACCATTGTCACCCCAATAAATTTAATTTATAAAATTAAACCAATAATTTAATCTAATTTTGTCACTTGAGTGAATGTGGTCTCTTTGTTTAAATATATAACCAGCCTGAAGATATGAGTTTGATTTTGTTTCTATTAAAAGCCTTTGTTAGCAGTGCAATGCTGATAATAATATGTATCTATATATCTATATCAATTTGTCTCTATCCTTATACAGTTTGTATGATAAGATTAAGGTATTAAGGTGTTGGATTTTAATTCACAGTGGTAAAAAACACTGAATTAATATCTATTACATATTTATATGTTCCAATTTATTTTAGTTCTTTGTAAGGGGAAAGTAACAGAATGATAAAAATGTATTATGTGGAGAAATATGGACTTGAAAGGGTCAGTGCACCCATTATATTTACCTCCTATTGAAAAACTGTCATGAAAAGAAGGGAAAGAAGGCATTAGATTCATTTTATAGGGTTTGAAGAAATACAATTGTAAGAATTTTGAAAATTTTGAACTAAATGCATTTGAAAATCAAAGAAATGTATCATTAACGATATCTGGACTACTTAGAAACTATATGAAAGCATATTCTGAGGCGATGTAATGAGGTTTTACAATATATAATATCCCAAGATTTAGGGAGATGAAAATATGAAGATGAAGATTACTTGGAAGATTCAAGCCAAAGATGGACAACAATTTGGTGAGACTTTGAAGGGAGCAGTTGGAGTATCAGATGGTTATATGTGCTGGCCTCCAAGTGTCATTCCTAAAATTAGGCATTCTTCTGATGACTTAAGTAAACTGTAGCTTATGAATTTTGAAGAGCTGATAATGGCGTCTTTTTGGCACCATATTCTTTCAGAATCATAGAAATATATATATATATATATATATATATATATATATATATATATATGTACATATATATATATATCAGATTATAACCTTATAATCTGTTTTTCTGATGAGAAAAGCAAGTATTGAAGTGGTGGGAGAAGCTCTATATTGTATATATTCTTTAGGCCTCATTACTCATTGGGTAATTAGTGGCATTTTCAATGTTAGCCCAGTTCTCTTTTTACTACACATGGTGTTGTATAAGTAATTTGTTTTGTAAGTTGACTAAGATAACTAAGAAAACCTGAGTGAGAGATACATTTATAATTTATTAGATATCTGATCATTTTTTATCTCACCCAAGAAAAATATTCTCTTTTTTCCTGCATGTGCTTCACATTTCTTGAATTCACCATATTAAACTAATTTCACCAGTGTCCCTGCACTCAGTTTCTATTTTCTTCTGGATAAAAGTGTTTTGATATACTTAGTCACACAAGACAAAGACATAGCCAGTGAGACTAGATTCATCTCTCTTAATTTACCCAAATATTTATTGGATAGGTTATTGTTGATTCTGTTCCCCAAATATCCCTAAAATAAGTTTCCTCTTCTTTCTTCATCATCACTGCTGCTGTCTCTGTTCAGGCCCCAGGTTTTCTAATCTGAACTGTTGATATAGCCTTCTAACTTCTTCAATTCCAGCCTGCGTAGTTCCCTTTAATGCATCACTATTTTTATGGTCATAACACTTTCCTTAATGCCACATGTTTTCTCTCCTTTTAATAAGAAGTCCAAAGTCCTTGGACTGCTTATACTTATCTTTCTATTTTATATCCACTCCTATTGCCACTCCTTTCCCTAGCCCCATACTTAAACTCCCTATGTAGCAAATGGCTTACTTTCTTCAATTTACCTTGGGGCAAAATCTTTTCTCCTTGCCCTTGCATATATCTGTCATCTTGTTTAGAAAATTTTCCCTATAATACAGTAATCTCAGAATTAGGGTTCCCAAATCTCAACATTTTTAACTATAGCACAGAGTCATCACTTGAAAAGTTAGCATTACAAAGACCTGGAAATTTAAAACCAATGAAAACATGTGTGATATATTCTTAAGGGAAAAATATAAGTGCACACATGAAAATAGGGTATGGAGTCCAGATCCTGGTCTCCAAATGCCATCCTTCTTGCAGAAGAACTTATTTCTTTACTTGAGTCCAGAAATTATATAAGATAAGCGTGGAGCATATTGTGCTGCCAGAATATAAGTGAAAACAAACAAACAAACACAAAAGAAAAGAACACATCCAAAGAGCAAAGTACACAGGAGCTATTCTACGATGGTTCCATCAGCAAAGTTAGAACAATGTGAGCAACAAAATAAATGATGGTAGTATTGGATAATAACCCCAGCGAACAAAACAATTATCGAGGAGTGCATGTTGGTATAACTAGCTAAATAAATAAATAGATAGGGAAGAAAGAAAACTCTTCTTTACATAATCATTTCAATTAAAATATGTTGAAAGAAAAAGGGAAGTGGAAATTTAATAAAAAAACACCACCGCAATAATTGGTAGAGGCAACACATTCATGGATGCCAAAAAGTATAAAAATATTACATACTCTAAATTTACTCATATATATACTGGGGATGCCAAAAAAATGTATACAAGTGGACACTTTGGTCAACGTTGCTTAAGCAGTAGTTCGCATAATCAGAAGTGTCTGGATGCAGATGGTAACCACTTTGAGCACCTCTTGTAATTGCAGAAGTCAAACATGACATATCAATTTTTGTTATCAGTATATATTGAATATTACATTTTTAATACACTTTTCCTTTCTTAAAATGTGTATACATTTTTTTGGCACCCTTAAAATGTGCATACATTTTTTTGGCACCGTGTGTGTGTGTGTGTGTGTGTGTGTGTGTGTGTGTGTGTGTGTGTGTGTGTATATATATATATATATATATATATATATATATATACAATGCAAAGTATTCTCACTTCACAGTAAATAAGTTTGGCAGACACTATTTTAACATCTATTCCATTTGCCTAAATCTCACTTCCTCCTGATATTGTTATGGCTCCTCATTTCTTTCAGTGTGAACCTGTCACTGAAGACTTCCTTGAAAAAAATTGTCTTTAAGAGAGGAAGTCCAACCGTCTTCATGCGCCTTCTCCATCTTGTTTTCCTCCACTGCACTTACCACCGCTGACATACAGATACTTCCTTGTTGGTTCTCCTGTTCCCCTCCCCCATTATAGAATGAAACTCACTGCATATTCCTTGCTAGTCTTCAAACTCCATGGCTCATCCTCTGCACATGACCTTTGCACAGCCAGTCCCCTGTCTGGAACATTTTTCTCCTATGTACTATACCTACATGGCTAAGTCTTCCTTCCTTGAAATATTTGCTCAAAAGCCAACTTTTAATTAAAGGCTGCCTTGATACTGTTTCTGATTGTTTGCTCATACCCCTCTTCCAGGCCCCTGTTTCCTACAACGGTTTATATTTTGTTTCTTTTTCAATAGTATTTTTCACCTTCTCACATTTTATACCACTAATTTTTGTATTTTTTCTATTTCCCTGCTGAGAATTTATAATCTCTAAATATCATAATTGATGAGACCAGACTTACAAACAATATTTGAATCTTTCTTTCCTAGCATCTGACTCATTTATACTAATTGATTACAATTCATCCATAGATTTCAATTAATTTACAAAATTTAACTTAAAGGAGTTACATTTTCTGACTGCTGTGCAATAAAATTTTAATTAAGATTTAAAAGAAAAAATAACTTTTAACTTGAAATTAAAATGATAAAATTAAAAAATAATTTCAACATGTTGGTCAAATAGAAATTTTAAAAATTAATTTTATTATCTCCATATTTTAAAATAAGAATAATTATTATTACTACATGAATGTAAACGTAAAGTGACACTGGGCTGGCTGAGTGGCGCAGTGGTTAAACCCCGGTTCAGGTCCCACATATGAGGGCCAGGGACACTGCCCTCAAAAAAAAAAAAAAAAGAAGGAAAGTGACACTCAGATAAATAATGCAAACATTATATTCCTGTGTTAATAAACAGGTAACAAAAAGTAAGTAAAACAAGCGGTTATAATTTGGTGCTAGAGAAAGAATAATAAATTCAACTTAATAACTAGGGAAATTAAAGTGGTAAAACTTAGCTAATAGTGAATTAGAAAGCAAAGAAATAATTGAACAACATTTATCTAAAAAGAAAATAGAGCCATTCTTTTATGAGTCAAAAAAGAAAGAAAATATAAAAACAGTAGCTAGAATAATCCAGGGGGAAAAAAAGAGAGAAAAAGATAAAAGAAGTATAGTTTAAAAGTGATGAACTAGGGAGTGAAACTCTATCATCATTAAATCAAAAGAAATCTAAATCTCTGATCAGACTTTGATTGCTGCCATGACAAAATAAATAATACAATAATAGCCCTGCACTCATAAACAACTATAAACATAAACAAAATGGATTTCAATATTGGGAAAAATATTAAGCCAGAAAAACTTGCTCCTAGTAGTTTTGCAATCACTGTGTCTATTGAGGTGGCTTTGACATTGAAAATTACTACTAGTTTCTCCTTTGCCTTAACTTCCAAAGTTACCTACTGTTAAGTAGGTTGATACCGGCTTTTTAAAAAAATTTTTATTAAATTTATTGATGTGACATTGGTTAATAAAATTATATAAGTTTTAAGTGTACATTTCTATAACACCTTATCTGTATACTGCATTGTGGGGTTTTTTTTCAATTCTTTTATTGTGAAATAAACATTTAAAAAAATTAGTTTCAGGTGTACAACACAGTGCAATAATTACACTTTTCACCCCTCAAAGTGACAACCTCCCTCCCCCAATTCGCCACCCCACTCCCCCCATATCATACATATCTATTACAATTCCTTTGACTCCCTTCCACAGTATACTCCACATCCTTCAGGTGTACAGTGCAGTGATCAAGCCTCTACTCCATCCATGAAGTGGTCTCCCAAACAAGACATGTGACTATCTGACATGCCACAAAATTTTTACAGCATTATTATATTCCCCAAACTGTGTTTCATATCCCTGTGGCAATATTGTAGTTGTCTATTTATGTTGTCTAATCCCTTCCCCTTCCCCCCCATCCCCACCCACCTCCAAACTAGCAACACTCAATTTTTCCTCTACATCTACCAGTCTGTTTACTTTGATTGTTCACTCAGCTCTTCAGACTCCACACACAAGTGAGATCACATGGTACCTGTCCTTCTCCGACTGACTTATTTCACACAATATAATAGTCTCTTCACAACATTATCAATTACATTCCCAGAACTGCCCCCATATCCCTGCAGCAACATTGTAGTCCCACCTACACTGTCCAAAACCTTCCCCTTCTCCCTCTTCCCCACTCCCTCGCAGCCAGCAACCATCAGTTTTTCTTTTATATCTGCTTGATATGACTTCAATCTTCTTAAATTTACTGAGACTTGCTTTGTGGCCTAACATGGTGTATCTTGGTAAATGTCCCATGTGCACCTGAGAAGAATGTATATTCTGTTTTTTCAGGATGAAATGCTCTAAAAATATCAACGAAGTCCAGCTGGTCTAAAGTATCATTTAAGGCCTCTCTTTCTGTGTTGATTTTCTGTCTAAAGGGACTGTCCATTGGTGACAATGGTGTTGAAGTCCCCTACTATGATAGTGTTACTGTTGATCTCTGTCTTTATGTCTGTCAAAATCTGTTATATGTAATTAGGAGTTCCTATGTTGGGTGCATAGATGTTTATTAGGGTTATAGTGCCGTTCTTTGTCTTTTATTGTAGTCATTTTAAAGTCTGTTTTGTCCAAAATAGGTATTGGTACTCTAGCTTTTTTTTTTCTCATTTCCATTTGCATGAAATATCTTATTCCATCTGTAAACAGCATATACATGTGTCCTATTTTCTTATCCACTCAGCCACTCTCTGTCTTTTGATTGCAGCATTTAGCCCATTCACATTTAAAATTATTATTGATAGGTGCATATGTATTGCCATTTTGTTATTTGTATTCCTGGCCTCCCTGGGTTAGCTTGTTTACCCCTTTCTTTTGTTTAAAAAAGCCCTTTTAACATTTCTTGCAATGCTGGCTTGGTGGTAATGAATTCCTTAATCTTATTCTTTTCTGGGAAGCTCTTTATTTCTCCTTCAATTTTAAGTGATAGCCGTGCTGGGTATAGCAATCTCAGTTGTAGGCCTTTATTTTGTGTTGCTTTGAATATCTCCTGCCACTCCGTTTTGGCCTGCAGAGTTTCTGTAGACAAGTCAGTTGTTAGTTTAACAGGAGTTCCTTTGTATGTAACCTGCTGTCTTTCCCTTGCAGCCTCTAGGATTCTGTCTCTGTTCTTTAACCTTTGCCATTTTAACTATGATGTGTCTTGGTGTGGACCTGTTTGCGTTCAGCTTGTTTGGAATCCTCTGCCCTTCCTGGGCATGTATGTTGATTTCCTTCACCAGGGTAGGGAAGTTTTCAGTCATGATTTTTTCAAATACATTTTCGACCCCTTGCTTCTTCTCTTCTCCTTCTGGTATTCCTATGATATGAGAGTGGTTGCGTTTCACCTTGTCCCATAGGGCTTTAAACTATTTTCATTGTTTTTTATTCTTTGGTCTCTTTGCTGTGCCAACTGGGTGATTTCTGCTATTTTATCTTCCAAATTGCTGATCCGCTCCTCTGCTTCATCTACTCTACTGGTGATTCCTTCGAGTGTGTTCTTCATTTCAGTTATTGTATTCTTTAGTTCTAACAGGTTGTTTTTTACGGTTTCCCTATCCTTCTTTATGTCCTCGCAAAGTTCCTTAAACATTCTTATCATCAGTATTCTAAACTCTGTCTCTGAAATGTTGGATCCCTCTGTTTCATTTGGTTCCATTTCTGGAGGTTTCTTCTGATCTTTTACTTGTGACATGTTTCTTTGTTTCCCCATTCTGGCTGTCGCTCTGGGATTGTTTTGATGTATTAGATCACCAGGAGAGCCCTGGCTGGATCACGCAGGCAAACAGCTCACAGCCCAACACTCCCAGGAAAACTCCCAGTCTTAGACTGTCCCAATCAGCCGCTCACAGATCAGGCCCAGCAGCCCGACAACCAATAGCCAGCCTAGCAACTCTGCAAGTACAGTGCAGAGAGCGGGGACCCAAGGTGGCTTGCGTACTCCCACGTCTCAGTGAGCAGCCTGTTGGAGCCGGAGCACGCCCACCAGGCGTTTCCCTGGCAACGCAGCACAAGCCATGCGGAGGGTGGGGATCCGAGGCGGCTCGCACAGTCCCTGGTCTCAGTGAGCAGCCGGTTGGAGCCGGAGGGCACCCGCCCAGCGTTTCCCTGGCAACACAGTATAAGCCGAGCAGAGGGTGGGGATCCAAGGCCGCAGGCGCATGCACGCACACACGCATACATGTACTTCTGCGCCAATTCCACCAGACCAATGAGGTGTCGGACCTGATCCTCCGTGGGAGGGCCCAAGCCCAACAAAATGGCATCCTCCCTACACCACTCGCGTGCAGGCTCCTCACCACGGGAACAACAATTCAAAAACCTCCAGCCTTTGCACCAAAGGTGCTCAGTTCAGTCCGTCCCCGCAGGCTCCCGGGTCCGGCTCACACAGCCACTCCCTCCACCAGGAACCAGGTAAGTGCTCAGCGGCGAGCAAGCCCCGGCGCCGGCCCCACTGATTCTCCAGCCGCTCTTAGCCTCACCGAGCTGAGCAAAGAGAGACCTCACTAATTTACTGCCGGCTATCTTAGAACTCCTCTTCCCGGCAAAGGAGCTCTGGGCTGGTGAGCTTGGGGTGCGGCCGGAGGGTCTCTCCCCAACCAGAGAAGCCTCCCCACAGCTGGGCCCTCCCTCACGGGGTTTGCCCTCTCTCGTCTCCGCCCGTCCTACCAGACCCGATGTGGCCTCCTCTTTAAGTTCTTCGTTTAGTGGTTCTGTTCCTCCAGTGTTCCGGGGACCTCCAGGGTTGAATGCTGTATAATTTGCTTGTAATTTTGGTGTGATCCTGGGAGGCAGTTAGCACAGCGTCTGTCTATTGCGCCATTTTACCAGAAGTCCTGCATTGTGTGTTCACCAACCAGAGTCAGTTCTCCTTCCTTCACTGTGCATATTTGACCCCCTTTACCCTTTTCTACGTCCTTCCACCCCCGCTTTCTCTCTGATAATCACTATGCTGTTGTTTGCATCTATGAGTTTTTGTTTGTTTGTTTTGCTTTCAGTTTTATGTCCCACATATGGGTGAAATCATATGATTCTTGACTTTTTCCTTCTGACTTATTTTGCTTAGCATGATGATCACTTTTTAATATTCAAATAAAACTGTCTTAGCAGCTCTAAATTTTTGTGAACAGAATTGCCCTTCCAAAAGCTTCATCAAAGATACAATACAGGGGCCAGCCGAGTGGCGCAGTGGTTAAGCGCTGGCTTGGGAAGCCAGCGGCCCTGGTTTGGTCCCACATATGAGGGCCAGTGACACTGCCCTCAAAAAAAAAAAAAAAAAGATACAGTACAAAAGTAGCTCCTTTATCCACACCAACAAATTATCTCCTGACATTCTGGAGTTTGAACAGACTTTCTTATTAGGGTCACTTTTAAATCTATATGGAAATTGATTTCATTATCATGAATTAATGAGAGATTGACAAGAATATTTTCATCTGATTCTCAATCTATCCCTTTTCAGAGTCTTCCTTTGCTTTCATATCTTGAACAAATAATTCTCAATAAAAAATTTCAGATTTCTTTCCATATTTTAATTTATTTTTATTCATAGTTAAGAAAACGTTTGACCTGATTATATAGAGTCCACTAAAATAATAAAACAAATTGCAGAAAATTGCTATGTAGATGCATTTGGTAATTGCCAAGCCTGAATGAAAGCTGACACCATGTTTTCCTTGTCATGTCTTAAAATATTTATCAGCTGATGAACACCTCTAGAGGGAACTTAGTTATTGGGCACAAGTCAATGCATAATATAGGAATTATGGGTTATATCAAAGGCTTTTCTCACACTTATCATCGTGGTATACAATGAAATTTTGGTCATAAAATGAGGATTAGATACTGAATATACAGTATAATAATTATGCAAACTTATAGGTACACAAATAAACATTATATGTACAAAGTAAAATAATTGGAGAAATTAATAAAAATATTATAACATTTTGGACATATTTTTATTTTATTCTTTGAATTTTATTGCATTCCATTTTTTCCAATGAACATATTTTACTCTTAAGATACCATCAAATTTTAAGTATAAAATTGTCTCATTGTGAAAAATGAATTATTTCTTCATCTCTGACCATTTCAGTCACAGAGTAATTAAGTGTGTTTCTAGAAATAGATTCTCCACCAACACAATGAAAAATTTAGAGGATCACAGAAAAAGACCAAACCAGGTTTTTCATTCTGTAGCTTCTAAGGGAAAGAAAACCAACTGTTTCCTCAAAACCTAACATAGCAGCATTTAGTTAGTCCTTGAACATTTGTCCTTGGAAAATATGCCAAACAATCTTCCTTGGAAACTCATCCCCAAGAATGACCAACCACTGCATTATCATCAATCCCCAGTATATGGAGTGCCCTGGGATTATCAGGATGAGAGACAAGGCACATTCTACTCCACTTATGGTCACAGAACCTCTCTGATAGCCCTTTTAGACATAGCTTCCTGGCACATTTTACCAAAGCCCTAACAAAATTTCTAGGTTGATTTGTATTTTTTAACCTCAGAATAAAACAAGGTGAATGCACAAAAATTTACACTGAACTTATCTTAAAGAAAATAAATATTAAATTGCAGAAATTTTCAACTCAAATGGTTTTCATATTTTATTTGTGAGAAAAACTTGAAGTTGACAACTTTCTAGACAAATACTATTGAAAGGTTTTGTTTGGTTTTTTTTTCACCAACTTTGGCTCTTGGTAAAAATTATTCTCAAAAATAGAGGGTTTTAGTTATTATCAAATAAGATGACGACATTTTCAGAAAAGTATGCGTACACATATCACTCAGACCTTACTCTGAGTAATGCCAGGATTTGTGAAACTGTTACCGGCCAACTGAGCAGCAACAACCCCCCTCCCCCACTGAAAAACTTTAATGTTTTCTTTTCTATAGAAGTGTTAAGTATAAAAATGTTAAGTCTCCTCCCTAGTTCTTTAGTTTCTTAGCTCTTGGGCTTTGATTGCTCTTCTAACCAGTTTGTGAATCTTGGACTGAAGATCCCCCTTGCTTCTTAATTGCTTTGTAAATCAGTTTCTGAATCCTAAACAATAGAAGTCTCCTACCCCTGCTTTGGATAACTGTTTGAAAGCCTGAGACTTCCTAATATCTCCCAGGCCAGGAAGCTAAATGTCAAACCCATTCTGTATCCAGAAAACTGACTCCACCTGAGTGATGGACTGAATAGCCACAAAGTTTCATAAGAACTAACAGATTTATATTTCTGTCCTCATTCAGGAGCCTTGAGGATACAGGGGATACCCCAACAAGCAAAGAAGCCAGCTTGGTCTTCCAGACAGAGCTCGAGACCCCTTCCTCTCATCTGAGATCAGCTAGGGTGAGAGTTCCGTGAACCCCCAATAGGCAGCGACAGCTCTACGCCCCTGCGCAGCAAGAAGCAGATACAGAAGAAGAGACCTCCTGTCCCTCAGCTTCCCATAGAGATTTTCTGGGGATCACGTCCCTCAAGGAAAACCTAGGCAGGTAGTTAGAGGCAGGCATTGGGTCTCTGCATTCCTACACATCCCACAGAGTGCAATTGCCTGGGGCATATCCCCTCTCCACCCAAAACTCCCCATTGTATTGTAATTACCTACCCCTGCGGGAAGAGCAAATGGACACAAAATACTCAACTAGATCAGATCAGTCACTCCCACCTGCGCAGTACCTCTTGTCAATCACAGGTGCCAATCAAGTGGTCCTATGCCCAGAGAAGAACAGCCCATTCTAGAGAAAAAGGGATAAAACCCCCAAGTCTTGGGAAGCCCGGGGCTGCTGCTTCTTCCCGCCTCCTTTTGACCACTTCTTCCCTTTGAGCCTCGCCTTTGCGCGTGGCCCACTCCACGCTCTTTGGAATGTAACTTCTAGTAATGGGCCCTTGAGCCATCCTCTAGTACTCAGGTTTACTTTTACTTCTAAATGTATTATCTCTTCTAATAAACTACTTATTCTACTGCTTTACTCTGGTATCTTGTTCAATTCTTTGCTTGAGTTGCCAAGGACCTGGACTTTGCACCGAGAAAGGCCCACTCTCCGACAACAAAACCATAAATATAGAGTTGATGTCATTAACGTCTACAAGCAATGTACATATTTTAGAAACATAATTTTGAAAGTACTTTAATTTAGAATGCACACATTAGGAAAACATATTTTTGGAAATAAATATTAATAAGTGGTCTGTAATTTTAATATACCATACTAAAGTTCCCTAAGTTTGAAATTTGTCATTAGTATTAAATAATATTCAAAACAAAAGGACAATAAATGATGCATTAAAACTGGTTTTCTATCATTGTTTATATATGTATAGCATTTCTTTCTCATGTTTGTTAAAGTTCATATAAACAGAAATATAGTATTATGAGCATGTTCTTTGGAGTTCATCTATCTTGGTAGACTCACAGAACCAACATTCAATAGCTTTGACTATCAATAAGTTATTTAAGCAGTCTGTGCCCTTTTTCTAATCTAAAAAATGTAACTAGGGGCCGGCCGAGTGGCTCAGTTGGTTAAGAGCTCGCTCAAGAGTGCGAGCTGAGCTCTGAGCAACAGGGTTGCTGGTTGGATTCCTGGCCTGAGCTGAGCAGCAGCTGAGCTGCCAACAGGTGGCAGGATGGCTCAGCTAAAAAACAACAAAAAAAAACTAACTATAGAAGCATCTATGGTATAATATTATCATGTGAAGTAAATACATTATTAAAGGGAAGCAATGTCAGGCTCATTCTAATTATGCAATATGTTAGGTTTTATTATTTCATGCCAAAGGTCAATTTATGTCTATTACTATATTTGACAATCAAACTAATTATTTCCCAATCATAATCTATAAACCACTCACTATTATCAATCTCAAGAAATATTAAAGTAATATAAATATACCAGGTCATTTATATAAATTGTGTCATATACTATATACTTGTAAACACAAACCTTTTTTGAGTCATTGTTAATAAGTACCAATTTTATTTCTCAATAGTTTAAAAGGTTGAACATAATGGATAGAAGGAATAGCAAAAATGTACCTGACTTTATCCTTATGGGATTGACAGATTCTGAAGAGATCCAACTAATACAATCAGTATCACCATATGTGTACATATATGTATATGTGTGTGTGTAAGAGTGAATTAAAAAGCAATTGGATGACAATTTTTTTTGCATGTGTGGAAACTGCATAGATGGAGGTATGACTATGATCTTTATATAAAATGATCTGAGAAGAAAAGAAAGGTATTAATAAACTAAAAGAATACATTTTTATTGTAAGTTCTTGATATGGAGAAAATGTACATCATTCTTAATTTAATTCAATTTAATGGTTAGTGTGAAAAATATGCTTTATTGATACACCCGTTTTTACCAAACATTCTTTTCATTGCCTTTTTTACATCTTTGTTCCTCAAACTGTAGATGATGGGATTCAGCATGGGAATCACAGTGGTATAAAATGTTGACACTATCATGTCATGGTCCAAAGTGTAGTTGGAATTTGGCCTCACATACATGAAGAGGATGGTTCCATGATAAATGGACACTCCAGTTAGGTGAGAGCCACACGTAGAAAAGACTTTTCTCCTCCCCTCAGCAGAATGCATCCTCAGAATGACCAACAGAATAAAGCCATAGGAGATCAGGACAATCAGGATGGTGACTATCTCAATAGAGCCCACAACGTAGAAGAGGAGAAGCTGGTTCATGTGAGTGTCAGAACAAGAAATAGCAAGGAGAGGAGGGATGTCACAAAAGACATGTCTAATTTCATTGGATGCACAGAAGGAGAGGCTAAAAGTGGCCACTGTGTGTAAAATAGCATGCAGTGTGCCACCAACATAGGAAGCGACTATGAGTGGCACATAGACTCTGGATGACATGCTAACTGAATATAGGAGAGGGTTATAGATTGCTATGTAGCGATCATATGACATTGCAGCCAAGAGAAAGCATTCCGTGGTCCCCAAAGTAACAGCAAGAAACATCTGTGTTGCACATCCAAGGAGTGAAATGGCTTTATTCTTTGACATAAAATCTACTAACATATTTGGGGTAATTACTGAGGAAAAGCAGGCATCCACCGATGATAGCACACTCAGAAAATAGTACATGGGGTTGTGAAGCCGGGAATCCCCAATGACCAGTACAACCATTCCTAAATTTCCTACCAGAGTAAACAGGTAAACTGCTAGAAACAGGAGGAATAAGATGAACTGCAGTTCAAGCTTCTCTGTGAAGCCTGTCAGTACAAATATAGTAACTTCAGTGACATTCTTCATGTTGACACCCCGTGAAGAAACTTGAAGATGTTCATAAAATTATAATTCATACTGCTATGATAAAAATGAACAACATTGCAACTCAGGTAAAGTGAACTATGTCTTCATATTTATTTCTTGTCAATGCATAATTTCCCAGTAGCAGTCCCGGAGTCAGTGACAAAACAGTGAGTCAAGGATTGATGCCACTACAAAATAAATGGAAGATTTGAGTTTTAACTTATTGGCTCAATTCATGTCATTTATGAAACCATCAAGTCAAATGGTTAATTACCCACTGAATTCTTTTAGCTATTTTCCTATTAAGTCACATTAAAACACAAGAGAACAGCAAAAAAAATTCCTTATATAATTATGACATTAATATTTATCTCAAAACAATAAAATAAATATTGAAGGGCAAAATATATTAATTAGGTGAAATCTTTAAAATATCTTTAAATGTAGAATGTGTTGAATTAAGTTTATTTGACAGACTAACAACCTAATGAATTGTAATCTTTTATGACTCATTCTCTCTAAATATTTTCCAAATCTTTTAAGATATTCTGAAAAAAAAATCAAGATATTTTTTGAAGAACAAGAATCATGAATGAATATAAAATTATATGACAGTTTATGTTTCATTCTATTTGTTTTAAATACAGCATTACATTGTCCTTTTTGGGTAAATATTTGGTCATTTGTATTGTTTTTGGAAATCTAGATTCTTTATAATTTATAGGTTTTTCTACTCAAAGTTCTGTGGTGAAACTGGGAAAATAATAAAAATATAATTTTTCTTTCAGAGTTTTACACTTGGTTATATATTGTTGATTTTGGATCCAGTGAAATAACTACTAGGTAATTATTACCTAAAATTAACAATTAAATAAATTTTATATTATAAAGATCAGTAATTAAAAACAGAACAACAATAGCAAAAAAAAAAAAGAAAAGAAATCATTGCACCTAGACATAAAACTTGATATTAAGAGTAAAAAACGGTAAGAAATCAGAAGTTACAGAAAAAAACTTCCCTGTATAGGTTAATCAAATTAGGAGTCAAAGTGTTACCTGAAGCTGAATTCAAATTTCCATTATTAGCCATAATACACCAGGATAGATTTTATTCAAGTTATCTATTTAAGTTTTATATGTCCACCCATAGAAAATTTGAGTCAGTCTTAAGGGCACACAATCTGCTGCAAATAATATTCTGTACATTATTTAAATTCTTATGCAAGTCAAGCTCCAGTTTCAACACATTAACATGATCCCATCAGTTAGAGAGAGAGCCATTTGGATTAGAAATAGTGATGGAAGGAGCGCATGCACCAACAATCTTCTGGAACAGACAAACTCAGGATTACCTAGGAGAACTGTCAATATCAGGAATCAACACTTTCACAGACCTATTGGAAAAATTAAATTCAGAGAAAACAAGAACGACTTATATGAGATATCAGAGAAAGCAGAATTTAGGTTGCATCCTTTGTTTTGGAAATAAAAAATGAAAACAAAATGAATAAGGTTCGCAAACGACTTATTCTAATTAACTGAGTACTTTGAGCAGCTCTAACACAATGAAATACTTGTAAATATATCCTTTTATTTAAAAATTCTTAACAAATGGATTGGAAAACTCCCAAATACTAAGACGTCATGGGGAAGGATGGCATGACTATTAATCAAAAGGAGGTACATACTGCAGAGACAGAAGAGACAGTTTAGGGAATATAATCAATAAGGTTGTAAATATTATTTTTAGGGGATCAGAAGGACTCATGTCTTTTTAGGGAGACCACTTCATCGACGGTGTAGTGGCCTGACTACTGCACTGTACATCTGAAGCTGCCGCTGAACGATATTAGATGTTGACTATAATTTAACACATATATAGTCATGGGATGTGGAATATAGTGTGGGGATGGAGTCAATGGAATTGTAATAGATATGTGTGATATCGAGCGTGGGGGAAGGGAAGGGGAGGGGGAGTCACTTTGTAAGGGGTGAAAAAGATAACTATTGCATTGTTTTGTACATCTGTAACTAATAATAATGATAATAAATAAAATTAAAAAAACTAATATAAAACGAAAAAAAAGGAGGTACAGAGAAAATTTATGTAGATGAGGTCAAAACAGGACTGGTAGAAATAAAAACAAACTTATTTGTGTTAGATGGGCATCATTAAATCAATATGGGTACATATTGAGAGGATTCAAATTTATTTAGAGAAAATGATTGTGATTCTTGAAGAATTTAATCATATAAAATCTACTTTTATAATTAACGTAAACCTACTTCCAAAAATATAACTTTAATAGAGGGCAAAATACTCTAAAAATCTTGAGCTCGATATTGAAACAGTAAGTTTACAAAAGAGGAGAGAAGTAACAGCATCCATTTACTGAGCTGCAGGAATGGACTTTTGCACACATTACTTTATTTCACACTTACAGCTACTCTCAGAGCTAAGTGCCAGGGCCACTAAGTGCCAGTGCCAGGTCTCCCTCTTGGTGCATGTACTTTTCACCCCTTTTTACTGCCTCTTATGGTACAATGGCTTCATTTTGCAACTGACTTCCTCCCTTACCGCCCCCACTGAAATAAACACAACATGATCTTTGATGTCCTTGAATATTTTCTAAACTATTGAGACTAGAGAAACATTATGAACTGAGCAGTCATATGAAGTGGCTCTATAGTAAGTAGCTAGAAAAAAAAAGAATTCTTGATTGTTTTCCTCATATGAAAATGTGAGTCCCCAGTTACTTGACTAGGTCAAATGTTTTCTTGCCCTCCACTAACAAATTCCTTGATTGTTTTACTTTGAGCTACTTAGTCTATCTTCTTCCATCACGGAAATGAAAACATACACTCTATTTGGAACATTCTCATTACTCCTTCAAACATAAATTCAATATTTTCCATTTTCTTTGTTTTATTCCAGGAAGGATTGTGTTTCAATTCTTAGACAGACTCTGCATAAATCAGATTGTGATGAATCCACCCAAGCAACAGGCAACAACCAAAGCATTTAGTACTGAGGGTTTCATAACATATTTGACTTTGATATTTTAAGTCTCACCTCCTAAAATATCCTGCAAATGATCTGAAAATTTCTCTTCCCTGTAGAACAGCAAATGCATGTTTAGGTACATTATGAATAGGTTCATTTAGATTACCTATATCTACTTACTCAACTTCGATAAAACTCACAGGAAATGCCCCAAGGGAAATTTGCCCCAATTATCTTCTGGTTTAAAATAGCAATGTGATGATTTCCTGAACAACAAAAAAGTAAACAGTTGGGAATAATGTACTACATGTTGATATATAAAATGAATTGAGGTATTTGTCTCTGGTTTAAAATGATGTTAAAAAAGCATGTATTTTGACACTAGATGAGCAATTAACTAACATGTGAGATATATTATAGCTCTGACACTGGCTTAGCATTAACTTCTCTGAGAACCAACATCCTCATCTTGAAAATAAGCCATTTTATATTGCAACAATCAGTAAATGTGGTAAAATATAATAAGGTAAATCTACAATATACCTCTTGCAGAAGCTGGCAGATGCATTTACAGTTAATCAAATTCATTACACTTTCACTCTGTTTAAATTATAAAGTGCAGGGCCGGCCCAGTGGCACAGTGGTTAAGCGCTGGCTTGGGAAGCCAGCGGCCCCAGTTCAGGTCCCACATATGAGGGCCGGTGACTTAATAAAAATGTCATTAATTTAAGAGGGTAATGCATTCACTTGGACCTAATTTCTTCATCACTGCCTGTTCTCTCACTGCCAAGGATTTCAATATGCTCTTCTGAGGACATAACAGGGTGGATGCTATTTTCAAAAATATTACTTCAAAACCTACAAATAAAAATGAAAATGTCACAGTTGACATCAGATTCTGATTTAAACAGGGTTCAGATGAAAAATGTAACTGAAGTCACTCTGTTTATATTGATGGACTTCACAGATGGTTTTGAAGTACAAGTCTTCCTGTTTGTACTATTTCTAGCAATCTATCTTTTTACTGTGATAGGAAATTTGGGAATGGTTTTATTGATCATTGGGGATTCTCGGCGCCACAACCCTATGTACTATTTTCTTAGTGTGTTATCATTCTTGGATGCCTGTTATTCTTCAATTGTCACTCCACAAATGTTAGTCAATTTCCTGAAAGAGAATAAAGCCATTTCATTCCTTGGATGTGCAACACAGATGTTTCTCGCTGTTACTTTGGGGACCACGGAATGCTTTCTCTTGGCTGCAATGGCGTATGATCGCTACGTAGCAATCGACAACCCTCTCCTGTATTCAGTTAGCATGTCATCCAGAGTCTATGTGCCACTCATCATTGCTTCCTATGTTGGTGGCATTTTGCATGATTCCATATACACAGTGGCCACTTTTAGCCTTCCATCTGTGCATCCAATGAAATTAGTCATGTCTCTTGTGACATCCCTCCTCTCCTTGCTTCTCCTCACATGAACCAGCTTCTCCTCTTCTACGTTGTGGGCTCTATTGAGATAGTCACCATCCTGATTGTCCTGATCTCCTATGGCTTTATTCTGTTGGCCATTCTGAGGATGCATTCTGCTGAGGGGAGGAGAAAAGTCTTTTCTACGTGTGGCTCTCACCTAACTGGAGTGTCCATTTATCATGGAACCATCCTCTTCATGTATGTGAGGCCAAGTTCCAACTACACTTTGGACCACGACATGATAGTGTCGACATTTTATACCATTGTGATTCCATGCTGAATCCCATCATCTACAGTTTGAGGAACAAAGATGTAAAAGAGGCAATACAAAACGTGATTAGGAAAAATGGGTTTCTCAATCAAGTATCTTTTCACAGTAAAAAATAAATTTAAAAAATTGAGAGTGATGTTCTGTGCCTCAGTATCAATAAGATATGATGACAATATTTTGTTGTAGTTTGTTCATGTATTTTTGTTTTCCTGGATATTTTAAAATAAAGATTATAGTCAACTCTACCTACGTTGTCTTTAGATGTAAAAAAATAGTGTTATCATCAATTTTCTTCTTAACATGTTCCCACTGATATATGTCTACAAACATATTTACACACACATATGTGTGTGGATGCTGATACTGACTGAGGTAATACAAATGCACACACAGAGACATGTATGTATGTAATCATTGCTTTAGAATGATGTATATTGTTTCCTTTCATCACCATGCAATGGAATATATAGACTCCAATAGTTGCAATTATGAATAACAGTATAATTTTATCTGACTAGCTTGATGAAATTCCAGACTACATCCCATGAAGTCATTGGTATCAGACTCCAGTTTAAAGCTCTCTGTTCCATCCTTAGATCAGTGCGTTGGCAGCAATCCAATCACAGTCTGTGGTTCAGGAACCACAGAAAAAGTGTTCAAATTCTAGTGTCATCACCATGATGTTTGTGAGGATGCATTTCTCCCCATTTTGTTATTTCATCTAGAGCATAGACATTAAACCCATCTTTAATCTCTCACAAAAAAAGAAAGTCTAGGCATTTGTCAAGATCATACTTAGATTCAAAAAGACAAAAGGAAAGCACTATTCAGAATAAGGTACAACTGGTTGCCTGACTGGGCTCTTCCCAGAACTAAGCCCCAGGCATCTTTATAGAATTCTTACAGGCCTGGCCCTTACTCCACCCTTAGCTCTCTTTTCCTTTGACCCCTGACCCCCTGTGATGTCCTTGCACATTCCACAACTTCTCAGTGCCCAGCCCAAGAACCAAGGGACAGAAGCTGGTCTCTCCTAGGCTCATGGTTAGCCCTGCTTCCAACAGACCTCATTTTCATTACAAATGTATATCACCATCAAAAACGACTTTAAGGCCAGCCAAGTGGCGCGGTGGTTAAGCGCTGGCTTGGGAAGCCAGCGGCCCCGGTTTGGCTCCCACGTGTGAGGGCCAGTGATACTGCCCTCAAAACAAAAAAAAAAATGACTTTAAGTTGCAATGTTTTCCCTTCCTTGTTTCTTTCACTTTTATTTATTAATTTTTAATTATTATTTTATGAAAATGTATTCTCTTCCTCAAGGGGTGTCCTTATTTTTTTTTATTCAAAAGATAACCTCCTTAGAATTAGTGGCCAATCTAAGAATATTTCCCTAACCCAGGATTATTAAATCTAAATAACACCTCCACAATTCTTATGCAGAATATCTCTTACCATCATGTATTTCTACTGCAGTATCTCTGCATTTATTTCCTCCTATTTAGAAGGCTCTCCCCACTGCTAGTCACAAGATTCCTTCCTTAAAATGTCAAAATTAAACAGTGGTCACTGATATTCATTATCTTTGCATATTCAAACCATGCAATTGGGGACTGACGTTGTGTCAGTGTGTATGATGCAGCATTGAAGGGATCCTTAAACACAATTCAAAAATCACCAAAATGTATAAATTTCATGCCTTAAAATTTTAAAGGTATGAATGAAAAAAATCACAAGTATAGCAAAAGAACTAGCCATAGACAGAGAAAATGGATAGACTTGTGCATCTGTTAAGTTAATAAATAATGGGATGAAATTTCATAGAACTATGGATAAAGAACACACATGAACAATTCACAAAAGAAAGCTCTTTAGGCCAATGAATACACTTAACTTTAATAACAAGCTGGAAAATGTGAATGTAACATGATGTAAAACAATCTTCCACATTCATAACATTGGCAAAAAATTTAAAAGTCTGGGACTATCAAGTGGAATAAAAATATGCAATTATTGTCAGTTATGGAGAAGATTCAGAAGCATCCAAAATGCTGTCTACTTTACATGCATAAACTTAATCTATAACAATCAAGATACTTAAATATCGAAATAAGATGGCTGAGCAATATATACATATACCAAACATAGAATGATATAAACATCTTAAACCCACTTACATAGTTTTAAAACCACATAACTAGCAATCGTTACTTTAAAATAATGAATCCTAGGGCCGGCCGAGTGGCGTGGTGGTTAAGCGCTGGCTTTGGAAGCCAGCAGCCCCGGTTCGGGTCCCACATATGAGTGACACTGTCCTCAAAAAAAAAAATAAATAAATAAAAATAAAATAAAATAATGAATCCTATAAGAAACTATTGTTTAATGTGAGTGATGAAAATGTGATATCTATAATGTCATTTTCCTGCATATTTTTGTATATGTGTGTGTGCACTAAGATGTGTGTGTGTGTGCGTGCGCACATGTGTGTTTCTTACAGATGTGTTTTTTTTTGAGGGCAGTGTCACTGGCCCTCATATATGGTACCCAAACTGGGGTCGCTGGCGTCCCAAGCCAGCGCTTAACCACCGCGCCCCTTGGCCGGCCCTCTTACAGATTTTTTGGAAGGTTAAATTTTGTGATGTAATCATGGTACTGTGTTTTGTCTGCTTGACCAAGGTAAGTTTATTAAATAGTATAATCAAGACTTAGGACAAGTATTAAAGTGTGTTGAGGGCCATGGTCCCCAATATTGAGGGGCATGCAGGCTGGCTTTAGTGGGCTTGGTGAATCATAAACTTGTCTATCTGCTCCTATTGTTTCCTTGCTGCACCTGGAAGGTGCTCACTATTTACTAAGGAATGTGGTGAGGATGGCCGGATCCTTGGGACACAAAAGAAAGATGGCTATCTGGGTTAATGGAAGAAAACGGCTTAAGAAACTAACCAAGGTTTCACTGACCTTTAGACTATTGGTAAACAGTTAATGATCTACTGAGGTAATGCATATTTTTCCTACATGTACCCTTGCATGTACCCCCTACCTAAAAACTGTATATAAAGCCTGTGAGAAATAAACCGGAGAGCTCTTCCTCCATTTTCTGTCTTTACTGTTAACTCGTTTCTGTCTTTATTTCATCGCCTAAGCCGTGTCCACCTTCTCGAACCCTGGTCAGCGGGGGCTGGTCCCCCGCAAAAGTGAATATATTTCAAAAATGTATAGTTGAAAAACTTCAAGTATTAAAATGATTTACATAACACCATATGTGTGCACATTAAAACATACATTATATTTACTTTATAAGGCATATTCCTTTTAAAGACGTATATCAACTTCCCCAATGTGGAGAAAGGAAATTGAAGTGAAGATAGGAAATGAAAACTGATGATAATTACGGGTATGGAATTAGGGTATCATTAACTCATTTTAGTCTCTTATGTTAAAAAAAAATAAGAGCAACACACATATTCTTAATTTTTATTGCTTTTGAATTTTTTAAAACACTATAGGACATGTTTCAAGAGTTTCATCTTCATCCTCAGACATAAAACTTGTGAAGAAGTCATTGTGAAAAATGCTGAATGCTGAAGTAATTTCTGGATGACTAAAGCACATATCTAACAAATAACATACTTCCATCCAGATATTTGAGTGGATGCATTAAAACAAAAATAATAATAACAAAAGTAGATGAATTGTATGTAAGGAACATGTCATCCATGGGAAAATCAAAGGTACCCTGGATAATTAGCAAAGATCATGGCATAATTTCCTGTTCTCTGATGCTTTGGGAATAACCAAGAAATTGCAATCAAGCTCCCAGGGGAGTGTCTCAAAGGAGACTGACAATCATAAATTCTTTGACTGCAATTAGTAATCACATGAGGGAATGAATAAGAACTCATTCTTCATTTTAGGTGAGTAGATGGTGCTGGGTACCTGATTATTAGATTAGCTCCAGTGATGATTTTTGATGGCTTACTTCAATTTAAAGTTTAGATATGAGTGTAATCACCTATGCCAGACTCGGTACATTATAACGTACATATTAACAATATTTTTTATAACCATGTTTTCTGGAGTAGTAATGTGTTTTCACCACTATTATTTTGTTCTTTGAAGATAGTAAGAGTCTTCATTTCTATCTGTTATGATTTTTATGTTTATACTGGGATTCTCAACCATAAACATTCTGAAGTGGGAGTAAGCATTTTTTGAAAGCTCCACCCACAATACTATCTAAGCAAAGATGCTGATGGTCAGGTGAGAGTTATGGATGGTGAGTGAGTATCTATGCCTCAAATACTAGTTGTTTGCTCACGGAGCCTCCAGTTACTTAGTAATATGATATATTCATTATCTCTTATTAACATGCACCCATAGATTTTCATTTGTGTTTTAGATATTTGTGGCCTCGCTTTACTAATCCCCTACAAGAGACTGGAATTTACATTATTTTCCCAAAAGCAGACCCTGAGGCAAGGACTTCGGCATATGATGTTTATTTGGTAGGTTATTTCAGGAAGCAAAAATGAGGGAATAGAGAATATGAGACCAGGAAAAGAGAAAGCTAATAAAATATAAAAAAGTATATATTATTGCTGTGAGCAACGAAGTTTCTATCACTCGAGGTGCTTTGAAGTGTCCTTCAGAGCTCTTCCAGAAGACTAGGAAAGCTTGGGTGTTTATCCACTGATTCTTGTCCCTTATCAGATGAGTATTACTCCTTGACACATTCAATCTCAGGCACTTCCAAACTGCCTTGCATATGGTCTGGGCAAGCTCTCAAGACAGTTTGCCCTCAGAAAAAGAAGTAAAACACTTGAGATGGGAGGCTGCCAGCATTCTAGAAAAAGTCTACTATGGTGGTAGACCAAGTCAGAGGTGGCCCAAAGTGACAAGGGGTAGGGAGACAGATGTGGCTGCTACAGTGATATTTGCAATAGTAAGTTGAGGGCAAAGCCAAAAGAATATCTAGTAGACTTTTTGACTTTGGCAAATATGTCCACTGCACCACAATCATAGGATGCCTTGCCCCTATGATATTGTATTAATTCCTTTTCATATGGGTAATGAGGATGAAAACTGGGAAGTATCTCAACATGTTTAGAGTGAGGAGCAAAACCAAGTTTTAAGTCAATACAATTAAAGGGTTAAGGAAGACCAATTCTTGGAAAAATTATTAATCAGATATACCTATTCTACTGTCAGTATTGGTGAATTTGCCACACCGTAAACATTTCATATGGGAATATGGCTTGGTTATTCTTTTTTTTTTTCTCTTGTAATGTATCTAAATGCATTAATGGATGTTTTCACATTGATTTGTTGTTATTCACATTACAGAGTACACATATTACAAATGAATAGCGGAAATTATCTTTTGCAAGTTGAAGAGAGGGAGGTAGGAGACCTTCCCACACCTCTCCAAAGGCCCCAGTTATATGACACAGAAACAACACAAACCATGCTACTCAGCTCATAGACTTTTGCCCACATGTTTGAGAATCTAGCATCATGGGATATAATTATAATGAAAAAGTACAGTTTTTAGAAATTTTCAACAATTTTGACAAGCCATATAATAGTGGTTTGGGGATTGGTGTTGAATGCCACAGCTGGTGAGTTTAATATTGCACATCTTAAGTTACAAAATGTTGGGAGTTACTAAGAAGGGTTTGCCAAGCAGCACATTTTGTCAGATTCAAAAGTTGTAATTAGAACAGATTTATATTGATTTTACCCCCTTCTCTAATGCCATGCAATTTCAGGGTTAGTATTTTCTTATTGAGATAATACAGCAGTATTTTACACAGTAAGGAATAGAAAACTATGCAAGGGCTCATGGCCTTATTATCTGTGTTGGATAAGAGAAGTATGTTGTTTGTCCTTTTTAAAAATAATTTTAAAATAGTATGTGTACATATTTCTCCTGATGCTAACTCACCCAAAGGTTGCTGAGCCTGACAAATTGTTAGAGCCATTCATGATTCTTCTTCCTTTTTTTTTTTTTTTAATCTTCCTTTTTTCTTTCTCTCCTTTGTTTGAATGGGAATACAATGTAAATTTTACCAAGCCATTGATCTCAGTTCAGGTTATTTGTAAAATGTGATCGAATACTTAGTTGAGATTGGGTGTTTGCATTGGCAGAGGAGGACATTCTTGGGTTTTAGGTCCATTCCCCAAGTTCTGGTGCAACTCTGAGGTTTGTGTTTCCATCTGAAAAGAGTCAAGCTTCCTGCTCAGCCTCTGTTTCCAATCAGTGCTTGGGCAGGAGTTATGGTGGGGGTAGGGGATAAGATAAAAATTCAACTCAGTAGAGTTTCAAAAGAGCTCTAGGGATTTGTAAAATATTTAATTTTTGGTGGCGGTTGAGATGACAAAGTTTGCCAAACTATACAAACTGCTGTGGATTTTTCCTTTCTTTAGGTGCAATTTTCTGTAGCTTATGGCATTAGGTTTTGCCATTTTCCTTGTTTGGCTATTGCTAATGAATGTTTATTTTTACTATTTTGTAAATATTTTGTTAATATCGTGAATAGATTTTTGGATGGAGTAAATTTTGCGAGGCAGATTTAATCTGTCAAATGAACCTTGAATTTTTTTTATGATTTTCTTGAAAAATACTTAGTCACATTTAGAAGTTCTAGTTTTTAAGGCTATAAGAGTGTAAACATTTTCTTTTGACATTAAGTTCTTGTCCAATGTAGGATTCATTTCCATATGTATGAACTAAACATCCCATTTCATCATCTTCTACAGAAATAATCATTTTCTCCAGCTCCATTTATTGAAAAGACCATTTTTGTCCCACTGTCCCAACGTACCACCTCTGTCACACAACAGAGCTCTATATAATAATCGTGGGCTTTTTCTGAAGTCTGTATTTCGATCCATTAGTGTATTTACCCATTCTGTGCCAGTGTCACATTATCTCAACTCTAGTTTTTTATAAGTTTTAATATCTGTTAACACAGGTCTTTTCAAAACTGACTTGCTGATTCTTTATAATTTACATTTTGAAAACACATTTTAAATCAGTGTCAATTTATACAAAATCTTCTAGTGAGATTTTGATTGAAAAGGCATTGAGCAATTACATTAATTTGAACAGAATTCACATTTTTGTAATAGTGAGTAGTACAATCCAGGAGCATAGAATTTCTACCAATTTATTTAGGACTTCTATAATGTTTCTCAATAAAATTTTAATTTTTCTCCTTCTAAGTGTAGGTTCGGACTAGTTTTTATAAAATAATCTATTAAGTTATGGAATTTCCTTTTTGTTCATAATTTTGTTGTTATTTTCTACATTCTAAACAGTGTTATTTATTCATCTACTCAAATACTCATACTTTTTCCTAATCCAACCTGATAATGTGGCAAATGATATTTATAGATTTTCCAAAACTCAACCATTCAGCCAAAAGTGGGATCAACCCAGCTTGAACATAATATACTGTATTTTTTTTTTGAGGGCAGTGTCACTGGCCCTCATATGTGGGACCAAACCGGGGCCGCTGGCTTCCCAGGCTAGCGCTTAATGACTGTGCCACTCAGCCGGTCCTTATACTGTATTTTTATACATTTTAAAAATTGATATCAATAATATGTTAATACTGTTTAGGATATTTACACCTATATAAGTGAAATGGCAAGTATAGATACATTGCTTTACTATATCTTTTTTATTTTTTAATCAGGATTTTGCTGGCTTATTAGGATGAGTTGCAGTGTGGTCCTCATTTTATATTCTGGAAGATTTTGTACAAATTTGGGTGATTTTTTTTCCCAGATTGGATATACCTGTCTTCAAAACAGTCTAAAAAGGAAAGAAGTTAGAGAAAGAGAGGTAGGGAATATACAATTTTTAAATTAAAATATGTTAATTCAAAACATTTGATGTATACATGATGGAGGGTAACATAAAGAAATAAGAGTAGTATTCAAATTAAAATATAGTAAATATACTCCATTTCTATCAATGCCATCTACAGTTGGTTTTATTTGGATCAAATAGCTATTCGTCCCTTCCATGTACATTTAAACAAGTGAAATATGAATACTTCAAATAAACCATGGAATACCTAGCTCCCCCCATTCCCTGTTACTTTCTTTACCTTTTATGCTTATTCCTCATGCATTGATAATTTTTTGCCAGCCTTTGAGGCATTTGGGATAGGATTCTGTAGACTGTTCCTCTCTATTCAATAACTATATTAATAGTATTTCTAGATTCTTTTAGGTAGTATATTAACAAATGTGTTTTAATAATTTTTGTATCTGTCTCAAAATGTGCTAGAAAAATATAACTAGAATATTAAATCCATCATTTCAGAGATATTAGTGTTAAGATCAAAGCTAACATGTAAATACCTGCTAATTTTTTTCTCAGATTGAATAAATTATAGATGCAGGGCTATTCCACATGGAACACAGGAAAATCAGAAACCACAAATCAACACATAAGAGTTGAAGTTTCAGAGATACTGTTCTAGAGAATATAAAAGTTATTTATTGCATTGGAGGGCATGTTGAGGACTTCTGCGAAGCAGTTAAATTATTTTCTATCATTATAAAAAAATCATTGAGCAATGTTTAAAACTCATAAAAGCATAGTGGAATGAGATTACAATTTAGAAAATCAAATGGGTAGTGGACTGAGAATGTCATTTTGATGTAGGAATTATAAGGAAGAGAAGTAAATCAAAGTGAATTAAATGAGTAAATAATGTTTTTCTTTAGAGATGGAACTGAAATTGTAGGGTCAAGAGGCAGAGGTCTATATTACTTTTTTATTATAAATCCTTTTAAAATTTGATATGTTTGACCAATTAGATGTATTTCAAATGAAAACCATTAAAAAAAATCTGGATTCCCATTGTCAGCCAAACTTTTCTAATGATATTTTGTTGACAGAACCATAAAGGGATTGTATATGCCTTGCAATGATAACCAGTATGTGATACAGAAAATGAAATGGCTACTATATACACTAGGTTGTATTATTCTACATTTAGTAATGCATGTGAGTCTTATTTTATATGATTACTTCTAAAAACCTTGGGTTTGGGTTACACATAATGGTTTTGAGTTCCTAAAGGTTGCCAGATGATAGCTCCTGAAACCTAACCACTCTTCGGATGGTTATTCCCACAGAAATTTTCTTTAACACCCTAGATGGACCAACAAAACTTAACAGTGCTAAAAGAATTCATTCTCATGGGGATCACAGACCGCCCTGAGCTGCAGGCTCCATTATTCGGGATCTTCCTTGTCATCTATGCTGTCTCAGTGGTGGGCAACTTGGGCATGGTCATCCTCACCACCATGGACTCCAGGCTACAGACACCCATGTACTTCTTTCTCAGACACCTGGCTTTCATTGATCTTGGTTATTCGACAGCTGTGGGACCCAAAATGTTGGTAAATTTTGTAACTAATCAAAATAGTATACCCTATAATTGGTGTGCTGCACAGCTGGCTTTCTTCATCTTGTTCATCATTAGTGAACTTTTCATTCTGTCAGCAATGGCCTATGACCGCTATGTGGCCATCTGTAACCCTCTGCTGTACACAGTCGTCATGTCACC
The DNA here is from genome assembly GCA_033961575.1 of Aselliscus stoliczkanus. NCBI lineage: Eukaryota > Metazoa > Chordata > Mammalia > Chiroptera > Hipposideridae > Aselliscus > Aselliscus stoliczkanus. The sequence goes on from CM066736.1 coordinate 124,873,667, forward strand.
AAGAGTGTGCTGGGTGCTGGTAACAGTCCCCTATCTCTACAGTGCCATTCTCTCTCTGATAATCACCATAAAGATTTTTATTTCATCCTTCTGTGGCTACAATGTCATCAGTCATTTCTATTGTGACAGTCTTCCTTTGTTAACTTTGCTGTGCTCAAGCACACGTGAAATTGAGTTGATAATACTAATCTTTTCAGCATTTAATTTGGTTTCATCTCTCCTGGTCCTCCTTGTGTCTTACACACGGATCCTTCTGGCCATCCTCAGGATGAACTCTGCAGAAGGCAGGGGCAAAGCCTTCTCTACCTGTGGATCTCACCTGACAGTGGTGGTTGTATTGTATGCGACTCTAACCTTCATGTATGTGCAGCCCAAGTCCAGTCATTCCTTTGACACTGATAAAATGGCCTCTGTGTTTTATACGCTGATAATCCCCATGCTGAATCCCATGATCTACAGCTTGAGGAACAAAGAGGTAAAAGGTGCCCTTTGTCAGATATGGAAAAAACTGAACGAACTCGCCAGATAAGGTTCACTATACAATGCACACACAGTAAAGTAGGTTTTAGAAACTGCTGATGAAATATAATCAGCCTTTAGAAATCACTGATGTGTAAAAGGCATGGCAAGCTGGAAATGTTTTTCTTGTCTTCAACTTATAGATGTTCAAAAAGTGGTCATCCTGCTAGTATCAAGTTTGATTTGTCCTCACATTTCACTGTAAGAGATGGAAAACAGCTGTTCTCACATTGTCAAGAACTTATGTTACATGAAGGAAAGTCCTTTTTTTAAATTATTTTTATTATTATTAATAGTTACAGATGTATAAAACTATGCAACAGTTATCTTTTTCACCCCTTACAAAGTGACTTTTTTAAATGTATCTTCTGTTAGACAATCTATTTTTAAATGCATTCTCCTATCTTTAAATAAAATATCTTGTTTCTTATCGTAAAAATAGAATTTTAAACTATCAGTTCCACTAGAAAAAATAGTAAAATAATTAAGAAAAAATCTAATGAGTGGTTTGCATTATTTCGTTCTTAAAAATGACAAAAACATTACTGAGTTATTAAAGAAGACATAAATGGAGCAATATATCATGTCCATTGGTTGGAAGAAACAAATGTTATGATGAAGTCATTTCTCTCTAAATTTTCCTATAGACTTAATGCAGCAACAGACAAATTACAATAATATTTTTTCATACTCAAGTGGAATTCAAAATGTATATGGAAATGCAAAGGATCTACAATAGTCAGGACAGTGTTTTAGAAGAAGAAAGAATACAGAGGATTTCCAATAACAGATACAAGTACTTTCATTAAAGCCAAATTATTTATTTTTATTTTTAAAGATTTTATTGGGGAATTGGGGGAGGAGAACAGTGTTGGGGAACCGGGGAAGGGGAACAGACAAGTTGCTGTCCTTTTGTTCTTCAGTCTAGTTGTGGAGGATGTTGCTTCACTGGCCCATGTTGGTATCGTCATTGCGCTCTTCACGGATGAGGCAGATCGATCACTGGCCTCTGGATGGCTGCTCACCATGGCTATTGGCAGCTCTCACTGGCTGTCGGCCGCTCACGCTGGCTGCAGGCCACTCACTATAGCCTATGGCAGCCCACTGCAGCAGGGGCTGCAGCTATGCCATCCAGGGAACTCACAGCAGCCCAGCTCCAGGTGGAGCTGTTGTTCACCATCTTAGCTGTAGAGGGCAGTGTCACTGGCCCTCATATGTGGGATCCGAACCAGGGCCACTGGCATCCCAAACCAACTCTTAACCAATGCGCCACTCAGCTGGCCCAAAGCCAAATTATTTTTTAAATTGTTTCCATCAATGCGTGTTTGGACAGAGAAACCAATAAAATCAATAAAAACATGGTGCAAAAATAGACTCACATGTGTAATTTCAGTTGACTTAAACAGAACCTCCAGTGTTATATAATGAGGAAAGGAAGACTTCTTGGTAAACTGACCTAGTTCAATAAGGTTTCCAATGTAAAACATGAACCTTAGTCACTTACGTGCATCACTTGTAAAAATTAATTGAGATATATTATGAATATAAATGCATAAGCTAAAACTACAAACTTTCCTGAAAAAAAGTAAAATAATATTTTTAAGACTTGGAATAAATTTTTAAACAGGACACAAAAATACAATAATACTAAAAGACTGAAAAAAAAGTACTTTATCCAAAATAAGAACTTGTATTTAAAAGAAATCGACCACAAGAGAGGTAAAACAAAATTTTGAGGGAACATATTTCAAACATATACTCTACAAAGTACTGATATCAGTAATTTGTGAAAACTAAAGAAAGCAACAACAAATTCCCTATCTCCTAAAATCAGTATGATTGAGAAGTTAAACTACTGGGAGAAAAGGTGGAGATGGGGGGTAAGAACCCCTAAAGAAACACTTCACAAATGGGGAAATCACAACAGCCCAAAATTCATAAATGTGTTCAAAATATCATTAAGCATTAGATAAATGCAAGACTCTACTGCGATATCACTAAACACAAACTGATGGCTAAAATTTAAAAGTTTGTTTAAATAATTCAAAATGTTTATTAAAACATGGAGAAAGTAAAACATTTTTACTTGCTTGAGGGAGAGTACATTGATATAAAAACTTTGAAAAACTAAGGGAAAGTAATTACTAAATTTTAATATGTGTATTCTCTATGATGCAGTAATTATGTTTACTGAGTAATTATAATTCCTGAGTAATTGTGTTTACTGGAGGATGTGTAGTACAATGTTTTTGACAGATGTGGTGATCATAGATGTTAGATGCTTATCAAGGGTAGGGCAGAATGGTGAGCACATTGTGGTATGTTTATAAAATGTATTCTATACAATAATTCAAGAAGAAAAAGAAGGAGGAGGAGGAAGATGCAAGAACATAATATTAGCTAAAATAACACCAGTCTTTCCAAAAATTACTCATATAGAATAAATATAGATGACACTGAGCTGTAAGCATATAGGCACTTTATATTAGCTATACATTTTGTTTAGAATGCAGGATACAGTAAAAAAAATGTACTGCATCTAATCAAGAATACAAGATTTATTTCACACTTGTAAACCAATTAAAAAACTTAAATAATTAATATTATAAGTAGTTAAAAGGAAAAGAAAACAGGTTTGTAATAACATCAAATGTCAGCAATGTAATAACCTGCCTAGCAGAGCAGAATAGAAGGAAACAATATTTTAAATGATACTGATAAAAATCCTACACAGGACGGGGGCTGAATTGGTTGAGCACAGAAGACTTTTAGGGCAGTGAAAACACTCTGTATCATATTACAATGATGTATACATATTATTACATAAAAAATTCTCCATAAAACTTGTACTGTAACTGAAACATTAAACACCATCCCTCTGAAATTGGCCCCAACAGTAGGAGGCCGTCTCACCATTTCTATTCAGTATGTATTACACATTGTAGCTGGTTCACTGTGAGAATGTAAGAACTAAAGGGTATAAAAAGAAATAGAAAATCACAAACAGCCATTTTTTAATTTTTGGTAAATGTTATGAATGACTACACTGAGAAAAACCTATGAATAATTTATTGGAAATAATAATTTGCCTGATACAAAATAAATTTAGAAAAATCAACTTTATTTCTACATCCTACCCACAATAATTAGAAAAGAAAATCAAAGAAAAGATAATATTTATGACCATTTTGAAAAACCCTAATTTAGAAATAAATATATTTTAAAAATCTAAGACCTCAGTAATGATGTGTAAAAATTTGACAAGCATTTAAAAGCAATATATCAATAAAAATTTATACCAAATATATCCATGGGATGGGAGACATAATATTGTAATAATGTCCAAAATCTTTACATTAATCTATAGTTTCAATATAATCCCAACATAAATCTTTTCTTCCTGCCTTCCTCTCTCTAGCTTTCACTCCCTCAATCCCTCACTCTTTCCTCCCTCCCTCCTTCCCTCTCTTCTTTCCTTCCTTCCTTAAATCTTTCTTCTTCTCTTTAGAACTTTGGAAGCTGATTATAAAATTTATTCAGGTAGGCAAAGTGCCAAAAATAGCGAAGATAATATTGAGGAAAGAGAAGTTGCAGGAGTTACATGACCAGACATCACAGCTATTATAAAGCTGTAGCAATTAAGATAACATTTTCCTGAGGGCAGACAGGCTGATCAATCCAACAGAACAGTGACTCCAGAAACAAACCCCCACATACACTGTCACTTAACTTACAACAGAGACATCACTATTTTCCAAAAGAGAGCGAACCTATACAAACACAATCATATGTGGATTAAAGATCTAAATGTGAAGTACAAACAATAAACATTTTGGAGGAAAACATAGAGGGGCATGATATTGGAATATTTTTAAACAGCATACAAACCAGTAAAAAATATAAGATTTAGAAAATTAATTGAACTATTTTAAGAAATTCTGTTCATCAAAATGAATGCTGTGAAAACATAAGCTCTCATAATGGAAGAGAATGTTTTTATCAGACCTACATAATCAGATATATATAGTTAACAGAGGACTCATCTGCAATTATAAAAATAACTTACAAGTCAATACATAATTGACATGAAATGCAATACAAAGATGACAAAAGACATAAATGAGCACTTTTGTCATGTCCTGCGTGGCAAGGGCAAATGGGACTCGAGAGGGGCGACGCAGATTGAATAAGAACAAGAGACAGAAATAAGATAAGAGCGAGACCAAGGGACTCAGCCAAAGAAGACTGAGCCCGGAATGGGGTCAGCGCATGGCTTTTATTGAGAATTTTTAGAGAAGTAAAACTGCTGTAAATAAATAACCGTGTGGATTGTGTGCCTTAAGGCTGTTTTCCATTAACCTATCCCATTGTATTCCAGCAAATGCTATGCCTTCATACATCACTACACAGCCCCAGGACACCGACCTTACTGTGTCCTCCTGGAGGAGATAACTGATATCACTCCATCAGGTCCCTGTCCTACCGAGACACTCCCAGAGAGAGCTTTACGGATTCGGGCCTCAGTCATACCGAGACACTCTCTCAAGACTAAAGGTCAGGGGCTAATGCAGAGGGAGTGGTCTTGGAATCAGCTGTAAGGCAACACACTTTTCAAAAGAAAATATCAAAATAGCTATTGAACATATAAAAAAGATTCTCAATTTCATTTAACATTAGGATAATGCAAACTAAAACCACAATGATACCCACACACATCATCCAGAATGGTTACAAATAATGGAAAACATTAAATCTTGACAAGGATATTGACCAGTCATAACTAATAACCACTCTGGAAATCCATTTGGCAGTATTTACAAAAGCTGAATATGCATATAATATGACTTAGCAATTTCCATGTAAAGAATATACCCAAATAGAAATACATTCAAGATTAAGCCAGAATAGGTTGAGTATTGATGTGGACACAAGAGGGCGTAGCTATTTTTACCATTATCTGAAAAATTTCTCTCTCTCTCTCTCTTTCTGTCTCTCTCTCTCTCTCTCTCTCTCTCTCTATATATATATATATGTATATATATATATATATATGCAATTTTTGAGTAAACTATAAATGATTATCTTTAACAAATACATGACAAAATCCAATCTTTATTATTTTATAAAAACCCAGAGATATAAAAAAAATTTTATGTTCAAAACTAGAGTGGAATATAATATTAACAATATCACTAATCATAAAAACTCCAATGAACCAATTCTAATATTCAACAATAGAATGATACATAACTAATTTGTGATATATTTATATAATGGAATTGTATACAACAATGAGAATGAATAATCTAAAAGTCTCTGTAACAATATATTGAGTGAAAGAGCCCAGACACAGAAAAATAACTTGTATAGGATTTCTTTTACATAAAGTAACAAAAAGAGGTGAAAATAAACTATGCTGATTAAAGTCAGAATAATGGTTATTTAAGTGTGTGTGTGTGTGTGTGTGTGTGTGTGTGTGTGTGTGTGTGTGTGTGTGTGTAAGGGGATAAATAGTTCATGATAGAAAGAAAAATGAAGGACTCTTCTGGAGTCTTCATAATCTTTTATTTATTTTAATGGTTGTAACTGCTGTTTAATCTGATTCTGACTACACAGAAGTGTTACTTTTGTAAAAATTTCTTTATGATGTATGCGTTTGTTAATATACATATATATATATAATATATATATATGAAATACTTCACCAGTAAGTTTAAAACACCACACATAAGGAGGAAATAGATATCCATATATATTTTCCCTTGTGAATTTTTAAAACAATGCAAAAGCATTGTTCAGACATTTTTCCATTACATGCTCAGTGAAGTCACAAAAAGCCTCTATATTAAAAAGAGAGGATGAAGGATTGCAAGAAAAACTAAAAGACTTGTCCTACAGATACAATGGTTTGATTTCGGATCTCTGGGTTGCACTAGAAAAGACTAACCAAGAGAAACTATGGAAAAGTATCTCACATAACTTAATTTGTATGGGGATATAAAGATGTCCTGTATAATTATATGCCATTGGCTTTGTTAGAAGACTTCAAATGCTTTAGGAATCATTAACAAATTGTATCCTTTTTCCTTAGGGAGGTTCCCAATGGAGGAAAGAAACCCATAAATTCTCCTATTGGGTTATGTTAGGAACACACGGGGAGCAGAGAGAGATTCCTCATTACAGGTGAGTAGACTGTGCCTGTTTCTATGACTAACTCCCAGAGTTCCAGTTGCTTTTCATGGCGCCATCTCCTATTTAAACTTCAGTGAGCAATATCCCACTTGGTGATTCAGCCACAGCTGTACCAATCTGCTTTGATAACTGCAGTGTCTCTCGGCTGGTACAACGTTGTAAACATCTTTATGACGATTCTTCATGAAAGCTAGACATTCACGTTGATGTAGTAAGTTTGTATAATCAAAAGTTATAACCTCTGAAAAGGGAATCAATATTTAAAAACTCCATCCATAGGCCTTAAGATTTTCATGATTATTTTTTTCCACTTGGACCCTTACTCAAGATGTCAAATGTGATATTGTTTTTTGTAGTTAATTGGATGTTTCAGAATTTCTAACCTCACATAATACCAGATTTTCATAGTGTTTTCCAGTTACACCTGAATTCAAAGGATTATATCAATATTTTCATAAACCTTGTAATTTACCTGTTTAAAATATGCTGAACATCCCAAGTTTAGCAATATCATTGAAAGTCACCACAATTAGGGGGAGGTGAGGCCAAAGCAAAATATGAAAGCATCCATGGCACTATGTAGCACCTCGGCCCCACCATGTCTGATTAGTAAAAGGGTTTCCCCTCTCCCTCACCTACAAGCCTTAGAAGAGCCTTTGAAATGCCATTCAATTGTCCCCTGAATGACTAAATGCCCATGCAATGGAGATTAGAACTAAGAGAAAAATATCCACAATACAGATTGAAACAAGGAACAGTCCTTGCAAAATTATAAAGCAGAAATGTGTATTTTGCCTAAAATTAAAGTATTGTTTTCACTCATTTATTAGTTTTTTTCAACTCTCTTTATTACCACTCAAAAATTACTTCAGTGTTTAAACATATGTATTTAAATTCATATCTTATTGATCTCTCATTGTAGAATTCATTTATTGATACTTACTTTAGTGTTGAAAGCCATCTTTGGCAACCCCACTTAGGGCTAGGGAGTGATTTAACTTCTCCAATTGCTATATTCCGGGCGGTTTTGTAGTGAAGGTGTATAGAGCATATAAAATATACTATAAACAAGGTTGTTTTTGGATTGAGGCTTGCCAAACAAGTTGTTTACTAGTAGGGACACAAGCTAGGCTGCACATGTGTGAGGCTGATAGAGTAAAGTGAAAGTAAATATGTTTATGTGTAGAGCATATACATGAAAATAAACATGTTTATGTTTTTGTGGGAAACTGAGCATAACAAAATTGAGTGGTAAACATGTTCACCAAAACAACTTCTGGGTATCACCTAAGAAGTAAACAAGTCCAAGGAAAAGAGGATAAAAGGAGAACTCCAGAGCAGTGCCAGGAACAGTCTGACTGGGCGCTCTGGCTAAGACCCCCTGTGAGGCGCAAGCCCTGACACTCCGGGACACTCTGAAGTTCTTCCTTGCAAGACCAGCTTGCCTCAGACCCATCATGGGCCCAGTCATGTCTCCCAGACCCGGGACCTTCTCCATCTCAACTGACTCTGGGACTTGGTTCGTTATTAAATTCTATTCCATTCTGTAGAACCCTGTGCGTTCCAGAGCATTGGCCTCTGGAGGGACATTGGCTCCCAAATAAAGCTGTGTTCCTCACTCTATCTGAACCTGTGTGTTGGGACTTTGTGCCTCACTCACGTCACAAATACCATGCAGGGACATAGCGTCCTGCCGAGGGGTTAATGTCCCCTTGACTTTCAGGAAGACACTGAAATGTGGCGACTGCCCTTCCAGCTGCTCATGACAGAAGGTCCAATACTCAGCTCTGCCCATTGTATATCTTACATGTTTTGAGACTATTAAGTAAAAAAAAACAACAACAATATTTAAGAGGAGAGAACCACGTCATCTTCCACAATCATGTAAAATAATATAAATATAAATAGATTCATGTAAAAATAGATTCCAGTACTTTATATAGAACTCTGGTGAGGAAAACATCTCATATCCTTCTCATATATAAAGAGACTGGTATCTACTAGCATGGATTTAGAAAACAGTACACTTTTATAAACTCTCATGTAATCCATGAGATTTATATAATCTTTGTATATCCACTAAAAATAAGTGTAGTCTCTTGAGGACTAATTCAGTGTTCCTGAACAAGCCACGATATTCTGCTTTCTGTCTCTACATGAGATTTTCTCATTCAGGGTATTTCCTATAATAGAATTATATAATATGTGGCCTTTTATACTTGGCTTCTTTCACTTTGCATGTTGTAAATTCTTGTCCATGTCATGGCTTTATCGACACTTCTTTCCTTTTATGGTTTATTAATATTCCACTCTATGCATAAACCACATTTGTTATCCATGGATAACATCAAATGGTGATGTTTTGGATTGTTTATATTTCTAACTAGTATGAACAATGCTGCTCTGAACATTTACCTACAAGTTTTTGTGAACACTTGTGGTTTGTCCATACTTTTGGGTATATATATCCAAGAGTGGAATTGCTGGGTCCTAATGGCAATTCTGTAGTTAACTTATTGAGTAACCCTCAAACTGTTCTCATAGTGGTTATACCATTTCAAGTGCTCACCACAATGTATAAAAGTTCTAATCGCTCCTCACACTTCCCAGCCTTTGTATTTTCTTTTTTTTAAAAATAGCCCTTCTACTGGGTGTAAAGTGGTACCTCTTTGTAGTTTTAATGTGTATTTCCATAATGGCTAATGTTGTTGAACATCTTTTCATGTGCTTTTAGCCATTTGTAAATCTTCTGTTACAAATGTCTGTTCAAGTCTTTTGCCTTTTTAAAAATTTACGTTGTTTGTCTTATAGTTGTTGAGAAGTAAATGTCCTTTGTATATTGTATATACTAGACCCTTGCCAGATACGTGATTTGCAGTTTTTTACGTTGTGTGGGTCACCTTTTAATTCTTCAATAATGTCCTTGGTTCATAAAAGTTTGTTTTATACATTTTTACTTTTGTTGTTTGTGCTTTTGGAGGCAAATCTGAAAATTATGAAGAGAATCATTGAACTGGGAGAGAGAGAATTGAGCCACTAGGCATTACAGTGGCAAAATAAAGCAACAATTCCCAAATGAAAGATTTAACCATTTAGCCACCCATTATAATGGTGAAACCAGTCATAGCTCGTGAAAGTGATTGATTATTTTTATACTCACGCCCATTGTAGGTTTCCAGAATGGCCTGGATGGACAGACACAATCTAACAATAATGAATGAATTCATCCTCATGGGGATCACGGCCCTCCCAGAGCTGCAGGCACCGTTATTTGCACTCTTCCTCTTAGTTTACATGGTCTCGGTGGTGGGTAACCTGGGCTTGATCATCCTCACCAAGATGGACTCCAGGCTACAGACACCCATGTACTACTTCCTCAGACACCTGGCTTTCACTGATCTCGGTTACTCAACAGCTGTAGGACCAAAAATGCTAGTAAATTTTGCTGCAGATCAACATACAATCTCCTATAATGGGTGTGCTACCCAACTCACTTTCTTCAGTACGTTTATCACTAGTGAACTTTTCATTCTGTCAGCCATGGCCTATGACCGCTATGTGGCCATCTGTAACCCTCTGCTGTACACAGTTGTCATGTCACAAAGGACATGTCGGTTGCTGGTGGCAATCCCCTATCTCTACAGTGTCTTTTTGTCTTTGTTGGTCATCATTAAAATTTTCACTTCATCATTTTGTGGCTATAATGTCATCAGGCATTTCTACTGTGATTGTTTGCCATTGATATCTTTGCTCTGCTCAGGCACACATGACATTAAAATGATAATTCTCATCTTCGCAGCTTTTAATTTGGCTTCCTCACTTCCGATCGTCCTTGTGTCCTACCTTCTGATCCTTGGCGCCATCCTCAGGGTGAACTCTGCAGAGAGCAGGCGCAAGGCCTTCTCCACCTGTGGGTCCCACCTGGCTGTCTTAGTCATCTTCTATGGAACCTTATTCTTCATGTATGTGCAGCCCAAGTCCAGTCATTCACTTGATACTGATCAAATGGCCTCTGTGTTTTACACGCTGATAATCCCCATGCTGAATCCCATGATCTACAGCTTGAGGAACAAAGAGGTGAAAGGTGCCCTAACTAGAGCCTGGAGCATGTGTGCAAATACTCTGTTTAAAATCTGCTGGAAGGTACGCTAGCAATAGATTATGGATTGTCAAGTGTATGCTATAACTGGCTTTGCTTTAGCCTGGTGCTGTTACCTCCATGAGATGGGCAAGATTGAAAGTGTGATAAGCATAGAAATAAAGAAAACTCTTTACTACTTTGAAACAAAATATATCACTAACAGCTGGTTGTTTTCTGCTCATACTTTAGATATAAACCTATATTTAATTTCTAGCCTGATTGACGCCATTCCTACAGCCCTGCTTACATTTCTCTTCCACTAAACATTTATTTTTATAATGCCATGGATTTTGTATATTACATTCATAATTTTATCTGTAATACCTAACATGGTAAAAGGACTGTGATAGATTTTATATAAATTGATGCATTCAAAGAAATAAACATATATTGTTAAATTTAAAACTCAAAATCCCTCTTTTTGATGGGGCTTAGAGGAAATACAGAAAATAGGCAGAATGAGAAGCTTGCTATATCGAAGAGGTACATTAAAATTATTATTTTTAATGTGGAAATTTTCAAGACTGATCAAAATTTTCAATCCTCAAATTGAAATTTAACAAATCCCAGATACAAGTAATATATAGACAACTATTTGAAGGCACATCATAATCAAATTGCTCAAAGCTACTGATACATAAAAAACAAAAGCAATCAAAGAAATACAGAGTAGCAAAGAGTTTATAGAAATGACATCAAAAGGAAAATCTATACAATTACTGATCAATACAGTAGACTCCCTCAAAATTACAACAATCTACCAATCACACTCTTGGACACTCATCCCTAGGGAATGAAAATTTATGTTCATACCTTCATTGTTAATTGAATGTTCAGGGAAGTTTTATTTGTCATAGTTGAAAACTGGAAAGAACCCACATGCCTGTCAATGAGTGAATGGTAAAGCAAATTGTATCATCAATACATTGGACTATTACTCAGCAACAATAAGGGAACAAACAATTATATACACAAAGGCACAAATGAACCTCAACAGAATTATGTTGAATGAAGAAAGCTAACCCCAAAAGATTGCAAGTAGTATGATATTATGTATAAAACATTCTTCAAATGGCAAAAACGTGGTTATGGAATACAGATTAGTGATTACCAGGGGTTAGAAACAATGGCAGAGGAAGAAGTGGGTTTGCTGTAGTAGAATATCTGACATTTTCATTTATTTTTTTTTTGTAATGCAAGTGCCTGGTTTCAGCTTTGGCTTCCCAGGCATCCATTTTAAAGAGGCATCCACTTCAAAATATGGGTATCTCCAATGAACACATCACCAGCCACACCACTAGTTAAAGAGCCAGGCTCCCTTCCCTGACTCAGGTTCCTTTGTTTTAGAGATCTTTGTTGGTTTCAATAACTGACCATTTGGGTTAATGTTTGTTTTCTCTTCCATTCCTTTAAATTCTATTTCTTAAGTTTTAAATTCACCAATAAAGACCCTGAACCCCAGTAAAAGCTGAACCCTAGGTCCCTAACTCTTGCTCTTTCTTTCCCCAGGACCTCTCAGTGTAGCCCAAGTGTGCTGTGTAAATTGAAGGTCTTTTAAATAATAAACCTGTATCTTTTCAAAGTTTCCTTGATGTTATTGCTGAAGGGTTCCTGCAATCATAAAAACAACTAGGACTGGTCCAACCACAACATTGGTTTTTAATGGGCTGAGACCAGTACAAAACATGCGGGAATTTTGTGGTGATACAATAGATCTCTATTGGAGTGTGTTTGCACAGGACAGAATCACTGAAATGATGTAATATGCAGTAAAGGGGGAAAAAAAACAAAGAAAGCAAAAGAGAAGTGGGAACCAGATAGATGATGGAAACTCACAATAAGATAGGCAGTAACAGTAACGAATTTCTGTCCCTGAGGGCAAAATAAAAACAGCATGAGTAACAAATCAAGGAAGTAACACCTATTTGCATAATGCATTATTTTAATTACCTAAGGGTTCTAAAATAATACAACAGTATTTAGACATTTCTACACTGTGTCACTCATGCGAGGAAACAATGATATAAATGCAGACTCTTGATGGGCATGCCTATCTAAGATACAATATTGTAGCCTAGAGTCTGTGTGGTACAAAAGGAAAAGTTACCCAAAAGTGAAAAATGGAAGGAAGGAAGGAAGGAAGGAAGGAAGGAAGGAAGGAAGGAAGGAAGGAAGGAAGGAAGGAAGGAGTAGAGGGCCTGAGGGAGAGAAGGAGGGAGGAAAGCAAGAAGTGAGGCAGGGAGGGAAATTTGGTTGAAATAAGAAACAAAACATAGTGAATGCAAATTGTCCCTGACAAATAAAGGACATCTCCAGACATCTAGTAGTGCTCTCAAATACTTTAGGGACAAGACCAAATTGCTTGGCATCTCCTCGGGGAAAGTCTCAAAAGCAAAAAAAATTCCATAAAGTGTTCTCACTAAGCCATGCAAGAAACACGGGAGGAAGTCAAGAGAGAAGCTTCATTACAGGTAAAAAGGTAGAAAATTTGCTATGGTGTCTTAGGTGACTTACACTGACAATGTTTCAGGGACACACACAAAGCTCAACTTGAATTCAATGACAAAGCCCTAACAAAATGGTGCCATTTCTGATTCAGTTCTCTTTGCTTTCTGCTACTCCATAATGCCTGGGAAGAAATAGGACTTCTCTCCTTTTTCATCATATTAATGTTTTTTAGTATTTTCACATGGGTTCAGAGATTAAATGTTAGAAGCCATCCTAGAAACATCAGCAATGTATTGTTTATAATGTATTCATGATATATAAATAATTATATCTGTGGTACAGGCCAAAACTGAAAGCACTGTTAAGGAGACATGAAATTTTTTTAATTGGCAAAATTAAGAAGCTGCAGGTATTCAATCCATTATTTTGATGTCCTTCCCAATTGTTATTTAGTGGATGTAGGCTCTCTTTTTGTGACCTCAATGTAGTTTAATATTTAATGTTACTTAAACACAAATCGGATTCTTTCCAGATCTCTTGATGAAGCAAAAGGGGATTTCCACCTCACACTGAGATGTGAAAGGCATTATTTGGATAGCAGAAGACTGTTATGGAGCCCGTTTCATGGTACAATGTTCAGCATGGTTTTCAGTTTCAACTGGAACCTGACAGAGAACAGATGTAGTTATCTCAAAGATAACTATACTTTTCAAAAACTGGCAGTTGATATTCAACAAAGATGAAAAAACAATCTGGTTCTTTCCATAGAACACTATGGCTTGTGAGAAAATAGGTTTTATCTTTCCTCATCAGACAGGAAAATTTGAACTTACCAAGTGTGATTTTTCTCAAGCTTTCATATTTGCAAAATGAAACAAAAGAAACAAAATGTATACTGTTTCTTATTACATTTACTGATGATATTTCTCTGAAATTACTATTATTGATGCAATTTCTACACTTCTGCTATAAGAAAGCCATGTGCATGAAGGCAGGATAGGCTATCAGGTCACAAAACTATAAGCAATATTTTAAGTGATTTAAATGCCAATTTCATGGAATCACTGTTATATTTAATTCTGTAAAATTCTATATTTTTACTTATTTTTCTTCAAGTCACTCAGAGACTGCAGTCACTGTAATCTCCATTGTCACCAGTATTATTTCTGTTTTGTTTGTTTTTTTAAAGATTTTTTTTTAAAATTGGGGGAGGGGAACAGGCAAGTTGCTGTCCTTTTGTTCTTCAGTCTAGTTGTGGAGGACGTTGCTTCACTGGCCCGTGTTGGTATTATTGCGATCTTCCCGGATGAGGCAGATCAGTCGCCAGCCTCTGGATGGTCACTCACCGCGGTTATTGGCAGCTCACGCTGGCTGCCAGCCACTCACTGTAGCCTATGGCAGCCCACTGCAGCAGGGGCTGCAGCCTACACCATCACTGAGGCTCGCAGCCCAGCTCCAAGTGGAGCTGTTGTTAGCTGTAGAGGGCAGTGTCACTGGCCCTCATATGTGGGATCTGAACTGGGCCCCGCTGCTCAGAGCTGGTGTCCCAAGCCTGCTTCTAACCAACGGGCCACTCAGCCAGCCCTATTTCTGTTTTTTTTTAAAGGAAGCATTCGTGCTCACCATATTTTGGGGTTTTGGTTTTGTTTTTTGCTTTTTTTAAAGAAATTTTATTGGGGAACAGTGTGCTTTTCCTGGACCATCAGCTACAAGTCAAGTAGTTTTTTCAATGTAGTTGTGGAGGATGCAGCTCCTTGACCCATGTGGGAATTGAACCGGCAACCTTGGTGTTATGAGCCTGCACTCTAACCACCTCAGCTAACTGGCTGCTCCATATTTTGAACCTAGTAATTTTCTTACCTTAATCTGTCATCCACCACTATTCTGGTATATTTTTAATCCATGTATTGTTAGGGATATTCCGATACATTGTTTTGATTATATAAAATGTTTATTTGTGTTTTGTAGTATATCATAATTTGAAGCCATTCCTGTTGTTTTAAGGTGCAGAAGAATTTAAAGTAACATTCAAGAATCCATGTATATCTCATCTTTAGTGTATTTTATTTCACCTCTATAGCATTGTGTAATGTAGTAGCTTTAAACTATTATAGCTAGTGCACACATGTTCTGAGTTATCTTAAAGGTAAAGTATCTCTTTATCCAAAGGGAGTTTTTATGAATCTTCATATATGAAAACAATGCCAATACTTCCTCATAGGACTGATGGGAGGGATAAATCAAGATTAAATGACCTGGGCCGGCCGAGTGGCGCGGTGGTTAAGCGCTGGCCTAGGAAGCCAGCGGCCCCGGTTCGGTCCCACATATGAGGGCCAGTGACAATGCCCTCAAAAAAAAAAAAAAAAAAGATTAAATGACCAAAGGATTGGTTTTGTGTATGAGAATAAAGAGTTTTGGATAAATTAAATTTTGCCCATAGTAATTCTTTGTATATGCCATAAATGGAGATAAACCGAGATTATATCGACATATACATCTATATATGCATGTGTCTCATATGTTTCTGCATATAAAGACAAATCATTCTCATGCAATCTGTTATAGTTATCTTATTTATTTATTTTTATTTTTTTATTATTATTAGTTACAGATATACAAAACAATGCAATAGTTACCTTTTTCACCCCTTTCAAAGTGACTACTGCCACCCCCCTCCCTTGTACCCTCACCCCCAATATCATACATTTCTATTACAATTGTTATAGTTATCTTATTTTAAAACATGCCCAGTTTCTGTGAAGTGTGTTAACTGTTTCAGCCTACATCACTAGTAGGCATAAAAGATTTTGTAGAACTATGTATTGAAGTAAGGGGTTCCATATATTTTTGGAATTTGTGGTTTAAAATTTTTATTACAATTATTACATAATTGTACAGTACAATTTATTACATAATTGCCATATGCATTGTCATATTATCAAATTTAATTTATAAGTGTCACTATGTGATTGCATTTTATAAAAAACTAAAGAGAACTTTAAAGAATAGCATAATAATAATTTATATATGTAACACCCAAATGTTTAACATAGTTTTAACTTTTTTCATATTTCCTTTATATATCAATGTCTATATATCTGTATCTAGATCTATACATTTACATGTATCTATGTATATCTATATACTGTATACCTACTTGAATCTATTTATGTGTCTATCTGTGTATCTATGTATTTATTCATCTACTAATCATCTATCTTTCTATCTATATCTATCTATATCTATCTATCTATCTATCTATCTATCTATCTATCTATCTACCTATAATCACCTACCTATCTATCTATACCATCCTGATTTCTTAACCTTAGCGCCATTGCTATTTTGGATTGGATACTAGGTATTGTAGAATGTTTAGAAGCATCACTGACCTCTAACCCTACATGCCAGTTGCACTCTACCTCCCAGTTGTTACAACCCAAATGTCTTCTAGACATTGACCAATCTCATTGGTTAGTAAAATACCTCCAGGTGAGAACCACTATCTCTGGCTCTATCTTTATTTATGTATACTATTATTTGTGGGACCTAGGTTTATTTTCATATGTCCGAAATTGGAAAGCTTGGATGTATCTTATTTATACTAGTTTTGCACACTAAACATCTCCCAGGTAATAATAGCATACTAAAAATCTCCCAGATAATAATGCACAAAAATCTATTGACTATGCTGATGTCTCTTTCCACAATAGGTTTCCTGATAAACCTACATGGAAACACAAAATATAACAGTGCTAAAAGAATTCATTCTCGTGGGGATCACAGACCGCCCTGAGCTGCAGGCTCCATTATTCGGGATCTTCCTTGTCATCTATGCTGTCTCAGTGGTGGGCAACTTGGGCATGGTCATCCTCACCACCATGGACTCCAGGCTACAGACACCCATGTACTTCTTTCTCAGACAACTGGCATTCACCGATCTTGGTTATTCCACAGCTGTGGGACCCAAAATGTTGGTAAATTTGATAACTAATCAAAATAGTATCCCCTATAATTGGTGTGCTGTACAGCTGGCTCTCGTCATCTTGTTCATCGCTAGTGAAGTTTCCATTCTGTCGGCCATGGCCTATGACCGCTACGTGGCCATCTGTGACCCTCTGCTGTACACAGTCATCATGTCACAAAGGTCATGTGAGTTGCTGGTGGCAATCATCTATCTCTACAGCACATCTGTTTGTCTTCTAATCACTCTGAAGATTTTTAATTTGCCCTTCTGTGAATGCAATGTTGTCAGCCATTTTTATTGCGACAGTCTTCCTTTGTTAACTTTGCTGTGCTCAAACACACATGAAATTGAGTTGATAATACTGATCTTTTCAGTGTTTAGTTCGGTTTTATCTCTCCTGGTCCTCCTTGTGTCTTACACACTGATCCTTCTGGCCATCCTCGGGATGAACTCTGCAGAAGGCAGGTGCAAGGCCTTCTCCACCTGTGGATCTCACCTGATAGTGGTGGTTATATTGTATGCAACTCTAACCTTCATGTATGTGCAGCCCAAGTCCAGTCATTCCTTTGACACTGATAAAGTGGCCTCTGTGTTTTACACGCTGATAATCCCCATGCTGAATCCCATGATCTACAGCTTGAGGAACAAAGAGGTAAAAGGTGCCCTGCATCGGATATGGAAAAAACTGAACAAACTCGCCAGATAAGGTTTACTATACAATGCACACACAATAAATTAGGTTTTAGAAACTGTTGATGATATATGATAAGCCTTTAGAAAGCAGTGATGTGTAAAAGGCATGGAAAGCAAGAAACGTTTTTCTTGTCTTCAACTTATAGATGTACAAGCAGTATTCATCCTGCTGATATCAACTTTGATTTGTCTTTATTTCACTGAAAAACATGGAAGAGAGATCACCATTCTCACATTGACAAGTACTTAGTTACATGAAGGGAAACCTTTTTTTAAATGTATCTTCTGTTGGAAAACTCTATTTTTAAAGGCATTCTATCTTTTAATAAAATATTTTGTGTCTTATAATAAAAATAGAATTTTAAACTATTAATTTCACTAGAAAAAAATGTAAAATAATTAAGGAAAAATTTAATGAGAACTTTGCATGACTCATTGTTAAAAATGACAAAAACATTACTGAGTTATTAAAGAAGACATAAATGAAGCAATAAATCATGTCCATTGTTTAAAAAAGTAAATGTTATGATGATGTCATGTCTCTTTAAATTTACCTATAGACTTGGGACTTCTGGTAAAATGGTGCAACAGACGTTGTGCTAACTGCCTCCCAGGATCACACCAAAATTACAACCAAATTATACAGCATTCAACCCTGGAGGTCCCCGGAACACTGGAGGAACAGAACCACTAAACGAAGAACTTAAAGAGGCAGCCACGTCTGGTCTGTAGGACAGGCGGAGACGAGAGAGGGCAAATCCCGTGAGGGAGGGCCCAGCAGTGGAGAGGCTTCTCTGGTTGGGGGAGGGACCCTCCGGCCACACACCAAGCTCACCAGCCCAGAGCTCCTTTGCCGGGAAGAGGAGTTCTAAGATAGCCAGCAGTAAATTAGTGAGAACTCTCTTAGCTCAGCTTGGTGAGGCTGAGAGCGGCTGGAGAATCAGAGGGGCCAGCACCTGGGCTTGCTCGCCGATGAGCTCTTACCTGGCTACTGGTGGACGGAGTGGCAGTGTGAGCCGGGCCCGGGAGCCTGCGGGGACGGACTGAGCTGAGCACCTTTGGTGCAAAGGCTGGAGGTGTTTGGATTGTTGTTCCCGTGGTGCGGAGCTTGCATGTGAGTGGTGTAGGGAGGACGCCATTTTGTCGGTCTTGGGCCCTCCCATGGAGGATCAGGACCGAGACCTCATTGGTCTGGTGGAATTGATGCACAAGTGCGTGTGTGCGTGCGCATGCGCCTGCGGCCTTGGATCCCCACCCTCTGCCCGGCTTATACTGCATTGCCAGGGAAACGCTGGGTGGGTGCCCTCGGGCTCCAACGGGCTGCTCACTGTGACCCGGGAGTGTATGAGCCACCTCGGATCCCCACCCTCCGCTCGGCTTGTGCTTTGTTGCCAGGGAAACAACTGGTGGGTGTGCTCTGGCTCCAACAGGCTGCTCACTGAGACACGGAAGTGCGCAAGCCGCCTCGGGTCCCCGCTCTCCGCACTGCAGAGTTGCCAGGCTGGTGATTGGTTGTAGGGCTGCTCGGCCTGATCTGCGAGCGGCTGATTGGGACAGGCTGAGACTGGGAGTCCTCCTGGGAGTGTTGGGCTGTGAGCTGTGTGCCTGTGTGATCCAGCTAGGGCTCTCCTGGTGATCTATCTAATACATCAAAGCAATCCCAGAGCGACAGCCAAAATGGGGAAACAAAGAAACATGTCACAAGTAAAAGATCAGAAGAAACCTCCAGAAATGGGACCAAATAAAACAGAGGGATCCAACCTTTCAGAGACAGACTTTAGAACACTGATGATAAGAATGTTTAAGGAACTTAGTGAGGACATAAAGAAGGATAGGGAAACCATAAAAAACAACCTGTTAGAACTAAAGAATACAATAACTGAAATGAAGAACACACTTGAAGGAATCACCAGTAGAGTAGATGAAGCAGAGGAGCAGGTCAGCGATTTGGAAGATAAAATAGCAGAAATCACCCAGTTGGCACAACAAAAAGACCAGAGAATAAAAAACAATGAAAATACTTTAAGAGCCCTATGGGACAAGGTGAAACGCAACCACCCTCGAATCATAGGAATTCCAGAAGGAGAAGAGAAGAAGCAAGGGGTCGAAAATGTATTTGAAAAAATCATGACTGAAAACTTCCCTACCCTGGGGAAGGAAATCAACATACATGCCCAGGAAGGGCAGAGGGTTCCAAACAAGCTGAACCCAAACAGGTCCACACCAAGACACATCATAGTTAAGATGGCAAAGGTTAAAGACAGAGACAGAATCCTAGAGGCTGCAAGAGAAAGACAGCAGGTTACATACAAAGGAACTCCTGTTAGACTAACAGCTGACTTGTCTACAGAAACTCTGCAGGCCAGAAGGGAGTGGCAGGAGATATTCGAAGTGACACAAAATGAAGGCCTACAACCAAGATTGCTCTAACCAGCATGGCTATCACTTAAAATTGAAGGAGAAATAAAGAGCTTCTCAGAAAATAATAAGCTTAAGGAATTCATTACCACCAAGCCAGCATTGCAAAACATGCTAAAAGGGCTTTTTTAAACAAAAGAAAGGGGTAAACAAGCTAACCCACGGAGACCAGGAATACAAATAACAAAATGGCAATACATATGTACCTGTCAGTAATCATTTTAAATGTGAATGGGCTAAATGCTGCAATCAAAAGACAGAGAGTGGCTGAGTGGATAAGAAAATAGGACACATGTATGTTGTTTACAGATGGAATAAGATATTTCATGCAAATGGAAATGAGAAAAAAAAAAGCTGGAGTACCTATACTTATTTTAGACAAAATAGACTTTAAAATGACTACAATAAAAGACAAAGAAAGGCACTATAACCCTAATAAACATCTATGCACCCAACATAGGGACTCCTAATTACATATAACAGATTTTGACAGACATAAAGACAGAGATCAACAGTAACACTATCATACTAGGGGACTTCACCATTGTCACTAATGGACAGACCCTTTACACAGAAAATCAACACAGAAAGAGGGGACTTAAATGATACTTTAAACCAGCTGGACTTTGTTGATATTTTTAGAGCATTTCACCCTGAAAAAACAGAATATACATTCTTCTCAAGTACACATGCATGGGACATTTTCCAAGATAGACCATGTTATACCACAAAACAAGTCTCAGTAAATTTAAGAAGATTGAAATCATATCAAGCAGATATAAAGGAAAAACTGATGGTTGCTGGCTGGGAGGGAGTGGTGAAGAGGGAGAGGGGGAAGGTTTTGGACAGTGTAGGTGGGACTACAATGTTGCTGCAGGGATATGGGGGCAGTTCTGGGAATGTAATTGATAATGTTGTGAAGAGACTATTATGTTGTGTGAAATAAGTCAGTCAGAGAAGGGCAGGTACCATGTGATCTCACTTGTGTGTGGAGTCTGCAGAGCTCAGTGAACGATCAAAGTAAACAGACTCGTAGATGTAGAGGAAAAACTGAGGGTTGCTAGTTGGGAGGTGGGTGGGGATGGGGGGAAAGGGGAAGGGATTTGACAGCATAAATAGACAACTACAATATTGCCACAGGGATATGAAACACAGTTCGGGGAATATAATAATGTTGTAAAAATTTTGTGGCGTGTCAGATAGTCACATGTCTTGTTAGGGAGACCACTTCATGGATGGAGTAGAGGCTTGATCACTGCACTGTACTCCTGAAGCTGATGTTGTATAATATTGTATGCCAACTGTAACTGAATATGTGAATGGTCACAGGATGTGGAGTATACTGTGGAGGGGAGTCAGGGGAGTTGTGATAGATATGTATGATATGGGGGGGGGAGTGGGGTAGCGAACTGAGGGTGGGGGGTTGTCACTTTGGGGGGTAAAGAGTATAACTATTGCATTGTGTTGTACACCTGAAACTAATAAAAAATAAAATAAAATAAAAACAAAACAAAACAAAAATTAATTGAACTATTTTAAGAAATCCTGTTCATCAAAATGAATGCTGTGAAAATAGAAACTCTCATAGTGAGAGAGAATGTTTTTATCAGATCTACATAATCAGATATATATAGCTAACAGAGAACTCATATGCAAACTATAAAAATAATTTACAAATCAAAAAATAATTGGCATGAAATGCAATACAAAGATGACAAAAGACATGCATGAGCACTTTTCAAAAGAAAACATCAAAACAGCTATTGAACATATAAAAAGATTCTCAATTTCATTTAACATTAGGATAATGCAAACTAAAACCACAATGATACCCACACACATCATCCAGAATGGCTACAAATAATGAGAAACATTAAATCTTGACAAGGATATTGACCAGTCATAACTAATAACCACTCTGAAAATCCATTTGGCAGAATTTACTAAAGCTGAATATGCATATAGTATGACTTAGCAATTTCCATGTAAAGAATATACCCAAATAGAAATACATTCAAGATTAAGCCAGTATACACTGAGTATTGATGTGGACACAAGAGGGCATAGCTATTTTTACCATTATCTGAAAAATTTACATATCTATATCGATATATCTATATCTATGTATCTCTCTATATATTTGGGCAATTTTTAAGTAAACTATAAATGGTTATCTTTAATAAATACATGACAAATTCCAATCTTTATTATTTTATAAAAACCCAGACATATAAAAATGTTTATGTTCAAAACAGACAGATGCATGTTCTTCTAGGGAGATCACTTCATGGACGGTGTAGTGGCTTACCACTGCACTGTACATCTGAAGCTGCCGCTGAACAATATTATATGTCAACTATAATTTAACACATATATAGTCATGGGATGTGGAGTAAAGTGTGGGGATGGAGTCAATGGAATTGAAATAGATATGTATGATATCAGGTGTGGTGGGGCAGGGGAGGGAGGAGTCACTTTGTAAGGGGTGAAAAAAAAACTATTGCATTGTTTTGTATATCTGTAACTAATAATAATAATAATAATACTAGAAACAACTAGAATGGAATAGAATGTTAACAGTATCACTAATCATGGAAACTCTAAATTGGAGTCAATTCTAATATTCAACAATAGAATAATGCATAACTAATTTGTAATACATTTATATAATGGAATTGTACCCAAAAATCACAATGAACTATCTGAAATTCTCTGTAACAATATATTGAGTGAAAGAGCCCACAGAAAAATAACTTGTATAGGATTTCTTTTAGATAAAGTAACAAAAATAGGTGAAAATAAACTATGCTGGTTAAAGTCAGAATAATGGTTATTTAAGAGTGTGTGTGTGTGTGTGTGTGTGTGTGTGTGTGTGTGTGTGTAGTTCATGATAGGAAGGAAAATGAAGGACTCTTCTGGAGTCTTGATAATCTTTTATTGATTTTAATGGCTGTTATTGCTGTTTAATCTGGATTCTGACTACACAGAAGTGTTAGTTTTGTAAAAATGTATTTATGATGTATGCGTTTGTTAACATATATATTATACTTCAGTAGTAAGTTTAAAACACCATACATAAAGAGGAAATAAATATACATTTTTTTCCCTTGTGAATTTTTAAAACAATGCGAAAGCATTGTTCAGACATTTTTCCATTACATGCTCAGTGAAGTCACAAAAAGCCTCTGTATTAAAAAGAGAGGATGAAGGATTGCAAGAAAAACTAAAAGACTTGTCCTGCAGATACCAGGATTTGATTCCAGAATCTGGGTTGCACTAGAAAAGACTAACCAAGAGAAACTATGGAAAAGTATCTCACATAACTTAATTTGTATGGGAATATAAAGATGTCCTGTATAATTATCAGATATGCCATTGGCTTTGTTAGATGCCTTCAAATGCTTTAGGAGTCATTAAAAAATTGTATCCTTTTCCTTAGGGAGGTTCCCAAAGGAGGAAAAAAACCCATAAATTCTCCTATTGGGTTATGTTAGGAACACACAGGGAGCACAGAAGGATTCCTCATTACAGGTGAGTAGACTGTGCCTGTTTATGACTAACTCCCAGAGTTCCAGTTGCTTTTCATGGCACCATCTCCTATTTAAACTTCAGTGAGCAATATCCCACTTGGTGATTCAGCCACAGCTGTACCAATCTGCTTCGATAACTGCAGTCTCTCAGCTGGTACAGGTTGTAAACATCTTTATGATGATTCTTCATGAAAGCTAGACATTTACGTTGATGCAGTAAGTTTGTGTAACAGAAAAAGTGTAATCTCTGAAAAGGAAGTTGGTATTAAAAACTCCATCCACAGGTCTTAAGATTTTCATGATTATTTTTTTCCACTTGGACCCTTACTCAAGATGTCAAATGTGATATTGTTATTTGTAGTTAATTGGATGTTTCAGAATTTCTAACCTCACATAATACCAGATTTTCATAGTGTTTTCCAGTTACACCTAAATTAAAAGGATTATATCAATATTTTCATAAACCTTGTAATTTACCTGTTTAAAATATGCTGAACATCCCAAGTTTAGCAATGTCATTGAAAGTCACCACAATTAGGGGGAGGTGATGCCAAAGCAAAATGAGAGCATCCATGGCACTACGTAGCACCTCGGCCCCACCATGTCTGATTAGTAAAAGGGTTTCCCCTCTCCCTCACCTACAAGCCTTGGAAGAGTCTTTGAAATGCCATTCAATTGTCCCCTGAATGACTACATGCCCATGCAATGGAGATTAGAACTAAGAGAAAAATATGCACAATACAGATTGAAACAAGGAACAGTCCTTGCAAAATTATAAAGCAGAAATGTGTATTTTGCCTAAAATTAAAGTATTATTTTCATTCATTTATTAGTTTTTTTCAACTCTCTGTATTACCACTCAAAAATTATTAGTGTTTAAATATATGTACTTAAATTCATATTTTATTGATCACTCATTGTAGAATTAATTTATTGATATTATTTTAGTGTTGAAAGCCATATTTGAGAGGCAGAGGGAGGTGGGGTGGGGGAATAATTCAACTTCTCTGACCGCAATTCTTAGGGAGGTTTTATAGTGAAGGTTCAATGCTGAGCTCTGCCCATTGTATATCTTACATATTTCCAGACCATTGAGTAAAACAACAGAATTTAACAGGTCAGAACCAGGTCATCTTCAATACTCATGTAAAATAATGTAAATATAAATAGATTCATGTAAAAATAGATTTTAGTGCTTTACATAAAATTCTGGTGAGAAAAACATCTCATATCTTTTCTTACATGTAGGGAGACTGGTATTTACTAGCATGGATTTAGAAAATAGCACATTTTATAAATTCTCATTAGTCCATGAGATTTATACAATCTTTTTATATCTACTAAACATGAGTCTTGAAGACTAATTCAGTGTTTCTGAACAAGCCAAGTTTTCCTGCTTTCTGTCTCTATAGATTTGCTAATACCAAATATTTGAAATACTGGAATTACACAAAATGTGGCCTTCAGTACTTGGTTTCTTTCATTTAGCTTGTTCTAAAGTCTGGTTCATGTTGTAGCATTATTGATACTTTTTTCCTTTTATGGTGTATTAATATTCCACTTTATGGGTAGACCACATTTGTTATCCATGGATAACATCAAGTGGTGATGTTTTGGGTTGTTTCTAACTATTATGAACAATGCTGCTATAAACATTTACCTACAAGATTTTGTGAACATGTGTGGTTTGTCCATACTTTTGGGTATATATCCAAGAGTGGAATTGCTGGGTCCTTATGGTAATTCTGCTGTTAACTTATTGAGTGACCCTCAAAATGTTTTCATAGTGGTTATACCATTTCATGTTCTCAACCACAATATACAAAAGTTCTAATCTCTTCTCACCCTTGCCATCCTTTGTAATTTTTCTTTTCTGCCTTTTTTTTTTTAAATAGCCATTCTAGTGTGTGTAAAGTGGTACCTCATTGTGGTTTTAATGTGTATTTTCCTAATAGCTAATGTTGCTGGACATCTTTTCATGTGCTTTGGGCCATTTGTAAATCTTCTGTTAAAAATACCTTTTCAAGTCTTTTGCCTTTTTAAAAATTTACATTGTTTGTCTTATAGTTGTTAAGAAGTAAGTGTCCTTTGTATATTGTATATACTAAACCCTTGTCAGATATGTGATTTGCAGTTTTTCACTTTGTGTGGGTCACCTTTTAATTCTTCGATAATGTCCTTTGGTGCACAAAAATTTATTTTATAAAGTTTTACTTTTGTTGTTTGAGCTTTTGGAGTTGGATCTAAGAAAACTATGAAGAGAATCATTGAACCAGGGGAAAGAGAATTGAGCTGCCAGGCATTACAGTGGCAAAATAAAGCAACAATTGCCAAATGAAAGATTTAACCATTTATCCACCCATTATAATGGTGAAACCAGTCATAGCTCGTGAAAGTGATTGATTATTTTTATACTCACGCCCATTGTAGGTTTCCAGAATGGCCTGGATGGACAGACACAATCTAACAATAATGAATGCATTCATCCTCATGGGGATCACGGCCCTCCCAGAGCTGCAGGCACCATTATTTGCACTCTTCCTCTTAGTTTACATGGTCTCGGTGGTGGGTAACCTGGGCTTGATCATCCTCACCAAGATGGACTCCAGGCTACAGACACCCATGTACTTTTTCCTCAGACACCTGGCTTTCACTGATCTTGGTTACTCAACAGCTGTAGGACCAAAAATGCTAGTAAATTTTGCTGCAGACCAACATGCAATCTCCTATAATGGGTGTGCTACCCAACTCACTTTCTTCAGTACGTTTATCACTAGTGAACTTTTCATTCTGTCAGCCATGGCCTATGACCGCTATGTGGCCATCTGTAACCCTCTGCTGTACACAGTCGTCATGTCACAAAGGACATGTTGGTTGCTGGTGGCAGTCCCCTATCTCTACAGTGTCTTTTTGTCTTTGTTGGTCATCATTAAAATTTTCACTTCATCATTTTGTGGCTATAATGTCATCAGGCATTTCTACTGTGATTCTATGCCATTGATATCTTTGCTCTGCTCAGACACACATGACATTAAAATGATAATTCTCATCTTCGCAGCTTTTAATTTGGCTTCCTCACTTCCGATCGTCCTTGTGTCCTACCTTCTGATCCTTGGAACCATCCTCAGGGTGAACTCTGCAGAGAGCAGGCGCAAGGCCTTCTCCACCTGTGGGTCCCACCTGGCTGTCTTAGTCATCTTCTATGGAACCTTATTCTTCATGTATGTGCAGCCCAAGTCCAGTCATTCACTTGATACTGATCAAATGGCCTCTGTGTTTTACACGCTGATAATCCCCATGCTGAATCCCATGATCTACAGCTTGAGGAACAAAGAGGTGAAAGGTGCCCTAACTAGAGCCTGGAGCATGTGTGCAAATACTCTGTTTAAAATCTGCTGGAAGGTATGCTAGCAATAGATTATGGATTGTCAAGTGTATGCTATAACTGGCTTTGCTTTAGCCTGGTGCTGTTACCTCCATGGAATAGGCAAGATTCAAAGTGTGATAAGCATAGAAATAAAGAAAACTTTTTACTGCTTTCAAATAAAATATATCACTAACAGCTGGCTGTTTTCCGCTCATACTTTAGATATTAAGCTATATTTAATTTCTAGTCTGATTGATGCCATTCCTACAGCCCTGCTTACATTTCTCTTCCACTAAACATTTATTTTTATAAAGCCATGGATTCTGTATATTACATTCATAATTTTATCTGTAATGCCTAACATGGTAAAGGCATAAAAAAAGATCGTTATAGATTTTATATAAATGGATGTATTGAAAGAAATAAACATGTATTGTTAACAACCAAAATCCCTCTTTTGATGGGGCTTAGAGAAAATACAGAAAATAGGCACAATGATAAGCTGATATATGAAAATGGGTGCATTCAAGTTATTTAAAGAAAATTTGAAAATTTTCAAATATGATTAAAATTTTAAACCCTCAAAATGAAGATTAATAAACCAAAGATACAAGTAATACATAGACACTATTTGAAGGCACATCATAATCAAATTGCTCAAAGCTACTGATACATAAAAAACATAAGCAATCAAAGATAAAAAGGTACTTTATATACAGAGTAACAAAGAGTTTATAAACATGCCATCAAAAGCATAACCTATAAAAGTAACAATCGATAAAATGAACTCCCTCAAAATTACAACAATCTACCAATCACACTCTTGGACACTCATCCCTAGGGAAGGAAAATTTACATTCACACAATCATCATTAAGTGATCACTTAGGGAAGTTTTACTCAGCATAGTTAAAAACTGGAAAGAACCCACATGTCTGTCAATGAGTGAATGGTTAAGCAAATTGTATCATCTATACATTGAACTACTACTCAGCAACAATAAAGGAACAAATAATTATATACACAAAGGCACAAATGAATTTCAAGAGAATTATGATAAGTGAAAAAAGCCAATCCCAAAAGATTGCAAGTAGTATGATATTATGTACAAAAAATTCTTCAAATGGCAAAAACATGGTGATAGAATACAGATTAATGATTACCAGGGGTTAGAAACAATGGCAGAGGAAGAAGTGGGTGTGGTATAGCAGAAACTCTGACATTTTTGTTTCTTTTTTGTAATGCAAGTGCCTGGTTTTAGCTCTGGTAGCCAGGCATCCATTTTTAAAGAGGCATCCACTTCAAAATATGGCTATCTCCAATGAACACATCACAAGCCACACCACTAGTTAAAGAGCCAGGCTCCCTTCCCTGACTCAGGGTCCTTTGTTTTGTCTTAGTTGATTTCAATAACTGACCATTTGTGCTATTTGTTTGTTTTCTCTCCCATGGCTTTGAATTCTACTTCTTATGCTTTGAAATCACCAATAAAGAGAAAGCCCACAAAACCCCAGACTCCTACCCTGAATCCCAGTAAAAACTGAACCCTACGTCCCTACTGTCACTCTCTTTTTTCCCCCAGGACCTCTCAGTGTGGCCCAAGTGTGCTGTGTAATTTCAAGGTCTTATAAATAATAAACCTGTATCTTTTCAAAGTTTCCTTGAGGCTATTGCTGAAGGGTGTCTTGCTATCATAAAAACCACTAGGACTGGTCCAGGCACAACATTGGTTTTTAATGGGCTGAGACCAGTACAAAACATGTGGCTATAATGGGAACTTTGTGGTGATAGAATAGATCTGTATCGGAGTGTGTTTGCATAGGACAGAATCACTGAAATGATGTAACATGCAGTAAAGGGGGAAAAAAGTGAAAGAGACGTGGGAACCAGACAGATGATGGAAACTCACAATAAGATGGGCAGTAACAGTAACGAATTTCTGTCCGAGGGCAAAGTAAAAACAACGTGAGCAACAAATCAAGGAAGCAACACCTATTTGCATAATGTATTATTTTAATTGCCTAAGAATTTTAAAATAATAGAACAGTATATAGACATTTCTACACTGTGTCACTCATGTGAGAAAACCATGGTATAAATGCAGACTCTCGATGGGCATGCCTACCTATAGATATAACATTGTAGCCTAGAGTCTGTGTGGTACAAAAGGAAACGTTACCCAAAAGTGAAAAATGGAAGGAAGGAAGGAAGGAAGGAAGGAAGGAAGGAAGGAAGGAAGGAAATTACAAAAGAAGGAAGGAAGGAAGGAAGGAAAGAGGGAGAGGCAGGAAAGAATGAAGAAAGGAAGGAAAGGGGGCCGGCTGAGTGGCACGGTGGTTAAGTCCTGGCTTGGGAAGCCAGCTGCCCCGGTTCGGTTCCACGTGTGAGGGCCAATGACACCGCCCTCGTAAAAAAAAAAAAAAAAAGGAAGGAAGAAAAGGATATTTGGTTGAAATGAGAGAGAAAGAAAACAGTGAATACAAATTGTCCTTGACAATTAAAAGACAACCTCCAGACATTTAGTAGTGCTCTCAAATACTTCAGGGAAAATAAATTGCTTGGCATCTCCTCGGGGAGAGTCTCAAAAGGCAAAAAAAATTTGATAAATTGTTCTCACTAAGCCATGTAAGAAACACAGGAGGGAGTCAAGAGAGAGGCTTCATTACAGGTAAAAAGGTAGAATATTTGCTGTGGCGTCTTTTGTCACTAACACTAACAATGTTTCAGTGACATACACAAAACTCAACTTGAATTTAATGACAAAGCCCTAACAAAATGGTGCCATTTCTGATTCAGTTCTCTTTGCTTTTTGCTACTCCATAATGCCTGGGAAGAAATAGGACTTCTCTCCTTTTTCATCATATTAATGTTTTTGAGTATTTTTACATGGGTTGACAGACTAAATGTTAGAAAGCATCCTAGAAACATCAGCATTCTATTGTTTATAAAGTATTTGTTTTATATAAATAATTATATGTGTAGTGCAAGCAAAAATCAAAAGCATCATTAAAGAGACATGAATTTTTAATAATTGGCAAAATTAAGAAGCTGCAGGTATTCAATACATTATTTTGATGTCCTTCAAATTCTTAGTTATCTAGTGCTCCAGGCTGTTTTTCATGACCTTCTCAATATAATTTAATATTTAATGATTATTTAAATAAATGTTTTTTATTTAAATAGGATTCTTTCCAGATCTCTTGATGAAGCAAAAAGAGATTTCCACCTCATACTGAGATGTGAAAGGCATTATTTGGATAGCAGAAGACTGTTAGGTAGCCCGTTTCATGGTACAGTGTTCAGCATGGTTTTCAGTTTCAGCTGGAACCTGACAGAAAGCGATGTATTATAGTTATTTCTAAGAGTATAGCTAATTCAAAAAATAACAGTCGGGGGCCGGCCAAGTGGTGCATTGGTTAAGAGTTGGTTTGGGGATGCCAGCAGCCCCCCGTTCCGATCCCACATATGAGGACCAGTGACACTGCCCTCTACAGCTAACAACAGCTCCACCTGGAGCTGGGCTGTGCGAGCCCCGGAGATGGTGTAGGCTGCAGCCCCTGCTGCAGTGGGCTGCCATAGGCTGCAGTGAGTGGCCGGCAGCCAGCGTGAGCTGCCAATAGCCGCGGTGAGAGACCATCCAGAGGCTGGCGACCAATCTGCCTCATCCGGGAAGAGCGCAATGATGATACCAACATGGGCCAGTGAAGCAGCGTCCTCCACAACTAGACTGAAGAACAAAAAGACGGCAACTTGTCTGTTCCCCTTTCCAGGTTCCCCAATGCTGTTCTCCCCCAATTCCCCAATAAAATCTTTAAAAATAATAATAATAACAGTCGGTTTTCAACAAAGATGTTAAACTATGAAAAGCAATTTGGGTCTTTCCATAGGACACTAAAGCTTGTGAGACAAAAAATATATATATATATTTCCTTACCTTACAGGAAAATTTGAACTTACCGAGTATGATTTTTCTCAACCTTTCATATTTGCAAACCAAAATAAAACAAACAAAACCAAAATGTATACTGTTTCTTATTACATTAACTGAAGATATTTCTCTAAAATTACTGCTACTAATGCAATTTCCACACTTCTGATATGAGAAAGGCATGTGCATCACGGCAGGATAGGCTCTCAGGAGGTCACAAAATTACAAGTAATATTTTAATTGATTTAAATGCCAATATCATGGAATCACTGTTATATTTAATGCTATAAAATTCTGTTTTTAATTATTTTTCTTTGAGATCACTCAGAGACTGTTGTCATTGTATTTTCATTGTAACCAGTATTATTTCTATTTTTTTAAAGGAATCATTCATACTCACCATATTTTGAACCTATTAATTTTCTTGCCTTAACCTGCCATCCACCACTTACTCTGGTATATTTTTAATTCGTGTATTATTAGGGATATTCAGACACATTTTTTGATTATATAAAATGTTTATCTGTGTTTTTATTATATCATAGGTTGAAGGCCATTCTTGTTGCCTTAAAGTGTAGAAGAATTTAAAGTAGCATTCAAGAATCCATGTATATCTCATCTTTAGTGTATTTTATGTCATCTCTACAGAATTGTGTAACATAGTGACTTCAAACCACTATATCTAATGCACACGTGTTCAAAGTTACATTAAAGGTACAGTATCTCTTTATCCAAAGGGAGTTTTTATGAATTTTCATAATATGAAAACAATGCCAATACTTCCTCATGGGACTGATGGGAGGGATAAATGGAGATTGATTAAATGATCCAAAATATTGGTTTTGTGTATGAGAATAAAGAGTTTTGAATAAGTTAAATTTTTGCCCAAAGTAATCCTTTGTATATACTATAAATGGAGATATAACAAATACTTCTCACTGCAATCTGTTACAGTTTTCTTATTTTCACGTGTTTAATTTCCATCAAGTGTATTAACTGTTTCAGCCTGTATAACCTGTCAGCATAAAAGATCTTGTAGGACTATTTATTGAAATAGGGGGTTCTATACATTTTTGGAATTTGTGGTTTAAAATTTTTATTACAATTGTTACATAATTGTACAATACAATTTATTACATAACCAAAATATGTGTTGTCATATTAAATTTAATTTATAAGTGTCACTATGTGATTACAATTATATAAATAACAAAGAAAACTTTAAAGAATAGCATCATAATTTATATATGTAACACCCAAATTTTTAAGTTTTAACTTTTTTCATATTTCTTTCATATATCCGTGTCTATATATCTGTATCTAGATCTATATATTTACATTTCTCTCTATATACCTATATACTGTATACCTACCTGTATCTATTTATGTATCTGTGTATCTATGTATCTATTTATCCATCTACCAATCATCTATCTTTCTATCTATATCTATCATATCTATCTATCTATCTATCTATCTATCTATCTATCTATCTATCTACCTACCTAATCTATCTATACCATCTTGATTTCTTAACCTTAGCAGCATTGCTATTTTGGATTGGATACTAGGTATTACAGAATGTTTAGAAGCATAACAGACTTCTAACCCTACATGCCAGTTGCACCCTATCTCCCAGTTGTTACAACCCAAATGTCTTCTAGACATTGACCAATCTCATTTGTTAGTGAAACACCTCCAGGAGAGAACCACTGACTATCTCTGGCTCTATCTTTGTTTAGGTAGACTATTACTTGTGAGAGATGGGTTTATTTTCATATGTCCAAAATTGGAAAGCTTGGATGTATCTTGTTTATACAAGTTTTTCATACTAAAAAATCTCCAAGATAATGATACATAAAACCTATTGACTATGCTGATGTCTCTTTCCACAATAGGTTTCCTGATAAACCTGCATGAAAACACAAAATCTAACAGAGTTAAATGAATTCATTCTCATGGGGATCACAGACCGCCCTGAGCTGCAG
Source organism: Aselliscus stoliczkanus (assembly GCA_033961575.1). Taxonomy (NCBI): domain Eukaryota; kingdom Metazoa; phylum Chordata; class Mammalia; order Chiroptera; family Hipposideridae; genus Aselliscus; species Aselliscus stoliczkanus. The sequence continues at coordinate 124,906,857 of CM066736.1, forward strand.
GCTCCATTATTCGGGATCTTCCTTGTCATCTATTCTGTCTCAGTGGTGGGCAACTTGGGCATGGTCATCCTCACCACCGTGGACTCCAGGCTACAGACACCCATGTACTTCTTTCTCAGACACCTGGCTTTCACTGATCTTGGTTATTCAACAACTGTAGGACCCAAAATGTTAGTAAATTTTGTTGTGGATCAAAATACAATCTCCTATTATTTTTGTGCTGTACAGCTAGCTTTCTTTCTTGTGTTTATTGTTAGTGAACTTTTTATTTTATCAGCCATGGCCTATGACCGCTATGTGGCCATCTGTAACCCTCTGCTCTACCCAGTTATCATGTCACAAAGGATATGCCAGCTGATGGTGGCAATCCCCTATCTCTACAGCACATTTGTTTCTCTCCTAGTCACTGTGAAGATGTTTAATTTACCCTTCTGTGGCTACAATGTCGTCAGTCATTTCTACTGTGACAGTCTCCCCTTGCTATCTTTACTCTGCTCAAATACACATGAAATTGAAATGATTATTATGATTTTAGCTGGTGTTGATTTGATTTCATCCCTTCTGATAGTTCTTGTGTCTTACCTGCTCATTCTTGAATCCATTCTCAGAATGAACTCTGCTGAGGGTAGACACAAGGCTTTTTCTACTTGTGGATCCCATCTGACTGTGGTCACAGTATTCTATGGGACTTTGATATTTATGTATGTGCAACCTGAGTCCAGTCATTCCTTTGACAGTGATAAAGTGGCTTCCATATTTTACACCCTTGTTATCCCCATGTTGAATCCCTTGATCTATAGCCTGAGGAACAAAGATGTAAAATGTGCACTACAAAGGGTGTGGAAAAAACTATGTAATCTTTTTTCTTAAAGTTTACATACAATACTATTCATATAAACTAGGTTATGGGCTTTAAATTTTGATCTATGTGCATCCAAAGAAAAAACAAGCACAAATGGGTTCAAAATACGTTTATTGAGTGTTTTGTGTATGCTAGGCACTTCTAATTGTTGTACATAGATTAATGAACAAAATGGTAAAAATGTTTGCCTTCCTTGAGGAAGAAAGACGGATTATAGGCATAAATTAAGTCAATGCTATTATAGAGTAGAATGTATTAGGTGGACAGAGACAGAAAAAATATCTGTCAAGGATTCTGGTACTTTTCTCATCTATCAGGATTAAATTGTAGTGTGTGTGGGGGGGTGTGTATGGGGGTGGGTGGGTGTGTGTAACCCTTTTCTTTCCTTTGGTTTTGGCCTTCATATGCTTCCCTGGTGTTTTTAGAATGATATTTAATAATGGTTATGTCCCTGATATCTGATGATTTGAAGTACTCAGTCATATTACTTTGCTCAAATAACCCTTCTTCTAAACACTGGCATTCCACTTTCTCTTCTCAGTGTCTCTCTCCCATCTATGAATCTATTAACTGAACATACTTTATAATTCAGCAATCTGTAGTTTCTTATTGGCACCTGATTTTGTCTCAGTTGGTCCATTTTATTGATATTGGAAGATACTCAAATTAAGATATGTCTTTGAGGCCCCTGAGAAGCTGCCAGGTTTGTGCTGTATTTGCTCCCAAGTGGCTCTTGCTTAATAACTGGCTGTTTGGTTTTGGATTGCAATATTTTCTCTCTCTTTGAAAAAAAAGTAGTTATCCATATATCCTTGCATAAGTGGACTATTTTATCATAAATTAATCATGATGCCTCTCTTTTCTTAGGTGATGTTTCCCAATTTTGATCAATATTGATTATACACTGCGTTTTAACTGAATTTCATTGTTTAACTGCATTGACTGATTATCCTACTTGTAGGAAACAAAGGGAAATAATCTTGTTTGCATGATGCCATATTTCTGATGTAAGTGAGGCCTGATTCCTGACAAAGACAGAGTTGTCTAGCCTTTGGTACATAGTTGTTCTACGTTACTCTCCACATTTTCCCATATGCTTACTTTTATTCTTATTTTCCTGTTGCTTGCTTTTATTCTTATTATTATTTCTGGGATTTTATTGAAGCTCTTAGTTGATAATATTTGCTTTGTTCACCATCATGCAATAAAATTCTGTTCAGCCAATGAATATTTAATAAAAATACTTCATTGGAATAAAATTTTAAAAGTGTATGATACAAAGCAACCAAGGTGTCTTCAGTAGAAGCGTGGTACATCCAGACAATGGAATATTATTCAGCGCTAAAAAGAAATGAGCTGTCAAACCATGAAAAGATATGGTAGAACCTTAAATGCTTGATGTTAAGTGAAAGAAGCCAATTTGAAAAGGCTGCCTGCTGTATAATTCCAACTGTATGACATTCTGGAAAAGGTGAAACTATGGAAACAATAAAAAAATTAATGGTTGTTGGGGTATAGGGCATAGGGAGGGATTGATATGAAGAGCATGGAAGATATTCAGGGTAGTAAAAATACTTTGTATGAAACTATAATTGTGGATACAGACCATTATATATTTGTTTTAAACCAATCGAATGTACAACACCAACAGCGAACCCTAATGTAAAGTATGGAGTTTGGGTGAAAATGATGTGCCAAAGTAGGTTCATCGATTTTAACAAATGCCCCACTGTGGTGGAGGCTTGCCATTGTGGGACAGGGGAGACTTTGAATGTATTGGGGCAGAAAATCTATGGGAAACCTCTGTCCCTTCTTCCTAATTCTCCTGTGAACAAAATTCTTTTCTGAAAAATAAAGTCTTAAATTAAAAAAAAACCTTGTACAGAGTCATGTGAGGATAAATATTATCAAAATGTTGATGCAATTAAAAAGGATTTTTAAGATTGTCATAAAAACTACCAGGTAATAATCTCTCACATTTTGAGCATTCTTCCTGTCATGGTGAATTTAGTTATCATAACAGCTCTATGAGATAGGTTCTATTAAAACATGTTTTACAGGTTACAAAATGGTGATTCCAAGAGCTTAAGTACATTGTCACAGTCCGCTAAGGTATTAAGTGTTAAACCAGGTTTCAAAGTCAGGTGGTTGAGTTCATGCTCAAGACTTCATGTTCTTTACAAGTACCCTAAATTGTATCTTAATGTCATTTTTTATGTTTCACTGATGTCGTTCCAGAGATGACAAAAGGTAAAACTTTACTTTGGCAGATGTCAGAGAAGGAGAAAGAGTAGAAAGGTTAAAAAGAACAAAAAACAACGAAAGCCATGTCTGGTCCACGCGCGTGCGCGCGCGCGCGCGCACACACACACACACACACACACACACACACACTGAATTCCAGAAAGATATAATGAGTCTATTAAAAACAAGTAAATTGACTCAAGAATATAAATTAATTGGGGCTTTTTTAATGAGTGATTTTGCTCAACCAAAAGCCAAAACAAAGTGAAGACTGGACATAGTAGGTCTGTAATAAATCAGAAGAGGAGCAAGTATGAGCATTAAGTTGTTAGAGACATGCTGAAAAAGAAATAAACAAGGAGATTCCCATTTTAAGAAATAATTTCTGTTCTAAGAAATTCAGCTCCCTCTGAGAAATAAAGATTGAGGCAAAACAGAATTCCAAAGAAGCCAAATGTCTATTGCTAATGATTTCTAGGAGGAATTTTGCCAGGGACAATACAACAAATAAATGTTCTTTCCAAAACCAAGAGAGGTCTGTGAGGGGAATATTTATTCTCCATACTTTCTGCATCTCCAACTTTGAAGAACCCGTTTACGTGCACTTCATCCATCTGGGAAATTAATTTAAGGGCAATAGGATATATTGACTCCGATGTTGAACTACTGAACCAGTAAATGCCATGAGGCCCAATATATGATCATTTTTAATTTTAAATTAAGCCCTCTTACTTGAGCTGGTGTTTGCTTGATGACCTATGACATTCATGGGAAAAGCAGCCCTAAATGATACAATAAGGAAAGACAGAGTGATCAAATGCAGTTGTAAAGGTTTGGCTACGTTATTTTAGAGTGTGCTATGTCATATAGATTGAGATGTGCAAAAACCCTCCCCAAAGATACACAGCATATTTCCCTGATTCTTGTAAACATGCAAGGGTGGCCCATCACAGTGATTAGACAGATAAATGGGATAACATACATCTTAGGAATATTTATCAACCCCATGAGAAAAACTTCACTTATCAACATATATAGTTTGTCATTGAAAGATCACTTAAAGTACAGGAGAGAGACTACCAATTGAGAAGTATGAGTATGAAAGCTAAACAGTATTATCTTTAGAAAAAGAAATGATCTGTGATTCCTTACATTTTGAATGATTCACAATAATCATAATATTCCCAAGTGTCAAATTGCACCTGCATATGGTTTCTTAATTGGAGAAAGGAATCATTGGGAGAGAAGGAGGGCATGGGAAATGACAAATTGGTACTATAGGTACAATATAGGTATGGATTCCCTGGAGAAAAGGTAACCACTGGAGAGCTGAACAGAAGTGCTGAGGCAAAGAGCTCTCAGAAGTCATGTAACAGGAGGAGCTCTACTCTTTTTTTTCTTTCTTTTTGAGGGCAGTGTCACTGGCCCTCACATGTGGGCCCCGAACCGTGGCCGCTGGCTTCCCAAGCCAACGCTTAACCACCGCGTCACTAGGCTGGCCCGGGAGGAGCTCTATTCTAACACAGTATTTTGTATTGATTTAGAGATTAACAACCTAGAGTATCAGAGGACCTATGTGTCAGGCTATTGTTTTTGTGATGTAGTTATATGAATTAAACAGTTTTTCCTTTATGGCCACCTCCTCAGCTGACAAATAAGTGTATAGAATGAAAAGTTCTGTACTTAGAAGCTTCACATTCATGGAATTACTAACAGCGAGAACCAACTGATAGAATGTGGTAGGGTTAACAGTGGCCTGAAATTAACAGGGGAAATATTTCATTTCTACAGCCCTTTTCACAGCATCCTTTACCTCTTTGTTTCTAAGGCTGTAAATCAGTGGGTTCAACATGGGAATCACGAGTGTGTAGAACACAGAAACCACCTTCTCCTGTTCTACAGAATACTGGGAGCTCGGCTGAATATAACTAAAGCTTAAGGTGCCATAGACTATGGTTACAGCAGTCAGGTGAGAGGCACAGGTGGAGAAGGCTCTCTGTCTGCTTGCTGCTGAGTGGATCCTCAGGATGGCAAAAGCAATGAACACGTAGGAAATGATCACAATCAGAAAGGTGGCCATGGCAATGACCCCAGAGAAGGTTAGGAGCAGCAACTCATTCATAGAGGTATCAGAACATGACAGCTTTAAGAGTGAGGGAATATCACAGAAGAAGTGGCTGACAACATTCAGCCTACAGAAGGACAGCCTACCCAAGCTTATTGTGTGTACTAATGAGTTAATTATGCCACATATCCATGACCCAATGACCAGCCCTACGCACTTCCTCTTGGACATGGCTACATTGTAAAGCAAAGGATTTGCAATGGCCACGTAACGGTCATATGCCATTACTGACAGTAAGAATCCTTCTGTGGTAACAAACACCCCAAAACACAAATGCTGTACCATGCAAGAGGAGAAAGAAATGGTTCCCTTCACAACCAAGAGGGTTAGCAGCATTTTGGGTGTGATTGCAGATGAATAGCAGGCATCTACGAAAGAAAGGCAGCTAAGGAAAAAGTACATGGGTGTGTGGAGCTTGGGAGTGATTCAGATTAAGAAGATCATGCCCAGATTCTCCACCAAGGTAACGGCATAAATCACTAAGAACAACACAAAAAGCACAAGTTTCAGTTCAGCACGGTCTGTCAGTCCCAAAAGAATAAACTCAGTCACAATGGTAAAATTCTTTTCAGAAATTTTTTGGCTTCTTTTCCCAAAATCTGTTGTGAAAAAAGATACAGATTATAATTTATTAGGGGATAGCTCGCTCTATCGCTCTATCTATCTATCTATCTATCTATCTATCTATCTATCTATCTAATTTACTGATGTCAATCTTTGGATAAAAAGTATCCCCTCTTTGAAACTGAGTTTTTTCATCAATAAAATAAACAGAGACCAAAGGGATGGTTACCAGAAAGGAGGGGGTGGGGAATTGGTAAAAAGGGGAAGGAAAATATAGTCAATAATATTATGATAAGTTTACATGGTGACAGATAATGGCTAGAAATAGTGGGGTTATCATGTTGCATGGTCTAAAAATGTCATATCACTATATTGTACATCAGAAACTAATATAAACAATATAAGATTGTATACCAAGTATACTTAAATAAAAAAATTAATTTAAAGAATTAGCAAGTGGATTAAATGGTCTCGAATTCTGGTGACATTGTTTTGTATGAACAGATTTATAGATAGTTTGTCACTCACAGCTGCAGTCTGAGTCTAAAATGTCCACCTCAATACCAACGTTATACTAGCACTAAGACAATAATGACCATTGACATTCATAGCATGTATGATACATCGCTGCAAAAACAGCTGTTCAATGAAACCCTCACCTGATCTTTGTTTGTTTTTAAGTAGGAAATTATTTAATAAGAACAGCCTTTAAAATTATATTTATTTTGAAGTTAAATGTGGACTGATCTACAGGTACATTACTATAGATGGCAAAATGGTCGCCACATGAAGCAAAATGGCTCAGGTATTTAGAGTGATGGCATGTAAAAATACCAAGGATTCTAGCTTCTGTGACTATCGGAGGCATTGGGTACCAACACCTGATTCTGAAACGCATGAAACCAAAGCCTGTCTCTTGCATGATACCTGTTAAAAGCAACCAGGATTCTTGCTTTGGGACAATCTTTTCCATGCTCATGGGAGAAGAACAGCCCTGGAAGATCTTTAACTTTGAGACACAGAATCCCATACCTTGCATATCTGGACAATATGGAGGCTTCCTGCTTTTTTCCTGAGAAAATAATTTTAGAAAATTAAAAAAACACTAATTCAGAATATGAATATATATGCATGTACCAAATGCTCTGTGATGCTTCATATTTTTCATCCTATAATAGACAGACAACTTAAGGCTTTCTAAAAATATAATTTGCATTGGAAGGTTAGATACCTATACTTTATATTCAAAGCTGTTCATATTTATTTCAGAATTAATTGTCTCTCTCTTTCTCTTCTTTATAAAGTTGGAGTGTCATTTTAGAAATGATGAGAAACAAATGGTGATGACTTTGGTTTATATGTAATTTACATTACTCATTTATTTTAATTAAAACATTTCAATTGTCAGAGCAATGAAAAAGTAGGAATCCATTAATCCTGGGTCAAATCCTATTGTTGACAATATTGGCTTTATTTCATTAGACAAGTTATTTAACTTTCTAGATCCAGGATATAATTATATTGACTTTTCTCCAAGACTGCTGAGAGGATTGAAGAAGACAATTCCAATAAAGAATTCAGTGTTCTTTGTGTATAAATTAAACATTTAAGGAAGTAGAGAGTTGTATAGCTCTATAAGTTATTGCTAGCTAGATAGAACAGTGATATATATTGAGTGTGTGGTATTTTTTGGTTCATGGTGATCAGTATTGAACTTTAAAATCATTGTAATTGAACAATTTCTATTTTAGAACATTCCTGCAATGCTTAAGCACTATTTATTTTTATTGATTTGTTTATTTTAGTGATCAAATGGATATCTGAAGTTATCATTTATAAGCTGGCATTGTTAAATGTGAGATAAATAAAATAAATATGTACCTATATTATTTCATGATATCTCACATGCACATTAGAGATTACCAACAGATTTGAAAATATGAAAGAGCGCTTCCCACAAAGAAGTCTGACTATTTCAAAACTGTGTTTTTCATACATGGATCTATCTTACAACTGTTCTTGCTTCTGCTACTCTTAGAGTATTAACTGAAATTTTCTTTTAATTAAAAAGATCACTTGTAGATGTGACTTTTTATTATAAACTATAATTTGGGAAATAGAAATTAAATATCTAAACCTAAAACTTATACCTTTCGAAGCAGTATCTGATGGCAACATCATAAACTGAATTATATAATAAGATATGGACTTAACTTACATAAACTGTAAGAATCAAAGCACTGATAAGATTCTATCATATTTGAATTTTCCAATGATCTATGAATGCTAAATATAAAATATGAAAAGAAATATAAAAATATGAAAAGAAATAGGTGGATTTTAAAAGTAATAAATTTAACTTACCAAAGATGTTAAAAAGTTTAGGATATCAGTTTATTTAAATGCTCATGTCCATCTCTGTAGTTCCTTGCTCTCTCCTTAGAAATGAAATCAGTTAATATTTTTCTGAGATTTGGAATAATCAATATTTTAATGGTAGATAACTGAAGATTATTCCAGGTTTAAATATATATATATATAAAATCAACTAAAACAATACAAAACAAACATAATAAAAATGTTTATTTTTTTTTACATTTTTAATTTTTTCCTCAAAGAGGACACCTTTGAAAGATAGATATATATATGAATTTTTCATTTGGTTTTTTAATGAGGCCAGAATCCCCTGTGGTTCAGACACTGATTACACTAAAACAACAACAAAATTACACTTTGGATTGCATTCTGGTTTCTCAAGGGATTTTCTCAAGGTATCCCAGTAAAACCGGTTTCGCTAAGATGTATAATATAAAAAATGTTACATTAAATGGAAGGCAACATAGAACCAAGTGTAAGAAAATAGTAGAAATATGGCTTATAAAAATTTTTCTGTAAATTGGATAGTTCATTAAAATATAATATGGGTTGGGCCCACGCTTTGTAAGGCAAAAATGCACAAGTGGAATCCAGCTTGACAATGGCTATTCTTTCTAAAAAGTTGGAAAGCAACATCCCTCAATTCCTATCCACACACTTCTGTGTTCTGTGGCTAGTCAAATTTTGCATTCTAATTGGTAATAGAAGGTCATGTGTTACTCCTATCAGATATTACATTTAGCTGTAATATTCTCATGCATTCAACAGATATTTCTTGAAGAACAAGGACAAGCTAGACATTGTATTAGGCACTAGAAAGAGAGGGATTTCAAAACAAACAAGTAAACATGGTTGCAATTCATTTTTAGCAAATGGAAGAGTAGATATAACTCCACCTTCCTCGGGCTGGCTGAGTGGCGTGGTGGTTAAGCACTGGCTTGGGAAGCCAGCAGCCCCAGTTCGGGAACCACATATGAGGGCCAGTGACACTGCCCTCAAAAAAAAAAAAAAGGAAAAAAAACCTCCACCTTCCTCAAAAAGTATTTTTAAAAAGAATTCATTGAAATATTGAATGTAAAAGTAAAACACTATAACAATCATAGATAATAAATAAATAAATAAATAAATAAATAAAATTATTAGTGGGCTGAAAAAGGAAGAGAAAGGAGAAAATAAAAAATAAATGTGGACACTGACACCATAATCCTCCTTGGGGGCATTTGTTAAACTTATAATTTTATAAGTGAGATTCATTTGTTCAAAATGGGCTGTCTTTGGGCTTATGAACAATACAGAAGCCATTAAAACCCAAGTACATATCTAGCACCTGAAAAACTGACATTCTCATTAAAATCCTAACTAAAGAAGTCTGCTTATCAGCAAGCATTATAAATAAACTTGCCCACCGTGGTCTGGCACCTTGGCAGGGAAAAAAAACAAAAAACAAACACCTCATCTGTGAATTAGTAACCACAACCTTTCCTCACAGGGGTTGAAATTTGGATTTTGTTGTTTGCATAAATGAGGAGGCTTCAAGCTGAAAAATTAACATACAGTGGTCTGAGTTGGTAACACTGTGGGATCACTAACAGAATAACCTTCCAGGATTGTCACAGAAAATGTTCTGTTAAAAGTGAACTTACCATCCAGTTGCAAAATACAACGAGAAAGAATATCTTCAAAATTAAGAGTCTAAAAAGCAGTAAGTATATTTTAAATATTTTTTAAAATAAAAAAATGGATAAAAGGGAAAAATGCAAAATGGCTAATCCATTTACCAGAAAGGCCAGGGTTATAGGCTGACTTACTGGGAATGGTCTAAGCAAAGGATCAGGAAGAATGAATAGATGAATGAATGAATGAATGAATGAATGAATGAATGAACACCTGTGAGAAAATTTAACTAGTTCAAAAGAAGTTGTGTCTTGGTGTAGGAAACAAATGTAGTCCACTGCTGTGAGAGGGATTAGGTCATAATAAGTGACTATTTAGGGGAAAGAAATGTTGAAGTCAGCCACTAACGAAGTTTTTTTCAGTATCCTCAAGAAAGCAACAGGAAGCCATTTTCCATCCCTCTGCAAGTACCCACCCAAACCAGCTAACACTGACGGAAGCTAGTCTAGCTACCTTGAGTCTGCACAGTTAGCAGCCAAATGAACCTAAACTGGCCTCCAGAGCACGGTGAGACCAAGATTCATGGAACTCAAGTAATAGAACTTTCTATAGTTTGCCACTGTTTGCCATCTGGAGCCCATTAAATATTGAGAGGTCAGTCAATACTGAAGATCCAGTGCCCAGACCAAACATGGACTCATACAGGACTGACCAGTCAAACTCTGTCAGAATGAAATTACTTTGTTCCTACCTGCCCCTTTTTACATTGTTTACCTTAGATGACTTAGTTCCAAGACTATCTAATCAGACCCCTGAATTAGAATTAATGAATATGCATAGCTCCCCCTCACCTTATTCTTTAAATTTGGCTCAAGCCTTTGTTTGCAGAGGTGGTTTCAGGTTTTCTCCATTTCCTATTTGGTTGTCTCATGAAATAAACTCTTTCGCTGCTGCATACTCTATTTAATTTGTTGATTGACTTCTCAGCGCACCTTGCATATGAACTTGGATTCAGTAACAATGTTAAGTTGCTTATTTCCCACTCACCCTCCAAATTGTCTTGGCAGTATTATGATCCAATTATCATCACTGATTATGACATCAAGCACGACCAACCCAGTTCTGTTAAGTACAGGGAAAATTGCTGTTACTAGGATTTTTTTTTTTTTATGAAACTTTTAAAGGAGTAAAAAGAAAAAAAAGTGATGGAAAAAAAAAAAAAAGATTAAGAAAAGCTTTCCCAGGCTGGCCAAGCGGCTCAGTTGATTAAGAGTTGGCTTAGAGTGTGAACGCTGAGCAACAGGGCTGCTGGTTCGATTCCCACATGGGCCAGTGAATGCTGTGCCCGAGCTGAGCTGTCGCTGAGCTGCCAACAGGTGGCACGATGGCTCAGCTGGTGTAACAACAAGATTGCCTGATTGATGGTGGGCTACGCCCACCCGCAACTAAGACTGAACTCAGCACCTTGAGCTGAGCTGCTGCCTGGATGGTTCAGTGAATAGGGCGCGCGCTCTTAGCAACAAGGCTGCTGGATTCGACTCCCGCATGGTATGGTGGCTACACCCACCCGCAACTAAGATTGAACACAGCATCTTGAGCTTAGAGGCCATAAGCTGCCAATGGGAAGCCAGATGGCGACTGACACCCTCCACAATGAAGACAAGAACAACTTGGCTGGTCCCCTCCCCCAATTCCCCAACACTGTGCCCCTCCCCCAATTCCCCAATACAATCTTTAAAAAAAGCTTTCCCATATCTCCATGGTCACCTGAGTAGATGCTACCATGTTCATAGGAGATGCAGCTGAACATTGATCACCAGGAAGTCTATAAAGGCAATTGGGTGTCACAGCTAGGTAAGCATAGGTTCCTGAGACTATATGGTAAAGGAGCTGGACATTTCTACCATTTAGATCCATGTGTAACTATATGTAAATTTCCCTAAATTCTTATATATGTAGAAGTCATAAAGGAGGAGGGCATGAGTAACACTTATAAATGGAATGTACTATTTTATATTAGATTTTACTCTCAGTGAGGTTGTACTAAACGTTATCTAGGAGTGATGGAATCTCAGCTCAGGAAACACTGCAATCAAGGCAATCATTATAGTAACACATTGCATTACAAAAATCGTTACAGGCTTGTCATATGAAAGGACAAGCCATATATATTACTCACTTAAAGAAGAGACATTAATTTCAAATATTCTAGTTATCAATCATGTGACTCTGGGCAAACTGCATGATTTATCTGAGCTTGATGTCCTTTGAATATGAGAATAATCCATCTATCTCACATAGACTAGTGTTAAAATATATAACCCAGTGCTTACTACATATTTTTATTTCAAAATAATTTTTTTTAAATCCTATGTGATGATGATCATGTCATTTATAACTTTAAAATGATTTTGGAACTGTTCAGATTTACTGGGATAAAGTTGATGTTAAAGTGCTTTAATCATTGGCTCTGTGAGTATCGTTACATCATGTAGGTAGGTAGGTCTCCATAATCTCTGCAGATCACTTATGTTATTTTGTGTCCTTCTTTCTATTGTCCCTTATATTTTCTCACTAGGGAATATGTAGGGTGTCCTGGGTAATTAGTAGGCACCATAAGACAATTTTTAAAAATCTCTCTGATAATTTGGGCATCATCACCTGAATGACTTAATACCACTTTTTCTGGGAGCATCTCAAAGAGGGAGGAGAAGCATAAATTATCCCTGCTTAAGGAAAAAAATAAGAGTGATTTAGAAGAAAATCCAGTACTTTATCAAAGGTGAGTGGAAAGGATTTGATTTTAATTATCACCTGGGTGTTGGCAATTTCCCACAATTCCTGGCTTCTAACCATGGACATTCTTATGGTCACTGATAGTTGAACTTTGCACCACAAAAATTCATTATCGCCTTTGTTAGCTGGGGTTCCCTGGAGCAGAATGGTATTTTTAGGGCATTAAATCCTATGAATTCACTAGCTGTCATAGGTCCATTAGATTTGTGAGAGTTTAGAGTGGCATTTGGATACTGCAAGTAAAAAGGAAGTTAGTATTTCTCAGAAAAGCATCACTGATTTCAGCCATTAGAATGTCTCAATGTTAGGCTTTCCAGGTATAATACAGGATGCCCAAACATTGCAGATAAACAACAAATAATTTTAATATATGTTATGTTATATTTGATAAATATTATTTTACATAAATATATTCAATGTGATTTTGGAGAGTATTTTAATATAATTATTACCCATGTAATATTTCATGAACTGCAATGATTTTAATATAAGAATATATATAATATTATCATTATATAACATTAGATAGATAGATAGATAGATAGATAGATAGATAGATAGATAGACAGATATAGATAAATCCCATGATGAACTTGGAGATATTTTAGTTGTTTTGTTTTGTTTTTTTCCTACTGGTTACCTACAGTTGGTTTGTATTTTCAGAGTAGGCTTTGCAAACTGACTATATGTACACTTAAAATCTTTTAACAGGATATAGTTCATATTAAGTATTTTTACCACAACAAAATTAAAATGTAAATTTCAAAATAAAGAAGAATAATGAGCAGGGTAAAAGAAACCAGATATCTTCAGAGGGAGATAATAACTGACACCAAAAATGGAGATAAACTCAGTAAGCACTAGAATAATTTGTAGCAAAGCATTGAAGACTTCAAAGTGGTAGGACTGGTACTGGAATTATGAATTCCTTTGCTTAATCCAGTGCATTTTCTAGTCTCCTGGAAAACCCATGATAGCAGCTCCTGCAACACTCAGTTCTTATTTGTGGAAGAGGAAGGAACCTGAAAGCAGAGTGGGATCAATGGAGAAACAGCAGACAACTTCTAGGCAAGGCGGGTAGAAGTGGCTCCCCAGTGCCCACTGCTGCCTCCCCCGACCCCTCCCATCCCCACTCCCTGGATCAGACTGGAGAAACGGACACCCCAAATTAGATGATTCCTAGAATTCTGCCCACTGCCACAGAGTGGCTCCTGACTCAGTTGCTCTAAACTGTAGGTTTAGACCTTGAGGTGGGTCCCAGCAGTTTCTACCTGATAGTTGTGCAGCATAAATTAGCATCACATTACACAATTCTATCTTGTATTTTAACTGGTTGACTATTTTGAACTTCAGTTATTCCTTCCTTCAATTGAAAATCATGCTTACAGTTTTCCATATATTCACTGAAGAGAAACCCAGTGGGAAAGGAAAGGAATACAATGGATTACAGCTTCACTCCCTGCAGTCACAGCAGTTCCACTGTGTTATACTGACTTCTCATGTAAGTTTTATGAAAAGAAGAGGTCGGCACTTATCACGGAAATATTTGAATATCACAGTCCTATATTCTATATATACTCCATTAAAGAATTCAAGAAATAAGTTAACAGTATATAAGATATAATAAATGTTCAAGTAAATATTTTAAATACTTTATATACCCTATCACACCAAAATGGTGGAATGAATTAATGCATATAGATAAACATATGAGAAGAAAGAAAGCATATCAAATTAAACACTCAAAATGTCTAAATATTGATATAAACTGTATGTTTCAGCAGGAATGGATCTAGACCTTATGCCTCTTGAAATTTATACTAATTTGAAGGTTTTTCTCTTTAAAAAAAATAACATTACACATGTATCTATATACATAAATGTGGATATATATTTAGAATGAAAAGAATTTTTAAAATTTCAGTAGTAAACAGTCACAAACTTCATACAATCTGTAAGTATAATATTTTTATTAGTAAAATTCCAGACACATCCCAGAGTATTGGGTGGTAAGAGTGTCCTTAGAAGCCCTTTCAACATTAGAATAGATAGCATTATTCAATGATAAATTTGAGCCTAATAAATATACCCACTAAATGTCAAATAAAGTTTCTTAACTCCATCTTTCCTGAGCTGGACCCCACAAATATCTGCAGACATGCCAATGCACTATGATATTAGTTGAAGTGTGATGAAGTGGAAGTCAAATGGAAAGAGAAAGTGGGCTTAGTTGACTGAGGTTTAAATATTTTACATTTGCAACTTTTACAAAGCAATATTAATTTGTGAGTGAAATGCTAAGGCCCCACTTAGGGCCTTAAAAGTGCAAATTAAGAACCCAATATCTTAGTCTTCATTAGCTTCTTATTATTTGTCTCTCTCTTTCAGAAAATCAAACTTCCACAAGAATTCTCACACTAAAATGTAAATGTACTAAAGAAAAATTGTAATATTTTGTAGGTGAAGTAAAGTCTAATATTTCTATTTTAATAATAATAATATGGATTTTTTTTTTTAAATCAATGGATAAGTTCCAAACATTGCTGACTCTAGTTAGTTTAATCTGTCATAACAGGGCATGTGTTTCATGTGGATCTCTCCTCTTGGGAAGTAGAAGATTCTATCACTTATTTTAATATTAAAAGATGTGGAAATTATTTTCTATCCCCTAGTGTGACAAAAAAAACAACAACTAACAAACAAAAAAAACTTTCAGTCTGTCTACAAAGATAATAATTTGTCTAGATGACACTGCATGAAAACTAATAACACCCCTTCTGTTTCTCCCCAGAAGAGCTAACTGGACTAAATGAGCCAACAGAATCTAACGTCACTTACTGAATTCATTTTGATGGGAGTCACAAGGCAGCCTGAGCTGCAGATTCCACTTTTTGGGGTCTTCCTCGTCATCTACACCATGACAGTGGTGGGCAACCTGGGCATGATCATCTTGACCCAGGTGGACTCCCGCCTACACACACCTATGTATTTTTTTATCAAACACCTGGCTTTCATTGATCTTGGTAATTCTACTGTCATTTGTCCCAAGATGCTGGTAAATTTTGTTGTGGATCAAAATACCATTTCATATTATGCATGTGCCACACAGTTGGCCTTCTTCCTTATGTTTATTATCAGTGAGTTTTTCATCTTGTCGGCTATGGCCTATGACCGCTGTTCTGCCATCTGTAACCCTCTGCTCTACAATGTTATCATGTCCCAGAGACGTTGTCATGTACTGGTGGGCATTCCATACCTCTACAGCAGCTTTCAGGCTCTAATGTTCACTGTTAAGATTTTTACATTGACCTTCTGCAGCTCTAATGTCATAAATCATTTCTACTGTGATGATCTTCCTTTGTTACTTTTGCTCTGCTCAAATGCACGAGAAATACAATTGTTGATCATACTATTTTCAGCATTTAATTTGCTCTCTTCCCTGCTGGTAGTTTTGGTATCCTACATCCTGATTCTGATAGCCATATTTCGAATGCATTCTGCAGAGGGCAGAAAAAAAGCTTTCTCCACATGTGGTTCTCATCTGACAGTGGTGGTTGTATTCTATGGGTCTCTACTATTTATGTACACACAGCCCAAATCCACTCACTCCTTTGATACTGATAAAATGGCCTCTGTGTTTTACACTTTAGTGATCCCCATGCTTAATCCTTTGATTTATAGTTTTAGGAACAAAGAAGTAAAAAATGCTTTCCACAGGGTCTTTAAGAATCAACGCAAACTTTGTATTTAATATTCAACATGGAATATTGTTCTAATAACCTAAATGTCACAATATTTCTAATAGGTATAATTATATTCTTTTTGACTCCAGAGCAAAAAATAATTATAATGCACACATAGATTTTTTCCCTTATGTTCAACCAAATTAATCCATATATTTTAGATCTCAATTCAATGACACTCCCTCCTTAGCATTTCTTGGTTTTGATTCCCGTTTCTTTCAGTAATCCCATAGAACCTGACTTTTCTCCCAGTTGAAACACTTATTAAATTCTTAGTAAATCACTTAGTAAACTATGTGTTTGTTCCTGTCGTTTTATTATTATTAATTTTTAGGGAAGCTATCTTTTCAATCTTGTTTTTATTCCATTTTCTAAATCTAAAACAACAGTGCAAACAAAGTGAGTCTCTTGCAGCCAGCATATAGTTGGATCATGATTTTTTTAAAGCTATCCTGCACATTTCTGCCTTTGGATAATTTAATCCATTTACATTTAAAGAGATACAAAGAGGGAATATAAGCAATAAGGTTGAAAATATTTCATTTAAAGTAATACAGATAGGGCTGGCCGAGTGGAACGGTGGTTAAGCGCTGACTTGGGAAACCAGTGGCCCCAGTTCGGGTCCCACATATGAGGGCCAGTGGCACTGCCCTCAAAAAAATAAATAAATAAAAAATAAAAATAAAAATAAAAAAATAAAGTAATTCAGATAGTGAAGACGTACTTCTGGCATGTTACTATTTGTATCACATTCATTATCTCTTTCTCTTGCTGCTCATCTTTGCCTCCATTATAAGGTGTTCTTGAGTTTGTGGTTGAATGATAACTTCATCATGCCTACAGTGAAAGTCCACAAAGCTGTTAAAAGAATGATTAAGGAATTGTAAGCTGACCACACAAGGCAGAAAGATACTAGAGTTCCAAGATCTGGAGAATAGAATCCTCATTTGACACATGGGCATCCAGTGGAGATCACAGAGATAAAAGCTACTTTAGACTCCTATTCATATATTGGGATTTTGGAAAAGCCATGACGTATTTTTTCTACATTTTTCTTTGCAAAAATGTGTCATGACGTTTCCAACAACCCAATAGTTTGAAAATAAGCCTCAAAAAGAGCCATCCAATCCTTGTTTAAAACATTTCAGATTCTTTTAGGAGAACAGAAAAAAAAAAGTTACAGCACTCATTAACATAAAATTTACAATATTCCACATCCAATCACAAATACTAGAACATATGTGAAAGCAGGAATATGCGACCCCACCCAGGAGATAATTAACATAGATCTTGAAATAACAAGATGATACAATAATCAGGCAAAAGACTTGAAGACATATTATAAATATGTTCATAGTGTAAGCCCTGACATTTGTGTTTGTTTTTTATTTCTTTTTGTAACGCAAATCCTTGAATTAATTCTGATTGCCAAGGCATCCATTCCAAAGAGCCATCCACTTCAAAGACTGCCATCTTGAATAAACACATTGCCAGTCACACAACTAGATAAAGAGCCCAGTCCCCTCCCCCCAACTGAGGTGACTTTGTTTTGCAGATCTCGGTTGGTTTCAATAACTGACCATTTGGGCTACTTTGTTTTCTCTTCTGATGCTTTAAATTCTCACTCTTATGTTTTAAAGTCACCAATAAAAAATGAGCCAGGGAACCCTAGGCTTCTACTGTAGAGCCCAATAAAAGCAGAACCCAAGACCCCACATGCTCTCTCTATCTGCAACCTCACTGTGTGGCCCCAGATGTGCTATATAATTTCCAGGTCTTGTAAGTAATAAACCTGTATATTGTTAAAGTTTCCTGTTGGTTATTGCTGAAGGGCATCTTGCAATCATAATAAGAACCACAAGGGCTGGTCCAGCCACAACATTGGATACTGATAGGCTGAGATGAGTACAGAACAATGTTCAATATACTGAATGATTTAATAAAAACACTAACATTTTGAGGAGACAAATGAAAGATTAAAAAATAACAAAATGGGACTTCTAAAAATTAAAATACAATCTTATATATACAAACAAAAAATTTTTTGAATGGAAGTAGTAGTAGTTTATACCATGAAAAAGAAATGATAATGTAACAGAATGAAATGCTTGCTCTCCTTCTGACTCAGGTTAATAGCTCCTTCTGTAGATATTCAGGAATTCTATTTAAAGCTTGAGTGTTTTGTGTAAAACAATGACTGTTTACAAAGATTTACAGAAACCTCAGACCCAACTCAGACCAACCAGGAACAAAGATATTTGGAGATTTTGAACTCTTCCTTGGATTCCACCTCTTTCCCTGCCCCTTTTCCCTTCCCTGGATATATAGGGCACTGGAATTTAGGGCACTCTAAAGATGGATTTGAGAAACTATTGAAAGCTCACATGTTCTTGGGTTGGTGCCTTTTTGATCAATAAACCTTTCCTTACTCCAAACTGATCTATTGACTATTGGCCCTTTTGAAGTGCCACACACACAAACCTTGTGACGGCAACAATAGCCATACTTAAACATGTCATAATAGAGGCTACCCAAAGTGAAGCCAGAGCGAAACCAAAATACTAAACAAACACCATGAAAATATTCTCAATGATCTGTAGAATAATGATACGTACTGTACATGGAAGTGTAGGTCCAACTTGAAAGCAAAGACTATATGAAGCAGGAAAACCATTGGAAGAAATGCTGGCCACATTTTTTTTTTCAAATTTATTTTTTTTAATTTTAATTTTTTAATTAAATTTATTGGGGTGACACTAATTAATAACATTATATAGGTTTCAAGTGCACAATTCCTATATCATCTGTTTATTTCATTGTGTGGTTTTGCTCCATTTGTGTTTTGACCCAGTCAAATCTCCTCTGTCACCATATATTTGTCCCCCTTTACTCTTTCTACCTCCCCATTTCCCCTTTCTGTCTGGTAACCACTATACTGTTCTGCGTGTCTATGAATTTCTGTTTGTTTGTTTGCTCATATGTGAGATATAAAACTGAAAGCAACCAACAAAATAGACAAACAACCAAATTTATTTTTTTAACCTATAGTCCCAAAGATATAAGAAGCTAAGATAATTCTAAGCAAAATAAACAGAAAGGAAATTGTACCAAAACACATCACAATTAAATTTCTGAAAACCAGTGATAGAGAGAAATCCCTAAAAACAAATAGAGATGAAAGATACTTTATTAACAGTTGAAGAAAAGATTTACAAATGATTTAGTGACAGATGCAATACAAGTCACAGACATTGTCGTCTTTTGTCAATTTATAATTTTATATCCAGCAAAAATATCCTTGGTTAAATGATGTTATATTATCGAATGTTGCATAATCTTTTATTAAGAAGTCAATTTCATTTACTCACACATTTTTTTGTGTGTGTGATATACCTGATATGTGCATGATATAGTGTAACTGAGATGCTGACAAAGGCATATTTATGATTTCCAGTGTTTAGTGACATTGCATAATTTATTTATTGAGTTAGACCTGGGTATAAAATCCTTTTGACTTTTTCTGATGGTACATGCCAAGAATAATTAACAGAAATCCAGAGCACTCTCCCTCAGGTAATTACATACATTTTTTAATCCTTGAATCTGATTAAAACTTTAACAAAATGAGTCTCCAGAGGGTAGAAAAACACTTAAATACATTGTCCAACAACCAATGAGGATTAAAATGGTAGGAAGTGAAAGCAGATTCTCCATTAAGGTGAGTAGAAAACGTTGGTTTGAAAGTTTGTCGGGGCATACGGCTTAAATTGGATCACACCAAGGATCTTGAAAGGTATTGTGCTCTGCAAAATTGTTTTTTTGTTTGTTTGTTTGTTTGTAGTATACATTTCTGTATTCAATAGGATTAATGTGTACTGTGCAGTAGATTTAGACCATCTTAGTTTTAAAATGAGCTTACTGCTTCAGTCATCTATTTTAATAAGAGTTTTTGCCCATCTATTTACCAGGTCTTCCTTCTATCCCACTTTTCATTTCCCATCTACCCAGGACAACCTTAATATAAAGGAAGCACTGTGCTTATAAGAACATATTCTGAAGATATAATGAGTTTATTTGGATCCTGACTCCACCATTTATTATTTGAGTGA
The DNA here is from genome assembly GCA_033961575.1 of Aselliscus stoliczkanus. NCBI lineage: Eukaryota > Metazoa > Chordata > Mammalia > Chiroptera > Hipposideridae > Aselliscus > Aselliscus stoliczkanus. The sequence goes on from CM066736.1 coordinate 124,927,290, forward strand.
CTTGGGTTAAATTATTTCCACACCCTGTGCTTCAGTTTCTGTGACTTTCAAATGAATATGGTAATTCTACCTACTCCCTACAGCTATTATGTAGGTCATATGAGTTAATACATGTGAAGTGCTCAAAAAAGTGCCTGGCTCTATCAGTGCTTCTTAGGCATTTGTATTCCTCTGTCCACTGGGCCTTTTTACATCCATCTCCATGAAGAATTCATGAATAATCAGAATGGCCACGTCCTTTTTATGAAAAAGAGAGATGTATGATCAGAAGATAATTAGAAGTGATTCAACAGGCAGAAACAACTTGTGCTAAATGAGGACTAAGATATTAATAACAAAATCCTAAAATTATCATATCATAGCATTAGGTTTTGTATTGGGCAAACAAGCTGAATTTATAGTGCCAAGTACTGAAAAACATGGTCAGATTTTTCCCAGTCACCACGATTCATCACTCCACCAGCAGTTTTGAGTCTTTTTATGCCTTGTTACTTTAAAGAGACATGATGATTGTCAATAATGTAAGGTATATGGTTTAGGTGTTGATGTTTGTTAACAGATTAATTACTTGAAATTTTTAAAACGCTGCAACAGGGAGACCAGTTCATCGATGGTGTAGTGGCCTGACTACTGCACTGTACATCTGAAACTGCTGCTGATTAATATTATATGTCAACTATAATTTAACACAGATATAGTCATGGGATGTGGAATATAGTGTGGGGATGTAGTCAATGGAATTGTAATAGATATGTATGATATCGGGGGTGAGGGGACAGGGGAGGGGGAAAGGGTAATCACTTTGTAAGGGGTGAAATAGATAACTATTGCATAGTTTTGTACATCTACAACTATTAATAATAAAAAAAAATAATAATTAAAAAAATAGATAGGTCTTTTGACATACTTAAAATGACTTTGGATCCAAAATGTAGGTCATAAATAGCTGTATCAAAACAACTACTTCAAAATATCTTGCCCTGTTAAAGCACACTTTACCAAAGTTTCAATGAATGTGTGCTTTATGTCAGTCTCAGCCTATCAACAGTGATGCTATCAGATAGGATGCCTGAAAGCACACACCTCTGGCCTTAATACTTGTGACAAGCCCCTCAGACATTTCCCGGGAGTCCTGCCTTATTGGGGCTAAAGGTAGAGTGCCTAGATTTACTCTTTATTGGCGAATTTAAAACCTAAGACCAAAATTAAAGTGTGGGAAGGGAAAAGCAGAATTATTCAAGCAGTCAATTATTGTGAAATGGAACTATACAGGTAGTGCACCTAACTCTTTATCTAATTATGTAGCTGGCAACACAATTATTCCAGATGGATGTTATTGAAATAGATGCCTCAGCAGTCAAAAGCTTAATGTCACAAGCTTATATTACAATAACATAAGCTAGCTGTCAGGCACTTACACTAAAATATATGGTTTTGGTCTGATGGAAAGAGGAGTCTCTATTTATAATTTGATATGAAGAAAGTATCTCATATATCATGCATTAAATTCTTTTAGAAGATAACATCTCAAATCTAATGAGTATTGATTTTATACCTTATACAGTTTACCAAGAACTACATGGAGAAACTCAATCATACTGCAGTGATCAAGGTAACTGAATTTATTCTCAAGGGAATCACTGACAACCCTGGGCTTCAGACACCACTCTTTGGAATCTTCCTGGTCATATACTTGGTCACAGTGATGGGCAATCTGGGCATGGTTATCTTGACACATTTGGACTCTAAGCTACATACTCCCATGTACTTTTTCCTCAGACATTTGTCGATTACTGATCTTGGTTACTCCACTGTCATTGCCCCCAAAATGATGGTAAACTTTGTGGTGCACAAAAATACAATTTCCTACAATTGGTGTGCCACCCAGCTAGCATTGTTTGAGATTTTCATCATCACTGAACTGTTTATTCTATCAGCAATGGCCTATGATCGTTATGTAGCCATCTGCAAACCACTGCTCTATGTGGTTGTCATGGCAGAGAAAGTGTGTTGGGTGCTGGTACTAACTCCCTATCTCTACAGCACATTTGTGTCACTACTTCTCACAATTAAGTTATTCAAGCTGACCTTCTGTGGCTCTAACATCATCAGTTATTTTTACTGTGACTGCCTCCCTTTGCTATCCATGCTCTGTTCTGACACACACGAACTAGAATTAATTATTTTGATCTTTTCAGGCTGTAATTTGCTCTCTTCCCTCTTGATTGTTCTTGTATCCTATATGTTTATTCTTGTGGCCATTCTCAGAATGAACTCAACCGAAGGGAGGTACAAAGCCTTCTCCACCTGCAGCTCCCATCTGACAGTGGTGATCGTGTTCTATGGGACATTACTGTTTATTTACTTGCAACCCAAATCCAGCCATACTTTTGCTATTGATAAAATGGCCTCTGTGTTTTACACCTTGGTGATCCCTATGCTGAATCCATTGATTTACAGCCTAAGGAACAAAGAGGTAAAAGGTGCTCTGAAGAGAACTTTAACTAATTGGTGCAAAATCCCCACTTAATATCTTAATATTCACTTGCAGAGGTGGGTCTTCGTTTAATATTCTGACAGTCCAATTATAGAATCAAAACATAGAAATGTTTTACCAGATTAAGTTCTCCTCTACTTATGGATAAAACATTACCTCTTCTATCTCCCTGTGTAACAGTGTCAAGTTTTAACACTCTAGTTTAGTTCAATTTAACAATGTAATTTAACATAGAACTTTTAAAACTGTTTTTCTTTGCTTTCCTTCCCTGTCCGACTATTGGCTTTAATGACCCTGTTTTCTCAAGGCTGAATGCATACCTTTCTAATTTGCAGAACAACTGACTTTAATGGCTCTGTTTTTGCAAGGCTACAGGCATACCTCATAAATCTGCCTGATCTTCAGAGCACTGATTACAGCCCTGCACTGAGATCCACTCCTACAACAGAGACTGAGATGAGTATCTTTGAAACAAACCAGACTCTGGAAAGTGTTTTTTGTTTTTGTTTGTTTCCCCTTCTTCAAACCTCATTGCCCAGGAATTGTCAGACCAACTCCCTGTTTCCTTTGTTCTGCCTCTCCTTACATGCTTATAAAACCTTTTGGCTGTGCTGGGAATGGGTAAGATGGCTTTTGGCACAGGAGTCCACCATCCTCCCAGAATGCTGTCTTTTTGAATAAACCTCCTTTTATTTCCACCAACCTTGTCTTTTGACTACTGATTCTCAAGTGACAGAGCAGCCAACCTGAGTTATGGTAACACCTGTACTCTTCTTTGCTTCAATTAGATAAATAAATATGGTAGCCAAATAGTTTAAGTTGGAAGTTATTTTCAAGAACATATTGGAACTTATAGGGTTTAGAAATAAGGCAAATCATACCAGATTTTTCATTGAACTTAGATTTGCAGAGGTAAAAAGAAAGTCTTAAGCATGTAAAATTGATCAGAAAATTAGCAATATATATATTTTATAGCAGTCACTATTTAAAGATGAATAAGATTGAACCATGAAGAATGCATGGGCAAAGTAGGAGGCAAGAAAGTAAGTAAATGTGTAATTGTTTATAACACAACATGAACAAACGGTTTCAAGAATCTAGGCTAAATAAGAAATAAAGTATACCACCACAGAATAAAATATACAAGTCAGATTGAGTTAATATTTTCTATCTCAAGGACAGAATGGGCATTTGGAAGATTTTTTTTTTTTTTTTACTAGGAACTATGAAAAAAATGTTGGCTACTTCTGTGTCTCCCTTCACAGATCACGTTATACAATAGTTAACTTTGATTTATGATATCCTCCCGATAAACAAGCTGACTGGATAAGCAAACTCAAGATAAATGAGGTAACTAGTCATCTACTGAACAGACACAATGTTTCAAAAAATCCGTAGCAGTGATAAAGATTAAAGATAATAGACACAACCCAGAGTTACTTGCATTTCCACTGAGGTCTATTTTGTCTTCATGTGCTTGTGTACACAGAGTCAATACTTTGCATGGGTTCTGTGCTAACACAGTGTTGCATTCACATTGTGTACCTACTTAGAAAATATATAGATTCCTGGGCCGGCTGAGTGGTGCAGTGGTAAAGTGCTGGCTTGGTTCAGGTCCCACATATGAGGGCCAGTGACACTGCCCTCAAAAAAAAAGAAAATATATAGATTCCTTACACCTTAGTATTCTCTTTGTTGTTTGAATAGGCATTTTTTAGATATTTAAGATATATACACTACCCTAATCATGCTTGTTTCAATTTACCCTAATATTCCAAGTAAAAATTGTGGGGAATTAAACCAGTACATGAACCATGGTCTATTTATCCCAGACCTATGTATTTTGTTTATTTTTTTTATTTTTTTAATGTACTGGAGTTTATTTTATTAAAAGTGGCTCTTAAGTTTGCTCACCACAAAAAAAAACAAAACAATGTGAGGTAATATAATAGGTGTATTAATTAGGTTGATTATTGTAATCATTTCATAATACATACACGTGTATCAAAATATTATGTTGTATACCTGAAATATATTTAATTTTGATTTACCAATTGTAACCTTAATAAAGCTTGAATATTTTTAACTTTTAAAAATAAATCAAAAATAAAATAAATTTAACAAAATAAAAGAAATACAAAGTTAGATTCTCTAATTATATCAATTTTGTTTACCATGTTAACTTAAGATGCTGTCCCTAGGTATACTTATTGCTCTGAATAAATTTTATTTTCTAGAGTAACACTTTATATTATACTGCAAAAACTTTTTTGGTCATGTATATTTTTCTTTTCCAAATTCTATTACTTTCATTACTTTTCACAATCCACAAGTAAAGTTAAATAATATTAATAACATTCTTGAGTATCATCCATATAGAAAGGGTTTTAAAAAATCATAATATATCATGTTCCCTGTTACTTTCTTATTTGAATTCATCATTAACATCTTTCTTGGACAAGAGACATTATTTTATTTATTTATTTATTTATTTATTTATTTATTTATTTATTTATTTATTTTAAGAGTTTATTGGGGAATTGGGGAAGGGGAACTGACAAGTTGCTGTCTTTTTGTTCTTCAGTCTAGTTGTGGAGGACGTCGCTTCACTGGCCCATGTTGGTATTATCATTGCGCTCTTCCCAGGTGAGGTAGTCATACGCCATCCATTGGAACGCTGCTCACAGCGTCTCATGAAAGCTCATGGCAGCTCATGAAAGCTCACGCCAGCTGCCGGCCAGCCCTACTGCAGCCTATGCCATCACCAGCGACTCACAGCAGCCCAGCTCCAGGTGAAGCTGTTGTTCACCATCTTAGCTGTAGTGGGCGCACTGTCACTGGCCCTAATGTGGGATCCAAACCAGGACCCTGCTGCTCAGACCTGACATCCCAAGCCAACTCTTAAACAACGCGCCACACAGCTGGCTCTATTTTATTTTTTAATTTCTGATGCCAGCATACAATAGGGGAGTGTAAATCAATAAGTTTGTATTTGGCCATCCTTTAATTGATGGGCATTTTGTTGTTTGTAGGTTTTCCTTTCTTTTGCCACTATAACAAAATGCGGTAATAAGTAGCCGTGTGTTTTTAACATGATATAGTACTGCTTTATATTTCTAAAATAAATGATGTGGGGTGTTCTCCCACATCAAAATGATGTGTTGCTGGATAAATGTTGTACATATATGTATCATAATCTGAAATTAAAAAAAAAAACTATTGAGGAAAAGGGCAATGTATTGTGATCTTTTTCAAGTAGCATTTCTTCATTTAAAATTTCCCAAGAAAGGATACTAACATTTATTGACCTTATTTTCATTGCGTGATGGATGGTAAAATTGCTAAATGGGATAACAATAGATAACTAACTTCAATATTATAGGTGCAGACTGCCACAGAGAAGACTCAAGGGGTGTCTGGTTGAATTCCTAGAGGAAAATCTGGTTAAGGGGTCAATCTCAGGTGGTATCTTCCCCAAGGAAGATGGGGATCCTAGAATCACCTGTGTTTCAGAAGTAGGGTCACAAAGGTTTATAGAGCACCATAAACTCTCACTGCCACAGCCACATAGAGATTCTCACCAAGAACTCAAAGCAGATTCCCCATTAGAGGCAGGTGAAAAATATTTACCTTATTTTTTATAATGGCTTTTAAAAGATTCTTATTCCTCAAACTGAAGCACTTCACTTTGATTTTGGAAGGCACTGGACATTATGTTTAATCAAATAATACAATACTTAAAGTAAGGTTGGTTTCCAAGATTCATAACCTGTTTTGGGAATACAGGCTGTTGAATATGATCCAGCTATGTAAGTTTCCACATTAGAACTGGCATTATTACATCTTATATACTTAAATAAATTATATCACTACTGGAACAATGGATGTTTGCTCACTGAAATTATTTATGTCAGTTTTATTTCTGCAATATTAGATAAAATGAAAATAGTGTGTTTCACAGAATAACCTATGAAAGAAAACTGGATGCACAACTACTGAAACTCCAAATGGTGCTCCTTTTCAAGAATATAATGATACATCACAAATTTTCTCAAGAAAATTTCCCATTAAATCTGATAACATACAGGCAAGTACACATATAAAAGCAAAAGATGTAATCAATGCAATTATACCTATTTAGAGAAACCATCTATCTGATAGTAAAATAAGTGTGCCAACATTTTGTTGGGAATATCTCAAAAAGAAGCATTTCTAGTTGAGGAAAGATACTGCATAAGCAGCAGCAAGACTTTAAGAAAGTGCAGACCCCTAGATTCCTAGGACAGAACCTCTCTACCTTTCTTAAGGAGAAAATAAATCCCAGGGGAAAAAAATGTTCATTTACAGGATTTCCCTTAATTCCACAGACTAATAAAAAGACATTCATTAAAGGTGAATGGATAGGAACTGAGTTGACTTTGACTGTCACATGGGTTTTTGTAATTTCCCATGATTTCTGGCTTCTGACGATGGACACTCTTATGGTCACTAACAGTTGATTCTTTATACTGCACCACAATAAACGATTATCTCCTTTGTTAGCTGGGGTCCCCTGGAGTAAAATGGTATTTTTAGGGCATTAAATCCTATGAGTTGACTGTCATAGATCCATTAGATTTATGAGAGTTGAGAGTGGCATTTGGATACTGCAAGTGAAAAGGAAGTTAGCGACATCTCAAAAAAATCATCACTAACCTCATCTGTTAGACTCTCTTAAGGTTAGAATTTCCAGATAAAATACAGGATGCCCATAGTGGCTGCCAGGGACTGGGAGGAGACCAGAACAGGGAGTCACTGCTAAAGGGTGTGGGGTTTCTTTCTGAAATAATGGAAAAGTTCTGGAATCTAGTCACAATGGTTGTACAACTGTGTGAAGTATGGCACTAATTTTATTAATAAAAAATATATATATATATATACACACACACATATGCATATACATGTGTGTATATATATGCATGTATCTAGATGGTGAAATAAAAAAAAAAATACAGGATGCCCAGTTTGCATTTCACATTAAAAAAACCATTATTTTTAGTACATGTTGTTTAATATTTGATAAATATTCTTTTTATTAATGTTCTATGCATTAATTGAAAAAATAGTCTAATATATGTATCACCCATGCAATATTTTATAAACTACAAATAATTCTAATATAAAGATATATATATATCTTTATATATCTTTATATCATATATATATATATGATATAAAGATATGTATTTATATATCTTATAAGGATAAATTTCCATGCATGAACTATTATATTCTTTAGTTGTCTGTTTTTTCCACTGGGTTGTTTACTACTGGGTTCAGTTTTTCAGATGGGCTTTACAAACTGATTGAGTAGACTGGCAAGTCAATAGAATGATTTTTAAGATTTCCAGAATTATGGAGAAAGCCTTGAACCCCAAATAATTCCTAATTGATATCACCATATCTAAGATTATAAAAAGTCAGTCATCCTTTTGCTTACTTTTTGTATTCTTTCTGCTCTAATGGTGAGCTCTAATTGAAAGTATTTAAAATAGTCCATTAAGATATTCAAAACCAGTCATAGATATCCTTTTACAATGAAATGGGCAGGGTTTCGATATCTCTTTAAGATCCTGATATCAGTTTGTTTGTTTTTGATAAATCCCAGAAGTGGGATTGCTGGATCCTAAGGGGGTTGTCAATCCAAAGGTGTAAAGTTTGTTATGCAGCATGAATAGGACCTGAAGATCTGCTGTACAACATTGTCCCTGTAATTAACAACACCTTATTACGCACCTAAAAATCTTTCATTGTGGTAGATCTCATGTTAGTATTCTTACCACAATAAAATTAAAGTTTAAAAAAAAAAAAGAGGAAAATGGGAAGGGTAAGAATGCAGATATCTTCAGAGGGAGGTAATAACTGACACTAAAAATAAACTCCGTAAGCACTAAAATAATTCATAACAAAGCATTGAAGACTTCAAAGTGATAGGACTGGTCTGGAATTATGAATTCCTTTGCTTAATCCAGTGCATTTTCTAGTCTCCTGGAAAACCCATGATAGCAGCTCCTGCAACATTCAGTTCTTATTTGTGGAAGAGGAAGGAACCTGAAAGCAGAGTGGGATCAATGGAGAAACAGCAGACAACTTCTAGGCAAGGCAGGTAGAAGTGGCTCCCCAATGCCCACTGCTGCCTCCCCCGACCCCTCCCATCCCCACTCCCTGGATCAGACTGGAGAAATGGACACCCCAAATTAGATGATTCCTAGAATTCTGCCCACTGTCACAGAGTGGCTCCTGACTCAGTTGCTCTAAACTGTAGGTTTGGACCTTGTGGTGGGTTCCCAGCAGTTTCTACCTGATAGTTGTGCAGCATAAATTAGCATCACATTACACAATTCTATCTTGTATTTTAACTGGTTGACTATTTTGAACTTCAGTTACTCCTTCATTTGAAAATCATGCTTGCAGATTTCCATATGTTCACTGAAGGGAAACCCAGTGGGAAAGGAAGGGAATACAAGTGGATTACAGCTTCATTCTCTTCAATCTTAGCAGTTCCACCTTGTTTTACTGACTTGTCATGTAAGTTTTATGAAATTAAAAACTTTATGAAATGAAGAGGTTGGCATCTATCAGTGAAATATTTGAATATCAATGTTATGCTCTATACATACCCCATTAAATAATTCAAGAAATAAGTTCACAGTATGTAAGATATAATAAATTCCCAAGTAAATATTTTAAATACTTTATATACCCTATCACACCAAAATGATGGAATTAATGCATATAGATAAGCATATGAGAGGAAAGAAAGCATATCAAGTTAAACATTCAAAATACCTAAATATTGATATAAACTGTATGTTTTAGCAGGACTGGATCTAGACCTCATGCCTCTTGAAATTCGTACTATTGTAATTTGAAGATTTTTCTGTTTAAAAAAGAAATAAAATTATACATGTATATATACACATAAATGTGAATATATATTTAGAATGAAAAAGATTGAAAATCTTTCAATAATAAACAGTCACAAACTTCATACAATCTATAAATATATTTTATTAGTAAAATTTCAGACACATCTCAGCATATTGGGTGATAGGAGTGTTCTTAGAAGCCATTCCAACAGCAAAATAAATGGCATTATTCAATGATAAATTTAATCCATATAAAACTACCCACTAAACATCAGATAAAGTATTATTAACTCCATCTCTCCTGAGCTGGACCCCCCAAAGATCTGCAGACATACCAATGCACTATGATATTAGTTAAAGTGTGATTGAAGTGCCATTTAATGACACTCCTAGAAAATGATTCCTTAAAGTTTCTAACCTCCTCTCCTTTTCTATTCCAAAAAGATGCATTTTCAAACTCGCCCATGAATCCTGGAAATTTCACCCAGGTCACTGAGTTTATTCTCACAGGTGTCTCCGACCGTCCAGACCTCCAGATTCCCCTCTTCTGTATTTTCCTGGTCATCTATGGGCTGACCATGGCTGGGAATTTGAGCGTCATCACTCTCACCAATGTTGACTCTCGACTTCACACCCCCATGTATTTTTTCCTCCGATATTTGGCTATCATCAATCTTGGAGATTCTACTGTTATTGCCCCTAAAATGCTGATCAATTTCTTAGTACAGAAGAAAACCACCTCTTACTATGAATGTGCTACCCAACTGGGAGTGTTCTTGGTTTTCATTGTAGCTGAGGTTTTCATGTTAGCCGTGATGGCCTATGACCGCTACGTAGCCATTTGTAACCCCCTGCTCTACACAACAGTGATGTCTCGGCGGGCCTGCCTTCTGCTGGTCTCCCTCACTTACCTCTATAGCTTTTCCACAGCTATTGTGGCCTCATCCTCTGTATTCTCTGTGTGTTATTGCTCTTCCAATGTAGTCAATCACTTTTTCTGTGACATTGTCCCTCTGTTAGCATTGTCCTGCTCTGATACTTACTTCCCAGAAACATTCGTTTTTATATCTGCAGCTACCAATTTGGTTAGCTCCATGATTATAGTTCTAGTATCATATTTCAACATTGTTCTGTCCATTCTAAGGATACGGTCATCAGAAGGAAGGTAAAAAGCCTTTTCCACATGTGCATCTCATTTGACGGCAGTCACAGTTTTCTACGGAACAATGATATTCATGTATGTGCAGCCTCAAACTAGCTATTCTTTGGATATGGATAAGATGGCTTCCGTCTTTTATACACTTGTGATCCCCATGCTGAATCCCATGATCTACAGTCTGAGCAATAAGGATGTGAAGGCTGCCTTAATGAGATTTCTGACAAGTTTATGCCATTCTCTTAAATCAATATAAGTTTAACACTCTGTTGGCAAATGAAGAGATGGTTATGTCAGAGAAAGCAAAGGTGAGGCAGCTGACATAGTTTTCCAGGTAATCATGGGAATTAAAGGGGTTACAGGCTCGACAGCACTGCATTAAAACAATAAACTAAAGCCCTTGGAGTTTTGAGGTTAATGCAGAAATAGAGTGTTATTGACTAATTTTGCTAAGGAGTATGCCAGTAGCTAGTTTGAAAGAAATATTTCCAGGAACCAGGAACTGATCCAGGTGTTTAGCCACAACTGTTAAGTAAGTTGAAACTGAGCAACAAAATAGGGACAAGAGAAGTAAGTTGATCTTTCTTATTCTTTGGCTCCTTTTTGCTTCCTGAATATTTGGCTATAATGGCTATAATGGATCACTGCATTTGGCTATAATGGATCACTGCATATTGAAGAACAGTAAATGCAGATGGCACAAGACCTTTTTATATGAGATGGAAATTGTTTTTATTCCAATTGATATAATTTATATAACTTTTTTTATGAAAGACAGAGTGTCTTTTAATATTTTTTTTTTGTTGTTGTTGTTGTTTTTTTAGCTGAGCCATCCTGCCACCTGTTGGCAGCACAGTGGCACCTCAGCTCGGGCTGGGCATTGAACTGCTGTTGCTCAGAGCTCAGCTCGCACTTTTGAGCGAGCTCTTAATCAACTGAGCCATTCAGCTGGCCCTTAATGTGTTTTGAATTTAATAAACATATCTTTTAATATGCTTTCATTCAGGGTACTATTTAATAAACTTAGTGGATTCTATAAAAGTTTTTCTTTCTCTCTACTCTGAGTATCAGTCTTTAGTGTGTGTATTAAGAGTACTGCATTGTGATATTATTACACATTCAATGGACTATGTTTGTAAAATTTCTTACATCATTAAAGAAAAAAATTAATTGTTTTAATTAAATTTTTGTTCTGTTTTCTTATAGTTTTTGATCAGCCAATGGACCCAAAATCTGTTGTATAACTTTAAATATAAAGAGGTAACCAGACTATATCACAGATTTATCAAGTCAAGAATTGGGTTAACTAATGTGATAATAAATTACCGGAGTACTATTTATATACTCATGTAACCATGCTGGGCATTTAATGAAAAAGAACAATAATCCTTCCTGTAAATTAATTTACTAAAGGTGTTTGAACCTCTAGACTAACCATGTACCTGATACACGAAGAATACCCCAGAAAAGATTTTATTTCATTTGAACCCTTAAGTAGAGAGAGAATGTTAAAACACTCAGTGTTTAATGATAAAGTATGTTAAGCCTATATTTTTAAATTTTATGTTGTACAAACTAACAATGTTGTGAGTACAACTTTATTTAGAAGAAAATTTCTAAATATCTTTCTTAATCTTCAAAAGTTTCAGCATAGAACCATTGAGTACTCCCCAATCTTGTCTGTATTATACCTTCCCCCTCCTGTGGGTCAAGGTACTTGGGTTTCAGCAATCACTTCCATTTATTACTCACTTTTAAAAAGATGTCACATTTTAAAAAAAAGACAATGCCTAAAGTAATTAGACAATGCACTGTGGATTTTCTATATCCATAAATGTGCAGACATCACTATTATGATTATACATATAAAAGGATAATCTTGGGGCCGGCCGAGTGGCGCATTGGTTAAGCGCTGGTTTTGGGATGCCAGCGGCCCCGCTTCGGATCCCACATGAGGGCCAGTGACACTGCCCTCTACAGCTAACAACAGCTCCACCTGGAGCTGGGCTGTGCGAGCCCCGGTGATGGTGTGGGCTGCAGCCCCTGCTGCAGTGGGCTGCCATAGGCTACAGTGAGTGGCCCGCAGCCAGCGTGAGCGGCTGGCAGCCAAGCGTGAGCTGCCAATAGCCGCGATGAGCGACATCCAGAGGCCAGCGACCGATCTGCCTCATCCGGGAAGAGCGCAATGACGATACCAACAGTGAAGCAACATCCTCCGCAACTAAACTGAAGAACAAAAAGACAGCAACTTGTCTGTTCCCCTTCCCCGATTCCCCAATGCTGTTCCCCTCCACCAATTCCCCAATAAAAAAAAAAAAAAAGGATAATCTTGCAAAAATTACTACTTATTAAAGGAAATGAGAATATCTCCTTACACTGGTAATCTAAGGTGATATTTTTTCATGCCAGATACTATTATGTGAGAGGCAAAAAGTGGCATCAAGGATAAAAAGACCAAGTGCCAATATGAATGAGTGAGATGAAAGATCAAAAGAGAATAAAGTGGAGAAAAGAGATGGAAAGTGTAAAGATATGGTACAATGTATCCTCTGCTGTATGTATGCATAGTTTACACAGGACACATTCTATATATGCATAGCCTAAACATCTCATTAGGATCACATATAATTAGAAAGATAATGGAAAAGCATCATATTACAGTGACAAGCCATACGATACGAGAAGACTGTGTGGCATATTCAATATAGCGGGAAGTAAAAGAAACCAGAAACCAACATATCAGACAAAAAACTACTCTAAAGCCTAGTAACTTCTGATGTTCCATAGGAACTGACACTGTTTATTGTGATCTACTTATGTTGATAGAGAGCAACCACAAAGACCCTGAACAAACAACAAGAATACAGTTACCATCCTTGAAAAAGCAAAGTTGAAACAATTTCTAGACTAGTGTCAAAGATCGTCACAATTCTTAAAACAGGAAGATAATAAAGAAAGCTAAGAAGTTTTCTATCATCTATTGTGACCACAGTTTTGAGACAAAGAATTCACATCTGCTTTGTGAACTAATTTATGTGAAAACACTTAATTAAAATGAGTAACAAAAAAAATGGAAAATATTTAATTTGTGGCTGCTTTAACTTTTATGAAGTTTAGTATACTATTTCTGGCAGTGTACTAAACAATTTATAGGTTGGGTAATCATAGCAATCCATTTGTTTTTGTGTGTTTTTTTAACCCAATTAAAAATACCATTTTTATTTCAAGCCAATTTTTAGATGAGGCAACTGAAACTTTCAGAAGACTAAATAAATTGCCAAAGTCTTCCAGCTAATAAATGACAGGGCTGGGATTCAAACAGGAAATTTGATTGAAAAGCCCACACTCCACACTCCACAAAACTACATATCATCAAATCATGTGTAGTTCATATCTTTTTTTTTTTACTTTTTTGTTATTATTATTATTATTATTAATTCCAGATGTACAAAACAATGCAATAGTTATCTTTTTCACCCCTTACAAAGTGACTCCCCTCTCCCTCTTACCATGCCCCTTCACCCCCAATATCATACATATCTATTACAATTCCATTGACTCCATCCCCACACTATATTCCACATCCCATGACTATATATATGTGTTAAATTATAGTTGACATATAATATTATTCAGTGGCAGCTTCAGATGTACAGTAAACCACAATGAGATACCACCTCACTCTGGTCAGAATGGCTATCATCAATAAATCAACAAACAACAAGTGCTGGCGGGGCTGTGGGGAAAAGGGAACCCTGCTGCACTCTTGATGGATTGTAGGTTGGTGCAGGCACTATGGAAGTCAGTATGGAGGTATCTCAAAAAACTGGAAATGGAACTACCTTTTGACCCAGCAATTCCACTCCAAGGCATTTATCCTGAAAAACCCAAGACACTAATTCAAAAAAATATATGCACCCCTATGTTCATTGCAGCGCTATTTACAATAGCCAAGACTTGGAAACAATTGAAATGCCCATCGGTAGATGACTGGATTAAGAAACTGTGGTACATTTACACAATGGAGTATTATGCAGCTATAAAGAAGAAAGAAATCGTACCATTTGCAACGATATGGATGGACCTAGAGAATATTATACTAAATGAAATAAGTCAGTCAGAGAGAGACAAATACCATATGATCTCACTTATATGTGGAATCTAAAGAACTGAATAAATGAGCAAAATAAACAGAAATAGTCTTAGAGACACAAAGGAAAAACTGATGAGGGCTAGATGGGATGGGGGTGGGCATAAGGGAGAAGGGGAAGGGATGAGGCAACATAAACTGATAACTACAATACTACTGCAGAGACAGAAGAGACAGTTTAGGGAATATAATCAATAAGGTAGTTCATATCTTCACTACACAACATTCAAATAAATTTAAATATTTAAGTATATGCATGGTAACTAATGATGCTACAGATTTTATAAAGGCTGGATAAATTGGGACATATCCATAATATAAAAAAATCCCTCTATTACTTCATAATGTTTTTAACAGCTTTATTGAAGTATAATGTATAAACCATAAAATTCACCTACTGGATTATAAGTAAATGGATTATAAGTAAATGGATTATAAGTAAATAGATTGTAGTAATTTTTTTATTTTAGGAAAGAGTTATGTATAGAGTTATGCAACCATACCGTTACCCAGATCCAGTTCTAAAGTTGTATGTTTATAGTCAACGTTTGTAAATACAAACATTGCATTGTAAATACAAACATTGCATCCCACAGTTGCATGGGAGCCATAGGAAGAATCACGGAGTTGAGGAAAATGGGCATAGACCCCTTGTTTCAGGTTCTAACAGCCTGCCTGTGAAATGACCTAATGATGTGATAACATATGTCCTCTGGGCATTCTTTTTTTCTTTTTTTAAAAGATTTTATTGGGGAATTGGGGGAGGGGAACAGCGTTGGGCAATCGGGGAAGGGGAACAGATAAGTTGCTGTCCTTTTTTGTTCTTCAGTCTAGTTGTGGAGGACATTGCTTCACTGGCCCATGTTGGTATTATCATTGAGTTCTTCCCTGGTGAGGCAGATGGGTCGCTGGCCTCTGGACGGCCGCTCACTGCGGCTATTGGCAGCTTACTCCAGCTGCCGGCCGCTCACACTGGCTGCCGGCCACTCACTGTAGCTGGTGGCAGCCCATTGCAGCTGGGGCTGCAGCCTACACCGTCGCTGGGACTCAACGCAGCCCAGCTCCAGGTGGAGCTGTTGTTCACCATCTTAGCTGTAGAGGGCAGTGTCACTGGCCCTCATATGTGCGATATAAACTGGGGCTGCTGGCGTCCCAAGCCAGCTCTTAACCAACGTGCCCACACTCTGCTGGTCCTGTCCTCTGTGCATTCTTATCAGTAAATCTCGACAGAGGAAGTTTCTGTCTCTTAGGAAGTGCATGACAATAACATCTTGGGACCTTCGGTAATGGCAGACTGTAGGCATGGGTGATTTGGCCCTGAGCTATATTCTCTGGTATGATACTCATAGACCGCAGAAGATCATTGATCTTTTCTTATGTGTGAGACCATAAAAGGAGCAGTCAGGCCCGATTCGGGGCTCAGTCCATGAGGTTGAGTCCCCTGGTACCAACTGCATTTTGCTCTTATTTATGTCTCTCTGTTTCTTAACCTTTTGCGGGCCCTTCTCCACTCCCACTGCTCTGCCCTGCCGCCTGTGCTGCACTTGACACATTTTGACTATAGATATTCCAAATGAGGCTTAGTGGCACCATGCTGTGGTTTTGATTTGCATTTCTTTAATGGCTGATGATTTTTGCATGTGTTCTCTTTATTCAATCTGCAGTTGATCTGTTAGTCTGTTAATCATACCAACCAGTATTGTGATGTCAGTGTCTACAACTTTGACCTTCCCACCCCCCCACCCCCACCCCCGAAAAGCCACTGAAATCACCTGTTTTGAAAACATCCCTGGGGATGGGTTTTTTCAAGCTCCATTTCAAATCCAGTCAGCCCAGATATAGCAGCAAAGCTATAGGTCCACATGACTGCCCCAATCACACTCCTAGATATTTACCCAACTGATCTGACTTATCCAAAATAAAATCTGGTTTATTGCAGCTCCATGCATAGTTGACAAACACTGAATATGTGAATGGGTAAACAAATTGTGATTCATCCACACAAGGAAGTATTATTCAGCAATAAAAAAACAGTGGCAATCAAGGTCATACAAAGACATTCAGGAATCTTAAATGTACGTTGCTAAGTAAAAGAAATCATTCTGAAAAGAACACATTATTTCTATGACATGTAAAAGGCAAAACTAAAAAGATGGTAAACACATCTTTAATAATGCTTCTATGGGAAAAAAATGAATTCTGAAAGTGATGTGTTATATAAAATTTCATATCATCTATATTGAAATTGAGTTCACTGACATATTTGGGATTCCCAGGATTTTATTTTTCTATTGTTATCATAATCATTTCCTGAGCCTGAAAGAAATAATCTCTAAATATTATATTACTTTTTCTCACAAATTACTTCATGACACCTCAGGAGAGTATTTAAGATGAATAGCAAAGTCCCAATGGTACTCTCTCAAGAAGTTTGTAATTTACTTAAAATCTCCTGAGAAGTCTATATTTATAGAAGAGTTATTTAATATCTAGAACATAGAGTTTGAATATATATGATTCCTATCTTGATCATTATTTATAAAATGGAACCAGGTTGTGATTTCTAAGCATTTGCTATATTTTCTCTTTTAATCAAAGTCTCCTCTTCATACACTATGAAAAAAAATGTAAGATTCTATCCCTCTTTTCCTTAGATTGTAGCCCAGTGTTATAATTAAAGATTTATTTAATTGAAAACTAAGGGAAAATTTTAAAGTCATAGTATATAAAAACACAAGCCCACCCTTCTTTCCCTGCACACTAATTTGAAAACCTTTCTTATCCATCACCTCGTTCAGAGTGATTAGGATGCCAGCTAATGCCCAGAAATTTTAACAAACATCTTGGCACACAAGTATTGAGTGGAGGTCCTAAGAGGAATTGGATATACATTTCACAGACAGCTATTTGTAGAATTTTTAAAGATAATTCCTACCTGTTTTTAAAAGCCGAATTCAAAGACTGACACTAATAATCTACAAAAACAGAAACAATTTTTAAAAATAATCATAATATTTTAAGAGTTAAGAAGACCTCAGAGCAATAATATTAAATTAATGACAGAGCTAAAGATATGCAGTTCTTCATAAACTGGAACTCACACCCATGAATTCCCCAGCCTGCCTTGGCAGCCCGACGGAGCACACAATGTCATTTTTCTGATAATCTTACTTGCATCATGCTTTGAGGTAAGATCCTTTGGGACAGAGACAATGACAAAACTATGCAGTCCTCTTTTATCCAGACCCATTATGAGGAGCAATAAGAATACCCTCCACACAGGTAGGTTAGAGAGTATATTTTAAAATGATAGGTTTGCCCGAGTGATGTGCAACAATGTTGCAATAATAGCTCAAGATAAAAATTTTAAAAATTACAGTAGATAAGAGTAAAAACAATTGAAGTATATTGTGTAAAATAAAGATATACAGTGTTTTCTCTGATTTTTATGTTGGTTTTGATGAAAGAATCAGATCATCTAGGTTTGAAGTGGACAAGAACAACTGAAGAACAGGAAGGGAGTGAAGACACAACCTAGTCTAATCACTTTTTTTTATATACAGATGAATAAGTTGAGTTTCAGTATGCTCAAGTGATTTTCCTACGCTCACGTAGTTAATTATAGTCAGAACCAGGTCTAAAAGGTAAGGTTGAATGAACACCATGTAGTCACATATTTAGGATTCGTTGAAATTATTCACATACATAGTTGCGTGTTCTTGGCTTGAAATTTTTTTTCCTTTAATCTTTCCGTGTTGGTTTTGATAACATTTACCCAGGAAGATCTTCCCTTAACCTTCTTCTCCCTAAAGTCTTCAAGTTACATAGTATCCTCTCATATGTTCCCTTCATACCCAGCACTTAATTCCATCAGATTATTATAATTTACTATCCTGAATCTGCTTGATTGCTCTCTTCCTCTCTTTACACTCTGAGCTTCTTGACTTAACTGTGATCTTTATTTGTTGTCACATCAAAACCCAGAAAGACATTTAATACATAATAGGCAGTCAATCGAGATTTTTCACTGCACACAAAATTGCAGCATCACACACACACACACACACACACACACACACACACGCACAGATTAAAGAAAATAAAATTTCAGTTTAAAATCTATGAGGTTTGGAAAAAGCAGGTCCATGACTGACAAGATTATAACCTATGTCAAAACTGTGCTCTCTATATTTGCAGTGCAAGAGATTGTAGTTAGGATTAATGGAGACTGCATTAGACAAAGGTCACCATTATGTCTCAAGAAATATTTTCCAAAACAAAGAATATAATTTAAGAATAAAGGAAATAAATATTCAAATATAATAATATTTCCACATGCTTTAAAGGAAATAGAGCATTTTCCCTTCAACTATCCATTTTTCTTACAGAGAATGGCACTAGGAATGGCAAAGACAAAAGTAGAAAAGCATGGAAGGGAAGGTTGTCATTGACAAATGGACCCCAATGATATTAATTGAACCAATGGGTGTCCATTGTGGTTGGAAGAGTTGCCTGGTATTGTAATTATAAAAATATTCAGGGACAAGGTTATGAAAGTTGTATGTGCTTTCAAATATAATTCACACTCTCTTTTTAATGCAAAGTAAAATGGTATGTATGTACAAACATCAGAGTTTTGTGTTTTGGAAGCAGAGAAAAACAATTGAGAGGAAAAAAGCCAGGAAAATAAAGGAGACTTGGAGAAAGCTTTTTTTTCTTTTTAATCCAGTCGATTGCCTGTTCTTTCTCAGTTCTATCTTCAAACTATAAGTATTATAGTATCTGGAAATTAATAGCTCTCAAGATACGTTATTGAATGAGGGAATGAATGAGTGAAATAGGCTCTTTAACAAAGTAACAGTTAGACATACTCAAGACAAATGTGAAGGATAGAACTGCGTGGTCTTGGTTACTCATCAGAGTGGGAGGTGTCCCTTGGAGTTGTTTTTAACATAGGTAAGGTGCTTGTCTACTTGCGTTGATGGAAATGAGAATAGTGTGTGGTAGACTAAAGTGTAGTTATTGAAATTGGACTTGTAACTACTAGTAGATCATGAATTCAATTTTAAGAATCTTGACCAGTATTATTTGGATTAAATAAAATAGAACAGGTTATAGTAGAATGCAAAAGAACATTCAAGATAAGAGCATGCCAGGTAATGAAAGTATAATCTGAACCTATTTATTAGCTCCACACCATCATGTAACACATATTTAGTTCTGTGGTTTGTGGTCAAAAGTTTGAGTATGAAAGCTAGTAGCCTAGAAAAGGGTCTTGGTCTGAGTGGTCCAATAAAAAAAATTATTGTTTTATCACCCTTTTCCTTTTTTTTTTTTGCTCAAAATTGACTTTTACTTTTAACATGCAAATATGCAAATTAGATATTTGGAATTGATGGATTACTAGGTCCTTATTTCCCTAAGTTTCCATGTTAAAATAGTTAGATATTAAAACTCCATTTTAGGGCCGGCCAAGTGCCATGGTGGTGAAGTGCTGGTTTGGGAAGCCAGAGGCCGTTCAGGTCCCACATATGAGGGCCAGTGACACTGCCCTCAGAAAAAAAACAAAAATCAAAAAAACCTCCATTTTAATAAAGTATCAGTAGGGAACATGCAATTTAATTCAGATAAAATTAAGGTGAATAAGTATTAGTTGAAAGTTATTACTTACTATGTAGTGTTTGTCAATAAACAAATTGATTGAAACAAACAAAAAAATAACTAAAATGAATTTTTGATAATTTGAATACTAGTTGTAAGTACAAAAGAGCAATTAGTAAATTTTAAGAAATACAGGCTTTATTTTATCTGTATATTTATTTCTACTGAAATTTCCAGAGTGAATTAAGCAATTTGTATGAGCTTATTCAAGAAATCTTTGTTTTCATTTTTCAAGTACAAAGGTAAGAGAGAAGGAAAAAGAGTAAGAGATATGACATTTGACATTACATTGTAGTAAGACCTACTTCTATAAATTTTACTTTCCTAAAATTTTATTTTGATATTCAATAACTGAATTATGAAAATCAGTCACAATGAATAAGAAAACTAAATAGAAATGTTTTAAACTTAAAGTAGGAAAACAAAATTAATAATCAAAATATTGAAATCTGTGTTTTTTTAATAAAAAATAAAAAAGTTGAAAGAATCTTATGAATTGACTTTTACGAGACATAAATTTCCAAATCTCTTGAAAAGAAATATCAATTTTATTGTAAATTATAATGTATTATAAAATTAGTGAGAATTTATTCTCTTTGATCATATAAATTCATGCTTCAGAGATCAAGATGTTTGTGCAATATTGTAGCCAACAAAATCTAGAAATAATATAAGCTCTAACAACAGAAAAAAATAAGATATACTATATGGACAGTGTCATGATGAAGTGTGAACTCCTGAGTCAGAAACACATGCATTTGAAACCCAACTAACTACACTCACAGCAGCTGCCTGATTTTGTTTTGAGTGTTTCTGTTTCAATCTCCACTTCCTCATCTGTAAAGTGGACATAATAATGGGGATTTTATTTCTAGGTTTAGTGTGACAAAATGATGTATATAAATGTTTCATTGTACCCTCTGTACTTACCCATTTTCAGTATTTACATTATTAACATAACTATGAAGATTATTTTGCAAGCTGAAGTGACCTTTATGTGATACTTTATTAAAGTAAAATAGAAAATACCAAACTATGGTTCTGCCAGCCTGGGGACAATGCAGAGGTATGTTTGCACAGGTACAAGGACAGCTCGATCAAAGTGATGCCCCTGCAGAAGATGTTTTCTTTTATGTTATAAACGTTAACATTTTTTTTTCAATAAAAGCAATAGCTTAAACCTTATAACAAGGCAGGTTATAGTTTTATATACCTTAATGAATAAGACCTTTGAACAGAAACCAAGGCAACGTGGACGGTTCCACAGCTCCCATCTTTGTGCACCCAATGGATTAGGGAGAGGAGCAATATGCCTGGCCCACATGTATCTCCTGCTCTCCAT
Organism: Aselliscus stoliczkanus; assembly: GCA_033961575.1. NCBI lineage: Eukaryota > Metazoa > Chordata > Mammalia > Chiroptera > Hipposideridae > Aselliscus > Aselliscus stoliczkanus. The sequence continues at coordinate 124,949,004 of CM066736.1, forward strand.
CTTATTCCTAGAATGCCAGCATGCTAACCATCTCCACTAGCAACAAAACCTCTTTATAATATATTAAAATTTAAAAACGCCATTTATAGCAATGGCAACTTGAACTTCACTCTTTTCTCTACTTCCTACTGCAGATGCCTTGAAGAGATATGGCTCAGATCAATTGCACCCAGGTGACAGAATTTATTCTCATGGGTCTCACAGATCGTCAGGAGTTGAAGATGCCCCTCTTTGTGATATTCCTGTCTATTTACCTCTTCACAGCAGTCGGCAACTTGGGTTTGATCCTAGTCATTAGGACAGATGCAAGACTCAACACGCCAATGTACTTCTTCCTTAGCAACCTGGCCTTTGTCGATTTCTGTTATGCTTCTGTCATCACACCCAAAATGCTTGGGAATTTCTTGTACAAACAAAACGTTATCTCCTTCAATGCATGTGCTGCTCAATTAGGCTGTTTCCTCACTTTCATGATATCAGAGTGTTTGCTACTGGCTTCCATGGCCTATGACCGATTCGTGGCCATTTGTAACCCTCTCCTCTATATGGTCTCGATGTCCCCAGCAATCTGCATTCAGCTTGTGGCTGTCCCCTACAGCTATAGTTTCCTAGTTGCACTGTTTCATGCCATCCTCACCTTTCGCCTCTCCTATTGCCACTCTAATGTCATCAATCATTTCTATTGTGATGACATGCCTCTTCTCAGGCTGACTTGCTCAGACACTCACTCCAAACAGCTATGGATCTTCACCTGTGCTAGTATCACATTCATTTCCTCTGTACTGACTGTCTTTGTCTCCTACATGTTTATTATTTCTGCCATCCTGAGGATGCGCTCAGCTGAGGGAAGGCGCAAGGCTTTCTCCACATGTGGCTCTCACATGCTGGCGGTCACCATATTCTACGGGACCCTGATCTTTATGTACTTACAGCCAAGTTCAAACCATTCCCTTGACACAGACAAGATGGCCTCTGTCTTCTACACAGTGATCATTCCCATGTTGAACCCTTTAATCTACAGCCTCAGGAACAAGGACGTGAAAGAAGCCCTGAAGAAAGTCATCATCAATAGAAACTAGGTTTTTGGGTTCCCAAAATTTTAAAAATGATTTGATTAACAAAGTAGCCTTTCTTTCATGATCCATTTTTCCCCCCTATTAATAAAACTAGTAGAGTGTCTTGATCTTAGTTGGAGCTCAGTAAAGTTTTATTCACTGCAGATGTGCCTAGAAAGTGAGCTTACTTTGTTCTCCCTTGCACTGGTATGGCATGAATACAGCTGAATGATTATATGCACTTAAGAGTGGCACTGAATAAGATGTCTGTGGCATCCACTCAGATACTCATATTCTGGTATAGTGTGAAAGCAGTAAAGTGAATGCCAGCAAGGAGTGCTGCTAAAAGAAAAGGAACTATTCAAACTTTAACATAGGGTGAAGCAGAGGCACTGTGATAGACAATCAGATGACATCATGAATGTTTCAGTGGATTTCAACAAGGCTTGAAGGCATACGAGGACCAGGTATTATTGATGAAACCCTTGTCACTATGCAAGATACTAGAAGTTATGCACAATCCCAGGGACTAAGGCAGGAAATTTCAATGTCTTGGGATTCAGTTTTTCCTTCTGAATGGGGCCTTGAAATGCAATTATACTGACTTATTAAAAAATACAGAAAATTACATTTCTTGCAAACCAAGATTTGTTCACTGTAAAATGAAATCATTGTCTGAATTATTTTTTAGCAAGTTTGACTTAGAATTACAATTAATGTATAGAAAGTACTGTAAGAATTTACACTGTGTTATTTCTCAAATGAAAAAATATATTTGAAAAACCCAGTGTCTCAACTGATAGTTATAGTTACATAACTAGTTATTGGACAAGAATAGACAAAAGTGAAGGCACCCTGAATGCCCAGTTTAGATATGAATGCTTTAATAATATATTGCAAATTAAATGCCAAGAGATCACTGTAAATAGGTGGTGTCAACTGGGAGTGATTTTCCCTCAGGGGACATCTGGCAATGTTTGGAAATATTTATTTTCATCGTAACAAGGTAGTATAAAGGAATACTATGGCTATCTAGATAGTGAAGGCCAGGGATGCTGCTATATAACCTACAATGCAAAGGAAAGTCCCTCATACAAAAAAATTATCCTGTCCAGGACTGGCCGAGTGGCGCAGTGGTTAAGCGCTGGCTTGGGAAGCCAGCAGCCATGGTTCGGGTCCCACATGTGAGGGCCAGTGACACTGCCCTCAAAAAAAACCAAAATTATCCTGTCCAAAATGGTAACAACCTCAAGGTTGAGAAAGCCTGCCCTGAACAATTGTTTCCTAAACTATTGTATAGATTTTACTGAGGTTAAGCTGGTGGAGAGCATTGCTCAAGGCCTCTATGCATTTGCTGCCTTTCTTTTTATTTGTTCTATCAATTATTATAAGCGTTATTAAATCCGCAGTTGAAATGTTTTTACTTTACTTATCTATCACTTTTATTTCACATATTGTGGGTTGCCTTAACAGTTGTACATGAATTTATAATTGATAAACGTACTGATTATTTTCCCCCTGTTATCATTATTCAATGTCCTTCTTTGTTTCTGGCAGGATTTCTTGCCCTGACGTCTATTTCTTCCCTAACTTTAGTAGAACCATTCCAGAGTGAACCAAGCAGTTCAAAATTCTTTCAAATTTATGCAAGGCTAAGCTCCCTGAACCTTCTGTTTCCAAACCTATTACCTACGCCATCAAGGTAATTGGCACTTAAGTTGACCTTCCATTTAAAAGATGTAAATAATTTAAGGCAGTTGTTACTTAGAATTTAAGCCTCAATATAATTTTGCTTTAAAATCAGTTCTTAAGTAAGATAATATTTGAAATAGTATCTTTATCAATGCTCCCACAAACCATCTATGGTTCATTCCCAAACTTGAGTATGCATTAATATCAAATGGAAGGCTTGTTAAAATAAAGATTACTGAGTCACACACACACCCCTCCGCCCACCAGAGTTTCTGATTCAGTAGGTCTAGTGTGGAGCCAAAGAATTTGTATTTCCAACAAGTTCCTAAGTTATCATTTTTTAAAATTTATTTATTTATTTATTTAATTATTTTATTTTATTTTATTTTATTTTTAATTAGTTTCAGGTGTACAACACAGTGCAATAGTTATACATTTTACCCCACAAAGTGACAACCCCCCACCCCCAATACACCACCCCACTCCCCCCCCATATCATATATATCTATTACTCTTCCTCTGACTCTCTTCCACAGTATAATCCACATCCCGTGACTATCTATATATATTCAATTACAGTAGGTATACCACCTCCGCTTTAGTAATACAGTGCAGTGATCAAACCTCTACTCCATCCATGAAAGGGTCTCCCTAACAAGACCTATGATCATCTGACATTCCACAGAATATTTACAACATTATTAATTATATTCCCCAAACTGTTTTTCCTATCGCAGTAGCAATATTGTAGTTGCCTATTTTTGCTGTCTAATCCCTTCCCCTTCCCCTTCTCCCTCATCCCCATTCCTCTCCAAATTAGCAACCCTGATTTTTCGTCTATATCTATGAGACAGTTTCTGTTTACTTTGCTCATTCATACAGTTTTTCAGATTCCACATATGAGTGAGATCATATGGTATTTGTCCTTCTCTGACTGACTTATTTCACTCAACATTATAGTCTCTAGGTCCATCCATATCATTGCAAATGGCACGATTTCATTCTTCCTTATAGCGGAGTAATACTCCATTGTATAAATATACCACAGTTTCTTAATCCAGTCATCTACTGATGGGCATTTTGGTTGTTCCCAAGTCTTAGCTATTGTAAATTGTGCTGCTATGAACATAGGGGTGCATAACTTTTTTTGAATAAGTGTCTTGGTTTTTTCAGGATAAATACCTAGGAGTGGAATTGCTGGGTCAAACGGTAGCTCTATTTCCAGTTCTTTGAGATACCTCCATACTGACTTCCATAGTGGCTGCACCAATCTGCAGTCCCACCAACAGTGTAGCAGGGTCCCTTTTGCCCCACAGCCCCGCCAGCACTTGTTGTTTGTTGATTTGTTGATGATAGCCATTCTGACTGGAGTGAGGTGGTATCTCATGGTGGTTTTTATTTGCATTTCCCTAATTACCAGTGAGGTTGAACTTTTTTTCATATGCCTGTTGGCCATCTGTATGTCGTCTTTAGAGAAATGTCTCTTCATATCTTCTGCCCATTTTTTAATTGGGTTGTTTGTTTTTTTGGTGTTGCGTTTCATGAGTGTTTTATAAATTTTGAATATTAACCCCTTATCAGATATATCGTTGGCAAATATATTCTCCCATTCAGTAGGCTTCCTTTTTGTTTTATTAATGGTTTCCTTTGTTGTGAAAAAACTTTTAAGTCTGATATAATCCCATATGTTCATTTTTTCTTTTACTTCCCTTGCCCGTGGGGATGTATCAGTAAAAATATTGCTCCGGGTAATGTCTGCAAATGTATTCCCTATATTTTCTTTTAGGATTTTTATGGTTTCAGGTCTTACATTTAAGTCTTTAATCCATTTTGAATTTGTTCTTGTATAAGGCGTAAGGAGATGATCCAGTTTCATTTTTTTGCATGTGTCAGTCCAATTTTCCCAGCACCATTTATTGAATAGACTATCTTTACTCCAGTGTAAATTCTTGCTTCCCTTGTCATAGATTAACTGTCCGTAAATGCTTGGATTTATTTCTGGGCTCTCTGTTCTGTTCCACTGATTGATGTGCCTGTTTTTATGCCAATACCAAACTGTCTTGATTACTGTGGCCTTGTAGTAGGTTTTGATGTCTGGTAGCATGATCCCCCCGACTTTGTTTTTATTTCTCAGAATTGCCGAGGCTATTCTGGGTCTTTTATGATTCCATATAAACTTTAGGATTGTATTTTCTATTTCTGTGAAAATTGCCCTTGGTAGTTTGATAGGAATTGCATTGAATCTATATATTGCTTTAGGCAGTATGGACATTTTAACTATATTAATTCTTCCTATCCATGAACATGGTAGGTGTTTCCATTTATTTGTATCTTCTATGATTTCTTTCTTCAGTGTCTTATAATTTTCTGAGTACACATCTTTCACTTCTTTGGTTAAATTTATTCCTAGGTATTTTATAGTTCTTGACGCAATTGTAAATGGGACAGTTTTCTTAATTTCTCTTTCCATTAGTTTATTATTGGTATATGCAAATGCAACTGATTTCTGAACATTGATTTTATATCCTGCTACTTTACTGAATTCGTCTATCAGTTCCAATAGTTTTTTGATGGAGTCTTTGGGGTTCTCTATATACAGTATCATGTCATCTGCATATAATGACAATTTTACTTCTTCCTTGCCAATTTGGATGCCTTTTATTTCTTTTTGTTGTCTGATTGCTGTGGCTAGAACTTCCAGCACTATGTTGAATAAAAGAGGAGAAAGTGGACAGCCTTGTCTTGTTCCTGATCTTAAGGGGAATGGTTTTAGCTTTTCCCCATTGAGTATGATGTTAGCTGTAGGTTTATCATATATGGCTTTTATTATGTTGAGATATGATCGCTGTATTCCCACTTTGCTAAGGGTTTTTAACATAAATGGCTGTTGGATTTTGTCAAATGCTTTTTCTGCATCTATTGAAATGACCATGTGATCTTTATCCTTCATTTTGTTGATGTGGTGTATCACATTAATTGATTTACGGATGTTGAACCAGCCTTGCGCACTAGGGATGAATCCCACTTGATCATGATGTATGATCTTCTTAATATATTGCTGAATTCTGTTTGCTAATATTTTATTGAGAATTTTTGCATCTATATTCATCAGGGAGATTGGCCTGTAGTTTTCCTTTTTTGTGATGTCTTTATCTGGTTTTGGAATCAGGGTGATAGTGGCTTCATAAAAAGAGTTTGGGAGCCTTCCATCCTTCTGTATTTTTTGGAATAGTTTGAGAAGAATAGGTGATAGTTATTTTTTGAATGTTTGATAAAATTCACTTGTGAAGCCATCTGGTCCAGGGCTTTTGTGTTTTGGGAGCTTGTCAATTACTGATTCAATTTCCTTGGTAGTAATAAGGGTATTTAGATTTTCTGTTTCTTCTTGCGTTAGCTTTGGAAGGTTGTATGCTTCTAGAAAATTATCCATTTCTTCCAGATTGTCAAATTTGTTGGCATATAGTTGCTCATAGTAATTTCTTAGAATTTTTTGTATTTCTGTGATGTCTGTAGTCATTTCCCCTCTTTCATTCCTGATTTTGCTAATTTGAGTCCTCTCTCTTTTTTTTTGATGAGCCTGGCTAGAGGTTTGTCAATTTTGTTTATCTTCTCAAGAAACCAGCTCTTGGTTTCATTGATCTTTTGAATTGTTTTTCTGTTCTCTATATTGTTTATTTCTGCTCTGGTCTTTATTATCTCCTTTCTTGTACTCCCCTTGGGCCTCTTTTGCTGTTCTTTTTCCAGTTCCCTTAGGTGTAAGGATAACCTGTTGATTTGAGATTTTTCTTCCTTCTTTAGGTAGGCTTGCACTGCTATAAACTTCCCTCTTAGGACTGCTTTCACAGCATCCCAGAGATTTTGGGTCGTGGTATTTTCATTATCGTTTGTCTCCAGGTATCTTTTGATTTCCTCCTTGATCTCATTTGTAACCGACTCACTATTTAATAGCATATTGTTTAGCCTCCATTTATTTGTCAGCTTCCCGAATTTCTTCTTATAATTGATTTCTAGTTTCATAGCATTGTGGTCAGAGAATGCAGTTGAAATGATTTCAATCTTCTTAAATTTATTGAGACTTGTTTTGTGGCCTAACATGTGGTCTATCTTAGAAAATGTTCCATGTGCACTTGAAAAGAACGTATATTCTGTAGCTTTGGGATGAAATGCTCTGAAAATGTCTGTTAAATCCAGCTGGTCTAATGTGTCATTTAAGGTCGCTGTTTCCACATTGATTTTCTGTCTGGAGGATCTGTCCATTAGTGACAGTGGGGTGTTGAAGTCCCCTACTATGATAGTGTTACTGTTGATCTCTGTCTTTATGTCTGACAATATCTGTTTTATATATTTAGGGGCTCCTATGTTAGGTGCATAGATGTTTACTAGAGTTATGTCCTCTTGTTGGATCGATCCCTTCATTACTATGAAGTGTCCTTCTTTGTCCTTTGTTATATTCTTCAATTTAAAGTCCATTTTATCTGATATAAGTATCGCTACTCCAGCTTTTTTCTCAGTACCATTTGCATGAAATATTTTACTCCATCCCTTTACTTTCAGCCAGTATGAGTCTTTGGATCTGAGGTGAGTCTCTTGTATACAGCATATACTGGGGTCTTACTTTCTTATCCATTCAGCCACCCTATGTCTTTTTATTGGAGCATTTAATCCATTTACATTTAATGTGATTATTGATAGGTGTGTATTTATTGCCATTTTGTTATTTGTGTTCGTAGTCTTTCATAGGTTGTTTTTCTCTTCTACTTAAAGAAGCCCTTTTAGCATTTCCTGCAAAGCTGGCTTGGTGGTAATGAATTCCCTTAACTTATTTTTTTCTGCAAAGCTCCTTATCTCGCCTTCGATTTTAAATGATAACCTTGCTGAATACAGCAATCTTGGTTGTAGGCCTTAATTTTTCATCACTTTGAAAACCTCCTGCCACTCCCTTCTGGCCTGCAAAGTTTCTGTAGAAAAGTCAGCTGACAATCTTATCGGGGTACCCTTGTAAGTAACTTGCTGCCTTTCCCTTGCTGCTTTAAGGATTCTGTCTTTGTCCTTAACCCTTGCCATTTTCACTATAATGTGTCTTGGAGTGGGCCTGTTTGGAATCATCCTGTTTGGAACTCTCTGCACTTCCTGGGCTTGTATTTCAATGTCCTTTGCCAGGTTAGGGAAGTTTTCAGACATTATTACTTCAAATATATTCTCAATCCTTTGCTCCCTCTCTTCTCCTTCTGGTACTCCAATGACCCGTGGGTTATTGCCTTTGATGTTGTCCCCCAGCTCTCTTAAACTATTTTCCATGTTTTTCATTCTTTTTTCTTTTTGTTGTTCCGCATGGGTGATCTCTGCTATTTTGTCTTCTAAGTCACTGATTCAATTTTCTGCTTCATCCAATCTGCTAGTGATTCCATCAAGTTTGTTATTTAATTCAGTAATTGTGTTCTTAAGTTCTAGCTGGTTGCTTTTCATGATTTCTCTATCCTTCTTTATATTTTCATTAATTTCCTTGAACATTCTAATAATCAGTGTTCTGAACTCTGTCTCCGATAGGTTGGTTACCTCTATTTCCTCTATTTCCACTGATTCAGGAAGTTTTTTCTGTTCTTTTATTTGTGTTATGTTTCTTTGTTTCCCCATTCTGGCTTACTCTTTGTGTTTGCTTCAATATAACAGATAGATCCCCCAGATTTCTCAGTCTTTTCTGGGTAAACTTATATGGTGTGTGTCCTTTATATTTGAATTACTCAGTCTCCCTATTCTCCTGTGCTTGTATCTGAGGTGTTCCTTGTGTAGTGAGTCCTCAGTTGTTGAAGTTTTAGTTTTGATTACTTTTGGTTTGTCAGTAGGTGGGATTGACTCCCAGATTGATTAGCTGTGAGGATCAGCAGCATCTGCAGTTTTTGAGCTGCTGTGAGAGGATTGACCCCTCTGATGAAACTTGGACCCTATAGGTCTTAGTACCTGTAGCAACTTCTTTTTGGGTATGACTCTTGTATGTCAAACCCAGAAATGCTCTGGTTTTATCTAAAGTTGGCCTCCGGGTATGATGATTCTTGTGTCTGTTTGTTTGGACCCACTGCTGCAGAGTGATTTTAGAGCATAACAGATCAACAAGAACAACCTCGGCAGCCACCAAAGGAAACCAAATGCTCGCACAAGTAAAAAAAACCAACCATCAAACTACAGTCAACTTGTACAGAAATATCAATCATAGTAATGAAGAAAACAAACAGAATCAAAACAAAAACCACATACTCAATAATAACAGAAGAGGAAACAAAATAAAATACAATATCCTAAAATAAAAAATAGAATAAACATGAGAAACCAATTAGCTATACCTAAAAAAATAAAAAATAAAAATAAACTAAAATAATAATAAAAAAGTAAGAAAAATTAAAAAAATAAAATTTGCAGAAAAAAGGAAAAGAAGAAAAGTATAGCAGTGAGAAGAATGAATAAAATAAGAGAGAAAGTGAGGGTGGGGAAAAAAGAAAAAGAAAAGAAAGAAAAAGAAAAAGAAAAAAGGAAAAAATATATATATATATATTTGTCTACACAACCATATATATGGACATATATTCACCTATATACACCTATATATATATATGCCTATATTAAAAACTACAATATGATTAGAATGAAATAGCAATAAAAACCAAAAACAACCAAGATAAGCAGCCAATAAAGAGAAAACAAAACAGAATAAAACCAAACAAACCAAAAATATCCGTGCCAATCTAGGCTAAAGTCCACCAAGCTCTCTTCAGTTTGTCTGCTGTACAAAAATTCCTGTGCGTCTTGTGGGAACAGTAGGCCACCTGATGCCTAGCGTGATCCTGGCCCTGCAGGTTTGCTGTACTTGAGTGTGGTTGTGACGTGTGATTGGTGGTTTTTACAAAGTCACTGCCTTTTTGCTTTTGCCTGTCCCAAGGCAGGCTGCACCCCCAAAGGCTCAATGAGTGTCTCTGGGCATCCTTTGGGTTGACAGCCATGGAGAATTAAAGAATTCCTCACTACCAAAAGCCTGCTGCTAAGAATCTGTTAATTAGTGCCTCAGCAGGTGAACCTGCCCTGCCTCCCAAGCCTTGCATAAAGGTGGGGGTGGGGTAGGTAGTCTCACTCTGCTGCCTTTACTGGGTGGAAATTCTCAACCCCCTGCAGGTAAGGATATCTTCCTAGTCTGCCCCTATTGCTCCATTCAGGAGTCAGTTTAAGACTGTCTTGGCGGGGGCCAAAGTTTGTGGGAGTGGGTGAGTTATTGGGTTTTTTTTTGCTTTCTGTTCAAGAGTAGAAAAAGGGAAAAAAAATAAAAAACAAAAATAAACAAAGCCACAGTTCCAACACTGTTTTAAGCTAAGGCCTTTGCTTCTTATGCTCCAGCGGAGTTCCTGCTGCTCTCCCAAAGGGTCTGCCAGGATTTAGGGGACTGCGCGCACCGTGCCGCGTGGCTCCGATCCCCACTCCATCTCTCCGGGACCTGTGACTCCGGCCGGCGCGCTGCGTCTCCGCGGGCGAGTCCTGTGTTTCCCCTGCTCCCGGGTTTAAGGCTTCTGCCTTGGAGCCGGCGCGCACCTGCGCCGTTCTCCTACTGCGCTCCTGGAGGGACTGCCGCCGGGGTTTAGGGGACTGCGCGCACCTATCCACGCGGCTCCGATCCCTGCTCCGTCTCTCCAGGACCTGCGTCTCCACCCAGCGCGCGCTGCTTGTCCGAGCAAGTCCTCCTTTTCCCCTGCTCCTGGGTTTCAGGCTTCTGCGCTCCGCGGGACCCGGTGGGCACAGAGACTGATCCCTGAACCGGGAGGGTGCAGGGACTGATCTTGCCCTGCCGCTGCGGGGCTCTGCACCCTGCTTTCTGGGGACCCGGTGAGCCGCGCGTGCAGCTCGTACCTCTGCACAGTCGTCTCCTCTCTCTCCTCCCGCACTTGCCCGGCCTGAGGCTTCTGCCCCAGACTGCAAACCAACGCGCTCTTGCTGAACTCCAGGTGGGCCGCAGGCCGCAGGGAGCGAGCCGGGCAACACTCACCGTGACTCAGCAGCCGCGGGTGCGGGCTGCACCTCACGCGTCTCGCCGCCTTCTTCCCCTACTCCCCCAGCCTGCCCGCCTTCCAGCAATCCTTGCGTGGAACTCTTAGTCGCTCTGTGTGATGAGTAGATGTCTCTTTGAAGCGTATTAGAAGTTCAAATTGTGGATATTTCCAGGGGAGATTTCATGGAGCCCTCCTCACAGCCGCCATCTTGCCCCTCCCTCCAGTATACTCCTTAAATTTATTTTTAATTAGTTTCAGGTGTACAACACAGTGCAATAGTTATACATTTTACCCCTCAAAGTGACAACCCCCTCCCCCAATTCGCCACCTCACTCCTCCCCCCAAAATCATATATATCTAATAATAATATAATAATATTGTATACCAACTGTAATTGAATATATAGGTAGTCACGGGATGTGGATTATACTGTGAAAGGGAGTCAGAGGAAGTATAATCCCAGGTTATCTTGATTCTGCTTGTTCACCATCAAACGTTGATAAGACCAGACTCTTTACCATATTTGTCTACAGCCCCTGGTGTGTTTTTGTTCTCCAGAGGCAGTGCCTGTGTCTGTGTTGGAGAACTGCCTCAGGGTTCCTGAAGCTGTTTCTGCATGCTGCATGAGCCCGAAGTTGCTGGGAGTTTATATTCCACAGGGGACAGCTCTTATCCAATGACTGATATATGCACAGGGGCATAAATACTCAACTCCTTTGTCTGCTCATTGGGCAATTCCAAGGTTTGACCTGCGTGTCTCTAAAACTCTCCAATGGACTCTAACCAGAGTCCTATCATAGCACTTTGATGCCATATCTTTGCTTGGCCTACTTTCTTTCCAGACTCCACTTCCGACTCAGCCAAGAGGTGTTCTTGGGACAATACCTAATAAATCATATCTATACAAATCATGACTCAGGGTCTCCTTTTTGGAAAACCCAACTCAAGATAATATTATAATTTCTATACACTGTATTTATGTGTATAATTTTCCAGAAAATAATGCCTTTTTTAATAATAAATGTATTTTGAAAAATTAAAGTTGTTTGACATTCAGCAACCTTTTTCAGCCTGCTGAATATTCCAGCACTACTTCCTATCACAAAATGGCTCAATTAAAACAATACTTTGAAAAAATAAAAGACTGAAGAATCTTTAGGATTAGTTCACTTTCAGACACAAAATTTTGAGTCCCTTTTCTTCCGGCAGAAGGAAGATAAATGAACAAATGTGGATGTCAGGAAGTATGGACTTAACTCGATGGAACTACAACCTGAATTACTTTTGGAAATTCATTATGTTCCATTTTAAGTGTTAGTTTCCCCTTTGGTAAAATAATGGAATTTATAATATGGTTAAACACATTTGTCATAGTACTTCCTGGCATTTGCTGACAATGTGGTTCATTTTCTTATAGTTTACATATAAAATTGACTCTTTATGATGTACAAATACAGTTCTATGAATTTATGACAAATGCATGAGGACAAGGAGACATCACCTCAGTGAGATGCAGAACCATTTCTTCACCCTAAAATTTTCCTGGGTGTCTCCTAATCAAATACTCCCACATCCCCAAATTTTAATCAACTGTGCTGAATTGTTTAATATAAAGATTAAGATATGGGAAGATGAAATGCTTACTGGAAAGAGCCTTTGATAACATATATAAAACTATTGTTGAAATAACATTATAAAAACACAAATCTAACAAATTGTGGTTTCTTAGACTTCAGTGTCATTTGGATTCAATCTAATTTATTTATACACATGAATTTATATAGAAGATTTTTCTTAATTAGTGTTCTAACATCTCAGTGCCAGGTACCAAGCAATGACATTTTATAACAAGACATAAACAATAGTAAGGCATTTTGTCATCTGTGTTATGTTTACCAGTTTACAAAAAATCAAGTAATGCATATTCATAGAATAATTATCTGATATTTCGAACACAGTTCATGCTTAGCACTGATTAGCACTGGCACACTGTAATCATGTCAGGCTGTGATCTCTAAGGATTTGTTCCAGATGTGTTAATGCATGATGCACAATATTAGACACTGACAGTCCCTGCTTCAATATATTGAAGCCCAGTTATAGTTGGAAATTTATTTTAGAGAAAACTATGTGGCAAGTTTTATATTCAAAACCAGTATGCCAAACAGACAAGCCCTACCCTGTTTCTCCATAAACCATATTCACAATAATTTGCTTATGCCCCATCAAATCCAGAGTCCCTGGGGATGTCATTTTCTACTTGCTTTGGATCCCAGGGTTTGCACCAAATGCCTTACTGGACCTTTCACATATAACTTAAACTCACTGTGTATAGTTCAGTTATGTTTTTCTTCCCTTGTGTATTTGAAACTTCTAGAATATATACTAGGATATCTCGTGCATCCTCAGTTATGAGTAAATGCTGACCTTCCTAAATTACTGAGAAAACAACCAAAGATACACTATATTGGAAAAAGGAAAATAATTGCGTAATTTCTTTCCTTCCCCCCTTTGTGCAGTATAGAGGATTATTTTGTTTCCTCAGATATACTGCCCATTTCAGCTTGAACTGCCATAACAAAATTCCATTAACTGGATGGCTTAAACAACAGAAATTTATTTTCTCACAGTTCTTGAGGCCGGAAGATCCAAGATCAAGGTTGCAGTCAATTTGGTTCCTGCTGGGAGCTTTTTCCTGGTTTGTATATTACCACTATCTCACTGTGTGCTCACATGACCTCTCCTTTGTTAGTGTGTGTGGAGAGAGAAAGAGAGAGAGAGGAGTGGAAGGGGGAGGCGGGGAGAGAGAGAGAGAACTCTTTAATGTTTCTTCTTATAAGGACAATAATTCCATCATGAGGGCAGCATCCTCAAAACCTCCTCAAAATACTAATTACATCTGATAGGTCCCATCTACAAATACCATCATATTACTGGTTATGAAATCAATGTAAGAATTTGGGGGAATCTGACTCAGTCTATAGCATATCATTGTTCCCTAGTAAGTATTAAAACCAGGTTCTTCCTGCACATTCTTGCCATGGCCACGGATTGGCTAAGAAAACAATCTGGAAGAGTGCTCTTTAGATCAAGTCACCGAGGAAATTATGTAATAACACATAAGGACAACCTAGAAGAGGAAAAATACTTCAAGAGCCCTTCAAAGAATAAGCCAAAGAAAGGGTTATGTCTTAAAATGTTCAGAAATAGGTTCTAGGGAAAGTTGGATATTCACTTGTTTGAGAGATATATTGTAAGAAAGTTCACAAGGTAGTTCTTATTTTTCTTTAAGAAGTAAATTTAAATCCTGTCACTAAGCAACAACATGAGAAGCAATTAAAACAACAAATAATATTCAGGAATTAGGGAATGTTAGGGTATTAATGTCATAGGAAAGGCAGATAGATGTGTGGTTTCTCATAAACCAGAGAAAATGTCAATTGATTTCCAGCCTGCCTTGGGAGCCCTCTGGGGTATGGACTGTAATTTTTCCGATGATCTTATTTGCATCATACTCAGAAGTAAGATCCATTGGGATAGAGTCACTGATAAAAACCTGCAGTTGGTTGCTGCCCAAACCCATTTGGAGAAGAAATAAGAATACCCTCTACCCAGGTAGATTCCAATATTTTAAAATTGGGATCCATAGGCGTTTTAAAAATAAAGTAGAACAGAATAGAATGGTTTTAAAATAAAACATTTTAGGTAGAATTTTCTGAAAATAGGGTAAAGAGTATTTTCTCTGACTTTATTTCTATATGTATGTGTGTGATATTATGTAAGATAGATTTCTTATTAATTTGAAGTGAAAAAGAAAGATTTGAGATCACCAAGATAGAATCTATTATACTGTTTGGGTAACTTAGGCTCTTAATTCATTAACTATAATCAATGTCAAAACACTCCTTTCCATTTTTGCTAATCATTTTGCCTATGATGAGAAGGGAACACATTAAAATCAATTCATCAATGTGTCCCTTAATGCACTGAACATAAGTAGAGGGCATTCATTATGAGCCCTCTCATAATGGAGGTATTCATTAAGGAGAATGAATATTGAGATATTATTATAAAAATCAATCTTTATTAAGCATCTAGAAGGGGCTATAGTAGGAGACGAATGAAAAAGATATGAATTTTACCCATGGAGTCTACAATCTATTAAGACAGGAAATATGGAAACAAGTGGCTGCCATAAATGTGAAATGTTACATAAATGCTATGTATAAAATGTTTCTCAAACACAAGATGAAAGCTGTTAAGTATCAGAGCATGGAATTACAACTAGGGAGGTCTTTCCAGGAGAGGTGGGATTTGGGGTAGGCCTTGAAGGATAATTAGGAGTTATCCTTCCAACTCTCCATTCACCATATACCTGGTAGAGATGAGCAGAGGAAAAAGCATATACAAAAGTAGGGAAGCATGTAAGGTCATGTAGAAACTGAGGACCACAAAAACAATTCTCATTAAATCACTATGTGCTGATTGTGGAAGAAGAGAAGAGATGTGAGTATAGTTTGAATATAAATTAATGGGGTTTATGGTAAAAGGTCATATATATGTTTCAAGTATATTTGCATATGTATGCACCAAGTTAAGATGAGATGGCACACTGAATTTTTTGCTGCTGCCACACAGTGAAATCTTACCTGGTATTTTGGGAGTTGGAAACCAAATTTCCCATTAAATAGTTGCTTATTTGTTTCAAAATGGATTTTATGTATGTATGGGACCACTAATGAGACTTTAAAAAGATTTAATGACCTACCCATCTCATGTAATGTTAATTGGCAGCAATGATAAATATTAATGTTCTCATTTTCTTCAAATAAATACCCAGAAGTACAATTACTGGATCAGATGGTAGTTCTAGTTTTACTTTTTTGAGGAACCTCCATATTGTTTTCCATAGTGTTTGTACCAATTTACGATTCCCATCAATAGTACACAATGGTTCTCTTTTCTCCACATACTTGCCAACGCTTGCCATTTCTTATCTTTTTGATAATAGCTATTCTAACAGGTATAAGTTGTTGATTTGCATTTCCCTGTTATTAGTGATGTTGAGCATCTTTTCATGCCTTTTGGACATCAGTTGTCTTCTTTAGAAAAATGTATTTAGATCGTCTGCTTATTTTTTTATTGTTATTAGTTACAGATGTACAAAACAATGCAATAGTTATCTTTTTCATCCCTTACAAAGTTACTCCCCCCTCCCCTCTCACTGCCCCCCCACTCCCTCCTATATCATACATATCTATTACAATTCCATTGATTCCATTCCCACACTGTACTCCACATCCCATACTATATATGTGTTAAATTATAGTCAACATCTAATATTATTCAGTGGCAGCTTCAGATGTACAGTGCAGTGGTCAGGCCTCTACACTGTCCATGAAGCTGTCTCCCTAACAAGATTTCTGCTTGTTTATTAATTGGATTGTCTTTTTCCTATTGAGTTGTATGAGTTCTTTATATATTTTGGATGTCAACCCCTTATCATGTATACAATTTGCAAGTATTTTCTCCCATTCAGAATGTTGCATGAAAACTTTCTGAGATTACCTGAGTAAGAGCTATAACATATAAAAGCCATTATCATTGAAAAGACAGGAAATATGAGTTATTTTCTCAGTATAATATTTATACCAAGTCATGTTCACTGTGTGCAAAGCCATTTATTGGTTTCCTCAAAATTGCTTTTAAGTTTTCATGTGGAGAGAGAGAGAAATATGACATCCTAAATTTAGTAACCAAATCTTTATTTCTATATGTGTTACCCTGTCCTAAACTAAACCTTATTTTGATGTTCATATTCCAATTTTGAACAACAGTCCAAAAGGATAGGTAAAACATATGAAGAAATTTCATTTCAAATAATAGTCAAGAAATATAAATTAGCATAACATCATCCAAATCTGTATGTTTTAAAATAAATAGTGACAAGGGCCAGCCGAGTGGCGTGGTGGTTAAGCGTTGGCCTTGGAAGCCAGCGGCCCCGGTTTGGATCCCACATGTGAGAGAGCCAGTGACACTGCCCTCAAGAAAAAATAAAAAAAATAAAATAAATAGTGACATGGTAGGAGCATGAACACTGATATAAATCTATCAGAAAGCAGACATCACTTTTATTTTAATTAAGCAAAATGTTTTTAAAGTTCGCAGGTATTCACTGCATTTGATCAGGTAGGTTGTTGCTTTACACATAAAGATAAGTGTGAAATTCTGTAACAAGAAATACTTGGAGACATGTAGGCGTGCGAGGAATACATTGGGTATATTGAGAATATAATGGTCAGTGGGCTCCTGCATCAGAAAAACACAGATTTGAATTATAGCTGTACTAGCTATGTGGGCTCACTTCAGGGGCTTAACCTTCCTCAGATGTTCCTCCCTCATCTGTAAAATGAACATGATAAGACATGAAGTAAATAAACGCCTATAAATCATGTTACTGGGTCTTCCATAAAGTCACCCACTTTCAGCATTATTATGAACACAATTATGAGGATTGAGTAGCAACCTATGGTGACCTCTCTGTGGGAAGGAATGAGTAGAATAGACAAAGGGAAGATTCTGGATCTGTCAGCCCGGCAACAATCTGGTGTCTGTGTCACA
The DNA here is from genome assembly GCA_033961575.1 of Aselliscus stoliczkanus. Classification (NCBI taxonomy): domain Eukaryota; kingdom Metazoa; phylum Chordata; class Mammalia; order Chiroptera; family Hipposideridae; genus Aselliscus; species Aselliscus stoliczkanus. The sequence continues at coordinate 124,966,399 of CM066736.1, forward strand.
CAGGCACAATAACAGGTTTGTCAGCAATGTCACTGCAGAAGGTTCATTTTTTCTCTGTATTATTGATGTTAATGTTACTAAATAAAAATAATAGCTGTCAAGTTTTGAAAAATTAATATTAAATTTTAAGCAATATCATACACAAGAGATTTGGACAGAAAGCCAATGTGGACTGAATCCTATCATACAGCTCTTAAGTTTATCAATGCGATTGATTTTGGTGAAAGAAATAAGTCTTTTCTCCAAAATATCTTTTGCCCTTTTTCCCATCCCAGACTACAAGTATACTACTCATCATTTTAATATTACCACTTTCACGTTAACAATAAAATAGCTTTTTGGGATGTTAAGGTATAAAAAAAGTTACAAAGGTTTAAGGTTAATTTAATTAAGCTGGATTTAATTTCCCTCTCTTTATCCAGATACACTGAAGGTGCATGGCCCAGATCAATTGCACCCAGGTGACAGAATTTATTCTCATGGGCCTCACAGATCGTCAGGAGTTGAAGATGCCCCTCTTTGTGATATTCCTATCTATTTACCTCTTCACAGTAGTCGGCAACCTGGGTTTGATCCTAGTCATTAGGACAGATGCAAGACTCAACACACCAATGTACTTCTTCCTTAGCAACCTGGCCTTTGTCGATTTCTGTTATGCTTCTGTCATCACACCCAAAATGCTTGGAAATTTCTTGTACAAGCAAAATGTTATCTCCTTCAATGCATGTGCTGCTCAGTTAGGCTGTTTCCTGGCCTTCATGACAGCTGAATGCTTACTTCTGGCTTCCATGGCCTATGACCGATATGTGGCCATTTGTAACCCTCTCCTCTATATGGTCTCGATGTCCTCAGCAATCTGCATTCAGCTTGTGGCTGTCCCCTACAGCTATAGTTTCCTAGTTGCACTGTTTCATACCATCCTCACCTTTCGCCTCTCCTATTGCCACTCTAATGTCATCAATCATTTCTATTGTGATGACATGCCTCTTCTCAGGCTGACTTGCTCAGACACTCACTCCAAACAGCTATGGATCTTCGCCTGCGCTGGTATCATGTTCATTTCTTCCCTTCTGATTGTCTTTGTCTCATATGTGTACATTATTTCTGCCATCCTGAGGATGCGCTCAGCTGAGGGAAGGCGCAAGGCTTTCTCCACATGTGGCTCCCACATGCTGGCGGTCACCATATTCTATGGGACCCTGATCTTTATGTACTTACAGCCAAGTTCAAACCATTCACTTGACACAGACAAGATGGCGTCTGTCTTCTACACAGTGATCATTCCCATGTTGAACCCTTTAATCTACAGCCTCAGGAACAAGGATGTGAAAGAAGCCCTGAAGAAAGTCATCACCAATAGAAATGAGGCTTTTGTGTTCATGACATTAAGGAAGTGATGTGAGTAATAAAGTGGACTTTCTTTCAGGGACTTTTTCTTTTCTCTCTTAAAAAAACTATCAGAGTCCATCATTCTAAAATGTGATTTTATATATATATATATATATATATATATATATATATATATATATTCACTGTATAATGAAATTTTCTGAAGATGTTCATTTAGAATGAGATTTCAGCTATAAAAGTAACAATAAGAACTTACAACCATTTTCTCATTTTTCAAATGGAAAATATATTTAAAATAATTAATCTTTGATCCATAAGAATGTATACCAGTTTTCCCATTTCTCAAATGAAAAATTGCATAAAAAGCCATTATCCAGGTATATTACTAGTTACAGGCAATCACCAAATATGGACTAAGGCTCAGATTCTCCATCCCTCAAAAATCCCCTGTTCAAGATTCTCGGGCTGCCTCAACAATATCCTATGTGAAAAGCAAAGTTGCATAGTCTAAATATTTTGTCTTGTTTTACTGATTTCTTGAAAAATATTAGAACAATATAAATGTTTTATACTTATACATTTAACAAATTGTCTTTATAGTTATTAAAGAGAATACTACTACATTCCAGCTTTATTATATCATGATTTAACATGGCTTTCTCCTAACCTGGAAGTCTAATTTGGTCTCAAAAGAATAACTCCTTAAGAAAATTGCTTTTTTTTTTTTTTTTTGAATGCCTATGAGACATCATTAGATTTTTTTCCAGTTATCTTAAAAAACAATAATAGTGTAATTGAGGGATAGAATCCCAGGGGGTTATCACACATTCTAAACAAATATACTCAAAATAATTGAAATATATAGACCATTTTGCCAATAACAACGACCATATGCAGTTATACTGGGCAAACCATGGGTAAGTTGGTCACTATTAAATTGTAGCTTATAACACCATGAACCCAACAAGCAATGTAGCCTAGTGAAGAGAACATAAGTGTGTGTCAAAAAGTGACTTTGTACCATGTATGGGCTCTCGAAAGCTTACCAATTAAATGACAGTGTTACTTATTGTGGAGTCTTTTACAAGATTAAATAACATGAAAAAAGATAATAGTAAGTAGTAGGCACGTGGATATCATCTCCTTTCTTCCTATGAGCTTAAAGACCTGAGTTCTTGTCCCAATTCTACTAATGAACTTGAGGGAACAATTTATAAATGAGGATTAGCATACACAACTGATAATCGTGACATAAGTAAATTGATAGGTATAGATATGCATGCTTATATTTCAAATAAATACAATGATAATTTTATAATTCCCAATTACACAAAAAAGGCTTGTGAGTTTGTGATTCATTCATATCATTCAATAGTTCTTTTAAATTTAAGGCCTATTTGAATGCTTAATGACAAAAGACTAGAAAGATGCTATTGCTCAGAGAGGGAAGATCATATTCAAATAAACATATTTCTTAAAAACATTCTTAGGCCAGGGTTCATTTTTTTATTTTACTATATATTTTGATGGATCATTGAGACACAGGGCTAGTCTGATCCACAGTTCTCAAAAGTTTTTTTCTTCATCTTTTTTTTAAACCCATTTACCTGCCATTTGAAGATTTCAGTGGCACCCTATTTTCTCATAAGCTCCTGTATCAGATTTTGTCTGTATTCTACATTCTAAAACTTACCATTAAGTCAAGGGAATTCACAAGCTCCTGTCTTATCGGGCTGGTGCATTTCACTGTGTCCCAGCTCTTCTATCACAGAGCATAATGCTAAGTGCCTAGGACTAAAATCATTGTATCAAGTGGCAGGAATACGTTAAACAATTTTGACGTTAACTATTCCACTGCTTTCCAGAAAGGTCAAGACAAATTACACCTCTTTATGTGTTTAAGACTATATCTGTTTCTTCAGACTTCTATCAACCGTGGGTATTATCATTCTTTTAATTTGGTTCTTCTAATAGACACCTTATTGCTCACCATTTCATTCCTATTTTATGAGATGAACTTTTTGGAGAGAAATTCCTTATTGATTTAAAGTGCTTCTCTAGCATATGGTATAATCATATAAATGTGTGTTTTTTGTTAAATATTATTTTACCCTATTTTGCTGATAATACCCACCTGCTTTTTATATAACTACCACCAGTGCAGTTCATACAAGCTTACAGAAGCTATATCTACCTATCTCTTTCCAATATCATGTTTAGTGACTTCAGGTTGGCAGCTTGAACTCAGGTACGGTGGGAATATTTACATCATGGTAATCAGAAAACCAAAAGAGGATACAAATCAGCAACCCCTGCTTTGAAAGTCAGTTGATAAACATTCATTGCTATGCCACTGATTTCCACTTTGCTTCACATTCTATAGTTGATAGTATGGCTTACTATTTGTAAGTATAAATGGCCATTACATATTAAGAAATGTCCTGGCAGTTCTTGCAAGTTCATTTACTAGATTTATTTAGTATTACCTATCATGCGTTACACATTTGAATTAACTTGTAAGAATTTTCTTCTTTCCCAAATGTTATTTCACTAAGAAATAATGTAAAACTATGAATTTATTTGACTTAAACATAAACGGCATGAAAATATAAGGCCAATATTTTGTTAAGTTTTATATTAAGTTAAATCCTACGTTATAACTTTTTAGTTTAAAATAACTCATTTTAAATGAAATTTTGAAAACTATATTTTCACATTTCTTTAAAGCTACATTTTGATTATGGTATTATTTTCATTACAGCTTTGTAATAGAAGACTTTACCACAATCATAACAAATCTAATATCTTTTCACTAAACTTATCGGTTCGGGTACAATCTGTGTGTGGTGTGTGTGTGTGTGTGTGTGTGTGTGTGTGTGTGTGTAAAACATTCATTCACTTAGTAATGTAACATGTAGTTTTGACCATCTTCTTTGTACCAGATACTATTAGAGATAGGTGATTAAATTTGGTATAAAATAGAAATATTATTGCTTAAAAATCAAGTTGCAAGTTTAGGATGTGTTACAGTCATGTTAACAGTTTGTTGCAACACAGTGGCTACTGTTATGATAAAGGAATGCAAAAAAGTATACAGGAAGGGCACCTAATGTGGCCTGAAAAGTCATGAAAGGCTCCAAGAGGAAATGATTTAACAGAATACAGGAAGTTAAGTAGAAGGAAACTCAGGCAAAGGAAATGATGGCAGAAGAAAGTGTTGTGGGTACAGAATAGAGCATGTGTAAACTTTTGGTTCACATTTGAATAATTATGGTAGCTTGGAATATCCCTAACATGGAGACTATGAGAATACTACGAGAGATCAGCCTGTTCTGTCTGACATGCAGAAACTAGACTTTGGAGAGTTATGGCAGCCATGTTAAAGAACTTGGAATTTACCTTAAGGACAATGGGAAGACACTGAAGGAGTCATCAGGAGAATAGAAGAATGAAATTTGCCTCATGTAAACCTATATAATTTTACTAACCATTGTCACCCCAATAAAGTTAACTTAAAAAAAATGATTGTAAAAATGTAAGGAACAGAGAGAAGTAAGAAAGACTGGAGGCAAGAATAAAAGTTAGGTGTCGGTTGCAAAAACCCAAAACAAAACAAAAAGTCATTGAGATTGGATCAAGGAAATAATAAAAGTAAACAGATTTGAAAAGTATGTAAGGTATAAAATTGTTAGGATTTGGAGACAAATTGAATATTGGCATGAGGAACAGGAAAACATAAGAAAACATGAATGGTCTCCAACTTGGAAACCGAATGAATAATGACACTGTTCATTGAAGTAGAAAATATGTACTCCAAGTCTTGAGTATTAGGTCCCAAGTGCAGAGATATCATGTATTTTTGTGTGTATGTGATACTTTTGATGAACATCTAGAATATCTAAGTGCTCATTTCTGGGAGGCATTTTGATGTTGCTGGATTAGAGAAAATAAATCTGGAATACAAAGATATATTTCTGTATTGATCAACATCTAGATGCATAGGACTGGAGAAGATCACTGAACGAGAAGGTGTACATAGAAAACTGTGGGGGCTTTGGAGAGAGCCTGAAGAACATGTATAAAGCATAGATAATAAAAGCAGAGCCTCCAAGATAGAGAATCAAAATGGGCAAATAAACGCAGAGACTGCTTTGAGCTGGAAACCAAAGCTATATTCAATAGAGATCAATGCTACAGAGCTGACAAAGGAAAAGAGGCTTTATTGGATTGAGGAATAGAGAAGTTGATAGTAAGCTTGGAGAAGGGATTTCTTGGTTTAATGGGAAAGGAAGGTGGATTATTCTTAGCTAAATTATACACAGGATTAAGAAATTAGAGGTAAATGCCTGTTCTAAAAAGTTTGTTTGAAAAGTGGTGAAGGGGAGAGAAAAGATAAAGGAGTAACCATGATAAAGTTTCCAAGAAGATGTCAATCAAAATTGAAGGTAGAGAGATGCTTATTATATTTTATTATGTTTAACCTGTCTGGCCACCTAGAAGGTGTGCACAAAGCTACCCAAGGTCATGCATACCCAAAAACAAACCAAGTTAACTTATCCTCTGCTCTGTTTAGGAAAGGAGGGGTGATTTCAATTCCACTAGCTTTGAAGCATCAGAATCCAGGTTGGCTAAACACCTTCCAAATGCTATGCACTTTGGACCATTTAGATCCCTGAAGATAGAAACTAAAATGATGTCTCTTCATCATTTACAGTTGTTTTACAATTTGGAAATTTATTCACTGGTGTCTATTTTGCCAAATGACAAACCCAAAAATTCACAATCCCATTTTTCTTAATAGCAATATTATATGTGTGTTGAACAAAAATAGAATAGGGAGATAAGCAAAAAAAAAATTATACCAAATAATACGTCTAAAGATCAATAGTGTTAATAATTTGATTCTGACTTTTACTTTACATCTCTCACACCTGATTTTTTTGGTAATTTTTATGTTCTTATGAAAGGATGAAATGATAATTTTATAAGATAAACTTGCAACTTAAGGAATCATTTTCATATATGCTCCACTGACATTCTTAATGTTCCCCTTTCCCCTTTATATTTAAAGAAAATTGCAACACAGACTTTGCTATTGTATTGATTATAACATTTTAATTGCAATGCTCTCTTTTTTCTTTTATAGTTCCCTAGTGGATTTTCTCTCCTGGAATTTCTGCCTGGACCAAACCCTTTACCACTGAAAGCATAAGAAAAATCCACACAAAATTCAGAGTGCTTATCAAAAGTCTGCTTTGACTGAATTTAACATACTATCTGGTAATCCAGGCTATCTTCTTATATTTAATTGATTATATTTTACAGACTCAAGATTATTCAGAGCAGTGCTGTGGAAGGGTTTATCGTGGAATTGTTTATTTCATGGCAAAAGGCAATTACTCCGCATTCACTGAGTTCCTGCTCTCGGGCCTCACAGATAATCCAGAGCTTCAAGCCATTCTCTTCTGTGTATTCCTCCTGATTTATTTAGTTACCGCCTTGGGTAATCTTGGTTTGATTGTGCTAATCCAAATTAGTCCTCAGCTTCACACACCCATGTATTTTTTCCTCTGTCATCTGGCTTTTGTTGATTTTTATGGCACCTCTGCCGTCACACCAAACACCCTTGTGAACTCTTTTCGTAAAATTAAAAGTATGTCATTTTATGCATGTGCCACTCAAGTGTGTTGCTTTATCTCGTTTTCAGTTTGGGAATTATTAATGCTCTCTGTCATGGCCTATGATCGGTATGTGGCCATCTGCAACCCTTTACTCTATGTAGTTCTCATGCCCAGGAGGCTCTGCGTTCAAATGGTCACTAGCTCTTACATTTATGGATTCAGTGTGGGACTCATCCAAGCAGTGGCTACATTCCAGATGTCTTTCTGTGACTCAAATGTGGTCAACCAGTTCTACTGTGATGACGTTCCCTTGATTGCTCTGGCCTGCTCCGACACCCATGTCAAAGAGCTGATGCTGTTAACCATTGCTGGGTTCAATGTTTTCTGTTCTCTCGTCATTGTTCTCATATCGTATGTGTTCATTGTCTTCACCATCTTAAGGATCCATTCTGCTGCAGGAAGACAGAAAGCCTTTTCTACCTGTGCTTCTCACCTGTTTTCTATTACTCTATATTATGGGACCCTCAGTTTTATGTACTTGCAGCCCAAGTCAAGTCACTCACTAGATAAAGACAAGTTTGCTTCAGTATTCTATGTGGTGGTGATTCCCATGCTGAACCCATTGATCTACAGCTTGAGAAATCAGGAGGTTAAAAATGCTTTGAAAAAGATAATTGAAAAGGTATATTCTAGTAATCGATAATGAATTATGCTGTTCCTAAAGAAATGCTGAAAATGGAGTTAGGAAATTTTAAAGCAAGGCTTGGACAGTGACAGTAACTATAGGAAATTTATCCTTTGAGGCTCAGTTTCCTGATCTCTATTTCCTTGAAAATAGGTATTTTATTGGTTTTACTTACACATAGTAGACATTTCATAAATGTTTGTTTATTTAATTTTTATATTCTATAAATGATAAATATCATCCAATCTCTTTGACCATGAGATGTTTCAGCAATGGGGATGAAGAATAAAGCACCTTAAAATCATATCATATTTAACTATGATATTGAGAATTTTAGGTTGCCTTGAGAGACATGAGCTATGCAAATATCATAAATATCAGGTAAGATTTTTTTCCATACTTGAACTGGGGGAAAGAATAACAAAGTACTTGATTGAAGGGTTTTGACTCGAAAATGCTAGGTAATTGACCTACCTTTACTTTGCAATGTCCCTATTGATATGGTTTAACATTTTTTAAAGACTTTATTTTTTAGAACTGCTTTGGTTTACAACAAAATTGAAAGGGAGGTACAGAAATTTCCCATATAGCCCCTACTGCCACACATGTATAGACTCCCCTTATCAACATCACTCACCAGAATATGATATATTTGTTACAATGAATGAACCTACATTGACACATCATAATCACTGAAGGCCATACATAGTTTACCTTAGGGTTCACTCTTATTTATTTATTTATTTGTTTTTTATTTTAATTAGCTTCAGGTGTACAACACAATGCAATAGTTATACTTTTTATCCCTCAAAGTGACAACTCCCCTCCCCCAATTCTTCTCCCCACTCCTCCCCCCATATCATACTATCTATTACAATTCCTTTGACTCCCTTCCACCATGTAATCCACATCCAGTGACTATCTATATATTCAATTACAGTTGGCATACAATATTATACAACATCAATTTGAGGTATACAGTGCAGTGATCAAGCCTCTACTCCATCCATGAAGTGGTCTCCCTAACAAGACATGTGACCATCTGACAAAAACAGATTCTTTACATTTATTTATTTATTTATTTATTTATTTATTTATTTATTTATTTATTTATTTTTTATTTTTTTTGAGGACAGTGTTACTGGCCCTCATATGTGAGACCTAACCGGGGCCGCTGGCTTCCCAAGCCAGCGCTTAACCACTGCGCCACTCGGCCGGCCCCCTTAGGGTTCACTCTTGGTGTTGTACATTCTACAGTGTTGAACAAATGTATAATGACTTATATCCATCATTGTAATATTATACAGAGTACTTTTAATGTGTGTCTTAAGAATCTTCTGGGATCTATTTGTCTCTCCCTTACTGTCCTCCAACCCTGGAAACCCCTGATCTTCTTATGGTCTTCATGGTTTTTCCTTTTCCAGAATGTCATAGAGTTGGCTTTATACAGTATGTAGCCTTTCTTTCTCTTAGTAGCACGCATTTAAGGTTCCTCTATGTCTTTTCATGGCTTGATGCCTCATTTCCTTTTTGTGCTGAATAATATTCCATTGTCTGGATGGACCACAGTTATTTGTTCATTTACCTACTGAAGGACGTCTTAGTTGCTTCCAAGTTTTGATTAGGAATAAAACTTTTATAAACAGCCATGTGCAGATTTTTGTGTGGATATGTTTTCAACTCATTTAGAACACAATTGTTGGATCACATGGTAAGAGTATGTTTAGTTTTGTAAGGAACTGCCAAGCTGTCTTGGCTGAATATTTTTACATGATCACTCAAACACTACCCCTTCTAGATTTTCTTCAGATTCAGCCGGCACTTTAGCTGTACTGACTATTTCTGGTGGAGTGATGTAAACTTTACATGATGACTGAGATTCCAATGGCTCTGTGCTTGTTAATTGAGTTTTTGCAGTTGCCTATTGACAGTGACATCATCACTGGACATGGAAGTTGTAAAAACACCATGTGAATTCTTGTGTCCCAGACATACTTTTTCTGGCTCCATTGTGCATTGTCACCCCTAACTTCTTATGTCAACCTGAGTTGATTACCTGAGCCAGCACACTAACTCCTTACTTGCCTATGATCCACTGGCATAAAGTACTCACAGATACCAGTTTACTAAAACACTAATTGAGACCTTGGTGGAAATATTTGCCCTTTGATACCCCAAACCTATAACCCAGAAGAGCCTGATATTATAAAATAGGAGGCACAAATTCAGAAACTGGATAATAGGGAATAATAATAATAATAATAATAATAATAATAAGGGCCAATCCTACTACAACTTCTTTGTTTCCAGGTCCATAATTTCATGCTGTTGGAGACACTAACCTACACTGCCATTGGTCTATAACCTATAGTCTATCACAGAAACTAGTGTTCTAATGCTGCTGAGCTGGTGACTTAGCTGAGCTGTCAATATGCCATTCAAATCTCCTACCAAGGCAGCTGATTATTGGTGATGAGATACATGTCATGGCCATTCATTATATGCCACAGTCATGTCAAACTTGCATTGCTGTAAAATGTATTTCTTCTTCTGAAGCAATATTATATGGTTTACTATTCTAATGAAGAAGGTATTTTAAGTTGTGGAAAGATGATACTCCCTGGAAGCCCAAGCTAGATACATGGAAATGTCACGTGGATAAGAAACAAAGCTCACCAGCTGACAACCTCACTGTCAGCCATGTGATTCACATCACCTTGAACCATACAGCCATCCTACCATCCCAGCTTCCACCAGGTGGAGGAGGATTGTCTAGTTAGCCCACAGAATCAGGCGAGATAATAATCACTGTTCCTTTCAGCCACTAAGGTCTGGGGTGGGCTTTACATAACAATGGATAGTTGAAAGAATAGTAATCATAGAATGAATTGTAAATTTAAAAAAATAAAATTAACTCTAAGAAGTCTATTTTGTGATTTTTGACAGAAGAAAAAAAATTAAACTATCCTTCCAAAACAATTGATGAATCTATTCTCAGAGGCCCATAGCTATGTACATGATAATAAATGTCTCTCAAAGTTGAATTTCTTTCAAGTCTCTGAAGAAAACCATGCTTAGTATAATCATTATAGATTAGTTAGAAATAAAAATGCAAAATAAATATGGTGACCTCTGTACAATTTATGTTTAAGATTTTTTGTTGTTTTTAATTCTGTTATGTATAACAGCATTATAAAAAATCAAAAGAATGGCGTTTCTAGGGTAAAATATCCATATTCAATAAGACTTCATCTCTTTTATATTTTTTCCAGAAATAAGGAATTGTGTATGATTTTTCTATCTGTATATCTATTTATCATTCTATACACATGTGTGTGAGGAATGGGGATAAATAGAGTTTTTTAGAGGGTTTAAAGAGAAGAAACATTAATTTCTCTGTAATTTGAGTGCCTTTAAATGCTTTCTAGCAGACTTCAGGAAACAAAATGAAATTCATTTTAAATCATTCTCCTCTTTGAACAGAACTTTCCAACAACAGTTTTCTGTGTTTGAACTAAATGCACCTCCAGGCTGATAAGAACATCCTGGCTTCATTATTGTTTGCTTACAACTCAAAAGATTATTGAGTTTCACATGTAGGATTGGAACATTAGTACAATCTACATCATTACTTGCAGCCTTGCAAAGTTTAACGGCAAGTAAATTCACTTTGATCTAATGCATACTGTGATGTCTTACTAAAATTCAAAATTTAATAATCTCCATACTAAAGCATAAAATGCAAATAAAAAGTAGTTAAATATTTTGTGAGTTTTCCCATGTGTTAAAATAATCTTTGCTGTTAGTTATTAATTCTTTATTATAATTGTATTCAGTATAGTGATCTGAAATTCCAAGCAATTGCTCCTTACCTATTTAAGCAATTGGGTCCCAAAAGAAAACACACATAAATGAGAAACACATAATTGCTTATGCTTGTGAGACATCATTATATTTTTTGTTCAGAAATTGTTTTAAATGATGTAATACAAAGAAAATGTTCTAGAAGAACCAACAAATAGTACAAAATATACTCACAGTACTTAAGTAATGCTAAGTATTGTTGACAGCCTCAGAGTTTGCCTCAAGATCTATTGGACTCTTTTTGGTTTTGTTGTGGATCACTCAAAGGCAGCATGTAGTGCGAGGGGGGAAATCAAGGGAATTGAGGTAGTAAAAAGGGTTTGGAGGAACACAAACTTTGTAATCATTTGTTCCATTATTCTACTAGTCTATTTTGGAGTGCCTACTAATTACTGAGTCCTACTAGATCTTGTAGGAAAAAAATGGAAAAATATAGAACTATTTCTGCTTATCAAGATTTTTATATTTAGAGTAGGTTACGAGCAAATTAACAGGTGAGTGAATCATTGAATTTAACACTTGAGAGGCAATGAAACATCTCTAGAAGGAAGTGAAGTTTCACCTGAGATCTGAAGTATAAATAAAAATATAGAGGGCAATTAGAGGAGTGAAGATAAAAGTAGGAGTATTTGAGCCCAACTATGTACAAAATCTGTGGTAACATCTGAGAAACTGATAGTATGCACATGGCTGGAGCATGGAGATAACATGAAGAATGTCCTATTCACTGATAACTCTGGTGCTGAGATCATTCTGTTCCTCTTCCTCAAAGTTGTGACCAGTGCCCACACACACCATATATTTAATAATATGGCTCCTTTAGATTCTTGGTCTTGATGTCAGCAACCCCACCACCATCCCACTCCCATAGCTCTATTTTGAAATTTATTTTATCTAGAAATTGATCAAATGTGAAACACACAAAATGAAAACATTATCTTATGATCACAACTTTCTGCTCTTTCCTTTTTATTTCTGTTGCGACACTACAGTTTTTCGTTCATCTACTCACATCACTCTTCCTTTACTACCATCATTATCTCTTATCTATTGTCACCTATTTCATTCAATTCTTATCCTATACCTTCAATTCTTACCCTGTACAGCTTAGATTCTGTGATTTATTACTAGGACTCTTTCCAACATTCAAAAGTTTCTTGCCCTATTTCCTTCTAGATAAACCCCAAACTGGGTATTTTAAGATGTTCTTCTCTTCACCATTGCTCCTGAATTATCACAAACACCATGTAGGCGAAGTGAGTTATTACAAGCTGATCACATTCAAAATCAAGTAGTCACTTACTTGGCTTGCGTTTTCCCCAATCAGTGCTTTTGTCTCTCAGTCTATATGTAGCCATTTCAAATCTTTTGGATATGTTCACACTCCCAGTAGTTGCAAACAATTCTAACATCAGAGGGGGACTTAAAGTAATACAATGAAGCATTTCTCAATCTTTTGAGACCAGTTGCTCAAAACTACTTGCTTTCACACCTATCTTTCAACTTTTTAAGAGTAGGGTGGGATGGGGGATGGTGTTCTCTTTCTAACATCTAAAAACTCTTTTGTATCCGTACCTTCTTCCTCTACAAATTTAGTGACTCTTTCCCATCAATTTAAAAACATGATACATGCAAAAAAGTCTCATCCATGACCTCTGACTCCTATTCCTTTACCTTGACCCATTAACTTTTGTTCTTCTTGTCATCCCTTCGGTACCAAACTTTCTGGGAAAGGCTTTCACTTCATCTTTTACATTTATATCTCAATTTACTGTATTCTGTTATTTGTTCTCAGCATAATTGCAATGCAAAGAAGTGTTTGTTTATCAAAAGCTGAGTTAACCACATTAAGAATCTTGGACTCTATTCTATAGTCAAGGGGAAACAAGCTAAATTTAAATTAAAAAGTACACTCAAAGTGCTATGTGGAAAGAAATGGTGGTGAGACTGGTGGCTAAGATAAGTATTAGAGGGCAATATCCAGAAAATTGTGATAGAGGTCTAAATAAATAAAAGAGTACTAAATGTGTTAGAAAGTAGACAGATTCACACACACAAAAATAGGTTAAATAATCAGTAGTGTTCAATAATTAATTGTTTATTGGTGGAAGTTAGAAGGATATATGAAAAATGTTTTCTTGGTTTCTTATCTGGATAACTGGTTGGAAAATGGCACCATTCACTGAGTTAGAAAATACATGCTCCACCACATATGAGTGGGATAGGTTGGTTTTTTAATTGCTGAATTCTCTTTAAAACACATTAAATTTAGGTATCTTAGGAATATCTAAATGAACTTGTCTGGTGATATTTTAAATATGTGTACCTGGAGTTTAGAGAAGAAATCTGGTCTAGAAATTTAGACATCTGTATTCATCAGCATATAAATGACAATTATCCCCAAAGCACTAGATGGGAGCTCCTAGTAAGAATGTGCAAAAAAAATGGCATCAGTTGGATTAGGAAAGAACTCTAAAGTAATAGTTTATTTAAAGTATAAACAAAGGAATCAGAGCCACCAAGATAAGTAAAAGTAGACAAAAAGATGGGAAAACCCAGAGATTCTAGTGACTTAAAAATAAACAAAACATTGGTTTTCATGATGAAAGCTGATGTTAATGGTTTCTAGGCTACAGAGATGTCATAAAAGAACTAGTTATTGTCTTTGGGAATAAAGAGAGTGTTAGTGCAGTTTGTGAACAATATGTGCTCGAAATCATGGCCTACAATCGGTATGTTTGCCATTTGCAGCCCTTTACTCTATGCCATTCTCAGGCCTAGAAAACTCTGTAACCAAATCATGGCTAGCACATACATCTATGGATTCACTGTGGGTCTCTCACAGACAGTGGCGACATTCCACTTGTCTTTTTGTGACTCCAACATGGTCAACCACTTCTACTGTGAGGATGTTCCGTTGGGTGCTCTGGCCTGTTGTGACACTCACATCAAAAAGCTGATGCTGTTAATCATTGCTGGGTTCAATACCCTTTGCTCTTTGCTGATGGTGATCATTTCTTATGTCTTCATCCTCATTGCCACCCTGAGGATCCATTCCACTGAAGGGAGACAGAAAGCTTTTGTAACCTGTGCTTCGCATCTGACCTCCATCACAATATTTTATGGGACAATCATTTTTATGTACCTACTGCCCAAGTTGAGCCATATTCTGAACACAGATAAATTTGCTTTGGTGTTTTATGTGATCGTGATCCCCATGTTAAACCCATTCAACTATAGCTTGAGAAACCAAGAGGTAAAAAACACACTGAAAAGGATGAAAGAAAAGTTGTGTTTGGCTATCAAATAACTGAAAAAAATCAGTGGGTAGGGAAGGACCAGAGAACTTTGAGTTGTGTCTTGTCTGAGTCACATGTTGAGAAGTGATAGAGCCAAATTCTTCATTTCAAGCACTCAAAGTCATTCAGAATATGTCTCACCCACTGTTTCATTCTCAGTGATTTCTGTAGGAGAGGCATTTTGTAAATTCTGAGTTGTTGAATTGTAGAAGGAGAGAGAGAGAGAGAGATCTGAATCTTGTTTTACCATGACTTTTCCTTCATAATTAAAGAAACAGAGAATGGGGAAATAGGGGCTTTATCTGAATTTTGTGTCACATTGAGAAATTTGGATAGTATTGAAATAGATCAGCATCTGGATAGATAATCTGCATAGATAATCTGGAAAACTTCATTCATCTATTTTGGGAATCCTGATTTTCACATATTAAACTTGAATATGTATGACTTATTTCTTACTAGTGATAAGAGGATCAAAAGCATTAATAAATGCTAAACACAGAATTAGAACAAGCAATGGCAAACACTCAATAAATGTCAGCTATTATTATTATTGTTAGTATTAGTGCAGAAATTTTAGAACTGGGTGAGGGTCTTTTACTTAAATAAAACATTTAAAAACAAGTTACACAGAAAGGGTATTGTTCTTTTTTTATTTGTTAAATTTGTTGGGGTGACATTGGTTAGTAAAATTATATAGGTTTCAAGTGTACATTTCTATAATACATCTTTATATATTGCATTGTGTCTCCCAATTCAGTCTTCACTCAACAAGCTAAAATAATTGAAGAGCAGCTCAATTAAAGAAATTCTAATTCAAAGTTGGAAGCGCTTAATATCAATATGGAAAAATAATTGCTTTTTATTCAGAGTAGACCACTAATCAGTTGTAGGAACAAAAAATAATAATAATAATAACTGTACTTTCAGGAAAATGTCTTCAGAATGGCCCAGGTCATTGACAATAATGGTAATAAAACTGATATTTACAAACTTTATATTAGGTGCCAAGAATTGTGCTTTGGTCCTTACACACATTTCTATCTAAATGCTCATCCGCCAGTGTGTGAGATGAACATTTTCCTTATTCTATAAGAAATTAGAGCTTTATATGTCACAAAACTAGGAGTTGCAAACCTCGAACCTAGGGCCAAACTTTCTGAAGTCAGCCATGCTCTCCACTGGTCTTGGACACCACCAAAAGAGAATTATTTCCTACTTTTAAAAAAATCAGCTTCTTGATTCTGTATCCAGATATAAAAACATCCTGGAGACCACAGGAGGTGGGGTGAACACAGAACATTTTATTTAAATATACCTGGGGACAAAATGAAGAATGCTGATCTTTTGACTGGGGGACTTGGGTTTCCAGAGAAGAGTCCAGCCACCTGGACAATGGCTGGAGCACAGTTTTCGAGGCTGCACAGCTGTGGGCACTGCCCAGGGAGCAGCTGAGGAACATGTCTAGTGAGGACACTTGAGTTTCTTGGTTCATTCTCTGAGGAAAGAAAGCTAGATTAACCTGAAGAAGTGATTGCTAATAGTGAGGAATTAAAATTGTATAAAGATATGAAACTTCAATTCAATTAGTGTTTAAATAATTTTATTTAGTGAGTCATTGTAAATTATTTTTATGAAGCAGAAAGGTACTGTGAAACCACAGAAGAGCAGTTTTCCTCATGTGAGGCATCAAGATTTGGTAAGTCTGAATTTCTTTACCTGGAAAAAGAGAGGCTGTGTATGAGACCTCTAGGTGTCTTGCACATGATATGAGAGAATATGTGTGTGTGTGTGTCCATATACATATACACTCACAAGACAAAGTGTGGTGAATTGAAACACCAGGTTTCTCTGTAAAACCTGCTTTAAAAACCTGAGAATTCATTCAACTCACAAGGTTCCAAAAGTACCTCATGGCAGCATATCTGAGGTATTTACAAATTAAGTGCAGACTTACAATACAAGAAAACAATCGCCTTCTATTGCAAATCTCAAATTGTGTTCTACACAAAGACTGCCACGATCACAATCTCCTTCTAAAATGGTAAAGTGATAAAATAATGTTAAATCACTAAGTCGGTTATTTTTTATGAAATGTCAAAATAAAAGCATATCAAATCACTGATTTTTTAATTTCATGTCCTGAAACTATAAGGGTGATTGAATAAATAGCAGGCACAGATAAATGACATTATAACCTAAGGTTATTTACAAAATTCAGATAGACTGAATTTGCAGTTGGAATTTTCATATTCCTAGCTATGTGACTCTAGGCAATTTATAAATAAATGAGGCCCAGAGGTGAAACCTCTCATATCTCTAGGTCTGTTTGATTATATTAAGTGCATAACTAGGCTTTGTCCTTCTTACTTAAAGACAAATAAGCTTTTGAGAGATCAATGAGTTAATCTTTAATTACATATAACAAACATTTACTTAACACTTATTATCACTGGATATTATTTTAAGCATTTCATAAATATTAACTTATTTAGTCTTCAAAACAAACCCATCAGTTGGGTCTTACTATTTTCCAGAATTGGAAAGAGACAGTCACACAGAGTTCAGGTCAATTATCCAAGGTTGTATAGCTAATAAAGTATTCAAACTCAGGCAGTCTTGGTTCCAGAGTCCCAAGTTCTAACAGAAACGTGATGCTGCATTTGCTTGGGATACACACGTGTGTGTTTGTGAGTACATTTGTGTTTGTGTTTACACGTAATTTCAGTGGTCTCTGAAGGTCGTAATGGCTTGAACAGGACTCTTTAATCATACTGATTTTCTGGGATTGGCCCAGGTCCTTGTAGAAAATGCCAAGGTCTGTCAAAGTAACAGTCATATTTTCAGTGATTGCGAAAGAATTGTCAAAAATATCAGCAGGAGAAAGCTTGATTTCTTACCCTATTTGTATTTAATAAAGCATTTATTTTTTATTACTTTCTTAATTTTAATGTCTTTAAGGATTCACAACCTTTATCCAAGGCTTTTTTGGAGGCATCTTTTACCTCCTTGTTCCTTAGACTATAGATGAGGGGGTTCAACATGGGAATCACCACTGTGTAAAATACAGATGCCATTTTGTCTGTGTCCAGGGAGTGGTTTGATTTGGGCTGCAGGTACATAAAGATGAGTGTGCCATAGAAAATAGTAACAGCCACCATGTGGGAGCCACAGGTGGAAATTGCCTTGCGTCTTCCCTGGGTAGAGCGGATCCTTAGGATGGCAGCAATGATAAAGAAGTAAGAGGTGAGGACAATGGAAGAGGAACAGATCATATCAAAACCAGCAAAGGCAAAGATCAGAATCTCCTTCATGTATGTATCTGAGCAGGACAGAGCCAAAAGGGGAAGGTCATCACAATAGAAATGGTTAATGACATTGGGACCACAGTAAGTTAGACGAAAGGTGATAATGGTATGGAATAGGGCAACCAGAAAGCTGTATGTATAGGGCACTGCTACCAATTGAATGCAGGCTCTTTTTGACATCACTGTTGAATAATGCAGGGGTCTACAGATGGCTACATAGCGATCATAGGCCATGGAAGCTAAAAGGAAACACTCGGTGATCATGAAGGTGAGAAAGCAGCCCAGTTGCATTGCACAAGCATGGAAAGGAATAGTATTGTATTCCACAACAAAATTCACCATCATCTTTGGAGTGATAGCAGAGGAGTAGCAAAGGTCAACAAAGGCCAAGTGGCTGAGGAAATAATACATAGGTGTATGGAGTTGAACATCGATCCTGATTAAAGCTATCAATCCAAGGTTACCCAGCACCGTGACCAGGTAGATGACTAAAAACACCACAAAGCACGGGGCCTGAAGCTCTGGCCGGTCTGTAATTCCCTTGAGGATAAACTCAGTGACGTAAGTGATATTAACTTCAGCCATTTATTCTGGTGGATTTTGTTGCAAGTTGAAGAAAATTGACAATTTCCAAGGCCAGTGCTGAGGAAAGGTGATCACGGGTATCTTCTGGCCTTGAATCACATCGTCTTAGCTCTCTAATGACATGCCAGTCTTGCCCAAGGAGAGGAGTCTCTTACTCTCAAAACAGTCTTCTCAACAATTATTTTGCTTTGTAATTTTAGAATATAAGGAAGGATATTGGTTAAAAGTTAAATATGATCTGAAAAATCTTTTGAGACAGCTAACACTAATATTTTAGTATTTTTGCACTACTTATTTTATTTTTTATTTTTTATTAGTTTCAGGTGTAGAACACAGTGCAATAGTTATACATTTTACCCCTCAAAATGACAACCCTCCTCCCCAATTCAGCACCCCACTCCTCCCCCCATATCATACATATCTATTACACTTCCTCTCAGTCACTTCCACAGTATAATCCACCTCTATGACAAGGGAAGCAAGAATTTACATTGGAGTAAAGATAGTCTATTCAATAAATGGTGCTGGGAAAATTGGACTGACACATGCTAAAAAATGAAACTGGACCACCTCCTTACACCATATACAAGAACAAATTCAAAATGCATTAAAGACTTAAATGTAAGACCTGAAACCATAAAACTCCTAAAAGAAAATATAGGGAGTACATTTGCAGACATTACCCGGAGCAATATTTTTACTGATACATCCCTGCGGGCAAGGGAAGTAAAAGAAAAAATGAACATATGGTATTATATCACACTACTATTTTTTTATGCATATATAAACATGTATATGTAAGTATGTAATTCATAAATGAAACTATTAATGTTTATCTATGTTTCAATTCTGTGCCTGTTTCCACAGCTTTAAAATATGTCAAAATAATCTATTATGACTTATCCATTTTTCTATCATCTTCCCCACATATAGATTAAGTACTTTAAGCTATGTAAGCTAAAAAAAAAAATCAATCAGAAATATTTATTTTCATCATTGTTTCTTGCCTCATTTCATCTTTCCTCAACCAAGTTTTGCCTCACATTTTACTGCACATTGGAATCACCTCTGAGGCTTTTAACATCTCAATGCCCAGGCACCCCTTTACCAATTTAATCAGAATGTCTGGGTAGTACCCAGGCATCAGTATTTTAAAAGCTCCCCTGGTGGTTTCAATGAACAGTCATGTTTGAGAGTCAGTAGTTTAAAGAACAAATTCAATGATTAGAATGGCAATCTGAGCTCAACCACACTTTCAAAACCATTTACTTCTCTCTTGGTTTTATTTGCCTAACCTATGGCTGGATTAGTTTGAGTACATGACTTCACCACACCAGTGTGCCTGTTTTTGTTCATGTAAAAGGACTCACCAAGGGTTATGAGAATAAGAATAGTTTAAGAAAATTAATTTTCATATTTTTTTTCTAAAAATGATTTGCCTGAGTAGGAACTTTTGCTTTTAGATATATTTTTCTTTTCTTTCCTTTTCAAAATCCACCCTTCTCCCACTTTACAAATGAAAATATTTCTCACTTATCTAGAATCTTATATGATTTCTTGCTCCAAGGTTTAAAAATTTTCAGGGTTCTGAATAATTTGGACATTTAGATAATTCTTTTCATCCAGACACTCCCATCGCATTAAGAAGACAAATTTCAAATGAAAGTTAGATGTATGCATACTGATTCATCAAAATTGGAAACGCATAGGTTATTTTATACTAAGAATAATTGTTATTAAAACTCAAACAGAAACGTTTTACTATTAAAGCATATAAAACCTATTGAACCATGTGGTTGTTACAAGAATAAAATTCTAATCAATGTGAGTGTGTGTGTGTGTATGTGTGTGTGTGTTCCTATGCATTTGCGTTTTAGAAAAGTGAGCTAAAGAAAGAAGTAAGGTAAAATAACCAAATAAGTAGTTTCAGTGATAAAAGTATATTACCTTTGCACAGAAATGCTTTGCACACAAAAGTGTTCAATCAAAAGGAAGAAGAATATGGTCATTGGGGAGCCTCCTCGTCTCCTAGCCTCTGCTCTATTAAAATTTCCTAATTTGCTCAATGTCTAGTGGTATCCAAGACCTGCCCTCTGCTTTTTCAAGGTCTACCTGGCTTTTCTAAGGCAAGCATCCTTCATTCTAGGGCTGCACCAAGCTTGGATTCTTCACCAGATCTTACCAATCAGCGTGCAGAGACACTGTATACTTATATCAGTGCACTACAGGTGAGCAGACTGGGTGACTTCTTCAGCCATCAGATGCCCTCTCTGTGTATCCCAGAACGAATACAAATGACATGACATAATATGAATAAAGGGTTGGAATAAAAGGTTCGAGTTTGATCGCTTTAGAGTCCTGTTTGAAGACAGCCACCTTTTCTGAGAAGCAATATTCTAGAAATGAAATATCAATAGATTTATATTTTATTTCAGGATTCAAAAATTACAGTGAGTATCCATTTTTTATTTAAGAGAATATTTTTGCCCTATGTTTGGTGTTTCCAAAGGCCAAGGGTGGATTTTAAAAAATACTGTTTTTGACACGTGAGTGTAGAGCCATTCTTGGTGACCCACCCTCATAAGAGAATGTTAGACAGGAAACCTCACCTGTCCTCATATTTGTTCTTCACTGCCATAGAGTAACAACTCAATCTTTGGTGGGTACCACTGCAGGAGAGAGGGTACTTGTAGGAGATTATATGATTAACTCAATATGAGGTCATTTAGAGAGAGAGAATTAGAGATTGATGAAGTAGTATTTTAAGTAGATATCCTTTAGGAAGTACTAAAAAGTAGAGTATGAAAGTAAGAAATGCAGTTGTTAGAATTATTACCTCTAAAAGAAGACTGATTCCACTTAGCACCACAGCTCACCAAGAAGAGAGGTTTCTAATGGGAATCTGGGACAGGGTGGAGGGTTGGAGAGCCACTCCATGCACAAACTCCTTATGACTCACTGGCTTAGCATGACCCCAGCTCCCAGAGAGCTCATTCTATAGGTGTTTGGGTAAATTATTAGTTTCTAGCCTCCCTTGGGTCTAAACTTGAACCTCTAGAGATATGTTAAAGGTGTAATACTTTCTTCCTTGATTTTTTCAAAGTATGATGAGCTGGACAAATTATACTGGGGATTAAAAAAAACCCACCTTTTATTTGTATTTCTGAAGCAACCATACTTCAACTATACCAATCAAGCAATTTCCACGAAGGCAAAGGTGGGTATTACTACTGGAAACAACATAAAAAGATGATAACAAACCTTAGTTCATTTGAATAAGAACTCAGGTTTTATGAAAGAGTAAGACCATCACTTAAATCCTGAGTAATTTCCTTATGAGACCTTGGGCAATATCCATATTCTTTTTAAGCCTCAATTTCCTCAATAGTAAAATCAAGTCAAATGGAACCCTTTTTATGTGTTTGTCAGTATGGAATGAATTCATGTAAATGAAGGACTCAGGAAACTATGATCAATAGTAGTAGTAAGTGTTCAAAAGATACTTGCTTCAAAAAGTAAGATAAATAAGAACCATAAATAAAGCCAAGATACTCCAAAAACCTACCTGAAAAATAGAGCTACTTCTACCATAGTTTCAGACTCTATCTTGGTGAATCTATACAAAAAGGGAAATGTGATTTTATTAATGGTAAGATCCAATTTCTCATCAAATTTCAAACCACAAAACCATTTTTTAAATCTAATATATATCGCACATACTAGATATATGTGTGTGTAAAACAAAACTAATAGCAGTAGTCAAAATGCTTGCAAAAGTTATCTACCACTTCCACTTTCACCATCCTTTGCCATTTTTAATCCAGCTTTTCCCTCCATTACTGAAGCCAGTTCTTCATAGCTGACCTGACTAGCATGCCATTGATAAATACAATGAACATTTAGAATTTTTAGTTGGATTTCCCCTGAAATGTGAAACATTTTTACATTGTCTCATTTCTTGTCACTTGTGATTACTACACTCTTTGTTCTTGTTTGTTTTTTTTAATGGTGGTAAGAACACCTACATGAGATCTACCCTCTTAACAAATTTTTCGATGCACAATACAGTATTGACTATAAGCTCTATGATGTACTGCAGAGCTCTAGAACTTATTCATCTTATATAACTGACCTTTTCTATCCAT
Organism: Aselliscus stoliczkanus; assembly: GCA_033961575.1. Taxonomy (NCBI): domain Eukaryota; kingdom Metazoa; phylum Chordata; class Mammalia; order Chiroptera; family Hipposideridae; genus Aselliscus; species Aselliscus stoliczkanus. Next base: position 124,989,256 of record CM066736.1, read on the forward strand.
TGAACAACTCTCACTTCCCGCCCCCATCCCCCATCCCAGCCCCTGGCAAACACCCTTCTACTCTGTTTCTATGAGTTGACTATTGTATACACTTCATCTAAGTGGAATAGTACAGTATTTATCCTTCTGTGACTGGCTTATTTCACTTAGCATAAGTACTCCAGATTCATCCATGTTGTCACATATGACGTAATTTCCATTTTTTTTAAGCTCAATGATATTCCATTGTAGATATATATCATATTTTCTTTATCCATCACCCATCAGTAGATATTTAAATTGTTTCCATCTAGTGGCTGTTGTGAATAATGATGCAATGAACATGGGATTGCAGATGTTTCTTCTAGATCCTGATTTCAATTCATCTATCCAGAAATGGATAGATGAGTGATATGGTAGTTCTATTTCTAATTTTTGAGGAACCTCCATACTGTTTTCCATAATAGCTGTATCATTTTATACTCCTACCAATCATGTACAAGGATTCTAATTTCTCCACATCCTCATCAACACATATATACATGTTGGTGATGGATATATATATTGTAATATCCATCCAAACTGGTGTAAGGTGATATCTCACTGTGGTTTTGGCTTGCATTTCCCCTGTGATTAGTGATGTCAACCATATTTTCAGATTGGCCATTTGTAGTCTTCTCTGGAGAAATATCTATTCAAGTCCTTAGCCCATTTTCTGATTGGATTACTTGGGTTATTTTGTTGATGAGTCACAGGAGTCTCATATATTTTGGACAATAACCACTTATCAGATGTATGGTTTTTAAATATTTTCTCCCATTCTGCAAGTTGCTTTTCACTTTGTTGATTGCTTCTTTTGTGTGCAGAAGCCTTTCAGTTTGATTTAGTTCTAGATGTCTAATCTTGCTTTTGTCACTTGTGCTTTCAGTGTCATATCCAAAACATCTTTGCCTATCCCAATGCCTTGATCTTCCACTGTATTTTCTTCTAGAAGTTTTAGAGTTCCAACTCTTGGATTTAAGCCTTTAATTCACTGTGAATTGATTTCTGTGGATGGTGTGAGAAAAGGGTCCAATTTTATTCTTTTGTTTGTTGATATCCAGTTTTCCTAACACCATTTGTTGAAGAGACTATCCTTTCCCCATTCTTTATCTAGGCACTTTTGTCAAAAATCAGTTGACTATATATCTGTGGGTTTATTTCTGAGTGTTGTATTCAGTTCTATTGATCTATATGTCTGTTTTATGTCAATACCATACTGCTTTAATTACTGGAGTTTTGTAATATATTTTGAAATCAAGAGGTGTAATGCTTCCAGCTTTGTTCTTTTTCCTAAAGATTTCTTTGACCATTTGGGATCTTTTGTGGTTCCATATGAATTTCAGGATTGTAAAAAATGCCATTGGATTTTGGTAGGGATCACATTTTCTTTGTTTTTCTTTTACCTCTCTGATTTCACTTTTAGCTTTTACTTTTCTGATGTTATTTCTTCTACTTCATCCCCTCTTCTAGATCCTTTTTTTATGCCCATAACTACAGTTATCAATGAATCTCAAATTTATTTGTCTTCGCCTTTAGAGTTTTGTCCCTAACTTCCCAGTATTGAGTTTAAATAGGGTGTCTTACAGCATCTCAAGTTCTACATGCCAAAGACCAAATTGTCAATATCTTACCTGAAAATCTGATTTTCATCCTGTGGGCTTTATCTTAGTGGATGCTACCACTATCCACTGTACTATGTAGGTCAAATAATAATATTTATCCTTGAACTTTTTAAATTCCTTACTTTCCAAATTTTATATCAATTTTACCTTTCATTTATTGCCTTTTTCCTTGCCTTGCTTTTATTTCTATCCCTACTGCTACCCTGCAATCCCAACCTCATTCATCATTTCTTGTTTTGAAATGTATATATATATATATTTCTATTCTAGCTACCACATTTATCAGGTATGACTTGAGGCAAATTGTTTAAATCCTCTGAGCCTCTCTTACACAAAGTATAAGAACATCTTTTCCTACACCATGTTTTGTTAAAAATAATGATATAATATATGTATACCTTTGCATTACAGGCATATAACAACACCCAATAAATTTTAGTCACTGCCATTACTATTGTTTTTATTATCATTCTACTCCTCATGACAGCATCATCAATTCACAAAATAACTAATATCCATTATAAATTTACTCCTCAAAATTGTTCTGTGCTGTAAGTAGTATTTTCATTTCCTAATTGAGGCTCAGAGATTATGACTTTCCCAAGAGTACATGGGTAGATAGCAGAAGAGCCTGACCACAAATCTAGATCTGGCTTCAAACCCTCTTCTCTTCCCACTAAACTATCTTGTCTCCCAAAGGAAGGTGCTTCAAGGTGAAGGAAATAGTCATCCCTGAGGAATCAGATAATTATCTCTATCTATTCAAACTAAACTGCATATTCATTAATCTTAAATTGAGACTCTATGTTTGTTGAGATGGGTTTCAGTTAATATGTCTCCACAAAAAAAACTGAGGAATGTGATTTTAACAAGGCCCCTTGAAACTGATTAGCAAGCAAATCTACTCTAGTGATTCCAATAGGGAATTTCATTTGCAAGAAAGAGTTTTGTAATAAGACCCACAGAGACAGTTTCATCATCCACACTTAGGCAAACTCTGACTTCAGCTTCTCTTTATGTAATGATCAGCAATTAATCGTTAAAATCAACACATGAAGATTGGTAGCTACAGAAAATGACATGTTTCTTAATTTTCCTAGATATTCTGAACTTTTACAGCCTGCCTACAAAGAGAAATACTAAGCTAATTGCTTTCATTTTATGTAGTCTGGGCAGGCAGTAGGCACTTGGGAACTTCTAAGTTCTCTGGCAACATACTGCATATAAACCAGTACCAAGTAATTTGGAAATGTAATTACTAATTAATTTCTTTTTCAGATTCAGTTTCAAACTGCCACTTTTTTCACAATTAAAGTTTTTGACATATGCTATGACCTGAAGGCCCTGCTAGGATGCTAATGCATTCTAGGATATCTAAGGATATTAACAGATGTTTAACTCTTCCCTGAATAAAGAAATGCAAAAGAGTCAGCTAGGTAAAGGCCTACTCGAAAAAAATAGGATAAAAATATAAAATGTAAAGTGTACACCCTAGCAATCTAAGATAGAATATGCCATGTATGCACAGTTTAGCTGGAGGTGATGGTCTGTGAGTTACAAAGTATTGGTTTCTGCATATTTCTGGAATATGGATTATGAAGTGAACTATGATAACATGTTTATGACTAGTGTTTGATCATTTTCTAGAAATAGGACAGGACACAACAATCTAATCACAATACAAACATTATATTAAAAGGCATCAAGTTAAGTCACTCCACAGAAAACAAAGTAAACTTGCCTGAAGGAATAAATGAAATTTAAAAGTATCAAGAAAATAATTGCATGTGTGTGTTTGTGTTTAAATAAAAATGTAAGGAGTACAAATGAAGGTTTATGCAGAGGATTATTCATGCATAGCCATAGGAATTAAGAACCAAAAACTGGGTAAAGAAAAAAAAAAAACCCTAGATAAATTGAATTAGGAATTAAGAATAAAAACAAAAATAACTAAATAGAAGTCTCTTTTTAGTTGCTTTATATGTGGTTCCTGATACAAACTAGGGTCTCAAGAAATCATTGTTGAACAACAAAAGAATCTCTCAGAAAGTTTTTGTCAATTTGACTCCCAACAGTGCCAAGTTCATTATTTAAAAATGGAGTTTCCTCTTTTATGTATATTCTTTAATCAATGGTACAATACAACACAGATTTTATTTTATGTATGTAATTATATATATACATATATTTATGTATCTAAATTACATATACATTATATATATGTTACATATTATATATATAATATATAAATTTATGTATATATTTAATCATTAATTTTACTAATGATTAATATACATTTTACTAATGATTTAATAAATGTACATAAAACAGAAAACACCACTTTTTTTTTTGAGAAAACACCACTTTTAAAGAATGAGCTTTGCAAAGTGAAATATATATAATTATTAATGTTAGTGCAGACAAATGGACATTTGGGGGAATTTAATTGCCAAAAGTTTCTGAGAGATTCATTTTTTTTGTTCAACAGTAATTTATTAGGTCCCCAGTTTGTGTCAAGAACTACAGATAAAGCAGCTAAAAAGAGACTAAAATCCCCGCCCACACAATAAAAAACAGAGATGATAAACAAACTAAGCAAGTAAAATATTATGCAGTGATAAATGAGATTGAGGGAGAAAACTAAGTCGGGGAAGGGAGGCAGTAGCAATTAGCGATTTATAGCATTTATGATGTCCGGACATGATTCCAGGTCTTTACACACTTTAACTCATTTAATCCTTAAAGCAACACTTGAGACATTGCCTATTATTATTTTTGTTTTAAGATGATGCAAACAAGACACAGGACGTTATGTGACCAAGTACTGCAAAGGCACATAATGACAGAGCCAGAATTTTGGCCTTAGACAACCTGGCTCTTGGGTTCTCACACTTCCACCACTGTGAAAGCATCCAGGGGAGAAGGAGTGAGATATCTAAGAAAAAGTATGCCAGGTACAGGGAACAGATACAAATACCTAAGGCTGGCATGCCTGTAGTATTCGAAGTCAGTGTGGATAGAAAGATGATAGGGGAGACAGGGATTAAGATCACTGAGGTCAGAATCCAGTGGCCAGATTATTCTAGATCTTGTGGGCCCTTGCAAGAATTTTGGATTTTACTCTGGGTAAAATGGCAAACTTTGCAGGATTCTGTGCCAAGGAGTGAGATAACCCAATTAGATGGGAGAGGGGTTGGAAGATGGGTGAGAAAGGGGAAGGGATTAGGAAGTACAAATTGGTAGTCCATGGAAACAGTGAGCCTATTTGAAAGGATGGTGAAAATAGTAAAACAAATGATTAAATCAGAATCCCTCTGATTCAGATTACAGGAACAAGAAGGGACAAATGTAAATGAATGATGACAATACATTAGAAGTGGTTGTAATATTTAAATTGTTTGCCACTTGTTTTTGCTTTTCTTTGCTTTGTTTATGTAAATCAGATTGGACATACGTCACCAAGGACCAGTGATTTCATGGTGAGATCATTCTAGTTCAAATATGACCCAACTTTAGCTTTGTTTTTTAGGCTGATCTTTTTCTAATTGGTACTTTCTAATCATAGTTGTGCCTTGGAGGGTCAGTGACCCTTGGACACTCATGTCTGGGGAACATTAGGCATTAAATCTCTAGGAAATAGAGACTCCACTGTATAAAAGGCTGTATCACAGTCACACTCCCTCACTGGAAAGGAGCCTCCTTCAGAAACTTTCAGGTAGGTTAACAGGTACTCTTGGTCATTTCCGCAGCCATCCTCCACTGAGCCATCACAGTTTTCCCCATTAAAAAGAAAGGAGATGGGCCGGCCGAGTGGTGCGGTAGTTAAGCGCTGGCTTGGGAAGCCGACGGTCCTGGTTCGGATCCCACATAAGATGGCTAGTGACACTGCCCTCAAAAAAAAACAAAACAAAAAAAGAAAGGAGAGGCTGTTGTTCTTTTCTACTCCAAGTGGGTGAAGCTGACATCTATACCCAACAATGAAGTAACATTCTTAGCTCTCCCAAAATAAAACATCTCCCTCCATTGCTTCCTGAGTTTGGGCTTCCTTTTTTTTTTTTTTTCAATCTGTTGATAAAACTTCAGAAGCCAATTCCTGTGGAAGAAAAACATTTGTGTATGAGAGTTGCCTGTGGGGAGAAAAATTCGGTGGTTTCAAAATCAAGTGTATCAAAGAGACATTCACAGGTAAAAATAATACACACAGAAAAGAAGCTGGTCTTTTCAAAATTTGAAATTGATAAGGGTATATGGGCTTTTATTTTTTTCCCTTTATTATGGATGTACAAGGAAGGACAATATGCCTGATTCCAGGCTATGGGCAAAGAAAAGTAGCCCAATACTAAAACTTCCACTAATTACCTATAAAACATCTAAAGAGAGGTTTATCATGAAAGACCGAAAGTGGGGCCAAAGTCAGTACATTCCTATGCCTGGAAGTGGGTAAATGCTGACCAAGTAATCACTTTCACATTTCCTCTTCTGTTCTACACCAAGAAGAGTGAGCTGTAGTGCTGATACCTGTGTTAAGATGCCACTTCAGGAAGATATGTCAGTTCAACAATTTTATCCAAACACACCTCTCACAAAATTGTTTTTGGCTCCACCAAGTAGAAAGAAAATGGATGTGAAATAAAATTGGTTACATGTCAGATTCTATGTATATGTATGTATATGCGTGTTTGTATATATGCATACATATATGTATCTATGTATGTATGTATATGTATGTATATTTGTTTTAATATTGGAAAACACATTAGGTACAAGTTATAATATTAAGCTGAGTCAATAGAGGAAAAAGAGAAAATTATAAGGACAGATTTCCTGACCACTTACACCAAACTGTTAAAAAAAAAAAAGTTTATCCTTGGGCTATATATTTGGGGAGGGAAAGGAATTATTCCTTCTATTTTATATACTTTATTTATTCAAATTTGATATGGTGAGAATTTCTTATCCTTCACTTTCATCCCCAAATTAAAGTTAGCTTTCTCAGCCTCAGAGGTGGAAAGAGGCTTATAATTCCCCCAAAGCACACCATTCAGGTTGCTATAATCACAGGCGAGTTACATGCAGAGCAATAAGATAATTCTGCTCTGGAGGTGGGGGGGTATTGAAGGCTGAGAATCTAAGGAGAATTCATGAAGACATTGGTAACTAGAGGAAGACAAGGCTTTGTATTTCCTAGGAATGTAGAATACAAATAAGGACAAGTGATTTTTAGCAACCTCAGGAAAACTGCCCATGATTAGCTCTATCTCATTTCCCTGCCTCTTCCTACAGTTGCACAGGTTGCAGACCGACTGACAGCTTGGACCCCTAAGCATGGGACAAAAGGCGGTACTAATATATTCACAATTGAAGACACAGAGATCATTGCTATAACAATGATAACTTTCCAAACATCATAAGACCAGAGTATTATTATACTTCCCCAAAATTATTCTTTAGCTCATCAAAAGGTAACCACCATTTAAAAGCAGAAATTGATGATGCTTCACTGAAAATTTATCAGATATTGTAGAAAACATTTCTGACTATAAATGTTGGAAGTAATTAAAATAGAACTCTTTAGAATATTTTAACCTAGAGACTACACTTTTTAAAATCCATATATTCTAGCCATACTCACAAGTGTTCTTAACTTTTAGGGAGTTGTATATGAAAATGAATTAGCATACATATTCAAAATTTGCCTGATCCACCACTAGAAACATTTACTGGCTCCTTTTTTTCTCCTTGTTGAATATCCTGCTTACGTTTCCTTCAGCATAATGTAGAATAGTTAAAATAGAAGAAAAAATATCTATTCAAAAAGATAAAAAAAATTAGTACATTAAGCTCCACCAAGAAGAAAATAACAGTGCAGGAAAAAATATTATAATTGTTTTCTTTTTCTTGTCCAATAAAATTTAAAATGACTTAAATCTAAAAGATTAAATATATTTACAAACACATAAAGTTTTGTTCTTTGTTTTTATCTTTACTATGTAGCCGTCAATTGATTTATTTTTTAGTGGCTCTCGATTTTTGGCCTCATAAAATAAGATATAGTCAGAGAGGAGTCTGAAATGGGATGTATTTGTTTGTTCTGATATTCTACTTCAATGTACAATAATTTCTGAAGCTAATACACACTACAGTTGGCATCGGATGATAATTCCTTCATTCCAATAATTTGTTTCTGGCTCTATTTTGTCTTTTTTCAGCAGTTGAGACACTGGTGGGAAAATGGCAGAAAGGAACAGCACCAGGGTGACGGAATTCATTCTTTTAGGCTTTTCAGTCCATAGAGAGATTGAACTCATTCTCTTTCTGCTCATTTTAGTGGTATATACTCTAACTTTGGTGGGAAACATTGGCATGATTTCATTAATCCGATTGGATGCTCGACTTCACACACCCATGTACTTTTTCCTGAGTAATCTGGCCTTTGTCGACCTTTGTTACTCCTCTTCAATAGCCCCCAAACTCCTGGAGGCCCTGCTGACGAAAGCACAGGTCAATATCTTTCTACACATGTGCAACCCAGCTGGGTTTTTTCCTAAACTTCCTGATTTCGGAAATGTTTCTTCTTGCGGTAATGGCTTATGACTGCTATGTGGCCATCTGCAATCCTCTTCTCTACATGGTGCTCATGTCCCCAAAGGTGTGTGTGAAATTGGTAACGGGCCCCTACTTCTACAGCTTTTCTGTTGCTTTGCTCCACACAGTCTACTTTCCAATTGATCTATTGTGGCCCAAACATCATCAATCACTTCTCCTGTGATGATGTGCCTTTAATGGCCCTGGCCTGCTCGGACAGTGTCAAAGAGATCTTGATTTTCATCTTTGCTGGATTCAAAATGATCAGCTCTTTGACCACGGTCCTCATTTCTTACTTATACATCGTGGCTGCCATCCTGAGGGTACAGTCAAGGGAAGGGTGCAAAGCATTCTCCACATGTGTCTCTCATCTGACCGCAGTGACAATATTCTACGGGACTCTGATCTTCATGTATCTACAAACCAAATCAAACCATTCCCTTGACACAGACAAAAATGGCCTCTGTGTTCTATATAATAGTCATTCCTCTGCTGAACCCCATGATCTACAGCTTGAGGAACCAAGAGGTAAAAAATGCCTTGAGAAAGGTCATTGAAAGATGTTATGTCTTGTCTCTAACAAACTTTAAAAAGTGACTTGTAACAACACCTGCCTTGGAACAATGCCACATGCAAATATGTTGTTTTTTATAATTTTTTTGATGGAGTGAATTCATTTTCACCATTTTCACATGAGCAATGTTATTTTGTACATGAGCTCTAATTTTTATATAGTCCATATGATGAAATATTTAAAGGAATAGAATTTAGATTTTTAACAAATTGCTACTTGTTTACGTATGTGACTCTGATAGCTTTGACCTGGATAGTTCCAATTCAACTGATAATAAGATTTTGCTGCTCCATTTTTTTTTTAAAATGTAAGAATATATCTTTATTCTTTGGAAATATTTTTTTAACTTTATTATTATTATTATTATTATTATTAGTAGTAGTAGTAGTAGTAGTTACAGATGTACAAAACAGTGCAATAGTTATCTTTTTCACCCCTTACAAAGTTACCACTGCACTGTACATCTGAAGCTGCTGCTGAATAATATTATATGTCAACTATAATTTAACACATATATAGTCATGGGATGTAGAATGTAGTGTGGGGATGGAGTCACTTTGCTGCTCCTTTTTAAAGTGTTTCTGTTTTGTATACTGGTGGAGGCCAGAGAAGGGGGCAAGGAAGAGGCTGAGGTAAGTTTCCTGTCCATCCCCATGTCATTTCATGCAATAGCCTGTTCCTTGACTATACCTTGCCTGTTACCCATCATCCCTCACTCTGCCTCTGACCACCACTAGATTTATTACTGATCACTCCGTGAAATTACATAATTATCATGGGCTCTAAATAAATCAATCTGCGGAATTATAAGACTGTGTTACTAAGACCTACGTACTGTGATAGGTTTTAGAATTAATCTAGTGACTCAGGAAATATATTTTGTTTATTTGATAAAGTTGAACAACAAACAATGAACAAAATGAAGTTCATTATCAAATAAACAAAAGGAAGTCATGACAATGGTATGTGTCACAGTTACCTGTGAACCCCTTCCTACTATAAACTGATCCCCCTTTTTATTTTCTCTGTCTGTCCTGCTTTCGTCTCACCAAGGGCTCATGATTCAAACCTAGGCATGCCCAGTAATCAAAATCTGTCCACATTCAAAATATGCCATCTCAGTAAAATACAAAGAAGTTAGGCCTTGGAATCTTACCGTCTTGGGCTTCAACTGAAGTTTTACCACTTTTAGCTCAGCAACATTGAGTAATATCTCTGACTTCTATCAAATAGGCTCCTTAAATCCACCTCATGTTGATGGGAAAAGATGAAAAGTCACTTTGACATCATTCGGTTCTCAGTAAGGGACTCAAAGCTGGTTCTGTCCTAGAGTTATATAGTTCATTAAACAATGTGGGGACACATTGGATATCTGAGTTCCCTTCAATTCTGTTTGAATATTATGTGACTAAAATAAGCCAATAGTATAACAACAGAGACTTCCACAACAGACTTACTAAATTTTGTCTTACTAGAAATACATAGTAGTCTTGGACATTGCAGAAATTATTGAACTCTGAAAAAAAAAAATCAAAGTGGTGAGGTATATTTAAAGCCCATGGAAGTAGTACCTGATAGGCAGAGTTGCTATATTGTATAATATATATATATACACACACACACACACACACACACAGAGTAACTATATATGATAGGTGTGTATGGTGTATGCGATTGTGGTGGCTTGTCATGAGGTTACGTTGTCTTCTGATTTTTGGTTTTTATTAAGCTTTTATAATGATTTTTTCCTACATTGGCATATCTCTATTATTTGCTTAAATATTTTTGCTTAAATTAGCTCATACTTTATTTAAATAAATCTAAAAACAAAACTCTATATAATCATTGCTAATGAGAAAGAACTATGTCAATCAGCATAAACAGAAAGTAACAAAAATTATAAACAAGCAAACATTTAAAATAACCAAATGTGTATAAAATTATCTCATGTATTATATTTGGGGAAATACTAGCAAAAGAAACTATTGTTTAGGAGTTAATCAGAAGTTCATAATATCCAGTTTAACTTAAATCATTCCAAGTTATGTTACTATAGGTTTAATGGCTAAGTTTAGATTTTAGATTTATGTGATGATATCAATACTGTCATATTAAACTATGTATTTTTAACACCATTATTAAAGCAGAAACGAAGTGTTCTGAGTGGATGGAAACAGTACAAATTCTGGAGAGAAAGCACTGAATTACAATTATGACTTTCAACCTTTTAAATTAATTTCTTTTTGGCCGGGACAGGGTGGGCACACCATAGAAATTTATCTTAGAAGTCATGGCTGTCAGCTGTCAAGGGCAAGAACTCCAGAAAGAAAATATCTTTCTTGTTGTTTTGGTTTTGCTTGTTTTGTAACTCAAAGCATAATATTAAATAGCTAAGAAAATAATAGTACAGCATTTATAAAGTCAACTGAAGAATGGGAAAAACTCATAATGGCAAAAGAGCCATGTTTCTGATCACAAGCATTAAGGGCTCAACCTGAGATTGGCAATATGAGTAGGATTTAAAGATTAGTGAATCAAAGGGACTGGGTACCTCTTCCTCTGTGCAGCCTCCTGAGTTCAGATAAGGTTGCTACAAAACCACACAGCTCCCAAAAGTAAGTTCAGATAAGTTTTAAGAGCTCCCAGAAGAGAAAGAATAAGAGCTCACCACCCAAAGGTATAGCCTGGGAGACTACAGAGTCTCACAGAAAAACCAGAGTTCCAACATGGAAGTTCTCAAAACAGTAATGTATTCATTTTATCAAGGTGCCTCAACAAAGTACCACAAGCTGGTGGCTTAAAACAACAAAATTTCTTCTCTCATAGCTCTGGAGTCGAAAAGTTCGAAATCAAGGTATTGACAGGGCTGTGCTCCCTATGATTGCCTCTTCCAGCTTTTAATGGCCTCAGGCATCCCTTGGCTTGTGACAACATAACTCCAGTCTCTGCCTCTGTCTTCACATGGTCATCTTTTATTTATGTCTGTGTCCAAATTTCCTTCTTCTTGTAAGGACAACAGTCATATTGCATTAAGGACCCACCCTACTCCAATATGACCTCATCTTAATTAATTACATCTGCAATGACTCTATTTACAAATAATGCCATTCTGTGGCTCTACGGCTTAGGAGTTCAATATATCTTTTTGTGTGTGTGGGAGAGGGACACAACTCAACCTATAATAAGTATCAATAGCTAAAGGCTATGTGTTGGCTAAAATGTCTGATAGAAGCCCACTTAGCCTATAACTACAAACACAGTGCAGAGCAAATGGCTGAGAATTTCCGAGGCTAAGAAAGAAGCTTGTCAGTATCTGAAAATACTAATGGAGAGTAGTGGCCTAGAAGTTGGGACAAGAAGGGCTCATAACCAACTAATGTGATCATTGGAGCCCATGAAAAGTCTAGGGACTCATCAAACAGAGAGGCAAAAGTGATATAACCTAATATCTAAGACCAGAGGGTTGAGTTTTTACCTCCTTCCAGTTAAGACTGGGGACCAGATATACTTCACTCAATAACAGGTGAATAGGCAAGCATCTGAGGAGATTTAATCATCCTCAAAGTAGAATTTGTCCCAGGAAGTAGCAAGATGCAGAGGTGAGATGCCAAGGATCATGTCTCTATAAAGTATTATAAAATGCTTTGAGACTGAATTAGGATACGGCTAAGTGCTATAACTAGTGAAACCCCCAATACAGTAACTTAATAAGAGAGGATTTTATTTATTTTTCAGGCAACAGGGTGAGTTAGGGATTGGGGTAAGGCAATTAGACCCTCATGCTGTGGCTTTCATGTTGAGGTCAACCATTTTAGTGGCAACATTGTTGAGTGGGAAGTGGGAGGAAAAGTCGAAGTCTAGTGTCTTTGATTTTGAGATGACCCTTAGGCTTTATATATAACTTTCTACTGACAGCTCACTGCCAAAACTTCATAACAAATAATAGACTTGGCTAATAAGGAGAGATGGGAACTGTGATTAATAGCGGGATGGCTAGTGTTTTATTTCTAAAAGGAAAAATGAAATAGTAGGCATGTTTTTCTATATGAATCACAGAAAATATGATCATAGAATGTCAGGTTATGATATCAATCTCTGTGAAAGTGGTTGTTCTTTGAGTGGTTCTACTTTTTGTACTTGACACTAACTATTTAGAAGCAAATTTGAGTGGTTTCACAACATTAAAAAAATAATTGTTAACATAGTTTCCAATACCAACCAATGCTCTTCCTTCCCCTTGATCAGAATCTAAAGTTTATGAAAGAGAACTCCCCTCCCCCACCATCTGCCTTTCCTCAGATCCATTTTAGGGGAACGTGGAGCATGGTTAATTAGTACATTAGCCTGAGTAACAATGCTCTCTATCTTTGAATTAGTCCCTCTTACCAACTATATACTGCTTTTCAGAGTAATCCTACACATATTCAATTGTGTACCCCTTTTAATTGGATTAACATTTACAGAAGAATAAACTCTCATGAGGAATCACTGCTACTTCCCATTTGCTTCTATGCTGGTAAATTAGCAAGAGTCATGGAAGGTAAACAACTGTGTATTGTACCTGTACCAAGAATGGAATGCTGACCAAGTAGGCTGCAGAGACACCAATCTGGATAAGCAGAACAGTGAGATTTTAAGGATTTTTAACCAAGCCCAATGGGATACCATTTTGAACTGCTTCTTATCTGGTTGACCCACTCTAGGCACTGAAATCTTGATACAGGCTGCTAAATATTGAACCAAAACATTTAATGTTAGTAAGAAGAACTGGAATCAAGCAGTAGTTTCAAATGATATCAACTAAAGGTTTAAAAGGACAAAATACTATAGCCGAAGATCAGCTTTTTCATATCAGAAAATTCAGACTGGTTCTTTTTTTTTATTATTATGATGAGGGCAAGAAAGTCTTTAGTCATAAACATTTCACCCTGTTAACATCAGGATATTTATACCAGAATCCAAACCAAGGAGTAGAATTAGGGTACTGACACAGATTATTGAACACAAACATTGAACCATACATACTGAGGACAAACCTTAGTATTGTATTGAGACATGAGGTGAAGATTCTGAATACAATTTCATTGTCAAAATTCCATGTATGTGTATGAATATTACAGAATACTTTTTTCACAAATAAGTTCTATCAACATCCTGTAGTCATGGAAAAGAGATGAATTCTTACTCTTTTTCTCATGAAATAATATATTTCATATGAAACCTAGGTGATGGATCATATGTAGCTAGAAAACATTCTAGGAAAACATGTTTGACCTTAAAAAGGGTACCTCCAAATTAATATATATTTATTCAAACTTATTTATGAATCCTTCCAATGATTATACTTAGCACAATATTATATGCACTATGAAAGGCACTAATATTTCAGTTTTAATAATATGGTTACTTATGTAGGATAAAGTAGGCTTAGTCATTAGAGCCCACTCATGGGGTAAAGCATGATTGTGTTAGATTGGGTCTTTTAGTGCATGTAAGAGTTGCCTTTAGAAAATCCTTTTGGAGGTAGGACTTATATGCCTGGACATTTATAATAGATAGCAACACACCACAAAAATATCTATTGTAGTTTCAAGTTTGCCTTACTGATTGCTTTGTTGACTGCCTCTTTCACATCCTTGTTTCTCAAACTGTAGGTCATGGGGTTCAGCATGGGGATCACTGTTGTATAAAACACAGCCACCATTTTCCCCTGCACCACAGACTCTTCAGTGGGCTGCCTGAGATACATAAATATAAGAGTCCCATAAAACATGGTAACAGCTGTCAAGTGGGATCCGCATGTGGAGAATGCCTTCTTCCTCCCATCAGCAGAGCGCATGCGTAGCATGGCTACTACAATGAGCATATAGAAGATGAGAATCACTGAGAGGGAATATGTGAAGTTAATTCCAGCAATAACAATCATTGTATATTCTTTGATGTGGACTCCCCCACAGGCAATCTTTTTTTTTTTGCCATTTTTTTAATTAATTTTTTAAAATTAGTTTCAGGTGTACAATACAATGCAATAGTTATACTCTTTACCCCCCAAAGTGACAACCCCCTCCCCCAGTTCGCCACCCCACTCTTCCCCCCCCATATCATACATATCAACTACAATTCCTTTGACTCCCTTCCACAGTATACTCCACATCCCGTGACTATCTATATATTCAGTTACAATTGGCATACAATATTATACAACATCAGCTTCAGGTGTACAGTGCAGTGATCAAGCCTCTACTCCATCCATGAAGTGGTCTCCCTAACAAGGACATGTGACTATCTGACACACCACAAAATATTTACAACATTTTTATATTCCCCGAACTGTGTTTCAGATCCCTGTGGCAATATTGTAGTTGTCTATTTATGCTGTCTAATGCCTTCCCCTTCCCCTTTGTCCCCACCCGCTCCCAACTAGCAACCCTCAGTTTTTCCTCTATATCTATGAGTCTATTTACTTTGTTCGTTCATTCAGTTTTTCAGATTCCACATGTAAGTGAGATCATATGGTACTTGTCGTTCTCTGACTGACTTATTTCACTTAGCTTAATAGTCTCTTCACAACATTATCAGTTACATTCCCAGAACTGCCCCCATATCCCTGCAGCAACATTGTAGTCACCCACCTACACTGTCCAAAACCTTCCCCCTCTCCCTCATCCCCACTCCCTCCCAGACAGGCAATCTTGATGAAAGGAGGGTCCGCACAATAAAAAGGGTTGATTTCAACATTTCCACAGAAGTACAAGCCATACGTCCATAGTGTGCATATAAGACTAACAGAAAATCCATAGACATAAGGTACAGAGATGAGCCGCAGACAATTTGGGACATTTTACAGCCATAAAGCAAAGGGTTACAGATGGCCATGTAGCGATCAAAGGCCATCACTGCCAAGATATAGACCTCCACGTGGACAAGAGCAATGAAAAAGTAACATTGCACCAAACACCCCACATAGGAAATGGTTTTTGTCTCCGATAATAAGTTTTCTAACATTTTGGGGGTGACATTGGAAGAGAACCACACATCCACAAAAGACAAATGACTCAAGAAAAAGTACATAGGACTCTGAAGCTGGGGACTGATACTGATCAAAAGGATGATACCAATGTTCTCTAACAGAGTTACTATATAAACTATTAGGAACACCCCAAAAAAGAGAACGTGAAGCTCCTGACAACTGGTCAACCCCCGAAGAATAAATTCTTTCACATCTGTGAAATTTGACATTTTCTTTACATATAGACACAGTCTGTATGGCCTATGGAGAAATAAAAAAACATGAATGGATTTGGTTTATTCTTGAAAATTGTGAGTCACATTTACCCTTATTCAAATAATTTAAAAACCAATTAAGATTTTGCACAATGTCCAACATAAGAATATATAGGCATAATTGTTTACTTTAATAGATCTTATAAGTAGTTACCATCAATATTTATCAGTTTATTCATGTAAAAGTGGCAATTACATTCATTGCTAACATATATTATTAAAATTGGACATTTATATTTTGCTAGATTATGACACTAGTGTTAAAATCACAGGGCACAAATATGACTAAAGTCAGGCTAAGAGTTGTCAAAGAATGGCTAACTCCAATCCAACATGGGCTGATTTACCAAAAAAAGTATTCTATAATATTCATATGCACATAGATTTTTGAAAATGAAATTGTTTTCAGAATCTTCACCTAGTGTCTCAATACATTGGTGTTACAATCTAGTCATGGATATATGTGTCTTACATTATGCCAGCATATAATAGTATGTGCTGTCAACATATGAAATTTCTAGTCATATTTCATTTTATTTAGCTAACATCATGCTTGTTTGATTTCCACCACTTGCAGGGGTGAGGTTAGAGGGATTTAACATAGACTCAGTTTTAAAGTTATCTCAGAAAAGTAAACTGCAAGTGGTTTAATAACCTAGCACCCATTATCAAAATCATGTCAATAAGACAACATAGTATACCTAAACTAGTTTCACAACTAGTATATCTCATTTCAGATTCCACTGGTTTTCAGAACCAATCAATTCTATGCTTTTTTGTTCATATTCAAATTTAATTGTCACTGGAAGGAAAAGGTTCTCAAACAATATTTTCCTCTTTTACTACACGTCTCTAGTTTATTTCTTCCAAGAAGTAAAAGTTTGCCATGAGTTCTTAAGGATGTATCTATAGGATTAGCACAATCTTGGGAATTTAAGCTCTCCATAATTGTAGTGTTTGAAGGGTATATTACTGACTTATACATGTGCCTTTGTTTATAATTGCTTACATTAATTATTTTAAAAAGAAACCAAAGCAATTATATGTCAGATTCTGGAATTATGAGGGTGAACAAAATATACAAGATTCTGGCTTGCATTATACTTTATTCTTGTTGAAAAGGTATAAGTAATAAATAAATATACAAATGAGGTAATTTAGGGAGTGAAATTACTGTGACAAAATAACAGCATGCTAGCAAGATAAGAAATAAGGGGAAGTGGAGTGCAGACAGAGTGACAAAAAAGCCCTCTTGAGAAGGTGGCTTCTGAATCAGTGAGAAGTTGCCAGCTATGTAGAAATATGAAAGAAAGGGATGCAAATCTAGAACTTACAAGAGGAAATATTAGCTTCTCACGTTGAAAAAGAGTATTGCTAGAGACATTCCTTTATACAGTAAAAAATGGATGAACTCTATGATTATATCATGGCCTCATACAATTAGTTGCAGGGCACACTGGAAAAATTAATTAATTCTAAGAACTATTTTCTTACCCCTAAAATGGAAGCCAGCAGCCCCGGTTCGGGTCCCACATATGAGGGCCAGTGACACTGTCCTCAAAAAAAAAAATGCTTAATACAGGAATTAAATATATAAAATGAATTGAGCACAGAACATAATAGGCACTGAAGTTTTAGTTTTGATCTAAGTTTTCCCTTAACTATAGATTTCATGATTATAGTTCATCTGTTTCAGTCCATTATAATTATTATTATTATTACTCAAAAAAATCTGAAAACATTTATCTGTAAAGTTACATGTATCCCTATGTTTATTACAGTGGCCAAGGCATGGAAACAACCAACGTTTTGGTTCCTTTTAAGTGTGAAAATAGCCAGATGATAGCTGCAGACTCTGGTTGGGAAATAGAGCTAAGGTCAGGGATTTCCCTATGTAAAAACTCCTGACCCCACTTGATGAACCCATAATTCTCTAATTAACAGAGTTGGACTTGGTTTAATGGCCCTACTCTATTCTATAAGTATAAAACATAAAAAAGCATCAAAGTACCTAAGAAAAATAAACTGATACTACCTCTACAATTTTGTTTCAGTCCCTGTATGATGTATTTCTCTTCCTCTGCGCATTATCATTAGCTCTGTAGCAGTAATTTGTCTCATTCATCTTGGAACTCTTTCAAATGCCTAGCTGAGATGTTACATATAACTGATATTCAGGAATACTCCCACAAGATTTTTTAAGAAAGTGTCTTCATCTCTAGATCAGCTTCATAAAATATATTCCAATATTTCAGTACTATCAAAACTCTCTAAGAAAGATTGTTCTAGTGACAACCATCTGGCCTTTATAATATTAGTAAGTAGGGTTACATTTATTGAACGCTTATGAAACCTTTTGCACACAAAGGCTATGAAACAGGTGCTATCAGCACCATCACTTTATAAATAAAGAAACTCAAGCACTAAAAAACTAAAAAGGTCTCTGGGGGTCAGACATCTACCAATCGAACTGATTGAGAAGCAAACCAATCCATTTAACTCCAGTGCTGTACCCTTAATAACCTTATATTGCTACCTCTTTGATAAACTATTATTCTATTTCTTGACATTTAAAATTCAGTTTGAGGGCCTGTCAAGTGGCTCAGTTGGTTAAAAGCTTGCTCAAGAGTGTGAGCTGATCTCTGAGCAACAGCAGTTTGATGCCCAGCCTGGGCTGAGCTGCTGCTAAGCTGCCAACAGGTGGCAGGATGGCTCAGCTAAAAAAAAAAAAAAATTCAGTTTGATTATCCTCCAAGACAGAATAAAATTATCCTTTTACAATTTTATCCTTGATGAACTAGAAGAGCGATGTGTGACTTTAGGGCAGGCTGAGCTATAGCAATAGCAGGCCACAGATTCTCCCTACCCTTCCAAGGTTAGGTGATCTCATGGACCAAGGACCAGATGACCAAGTGACTCCTGAGTCAGAGCCCATTTATCACACAGGTGTGCATCATCTATCAAAACAACTGATATAATTTATAAATAAAAACAAATTCATTTTTATTAATGTTTTAGGAAATTCCCATGAAGTAAAAGAGTAAAGGTATAATTAAAGGTATAATTACTGGTCCAATCATTCCCATTGACACAATATCCTCAACTCTATTCACATATATTTTAAAACAACAATATGCAAATCAATGGAAGTTGTAGAGAAGAATGAAAGGGTCAAAAATAAGAAATAAAAAAATTGTCAATCCCCATCATAACAAGTTCATTTTTATGATGTTTCGAATAAACTCTGGATAGAAACAAGAATATTTCCCAGTAACATAATTTCACACAATAAAACACTGGAGTAACAAATAAGTCTACAAATAAGGTCTCAGTCTTTTCTTCAAAATAGGGATGAAAATGAAAGATTTGACTGTGTTAATATGTAGTACAGAGTATATAAGTTACAGACATACCTTCAGCAGAGGAAAACAACTGATGATAATTTCTCACTACTTACAATAGAACTTGAAACACTGAGAGCATCTCCCCAAAGAACTATCTAGGTAATTATGAAAGGAATAATGATTACAATTCTAGAAACATCTCAGGGGTAGAAGAAGTTACAGTGTTAACTGGAAGAATAATTTTTTAATAAAATTAAAAAATCAAAACTATTGCTATCATTGTATAATCTCTCTCATCTTCACATGGGTTCTGCCCTCTTTCATTCACACTTGGCAATTTTGCACATCAAAAATTTTTCTTGGTTGGCGTTATATAAAATTGCAGTGCTTTCTTTTCTGTTGTGCTACAGTTCAAGTTTAGGCTTTTATGGGTGTCAAGAGAGCATCAGATTTGAAGTAGACAGGCCAGGAATCAAATTTGGCTCAGCACTTTAACTATATTACTTTGGTATATAACAATTCTCAGCCTCAATACTCATTTGTAGAATGGGGAACTACTATCTTATGGTGTGATGATCTCAGATGACATAGAGATAACTCCTAGCACAATGCCTGTCTCACATGATACACTCAAAAAAAATGAAATTACTTGTGCAGTTTCACCTCTAAGCAGTTGACAAGTATGATCTCACCACCTCTATAGGGTTGTGACTAATATTATCCCTATGTTGAAGAATAAAAACGTGCATATGTAAAATAACTATGAGGTTAAGTTTTTCAACCAAGTTTAGATAGCCAGCAAGTTAAAGATCCAGGATGCCAACCTAAGTTGTTCATAAACCCCTTCCTCCAAATTAGAATATTTTTCTAGAGGTTTTAATAAACTCAACTTTCACATTTATTATTTACTTGAGTCACTGTTTCCTTGCTTAATATGTATGTAATACATATAATATAATTGTATAATATTAACTAACATTAACTGAATGGAATTATTAACGATTGTAACCTAGAGAGCAAGAATGTTTGGACTATCTAGAAGTTAACAAGTTTTTAATAAATTCTCACAAATCCTGATGACCATATTCCATTTTCTCATAAGTATAACAATTAACATATTGATAAATTGGACCTCTAGTGGCAAAACTTTTTTCAAGCCAAAGTCTTATTCATTGAACTAATGGCTAAATTTTATTGGTTAACACAATTTAATAAAATGGTGATAATTATTGTATGTGAACTTCTACTGTATCCATTCCCTTATCTGTTATAATACATGGCTAGGTCTGAGAGGAAACATCATCAGGTTTGACCAGTACTTAGCATATCAGGTATTTCCCTCTGATGGGAGTTGCTTCTCTCACTCCCTAGTAATTCAGTCTGTGATTCCAAGGAGTTTTGTTTCTATATTCAGTATTTGAGGTTTGGATAATGTGCTTCTCAGGCCAGCAAAGCAACCTGATTCTAACTCTTTCTTGATTCTTGAGTTTGAACTTGTTGTCATCAGATAGTTTCACACTGATGGAATAGCCTGTCATGACAATGGTCCCTGAAGACCACAAGTCCTCTCCTCTGACACAGATGATAACTGCATCATTGCTCTTATTGCTAAGACATTTTAAGAGATAACATCAACCAATAGAGAAGTTAAGTAAGAAAATTATAGTGCACTCTGTTCTTCATTTATTAAATATTAGCAATTTTGACAATTCTCTGACAATCCCATAGGATTAAGGCACATTATAATTTGGCTGAGACCATATTAGAATCCTATGTACTAGGATGCTGAAGGAAATGGGTGGAAGGTAAGAATGGGAGTAAGTCTCTTACTTGCATATGAGTGAACCCTACTGCCCATGTTGACATCTAAACTCAACTAAACCAAAACATCACGATTTATAAAATAACTTTAGTTAATGACTATTAAAAATGATTCATTTGTTTCTTTGTTTTTTGGGGTTTTTTTTAAGAAAAGCTCCTTCAATACACATGTACACAAAAAGAAAGCTAGGAAAAGTTTAAAAATTAGATACCAGGCACCATCAGCCTACATAAAGGAAACACAATCTTCTATGTAATCTTGATTTCTAAAACAGCCAGATGCACTTAGGAAGCATACCCATAAAGGCATTTTTCTGGTACTGTAAGAAAAGGCTTACTTTTCTTACAGTACTTACTTGTCTTACTTGTAATATTGAGCCTCTAAGAAATGTTTATGTGACAAAATATTTTTAAAAGAGATTTCACTCACCAATATGTGTGGAGACTTTATCAGGTATCTAAGGTCCTCCCATCATCTGTGAAATAAAATGTTATTAATTTTAGTTGCTGGGAATCACTGGAAGTGGATTAGGAAGTCATTACTTATGAGTAAGGTGTAAAAGTGTGGTATTTTTAAAAATTAAGTTAGAGATTACTATTCACCAATGGGGTGGAGATAAAACCCTCATCTTTTAGCCCTATAAACAGTGCCCTGGAATAAACTTCTCCCATATGCCCTTGCAGGGAGAGTTGATTAAATTTGGCCCAAGAGATCTAAGAAAACATGTTGTATAGAACATTTAGAACATCTGAAGAACATTTGCACATGTGGGATGGCTTCCAGTAGCCATTTTGCATCACAGAGTGACCTTAAGAATGTAAGCCATGTTTAAAGTAAAACAAGCTGTAGGGGGTTTAGAAACCAAACCTAGTAAAGCTGGCATACAAATTGGAGACCGCTAACCCACAGACTTCTTTTACCTGACAGAAAAACAAAACAACATGAAAATTCTGATTTGCTGAAGCCACTATTTTTTTGTAGTTGTAAGAAATCAGACTAGCTGATATAGGAATGTGAATGAATTGCATAAATGTTATCTCCTATTCTTCCCATTTTCAACTACTGCTTTCAGGAGGTTTTACCTAGTCAGCTACCCAACACAGAAAGTTAAAAATGTATTGTACAAAGCCAACTTAAAAAGAGATGTCTAAGCCAACAAATCATATCTTACTGTCTGGAAATGTTTTTTAATGACAGTTTAGCACTTTTATTTCCATAATTTTTGTTTCCCTATTGCTTTCTTCAATGCTTCTTTCACATCCTTGTTCCTGAGGCCATAGATCATGGGGTTCAGCATGGGGATTACTGTGGTGTAAAACACGGCCACTGTTTTGCCCTGCTCCACAGACTCTTCCGTGGGACGTCTCAAATGCATGCAGAAGAGGGTTCCATAGAAGATTGAGACCACTGTCAGGTGGGAGCCACATGTGGAAAAAGCTTTTTTCCTCCCTTCTGAAGAACGGCTTCGGAGGATAGCGACAAGGATGAACGTGTAGGATGTGAGAATGATCAAAAGGGACTGCACGTTGCTGTAGCCAGCGACTATGTACATCGATAGCTCTTTGCTGTAGGTGTCAGAGCATGCCAGATTGATAAGAGGAGGATCAGCACAGTAGAAATGGTTTATTTCATTAGCACCACAGAAAGAGAGATTGGAAGTCCTCAAGGTTTCCATCACGCTGAGGAGGAAGCCATAGACATAAGGGACAAGGACCAGGCGGACACAGACACTCTGGGACATCTTGCTGCTGTAGAGCAGTGGGTGACAGATAGCCATGTAGCGGTCATACGCCATGACAGCCAGCATGCAGTGCTCCGTGAGGACCACGGCAATGACGATGTAGCACTGTACTAAACACCCTGTATACGAGATGGTCTTCTTCTCCGACAGGAAATTTTCTAGCATTTTGGGAGTGACATTTGTGGAGAAACACAGATCTAGAACAGACAAACTTGAGAGAAAGAAGTACATGGGAGTGTGAAGCCGAGAATCAATTTTTATTAAAACAATCATGCCCACATTTCCTATCACAGTGACTGTGTAGACCGCAGAGAACAACACAAAGAAAGTAACTTGCAACTCTGGACGACTTGTCAAGCCCAAGAGAATAAATTCAGTCACTTCAGTGTAGTTTCCTCTGGACATTTCTTTGTCTTGTATGTGACTATCTAAGGAGAGAGATAAAAAACCTGAATATTGTCTCAGGTAAAATATTGTAAAAAGATCCCAAAGGCCTTAGTAATGTTATCTCAGTAGCATTTCTGTAATTAGATATGAATGAATACACCATGAAGAAAGTCTACAATTTTTTTAACAAATGATTTTCATTCAGGTTGTATTTGTAATTACACTATACAATTAAATTGAAATCGAAAGACAAAATGATGAATTTAAGTAGCCTTACACTTTGAGAAATTTTTTAAAAATCTAGATAACCTACATGTCAAAGAAGAAATTATAACATAAATTTAAAATGCTTAGAATCCCCATCTGCATTCTTTCATATGTACACAAGATACATAGGAGGTGAGAAAGGACTTTGAAGATAACACAAGCAAAGTGCATTCTAAAGACCAAGAAATTGAGTTGCAGAGAAACAAAGTGACTCATCTGTCAGAACTTAATTTCGTATTTCCCGGTTTGGTGATTTACTGATGTATTATATATCTCACCAAATACAAATTTATAAACAAACTTTCATATACTAACAATTGCATAAAATGAAGTTTACATCTAAATATCCTTTTTCTATGGGACAATTTCAGCATTAGCAAATATCATTACCAAAGAACTTGTCAGAGGCTGTGTAAAACTTCTCATACCCTCTGAACAGACTCAGGATATTGATGTAAGTAGCACATTTTTCAGCTGACCTAATAATATAAATGAAACTAATAGATCTGGTTAATTTGCTGCTTGAATGTATAACTACACAACAACAACATTTGTTGGGTTCTTATAGTCCATGCACCATATTAAAGGACTTTCCAGGTATTATCTTTAATTCCAACAATGACCCTTTGAAATAGATACTATGCTATTCCATTTTACAGTCAAGATACACAGATGGTTTCTTGGACCTTCTGATTTCAAAACTCATCTTCTTAGCTATTAAATATTATGAAGTCTTTCAAAAATTGTACCCATCTCATTAATACTACATTTTATAGTTCAGAAACACTTTAAGTCACTCTATGAAACCTTGTGAGCCATTCATTCATTTATGTATGCATGCTTATGACAAGTAATGATTGTGTGTCTTTCAGGTTCCAGACATAGTTGAAAGCTAGAAGTAAGATGGTGGGTAAGACAGAGGCAATAGGTTCAGCTAGGTGAGTCACCAGTTTTATTAAATTTAACACTGTGATCCTGGCTCACAACTCAGAAATGGAATAACCAGGAGAGGAATCAGATATTATAGTTCTCCATTTAGTGTTCTTCATCTTTAACATGCTACTTCCCCAGGAAAATTTGTCAATTCCTCTCACTTGAATGGATTGCTTGGGGAGGAAGAATAATTATCATCAAACAGTTAAAATTCAATTTATCTAATATTATTGCCTCCTTACTCTGCACCAGTGATTGCACTATAGGCTACTGGAGAAAACAAATATGAATAAAATAGGATCTTGAACTAGAGCTGGCTTTTTTTTTTTTTTTGAGGTACAGATAAAAGGGACAGGCCAGACATTCTAACAAAGATAAGAGATGGAAGATTGAGAAGAAAGACAGGCAGCCAAAGTATCAGTGCCCTTTTAAAAATAGGAGGAAATTTGGGCCAAGAATCTAGGATAGTGCCTAAATACTGTGTGATTCAACTGGCAAGAAGGAAGCCAAGAGGTCTTCTTCTAATTCTCGGCTCCTGAACAACTGATTTCTCCAGTTCAAGGTCTAGATTATAGAGCTGATTTATAATCTGAGCTTTTGAATTTTGCTGAGATCTCACGAGTCATAGGCACATATCATTTTTTAGTGGAAACTGTTGTCACTAACCATATTTTAATTCTAGAATTGAGCAACTGTGGCAAACTGAGACAGCTAATATAAAGATACAACCCATGGGAGATCTGTCAGACTGCTGCTAAGAATCAAGAAACACTCACAGCAAACAGTCAGATGCAGTCAGCAACTGTGATGACTACAAAACAGACATGAGACCTGACAAAACAGAAATGAGAGTCCTTCTCCTCAACTAAGTGTCATAAGGTCCTTGACCCAATTTAGTTCTTTCAGTATCATTAGACTGACTCATATTTCAAGTGTCTTGGTTAAAAAAAAAAAATCTGTAAAAAGGATTCCCTGGAATACAAGCATGGCTTGTGAAAAACCAGGTCCTAGACAGAAACAGAATATTGGAAAAGAATCCAGAATCTTATAAATAAGAACCATAGAGGACTTAGAGATCTTCTAGTCTAAACCCTTTAGCTACATACACTGAAGCTAAGTTCTCCATATGTTTAATGGTCACAAGAAAAAGTCTATTTGATCATCTCCTTCACTTATTAGCAGTCAGAAAAATTTTAAACCATTAATAAACCACATAGGCCTAAATTTTTAATTTGTCTTTATCTTATGGAAATTGGTGACAGTAAACATTAAGACATGAATCAAATGGAAAACACAAAAGGAATACTATTTGAAACTAATTTTAGTGAAACATCTGCTGGAGATCTATATTATGAAAATCTACCAGAATGGTTCAAAAACATTGATAATATAAAGAGAAAGACAGAGTTGAGTAAGCACCTATAGATTTTTCTCTCATGAATAAAATGCATTGTCTGCAAATTTCCCATAAAACTGCTTATTTCAATACATCAATATCTAAAAAGTATGCAATTTGATGAAAACAATAGATTACAAGATATTGAAAACTAATACACAAACACATTTCCTCTCCTACCTGTGAAAATACAAGTGTCTTAATAATCACACAAAAGGTCAAATTCTGGCCAGAGCTGTAGAATTTATGCCCAAGTTATTGACATCAGCATTTATCTCAGGAGATTTCCCAACTGTTTCAAGAAGAAGCAATTAAAAATGGAACCCCAATGGAGAACAACTTCACAGGGAGAAACATTAATTGGAAGCATGATAATTTTTCAAATAAATGGTTTAAAAAAAAAATCTATATTTTATACTTCACTGATGTTCAAACCAAATGTCTGCTCTGAGTACTAGGGTAATACTCTAGAGAATACTAACGACTAAATTTAAAATATTCTGGGACCTAACTTCTCATGAAACTGAATTCAGGCAATTGTCTTCATTACTTCAAAATCTCTTAACATATTTCCTACATTGTTTGCCCTTTAACAAATTCACATAAAGTATGTACCACTTAGTGCGAAGATCAATGCTGTTTAATCTTCAGATTACAAATATGAAAAGTATATCTTACTCTAAAGGAGCGTTCATATTGATGGGATACTTAAGATGTGTGAATAAATAATCTTGTATAAATGAATAATTTCAAGAAGGAAAATACATGGGATGTGACAGGTAGAAGAGACCGATAACTACCAGTAACAACTGTGCAGAGAATAATCAATGAATTATTTTAAATATATGATTGATTAAATAATATTTAATTTATTGTTTCTATCATGCTTCCCATGTTTGGAAAAGTTTCCTGAAAATGAGTCTAAAACTGAACTCAGAGCACACTTGCGTTGAAATATAATCAAAGAAAAGTTATCTTACAAATAATTTGATATTCACAACAATCCCCCATGATTTGGGTGTCACTAACCATGTTTTGCAGTTGAATAAACTGATCCTGAGAGGTAACTACCCTAAGCTTACCCAACTAAGAAGTAAATAATAAAATTAAAACTTAGACTCAGGTCTAAATAACTCTATCACCAAAACTTATCCCACCACACCATTCTGCTTCAATGTGAAACATTAAGGGTCTCCTTCTCCAAGAGTCCTTCCCCATCCATGGAAATGGACACATTTAGTACGAGTCTCACTTCTGAGGCTGCCAAGTCACTGTCTTCCATATTACCTTGTTAGACTTTCTACACAGCTCTTACCAATACCTGAAACATCCTATCTGTTTAGGTGCCTTGCTATCTAACTCTCCTTGCTCTTCAAATGCAACGAAAGATGTTTTCTGTTGGTTTCTTACTGAATCTCCAGTTTGTAACATATTGCCCAGTAATCAGCATAAGTTGAATGAATGAACGTTTTAAACCAATGGTAGCAATCGCTATCTCCAGATAATACCTGTGCAGCAGATGGAGACAGCAACCAGTGCAGACTCCAGCAAGAGCGCAGAGGGCCTCCAGGGAGAAAGCACATCAATTATAAATCATTAGGGCCGGCCGAGCGGTGCGGTGGTTAAGCGCTGGTTTGGGACGCCAGCGGCCCCGGTTCGGTCCCACATAAGAGGGCCAGTGACACTGCCCTCAAAAAAATAAATAAATAAATAAATAAATAAATAAAATAAATCATTGATTGGTTTGTCTCCATAAGACATGCTTTACAGTTCTGTGGAAGTTTAGGGGAAAGTAGGTACAAAAGGAAGAGAAAAACTATTTACTCTATGAAAATCAAATGACTGTGCAAGAAGAGAACTGCATTCATCAATTGTATTATTCGTAGTGCTAGTAATTGCTATTAGTAATACTCACAGTGTTGTTCATAGTATTATTCACATATTGCTAATGTTATATTCATAGTAATTTTAACAACTATCAAGTTAAGGAAAAATTCAAGTGACCATATTATGAAGATAGAGAGGAAGAAGTGGTGGTTCTTGGGTAGAGATGCAGGCATTGGTGGGAGAATTTCCATACTTTATCTTTAATAAAAAAGATGGCAATCAATCATGTCGATTGATTGAAAAATCAATAACTACACATATAATCAGATAATTTAAAATGAGTTAAGTGCCAAAGGAGATACCAAAAAGGTGTCACCTACAAGGATATAAGGGTGGGAGAGAAGTGAGATAGGAGTTTATACATTTTGTAATGTTATTTGATGTTTTAAACTATACATGTTCTATATTAGTAATTTTAAATAATAATTATAAGTAATTTTAACTAAACACATGCATATATGTAAACACAGAGAGAAAAGACTAGAAGAACATAAAACAAAATATCAAATGTGATTTTTTTGAGGGTTGTGGTGTTTAATTTCTGTATTATATGCATCTAAATGTTTGAATTTTGTATAGTTAATATTTTATCAGTCAGAAGGGGCTACTGCTTACCACGGAAAAAGCAATTCAACATATTGTACTAGCTGATAAAACCAAAGGGCAAGTCTCATCCATTCTACATTTCTTTTGTGAGTTGGCAGAGGGCTCTATTTCATCACAAGAAAAAAATAAAACTCAAAATACTGAAGGATTCTCTTACTAACAACTAAATGCCCAGCTAAGAAACAAGCCATCTGAATCCTAATCTAACTCATTGACAAGAAAGAGCCACACATTTTGCCCTCTACCCCAAAGGGGAGAAGCCTAACGCTATCATGTGCACAAGAGACAAAGAAATTTAAATAACTCATGAACAAAATGAATAACAAATAGAAACATGTACCCTCTTAAAATGAAAAGTTTACTTTTTGCATTTGAATTTTCAAAAAATGATTAAAGCTTTAAACTAACGCCATGTTTTCCATTGGTATACCACATTTCTCATTTCACCATCAATTCTGTCCTGTAACTTAGGAAAAAGATCTGGGGTACATATGTTTGGGAACCAAAAGAATAGTGATATCTTTTACAGAAATACTTTTTTCCTAAACAGTTCTCTGGTTAATGCTTCTTTCACATCTTTATTTCTAAGGCTATAAATCATAGGGTTCAACATGGGAATTATCGTGGTATAAAATACAGAAACCATTTTTCCCTGTTCCACAGAGTCTTTTGAGGGGGGTCTAAGATACATGAAGAAAAGAGTTGCATAAAATATGGTGACAGCTGTCAGATGAGAGCCACAGGTAGAGAAAGCTTTGCGCCTGCCTTCTGAGGAATGAATCCTCAGGATAGATGGGAAAATATAAAGGTAGGAAATCAGGATGATGAGGAGAGAAAAGGAAAGGTTAAATCCAGCCACAACAAACATTGACGTTTCTTTGTTGTAGGTGTCAGAGCAGGCAAGCTTAATCAGTGGTGGATCAGCACAGTAGAAGTGATTAATTTCATTGCGGCCACAGAAGGCTAGGTTGTAGGTCCACATGGTCTCCATCAGCCCAGTGAGTGCGCCATACACATAAGGCCCTGTGATGAGCAATGTACACACACTCTTGGACATTTTGTTGCCATAAAGCAGAGGGTTGCAGATGGCCATGTACCGATCAAAAGCCATCACGGCCAGAATGTAGATCTCCACATGGACCAAGGCAATAAAAAAGTAACACTGCACCAGACAAGCAGGATAAGAAATGGTTTTCCTCTCCGACAAGAAAATCTCCAGCATCTTTGGAGTCACATTGGAAGAGAAGCACAGATCCACAAAGGATAAGTGGCTCAGGAAGAAGTACATGGGCATGTGGAGCCTGGCGTTGACCTGGATGAGTACAATCATGGCCACATTCCCTGCCACTGTGGTCATGTAAATGGCCAGAAACAGCAGGAAGAGGAGAATCTGCAATTCCAGGCGACTGGTCAACCCCAGCAGAATGAACTCAGTCACTGAGGTGAAATTTCTTCTCATAATTTCCTTCAGTGGGAAATGAGAATTTGGATCAACACAGAACTTTCTTAAAGACATAAATAAATTCATATTTTCTTAGGACAACATTTTGGTCTTTTTCTCTGCATTTTTTTCCTTTCTTTTTCTGTTATTCTTTTGTCCCTGAAGATACTAGAAATAGTGGTTTAATTAAAACAGGATCTAATTCAATGTTAGCAGACACTGAAACTGACTCTGGTTGTCAGTCACTAATCATCTTATTTCTCTTAGTTCTCTTATTTCTCTTAGTCTATTTGTCTTTTTGGTGTCTGTTACCTCATTTCTTAACATCTCCATTTCTACTTTGTCTGTTTTCTACATTTTATTTAATTAACCCTACATCAATTCTCTTACCCCAGATTTGCCACTCAGTGGCAATAAGCAAGTGAATCCTCATGACTCATCTAAATGATTTACCAGGTAACTGAATTGGGAGTTGAGGACCTTATACCAGAAGTTCTTTTCTTTATAGCAAGTACTTCATGCAGGCCATGACAGATAAAAATCCCTGAGGTTTTTGTAAAAGGACAGTAAGTGATAAATTAAAAGATATAGCTGTCTTAATTCATTTTTAGGCAAATGTAAATCGTCAGTCTTTCCTATTTTAGACTGACTAGATGCTATTTTGGGGAAAAACTGAAGAAAAGAGAAATTTAGAAGGTTGAACAATTGCAAGTCTTTTATCATGAGTGGGAATCAATATGTACAGGAAAACTTCTAAAAACTTATCTAACATTTTTCCAGTCAAATCAATAAAATGTAGAGCAGCTCATTTTTAAGCCTCCAACCTGAATTAGACCTTAGAAATGATATGGTCCAGCATGTCATCTACAGCGAGGAAACAGATTGAAGAGCAAAGTAAGCAGCAAACCACACACGGGGATTTGGCAGGGCCTTATCTAGAAGTGGGACCTCCCTGTATCCACGCAAGTGCTGCTTCTTGGATCCAGAGTTGGTCTTTATCAGACAGCATTTAAAAAACAAAAGAAAAAAAGTAAACAAAACAGAATAACCACGAAAGTCCCTTTTCTTTGTGTATTCTCAAACTAGATTTGTTACAACCAAAAAGTTCCCAACAAGAGAAGGTGATGAAAGGGGGCAAATTTGCATAATGTGTACAATTTGATTTATCCCTTTATACCACAGGCTTACCCTCCGCTTCCACTCTTCTGCCTCTCACTATAATATGGATGTAGTGTTGAGCTATATTGGATCACATGGATGAGATGGCAGAAAAATAAGAGTGAGCAAGTTGAAACTCCTAAAATCATGGCAGCACTGAACTGACGTAAGCAACTCAGAATTGTATGAAAACAAGAATTGAACTTCTAAAGTATTATTTTGTTTTGCTCTCTCAGGAATTGAAATCATTATCCAACTAATACAAACCTCTAGGGTCAATATTCAAGATACTCTAAGGCTGACTGCTATATATTATAATACGTATCAAGTAATAATTATCTTTTTACTTATTAAATTTATTGTGGTGACATTGGTTAGTAAACTTATGTAGGTTTCACATGTACATTTCTATAATCCATCATCTATGTATTGCATTGTGTGTTCACCATCCAGAGTCAGGTCTTCTATTGCCAAATATTTGACCCCTTTTACTCTCTTCTGTAGGTCCTCACTTCTACCTTACCCTCTGGTAACCACTAAATTGTTGACTGTGTTTATGAGTTCTTGTTTTTTTTGTTTGTTTGACTTGTTCCTTGGTTACTTTAAAACTATGAGCAAGATTAATAACAGACAGACAGAAGCAGGAAATAAAACCCCTACACAGAATAGAACACCATACACTTAAACATAACATAAAGGGTAAAGAAGATTTTAAAAAAAAGAAGAAAAAGAGAAAAAGAGGACAACTTGCTACTGCAACTCAGAAATCCACTCACAGCATAAATAGGAATAATTTGTGACAACAAAAATGTAAAAGGGTGGAGAGTAAAGTAATAATTATTAGTTAGAATTTAATTAATCCCCCCAGAGCTTATGCTCAAGAAGCATGCTATGACTTAGAAATTGTGATGATAATGCTTAGATAACCTGAATGTTAGCAATTTGAGACCTTTTAAAATTGCATTGAACTTCGTATCCATCAATTCCATGCCATTTAGAAATCCAAATATTCACTCACTCACACACGCACGCACGCACACAGACACACACACACACACTGCAATTCTATGGAATGCAGGTGAAAGACTGTATTCATTGCAAAAAGAAAATAAAGATTAAAATTAAACATTGGGTATATTTATTCTTTAAATTCCCCTCCTGTACCCTAACCACAGAGGATTTTTCCATAGGCTACTTTAGAGTACTTAATCCCCAGCTCATCACACCTACCTGGTTTCTCTCATTTCTTCGCCCCCTCCTATTTCTTGCTTCTATCTCTTCTTTCCAGGAATGAACTCAAGAACTTCCTATTTTCCTTTCTATACTGTTCTGAGCAGCTCATCTTTTGCTTCAGTGTGTGTGCATATATTGTCATGTGGGTTGGGTGGTGGGATGTCTCAATATCTTTTTCTCATCTCCTACCAGAGAAGACTGAAACACCATATTGTACCCTTCTATGTGATCATGCCCTACTCTTAGACCCCGCCTTCCTTGATCATGGTCTACCAAGGTATCTTTGTGCTTTCTAACACTTTTTAAATGAGTATGTGCCAAAATGTTTCTGGTATCCTAAATACTGGTAGTCATCTCACAAAATCAACCATGGGTTTTGGAACTGGGCTGATTTGATTTGAAAAATTATAACTGTGCTACATATGAGCTCTACAATTGTAGACAATTGAACTTCAATGAACCTCAATGTTCTCACTTTTAAAATATTGTTGTAGGGGTTTTCTCTGAGAATTTTGAAAGTTATAATACATATAAATATCTCACCATGTGTGAGGCATAGTCCATCGCAGCAAGTTTTAGTTTCTACATCCCCTTTAGTTAATATTTAGAAGAAATAAAAATTCTCAAGTAGGAGCATTGGTACTTCTCAGATAATCAACCCTAATCCTCCTATGTAATCATCTGACAATTTCTAACATTCATTTATTTTTATCAAATAAGAAATTGAATTCCACATATACATGTTAACACTGTGGCTAGTTCTAACACACACAAAACTGACAACCCTACCTATAAAGAAGTAGGAAAACCGAAAAGCCTTCACAAATAATAAGTGAGGGAAAGTGTTGCTTATGTTTATAAGGTTTATTCTATTCCCTATGGTATTTTTTAAAATCGAGATTAAGCAATCAATTCTGCCAATTAAAAGTCCGTGGTAGAAAAATAAAAGTCCATGGGCGATACCTCAGGGACATACCACTATGAATCGAGGAATGGCTTAAGCATCTCTTCTCATTATCTTCATCTCTCTTGGGAGTGACCCTGCCATGCATTGCGGGCCACCATTTTTTCTACTACCCTCATTACTCAGCCGAAAGAGCTGCACTCTAAAGAAAGTCACTTATTCATTTTATTCACTACCAACGCAGCAGGAGTATATTCTACCGAGTGGTATTATCACACTCATATGAAAAAAAAGGGACTATTTTTAGGCCTGTTTTTTACTTGTTTTACATTGTTTTGTTTTGTATTTAGAAAAGTCCAAGGGCAAATGTAAGCAACTGTAGTAACCTAAAGTATGCACATGATTTTCTTTGCTTTCCTAGACCATGATGTACTTTGTACAGCTGTTGATGTACTTTGTATAGCTGTTGAATTTTATGTGGTTAATTGTTTTTAATATATTTGATTAATAAAGTAACTAACTTTACTTAAACTAGACATACTGAACAATTTTTTCATGTATAATTTTATTAGAAAATAATAAAAATATCTTAGGTTAATATTAAACATATTTTACAGGTGAAGGAATTGCACTCTAGAGATGATAATCAATTTTCCCGAATTCAAAGAGCTACAGTGATTGGACTGAGATGAGAAAACAGAATAATGATATATCTCATCTCTTTGGCCACTAACACTCATGGCTCCCATTACAGCTAGTTCATCTCCCTTCATGACATTAATTAAACGCTATCTCATTTCATAAATGCATTAAACATATGTATGCTATAATGAGTCAAAAATTCCCATGCCTCCCAGATTCATGGGAGCAATTTCTAATAAATCTATTACAATCTATTCCGCAATAGAGAGAACTAAGGAGAGTGGGTTTAGTTCCACTGAGTAATTCTGTGTATACAGGCTAGTCCATTCATTTTAGACAAGTGACCGTGTTTCAGCTTCTCCATCTTTAAAATGTATGAATATGTATTCCAGTCTGTCCTAGGTCAATTCCCATTCAAATACTCTACACTTTACCGTAATATCAATAGAATTGAGAAAATGGTATACACATCCAAGTATCTTCTCTGGGAGTCAGGAGACACAACTTGTTTAGTTTTTTTTCCTGAGGTCTCAGTGGAACTCAGCTTCTGTTTGACAATTTGGAGAATAAAGAGAGATTTATGACCATGTACTTTCAGGCCTTGATAACAGGATATTGAGCAACACAACAATAAATCTGTAAAGAAATGGGGTGCTATTAGGTTGGTGCAAACATTATTGCGGTTTCGGACTGTGAATTCTAAATCATTATAACTAAGCTCAAACATATCTTTATTAATCAAAATAGGAACCATTACAATCAACACGTTTTTGCCAATGAGAAATAAGCTTGTTTTACTGGTAGCGTAAAAATCCATGCTTGGGATTTGACCAACTCTTGGAAAGCATTTTATACATCCTGCTGGTTGTGGAAGTGTTTTCCCTGCAAAAATTGTCAAGATGCATTAAAAAGTGGTAGTCGGTTAGTGAGAGGTCAGGTGAATATGGTGGATGAAGCAAAACTTCGTAGCCAATTAATTCCACTTTTGAAGTGCTGATGGTGCGACATGGGATTGGTGTTGTGGTAGAGAAGAATTGGGCCCTTTCTGTTGACCAATGCTGGCTGCAAGCAATGCAGTTTTCAAAGTGCATCTCATCGATTTGCTGAGCATATGTCTCAGATGTAATTGTTTCTCCAGGATTCAGAAAGCTATAGTGGATCAGACTGGCAGCAGACCACCAAACAGTGACCATGACCTTTTTTTGGCGCAAGTTTGGCTTTGGGAAGTGCTTTGAAGCTTCTTCTAGGTGAGCTGGTCATCTCCGGTTGTCATATAAAATCCACTTTTTATCTCACGTTATAAGCTGATTGAGAAATGGTTCATTGTTGTTACGTAGAGTAAGAGAAGATGACACTTCAAAACAACGATTTTTTTTTTTGGCAACCTCTCGAGTAGTTGTAAGAGGATCAGCTTCAATGATTGCTCTCAGTTGGTCATTGTCAGCTTCTGATGGCCAGCCACTATGCTCCTCATCTTCAAGGCTCTCATCTCCTTTGCAAAACTTCTTGAACCACCACTGCACTGTACGTTCAGTAGCAATTCTGGGTCCAAATGCATTATTGATGTTGCAAGTTGTCTCTGTGGCTTTAAGACCCATGTTGAACTCGAATAAGAAAATCACTCAAATTTGCTTTTTGTCTAACATCATTTCCATAGTCTAAAATACATATAAAATAAACAGCAATTAATGTCATTAGCAAAAAATCATAAAGCAAAAAATACACATTAAAATGATGTATAACATGACCACATTTATTTAAGAATGTATCCCAAGATCAAAGGCAAATTCCAACAATGTAAAAACCACAATTATGTTTGCACCAACCTAATAGAAAGGTAGCAAAGAAATGGCAACAGATAAATTAATAACTAATTCAAATGTTTCTCCTCAAGCTAATTCCAGATGGCAGCAAAGAGCTACAAATTTTGGACAGGATTAAAAACAGCCTAAAATGGGCCGGCTGAGTGGTGCAGTGGTTAAGCACTGGCTTGGGAAGCCAGCAGCCCCGGTTCGGGTCCCGCATGTGAGGGCCAGTGACACTGCCCTCAAAGAAAAAAAAAGGCCTGATATGGAGACTCTCATTTGCTGGATTGATAATGGTGACCAGTCATGTAGTCATCGTCTACCTTTCATTAAAACAATATCATTGCTCTTCACAGAATTC
Source organism: Aselliscus stoliczkanus (assembly GCA_033961575.1). NCBI lineage: Eukaryota > Metazoa > Chordata > Mammalia > Chiroptera > Hipposideridae > Aselliscus > Aselliscus stoliczkanus. Next base: position 125,025,269 of record CM066736.1, read on the forward strand.
TTCTTTCTCTTTTAAAGAAATAGAACAAAAAATCATCAGATTTATATGGCACCACAAAAGAACCTGAATAGCCAAAGCAATCCTAAGAAAAAAGAACAATGCTGGAGGTATCACACTCACTGACTTCAGCTAATACTACAGGGCAACAATAATCAAAACAGTATGGTATTGGCAGAAAAACAGATACATAAATCAATGGAATAGAATCGAGAACCCAGAAATAAACCCACATAAATATGGATAGATAATTTTGAACAAAGAAGCCAAAAACACACAACAGAGAAAAGACAACCTCTTCAATAAATGCTGCTGGGAGACTTGGAAAGCCACATGCAAAAGAATGAAATTAGACTGCTAGCTGTCACCATGTACCAAAATAATTCAAAGTGGATAAAAGACATAAACATAAGACATAAAACAATAAATTACATAGAAGAAAACATAGGTACTAAACTCATGGATCTTGGGTCCAAAGAGGAGTTTATAAATTTGACTTCAAATGCAAGGGAAGTAAAAGCTAAAATAAATGAATGGAACTATATCAAACTGAAAAGCTTCTGCACAGCAAAATAAACCATCGACAAAATAAAGAGGCAACCAACCAAATGGGAGAAGACTTTTGCAAATAATGCCTCCAATAAGAAGCTAATATCCAAAATACATAAGGAACTCATACAACTCAACAACAAAAAAACAAACAATCTAATTAAAAAATGGGCAGAGGACCTGAATAGACATTTCTCCTAAGAGGACATACAGATGGCCAATAGACATATGAAAAAAATGCTCAACATCACTAGTCATCAAAGAAATACAAATGAAAACCACAATGAGATCACCCCTCACACCAGTTAGAATGGCTATCATCAACAAGACAAATAATAACAAGTATTGGAGAGGCTGTGGAGAAAAAGGAACCCTCATACAGTGTTGGTGGGAATGCAGATTGTTGCAGCCACTAGAAGAGGCAGTGTGGAGGTTCCTCACAAAATTAAGAATAGAATTACCATATGACCCAGCAATCCCTCTCTTGGGAATCTACCCAAAAAATCTGAAATCTGGGCTGGCCGAGTGGCTCACAGGTTAAGAGTTGACTTGGGAGCGCAGGCTCTGAGCAGCAGGGCCACCAGTTTGGATCCCACATGGGCAAGTGACGCGGCACCCTCTACAGCTAGGATGGTGAACAACAGTTCCACCTGGAGCTGGGCTGCCATGAGTCGCCAGCGATGACATAGGCTGCAGTGGGGCTGCAGCGGGCTGATGTGAGCTGCCATAAGCTACAGAGAGTGACCAGCAGCCAGTGTGAGCTGCTGTGAGCAGCCATCCAAGGGTCGGCGACCAATCTACCTCCGTCGGGGAGAGCACAATGATCACAATACCAACATGGGCCAGTGAAGCAATGTCCTCCATAACTAGACTGAAAAACAAGAGGAAGCAACTTGTCTGTTCCTCTTCCCCAATTCCCCAACGCTGTTCTCTCCCCCAATTCGTCAATAAAGTCTTTAAAAAAAAAATCTGAAACCATTTATCCATAAAGATACATATGGTCTGATGTTCACTGCAGCTTTATTTATGGTGGTCAAGACATGGAAACAACCAAAGTGTCCTTCAATAGATGATTGGATAAAGAAGTTGTGGTATATGTGCACAATGGAATTCTATTCTGCCATAAAAAAAGATGAAATAGTGCCATTTGTGACAACATGGATGGATCTTGAGATTATAATGCTAAGCTAAATACGTCAGACAAAAACAGTAGAAAACCATATGATTTCACTGACATGTAGCATATAAAACTGAAAACAACAAAAGAACAAGGAAAACAAATGAAAAAACAAAATTTATAGACACAGACAATAGTTTAGTGGTTCCCAGAGGATAAGGGGGGAGTGGGGGCTGGCAGATGAGGGTAAAGGGGGATCAAATATGTGGTGATGGAAAGAGAACTGACTCTGGGTAGTGAGCACAGAATGTGATATATAGATGATGTATTACACAATTATACACCTGAAATCTATGTAACTTTGCTAATAATTGTCACCCCAATCAACTTTAATTTAAAAAAAAAAAAGAATTCTTCTCTCTCAGACACATGCTGAATGAAGACTGGAAGTCATATTTCCTTCAGATCATTTCTCAGACTAAGAAATGTTAATGGTTTGTGATCTATACCATATTAAATCTAAACATGTATCAAAGCATTCTTTCCTAATACACATGTATTCATTTTCCTTAAAAAAAACCCATCAATCAGTCATGAACTTTTAAAGGTGGGGAGAAATATATAAAACATTAGCATTATTGTTCCTTATGGAAATATAATAAATATTCTCTATTTTCTCATAGATTCTTTCATCATCACATTGCTCAATGTTTTAAAAATAAATATAAAATCCAGCAGAATTAATTTGCGCAGGAGAAACACAAGGATTTAGGAGCCTGTTCCTAAAATCCCTCATCTTATCCTTAATGAGGGAATTCCCTAACTTTTACATAAAATTCAGGGTCTACTAAAATAAGTCACTGATACAAAAAGAATTTAATCAGCACTTATTTATTCTATGCCCAGTACAGTGCATTCTGAACTAAAAAAATAAACTGTCTTCACAGGCTGATGGTGTCATTCCAGCCAGCCAGTGCATTCATAAAAGCACTTTGTATATTTCCTCTGATCTGAGACTTGTGTGCATGTGGGCATCACAGAGAGCTTCATATTGCTACTCTCTGTAATAAATTTCAGTGACATTATGGGTTACTTGTATTTGTGAACAATTCTGTTGGCTTATAACTAATATATTTCCTCAGTCATTTCTTGGTCCATTCAAAGGCATTTTTCTTATATATCTAAAAACAGAGATAACTTTCTCATTTTCAAAACTGAGATTCATTCATTATTTTATGCTGTCATCATTATTGAATCTTTATTGGGTGCTAAGCTAGGCTGTAAAGTAGAAACATGGACTCCGAGATCACAAAATTTGGAATAATATAGGGACTGGTTTTATATAACTGAATACGTGTGTATCTTAAATAGTAACAGATCTAGGTGCATGCTTAAGTAGAATTCAATAAAGTACCAATGGAATGTTCAAGGTTACAAATACGTTTGTTTATATGTGTTTTATCAGAATTTGTAGATAATTTGACTTTCAATATAAAGTTATTTAAATAACAACATCAGGGCAGGAGGGATGAGGGAGAAAGTGAGGGGATTAGAAAGTACAAATTGGTAACCACAAGATTGCCTCAGGCACACGAAAGACAGTTTGGGGAATATAATCAATAGTGTTGTAAAGATTTGGTAGGGTGTCTGATGGACACATGTCTTATTAGGGAGACCACTTCATAGATAGTTTGGATGCCTGACCACTGCGCTGTACACCTAAAGCTGAAGCTGAATAATATTGAATGTCAACTATAATTTAATATATAGTCACAGTATGTGGAGTGCAGCATAGGGAATAGAGTCAATAGAATTGTAACAGCTATATACCATGTCAGCTGGGCAGTAGATTGGGAGCAGGGGATTATGACTTCATGAGGGGTCTAACTATTACATTGTTTTGTACACCTGAAACTAATAAAAATATAAATAAATAACAACATCTACTAACAAAAAGAGTAAAATTATTATATAGGATAATATATGATTAATGAATACTGAAATGTTACCCTGCAGGGAATTTGAGCAAAATTAGGTTCTAAGGTAGAAAAGAAGGTTTGAAATACAACTAAGTGAAATGTGTCAGTTGGGGAAGTTACTGATTACATACAGTTCTGTGGTTTTTCCCTTTTCATTGAAAGTAACAGTCACATATATGATCACCATTGGCTCTGCCACTTACTTGGTTCAGACACTCCTGGTCTGATGTAACATTGCACCAGGAGCTATCAGTATGTGGGAGCTGGAACATAAAGGATGAACAAGTTCTTTTCTTGTACAACCATGAGACTAACTTCAATTTACTCAGAATAAGTTGCTTCTTTCCTCTTCTGATCAACACTTCCGTTTCCTTATATTATAGCACTTAACAAATTGCGTTGATTTTTCTCTTTACAGCTTCCTAAACTCTACAACACTATATAATTTTAGAGCTCCCTGAAGGTTCCTTGGTACTCCGAGTAGTACCTGGCTTATTGTAGAGAGTCAGTAAATGTTCATCAACTCTGCTAATGGTATGTAGCTGTGAAATCACCTGAAATGCTAACACCTTTAAAATATCAACTTATCATTTGCCACCTTTAGCATTAATATATTTACAAATACCATATTTAATACTATAGTTAGATATCTAATAATGTGACAAAGGATAATTGTGGGTGAATTGAACTATGGTGCATATAGCACATATCTGTCTCATCCTGAGAAATAGATTATTAATATGCAAAGATGAGGGAAGGCATGAAAAGCCAAGACCCCAGCAGGATAGAATGTCACTAATGAACTCTATAGAAGTCACAATTCCTTCTGACACAAGCATTGTATTCTTGTAAGAGTCATTCTTTGCCTGCTTCAGGAGTTAACATCGAAAACACATAATTGTTTGGAGGTTCTCTTTTCTTGTATGGAAGGAGGAGGAAAGTGTCTTCATGAAAGTGACTCTCACAGGTGGGGAGGAATAAATGACTGTCATGCGGATGTTATCAAATGCTCTCTCTACTGGAGGTGACTGCAAGTCTCATCACCATTGTGCTCACATTCCTTTGTACCATGGGACCAAAGCCCCTGCGTCATAAATGCTACAAGATTAGGAAGAACTAAAAATTAGCTCAGAAAAGTCAATATGTGTCTTAACCATTTTGTGTTGGTTTGGAGAGATATACAAATTTTCAGAAAACTTAAGAAACTGTTAATAGTGGTAACTTTGAGAAGTGAGAATAGAAGATCAGCGTGGGGGAAAGAAAAGGAAATAGTTTACTCTTTTACTTTATATTCTTTTAAAGATCGAATGTTTTACTATATGAAAATATAATTTTCATAATGTAAAAGTAATATATAAAGTTATAAATGTAAAAGTGTATAAAGGAAGATGGAGTATGCCACATACCTACATGTATAACTCCATTCCTGTATACATACAATGCATTCATTGTTATATGTAGAACTGTAAATCTTATATACCTATGTCTTTTGTGTTTTGCCATTAGATGATAGCCTTTCATCATTTTTTAAAATTGATTTTACTGTTAAGGCAGTTAAAGTCAGGTCCAGTTCATATATATATCTTTTATTTAATTTATAAAGAAAAGTACACTGTGATTTTGCTTCGAAAGTACATTTCTTCTGAACAGTTTCCAAAAAGCTTGTTTCATGTCCTTGTTCCTCAAACTATAGATGATGGGGTTCAACATAGGGCTTACAAACGTGTAGAAAACAGCAATGATTTTGGACTGCTCTACCGAACTGTCCGTGGGAGGCCTAACATACATGCAGAACAGGGTCCCATAAAACACGGTCACGGCCACCAGATGGGATCCACAGGTAGAGAAAGCTTTGTGCCTGCCTTCGGCAGAGCGCATCCTTAGGATGGTGACGAGAATGAAGAGGTAGGAGATGAGGATTATGAGGAGGGAGTTGGAGAGGTTAAATCCTGCCACCACAAACATGGATGTCTCCTTAATGAAAGTGTCAGAGCAGGAGAGTCGGATGAGGGGTGGGTCAGCACAGTAGAAGTGATTAATGACATTGGAGCCACAGAAGGTCAAGCGGTAGGTCCACATGGTTTCCATCAGGCCACTAAGGAACCCATAGGCATAGGGACCAGCAATCAGACGAATACAGAGCCCTCTGGACATCTTGCTGCTGTAAAGCAAAGGGTTACAGATGGCCACGTACCTATCGTAAGCCATTACAGCGAGCATGTAATATTCAGTAATCACCATGGCAATGAAAAAATAACACTGGACTAAACACGCAGCATAGGAAATGGTTTTCCTTTCTGATAAAAAGTTCACCAACATCTTGGGAGTCACGTTAGTGGAATAGCATAAATCCAAGCAGGACAAACTGGCAAGAAAGAAGTACATGGGGGTGTGGAGGCGTGAATCCATCCTGATCAATACCAACATTCCGAGGTTCCCTCCGACAGTGACCAGGTAGATAACCAGAAACAGCACAAACAGGATGGGCTGAAGCGCTGGACGATCTGTTAATCCCAAGAGAACAAATTCGGTCACCAAGGTGGAATTTCCTCTGACCATTTTCTTAGGTGTCAGCATGGTTCTCTTAGATTAATTAAAATAGAGATGTGAATGAGAAGTCCATCATATGTTTCTTCTCTCTCATTCTCTCATTCTTATTCTCTCTCCTTCTTCCATTCTCATCTCACACATAGCTATTATTAGACAGAGGCTGAGGCTGTAGGTGCTGGGACTTTTAAGAAGATCATGGCCCTTATTAGCTAGGTGTATAATGTGCAGATGATTCCCAAAGAGAATGACTCCTGCAACACCAACTTGCTTTGGAATCAGGAAATTATGACCCAAAATTTGTCTGAAAATGGATTGAGCCACCAAATGCCCCTTGCAGTTCACTATAAAATCATGGGCTCCATAATTGAGCCCAGGAATGGTGTGGACAAAAAGGTGACATGTATATGAAAACATTTTTGCAGTCATTAACATGTGTGCATTTTTTAGAAATTCAACCTTTGAGAACTGTACTCCTTATCTGCTGTATTAGAGCCCAAAATTATATAGGTTTGAAGGAAATGCTCTGGGACCTGTTTTACAGCAATATCGATGAAATATAGGAGACTGTGGTATTCCCATGTGAATAGACCAACGATAAGGACCCCAAATGAAGCCCTATATGAATTACTGATGAAGGAATTTTCAGCAGTTTGTATGAATAAACACAAGAGAGACATGGAGAGGGGAAAAGAGAAGTGGCCAAAACTTAGATCATAGTTTTATTGGCTTATCTTTTTTTTTTTTCATTTAACCAAGAAAGCATTTAAGAGGTTTATAGTATATAACAAAATTTGGCAAATTGTGATGCTGATGAAACACAAATTTGACTAAGCTTTCTAGAGGGCTATGTAAATACCTCAACCTTCTTTATTACAGGCTATAATGTTCAGAAGTTATAAAACAAATATTAATTAAGAGAAATTTATTCTTAGCACAAAGGTCAGATGATACTAATTATAATGAAAGGTTTATACATTCAGATAATATTATCAGTCCAGGTAATATCAATTATAATGGAAAAATAAAATGAGAAATCATTGTGGCAGGAATCTAAAGAATATTCTTTTCATTATGGATACTTAATGCTGTCATGCATTATTTCATAAGTGATAGACTAATAGAATAAGAAATCAAAATTAAAATGCCTATGGGAGCCATTTAGATAATAAGAATGAGTGGAGTAAGAGTGAACTGGTTCCCAGACAACTGAGTCAGCAGGCCAGTTGAATTTCTATAGTAATGTGGCCCCATGTTCCAAGATCTTAAGACCAATTTTAAGAGGTATCAGAATTCATTATTTTTATGTGCAACCTATCAAATACAGTGTTGGCAAACAATTCAATTTTTAAACCTATCTTTAACTAGAACATACTGAAAGAAGCCTGTAAGACTGATCCACTGAAATGCAAATGACAATTCCATGCAATATCAGTATCACCAATTCTATTTCTAGGTTCTAAGCTGTTCCTGAACATTGAACCAAGTACCCTCCAAAGTTAGCGACTTAGACTCTGACATTTCTGAGATGTTGTATGACTTAATCATCATAGGAAGATAACGTTTATACAGAAACAGCACTGAACACTACGTGTGTGTTCAAGTCACTTTGCCAGGGAAATAAAGATAACTGGGGACGGTGTTTGTCTTAAAAGAGCTGGTGGGTGTCTTCATGGTAAAGCAGACATATGAAGAGAAAATTAAGAGTAAAGGTGATTTGTTAAGTAACAAAGATTTGAACAAAGTAACCAATTACATTCAGGAATCAGGGTAGGCATTAAAGAATGATAACCTTCAAGTGAGGCTTAAAGGTTAACTCTAGGAAGACAGTGTAGGGAGGATTTTCAGATAGTGTGAAAAATATATGCAGTAACAGACTTCCAAGAGAAATCAAACATATTCTATTGTACATCAAAGCAGGGATGAATTTACTATTGTGACAAATAAAGTGTTTAGGAAGCAGCAAGCAGCCAAAGAAACTGAAAGTCCCCATCACAGGGCAAGAAGTGTGAACATCCCAGAAAGCTACAAGGTAGCATGTCTTTCAATTTGTCTTTGATGTATTTTTTTAGAGCGTGTATGCGTATATGTGTTACACTCAAGTCACTGTGATGAATTAGAAAGAACACTCCCTGCTAATTTGAAATAGAATTTGCAGGGCTTAATTCTACAACTCTGGCCTCTGAGAGAAATAAAACAATAATTAGACAATCAAGATTTATGTAAATAGCAAAACTATCCTTTTCTCACTCAGCAAAAGGATGACTGCATCTGGAAAATAGTCACCTTAGTAATACAAATCTTCCATTGTAACAACATGAAGATATCTATCTAATCTTTAAATCTGTACAACTATGTCCTAAATAGTAGGCCAGTTTGGTCATCATATTACATTCAACAACTAATAAACACAATGAAAAATATTTTTTAAAAGATTGGAATGTAATCTTTCTATTTCCTACTCTTTCCAATAAATAGGTTCAGCTACCACACTCTACAGTTTAGGAAGAAAAGTCTATATTTTGATAATAAGGCTATATTTGATAACAAAGGCTACATTTCCTCTCATTCACACAGGCACTTCAGTTTTACAAAGCAATTATGCAATTCCATTTTGTTTTACCTTCAAGAAAATTCTGCAACTGACAGAGCAAGCACAATTAGGAATGGGGAAAATAGGGCACAAAGAAACATCAAGCTGGCAGTCACCTGAGTCTTTAGATTAGTATTTCCAAAACGGTGTTCAGTGAACAATTGGATGTCAGACAATGAAAATAAGTTTGAAAAATGCTGAGTTTGGGGGAAAAGGGTGATGGATTTCCCCATTGCAGGGAATCTTGGAAACTTGTAAATGTCCATATGTATTTGAAGCTACAGAAGGTGGGTAAGGATATGCAGCCTTTCCTAAGCTTACTTGTTCAAAGAACCCAGAGCATCTCAAATGCTTACTTTAGGCTAAGAAAACCTCATGCCACAATGAGCACCAGAGATTACTAGAATCCTGGCACCTCAAAAGCTACACAAAAGAGAAGCAAGTAAGATATGTTCTGTGCTACTTGGAAAGCCACCTTCATTCACTAGTGCCACTGATAGGGTACTAAAGCACTTTTTTAATTGGTCACTGATTCATGTCCTCAAAAAACAGTTGCTTGGAGGAAGTACTGAGCATGGAAAAGGAACTCCATGAATGGGACGGTAATAGAAACAAGCAAAAAAATCTAAGAGCTCTGAAGGAAATAGACTAGCGTGTGACAATAGTACTACATACATCAATCACAGGTGGGCTCATATCTTCTCTACCTGCAAACACATAATCTGTACAGGTGGATCCTAAATGCCAGCACCTGTTTGCTCATCATATAATTTCAAAAAAATAATAATGGTTGCTTACTATTTGGGATAAGGCATATGATAAATTAACATGTATGTGGATATAAGAGGAGACAAGTTCCAAATACTTAAATACCCTCATATAACTTGCACACATTTTAATTTTTCTGTGTTGAAATTACTACATGCTAAGCTTTTTAAAAATTATACATCCCTACTTTCTCCTCCCCTCCCTTTTAAAGTCCTTATCGTACCATCCATAACTCGGTTCCAAACCTAGTTGAGTTTCTTGCCTGATTCATATTATAAAGACCAAAAAGTAGCTGGAAAACATGAATCTCAATATCTCAACTACAAAAAAAATCTCTGAGATCTGAGGTGTGCATATGACAAGTATCGTTGGCAAATTTAAAATATTTTCGGTAAATCCCTGTGATAAATTCAAACTTGCTGCATCAGAGCCTTTTTTCTACTGAAAGTAAGTATTTGAGTGATTTTGGAGAAACTCAACTGAAGATTATTTCTGTTTCTATAAGCAAATTCATATAGGGTGTGCACTGCTGAGATGTGTCAAAGGCTCATGTTTAATGGCTGTGGGAACTGCCTTTGATGGCTTCTACTTAATTTTTAGGGCACCCAGTGTACCCTGTGGTTAGAAAGATTGCTCATTTATGTTACATTTATGCAAGCAGTAACAAAGTTTATTCTCCATGACTCATAATTTCCTAACTCGTATTCCAATACAGAATTCCAAGTAATTCATATGGAATTATTGGAGAGATTGTTGAACCAGTGTATAACAGCCATGCATAATTTGCTCTTTGAATGAGAAAAATCACACAAAAAATAATTAAATTTCTGTGAGGCAGGAAACCAGAGACATCCTTCAAACAGGAGTTTCCCTGTGGTGTCTGATTTGAAATTTCTGGGTCATTAGGAGTCAGTGAAGGTAGCAATAAGGCTTTTAAAGTCTCTTTTTCTTGTTTCAAAAAATATAACTGAATGAAACCACCACATTAGATTTTACTGACTCAATAATGTCACATTGTTTTCCTTTGGTTGGGAATGGTCACAAATAAACTAGATAATAAAAGCACACAGATTTGTTCATGCTGATGAATTTGACTCACAAAGATATCATATATATGTTTATTTTTTATGATGTAAAGATACAAGAAAAAAACATTACTTGTAGTTTAATAAAGATTGTTGAACAAAAAAAACCACAGGTGCCATGCCATTTATAGTAAATTGGTAAATATAATAAATATCTGGTGAAAATTTGGAGCTCTAAGGATTTCTTAGTCTCCCTTGGAGGAAAAAAGCAATCAATCAATAAAAGTGCAAAGCTCACCTATACAAGTGTCACTGGTACCTGAAATGCTACTTGGTGAAATGGCTTACTTGGGGGGAAAGCTTGCCCTCTTCTGGTGCCAGTTACAACACAAATGTCTCATGTAGCAGGATCACACTGAACTGCTGTCACAGTCATTAACTACTCCCCGTGCATATGTTCCTGGGTTTTGGAGTTCTATAAGATGGAGACTAGCAGGGGAGGGGGGAGAAGGGAGTCACTTTGTAAGGGGTGAAAAAAAAAAACAACTATTGCATTGTTTTGTACATCTGTAACTAATAATAATAATAATAATAAAATAAAATTTTTAAAAAAAGATGGAGACTAGTCCTGCAAGGTGGAGAGAGAGACTAGGGATCATTGAAGCCAAGGAAAGGAACACAGAAAATAGAAGAGTAAAGTTTAGTTTTAGTAACTCAGTCTAGAAACTACCTCAATGGGTCATTAAAACAAGGAGAAATTTGCAAGTATAGCTGAGCAAAATGATATTTTAAGGTAGGAAATGAAGGAAAAGGTTGATGAGTCATGCAGTTGATGGAGCCATACATTTCAGGTGAATACAATTTCCCAGGAAGGAGCACCTTCAGTGTCCACCCTGCATCGTGAATTCCAGCACTTTACCTTCTTTTGGTCTTCCATTCCAGTGTCTCACCAATATAAGGGCAGGGTACTTTACCTGATTACAATGCATGAACCTAAATTATAGCGCATATTATACATTATGGCTTTGTACTAGCCAATGATATATCAGTAAAGACTTTTTTTTTGAGTCTTCATTTAGAAAACATTTTTTTTAACCTTGATAGAGTGGCTCTCTTTCTATAGATTTCTTCAGTATCAGACTTCGACCAAATAATTTCTAAAATTTCCATCATTTATACCTCTCTGATCCATCATTTACAATAGTACTTACAAGTCATTCCACACTCATGATGAGTCATGTATCTCTTAGTTAATATTAAATTTGTCCCCAAAGTTTCTCTCTCCAATAATTTAAGGAGATTTATAAGCTCTATGAGAGTTTCATTTTTGCTAGAATGGGTAATATTATGCTTGAATTTGTCCCTCTTCTGAATTATTTGCCAAGATTTTTCTTTTGGTGGGGGGGACTGTTCTTTCATTAGATATTAGCCTAAAAGAATGTTTAAGATTGTCGATTGTCAAGTGTTTACTCAAATATGGTTATTTAATGTATGTTAAATTCTTGAATGAATGGGGAGAATGCTATTTGTAAAGTAAAATGATTAATGTAAACACATAATTCTATTTTCTAGTGATCAATCTACATAAGAAATGCTGGCTAAGACATTACACTAATATTCAAAGCTGCTTCTGTTGTCACCTGAATCCTACTTGTGAAGATCCAAAACTGAAACAAGAAGAGAAATTGCAAACATAGAAGGCAGAATTTTCTTTCCTACCTGACCAGGGAAAGGTTTTCTCAGAGACGCTACTGGTCCAAGAAATGAGTTGTGGGCAATGATTTATATAGTCAACTTGTAATTTGAAACTTTGATCCCTAAAGTATTTTTCTACACACCCTGAAAAAATAATTATAATGTTACTACAAGAGAAAACTCCAGAGAAATTGATATTTACATAGACTCATACTTATTAGAGTCTTGAGATTTGCACAATATAATTGCATCAGTTCATAATCATTTTGAGTTGATTCCTTTGGGTGATCAAGAGTCTATTCTCATAGAAAGTTTGCATTATGGTTCATCATTTATTCCAATCAGATCAGTTGAAAATTAATAAAGATATAAAATAATTCATGGATGTTGATGTTTCTGTGATGTTTTCCCAGTCTGAATTGTGTTTTGCACAGTCCCCTCTACAAAAGTACTATTGAGTATTTGCTAAAAAACTTTCATTATTGAATAAAGTAGTTAAGTTACAAAATTCCATGAGTAAAATCATTTGGACAAGATATCATAATAAGTTGTAATGGAGTTAGTTCAAGGCATTATGTCCAGGAGTTAGAAAGTAATATAGCATAAAAACCTGATAAGCATGTAATTTACTAAAATGTTATCTATGTGCCCACACATGAAAACAAAGAGAGTAAAGGTGAAAATAGTAAATCTACCTTTTCTTCCCATTTACCAAGTATCCAATTATTTACTACAAAAAAAAATTGTAATTATACATGTGAGATTACAGATGTGCTAATTAACCTTATTTTTATAATCATTTTCCAATATATACATTTATGAAGCATCACATTGTACACTGTAAGCTCAAACAATGTTATATGTCTATTATATCTCAATCGAGCTGGAAAAAATGCTAGTCAATGAAGTTTCAAGGATAGAATCATAAGGTGAGTGTTCTTTGACAAGAAAACTAAAACAAAATACATAACAATGAAATATATTTTAAAGTCCCAAATTTATAGTAATTAAGCACTCTCTGCTAAATAACCCGTAGATTAAAGAAATCACTGAGAATATAAGAAAATACTGCAAACTGAATTATAAAAAAATGAGTAACTTTCAGTTAAAGCAATGTTTAGGTGAAATATATAAACACATATGACAAAAACAATGAAACTGAAATAAATAATCCAAACTTTTGTTTTAAAAAAAAATAGAAAAGAAGATAAACAATAACCCCAGTGAATTCTAAATTTTTGAAGTCCAAGTAATGCAGAAAACATGTATTCTTTTCCTAGACCTGAGTTTATGAATCCAGGTTTGTAGGTCAGAAGGAGGAAGTAGGAAACTATGGCTCAGAGGCCACAAAGTGGATCCACAAACTGAGGTCTGGGAAACAAGGCTCATTCCATTCCTCTGTCTTCCCATACCCATACCTTCAGAAGAACCTTCTGAACTCATGACACAGGCACATTCACAAGAAACAGGAAACCACTATCATGACCCACAGTTTCTGGTTTTAGTAAGTTTGGGAAGGAGTACAGAAGAATGTGTTTCTTACAGACTCCTAACCCAAAAGACAGATGGTAATACGAACAGAATAAATTCAAGGAACCGAGCGACAGCATGCTTATCCTGTCTACTATGACACACAGTAAGAGCAGTCCAGTGCTCCAGGGAATGCCAAGAGGCAATTTTCATTTAGAGCACTGCTGTCCAACTTTATATGTTTACAAACCACCTGGGATTTGGTTCAAACACAGGTTTGATACAGTAGATGTGAGGTCCGGATGTGATGCCACATTCTAACAACCTCCAAGGTAATGCTGTGGCTGCTGGCCCAAGGACTACACATTGAGAGACAAATGCTTAGCCCAGGGGTCGGCAAACTTTTGAAATGGAAGAGCCGCCAGGGGTCAGCAAACTGCAGCTCATGAGCCACATGTGGCTCTTTGGGTATGTAAATGTGGCTCTAAAGTACAACTGAAAATGAAAATAAAACTATCATCATTTCTTAAATAGACTGTCTTTACCCCAATGTAAATTCTTGCTTCCATCGTCATAGATTAACTGTCTGTATATACATGGGTTTATTTCTGGGGTCTCTGTTCTGTTCCACTAGTCTATATGCCTGTTTTTATGTCAATACCATACTGTTTTGATTACTGTAGCCTTGTAGTATGTTTTGATGTCTAGTAGCGTGATACCCCCGACTTTGTTCTTATTTGTCAGAATTGCTGAGGCTATTTGGGGTCTTTTATGGTTCCATATAAATTTTAGGATTATATTTTCTATTTCTGTGAAAAATGCCCTTGGTAGTTTGATAGGAATTGCATTGAATCTATATGTTGCTTTAGGCAGTATGGACATTTTAACTATATTAATTCTTCCTATCCATAAGCATGGTAAGTGTTTCCTTTTATTTCTTTCTTCAGTGTCTTATAATTTTCTGAATACAGATCTTTTACTTCTTTGGTTAAATTTATTCCAAGGTATTTTATAGTTCTTTAAACAATTGTAAATGGGACAGTTTTCTTAATTTCTCCTTCTGTTAGTTTATTATTGGTATATAGAAATGCAACCTATTTCTGAACATTGATTTTATATCCTGTTACTTTACTGAATTCATCTATCAGTTCCAATAGTTTTTTGATGGAGTCTTTGAGGTTCTCTCTATACAGTATCATGTCATCTGCATACAATGACAATTTTACTTCTTCCTTGCCAATTTGGATGCCTTTTATTTCTTTTTGTTGTCTGATTGCTGTGGCTAGAACTTTCAGAACTATGTTGAATAAAAGAGGAGAAAGTGGACAGCAGCGCTATTTACAATAGCCAAGACTTGGAAACAATCGAAATGCCCATCGGTAGACGACTGGATTAAGAAACCATGGTACATTTACACAATGGAGTATTACGCAGCTATAAAGAAGAAAGAAATCGTACCATTTGCAACAATATGGATGGACCTAGAGAACATTATGTTAAGTGAAATAAGTCAGTCAGAGAAAGACAAATACCATATGATCTCACTTATATGTGGCATCTAAAGAACTGAATAAATGAGCCATGTAAACAGAAATAGTCTTAGAGACACAAAGAAAAAACTGATGAGGGCTAGATGGGATGGGATGCGCATTATGGAGAAAGGGAAGGGACTAGGCAACACAAACTGATAACTACAATACTACTGCAGAGACAGAAGAGACAGTTTAGGGAATATAATCAATAAGGTTGTAAATATTTTTTTTTAGGGGAAGAGAAGGACTCATGTCTTTTTAGGGAGACCACTTCATGGATGGTGTAGTGGCCTGACCACTGCACTGTACATCTGAAGCTGCCATTGAATAATATTATATGTCAACTATAATTTAACACATATATATATAGTCATGGGATGTGGAATATAGTGTGGAGATGGAGTCAATGGAATTGTAATAGATATGTATGATATCAAGGATGGGAGGCAGGGAGGGTGTGAAAAAGATAACTATTGCATTGTTTTGTACATCTGTAACTAATAATAATAATAAAGTTTTTTAAAAAACTCATCGTTTCATTTATAAAATTTTTAAAGGATATTATTCACATAATAGTGATTATGTAAAAAATATATTTATGGCTCTCAAATATTTTTTAAATTGTTGTGAGGAACAGGATTAGCTCTTCCAGGGGTCAGCAAACTTTTGAGACAGAACGTACCCAAAGAGCTGCATGTGGCTTGTGAGCCGCAGTTTGCTGACCCCTGGCTAGACCAATAAGCACTGTTCATTTTTCCCCACACCTGAGCTTTGTGGCTGAGCTACCTGTGACATATCCATAAAGAATACCAAAACACATCACAAATGCAGACATCTGAGCCTAAGGTGTAGCCTTACGGTTTATTGGAAAATAGAGGCATAGACATCTTAGTGACATTTCGTCGGAGGACAGTGTTCAATGCTCGCTTTACATCTTTGTTCCGCAGACTGTAGATCAATGGATTGAGCACCGGATTTACAAAGGTGTAGAAGACAGCTATTATTTTGGATTCCTCAACAGTCTTATCTGTTGGAGGTCTTACATACATGCAGAAGAGGGTCCCATAAAATAAGGTAACAGCCAACATGTGAGAACCACAGGTGGAGAATGCCTTGTGCCTTCCCTCTGCTGACTTGATCCGGAGGATGGCAGCAATAATGAAGGCATAGGACACCAGGATAACGGTGAGAGAGCTGGAGAGGTTGAAGCCAGCTGATATTAGCATGGCATGCTCTTTCAAGTAAGTGTCAGAGCACGAAAGCTTAATGAGGGGTGGGTCAGCACAGTAGAAGTGGTTGATGACATTGGATCTACAGAAAGTCAAGCGGAAGGTCAGAATGGCTTGGAACAGCCCATCTGAGAAGCCATAGACATAAGGAAATGCGGCCAAGCAGATGCAGACCCGCCTGGACATTTTCACACTGTAGCGCAGAGGGTTGCATATGGCCACGTAGCGGTCATAGGCCATGGCTGCCAGCATGTAAAACTCAGTGAGGAGAAGTGCGATGAATATGTAACACTGTGTGAAGCAGCCAGCAAAGGTGATGGTCTTTGTCTCGGATAGGAAATTAGTCAGCATCTGCGGGGTTGCGTTCGAGGTATAGCAGAGGTCCACGAAGGCTAAATTAGCGAGGAGGAAGTACATGGGCTTGTGAAGGCGAGAGTCCAGTCTGATCAACACCATCATGCCCAGGTTACCCAACAGGGTGACAAGGTACACAACCAGAAAGAGAAGAAAGAGGAGGGGCTGGAGCTCGGGGCGATCTGTGAGCCCCAGGAGAATGAACTCTGTTATTGCACTGTCATTCATCATGGGCATTTTCTGAGAGTCTGGGCCTGCTCTTGAAACAGATGGAAATAGGGCAGACATGAAGGCGAAACCTCTGCTACTGGTTATTGAAATGATTTTTCCTCTGAAATCCATATGTCGTTCAAAAGCAAACTATTATAAACTAACTTTGTATTTCTACTAAGCCATTATCTCAGTTGCCTTTATATTGAATTATTATTATATTTTTACCTCTAACCTACACTTATACCTATAGCTATGCCTATAGATAACTGTACTTATACCCACCCATACTTATATATACTCATATACAACTTATATCCGTATATACACAGATCCATATATATCCCATATATCCCAGTTCTATTTTTTGCCTCTTAAACTCTTACTCATCCTATGAGGCCCAGTTTAAAGGGCTATCCTTCATGAAGAATTTATCAATTCACTCCTGTCATACTTGAGCTTGAATTCATCCCTTCCTGCCTTTATGCTTGCAGGACACCCTATATACTTCTAACGTATTCTCTAACACATCACATCACCATGCTGCATCTACTTTCCACTCATATGTTAGTTTATCAGGGACAGGGACAAAGTCCAGTCCATTATTGTACTATGACTTCCAAGCACATGGTTATATACTGGGTTTTATAAAAGGAAGAAAATAGTATACAACATCAGCCCCAGGTGTATAGTGATGGGGTCAAGGGAATTGTAATAGATATGAATGATAGGGGGCAGGAGGAGTGGGGTAGCGAATTGGGGGAGAGGGCTTGTCACTTTGAGGGGTAAAAAGTATAACTGTTGCACTGTGTTGTACACCTGAACCGAACTTTTTTTAATGTTTATCTCACAATAAAATAATCAAAAAAAAAGAAAGAAAGGAAATAAGGCATAAAAGTAAAAAAAAAAAAAAAAGAAAGAAAGAAAGAAAGAAAGAAAAGAAAAAAAGTGTAAGCATGAAAAAATGAATTACATGCAGTGTTTTACTCATCTCTGTGTCCTCACGGAGCTTTTCATGATGTCATAGACTTAGGAGACATAAGTGCTTTTTGAACTTCAGTGACCAAAGCAATTGTTTGAGAACTTTTTTTTTTTTTTTTGGAGAACCTTTTTATTTTTTTTATTATTATATTTTTTTTGTAGCTGAGCCATCCTGCCACCTGTTGGCAGCTCAGCTTGGGCTGGGCATTGAACTACTGTTGCTCAGAGCTCAGCTCGCACTCTTGAGCGAGTTCTTAACCAACTGAGCCACTCTGCCGGCCCTGGAGAACCTTTTTTATCAAGCAAATCACAGAAAGTTTTTGTTCAGAAAGCCTAATATGAGATACTGTTATCTTTATATTTAACAATTATCCAGAAAATTCTAATGCAGATGTTCCCAGAATCACACTTTAAAAAGGCACTGTCACAGTGGTACCCTAAACATATGCCAAATCAATAAACAAGGATCATCAAATCAAGTGAATATTTTGAGGGTAATCTACAGCAGTGATATAATGTGTTGATAAATGTTTTGCATAGTTAGTATTTAACTTATTAATCTCAACTTGTATCTATCTAGACATACTAAAAGCCCTATGACAATTTTGCTTTCCCTCACATCACAACTAGTGCTGAATCCCCTCTTCCTTTCTCTCAAGATGCTTTTATTTTTTGTCTTTTTTCTCATACTTATTTGTTTAAATCTGCCCCATTCTTGTCTCATTTCAAAATGAATCACTGAAACATACTTTAGTGACATAAATGTTAGAAAGACAGTGACAAAATCTTCTTCCATCTCTATGTCCTTTACCCAGAATAGTAAATACTATGTGTTTGCTGAATACACTAATATTAGTTATTGATAACATATAATGATCCTTAACCATGAGTCACTTCATTCCCCATTTGTAAATGGGAAGAATAATATTCACCCTTTCTCTCTCTAGTCATTGCAGATTTCATGCTAGATATACACACAAGAAATATTTATTGATACTCAACATATTATATGATTAGACATTATAAATGAGAAATGAAGAAAACCATCGCAAACCCCTGCCCTTCTGGCATTCACGTTCTAGTGGACAGAGACAGATAGCACTGCAAATGCACTTAATGACTGACTGTGAATCTGAAATGATTTTGATCACAAGCTCAATGATTTGTGAGGGACCCAGAATTATCCAATTGAAGCAGATCAGAAGTACCGGTAAGTGGAGAGAAGCAAAAAAAGACTATGAATAGTATGTGTTTACAGAGAAAGAAAATCACAGCTGCTCTGACTCCCTGTGTCAGTCCAGGGGGGAAGGTTAACACCTTCTGAAAGAGGCACTTGTGGGTTCCTAGTTTATAACCGGGGAGAGCCTCTACCTGATGGAGACCAGCAAAGGAGCAGCTCAAAGACAGGAGAAAGCTCTGAATTGTAAAACCTGGATCTAGGATTAACACTCAATATACAGGGTCCAGTACAAAGTAAACTACAAGTGATCCTTGTTCAAAAATTATTAAGAATTTCAGCATGGTGACAGCAGGGCATTAAACCTAGCTTGAAGGACTTCTGAAAACTAGGCTATGTCAACTGCACAAGCTGCCTCCCCATAAGGCCAAGCTAAAAGAGCTGACAATGGTGATATGGAAGGAAAAGGAGAGCAACCTTAACTCCTGCATAAAGGAGAGGAAGGAGAGAAGAAGAAAATGAACAGAAGGATCCCTAACATGGATCAGTACGGGTGAGAATGCACTAAAGCATAACCCAGCTCAGTCGGCTAGCTGTCTAGATATATTTTGTGAATCATTCAATTACAAGTAAATGAGAAAAGACTCTTTTTTTTTTCCAGAATAAAAGAAAGTAGAATTAAGGGAAAACTTCCAGCAAGAATTCGTTATAAAAATGGTCCTTAAGCTTCTTGTTTTTAAAATACAATTCCCTTGAAAGATCTAATGCAACTATTGAAACCATGGATCCTCAACCAGATAAATACACCCATTAAAAATCTAACAACAACAACAAAAAAACACAAAAAAACAATATATAAAGGGGCTTACATATTGCCTGGTTCTAACTATAAGAATTCTTGGATTAGGATAAACTTTATCCCACATCTGAAAATGTTCTTATGTTTGTGTGTGGTGCAGAATGTTAGCCTTTCTTGATTCTTTGCACCAGTGACAGGTCTGCAAAATACTATCCAGGAAGATCAACAGGAGTTGTAATAAGCCTATTGTCAAGGAAATTAGTTAAGGTTCAAACTCTGCTACTGAAAACAGAAAGGATTGCATGTATATATTTGAGGAAATAGGGTACAAAATTTGTAGGCCTCAGTCTGAGATTTTAATACAATTTTTTCTTGACTAAAAATAAAGAGAATAAAAACACAAAGACTTACTTCTGGTTCTGATAAGCACCTATTTTTTCAGCCTCTGACTAGTTTACTGTGGCCCCTCTAAGCTGTAAAAAGTGGCCATATTTATAAAAGGTTGTGGGAGGTAGGGACTGCTCAGAAGGCAAATCTCAAAAGGATTTAAAAGTAGCAGCAATGAATGTTGCATTGGGAATCGCCCTTCTTAAGTTTAATTGGAACACTGGGGTCAGAAAGCTAATCATATGCCTCAATGATACTTTCCATAATTTCAAATTTACTATTTGCCCTAAGAGCCTTGTGGAAAGCCCACAAAAGGGTGTCGTCTTGAAATTTTATGATGGTCTGGTTGTTATGTTTTCTATTTCTTTTATACTAAAACTCTCCTCTCCTAAGGTTCAGAGCTCTGAGCAACATCGTCTCTGATGACCATCAATGTCTTGTCTTGGACAGGGTCTGCCATGAACAAGACTCAGCAACACAGGCCATCGGCAGATATCTTGGTGACCGTTTCTTATGTGTGGACAGCTGTCCCAGAGCTAATTTGATTGACTTTTCACTATAAGTCTTCTAAGAAGTAGGGGCTTCATTCTAAATTTTCAGCTACAAAAACAGAGGCTCCACTAAAAGAATAGTGATGGATAACTCACCTAGCGCCGCATACCTAGTAAGTGGCAGGGTAGGGTTTGGATTCCGGTCTTCCTTCACATACTGAGTTGAGGACATTTTCAGTTGTGGATAGCTGCCATTCCTCAACCTGTAGTCATAATTTGTCCTTCCTTCCCTCACCATTTTAAAAATATTTCCTTAGCCTCCTTCCAATCAGTGCTTTCCTTTTTCTCATAAGATTTAAGTGGGTGCTGATAATAGGATAGACTCCAATTAAAGGGAAGAATTGTTTAGACAAGACATGCAAAGGACAACCTTAAAGAGAAGAATAAGAAATGTGAACTGCATTAAAACGAAACACCTCTGTATCAGCAAATATATCATGCACAAAAATAAAATACAAGCTACAAACAGACTGAAGATATTTGCATTGTATATATAATTAAAAGATTAGTATCTAGTACAGAATACAGACGGAACTATTACAAATGTAGAAAATAAAGATCAAATAACCCAACTGAAAAGTGAACAAAGAATGTGAACAAACAACTGAAAAAGAAAAAAAAGAGAGAGAGGTGTCTTCAATTATCATCAAAATACCTCACCTCACTTGTAATGATGATCCAATGACTTATACAAGAAATGAGAATTCACTTTGCACAATCAGACTGGAAAAACATTTTAAAAGTCTGACAATATATTGCATTGACAAGAATGTGGAGTAAAGGGCACTCTCATACATTATTATCTATAATAGTATGAGCCATTTGGCTACATCTAGTAAATTTAAAGATGCTCATACCTTATGACCCAGAAATTACCATCATAGGTACATTGGTACATATATGAAAGGACTCTTTGAACTAGTACACATTCAGAATTCCATAAGGAAATTTATTGCTGGATTTTTATATCAAAAATTGGAAAAATATAATTGTCCCTCAATAGTATACTATATAAATATATTGTGACATATTTATATATCAACATAGAATAAAGCAGTAAAAATTACTGCTAAAAAAATCAGCATAAATAAGTCTGACAACATTTAGTGAGAAATAAAATAAATTGCAGGACACAGATTGATTTCATTTATATCAAATTTTAAATCTAGTAAAGTAATTTATAATTCTGTGGATACATAAACACCTAGTAAATGTTAAAACTCTACATAGGGAAAAGAAACACTAAATTACATTAAAGTTCAATGCAAGAAATGCAGAGGAAAATCAGGGTGGGAGGGCTCAATTTTAGAATATCTGAGTATCCAAAGTATCAGAAACAAAGGTGGCATTATGTGAGGACTTAATAATGATCAGTTAGCCTTATACCAGTGGTGTTCCTATTGTTTCTTATTTTTGGTTGTATGTTGGAAACAGTACATAATAAAAATATAACAAGAGAATCCACAAAACCACTTTTATGATGGGAATGCACATTGGTAAGCAACACAAAACAATCTTCTAAAAGAAATTTGACATTCCATGAAAAACCTTATGAATGAGGATTCTGTTGGATTAGTACTATCACTCTAAAGATATTTCTTAGAGTAAAAATCTGAAATACGCATAGATCTTCATTGCTCTATGACTTGGAAAAAGGAAATAAGAAAAATTCTCCCACCATGGTTTAGAAGTTTTGGGAATATAGTTTGGAAATTACTAAGCACTATAAAAAAAATCTAACAAATTCTCATTGCCTTACTATCTTTTATAGCTTTGTCCCTGGATGAGTATTATGGATTGAACCATCTATTCTTTTCTCTTTTTTTAATTAAAGTTTATTGGGGTGACAATAGTTAGTAAAGTTACATAGGTTTCGAGGGTACAATTTTGTAATACATCATCTTTATATCACATTGTGTGTTCACAACCAGAATCAGTTATCTTTCCATCATCATATATTTCAACCCCTTTACCCACATCTACCAGCCACCTCCCCGCTTACACTCTGGTAACCACTAAACTGTTGTCTGTGTCTATGAGTTTTTGTTTATTTATTTGTCTTGTTCCTTTGTTGCTTTCGGTTTTATATCATACATATCAGTGAAATGATATGGGTCTCAATTTTTTCTGTCTGGCTTATTTCACTTAGCATAATAATTTCAAGATCCATCCATGTTGTCGCAAATGGGCGATATAATCTTTATTGATTTTAAAGAGTAATGACAATGTCTTCTTTTCTTGTGTTTGAATATCTGTCCAGCATTTTTTTTTTTAATTCACTGACATGGTAAATGTTAGCAAATGGCTTGACACATTCTTCCAAGTCTAATTTGTGAGTTTTGTTTTGTTTTGTTTTGAGGGCAGTGTCACTGACCCTCATATGTGGGACCCGAACCGGAGCCGCTGGTGTCCCAAGCCAGCGCTTACCACCGCGCCACTCGGCCGGCCCTAATATGAGTTTTAAAACAAACAAACAAAAAAATACTCACTGACAGAAAATAATCTATTAATTGAAAATGTTCATAATTGGCCACATAATTGAATATATTATATAGGTGTGATCGAAATGTCTACTTATTTACCAAACAATTTCTTTTGAATAACTTTCCTTATTGCTTCTTTAACATCTTTGTTTCGCAGACTATAGATCAAAGGATTTAACATAGGACTCACAAAGATATAAAATACAGCTATAATTTTCCCCTGTTCTACAGATGCCTCCGAAGGGGGCCTCAGATACATACAGAACAGTGTCCCATAAAAGATAGTGACAGCTGTGAGATGCGACCCACAGGTGGAGAAGGCCTTGCGCCTCCCATCAGCAGAGTGAATACGCAAAATGGCCGCGAAAATAAAAATGTAGGAGATGAGAATCATGATGAGAGAGCAGGTGAGGTTGGAACCAGCCACCACAAACATGGCAGTTTCTTTGACATAAGTATCTGAGCAAGCAAGGACTAAGAGAGGTGGGTCCGCACAGTAAAAGTGGTTGATTTCATTGGGTCCACAGAAGGAGAGACGAAGCATCAGGATGGTCTGTGCCAGGCCATTTGCAAAGCCATAAACATAAGAAATAGCAACGAGAGAGAAGCAGACACTTCTGGACATTTTGATACCATACAACAAGGGTTTGCAGATGGCCATGTAGCGGTCAAAAGCCATCGCTGTGAGCAAATAATACTCTGTGATCGCCAGGGCAATAAAAAAGTGGAATTGTACAAAGCAACCAGTGATGGAAATGTTTTTTCTCTTGGATAAGAAATTAACCAGCATCTGAGGAGTGATATTGGTGGTGTAACAGAGATCTACAAAGGACAGGTGGCTAATGAAGAAGTACATTGGAGTGTGAAGTCTCGAGTCACTTCTGATTAACAAGATCATGCCCCCATTGCCCACCACTGTGATCAGGTAGATGACAAGGAACACCACAAAAAGGACAGGCTGCAACTCCGCTCGGTCTGTCAGTCCCAGGAGAATAAACTCTGTCACTGCCGTGTGGTTTGTCTTTAACATTGTGTCTGCTTGGTTTCAAATGAGGGCTAAATAAGGGAAAAAGAAATTCATGTCTTTTGTCATCCATCCATAGCTCCTGTCATGTCATCTGATACTTTCTCCTGTTCTCTCAATCATATAAATACATGTGGCATAAAGAAGTACCTAGTAATCATGCAACTGATGCTTTAAATATCTAAATTAACATAGAACTCCTCTACATAAAGGTAGTCATATTTTTAACGTTTTCCTGTAAGTCTTTTCATATTTAAAAAACCGTTACCTTTGCTGCAAGTCTTTATTATATTTGATCATTTACAATTTTCTTAAACATTGCTTTTCTTTGAAATTATAATCCCATTTTTGTTAATATACCTTTTGGTGTGGTGTCTAATGCATCATCAATGGAGCTCATCTCTTTTTTTCCTCAGCTGAATGGACTTAGGGAAGTGGAACTGATGTAGGGCACACGTCCTTACAGAGCTAGGATCTGCCTACCTGCTCCTCTAAACTCATTTTCAAGCTGTTCCCTCCCCCTGCAATGCACGTGGTTTTCTCCCATTCTCATCTACCTCTGGTGACCCTCTTATCACCAAACCTTACTAACTGTTAAGTCTCAGATTAGGACTCCCTTTGCTTTGAGTGTTATTGCCAATTAGGGGGGCAAAACTTGATTCATGGGTCACAAAAGCAAATCAGTGTTTTTGCAAAAAAAACAGATATATGTACACATATACAATACCTAAATAATGTGTGTGTGTGTGTGTGTGTGTGTGTGTGTGTGTGTGTGTGTAGGGGTACACATGCACATACAGGGGTGCCAAATAAATGGATACACATGACTTGTATTCATCTTTTGTTACCGGTATATATTGAGTATTACAATTTTAATACAGGTTTTTCTTTCTTAAAATGTGTATACATTTCTTTGGCACCCTCTGTTTATCCATGGTATTAAATATTCATGGGGGAAATGATTAGGAAAAAAAATAATGTGTTAAAAGGCTTCCTGCTTGGGGGAGACAATCATTAAAGGAAAGGCTGGCAAACCATCATAATGATTTGTAATTCTACCTCACTTTAACTCTTTCAAAAAGTAAATTAAAAAACAAAAAACAAAAATAAACCTCTACACCATGAATTCAATTTAAGTTATTAAAGGCATCTAAAGGGTCACACTGAAATAATCATCATATTACCATTCAACTGAAAGAGTACATAAGATATCAGGAAATGCCATCTCCCAAAATTTATGCAACATAAAACTGACCATGAAGACCATCATGGAAAAATCTACATGCTCTTTCAATAAAAAATACCCAGCTATGTCAATGCTGTACTGATTCTTCCTAACAGCAACAATGCCAAGGATGGATGGACCCAGGTCACTTGTAAGGCCCTTGGTCAATGCACCACTCCAGCCTTCTGTCCATTGCATTATCCCATTCTGCCCTTGAGGACTTTGGACTCAACAACAAGGGTGATCAAATGCAAGACAAGTCACCTAAATCAGCAAAATCATAGTAATTCTGTGGTTATTTAGGCTCATATTTAAGATTATAGTAATTGTCATAATCAACAAATACTCTCTTGGTGATGGGACTATATATTTAATAAATCTCTATTATTAAAACACTGATCAAAAGCCAAAATAATTAATATCTCCATTCCTTTTTTTACCATCAGGAAATGAGGAAATGCAAGCAATGAGCATTCCAGATAATTTAACTGAGTACTTCATAACCTTCCTTTAAAGAAACACAACACAATTTCTTACATCATTTAAGCAAGAGACACTCAGAAGTATTTGCAAGTGGACAAACTGGCTCTGGGGACCCCGAGGTTTACACTGTTGACATTCATTCTCACTCAAAAACTTTCTCATGTAGATGCTTGCTGCCACTACCAGTCACTCAAAGAGTCATTCACTGTAACAAGGATGATATGTTTCCGGCATGTGGTCATGGTTCATTTGAAGAGGAAAAATAAATCTAGGGATGGCATCTTCATGAAATGCTTTTTTATATATAATTTTAAATAATCAACATAGATTAAAAATCTAAAAGTGGCCAATTCTCCATGAAGTGGGTATAGAACATTATATGATATGATGCTTATAAAAAGTAGCATTGTTAATTCAGAAAGAACCAAAAAAACCTGTTTAGTATCATCCCCCTTATTTTTCTTCATGAAGCAACAGAGAGTAAGCATGATTAGTTATTGAGAGTCAGCACAGTGTTTAATGGTTACGGGGAGCCTGCTGTCAGTCTTCCTGGCTACAGCTCCCATATCCTTTAATTCTTATCTGTGGGTTTTGGACAAGTCATTCATCATTCTGTGAACTCTTAAATCAGGATATGGCATCTTCCAGTTGGGAAACTGGCCCAGATTGAGGACAGCATGTTTGACATCATTCTGTGCCTAAGTTTCCTCATGCATAAAATTAGGTAAAACTTTAAAAATATGTCTGACATGTAATGAGCACTTAAGTTGTAGCTACAATTATGTTTTGGTGAAAAATCCATGTCTAGCCTAAAACAAGACTCAGCATCCAAGTGTGAGCTCCTTAAGGACATGAGTTTATCTAATCTATAGGTGTTATAGCCTCAGGCACCTAAAACAGTGCTTTCTACATAGAGGCGATCAACAATATTGAGGGAATGAATGTATTCTTCAGTCTTCTTTCCTTATAAATACTACTGTATTGTACATTTAAAATACATGTACTCTGAGAATAGTAGAATACGCAGAATTGATTCATGACATTCATTAATTCACACAATGTGCTTCAGCCCATAATTTTTATTTTACTGAATAAAACACCTATTTCTAGATTCCAAAATACATTTTATAATAGCTAAACCTACCTGTGAAAGAACAGTGATTTCCCAATGATAGCATGGATATAAAGAACCTAGAGTTTATAAGGGGATTATCATATAGGAACCAAATCCCTATGGTTCAATTATTTCTAGCAGAAAGTTATTCAAACTATAAACAACCACTACTGTGTTAGTCTTTTGAAAATCCTAAGCCCATTGAGGACACAACTTTTGTGCATGCCCCCATATCATCAAGGAATCAAATCTCCCAAGAATGATGAAGACATGGGATTCATTATTTATTTTAACATATGCCTGAATGTCTTAATATTTTGTGACTTGGGGAAAATAAATATCAAGAAAGTTTTGGAGTCTGCAAAACCATTAGAAGGTCAATTAACTTTGTTGAATTTGGACGAATTATTTACTGATTCTGAGCCTTGTCCATTATCTTTTTAATAGGAACAACGCAGGTCTAGCCTAAAACAAGATTCAGCATCAAAGTGTGAGCTCCTTCAGAACAGGAATTATCTAATGCATAGGTATAGTCTCAGTGAGACACAAGAACATTGTGGATATAGATATTATAGAGGTGCTGGTGATTCCCTCTTTGTCACTCTACCCCACCCAGTCTATTGTCTTTTCTTCTCTACTTTGCTTTGTGCACCTAGAATTTAATCTTTACAGAGTGCATCACTAGAACTCCATTGGTAACTAGTATTCAGCTGAATTTGGACAATGGGAGAAACTAACAGAATGTCTGAGGTGGGATGAAGAGAATAGTAGCTCAGTTTCTTTCTTATTCTCTCCAGCTTCACAATAAAGGTGCTAGAGTGGCTATACCCTTCAAAGGAAAACTCATGCTGGGGAATATGGTGCCAGGGACTTTCTTCCTGGGTCTCGGTCTCACTAGTCTCTGATGACAGTGGCCATTGCCCGGCCAATAATGGACTAGGGGTAGAAAAGTCACATAAGCAGTATCACATAAATAAATAATAATTTCAGAAATAAAGATGATATGAGAAAAAAATAGATCATAGCTCATGAGTAAAGAGCTATTTAGAATGGAGTTAACTTTTAAAAGTGGCCAGGCAATGCCTTTCAAAGGAGGTGTTCCTAGAAGAGAGGTCTAAATGAAGTGATGACATGAGTAAGTCACTTAAAGGTCTGGGGAAAGAACAATCTAAGCAGAAGGAACACTATGCACAAAGGCCCTGAGATAAGAATGTGCTCAGACTATGACAAGGGAAGCAAGTATTTACACTGGAGTAAAGATAGTCTATTCAATAAATGGTGCTGGGAAAATTGGACTGACACATGCAAAAAAATGAAACAGGACCACCTCCTTACGCCTTATACAAGAACAAATTCAAAATGGATTAAAGACTTAAATGTAAGACCTGAAACCATAAAAATCCTAAAAGATAATATAGGGAGTACATTTGCAGACATTACCCGGAGCAATATTTTTACTGATGCATCCCTACGGGCAAGGGAAGTAAAAGAAAAAATGAACATATGGGATTATATCAGACTTAAAAGTTTTTTCACAACAAAGGAAACCATTAATAAAACAAAAAGGAAGCCTACTGAATGGGAGAATATATTTGCCAATGATATATCTGATAAGGGGTTAATATCCAAAATTTATAAAACACTCATGAAACTCAACACCAAAAAACAAACAACCCAATTAAAAAATGGGCAGAAGATATGAAGAGACATTTCTCTAAAGAGGCCATACAGATGGCCAACAGGCATATGAAAAAAAGTTCAACCTCACTGGTCATTAGGGAAATGCAAATAAAAACCACCATGAGATACCACCTCACTCCAGTCAGAATGGCTTTCATCAATAAATCAGCAAACAACAAATGCTGGTGGGGCTTTGGGGAAAAGGGGACCCTGCTGCATTGTTGGTGGGATTGCAGATTGGTGCAGCCACTATGGAAGTCAGTATGGAGGTATCTCAGAGAAATGGAAATAGAGCTACCTTTTGACCCAGCAATTCCACTCCTAGGTATTTATCCTGAAAAAACCAAGACAGTTATTCAAAAAAAGTTATGCACCCCTATGTTCATAGCAGCACTATTTACAATAGCTAAGACTTGGAAACAACCAAAATGTCCATCGGTAGATCACTGGATTAAGAAACTGTGGTATATTTATACAATGGAGTATTACTCCGCTATAAAGAAGAATGAAATCGTGCCATTTGCAATGATATGGATGGACCTAGAGACTATTATGTTAAGTGAAATAAGTCAGTCAGAGAAAGACAAATACCATATGATCTCACTCATATGTGGAATCTGAAAAACTGTATGAATGAGCAAAGTAAACAGAAACTGTCTCATAGTTATAGAGGAAAAATCAGGGTTGCTAATTGGGAGGCAGATGGGGATGAGGGAGAAGGGAAAGGGATTAGACAGCAAAAATAGGCAAATACAATATTGCCACTGGGATATGAAAAACAGTTTGGGGAATATAATTAATATTGTAAATATTTTGTGGGGTGTCAGATGGTCATAGGTCTTGTTAGGGAGACCATTTCATGGATGGAGTAGAGGTTTGATCACTGCACTGTATAACTGAAGTGGAGGTTGTATACCTATTGTAATTGAATATATATAGATAGTCATGGGATGTGGATTATACTGTGGAAGAGAGTCAGAGGAAGAGTAACAGATATATATATATGGGGGGGAGTGGGGTGGCAAATTGGGGGTGGGGGGTTGTCACTTTGTGGGGTAAAATGTATAACTATTGCACTGTGTTGTACACCTGAAACTAATTAAAATTAATTAATTAATTAAAAAAAACAACAACAATGTGCTCAGAATGTTCAAGAAACATCTAGAATTCACTATGGCCGGAGAAGAAGGACTGAAGAAAAAGTGGTCAAAGAGTTTGGACTGGGGAATAGGAAGACATCATATAAGATCTTGTAGACTCTGGTAAGAATTTTAGATTCTAGCCCAGGTATGATGGAACATCTTGGAATATGTTACTAAGTCAGTAACATGACATGATGATGTTTATACAAAATCACTGGTTTATATTGGAAGATAGAGTATTTCAAATACACAATAATGAAATTCATTGTAGTAGCTTATATGACGAAGAATTTGTCTTAGACCTTGCTGGTAGCAGAGGAAATGCTGACAAGTCATTTTAAGATTGAATATATAATATCTGAAGGTAGAGCAGATAAGATTCCTTATGGTTAAATATAATGGTGAAGTCAAGGGTATGAGATAAATTAAAATATGCATATAAAATATATGTGAAATAAATTGGGATATTGTGATGTAAAAAGCTACTGGTGAAGGCTCAGCTAAATAAAAAAAGCTATTGGTGAGCTCAAAGGGCATATTGGTGGAGAAAAAAATGAACTATTACTTGTGGATTTTGAACAAAGGAAATGGAATGGACGGAACACCAAAGGACAGGAGAGTTTCCTTGATGTTGGAGAGTAAGTAAGTCATGAGGAAGAAACTGAACCTGAATAAATATTCATCAGGCTCTCTAGAAGTATATGTTACTCAAATTACAGAAGATTTGCCCTGACTGATAACGGTAGAACTAGTCTATACTCTCCCCGTTCCCTGATCAAGCATTTATGTTATGATCAGACAATGGCGGCAGCCATCTTTGACATCATGGGTTCCATTTCCCTAGCCTAATTAGGGACACCGATGAACTAAGTCAAATTCCATACTAGCAGAAGTAAGGTGTGGATTGCAAAGCAGTCAGCACAGTATGGTACATGGACTCTAAGTATGTTTCTCAAATGTATTGTCCACTTGAATCAGCACCACCAACCACCTGAGGCATTTACTGAAACTATTCCATCTCTGAGTGAAATAACAACCTGCTTTAAACCTCTCTTTTCAAAACTAGTTTGTTTTCTTTTATTATTATTATTATTATTATTATTATTATTATTACTATTATTAGTTTTAGGTGTATAAAACAGTGCAATAGTTATACTTTTCTCCCCTCACAAAGTGACCACCCCTCTTCCCCAAGTTTGTTTTCATGCCCATTATTTTGTCTATTCTTGGTTACATACAATTTATTTTTCTTTTTTTATATCTGAAAAATTATTCTTCTCTTTTAGAGAAGATGAAGATGAAGATAGTTCCCCACTGGCACATTGGCTGAGACTGAGCAGCCAATGAGATCTGCAGCCCATCCTTTCATGTGGTGTTTCTCCTGATTTACCTCAAAACAAAAAAACAATCAATAAAATTTTTCCAAATAAAAATGTGAATATTCCTTATGTGAGTAATCATCAGAAAGAAAATGAAAGGCAGGCATCAAACAATATTTTCTTTATTTTTTAAATATACATTTCAAAAATTATATCAAAACAAAACTGAAGCTGCTGTTGAATAATATTGTATCACAACTATAATTGAATATATATATAGTCACGGGACGTGGAGTGCAGTGTGAGGAGTGGAGTCAATGGAATTGTAATAGATATGTATGAAATTGGGGGTGGGGGGCAGTGGATTGGGAGAGGGGGGTTGTCACTTTGTGAAGGGTGAAAAAGTGAAAAGCATAACTATTGTATTGTTTTGTACACCTGAAACTAATAATAAAAAATTTTCTTAAAAAAAGAAAAAAACAGGGCCGGCCGAGTGGCACATTGGTTAAGAGCTGGTTTGGGACAACCAGCGGCCCCTCTTTGGATCCCACATATGAGGGCCAGTGATACTGCCCTCCACAGCTAACAACAGCTCCACCTGAAGCTGGGCTGTGAGCCCCGGTGACAGTGTAGGCTGCAGCCCCTGCTGCAGTGGGCTGCCATAGGCTACAGTGAGTGGCCGGCAGCCGGTGTGAGCTGCCAATAGCTGCGATGAGCGACCATCCAGAGGCCAGCGACCGATCAGCCTCATCCGGAAAGAGCTCTATGGCAATACCAACATGGGCCAGTGAAGCAACATCCTCCACAACTAGACTGAAGAACAAAAAGATAGGAACTTGTCTGTTCCCCTTCCCCAATTCCCCAATGCTGTTCCCCTCCCCCAATTCCCCAATAAAATCTTTTAAAGAAAAAAGAAAAGAAAAAAACAATTCTTGCCTAAGAATTTCAGTTAAGACAAAAAAGAAACAAATAATCTTAAATAATATTTCCTAATAACAATGCTATAGTTAAATGATTATTCTCAAATTCATAAGTGAAAATTGCAAGAAACTTTCTGGAGAAAAATTTATTCATAGAAAAATTTAGTAAGAGCTTTAAAAATATTCAAATCATTTAATTCAGCAATTATACTTCTAGGAATATATCCTAATGGAACAATCAGAGAGATTTACATACACATACTAATCAATCTAAAAAATAATAGGCATGCATATCAGCATGAAGGAATAATGCCTTGCAAGAGAAACCAAGTGGAAAAACATACACCAAAATGTTAAGAGAAGCTCTTTTTAGTAGGAGACTGCAAGTAAATATTGGTTTCATTTCTTATATCTTTTTGTATTTTTTAGTTTGTTTTTCTATAATTGATATGAATTATTTTTGTAATTAAGTTCAATATGAATTAATTACTACACTACATTAAAAATGATGTTCACCAAAATATTTAGTCTATACTAAATGCAAGCATTATATTATCAAGTGAAAATCAATATTCATAAGGTTGTTATGCTAAGCAAAATAAGTCAGACAGAAAAAGTCAAGAACTATGATTTCATTCATATGTGGGATATCAAACTGAAAACAACAGTGAACACGACAGACAAACAAACAAACAAAACCTCATAGACACGGACAACAGTTTAGTGGCTACCAGAAGGAAAGAGGGGATGGGAAGGTGGTAGAAAAGGGGAAAAGGGGTCAAATATACGGTGACTTGACTTTGGGTGGTGAACACACAATATATGGATGATGTATTATAGAATTGTATACTTGAAACATATATAATTTTATTAATCAATGTCACCACAATAAATTTAATAAAAAATAAAATTAATGTTTCTACTAGTGTATGGCAAATGATTCCAATTTTGTTTTATTAATTATAATAGTATGTATGTATATAAAATTAGTGAGAAGAAATATTAAAAAGCACAAACAGAAATTATTCACTGTTTATGATATATCACTGATATGCATTGTCTTTTCTTTTCTGTCTGCATTTCCTAGTTATTTATAATGAACATGTGTGCTTTTATTATCTGAAAAATGTATTCATAAAATACAGCCTAATAGGTTTGCTATATAGCAAATTGCCTGCATTACATGGAACAATAAGAAAATTCTACTTATATTGAACACAGATTATCGTGTTTACCTGAAATGTCAGAGGATATCTATACGGGTGATTATTAGCTATAGTACTCTCATCATAATCACCATGATTTCATGAATAGCAGTGACCTCATCAGTCCACTGTCCCCAACATGTCATCTAGCATTTGCAGTGTGGTAAGGGGTTTCAACACTGTAGTATGAGTTGGAAAGAGAGAGAATTTGTAATCAAAGGGTTTGCCTTTGTGCCACTTAGTGGCTGAGTGACTTGGTTGGTCATTCAATCTCTGTGTGCCTAAAACTCCAAATGCTATAAATGAAGATAATAATTTCCTACCAGCTAACTTGTGAAGATTGAAACAGTGATAGACCCTGTTCAAGAAAAGCATCCAAGGAGATGGTTTGGAAAACGAGGGTTTTGTGAATACACTAACCATCATTTGACTTTCCCCAGGCTGCTGTTCCCCACTGGATCCTGAATTTCCCAGCCCCCTGTCAGTCCTGCTCCCTACAGACTGGTCAGCCCTCACTAGCCAGATTGGCACTTTGCTAGTTTCCCCTGACAGGGAAATTTTGTACAGCTGGCTTATACATGACAAAAGACTTCATGTTTGAAAGTTAGTAACCAAAGACCTCAGCTTGTATCTTAACTTCCTGGTTGTGACACCTAAAAATGTGTAGAGTTTATACCACTCCCTAGATTCTCAATTCAATATACTTTGCAATGGCTAAGGGTGAAAAAATGTGAAATAAAGTGAAAACTGCCCCCCAAAAGTGATATAAAAATGAGCTTTAAACTAAAATTAGCCTCATTTATATTATTTGTATGCATGTTAATTTGTTTTATCTATGTCAATAAATTTTGAGGTGGCTTTCAAACAAAGACGTACACAATGAAAAAATTAAATCACAAATAGAAGTAAGTAAATAGATTACTTAAAAAAAAACTTCCAAGAGGTCAACCATTTGGATCAAGAGAGTTGTCAGGACTGAGTTTTAAAGTTTGGTTCCTGAAAGCCACAGTGATTTTGTAGACTAGATATTGAAAGGAAGCATAAAATCATGTAGACAAAATATAGAGTACCTTCACAATGATTCTGAAATGCAGTTTTCAAATGGGACTATAAATTTGGATATCAGTATATTCTGGTTGCTAAGAAGGGAAACACAACTCTTTGCTTAACAAGAAGGGAAGTTTGTTATAAATTAAGAGAATGTCCCACACACTAAATGATGCTGATCTTCAAAAAGAAATTGGAACAAGGAACTCAAATACAGTTAGAAGCCATCTCTGACTCATTTCTAGGCTCTAATCACTATCTCATCACAAACTGTTAGTAATTTCAAATTAACTGATGCCTAAACTGCATTTTTAGGGAAGAGATTTCCTTTAATCATTTGTTGCATGGCATGGATCACATGTGTGTTCCTTAGACTGTAGATCAATGGGTTTAACATTGGGCTCAAAAAAGTATAAAAGACTGCAATTATTTTGGACTCCTCTACAGACTTCTCAGATGGGGGCCTTAAGTACATGCAGAAGAGGGTCCCATAAAATATAGTGACTGTTGTCAGGTGGGAACCACAAGTAGAAAAGGCTTTGTGCCTGCCTTCAGCAGAACGAATCTTCAAGATGGCTGCAATAATGAAAAGATAGGAAAGGAGAATGATGAAGAGAGAACTTGAGAGAGTAAAACCAGCAACGACAAACATTGCCATCTTTTTGATGTAGGTGTCCGAGCAGGCCAACATTAGAAGAGGAGGGTCAGCACAGTAGAAATGATTGATTTCAAGGGAGCCACAGAAGGACAAGTGAAAAGTCAGCAGTGTCTGCAAGAGTCCATTAAGGAAGCCAAAAGCATAAGGGACCATGACTAGGGAGATACAAATGTCCTTGGACATTCTGGTATTGTAATGCAAAGGGCTGCAAATGGCAACATAGCGATCCAGTGCCATCAAAGCAAGGATATAAAACTCAGTGATCACTAGGGCAATGAAGAGAAGACACTGCGAGAAGCACCCAGCGTAGGAGATGGTCTTCTGGTCTGAGAGGAAATTATACAGCATATTTGGAGTCACGTTGGAGGAATAGCAGATGTCTACAAAGGAGAGGTGGCTAAGGAAGAAATACATAGGGGTTTGGAGGTGAGAGTCGGTCCTGATCAGCAGGATCATGCCCAGATTTCCTGCCAGCGTGATCAGGTAGATCACCAGGAACACGCCAAACAGGACCTGCTCCAGGGCTGGATCATCCGTGAGCCCCAAGAGAATGAATTCTGTTACTTTTGTGTGGTTTCGGGAAGACATTTTCTTATCCCTTGAAAATGGAAAATGATAAGGAAAGTGAGTAGTTTTGTCTGATCCAGATTCTGCATTTATCCCACCCATTTTACCATTTATTCTTTGATCTATTCATCTGTCAGGAAATTACTCTTTTCTTTTCAACAAACACATCAAAGTTTCTACATAAATATTTTCACCCTATATCTCTGTTATCTGTCTCTTATTATATATATATTAGTATATATATATATATATACTAATACTTTGGTTTGCGAGCATAATGTGTTCCAGAAACAAACTACTTGTATTGCAAGACATCACTCATTTACCACATTAAATGTATGAGAAATGTTTGCTCATCTTGCGGAACACTCGCAAACCATGTTACTCGCAATCCAAGGTTTTACTGTGTGTATCATATATATATATATATATATATATATATATGATACACACACACACACACACACACACACACACACACACACACACATTCATACCTGTCTTCTTGGAGAAGTCCGTATTTGGTATTTTTTCAAATTTTGTGGAAAAAAAATCCTACAGGCATTCATTAATATCAGGTATAAAAACCAAAAAAAAAAAAAAAAAAACAACACAGCATGTCATTTGGCACCATTCAAATGGAAAAATGAAGGAAATGGATTTCTGTGATTTCTGTAGATCTGATCTCCTAATCTCCTAATTTTCAGATACAAAATAGAAAATTAATATTCAGTAAAACCTTTTTACTTGAAATCCCTAGTTGTTTGACTTAAGTTTCCTTCAGAAGGCATTGAATTAGTAAATTTATCTCTTGATATACAACTAAGACAGTACAGAATGACGAATTGTTCTCTCTGCTTTGGAAAATCACCGAACCATTTATTCGTGTACACTACAGGGCCGGCCGAATGGCTCAGTTGGTTAAGAGCTCGCTCAAGAGTGCGAGCTGAGCTCTGAGCAACAGCGGTTCAAGGCCAGCCTGAGCTGAGTTGCCGTTGAGCTGCCAACAGGTGGCAGGATGGCTCAGCTAAAAAAAAAAAAATAAAAAAAAAAAATAATAATAATAATATTCGTGTACACTACAGAGATTGATTTTTCTTTTCTGTTCTAGGTTCTGGGGTTACAGCAGTGACCAAATTTCCCATTCTCATGAAGCATATATAGGAGAAGGTACAGACATTGAACACGTACACAAAGATATATAACATAATGTCAGTTGGAAGCAAATATTATGAAGAAAAATAAAGGTGGGATGCTTTTAGATCCACTCAGAGAAGACCTTTCTGAGAAGGTAGAATTTGAATAGTAAATAAAAAATGCAAATATATTGCATTTGAATAGTAAATAAAAAATGCAAATGGGGGGTTTCCCCCACATTTTGCGCAACTAACACACATATGAAAATACTTGTTTAGGGAAGCACAGACAATGTTTAAATGTGTCCTAAGCTCCCACCTGACATCACCCTCTCAATCCTTTGCAAAAATAGGATATGACTGGAAAAATTGTTCCTCAAGAATTATACCCTAAAGTTATTTTTATTTAGATTTTACATAAACATTAAAAGAGTTTACATATAATAATTGATTTTTAGAGATGCCTTTAAATATAATCTAGAAATAGAAAAATCAAGTATAATTGAAGAAAATAATTTTTTTTCCACATTAGGGGGATAGTGATCTTCCCTTTCAAAAGAACAAACATATTTTAATGAATAAATGTAGAAAATGACCTACCTGTAAAAGTTGACTTGGCATATTTTGTAAAAACAAGGTGGGGAGATTTATAATGTATTCGTTGGGTACATTCCCTACAGTATTTTAAAAATAATTCTAAAGAACCAATTAAAATTGTCATTTCTTTCCTCAAGGGCATAAACTTAATTTGGAGCTTTGAGATCTTAGATTCTCCTTTGAGGCCCAAATCTCTAACATCTGTGTACCCTGCTTGGTGCTGATTGCATGAAGATCTTCAGCCAGATAGAAAAACTGACCCTCACCATTAGGACTATGGAAGGAGGTGTAGGTAGATAAGCTTTGTCTATTTAGTATAGTAAAGATGAGAGGATCTTCATCAGAAGGCTTCAGTGTTTCTCTGTAAACACTGAGAGGGGGTCATCTCGTTAGAGTGAGAATGAAAATGAAGTCCTTGTGGGATTTGGGGAGCAGAAAGGGTGTGGAGAGCAGAAGAGTAACACAACCACTGGAAGAAGGTAGAAGCACTGGTCAGGGGTGAGGACACTTTGGAGGCTGGACATTATGGATTTATACTGCAACCATTTTGGCCCATTGAGTTAATTTCATCAACATGCTAGAGATCAAAATGGGTCTAAGAGCTAGGATCATTCATAAAACTGGTGATCAGGAGGAGGTTTAAAAGTAGAATCAAGAATAGTTGCACATTGTTTGGAGCTGCTTTGGTTAGAGGGTAAAGGAATAAAAGAGATGCTTTCCTTAATCTGTATCTTCCAATGCACTGACAGTTCTACAATCAAAGGTAGTTTGGCCAAGGCAAGGGAGGTGTCTCTGATTTTGTTAGATCTTCAAATGATGGGTCATTCTGTGAAAAATCAGTCAACGGAATAAAGCTATGTATCAATATCAAAATGTAGAATGTTATCAACTCGCTGCCTTTGAGAAGAGTTAGGCATCACTGCATATTTTTCCCAATCGAAGTGGAAATTTTTCTCTATCTCAATTTCTATCCTGATTCCTTACACAAAAAATAAAATGTAAAGAACAAAATATTCTCTTAATTATTCCCATAAAATGAAAGTTTATTGTCAGATTATAGACCTCATGATTGGATTGTAGAGCCCTCGTTTTCTGATCCCTTAATGTGGGAGTTCCTTGCTTTCCATAAAAATAGTTCAAAATTAACCCATCTTTAAGCAGAATTTCAGCTTTCAGTCAGAAGAAAATTTGTCCTAAAGTAGTTATGTAATACATATCTAAAGTTTTTCAGATATGCTTTAATATATGTTGACATTATAATAATCATAAGATTTACAAAAAAAGGACTTCCAACAAGTAATAGAAGTAATTCAATAGTAACTGAATGGGTAGACAAAAGGTAGTGAATTAGCGCTTTTGGATCCAGAAGGGCAAAGAATCTGTACTTTTCAGTATGGGATCAATCACTTAATCAGAAGTCCATACATAAGAGGTTGATGTTCATTTATTTATATAGCAAAGGATAAGATTAAGATTAAAGGGCACAGGCTTTACCTGGGAGCGTTATAGCAACTCAAAGAGTTTTATGCATTCTAATTTTATTTTCCTAGACAGGCATCATGAGTTCCTTAGTTCACATACTTAACAACGTGAGTTCCTTAGTTCACATCATGCTGCTTCAGTTGCAATGACCAACAGATGTATGTCTGCTAACAGGACACCTATTGACTTTAGCTACTGAAAAAATCCCACCAGGATACCATGTTATCATAGCTCTTTTATACTGTAGATTAACACAAGTTTGAAAACGGAATCCACAGATTTCATCATGTGGGAAAACATCTAACTCATCTACTAATAAAGCTAAAACATCTAACTCATCTACTAATAAAGTTAAAAGAAATTTAACATTCTTGTTGAGGAGTGAACAGTAAAAAGCATCACTGCCTAAACATGGAGCCTGTAGATGAAATGAGCAGCGCTACCCACCTACCACAAGGAATTCAGTTTTACTGAGTAAATGTACAGTGGATTGCAGTAGCTATTCCAGAGCAAGATTTCCTCTGATAACTCATGACACTGCCCTTACCGCCAACACACACACACACACACACACACTCACGCTCACACACACAAATACATACATCCCACACACACATACACACAATGAAAAGTTGAGCCATTTCAGGTAATAGGTGTCCTTCCTAAAGAGATGCAGATTTGCCTGTAATGCAATCATTTTAAAAGTGTGTAAATTTAAGGCCATCAAGTGACAAGCCTATGAAAGAGAATAAGTGAATCCACAGTAGGAGAGAAGAGAGAGAGAGAGAGAGAGAGAGAGAGAGAGAGAGAGAGAGAGAGAGAGAGAGACCTGGTTACACTAAGAATTCCAGGCCTTGGTTGGTGTGAATTAACTTTGTGTTCCTTCTTTGAAAAAGTCCTGAATCCTCTATTATGATATGCTGAAATCATATTTGTGTAAAATGACAGACACAGGACTTTGAAACATCATCTGTTTATTAAAATGTTTACTTTCAAAGAAGATAGGACAGCTTGTTTTGAAAAGAATAAAATATTATCTAACAGATGGTCCAACCAGATATGAAACTTTTTATTTCTAACATTGACTTTTTAAAATTGCGGTATTGGGAAGTTTTCAGTTCCAGATGCCAGATGCAACATTTTGCTTCCATCTAGGTCTTCAATTGGAATGATTCTTTTTTAATTTTAAAACTTTGATTGGTGGCTTCCTATGAAGGCATGGAGACATGAAGGTGGATACAAAGAGGCTTATTTTCTCATGGAGCTTTCCAGTCTATGTTAGGAAACATTACACTGTATTTTTATTATTTGTTTCTGTGCCTAAGTTGCAATATCTAAGAGGTAGTTGCAATATCTCTAGAATCACAGGAATGGGAAGAAAGAAGGAGGGTCAGGAGATAATTAATATGCATGCTGTGTCTTAAAATATGAAGAGGTCTTCTTAAAAAGAATGGTGAAATGAACAAAAACCATTGGATAAGCAACAATATTGTGTATTTTTAATATGCAATGCCTGAAAAGCAAGATAAGAGAGGATTAAACGATAAACTCTGGCTTTAATTTCTTATCAAAAACCATAAGCTATAACCGAAAGTAAAATTATTACTTAGTCTCTTTTAAGGGTTACTTTTCTGTAAGATGACAATCAGTCTTTCAATGACAAAGGAATATACTAAGATCACAGCGAGTATAGAGTATACTTTACCCAGTGCTAAGCAGTTTAACACATTTTTCTATTGACATGTCAGTGGCCACTTCCTGTAAAGAAAATCCAGTCCTACTGGGAAGATATCCCAGTTATGAAAATATCAGTCAAAGCAGCTGAAAGCTTGAGATTTGTCCCAATCAAATTGCAGCTGGCAGTAAACCAATGTGTGGCTATTTGCTAAGGCATTAGGGAAACTTGCTCTCACTCTTTAAGCTTAAACTACTTACCCATTCAAAGATCAAACAACAGCATATTTTATTTTCAGGAATTATGAAGATTTACCTTTCAAGGTTGAAGTATTTATTTTTCCAGCTTCCACATGTGTTGACACCTGACACTTCACAGCTGAGTTCTTCCCACCCCACCCCTCCTCGGAATTGCCCCTGCTGAAAGGAATTGTCAGGCCTAAGGTCATCCCCAAGCCAGTGACCGATATCCAAAACAGATCATTATGGAGGTACAAACACCTGAGGGTTTTTTCATAATTTTCACAATGTTTATATATAATAAAACTGAAATTAAAGGCAAATATTGAAACTGGAACTTAAATCCAGGTAAGCCAACTCCAAGTCTTTTGATACTTTACCAGACACTGTCCCCCACCCCCCAACCCCCCCCCCCGCACACACACTGTATTGATTCATCATATAGGCCCATGGGTCCAAATTTAAGACACCAGGAGATTAAGAAGTATATTTATTTTCAACAATCTACTTTAATACAGAAAAAGGGCTTATGCAATCAGAGTTAACATGGAAATGTAGTTTCTTCTACATCACAGATGATGTGTAACATGGCTTTACAGTACATGTTTCTGGAAGGTCTTCTTTAGGGCCTCTTTTACATCCTGGTTTTTCAAACTGTAGATGAGGGGATTTAGCATAGGGATCACTACTGTATAAAATACAGAGACGACCTTGTCTTGTTCCATTGAGTAGCTAGACGTAGGGCGCAAGTACATGAACAGAATTGTCCCAAAGAATATGGTGACAGCCGTGAGGTGGGAGGCACAAGTAGAGAAGGCTTTGTGCCTACCCTCTAATGAGGGTATCCTCAAGATGGCAATGAGGATACACAGGTACGAAATGAGGACAATCATAACACAGCTGATGACATTAAAACTAGAAAAAGCCATGATCACGATGCCATTGATGCGAGTGTCAGAGCAAGAGAGTTTGAGCAGGGGTGGGGTGTCGCAGTAGAAATGGTTGATCCTATTAGAGCCACAAAAGGACAACCTGAAAGTCATTCCCGTGTGTATGGCTGCATTCCCAAAGCCTGCTAGGAATGAGGTCGCTACTAGCAAGAAGCAAATTCTCCCAGACATGAGGACTGAGTAGAAAAGAGGGTTCCAAATGGCTGCATAGCGGTCGTATGCCATCATAGCCAACAGGAAGCATTCAGTCCCCAGGAAGGAGCCAAAGAAGTAGAATTGGGCAGCACATCCATTAAAAGAAATGCCCTTATTCTCAGCCACAAGGTTCACCAGCATTTTAGGAGTAACAGAAGAGGAGTAAGAAGCATCAACAAAGGAGAGGCTGCTGAGAAAGTAGTACATGGGGGTGTGGAGATGGGGATCGATCTTAATTAACAAGATCATCCCCAAGTTACCCACCATGGTGGCCAAATAGATTAGCAGAAACAACCCAAAGAGGACAACTTGTAGATCTGAATTGTTCGAGAGTCCCAAGAGGAGAAATTCTGTAACGTCTGTTTGATTCCTGCCTTGGACTCCTCTCATATATCTGACCATTTGAGCTGCAATAAGAGAGAAGGTGGAACATGGCATTTGGTCAGATGAATACATGGCAAAGCTCCAAACATCTTTTGGCTGACATATATACCTACAAAATCCAACAGAAAAGTGCAAAGCGAAAAGGGGTGCATGGCAAAAAGTGTGTTGGACTTGATGAGAAGTCAAAAGACTGTGTCTGACTTCTAGATGTGCTGCCTACTAACTAATGACCTTAAGAAGAGTGACTTAATATCCATTACCATCTTTAAGATGTTTCTCTCTTCATTATTTATGATAAATAACTTAATTTCTATACTAGCACACCCTCTAGACACAATTTCTGGAGAAAGGTGTCAAGATTAATTAAGACTACTGACTTCCTCCACAGTACTAATGGAATGAATAAAAAATACTGACAATTAGTAAACTTTTACATTAAAAATGACTAATTAGTCAATGGTGCCAATCAAGGAGAAAATAATTGAACTTCCTGGGTGTGTGAGGAACTTTAAAAAGTGATGATCAAGGGAAGAAACAGAGGACATTCCCATATAGGTAGCATGGCTCCACACCTACCCTAATTTCTTAGTGCCAGCATCTATAGGAAAAAAAAAGTGTTAGTTAAATATTGATGATTTTAAATAATCCCACCAATATTTAGTAAATTAGATCGTAAGAATGAGTAGACATCCCAGATGAAAGTAACACAACAAGCTACACAGTGAAAACCCCTACCTCACACTCAGATTCACAAGATCACAAAAGAACCAGAAAACACCAGTATCAGGATGAGGAATATTTCAGCCACCATACTGAATTGGGGGGAATAATTTAACACCATGTCATCTAAATGGAAATAAAATTCACTCTGTGCAAGGTGAAATTAAGGCAAACACAGAAAAAAAAAATTCTTTAATTTAATAGAATCTAACTTAAAAAAGAAAACTCAAAATAGATGCCCAGCTTAGATCTTCCAAGTGAAAGTTTGGGCAGCAGCTCCAGTGGAATTTTCCACTTCCATTACAATCCCCTACTCCATCCATGATCTCATTTTTTTAAACAAAGATAAAACTTCATTAGTCTAGCTGCTGTCAAATCATAGTTCAATGTTAAATCCTATATCACTTGTAACAGGAAGTTATTTGATATTGTCTAAAATTAAAACATGATACCAAAGTAACCCAATACCTGTGCTACCACTGGAGATAAAGGATCTACTGAGAAGTTGGGAAAAAGAGTAGGCGGGAACTGGTCCATTCTCACAGACACTGCCATACACGGAAGTGCCTATCTATGTTGGGCTCCACCTGGTTTCTGCTGGGATGGACCCTCAATGATCCAAAGTTATATGCAGTATTATAACACTTTCAAAGTGTCATTGTAGGGCCGGCCAAGTGACCCATTGGTTAAGAGCTGGCTTGGGATGCCAGTGGCCCCGGTTCGGATCCCACATATGAGGGCCAGTGACACTGCCCTCTACAGCTAACAACAGCTCTACCTGGAGCTGGGCTGTGAGCCCCAGTGATGGTGTAGGCTGCAGCCCCTGCTGCAGTGGGCTGCCGTAGGCTACAGTGAGTGGCCGGCAGCCAGCGTGAGTGGCTGGCAGCAGGTGTGAGCTGCCAAGAGCCGCAGTGAGCAGCCATCCAGAGGCCGGCGACCCATCTGCCTTATCCGGG
The DNA here is from genome assembly GCA_033961575.1 of Aselliscus stoliczkanus. Lineage (NCBI taxonomy): Eukaryota > Metazoa > Chordata > Mammalia > Chiroptera > Hipposideridae > Aselliscus > Aselliscus stoliczkanus. The sequence continues at coordinate 125,069,430 of CM066736.1, forward strand.
AAGAGTGCAATGACGATACCAACATGGGCCAGTGAAGCAACCTCCTCCACAACTAGACTGAAGAACAAAAGGAGAGCAACTTATCTGTTCCCCTTTCTCGATTCCCTAATGCTGTTCCCCTCCCCCAATTCCCCAATTTAAAAAGTAATAATAAATTTTAAAAAAAACACACAAAAATCCAAAGTACCATTGTACCCATTATCTTGAATCTGAGCCTCCCCACAATTCAGTGAGGGACATAAGTAGGTACTGTCCCAAGAGTTTCAATAAGATTATCTTTTGTTGGATGACCTCAGTGATGGCTAGGGCTTCCTCAGCCTCTCACTGGTGAATCCTGGGCTAGCGCATAGGCCTCTTGAAGACAAATTAGTTAGTAGTCCTCAATTCTACATTGCCTCCCTCTGTCGTTCACTGGACAGATGGATAGCCAGGCCCTCTTCCTCGAAATAATCTTGCTGTGTGAACTTCACAGAAGAGCATCTCCAGAACGAATTAAAAAGAAGGAATGTATCTTTCCCTCTCATGCTCAACCAGAAAGTTTCCCCAAGAAATTGTTCGAACAGAAATAGTGCAGTCAAAGGCTATAGACGTTTGTGTGTGTGTATGTGTGTGTGTGTGTGCTAGATACATAAGGAGAGGCAATGATGAGTATAAATAAGAAGTACTAAAATGTACTAAACTATACAGAGAATTTCCTGTGCTTGACAAGTACAGTGTATGTATTTTTCCTGCATTATTTTATTTAAATCCTATAAGATAGGCAGTATTACAATCTTCTTTTCACACATGGGAAATACAAAAGATTAGTGACTCTTGTCCAATGTCACAAAGTTAGCCTAATACAGATTAATTTGTACCCAACAAATGCAAATCTCTCATTCCCTTTACATATGAGGTTAATAATAATAATAATAATAATAATAATAATAATAGATGCGAGCACTAATACACACAGCAATTGATACTGTAGTTCTCAGAGCATTCCTAATACATTAGAATACATTTAGTTACACTGAAAAATCCATATATTTTATGAAGAGAAAATATAATTACAGTGGCTGAAAATTGTCTTTCTCAGAACTTTCAACCATTAATGTTCATTATTAGCAAAATACCATTGGTGTTACGTATGGTGGTGTGAATTACATGCTCTGGTCTCCCTTCTGCCCTGGCAAATACTCCCACTCCCCCAGTGAGATTTCGCAGTTGGCCTTGTAGTCCAGAGATTCCTGATCCGGGTTTTCAATTTCTAAAGGTTTGTGAAAATAATTGTGACATTTCCTGAGAACTGCTGGTGTTTAAAAACGCCTTAAAATTATATTATCTACTGCCACTTATATTTCTCCTAATGCTTTACAAATCTTGTAATATTAAAACAGCAGAGCATTTATCGAACATACTTTCCCAGACACTCAGTGCTCTTAGAACTCTGGGTCTATGGGCGATTGGAGAAATTGACAGGATTGTGAATTTTACTTCAGGTCAGTAGGTTACATAAACAGAACAGTTATCTCTTTGACTTACCTTTCTTAACTGTTGGGCTTCTGTTTGATCCCTTCTCTTGTTCCTGGCCACTGCCTACATTCACCAAAAAAAGAAAAGCAGGGGGAAAAAAAATAAAGCCTTCTTAGAGAAGGTACTCACTCAGATTCTGTCAGGTTAAGCAGGAGGTGCGGCTGGAATGGACGTTAGACACCACCTGTGACAGAAATAGGAAAGCTGAAAACTTTGCACCTTCCTTCTGACAAGAGCCACTCCGCGTTCAACAGAGACTGAGCTCTTTCTTTTACTTTTGCTTAAAGCTAAGCATCCCAGTTTGTTATATCAGGGTAAAATTCATTTCAAAGTACAGAATCTGCCACCTCAGAATGGCTATAAATCGTTTGAAGTTATTTCCAACTGTACAGTCTTCAGACCAGACTGTGGAGTCAGCATCCTGACTTATTTTAAATAGTATGGCTTTCTTGTTCTTTTGTCTCTGGGGACTGCATCCCTCATGTCATGTCACCTCATTTTGATCTACCTGTTTCTACTCTCTGAAACTAAGGAAATCACATGTTCCTTTCATATTCCTCTCCTTTACCCTGGGAATACCTGGGCCCAGTGGAGAATGAATTTTCACGCCTTATTCCTAATCACTCTTAAGCATCTTTTTTTCTACAGATAGTTAGAAGTCTAATAGTGGCCTGGTCCTCCTGGGAGCATTGAAGGAGTCCACGAAACAGAAGGTCTTGTCTTCTGTAAAGAGTTTGTGTACACATAACTTATGCTACGCGGGTCATGGTTGGGAGCTGACTGGAGGAGGCACAGAAGGGTAGCAAGAACCAAGGCTTTCAATCCTGACTGTGTGCTTTTGGCCATTGCATCAAATCTCTTTGTGCCTTAGTTTTTTTCATACTTCATAAAGGTGATTCTGTAGATAAAATAAATGAATGAATATGAGTTGCTGCATCAAATGCATATGGCTAGATATTTAATCAATAAGAGTTTCTCCCACCTTAACACTATTTCTCACTGTCCAGAGGAAGAAACAGTTATCAGCCCTTGTAGTCTAGAGACTTACCAGGCTTCCTATTTGTCCAAATATATCTTTCATAGAGGGGACACAGAGTCTGAAACAAATTGATCAATATCTGATCATCATTTACCTTATCAATGCCACTTTGAGAAGACAGTCTAATTAACATGTCTCTCAGTTAATCAACGCAATTTGCACTAAATGTTTGGGGACACAAAGACTTAATTAAAAGATGTGTTGCTTTATTTTTAGCAATTCAGACAAGATTTGCGCTATTTGGGTTAAGCCTAAACCTCTCTCCCCCTTTTTTGTTAGTACGTTGGAGAGAAAATACAGTAGGCTTCTATCAACACAGAGTCTGAAACATTGGCAAACAACGAAGACTTATTTAATAATTGACTAAATAACTCTTCCTCAATTAAGTCTGAATTTGTTGTTCCATTGGAACAAACTGTGATCAATTAAATGAGATTAAGGTTTGTGTAACTGGAGTATAGATGGAGGTTAAAAGAAAGATCATATGGCATTAAGAAGTAAGGGGAAGAGGATATAAGGACACTAGGTGACAACAGAGTGGTAGAATGAGACCACTAGGCAACAAAGGAATGATTAATCATGGACAGGACAGGTGGTGGGTTCTAGTTATTCCCATGCTATGACACAAGACATCTCAAAGAGCTTCAGAAAAAGAAGAGAACTCATTTCTAATCCTAGTTTGAGTGTCATTCAAAGAGCTACCAGAGAATGCTATATCTCCTTGCCACTGGGATGGGGACCATCAGAAATTAGGCTGCAATGTAATCTCTGTGGATCAGTCTGCTAATTCACACTGGACACAGGAATGTGTGCTTGGTACCATAAAGGATAAAACACTGACAGGTAACAATGAGCTTTTCATGGAGAACCAGGGGACTCTAAAGTCCCATAACCAAGCAACAAGCATTTATTGATCCACTAATAGAGGTAATACTGACTAATGGGGTCACCCCTTTAGAGAAACTTATATATTAATTTGAATTATGAATTACGATGAGAACCTGTTCAGCCAGTCCTTTCCATATCATAATTAGATGACACTCGGACCAGGTAATAATAGCAACTAATATTAACTGACCATGAACTATTTGTCACATGTCCTCCTAAACACATGCATTTTCTGATTTTTCTTAAGCACTTTCATTACAGATGAGTAAATTGGGGCCGTGAGAAGTAACTTACCCAAATAGTTAATGCAGATCAGAACTGAGATTCAAACTGAGATTCCTTACTCCCAAATGTGTGTTGCTAAATAACCATTTTGTGTTACCACAGCCCCAAGGTAGCAGAATTTGTGGAAAAAAATATCCTGCTGTGTTAAATATGGATACCACACAAAGTACAATACTAACTAATGGTTTATTTGATATCCTCCTGACAAGATTGACTAACTCAGCAGTAACATGTATGGTAGTTATGCTGGTTAATTTTATGTATCAATTTGACTGGGCTCAGGGATGCTCAGATAGCTAACGAACGCATTATTCTAGGTGAGTCTGTGAGGGTGTCTGTGGAAGGTATTAGCATTTGGATCAGTAAACTGAGTAAAGAAGGTCCACCTTCACCAATGGGAGGGCGCATCATCTAATGCCTTGAGAGTCTGAATGGAACACAAAAGTACAGGAAAGGTGAATTCTCTCAGTGCTTGAGCTGAGACATCCATCTCCTCCTGCCTTTGGACATTGGCGCCCCTGGAGCTCGGGCTTGTGGACTGTTTACCTTAAACAAATAGATGCCAGATATTTCTCCATCCAAATGGGTTCACTCGGGAACAACAATGAATTGCAATGTGGGACATATGGTCTAATGATGAACCACATGCAAGTCCAGAGAATAAAGAAGAGAAATTCTTTATTATGGACTTGAGGATCTGTTGTAAACAAAGAGTCCATTGGAGGAAACGAACTTCAAGTGTAGTGACTTGTCATTGGCTGAGTTATGGCAGTCTCCCATTGGCTGAGCTGTTACTGGGTGGAGAAGAATCTTTTCTTCCTCCTAGGAGCAGTACCACTTCCTGTCAAAGATGCTAGGTGTGTCTCTTGCTGGTGGGGTCAGAGGTGTACACTGAGTGACATGTGTGTGGGTGTTCTTCCTTCTAGGCTCTAGATTTGTTTCCACAGGACTCAGACCAGGACTTACACGATTACCCCCTACTCCTAGCCCATTCTAACGTCTTTAGACTTAGACTGAATTACTCTACTGGCTTTCTTCAGCTTGCAGATGACAGGTCTTGGGACTTCTTGGCCTTCAAAATCATGTCAACAATTCTTATAATAAGACTGCTATCTATCTATCAATTTATCTATCTATCTATCTTCTTTTTTTTTTTTGAGGGCAGTGTCACTGGCCCTCATATGTGGGACCGAACTGGGGCCGCTGGCTTCCCAAACCAGCGCTTAACCACTGCGCCACTCAGCCGGCCCTATCTATTTTCTATCTATCATCTATCACCTATCTATCTGTCTGTCTATCTATCATTTATCTATCATATATATTTATCTATTATCTATCATCTTTCACCTATCTGTCTATCTATCTATCTATCTATCTATCTATCTATCTATCTATCTATCATTTATCTATCACCTATTTATCTATCATCTATCTATCTATCATCTATCTATCATTTATCTATTGCCTATATATCTATCATCTATCTATTATCTAATCTATCTATTTATCTATCTATCTATCAATCAATCTATCATCTATCTATCTATCTATCTATCTATCTATCTATCTATCTATCTATCGTATATCATCTCCTGCTGGTTCTGGTTCTTTGGAGAACCCTGACGAATATAGCGGTCTTATGGTGTTGGTTATGGGGAGAAAGAGTAAATCAGAGGTATTTGGCTAAAAAGATGGAGTAGCTAAATGTCTAACTTAGTAAACTATATCACCTCTTAGTTGAGAAGAATTATTTAATATCAGATGCCTAGAATTTTAATGAGAAGATCTCAGTGGAGGTGGTGTTTTTCCCCTGGGGGCATTATGAAAATGTATGGTTGTCACAGTGATGGGGGTACACATGGCATAGAAATCTAGTGGGTAAGGGGCAAGGATGCTGAAAGCCTGCAGGATGTAGTACAATCTCCAACAACAAAGAATGGTCCGTATCCCATGTAATTTTCACGACTCCTGTCCATTGACTTACTTAATCAAATTATCTGAGCCTTGACTCTACCTCTGTTTTACATGTAAACACATTTTACATATAACATGGAGTACTGTCAAATGAATTTTATATATAACACATTTGCCACAAACGCATCTATTAAGTAACTCAAGGACAAAAATATGACTTAGGGTTTACCAAGAGCTGTATATCACTTCAGAAATTCATGTCATGACCTAAGATATTGCAAAATTGTTTGAGGTGCCTATACCACAAATCTGTAGCAGCTTGCATTTTTAACTGTCATATTTATGAAGATTTTAAATATATATGCAAGCCTCTGCATTTTGTATTATGTAATAATGCCTGACCAGTTAGCTATTAAAAGATGTATTATTTTATTATACTTTTTTTATTTCTCCTACTTAAATTATGTGTGTAGGTAAGTTGAATTATCTATGATTACCATATCAGGAGCACAAAGGAGCAACATAAACTATTTGCTATACAAAAGATGTCATTTGGGTCTAAAAGGGTATAGATACACTGCTCCAGAGGACACTTTACATACCAACCAGTCACTAGCCATCAATAGATTTTCACTCAATAGATTTTATATCCAGGAAGAGAAAGAGAAAATTTAGTAAACTTGCAAAATGTGAAATTAACCTAATAATCTCATATAAACAAACATCACCAATTAGGGAATTTATGTGGAAGAGACGATCCTATTTATGATCCAAACATAAAAGATCCAAGCAAAACCAAATGAGAAATGTGTAAAACCTCTGTGAAGAAAAAGAGTAAAACTTCAGAAAGACAAAAGCAGATTTGAATAAGTGTGGACACATACATGCTCTTTGATAGCAAGATTTGCTGACATAAAAGTTGAAATTCTGCTAAATTAATTTGTAAATTTAATGTTGCCCCAAATATTTTTGGGAGTGCTGGTCAACCTTTATAGAGGGTGAGTGCCACTGGATATCCCACAGGCAACTGGCTACCATATGCATAATTTAAATACAGCCACTCCACATAACCTGAAAAGTATCATCCTCTTTGAAAGGATTTTCAGGTGTCAGCAAACAGACATTTCTAAATTACCATCTAAATCTCACTGTATAGGCAGCTTTGGATGGTTAAGGGGTCCATGCAGCACTTATGGTTGACTCAATCATCACAACTAGAGTGGCTGCTAAGAATTTCCTATGTCCACTGTAGCATTATTTACAACCAAGATATTGAAGCAACTTAAGTGTCCATTAGTAGAAGAATGGACTAAAAAACAAGTGGTACATATATACAATGGAATATTATGCAGCAATAAATAAAAATGAAATGTTGCCATTTACGACAACATGGATGGATCTAGAAGGTATCATGGTAAGTGAAACAAGTCAGGCAGAGAAAGACAAATACTGTATGGTTTCACTTATATGTGGAATCTAAAAACAAAACAAAACAAAAACGGACTCATAGAAACAGAGACCAAGGGATGGTTACCAGAGGAGAGGAGGGGTGCATGAAAAGGGAAGGGGAATATAGTCAATAATATTGTGATAAGTTTCCATGGTGACAGAATTTTACTAGAATTGGTGGGGTGATCACATTGTAAGGTATAAAAATGTCGAATCACCATATTGTACAACTGAAATTAACAATATAAGATTGTATACCAACTATACTTAAATAAATAATTTTTTTAAAGAATTCCCTTGTGTTTCCTTCCATTAGTAAGGCTTGAGGAAGAGAGATGAAATTCCTTAGGGGATGACAGCTCATCAAATCTTTGGTGAATGCCAAAAGAATTTCATCATATTTCTTCTGGGCATTATTTGTGGCTGAGACTTAAATACCTCCTGCACACAGGAGCACAGGTGGGATGAGCAAGCAGCTCAGGGATGACCCAGAGTGATTCACCATCTTTGGATACTTCTCAGGACACTTGTGCAGCACAACACATCAGGAGAACAGGAGACATTCACCCTCTCACCAACAGGTAGAAAACAGGTCCAGTCACAGGTCAGTATTTAGGACAAAAAGAGAATGAGATGTGACCATTTGGGATGGAACATAACACTGTCCAGTGCTCCTTCAAGCATGGGTTGGCTTGGCACCAGGTCCATGCCATTTTAACATTTCAAAAGGAGACGGAGACGATGGATTTGGTTTTTAGGTATCTCATGATAAGTCTGAATTCAAAAAAATGCTAGATTTGGAAAGTTTGCATTCTCCGTCCCATTCAGTTCACAGTTAAGAAGGCTACATCTAACATAGCAATTCATCAAATCCAAAATAAAATGTTTCAGTGGAAAAAAACAGAACTACAACCAGGATTCTGGATTCTCATTCCAGCATTCTCTTCACTTAAAGATGCAAAAACATGTGATACATCAAAATCTAAAATATAGTTGGTCTGCATTTGCTTCTATAAAACAATACTTTTGTTGTTTTCTTTTTGTCATTTTATCATTTTAATAGAAGTCTTGTAGAAATAAAATCACACTTTCCCTAAAGGTTAAGGCTGCTTATGATGCATCACCTCTATGGAATAAGCACTGAGCATTTTTTTTCTGGGAGTTATGAGCGCACACTCATCAATTGAATGAAATCATCTACACTTACACATAATTGCCAAATGCATTAAGAACTTAGCACATGACAGTCACTGAATTCAGCAACGTATATGCATAGGCATATGTACCCACACACATATTATAACCAGTTTTTGGCAGAAAGTTATTAAGGTAGGTATTAATCTTATTTAACAGGTGAAAATCTGATTTCAGGAAGATCTGTAGTGTGCTAGAAATCAACAACAGTGAATGGCGAGGACTGGATTTCTCTGTCCACTATAAGAGGGACAAGGCAGAGTGTTTTGTGATTAATGAAACACCTTCTCAGATACTTCCTCATTTAACCAGAGCCTCGACTATACAGAGGAAAGGATGATATTCTAATCACATTTTCCAACTGAATAAATAAGTTGGCCAGTGCATGGCCAGTGGTGGGTCAGTCTGCCTCTCAGGGCTATGTCCTTACCAGACATCTCACATGCCTCTAACTACCGCAGCCTGGTATCACCCCTGCATTTTCCAGCTTGATGTCTGGGTCTGTTTACTGATCTATGAAATGATGAGATTGGACTAAAGGAACTCTTCCAGTGTCAACATGGTATTATTTTCTCGTACTGAAGTGGAAGAACAAGCTGAAAAATGGAAGGACTATAGTAGATCTTTGTCTTTGTTTTTTCATGGTGGGTTGTTTTCAAATTCCCATGTGAAGCAGTGGGGGGAAAGGAGAAACACAGCACTAGGTAAGAAATTGGCAGTCCCAAGTTCAATTGCTGATTCTGCAACTGCCTCATGGTGTGGCTGCAAACCCCTCAGCCTGTTTCTGTTTCCTGGTTAACTAATGTATGAGATGATGTGTGTATTCAATGTGCTGAGAATGAGCTGAACTGGAGTAGGGGCAAGTATTTGCTCTTTTTTAATGGTTTCATTGAGGTATAACAGACATACAATAAATTGAACCTATTTGAAGTATAAAATTTGATATGTTTTAATATATGTGTGTACACACAGGGAACCACCATCAAAATTAGGATAGTAAACTAATCCATCACCCCAAAAAGTTTCCTTATGCCCCTTGGTAACCTTCCCTGCAAACTCCTCTTCACATAGACCTCTGCCCAGGCAACCACTGATCCTCTGTCTGTCACTGTTGATTAGCTTGAATTTTCAAGATTTTTATAAATGGGATCATATATGGCATACTCTTTTTTATCTGGCTGTTTTCTCTTAGCCTAATTATTTTGAGATTCATCTCTCAATGTTGCATATATCAATCGTTTTTTCCTTTTCATTGTGGAGTACTATTTCATTTTATAGACATACTCTAATTTGTTTATCCTGTCATTAATGGATGGGCTTTTGGGTTGTCTTTCTAGAATGTTCGGATCGTGGGGTGAGTATGTGTATGTTTAAGTTTATACTGCCAAAGTGTTTTCCAAAGGGATTATAGTATTTTACATTCCCACCAGCAGTGATGAAAATTCCAATTCTTCCACTTCCTTCTCAAAATTTTAATCATTGTAATAGATGACTAGCAATATCTCATTGTAGTTTTACTTTGTGTGGCCCTAATATGAATGATTTGAGTATTTTTTATAATTTTATTGCTATTCATGTATCTTCTTTGCTGAGGTGTCTGTTGAAATTTTTGGCCCATTCTTTTTTGGGTTGTGTGTGTTCTTAGTTATTGGATTTTAAAGTTCTTTATATATTATGGGTACAAGTCCTTTACTAGAAATGCATTTTTTAAAAAAGTTGTACAAGGTTCATCTTTTCATTCTGTTTCCTAATTGACCTAATGTATGAAATGATTCATACATTCACAACATATTAAGAATTAGTTGGTTAGGAGTAGATTTAAGTACTTTATGAACTATAAACTCTTGGGAAGATATATGGTATCCATTATTCATTATTAGAGCCCCTTCTTTGTTGTAGTTAATTATAATCTCTGCAGAAATTGAAAGATGGGGCACTAACTTCATCCACCCTAGGATTTAAGGTAACCCATGGTGAATGTCCACACTCCTCTGAAAGACATGTTATACTATCTGCTTTCTTGTCTTTCCTAAGCAGTAAACCAATTCACGTGGATACACTCTAACTTCTGCCTTCACGTTTAGGTAGAGAATGCAACTTATTTCTAAATTATTTCATGTGTTGATTTGGTTTAGTTTGGTTTTGCCCACTTCTCTTTTAGAATTCTTCAATGGACCAGATAGTCATCCAATTAAAGAAAAAGAAGTGTAATAAATGCATGTTCCTGTGTGACCCAGAGCTGGATAATACTCTCTCTATTTCCCACGAGTGTGAGATCTTTGAATCTTAACTTTGAACTGAGCTATGCAATAGAATTGTCCAAAGACAGCTGTGTCTTCATCCTCATTAAGCCCCCTACCAAACCCCTGGGGTTTCTAAAGATCTGATTCTGTGTCCATGCATGATAGACAAGATGGGAAACTACAAAGGCAGGAACAAAAATAAAGAGATTAAACTCCATCACGTCACATATAGACAGCGGACAATAAAGTGAAGTAGGCTTGAGGGTCCAAGAGACCCAGCTCTGCTACTTACTATCTGGTCACTTGGTTGAAGTTACTTAATATCTAGCTTTGTTCTTTTCAGATAGAAGATGGAGATAACAGTGGTCCCTACATCACAGAGTCGTTATAAGGATGAAATTATGTGATATGTATTAAGCACTCGGTATAGTTGGCACTCAGTATACTTAACACTCAGAAACTCCGGTTACTTGAAAGTTATTATTATCCACTGTCTTTTCTAATATTGCTCACCCTCTGCTCCAAGCACTTCACTTTCTGTAAAATACTGGTATGTGTGTGGTGTGATATGTTATACTGTGAGATCCCTGGGTACTTCATTTTTTGTGGGTGCCTATCTGCAATGAGAGTTAATATTTATTCATATCTGTGTTCATATTTGCTTTGTTCTAGAAAGAAGGAAGGGACACTCAAAACTTCTCCTTCACTAATTCATAAGGTGGGTAATGCATAGATCAGGTCATGCATTGGTACCACATGCTAAGTGACCTCGGAGCATCAAGGTCTTTGGCAAAGCCGAATCTGCCATCCCCAAGACACTAACATCTGCGACTGTTTTGACTGGGTACCTGGTGAGGAGACACAACCATCACTTTGCCAAAGTCATTTGAGTTTCCTGATGAGTCACAGAATCTAATTACTGGGAAGAATTGTAAGGCTCACCCCAAATAATAAACCAAATCCAGGCACCTATAAAATTGAAACTATGGATAACCATAAAGCAAACCACTCAGTGGTGACTGAGTTTATCTTTCTGGGCATCACTCAGGACCCTCAGCTGCAGGTTATCTTTTTTGTGGTCTTTCTCTTGGTCTACCTGGTCAACGTGGTGGGGAATGTTGGCATGATTATCCTGATCATAACAGACCCTCAGCTTCACACACCCATGTATTTTTTCCTCTGCAACCTCTCCATTGTCGACCTGGGCTACTCCTCTGCCATTGCTCCCAGGATGCTGGCTGACTTCCTAACAAAACGCAAAGTTATTTCCTTCTCCAGCTGTGCCACCCAGTTTGCTTTCTTCGTAGGTTTCGTGGATGCTGAGTGCTATGTCCTGGCTGCCATGGCCTATGACCGTTTCGTGGCCATCTGTCAACCCCTCCACTATAGCACGCTCATGTCCAAGAGAGTCTGCTTTGCTCTCATGTTGGGCTCTTACTTGGCTGGACTGGTGAGTTTAGTTGCTCACACTTCCCTCACCTTCAGTCTGAATTATTGTGGCTCCAATATCATCAACCACTTCTTCTGTGAAATCCCACCACTCTTGGCCCTCTCTTGCTCAGACACCCACATCAGTGAAATCTTGCTCTTTAGTCTCTGTGGCTTCATTGAATTCAGCACCATTCTCATCATCTTCATCTCCTATGCCTTTATCCTCATTGCAATCATCAGAATGCGCTCGGCTGAAGGCCGCCTTAAGGCTTTCTCCACCTGTGGGTCTCACCTCACGGGCGTCACACTTTTCTATGGCACAGTCATGTTCATGTACCTGCGACCGACATCCAGCTACTCCCTGGACCAAGACAAGTGGGCCTCTGTGTTCTACACTATTATCATCCCCATGTTAAATCCTTTGATCTACAGTTTACGCAACAAGGATGTGAAAGCTGCTTTCAAAAAACTAATTGGGAAAAAAACCTCAAAAATAACAAAAAGATGAAAATGTATTATTATCACAAGTAAATGATAGTGGTAGAAGGATAGTAGCAAGAGATTTAAAAATGCAAAAAGCTTTCCAATAAACACTACCCAAGTTGCCATTGATTTGTTGAGTGAATCTTAATTTCTGAAGACTTGTCCAAAACTCTTACCTCTGTGATCTGAAGAAATTATATATTAATATTTTTGAAAGACATACTGAGCAAGATTCATTAGTTTTTTACTTAAAATTGCTCCCATATGGATTATAAATGGAGACAGGACTTGTTAGGGGAGATAACTAGTCAATCACTTTAAAGCATCTTTTTTCAGGGTGATGAGGAACAAGAGGTCTAAAAATTGAATATTTCTCTATGCTGAAAAGAAGTCAGAGAGAATTTAGTTAAATACGTGGTGAGTGAGGCTGGCATGAGGAATGACTTAAGTTGGCCCAAGGTCCATTTACTTATATTCAGTCAGTTTGTAAGTGCCAGGTATATGCCAGGTTCTACAGCATATGAATATAAGGCACCCATTTGCCAGCAAGGAATCTGTTGTGCTTCCGGTTACTGTATCATCTCTCTGAAATTGCTGCCGCCAACAATCAAGACCCTCAGTCTTCCCTTCTGGCAAGTGGTTGGTTTTACCAAACAATCACTGGATCCCTTTGATCTCTTCTGCCTAGTGTTTTAAAAGGGAGGGCATCTCAGTTTTGGCAGCTTCACATATTGATATCCTTTCAGCCCTCAGGGAAACCACAGGACTCTGGGACCCTGTGAAAGATACATTTCAGATCAAGCATTAAGGCTAATGTTAGCAAGATCATCATGTCTACAGGATTATTTGTCCTGCTCCCCTCGAATATTTTCCCTTTGCCTTTTTCTTCTTCTCTTCTCATCTTAATTAGACCTTCAACTTTCCCTTGGGTACCAAGGATCTCCATGCTTTCCTCCATCATCCCTAGGCCCTTATTAAAGAAGAGTCTCATTAACCATGATACATCAATGACTGACAATAGAAGGTGATATAACTCCTCTTTGCTTGTTGTCAAAGCTACAAAATTTTAATTTAGGAACAAGAACGTGAGATATCAACAGCAGATAAAGGCAGAAGACTGAGATCTGGGGAAAGCTAAATTTTTATCAGATATACTGAAACTCCATTACACCATCCATTTGAGGACTTACAATCAATAATGTTTCTATCCCAATCCTTCCTCTACACAATATAGTCAAGGATCAGGAAACACAAGTCTAGACCAGCTACATTCATTATGAAAGACATCAAAGAGTTTCAGGGATAGATGACCCAGGATTTACCAAGCTTTTTAATGGGTGTCATTATATATGAGATGCAATTGCTGTGGTTCAAAACTACCCAATTATATCATGAATTTCCAAAAACACATTCTTGGTGTTACATTATGGAGAAAGTACAGTGGTTAACAGACAGGTATAGAGTTGGCAGTCCAGAAACAGTCCAGAGATTTAGCCTTCAGTTCTTTTTTTATAAGATGTGTGAATCTATATACTGCATGAAAAATAGAAAATAGGATGTTTTTTGTTAAATGAACAGGCCCAGAATGGTGTATTTTGTGGTAAAGCTCATGGTACCAAACCTAGATTTAATACTTTACCTGGTTGCTCTTTCAACCTCTCTCAGAAATGCAATCTTGAGCAATCAACCTGGAATTTTATGATCAACATCAATGAAGTAATCTCATTTTGGCCCTCTCTATACCCCATAGAAGGAGGAGGCAATCTCAATGATGAAAACCCTTTGCAGTTCCCTTCCCTCCCAAAGGAAGATGTTCCAGTCTAAAAATAATCTTCTCCTTTTTTTTGTTACTAGCTCCCTTACCCCACACTTCTTCCTATAAAAACCTTCCATTTTGTACAACCCTTAGGAACACCCAGCTACTTCCTAGATGAGATGTTGCCTGATTTATGAATCATGTAATAAAGCCAACCAGATCTTCAAATTTACTCAGTTGAATTTTGTTCTTTAACAACTACAAACCAAGCATATGTTATAATAAATATATAATTCAAAAAGGTGTTGCTTTAAAATCAGAACGATCTTTGAATCCCATTTTTACATTTCTAATCAGTGATCTTGATGAAGACTAGCTTTATCTCTTAAGTGTTCTATCTGGTCAGTAAACAAAGCACTTTATATTATTAGAGATAGGTATTATCCTCATTTGAAAGACAAGCATTCAGGCTAGCACAGTTTAGGAAGAAACCCTCACCTAGGCTATGCTGTTTTCTAGCTATGTGATCTTGGGCAAGTTATTTGATCTCTGTAAGCCTCAATTTCTTCATCTACTATGTAAACAGAAATAATAACGCTTCCCTTTTGGTGTTTTTCAAAGGATATGCTGTAATCTTTGTAAAGAATCTGCATATAAAAATACTTGATAAACATTAATTGCTTCTATTTTTCCTTCATTTATATTTTAACTATCCTAATTATGTTATCAATGTGATGATTAAAGCAAATTATTTATTTCCATGTAGTTGGTTGTAGAAGTATACATATCAACTTATAATGGCAAGAGAAAAATGGATAAACCTTTGATTGCCTTAGTCTTAGTCCAGTCCCACCAATTATTTCGGATAAATGCATTAATATCTCTGTACTTCAGTCTCTTTATCAATAAAATTGGGACAATTATTTATATCTTATCTATCCTATTAGTTTACTCAAATAAGAGATCAACAAATGCCTTATGTTATCTTTCATACATTAAAATTTTGGTGCAGTAATAAAACCACAACAAAGATAAGTGAGTTAATCATATTCTTTTTAATATATTGTAGAAATCATATGAATTGGTGATTTTTTTTTAATCAAGGAAGAGTTGGTAACCACTGTACCAGGAGCTGTGAAAGGCAAACATTGATGTAGAAGAGATTAAAAAGGAGATATCAGAGTGAGATAAAGCTGAGATTCAATTCTGCTCCCTCCATGCTCACACTATATAACCTGAGATGATTTTGTTAAAACAATCTGTGTTAAGGATACAGTGGACAATGTATACATACCAGAGTACCAAAGAAATATACACATTTTAAGAGATGTTATCTATGTATTACTTTTCAAAGTTGAATTGAATTATGGTAACAATGTATAGTATGACGTTTGCTCAAAAGATGGTGTTAATCAAATGAATGCTAGCATCATTCATTGCATTACAATTTTAATACAGTTTTTTCTTTCTTAAAGTGTGTGTACTTTTTTGGTTATATATATATTTCCTGACTTCATGGAATTTATACCCACAGGAAAATAAGGTAAACGCAAATACCGTGTATCACAGAAAAAAAAAGAGTAATAAATGTCAGAAGAGAATTGCAGACAAAGTGCTTTGGGAGCTCACACTAGAAAGAACAGCATTTCCTCTAGGGAGATCAGGGTGTCTTTTTGGAAGAGGGGGGCATCTGAGTTGTTTCTGAAGCCTGGCTTGGAAATTAAAGAGGGAAGCAAATGAGGTAGAGAATGCCAGAAGAAGGAACCATCACAAACATAGGCAAAGAGGCTGGAACTGTGGGACATATCCATGGGCCATTTTGGCTGGATGTACCATGGGCCATTTTTCTCAATGGGAGGGTTTGTTGGTGAAACTGAAATGTAGCTGAAGATCTAGCACCAATTTAAAGACAGGCGAGATCATTGCTTAGGAAATGGGGTTAATCATTTGTGGGTCATGGAGAAGATTCCCCTTTGCTCCCTAACATCCTGTCACATATCCATCAGCAGAGCCACCTTTGGGGAAACCAGTGTGGCCCATAGCCCTTGGGCTCGTAAACCTGATAGACTCTGGCTACTTCAGGCAGATTTAAGCTGGTATGCTTATCTTAATGGGGCTTGGATAAAACTCTTTCATTTAGCCTTACATCTGGTCTTCTCTCACAAAGGAGTAATTGAAGCTGAAGTCTCTGCCTTAGAGAAGATAGATACCTGGAATAATTAGTGTCTAAGATTCCTTATCTCTTCTATAGTTATCCCTCATAAGTCAGGAGCCATACAATTGCCAAAGTCCTATGCTAGGCATCCCAGGTCCTCTTCCTTAAATCACCTCTCTGGTATAATTCTCTTCTGTTCTCTTTGCACAACAGGTTCTCCTGGACAACTATTTGTTCAACGGCCCTTGTGTTTTTCTACCTGTGTCCTTCCCAGTTCTCTACCCTCTCCAGTCCCTGTTTGTTTGATAGACTCAACTCCACATCTACGAACATCCAAACTCTTCCCTTCCTTCAAAGATCAGCTTAAATGCCACTCCTTGAAAAGCCTTTTTGCTCTGATCTACTAGACTGGTTAAAGCAACAAACAAAAACACAAAACAAAAGAACATTCTTCTGCACAGAAAAATTAACTTATAACTTACTTATGGCTGTGTGTGGAGATTAGTTATGCACATAGGTGTGTAAATGCCTTAAAGGTGTATCTGGGTTTCCCCATTACAACAGTGAGCTCTAATGAGTATGTAAGGAATGTTTGTGAAAAGAAAACAGTCGCAAGAAATGTTTAGTGGCTAAACTGCTTCAAAGAGCTTCATGCAACATAAAAATGTGCAGACACATGAAGGGCTTGGAAGCAGTCATGTTGGTGTATGTGCGTTTAACTCTGTTAGATCAAGTGTTAATGAGAACAAGCCCCTTCACCAGACCTAGTTTTAGGACACAAATGAGGAGTCCACAATAAAATCAACACTATGGACAGCATCCACAAATGACATCTGAAATTCCACATTTTAAGCTTTATCCCTAGCCATTTCTTTCCAGATCCCACTTCCCAGAAGTTCAAATCATGTTGTACTCAAGTATCATGAAATTTCCGTTTGTATACTTTTGCTTATACTGGTTTCTATGCTACAAACTCTACTAACCACCCCCCGCCCACCCCAGATAATACTTCTGTGTTACACTGCAAGCCAATCATCTCTTCTTCTACAAACCATCCCTGGACTCACCTGACAAGGTTTTCTTTTCTGTAAAATGTTACTAATAATACCTACAATGTTTGCTGTGAGGAGTGAGCAAGATGATGCTACCATGGACAGTTGCCCCACTTGTTCAAGGCAGTTTGGTTTTTGCCTACTGTTCTGGAGTAAGTATCAATAGTGCTACATTTCACTCTCAGAAATGCCCAAGTTCAAGTATTAATATATATATGAAAATTCTAAGTAGTGTATTGGAGCACTCAGGGCTTAGTAATGGTGTCTTTCTTCTCTACTAGAAAGTACCATGCACACAATTTTGCCGTTACGTTCAAACATATACCCCTGGACATGAAGGCTTCCTTGGTAGGCTATGAGACTGGAAGGTAGGCTCATTTTGTATCTTCAAGTCCTAGGACATAACCACTGAGCAACAAATGTTCATTGAACAAATTAACGACCATGGTCTGCTGGACTAGAGAACTACCAAACCCTAGTCCCAATTCTGTATCCCATAAACCTACTGAAAATATCTATGGGATCTAGAAATTCATAAGGTAGCATTACTATCCCATTTTTCAAGACAATGAAACTGGAGTTAGAGAAGTTTAAATGGCATACCTATGTCCTCTTTTTTTTTTTTTGAGGGCAGTGTCACTGGCCCTCATATGTGGGACCCGAACCGGGGCCGCTGGCTTCCCAAGCCAGCACTTAACCACTGAGCCACTCAGCCAGCCCCATACCTATGTTCTCTTAGTTTGTAAGCAGTAGAGCTGGGATTTGAACTAATTTCTCATGATTCCTCATCCAATATTGGGTGAAACAGGGAAATGGACAGCATTGTAGAAAGTTATAGGCATGATCGTAATTTGGGAAGAGGTTTGGGCAACCTTTATAAAAGACTGGATTCATGACCACATTCAGTCTGGTGATTTGATTAGACTGAGTAGTCAGGGTTGAAACAAGGTCCTATGGTAAAGCACTTGCCTAGGACTGGGGTGAGGTGAGTCTTTGCGAGGACAAACAGGCTAGAGAAGTCTCTATGACAGGAACAAGTGAGCGAAAGAGACAGAAGAGGTGATGGTATCAAAGAAGCAGTTCACCTTTCAGATAGTGCTGAAAGGGTAATAACAATTAGTTTCACTGTAACTGTCTTTCTTTTCAGTATTTCACAATCCTCGTATTTACTAACTAGGATACTAAATTAATTTTTTTCATTTTAAGGGGAAAGACACACATTAGGAAACTGGTAACATGATTTATGATAGTAGTACTTTTTCTATAACAATGGTGATGACATTAAAACCTTTCAACATTGCATTATTGTCCTTAAAATTAACCAAACAAAACCAAAAAGTAAAAATATAAACCCATTTCAGAAGAAATTTTGACAGGTTTACAATATACCAAGTTTTTAATAAATCTAGAGAAAACAGAGATGGCTAACTATGATAGGGAGATATAGACAGACGATAGATAGATACTTAAAGATTATCCAACTCAATATCTGTCACGGTTTATAAATGAAGGAAATGAAATACGTAGAAAAGAAATGACAGAGTTTATTAACATAGTTTAATTAAAACATAGGAAATATAATTTTATTATTCTTTTTCTAAATCTAGCCTCTTATACAATAATACTGATCAAACACTGAGAAAATGTAATTCATAACAAAAATCCATTCTCTAACTATTTTGTTTACTCCAGGCTTTAAATTTATTTAAAAGAGGACAAAATAATACATGGTTAGTATAATTATTAGCTATGTTGTCTTCATGTTGCCATAATCCCAAATAAATGTAGGGAGGAAATAATTCAACTGGACATTTGATGTTGTAAAGGATCAATAATGGTGGGGTTCACCATTATTTGTGTTAGTCTTAAAATTAATTTTTGTTTGTTCTGGCAATGATTGTAACATATAGTACAGAGAATTATCAGTTGAATGTCTTTAAGTGTTACATTTTCCTTTCATATCAACAGAAGCAAACATAGGAAAGAAAGAAAACTTGCTTGAAGAGGATGAGAACTAGGACAGTACATGGGCTGTTGAATGGCATTATTTTTCTTAGTTCACCCAACTCCAAGTTACTGATCAAAACAAACCAGTCAAAACAAATTGATTAGGTTAAACAATTGATCTGAATAATGAATTGCAAGAAAACCAAATATTCACTTCTACTTGGTTTTCATGTTTTGGCTATGTGTGGCCCCTAGGAGAATGGTTTTGCAATTTTTTCAGCATTTTTAACTAGTTCATCCATCTAGAGAGTTTGAGAAGTAGAGATGATTAGTAATTTTTGTGAACAAAAAAAAATTAACTTTTCATTTGTATGTACATTTAAGCATTTCACATTTCATTTTCAAAATTAATTAATGTTATGCTTCTATTTATAAACAATTAAGTATGTACTTCTTATTTATAATGTTTGAGGAAATTTTAAAATATAAGTATAAAAATATAAATATGAAACATATCAAGTCAATTGTATATCAAGGCAAATAGATGAAGAACTATCTTCATCTATTGAATTAATGAATTCAACTATTTTGTTAGCAAGTTTTTCTTCTATATCAATTGTAAACCAGTGATGTGTACTTTACCTGTCCTATCCCATCAAAGATGCTTCATTTACTGATATGTATGACCTTTGTATTTCAGTAAAAGAAATGATTGCATTGTAGTAGCTGGTAATCTCCGAAAGGTGAATTATAGCCTTTTTATTTTACTCTAAGTTGTGAAATAAGTAAGGAACAATTTCAGAAAGTTAATCTCTAATTTAATAGCATGTTAATCACAGACTATATTTAAACTTATTGAGTATATCAATGCTAAATTGCATTTTGCTATTCTCTTAATTCAAAAAATAATTCCTTGTCAAGAAGCCACTGGTTGAAAAGCTTCAAAACAGGACATACTCATTTCCACAAATTTGTGATATATATCTCTATGTATTCCATAGAGCATCCAGAAAAACCTTTTGTAAATATAAGTGGTGTCATATCAACCTTTTAGATAATACTCACATTTCACTAAGAATAAATCCCTGCTCCTTACCACAGCCAGCTCGCCCTGAGTGATCTGGACTCCCAGGCCATGCCTCCTGTTGCTCTGCCTCTCACTAGTTTCCTTTATTCCCTCAAATGGAGCAAACTCTCATATCTCCAGTCTTTGTTCACAACCACCCTTTACCTAGAAAGCTCTTCTCAATCTCCCTTCTACCTCTCCTTCTGGTCTTTGTAGGCAACCTCCTCAGAGAAGGCCACCCTCCCCGTGACTGTCTGTCACTGCCCTTTGATGAGTATTTCCTTTAATGCATTTATCACAATTTGGCAGTATAAGTGTATATATTATATTTCTATTATAAATATTTATGTATATATGGGGAAAAGAAGTATTTTTATTGTATTTAACATTATGTTACATAGTCATTCAATGATGCGTAGTGAATGAATTAATGACTCCATTCATTAACATTTGACCAAATCTGCTTCTGATCATTATTGCCCTCTGTCCACACAATTAGCCTTAGACCACCAGGAACAAAACTGTAGTCAAATAAAATGAGGTTTATTTATCCATTGCAAGAAGGAATACCACAGACCAGGATTTGCAGGAAGGATAGGGCTCAGTTGAAACTGAAATGAAGCAATATTTTGATAAAGGTCTAAAGCACAAAGTAGTTGCAGGGTCCTGTTCCCTTGGAAACTACAAAATGAAGACAGATGTTAAATGTTGCATCCTAAAACCTTTTATCTGACTTGGAAATTAAGAATGCTTCTCTCTATCAAAGTTCTTTAGATCCTCCCGGCAGGTGTAAAATGTTTCATCTTACTGACGTAATTCCAAGCAATTAACTTCATATAGTCTATGATTTTAGAGAACCAAGGTTTTTCAGGGAGTAAGGAAATGGTAGTCACATAACAAAGGGAGTGGATCTGACTCATTAAAGCTGTGGCTTGTCCTTGGAGAGACATGTTTCCTGTTGAGTTTGCAGCTGAATTTATGTGTCTTTCATGAATGGCAGGGAAGATGTTGACTGCCCAAGCTATTTTTCAATCTCTTACTTCATATTCAGAAGTCAGATACCTTAGATGAACAGTTAACCTCAGTGTCACTTTCAGAGCGTGCGTGTCCTCTGTTTTGCAATAGCTCTCCGTAAAGCTCCTTTCACATCCTGGTTCCTGAAGCTGTAGATCATGGGGTTAACCATGGGTGTGATCACAGTGTAGAACACCGCAACGATCTTGCCCCCAGCCCGGGAGGACTTAGACTGTGGTCTCATGTACATGAAGATGGCAGTAACGTAGAACAAGGCCACCACAGTCAGGTGGGAGGCACAGGTGGACAGTGCCTTGTGCCTCCCAGAGGCTGACCGCATCCTGAGAACCGATAGAAGGATTTGGGCATAGGAAACAACAATGAGGAGAAAAGGAATGAAGACAATGATGATACTGAAGATAAAAACAACCATCTCTGTGAATGAGGTGTCTGCGCAAGCCAACCTCAGGATGGAAGGTACCTCACAAAAAAAATGATTCAGGACATTGGGCCCACAGTAGGGCAAACTCAAGGCGAGGACATTGATAACCATGGAACTTAGGAAGCTACTGGACCAAGAAATGGCCGCCAGCTGGATGCAGGTGCTTCGGTTCATAATGACAGTATAATGAAGAGGGTGACAAATGGCTGCATATCTGTCATAAGCCATGACACCAAGGAGTACACATTCAATCATTCCAAAGGAGAGGGAGAAGTACATCTGAGTGGCACAGCGGGAAAATGGGATGGTGTTCTTTTTTCTCACCATGTTGGACAGCATTTGTGGGACATTGGTGGATATGTAGCAGATATCCAGAAAGGATAAATTAGTGAGAAAAAAGTACATGGGGGTTTGGAGACGAGGTTCTATCTGGATAACAGTGATAATAATAATATTCCCAGCCACCGTTAATAAATAGAAGAACAAGAAAATAATAAAAAGAATGAGCTGCATCTGTGGCTGCGATGAGAGCCCCAGGAACACAAATTCAGTCACAGTGAAGTTTGCTTTTATCATATCCATTTTTCAGGTCACCTACCTCTCACTAAGCTATCCACTCACCTGAAGACACAACCAAAAGCCCTATATGTCACAGTGGTGAAAATTTAAGATACAAATAAGAGCAAGAAGAAGTCTTGTTCTGAGATTGTATTTTGAGTATCTGAGTTGTACTGCAAATGGAAAACTTTTCTTCTGCTTTTAGAGGAAATATTCTCCTGACAAGATTAAAAATTTCAAATTCAAATACTGCGTAGAATTAAGCAGATATTCTTCTCTTATCTCTAAGGGAATGTTTTGTTTTGTTTTGTTTTGCATTATCATAGTCTTTCCAAACCCTATTCATTCCTCAAAGCCTTGCTCTTGCCTGACTTCTTCTGAAAGACCCGATCAGGCCTTTGTTCATGTCTAACAATGGCAGCCTAACGCATCACTCAAGTGAAAAGCCGTGAAGGGCATTGCTTCGTGTGCCACCCACTAATCTATAAGAAAATGCAGGAACAGCAGTCTGTGCTACTACTGTGCTACCCCGATGCAACCTTCTCATGCTTAGACACCTTGGTTTTCTAAAGAACAAAAATTGCACACCACCAACAAAGACCAGGCATGGAGCACACTAATCGCCATTTCTTCCATCATCACCACCTCCATACTTGGGATGGCTTCATTATGCATCAAATGAGAATAATGATAGCACCAATTTTGTGAGGATTATGAGGATTCAATTAAACAATGTGTATAAAGAATTAGGATAATGTTTACATGTAGAAAGCAATCCACAAATATATACCACCTATTATTAACAGCCCTAATCATATATAATGATGCTACATTTATCTGGAATTTACTTCACTAATAATAACCATTTCAGAGAAATAATATTAATAAAATTATATGAATGACCTAATCTTATGTGTTCATTAAATTATATTATATAATGTTGACATACTATATATTAATACAATCTGCTAAGTTAAATCCAGACAAGTTGAAGTTACTAGGTCTACTCGCTGAGCACTCCTTACCCTCTTTTGCTTATGCACAGAGTTATTATGTTTGGTTAAGTGACTTCCAGTCTGGAGCAGATTAAAAGCAGTGATCTAGAAAGATACGTGATAATGAAAGTCCTGGAGGGAGGCAGAGTTACAATGACAAGAAGAAACTGCCTATCATTCCTCCACTCATTTGTTCATTTTGTTCTCTCTCTCTCTCTCTCTCTCTCTCTCTCTCTCTCTCTCTCTCTCTCTCTCTCTCCTTCTCCCTCTCCCTCTTTCTCTCTGCTTTTTTCTTCCTTTCTTCCTCTCAAAGATATCTTTTTGATAACCTAATATGTACCAGATGCTTGTCATACACAGCAGATATTTTCAATACTCTCACAGAGCTTACAGTCCAGTGGAAAGTCGTGAGGAAGGAAACAAATGGCTTCTGAGAGAATATGGAATCTTATCAAGAAGATGTTTGAGAACCAAGTAGTTGCAGGTCATGAAAAAGACCACTTTATGCAAAACATCCTTTTTCAAGTAATATTGATTCGTACATGATACATTTTAAAGGGTTTTCTTATATTTTGATTTAAATCGGGCCTTTCAAATCAAAGGATTCCATGAACTGGTAAACAAAACTATGTAAAATATGAAGCCCAGGGATAAAGGAGGGATGGGCCTGGAAAGAGAAGAGAGAAATTAAGTTATAACCCTGTTTCCATCAGGTTAGCAGGAAAGGAGCGAGCTGGAGACATTACAGAGTTTCCTCCCAGGCCCTGCAAACAGCGTTTAGAAAGATCTGCTGCAAACAAGAAACGTCTGGGTTTTTTGAGGGGTGATTATAATGACAACAAATGACATTTGCCGTGAGTTTCTGAACAAGATGGCACACAATAAGAAAATCACACAGCTGGTGATGAAATGCTTGGGACCTGCCACTGGAGGGCGCCAATTACATACATGCCTTGCTTCACCACTCACCAGCTGAGAGGCCTTGCATTGCACGCCACCGATCTGTGCCTAGCTTTCCTCATCTGTAGGAGAGGGACAAGAATGGAATCGTCATAGAGTTGATGGATGTGGTAAATGGGATAATGCATATAAAGCACCTAAAACAGAGTTAGACACATATATAGGGAATCAATACACATTTATTATTATGATGACCTAGGTGATCCTCATTAGAGGATCTTTGTAGGGTACAGAACAGGAACTCTAAATGTCACCCCCTCTAAAAGTCAATGAGACTAAGTCTCTAAGACAGTAAACAACTTGTCCAAAGTCACATGAGGAATTGCTGAGTATATATGTAAGCACCTACAACACACATGTATGTAATATATTTATACTATATCTATAGTAATGAAACCACACCAAAAATAATGTCTTTGTCCCATAAGCAAGCATGTATATGTAGAATTGTGTTCACTTAAAGGAACAGAAATATTTTGGTTCAACATCTAAAATCTGTCTATATTTTGAGGACTCAATAAAATACAATAGTTCCCTAGTCCCTCTTACTGCACAGTTGCCTCAAAGTTCCTTCATGGCTGCAACTACTGAAAACCAGCTAGAACCTACTCAACGGTCAGTTTTTCAGGCTACAGAACATCTGTTCCTGTCAGAACACACAGAGTTACATCTCCATCATAAGGATGAAGGAATAAAGGCACTTTTGTACATAAATATACCACCCTTAGTATGAAGCAAACTCAACAAATTAAATATAAGATTTCCAAGCTCTGGATGTTTTGTAATTATCTCTAGATTCTATTGGGTTGTCGGAAAAGTCATAATGTATTTTCTCTATATTTTTCATTGCAAAAATGTGTCATGACTTTTCCAACAACCCAATATCTTGGCACTTCAATCAAGCAAGCCATCTCCTAGTTAACTGTATACCCATCATTCTCCCTCCTAAGGCAAAAGCCACTCTTGCCAAATGCCTTCCATTTGTCTGCCTGGAAAACTCCTATTCAATCTCTCCCTAATTCACCCAGAGTTAATCAGAGTCTCTACTGAATGACTTCCATCCTTTGAACGTGTGTGTGTGTGTGTGTGTGTGTGTGTGTGTGTGTGTGTGTAAAAATGTATTAGTCTATCTCTCCAATTGACTGGGTTTCCAGGTATTAGGTCTTGGTTTTTTATGTTTCTCTTGTCCCTAGCACATAATAAACACTACTAAGTATTTGATAAAACTCAAATAAACCTTCCCTATTTCTACTTTACTTAAGTCTTGAGCTCAAATTAAGAATATATTCACCCTCATGGTAGCTATAGCTTTATTTAAAGTATATAGTCAAACAAAGTAATTTACTCCCTACTAGGGTTTCTTTTTGTTTGTTTGTTTTTCTGAATAATACTGTCCAATACTCAAAAAAAATCAGCTAATTCAGTTTGGAAAAAAAAAAAGAAAAACAGTTGATGTGGCTTGATGCCAAGAAGTACAAAGCATGCTAACTTATACTTTAATCAAGGTCAGGTTATTTTGCACCATATAAACACAACATATTAGGCATTTTGTTTCTCACATGGATAAATGATTCATTTTTCTGTTCTGCAAATCACAGAAAAAAATTTAAAATATGCTTTACATCCAACTAAAAAGGCTGATGTTTCTTCATAAGTTTGGATGTTCAAAAGCGAACTCTTTAATTTTTCTAACTTAAACCACTTATAGTTAGTGGTTTTTTTCCACATCATTTTTTCCAATGTGTAATTACATTGTTTATTAAGTTTGGTAGATAGAGTTGACAGATAGCAGTACTATTGTTGGTCTTGAGGAATACCTCATTTTCCAGTGATGATTTTGCAAGATGCTATAGCATAGAGGTAAAAACATGAACTCTGGACAAGACAACCTGAATATGAATTCTGACCGCACTATTTCTCTGCTGGGTCATGTTTCTAAGCTTCTAAGTTTCTAAGCTTCACTAAATGTCATATTTCTCCCATGTTAAGTGGAAACTATATTAGTACTTAATTCATAGGATTATCTTGATGATTACAATAGAAAGTGCATCTAGAAGTTTTAGCAAAGCATCTGGCACATAGTAAGAATTTAATAAGTTATAGCTAACAATATTATATAAACTCCAGGTTTACTCACTTTACTTGCTTTCTAAAAGAAGGACTATGAGACATAACCATTTTGAAGTATATGACATATCACTACAGAGACGTTGAGAGACTGCACCAACTCATATAATCCCTACATGTGTTGACTATTTCCCAAATCCGTGATGTCTCTTTATTAGTTATCACTTCATCAATTAACAATATTTATTGCTAAAAAATCAACTTAAGGACTAAGAAGTTTAAGGACTAAGAAAATTAAAAATAGCATCATAATTCTAGTTCCCACCTAATCAAGAGAGAACATTAAGAAGGCCTACCAGGAAGCCCACAAACATTTTTCTAACGAGTCTATCGTTGAGTTATGAAAATTATGCCAGTAAAGGAAAGATCATTTTTTAAAAAAATGCTTAGAGTGCTTACAAATAGCACTGCAGGTGATAATTTACTACTTAATCTGAATTATTTTTAGAAATCTTCTTGAACAAATACTTGGGATCTGGAGTAGAAAGAAGAAAATATGAAAGGAGGGGCTCCTGGAAAGCCACGCACTAAGAGAGGGTCACTCCGAACATCCACCAGATGCCAGGATGGAAAAGATCATAACAAAAGTTAACAAATCTTGAATTTCAGCAGACAAGTAAATCCCATCCCAGAAAAAAAGTTTTTTCTATGGAAAAGAAAAAAATCACCAAAGAAAGAGAGAAAGAGGTATTAATTGCTACCTGCTGCAATATAATTCTCCATTTCATGATAAGTATTTTTAGGTACTTCACTAGTAATAAATTGCATCTTTACAATAACTCCAAAAATATATTTATATCCATTTTAAAGATGACAAAATTGATGATCAGAGAGGCTACACAACTTTCTCAGAATCAGAGTATTTAGCAGGGCCATAATTTATACTAGAGTTTGCCTAATTCCAAAACGTCCTTAAGTTAAATAACTGATGGTTTTATTTTACTATTACTATTGTTTTATATCTCATAGGCAATTGCAAACATAAACAGAGCAGACAAAACATACCTGAAGGCCAGAAGCAATGTGTAGAAATAATCTGCTTCATACCTGTCCTCACCACACATTCATGCAAACAATTACTAATAGAAAACAAAACAAACATATATCCATGTGCAAAAAATACAATTTCATGGAGACAAAATAAATCCTTAGTTATGGTAACTATAAATAAGCTACTGCTATAATCCAACTTGGCCCTTTTATAGAGTAAAAATAGATAATGAATGCATACACAGTGAAATCCCTAAGCCTTCTGAGTGTTCTCATTTTAGGGCCTTAGGTTGAATTTTTGATTCTTGAGGGATAATCTCCCAGATCAGTAATTACAATTTAATCATTTGTTCTGAAGGATTCTTGATCGATGTGTTTGTTGGCTGCTCCCTCTTTTCTTCACCCTGCATAGCGACCTTTATTATGGTTAAGTGTTTCATGCCTCCCACATGTCCAGGGTGCCCTCGTCCTTCTCTATTGTCTAATATGGGGAAATCACAAAAATGGGTGTATTCATCACAAGAACCACAAAGCCTAAAATGCAGACTTCAGAGACCATATGTAGTCATTTCCTGGAATCAACTAGATTTTAGAGATGGTTATGAGTCTAGTCTACTCTCAATTATCCATATAGCAAGTTTGAACCCTAGGCTCTCTTCTCTCTGATCATAGCAAACTCTGGAGCCATCTACCATTGCCTAGCAACCAAACACAAACTGTTTATAAGAACAGGAAACTTACCAGTCTTGTGAGCTCAAACACCATTTCACTTTCATGAGCTTCAGTTTATTCATCTTTAAAACAGCCACAAAAATATCTAGACCACTACATTGCTCCCTTGTTTTGGAGTTAAGGGGAAGAAAAGAAGGGAAGAAAGGTAGGAAGAGAGGAAGGGAGGAAAGTAAAAGATTAACATTAATTGAGTCCCTTTAATGTACAAAGAGTCAGAGGAGCCACATAATGGCTCTGCATAATAATAATAAATCTGGTGATTCTCAAATCTTAAATGCACTATAGTTGGTTGTAGTTTGTTTGTTTGTTTGTTTGTTTGTCTGTTTGTTTGAATATCAATGCCCAGGCCTTATCCTGAGCCAACTAAATCGACTCAGGAATAGACATTTTTAAAGTTCTCCAGGTGAGCCCTTGAAGCCTTATTTTTCCAACATTTTTACTAGAAAAACTAAGATACATTTGTGGATTAAGCTAAGCCCCAAATATCTATCCTCTTAGGAAGTTTTATGTTATTACTTCCACTTTTTTCCCTACTGTATTCCAAATTTTAAGAACTATTGTGTGAAAACAGTCTAAAAAGCATCACATCTATCTAAGCGTTTTTGGAATGTCCAATTCTATATGGTGTTGATAAAGCTGGAATCTTCCAGAATTAGATGTCCCAAGGTATTGTCTCCTCAGAGTGCATTGACTCTAGATTACAATGGAAGATACTCAGTTTGCTAAGGAAAAAATAATACATGGCAGACATGACAGCTTTTAACACACATTGTCTCCTTTGAGCCTCACAATTCTGGGAGACAGAGAGGACTCCACTGGACTGAAATCCAATAGGGATAGATCACTTGTCTAGGTTTGCCTAGTCTGCAAGTCCTATGAGAAGCACTTAAAGCTTTCTCATGTTAATATATACATTGTCTAGGGCCACGGTCAGCACAGGGATATATTACATATCACAAAAATGCCAATACTACTCAAAGCACACTACAAACTCCATGCAATCCCTATCAGAATTCCTTTGACATTTTTCCCGGAAATAGAAAAAAATAATAATAAAACGCATATAGAACCACAAAAGACCATGAATAGTCAAAACAATTTTGAATAAGAAGAACAAAGTCGGAGGCATCACACTTGCTGATTTCAAAATATATTGCAAAGCTATAGTAATCAAAAGAGCATGATACTGATATAAAAACAGACATATACACCAATGGAACAGAATAGAGAACCAAGAAATAACCCCAGGAATATATGGTCAAGAGGTCTTTAACAAGGGTGCCAAGAACACAATGGGGAAAGACAGTCTCTTCAATACATGTTGCTGGGAAAACTGGATATCCATATGCAAAAGAGTGAAACTGGATCCTTATCACACACATATACAAAACTCAACTCACATATACTTACGTAATCTTAAAAAGAAAGGTATGTAGGGGACAAATTATGCAGGATCTTTTAGATGAAATGCTTCTCAAACTTTAATATGCATGGGAATCACATAGGTTTCTTGTTAAAATGCAGATTCTAACTCAGTAGGTCTGAGGCAGGGCCAGAGTCTTCCTTTCTAACAAGCTCTGGGTGGTGAACACACAATGCGATATATAGACGACGTGTTATAGAAAGGTACACTTGAAACCTATGTAGTTTTATTAACCAATGTCACCCCAATAAATTTAATTGAAGAAAGAAAGATAACAGACAATGCTTATCTGCTAGTTTTTGAACCATACTTTAAATGGTACAGTTTTAGATCATGGTAAGGAGATTAGATTTTATTCTGATTATAATATCTGAGGGTTTTAAGCAGTAATATACTATGATCTGATTTATGATTTTAAATTGCCTTGGCTGCCATGAAGCAGACTCTAGGGAACAAAAATCAGCAGTGGCAGCAGTTAGGTGAGAAAACTTGGGGGTGCTTGTGGTTAGAATTGTCTTGAAGATAGGTAGCTAAAAGGAGAAGAAAAAATAAAAGCGAAACCAATTCAGTTGAGCTTATGCGTAGCTTCCAACCTGTTGCCACTAATTTGGAATGTGCCCACTATTTGAGTACAAAGCTTTCCAGGGAAAGACGTTTACCAATATTTTCAGTGTTTGTCTACCTAATTACTGTAATATCCTTCCTGTAATCAGTACCCTCTAGTGGACATTTATAATGGATCATAAATATCTTCACTCTGTCCTTTCCAAGATATCCATCCATATACACATCTCCCCGACTTCCTTGTCATTAATTTTGCTGTCTTACTCTAAATCCCTGCTCAGTCAATCTATTAGTTACAGCTCATTAAACAGTGTAGGGCCAGCCGAGTGGCGCGGTGGTTAAGCGCTGTCTTGAAAAGCCAGCAGCCCCGGTTCGGATCCCACATAGGAGGGCCAGTGACACTGCCCTCAAAAAAAAACAGTGTAGAGACACACTTCAGACCACCCCTCTATCTATACTAAAATAAGACAACCCATTATGTCCCATAATGTTCTGCTTTGGACCTAAATTTGTATCCCTAATACTACTGCCCACCTAAAACAATCAGGAATTCAGAGAGGGTACCTCAATCGGTGTTTTTTGAGTGAGAACATATATGTGCCTGAAACAGTCTGCTGTGTCTAGAAAATGTGGATGCCTCTACAAATGATGGGGGCAGGGACAAAAGGAACCAACTTAACAAGACTCATGTTGGTGAAGTTGTGACATTCTATCAAAAAAAAAAATCATGACAGTAACCACCACCATTATATATATATATATTTTTTTGAGGGCAGTGTCACTGGACCTCATATGTGGGATCCGAACCGGGGCCGCTGGCTTTCCAAGCCAGTGCTTAACCACCGTGCCACTCAGCTGGCCCATAATATATTTTTAATTGCAATATATTGAACTAGTGAAAGCCAAGGTGGCCAGGATACTGAGAGAGAGAGAGAGAGAGAGAGAGAGAGAGAGAGAGAGAGAGAGAGAGAGAGAGAGAGAGAGAGAATGTAGGAAGGTAGTAATAAAACAAGAGAAAAAGTAAAATATAAAATAAAAATAAAATAAAAGAGGAGTAAACAATAGATTATTTCATTTAGATTGGATTTTAAAAGTAGTGATATGATTAAATAAGTATACAGTGTATAGAAATATATAGAAATTTAAATATAGTATGCCCATGTTTTATTGGTAAAAGAAGCAAATAAAAAGTGTAAAGAACTACATTTTTCAAGTAGTTTCAGTAAAATTAGGTTTACAAAGATCAGAAAGAAATAATCAACATTGATGAACACTACTATTAATATTAATAGGAATCAGTAACAGTTGTCATACAGAATAAGCAAGTTGAGACAGGGTAATTCTAATATTTTAAATTAGATAACAGTTCTTAAATGAAAAATTAATTATGAAACTCAATATCAGAGACTCAGTCTCTGATATAATGGATGAAGATTGAGTATACTTATCAATTAGAATAAAGTTATTACAAGATTAAATTATTCTTGAATAATTCTCATGTATTAAATTTATAGATAATACTAATATAATGGGTTATGTAATGCAGGCTGAGAATTGAAAAAAATAATTTTAGAGGGAGATACTATTTGGCAAAAAAGCACAAACTTTTGCTTAAAATAATGGATATAAAAACTCATATTGACATTAAAAGTTTAACTATAAAAAAGAAAAATTAACCATTTGACATTTTGCTCCTGTTTACTTACTTTAGGAAAACTGTTCTATTTTCCAAATAAGAAACCACTGCTGGGCTGAGAAGATATTTTTACTCGTTTTTATCTTGTAAGGTTACCTCAACTCCAGGAAAGGTCCAAATAATATTATTAAAACACAAAAAGATTACAAAGAAGGATCTAAATAATCTAAGGAAGTTACAATGCTAAATATAGACATAATAAGGCAATGAATTAAGTCTATGTGTTGATGTTAACAATATGTTTCGTTATTATTGTTTTGGAATATTTTGTCCTCCATAAGTATTCAAACAGTTCAAAAGAACCAATTATATTGAATGTTTAATTATAGGATAAATTCCTAAGGTTCTTGAGGAAACACGAGTTCCTGATCCTATATGGGTGCATCTGGGCTGATAAATCTGGCTTGATTAATCCTTATATTTCACTCTCCTTGCTTTACCACTTTCATAAACCAATCCCCTATGCGCTTCCCAAACTCCTGCCAATACAGATTGGTGAGATCTGAAAACTTTTTTATTGTGTATTTCCTCTTAGAGCAAGTCTTTGATTTCTTCCTCTAGCTGGTGATACCGCACTTTTACTGTGAAGGCAATGTGGAGTGGTGAGGTTGGGTGCTGAGCTGAATTATGGGTGCTCATACAGCAACTCCCTAAATGGAGTCATTGGAAGACTTTTGTGCAGGACAAAGCTAATCCTCTCAGGTGGGGGAAGGTAGGGACAGTCCTTCAAACAAGAATGATTTGTCCAATATCCCTATCCTATTATTTTATAATCCCAATTCTTCCCTCCATCAATTCTTTTAGCTTACCATAAAACCTTCAGTGTTAGGCATTTAGTTGGTATTGTTTTCCTGTAGTCCTTACACTCAGACCCTGGCTTGGCCCTCAACCATACCTTTTCTAAAGGACTAAAGGAGATGGGGAACTTCTTCAAACCTGCATTTGAGGCTTCCCAACTTCCCTTTCATGTTCACAGTAAAAAATCAGGGTTTTCAATGCAAAAGACCTCATGATTTTTATAAACAATGTTATTGTGGTCATAATCAATGCTATAGCCAATTGATCTTTCAATGCTTTGCCCTCCAACTGCACTTCATGCTATGACATTATTGGTGATGATTTAAATTATCATGATGTCACTACGTGCCATGGCTTACCAGTGTTCCATTTCCCTGGCAAGGGATATATTTGCCCATTTTTAAATATGTGAGCAAACTAATCTCAGAGACCCAGGTTAAGGCTTTGATTCCAGGGCTCCTCCTAATAGTTAAGAATATATCAGAGTGCTGTCAGAAAACAAATGACCCATTCAAACTGGTCAATTTAAGAAAAATTTATTAAAGGGACTATTTACAAAGATGTAAACAGAGTATGGGAAAATCACAAAGGGTAAGCTAGTCCTTTCACATAGTGCGTTACTATTGGGTTGTCGGCAAAGTCATGACATTTTTTGCAACAAAAAACATAGAAAAAAAATACATCATGACTTTTCTGACAACCCAATACATCTAGGCCTCAAGGGAGAAGGGGAAAGAACGTTTTCAGAATCCAGAGAGAGAGGGAGAGAGATTGTGTGGCAAGGGCACCAGACAGAAACGTGGCATTGGTTTAGGGGTGAATGTGGTCTTCTCTGACACTGAAGGGATATATTTCAGAAATAAATACTCTGAACTCAGGCTCTTTTCTCCATTCAGGTCCTCCCCTATTGGCCAAATTAGTTGATGCAATTCATACAGGTTGGTCTCCTGGAGTAGAAAGCAGGATGGAAAATGTTGGCAGTTATTCTAGAGAGGCAAATGGAAGATACCCAGCACCCTATAGAAATATCAGTACCTATGTGTTTATCAATATCCAAATATACATATATAGATACATATCTATAAATATATTTGGATTCGGTAAAACTCAATGTGGTTATAAATATATTTGGATTCGGTAAAACTCAATGCAGGATATAAAAGAAAATTGTGATTGAAGACATCTATCTATCCCTGAGGAATGGCAGTCTCTAAACAAAACCCTTCTGAGCCTTATTAAATGAGATTGACCTGACATTGTCAATGTTTGATTACTATGTAGCGTTTGTGGTATCTGTGGGTAATTGCTCCCATCATGTCTGACAGTTGTACACTGCAATCTGGCTTTCTGGCTGCTTGTTTCTTCTTTCAGTTGGATACTCACAGGTTAAAATTTCAGCAGAAGCCAGCTCATCACATGATATTTACAATCTACATTTGCATGCCTCTGCACTGCAGAAAATTAATCTCTTAGTGCTCTGCCCTCTACCTGTCCCTCATTCCGTGATGCCATCTGTGATCACTTAAGCATGTTTGATGGCACTGGATGCCATAGATTACCAGTGTCTCATTTCCCACCATGATGGGTTTATCCGTCTAATCTTCAAATATGTGAACAATCCAATTCCATTTGAATGTTCGTCCCCTGAGACTGCTTCTAGGACTGGCATCACATAATGAACCTGGCAGGTAGGCGATGGCCACTTAAATTGATTAATTTGGGGAAGGTTTAATAAAGGGATTATTATAAAGCAATGTGTGTGGTATACGGAATGCCCAATGAATAGTGTAAAAATACTAGGACTAATAACTCCTGTGAGCTGTTACCTCACCTATCCCTGAAGGTACAAGAAGAGAGAGAGGTTATGCGCATTGAAGGGAGAGCTTTGAAAAAGGGTCACTGGCCAGGATCTCTGGTCTTGGTCCAGCAATGTAGCCAGCTGTAGCATTTCTGCAAGTAAGGAGCCTTGGAGAAACCACTCCGACTTCACTGTGCTCCCTGCCAGTGACAACCTCTGCTTAAATCCATTAAGTAGATAGAGCAAAGGAACCCACCGATGCAGTTAATACAGCTGAGTATCCTGGAGCAAAGAGGAGGTTAAAAGTGTAGCGAATGGATTTGGAAGGACAAAAGTCACGTACTCGACATAGGACAAAAATGTCAGTATCACTGAACATATGTGCTTTAGTGTTGATAAAGTGAACTGGCATCTTAAGGTGCTTAACCATAGAGTTGGGAGGACTATGGGTGAGGCTGGGCCCCTTGTTAACTTTATAATCCTGACTTCCCGTTTATTCTTATGGTAATTCCAGGGGGAGGGATTCTTAATAAAGGGATTAGCCGTCTTGGAAAGGTGGTCTTTTTGCCTCCATGTGGCCTGCCTGTAGGACCTCCATATAGGAGGTGTGCTTTCTGCACTGCAGTGGTGGTCTTGCTTCTTTTTCTTTTCCCGAATAAACCATTTCTTTTGTGGATTACTTGAAGAGTTATTTTATGCCAGTCAACAGTGTGCATATGAGTAATAGAGTATACATAATATATATGCACACATATGTTCAGTGCTTCTAAATGAGACTGCAAATTATAGCCGATTACATTTTCACCAGGGAATAGTAGTCTCAAAAAATGTTCCTGCATCATGAAATAATACCCAATTTGTCAACATACAATTTAATTGTCTTGTTAGTTATTTCCCAAGCTATGAACTCCTGAGAGGTTGGAGGAATCTACAACCCTTGGGAGCCACAAACTGATATAAAAAATTCTGGGATAGGTAGATTTGAATTCTGTAGAAGTGATGGTGTTGCTGAGAATTTTAGGTAAGTTGCCTAATTCAGATGTTATAGATATACGGAAATGTTGCTTCTTCCTCATAACTAGTCCCAAGGTCATTTATGTACTAATGTAATCATACTAGTGATGTGATAAGGGCTAAAGGGCCTCTGTTGAAATATCTTCACCATCTTTCTATTGAAGTTTCTGAAACTGCTGAGAATTCACAAGAAGTAATATTTCTCACTATCAGAGACCCAAAAAAAGCAATTAATATTACAGAAAAGGACAAGGAAGGAAAAAACTAAATGCATAAATTAATTTACTACAAAGCTACAAAATTAAGATGATGAGGTGCTAGCATATGATAGACATGATAACCAATGGAATAGAACTGAGAGTCAAGAAATAACCTCTTATATTTATAGCTTGGGTAGGTAAAATAATGCCTCCCCAAAATATCTATGGTCTAATCCCTGGAAGCTATGAATACATTGTTTCATAGGAAGTGGGAATTAAAATTGCTAATCAGCTGGTTTTAAAATAGAGTATCCTGGATTATCGGCTGGGCCCAATGTAATCACAAAAGTCCTTAAAAGTTGAAAAGAGAAGCAGATGAATTCAGAATCAGAGGGAGATTTAACTATGAAAGAATGGTCACAGAGATACCATGGTGCTGGCTTTGAAGATGGAAGAAAGGGACCAAAGAATGTGGGCAATCTCTAGTAGCTGGATAAGGCAAGGAAATGGATTCTCCCTTAGATCCTCCAAAAGGAACACAGCCCTGCCAACATCGCTATTTCAGCTCAGTTGTTCCCATGTTGTACTTCTAATCTACTAAACTGTAAATTAATACATTTGTGTTGGTTTCAGCCACTAAGTATGAGGTAACTAGTTACAGGAGCAAGAGAGAACTAAAACAATGGTCAACTGATTTTGACAAGACAATTCAGTGGGGAAAGAATTATCCTTTCAATAAATGGTGTCGTGACATCTAGTTATTTACACACAAAAGAATAAAGTTGGACCCCTATCTCACACCATATACAAAAATTAACTCAAAAAATGGATCATAAACCTAAATGTTAAGAATTGAAGCTGTAAAAGTCTTAGAGTAAATATAGCAAATCATTGTGACCTTGGGCTAGGCAATGGTTTCTTAAATAAGTCACCAAAGATATGCAAGAAAAGAAAAAATAAATTGGACTTTATCAAATTTAAAAACATTTGTACATTAAAGGAGACCATCAAGAAAGCAAAAGCTGGGCCGGCCGAGTGGCGCATTGGTTAAGAGCTGGTTTTGGGATGCCAGCGGCCCCGGTTCGGATCCCACATATGAGGGTCAGTGACACTGCCCTCTACAGCTAACAACAGCTCCACCTGGAGCTGGGCTGTGAGCCCCGGCGACGGTGTAGGTTGCAGCCCCTGTTGCAGTGGGCTGCCATAGGCTACAGTGAATGGCTGGCAGCCAGCGTGAGCGGCTGGCAGCCAGCGTGAACTGCCAATAGCCGCGGTGAGCGACCATCCAGAGGCCGGCGACCGATCTGCCTCATCCGGGAAGAGCGCAATGATGATACCAACATGGGCCAGTGAAGCAACCTCCTCTGCAACTAGACTGAAGAACAAAAAGACAGGAACTTGTCTGTTCCCCTTCCCCGATTCCCCAACGCTGTTCCCCTCCCCCAATTCCCCAATAAAAATCTTTAAAAAAAAAGAAAGAAAGCAAAAGCTAACCCAGAGAATGGGGGCAAATATTTGCAAGTCATGTATCTGATAAAAAATTTGTGTCCAGTATATGTAAGAACTCTTACACTTCAACAATAAAGACAAAAATCCTAATTAAAAATGGGCCCAAGATTTGAATAGATACTTCTCCAAAGAAGATAAATAAACATCCAATAAATTCATGAAAATATGTTCAACGTCATTTGTCCTTAGAGAAATGTGAATCAAAAATACAATGTGAAATTTATACTGACTATTCCTCAAAATGTTAAATATAAATTTACCATGTGACTCAGCAGTTCTACTCCTAGGCATCTACTCAGGATAAATGAAAACATATGTCCATATACAAATTATGCAAGACTGCTCATAGTAGTATTGTTCATAATTGTCAAAAACTAGAAAAAAATGAAATGTTCAATAGATGAATGGGTAAACAATGTATGGCATGTCCATATAAAGGAATATTATTCAGCAGTAAAATAGAATAAAATAATGATACATGCTACATGGATGAATAAGAGAAATATATAATATTTTAACAAGGTTTTTTGGTGTAGAATATTTTTGGTCTCACTTCCTGTCCCTGATAATAACAATGTCTTTTTTCTCCTGGTATAGAGAGGGCAGCTCTCATATGAGAGTTTTAGTTCCTGTTTTCAGGAAGAAATGAGGGATCAGGGTGTCTCTTTTGTATCTGCTATTTTTCAAAATTCCATTATAATCATTATAAGTTCAAAATAATCATTATGCCAAAGTGGCATATTTTGAGGTGGAATATTCTGTCACCCTTCAAGTGTCACCACCTTCTAAACTACGGGATCTTTTTTACTTCTCATGGACAACTTGTCCATGTCTAGCTGGGAAATAGGAGAAGGGGTTTTCTCTTTGTGTCTAAATTTAATTAGCTCCTCCCCTAGTTCATTTTCACCCCATCAATCATCCCATTTTATTTTCTTAATATCGTCTAACATTCACTGAAAATAATTCTATACTTATTTGTTTATTATGTATCTCGCTCTTCTAAATAAAGGCTCCAAAGAATAAGGCCCAACCCAATCATTCTCACTGCTGTATCCCAGTGCTGAGATAGCACCTGGGGCTCAAGAAATATTTTCCTAAAGATGAGTAAACCCACCTATAGCACTAAAGCTTTCCTATTTATTTATTTATTTTTTAATTATCTTCAGGTGTACAACACAGTGCAATAGTTATACTTTTTACCCCTCAAAGTGACAACTCCCCTTCCCCAATTCTCCACCCCACTCCTCCCCCCCATATTATACTATCTATTACAATTCCTTTGACTCCCTTCCACTGTATAATCCACATCCTGTGACTATCTGTATATTCAATTACAGTTGGTATACAATATTATACAACATCAGTTTCAGGTATACAGTGCAGTGATCAAAAGCTTTCCTATTTTAAATGCCTTTTATCGAAATGAATATGATGAGGCTCAGAAAAACTCCCATCAGCTGCCCAAGTCAGGCAAGATTCCTGCCCAGATCTTTCGTCTTCTAACATCCATGGCCTTGACCACATCTCATAGGCT
This sequence comes from Aselliscus stoliczkanus, assembly GCA_033961575.1. Taxonomy (NCBI): domain Eukaryota; kingdom Metazoa; phylum Chordata; class Mammalia; order Chiroptera; family Hipposideridae; genus Aselliscus; species Aselliscus stoliczkanus. The sequence goes on from CM066736.1 coordinate 125,108,201, forward strand.
GTCACAGAGAAAACCCTCATTTGAGACTGGTTGAAGGAATTAAGCTCCTCCCTCTTTTATTTGTAGGTGAACTCTCTTTAAGCCATGGGGAAAAGTAATCACACGGTGACCGAGTTCATCCTAGTGGGTTTCACCACAGACCCCATGATGCAGCTGGTCCTGTTCGTGGTGTTTCTTGGTGTGTACTCTGTGACCGTGGTAGGAAATACCATCCTCATAATGTTGATCTGTCGTGACTCCCGACTACACACGCCCATGTATTTTTTCATTGGGAATCTGTCTTTTCTGGATCTCTGGTATTCCTCTGTCTACACCCCAAAGATCCTTATGACCTGCATCTCTGAGGAGAAAAGCATCTCCTTTGCTGGCTGCCTAGCTCAGTTCTTCTTCTCTGCTGGACTGGCCTATAGTGAGTGTTACCTCTTGGCTGCCATGGCTTATGACCGCTACGTGGCCATTTCTAAACCCCTGCTCTATGCTCAAGCCATGTCAAGGAGATTGTGTCACTGTTTGGTTATATATTCCTATACTGGAGGTTTTGTCAATGCTGTCATACTCACCAGCAACACATTCACATTGGATTTCTGTGATGACAATGTCATTGATGACTTTTTCTGTGATGTTCCACCCCTGGTGAAGTTGGCATGTGATGTGGAAGAGAGCTACCAGGCTGTGCTGTACTTCCTCCTGGCATCCAACGTCATCACCCCCACTGTGCTCATACTCGCCTCCTACCTCTTCATCATCCATGCCATCCTGGGGATCCGTACCACCCAAGGTCGCCTCAAAGCCTTCTCCACTTGCTCCTCCCACCTGACCTCTGTCACATTGTACTATGGCTCCATTCTCTACATCTACTCTCGTCCAAGTTCCAGCTATTCCCTTGACAGGGACAAAATGGTTTCTACATTTTATACTGTGCTGTTCCCCATGGTGAACCCCATGATCTACAGTCTGAGGAATAAAGACGTGAAAGAAGCTCTGAAAAAACCCTTCAGGTTCACATTATCTGAGGTCTAAATTGATATAAATTTCTCAAATAAGTGCTCAATGAAAATTGACTCTTTTGGGGGAAAGTTGGGGAACTGGATGAAAAAAACACCTCTTTTTATATGCAAATAAATCCAATGAAAAAGATTTTGTTTGTATGAGTTTGTTTTGTTTTAGTGATCAGACAACTATAAAATAGAGATTCAATTTAGTATTAACATAGTTTTTAAAAAGTAGCATCATGATCAACAAATCAACAAACAACAAGTGCTGGCGGGGCTGTGGGGAAAAGGGGACCCTGCTGCACTGTTGGTGGGACTGCAGATTGGTGCAGCCACTATGGAAGTCAGTATGGAGGTATCTCAAAGAACTGGAAATAGAGCTGCCTTTTGACCCAGCAATTCCACTCCTAGGTATTTATCCTGAAAAAACCAAGACACTTATTCAAAAAAAGTTATGCACCCCGATGTTCATAGCAGCACAATTTACAATAGCTAAGACTTGGAAACAACCTAAATGCCCGTCAGTAGATGACTGGATTAAGAAACTGTGGTATATTTATACAATGGAGTATTACTCCGCTATAAAGAAGAATGAAATCGTGCCATTTGCAATGATATGGATGGACCTAGAGACTATAATGTTGAGTGAAATAAGTCAGTCAGAGAAGGACAAATACCATATGATCTCACTTATATGTGGAATATGAAAAACTGTATGAATGAGCAAAGTAAACAGAAACTGTCTCATAGATATAGAGGAAAAATCAGGGTTGCTAATTGGGAGAGGAATGGGGATGAGGGAGAAGGGGAAGGGATTAGACAGCAAAAATAGGCAACTACAATATTGCTACTGGGATAGGAAAAACAGTTTGGGGAATATAATTAATAATGTTGTAAATATTCTGTGGAATGTCAGATGATCATAGGTCTTGTTAGGGAGACCATTTCATGGATGGAGTAGAGGTTTGATCACTGCACTGTATTACTAAAGTGGAGGTGGTATACCTACTGTAATTGAATATATATAGATAGTCACGGGATGTGGATTATACTGTGGAAGAGAGTCAGAGGAAGAGTAATAGATATATATGATATGGGGGGTTGTGGGGGGGTGTATTGGGGGTGGGGGGTTTGTCACTTTGAGGGGTAAAATGTATAACTATTGCACTGTGTTGTACACCTGAAACTAATTAAAAATAAAATAAAATAAAATATTAAAAAAAAAATAAAAAAAAAAAAAAAAAAAAAAAAGTAGCATCATGGTTTAATGCAAAATAGAGGTGTGTATATTATATCTGAGATCCCAAAGGATTAATTTGACTTTAGTATCTCCCATCAGACTAACCCAATTTTTTTTCCCTACATGATGGCTTTATGGGGATATAAAGGTGTTACATGAACTCTGGAGATATGTGGAATACACCCTTTATTCTTTCTTATCCAGTACTAACAGAACTGTGTAAATAGAATAAGGAATATTAAGACTATTGTGATGAAAAGAGAGGGTGCAGTGACATGTTATTTAATGAATGCAGATGAAAAGAAAGATCAGAAATAGTGTTAATACAAACAGTGAAGTACCTACAACTATTTGTTCTAAAGTATTAATTTAAATGCACTTTATACATGTGTTCATTACAACAATGGCTATAAGCTTTCAATAACAAAGTTCTAACTTCTGAGGCTCAAGCTACTCATTTGTCATGTGTAACAAAAAAAAAATCCTTAATTTGCAGTGTTGTTGCAAAGGGTATTAATAGATAGATAGATAGATAGATAGATAGATAGATAGATAGATAGATGATATACATATTATATGTATATTATGTATTTTATATATATATATACTAAACCTGCTATTCAGTGAATATGGACCTGTAAGTTTTTTGTTTTTAAAATATTCTGGTTCTTTAAAAAGAAAAAAAGCATTGGATCTAGAATATAGTAGGAGTTTTGTTGTTTGGTTGGTTGGTTGGTTGGTTGGTTGGTTGGTTGGTTGGTTGGTTGACTGGTTGGTTGGTTTCAGTTTGTCCCATTCAATGTTATTTTCTCTCACAGGGAACACGTGGTGGCATGAAATGAGGGAGGGTATGTCAGAGTAGTCATTCTCCATGGAGAGATCACACTTTTAGGGTAATGCACAATCCTAGACACATATATTTCTCCAGGTATTTACAAAGGCATTTGGGGTTTGTTTTTGTTTTGCTTTGCTTTGCTTTGTAATCTAAGAAACTTATAAACATCTTGCCTAATATTAAGCTGATGTAGAAGACACAGTATACAAAGATATTTTCTGTATATTCAGTTAGGGCTTTGTGAGTAATGTGGAGAGAATTCCTTATTCAAAATATTTATAAAAACTTAAATAAATTTCCATAAATTAACCACTCCAAATCTTTTCCCCACACAATAAAAGTTGCTCGCCAAGCTTCAAAGTCAAACTATGTGCACGAAAACTATCCAATTCCTCTTTTCTCTAAGACCTCCCAAAGATAACCAAGAGGATAAATTTTATGAAAATATTGTACTGATAGGAAGCAAAATACAATACTGTGGAGCATCAAACAGCCCAATATTATAGGTTTAAAATAGTTTAATCACAACAAAGTACTAACAATTAAAGACTGGTTTGATCTGTTTCATTGTATTAAGTGTAACATGTTGTATTTACCTCAAATATTGCAATGTTTACCAACATATCTATAAGCCAATAATTTGGAAAATGCAGTGAGAGCATTTTGCAAAATGATAACATTCATCTATTTCCATGGCCTGAGAGTCTGGGTTGCTTTCCAGAAGGTTGCTTTGACATCTTTGTTTCTCAGGCTATAGATGAGAGGGTTGACCACTGTGTAGAATAAGGCAGCCATTTTGTCTCTCTCCAGGGAGTAGGTGGAACTTGGCCTTGAATACAGGAAGAGCAGGGACCCATAGAAGAGCATGACTGAGACAAGGTGTGAAGCACAGGTGGAGAAGGCCTTATAACTTCCTGAGGCTGAGCGGATTCTCAGAATAGCCAGAAGGATGTTGAAATAGGAAATCAGGATGGCAAGAATGCTGGAGAGGATCATGAAGCTGACCACGCCCAGCAGGACTTTTTTGTAGACCTGGGTGTCTGTACAAGACATCTTTACCAATGGCAGTGCATCACAGAAGAAGTGGTCAATGATATTTTTACCACAAAAACTCAGGCGGAAAGTGTTGGCAGTATGGGCGATGGCATTCAGCAACCCTCCTATGTAAGAGCCAGCAACGAGCCCAGTACACAGAGAGCTGGACATAGTACCTAAATAAAGCAATGGATTACAGATTGCCATGTGGCGGTCAAATGCCATGGCTGCTAGGAGCTAGCTCTCAGTGTAGACGACAACACAGGAAAAGAACACCTGGGCTCCACATCTGGCCAAGGAAATGCGTTTATCTTCTGAGACACAACTGGCCAGGAGTTTGGGAGTATACACAGAGGTGTACCAAAAATCCAGAAAAGGCAGATTGCCAATGAAAATGTACATAGGCATGTGCAGGCGGGAGTGATGCGAATTAAGACAACCAGAGTCATGTTCCCCAACTAGGTTATCAAATAGATTGTCAGAAATGTTCCAAATAAAATTAGCTGCCACTGGGGGTCTGTTGAGAAGCCCACCAAGATTAACTCAGTCAGGATGGTGCGATTTCCCACTTTCATGTTCACAGAAAAGAAAACCTGATAAAGATTTTGAGGGGAAGGGGCCCGCTGAGTGGCGCGGTGGTTAAGCGCTGGCTTCGGAAGCCAGCGGCCCCGGTTTGGTCCCACATATGAGGGCCAGTGACACTGCCCTCAAAAAAAAAAAAAAAAAGATTTTGAGGGGGAAAAAATCATGTAGTGATTTTTCTATTGAAATAAATAAAGGTATCAATTAAGTCAACAATTCCAGCACGTTTTTATCTGTGACTATCTAAAATGATGGACTTCTGTCTGTGACTTGGGAAGACCACAGGAATTGGTGTTAGGACCTGATTTTGGAATTAGGGCTTTTACTTATTTTTGGATGCAAGGCAAGTCCCTCAGTCTCACCAAACAGACAAGAAAAATGAAGCCCCCCCACCCCAACAGGTGGTCTGAATAAAGAAGATACACATGAAAACACCCAGCCCAATGTTAGGTACACAGAGAGCACTCAAAAAAATTTCAGTTTCCTTTATATGTTATTGAGAATTTATGTGTCAGGCATTCTGCTGAGAGTTACACAAACACCAATACACTGTATGACTCTTGCTACTATTAGTATAAATATAAATATAAATATAAATATATATATATATATATATAATAGATACATATAAAATTACTCATTATACACCATTTAGTATTCTAAATCCTAATCTAAACCCACTTAACCCTTTCCACAACTTTATAAGGTAGGTACTATTTTGATCCTCATTTTTTATTTTTTTTTAAGATTTTATTGGGGAATTGGGGGAGGGGAACAGCGTTTGGGGAACTGGGGAAGGGGAACAGACAAGTTGCTGTCCTTTTGTTCTTCAGTCTAGTTGTGGAGGACATCACTTCACTGGCACATGTTGGCATCATCATTGCGCTCTTCCCGGGTGAGGCAGATGGGTCACCAGCCTCTGGACGGCCTCTCACGGCAGTTGTTAGAAGCTCACTCCAGCTGCTGGCCACTCACTGTAGCCTATGGCAGCCCACTGCAGCAGGGGCTGCAGCTATGCCTTCCCGGGGACTCACAGCAGCCCAGCTCCAGGTGGAGCTGTTGTTCACTATCTTAGCTGTAGAGGGCAGTGTCACTGACCCTCATATGTGGGATCTGAACTGAGGCCGCTGCCGTCCCAAGCCAGCTCTTAACCAACGCGCCTCTCAGCTGGCCCAACGATCTTCATATTGTTTAAGAAACAATTGCAAGATTACAGAACTGGTAAATAGCAGACGTGATATTTGAACCCAGAATTCTCTTTATCAAGAGTATATTCTCTCAACTGTTCAGCCATTTTTGTCTTTTATAGGTGAATTCTTTCTCTCATGTTCTCCTAGCTAAGGTAATGCTATAACCCTCTGACAGCCTGAATATTTTCACTTATTAAAAAGAATTTTAGGTATAGGGAACATAGTCAATAATATGGTAATAACTATGTATAGTGCCAGGTGGGAACTAGTCAGGGGATCACTTTCTAAATTATATAAACTTCTAACCACTATGTTATACTCCTGAAACTAATATAAATTAATATTGAATGTTAACTAATTGAAAAATTTGAAAAATTTTAAAGGGGAGTGGACAAAAAATAAGAGGTTCAAAGTTCCAGATATAAAACAGATAAGTCTTGGGGATGTAATATACAGCAAAGAAATATAGTCAATAATATTGTGATAGAGTTCAGAAGGTTGCTGGACTTATCATGGTGATCACTTGTTTACGATAGGGAACATAATCCATGTGTTAATAGCACTGTATAGTTCCAGATGAGTACAGTTGAATAACTGTGATGTACACCTAAAACTAATATAATAGTGTACGTTAGCTACATTTTAATAAAAATCTTTTTTTAAAAAGAGCTTTAAAAAATGCTTTATTTAGGAACTCTCATACATTGTTGGTGGAAATGTAGATTGATGCAGCCACTATGGAAGGCAATGTGGAGATTCCTCAAAAAATTAAGAATAGAATGACATATAACCCAGCAAACCCTGTTCTGAAGATATACCCCAAAAATCTGAAAACATTTATCCGTAAAGATATATATGCTCCGATGTTCATTGCAGCTTTATTTACAGTGGCCAAGATATGGAAACAACCAAAGTGTCCTTCAATAGATGATTGGATAAAGATGTGGTATATATACACAATTGAATAAGAAAAGATGAAATAAGGCCAATATGGATGGATCTTAAGATTATTATGCTAAGTGAAATGAGTCAGACAGAAAAAGTTGAGAACCATATGACTTTACTGATATGTGGGATGTAAAACTGAAAGCAACAAAGGAACAAGACAAACAAATAAAGAAACAAAAACTCAGACACAGACAGTAGTTTAGTGGTTACCAGGGCATCGGGGGAAAGGATGGTGGTAGATGAAAATAAAAGGGATTAAATATATGGTGATGGCAGAGAACTGCCTCTGGGTGGTGAGCACACAATGTGATATATAGATGATGTATTACAGAATTGTACACTTGAAACCTATGTAATTTTACTAACCATTGTCACTCTAATAAATTTTAATTTAAAAAAGTAAAATAAAATATTTTTTTAAATCCTTTTTATTAAGAATGATTTTTCCACCCATTTCACCTTGTTGATGTGAGAGTTATATACACGGGTGAGGCATTTTTTGATATAGTGGATGCTGAATATTAAGAAGAATCAAATTTTTGGTGTCAATTGATAAACCATGAATCTTTCAACATTCATATCTTGGGGCTCCAAAGTTCTCGGAGAGAAGCTAAAAGGAAGGAATGACTTAAAACATACATAATCAGGACTGATGTTCCAGTAGCCAGCTGACTTTCTTCCTAGCCAAAAGACAATAGGAGGAAGCTAAACCAAGAAAGCATTGTGATTTTGCTATTTAAAACATTTGCCTTTGAATTAAGTTAATCAGTTTGTAACTATTGATAGAATGCAAATGAAAGGTTTCTAACTCAAGGTCTACTGTACCTGCTGTTAAGTAAGTCATCTTAATCTTTAAATATTAGGTAACTTAATCTTTAAAATGTAGCTGTTGATGTGCAGAGAGGACATGCATTGATTGGTGACACTGTGGTAAATACAGCTTGGAATCCTGAAGATCATTTTGCTTCTCTATTAGAATACAAGGTCTGACAATACATTCACTAACTTATTGTAATGATGTTGCTAACCTTTTTTAATAGCAGAGGAGTTTTTCGTTATGAATTTGTACCAACTGGACAGTTAACCAGGTTTTCTATTTGGAAGTGTTGAAAAGGCTGTGTGAAAAAGTTACACAACCTGAACTTTTTGCCAACAATTCATGGTTCTTGCATCAAGACAATGCACCAGCCCACACAACACTGTCTGTGAGGGAGTTTTTAGCCAGTAAATAAATAACTGTATTGGAACGCCCTCTCTACTTACCTGATCTGGCCCCCAATTACTTCTTTCTTTACTGAAGATAAAGGAAATATTGAAAGGAAGACATTTTGATGACATTCAGGACCTCAAGTGTAATACAATGGCAGCTCTGATGGCCATTCCAGTAAAAAAGTTCCAAAATTGCTTTGAAGGTTGCACTAGACGCTGGTGTCAGTGCATAGCTTCCCACGGGGAGTACTTTGAAGGTGACCACAGTGATATTCAGCAATGAGGTATATAGCACTTTTTCTAGGATGAGCTCATGAACTTAATTGTCTAACCTTGTACAATGAAATGAATCTTTTCTCATTAACACGCAAAACACAGATGTTTTAGTCCTATAAACATCTAAACATATTTAGTCTTATAAACATCTAAGTCCTATAAACAGTGGTCCATAAACTGACTTTAATTTACATTTATAACTCTCTCTCTCTGTTACCACTTCTCTTAATCTACTTAAGGACTTCAACCAAACTAAATTGCTCGCTCACATGATTGATTTCCTCATAATAATCTCACACATCTTGAGAGCTTCACATTTATATTGCAATGCTAGTATCCATTTGTACTCTATAATATTTATTCTTAATCTGCTCAAGCTTGAGTAGAATTTTCTTGGCAGGAATGTATGGTCATTATATTTATAATGTATAAAATGGTGGGTTATAGACACCATCTCAAAAGTTACTCTGAACTTTCTCTGCTATGTTATCATTTGTCTATACAATGAGAAATATCTGAAACTCATTAAGTTCATTTTTAATATAATTTGGGGAAAACTGGAAATATCTAGACAGAGCCAATTACTACTCTCCTGCCATACACTCTAAAAATAGAAGAAAAAATAATTTTTTTGTCTACTACTCAAAGTTTCCCCATAAGAAGAGATATTTAAATGAGCCCTGAAAACTGAGCCAAATGCCACCCATTGTAGGGGTAAGGAGAGAGAGAAAAGCAGTTCCATGGGAAGAAAAAAACATGTATCAGAGCTCTCCCATGAGAGGGAGTCTGGGACATTCACAGAGGTGAGACAGGTTAAATATAGAAGAAATGGAGAGAGGAACCAGCAGGTGAGCCCCAAGGGTCATTAGCTCACAAAGTTTATTGGAACCATATTAAGGATTTTGACCGTAAACCAAAAAATGGAAGCCATTGTCATTATGAGGAAGTAATATGACCAGATTTACATCCTTAAAGTTTACTCTGGCTGCAGATCAGAGACTAGATTGAAAGGAAACAAGAGTGCCCTGTTAACTGGAATCTCTCTGAAATCCTCAATCCTCTATTACCTGTTGAGGCCAGTCCTCTGATAAAGGCAGAAAAGAAAGGTGTTAGAACTTCTAGATAAAATTACTAGGGATTGTATAAACTGAGATCTTGATAGACAAGACTCACAGAGTGTCACTCTCAATCTCTCTTCTAACTGGAAATTCACATTTAACCTCAAAATACAAGAGCATTCTTGAAGACAAAATCCTTACAAAGTATGAGCTGGCAATGAAAGCATCTTCTATTTTTACACAAGAAACTATAAAATCTTGCAAGAGTGGATAAATTTGATGAAAGCTTAGGACATTGTGCTCAAAGACCTAATCTTATCATCATCCTTCTGAGATCTATGTGAAACATAATTCTATCACAAATTCATCACATTATACTTTAGTACCAACTTTAATATTTAAAAGATATATATGTAAATTAACCAGAAACTAGCTATCTATCTATACCTATATAGATATATAGATATTTTTAAAAGACCACAATTCTTCATTATCCAGCTCCTAACTCAACTAACAGCTAACCAAGTGCATAGGCGCAAGACTAGGTGAGAGCAGACAGGTCTGGTGTGGGTAGGCTTGCATAGGTGCATAATTGAAATAGCACCAGAGTCCAAATCTCTGCAGTCTTTAACAACCTCCAACCCACATTCCTTCACCTTTAAAAAGGTGAGAAAAATGTCAGTGCTGTGTAGAAAAAATACATAGCCCAGTGTGTGGACAGAAAATATACCTAACTAATAGTAGTTATTTTTATTCTGAGTGAGAGGAATGAATAACAACTGACTTATTTATATAAAGCAGAGCTTCAGGAAAAATAATTAGTAAGGCCAAGTTTCCAGAAGGAGAGAATTTAAGCCATTGTGGTGCTGTCATTCAGAATCTTTCTGAAATTCTAAAGGTTAATATGTTAGTCACTTATTCTTATGCAATTTGAAAAATAAAATGGCAGGCTTGGAAGTACAAAGCTCATTGTCCTTGGATTGGGGAGTCCTGTGATAGTGACAGAGCCTGTCACCATCAATTATGTGATTTTTAAGAGAGTTACCTGTCCTCTCCGTAACACAGATTCACCACATGAAAAATTTGTTGAGTCTTTTCAAGTGCCACTTTCTATGATTCCAATTTGTTCATGTTGTATAGGAGCCATCATAAAAATAAGAATAGGTAATGTCATCTGCAACACTACAGCATTGTAGAACAGATTAACAACTTTTATACATACATACATCCTTTGATACATGGGGCACTATCATCATGTTAGTTGAAGTGAGAGATGGAATTTACCAAAGACAATAGTATTCTTTTTTTTACTTTAAGATTTCCGTACTCTTTCTTGTTTCCCTAAAAATCCTCTGAGCTTGTTTATATCCTATAACTACTGCATTTTTTAGGGTTGTTTTTTTTTTTTTAATCTAAGAATTTAACAGCCCTTAAACTTTTGGAATCAAATCATGAACATCATTGAGAAATCAATTAAAGCAATGATGCTTCTACCCAATTTCCCAAACTGTTTATACATATAAACACATAACATTTTAGAGGGTTCATGAACCTCAGAAATCTATCCACAGGTTTTGTGGTTATCATTCTTAATTAAAAATTCTGCCACCAGGGCCGGCTGAGTGGTGCGTTGGTTAAGAGCTGGCTTGGGATCCCAGCAGCCCTGGTTCGGATTCCACATATGAGGGCCAGTAACACTGCCCTCTACAGCTAAGATGGTGAACAACAGTTCCACCTGGAGCTGGGCTGCTGTGAGTCCCCAGGGATGGCATAGCTGCAGCCCCTGCTGCAGTGGGCTGCCATAGGCTACAGGGAGTGGCCGGCAGCCAGTGTGAGCGGCTGGCAGCTGGTGTGAGCTGCCAAACACCGCCCTGAGCAGCCGTCCAGAGGCCAGTGACCGATCTTCCTCCCGGGAAGAGCGCAATGATGATACCAACATGGGCCAGTGAAGCAATGTCCTCCACAACTAGACTGAAGAACAAAAGGACAGCAACTTCTCTGTTCTCCTTCCTCAGTTCCCCAGCACTGTTCTCCTCCCCCAGTTTCCCATAAAGATCTTTACAAAAAAAAAAATTCTGCCACCAAAAGGTGCCTCAGTTTCTTTTCAGTGCTTACAGTTTATAATTTTAGGAGTAATAAATACTTCAAACCTTGCATGTTTAAAGCTCTATTCCTACTCTTCAATCTCCAAAACTTATCTATGTGTTCATTTCTTACATCATTTAATCAATTGTGCTCTTCCGGTTTCTTAAGCCACAAATTAGGAATCACCCTGCTCTCTTTCTTACATCCTCATCAGTCTTCCCAGAAATCCAGGTGTCCCTACCTCAAACATATCCTGAACCTGAGCATTTCCTATCACCTACACTGCTACCACCCTAGTCCAAACCACCATGATCTTTTGCCAAGAATCTTGCAATGTCCTCCTAACTTTTACACACTTGCCTATAGTCTATTTTCAATATATCAGTCAGTATGATTTTTTAAAATGTCAATTTATGACACTCCTGTACTTAAAGCAACCCTAATACACAACCAATTTATTTTGCTAAAGTCAAATTCCGTACAGAGGCCTGGATTCTTCCATGAGCAGGCCCTCCATTCACTAGAGGTTTTTCTCTCTTAAGATTCACTCTATTTTTTTTTTTTATTGCTGGCCTGATTTTTTTTTTTGTCTGTATACTTGATTTTTATTGTAGATTTTTTTTTATTAGTTACAGATGTACAAAACAATGCAATAGTTATCTTTCTCACTCCTTACAAAGTGACTCCCTCTTCCCTCTAAGATTCACTATATTTTAAATTCCATGCCCTCATCCCAGCATCAGTCCCCATCCTTATTATTCTTTTAAGACTCTGCTCTATTTTCCCCAAGACCTACTGCCATCTTCTAACTCTTGTTTATTGAGGTTATTGTCCATTTTTCCTTACCAGAATGCAAAACAGTAAGATTTCAGTAAGATTTCACCGCTTTGTTTACTGCTGTATCCCAGCACGTGGAACAGTGCCCAACAACTAATTGGCACTTAATAGATGTTTCTAGAATGAACAAGTGGGTAATTGTCTTGAAGCTATGTTTCCCTGCAGTATTCAGTAGAAGCATTGTCTGCTTCTCACATAGCTCAGACTATTCAGGATAAATTTACCCTCACATGGACTTTCCGGGCTCAGTGGACTATATCACTAATAAGAAGGAAGAGTAAATAGGGGACTCATATCAATCAAACTCATAGCCATCAAGATGGACTAAACTCTATGTTGAATTTGAAATAAATTGCAATGAAAATGTGAAATAAAAGACACAGAAAAAGTCAGAGCTAATCACGCTACAATATCCATATAGAACAGCTTCTCAAGCTTTGTGTTTCCCAGTAGAAGCTGTGTTGCCTGCTCCCTTTACTGGAGCATTACAAATTTTGTGGAGAATGTGTCTCTCTAGCACCTATAGATGAGTGTCGAGAAGTGAACATACATACTGGACAGCCCAGAGGACCACACCCACTGCAGTCTAAAAGCATTTTTTGTCCTCTTGTCTTCTCCACTGTGGAAGGGAATAATGATGACCAGGGAGAACTACCAGGCTGAATGTTGAATTCTAGATGAGGGCTACTTATATTATTCGTGGAATCCTATTTAGAAGCATGTGTGTGTGTGTGTGTGTGTGTGTGTGTGTGTGTGTGTGTGTGTGTGTGTGTTTGGCATAACTCTGTGTCCCCCCTTCTAATTGCTGCTGAGGTCACAGAGAGGCCAAACCACTGATCCCAGTTGCCTACCTTCGATAGGGAAGGACACTCCTTTTCCCCTCCTCTGATGCCTGGTGTGCCCGTCTGAACCTGATACCTATTTCCTCAACAGCCCTTTGGGACTCCTTCTATACCGTAGCTCAGAAATATGTACCTCAGTCTCCAAAGACTCAATTAGGGTTTATTTGGAGTATGAGGATAATATGTTAATTAGGATATGATGAAATGAGAATTTTATTAAAAGTTGACTCTCTTAATGAACCTACGTCACAATATAATCATAAATGTGTCTGGTTATAGAAATTCCCTAAATTATACTAATTAGACTTTTCTACAAATTATCACATGGTCTATAATTTTTTTTTTCTTACCGTATGCTCTTCTGTCTTTCCAGGCTACCCTTCCTGGTCTCATTCACCAAGAAACTCCTGTCAATCCCTGATAATATGGGTTGAATTGTAACTCCCCAAAATTTATATGTTGAAGCCCTAATCCCCAGTAACTCAGAATGTGACCACATTTGAAATGAAGACCTTTATAGATGTGATTAAGTTAAAATGGGGTGGTTAGGGTGAACCTTAACCCAATCTGATTGGCATCTACAAAAAGAGGAAATGGAAATTTGGACACACACAGGGATATCAAGGATGTACGTGCACAGAGCAAAGCAAAAGGGTTGGCATCTGCAAGAAAGGGAAGAGGCCTCAGACTAATCAGCCCTGATGCCACCTTCTTTTGGCTTTTTAGCCTCCAGAACTTTGAGAAAATATACTTTTGTTGTTTCAGCCACCCAGTCTGATATTTTACAGTAGCTCTAGCTAACAATATACTTATTATTAACTCCAAGGCTTTTTATGTTGGTACAACCTCATGTTTTATATATGTAAAAAGATGACTAAAATTAGGAAATGATACACCATAATGCAATATTCTCTAATCTTTATTAATTCATGCATAAAACTGAAGAAGTAAAGAAATACAAACACGCAGAGATCCTTAATTGTTGTCAATCATTGCTTTAACTAGTAGAGGTTTTCACTCTGAATCATGGACACAAAACTTTTTGAAATTTATCTCTCTACTTATCTCTCTTTTGTTGTCTATATTCCATTGCTGTCTATTTCATACAACTCCTATGCCTTTGCCCTTGCTTCTTTAAGTGTTGGGGAAAACACTCTTTCATTGGAGGTTCACAGTATCTCTAAGATATTTGTTCTCTTTTGTATCTATTGCCAAAAAAATCTTCATCTGACGGCAAGAAAGAAATAAGGATCAGAAAAGAACACATAAACTTGTTCCCAAGGGCATTTTACAGTAGAAGTTTTATTTATGACCTCCTAACTCACTCTCTGTCCCAACAAATGGGGACAGAGCCTTTGGAATCAGAAGTTCTGGGTTTGCATTCCTGCTTTTTCACCATAATTTGAAGCAAGTCATTTACTCCATCTAATGCTGATGACAACTCTATAACCAATTTTATTATTCGCATTTACAGATTAAAATATTTATATACAGGCAACTTAAGAGCTGTGATGTGAAAATCAAAAAGCTGCTCTCTTTCAACCTTCACAGAATCATAATAATTTTATGGACTCTGTTCCAAGATAGCAGGCACAGCAGATTTTTCCAAAAGTGCCAGCCTCATTTATTTTAAAAACACTCTCAAAAGACAAATTCAGACTGGTATTTCCACATTATTTGATGATTTTGTTTGTTTGATCTTTGAGAGTATAGCTGATAACAATGACAGAGATAATCTGTAAAATAAAATACAGCCATTGTTTACCAATATTTTCATTTAGGAACACTTTGCTCTATCTACCATTTTCCTCAGGGCATCTTTAACATCTTTATTTCTTAAGCTATAGATCAAAGGATTCAGCATAGGAATCACCACAGTATAGAACACAGACACCACTTTATCCCTTTCCAGGGCATAGTTAGTACTTGGTCGGGAGTAAATGAAGAGTATTGAACCATAGTACAAGGTGACAGCTGTCAGGTGAGAGGCACAAGTGGAGAAGGCCTTGAGGCGACCTTGGGTGGTACGGATCCTCAAGATGGCAGCAACGATGAAGAGGTAGGAGGCAAGAATAAGCATGGTGGGAGTAATGACGTTGGAAGCAAGTATGAAATAGAGCACGGCCTGGTAGCTCTCCTTCACATCACAGGCCAACTTTACAAGAGGGGGCAGATCACAGAAGAAATCATCAATGATATTATTCCCACAGAAACTCAGGGTAAATGTCTTGCTGGTAATGATGGTAGAATTAAGGAAACCACCAAGGTATGAAGCTCCTACAAGGTTGGCACATAGCCTCGAGGATATAACCTGGGAATAAAGCAGGGGGTTGGAGATGGCCACATAGCGGTCATAAGCCATGGCAGCCAAGAGGTAACACTCACTATAGGCCAGCCCAGCAGAGAAGAAGAACTGAGCTAGGCAGCCAGCGAAGGAGATGCTTTTGTCCTCAGAGATGCAGGTCATAAGGATTTTGGGAGCATAGACAGAAGAATACCAGAGATCCAGGAACGAAAGGTTTCCAATGAAGAAATACATGGGCGTGTGGAGCCGAGAATCAGCACAGATGAGAGAAATCAGGGTGATGTTCCCTAAGAGGCTGATGATATAAATGATGAGGAAGATGAAAAAGAGCACTCTCTGTAACCACAAGTCTGCTGTGAACCCTAACAGTATGAACTCTTTCACTCTGGTGAAATTTGTCTCATCCATTGATTTTGGATTTCTATGGTCCCTTTCTGTGAAAAGATTAATAAGTATGTCATTATTTGTGATATCTATAAGTTCCCCCATGATTTGCCTTTTAGATCATTGAAAAAGCCAACTGATGGATATATATTGTTCATTGTAACACACGTTTATGCTGAACTGGGTACCATTCTTGTTGGATAACTAGGAAACCGTTCTACGCTGCCTTGAAAGATCAGTTATTATGAACATGGCATAGTATGTGTCAGCTTATTTTTTAATCTAAACTTTCCTCCCTTTTGGAGAGGGTGATTAGTGTATCTTCTCTTCTGTTTGCACGTACGGTGATTGGGGACCATGTGGACAATATAAAAAGGGGAGTTAGAATAGATGTGCTGATTTCTCTTCAGGTCTTTGAATCCTTTTGTCTTTTTCCAGAGAATTCCATGAGGAAGCATACTTTTATTACTCTAACCATATTTTGAACATCCTTGGAAGAGTGTTTTACTGTAACATCTTTGAAGGCAATAATTATATTTAATTCAACTTTTTATCCACAAAACCAAGAGCACAAGTTTTCATAAAATAGAAAATGTGCAACTTGAATAAAATAATAGATTTCCTTAGATAATAGGCATTTGAAACCACAGCTACCTGTATGACCCTCAGATGTACTCTGAAAGGAAGTAAAAATATTAATCAATCAATAATTGTGTTCATAATGTGGTTGGATTTCCAATAGGATCAAGAGTAAAACAAACAAACAAACAAAAAACAACAACAAAGCTGGTTAAAGTGAACAGGGCATTTGATAGGCTGAATAAATGGCCCATAAAGATATCCAGGTTCTGATTCCTGAAACCTGTGAATGTTACTTTATAAGGGGAAAGAATGATTAAGTTAGGAATCTTGAGGTGGGTAGATTATCAGAGTGGGCTCTAAAAGCAATCACAAATATCCTTATGTGAAGGAGGCACAGGGATATCTGACTACAGACACAGGAGAGGAGGCAGTGGGACCATGAAAGCAGAGACTGGAGTGATACAATCACAAGGAATGAAGCAGCCATAAGAAGCCAGAAGAGGAATGGAATGGTTCTGCCACCAGAGACTCTGGGTGGAGTGTGGTCCTGCCAACACCTTGCTTTTGGCTCAGTAATACTGAGTGTGGACATCTGACCTCCAGAACTATGAGAATATTTTTGTTGTTGTAAGACACAAAGTGGGCGGTAACTTGTTAATACAGGAAGTTATGGAACTCAACCTCTAACAGTCTTCTTTCCTTCAGAGGTAGAAAGTAGCAGGTTGACTGGACTTTTGCCAGCAGTGGGAGAAGAGTCATCTCTGCTCATCTATGGTACAGCCTAGAGGGCCCCCACAACAACGAACCAGTCAAAAATGGCTAAATTATGATTGTCAGGGCTCTGAATTGGCAGGAGATGTGATATTTCTGCTATGCGATCCAATGCTTTAAAAATCTCTTCTGTTAGGGGCAGAAAAACTTAATCTTGGTCATATTCTCAGCTATGGACTTAAAATTGAGCTAGACAACTAAAGAATTTCTCTCCTGGCACTGTATCTATTCGGTGAGAAGAATCTATCATTTTTAACTTTAAAATAAATATTAATACTGTAGTCCAAGTAGAAATTCTCCACGATAAGCAAAAGAGGATTGGAATGAGTGACATTTCAGTTCCCTTAGTATTCCACGGCTGTCAGGTGCTAAGTCCATTTTTCACAAAGACTAATTCAAAGGATCTTAAGACAAAGAATCAAGAGAACTGGACTCTGGTCTTAACTGGCTGCTGCCCATTTTAAATAAACTTCTAAATTCTATTTTTCTCACCTACCTCTCTTAGTTTGGAGGGACTTTTTAAGCTCACAGACGTGAGAAAACCCTTTCAAAGCTAGAAGTCAAAACTATGCGTTGCATTCTCTGTAACCATGATTTCTTCAGCTCTAATCTGCACTTCAGACATGCTACTTGCTTTACATCCCCAGGATTTCCAGTTACCCCTAAACTGTGACCCCCTAAAGTTTCTTGGGTCCTCATGCAGGCTTTCACATAATATGGTGAATTGCAGGGCTTCTTTGCAAAATTACAATTGGGAATAAAAATTGCATGAGACATTGCATCCCTTATCTCTCTTGTTTTCTTCTACAGTAATTAAAATATATAATATGCACACATGTGAATGGAGCCAATGTGAACATGTCTATCAATGCTTTTACAAATAAAAAATGTTGAAGGTGGCTTAGCCTGAAACATAAGACACAGGTAAATAGCGTAAATGAAGAAAACGTGAAAAGGAAAAGCAAGACCTAGACATAAAATGAGGGGAGGGTAAAACCTGCTGTGGGCCACAGATTTGACTGGAAACCTTCTGACAGCCCATACACACAATTAGCAGCATCCAAAAGACAAGCTACCATCCAAAAGATTGGACAACACATTACCATTCTTGATACAAACTTTGAAATCATTTCTCCCAAGTTTCCTTGTAAAGAGAATGGGTGCAAATTAAGACATAATATATTGAATAGTTTTATTACATATATAGACACAAAAGAGCTAAATTTACTTGCCATTAATTCATAGACTTGAGGCTGGCTACCTGCCTTGTTAGATTCAACAGACACACCTTCTCCCCACAAAACATCTCTCTTCCCCATCTTTACACACCTTTACACACCTCCCTTCACCACAAGACCTCTTTAAGAGGTAGATGTCTTTGGAAGTGGTCACCCAGAAAGAATTGATCTCTTAGTGACCTCTCGGTCCTCTCTGGGCTTAATGCACCTGCCATCCCTATCATTCACTTTGATGTGTTAATCAGATACTTCCTGAGTTACATATTAATTATAAATGTACAACATGATCTCAAAGACATATCTATATCTCTATGAGATATAGAATTAAATAATTGCACTCCTATAAGGAGTTCCTATCCCATGCACTACCTAACATAGAAAAAGAAATATTTTTAAATCATGAAAATATTGACCCATTTTAATTTTTCTATAAGTTGACCCACTCTAATGACTAATAAGTTTTCTGAGAGATAACAGAAGAGATTAATGGTGGGCTATACACAGCTACGGAGGATTTTTATGAGAATAAAAACATTCACATCTAATTGTCTGTTTTGCTGAAAGAGAAAATAAGGCCAGAAGAAAAGACATATGGCAACATTCAGCTTCGTTCATCAAATTAATTATGGGGGGAAAAAAATCTGTATTTTGTTTCACAAAGTTGAATTATATTATGGCTTGATTATATTAAGAATTGTTTTGTCTTTTGTCCATATTGTGATTTACTGACCTTCTGGCAAATTAAACACAACACTTACTTCATGAACATAAATTGCCACTTCATTTGAATTCCAACTCAAGTCCAGAATTTCTCACATTACCTTAGAATAAAAAGTGCCTTCTACTCACCCAAATGACTCCTCTCTCCAATGGTAATAATACTGGGAGACAATATAAGCCTGAGTATCCCTTTGGGATATGCTACTAAAAGCAAAGAGGATCTTCATGTGCTATTCTGGTGCCAAGTGACCAATTAAAATGTGCGGTTATCTTTCTGGAATGAAGTAAGGAGAGATCATTCATCATGAACATAATTGATTCAATTAAAGCCCTTTTGCTTTGTGGGTTTCATTCACGCATTTGAGACTAAAGAGAATTTGGCGGAAAGGAATAACTAGCAGAATATTTTTCTAACAGTAGATGCTCAAGAATTATTTGCAGTCCACAATGATGATAACAATAATAATGATAATGAAAAGACCATAGAATTTTAGTTCTGAAATATATTGACATCACTTAATAAAATGTGTCCATTTGCATACAGTGAAATTGAGAGAGAGAATTTGAAAAACTGAAATTGAGAGACAGAACCAAAGTCATATGGTTAGAGCAAACTTTATCTCTGCATCAGACCATGATTGTATTTATTTATTTAAAACATATTTATCAAGCAACTCCTAGGTACCCAGCACTGAGTTATTGGAGGAGATACAACTCTAAGAAAGGTAAGGTCTCAGGTGAGCTTTGTAATGGGTAAGAGGCAAGTCCAGGACAGGGAATGCCTAAGAGTGAATGCCAGGTCTACAGCTCTCTAGTTGTGTACCAAGAGCAGTTCACTGAAACCCACCAAGTCTCAGTTTTCCTATACATAAAACAGAAATAATTTGTCTTCTTCATAAAGTTGTTGTGAAGATTAAGTGAGATAACATATAAGGGTTTAATAAATATCAATGGAAAAAATAAAAAACAAGCAGAAGCAAAAATAAAATAGTGAGAGATATAGTGCCTGCCCTTGTGGAACTTAGGACTTCACAGGAGAAATAATCAAAAAATAATATAAATTTATTCCTGTAAATTATGACTAGTGTGTGGAGTCATAATAATATGGTGTCACATGATTGTATACAAAACCTGATATAGTGTGGGACCTTAGGGAAGATTGATCTGAGAGGTCTATATTTGACCTGTGAATGATAATAGTAGGAATTCACTAGTCAAAGTGAGCGATGAAAGTGAGGGTGGCGGTCTGTTGGGAGGGTAGAGAGAATAATCTTGCAGGTTACAGGAAGTGCAGAGATCCAAGTTAAGAAAAAGCCTCGTGGGTTGCAGGAAGTGAAGAAAGTTCGAAATGTCAATGTCTTCTCAGTCTCTGTCTTCAATATATAATACCTCTTTGCTTCCAGGTCCAAGAGAGAGTTCTCACCAGCATAATCCAGATGGAAAGTACAAGGACTGCTCTGGGAGAACACGTGTGTACACCTGAGAAGTAAGTGGTGGGACTATGCTAATTGTCATAAGCAGACTCTGTACAGCTTGCCAGGAATGGATAGTAAGGGAGTTGAAAAAAAGTGGATAAACCAAGAAATAATATCAACAGAGGCCTGTAGTCAGTATAACTGAAATATAAGACCAACCTTTACATACTGTAAAGGAAGAAGTCAAAAATGTTAGAGAGATAGGAATGCTGGTGTAGATCAATTATGTGCAAATTAATCAACCATCAACTAAAGGTGAGGTTCTCAAATCTTCTGATCTCAGCAACACTTTACTCTTAAAAAGTCCTGGGGAACCAGAGGGGAAGGGGGGAAGGGTGGCGGCAGAAGAAGGTAAGAGGGGTTCAAATATATGGTGATGAGATAAAGAGAACTGACTCTGGGTGGTGAACACACAATGTGATATACAGATGATGTATTACAGAATTGTACACCTGAAACCTATGTAACTTTACTAACCATTGTCACCCCAATAAATTTAACTTAAAAAAAGTATTGGGGAGATCCAAGATGGTGGAGTAGATAAACACTGCGCCTGCTTCCTTCTGCTAGCACAACTAAATTATAAAACAATCAACCTGGGGAATCATCTGACGTCTAGCAGAAGTTTTATAATTAAGGGTATAAATAAGAAGCCATGGCGAGGCTGGTAGGAGGAGTAAAGATGCAAACCTCAGTGTGGTGGTTGAGAATCAGGAGGGACATATCAGCCATGGAGGTTCCCCCATGCCCACAGGAACAAGGGACCCCAGTTCCACAGCAGGCTCTCCAACCCAGAGTACTGGTACCGAGAAGATGAGACCCTGCAAAATCTAGCTGTGAAGCACAGTGTGGATGCTGATCCAGTGAGACAGAAGACTGGAGAAAATTCAGAAGTCCTCTTAAGGTGCCCCCACACAAACTCATCCACTCCCAGGCACTCACCCTGGGCTTCAGCAGAGGGACAGTGACTCAGGGCATCAGAGGCATACAGGGAGCAGACTGAGGTGTGTGGCTTCAGAGTGAGGGCTATAGGGTAGTCATCATTTTCTCTGTGACGGGGCTTCTTCCCAGGCAGCCAACAGGCGGCTGCCATCTTTCCTGTGCTGAGCCTTACATCACATGGCCAAATGTGAATTTGATTGATCTGACGGGCTACACTGCTCCACCCTAATGACTCAGTGGGAACCTGCCCTAACTAACTCCCAGTGCTGGAGGCACTTTCTCCACAAGCAGCCAACCCCACCTGCATTGCACTCTTTCTTGGAAAACTATTGAGATCCTGAGGCCCCAGGCAGGTGGCAACAGGCCTCGGTGTGCTCTGAGACTTTTGCTGAGTAGCTCCAGGCTCAGCACTGGCACAAAGCAGAATCTACATTAACCTGGTGACCATGATTCTTCCAAGTCTAGTGATTCCCTGAGACCCTGCCTTACCCAACTTGCATACCACACGAGGCTTTACCAGTGGCTGAATCTTATGGGAGCCTGCTGGTGGCAGCAGGCCTCAGGTTGTCCTGGCTTTTTGTGGAGCTACCCCAAGCCAGGTACTGGTGGCAAATACCCTCAGTTTTCAGTGTGGCCTCTCCCACACACCTCCAGGTTTACCATGGGCAGCGAACAATCATGGATCACTTTGTAGATTTTACCAGGTAGTCTCCAGCTAGCCACAGACTGTGAGCGACCTGGGTCTGCACCAGAGCCCCTCTCAAGAGGCCCCAGAATCAATATACTTGGTGACTGGCTTCAGACTACAGCAGAACACCAGCCAATTAGCCCAAGAGGCACATACAAAGGGCAGCCTCAACAGACACTGGAGCCTGCTGGGGCAAATCCTACTCAGTGGGGTAAGACCCCTGCACAGCAGCCTATAAGCTGTGGATGTGGCCAAACCCCACAGCCAATCAGCCTGAGGGTCAATCCCCCCTACTGACATGTCAATAGCAATCAGGGCTCATTATATCAGGAGGGTACACACAACCAACACAAGGGACACTCCTGGAGCACCTGGAGCAGATGACCAGGGAGACTGTGCCAGGGCCCCACAAGGCACCTACTACATAGGCCAACCAGCCAAGACTGGGCAACACAGCAAAGCTACATAGAATACATAGAAACACAGAATACATAGAAACAAACACAGAGATGCAGCCAAAATGAGGAAACCAACAAATAAATCCCACATGAAAGAACAGGAGAGAACTCCAAAACAAGAACTAAACAAAATGGAGGCAAGCAACCTACCAGATACAGAGTTCAAAATAATGGTTATAAGGATGCTCAAGTAACTCAGTGAGAACTTCAACAAAGAGATAGCAAGCATAAAAAAGGACATAGAAACCATAAGGAAGAACCAGTCAGAAGTGAAGAATACAATAACTGAAATGAAGAATGCACTAGAAGGAATCACCAGCAGACTAGATGATGCAGAGGATCAATTCAGCAATTTGGAAGACAAGGTAGCAGAAAACACCCAACTGAAACAGCAAAAAGAGAAGAAAATACAAACAAATTAGTATAATTTAAGAGACTTCTGGGACAACATCAAGCATAACAATATTTACATCATATAGGGTACCAGAAGGAGAAGAGGAAAGCAAGGGACTGAGAGCCTATTTAAAGAAATAATGACTGAAAACTTTCCTAACCTGGCAAAGGAAATAGACATACAAGTCCAGGAATTGCAGACAGTCCAAACAGGATGAACTCAAACAGGCCTACACCTAGAAACATTATAATTAAAATAGCAAAGGTTAAAGACAAAGAGAGAATCTTAAAAGCAGCAAGAGAAAGGCATCTAGTAACTAGTAAGGTATAAGAGAGTTCCCATAAAGAAGGCAGCTGATTTCTCAACAGAAACTTTGCAGGCCAAAGGGATTGGCACAAAATATTGGGGTTGTGGGTGAAAAAGGGAAGGGGTTAAGAAGTATAAACTGGTTGTTACAAAGTAGTTATGGGGTATAGGGTATAGCATAAGGAATATAGTCAGTAATATTATAATAACTATGTATAGTGTGAGATAGGTATTAGATTTGTTGAGGTGATAGACGGGAGGGGGTTGGGAGGCACTGGGAAATATGTGAAGGGATAAGAACTACAAATTGGTAGTTACAAAATAGTCATGAGGATACAAAGTAAAGCATAGGTAATATAGTCAGTGATATGGTAATAACTATGTATAGTGCCAGGTGGGTCCTAGACTAGTCAGGGGATCACTTCTTAAATTATATAAATGTCTAACCACTATGCCGTACACCTAAAACTAATATAAAGTAATATTAACTGTCAACTGTAACTGAAAAATTTTAAAAGGGAGGAAAAGATGAAGGGGAATATGAGGTCCAAATTTCCAGGTAAAAACAAATAAGTCATGGGATGCAAGGTACATACAGCACAGGGAATATAGTCAATAATATTGTGATAGCATGGTACAGTGTCAGATGGTTGCTGGACTTATCATGGTGATCACTTCTTTAGGTATATATATGTTGAATAACTATGATGTACCCTTGAATCTAATATAATGCTGTATGTTAGCTATATGTTTAATAAAAATCTTTTTTAAAAAGCTTACCACAATAGCATGGAGACCTTTACATGCTAGGACATGATATTTATGTCAGTACAGGTTTTTCCTCACTGCTATGAATATCTTAAATTATTACATCATAATTCAATCAGTCCCATAATGAAGATTTTGCTTATATTCACTGGGCCCATATACATGTATTTTTTCTAGAGAAAATATCTAAAAATGGAATTTTTGATAGAAATTATGCACATTTAATGTGATTCATATTGCTGCTTTGTTGTCAGTAAAAAGCCTGTATGAATATACAAAACAAAAAGTATTGGGAACCCCAAAGAGATTTTGTTTATGGGTTATATCTATCAATATTTGCCATTCCAGAAATAAAAACTGAGAAATTTTAAATATTTTTAGTAATTCATTTAAAATATTCATAAACCAATTACATTTAACCTAAATAGTAGGTTAATACACATCATTTTATTTCCATATCAAAAAATACATAGTAAGCGGAGTGACACTGTTTTATATTTTTGCAATTTTTTAAAATGTCTGCCTTATACAAGACAATTGAATTCTTACATACACCTATTTGTGAGTTCATTGTATTGAGATATTTTGTTTTGCTTGAGGTTTATGGAGAAAATTCAGCCTTAAACAGATATGCAGTTAAAAGGGGGAAGAATAGTGTTCAGATAATCATGATATTCTTCTTTTATAATAAAACAAAACACTAGTATTTTTTAAATTTTAATTTCAATGTGAAATATTAAGCCAATATCTGTAATATCTTGGACTGTTTTGAAAATATTGAGATTACAGACCCCATTAAACTGTCTCAGGGACACATACCCCCCATGTTTCCTAGACTACACTCTGAGAACCACTGCTGTAAATATATTCCTGGAAAGAGCCAAAGGACATCTTTTTCATCAAGCATAATGAAATGCATTAGTGAGATCAATGAAAATCTCTGTGACTGTCCTTGGTAAGTTGGAGATGACAATAAGAGATGCCTTGTTGGGGAGACCACTTCATGGATGAAGTAGAGGCTTGATCACTGCATGTACTGTACACCTGAAGCTGATGTTGTATAATATTGTATGCCAACTGTAACTGAATATGTGGATGGTCATGGGATGTGGAGTATACTGTGGAGGGGAGTCAGGGGAGTTGTGATAGATATGTATGATATGGGGGGGGGAGTGGGGTGGCAAACTGGGGGAGGGGGGTTGTCACTTTGGGGGGTAAAGAGTATAACTATTGCATTGTATTGTACACCTGAAACTAATAAAAATAAATTAACTTTAAAAAAAAAGAGAGAGATGCTGCTACAAAGTCAAGTTTCCTGATTTCAAGGAAAATAATGGAGTCCTGAAAAGTTGCAGCTAAGTTGAGAAAACACAAAATCATCAAATAAGCTGGTACAATTACTATAATATGCCACAGGAATATTTTCAGCAGAAGTAACTGAAAAACAGAAACGGTTATTCATAAATTGTTGCAGGTCATACAGCTAGTGACTTGCAAACAGAGACAAATTTCAAATACTTCTCAACTCCAAAACACATTATTTGCTAATTACTACAGATACAACCATGAACAAAGTAGAAAGAGTCCTTGTCCTTGTGTTGCAGATTGTCACAACTACAGAGCAAAGCAATTGTCCTCTGTGGTTGTGAGGGGTTACATGACTTGTCCAAGACCATGAAGAGAGCTAATGGCAGTCAGTAACGTCAGAAATCCATGGCACTTTGTATGTCTCAGGTGCCCTAGCACTTATCCCCCTTGCCCATTTTGTCACCTGAATGGCTTGTTCTACCTCTACTAGAGCAGGAAGTTGTAAATTTAGGTCCTTTGTTCACCAGGAAGATCACAGATGGGCTTGAAGGAGTTCCAGATACGCCTGAAAACGTGCATGGGAAATCTTGTTTGGGTGCGTCTTTTTTCAACAAGGTCTATTAGATTTTCAGTAGGGCCTGTGGTTCAGTGCCATTAGGCTACAGGTTTCAGATTTACCTCCCTCGAAATGAAAGCCTTCCTGAAATGGATTTTACCAAATGAATTTGAAGAACAAAAGATACACTAAATGAAATTTCCTTTGGAGGGCTTTAGATCTCTGACCCTCTAGATGAGACTGCTGAAAAGAGTTTTCAGCCAAACATTAAAATCACTTCTCATTTCATCATTTTAAACAGAACCAGAAGAAACCTGGGTAAAATCTTATGAAAACATTGCCAAGAGGAAGGTGTAAGTATGGGTAGACTGATATTTCATGGAGACATTTACACACACACACACACACACACACACACACACACACACACAACATACTAAATGAAGAATTACTAGTTTTCATATGAAAGAATTTCAAAACAGAGCAGAGTGATTGTGGATCGTGTAAATAGCAGCATTATTATAAGGAAACGTTTGTAGGGCAATGGTTTGTCCTTCCATTTAACTTTATCTTAAAAGGAAAAAAGTGACCCTGTTCTCAAAAATCTTGCCCTCTACTAAATATATACAGGCTAGATGCTCACCCAACCCATCCCCTCTTTCTGGCTACACAGGGGGACTACATTTCTCAGCCCTCTTTTTTTTTTTTTTGAGGGCAGTATCACTGGCCCTCATATGCGGGACCGAACCCGGGCCGCTGGCTTCCCAGGCCAGCGCTTAACCACCATGCCACTCGGCCGGCCCCTCTCAGCCCTCTTTATAGTCAAGCCAGAATGAGGTGACTCCGTTCTGGCCAAAGGGATATGGACACAAGTGAGGGACACCATTTCTATTTCTGGCCATGAAACCTCATGCACAATCATTCATCTTTTTTCTTCCCCTTTTGCCAAACTGTGGTGGCCAGGAATTGGTGACAGTGACACCAAAAGAGAAAAGAAACCTCCTTTCCAAGTCACACATTATTGGAAAGATGACACATCCCAAGGACTTGAAATGCAATACAATCTAGTCTATCTCAACTAAAATAGTTTTTGCAACTCGTTTAAAAACCCAACAACTCAATTGGCATTTGTTAAAAACCAAAACAAAAATGCAGTC
Source organism: Aselliscus stoliczkanus (assembly GCA_033961575.1). Classification (NCBI taxonomy): domain Eukaryota; kingdom Metazoa; phylum Chordata; class Mammalia; order Chiroptera; family Hipposideridae; genus Aselliscus; species Aselliscus stoliczkanus. The sequence goes on from CM066736.1 coordinate 125,135,382, forward strand.
CCTATCTTCAAGGCAGATAATATAAATCTTGGAAATTGGAATTGCAAGTAAATATAATACGGTATCTTTCGCAGTCAAATGTAAAAGTAAAGGGAAAAATCTGTTAACAGGGATTATCTTCTGGAATTTCCACTCAGTTCTGCTGTGAACCTAAAACTGTTCTAAAACACACACACACACACACACACACACACACACACACACACAGAGAGAGAGAGAGTCTGTTTAAAAGGGTGATAGGTGGTGGTTGTTATCTCATGAGAAGAAAGTGGAATTTGAGGGGGCTGAACATGAAAGGGGAGGTTGAAGGGAGTTTTCATTTTTCCTTTATAGACTTCAGTGCCATTTCACTCTTTTCAGTAACAGGCATGTGTTAATATATTAGTGATTTAATAGAAATCAAAAAGAATGTAAAATGATTTTGCCAGTGCTTAAAAATATAGTAAATGTAACTAATGACATTTTTAATGAACGATATATTTAAAACCTTTCCCACTTTATACAATTATTCATCTATTTCGGGGACAGGCAGAAACCACATTCCAACTTCAGCTTAGCAGGGAGTCACCTTTCTTGGAGAATTCGTGCCACCTTGTGTGTGTAAAAATAACACCACCTGTTTAGTGTATCCGTACATGTGTTCAGCAAGAAGCACCTCCCAATAGCCAGGCTCTGCTGCTCTAAATACTTTCATAAAATCCATTCCCTTCAAAGTATCCATGGCCAAGAATCCCTCCCTTGTAGCACTTATTATGTTATAAAATTTACATATACTGTGGTTACATGTCTCTCTGTCTCTTCCCTAAACTGTAACTCCCCAAAAAGGCTGGTCCATATCTGTTTTTGCTCACCAATGCATTATATTATATCTCTGCTCTAACATAGTCCCCACATAGCACCCAGCACAGTACCACTTGATAATTACTTGTTGAATTAGTAAATTAATTAATATGCCAAAACATAATTACCTCTGAGCTATTTTTAGGTTAAAAAAAGACAATGCACAAAACAGTGTATACAATATCTTCCTATTTCCCTGGGTGTGCAAAGATATATTCACATATATTATTATAAATCGGTAAAAATCATCTGGAAGGAAACACAGGAATTATTAATACTAACCCATGTTGAGGGGCGTTGGAGGTCTGGGCTGTGATCACTACTTATAGTGTGCTCATTTGCATATTTTATGGGACTATTTACCATGAACATATATTATTTTTCAATGTAAAAGCAGAAGGCCATAAAATAAATAGTATATCCATTGCTAAATGCAGATGGCATGTTTCTTGTATTTTTCATGATTTCTAAAAGGAAGGAAATGAAATTCCACATGGTTTTTAAAATTTGTACTTTTTAAAATAAAAATTGTATCTATTTAAGTTGTGCAACATGATGTTTTGGTATCCACATTCATAGTGAAATGACTACTACACTCAAGCTAATTAACAGAGCTAGCTCCCCACATACTTATCATTTGTGTGTGTGTGTGTGCTCATGTGTGTGTGTGTGTGTGTGTGTGTGTGTGTGTGTGTGGCGATAGCATCTGAGAATTACTCTCTTAGCAAAGTTCCAGTATTCAATACAATATTATAAACTACAGTCACCATCCTGTACATTAGATTTCTAGAACTTATTCAACCTACATAACTGAAACTTTGTACCCTTTGACCAACTTCTAATTCCCTCACCTCCCTGCCCCTGGTAACCATTGCTCTACTCTCTGGTTGTATAAATTCAACTGTTTTAGATCCCACATATAAGTGAGATCCCACATATGAGATCATACTTATTTGTCTTTCTGTGGCTGGTTTATTACACTTAGTATAATATCCTCTGGATTTATCCATGTTGTCTCAAATGACAGGATTCCCTTCATTTTTAAAGCTGAACACACACGCACACACACACTCTCACACTTGATGCTTAGATCATTTCCATATCTCAGCTATTGTAAATAATCTTGCAGTGAACATAGGATCACAGATATCTCTTCAAGGCACTGATTTCATTTTCCTTGGATATCTACCAAAAGTGTGACTAATGGCTTACATAGTTCTGTCTTTAGAGGAACCTCCACACTGCTTTTCCATAATGTCAGTAACAATCTATATTCCCACCAAAAGAACGCAAGGGTCCTCTTCCCTCCATATCCTCAACAACACTTATCTTTTGTCTTCTTGCTAATAGTCATCATAGCACATGTGAGGCGATAGCTCACTGTGTTTTTGATTTTCATCTCCCTGATTAGTGAGGTCAAGTATTTCTTTATATACCTATTGGCCATTTGTATGTCTTCTTTGGAAAAGTATCTATTCAAATCTTTTGCCCATTTTATTTATTTATTTATTTATTTATTTATTTATTTATTTATTTATTTATTGAGGACAGTGTTACTGGCCCTCATATGTGGGACCGATGCGGGGCCGCTGGCTTCCCAAGCCAGCGCTTAACCACCGCGCCACTCGGCCGGCCCTCTTTTGCCCATTTTAAAAATTAAGTTGTTTTTGATGGTGGTGGTGGTGTTGCTGTTGCTTTTTAATTTAATTTTATTTTATTTTATTTATTTCTGGTTTTCTGCCATTGAATTGTTTGAGTTCCTTATGTATTTTGGATATTAACTCCTTATCAGATCTACCTATGGTGTACAAATATTTTCTCCCAATACATGGGCTGCTTTTCATTGTTTGATTGTTTCCTGTGCTGTGCAGAAGCTTTTTATGTTTGTTTATTTATTTATTTATTTATTTATTTATTTATTTATTTATTTATTTTTGAGGGCGGTGTCACTGACCCTCACATGTGGGACTGAACCGGGGCCGCTGGCTTCCCAAGCCAGCACTTAACCACCGTGTCACTTGGCCGGCTCTGAAGCTTTCTAACTTGATGTCGTCCCACTTGTTTATCTTTGCTTTTGTTTTCTGTGCTTTTGGTACCATATCCAAAAAAGAATTGCCAAGACCCAGATCAAGAAGCTTTTCCCCTATGTTTTCTTCTAGCAGTTTTTATGGCTTCATGTCTTAAAGTCTTTAATCCTTTTGGGGTTGACTAATGCATATGCTGTAAGACCAGGGTCCCATGTTACTCTTTTGCATAATTCCATGTGCCTTTTTATTACAGCCCTCTTATTTTTATCTTAAACCTTAGCACTTTAATATAAAACTATTTAAACTTTAGATTTCATCATTTTAGGACCCTCTCCCCAAGCTAGTATAATGTTTGCTCTGTCACATATTTGCTGTATTGTGTGTGTATATGCACAGAGTTTACGTATATAAGAAAATACACAAAATATATTTGCATAGCTATATGCATTCAGAAGATTATTTCAATTAAAGATCTAATTTTTTAAAATTTGTAGAAAAGAGGGCCAGCCGAGTGGCGTGGTGGTTAAGCCCTGGCTTGGGAAGCCAGTGGCCCCGGTTCGAGTCCCACGTATGAGGGACAGTGACACTGCCCTCAAAGAAAATAAAAAAATAAAATAATAAAATAAAATTTGTAGAAAAGAGAACAAAGTAGAGATAAAGGAGAGCAAGTATAATAATTTCTCTGAGGGCTCAAAACTATTTTCTTCCCCTTATTAACTTCATCAAGAAGTAAGTACTGGCTCTCTTTTCAAAAAATTCTCCTTATTGCTCTATTATAAATTTCTAGAATTCCAGAATAACATAACTGCCTATTTTGTTAAATTGAAGGTCCTTTGAGAATAGCCATGAAATAAACCTTAAAATGTTTAATATTCCCTTTCAGTGTGATTACTATTTAAGCTGTCTTTTCTTCCTTCCTTCCCTCCTTTCTTCTTTTCCTTCCTTTTTAGGAGGAGGTATCGGGGTATCTACAAGGAAGAACTGCCCTAAGTATCAGAAGGACCAGACTCTTGTGGGATTGTGCCATGCCCTTAAGCAGATCGATTCTCCACTCCACTTAGTAGCTCCCTCACCTGGCAAAGAAAGGGATCAGCCCAGGTCGTCTCTAAGGTAGTTTTCAAGTCTAACATTTCTGTGACTCAGAAAAAAATGATACATGAGTTTGAAGCCTGAGCAATCTGCAGCAGTTAACTCTTCAGAGAAATCATCACAGCAAAATGCTGACAAATGATGCTTGCCAGTGTGAGACACCCCAAGGTCCAAATTGTTACTGATCCCCTTTCTAACAAGATGCCTTGGGCATCAGTAAGATTGGGATCTCAGATTCCAGCGATTACCAAACTTGGATGATACCATTTGCCTCATTCCCAAACAAGTTTCAGAGGAACTAATTAATCAAGGCAATTTTGAATAGGGAAATTCCCTGGGTTATAATTGCTGTTCAGCTCTGAAAGTTAGCTCCTGGGACCTGTCACAGGTCAGGCAGCAAAGAAAGACGGACCTTGGGAATGGGTAACACCTTTGTAAATTGATTTAAGGCAGGATTATGGGTCTCTTTCCAGTATTATGGATTCATTAGCTGCTATCTTGTCTTCTTAGGGTTTGACCTCTTGCCCTATGCAACAAAATAAAACACAAATGTATTCAAATTCAGCAAAAACTGTCAAACCCAGGAGAGTAGATTGATTTCTAAACGCTGGAAGAGGTAGCAAAGGTTATGACACAAATCTTCACTATGTTGGAGAGCATGCATGTGTCTTGCCGGAGGACACCTCTCGGTCTGAACACCAGCTCTTGATCTTGGGCAAGCTGTTGAAAACTCCTGAGTTTCAGTTCCTTCAAATGTTACAGAAGTTTAAATAACACCACCTACAGTGGAGAATGAAGTGAAATCAGACACATAATGTGCCTGGAACACAGTAAAAGTAAAATAATGACAGTAAATATTGTCATTATTTTAGCCCCCACTGTCATTCTTACCCAGGCTATTATTGCACTCGCTCCTACCAGGTCCCTTCACCTCCAGTCACTTCATTCCTGGCCATCCTACACACAGGCACTCTTTCAACTTGGGTAGCCCTACATGTTAAAATTTCCCATTTTAGTCATTTCCGAGTGTATAATTCAGTTGTATTATATGCATTCACACTGTCATGTAACTATCATCACCATCTATCTCCAGAATTATTTTTTTATCATCCCAAATTGAAACTCTGTACCCATCAAACAATAACTCTGCATTATCTTCTTCCCCACAGCCCCTGGCAACCACTATTCTACTTTCGGGCTCTATGAATTTACTCTTAGTACCTCATATACATGGAATCGTACAATATTTGTCCTTTTGTGTTTGGCTTACTTCACTTCACATAACATCTTTAAGGTTCATCCATGTTGTAGCAGGTGTCAGAATTTCATTCCTTTTTTTTTTTTAGAATTTCATTCCTTTTAAGGCTGAATAATCTTCTATTGTATGAATATTCCACATCTGATTATCCATGATCTGTCAATGGACTTTTGGCTTCTTTTCACATTCTGGTTGTGGTAATAGTGCTGCTATGAAAGTTAGTCGGCCTTTTAACACATTCAAAGACAAAGCAAAGATTTTTTGCTGAGCTAAGGATGAATACGGCTATGTCAATTATTGGTCATTTTATAATCAACAAATAATACTAAGCATTTACTCCACAGAAGGCAATCTGCTAGGGGAACAGCAGTGAACAGAAAGAGCCTTTTTATCAGTGTGCAAAGTGTAAGTGTGCCAAGAAATATGGGGACGAAGGCGGGGCAGCTGGCCACCCTCCCTAGTGCAGCCTCTTCAGGCACTCTTCAGAGAGCAGCCCACACAGAGCGGGTCTGATGGTGTGTTCTGTGGTCCCCACAGACACTATCCCAGCACCCACTGCTCTGCTCTCTGCTTCACTGCAATGTGCTAGTTTGGCCTCGTTCGCCTGAACAACTACGTCAGCAGCCCCCCTGGGGCCAGGGGCCATGTTGCTGCTGCTCCAGGTGTCTGTGGACGTGCACTCCAGCAAGAAATGATGACGAGGGGTGCCTGTTGAAGCCTCCTGACAAATGCAGCTCCACGTGGGTGCCCAAACCCATCTTCATGCTTGTCAGCTATCTCTCACCTTTCAGCTGGTCACCATCTTAGGACGTCTAGGCTGCAACGTGACTAACCACTTGTGAACATTCAGCAAATTAAAGATTCATCTGATCTGGGAATGCGTAGTATGTAAACATTAGGTTGGATCTGAACTCCACTTTCATTATCACAAGAAATCTCAACCATGCCTTTGTCAACAAGAAAATGAAGAACAGCGTTAATATCATTTCTTTAATTTTAATTCCAGCCCCTTTCAATATATGAATGCTGTAAAAATTCATTTTGAAATTATTATTAAAAATGATTTATCAGGGCTTGTTCATAATCATTTCAACTGAAAACCTGAGGTAAACCTGTTGTGTTCATGGAAACAAACTCAAATTTCCACTCAAAATTTTGGGGAAAAAAATATTTTTAATTTTTAATACAAATTGAAAACATCTTCCCTATCATCTTATAGTTTATTTTTATTATTATAACATGATATTTAATAAATAATAAAATGTCCATGCTCAGTAAATTGGGCATGCTTATCCCTAGTTTATAGGTGAATTAAAAGACAACCCTAAAATTGCAAAACTCCAGTAACGGAGCTAGGATTAGAACTCAGGTGGCTATCTCCTGTAGCATGTTGCCTCCACTTCTCTCCCATTATTGCATTCTAAGATTCTGCAAAGGAACCAATAGTGGGGTGTCTGGCACACTTAAGATAACACTGTGGTTCCAAAATGTTGCAGTTTTGACTACACAGTTTTTATTAGGAAGCAGCAAAGTATGTTTATAATGTATGAAGTGATTCCACATGAATCCTGGAATTTAATCTTCACAGTAGTCCTATGATATGGTGGATACTATCATTTCTCCCATTTATCTCATTATGAACTTGACAACTTGACAGATATAATACATCAAAAAGGTAATGAACAGAAGTACATCCTAGATCTGATATTCTGTAAACTCTATGAATGTAGGAATGATGTTTATTTTCTTCATTGTTGTACGCAATACCAGGCTCAGTGCCTGGCATACAAAGGAAGTTCAATAATTACTTGTTGAATAAACAGGTGAGGTCTTCCAGCCCTAAATTGTGTTTCTTTTTGTTATATTATTTTGCTTCTTTACCATTTTCAATAAATATTCTGGGAGAAATCTTATCCCACCTAGGAACTCACCCTAAAATAAGGTTCCTGAAGCTTAAATGAATCTGCCATAAATACATTTGATGGCAAGTCATATTTTGGGCTTTCATAATGCATAAGATAATAAAAAAAAGGGCCGGCCAAGTGGCGCGGTGGTTAAGCGCTGGCTTGGGAAGCCAGCGTCCCCGGTTCGGGTCCCACATATGAGGGCCAGTGACATTGCCCTCAAAAAAAAAAAAAAACAAACTAGACGATAAAAAGAAGTCCAAGCCTCAGTGACCAGCCAGTCATTTGGTTAGGATAAACTGATCCCTAAGGTCCCCATAGCTATACAGCATGCTACGGTTGTGTGAGTCCTCACTGATCCATTTTCTATTTTCAGAGATTGCACATTATTCAATAATCAATAAAAAAAAATAACCCATAATACCTTGTGTGTAGAAAAGTACAAAAATGTTTAGAAAATGTATTTCTCTGGCTAACCAGTAGGCAGACAGTGATTTTCAGAGAAGACTTCTTCATTAATTTTTCTAAATTTATTTTGGGCAAATTGGTGGACTAAGTGTTCTTTAAAATTCTGAGAACATTTCTATAACAATATAGCTGTGACATTACAGTGTCATCTAGGAATGCTGATCCATTTAGTCAGTGAAACTCTCTCCTTTTTGTGTCTTCCTTCCCAAGTCAAGAAACAAGGCTAGATAAGAAAAAGCAGATAGAACTGGGTAGGCTTCCTGGGTCCCTGAGAGGACAGAGACCCTAGCATGGGTGCCCATTCTTCCTGTGCAGTGACGGTGCCTCACTACTCAAACCCAAAGGCTGCCCAGCCCTCATCATGCCCAAGAGTCATAACCATCAAATTGAACGGCATGTATGTACTCCCTTGTGATGTTACAAACCTACCGACCTTACTAGGAACACGTAGATCTAGACTAGGAGGATACATGTAACTACAGCATTTTTCTGTCCGTTCATGACTGGGTAATAAACTTCATTAAAGGGTTAGTAGGGCAGTATCATATGCACAACCAAGCCCTAACCTAGAGAAGTTTAGGTGACCCTCCAAACATCTACCGGAAAACTGAGTCCTAAGAAAATATAGGCTTAACTCATTCTATCAGAAGTTCTTCCAGATGTGAAACATCATAGAATAAACACATGTCTCTTACTACTGTAAAGGGGCCCTGCGGACCACCCCATCTGTCCATGTTGAATGCAGATCCATCTTCAATCCCTGAGATTACATAGTTCTTTGTGTTAAGGTCACCCCAAAAACTGATGTTTATAGCCAAGCATTTCATTCTGTTCATAAGGTTAAACATCAAATCAACATCTTTTTTTTTTTTACAGATTCCTATCAACGGGAGCTAGATGTGAGTGCAAAACATACAGTACTACATTTTTAAAATTCCAATGCCAAGGAGTCAGCAGGAAGATAAAATATATTCCTGGAATGATTTTTAAAAATAACAGAAATTAAATGAAGTTTTTTGAAAATAATTGGATGGTGAGATGTCCAAGAGAAGCAAAGTTAAAGGGACTATGAGTTTGAACTATAGTATTGGTATGTTACAGAGACAAGATCAGACACAGGACTGAATGAATCTATACTAATTGACTAAATGAATAAATAACTGGATGAATGGGTAAAGACATGTCAACCAGCCCCCAAATACTTGCAACTGGCCTGGAATCTTTGGAATCCACACCATTAGTCTGTCTTTTTTGATTTCGCCCCTATTTCCTTTCTAGATAAGAATCTAGGCCCCACAAGCCTTCCTCTTAGCAACCGTTCTGTGGATGGCATCTTTGACCTCCTTGTTCCTCAAGCTGTAGATAAGTGGGTTCAACATGGGGATCACTGCTGTGTAAAACACAGACACCATTTTATTGAGCTCCAGGGAGAAACTTGCACTGGGGCGTACATAGATAAAGAAAAGAGTACCATACAGGATGGAGACGGCTGTGAGGTGAGAAGAGCAGGTGGAGAAGGCTTTGTGCCTCCCGTCGGCTGAGTGGATCCTCAGGATGGCGGTAAGAATGTAACTGTAGGAGACCAGGATGGTCAGACCACTGAAGATTCCCACAGCTCCAGACATAATGAAAACTGCCAACTTATTGAGCCCCGCGTCAGCACATATAAGGGAAAACAGTGGGTATATATCACAGAAGAAATGATTGATGACATTGGGGCCACAAAAAGGGAGACGAAATGTATTTGTTGTATGAGTCATGGTGTTCATGAACCCAATCACATAGGGACTGACCACCAGCTGGATACAGAGACTCTGGGACATGGCAACTGAATACAATAATGGGTTACAAATGGCTACATAGCGGTCATAGGCCATGGACGCCAAGAGAAAACACTCTGCTGTCACGAAGAACCCAAAGAACCACTGCTGTGAAGCACAGCCCAAGAAAGAGATGGTTTTCTTCTTCACAAAGAAGTCAGTGAGCATCTTGGGGCTCACAACTGAGGAGAAGCAGATGTCCACAAAGGACAAGTGGCTGAGGAAAAAGTACATGGGTGTGTGAAGGCGGGGCTCGGTCCGGATCAGTATAATCATACCCAAGTTTCCCGTTAGGTTGATGATGTAGAAACTCAGAAAAAGCAGGAAGAGGAAGACCTGCAATTGGGGCTTGTAATTCAAACCCATGAAAACGAACTCGGTGACCCTGGTGTAGTTTTCATTGGCCATTGACGGGTTGGGGTTTCCACTAGAAGAGAGAGGAGTGACAACAGATTTGGTAACCATGTCTTCAAAAATGGGACCCAGGGCCGGCCAAGTCGTGCACTGGTTAGGAGCTGGCGTGGGATGACAGCTCTGAGCAGCAGGGCCCCAGTTCGGATCCCACATATGAGGGCCAGTGACACTGTCCTCTACAGCTAAGATGGTGAACAACAGCTCCACCTGGAGCTGGGCTGTGTGAGCCCCAGGGACAGCATAGCTGCAGCCCCTGCTGCAGTGGGCTGCCATAGGCTACAGTGAGTGGCTGGCAGACAGCCTTAGCAGCTGGCAGCCTGTGTGAGCTGCCAAGAGCTGCCATGAGCAGCCGTCTAGAGGCCGGTGACCAATCTGCCTCATCCGGGAAGAGCGCAATGATGATACCAACATGGGCCAGTGAAGCAATGTCCTCCACACCAAACTGAAGAACAAAAGGACAGCAACTTGTTTGTTCCCCTTCCCCTATTTCCCAACACTGTTCCCCTCCCCCAATTCCCCAATAAAATCTTTAAAAAAAAAAAAATGGGACCCAGCAAAAATATACTAGAAACTGGAAGAGTGCGAGGGATGACATGAGTTAGTTGAGTGCTGCAGCTGGGAAAACAAAAGTGAGTTAGAGACCAGTGCAAAAAAATCAGACCTGCAGCTGTAATATTTAAGACTCTGTTGAATCCATCAAGACATAGATGAAAAAATGGAATCCTAGAAAAGAGGATCAGCTTCCTCAGGGTCCTATAACTGTTAGCAGAGGTGGTTCCAGAACAGGCATCCACTAACTCCTACTTCAGTGAAATTTACCGGAGTTCACCAGGTGCCTATGCACCTGATGGAAAGATGCAGGAGAGTGAAGTGAGGCAAGCTGGGGAAGAAATGCGCAGCCACTCATTTTCAGGCCATTTGGTGTGCACTTTGTGATTATAACCTAAGGCTAAGGGCATGTTATCCATCTGCTCTGCAGTCTACCTCCTTTGACCATATGGAAGTTACTTTTCTCCTTCTGTGAAGTAAGAATAATAGTAGTAATACCAACCTTATAAATTGTTGTGAGGGTTAAATGAGCTAATGCACCCAAACCATTTAGTAGAGTCTTATTGAGCACCCAAGTAAGTGCACAATAATTGTTGGTATTTTTGCCTTACATAATCCTTTTAATAAGTCTGCAGGCTAATTTTGATCATCTCCTTTTATATAGGAGGGAAACTGAAGCTTAGTCCACATTCATAATGCTTGTGAGTGGCAGAGGTGGCTTTGAAACATCTGTCAAAATGGACTGTGCTCTTTCCTTTCTCATCCTGCAGAAATGTTTCTTCTGTCTTCACAATTCTTTTCATCTGAGAGAAATCCAAAATTCATTCCGATATGAGGATAATGCATTTTGGTTTCCTGTTTGTGGTGTTCAGTTTATAGCCAATGGCCATTAGTGGGAAGCTCGTAAGAGAAGGTGTTGAGTTTAAGTATCACCTTTATGGAAACAGGACAGGGAAGAAATTTAGAAAAGAGCCTACATTCTCCCATCTCTGCATCTTCTATAAATCTTTATGACACCCACACTAAGGGTGACATTGGTTAAGTCAGCTCATCTCTGTGAACCTTAAATGCTTCATCTAGTCAATGTAACTAAAACTATTGTTTGATCCCTGAGAAGTGTCACCCACTTAAAAATAGGAGACTATGTACAAGTCCCCAGAAAAAGTTTTATGAGCCCAGGAATATTGAAGTCTAGCATCACACTTCTGCTAGACACTTTTCCTTCAATTTTCTAATTTGAAATTTGTTATTTGACTTTAGCACGGCCTCCTCTGAGGCCAAAACTACAGTTTTCTCTACCTCCTTTGCTTCAGGGAAAGATGGAGTGGCCAAATTGCCTACCCATCACAGTCACCTCTTGCGTAAACGTCTCCAGAGTCAAATAACTCCTCCAGGAGCAGTCTCACTTCATGTCAATCTTCCTCTTGACAATTGTCCGAAGCTCCTCAACTCTTCCCTATCAACCTTGGCTTCTACGCTTGCCCAAGCCTTCTAGTCCTGTATGCACATTTTAGTTTCTCAGTTTCTTTTTTTCATTTGGTGTTTAGAATAGAACACAGTGTTCCACACATGTCAAACCACACACAGCAGGGGCCACATCGGCTCTCACATTCAGAGCACTAGAATAATATCTGTTAGACTTCCCTTGGCAAGGAAATCGCCCAGTTGGTGTAGACAGGGGTGAAGCAGAATTGGGTGCTATCTTTTCCCCTTACCCTGTTGCTAAAATACTCTGTCCAATTTTATACAGTATATAAACTACTTACAGGAGTTTGATCCAGTAGCAGAACCTAAACTTATCTCTACTTACATAAATGATCCCTTGTCAGATTTTGTTCAACATCCAACGAAGATGAGGATTATGCTGAACCTGGCCATGAACCAAACATATCATTGATTTTAAGTTTACTTAATTTATGTTCTCTTGAACTTGTTAAAAATCAAGTAGAAAGAAGAAAAGAAGATGATTTAGATCTTAACTTACATTCTAAGGGGCTCCTTCTTCTTTAAAGACAACAAGAACTAAAGTAAAAATGAGCCAAGTTTCTTAGGTTCCATCACGTCCTTACACATGACTGCCCTCACACAGAATGGGGCAGAATTTTCAATAATCACTTGATTTTATTCTTTATCTTCCTCCAAAAAAGAAAATGTGGACAACTCCACTGGAAAACATATTCAGAGTCCTCTTTGGCAAAATAAAATTTCCCTGACAAAGTTGCATCACTGATTTCTTTGTTATTGTTATTGAAGGTGCTCTATCCCCAAAGTGTGCCATATCTTGGGAATGAGGCCACTAAGGGAAAGTGCAATTAAAGTTTTGCTTTACGTCCTAAGTCCAATGAGATTTGTTTTCTGATAATTTTGTGTTCTTCTCTAACTCAGTCTAGACTCTCCATGACTTCTAGTTCCAGCTTCAGCAAGGCAACTCTTTGGAATCCTTTGTAAATCCTGCATTACAAAATTTCTCTTCTGCATGAACATCTTGGGAGCAAGGGCTAAGAATGCAGAAGGTGGACTTCCTTCAGATATAGCATTTACCACATGTTGTCAAAAAATAGTTCTCGGGCCGGCCGAGTGGCGCATTGGTTAAGCGCTGGTTTTGGAATGCCAGCGGCCCCGGTTTGGATCCCACATGAGGGCCAGTGACACTGCCCTCTACAGCTAACAACAGCTCCACCTGGAGCTGGGCTGTGCGAGCCCCGGTGATGGTGTGGGCTGCAGTCCCTGCTGCAGTGGGCTGCCATAGGCTACAGTGAGTGGCCCGCAGCCAGCGTGAGCGGCTGGCAGCCAGCGTGAGCTGCCAATAGCTGCGGTGAGCGACATCCAGAGGCCAGCGACCGATCTGCCTCATCCAGGAAGAGCGCAATGATGATACCAACAGTGAAGCAACATCCTCCGCAACTAAACTGAAGAACAAAAAGACAGCAACTTGTCTGTTCCCCTTCCCCGATTCCCCAACGCTGTTCCCCTCCGCCAATTCCCCAATAAAAATAAAAAAAATAGTTCTCTGAGGACTCTGTCCACACTACGTAAAGAGTTTAATTATGGTAGTCTATGGCTGGGAAAGAACAACTTCTGATGATATATTTACTGGTCATTAAACCTTAGCAGATTATATCTGAACTGTTAGCATATGGCAAAGGAAATAGATTTCTTACTGCCAAGAAATAAAAATAAATAAAACAAAAAGCTTTAGGGGTCCATTTCACCTCCAACACAAACAGCAGCAGTTTGACAAAACAGAGTCAATACAGAAACCTGAACTACAAGTCCTTCAGCATATAGCATACTTCCCCACTCTGGAGGGTTTGGTTTTATTTGTTTTCCTTTCTTTTTAATTTCTTAACATGTTGCTGTATTATTTAAAGCATTTTTTCTATGAGACCTTAATTTTTGATAATAACTTTCTGTTGACACTATATATGAAAGATTTTTTTGAGATATAATTGACATAGAACACTATATTAATTTCAGGTGTGCGTGCCACTCAATATTTGTATGTATTGCAAAATGATACCACAATATGTATAGTTAATGTCCATGTCATAGTTACAAAAATATTTTTCTTGTGATGAGGACTTTTAAAAATCTACTCTCACTACTTTGAAATATGTAATATAATATTATTACTTATAGTCATTTATTTCTCTCCTGAAAACTCTTTAGTTGTTGCCCTTTTATTTATTTATTCTTTATTGTAATGTTAATTCACAGACTGAAAATTGTTTGATATTTTCCCTCTCTTTTGGGTAGCATGTTTTGATTGCCTTTGTACTTAAATAATTATTTATTAACCTTACAATTGAAAAATCTCCTCAGGGGTTTGTGGACTTCTTTTTATTGGTTTTTGTCTAAAACAATGAAAATTATAAATCTAAATATTTGACTCTTTGTTAGCTCAGAAAGTATTTTATAGCTTTGATCATCCCTTCTGCTTCAACTGTCTAACTTATATATATGTCTATTGCTGACTCTCTGCTTTATGTTTTTGAAATGATTATGTTTCTTATCTTGTTAATTATGTTTTCCTTTTTCTCTGCATCTTGCAAGAGCTTTACATATTGGTACACTCCAATCAAGAATTTGATCTTCTAAGAGTCAGTTCTTTATTTAAGGCTTCCCATGTTGCTTTTAATTTTGATGTTGCATTGCAGTCTCCTTAAATTTCTCACTTAATACTTAAATCCCTTTCATTTCATTTTTTTAATTAAAATTTATTGGGGTGACAATGGTTAGTAAAATTACATAGGTTTCAAATGTACAATCCTGTAATTCATCATCTATATATCACATTGTGTGTTCATTACCCAGAGTGAGTTCTCCTTTCATTACCATATATTTCCCCTCTTTTACCCTCTTCTATCACCTCCTGCCCCCTTACCCTCTGGTAACCACTAAACTATTGTCTGTGTCTATGAGTTTTTGTTTCTTTATTTGTTTGTCTTGTTCCTTTGTTGCATTCAGTATTATATCACACATATCAGGGAAGTCATATGGTTCTTGACTTTCTCTGTCTGACTTATTTCACTTAGCATGATAATCTCAAGATCCATCCATGTTGTCGCAAATTGTACTATTTCATCTTTTCTTATGACAGAATAGTATCCCATTGTGTATATATGTCACATCTTCTCTCTCTAATGTTTTCTTTTCTATGATATTAAGCTCTTATTCATGCAGACAAACATGCTTGAGGTCTTCCTAGAAAATTCAAATATTTTTCTAAAAATTTTCTGGTTCCTTTGGTACTTCATTTGAAAATTATGTGATTCCTTTAAGTTGTCTAGATAATAATTGCTTTCTATTGTGTGACAGTGTGAGTTCATAGGTTTATTATTGCTCAGGGTTTTTATCTGTGTGTTCTCTTGAATAATGTGTCTTCTATCAATAATAAGCATTTGCCATTAGTTGGGGTTTGTAGAGTGCCTCTGGCCCTGTTTACTGTCTTCTTGATGTTTAGTTAAGGCTTTTTTCTTTGAATAACTGCTAATGCTTGTTCCATTAGCATAATATTTATATTTTCTATTTTTTGGAATTTCACTTACTGGTTTAAATGAAAATTAATATTTAACCCTTTCCATGTTGTTTATCACACAATTATTTTTATTTTTGTTTTATTTTATTTTATTTATTTTTTTTTTTTTTGGAGGGCAGTGTCACTGGCCCTCATTTGTGGGACCGAACTGGGGCCGCTGGCTTCCCAAATCAGCACTTAACCACAGCGCCACTCGGCCTGCCCTCACACAATTATTTTTAATTTCTTTATGGAAATCTGTTTTGAATCATTCTTTAGAACATATATTTCTCAGATTTCATTTTAAATTTATTTCCTGAAATATGTCAGACAGAGATACACAAATACTGTATGATCTCACTTACATGTAGATTCTTTTTTTTTTTTAATTATTATTGGGGGTTTTTTTTACTTGTTTTTATTTTTTTAATTTAATTTTATTATTATTATTATTATTATTATTATTATTAGTTACAGATGTACAAAACAATGCAATAGTAATTTTTTTCACCCCTTACAAATTGACTCCCCCCTCTCCTGCCCCCCCACACCCGATATCATACATATATATTACAATTCCATTGACTCCATCCCTACACTATATTCCACATCCCATGACTATATATGTGTTAAATTATAGTTGACATATAATATTGTTCAGTGGCAGCTTCAGATGTACAGTGCAGTGGTCAGGCCACTACACCGTCCATGAAATGATCTCCCTAAAAGGACATGCATCCGTCTGTCCCCCTAAAAAAAAAAATATTTACAACCTTATTGATTATATTCCCTAAACTGTCTCTTCTGTCTCTGCAGTAGTATTGTAGTTATCAGTTTATGTTGCCTCGTCTCTTCCCCTTCTCCCATCCCCATCCCATCTAGCCCTCATCAGTTTTTCCTTTGTGTCTCTAAGACTATTTCTGTTTACATTGCTCATTTATTCAGTTCTTTAGATTCCACATATAAGTGAGATCATATGGTATTTGTCTTTCTCTGACTGACTTATTTCACTTAACATAATGTTCTCTAGGTCCATCCAATCGTTGCAAATGGTACAATTTCTTTCTTCTTTATAGCTGCATAATATTCCATTGTGTAAATGTACCACAGTTTCTTAATCCAGTCGTCTACTGGTGGGCATTTCGATTGTTTCCAAGTATGGCTATTGTAAATAGCGCTGCAATGAACATAGGGGTGCATACATTTTTTCGAATTAGCGTCTTGGGTTTTTCAGGATAAATACCTAGGAGTGGAATTGCTGGGTCAAAAGGTAATTCCATTTCCAGATTTTTTGAGATACCTCCATACTGACTTCCATAGTGGCTGCACCAATCTGCAATCCCACCAACAGTGCAGTAGGGTCCCCTTTTCCCCACAGCCCCGCCAGCACTTGTTGTTTGTTGATTTATTGATGATAGCCATTCTGACCGGAGTGAGGTGGTATCTCATTGTGGTTTTTATTTGCATTTCCCTAATGACCAGTGAGGTTGAACATTTTTTCATATGCCTGTTGGCCATCTGTATGTCCTCTTTAGAGAAATGCCTCTTCATTTCCTCTGCCCATTTTTTAATTGGGTTGTGTTTTTTTTTGGTGTTGAGTTGCATGAGTGTTTTATAAATTTTGGATATTAACCCCTTATCAGATATATCGTTGACAAATATATTCTCCCATTCAGTAGGCTTCCTTTTTGATTTATTGATGGTATCCTTTGTTGTGAAAAAACTTTTAAGTCTGATATAATCCCATATGTTCATTTTTTCTTTTACTTCCCTTGCCCTTGGGGATGTATCAGTAAAAATATTGCTCAGAGTAATGTCTGCAAATTTACTCCCTATATTTTCTTCTAGGAGTTTTATGGTTCCAGGTCTTACATTTAAGTCTTTAATCCATTTTGAATTTGTTCTTGTATATGGCATAAGGAGGTGGTCCAGTTTCATTTTTTTTGCATGTGTCAGTCCAATTTTCCCAGCACCATTTATTACATAGACTACCTTTACCCCAGTGTAAATTCTTGCTTCCATTGTCATAGATTAACTGTCCATATATACATGGATTTATTTTTGGGATCTCTGTTCTGTTCCACTGTTCTATGTGCCTGTTTTTATGCCAGTACCATACTGTTTTGATTACTGTAGCCTTGTAGTATGTTTTGATGTCTGGTAGCGTGATACCCCCGAATTTGTTCTTATTTCTTAAAAACAAACAAACAAACAAACAAAATCCAAACTCATAGATGAAGAGACTAGGTCAGTTGTTGCCAGAGGCAGGAATGGGTGAAGGGGGTCAAAAGGGACAAACTTCTAGTTACAAGATAAACAAGTCCTGGGAATGTAATGTACAATGTGGTGACTATAGTTAACAATACTGTATTGTATATTTCAAAGTTGCTAAATGAGTAAATCTTAAAACTTCTCATCACAAGAAAAAAGTTTGTAACTATGTGTGGTGATGGATGTTAGATAAACCTATTGTGATAATCATTTCACAATATATACATACATGAAATTATTATGTTGTACAACTAAAACTAATACAATGTTATATGTCAATTATATCTTAGTTAAAATTTTTTACTTTCCAAAGTTATAAAGACCTAATTTCTAGATAGGTCATTCCTAGCTGTAATGATAGAATCACTTTTGATTAAAGTTGGAAGGTCAAATTCACAAGATAACCCCATTTATCAAAGAAAAGACATATGAAAAAGAAAAGGCATATAATTCGGATGTTTCTCCAATGTATTTTATATGTTCTTAACAATGATTTTCTTCCTTTACCTAAATGACCCATTAGGCAAGGAAACTTGGCAAAAAAAGGTAAAGTTACAAACAAACTATGCTAAGCCTTACCACAGAACATTCACCTCATGCTGCAAAAGATTTGCACATTTTAACTAAAAATGAGGGAAAATTAAGAAAAAAACATTACTATATTCATTTAATTATAGTAGTATCAGTTTGATCTTGAAAATTCTGTTTCAGATTCATACTAACCACAAAAGAGAGGGAAAACACTAGTCTCTTACCCAGGAGCAAGAATTAGAATGCTTTTAGATTTACCAACAGCCAACACTAAATACTAGAAAACAAGGATTTATACCTTCAAAATTCTGAGGAAAAATGATTTTCGATTCAGAACTCTATGCATAGCCAGTATAGTCATTAAAAGGTAAAATAAATGTAGTCTTACACATAGTTTGTTAAACTCTACCTTTCTTGAAAGACAACTTTATCAAAACGTTTACTTACTTTCTTAGAAAACTATTGGAGCATGTGCTCCAATGAAACAAAGGGGTAACCAAAACAAGGAAAAATAGAGGATATAAGGAAACTGGAATCTAACATAGAAAATGGAATTCAACACAACAAAAAAGTAAAGAATTATGTTTAAAGGAGATCCCAACACAATAACTGTGCACCAGATGTGGAGCCCAGATGGAAAGAGGCCAGAGGGCTCCAGGTGAAATCTCTTTAAGAAAATGAAATTGATAGGATACCTGATGCATCTAAAACAATAATGGACAGGGAGTTAAAGACAGAATTAGAGATTAATACATAGGAAAGTAAGCAAACAAAAACAAGATTCTTATTATGAGAAAAAATATACGGGAAAAAACTATTCATAATATATTGTCTGATTCAATTAAAACTTTCACATAGTGAGAAGTGATACCACTGAATACTGATTTAACAAAATTTACAATAAAACTGCATTTGATGGATGGGGGCTAGAAAAGATCCATGGTTGATACAGTGAATGGGGACCTTGGGCAAAGTTAACTCCTCATCTTTCATATTGCAAAGTCAAGAGGTGGTGACCAAAACTGAAACAATCCAGTAAGTAAAACATATAGGTCAGTTATGTAGTGGTTGACTGCGGAAGGAGAAAGGGAGAGAGGGAATTCTCACAGGAAATGCTTCTTTTTTTTCTTTTCCATAAGAAGCTTTATAGAACTGAATGATCCTTTAAATTTAGCAGAAGAAGAGATGCTTGCTGGGGCAAGCTGGTTTCAGTTAAGTCTGAGAGTTAAAGGAAATCTTCAGTGAAGGGTGTTTGATAACAGGGTGTCTTAGTCCATTCTGGCTAATAGAATGCCATAGGCTGGAGGGGCTTATAAATACAGAAATTTATTTCTCACAGTTCTGGAATCTGGGAAGTCCAAGATCAAGGTCCACAGTGTCTAATGAGGACCTGCCCTTTGCATCACAGATGACCCTCTTCTCACTAAGTCCCCACCTGGCAAAAGGGGCAAGGGGGCTCTCTGGGGTATCCCTTACGTTATGTGACCCTGATGAAAGAGCCAGTCTTTTTCTATGGAATATACATAAAAGGTTTTGGCTACATAAAACCTGCATATGATTTCACAGCTCTCTAAAATTAATTCTTAAATTTTTGAAAGCTTTCTCCAAACCTATTATCTTAATAATGATTTCAATTATTACAGGTAGCATTAACTAATTTTATTGTGATTGATAAGCTGATGCTGCCATCTAGTGGCACAGTTTAACAACATTTGAAGAAACAATTACAGTGTTTGAACACGTCCTATGTTCACTGGGACCATGTTAACAGGAGATGACTAAAGAGTAAAATTTCAAACATAAGGTTGGAAGAATAGTTTTGGGCTCAAGTTTCATGAATATTTTAACAGTAGCAAAGGAGTTTGAATTTCTTTCTGTAAGCAATAAGAAGTCTTCCACGGTATTTCAGAGAAAAGATGGCATCTATTTACATAAAAGTTGTCACAGAACATTACTCTTGCCACTGGAGATGTTTATCCTTCAAAGTGCTCTGAGAGCGAGCATTAACTCATTCAAAATCTCACAAGAGCTCAATGAAGTGGATTAATAGAAAAACCTCGATTCTCCTACCTCTTGCCACCTTACTCAGTCCACTTCCTAGTCTTGGAATAAGCAAAGCAGGAATTTACCTCAGAAGCTTCCTGTCTCTTCTTTCTGCTTATAGTGTATTTCTCTCCAGATAGCTCACAATTCTCTTCTTCGCTTCATTCAGATTTCTGCCAAAATATACTCTCATCATGGAGGACATCGCTAATCATTCTTTGTAAAAGAGTACAGATAACCCCACCAAAACACTCACTCACTTTCTATCTCTTGACCCAGTTTTACTTTTTTCAGATCTATTACCATTAGCTAATATTGAACTTCTATGGCATTCTACCTCCCACTAAGAATGAGCATGGATTTTGTTGATTTTTCCCATGCTATATCCCCAGCTTCCACAATAGTGCCTTAAAGAGTAAATGTTCAAGGCCAGACAAGTAGCTCAGTGGTTAAGAGCGCGAGCTCAGAGCAACAGTGTCACCAGTTTGATTCCCACATAGACCAGTCAGCTGCGCCCGAGCTGAGCTGCCAACAGGTGGCAGGATGGCTCAGCTGGTGAGAACATGTGCTCCTAACAAGGTTGCTGGTTCGACTCCTGCATGGGATGGTGGGCTATGCCCACCTACAACTAAGATTGAGCACAGCATCTTGAGGTGAGCCACCCTGAGCTGCCGACAGGCAGCTGGAAGGCGACTGAACTTGGAGCTGAGCTAGTTGTGCCCTCCATAACTAAGATTGGAGGACACAGCTTGGCTGTTCCCCTTCCCCAATTCCCTAATAAAAATATCTTTAAAAAAAAAGAAAGAAAATAAATGTTCAATAAATATTCTTAATGAGTAAATGAATAAATGGACAAATAATTCTGAGTGTGGCTGCAGGAATTAAAATTAAGAGATTAATCTAACTTCACTTCTACTCTGTCTTTAAAGAAGACATACATTTTCTTTTGGCTGTGTTTGTACTTGGTTCCAATTCTTTATTCCTAGCCTGGTCCTAGGTCATCTGGTTATTCGAGGAAGGTTGACCAGATCTCATGGGCCAAAGATGGGTGACCACATCTCATTCAAGGAAGAACATTCAACCCAAAGACAAGGAGAGCAGTCAGCAGACAGCCTTCAACTCTCAGCTATTTCAGGGTCTGCCTTAGCTGCAGAGAGCCACCTTGTCCATGGTCGGACCAGCCCAGGAACAGACCCCGTCACATGACCAAGCAGGCAGGAATGTAGATGCCTGGCCGTTTTGGCTTAGCCTGGGATGACTCTGACAGTACTTGCTCTGGAGTTCCACGACACAAGTGTAGGCTCTGTCGAGTCTGCTTCACAGTTTCACTTGTTCCTCTGCCCTATCTTACTTCCTTCCCCTTCCATCCACAGGTGTTGATCCCTGATAAACATCTTACAGCCCAAATTCTGTCTCAGTGTCTGCTTCTGGAGAAGCCAGCCTGCAACAGTTGATACCATCAGTGGTCTGAGACAGCAGGTGAAAAGATAGAATTAGAGCTGAATTGGTCACTAGCAAAGTGACAATGCAACCCCTATAACTGGTAGTAAGTAGAGCGCAGGTATACGGCAAAAGAAAATAGAAGACCAATAGTTAAATTTTTCAGTAGGCTGAATTGGGAGAGTATACTAGTGGGTGGGGATGCACTAATGAGTGAAAGTGTAATGGATCAGGTATTGGAGATGTATGAATGGAATAGTAGCTATAAAGATAATGGAGTTCAATGGCTACTGCTAAGCTATTGATGATCTACAATAAGGGAGAGTAGCTACAATAGCAGTTGAAAGATAGGTGTGAAAGCCAAGAGGCCCCTTTGGTTACGTAGCATGGGATCCTCGTCTTTGTTGTACGTGGAGGAGGATGACACCAGGACCAAGTTCAGGATTTAATAATAACAGTGCCTGAGCTTTAAAGACAGTCAAGCAGCCCAATAAGGCAGGTTTGTTACACCCTAGTGACCCTCTCACTTTGGATGGAGCCATCTGGGTGGGAGCCTCTGAATATACTGACCACTCAGAAGTGTTTATGCCTGCAGACATGGCCTACCCTTCCCCATGAAGAGCTAATATGCCTCCAAGCTGTAGGAAAACATAGAGGCCTCACTTCCTAAAACAACACATCCTCTCTTCAGAGAGCTCCTCCACCTCCCCTGTCCACTAGACCCATAATTGGGGTTAAGTCACACCAAACCCAAGTAGGGAGGTCCTGGATTGATGTGGGAGAAAAGGGGCTTTCCCCCAAAGGAAAAGCAACAATAAGTGAGCACGTATCTCCCAGCAGGAGATGGGGACCATGTGTGGGACTGGATTCTGAGTGTGCTTGGTCAAGGGGACCAGAACATAAAACTGAAAAAGGAAAGTTTTTGACTTGGGAACGCTCTCCCAAGATAAGAGTTTTAACACCCAGACAAGCTTCCTAGGAAATGATGTTAATCCTCTACCTTAATAAATACATGGGGGGAAAAAGTGATGGGCCAGCAGAGTGGCTCCTTGGTTCAGAGCTGGCTTGGGAGCGCAAGCTCTGAGCAGCAGGGATGCTGCACCCTTTATAGCTAACATGCTGAACAACAGCTTGACTTGGAGCGGGGCTGCCAGGCTGCAGTGGGGCTGCAGTGGGCTGCTGTAAGCTACCGTTGAGTGGCTGGCAGGCAGCGTGAGCGGCCAGCAGCCAGTGTGAGCTGCCGGAAGCTGCTGTGAGAGGCCGTCCAATGGCGGGCGACTGATCTGCCTCATCCGGGAAGAGCGCAACGATCCCAATACCAACATGGGCCAGTGAAGCAACGTCCTCCGCAACTAGACTGAAGAACAAGAAGACAGCAACTTGCCTGTTCCCCTTCCCCAATTCTCCAACGATGTTGCCTCTCCCAATTCCCCAATAAAAATCTTTGAAAAAAAAAAGTGATGATTTTTGTTGACCAAATCACTATGCAAGACAATGTAAAAGTGGATTAAGAGCTTCAGGGACATAGGGAATCTATAATTTACAAGTAGCAGGCCTACCAGATGACTACGTCCCAAGAGGAGGCCCAGAGGGCACCTCACTCCTCAATACCACAGTAATATGTGAGTGAAAAGGGCATCAGCATTGTACCTGGATTGGTGGATGCTCTCTTCTCTAGACTAGGACTGGCAGTAGGAGATACCGTTACAGAACTATAGAGCTAGCTCATAGCCTTGGGGATAATAGGATTCCCAGACAGTAGGAGGCAGTAGGCAGAACTAAACTACCGGCAGGCAGGAATGAAATGACCTAACTAAAAGAACATACACCTTTTATTCTTCTTTCTCCTAATATTTACTTGAAACATGATAACATTCTTCACTATTTTTCTGCTATCACAGTTAACATTAAAAAATTTATTGTTGTATTTCTAAATACTGAGTTAAAAGCTGAATGAAAGTTTTAACCAGCTCTTTCTAGATTTAACCAGCCTACAAATCAACATGCACTAATGCAAACAGTCACACTATGCAAGTGACTTCCTTAGAAGGATGCCAGCTTAAGTGAAGAAGGAACCCATAATAAAAATGAGGAAATTGGAGTCTAATGGTGGGCCGTTTAATAAAAAATCATGGGCCCCAACTCGTGGACATGAAATGACAAAACAAAAACAAAAAAAAAAAAAACTATTTCTTTATAAGTAGATGCTAGATAATATAACACATAAAAGGAAAGTAGGACCAATGATTTCTGCTATTTGAGGATGATTCAACTTAGATGTATTCAACTTAGATTGCCCTCTAAGATCAAGGGCAATCTACATAACCTCTCATACATCGATCTCAGGGAAAAGAAAAAAAAGAGAAGGGAAGGTAGCAGAAAAGAGAAGGGGAAGAGGGCACGGAATGAAAAGAAAGAAAATAATAAAAAGTTGTTTAGGGAGGGAGGTGGCCATGGATGGCATTTTGAATACTAGAAGAAAGAAAAACAATCTTTCATTTCAAAATCTCATGTAACGAAGTAAACAATTAGTACCAAATGATAGCTCGAGGAGTAGAAATAAAAATTGCCAGAAATAAAACCTATATAGGCTGTAAACTAAAAGCAATTGGAGACAGATAGTACAAGAATTAGTAATCCTAGGAAGTGACCATTCCCCCGAGGAGTTTATGTTAAAAAAACATTAGTGAGCAGAAGAACTACAAGAGATATATATTCCTAAACCACATATGTTTCCATTTTGTTAGGAGAGATTAAATTATGACTTAAGGTAATTATATGTATTGTATTTGTTTTATTCACTCACACATCTAACACTTTTCCCTAAGAACTTACTACGTGTTAGGTGCTCTTATATGTATTATGTATTAATTTGTGTACAAACCACACATGATGTTTACTCCCTTGCAATTTTCCATTTAGAGCTTCAATGTATTGCTTAGAAAGGGCTACAAAGCTTCATTCCACTTTTTGTGCTCAATAATTTTTCACAGAGACGTGTGTTATCACTATAAAGTACTGAGTTGAAAAGCCTTCCAGGTAATATAATGAATTCAAGGATCATAAAGCAAAAATAAGTCCCTAGAAGGAAAACCTGGAAAACCAGGGGTATCATTGCTAGGAAGTTCTTTTTGGGGTCCAGGGGAACACTATATGAAGAGATGACATTCATAGGAGTTCGGGCATATTGTATAAAATCATAGAACTTTACAGAGGAAAGTAATTTAGATGGCATTGAGCCTGTTACCCTCATTTCACAAATTAATACACTGAGAACCAGAAATGATATAGGATTTATAAGATTTTAATCCTTTTTATAATTGGAGGAATCAAGTTTTAAAGAGACAGCTCCTTAGGGCAAGTCTAGTTCTCTTCTTAAAACTTTAGCCATTCCACCTGTACAATGGTAATAACCACTCACTGAATTATCTACCCAGCAGAACATTCCTCCTAACAAATGTCCTTCTGAGTGCATCTTTTACATCCATGTTCCTCAGGCTATAAATAAAAGGAATCAACATGGGAATCACTGCGGTATAGAATGCAGACCCACTTTATTAATGTCCTGAGATGATCCTGAATTGGGCTGTAGATAAATGAAGACAAGGGTCCCATACATTATGGCAGACAAGTTGAAGAGTAGGTAGAAAAACCCTTTTGCTTCCCATCGGCTGACTGGATATTCAATATGGTTCTGAGGATATAACTATAAGAAGCTAGGATGATCAGGGCACTGAGTATTCCTATTAATCCAGCCATGATGAAAAGGATGAAGTTATTGTTCTGGGTGTCAACACACGCCAGGGAGAAAACAGGGGGAACATCACAGAAAAAGTGGTTGACCACATTTGGGCCACAGAAGGGTAAGTGAAAAGTGATTGTCTCATGGGTAATGGCACTTAGAATGCCCGTGGCATAGGGCCATACCACCAGCTGCGCAGACCCACTGGGGTACAATGACTGTGTACAACAATGGGTTGCAGATGGCTGTGTACCTGTCACATGCCAAGGATGCCAACAGGAAACAGTCACTACAAACTGATCAAAATACAACACCTGTGCAGCACAACCACTGAAGGAGATGACTTTTCTCTCCAGGAAGATGTCACACAACATCTTTGGAGCAACAGAAGAAGAACAGCAGACATCCACAAGGGACAAGTGGCTGAGAAAAAAGTATGTGGGGGTGTGGAGTTGGGAATCCATCCAGATCAGGGCATTCATCCCCAAGTCCCCCTTCCGCCAATGAGACAAAATAAATGAAGAGAAATATCAAAAGGAGAACCATCTCCTTTGGAAAATTATCTGTTAAGCCCACGAAATGAAATTCAGTCACTGTTGTTTGAGCCTTATCATCCATTATTGGGTGACAATCTGTAATGAAGGCAAGAAAATTCATTTTCTGTAGATCGGTAATTAACAAAGCCATATAGCCTTTTAATCCAGTAGCAGTAATTAATACCTATGTTCTTCGGACATTGTAAATATTTATTTTTACAGGTTAATTTTACTTTGCTTTTTTATACCAAAGAGTTCAGCATGAAATAGTTATAGAGATGTATGTAACACCATTGCATTTGCTACTCAACTTTATCAAATCATAATATGTTATGAATGTAACATTTTTTTTAATCATGAGAAGTACAACAAATATTCATGGAGTTAGTCAAACTCCTAAGCCCTGGGTATAGCTATTTTGCTAGTTATCTGTGTGACCTGGGCAATTTATACTTAATGTGTATGTATTTTAGCTATTTATTTAACTTATATGCATGATCTAATATTGCCTTCCAGCTCTCTAATGTCATGATTTTAGACAATGACATCTAGTTTCCATTTCCTGTCAGTTGGCTGGAAGAATAATGATTACTTCTGAATCCACATCTCAGGAAAACTTTCTAAATAAATAAAATGCACAAACCCTTCATGCATTCACCTTGACCTGGTAAGTCACATTCCTGAGATAGAAACCCTTCTGCTCCACACCTATTATCAGTTACTTCATCCTAACAACATGCTAATAAAAACTCTTAAATGGCTGTTTGTCACGGTATGTAACACACATAGAGGGAAACAGACCTGAATGGAGAAGAAGAGAAAGTATTAAAAATCTGAATTCACATATTTGTTCACCTATTTCTTTATTCAATGAATGTTTTTGACTACCCACTGGAACCCGGACATGGCCCTAGACATGGCAGCTCTATCTGTGCAAAAGACAAAGTGTTTGTGAAAGAAATAAGTGGACTTCACTTTACAGCCAGATCCAAGACTACACACAAATGCATGAATGTGTAATTAGTGTTTTAAGACTACCACAATAAACAACCACAAACATGGTGGCTTAAAACAACAGAAATTTATTCTCTCACAGTTCTGAGGCCACAAGTCTGAAATCAAGGTGTCAGCAGGGCCACCCTCCTTCCGAAGGCTCTGAAGAAGAATCCTTCCTTGTCTCTTCCAGGTTCAGGTACCTCCTGGTTGTTCCTTGGCTTGTGGCAGGTTAGCGCCACTTTCTGACTCCATCTTCCCATGGCTTTCCTTTCTGGGTGTCTCTATGTCTTTCCTCTTTTTATAAGAATGCCAGTCATTGGATTTAGCATTCACCCTCTCTCAGTATGGCCTCCACTTAATTATATCTGCAAACAGCC
Organism: Aselliscus stoliczkanus; assembly: GCA_033961575.1. Taxonomy (NCBI): domain Eukaryota; kingdom Metazoa; phylum Chordata; class Mammalia; order Chiroptera; family Hipposideridae; genus Aselliscus; species Aselliscus stoliczkanus. Next base: position 125,162,704 of record CM066736.1, read on the forward strand.
TATTTCCAAATGCTGTCACATTCTGAAGTTCAGGGTTGACATGAATATTTGGGAGACACTATTCAATCTACTACAAGTGTTAACGTCACACAGAGAGCAAGAAGTGCTGTGAAGAGCCAGCAGAGTGGCGCGGTGGTTAAGAGCTGGTTTGGGGATGCCAACGGCCCCGGTTCAGATCCCCGGTTCATATCAGGGCCAGTGACACTGCCCTCTTAAAAAAAAAACAACCAGGGACCAGCCGAGTGGCGCATTGGTTAGGAGCTGGTTTTGGGATGCCAGCGGCCCCGGTTCGGATCCCACATGAGGGCCAGTGACACTGCCCTCTACAGCTAACAACAGCTCCACCTGGAGCTGGGCTGTGCGAGCCCCGGTGATGGTGTGGGCTGCAGTGGGCTGCCATAGGCTACAGTGAGTGGCCCACAGCCAGCGTGAGTGGCTGGCAGCCAAGTATGAGCTGCCAATAGCCGCGGTGAGCGACATCCAGAGGCCAGCGACCGGAAGAGTGCAATGATGATACCAACAGTGAAGCAACATCCTCCGCAACTAAAACTGAAGAACAAGAAGACGGCAACTTGTCTGTTCCCCTTCCCCGATTCCCCAACGCTGTTCCCCTCCCACAATTCCCCCAAAAAAAAATCTTAAAAAAAAAAAAAGTGCTGTGAAGAAAGGAAGGACTCTCAGCTCCAATGTCACCATATGTGAGATAGCACAGTGGCAAGGAACCAGCACATGCTGGAGCCAAGTGAACCTAGAGTGAAATATTGGCTTGTTTCTTTCTACACATATGGCTTTTATTATTGATGTATGTTTAAAAGGAATTGAGAACACTTAATTTACAGAGCTATCTGAAAGAGGGGATTAAGTAAAATATGTAAAATACCCATTACATAGTAACTGCTCATAAAAATGAATTCCCTGCTGCTTTTTCTCTCTTGCTCACTAAGTTTTTCTAGAACCTCAGGTCACCATTGGTTTCTCCCTCATCATGATTGCACAGCACCATAACAGCCCTTTAATACAGCCTTTATCAGATATATTACATGATTTCCCAGCCTAGAACAACTTGAGCAAAGCAAACCTGCTTTACTAATATTTGTATCCCCCAGACTTATCAAAGGGCATGGAGGGAAGGGAAAGTATTAAATAATTGAATAAACAAATGCAAGAGAAAGAAAATTATCAATATAATTTCATCCATATTTTCTCCAACTGCATGTCATTCCTGGACAGTATCATTTTATAGTTATAAAGACAACATATATGTCAGTATGATTCTCAGCAAAGAACCATGGAGAGAGCAAGTATACTAAAAAACATAAACAAAAATAAAGTCAGTGACACAATCTTTGGTGATGCTCTCATCTTATTTGGAACTATGGGCTTTATGCTGCAGATCAGGTAAAGGAACATGTTATCTTGTCTTCACATACTGAAAGAACTATGGTGACAAAGGTCTATTATGAACAATGGTGGTTTCACTTTTTTCTTTGAGTAGCCCCAGAAGACAGATGGTGTCCTAGAGGATTTTAATTGTAAGATCACAAATTTAAGCTCAAAAGGGTAAGACAATTTTCAATAATTAGAAAATTCCAAGAGTGAGTAGTTGCTTTTAGAGGTACAAAGATCAACATTAGTTTGGGAAACATACTCAGTTATCAGACAACAACTTGTCAAGAATATTGCAGAATAAATGCAATGAAGGAGTTGAGCAATTCATTTGTAAAACATTTGTACATTTGAGTTTCTGTCATCTTATTATGTTGTTCTAATTAAGAGTAATGGAATTACTTTTGTTATTTTTTCATGTTCCATATGAACACAATTCAAGATATCATAATAAACAGATTGCTAATATTGATAAGTTCCTGATCAATATTGCTGTTAAAATTAATATTGCTCACAAAACAGGAATAGAAAAGGAGGAACAGACTACAGAAAGTCACTGTGGAATTGTCATCTGAACCCTCTACAGCCTCCCTATTCAATGTGTGGTCCACGAATGAGTATCACCTGGGAGCTTCACAGAAATGCAGACTCTGAAGCCCCACTCCAGGCCAACTCGATCAAAATCTGCACTTTAACAAAATACCCAGATGATACACACACACACACACACACACACACACACACACACACACATTAAATCTTGTAAGCACTCATATAAAGTCACTATATGTGTACCTCCCAGTGAATCACCTATGTAAACAAGGACAATATGAAATGCCATGGTCCTATGATATCTAATGATATCAAATATAAAATTGAATTGCCATAATGGCACACTGCAGTGGGCAAAAGTGGTTGCATATTTTATCTCTCTAATAGATTATTTATGGAAAATCCCTGGGGATAGTGTTTGCCTTAGTCAAATGGGTGAATATTACTTACTGATATTCCTGATACAAATCCAAGCTTCCAACAGAACTACGATCCATTGCACATATTTTTTACTTATGAATGGGTTCATATAATGGCAGGAAAAATAATGAAATAGACTTCATAAATAATTAGTTTTGAAAATGTGTCAAAAAACCACCAGCAGTATAATACTGGTCAAGTCACATCACCAGATTCTCATTAAAATGGAAAGATCGAATGGACATTTTGGTAATTCAAAAAGACCTGTTACTTAGGTTTAAGAATCATGCAAATTTTCTGTTTTGTGCACAAGAATATTTGAGCCAAGATATCTTTTCTGGAGAATTTAAAATGTTAATTTCAGTCATATAATTATAACAATATAATTTTATGAATTTGACTTATCCAAAATTCAGCAAACTTACCTTTTTTATAAAATACCTTATTTACCTCTTTTAATTACTTCAAAATTACACTAAAGTTCCTGGATTTCCGGTCTCAGACAAGAAGAATTAGATACTTCCAATATGGTGTTCTTGAAGAATCATTAATTCTTACTATGTTCTAATGAAGATGGGCTCTTTTTGTCCTGATTAACCTGGGGTCTACTAACACATATAAAATGATTCCTTGCCTTTCCCTGACTCTCCTATGGCACAGTATGTAGTCCATATTTTTCTCAAAAGTTTGAGTCAATTGGCATCTGATTCCTGAAGAATCTGAACCTCAAGAATCTACATCCATAGAGAAGAAATTAAAGTAAAATAGATGCTATGGAGTCTGAGCCAATATTATCTCACAATGCAATTTTTTTTTCTCAAAGGAAGGCTTCTGAAGAAAAAATACACAAATCTTGGGACTGTCTTCGACAAATGGAGCAGAGATCTATTGAACATGTAACCCTGGAGGCTAAGAGATGAAACTCACAATTCAAATACTAGCCCTGAAAGTTGGGACCTGTTGTTTGGGGAGACTGAACATAAATGTGAAAACATCAAATATCTACAAAAAAAACTAACCATACATATACTCAGAAATATCTTCTTACAGGTTTATTTAGAATGACGGGGAAGGCCCCTGCTGGGTAAAGGACTCCCAGAGACCACGCGCAGGTGCATTTTACACAAGTAATATATTCTTAGGGGTCAAAGCCCCATAAAAACATTTCTGGTTATCAGTGAAATATACTGTATTCTTAACTTTTAAATCACCCGTATTAGGTTATGTCCTAAGAACAGGGCTTTACAAGCTAAATTTCATATACAAGTAAGTTCCAATCTACATGTAATTAAAAATCAAAACACCTGGAATTTTCACAACCACAAGTTTAAGTTTTATATAACAGTTTTCATGAAATTTCAAGAAGGGTTTATTTTGGTTGGGAATAGATTGTTTAATAAAAGGAGAACATACCATTGCATTACTTGTTTGAAGTTTCAAAACTTTCCTCTATAATTGGGAATTAAATTGCATTTCCCCAAAATTCATCTGTGGAAGCCTTAATCTCTAATGTGACTGTATTTGGAGATAGGGTCTCTAATGAGGTCATTAAGGTTACAGAAGGTTATACGGGTGAGACTCCAGAACCGTAACAGAATTCATTTCTGTTCTTTATGCCACCCAGCCTGTGGTATTTTGTTATGAGAGTACTGGCAGACAAATGCAGTTAGATTAAAACTTCCCAAAATAAATGAGTATTAAAAGAATGATGACACTAAAATTATCAAAGAGAAAATAAATGGGCTCTAAGGACAAAGCCAACAAAATTATAAGAGACGGCACAAGAAAATGTAAACTGTATTTATTGGAAAGACAGGTTTGTACACATTTCCCTCACCCAGCCACCTTCTCCTGCATATATATATATATATATATATATAAAATTTCTTTATCTTCAGCTACACTCAAAGCATTGTATGTGGTTTTATTTAAAGCCAGCCTATCCAAACCTGCATCTGATTCCATGACCTTATGCCTACTCAAGAAAGCCTAACTTTCATTTGGCCACATTCTTGTGTCTTCAATTTCCCCTTTCTACCAAAGCATTCCACTCAGGTATCACTATTTTATAATATCTAATATTAAAAGGAAACCACCATCTGCTCCTCATGCCCACTCCAGGAACTATCCCATCATTGTGTCCTACTCTATGATAGCACAGTGCCATCTCCAACCCTTCTCCTGACTTTCACTTGTGAACCCACTCTAAGCAGGTTTGCATCCCCATCACTCCACAGATCGCTGTCATCAGGGTTGCCAATGATGCACACATTGCCAAGTGCAATGGTAAGTTATCAGTATTCGTTGAACATAATATAGTACTTGACATTGTTGATTACTTCCTCTTTGTTGAAACAGTTTCCCTAGGTGGCTTCTTAACAAAACACTATCCTGATTCCCACCTTTCTCCATTTAATTTGCTGGATTTTTCTCAAAGTCTCAATTTCTAAATGTTAAAAAAATGCCAGTGATCAGTTTCTGGGCCTCTTCTTTTCTTCATCTATCTTCATTTCCTAGAAAAGCATATTTGGCCCCACAGTTTTAAATATCATTCCTATGCTAATACTCCCAAATGTTATCGCCATTTCCTTCTTCTTTCTTAAATCCTAAAATCAAATACAGTAAAACCTTGAATTGTGAGTGACATGGTTTACGAGTGTTCCACAAGATGAGAAAACATTTCTAATACATTTTAGTGTGGTAAATGAGCAATGGCTTGCAATACGAGTAGTTTGTTTCCGGAATGAATTATGCTCGCAAACCAAGGTATTACTGTTATCAACTGCTACCTTTGACTTCCAATGGGGAATTAAAATAGAACGTGTTTAAAATCAAACTGTTGGCTTCTTCTTCAAACCAGAATAGAGACTATACTTACTGAAGTTAACGACAAGTCAGAAGAAAATACATAGAATAAAGCATGAAGAGAAAAAAATCACGCAAAATGCAAAATAGAAATACATAATACAGCAAAAAGACCTAAAATCTGTGATCAGAGTGCCAGGAGAGAAGAAAAACGGCAACAGTGAAGATTCACCAAAAAAAAACAAATGAAAGAATGTTACAGACTTAAGAAGTACAACCAAGCCCAAGCACAATCAAACACACTATAAAGAAAAACACACCTAGGCACATCATAGTCAAACTGCCAGGAACCATAGAACAAAGAAAATGCATTCAGAAAAAAGGACAGAAAGAATTACTTTTGAAGGAGCAATAATAAAGTAATGAGTTCTTAACACAAATAAAAGAAATCACACAAAAAATAGAATAACTTTAAAGTACTGAGAAAAAAGGTCCAACTGACAATTCCATACTAGGTAAAACTATCCATGAAGGCAAAATAAAGGCATATTCAAACAAACAAAATCTAAGAGAATTTTTCATACATTGGCCTAAACTGAAAACAATACTACTGAGTGTTCTTTAGTTAAAAGGAAAATTAATTCTTATGGAATTTCAGGGATGTAGAAGATATATTTCAATGAAAAGAAAAGTATGAAAGTTATTTTAAACGGATATCTACTAATAAAAATCACAATAATGCACAGAAAACTGAAATAAATGATTAAAACATATGTATCAACAATGGGGTGAATAGAATTAAAGCATTCTAAGATCCTCCCATTATCTGGAGAGAGATACAAACACTAATTTATATTAGATTCTGATACATCCAGAATGCATGCTGTAACCCCAGCCACCAAAAGAATAGTAAAAGAATGTATAATAACAAATTCTAGTGAGACTGTCCACTCACCAAGTGAGTCAGAACTTTATCGTACACTTAAAAGCCATATCATCTGACCATTGAATATTAAGCATATACTGTATCCAAATAGTGATAGAAATGCATCAGTTTAATAAAATAACATTCCCAAGTGATGCTTACATTTTAGTTAGGGAAGATAAACAATAAATTGTAAAATCATTTTAAGGTTATTATCGATTAAAAGGTAATAAGTGATATAGATAACAGAAAAAGTAGACCAGAGTAAAGGGAATCTAAGTTTCTTGGTGGGGTCGTGGTGGTAAGAGCAGGGAGGAGAAAAGGAACCATTTTCCAATACCCACTCTGTCCCTCTTTAACAAGGCCTGCCATTAGTGGAAGTGAGTTGACCAGAGCCTATCCTGGGGGGCATTATCAGGGGCTAATTGACCTGGAGGAAGGGAAATGGCCAACTTCAGCCCCTTCTAGCCTTCTACATAGGAAAAGGGAAATACCTAACTTCAGCCCACGCGAGCTATCCTGTCCCAATTTACGGGGGAAAAAACAAAAGAGAAACATTTATGAAGTTCACAGTGCAGAGGCATAGCTTCACTAAAAGACTCAGACTTAATCACGGGACTACGGAACACTTCCCCCTACCCCTTATCACATTACTAAAGGCTGATTTACAGCAGTTCCTTTTACCCAATACTCCATGCCTAGCTATCAAGAAAAAATTGCAACCTGTTTCTTTTTTTTTTTTTTTTAGCTGAGCCATCCTGCCACCTGTTGGCAGCTCAACGGCAACTCAGCTCAGGCTGGCCTCAAACCGCTGTTGCTCAGAGCTCAGCTCTTGAGCGAGCTCTTAACCAACTGAGCCACACAAAAAAGCAAAACAGTTTCTGTTTACTTTGCTCATTCATAGTTTTTCAGATTCCACATATGAGTGAGATCATATGGTATTTGTCTTTCTCTGACTGACTTATTTCACTTAACATAATAGTCTATAACTATTGCACTGTGTTGTATACTTGAAACTAATTAAAAATAAATAAATTTAAAAAAATAAATATAATAATAATCATAAAAAAAAATAAAAAATAAAAAAAGAAATAACACAATCCTGAAGAGATGTTTCAGAGATTCTGCTAACACTGTATTGGAACTTATTTTGAAGCATATCTTAAAAGTCTATTGAAAACTATAATAAATATCACACACTAATGTGTAATAGTCTCCAATTTTAACATATTGGAGATTACCAACTTGTGCTGCCACTTAAATTATTTGGAGGGAAAAAACTCTTAATAAATGACTCCAGACATAAAAAAAAAAGGCAAAACAACACAATTCAAAGAGAGAGAGCAAGCATCAGAGCCAGACATGGCAGCGATGTAGGCATTATCAGGCCAGGAATTTTAATCAACTATAATTAAAATGCTAGAGAACAAAAGTACTGTAACACAAATGAAAAATGACTTTGATGGGCTTTTCAGTAGACTCAAACATGGCTGAGGCCAGAATCAGTGTGCTTGAGTATATACCAATACAAACTTCAAAAACTGAAAAGCAAAGAGAACAAAGAGAAAAGAAAACAGAATATTTAAGGACTGTGGGACAACTACAAAAGGTGTAACATATGCCTAATGGAATATAAAAAGAAAAACAAAGAGAAAAGAACAGAAGAAATATTCAAAATAATAATGACTGAGAATTTCCCCAAAATTAACCTTAAACCAAGCCACAGATCCAGGAAGCTCAGAGAATGCCTAGCAGGATAAATGCCAACAAAAAGTATACGTAGGCATACAATTTCCAAACTACAGAAAATCGAACATAAAGAAAAAGTCCTAAAAGGAGCCAGAGGCAAGGAACACCTCACCTATCGAGAAACAAGGTTAAGAATTACATCTGACTTACCCCCAGAAACCACTCCTTATGAAAATTGATGATCTCATCCCAAGAACCAATACTACGAATCAGGAGATCTCAGTGTGTGGGCATCTTAATTAACAGGGAATTTCCCTACTGATACTGGGATTTTACTCACCCTTTCTTTACAAAATAAGGAGAACCATTTAAAGACTTAAACAAACAAACAAAACACACCTCCAACTGAATTTCTATCACTACCTAATCAGCTGGGAACATGCCTTACTAATAAAAACAAAACAAAGTTGTGTCTTAACACTCACCATGTTACACTTATAAAGACTGAAGGAAAAAAAATAAGATGCTGTAATGGAAAAATACAGAGGGGTTCTAATTTAGATTAGAGAATTAGTGTGATCTCTGAGTAGAAGCAACACTTAAGCAGTACATGAAAAACAAGTAGTTATCCACGTAAATATGGTAGAAAAAGAATTCTCCTAATGAAGAATACATTAGGACATTAGAATAGCAACAACTAGAGCTAGAGGAAGACAGCTGGTTTGAATATATTTGCATATACGTGGAGAAGGGGAATAATTCAGGAAATTTATAATTATCATTTGCTTCCAGCTGCTCTCCTCCTAGTCCCCTTTCAATAAATTTTGCATCATAAGTATTTACAAAACAATTTTTAAAACAGAATATATTCAGGTCTCATACTAGGAAACAATCTTAAATGGTGACTTGTGGTTTGAGACATGTTACATAATGAAGAAACTGAATAGAGTCATTTTAAGGCAAAATACAATGGGGAAAGAAACTGTTAGTCTTTCTAGATCAAAGTAGAAAAAAATATATTTCCCTTCATCATACCCAAGCCAAAGTTTTAATAATTCCAAGTAAAATAGTGTTGGAAAATTTCACAAGACTGACAATTAACAATGTTAATTGTATGTAATCTTTGATCTAGCTATCTTACATTTGGAAATCTATGCTATAGAAATATAATTACAAGATACAAATTGCAATATCATTTGTAGGGAGAATAAAAGGAAACAACCTGAATTTGTATCATTAGGAGAAACAGTACATTCTTTGTATGACATGTTGTGCCACAAAAACTATAAAATGTAGTTTTATATGGATATCTTTATGATAATATTTAGTATACTTTTCAAGTCATTATGTTGGCATTGTGTTATTTTTAACTTAGCATTTTGTTATTTCAAAGTTTTTAATAAAGAGAAAACTTGTATAAAAATTACAGACTTTGGGAGGTAGGGAAAAATGCAGATCCTTAGAGGAAAAGAATGAGACAGAAGCATAGAGTTGCTTAAAAGACCTGCTTTTTACTTAAGTTTTGACAAAGATTTCATTCACCAATGTTTAGAAGTGTTTCATGAAATTAGAGAATGTCAGAATGTAGAGTAGCCCTAAAAGAAGACGTGCCCATTCCCCTCAATTTATTTATTACCGATAAATAATGAGTATTACCGATACTCATTAATTCATTAGTTTTAACACAGATTGCAGCTTTTCAAAAGTGAATTTTAATTACAACATTAAACATATTTGTTGTAAAACAAGCCCAACAACTTAGAAGAGTATGAACAAACCCCTGTGCTACTTCCAATATTAACGGTTTGGCCTGTAGCCTTCCACACGTTCTTCTATGATCATGTACATATACACATACTAATATAGTTTGCACTTTAGGTAGGTTTTCCCCCCAACTTTTTTCTTTTCTTTTCTTTACTATTTTTTTTTCACTAAGTGTGATCAGTTCTACAGATTAAATTTTGACTTGGCTTTTCCTATTAATGATTGTATCAGAAAGCTTCCTCTAAATCAAACCACGAATATCTAACCTACTCTTTTTATAGTTAGTCGCACAATATTTCACAGAAAGTATGTTTCTCCTACTGGTACAGATTCAGGTTGTCTTCTTTTATTCTCTCTACAAAACATGCCGCAACATTTGTGTTTGGTATTTATATTTCTATGGCATAGATTTCCAAAAGGAAGATAGCTAGGTCAAAGAGTAATGTACATTTTAAGAGAAATCATCAGATTACGAATTACTTTCTGAAAATGTAGCTATTCACATTAGCTACAGTAGCTGTGTATACAATTACTGTCCATATCCAAATAGTAACCTTACCAGCCCTGCACATAATCTTTTTAATGTTTGCTAATATGATAGATGAAAAAAAAGTTTCATTTCTCTACTGTGTTTTGTGTGTGTGTGCATGCACGTGCGTGTGCATGTGTGTATTTCAACACTTTCCTATTGGGACAGTAACTCATTGTTGAGTTACTTGTTTTGAAATTTTTCTCTCACTTTCAATTGTTCAGCTTTTAACAAGGTCTATGAAACCTTTGTTAATGAACTCTGTTGATCTTTCCCTTATAACATTGGCTTTTCTGGTCTGAAAAAAAAATGTCTTCCCACATATAAAAATATGTTAAAGTTCTCCTGGATTTTCTTCTGGCATAAATTATATTTATACCTTTAATATATCTGTAAATTCTTTCACATTCTGTATCAAAAAGACTGAAGACAAAGCAATATAAACAGCACTTCCAGTATACAAGTGACCTGGTAATTGGCAGACTCAGGAATTAAAGAGAGCTTCTAATTCTCAGTGCAGTATTCTTTTCACCATATGTTATTGAATCATTGCAAATGTGGGGCAGCACAATTAGAATGCCATTTTACCTAGCTTTTAGAATTTTTTCTCAAACTTGCTTCTGAATGCATTTTTCAACTCCTTGTTCCTCAAACTATAGCTAAGGGGATTCAGCATGGGGATGAGCATCATATAAAATAGGGAAATCACTTTATTGATATCTAGGGAGGAATCTGCACTAGGCCAAACATAGATAAAGAAAAGAGTCCCATATAGAATGGAGATGGCTGCCAGATGAGAAGAACAAGTGGAGAAAGCTTTCCATCTCCCATCAGTCACCTGGATTTTCCAGATGGCCATCAGGATGCAAACAAAGGAGGCCATGATGATCAGGCTACTGAGTACTACTATAGCTCCAGCCAAGATGAAAATCACTAACTTATCTGTCCAGGTGTCCGCACATGCTAGGAAAAGCAGTGGTGAAATATCACAGAAGAAGTGATTGGTAATATTTGGACCACAGAAGGGTAAGCCAAAAGTGAGAACTGCGTGAGTCATGGTGCTTATAAGAGCCATAACACAGGGCCCTACCACCATGCACACAGACCCACTAGGACATAATGAGTGTATACAACAAGGGCTTACAGATGGCCATATACCGGTCATATGCCATGGAAGCCAGAAGGAGACATTCCGCTGCCACAAAAAGACCAAGAAACCACCTCTGTGCAGCACAACCCATGAAAGAGATGCCTTTTTGCTCTGCAAAGATATCACACAGCATCTTGTGGGTGACAGAAGAAGAACAAACATCTACAAAGGACAAGAAGCTATGGAAAAAGTAAATAGGTTTGTGGAGTCTGGGGTCCATCCATATGAGGGTGGTCATCCCCAATTACCCCCCAGTGTGACAACATAGATGAAGAGAAGCATGACAAAGAGGACAATCTGCTGATGGACGTGACCTGTAAGGCCCCAAAAAAGAAACTCAGTCACTGTCATCTGATTCTTGTCGCCCATTGGTCAGTTGTAATCTGTTATAAGAAAAGAATTTTTAGGATGAAAATAACCTATCATTGACAGTTATAAATAATATTTGAAGCCAATGACAGACTATCTAAATGGGTCTATAACAGACAATTATTGAAAAAATGTTGAACTGGAAGACAATATTGCTAGATCCTACATCTGAGCAGTTATGCAAAAATCTTATGTAAACTTGGGCAATTCACCCTTCATTTCTTTGGATTTGCTACTCTCTCCCATAAAAGGAGTCCACCTGTATTATCTAAATTCCTTCAAGTTATAAAATTGTATTTAAAGTGAGAATTTGTCTTCATGATTCATCTTACTGAGTGATGGAATAATAAAACCCACATAATAATACTCTTAGTGGAAATACTGTAAAAACCAATGAGATATTCAGGTCCTAACATCAGCCATCAGGAAACACTAAGCAGGGGAATTCCTATTCTTCCTTTTATTTTTTTAGCTGAGCCATCCAAATACCTGTTGGCAGCTCAACGGCACTCACCTCGGGCCCATGTGGGAATCAAACCCGTGACCCTGTTGCTCAGAGCTCGTACTCTTGAGCAAGCTCTTAACCAATTGAGCCACTTGGCTGGCCCAGGAATTCCTATTCTTATTGAATGATCAATACCATTCTAATATTATTAAGACACAGTTCATATGTGTTTATCAGTCTATTCCCTACTCCCATTTATAAAAGGATGTGGAAAGGATAACACACAAATAACAAAGTAGCTACTCATATAAAGGAACACAATGCCATGGAAGAAATGGAGAGATCCTACCTTGGAGATCACGTGATCTAACAAATGTTGGACTGCAACTTGTTGTGGAAATTGTATAAAATAATGTACCAAATAATGCACCAAAATAATGTATAATTATTTTATGTGATTTCTTATTTTTTATAAACTCCTTTTATCCTAAAACCTGTCAGGTAATATCAATTATAGTAATAAAGTATATAAAGTATTAAATGTGTAATATTTTATGCAGGGAACACCCTCAAGAAAATATTGCTTTCTGACTCATTAGTCAAGGAAAAAAATCAAGGTGTTTAAAATGTATAGAATATTAGGTAGAATAATTTATATGAAAATAATTTGGTTTTTAATAACATTTATTATTACTTCAATTAATGTCCTCTTTAAATAAAATAAAAACAATATAGTAATTTTGAATTATACAATAATTATATGTGGAACTTGACATAGTGATATATATTTGATTTATGACTATTTTTTCATTATCATGATTAGCTGCTTAGAGCTATGTGGAGCCTATTTTTAGCAGTGACAAAGATAATATTAGGCTTATATTAGGAGCATTATCCATTGCATGAGTGTTTTGTTTATGCCCATCCAAATACATCAACATAGGGGGTAATATACACTGTTTATAGTTTTGATCCAACCCCTCTTCCTTCCTTCCTTATTTATTTATTTATTTATTTATTTATTTATTTTTATTTTAATATAAGTCATTTTGAGTCTTCTATAAAATGAGGAGGATGATCTCCATGCCCCTTTCATATCTAACATCCTGTGACCTTGTGGACATTACAGTATTTCTACATTATTAAGAAATAAATAGGAAATTCCATTCAGAAAAAAGTCACACAAAGCAGATGTTTAGCCTCAGAAAGATGTGAACAAAATGCCAGAGACTGTTCTCTTTAGAGAGCCTGGGATGAGAAGGCTATATTCCCAAAGTTCAAATGCATCCTAATGTTTCTCCACCACATTTCAAAAACTTCACATTATCCAAAAACAGTGTACTCACCTCTTTAAGGATATCCTTTACATATAGGAAGGTATATCTCCATAGGAAGATACATAGGAAATAATCTTCAAAGGAAATGATCATTTTCTAGAAGTAAAGAAGGACCATTCAACTCCCCTCTTGGTGGTAGCCTTTCCTGAGAGATATGACTTTCTAGGTATCTGGTGAAGGAGACAAGTCCTCCATCTTGCAGAGCCTGGGAGTAAACAGATAATCCATGACCTGCACATTGATTCACATACTGCACAGAATAAGGGATGTTTTCTTGGCAGTTTTCAAATAATTTGCAGTCAGATCCCACAAGAACTAAAACCTCAAGAGCCTACTCCTAAAGAGACAAACTTAAAATGTTCTCTGTGGCATCTGGACCAAGTTATTTCCTAACTGTGCCTTTCCATTTTTAAATAGAGGATTCTTTAAAAACAATGTAAGTGTTTTTCCTCTTTGGGGTTCTCCTTCGCCAAAAGGGAGCCCTCTTTTCTATCAGTGGGGAGCAATACGTTGAGCAGCCAAACCCAGATGGGAGGAAGTAATCTGCTGCCTGGATTCTAGAGCCACGCTGTCTGGGTGTAAACCTCCATCCCACCATATTTACTGGCTGTGTCACTTGGAGCAAGTTTCTAAACCTCTCTGTGCCTCATTCTCCTAATCTGCAAAATAAAGACGACAATGGTTTTTAGTTCACAGAGACGCTGGAAGGATTTAACGAAGCAATACATTTAAAGTACTTCAAAGAGTGTCTAGAACAGAATCAGCATTCATTAATGTCATCTCTTACTATTAGGGATCAATAGCACAGCTGGGGAGATAATGTCTACGTCTAAAAATAAAGCAGCAACCCAAAGTAGCATTTGCTTATCTCTAGGCAGAAATAAAAAACAAGCCACTTGACTCCAAAGGAAAGACAGATCACTATAAACTGGAGCAGATGAGAAATTTTTCAAAGAAGGAATTTGACAAATATCAGATAACTAAAGTTAAGAGGAAAGGTATTCCAGTCAGCACTAATCAGATGAACAGATGCAGGGGACCAGGAAGAGACACAAAGAAGCTTTTTGAGATGGAAGGGTCACATGAGAGAGAAGAAAGGGTAGAGTCTGATGACATAGGCTGAGATATCTCACCCGCCACCATCTCTGAGAACTTTATGGTTTATCCCTTCAACACCAGCTGATATCTCATCCATCTGTCCCCATAACATTTCAATGGTAGCTTGTTTTTAACTCCTACTAAGTATCTATCTTAGGAGATTACCAGTAATTGGTGTTGTCTAAGTATTTGTTGAATTAGTGGCCAATAACCCCCCCAAAAAAATCTATAATTCATAATGGTTCATATTTAGCAATTAGAATTGTTATATACTTTTGATTAAAGATGCCAGAGAAAAGTATTTGTCCCTGTTATTCTTTTTAAGATCAATTAAAAGTAATAAGAAAAACAATGAAAATAGATTTATGAAAAAAAAAATCACACTGTAAAACTAATAAAGGAAAAATAATATGGAAAATAACAGGCAAAAGGATACAATTAAAGGAGAAAATTATTTTTAAAATTGTTCTTTATTACATTTATAAAAATAAAAACATCCATTCTGTGGAATAGCAATGTTGAAAAAAATAACAAAATTATGTCAGGTGATGGGAAGCTGGCTGAGCCCAGGAAAGAAGATGACATGAGAACTGTCATTCACATGAAACAAAACAAAAAAAAGAGTGTAGACACTACTTAAAACAATCATGGACGGTGAAGACACATTTGAGAAAAATACTTTTTAATAAAATTTAACAATAAAATACAATTTCAAAATGTTCAGAGATTGGGACGGCTGAGTGGCGTGGTAGTTAAGAGCTGGCTTAGGACACCAGCGGCCCTGGTTCGGATCCCACATATGAGGGCCAGTGACACTGTCCTCAAAAAAAATATAAAAGTGTTCAGAGAGAAAATGATCAATGAGGCAGAAAGGAAGATCTAACATACACATAACTGGTTATTGCTGAAGAGAGATGTAATATGTAAGAAATTTTCTGGAACCTGAGATCTATATCTATGGGGTAAATGAAATCATAATACTGTATATTAACATTACTAGCTGTTTATTTGAGTCATATTTGTAGTTTCTCCTGAAGAGCAACTTAAAATGAGCCTCAGCTACTTACTCATAGGGGATTCCTACCACATCATGAGATTGCCTTTCAAATTACTGGCCAGCAAAAAGAAAGTTTGAAAATCAAATGTGAGGTAAATTTCAGGTCCTATAGAAAATGTGTTGTAGATGCTACTTCCCTTTGTTACGTTGGTGAAAATGACAGACTGTGTTGTGTCTCTATCTTGGTATGTCAGTGCACGCCAGCCAGCTTTCACTGCTGCCAGCTGCATTCACCTAAGGATTTCTCTTCCCACTACTTACCCGCCACCAAGCGAGGCACAAGTGCCAAAAATAAATGTTAATATGCTCCAGAAGCAGTTTTCAACCAAAGACTGATTCAAAGAAATGGGGAAAATGAGGCAAAAGTGAATGAAGAACAGATGGAACGAAAGAAACGAAAAAGCAAGATGATAGATTTAAGCCCAAGCATGTCAATAATTACTCTAAATGTAAGTGTACTAAATACCAATTAAAAAGTAAAATTTATATTGTTATTATAAAAGCAAAATTAACAATATGCCTCCTAAAAGAAACCCACTTTAAATATGAAGACACAAATTGATTAATATTTAAAGGCTGGAGAATGATATATTCGTTAATACCAACTTAAGGAGAGCTGGTGCAGCTATATTAAACTAAGTACATGTTAAAGCAAAAAAAATTACCAGGGATAAAGGAGGTAATTTCATGATGATAAAGGGATCAATGTGTGAAGAAGAAATAATCCTAAACATTTATACACCTGATAACAGAACTTCAAAATATATGAAGCAGGGCTGGCCAAGTGGCGCACTGGTTAAGAGTAGGCTTGGGATGCCAGCTCTGAGCAACAGGAACTCGGTTCAGATCCCACATGAGGGCCAGTGATGCTGCGCCCTCTACAGCTAAGATGGTGAACAACAGCTCGACCTGGAGCTGGCCTGCCATGAGTCGCTGACAACGACGACAACGGTGGCGTAGGCTGCAGCCCCTGCTACAGTGGGCTGCCGTCAGCTACCGTGAGCTTCCAGCAGCCAGCATGAGCTGCCAAGAGCCGCTGTGGGCGATAGTCCAATGGCCGGCAAGTGACTGCCTCACCAGGGAAGGGCTCAATGATGATACCAACATGGGCCAGTGAAGCAATGTCCTCCACAACTAGACTGAAGAACAAAAGGACAGCAACTTGTCTGTTCCCCTTCCCCAGTTCCCCAACGCTGTTCCCCTCCCCCAATTCCCCAATGCTGTTCCCCTCCCCCAATTCCCCTAATAAAAATCTTTAATGTATATATATATATAGCAAACATTGATATAACTGCAAGGAGAAATTAAAAATCCACAATTAAAGTTTGAGATTTCAACATTGTTTTCTCAAAAATTGATACAAAGCGTTGAGAAAACATCAGTAAGGTTATAGAAGACAGACAATATAATCACTAAAATTTATATTTATAAAATTACCCAACAATAGCAGAATACGTATTTCTTTTAAGTGCACTTAGAATATTTAACAAGGTAGGTCATATTTGGGGGCATAAAAAGTCTCCATAGGGCCGGCCAACTGGTGCATTGGTTAAGAGCTGGCTTGGGACACCAGCGGTCCCGATTCAGATCCCACATATGAGGGCCAGTGACACTGCCCTCTACAGCTAACAGCTCCACCTGGAGCTGGGCTGCACGAGCCCCAGCAACGGTGTAGGCTGCAGCCCCTGCTGCAATGGGCTGCCATAGGCTACAGTGAGTGGCCGGCAGCCAGCATGAGCTGCCAATAGCCGCGGTGAGCAGCCGTCCAGAGGCAGGTGACAGATTTGCCTCATCCGGGAAGAACGGAATGACAATACCAACATGGGCCAGTGAAGCAACGTTCTCCACAACTAGACCAAAGAACAAAAAGGACAGCAACTTGTCTGTTCCCCTTCCCCGGTACCCCAACGCTGTTTCCCTTCCCCAATTCCCCAATAAAATCTTTTTTAAAAAAAAGAAAAAAAGTCTCCAAAAATTTAAAATAATTCAAGTCATGGAAAATATAGTCTCTAACCTCAATGTAGTTAAACTAGAAATCAATAACAGAAAGATCTCTAAAAAAATTCCCAAATTTTTGAAAAATTAACAAAATACTTCTAAATAACCTGAGTTAAAAATATCCAAATATAGTAATTATTTTTTAACAGAATGAAAATACAACATATCAAAATTAGTGGGAAACAGGTAAAGCAGAACGTACAGGAAAATTTGTAGCACTAACCCCCAGCAAAAGAAGAAAAGGTTTTTAGTAATGATTTCAGCTTCTATCTGAAAGAAGCTAGAAAAAAAAAAAAAGCAAATAAAACCCATGTTATCACAATGTGATAACTAGAATAATGTCCCCTCCTCAAGTATTTCAGTTCCTAGTCCCTGGAACTTGTAAATGTTATCTGATTTGATTAAAGGGTTTCTGCAGATGTAATTAAATTAAATATCCAAGATGAAGAGGTTATCCTAGATCAGGGGTCGGCAAACTTTTGAGACGAAGAGCAGCCAGGAGTCAGCAAACTACAGCTCGCGAGCCCCATGTGGCTCTTTGGGTATGCACATGTGGCTCTGAAGTAAAACTGAAAATGAAAATAAAACTATCATGGTTTCATTTATAAAATTTTTAAAGGCTATTATTCACATAATGGTGATTATGTAAAAATATATTTATGGCTCTCGACTAATGTTTAAATTGTTGTGAGGGACAGGATTGGCTCTTCCAGGGATGGGCAAACTTTTGAGACAGAACAATACCCAAAGGGCCACACGTGCTCACGAGCAGCAGTTTGCCGACCCCTGGCCTAGATCATCTGGGTGGCCCCTAAATGCAATAAGTGTCCTTATAAGAGAGAGGTAGGGAGATCAAAGAGAAAGAGGGTGAGAGAGAGAAGGCAATGTGAAGACAGATGCAGTGGAGTGAGGTGTCCACAACCCAACAAATTCTGGCAAAGCTGTAAAGAGGCAAAAAATGAATAGAGCGTCTAGAGGAAGTGTAGCCTTGCTGCCATCTTGATTTGGGGTAATGTGTTACAGCAGCCACAGTAAAATAATACCCAGAAGAAAGGAAATAATAAAAATCAGAGTAGAAATCAGTGAAATAGAAAACAGAAAAATAATAGAAAAAGCAATGGAATCAGAAGCAGGTTCTTTGAGATCAATGAAATCAATAAACTTCTTGCTAGATTGTTCAGAAAAAAAGAAAAAAAACACATTACCAGCATCATCCATAGAGAGTGGCGACAACACTATAGATTCTACTGTAAATGGAAGTGGCTTGAGCTAAAAAATATACTCAAGACTTCTGAGACGTTACAGATGGCTTGGCTGGTTGTTCAGGTACCTGGAAGAGCAAGGTTGGCAGATCGGAGACAAAGAGATGTAAAGAGAAGCCATATGGATGGAGCTATGGGTGTGTGCACCACTTATACAGATCTTTGTGTCTTATATATCAATGACAGCCGATATCACCTGCTGCAGAAGTCACTGACCAGGGAGACAGGATGACTCAACCAGTTGATGTCAGCCAGCCTTGGTCCTCAGTCACTTCAGTGATAGCACAATGGACCCATGAACAGAGCAACCATGCTGGCAAGGACGAAGGCCATGTGTGTGGAGCAAATAACCCATGGCTACTCAAACAGCCATGTTATTGCTGCAGGTGCTCATACTACTGCTGCTGAACATTCATCTTGCCAGTAAAACACACCAATTCTGGGCCATCAATATGGTATCATCCCTTGAGGAGACTAACCAGCCAAGTGGTGTTGCATTGATTATATCAGACCCTTTCCATGTTGGAGGAAGGAGTGTTTTGATCTTATTGGAATTAACAAAGATTTCAGACATAGATTTGTTCTCCCGGTTACGACACTTTGGCTATCATTCTCTGAGAGCTCACAGAACATCTACCTTATCATCATGGGATCCCATCTAACACCGTCTCAGTCTAAGGGACACCGTTTATGGTAAGAGGAGGAAATGAGCACATGACCATGCAGCCAACATGCCCTCCTTTATGCCACGTCATCCAGAAGCTACTGGCTGGCTGAAATGGCCTCATGAGCAGTGTTAGGGCAACAGTTTGGGGATATTAACTAGCATGGTTGGGACATTTGTTTTCAAGATGCTCTATGTACTTTGAACCAATGGCCATGACATGATGTGCAATATCCCTGATAGCTAGAATATATGGATCTGGGATCCAAAAGATGGAAGAAAAAGTAGCCCCTATCATGATTACTCATCAAGATTGAAGACGGATGGACTCTGCATTTCTTTGCCTGAGAAAAATCACTGCTACCTTCCTGGAAAGCCAAAAGCAGTGGGGAATCAACAACCCCAACAGCAGCCTTCAAGTTGTAATTAATGAGAATTGGTATAATGGTCCCCCAGTTCCCTGGTCCCCCAGGTGGGCTAACTCTGAGATCTGTGTTCTACACCAGCTTCCAGAGTCTTCTCAACTATAGTTAGCTCCAATCGCCCAAACACTGTGGCAGCTGCCTTGTATTGGCACCTTCCTTTTTCTGCCTCATTTCCTCCCTCCTATATTGGTGTTTCCTTCACCTCCCAGGTAAATTATTCAAACTCAAAGCTTTGCTTCTAAGTAACACCAACTGGGAAACAGACCTGGCCTGCAAAGCAAGAAGATAAAAATATTAAAACTTAGTTAGATGGTTATAAAGAAACAAAACATCTCTGTTTCTTTTCTTTTGCTCAGGTATCTCCTAAATCTCTCTTCACAGACAACAAATATCAGTAAATTTCCTTTCCTTAACATTTATTTCTTTTTTTAATTAAAGTTTATTGGGGTGACTCCTTGACATTTAGAATGGAACTAAGCTTTAGGTCTGTGTATGTGTCTGTGTGTAAATGTGTGTGTATATATGTGTGTGACATTCAAGCATTTAAAATCTGCCTTGTAAGTTGACCTTATGTTTTGAAAAGAAAAATGGGATACATTCTAAACTTGTAACAATAGTTAAATCTGTTTGGTAGAATCACAGATGATTTTAATTGTCCTTTTTATAATAAGCGTAATTACTTTCGTCATTTAAAAATCTAAGTTGAAAGCTCTGAAGATAAACTTTTGGCTAACTACCCCTCCATCCCTACTGAATGATTGCTAAAGGAGTTAGATCTCAAAGCACAGACATCTGTGATTTGCTAAATGACTATTACAGAAGGTGCAGTGCTTTCTAAATACATAAGCAGAGCTTCTCCAGTGTTTTAAGAGAGAAAGAATGGTCCTGGTTCCTGCAAAAGAGAAGAACAAAGGTCTTATAGTGGGAGGTGAGGACAGACTCCTACATGAATGGCAGTGGACTACATTGAGACAAAAGGGGAAGAGTAAACCTCTTTCCAAGCCAAAAAAGCTGTTCTAAGTCACGCTGCAGTGGAACAGGATAGCAGGAGAGGTTGTCAACCTCTCTGGACCCTGAGGAAGGATTCGTAGCATCAGCCATATTGGTGTGTAGAATGCAGAAATTGTGTATGTGATCAGGAAGAGAAAAAAAAGACACTTGGGGCGCAATAGGTGAGCCTCATGTGGCTTACAGGAGGCTCAAAGAAGCTTATGTCCCAGGATGCACAAAGGTGGGCTCTGCAGTTACTCAGAGCACCAATCCTTCAAGCACCAGTTCAGTTTCCTGTCTCCTCTGGCATGAAGCTTCCCCTGTATCCAGATTGGCGTCCTCGGCCTGGGCACTGGGATCCTTGACATTTTAGATGGACCCCTCTCATTATGCACATCACCAGTATACATAAAACACCATATTTCAAGGCTCAGTTCTGTACTACATAGAATTCTCCTTGAGGTTGATCTCTATTGGAATAAGCTCTGTATTCTTCCTCCCTATATTGCCTAGCACAAGAGAAGAAAAGAACTCACAAACGAGGGCATATATATTTTTTCAAGTGCCACCTTTAAAAAACAAAGGCATATTGGCATCAGTTGCACCAGGAAGAAAATGGGCCACTGTACACAGTTAAGGGGGTCAGGAATCAACTAATCCAAGCTTTAGTGTCCTGGTCTATAAAATGGGAATGATCACAGTATCTGCTTCACAGGATTATAACAACGATTCAATGAGAAAACTCATGTAACAGTCCTAGCCCATTGTCAAGTAGCAAGTTGTCAATAAACATTAGGTATTGTTATAATTAATTCGTTAAGAAAAAAGACTAGAAAAAACAGAGCTGGGAAAAATCTTTTCAGGGTATGTTTCCTTAAATCAGAACTTCCTGAGATCAAGCCCCAGCTCTGCCTTTTACCGGATACATTACTAGCTCTCTCTTTCCCAGTTTTCTCATTTGTAAACGGATGTCATTGTTTGATCTAAGTGACATAGTACATTCTAAAATAGTTAATAAATATTATTTTTAAGCATAACAAACATTTGGTAATCGTGATCAATTTTTTGGCTATTTTGCAAATGAGGAAACCACCACCCAAAGCCTTTGGGACTTGTCCAAGGTCACAGAGCAAGTTAGTGTCACTGTTGGAACTTGAATTCATGTCTCTTGACCCCCATCCCAGTGCAATAAAAATGTAAGATAGTTTGCTGAGATCTCAAGATAAGAAGTCATTACTAGAAAGAGGCTAGATCTGGCCATTAAGAATTAAGAATACACTGAAGCTGCCTTCAAAACCTGGCCAATGACCAGAAAAGACCAGTAGGTGGCAGTACATCCACATACAAAGAGGTGGTTGCAGTGATTTCCGGTCCAGTCAAAGGCTTGTCCTCTCCCTACTCAAAATCACAACAGAAAATCTAAACTCGGCCATCAGTATCCTGACCACACGACAGCGTCTCCTTTGCCTCAGTAAGCTTCAGGCACCCCAAATTATGAACTCCACTACCAGCTCAGAACAGAATTTCTCACAACCATTCGCTCCAGAAATCCTTACTGTTAATTAATTGAGCTGCTGGAGCAAAGCAACCTTTTAAGAACTGAAGGGGCATCATTGCATCTAAGATTTACCCATTGGATCATTCTAGTGTCTATCAAGTAGAAAATATTACCTTATGTTTTATAGGCAGTTCATGGGGGTAACATTAAGGTGCCTCACTTCCACCCCCATAGCCCCCATCTCCTTAAAAACAATAAAATATTCAAAATAAAAGGAAATTAGGATTCTGAGAGTAAAAGTATAAAGGAGTGGAAAATAATTAAGAACAAAAATACATAAAGTCACTTGTGAATTATCTCTCCTGTTACATTGGACAGAAATAAGATTAAATTATTGCCTTATCTGACAATAGAATACAACCATTAGAAGAGGAGTTTGCCAGAAATGGAACCACCAAAAAACTCTAAAAACAAAAGCTAAAGGTAGAAGCTTCTATCCAAATGTATTATGTGGGGTAAGGAACTCTGACGTACCATTCTTGTGGAAACTGAGCCAGATGCCACCAAGTATTCAAATTTTAGGCACAACTCCCTTACCCATTTCCATATCCACCAGGCAAGCTCCCAGCTACCATAAGGCACCTCACATATACATACATAGGTAGATATTCTCCAGGGAGCCCAAAGGAATGAGGCCCACGTAAGTTTCACCGCCTGTAAAACTAAATACCTAGTGATAAAACCATGAACTGGCACTCAAATTTTATGTATCATTCTCTTGTGAGCTTTTGGGGGCTTTTAGGTATCATTCTTTTGTAATATTCTTTGGCTCAAATGAGAACCCGTTTGTCCAATTACCCTTGAAACCAAGATTCTGTGTTTGAAAACCTAACTAGATCCTGGACTAGATTAGAACTGTCCAAAGTAAGTATTTTTTAAGATCTTTGGGTGACCACTCAGCTTCCTGTCATGAAACTTAAAGTCCATTCACTTAACTTGCTAAAACATGAACAGATTTTCCCTGGTGAATACACAAATTACTTACATATATACTCATATTTTTGTCCACTGCAGAGATGGAAATAAATGGTCACCTGATGGCTATTAACTTGCCACCTAGTCTCTCTCCTGGCCATATGGGCAGTTGCACAATAATAATATCAGAAAGAATCTAAGGTCAATTCTGAAGTACATTCCAAAGAGAAGCAGGTTCGGTGTAATATTGCTTTAGGCCAAATAAATTGACGACTAAAAACTCTGTTATAATTACCCTTTTTTTTTCCAATTCTAAAAAATTCTAATTTTTTTCCAATTAATTCAATGACATTAATCCTCCATGCCACAGCTCCTTCCCTCCTTTCATTGGCCAAAGACAGTGAAAAGTGATTATCTCACTGATTTCACACAAAGCACTTGCTTTCTTAGGCAAGTATATTTGGGTGACTGATTTATTTATGGTCACATCAAATATTCAGCTGAAAAGCACTCCAGAGGCTATAGAATCCAACTTCTTATTTCACAAATAAGGAAATGAGAGTCTCACACAAGCAGGGTGAATCATGGTTATGTAACTATTTGATGGCAGAGGTCCAGGCTGACCATAGGAAACATGAGTGCCATGTTAGAAATGACCTCAATAAAAATAATATTGAGGTTTTTGAGGGTAGAAGTGATGCTACCTTAAACTGATCTTTCCAGGTTCCAATAATCTACATGGCACCATTGGAAGTTTCTAAAAAAGTCCTTGGTGGCTCCTTTTAAGAATATATGCAAACACTTGATCACTTGGCTCACCGACAGTCTGGCAATGTCTGACATGCCATGATTAAAATGGCATTTCTTTTGCTTAAGGTTTTATCCACCTGTTACATTTGGAATGTAAATGCACCTGGGAGATGCATTACCAGTCAGTCAGCACTCAGTAACTCTTCAAAGTGAAAGAACTCCTTTCTCTCTAAAGACCTATTTGTTAATTCATTGATTTCTTTGATCACAAATTTAATGAGTACCTACTGCTAGAAGAGACAGTGCTAAGAGATGATGGAAATGAGTAAGACAAGGCTGCTGTCTTCACAGAGCATTGCCTATGGGGGAGAAAGGGATTTAATGTGACGTGACATGTCATAGCAGTTTTGTGAAAACATGCTCTTGCTGCCGCAGAGAACTAATTTTGTTGAGTGGGGTTGGGGTAGAGCATCAGGAAAGTTTCTCGAAGTATCGACAGGAAGTTTTGATGGGAGAATGTTAGAAAGAAATAGGGGGTCGGGCCGGCCAAGTGGCGCGGTGGTTAAGCGCTGGCTTGAGAAGCCAGCAGCCCCGGTTCAGTCCCACATATGAGGGCCAGTGACACTGCCCTCAAAAAATAAAAAGAAAAAAAGAAAAAAAAAGGCCACAGAGAAATAGGGGGGTACTCTATATCTCAGGGGACATTCCCGGAAGGAGTGTGAAGGGAAGGGGAGAGTGCAGAATCAGGTATTGGGGTGACTCAAAGGCTGACCTTATCGATTGCCCATCTGACCTCATCTAGATAGACCTAAGATTTGCTTATGAAATGAGCTGTACCACATTCCAGAGTGACTACAAAACCAATGTGAAGCATCAATTACACAAGGTCGGATCATTGAAGTGACTCATGAGACTCCGGCTCAGCAGGAAAATGAACATCAGAGAAGCCCAGGACTTCCAGACACAGCTCCCAGAGTCCTTCCTCAGTCACAGAGGATGTACTTTGTATTCGAATCATGAACTACCGAGATGCATGCAAGATAACTTAAGATAACTTGGGCTGAGGAGAGCCAATCTTATCCCAGGGGTGCTATTTATACCCCTTTGGTTGAGTCCCCAAAATTATGCTGCATACCTGAGTGATATAGATGAAACCAAGAGAACATACCAGAAACCAGGGGCAAACCATTCATCTGTTTTTGTATGAACAAAGCTAATAAACCAGTGCAGATTACCCACCTGGTCCAGACGCTAGCACAGGAATATCTGTGACTTCTCAGTGGACTTCATTCTGGTCTGGTCCAGGTTCAGCACCTGGAAATGAGCACAGGATTGCAAGTATTCAGTTGAGGTCAATCCTGTGTTTACCATATAACCTGCAGTTTCTCAAACCAGAAGAGGACAATTAAAAGTTAAGTGGTTACACAAGAAAGAGAGAGAGATGACCCAAATTAATAAAATCAGAAATGAAAGAGGAGAAGTGACAACAGATACCACAGAAATACAGAAAATTTTAAGAAAATACTATGAGCAACTATATGCTAACAAATTCAACAATCTGGAAGAAATCGATAAATTTCTAGAAGCATACAATCTACCAAGTCTGAACCAAAAAGAAACAGAAACTCTGAACAGTCTGATTACTGCCAAAGAAATTGAATCAGTAATCAACAATCTTCCAACAAACAAAAGCCCTGGACCAGATGGCTACACAGGTGAATTTTACAAAACATTCAAAAAAGAATTAGTACCTATTCTCCTCAAACTATTCCAAAAAATACAGAAGGAGGGAAGGCTCCCAAACTCTTTCTATGAAGCCACTATCACCCTGATTCCTAAGTCAGACAAAGATATTTCAAAAAAGGAAAATTACAGGCCAATATCTCTAATGAACATAGATGCAAAAATTCTCAACAAAATACTAGCAAACCAAATTCAGCATCTCATTAAAAATATCATACACCACAATCAAGTGGGATTTATTCCTGGTATGCAAGGCTGGTTCAATATCTGCAAATCAATTAACGTAATACATCACATTAACAAAATGAAAAATAAAAATCATATGACCATATCAATAGATGCAGAAAAGGCATTTGACAAAATCCAGCAGCCATTTATGATAAAGACTCTTAACAAAGTGGGAATAGTGGGATCATATCTCAACATAATAAAGGCCATATATGATAAGCCCACAGCAAACATCGTACTCAATGCAGAAAGGCTAAAAGCTTTCCTCATAAGATCAGGAACGAGACAAGGCTGCCCACTTTCACCACTTCTATTTAACATAGTTCTGGAAGTTCTAGCCATAGCAATCAGACAAGAAAATGAAAAAAAAGGTATCCAAATTGGAAAAGAGGAAGTAAAATTGTCATTATATGCAGATGTCATGATACTATATATAGAGAATCCCAAAGACTCCACCAAAAAACTGCTAGAACTGATACACGAATTTGGTAAGCTAGCAGGATACAAAATTAATATTCAGAAATCAGTTGCATTTCTATACACCAATAATAAACTATTAGAAGAAGAAATCAGGAAATCAATCCCTTTTACAATTGCTTAAAAAACAATAAAATATCTAGGAATGAATTGAACTAAAGAAGTAAAAGACTTGTACTCACAAAATAATGAGACACTGAAGAGAGAAATCAAAGAAGATACAAATAAATGGAAATACATACAATGCTCATAGATAGGAAGAATTAATATAGTTAAAATGTCAATACTTCCTAAAGCAATATATAGATTCAATGCAATTCCAATCAAACTACCAAGGACATTTTTCTCTGAAATAGAACATAGAATCCTAAAATTTATATGGAGCCACAAAAGACCCCGAATAGCTACAGGAATGTTGAGAAATAAGAACAAAGTAGGAGGCATCACACTACCTGACATCAAAACATACTACAAGGCTACTGTAATCAAAACAGCATGGTACTGGCATAAAAACAGTCACATAGACCAATGGAATAGAATAGAGAGCCCAGGAATAAACACATCTATATACGGTCATTTAATCTATGACAATGGAAGCAAGAATTTACACTGGAGTAAAGATAGTCTATTTAATAAATGGTGCCGGGAAAATTGGACTGACATGTGCAAAAAAATGAAAATAGACCACCTACTTACACCATATACAAGAACAAACTCAAAATGGATTAAAGACTTAAATGTAAGACCTGAAACCATAAAACTCCTAGAAGAAAAGATAGGGAGTAAGTTTGCAGACATTACCCTGAGTAATATTTTTACTGATATATCCCCTCGGGCAAGGGAAATAAAAGAAAAAATGAATATATGGGATTACATCAAGCTTAAAAGTTTTTTCACAGCAAAGGAAATCATCAATAAAACAAAAAGGCAGCCTACTGAATGGGAGAAGATATTTGCCAACGATATATCTGATAAGGGGTTGATATCCAAAATTTATAAAACACTCATGCAACTCAACACCAAAAAAACAAACAATCCTATTAAAAAATGGGCAGAGGATATGAGGAGGCATTTCTCTAAAGAGGACAGATGGCCAACAGGCATATGAAAAAATGTTCAACCTCACTAATCATCAGAGAAATGCAAATAAAAACCACAATGAGATACCACCTCACTCCAGTCAGAATGGCTATCATCAACAAATCAACAAACAACAAGTGCTGGTGAGGGTGTGGAGAAAAGGGAACCCTGGTGCACTGTTGGTGGGACTGCAAATTGGTGCAGCCATTATGGAAATCAGTTTGGAGGTATCTCAAAAAACTGGAAATGGAGCTGCCGTATGACTCAGCAATTCCACTCTTGGGTATCTACCCAGAGGAATCCAAGACACTAATTCGAAAAAATATATGCACCCCTATATTTATTGCAGCGCTATTTACAATAGCCAGGACTTGGAAACAACCAAAATACCCATCAGTAGATGACTGGATTAAGAAACTGTGGTACATTTATACAATGGAGTCTTACTCCGCTATAAAGAAGAATGAAATCGTACCATTTGCAACGATATAGATGGACCTAGAGACTATTATGTTAAGCGAAAGTCAGTCGGAGAAAGACAAATACCATATGATCTCACTTATATGTGGTATCTGAAAAACTGAATGAATGATCAAAGGAAACAGAAACAGTCTCATAGATATAAAGGAAAAACAGGGTTGCTAGTTGGGAGGGGGTTGGGGATGAGGGAGAAGGGGGATGGGATTAGACAGCATAAATAGGTAACTACAGTATTGTCACAGGGATATGAAAGACTGTTTGGGGAATATGATAATGTGGTAAAAATTTTGTGGGGTGTCAGATGGTCACATGTTTTGTTAGGGAGACCACTTCATGGATGGAGTAGAGGCTTGATCACTGCACTCTATATCTGAAATTGATGTTGTATAATATTGTATGCCAACTGTAATTGAATATATAGATAGTCACAAGATGTGGATTATACGGTAGAAGGGAGTCAAAGGAATTGTAATAGATAGTATGATATGGGGGGGAGGAGTGGGGGGGAGATTTGGGAGAGGGGGTTGTCACTTTGAGGGGTAAAAAGTATAACTATTGCACTGTGTTGTACACCTGAAGCTAATTAAAATAAAACTTTTAAAAAATTAAATTAAATTAAAACTAAAAAAAAAAAAGTTAAGTGGTTACAACAATGATGGGGAAAACATCTTTTGGCTGCATTCTTACCCCTAATCCCTACCTTCACTCATTTCAAATATTTCCCTTTCAGCCATTATCCAGACTCAGAGATGCCTGAAGTCTTCTTGACTGCAATGGGCTGCAATTGAGACTAGTACCTGCTCTTTCTGCTGGGCCAGACTCAGTTGCCACTAAATACATCCAACTCATGGCTGACCACTCTTATCGCTATTGCTAGAGGTGCTGGGTTCCCTCTCCAGCCTCAATAACCATGCTGCTCTCAGGCACAAGAGGGAGTCATTGCTTCCTCCCTGCCAAAACTGAAACCCTTTGATCTTCTGCAATAGTGGTTAACCGAGTTAAGGCTAGATACTCTGGGCTTTGGCTGCTAATGTGGGCTTGGCCACATATATGCTTTGGAGCTTCTGGTATGAATTGCTCTCTACTCAGATTGCTGGAATTCACAGGGGGAACTTGTCAGTGGTTGAAATGGAAACGACTTTGAGTCAAGGGTAGATCATAAAGCTGACACTATAAACATGCACAAGTCCAGAAATGTCCTCTGTCTGTGAAGATTTGCCAGGTCCTCTCCAAAAGGCAGTGGATGGACACAAATCCATTAAAATCACTGCTTCTCTGAAAGACTGGCTCACTGACCTAGAAACAGTGTTTATCAGGGTGGACTGTAACTAGGATTTAGATGACAGGTTACCAATTTAGGTCCTGACTTGAAAAACAACTATAGCATGCCATTCTCCAACCACAAATAGAATAGTCCTCAGAAGCGCATAAGGAAGCAAGCTAAGTTTCCGACTGAGCATTGTATAGTTAGAATTTATTAAATAATGTCAGGAATTGACCCTATGCCAAGAGCCAACTGTTAATGAACTCTAAACATGACTCAGGAACACAGAAAGTACATCTCATGTACAACAGGATACAGAAATGAGGAAGAAACTGAGGGAGGCCCCAAAAAGTGGTGATGAGTACATGTCATCCCTGCCCCGCAGCCAGCTTGGGTGCAGCAGTTTAGAGACTCCGTGTCCCTGGTCCCTCCCAGTGCAGCACAGGAGGCAGCAAAGAGGATAGTCAGTCACACAACAATTTACACTTCCCCTCTGACTAAGAGGTAACCCCAGAGTGCATAGATTAAATCCCAATAGTGTAGGTGGGAGGAAGAGCCTGGCCTTGGAGACGGACACTAAATTCTGTTCTAATGAATTTTTTCCAGAACAAAACTATTCCCCAGCCTCCAGGTTTTCCCAGGAGGAACTGTGATGCCTTCAGCCAGGCTCCACCCAGCAGCACTTCCAGAATCCTAAAGGATAAAAGTATACTTCAATAAAAGACTAGAAAAGGGCTGGCCGAGTGGCGCAGTGGTTAAGTGCTGGCTTGTGACGCCAGCGGCCCCGGTTCGGATCCCACATATGAGGGCCAGTGATACTGCCCTCAAAATAAAAAAAATTTAAAAAATTAAAAAAAAAAAAAAAGACTAGAAAAGCAAGCTAGGTACTGGATGTCACGCCACAGGAATACACAAAGATGGATCACAGTGAGAGTGAGAGAGACGAGAACTGCCATGTTTCTAGGTTTACAGCCTTCTCTCCTCAGCTTTAAAAAAAAATTATATATATATATATATATATATATATATATAATTTTTTTTTTAATTCTTCCAAAGTAGAAACCTGAATGGCTCCTGGAAGTTGTAAGTGCTAGAAAAGGAGAGAATGGGTGGAGGATATTGGCTTTGAATTTGAATTTGATAGACTTCTGGTAAACGTAAAATACACAGTTTCTCCTTGGAAGAGCTGGAAATTTTTTAAAAAAAGAAAAATAGGAAGATGTTCACGAAAGATATATGGATACCTAATAACACATGAAAAATATGTTTACACAAAATTTTATTAAAACCTAAAGCATCACGTTTGACCTATCAAATGGCAAATGGCAGCAGGAGACGCAGGAAGGAGCCTGGGCCCTGTGGCTCTCTGTCCCAGCCCTAAGTGGTTCGTTCATCTAACTGAACTTTTCTGCTGTGTTAATATGTGGTTAATTAGCAGCTTCTACCTTCCCAGCTAGAAATGTCCCGACAGGGAGGCTGCTGGTACAAGATTAATGTGACGTTCATCTTTACACCAGTAGGGGAATAATGGAAGCTTATAAAAATAAAAGACGCTTTTGCAATTGCAACAAAAAGAATAAAATACCTAGGAATAAACTTAACCAAGGATGTGAAAGACCTATACACTGAAAACTATAAAACATTTCTAAAAGAAATTGAAGAAGACACAAAGAAGTGGAAAGACATTTCATGTTCATGGATTGGATGAATCAACATAGTTAAAATGGCCACATTACCCAAAGCAATATACAGATTAAATGCAATCCCCATCAAAATCTCAATGGTATTCTTTAAAGAAATAGAACAAAAAATCATCAGATTTGTATGGAACCACAAAAGATGCTGAATAGCCAAAGTAATTCTAAGAAAACAAAAAAAATGCTGAAGGTATCACACTCCCTGACTTCAGCTTGTACTACTTGTACTACAGGACAATAATAATCAAAACAGTATGGTATCGGGGACTTCGGTAAAATGGCGCAATAGACAGATGCTGTGCTAACTGCCTCCCAGGATCACACCAAAATTACAAGCAAATTATACAGCATTCAACCCTGGAGGTCCCCAGAACACTGGATGAACAGAACTACTAAACGAAGAATTTAAAGAGGAGGCCATGTCGAGTCTGGTAGGACGGGCGGAGACGAGAGAGGACTAGCCCCGTGAGGGAAGCCCCAGCCTTGGGGAGGCTTCTCCGGTTGGGGGAGAGACCCTCTGGCTGCACACCAAGCTCACCAGCCTAGAGTTCCTTTGCCAGGAAGAGAAGTTCCAAGATAGCCGGCCGTAAATTAGTGAGGACTCTCTTTGCTCAGCTTGGTGAGGCTGAGAGCGGCTGGAGAATCAGTGGGGCCGGCGCCCGGGCTTGCTCGCCGGTGAACTCTTACCTGGTTCCTGGTGGAGGGAGTGGCTGTGTGAGCCGGACACAGGAGCCTGCGGGGACGGACTGAACTGAGCACCTTTGGTGCAAAGGCTGGAGGTGTTTGGACTGTTGTTCCTATGGTGTGAAGCCTGCACGCGAGTGGTGTAGGGAGGGCGCCATTTTGTCAGGGTTGGGCCCTCCCACACAGGGTCAGGTCCGAGACCTCATTGGTCTGGTGGAATTGGCGCAGAAGTGCGTGTGTGCGTGCGCGTGCGCATGCGGCCTTGGATCCCTACCCTCTGCCGGGCTTATACTGTGTTGCCAGGGAAACGCTGGGCGGGTGCCCTCTGGCTCCAACAGGCTGCTCACTGAGACGCGGGAATGCGCAAGCCGCCTCGGGTCCCTACTCTCCGCACTGCTCTTGCAGAGTTGCCAGGCTGGTGAATGGTTGTCGGGCTTCTCGGCCTGATCTGCAAGCAGCTGATTGGGACAGGCTGAGACTGGGAGTTTTCCTGGGAGTGTTGGGCCGTGAGCTGTGTGCCTGCATCATCCAGCCAGGGCTCTCCTGGTGATCTATCTAATACATCAAAGCAATCCCAGAGTGACAGCCAGAATGGGGAAACAAAGAAACATGTCACAAGTAAAAGATCAGAAGAAACCTCTAGAAATGGAACTATATGAAACAGAGGGATCCAACCTTTCAGAGACAGAGTTTAGGACACTGATGATAAGAATGTTTAAGGAACTTAGCAAGGACATAAAGAAGGATAGGGAAACCATAAAAAACAACCTGTTAGAACTAAAGAATACAATAACTGAAATGAAGAACACACTCGAAGGAATCACCAGTAGAGTAGATGAAGCAGAGGAGCGGATCAGCGATTTGGAAGATAAAATAGCAGAAATCACCCAGTTGGCACAGCAAAAAGACCAAAGAATAAAAAACAATGAAAATAGTTTAAGAGCCCTATGGGACAAGGTGAAACGCAACTACCTTAGACTCATAGGAATACCAGAAGGAGAAGAGAAGAAGCAAGGGGTCGAAAATGTATTTGAAAAAATGACTGAAAACTTCTCTACCCTGGTGAAGGAAATCAACATACATGCCCAGGAAGGGCAGAGGGTTCCAAACAAGCTGAACCCAAACAGGTCCACACCAAGACACATCATAGTGAAAATGGCAAAGGTTAAAGACAGAGACAGAATCCTAGAGGCTGCAAGAGAAAGACAGCAGGTTACATACAAAGGAACTCCTGTTAGAATAACAGCTGACTTGTCTACAGAAACTCTGCAGGCCAGAAGTAAGTGGCAGGAGATATTCAAAGTGACACAAAATAAAGGCCTACAACCAAGATTGTTCTACCCAGCATGGCTATCACTTAAAATTGAAGGAGAAATAAAGAGCTTCTCAGAAAAGAATAAGCTTAAGGAATTCATTACCACCAAGCCAGCATTGCAAGAAATGCTAAAAGTGCTTTTTTTAAACAAAAGAAAGGGGTAAACAAGCTAACCCAGGAAGACCAGGAATAGAAATAACAAAATGGCAATACATATGCACCTATCAATAATGGTTTTAAATGTGAATGGGCTAAATGCTCCAATCAAAAGACAGAGTGGCTGAGTGGATAAGAAAATAGGACACATGTGTATGCTGTTTACAGATGGAATAAGGTATTTCATGCAAATGGAAATGAGAAATAAAAAAAGCTGGAGTACCAGTACTTATTTTGGACAAAATAGACTTTAAAATGACTACAATAAAAGACAAAGAAGGGCACTAGAACCCTAATAAACATCTATGCACCCAACATAGGAACTCCTAATTACATATAACAGATTTTGACAGACATAAAGACAGAGATCAACAGTAACACTATCATACTAGGGGACTTCAACACCATTGTCACCAATGGACAGACCCTTTAGACAGAAAATCAACACAGAAAGAGGAGTCTTAAATGATACTTTAGACCAGCTGGACTTTGTTGATATTTTTTGAGCATTTCACCCTGAAAAAACAGAATATACATTCTTCTCAAGTACACATGGGACATTTTCCAAGATAGACCATGTTAGGCCACAAAAACAAGTCTCAGGAAATTTAAGAAGATTGAAGTCATATCAAGCAGATATAAAGGAAAAACTGATGGTTGCTGGCTGGGAGGGAGTGGGGAAGAGGGAGAGGGGGAAGGTTTTGGACAGTGTAGGTGGGACTACAATGTTGCCGCAGGGATATGGGGGCAGTTCTGGGAATGTAATTGATAATGTTGTGAAGAGACTATTATGTTGAGAGAAACAAGTCAGTCGGAGAAGGACAGGTACCATGTGATCTCACTTGTGTGTGGAGTCTGAACAGCTGAGTGAACGATCAAAGTAAACAGACTCGTAGATGTAGAGGAAAAACTGAGGGTTGGGAGAGGGGTGGGGATGGGGGGGAAGGGGAAAGCATTAGACAGCATAAATAGACAACTACAATATTGCCACAGGGATATGAAACACAGTTTGGGGAATATAATAATGTTTTAAAAATTTTGGATGGAGTAGAGGCTTGATTACTGCACTGTACACCTGAAGCTGATGTTGTATAGTAGTGTATGCCAACTGTAACTGAATATGTGGATGGTCAAGGAATATGGAGTATACTGTGGAGGGGAGTCAGGGGAGTTGTGATAGATATGTATGATATGGGGGGGGAGTGGGGTGGCGAACTGGGGTGGGGGTTGTCACTTTGGGGGGTAAAGAGTATAACTATTGCATTGTGTTGTATACCTGAACTAATTTTAAAAAATGGAAAAAGAAGCAAAAGAAAACAACAGTATGGTATTGGCAGAAAAACAGACACACAGACCAGTGGAATAGAATTGCAAACCCAGAAATAAACCCTCATAAATATGGACAGATAATTTTTGACAAAGAATCAAAAAACATACAATGGAGAAAAGTCAGCCTCTTCAATAAATGCTGCTGGGAGAATTGGAAAGCCACATGCAAAAGAATGAAACTAGACTGCAATCCATCACCATGTACCAAAATTAACTCAAAATGGATCAAAAACCTAAACATAAGATCTGAAACAATAAACTGCATAGAAGAAAGCATAGGCAAGAAACTTATGGACCTGGGATTCAAAGAGGCTTTTATGAACTTGACTTCAAAGGCAAGGGAAGTAAAAGCTAAAATAAATAAATGGGACTACATCAAACTAAAAAGCTTCTGCACAGCAAAAGAAACCATTATCCAAAAAAAAGAGGCATCCAACCGAATGGGAGAAGAGTTTTGCAAACAATGCCTCTGATAAGGGGCTAATATCCAAAATATATAAGGAACTCAACTCAACAACAAAAAAACAAACAATTCAATTGAAAAATGGGCAGATGACCTGAATAGACATTTTTGCAAAGAGGACATACAAATGGCCAATAGACATATGAAAAAACTCTCAACATCACTAATCATCAGAGAAATGCAAATAAGAACCACAATGAGATATCACCTCACACCAGTTATTGTAGAATGGCTATCATCAACAAGACAAATAATAACAAGTGTTGGAGAAGCTGTGGAGAAAGAGAAACCCTCATACACTTGGTGGAAACACAGATGGTGCAGCCGCTATGGAAGGCAGTGTGGAGGTTCCTCAAAACATTAAGAATAGAATTACCATATGACCCAGCAATCCCTCTCCTGGGTTTCTACCAAAAAAAATCTGAAAACATTTATCCATAAAGATATATATGCTCCGATGTTCATTGCAGCTTTATTTACAGTGGCCAAGATATGGAAACAACCAAAGTGTCCTTTGATAGATGATTGGATAAAGATGTGGTATATATACAGAATGGAATACTATTCTGCCATGAGAAAAGATGAAATAATGCCATTTGTGACAACATGGATGGATCTTGAGATCATTATGCTAAATGAAATAAGTCAGGCAGAAAAAGTAGAGAATCATATGATTTCACTGATATGAGCAATATAAAACTGAAAACAACAAAGAAACAAGACAAACAAAGAAAGAAGCAAAAACTCATAGAAATAGATAATAGTTTAGTGGTTACCAGAGGGTAAGTGGGGAGGGGAATATTAGTTGAAGTTAAATGAGATCAAATATATGGTGATGGAAGGAGAACTGACTCTGGGTGGTGAAGAATGGGATACATAGATGATGTATTATAGAATTGTACACTTGAAACCTATTTAACTTTACTAACAATTGTCATCCAATAAACTTTAAGAAAGAAAGAAAGAAAGAAAGAAAGAAAGAAAGAAAGAAAGAAAGAAAGAAAGAAAGAAAGAAAGAAAGAAAGAAAGAAAAGAAAGAAAGAAAGGAAGGAAGGAAGGAAGGAAGGAAGGAAGGAAGGAAGGAAGGAAGAAAGAAAGAAAGAAAGAAAGAAAGAAAGAAAGAAAGAAAGAAAGAAAGAAAGAAAGATCCGTTGTCACTGGGATTTGTGAAGATGAGTGCATCAGATTTTAAGGTTTATATCATTTGGACACAAACCCCAAAAAGGGCATCAATATCCTCAGGGAATCGTCAGCCTTACTATGTGCAGCCACTTTTCATTGTCTTATATCATAATTTTTGTCACACTCTCTGTCTAAGGGGAATCATCTAGCTAGTCAGTGGTCCTGGCCATCTGCCCATAATTTATGAAGCTTTGTTGTATTATATTCATTGTGACTATTGCAACTCTCATAAAGGGCTGAACTTTTTTTTTGGGGGGGGGTTAGCGGGTAGGTGGGTGTAATTTTTTTTAAAAAGCCACTAAAGAAAGCCCATTTCTGGGCCGGCCCAGTGGCGTGTTGGTTAAGAGTTGGCTTGGAACGCCAGCTCTGAGCAGGAGGGCCCCGGTTTGAATCCCACATGAGGGCCAGTGACGCTGCGCCCTCTACAGCTAAGATGGTGAACAACAGCTCCACCTGGAGCTGGGCTACTGTGAGTCACCGACGACAGCGTAGGCTGCAGTGGGGCTGACTGGCAGCTGGTGTGAGCTTTCATGAGCTGCCGAGAGCCATGTCCCATGGCTGGCGAGTGACTGCCTCACCTGGGAGGAGCGCAATGATGATACCAACATGGGCCAGTGAAGCGACGTCCTCCACAGCTAGACTGAAGAACAGAAGGACAGCAACTATTCTGTTCCCCTTCCCCGATTCCCCAATGCTGTTCCCCTCCCCCAATTCTCCAATAAAATCTTAAAATAAAAACAAACAAACAAACAAAAACTTCTACTATTGGAGATGGAAAGAAGAACCTGAGAAAATGATGGTTCTCAGACTGAAAATAAAAGATTTGCTTGACTGTAGGAGTGAAAGATCAAGTTTAGTAATAGCTTCCATCTCCTAGGTGAGTGAGTCTAAATACTCTGTACACAGAAGCAGGAGAAGAATTTAACAGAACTATTTCAATAAGTGTTCCAAACATGAAAAAATGACTCATCAAGTGAGAGAGACAACAGTTCTGAAAGCTGAAAAGGTGGTATATTTGTCTTGTGAATATAAACACAGGAAACAAATGCCTCTTGGTAAAAATGCACTTAAGAGCTACATCAGGGACTAACAAATTACACATTCTTAAATTATAAGTGATAAAGGTACCTGCCGAAAGTTTACCACTGAGGAGAGGCTGGTGAGAGCCTTTTCAGAACTGTGTTTGCTTCATATAAATTTAATGGAAGAAAGAACATCACTGACTTCTTTGTTTTGTTATTTTTGTGGGGTTTTCCCCTAAATTGAAAGGCATGAGAGGCTCATTGTAAAGGTTATGAACCAGGATAAATTATCAACACCAATAAAATATACCTATATTAGATAAAAATGCTTTGGCATTTTCAAAGATACCATTGCAAAATGAGCTTCAGTGTTTAAAGCAGGTAATGGCTGACTAATTCATCTTCTTTAGGCAATTCGGCAAGCTTCATTATTATACTTGTTCCACCATTAAGAAAACCTCATTGCAGGCCGGCCAAGTGGCACATTGGTTAAGAGCCAGCAGCCCCGGTTCAGATCCCACATATGAGGGCCAGTGACACTGCCCTCTACAGCTAACAACAGCTCCACCTGGAGTTGGGCTGCTGGGAGTCCCCGGTGACGGTGTAGGCTGCAGCCCCTGCTGCAGTGGGCTGCCATAAGCTACAGTGAGTGGCCCGCAGCCAGCGTGAGCTGCCAAGAGCTGCAGTGAGCGGCCGTACATACAGAGGCCAGCGACTGATCTGCCTCATCCGGGAGGAGCGCAATGACAATACCAACATGGGCCAGTGAAGCAACGTCCTCCGCAACTAGACTGAAGAACAAGGAGACAGCAACTTGTCTGTTCCCCTTCCCAGATT
This sequence comes from Aselliscus stoliczkanus, assembly GCA_033961575.1. NCBI lineage: Eukaryota > Metazoa > Chordata > Mammalia > Chiroptera > Hipposideridae > Aselliscus > Aselliscus stoliczkanus. The sequence continues at coordinate 125,200,749 of CM066736.1, forward strand.
CCCCAATGCTGTTCCCCTCCCCCAATTCCCCAATTAAATCTTTAAGAAAGAAAGAAAGAAAGAAAGAAAGAAAGAAAGAAAGAAAGAAAGAAAGAAAGAAAGAAAGAAAGAAAGAAAAAAAAGAAAACCTGTGGCATTGAGAAATAACAATGAGAGCTTACTGTAGGCATATTGGCTATACAAAAGAGAGATATAGGGAGATGGAGACAGAGATAGAGATAGAGATAGAGAGAACTACATTATAAAGACATAGAGATAGAGACAGAGACAGAGCTACAGATAAAGATAAAAATAGAAATAGAGAGAGATGATAGATAGGTAGATAGAGATAGAGGGAGATAGAGGGAGGGGGAGAAAGAGAAAGGAGAAAAGATTGGATAATGCCATGTAGAATAAAATTTAGTAATATTATTTATTGCAATAACTATAGATTACTTTAGTCATATATTTAGAGAATTACTAATGTCCAAAGGAATCAAACCCCAACTGAAAAATGGCGACCAGAACATTCCCAGTACATGAAATATAAATGCAACCTGAAACATATGAAAAGGCACTCATCCCTCTGGCGAAACAAAAAATGCAAATTAAGACTATATACTGAAATAACGTTTCTCACCTATTCAATTGACAAGAATTCAAAAGTTTAACACTCTAGCAGCTGCTGGGGGAGCTGTAGAGAAATAGGAACTTGCCTACATTGCTGGTAAGTATGTTACAATCTCTAAGGAGAGCAACTTTGTAATATCTATCAAAATTATGACTGCATTTACTCTTTGACTCTGGCATTCTACTTCTGGAACTTTATCTGATAGATTTCCTGCATGTGTACAAAATGACTTTTGTCTGTTATTCAGTGAAGTACTGTTTGTAATAGAAAATATTATAAACAACCTAAATGTCCATCAGAGGAACTGATGGACTATATTGCAATGAAAAATGAAGACGCGCTCTATGTACTGGATAGATGCCCGGTATGTATCAATAAAAATATAGTGAAAGACGATGAAGATACCATGTTACCTTTATATAAGAAATTCATGCTTACATTTACATTAAAGAGGCACTAGATAGACTCAAGAAAGTAATAGAAGGTGTTACCAATATAAGGCACTGGCAGGTGAAAAGAAGTACATAGGAAGAGAGATAGGAAGGAGGTTTCTCAAGTGTATGGTATTGATTTATGATCTATATGAATATATACCCTATAAAATAAATAAAACCCAAAAAGGCTAAAAGAATCACTTAAATTTTTCAGTAAGCAATTTTTTGTAGTTTATGTGGGGAAATGTGAGGGACACAATGCAGAAACTCTTTCGTGGAGGTCTTAGATCTGTGAGTGGTCTGTGAATAGATTTTAAGGTGCCTATAAAACCATGAAACTGGATTCAAAATCTTAGATCTCTTTGCATATGTGCATATTTCTAGGGGAATTGTCCATAAGCTTGCATCACACTATTCAAAGGACCCCATGATCCAAAATAATGTGGTAAGTCACAATAATGGGGATTCATACAATTCCCTAGACTTATTCTTCCTTAATATTAAAATACAGTATAACTTGGTGTTACAAATATGAGTTCTGGATTCCAGAAACCTGGAATCACCGTCACACCTCACCACTTACTAGTTGTGTGTCCCTGGGCAATTTATTCAAGCTTTCTAGCCTCATTTTTCTTGTCTGCAATAGAAGGAAAATAATAATATCTATTTCAGGCTCTACTGTGAGGATGAAATTAAATAATGCATGTAAAGTGCTTAGCAAAATGCCAGACACATAATAAGAGCTCGAAAATATCGCTAAGTGTAATCATTGAACTGAATATCAGTTCTGCGATTACACTTTGGAACGTGGCAGGATATGCACTGAGTTTTGGTTGTGATGAATTTGAAATGCTTGTGGGATACCTAAGTGGAGATATCTGGCAGAAAATTAGATTTAAAGGTCTGGAATGCTGGGAAAGTTATGCTACGCTATTACGTTCTTATGTTATTTTTTGTTTCTCTCCCTTGATGACCTCATCTAGTTTCATGGTCAGATGCTGATGGCTCCCCAATTTATATGTGTAGCTTAGATTTCTTCTCCAGACTCAGACTCTAAATCAGCTATTCAACAAACATTCTTGGATGTTTTATAGGCATCTCAAAATGAACATGTTCGAAAATGAACTCCTGATCACCCCCTCCTAAGTGATCCACTTGCACCTTCCACATCTTAATTAATAGTCTTTTCAGTTTTCTAGTTACTCAAGCCCAACAGTCAGCAGTCACTGGTTTTCTTCCTCCTCCCCCACCCCTTCCCCCATCCAAATCCATTCACCAATGCTACTGGCTCTACTACAAAACATATCCATATCCAATTATTTCCAATTCCCTTTCTTCTTACCACTCTGGTCCAAGCTATTAATATCTTTCTTACCAGAATTATTGTGACAGTCTCCTAATTGGTTTTTCTGCTTCCACCTTCCCGCACCAGGGAAGTAGAATAGAATCTCAGCCCAGCAACCAAGTGATCCTTTAAGAAAAGAAATGAGACCGGCTCTCCACTGCTCATGACCTCAATGGCTCCCATCTCATCTGGAATTCAACCAAAAGCCCTTTCCTGCTTCATTTGCCAATTCTCTTCTCCGGACTCGTTACTTTCTAGCCCCACTGACCTCCTTCTTCTTCCTCCAACATACACCAAAAACAGTCCTATCTTCTACCTGGGATTGTCTTCCAGATATCCATGTGGCTCACATGTCCACCTTCTTCAAATTTTTGCTCAAATGTCACCTCAGTGAGATGTTTTCTGACCAAACCAACTTAAACGGCACGCCACCCTCCCTCTGTCCTCCTTTACTGCGTAATTTCTAATTTCTCTGCAACATTTGTTATCAGTTAACATGCTACTTATTTCACTTAGTTATCTTACTTATATAACTAAGTGAAATATATAGCAAGACAAGGGTGGAGCTTTGAAACCAGGGAAGACCACAGTGTCCTCCCTGCCTGCACTGTGTGTGTGTGTGTGTGTGTGTGTGTGTGTGTGTGTGTGTGTGTGTGTCTGTGGTTTTAGCAAAATGAGGTGGGGAGTTATTTTACAACCACTTTGCCTAATGACTCCAGCTTATCTGGCCATTTCCAGACCCTTCAGTAGGAAATTTTCAGGTGCTCATTTTTTGGTTGATTACTTCAGTTTCCCACTACAAGGATACAGACTGAATTAATGAGGTAAACAAGCTGGGAGATTTGTATGCAACGTTACAAACGTTATGCAAGGAATCTTTAAAGATTCTGCTTTGCACTTAACAGCATCACAGAGAGAAGAGACCAGGTGACCACCAGCTGAGGAAGCCAACAGGGTGAAAAATAGCGAGGTTGGTGGGAAAGTTCCATAGAGACCAGGGAGGCAGAAGACAATAGAAGTTCCCACATATAAATCCAAGAAACTCCTACCATTCTGTTCACTGTCCAGTATCCTAAAGCCATTTCCCCATCCTTCAAGAGGCCAGCCTGCAGAGAGCACCTGGAAGACAGGGCTTTTAGGGATTATCAGTTCAGTTGTGTGACAGATTGAACTCAATGCAATGGCCACTGCTACACAGCAGCATGAGGACTCTTAAGCTGAAATCAGTTATAGAAACAAAATGTTATCATACAGAGTATCTGCAAATCTGAGAATACTATGAATGGATTTCCTCCATTTCATTTGAAATTTGCAATTCCACACCAACAGCCTTGATTTCTCTAGAAGTTCCTGATGGATCTGGTGTCTGGGCCTTCTCTGTCAGGCTAGCCTCTCTTACCCTGAGGCACGGCACACTATCCCATCATTCATTCATTCAATCATTCATTCACTTCTCTTTCGATTTTTGTAATAAATGAGGGCAGCTGAAGCACAGCAAGAAGAGCTGATTTAGAGATAAAAGACATTAGGGCCGGCCAAGTGGTGCAGTGGTTAAGCGCTGGCTTGGGAAGCCAGCAGCTCCGGTTCGGGTCCCACATATGAGAGCCAGTAACACTGCCCTCAAAAAAAACAAATAAAAAATAGAGATAAAAGACACGGTACCAACCCTCGAGCCACTAGTTATGCTCTGTGACTTTTCTGAATCTTTTTCCTTATCTGTAAAATAAGGATAATAGACCCAGCTTTGAACTAATGGTGTTTGTATTAAATAAGATAATAAATATGGAAGACTGATGCATTTCAAAGTGCTCTGTAAACTTAAAGCATTGTTATTATGGCAACTAAAAAATAATACCAGTTCACTGTCCTCTATACACTATAGGAGGCTGCGAGTTTGAACAAGACACATCCCCACCTTGAGCTTTTTGTACTCGAATGCAGTAAAGCAATGCCTCTGGTTCACTTGGTTTACCCTCTGGGTGCTGCTCTGGCTTATCAGAAATCAGTTTACTCTATGCTGGGAAGGAAAAGGTTGAGACTAAGGAAAATCACAAGTTTTGGTTTCAGTCTCTTACACTGAAATGAGTCACTTGATCATCTATGAAAGCAGCCCCTGCACAAAACACTATTTTCTCACACACCAGGTAGACAAGAAATATCACACACACACCACACACACACCACACACATACCCACACCCCACATGGGGACTGAAATGCATCTCTCAGAGAGTTTCTGCCTTCCAAACTCACATCGTGGACATCTCTGTGATGCTGTTAAGTGCAAAGCAGAATCTTTAAAGATTTCTTGCATAACGTTTGTAACGTTGCATACAAATTTCCCAGCTTGTTTACCTCATTAATTCAGTCTGTATTCTTGTAGTGGGAAATTGAAGCAATCAACCAAAAAATGAGCACCTGAAAATTTCCTATTGAAGGGCCTGGAATTGGCCAGATAAGCTGGTGTCATTAGTCAAAGTGGTTGGAAAATAACTCCCCACCTCATTTTGCTAAAACCACACACACACACACACACACACACACACACACGCACACGCACGCACGCACGCGCACGCGCGTATGTATATATAATGTTCTATTAACATAACAGTATAATATACATTTTAATAAGCATGAGGATAAGCCTCCCATAGTTCTCACCATGCTTGGACATGGGGAAAGGGAGCCCAAAGGAAACAATATGTGAATTAGAAAGAACTTAACTTACACCACTACATACATATTGTGTTTAAAAGTCTATCTCCCGTATGGCATTCTGAATATTTCTCCATGAAAACAGAAAATCAGAGGTATAAAATAACTATTTGCATGAAAAAAAAAGAAAAAATATATACATGTGATTGTTTTTCTCTCCTGCTTTCATCCTCAAAGTGAAATCAAGTTCAAAACCATTAGTTTTCTTAAGTAGGACTAAAAAGAAAACATGGACTGAAAGTTCTTTCCAGAGACTTTGCACAGGGGGAGATAGTTAGGTTCCATCTCTCTGGTAAGATATGGAATTATGAGCAATCATGTCACAGCAAGGTACAGCAGCTATATAACTGCTTTCACTCTCAACCTGCATCTTGGAGGGTGAGGGGCGCAGTTCCTGGGTTTCTGTATGTTTTGGAGCAAAATCATACTGAGATTGTAATGAGCCTGAGATAATACCAAAAGTCTAATTAAATATGAAAGGTGGATCCAGGCAACAGGAGAGAGGCCTTTCTTTTAGAAAGTCTTTTAATTTTAATTCTTACTCCAAATGCTAGCCATCTAAGTCTTACTGGTAAGTTTAAACAAGGTAATATATTGGGCTGTCAGACAAGTCATGATGCATTTTGGCAATGAAAAACATAGAAAAAATACGTCATAACTTTTCCAACAACCCAATATTCTTACAAAGTACTATTTGAATAACTGAAGAGGGGAGATAATGAGCAGCACAGCCTGATCCCCAATGTGTAGCTCAAATTGGTTGAGCCCCTTGCATTGGGTACACTCAACTCATTCGCTCATTCATTCAAAAAAAAATGTGTCTTAGACATGAGGTGTGGTTCTTGATTCTTGGGACTCAACTGTGATAGAAGCAGACAAGCCCCTCTTCTTGTGATGTTTATAATGAAGGAGACATAAAATGTCAAATAAACAAGTAAAGAAAAGAGAGAGAGAGAGAGAGAGAGAGAGAGAGAGAGAGAGAGAGAGAGAGAGAGAGTTTAACTAATGAGAAGTTATAAGGAAATCAAGATAAAGCAATAGGCCAGAGGCTAATGAGTGAAGCAGGGACTCTATTATAGAGTGGCCACACAGGCTTTTCTGAGGAGGACACTGACATTTGAGCTGGAGTTCTCCAAAACCCCAGGGTAGGCGGCACATTCTATACAGAAGGCACAGAAGTGTCAATGACCTGAGTCAAGAATGAGCTTGATTTATGCGAACAACTAAAGGAAAGCTTTAAGTATTAATAGATGCTGTCTTCCCCCATCTTATAGACGAGAAAGTTGAAGCTCATGGAGTTTAAACAGCTCGCCCAAAGTTACTTGACACTTATTTTGCCACTGCCAGGAATTGTTTTCAGTTTATTTTTACTTTCTGGAGAGGCACATTATCTCTTGTACATTTCATCGAAGAAGTATAGAAAGGCATTCATTGAAAGTCCTCTCACTTCCCCTTTTCCCCTGTCCACACCATCCCATCCCTCATCCCCACGCCCTAGCACTAACTAAAAAGTGGTTTAGTTTTGCTTTCTTGGGTATTATTCAAGTATTTATACAAAAGAAAAGAAATGTGTATTCTTTTCCTCCTTCCTTGTCCAAATACAATATATTACATGAACTGTACTGCATTTTCTTGTTTCACTTAAAAATATATCCTGGAGACCTTTCCATGACAGTACCCAAAGAGCTTCTCATTTTGCCATCTGCTCCCCGCTTGCAGAAGTAAAAAATAGTTTACGTGATCATTCTTCCATTGGTGGAAACTCAGGTTGTTTCTAGGTCTCTGCTAGTACAAACAGTAGGTAACCTTGTGCATATTGCACTTTGTGTAGGTGAAATCACTGGGTCATAGTATTTGATAATACCAGCCATATTGCTCTTCACTGGGACAATAGACCCCCACTCCCACTAGTACTTCACTGAATGTTTTCCTAAAGAATGATCAGAAGAGTGTTTTGTAAGCTTTTGGATTTTTGCCCATCCAAGAGATGAGAAATGTTGTCTCTGTGTTGTTGTTAGCTTCTGGCAGCTCTCTTTATTTAAATAAATTGCCCTTCTGCCTGTGATGTGAGTTGCAATTTTTTTTTCTTAATTTGTCATTTGTCTTTTGATTTTACCTATGGGTGTGTGTACAGGTGTGTATGCACACACGCACACGCACGTGTGTCATTGTTCATTTTTGATTTTGTTTTTTTTTGGGGGGGGGCTTGTTTTTTGCCATATGGAAGATTTAATTTTGTTTTTTAATTATGTTTTTGTTCTTTAAGGTGATCAAACTTATCAACCTTCTGCTATGGCATGTAGATGTTTGTGTCATAGTTACAAAAGCTCTCTCTAATTCAAGATGATAAAAAATTCACCCATGCATTCTTCAATAAATTTTGTGGCTTGGTTTTTTTACATCCATATCATTCAGGTATATCCAGAGTTTATCCTTATACAGTTGAGGCATGGTTCTAACTTCCAAGAACTGCGACATGAATTCAGATGAGTCTTTACTCTCTGGTTGTACCTAAAGTCAGTCAGTAGCCTCAATAAGAAATCTATCCAAACTCTAAAATATGTATTCAACCCATTCAAAATTAGTTTAGCGGCCGTAAGTGTCACAGGTTTCTGCAGTGTTCTTAGAAGGCTCATTTGGGACATCCTGTTATTCTCCAGCCTGTTCTAAGGGCTAGAGCCCAATAAGTAAAGCATGTGAAAGAAGTCACTAAGAAAGAGACTGAACAACTGCTCTAGGCAGGCTCCTTTTGCACTGTGTTATTGGAAAAGTCATGACATATTTTTTCTATGTTTTTCATTGCAAAAATGCGTCATGACTTTTCTGACAACCCAATACAAAACACAGGCATGTGATGGGTGCCCAAGAGTCACTTCACGTTCCATCAGAAAACCTGGGTTTTAGTCCCACCTTAGATCCCTCCAAGTCGTGTGATTCAGGCAAGCCACTTCATTTTCCCCTGGCCTTAGTTACCTCAGCGATAGGAGGAGTTTGGAAACCTTCTGTCTGATGTTCTTGGTATTAGTAAGTTACTTATTCTCCAACAGTCTGGCCAGAGCTTGACTCCAGTGATGTGTCTGCTACGTTGTCAATCTCTAGGTATGGTGATAACAATAAAACAATAGGCATTTACTGCAACCAGATACTCAGTGTTCTAAGTGCTTTTCCTATATGAAAACATTTAACCCTCACAACAACACTGGGAGGTACATACTGTCATTATTCTCATTTTGTAGATAAGGAAAGTGAGGCACAAAATTTCAAATGCCACCCAGCACAAGAAAAGATGTGACAGAGGGAAAGGTGAGACAGAGGGGAAAATGAGAGAAGAAAGACATAGTGGTCATAACTCACTGAGATTAAAATATCTTTGTAAATTTATGTTTGTAAATTTTTCAAAAGCATATGATCGTGTGAGCTCATTGCTGGGGTCCTTCTCAGGGCCTTGGAAGGCACCAATCCAAGTGATGGGTTTTCGGGCAAATTTGCCTCGAAAGGAAGAACTCTCTGGAACTTATTTATTTAGAGATTTAAATGATGAGACAGAAGTGAACCGTGCAAAAATATGGAGAAAGTGTATCTTCGGAAGAGTGAACCACTAGTGCAAAGACTGATAACAAGAACAAATTTGAGGTGCTTCAGGCATTGAAAGAAAACCCCGTCTGGAAATGCCAGTTTACCAGCTGCTCCATCTTTCTCATAACTCAGGAAGACAAAGGTTACGGTAAGGAGCTCAGTGTGTTAAGTTCTGCCTAAAAACTCATGTATCACTATGGTGAGCTTAAAGGAACATCTGAGATCATCTAATATCCTATAATGCCCACTGGATTTCTGACAATGTCTTGTGGAGCCCCAAAGGTTGGAAGTTTATACAGAGGCTGAGCAAGCAAAGATTCAAGCTCCTCTCTCCAGCCTTTGCCTCACCACTTTACATTTCATATATCTGTTTCACATCTTGGGCTCCCCATAGGGTTTATGTGAACCAAAGGCTCTATCACTGGGGAAGCTGAACACCCGCTGAACCCCAAGCCTGTCATTTGATCTCGGAGGACAAGGAATCTCAAAAAGCGTAAAGGCCTAGCCCAAAGCCACGTGGAGAGAGAGACAGAGCCACTGCAAGAACTCCAACCTCCTGACCCCCCAGTGTCCAGGGCTCTCCCAGTATGCCCTATCATGCCCGCTTCTAATCTCCAATGAACTTCCTTTCAGATACATGCTATTGTACTAAAACACAGCATAGTCAGAAGGTGATTTTCATCAATTTATATTCTCTACCTATCTTAGGAGACAAAGATAGAGATCTGTAGCACTTGCTCAGGGAAATATAAATTCTCCATTTGCTGGAGCAAAAGCCGAGAAAGGAAAAAATGAATCTTTTGCCCCTGTAATTCTACTAAGTGAAGCTCCCATTAGGAATATTACTTGTAGTACCTAAATAAAAGGCTTAAGGGATGATGTCTATGTTTGCAACGAAAAGGCCGGGCGATGTCAGCCACCTCTCCCCTCCATTCACACCATCCCCATCCGTTTTCAAGTCCTCATTACCTCTCACCTCAAACCATTGCACAAACCTTCTGATTGTTCTCTCTGCCTCCAGCCTTTCCCCATTCCGGTCTGCCCTCCACAGTCTTGCCCAATCCATCATCTTTTCAGTAAAGCTTTTATAAAAACACTCCCCTTCACATAATCTGAGGCTCTCTGCCATATAACATTGTAGACATCCCAGACTCCCAAAGAATGTTAAGATACAGTCACCTAAATTTGGCATTCACAGCCTTTCACAATCCAACACTAACATTATAATTCCCATTTTATCTCTGAGTTCCTGCTTTCATTCACGCTGCGACCCAGAAGCTTTGAGTGCTCTCATTCCCATTCCGTGCTCTATATTTTTGCAAATGCAGCCTCTGCTCATCATATTACCCCTAACCACATGTACTCTCCTGCATGGCAAAGCTTCTGTATCTCTCCGGGTATAATTCCGTGTCATCTCCATTATGAAGCCTTCCTTGGCCATGTCAAGAAAAGGAGAATTCGTCCAACTTTAATTCCCTATTCTAAATTGTTTATACCACTCTCAAGGCAGTTTTAAGATGCTGCCTAGTGTTATCGTTATTTGTGAAATTATTTTGTTCCCATTATAGATTGGGAGCTCTCTGAGGGCAAAACTAATCAATTTCTCTTTATATCTCCTAAAGTCTCTAACAAGATGCCTGGCACTGTCAGTACTATATTTGATGAAAGGAAAGTATCAATAGCTGCCATTCAGAACCAGCCCATAGAGAACAGATCAGAAGTTGAAGCAAGATTCTTTTATAAAATATCCAAAGGCTCTGTCCAGACAGAGGGGAAAAGGTGGAGGGTCATTGGCCTGCAGCTTGACAATAAATAGGCATCCAATAAACTTAGTCAGACCTGAATGACACAGTATCAAAACAGAAGGAGTTTCAGCTATGAGGCCAGAGGCAACCATGTCCAAATTCCAATCCAGTAATTTTCCAGCTGTGTGACTTTGAGCAGGTTTCTGTTCATTCTGAATCTCACCTGCAAAATGAGGCTAAGGGTGAAGTGTGAAGCCTGTTTGAGAAATTGCAATTCACATTTGGGAACCTAGTAGCTGTGCGGTAAAAAGTAAAAATAACAACTACAAGAATCAGAAAAATCAACTGCAGAGCTGAATATTTATTACTGAACATCAGCCTTCAGAGGCATGAAACTGCCACTTGCAGTAGTGAACACCTCTCAGAAAATGGAAGTTTGGGTCTTTGTCTTGTCACCCCAGCAGACTGTTAGCCCTTCAGAGCACCTTTCTCCCTCCATGAGAATTTGTTATGCAGGCTTTGCAATTATCATCAGGTCTAAAGGTGATGCAAATGACACAAGAGTGTAAACAGCACATCCAAATAAAAGAAAAATGAGTGTACCTAGAGTGAAAGACCTAGGCACTTCTAATTAAGCTGGAGAGAGTAATCAGGAGCGACACAAAATCAAGTCACAAGGCTTAGCACTGCTAAGATGAGATGGGAGCAGGAGGTTTATTTTAACTGAGATGTTACCCATCCACCCTACCCCCTCCATCACAGAAATATATGACAGAGTAGAATGTGAACATCTCTAGGCCATAGTTAACCATTGATCCATTCGTTTATTCTGTAATCAAGTACTGAGCACTAGTGAGTGCCAGGTTTTAAAAAGGCATAATCCCTGCCCTCAAACAATTCATAGTCTAGTGGAGGAAAGAGACAATAACGATGCAAAAGAGATGTGACGTGAGCTATATCCTCACTGTGCCCGAAGGACAGTGAGACCACAAAGAAAGAGCTCCAACTTTATGAAGGTTGATCATGACAAAATAAAAGTGCTACTTGAACTGAGTTTGGAAGAATGGACATGAGTCCCTGCGAAGGCAGGATGGTGTGCACATGCCAAGGCTGTGCACACCAAGGCTGTGCACACCATAGGCTGGTCAGTAGCATGGGAAATACAAGGGTAGCAGTTGGCAAACCGCTGGTGGGTAGATACCACACGCTGTCCCTTGCTTGTGTATCTTCTAACAATGACTAATGTAATGTTTGGCACCTGTGTTCTCAGGAGAGCACATGTTATTCAGTCTCACGCTCTCTGTAGATTTAATCTCCATATGTGATAGAGCAGAATCAGAAGTACACTTTGTGGTGAGACAAGAGGACTGAAGAAATTACCCAAGCAGGGAAATCAGATAGAGCTGCTTTTTAGAGATGGAAGGAACCTCAGCTATTAGCCAATATAGTGTTCCTCAACTTGGCATCCCCAAGTACTCTTTGAAAGATTTCATTCATACTGTAAAAAAAAATGTGTATGTTAGAATGATGAACTCATTAGCAAATTCCTCCATGCCTTTTGGTCCTCAAGTTTTGCGATTGTGGTTTTCAACATCTTGACACCAATGATCAGCTAAAGCAACAACTGTCCACGTCTACTTCCGTATTCTTTGAGATTCCCCAGGTCCTCGAGTGTGAGGACAACTTTATTTTGATGCAATCTCTCAATGGAAGATGAGGATACGGAGACCCAGAAAGGAGAAATGGCTTTATAACGCATTCAGCTTATCGGTAATGGGGACTAGAAGCCCAGATGCCTGGATCAATGTCTGCTTCGGCACGGTTCAGCCACCAGCCCTCTGATTAGGCAGCCAGCACTCCCACAGCTTTAAGGGTCTCTAAGGACAGATCCAAGTTTATAATTCACAATGGTGCAATTTGCCTTTATGGCTCGAGTTTCAGCTTCCAGTTTATTTTGGCCTGGGTCTGTGCCTGACCTCTCTGAGAAGCAAGCAGAAAGGGTCAGGATAAATGACTGCAGCTTAGGATAACAAAAAATAGCTTTTTTAAAAATCCATATTCCTGACCTCTCATATTATAGAATTTTTGACTTCACACATATGAGACGGATTTTTCTTATATTCTGATGGGTGGTACCGTGAAGCTTCTGACCCTAAAGTAAGTATTGCTTGTTTTTGTTCATTGAAGGAAGGTAGTAATTGCCTCCCTATTAGGAAATTTTAAAAGCAAAGCAATCAATCAATTTATGCTGTGCTTTATGTACACTTGATACTTAATAAGTAGTTGCTGAATGGATGATAAATTAATGTTATCTAAAACACCCATCTAATGGACTAAATAGTCTAATTTAGAACTGGGAGTTGATTGAACTACAGGGTGTGGCAATTCATGGAATTCTGAGAACCTGGCTCTCCAGCAGAATTCCCCGGGGAGCTTTTTGAAAATGCAGACTCTAGAACCCCACCCCAGACTAATTGAATCAGAATGTTCACAGGCTGATACCCAGAATCCAACATTTACAAAAGCTCTCTAGGTAACTCTGATGATTACTACCCAAGGAACTCCTGCCATGTTTTTCAGAGCAAAATGTTCTAAGTTAATATGAAAGAATCAGCCCTGGTAGTCAATTACAATACAATCCTACCTGAGATATAAGAATTTCCAGCATCAAGGTAACGGGGACCAGCTCTCCCTTTCCTTAGCCCAGCTCAGGACACTGCTTATTCATTTAATGAACAGGTAAGTATTAAATGTCTACCGTGCTAGACCTGGGGATATACTAGTGAACACAACATAAATGGTCATTTTCTCATGGAGCCTGTAAATCTCAGTCACTCAAGTACTATAAGAGTTCTACCCAGGAAATCTTCCTGAATTTATAAACTTGACTTTTTTCCCTGGTATCTCCTTACTTCTCACCCTTGCTACCAAACGTCTCTTTGGCTTCCCAGTCCAAATGGTGGAAAGTAACCACTGTCAACAACTATTAAATTTTTATCTCCTCCATTCAAGGTAGTATAGTCAATTCCAAAAGAAGCCACTGGCTCAGAGGGGCTCGGGAGGTCTCCTGGACCAGCCACTGTAGCCTGGGGCAAAGGGGTCCCAAGATAGAGGCATGGTTGTTCTGATGGAACTATAATCTTCAGAGAGAGGTTGGGGCAATTCCACTAGGCAGAGATGATGGACAGACAGTTTGATACATTTCAGCCCCACTTCAGCCCCACTTTGGTGCTTGAATGCTGTGCCATTTGGGCTGCTCAGAGTTTTGCTCTGCTTAATGTCTGAATTTTGTTCAGTTAAGTGATTGTAGTCATTCTTTCATTATTCACTCATAAAACATTGATTAGGCATCAACCTGGTCCTGGTCCTGAGGATTGAAGAAGGAAGCATAGTGTTATTTCTCTTGGAGCTCACAGTTCAGTGACAGAGGCAAACGCACAGACACATACTGATAATTTAGTGTGAGAGAGTCATGTATCAAGTACCCAGGAAACATGATAGAGTTAGAGAAATCTTCACAGGTTTCCTCAAATGGGTCTTCATAGAGTGTTCTAGGTAGGGTGAGTGAGGAGTCTCCCAAACAAAGCATATTATAAAAACAAAGTTAAGGGCCGGCCGGCCGAGTGGCACACTAGTTAAGAGCTGGCTTGGGACGCCAGCGGCCCCGGTTCGGATCCCACATATGAGGGTCAGTGACACTGCCCTCTACAGCTAACAACAGCTCCACCTGGAGCTGGGTTGCACCCCTGCTGCAGTGGGCTGCCATAGTGAGTAGCCTGAAGCCAGCATGAGCAGCTGGCAGCCAGCGTGAGCTGCCAGTAGCCATGGTGAGCGACATCCAGAGGCCGGAGACCGATCTGCCTCATCCGGGAAGAGCGCAATGACGATACCAACATGGGCCAGTGAAGCAACGTCCTCTGCAACTAGACTGAAGAACAAAAAGACAATAACTTGTCTGTTCTCCCTCCCCGATTCCCCAACGCTGTTCCCCTCCCCCAATTCTCCAATAAAATCTTTTTTAAAAAAACAAACAAAAACAAAGTTAAGGTCTGTGCAGCAGAAGGGAGTTTCATGGTTGGCAGGTGAAGTAGTAACTAACTAAAGATTAGTCACTTTCTAAGTGATTTCCCATGATTTTATAGGGTGTCCGATGGACACTTGTCTTATTAGGGAGTCCACTTCATGGACAGTGTAGATGCCTGACCACTGTAGTGTACACCTGAAGCTGAATAATAAAGAATGTCAACTGTAATTTTATATATATATATATATATATATATATATATATATATATATATAATCACAGGATGTGGAGTACAATGTAGGGAATAGAGTCAATGAAATTGTAACAGCTATATATGATGTCAGAGGGGCAGTAGATTGGGGGAGGAGGTTATTACTTTGTGAAGGGTGTAAATGTCTAACTACCATATTGTTTTGTACACCTGAAACTAATTAAAAAAATGGGGAAAAAAATAATAAGTGACTTCCTACCACTTAGGAGCTGTGTAAACTTGGGCAAGTTGCTAAAACTTTCTGTACTTATCACATAGGATTGCTGTGAGAATTAACTTTTCTAATGCATGTGAAGTATTTAGAATAGTACTGGCATATCTTGAGTGCTTAATAAATATTTTGTTATTGTTATTGTTATTGTTATCGTCATTATTAGTTCAAACAAATGTGCTACTACTGGGTATGTTTATTTTCCTTGTAAGAGGAGAGCCCAGTTTGTTTACCATCATACCACAGAGACTGTAATTTGGACTTGGCCAAGGGTACAAAGTACTAAGTTCAAAGATCACATGCATTAGGACACGGGCAAGGTCATCAAGAGTTAGCAGAGGGTTAGTGGACCTCACTCCCCACAAAATCACACGCTGCTTCGCATAGTTTCATAGTCTGATCATGAGGTGCCAGTTCCACTTCGTTTAGTAAAAGACTCTTCCTGACTACACCAGTCATTCAGCCCAGTTCCCACCATGGAGACGGTCAACCAGAATCCAATGACATTCTTCCAGAAGAATGTTCCAAAGCATGAGCCAGTCTTAAAAACACAACACGACACCACCTGGACAGTTACATTTCAACTTGAGAACTATTTCCTATACACTCTTAGGACTTTGGTGCAAGGGATGACATCAACGCCCCCTTCAGTTTGGGTAGGAATTACAGAATTCTTTCTATTCCTTCCTCTTTTTTCTCTATCTCTCCAATCAATCACCAACAACGAGGACAGTTACATTTTGAACCAGAAAATCCATCCTAGAACCACATTGTTTGCTAATTCTATTTACATTTTCTTCTGGCTTGGCCACGGACTCCAAGCCTTTTCAGGCTTGCTTCTTCTGTACAAATAATGCTCCTTCTGTTAAATCTGCCAGTCACTGTACAAGTGGTTGGAAATGCAAATGTGAAAGTCATGGTCGCTGCCCCTTAGTGGGGGGTCTCTGTGTGATATCAAAATCAGATGATAAAAAATAGATACATACAATGTAATAGCAGGAAGCAACACAAGGATGGCACAAAATAGATGCTCAATAGTGCATGTTTGGCTGATATGTTTATTTATTGCATAGAATCAGATGAAACTAATTATATTTAGCTGGTTTGACATGCAAAAACATGACAATTATCTACAATTCAACCCAATACAGATTCTGATAGGAGTAAGCATTGGATTTTATGGGAGTTCAGTGCAATAGTTACATGGGCCAAAGAGCTGCCTTTTTAAAATTTAACTTTCTTATTTTTCCTGGTTAGAAAAACAAAATATCAGAGTAGAAAGTTGAAGAATGAATTCAGTTGTGCAATCTCTCTACTTCCACCACCACTCCTCTTACCCAATCCATCACCACCTCTTACCAGGATGCTCCATGAACTTCCCAGCTGGTCTCCCACTCACATTCTTCTCTAGTCTCTTCCTACATGGTATCCAGATGAGTGACCATCTCAGATCATGTTCTTCAGTTACTTAAAACCTCTCAGTGGTGACCAGTTGTACTTTACATAGAATCCAAACCCCATCAAGGTACGATTTTGCTTCTGTTGCCTTTTTTTCTCTTCCCATGCCACTGTCTCACTCCTACTCAAAGGCTCCAGGACACAGGCTTTCATTTTCAGCTCCTCCAACAAGTTTACATATCTGTATCTATATCTCTATATCTGTGGCTCAGGCCTCAAAGGATGGATTTCCATTTGAAGAAAAGAAAAAGTTACATAAATTTCAACTTCATGTCAAAATCTTATTAACTAGGAGTTGTTATTTAGGCTGTACCAACAAAAAGCAAACAAGCCTGCCGTTTTTATTAATCTCGTGGTACATTTTCCTTTAGGCATTTTGAATTATTGAAGATAGAGTACCACTTTCTATCCTTTGTATTCTTCTCTTTGCTGCACTGTTTTTTAGTTTGGATTGGGTTTTGTTTTCTGCCCAGAATTGAAGGGACAAAGGACATATAATGGACCCTGATCTGGTGATCTTTTCCTGCCCCGCTCTACCTGTCTGACCTATGCTCTCATGGACCTCATTCTGACCTTTGCATAGAAATCCTAGGCTGCCTAGACATCAGAGTTTTCATCGCATCTCCTTTGCATGCTACTACATCATCTGTATCAGTTAGTATTTATGGAAAACAAGTATGGGTTCAGCTCCAAAGCATATGTGTGTGACCTATCCAAATACCTGCGATAAGGATTTGCCAACTGAGAATTTTTAACTAAATGTCTTGCCGAGAAGTGGATAAACATGCAAGAAACAATAGAATAATTGGCCCAGCAAATATTTAGCACCTACTATATACATGCAAAGCCCTAGGATAGCCATCAAGGACTAAAACTTTAACTTGGAAATCAGCAACTATAGAGAAGCACGAGTCTTGGTGTCAGAAGACCTATGCTTGTGTTTTCATGTTAACAAGGTGTGTGGATGTAGTTAAATGTCTTTCTGAACCTGTTTTCTCATCTATAAAATGTCACTAACACATACCTCCAAAAGTCACATGTGGGTTGGGAAGATTAAATGTATGTGAAAGAGTTTTCTAAACTCCAAAGCACTTAACTGTGATGAGGATGATGAAGATGATGGAGTGTTTAGTATAGACCAAGCACTGTGCTAAATATTTTAAATATATTGTTTCAATTCATCTTCACCAATGTATCTGTGAATTAGATTCTATCAAAATCTCCATTTTATAAATGAGCCTGAAAGAGGTGACAAATTTTTCCCAAGGTCAGTGAGCCTGTCTAATTTGGGAACTGAAATTGGAACTTGGCTCTATCTAGCTTTATAGTTAATTCTTATCTACCATGCTATATAACCAATCAAACACCCTTATCTTTGGGAAGTACTTTTATTAAAAGATCACTAATTGTGGGCTATAGACCCTGTGTACTGCCTGAGTCTATAATTTATTCCACGTATGACACTGGGGAAATCCCAATCTCTTTGCATTTCGCCTGTTAAACAAGGAAGTTGAATTCTAGGCTCTCTGGTCATGACCTTTAGGTGGCCTGACATTCTATGATCTTTGTTCTAGCTGATAAGCTAGACAAAGCTCATCAGGTAATTAACAATCCAAGTCACTTTGGCTATATGCCAAATGAATGGAGCAGACTACAGATACCAGATGGGGTGAAAGGGGAAAGATCCCCAAGGGCTGTAGCAGGTAGAGAAGGTTTTTGGGACAAGATGGGCCTGAACCATTTACAATTTTTCTCCATAGACACTATATTTACAAAAATTTTATTTTATTTTATTTTGTTTTTTGAGGGCAGTGTCACTGGCCCTCATATGTGGGATCCGAACCGGGGCCGCTGGCTTCCCAAGCCAGCACTTAACCACCACGCCACTCAGCCGGCCCACAAAGATTTTATTTTTACTTAAACTAATATGGTGGCATGGCCTGGCAAAAGTCAGCAATTGCAATCCCTTTGGTAGAGAAAAGGAACCCGGTAAGCCCCAGAAAGAGTCAGGCAGGGAGAGAAAGATGGCGGATGCATGCTCACTGCAGACCACTACCGTATGGGGACAGCATTTTGTCATCAGCTGTGAATCACTGAAAAGTTGTAGCCAACTGCTACAGTCTTCTAAGACTCTCCAAATCTTCTATCCTCGATGGGGCCTATGGGAGCCTCATCCATTCACACACTGTTGCCATTGTGGAAATGATTGTAGAAGGCAGGAATTCTCTACTAGGGGTGATTTTTGTTTCCCACTGAACAACTGGCAATATCTGCAGAGACAGTTTGAATGTCATGACTTGTCCAGGGAAGTGGAGGAAGCTTGCTACTGACACCTAGCAAGAGGGTAGAGGTCAAGAATACTACTAAACATCCTACAAGGCTCAGGACAACTCCATCCACCCCCTCCTCCAACAAAACTAATCTGGCCCAAAAGGTCACTAATGCTAAAGTTGAGAAACTCTGATATAAGGGAACAGCAATTGCAACCAAGGGAAAGACAACTAACTAAGGACAGCTACAAATGGAAGCTTCTTATTTCTATTCTCTCCTCCCTCCTCCAATATCAGAGGTAGTGGAGAGTGAAGTGCCTTGAGTCACTCGGCCAACTTGCACAAGGTTTTTGGGGTAGTATGGGAAAAGATTTAAACTGAACATGAAGTTGACTTCTTGATAAATTTTTATTTTAAAATGATGTAAGACTCATAAGTATTACAAAAATTAGTTCCCGTGTACCCTTCAGCTAGCTTCTTCAAGTAGTATGTTACGTAACCATAGCAAAACCAGATAGTCAAAACCAGAAAATTTACTATGATACAGTATTTATAATACATTTAACTCAGGAATAGTCATTATTTGGACTTTCTCAGTATTTACATGCACGTTTTTTGTTTGTTTGTTTGTTTGGGTATACAGTTCTATGAAATTTTATTACACATGTAGACTTAAGTAACCACTACTGCAATCAAGATGCAGAACTGGGGCCGGCCGAGTGGCAAGGTGGTTAAGCGCTGGCTTGAGAGGCTGGCAGTCTGGGTTCGGGTCCCACATGTGAGGGCCAGTGACACTACCCTCAAAAAAAAAAAAAAAAAAAAAGATGCAGAACTGTGTCATCACCACAAGGAAACTTCATCATGTCACCCCTGTGTCATACCCTTCCCACCACATTGATCTCTGATAACCACTGATCTGTTCTCCATCATTATAATTTTGTAACCTCAATAATGTTATGTAAACGGATCATAAAGTATAAAAAAGCCCTTTGAGGGTTTCTTTTCACTTAGCATAATGCCCTTGAAAGTCATCCATGTTGGTGTATGTATCAATAATTTATTCCTTCTTACTGATGGAATGTATTCATTATATTCATTGGATTACAATGTATAGACATACTACAGTTTAACCATTTACTTGTTGGGTTGTTTTCAGTTTGGACCTATTGTAAATAAAGCTGCTATAAACTTTTTTGTTAAAGTTTTTGTATGAACATAAGTTTTCATTTCTCTAGACCAAATACCCAGGAGTGCAACTGTTGCACCATTTATATGATAAGTGTACATTTACCTTTCTACTAAACTGTTCTCTAATAAATCTGTACCATTTTGCATTCTCATCAGCAATGCATGTGAAATCCATTTATCAGACTCATGTTTTAAAATGTAAAGGGCTATGTTTTAATAACCCAAATGAGAAAGTTTTGATAACTAAAATGACTGCACCAAATCTGACTGCAATCATATTAATGGAACTCCCACCTGAAAAGGGAGGTTTCAAAGAGCACAGAAGGTAGCAATTATTAAAGAGGACAAAACAATTTATCTCTATATCTCTATAACTAGAGACTCCTCAATCAAACCTTATGTCAGGAAATGTGACTTTCTTTGAAAGGCAAATTTCTATTCCCCGTTTTATTTCTTAAGTACATAGGTAAATGCCACTTGGAGCTTCTGACTACCATGTGATAACTCATGGCATCACTGAGATAAACAAATTCCAGTCAAGTGCAAAGAACCTGAATTCTTAGTGAATCTGGTTGACATTATGTAGATTTTTTAAAAATCACTACAGTTAGTAAATCTGGAAGCAACTAGGTCTGACAATTAATGATATGGGTATGATATCAAGTAAGTTATTATATTTAACCTCTTCAATCCATTGCAAATTGTAGCAAACAACAGTTCCTACATCATACTTTTTATACAATTTAATAATGTATACAAACCACTTACTGCAATGCCTGAGACACAGTAAATGCTTAATAAATGTTCACTATTTTGAGGAGGAAATGGCATGTAAGAGGGCATATAAAAGATTATAAAAGTTTTGATTTCTGGTGCCTGAATGCATAAATCATCCAAACAGAAAATCAATAAGGAATCATCGGCCTTAAACAACACATTGGCTATACTGAGACTACATTGACTTAATTAACATATGCAGAATATTCAATCCAAAAGCAACAGAATGCACCTTCTTTTCAAGTGTATTCTCCAGGATAGAGCACATGTTAAGCCATAAAACAAGTCTCCATAAATTTAAGAAACTAAAATTATATCAAGCATTTTTACTGAGTAGAATGATACAAAACTGGAACTCAATTACAAGAAGAAAACAGAAAACACACACACACACAAACACTTATAAACTAAAGAACATGCTACTAATTAACCTGTTAATCAAGAAATGAAAAGGAAAATAAATAAATAAAAATCTTAAGACAAATGAAAATGGAAACAACATTCTAAAATCTATGGAATGCAGCAAAAGCAGTTCTTAGAGGGAAGTTCATAGCAATACAGACTTTCTGCAAGAAACAAGAAAAATCTCAAATAAATAATTTAACTTTACACCCAAGTACTAGAAAAAGAACAAACAAAGCCCAATGTTAGTAGAAGGAAAGAAATAACAATGATCAGAGAAGAAATAAATAAAACAGAGGCTTAAAAAAATAGAAAAGATCAATGAAACAAAGAGCTGGTTTTTTGAAAGATAAACAAAATTGACACACCTAAAGCCAGAACCATTAAAAAAAAGGGGGGGCCCAAATAAATAAAATCAGAAATGAAAGAGAAGTTACAACTGATACCACAGAAATACAAAAGATCATAAGAGGCTACTATGAACAATTATATGCCAACAAATTGGACAACCTAGAAGAAATGAGTAAATACTTAGAAATACAACAAATTCCAAAACTATATTGAGATTGACCTAGTAATAAAAAAAACTTCCAACAAACAAAAGTCCAGGACCATACAGCTTCACAGGTGAATTCTACCAAACACTAGAAAAAATTTAATACCTATCCTTCTCAAACTATTCCAAAAAATTGGAGAGGGAATGTAATGTTTCCAAAATCATTTTACAAGACCAGCATTATCCTGATATCAAAACCAGACAAAGATAACACACACAAAAAGAAAAATACAGACCAATATCTCTGATGAACTTAGATGCCAAAATCATCAGTAAGATATTAGAAAACTGAAGTCAACAATACACTAAAAGGATCATGCACCATAATTAAGTGGGATTTATTCCAGGGGTGCAAGGATAGTTCAACATCCACAAATCAATCAACATGATACACCACATTAACAAAACGAAGGATAAAAATGATATGACAATCTCAATAATTGCAGGAAAGGCATTTGAAAAAATTCATCATTCACTTATAATAAAAACTCTCAACAAAGTAGGTATAGAGGGGATGTACCTCTCCACAATAAAAGGCATACCTTGTAAACCCACAGCTACATCATACTCATTGTGAAAAGTTGAAAACTTTCCCCCTGAGATCAGGAACAAGACAGGATGCCCACTCTCACCACTTTTATTTAACATAGTATTGGAAGTCCTAGACACAGCAATTAAGCAAGAAAAATATATATATAAAGCATCCAAATTGGAAAGGAAGAAGTAAAACTATCACTATTTGCAGATGACATGACACTATGTATAGAAAACCATAAAGACTCCACTAATACACTTTTAGAACCAACAAATGAATTCAGTACAGTTGCAAGATACAAAAATCTGTTGCATTTCTACACTAATAATGAACTATCAGAAAAGGAAATTAAGAGTACAATTCCATTCACAATTGCATCAAAAAGAATAAAATACCTAGGAATAAATTTAACCAAGGAGGTGAAAGACCTGTACTCTGAAAATTGTAAGATATTAATGAAAGAAATTGAAGAAAATAAATAAATAAATAAATGGGAAGATATCCCATGCTTATGGATTGGAGGAATTAAAATTGAAAAATGTCCATACTGCCCAAAGCGATCTACAGATTCAATACAATCCCTTTCAAAATTCCAATGGCATTTATCACAGAACTAGAACAAATAATTCTAAAATTTATAAAGGACCACAAAAGTAATCTTAAGAAAGATGAAACAAAGCTGGAAGTATCACAATCCCTGATTTCAAACTACACTTCAAAGCCACAGTAATGAAAACAGTATGGTACTGGTACAAAATCAGAAACACGGATCAATGGAACAGAATAGAGAGCCCAGGAGTAAGCCCATGTATATATGGTCGATTAATCTATAACAAGGGAGGCAAGAATATACAATGGGAAAAAGACAGTCTCTTCAATAAATGGTGCTGGGAAAACTGGACGGCTACATGCAAATGAGTAAAACTGGACCACTTTCTTACACCACATACAAAAATTAACTCAAGATGGATTAAAGCTTTAAATGCTTAAAACTTCAAAAATAAAATATATATATAGTAAGCACCTTGACATCGATCTTAGTGGTATTTTTTTTATATGACTCCACAGACAAGGGCAACAAAAGCAAAAAAATAAACAAATGACACTACATCATTAAATGGGAGATGATATTAACAAATCATACACCCAATAGGGGTTAATATTTAAAATACATAAAGAACTTATATAACTCAATATCAGACAACAAACAACCCATTCAAAAAATGGGCAGAGGACCTAAGTACACTTTTTCCGAAGAAGATATACAGATAGATGGCCAACAGACACATGAAAAGATGCTCAACATTACTAATAATCTGGAAAATGTAAATCAAAACCACAGTGAGATATCACTTCACACCTGTCAGAATGACATTATCAAAATAAATAAATAAACAAGTGGTGAGGCTCTTGCAAAAGGGAACCCTTGCACACTGGTGGTGGGAGTAGTAAATTGGTGCAACCAATAAGGGAAATAGCATGAAGATTCCTCAGAAAATTAAAAACAGAACTACCATACAATCCAGCAATTCCACTTTTGGATATATAGCTGAAGAAAACAAAAAGACTAATTAAAAAAGAGACATGTACCCCTATATTCATTGCAGCATTATTTATAATACCAAGATACTCGTATGTAAGCAATGTATCTATCAACAGATGAAAGGGTAAAGAAAATGTGACACACACACACGCGCGCGCGCGCGCACACACACACACACACACACACACACACACTGGAATATTACTCAGCCGTAAAAAAAAAAAAGAATGAAACCTTGCCATTAGTGACAATATGGATTGACCTGAAGGTCATTACAATGAATGAGATAAGTCAGAAAGAGAAAGATAAATACTGTATGATTTCACTTGTATGTGGAATCTGAAAAATAAAACAAAACAGCAAAACAAAATCAGATTTCTGGGCACAGAGAACAGACTGATGGTTGCCAGGGAACTGAGTAGCAGCGGGTGGGGAGAAATGGGTGAAAAAAATCAAGAGGTACAAACTTCTAGTTATAAGATAAACAAGTCATAGAGATACAATGTACAGCACAGGGAATACAGACAAGAATATGTCAATTTTGTGTAGTGACAGATGGTAACTAGACTTATTATGGTCATCATTTCACAATGTACACAAATGTCTAACCACTATGGTGTATCCCTGAATCTAATATAATATTGTAAGTCAACTATACCTCAATAAAAAGAGGTGCCATTTACAACTAGAAAAAAAAAGGACTCTTGGGATGGGCTTGTGTATATTTGGGGGAGGAGGTAAAAGAAGAAACCTGCAGAAATGGAGCTTTAAAGGTTAAAAAATGTGAAACTGGAAGTAAAGTGAGTGCGTAATGAAGGAGATAAACAGAATTATAGTTGAAATGTAAGTCGATAACAAATAAGGCATCTAACAAAACTTGTTGCAACACTTTCATGTTTTGAGTATTAAAATTTCAAATGTCAAATGTAAATATTGAAATCATAAATAGTGAAATCATAAAAAAGGATGGTACTGTTTTACTGTTGAAAATCATGTAGCTGTTTATAGCTGTGATTTTCAAAGAATATTTTACAGGGAGGAAATGTTAAAGAAAAACATGGTAGGTGGATAAAGGCAGGATACACAATAGCATTGTGATTTAATGCAAGTTCTTTACTTGGGTTTCTTGAACTCTATCTATGCAATAACTCTCTAAAATATCCCTATTCTCTCTTGATCCCACACTTTCTGAATCCCTCCGCCCTTCCCACATTTCTTTATTCTAAATTCCCTGAAAAATCTACCCTCTTCCACCAGTATAAGTGAATATATCCTTACTTTTCTAATTCATATTAAATCTAATTCTAAGCTCCGAATGTTGGCAAGAATGCCCCAAATCAAACATTGTTAGTGCTATCCCTTGCACCTATATAAGAACCTCAGAGTTTTCTTGGTACTGAGGGAAAGAAAATGATAGAAGGCGCCCCCATCTTCATTTGGTGGCAATCATCCTCATTACTGTAGATTGTTCTGCTACACAAAACCATTGTTTAGCAGTTAACATTCATTGGTTCTTCCACTCTTCCATGCACTGGGCTCAATGCATTTTCTTACTCCTCATAACAATCCCATAAGAAAGGTACATAGTACCCCCACTTCCCACTTACTTGCTGTGTAACTCAGGACTGGTCACTTTCCATCTCTGATTATCTGTTTTCTCTTGTCCTGCAAGATGAAATGAGGTGGCTCTTCCAACTCTGACATTTGACTTTTCTCTTTCTTTACTATGTCTAAAAATACCAAACAAGAGGCTGTAATAAAGGAGATGGGAGGATTCCATCTTACAAATTGGTCCTATTTTTCTGGACTGACCCTATATGAACATTTATTGGCCTAAAATAACTATTACATGTTCAACATACTGTGATCTTCTCTGGAAAAAATGAGATCATGAGGACTTCTCTGGATATATAGACACATTGGAGTTCTTGGAGACTTTCTGATCACTCCAAGGTCTTAGCTTCTAAATACAATTTCTTATTGACGTGATCTGATTCGGATGGAGCAGGGAAAGTGAACCTGAGACATCTTTTTGTGCCAGGAAATAAGGATGTATTCAAAAGTTGATGGGGGTGGGCCGGCCGAGTGGCGAGGTGGTTAAGTGCTGGCTTGGGAAGCCAGCGGCCCCGGTTCGGCCCCACACATAGAGGGCCAGTGACACTGCCCTCAAAAAAACAAAAAAACAAAAAAAACCAAACAAACAAAAAGAAGACAAAAGTTGATGGGGGTGTGTCAAAAGAACAAGGAGTCAACTCAAAAGGACTTTCTTTGGCCATAATCGGTAAAAATTACAAAATGATTAAGGTCCATTGATTTTAAAAAAACAAAACCATGAGTCATTACTCATAAAGATAGGTAGATGATTGATAGATAGAAAGAAGATAGATAGATAGATAGATAGATAGATAGATAGATAGATAGATAGATGATAGATAGATATCCTTCACATGCATTGAAGAGATAAAGCAAATGTGGTAAAATTTTGACAACTGGTGAATCCAGATGATAGGTGTATGATTATTCATTTCCCTATTCTTGCATCTTTAATGTAGATTTCAGATTATAAGGCTCTCATACACATGCACTTAGGGGATGTACAAATGAGATCTCGAGAAACACAACTAATTTTCCTTACAACTGAAGAGACATGGTGAAAAGACATACTACTTTATTAATCTCTGAAAGGTCCACAGAAAGACAGAAAAAAATGAGAATGAAGAAAGGAGACAAGGAGGAAAAGAAGTTAGGGAGAGGTCAAGATGGAGAGGGATGGGAGGAGAAGGATCAAGGCATCAGCTGTGGGAGAGTGTCTGTTTCAATAGATGATCATATTGCAATAATATTTGCATACACTTTTGACTCTGTGCATCCACAATGGGTAGGTAGGAAGGATGTGTAAACACCTCTAAATGTAGCTTCCATGATCTAGACGCCAAGTGACATTGTGCAGAGTTCACCAAACCTGGGGACCATGGCCAAGGTCTCATGAAGTCACACAGTAAACCTACAGAATCTTCCAAAATTGAGATGAGATGACACTGGATATGACTGAGCAGGAAGCAAAATTTCCATGAAATTTTAAAATAAAACTGTATTAACCAGTCACTTGAGGCATAACCACCAGGGCATGTATTTATTTTCCTTGACTATTAGAGTCTTTAAGAGGAAAATTTCAAGAGACCTTCTCCAGCTCCACCTCTTGCAAGCGATCTAATTTCTGGTACAATATTCAAGCTCTCTGAATCAGATTTCCCCTGCCTGAGAAATGGAGCTAATTACAAGCTATGTATTAGTGATAACAACAGTAATAATATCAAGGTCACCGACAAACTGAAACTCAGTCCCATTTCCCTGGCCATTTGCTCATGTATTTATTCCCTGGTTTAACAAATATTTAGTGAAGACCTAATGTTAGGCCAGACTACAAACAGAGTGATGAGCCAAACAGGCAAAACTCCTGCCCTCCTGGACCTCACGATTTAATTTCCTCCTCTGGCCTCTAGCCCTCCTCATCAATTCTTTGCTTAGATGAACATGAAGTCAAGTGTTGGGTGTCCATGTTTCCTTCTCAGAAATAGGTTTCCACTTCTCTTTCCTCGCCATGAAGTAACACAGTGGCTAAGACCACAAGAATATGTTGAGTCTGTGAGAACATAAGGCCACGCTGCCCCACTAGAATCCTGCCCAGTGCAGGACCAGGGCCAGCCTATAGCCAGCTGACAGGAGATCAGCTGAGTGCTGGGCGCATCTGCGACTAAAGCAGTCCTTCCTGAATAATAAGATTCTTCAAAGCCAAAGCATCAGTAGCTAACTGGGGGTGCTTTTCCAATGAACTTTGTTGAAATGATAAAACAGCATTTCAGAACAGTTACCCTGGGTAAAATGGGCATGTAGTTAGTTCACAGTCACTCCACTCACCCAGAGCCAGGGTATACCCCACTCCAGATGAACCTTGCTGGAAAGCTGATCAATGATAGAAATGGCTACATTCCCGGGCACTTAGATAATGTCAGTCCTCAAGGAGCTGAAAGCACTTTATAAACAGATATGTAGGTAGATGGGGACTAACCATAGTGAGTCAACAGAAGACTCGAATCCTTGTGTCCAGTCCTATATTCTGCATGCTTCTGCAGTTAATAAGAATGGTTATGTTTTTTTCTCTCCGATATACACTGGATCCAGTTGGAATAGTTCCCTTGAAGGATTTGGGAAATCTGGCACTCACTGTAAAATCACAATTATCATAATAGCATGTTTCTGCTTTAAAACCATACCTTCACTTCCATTATCTCTTATGAGCCTCACAACCCTTTAAAAAAATTGGCAGAATGGTAGAAACCCAATTTAATTGAGAAGGAAAATGAGGTTCAGAGACGATAAGTGACTTTGATAAAGATGTTCAGCTTGTAAGAAGGGAACAGCATAAAAGAGGCAAGATCCGTCCTGCTGATGGTAAGATCAAAGCTTTCTCACTCTCTGCGCGATTTTCAAAGAAATGCTTCTTTCTCCATTAGTACAGTTTGAATCCTCAGGACCAAAAAGTGGCTTAGGCTTGCACCTGGGCCTGTTGAAGGATTTCTTTTTAAAAACTTTTTATTTTTTTACCTAAAAGAGCAATGCTCTGGTTTTGAGGCCATCACTATAGGATTCGGTATAAGATGGGCCCTTGTGCTGGTTTATGATGTTGCAGAGCTGGAGACTGGTCACTTACTGAAATATTGTAAAAGGAGACAAGAAGCCTGGAGAAGAGATTCCAAGAGGTAGAAGGTGGTTCAGAGAACCACACTTATGACACCTCAGCCTGTTTGCTCAGTCTGTGGTTGATACTTTGGTACTTGTTCCCACCACTTCAGCTACTGAGCTGATACATGCTTGTCTCTTTTTTCTTGCCCATTTTGCGGTCTTCCCACTTCTTTAAGAAAACAGAATTATTGTAAAGATGTCATGTCTGGCAATAGCAAGTGCTCATCAGATACTTGCTATGGTTGCATAATAATATGCTGACTCAGAGATCAGAGAATAATACCAGTAGCAAACATTTATACAGAACTTAATACATGTCAGGTATTACCTTCAGTGCTTTCCATGATTAACACATGGAATCTTCACAAAAGAAAATCTATGAGATATTCAGTATTATTAGCATCACCCTTATTTTGGAAAAAACTGAGGTTAAAGTACTCGTCTAAGTTTACAGAGCTAAATGCAATAGTCCCAGATTTTGAACCCTGAAAGTCTGACTTTCAAAAAGAAACTAAATGCTTGGCTAGGAAGGGAGAGCATTTCGTGCATCTGTTTTATTTTCGGCAGCATTCCATACAGAGAAGAGGAAATTTTGTTCATCTCTCATCTCCAGGCTATCCAGCATGGCAACTAGAAAATAATAAATTCTCTGTAAATCTTTGATAAATTCTATAAAGAGAAGAAGGTCCTTGGTGTCAGGGGAAGCCCCTTACGAGTTTCAGCCGAGAGAAGGGGTGCGGGGATTCTGAAGGCTCTGCCATTGAACTAACCGGTCTGGCCAAGTAATGCTGTTTGGGGTGAGCATGCGCAGTAAGTGGACATGGCTATGTACATGCACCGCACGTACAGAAAATGGCTAGTAAGCCCCGCCTTGGGTGGAGATTTTAGTATTATAATGAGAGTGTAATGAGGAAAGTTCATGCAGAGGCCATCAAGTGTCCTCTGGCCCATTTCAACTCATTTTCTAGTAGCTTTTCTTATCTCTACCTTCTGGCCTGGAAGGAAAACATCTCAAGCAAGCATCATTAGGAATCCATCAATCAAACAAACTTAGCAAGTGTTCAGGTCATCTAATTCTGAACCCTTCTGTACCAGCTAGGTAGACTACAATTTCTTTCACATTTATTCACCTCTTTTACCATTTTCTCCTCAGCCCCATCCCCTGCCCTGTCTTTCTCTTTCTTCCACATAATTGAGTAAAACAAGAAAGGAATCCATGGGAAGTCAGTTCCTCCTGAAAGAAGATAGCACAGAAGGAACTCCTAGCCTAGAAAGTTCCAGATGTTGGCCTTTGCTTTGGGGGTGGACAAAAGGTGGGATTAAAAGAGCCTCATTTTCCATAGTCAAACACTTCTGGTCTCTCCTCCTGGGCTTTAATAAGGATGGTTGTTTTAATAACAACGTCTCTTTAAAAACAAAATGAAGTGAGGCCCAGGGAGCTGAAAGAATAACTAACAGACACAGGTGGCTACATTCCAAAGCAAAAATAAAACATGGGCAATAACAACAATAACAGCTGCTACATCTATGCCATATGTCCAAGAATTAGTTACCAGACTAGCTTTTTCCCCCGTATATAATATAGTTTATCTCCTCCACAAAATGCACACCCCATTTTGTAGAGTAAGAAAACTGAGACACAGAGATAATAAGAATCTTGTGCAAGAATACCCAGCTTAGATATTCCTAGCTCCCAAGTTATTTCCAGGATTGTAAACAGCCTCCTGGCCTCCAAAACAAAACAAGACCAAGTGTTCTAAAGGAATGGTAGCTATCTTTATAAATCTATTTGATATCCAAATAGGCACAGACAGAAAACTAACAATTACAGAACCCCTGCTATATACCAAGTGTTTCCAACACCACCAATGGAGGGTAGTGAAGGGCTTTAGCGATCTCCTCCAAAACACACACACACACACACACACACACACACACACACACACACACATTTCTCACCAGTGATTCTGTATTGTATGATATGACAAAATGACATTATCTCAAGCTTACATAAAGTGCCAGCCAACTCCCCTGGACAAACCCCTACCTTCCCCCCACAAATTTCCAAACCTCACGTATACTGAAATTCTGGAGCAATCTTGAATGTATATATATAATCTACAAATACCAAATGTATATATGTTGGATTTATTAAACTCCCATACAGAAATTATGGGAAATACTGAGGGTTTCTATACTACAGCACTTGTGTTAATTTAATGTAACCCTGAGAATTGTGTCTATTTTTTCATTTTACAGATGGGAAAATGAAAGCCCAAAGAAGTAAGGTAATTTGCATGATGTTGTACACCTGACAAATGGTAGAACTCAAAAATGGCCCCATATCCATCTAGCGCCAAAATCCATGCTTTTGCTTTCTTTCTTTGGTTTCCTATTTAAAAAGAAAAGAAAAGAAAAGAAAAAACCTGCTGTTTCTAAATTATGAAAGTAACATGTATTCATTTCTAGAAAATTTGGGTAAGACCATAAAGGATAAAGAAGGAGAAAAAAAACTCAATAACAACCAAAATCCAAAGTGAACTAATGACAATATTTTAACATTTTTCCTTCCAATAATATACCATTCAGTAAACAGAATATTATCAACTAAATTTTTTCACTTGTTATATTGCCAACATCAGTCCATGCCATTAAAAATTCTATAAAAACATATTTTTTAATATCTACATAATATTAAACATATACATAATAAATCAGCCTTCTTTATTGTTGAGACATTTAAGCCATTTCAGATTTTTAACAATTATAAATTGTACTGGAATAAAACCCTGAATACTTAAATCTTGGGCTGAATTATCAATGATTTACTTAGGACTGATTTCCAAATAAGAGAATGGGCTTTTTCTATTATTACATGTGACTGCTTTTCTTAACATTAGGACCTTCCCCCCACACACACACACCATCACTGCCACCCAGAATCTCTTTTTTCTGCTTCATTTTTAAACCACTGAGTCAAGTTATTATTATATATCTCTAGACCCCAGGTTCAGCAAACAGAGCAAAGAGTTGAGAACTTGGAAACAGGAAATCTGGGTTTACTTCTCTCACTGACAGAGTGACTGCGGCTCACCTTCCCTGAAGTCTTCAGCCAGTGTTTCCACACCTAAAAAATGGGACACTTAAAAGTTCCTCCCTCGAAAGTTAATGTGAGGATGAAATCAGATAAAGCATTTGACCCGGGTTTTGTAAATCATGTGTTCTCGCACACGTCTGCTGCTATTACCTATAGGTGCGTTGACAGATTTAGTCAGCTTTCAAAAGGAAATAGAAAAACTGGTTTACCGTTGAGTTGCCTCTTTGGTAAATCTAAACCTTTCTTAAAAAAAAAAAAAAAGTCTTTTAGAACAATTGAAAAGTCTTAGGGAGAAACAACAGCTTTTAAAAAGAACATTTCCCAAGCCCACCAAGCATTCACATCATCCTGGAGATTTTGAAAGCTCTCCTGCTCACATGTTCAATTAACAAATCTAATTGTGTCCATTTACTGGCGCGCGAACCCAATCCACCTGGCGGCTGAGCTGGAGTTACAAGACCAGAGCCCAGCCCTTCCTCCCCGAGGGCGGGCTGCAACATCCTGCCGCCCTACGATTGGCCCCAGCTCTTTACTAAGGGACATTTAATGAAGGAGGATACTGCTAAGAGACCAGTCAGCAGGAAGAGGAGACGTGAAAAGAGAAAGGTGGTCCCAGGGGGAAAAAGGTAGTCCAGCCTCCAGTAGGGCAGAAAAAATTCAGAAGAGACAGAAGTGAGAGGGTAAGGATGTGCTCACTATCAGGTGTGGGAAGAGATAACTAGGCTGAAAAGAAGTGTTCTGTGCAGACACCGTACTCCCATGGCATAAACGAGGAGGAAAGGATTAGTGTGTGGTCCAGTCACAGGCGAGGATTAGTAGTTTCAGGAGTCAACGACGATGAAGTTTGAAGAAAAGGATGCCAGCGATGGGAGCCAGGTAGGAAAGAGTCAGCCGTACCTGGGGGAGAAGCATCAGGCAAATGGGAAACCAGTAGCGAATGGGAAAGCCCAGGTCTCCGTAAGGCAGGAGGCAAACGGGAGGTGTGACATGCCCAGGAAAAGCCTCAACACGTACAGCTGGCAAGAGATCCAGAGACACAATCAGGAGGCCGACATGTGGCTGGTGATCGATCGCAAGGTCTACGATGTTACTGGATGGGCCCACGGGCATCCCGGGGGGAGCCGGGTCCTCAGCCATTATGCCGGGGAAGACGCCACGGTAAGGACAAAGCTCTGCCTTCTTTCTGTTCCAGCTGCAGGGTGGCTGGGACCTTGGCTCTCTTCCCAAAAACACTGTCAAGTACGTGTTCAAGCTCCACAGCCGCTCATCTCCTCCCAAACCAATTTTTCAGGATTCCTATCCAGCAAGTATTTGGAAGCAATGGAAGCCTCAAGGTCTAGTTATTGTCTGGGCTGGGTTTGGGATGAGCTCAGATGTTGATACTAGATACTGTGTGTATTCAGTGCTGGTTTTGTTCTTCGTGTTTTGTTTTGAGATGGGAGTCACTGTTTTCCAGAAGAAAGTTACAAATAGGTGAGTAAAATCTAGGGGGGAAGCACCCAAGTATACGTTTCTCAGACTCTTATATTAATAATTGGAGTGTCTAAAAGAAATCCAGTGATTCATCTGTTAGGTATCGAGATGCTGTTAATAATGATGACGAACATCTACAATTACATAGGCTTTTGGACTTTGCAGAGCGCTTTTGCATTGTGTAGCTCATTCTGTGGGATGCAGGTAATACAACCCCCTTTTATGGAAGAAGAAATTAAACTCAGGGAGGTTAACTGACTGGCCCAAGGTTACCCAGCTGCAGACCTCAGGTTCAAAAACTTTATCTTTCTTAACTTCCAGTCTTTCCACTTTGTTTTCATTGTTTTTCATTACCCTCCCCCACCAAACCAGCTAAGGGAAAAAAAGAAAAAGAAAAAAAAGACTATAACATTTATTGGACGCCTAGATACCTAAGACACATTCAAATACATCTCCTCACTTAAACCTCCCATGAGGAAGATGGATATTATCCCTGTATTACATATGAGAAAATTAATGTTCAGAGAGCCAAATAATCCATACAGCCAGCAAGTAATAGTGCC
This sequence comes from Aselliscus stoliczkanus, assembly GCA_033961575.1. Taxonomy (NCBI): domain Eukaryota; kingdom Metazoa; phylum Chordata; class Mammalia; order Chiroptera; family Hipposideridae; genus Aselliscus; species Aselliscus stoliczkanus. The sequence goes on from CM066736.1 coordinate 125,234,284, forward strand.
AAATTTTGAAATCAGGTAGGTTTTTTTTTTACCATAAAGCCCTTTATAGTTGAGTCCTTATAAGTAAAATGTCCATTTAACATTGACAGGGAGGCCTCTCAAACTCTTAAATGCATTTAGGAAGCCCTTTTAAAATAGTCTATAAGGGACTTTGTTTTATCCCAATTAAGAATTTTATTCTCCACATTATGCAGATAAAGAAACAGAGAATAAGAAGGGCTAAATGACTTAAATCAGAAATTAATATATGACTGAATTATTAATATATGACTGAAAAAATTAATACAGTAATACCATGGTTTGCGAGCATAATTCATTACAGAAACAAACTACTTGTATTGCAAGACATTGCTTGTTTACCACGTTAAAATGTACTAGAAATGTTTGCTCGTCTTGCAGAACACTCACAAACATCGTCACTTTACTCGCAATCCAAGGTTTTACTGTATATGAAATTTAAACCCAGGCTTTTTTCTTCCTTCATTGCTCTTGTTTTCACCATTTAGTATATAAAGTCTCCAACTGGTTTCAAAGTATAGGATTGGAAACATTGTTTCACTAAGAGCCACCCTGTAAGTGATGCTAATAATAACAAATTACACAAGCTCCTGGAAAATTTGCAAAGTAAGCAAGGTTTTGTCTTTGGGTGCTATGGAAATCTTTTCCCCCCAATTTCTCATCGGCCTTCTGTAACCAGGTTCTTCTTTTTCTACCATCTCCCTGTCTTGATCCTGCAGTCAGAGGATGGCCTTTCTGAAATTTCCTACTACATCTCCACCACTTGTGTCAGACCTGATACTTTTTCTAAACAAAGTCCAACCTTTTCTTAGGATGAACATGCACTTGTAGCAAAGAGTGAGAGTAGATCCTGTGTGTCCAGAAGATAGATGCTGTGTAGGAATCCAGAGAGATGAGGGTAGAAGAATTGGGGTGGAAAGCATGCATGCAAGAATAACAGGAGAAAGGTTAACAAAAATACAATGAAAAAGAAAACACTACTGATCCCTATCTAGCCCATCCCCTCACTCCCACAACTCAGAGAAAAAATATGGATGATGCTCTTCTATCATAAGTCACAGAATTAGCTCAGAGGGTATGCTGGCAAAGATGTGGGCCTCAGCCATCTTGAAAATCACAGACTCACTTGGCTTGAGGCAGCTCAGGTAATAAATCTGCCATTTGCTCATTATTTTTGCCTCCCAGATGTTAGGAAAAGACCAAGGTTTCGCAACCAATTCTAGCCAAATGAGGAGGATTTGATTAATAAACTAGAAACCATCAGAAGCCTAGAGGAAAATTTCATGCACCTTAGGATTTACATCCTGAAAACAAAAGTCTTTGGCATGGTCAGTCATATACCTTTAACTTTAAGAAGGTAAATCCAAAAATATTCAGAGAAAAGATTCTCCAAAGGAAGATGGCTCGAGAAGACTAGAGGGTGCCAGGATTCTGACAACCACAATACTCTGCGGCTACTCAGAGTCTGGGGAGCCTGGGCTTTGGGATCAGTCATGTAGACCTGGGAAAGTTACTGGACTTATCTGAGCCTCAGCATCACGATCTGCAAAATGAGAATGACATTACTCATCTAACTGGTTTATGGAACATGGGACTAACGCTTGTAAAGCGTTTAGAATAATGCCAGACACTTTAATGAAGTTTCATTCAATTGTAGCTATTACCATTCATATCCCCAGCATCCGTAGCCTCAGAGATGTGGTTATTACTTCCTGCTTACCAACAGCTTAGAAATCCTGATGATATTTGTTGCCACCTGATTGGGAACAGAGGGTACAAGGTAGAGGGCATCATGCTGCCTAGGGAAGGAGGGCAGAACATAAAGTCAAGGAGTCTAAGGTCAAATGTTCACTCTCCAACTGACGAGATCTGTGTAGGTTGGGCCCTGAAAGAGAAATGTGGACCTAAGTTTGGTCTCTGTGTGCCAGTGCTGGGCCCACAGCGTACCTGCCTGGAAGCGGCACCTGTTTCTTCTTTACACTTGTGAGGGGCCCAGCCTAGTGATCAAGAGTACAGGTTTGGTTGGGGACAAAACAAGCCTGGTTTGTATCTGATGTCCACCACTTACTAGGAACGTCCTGAGGAGGCTGCTGAAACTTGTGGAGCAGGGCTCCCTTATCTAGAAAGTGAAGATAACAATCCTTTCATAAATGGCAGCTCGTGGGTTTTATCACTTAGTTCTTCTGAGATGAGTTATAACTTTCTCCAAAGAACCTTACAAAAAAAAATAAGTCTAGAATTGGTACATCAGCTCTTATTATTACACATATGAATTATTGGATTGTTTTCAAACTATTTGATTGAAAACTAATGGCGCAATGCTAATAACTGGAATCCAGGCCAGGTCTCCTCACCTGAAATAGCTTACCTGGGAAAAGCCAGAGATAACCTGTAAGTCCAAGAATTACTTATATAGCTTATAATACAGCCATAGGATGTATTATTCTGCAATCATTAAAATGAGGATTACAAAGCATCTCATGACAGGAAATGCACATGAATAAATAGCCACAAGTTCTCAGTGGACAGTGTGTCCCAGGCACCACAAGAGAAGTACGTGCAGCCTTGGCATGCGTGAGCATGAGCTCATGTTCAGAACACAGACCGCAGGCTTATCATCCTGTGTGCTGCTCAAACCATTCCTTATCTCTGGACATCACCCTCTAAGAGCGATGCTGAGAAACTCAAGTTCCTTCCCGCCAGACTCAAAGGCCAGCATGACACGGAAGGGATGACAGAAAGTTAGAGGAAGCAGAGCGAAGTCCATTTCAACTATTTGGAGGACTGCAGTGTGGAGGAGGTAGATTTGTGTGCAGCTCCAAAGGAGAGCATCCCAAATGTCTTAGTACGCACAGAGCCGAGAGAAACAGGCTGAAGCATGGGGAAGGAGGATGTGCACAGAGAAAGAGTCCAGATATGAATCATGTCATGAGGGAGTGCCCAGCCACAATGGGCATCCCACACTTTGTCTTAGCACAGTATTGGCAAATAGTATGTGCTTGGCTAATTTCAGCGACTGTCAGTGAATGAGGATGAGAAAAAGGGAAGGAGGAGAAGATGAATGGAGGGGAGAGTTAGAGGAAGAGAAAAGAGGAGGAGGAGAGGGAGAGAGGGCCTTGAGTGCTGGGCTAAGGAGTCTGCATTTTACCCTCAGCAGATGTCTTTCTCTCCTTCGGCTACACATCATGGTGCTTCTCTAATACAGCATCCCTCCCAAGCCGCAACCATGACAACAAAATCAACCAGGGCTTATAAACTGTTGGTGAAAGGAAAGTAGTCATCGGTAAGAATTGCATCTCTCCTGGGTTGTCAAAATGTTTTATACAATCCAATTTTCATTTAAACAATGGTTCAAGTTGAAAAATGGGTAAAGGAGTAGAGACAGAAGGGTGAGCAGCAAAGAAACTCCCCAAGGAAGTGGGAATGGACATCTGTGGTTGGGTTTTGAATATTCTGGTGAGCTTTTCAGAGGTGAGTCAATGAAGGTTCAGCTATCTTGTTTTGTGATTAATACATGTATCCGCCGTTTGTTTTATTTTCTGAATTTTGGGAATTTCAACACACCTCAGATGAACTAAATAATGATAATATAAAAACGCAGTCATTTATAGACACTTGATACTAACGCCTAACCTCATAGCCACTAGGTTAGATCCTCAATAAGATTTTAGAATGAATTAATGAAGGAATTCATGAGCCCATGGGGCTGACTGGGGAGTCTGGGCAGTCTGGGCAGACTGGGGAGTATTATTATCCACATTTAGAAAAAAGGCCAAGGTTTGAGAAATTGAGTAATTCCCCCAATAGAAACGGCCTACTCCTGTTACCCTACACTATGCCTTAGTGTGAATGAGAAAGTCTTTGGGAGGCTGCAGCAGATTCAACAAATGGGGTGCCTGCTGGATTTAGTCCATCCACATCCTCCAGGCTCAGTGCCTTCCTGCTAGGCACAACCTGGATATGGTACTTAAGGTATAAAGGCAGGACTGTGTCTCAGGCCTCCTGACTCTGCATACTTTTCACCTCCTTGGGGGATCACACAGCTTCTACAGTGAAGCACGTCTCTTCATCCCCCTTAAATAATAGCAAAAGGTTAGCAGGATTCCCAAGTTCTTTGTGAAAGCACAGTAACAATCCCATCTTTCCTGTGTTGGTACAGTTTTGGAAATAATCCGTTTTGAGATAAGCCATGATATAAATTTATGAGTAGGTTAAAGAGTAAAGATGCTAGTTCAGAAACAAATCAGAAAGACTAACAGATGAAAATGAGAAATGCTACAGCAGCAGAAAAGACAGAAAATGAGTGATGCTGAGGGAACTCTTTAGACCTGTGTCCTCTGAGCTCAACACTTTGATCATCCCAACATTCTCCTTGTTGGAAAAACCCTGTATTCACCTATTCATTCACCTTATTCCTTAGGCATCCATTGATCACATGCCATATTCCAAGCATAGCATTAGATGGCATGTATCATTTAATCAACAGGATATGGTCCCAGTCTTCAAAAAACTCAAAGACCACTAGAGAAGGGGTAAAACACAGATTCCTTACATAATTTGAAAAGTTCTAGGAACAACGTGTCATTGGAGCCCAGAGGAGTTCATAAATAGCATTCCTGCGTGAGTTAAGGGAGGCTCGTATTTCCTCTGGATCATGAAGGGTGAAGAGCAACTTTTGTGTAGAGAAAATGGAGGAAGGCAATCAAGGCAAAGGGAACAGTATGTGCAAAGCCTCAGAACCATAGAATGTTTATTGAATGGGGAGAGATTCACTGGACAATGTGGTGAATGAAGGGTATGATGAAAGGTAAGCCTCAAGAGGTAGGTTGGAGCCAGAGGCAAAGTGATTCACGTGATTAAAACCTAAGGTGGGGAGACACCATTCTATTCAGCGAACACATACTGATTTTAGCACCATCCCCCCAAAAAATCTGGTGTTGCTCCTCTCTTGAGATGCCTTTTTCAAAAAAAGAATTATGCATGTATAGGTTGGAATGGACCTTTAGAGCTTCATGGCTTTAAAGTCACAGAGCCCTGAGTTCAAATCCTGACTTCACTATTCACTGTGACATTTTGGCCAAGACATTTCTCCCCTCTGAGAGTTGGTGTCTTTATCTTTACAATAGCAGCAATGGAACCTCACAGAACTAAGATGACGACTATGAATTGGCCCATAGAGTGCCTTGTATGGAGGATACACTCAATAACTGTTGGTCGCATCACTTTTCCCCTTCATTTTATCCCCTCTCCCTTCAGCCGGAACATACTTGCCCAAGAATGTTGAGGACAGAACCCATTTTTGCATGTCTTTCAAGAAGAGGATTTCACAACTTATTCAGTATTCAGTCTCTATTAGGAAATTCTCCTAAATTAAATATTCTAAGACTGCCTAAGCTTCTTTGTTGATGTACTGATGAACTGCCCATCGGTACAATGAAAAGAGTTCCACAGAGCAATGCCTACTATTCTAGAAGACTGTAGGTTTTCAGTATCGGTTATCACAGTATTAACCTGTGAACTTTGCTGGGGGTCAGAAGAAACAATGAACCCAGAAGACCGTTATTGTCAGCACTGTTCTAGGACTCTGGATGTCTGCTCAGATGGGATTGCAATAGTTTACCTCTCCTTTATACTCTGATCGCAGTCTATCAGAATGTTTTCCATCCTAATCCACTCGTTTCTAAACAACAAGCAGAACATGATTTCTCAATATGGATCACCCTGAAATACTTTAATCACCTTCTTATACACTGAATGACTCTCTACCTGGTTAGAGGAACGAAGTTTTAGAATTGTTGAATGTGACAGTTAAAACACACCTTTAAAAATCATATGCTTCAGTATTTTCCAAGAGGGTCAGAGGGGTATGCAGAAGCAGAGACCAGACTGGTTCTAGCAGATACAAAGCCCTTTTTACATCATTGAATCTAGAGGAACTAGGTCTAAAAAGCTGATACTGCACCCTTTCAATAAACCTTATTCATTACATAAGTATCTTCTTACAAGTGGGTTCATCTGTACTTCTTAGATATATCTAAAGTTTCTTTATGATTTGAAGATGGAGAATTCACTGTCTTCACTAAAATAATTCAGAGTTCCCACCACCTTAGGCATTAGAATATAGGAATAAATCTCTGAATTGCTGTCTTGATGAAAAGGTAGGTAGTAAGTTCTTATCACTGGAAGTATATGTATAAGAAAGATAGCTAACATGTATTAACAGTTTACTACATGCCAATCAGAATCTAATCATTGCACTTAGTCTTTATAATAACTGTTTGAATGGAGCAGCTATTATAATCATCCGCATGTGAGAGAAAGAAAAGAGAAGCATGGACAGGTCAAGAGATTGTCCACAGTTACACAGCTGGTAAGTGGTAAAGCCAGAATTCAGGCGTAGGAAGGCTGCTCCGCAATCATGTGTATGGTTTCCATGTATTCAAGTTACAGCCTTGGTTATATTCCTTCATTTTAATCACTGCCATTCCCACAGCCATAATAACAGGAAGTCCAGCATCTTCCTCTTGGAGGGAAATCCCCCTTCAAAAACCATTTAAATCCCTGAGCCAGAAGAGTCTCTCTCTCTCTCTCTCTCTCTCTCTCTCTCTCTCTCTCTCTCTCTCTCTCTCTCTCTCTCTCTCTCTCTCTCTCTCTCTGTCTCTCTCTCTCTCTCTCTCTCTCTCTCTCTCTCTCTCTCTCTCTCTCTCTCTGTCTCTCTCTCTCTCTCTGTCTCTCTCTCTCTCTCTGTCTCTCTCTCTCTCTCTCTCTCTCCCTCTCCCTAACCCCCACCCCACTCTTTTTTTTTTTTCCATTGGGGAACAGTGTGTTTTTCCAGGACCCATCAACTCCAAGTCAAGTAGTTGTTTCAATCTATTTGTGGAGGGCGCTACCCAGTGGCCCATGTGGGGATTGAACAGGCAACCTTGGTGTTATGAGCACTGTGTTCCAACCAACTGACTTCACCTGCCGTCCCCAGAAGAGACTATCTCTTAATTCCACATATAAGCAGGCTATAGGAACCACCACTGCTTCTCACAGTCACTTGGAGTTGCTACTATAATGGAACCTGAGATGAAAAATACAGTTGGTCAGGGCCAGCCAAGTGGCGCAGTGGTTAAGCGCTGGCTTGGGAAGCCAGCGGCCCTGGTTCGGGTCCCACATATGAGGGCCAGTGATACTGCCCGCAAAAAAAAAAAAAGGAAAATACAGTTGGTCAGCTCAGTTCCTTGCCTGGCTATCAAAAGCCCTGCAGAGACTGCCCTCATGTTTCTTAGGATGCCTTTGGTTTTAGCCAAGAGTGTGCTACTTCAGATAAGCCAGCGCCCCAAGGCTGTGCTCCCACACTCTCTTACACGTTGGTCTTAAGCAACCATCAACTTCAACCTGTCTTTTGTTGGAGACAACTTAATTCCAGGGCCTCCTTGCCCTGGGCCTTGGCTTAGCACCAAGAGACGGACTGCTGGGAGATGTGATTTGCATCTCCAGCCTGGGTTGCTGCACACCCTCTGTGGTGAGAACAACGTCCACACCAAGCCTAATGCTGCATTTTAAAGATGTATCATGGCCCATAAACTCAAGCCAGCTATTTCTTCTGGTGCTCAATAAAATAGATAACAGGGCCAGCCGAGTGGAGCGGTGGTTAAGCGCTGTCTTGGGAAGCCAGCGACCCCGGTTTGGATTCTACATATGGGGGCCAGTGACACTGCCCTCAGATAGATAGATAGATAGATAGATAGATAGATAGATAGATAGATAGATAGATAGATAAACAGCCTCTTCCAATGCTTGGGGATAACTTGGCTGCATTGGACTTGCTAAGGAAGCATTTGGTAGGTGGATTCCAGCTTTCATGGAGGATTTCCAAGGGTAATTTTGCTCAATCAACTTGAAGCATCAACCTGAAGTTAGAAGATGTTCAATAACAGAGTCTGCGCTGGTTCCCAAGATGGGCACAGATGAGGTAAGAAAGGGAGCTAATCTGTGCTAAACATGGCTCTTCTAAGCCTCTAACAGTTCTCTCTTATTTACAGGATGCCTTCAGAGCCATGCACCTGGAGCTTGACGTTGTTCAGTTGTACCTGAAGTCATTGCTCATCGGAGAGCTTGCCCCAGGAGAACCCAGCCAGGAGAGAAACAAAAACGTGAGTGAGGTCCCAGGACTCAAGAATATGGGGAGCGATGGGGCCAAAGTGTATTTTAGGCCCAACTTATCATTTCCTTAGAAAAGCCAGCCATCATGCCTGGGTGGGCCTGCAACAGCATGAAGGAGTGGATTCCACATATTTCAAAACAATGTCATCCTCCCACTCAATATTCTGAAAGCTCTGTGAAACAAAGGACTGGAATTTTTGGTCTTCTGCCAACTAGTAATTCCACGTCTGCAAACGCCTACTTCATGCCAGGCAACTCACACATATAATTTTTTTTTTCAGTGATTGCTTGTAATTATTTGTTTAATGTCTGTGTTCCCCCACTAAACTAAGTTCCATGAGAGCAGAGAATATGTCTATTTTGCTTAAAACTGATTTTCACAGGATCAGACATGTAGTAGGAACTCCATAAATAGCTGTGGAATGAAAGATGTGACTATATCCTAACTACAGCCCTTTTTACACTTGGGGAAATTACAGTCCAGGGACAATTACTTTCTGAAAGTCCCACAGCTGGAATTTTGAAGAACTTCTTTCTGGCCCCAATCCCTTAAGTATTCCCAAGGAAAGGCATCAGTCTTTCTTTTTCTACCTGAAATACTGTCTCCCAAAGGACTGGGTCTCTGTAAGACTAAAAATCCACTAAGATAGTTTTATAAGGAGCTTAAAGGGATTTTAATATTGAGCATTTCAATTTTTTTGCAATTTTTTAAAAAAAATCTTACATTTAATTCTTTTTTACAGCAATAAAAAGTATTTATTGGCTTATTAGGTTTTGTTTTGTTTTGTTTTGTTTTGTTTAGCTGAGCCATCCTGCCACCTGTTGGCAGCTCAACGGCAACTCAGCTCAGGCTGGCATCGAACCGCCATTGCTCAGAGCTCAGCTCGCACTCTTAAGCGAGCTCTTAACCAACTGAGCCACTCAGCCAGCCCTTTATTAGATTTTTTATTATATTAGTTTCAGGTGTACAAAATAACATAATGATTAGAAATTTATACCCCTCATAAAGTGATACCAACCCCAATTCTACTACCTATCTGACATCATATATAGCTGTTACAATACCATTGATTATATTCCCAGTGTTGTACTTTATATCCCTGGACCATAAAATTATAGTTGACATTTATGTGGGGAATATAATCAATAATGTAAAGATCATGTAGGGTACCAGATAGACACTGGACTTATCACGGGGATCACTTCATAGATTGTGTAGCTGCCCAACCAATGTGCCGTACACCTGAAGCTGTTGTAGAATAATATTGAATGTATAATTCTTTTGAAATAATTTGTACGAAGTGCTGATCCATATATCACTGTGAGGCAGATAGAATAGAATGATGTTTCCCCTCTAAGAAATGGGTAAGCAGGGCTGGCCAAGTGGCTCAGTTGGTTAATAGTTAGCTTAAGAGCATGAGCTCTGAGCAACAGAGCTGCCAGTTCAATTCCCACATGGACCAGTGATGCTGTGCCTGAGCTGAGCTGCCTCTGAGCTGCCAACAGGTGGCAGGATGGTTCAGCTGGTGACAGCACATGCTCCTAACAACAAGACTGCCTGTTTGATGGGAGCTATGCCTTCCCACAACTAAGACTGAACTCAGCACCTTAACAGTGCTGAGTTGCCACCCCGATGGCTCAGTGGATAGAGCGTGCACTCTTAACAACAAGGCTGCTGGTTTGACTCCCTCATGGGATGGTGGCTATGCCCACCTGCAACTAAGACTGAACTCGGCACCTTGAGCTTAGAGGCCACGAGCTGCCAATAGGCAGCCAGATGGCGACTGGCACCCTCCACAACTAAGATTGAAGAACAACTTGGCTGGTCCCCTCCCCCAATTCCCCAACACTGTTCCCCTCCTCCAATTCCCCAATTTAAAAAAAAGAAAAGAAATGAGGACGAAAACTCACAGAGGGCATCTGAACATACAGAACTGGTTACATGCAGACCTGACACAAACACATAAGCTCGCCCAAGGCTGTGTCAGGAAGCATGGCTCTGGGGGTGGACAGCTTAGCCTCCCAACAGCCTGCCCCACATTGTATGGGTTTAGGACACTTACCAAACCTCTCTGCAGCTCAGTTTCTTTCTATATAAAATAGCAACAAGTGCACCAATGTCATAAGAGTTACTGGGAGATTATTGAAATAGTTTGAGGCATTTACAGTGCTTGGAACAGTGTCTGGAACACAGGAAGTTCTCACTAAATATTAGATGCTATCATTACCATGAACTCAGTGGTGACCCTAGTAACTGACAACCCTCCAGAGATGTCCACTTCATTTAGAGAAGGAGGCTCTAGGTTGGAAAAGAAAAATGATGCAAAGCTCAATTGCTTTTCCTAAAAATATTTTCGAAGGGAAAGAATATCCCACTAATGGCCAAGAGCTATAAGCTCATCATTCAATGTCCAATGGTCTACCATAAATATTCTTTAGTTTTGTATACATATGTATATACATATATATCTCCACATAGATGTATTACAGAAGACTTATGGTAGTTACCTCCAGAGACCAACACTTTTTTTTAGACAGTGAATAATTATCTTATATTTACCCAGATATATATATATTTAGATAATTAGCATTTGGGCATAAAACTGGGTGTCAGGAAAAACAGGTTTAAGTCCAGCCTCTGTCACTGAATTGCTGATCATTGCAGACCAGTCACTCTTCTGGACTTTGGTGACCCCCTTCTTTGTACAATAAATGGGCTGGAAAATGTGAGCAGGCTGGGACGCACTCTAAAGATGATCTATTAAAATGATCTATGGCCTCCAGAATGCTGGGGTTGATGAGGGCTTGATACATGAGTCCATTCAGACTTTTCCCAGGCAGTGAATCCTTTACAAGTTGCAACAGTGAATTTTTTTTGACATTTTTGACTTCTAGAATTATGTTTATATTTTTTTTATTTCAAATTTCTCTCCTTACATCTGAACAATCCTGATCTCTCTCTTGTACTATGGTCACTTTCTCAACTATCCTGGTTTCAAACCCATTAGAGTCATTAAGCTAAGAGGTATCTCTTCCCAGCCCTTGCACTAACTCTCCAGTGTGATGCGGCAAGCTCATAAACCAATGCTAGCATTGTATATACACACACATGCACATATTCCCAGTACATGTATATGGAACCAGGACCCCTCCAACCAGCAGACACACTAATGCCACCAGAGACCCTGTCTGGTTTCCGGGGATCCATTGAGCACCTTACAGGAAATACATCTATTGATCTAATCTAATTAACCTATATTTGTCTATGTTCATCATCTTTTAGGAATGAGCCCTTTACACATATAAACAACTGTAGAAATCATTTTGTAAACTGTACCAGTAACTATGGTAACACAAGTCCATATAGACAGCAAAGCCCCCCAAAGCGTAACCAAAGATCAATCAGTACATGAAATAACACAGATGGTTTGAAAGCCAGCTGTTAGACGTCTGTACCTCTTTACTGATCACCACCACCTCACAAAAAAAAAAAAAAACTGTGAGTTCCATAACAGTTTGAGGACAGTTTACAAATCACTACCCATCTATATCTTCTCTGGAGAAAAAACAAATTCTAATACTTTTCAAAAGTTTTTTTGTTGTTGATTCTGCCCAAGTAAATGTATTAATCTAATAAATTTCCAATCATAATATTAAGGTATTAATAATAAAACAGACTGTTAATTATGCTCATTTGTGTTCCGTTTCTCCTGAAGGAATTAATTTCTTCCTTGAATATTTATTTCACAGTCCCAGTTGGTGGAAGATTTCCGAGAACTGCGGAGGACATTAGAGACTATGAACATGTTCAACTCCAAGTTCATGTTCTTTTTTCTTCACCTCGTCCAGATCTTGGTTTTGGAAGCCCTGGCTTGGCTAATGCTGTGGTATTTTGGCAATGGCTGGCCAATTACAATATGCATTTCCCTTCTTCTCACAGTTTCTCAGGTAAGCAGGCATTCTAAGCTCAGGCAGGGGCTTCAGAGAGAGGCTCAGGATTTTTTCTCCTCCCTTTTGATTGGTGTCAGCAGCTGCCTGATACCTCCTGGCAAACTACTCATGTGTTGGACACTCGCAGGTCATCAGACCATGCTGGGCCTCAGTTCTCTTATCCGTAAAGTGGGGATAACAATGTTTTGTGGAAATGTTCTGAAAAGGACTAAACATGTTAATGTGTAAAACATCTATCACAGTGACTGTCATAAAGTAAGTATTTCATTCATGACAGTTGCTACTCTTGCCCAGTTTATCCACACAAGATCAATAACTGAAGTTCTGTTCTCAGCCCCTCTCTTGATCTTTCATTTATTAACCAAACAACATTTATCAATGCATCAGACCATGGCTTCTTCAAGAGCAGAGATTACATCTTATTATGTGAGAATAAGAATGTGTGGATTCTGCTATAAATGACAGCCAGAAGCTGGCACCTAGCAGGGCATTTGGTAAATCTGTGTTGAATAAAGTGGCTCCCTGGATGGAGCCTTGTATGAGCACACTTTCTGGGCATGAAGGGAAATGCACCTGATCCCTGTCATCCAGTGAGGGAGGTTGTCCTTCAAATATCCAAACATATTACATGACAGAATGCCACACAAGGGAATAAGCACGTGCTGTTGGAACAGGAAGAGGTATATAATTCTGATTGGAAAACTGCAGAAGGTTTCATGGACAATCGACATTAATGTCAATGCCAGAATTTTTTAAGTTAACTTTTTTCTTGAAAAGCCAACTTGCACTATTCTTTGAAAAGCGACATTGGAAGCAAGAAAGGAAGCACACATGTGTTTGGTGCTTAGCATAAGCCAGGCACTTGGCATGCACTTAAGTTGCACAACAGCCCCAAGAGTAAGGTGTTATATCCCTGCTTATCAGATGAAGAACTGAGGTTCAGAGCTCCTGAGAACTTGCCAAGAGTCATGCACCTCGAAAGTGGCAAAGAACAGCCAGGAAGCCAAACCTTCCTGACCCCAAAGGCCATGCCCTTTCCACCCCACATTGGAAGATTTTGACAGCGGCAAGGAGAGTGTTCTAGGCTAAGAGAACCACCTGCACAAAGAGATAGAGGTGGGAAAGAGAGTGACATGTGTGGGAGACAGAAAGTGAACTTGACTTGAGGTCAGACCAGATCTCCCACTGTTCCTCTCACATGGGCTCCTGAATCAACGAGCAGACACAGTTATTCATTTCTTCTTGCCTTCCCAACTTCTCTAACAACAACGTCATCTCTTCTAGGCTCAGAGCTCATTTCTACAGCATGACGTAGGACATCTTTCCATATTTAAGAAGTCCAGGTGGAACCACCTGATGCACAAATTTGTGATGTGTCATCTCAAGGTACAGGATGTTCGGGATATAGGATGGGATTCTCAAAAGTCATTTCCTAAGGCAGTGGTTTCCAAGTTTGTTTGTGCACTGATATCAGTAAAAATTGTTTGTGCATATCCCACAAATAAATATAAATATATTAACAATGTAGGTACTATATATACATTAATGTGTAATATTATATATGCTAAATTTTGAATTTTAAATTTTTATAAATGATTTATAATATATATGCTAAAATTAGAATTTTAAATTTTTATGGAAAAGGTTCATTTGTATTTAAGAAGTTCTAATATTTTTTCTTACCCCAATAAACTATTTGGCCCAATCCCTGGTACCCCATTAAGGAACTACCTCACAGGAGAAAGATTATATCTTTGAAAATGAAGATGTGCCATGTAAGATCATGAATGGGAATATTCTTAGAAGGGGTTTGAATATTTACTGCTGGGCAGCCAGGGGAATCCAATAAGGCTAATTAATCCTGGAAGAATGGGGCCATAAAGAAATAAAGGAAAAGATGCAGGAGAATAGATAAAAGTAAAGAGAAAGAAGAAGAGTGGTCAAGGAAGGTCAGATGGGTCTGTTCAAGAGTTGAGGATTGCTACACCCAGAATGATGGAAAAAGGAGGTGGCAGTGATGGCAGTTAGCCTTATCCCCAGTAACATAAGCTCCAGTAGGGCAGGCATACTGTCCTATGCACCACTGCAATGCAACACCGGCAGAGTGCCCAGCTCATAGTGGGCCTTCAGTAAGCATTTGCTAAATGAAAGGATGAATGAATGAATGAATGAATGAATGAATGAATGAATGAATGAATGAACTGACCAAGGTCTGCTAAAAGTGGCTTCTAGTCCTGACTCTGATAATATTCACTGAGTGACCTTGAGTGAGTCAGTGTGTCTCTGGCCCTCAGTGTTCTCATTGTATTAGGAGTTAAACTGGATCTCTGCTTTTCTATAACATTTTAGGATTTGGTGACTATGGATTCTGGCCCAGAAGAGTAAGAAATGCCTCTGAGCCTTCCACTGAACCAAATCCTTGCCTTCAAGCCAGGCCCTTTCAGGAAAAACTCATAAGCACTGACTCATAAGCCTGCATTTGTTTTTCCTTAATGCAGTGGTTTTATATTCAATTGGGAGATACTTGGTTAGAATCACCATCTGATCCTGTCCTGTTTTCATTTGAACAAACTGAGGCTTAAATACATTAAAATAACAGAGAGTTGGATCAGGATTCATATTAGAAATATGTCTGCCTCCCAAACAGAATGAATAATATGTTGCCATTGTATGTGACAGTTTCATTTAAAGGAAAAATTCCTCTAGACACATTATTCTGCCCTTTATCCACCAGGGTTAAATAGATGAAGTGTTTCTGGATTCACTCAGAAATCTTTATCAGAGAAATAAAGCAGAGATGGTTTATGTCATTGGGAGATTCAGACAACAGTCCCTCCTACCCTCCCTTCCCTGCTCTGAGGAAGTCGAAGGAGAAATGAGACTCACCTGCCCTGGTGATAATTGGCAGTTGATTTGGTGCCAGTATGTGGACTCTATCAAATCAGCCTAACCGTGCTTTTTTTTTTAAATCATTGATTTACCATTGATTCAAATATATACACAGCTCTCTCATTATAAACTGTGCCTCCAGAAACAATTTTGCACTAGCTGAAATGAATATAATCTTGGTGACTTGTGAACAGAGTAAAAAAAATGGGAAATGGCTATAAAAGAAAACCAGGTGCACTCTGCCTTTTTGCAGAGTGACTCATAAGCAAAATGAATATAGCCTTCAACAATATGCAGGAGAGAAAGTTATCTGTGGGAGGACAGGTGGGCAGGGGGGAGGTTACAAAGAAAATTATACTATAAACAGAAACATGGCTGCCTTATACATGCACAACAAATTTAAATTTCAAATTTCACATCCATTTATCCTCCCCCTCCCAGGAAAGGCACTGATATTGACAGATATTGAGATTCTTTAGAATTTTCATTCATTAGCTGTGGGGGAAAAAAAACACATATATATGTCTTTGTGACATTTGTACAATAAAAGAGCCCTTATGAAAATAAACCACAAAATATCTGCACGCATTTTGGACTTCCATGAAATGTTAAAATCAAAATGGACTCCTTGTAGCATACTTCTCCCGACCCTACCCCCAGTATATATATTTTGTAAACTATAAGAATCAAGTGTTATTATAGAGATAAAAAAGCAGAATAGTTGAAATTAAGACCTTCTTTGAAAATCTGGCCTATACTGTTTCCATGACTACATATTAAAACATTTTTGTGGGAAAGGGTGTCAAGCATGTTATTTCTTGTAATCCTTCCAGTAACCTCATCCGTTTTAGAGTTGAGGAAATTGCCCAAAGCCACACACCTAGTATCAGGGCTTAAAATGCAGGATGGTTTCAGTCCAAAGCCTGGATTCTTTATACTGACTCAAGAAAGGACCTAACTTGGAAATGAGGAATGACTTAGAGTGGTTTCTATGGAACTTGGTGCAGGGGCAGCCCATTTTGCATGTAGGTGATAATCCACACTTCCCCATGGATCACTCCCTCTCTTGTCTCCAGGTAATTGTAGCTTCCAGACAGAAGGGCCAGGGTGGAGCCAGCTGCTTTAGATCACACCCATAATCACTCTGACCACTGTTCTAGGTTCCAGAACCTTGAGCTGTCAAGCTCTGCTCCCTGACTCTATCATGAATCAAAACCTGCCTCTCAATTACCGATTTCCATAGATACTCATTGGCTAAAGGGTATAGTCAGCTAGTAGAAGAGGCCAAGATCTTGGCTCTCAGAGGGTTTAATTAAAAACAGGGAATCGTTGCTTATCACAGCATCCTTGTTTAATTGTCTACTATTCCCATTAGATTATATGTTTCATAAGTGTGGGAACCCCATTTTATCATATCTATCTTTACATTCTAAATACTGCTTAGCTTAGTATCCAATACGCGGCACACACTTCAAAATAAATAATGAATGGGTGAATACACAATTATAAGAGTGAGCGGATGGTATACAATTTGATAGGAGAAAGACAGAGTCTGCTGGAGCCCCAGAAAGGGGAATAGAAATTCATGAGTACACCTTGAGTTTGAGACATCATGAGACTCCCAAAAGGAAATGTTTGGAAAGTGATTGCCTGCTCAAGCATGAGATTCAGGAGAGAGGTGTAGGCTAGAGACAGAGAGATTCTGTGGTAAGAACATTAGGGAACGTTAGAAGTGAGGAGAGACTACTGCTCCTGGTGGGCTGGGCGTGGGCTGAGGCTGCTAAGAGAAGACTGCAACAAGACCATGAGAAGGAGGGCTAACACAGGTTTTCAAACAAACCCATCCCCTGTACCATAAGAGCGTAGTGTCTGGACAATCATAATGCAGCAGAAATATAATGCAAGTCACATTACAATGACTCATGTCATGAGTCATTTAAAATTTCCTAATAGCCACAAGGTGACTTTATTGCTCTCTATATATTCAAATATCATCATGTCAACAGGAATCAGTATAAAAATTATTAATAAGACATTTTTCATTCCTTTTTCCATCCTGAGTCTTCAAAATTCAGTATGTATTAGACACTTATGGCCCACCTTAATTTGGTCAAGTTTCAAATGCTCAATAGCCACACATGGCTATGGCTACTGTATTGGACAGTGATGATCTAGCACATGTATAGACCAATTATTGGAAGATGTCAAATATACTGTAAAAACCTACTATTGCTTATTCTTCTGGAAATGATTAACACAACAGGGGAAAGGAGGGGAAACGGAATATTTCAGTGTGCCAACATTTTACATACGACATCCCATGTCTCCCCAAATTACCCACGGACGTAAATGTCTTATACTATATTTACATGAGCTTGAGCTTTAAAGAGCATGGGTAATTTGCCCAAACCACACAACAGTATTTATACATCTAATACATGAAATGAGGTTGATGTACCTTTAAATCCTTTGCTCTATTAAAATCTTCAGACTTTAATTTGGAGACATAAAAATCACGTACAACCTAATCAGAGACAATCGGAGGTTGGGTCAGCTAAAATGTTTCTATTCTTGTTTATTTTTATGAGAGCACTGAAGTCTGGGCGTGCAATGGTCTGAGCCAAGTCCCCCTAGGAGATCACTTCAGATCCATGATTCTTTGAAACTTTCATTGAAGTAGGATTCCTGGGGTCATTTTTACCCCCAGAACTAAGTAAAGTCTTGGAGCTAAGTTTTCTTTTTCTTTCTTTCTTTTTTTTTTTTTAATAGGAAGAATACTCTCTGCCCCACTTACCTTCAGAATTTTTTCAAAACGAGAATCAAAAAGCAGAAGGATGTAAAAACATTTCCTTTCAACAGATTTTTGGTTTCTTATTACCAGGCATTGTTTGAGCCTAAACTTATGTTCCTGAAACAGACCATTCTGTATTTGTAGGCTTTGAGAGCCTCTGTCCAATGACTCATTCTGTGACCCAGCAATGGGGGCAAGTTATGCCTCATTTTGATTTTCGAGATGCATGCAGAAACTCTGATAGTGAAGTATATTTCAGGAGAGAAATCTCCCCACAGCTAATGAACCTTCTCTTCTCCTCAGGGCCTGTCAACAAAGTGGTGGAATAACCGACACTTCCAGCATCATGTAAAACCAAACATTTACCCGAAAGACCCAGATATTGATGTGGGCCCACTTTTTCTGGTTGGAGATTTGCAACCTGTCAAGGTATGTCTAGAAACCCTAACCACCAGAGAAAGTTTCCTGGAAGTGGTTCTTAGAAAGGCCTACAGCTGGTCTTGGAAAGATCAAGCTGGCGATTCCAGCTTTAGGCATGTTCTGAGAACACCTTCCTTTGTAAGTCCAGGATATAAATTTGAAATAACTGAATCTGGGGTTGTGAAATTAGAAGCACACTTGCAGTGCACAACTACGTCCTTAAAAGTTATTCCACCCAACCTCCTAGCATAAGAAATATGACAACCCATCTCACTCTACTGAAACAATCCTGGTGACAATCAGATTCCTGCCAGTTCCTGTTAGTAGCTCTGAGGCAACACACATTAATGTTAGATAGTGAAACTAGATGACTGAGGTTGGCAGTGACTCTCCAACATTTAACAAGGATGTAGAGACAACTTTCACGGAAAGAAGACAGGTCTATACCTTCAATTAGCACTACATCACAAACATCTAAGAGTAAATATCTAGTTATTTCAACTAATTCTAGCTCAGTTGGAAGAGACTATGCTGTTCAGTTTAGTCCATGTTCATTTTGGTTCATTTATACGTGAACTACAGCCCAAATGCCTCACAAGACAATTAGAGATCGCATCTCTAATCCGGACTTATTAAACAACAGAAAAAGGAGAAAGGTCAAGTGCCATATTTCTCACTTGCTGATATTTTTTTAACACTCTCCTTAAAGTCATCACGTAAAGGACTATCATTAAGTTTCTTAGGAGGAAGTCTTTCAAAGAGGAGAAATGTGGACAGGCACAGAAAGGTATCTCCTCAAAGGGAAATGATGGTTCCCGAGTTGGGCACTTAGGAAGAGGCTGCTATATCCTTCTAGAAGAATTTAGGAGTTTCATAAAAAAATAAGTGTAGTTTTGTCAGTTGCTGCCTGGGCCTGGTGGTACCTAAACCAAAAATTGTACAACTTTTTGAAAATATGTTTTCCTAGGTTTAGGAGAATCACCCTTTTCCCCCAGCTGAATTAGAAACAAAGTCTCTTGCCTAGATTTGAAAAACACTCCTTGGCGGTAATAGTGAATCAGTTTCTTTTGACCATGGCTCCACAAAAATATCGGACCTCTCTGATGTCTGTGCACTCCATACTTATTGATAAAATTGTGACTTTTGACTTCTATAATTCCCCCCGCTGAGAAACGGAGATTTGTCTCACTAAAGTTCATGAAGCAGCTTAATCTCCCCCAGTGCCCTCTTTAGAGCTTCACACATGGTGCAGGCCACCTCTCCAAGTTTTGCAGCTACTCTTGGGACATATCCCTAGAATCTTAGGGATCTATACAGTACAGTTTCAAAGCTACTGTATAAAATAAAATTATTTAAACTGTAAAATTCAATTGTTTCACATCAAAAAATAGTTCTGACTAGTCCTGAACTTTTCCTTTCTTTCCATTTTACAGTCTTTCTATCACTCTCTTCATTCATTCCTTCAACAAACATTAATTAAACCTTGTATGGGTCAAGTCCTAGGCACCTGGAGGACTTCAAGCGCTCCTTTGGAGTGATGCTCAAAATCAGCCTTTCACCTAGGTTTGCCAACTCCCAAGCATATTCACCTACTCCCTTTTCCGCACTTAAATATTTGGAAGTTCAAGAGTAACTGCAAAGAGCTGCTATTATTTCATCACCATGATATTTCTTTCTATTTGTGACAATACAAGAAGGAAGGACGAACCCTACTATCCAAATAAGAGAATAAATCTATATGTCGGTAGCAAGATATCAAAAGTATGAGAAAAGCAAGAGTCAAACATTGCCCATGGTGTAACTGAGTGAATATCCAGCAAAAATATAGAGTGGGATGTGAATTATCATTCACTCACTCATTCCTTCAATTAAACGTTTATTGAATGTCTGCTAGTTACTGGAGATATAACCACTACTTCTGTGCCTCCTCTCAGGGTATTTGTTGTCTTCATGCACTGAGCACAGATTAAATTAACTAAGGAGACCCCTAGAAAAAAAATCAACTTCCCAGTAGTGACATTATTCTATAATACCATTGTGTCATACAAATAGTATATCATTGCACGAGATCCATGATGAGAACACAAAGGAGGAAAGGTTGGACAGAGAGGAGAGGCCACACCTCTATCTTTTATCATATGACAAATAAATACCTGTTGAATGCATGAATGTAAATGATGGAGACTAAGCTTCAAGCATAATTCTAATCACCACAGTTAAAGAAAAGCTTAACAAAAACTCCTCAGAAATGTGTCTTTTCAATCATCATTCTACTCCACATAAGAGCAAAAAAATTTTAAATAGCTTCTATGGGAATTTTTAAAAGTGATCATGAAAAAATAAATTTTAAAAAAAGTGATCATGATCCTCATAGTCAAATGGAATAAACCATCCATGAAAGAATACCGACATTTAATTAAAGCAAAAAGATGCCACAATATTTCTTCCCATTCCAATTCTACTTCTTCCAGTGCCTCAAGTTGGACAGCCAATGAACTCTGATCAGATGACTCTTTCCATAGAGATGAGAGAGAGAGAGAGATCTTGAGTGTAATGACCGGAAGTGTTGTCTCTTATTTAAGCTCTTTTCTCTCTCCATTCAGTATGGCAAGAAGAAAATCAAATACATCAACTATGAAAAGCAGCACCTGTACTACTACCTGTGTGAGTCTCCCTGGAGTCACGTTCCTTATCATCCTATGTTCTTGAAGCAAGCAGTTGTCAAGCCAGAAGTCATGACTGGAATTGTCTCTCAAAGAGACCGGTCCATGTCATATTGTAACTGAGAAAAGCAGCATGTCTTATTTCAGACTTACTGGGGGCAGACACCTGAAAGGGACAATGAAGAAGCAAATAGGAATGTGTAATAGGGACCTCATCGCTCTGGGTATTGGAAAGGGTAGGAGATGCTCTAAGAAACATGGAAGACAAGATGCCAATCAATGGGGTCTTATATGTGGGGCTCTCATTGTGGAAAGACTATAAACACCTATCAAGGAGAAAAGAATAGTGGCATTTGGGTAGGGAGGAAAGCGAGATAGAAAAAGAATGCCGAAGCATTGATAGTGTGATGCCAGAAATAGTAGAGGCCCAGACATAAAAGGCAACTATAGGACTTCCATGTTTAGGAAAGCTGGCTGTTCCCATGGTTTTCATACACTTGTAGAAGATATTTTGGCAAACAGGGACAGATAGATGATAGATAGGTAGATAGATAACAGGTAGGTAGATGATAGGTAGGTAGGAAGATAGAAGATAGATAGATAGATAGATAGATAGATAGATAGATAGATAGATAGATAGATAGATAGATAAATGATAGATAGATATAGATCGATCGATCTAGGGCCGGCCGAGTGGTGCTGTGGTTAAGCGCTGGCTTGGGAAGCCAGCAGCCCCAGTTTGATCCCACATGGGAGGGCCAGTGACACTGCCCTCAAAAAAAAATGAGATAGATCTAAATGTGGGATGTAGGTCCAGGCTTGAAAAAAATTAGGGTAGCTGAATATGCATAATGCTAATACCAATTTAAAAAAACATCAGAAGCAAAATGCTTTGCTCTTAACCAAAATCAAACTCATGACAGCTCACAAAGAAAGGTTTCCTGGAACCCCAAAATATGTTCATCTAAAACATTTGGGAAATAAACCCAAATCAGGGAAGGTTCCAAACATTTCTTGTAGATCAGTGACTCTTGAGCAGGAGCAGTATTGTTCCCAAGGCGACTTTGACAATGTCTAGAGACATTTTTGGTTGTGACAAGAGAGGGGGGAGGAATGGCACTGGATCCAGGTAGTAGAAGCCAGGAATGTAGTTAAACATCTAACAGTACACAGGAGAGCTGCCAGCAACCAAGAATTATGTGGCCCCAAATGCCAAGAGTGTGCTAAGGCTGAGAAATGCTGTTACAGATGATCTGATTTCCCCAGATGTTGGCTGCCAGTGGTCACCTGTGACATGCCTGAACAGGATTGCCTGTGGGCCCATTTTCGGAGATATGAGGGTCAACTGCCACTGGTGCCTCTTCCTTTGCTGGAAATATGCAGCCCCATCGTATGGTAGTCACTTGCTTCTTCTCTTGCATGACCAAAAAAAGGAATGAGGACATCAGTGCCCCATTTTGAAAGGTAGCTGATCCTCAACCCAATCAAATGTGGGTTCGCATAAGCAAAAGCTGTGAGCGTTTCTTTTCTGACCTCTTCTCCCCTATCTGCAGTGGTGCTGTATGCCCTTAGTTTATAAAGAATGAATGAATGGTGTGGCTCCACTGCAGAATGCCCACCCCACAAACCACACTTCCCTCAGGAGCTGTTTCTTTGTTTCTGTCCATTCCGTTCAAATGCCAGCTTAGCATCTCAGGTACAAATAAGTCCTACTCAAACTGTCAAAGAACAAAGGAGCAGGACACTCATTAAAGAAGGCAAGGCAGATTTTATTCAGGCTACTGCAGTAAGGGAGAGAGACTTCGGTATGAACTGAGCTCATTGCTGCTGAAAAATAAAATGGGGAACTTTTTAAACACTGGGGCATTCTAAAGGAAATTACCAAAAGACGTTGAGGGAAGAGGAAGTTGGTCAATGTGATTAGGCCATCTGTGTCTGCTAACAGGTGAGTATGGAAGTGAGGCTCCTACCCTCCCACAGATACTGGGAGATGGGGCCCTATCGTCGATGATTGTATTTCAGAGGGATGATTCCCAGGTCCTTGAGGAAGACACTTCTGGCTAGTAAAAGATACATCTCAAGGGCACAGAGAAAGGATTTACAATTGTAAGATTTCTAACATAAATGCTCTCTCTAAGAAAAGGAAGGTCATCCCAAGGAGGTGGCCCTGAGCTGTTAGAAACTAGGCCTGTGCTAATTCAAGTCTCTTAGTGAAGGGCGGGTGACCTTTTTTTTTTTTTTTTTTTTTTTTTTTGAGGGCAGTGTCACTGGCCCTCACATATGGGACCCGAACCGGGGCCGCTGGCTTCCCAAGCCAGTGCTTAACCACCACGCCACTCGGCCGGCCCCGGGTGACCTTTTTGTGCTCAGCATTTGCAGAGTTTGAGTTTGCAGATCAACAAAAAGCCTAATCAGGAAATGGACTCAGAGGACCTGACTCAACTTTGGTGAGGGAGAGAGTCTGCCAAAGCCCAAAGTGTCTCCATAGGACTGCTTTGTGCCCCGTGCAGCCTCCCTGGTCCTAGGAGAGAAGCCAGTAAATAATTCTCTGGCCAGGAAGAATTCTTTGTTGCTCCCACCTTGACATTGTGTGACAGAGCCCAATCCTAAAGACTGTGAAAGACCAAAGGAGTCCATGGACCCTGAGAAAAATAAAAAGCTCACAGTGGAAGCTTTCTTAGGATGCCTCCACCAAGAATGACTCAAATCTTCAAAGCTTCCCTAGTCTCCTTGAGGGAACATGAACCCAATTACTGGTTCACCCCCAAAGACTCAAAAGGCCCCATGGAGTCCACATGTTTCCCTTCTCCAGGGAAACATTGCAGAGGTGGCATGTTAAGAAGATAGACTCCTGCTAACCTGCATCAAAGTCACATTCTGCTCATTTAGTCACCATCTTTTTGTTATTGTTCTTTTTCAGGTGGGCTTCCCCTCCTCATGCCTATATATTTCAGCCTACAATCCATGCAAACGATGTACCTCCGAAAGTATTGGGGGGTGAGTAACTTGACTAGTTCTCTGAAGCTAAAACAAGTAGGAAGCAGGAAATGGAAATGCTTATTGGTCCCTTCCGGATAGAACTTCCCTGAATAACAGGACATAAGATTAAGCCAGTACATGAAGGGACCCTAAACCAATGAAGTTGTGTTCAGGTTATCTAATTTTCAAGCTCTTCTCTCTGCAGGATATTGCCTGGGTCAGCAGTTTTTACATTCGCTATTTCATCACATTTGGCCCTTTCTATGGAATCTTCGGAACTGTGTTGCTCATATATTTTGTCAAGTAAGAAAACAAGAATATCCTCTTATTCCCATAACCTAGATAGTCCTCTCACCTTCCTTATGTAATCTATTTGTGATTACCATAAGATTATGGCACCATGCCCCATTCTCTGTAACTGGAATATTTCCAAGGAAATGTAAAAAACAAGTTGAAATAGTTGAAGAAGACGAGCTCCTTGGGGGAAAAAAATTCCCAATCTTCTCTTTTTCCCCCCACTTTCTTAACTTCCAATTGCAGTATTTCACCTGATCACCAAATCCTTTAAAACTCTAATTCAATTGGACATGAAAATCCTTGCCAAAGATAATGGAAGAAAAGGAATTTTTTAAAGTTATTTTATGACTAAAGATTTTCCCAAAACCAAAATGACTTTCCACTGAATAGCCCTCTTCCACTTCCCAATTTATTCCCCCCTCATTATTGCACTGTATTATTCTAAATCCTATGTAAGAATAAGGGTAATGATAGGTAATATGCATCAGGCACTTTTCTAAAGGCTTTCTATGCATTATCTTATTTGATGTAATCCTTGTGCAATCCTGCAATGTAGATAGTATCATCTTTGTTTTTCTACTCAGGAAGTTGAAGCTCAGAGATTAAATCACTTACCCAAAACTATAGCATAAGTAAGGGCCAGTGGCAGTGCCAAAGCAGAACTTGAACCCAGCTCTATCTGAGGACAAAGCCCAGGCAATCAATCACTTTGTATATTCCCTTAAGTTACTTAGGTATCTTTTGATCCCTGCATTGATGCTACAGCAAACTGAAGCATTGTTTTCACACATGAGGCATCAAGGCAGATCATATGACCAAATGTCTAGTGTGTCATTTCTAGATACTCGTATAAAGGTCCTCCAAAGAGAAAAATAAATGACCACTATTTTATCGGAACCTTTGAGTTCCTTGAACTCCCTCCAATACTCAGCCAGCTCTGCCAGCAGTTATGCAAGACCAGTGATTGGAACCATAACGCCCCAAGGAGTCATCACTTCCTCCTTTTATTCTCCAAAAGGTTTCTTGAAAGTCCCTGGATTGCATATATTACACAGATGAGCCACATACCAATGAAAATGAGTGAAGAGGAGAACCGAGACTGGGTCACTGCGCAGGTAAGAATGATGTTCCTGGGAGAGGATTCTTCAAAGCACACTGATTTTAGAGTCTGGTTACTGCTAATAAAAAGAATTAATGTTTATCGGATGCTTGCTAGAGACCAGGCACTGTCAAATTATTGCATGTAACTCCATGATGTAGGTGCTATGGTTATTCCCACTTGACAAATGATAAAACTGAGGCATGAAGACGTTGAGTAACTAGCATAAGATCACACAGCTAATATTTGGTACAAGCAGGTTTTAAACCTAGGCAGTTTGATTTCAAAGCTTTTGCTCTAAACCAAGGCTCAGTAAACTACAGTCCAAGGGCCAAATCCGGCCCGTTTCCTATTTTTGCAAATAAAGTTTTATTGGAACACAGCCATGTTCATACTTTTTTATATTATCTATGAATGCTTTCATGTTACCACAGCAGAACTGAGTAGTTGTGACAGAGAATCAAAATATTTACTGTTGGCACTTTATAGAAAAGGTTTGCTGACCCCTGCTTCCACATGCCATAGCCTTTCCAGGGAATCTGAGACTCCCGGAATTCCAGAATGAATTTTATACCTAGAAGGACCTTGGAGCGCCTCATTTCATTATAGAGAGAGGCCCCATAAGGAGACAGGACACGCTCTCCAAGCATGCTGTTAATGACTCACAGAGTTATGACCAGGGCAGAACACCCCTGCCCCCTAAGCCTTCAGCGAGCTGTGATGACCTGGAGCAGTCATAGTCCTGCTTTCTTCTCCAGGCTCATTCCCAAATTCCGTGGGCCTCCCATAAGGCAGAGAGTAGTGGTTCTCAAACCTTTTGGTCACAGAACTACTTTACACTCTTAAAAGTTATTGAGACCCTTAAAGAGCTTGTGTTTATGTAAGTTATATTCATTGATATTTACTATATTTGAAATTAAAACTGAGACATTCAAATATTTCTTAATTAACTTATTAATTTATTACTAATTAAAATAAAAATGAAACTAATGCATGTTCACATCAGAGTGATGATGCCATCCCATGTTAGTAGCCTCTGGGAAAATCCATGAGAGAATAAGAATGAAAAAGGCAAATGGTGTTTCAGAAATATTATGGAAACACTTTTGACCTTGCAGATCTCCCGAAAAAAGCCCCAGAGAACTCCCAAGGTTCTCTAAAGTACACTTTGAGAAACACTGACATGGAACAACCACAAAAATACATTCAAAGTGGCAACCACCCCAACTAGAACTGAGCCTTAGGAGGCATTTAACAAACTAACCTTCATAAGCGTTCTTACTCTTTGCAGTCGGTAGAAGCCTACAAACATCTTCTCAGGATAATGCTTTCTAAATGCATGAAACAAAATGATTAGATTACCAAGGAAAGTACTCATAGTCAATGCACTTCTATGCACAGAACCCTTGGTTAGATCCCTTGAATGCCTTATTCCCCACTAAGAAGTCCTTCAAGTCTACTGTATAGAAATGGTATTCTAGCTCCTACAATCTCTACCAAAATCCTATAATCCCACTTCCGTCTGCCGAATCCTCATTCATAACACCATAGTCTTTGTACCCAAGAGCTGATGGTGACTCACTCCCCTCAAATCCTACTTTTTTATGCCCACTGCCTTGTATATACTTCTTAGCAAAATGTCATACTGCTTTCTTAAATTTGTGAACTCCTTGAGACCTGGGATTGTGTATCTTTTTTATTCCTCATAGTTTCTTATATAAAACAGGTACTTAAGCACTTGTTGAATGATTGACTTAATAAAAGGATAAATAAATATTTTCTGTGTTTGACACTTGAGCTTATTTACATCTAACGTATGTTTTTCTTTGCAGGTCGTGCCCACCTGTAATGTTGAACAGTCCTTTTTCAATGACTGGTTCACTGGACACCTGAACTTCCAAATTGAGCACCAGTGAGTGATAGAAACAGTCTATGATAGGGGCTAGGGCTGTCACTTACAATAGCCCCCCATATAGTCCAGAGCAGAGCCCTAGGCTAGGATCTCAGAGGGAGAAAAAACAAGCCAAAATTCTCTGAAGGCTGGTATCTTTCTGTTAACATCAATGGTAAGGAAGGAAAGAAAGAAAAGAAGTGTGACAACATGGATGGACCTAGAGGGTATTATGTTAAGTGAAATAAGTCAGATTGAGAAAGACAAATACCACATGATCTCACTTATATGTGGAATCTAAAGAACAAAAGAAATGAACAAACAAAATAGATACAGAGAAGAAACTGATGGTTACTAGATGAGAGGGGGATCGGAGGGCTGGGTGAGAAAGGGAAGAGATTCAGAAGTACAAATCAGTAGTTAGAGAAGAGTCACAGGGAAGGCAAGTATAGCATGACACTATATTTAGCATCAGATGGGTACCAGACTCATCAGGGAGATCACTTCATAAATTACATAAATGTCTAACCACTATGCTGTACACCTGAAACTAATATAAAATAATATTGAATATCAACTATAATTGTTTTTAAATCATCAGAAGGATATATAGTGCAGTATAGGGAATATAGTCAATAATATTATAATAACTATGTACAGTGTCAGATGGGTAATAGTCTTATTGGGGTGATCACTTTGTGAGGTATATGAAAGTCTTTTTTGTTTTTTTGTACACCTGAAACAAAAAACAAACAAATAAACAAACACCTAAACTAAGTAGAAGGAAGGAAGGAAGGAAGGAAGGAAGGAAGGAAGGAAGGAAGGAAGGAAGGAAGGAAGGAAGGAAGGAAAGAAAGAGAGAGAGAGAGAGAAAGAAAGAAAGAAAGAAAGAAAGAAAGAAAGAAAGAAAGAAAGAAAGAAAGAAAGAAAGAAAGAAAGAAAGAAAGAAAAAGGTATAACAATTGTGAGTAAATGGAGTGATATCTTGGGAAAATGACAGCTATTCAGTTTCCAGATTCCTATTGATTTAGGAATCGATTGTTTTATTTACATTTGGTGCGTTGGCAAAACCCAAGAATAACCATAGCACTTGGGTAACCAAGTTGTGTTGAAACTTAACTGTAACTTAATTTAAATGCCTGTATCTATATATTTAGATCTGAGGTTCCAAAATAATCAACAATGAAATCCAGACTCTGCTTCAATTTCCAAATGGTATCTGGAAATACTTTCCCAATGTGTCAGTTAGGTGGACATGCCCTAAAAGAAGAAAAAATGATGCTACTTTGGGAGTCGATCTCTCCAGAATATTCAGGGAAGACATTTTCCACATCCTCTTTGTCTAAGCCATATCTCTGATAGCCAGAGAGGGAAAGAGATCTTATACCTATTCAGGGAATTTTCTTATGCTTTCTCTTATGTTAGTCCTTTAAAATCTCAGCAAAACAAGACAGAATTATTGTTCATATTTTATCAAAGAGGAGGTAAAAACCCAAGAAAGTCATCTGGCTGGTTTGTGAAAACCTTGGATAAAAACCCATCTTTCCTCAATTTTTATTTCTATCCTAGGACTTTCCCCATATATCATGACTATTGAATATTCACCTACCACGATGAAGGAGTTAGATGAATAGAGAGAGACACAGAGAGTCAGAGATGGAGGGTGGATATCTCCAGCTCTCTAGGTAATTCAGAATGGTAGAAATCCCCATACTTTCATTTGAGCTGGCCAAATATACACATTTTTGATGGAGCTAGTACTTATTTTCTTAGCTCTTCACATATTTGCCACCCACAGGGCTTACCAAGGGTTAAGAGATGAGAGTAGAGTGCTTGGCAAGAGTGTTTTAACTTCCAGGAATACAGGTATTGTGCAAGGTCAAGGCTGAGTCTGCGTTGTTGATATAATTTAATTTAGTAATGGGTCAAAGAGAAACCCAATGGGCTTCTCTGTAGGTCTAAGTTTGATGTTTCCCATTTCTGTTTCCCTAGTCTGTTCCCCACAATGCCGCGCCACAATTATCACAAAGTGGCACCTCTGGTGAGGTCACTGTGTGCCAAGCACGGACTGCAGTATGTGAATAAGCCCATGTTGAAGGCATTTGGAGATATTACCAGGTAATAACAGAGTCTTGTCCACTCACAGCTTTCATTTCCCATTACTGCTGGTTTCCAAATGATTCACTGGCTTGTGAATCATTCACCCAACACAACCATTTATCATCAAGGGGCACCTGTCTGCCCAGTATGGATGTGAGAGTACAGGGAACAACATCAGCAACCACAATCATATTAATTCTTACCATTTACCTACTGCCTTCTAGGTACTTCGTAGTGAAAATGCCTTGATGCCCCACTAAATTTCAAGCTTCTTAAAACCAGGGCTGTGTTATCCTTTGTCTTTTTTTTTTTTTGAGGGCAGTGTCACTGGCCCTCATATGTGGGACCCGAACCGGGGCCACTGGCTTCCGAAGCCAGCGCTTAACCACTGCGCCACTCGCCCGGCCCATCCTTTGTCTTTTTATACCCTCCAGAGCTTTTACATGCTTTAGAACTTAAGTGGTAGGAGGGATTCTCGAATCATCTGGTCCAGGGTTGCAAACTTAGGTGCCTGCAGGGTCCAGTGGGATTAATCTATGAATCAGGCAGGGGTAACTGATGCCCTGTATACCAACCCCAGTGGTGAGGCCTGAGGGAACTGAAAATTCAGTCACCTGGAAGCATCCATAAGTTCCCTAGCAAACATTGTACAGGTCAAATTAACAGCCAGTGACCTGGGTTTAACAATGCTCTTTTCCTCTTAGGATTGCGGGGGAAAGAATCACAATGGTATCTCGAATGCAGCCACCAAGGCGCGTTCTGATCTGATACCTGACCAGTGCACCAGCTTCAGACCCTACCATTCTCCTACTAATTTTCTGCCCTCCAGATATCTGGCTTCCCTTTGTTTCCTACTTAAACCCCTGCCTTTGCCTTATCACTTCCTTTGCCACTGTGTTTCTTCCTAGAACATTCTGCTTAGAATGTTCTTCCAAACCATCACCTCTCCTCAATCACCTTGTCAATTTCTATTCATTCTCCAAGGACCATCTGAAATACCATTTCCTCCCCTCAGCCCTCCCTGACCCTCATGACTAAATCCATCACATGCTCTTATAGTACCGCGTTCTGTTCATTCATGACCTTTATCACAGCCATGACTAAATAGCATACTGGTCATACATTCTTTAGCATGTGTCTCCCAAGCTAGACCAGGAACTCTATGTGGACAGGGCTCGCCTCAGTTCCTATTCATTGCTGTATCCCCAGAGCCTAGAAAAATACCTTTCATGTTATAAAATAGGGTGGGAAGGTGGAGATAGAATGGGTGCTATACAGTAGCATGGTTTTTCTCATAGAAACTCAAAGAAGCTTTTTTGTTGTTGTTGTTGTTGTTGTTGTCTGCCTAGTTCAACCCTCCGCCATGCTTCTGGAATCTTCATATCCGCTTTTTTTTTTTTTTAAGACTAGAAAAAGAGTAGGTGATGGTTTGGGGTACAAAAAGAATAAATGCCAGAAAAACTCAATCTCCTCCATAAAGGAACGGTGAACTCACCTGCTAAATTAACAATTCAGTGTATTTGACTCCCTCCACTGGGCAACAGAGAAACACGTTTTTCAGATATGGCTTTAAATGACAACACGACGTCAACCGTGGAAAAGGGCACATGTTCCATAGACTAGCTCCTTTTACATGGAGTAGCTCAGCCCCTGATGGTTTTGTTTACTCCTCCCACAGGTCCCTGAAGAAATCCGCAGCCCTGTGGATGGATGTTTACTACGAAATGTGATGCGAACGAACGTCAGCCTCCATATGCATGCAAACCCATCTCTGTAGGGGGCCGGTGAATGTGTGAGAGATCCACCTGTCCATGCCACTGGCATACCTGAGGGTGCCAGGAGGGTGAACTCCAAGGACACATAATAACCCCTTCCCGAAAGATTTCCTTTGCAAATAAGCAGCAGAGGAAACGCATGGAGGCTTCCGCCAGGGTGGCAAAAGGGAAATGGGAACCCAATGTTTTTATTTTTTTCAATAGGACCTTGAACTAGACCTTAATCAATTCATGTCAGTCATGGGGCATAAACAGGGGCCATGGGAAAGCTTTACTGATGAAGTGGACACAGAAAGAAATAGGCCATGTAGAGACCTTCGATGGGGTGCTTTTCGAAAAACAGTGCAATTGCTCTTTGAAGAGAATCATGTATTTAGAAGTTCCTGTTGAAGCGCTGATTTTTTCTGCTTATTCCCTTTTTAAATGTTTGAACTTCTTTTTCTTTAAAAATTGAGTATAATTAATATTAAAATCTCTTTAAATACTTCAATATTCATTTCACATATTCATCATGGTACTGCATATGTGTAACTGAGGAGTCTATATGTTTCCAAGTTATAAAATTTCTTAAACGTGCTTCCTACATTCAATCCCAATGACAGCTGATCAAGCAAGTTAATACTCTATATTTAAAGGTGACTTGTACTCTGCTGAAGAAGAGACTGTCCTTGAGTCTAAGATTTGTTGGCCTAATCCCTGCCTGCCACAGCAGAGCTATCAAACCTCATTATTGGCTGACCCTCCTGGAGGAAAGGGGTTGGTTTTCTAGAGGGTAGAACCCAGGCTGTGTCAAGGCATTTTCAAGCTCAACACCAAATTAAACATGTCATAAGAGTGTCTCAGTGCTAGAAGGACAAGTGCACACTCGCAGTGGCATCCCGATGCTCAGTGTCTGTGCTTTTGCACATGTATTCATGGGGGAAAGTTTGCAGCTGGCCTTAGC
Source organism: Aselliscus stoliczkanus (assembly GCA_033961575.1). Lineage (NCBI taxonomy): Eukaryota > Metazoa > Chordata > Mammalia > Chiroptera > Hipposideridae > Aselliscus > Aselliscus stoliczkanus. Next base: position 125,266,251 of record CM066736.1, read on the forward strand.
TGTGCGGAGGGCAAGCACACCAGCACAGCGCCCCCAGCTCCAAGAAAGTCAGCATTATGGGTTTATCTGTTGCCTGAAATTCTCCAAAACTTCAAAATACTCCTTTGGGGTGTTGTTTGTTTTGTTTCTTAATTGAACACTTGGGTTCTGGAACAAAGACTCCCTGGCAGAAGGGTCCTAGGAGTTGGTCACTCACACCAAAGCTGTGGAAACAAGAGCTGGTCATCTGAGAGGACTGAGCATTGGGATGGTCACAATATCAACAGGGAAGGTGGGTAGGGACTTCAAGGAATAAAAGCTTCCTGGACTCCATGGTTCTTCATAAGGTCTGCCCTGGATGGATCTAACAGGAGCCCAGATTCCCCTCCCATTGCTGGACCCACAGATGATTTCTCCTGCCCGAAATCAGGGTTGCGAGTGGGAGTGGGGCACAGTGGGCGGTTTCCTGTGTCAGCCGGTCTAACTCCCAGAGATGCTCAACCAAATGTGTGTGACCTCTCCCTGGACACATTTCCTACCTCAAAGGTATTCCTCCTGCAAGGTTGAAACTAGCCCACTTCACAGCCCCCCAAATGGAATTCGGGTGCCTGAGAAGGGGCCAATATGGCAAAGTCTGTCATCAATCTTGCACCTGGTAAGGCGCATGACTATATTTCTATTACTTGCTCAATAACCTTCCCAGAGGAGGAGAACCAAGACCTGTTACTGTAATAATTCCCCAGGTCACTGAGCACTGAGTTAGGATTTAGATGACCCATCCTGCAGGTCAGTTGACTGCTGCCCTCCATCCTATGGGGCTCTGCTGTAGGGCTGTGTGAATGAAGATGGCTTCATGGACCTGGCTTCTGACTCACTAAACTGAATGACTTCTGAGAGTTCTGTTACACCCCTACCTGAAACTCTTCAAAGGATTTCCATGGCTCTTGGAATAAAGACCAACCTGGAAGACTGCCAACAGACTGCCTGCATTGGCCCTGCCCCTGCCCCCTGCCCCATCCTGCACCACTCCGGTCCCTGCTCCATCTGCTGCAGCCCCACTGGCGTCTTTTGAGTCATCACAGTCCCTTCTGTCACAGGGTCTTTGCTCCTAAAGCCCGTATCTGAACCTCTCTGTCACCCTCCCACCCTACCTGCTCTCACTCCTTCTCACATGGTTAGCTTTCACTCACCTAAAGATCCCAGGGAAACGGCTCCACTGAGTCATGGCCTCCTGTGATATACTCTGTGGCCATCACTAAGGTGTGACTTTACATTCATTTGTGTGATTCCTTTATACTCTGTCTTCCACCCTAGCCTGCAATAACCATGAGAGTAGGGACTGCCTGACATGTTAGAGACACTCAGTAAAGAAGTGCTAAAGGAAGGGAGGGAGCAAGGAAGAAAAATGTAATGCTTTCTAATTAGGTAGAAAGGTAAATTTTATCTAATATGTGAAAAAACACTACTATATTCTAATTCTGAATTATTACGATTCTTACCAATACTTAAGAGCATCTACCAAGCAATAAGTACTGAGCCACACCCTTCATGGGCATTATTTCATTCAATCCTCATAACAGCCCCGTGGGGAAAGTCCTATAATTAATCTCACTTTATAGATGAAAAACTTGGGGCTTAGGAAAACCAAGCAACTTGCCCAATGTCACGAGTAGGAAGAGGTGGAGTAGAGTGTCAGACCAGGGCTGTCTGACTCCATAGCCAACGCTCATTAATTTACATGTCAGGAAATGCAAAGTAAAGGAGAATTAAGTGGCATTAGAAGACGTGGGCATTTGGCATTTCTGGAATATCTCTAATAGCATTCCAGAAGCTTATGGAATTAGCAATACGGTAGTTATCTTTCTACCACAGCAAGAAGAGGTGCCCAGGAGGGGAAGGCGGAGAAGTGTGCATCACGAACATAGTGGCAATTTGGAAAGGGTCCCTGTTGACTAATTTCTTCAACTCACCAATCCTCACGGAGTATCGAGCTCAGAGAAATGTCACTTGACAGTCGTCAAGCTGAGATTTAACCTTTCAGAAAGGACAGACACTGCATTAAACATGGAAGAACAGGGTAAAGAAATGGGTTTGAAATTCTGTGGTGACTTAGCATGAATTCAGCCCAAGGAAAATTCATCTTCCCTGTGGCTGTCTTTACGTGACCTTCCCTGAACTCCATTTCCTTTAAAGCTGTACTCCTCTTGGCAAAATTAGGCTGTGAGAATGTGCACGCATTTTCAGTTAGGTGTTAAGTAAGAGTGATTAGATTCGATGTCAGGAACCTACATTCTAATTTCAGCACCTTAATTTAATACTCTACAATGAAATCAGCCAGATCATGTATGCATTTCATACCTCAATGTGTAAAACAGGTGTGGTGTATAATATTAGGTGGCCTATATGCAACATAGTACAGTCAGAACAATCAAATGGAATCATTTCATAAGCCGGAAACGCCCATCAGAAGCTGGTTATTATTATTATAATAAGAGTTCCTCCCACCCTAGAACAAACAAAAGCAAGAGAGACCACAGAGTCACACAGGATGGAAAGACACTGAATCATTTAACAATGACGATATGAGAGGCTTTCCCCAGAGAAGAGGCTTATGAGTCACAAGCAAGAAAATTATTTCCCCTGCTACAGCTAGTAATACCCAGGAGTCAGTCACCTCCATGTCTGACTGTCTAAAATCCCCTGGGACCAGTATCTAGCTCCCAGGCTGGAGGAAGAGTAGAGAGTCAGGGGTGTAGTTATCCAAACTTCTGCTTAACCATGTCAGTGCGCAACTCTCATGGGTGGAAATCACGCCAAACGTAAGTATACAAATTAAGCAATCAGTATTGCTTAATCAGTATATTATAAAGGACTTTCTTGACTATTTCCCTGCTGATCATCTAACTATCAACCCTAATGATGCGGAAAGTATAGGAGATTGAACTTAAACTCCGTGGAGGGCAAGAATATACTCAGGTACTTTTTCTTTCTCAACATCATTTATGAAAGTATGCAAACAGACATGAATGTTGAAAGAATTTTAGAGTGAAGGTCTGTATAGCCAGCACCTAAATTTCAACTTGAACATCTTAGTAAACTTTTCATTTCATATCTACCCATTTACCTATCTCTTTATCCATTAATGCCTCTTTTTGTTTTATTCACTTTAAGGTAAATTTCCAGGGGCTTACTTTTACAAAATAAACCCCAGATAATGCAAACAACAAACTACATCTCTTCTCTTCGATAAAGAATTGGTGAAAATTGTGTAGCAGTTTCATCTTTGGGGGAATTTTAAGGGAATCTTGCTATGTTAAGGGACTATAACATAGTTAACTTTCTGTAAAATTAATTATGCATATATTTATCTTTCATTATCTTTTACTTATGCATATATATTTATCTTCATCCTTCTCTTTCATTTAGCAACATTTATTGAGCACCTATCATGTATCAGAGGTTGGGCTAGATGATGTGAATAAGAGAGGGAGGAGCCAGACACTTGGAGCTTACATTGTACTGGAAAAGACAGTCAATAATCAAGTAAACATAGAAAACCCAAGGTGATTACATATAAAGAAAATAAAAGGGTATTTGTGAGATAGGATGATAAATGGGACTAGTTTGCATAAGGGGATCAGGGAAAGGTGAATGTGAGAAGCATGTGGAGCAGCCAGCCCAGAGATCCTGATGAGCAGGGTCATCAGAAGCAAGTGCAAAGGCCCTGAGGCAGAAACAAGCTTCTGTTGAAAGAACAGAGTAGGAGGTCTTTATGACTATGCAATAGCGTGCCATGTTTTTCCTCTCTGTCACTTCATTTCTTCGTGAGTGTGTTTTGCTCTTGGCTTTTCAGCAGCATTCAAAAATAATTTTCTATTACTTATATGAGCATAGTTTTCTCTGGGAAGTCTTCCCAGATTTAACTGACCAGGTTAATTCTCCGTTTATAAGCAGTTGTGGCCTGTGCACCTCGCTGATGCAATTTATTTCTGCCTGTACACCCACTAGACTGGAAACTCGATGAGGGCAATTCTCCTATGTGCTATTACTTACTCACCATTTCATCACCAGCCCCAGTCCATTGTTTGGCATTAAGTGGGTATTCAATAAATGATTTCATGAATAATTAATTAGTTATAACAATGGTAGATAAGCCCGGAAAGTTAAATTGGGTTCATATTGAAATACATCAAAAATGCTAGGCTGGGGCCAGCCAAGTGGCTCAGTTGGTTAAGAGGGGGAATTGGGTTAGAGTGAGAGCTCTGAGCAACAGGGCCGCCAGTTTGATTCCCACATGGGCCAGTGAACACTGTGCCTGAGCTGTCACCGAGCTGCCAACAGATGGCAGGATGGCTCAGCTGGTGTAACAACAAGATTGCCTGTTCAATGGTGGGCTACGCCTACCCTCAACTAAGACTGAACTCAGCACCTTGAGCTGAGCTGCCACCCGGATGGCTCAGTGGATAGAGCTTGTGCTCTTAACAACAAGGCTGCTGGTTTGACTCCTACATAGGATTGTGGCTACACCCATCCACAACTAAGATTGAACACAGCACCTTGAGCTTAGAGGCCACAAGCTGCTGACGGGAAGCCAGATGGCAACTGGTGCCCTCCACAACAAAGACTGAAGAACAACAACTTGGCTGGTCCCCTCCCCCAATTCCCCAACACTGTCCCCCTCCCCCAATTGCACAATAAAATCTTTTAATAAATAAATAAGTTAGACCATGTCACCATCCTGTGTTAAAATGGATTCCCCATGAACTTAAAATCTAAATGCTTTGGACCAGCCGAGTGGCTCAGTTGGTTAAGAGTTGGCTTAGAGCGCGTGCTCTGAGCAACAGGATCGCCTGTTCAATTCCCACATGGGCCAGTGAATGCTGCACCTGAGCTGAGCTGTCGCTGAGTTGCCAACAGGTGGCAGGATGGCTCAGCTGCTGTAACAACAAGATTGCCTGTTCAAGATTGCTATGCCCACCCACAACTAAGACTGAACTTGGCACCTTGAGCTGAGCTGCTGCCTGGATGGCTCAGAGGATAGAGCGTGTGCTCTTAACAACAAGGCTGCTTGTTCCACTCCCGCATGGGATGGTGGCTATGCCCACCCACAACTAAGATTGAACACAGCACCTTGGGCTTAGAGGCCATGAGCTGCTGTCGGGAAGCCAGATGGCGACTGGCGCCCTCCACAACGAAGACTGAAGAACAATAACTTGGCCAGTCCCCTCCCCCAATTCTCCAACACTGTTCCCCTCCCCCAATTCCCCAATAAAATCTTTAAAAAAATAAAATAAAACATTTTTAAAAATGCTACACTGGAAAGTACATTCTTGGTTTAGTAGATTAGATGGATCTACAGAGAATCTTCTAGCTGGGGAATAGTGGAATTGGATTTGGACTCTGGAAAGACCCTTCTTGAAGCCACACAAAAGGAAGATTGGAAGAATGAGTGGCAAGAAAGTGGGAGACCAGCTAGGTGACTATTGCAACAGCCTGGGTGAGAGATCATGAGAACTGAGTTTGGCTGGTGGTACAAACATAAAACAGAAAGGAATAAATGAAGGCACATTGTGGAGGCTGGACCAATGGAACATGGTATGTAACTAAACACTGGGGAAACCTAAAGACAACTCAAAGTTTATATTATTGGTGCTGACATTAACCAAGAGAAGATAAGTAGGAAATGGGGCAAAAACGAAAGGTTGTTTTTTAAACATCTTGAGTTGACATTATTGAAAGAAAACCTAAGTGGAGAAGTCTAGCAGGTAATTGGAGGAAATGCCCTTCTGAACTTTGGAAAAGGAGAACAGTAGAAGGAGTGGCTAGTAAAGTCAAATACGAAGAGAAGGCATTATAGAGAAAAGCCCATTTTATGTTACTTAACTGCTCAGCTTGCAAAAGTTGGGTTCGGTTAAACTCAACAAGGAACTATATAAATGCCCAGCTGAAAAATAGATACTGAACATGTTGCCATAGTATTCTAAAAGGATTAATTTACTAGTGTTTGAAAGTTTGTCATCATTTTTATAAACAGAAATAAGGATTTTATATTTGCATACCACTCCAAATTTTTCTACCATGGCGCAAACATAAAATGAGGCTGTTTATATGAAACATAAGGGTAAATGAAATAGGTTGCTCATCTCCCAAGATGACCCACCTGGAACTTTGGCCACCCCAAGCCCCATCCAGCTAAACTGAAAAATAAGGGGATCAGTAGTCAGCATGTCAGGATGCCCCAGCATATGGGTTGGAAAGTTCTGGTCTACCCCACCTCAAAGGACACGTCTGGAGTTCACTACTGGTCCTACCAGCAGAGATAGTATTCAGCCACTTCAGCTGCATCATTTATTAAAAAGTGGACATGCTACCATGTCAGTTGGTAAATAGCTACTACCTTGTACCCTGAGTTCCACACACCCCCTCCCTGATACCCAGCCCCTCTGCCAGGACACACCCCACCATTGCCTCAAAATGGGAGTAACTGGGTTGGGGGGGTGGTACTTTTCCATATCTTTTAAGTCCTGTTCACTGTACCAAGAAAGCAGCTTATTTACAAAAGACTAATATCCCATCCAAAATAAAATTTAAACTCTAGACCTCAGATGATTTGACCTGGACCATTATCTCCCAATTAAGAGCAACAACCAAAGCCACAAAATGTCACTACCCAGTAACGAGAATAGTAAATGCTCTTTCTTCTCATGACAAGCATTCCAAAAATTCTTCGTCATTGCTGCCCAGAAGCCAGCTGTCATTCCAATGCTCTCTGCTCAGTGTGGAGACCCAAACAACGCCAAAGTGGAGGGAATTGGTGAAACCTGTCACTTGCCATAGAACCCTCTGCTCAGGCAACTGAAAAATGTCACACAAGAACAATCTGGACCCTTGTCACTATCCAAACAGTACATTTGAAGGACTGGACAGAGCTGAAGGGACAAGGAAGCCTGCCCTGAGTCACAGTGGGGCGTTTCCAACCCCCCGGGGGAGTGCAGTGACCAGAGCCCAGAGCTTGGATTCTCTTAATAGCTACACATCTTCTCCTAACTAACAGTGTGATAGTGAGCTTGCCCCTCCCTCTCCAGAAACGATCTCCTTTATTCATAGACGATGAATGACATACAGGAATGATTTGAGATTTTAAACACACAACATATGTTTGAGTGTCAGTACCAGCCCGGCACTGGCCAGCTGGCAGAGAACACCACACTCTCTTCTCAAGCGTTCCCTTTGCTTCCCACCTTCTTCCCTCATCAGCACCCACTCTGCATTTTCTCTGCTCTGCTCCTCACCCCTCATGCACTTGGCCACAGATGGGAGGATTGAACCTTTAGCACCTTTTGTAACAAAATCCTTTGGCCCTGTAAAAAGCATGAGGCATCAATCATTTTGGACAACGGAAAAATCCAGTAAAATGTTATCACTATAAATCTCACCTTCCGCTGCTCATAGGACTATTTAAATGATTGTGGTCATGGTATCAGCTTAGGAAAGGCCCCCATCAAAAGATATTTTAGGAATTGAGGGTCAAAGCATAGTATCAATAACATGAAGAGGGTGGACCAAAATGATTCAGAGCCAGGTGTCCGGGCAAGCCACACACTCTTTGTATAGCAGGGTGGAGTGGTATTCAACACGGAGGAGTTTTGGCTGAAAATGATCAATGGGCCTTTCTTATGGTGCCTCCATAACAGACTGTAGACTGTCAGAAAGGAATGGATTTGGAAACAAGCTACTCCTGCCCTTTCAAAGCTGTTGGGTGCCTGCTTTGGGTACCACTGTGGAGTACCTGCTCATGTCTACAGGAGCCTGTCAAGGACCCAGCTGAGCTCAAGCTGATGGACTCGGGCTGGCCTCCCCTCAGGTACTTAATGCAACTAAGGGGCCAGCTGGAATGGGAGTCTGGTTGTTGGGTATCGGTTTGTGTTGCAGCAAGCTGCCTGGATCGCCACCTGTCCCATGCTGCTGAGGGGGCTCCATGGGATTGTTTATTCTATGACTTGCTGTGAGAAGTTCTATAAAGGGGTGGAAGGAACCCAGTCTCTGTCTCCGTGGACCCTCTGCACCCTTTTCAGGTTTGCCAAAGTCTTTTACAAAGCCTTTTGAAATCTATTTTATGTTTCAGTTACTCTGAGGGTTGTTTTTGTGGGGGGGTTTTGATAAAGTGTTATCTGATTTATCTGCACTTTATTTTAACTATGTCTTCTGTCTTTATCACAGTTAAATGGCACTACCATTCACACAGATGATCAGAACAAGAATCTAGGAGTCAAACTTCATTTCTCTCTTGTTTTTCCCTTCCTAAATTCAAGCCAAAAGCAATTCTTGTAAATGCTACCTTCTCAAAACAGTGCAATTAAGTATCATTGTCTCTGCTTCCCTTATGCTGACTGCCCTAGTACAAGCCACTATTATCACCCAATCAAAAAACCACAAAGTCTCATATGGTCTCCCTGTTTCCATTCTTTTTTTTCTTTTTTTTTTTTTAGTTTCAGGTGTACAAAACAGTGTAATAATTAGACATTTACAACCCTTACAAAATGATAACCCCCCTCTGACATCATATATAGCTGTTATAATTCCATTGACTCTATCCCCTATGCTTGTACTTCACATCCTGTGACTATACATATTTGATTATAGTTTTTTGTTTTGTTTTTTGGTTTTTTTTAGCTGAGCCATCCTGCCACCTGTTGGCAGCTCAACGGCAACTCAGCTCGGGCTGGCCTTGAACAGCTGTTGCTCAGAGCTCAGCTCGCACTCTTGAGCGAGCTCTTAACCAACTGAGCCACTCGGCTGGCCCTGATTATAATTGACATTCAGTATTATTCAGCTTTGGCTTCAGGTATAGAGTGCGGTGGTCAGGTATCTACACAGTCCATGAAGAGGTTTTCCTACTAACGTGTTTCCCCCAACATTAGACCGGGTCTTATATTAATTTTTGCTCCAACAATTTACATTTATCCATTTATTCATGTACAAAAATCTACATTTATTCAAACAGTCATGTCTGGTTGACGATCTTAACTGGGCTTATGTTTGGGGTAGGGGTTATATTACAAGTATCCTGAAAAAATCATGCTAGGGCTTATTTTCTGGTTAGATCTTATTTTCATGGAAACACAGTAAGACAAGTACCCATCTGACAAGGTGAAGGGATTAGAAAGTACAAATTAGTAGTCACAATATTGCCACGGGAATATGAAAGACAGTTTTGGGGGATATAATCAATAATGTTGTAAAGATTATGTAGGGGGTCTGTGGGTACTTGGCCCTGTTTCCATTCTTACTCTTATAATCTATACTCCAATCAGCAACAAGAACAACCTGTCCAATGCCATGCTTTAATATCATTTCCCCCACTTATCCTGCAATGACAACCTATCACTCTTAGGATAAAATCCCAACTCCTCACCAAGACCCGGGAGGCCCTACATGATAAGCAAGGCCTTTGTTGGGCCTCTGAGCCAGTGTATAATGTGTTCCCCTTCGGTCCTTCCCAGCTGCTTTTCTCTCCTTGGAAAACACAAGCCAAGCTCATTCCAGTTCCACCTTTCCAGATTTTGTACCATCTTTTCCCTCAGTTGGGCTTGCTTTCCCACTGTGCCATCTCCTTAAGGAGACCTCCTCTCAGTGAGTTGGTGTCTCCTCTCAGGCACTCACCCTCCACAGTACTTGATTTTCCTTACAGCACTTACCCCTGTCAGGAATTGTCTTGCTTATCAGTGAATTGCTTTGTTTATAGTCTGTTCTCCACACACGCTAGGATGCAAATCCCATGAGTCCTATCAGTATGTTCCTATTTTTAATGTGTCCCCAGTGACTAGCACACAGTAGATGCTAATATCTATTGCATTAACATAAAACATTTAACACAGAATCATTAAATTTATGTGTTTCCTCAAGAAGACAGAAGATTTCTCTATATTGGTTTCTTTTCCAACTTTGGGTCTGGCTCAGCCTAGAGACCAAGCTCTTAAATTCTGGATTCAAACTGACTAATTTGAATTCCACCTTCATCCTGTACTATCTGTGAGGTCATGGCTGACTCACTTCACATCTCTAAGCCTCAGCACCTTTATCTATTATATAAATGCAGATAATGACAGTACTCGTGCCATAGGGTTGTGTGTGAATCAAACAAGACAAGAGAATACATGTAAAAGCTTTCAGCCCTTAGTAAACATTATCACTGGAACCGCTGTTGGTTTTGTGCTATAAGTAGTCTCACTATAAAGTAGAAGGGACAGCTTCCTCAACCAGGGATGACACCCCTTTCATTTACATTCATTCATGTATTTATCCCATGAAGAGTTTGATACATACTCATTCCAGACACCGTGCTAGGTGTGACTGACACAAATACAATTAAGTATATTTGTCTTCAAGGGGGTCACCACCCAACGCACACCAGTGATTCACATTAGTAATTAGCACATAAGGACAAAGGATAAATATCGGCCCAAGGGCTATGGGAAGAAAGAGAAAAAGTTATCAGTCACAGGGTGGGGAGGGAACACATGCCCATTTCCCTCATCCAAGAGTCAAGGATGAGTTCATGCCTGTGCACTTGCCCTTCCAACATGACTGAGGCAGCCATGTCTGGCTCATTAGCCTTCTTTTACAGATGGAGAAACTCAGGTTTAAGTGAAGAAGATCCAAGATGCAAAACTAGGTTTACAAAAACCAAGATCAGCCCCAGGTTGGAAACGATGGTCCCCAAGCTCATGGAAGTAAACAAGATAAAAAGTCCCTAAAGGACAGAAACTTGGAAAAAAAAATTTTTTTTAATGGTCTCAACTTGGTTGCTCTATACTATTATACACTCACCCCAGCCCCCAGTGCCTGAGATTCTCATGGGAATAGGTCTTATTCTCACAGCTCTCAAGAATAAATCCCCCACTTGTAGAAAAAGCAAAAACGTCCCCTTGTGACAAGCATAGAAAGGAATATTCTAAAATACAACTTTTTAAAACGTAACTCTTGGTGTATTTTTCTAAGCAGACAATCCAAGCCTGGAAGTCAGAGAAATACACCAGGAAGTTTATCACTGGTTCTTTGCAGACGCCAGAAACAGAGGTGGCAGTGGGAGCTGGATCTGCCGACAAGTGAGTCAGGAGCACTTCGGACGTGCAGCACCTAAAGCAATGCCTCGGATATTGCCAGTGCAACTGAAATAATCCATCTTAGTTACTAGCTGACACTTTGCAGAAGGGAAAAGTCAGGTCTACACTCAAAATTGACTCAAGAATATCTGAGTAGAACGGTGGTGGCCAGGGGCTGGAGAGTGAGAAAAATGAGATGTTGGTAAAAAGGTACAAACTTCCCATTATAAGAGGAATAAGTCCTGAGGATCTAACGGACAGCATGGGAACTGCAGTTAACAGGACTGTATTGTGTACTTGAAAGTGGCTGTAAGAGTAGAATTTAAATGCTTTCAGCATAACAACAACATGGTAACTGTGTCACATGAAGGATGTGATAACTAACCGTATTATGGCAAGCATTTCACAATATATACGTGCATCAAGTCATCACATGGCACACCTTAAACTTAAACAGTGTTACATCTCAGTAAAGCTGGGGGAACAGAATACCACTAAAAGAGATACAGGAAAGCCTTGTGATTTAATATAGAAAGTGCTACTAATTGGAGCAACATGCCTCAATTGTATATAATAGGAGTCCCTATTGCCTCTTGCCCTTAGCTTATGGGGCATGTTTTTGGTTCAAAAAGTACTTCCTCTGCTTCGAGTTGCCTTCCCTCACCATACAGATCACCACCTTGACAATCCCAAATGTGTTTCTAGAACCAATTTTAAAGCCACTTATTTCAGGGAAGGTTTCTAGATCCTCTAACAAAATGAGCTCACCCCCTAATTAAAGACAAACAACATTCAGCTTTTATCTGCTTTTGGAAGCTACTAACTCTGACTTGTGTCACAGAATCGCCATAACAATTGAACTTGAAGACTACGGGGGTAACTAATTCACCATTTGGGACTCTAAGTCTCTGAACATTTTTTTTTAACAGCTGAGATGCTCCATTTTTCCTTTGGTCTGAATTGACCCCTGAAATGGTGTTACCCTTGTTTCTCTGATGTCTTAGAAAGGTGTGGCTTTGACTTAATAAAACTGGAAGCATTTTTTTTTTAATTTATATATACTTTTAATTAGCTTCAGGTGTACAACAAAGTGCAATAGTTATACTTTTTACCCCTCAAAGTGACAACCCCCCTCACCCAATTCTCCCCTCCCACTCCTCCCCACCCCCATATCATACTATCTATTACAATTCCTTTGACTCCCTTCCACCATATAATCCACATCCCGTGACTGTCTATATATTCAATTACAGTTGGCATACAATATTATATAACATCAATTTCAGGTATACAGTGCCGTGATCAAGCCTCTACTCCATCCATGCAGTGGTCTTCCTAACAAAACACGTGACCATCTGACAGCCCACAAAATTTTAACAACATTATATTCCCCAAACTGTCTTTCATATCCCTGTGACAATATTGTAGTTACCTATTTATGCTGTCTAATCCTTTCCCCTTCTCCCTCATCCCCACCCCTCTCCCAACTAGCAACCCTGTTTTTCCTCTATATCTATGAAACTATTTCTGTTTCTTATGCTCATCCATTCAGTTTTTCAAATTCCACATATAAGTGAGATCATGTGGTATTTGTCTTTCTCTGACTGACTTATTTCACTCAACATAATAGTCTCTAGGTCCATCCATATTGTTGCAAATGGTACAATTTCATTCTTCTTTATAGCGGAGTAATACTCCATTGTATAAATGTACCACAGTTTCTCAATCCAGTCATCTACCGATGGGCATTTTAGTTGTTTCCAAGTCTTGGCTATTATAAATAGCGCTGCAATAAACATAGGGGTGCATATATTTTTTCGAATTAGCATCTTGGATTCCTCTGGGTAGATTCCCAAGAGTGGAATTGCTGGGTCATACAGCAGTTCCATTTCCAGTGTTTTGAGATACCTCCATACTGATTTCCATAATGGCTGCACCAATTTGCAGTCCCACCAACAGTGCACCAGGGTTCCCTTTTCTCCACACCCTCGCCAGCACTTGTTTGTTGATTTGTTGATAATAGCCATTCTGACTGGAGTGAGGTGGTATCTCATTGTGGTTTTTATTTGCATTTCTTTAATGATTAGTGAGGTTGAACATTTTTTCATATGCCTGTTGGCCATCTGTATGTCCTCTTTAGAGAAATGCCTCCTCATATCCTCTGCCCATTTTTTAATTGGGTTGTTTGTTTTTTTGGTGTTGAATTGCATGAGTGTTTTATAAATTTTGGATATCAACCCCTTATCAGATATATCATTGGCAAATATCTTCTCCCATTCAGTAGGCTGCCTTTTTGTTTTATTAATGATTTCCTTTGCTGTGAAAAAACTTTTAAGTTTGATGTAATCCCATATGTTCATTTTTTCTTTCATTTCCCTTGCCCAAGGGGATATATCGGTAAAAATATTACTCAGGGTAATGTCTGCAAACTTACTCCCTATATTTTCTTCTAGAAGTTTTATAGTTTCAGGTCTTACATTTAAGTCTTTAATCCATTTTGAGTTTGTTCTTGTATATGGTGTAAGTAATTGGTCTATTTTCATTTTTTGCACGTGTCAGTCCAATTTTCCCAGCACCATTTATTAAATAGACTATCTTTACTCCAGTGTAAATTCTTGCTTCCATTGTCATAGATTAAATGACCATATATAGATGGGTTTATTCCTGGGCTCTCTATTCTATTCCATTGGTCTATGTGTCTGTTTTTATGCCAGTACCATACTGTTTTGATTACTGTAGCCTTGTAGTATGTTTTGATGTCAGGTAGTGTGATGCCTCCCACTTTGTTCTTATTTCTCAACATTCCTGTAGCTATTCGGGGTCTTTTGTGACTCCATATAAATTTTAGGATTCTATGTTCTATTTCAGAGAAAAATGTCCTTGGTAGTTTGATTGGAATTGCATTGAATCTATATATTGCTTTAGGAAGTATTGACATTTTAACTATATTAATTCTTCCTATCCATGAGCATGGTATGTATTTCCATTTATTTGTATCTTCTTTGATTTCTCTCTTCAGTGTCTCATAATTTTGTGAGTACAGGTCTTTTACTTCTTTAGTTAAATTGATTCCTAGATATTTTAATTGTTTTTGAAGCAATTGTAAAAGGGATTGATTTCCTGATTTCTTCTTCTGATAGTTTATTACTGGTGTATAGAAATGCCACTGATTTCTGAATATTAATTTTGTATCCTGCTACCTTACCAAATTCGTGTATCATAAAACTGGAAGCATTTTGACTTGATGAGAAATGGTATGTCCATAACCTGTACTTCACAGCAATTTATGGGGTATAAAATACATACAAAAATTGTTAATAATTACAAAAAGGCATACAAAATATACAATGAATATATGCAACCAACAAATAGCTATGGATAGAAAATATCACCAATACCACTGAAGCCCCAGTATTATATGTACTCTAATCAGTCAATAAGCTATTTCCTCAACATTACATTTTTAAGATTTGGGTTAAAAAATGCAGCTCTTGTGATTTATTTTCACTAATGCATAATATTCTTTTCTATACCATTATTTCTTTAATTATCAGTTATTTAGTTTCTTTTCAGATTTTGTCTGTTATATCACATAACTTGATTTACAATTTTTAAATCCAACTTGACATTCTAAATTTTAATGATGACTTTAGTCCATTTATATTTACTTTCCTGTCTAATTCATTTTGACTTGTTTATGCCTTCTCAGGTGATTTCTATTTGTCTTGACATTTTCTATTATTACTTTCATCTCCTTTGTTAGGCTTATTTAGATTGATTGACTTTAAAACTCCATTTATTCCCCTAAACTTAAAAAAAAACTTCATATTTATCTTTTCTAATTATTAAAATTATATATATCTAAGTAAAAGTCTAAAGTTTTTTTTAGACAAGAATTTTTAAGCACCTTAAATCTAATAAATCATTTAATCCAATACATTAGCATTAGCTGATATTTTTAGCTTATTTCTCCATGGACAATATTAATATTTTATACTGCCTCTATTCCAGTTTTCCCACATTTACCAATTTCTAATCTCATCATTTCTTCTTGCTTTTCAGACTTTCTTCAGAGATTATATACCTCTTTTCTGAGCAAGTCTTCAGAAGCACCTTTAGTGCACAACTCTTGATGATAAACTCTCCTCATTTGTTTTTGCATTAAATGTTTTTTTAATCCATATTTTTCATTAACTCTTTATTTTTAAATACAGAACCTTCATAACAATTAAAATGATAGTACAAGGAATACCAGCATACACTTCACAAGTTTAACCAATTATTCTTTCCATTTTGTTTTATCTCTACATAAACAAATTTCAGGAGTTTGAAAGAGGATTAAACTGATAAATGACTGAGAAAAACTATAGGTCATTGAAAGGGTTTAAAATCATATTTCAGGGGCCGGCCGAATGGCTCAGTTGGTTAAGAGCTCGCTCAAGAGTGCAAGCTGAGCTCTGAGCAACAGCGGTTCGAGGCCAGCCCGAGCTGAGTTGCCGTTGAGCTGCCAATAGGTGGCAGGATGGCTCAGCTAAAAAAAAAATAATAAAATAAAATAAAATAAAATAAAATAAAATAAAATAAAATAAAATCATATTTCAACATTGCTTTAAGCAATATAGATACCTGTTTAATACAGTGAACCCGTGTTTTAATCTATGTTTCTTAAAATCACATGTATTAGAGGTCAGTCTTCTATGAAATCTTCTTCATTTTGAAAATGAATCCATGGCATACCACTTTAGATGTGATGGTTTCTTATAAAGAAAATAGAAGAACTACTTGGAAAGCACTACAGGAAAACTGTTGTGTTTGTCAAGAAAATCCAATTCAAAAAAAGTGACATGAAATGAAAGACGCCTTTTTCTTTCAAAAAGTCACAAAGATTTCCCTTCTTTTCTTAATCCTCCTCTTGGTCCTTTCTAGATTTGTTTGTAGTCATGACACAAAGAAATGGCACTGAAGTGACTGAATTCTTTCTACTGGGATTTGGTGACCAACACAAGTTTCGCTATGTCCTCTTCATTGTATTTCTAGTCATCTCTGTGACCTTCATGGTGGGTAACATGGGAATTATTCTAGTCATAAAGACAGATTCCAGACTTAAAATACCTATGTACTTCTTCTTACAACATTTGGCTTTTGCTGATACCTGTTATACCTCTGCTATCACTCCCAAGATGCTGCAAAACTTCATAGTAGAAAATGTATCAATATCATTCAGGGGCTGTGTTATGCAATTATTGGTTTAGGCAACATTTGCAACCACTGACTGTCACCTCCTGGCTGCTATGGCAGTGGACCGTTATGTAGCCATCTGTAACCCACTTCGCTATCCCATAGTCATGTCCCAAGCAGTCTACATCCACTTGGTAGCTGGTTCTTATGTCATTGGCTCAGTAAATGCTTCTGTGCACACAGGTTTACTTATATTTCAATTTACTTATATTTTCCCTGTCTTTCTGCAAGTTCAATACCATCAATCACTATTTTTGTGATGTTCCACCAATTCTTGCCCTTTCATGCTCCAACATTGACATCAACATCATGCTACTTGCGATCTTTGTTGGATTTAACTTGATGTTCACTGTGCTGGTCGTCATCGTCTCCTACATCTATATCATGGCTGCCATCCTAAAGATGTCTTTTACCACAGGGAGGAAAAAAGCCTTCTTCCACATGTACCTCTCATCTGACAGCAGTCACCATTTTCTGTGGAACCTTATCATACATGTACTTACAGCCTCATTCTAACGATTCCCAGGAAAATATGAAAGTGGCCTCCATATTTTATAGCATTATGACTCCCATGTTGAACCCCCTGATCTATAGTTTGAGAAATAAGGAGGTAAAGGAAGTTCTAAAAGTGATGGGGGAAAGGTTCTTCTAGGCTAGACCCACATTCTTAAAATTCAGCACATCAAAGCGTGCGGTAGAGATGTTTGACCACTATCTAATGTTTATGAAATTGGAACTACGTTCACATCTTAAACTAATGCTACCTCTTTCAATAGATAATTTCTTAGAATTAGGGAAATACAGTAACATCCCATGAGGCTAACTTTCCCCTGAATACAGTTTGAGAAACATATCTCATACTACCCATGATGAAGGGTTTCATTCAGGTTATTTAAAATATTAAGAAGTATGGATAGACTTTACAAAGTAGTTACTTGTTTCAAATATTTCAGTTATGTTTTTAAAGACCAGAAACCCCCAATTTTTATATATAATTAATATTAAAATTGAAGTTCATTATTTTCCATTCATTTTAATAAGTTCCCTAAATTGCTTACAAAGGGGCTTTTTATATGTTCTGTTTTAATTATTGCATAAACCCAAATGTAAAATAAACTGCTTTGAAAAGCACCTCATGATTCGGACTACTATACTTTCTACCTCATATTCCCATAGTAGTTACTTTCTCTAGCACTTGAAAACACTTATTTCTTATGTGATGTTATAACTTATTTTTGTCATTAGTTACCCTCTTTATTCTGAATCTATCTCTTTCTTGTATAAGGTAAGAAAACACCTGGAAATATTTTCTGTATCTCTCTCCAGTAGAGACAGAAAACCTAGAATATAGATGGATCTAAAAGCCTAAACAATGGTCATTCATTTACAAGAGTCAAACCAATCATTTTAGTCCAGACAAATAACTTTAAGCTATAGAAATTCAATGAGAAGTTGAAGGCAGGCCAAGAGCCCTTTGAATCAGGAAGACAAACTGTTGACAAAAAAGCTTTAATAGATTTAGGGTAAGTGATGGAAACCACCACGTGAACCTAAAGATGCCATGTTAGGTACATGAAAAAACAAGTTTTTCACATTAAAATAACACCAGTCAGTCTAATGAACTGGCAGGAAATGTACTGTCAAGTATCACAGGGAGAATTGGGCAAAAGAAGATACATTTTTCAAATACACTATCCTTCTTAAATTCTAAGAGGAGAAAAAATTAACCTGAAGTCAGTGTAGGATGACCAGAATCTCCCCAGCATAGACACTGTCTACATAAAGAAAGAGATCTTCTATTCAGGGCAAATTCAAGTATCTAAAGACCAGGACTAGGGACAATAGCTAGAGTGTCATCAGAATGTACACAGAGGATGTCTTGAGGCCCTAGAGAGGAAAATGCACAACATGGTGACTATCATTAAAGTACTGTATCATATACTTGAAATTTGTTAAGAGGGTAGATTTTAAGCATTGTCACCAAAGGAAGGAAGGAAGGGAGGAAGGGAGGGAGGAAGGAAGGAAGGAAGGAAGGAAGGAAGGAAGGAAGGAAGGAAGACAATGTAAGGTGTTGGATATGTTAATGACCTTGATTGTGGCAATCATTTCGCAGTGTATACCTATATCAAAATATCAACTTGCACACCTTAAGTATATACAAATTTGATCAATTTTACTGCAATAAAGCTGGGGAGAGAGATGATAAAACAAAGAAAAACTTAGTACAAGTTAGGAAGTCTAAGTGACTAATTGGAAATAGGGCCCAAATGGAAAGTTACATAGTACTGTATTCAATGCTGAGATGAAAGTAATCCCAAAAGGAAATAAGCTCTGTGACAAACAGAGAAAACCAGTGAAATCCGTGAGGAGGAAACATGATCTGGATTCTAACCTGAGAATGATTAGTGAATATATATATAGTAAATTACAAAGGTTTAGGCAGATGACACATACTTAGAAGTCATTGCTTTGAAAAATAATGTGAATTTTTTACTTATATTTAAGACAAGTTGAATTTTTGAAACTGTGTAGTAGTTCTGGTATATAAGGTTATTAGATTATTATTTATTATTAAATAGATAAAAATGCTTGAAAAGTCTGGGAGGGGAAAAAAGCCAGCACCCCGGGGTCTTCAAAGCTCTGGACTCTCAGTCTCCTCTCTGCTTCCTTCTTCTAATGTGAAGAACCCTTAGAAAATCCAGGGTGGTCCCTCCAGCTCAAGGTCAGCTGATGAGAACCCTTAATTCCTCTTTGCCATGTGGTCTAACCTAGTCACAGATTTCAGGGATTAGGATGTGGACATTTCAGGGAGCTCCTACTCTGCCTGACACAGGAGGAGTCTGGGCAAAGTGTACAAGGGATCTCTGTGTATTATTTCTCACAACTGCACATGAATCTGTAATCAGCTCAATTAAAACTCCATTGTGTGAAAGTGTTTGTTAATCTATGCTGCAGTTAACTTGATTTTCAATGATATTAACTTGATGCAGTTAACCTGATTTTCAAACACTCACAACAGACACCACACCATATCTTCTCATATGCACGCATCCTCCACCCTCCTGAGCGTGTCCTCTGCTGTGTCTTCCACCTGACAGCTCTTGCGTTTTCTCTGGGGCCCTCTCTTACCTATACATGCAGCCGGGGTCTACCAAGTGTCAAGAGCAGGACAAAGCTGCACCCATATTTTTTGGCATTATAATTCTCATGTTAAACCTTATCTAATACTATGAAACAAGGAAGCTTTAGCATCAATAAAGAATTGCTTAGGCATAAATTGCAACCACTGAGTACCCAAAGTACCAAGGTGGTGAGTGCTCCATTACATTTGCTGATACTGCATTGGCCACATAGCAAGTCACGTGGCCAACCCAGATTCAAACAGCTGGAGGAACTCACTCTCCCACTTGATGGAAGGATCTGCAACATCACGTTGTAATGGTGTGGATGCATTGAAGGAAAGAACTTGTGGCCATTTTTTATAATCAACCACACCATGTTTCTGCCCAGAGTAAATTTGTTTTTTAGCTGACATCCTAATCAGGATATGAGTCATATGCCATAGGTGTGTGTATGAGAAATGCTTGAAGTTAATCTTTGTAAACACAATGATAATTTGTATTTTTCTCATTATTGTATCCCCAGGTATCTATTAATCATCACAAATATATTAGGTGCTTATTCAATGCTTACTGAATGAATGAACAGAGAATGTACACTGAAAACCTGACTGTGGTCACTATGTAAATAAAGCCTGCCAGCTAAAGCTCAGTACAGCTGACTCTTCCAGCAACCCACATGTTATAAGGGCTTTTCAGGCCCAGCAGCTATCTCTGAGACATGGTGATAGAAGCTTAATTCATCAACCAAAATTTAAAGTCAAGAATTAACGAAGATCATAGGGCATATAATCAATAATATGGTAATAACTATGTATAGTGCCAGGCAGGTACCAGACTAATTGGGGGGATCGCTTCATAAATTATATAAATGTCTAACCGCTATGCTATACACCTGAAACTAATATTAAGTATAAAATAATATTGAAAAAAGAAAGGATTAGCAAAGATGGCTAACTTTATAGAAAATACTATCTAGACCAAGATGGATGAAAACGTGGCATCATACATAAAAGATTCACACAACAGTAACACGGAGAAGGGAATACCTACAGAAGCTGAAAGAGATACAAATATATTCACCACCCCTATGTGTATTCATTTGCGGTGGCAAAATACACTTGTTCTTCTATCTACTGTCCATTCTCCCCTATTCCATCCTAAAAAGACTTCAATATTATGTGGAAGGTGATGCAGCCAGAAAAATAGGTATTTTTACTTCTCAGCTTCCATTGTATTTCGTGTGGTGTGTGTCTAGTTCCCATTCCTGAGATGTGACTTTGGGTAAAGGAAAGGCATATAGGGGTTGCATAGTGAAGAATTTAATTTCCTACCTAAAGAAAAGTCTGGCCTGGGCCTTCAGCTGTTGGGATGTGATCTCTAAGCCCTGGCACGTCCTCCTAATAGTAGTGTCACTGTTTGCCTGGAGGCTTTGGCCTCTGGGAGGTCTGACAATGTGATTTATGAGGTGGGCCTCGGAATAATGCCCTATCAGTTCCAACCTCCAGAGAAACTGGAAACTAACAGCATTACCTAAACCTTCAGGAGGGGCTGGGAGCTAAAAATCAGACAGAGGAGCAATACACCATAGAACGCCAAAAGAAACTGTGGATACCCAAGTTTCCTGTAGCTTCCCGGCTTGGCAATACTCCATCATGTGGCTACACATTGACATCGGGAGGGCAATGCATCCCCAAGAACCATGGGAGCTTCCGGTTTGAAACCCTCACAGACTGGGCCCTATGTATCTCTTCCTTTGACTGCTTCTAATTTGTATCGTTTTGCTATAGTAGAATTGTAATTGAACGTATAGTGTTTCCCTGATGGGTCAGTTCCAGCTCTGTTTCAAATCAGCATAGATGAAGCAGTTTGTATACAACAGAAATTTCTTGCTCACAGTTCTGGGGGTTAGAAGTCTAAGATTAGGGTGACAGTAAGGGGGTCCGGTGAGAGCTCTCTTCAGGGTTGCGGATTGCCGGCTTCTCGTGGTGTGCTCACATGGTAGAAAAAGGGCTGGAGAGCTCTGTGGAGTCTAAGGCACTGGCCCCACTCCTGAGGGCTGCACCCTCTTCACCTAGTTAGTCCCCAAAGGCCCCGCCTCCTAATACCATCACATTGGGGGTTGGGATTTCAACTGACAAATTTGGGGAAGGACACAAACATTCAGTCCATAACCGTTGAGTCATTTTAATGAATTACCAAACCTGAAGGTGATTGTGGAGATGCCTACAGTGTAGCCAGATACAAATGAGGGTGGCTCTGAGGACCCTTGACCTTTTGACTGCTGCCTGAAGTGACACCAGTCACGTGAGAACTGTTCCCTCTGACTGCACAGTTTGTTAAACTTTTTGAAGGGGGTCATCCCAAGCACTAGAGAGAAGGAGCAGGAACAGTGACATATAGATGGACAAAAGCAAAGAACGGAAGAATGACATAGTCGGCTTACACCCCAGGAACTGAACTCGGTCTCACAGGGGATTTGGATGAACTATGTAGAATGTCCCACAGAATTATCCCTCTGAAGGGCAAGAGGTTAAGACATTTATTCAGTTGCGGGTCCCTATCACCAGAGGGTTGCCCAAGACCTTCCACAGCTTGGAAGATATTCCTGAGGCAGAGAAGCAGAGAGAGAGAGACTGTCAGAAACCTTCCAGTCGCTGCACAGACAATGCTGCTGGCCCAGAGGCACAGAAACCAAGTAGCCACTGAGACACAGACAGGTGGCGCCACTCCACATAACACAGTTCTAGCTGGTGAGACGTACACAGAAATCCACTGGGCTTAGGGAAAGCTTTTGTTTTCCTGATCAAGAGTACATGTGTGGTTGTCACCCTACCCTCCAGGGTCCTTTGTCCTGCTTTGACAGAGAACAGAGAGACATGTTAGGCTGTGAGGCAACCTGCGTGTGGGAAACACCAAGCAAATCACAGAAGTACAAGTCTTGACTTCCCAATTATTGTTATGAAGAGAAAGATACATGCCTGTTTTTAAGCTAGAGGAAGTTGGGTTTTCTTCTGCTAGCAGTGGAACACTGGTCCTATAATAAATAATACTGAATGATGTCAATTAACCTTTAACCATAACTCTCCTTTATAGGTTTGTTTGTTAATTAAAGGGCTACACTCACTGAATCTCCTTTCAGACTGATTACATTAAAGGTTTAACCGTGGCAGCTTTATAGCCAAACACAACTCAAAGTCTCTTGTTCCATAGATGGTTTTCTGAAATATTCTAATGATTTAAAGTGCAATGGGAAGAAAGGGTGGTCTTTCTCCAGAGCTGATGTTTAAAATATATACATATTTAGAAAACAGAAAGAACCAAGAGTAAATTTTTTCTTTAAATAAACATTGGTTAATATGATAAAAAATATAAAATGTGTTCAAATAGTAGTAACTCTATTTATCACACTAGGGACCATATGCCCTTAAGTTTACAATTGCTTTGAATTCTTTTTACTTCAGAGAGCCATGTATTTTGCTGATTATATTAACCTAAAAAGAGTTTTAGACCTATGAAAAGATGCTCAACCTGATTCAAAACAAGAAAATGTTTTAAAGGAGTTGTTCTTTAAGAAGGCCACACACACAGCATCCCTAATGACAGTAACATAAATTAAATGTATCCTCTCTAGAAAGCTTAAATGTTCTCCAGCAGAAAATAACGCCCAAACGTTGTTTATTCCAATTCTGTCTCAGCCCTTGGAACATAAGACTCTCAGGGGAGCGAGTATTGATCCCTTAGGCCCCAGCTGTAAACTCCCAGTTAGAAGGAACTACACAGAGAGACCTTGGTGGGCAGTCAGCCTGCGGCAGCTGCAGAAAGAGAACCTGGAGGCAAGTAAGTAAAACATCACTGCCATTTTCAACAGCCATGTATCATCCCAGGGTGTCCTGAAAATGGGGGAGCAATAGGGTCAAAGCCAAAGTTCTAGCAAGTTTCACCCCAAGACCAGGAATAATCACTTGATCTCTGGTGACATAATGGAAATGGAGTGAACTGCACTGAGTGTTGGCTGGGAAGGATACATGAATGAACAAATGATAGAAAGATTGAATAAATGAATGAATGAATATTAGATGTTCTTAGTGTATTATTTCTGTGTGCTAGTATCCAAATAATACATATTTTGCAAATAAAACATATTATTATTATATCTTATTTGATTGTTCATTCAATGCCTGGCCAGGTGCTCTGAAGTTTGCATAAATCACCTCACTTTTCATATCATTACAAAGCGCACTTTACTTCTTCCTCTTCCTTTTTAAAAACAATTAAGCTATTTATTAACACAAAAAAAAGTGAAGTTATAAGTTTAAAGACTTTCTCTCCCCATTCCCATTCCCCAGAATAACCATAAAAAGATTGGTGTGAATCGTCTCTGAGCTTTTTCATAGATAAATTTTAAAAAATAAGAAAAAGAGGGTATGGAAGTGAAAGAACATTTTCTTTTCTTTTCTTTTCTTTTTTTTTGAGGGCAGTGTCACTGGTTTTCATATGTGGGACCCGACCCGGGGCCGCTGGCTTCCCAAGCCAGCGCTTAACCACCGCGCCACCCGGCCTACCCAGAACATTTTCTTTTTAAAGGGGGCCACCCTTTACATATCATTCTGCAACTGGTTTTGCTCATTTGATAATATGACATGAGCACCTTCCCAAAGAGTATATATTTATCTCATTCTTTTGGGGCTATGTATTGATCCATAATAAGAATCTACACTGATTGATTTAACCCTATTTACAAGCTTTTGCTATTGCAAACAGTGTTACAATGCCCATCATTACCCTCTAAGCAATTCTGTGATCCCACTTTATAGAGGATGGGACTAAGGCCAAAAGAAGGTACATCCTTTGTCTCTATGAAGTGGTGGAACCAGAATTCAAACCCAGGTCAGCCAGTTTCCTTTCTACTGCTGCATGGGGCTTAATATAAATGAAGCTTCAGAAACACCAGGGTTCCATATAGGTTAAGCATGTTCAAATTACTTGGCTACTTGGCAAGCACGTGTGTGTGTGTTTGTGTGTGTGTGTGTGTGTGTGTGTGTGTGCGCGCGCGCGCAAGTGTGCATATGTGTCTGTGTGGTGTCCCTTGTGCTGTATTGGTTTTCCATTGCTTTTGTAAAAGGTCCCCCAATATGTCCTGCATTTTATTTTAATTCAAGATGATTAAACTGATAAGGCAAATGTCATGACCCTATCAAGATTCCAGTTTAAGGGGACCTATGACCAAGTCTACTTTCCTCTGACAAGTGGCTTGACCCACTAGATGGAAGCCTCCTTGGAAGGGCTGGATTTAATCCATTTTAATTTGCAAATTTATCTAAGGAGGCAACTTGCACAAACTGGTTGTCCCTTAGCCCTCACTAAATGTCGAGATTATTGTTTCTTGTTCCATCACTATAGAGTAATCACAAGATATTTCGTTTGTTTCTCAAGATATTTGAAAGAACCAGACTGTCAAACACAGGTTTAATTTGCTATTTTCCCACCATTAAAGGCACATTCTTGTCTAAAATTGACTACCTTGTGCATGGAGCTACAGCCCAGTAAAAAAGCTCTCTAACTGATGAACTGGGGACAGGTTTTTCCTTAGTGAGGAATTTGTGTTATTGCACAATAGTTAAGGTGTATAAAGATACATTTAAAGTAATGTAACAACCATTTGCATAGCCATCATCTAACATCTGCAATTTGCTTCTTGTTACTCAGCATTCCATTCAAGAGATTTATCCACATAGATGTTGCAACATCAGTTTCCTCAATTTCCAGTGGTATGTTTCTATTTCTTCTATGATGAACAATGCTGCCACAAATAATCTTGTGTGTGTATATTTATATGTATACATATTGATACACATACATCCGTGTGTGTGTGTGTGTGTGTGTGTGTGTGTGTGTGTGTGTGTCCTTGTTTATATGGTTGCAATTTTTCCAGAACACATACCTACGATGGAAAAGCTGGACCATAAGGAACATATATTTAATTTTACTAATTATTCCAAATTTGTCTCCAACATGTCTGTGCTAATTTATCTTCCCACCAGAAACGTGTGACACCACAGTCTCACCAAAACTTTGTATTTTAGACTGAGTGTAAAATTATATTTCAATACAGTATTAATATACAATTACCTGATTACTAGTGAGTTGTATATATTTTCATATTTCCATTTCGACATTCCCTTCTATAATTATCCTGATCAGGGCTTTTGTGAATTTTTCCCTTGAAAAATTTATAGAAATTATGTATTTATACTGGACATTTTATAAGTGTTGCAAACAAATTTACCTGACCAAATTTCTGGTCAATATCCAATCTTTTGTTTTCTATAATGGTGGTATTTTTAATTTAGATATAGTTGAATTTTCAGTGTTTTATGTTTTGTGCATTCGTATCTTGTTGAAATTTTTTCTGCATATGTAAATCATAGATAGCCTGCTGTTTTACTCTCCGAGCTTTACAATTTCAATCTTTAATCCATTTGGAACTGACTTTTATAAAATGTAAAGTAGGAATACAATATTATTTTTTCATCTGTTTAAGCATTATGTAGCACCACAGTTTAATGGCCCATATTTTACTGATATACATGTATTATTTTCTAATATTAAGCATCTATAGACCTGTGGGCCTTTTTATAATTTCTTCTTCTCAGTTCTGCTAATCTATTGTCTGCCCTCACACTAATATCATACTGCCTTTAGTATTTTCTCTTTATAACAAATTCTGATCCCTGGTAGAACAGGTTCTCACCTTGGTTTCCTTTAAAACGCTTTTAGCTATTTTTAGCTCTTTTCTCTTCCATATACATTTTTGTGATTGCACACATAAAATTCTCTCAAACATTTTATTGGAATGACATTGGATTTATAAAAATATGGGGGAAAATATAATGTGTATATAACTTCGCCTTGATTGCAGATTAGAAATTACATTTTCCCTTGCTTCTGAGGTTTCTTTCTTGCAAAGGGACCTCAATTTGTGTAATTGTGGGCTCCCTCTCCTGATTCTTTTCACTCAGTTGCTAGAGTGGCGTAACACGGCTGTTTGGTAAATCTAAGCACAACCTGACATGCTCTGCTCTGCCTTCATCCTCGTGGAAGCAGCCAGCCTGCTAAAGCCCACGTTCTCAGGCATTCCAGAGGCACTTCCCTCAAAATAGGAAAGAGGCCTCCCTCAGTCACTGCCACCAAAACTCGGGGGGAGAAGTCTGTCTAGCTGTGGAGTTCATTGGCAGCACATAGCTTGACAAATAGAGACTTCCCCCGTGTCTAACCATGATATCATGGTCTCAATATAGACACTATCTTTTATTTATCAACTTGTTCAAATCCTGGGAAAGGAAGAGAAAGGCTATTCACTGGAAATTCCTTTGAGACCCCAAAAACATGGATGTTTTTGATCGTGGGTGTATGTTTTTTTAAGCTGTTTGCATCTATATTCACAAGTAAGATTGGTTCCAATTTTCTTTTCTCAAATTTTACTTTGTTACATTAGACTCATTAAATGAGTTGGGAAATGAGCTCTTTTGCCAGTTACGGGAAAATATTCCATAATATTAGAATTAGTTGTTCCATAAACGTTTGGTATAACTTTCCTATAACATAATTTGGGCCAAGTATTTGTGTAAATTTTAAAATAACAAGTCAAATCACTTGGTGGTTTCAAAACATTTAAATATTTTGCACGCGCGCGCGCGCACACACACACACTGACTATGCTTTCTATGCTGTTAGTCTGCTTTCTTTTGAAAAAATAAATATTGAGAAACACAAGTAGCATTTCCAAGTTATATGTATAATATAAAGTGTCACAGCATGACAAATACCTTGTGCTAGCAGTCCAATATAAAAAGGAAAATTTTGCTGGCCAAAAACGAAAATTAGGAAAACACCCATGTTCACAAGGAATTAAGAACATGGAACACCACCACCCCTCAACCCCCGCTCCGCCATCCATGTACAATTAGTAGGAGATTACACTGGTGCATACTTTGCTAAGAGCCCCCACATGCGCATGAATCCTTGGTTGTACAGAAGAGTTACTAGGAAGGGGTAAAGGATAAAACGAGAATACAGAGATAAGTTGGAATAAGATCATATAGAACTCTATATAAATATGTCAAAACTTCAGATACAATGATTCATATTTAGACACATTGGGGTGTCCAATTAAAACACTGAGAGCATAAAAGAAAGCATAATTAAATAAAAGTACATTTTTATATGTTCCCTAATTGATGTATTTATGAAATGCCAGCCATTTGGTACCCTGAGAACACAGCTACTGGTCCATTATGTAGGTGAAATTATCTAAGTCAGATGTCAAGATTCAGCTTTTAAAATATGTCAGTTATGTCACTGAAAATATTCCCTGACTCCACATGAAACCAAATGTTATACCGTTTCCAGTTCCAGAGCTAGTTATCACAATGATCTTAGCTTTCTCTGCTCTTCTTTCTTTGTACCTTTTCAGCTGATACTTAGTCTTACCTAGCCATGGAGCAAAACAATGACACTCAAGTGACTGAATTCATTCTTCTGGGATTTGCTGGTCAACACAAGTCTTGGCATATCCTCTTCATAGTATTTCTAGTGATCTATTTGGCCACCTTAGTGGGTAATATTGGGACGATGCTACTTGTCAAGATTGATTCCTGCCTTCACACCCCTATGTACTTTTTCCTCCAACATTTGGCATTTGTTGATCTCTGCTACACCTCTGCTATCACCCCCAAGATGTTGCAAAACTTTGTAGGGACAGAAAAATCCATCTCATTCATAGGATGTATGGTGCAATTACTAGTTTACGGTACTTTTGCAACAAGCGATTGCTATATCCTTTCAGCTATGGCAATAGACCGATACGTGGCTATCTGTCACCCACTCCACTATCCAACACTCATGTCCCAGAGAGTCTGCATTCTACTTTTAGTTGGTTCATACATGATAGGTTTCCTAAATGCCTCTGTAAATGTCAGTTTTCTTTTCTCACTGAACTTTTGCAAATCCAATAAAATTAACCACTTTTTCTGTGATGAACCCCCAATTCTTGCTCTCTCATGCTCCAACACTGATTTCAACATCGTGCTCATAATGGTCTTTGTGGGGATTAACTTGACATGCACTGTGTTGGTTGTCATCTTTTCCTACATATATATCCTGGCTGCCATCCTGAGGATATCTTCTGCAGCGGGAAAGAGAAAAGCCTTCTCCACATGTGCCTCCCACCTGACAGCAGTCATCATTTTCTATGGGACTCTGTCTTACATGTATCTACACCCTGGGACCAATAAGTCTCAGGAGCAAGAAAAAATGGCTTCTGTGTTTTATGGCATTCTAATCCCCATGTTAAACCCCCTCATCTATAGCCTGAGAAACCAAGATATGATAGAAGCCCTAAAAAGGATTGGAAAGAAGTGCTTCTAGTTTGATCCTCAATTGTTTGTGCTTAGAAACAACCAGACCAACAGTGCTAGTTTTTAAGAAATCAAAACCAAAAAGCAAAGAAAATAGGAAAAGTTGCTCATTTTTACTAAGACCAAGCTGTAAATTAAAGTAATAATGAGGTAACTACTTTATAGTGATATGACTGGCAAGAATTGGAAAAGAATGGTAACACCTATTAATTGCTGTGATGTAAGGAAAATGATGCTTTCGCATATTGTTAATGGAAAACTAAAGTGTTGCTTCACTTTAGGAGGAATCTGGCAATATCTTTTTAAAACAAAAATAATCCTCAATCCAGAATTCCAGGCTTTCCAGTTGATCTATGGAAATAAAAACTCCAGTCCACAAGGACATATATTTAAGAATGTTTATTGTAGCTTTGCTTAGGAAGACATGACCAAAAAAGTGAATATTCCTCAATAGGCAAATAAATCTGTATTGTTGTAATTCTGAAATCTTTATCTATTGCTGCATAACAAATGTCCTGTTCACACATTTAGGGGTTTTAAAAAAGACATGATTATTATCTTATAGTTTTATGGGTCAGGAATCTGGACACTGCTCAACTGCATCCTCTGAGATGCTACAACAAGGTGTCACCTGGGACTAGGAGCTCATCAGGAGGCCCACGTGGGGATGGACCTGCTTCCAAGCTCCCTCGTGTTATTGGCAGATTTCATCTCCTTGCCTTTGTATGACTGAGATTCCTGCCTTCTTGCTGGACTGTCCACCAGGGGCTGCTCCCAGCTCTTCAAGACTATCCACAGTTCCTTGTCATGGGGCCCTCTCCATAAGCCCTCTCATAACACGATTACTTCTTTGAAGGCAGAAAGCCGCAGACAGCTCATAAGAACATACACCACGTGAACAGCACCCTTCAGATGCTCAAATCTTACTATGACTTCAAGAGTCAGTGTTTCCCTAAAGTTTTCCCAGCTCAACATTTGTTTCTTGCCAACTTTCTACCCCTGGAAACAATTTCTTCTTCCACTGAAGACCCACAGCACTTGATTTGTACCAATAATATTATTTATTATGTATTACTTCCTATCTAAATTATTTATTTCCATAAAAGACCCTCACTATATCTAATCTATAAGGCAGTTAAGATACATGTTTTTTTGATGAGCTTTTAACATCTGGTGTGGAGCCTTAGACACAGTAGGTATCTATAAATATTGAATGAATGAATAATGACAAAAACCAATGTGATGGACAGCTTCCCAACTGTAAGTTATATTTGTAGCCTACATATTTGTCTCTAAATACCAACCTGTGGACAGCAGCATTAGAATGACCGGAAAATGCTTTTTAAGTGCAAGTAACTACAGCCCAGCCCTGGAGAGATTGATTCAGTAATATTAGAACCTAACATTTGTAAGTATCTATATATGTAGAAGGTTGCTTTAATGGCATGCACCACTGGGAAGTAGTATTTAATAAGAGCATAGGATTTAAAATCTTTTTGAATGTTGTTTATGTCCTAACCCTGCCACTCACCGGAAGTATCCCTTTGTAAGTTAACTAAGCTTTCAAATCTTGTCTCTCATAATAATGCATATCTCATGAGATTTTTTAATTCCTTTGTTAGTAATAGATAAGATAATGAATAGAAATCATAGTGCCTGATTCTGAGGAATAAAAACAAAGTCGGGGGGATCACGCTACCAGACATCAAAACCTACTACAAGGCCACAGTAATCAAGACAGTTTGGTATTGGCATAAAAACAGGCACATCGATCAGTGGAACAGAACAGAGAGCCCAGAAATAAATCCAAGCATTTACGGACAGTTAATCTATGACAAGGGAAGCAAGAATTTACACTGGAGTAAAGATAGTCTATTCAATAAATGGTGCTGGGAAAATTGGACTGACACATGCAAAAAAATGAAACTGGATCATCTCCTTACGCCTTATACAAGAACAAATTCAAAATGGATTAAAGACTTAAATGTAAGACCTGAAACCATAAAAATCCTAAAAGAAAATATAGGGAGTACATTTGCAGACATTACCTTGAGCAATATTTTTACTGATACATCCCTACGGGAAAGGTAAGTAAAAGAAAAAATGAACATATGGGATTATATCAGACTTAAAAGTTTTTTCACAACAAAGGAAACCATTAATAAAACAAAAAGGAAGCCTACTGAATGGGAGAATATATTTGCCAACGATATATCTGATAAGGGGTTAATATCCAAAATTTATAAAACACTCATGAAACTCAACACCAAAAAAACAAACAACCCAATTAAAAAATGGGCAGAAGATATGAAGAGACATTTCTCTAAAGAGGACATACAGATGGCCAACAGGCATATGAAAAAAGTTCAACCTCACTGGTCATTAGGGAAATGCAAATAAAAACCACCATGAGATACCACCTCACTCCAGTCAGAATGGCTATCATCAACAAATCAACAAACAACAAGTGCTGGCGGGGCTGTGGGGAGAAGGGGACCCTGCTGCACTGTTGGTGGGACTGCAGATTGGTGCAGCCACTATGGAAGTCAGTATGGAGATATCTCAAAGAACTGGAAATAGAGCTACCGTTTGACCCAGCAATTCCACTCCTAGGTATTTATCCTGAAAAAACCAAGACACTTATTCAAAAAAAGTTATGCACCCCGATGTTCATAGCAGCACAACTTACAATAGCTAAGACTTGGAAACAACCAAAATGCCCGTCAGTAGATGACTGGATTAAGAAACTGTGGTATATTTATACAATGGAGTATTACTCCGCTATAAAGAAGAATGAAATCGTGCCATTTGCAATGATATGGATGGACCTAGAGACTATAATGTTGAGTGAAATAAGTCAGTCAGAGAAGGACAAATACCATATGATCTCACTTATATGTGGAATATGAAAAACTGTATGAATGAGCAAAGTAAACAGAAACTGTCTCATAGATATAGAGGAAAAATCAGGGTTGCTAATTTGGAGAGGAATGGGGATGAGGGAGAAGGGGAAGGCATTAGACAGCAAAAATAGGCAACTACAATATTGCTACTAGGATAGGAAAAACAGTTTGGGGAATATAATTAATAATGTTGTAAATATTCTGTGGAATGTCAGATGATCATAGGTCTTGTTAGGGAGACCGTTTCATGGATGGAGTAGAGGTTTGATCACTGCACTGTATTACTAAAGTGGAGGTGGTATTCCTACTGTAATTGAATATATATAGATAGTCACGGGATGTGGATTATACTGTGGAAGAGAGTCAGAGGAAGAGTAATAGATATATATGATATGGAGGGGTGTGGGGGGGTGTATTGGGGGTGGGAGGTTGTCACTTTGAGGGGTAAAATGTATAACTATTGCACTGTGTTGTACACCTGAAACTAATTAAAAATAAAATTTAAAAAAAATAAAAATAAAAAAAAAAAAAAAAAAAAAGAAATCATAGTGCCTGGCACTAATAAACCCTCA
Organism: Aselliscus stoliczkanus; assembly: GCA_033961575.1. Taxonomy (NCBI): domain Eukaryota; kingdom Metazoa; phylum Chordata; class Mammalia; order Chiroptera; family Hipposideridae; genus Aselliscus; species Aselliscus stoliczkanus. The sequence continues at coordinate 125,298,586 of CM066736.1, forward strand.
ATAAGTGTTAATAGTAATGAGTATTCATAAGGATTATTTCAACATAGGTGTGACAAATAGTATAAGAATCTCCTCAACACACACACACGCCGAGAGAGAGAGAGAGAGAGAGAGAGAGAGAGAGAGAGAGAGAGAGAGAGAGAGAGAGTCAGTAAGAAGTCTCCCAAGGTTGTCACCATGAAAACTTTACCCGCTGGGGTGCTCCTCTCTCCTTCCACAGAAAACTAACTGATAGAGATTATTTTCTTTGATCTTGCCTCAGCCTCTAGGGCCACGGATGCCCAAGCTCTCATCCCATAGGCCTCAGCTATAAAACTTCTCTGTGGAGAAATCGCTGGGTGGGCAGTCAGCCTGCACTAGCCTAGGAAGAAAACCTAAAGACAAATCTGCTATATATAAAGTAAATTGCTTTGTTCCTAGTCAGCTGAGCATTATTCCGGCATATGAGGACCACAGTAAACTGTACAGGGTTAGAGCCAATATGTCATCATAATTCAATCCAAGGTTCAGTAGAGTCATTTATTTTCAGCAAAAAAAATATAAATGGAGAGAGGAAATTATTGATGGTACAAGAAGTTATGAAACAGCCCTGGAGATGACAACTGACATACTAGCCATAATGTTCCCAGCTGAACATAAACAACGTTTACAGAATATCTGTATTAATTAGTCAAGACCACTCCATAGCTGAGATGGAACCAGATAGGGAAAAGGCCACTTTGAGTATGTCTGAAATGAGACAAGGACTCAACGACCAGAAAAATAGCTCAACAGTCCCCTCTTCCCATTAAAATTAGTAACCACTCCTTCTTTACCCACTTTGTTTTTCTCTGAGGTATACATTACCAAAACACCCAATCATTGAAGTCCTGATAACAGTCAAAACAGAGCTCACCTCCACTTCCTAAATCCTTCTTAGATTTACCCAGCACAAGCCTAAATCCTAGAAGAGGCCTTTCCAAGTCCCTTTCATCCCTCACCCGGTCCCTTTGGGGTATGCTGTCCCTTGCTGCAGCCCACGAAATAAGCCTAACTTTGTCTGATTACATGTGTGCTTTTGGTGATTTTGGCTACTAGACAGTCACAGTGTGAACTGTGCCAAGTGCACCTATTATCTCTTAGGAACCTTGCTTGCTTTTGTTATTCACTTTTTTTATTGCAAAAGAAATGAACATGCATCCATTATTTCTTAAATACAGCTGTTTTTAAAGTTAAAAAAGGAGTTTCTATGTCATATATTCTTCCTGATGGTGTTTTCTTCACACCACACACACACACACACACACACACACACACACACAGAGTTTTTTAAATTAGAAATCAGTTCACACCCCACACGTTTTCTGCAAAATGCTTTACGCACTTAACAGTATGTTATTAACATTTTCCCTAAGAATACATATAGATCTACTTCATTATTTTTAGATGTTTCATGGAAGTATACAAACTATTAATTACCTCCCAATCTATTGTCAATACTTTGCTATGAGAACAATATTGCATAGAATCTTCTGTGTTTAAAATAATTTTTTCATTAAAAACATTTTTTCAGTTACAGTTTGACATTCAATATTCCATCTCATTTTATCAAAGATTAAACTGAGGTTGAGGGAAGTTACATTTCTTGCCCAAGATCACATCCTATTAAATGGTAGTTCCAAGATTCTAATCTAGATCTTTCTAACTTCAATGCCTATCTATTTTTCATTGCTGATATTATAAAATAAAGCTTTAAAGTAGCTTGGATACAATACAATTTGGACACTTCAAAACACTTGCATTCCAATTAAAAAATCCCTTCCGGAACTTCCCCTTCTGGTTAAGATGGATTTACCCTCCGGCCTGAAACAAGAAAAACTGGACAAAATACAGTAAAACCTTGGATTGCAAGTAATTTGGTTTGCAAATGTTCCTCAAGATGAGCAAACATTTCTAATACATTTTAACTTGGTAAACGAGCAATGTCTTGCAACGCGAGTCATTTGTTTCCAGAACGAATTATGCTCGCAAACCAAGGTATTACTGTATATGAAATACTAGTTTACAAGATACTGTACATCAGGCAATGAAGAACAGTGATTTCTGAGAGGCAAGAAACAAATGAGCTCTAAAATTTTCCCAGCTTTGCAACATAAGAAAGTTGAGAGAGAGAGAGAGAGAGACCCCTCAGGAATTCCTGAAGGAAATGGAGCTGAAAACCTGGAGAGATGACGGCAACTCGAGTGTTGAGGACAGAATCCTGAGGAAAGGGAGTTGTGCAGAGAGAGAACCCCAACATCTGCAGAGGAGTCCCCTCAAGTATTTAGCTGAGCACCCATCTGTACACACAGGTGAGGAAAATAGGGAAGGAAATGCTGAAAAGGCTGGGAATAGTGCCTGTTCACACCAGCCAGGCTGGAAAACTTGAAGATTCATGTTGCAGGGAGCATTTGAAATCTTGCTTCCCAAAAATGTTGTCAGTTTGGCTCAAATAAACTCATCAAAATTCAAGAAAATGATGATGCTTTTGATCGAGTACACAGAAAAGACTTGCCTCAGTAGTGGGAGATATTAGCGCTAGACAGAACTCTGATCCAGTTACACCTAACAAATCTGCAAAGCAAGACAGGAAAAGATCAAACAGTTTCCAAGCAACTTAACTGTGCTGCAGAGCAAAGCTCAAGGATATTTATAAGGTACAAAAATATCTGGCACCAAGCATGGAAATAGCCACAATATCTGGCATTCAATCCAAAACTACCACGGGTGCAAAAAGCAGTAAAACATGACCACAATGAGAAGGAAATTTGATGGTGAAAGCCGACCAAGAACTGACAAACATGCCAAAATTAGGAATTGAAAGCCATTATCATTATGTTCCATATGTTCAAAAAAGTAGAGATATGAAAGATATGATGAAAATTATAGTATCTAAGGGTAAAAAAAAAAAAGAAGAAGAAGAAAAATTGCCGCGGATAGGATTAACTACAGAATAAACATTCCACAAGAAGTAATTAGTGATCTTGGAGATATAGCAATAGCAACTGCCTGAGAGGCATGCAAGTTCCATGCCCTTTCCCCATACCTTGCCCTATACATCTCTTTCAACTCACTGTTCCTGCGTTTCACATTTATATAATAAAGTGATAATCTAGTAAATAAGTAAATAAATAAATAAAATGAGAGAAAGATGAATCAAAAATCTAAATGAACAACAGTGAGCTATGGAACAACTTCAAGAAGTAAAACACGAGAAACAGGGTTGATATAAAATTTTCTTTGAAAAACAATGCTGAAAATTGTGAAAATTTGATGAAACTATAAACCCACAGATTCAAGAATCACAAGAAACCCAAGCAAAAGACAAATGCAAAAATGACACCAAGTCACGCCAATAAATTTAATAAATAAAAAAGTAAAAAAAAAGACACATCATACTCTAACTGCTCAAAACCAGAAATAAAGGGAAAATCTTAAATGTATTCAGAGAAAAAAATAAAAAACACTATGAACAGCAGGACAAAAGTAAGGATAAAAACAGAATTCTTGTCAGAAACAATGGAAGCAAAAAGACAATGGACCACCATCTTAAAATGCTTAAGGAAATCATGCTTTTATAATAGATCAAATAATTTCATATCCATCCTTTCCTTAACAAACACACACACACACACACACACACACACACACACACAACTTCTTTTGACTTTGCAATCAACTTAAAAAGTACCCCTATGATGTTAAGTCACTTTTCACCTTTTATTTAAGTTGTTGTCCTGATGACTTAATTTTAGAATTGTGAAAGATAAATTAAGGTGCTTTATAATGTTGTCATTATCCCATCATGCCTGAAGCCATCTTTGTGTTCCATTTTGCTCTGCTCTCCACTAGATTCAAAACTGTTTGAAGGAAGAGACCAAATTTTATTCACTTATCTTACCAACTCTCCTCAAGGAAGCATGTTGCATAAAATTTGACTTGAAATTATCACTTATTTTGTTCCTAAAAGGTTACTTGGCTGTGGATGTCTACGAATCAAGGAATATGAAAGAATCGGGAATGCCAGTAATAGCAGATGACTTAGTTTGTGTCCTGCGCCATATACCAAGGTTGTATTCTGACTTTAACCTTAAAGACAGAAAATCAGTTCTAAGATTATTTTTTTTATTTTGTCTTTAAAATTTTATTTTTCTGCTGGTAGAGATGCATTATATTTGCATTTTTGAGCCTGACTAATTTTAATTCCATTTTTATTATACAAACCCAAGAGGAACATTTACTTTGTTTTCACTGATTAGTTATACAACTATTCTTTTCAGATACTACATGGACCATGAACCATAATATTATATTCCTTGCTAATGCTTTTTGGCAAAAGTATTTACACGAAAACACAATACATAAATGTAATGACTTTCTCAAATGAGTAATTGTTGCCATGAAGCAATCACCTTTATTTTAATACAAATAAAATTCATTAAATTTTTCTCAATTAGCAAAGCGACTTTTCCAAATGAACGAGTGAAGGAAAAACATTGCCTGTTTTATCCTAACTCAGCTGATTTGCCTTTTATTACCAGATGCCTATTTAAGGAGGAGACCAAAAAAGAAGTGTTTAATTTTAATAAACTTGATACAATGCTGACTCCTAGGGGATTAGGTTTGGTTCTGATACACTTAGTTTCTTCTCAGTTAGTTTCAAAGTAAAAGTAAGATCCAAAAGCAAAATCCTCAAAAGCAAAGATACTACCTTCAAGACTTTTTCATGTTGAAAGGAGGAACTTTCAACAAATGAACAAATCTTTTGAATTGCAAAACTTACTTTAAACAAAAAAATATTTTATTTTTTCTTTTCACTAAAATGTTTAAATCCCATCATAAATCTAATAATAGGATTATGTCATTTGATACAGACAATTGAGTTGAGCCTTGTATCTTTAAGTACAAATGTAGGTTTGGGGGAAAATACAATTAATTTTGAATTCACATTTATGTAGTATAGGTTTCAGACTAATTTAACTGAATTGCCCCTTTCTGAAATAACTTTTCAGTTCTAGTGTTGGTTGTTCATTTTATGTGTAGAGTAAAAAACATCTTTTCCTCCGCTTAAGATAGGTTTAAAAATGACACTAGCTATGCACACACTGATGGAGGGAAGATGTAAATCTTTCATCAGGAAGAATTCCAATTAATTTATGTAGATATTCACCACACCCCATCAAAAGAGGGGAACCTGGTGTTCCACTCCTTGAGTGTGGGCTGTGCTGAGTGACTTACTTCTGAAAAGCAGAGTGTGGGAAGGAGAAGTAAGTGACTTGACAGTGGAGAAATGTGGTAAACATTACCAGGTGATCAGGGAGAACATCATCAATGGTAAGTTATATTGATAGCTTCTATCCGATACTATGTGTAGAGAATGGTACTCCAACACACCATGGTCTTCTTCCCATCCACCCATGACCCCAGTCTCACCATAATGATAACACCAGATAAGCCCAAATTGAGTGACATTCTACAAAATACCTAATCAGCACTTCCAAAAATGGCCAAAGTCATCAAAAACAAGGAGGATTTGAGAAACTGTCACAGGCCGGAAGAGGTTAAGGAGACATGATGACTAAATATGTGATATCCTAGAATATGATCCCGGAACACGGAAAAATTAGTGAAACAGAATAAACTGAGATTTACTTAATAGTAGAGTGCTGACATGGACACCCTCGTAGTGACAAATGAATCACCATAATATAAGATGTTAACAATAGGGGAAGCTGAGTGAGGTATATAAGGAAACACTGTATTCTTTTTGTAACTTTCCTATAAGTCAAAATTATTCTAAAATAAAAAGCTTATTAAAAACAAAGAAAAGGCATTTAAGATTTTATTTCTGTTATAGGTGTTGATAGGTTTGGAGGAAGTTTTGGGGGAAGTTGGAAGAAATAAGAAAAAGAAAATATGACTCCCAAACTAAATTTTCCTTTGAAAAACATAAATGATTTCTGAAAAATGCTCTCATCCCACACCCACACCTACAGTTTTTCACCTTTCTGGGTAGGAGTGGTCATTATATGAACTGAGTTTGAAGAAGTGTATGTTTTGTATTAATGTAATGGTTTACATGATGGATGTGTCTGGTCATGTGAAATATAGGCTAGAACCCTGATTCGGACATAACCTAGACTGGATCTGATCACCTTTGTCCTAAGGACTCCCTTTGCCTCTATTGGACTCCAAGTGTTTTCCTTTTTTCTTTTTTTTTATAACAGTGCAATAGTTACACTTTTTACCCCTCAAAGTGACAACCCCCCCTCCCCAATCCGCTGCCCCACTCCCCCCCATATCATACATATAATATATATATATATATATATATATATATATATATATATATACACACACACACACACACATTCAATCACAGTTAACACAATAATTTACAACATCAGCTTCAGGTGTATAGCAGTGATCAAGCCTCTACCCCATCCCTAAAGCAGTCTCCCCAACAAGACCACGACCATTAGACACTCCACAAAGCATTCACAACATTATCAATTACATTCCCAGAACTGCCCCCATATCCCTTCGGCAACATTGTAGTCACCCACCTACGCTGTCCAAAACCTTCCCCCTCTCCCTCATCACCACTCCCTCCCAGCCAGTAACCATCAGTTTTTCCTTTATATCTGCTTGATATGATTTCAATCTTCTTAAATTTACTGAGACTTGTTTTGTGTCCTAACATGTGGTCTATCTTGGAAAATGTCCCATGTGCACTTGAAAAGACTGTATATTCTGTTGTTTCAGGGTGAAATACTCTAAAAATATCAATGAAATCCAGCTGGTCTAAAGTGTCATTTAAGGCCACTGTTTCCATGTTGATTTTCTGTCTGGAGGATCTGTCCATTGATGACAACGGGATGTTGAAGTCCCCTACTACAATAGTGTTACTGTTGATTTCTGTCTTTATGTCTGTCAAAAATCTGTTTTATATAATTAGGAGCTCCTATGTTGGGTGCATAGATGTTTATTAGGGTTATGTTCTCTTGTTGAATCGATCCCTTTATTATTATGTAGTGCCTTTCTTTGTCTTTTATTGTAGCAGTTCTAAGATTATTGATGTGAATGAAGATAAGACCTCGAATGAACATATTGTTTCCTTATCTACAAGCAACAATCTTAAACTGTCCACAAACACCCTAAAGCTATTGGTCAGAGCCGCACAGGTAAAAAACTAAGAAGCTTCTAGCCTCTTACCTGTCTGGCTCTGACCAGTAGCTTTCAGAAGCTTAGCCTTCTGTAACAGCACATGAAGATTTAAATCACCATAAAATAAATATTTCCAAATAGCCCTAGCTTTGGACTTCACTAGCTCCTAAAACTATCACAACTACAGCTGATGTGATTGAACTACTTTCCCTTAGAATGTTCTTGTTATTACTTTTGATTTTTGTACCTGTCATGGGATTAACTTTATTTCTCTATGTAGACTCATTTTTCCTTCACAAAAAATAAGTAATATTTGTGCCCAAAACTGTAGGAATCTACAATGACAGTTTTGTTTTGTTTTTTCCTTTTTCTTGTAAGTGACACAGGGATCAAAATAATTTTAAAAACATATTGTAAAATGCATTCCTTCATTCATCTACTTCCTACCTTGTCCCTATGAAAACTTAAAGCAAATGGCACTATTTCATCTTTTCTTATGGTGGAATAGCATTCCATTGTGTGTATATGTATCATGTCTTCTTTATCCAATCATCTATCAAGGGACACTTTGGTAGTTTCCATGTCTTGGCCACCGTAAATATAGCTGCAATGAACATCGGAGCATATATATCTTTATGGATAAATATTTTCAGAATTTTTGGGTAGATACCTAGGAGAGGGATTGCTGGGTCATATGGTAATTCTATTCTTAATTTTTTGAGGAATACTATTCTGCCATAAGAAAAGATGAAATAGTTCCATTTGCAACAACATGGATGGATCTTGGAGATTATTATGCTAAGCGAAATAAGTCAGACAGAAAAAGTCAAGAACCATATGATTTCACTGATATGTAGTGTATAAAACTTAAAACAAAGTGCACATGGGACATTTTCCAAGATAGACCACATTAGGCCACAAAACAAGTCTCAGTAAATTTAAGAAGATTGAAGTCATATCAAGCAGATATAAAGGAAAAACTGATGGTTGCTGGCTGGGAGGGAGTGGGGAAGAGGGAGGGGGGAAGGTTTTGGACAGTGTAGGTGGGGCTACAATGTTGCTGCAGGGATATGGGGGCAGTTCTGGGAATGTAATTGATAATGTTGTGAAGAGACTATTATATTGTGTGAAATAAGTCAGTCCGAGAAGGACAGGTACCATGTGATCTCACTTGTGTGTGGAGTCTGAAGAGCTGAGTGAATGATCAAAGTAAACAGACTCATAGATGTAGAGGAAAAACTGAGGGTTGCTAGTTGGGAGGGGGCTGGGGATGAGGGAAAAGGGGAAGGGATTAGACAGCATAAATAGACAACTACATTATTGCCACAGGGATATGAAACACAGTTCGGGGAATATAATACTGCTGTAAAAATTTTGTGGCATGTCAGATGGTCACATGTCTTGTTAGGGAGACCACTTCATGGATGGAGTAGAGGCTTGATCACTGCACTGTACACCTGAAGCTGATGTTGTATAATATTGTATGCCAACTATAACTGAATATATAGATAGTCACAGGATGTGGAGTATACTGTAGAAGGGAGTCAAAGGAATTGTAATAGATATATATGATATGGGCAGGGAGGAGTGGAGTGGCAAACTGGGGGAAGAGGGTTGTCACTTTAGGGGTAAAAAGTGTAACTATTGCATTGTGTTGTACACCTGAAACTAATTTTTTTTTAATGTTTATTTCACAATAAAATATTTACAAAAAAAAAACTTAAAACAACAAAAGAACAAGACAAACAAATGAAGAAACAAAGACTCATAGACACAGACAATAACTTAGTAGTGACCAGAGGGTAAGGACAGAGTGGGGTGGTAGATGAGGGTAAAAGGGATCAAATATATGGTGATGGAAAGAGAACTGACTCTGGGTGGTGAACACACAATTTGATATATAGATGATGTATTACAGAATTATATACCTTGAAACCTATGTAACTTTACTAACAATTGTCACCCTAATATAATTTTTTTAAAAAGAAAATTTAAATCATATTATGAGCTCTCTAAATACAATTTTTTTAACATTTTTTCAAGAAATTTCAACCCATGAGAACACAAAGCAGTTGTTTTCAGATGCCAACCTGTAAAAGCGATTCTAATGTTGAAAGACTCATTTGATAAGGGAATATAAGCTTTCTATTTGAAGCAAATTTTTCTGCAAAACTTCATCATAGATTATCAGAAACTGAGGTAGCCTCAGTCCATACCAGCACCAAATCCAGTGACTTATAAAAGAATGAAAGAGATGTATCTCCTTGATCCTAATGAATTTTCACATTTTCTGGTAGACAGTGAGCATAAAGGGAAGCACGGAAATTGGTAGAAAAATGGAACCTTTATCCTAAGAGTTGTAAAAGGGAAGTTGGAGGGAATTAAACATTGGGAATAAGCCTCCTGCAAAATCATTTTATAGAAGAATTTTTTGATCATAACAGCATCATTCCATGGACAAATTTCATGAACGTTCTCCTTTCATATAAGATAGTTTATTATAAGCCTGGAGAGAGAATCAGAATTATTATTAGCTAAATATTAGTGTAGGCTTTCTATGTGCCAGCATATAGAAAATGCATTATCTCATTGAATTTTGAATCCCCATTTTCAGATTTTGAAAATCCTATAATCCCTTTTTCACATTATTCAACTCAGAGCAGTTAACCTGTTCAAGCCACATAACTAAGTGGTGGAACCAGGATTTTGATTTAATTCCAGAGTCTGCATTCTTGACCAAAACAATACACATATTTTTAACCTAAGGAAAAGTAACTTAACTGAAATATTTTTTCTAATTTGCATATCATTTTCCCCAAACACTTTCTATTGAGGTATAATTGACAAAGAAAAAAATAAGCATTCTTAGATATATTCCTTAGTCATATGTGCAAGAATCTGCATCCTATGAGGGGCTGGCTCAGAGTTCATGGTATTTTTAACAGAGCTATTGTAGATATGTGTCGTACCTTTTCATTATCCTTCTTCAAGTTCAATGCCCTCAATCACTTTTTCTGTGATGAACCCCCAATGCTTGACATTTCACGCTCTCACATTTATATCAGCATGACAATTATTGTCTTCATGGAGTATAAACTTGAGTACTACATTGGTTGTCATGTCTGGTCATCACATTCTTTTACACATATATCCTGGCCACTTTCCTGAGGATGTCTTCAGGAGAAGATAAGACTTTTCTTCTGTGGTTCTCACGTAACAGCTGACACCATTTCTGCTATAGGGCCCTTCTCTGTGTGTACTTTCAGCCTGATTCTAACAAGCCCAGAAGAGTCTGAAAGTGACCTCCATGTTTTACAGAATTGTGATTCCCAGGTTGAACCTTTTTTTTTTTAAAGATTTTATTGGGGAATTGGGGGAGGGGAACAGCGTTGGGGAATCGGGGAAGGGGAACAGACAAGTTGCTGTCTTTTTGTTCTTCAGTCTAGTTGTGGAGGATGTTGCTTCACTGGCCCATGTTGGAATCGTCATTGCACTCTTCCCGGATGAGGCAGATCGGTCGCCGGCCTCTGGATGTCGCTCACCGCAGCTATTGGCAGCTCACGCTTGGCTGCCAGCCGTTCACGCTGGCTGCGGGCCACTCACTGTAGCCTATGGCGGCCCACTGCAGCAGGGGCTGCAGCCTACACCGTCGCCAGGGCTCACACAGCCCAGCTCCAGGTGGAGCTGTTGTTAGCTGTAGAGGGCAGTGTCACTGGCCCTCATATGTGGGATCTGAACCGGGGCCACTGGCATCCCAAAACCAGCTCTTAACCAATGCGCCACTCGGATCTGCAGTTCAAGAAACAAGGAAGTGATAGCCGTACTAATCATTAAAGCAAGTAAGGGTTTATGAACTGGATCTTAGTTCCTAATATTAGGTACAAAGAAGCATGCAAGCAAAAGGTTTTTTTACAAGATGCTATTTGCCTGGAGCAGTTTTTCTAATAGCCTTGAAAACACTTTGTTTCCTAAATCCCCAAATTCAAGGATTTGATAACATAAAAGTTCTCAGAGTCTGACAGAGATGGATTTATCTGGAGGGGTAACGGAACTTTTCTGCCTGATGAACAAGCTTCTCTTACTAATGACTGCTCTTTATAAAAAGTATGAAAAGTCAACAATCAATACACTACAGCAACATCATTCAAAGAGGACTTGAAAACCAACTAGTGCAATATTAACCTGAGGGAAGCAACATCAACTTGCAAGAAAAGTTAGGATAAAAAGGGGAACTAACTTCTCATGTACTAGTAAAGCAGCATTTGAGGTAGATGCAGGCAGTGGGGGTGGCACAAAAAAGAAAAGAAAATATTAAGCAAATTCCCATCAAGGTCCATCCCTTAGCAGAACCTCCAGGGGCAGGCAGTAACAGGAAACTCCCCAGATCCTGTAAGTATAAATCACTCATATATCCCATCACCCAACAGTGCCCAGGTGCCCTCTGCCAAGATCTGAAGCCATTAGGGACCAGGAGACAGAGAAGGCTGCAGGCTGGATGAGAAGCTGGCAGCCATGGCCAGCAGCAGCAAGCTGCCATACTGAAGACTTCCAGCTGGTTCTGCCCCCTAACATCAAGCCTACCTAATAGCATCCTGGCCAGTCATGGGCTGGCAAAACAGGGCAAGCTTCTCCTGCTTCAACACTGCAACCTCTGACAGCTCTGTCAATGCAGAGCAGTGTCCATAAAATTTACCTCAGCCCCACATTTCCCAAAATGGAGTCCAAAGAACTTACCCTCAAGGATGGTCAACATGAAAAGGATTCCAAGACCAAGTAGTGGTGAAAATCCTAAATGAATCAAAACCAGAGTTCTTTACCAATGAGCTTTCCAGAAGTATATTACCTAACACTGTGCATTGTGACACTCTAAAAGAGAAAGAGCACGGAGCGTTTTCCAAACATGTTGAATCACAGGTCACTGTTTAAACATTTCTTTAACGTTTTAACATTTCTTATGTTGTGATTATTTTAAAATCCACATGAACATTTAACAGAGCAATTAAGTTATAAAATTGATGGTGAATCTTTCAATCTATATATAGCTCAAATATAATATAATAAATACATTTTTAACAGCTTGGATACCAGTGATGGTCTTCCAATAGCCAAATGTTACCGTCTATATTAGTTTGCTAGGGCTGCACTGCAAACTGGGCAGTTTTAACAACAGAAATGTAATATTTCACAGTTCTGAAGACTAGAAATCTGAAATCCAGGTGTTGACAGGATTGGCTTCTTCTGAGGGTTGTGAGAGAAGAAGCTGTTCCAAAACTCCTTAGCTTGTAGTTGGCCGTCTTCATGTCCACATGGCATTCTCTCTATCTATGGGTCTGTCTACAGATTTCCTCTTATCAGGATACCCACTCTAATGGCCTCATTTTATTTGATAAAATCACTCTATGAAGACGTTATCTCCAAATAAGGTCACATGCTAAGGCAGTAGGGAGTAGGACTTCAACACACGAATTATGAGGGGCTCACAATTCAACCCATGACACCGTCGATAGTAAAGGCTGCTCGACTGTTCAGGACACTAAGAATCTTCCCCGGATAAAGCCTTTATGTTCTCTTCCTTTCTTAGTAGATGAGTCTCTGGGTGATCATGGGGACCTGTCATGGCACCCCAGAGTTATTGGAATTGCATTTTCCCCTGAACAGGATGCCTCTGACACGCTTCAGAAAGAAATGTGCTCTGGTTAATGAATTTGGGCCAAAGATGCAGAGAGAACTGAGCGCCAATAAATTCTCAGGGGAATGACGTAAGTATAAGCAAGATTAAAAGAAGGTGAGAGGTTGTTGTTATATACAGTTCAACCACAAGTAGTTCTATTTCTAATTTTTTGAGGAAACTCCAAACTGTTTTCCACAGTGGCTGCACCAATCTGCAATCCCACCAACAGTGCATCAGGGTTCCCTTTTCTCCACATCCTCGCCAGCACTTGTTTGTTGATGTATTGATGATGGCCATTCTGACAGGTGTGCGGTGATATCTCATTTTGATTTTAATTTGCATTCCTCTGATCATTAGTGATGTTGAGCATCTTTTCATATGTCTATTGGTCCTCTTAGGAAAAATATCTATTCATGTCCTCTGCCAATTTTTTAATTGGATGGTTTGGTTTTTTTGGTGTTGAATTGTATGAACATCCCTATGTTCATTACAACACTATGGACAATAACAAGATATGGAAGCAACCTAAGTGTCCATCAATAGACAATTAGATAAAGAAGATATATATATATATATATATATATATAAAATGGACTGTTACGCAGCCATAAAAAAGAATGAAATCTTGCCATTTGCAACAACATGGATGGACCTAGAGTGTATTAAGCTAAGTGAAATAAGCTAGACTGAGAAAGACAAATACCATATAATCTCACTTATATGTGAAATCTAAAGAACAAAATTAAAGAACAGACAAAAAAGAAGCAGATTCATAGATACAGAGAACAAACTGAAGGTTGCCAGATGGAAGGGGGTTGGAGGGACTGGATGAAAAAGGTGAAGGAATTAAGAAGTACAAATTGGCAGTTACAAAATAGTCATGGGCCCGGTTCGGTCCCACATATGAGGGCCAGTGACACTGCCCTCAAAAAAAAAAAATAGTCATAGGGATGTAAAGTACAGTATGGGGAATACAGTTGATAATACTGTAATAATTATGTATAGTGCCAGATGAGTACTGGACTAATCTGGGGATCACTTCATAAATTATATAAATGTCTAACTACTACACTGTACACCTGAAACTAATATAAAATAATATTCAATGTCAACTGTAACTGAAAAAGTAATTTAAAAAATAAAAAAGCTCAACAAATGGCACCAAACCTGAAATCTAAAACTCCATAATAACAGCCAATAATGGTGATACTTACAGCAGCCATTTATGGCATAGCTACTATGTGCCTAGAATAGGTACTTTACATGCATGGTTTTATTTAATCCTTTTTACCATTGTATGAGGTTGATACTTTCAATGAAATTTGATATGTAAGTAAAGAGCTTACCACAGACCTGGCATGTAGTATGTGTTTAATAAGGAAAAGTTAGTGTACATGCCCATTTTACAGATGAGACAGCTGAGTTTCAGAGACACCTAGGACTGTATAGTAGTGAGAGATTTAGCCTATATTTGAGTCCAGGTATGTTAAACTCCAAAGCTTGAGATCCAGTCTACTGAAGGAAGCTGCAGCCCACTCCTATTCCTGTGTCACAGAAGTCTGAGATTATGTACCCCAGAACCATCCATCATATCCTCTGTCCTTCCAGAGTCACTGAAGCCTGTTAGGCAGCCCCTATTTAGTCACCAGAGCTTGAGAATTACGTTTTAAAGATTAAACTACGACTTCAGAAATGTGATTTGTGAACTTCCTCTTTTTCAAGAACCCTCCCCCACCCCCACTCCCACCCCCATCCACACACACACACATACAGAGAGAGAGTTCCAGAAGCTCTTTATAAGTTTTAGGAAGGATCCCAACTGCCTTTCATGAACTCAGGTGGCCTGTAGCTTCCTACTTCCCAAGAAGTAGGTGGCTGGTGAAAGGAGAATATCCCCTGGCCCAAGACACCCAAGTTGCTATTTCAGCTGCATCTATTTCACATTTCCAACACCCCCAATCCTGGCAGCTACAAACCCCAGGTCTGTGCTTGACCCACGTGCTCATTTGCCTGAGCTCATGAACCCAGGGTTGGCATGTTACTGGGGTATTCACAGTTAGCTCGTCGGGGTTCCTTCAGGTTAAGAGAGCTGTCTCAGCAGGGCTTCTTCAGTCAGGAATCAGGACATAGTGTAGCCTCCCCCATCCCCGCTCCTGCCACCTCTGTCCCCTAGTACTCTCATCATCAATACAAGAGACACTATGGCCCAGCCCAGCAACACATGGGAAAGTTTACCAAGGTGCATTCTCTTTACCTTGACATCAGCTGGTGACCATACCATAAGATCTCCCAATAAATGAGTGAGTTGGCTGATTGAGGCAGTGCCCTCCACTTGGCTAGTTTTCTTATCAAATGCTCTCCATTAACTCATAGAATTACCATTTTCCTTCCTCAATTTCTGCACCAGAGATGAGTAGAGGGTCCAAAACTGCGCAAAGTACTTTTCTATCTGCCATCTTACCTGACCCTCACAGCAATTCTATTAGTCCCTCTGTGTCTTTGGCTCCTTTTACAGATAAAGAAAATGAAACTCAGGATGGTCACGAGCTTTCCAAATCCCTCATCTAGGGAAACACAGGCCTACATGGTCTTTTAGGTGTTCTGGATTCTTATGTTTTCTTTCCACCACAACCCATTGCATCTCTGACTTTCAACCTTCCTTTTCAACGCTACTGTCTATGATTACACAAGTCTTACTGATCATCCCAATTCAATTTTCAATCTTACTTGATGTTCCCTAATCAATTTTCAGAAATTCATTTCTTTAACGAATGTGTTTGGAGTGGATATGTTCTGTCAGATTCTGCAGCTAAGTGAGAAATGAGAAAAGCAGACAGGACTTCTCCCTTCATGAAGTTTATAACCTAGCAGTTGTGACACAACCAGTCTGGGACATTGATGAAGGTACCAAAGCATGATACTAGGGAGGACATGATTCAACCGTACTTGAAAAACAGGTAGGGTAAAGGGCCTTCATAAGGAAAGGGAGAGAAAGTTAGGGTTTAATTCTTGAAACTGTTCATCAGGAAGACTCTTTGGAGCTTGGGGAGATGATTCAAGAGGCCAACTGGGGACCATCTTCATGGAGAACACCCAGCCTTCTGTTTGCAGCAGTTGAGTAAGTGTGTGATGATGAGCTCATTAGGAGAACATTGTTATCTACCCTTTGTAACATGTGAAATTCTCAGACTGAGCCAGACATTGGAGCTTCTGAAGTCTATATCTTTATAACACTTATTCATAACAACAGTGAGAGCCAGAGACAGTCTGACTAATGCAGCTCAACCACTGACTCCACTGGGGAAAGGCCCCAGGCCATCTGTATCTGGAGCCCTTGTCCACAGTCCTGTATCTCTTTGTGTTCTCATTTAAAACATGAGGACTGTAATAAACTATTGAAAATGATTGTTAGGAGAATTCTTTGATAAAATATAGTCAAATGGGCTACAAAAACCCTTCTTAGATAAGCCACCCTAGAGACCCTGTCTTTCAGTTATTTTAAACTTAAAGAGCTATCATTTTTAGAGTAATAAGGAAGTTTCTGCCATCTGGTTTGAAGAATAAAGTTTCCCTTTGCAAGAGCCCATGGTTTTTAGAGGTGGCTCTTTAATTAGCACAGATAGTTTTGCAGATGCTAGGTGAGTGTTTGTTTGTTTGTTTGTTTGTTTGTTTGTTTGTTTGTTTGTTTTGGAGAGGAAGACCTGAGTAGGACAGCTTTAGGTTATTGGCTCAAATAGCCAAACGCTGTAGATTGACTTAGAATACTGAAAAAAATAATGAGATGTCACTTCCAAGATTCGCCAGATTAAGATTACAAAAAGACTCTAGCTTTCATTCTCATTCTCTTATTCTCTCTCTCTCTCTCTCCCTTTTCTCCCTCTCTTTCATTTCTCTCCCATCTCCCACTCTCCCTCTGCGGGAAGCCAGCTGCCATGTTGTGAGTTACCCTATGGGGAGACCCATGTTGAAAAGAACTGATGTCTCTGGTCAACAGCCCTCCAGGAATCCTGCCAACAGCCATGCAAGTGATCTTAGAAGAGGGTCTTCCCCCAGGAGAGCCTTGAGATAAGAACACAGACCTGGCTTATCTGTGGGAGACCCTAAACTGGAAGCACTCAGCTAAGCCATGTCTAGGTTCTTGATCCACCAAAACTCTGAGATAATAAATATTCCTTATGTGAAGCCACTAAGTTTGGGGGGTAATTTGTTATACAAAAATAGAAAACTTATACAGTAACCAACCAAAAATGCCTTTCAGAATCATATAATTTTTGGAAAACCCTTTTCCTTCTTGCCCTATATCTGTTTCTAACTCTACAAATCACCTTTTCATCTTTCTTATTCTTTTCTTAAAACTTTATTATTATATTATTATTATTATTATTAGTTACAGATGTACAAAACAATTCAATAGTTATCTTTTTCACCCCTTACAAAGTGACTTCCCCCTCCCCCTCCCTGTCCCCCACCCCCAATATCATACGTATCTATTACAATTCCATTGACTCTATCCCCACACTATATTCCACATCCCATGACTATATATGTGTTAAATTATAGTTGATATATAATATTATTCAGCGGCAGCTTCAGATGTACAGTGCAGTGGTCAGGCCACTACACCGTCCATGAAGTGGTCTCCCTAAAAAGACATGAATCCTTCTGATCCCCTAAAAAAAAATATTTACAACCTTCTTGATTAAATTCCCTAAACTGTCTCTTCTTAAAAGTCTATTTTTCATGCAATGTGCTGGTCTAGAGAAGCAAGCTCAGAATTAGGTAATACCAATGAATTGGTCTCTTTTCCAAGAGACCAAATCTCAAAAAGGTTTTTCCCATGAAAAATGTAGTCCCTGGGAAAATGTGATAAAATATTTTTATATTTTAATGTATACATTTTTACATTTATATTTATGACATATGTTTTATATATAATATGTATAGTTCCCAAATGACTATATTGGCTGTCACATTAAATTCAGATAAATACATATTTCATGTTAATAAGCCTAGACTATGAGAAGAGAAACAAAGTCTACTCAAAGTCTTAAAACATCTGTCCAGTGGAAACTTCTTAGGAACCCAGCAGACTCCCAAGAGAATCACTTTGGGGTAGTTAGCTGACATTTTTAACTTCCTTTTCACCTATTCATCATGTTCTTCCACAAACCCCAGCACGACCATAATGGGTAAGTGGCTTCAGTTGTTGAAAAGTAGGGGGCCCAGCCCCATAGGAAGGGTCCCCGTGGTGACTCTTAACTCTTAAAGGTCACAGCTGCTGCAGGCAGAAGTGATACTATTGTCACTGACAGGCACTCTATTAATGATTCATCAGAGTCCTACAAAGCTTCTTTCTGTGTCTGAGTCCCTCACTGGTTTGGTGGCAAACATTAGGTTAGTACACTTCAGCCTCCAAATTTCTAAAAATTAACCAGTGGGTTTTTAGTAAAATTAACCGTAAAAACATTTTTGGTGTATCTGTTTACTAGGTGCTGCAGGAGTTGGGGAAAAAGGTAAAGACACAAAGACGATGAAACACAAAGGTGGTTCCCATACATTCTGAGTCTGTACAGACCTGAGGAGGGTGCAGCAATAGTTCCACAAATAAGACCTCAAAGCACCAGGGGAAGAAGCTGAAGACGTAGAGTCTGAATTCCAGCTGTGCCGGTGAACACTGCAGGTGCATGGGCGGTTACTGTCCCTCTGTCAGCCTCAGTTTTCTCATCTACACAACAAAGAATTTGGACTAGCAAATACTTACTAACATTGCTGGGTGATGAGCTCTGCTCTAAGCACTGCGGTTACAGCAGACGTGCAGTCCCCACCCTCACACAGCTCCCATTTTACTGGTTTATAAAAACAAGAAGTCCAGGGACAGAGTTGGCTTCAGGCACTGGCTGAATCCCAGAGTTCAATATACAATAATGTCAAACAATTAAGTTCACGAACTTTCCACCATGCAAGCGCTCTGTGTAAAGTTGGCGAACTTCATTGTGCGACCTCATACAATCTCCACTATAAGCTCCATTATAGTCACTTTAGGCTCCACGCTTACATCCACTCTGCTACACATCTAGTGGGAAAAGATTACTTTTCATCTGGTTACTCAGGATTCCCTCTTTACTGGTCCTGATTGGACAGGCTTGGGTAAGCCAATCACTGTGCCCTAGAAAAAGTGATGTCCTAATGAGTCAAGCTGGGTGTTATGGAGGGAATGTTTATGTCCTGCCAAAATTCATGTTGAAGTCCTAAAGCCCAGTGTGACAGTATTGGAGGTAGGCCTTTGGCAGGCAATTGGGCTTAGATGAGGCCATGAGGATGTGGCTCCCATGAGAGGATTAATGTGCTTATAAGAAGAGAAAGAGAGACCAGAGTGTTCTCTCTCTCTCTTTCCCTCCCTTACGAGAACACAAGAAGACAGCAATCTGTAAGGCAAAAAGAGGGTTATCACCAGGAACCAAATCTGCCGCATCTTGATCTTGGACTCCCCAGCCTCCAGAACTGTGAGAAAAAAAACATCTGTAGTTGCAGCCACCCAGTCTACGGTGCTTTGTAATAGCCGCCCAAGCTAACCAAGACACTTCGTCAACCATTAGCCCTAGGGGCAGAGACTGTGTCTGCACCTGGACTGGTACTGTGGAACATCCGGCTCCTGAACAGGGTGTGGTCACCAGAGAAACAAAAATAATCAACATCCAACACAGTAAAGGACTGAGGAGTGGCTCCAAGTCCATGACATATTTGATCTCTGGGTAAAAGATGATCTCTTACGTCCTTTAAAATTCTAAGATTGGACAGTATTCTTCTACTTTATTAAGTTTTAAAAATGTATAATGTTACATGGAATATATGTTCAATGCAATAAAAGAAAAATCAAGTGATACCACAATCTAAAGAGCAGAAGACATATTTTCCAAGACCCTCCTAAACCACTGTCTACACTCCACCCCACATCCTAAAAACCATCCTGAAAACTTGCCATCTTTCCTCCTGTTATCATTCTATATGCCATGTTTATTAGGTTTAGTGTACGCAGAGACTTCTTGCTGGAGGGGAGAGACGAAAAAAGGGGATAGAGACTCAGGATCTGGAAAAGAGACTCCAAACCTCCAGTGGCAAGATCGTGGAGGAAGTCACCGATTGTGGAAGAACTTTCCTAGGACCACATCAGTCTCAGAGGAACCCCTATCTTTCCACCAAATGCTTAGCAGTCCCCCAACAAATTTAAGGAATCACAGTGACAAGGATCTCAAATCCAAGGTGCCCTCTCTGGTAACCACAGGATGTGATGGAAATGGCATGGAAGTTAAAATCAGTCAGAATTGGACTCAAATCCTGGCTCTGCCACTAATTGTGAGATCAAAGGAAATTTACCATATTCTTTGGAGCCCTGGTCTCCTCACATAAAAACTGTCACAGTGATACCCACCTACAAGTTCTTGGGTATTTGAGTGAGATAATAGCACTCATGCAATGTCTAGCCTATTAATAAAAAGAAGTGATAGAGATTGAGTCTGTGCTGTGGCCTAGAAAGTACCCTGAACTGGACGTCAATAGTCCTGTGCAGTCTGCAGACTACTGTGGAGGGCAGTGAAGACCTTTGAGAATGTAATCATACCACTGGTGACAACATGGATAGACCTGGAGGGTATTATGTTAAGTGAAATAAGTCAGACAGAGAAAGACAAATACCACATGATCTCATATGTGGAATCCAAAGGGCAAAACAAACAAATAAAACAGAAACAGACTCATAGATACAGAGAACAAACAGACGGTTAACAGATGGGAGGGAGCTCGGGGGGCAGGGTGAGAAAAGTAAAGGGATTAAGAAGTACAAATTAGTGGTTATAAAATAGTCACAGGGATGTAAAGTGCAGCATAGGGAATGTAGTCAGTAATACTGTAAAAACTATGTATAGTACCAGGTGGGTACTAGACTTATTGGGGGAAATCACTTCATAAATTATATAAATGTCTAACAACTATACTGTACACTTGAAACTAATATCAACTATAATTGAAAAATAATAATAATAAATAAAACTCAAAAGCAAACAAAAAAAAAGAACTTTGACTGTGGAGCCACACTGCCTTAGTTAGAATTTCAGCTCCAGTTGTGTAAGGTACTCAAATTTTACAAATTATATGAACTTGAAAGTTACTTGAACATTCCATGTCTTAGCTTCCCCCTCTGTAAAAAGACAATGATAATAATAGCTTCTAATTCATAAGGCTGTTGTGAGAATGAGAGTTCAATGGGTACGAAACAGAACAGTGTCTGACATATAATTCACACTCGGTAAATGTTAGCTATTATCATTGTTATTTATTCATTCAACACACAGTTGTTGAGAATATATGTTCCAAGACCTACATTAGGTGCTAGAATTGTGTAAATGTTTACATGTCTGTCTCTTCCATGGAGGAGCTCAACACAAACAGATAAATAGATTTTTTAATTGCAAAATGAGATCATAATTACAGTTATAGAAGAAAACAAATGTAAATGCCTTGGGAGCCCAGAAGAGGGAGCCTAACACTGAAAGAATGAGGGAAGACTTCACCCAGAAGGGAACGCTTCAACTGCACCTTACATGACAGGCTATGTAAACAAAAAGACCAAAAAGAATCAGGGAGGTGGGTAAAGCAATAGAAACACTAAAAACAGCTATATCTTAGAAACATATTCTGAGTGAAAAAAATTAAATAAATGAGATATATAATGCTATACAATTTTTGTAATATAAAAATTTGCACCCAAAACGACAGCCTACATTTTGCAAAAACACATACCAAAAATGATGCTCATGAAACATACTGAATAGAAGTGAAGAACCAGGGTTTAAAAGCATACTGTTAAAGGAATAAAGGGAAGCAAGATCATGAGCACCTAATGGTGATCATGTAACATCAACTAAAAGCCAAAGAGAGAGGAAAGAAGGAAGGGAGAGAAGAAGCGAGAGGAGGCTGGGCGGAGCAAAAAGACCAAATACAGAACATGTGAGGATTTACCAGTGATGCATTGCACCTGACGTTTGAAAGAGTCAGATCATTGCTTGTAGAATAAGGCAGCGCATTATTTTATTTGAATCCTCAAAAGTAATCTTATAGGCAGCACCAGCACACACACACACACACAGGTTTAAATGTGGAGAGAAGCATGGGTCCACCTGGGCCATCAGGAAAGGGGGTGATTCAGGCCTGCACCAGCCTCCCTGGCCCTCTTATGCAATAGACATAGGTGCCTGCTCCCCTGGACAAATACCTACAGCAGGCACAGAGCTCCACGTGTGCCCTTAGCAAGGCACCCTTGTGCAGGATGCAACTGCACAACACTAAGAGGTGGCCCTGCAGTGGTTATTCCCTTTCACCAATCCTTGAGGAAAACAAACAAACAAACTGAACAGCACAAAAACACATAATTTTCCCTCTGGCCAAGACAATCTGACCCAAATACTGCCTTTCTTTCTCAGGCCCCTGGTCTTCATGAAGAAGCTTTACCCTGTGTTCTAAACTTGGAAGAATGGGTGGATATTAACACATGGCAGAGAGAGAAGAGAGTAATAGAGGATGGGATATGGGGGGATTCATGGGAACAAGCAACTTTAAATGCTAAAGAACAAATCATAATAAAAGTGGTTTATTTGCTCAAAGGAAAGAATTAAACATTTGAAAAGGAACTTTATATCTGACAACCATGTTACAGTGTACAGGGCTAGAGCTTTTACATTCATCAGTTCATGGGATCACCACCACAACCCTATAGAATGAATATTAAAAATCATTACAGGTGCTGGAGTAGGAAAAAGGGAAGGGACATCATGAGGTGAGGGGTGGGAAGGGTTAAGTCTCAAGGTAAGGAGACCATAGCCAGCTCCTTACCAGGGGAGAAAACATTTTAACTGTTGGAAGGACATGATAGGCAACATAACAGCTGTAGGTGTCATAGACTTTGCAGACAGATGGAACTGGCTTCTAGTCAGTTGGAAGGAACTTGAAGTCCATTACCATTCTAGGTTTGTTTTCTTATTTGCTAAATAGGATATAATAATAATTCCCATATCATAGGGTTACTGTGAAGAATAAATGTTTATAAAGTGCTTAACAAAATGCCTACCACATAGTAAATGTTCAATAAATAGAAGTTATTATTCATTTGTGTATTCAAATACTAGTACTGTGAGGGCATGGTACAGTCCAGGAAATAAAAGATGAGTGTATCTATAGTATTGAGATAGAGAAAAAGAGTAGTGGGAGATGAAGCTGAAATGAAGAAGGCAAAGTAGGCAGACGCACCACTTTATGGGCTACGGTGGGAATTAATGAGAAACTTCCAAAGGGTTTCCATTTTGTTGGAGTTGACTTGTCAGAAACATAAGAAAGAGTGGGATAACCTGTGCACATGAGATCTTAAAAAGGTGGCTCTTGCTATTTGTGTGGAGAATGGTTGAGAAGAAAAAAAATGGAATGGGAAAGATCCAAGATGGCGGGGTAGATAAACACTGTGCATACTTCCTTCCGTGAACACATTAAAATTACAACTAAATTATAGAACAGTCAACCTGGAGAACCATCTGAAGTCTGGCTGAACAGAAGTTTTATAACTAAGGCTGTAAGAAAGAAGCCACATCGAAACTCGTAGGAGAAGCAGAGACGCACAACTGGCAAACCTCTAACTTCCATGTGGTGGTTGAGAATCGGTAAGGATATCTCAGCCTCAGAGGTTCCCCCGAGAGGAGCTAAAGACCCAACCCCAGCCCCACACCGACCTCCCCAGAGAACTAGTGCCGGGAAGAGGAGCCCCCGCAACATCTGGCTGTGAAAAACAGCAGGGATTGAGACCATTCAGGTGGGATGGAAGGCTGAAGGAAACCCAGACATCCTCTTAAACGGCCCACACACAGACTCACTGGCTCGCAGGCACTCACCTTGGGCTCCAGGAGAGGGACAGCAACTCGGTGGGTGTCGGAGATGTACAGGGGGCAGACTGAGTTGCTTTGCTTTGGGTAGAAGGCTGGAGGACAGCCACCATTTCCCTGTGAGGAGGTCCTCCTCCCATGCAGCTGACAAACAGCCTCCATCTTTCTTGTGTTCAGCCCGCCCACTATGCTTACGGCCCAATCTGATTCTGATTGGTCTGGTGAGCTCCGCAGCTCCAAGCTGCTGACTCACTGAGACCCCGCCCCACCCAACTCCCCCAACACCTGGGGCACTTTCTCCAAGAGCAGCCAGCCCCACTCACATTGCGCTCTTCCTTGGAAAACTATCAGTGTCCAACAGACACTAGGTGGGTGGCAGCAACCGGCCTTTGTGTGCTCTGAGACTTTTGCTGAGTAGCTTCAAGCTCAGCATTGGCATCAAACCAGAATTTACATTAACCTGGTGACTCCCTGAGACTCTGCCTCACCCAACTTGTATACCACACGAGGCTTTCTCAGTGGTTGAACCTTAAGAGATCTGGCAGGTGGCAACAGGCCTTGGGGTGTCCCAGCTTTTTGTAGAGCTACCCGAGGCCCAGTATTGGTGGCAGACATCTTTGGTTCTCAGCGTGGCCTCTCCCATGTGCCTCTAGGATTAGCATAAGTAGCAAACAACCGCAGACCACTTTGTAGCTCTTACCAGATAGTCCCAGTGAAGATATTGAATAAGTTTTCTAAAAAGAAGAAGGTGGTTTTGGACCAAGCCTGAAGGAATTCCAATGTAATGACTGAATAATGGAGGATAAGCCAGGAAAGGAAGGTAGAAACGGAGTGTTCTAAGATTGGAAGAAAGCCCAGAAAGTGTAGAGTAACAGAAGCCAAGAAGAGAGAGTTTAAAGGAGTCAACATTGTTAAATGCTGCTGAGAAGTATATAAGTTGATTGTCATAAATCATAGGTCTATTTGTAATTCAACAGCTTAAAACTGAACACTTTCAATCAAGATTTTTTTTTAAAAGTTAAAGGTTTAAAAATTTATAATTTGCTTAAGTTTATGCAACCAGTAGGTGGTGGCCAGGGTTTCAAATACAAATCTAGCACCAAAGCCCATTCCATGGAGGTTGTCTGGGACTCTACTATCTTCTTTGGGAATTAGATGTTGTGTCTCCTCAATGTGGCACTATGATTTGCAAAACTAGAGGAATCTGATACTCAGAATTTGAAAACAACATTCGTATCCTTTCCTCCCAATAGTTGTGCATATCAACAGAGGAAAATCATTTGTTGTCTTTATATAAGTGGAGACAATAGCAAAAGAGATGTGATTTAAAAAAAAAAGATAAGGAGGTTGTGGCATATGCCAGGATTTAACTCAGTTGTAGCTCAAGGTTTCATCTTGAGCCTAGACTAGGATCAAATGAATCTGGGAAACTGGTCCAATTCCTAACCACAGTTTCTTTTCAGAATGCCACAGAGAATCTATAGAGAAACTTTTAAGAGGAAAGAGGAAGCCCAGCCCAAAAATCTTCACTCAGAAATAAAGTCTTATTCACCAAGAAGAAGCCACAACCCTGAGTTCAGCATAGTGGCTGTTATTCAAACCGATCCCCACCCCAACCTGCTAAGTCCCTAGAAGACAATAGACTGTACATCAAATCTGAAAGTATCATCTTATCATTTTCCCTCCTTTTAACACTCCTAGCTTCTTTCTCAGATCTTGCCTTAAGACCATTAAGATCATCTTTGTCCCTGTTCATGTCAGTCACTCCATGACCCCAGGACTTCCAGGGCACCCCATCCACCAATTCTAATGCCTTTATGGCTCTATCATATTTTGTGAACTCATCTTCCACCCTTCTCCTTTTGCAATCATTTCACTATGACTTTGGAACTCAAGGTCTCTTGTCAGTAAACTTCTCTGTATCCTCAAGCTCTTCTCATAATTTCCTCTTCACCTTCTTGCCTTAGCTGAAAACTGGTTCTTCCTTGAGGACACTGCAGCTTTCTCCAATGATACCTGTCTTCTCTTCTATTCCTTGTACCACCAGAGCTGGCATTGGAGAAGATACCCTCCTTTCTGCTTCATTGATGTTTTAAAATCATTCTCCCTCTTTCCTCACAAAAAAAAAAAATTAAAGCTTTGAATCTCACATCAGGAAACTACCTACATTACCCTCTTTATACTGCAGTCACTTTCCTCACTCCTTTAAGTCGAGTTACTTCTCCTCAGTTCCTGAAGATGTTAGCTTCTGGGTCACTGTCATTCTCCCCATCACAACTCCTGCCACAGGTCTTATAAGTCAGTATCCCCATAGCAAATCCTTCTCATATTCTGGCCCCTCAGTGCTTTAACCCCCTCTTCACCATCAATCTTGTCCTTTTCTGATCTTGCTCCAGGACTATTATTATCAATAATTGCAACCCGTTTCATAATTACAAATTCAAACATTCTACTCTCTAACCACACCTTCTGAGCCCCAGCCTCAACAATTCTTTGTCTGCACCTGAGCCTTCAATCTATTTATCCTACCACCTTCACTGCCCCTCATGCCTCGTTTCCTCCTTAACCTCCATAGTCAATCACCATCATGATCCTCTTGCACATACCTTCAGTTCCACTGTCCCTCTCTTGTTTTATCATATTTACTTGGCTAAATCATAATTCTAATTCAATCAGACTCACTGAAGTGGTATCCACTCTGCTGATGGAAAAATATGCCACCATATTGGCTGGTCTCACTTTATCCCCTCATTATTCTCAGAGCTCCGATTGTTGTCTGGTAACCATACAATATTTCCTTAGCCCATCTTCTCTCTTGGACAACACTCCATCTCATCTCTTCTCTCCTTAAACTTCTAACACTGCTACTCTATCCTTACTCACAGCCACCAAATTTGGTTATTTCACATAGAAAGCAGCTAAAAAGAACTTCCACACCTTTCCTTCACCACATCTACCCACCAGCCTGATTTTGTGACTCTGTACTCCTACCCACTGGCCTGATTTCGTGCCCCTGCACTCCTACCATCCCTCCCACACTTATGCTCCTATTGAAGGTCCACCCTTCTATTTGTACACCAGATTCTATCTCCTTTGACCTAATCAAGGACATGCCTCTTCCAATTTCCTCCTCTCTTTCTTCCATCTTCAGCTTCCCCCTTCCTACTGCCTCATTCCCATCAACAAAAAAATAATGCTATTCTTCCTCCCTATAACAACCAAAAAATCCTTCCCATTCCATTCCATTTCTTCTTTACAGCAAAACTCATTGAAAGAGCTGTCTAAACTCACTGTGTCTAAATTCTCTCCTCCCATTCTCTCTCAATCCCACCCCAGTGAGGCTTTTGCCAAAACTGCTTTTCTCAAGGTCACCAATAACCCCCACGTGGCTGTTTCCAATGATCAGTCCTCTGTCCTGACCTTACTTCACCTTTCATTAGCACTTAACACAGTGGATGACCTCTTAACCCTCAAATGCTTTCTTCTCTTGGCCTCTAGGACTCTACACTTGCCTGATTTTCCCCTAACCTCTCTATCTGCTCTTTCTCAGCCTGCTTTGCTGGTTCCTCCTTATGTTCCAGACCTCTAAATGAAGAAGAGTTCCAGGACTCAATCCTTGAACCTCTATTTTTTATCCATATACACTTGGGGCTCTAATACTGTTTAGATGCTTATCACTTCCAAATTTATATATCTAGCCCAGACCTCTCCGTTTAGTCCAGATTCTTACAACCAACAGCCTCCTCTACATCTCTACTTGAATGCCTAATAACTATCTCAAATTTAACATATCTATTACAAATCCCCAGATATTACCCCTATAGCCTGCTCCTCTCACAGCATTTCTCATATCATTTAATGGTGAAGCTATCCTTCCAGTTGCTCAGGTTAAACACACTGGAGTCATCCTTAATGTATACCTTTTCCCACATCCAATTTGTCAGTAAATCTGATATAGCCTGTTCTTCTGCCTATATCTTCAAAATAAAGCCAGAATTATATTGCTGTTCACCATCTCCACTGCTGTGACCTTGATCTGAGCCAAACCACCATCACCTCTCCTCCTGTATTATTGGACTAGGCTCCTAAAACTGGTCTCCCTGCTTCTGTATGGGGTGGGACAACTAAGTTCGTGAACTTAATTGTCCAACCTTCGTATGTGTCCTACAAGCTATTCCTTGCACAGGATCCAGAAAATCATGTTAAAACGTAAGTCAGATCTTGTGTCACTTTGCTTAAAACCCTTTGGTGGGTCCTAGGCCACACTCCTCACCACATGCTCCAGAGCTCGGCAAGGTTGACCCATCACCTCTCTGACCCCAGCACCTATCACTCTCCCTCTCCCTCACTCTACTCCAGTCATGCTGGCCTCCTTGCCGTTTTTCTAACATGACAAACATGCTTCTACCAGATCCTTGCTGTGGCTGTATTCCCTCCACCTGGATTTACCTTCTCCCGGATATTGGTCATCCTCACTCCCTCACTTTCTCCAGATCTCTACACAAGTCTTGACTTCTCATTGAGGCTTGCCCTGCTCACCCTATCTAAAATTCTTCCTCCCCTATACACATTTCTTATCCTCAGTTCTCTTTTTATTTTCCCCCTTCACAGAAGGAAAATTGTTATAACTTGCTGTATACTTCTATTGTATTTAACCATGAGTTTGACGAAGACAGGAATTCTTCTCTGTTTCCTTTATTATCATCTCTCTGGAGCTTAGAATGGTGTCTGGTGCACAATAAGAGCTAAAATGAATAAAACAGTGAGTTAATGAATGAGGAAACTGAGTCTCCAGGAGGTTTAGTAATTTCTCCCAAATTACAAATTTAGTAGCGAGTAAGTGCCAAAGCCAGAACTCAAGCCTCATTTCAAGACCCCTGTGCTTTCAAGATGGCGACCTACCCAAGCCAGGATGGGGAGCTCTCCATCCTTGGGTGGCAGAATCACCCGAGGTTCCAACTATTCCTGATTCTGATAAAATATTCATAATCCCATGAAATAAGCTTTCCCAGTGTCCCTTCTGGAACTTCCCACTCATCTCTCCTATAGTGAATCCAAACGACAGGACAAAAAAGGAGCTGTTGCCCAATGAATAGAGAAGCAAGTAGACAGATCCTTAAATTTCAAGTATCAATTAGAAATTTCCGAGATTTTGGATGAACAAAGGTAGCCATTATCAGCCCTGGTGCAAGTATTAAGCCCACGGAGAAGACTATGCTTTATCTCAACTCACAAGGTCACTGGGAAATAAAGTCACATTCATGGAAATTGAACTTGATCTAACTGTCCCCTTCAGGGCACAGTTACCTAGAAATTCAGTGTTCTGATTGGCCTGGAAATTTCGTATTCTAACTAATAAAATTACATATTTTCTGAGCACTAAACTGTCTGCAAGGTACTTTCTTCTGTTGAGAGATGATTGTAAAGATAAAAATAAGAAAATAATACCCTTTGTTGAACCTTATGATGTGTTGAATTTGAACTAAGGACTTTACAATCAGTATATCATTTAACCCTTACAGCAGCTCTGCAACATGGGGTAATAGCCACATGTGACTAAGAATGCTGAGTTAGCTCATCTTCTTTTTTTTTTTTTTTTAAGGGCAGTGTTGCTGGCCCTCTCATGTGGTACCCGAACCGGGGTTGCTGGCTTCCCAAGCCAGCGCTTAACCACCATGCCACTCGGCAGGCCCAGCTCATCTTCTTAAGGCCTTAGAACAAGTAGCTATCACAGTAACAATCCAAGTCTCTCTGACTCTGAGGCTGAGGCCCTTAGCCAATGTGTTAGACCACCTACAGTTAAGATTAAGAAGTTAAGAAGCAATAAGATTCAGGCCCACCTCTTAACTCCAGGAGCTAAGATTTTCAGGAGAAAAATGGAAAAACATCTACTCTGGTTTAAAAAAGAAAATGCTGATCACTGTAATGATAGATGCTAGTTAGGGAGAAAATTTTTATTGTGGAAGGACTTCGCTAAAATCCTCTATGTATAAGGTATTTGAATCATGTTTGAATTATGGGTAAGGCTTAAAAAGTTGACATGAGGCAAAGGGAATTTCAAGGACAAGAGATTTTACTTGAAAAAAAGATAAAATCTTGAGACAACTAAAGCAGCAGTCTTCATAAATGCAAGACTGTGACACTTTGTTAACACCCCATTTTCCAGAAGAGATTAATAACTTACGCCAACAGGAGGACTCATACACTAAACTCCCACACGTCATCTGTTTGGAATTATTCAAGGAATGAAGTGTGTCCACCTCTAAAATTCTCCCCCATGTGACCTGAAGACCTCTCCCTCCTTATCTTATTAGCTGGACTTCTGCCAGACAGATAGTCAACGGGTTAACAGTCTTCTTCTAACAGCTAAAACTCCTAGGAAAATTACAATCTATAAATCACACCTCACACTGTATTGATTTATTCCCTGTGGCTTCCTCCTAACCCAGATGGGAGCTAGCATCTGATGCACAAAGAGTATTGATGGGAAGGGAGGAGGAGGAAGGAAGAGGCAGAAGTAATTCTAGAACCTGGGGTAGACCCCAAGGGGCAGGTCTGAGTGAGGTCCTGAGCCTGAGGTGTCAAGTCAATAAGCACTTAGAACACAGGAAAGGAGGAGGCAAATGGTAGGGGGAGGAAGCGGTGACAAAGGACAGAAGCCTAATGCAAACTGGCCTAAGGAAATTAGGGGATTGATTAGATTGTGTCTCTGGACTTAATTCAGGCAGATTTGTGCTATGGTTAAACCGTGCATGCTTCATTGCCACATAGTCTGAGTTTAGATCCTTGCTCAAATCCTTATTCCCTGTAGGGCTTTGGGGCTGTGATTTAACTTCTCTGGGCTTTACTTCCCTTGTCTGGGCAAGATAGAGTGTGATAATAATAATCACAGGTTTGAATGAATGGATGCATGTGTTATGGGTTGAATTATGTTCCCAAAAAGAAATGTCGAGGTCTTAACCCCTAGTACCTCCAATTTCTTTATTTGGGAATAGGATCTTTGAAAATGTAATTAGTTGAGATGAGATCGTACTGGATGGAAGAGAGTGGTCCCTTAATCCAATATGACTGCTATCTTTATAAGAAGGGGGAAGAGACACAGGCACAAAAAAATGCCATGTGGTGATGGAAGCAGAGGTTGAAGTGTTGCAGCTTCAAACCAAGGAATGAATACTCACGGTCACCAAAAGCTGTAAGAGGTAAGGAAGAATTCTCCACTACAGTGTCAAAGAGAGTGTATTATTTTGTGTGGGCTGGTAAAACAAAATACCATAGACTGGCTCAAACCACAGAAATTAATTTTCTCACAGTTCTGGAGGCTAGAAGTTTCAACTCAAAGTCCAGCAGGGTTGGTTTCTGCAGAGAGCTCTCTTCCTGGCTTGCAGAGGGCCACCTTCTCACTGTGTACTCACATGGAGGAAGAAAGAGAGCACTCTTGTGTCTCTTCTTATAAGTATATTCATCCTATCAAATCAGGGCCCAACCCTATGACCTTATTCAACCATAATTATCCACTTTTAGGACCTATACCTAAATACAGTCACAATTAGGGGGTTTGGGCTTTAACATATAAATTTGAAGGGGGTGTGGAAGGAATACAATTCAGTTCAGAATAGGGAGCACGACCCTGCCGACGTCTTGAATTTGAAGTTCTAGCCTCCAGAACTATGAAACAATACATTTCTGTTGTTTTGTTTTAAACTGCCCAGTTTGTAGTACTTTATTATGGCAGTCCTAAGAAACTAATACAACCTGTGAAATGGTTACACTTATGGTTATGCTTAGTACATGGTATTTAATATATGTAAGGTGTTATTATTAAAATCAGGCACAATTCAATCCAGGTCTTCAAGCAATGTCATGAAGAATTTCTGTCTCATCATCTCTCAGTTTTGCTTTCCTCTGTATTGACTCACCCTCACTAGCTCTCGGGTTGACTCACCCTCCTGATGGCCCCTGGAAACTCCAGCCTTATTTGCTACCAGCTTAGCTCCCAGAAAAAGTGAAGAAAAAAAGAAACAAAACACATCTCTTTCCCAGTAGTTCCAGCAAAAGTCCTGGAACTGAATCTCATTAGTCTGAATGAGGTCACATGATCCTTCTTGGACCAATCACGGTAGCCAGAAGGATGCCGTGCTTCAGCCAGACATGCCCACTCTGCAGCCATGACTGGTGTCAACTCCATTTGAACCACCTAGGCTGAGAATGGAGATGGATGGTCTGGAAAAGCAAAATCAAGCTGCAAATACCAGAAGGGGTACCAAAATGCTGAGGAGGCATAAACAATAGATCATTGTTAGGTGGGATCTCAGCCAACTGAAGTTTATAAACATCTCAGAAGTTCCCATTGTGTTGCAAAAAAAACAGAAACAGGATTAATTAACTTAAACAGAATATGAATTTCTCAGAGAGTCTCTGGTAGTTTACAAAGCTGAAAAGAAAGCTGGAGAATCAGGGTTGGACAGGAACTAAGAACGCTAACCCGGACCAATGTCTTGCCTGTGTTCCACCAGTCAGAGAACACAGGAAATGCTGATTTCTTCATCCCTCATCGGGCTTCTGTACAAGAGGTGGGACCCTTCCACCTACCTATTTAGGATCAGCCCAAAAAAGTGTAGTGTTTGAATGTTGAGTTGACAAACAGGGAGACTCACTGTAGTTTTCTACTTAATGACACAGAGGAAATGGCTGGTCATGAATTGAAAAAGGCCTAGTGGGCCAGCCGAGTGGCGCGGTGGTTAAGCGCTGGCTTGGGAAGCCAGCGGCCCTGGTTCGGTCCCACATATGAGGGCCAGTGACACTGCCCTCAAAAAATAAAAGAAAAAGGCCTAGAATCTTCCAGAACCTGGGATGTGAAATGTTTACAGTCATGCAACATGAGAAGTGATTTCTTTATAACTAACACTCAAGTCAGAGGGCAACAGCAAGCCCAGAGAATGAGATGTACTTTGACGGAGGAGCCAGACAAAGCTCTAAGACAGAAATGGCAGCCCAAGCACCAGGAGGATCCTGACGGGAGCAGCGAGTGGAGTGGGGGTAGAAAAGAGAATTCTAGAAGCGACAACATGAGTAAAGGCATGGAGAAAAATAGAATCAGGCGAATAAAATAAGGAAGACTTTTTTAATGTGAAGAAATTTGTTTTTTCTGCAGCAGCATCTCAGTGCCTCAAAGATTATCTACAAAAACAGCTGCTACCCAACAGCCACTGAAAGTTTAAAATAAAGGAAAACATTCCCACGCCAACTCTGCTCTCGAAATAGAAGCTGAAGAGACACAAAAATGCTGAGGCCGCTATGGCAGCCTGAAGCGGAACAAAGAGCTTCATGGGCTTCTGAAGACATCACTTCTCCTCCACCATTGTTGTGTTTCTCCTGAGGACCCACGGTCAGGGTGGCAGGGAGGGAACAGGGGCAAGCAGCCTCCAGGTCCCCTGCACCCATGCAGGCGTGCCCGTCTCAGGAACAACAGCAGTAATAAAATAGTAAAAGTTCCTTCTAGGATGTACGGAGCCTTTGACAAGGAGAAAGCTATTCTGAGAGCTTCACATGGGTTCTATCCTCCCCAACAACCTTATTAAGTAGAAGTTGCTCTAATCCCCATTTTGCAGATGAAGAAACTGAGGCAGAGGAAGTTAGGTCATGTGTCCAAGGTCATGTAGGGTATCCCATTATTCTGCCTCTCATACTGCACAAAAGAACAGTAAGCAAAATCTCATGGCATTTTAGAGTTTTCGAGGCTGAAGGACGGAGGGGCATGAGTCGGGGAGGGGAAAGGCTGAAAGTTATTAAATACTTGCAATGTACCAGATTTTGTGCTAAAGCACTCCGCATAGTCTAGAAAACAAAAACAAACTTAAAATCTATTCAGTAAATGTATAACAATGATGTGAATGTACATAATGCTACTGAACTGAACATTTTTAAATGATTAAAATGGTCAGTTTCATGTTATGTGTATTTTACCACGATATATATTTTTTAAATATATTAAGATTTTTTTTTTAATCTATCAGGAGCAGGCTAATGCTCTGTAAGCATTAGTTCATTTAACCCTCTCAGCAGCCCTGTGAGGCAGATGCCTGCCAACTTTTATCCCCAGTTGACAAATGAAGAAGAAATGGAGACTTCAAGAAGTTAAGTTACTCCCTTGGTTAGAGCCATCCAGCTAATGCATGCTTTCAATTTCATTATCCTGTGCTGTAGGTAGTATTATTAGTAATAATATTATTAGTACTATTAGTAATAATTGGTGTTATTAATTACTGCTAGTATTATTACTAGAAATAATAATATTGCTAATAGTACTCAGTATGATTAGTATAGGCTTTAGAGGAAGCAACATGGCTTTGAATCACAACTGCACCATCTACTAGCAGTGTGATCATGGGCAAGTTACTTGACCTCTCTGTACCTGTTTGCTGGACAAAGAGGATTAATAATAGTACCTCTTTCATAGGGTTGTTGAGTGGGTTGAAATGCTAATCAGTTAAAAGTGCTTAGAGCAGAGCCTGGCAAATAGTACGTGTTAAATAAAATATTAATGTTACTATTAAGCTTTTTCAGGTGGCAAATTAAGCTAAAGGGGCTGTGCAACTTGCCTGAGGCCACACAACTAGTAAAAAGGTGGAAAGAGTCTCATACCTTTGCTGGCCAGGGTGGAAGGAGCTGGATATTCATAGGGGACATCATGACACATGTCACAGCCATCAGATGACCATTACAGAGGGACATGTGGAAGGGATCTTAGATCAATGAAGGCTTAGGCATCTCACTGGGTAAGGAGCTCTTTGATAAATCTGTAGAAGGTTAAAGCTGTAGACATTCCCTCCACAAAAATGCACACATGTGAAGTGACAGAAACTTACAAACATGTTCCCAGGATTCCCAGGTGCCTGAAGTTCTGGTCCCCATCCATGAGAGCCTCTGGTAAGAACACCTGCTCTGGATAACCCAGCCCAAACCCTACTCTCATTTATACAAATTTAGAAAGAAAACTCCCAAAGAGGTTAGGGCAGGAGTTCTTGCTTCCCTTTCTGAGTCATTAAGACTGGTGTATATAGGAATATAAATTTTTAACAACCTTTCCAAGAGATTCTGATGCTGGGAGCCACCATATTTTGAGAACCACAGGTTCAGAGGTGTCCACAGTCACCCAGATAAAATGAGACCAAGACAGGATCGGCCCTAAGAACTTATTCCACCCAAGGAGTCTAGACTTCAACCCGTGCTTTATTTACCTTTCAGAAACCTAAAAATATTTTCAAATGGATTATACTTCTAAAACTTTTCAAAACAGCTACATAAAGAAAGAAACTCTACATAGAGAGGGCCAGCCAAGTGGCACGGTGGTTAAGTGCTGGCTTGGGACACCAGAGGCCCCAGTTCGGGTCCCACATATGAAGAAGGCCAGTGACACTGCCCTCAAAAAAAAAAAAAAAAAAAAAAAAAACTCTACGCAGAGGAAAACTAGAAGGAAATACACTAAGATGTTAGTAGTGGGGACTCTGAGAAATTTGAATTGTGGCCTTTTTTTTCCCTTCTATGTACTTTGTTTATGTTTTCCAGCTTTCATACAATAGATATGTAGTCTATATAATGAGACATCTTGGAAAGCAAACCTAATGTTTAATATGTATATTGTTATATTTTAGTTTCTTGGACATTTAATTTAGAACATTAAACCACTTAATTTATATTTTTCCTGGCTTCTTACTTAAATATATATATATATATAAATATAAATAAATAAATATATATATATATATATATATATAAATATAAATAAATATATATATATATATATATATATATATATATATATATATATATATATATAATGAATGGGTTGGGGAAACTGAAACTGAAATTAATTTACTTGAAAGTGAACCAAAACAAAGATAGGAAGGGAAAACAAGGTTTTGAAAATTAGCAACTCTGTAAAGAATTACAGACGCAGACCTAGAATTTTCGGACTTCTCGTCGCCCTTGAAGAGAAAAAGGAATTCATAGTACAGGCTTGGATTATTTAATAAGGCACATGATTTCAGATCTCAGGTGCTTTGATAAGAATGCCATTAGGAAGAAGAAGGTCAGGAAGACATCAAACGCCTGTGTCCTGGGAGTGTGATAACAAAAGAATGATGACAGAGCCTTCTGTCTGTCTAGCACTCATCAGTGTTCAAAACCCATTTATAATAATTAGCATTTGGAAAGAACCCAAATGGCCAACAATAGGGGAATGGCTAAACAAACAGTGGTCGATTAACTCAGATGGAGTACTCCATAAAAGAAGACAATGGTGAAGCCAGACTGAGCTGATTCTGGAAATATATGACCTCATGTTAGCTAAAAAAAAAAAAAAATTGCAAGGCGAAGTGGTGCCTGGGGACAGCAATGAGGCATTTTGAAAGGCCTAGCACATTAGCTTCCTCCGCAAGATGGAGAAATGAAGAGTTCATTGTTAGAGAAAAGACCTGACGTGGAATTCTGGCTCCACCAGAAACTAGCTGAGAAGCATTAGCGAGGTTGAAGTCAATCTCCTATTCATGTCGATAATGCACATCCATTTTCATATTTTTTAAAGCCTGAGCTGGTAAATTAACTTACATGTCATAAACAGAATTCTTTTCTCAGAGATAAAAAATAAAAAAATATGTAAAATCTCTAATACATCTTGCCTTCTTGAGACAATGTTTCTGGATTTACTTCTAACAATTCATCTAATCTTTAATTTTACTGCTTCCTTTCCAATTGTGCCTGAAGTCTGTAGGCTTACATCCAAAGAGAATGCCCTGTTCTTAAACTCCTCAATCAATTTCATTTTAGGCCAGCCGAGTGGCGCAGTGGTTAAGCGCTGGCTTGGGAAGCCAGCGGCCCCGGTTCGGTCCCACATATGAGGGCCAGTAACACTGCCCTCAAAAAAAAAAAAGAATTTCATTTTAGTCTCAAGTTGCATTGAGTATGAAATATGAAGTTCATTATCACCAATATTTGAAACTTCAATTTTTTTCAGTTTCCACATGTTAAACAAAAACTTTTATGGCCAAAAGCTTTTCTAAGAGAAAGGTTTTATTGAGCCAAATGCCAACCAAAAAGGACCAGGTCCTGGGGCCTGCAATCTAAACCACCAACAGCAGGGCTAGATGGAGAAACAAACATCCTGCCATCCTGGAGCTGACAGGATTTTTTTATACATCTAATAGGGGGAAGCAAAATGTAAGTTGTTTTGAGAGAATCTACATTGGTTATAGATAAAGGAGGTGGGAGAAAGTGAAGCGGGGCTCATTCTGAGATAGGTACATAGGAAGGAAGAAGTGTTTGCTCCTTTGGGCTGGTGGTGGGCAACAGTCTGGAAAGTTCAAGCACAAGCAAGAAGTGGAGGTGTCTGGTGGTCAGTGGCGCCTGGTTGTTCTCTTTAAATAATTGCAGAAACATCCACTTGGAAGTTAATTCAAAGTGTCAACATACATTAAATAAACGTGAGTAGCTTTTGTTGGGTTTGCCCTGCACTTGTTAACGGATTTACCTCTCTTGTCTCGTCCTCCTATCCCCTGGTCTGCTATAATTTAATTTAGGACATCTCAGAATTTTCCCCTGGCCACACACAAATCTAGCAAATCATGTGTCAGGCACGACAGTCAAGGCCTTGTCTTATATAACATTTCCATCTCAGAGATTTCAGTGAAGAATAAATTCAAATGTATGTTAAAGCTCTTAATACAGTGCCTGACACATAATTTGTTCATGATAGATGTTACTGAATTTTGTTTTGAATACTTGTAGGAAGATTGATAACAATAAGTAATGGTGCAGACCAAATACTGTTTTATTAATAAAAGTGGAACAGTGTTTACCGAGAATATGCTAAGAGCACCAGGGCTCCTGGCTCTGCTCACCATAAGACCGTATCGCTGCACCAAGTGGTGACAGAGAACCTGACCATGAAACTTGTGAATAGCATAAAGCCAAGAAAGGGAGCAACTATCTTGAGTCATGGAACAAAAATCTAAAATAATTTTGCCAAGGTCTAAGGTATGGTTTTAACCTACCAAGATGAAAGTTAATGAGAGGAATGTAAGATCTTCTATTTATATTTAAAAACAAAACAAAACAAAACAAACAAACAAAAAAACGAATTGCCCAAAACCAAGTTGGAGAATAAATAATTTACTTTAGAAAGTACAGAAAGGATTTCGGGAATTTGGTTATAGTCTAGGTAAGCCAAAAAATTAATATCTAAAGTATATTTTTAAAATTGAGTGAATGACATAGCTCTCAGGCAACCCTTTATAGATACTATTTCTCTAAACCAATCAGAGTTTGAGCTGACACTCTGTGATAAGAGCCAATTGTCTTTAAGTTTATAAGCATCACCTTTGGCTTTAACTCTCTTTCTTTGAACCCAGAATATTATGCAGGCCCCCTCTCTTCTGCCGGGTATGTTTGCCTTCTCCAGACTCTCACCTACAGCCTCTATATACAGTTCACTTTTCCCTTTGTGGTACTAGGCAGCTTGTGTGACATGTATCCTCCCACTGGGAACTAAATTAAGACATCAAAATCTTGTCACATCAGGCACCTAATAATCACTCGTTGTTTGCTAGTGCTGTTCATCTGGGATGAATTCAAAATTCTGATCCTGAAAGAAAGCTGCCAGTTTCCATCAACACTCACAGTCAATCCAAATACTTTGGGAGTGAAGAGCAGAAAGCTTATAGGACAGAGGGTTAATGGGACTTTACCCACTCCAGGAACTAACATATACTGCTTCAAAGATTGGTGATCCTTCCCATCAGCGTCCTAATGACCACTATATGTTAGCATAGCTAAACAGGAGACCTGGAGGAGGGGAAGGAAGCATACAATAACAACCCGTTATTATTATACACTATTGGTGCCAGCCATGTCTAGTTCCCCTCTGCCACTTTCTCATCAGCCTTCTTTCTAATCTTAAAATCATCTTTCCTCTTTTTGTTTGTTGCCTTCCTCTTCCAAGTAGAATGTAAATTCTGAAGTGTAAGAACCTTGTCTTTCTTGTTTTCTCCAGGGCCTAGAACAATGCCTGGC
The DNA here is from genome assembly GCA_033961575.1 of Aselliscus stoliczkanus. Lineage (NCBI taxonomy): Eukaryota > Metazoa > Chordata > Mammalia > Chiroptera > Hipposideridae > Aselliscus > Aselliscus stoliczkanus. The sequence goes on from CM066736.1 coordinate 125,337,430, forward strand.
ATTGAGTAGATGCTCAATAAGTATGTGCTGGGTTGGCTAGATGAATAATTGAATAACTGAAATTTCCCAGCTGGCTTGGTGATGGGAGTGACTCATTTTCTATGGGCTTTTGTTTGTTCCTTTTCAAAAGGAGGATTTGGGGGCCAGTGTGGCTGACACTGCCAGCTGTCCATCAAAATGTGTTCTCTCCTTTTTCTGTGATAGGAGAGTTTCCTGAGTATGTGGCTGTCCAGCAGTTAGGAGGCCATGTGGCTAAGTTGCTGCCAATGGAATGTGAGTGGAAGTGATGTACACACTCTGTGCTGGGGCCCTTAAGACAATAGATGTGCCTCCTCCATATTCTCTCTTGTTTTCTTCCAACTGCAAACAGCATGACAGCCACCCAGTCTCTAACACACATGCAATGAGGACACCCAGGAGGAGACCAGAGCTGTCCAGCCAGCTCTGGATAGAGCCCAATTACTCTCCCCAAGGAGAAAAATGAGTGATTGCATTTTGGGGTCTCTTCGTTACAGCAGTTTAACACCATTCCCCTCCCCCACCCCAATGAATCCAACCAATAATGTCGCAGACTCACTCCAGCTCAGAAGAACTTGATTGGTGGCTGATTTCATCACATATAATCACCTCCTTTATTCAAGAAATCTGTATTCTTGGGGATATCATCATTTAAAAACCCTTAATCTTTTCTTAAGATGTTTCTTTATATGAATGTGTGTTTTTCAGAAAGAAAATTTAGTTTGCATCTTTGAAAACAACCACCTATACCAGCCGGCTGGAATGCAGGCTCAACACTTGGCTTCTCTATTAACCACAAAAAGTACAGTTGCAATAATCATATAAATCCACTCTCATTTCACATGGAGAACACTACATGTTCCATTACACTGTTTTAGCATCTGAGCGCTTCCCAAATTGTGCCACGTTTAGGCAGGATACAAACTGGTTTTTGAATTTAATAACCACATATTATTTTAATGTGAGTTTAATGTACTTTCTATTTCTAGCAAATGACTCTACTTCTCAGTTAATGGGATAGTATAGTTTTCCTTAAAAACAAATTTAAGTAAGTAAAAAGCAAGTTTGTTTAGAGAAAAACCTGAGTAGGGGTCACCTTATTTATTTCCCTTTTCTCTTGAATCATTATCTCATGCTGTCTATTGCCCACTACCTGTAAACCATTGTTTTAATGTTTACTTAGTTGTTTACGTTGTTTAAGGTGGGGGGTAAACCCAGTCCGCGTTACTCCAAAGTTCAGTTGTGCACATGGCGAGTGTGACTGAGGGGTGCTAACACAGTCCTCACTAGGCTCTCCCTCCAGGATGTCAGTAGGCCTGGAGTGAGTTCCACAGGCATACATTTCAAACAAGTTCCCAGGTGGTGCTGTCGCTGCTGGATGGGGACCCTACTTTGGGAGCCACTGGTATAGTGTAATTTCCCCCTCCCCCACTCTGGCCAATGGTATCTTTATAAAAACATAAATCGGGAAGTTACTTCTCTGCTAATAATCTGGGATGGCTCCAGAGGTGGCCATTGCGTTCCCTTCCCAATCTTTCCAGCTTTCCTTCTCATCCTTCCCCGCATCCCCGTGCTGGTCACTGTGTAGTGTCCTTACTTCGCCAGGTTCTCTTGGCCGCATCTGATGTCTTTGTTCGTGCCGGGTCCTCTTTCTGGCTGCTCCTGAGCATGCCAAGCTCTCTTCTTTTGAATGTACTATGGCTTCCTGCACCTGGAGTGTTTTCGCCCCCTTCTAGTGAATTCCTGTTGAGCCCTGTTCAGATATCACCTCCCCTCTAAAAGTTTGCCCAACTCCATCTCTGGCCCTTCTGGCCCATTGTTTATATCACTATTGTAAGCACGTATCACTCCTGCTATAATTATTCGTTTGCATGTCTTCCCCTCCTCCCAGTCTCTGGGCTCCCAACCACAGCATGCTGGTTGAGACGGCTTTAGCTTGGGAGTCAGACAGCTGGGTTCAAATCCACCCCTTGGTCACACTCTACTTGGGTGACCTTGACTTTAGGCAAGAACACTCACCTTTTAAACCTCAGTGTTTCTATACAGTAAAGGCAAAAATACTTACCTCCTGAGAAGTTTGAAAGAACTAAGTGAAATACTGTATATACAACAGCTAGCACAGTACCTGTCCCTTACAAAACGCTCAATAAATAGTGGTTATTATCATAATTCTTATTACTCATGTCTTATGTCTATCATATAATACAGAACACAGTAGACGTTGAATAAGTGTTCGCTGAATGACATAATTTGGTTCTAGCATACTACTCCTTGAAAAATAACTTATTTTTAAGAAAGAATCTCTAATGGTGAAATACCTCACCTCAAAGAAAGCTGCTCAGAGAGATATTAGTCAGAGGGCTTTTATGGATCTCTCCAGTCACATCATGTAGACAATTCACCCAGCCAAGCCCTGTCTATATCTCTTGACTGTTTATAATTAACCTGGATGGTCCAGATCTCAGAAGAAGACAAATGATCAGAAAAACAGAGATGGTTGCTTTTTTATTCAAGCTTCTATTCCAAAATATAGACAATCCCTTTAAACAAGAATTTTTAGACTATGTGGGAAGACCTGCCTTATACTCTGCTCCAATTTAAAATAAGCACTGGAATTGGAGTGGAGCCAAGGACTTGACATGGATGGGTGAAGAAGTGAGCAAGCTCATTTCCCCATAAAAATGAATAGAGGGAGCAGTGGGAATTCTTTACATTGAAAACCGCCCAAAAGGAGAATTGAGGGAGGAAAATGTGCTGGATCCCAAAAAAAACAAAACCAGAGAGATTTTCCTCTTACCATCCTCCCTGGCAATTACAGTGATGAGGTTGGTTCTGATCCTTCACCCCTAAAGGATACAAAGAACTGAAGTATTTATTTGGATGAAGAAAATATATTTTTTTACGCAATTACCTGGAAGCATCCAATAAAAGTTATTTTCTAAATAATTCTTTTATGATACCTTAATAAGACCTTGATTTTCAGAAACTTAGATCGAATTTTAAGAGAGTCCTGAGTGGTGATTTCTCTCTGTTACTGTCTTCCTGTTTAAGTGTCACCCCAGCAACAATCCGGCAGTTACTGTTATAGTTTGACAAGTATGGGTTTTCTGGGAAACCCATTTGGAAGCTGATTAATTTTTCAGACGCCCTTTGCCAGTAGTCCAGTTAATGGATAATACATAGTGCAGTTGTCAAGCCACCCTAGACAAAAGGAGCTGAGCTAGGCAGTTTTTGTTTCCTACTAAAACATAATTTATTACAAGTATCCTTTCATTGTGTGTTTCTATTTGCCAGGTATCAACACATTTAGGTGATGAGTTAGTCTCATCAGGCTCAATAGAGATCCATCATTAACTGCCTAATAATAGCTTTCCTTGTTTACTGTTAGAGGAATGCTTCCTACCTCTCATATTGATACTTGGGGTCTGTTCACCACTTCACTTGCTCTTTCTTCCTCTTGAATGGCTAGACAGGCAGACAAGTTGGAAGATGAAAAGTCCGAAATTAAAACTGACCACAGCACTTCCTCATGAGTCTTCCAGATCCCTTCAGAATCTGGGCTTTGTTCCTTTCTCCAACTCCAGTTCTTTTCTTTCACTTTCCCTCCTTTTCTGGCTGTATCACATTTCTTTAAGTTTCTCGAACATGCCTTGCATTGTCTTATTCCTTTGGACATCCTGTTCTCTCTGCCTTGGACACTCTTCTCTTTCCCTCGCCCACTGCTGCTTATCCTTCATGTCTCGATTTAAACCTCACTTCTTTCTGAAGGCCTTCCTTGAACCGTAGACTGGGTGAGATGTTCCTGTAATGTGTCCGCAGGACACCCTCTATTTCCCCATTTATGTCATTATATTTTCTCTACCTAATAATAAGATCTATATCTGCCTTAGCCATACAGCTTCTCCATTACTGAGTATATAATTATACTCAGTAAACATTAACTGAATGGGTAAACCAATGAATAAATCAGCTATTCCTAATACCTTCACATGGTAAGACAATATTCCCTTTTGTGCATGAATTAACCAAGGTCTAGTGAGCTTAAGAGATTGGCCCAACACCAATGTAACATCTTGACATCAGAACTGGTGTTCAAGTCTCCTACTCACAGTACAGTGCTCTTTCCACTATTTCAAGAATTACAAACCAAAATGTCCACTGGGGTAATAAGTGAAATGGGAGGGGTATAAGGCCAGATGAACTACAGGGGGCTGTGATGAACTCAAGGACACAGGTCTCATTTGAAGAGAGCATCCACTACTTGGGTTCAGCTCATTGTTGCCAAAGAACAGGGTCTGGTAGGCCAGAGCTTACTCTTCTTTTACAAAAAGAATGGGAAATCCAGAACTTTATGTGAAATAGTCTGATTTTTTAATTCTGGACAAAAAACTGTTTTGAATGTAATATATTGTGCATTCCAAACAAAACACTGAGGAGCTAAGCTTAGCCTCTAAGCCCCCACCGTGCCATGTCTACACCACTCTACACTAAGCTGCTTCTTTCTACACGACTTGGCCATACCTTTGGAGAGGCCATCCTGTGTTCCAACAGCCAGCCCTTCCAGGCAATTCCACAGTCACCTACTATAGGAAAATCTCTTGAGAATCAAAATATCCAATCAAAGGGGTGGCCAGTTAGCTCAGTTGGTTAGAGCACAGTGCTCATAACACCAAGGTTGCCGGTTCAATCCACACATGGGCCAACTGAGCTGCGCCCTCCACAACTAGATTGAAACAAGTACTTGACTTGGAGCTTATGGGTCCTGGAAAAACACACTGTTCCCCAATAAAAATAAATAAGTTTTAAAAATTCAATCAAAGACAATCACCTTTTCTTGGTAAGGGACATTCAGCTCCCTGTCTCCAGTTGCTTTAGAATTGATCCACCTCATGGCATTAAATTAAGCACCCACACAGGCTATGGTAGCTCTTATGATCTCATATGACAGAAATCCAAAACTGCAAAAGTAGAAAACCTACTTTTTTTTTTTTCTTATCTCAGAAGAATCCATAGTAACACTTAGATAAAAAATACAAGGCTGACTTTTATTCCTGGGGGAAAATGATACCAAAATTTCCTCCTCACTCCATTCTGATGAGAGAGACTACTTACTAACATTAGACTCAGCGGGGTTGGGTTTGGGATCTGGCCCTTGGACTTGCAGCGCTATGATCTTGGGTAAGTGGTAGCCTGCTGAGAACCTTAGCGACCTCCTAAAATATATAAAATGGGAAGAAAAGCTACCTCCATACCATAGAAAGAATGGACAATCAGTCCGGCTAACTGAACTATATGATTCCTGAGATCTATTTGAGGTAGAAATGCCTAGTCCCCAAACCCCTGCTCGGTACTGAGTGTGGTACAAACAGTCCAGAAGAGAATTAACTCACACAGAGAGAAAAATCCAACTTTTGTCCTCTTGAGCCTATTTGTCTAATTTTCATATGGTTAATCTCCTCTCCTTCTCATTCAAATATGGAGAGAAAAAGTCCTGGATACTCCCTATCAATCCTTCCTCACTAATGTCTCTGTCATTTGTCAGGAGCTATAGCTGATGTTCCTTGGGCTCTCACAAGCACCATCTTCTGCTTTTACCTGTGTTTGCTCATTTGATCCTCACATCTAAGCAACTGCATCAAAACCCCACAGCTGGGAAATGGTGAGGCCAGGATTTGCACCCTATGCTTCTGGCTCCAGATCCTGAACATGTAGCCACCATGATACTGGCTTCCCCTCGACCCACTAGAATCTGACTTTTACCCCCACCATTCCTTCCTTTCTTTCTTCCTTCCTTCCCTCACTCAACAGCTAAGAGTAGTGCCTACCACATGCCAGGACCTCAGAAGTTTGTAATTCTAGGGGGTGGGGGGGAGAGAGAAATAAATAAGTTAAATAGAGTAGGTAGGCTAGTAATAAATACCAAGGAGAAAACAGTAAATCAAATAAGAGAGACATGGTGACTAGGGCGAGAAGTCCAGTCTAGCAATGGCAGCGTGGGCTCCACAGGCAGCTGGGTCAGCACCAGGCAAAGAATGCCTGCAAATGGCTGGGACGTGGGAGCTTGTAGGAAAGGAACTAACAATGGTTAAGCCCTAACTTTGTGCGAAACATAACATGTATGACGTTAAGTTGTCTAATTTGTCTTCTGTCTTATTTATCTGAGGTATTATTATATCCATTTAACAAACCAGAATTTTTAATAACTTTATTGTATTATTAATATTCCTCTGAGAAAAGTTGTTGCTATTTCCATTCACAGACAATGCAGTGAAGATTAGGGAGGTTGCCCAATTTGCCCAAGGTTACCCAGTGGGTAAGCAGCAGAACCATGACTTAAATACAGGAAGCTGAGTATCTTTCTTCTAAATAACCTGCCTTAGAGCAGTCCATAACCAAGGATCCATGTTGGAAAGCCGTGTCAAGGAACACAGCAGAAGGTGACAGCAGGTATACGCCTTCACTCAGGCTGCCATAACAAAATACCACAGCCTCAGTGGCTTAAGCAATAGAAATTTACTTCTCACCATCCTGAAGGCTAAAAGCCCAAGCACTGACATGTTGGTTTCTCCTGAGGCCTCTCTCCTTGGTTTGCAGTGTGTCCTCATATGGCCTTTCCTCTGTGCCCACACATCCCCAGAGTCTCTTTGTCTCTCCTCTTATAAGAACACCAATCACAGTGAATTAGGTCTTCATCCTTATGACCTCATTTAACCTTAATTATCTCTTTAGAGGCCCTATCTCCACACACCATCATATTAGGGGTTGGGGCTTCAACCTATGAATTTTGGAGGGGTAGGGAGCACAAGTCAGTCCATAATAGCAGGTGACCAAACTCCAGTTCCTTTGAGAAAAGGGAAGAGATGACTGAGAAAAGCAAAGCACAGTCCCAGCCCTAATATAACTAATGCAATTCTGGCTGGAGGGAAAGTGGCGCTGGTGGAGTTGGGGGTGAGATGAGAGTGAGAGGAGAAAGCAGACTGACACTGAGCTACCCCGGGAGTGGTCTAGAGCCCCTTAAACGTGCTGAAGCTGGGGAGCTATGCCCTCCTTGCCTTGACTGGCCATGCTGCAGGTGGACCTGGGGCACAAGCACTGCAGCTGTGGGATGGGGAGCCAGGAAAATTCTTTCACTGCTGGAGGAGCAACTGAGCTCTCTGGGACCCTGGCATCTCTCTGCTACCTCACAGCTCTCTTTATCTAGCTGCCTGTTCTCTTTCATTAAAAAAGGAGTGTGTGTGTGTGTGTGTGTGTGTGTGATTCTAACTGAGGTCTGGCATTTCTTAGCACCCGTTTCTTGTACCTATTGCCATCATCAATGAGCTCGGTTTAATCCATGTACACCAGCACCACCCTTTATCACTTGTGTGCATGTAAGCGTATATGTATGTGTGCATGTATGTGTATATGTCTCACTAGTAAGAAGAAAGAAAGAGATAGAGATAACAGATGTGAAATGAAAGAGAAAGGAGAAGAGAACAAAGTGAGAATTGCAGGGGAAGAGAAGAAGGGGAACAGAGCCCAGAGAAGGAACTTCTGGGGGCACCATGCAGGGATCCCCAGCCCTTACAGTCATCAGATATACAGCCTGATGATGGAGGAATCCAGAAAGCTCTATAGACAATGCTGATTGTCTTTGTGGACCCGTGGTTATCTACTTTGTAAAGAGGCTAGACCAGCTTCCCAACCACTGTGCCATGCTCAGAGTAGCCAGGCTGGATCTGGGCAGCCAGAGCCTCAAAGATCATCTCTGGCAAAGGACGGCCCATAGCATCTACCCAGGATACCAAACAAACGCTATTTTCAATTTATGACAGGTCATGGGAAAAGTGAGGGAGCATGACTTCAGATTAGCATTTCCCAAAGTGGGAAGAAAAAAGGGTTCCATAGTCATTTGAGGAAATGCTGCTTATTGTATTCCCTTTCATAAATATACTCTCAAGAGTCATTGGTGTAGTAAGGCTCTGAGAATCCCTAAGTGCAAGGGGTGGGGTGGGGAAACTTTTAATTTTGCTTAGGCTTTCTAATATCACACTACACAGCTGGTTAACTTATGTCTTTATATTCAGTTGAATAAAGCCAAGGACAGGGGCTATTATAACTTCCATCCCAGGTGTATATTCTTTCTCTGTTGGAAATATTAATTTCCCTAGCAGGTGACCCTTTCTGGAGCAGATACAGTCTCTAGATTCACATGGCCATCTTCCAGACCAAGCAATAAATAGGTTCTGAACAAGTCAACCTACATGTCCTTACTGGCCTGATCTCCTGGGGAACCAATACCTACCTCCTACCAAGAGTTCAGCAGCTAGAAATAAGCTTGTTGTAATTCGTGTGGAGCTTGGCCACACCTGAGCTTAATTCTTAAGGTTTAGTGCCATGGCTCAAGGGGCTAAAAACTCACTATTGAAATTGTAGAAAAGTGTTCAAGCCTGTGAGTCTGGAGAATGTGTATCATTTCAGACAGATGACAGCTCTCGTAACAGGCCTCGATTTTCCCAATCTATAAAGTGAGAAGATTAGAGGTGTTATGAGCTGAATTGAAATTCCTATGTTAAAGCCCTGATCCCCAGGACCTCCGAATGTGACTATGTTTGGAGATGGGGCATTTCAAGAGGTAACTAAGGCAAAATAAGGTCATATGTGTGGGACCTGATCCCATATGACTGGTGTCCTTATAAGAAGAGGAGATTAGGACACGGACACAACCCAGACAGGAGGACGATATGTGAGAACACAATGAGAAAGCAGACATCCTCAAGCCAAAGAGAGAAACTTCAGGAGAAATAAAATCCACTGACACCTTCAACTTGGATTTCTAACATCCATAATTGTGAAAAAGTAAATTTGTGTTGTTTATGCCACCCTGTGTGTGGTATTGTGCTATGACATTCCTAGTAAACTAAGACAGATACCCAAATAAACCCTTTACAATGAATGCTTAGTTGCCTGTCCTAGATCTTACTAACATAATCCATTTTTATTCAAAAAAATCTACCCTTCTCCATGCAACAGAGAGAAAAGTGATCTTACCCCCAGCTCCTAGACACAGTGTGAATAAGCAGTTGTGTTTAATTTATTCCTGTTGCCAGTATTAGCTTAGGGACAGGCAAAAGGCCAAACGCAGGCCCAAAGACATCTCCTGGGGGTTTCCAGGAAGAGTTTTCTCCTTATGGAGAGACATGGTAGATGTGGTCTCTTGTTCCTCTAGAAATTCGTATGTCTATATAGACATACAACTCTCAACTAGCTGCAGCTATCTGGGGCCTAGCAAGGAACCAGCCTGAAAGCAAAGACAATTTCCTAAGGATGGCAAGGAGGACAGATGAGTGGCAACACCTCTGATACTATCTCAAGCAACCCTGCGAAACACCCCACATCAGGGCTTCCAGTGATGCCAAATAAAAACTCCTTTTTATTAAAGTCAGTTGGAGTGTTCTGTTGTTGTAGCTGAAGGCATACAAACAGATGCATTCTATGACCTGCTCCAGCCCTGTGGCCTCCTAGAAATCATGTCCCTAAGACAAGTCGTAACAGTTAACATGTTACAGAGAAACTTACAAACAGCCTATCACAACTCTCTGAGGTAAGAACTATCTTTAGTCTCATTTAAGGAAATACTAGGGGTTAAAGAGGTAAAGTTACCCGGTCAAAGCCACTCTGAGATGAGGTCAGTATGTGAAGTCTGTCTGACCTGAGATCCTTGCTCTTAACCACAGTCCACGGGAAACTGAAAAACCAGAAATTTGCCAATCAGTCAGAGTCCTGGGGTCCAAGGGAAAAAAATCCTTGACCATTCAGAAAGCTTCCATTTGGGATATCTATCTTTTCAGAATCTCCTACACTCTTAAATTCTAAATTTTATTAGGTACTGCTAACAAGAAACAAGTCTAGGGTTATGCTTTGGGTTCTTCAACTAAAATGATAAATCCCCAGTTAATTTCTATCACCTTTTTCTTAAGAGATTGTATCATTTTCCAAACAAAATGTTGATGCTTTTTTCAATAGTCCAAAGGCATATGGTTCTCTTTTATTCTTCTTCAGTTAACTTTGAATATTGTTAAGGAATTTTTCTCTGTTCAATTAAACATATATATAAATACCTATTATGTATAAGTGACTGTAAGACTAAGATAGAATATAAAGAAGAAATGATCTATCATAGAACAAAACTAATTGGCCTTGAAATGTAACAAAAGACTTTTTTTTTTTTAAAGATTTTATTGGGGAATTGGGGGAGGGAAACAGCGTTGGGGAATTGGGGAAGGGAATAGACAAGTTGCTGTCTTTTTGTTCTTCAGTCTGGTTGCAGAGGATGTTGCTTCACTGGCCCATGTTGGTACCATCATTGCGCTCTTCCCGGATGAGGCAGATCGGTCACCGGCCTCTGGATGGTCACTCTCGGCCGCTCTTGGCAGTTCACGCTGGCTGCCGGCCACTCACTGTAGCCTATGGCAGCCCACTGCAGCAGGGGCTGCAGCCCACACCATCGCTGGGACTCGCACAGCCCAGCTCCAGGTGCAGCTTTTGTTAGCTGTGGAGGGCAGTGTCACTGGCCTCATACATGGGATCTGAACTGGGACCGCTGGCATCCCAAAACCAGCTCTTAACCAATGTACCACTCGGCCAGCCCCACAAAAGACATCTATACTGAACCTCAAGAACTTCCTAACCAAAGGGTATGTGATGTTGAAAGCATTAACAAGAAAGCTCATGATGGAATTTTTTCAGAGTTTCCAAAGAGAGGTCTGGAAATTTCAGGTGCAATTTTTCTGGGTTTTTTTTTTTTAACTTTTATTAAATTATTGGAGTGACATTGGTTAGTAAAATTATATAGGTTTCAAGTGTACAATTCTATAATATATCTTCTATATATTGCATTGTGTGTTCACCACCCAGAGTCAATTCTCCTTCCATCACCATATATTTGACCCCCTTTACCTTCTTCTACCACCCTCTCCCCCTTACCCTCTGATTACCACTAAACTGCTATCTGTGTCTATGGTTTTTTGTTTGTTTGTTTTTGTTTTGTTTTTTTGTTGCCTTCAGTTTTACATCTCACATATGAGTGAAGTTATATGGTTCTCAACTTTTTCTGTCTGACTTATTTCACTTAGAACGATAATCTCAAAATCCATCCATGTTGTCACAAATGGCAGTATTTCATCTTTTCTTCTGGCCGAGTAATGTTCCATTTTATATATGTACCACATCTTCTTTATCCAATCATATATCAAAGGATACTTTGTTTCCATGTCTTAGCCACCATGAATAATGCTGCAGTGAACATAGGGGTACATGTATCTTTACAAATGAATGTTTTCAGATTTGGGGGGTAGATACCCAGAAGAAGTATTACTGGGTCATGTGGTAATTCTCTTCTTAATTTTTTGAGGCACCTCCACACTGTTTTCCATAGTGACTGTACCAATTTACATTCCCACCAGCAGTGTATGAGGGTTCCTTTTTCTTTACAACACTTGTTATTCCTTGTCTTATGATAATAGCCATTCTAACAGGTATGAGATTGTAACTCATTGTGGTTTTGATTTGTATTTCCCTAATAGCTAGTGAAGTTGAGCATTTTTTTTCATCTATATCTGGTGGCTATTTTTTTGTCTTCTTGGGAGAAGTGTTTGTCTGGATCCTCTGCCTATTTTTTAATTAGATTTTTCATTGTTGTTGAGTTATATGAGTTCTTTATATAAGATCCATTTATGATTAAAACATTTAATAAAAGGATATTAAAGTACCTCAACATATTAAATGCCATCTATGACAAACCCTCAGCTAATATCATACTTATTGGCAACTTTTCTTGATTGTGAAGGAGAAAGACTAGTTCCAATTGTCTGGTTATAAAAAAGCCAACTAAACTGACTCAAACAAAAGAAGATTACTAGAAGAATATAGGAGTTGCTTACAGAGAGCAGGAATACAAAAGACCAAAAGTCATTTAGAACCCAAGGTAAACTCTCCCTCCATCTCTCTCTGCATTTTCCATTCATTCTTCTCTTCCTTCCCCACTCCCTTCCTCCCTTTCTTCCTTACTTTCTTTCCCTCTCTCTTTCTCTTCCTCTCATTATTTCTCTTTTTTCTTTCTTTCTCTCCCTTGCTTCTCTTTTTCCCCTTGTTACTCTTTTTCCTTACATGGTCATTCAGTTTGTTTCTAATCCATTCTCCCCGCAAATGACCTTCCTCTGTTCACACGTCTTATCATGACCCAAGATGGCCCTCTTACACCTCACCTCTGCGTTGCCTGAGAAGGTCAAGACCCACAGCAAGCTAAACAATTCTCTGTAACCCAATTCCAGATTTTCTGGAGATGGTCTGATTGGACCAACTCAGCCTCTGGATTGCTTTTCCTGAGTCAGGTGCTCAAGCAACTGTGACTGGAGAAGCAAGAATGTGCAATAAAAACATCACTACCAGAGTCCATTTATGCATGTGTGGATTGGAGATGGCAAGACAGAAAGACTTCTTAGGTTAGATAGTGGGAGCTGGGCGTGTCCTCCAACAGATGTCTACCACATATATGATCTTTAATGCTCCTTTCCACCAAATTATCTGTTTGGGGAGTTTTTGTTTGTTTGTTTGTTTTTTGAGGGCAGTGTCACTGTCCCTCATATGTGGGACCCGAACCAGGGCCGCTGGCTTCCCAAGCCAGCGCTTAACCACCGCGCCACTCGGCCGGCCCTGTTTGGGGAGTTTTAATGATTACATTATCCTACTAAGCCCACTCCCTTCATTTTTCAAACAGAAATGTAAACAGGAAGGAGAAAGGGATGACAGGAGGCACCCAGCGCTACTCTCCAGTTGTGGAAACTGGGCCCCGGGTGGTGTTTCCTCCAAGGAGAAATATGGGATAGGTGTGGTATATTTTCTTCAGCCTAAGCAAGGAAACACAAACTCAGCAGTTTCCTGGACATCTGCCCTCAGCTAATTAGCACTTTCACTTATCAGCCTCAGCTCAACTCCAACATTAACCCTTCCCCGCTCTCCACGCAGTCTGGTGGCTCAGGTTCCTGACAACTGTATATCAGGAGTGGGGCAGTGCTCTGCTCAGACCCCTCACCTAAATCTGTCACCCACACTGACTACAGAGACACTTCCCAAAAGGAAAAGGTCATTTGTCACTCCTTGCTGCAAACCCTTCTCTGAATCACCTCTACTATAGGACGAGGGTCCTTGGCCCAGTCTACAAGACCCTGCACAACACAGCCCTGCACCCCGCTCCAGCCTCACTCACACCACTCTGCAGCAGACACAGCCCCTGCTCTGGCCCTCGCTGAACTGTGTGCAGCGCCCCAACATGCAGTCTGCTGGCCCTGCCTCTGCGTACACACCGTTCCTCCCACCTGGGCCATGCCTCTCCTCCTTGGTCACGCGTGGCAAACCGCCTGCCTCTACTATGCACTATCGCTATCACACCATAAGGAAGTTATTGGGGTTCATTGTCCATCTCTCCCTATTGAGCCATTACTCCTTAAAGACAGGGGCTCTGCCTTGCTCTGAGGCGTAGCTCCGGGGCCTCAGGGGGTACCAGGGCATCAAAGAATGTTTGAAGGAAGAACATAAGGGAGAATGCAACTGAGGGAGGGAAAGAAATGGGAGGGAGAGGTTCCTGCCCCTTGACAGTGTCCCTAACCCAGTTAGCCATGGGGCCTGGTAATACAAGGCAGAGCCACCTTCTCCCATCTGTCACAGGCTTTACTCTTCCAAATCCCTTTGGCATACAAAAGCTCATTTGATCCTCACACCATCCTTGTTAAGTGACCAGCGATGATGCCCATTTTATAAAGAGGAAAAATGGGAGCTAGAGAAGGGAAATGACTCAGAAAGCTGCCAGTCAGTCTTGGCACCTAGAGCCAAAGGGATTCTTTCACTCTAGGAGAGATCCTGCCCGTCGGCACAGAGGCTGGTGGTCTCAGACGTGTCTGGGCAGCCTCAGGGAAGCCTGGAGGACACCCCACTTTAAGCAGCCGCCCAGGAGCCAAGGTCCCCACTCCCTGCCCAGTTCCTCCCATGGCACAATCAGCGCTTTATTCCCCTGGGCCCAGCAGCCTGACGCCGTCTCAGCTCCCTTCTGGCCCCTGTCTCTGTCCTACATCTGGAGCAGAGACAGTGAATAATCCTTCCTTTCTTTCTGGAGCTTGTTGCCTTGAAGGTATTTATAGCCAGCTCCTGGCCCGCTGAGGCACCTTTTCTCCCCTGTTTAAATTTAGCTCCCTTTGTCTTCTTCAGCCCTGCCTTATCTGCTGATCCCGCCTGGGTTTCCTCTACTGCCTTTGTTCTCCCTGTGTTTGTCCCTCATCTTCTTTCATGGGCTGAGCTGAAACAATCTCGCTGGCTGCGAAAAGTTTCTCTGAAGCCTTTATGTAACTTTCTCCTCCACACTCAGTCCTCTCCAGCAGGCTTCTCTCTGCCCACTTTCCACTTTCTCTTGCAGCAGCCTCCACCTTCGTTGTCACTCCATCTACCCCTTATACAGAAAGGGACAATGGCATGGCTGCTTTGCAAACAGAGCCACAACCGAAGGCTTCCCAATCTTGTCTGCCCCAAGCCACTTGTCCTTTGAAAAGCTCCTGGTTTCGATGCCTCTATCTTGCAGTATTGAGCCCCTATCTTGAGCCTCAACCCAGAATCATTTTGTCATATGCATGGCAAGATACATCAGAGTCTTATGCATCCTGTTCTTTTAGGCCCTGAAACTGATCCTAAGCAGTCTTGTCTTTTGCTTGAAAGAGCAGCTGCCATCAAAATCCAGGGAAGATGCACTGTTTTGCCTCTGATAACAGTTGATAGATATAACATAGATTGAGATTAGGTGTCCCAAGTCCAAACTGGGGCTCTCCAATTCCAGTGGCTCCAGGGATCGGGCAGGTAAAAAATGAACACAGCAGGCCTGGCCACAGGCGGTAGGGACCTGCAGTGTGTACATTGTGTAAAGGAAATAGCACATTACCTCACCTAGATCTTCCGATTTTCCCAGAGAAGTAAAAAAATCTGGGCTTTTAAATAATGGCAATTAATTCAAATTTTTAAAAACACTGTATAAGCAGAATGGGGCATGGGCCACATGTTGTGACCTCTACACTCTGCTATCCACCCTTCTGCCATGATAGTGTCACATGTCAGCCTGCCCCTCCCCACATCTCCAGCCATGGCTTACAGACCAAATGTCCCTTCCAGTTCCCGTTAGCATCTCTATAGCTCTCAACACATATGGCTTCATTTCCACTCCTCTGCTATTCTTAAGACTGGCTTCTGAATTGATCACAGCAGAGCTTTGCCTCTAATTCAAGCTCCCCATTTCCTGTTCTCTCTTTATGCTTGGCAAGAGTGATGTTCATTTCCAAAATCGTCTCCCAGATTTTCTACAGTGCATCAGTCATGATGAGCTAGCTTATGCTGTTAAAACAAACAGCGTGAAAATCACCAAGGTTCACTGCTCACCTATGCTACGAGTCCTCTGTGGATCAGCTCCGGCCTCTGCTCCTAGCCACTCTCAGGCTCAAGCTGGCAGAGCGACCATCTGAAGCATAGCCCTCACCACAGCAGGGAAAGATGATGATGAACGAACAGTACACTGGCTCTTAAATCTTTTCCCAGAAGTAACACGCACATCCCTTCCACTCACATTTCATTTCCCAAAGCAGATGACATGGCCTTATCTAATTTCAAGGAAGGTCAAGAAATGCCGTTTCACCATGTGCCTGCAAGATGAGAAGATGGAAATAGTTGAGGAATAGTACTAAATGACCCACATATGATATGTCCACTTTTCAGGGAGGTTATTAAGTTCTATTCAATGGCTCTGGATTCATTCATTTGTTCATTTAGCAGGAATGACTGAGCACAGGCCCAAGGTGGCCAATCTAGGAATAGGAATACGAGCTTGTCTCTGCCTTCAAGCAACTGTGACTTGTTAGGGGGCATTCGTAGATCCGAGCCAATACCAAACATGGTACAACACAGGAAGGGCCCCAGGCGAGCATAAATAAAGTGCTGAGCATAGAGATGAAGAAGATGGAGAAGATGGTATCCTGGAACAGGGGAAAGCTAGTCGCAAGCAGAAGGACTGCCTGTGCCAAGCTGAACCCCCCACTTGTGACCACATGGCAGATCAAAATGCTAAAAAGGATCAACCTGTTTATAATTGGTCCCTTATCTGTGCACAGGGTGCAGGCAAGGAGAAATACATGTCACATCCTGAGCAATCCCCACCCCTTCCTAGGTTCCATGCCTAGGTTGAGGCCAATTGCTCAGATTCAAACATCGCTCCTCCACTCACTTGCTAGATGACCTTGGGCAAGTCATGGCACCACCTATGCCTGTTTTCTTATCTGTAAATGGGGGTACTAAGAGTACCTACCTGAGAGGGTGATGTGAGGATGGAATGTGTTAATCCAGATAATGTAACAAGTAAAAGGAGGCTGGGCACAGAATAGACAGCATGTCCATGGGAGCTGGCATCCTAATCCTGCCCTTGGCATTGCCTCAGCCTCCTTGTCTCCTTGTTTCTTCTTCGTTCAACACCTTGGTGGCAAGACTGCTTGTCCTAAAGTGTGTGTTCTGGGGCTTGATTAAGACTGCTCTTAAGTGTTCCTTGGAGGAGATTTTATCTATGCAAAACACAAGACAGAGGGAAGAGGGCTCTGGGCCCTCAGGGTAGGTCCCCCTGAGCACTAGCCTGCATCCCATCTCTGCCTCAGCACCAATGAACTTCCCATAAATCTGTTTTCATATACCCGCCCCTCAGCATTCAGTGAACTTCTAGCTAGAGTCACATTGTCCACAGAGCACAAATCCCACAAGATGGGCTCTAAGGGAAGAAAGATATGTCACACATGGCACACGCAAAACTCCCTTTTGGAAATGAGCACAGCACAAGCCAGAAACCTCTTTCATTTTATTTAATCCAGCATTTTCTGGGTTAAATTCTGGCCATGATAACTTTATTTTGCATGTTACACACTTTGGGAAATATTGTGCTAAGGCAAGAACTATTTTTTATTCATCCAGTTATCCACAGACATGTGGATATTGCTTGAAGTATAATAGGCACAAGAAAAGAGTCGATAAATTGAACTGAATTTATGTAATCTTAGGAAAAATATTTCCTCCCTGGGCTTCAGTGTTCCCATTTTTAAAATGAGGAAATTAGACGAGAGAGTTGCTAAAATCCTTTCTATCCTCAGTTACTAGCCAATCTTACATTAGATGGTTTTTTTCCCTGTCTTCTGCCTGGTCATTATTGAGCCTTGTTATTTTGTTCAAGATGAGAGCAAAAGAAAACCTGTCCAGGAAGCTAACAGAGGAAATGATCAAAGCTGACCTTTACTGTATGCCAGCCACTTTACTGGGATCACTGCATCTAGTCAAGATAAGCCCAACAGATGCGTGCCATTATTGAAATCATTCCCATTTTATAAAGAAACATTGAGGCACAGAAAAATTAAGCTATTGCTTAAGTATCTCTATCAGTTGACAGAGATGGGTTTTGAATCCAGGTCATTCGATGCCAAACCCCATACTCTTAACCATTAGGTGATGCTGCCTCCAGGATGGCAGGAGGTATGGGAGTCACACAGATTCAGGGTCTAGTCACTCTGTTTCTTATTATGAGAAGGTAAAAGGCCCTAAAGATTTGCTTAATTTCTCCAGATTGATTCAACATGTTGGCTAATGTGACATTTGTCCATCCCTAGATTCTGCCCTTTTTTTTGCCTCAGCTTTCATCACAGAATTCAGGAAATAGCAATATTCCAGGCATTTATTTTCATCAGTTAGCATTATAATAATAACTATCTACAGCATTTCTGGAAACACGTTTATATCCATTATCAAATACGATTTTTTTACACCTATCTCCTGAGATACACAGAGGAAAAAATGTTACCATGTCGATTTTACAATCAAGAAAACTGGGGCTCCAAGAAGGAAAGAAGTTTAAACTCCATGCTAATAAATAAATTGAGGATCCTGGATGTGAACTTGGTCTTTGGGCCTCAGTGAGAAAGTATTCAGGGGCCCCACACGATCCAGGGCTCTTGGCTCCCTAAGTCAGTCCCAGGTTAGTGAAGATATAATAGGTGTGAACTCAGGAGAAACTAACATGGAGAGCCTGGGGCTAGGAGAGAAACCCAGCGTGACAACCAGAGGGAGAGGACTGTCCCACTCTCCTCCTTGGTATTGGGGGGTGTGGGTGCATATTAGGGGTTTCGGTGTTCTTCATGCATCTGCTCTTATTCATCTTCTTTCTAGCTTTCTGCCTCTTTGAGTCACTATCCATCTGCCATGTTAGCTACCTCCCAAATCATGGACCTGGGACAGTTTCCACATTCGCCCATAAGCGTCACTGTGTCCACAGCGTGCCAGGCCACTGTCATTAGGCACTAAGGACATTGAAAAGAGATATGTACAATCCCTGAACTCCAGTGAAGGTGTGACTGACTCCACTTCAGGAAAGCCTGGTAAGTATGTAGGATCTCTTTAGAAGGATGACGTGGGCCAAAATAAACAATGGGCAAAGACTATTGCAGGCAGAGGGAGCGTATGCAGAGATTTGGAATGTTTTCTGATGGAAGCACATGACACATAGATGGGAAGTGTCAAGAGCTGAAGCTAGCAAGGAAGGTAAGGTCAGATCTTGATGGGCCTTGAAATTCAGTGCAAGACACTGAATTTTATCTTTCAGGCAGTGAGAGAGCTTTGCCTGTCAGGGACAGCTTCCCCTAAGTGCCAGGGATGGTTTTGAATCTCTTTGTTATACTATTCTTCTCATAGGAAGTCCTCCCAAGGATCCAGAAACAAATTCAGAAATACTCATTTTTATTAGAAAGGAATGTGAAGATCAAAGAAGAGAGAAAATACTATCACTCTCCTTGATCAGAAAGGTAACCAGAACTTAAGATGCACGATGCCATGGGGTCAGGGACCAGCAGAAGCAGGCAGAGGTCTCCATCCCTTGCCTAGAGCCCAGCAGGCTGGCAAAGGCAGGACCTCAGGACCCCTCCCGTCCCATCAACATGACTCTGTGGAAGGGACCATGAGTGCTTGTCCTGACATCATTGGTAATGACATCAGTCTCCCCATCAGAAAAACTGAGTGAATGAGGGTGGCGAGCATCATGACACATGACTGACTCCCTGAGCCTTCCATCCCCTCCAGCCTTGGGGAGCAGTGATGCTGCATGCTATGCACAATCCCAGCACAGGGAGGCAGTGTGGGCCCATAGTCAGCCTCTGCCCAGGCACCTTAGAACTGGGAACTGAGGACAAACAAAGGAGGGAAATAGACCCAGGTAACTAAAGGACAAGGAAAGGGAGTTTATTCAACAAATCTATCGAAATTTGCTCTTAAGAAGTTTTTCTCTAGGAACTATTCCTACTCTATAATCCAGACCTGTGACTCTTACAATAGACACTTGACAAACAGATATCTTATGAAAGTTCTCAGTCCTTCCTCATTTCCTGGGACCTCCGCTTAACACAGCTGCAACCTGGTCTCAACCTGCTCTACCCGTCTTCTTATTCTTGCTTTCCCTCACACACAGGACGCTCAAGCCAACTTCTCTTCCCCATCCAGGCCCTTGTCTGTGCCTGTGCCCACATTGTTCTCTCCACCTGGAACAACATTTTTCAAAATACTTTTCCTCTGTTTCTGATCCAACTCAAATTCAAATGTCACCAACACCATGAAGCTTTTCCTGACCCCTCCCAAGCCTTCTCTCTCTCTCTCTCTCTCTCTCTCTCTCTCTCTCTCTCTCTCTCTCTCTCTCCCCCTCCCTCCCTCCCTCCCTCCTCTGCATCCCAGAATATTCTCTGCCTCCTCTGCCAACTGCCACCATCTACCTCATGTGGCAGTCATTTGCATATATAGGCAGAAATACTATCTTAATGTTTTCATAGAGTATCATGAATGCGAGCCCTGCTCACAGTAGCTACTGGATGCATGTACGAAAAAAGAGGTTAAGTTCTGTCCGAGGAATGGCCAGGGATGTTCCTGCTTGTCAGATGAGCTTTAGTTTTCTAATCTAGAGAAACCTTAAGATAAAGAGGTAGATGAATTGGGGACTGATTAACTAAGTTACGGTATATCTATACTAAGGATAACTACACAGCTTTTTGAATGAATGAGAACATTATATATGCTGGTATGGGATGGTACATAAGATACATGTTTTTAAAGACAAAAATAAAAGGCAAAGTATGGGATAGTATAATGGTATGATTTCATTTATTTCTGGGGTAAACCAACAATATTTTATACACATACATACAATCACTCAAAATAGTATACAATAAACAATTACTATACATGTGAAAAAGTAGGAATAAGTGAAATGTAATCAAGGGGGAAAAAAAGCAGTCAAGTCAAACAGACTGCAAGGTGACCCAGATGTTGAAATTAGCAGACAAGTACTTTAAAAGAGTTTATAAATTATATTATAAAAACAGTTATAAATATGTCCAAGGTCTTAAGGGGAAAGATTGTCATCATGCGTGAAAAGCGAGGGAATCATAGTGGAGGAATAGAAACTATTAAAAATAGGAATTCTAGGACAGAAAAGTACAGTACAACACCTAAAATAAAAAATTCACTGGAACAGAGAAAAAGTACTTTTAAAAAAATATGCAGGGCCAGCCGAGTGGCTCAGTTGGTTAAGTGTGCCAGCTCTGAGCAACAAGGTCTCCAATTCGATTCCCACATAGGCCAGTGAGCTATGCCCAAGCCGAGCTGCCTCTGAGCTGCCAACAGGTGGCAGGATGGCTCAGCTGGTGAGAGCACGTGCTCCTAACACAAGGTTGCCAGTTCAACTCCTGAATGGGTTGGTGGGTTACGCCCGCCCGAAACTAAGATTAAACACAGCACCTTGAGCTGAGCTGCCCTGAGCTGCCAATGGATGGCTCAGTGGTTAGAGCATGCGCTCTTAGCAACAAGGTTTCCAGTTCGACTCCCTCATGGGATGGTGGGCTACCCCCACCAGCAACTAAGATTGAACACGGCATCTTGAGCTGAGCTGCTGGGAGCTGCTGATGGGTGGCCAGATGGTGACTGGACTTGGAGCTGAGCTAGCTGCGCCCTCCACAACTAAGTTTGAAGGACAACAACTTGGCTGTTCCCCTTCCCCAATTCCTCAATGCTGTTCCCTTTCCCTAATCCCCCAATAAAATAAAATAAAAATGTTTAAATGTGCAGAATCCCAGTGACCTCTGGGATGATATTAAGCAGACAGGTACACATATAATGGGAGTCCCAGAGGGAAGAAAGAGAGCAAACAAAAAAAAATATTTGAAAACATAATGATCAATATTTTTACAAATTGATTTTTTTTAAAATCAACATAGATAAAGTAATTCAGCAATCCCCAACAGGATTGATACACAGAACCACACCTACACATACCATAGTCAAACTGCTAAAAATCAAAGATAAAAAGACAATCTTAAAAGCAGTCTGAGGAGAAATCAGGAACAACAATATAAATGCCAATTGACTGCTCTTAACAAACGGTACAGGCAAGAAAACAAGGGAACAATAATTTTAAAATACAGAAGGGGAAAAAATGTATATCCAGTGAGAGTATCCTTCAAAATTAGAGTGAAATCAAATTATTTTTAGATGAACATAATGTGAGAGAATTCACTGACAGCCGACTTACACTATAAGTAATGTTAAAAAAAAACAAAAAACAAAGTTCTTAAGGGTGAAGAAAAATGACACCATGTGGAAATTTAGGCCTACATAGAAAAACAAATAACATCTTACAGTGTGGTAAATTACATATGCGTATTAAATATGTATGTAAATCGTAGCACAGAACATGGGTTGGAATAGGTGATATTTTACTGTTGCAAGGGTCTTACATTTTACATGAACTGACACAACATTAATTCAAGGAATTCTTGATAAATTAGGGGTACTTGTGTTGCCTAAAGCACAACAGAAAAATACAAAGAGTTATAGTTAAAAATCAATACAGAATTAAAATGGGCTACTAAATAATATTTGATTAACTAAAAGAAGGCAGGAAAGGAGGAAGAGAGGGAAAATAAACAGATGGGGCAAATAGAAAGCAAATACCAAGAAGGTAAATTTAAAACCGACCATATCATTCATTATTATAAATGTAAATGGACTAAACCCACCACTCAGGCAGAAAGGAGGATTTCTGGTACGGCAGAATGAGGAAGGAGGTCAGCAAAACCACTCCCCAAAAAGGAACTATAATACCAAAAACAAAAAAAAACAAAAAAAAATTGTCAAAACAACTATTTCAGGGCACTAGATACCAACCAAAACCATACAGTAAATTTATGAAAACTACTAAACTTTGAGTAAGAGCTGTGGGATTTGTGGTGTTCCTGCGTGGGGCTACTTTCATCCTCCCCGCAACCCAGTCTGGAGGAGAGATAGTTATAGCAAAGAGCGAGGCTGGCTGTGAGAACCAACTACACCGTTGCCAGAAGAGGCCTCACTTGGTTTGGGGTGGAAAGCCAAAAACCCACACCTATTATATTGTCAATAAAACTAACAGCCTTGGTGGCAAGTGATTGGGGAAGCCCAGTGGTTCTACCAACCTGAGATGGTAGTTCTGTTGGAGGCAAACAACAGACCAGAGGACCATCCAGCAATTTAACAAGCTGATCCAGGAACTCAGGCTTTGATAGACCCTCCACATATCCCTGGCTGACCAGGAGACTGAACACACATGCAGAGAACGTGCAGAATGCCCTAACTAAGAGTAAAAGCCAAGGCAGACTTGAAAACTGCCTGAACTTGGGCCAGCCGAATGATGCGGTGGTTAAGAGCTGGCTTGGGATGCCAGCGGCCCCGGTTCAGATCCCACATATGAGGGCTAGTGACACTGCCCTCTAAAAAAAAAAAAAAAAACGTAAAAAAAAAAAAATAAGAAAAAAACCAAAACTGCCTGAACTTCAATGAGCTCCCCAACCCACCGAGGCACAATAAAAGTGTATGGAAACCTTACTGGCTTGAGGGGTGCAGTAGTCTGAATAATGCTCTCCCCAATCCCACAAAGATGTCTAAGTCCTAACCCAGAAACTGTGAATGTTATACCTTACATGGCAAAAGGGACTTCACAGAGGTGACTAAGGTTAAGGACCTTGAGATGGAGAGATTACCTTGCATTATCTGGGTGGGCTCAATCTAATGACATGACTCCTTAAAAGCAGAGAACATTTTCCAGCAGGGTCAGAAAAACGTGATGTAAGAAGGACCCAACCCCCACTCCACTCCCACCCCCTTGCTGGCTTTGAAGTTGGAGGAAGTAGGCCATGAGCCAAGGAAAGCTGGTGCTCTCCAGAAATTGGAAAAGACAAGGAAATGGATTCTTCTTCCTGAAGGAAATGACAGCAGATGCTAACTAGAATCCACAAAAAAATAAATAATAAATAATAACACATTAATAAAAATAAGCCCCCAGAAGGGACTGCAGCCTTGCCAGCACCATGAATTTAGCCCAGTGAGACCTGTGGGCAACTTCTAACCTACTGTAGGTAAACGAATTTGTTTTGTTTTGGCCGCTAAGTTTGTGGTGATCTGCTATGGCAACCGAGTGTCACCTGTGACCAAACACTGGCCAACCACTAAACTGTGAAGAAACAGAAGCAGCCCCCAGGAAGCCAGGCTTAAAATAAAACAAGGTTTTAAAAACTGAACAGAGACATCAGTAGGCACACATTACAAGGGAGACAGAATCTATAGATTCAGTCCAGGTTAGTTACTAAATAAACAAGTAGCACCAACAACCCTCGAGATAGACCAGAATCCAAAGTTGCTACAATATATTACCTAAATTTTCTAATTTTAAACAACAAAAGATTATGAGATGTGAAAAAAATAAGAAAGCATGACCTGTGCTCAGGAAAAAAACTTCAGTCAATAGGCAGTTTCCAAGCAGGTCCAGATGTTGGATTTAGCAGATGAAATCTTTAAAACAAACAAGCTGAGGAATTCAAGGAAACAATGTTAAATGAATTAAGAAAAATATGATGTCAATGACTCAAGAGAGAATCTTAATAAAGAAATCATTTTAAAGTACCAAATAAAAATCGAGAGTTGAAGAGAGCAATAGCTGAAATGAAAATTGCACTAGAAAATTCCACAGCAGATTTTAGATGCAAGAAGAAAGAGGCAGTGAACTTGAAGAGAGATAAAGAGAAATGAATCAATATGAAGAGAAGAGGAACATAGCTTTTGAAGATAAATGAACACAGCCTCAGAGACTTTTGTGACATTGTATTAGTTTCCGAGGGCTTCTGTCACAAAGTACCCCAAACTGGGTGATTTAAAACAAAATAAATGTATTATCTTACCTTTCTGGAGATTAGAAGCCCAAAACCAAGGTGTCACAAGCCTTGTGTGCACCTGCGTGTCTCTCTCTCTCTCTCTCTCTCTCTCTCTCTCTCTCTCTCTCTCTCTCTCTCTCTTTCTCTCTCTCTCTCTCTCTCCCCCCGCCCCTTTTCTTCCCCTTCCTAGCATCTGGAGTTGCCAGCCATCTTGGCATTCCTTTTGCAGTCACATGAGGGCAACCACATGGTGATTCTGTCTGTCTTCTCTTTGTTCATACCTCTGTGTCTAAATTTCCCTCTTCTTATAAAGATACCAGTCACTGGATTAGGGCCCGACCTAATCCAGTATGACCTCATCTGAACTTCATTACACCTGCAGAGACCTTATTCCTAAATAAGTTGCATTCTAAGGTTCTAGATGGACGTGAACTTTTGGGGGACACTCATCCGTCAATCCAGACATCATCGAGCATCCCAACACACAGTCGGCAGTCCCAAAGCAGCAGCACAGTAACTAACAGGGCTACAGGAATCTTGACTGAAGCTTACCACAGTCTCACAGGTTAGGCCAGCAAAGGGGTAACAAGCCCAAGTGTGTTCAGACAGTGTGCTACTTATACAGAAGTAAGGTCACCATAGTGTCAGCTCCCTATGTCCCTAGTTCCACAGATAACACCACAGATAACCCACAGAGGGGCTGATGACAGGCTGCTCAGGCAGTGGGTACCTCTGCTATTAGGAGCTTCCTCTAAACCACAGCCAGAAATTTTGTAGACATACACAGAAGCCTAAAGCTCTACCCTAAGGAGGGTCAAGGTAGAAAATTCTGTGATTTGAATTGAACCAACGACACCAGGAGACAGAAGAGAGACAGTTTTGTGGATTTCTCCTGCAAGTTAGGGAGATGCATGATAAAATTCCTCACGGCAGCTCCCTACAAGGCTGCTTACCTCCCTTTATTTGAGTAGGAGTAGCACAGGGCTTTCCTAAGACTTGGGTCAGACCACAGTCAAACATTGCCTACATGGCCTGTATGGACATGTGGCAGGGTATCAAAGCACCACAACAGAGCTGTTCCTCTACACACGGACATAATAGGAATCCCATGAAGAAAGGAAAGAGAAAGAGGCAGAAAAACTATATGAGGAACTTATGCACAGAACTCCCTAGTGAATGCCAAGAGGATAACACAAAGAAATAAACACATCGTAGTGTTTATTAGACACATCGTAGTCAAGCGGTTGAATGCCAAAGAGAGAAAATTTTGAAAGCATGAAAAGAAGTAAGATAACTCATCACATACAGAGGACCAACAATATGACTATTGGTGGGTTTCCCATCAGAAACAATGTGGGGGCCAAGATGTAGTGGAAAGACATATTCAAGGTACTGAAAGAAAAAATAAGTGCCAACCAAAAATTCTATAACCAAGTAAAGTCTTTCAACATTGAAGGTGAAATAAAGACATTCCCAGATAAATAAAGAGTAAGAGAACTCATGGCTAGCAAATCTGTCTTGTAAGAAATATTAAAGGTAGCCCCCCTCCTGGCTGAAAGGAAATGACAGAGGATGTTAATTAAAATCCACCAAAAAAATAATAATACAATAATAAAAATAATAATAAAATGAAGAGCACCAAAAAAATTGTAAATATGTGGGCAAGTATAAAAGACAGTATACATATATATTTCTCTTCTCCTAATTCTTCAAAAGAATAAAATTATACAGAGCGATAATTACAACACTGAATTGTTGGATGATAAAATATGTAGATGTCATATATGTGACAATAATAGCACAAAGGAGTGGAATCATATGCAGTTATATTGGAGAAATGTTTCTATATTTTACCAAAATTAAGTTAATATTAATCTTTAATTTATCCTGCTATCATTGCTATGAATTAAGATGTACAAGTATATTGTCATCCCTAGAGAAACCACCAAGAAAATGACTTTAAAAGCATAGTTTTAAAACAACTCAACAAAAAAACTCTTAGCCAGTTAGGAAGCAGAGATCAACAGACCGGTAAAATAGCAAGAGCCAACTCAATGCTGACTACCTGAAGTGCGCTTGAACTACAAAGACACATATTGTTTAAAAGGAAAAGGATGAAGAAGATATACAACGCAACCACTAAATATAACAACAGCTTCTGTGACTGTATTAATATTAGACAAAATAGACCAGAGTATCACCAATTCTCCCACGTAGTGGTAAGAGCCCAGGTGTCAGAGGAAGTGAGGCCTGCCTCTGAGCCCGGCTCAGCCTCAGACATCAGGCTAAACAATGGTAATAAGATCTACAGTGTACCAAGCATTCTACATGAAGTGTCTCTAATCCTCACAAAACCCCATAAAATCAATAGTATTATCTCCATTTTTGCCACTGTATAACAGCCTGGTATATAATAGACACACAATTATAGTAACAGTAATAATAATTATTAGTATGATTATTGTTTGTTTAATAAATTCTTATTATGTGCAAAGCACTATCCTAGGCACTATGAATACAGTGGTAACTAACACGAAGTCCCTAACCTCACAGAGTTTATTTCTAGTGGAATGGAAACAATCAGAGTAGTAAAAAAAAAAAAAAAATCAGATCGTGGTAAGTACCAGGCAGAACTTTACAGTAGAGCGATATGATAAAATGATCAGGTGGGTAATTCAGACTAAGAAAGTGATATTTAAGATAAAACTGAAATTACAAAAAGAGGCAGGCAGCCACAAAGGAGATGAGGAAGAATAGTAGTGTAGGTAGAGGTAACAGTGCAAAGGCCCTGGGGCAGAAACAAATGTGGTATATTGGAGAAAAGATCACCATGACTGGAAATGTGGTGTGGGCACCAGGGAGAGTAGTATGATGTGTGATTAAAGAGGTAATCATGCGAGGCTCTGTAAACCACAGCAAGACACCTATGTGTTATTCTAGGTGATAGGAGACAATTGGAGGGTTTCCATGCCATTAGTGATATAATGTGATGCCTAGTTTTAAAGAACACTCTCACTTCAGAGAGGAGAATAGAATACAGGCTGCAAAAATACGTGCAAGAAGATAATGTGGGAGTCATTATGGAAGTCCAGAGGGGTGGCAGTGTTTGAAATAGAGTGGTGGCAGGTTTGCTGAAGAGAAGCAGACAAACTTGGGATGGAGTTTGGAGATCGAGCTAATTCTAAGCTGGACTTAGAATGGGGGCAAAGAAAGAGAGGAGTCAAGGATGAGACTCCTAGGTTTGGAATTTGAGCAACTAGGTGAATGATACACCGTGCTGTCTACTAAGAAGAGAAAAACTGGGACAGGAATAGAATTGCTCTGGGCTATGAGAGAGAGGTGGGAGGACTGGAATCGGGGGCCCTGTTTTAGCTATGTTAGGTTCAAAAAACTGATCAGACTTCTTAAACTATTTACTAAGTCTAGTCAACAATATAAAGATGCCTGAGACAGAGTTCCCATCTTCTACAAATTCATAAGCCTGACAGAGGAGAAGAATTGATACATAAGAATTCAAGCAAAATTGTAAATATTTTTTACAATGATAATATGAAGGTATAGGAAAGAAAGAAATAGGACCCAACAGATTGGCAGGGGATAGATATTGGGGAAGGCTCCATGGAGTAGAGAGGATCTGAGTTCAAAATCTAAGGTTGGACAGACTTGAATAAGCGCCATGGAATGTGGATAGATTCTAGGCAGAGAGGAAAAACTTAAACTGAGGTTTCTTGAAGTGAACCACACTCAAGGAAGATTGAGCAAGTGTCATTAGGGCTCAATGTGTGTTAGGAGGCGATGATGGAAGACCTTGGAAAAATAAGTCAGAGTCAAATTATGAGAGATCTTGAAAGCAGGCTGGGGTGATGTGTTTTATCCTGTGGCCCAGAGTGGATGGGGAGATCCACAGGACTTTAAGGCAGAAAAGTGACTTACTTGAAGATATGCATTAAGGCCACTCGGGCAGCAGTGTTTGAAAAGTGGTGGTGATGGATGGCAGAGAGAGGATAAGGAGGAAGAAACAAAGCAGGGAGCCACTCATAGATTATCCGGTAGTCTAGGTGAGGGGTAAAAAAAAAACTTGAAGGAAAGCATTTGGAATGAAATGAAGGGACAGATGAGGCGCTGTGAGGCTTAGAGATAGGGTTTGGCGATTGATTCGATGTGGGAAAAGAGGTTCAAGATAACTCTGAGATTGCGCATGAGTGTCTGGGAAAACCACAGTGCCATGAACCAAGATAAGGGACCAGGGAGAGAGACAAGATGGGATGATGAGCTTGATTTCAGTCATGTCTAGTTGGATGTACCAATACGACCGTTTCCGCGTAGAAACGATCGTTCAGTAGGTGCATACTCTGGCCCATGCTGGGGAGACAGATTTAACATAAAAGTAAAGATCTGGCAGTCCTTGACCCCGGTAACAATAGCTTGCTGTGAATCAGGGGCTGGGTTAAATCCTTTACATAATGATCTCATTTCCTCCTCCATGACAGCCCCATGAGGAGTGTACTCTTATTATTCCCATTTTACAAGTCAGGAAGTTGAAATTTCAGGGAAGTTAAGCCACGTGCTCAAAGTTACATACAAATTAAATGGTGAGGTCAATGTTTGAACCTGGGAGCGGCCCTACGTTGTAAAACCCCAGAGTTAAAAGGGGTTCTGGAAATTCACAGGTGCCCCTCACTGACTCTGCTCAAATATCCATGGACCTTCAGGACCAGGTGGACCTTAGCCATCATGGAGTTGCATCTGCCCAGCCCACAAATAACAGTGACTGAAGCCCAGGGAGGGGAACCGATGTACCTGAGGTCACAATGAAGTTCCAGCAGGCTTTCTCTTTACACCGGGTGTAAAAGCCGAGCTGCCGGTTTCCGCACGCTCTGCCCCGCCAGCCTCATTATGTCACCGTCCCTCGCAAGCCAGGCACACTGCCACCTCAGCATCTCTGCATCTGCGGTTCCCTCTGCCTCGGGTATTCTCCCTCACGTATTCATATGGCTCCAGCCTCCTTATCAGGAAGCTGCCTTGTCTTAGCAGTTGACCCATTGCAACCACCATCTATCCACTCCCTGTCATCGTACGTGGTTTAGTTTTCTTCATGGCAATCATGGCTATTCTGCAGCATCTTATTGACCTATTTGATTACTATTCAGTCTCCATCTGCCAGCATGTACAAGCAGCCTTTCCTGTTCCCCAGAACTCGGAACAGAATTTAGCAGTGTGAGTGCTCAACAGACGAAGTGAGAAAGGAAGGAGAGAAAGAAGGGAGGGAGGGGGGAAGAGAACCCTCTTTGGGACAAAGGGCAAGATGGGGTTTGTCCAGCCTTTATTAATGGAGGGACAGACTAGGCGTCCTTTGAGCCCCCACCTCCTCCACTGTAACATTTGTATCCCACGGACTAACTGAGAGAGTCACTGCCCGGGGAAAGCCGTGGGCTCACTTCTAAAATGAAGAGAGTAAGATCATGCCAGATACTGCAGACAGGCCGAGCCATCTGGGACCAAAGCCCACTACCACATGGCTCTATCTAAGGCCATCTCGTTCCATCCCACTCTTTCCTCTTATCTCCTTCTGCTTCTCCTTGCAATGCCCATGCCCCCATTCCCCATGGGCCACCCTCACCCTTCCCCTTATCTGCCTCCTATCTTCCATCACTCCATTCCCTTTTATCTCCTCCATCCCCTTATCATACCTTCACCCCCCACCCCTGCCCCAGCCCACCCATCTGTGCTTCCCTTGGTTCTCCAGCCCCTTATCAGATGTCCCTCTCTCCACCATGGCCCCCTTATCTGCTCATCCTCTCACCCACACACAATGTTATTTTTTGCTTCTTGATAGAGGCCCACAGTCAATAGCAGAAGCTCAGAAACTTGCATTCCAGGCTCTGACAGACAGGCTGAGGGAGTGAGTGACAGGCCCTCACAGGAGAGGGCGCTTCTGGGAACACGTCCACTGACTTCACACACAAACCAGGACACAGGCGTTGGATCTATCTTGGTTGGAATCCTGCCTTCAGAGCTTGAACCATTTCCCACCATGTCCTGAGAGATGTTAGGTCGATAGCTTCCACCTCCCTGAGCTACAACAGTAAAATGAGTCTTCGGCGTGCCTCCCTCTAGGATCCCTGGAGGCCAAGAATGGCGCATGACAAATGTTGGACATGTTCAGGAGACTGTTCATTCTTCCCCACTACAACCATACTGAGGTCCCTGGGTCAATTCCTCTAACTGTAGAACCCCTGGGTGCCTGTGTAATGCCTAGCGATCCTATAAGGCAGACGCTGGTATTGTTGACATTCTTCAGATGTTGGAACTGAGACCCATGGGGGTTGACTGATTTGCTTGAGGTCACAACGTCTTCCCCCAATTGGTCTTCAGAGAATCCCCTCCACCCTTCCACATAGTGAAGCAGCTCTCAGTACTATGGGAGGAACCTCTCAGCACCCCCACCCCAATGTGTCTGCCATGATTCTAAACTCCAAAGCCAAATGAAGCCTGCAATGGCCTTCCCCACGCCTGGACATCTGCTTGGTTCCCAGGACAAAAGGTGAAGGAGAGAACTGAGTTTCCTCTAAAGAAATGGGAGGGTCCAGATTCTTCCATTAGGACCTCAGGAAATGACTTCAGCAGCCCCACTTGGCCAGTTTTCTGGTGTGAATCATTTTCTCACACCCAAGAACACCTCGTCCCCACCTCCTGAGCCATATCCACTTCCTGCGTCCTACTCTTCCTGACTATAATTAGGGATGTCACCCGGGTGTTACTGTGGAAAGCAACACCAAGAACCCTTCACACACCTGCCCTGGGAAGCAATGGTGGCCCAGCCCTGAGCTCAGCAGAGAACCAGCTGCCACCAGCTTGCCTGATGGGGACAAAGGCTCACAGAAGGTGTGGGTGTTGTTGCATAACGAAGCAGCAGCGGGCCACTGGGGCTGCTGATCACACTCCTGGAGCCAATCTCGGGCCACTAGAAAGAAAGGGTCCTTAGGGACCACCCATGCAACCAGCCCCCTGATGTTACAGAAGAGGAAACTGAGGCCCCAAATCACAAAGCTCTAACTTGCTGGCTTGAAAACCCAGATTCTCTGCCTCCCCAGCCCACGTTCCCCATTCCCCGCCCCCACCAACATTTAGGATAGTCATTCTTAACCAGGCTGGTTTTTTTCTGCCTCTCAGGGAACATTCAGCACTGTCAGGAGACATTTTTGGTTGTCTCACCTCGGGAAGAGGGGGGTGTTAGAAGGCAAGGATGCAGCTAAAGCTCCTGCAATGCATAAGACAGCCTTCTACAGCAAAACTTACCCAACCCGAAATGTCTATAGCGCCAAGACTGAGAAACCCTGGTTTAGAAACATTGCCACTGAAGCCTGTAACTACCATCCAGTCACATCAAACGCCCTTTTACAAGTGTCCATCAAGCCCTGTTTGGCAATTGTTGGATTTGGACTACAAAATTGGAACAGAGGTATTCACAGTGCTGGCTCCCATGTGGTCCAGTGACTCCTAAGGAAGATCATTCTTGGCATTTCCCTGCTTCTGTGCCTTTGCTCAAGCTGTTCTCTCCACCTGAGAGGCTGTGCCCTGGCCCTGTTTCTATACGCCAATCCCACTCATCCTTGGGTAGGTCTGGGGTCACCACCCCCAGGAAGTCATCCCTGGTTTCTCCTGCTCAAAGTCATCTCTCCAGAGAAAATGATTAACACCAGAAACAGGCCAACTGGGGCTGCTGGGGTTCAGCAGCCTTTTAGCCATTACTCTTTTGACACTGAGAAGAGCCCAAGTTGGTTTAGAGTTAGGAGGCAGCACAATTCAATGTCAAGTTTGTGGGCTGTGGAGTCTTAAGCCCTGAGTTCAAATCCTGGCTATCCTACTTCCTTGTTGTGTGACTTTGGACAAGTTACTTAACTACTCTAAGCCTTGACACCTTAGCTGTAAAATGGGAGTGAGGATGGTAATATGTCCACCTCAGAGGATTGTTGGGAACATATCATCAGTGAATCCATGTAAAGCACTTAGCAGAATACC
Organism: Aselliscus stoliczkanus; assembly: GCA_033961575.1. Classification (NCBI taxonomy): domain Eukaryota; kingdom Metazoa; phylum Chordata; class Mammalia; order Chiroptera; family Hipposideridae; genus Aselliscus; species Aselliscus stoliczkanus. The sequence continues at coordinate 125,369,784 of CM066736.1, forward strand.
TAGCACGTGGCTAGTGGACAATGAAAGTTAGGGACCACAATTATTATATAAGAATCAATCTTACGCCTAACTGGACCATGGTCTCTGTCAAGTAAAGAGTCTGTAGTCCCACCCCACTGCCATTTTACCCAACACATGACCCTGCCAATCACAGTAATTTTTTTTTTTAAGATTTTATTGGGGAATCGGGGAAGGGGAACAGACAAGTTGCTGTCTTTTTGTTCTTCAGTCTAGTTGCGAAGGACGTTGCTTCACTGGCCCATGTTGGTATCGTCATTGTGCTCTTCACGGATGAGGCAGATCGGTCGCCGGCCTCTGGATGGTCACTCACTGCAGCTATTGGCAGCTCACACTGGCTGCCAGCCACTCACGCTGGCTGCCGGCCACTCACTGTAGACTATGGCAGCCCACTGCAGCAGGGGCTGCAGCTATGCCGTCCCCACTCACAGCAGCCCAGCTCCAGGTGGAGCTGTTGTTCACCATCTTAGCTGCAGAGGGCAGTGTCACTGGCCCTCATATGTGAGATCCAAACCGGAGCCGCTGGCATCCCAAAACCAGCTCTTAACCAATGCGCCACTCGGCCGGCCCCACAGTAATTTTTTAAAGCATGAAGGAAGATGAGAAACGACCAGAGCCACGTTGCTTAAGCATCCTCGGTCGTGGTCATACCCATGATCCACGTTCTCCTCCGTGTCCAGCCTCACTCAGTGACTTTAAGAAGCTGCCTTACCCATGCTGCCACACACAACAAAAGACACAGCCCTGTGCCCCTCCCATCTTGTCTGATCACTGAGACACGAACAGTCTGCTGAGCATTCTTAGGGAGGACCGACAGCAGGACTTCTCAGCCTCATCACCACTGACATCCTGGGCTAGGGAATTCCATGTTGTGGGGCTGTCCTGTGTATCCCAAGATGTTTAGCAGTATCCCTGGTCTCTATCAAAAAATAAAACAAAATAAAACTCACTGTGACAACAACAACAAAAGTGTCTCTAGACATTGTCAAATGTCCCCGAGGGATCAAAATTTCCCCCATTTGTGAACCACTGGTCTTGCCCATCCATTCTCAGTGAGGGCTATATCACCCCCAAGGGGGCGAAAATTGGTTCTCAGGGGACAAAACAATCTCACCCCTTTTATGTATAAAGCACAGCTATACCTATAGTACACAAACAGATATGCAGTATATTTGTGGTAACAAAATTCATAGAGAGGCAGATAGGGGAAAATATATTTTTAAATGTCCCTGGAAGAACAATGAGAAAAGATTGAGAAGCACTGGTCTAGCCAATTCATCCTTTGTAGAAAGTCATCAATCTGAATAAAACCATCTGTTGTTAAATGCCTAATAATAACAATAATAATAATAATAATAACAATAATAATAATGTCTGCCAAGCTCTGTGCTAAGCCCTGGGCAGTCACTCAGAGAAGCCACAGCCTGAACCACAAAGTGAGTGCTCCTGCAGTCCCCCAGTTTACAGGTGAGCTCTCTGAGGCCTAGAAATATCCTTTGACAAGACCTGGGTCACACAGCTATGAAAAGACAGAGCCAGGACTCCAAGACAGGTCTGTCTGACCCAGAGAGCTCATGCTTGCCCACTACCGTCATGGAGCCGTTCCCAGATGGCCCCAGGCCCACTTGCTCACTGATGCCTACACCTTTACCTGAGACCACACTGTACTTTTTAAGACTTTGAGAAAATAATAATGGCTGATAACTATGTTCTCATGTTCTCCTCCTAGCAAGCATGTAAGGTAGATTCAGTTACTGTTGATGTTCTACAGCTGAAGGAACTGAGACCCAGAAAGGCTAGGTCACTTGCCCAATGTCACACTACCAACAGGCAGAACTGGGACTTGAACCCTGGCCATGTGGCTTCAGAACCCACAGCATGGCCACCACACCATAGGCCTCCCTGCCTTCCCCACCTTCTACACAGGCCCCCAGGGATCCGGAGGCCTTTGGAATTCCTTGAAACAATGTCAGCCCATTATAGTTCCAGTCTGCCAGTGGGTAGTGAGGGGTTTTGCCCTGTCTGCCCATCGTACCCTGGTCATTCCAGGGAGGGAAGGCAAAAGGTGGGAAGGAAATGTAGAAAGGAAGCCTGAGCAGATGGGAAGGAAAAAGAACAAATGAGGGGGAGGGGCAGGCAGAGAGAGGCCTGGAGTGAAGGAAAGAGAAGCTAAGAGAAAGGAAGCTGGGGTTGGGAGCAGCAGCTCAGATGCTGGGGAGGAGAGAACAGCATTGCTGAGCTATTTTTATGAGCCTGAGTGCTGCTCATTTGCATGTTTAGTGTCTCTTTGCATATTGAGGTCAGAAGGTCTCAACTCCTTGTGTGAGAAGGAATAGGAATTCATTAGTGCAGACTTCTGGAAGGCTCTTCAAGCACACTTGCCCAGCTCTTCCCTAATGAAGGAAAAAGAAGGGGAGGGAGAAATCCAATCCTTCATCCCTCAAGGATGTGTCATGTGTGCAAAAAAAAAAAAGAGGCCCTGAACCCTGAGTTAGTGCCAGTTGGACACCCACACTGGCCCCACCCATGGCACCTTCCTTGGCAGGTGATTTAACCTCTGGGGCCTCACTTTTCCCACCCACAAAAGGGAGGGAAGTGTGCTAGGGACTCTGGAAGGAACCTAATCAAGTTAGATAAATCACTCCATGAATTAATTCATAGAAAGAGCTCATTTCTCAAAAAAAGGTAAAGTGAAAGGGAGTTGTAGGAAAGCAATTGGCAAGGCATCAGAGATGCCATACCCCTTGTCCTGAATCTTTGGGTGCAAAAAAGGTAGGAAGGAGAGAAGGAATGAAGAACTGAGGGGAGGGAAGGAGGAAAGGAGGGAGGGAGGAAAGAAGGAAGGAAGGAAGGAAGGAAGGAAGGAAGGAAGGAAGGAAGGAAGGAAGGAAGGAAGGAAGGAAGGAAGGAAGGAAGGTTTCCAAGCTAAGTTATGCACTAGTCACTTGCATTATCTTCAAGCTGCCCAATGAAGTAGATACTCAAAGAATCCCCATATTGTAGATGAGGAAACTGAGGCTTTACTTGGCTCAGTTACTTGCCCATAATCACAGTATTAGAGGCAGAGCTTTGAATCTAAAGCTCTCTGAGTCCACAGTGTATATTCCCAACTATTACACTATACTGACCCAACAAGCACAAGGATAGGCAATAACGGAGAGTTCAGGCACCAGAGAGGGGAACAGGACTGAGAGAAATCTCTCCTGACTCACACTGTCCCTCCCTCCCTTTCCCCCTTCTCTCTCTCTCTGTGCATCTGCTCTATGAGCTGGGAGCAAATCAGTTTAAGGAGTTACTTAGGGCTCCTCTGTGTCCCCAAACCTTGGACTTATATGCAGTTCTGAACTCTGACCCCAATTCTATGTGACCTCTTGTTTCAAATCCCAGCACCCACTAACCAATCTAGTTTCAGCGTCACTCAGTTCCAATTCTCCACAGACAAGATGCTATGTGCCCAGCCCAGACTGTGAACAGCTCCCTTTAGGAGGTCCCTCAGATGTCCACACCTGACCCACCTCGCTGTGGCCTGAAGAAACAAGGACAGGGAATACAATTAGGAAAATCAGATGCCATGGCTATACCAGGCAATACACATTAGAGGCTATTGCTATGGGGAGCAATGGTTGGCTTTTCCAGGTATTCACTCTTCAGGACAGTGGTCTCTGCTTAGGGCAGCCTTTGCTAAAAGGGGGATCACAGTGTCTGAGCTTATGCTCAGTTGAAGGGAGAATAAGCAGAGGAGACAGAAGTTCCACAGAAAGAGTAGGTGACTGCCCACGTGAGGAGACAGGAGGAGCATCCTAGAACCCGCACTGGAAAACATCTCTGCCTGCTTGCCTAGTGCCTGAAAATCTACCATTAGAGATTCCTGTGGAATATGGGACAAGTCCTTACCTCCCTCTGCCCGGAAAGCATGAAGGGCAGCCCTAGGCATTTTGCCCTGATCAGCCACTAGGAAGGGTTATTAGGTGATTGTGAGCACACAAGTGAATGTTGGAGCAGAAACTTCCAGTTATCTCCCCAGTATCCATTCTCCCCTTCTTTTATAAACAGATGTCTTATCTGGGCACATAGCCACCCAGCTAAAAACAATATTTCTCAATCCTCCTTGCAGCTAGCTGTGGATTGAGGCCAATGCAATGTGAGCAGAAGCCATAGTCACATCCTTGAAGGGGAAAAGCAACTTTGCCTTCTCTCCACTCCTACTTCCTGGAAAGATCCACATGGTAGGGGGAGCTCAATCAGCCATCTTAGCCACAAGAAGGAACATGCATTTTGAGGATGGCCGAGCAACAAGTTTGGAAGCGCCAAGTCCCCAGGGCTGTAGGGCCATTGTATCCCCCAGGATATATCCCCCCTGGCTGGTGTTTGCACTGTGACAGGAGCGAGACAGAAATTCCTCTTTGCCAGCCAGCATTATTTGGCTCTTGGCACGTTGGTCAATGTCTTTCATGGCCTCAGTTAAAGGTGCCCCTCATCACCATTCCCATGTCAATTGGGAAGCACAGCGTGGTGCCCTTCCCAGAGCTGGTGAGGGAGGCCCTGGGCCAGGTAGCCTAAGCACAGCTCTGACCCCAGCTCACAGCCCCACCCTCAAAGGCATCTGCTAGGGAGACTATTTTCTGATCTCAAAATCAGGACCGATAGTGTGACAAAGGATGTAAAGTCCTCTTAGGGGAATAAGAAGCATCTAGGAGATATAGTCTGGATGATAAAATGTCGGTATTTATGGGATATTTCACACAAATATAAGAACACTAGGAATCTTAGATTCTGAGTTACACTGAAAACCAGGATGTCCAATGTTTTGTTCAGGAGAGGCCTGTACCCACAAACCCAGTCCTTCTCTTTCGTCTTTCACCCAGCACCTAACATATTCAAGATACTTATCAGGACCATGAAGATATTGAGTTTACAATCTCTCGTGTAGATGAATCAAAGTAGAAAGTGGCCCCGAGGGAGAGGTTTGGCTGCAGGACCCCAGCTTAGACTTGACCGTGAGTTATCCAATTCCGTCTTCAATGAGAGGTTCTCCAACCATCTCCATGCCACTCAAAGACTAAATATTTAAAGTCCAGGAAAGGAGTATCTGTTTGGCTGGGGTCAGATCTATGTCCGCCCTTGGCTTTTCCTAAAAGTAGGAAATGGAGTAACTGGACCTCCTGTGCCGCCATAGGAAAAGAAGGTGAATACTGGGAATCATTATCCCATGAAAACCCACACACAGGATGATGGATGTTTACTCTACTATGAAGATTTGGGACATGGTCTTAGGAAAAGCAGTGGATGTTGGTTGGCCCAAAAAATGGAAAAAAGCCCACTAGAGCCACCTCACCCTCTCCAGAAATAAAAGTGAAGTCAAATAAAACCAGAGAAAAAGAATGAAACCCTAAAGAAGAGCTCGGCTACCAAAGGAATTGCCTTTCCCACAGAAATATTATCACTGATGACATAATTTGATTTTCTATCAATGTTTGTGATTCAGTACATGAGAAGGAATTGACACTGTTCGGAGCACAGGTCACAGGAAAACGTGATCACGGTGTGACCTCATCATCATCCTCTGGAAGAGAGCCTTGAAAGAGGGGCTAGTGGCAAATTCCCAGGTATCAGAGCTAAGGCAGGGAAAGGACTACCTGGGGAACAGGACTCTGTGCCATGGTCTATTTTTTGCAGTTTTCTCAGACTTTACACTCCCTGGCAAGATTCCATGGTATACATGCTTCCACCTGGACCTAGCAGGACATCTCTAGAAATGTCGTTTATCTTATTTCACACCTGAATGCCACTCAGCTGTCCTTGCAGACAGAAGGGACCATGTTTCCTGCCAGTACCATCTGGCCACCTGCTATGCTTCTCAGTAATGCCTCCTAAAAAACCCTTCTCCAGTATCCCCTGTGAATTTAAAGAGAAAAAAAAATCAAATTTAATCAGCTCAGATTGGCTTTCGATTGAGGGATAGTTTGTAATGTGTGATAGAGTGGGATACAGCAGCTTTAGGGACAGACAGATTTGGATTAGAATGTATTTTTATTATTGGAGCTAAGATGTATTATTACCATGTGCCGGCCACTGTACTATTCACTTTAATGTTCTCAACAACCCTCTGAGTTCAGTAACGTTATGATCCCTGTTTTACAGGTAAGGAAGCTGACACATGCACGTTAAGTAATTTGGCCAGTGTCACTCAACAAGGAAACATCAGAGTGGGTCTGACTCCGGAACTAAACTTGAATGTTAGTGCCTTTCCCATCCTCAGATCCTCAATTCTAGTAGACTTGGGCATGAGGTGACTGGACAGGTGGAGAAAGAATGGAAAAAGCAAGTTGAGAGGGCAAAGGGATGGGAAACCAACAGCCTGGTTGTCTTGAGGACAGTCAGAAGACATGCAACGCATGAGTGGGTGGGAGGGCAGTTTGGGCAGCCACTGGTATTCATGGAGAACCCATGAGGCAGCAGACAGCTCTCCAAAACACACTGCTCCCAGCATCATGGAAGCAAGTTGTCAGGGAATCAGGAAAGGCTGCTACCCCAGCCAAGACAAATAATAGATGATGATGTAGGTAGATAGGTAGGTAGGTAGGTAGGTAGGTAATAGATAGATGATAGATAGATAGATAGATAGATAGATAGATAGATAGATAGATAGATAGATAGATAGATAGATATTAGACCAACAGGATATATTAGATGCTTAGCCACAGAGAGAGCTCCATCTATGAAGAGGTGGGTACATGGATGGCATGGGCTGGTTCAGTATTACCAGGCCCCTGGCAGAGTGTGGGCTGAAGCTGTTGACATACCTGCCCTGGTCAGGATGACACGTCTGAAACTTGGAGTTGGCTGAGCCTCCTGACAGGGCCATGAGGAACTCCGACCAGGGAGGGCTGAGCTGGTGTGAAACTCCACCTTCCTGCCCCTTTCACTCTCTTGGTGTGGGGCTCCAACCACCTCTCTAGTCTGACAGATCATCACTGCTGTCATCACTCACGTTTACTGAGCATTTACTTTGTGCATACTTCTAAATGCCTCCCATCTCTGTTTTCATTAAACTATCACAATAGGCATGAAGTAACTAGTGTGTCATTTTAGGGATTTGGGTTGCAAGTACTCTGTCGCCTTGTTCCCCTGTCTATCTTTCTATCTATACAGCATCCTTGGAGGGCACGTTTCAAATAGGGAAGGTTAAAAATGGCCCAACCTCCTCTGGCCTTTAAGAAAGTGAGAAATAAACCTTTGTTGCATTAAGCCACTGAGGACTAAGGATTAATATGATATTGCAGCTTTGCCTGACTAATACACTACTCATACCCTTGTAGGCTTGTTGTGAGAACTGAGTCTATGCGTGTGAAGGGTTTGTAATCTTGCCTAATGTGTAATAAGCTCTCCAGAAATGCCAGCTGTTGTTCATATCATTCTTGGATGACAGAACACTGAGATTGATCCCCAGAGGACTCGAGGTCTTATAGATACTGGCATTTATTGTCCCAGTTATGATCATCTACTCATAACAGCATAGAGCTGGGGCTGGAAGTACTTCATGTTTGCAAAGGGTTTTGTCGGCTGTCTTAAAGAATTGTACAATAACCTCAGACTCTCAGAGTTGGGAAGGATATGAAAGGTCATCTTGCGAATCCCTCAGCTGAGGTTTAACTCCCTTCTCCGGCTTGCCTACTGAGGTTGCTTTAGCCTCATCTGAACACCCAAAGGGCCTACCCGAGAGCTTTTGCTGCTAGAAAGTTCTTCCTTATGCCTGCCTGACTCTATCTCCAGTAGCCCGGGGCCTGCCCAGTACACCTACCTGGCCCATCCGATGGTCCATTGACCATCCATCCAATTCATTCAGCAAACAGTTACTGAGTCCTACCTTGTGCCTGGCCTCCCTCACTCAGTAACTTGAAGCAAGTTACTGAGCTTCAATGCCTCCTCTATAAAATCAGTAATAATAGCACTTAGTTCACTGAGCTGTTGTGAGGATTAAGTAAGACAATGTATACAGGCGCATATCACAGAGCCTGGCACACAGCCGGTACTCAATAAATGCTAGTTTTTGTCACTCTTGTGGTTGCAACAGGATAGGAAAAATTGAAGTTGAGTCAATATTTACAAGTCTAATCAAGACTGCAAAAGAGAAAGTATGGGGTGCTACCGAAACAGTGAATGGACTTGAATTAGGCTTCATTATTCCATCTGAAGAGAAATAGTTGGTTATCGGAGGATCCTCAGAAAGGCCTGGGAAGCCAAGCTGAGAAAGCCACAGTACAGAGCTCAGTGGGTCCCCCTTTGAAAGGTGTCAAACATGCATGGTGGGAGAGCTGTTCATGGGGATGGCAGCAGAGCCAGGAGAATGAGAGCAGCTCGGGATTCAGGGCAAAGGGTGACCCAGGGACAGGATGCAATGGTGTCTTGGGCCTATTTCTATGTGGCACAGAGCAGTCATCTCTCTTAAAGGAATTGGGCAGGACAAGCACAATCGAAAACAGATGCATCACCTTAGAGCTCCTTGCACAGGAAATAAGCACCACCAAGGCACACAGGACAACGCAGGAGATAGGAACCAGGCCCCCTGGGTGTGTTACAAACTGGGCTCCTGCATCTGAACCACAGCTTCCCCTCATGCTAACAGGAGAAAGCTGGGGGACGGGGCGTTGGGGACAGGGGAGTGACTGAGCCACTTCCTCGCCACCTTGCCACATGGCGCAGCCTCTCTATGATGGAACACCCGTTTTGCTGCTATTGTTGCTGCTGCTGCTGTTGGCTGTGGTTTGATGACATCTTGTCTCACTGCATCTTTCTTCAGAACAGGGCCCGGGAGGAAGGCTCTCTCTCCTCCCTGTGCGATCTGCTTCCTTGATGGCCCTTCCCATTCTCTGGCTGTAGCTGGGATATGACCAAGGAGGGCTGGCAGCCCTGTGCTGGGTGGAGGCAGCCTCTGCTCTGAGTCACAGGGGATACCCCCCCACCCCCACTTAATTGCCAATAAACCAGAAAGCACCGGTCTCCCTGGGAGCTTGAGAAGAATCCTGTTAAATCCTCTTTAAAGTAGATTTTTGTTTTTGGTTTTTTGGTTTTTTATTTTTTCCCTGTTTGGGACTTTGTGTTATTGATCAGGAGAGGAAGATTCTTTTTCCTTTTAAAGAGCTAAATTGTTAAGTAGAAGTGCCCTGCCCCCATGAGCAGCAAGGACCCTGAAGAGGTCAGGAGGGCAGCCGAGGAAGGAGTAATGGAGAAAGGCTGCCCATTGGGTCATGTGGACCATAATGGGCACTGCTTTCCGGTTCACAGCTCTACCCAACATTCAGGCACAGGGCCAGGTCTATTAGCCCACCACAGTGACAGATACTGACAGTCACCATCAGGTGACCAGCGGGGCTCAGTGCCTCCACCAACAGAGGAGACTCCTGAGAACAGCCACAACCTGAGTGTGAGTCCCAACTCCATTAGGAATGTTCTGTGTGACCTTCAAGGAGTCATGCCGCCTCTCTGAGCCTCGACTTTCCCATCTGCTAAGTGGAGCCAGTACTAGCAACCTAACAGGTTTCCAGGGAAGATCAACTAAGATGAACATATATAAAAAGCTTAACACAGTGCTAAGCCCATTGCAAGCACTCCAAACTAGAAGCGTTTAAAACCTGTAAGTGTTATGAACATGAGGCTGGCTGCACAAAGCATGTGCTTTCAAAAGGAAACAGGGGCCCAGGTGTATGTCACCCTCTGCAGGGAGCTGACTCAGCTCCTAGAATTCTGGAGACCATTCCTTGGGAAAATGACCAAATTCTCAGCTTTGTCTCTCTCCATGTTATTAGCTCCTTAGATTCAAGACTTCTCCTTCAGATCACTTCATATTCCCTTAATCACCACAGTAGCAAAGGCTGGTAAAGACCCCCAAATAGGTAGATTGCAAAGTGGTGATCTGGCAGATGCCCCTAGTTCCCGAGGGAGCAGAGGATGTGGGGAGTGAAGCATCATAGGGTGTGTGTGTGTGTGTGTGTGTGTGTGTGTGTGTATTCCTGTGAATGTTCTTGAAGACCTGGTGGAGAGAGCACTCCACATCTCAGCTGACATTTGCAAACAGCTAAATTGAGAGATGTCACTTTCTCCAGCAAGGTCAAGAGACTCATGCATGCTAACCTGGAGAAGTGGGAATTGCAGGCAGCAAACAAAATTCGCACCACCACTTGGAAACCTGCCAACTGCTACAATCAGGGTAAAACTAATTGGAAAAGTAAGCCAGGTGTGCATCAGATGCTCTGGCACCGAGTGGAGGTATGGAACGCTGTTGTCTAGTCCTCTTTTTCCTGAAACCCCTCCTGCCTGGGCTTCCAAGACATGGTATCTGCCCAGTGCTCTTCAGGTGGCCTGCCAGCCTTGTCCCCTTCCCTGGCTTCTCATTCCTTTCCCAGGCCCTGCAGCTCCCCTCTGAATACGCATTCCTTAGAGAGTTTATCCTTTCTTGGGACTGATCGCCCCCTCCTCAACCTCACTGCAGTTAACCACTAAGCTAGACCCTCTGACCCAGAATCCTCCCTGCCCCAAGCTCCCATCTCACAAGACACCTTCTCTTGGATACTCCTGAGTAAGCCACTCATTCACTGGTTTATTCCATCAACAACTATTCAGTGAGTACCTGCTACATGCCAGGCACTGGACTAGAGAAGTGAAACTTACATCCTGTTGGGCATTCTATTACAAAGAAAGGAAATTTTTAACAATTAGAACCTGTGAAAAATATATAAAGACTACAACATGGCCCAATATGGACAAAATCGAGGTTTGAGGGAGGAAAAAAAAAAATCTACTTTTTATAAAGACCTCTCGGAGCCCAGAGATTGGTGCTAAGGCTTGAGGGTGATCAGGAGCTCAGTGTGCAAACAGTGGGGAGAGATCATTCCAGAAGGATGGACTCACATGAGAAAGGCTCGCAACAATTCCTTTACAAAATAATTCAATTTGTGTGGGGGACAGGAAATGAAGAGTCTCCAATTTGCTGATTATGAAACAGTAGTTAAAAGCAGACAGATAGTAGTACTGTGACAAAAAGAAAAAAAATGCTTCAGCCAGACATCCAAATAATTACCTAAATTGTCCCAACCCTGACATTTATCACCAGCCCTTCTTTTGAAGGTAGGTAAGTAGAAAAATAATGAGAAGAACGCTATTTTGTAATTACCCAGCATGAATTATGGCTCTGAGAGGCTATTTCCAGGGGTGCTTTAGTGTAATTATTTGGGCATTAATGGAGTCTAATTTAGTGTGACATTATCAGTGCAGAGACGTTCTGGGACAAGGCTCAATTTTCATATTGGCATTCCTACCATCTGACTGGGGAGCCTAACCCTGTTAAGACTTGATTGCCTTCTCTGTGATATGGGAATAATAATTTTGCTTTACCTACTTCCCAGGAGAGTTGGGAGAATCAAATAAGGCAAAGAACGGAGAAGGGCTTTGCCAACTGTGGAGCGCTATTCCTGGGAGGGCCCATTCCTCAGGCCTTTCACTTTGCAATTGACAAAAGAAAACCTAACTCAACTTGGTTTAAGGAATAAAAATACATTGGCCACAATAACGAAAAGAAAAATCTAGGGTTAACTAGCTTTAGGTACAGTTTGATCCGGAGACTCAAATGATACCCTCTGTAGTCACATCTCTCTCCATCTCTCAGCCGTCTCTTCTCCCCGCTGGCTTTCTTCTTAGGCTCTTCACAGTGACTAACAGGGCTCTCGACCTATAACCTCCCAGGTTCAAAGCCAGCAGGAAAGAGAATGCTTCTCTCTCAATAATTCAGGGAAAGTCCTAACTGTGATTCTCACTGACCCTAATCGGGTTATGACCACCATGTCCCGGGAGTGAGAAGACTAGACAAGCCATGTCTGAATCATATGCCCAACTCTCAAGCACAATGTACATGGACCGAAAGTGGGGGGAAGGATAGATTTCTTGAGAAACCAAAAAGAAGATGAAAGGAAGTTGGACAGCAAAACAGCAGAGATCCACTCCACCCCCATATCCTAAACCCCTCCCCAGGAAACTCCCAGGTCAGCTTTCAGTGTCTCAGGATGAGCAATAGCTAAAGACCAATGTGATCACAGACGCAAGAATGGAACCCAACCCTGCTTAACAATCCAGTCCCCCAGAAACTCACAGTGCCAACCTTCTAAGTCTCCACAGTCCAACTTGTTCTCAAGCGTCTCCTGTTTCCTTTCAGATTCGGTCTCCTTCTTTCTATCCCAGGCTGAGTGCTGACAGGCAGCAGCTGCTCCCTGAGAGAACCTGTATTGGGAGGTTTCATCTACTTCTCCTTCAAGTTATGATTCTGCCCATTAATCAACAATTCTACGTATATCTTTTCTAGCCCTGGCTTCTCTCCTGCTCCACAGCTTGTGTGTGGGGTGTGTGTCTGCGTGTGTGTGTGTGTGTGTGTGTGTGTGTGTGTTTTACACAGGTATCAGGGCATATAAAAGATGCAGTGGAACACCAAGACATGAGAACTGCTTTCGGAGCTTAGGGGTTGATTGAAGGATGTGTAGCAGGTGGGAGGGGAGCGATGGGGAAAGCTTCACAGAGGAGAAATGAACAGAGTCTCACGTAGTGATGATGAATTTGCTAGAACAAGAGGAGAGAAGGTTATTCCAGGCTTGGATCGTTGGATCCAAAACTTTACAAAAAAATAAAACGTGTTTTTATCTCAACCCAGAAGTTACAAACTAGTGGCCAGCAGACAAATCAGGCTAACAGATGTGTTATATTTGGCCCACACAGCATTTTGTGGAATTCAAATCAGTTGCCAACATTTAAAAATGGTGCAATTTTTACATAAGGATCTGGATTTCCAGCTGCTCTTAAAATCTCAGGAGCCCTGGCAGCCCTGGACCTGAGTCCCCGTGGGGCAACAATTGACTGAGCTGAGTAAGAACTACCCTCTTGAGACAGGACCGTGGCCACACAACCTGCTGATCTCCATGTTCTCCTATGTCATCACGTGGCCTCTATTGGCATTAGAGTTTGTGACCCTGTCTCAACCCAAAAAAGTGACCGTTTACTCTTCAAGTTATCTCCCATTATTATATTATATTATATTATATTATATTATATTATATTATATTATATTATATTATATTATATTATATTATATCACATCATATCAAACAATCTAATCTGATTTACAGTATTCCCTTACTTAAAAATCTCTATCTAGGGCTGGCCAAGTGGCGCATTGGTTAAGAGCTGGCTTGGGACGCCAGTGGCCCCAGTTCAGATCCCACATATGAGGGCCAGTGACACTCTACAGCTAAGATGGTGAACAACAGCTCCACCTGGAGTTGGGCTGCTGTGAGTCCCCAGAACGGCATAGTTGCAGCCCCTGCTGCAGTGGGCTGCCATAGGCTACAGTGAGTGGCCGGCGGCTGGCAGCTGGCGTGAGCTGCGAAGAGCTTCTGTGAGCAGCCGTCCAGAGGCCAGGGACCGATCTGCCTCACCCGAGAAGAGCACAATGATGATACCAACATGGGCCAGTGAAGCAACCTCCTCCACAACTAGACTGAAGAACAAAAAAAAGACAGCAACTTGTCTGTCTGTTCCCCTTCCCCAATTCCCCAACACTGTTCCCTTCCCCCAATTTCACAATAAAATCTTTAAAAAAAAAAAAAAATCTCTATTCTCCAGACCAACATAGGAAAGACTAAATGCCCAGTTAAGACTGGCTTGACCTCAAATACCCCACCCTACTTTATCGCAAGCCCCAAAACCCTCCATTCTGAGCGTTCACACTTTCCTAATCCTCTGCTTTCCCATGACTATATACTCCTAGCCCATACTGTCCCTCCCAGCAGCTCTCCACTGGCCAATGTCCAGTTGAGAGGTCCCCTCCTCTGTACAGACCACCCTGATTCCTCCGGGTAAAACCGACCTCTCCCCTCAGGGAGCCCAGCCAGCATTGTGTTCCTACCTCGGCTCCAGCACCTGCCATGCTTTCTCTCTAATTATCTGTTTACATGGTTGCCTCCTCCGCACCCACCCAGACTGAGATCCTTGAAAGCAGAAACCGTGACTGATTCATCTTTGTATACTCAGTGCCTGTCTGTGTACCTTGGCAGCTATCAGATACTCAATAAACTCTTGTTGAATGAATGAAGAAAGGAACACACACACTGGGACCAAATTGGCATGTGTTTATGGAATTTGTTAAGGAATGTCACACCTCGGCAATTGTAATGAAAGCCATACTTTACATTTCTGTCTACTTGAGCCACAGGGAAGCTTTCCCTTCTCTGGATCCTTGTAGGAAGAGCCATTTACAGTAGATGCTAGGTGAGCTATTAAAGGAAGCGAGGAAGACGGTCATAGCTCTTGGGTATTGACACACAGAATTACAGAACCAGCTCAGCGCTGACCTTTCTAGCCCCTGGAAGCAACACACACCAAAGCCCTTGAAGTTGTGGTTCAGGGCCCAGCACCAACCCTTGTCCAGGTAAACAGTAACTCCACAGCTGAGACATACCCCACCCCCTACCTCCTAAGAGAATGCCTAGAAAAAGTTACCACTTTCTCACCCAGCTCCAGCCACGCGTGCCCCACCTGTGCCTTGGAGACACTAAGCACTCTCCTGCCTCAGGGCCCCTGCACTTCCTGTTCCCTCTGCCTAGAGTTCCCTTCTTTGTGTTTACAGGGCCCGCTCCCTTATTCTATTCAGATATAAGAAAATGTTTAACCTTCTCAGAAAAGTCTTTCCTAATCAACAAAGTAAAACCATCAAAGTGTCCCCCATGCCTTGCCACACCTCTACTCTGCTTTAAGGAAGAACCACAGGGACTAGCGCGTTAGGGACCAGAGAGAGCCAGGACTTGGCACCACCAAGACTCTCTCCTCTTCATCTGTCATATTTGTTCGTTCTGCTTAATCCCATCCTTTCCTTTCTCTTCTTAAAGGAAGAGTCACAACCTTCAAGCTCATGACTGAAAGGAAAAAGCACCTTCCTACTCATCCCCATGAGAATAATCTCAGAGAAATAATCTGATTGGCCAAATCTGGGTCACATGCCTATCCCTAAACCATGACCACAACAAGGCGATGTGTGTTCTTATTGGTCAAGTCTGGGTTTGACCCCAGGATTGGTTCTGATGGGATCTTTGTGATTTGGTTCATCCCCCAACCTGTCATCGTGACCAGAGGAAGAAATACTCACCTGCCCAGGCCTGGGATTCATGCTGACATGGAGCCAGGAGTGGAATGAGCTTCAGCTAAGCCCTATAGTTAAGAACAGGCAATGGGACGATCAAGGTGCGATTGTTCACCAAGACCCAGAAGACAAATGGACACTGGGCAGACACATATCAGACATGTGATTATGGCTCACAGTTCCCAAAGCACTTGCTCCCATCCTTCATTTACTCCATGAAATCTCCACACCAGTTCTGTTCAACTGCCCAGGCATTATTACCACCAGGTGACATTCAAAATACTGAACAATTAGCATGACATGGCCATGGCCAAGTAGAACAGACTTGTCATCTCGGGTTGTCATAACAAGATACCATAGACAAGATACCAAGCCAGCATGCTTCAGCACGCAAGGCAGGCTGCTTAGTTGGTGACTTATCAACAACAGAAATTATTTCTGACATTTCTGGAGGCTGGCAGTCTGAGATAAGGGTGCCAGCATGGTTGGGTTCTGAGGAGAGCCCTCTTCTGGGTTGCAGACTGCTGGCTTCTCATTGTACCCTCACATGGCAGAAAGAGCTAGCTAGCTCTCTGGCCTCTTCTTAGAAGGGCACTAATCCCATTCATGTTAGTTCTACCCTCATAAGCTTATTACCTTCCAAAGCCACACCTCCAAATACCATCATAATGGGTGTTATCATTTCAACATGTGATTTGGGAGAGAGGGGGGCACAAATGTATAGTCCATAAAAAGGGCCCCAGCCATGAACCAGTGGGATGGCCACCCTGGTGAACAGCAGTGAAACATGAGCCTGATTCTCCTCAGTCTACAGGTGAAAATACAGAAGCCAAGAGAGATGTTTAGACGGTGTCCAGGCATATGGTGAGTCAATGGCAAGAACTCAAGACCCCTGGCACCACCTGTACGCCTCTTTCCACTGTCCTAAACCACCCTTCTGCCCTCAACCATCAGGGAGGTGAAGTGAGGCAGAATAGAGGGACCCAGACAAGAACTGCTATTATGATCCCAGCCACTTGGAGGAAGAAGCAGCGAGCTTTAGCACACAAGACAGGCTGCTCAGTGGGTGCCACAAAAACCTGGAAAGCAGCACCTGCCAGACGGCACGGATAGGGAGCAGCCAATGAGATGAGAGTCTGCAGCCAGGATGGCAGATGCCAGGAAGCCTGCAGCTATTCTGGGGTGCAAGCAGTGGCTGCTCTATCACCATGGCCCCGCCAATCTCCACTTCCCCAGGGTGGTGGGGAGACCCTCACCCTCTCTCCAGCTCCTTATTGAGGTAGAACCTTAGGCCTGAGACTTCAGAGCCAAACAGTCAGGGAAGGGAACCAGCCCCTTACAGAAAAGAACATGATTAAATATCATCTCACATCATGATAAATGCTTAGTCATTGTCCTTTTTAGAATTCTACAGTCACCCAACCTACTCAGAACTCATCTGGCCCAAAAGCCCATGTTATTAGATAACCAAAGTGAGGCCCAGAGAGGGGATATAATTTGCCCCAAGGTCCCACAGCAAATTTGAAGGAGAGTTAGACATTGCCTAATTTCTCAATTCAGGATTCCTTCGCCTGGGCTGGGGAGGTCATCGGATGGGGAGGCCACTCAATTCTCATTCCTGGGGTCATCATCCTTCCACTTCAGGAAGCTGGTTGAGCTTTACCTCCATGCTCCCCATTTCTCCAGTAAGGGACATGCTATAGCTGCAGGCGTGAATTCCTGCTACAGCACCTCTTCCATGCCCTCATATGCTGTACTGAGGACCACACAATGCAGGCTTGGGTCTCACTCCGTCTTCTGGATTCAGAGGCTTAGCAGCCCAAAACATCCAGCCTTCTTTCAGCTCTTTGGGCCAAAGGCATCTCCCAAGCAGAAACACCTTAGCCCAGATGTCTCTCCTAGAAGGAGAGGAAAAACAAAAGAATGGTAAGAAAGAAATTCCTTCTTTTCTGCTCCTAACAGGACCCACACTTTTTTCCATTGGCCTGACCTTCTCATCTTGAATGGAAAACAAAGAGTATTTCATGCAGCTCCATCATGCCTACGACGTACAGTTTGTGGTTGTGGTTGAGTCACAGGCTCTGGATACACCAAAGTCAGAATCAGGCTCTGCCATTGACTAGGTGTAGGACCTAAGCCATTTACTCCACCTGTCTGTTTTCTTATCTGTAAAATGGGGGTATGATGGTATCAACCTCAAAGGGCTGGGAGGTTTCAATGACATACAGAATTTAGCTCTGTACCTGGGATAGAGGTAGTATTCAGTGCTTTTTAGCGGTGGGATGGTGGCAATGTCCCCACAATGTGAAGGGGGAATGTCATAGCACCCACTGCTACCTTCTCTGCTCCTCTTAGCCCATCCCAAGGCCTGTTTCTTGCCAGGAAGCCTTCCCTGATTATTCTCATCTCTCCCTCAGTTTCTCCTCTCAGAACCTCCATTCCACTGCCAGCTTAATGATGAATTAAATTCCATGTCGAATTATTCTGGGTTGGTGGTAGTCTTGTTTCTTCATCTAAAACCCTAAATTTCTACCAGAGAATACCAGTGGGGTTTCCCCCACCCTGACCCCCGGCAGTGCAAAAGCCAGGCCCAGCCATGTAGAAGTTCTGGAAAAGTTAGCAATTAGGTGAGTGAACAGCCGATCGGTTGCTTTCATGGGAATAGAATATAACCATCTGTATCTGTTTCATCTTTTGTTCCTATGATCTCTAAGGCTTTAACATCCCAGTGCACATTCATGAGAGCTAGGACCTAAAAATCTGCCAAGTAAAGGATCCCCAGCGTGTGTTGTTTATTACCCAAAGGAGGGAAGATGAACATCACATGTAGATCACTCAATAGCTGATGAAATGCTCTTAGCAAGTCAGGAGGAAAGAAGCACCTTTTTCTGTTTCCACAGAGGGATAGCCAGGCTCAGAGAGGCTGGGAGATGAGCCCACGCTCACAGAGCTGATACGGAGCATCAGGGATGTGGGCCCAGTGCTGCTGACTCCAGGTCTTGTGCTTCGCCCTCTTCACCAGCTGCCACATGGGGATGTCACACCAGCATCATGCACCTGGCCACAGGTGGACTCGGCAATCCCCTCCCCTTAACCAAGCAGGAGCCCCCAGTGGCTGCTGTGTTCAGTGTGTTTCTCTAATGCCAATTCCACTGGAATATAAGAAAACTCAACAGTTTGAAAAGGTCACCCCTGTAACAGACCTCAGGGACACAGTGGAAGCCCAGGGTCTCCCAGTCTCTCTGTGCTCAGGCCCGGAGCAGGCCTGGGAGAGAGAAGGTGTGCCCGGGAAGGTGGATCCCTTCCCAGCCACTCACCAACACGACGAGCCTCCACTCCACTTTATGGATTTTATGGGAGCGTTCTGTTTGACCCTGTGTGATAACCAAGAGAATAATCATCCCCATTTAACAGAGAGGGAAGACTGAGATTTATTTATTTAGTTAGTTAGTTTTTTTTGAGGGCAGTGTTACTGGCCCTCATATGTGGGACCCGAACCGGGGCTGCTGGCTTCCCAGGCCAGCGCTTAACCACTGCGTCACTCGGCCGGCCCTGTGGAAAGACTGAGATTTAAAAAGACGGTGTCAGCTTGGGCTTTGGAAGGAGAATAACCAGGTTCTTTTTCTGCTGTTCATGATTTGTGAGACTTTGGACAAGTTGCTTAATTTCTCTGCTCCTTAATTTTTTTGTGTGTAAAAAGATGGCGCTCATTCTTATGTTTCAGATTTTTTTTCAGGAATTTTAAAAGATGACGTATATAAAGCACTGAGCAGAAAGCGTTTAATGAGTGACGGTCATAAGCTCTTCTACCTACTAACTGTGTTACTTTCACAAATTACCAGGACCTCAATTTTTTTTTAATCTATAAATTGTGATTTAAAAGAAAAAAGGGGAAGTAACACCCCCCTGACAGAGCTGCCATAAGAACTTGATAAGACAGCCCATGTAAAACACTTAACCCAGAGCCTGCACAAAATGGGTGTTCCATAAATGCTAGCTATGCATTGCCATCCCCAGAGGCAGCCAGAAAATGAGAGAGCTACAGCTCCGACCACTGCTCTGACTCTAACCCTGCAGCCCTGGGTGAGAATAAAAACGGGAAGAAAAAGAAGACATCAGCAATGGGGGCCTGGCTGACACGAGCAGGAATATACCACCCCAACTGCAGTAGTTCTTCCATGCCTGGAACAAAGTGCACTTTTATCCACGTGGACAGGGAAGACAGAGGGAGAGGGCATGGGTCACACAGGTGAGCATGACCTCATTGCAGCTCCAGGATATTTCCAGACAAGACATCGCTTAGCGAGACTCACTGGGAATCGTACTATATGTGGGTCTCACTTCCCAGGGCCTGGGAAGAAAGCCTGCAGCTTTACCCAGTCCTGGCCTCTCATCTCTTCTTCCTTAGACACTGCTGCTCTCCTTTCCTAGAAAATCCAGGGCAGAATCTGGGTTCCCTCCCACCTTCCTCTTCCCAGAATTCTAAGGAAGCCTGGGAGAAGGCGACCGCCCTGAATGAATGTGTCAGAGTGATGATTCAGAGTTGGTTGCTGGTAATAAGAGCTGCTCTGTGGTCTGGCTGGGGAGTCCAGGGCTCACCAAGCGTGTCTGGACAGCGTCAGAATCACAAATGGAGGAGACCTTGGCAGGACTCAGCCCCAGCAGGCGCCACAAAGGAAGGAGTATATAGGGAGCCAGACGAGAGGGATGGTGCTCTTCAAAGTCAAGGAGTCTGTATTAACCGTATATATATATATATATATATATATATATATATATATATATATATATATTAATGTCTCTCTACACAGCTACAGAAGAGAGAGGGATAGGATATCAAGAAAAAGTAAAGGAAATTTCTAAGTAGAGAATTTTCTATAGGTAATGACCAGAGCAGTGCCATCAAGGGCTGGATCAAGTCAGCTGTAAAAAGTGGATACCTCTGTCGGTCATTACTGCAGCATGGTTTTTATAAGCCCACTACATATATCTTATTGCCCTCTCGATTCATATTCAGAGGACTCAGGAGAAATAACATTTTTTTCTTACTGTTGCCTCTTGGTTCATTAAAATCTATATTTCATAGAATGAAGCTAGTTATGTCACCTGAGAGATGCAAGACTATAAAAGCATCTAAGGGGTAAAATGACACCACAAACTGTTAACCATAGCTTATGGGAGCATAGAAATATTATCTAATAAAGTTGATATCTGCAACTAAACAAAATCAGGCAATGGGCTTATAAAGAACATCAGCTTACAGGGCAAAAGATGGGGCACAAAACAAACCCACTCAGCTGATGCATGCCATTCTTGGGGAGGTCCCACCACCACCTCACCCCCTACACATATGCAGAGAACCCTGCTTTTACCTTCCCCAGGCCATCTTTTATTCTCCTTTTGAAGCACTTTGTATCTTTACAATTATTTAAGATCCTTTGTCCCTGGGTCCCCAAGCAGGGTCCTTGCTTACTTTTTTGACTGCTATATTGCCAGTGTTCAGCATGGTGCCTGGTGCACAGTAAGGGCTCATGAATATTTGATGGCCAACTTATGAGAAGGCCAACTCCCTTTCTGAATCCCCTTAGGTAGGCCAGCTGCTTCCACAGTCCCTTTGTCTGAATCTGGAGAGAGGCCAAGAGGTCAGTCTTCCAACCCTTCAAACCCAGGTTATACCTCTTACCAGCTATGAAATCTCAAGCAAATTATTAACCTCGACCCCTTTACCCTGATTTGCTTTTCTTCTCAGCACGTATCGTCACCTGCCACATATTTGTTTGTGTGTATGTTCATCATCTGTCTCCTCCAACCAGAACATGAGCAGCAAGAGGGCAGGGACTGTTTTGTTCACTGCTAAACAAGGGGACAGTCAACACGTGTAACCATCAGCCATCATGGGCACTGACCACTCAAATGGGTATTGGCCCCACATGTCATACAGGTACACACTGTTTGTATATCAAACATGGCTGTATTCCAGTTCCCCGTGACAGGGCCTGGAATGAATAATAGGTGCTCAGTAATAAGTATTACAGTAAAACCTTAGATTGCAAGTAACTTGGTTTGCGAGTGTTCCACAAGATGAGCAAACATTGATAATACTTTTTAACATGGTAAACGAGCAATGTCTTGCAATACGAATAGTTTGTTTCCGGAGTGAATTATGCTCACAAACCAAGATATTACTGTGTATCAATTTGTATGAATTATATTTATAGCATTTCTTAATATATTTTGCATGGAGTATTTCAAATCATTTATGTTTAAAATCTATTTTGCCATTGCATTCCTTTCCTTTCTCTCTGATTTTGTGTTATTTTTTTGCTCAGAGAAACCTTGTTGTCTTTCAATGTAGTGTGTTTGACAGAGCCATTTTAGTGCTAATGACAGTCTCCATTTCCTCAACATGCAAAAAGATATCTTCTCTCCACAGCTGGGATAAATATGCTATTCTGTTCTCTTCCTGATTTGTATTATGTTATTGTTTGCTTCTCCCTTTAGTTCTTTGGACCAATGTTTTCAATATATAAAAATGAAGCATACTGCTGGTCTCAACAACGTTTCTTACACTAAAATTGCTTGCAACATTGTGGTTTGTCTTCTCATTTTACGTTTTCTGTATTCTGCTGGTGAGAATCACTTTCTCAAAGTCTAGTCTAGCAAATGGTCATTTACCAAAGCACAAATATTAAGTAATGCCACTGAATGATTTTCAGTTCACAACATATTTGTTAATCTTTTAGTTAGCTAAGTCTACTGTCATTACTTTTAAGCATTTCTATCATCGTCTTCTTCCTTATTCACATCATTTGTGCATTCTTGCCCATTTCCCCCTAGGGGGGCTTTCCCTACCAGTTCACCAGACTCTGTTAAATACTTCATTAAATTATTACAACATACAAAACAGAGCCATCTTGTCTATGTTTAAACCTTCCCAATAACGAGAGAGATTAGCTTTCCATTTCTCCCTGTATCTTCATCTGACTAAGGTTTCATAGTTTTCCCTGAACAAATTTCTTATGTGGTAGATTAAATTAACTCTCATGTACTTAAAGGTTTTCTGTCATTATTACAGCTAATTTACCATGTATGTCAAGAAATTGTAATAATGAAAATGATGTTTCAATTCATTTGTCTTCTCTAACTCTTAGATTAATTTCCGTGTATTTTCCCAGTAAAGTAAATTCTTGACATTCATGATTGAATAGTCACAGTTTCAATAACTTGCAAGAGGTTCTGAAAGGCCATGCTATGTTATATCATTTTGCTGGGGCTCAAATTTGAATCGCATTGCTAAGGGGAGTAGCCAGCCACCCAGCTTAAGGGCAACGCTGGGTATTATTATACATCCATCAGCCTTCCCCAACCCTTCCTCTTGGAGAGAGTCATCATGAACACTTGCACGTTAAAGCCTCTGAGGAACCTTGCAACAAATAAATTTGTCTCATTTTGCTGGACTCAATGTGTCTCAGACTTATTGGAGAACAAACATTTTTCTCATGGCACCCAGTGTACCATGAGACACTAACCTGGGAAACAGTTTAATAATTAACATGGAGAATGATTAGGAGTCAAAAGTCATTTACAAGAGTTCTGCCCCCATTGAACCTCGTTGATACAGAAGACATTATATGCAATGATAATGTGCTTGAGCTGGGGGCCTTCTGAAGTTTTTGAGACCTACCATGCACAAGAATACGTTCTTCTATTCTCTGCAAATGTGATATTTTCCTTTCTTCATTTCCCATGCCTGTGCAATTTGCTTTCCTTGCTGCATAACTATTTCAGCTATTTTACTTTATGTTATTTGTTCATTTAACAAACACAACTGCAGTACTCACTGTATACCATTCTAAGTGCTATTAATAATGGCTCATGTAACCTAAACAACCTCATGAGTTAAGTGCCATTAGTACTATTACCCCAGTTTTACAGGTCAGAAAACTGTAGTTTCAAACGGTGATGAGGTGTTCTTTCCTAGATCCTATTTTTTAAGGAAAAGGCCCCAAATATTTTCCTTTAGTCATATTATTGGTTCTAATTATGAACATAAATTTCATATTATGCAAAGGAATAAAACCTCCATTCTTTTTTATTTGTTTTTTTAATGTGTCTTGAGTCAACATTAAATGCTGAAATGTGCTGATTACCTTTCTTTGCCTCTATTGAGATAATTATGGTTTCTACCATTTTTCAATTAATATTAATAAGGTATTATGTTAGCTTTGCTCTACTGAGCCCAACAGTCCTTGTTTATATTGTATTACTTATTTCAGTGTGTTGTGTTTTCTGCATTAAGATTTTATTTGCTAGCTCATAAATGAATTGAATAACCACTCCTCTCTTGAAGATGAGGGGATGCAAATCATCTTTACCCCAACCACGTCAATATAAATATATTAAGGAAGTGGTTCCCCTGTAACCCTGCACTAGACACCTTAGGACATGAAAGATCCAAAATGAGCATAATATGAAAGAGGACAGTGAGAAGGGAAACAGACCATCTCTGGCCATGTGGGAATGGAAATCATGTTAGAGAAGACAATGATTCTGAGAACACTATAATTGCCCAGGATCTGTGCAACTTAACATTCATTTTCTGTTACTCCATTTCAGTTTCCCCCTAAATATTACTTAGAAGAGGCCCCAGGTGGACCGCATAAGCACACGACAAAGGCATCTCTGTGAAGGCAAAGTCTGCATCCATCTTACTGGTGGGTATATGCCCACCATCTAGCCAAGCACCTGGCACATGGTAAGTGCTCAATAAATAATTATTCACAGAAAGACATAATTATTAAAAGAAAGACATGAGCCAGCTCTTTGACCAAACCAACTGGTCAAGCTGGTTTTAAAAACACAAGGCAGCTAGAGACTTATGCAATTGATCATCAAGAAAAGAGGTGTTGCAAAGACTTCACCCTCCTCTGAAGTCAGTCTGGGAGGGGAGGGAGCAGGACACTTGGAGAGATAGGAACACAACAGTGGACAGAGTCCCTGGAGCCTGGAGAAAGGTAGCAGGACCACAGGATTCCCCGGCAGAGTCCACTCCCCCAGAGACAGATCTGAGTGTCTCCGTGGCTCCAGGTACCCGCCCTGGCCCTGGCAGTTGGCGCTGTGCATCCCAAAGCTCTCAGAGCTTCTGGGGTCAGGACTTAGGGGCAATGAAGGAACACAGAAAAGGTCTCACCTCCTATAACCGTCCCTGACAAGCCTTGAGCCAATCCAGTCAGTTATCTGGTATCATTCAGCCTCAGGGAAATAGATGTTATATATGGACTGAATCGATGTATCCCATCAAGTGAGAAAACTTGTCACATCCAGCTCTCTTTTCTCTTTCCGTGCTGCTTATTTATGTCTTCATACCTCCCCATTTTCTTCACCTTCCCCCCCACCTCCCACTAAGTCATTTTCTCCGTTCCCGAGCCCTCTCTATTTCCCCTTCTGGGTCTGATGCCCTTAAACCTCTTCTCCATCTCAGATTCCACTGGGTCCTTTGCCCTCTCTCCTCTGCCCCTGCCCTGCCCCTGCCTGGCCCTGCCCTGTGGAGACCCCTCACCCCTTCTCCCCCTGCCCTATCAGTAGGATCTTGCGCGGCTGTGGATTCTGTGACTGCCTCTTTCATTTATTTCTCTCTCATCTTGGTGGGGTCCATAGTGAGCACTCCTGTTGCTCAGAGATGTGGAGGCAGTTGCTAAGAGACAGTGAAACGTCAGTACCTGGCCCTCGAGGAAAAAAAAAAAAAAGGGAGCGAAAAAGGAAGAGAGGAGGGGGAGAGAGGGAGTGAAGAGGAGGGAGGGGAAGACCTGGCAGAAGCCACAAACCCCAGCAGCCTCAGCACCAAGCTGAGTTTCTGGAAAAAGCATTCGGATTCTATGAACTTTCTTCTAAGCATCCTCTCTGTCCTTCTCCTTTTGGGTAAAAGGAGGGGACCAGCACAGGGACCCACAGGACGGGGAACCACGGAGGATGCTGCCCCAGCATCCAGGAGCCATGGAGGAGGAGAGGCCGGGGGAGGGGACGAGCCGGGGAGGCAATCTGTTCTCCTGAAGCAGAAGTGGGGATTCCAGCGTGAGGGAGGGAGCCCCGTGTCTGCTGCAGATTGATGGCTGTGTCCTTGGAACATAGTAAGTGGGCTCACGAGGGCCTGTGGGAGTGCAGGCAGAGACCTTGGGGCTCAGAAAAATGAGTCGGGATAAAGGGGAGCTGGGGTGGTTTCCCAGTGGGCGGGATTGAGGCTGGAAGTAATGGGAAGGGAGGCAGTGCCAGACGAGGGGGTGGGGAGGACAAATGAGGACAGCAGGTGGGCACCAGAGAAGTGAGGGTCCATGGAGGGTGCAGGGTGGATGGCAGACTGAGCCAACGGGTGTGTCATCCCACTCTGTCCCTCTGCCTGACCAAGTGTGGGTGTGGGCTCGGGCTGGGAGGCTTTGGGGAGAGTGGAGTGTTGGTGGGAAAGGTTGCTGGGATTTGGGGTGTGCATTGGGGTGACTTTGGGTGTGCACTAGGGGCAGGCTGGAAGGGGGCTCTGCAGGAGTGCGTGTGCAGAAGAAAACTGGAGAGAAAATCGGGAGGAGTAAGCGCTGGGCAGGGCAAGACGGGTTGGAGTCACGGGAGAACAGTGAGAGAGGGAGAGGGAGAGAAGGAGACAGGAAAAGAGGGAGAGGGGGAAAGAGGGAGAGGGGGAGGGGGAAAAGAAAGACGGGGAGAGAGGGACAGGGGGAGGGGGGAAGAGAGAGAGAGAGAGAGAGAGAGAGAGAGAGAGAGAGAGAGAGAGAGAGAGAGAGAAGTGCTAAGAGGGTCTGAAAGAGGTATTTGATTGGCCAGTGTGTATGCAGTTTTTTCTTCAAGAGTTGTTCAGGGCTGGGGTGTTTGGGCTAACAGGGCTGGGGCTATGAGAAGAAAATGCATCCAGCCCAGGAGAGACTTGGGAGGATGACTGCAAGTAGGGACTAGGGCCAGGGAAGGCCAGTGGTGACAACCATGTGAGGTTGGGGTCTGAGCACAGCCGTTGCCACTCCTGAGAGACAGTATGCAGAGAACTTTGTGGTTGGTGGTAAAGAGGGGGGGGGGGAGCCTGGAACCCGGGAGAGGGGCAGCGGGGAGGAGAGGCCACTGGATTTCTCTGACGGAGTGCTTTCCTTGTTGACAGAGGGGATCCTGCCTCCGCCTGCTGAACACAAAGCCGACTGAGATGCGCTGGCTTGGGCAGTCGCCAAAGCTTCTAGCTGAGCCCTATCCTGCAGTTCCAGGACACATGACTTTCCAACCTCAGCGGCCCAGACAGTGGGTGTCACTTGGGATCTTCGCCTCCCTCGGGATTTCAGTAGACACTGAGGCTAAGGACTTAGGCTTTCAGGGGACCCATGGAGATCTACTTTACCCCAGGCTCCCTGCCTAAAACGCCCATCCCAGGACCCCCTTGGAAAGGAGCCTACTGGGCCACCAGGAGAATAGCCTCTGAGACCTAATGCTGGAGACCCAGAGGCATCTCTGGCCTCCTAATCAGTCCCAGACTTGGGACAGAGCTTAGGGGTTTTTCAGATGTGCCAGGACCTTTAAAGGCACCTTTTGTGTCCTTCTACCCCCACCCCCACCTTTCAGACACAGTACAGAGAGGAAGCATCAGCAGTACCGGCGAGAGGGACACAAAAGATCTACAGGGATTCCAAGGCCTGCGGGGAGCCACTCCAGCTCCTTCCTTTCTCAACTTTTGATCTCTTTGCAGACCCTGGGGGACCTTAACTCGGTTGATCGCCACCTAGGCTCCAAAGGGGACTTCCTATGGCTCTCACCTAGGGAGCTTTGTGGGGCTTAGAGGTTCCAGAGAGAGGCTTGAGCCATGACACCACCTGCTCCGAAGCCCCACCCTCCAGGACTCTGTCCCCTGATGTGATTGCTTTCCTGTGCCACTGACTCTTCATTCCATGGACACAGCCCCTGCCCCAATGGGCTCCCTTCAGCACTGCTGTTGCCAGCTGCCTAAGATGGGTGACACCTGGTCGCAGCTACCCTGGCCAGGGCCCCCCCACCCAGCCGTGCTGCTGGTCTCCCTCCTCTTGGCAGCCGGGGTGATGCACTCAGACGCTGGCACCAGCTGCCCAGTCCTGTGCACGTGCCATAACCAAGTGGTGGACTGCAGCAGCCAACGACTCTTCTCCATGCCTCCAGACCTGCCAATGGACACTCTCAACCTCAGCCTGGCCCACAACCGCATCGCCGCGGTGCCGCCAGGCTACCTCACGTGCTACATGGAGCTCCGGGTGCTGGATCTGCGCAACAACTCCTTGATGGAGCTGCCGCCCGGCCTCTTCCTCCATGCCAAGCGCTTGGCACACCTGGATCTGAGCTACAACAACCTCAGCCACGTGCCAGCCGCCATGTTCCAGGAGGCCCACGGCCTGGTGCATATAGACCTGAGCCACAACCCGTGGCTGCGCAGGGTGCACCCGCAGGCCTTCCAGGGGCTGGTGCAGCTCCGGGACCTGGACCTGAGCTACGGGGGCCTGGCCTTCCTCAGCCTCGAGGCGCTCGAGGGCTTGCCGGGGCTGGTGACACTGCAGATCAGCGGCAACCCCTGGGTGTGCGGCTGCACCATGGAGCCCCTGCTGAAGTGGCTGCGGGACCGCATCCAGCGCTGTACAGCTGGTAAGGGAAAGGACGAGACTGGGCAGCCATGGGGAGGGGGGATACTGGTCTCTCCGAAAGCAAAGGCTCCCAGGAAGAGAGAGGAGCTTAACGATCCTGAGGTCCTACTGTGTGCCCTGATCTGTGCAGCGGCTCTTTCACTCCACGAGTATTTGCTGAGTCCCAGCTCTGCAGGCTAGGTGGGGGGACGTGGGGGAACCCATTTGTTAATGAAACAGATGCTGCCCTTGCTTCTGTGGCACTTATGACTTAATGAGGCAGACAGACAGTAAACAAGTAAGAATAGCTAATAATAGACAATGTTTATTGAGCTTTCACCATGACCTAGGAACTCGATGTGCATGATCTCATCAGACCCCCGCTTTTATTATCCCCATTTTGCAGATGAGAAACTGAGATTTAGAACAATGAAAAGAATAGCCCAGAATCACTCATTTAGAAAGTGACAGAGCCATGGATAAAACCCAAGTCTATTTGACTTCTCAGCCCTGATCTCCTTGACCAGGCTGCTGTTATAAATGTTCTGAGTGCTGGCAAAACTCTTGAAAAAATAGAAATGGCTAACACTATTTACCTTTGTACGAGCTGTCATGCTCTGTGCTAAGCATATTATACATTTTAGCTCATTTCATCCTCACATGAACCCTAATGGGCCCCCCACACTCACACTACTCTACAGAGGGGGAAAGCAAGACACAGAAAGGTTCAGTAACTTGCCCAAAGTCACACAGCTGCTAAGTGTTGGAATCAGGAATTGAACCCTCACAGTCTGGCTGCCCTCTGGCTGTATCCTGAAGAACCAGGTTCTAGGCTAACAGGAAGAATCAGGGCCTGAGCTCTGGAATTGCCAGAGGGCCTCTGCAAGGTTTGAACACGTCATGGAGAGCTGAGAGGGGAACCTGGGATGTGACTTGAGCCAGCCAATCCCAACAGGAGTTGGACTGGGATGTGAAGGAGCCTAAATCATGCAGGTTTGATGGGCCCTGGTCTCACCCTGTAGTGCCCAAGCCTGGCCCAGACGCAGGCAGTGTTCAGTGGGGACCCTCATCGCCAGCTCTCCTGTGTGGCAGCACTGAGTCTTGGCACAAGCCCCCAGCAGTAGAATGACAGGAATAGCTGGACGCATTATCCCAGGGGCTTTCCCAGAGCCTGGGCTCAGCATGTGTTCAGAAGTGATGTTGAATGAGGTATGAGGGGGTGGAGGACTGAGTGGGGAGCCCAGAACCAAAATAGTTTGGGGGAGGGAGGGCTGTGGGTCACGATTCCTGTGTTTGCACAGAACTGTGGGAGGATATTCTCTGGAACCAAAATAGCTGAGGACCTGAGATGGGGCAGTGGTAAGGGGCATGACGGGGAGGCTGCGTGGAGCAGTGTCCCCATCTGCTCAACCTTTTCAGGCTGCCTCTCTTCCCCTCTGTCCTGTGCACTAAGGACAGAAGGGGCCTTTTGGGGTGCTAACCTTCCCCACACCCAGGCTCCTCTTCTTCTGAGAGCTCTGAGCCTCCTGCTGCCCTTCAGGAGAAGCACAGACTCCCAGTAAGGGGGAGTCCCAGATCCCACCAGTGCCACCTCATGCCAGTACATGTGAGGGACCTGAGCTCCAGAGAAGGAAAGTGTCCACAAACCCACACTGAGAAAGCAAACAGGCCACAGCTAGAAACCCGGGCTCCCTGTTCCTCCAAAGAACACACTGCACACCACGCCACACTATCCGGGATATTTCCCTGGGGGCGAAGAACCTGCCCAGGTAGGAAGGATTAGGCGGGCCTCTTCTCTTGCCTTTTTCTGCTCTTCCTCATTTTTCATGGGATTCCCACTACTTTCCATGGTTTTTGGAGAAATCCCAACACAGAGAAACATAAGGGTGTCCTTGGGATATAACTCTACTTTGAGACTGATCCTTTGACTTACCCGAGAGTTTTGTCAACCCTGGGCTCCCATCCTGCATTCCTGCCAAATGCCCTCAGAGCCTCCTCAGGTTGGTCCACACCATTTGCCTTCAGTGTCCCCACATTCCCCAGCTTTGTATTGTTTCACCATCACCTCAGTCATGTACACAATAGACTTGGTAGTTCAGCATCTTCCAGTTCTGAGATAATCAACCCCAGACACAGTCCTTTCTTGGGCAGGGTCTGGAGGACTGTGCCTACAGCCTGTGGGCACCACCCAACCTGGGGTTTGGGGCAGGCTGCATTCTTCTTCTGACTCCCACTTCTAAGGAGAATGATGCTCATTCATTGCTCCAAAGGGTCCATCCAAATTCATTTGATTCTTTGCCCTCAAAACTACAGAATGAATAAATACCATTTTGTACCATATAATTTAGAAAACTCCTTCACATTGACTCTCCTAGACAATTAGGTTAGAATATCCCATTCTTATAGATCCTCTTTCTTCATAACAGCTAGACAGGCAAAAAAGACTTGCCCAAGGTGAGAGCTTGATTGATATTTATCCACTGAACGAAGGAATGGCACAACTGCTATCTGCCTGCCACTCTTCCTTCCAAGGCAGAGTAAAATAAAACCGCTGGCAATCATCAAGCATTTGTACACATGACCCCAGAAGGATGAGGTAGGACCATCAAAGATGGAGAGAACAGTAGCACAATGAAGGAGAAGCCGTCTCCTACAGAAGTCTGTGTGCAGAATATGAGGCCCACTGACCTGTTCAGAGCAACCAACATAGAAAAATAATAAAAGCACACTTACATAGTACTTACTATATACCAAGAATATATCATTTATATATGTTAACTTATTGAATCCTCATGACAACCCTATGAGGTAGGTACTATTACTATCCTCATTTTACAAATGAAGGAGTCAAGACACAGAGAGGGTAAATAGCTTACCCATAATCAACTAGGGAGGGACAGAGAGGGGATTTGAACCTAGGCCAATAGCTCCAGAGCCCATACTTTTAACCCTACACTTTGTGTATCTGGAAAAGCCACATAGGGTAGTAGAAAGACCCAAAGTTCTGGGGCTGGATGCAGTCATTCATTTACATATGCATTTCACAAAGATTCATTGAGCACTTACATGGACAGGATGCTATGGAAAGTGCTTATAATTGAGGGCATAGACATAGATAACAAACAAGTTGTTCCGGAGAAAAATTAAGCAGAGTAGGTAAGACAGGGAATGCCTAGAGAAAGGTGAAGTGGGGATTGCTATTTTATGTAGAATCACAAGGGAAGCCTCACTAATAAGGGGACATTTGAGCAAAATCCCTAAGGAAGTGAGGGAGTGAACTGTTCAGAAATTCAGGAGAGAAACATCCTCACGTGGGGACAGATGCAAAGGCATACCCTCCCCACCCCCCCAAAAGGGGACATGCTCAGAGTGATGGAAGAATGATGAGGAGATGTGCATGGGTGGAGCAGAGTGGACAGATCGGTAGGAGCCCTTGTGGCCCCCAGAAGGACCTTGGTTTTCATTCTGTGGGGAGATGAGAAGCCAGGGGAGGGTTTCAGGCAGAGACTGACAAGAGAGGACTTTGGGTTTGAATGGATGGCTCAGCCAGCTGTGTTGAGATGGTTTAAAAGCAGAAGCCCAAAAACCAGTTGGAAGGCTTTTGTAAGACACAATGGTATCCGCAAAAGTCCCAGTTCTACTATTATTAGTAGCTATTGGACTTTAGGCAAGTTACTAAACTCTCCTAGAAGTGATCTCCACATCTATAAACATGTTTACCTTGAGGGCTGCTGAGGGGACTAAAGAAGGTAAGTAAAAAAATTGGCACAAAAGAAACTCAATAAGAAAGTCAATTTCTCCTGGGTGGGGTGAGGGTTCTCCATTCCATTCTCTCCCCCAGGCACTCACCCTCCCTGGGTTCTGTGTTGCAGATTCTCAGCTGGCTGAGTGCCGGGGCCCCCCTGAGGTCGAGGGTGCCCCACTCTTCTCCCTCACTGAGGAGAGCTTCAAAGCCTGCCACTTGACCCTGACCCTGGATGATTATCTCTTCATCGCGTTTGTGGGTTTCGTGGTGTCCATCGCATCTGTGGCCACCAACTTCCTCCTGGGCATCACAGCCAACTGCTGCCACCGTTGGAGCAAGGCCAGCGAAGAGGAAGAGATTTGACATGGGTAACCTGGTGTCCCTCCATGCTGCCAACCGCCACTGCCATTGACCACCAGATACCCTTCCTGGCTGCCCACTCTGGTCCCATGGTGCCCTGGCCACCTGTCATGGCTCAAGCAAGGTCAGGAGAGTACTTTTGAGTCAGCTTATTTAGCAAGCCAGGCACTGTGCTAGGAACTGGCAATGTTAGGTGAATCCACCTAGTCCCTGCCCCTCAAAGCACTTCCTTCTGACAGAGGAGAGAGATTCGGAAATTATTCCCTTTTAGACGATTTGTCTGCACTCTGAGCACAGAGCTATGGAAGCCCAGAGGAGTGGTCATCAACAGTGCCTCGAAAACTCCAAGAGAATTACACGAGTGGAGGTGATGGGTGAGCTGAGTCATCAAACACGGTCCGCTTTGTCAGGTAGACAGAGAAAGACGGACACACACAAATGGTGGAGGCCAGAATATGTGTGGAATGTTGAGACCCTTGAACAATCCCTGTGACTTCAGTGTAGAGAAGGGAGTGGCACAGGACCGGCACTTTCCCTTTGCCACCCAATCTGTCAGCGCTTGGGGCTGCCCGCCATTGCCTCCGGAGGGTGAGAAGACCTCCATGCCAGCCCCCTTGGCCTCATCCTACCAGAAGCTACCAGGTGAGACCGCTTCCCAGTGACTGCCCCCCAAACACTACATGGCCAGTTGTAGCCTGCTGGGGAGGTCCCAGGTAGCAAGCTGAGGACTGACACCTCCACAGTCCTTTCTCCACCCCTGTCTCCTGCCTCTCACTCTAGCTTTGGCTTCAGCAGGAGACCCAGCAAGAGTCCTGGCACCCTGGACTCCTAATCTCGTGACTGTTCTTGCCACGGTGCTCACCCCATGGGACCTCCCCAGGAAAGTCCACTGTGGGCTGCAGCCCTGCAGCATGAGGGTACAGGATTGAAGGGGAGATGGCCATCACTGTGGTGATAACAGGACGATTTGCTCTTTCTTCTAAGCAACTCACTCATTTAAGCATCAGGGTGGAGAGCTATTAATTACCAAGCAATTGCCCATGTCAAGTACTGTGATAAGCTCTCTCCACAGGCAATCCCCTTTGACACACAACAGTCTTCTGAGGTGAGCCTTGTCATTCCAGTTTTACAGATGGGCAATTAAGGCTCAGAGACGTTAAGGTCGTGTGATACTGATGAGCAAAATAAGATTATTTTTTTGACTACCCCATCCAAGTTGGGGGACATCACAGTTCCCTGCAAAGCTATATAAATTCCAAGTCAAGTAGTGCTGATGATGCTCCTAACAAAAGCCAGGCACTCTTACATCTATGGACTCGTTTACTTCAGTTGTTACAGCAAGACTGCCTGATGGTTATTATTCCCATTTTACAGATGAATTCATTGTAGAGAGCTGAGCGTCTTACCCAACGTTATCTGGATACACTGTAGAAGGAAGGTAACAGGTGGCTCCATTCAGGGAAATTGTGTATAATCAATCAGTAGTCAAAAGTCCAGTAACTTCATATGCACAGCACAATTATCATCGCTGTCATTTTCATCATCAGTGTCATTGGCTTCATCATTTCCCTGTGTTTGTTCAGCACTGGACAGCTAGTGAACTTTTGGGGCATCATTCTCCTTGACTCTTCACAACCCTGTGTGGGAGACAAACCAAACATCATTACTTCTATTTTACAGATGGAAAAATAGAGACTCAAGAGTGGGTGTGCCTTGCCTACGTGGCAGTGTTGAGACTCAACTCCAACTCAGTTCCCTTCCCAGTGCTGTCCCAGGTGCTTGGGGAAGAGGATGCCTGCGACAGCTGGGTAGGGGGCCCTCAGATTCAGCAGCCATCAACATCCCAGTACAGCAGCTAAATAAAGGGCAGTAACACCCAACTGCTGTCCAGATTTAGATGTGCTTACAGTGGGGCAAATCACAGCCTCCGAAAGATAGAAGCAGCCCAGGTGACATCTGAATGGGAGTCACCTGCCTTGCAATGTGTGAATAATGCATTAGAAATTGTGGCCATCTGAAAAATAAGATTTGGGAAAACAGGAGAGGAAGCTGTGTTAGCCCCTCCTACTCAAGCCCTGCTGTGTTGTGTTGCAGGAGATACATGGGGTGCCTGAAAGATGTGGGTGAGAACCTCTACACGATAGGGGAAGATGTTAAGGCACAGCCCAACACTGGCAAGGCTGGCAGGGATGGAATAAGAACGTGGGCTCTCTACCTTGCCCCCAGCTCCAGCAGGCTTGCATCATCCCATCATCATGGCAGACCTGAAAGAACGAAGGGGAATACCATTTCACCTTCTAAGAAGTTTTCCCTTATTCATGCTCCCTGAGCTACTCAACCAAAAGAGTGCCCAGAAACTTTGCTAGACCTGGGGTACTTGAACCTTGTGTCCCCTGAATCTCATTTATAACATCCTGTGACTTCTGGAGCAGAACTGTGCCCGCTCTCTTCTTCTGCTATGTCCAGAGACCACTGGACTGGGGCTGCTGACCACCCATCAAGCTGTCAGGGACACCTTGGTCCATTCCTTCCAAAGCTAAAGCATTTGAGGATGAACTTGTAGAAATAATAGTCCTGACACAAATAGTTAAGCCTCCCATAGAGGGACACCGTAAACATTTATGATAATCTCCTAAAGACGCTTGTTTGCTGAAATATAGTTAATATATTTTAAGATATATACTCTTTTTTGCATAGAACTAGAACCAAACAAGACACTAAATGCCCCTTGATATCCAATGTCCTTCCCAATGAGACTATTTAGTCTCCATTAATGGCAAATGTTTCTCAGTAGGATATGCAGCTTTTAAAGAAAAGATGCTTCTCCAGATACTAGAAGGTCCCCAATTAACTAAAGCACAATGAGGAAACTCCCCTACTGCCAAGGTATTCCATGTTTTCCCAACTCCACTACCAGAATCTTCTATAGTCTACCAGAAGCAAGCTTCTAGAGGGAATCTAGCAGTCCTTGCTGGAACTGTTTCTACACGCTACTGACCAAGAACCCATGATGGTGATCCTACAAGGCTTCATTAAGATTTTTCTAGACTAGTTAACATGTAAGTGTTGGAGTATCTCTAAGACACATGTCTGTTCATGAGATTCCATGTAGTTTGTGTATCTACTCATATGGGGCCAATCTCTCGGAACTTGATTTCTCTGACACAGTCAACTCAGCCATCTGTTTATTGTATTGCTTGATACACTAAGATGGAATCCCATCAAGGTTGGGGTAGGGATAGCTGCTCAGAAAATATACAACGAGAGAGAGGGGGGTGACTGAGGCAGCCTAATGACTGCCTGACTGCTTCTCTCCACTCTCTATCCCTCAGAGATTTGACCTCCTCATAGAAGCTTCCTTTGCTGGGCCTGAGAATATCAAAGTTTAGTCAATCAATAGGGCGGTGATGGTCAAGGTCTAGACCAAGAAAATTGTTCTGTAGAAAAGACCCCATATCTGCACCACACCAGTCTGTACGAGTTGCTTCTTCTAGTCACCCTCAGACAAACCCTCATCTGTTCTCCATCCCTATAGGGATTCCCAGAGAACCCTGCAGAAATAGGTCCCCAGAGTTGCCATAGAGTTGGATCCTTTCAAGGAGGTTAATGTATAGAATTTGAACAGACCAAAATAGGTATTTCTCTTCATCCATTAGGAAAGACCTCCAGCCCCTATTTTCCCTATAGATGTCTTTGTTTATATTGCTCTGACATGCTTTCCAGTTCTCAAAGAGCATAAAGAGACACCTTTCTCCATTCCTCCCAAAGCTAGAGAAACTTGTCTGCTCTCCCCACCCGGAAGGAAGCAGAGGGAAAATGAAGGAAGGAAGTCAGGCAAGGTCCTGTGTAAATCACCATCACGTTTGCCACAGCACTGGATGGAGAGATCTGCACCCACAGAGCTCTGCATTTTTCTAGCACTGTCCTGTGAAATGCTGATGTCTGGGGGTGGGAGGGTTAGGGCGGGGTGGGGAAAGGGAAGATGCCCACCTTTGTATGGAGATGATTTTATAACCATGCACTTTTGTAACTGTGAAGAATTTTTCATAAATGTACATTAATAATAAAGAGTGTATAGTTTAACAAATTTTCTAAAGAGTTGTGAAGAGGAGGAAGAAGGAGGGAAACAAGGAAAGAGAGAGAGACAGGAAGAGAAAAAGAAAGGAACTAGGCAGAATCAAGAGAATGTGTGCCAAAATATACACGCAAGAGGTCTATGGGGAGGGAGTAGATGGGAATAATTAGGAGATGTGCCAGCCATGGAGGGGCATGTGTGGGAGTAGAAGGAACATCACAGAAGCATATTTCTACCAGGCAAAAAAGAGTACGCGTGTGTCTGTATGCACACACCCCTATGTGTAGGCATATTTTGGTACCAGAAATTATACAAAGAAAAGAGCATATGTCTTATACATGTTGGTGTTTGCAGCTTGGGTCATCTATAAAACATGCCAAGGCAAGTGGGTGTGCCTGCCTAGTTTGCATCCCTAAGGGGTGTGCGCCCAGGAGATGGCCCATTTATCAGCCACGTAGGCAAAAGGACACTAGCTCAGGCATACTGGTAAACCAGAAATCTAAATGCATGGTGGAGGGGATGGATGAGGCCATTACTGATATAGGTTCAGTCTCTATTCTCATAGGCTAAAAAAGAAAGGAAGGAAATCTAAACCTCCTGAGTCTTGCAAGTGTTCCTAACACACCACTGGAAATGAGATGGTTGGGTAGTGTACCTTGGGAACAGAGACAGAAAAAGGAGCAAAGTGTACTCCTATATGGGCAGTGGCAGCCATTTTTATCCCAGTACTCTAAAGAGGAAGTGGCATGCAGCAGGAAGCGGATTCAAGCAGGAAGTGGGTCTAAGCAGGAAATGGTTCCTTCCACCAATACATATTTTAGCTTCCTATTCCTCACATTCCAGTTACCACAATGTACAGACAAGTACTGAACTCACAAAGTAAAGCCACTGAAGAGAACTCGGTACTGACTCAGAACACTCAGAAAGACAAAGAACATGCCCAACCATAACTAGTGTCATCTGCAGTAGATTGGAGGGAGGCAAAGCCTTTCTCATAAAATTAAGTACTTAATGAAGTACTTCTCACAGAAGTCCAGAACTTATATATCTTACGCAGTGTCATCCCTAATGCCAGGTGTATACCTAGAAACTGATGATTATGATGATGACATAACATTTATGGAGCATGTAATATGTGCCAGAAGCTGTGCTAAGCACTATACATGGATTAATTCACTTAATTCTCACAACAACCCAAGATAGGTACTATTATTATACTATTTATTGATGAGGGAACTGATACTCAAACAAGTTAATATGTGCCCAAAGTCAAACAGCTAGGAAGTAGTCGATCTGGATTGAAGCACTCCATAATACTTGAGAACTAACTGACAAAAACAATGCAAGACATTAAAGAAAATCCAATCTCAATCAGAAAGTCCTCTACAATTACTTGCTGAAAGCAAACTGGAGGGTAATAGGTAAAACCAACACATACCCTGTATGTTTTATTGTGTATAGCTTTGATTAGTGTATTGGTCAAGGTAAGGTCATTATGATATCAGGTGATCCCAAAATCTCAACAGAATAAAGATTTATTTACTGGATTGTTTAACAGAATAAAGATTTATTTCCTGTTCATGTCACATTTCAATGCATGTCAAAGTTTCTACTCCACAGGGTTATTAAGGGACCCAGGCACCTTCCATCTGATGTCTCTGCCATCCCTGAGGCCACAGAGCCCTCTATTGTATCCTTTGCTATATGGAAGACCTCAAGGGAGCTTGTGGATGGCCTGAAAGTATTGCACATCGATTCCAGCCATGTTTCACTGGCCAGACCCAGTCTCATGGCTCCATTTAACCTCAAAGGAATAGACTAGTAAGTACCTAAAAGACAAAGGAAACGGTTTGGTGAACCCCACCAGTCTCAAACACCATCTGCTCTCCTGGTCACCAAATACCTGTTTCAATCTTCCTCCCATACTTATCTTATCCTGTCACCACATCCAGCTCGAAGCTCAAGATCGCCAATAATGATTCTCCATTAGGTCTCCTTGTGGTCCCATGACCTATGAAATTTTTTTAAAAAGTTACTACCTACCCACTTACACATACCTAATATACAATGGTGATACAAGGACAATGTAACAGCAAATGAAACTCCTGTTTGGAAAGGGGAAAACAAAAGCACATAGTGGTCACGGTGCATAGCAAATCTGAAATCCTCGTCAGAGAGCACGATGATGGCCTCAGATCAAGTTCCTTTATTAGACCTTGGTTCTGCCTCCTGGTAGGAACGCCTTTGTCGGTTGTTCTCTGTCACCTCTGACTGTTGTCTCTTGGAGGGTCTCTCTTTTCCATCATCCATCATAACCACATCTAAAGTGGGTATTGGGGAGCATGCCCTCTTTGGAGGTTACCCATTTTCTTCAGTCAGCCTCCTGCTGGTGGAAGTATGCGGGCCTGAAATTTATTTTAGGTCTCAATGCTCAAAAGCTTTTTGATTCCATGTTCATGATTTCCTAGCAATTCACCTCCCTTAAAAAATTGGTAGACTTTTATTCTATTTGCTTCTACTAATTTCCATGTTTCAGTGCACACACAAAGCTCTTTCTAACCATCGTTTTTAAGCCTACCATGATTCCTTGCTTTCTCTTCCCTGGTGCCTTTTCTCTTAATGGCAACCTCGCAATTACCTGAAACGATAGATAAGAAGACCACATTCTTATTTTTATTTGTTCCCACTTGGCTAAGTTAGTTTAACTGGAAAGTTAGAATGGGTCTTGTTGCTGAAAGCCTTGTTCAATTTTTATCTCTTAACATGTAGATCTAGAAATAGTCAGCTTTTCCAACTTTTTAATGTTTTAAATTTTTTACCTTCTCCAACTTTTTAATGCTCTACAATTTTTACCTTCTCCCTCTTCCTTTTACTTTCTATTTTCAAACTGCTCTACAACTAATTAAAACATTTGAAACCTGATTTGGATCAATTTGGGCTGAGACCAAAATGTTTGAAGCACACAAACAATACTGCAACATGAACTTCATCATTGAAAATGATTGTGATATAAGGTAAGGAAACTGAAAGAAAATGATAACTGTGGCATTCAGAATGCTGACCGGAAGTCACTAGAGCAGAGATAGGGTGCCATTGTAAGCATAAGAGGAATTGATGGAAATGAGTTACTGCCCATGCATGGTGGTTAAGAGGCTATCTGAGGAGAAAATGTTGGCTATATTGTTTCTCTGGTCACTATCCCCAACTCACTCCCCATGGAGGACAGAGATCATAAAGCCACTATGACAGGTTTATGAAGAACAGAATATTGTCAAGTGTTTTCTCCTCCAGTTTTATATTTAGCTCATGGAATCATTTAGAAGTACACAGCATGGAGTTCTAGAAAATACATAATAATGTGGCTGATTTTTACAAAACTGAGGATTCTGCTCCTATAGCTGAGCCAGTATTCAAAAGAGATCTCTGTTCCAAAGCTATGGAAATGGTTGGTATAAGAATCTTAGGAGGTCAAGAGTTATATTCCCATATAAAAGAGCAGTTTATGCCTTCATTTACTCAAAAATATTCATCACACATTCCCATATGCTGGGCACATGTTTCAAGGGTTGGGTATATTGCAATGAACAAGATAAAGTTCCCCCGCTTGGTGCCAACTTTCTGTATGGGGGTGGGAGTGAGGATGGGGGGAATAGAGGTAGATCAGGCAATAAACAAGAATAAAAAATAATTCCAGATAGTGAAAAATGCTGCCAAAAAAAAAAATACAGTAGGAAGAGTGTTGGGGGATGAGATTGAATAAGTAAGCACAGATCAAGTAGGTGCTTGTGAGCCATAGTCAGACTTCTCATTTAATGTAAATTCTATGGGCGACTACTGGAGGGTTTTAAGCAAAGGGAATGACATGATCTGATTGTAGTTTCAGAAACCATTCTGGATGCTATATGGGAAATGTTCAATAGGCGGGAAAGAATCTAAGCTGGGACCAGGGAGGGGCCTCCGTTTTCAGTCCCATTAAAAGATGCTCTAAGGGGTACAAGTGTTGGTGAATAAAGAGACAAATTGCAGTAAATTAGAGGCAGAGCTAATGGGACCTACTGCTGCATTGGATATGGGAAAGAGAACAAAATGAGAATCAAGGAAAACTCCAATTATTATTTTTTATTTCATCTATAATTATGCTCGGCAAGACCTAAGTAGCAGAAAGGCTGTCCTAATTCTATGAGAAAAAAATACCAACAGACAGCCAACAATCAGCAAGTCAGAAAACCCTGATGAGTAAGTTGGAAGTGGGAGGGAGGAAGCAGACAAACAAACAGATTCATAATGGCAGGAAACAGCCCAAAGCTAAGCACCCAGAGACAAGGGTAGAAAAATCTGAACATACAGCATTGGTTTAAATTCTCTGTATCACTCTGAGTGTCCCAGTGGATCATAAACTGAGCAATGGAGCTTCAGGAACTGGGGTGTCAGCCTAAATAATCAGCATCATTTTCAGAGTACAAACCCGTAGATTGGTACCCACAGTGGTGTGCTACAGGTGGAGCTTCAACCTAAAGTGATTTCCTAGTAGGAAACTGTAAGGCTCCCTCAGCTATCGACTAAGACGCAAATCCAGGAGACAAATTATATTTGAGATGGGCCCAAATATGTTTGCAAGGAGAATATTACATATAATAGTATCTTAAAAACTGGGAACAAACAGCTTGTACTCGTCTTACCCAAGGAATGAAAGACGATGGTGACAAGCTGGGTGTCTCAGGATGACACTAATACTATGAACATTCTCAATCCCTGCCGACATTGGACCACACAATGCACCCAGGGCTTTACCTGCAATATCTCATTGATGTCTCATTGGGAGATAGCTACTAATTAGAAAGAAATGCAAAGCACAAGTAAGAGCATGGACTAGGGAGCCGCAGTGGCTGGGTTCAAATCTCATGGCTGCCATTTGCCACTTGCCAGCCACGTGACCTTGGGCAGGTGACATCATATCTTTGTGTCTGGATTTCTCTGACTGTGAATTGGAAAGGACCACAGTAGCCACTTCATAAGGTCTCTGACAGGATTAAATGAGTTCACATATATAAAGTGATTAGAATGGGGCCTGGCACGGAGTGATATTTAATTAGTGATAACCACTATTATTAGCTTCCCTCTTTTATAAGGAAAGAACTAGAAGGTAAGAGATGTTTAAATAACTTATCTAACATCACACAGCTGAAATGTGCCAAAGCCAGGGTTTTCATTTACGTCTGTCCTCCAGAGCCAGTGTGCTAAACCACTATCATATACCAGGTAGGTTTTGTTGGTCAGCTGTGACAGCTGGTCTCCCAATGTGTGACCCAGTGAACCATGCCTCCAATATTGATGCCCTTGAGTAGTCCACTCCCACACTGAACCTGGACTGGCCCTGTGACTCAGTTTAACCAATGGAATGTAGCAGAAGTGATGTGTGCCAGTTCTAGCCCTGACCTTTAAGAGGGCCTCGCAGCTTCTGTTTTGTACTCTTGGGAGCCCTGAAGTATGATCCATGGAGACAAATGGAGAGTCCAGAGACCACATGGAGAGAAAAGAGACTCAGCCACTCGTGCCAGCTGAGCCCTGCTTTCCAGACATCCCCTCCAGGCACATTAGTGGATCTGTCTTGAACATTCCAGCCCCAGCCACCCTCTGACCACAGCCTCATGGGACAGCCCAAGCGGGGCCAACAAATGAACTGTCCAGCTTAGTTACAGCACTGATGACTGTTTAAATTACTTAAACTAGGAAGTCATTAGACTGATGTGGTTTTAATGCATTAGTAGCCTACATCAGCAAACCAAAACCTAAGCTTGCAAATGCCTCAAGGTTAAGCAGTCAAAGCCTAACAACTCCCAATCACAAACACCCAACTAGGCTTTTCCAAATAAGGCAACCACTTAAGTTATAGCCAGTCATGCACATTTTTTTGCTTCACCTTTGTGCCTTCTCTTTAAAGTCTTGCCCCTAGTTCCTGTTGGAGGAGCACTCCTAAACTTCCAGTTTGGCACTGCCTGATTCAAATCAATCTTTGCTCAAAAAAACTCTTAAATTTTAATATGCTTCAGTTTCTCTTTTAACACAACCAACTTGTTTTAAGCCTCTATGTTGGGGCTCTTTGTTATACAACAATACACAACTGAAACACTAGTCTATGAGGAAAAGACTTATTGGGGAGAAAAAAGTATCAGCAAAATAAGGCTGAAACCCAAAGTGACCATTCCATCCCAGAATAAAGCTATGTAGTGGATATATACTACCGAACTTCAAGTCCTGCTGTTTCCACTTACTAACTAAATAAGTTAGTTACTCAGTATTTCCCTTCTCTCATTCCCTTCTCCGAGTAATAGGGATACTACCTCTCTGATTGTGTTATAGTAGTGATTCAATAATATAATCCCTACTAATGAGCTTAGAATAGTGCCTGGCACATAGTAAGAAATCAACAAAAAATTAGCTCGTGCTATTTCTTCTTATTAAAAATAATGTAGTGCTTTCTTTGGCAGCACATATACTAAAATTGGAATGATACGGAGAAGATTAGCATGGCCCCTGTGCAAGGATGACATGCAAATTCGTGAAGCATTCCATATTTTTTAAATTGTCACTATATTCAGATGACATAACACTATATAGAGAGAATACCAAAGGCTCCACCAAAAAACTGTTAGAACTGATAAACGAATTTAGTAAGGTAGCAGGATACAAAATTAATATTCAGAAATCAGTTGCATTTGTATACACCAATAATAAACTATCAGAAGAAGAAATCAGGAAATCAGTCCCTTTTACAATTGCTTCAAACACAATAAAATATCGGGCCCGCCGAGTGGGTCAGTTGGTTAAGAGCTCGCTCAAGGGTGTGAGCTGAGCTCTGAGCAACAGCAGTTCAATGCCCAGCCCAAGCTGAGCAGCCGCTGAGCTGCCAACAGGTAGCAGGATGGCACAGCTAAAAAAAAAAAAAAAAAAAAAAAACACAATACAATATCTAGGATTAAATTTAACTAAAGACATAAAAGACCTGTACTCAGAAAATTATGGGACACTGAAGGGAGAAATCAAAGAAGATACAAATAAATGGAAATACATACCATGTTCATGGATAGGAAGAATTAGTATAGTTAAAATGTCAATACTACCTAAGGCAATATATAGATTCAATGCAATTCCAATCAAACTACCAAGGACATTTTTCTCAGAAATAGAACATATATCCTAAAATTTATATGGAACCATAAAAGACCCCGAATAGCCACAGCAATCTTGAGAAATAAGAACAAAGTGGGAGATATCATGCTACCTGACATCAAATCATACTACAAGACTACAGTAATCAAAACAGTATGGTACTGGCATAAAAACAGACACATAGATCAATGGAACAGATTACAGAGCTCAGGAATAAACCCATTCATACATGATCATTTAATCTATGACAATGGAAGCAAAAATTTACATTAAAGTAAAGATAGTCTATTTAATACATGGTGCTGGGAAAACTGGACTGACACGTGTAAAAAAAATGAAAATGGATCACCTTCTTACACCACATATGAGAACAAACTCAAAATGGATTAAAGACTTCAATGTAAGACCTGAAACCATAAAACTCCTAGAAGAAAACATAGGGAATAAATTTGCAGACATTACTCTGAGTAGTATTTTTACTGATCTATCCCCTGGGACAAGGGAAATAGAAAATATGAACATATGGGATTACATCAAACTTAAAAATTTTTTCACAGCAAAGGAAATCATCAATAAAACAAAAAGGCAGCCTACTCAATGGGAGAAGATATTTGCCAACGATATATCTGATAAGGGGTTAATATCCAAAATTTATAAAACACTCATTCAGCTCAACACCAAAAAAACAAACAACCCAATTAAAAAAACGGACAGAGGATATGAAGAGGCATTTCTCTAAAGAGGACATACAGATGGCCAACAGGCATATGAAAAAATGTTCAACCTCACTAATCATTAAAGAAATGCAAATAAAAACCACAATGAGATACCACTTCACTCCGGTCAGAATAGCCGTCATCAATAAATCAACAAACAACCAGTTCTGGTGAAGTTATGGAGAAAAGGGAACGCTGGTGTGCTGTTGGTGGGACTACAGATTGGTGCAGCCATTATGGAAATCAGTATGGAGGTATCTCAAAAAATGGGAAATGGAACTACCATATGACCCAGCAATTCCACTCTTTGGTATCTACCCAGAAGAATCCAAGACGCTAATTTGAAAAAATATATGCACCCCTATGTTTATTGCAGCGCTATTTACAATAGCCAAGACTTGGAAACAACCGAAATGCCCATTGGTAGATGACTGGATTAAGAAACTGTGGTACATTTATACAATGGAGTATTACTCCACTATAAAGAAGAATGAAATCTTACCATTTGCAATGATATGATTGGACCTAGAGACTATTATGTTAAGTGAAATAAGTCAGTCGGAGAAAGACAAATACCATATAATCTCTCATATGTGGAATCTGAAAAACTAAATGAATGAGCAAAGTAAACAGAAACAGTCTCATAGACATAGAGGAAAAACTGATGATTGCTAGTTGGGAGGGGGGTGGGGATGAGGGAGAAGGGAAAGGGATTAGACAGCATACATAGGTAACTATAATATTGCCACAGGGATACAAAAGAAAGTTCAGGGAATATAATTAATAATGTAAATGTT
Organism: Aselliscus stoliczkanus; assembly: GCA_033961575.1. Taxonomy (NCBI): domain Eukaryota; kingdom Metazoa; phylum Chordata; class Mammalia; order Chiroptera; family Hipposideridae; genus Aselliscus; species Aselliscus stoliczkanus. The sequence continues at coordinate 125,414,466 of CM066736.1, forward strand.
TGGTGGGCTGTCAGATGGTCACATGTCTTGTTAGGGAGACCACTTCATGGATAGAGTAGAGGCTTGATCACTGTACTGTACACCTGAAGCTGATGTTGTATAATATTGTATGCCAACTGTTATTGAATATATAGATAGTCACGGGATGTGGAGTATAGTGTGGAAGGGAGTCAAGGGAATTGTAATAGATATGTACGATATGGGGGAGAGTGGGATGGCGAATTAGGGAAGGTAGAAAGTATAGCTATTGGGCCGGCCGAGTGGCGCATTGGTTAAGCGCTGGTTTTGGGATACCAGTGGCCCCGGTTCGGATCCCACATGAGGGCCAGTGACACTGCCCTCTACAGCTAACAACAGCTCCACCTGGAGCTGGGCTGTGCGAGCCCCGGTGATGGTGTGGGCTGCAGCCCCTGCTGCAGTGGGCTGCCATAGGCTACAGTGAGTGGCCCGCAGCCAACGAGAGCGGCTGGCAGCCAAGCGTGAGCTGCCAATAGCCGCGGTGAGCGACATTCAGAGGCCAGCGACCGATCTGCCTCATCCGGGAAGAGCGCAATGACGATACCAACAGTGAAGCAACATCCTCCGCAACTAAACTGAAGAACAAAAAGACAGCAACTTGTCTGTTCCCCTTCCCCGATTCCCCAACGCTGTTCCCCTCCGCCAATTCCCCAATAAAATCTTTAAAAAAAAAAAAAGTATTGTTATTGCACTGCCTTGTACACCTGAAACTAATTTTTTAAATGTTTATTTCACAATAAAAGAATTTTAAAAAATAAAAATAATGTAATTCTTCTACAGTGATTAAATTGGCCAATACAAGGAACAAGTGAAATTCCCAGTTCTAGTTTCTAGTTTTTCCAAAAATAACACTACTGGATATTTGTATCACTTTCCTTTGCTTTAGGAAACGCCAGTGGACGATATTGTAAGATGTGACTAGTAAAAGAGTTTGACATGGACAACAAAAAATTAATCAAGAGGAGAAGATTACAACCCATCTCATACTGGTCTTGAAAAGTATTGACATCCCAAGCTACTACTGAAAAATATCATTGTTACAGAGAAACATCATGGCGGTATGCTTTTCCTCAATGGAAAAGACATTTACAGCCCAGACCCAAAGTAGTCTGTGGGGCCGGCCGAGTGGCGTGGTGGTTAAGCGCTGGTTTAGGAAGCCAGCGGCCCCAGTTCGGGTCCCACATATAAGGGCCAGTGACATTGCCCTCAAAATAAATAAATAAATAAATAAAAACAAAGTAGTATGTGACTTCTTGCAGGCAAATAGTTTAAAATCAAATCCTACTCCACAACAGTGAAAGGATATTGAGCTTCCAGAAATATTGTAATACAGAGGCCAAAGGACACACAGATGCAGACACCGAGCCTGCATCTGTGATTTACAGAGAGGACAACAGCTGCCCTGCACAGTTACTGTTGGATGAATAGATGAGGGAGAAGCAAAGCCTTCCTTAGAAATAAAGGTAGCTTCTCAATAGTACTTTAAGCAAATGTTAATAAATCAATAATAAAGCCTCTAAAAGAGAAATTAGACATCTCAAAAGAGGTCATTTCTCAGGGGACAAGAAGAAGATGGAACACCCAGAAGACATTTGCACAAAACAGAATCATGTGCCTCAGAAATGAGAGCTATCACCAGACCTTTGGTGAAGTGGAGTCGGGCACTGACATTTGAGCCTGTTACCCAGCCTGTATTGCTCCATCGAAGATGTTCCGTCTGTTGGAAATTGTTCCTTGTTTTGGTACAGACCCTCCCCTTCTGTCATTTGTGATATATGGATTTCTGGATGGCATGAGTCTTTTCTCATTAGCAGCGTCTTGGGATTCTGCTGCCCAGAGTTGGCAAAATCAAGGATACAACCCACTCTCTGAATTCCTCCCTTAAAAACCTTATTTATTTCTGTCTGAAATTACTACGAGTTACTCAAGGAGGCTGATAATTATAGAAGGCAGCTGTAGTGAAGGGGAAGAAACCCTGGGCTGGAATTCAAGAGGCCCAATTTATTCACTCAACAAACACTTGCTGAGGCCCGGGTGTGGGCAAGGCGACGTTAGGTACACAAAAGAATTACTGAATACCAAAGAGACTGCAATCCCCATTTCAAATTTTATCCATTAAAATTGTGTACAGCAGCTTTTCAACAAATATTTGTTAAACCAAATTAATCTTGCCACAACTCACAAGTGAGTTTCCCTTCTCAGGGTTTAGATGCCACCTCTTATTCAAAAAAAGAAAAAAAGGCGGTTAGGGCAACACTTCCCAAACTTTAACGTGCATAATAGCTCCCTGGGATCTTGCTGAAGGGCTGATGCTGTATCAGTAAGCTCAGAAGGACCTGGAATTCGCATTTCTAACAAGGCTGCAGCATCACTGGTCCACGAACCATCACGGGTACACTTTGCGTAGCAAGGAGTCAGATGATCTCTCAGAGATTCTGGAAACAATGGTGGGGTCCTCCAACTGTACATTTATTTTTTCATTGTGAAAAACACTAGAGATTCTAAGTGTGGAAAAAAAAGAGAAAGAGAAGTTAGAGGCTGGGTGTGGTGCCTGGGATGGATCCAGAAGATAAGTAGAGGCCTTTTGGGGCTGGCAGGAAAAACCCACTCTTTTGTCACAATGCACAAACAAAGCTTTTGGTGCCTGTTAAAAAAATCAGGGATAATTTTGCTGGCTCAGAAGGCTCTCACTCTTAATGATTCTTCCTGTTTTTCTCAGCCTGACCCAAGAGAATGAGAAAACAGCCCTGGTGAAGGTCAGCCGAGGTCAGAGAAGTCCCTGGAGAGGGCTGCTTTCAGCCACACTTGGCAGGGAGGAGGCAGACAGATGCCCAACCCCCCAGGGCTGCCTAGTTCTAGCCCTATTCCTTGACTCATCCAGACCAATACCAGAGTATGGGAGTGACAGAGGACCCAAAGTGGGGAGCTCTGCCCCAAGTCAAGGCCATTCAATTCCACATTAATTACAACTACTGTGTGTGCCAAGGTGCTAGATGCCCCCAAACAATGGCAGGACAAAACATAGTCAGGGCCCACCTTGTAGTCTAACAGGGGAGGAATGGTATAGTCCCAAGAAGACAGATTACAAGGCAGAATGCAATCAAGGACATACAAAAGGGATCCACAAGTAGTACAGAAACTTACAGACGTGAGAAATCAAATTCCCCTAAAGGCATCAAGGAACACGACATGGAGAAGGGGACATCTCAGACTCGAAGATGGGTATGGGCTCCTCAAGTGCGGCTGGAAATGAGGGTGTTCCAGGTAGGGAAACAGAGGAGGGAAGGAGCGAAGGAAGGAAGGTGCGTGTTTGGCATGGAGTCCAGTGTGACTGAAACAAGGGAAGCCTGCTGTGGAGGGGCTGCGATGCTGAGGGAGCATCTTTAGAGACTTAATGTCTCTTTCCCATGAGAGGACTGATAGAAGCCCCACAGACACACACACTTACCTGGCCCATTTTTTAGGACCCGACCAGTAAAAATGGTACCTGTGATGATCCACTTGTTCAACAATCTTTTATTGAACCTCTAATATGTATGAGGCATTGTTCAAGGCGTTGGAAATACAGGGGAGGTCAGACACATGTTCCCAAGAGCCAGACAATGAGTAACATGAGAGAGCCGGAAGGACATAGGACCTGAAGCCAGAGAAGTGTTGGGGGTGGGACCTAGCTGTGTGCTGCGAATGAGAGTTCATGTCTTTGGGCCCCGGTCTCTGCCTCCCGGATGGGGATAACTATACCTATTGCACAGGGTTGTTGTAGAAGTTCACCAATGAGGAAAGAACCTCAGACTACCAGACACACAACTGGCACTCGTTGCCCATCTGTTCTGTATTCAGCCATTAGGAAAGGAGACTGGAATAATCTCCAGTGTCCCTTTTAGCTCTAATATTCTGCTTTGGCCCTTCTAAGACTCTGTGGCACCTGTAACTATGCCCACTGGCCCAGGCCCTGGCATATCCCGGAGACGGAGCCTCTATCCCTCCCTGGGCAAGAAGCAACCCCCAGGGTGGCCACAGAGAGGCCAGTGGCTCAGGCAGCCATTAATCAGTCTGCCGCCCTCACTGGCCGTGGCGCCGGCAGGCCAGGCAGTGTTCTGGCTGCTTAGCTGCCCTGATCGGCTTCCTCACCACTCCACCAACCCGTTGCCATGGCAGTGAAGCCCCAGGAGAGAGCCAGGAGTGGCCAGCATCGAAGAGCAAGGTTCTGTTCTTCTGAATCAATCTGACTCAGTCTTGGTTGATTTCAGGGTCCTGGAGTGCGATGTAACAATTGAAATTTACTGAGTGCTTTTTCGATGCTAGACAATATATTCAGTGCTTTTCATCAGTGATCTCATTTCGTACTCACAACGACACTGGCCCATCTCCCAGTGATCTCTCACATCTGGAAGCAGCAAGATACTTGGTCACACCTGTCAGAACCTGTCACAATATTCCATGCTAAAGACCAAAATCCCTATGTTTAGGCTCAAAGTGGCACCTGAGATTCAGAGAGGTGAGTCCCAGTGTCACACAGGTGGTTAATGAAGTCAGGACACAATTGTGTGCGTCCCCAACTCCCACTCCCAAGGTTATATAATTCCAAAGGCTCTAGGCTTTTCCACATGCCACAGTTTTCCCAGCCATCTGAGCCTCCACAAAAACTGGTGCCATTGTCCCCTGTGCCTGAATATTCCTGAGGACTCAAGGGGGCAGGTGCAGAGAATTGACACTCTGAGTTCCTCTAGGACTCCAAGGATTCCTCAGGGACAAAGCCAGGTCACGCTGACAATGAACTACTCAGACAGCTGCCAAAAAATATATTCTCAAATTTCCCAAAGAATCCCAATCTCATATATTCAGTCTGCTTTTCTCAAAAAAAAAAAAAAAGTGAGAAATTTGGTGTTCCACAGTAACACATCTCCCAGTGATGCCTTACATCTGGAAGCAGCACAATATTTGGTAACATCTGTCAGACCCTGTCACAACATTCGATTCTGAAGACCAAAGTTCCGTATTTAGGCCCAAGGTGGCAACCAGCAGTCTGGCTTTAGCCGACTGGAGGGGGCCCATCCAAGGCACCCCAGGAAATCATCCCTCTCCTTCAACTCAGCGCTGGGAATCTCACTGAAGAACAGCGTGGCTTTCCTTCCCGGTCACCCACTCCTCTCCAGCATGGCTGCTGAGCTATTAAGTCCAAATACTGGGAACCCACGACGTGGGAAAATCCGGCTGGCTTCGGTGGCCCCAGACATCTGGATTCCCTGACCCCAGGCAGCCAGCTGAGCAAGGAGCCAGCAGGCCAAGTTGGCTTGGGAAAGCATTTGGAGGTACTTCTGCCAAGTTATGTCCCTCCTGAACAAACACATGTCCCACAACCGAGGGGTCACCCGAGCCGTGTTTATATATGCCCAGACCAGTCAGTTGGTTAATTAATTAACTCCATGGGTGGCCTTTGGCCCCTAAAGCCTTCACCCCTTGGGGTCTCAGTTTCCTTATCTATAAAATGGAGGAATGAGATTGATTGATTTCCAAGGCTCTGTTTTGACTCTTTCTGATTCTAAAATTCTGCTGTAACGGAACAGGATAAGCACAGCCTTTGGTTCCAGTGCTCTGCCAGCTTGGCCAAGTCCCTCTCCATCTCCGAGCCTCAGTCTCCTTATGTCGTCACATGAGGGGGGAGACTAGATGGCCTCACAGTCCTCCACAGCTCTGTCCCTGCAGAAACTGGAAGACATGCTTCACAGGTCCACTCACCTGCCACCTGCGTGCACTCTCAGCACCTCCCCCATCACCCACTAGCTCAGGCCACCGCCCCTCTCCCACTCAGGCACTGCAGTAGCCTCCTAATGGTCCAGCAACACCCACCACCTCCTCCCCCATCCATTCTCCTCCGGGCATCCATGGTGATGTTTCTTTTCAAAACACAAATCTGATATATTAGCTCCCTGCTGATGTGGACTCCCATTGCTTTTATGGTAAAGAAGAAAAACCTCCATGTCGCCCACAGGACCCACAGGGCTAACTCCGGCCAACCCTTCAGCATCCTGTCCCATCACCTCCCTTCCCTCTGCACACCAGCCACCTGGCCTTTTACCGCCTAATGGACAGAGCCCTAGCCCCAGGGCCTTTGAGTATGCTATTCCTTTGTCTAGAATACTCATCTGCTCCCTGTCTAATCCACCCCATTCTTTAACTAGCAAGGTTTGTCTCTGCCTTTAGATCTCACTTCAAGCATCCCCACTCTGGCGCCCTTCCAGGAACTTGCCAGGCCAGCTTAGATGCTCTGCTTAGACTTTCCCATGGGACCGTACCCTTTCCTGCACAGCATTCCTCTGTGTGTGTGTGTGTGTGTGTGTGTGTGTGTGTGTGTGTGTGTTGATGAGATTGTTTGTTTTCTCTCATTCCTACTCACCCCTAGTCTACACTCAATGAATATTCCCAAGATGGACAGAGGGAGCTGGGTGTTCTGCCCTTAGGAAGCCCCCGAGGGGTGGATGACATCTCTTCCAGCAAACCTTGGCAGAGATCAAGGCGATGCCGGCTCTGATCTAAGACTTTGAGGCTCCTCAGGAGGCATTCTGCTGACTGCTGGAAAACTCGGCCCAAAGCAAGCTTGTGAGCAAGTCCGCTGTGGGCTGTGCTCAGAGTTCATTCCAGCAGAAGAGGCTTAGAAGTCCACCCCACCCTGGAGACCTCTGGCGCTGGCTTCCTCCCAGCTGGGCAGAAATGAAGGAATGCTCCAGTCTCACAGTGGGACTGGGGGAAGGGAGGGGTGGGAGCCAGAGTTTATGTTGCCGGAGCAAGGCGACTAGATAGATTCCTTCTTTAGAAATGTCTAAAATGCTTTTTCCCCACACCTACTTCTACCAACCAACTTGCACTGATCATTCAAGTGTGCATGTAGCCTCCTCCTCCAGGAAGCCTTTCTGCGCCTCCCTGGCTGGACTAAGGGCCCATGCCTGTGCCTCTACACCCCCAGGCATCCCTTTAGCATTTTACTCAGCACACTACACAGAAAGCATGTGTTTCCACATATGTCTCCCCATCAGACGGAAGGCTGCCTGAGGGAAGAAACTTGGTCTTTTTCATCCTTTATCACCAGCACCCAATGCCCAGAACACAGCTATCCCTTGGAAAAACACTGTCATTACATCGATGAGAAAAACCAAGTCCCTGAGATGAGGAGTGACATGTCCCCAAGGTTACACAACATGTCACTCACGGGCAGAACCAGGCATATAACTCAGGTATCCTCCTTCAAGTTGACATCTTTCCCCATTGCCTCCCTGTCTTCTGAGGAATGGACCCCATTTAGGACTCTAGGGGTGAGGGCCTCCCATGGCCTGGGATGGCTACTCACCCCTTTATCAGGAGGGTCCTAAAAGCAGGATCCCTGGACTATCCCATGAGGAGAGCAGCTGTGGCCTGCTGTGTCCCCTGCCCGCCAGCAAGAGAGGCTGACCCCTGAGATTAGTGGAGACTCCAGCCTGTCCCAGCAGGCGATGAACACTGTGTGACCCCTCTCTTCTCTGCCTGCATAAAACCCATTTCCCAGGACGCAGACTTATGGTCCTCCCTCCATCCCCTATTCCCGATCAGACGCTTTCTAAGAATCAGCCGGCATCTACCAAGTGTGCTGTCTCATTCGGGCAGGCACCCCAGCCTATAAGCTTCTTGAGGGCAGGAAAACTTCTCTTAGGTTCAGATCATGGAACATATTATCTGAAAGGGCCTTGTGGATCCACCAAGTTCCATCTTTTTTTTAACGCCTGGGAAATGGGGTCCAGAGGGCAAGTGACTTGCCCAGGTCACCGTGTAGACAGCTGACAGAGCCAGAGTATAACCCTGAGCCCCGTGTCCCATGCCAATTGCCCCCTCCATTTCGCTGGACTCTGGCTCTGAGCAGTATCTGCCTCGGGGTCCCCCAGGCTTGACAGCAGGGCAGGTCCCTGGGAAGGTTTGTTCACTGGTGGGAGGGGGCATGTCAAGACGCAAACTGCAAACCTGATCACATCACTTTCCTGCTCAAAAGGTTTCTGCGGTTTCTCACTACCCTGCAGATGCAGTTCACCCCCCTTGATGTGACCCACCCTCAAAGCCCCTGGCCCTGGCGTTCTCTCCAGCCACAATCCTAATCTCTGGGCCCACTCCTGCTCACCCTTAGCTATATGCTCACCTTCCCCCACCACGGAACCACGGAGCCTGGTTCTCTCTCACCCGTCAGCCAATAGCCAACACCCTGGACTTTGGGGCTTCCATTCAGCTCACTGTATTTGCTCATCATCTCTCTACTCCACCCAGCTGTAAACTTCCCAGGGGCTGAGATGGTATCTCTCGCCATCATCACTGTATTTCCACAGACAAGCTCTGTCCTCAGCACACAAAAGGCCTTCAACAAATATTGGTGTTTTGATTGGCTGGTAAGAGCCACTCCCCCTCACTGGTCCTCCTCTTTGACTCAGTGGAACCATGGGAGGCTCTGAGCTAGCACCCAGAGGGCAGCGATAGGGCAGGAGCAGCTCACAGAGGAATCGCTAACAGTCTGCCCAACGGGAGTGTCCATCCAAGCGATGTTCCTGTCTCCATATCAGTCCAGGATGCATGTGGAGAGGGAAGTCTTCATCTCCCTCTGATCCCCGTCTGGTACTTCCTGAGCCTCCTTAGGGCTAAGGAACCGGAGGGCAGGCGGCACGCAGTGGGACTGCCACACGCTCCCACCCCAGCACATATCCTGTCACTACCTCTCCTGGCAGGATGTTATTGCACAGTCCCGGGCTGTTATTGTCAGGAGATGGGCTTTCCTGAACTCATTAAAGGGCCTCTATCCTTTCTCCAGGACCCGCCCCCTTTTTCCTCTGTCTGCAGTCAGCACTGAGAGAAAGAGACAGCCTCCCCTCCCTCTCTCTGTTTCTCTACTTGGCTGACTGAGAAATATGAGCCCAGGTGGCAATAGTCCCCACTGGGATGCCTTTGTGCATCAGGCAGTGGTAGGCATTAGGCCATTGCATAAGGCTCAGAGAGGTTAAACGATGTGCCCAAGGTCACACAGCAAGAAGGAAACAGAACAGGGATTCAAATCAGCTCTGCCGGCCCCATCACCCACCCAGTCCCGTGCAGGATCCCCTTGCTGCCTACCTAGCCCGTGAGCGAGCTTCAGTCTGTGTTAGTGAACTGCAGTATACAAAGGGGAAAGGCCTTGCCAGGAGCCAGCATTTCCCTACAGGCATCCAGGAGGTCAGGGGATCTTCCTCATCCCTGGATAAAAACTAGAGCTAAGATGGAATAGTGAGATAAGTCCATCTTCTGTTTGCTCAGGCCTTTACCAAGCACCTCCTCCCCTGGAAGATATGGATCCTCATTCTTCATGGACTAGGCAGAAGCGGGGTCAGGGGGACCAAACCTGGGAACAATGACAAGTGTATGTTCTCTTGAGAGATGTCATGTTGGGAAGAGCAGGAGGGTGGCAGCCAGCAGACATGGCCTCTTCTATGTCTTAGCACTGCTAAGTGGGCAACCTGGTATGTCACACCTTCCAGGGGCCTCATTTTCCTGATCCAAAAATTGGTGTCATTACCCTGCCCCCTACGCTGGGTATATCATAAGCATCCAGTGATTCTGTGGGCATCAGAGTGCCTTATAAAGTGAAACACAAAACTCTATTTCCATTATGTGGATGTTTTTTCTTTCTTTTGTCTGCTTAGGTGACAACCTAGAGTAACAGGTTTGAATCCTGAACCTGGATTCAACTCTCAGTCCTGCTAGTTATGTAACAGCAGATGAGTGATTTGCAGACTCTAACTTCTGTTTCTTGGTGTGAACAAAGGAGAGTAATCACACCTGCCTCATAGGTTTGCATTAAGGATGAAACCCATTGACATAGAAAGCACTTAGCCCAGTGCCTGGATCCAAGCTCCCAGTAAATGGCAGCTGCCACTTTAGTACAAATTATGGTTTTGGTTTCTATTACTGTTTTGATTATTCTGCTGAAGCTGTATTTGCAGTCCTGTAGCACAGGGACTTGGGACGAGAGGGCAGCCTGGACCCACCTGGTCAAGAGCAAGCAGCCTTCCTGACCCCCACAGCCAGCAGCTGGAGCCCACAGCATGAAGGAACACAGCCACCACCCCCTTACCATAGAACAACACAGAGAGGGAGACAGACAAACAGGGGGATAATGAGAGAAGCATAAAAGATTCTCTTGGCAAGGAGACGTTATAAAGAGAACAGAGCTGCTGGTGCTGGCGCACTCTTTATCTATTGGAGACGAATGGGATGCCTACGACACAATAGCATACAGTATCACATTATGTCATTTAGTCACTCCCACATCCTGAGGGGGCAGGCACTGTTTTGATTCCCAGTTTACAAGGAAGGAAATTGACTCGTCCAGAGTCACACTTAGTGGCATGACTTAAGCCTCAAAATGACTCCAGAGCCCACTGTCTGGAACACTCAGACTAGGTCTAAAGTCCACCACCACCATTTACTGGCTGAGTGACTTTGGAAAAGGACCTCACCTTTCATGACTTTCTATTTTCCTTACCTGTGACGTACATAGGGACAGATAAAGCCACCTCACTGGACTGTTGCGGCCTGGGGCTTTGACGGCCACAGCCCCAGCACAGCACCTGGCCTAACAGGTGCCTGATGAGTGACACGCTTCCTATCTCTCATCTACATCCATTTTCCCCAAACCTGCTTGATCATAATAAGAATTACTTGACATACTTAATAAAAACACAGATTCTTGAGACCTACTCCTGACCTGCTGACTCAGAATCCTGAGGAAGTTTTCCCAGGAATCTATACTTTAAAAAAAACAAAACCAAAAACCTCTCATGATCCTTATAACAATGTAAGTTTGGAACTCAGTGGACCAGTGCTGGCTGCACATTAGAATCACCTGGGGAACTTCGAAAAGTCCCAATGCCAGACCCCATCCCAAACCTATTGACTTAAGAGTCTTAGGGGTGAGCCCCAGCCCAGTATCAGGACTTTTCAGAAGCTTCCGGGTAATTCCAACAGGTAACCAGGGTGGCACCACTCCTTAGGCTTGCGCTGTCCTAAGGAACTTCCTGCGGTGATGGAGACGTCCTAGACCTTCACTGTCCAATCTGACAGGGAGTAGTCACACATGTGGCTACTAAGAACTTGAACAATGGCTAGGGAAACTGGAAAACTGAAATACTAATTGTATTTAATTTAAAAGAATACAAATTTAAATTTGAACAGCAAGTGCCTATTGTACCATAGAGCCCTAGACCTGGGAATGCACACAGCCCCTCTGGGTGACAGGCAGGTGCTGAGGAATGAAAATAAGAAGGGTGCTCTCCATTTCATTCAAGGTGGGGGGGGGGGGGCTCTCTGACAGTTTTCCTTGGAAATCAAAACATTTTCATAGGATCTAAGACAACAACTGGTCCCAGTGGTCTGTTCCATTTGGTAAATTTCCCACCTGGCCCCTTTCTTGGCCTGACTGGAAAAGGAAAAGAGCCATCTCCAGGCTTCCAACCAAAGCCTTGAAGTTGCAGGAAAAGCCAGGGGGTGGGCTGGGGAGGTCAGCTTCTATTTTAAAGACGTTTTCCTTTTTGGAATAAGCTCCATCCTCCAGTGGTACAGACAGGGCAAAGGTTGTGACTGACATTGTGTTGCTGGACATTAAACAGCCTCTGAGGTCACCTGGCAGCTGGTGGGCACGTCCTGACAGACGGTTCTTAATCAGACTCACCCCTGCCCCTGGGAACCTTGAGGCCTGGGGGGAGAGAGGTGAGGGAGGCCAGCTGTTGGTGACCACCAGTTGACTTTCCCATCCCCCTCCATACTCCCTACTGCTCCATGTCACCCCACCCTATACCCTGCAGTGATAGATGTTTGTGAGTTAAGTGGACATACAGACAGGCAGGGGGTGCAGGGACCAGACCACCCGGGGAACAACACAGGAAGCTCTATTGCATTTCTTCTCCCTGGTGTGAGCTCACTCCTGGATGACAAGCTGTGATTTCCAACCAAATGTTTTCTTACAGTCACCACACCTATTGGTTTTCTCTCCCTGGGGAACACTTAGAGGGTCTTTCAAGGGGTCATATTACTCTAGTTCCATTAGGGATGGGACCTCAAGACCTCAGGCCAGGGTCAGGGAGGTAATATGGAAGGATGGAGGAAGTGTTGGGCCTGGGCAAGCCTCTTCACCATTAAAATGGGGACAGTAATTTCCACTTCACACAGTGGTTGGAAAAACAAAGCCACATGATGATTTGTAAATAAAAGTGGCTGGCAAGCTGCAGGTACCCAAGTATTTTCAAAATCTAAGCTTTCTTAACCCCCAATCCTCATGATTTCTTAATCTTCACCTTGCCCTTTCTCTAAATTCCCTCTTAATAATTGCAGCACCCTTGGCTCTGACCTCTGACCCTGGCATATTTGTTACCCTAAGAATATCCCCTAAATACCCCCAACAATATCCAAGCCTCAGAGGGCTACATACTATGGGATTCCCCACCTGGACTCAGTGACCCCGCCCCCAGTGCTATTTTCTCAGCCAATTGTTAGCTCAACTCAATAAACATTTACAATGTTTCCCTAGTATGGTGGCTAAGCAACTGTGTATGGAGTGGGGCAAGGGGGACAGGCACAAAATCAGTAAGACATGTTCCTGCACTCTGAGAACTCCAAAAGTGACAATAACACAGGGCAGAGCATCCAGGCTTCAGTGCACCATCCTAATAGCTCTTATGGTCTTCGAAACAACTCTATCAGGGGAATATGGAAATTGTTCTTTTAATTCCTGTTTTTCCAGATGAGGAAACTGAGGTCCAGAGAGTTGAAATGTCTTGCTCGAGTTCACAGTAGACACAGAGCCAAGTCTCACACTCACATTGTTTTTTTACTTCGAATGATACTTCGCATGCAAAGCTCTCATGGTAGAAACTGAATTATTGATTAGTAGCATGTGATCCAAATTCCATGCTCTTTCCAACAGGAGGAACAGAGCCTGTATTTCAAAAACAAACAGGCTGTTTGATTAAGCACAGACATAGGTGTTCACATAAACCAGAAATGGGTTTGCAAGCCAACGAGCTATATGCATGTTTGAAGACCCTGGTAATGCATGAGGGCTGGGGAAATTTCAGAGAGAAGGTGGGGCTTGAGTTGAGCATCCGAGAAGGGGTAGCTCTTGCTTGCGGGGAGGGAAAAAAAATCAAAACTTTTCAAGCAGGGAGCTCCATTAGAGCAAAGGCTCTGGGTTCTGGAGTGAGAGCATGACGTTTCATCAACCCATACAGCTCAAATACAGGACCAAGCTCTAGAGATGCAGAAATAAATAAATAAGACAAGGCCACTGGAAGGATTTACAGTAGCAAGGCCAACACTTGCTCTATGGGACTGTCAATGGGGAAAGCGGACAGCTCTGGTGGAGATAGACACTGAAAGCCTTGCATGGTGGTCCAGGGAATTGAGGGTTTATCTCACAGCCTTTGAATCAAGCTCAGGTCCCAGGACACAGCTCCCAGTGTCTTTCAACTTTCTCCTCGAGGCCCTGAGCCTCCATTATCCTATAGTCAATATGAAAAGCCACAAGATTAAGGACAATAAATCATCCTTAGTGATGCCCCCTCCTCCCTCTCCCCCAGTCTTGGTCCCTCCCCTTTGCCTGGAGAGGAAGCCTCCCACCCCACTTCAAGTGGGCTTTATGGTTTCCATGGAAACCAGAGAGACCTAGCAGCCAGGGGTCTCTCACAAATACGTTTGTGACACCATTTGGGACAGAGGAGGAGACAGTGTGAAAGTGAGAAAATAGCTTAGAAATGCCTTCCTTGCCAGGCAGCCATGCATTCGCTGTGGTTTCAGGACAGAGGGGCAGAGCTTTCTTATTTCCACTTCAAAGGGACTTTGCTGGGTGAAGTCCAACCCTGGCCTGCAGCCCAAGAGGAACACACACACACACACACACACACACACACACACACCAACACACTCACACACCCTCATACACACACACTCATACAAGTACATACACACACTCATACACACTCACACACACTCATACACACTCACACACACATGCATACAGTCACATACACATATACAAACACTCGAATATTCACAAACACAAACACTCAACACACAAACACACACCAGTCCCACCTTCTCCGATACAGCTGGATTCAGTCCACTAACAAAACAAACCTCCCATAAGGTGACCCTGCACTTAGAACAACTGTCCGTTCCCAGCAAGTAGAAACGCTTGATGACCCCCCCAGAGCTGCCACACCCTCAGGAGCCCCCAGACCCCAGCAAGTCCTAGTTCCTCAAGCCTTCTGACTTTAAGACTCACCAAATGGGAACTAGCTTCTCAACCCCCTTAAAGGCCTGGTGACAGGAGAGTTACAGATGCTGCACCTCTGCAGGCTCCCCCATATGGACCCCAGCTGAAGCTATCAATCCTGCTCAAAATGACAAAGAACAATGGGCCGGTGACAAATGAGAACAGGAGAGAAATACTTCATTTCCCACCTTGATGGGTCCCTGCTTAGAACCCAGATCCTTGGGAGTGTGCTCAGGCTGGAGAAGGATCTCCAAGTACCAGCAATAGTTCACACAGCAGCCCAGGTGAGTGAAAGGTAGCAAGAGCCCAGATGGTTCCCATCAGCCGTCACGAGGCGGCCAGAGTTCTGGTGGGCACTTCTGTTGTTTCAGCTTAAACTCTTGGTCAATGAGGTAATCTAAGGATGAGTTCTCATTCAGCACAGTCTGTGAGGGACTCCTAAAATTTCTGAGTGCAAGGAGGTAATTGGTGGATAAACATCAGGGGCCATGGGTCCAAGCCCCTTGATTCATGCCTTACGTTAGGCCCATCCAAAGTCCTGGCTGACTTCACTCCTTCTAGCTTGCATTAGTTCTCTAGTCTTCAAAGGAAAAAGAAATAAGGGAGCATTCCTTTTCCTCTGCCTAGTTCTCACCTGGCATGTGGAGTGGAATGGAACTCCGGTCCTCCTTCCATTTAAATTATTTGTCCAACACCTGGAGGGTAACTTGGTACAGTGGACTTAGGGTTCTGATGCTTCAAGGTTCCCAGCCCGACTCTTCTATTTACAGTGCTGCCCTGGGAAAATTAGCTTAACTCTAAATTTAATCCGAAACATGGGCATAATAACATAGCACCCTCCCCCAAGATATTTGCAATGATTGAGAGACAACAGATGCTCAAATACAAGGCACGAGCATGTTCAATACAGGTTCTTTCTCTTCAGCACGCTGGATAAACAGGAAATAATATCAACTATGATCTTTCCTGCCATATATTTATCTCAAGGAGGCGACAGATCTTATATATGCACATTAACGCCTAGTCTCTCTAAACCAGTCTCTCCTTACCCGTGAAAATTAATTTTTAACTAATCAATATTGAGCACCTAATGTGTAGTCTCAGCACCAGGACCCTAGCAGAAGTGTAAAAAAAAAACTTTTTTAATTATCATCACTTGCATGAAAATAATTCACTGAGCAGTTTGACCTCTGTATGCCAAGTCTTGCAGAATATGGGGGTGAGGAAAACAGAGTAGCCACTAGCCAGCAGAAGCATTTCAGGATGGAGATATCCTCTCCCTGGCTCCCACCCACCCAGGGTTCAATCCCAACTCTCCCCTGCTGACCATCAGTTCATGTTTGGCAAGTTATTTCATCCTTCTGAGCATCAGTTTTCTCAACTGGAAAATGGGACTGATCACAATAGCACCTACACTTCCTGGGACTGAATGAGGTAAAGCCCATGAAATACTCACGTTCAGGAAATGCCTAATTTAGGAAGTGCTCAGTAACTTTAACTGTAACTGTGGCTGCTGTGGCTGTCATTACTATCAATCCATTCAATTCTGGAATGATTAGATCACAAAATATCACAGTAGAGCAGTGAGGTGTGGTGCAAAGTGTCTAACTGACCCTGGAACTCACTTCCCCTTTCCAAGCCTTTGTTACGTAAAGCAAAATGGAGAGATGAGACCCAATGGTCCTTTTTCACTCAGTGGCTCAAGATGTACTTAAGAACTAACAGCCACAAACAATGACAACAAAAAGCATCAAGGAGCCCCCTTAAGGCTCACAATTCAGTGGGATCCTCCCACTCACCTTGGTTCCCTGACAGCTCATTTTTCCCAGAAAGCCCCTTTTTCCCCAAATGCTCCTCCCTATGCTTGCCCCTCCATCCTGCCACCTTCCTCCTCCCAGGGAAGCAGGAGTTCCTGAGGGCCAGAAAGGTCAGAGGTCCCCACCGGCCTGGCCAGGAGCCACCAGGACTGCTTCCTGCCAAGAGCCTTCAGTGAGCTGCTGCCCACCGCAGGGAAACCCAAATAAAGTCACCTCCCCATCTGAGAGCATTTTGCCCTTTAAGGCAAGGTTGTGTTTGGAGCCCAGAGCATTTATTTTTACAGCTTCATGAAGAGTTCATCCAACCTTTTAGGGACACAGTCAGCATCAAAGGGTCCCACCCAGGCCCATCTGCTCCTCCTGCCCTCATGGGCAGACCTGGCCTGGATCTTGAATAAATTACACAGTTACTGAACTTGGCTGTGATAAGCCCTTTCATTGTTCTTTCTCCCCTCCTTCTACCTCCATATCACCCAAGATTTCCCTGCCACGGTCAAGTAGGTTTACAATCTAATCCCATTCTGTCTTTTCAAAGATGAGACTGAGGGTAATTATTCAAAATGACCATCTAACGTGGCTTAATACATTTCCACCCCAGGAAAGAAAAGCTTAAAGAAGAGACCTGATAAGCATTTGCATGCCCAGAGGTTCACAGACATCTCATTTCATTCTCACATCAGCCTATAAGTAGGTACGATTAACATCCCCACTTGACTGACAACTGGACTACTGAGGCCCCAACAAATCCTACAACTCAGCCAGGGCCCCGGGGGCTGGTGAGGTCACAGCGGACACTTTAACTCAGGTCTCGAGAGTTGTGTGCATTGACCACACTACAGCAGGCTGAAAGGGGTTTCTGCCATTGCTAGGAGATTGACAGGTCTACAGGGAGAGGCCAACATCTGAGGGATCTGTCATACCCTGTAAGCCACTTTCAAAACTTCCTTCTCAAGTGACCAGTTCTGGACCTGTCCATGACTGAGGTGCCAGGCAGCACACCCTCACTCTAGGACACCTTTGATGACAACAGTTAACCAGATTTCAGCTTCTCCATCCAGAAAGTGGAACGCACCTGAATTTCCAGAGGAAGGACAGGCAAGAGATTTTGAGATATTAGTAGGTAAATTTCTGCCATTGCATTAAAGAGATGATGATAGATAGATAGATAGATAGATAGATAGATAGATAGATAGATAGATAGATGTATTGATATAAATATATAGAGATAAAGGTATATTGCGTTTTCATGTCACAAATTTTCATGTCAATTAGAAATAATCGAACAGGACCCAGGAGCTCATAGTGGAATCAGCACTGATTTTACCATTAGGAAAACTCCACTTTGAATTTCGCCATAGCAGTATACTGGCTATATGACCTTGAACAACAGACTAACATCTCTGAGCTTCAGTTTCCTCTTCTGAAAAATGGAGATCATAACATCTGCCTTTGCAGAGCTATTAAAAGCGTTTGGGCTCAAAAATAAACAAAACAACAAAAAGAAAACATTCAGGACCAGCGGAGTGGCACGGCAGTTGGGTGCTGGCTTGGGAAGCCAGCAGCCCCGGTTCGGGTCCCACATATGAGAGCCAGTGACACTGCTCTCAAAAAAAAAAAAAAGAAAAAAAAACAAATAAAGTGTTTGGGATTATTTATGTAAAATATTTAACATTGCATTGAGAGTGATAAATATTCAACAAATAGTATTATTATGTTTCGTATTTGAATTAGTAATGGTGTTAGGAGGCTCTCGAAGACATCTAACCATACATATCCCCAGGCTGAATGGGGACCAAGAAACAGCTCGGCCCTTCCATCCTTATCTCTCAAAGCAGAGATATGGAGAACTCCAGATGCAGGGCAGTTCTAAATAAAAGATATTTTCATCAGCCAGAGAGCAGCTGCTCTGGTCTTTTGAGAATAGCCCTCTGCTTGAAATCCCTTCATTGACCACCCATGCTTACAAGAGAACACACAGACCCCCAGTGTGATTCACAGAGCCCCTAACTCCCCCTCCAGCCTCACTTCCAGCCAGTACCCTCCCCAACGCACGCGCCTCCATCAGTCCCCAAATAAAGTGTTCCATGGCTTTGAACATGCTGTTCCCACCACCTGGAGAGTCATCCTCGCCCTCTGCCTGAAGAACCCTTGTCATCACTGGGAGCCCAACCAGAACCCATCAAGCAGAATTAACCACCACCTTCTCTATGGTCCCATCACACTTCATATTGAAGGGAGGAAAGGAGAGGTCTAGATGTCAGGGGGAACTACAGTTGCTGAGTGCCTACTATGTGCCAGGCACTGGCTACTCCATATACTTTATACTACGTACTCCTTCAAACAACCACATAAGTGAACTCTTATTACCCCCACTTTGCAGCAGGAAAATCCAGCTCAGAAGGCCCAGTACATGGTTCCCAGATTAACAGACTCCAAGACCCTTTTCCCCTACACCTTGTACCCCACTGACACCCAGTTAAGCGTAGGCCTGTCTGTCTCTGATACTCGACTGCGTTTCCTGTAAATAGAGTCCATATTTTACTCATCGCTGAAATTTCTTAGCCCCCTCAGCCCAGACTCAGCCCCAGTGCCTAATACCTAGTAAACCCTCAATACATGCTTGCCAGATGAATTCTGGATCACCGAGGAATAGCATTCCAGGTAGAATGTCTCAGTGTTCTCCTTGGACACAGGTTTGCTGTCAGGACAATTTGACCTTGACAGCCACCCATTTGCAGGGGCTTGGAGAAACAACTTCCTGTTTCTCTTTTAACTACACCCATTTTAAAGAGAAGTCTACATTTTTAGCACAAATAGTCTGGCTGTGCTCTGATCTCTGAGCTGGTGATCACGCTCTGCGAAGATTGGCCGTTGGACCAGGAAGGACAATGAATGACCCCGTCAGTCACAACTGTAAACCAAAGGCCAGCTTTCCCAAATCCTAGAAAGCCTAGGGCCTAGTAGGAAACCTTTGCCATGTCTGCAGCACTCACCTTTCTTTTTTTTTTTTTTTTAGAGGGCAGTGTCACTGGCCCTCATATGTGGGACCCGAACCGGGGCCACTGGCTTCCCAAGCCAGCGCTTAACCACCGCTCCACTCGGCCGGACCTCACCTTTCTTTTTTGCACACACTCCCTATGTTTGGGGATCTTCCCACAATCTGAGCACCACCTCCCACATTAGAAGCTGGAATCCACTTTTCCTGGCCTTCTTCGCTGCTAGTGTCAGTATGTGGCCTGGATTCCAGCAACTATGCATGTGGGAGAATTCACTTTAAAAGAGAACAACCTGGGGCACCCCAGTTGGGACCCCCTCTCATTTCAAGAGCTGTAACTTCCTGCTCTAATAAAACTATCCTTTGCTACAAAAATAAAAATAATTACAAATAAAAGAGAACAATCTGAGGACCCAAGAGCAGCTTGGAATTTGTGTGGTCCCTACCAGAACCCGATAACTGGAGGATGGCTCCTCCCTGAAGCCTAACTCTCCAGAGATGCTGTGAGCGACCTAGTATTCTTTGTTCAATTCATTTCCTGCATCAGTAGGTGGGTGAGGTTCCACTGTTTGCAGGTAAGATGCCAGGAAGATGCGACCCTCACGCACACCAGCCTTGCAGAACAAAAGCAGTTCAGAACAAACATACCTCACAGCAATAGCTGACCCCTGAGCTCGATGGGGACCTCATGGGCCTGGAATATGCTGAGTGCAAAACACATATGTGCTCAGATGTAGAGAGGCCATGCTTCCAGGCTGCATCTTGGGCTCTCAGACCCATCTTCTCAGACCAGAGAAGGACAAGGACAGGTCCCACCCATGTGTTAAATAAGGCTTTCCACGGCAGTGGGCTGTCTTTCAGGCTCAGAAGCTGGCTCTGAAGACCATGTTTCTGAAGAAGTTTCCAGAAATGGTTGGAACAATGGCAGCATCACTAGAAAAAATTCTGTCACCTCCCACAGAAGCCACTTTGAGGGACAACATGTTTTCTGAATTTGCAATTCTGGAGCATTTGCTAAAACCTCACTTTTGTGACAGGGTATCAGAACAGTTTCATTCCAATTCTGCCACCAACCTCCTATGTGCTTATTTCCCTCCTCTGGGCCTCAGTTTCCCTGTCTGTAAAATCAGGGGCTTAATCTTAGCTCCTCCCCATTGCCTCTTTCAAGACATTTCTCCTGCAAATAGCTGAATCCTTTGATATCTATGCCATTCAACCAGGCTACCAGGCATGGCTATGCAGATTGTGCAAACAGGGTGTGTCCTGCCAGGCACCTGAGGAGTGACTAAAATCCAGCCCACACTCCCCAAGCTATGCCTTAGGGCACAGCTGCTTCCCCCTGGAGGAGGGACACTTTTTCCTAATTTGCACAAAAGCGTCCAATGGGCCAGCCATGGCCCTACTTTTAGTTATTTCATACCCAAGCCCTCCTCCTCATTGGGCTTCCTCTACTCTCTTCTTAGTCATTATCCTTCCTTCACTACAGATTTTAGTTCCTGAGTACAATCACATTCACTGCCCTCTTCCTACAAGAACTCTCAAAACTTCACTATTTTGATATGCAACTCACCAGGCAGCTTGGCCTCTCCATCACTTGATGTCTGTCACCCCAGCAACCTTGTTCTTCACTCCACTGCAGCCGCCCACTCAACAGTCACACCATAGAACATGTCATTACCAGAAATCTCTACTGTGACATCCTGCTCTCTGACTTCCACTTCCTGTCCCTCCACCTCGTTTGCTGTAGTGGGACCTCCATCCCCACATTTCTTCTCCCTTTTCCTGACTACTAACCCATTGGTCTCATCACATGTCCACCATCCAGCAGCTACTTCTTGTCTTTGCTTCCTTCCTTATGTAAATTAGATTCCATTGTCCCTTATAATTACTCTCTTGCAAACAATCCCGAGAGATACCTCGCATCTCTCCCCTCTGTCACAAACACCTTGCAAGCTCCCACTTGCTGAGTACCTTCTCTGTGCCTATACCCACCACAGCTAGATGCTGCCAGGGAAAATCACAACCCAGCTCAGTGATTTCACTTTGAATTCATGAACACAAATCCCAGAGTGGAGAATCAGCACTGTACGCTTCCCTAGGAATTTTGCTCTTTCACTGCCCAAGGTAACACTTTAAGCTTTCAAAACTTTATATATCCCTTTCCATACCTCATGCACAGCTGAGAACCTCATCTTATAATTTGTTTGGAAATTAGAAGTCACAAAACTAGGACTTCCTCATCTTTCCACCATCAAAGTCCAGCCACCTACCTGCTTCATGGCTCATTGTCACCAACTTCCTTTCTAATCTACAGAAAGAATGTTCTCTCTTATCAAAGTCTGATCCCTTCTCAGAAGGTATTTCTCCTGTGATCATCCCTTTCTGTTGGAGCCTCATTCTTTTCATGCCTTGCTCTCACCCTCACTCATAGGCTTTGTCTTTCTCAGATCATTACCTGCATACAAACCTGCTCTTGAATCACTCATTCCCTGAAGACTTTCCCTTCATCTCACATCCGTCTCTAGCTAGTGCCCATTTCTCTGCTCACCATCCCAGAAAAACATTCCAAAGAGTTGTTTCCATAAGCATTCTCCAGTGACCCATCTCCCACCAACTCTTCCACTCCCTGTCCTCTACCATGACAATCCATTGTAACTACCCTGGTCCATGGCATCAGTGATTTCCATGTCACTAAATTCAGTGAACAATTTTCTGCTCTCCTCTTACATTGTTTCTCAGTAGGATTCCTCACAGTTCCACCTCTACCACGCTTAGGATTTTATCACCAGTCCAGGCATCCCTTCAGAACCCCAGATTTGAATGTCAAACTACATGTAACATCTTCTTGACATCTTCATTTGGATGTCTTATTAACGTCTCAGGTATGACATGTTAATCAATCTCTCTCTCTCTCTCTCTCTCTCTCTCTCAACCATCCAGGCCAAAGAAGTCCTCTTCATTCTGCATCCAAAACATGGCTCAAACCTGCCTTTCTTCCCTATGGACCCCACCTTTATGAGACCCACCATTATTCCTTACCTTGGCCTCTGATCTCTCCCCTAACTGGTACTTCTGTTTTTTCTCCTGATTTCCTTTTAATTCATTCTCTACACAGCATCCTGAGGAATCATTTTAAATGCAATTGGAGGCTGGCCGAGTACCACAGGTTCGATTCCCACATGGGCCGGTAAGCTGCACCCGAGCTGAGCTGCAGGTGAGCTGCCAACAGGTGGCAGGATGGCAATGGGACTTGGAGCTGAACTAGCTGTGCCCTCCACAACTAAGACTGAAGGACAACAACTTGTCTGTTCCCCTTCCCCCATTCTCCAACAAAATCTTTAAAATAAATAAACAAAACATGCAAATTGGATCATGTCATTTTTCTGATGGCTTCTCATTGCACTTAAAAAAAAAAAAAGGCTACTCTCCATGATCTCAAAGTTCTGCGTGACCTGGCCCCTGTTTGTCTAACTTTGTCTTGTGACACCTTCTCCCTGGCTTCCTGCCCACTGGCCCTGATGGTAGCTCAGAGAACCCACTGAGACCTGTCCTGCTTCAAAGCCCCTGCATGTGCTGCCAATCGCTGCATCCAGGACTCTCAGCCAGCTCACTGTCTTCCTTCAGGTGTCAACCGAAAGGGCACCTTCCAATAACACCTTCTCTGAGCACCTTGTCTGAAACTTCCTCAGCATTATTTTCTATCTGAAATGTTACGTTCTTCACAGCATTTTCTGTAATCTGTCATTTACTGTGTTGGCTTAAGTACCTGTTGACTATCTATACCCCCAGAAAAAAATAATTTACATAAAGGAAGGACCATGCTTATCTCATCCTCCACTACAATCCCAGTGCCCAGCAAAGTGACTGGCATACAGTAAACGTTCAATAAATATTTGTTGAATAAGTAAATGAATCATTGTGATTGGGCCTTAGTCTAAGAATCAAGAAAACCAAGCCAGGGCCGGCCGAG
The DNA here is from genome assembly GCA_033961575.1 of Aselliscus stoliczkanus. NCBI lineage: Eukaryota > Metazoa > Chordata > Mammalia > Chiroptera > Hipposideridae > Aselliscus > Aselliscus stoliczkanus. The sequence goes on from CM066736.1 coordinate 125,437,577, forward strand.
TGGCTCATTGGTTAAGAGTCGGCTTGGGAGTGTGAGCTCTGAACAGCAGGGCCGCCAGTTCGGATCCCACATGGGCCAGTGACACTGCTCTCTTCAGCTAAGATGGTGAACAACAGCTCCACCTGGAGCTGGGCTGCCATGAGTCACTGGCTGGCAATGGCGTAGGCTGCAGTGGGGCTACCGTGGACTGCTGTAAACTTCCGTGAGTGGCTGGCAGCCAGTGTGAGTGGCCAGTGGTGTGAGCTGCCATGAGCCTCCATGAGCAGCCGTCTGATGGCCGGTGACTGATCTGCCTCAACCGGGAAGAGTGCAATGATCACAATACCAACATGGGCCAGTGGAGCAATGTCCTCCAAACTAGACTGAAGAACCACAGGACAGCAACTTGTCTGTTCCCCTCCCCCAATTCCCCAATAAAACCTTTAAAAAAAAAAAAAAAGAAAACCAAGCCAACCAATTCAGCCACTATTTGGTAATAACGCTAAGAAAGTCACTCACCCTCCCCAGGCCTCACTTCCTTCACTAGTGAAGTGGGAACGTAAGAACAATCCTCTCCAACTCACTTGGGCTGTTTTTCGTGCCAGCATGTTGGGCTGCCTGGGCTCCTGATGCAATCAGAATGGAAGCCACTTCCTCCTCCAGCCTGCAACATCTGTCTTTAGTCAACTCCTTTGGTAATTGCTGTGTTGCTTTTCCCAAACATTAAAAATAGCTTACTATTAGCACAGCAAATAACCACCACCTTCCAGGGGCCCTGACAGCCTGACAACACCTGCAATACAGAGTTTTCAGCCAACTGGATCCCAAGGACACTCAGGGGCTTCCAGGTCTCATCCAGGAAACCAACTAACCACCACATTTGTGCACCCTTTTTCCTAAGGGCAAGGGTCACATCCATGACACCTTGGGATGACAGTCCCCAAACTCTGGGTCACTGTTGTCCCTGCTGCCAAAGTCCTTTGCTAAAAATACCAGACCCTGCCCACCTAGAACGAAGCCGGAGCATCTCTCTTATCACCAGAGGCCACTTCATTCCCATCATACAGGAAGACCTCTTAGACTTATGGACATATTCCAGACCCAGGAGAAGAAAGACTGCCAAATCTTCTTGGATGCCCTTAAACCTAGCCCAGATTTTCTGAGGGACCAGAAAAGACATTTTCCCTGAGTATTTTTTATAGAGAGGGGAAGTCCAAGATTTTATTCAATTGGTACATCCCCACCATCATGAGAGTCCTTCCTCCATGAACAGTAGAGGTCCATACATAGATTCCCAGAAACTGTTTGACTCAGTGCCGGCTCCAGTCAGCTCACCGATAACTTCCCCAGGAAGCCGACTAGCCACACACACCAGCATCCCCCAGCCAAGGAGACCTGAAGACATCATTTTCAGCGTAAACACTGAACTGGTCACTGAACAGCTGTAACTTGAGGAATCCTACTTACAAGAATACCAGAAGTGCCTTCCCACAAACATGGTTTAAGTAATCCTGTGTTCTGGTTCTGTGGTTTGGTTCCCAAGTGGCAGCTCTAAGGGGACGAGGTTATTTGGTGTCATTGAGTCAGTTGTTAGTAATCTTAGTAATCATGGAACTCAGTGCATCTCTTCTGGCACTGGTCTTTACTTCATCTTTCTGGGCCCTTTTAAAACCCAAGCACATAGTAGGCACTGAATAAAAGTTTGTTGAATACATAAATCAATGACCATTGCTTGATATGCTAACTATAAATTGAAACTTCTAGAATCAGCCCAATGTCTCTGCATCTCCTCTCTCGTGTCCTTGATTTTAAGCTCCCTGAGTCATGTCTTTGTGACTCCAATATTGCTCATAGTGACTTGATCAGCATTTTTTATAATCATTAAGAAGAGTTGCACCCACTGGATCAGGCCCTGCAAGGTTCAAACCCCCTGGAGTTCAGAGTGGTGCCCGCTGAGATGCAGAGCCATCATAGCTAGATCCTGTCACACCAGGTGTCATTCTGGCTTCTGGGAGTGCTTTTCTCTAGGGATCCTTCCGTCCTTTCCTGGCATCTTTCTCCAACAAGCCCAGCATTAAAGGGCCCAGAACTTCTAACCCTTGTTTAGGAGACCCTGGCAGGTATCTTAGAGGAAAGCAGCTCAAGCCCAGGGAGGAGAGAAACTGGAAGTCACAAAAAAACAAACAGAAAAAAATCTCGGCCCTCTCCCCTCCCCACCAAGTTATCTAGTAACCCAGATTTTAGTCCAGCCACCAACCTGCTTGTCATCCACACTCGGAGACCTGGGCAAGTTTTCCTCAGGGCCTCTGCCTGGCTACCCTCCCAGAGCTGGGGTGAGGGTGGGGGTAAAAACAAGAATGAGCTCCTCAGAGGGACTGTACCCTCTCTTATCTCTGGGTATTTCCTCCGCACAGAACAGTGTCCCCACTAACTGCTCCCCTCACCCTTCAGAGAGCAGGCTCCTGGCATGCACCTGTGTCTAAAGTCCCCCTGACACCTGCCCAGGTTCATTCCATTGTCTCTATTAGGCCCTCAAAATACCTTGTACAGCCCCTGTCTTTGAACCACACTCAATTATAATCACTCATTCAACTGTCCATCTCCACCAGCAGACTGGGATCCACTGGGTGGTGTTCACCATTTGATCCTGTGCTCAGCAAGTTGTGTGGCACCTAAGTAATAAATAAGGACTTGTTAAATAAACAGGTGAGTGAGATAGTGAGTGAGTGAGTGAGTGAGTGAGTGAGTGAGTGAATGAGTGAGTGAATGAATGAAGAAGTGTGCAAACAAATGAATGGTTCAGTGCTCTATAATCTTACAGTTTGGGGGGTAACTTACTTCAAATTTCCCTGGAGAGTTGGGGAGGATTTTTTACAGTATCTATAAAAAGCAAAATAGTTTATTTAAATAGTTCAAAGTAGCTCAAATAGTTTGTTGTTACAGTTGTACATTCCTGCAGGGCTTTCCCTGGTGTGTTTCAGACTGAAACGGGCAGTGAGGCCATCCTCGAACTCCTCCCTGCCTCCCAAGCCCTTCTTGCCACCTACCTCCTCACTCTCTATTTCTCTCTCTTCTCGCCTTGTCTCTCTGTCCCTGTTTCTCTTTTTTGGCATCTCTGTCTGTCTCTCCCTGTTTCATCTCTCTCTCTCTCTCTCTCTCTCTCTCTCTCTCTCTCTCTCTCTCTCTCATGCATTTTCCCCATTCCTCTCCAACCCTGCTCCACCCCCATCCATTCATGAAGCACTCTCCTCGTATGCCAGGCACCTCACAGATGACATCTCCCTTTCCTTCCCAGCCACCTGCACTGCCTCTTTTGTACTTTGGGAGGAACAGTGGTCAAGAGCATGGGTTTTGGAGTTGGACTTGGCTGATTCTAGACCTGGCTTCCATGTACTAGCTGTGTGACCTTAGTCAAGGTATCTAACCTCTCTGAGCCTCAGCTTTTTTATCAGCAAAATGAGGTGAAAAAGCCCCACTCAGAGGATTGTAAGGATTAAATGAGATAATGCTTGGAAAATACTAGCACAGTGGTAAAATGCAGTCAACATGAGCTCTGTCATTACTATCCATTCTATGATAGTGATTGCTTCTGTGTCCTCTTCAAACATTATTAGTACTCAGGTGTCTTCATGGAGGATGGTGAACACCTCTGGACTGAGTATTCGCCCCTAAGGATCATTCCAGCCCCTTCCTCTCCAAAATTGGTGACCATCTAAAGCCTGGCTTCCTCTGCCTCTGCCTCTCCAGTCTTTTGTGCCCACTTTAATTTGGGCAGAATCTACCTAGATAGAGACATTTCCAAACCTGGCCTCCCCAGAAAAATCACCTGATGAACTTTTAGTAATGGTGAACATCTAGGGTGAGTCCATCCATCTGATTCATTGGTCTGGGTGATACTCAGGATGGGTATTTTTTAAAGCCTCCAGAGTGACTCTGATTGGAGCACTGGAACTTCTAGTCTAAACTGAATGGATGCTCACATGATACTGAATGAATGAATGATAGGTCTACCTCAATGGAAAGAAATATTAGTATTTTCCCCAAAACCTGTGCTCCAGCCTCCAAAAATTGTGCCCATTTATTCCACAGCTTCTCAGAACACAAAAATTTAGCTGCTTCCCTGGCCCTTTCTCTCCTTTGCTTTCCCCTGATCTCCCCCTCCATCCTTTCCCTTCCCTGGTGTCTAGTTTCTCCATTTTCTTGTCGCCTCCCCGACATCCTTTCCAGGTTCCCACTGGAACCTCTTTGCTCCCACTTTCCCTCTTGACCCCTCTCAACCAAGCTCACTCCATCTCCCACTGTAACATTTGTAAATTGGTGGTCTTTTTTTCACCCCAAGACACTTGTGTGAGGAGAGGATTTGAACACAATAGTTACACAAAACAGATTTATTTGATGAACAACAGTGACCAACAGAGTCAAAAATAGCACAGACATTCCAAAGAAGGGGTGGATTTGGGATGAGAGAGCATCACAGCAGGCAGCCTCTTCCACGCTCTGTCTAGGACCACTGATGATTTCCAGGCAGGAGGTTTCTGCAGATCACCCAGGAGGGCCTCAAAGGGGTACCCTCCTCCCTTCTAGAAACTTCTTTCAGTCTTGACTGGATGCTTTGAGGACAGCCCTGGGCCGAGAAAGTGAGTCTGTGCAAGATTCTGGCCTGCGATTGGAAGCCTAACCTTCCCTTCTCCTCCTCCCCCTGCTCCCAGAGTTGGCTCCATCCCAGCAATGGCCATGATGTCCATTTACACCAAGTGGGCTCTTCCTGTCTCCATGGCTCATGTCTTGTCCTCCACATCCAGAGTCCTCAAAGAACAAAACCCAGAATCACCCAGTTCCCAGCTCACAAAGGCCCCACCATCAATTCTGCTCTCGAGGTCCCTCTGGTGGTGTAGATGTTATGCCATTAGCCCTGCCATGGCTGCTCCACTCACTATTTCCAGCCCCTCAACCCAGCAGGAGAAGCCAGAGGGTCTGATATGGATGGTGAAGTGACAAAAAACCCACCAGTGCTCTGCACCCCATGGCAAGCAGGTGCCCCCTTAGGAAGAGGGCCATAGACCCTGGAAAAGGGAGCATGCTGAAAGAAACACCCATTAACTCAAAGCAAGGTAGAAAGGCATGGGAAAGGGGCCAAGGGAAGCTCTTCGCCAATCTCCTGGTTCCCTCATGGAACTAGGGAAGGCAAGAGGATCCAACACACAAGACATCCGCAAGCCGTGGGCACCAGCTGCTCTGGGGAGTACTCTCCCGACAGGGAGCCCAGAGCAAACACACAGACTTCACTCTTAAAGCACGGACCAGCCGTCTGAGCCCCCAAATCCAGTGGGGGGTGGACACATTTTTATTCTATATTGCCTCAATTTGTCCCTTCTTCCCTCAAGGATACTGTGTGAAGAATGGAGATGTGGTTGAGAGGAAGGGGTTGTTCATCCAAGTGACAAGTGACACAGCCACACTAGTCTTCATGCTTTGCTCATCAGGCTCACACACACACACACACACACACAACACAAAGTGGCTCTTGGCATTGAGTAGCCCCAATGCCCAAGAAAAACCTCCTGGGAGTGATGGGGTGGGGAGGGGGTCAGGGAGAGACCTACAGCTCAGCTTTGAGGAGGGGTTTTTTTTTTTGGGGGGGGGAGCCAAGCAGCATGTAGGCTAAATGCAGATGCCCCTCTTTCTCCCAACTCCCCGTTCACATAATGAAACCAAGGAGCCTATTGCCTCATCAGCCCCACTGCCTCCCAGTTCCCACAGAGAACAGAGGATGAATGAAAGAGTCTGAGGACATCTGCAGAAAGCAATCCTGTTGGCATCATGGAGGGGCTGCCTGAGGGGAAGCCTCTTCTGGAATCGCTCTCCCCGCCGCAGTGCCTGAAATCACAGCGCACCGATCCAGTTTAGGGGCAAGGTCTGTGTAGCTCCCGTCTGCAGGCTACAGCACTAGCGCTTTGCTGACACCCAGCCGGTCCCCGCCCCAGCCCATTGCCTTGGCTTTCCCAGGAAACAGGGTAAAGAGCTTGAACTGGAGCGGTGTTTACAAGCTTCAGGATGCTGAACCCTTAGGAGCCCTTCAGAACACGGAGGTAAAAAAAAAAAAAAAAAAAGTGGGGGTGGGGGGGAGAAGACGGGATTGAGGGAGGGGGCCGAGCTCTGGAAGAGCGGGTAGGAACCAGAGGGGAGGATTCTGAGTAACAATTGCAGAGACAGAGTGGAAAACAGAGGAAGAGAGGAGAGAAAAGGAAAAGGAAAGAAGGGAGAAAAAAGAGCTGGAGATCCAAGAACAGGGGGGTTGGGGGGAACGGACGTTTTTATTGCGCCAGACGCACCCCTGATTCTACTGTCAGTATGGCTTCCCCCACGCTACACAAACGGAGAAACTGAGACTTGGGCAAAGTTGGCCCCACAGGTACTGAGTGGCCGAGCACGGGTCTGCAGGGCTCAGACTCCTTCCACAAAACCTCTGACCAAAACTAAAGGCGAAAAGAGGACAAGAGGGAGGCAGGGGGGGGCAGGGAACGAAGTCACGCGCGCGAGGCAAGGTGCCCTCCTGCGACCTGACTTTCCTAGAGAGGGCGAGGCCGCCCTGGCATGCCAGCCCTAGTCAGCCACAAGGGTCTCTTGGCTGTAGGGGATGGATTTCTCCTGCGTCTGCTCTCCGCCCTTCCCCGAGTTGGGGCCGGGCCCCTGGCTGTGCCCTGACGAGTAGCTGGCGGACTTCTCGGCGCTGCTGCTGTGGGAGGCGCCCCCGCACCTGCTGTGGCCCCAGCAGAGCACCGAGGTGCAGGCCTGGCGGAAGCGGGGGTCGAAGAAGGCGTAGAGGAAGGGGTTGAGGCAGCTGTTGATGTAGCTGATGCAGGTGCAGTAGGGGAAAACGTTCATGAGGAAGAGGTCGAAGCCGCAGGGCCAGTGCAGCAGGCTGCCCAGCATGTAGAGCGTCTTGACCAGGTGGTAGGGCATCCAGCACAGGGCGAAGGTCACCACCAGCACCACGATGATGCTGAGCAGCCGGCGCCGCTTGCGCAGGCCCTCGATGCGCTCCTTGCGAAAGTGGCTGGCGATGGTTTGCGCGATGAAGAAGTAGCAGGTCAGCATGATGGTGAAAGGCACCACGAAGCCCAGCGCCGTGGACGAGACCCCCAGGCCCACCTCCCAGGCCCACTCCGAGCTGGCCGTGGCCACCATGGAGTAGTCCATGTAGCACTGCACCTTGGTGATGTTCTCCAGGTTGGGGAGCACCGCGGTGGCACGGAACACCATGACCGGCACTGCCAGGAGGGCGGCCAGCACCCACAGGACCGCGGTGGCCACGGCCCCGCTGACCCGCAGCCTCAACCGAGCGTTAGCCACCGGCCTCACGATGGCCAGGTAGCGGTCGAAGCTGAGGCCGGTGAGGCAGAAGACGCTGGCATACATGTTGACAAAGATGACATAGCTACTGAGCTTGCAGGCGAAGGAACCGAAGGGCCAGTCGTAGCCCCGGTACGTGTAAGTGGCCCATAGCGGCAGGGTCACCACGAAAGTCAGGTCAGCCACCGCCAGGCTGGAGATGAAGATGTCAGCCGAGCGCCTCTTCTCCCGGCTGGTCCGAAACACGGTCCAGAGCACCAGGCCGTTGCCCGTGGTGCCCAGGAGGAAGACCAGCATGTAGATGGCTGGGATGAGGGCCCCCGAGGACTGCCAGTCCGTGTACTCACACTCGGACTGGTTGTCTGCCCCATAATCATTGTCGAAATCGCCACCTTCCTCCATGCTGGGGGGCAGAGAGAAGACGGGCAGGGGATCCCCGGGGCAACCAGCTCGGTGGCTGTGTCACCAACTCAGCAAGTGCCCAGAGCTTCTGGCTTGAAGGCGGGTGCAGAAGGGCCAAAGGTGTCCAGAGCCCTTCCCAGCAGCAGGAGGAGGATGCCTGCGCCTGCAGACTTCCTCCACCCTGTCCTGCCTTGCCCCAGCCTCAGCTAAGACACTTCCTGCGCCCTCCTGAGTCTCTGTCTCCTCCTTGACTGTCACTCCCTCCTCCCACCTACAGACCAGCCCCTCACTTGTGAGCCTTAAGATATTTCAGTTACAACCCACTTTTCTTTTTTCCTTCTTGTCACTGGGCAAGTGGCAGAATGTTATCTGTGCCTTGCAGCCCGCTCTCTGCCTGGCTCCGCCTCTATCCCTCTGGTTTTCCCTGGTCTGTGGAGTGCCCCCTTCTCAGTTCTCGGCCACCCTCCTGTTCTCATCTCCTCCCTTCCCCTCTAAATGGGGCAAATTATGCAGATTGAACTCCAGCCTGTGCTGGAGCCAGGGTGGGCAGGGGACAAAGGGAGTGTGAGATTTCGCAGGATGGTCTGAGCATCTGGCAAGCCCTCCTGGCAGGCCAGTCTCGCCCCTTGGGTCTGTCCCACCCTCCTCCCCTCCTTCCCTCCCAGACTTCATGTTACTCCTCTGCTCACATCAGTGCTGCTTTACCCCTGGGCTTTGACCCTCCCTCTCGGAACGTTTATATTTTACAGACACAGTTATAGGGAGGTTTCTCTAGAATTCATAAGCCGTTGGCAGATAGAAGTTTGCATATGGCATAGGAAGTTTTAGCAAGTTAGGACAGAGTCACAGGATAAAAGAAACCCCAGATAAAAGATCTCTAATCCAGTCATTAAATCTGTGGGGGAACTGAGGCTCAAGGTCTAGTTTTGTTCTAGTTTTGTTGTTTGCTTTTCTTCTTCTCCAAGCACCTAATGCAGGGCTTAGCGTGTAGTAAGTAGGTGATCACTAAATGGGATGAATAAGGGGATGGAGGAGTAAGGGAGAGACTGAAAAGAGGAGTCCATATAAAGAGGAATAAGTATGAGTTACTATGCAGTGAGAACATGGATACCTTTCAGTCCTCATGTTCTTACTAACCCTTCATGGACCAGGAGGTTTCTGTAAAGCCATGTGGGGACAGGAAGTGACAACTACTGGAGGAGGCAGAGAAAGGGGCAGTCGCTGAGTCTATGCCATGGGCACAGTCCCATGGAAACTCACGTTGCTCTGTCTTCCCATATCTCCAGGACCTCTGGGCAGGAAGAAGGGAGGGATGCACAGGATAAGATAATAATATTCACCACCAAGAATGGAGGAGGCCATCTAAAGTTGGGCAGGGGTAAGATGGAGCAAAATCAGGAGACGAGTCTTGCCTACATCCAAAGCAAAGGGTTTACAAGATTAGAATCCATTGTCTCAAGGGAGGTTTGGTCAGAAAATCTTCTGCAGAGGTTGTTAAGCAGGGACCCCCAAACTCAAATACCCACAGAGACCAGGCTAAGAATGTAGATGGGTAAAACAGCCAGTTTGAGACAATAAGGAGTGGTGGAGACTGCGGCAAACAAGAGCAAACACACTCCATCGAAAGGAGGCACCCTCAGCTCCCATCTCTGATTGCCAGCATTCCCATGCCTTCTGGCTTTTTGCTTTTTTTTTTTAATATAACTTTAAATTCTGGATTTTATGAGAAATTGCCAGATTTGTAAAAGTGGGAAATTAATTCCATTTTTAGCAAGATAGGGCAGCACAAGGAAAACATGTCTTCGGGCCCCTATTCGGTGCCCTTTGAAGAGCAACTTGCCAGAAATAGAAAGTGGGAGGAAAACAGGGAGGATAGGCCAGGAGGGAGAAATATAAAATGCAAAGATAGAGAAATGAAAAGAAGCACGTCAAAACTTTAGGGTGCAATGGAGGCACTACAGGAGAGGAGGCCGGAGAGGAAGAGGAGAAAGGTACAGGGTTCTTGGATGACCTTTACCTAGGAGCAGTGTGTGAATGACAACATTCGTGTTTCACATGAGAATTGTATATGGAGAAGTTGCTATGTGCTAGGCAGTCTTCTAAACATTTTATATTTTATATGTATTCTTTTAATTGGCAAAACACCTTTAGGAAGTAAGTGCTCTCATTAATCTCAATTTATAGATGAGGAAGGTGAGGCACAGGGAGGTGAAATAACTTGACCAAGGTCACCCAGCTAGTAATTGTCAGAATTAGCATTTGAACCAAGGCTGTCTTGAGTCCTTGGACTCAACCACTGTGTTCCCGAAGAAAAGAAAAAAACTCCAACCCTTTTTAGATTAGGGCGTTTGTCATCTGTTGAGCATTACAGAAATGTAGGGTGAAAGATTTATATGATCTGAAGAGAAACCAGAGTAGAGTTTCTGCTGAAAAGTCTGTTGATAGTCTAATGGGAGTTTCCTTATTTGTTACTGCATCCCCACCCCCAACACCCCCTCCCCCAGCTGCCTTGAAAATTCTTTCTTTGTCAATTGCAGCATTATTTACGGTGGCCAAGACATGGAAACAACCAAAGTGTCCTTTGATAGATGATTGGATAAAGATGATGTGGTATATATACTCTGCCATAAGAAAAGAAGAAATAGTGCCATTTGCGGCAACACGGATGGATCTTGAGATTATTATGCTAAGTGAAATGAGTCAGACAGAAAAAGTCGAGAACCATATGACTTCACTCATATGTGGGATATAAAACTGAAAGCAACAAAGAAACAAGACAAACAAAGAAACAAAAACTCATAGACACAGACAACAGTTTAGTGGTTACCAGAGGGTAAGTGGGGAGGAGGGTGGTAGATGAGGGTAAAGGGTGGCAAATATATGGCAATGCAAGGAGAACTGACTCTGGGTGGTGAGCACACACTGTGATATATAGATGATGTATTAAGAATTGTACACATGAAACCTCTGACATTTTACTAATCACTGTCACCCCCAATAAATTTAAAAGAAAGAAATGTAGGATGGTACTAGGATACCTGTAATTTACATTGAAATAAGCTCTTTGGGGTTAAATTAAAAATATTCATTAAAATACTTCAGAGAGACTCCCCACTCTTGATTGAACAGGGTGTAAGAACCCTACCAGACAATAATAGTCTGTACGGTACCCTTAGGATTAGCTCTGAAGCGGGGCCTTGTTGGGTCCCCCACAAAAGAGGCCTTGCAATGTCCCTGGCCTCACCTCTCCCTGCCCTAGGGCTTAACAATTGATCAACCCCCTCCCTGCAGTTTGAGGTTGGAATGTCCCCTGTCCCAGTTCCTGAGTTTGGAATGTCCCCTGTCCCAGTTCACTGCTTTTGATAATTCCCCTGAAACTTGTGCTTGCTTACTGATCACAATACCCCTTGCTTATGATCACAATCTCCATGGCCTAGCATTCTTTCCAGGTGACTGTCATCCATGCTCCTGGGTGGATGACCACGTTGGAGAGTCACATCGCTGGCGGGAAGGCTCCATGCAGACCCCCGGAACCATCACGTAGCCTCTGGAGGAGTGCCCAGATTTTCCCTTAAATATCCCACGCTGGTCAGAGAATGTTAAGGCAGTTTTGGGAGGTGTTAACCCGCTGCCATCTCAGACCACCAGTGCTCTGATAATAAACGTTTATTCTATGACCCAACTCCTGTGTCGGTCTATTGGCTGAGCAGCGCAGGCCCCACATGTCTCGGACTTGTTTGGCCTCCAGTTTCAGCACGATAGCTTGATCCAGAAACTGCCCTCTTTCCTGCCATTCCCAAAGATGATTCTTGGTTGCCTGATGCCAGCCCAGCTTCTGAACTCTTGGCAGTCTGCAAAATGCTGGATGGGCCCTCCGGTAAGACCCAGAGCGAAAGCTTCATGGATCTCACAGGACACGCGTAGGAGCTGTCTGGGCCTGCTTGCTCCTGCACGTTTGTCTAACAGAAGCCTGTGCAGGTGCCAGAATGGTTGATAATGACTTACAACCTGACAGCAAGCTTGGGTGGTGGATGCTAAACTTCAACCATGTCAGACTTCTTCAACCTGGACTTATCAAAAGGGGCCTTAGAGTTGAGCAGAAATCTGTTTGGCTCAGGTCAGCTCACGATTGATGTCCCTATAATGAATAAAAATAACTGCTCAGGACATCCCAGGATAAAGGCCAAGTTCGAGACCCTCAGTGAATCCTGGTCATCTCTGCTTCTCCAAGAAAGATTTAGGTAGCCCTACCCTTTGCAGCTAGGAGCATAGACGTACAAGAGCAAGTAAGCTCAGAGTGTCCCCAAAATCAGGTCCCTTCTTTTAACTGTTCCCACTTGGATCCTGAGCCTGATAGGGACCCCCGTGGGTGAGGATATACATTCATCTCCTTAATCCTCTAGCCTCAGGCTCTCTGCCACCCAGGGGGTAAGAATCCATTAATCTCACTAAAGGAACCAGACTGGCCGAAATGAGAGGGAATGGGGGGGCAAAGGCTGGGAGGGGCACCTGGTGGGGGCCATAGGAGATAGAGTGTAGATAAGATCTTGCCTCCAGCCAAGAACCTGCTGGAATCAGATGGCCTGAGTGCCCCCAGCAATGGCAGCCTGAAATCAGCCAGCCTCCCCCCTCACCCAGCCTGATACCCAAGGTCCCTTGTCCATCCAACACAGAAGATGAAAGTTCAGTAAATAGGACCAGTAGCTAGAGGCAGACCGTATGTGCCCCCAGGGCCCAGAAGTTAGCCCTCTCCAGACAGAGAATACCTGGGCAGAGCCTGCTTTTCAATTCTGTGCCACCTTGGCTTGGCACCTGGTAAATGCCTATTGAATTAAAACCATAGGAGGCACTCAGGAAAAGGATGTGAAAGGCTGGTCTTCACCCCAGGGCTGCTGCCCCCTACATTAACAAGGGCAATTTTTTGCTAAAAATTGATCTAGAATAATCTACCCTGAGCCATCTGGCAAGCCAGCAACTAGGGCAGGACTGTTGGCCAGTGTCTCCTGGGCTGGCCTGCTCTGGAGAAGCCAAGCGGGATTCCTGGCGGACTTCTCTCTCTCCTGGGAGATTTCTGAGGGTATTGGGATGAGCCTGAGCTGAACAGCTCCTGCCACAGGGGCTCTGAGCACAGCCCAGACTGCTGGGGGACCTCTGGAGTCAGTGAGTCCGCAGCCCTCCCCCACCCTACCCCCAGGCTGGTTCCTGGCTCAGAAAGCAGAGACAGGTTGGGTGCGTGCCGGATTCATGTGTGTGCAGGGTTGCTTGTGAGCAGACGGGACTTATGTGTGTATTGGGTGCATGCACTTGGTGCAGTGGTGAGTGTGTGGTGGGGTCAGGAACCTGGGTAAATATCCTTCAAGAGGACAGGAAAGGGTGGTTAACTGGATAAGGGTCTGGCATGAGCGGAAAACAGAAACCTCTCCCAGGCTTTGCCTCCGGCTCTGGGTGGAGGACATCAAAGTGGGAGCCAGCCTGCCTTTCCCTGCCCCTTGCTGACTTCTGTCTCTTCCCTCCCAGCAACCACTCCAGCCCCTCACTTCACAGGTCTGCTTTGAACCAGAGCAACAGGGCCCTTTTCTCCCTTCCCAAGAGGCAGCAGCTGCGTCCCTAACAGCTGGGGGTGTTTTCGGAGGGGGAGGGGAGAGCACAGGAGAACAGGCCCAGCCCACCCTGGAATTCCACTCCCCTTTCCCTAACCACACAACGCTCCCTGCCCCACCCCAACCTTACACACTCACACACTCAGAAGTCCTAATTTAGCAGCTTATCTGACTACAAACAAATGGCCAGCTGCCTCCTGACAATTAAAGCAGACCCTCACCCCCCACCCCCACCCCCAGTAGCTCCGTCATTCTTGGCCATTTGGTACTGCTCCAAACTCCCAGGCCATCCTCCAAACTCCTAGACCTCCCTGGGCTCTGGAGACAGCAAATGCAAGAAACCCGGTGGCCTGAGAGCCAGGAAGTAGGAGTTCCAATTCCATCTTGGCTACAAATTTTGTTCACTCGGCAAATATTTCTTGAGCAGCTACTATGGGCCAGTCTCTATTGGAGGCACTGGGCACGCACTGAACTGTGTGAACAACTCCGACGCGTCTCTGACCTGCACATACATTCTGGAGTTGGAGAAAAGATGAGATAATAAAAGCAGTGATCTCAGATAGTGACAAGTACTACAAAGAAAGTTGAACTGGATAGTGACACAGAGACTCAATGGAAAGGGAGTGACTGCAGACCAGGTGGACCACCGGAGGGGTGGGAGGCCTCATGGGAGCCGCTGACATTCTAGCTGTGCTGTGTCACCCTAGGCAAGGCTCCTCCCCCTCTCTGAGCCTCAGTTTCCCTGTCTGTACATGAGGACATTGAACCAGCCAGGACTAGCTTTCTGTGATTCTGGGAATTGTGGTAGTAGCTCCCAGAAGTGCTTGGAATTTTGGATTTCTTGCTAAAATGGTCAAAAAGGGGAGGTAAAATGACCCTCTCCAGGGAGCAGGTCAGTGATGGTCGGGATCAGATCAGAATCCATTTTTCCCACCATGGCACCAAGCCCCATCTGATGGGTTGTTTGTTAGATTGTGTACAACAGAGGTGTGCAAGCTTATCTCCTCACCCACCTCCCTCACCCCCCATTACTTAGCACAGCACCCTATATATAATTAGCCTCTAATAAACACATAAGGGCCATTTGGCTGCAGGCAGTACGACCAGCATTTCTGCAATCTCAGAGGCAGTTAGGGCTTTCTTTAACACAGCCTGGATGGTGGCTAGTTTCCTATGACTTTGAATAGGAAAGGTTCCTAAAATTCCATGAGGCTACTGGTTTCCAAGCTGAGGTCAGCGGCCCTAGAATAGAAGATAGTTCTGGGGGAGAGAGGAGGTAGCATGAGCCAGCACCAGCATTTCACAAACCCTTTTGGAACTGGTACATTCCCACCCCCACCCCCCATCCCCCATCCCTTAATGAGATCACTGGCTCCAAATGTCAAGTGCCAGTTTGGATTTCAAGCTTGGATTTTCACAACTCCATGAGGTGATTGACTCTGGTTACTCCATGCTGCTCAGGATGCTTTTGATGAATAAAAACTGAACAGATGAGTTAATTATTATTTAATAAATGGAGTGGGCAAGATAAACAGACTCCTTCCAAAGTGTGACAACTCATTGATGGGGGGGAGGGAGAACAGGAAAGCAAGCTGAGTGGCTTTTGAGGGTGAAAAGGCTGCAGCCACTCATCTATTCCACAAATTTGACTTTACTGGAAAGTGAGGCCCAAGGAAGAAAGGGAATTCATCCAGGTGTCCCCACCATGTCAAGCACCCTGCCCCATCCCTAAAGATCATTCCAGATGAAGCCTCTCTCCTTGGAGCTCACTGGCCTTTGTTAGGCTGAGAGGAGCTGCTAGCTAGAGCAGGAGGCAGCTAGGACAGGAAACAGCAGAGGCCGGAAGGAGGTCAGGAAGAAGCGGACAGGACCCTGGCCCCACTCACACCCAGCCCTACCAGTCTTCAAGAGAGCAACACCATGTTTCCAAAAATATTTACAGTGAGTCTAAATTAATGAGGCACTGTATCAGTGCTGACAATGGGAGGATGTGGAGCTGGGCCCTCCAGGGGAGAAGACCTTCGCACAATCAGCTACTGGGACCTGGGGAAGGCCAGCCATGCAGCCAAAGGAGGAAGTCAAGGCCTGCCCCCTGGGGCCAGCGTAGGCACTGCAGACACACCGCCCTCCCCAGAATGCCTGGAGCACACACTCCCCTGGAACGGGAACACATCCTTATACCCTCACGGCTGCAAAGAGCATCATCAACCTGCCTGCCCACCCCACTCCAGTGTGAAAATCTCTTCCGCTGCACCCCAGTCTAAGGGCCACCCAGGGGTCTTTTGAATACCTCTGTTAACCAGACACTCTCTCCTGCACCTGGCTGCCCATCTCCTTTCCAACTGGGGGCATCCCTGCTCATTCAACAGTGTTCCCTTCAGTAAAGCGTGGTCCACAGCACAGTGCTGCTGCTCACCTGTCACGTTGCCATGGCAAAGAGCCCAGTCGTTTCACACCTCAGTTTTCTCACTTGTACAATAAGAGTCATTATATCATCTACCTTCTGGGATTGGTAGAAGGATTCACCTACCAACCAAGAGTAGAGGTAAAGCTCCCAACAGAGAGGAAGTGTCATGCTGGCAGAAACATGGGGCAAAGGTGCAGGGCTGCAAGAGAAAGGACTTCAAATGTCTTAAGGCTAAAGTTTGACGAGGCTGGAAAAGCCGCTCACCATTTTGTTTCCATCCAAGTGACGTGGAAAAGCTGGGCCTTCACTGTCCACTGTGTCACCCAACTCCCCACACGGGGCTACCAAGCGCTTGACATGTGGCCCAGGACGAAAGGACAGGGGCTACAGCTGTGACACACACGGTGGGTTTCAGAGACCAAGTTTGAGGAAAAGGATGTAAGCTACCTCATTCGCCATTTTTCATACTGATCACAGGTCCAAATGTATTTTGGATATTCATTATTTATATGTATTCATTTGGATATATTGATTAGATTAATTGCAGGTCAAACTATATATTTTGGATATGTTGGAGTAAACAAAATGTATTATTAAAATGAATTTTACCTGTTTCTTTTACTTTCTTCAGTGTGGCTACTAGGAACATTTTAATTATATATATAGTTCCCACTCTGTTCCTACTGGGCAGCGCTGAGCTGAAGGATCAGATCCAAGCCTTAAGACAATCACCCTGGAGGCATCTTTGAGGGGGAGCTGGAATGGAGATGCTCGCTAGGAAACAGACGCAGTTGTCCCGACCTGCATTTAGGGAAGGACTCAGATTTCTTTTGTCCCAAGGTAGAACCCAGGAAGGATGTGATTTTCCTTCTCCCTGAGTTACATGTAGTCCCACACAAAGTCCTAGCAATAGGCAAAGCTTATCACCCCTGATAGGTGAAGTCAATCGGGCACTGAATAAGCACATTTACATGCTTTCCCCCATGCAACTTTCATTAAAATAAAAAAAGCTCATAAAAAATTTCACAAGATAATTTATGTTATGGTTCCCAACGTAGAGATGAATAAACCGCGGTTCAGAGAGTTACGTCACTGCCTCAGGCGCACGTGACTTGCGAGTACCAAAGAGGATTTGAACCCTTGACTTGGATTCCAGAGGCCTGAGAGCCGGGATATACTCTTCCAACGCAAGTCCCTGCTTCTGCACCCAAATAGGAGGAGCTAGTCCTTCAGAGAACCAGACGTCAGAGGAGTAGCCCACGGGAGGCTGCTCTCTCCTGCACTACAGCATCGGCCCAGCTGTAAACAGCCTGTCTGCACCTTGAGGCTGAGTGAAGCACAATTCACCTCGGGCTGTCATCCAGGGCTCACAGGAACTCACAGGGCTACAACAGCTCAGGGATAATTTGCAGGACCATCATCATGCTTTGCGACAGTTGAAAGCGTCAACTCTGAGGGCAAAGAGCCTGGTTTGAAGTCCTGGCTCTGCTCCCATCTCTCTCCAAGCCTTGGTTTCATTGATTAGAAATTGGGGGTAAAAGGTTCAGTGGTTGTCAGAATTACGAGGTACTAGATGAAAAGACAGGTCTGTGCCTGGCACAGAGCAACTGCTCGGAAAACACTGCCTATTACAATATCCCATTTAATCCTCACGATAACTCTGTTAGGGAGGGTCGAGTATGATAAACGGAAATGATAATATTCTCAGTTTACAAATCCAAAAATTGAGGCACCAAGGCGTTAGGAAATCTGTCTCCATCCCTCTATGTCTAAGTATTGAAAGTGGGATTCAAACCTAGGATGGCTGGTTCCAGGGTCTGCAGTTTTCACCGCCAGGGTATATACACTTCATGCTCTTGAACAATTTCCGAAACCAATTTTTTTTTTTTTTTTGAGGGCAGTTCACTGGCCCTCGTATGTGGGACCCGAACCAGGGCCGCTGGCTTCCCAAGCCAGCGCTTAACCACCGCGCCACTCGGCCGGCCCAACCATTTTTTTTCTTTAATGACACTTTCTATCTTAGTTTCTTGAGGAATGAAACATACCTGCTCTAGCTGCCGGAGGCTTTGATAACAGCCAGTGGGAGAGCCCACAGCTTGGTGTGCGCACAGAGGTAGCTGCCTCTGGACGGGAACCACACGTATCCAGCGGCAATCTACCTTTGCCAAAAAGGTACCAGGCAGGTGACTGTGGCTGCTCGGGGCCCTGGGGGTGGTTGGGGAGATGGAGATAAGCACTGGACTGGCGTCCTTGCCAGACAGGAGCACAGAGCAGCCTGAGCCCCCACTGGTGTCAGCTGTGCTTCTGACCGCTGGGCCATGCCGACCTCTGGTGGAGATAAGCCGGTACTCACCCTTGACCTTCCCCTGAGCCTAATTACCAGCTGGCTTCTGGGTCTTGCGTTGGGGACAGACACAAGCTGTGTCCCCAGGGTTCTCGGGTAAGCCCAACTTCTCTGTGCTCCAGGCTCCCATGGCATCTAGAGTTGCCCACCCCAGAATCTTTGAGCTGTGAGGCTGTGCTAAGAATCCTCAGCAAAAGGGACTTAACCCACAGTCTAATCAGGTGATGAATCTGAGGCTAAGCTCCCCAGTCTCCTAGAGAATCAAACACCAGGCCTCTACTCCCAGCTCAATGTTTTGTGGTTACGTTGCACTATAATTACCCAATATCATATTATGACACTGATATAGGGAAAGAAATGTTCTTGTCACTTTCTCTTTGGGTAATGCAGGAGAAAAACCAAGAGGCACTGAATCACCATCAATATTATTCATGTCTCTTCCTCAAACATGTCACTCTGTAAAGATACACATGAAAAGGGAAACTGCAAGTCTGTTTTATTAAAGTAAATTATGGACTAGAAAGAGACTAATGAATCTTTTTTAAATTAACTGACAATTTATAAGAAAGAAAAATGTTGACAGTCAAGTCCACGGAGGCAAGATTCTCATTGGTGGGCACACAGCGCCACCTTGTGGTTGTTCTCATGACAGCAACCCCATCTCCCCTTAAGGCTCATTGACTATTTATCTGCACTTTTTCTCTCAATGAACTTTGTACTCTCTCAATACACCCACTAAGTTTAGCATGAAGAAAAAGGTGAACACACAGCTGAGTGGGCCCAAGCAAGAAGTGTGCTTATAGAAATAGTCTTCGTTCATAACCCCTCCAAACTACTCCAATCTTAGACCTGGAACCCTAAAGACCACATAGAGATTTAACTAATTATTTCTTCTTACATGTGTGCGTGCTTTTTCTTTTGTCCTCTTTATCTCTCTGGAAATATATTTTTCTATTTCTCTGGCTCCAGTCACTCTGATAAGACAGGTAAATTTCAGCACAGAGAGGTATGGGGACAAAGGACAGAGCCTTGGCTGGAACCCAGGCTCCTGTGACTCACTCACGTAATGAATGTTTACTGTATTTCTTCTCTGTGGCAGACCCTATGCTAAGCTCAAAGGTGAGTCAAAACACTACTTAGGCCTCTGCCTTTGAAAGACTTAGGACCTTGTGGGCATAATACGAACGGCATAAAAATGACACCTACTAACTAGTGACATAAAAAGTAAAGCTGCAACTTTGCAAAGCGTTACATAGAGAATCATAGCCACAACCAGAGTTTTGGAGTTTAACTTTTAGAGGCTTTAAATACTGAGAGGATTATGACCCACTCCATAATCAACTTATAAAAGCAAACAGAATAAAAAGATAAGTATAATGAAATCCCCCAAAAGTCTTGTCTTTCCCATGATGACTTCTTTGAAATTATTTTATACTTAAAAAATTAAATAGCATATTATGAAAAATTGGGAATGACCTTGTGTCACAAATACCTGACATGCAAAATACATCCTTAGTCTGCCTATTGGCGGATTCAGGACTGGATACATATATAATAGGGGTTTGATCTAGTCAGGAAAATCAAGAAAGACTTCCCTGAGAAAATAGTAATTGCGCTGAAAGCTTTAAGTGAGAAGGCAGGTGGGGGGAAGGGATGACAACCAATTACAGTAAGCATTGGGCAGAGGACGTGCAAAGATCCTGAGGTAGCCTGGAGCTGCCAAGGCCAAAAGGAGGCCAGGTAAGGCTGGAATAGAGAACAATGGGGGCTGTGTTACAAGAGGAGACCAGAGGCCAGGCCACACAGAGCTTTGTGGGCCACCTTGAGAAGTTTCGACTTTATCTTCCACGCCATGGAAAGCTGCAAAGGGTTTTAATTAGCAGGGCATGGTGACAAGATCCAGTTGGTGTTACAGAAAAACCATGCTGGCTGGTTATGGAGAATGGATATGAAGGACAAGGGTTCAATTAGGAGACATTAGTCCCCACGAGAGATGATAGGAGCTTTGATCAAGAGTGTGGTGGTCAAAACGGAGAGAAGTGAACAGATTTCAGAGATATTTTGGATTGAATAAAGGTACAAGGAAAAAGGAGATGGCAGGGTGTCTCTTAGGTTTCTCACTCGCTGGAATTAAATGAATAGAGGTGTCATTCATGGGAACAGGGTGTGGCAGAAAGAGGTAAGTGAACCCCAGTATCTATTTTCTCCTTCTCCCTTTAGTGATTGCATCAGAGTCCTCTTATGGGCCACTTGAGATCTTTGCCAGCTTGTCTACCTTTTGTTCCAGCCCTGCGAAGGCTCTGATGAACCTGGAGCAGACATAGCCTGACAATTCCTCACCGCTGGCCCAGGCCATGCCTACTCACCTCCCAATCTGGGGCTTCCCTGTTGATAACACTGGTGCCCCTGTCCTTGCATCCAAACTCAGAAAAACAAAAGAGTTAGCATTCCAGGGGACAACCTTTTGACCAATGGGAGACAGAAGCCAGTGGAGAAATTCTTCCTGCATTTCCTCCCAGAGAGCTGGTCCACAGGGGAAATTTACACAACTTGAGGTGGTTTTCTGCAGATTGGGCAATTCATAATATGCATCCTCAGCTATCTCTCCCCACTTGCATCATTCCCCTTGTTAGTTCCTCCTATTCCCTGGGATTTCATTCCCTAATAAAATAAAAGCACATAAGTCCCCTGCCTCAGACTTTTCTCTGAGGGGAACCCAGTCTAGGCAGTCACATAAACCCCCACATTTTAACTGGAAACAGCTACACTAGAGTCGAGAATGTCCTCATTATAGCGTACTCCCTAACTGCAGCCTTATGACTACTCCACAGGATATGAGTAGAAGATATTTGTTTTTTTGTGTCACATCCTTTAAAATGGAAATTTCTTACTATCCACTTCCTTTTTTTCCCCCCTTCCGTTGGGCTGGAACATGAACCTGGGGCTAGTGAACCAGCTTTGACCATGCAGATGAAGACGTCCTCTGAAGGAATGGCAGAGCAACTGGACCCTTGTGGAAGACAGCTGGGCCACCCATCAGCCTCACCTCTTAGCCGTTGCTGTAACGAACATATAGGGAAGAGTGAAACAAGACCAGGTTTGGGGGAAACCCATGAGCCCAGTTTTAGACATTTTATATTTGAGAAGCCTTTATGAAATCCCAGTGAAATGGCAATTGGTCAGTTGAATGTGAGCTTGGAAGTCAGAAAACGTAAGTTTGTGAATCATCCCCTTCTCATGTGTGGCTGGTAATTAGAGTCTAAATGTGCAGGAAGTAGTCCAGAAAGAGGGTAGATAATGAGAAGAGATGGGAGCCTATGGTAGACATCTCCTAAGATGGCCCCAGTAATCCCCACCTCCTGTATTTATGCCCTTGTGCAACTCCCCTTAAATATGGCCTAAGCCTAGTGTCCCAGTTTTTTAAAAAATAGAATATGATAAAGTGATGGGAAGACTGGCTTCCATCTTGGAAGCATTCTCTTTCAATCACTTGCTCTCAGGGAAGTCAACCACCATGTTGTAAGCTGCCCCATGGATAGACTAATGTGACAAGGACCTGGGCGAGACAGCTGGCCAACAGCCAGTAAGAGACTGAGGCCCTTAGTCCAACATTATGTGAAGAAATGAATCCTACTAATAACCGCATGAGGGGGTTAGAAGCAGATTCTATAGTCCTGGTGGAACTTTCAGGTGACTTTTCAGCCCCAGCCAATATCTTAACTGCAGCATTATGAAACTCTAATCCAGAGACACCTAATCGAGCCACAGCCAGGTTCCTGACCCAGAGAAATTGATATAATAGATGCTTGTCTTTTAAGCTGATAAGATTGGGGGTAATTTGTTTGTCTATCATCAATAATTGAGACACAGCCCATCCCAGAGTCTTGATCCCATCCTCCTTCAATGGCTGGCAAAGGAAAACAAGCAGCCACAAGCATAGGAGGCGACCCAAGTGGGTGCCAAGTCACAGGACCCCGGAGAAGAGAACAGTGCAATAAAGATGGAATAGTCAACAATGTTGGGGTGCTGCTGACAGGTCAAATAAGACGAGA
This sequence comes from Aselliscus stoliczkanus, assembly GCA_033961575.1. Taxonomy (NCBI): domain Eukaryota; kingdom Metazoa; phylum Chordata; class Mammalia; order Chiroptera; family Hipposideridae; genus Aselliscus; species Aselliscus stoliczkanus. Next base: position 125,459,714 of record CM066736.1, read on the forward strand.
GAAAAATACTTAATGAACACTGACATGTGGAAGCCACTGGCGACCTTAGAATACAAGCTGCTCTTTCAGAACCGATGAACCTAGAAAACCTATTTAGAGTAATTAAGGAGAAAGTTGGAAAGGAAGAAATATAGAACTTTGACAGTCAGAGCAAAAAGAAATAGAGCAGTAGTTCGAGCAGAATTACAAATTTTTAGTGGCAAAGACTTGAGTTTTTTTAAAAGTCGATGGGGATTTCCGGTCGAGATGAGGGAGGTGGTAAACACCGTGCTTACCTCCTCTCAGGACCACATCAATTACAACTAAACTAAAGAACAACCATTGAGAATCACTTGAAGCCTAGATGAACCAAAACCCTGTAACTACAGATATACAAAAGCCACCTCGAAACTGGGTGGCAAAGACACAGAACAGGCTGGCCCCACACCCATGTGTGACCATTAAAAATCAAGAGCAATATCTCAGCTGTGGAGGTTTCCCCCACCCCAAAGGAGCAAGGGGTCCCAAAGCTACACCAGGCTCCCCAGCTCAGGGTACCAGTGCTGGGGAGAGAAGTCCCCATAATTTCTGGCTGTGAAAACCAGCAGAGATTGTGGCTGAGACGAGGGTGCTGAACTCCCAGGTGCTCCTGTTAAATGGCCCGTGCACAAGCTTACTCACTGATGAACTCACTCTGAGCTCCAGCGCTGGGGCAGCTGCTCAAAAGGCGCCAGGGACATACAAGGAGGAACTGAATTATCTAGCTTCAGGTTGAGGGCCGGAGGGGCAGCTTTCTCCTGGATGGAGGAGCTGGCAGAAGCCATTGTTTCCTTGTTGAGCCCTCCACCTCCCTGCATATAGACTCAGGTGGCCGCCATATCTTAGTCTCCATCAAAATGACTATCACCTTTCTTCTGCCCCGCCTTAGTGATTCCCTGAGACCCAGCCCCACTTCCGGGCACACCCAAGCCACTTCCAGTGGCTTTTCCGTACAACCTGTCTTAGCTCATGCTTAGGACTTTCCTAAAATCTCTCAAAGATTCACAAAACCCAAACAAGCAGCATCTGGCTTTGGTGTGTCCTGTACCTCTGACTGAGGAGCCTGAAGCCCAGGCCCTTGGCCTTTCAAAGCACTTCCAAGCCCAGTGCAGGTGATGGCCATCAGCGGATTGCTATGTGGTACATACCAGTTAGTTGGCCCCAGAAAGCGCACAGGCTGCAGCTAAACTTGGCGTGTAGTGGGGCTCCTCCCAGGATGCCCCAGGATTGGCACACCTGGTGGCCAGCTTGAAACCAAGCCAGGAGCATCACCTGGCTACTTCCAAAGATGACACACCCAAAGGGCAGACTGGGCAGGCTCCAGAGTCCCACTAAAGCAAACCCTGCTCTGTAATGTCAGCCCCTGCACAACAGCTCCTCCACTGTAGTCACAGCCAGTCCTCACAAGCAATCAGCCTGAGGGTCAGTCCCTCCCAAAGACATGCAAACAGCAACCAAGGCTCAACTACAACAGGAGGGCACACACAACCCACACAAGGGACATACCTAGAGCACCCAGCTCTGGTGACCAGGAAGACTGCACCACTGGGTCCCACAGGATACCTACTGTATAAGGCCCCTCTACTAAGACCGGAAGGCATAGCAGCCCTACCTAATACATAGAAACAAACACAGGGAGGCAGCCAAAATGGGGAGACAAAGAAACATGTCCCAAATGAAAGAACAGAACAAAGCTCCAAAAAAAAAAAAAAAAAAAAAGAACTAAACAAAATGGGGACAAGTAATCTACCAGATACAGAGTTCCAAACACTGGTTATGCTCAGTGATCTCAGGGAAAAATTCAACAAAGAAGTCAGAAACATAAAAATTGAGATAGAAAACATAAAAAAGAACCAGTCAGAAATCAATAACTGAAATGACGAATAAATTAGAGGGAATCAACAGTAGACTAACTGAAGCAGAGGATGGAATCAGTGATTTATAAGATAAGGTAGTAGAAAACACACAATCAGAACAGCAAAAAGAAAAAAGAATTTTTTAAAAAGTGAGGATAGTTTAAGGGACCTCTGGGACAACATCAAGCATACCAGCATTTGCATCATAGGGATACCAGAAGGAGAAGAGAGAGAACAAGCAATTGAAAACCTACTTGAAGGCATAATGACAAAAAACTTTCTTAACCTGGTGAAGGAAATAGACATACAAGCCCAGGAAGTGCAGAGAGTCCCAAACAAGATGAACCCAAAGAGGCCCACACCAAGACACATCATAACTAAAATGCCAAAGGTTAAAGACAAAGTGAGGTCTTACAAGCAGCAAAAGAAAAGTAACCTACAAGGGAGCTCCGATAAGATTATCAGCTGATTTCCCAACAGAAATTTTGCAAGGCAGAAGGGATTGGCAGGAAAAATTCAAAGTGATGAAAATCTGTAACCAACGTTACTCTACAGCAAAGCTATCATTTAGAATCAAAGGACAGATAAAGAGCTTTCCAGGCAAGAAAAAGCTAAAGGAATTCATCACCACCAAACCAGTATTACAAGGAATCTTAGAGAGGCTTCTTTAAGAAGAAGAGAAAATATTTTTAAAATGAATAAAATGGCAATAACTATATATCTATCAACAACTACTTTAAATGTCAATAAATAAAATGCTCCAATCAAAACATAGGGTGGCTCTCATTTCTTTTATAAACTCAGGTTAAACATTGTAATAATCTGATGCAGAAAATTTAGCTTCTCAAGTCAAGGGAGTGGGCAGAGCAAAGCAGAATAAATATTAACTTATTTAAGGAAACAAACAAAAAATATAGGGTGTCTGAATGGATAAGAAAACAAGACCTTTACATATGCTACCTACAAGAGATTCACTTCAGATCAAAAGGCACACATCGATGGGAAAAAGATATTTCATGAAAATGGAAATTTTTTTAAAAAGTGGGGTAGTGGGCCGGCCAAGTGGCGCAGAGGTTAAGTGCTGGCTTGGGAAGCCAGCGGCCCCGGTTCGGTCCCACATATGAGGGCCACTGCCCTCAAAAAAAAAAAAAAAAAAAAAGTGGGGTAGCAATATTTCTATCAGACAAAATAGACTTTAAAACAAAGGCTATAACAAGATACAAAGAAGGACCCAGTAATCCCATTTCTGGATATTTATCCAAAGAAATCCAAAACACTAATTTGAGGACATATGTTCATTACAGCATTGTTTACAATGGCCAAGATGTGGAGGCAGCCTGGGCATCTGTCAATGGATGAATAGATAAAGAGTAGGTGGTACATATATACAATAGAGTATTGCTCAGCCAGGGAAGGGAATGGGTTCTTGTCATCTGTGATGACATGGATGGACCTGGAGGGTCTTGTGCTGAGTGGAGTATGTCAGACAGAGAAAGACAGATGCAATGTGATTTCACTTATATGTGGAATCTAAAGAACAAAATAAACAAAACAGAAACACTCATAGATACTGAAAACAGTTTGATGGTAGCCAGATGGGAGGGGTGTTGGGGGTGAGTGAAAAAGGAAAAGGGATTAAGAAGTACAAATTGATAGTTATAAAATAGTCATGAGGATGCAAAGCATAGAGAATATAGTCAACAATACAGTAATAACTATGTATAGTGCCAGGTGGGGTACTAGACTAGTCAGGGGGATCACTTCTTAAATTATATAAATGTCTAACCACTATGCTGTACACCTGAAATTAACATAAAATAATATTGAATGTCAAAATAAATAAATAAGCCATGGGGACTTCTGGGATGGCAGGAGGTGGAGTTCCACAAACCCACTCCCCAGGAAACAACTGTAACTGATGAAAATTATTAAACCCCTGAAATTGTCCTAAGGGAGTAAAGCAGATGAAGAAAGATTTATTCAAGAACTGAATCTCATCAAGAATTGCAAAAGTCTGGGAAATTTGAGCTGTGACCTGTACCTTCCCACCCTCCACATCTCAACAAGACAATGGAAGCTGCAATCAGAAAAGGAGCGGTTAAGAAAATGGGCCTTCCTCGCCCCTAAATTCCCAGTCAAAGGATAGAGTATTTCACTAGCATTTCTCATTCCCTCAAACTCCAAATTGCAGAGGCTAGACTCCTGGCAAAGTTAGACAAAATATTAAGGGCCCATTTCCCTCACCTTACAGATCAGAGGCTCAACCCCAGCCACAGCAGGCCAAGAATATGGAAGTTGACTGTCCTCACTCCCATTAGTTGTAGGATGAATGTTCCATGCCAGGAGAGGTGACCTGAGAAGACTGGAGGCTACCATCTTCACTTAGTGCCCTGTTCAGAATTCAGGGGTGTAATTCTGAGAGAAGTAGGCCACTGTCCCCACTCCCTGCTCTGAAGAAAGTGTTCAGAGATTTTGCCTGGGAGAAGAGGCAGTTGATAAGAATGGAGAACTCCACAGACAGAATTGACATGTATATCAATGGATTAGAACAGAGACTCCAAAAGTAAACCCTCACATTTATAGTCAACTGACTTTTGGCAAGAATGCCAAGTCAATTCAATGAAGAAAGAAAAATATTTTTTACAAATGGTAATAGGATCACTGGATATCCATATGCAAAAAAAAAAAAATGATGGTGAATCCCTACCTCACACCATATAGAAAAATTAACTCACAATGGACCAAAATTCTAAATGTAAAAGCTAAAACTATAACACTTCCCAAAGAAAACATAAGCATAAATCTTCATGGTCTTGCATGATGCAACATGACATTTTTATCATGTTCTTAGTATGACACCAAAAGAACAAGCAGCTACAGCAGCAAAAAAATTGATAAATCTCCCTTCATCAAAATTAAATACTTCTGTGCTGCAGAGAACACCATCAAGAAAGTCAAAAGACAATCCACAGAACAGAAGAAAATGTTTGCAACCATATATTTGATAAGGGACTTGTATCTAGAGTACATAAAGAGCTATAACAACTCAGTAATAAAAAGATAAACAATCCAGTTAAAATTTGACAAAGGATCTTAATGGACATTTTTCCAAAGATGATATACAAATGTCCAATAGGCACATGAAAAGATGATCAACATCATTAGCCATCAAGGAAATGCAAAGCAAAACCACAGTGAGATACCATTTCATTCCCACAAGGAGGACGATAATCAAACGGACAGATGATAACAAGTGTTGGCAAGAATATAGAGAAACTGGAACCTTCATACACTGTTGGTGGGAAGGTACAATAATGCAACCAGGAAAACAATCCGGCAGTTCCTCAAAAGGTTAAACATAAAGCTGCCATACGACCCAGCAATTCCACTTCTAAGTACATACTCAAGAGAAATGAAAACATATGTCCACACAAAAACATGCACACAAATGATCATACAAGCATTATTCAGAATAGCCAAAAAGTGGAAACAACCCAAATGCCTATCAAGTAAAAGATGATATACCCATACAATGGAATATTATTTGGCAATAAAAAAAAGAACAAAATACCTTTACAACATAAATGGTTCCTGAAAGCATTAGGCTCGGTGAAAGAAGCCAGTAACAAAGAATCACACACTGATGATTTCATTTACTTAAAACGTTCAGAATAGGCAAATCTATAGCGACAGAAAGTATATTAATGGTTGTTTAGGGGTGAGGGGAGGGGATGTGAGAAGGGGAGTAATTGCTCATGGGTTTGGGGATGGGGGAGGGTTAGGGTGATGAAAGTATTCTAAAATTGACAGTAACGATGGTGGCAGAACTCTGAAGACACTAAGAACCGTTAAGTTGTACATTTAAATAGGTAAATTGTACAGTATGTGAATCATATCTCAATAAAGCTGTTACTTTTAAAAACAGAAGTCAACAGAAAGGGTCCGGTTGAAAGGAAGAGTAAACTAGATAACCCAATAAAGCTGTTACTTTTAAAAATAGAAGTCAACAGAAAGGGTCCGGTTGAAAGGAAGAGTAAACTAGATAACTGCAAAAAGGGGTGAGCGCTCGTCCAAGCGAGGGAGGGATCCAAAGCAGAGGTGGAAGGTGTCGTCTTAGGCACAAGGACAGAAACTCTGCGACCCCAGAGGGTGGGGGTGGGTGCAGAGGTTGGAGATCTGAAGGGTTTGGGTTTGAGAAATGGCTGTTCTCATCTGAGGGACCAGCATGAAAACCTTAAAAGGTGAGTGTTCTCCGTTTTCCAGAGAAGGAACCGGGCTTAGAGACAAGAAGTGCAATTCTCAAAGTGCCTTGGCAGAGATCGCCAGTATTCCCTAGTCTGCGACATCCGCGGCCTGTCTAACCGTTGTTCTTGGAGAGTACTTGATGGTTGGCAAAGTGTCTCATTAATTCCTGATAACCTCCTGCTCCGATGGCGATGGGTCAGGTATCCACCTCACAGACGCGGAGCTGGGCCCGCATAGACTCCGGGCCTTGCCCCGGTCATCACGCAAAAAGGGGCAGGCGGAGGGCTCCGCGGGGCACATGGGGGCCGTCCCGCTCAGGCTGGCCGACTTGGCACGGCTGAGCTGGCACCGGCGTGCTCATGCCAGGCGGATGAATAATCAGAAGCAGCACAGCCGGGGCTTTAACCGCTCTCATTTTAAAGCTCATTATTCACAGTTATTTCAGCTAATTAAGCCTTGAGCGAGAGCCAGCTCCGTTTCCAGCGCAGACAGGGAAAGCAGGAGCTTGGTTGTCTGGGCTTTCCCTCCAGCTCCTCCCTCCCTTGCTGGGGTAGCAGAGCTCATAGCTGGCAGCTTGCAAGGACTTGGGGTTGGGGGACGAGGAGGGGCGCTCAGCCTCCCCTGCCAGCTCCCACCGGGAAATGGGAGGTCTGGTGGCTTCCGTGGGAAAATCCGCTGACCTTTGTCACCTCTCAGGAATGGACGGCCTTCCTCCATAGGGCCGACAGGGAAAAGCCAGATTGGCTTGAAGCCTGGGGTTAAAGCCAGGAGCAGGTAGTTGGACTCCCTGCACCCTGGCTGAGTAGCTGTGAGGGTTGGAGAACCCCCGCTGTTTATTCAACTGTGTGCTGTCTGAAATGTAGCTTCAGCACATAACTCGGCAGGCCATATAGCCTAGGGCTCTGCCGTCCAACAGAGGAGCTATGAGCCGAATGTAGCTATTTAAATTCAAGTTTTAATTAATTAAAATTAAATTACATTAAAAATTCAGTCCCTCCATCACACTAGCCGCATTGCAAGTGCTCAGTAGGGCTAGTGTATCGGTCAGGGCAGACAGAAGGTCTCCATCATCGTAGAAAGTTCTACTGGACAGCACTGCCCTGTAATTAAGCACCTGTGTTTGACTCGTGCATGTAAATCCCAGCATCACAGTTACTGGTAAACATCTCAGGCAAGTTATTTAATCCCCATATCCTCGATTTTCTCATGTATAAAACGGGGAATTATAGGGCCCAGATCATAGAGTCGCTGTAAAGACTCAGTGAGGAATATATGTAAGCCACTTAGAAGAATGCCAAATAATGGTAAGCACTCAGACATGAGCTCTCATTATGTCTTTAGGGGGTATATTCACACTGATACGAAGCTTGAGTTTTAGAAAGCTTGAGTTTCACAATTGCCATCTCGGTTCACAATTGCCATCTTATTTGCATTTCACAATGACTCTATGAAGCAGGCAGGAGCCACAACAGTCAGCTGAGCCATTTTATAGAAGGACGAACCAAGACCCAAAGATTATGTGACCTCTCGAATGAGTGACAGGACCAGGACTTCAACCAAGTCAATGATTCAACAACTGGTACATTGGTGGATTCTTTCACATCCAATGTCTTGGATTCCGCCTTAGCCCATCCTCATGGGGCCAGGAACAGTCCTCCCATTTTAAGAGCGTGGTTCTAATGGGAGAGTAATCCTCACACTCATAGCACTTCCACAGCATTTACACTGTGCCAGGCAGTGTTCTAAACACTCATTTAATTTCCACAACAGCCCATTGGAACAGGTACACTTACTATCCTCATTTTAGTGATGAGGAAGGTGAAGCACAGAGAGGGTAAGTAACCTTCCCAAAGTCACACAGCCAGGAAGGGTGGAGTCAGGACATGAGAACCCAGGACTTCTGACTCCAGCCTGGTTCAAGACATCTCACACTTGACTCACTCACATCCCAGTACAGGTGAAAGATGCAGGAGCATGACAAAGCCCCTTTGTTCCCATGACCTCTGTTTTTTTCTCTCACACTCTCTTCCTATCACCTGTGTCCAAGGAGAGGAGACCGCAGGCTACTCTCCCAGCTCTAGGGGGCTGCAGGAGGGAGGTGGGAGATAAAGTCTCTAGAAGCCTTTCTATACCTCTCTCTATGAGTATTAGTTGCTCAGGCTGCTATAACAAATACCACAGACTGGGAGGCTTAAATAACAGAAATGTATTTTCTAACAGTTCCGGAGGCGAGAAGTCCAAGATCAAGGTGTGGATAGGTTGGTTCCTTCTAAGGCCTCTCTCCTTGGCTTGTGGAGGGCCGCCTTCTCCCTGTGTTTTCACATGGTCTTCCCTCTGACATGTCTGTATCCAAATTTCCTTTTCTTACTAGGACACCAGTCATATGGATTAAGGCCCACTCTGATGACCACATTTTAATGTAATTACCTCTTTAAAGGCCCTATCTCCAAAAGCCACACATTCCAGGGTCCTGAGGGTTAACACTTCAACATGTGATTTTGGCAATGAACGGGACACAATTCAGCCCATAACACACCCTATCTTTCTCCTCACTGCCTGACCCATTTTCTGGCCACCTGGAGAAGCAGATGGGAGCAAGGTTCTGAGGGCAGATTTTTTTTTTCTGATTTTTTTTTTTTTTTTGAGGGTGAGGGCAGTATCACTGGCCCTCATATGTGGGACCGAACCGGGGCCGCTGGCTTCCCAAGCCAGCGCTTAACCACCGCGCCACTCTGCCGGCCCGCCCTTTATTTTTTTTAAATGATTTAGTTTGTTGGATGGATGGATGAACAGGCAGGTGGGTGGGTAGGTGGAAGGAAGGAAGGAAGGAAGGAAGGAAGGAAGGAAGGAAGGAAGGAAGGAAGGAAAGGACAGGTGGGTGGGTGGATGGATGGATGGATGGAATGCATGGTGGATGCATTATTTCTAGACACCCTCAGGAAAAAAAGTCCTGCCTCCTTGTCTTCTATTTACCATTTTATCCTCCAGATTACTGTAATCAGTAATTATTGAAGTCTCGAAGTCTAAAATCAGTTCCCCAGTCCTCCCTTATCATAACAATGACTGACAGTTAGCATGACTAATTATTAGGCACTGAGCTAAGCACTCAATCTTCACAACAATTCCAAGGTCTGGGGGCTGTGATTGTCTGCAATTTACAGTTAAGGAAACCAAGGCTCAGAGAGAGTAATTTGTCCAAGGCACATGGCCAATCAATGGCAGAGCCAAGACCAAGGCACGTGACCCCGCCTCCACATTATAGGGCAAGGAGCTGCTGATCCACCCACACCCCTTTCCTCATTCTCCCTTTGACATGCCGTGTCTTTACTCACGCTGCTCTGCCTAGAAGATGTCCTTCCTCCTCTCTATGTAGATTGATAGCAGGAAATACATTTGTCTGGGCAATGCAAGGCTATGTTATTTAACAAATGAACCCCCAAATCTCAGTGGCTTTTCACAACAAAGATTTATTTCATGTTCATGCCACGGGTTGATGTGGGTCAATGGCCTTCCTTCATCTTATAGGTGGCCCCCAACCGAGGACAGGAGACATGGAATGGGGAAAATGGACTCAGCCTAGAAGAAACACATGTCATCATCTGTGCTTACATTTCATTGACCCAGCCAATGAGTATGTGGACATTTGGTGCCTACAGCTTGTCTCTGCCACAAAGAACCACACAACCCTTGCCAAGGAGGCAGTGAAAGGTAAAGACACAGACAGCTCAGACAGCCAGTACAGATGGGGGTGGGGAAGCTAAAGAACCCAGGTACAGGCTTGTTGTTGGGAAGTGGGGAGGAATGGCTGGGATTCTGTGATTAAGCAAGTGCCATAAACTCCAAACTCCAGCATGGAGGGTGGTGCCCCATTTCCATTGTCTTGAATATTGCTCCAAAGAAGTGAGCCAACACTGAACTTCTTGGCTGAGACTCTTGTTATCTAGGTTTGGGGCTGCTAATTACAGGATTTGACCTGAATTAAGGGAACAATGTAATAAGAATAACAATCCCTGACTTTTCAAATTGTAGCGTTTACAAATCATTCTCACAGCCATAATCTCATTTGACCTTCACAATAACATGGTGACGTAGGTATGTTATCTCCATTGTATGGTAAGGAAATTTAGAGAAAGATGATGTAATGGACCAAAGTCACACAAAACCTGCGCGTGCTAGAGTCTGTCTCGGTGCCAGCTTTCTGCATCCAGGCTCAGAGCTCTTTCTTCCACAGCTCAGCTGCCTCCCATGCAAATTTCTATGGAAACTGATGATGTGAAAATGAATAACAACAGGATTTGGATACAAGAGCTTGGGTGCCCTGGGCATCGAGAAGGAGGAATTTAAAAGTGTAGGTGTGAAAGGCAGAAAGCCTGGGTTTGAATCCCAGCTCTGCCACCTGCTAGCTGGGTGAGAGTTGGCAAATGAATCCACCTGGGCTCACTCTCCTCGTTTGGAACACAAGGATGAGCTGTGCTTAACCCACGGGGTTATGGTGGGAATTTAACGAGACAAGGAACGGAAAACGTTTAGCACAATGCCTGGCTCAACATTACAGCTTAATAAACATTCAATGACGCTGCCTAGATCCTTCCTGGGGACAAAACGATGCCACTGTCCCTTCCTTCCTCCCCAGGGCATGATCGAGTCGCACTGTTATACTCCTGGCCTCAGCCCGAGAACAATCTGACCCCCTAACCCAGCTTCCCACGCAGCTGCCTGCAAGACAGGAACGTTCGTTCTTTCTTTTTTTAAACTGCTTTATTGAGGTATGACTGACTTACAAAATGCTGTACATATGTAATGTATACAACTTGATGGGTTTGGAGATAAGTATATACCCATTACCATAATCTGTGCTATGCCATCAATATATCCATCACCTCCAAAAGTTCCCTCCTGCCCTCATCATTCTTTTGTGATTAGAACACTTAACATGAGATCTACCCTCTTAGCAAATTTTCAAGGAAACAATCCAGTACTGTTAACATAGGCGCTCGTACTCATTAATCTTGTGTGCCTAAACTTTGTACCCCTTGACTAATACCTTTCCGTTTCTCCCTCCCCCCAGCCCCTGGCAACCACCCTTCTACTCTCTGCTTCTATTTTAATTCATCATATAAATTCTGTCATTCAGTATTTGTCCTTCTGTGTCTGGCTTATTTCACTTAGAGTAATATCCTCCAGGTTTATCTGTGTTGTTGCAAATGTCAGGATTTCCTTCTTGTTTAAAGGTGAATAATATTCCATTGTGTGTATAGACCACATTTTCTTTATCCACTTGTCTATCAATGGACGTTTAAGCTGCTTCCGTGTCTTGGCTATTGTGAAGAAGCCTGCAGTGAACATGGGGGTGCAGGTATCTATGCAAGATCCCGACTTCAATTTCTTTGGCTGCATGTACAGAAGTGGGGTTGCTGGATCATGTGGTAGTTCTATTTTTAATTTTTTGAGGAACCTCCCTTCTGTTTTCTTTGTCTAAGGATCCCTGGGTCTTCATCTGTTTTGCTGCCACCCAGGGGCCATTTCATGCCATGCCAGGTTACTCTCAAAGTGATCCTCTGAGGACAGTGATTCTCAAAAAGAAAGTAGGGGTGGAGGGAAGAGGAAAAGCACATGGGACTCTTGGGGTAAGTGAGGCTGTGAGGGTTGCAAGAGTCCACCGTGACTCTGATACGCGCCTCGCTCTACATCACTTAAGACCGATGGATTCAGGTGAAGCTCGAGAAAAGAAAAATGAGGGGGAAAAGGAGGCAGAAGGACCTTGTCTGCTTCAGTGGCCCCAGGAATGCATGTGAGCTGTTGGTTCCAAGGGGTGTCAGCTCTGCCTCATGGATGAGCCAATGTTTTGCATCTGATACAATTCTCCAGCCAGTAAACATAGGGAACAGGGAAGTTATGAAATGGCGTTTCCTAAAGATTCTTAAAAATAAACCAGGATAGGGCCGGCAGAGTGGCGCAGTGGTTAAGCACTGCCTTGCTGAAGCCAGCGCCCCGGTTCGGGTCCCACATATGAGGGCCAGTGACACTGCCCTCAAATAAATAAATAAATAAATTTTTAAAAATAAATAAAAAATAAACCAGGATAAGGAACTCGTATCAAGACTGTATTAAAACTTCTTATTACAACTCAAAAACAAAAAGACAAGTCAGAAAAGAGTCAGAATGGACATTTCTCCAAAGAAGATACACAAAAGACCAACACATAAATGAAAAGATGATCAATATCGTTCATTAGCCATCAGGGAAATGTAAAGCAAAACCACAAAGACATACCATTTCACCCCCACCAGGATGGCTAGAATCAAAAAGCCAGGTGTTGGGCCGGCCGAGTGGCATGTTGGTTAAGAGCTGGCTTGGGACACCAGCAGCCCTGGTTCGGGTCCCACCTATGAGGGCCAGTGACACTGCCCTCTACAGCTAAGATGGTGAACAACAGCTCCACCTGGAGCTGGGCTGCTGTGAGTCCCCGGGACGGCATAGCTGCAGCCCCTGCTGCAGTGGGCTGCCATAGGCTACAGTGAGTGGCCAGCAGCCAGTGTGAGCTGCCAAGAGCCGCCGTGAGCGGCCGTCCAGAGGCCGGCGACTGATCTGCCTCACCTGGGAAGAACACAATGATGATACCAACATGGGACAGTGAAGCAACGTCCTCCGCAACTAGCCTGAAGAACAAAAGGACAGCAACTTCTCTGTTCCCCTTCCCCGGTTCCCCAAAGCTGTTCCCCTCCCCCAATACTCCAATAAAAATCTTTTAAAAAATAAAAAGCCAGGTGTTGGTGAGGCTGTGGAGAAACCAGAACCCTCACACCTGCTGGTGGGAATGTAACATGGTGCCTCCGAGTGGAAACCAGTCTGGGAGGTCCCCAAAAAGTTAAACATAAAGTTAACATATGACTCAGCAATTCCACTCTTAGCTATGTACCCAGCAGACATGAAAGTCTCTGTCCCCACAAAAACAGGTACACACATGTTCAAAATGTTATTCATAACAACCAAAAACTGAAAACAATCCACGTGTGTATCAAATACAATAATACAGTATGGCCATGTGAGGAATGGTATTTGGCAATAAAAGGAATGGCACACACTGCAACGTAGATGAACCTTGAAAACATTACCCTCCGTGAAAGAAACGAATCACAAAGCACCGCATACTGCGTGATTCCTTTTATTTGAAATGTCCAGAACGGACACATCTCTAGAGACAGGAGGTAGATCAGTAGTTGCTTAGGGCTGAGGGTGGGGGAAGAGTAGAAGATTATGACCGAGGGTGAAAGGTGTCTTTATAAGGCGATGAAAATGTCCTAACATTGATTGTGGGGATAGCGGCACAACTCTGTGGCTGTCACTAAATGCCCTTGGACTGCACACTTTAAATGCGTGATTTGTATGGTATGTGAATTATATCTCAATAAAGCCATTTTAAAAAATAAAACAAATCAGATTCTTCCTTGGACACCTGCTTGAGGCAAGGGCAAGTTCCAATGCCCTGCATCCAGCCCAGATCACAGGGACAACAAAACTCCCTCAAAAAAGGGCCTCCTGGAAGGCAGGGCACTTGTAATGCACCCCCAGGCCCCAGGGTCCCTCAGTGACTCCAGAAGCTGGTTGACAGTGACCATCACATCTAGGCTCATGGAGCAGGGCATCGCACAGCGTTGGACGTGGCTGTGAGCCTGGGCAGGGCATGAAGCTCTGCAGGGCCCTGGACCAGATCCAGACCCACAGGCACCTGCTCTAAAGACAAAGAGACAGAGTGGGAGGAGCATGAGATTCAGTGACAGACAGGTCCAAATTGGCCCCACGTCTCTTCCGCTGATCAGTGCCATGACCTCAGGCTTTTTCTTCTCCTGGGAAAAAATCCAATCATAATGCCTAGCATATAAGCCCTTTTTATGAAAGTGGCGACTGAGGCTCAGAGAGGCCAGACAACTTCTCCATAGTCACACAGCTGGGCAGTGGCCAAGCCACTCTGCCAGGTCCATCATTTTCAATGCTGTGCTATACTCCATCCATACAGCAAGGATGACATTTCATAATGAAGGTGAAAGAGCTACCCAGAGCTGGGTCCTCAGAAAAGAGCTGCAAGAGCCAAGGTGCCAAAGCCCTGCTCCCCGAGTGGTATCCCCATCCAAAGGCCACAAAGACGACACCTGCGGTGACGGGAAATGACAATCTTTTGATACACACATTTCCTGAGCTCTGTGTGCCTGGGGCTGTGCTACACCATCTCCTTGCACATGTGAGAGACTGTACTTCCCAAATAGTCCATGTTCCCTCCCCGCCGCCCCTTCAGGGGTCTCCAGTAGGGAGGCAAAGATGTGGAGAGGAATCACACCTTTACCAGGAAATGCCTTTTGCTTTAGGGGGTGGGGAAGGCAGAGAATTAATTGACAAGTGGACTAAAACCAATAAGAGAAGCTCTGAAGAAAGGATCAGAGGATGAGGCAGAGGCAGGGCTGTGAAGCACAAAAGCAGGCGTTCCTGCCATTTCCCACCCCATGAGAAGGCTAAACTCTGCCTTCTGAGTCCAGCCACTTCTCATCCTGTGCTCCAGTTATATTTGGGTAACAAATTATCCCCAAACTTAGCAGCTTAAAGCAACCATTTTATTATGCATCTGTACCCTGTGGGTCACAGATTTGGTAAAGGGGGCAACCAAAGGGATGACTTGTCCCTGTCTGGGGCTTCAGCTGGGGAAGACTGCAAAGTAGGACATGATTTGACAGCTGGGGGCTGGAATCGTCTGGGGCCTGTTCACTCACATGTCGTGTGCCTGGGCTAGGTAGACTCAAAGAGAAACAAATGACAGAGCACCCAGCAAGGCCGTGGCATGGCTTTTTCACAGCATGGTGGCCTCGGGGTAGTGAGACTTCCTCCTCCGTGGCCGAGTGCTCCAAGCACCAGTGTCCCAGCAGATAAGGTGGGATGACTCTGCATCACCTTTCCGGCCTCAGCCTAGGAAGTCCTGCAGCACCATTCCCCTGCCCCGAGGAATGTCGAGGAGCATTTCAGGGAGGAGGGAGCTCAGGGGCATGTCTGGAAAAGGTTATCTGAGCAGGGTCTTCCCTGTTTCCTGCAGAATCCAGTGGGAGAATCTCTCAAGCATACCAACGAGCAAAAGCAGGCAGACACAAAAGAGGGCATGTGGTGTGATTCCATTTATGTGACATTCAAGGACAGGCAAAAGTGATCGGTGGTCAGAACAGGGGTCACCTGGGGGTGAGCTGCAGATATGTACAAGACAGGGAGCCCCCTGGGCTTCGCTTCATTCTATACGTGGGTCCCAGGAGCGGTTATGCAAATGTACTTACGAGAAGTCTTTCAAGCTCTACTCTACATTGAAAATGCATGCACCGGACATACTAGGGCAATAAAGGATTTTAAAAATCATTATCCACCGGACGCACCCCCACCCCCACCCTCCCACGCCCGCTTCAGCCAGCTTTCCAGTGCCATAGAAAAGCAGATTTCCAGGCCTCCCCATCCTGCTGGTGGGTGGAGGTGGGCGCGCGGTTCCACACAAACTCCCATCTGGTGCTTCCAGCCCCACCTCCTTCTCAGTTTCAGGATCCTAAAGTCAATGCCAGAAGGGCCAGGCCCTCAGTGATTTTATTTGGACCCCTCACTCTATGGAGGAGGGAAGCAGGAAGCAGAGAGGTGGAGGGACCTGAATGCACCCAGAGAGGCACCTGGACCCGCAGACCTGCCGCCCAGCCCAGGCAGAATCCTGCTGCCTTCCCTCCCCAGGGGCTAAGCTCTCCGCAGCCCATCAGACTCTGCTTAGGGAGGTCATTATACAACCAGGCGTGTCCAGGTGGGAGTCGCTGGAAAGCAGGAAGGTTTCCTACTTGATAAGTTTCTGGGACCCACCCAGCTGGGCAGGGCTCCCACAGAGCCAGGGCAGAGGGCCAATGCAGGCCCTTCCTTGGGGTGCGGCCCTGATGACTGGCCCGAGGGCTGTAGGCATGAGAGATCTCACCACTCCCAGAATTTCCAGGGCACTGAGGACAAAAGCAGGTGCTTTCACTTTGCAATTGGCCTCCCCAGGCCAGGCCAGGTGCCAGCACCTGTAAGTCCTAAAATGTGAAGCCCACACCTGACAGTCAAGGCCTTTCCTGATTTGTCTACACCACCCCCCACCCTCCCACCCAGACCCATTTCTCCCCATTTCCACAGTCAACTCCTGTTATGCACTGAGTTGTACCCCACCCCCAAATTCATGTGTTGAGGTCCTAACCTCAGTACCTCAGATTGTGGCTGTATTTGGAGATACGGTCTTTAAAGAGATAATTAAATTAGAATGAGGTCACCTGGGTGGGCCCTGATCCAATATGACTGGTATCTTATCAAGAAGAGATTAGGACCCGACAGGCATAGCGGGAAGGCCATGGGAAGACACAGGAAGAAGGCGGCCATGTGCAAGCCAAGGAGAGAGGTCACAGAGGAAACTGACCCTGCTGATACCTTGATCTTGGACTTTCAGCTCCCAGAACAGTGAGAAAATAAACTCTGTTGTTTAAGCCCCCCAGCCTGTGGTATTTTGTTATGGCTGCCCGGAGAACACTAGACAATTGTCATCACCATAGTTCATACATTTTCACACCTGGCCTTCGCCCAAGCTGACACCCCACCCTTCCTGGAGTGCCGTTTCTTCCCAAGCTCCACCTTCCAGGCCTTGCAAACTGGTCAATTGACATTTCCAATCAAGCTCCCCTGGGTCAACAAATTGCTCTGATAGTCTTGCACTGTGCATAGGTCACCATTATAATCCCTATGGCACCATATTTTGGTCTATGTCCTGCAGCTGCCTCCCTTACCAGACACCCTGAGACAGGGGCTGTACCTGATTGATCTCCACATCCCCAGCATGATTACAGGTGGCTTGATAAAAACGTGTGTTGGATTGAATTGAATCAAGGAGTTTGCTGAGTGCCTCGGCATAGCTCTCAGGGTCTCCGGCCCTCAGACCCCTGGCTTCTCCTTTGGTGCCTCGGCCCTGCTCCTCCACAAACGCTAAGAAAGGCTTTAAGGCCAGAAGAATTAGCACTGCCTTGGAGACTGTATATTCTCCAACAAAAGTCTGAGGGGAGCAGTGCTTAACCCCAAGATATGACGTCAGGGAGGCTGCCAGGGGCTGAAATTGCACTTAGGAGCCGGGAGGCCTTTACACCCCAAAATTTGAATCATGGCTCCTTCTTGTGCTGGTGAAATCAGCTCTGACCTGTCTGAATCTGAGGAAGTGTGTGTGTGTTGGGGTGTGTGTGTGTGTGTGTGTGTGTGTGTGTGTGTGTGTGTGTGTTGGATGTGTGTGTGTGTTGGATGTGTGTGTGTGTGTGTTGGGGTGGATGTGTGTGTGTTGTCTGTGTGTGTGTGTGTTGGGGGGTGGATATGAGGCATAGGAAAGCCCCCACACTCACCTGTGTGGGGGAGCACACAGAGGCTCCTGGTGCCCTAGAGAGCGAACAGACCTGGGTTTGAAGTCCAGCTCCTTTGCTGCCAGCCAATTAAATGTACTGAACCTTTAGGCATGAGGGCCCCACATAGCTCTTGGTGGGGGCCCTTCATCCGCAACACCACTCTTCTCCTGACGTCTGTCTTGCCCTGGTGCGCAGCCCGGAGCACATAAGGTACCCTGTTTGGGGCCAGGCTGGCAGGGGTTAACAAGAGAAAGGCAGGGTGTTTCTCAAAAGCAAGAGGCTGGATCAATAGATTTGCAGCAGCAACCATTGAACAGTGAGGGCAAAGGCTCTGTGGGGAGCTGCCAGACAGTTAATCTGAAAATTCTAGAACACAGCAATCCGGGAAACCCAAGCTGAGGCTGGAAAGGCCCGGTGGTATATCTGCCCTGCAGCCAATATCCTCGGAGCCCAGGGCCCCTCTCCGCAGCCAGGACTCCTGAGGATCAGACTCAAATCAGTGTGAGAGCTGGGAGGGACCAGGGCACCCTCCAGCCCCATTCTTACCCTCGGCTCCATGTTCAGAATTCAGACATCTGCAAATCTGGGAGGATAGAATGTTCACTAACCTGTAACTGGAATTTAGCATTTATTCTATTTTAAAAAAAAATGAACACAAGCCTCAAACCACAGTAGAGTTAGGAGTACCTAAGACTTTGTCACTAAGAATAATGATGGGTTTTGTCATCGCTCATTAGCCATGACAGAATTCTCAAAACATTATTAATATGACTACCTCAAAATTGTGGTAGTGATTGGACCTCCCACTAGATCTTGTTTAATGCATCAATAAACACATGTATTATTATATCACAGATTTGTTTTTTAATATTTTGATAACTGTATTTCAGTATAGTTTCCTTTGTTATCCTCTGTATTTCATTTTACCAGCCAGTCAAAAGGGTCCCCAGCACAGAAAGAGTTAAAAACTCCTACTCTCATTCAACACCCACTGTTGATGGGGAAACTGAAGCCCAGAGCAGGCAATGCTTTTTCTGGATGGATGGATGGATGGATGGATGGATGGATGGATGGATGGATGGATGGATGGATGGAAAAATGAAAAACTAGCATAGCAATAATAATGACAACCCCCACTGACTGCCTACCCTGAGCCAAGCATTGTTTTTAAGTAATTTAATTTTCACAACAGCCCTGTGAGGAAGATAATGTTGTCCCCACTGAACAGATAAGAAAACTAAGGCACAGAGATGTGAAGTGACTTACCCAAGGCCACACAGCTCATAAATGGAAGAGCTGATTCCAACCCCTGAGCCTGCATGCTGAACCTCTCTTCTCTATGACGGCTCTTAACCAGTCCAGGTAAGCACAGTTTAATGCTGAGCTCTGGGATCACAGACCAAAGTTTAAATCCCAGCTCTGCCCCTTGCAAGCCATGTGGCTCTGGGCAACTTACTTCACAAACCCGTTTTCTCATCCATGACATGAAGAGAGAGGCGGCATCTCCATCCTTGGTCATATGTGGATGAACAAGGAACAGTGCTGGCACATAGTAACTGCTCGTTACTTTTGTTTTGAGACTAAAACACAGACCCATTTCAAAAGGTGATAACGTGCCTACGTGCTAAGATCTCCAGAAATTAAGAACATAAAAAGTGTCAAGGCTAGAATCCAGATTCCAGTTCCTGGCAAGACCTATAGGTGCCAAGAATTAACAAGTGCCCCTTGGAATTTGGCTTTCCTTTGTGGGGTGAGGGGGAAAAGGCTAAAACTGGAAGCAAATACATGGAAATGCCAGGGTTAGTAACTTCCTTCTAAAGAACACAGCAGTGAAAAGGGGAAAAGAGCACCTTCAGAGAAGCCTGACAAACACTCCGTCGGTCAGCGGATCAAGGTTAAAAAGAACAGTGATAAATCATATCAATAGCATGTACATTTGATAGGAGAAGGGCACCTCCACCTCCCGAAAACCCATAATCCCTGTCTAATCACAAGAAAAACATGAAACTCAAATTGAAGGACGTTTTACAAAATACCAGACCAGTGCTCCTCAAAATTGTCAAGGTCACCCAAAACAAGGAAAGTGTAAGAAACTGTCACAGTCAAAAGGAGACTAAGAAGAAATGACAACTGGGCCGGGCCGGCTGAGTGGCTCAGTGGTTAAGAGCTGGCTTAGGAAGCCAGCGGCCCTAGTTCAGATCCCACATATGAGGGCCAGTGACACTGCTCTCAGAAAAAAAAAGAAGACATGACAACTAAATGTCATGTGGGATCCTGAAAGAGGAAAAGGGGGAATAGGTAAAAAAACAAGGAATGTGGTTAAAGTATGGACTTTAATGGAGAGTACATCAATATTGTTTCATTAGTTGTGACAATGTACCATACTAAGACATTAACATTCAGGGAAACTGGGTGTGGGTTTAGGGGATCTCTCTGTACTATTTTTGCAGCTTTTCTGTAAATCTAAATCTAATATAAAAAGTATTCTTTTATTTTTAAAAATGTTACAGTATATCTGGGTGGTACAGTTGCAAGCAATTTCTTTTCAAATTTTACTTCTCTGTGTTTTCTGAGTGGTCTGCAATAAATATGTTCTGCTTTTGTCATCAGAAAAAAATTCAATAAACTTTGTTTTTTTAAAAAAAATGAATGAATGGGTGTTTGGCCCTTTGGAGACAGAGTGCTATATAAATAAAAGTATAATTAGAGTCATTCCTTGGGCAGCAATTAAAACCCACTTTATCATTCTTCTCCCAGGAGGCTCTAGCCACTAGGACCTGGCACTCTCCCAGGGGTAGGGTGGTGTGCCTCTGAAACCTGCCAGCACTTTTCCTGTGTGTGCTGGGCTCTCGCTGGCAGGGGAGGGGTGGGAGTCAGGGCAGCTGCTGCAGTGGCCAAAGGCCTTGTCCCAGGTGAGCCGACATTTCTGG
This sequence comes from Aselliscus stoliczkanus, assembly GCA_033961575.1. NCBI lineage: Eukaryota > Metazoa > Chordata > Mammalia > Chiroptera > Hipposideridae > Aselliscus > Aselliscus stoliczkanus. The sequence goes on from CM066736.1 coordinate 125,480,180, forward strand.
TTCAGAAAGGCCCTAGAGGCAAATCAGCTCCAAGAAAATCCTGTTCACCAGCTCCCAGGTCAAGCGCCAGCCTGCTCTAGGCCACCTGCCTAGGAGTCAAGAAAAACAAAAATGGCCCTCTGTTTGCACCATATAAACAAACAAAAAGACAGAACCAGACCAGCCAGGACCACTTGCTTTGTCCCAGGTACATTCATTCACCATCATTTAGACCTCAATCAGAATTCTGTAAAGCAGGTCAAGTAGTCCCCACTTACCCACGACTTCACTTTCCATGGTTTCAGATACGGTGATCAACCATGGTCTGAAAATGTTCAATGGAAAATCTCAGAAATAAACAATTCATACGTTTTCAATTGTATGCTGTTCTGAGTAGTGTGACAAAATTTTCCACTGTCCTGCTCCATCCCACCCAGGATTTGAATCATCCTTTTATCCACCATCTCCAAGCTATTTTTGCTCCTTGCCCATTAGTCACATAGTAGCCATCTTGGTGATCAGACAGACAGTCACAGTATCGCAGTGCTTGTGTTCAAGTTACCCTTATTTTACTTCACAATGGTCCCACAGAGCAAGAGTCGTGATGCTGGCAATTTCGATATGCCAAAGAGAAGCCGTAAAGTGCTTCCTTTAAGTGAACAGGTGGGTACAGTACAATAAGATATTTTTAGAGATCAACCACATGTACATAACTTTTATTTACAGTGTATTATAATTGTTATATTTCATTGTTATTGTTGTTGATCTCTTGCTGTGCCTAATTTATAAACTTTTTTCATAGGTATGTACTTATAGGAAAAAACAGTATATGTAAGGTATCGCTACTATCCGTGGTTTCAGGCATCCACTGGGGATCTTGGAACGTAACCCCTGTGAATAAGGGGGAGGGGGTTACTACACCTCTTTTAAAGCTAAGGCTCAGAGAGCCTCCCTGAGGGTCAGAAGCAGATTATAAACCGATCTGCTCATGTGGACACCAGAATTGCCTGTCACTAACCCTTTCAGAGATGGGCTGTGATCTTGGTAGACGGCTGGACCACATTTGGGAGACGGGCTGCTGGAGGAAGGAAGTGCTCAAAGCAGGCAGCCACCCTTCAGAAGACTTCCCGCAACATCCCGCCACTACCACCCAAATACTAAGGGTCATGGGCAACGGCCAGCTTGTCGTCGGGCTCAACACATCCCAAAGACCAGTTCCAGCTTTGGATCACGGGGATGTGGGACTGCTCCCCGGGCCCTACTCCCGTTCAGTTCCCAAGGCTTCCTCCCTTACCTGGTATCCAATTCATACATGGAAAGGCTCTTGGTGAGGCCTCAGTAGCAAGGAATAGGGGAGACAGGGATGAGTCATTTCTAATCATAATGCGATTAGGACAAGATTCTCTGAGAAGCAACAAAACCCCAGGAAGGGGCAGCCCAGCTTTCTAACACGTAGGAAAGGGTTTGATTCCTTTATGTACACATTGAGTTGTTGCCTTCCAAGTGGTCCCCTGAAAGGCCGTATGCTTCTTCTAGTGACTCTTCCAGGGCTTATTCAGCTCCTCAGAAATTGCTTTCGGAGCCAACTTTTACCAAAATTGACCAGCCTGCTTGATTGCCCAAAGTATTTCTCAATCCAGGCACCCAAGTGGCTTTCAGCTGTTTCTAATCCAAGTTCAAAAGACCGAAACCTGCCCCTCTAAGGCCACTCCCAAGAATCCCAGGCCCAGTCTGAGAAATGGCTGCATGACAAGAATAACATAACCTTCCCAGTTGTGTTTGTTGTCTAGACACCTACCTGCTCGTGTGTGTTGCCCTCCTCTGTCCCTGCCTCCCATCAAAGGTCCCGAACCTCTCCTCAGACCGAGGGAGCGTGGGGCACCCCCACACACCAGAGCTGGCTCTGCCTTCCCCAGAAATAGGGCCTGTCTCTCCCTCCCAGCAGAGCCCGGGCACTGGGACCAGCCCACGCTCCATTTGTCCCACTAATGAGTCTTAAGTGTTTGGCTTGAGCTCCTGCCAGCCCTACCCCTACAGGGAAAGGAGGATGGCAGAGAATGGAGCAAGGCTCATGCCCGCTTGCTCTGCTGGGCCCTGGGAGGGCTGGCATAGGGGCTGCGTGTCACAGACCCACCCAGGGGTGCAGCCAGGCCCCTGCCTTTCTTCCCCTCTGCTGCAGGGCCCTTCCCAAAATGCAGAATCCTCACATACCTACTGGACTGGAATCCGAGTGGGCCCAGAAACATGCCTCTTTAACAAGCTGCCCAGGAGGCTGTAATGCACAATGAAGGTTAAGAGTAGCTGCTCTAGAAAGTCAGCGATGGAATCCTGGGCTGATTCGCATAACCGTGCAAACATGCATATTTCTAGAGTTCACAGCTTTGGCCAGATTCTCAAATTAGGTTGCTAGCTCCCATACCCCCTAAAAAAGCAAAGGCTAAGAAGCTCTAGTGAATGAGATGATTTCTAAATTCAGCTGTAGTCAGACCTGCTACAATTCAGTGACTGCTCGGGCCGTGATTCCACAGGAGCTTCTCCCTTTAGCGAAGCTCAGGGAGAGATGATGCCAGCCAAAGGCTGGCAAGTCTGGGGAACCCAGGATGACAGAGAACTAGGGAGAGTAGGCTGTCCATGGTTAGGGTTTGATTGGGGAAGGCCAGGAGCCAGGGGACATCCCAGAATGCATGGGCTGAAAGGCTAGGACCCTTTAGGGATCACAGAAACCAACCCTATGGTAAAAGGGGTGAACTTTCACCAATATCAGGTCCTCTCTCTCTGTGGCCACACGGCTAAACTACATTTCCCAGTCTCCCCTATGGTGAAAGGGGTGAATTTTCACCAATATCAGGTCCTCTCTCTCTGTGGCCACACAGCTAAACTACATTTCCCAGTCTCCCCTATGGTGAAAGGGGTGAATTTTCACCAATATCAGGTCCTCTCTCTCTGTGGCCACACAGCTAAACTACATTTCCCAGTCTCCCCTGAACTGCATGCTGGCCCATGGAATGTGGGTCTCCCATAGGATCCTCCCTCCCCCACTGGATGCTGCGAGGACTCCAAGGCCCCTGCAGGTGGCAGAGCCACAACAGGGAAGGAGCCTGGGCTCCAAATGACTGTGAGGCAGAGCGTCCCCACCACCAGCCCACCTGGACTGGGCAGTTTATTGATGAAAAGGAGACCTCTGTGTGTTGGGCTACCAAGATTTGGGGGTTGTTTGAATCAGCACTCTGCCTCCTCAGGGACACTAAACCCACGGGTACAAGGGTAGCAACATGTTCAATATCAGATGAGCTCCTGGTGGGCCAGGACTCCACCAGCATTTCCCAGTGACAACCTTGGACAGGGGGATGGGGGACGGGGTGCCCGGACCACACACCACAACCTGGGCAGCACCAATTCCCAAAAAACTTTATTGTTTCAAGTGGCAAAATGTTATCGGTCTCTGTGGGGCACCTGGCAGGGTGGAGGGAGACCTGAGGTGGGGCCGGACTCCACCCATTACAAAAATCAAAGGCTTTTATAAAAAATGCTATAAATTGGTATCAAAAGAAAACCCGAGGGAGGCTGGAGGAAGAAGCAGAGAAGGAGGCGGGAAAAGAGCCCAAGGAGGGAGGGACCAGAACCTTTGACCACTAATGACAGAACGGAGGCTGGGAGGGACGGTGTGGGTGGGGGGAAGTTGGGAAGGTGGATACAAAGTGCATAAATGTGCCTCCCCAGACACTCCTCGGTGGCGGAGGGGGACAGGTTGCAGCCTGGGGCATGGGGGGCTCCAGCTGTCTCCTCGCCAGGGACCCCACGGGAACAGGCACTGCCTGAGACTGCCGGCTAGGAAGGACCTGCAGCAGGAGGGAAGAGAGGGGGTCAAGGGAGCAGGCCAGGGGTTCAGGAGACGCTTCAGCTTCCTCCTCCTGAGCCCATCCTGGCTCCCACTGGGCCCAGTGGTGAAGCCAGTCCCTGCTGGGGACCCGGTAAGTGCCCCCAGAAGTCCCAGGACAGAAGGGCTGGTGGAGCGCACTCAGGGCAGCTACAGGGCACGGGGGCTGTCCTTGGGCCCAACGAGGAAGGCTGGGATGGCAGCCCTCCTCCTTGTCCATCCCGGGCCAGACAACACCCTGTTCTGTGGGCAAAACAGAGGGGAAGCCGAGGGACCTACCAAGTCTCTGGAGCATGGCTCCACCTGCCTGCTTCCAGCCTGGCAGAGAAAAGGGGATGGAGGGCAACCTAGGCCTCCTCACCCCTGAACGCCCTCCCCAACCCCAGCCAGGCCCAAGCCTAGGGACCTGCCCTCACCTCACTGGTTTCTCAGACCTTCTTCTTCTTTAGTTTCAGGGCTTGCAGCCAGTTTGGCGACGATCCTTCTGACCTAAAAGGTAGAGGGCAAAGGTCATCAGACAGACCTGAAGAAAGCAGAACAAAATGAGGAGTGGTAGGAATAGACACCCCCCCCCCACCCCCCGCAAACACTGCCACCAACCAGAAGAGGCAGCCTGGGACCTGGCTGTGGAGACCAGAACTCTGCCACCAACTTCATACAGATCGTATGCGGCATGTACACCTCCTCCCCAAGCCTCAGTCTTCCTCTACATAAAGCGGGGTCAGTCAGTGCCCCAAGCTCAAGTCACCCACCCTGAGGATTTCTCTGGCTTGGGAGGTAACGCGAGGGGCTTCCCTAGCCCTGGGACCTTGCAGGACTTGGAGCGCTGGACTGCAGACTCCTTCTGGCTCGACTTGCTCTCTGTTGGCTCCCCCTCCTCAGCCGAGCGGTTCCGGGGGCGTAGCTTGGCCTGAGAGACAAGTCCAGGTGCAGACAAGTCAGAGGGACAGGCAAGAGGATTCACAGAGGGCTGGGCCTTCTCCCAAAAGCATGTAGCCCCCAGAATCAGGCTCGAAGCCCTCTTCAGTCCTTTCACCTAGAGGGATGGGAAACCACTTCAAGACAAACTTCCCCCATGAGCTGAGCCCTGTCTTACACAGAGCAGACCCTCGGAGAGATTCTGCTGAATTCAGACTAATTCGGCTGGACAAAGCCAGTGGTGACTTCCCACCCCTGTGCCTTTGTTCATTCCGTTGCCGTTGCCTGGAAGGCCTCCCCACCGCCCCACCCTCTACAGCCAACTCCTATGCATGCCTCAAAGCTAAGAGCAAATGCTGCATGAGGGTTTGCCCTTCTACCCTCCCACCCCACAATGCCTCACAGTTATGAAATAACCTCTCTCTCTGAACGGGCCCAGCCCTTGTATGTGCCTCCCCAGTGCCCCCTGAACTTCTCCATTTACCAGAGCTAATTACGGACAGGGCTTGTGTCCCCCACTACCCCGCGACATCTGGGGTATGGAACACACTTGGTTTCTACTTCCAACCAACTTAGCACACAGCACGGGCTGCTGCAGGGCCCTCGCTGAAGAGCAGAATGAGAGGAGGAATGGGAAGAAGGGGGAATGGGGGAATTCCCCCACGGTGGCCGGCTGGCCAGGGAGCTGGGTGTGTTTGCTGAGTGATCAGATGGTACCTTCAGGGCTGATGGGCTCAGGCCAGGAAACAGGTTGACTTTCAGCCCCTTGGTGCCCAAGGACATCCGCGTCCGGCGGTTCTGAGGCTCCTCCACCACCTCCTCGTCTGAAGATGGCACCCGAGAAGTTCGTGGCTCTGCAAGGATCCAGGAAGGCGGTCAGCACAGACAGCATCCCCAGCCCCCACCCGGCAGCCCCCCCAGACACCGACACAGACACTGGCCCCACCTGTAGAGTCCTGGAACAGGCGTGCATCCGAGTCTGCTGCTTCCGACAGGCCCAGGGTCCCGCCGGGCCGGATGGCTGGGGCCCGGTGCCCGCGCTTGCGCCCCAAGTTGGCACGGCTCCGATACATGGCACTGTCAAGGACCTCGGTGTCCTGCTCGGGACAACAGCAACACCACTGTCATCGCTGTCCCGTGGTCCTGTCCCATTCCACACGAGCCCCTCCACAGCAGCCCTGGTCATGTGACTCACCCAGCACCCGCTTTCTGCCTCCTGAACTGAGACCACGAAAGGCCCCGTGCAGGTGAGGGGGCCCCAGGGACCAGGCTCTGGCTCTCTACCACCCACCGTCCCCCAACAATAGCCCACCGACCGCCCTGGGCTCACCCACCACTGACCTCGATGAAAGAGAAGTCCTGACTGGTGGAGCTGGACGGAGGGCCTTGGGAGGGCCGCCGAGGCGGCCTCATCGGGCCCTGCTCGCCCCGCCTCATCCCTGCATGGCCCCAGGTGCCGTCCACCTCTTCTGTCCTGCTGGCTTCACCATCAGGCTGGGGCCTCCAGGAGGGCAGAGGGTCCCGGCTAAGCTCTAGGGGCTCCCCTTGGTCAGCACCTGCCATGGCTCCTTCCTCCTCTGACAGCTCCCTGAGGCCCGAAGCTGCCGATTCCCTCCGGGCCACTGCCTTGGAGCTGCTGGCAGCCAGCACCTCCTCCAGCAGGCCCTGGGAGCCAGAGGGTGGCGAGCGGGCTGGGCATCCACTGGGGCTGCAAAGGAGACACACCAAAGGACAAGGTCACCATAAGGCCACATCTGCTTCCCCAAAAGCCTCCCTATAGAATCCGTCTCGCCCTCCCCCAGCCTCCTCTTCTCCTTTCCATGCTCTTCCCAGACTCCTTCAGGAAAGGCACAGTCAAGGCCTCATACGACACAGCACAGAGGGGCCCGCTGGGCCAGCCTGGCAGGTTCAAATCTCAGCTCTGCCACTTTCTGAGACTTCGGGTGAGTCCCTTCGACCTATAAAAGCCTCAGGGACCTCTAATTTTATAGTCGTTGGGAGAATGAAATGAGAATCTACAGCACAAAACACAGTGCCTGGCATTCAGTGTGCGCCCTATAAATAACAGCTATCGTTACTGGGGTGGCACAGTTTTGATGCTGTCCGTGTGTCCCTCCCGGAGCACCTGCTTGGGCGGTCACTCGCCTTGGGATGACCCTGACACTGGCCCATCTGCCTGTCCGGCCCCTATAGCCCCCACCCCCATGGCATCTTGCCACGCGCCCCAGCCTCCCAGAGCATGCCGCGCCCTTGCGGACTGCTGTGCATCTCGACACACTGTTCCCTCGCCTGGAAAGCACCTCCACTCCCTCTCCCTACAATTCAATTCCTCCTCTGAAACTGGCCTGCTCCCCTCCACCAGCCACCACTCCTTCTCAGCCCTGCAAGCCCAGGAGTCCACCTGTGCCAGCCCTGCCTCAGAGTCTGAGGTTCTTTGTCCCCATTGTCAGTCTGTGACAGCTCAAGGACCAGGATGGGACCCCTTCTGCCTCTGTGCCCCCAGTGCTAGGTCCAGGGCCCGGCCAGGAGCAGGACTATGCAAACGTTTGCTGAGTGAATGAGAAGTGGGGGGTCACCTTGCACCTCATCACAGCTTATGTGTCTTCTGCCTGCTGCTCCCTCAAAACACACACACACAGACACACACAGAGGGCTCGTGACGTGTCCGGCTGCCACCCTGACACACACTCACAAGCACACCTCATGCGGGAAGGTATGAGCTGTTCATTCATCACTCCCCACTGACATACACGCTCACCCCACCATGAGGCCACGCCTTGAGTTTCTGACTGACTGGAGGAGGAGGAGAGTGAGACAGGCGAGTGAGTAACAGGGCAGAAGGGGGTTGGTTGGGAGAGGACATGTGTCCGTTTGTCCTTCCACAAGCTGCTGACAGATGGAAATTAAAGCAGTCTGGGCAGGGAGGGAGGGGGCAGAGGCCGCAGCAGAAGTACAGCACCCTTGGATGGGGCCCAAAGCCAGCTCACCCTTCCGCTTAAAATCAGGGAGGCTGAGGCACGAGAGGGTGACAACGGCACCCCACCCAGCCTGCCCCAAGCCGCTCCCTGGGACGGAGCTGTGTAGGCTGAGGAAGAGCTGAGGGGAGGTGAAACAGGGGATGGGCGGATGGAAGATCCACATCCCGAGGGAGACCTGGCCCCACACAGGTGGCCAGAGGGCAGTGGAGACCCACGAATGGCTCTGGGGGGAGTGCTGTGTGCATCGCCCCTGCTGCTTGCCTGTCTAAACCCCTCATTCATCTTCACCTCAGGAGCAGCTTTCCTACCTCTGAGCGCCCAGAACACCTATAACCTGAACCCCTCCCTGGCAGGGAAATAGTTCCTGACCTGGGCGGGGCGCTGTCACTCCAGGACAGATTTGGGCTCCGCCCCCTACTACGCCTGTGGCCTTGGCAGTTATTTATCCACTCTGAGCCTCGGTTTCTTCATCTGTGAAATGGGGATGAGAGACGTACCTACTCCATGCTGTATTTGTTGGCAGACATATGTGCCCAGCACATAGCTATCACTTGATCAATTTTTTGGGTAATCACCATCAACCTTAACCCAGGTTCTTGGCCTGAGGACTTGCCTCATCTTATACCATCTATACCCCTCTCCCCATCTGGAGACTCTGAGTCTCCTGAGGGCTGGACTCCATCCAACCCCAACCCCACCCCCACTCCAGGTGCAAACTCCGAGAATGGTATGTACTAAATATGCAAAGAATCAGCTTCCCAGCATTTCAGGCTCCAAGACCTGAAATCAGGGAGGTCAGGGCTAGAGCTGGAATGACGTGTCTAAAGAAGTGGCTAGCCTTGACCCTGGGAGATAGAAAGAGCATCCAGAGACATGACCCCAAGACTGGGGCCCAAGGAGGCCCAAGGCAGTCTCAGGCTGTGGGTTCTTGTGCAAGTCATACTGCCTCCCTGGGCTTCAGTTTACCCACCCATGGAATGAGGGGCTTGCCTCAGTGATCTCTGGGTCCTCTCAGATTCTAAGAAGAGCCCAAAATAAATGCACAGGTTCCTACAGGCCCGGCGGGAAGGGGAGGAAATGACCAAGAGGCCAGAGAGGAGAGAGGGCAATGCAGCAGTTCTTGGGGGACCCAGGAGCAGCACTCCCACCAGGACAAGAGCAGCACTCCCACCAGGACAAGATGGCCCTAGACACAGAGCAGAGGGGGCCCAAGCTCTCCCCACATTCTCCCCCACGTCCCTCCCGCCCCCATGATGGTCTCGTCACAACTCTGCTGGACAGAATCCCAGCCAATGAACATCAAGGGAGGAACCTTTGTCCCACACAGGAACAATGACAAAAATGTCCCCAAGGGCCTCACTTTATGAACACATCTACCCAAATCTGCAAAACAGGTACAACTACAAGTGGTGAGCATTTTTTTTCAGTGATGACCATGTGCCAGATAAATCTCTATCACTTCGCATGTGTTGGCTCCTAAGCCCAACTACACAGCCCTGTGAATACTGGGAGTAAATTACTCGCAATATACTGATGAGGAATCAGAGGTCCTGAGAAGAGAAGGAACTCGCCCAGGGTCAGAGGTGGTGGCAGAATCAGGACCCGAGCCTGGCAGACAGGCTCAAGGCCAGACGGCTGGCTCCGAGATACTATCAAGGACTTCTTGTTCCCAGAGGAACCTCCCAAATTTCCTTCAAAGAACAACTTTCCAGCGGGTAGAATTTCCCTCAGTCAGATGCTCAGAACACGAGCTCCTTGGATGCCAGTCAAGTAAGTTTGGGAAACATTGTGTTAGAGAAAGGTGAGTGTTTCCTTACTCCTGTGCCTTATCGGGCTCAGATATGCTAATACACACACTCTCTACGCCTCCAGTATGGCCACGCGGTACAACACAGCAGCATTTTCCAAACTTGAAACACAGCCAGAAAACCTGTGCTGGAGACCAACGCTCGGAGAGCTGAGCACCCCCTGCTTCTAGACCACTCCTCTCCTCTGCCCGACCCCAGTCCCATCATAAACCCCCCACCCGGCCAGCCTCTCCATCCTAAACAAAGGAAAAGGGAGTCCTGCTTTCCCCTTCTTCAGAGCCACCCCAACTGCAGGGGAAGATAAAAGGCTGTGGGCCCCACTGCTTGGTAGTCGAGTCCTGAACCCAGCTATGATCGCAGATCGCACCTGCCGGCATTTAAGATAAAGAAGTAGGAAAGAGGCACTGCTCACAAAAGGTCACAATCCCCTGAAAACTGAGGATGATACTAATCCCTTCCTGATTCGCAGGGCTGTGAAAATCAATGAGGTCAGCTGTGTGGCTGAGCACTGGAGGCTGCAGAGGTCTGAGTCCCGGAAAGGGCAACCACTGGCCGCCTACCTTCTCCCAGCACCAGGAATGGTAAAGCTTCTGGAGTCTAATGCTTAGGAGGTGAGGCTCAGAGACATCGAGGACCCCAGGAGCCTCTGGGCTCCCCCGCTTCCCTGCAGGCTCCACCTGCTCCCCACACTCCTGCATCTCCCCCTCTGCAGCCTGGGGCCCCAGAACACTCCCCCTCCTCAGCTCCCCTGAGCATCGTCCTGGCCCCTGTCCACTTTCCTCTCACCCTCCTCATCCTCAACCTCTCCTGAGGCCTCTCTTGACTCCTCACCTCCCCCCCCCCACTGCCTCTAGACCCTTCCTGGGCCCTCCTGCCCCCTCCCACTACCATCAGCCCTCACACCCTGATAACAGCCCCTACCCCTCACCTCCCTTTTTTTCCTCCCATGGCCAGTGAGAAGCTCCAGGGTTGGGAAAGGTCCAACTTTCTCCTCAGTCAAGACAATAAAACCAAATCTCAGTGGATGGCAATGTTCACAAAATAGACGCAATGCCTTTTCTGCACCCTTTCCTGGTATGAAAGCCCTTCAGTTGGTTTTAGAACATAAAACTCTCTGAGACAGACTGTGGTTGGCTCCTAAAACTACCAGCATGTTCCTCTGCAAAGTTCTTTTTCAACAACTCTGCGCATAGAGGCCAAGGTCACGGGGCCAGGTCCCAGTGTTCTTCCGGCTGTTACTTACACTGTTGCTTCTTCTGGGCCTTAAGACAGGGAACGCAAGAAGCACCACGTTCCTAACCTCTCGAGACAATGACCGCCACTGTCCACTCCAGACCTGCCGTGGCCAAGGCCAAGAAGACACAGAGTCCTCCTTCCTATGTCCAACAAAGCATCCATGGTCCCTGGCCCAGGGCCATGTAGCTTCAGAGCCCAGAGGCATGGGGGACAGCCATTGTGCATGAGTGGAACCCGAAAACCATCCACAGATGTGACATATACCATTTCCTCCAGCACAGTTACAATACAAACTCACCAAGGAAGCCTAAAGCATGGGCTGCAAGAGTCACACTCACCGTTCAAAAAGGGAACTCACCTATATGTGTCACAGTTCAACTTTTTTAAAAAAAGTTTAAAAATTCATAATCCAAACCGTCTCAATGTTTCAAGCTCTAAAAGTCCTTGGGGAAAGCTATTTCTTTCTTTCCTCCCAAGAAAGGCTGCAATTTTTCAGACAGCCCCTCCCACACCAGGATGGAGCTCCCTTACCTGGCTCCAAAGCCGGGGGTTTCTCCTGTCTCCATTCCAGGGTCTTCAGGATGGGTCTCCAAGGAAGGTGAGGAGTCACCTGCACCCTGGGTCTCCGGCCCACTGGTCTCACCAACCCCCAGCTCCCTGGCCTCCACGGGGTCTCTGGCCTCCAGGCCAGGACTGTCCCTGAGACCCAGCTCTGTGCACTGGCTGACCTCTCCAACCCCATGCTCCCTGCACTCACCCGGGGCCCCAGAGAGCTCCATGATCCGGAGCCCCAAGTCCTGAGTCCAGTCCATCTGCCCCACTCCACATCCCCGCGGCTCCTGAGAACCTCCAGTCTCTTGATCACATGGCACCTCCAGATTTTTCAAGCCCAGATTGTTTTCCCAATCCACCTGGCCCACCCCAAGCTCCCTGGGGCTGCAGCCTGCCCCCGTGGCCATGTTTCTCAGCCCCAGGTCAGGTGTCCAGTCTGCCTGCCCCACTCCACGCTCCCTTGATTTAAGGAATTCTCCAGCCTGCACACCTGACCAGTCAGTCTGCCCCACGCCACTCTCTCTGGCCTGGCTGTGGCCTCCTGCCTCCCCGACCCCAGCCAAAACTCTACCCCTCACCCCAATATCAGAAGTCCAGTCCTTCTCCCCGACTCCAATCCCTCTGGGCCCCTCAGACCCTCCAGTCTCCAAATGGCTGGACAGGTCCACGTCTCTCAGGCCTAGGCTGTCCGACCAGCCCATCTGTCCCACGGCCTCCGCCCTGGCCTCACTCAAGCCCCTGGAAGCCACACAGCTGGACACCTCCAAGTTCCTGAGGCCCAGCTGGTCAGTCCAGTCCACAGGCCCGGCTGAGGTCTTCTCAGGAGACGCAAAGTGGCCACTTCCCATCTTATCAGAAGGGCTCAGGCCAGGACCGCTCACTCGGTCATTACCAATGATGCCAAACTGATGGCCCCTCTTGGTAGCCTCCATGCAGAAGTCGCTGCTCCAGTCTCGTTGCCCTGGGCTGAAGGGCGTCTCTGGCTGCGGGACGACACCGAGGCTGAAGTCGCCCACCCAGCCTCGCTGCCCCACTTCCCTGCCTTCCTGGTCAGCATCGCCTGGGATCTGGGCCCCGGCCTGTCTCCCCTGAAGCCCTCCACCCTCCTGGCGGGCACCGCTGCCCTGCCAGCTGCTCTGGTCTCTCTGTGCCAGTGCCCCATCCTGCGGCTGGGGGGTGCTGGGGCTGAACAAGCCCCCCGATTCTCTCTCCTCAGGCAGGCCTGCATCCCCACTGGCCTTGCCCAGGCTGTCTCCGCCACCCGGAATCTTCTTCTCAAACTCCTCATCCTGCTGTTGGGCTTCCTCGGGGCTGAACCCAGTGCTTAGGGCTCTCGTTCCGAAGCCTGTGTCCTGGGGGCTGACGGCCGTGGAGCTGCCCCCGCTGCTGTAGTCCCTCATCCAGGCACTCTTCCCGAAATCCCGGTCTGGCTGCTCGGCACCCTGGCTGCCGAAGGTGCCGAGTGAAGAATCCCTCTTCCCAAACTCCTGCTCATCAGCATCCCGGCTGCCATACCTGCTGAGGTGGTCCTCCTCCCCCAGTTCCAGGCTCTGCTTGTCCACATCCTGGCTGGCATATGCACCCAGGGAATCTCTTTTCCCCAACTCCCAGTCCCGAAGGCTTCCGTCCTGACTGCCGTAAGGACCCAGCGAATCCCTCTTCCCGAACTCCTGGTCCTGGAGCTCTGCGTCCCGGCAGAAGTAAGTGTCCTGGGAATCCCTCTTTCTGAACTCCCAGTTCTGAACGTCCGCATCCTGGCTCTGGGTGCCAAGAGGGGCTGGCTTTTCAATCAGTGGGTCCGGGGCTGCAAGCCCCCCTGCGGCGGACACTCCACTGCCATCTGGGCTGCCGACCTCCATCTCCTCCTGGCCGATGCCACACCTGCTGGCCCACTCCTGGTTGCCCCCTTCCCCCACTCCTTGGCCACACTTGCTGGTCCAGTCCCTCTCTCCAAGGCCTGGGTCCCCTCTAGGGCTCGCACCCCCAAGGCCATAGTCCTGAGAAGTGTCCTGGGACCAGTTGGACGAGCTAAAACTGCTGGACTGTGGGTCTGTTGCAATCCCAAATTCACTCTGCAGATCTTTCTGGGCCCAGCCAAGGAGTCCCTGGAAATTAGGAGAAGAAAGACAAAGAAACAATGCTTAAAGTCAATCAGGGTGGAAGTCAATGAAGAAGGAGAGTCAGCACTGCCTAGTGCCCGAGAGCCCCTCGCTGGCAACAGCAAGCCTAGGTTTGCATCCCAGCTGTGTGACCTTTGAGTAAATAAATCACTTAACCACTCTGGGCCTAAGGGTTCTCATCCTGAAACAGATAATTCTTACAGCATGGGTGGTTAAAGGGCATTAAGCCAAGTCCTCAGCATAGCACAGGGCACTCAATCGCTGACCCTCGGTCATGTTTACAGCCCTTGGGCAACATTTGGCTATCTGCCAGGAGGCAGGCTATCTGGGATGTGGGGTACACTTTTAATTAGGAGACAGCAAGACTCCGAGTCCCTCCACAATCTCCTTTCCACTGCCAGACGCCACCACCATAGCACTTCTAGCCTCCCATGGGTTCCCAACACCTCCCTCCCTAAGGAAAACACCCTCTGCCCAGCCCTCCCCAGGAAGACCACTCATCCATCCCTTGGGGGGGTCCCAGGTGGGTGGGGGAGACAAGAGGGACAGCCTCCAGCACCAGCAAAAGACTCAGCCAGGGCTCCCTACACCCCACAGCCCAGACTCCCTGACTCACTCTGGGCGGCCGAGCCCTGGCCTCAGGGCTGTGGAGCCTGCCGGCCTCATCGCGAAGCGCTGCATTGGCCAGCAGCCTCTCCAAGACAGACAAGCTGGGCTCCCGGTCCCCAAGCCGGGCCATGGCCCCTGCCCCCCCACACACCCGCCCCAGGCCGCTGGGTATGGCTGGGCGCCGGGACAGGGCTGGGCTGCTCCCCTCGCCCGGACCTGTCGGACGGCTCTGGCTGGGCTCGGGCTCACCCCGGCGGGCTCCCTCCAGAGCAGCTGCAGCTCTAGTGGCCCCGCCCAGAAGCCAGTTGAGTCACCCACATCCCGGGACAGACACACCTACTGCAGGAGCCAGCTCGGCCTTAACTCCTTCCTGCTCCTCCTCTTCCTCTCCCTCCACCCTGAGGCCCTCCGGCTCCGCCTCCCATCCAGCCCCGCCTCGACAGCCTCGGCTAGGCCCGAAAAATACATTCAAAAGCCACTTGGACCCCAGCCCTTCAACACAGAGGCAGCCTGGGAAGGGAAAGAAAGAGTGCTGGTCCCAGAGCAGACACCCTCGCGCCCAGCTGCCGACCTGCTGGGTAACCTTGCAGAGGGCTCCGCCTGGTCTGGGCCTTGGCTGCAGGTCTGTGAGGCAGGACTTGAGCTCAACAGTCATAACATTCATAAAAACCAACACTTTCTAAGCCCTCAAGATGAGCCAGGCGCTGTTCTCAGTACTTTACAGCTCTGTCGGGCTTCCCAATCACTCTTTTGGGGAGAGTGCCCTGTTGCTACCCCATTTTACAGATGCAGAAACTGAGGCACACGCAGAAAAGTAACTTGCTCCATTTGGGCAAAGGGCAGAGCCAGGCGCTGAACCCAGGCAGTCCAGGCCCAGGAGCCCCTCTAAATGGCTACGCTGTGCTGCCTTTCACACCACTGGCCCGACAGTTTGACTGGACACTCGCTCAGTACAGACCAAGTGACGAGTCTGTTCCACACTCATTTTACCGCAGAACAGCCCTAAGAGGCGAGTGCAATTATTATGAAAAGACCCAAGACCACTCAGCTAATGGGCGCTGGAGTCAGATACGGACTCACAATAGACCCCAAGCACCATCCCAGAGCCCCTGCTGTATCAGCTTTGCCAGGTGGCACAGCTCTGAGGGGCACGTCCACAGGGGTCCCACTCACAGCTGTATCCCAAGCTCGACACATAAAATCCGCACACACTGAAAGAACGAAGCCCACCGAAGCCATGGCCCCCACTCCCGCTGTGCCCCATCCTCACCTCAGAGCAGGCACTTAGGGTCTGCGTGTCGTTCAGCTCAGAGCCAGCACCCCGCCTTGCACTGCCAGCACTGGGTGGTGGAGAAGCCAGGAGCTCATCTAGCCAACGGGAGCTGCTGTCAGGGCCCACAGGCTCGGGGGACACCCTACAAGGGTCTTGAGCCTCCGTCATGGGTTGGGTGGTCTCAGCCCGGGCTAGGGTCACGGTCTCCTCTTCAGCAGGCAGTGCCTGCCCGGGGGGGTCAGGGGTGTCAGCAAAGAGGACACAGGGCTGGTCAGGGGGTGCGGGCTGCTGCTGCCCCAGGACTGGCTCCAGGATGGGCAGGGCAGCCTCCCTGCAGGCCCGAGGGAGTGGGGACTCCGGTCCAGCCAGGGGCTCCGGCTCCTCACACCTCTCCTCTGCCTGCAGCAAGGCGGGTTCAGGTGGGCCCCCTGTTGCTGGCGGGGGCTCAAGGGAAACAGCTGGGGATGGAGGCTGACTCTCCCCATCACCCTTTTGGGCTGGGGAGAGACCTGGATCATCGGCCAGCACCCAAGAACTAGGCCTCCCTGGCCCCTCTGGCCCTGTCTGGCCCCCACGGCCCTGCTGGGACACTCCCTCCCTGCTGGGTGCAGCCCAGTCCCCAGCTTCCGCAGCCTCGGCCTCCGCGGCCTCAGTGGCCTCCGTGATAGGGGAGGGGGGCGGGGAGTCCAGCCGCCACACCCCTAGACCAGGGCGAGTGGGGAAGGTCCATTCAAAGGACTGTGACAAGCTCCAGTTGGACTCTGTGCCACCCCCAATAGGGCGATCCAGGGCCGACTGGCTGCCCTGGGTTTGGGGCAGGTCAGCCAGCGAGCCGCCCAGCTTCTCCTGGTCTTGGCTGGGCGGCTGCAGCACACCTTCAGAAAATCGGCGTTGAGCCAGGCCGACGGGGCGCAGATCTGCGTCACCCTTGGCCACCTCCTCGTCAGATGGAAACGTCCGTTCAAGATCTAGCAACTCACCCCTGTCCATCAGGGGCAGGGGTGAGGTGGCTGGAGGCGGCACTGGGCTGTGGTGCCCCGAGACCTTCTCCACAGGAGGGCTGCCAGGTCTGGGGGCCTCTGGGGCTCCCATATGGGGGAGCACTAGGCTAGCGGCATGGCAGGAGCCCTCATCAGGCAGGGCCACAGCTGGGGGTGCTGGAGTCTCCGGGCGGCAGGGACAGGGCCCAGAAGCTGCAGGACTCAGGGCTTCCGGAAGGTGAAAGTGGCGAGGAGTGATCTCATCGGGCGAGTGAACTTGGGGAGACCCAGGGATTGGGCCTGAGGCTTCAGCAGGAAGGCCTGGGCTGGTGGAGCCTCCTTTCTCTGAGGTGGGGCCTGGACTTGAGGAGACCCAGGGCTTGGAAACCTGCAAGAGAAAGATCAACAGCCATCACTCGCCTCTTGGGTGGGTGGAGGAAGGCCCCTGCCAACCCCAAATGGACGGCAAGTCAGCTTATTCCACAGACAGGAGGAGGAAACTGGGGGGCCTCTTGGGACTGCTGGGGAAGGCCCCCAAGATGACTTAGGGCTTCTTAAGCTTCTCGGGGTTCTCAGACCCCTCCTTTAGGCCGTCTCCCCGGAAAACGCACAGAGGCTTATTCGTAGTATCACCCACACCATTTCATGTGGTTCAAGTCCTCCCTTCCACCCACCCCAAAATTCATCAAGCGTGTCCTAAGAGTCCGTGGTTCATGGGTCGAGGACACTGGCTTTATAAAGGGAAAAGGAAATCTGGGGAACTGACCCTCCGGGCATGTGGGGGTCCAAGCCCAGCTCCCAGGAGCAGCTCAGGGTGGGTGTGGGGCTGCCCACCCCGCTGTGTGTACCCACAGGGCCCAGCACTGTCCGAGGAAGCAGACAGGCCGAGGGCTTCAGGCAAAGGCGCTGGGGAACGGGGGTTCTCCTGGCATGGAGTCACCTGGCACCGCCTCTCCTAAGCTGTAGGCCCTCCCGTAGGGCGGTCACTGGGTGCGTCTGAGCCTCAGCCTCCCTTTCTGTCCATTGGGGCTGGAACAACATCCACCTCACACAGGTGACGAGTAAATAAGATTTGTGCACATGGCCTCTAGGGACAGAACTTACAAGGAATGGATGCTGTGGCCAATGGGGGACAGAGGAGCCCTTCACCACTCCCCTCGGCCTGGCCCCACACGATGAAGTGAGGCTGGCTCCCTCTGACCTTTGGTCACACCTCCCATGGGGCTCTTTCTCCCACATTGTCACCTGGGCAGAGGAAGGCGTCCTGCTTGCTTCTCAAGGCCCCTTCCATTCCCTCCATCCCTTCTCTCTACAATTTCTAGTTTCAAAGCTCCTGCCCTTAAACTATACCCTCCACAGCCCCTCCCGGGGCAGCCCCTAGAGACCCCTCACTCCCTGAAAAGCACAGCCCCGCGATCACCGCAACCCCCCACATTATAACACTGCCGTACTCCGCAGTGATTCCAAGGGCCACAGCCGACCTCCCAGCATCCTGGCTCTGTTCCTTGACCTCCTCTTCCCTGATGCCTTTGTGACACGCCTCTCCCAGGACTTTGTCCTCATCCATAACTGGAGCCCACCACAGACTCCACTTCAAGTGTCCCCCTCCCCCTGCCCCGCCTCCTATCCATCCAGGTCCTTCTGCCACCCCCCTGCCTCTCTCAACCCTTCAACCCCCCTGGGAAACACTCACTAACCCGCCTTCCTTCTCGCTGCCCCCAGTCCCTTCCGGCCCTCGCTTCTCTCTGCACCACCACCGAAGTGACTTTCTTACACAACCCTAGTGACTTTCTTACACAACCCTCAGCTCCCTCCTTCATCCTACTGTTTAGCCTGTTTACATACAGCTCCCCAACCTCGGCTCCCAGGCAGGCCCTTCTCATCTTGTCCCCACAGACCTCGGACACCTCCTCCCATGCTCTCAGCTGCGGGCCTGGCATCCCCCGATCCCCTGAGGACACGGAGGCCATGGCAGAACCCACACCCCCCACCTGCCTGTCAGCCCAAGCACTCTGCTCCCCGCTCCGATGGTGAGCTGCCCTCGCTCCCCTACATCATTGATTTTTCCTCCTCTCCTGGATCATTTCCATCAGCGCACAAACTGCTCTCACTGCTTGTCTTTAAAACGGAAAATCACTCTGGCCCCCACCTCTCTCTCTAGCTATCACCCATTCTCCAACATGCTGTCTGCATTCACTGTCTATCCTATAGTTGATCCCATGCTCTCCTGATCTCATTCCAAACAGGCTTCTTCCTTCGCCTTGCCACCTAACTGCTCTTGTCAAGGTCATGGTGTCCCCTGCAGCTCAATCCCATTCTCAGAGCTCACCTTCCCTGACCCGGGAGCAGCTCCTGAGGGCTGATGGCATACTCACCCTCCTCCAGTCCTGGAAGCTGGCGTCCTTTGGCCTCCAGGACTCCACCCTGCGGGCTTTCCTCCCATCTCACCTCCATCCTCTTCCCTCCTGAGACTGGTGAGTCTCAGCCAGTCTTAACTAACGTCTGTGCACTGACACTAACACATCCCTGCAACGCCACTCAAAGAGCCAACTGCCCACTCAAGGTTTCCACGTGAATGTCTGAAAGGCATGTCAAACTCAACTCATCCCGAAGCGGACTCCTCACATCTCCTTGCTACGCCCTGAGGAGTCCCCGTCGCACTAAATGGTAACCTCATCCTTCCGGCTGCTCAGGCCAAAAGCCCTGGCGTCATCCTTGATCCTGCACTCTGTCTCTGATATCAATCTACCTGCAACTCCTGTCCTTTTCACCTTCAAATTCCATCCAGAGGGACCGCTTCTCATCATCTCACCCCCGGCTACCTCCAGGGCCCAAGCTGCCACCCCTTCACCCCTATATTCTTCAACAGCCCCCTGCTGGTCCCTGCTGCCACTCTTAGCTCCCTGAAACCAAGAGGGCAGGGTGACTCTTTACAACTAACCCAGAGCATGTCCCTCCTCTCCTCCAAGCCCTCCACGACTTCTGCCCCTCGCTCTGGCCAAGGCCCTTGAGAGGCCTGTGGAGCTCAATGCCATCGATCATGACCTCGGAGTCCTCACTGCTACCAAGCCCTCCGGTCACTGCTTCTTGTGCTTGGGGGTCCCGTCTGCCAAGAACGCTGTTCCCCAAACATCCACAGCTCATTCCACTTTCTTCACATGAGGCCTTCCCCAGCTACCTTCAGCCCAGATCTCTCCACCTTCACGGGTCCCCCCAGCACTTGTCGGACTACATATCTGCTGCTTCGCAAGAAAAGAACGCTTCCTCTGACCCCTGGGAAGGCAACCCAGCCAGGAAAGCACCAGTCAGACATCACCGCTTCTGTCTCAGCCCTCAGCCTCTGGGTAGGTGCCTTAGCCTCACCCTGGAACCCTCACCTCTCACGTGGGATGAGAGGGCCTACGAGCTAGTAGTGATGACAAGGATTAAGTTACCAGCATTCCTGGAACATGCCCAGCACACAGTAGGCACTTGGATCAATGGCAGTTGTTATGGATAATTACTCTGCATAACGCGCAGCCTCATGGCCCAAACCACACTTGATCGAAAGCACTGCCCTGAGAGTTAAGAAATCTGAGTCCTGGGGCCAGCCCCTGGGCAATTCACCCTTCCACAGGCCTCAGGGTTCACATCTGAACTTTCTACAGGAGGTAGGGGAGAGAATCTCAGATGACCCTTCCAGCTCTGAAATACTATGATTCTGTTACGTTTCATAATAGGAGGGTAACTCACGTCGGCAGGCGGCTCAGAGCCGGCTGGCGGAGCCACATCCCCGTTGAAGGCCCGGTCCGAAGTGGGGCTCCTAAGAGGGAGAAAGACAGGAAATGGTGGCACAGAGTGGAGAAGCCTGTCACAGATGAATAAGGGGCAGAGCTGTCTGATGAGTCTGCCTAAGTGATTTGAACAGCACCCAAAGTTACCCCTCAACCCCCAGCATTTTCTCCTGAGCCCTGCCTAGAGACACCGAGGACAGAGAAGCCAAGCAGTTTTCATAGAGAAAGTGCCCCGGGAGACTAAGGGTTAAACTCCCCCAGCCCCTTTAGGAAAAGCAGCCTGCATGCCCAAACCCCTCATGGTCCACTCCTTCCCGATGGCCCTGAGGGGTTAACGTTCTCCTCTAGCCAGGGAGAGCACAGCTGGTCTGGCTCTCCTGCCAAGCCTCCTTGAAGGATCACAGGGGGAGGAGTGATTTTCCAAGGTTGAAGCTGTGCCTCCGAAGCTCTGCCTGGAGCCTGGGATGGGGAGAGGATAGAGGGCTGAACCCAGCCTGGGACCCCAGCCTTCCAAGCACTTTCAGGTGAAACAAGGCCAGGGCTGGAGGGCAGAGTAGGGCAGGGGCCTTCAGCTTTGGGTTCAGCTCTGCCCTTCATAATGGCAGGAGGGAGAGGGTAGCCTCTGAGCCCAGCAGAGCCACCAAGGGCCCAGAGGGCCAACTGTGCCTCAAGCTGCTCTTTCTGCCCTGAAGACGGCCTCCGTGTAGCTGATGGCACCTGTAATCCCTCAGCCTCTTCCTCCAATGCCCTGTGCCCACCCCCTCCAAGGGGCGCCTCCTTGCCAGCCTTCCTATATACACTGGCACCAACTCTGGAGAAGTGTTTTACATGCAACAGTCTCCAACCTGGCCGTGATCTCTGTGCAGTGACGCTAGCTGGCCTGGCATCAAGGTGTGTTCACATCTTATCGCTCCCATCAGACACCTCACGGGCAGACTGTGTCCTTTTCATCCACAGCACGCGAGCGCGCGCGCGCGCACACACACACACACACACACACAGAGCACCAGCACCTGGCACACCGCTCCACCCACAATAGAAGCTAGCAGTTAAGAATACACGCTTTGGAATCAAACAGGCCTGAATTCAAACCCCGGCTGTCTCTTACTTGATGAGGAACCAGGGGAAGTCACTTGAGCCTCAGCTTCCTCATCTCTAAAATGGGTTTAATATTCCCTTCACTAAACAGCCTGGCTGTGGATCAAACGAGGCAAAGTTCAGCTCTCAGTATAAAAAACTAAAGATAAACTTCTGAATTGTATATTTGAACTGTGCCATAGCACACATCAACTCTGTAAACAGAATGACCATTGTAAAGAGGACGCAGTAATAACACCGTCTGCTGGCAGGATGCTTTGTGCCTTAGACCAGGGACTGCCTGCACTCCCAGCACAACTGACCTATAAGTGAAGGTCACAGTTCCAAATGAGGCCACCCGCTTCGTCCTCACCTCTCCTTGGGGGTCTGGCTGTGCTCTTCCAGGCACTCAGCAGGGGATTTTGCTGGCCCCTCCTGGGACCATCCCCTGCAGGGTGTCCCACCATCCTCATCCCTCGGACCTGCAGCCCCGCCATAAGTCCTGGGGCCGTATCTTGAGCTGCCATCATGGTTAAAGGTGAGGCGAGAGCCCCAGAGGCGGTCAGGACTGGCAGGGATCCCCTTCCGTGGCTGCTCCATCTTGGCTAGGATCTCTTCCACTGTGGTGGCTGCAAAGCGCTCTGAGGATGGACGGAAGGGGGCAGGGGCCTTCCGCACCCCCCCTGGGGCAGCACATCGAGCCGGGGGTGTCAAGGGGGGCATCTCTTCTTTCCCAGCCTCTTCTTTCCCAGTCTCTCGGGTGGCTTCTTCTCCAGTAGAGGCCTCAGCTGTTGGTCTTGGTGCAAAGGGTAGAGAGCGCTTGCTGCCACCATAGGGCTGAGGTCCCGCCAGCATGTTCATCTTCCGGGCAGAAGGCAGCTCAGCCAAGGGACCCCGGGGAGGCCGAGGCCCGACAGGCACCAGCAGGGTGGGCTTGGCAGGCAGAGCTGGCTTGGTGGGCAGGGCCCGGGGCTTGGGCTTGACAGGGGGTTTGGCCGGAGGGTCACCTACCAAAAAGAAGGGGTTGGTTGACGGTGGGGGTTGTCAGAAGAACCAAGAAACAGAACTTCATCTCCCATCCCCTATAAACTCAAAACGTTCACATCCTTCTAAGCACAAGTCAAATGTCACCTCTTCCATGAAGTGTTCCTTGATTTTCCACACACATCACAGAAGCATCTTCCTCCTTCTCCAATCCCAAAATTTTTAGTCAATCCCCATTATAATGTAAAGCTATTTAAGGGTCCAGTTGGCACTTTATTTCTCCTTATACTCCACTTTGCACTACCACGGGTTCTTAGCAAACGAATGAATGAATGAATAAGCCAATAAACGAATGCCTACCTACCCATATCAAGCAATCGGCCCATCATCTCCCCAATCCAGCCCAGTCCTCTTACATGACACTTTACTCTCCTACCATCCATACTAAGCATTTTATCCTAGCTGAGGCTCCTCACTGTGCCTCCTAGCTGCCCCTCCCCCAGTGCACACCCAGGCCACCTCCCCACTGTCATCCGGTGTGTGATCAGGAATGCAAACTTACTATTGACCAAACCCACAGAGAAATAAATCTGCTACAGGGAAAAAAAAACAAGACCAGAAGCCTACCTCCTATATAAGGCATTCAAAGCCAAATAAAAGTCCTTAGAATTACTCAGGGCCACGGCCCTTCTAATAGAATCCTCTATCACCCACTCATTTGGCTGAGCCTAAGAAAGGAATCTAGACAGGACCCAGGAGGCCTGGGTTCAAGCAGCCACGTGCATGCCATTTCTCCTCTGGGTCCCCGTTTCCTCCTCTTAAAACAGGTGCCTTTATCCACATCATCTGGAAGGTTAGCCTGTTCCTACCGGTGAGACACCAATGACCTCAGTCCTGAAGGGTCTCACCAGGAACTGAGAACCTTTCCAACTCATTCTGCATGTCCTCAGCACTCCTCCCGCCCTCCCTCCCATCCCACCTCAACAGAATCATGCCTCGCCCACGCCCTCCAAGACAGAACGCGGGGTTCAGTCGCTGCCCCTCCCACCGTCCTCCCAGCCACCCCGCCCCACCCTGCACCCATAGGCACCTGGCTCCGAGCCAGCAGATACCAGCTCCTCCTCCATCTCCTGGGGTGCCAGGGAAGCCATGGCTGCACCTTCCCTGAGAGCAGACACTTTCATCACATACGGAAGAACCTGCATGAGAATTGGGAAGCAGAGGGGTGTGAGCTGGAGTGGCCTGAGACCCAGGAAGGGGGGGGGAGGGAAGGAGGGCGAGAAAGAGAGGGAGAGAGCGCTGGGCACTGGCAGTAAGCTTGGTGGAGGAAGTCTCCACTCCCAGCAGAGGCAGAGTGTGGGACAGGAAGAGGAAACTTCAGAGGGGATGAGGGAGGTCAAGAGAGGCCCCCAGCAGCCAATGGCATCCTCTGCTCTTCCCAGATTACTCTCCAGGTCTGGCCCCCTAACCCCAAAGGCCTGAACTTCCAGGTAGCCGCCCATTCTTCCCTCCTCTACTCTCTAAGATACCCCACTTACTGTCCACAGGGCACCCCTGGGGTCCAGCAGCTCCACTTGAGGTGTCTACTCAGGGGCAGAGCAAGAGGGCCCCAAAGTCTGAAGTCTTCCCGTGAATCACCTCATGGGAGACGGGAAAAACCCGCTCCTCCCCAACCTGGGGCTCCGCCCCACTGCCTGCCGCCCCCTTCCCGCTCACCCTCCCTCCCTCCCTCCCTCCCTCCCTCCCTCCCTCAGCTGGGAGTGGTTCTCTCTTTCCCTCTTCCCCCGCTTTCCCCCTCCTCCGTCCATATCCCTGCCCAACTCCCGCGTCCCTCAGAGCTGTCTCATCCAAACACGGAAAAATAAGGACTAAGAAGTAAACATCTGGAATACATTTTTTTCTTTAATTTCTCAATCGCTTTGGCTTCAGCTTGGAATTTGATGAGGTAAAGCCAGGGCCTAGTCCTGTTGCCATAGCAATGGCCTCCCACTGGATTTCCCGAGCAGAGCCAAGAGGAAGGAGGAGCCGGCCCAGGCCTGGGCTGGGAGAATGGGACAGGGCTTGAGAACATCCGGGGGGTGGGAAGGCTTGGCGGGGACAACTCCCTGGGGTTCCCCCTTCTAGAACAGTCAGGATGGGACAGCCACAGCCTATGGGCAGCCCTCACCAGCTTAGGTTGGGCCTGAGGTGTTTTGAGGGAGAAGAAATTTTAAACCAAGTGACACAGTCCGATGGTAGAAGCCGCATGGGTGTCTCTCCTCTAAGCCAGTACCAGGAAAGAGCTTCAGGGCCTGATATACCGGGATTCAATGCTAGGTAGGTCTACCGCTTTCTAGCCACGGGCCCTTAGGAGCAGTGCCTGCTTCTCCAAACCTCAGTTTCCCTATGCGATAAATGAAGTTACTGAGACTGTTGGGAGGTTTATGGGAGATGATGCATACAAACTGCTTAGCATAATGCCTGGCACGTAATAAGTGTCCAATAAATGTTGGCCATTATCAGTACAATTCCATTCAGTGTCACCAATGAGCTAACATCCTTGGTAACCACCTCCTCCTTTCCCCAGACCATTCCTTCACTCACACAGGCCCCAGTTATGTCACCTGTTCTTCAGGCACGCCACCACCTCCTCAGTTCTCATCCTGGCTGCCGGAGCACCATCCCACCCCCAGCACCTGGGGGACAGAGTACTATCCCTCTTGTTACAAAGGAAGGGATATATTTCCTATCACCTGGTATGCCCAGAGCCCATGAGGACAACCCAATGGGCACTGCCTTCCTCAAAGTCACCCCCTCCGGCTGGTTTGGGAAAACAGCACCAAATCCTAAGATGGGCCCTCTGATGCCGAACGGTTGCAAAACCCACCGACCCACCCCTCACCTCTGACACCGCCCCAAGTTGTTTCAAAGACGGGAGAGAGTATGAAGAGCTAAGGAGAAAGAAACCCAGAACTGTCAATTCCCTCGGTCAACCAACTTCCAGGGAGCACTGCTCACTGCTGGGGGGGGGGGGGTGAATAACTGTGCAGAGCCAGTCCAAGTGTGCATGGGAGAAGGGCACATGATGGAAAAAATAAAATTAAAACACCAGATTGTTTCCTTGTCCTTGAACATTATTACAAGGGACATGGTGTAGGTGGTTAGAAATGCGGACAAACTGGCCTAGAACTGAAAAACTCTTTCACCTGGGGGCCTGATGGGCACCTCTGCAGTATGAGGGGGTGCAGGAATGAAGTGGGGGCTCAGCTTCCCCAACAGAGGAGAGGCCACAGCAGCTCAGAGGGCCCCGGCCTGGAAACCCAGGTGACCAAGGCCATAGCCAAAAGCTGCAGAATCACAGTGTCTCTCAGCACTTCCCCCACCCCCCGCAGGAGTCAGGGGGAGACTAGCTGACCCCAGGAGCAAAGGCTGGGGAGGGGCCGGGCAGCTCCGACCCGGTATAGGGGCCCCCCCGAGAGGCATCCGCGCAGGCGGGTTCGCCCCTATGGTCCCTGGGATCTCCAGCCGGATCCCAGAGAGGTAGGCAGGGACAGCACATAAACTGCTGGAGGAGGGAGGGCCAGCGGGAAGACGGAACAGCCTGGGGCGAGGGGCCTTCTGGAGAGGCCCAGTGGGGAGCTCTGGACACAGAGGGGATGGCAGCAGCCGAAGAGGAGGAGGAGAGGGTGGGGGAGGAGGCGGAGGGGGTGGCAAAGCCGAGGAGGACCTGTACGCAGGATGTGAAGCAGCCGGCGAACAGACGAGGGATTGGGGACGCAGACTGAGTGGGGGCGGCCTGGGGCGTTGGGGGCGTGCCGGGGGAGGGGGCTGGCGCGGGCCCCGGGGAGGGGGGGAGGCAGGGGTCCCCGCAGCAGCTCCGCCCGCCCCAGGCCCCGCCTCAGGCCCTCGCCCCCTCCCCCCTTTCTTCTGGCTCGGCCAGCACGAGCTGCGGACCGTGCACCCTCCTCCCCCGCGCACACACGCCGGCTCCCGCGTGTCCGCAGCTTCCCCCACGCCCCTGGCCCCTGCAAACTTTCCTGGTCACCCCCACCCTCCACCTCCACCCGAGGCGCCGGCTGCAAAGCTCCCACTCCTTCCGTGCTTCTCCCCCGCCCCAACCCCGGACCCCGCCCCCTCCGTCGCCCTCCTGCCCGCCCCCGCGCACTCACGCGCTCCCCCGGGATCCGGCTCCGCTCTGCTCGGCACCCCGACGCCAGCCTCCGCCACCGCCGCCGCCGCCGCCGCCGTCACCGGGGACCGAGCCAGTGCGAGCCCCGGCGGGGCCCCGCCCTCGGGCCCGCCCCCAGCCCCGCCCCGGCCCACACCCCTAGAGCGCTTCATGAATATCCATGAGCCAGTGAAAACCCGGAGCGGGAAGCCCATGCAGAGCTCTCCCGATCGTATGCAAATTGGAGCAGCCCAGCTACTCAATTATTCATGAGTCTTGCAAATGACGGGCCCGCCCCAGGCTCAGACCGGAGTGAAACTGACGCAATTCGGCCGCTAAAAACGCTGGGGCAAAATGGCCACCGAGACGACTGCCTAGAGAGACTTAAGCCCGACAGCCCAATCCTCAGGCCCGGCGGCCTGCACAGATTGCAGGACCATAGTCGCGGCGAGAAGGAAGGTGACCCTTGGCCAACTGAAGGCGGCTTCCTGTGGCCAACACCTGAGAGCTTACCCAGCGTGGCCACCCCACGTGTACAAACTCAGGATTTAGAGCCACAGTGAGGAAGGCTGGGGGCGCTGTTTCCCTCACCAGTCCTCCTTATGTATCTCCTGTTATGCTCCCTTCCCAGGTATAAATCCTTCCTGACCTCAAAAATTTGATATACCCCTTTCCTCATATAAAAACAAAAGCTTCACCCATACGCCATACCCTTCCTGCACCCCCCACTCCCACAGCGCTCATCAGCTCAATTCCCCAGGATCAGGTTTCCATTCTCTTGGTTGCAGAGAGGCCAGTCAATCCTGATTCCATTATCTAAAGCTTTGGAAGACCCTTGACTCATAGGTGATTAAGGATGGAGCCAGTAGCTGCCTCTCCTTAGCTTGGCTAATGCAGTGGAACTGTGAGAGCGACTTCCTAATCAGATCAGCTCTCATTTCTAGACTCTCAGGTGGCCCATCCCTGCAGAAGAGGGTGAAAACCAATGCTTGTCCAGCCGGGAACAGGACAGGACGTACCTGGAGACTTGCTTCCCGGCTGGCCTGAAGGCCCTGCCCAGTCCTAGCCGTGTGGTAAACACCACCGAGAAAAGTGGGAGCAATACAACAGGGCTAGAGAGAAGGCACAAGGACGTAGTTTCCAAAGTCAGTTCCCTTTTATTAAATGATTTTCACAGAACCAGAAATACAAAATTAAAGTAGAAATTGGCCCCCGTTAGGAGCTACAGGCCTGATCTCACACGACCCCAGCTGCGGCAACTTGAACAGGACAAGCAGCAGCTGTATCCCTAAGGTCGGGAAAGAAGGGCGAGGATTTGGATCCTGCACTGCCCTGCCTCCCATCCATCTCCCCAAATTATAGAGGCATCGTCCTGAAGCCTCCCCTGCTGTTCCAACCAAGTGCACACCACCGGAGGAGCTTGTTCAGATGGCACAGAATCCAAAGACTACATTTCGTATGAGAAACTGGTACCAAAACATGAGTGGGGAAATGGGGCGTGACAGGGAAAGCCCAAGGAGAGAGCGTTTTCCTCCTCTCTACTCATCAGATCCTGACGCTGAGTCTTCTGAGCTGGGGGGAGTACTGGCTAGTTCCTCTTCCTCAGAGTCCTGAAAACCAAAGGTCTCTTTAGGAGAAAGGCAGCGAGTCCTGGTTGCCCTCCCAGCCACTTGTCAGTGGTGAAGTTCCCCCAATTCCCTAACCCTCCCTAAACCCCCAACACTAGCCTTTCAGAACCCCAGAATTCCACCTATGCGTTCCATCCCATTACTCCTCTGGACCAACCCCAACCCCTGGCCCAGAAACATCTGCTGCCACCCCCCATACCGCCGCAGATGCCCCTCACCCTTCCAGGCCCCACAGCCCGACTCCTGCCACACCTCACTCTGCCTTCTCTTCTTTTTGCTCTTGTTCTCTCCTGAAGAGCTCTCGTCGCTGGACACAAACTCTTTGCTTTTGAAGCTCTCACTTAGCTGCCTTGATGATGACTTGGATGATGAGCCCCTAGAGGGCGTTGACTTCTTTTCCATCTTTGCCTTTACTTTCTTCTTTTTCTTTGACTTGTCCCTACATCAGCAAGAGGGAAAAAGTTTCCCCATCATCAAGGTCAAACCTCCCCCAGCTTTAACAGGGCCTTTCCCAGTCCCAGCCACTCTGCCCATCTCACTATAAATGTCAACAGCCAGCCATGTCAGCCCAAATGCCCCAAGAGAGAGCACCATAAGTGAATAACGAGAAGAATCAGGGTTCATAGCCTGGTTATATGCAAAACTTACTCAACATCTCTTGCTTTATTGCTAAAAATTCTTATGAATTATGCACCATAACAACACATTTTTAGTTACCCCGTACCTTCAAATAAAATTGACCCTCTAGGAAAATGGGCCGTATTTATCCAGTGACTTCAGAAACTCCCTAGCACATTACCCATACTGGGGGCAACTGCCTAGTCAGAATTGAGAAGCACTGTCCTACTGAAGTCAGAAGCATCTGTTATCTTTAACACCCCAATGCTCAACTTGGACCTGCAAAAATATGTCAAAAAAGCAGTTACTGAGCCATTCTGTTCCCAATACTCACCTCTTAGAAGACTCACCCCGGCCCCCTTCATATTCTTTCATGGCTTTTTCATATTCCCTCCTGGCATCCTCAGCCTTGCGATCCCACTCCTGTCTCACACACACATACACACACACACACACACACACACACACACACACACACACACACACGGGGGGGGGGCGGGGGGAGAGGGAGAGAGAAATGAGATTCTTCCCTGACACAGGGCAAAACCTATAGAGAGGGTTCCACCAGGACTCCCCACCCCCTCTACCAGCGACAAGATTTATAACCCCTCGCCTCTGCTGGTCCTCACCTCCTTCTTCTCTTTGGACATCCCCTTCCAGATCTCGCCTGCCTTCTTGGAAAGATCCGTGATGCTGATGCCCGGATGGTCTGACTTGATCTTCTCTCTGCTGGCGTTGAGCCACAGCATGTAGGCAGACATGGGCCTCTTGGGGGCATTGGGGTCTTTGCCTTTCTTTACCTGCACAAGAACAAACCCAAATGCCTTCAGCCACTATAGCCCACATACTCCCTCGCGTTCTCCCCAAGAAATTACTTGGATCACTACCTGGAGACAAAATGGAGAAAGGACTGAACTGCGTCAAGCTTGAGCAGGAGCTCCCTAAGGGCAGGGACCATGTCTTCCTCCCCTCTGCATCCCAGTGCCTAGCTCATTAGGCGCCCCTTGCTTTTGGGCTCCTGGGACAAAAGAATCCTGCCTCCTAGGTCAGAGCCCCACAAGCTAATCATCTCAAGGACCAGAGGAAAACATTTCCAAGAAGATACTCCTTGAGGCCATAATCACTGGCTACAAAAAGCAGCTCCAGAAGGACCACCGACAGGCCCTACAGGCAGTGGACGGGAGAGCAGAGGGGGCTCCCCATCACCCTCCCGTTCAGGAGAGGCCGCACCTCCACAGGCTTCTTGCGGCTCTTGCGATCCTTGGCCATCTTGGCCTTTTTAAGCTGTTTCCGTTTCTTCTCATCCCGGTCACTGTCGCCCTCATTACTGGAGGAGCTGGCAGAGGCATTGCTGTCAAACCTGCCAAGGAAAGTGCGGCTTAGACTCACTCAGGGACAGGGGCGGCACCCCTTGGTCTCAGGAAGGGGAGCGGGAGGAGGACCAGAGGGCAGCCTCCACCACCATCCCCAACTCTTCCTTCTCTGCACTGAGGTGGTTTCCACCATGCCCTCTCCAGACTCAGCCACAGGAGTGGGCTGTTTGGGGCATCGAAGAAAAGCAAACGGGCTTCATTTGCTCCCCTTGGTCACGGCCTAACCCAAGTCCTCCTCCATCCCCATGCTCCTATCGGACACACAGAGAACTCCTCAGAAAACAGAACTGCCCAGACTGCATGGCGCTCAGCAGTTTTCGAGGCCCTTTCATAAACCTGTACTCACGGACTCTCTATGAATAAGCACGTGGCACGCAGAAGCAGTGGACCCCTTACATTGTCTTTTTTTTTTTCCCCTGCCCAACCATTCTGAATTCTTCTGGATTCAGAGTCCCGATTTTCTGGGAACCACGCCCCCATTCAGGAGGCACCAAATGCAGGCCGTGGCCTCTCAGAGCACATCCAAACTCAGACTTGGGGAGGGCCATGTACACTGCTTACTGCTGCTCTGAGCGCAGAGGCGCTCCTGGGTATTAAACGAGTAGGATTAAGCCTGCCCAGAGCTTCTGAGGGTCATTTGGCACCACCCAGGGCAAACCTACCTGAAAATATGGAAATCAGAAGAAACGGAACAATACCGCACAGCTGCTGAGCGCCTGACCCAGGTGCCTGAAGCCAATCATATCTCTGGCCTCCAGTTACATGAGCCTACAAAACCCCCTTTCATGCTACAGTCCGTTCGAGTCATATTTCTGACACGCAATCGAGTCTTGATCAACACAGCACGGGGCCACTGCTGTCATTTTACAGTTGAAAATGCTAAGGTCCAACAAGTGACCCAAGGACTCCAGCAGGTAAGTGGGGCAGTGGCTCTCACCCCGTCTCTCCCCACTAGATTTCTCTTCTCTGGCTTTGCAACGTGCCTTGCACTTACAAAGCCCCTGACGATTTGATTTTCAAAGATTTCCATCTATCACCTCCCTGGAGATCACTTTTCCACCCTGTGTCAGTAGTAATGCTGGGACACCAGGAATGTCCAGAAATCTCTGGTCCTCTTAGCTCAGAGGCCACCACCTCACCCCATGAGGTGGACCTAAAACTCACTCCTCTGCCAAGTCTTCCTCCTCTTCACCTGGGTTGAATGACTCATCTGAAAAAGAATATAGGAGGCATCAGCTCTGCGCCATGGAAACCCTGCCCCCTTACCCAGACACCCAGCTCTGGCCCCAAGGGAAGTCTGGCCACCCCCCTGCCCTGGCACTGCCACGGCTAGCCCACCGGTTTCTTCTCCTGAGTCATCACTGCTGTCGTTGGCATTTTCTTCCCGGATTTTGCCCTCCTCCTTCATCCGCTCCAAGTAGGCATCATGCTGATCTTCATCCGAGTCGGCATATTCATCGTAGCTTGGGTTCATGCCCTGGCAACCAGGGGAGAGAGGACAGTGAGGGCCAACCGGCCCTGGTACCAGAACCCCTGCACACTCGGAAGCACTGCCCCAAGCCTGTGAGTTAACATCAGAGCGCGGCTCCCAGCAGACCTGGGGCCGGATTGTCCACACACAGCCAACGTGCAGGGCCTTCGCCCGAGGACTTCCTGCCAACTGGGTTAGTCCAAGCCCCTCCCTCTCCCAGCCCCACTGGGGGCTACTCAGGGGCTGCAGCAACTGATCTAAGGTCATGCTGAGGAAACCTGCACAGGAGGGGGGAAGGGTCACACGCACCTCTTTTTTCTATAAGGATAAGAAGAGAAGAGAGAATGAAAAAGCTGGAAAAAATCCCTGCCCCTTTCCCCACTACAGAAGGAACGCGAGAAGCTCGTCCTGTCCACACAGAGGTACCTCTTTCAATCCCCGGTTTTTGATGTTGAGTTTTTTGGCGTTGACAAAATCGAACAGCTTCCCATACTCCTCCCTGTGGGGGGAGACACACCATGTTAGCAGACAGGCAGGGCCAACAAGACATCGTTCTGACACCCACAGGGCCTGGAGCTCCTGACCACAGTATCCAACCCACCGGCTCAGAGACCCTCGGAGAACAGCGGTAAAGAGTCGGACGCTAGTCTGAAAGAGGGGCCTGCATGGCTCTCACGAGTTCTGGGAAAGACTAGGTGGGGAGGGTCAGGCCCTAGTGACCACACGTGCACAGAGCAAGGGGAGGATGGCCGGGGAGGGGATTTCTCATCTTTCTACTGGTTTGTATTTCTTACTTCGCAAGATTATGAGGATTAAATGTGAATATGTTTGTAAAACGTTGAGCTCACAAGTGAGCACTCGATAAACATTAGCGGCTGTGTTCTCAGGCACCAAGCTCATTCCAGGAAGAGAGAGAGATAGCATTTCCATCATGGGCGCAGTGGAGGGGGAGAAGGGTTAGCACTGAACATACAGCTTTTGTAATACGGAAAACAGTTTTTTAAGTACAGAAAGCAAGCAATGGAGAGGTTTCCAAAGGCTGAGCACTCCAAGGAGAAGAACCATATCCGAGGGAAGTAAAAGAAAAATTCTGCTCAAATTCAAAGGCTTGAAGTCAGAGACGAGTCACAGGCCTGGAGAGGGCCCAAAACTGGGCCAGGCCTCCTGGCCAGAACCAGGATGCCCAGGAAGAGACCGGCAGAGGCTCTCAGCTCTCACCTCTCAATGCTGCTGAAGGTATACTGAGTGCCCTGCTTGGTCTCAATTTCAAAGTCAAAGGAACGTGTGGTGGTGGTGCCACGGGCGAAGTTGACGAAGGAGATCTCGTCGAAGCGGATGTGCACAGGTGGCTTATGGACATAGATGAAGCCCCGCTCCAGTGGGTACAGCAGTCCCGAGCTCGCCTTGTAGGAGCAGGTGATGCACTGGGCCCCGGAGTGCCTGGTGGAGGGCACAAGGGGCCCAGTCAGTGCCTACTGCAGCAGGTGGCACAGAGCCAAAGGGCACATCTCTCAGGAGCAGCACGCGTGTACTCAGGCCCACAAGTGGGGGGACCTCACCAAGCTACTCTAACGGAGGCAACTGACACCATGGAGACACGACCCAACCAGGCTTCTAAGGGGCTGTGCTCCCATCCAGGAGGTGCTTACCGGGGAGACTCGGCCAGAACCCCGAGCCTGCACACTCACCCTTGGAAGTTGCCTGGGACTGTGATCTTGCGGTTCACCAGCGCCTTCATGACCCGGCTGACCATCTCGTACAGCGATCCCGACATGTTCTTGGTGAGCCGCCCCTCAAAGCGCTTCTCCACCTCTTCCCTACAAACAGAGGAAGATGCAGTCACGAGCGCTGCTAGTGCACGCCTGTCTCCTGCCTGGACAGGGCAGGGTGAGTCCAGAGAGACACTCACTCATTCATGTTGAGGGTCAAGGAGATGTCCTCATCCTTGGAGAAGAGGAGGATCAGGAAGTGGTAACGGGTCTGGCCCTGCTTGATGGGTGGATCCAGGCTGATCTGGTAAGGAAGAGCCGACGAGGTTTGGCACCAGTTGATGCTCCAGAAGAACTTGCTGATTAACTGAACCCCAGTGAGATCTAGAAACCAGGACAATAAACCCCCAGTGGTCTCTGCTTACCACAAAGAACATCTGGCGCTGGTCCTTGTGGGGCAGCAAAAAGAGACGCAGCACCGTGGTGTAGGGTATCTTGTAGTCAAAGGTCTTGCCATGCAGGTGCAGAAACGTGGGGTAGATCCGAATGTCATATCGGCCCCGGGGAGTCAGACACTGCAGCTCCCGGAAGATACAAATGGCGTCTCCAGTGGCCTGGATCACATCCGCCTTAGACAGCACGTTCTGGGCAAAGGCCTGCAAAAGCACACACTGGTCATCCATGGGCCAGCTAGGGCCCGCTCAACACCATCTGCTCCCAAGGTGACCAGGGGACACCTCACCTCAACGGGGTCCACGCCATCCTCCTGGGTGGGAGGCACGTAGAAGCGCACCTCCATGAGAGAGACCTCTGCGTCATCGTTCTGGTGGAACTCCAGTGTCACCTCATTTTTGCCTGTGGTGCACTGGGACACATTGCTGAGGGGTATCTCAAAGACGGGCTGGTCGCCAATGTCAAAGGAAAGCAGCTGCCCTGTAGGGAAAGGGCTATCAGCCACTAGCTCCTCCCCTCAAGTCTGCAGAAGCCACATTCCCACCAGAGCACAGGGCACTGGGGCTGCTTTGCTCCAACTGTCCCCCCAAGACCAGGCACAGTGCCTGAAACACTGCTAGTCCTCAATAAATACATGATGAACTACAGATTGACAGGAAATCAGAGACAGAAAGACAGCAAAAACAAGTTAAAGGCTGAAACCCTTCATCCTATCTTGTCCCCAATCCTCCATCCTTGCCCAGGACTCACCACCAAACTTCACCGTTCCCCAGTTCCAGCCCTTCACACATAGGTCCTTCTCCATTAGCTCAAGGCGATAGTGAGTTTTGAAGAAATCAGAGAGTTTCTCAAACTCCTGCAGGTGGAGTGAAGAGAGCAGTCCCAGTAAATCCCAGTGGTTTCAACACAAACTGGAGCATTCGGGATTATCTGTGTCTGGCAAAACTCCCCTGATATACCCTGTATCAGAAATCCTCGTTGCCTTAGAAGCTGAGCTATAAAATTGTTTAAAAGGATGTTGTTTCTGGGGACTGGATCTCAGGCTGGGGGGACAGTGAAATAAGGAACTGGCAATTCATCACAATGCTTTCTGACTTTGTATAGGTATTGCTTTAATAAATGGAAATTAAAATGAAGTCTTTAACTCAAGCAGTTCAAAATGGAAAAACAAAACCCAATTTAAAGCATCAAGCTAAGACGCTGAACCTGGATAAAGGCGACAAGCAGAAACCACAAAAAAATCAAAATGGTAGCAAATCTTCTGGAGTCAAGGCACCAAGACACCCCCAAGACTCTGACACCCAAAACTGGACACTGACTGCTTAATGGCCTCAATTAAAGCCCAAACTAGCAATTACATAGTTATGAGAGGAAGAAGCCCCACCTCTCTCTGGATTAAAATTAAACATGACGACGCCATAAAAGGGGTATGTATGGTAACAGGGCATCTCACCGATTCTCGGAAGCCATCGTACTTGTAGACATGGCCGTTCTTTGTAAGCAGTTTAAGTCCATGGCCCAGAGCCACACGGCGCCAGATGCCTTCAGTCAACTCGCCCGCCTGGATGTTGTCCACTTTGCCTGTCTTACTGTTCTTGAAGATGATGCCCTGACGGCTCAACCTCAGCCGGCCATCATTCTGTTGGAAAAATTGGCCCAAATGCACAGCGATGGTACACAATGCATGCCGGGTACGGTCCCACCCAGCACCCATTCTAGGCTGGCTAGCTAGTCGTGCAGGAACAACAGCTGAAGTAGTGGGGGCCAGTAAGAAGGGGCCGGTAGCCAGAAAGTCTGGATTCTAATCCTGGCTCTGGCATCCAGAACCCTTGCAGGCCCTCAGGCTGGGGATGTGGGACAGAGCAGTCGGCACGGTCCCTTCAAACTCTGAAGTTCTGTAACTCTTGTACTCTCTCACTACGGCCTTTTATTAGGGAAATGCTAGGTGTGCGTTAAACTCTGACTCCTTCAAAGTAGCAACATCAGCCAAGCAAACTTCTTGTTGACTTACAAAGAGTCTCCTCCCTTCCCTTCTCCACGGGTGTTACAAGCCCAAGCCCTTCTTACCATGGAGCCTTTCACCTCCTGATAGATATCATTGAACTCCAGTGTTTCTGCCATGCTGACGTGCCCCTTTCGGCCTCCGCTGGGAGCTAGGCCCCAACTTCTGGCTGGCTGTGCAGATCCTCAGGCAGGTTGGGACTCTGAATGCAAGAGGGAAACAGATGAGCATGAAAGGCAACACTTCACTCTGCCCACAGATGCGGCCAGGGAGCAAGCGTGGCTGTGCCTGGCGATATCTCAGGACCTCCTCTGCCTGGGAGACCACAGGCGGGCTCCGCAGAGGGGCTAGGCCCAGCCCCAGCTCGACAACCGAGCCTGGAGCAGTGCTCACATCCCAACCAGGCACAGCTTCTGGGCGCTACCCCCGGCGCCATGGCAACGGGCAGCGGTATCCCGGGGCCTGCCCGAAGCCTGCACCTCACCCGTGCTGCAAAACCAGCTCAGAGGGCAGCGTTTCCCTCCCAGAGCTCCCACCGCGCCGCAGCCCCAGGCCCACGGCTCCTCCTCCCCCCGAAAAATGGATTCGCCCGCTACCCGCCGATTCGAACGCGGAACGGTCCATCTCGAGCGTCCCGCGGGGAAGCGAGACCCGCGCCCTCCTAGGGCACGGGGACGATGAGCACCCACCTCTCCAACAGCAGCCTTGCGACGGCCCGAGTGCGGGCGGTGGGCGCGCTGGGGGGGGTGCGGGGGAGGGGGGAGGGGCACAGGGGATAGGGGGACACTGGGGAAGCTTTTCCCGCGTGCGCGGCCCCGCGTCCCGCCACCGGAAGCTGTCCGCGGATCATAGAGAGGAGGAGGCGGCTAGAGAGGCGCACGTTCGGCCCACCTGCGAGGCGGGCTCTCCTAGAGCGGCCGCGGCCCTGGAGGACCCGGGGGCAGCCTGGGGAGGAAGGCCCCCGGTCTGGACTCGGATGAGAAGATGGGTGCGCCGTAGGGCTCTGCAAACATTACAGACGCGTCTTCAGCGGAGGACTAGGTTCTCAAGAGACATTGTGTAGTTTTCTTTTAGCAGACGGTGGATGGAAAAGGGGGCCATGGATTAACCTAACAAGCTGGAGACTGGAAATAACCACATAAAATGGAGTGAGCATAAAAAAAAAAAAATTTCATCACGAAGTGGGCCGTGGGGGGAAATCACATCTTGATCTTCCTCCATAAAGTTAGTCTGCACCTTTCAGGGCGCCTGTCTGTTGTCTTTTTGCACCTAAGATACCATCTTTGGAATGTCAGTCCAGAGCTGGAAGCTGCCCTCCTTATTATGCTTGTCCCCTGATTACCATCTCTCTGTGCTGTAAAAAGCGAACTGTTATCTACTCTGCACCCATCTATGTAAAAGAAGTACCTGTCTCTCCAATTTATCCAATCCCAGAGATTTCCCCACTTTGCTTTCTCCCGCCCCCTTAATCTACCACCAGTGGATTTCATGTAACCCTCCTCCTTTGATTCTAATGTATAAAATAAGCTGCAAACTGCCATTTCGCAGAACATTTTCTCAACCCGTTGAGACGTTTGCTTCCTGGCAATGTTAGTTTGGCTCAAATAAACTCATAAGGTTTCTCTTAGGCTGGATGTGTTTCATTGACAAGACTTCCCACAGAGGCGTGTGTATGTGTGTTGGATCCACGTGGGTCCCTCTTTTCTGTACAATAGTGGTTTCTGTGGACTAGGAGTTCATGAGACAAGAAGAAAAATATATGTTCAAAGAGCTGAGAGAAATGAACCTGCCCACTGGACGCAAAAAGGATGCTTGTATTGGTGTCGTTGTGACTGCCCGGCGCTCCCCGGTCAGTCACATAGAATAGGGTCCTTTTGGAAATAGAGTTCACTGTAGGCACCCGAAAAGAGTCACATCTTTAACTGAAATGTATGCGTCTCCTGGAAGAAGCTGGTAAATGGCGGTATCAAGTTCAAGTGCTGGTGTCAAAACCAGAACTGATTTGAAACTACATCAGCCTGGGATTGCCGAAGCCATGCCCACCTATCATGCATCTTGCAAAGTCAAAGGAGGCCAGACCTGGGAGACATGTTTGGGGTTTGTCTACTCCAACCTCCTTTTGCAGGTCCAAAGAGGAGTTGACCAGGGCCTCATGAGTTGGCAACAAAAGCTGGAGATGAGAACCCAAATCTCCTTGCCCCGTCTAGCTCTCTTCTATCATAATCACAGCAACTCTACATTCAGAACAATTGGTAATATGTATCCTGCATGAAAACATTAGGACAGAAAGCTTAAACTCAAGCTCTGAAATCTCTGAAAATCTGACTTAAACCAGTTACAACAGCTGGCTAACTGAATCCTGGTAGAAGAGACAGCTGGAATGTGCCAGTCCTCCCTGAACTCATGGCTTTAACCTCTGGGTAATGGCTATCACAGCACTATCTCTAGCAACATAAATTCAACTGGATTCAAAAAATATGTATTGAGCGCCAACAGAGTTCTAGGATTTGAGGAAACTAGTGAACAAGACGGAAACAGCACCAGCCTTCCAGGAGCATATAATCTAACAAATGATTCAGATAGGTAAGCTGACAGTAAAACAAAAACACAACAAAAATAAATGAATAAATAGATACCTCCAATGTGATAATGTTAAAGATAGAGCTTCAGCCACTGTCAATTTGAGTTAGAAATATGAATTGTGACTCTTTTACTCACCCCCTCCCAAGAGACCAAGAGAAGTGTTTGAGACCACCTCCCCTGCCCCATGCTGTTGCAGGCAACTTGGGAAGGGAGGGGTTGGCTGTAGACTTGAGTTGCTTTAGGAAGGCAGGAATGAGAGGGGTACTCAGATCAGGCAGGCTATTAGGTGGCTGGGGGATGGGGCATTGTGAGGGGCTTTAAGGAGAGCACAAAGCAGCTGGTGAGCTGGGATGAAGATGCAGCATAAGAGAACGGAACAGAAACGATAGACAGAGTGCAGATAAAACATGAGTCCCAGAGGGCCCTAGCCAGCTGGATCCCAGGCAATCAGGAGCCTGGGATTGGAGACCCCACCCCTACCATGACATCACAGGGGAGTAGGGTGGAGACGAACAAAAAGGGGTCCCCCGCCCTGGTCTTGGACTCTTAGCAGCTCAGAGTGTCAAGAGCAGAGAGAGCCTGGGCACTGGGCTAGGGT
This sequence comes from Aselliscus stoliczkanus, assembly GCA_033961575.1. Classification (NCBI taxonomy): domain Eukaryota; kingdom Metazoa; phylum Chordata; class Mammalia; order Chiroptera; family Hipposideridae; genus Aselliscus; species Aselliscus stoliczkanus. The sequence goes on from CM066736.1 coordinate 125,518,926, forward strand.
TGCCTAACTTAAAGGAACAGGCTCCCCATTCCTCAAGTCCCTCTAAGCCGCCCCCTCCAGGTGTGGATCCCTGACTCCCTGTCTGAGGACCTCTCCCTCCTGAGGCTGCCACTGGGTCCCTTTTGAGTGGCCCCCGAACACTCTTTCAACATGAACTGCATGTCAGATTTCTTTACCTACGAGACCACCAAGTCGGTGGTTGTGAAGAGCTGGACCATTGGGATCATCAACCGAGCAGTTCAGCTTCTGATCATCTCCTATTTTGTAGGGTGAGTCTGTGGCCCTTCAGGTCTCAGGAGGGGAGGGCTGCCTGGTGTCCTGGCCCCTCTCCCCTCTGTGTTACTGTCCAGATTCCTAAGCTTCTCCTCCCTCCCAGGAAAGTCTCTTTTGTAGAGCTATGTCCCTAGGACTGGCCTCTTTGGGTCCTGAGGTGAGTTCTTTTTCCCAGTAAATCCTCTGGAGTTGGAGGGTGGTCTCTAGCTAGGGGAGTCTTGCCTAGCTCCTCACCACCCTCCACCAGGAGAGGTCCCAGGTGACTGTCTCCCCTCTCCCTTTTCTCATCTCTCTCCCTGCAACCAGAGAACACACAGATCTCCAAACACACACCTTCCCAATCACTTCAGTCAATTATTTGGGGTCTCAAGAAGATAAGGGATTCCAGGAGTGGGGACACTGAAATGAGGGAGCCATGACAGGTTGATTGCGGGGTGTAAGGAGGGCAAGCTGGAGGAGGGAAAGAGAACTGGATCCACTTTAGGATGAGGGTTGGCCTCCTGGCATGGAGAGATGGGGAGGGAACGTGGAAAGGGGAGAAGCTGGCTCTGGAGGGTAGGACAAAGCAGGAAGACCTCCCCTTGGGAGGGAGGGAGAAACACAGGCACCAATAACACTCAAAGGGAGAACTGTTGAAGAGAAAATTGGCTTTTCTGAATATGGTGTAGGGTCCTTCTCCAAGAAGCCGGAAACACTCCCCTTTGTCAGAAAGCGTAAATTCCATACTTCTACCCGACTTTGTACCATATAACCAGCTGGGAGATGTCCAAGAGTCAACGAGGTCTGAACACCCCTGGTGGCTCCCACCCCGTGAAGGCACCCCCTCCCCCCACTCACACCCATGCACAAAGGGCCATGGGACACACGATGGCGGGGAGAAACACACAGGTTCTGTCCTTCCTCTGGTCCTTTGCACACACTGGTGGGCACCAGGCACTACAGGCCCAAACCTCAAGGGTTTTCTTTCCTGGTGTGCAGGTGTCCGGTCTCATGCCGTTCCTTGAGACAATGGGTCCGTGTGTGAGAGACAGCAAGCCACTGATGGCTGTCATGAGTTAATTCAAGCAAGTCGAAGGAGACATCCTGTGTGCGGGCAGGTGGGAGCTGCATATCAGGGGGCCTCCTTGCCTAAAGGTCACAGTAGTATTTCAGTGAAGGTGTGCATGGAAATGTGGAGAGACATGAATTAAGGAATTTTTGCTCCGTGGGCTTGGTGAGAGCCAGTAAGCTTCGGTTATGCATGTGTTATAGACAAGCTTGTGTTGTAGACAAGGCTGTATATCTTGTGCTCCCTGTGGGGATATTACAGAAGGGACTCAGGCTTTGGGGTAGGATTCAATGGCCTTGAAGTTCTCTTCCAAGTTTGAGGTTTTGTGAAATATGATGTTTGCAAATGTTTCCTGTCCGCACCTCCAGAGCCTGGCTCAGAGTTGGTTCTTAAAGGTACCATGTTCACAGGCATGTCTGATGCTGATTGTTTATATGTAGCCACAAGATGGTATGTTGGCCCAGGTGAGTGCAAATGCTGCCTCAGCACATTCCCAGCCTGGCCCGACTCCATTGGGTCCAGACAGGAGACTGATGGAGCGTGGATGGAGACAGCAGGCTCCGGACCAGCCTGCTCAGCACCCCCACTGTATCAGGATCCAGCCTGATGCTCTGCTCCTCGGTGCTGGAGCCTGGCCTGCTGGAGGAAGCACCAGAGGCTCTTTGGCATCTTGATATCAACCCCATCCATCTCGCAGCCTGACAGCTCCCCACGGAGCAGTTCCTGCCAGTTACATCAGTGCACTCTGCGGCACAGCCCCCTGGTGGGAGCCCCATCTCCATACACATGAGCCCATACACCATTAGGACTTCCTGAACCCATTGTCATTAATTTAGCAAAAATGTATTGAGTGTCTCTTCATGCCAGACATTGTGCCCTGAGGATAGAACAGTGGGCAAAAGCAGACAGGGTCCTCACCCTCATGGAGCTTACAATGCAAGAGATGGACATTGATCAAATCCTTTCTGCAAACAAATGTAAAATTTCAACTGTGGCTGAGGGTTCGAAGCAGAGGCACACTGTGCTAGGAGATCTGCTAGTATGGAGGTGTTTGGCCTGGCCGGGGAACTGAGGGAAGGTTTTCTGCAGGTGTGGCATTTAAGCCAGAATCTGAAGGACAAGTAGGAGCAACCCAGGTGAAAAAAAGGGTAGAAAGAGCAGAGCAACGCAGCTCTGCCAAGGGCAAGGGCCTAGCTAATGGGGAGAAGAAAAGAAGCTCTTTATGGCTGGAGCAGATGGAGCAAAGGAGACGGTGGTGTAAGACGGGGGCAGGATCCCAGACGGAGGCCAGACCTCAGACACCTCAGATCTTTCCTTTTTACAGAAGAGGAATGGATGGGAAGCTACTGAAGGGTTTTATTTTATTTTTTTTAAAGCATTTCAGGAGCTTTTATTTTATTTTATTTTTTTTGAGGGCAGTGTCACTGACCCTCATATGTGGGACCCGAACCGGGGCCACTGATGTCTCAAGCCAGTTCTTAACCACTGCGCCACTCGGCCGGCCCTACTGAAAGGTTTTAGAGTGTGTGTGTGTGTGTGTGTGTGTGTGTGTGTGTGTGTGTGATTGAGAGAGCAATAGAGAGAGAGAAGAATCGGTTGAGAGAGACAGGCAGACAGATATTACTGAGAGAAACAGACATGATGAGATCTGAGTTGGGAAGATCACTCTGGCTGGTACACCAAGGGATTGGAATAGGTAGGGGTGGATGCAGCAAAATGTGTTATAAGATGGTGCAATCAGATGCGGAAAGATGACTGTGGTTTGGACTCAATAGAATGTGAAAGGATTTTCAATGCTGTGACATTAATGCTAACTAATACTTGAATCTCTTCCATAGTGTGCCTGTTGGGTAGACCAGATACACAATCCTACCTAGGCCATGTGTAACATGGGCCAACCGTTTCTCTTTTGTACTCACAGCAATATGGCACCGAACTGTCTCCACACACGCTCTCACTGTCTCCACACACGCTCTCACTGCCACCTCTAGCCTCAGCTGCTTGTCTCAGGTTGATACCACCTCCTCACTGGTTTCCTTTACCCACCCCAGGTGCACAGAGAGGCCGTTTCTCATATGGCTGTTCCTGAGCCCAGGTGGTAATCCAGCCTTCTCTATCAGGTGTGACTTCCTAAGAGCCGATCTCTTTTCTAGATCCTGTGGGGACCTGAGGAGGAAGTAGAAGGAGATCCCTGGGGCCTGAGTCGCTGGAAGCACTGGTCAGGGCTGGTTTCCAGTGCCTTCCTGGAGAAGCCACCTCCCTGCACGGTAGCAGAAAGGGCATTCCCAACCCTTTGATGCTCCATCCATCGGGAGGACCTGTGGCAGTTGATGGTGCCTCTGACCCCATCACAGACCTGCCCCCCATCCTGTTTCACCCACTGCGAGACCCTATCCACAAATTCACCATTTGCACAGCCAACCCCTTTGATTCATAATATTCAGCCTCACTTCAAATTTTAAGTAGAGGCATGATACATGAATCAGTTAAAAGGGGGAGCTGCTCTAGTTTAAAGAGAAGGACCTGGAATTACCTTCATGGAGCCCCTCCCATCCCATCCTCTCAACCCTCAAGGTGGGAAGCACCTTGAGGCACCTTGTCAGCACACTAGGTGACAGATATGGTGGGGACACCTGTTGGAACCCTATCTTACAGGTTAGAGAGATGAGTGGCTTTCATTTTTGCCTCCCTTCTCCCCGCACCAGAGCCCCATCTATGGTCAGGAGACCATGGGGAGGCACCTGGTTAGAAGCCTCGCTCTGACATCACCTAAGAATGGGGCTTAGATGGGTCACTTTACGTCTCTAAATCCCAGTCGCCGTGTTGGGAAAATGATTTTAGGAATGCCCCTCCCAGGGAGTTATGGAGGGGAGGGGGTGCAGGGTAACAAGTCAGTGCCTTGCCTGAGTTGGGTGACTCAGTAAGAGATGGAAACTATTATTATTTCATAGACTTCCCAGCACACCTCCCCCTTTCCCTCTGCTCAGTTCACAGCTTCCTAAGAGACCCCTCTCCCTGCGGGCGCACACAACACACACTCCTCACACCCACTGCCTGGCCTCCTCCCTGACTCCTGGGGGTGGGCAGGAGGGGGCTGGGACGCCGCTCTGGCCTCCTTCCTGCACATCCCACCAGCCGAGGAGCTGCCACCCGCCTTCCGCTCTATAAATAATAAACCAGGAACATGAGAAAAAAGTAAGTCAGAGCAGCAGAGTAAATGCCAAGAACTGAAGGCTTAGGCCTGCCCCCTGGCCTCAGCCCTGGCCTCTAGAGACAGATTCAGCCCCTACGTTCTGGAAATGAAGCATCCCCTTATTTCAAGCTGCCCTGGTGACGTCCTCGGGCCCCGCGGGGCCACTGAAATTCTTCTACTTGTTATTTAACTCAGAGAGAGAATTATGATGTGGCCTCTCCTTCCCACTGGGCACAAGAAGGAGCCTTGAAGAAAGAAAGAGGACGAGGAACGAGATTGGTTAATTGTTCCTCCGATTCCTCATCCCTTCTTGCTGAGATTTCCCTAAGCTAGGAGACGCTCTCCCTGGTGATGGGCAGGAACCAGCAGGACAAGGACCAGGAACCAGGTCCAGGTGCCAGCTGTGGCCTGGCCCTGAGCTAGGATACAGATGAAGAGCCTGTAGTGAAGGATCTGGCTTGGAACCCACATACTAGCCTGGCAAATCAGCACACCACTCTGTGCCTTAGTTTCTTTATTTCTCATTGGGTTGTGGTAAGGATTCAATGAATCCTTAACACGTACCGCACTTGGCATGCTGTGTTGATTATATGATCATAATAACCTGAACTCCGCTTCTCATCTGCCGATGTTCCTGGAATTTAAAGATTGGAGGCGAGGGGGGTGGGGTTCTCCGGAAACCATTTCATTAGACCAACACTCAGAGATGCATCCATTCTGTGGCCAGGCACACTGAGGTTCCAGAGGGCGTGTGTGGCTGTGCCTTCCACCTGGGTGAGTGGAAGCAGCAGTGACAACAGCACTCTCAGCTGGGAGCAGAGAGCCTAGGCCTCCGACCTCCCTCCCTTACTCTGCAGGGCCCCAGGCCATGAGCTGTCAATGCTCCATTGAACAATTCCTGTAACCAGGATGCTCCCTTCTCTTCTGCCAGCACCTAAGATGGCAGATGAGATTTCTGTGTGGGCCAGGCTTCCATGCGATAACTTGATGACACCCCTCCCCTTCCAAAAAAGAAAGAAAGGAAAGGAGAGAAGTGCTGAGGAAGTGAGGCACGGGGCTCCTTGGACTTCCACAGAGGCGTGGTGTGTGGTGTTCGTAAAAGCATTTTACAAGCACTCATAGAGCTCTTAATGGGGCATTACTCAGGATGTGGCCTGCTCTAAGGCAGCAGCAATAAAACAGGTGGCAGGTTAGGAGCCATCTGTCAGGCTGGCTGTGACGCCACCTTTTCTTCCCCCACTCAAGACAGCATGCAGAATTCAAGCACATGAGGGAGGCCCCAGTTATGGGGATGACGCTGAACCCTCTCACTGAAAACTGAACAAGTCGCCGCTTGCAGATGTCAGCCTGTGTCCCCATAAACATGATGGGGAGGTATCCATCCCTCAAGTGACTGTGACCCCCAGAATGACCCAGGAGCTGATGCCCTCTGCATTTTTCAACTTTGGGGACCCCAGAGGTCATCCAGTCCAACCTCCTCCCCCCACCCACCCCAGGATAGAGGCGCCTTCCTAGCTGTGAGGTGGGTCTCAGCTTTCTCCCTGAGACTCCCCAGGCCTGTGGTACTTACCCCCTCCCAGAGCAGACTGCTATGGACCACTCTCTAGGGTCCTGGGCTTCAAGTAATCCTTACAAGGCCCTCAGGTTAGCCCGCGTGATGCCCTCAGCAGCTGCCCAACCTGGGAAGCGCCACCCCCCACCCCCGCCCTCACCAGCTTTGTCTTCTTTGTCCTACACCATCTCCAGCTCCTTCCACTAATCTTTATCGGATGCCGTTCTCCAACTTTAACCACTCAGAAAATGCAGAAAATGACCCTAACCCAGCATTTCCGAAGGACTGCTCTTAGATTCCACAAGACAACATCAGCCTTTCGCCAGGACTGATAATAATCTTTGATGAGGCTTTCTCATCTGTATAATGGGGACCGGAACAGCATCTGCCTCCCAGTGCGCTGTCAGGGACAAATACTGCGCCTCTGGCTAGAGGCGTGGCATTGAGGCTGTAGAGTGCTTTGAGCCTTGAGGGGTGTAATGGGAGATTTCAAACGGAAAGGCAGGCGCCTCTCAGAAATGCAGTAGGAGGAGTTATCTGTAGGCCCTTCATGCTGCTGAGGAAGGCTGCAAGAGTCTGGGAAAGAGAGGTGGGGATGGAAGAAGGGAAGGGTCCCTCCCTGAACCACGCGGTCCGGTAATAGCTGGAAGCAGCCAGTACAGGTAAATGGCCACTAGGTGGCAGCACAACCCAAGGAATAAGACTAGAGGCCCCGCCTCCCTCCCAGCCAACTCCACCTACCTGCCAGGTAAAGGCTCAGCTTCTGCCCCTCCCTTCTTCCGCCATCCTGGTGCTTCCGTCGACTTCTTTATCGAGCACCTCCTATGTGCTTGCACTTGGGATAAACAGAGTCTGGGATGCCCAGGGCCAGACGCCTAGGTCCTCTGCTCCTTCTCTCGCCGATGCCTGCCGGAGGTGACCTCCAGCATCAGCAGGAATGATGCTGTGTTCCCGGCAAGGTGATACCCTTCGCAAGGTGGTGAAAATTGGTTCCTGAGGAATACCACGTATCTCATTCTTTTTGCGTGTAAAGCACAAATATACAGACAGTGCATAAACTGGTATCTATACTATTACAATTTCATGGAGGGGGTACAGTTAGGGGAAATAAATGTCTAAAAGTGCTCCTGAAGCAGGAAGTGCGGGCAAAGATGGAGACACTACTCCAAGCCAAGCCTGTTCACTCTCAAGTCCTACACCTCCAGCACCAGCCTCCCCCTGCAAGGTCCCCCGACAGTCCAGTGTTGACAAGAAGGAGCCCCCTCCAGGCTCCCTGAGGGGCCTCTATCCTTCTCTCTTGCTCTGCACCCCTGTTCTCCTACCCAGGTGGGTTTTCTTGCACGAGAAGGCATACCAGGTGCGGGACACAGCCATTGAGTCCTCCGTGGTAACCAAGGTGAAGGGCTTCGGACGCTATGCCAACAGAGTCATGGACGTGTCTGATTATGTGACCCCACCCCAGGTATGATTCCCCCTACCCCAGAAGGATGTGTTGATGCCCAGACACTGGACAGGTTGGAGGGGAGGGGACAAGGCAAGGAGAGTGCCACTGGTGTTCCCAAGCCAGAATCTGTGGCATCAGTGATCCCGAGTACCCCTTCCCCTCAGCGGTGGGGAGGTGTGGGGTGGCTTGGGCCTACCTTCCTGGGCTCAGCACTAATCATCCTCTCTGGCCCTGCCACAACTTGTCCTGTGATCAGGGGTGACTCACAGAGGCAGCGGGGCAGGAGGGGCCTAGGTGGGTGGTTGGAAGAGCCTGGTTTGGACCCCACCTATGCCCTTTCTTAGCCACGTGACTTGACCAAATCTTTTAACTTGAGCCTCGGTTTCCTTATTTGTAGAGTGGGAATAGCAACAGCCCCGCCTCGAGGGGCACTGTTGCATTTTTCTCTCTCCATTCTTCTTCCCCGAAGGGCACCTCTGTCTTTGTCATCATCACCAAGATGATTGTTACTGAAAACCAGATGCAAGGATTCTGCCCAGAGGTGAGGAGAGAAAGGGAGGTTGAATGAAGCAGGTCAAGGAAGAAACCACTGGAGGTGGGAGGAGGGGTGATGTAAGCAGAGGTCCACGGTCCAGCCTTGGGGCTGGGTCCCGGACCTCCACCCTCCAGAGGCCACGGGCTGTGGGAAGCAGTGGGAGCCAAGGGGGCTCACCCAGGGCCAACACAGGGTCCCTCACCACCTATGCAACTGTCTTCCAGAGCGAGGAGAAGTACCGCTGTGTGGCAGACAGCCAGTGCGGGCCCGAGCGCTTCCCAGGCGGGGGTGAGTGCAGCCCCTTCCCCACCTCTTCACAACATCCAAAATAGCAGTGGAGCCTGGGAGGGCAACACAGCCCCCATGGCAGAGAGCCCGCCCTAGGAACGAATTACAGAATTCCATGCAATTCTGCTGGCATTTATAGATGCCTACTGTGTGCCAGACCCAGCAGGGGCCACCCCCAGAGGAGTTCCCAGGCCAGGGATGCGGGTGACAAACAGGCGTGCATGAGGTGGCAAGTGCTACAAGGAGCTGCTGTGGGAGCCAGGGGAGGGAGAGCGATTGTCCCAAATGACTTCCTAGAGCTGGTGACATTTGAGATGGGCCTGACGGATGAGTAGGAGCTGGCAGGGTAGAGGGGCTTCAAAGGGGACATTCTAGGCAGAAGCAGCAGCACCAGCAGCAGAGGCTCAGGTAAGGACGAGCATGCTGCGATTGGGGGACAAGGAGAACAGGTGTCCTCAGGTGGCCGGGGTTTGGGCCATGTGAGGGGAGGGCTGTCACCTGGCTTTGGCTTGGCCTCGAGCTGGGCAGGAGAGGAGAGGTCCGCAGGGCTAATGCCACCCATGGACCTCCCTTGGCCTGCTTGTCCTTTCCCTCCATCGGCAGAGTCTCTGTGTGTGGTCGAGGGGCCGCTCTCTGATGAGGACGAGTGAGGTGGGGGAAGAGAGTGGCAAAGGGCCAGCTGAGCCCCCAGCACTGCATCCTCATCCTCACAGGGCTCCTCACCGGCCGCTGTGTGAATTACAGCTCTGCGCTCCGGGCCTGTGAGATCCAGGGCTGGTGCCCCACCGAGGTAGACACAGTGGAAATGTGAGGACCTGAACCGGACGGGAAGAGAGACCCTAGCCCAGCTCTCCTTTGCCACTGTGGGGAGAGCTCTGCACCCCCTGAGCTCGCAGGGGGTCTTGTCCATCTGGGGTGGGGAAGTGCCTCAGGATAGCATGTTCCCCAGCTCATCTCACCGGCCACCCTCCTCTCCCTCTGACCCTCAGACCCAAGGTGAGAGGTCATGGCCACATGCCCGTCAGGAGACGTCCACCAGGATGGGTCATCCCTGGGATGAAACCACCCCTTGTTTCCCCTTCCTCTTCCTCCTGTTCTCGCCCACAGGCCTGTCATGATGGAAGCGGAGAACTTCACTATTTTCATCAAGAACAGCATCCGTTTCCCCCTCTTCAACTTTGAGAAGTGAGTCCTGGCTCCTTCCCGAAGGCCAAGAGGCAGTGCACCCACCCCGCCCAGCCACCGCGATTTCCGCATGGAGATGCCCGGTCACCCCATGTCCTCCCCCCCTTTTCTTCCATCTCCTTGGGGCTCCTATTCCCAATCTCCCAGCCGGCCCTGACCACTGAGTATTAGGTGGACTCCACTCCCCGCTCCACACTCAGGAGCCCCAGCTTGGGGCCTGGGGGACAAGACAAGAACACCCTGGTGACCCTGAGACAGGGTGAGGGGGACAGGAGCTACCAGAAAGAAAGATGCAGGGACAGAGGTGAGGGAGGGGGCGGGTGTCCAAAGGATCAGGTGTGGGACCCCCTGCCTGGGCGCGGAGGGGCCCTGAGACTCCAGAAGCCTAGAGAAAAACTTGTGCGCGACGGTCTTCATGTTAACCGGGGGCCTCGCCTCTCCTCTCCTCCTCCCCAGGGGAAACCTCCTTCCCAATCTGACCGCTGCTGACATGAAGACCTGCCGCTTCCATCCTGACAAGGCTCCCTTCTGCCCCATCTTGCGGGTGGGGGATGTGGTCAAGTTTGCGGGGCAGGATTTTGCCAAGCTGGCCAGGACGGTGAGGACCCAGCCACTCTTCCACCACCCGAGGAGCCGGGGAACCCAGCCCTTCCCTGCACTTGGGGCCCTTTGGCAAGCAGTGGGGATGCGAGGGCCCGGGAGTGGCGATGAGGCAGCGCCACCTGGTGGGAGCATCCCGGGCCTGCCGCTCGCTTTGTGCCTGAACCCTTTCTACCGACCCCTGTTCTGAGCGGTCTTGCTCCCTCCCCGCTCCCCCAAAGCCCAGTTTCCCATTCGGGTCTTCACACTTCACCTGCAGATACAGAGATCTTAGAGCTCTGAAAAGGCCCACACAAGGGGAAAGTGGACCTGTGGCCACTTTCTCTCTCCCGTGTTGTAGGTAAGGGACTGAAGATACCAAAAGCGGGATATAGAGGCTCTAGGGCTCTCACCCTGAGCTACTGTGCTTCTTTACTAAGCATCATGCAATGAGAAATCACTTTTCTTTCTCCCTACCTTTGTCCTCCTCCTGGAGAATGCAAAGAAATCACGTGTCTATTTGTCACACCCCCCGCCCCAACCCTGGCCAAGGACAGGGCCTGGGAGCTCTGTGGGAGACCTCATATCTGCCCCCTTTCTCCAGGGCGGAGTTCTGGGCATTAAGATCGGCTGGGTGTGCGACCTGGACAAGGCCTGGGAGCAGTGCATCCCCAAATATTCCTTCACCAGACTCGACAGCGTTTCTGAGAAGAGTAGCGTCTCCCCAGGCTACAACTTCAGGTAATCCCCCAGTCTCATGGCACATCGGGGAAGGCGGCAAAGGCTGTTCTAAAGAACTATACCTCAAGCAACAATGCATATGGTAAGAAAAAGTCCCATGTCCCCACATCAGGTTTCTGCTCAAAATTAGGAAGGACTTTCCAACAGCCAGCCAGCCTCCCGGGGACCATAGGCCAGCCTGCGAGGTCATGGCCCGCATCCCTGGGAGGGAGCATACCAAGGATTCATGGTCAGCAGTTAGGCTGATGGCCGAGATCTCCTGAAATGCTGGGTTCTGTGACTCCGAGCCGATTCTTCGCTCTGGCTCTGAGCCTGTAACATGCCTAAGTCACACCCAGGTAGCCCCACTCCTTCCCCTGGGCCCGAATTTTCTAAGGTTCCTCTCTCCGCAAAGCAAGGGCAATAGCTAGTATCATCTTACAAGATGGAAATTTTGTATTTCTATCCGCAACCAAAAATTTCATCCGAGTCAAAATAACAATTACAATAGTCGTTAGTTCTTCAATGCCTTTCCAAACAAGAACGCAAAGCAGTCTTGACTGCCATTCAGTTGATATTCCCAATGGTCTTGAGATACAAGAGACCCCCCCACTCTCTCCCCGCACCATCTCTACTTTGAAGAAAGGGAAAGAACCTGGGATAAGCTCTTTGGAACCAGCTGAAAGCCCTTAAACAAGCCCTTGACCTTCTCCTCTCCTAATTTCCCCATCCATAAAGTGGCAAGAGTATCATTATTATCTTGAGGATCCTATCAGCCAAGGTCTGAAAAGTTTTAGCTCTCTGTTCTGTTTTTCCCTTAATTTTTGAAGATCCTGACATTTTGGCAAGGCCCTAGGTACACAGTGTTATATACTAGAGAAGCTAAATTGGCTACACAGGCAGTGATCAGGAAAAAAAAATATGTGTAAGAATATATTTCAGTTATATGTTCAAGGAATTGTTACTCAGATTTTCTTTGTTGTAGTGCTATTATCCAACATAATGACATACATAAGCAAAACAAAACTATTTCACCTTTTTAAACCTTTATTTGTAGTTTTAAAAGGTCATCATCCTCCCCATTAAGCTTTATATTTAATAGTATAAAATATACATGTATATTCTCTGGAAAGAATTTTTTTTTTAAATTGAAAGTGCTTTCGTAATCAACTCCAAACTTTAAAAAATCATAGGAAACAACACATATTTTAAAGTAGGTTAAAAATACTGTTTGGCTCCCTGGCAGAAATTGGCATATTTATTCAGTCGGGTACATCACACAGAAATCAATACAAAGGATTTTGTATGGTGGCTTAAAATAGTAACATATTAATAAAATTCTCATGATCTAAAATGCAAGTTTTCATCTTCAGAACTTCCCTGTGGCCACTGGGAATTCTTCAGTCCAAATAACTTACTTAGCAGGAAAGCTTAGGAAGAATAGAGCTGTTGGGAAGCCCCTTGCTAATGGTGTCGTTCGGTTTGGGAATGGCGTCTTTCATTTAAAGAACTGGTTTGTGGTTCTTTATCTCCAGTGTATCGCGCTAAGGTGCCCGTGTGCGCACGCGCACACACACACACACCTCACCTAGGCACAGCAGTACGTGAGATAGACCTGGTCCTAAGTAAGCTCATATTTAGGGGGACAGATCAGAAGATCCCTAAGGATCCTGCAAGCATGATTCCTGGGGAGCTGGGGAAACCATCTGAGAGGTGTAGGCCCTGGATAGCTGGCCCCTCACCAAAGAGCTCCAGGCCAGACAGAGTATGAGAGAACAAAGCTGCTCAATGCCATCCTGTGGTTTAAAAGAGATTCCAGAGGAATCACACGGGTGTGGGGGAATATCTGACAGTCATGGCAAGCAGAGGGCTCTGCCCAAGCTCCCTGAAATCCCTCCCTCGGGTGCCCAGCCCCCACCCCCTTCTTCACGTGGCTTTCAAGCCCCGGGCAAGACCAGGACACCCAGGGCTAAGCTAAGAGCGAGGGAGGTGCTACAATCTCCTTACTTCACAGGGGAGAACCAAGGCTTGCAGGCCTGATAACTTGCCCAAGGCCACAGAGACAATGAAGGTGGGAACCTGGGTGCCAACATATTTTCTTGGATGATCTCCACCCCAACCAGGAGGGCTAGGGCCATTGGCACTTATTAATTCTCAGGGGGAAAAAACACAAAGAAACATGGCTATGTAGGTAAAAACAGATCATCTGAGGTCCCGGGTGGCTAAAAGACGAGCAGCTGCCTGGCCTTTTGTCTCCCAAACAAATTCACTTGCCTCTCCCTCTCTAACACAGGCCTGGTTTTGTTCACTGTCCTACCGTTGCCTTTTGTTCTGGAGGGATTGGAATTATTCAGCCAAAATTCAGCCTTGTTTTAATATGCAAACTCAGATGTCCAGAGCTAGATAGAGACTCGCACTTCCATCACTAATTACCTCAGCAGCAACTTTCCAAAAGTCCACCCCCACTCCCGACACACACACACACACACTCTTTTTGAGGTTCTTTGCCTCCAGAATCAGAGATTTAGAGAATCTATAGTTGTTGAAGGCCCTTTGGAGACTCCTAAACTGCAGTGGTCATTCTACACATGAGGAAGTGGAAATTCCAAAGGGGGAGTGACGTGCCCAAGATCACGTTTGTATCTGAGAGTAGCCTTTGAGGTCATTTGCTCCCAACTCCTGCATCATGAGATGGCCTGTCCATCATCGGACGGCCTCCATTTATTGTAAAGGTGGCCTTGTATAGAGCCAAATGTGTTTCCCTTCAACCCCTGCCCTAAGTGCCTGCTGTTGTCCATGTAAATTAATCTTTGTGTGATCGCGAGGTTTCCATGAGTCCCAACCCAGAATTTGGTGGAGAGATCTTGATTTCTGAGTCTATTCTGCATGGCTAAAGACTTCAGCACCGCTTTAACTTGTTTTTAACTTGGTGTTTTTATGAAGCCTCTTTCCAAGTACCTTGAGAATGCACAGTTGATGCGTTTGTCCGGACTAGTAGTGGGCAAAGTGTAGCATTTCTAAAAATACGAACCAGAGTCACCAATTCAGTGGTGTGCAGGTGACAGGCACGCCAGCGGCAGGGCTCCCACATCACAGGGTGACCCCCTCAGTTCACCAGAGGAGGGTTTTAACCAGAGGCACTACTACACTCCTCAGCATGCTGGGAGCAGTCGCCACTGAGTGTGAGTGTGAGTGAGTGTGTAAGCGTGGGTGTGTCTGCGAGTGAACGTGTGCGTCAGTTCGTGAGCACGTGCGTGCGTGTGCATGAGTGTCAGTGAATAGATGTGGGCGTGTGTGTCATAGGCAGAGATGGTACGAAGACAAATTAAAAATACTGTATCAGTCAGGGTCCCAGCAGGAAACAGATGGAACATGCAAATTGGGTAATTCGAGGAGAGTTGAATAAAGGGACTGTTTCTGAAGTGTGGGCAGGGTACAGAGAAACCGCAAAGGATAGCTCAGTGCCTGGGGCCAGTTACAGGACACTGGTGGTGGCCCAGGTCTGAAGGGTCGAGGGCAGGAAGCAATTCCTGGAGCCCCAAGACAGAGAGAGGCAAAGGCCCTGTGAGAGGAGCCATGGTCCAGCTGAGCCCCACCAGAAGCCAGGGCGGGGTCAGGGAGGGAAGAGCGCTGATGCCCAGAACAAACCCTAACAACTTCCACTCACAAAATGCAAAATCACAGCCCTTCCCAACAGGTCTCTAACTCTGCTATGCCCCTGATGAAAACATGGACCACTGATTGCCCGAGAAAAAGGATTCATAAACACGAGCCATGTTGCAGACAATTTGTTTTTTTTTAAAGAATACTTTATTTTTACAAATAAGATATAAGTAATCCTCAGAGTAATAACTCCAATCAAAACGAATAGATACAGAGTAAAGACAGGGAAACACCCTTCACTCCTCCCTCCCGTCCTGCTCCCCTGCAGGAAGTTAACATGCCGAACAGTTTGGTCACTTTCCTCCCAGGCCTTTTCCTCTGCATGAACATGTATGTGGCACAACATTCTGGGACTCCAAAGATCTTGAAAAGCCTATCCCTGGACCTCAGATTCAGAGCCCCCAGAGTTAAGTGTGCAGAGCCCTCTCGCACCTATTTGTGACAGGATTCACAGCTCGCTGCCCACCCCCCCACTCCCCAGTAGGCTGAGAAAGATTTTGAGACTTGCCCAAGATTATACAGCCTAATTAAGATGTCCATCAGGACTCAAACCCTAGGACCTACCTGATCGATAGCCATTGCCTCTAGCAAACCTTCCATGATCACATGACTTGCAAAAAAAGAAAAAGAAAAGGAAGAGAGGCAGCTCAGCTCTAAGAGATAAAAACCCAGTAGTGATTGCTGGAATGGCAGGAGAGAAGCAACATGGTGCATTTAGCAGTGTCTGGTTCCTGTGTCTAAGACAGCTTTGCTACTAAAAGGCAACGCAGTTTTGGATTTCCTCTCTTGGTGTCTGGGATGGGAAACACTTGTTCAGCTGCTAGATGTTCCTTGTGCCGTAGGTGTTTCTGGTGATGGTTTGTGTGTGTGTTGGAAGCACACCCACAGCAGCTCTCGTGAAGCTCTGAAATTTGGCACCTGCTGTGTTTCTGCGCGGAAACGTGCAGATCAGCATGATCTTAGGCCAACTGACAGAGCCGGGATTGAAGCATGCCCTTGGCTTTGAGCACTCCTTCCACAATCTGGGTTCCTTTCCTTCCAAAAGCTATAGAATTACACGTTAAAAGCAGCCATTCCCATCATCATTTCCATAGAAACACTCGAAGGCCCTCTTTGATGGGGCACATTTGCTTGAATTCTCCCTGATCCGTTTTCCCCTTCACTCCCTTTGCAGTTACAAGTGGAGGTGAGGCAATTAGAGTGACCCTGAATTTATACAGCCCTTTATCATTTTCATGTCTATCGCATCCTCACAGCAACCTACATCACTGGCAGATGAGTGACTAACACTCATTGAGCACTTACCAACCAGCCAGGGACTTATCAACCGCTCTTTGTGGATGATCTCATTGACTCTGGACAGGGAGAATTTTACAGCTGGAAAGCTGAGGCTCAGAGACTTCATTTATGTGCCCAAGGCCACACAGCACATCATGCTGGAGCTGGAATCCAAACCCTGGCAGTCTGGTCCAGAGCCTGTGCTCACAACCCCAGATACCCTGGCAGGACCTATAGTATGCCCGCCACCCCCCCTTTTATATATGAGGAACCTGAGGCCAAAAAAATGACTCCCTGGAGCAGACAGCTAGTAACCTGGCTCTCAGGTACATCTTCTAGCTCTGCGTCCGTGGGTCTTTCGCTGCCTCTTGAAAGATAAATTAATAGGAATGCGTTTAAAAAAAAAACACAACCCAACAACAAACCATTTTTTAAATGTCTGCCTTTGAGGTTAATTAGGCTCCGAGGATGTGAGTAAGTAAATACAGCTTGGGGTCCTTCTCTAGTGGGAGGAGCCCCACTCCATGCATTGACTCTGCCAGGAGGTATTTCCCTGTCAGTATAGAGGCGGCTGTAAACGTGTATCTCAGCTGGCAAAATTACTCCCCAGCAGGCAACAGCTTTGCGGAGAACACCACCTCCTTCACGTAGAAACCCAAGTTTTCCCTCACAAGTCCAACCCGGATCTCAAAAGTATGTTGCTGTTTTTCCTGCTGCTGTAACAGTTACAGGTCCCTGCTTGAGGAAGGAATTTCCACCACTCTCTGGGATCGTTTCTAAACAGATGTCTGAGCGCTTCTAAGGGATTTGTACATCGTGATAAAAACCCTTCTCCATTCAGCAAACATTGACGACTGCCACCTGCTGCAAATGTCAGCTCAGTGTGGAGAAGCGCTTCTCGCGTTTGGAGCTGCCCGAAGCCGACACTAGGCCACTCCTACCTATAGGTAGTGAGTTCCCTCTCCCTGGGGGTAACCAGGCAGCGGCAGGAAAGCTCTCGTGGCCAAGGTGGGGAGGGCTTTGTAGGTCTCTACCAGCATCCAGGTTAATCATGTGCAGGCTCTGTGGCTGACACAGAGATGAATGAGACCAGTTCCTATTCCTATGATCAGGGAATGGTTAATCTAGCAGAAATGACAAACATGAACCCAGAGGACAAAAAAGTATATGTATGTGTATGTGTGTGTGTGTGTGTGTGTGTGTGTGTATATATATGTATATATGTGTGTGTGTGTATATATATATGTATATATGTGTGTGTGTGTATGTGTGTATATATATATATATATATATGTATATATATGGCGGGCAAGCCAAGAATAATTAAGCCAAAGCAGAGGGGAAGCAGAGAGGCCCCAGGCTGTGGGTCAGGCCTTGACACAAATGCGCAGGGTGATTTTGAGCAAGTCTCACCCCCTCCGTGGACCTCAGTCCCCCTCTGTAAAATGGGCTGGTTAAGGGTGATGATCACTAAGGCCCCTTCAGGCTCTCACAGCCTGAGCGCGGATGTCTGGGGAAGGGCTTTGGAAAAGCAGGCTGCTGAGGCAGGCGCTATTATTTATAGACCTTTCACACTGGCGTGTGGCACACCTGGCAAATGATTTATTATGCTAATTGATGTTTGTACTTGCTCCGTATCTCTTGCTGCTTGTGGCATGAGGGAACTGGTGCGCGCACACACTCCCCCCCACTCGAAAGTCTCTCATCACGGCCAGGCCTCAGGGTTATTCGATCCGGTCCCCTGTTGGGGGTGTCCTGTCTGATCACCGCACAGGTGTCTCAGTGAGGGTCCTGATGGGGAAGCACTCCTAACTGGGGTTTGTGAAGAACGTCACACACCAGGGGAGCTGAGGCACTCGGGGCCTAGCAAAGTAGGGTGTTCTGACCCCCCTCAACCCTGTACTATCCAGCAGGGAGCCTGGGTCCCCGGCCAGCTGCTCCCATTGACCAAAACCCCCAGAAGCCAGAGGGAAAGGAGGGGCAGGCGTGCTGCCAGCAGAGGTCGGCCTGCTGGGCGCCCAAGGCCAGAGACGGGGCACGGGGCAGTTGGGAGTCGTCAGCGCACCATAGTCACCCCCTTCTTCAAATACGGGGGCTCAGGTGGCCGTCCCAGCCCCAGCAGCGCCGCCCTGCCTGTGCCCCCACCCCCACCCCAGGTTTCCTCCCCTTCCGGCCCCACTCAGCTCAGGAGCTCTGTTCTCACCTCTGAGGCCGTGTTCCCTCCTGATAGTTGTGGCTCCATTTGCAGTCACAGTCATGCTGCATTTTCCTCAGCTGCTGAGGTGTTTCCACAGGCGCCCACCTAACAAGCCCCCAGCCTGCTGAGGCTGCAAAGAACTCTCCATTTTGGCTCCTCTGCAGAGAGGCAGCAGGGGCCGGGCAGGGGCTCTGGGTCCCAGTGGCCCCAGCTCAGATTCCAGCCGTGCCGGTGCTGGCACAATGGTCTGCTGTGCGTCTCTCCAGGCTGTCAAGTCGGACAGTGTTGCCTGATGATAATAGTAGATATAACAGTCGTTGAAAGCTTTGTGCCAGAGACTGTGTTTGGCCTTCACATCCCAGCCATAAACCGAATCTACTCAACAACCCTACAGCGAGTGCCATTATCTCTCAGGCACATCTGTGGAAACTGAGAGTCAGAGAGGTGAAGTAATTTGCCCCAGGTTACGTAAATGAATTCAAGTACCAACAGCAGGATTCAAACCCAGGGCTGTCTCATTTCAAAGCCCCTAAGCCACCAGGCACCCTAGTCGTGGAGCCTAGATGAAATCATGGACATAGAAGCCTCTAGCTTCATGCTTAGCATGAATAAGTGTCCCGGCTCTGTCGCCGTGCCCCCTCCACAGGGGCAGTTCCCGCCAGTAGCCCCACTTTCCCACCCAGCCAGCTGCCAGCAGGGTGTTCTGTTTGGCAGAGAATTGGCCTGTCATTACCATTATATACTAGCTCCACCTGAAGAACCGGGAGAATTTGGAGAAGGCAGAGTCAGTGGGAGGAAACCTGGAGTCAATCTGTGCAATGTCAGGAATCTCTGTAAACTCATTTGTTCCTCCAGCAAGCATTTGCTGCCCTGGGGCCCCTGGGCAAAGAGAGACAGTGAGAGCTGGCTTCTAGTCAAAAAGTCCCAATTATCAACTGCAGACAGGACAGGTAGCTTAGGGGGTTTCACAGCCCCAACTCTGCCCTGGGAACGGGCTCTCGGAGAAAAGGAAACCGGCATCCTGTAGTAGTGTTTGCCCACTTCTGTAGTGTAAATACTCCACCGAGGGCAATTTCAAGATGCAAGTGTGAAATCACCACACGTGGGGTGGGGAAGAGATACTGACACGTGGCTCTGCCAGCCAGGGCGAGGCAGACAAGACACTGCCACTTCCACGTGTCTCGGTCCTCCAGACAATCAGTGCTTTCAACTTTCTCAGAAACAACTATGTCCTTTCCTGCAACAGGGCTTATGGTCCCTCAGCCAGGAAAGCTGCCCCAACCCCTGGCTTTCTGACTTATAACTCTCCACCCTTACAAGCCTCAGCTTTAGTGTCACTTCACACGAAGGCTTCCTTGACCAGCCTCACTCCGTCAAATGTCTTCCCTGGCTGTATGTCTTCTTCCCAGCCCTTAAGTCCAATTTTAGCTGTGTATTGGACTGTGTGAGTACTATTGGGTTGTCGGAAAAGTCATGATGCATTTTTGCAACGAAAAACACGTCATGACTTTTCCAACAACCCAATATTTCCCTCCCTCTAGTGAGAGCAGAGCTTGCTGGTGTATCAGTGGTGCGTGGCATAGAGCAGGTGTGCTCTGTAGATCTGTTGAATGTTCAAAGAATGAGAGACCACTGAGCCAGGCCCTGTTGATGAATAGGAGTTTGCAAGGCGGAAGAGGGGCGGAGGGGAACATCATGGGCAAAGGAAGTGTGTGCAGGAGACACAAGGCAGGTGGTGTGGCTGGCACTTGAGGTGCATGGCAGTGAGGGGTTCTGCTGACAAGGCTAGGGGCGCGGACCAGGCTAGGGTGGGAGGGGCCTTGTATTCCAGGTCAAGGTGTGTGGAGTGGTGGTGTCATTCTCACCAAGCCCATTGCCCAGCTAGAGAGGTAGGAATTGGAAGATTTGGGAGAATTCAGAGTCAGGTTTGGTGTAGCTCAGGCCTTCTTCCCCTTTTCAGATGAGGGTGCTGGGATTCTGTGACACTTCATGGCTCTCCTACATTTCCTGTTCTACTACCGGCCAAAGACTCTCACAAATTCAAAAACCTTCACACACACACACACACACACACACACACACACACAACACATACACATACCCAAGCTAGAGAACTAAAAGAAAATAGCCAGGACCTGATAGGACTCAGGTAATAAAAAGAACAGTCTAGAATGCCAACTAAGAGTGTGAGCCCTAAAACTGGACCTCCTGAGTTTGAATCCCAGCTTCGCTCACTTAACTATTGGTTTTGTGACCTTGGACAAATTCCTTAACCTCTCTGATCCTGGTTCCTCCTCTGTAAAATGGGAATTGCAGCCTTACTGAGTTCCATGGGGTTGTTGTGCAAGGGAAGCACTTAGTACGCTGCCTAGCACATAGTAACAGCTACATCTGCATTGTCTGTTATTATTGCTGATAGTATTATCTCCAGGCCAGAGGTGTAACGGTTAAGGAAAATGAAGACATGATTATTTCACTTCATCTTGATCTTAGGAGAAGGAAGAAAAGGGAGGGGCACCTGGACACTACCTCATCTCTTCCTCCCCATCCTCACTTCTCAGTTGAGATAAACAGCTCAGAGAGGTTGAGTCACTTGCCTGGGGTCCAAAAGCCACACCCAGATCCAGGGCTGTCTTAGTGGATTTATTCCTAGGAATGTGTAGCACTGTTGGAACTTGCCCTCTCCCACTGTCTAATCTGGAATAACTTGCCAAATTTAACCCATGCTTTATCCTTTGGCAGATAACGTCTCCTTTCTGAGCCTCAGGCTTCCCAGCTATAAAATTACTCGAGTTTGTAACGGTAAATATTGCTAACTGCTGTAACAAACAACCCCTCATCTTGGTGGCTCAACACGAAGGTTTGTTTCTTGCTCCTGACACGGAGCACTGGGGGTCAATGGGGGTGGGGTGCTCCCCTCGGTCTTCAGGGAGCTGGTCTCCTGCCACTCAGCCTCCCCTAGGGCCTGAGTTGTCCCCTGGCTCTTGAGCAACTGGCCATGGGGAAGGGGGAGACGGAGAAGGTTCCCTGCTCTGACACACCTCAGCCCAGAGGGAACAGACCTCACTTGCATTCACATGCCACTGGCAAGAACTCAGCTAGGTGGATGCAGGCAGGCTGGGAAACGTGGTCCAGACATGTGCCAAGGGGAGGATAAACCCGACCCCAGGCACCACCGAGCCTGTCTCTGCCACAGGCTTGGGCCACATTCTGTGATCCCCACGGGCCACACTGGAGTGCAGAAGTCAGGATGCCTGGGTCCTCTGTCTGCAGCCTGGGCCCTTCCTCCCTGAGCGCTGTGCCTCCTCCCTCCCACCCAGGAAGAGAACCAGGCCCTGCCAAGCCTCCTCCGAGGGTGGGTGGTGGGTGAGATAATGATCTTATCATGCTTATTGCCTCTTGGAAGGCAGGCGCTGGAGAAAAACCAAGTCCGCTTTGGTTTTTCTCCCTGTTCCCTTCACATTCCTTCTCAAGATAAATTTAGCCAGCTTTCGCTTTGAACAGCAGTGCCCGGATGCTGACTTTTTGTTCTCCAAGTCAATGTCAGAGCATTTTTCATGGCTGCAGCGCAGGGCCAAGAATGTAGACCTCAGGACCGCAGTCCCAGCCTCTGCCCTGCCCCAAACATCTGTGACCCAACCTCCCACCCCTGCCCAGTCCCCATGGATTTTTTGTTGCCACGTCTCAGATCTCAGACAAGGGCCCTGAGTTCTCCAGTGATGGAAGACAGTGCACAAGACACAGACGGCCTTTGAGATCTGGCACCGGGATTGTCCGTGTCCTTAGTGACCACTAAGAGCACAGAGGCAGGAGGGTTCAGAGCTAAGAGCAGGACTGTGGAGCCGTAGGTGTGGATCGGAATCCCGGCTCAGGCCAATTACCTCTCATCCAAATCCTCATCTATAAAATCAGTCACTGGTGCCTTCTTCCTGCAATTCACTAAGATACTTATATTAAGAGGTTTGCATATTTTTTTGGTGCTCTGTACATGGTGGGTATGGAGATGATGATGGTCCATACTTAGCGTCAGGCCAACCTGAAAGCCACAGTAAGGACTTCCTGGAGCCTTCTGCCTGTTCCAGATGCTTCTTTTGTTAAACTTCTTTAAAATCTCCCAAGAAGCCTCCTTAGCGATTCAAGTTCTTGAACTTCTTCATCTTTCTGGAAATTATTTCCTTTCTGCAGTCCATCCTCTTCTGCTGCTGATGCAACTTGAATGCATTCCATTTTGCCTTGGTCTGTGAGGCGCTCTGCCACCACCCCCCGAACATAACTGACCGTATTTATAAAGATGGCTTCTTCATCTCTCTCCTCCAAGCCTGTGCCTCTTAGGTTTAGGTAGTTGTACTTCTTTCAGTGTTTTTCCTGAAGCCGCTCTCATTTCCGCTCTGGGTGTCAGTCTAGACAAGACCACCCCGCCTCTCTCTCCAGCTGCAAAGCCCACAGGAAACACCTTCCCAGGTCAGGCTCCCCAGGGACCCTTTTTCTCACCCAGTAGTTTTATCCTCACTCCGGTAACAGGTGCACACGCAGGCAGCCGAGCTCCAGCTGTGCCCAGGCACAGACGGGGACAGAAGATGTGCTGCCCATACTCCTGGACTCCTTCCTGACCCCCACAAACCTCTCCAGGCCTGAGCCTCCTGCTCTGTAAAATGGGGATGGTAAAGGGAGTGTCCTGGGAGGAAAGAGCCTGTGCTCTCAAAAAGGGTGTCTGATGGAAGGGGTTATTAACAAAGGTGCATGCCAAGGAGAGGGAACTCAGGAGAATGGGGAAGCACCAGGACTGGCTACATGGGAACACTGCTCCCGCCTAGGCTGCCCGCACAGGGCGGGGCGGGGGGAACAGTCACAGGACCAGAGAGGTGTGACTGTAGGATAGGCCACCCTGCAGGCTCTGGGCCTTAGGTGGGAATTCAGCCTCTGTTAGAGGCCTAGCAGAGAGGAGCTGGGAGGCTAATCACCCTGACTCTTCTCACCCCACCTCCGCCCTCTGATCACCTGTGGATGCCCCAACTGGAACTAGAGGACAGGGAGCTGGGTGGGACTTGTCTCTGTAGACCAGGCTCCCAGGCCCTGCAGAGAAGGGCTGAGAGTGGGTGTGGAGGGGCAGACAGAGTGCCCAGCACAGCGATCAAGATAGTGCCTGCCTTGAGGGTGGGTGTCAGCGTTTACCCCTCTCACTAACAGGCCTGCAAGGGGGGGGCACCCGCATCCGCATGCGATCGACATGGAAAGTAAGCACGAAGTACATAAGAGGCCACACGGCTAGCAAGTGGTGGAGCAGATGGAGACTAGTTTTTGCCTGACTCCAAAGTTCCGCACAGCCACAGCGAGCGGTGGCTGACATTCTGTGATGTAAGGTGACTTCCCCATGCGTGATCTTCCTGCCAGGCCTGTAACCCCACAGTGATGCATTCACTCTGGCTGAGCATCTCCTCCTCCCTGCTGTGCAGTTTCAAACGCCACACCCTGGGAGGGTCCTCACTTCCACCGTGGAGCATTGTCATGGAGAGAGCGTCCCAGACCCCTCTTTCTGCTGGCCGAGGCCTGGACCAGGCCTTGGAAATCTGTGGGGTCTGGAAACGCTGAAAGGGGGACAGCCAGCACCGAATAAGACTGCTGTCGACCCCATGCAGTTATGGAGCTTTCTGAGCCCTCTCACTCCCGTCACCCCCTCCGCACCGTCGCCCTGGGATCCTGGCATCAGGAGCTCACTCCGCAGCCCTGGGGCAGTAGCCCAAAGGGATCCCACTTTACAAAAGTTCAAGTTCTGGCTACGATAGGCAGAGCCATGTGGGGGGAATGCAGTGACTTTAGAAGCCAAAAGGCAATGCAGTTCGAATCCTTACGACTGGAAAACCACAGGCAAGCCCCCTCGCCACCACAGCCACAGCCATCTTCGAAATGGGGGTCTGAACACCCACCTCACTGTGTTCGGGGAGGATTCAATGGGGCCGTTCTTCTCAGCCCCCGGCACAGTCCCTCCCTGGCAGCCAGCAGCCCAGGCAGAGAAGGGGCAGAGGAAGAATCTCAGCCAGCTGGGTAACCCTGCACAAGTCGCTGAACCGCCTGCAGCCTCATTTGAAAAATAGAGCAGTCACATCCCTGTCCTACAGGTTTGTCTGGAAGGTGGCATAAATTGAAGTGTCTGAAAGCACTTTTTAAACCACTCTAGAAATAAATGTATTTCTTCAGCTATATCAACAGCTAATATCCACGAACATTTTCCCCAGGTGCTTACTATGTTCCTAAAGCTGTCACGGATGGTTTCATTCAATTCTCACGGCAACCCTATGAAATAGGGCTTTTGTATTATTCCCACTTGCAAATGAGGACATTGAATCTCAGAAAGGTTAAGTAACTGGCCCAAGTTTGCACAGCTGGTAAGTGGCAGAGCCAGGCTTTGAACCCAAGCAGGATAAGAAGCCTGTGGGAGGGCAGTACCTGCAGGGAGCAGGCCCTGGGCCCAATCAAACAGAACTGAAGAAGCATGGTGTCCAGCCTGGCTCGAGCCTTCATACACATGCAGGCCCCAACCACGGGGATGCTGATTCCATTGGTTGAGGGTGGGGCCTGGGAGTCTGCCTTTAACAAACTCGCAAGACGATGCCTGTGCACGGGGTCAGGTAACCACCCAAGCAGGACCGTGGCAGGTATCCCACCACCCCACTGGTAAGGTTGCTTGGTGAGTGACTGTAGTAGGCTCTGGAGAACCCTGCAGGTCCAAGCAGGAGCCCACAGTGGGACCCACCTTCGCATCTGGCCTCCAGGTTTGCCAAGTACTACAAGATGGAGAATGGCAGCGAGTACCGCACGCTCCTCAAGGCTTTTGGCATCCGCTTCGATGTGCTGGTGTACGGAAACGTGAGTCCTCAGGCGGGCAGCTGGGTGGACAGGGGAGGAAGCCCAGACCAATCTCAGGCCCTGAACAGACGCCTCCTTGGGCAGGGTCCTGCCGCTGACCAGCCCTGAGACGGGGCTGGCCACGCCCCGGGCCCCTCACCTGAGCTGTGAAGGGATGAGGCCTGATGCTCCACCAAGACCACTTCTGGCTCCACGGTGTCTCTGGCTGGGAGTCCAAGTTGAGCCTCAGGCCTCACCCCGGCCCTGCCGGACCCTCTGCCCACTTGCCTGGTCTTTGTGCATATAGGCTGGCAAGTTCAACATCATCCCCACCATCATCAGCTCTGTGGCAGCCTTCACCTCCGTGGGAGTGGTGAGTTCAGCCCCTCCAGGCCCTGACAGGAGGCCGTCAGGGCAGGGCCCCGGCTGGTGGGCGAGTGACCCAGGGAACCCTGCTTCTGCCTACAATGAAAAGTCCAACCTCTTGCCAGGTGCTTCAGCCTCCACTACCCGCTCCCTGCCGGGTCAGCCCTTGCTTGAACATCTCCAGCCCTGGAGAGCTCACGGCCTCCCCGAGCAGCCTCCCCATCTGCATGAGGCTTCCCCTGGTACAGAGTTCCTGTTCACCATGAAAGTGAAGGAGGAGGCTTAGGCTTCCACAGACCCAGGGGGCCTCGCTTCCAGGGACTTCTACTCCGGAGTCCCTCTGCTTCTCCCACCAAGTCCTCTCTCTCCCTGCATTTTGCTCTGGGGTCACCCCAGGAGCTGAGGAGGTGGGTCATAAAGACATCCCTCAAAGGCCCTGGACATTTTTCTAAGGGGAAACATCAGGTGTGTCGAGAGGGCTCGCCCAGACCCCTGGCCTGCTGTCTGCCCCAGGGCCCTCCTGCCCACTGCTCAGGCAGCTTAGGGACGCCTGCCTCTCCTCTCCAGGGGACTGTCCTATGCGACATCATCCTGCTCAACTTCCTCAAGGGGGCTGACCAGTACAAAGCCAAGAAGTTTGAGGAGGTGAGGAGGGGCCCACAAGAGGTAGTGGGACAGGGCAGAAAGGGACCCTGGGCCCTGGGGACTGTCAGAGGCTCACTTCCTGGGGCTTCTGAAGGGAAATTCACTGGGCCTCAGTGCAAACTGGGGGACCAGACAAGATGGGATCTGGTCCAGAGTGGGCTCTGTGAGGACCATGGGGACTCTGGGGGCTGTCACTGTCAACATCCCCGTCCTGTCCATTTCTGGGGCAGGGCAAATCCTGCTATGGTTGGCTCAGATTCCTGTTTGCTGTTGCAGTGCATGGACATACTCTTGGGGTCACACAGACTTGCTGTAATTCCCCTAATGACCAGGCCATGAGCTCCGACTGCTGAGTCTGTCAAGTGGGATCCTTGCCCATAGTCAGAGCGGGATAATGCCAGCCTTCTACCTGCAGGTGAACGAGACGATGCTGAAGGTCACTGCCTCGGCCAACCCAATGTACCCCAGTGACCAGACCACAGAGGAGAAGCAGTCCACAGATTCGGGGGCTTACTCCATCAGCCACTAAGGCTTCAGTCCCGGGCCTCATGCTCACCCTTGAACTCCAGGCCTCCCAACAGGGGACCCTGCCTGGGCAAGGGAGAATGGGAGATGGGACGGGTTCTCATTTCTGCCGCTCGTCCTGTGAGGCCACAGCCGGATGGGAGGTCTGAGCCTCCCAGTGCTCCTGCTATAGGTAGTGCCCCTGCTGAGACCTGACTTACCTTCACCAGTCTTACCTTACCCTGTCTGCTTCCCAGGACGCCCAGGCCAGTAGCTCCTGAGTGGTCTTCCTTCCAAAGAGTAGAGACAATAATAGTGATAAGAACCGTCACAAGGGCCTACCAAGTGCCAGGCACTTCACGCATATTAACTCATTTAATCCTTAGGATAACCCTGTGAGGTAGATATTAGGTTCCCTGTTTTGAAGATTAAACTGAAGCTCAGAGAGTGTCGTTTGCCCAAGGCCACACAGCTAGATAAGTGGGAGAGCTGGAGTTTGAACCCAAGTCTGACCAATTCCATCACCCAGACCCCAGGAGAGAAGAATGAACTCCCAGGGGCATGAGCCCCCGCTCGCTGCAACCTCCTCTACCCTGACCATCATTGGGTTCAGCCGTAAGTATCAGCCCCATGCTGTCCCCAGGAACTCAGGCCCCATTGGAGGAGACACCAGTGAGACAGTGGTGTGAGGTCTCCAAATCAAAATGAAACAGGAAGCGTGACTGTCAGTGAATTTTCCTTACCTCACCCCACAGCTCTGTCCCCAAACCAGGGAAGGGGCCATCCTCAAATGGGAACCCCACACACACCCACACACATTTCGGCCCCCTCATTCCAGGAGCCAGGTTTGACTCAGGGTGAGAGGTGCTTCCTGGATTTGAGGCCCTATTCCAGGAGGCCAGCAGTGCTCCTTAAAAACCCTGGTGAGAACGCTCCAGTGAGACCCTGTGAGCAGCTGGTGAGCCAGGCCTATTCCCTATTCCCAGGGTCCTAATAAGGTGGTCAGTCTTCTAACGTTACAAACTGAAGGGTCTCAGAAACCATCGTGGGGCAGGTCAAGTGGAGCATTGGTTAAGAGCTGGCTTGGGACGCCCATATATGAGGGCCAGTGAAACTGCCCTCTACAGCTAACAACAGCTCCACCTGGAGCTGGGTTGTGCGAGCCCCTCCGACAGCGTAAGCTGCAGCCCCTGCTGCAGTGGGCTGCCATAGGCTACAGTGAGTGGCCAGCAGCCAGCGTGAGCTGCCAATAGCTGCTGTGAATGGCCGTCCAGAGGCCGGCGACTGATCTGCCTCATCGGGGAAGAGCACAATGATAATACCAACATGGGCCAGTGAAACAACGTCCTCCATAACTACACTGAAGAACAAAAGGACAGCAACTTGTCTGTTCCCCTTCCCCAATTCCCCAATGTTGTTCCCCTCCCCCAATTCCCCAATAAAAATGTTAAAAAAAAAAAAAGAAACCATCGTGTCTGACTCCTATTTATAGATGAGCAAAAGAGGCCAGAGAAGGAAAATGACTTGTGTCACATAGTGGCCAAAACAGAACGCAGGTGTCCTGGTGCTTCTGGAAGGAGGCCACTCCGGGAAGCTGGAAAAGCTGGTGAAAGGGTGTCAGGCCTGTCCCTGCCTCTGCTCTGCTCTCCCCCTTTCTGGGCTCTCCTCCAGTAAGGGCTCAGAAATCTCACCAAGGCAGAGTTCAAGAGCACATCTACGTTTTATAAAGCCAGAGGCACATACAACTTCGGGCATCTTTTTAAAATAACACAGAATTGGGTATCAGAAGGAACTTGTGCAACCGAGCAGTCCTGAAGTATGTTTCATTAGCTTCACTGTAATTCCACCTCTGAAAAAGCTGGAGCAACAGCATGACCATGAGGTCTTAGCAGAAACGAGCTGAACTATGTGTAGAGGGCTGGCCCCTCCACAGGAGGTGCAGAGAAATGGGGTGGGGGCAGCTTTGGGAGGATCAAGCAGTGGGTACTTGCAAAGACCCGACTCCAGTGAACCGCCCGCAGGGCCACCCGAGGGGGAGAAGGGGTAAGATTCCCCCACAAAGGCCCATCTGTTACCTAGCAACGACCAACCTGATTGCTCCCCCACCCCCACCCCACCATGCTTAACCCATGTCAAATATGATAGATAAGGAGTGTCCCAGAAAACCAGGACCTGGTGGAATGACATTGGTAAAGTTTCCTTGAGGAAGTACCCTGGATCGCTGGGGCCTGATGGAATGACATCAGGATGTCTCCCTTATCGGATGGTTTTATTATCCTTGGCGCCATCCCCAGGATTAAGCGTGTGCAGGAAGACACAGGACGTGTTGGAATACAAAGTGGAGTGGCAGGGAGATGGTCAGTAGGCACTATCTCACAGAACTTGGAGAAATAAATCTTTCTTCCTTTGAAGTGTCTCAATAAAAGCTTGCATTAGGGCCGGCCGAGTGGCGCATTGGTTAAGCGCTGGTTTTGGGATGCCAGCGGCCCCGGTTCGGATCCCACATGAGGGCCAGTGACACTGCCCTCTACAGCTAACAACAGCTCCACCTGGAGCTGGGCTGTGCGAGCCCCTGTGATGGTGTGGGCTGCAGCCCCTGCTGCAGTGGGCTGCCATAGGCTACAGTGAGTGGCCCGCAGCCAGCGTGAGCGGCTGGCAGCCAGTGTGAGCTGCCAATAGCCGCGGTGAGCGACATCCAGAGGCCAGCGACTGATCTGCCTCATCCGGGAAGAGCGCAATGACGATACCAACAGTGAAGCAACGTCCTCCGCAACTAGACTGAAGAATAAAAAGACAGCAACTTGTCTGTTCCCCTTCCCCGATTCCCCAACGCTGTTCCCCTCCACCAATTCCCCAATAAAATCTTTAAAAAAAAAGCTTGCATTAGCCCAATTCGAGACCGGCTTTCCCACTTAGAGGCTGCCAATCCTTTGGCCCCTGCTGTATCATAATTCTGGTGTATTGTGTTTATTTCAACCCTTCCTGCCCTTCCCTAGTTTCACGGCTCTTTGTTGTGCAGGACTCGACACCCATCACCCCTGCCCCGCTCTGACTCAGCCCCAGCACCATCCTCAGATGCTGGGATAACGCCTCCCAGGGGGCAGCCCCAGAATCAGTCTGGAGACCTGGCCAGCAGGGACATGACTGAAGGCACCACCTTCTCCACCGGGAGACCCACAGGCACCCTGGTGAATTCAGCCCTCGGGGGTGGGGCAGGGGCTGGGCTGAGGGGTGTTCTCTGAGGAGGAGACCCAGGCTGCAGCGTCCTGGAGACACCTTCTCCCCCAGACCCTCCCTTTCCTCCAGACTCGGGGGCCTCCTGGGGGGCATCAGCAGCTTCTGAGCAGCCAGCACCTGTGTGATTCCTTCCCACAGCCTGACGTTGTCCTTCCCACAGCTGAACGCAGTTACTGCCGCTGTGGGCTGGACTTAGGGTTAGGTCATCAGCAACCACAGTAGCTAACTGGTCTCTGCTGCCTCATACTGTAATTTGCACATCACCAACATAATCACACACCAACCCTGGGGAGGTTGCTATGCTCTGTTACTAAGCTTCTTTGATAGAAAAAGAAAAATTACATGGAAATTGAAACTGGAACCCATGCTCATTCCTAATGTTATGTTGCTTCTTCAGTTACTCAGCATAAAAGCTAACATTTTGTGATAACTCGCCATGGCCAACCAATGGGCTAAACGCATTACAGGTGTTGTCTAACTCAACCATCATTTCACAGAAGAAAAGACTAAGCCATTGCTGGAACCTTGTATTCTGAGCTATTTCTGTCTGGGAAAAATTGGGAAATTGGTTGGCACTTTCTTTTCTCTGGTGTTAGTTAGGCTAAAGCAGGTCTTGCTGCGGTAACAAGTAAACTGCATAATCTCAAGTTTTAATATAACAAAAGGAAATCAGAGAGCCCTCTCTACCTGGTAGGTATGGCAATGGAGGCACATGAGTGCCCATATCACTGTGGCAAGGAAACTGAAACAGTAGGATCACAGGGGATCACTTGAAGGTCAGGCCTGGAGGTGGCTTACATCACTTCCAGCCTCAGTAGCACACTGTAGAACCCAAGTTTACTACACCAAATACCAAGAAATATAGTCTTCCTAGGTCCCCAGGAAGAGAAAATGCTAAATACAGTGCTCTCTGCTTCATTATCCATTTTTTTTTTTAGCTGAGCCATCCTGCCTCCTGTTGGCAGCTCAGCAGTAGCTGAGCTCGCCCTGTTATCCCCTGTTTACTGGCATTTCTCCTTCACAGCATGCCTACCCAGACCAACTGACAGTTTCACACAACATTTATGGCTGTGTTCTTCACACAAAACCTTGTTCTTGGCGAGTTACCAATCAATTGGCCAGAGGTATTAATAGATAACACACTCAGGTGTTTCTTCTCCTAAGAGTATTTGGTTTTTAATTAAGGACTGTTCAAGACTTAAAGGTCTAAACAGTCAAAGGAATGAATATATAATGGTGGAAGTTGAAGCCCAATAACACCCAACACTAGATATTTGAGGGCCATCTTATCTATCCTGGATTCCCTTCAACAAGCTTCAGACTGAAGGGGTCTGGGCCTTCCTCCTTCCCCCTGCATCCCTCTACCTCTCATCTTCACTGGCAGGATATTGAGCTACCAGAATTGGCTAAAGCCTATTTCCCATCAAGGAGGTAAGTGGAAGCTTATAAAAAGGGTCTTGCCATTCTGCCAAAATACCAGTCCCACAGCTACCTATGCAGATCTTGCCTCACTGCTGATCCTTCTCACCACCCCCTACAACCAGGTCCCACTGTTCTTTTAGAACTAGACCATCAGGAATTAGCTCATGGCAGTATACACCGCAGGGACCTGGGCAAGGGTCTGAGCCCTGGGCAGCTCCCCTTCAAAGCCCTTGGAGAGACTGACGTGCTGTGATTAGGAACTCCCTGGCCCAATCTCCATCCCAGGCAGATGGACAGGCCCCCCTATATATATGACAGGTCTCTTTACCTAGAGTCGGGCCCTGGGGGAGGCCCAGAGCCTGTTCATATTCACAGGACCCATCCCTGCTGCTTCTTCACCATCCACTCCCCTGGGTGCTGTGGTCCTGTCCTCTTCCATCACCTCCAGCACCTTTAGAAACAAAGCACACCTGGTTCTTTGTTCCTTCTGGTACTTCTTATTCCTGAAACTCCACATCCTATCAGGTGCCTCTACAGATACACACACAGACGTAGACCTGCACACAGGTAAGCTCGGACCCACCCTGAGACATATATACACTCCAAACAATGGCCAAAGACACACAGCTACACAAATATGCATGAACACTAACACTGAGCTGTGAAAGAGTGCATTGCTACAGAGATACACATTCACAGATGTATACAGACATACAGGGATGTCCACAGATACCCAGAGATGTGTAAAATGTACACACACTCAGACAACACGCAAATACACAATGACACACAGAAATGTGCACATTGACATATACAGACTCACGTACACGCAAATATACACGGGTAAACAGAGATTGTCTCATATGCACATCACGACACATATGCACACATGTGCGTGCACCCGAAGAAATGCTTACATTCTCCCTGTGCCCCATGTAGAACCACACCCCCAGGAAGCATGTCCATCACCTCTGTCTCTCTCGCCCACAGCCCTCTGAGGACCCAGTCTCAGGTCGAGCGTCCTGCTGCACCAACTCCAGATCCGTCCTGGACCCATCCCCCCCGGAACAAAGGGCATAACCGTGTTCTCTCTCAATGTCCTCAGGTCTGAGCAAGTGGGGTGAGGGACAGAAGCAGAGGCCCACGGCTGTAGGACTGGGATGGGGGCCACATGGCTACCAGGTGCTCTGACTTCCGTGCTAAGGCACCCTGGTGGGCTGTAGCACCCTCCTGAGAACATAGCCCCTCTGGAGAGGCAGGCTCGGGAATCAGGAGAGCGAGGATTGGGAAGGGACAGCTACCCTCCTTGGAATGGAGTGGGGAAACAGCTCAGAAGGTGGGGTCTTTGAACTCCCCCACAGGTGGCTAGGAGAATGGAAACTAAAGGCCATATCAAAGGCCACAGGACACAGGGCTAGAGGAGCAGACTGCCTCTCGGCAAGACTACTCTCTCCTCCCTCTCAGGCGGTTACCCCAGTGGGACCTCTCTAGGTTAAAGAAAAGAAACAACAGGCCCCAAATGGAGTCACTTGTGCTAAGCCCACCCAAACCAAGACTTAATCCCTACTCTAATGGCAGTTTCAGCCTCTCTGAGGAATGTAACCTTTAACGAGTCAGCCTGGAATTACCTGTTCAGCACCAGTGAGGTCATGCTCTTGAGAGACCCTTTCTGTCCCCAAAGGAAGGTGACCCCACCTGAGACAATCCATTCTGGTAGAAACCTCCTTTTCCTGCCCCTCCTGCCGATTTAAGCCTCCATTCTGTAGAGCTCTTTGGATCTCCTTTCCATTGTTAGATGGGATGCTGCCTGACTCATGAATTGTTGAATAAAGCCGATTAGGTCTTTAAATGTACTGACTTGAATTTTCTGTTTAACACTCGTCCACTCCAATTCTTCATCCAGTCACATTGCCTTCATTTTGGAAAGCTGCCCCATGCCCAGCGCACACCACACCCCATACAAAGTAGCGGGGCCAGTTCCCTACCCCCCAACAAATGACAACTCCCCCAGGAGCCTGGGCCCCCCAGCCAGGGCTGAGAAGCGACTTGGGACAGCCACCCATCCATGTTCCGCCACCAAGTGGGATGCAGCCCAACACCTCAGGACCCCACCACCCCATACCCTCCACCACCATGGGGAACTTGACCACCTTTACTTTCCTCAAAGCCCCTCCCTTCAGGAGTGAGCACTTCCAGGATTTTCCAACCAAGATGAGTCCTTCAAAGGGAGCAATGAAGCAACGAGATTCAAAAAATTCAGTGGGAAGTTAGCTTTATGACCAGGAGAGGCGGGGAGAGGAGCCCAGTGCCCAGGCTGGGTCAGAGCAGCCAGGAGGAGGTGAACGGGGGAGTCAACAAAGCAGGGCCTCCGTGCCACTGGCTTAGAAGGAGCAGATGAAAGGCTTACGCTGTTTGCATCCAACTCGTCGCCAGCGCCCCCCTAGCAATAGAGAGCACAGCGAGGTCAGCTGTCTGTTCCAGTGTGGCCTGTGTCCCCCACTTGCCCCCCTCAGGCAACTTGTGTGTCACCAGTTGTCACAACCTGTCATCCATATGCTCTCGTGTATTGAGCTTTCACCACAGGAACGCAGTGTGCTAAGAGCCTTATTTGGACTTGGGCTAAATCCTCACAAGGGCTCCAAGAGGCAGGTGCTGTCATCATCCCCATTTCACAGAGGAGCAACCTGAGGCTTAGCGGGCTAATCACTTCCTGTGGCTCACCTGGCAAGGGCCAGTGCTGGCTGTGAATCGTGGTAGTCTTACTGCAGCACATACGGTCTTAGCCACTGTACTAACTCCCTCACATCTGGCATCCAGGCTGCTTGAAGCTGGCGAATTTCCTGTCAGCCATTCCTAGTTCTCACATCTCTCCCTCGTCCCTCATCCACACCTGACATTCACATCTGCTACTCTCACCTGTCACATCAGTCACTTCCTCATAGCAGAGGAAGGAAAGGAGCCCCCAGGCCCCAAGTCTACACTTGTCTCTGAGGATGGAGAGCTCCCATCAGGCTCCCACACAGGGCACCCCCTCACCTGACATCTCAGCCCTCCTCACAGCCAGGACATTGATTCTCCAGCTTGTGGGGCAGGAAGCTCAAAGGGACAGCATGCAGAAGTCCACCTTGCCACCCCATTCTGCTTACCCTGGTGTGCAGTCCCTCTCACCTGGTATGCCTAAGGACACGCAGCGGCCTGCTCCATGATACGGCTGCCCTTGGGCCCAGTATGAAAAATTACAGGAGCTCCCATCAATCCAGCGAAAGTTTTGCCATGGCCGCTACAGAAGTAATAGGGTGGGTCAGAGGGCAGGGTCCAGGAAGACAGACAGATTCAGGGGCTTCAAGGAACACCCACCAAGTACCCCTTTCTAGACACTGCTCATCCAGCTAGAAGCCAGATGTCCTTGAGACCCATGCCTGAGGGTTTTCAGGCAATGAAATGGAAGAGCCCACATCACTCCCACCATCACACAGAGTAGGCTTCTCAAACTGTTCTGTGCATACAAACCTGGGGATCTAGTTAAAATTCAGATTCTGATTCAAAGAATATCAGGTGGGGCCTAAGATTGTACATTTCTAAACAAACTACCAGACAATGATAATATTCTTTGGTCCATGGATGAAACTTGAGTAGCGAACATAAAGGCACATATTCACCCATAATCCCAGAGCCACTCTGAGAAGAAGGGCCCCATTTTAGACACGGGGAAACTGAAACCCTGAGGAAACCATTCAGCTAGTAAGTGTCCAAGCTGGGCATGGAACCCATCTCCTGACTCCAGTCGTGTGCTGGTAAAAGATTTACAACAATATCTGGGGAGAAGTGAGAAGGCAGAGGGTGGAAAGACATCTGATTTGTAACAATTGCCAATTTCCTTGGTGTAAATAGGTCTGCCATGGCAGATTTCATTCCACAAACATGAAGTGATTGGACATGGAGTTGGGAAGAGATGTATACATGACTGGTTCTCCACAGCTGCTGGAATCAGGCTTAATGCCAGAAGGTGCTCCCTCAGGGCAATCAGAGAGAGCTCCCAGCACCTGGGAATGGGACCATCACTTACACATCCCGTGAAGCGGCCTCCAATCCAGACCTGTGCATGGTTGAGCCCTTGGGTCAGCACCTGGATACGATGGTTGGTGCAGAAGTTGTGGATGGATGCAAGGTTGCCTCGGTAGCACTGATTGCAGACTTTCTGCAGAGAGAAGAGGTGGGGTAGAAAATTCACTGTCTGCTGTCTCAAGTCCCTAAGTATCCAGGAGAGAGTCTGCCACCCTATCCCTTGTTGAATCAGAAATCAGGGATCTACTTTCCCCCCTCAATCCCATCTCTTACTCCTTTACCTGTCAACAGGAACTTCTCGCAGGAAGTAACCATAATACTCAGAAGAATCATAACCACCATTTATTGAGAGTTTACAATGACCCAGGAACTATTCCAAAGACTTTCTGTGTACTACCTCATTTAATCCTCACCACAACCCTAACAGGTTGGTACTACATATCTCCGTTTTACAAAGGAAGACTGAAGCTTGAAAGGTGAAGTGACTGCTCAGGTAACACAGCCAATGACAGGTGGGACCAGGGTTTAACACAGGTATATCCAATACCAAAGCCTTTAGTCCAAATCCGTGGTTCTCGACGTGTCATCTCCAGACCAACAATGTCATCATCACCTGGGAATGTGTTACAAATACAAACTCTCAGACGCCACCCCAGACTTGCTGAGCCAGAAATCCATGTTTCAGTAAGACCTCGAGGAGGTTCTGATGTTCACTAGGTTGTGAGAAACAGTCATCTAAGTAAACAGGGCCCAGTAGATTGAATCCACTCTCATCTCCCCTTTCACAGTAGCCCCCCTGCCACTTACCCGAGCTCCCTTAAACCACCGGGGGTATCGAACCAACACATAGTGGCAGTTCATGCACCCGGGACTGCCCAGCATGTGAACTGTGTCCTCTTCCCTGGGGCACTGAATGTCCTCAGCTAGGTCACTTGTTTCTGACTCCTCGTCATCCTCGTCTGCCTCATCCTCCTCGTCCTCAAAGGCATTTGGATCCCGGGAAGCCTTGTCCTCCTCTCCCTCCGACTGAATCACATCCTTAGTCAGGGCCAACTCTCCCTTCTGCTCCCCGGAACCTTCCAGATCCTGACTCAGGTCTGCCTGTGTCCCTCGGCTGTCCTGAGAGAGGGCATCGTTCTCTGGAAAGAAGAGGAAACCTGCCATCAGAGGGGAGTCCCCTTCCTTCAGCACCACGGACAGCTCCGACAGCCCCACGCCAGCCTTCCTAGGGCAGCTGTCCGCTGTGCAGAGCCAGGGCTGAAAGGGTCGCCTTGAGGCTGGGGAGGCGAAAACTCAACAAATGGATGAGAACTTTACACCGGCTGACACCACATGTGTGTATCTGGGGGGTGGGAAGGGCACCTTTGAGAAGCGCTTCATCTTCACAAGTGGGTGGTTTTGCCTTGGGAAGAAGCCCTGACAGAATGTCAAGGTCCCGGAGGAATCTTATCAGACATGAGCTGGACCAACTGAAGAAGGGAGGCTGTGACCCTGGTCCCATGAGGTTAAGGGGGGCAGGGAAGAGGAGGAAGATACAGCTGGACGAGAAGGGGAGGGAAGACTTACCCAGATGAAGAGCAGAAACTGCTCCCAACAGAAGAGGTAGGAGCAGGAGGGGCTTCATATCCCTTCACTCTTGTGACAGAGACACAGCTTCACTGTCCCTCCTTGGAAATGCCCTGTGTGTCTGCACAGCTCCTGTCACAAAAAAGAGGTGAAATGTTGGTTTCACTCATTCATTAAAGGGCAAAATGGGGAGCTTCCTTCTTTCCCAATGAGCAGACCTTGAGCTGGAGAAGTAGGGAAAGGACACGGGGGAGTCAACTCAAGTACAAAAGTCCCTTTTTCCTGAAAGTGCCATCCCTGCTCCCTGGGACAGCGCTGAGCCGAGACCCTTGACCCTGCAAGAACAGGTCCGCTCAGGGTCAGAGCCTGTTTGACTCACGCTGGGGAAGGAGAGGGAAGGACGGTGCCCATCGTGGCCCTGCTTCCTCCTCCCAGACCCAGACCCTCCTCCCTGGGCAGCTGGGGGAGGGCTCACCTCCTGAGAGTCTGAGGCCTCTGCTCTCAGATCTCTGGCTGCTGAGCCCCAGCGGCAGCTCTTATACTGGGATTTTTGGGGAAGTGGGAAGAGGTCAGAGTGATTGCCCCAGGCTGGGGTGCCAGGCAGTTAAGCTGATAACAACATGTTTGCTCAGTCCTGTCACTCCTGAGGCCTGCTCTCTGTAGGATGCAGGGACCTGCCTCCTGGAGCCCACTGCCATATATGTGTGCCCAAACACCCCGGTGTGCTGGAGAAGACCCCAGATGTCTACTGTCCAGACATACTTACTAGTAGCCCCTAAAGTGACCCAGTCTGAACAGTACCAGTAGCCCCTAAAGTGACCCAGTCTGAACAGTACTTCCTCCTGTCAGTATCCCAGCAGATCAAGTGCAGGATCCCATGGAGCTGGGAGACCATGAGGGGAGGAGGCAGGGGGCAAAGGGGGCCTCAGCTTCTCCTGAGCACCTGTTAGACCAGGTGCTTCATATGCATCCCATCCCTGCATCCTCACCTCACCTCATTCCCATGAGGATGTATGATTCTCCTTACTTCACAGGTGTGAAAAATGAGACTCAGAGAGGGAAAACCACCTGACAAAGTTGTGCAGAAATTGGAAAACCGGGATCTCTAAATCTTATTGCTCCCAAACCTTCTCTCTCCCACTCGCTCCTAATCTCTCTCCTCTCCTCCTTCTCTTTCTTCCTGTTTCTCACATTTCTGTCCCCTCCTCCCCTTTTTCTGTTCTTTAATGTGTGAAAAATTTATGATCTTTCTTCCATGCAATGGGACAAAATCAAGGCTCTCAACTTTTTCACTATTCCTATGTGCAGTCAAATCATTCTTCCTTGTGGGGCTTTCTGTGTTTGTAGAAATTTAGTAGCATCCCTGGCCTCCACCCATCAGATGTCAGTAGCACCTCTTCCAGTTGATTTGGTTGTTCCACAGAGACAATCAAAAAAGTCTCCACATGTTTCCAGATATCCTCTGGGGAGCAAAGTTGTCACAGTTGAGGATCACTGATGTAGGTCATGACATTTTGTCCAACCTCAAGGCATATCTTCTGGCAAGAGGGCAACAGCTAGAACAGAAAGCTTCATGCAGAATCACTCAGACACTGTGTGAGCCACCAGCCCTCATTCTCCATCTCCCACCAGCTCGCTGTCACCACTGTGGTCAAGACCAGCAAGGAGTGAATGAGGCATTCACCTCAGGTGCAAAATTTAAGACTTTGCTGCATATCACTGCCAAGATCAGCAGCCTTGTCAGGGTGGCTGACGCAACTCTGTGACATCCCACTGGACGGTGCATGTTTGTTCCTTGGACTCCAGTCCAGCCCTCCAGTGCTCAGGACACAAGGGACAGGTAGCCCAGAAGGTGAAAGGCTTGGATTCCATCCCCTTTCTCTGCTCTCCCAGGGGATCCACAAATAGAGAAGTGCCTAAGACGTTACTTCTGGGCCTGATTACAGAGTAACAGTCTTGGCTGTTATCTCCCCGGCCCAACAGACCAGGCCCTCAGCATATCTACGTGACTTGGGGTGAGGAGAGATTGACCAATTCTGGGGCACAAAGCCTGGCCCCTTGATTTTAACCTTGAGGACATCTCTAGTGGGGTAGGGGTGGAGGGTTAGCCCCATCATTCTCCCCCATCCTGGGGCCCAGGCCAGGGGCATCATGTTACTCAGGGGTTGGGATGACCAATATGGTCAGCTGCCCTCAGGAGCCAGCACCCTTGATAAGCTTTACACACACTATTTCGTTTGAACAGCCTGTTTCACAGATGAGGAAATGGCATCTCATGGAACCTAAGTCAGTTGCCCAAGGTTACACAGCAAGTCAGGGATGGGACTAACCCCCGTCTTCCAGCTCCTTGCCCACCCCACGCCTGCCTTCCCTCTGCCTCCTCTTACCAGCCTCCCTTCTGTGTATCTGCCCCTTCCCTACTTTGACCCTACTTTCCTCACACAGAAACCACAGGGAAAGATATTCCAATGGCTTCAATGACCAAAGGGATGTCTCATTGAAAACTGGAAATAACATTTTTTAACATCCATCACAGACAAAACACTATGCTTCCTTAAGGCTTTTACCTCCGTCATCCTACTTACTTAATCTTTATAATCATCCTACAGATTAGGTTTGCCATCTCTAGTCTACATATCTCTTATAGAAGCTCAGAGGTTAAGTGACTTGACCAAGTCGATGCACATAGAAGGAGTGGCATGTCTGACCCTCTCCTGGCTCCTACATCCTTACTCTTTGATGTGCCCAAATGCATTACCCCAGACAGTCTGACTCTCGCCAGTGCTGCCAATGTTTTCAGCATTCGTCAAACTCCAAGTGTCTGGTATGTTCATAGATGTTTCATACTCTGCCTCTTGGCTCGAGAC
Organism: Aselliscus stoliczkanus; assembly: GCA_033961575.1. Classification (NCBI taxonomy): domain Eukaryota; kingdom Metazoa; phylum Chordata; class Mammalia; order Chiroptera; family Hipposideridae; genus Aselliscus; species Aselliscus stoliczkanus. Next base: position 125,558,396 of record CM066736.1, read on the forward strand.
ACACAAGCCCATATTTTGGGATGTAAGGCCAGTCCGCCTTCATTAGTCTCATGTTTTGAACATTTTCCTGTGGACGCATAATACACATGCTGTAGAATGGGCAGCTCTGCTTATTTTTACAGTGAATGCACCCGTGGTCAAGATCCTGAATGGTAACAGGAGCCCTGATGTCTCCTTGGAGCCCCCTTCTGGACTATAGCGCCAAAGGGGATCTTTATGGACTGGAAGTCACACTTCTGTCACAACACAAACCCCAACAGAAGATTTATCTGGGACAAGACAAAACCCGCCCACCACTTAGCACACAGCCCAGCACCTAGTAAATGCGTAATAAATGGGAAATATTCTTCCTCTTCCTTATGGATCTTCAAATAAAGGGAAGCAATTCCTCCCCATTCCAGGATACAAAGTCCAGGAGAGCAAGGAGTGAAAGCTAGACTTCAGCTGCACCCTCCACAGCCCCAGTCATGGGCTGAACCTCAACAGCGTTTCAGAATTCCACCATTTCTGAAATCAACAGCCTGCGCGGAGCAGAGGTTACAACTGGCCTCAGTTTGATTCCTATCTCTTTCTCAACTTACTGTGCAACCTTGGGCAAGTAGGTTCTCCTATCTGGGCCACACTCGAAAAACCAAACGTCTTTATGGACTTCTCTCTCAGACCCTGGTGCTATCTGTAATTCCCTGAATTTGAGGAGTCCCAGGGGAAAAGGGCTTTGAGTACTGAGTCCTTACCTTCTGCTCCCCTGTCTAGTGGACAGAGGGTCAGAATGCCTTCCTTCCTCATGTCTGACCAGGACTCCCTCACCTCCAGCTGGGTGGAGTCCTATGTCCCAAGGTGAACCCAAAAGACTTTGTCTTGCCTTCTTAAAGTGCTGCATGCCCAGGAGATCTTGCCCTCGAGCAGCCAATGATTACAGGGATCCTAATAGTTAAAAGAACAATGCTCTAGAAACACTCGGGGCTCCATTTATATTCTCCCAGTGAGTGAATGAATGACAGACACAAAGCAATTCTTTTTTAAGACAAGACTGGGTGGATTCATCTTGAAACAAGATCTTAGGCAGAAATTTAATATTAGTGACAGCAGCAGCCCCTAATGTTAAGGAAGGACTTTCTATATTTTAAACATTTTTGGTGCTCCATGTCATTTAATCTGCTAAACAATGCTCTGAGGCAAGTATCATTGTCATGTACATATTACAGATAAAAGACTGAGGCTCAGAAAGGTTCAGTTACTTGCCAGGCCTGTCCAGGTCAGGGCCTGAGCCCAGAGCATTCTTCCCCTCCCTCCACACCGCCCGCCCCTGTGGCGGTGAATTAGTGGCACAGGGCACTCAAGTTCTTCTCTAACATGAGCGGCAGTCACCGTGACCTTGGAAGTTGGTGAGGCGGGTGACATGGGAAGTATGAAGGACACGCTCCTTGGAATTGAACAGATCCTGCCTCCATTTCTGGCCCTGTCACTCGTGAGCTGGCTTGCCTGGGCAGGCCCCGCATCACCCAGGCTCAGTTTACCCTTCTCTGAGTTAACCTAAGGATGACAACCTCACAGGGTTTGGGGAGGGTGAACGGAGAAGCTGGTTGTGCAATCACCTAAGGGTCTGACACACAGTAGGTCCTCAACAAACAAGCAATTCTGCACATTAGCCCCATTTCAGGACGAGAGAAAGCAAGGCTTGGAAAGTGGTGGTTGGTCCACATTTCACATACTAGCAAGTGGTGGAACCGGAAGAAGAACTCTGACTCACCTTTCATCCAGGAGGAGAGATTTTCTGAGCACCGTCTAAGCTCATCACTGTGTGGGACAAGTCACAGCCCCACCACCAGGACCCCAGTCATGAGCACCTGGAGTGAGCACTCTGCTCCCCCAGCGGGAAGCTCAGAGCTGTGATGGGAGGCTGGTTGGAGGGAAGAGCCCAGGCATGGGGCCCTCGCGCACATAGCAGCTCACGTCCCTGCCCTGAGGACCTATGGGTTTCAGCCAACTCTCCTGCCTGGAAGGGGCAGGAGGAGATGAGTGGGAGAGGCAGACTGGCCGTGGTTATTGGTGTAATGGGCTTTCAGGCTTTCTGGTCTCGGCAGCAGGCTGGCCACACACACCTTCCCTCTAGCAGTTTCTGCCGTGTCCCAGGAAGACTCCTGGGGATGATTGAGGGGACGCCCAAGGCGGGGAGGGCGGGGCTGGGTAGCTCAGGGTCTTTCTCTTAGAATGGTCATCTCCTCCTGGCCAGCTACAAGAGGACAGCATTCCGACTCAAGCCATTCATCCTTCCACCTCTTCTTCACATGATACCCCCAGAAACACCCCAAAATTCTCCAAGGCCTCCTGACCCAGTTCCCCTGAATTTTCTACAAGAAAGTTCCTATGAGTGGGTAACAAAAATCTCAGGATGGTGGGGAGTTAGATGTCCTCTTTTCTTTCCTTCTTTCTTCCCTCCCTCCCTCCCTCCTCTCTGTCTCCTCTTTCTTCTCTCTCTCTCTCTCTCTCTCTCTCTCTCTCTCTCTCTCTCTCCCTCTCTCTCTCCTTCTCTCTCTCTATCCCCTGCCACCTGTGTATCCAGTATTTCTTGAATTTCCATCTGAGCCCGAGTGGGTGAAAAGCCCAGGGGATATAATGGGTAATAGAAATACAGTTACTGCCCACATAGAGTTCCAAGCCTAATGGAAGACACACATTCATTTATTTAATCACATGTTAAACTGCCACCATGACAAGCTCTATGCCAAGAGGTGCCTGGTCCTAGGAAAACCTGTACCAGGTAACAGGCCAGAAAGGAAGGGAGAGAGATCCGAGCTGGGAGCAGGCAGAACTGTAGGAGTTAAGTAGGGGTTGGGTGGGACACATTCCAAGCAAGCAAAATAAAACAGGTTTGCTTTAAATAGTACATTGGACCTTTAATGTGATTTTTCTTTTTCTAATAAATACTACTTCCTTCCATTAATTAAGGACCTACTGTGTGCCAGGACCAAGCATACTGCATGCAGAGACCCATTATCCTCACCTACAAAATTAAGTACCAGAAGGGGCTTGTGCAACCGAGCAGTCCTGAAGTATGTTTCATTACCTTCACCATAACTCCACCTCTGGAAAAGCTGGAGCAAGGGCATGACCATGAGGTCTTAGCAGAAACGAGCTGAACTATGTGTAGAGGGCTGGCCCCTCCACAGGAGATACAGAGAAATGGGGTGGGGGCCACTTTGGGAGGATCAAGCAGTGGGTACTTGCAAAGACCGGACTCCAGTGACCCACCCCACCGCCACTCCAGGGGGAGAAGGGGTCAGATTCCCCCACGCGAGCCCATCACCCCTGCCCCGCTCTGACTCAGCCCCAGCACCATCCTCAGGATGCTGGGATAAGGCCTCCCCGGGGGCGGCCCCGGAATCAGGCGATGTCTGGAGACCTGGCCAGCAGGGACATGACTGAAGGCACCACCTCCACAGGGAGACCCACAGGCACCCTGGTGAATTCAGCCCTCGGGGGTGGGGCAGGGGCTGGGCTGAGGGGTGTTCTCTGAGGAGGAGACCCAGGCTGCAGCGTCCTGGAGACACCTTCTCCCCCAGACCCTCCCTTTCCTCCAGACTCGGGGGCCTCCTGGGGGGCATCAGCAGCTTCTGAGCAGCCAGCACCTGTGTGATTCCTTCCCACAGCCTGACGTCCTTCCCACAGCTGAACGCAGTTACTGCCGCTGTGGGCTGGACTTAGGGTTAGGTCATCAGCAACCACAGTAGCTAACTGGTCTCTGCTGCCTCATACTGTACTTTGCACATCACCAACATAATCACACACCAACCCTGGGGAGGTTGCTATGCTCTGTTACTAAGCTTCTTTGATAGAAAAAGAAAAATTACATGGAAATTGAAACTGGAACCCATGCTCATTCCTAATGTTATGTTGCTTCTTCAGTTACTCAGCATAAAAGCTAACATTTTGTGATAACTCGCCATGGCCAACCAATGGGCTAAACGCATTACAGGTATTGTCTAACTCAACCATCATTTCACAGAAGAAAAAACTAAGCCATTGCTGGAACCTTGTATTCTGAGCTATTTCTGTCTGGGAAAAATTGGGAAATTGGTTGGCACTTTCTTTTCTCTGGTGTTAGTTAGGCTAAAGCAGGTCTTGCTGCGGTAACAAGTAAACTGCATAATCTCAAGTTTTAATATAACAAAAGGAAATCAGAGAGCCCTCTCTACCTGGTAGGTATGGCAATGGAGGCACATGAGTGCCCATATCACTGTGGCAAGGAAACTGAAACAGTAGGATCACAGGGGATCACTTAAAGGTCAGGCCTGGAGGTGGCTTACATCACTTCCAGCCTCAGTAGCACACTGTAGAACCCAAGTTTACTACACCGAATACCAAGAAATATAGTCTTCCTAGGTCCCCAGGAAGAGAAAATGCTAAATACAGTGCTCTCTGCTTCATTATCCATTTTTTTTTTTTTTTAGCTGAGCCATCCTGCCTCCTGTTGGCAGCTCAGCAGTAGCTGAGCTCGCCCTGTTATCCCCTGTTTACTGGCATTTCTCCTTCACAGCATGCCTACCCAGACCAACTGATAGTTTCACACAACATTTATGGCTGTGTTCTTCACACAAAACCTTGTTCTCGGCGAGTTACCAATCAATTGGCCAGAGGTATTAATAGATAACACACTCAGGTGTTTCTTCTCCTAAGAGTATTTGGTTTTTAATTAAGGACTGTTCAAGACTTAAAGGTCTAAACAGTCAAAGGAATGAATATATAATGGTGGAAGTTGAAGCCCAATAACACCCAACATTAGATATTTGAGGGCCATCTTATCTATCCTGGATTCCCTTCAACAAGCTTCAGACTGAAGGGGTCTGGGCCTTCCTCCTTCCCCCTGCATCCCTCTACCTCTCATCTTCACTGGCAGGATATTGAGCTACCAGAATTGGCTAAAGCCTATTTCCCATCAAGGAGGTAAGTGGAAGCTTATAAAAAGGGTCTTGCCATTCTGCCAAAATACCAGTCCCACAGCTACCTATGCAGATCTTGCCTCACTGCTGATCCTTCTCACCACCCCCTACAACCAGGTCCCACTGTTCTTCTAGAACTAGACCATCAGGAATTAGCTCATGGCAGTATACACCGCAGGGACCTGGGCAAGGGTCTGAGCCCTGGGCAGCTCCCCTTCAAAGCCCTTGGAGAGACTGACGTGCTGTGATTAGGAACTCCCTGGCCCAATCTCCATCCCAGGCAGATGGACAGGCCCCCCTATATATATGACAGGTCTCTTTACCTAGAGTCGGGCCCTGGGGGAGGCCCAGAGCCTGTTCATATTCACAGGACCCATCCCTGCTGCTTCTTCACCATCCACTCCCCTGGGTGCTGTGGACCTGTCCTCTTCCATCACCTCCAGCACCTTTAGAAACAAAGCACACCTGGTTCTTTGTTCCTTCTGGTACTTCTTATTCCTGAAACTCCACATCCTATCAGGTGCCTCTACAGATACACACACAGATGTAGACCTGCACACAGGTAAGCTTGGACACACCCTGAGACATATATACACTCCAAACAATGGCCAAAGACACACAGCTACACAAATATGCATGAACACTAACACTGAGCTGTGAAAGAGTGCATTGCTACAGAGATACACATTCACGGATGTGTACAGACATACAGGGATGTCCACAGATACCCAGAGATGTGTAAAATGTACACACACTCAGACAACACGCAAATACACAATGACACACAGAATTGTGCACATTGACATATACAGATTCACGTACACGCAAATATACACGGGTAAACAGAGATTGTCTCATATGCACATCACGACACATATGCACACATGTGCGTGCACCCAAAGAAAGGCTTACATTCTCCCTGAGCCCCATGTAGAACCACACCCCCAGGAAGCATGTCCATCACCTCTGTCTCTCTCGCCCACAGCCCTCTGAGGACCCGGTATCAGGTCGAGCGTCCTGCTGCACCAACTCCAGATCCGTCCTGGACCCATCCCCCCCGGAACAAAGGGCATAACCGTATTCTCTCTCAATGTCCTCAGGTCTGAGCAAGTGGGGTGAGGGACAGAAGCAGAGGCCCACGGCTGTAGGACTGGGATGGGGGCCACATGGCTACCAGGTGCTCTGACTTCCGTGCTAAGGCACCCTGGTGGGCTGTAGCACCCTCCTGAGAACATAGCCCCTCTGGAGAGGCAGGCTCGGGAATCAGGAGAGCGAGGATTGGGAAGGGACAGCTACCCTCCTTGGAATGGAGTGGGGAAACAGCTCAGAAGGTGGGGTCTTTGAACTCCCCCACAGGTGGCTAGGAGAATGGAAACTAAAGGCCATATCAGAGGCCACAGGCCACAGGGCTAGAGGAGCAGACTGCCTCTTGGCAAGACTACTCTCTCCTCCCTCTCAGGCAGTTACCCCAGTGGGACCTCTCTAGGTTAAAGAAAAGAAACAACAGGCCCCAAATGGAGTCACTTGTGCTAAGCCCACCCAAACCAAGACTTAATCCCTACTCTAATGGCAGTTTCAGCCTCTCTGAGGAATGTAACCTTTAACGAGTCAGCCTGGAATTACCTGTTCAGCACCAGTGAGGTCATGCTCTTGAGAGACCCTTTCTGTCCCCAAAGGAAGGTGACCCCACCTGAGACAATCCATTCTGGTAGAAACCTCCTTTTCCTGCCCCTCCTGCCGATTTAAGGCTCCATTCTGTAGAGCTCTTTGGATCTCCTTTCCATTGTTAGATGGGATGCTGCCTGACTCATGAATTGTTGAATAAAGCCGATTAGGTCTTTAAATGTACTGACTTGAATTTTCTGTTAAATAGTCTTCCACCCCAATTCTTCATCCAGTCACATTGCCTTCATTTTGGAAAGCTGCCCCATGCCCAGCGCACACCACACCCCATTCAAAGTAGCGGGGCCAGTTCCCTACCCCCTAACAAATGACAACTCTCCCCGGAGCCTTGGGACCCCCAGCCAGGGCTGAGAAGCGACTTGGGACAGCCACTCATCCATGTTCCGCCACCAAGTGGGATGCAGCCCAACGCCTCAGGACCCCACCACCCCATACCCTCCACCAGCATGGGGAACTTGACCACCTTTACTTTCCTCAAAGCCCCTCCCTTCAGGAGTGAGCACTTCCAGGATTTTCCAACCAAGATGAGTCCTCCAAAAGAGGAGTGAGCAATGAAGAAACGAGAGTCAAGGAATTCAGTGGGAAGTTAGCTTTATGACCAGGAGAGGCGGGGAGAGGAGCCCAGTGCCCAGGCTGGGTCAGAGCAGCCAGGAGGAGGTGAACGGGGGAGTCAACAAAGCAGGGCCTCCATGCCACTGGCTTAGAAGGAATTGCAGATGAAGGGCAGATACCGTCTGCATCGAGTTCGTCGCCAGTGGCCCCCTAGCAATAGAGAGCACAGTGATGTCAGCTGCCTGTCCCAGTGTGGCCTGTGTCCCACACTTTCCCTCCTCAGGCACCTCATACATCTTATAGCCTATCACCAGTTGTCACAGTCTGTCATCCATATGCTCTCGTGTATTGATCTTTCACCACAGGAACGCAGTGTGCTAAGAGCCTTATTTGGACTTGGGCTTAATCTTCACAAGGGCTCCAAGAGGCAGGTACTGTCATCATCCCCATTTCACAGAGGAGCAACCTGAGGCTTAGCGGGCTAATCACTTCCTGTGGCTCACCTGGCAAGGGCCAGAGCTGGCTGTGAATCATGGCAGTCTTACTGCAACACATACGGTCTTAGCCACTGTACTAACTCCCTCACATCTGGCATCCAGGCTGCTTGAAGCTGGCGAATTTCCTGTCAGCCATTCCTAGTTCTCACATCTCTCCCTTGTCCCTCATCCACACCTGACATTCACATCTGCTACTCTCACCTGTCACATCAGTCACTTCCTCATAGCAGAGGAAGGAAAGGAGCCCCCAGGCCCCAAGTCTAGACTTGTCTCTGAGGATGAAGAGCTCCCATCAGGCTCCCACACAGGGCACCCCCTCACCTGACATCTCAGCCCTCCTCACAGCCAGGACTTTGATTCTCCAGCTTGTGGGGCAGGCAGCTCAAAGGGACAGCATGTAAGATTTCATCTTGCCACCCATTCCATTTGCCCTGGTGTGCAGTCTCCCTCACCTCTGGTGCTTAGGGCCACGCAGTTGCCTTTTCCACATTTAGGCTGCCCTAAAGCCCAGTAAACAAAATTCCACAGACTTCCATCAGTCCAGTGTAACTTTCTCCACAGCCACTACAGAAGTAATAGGGTGGGTTAGAGGGCAGAAGTCCAGAGGACTGACAGAATCAGGGGCTCCAGAGAACACCCACAAACAATCCCTTTGTGGACACTGCCCACCCAGCTAGGATCCAGGCACCCTTAAGGCCCATCCCTGAGGATTTGCAGGCAATTAAATGGAAGAGCTCCATCACTCCCACCATCACACAGTGTAAGCTTCTTAAACTGTTCTGTGCATGCAAACATGAGGATCTAGTTAAAATGTAAATTCCGATTCAGGGGGTCTCAGGTGGGGCCCAAGATTGTACATTTCTAAACAAACTACCAGACAATGAAATACTGCTTGGTCCATGGAAAACATTTGAATAACAAACACAAAGGCACATATTCACCCATATCCCCAGAGCCACTCTGAGAAAAAGGGCCCCATTTTAGACATGAGGAAAGTGAAGGTCCGAGGAAGCCATTCAGCTAGTAAGTGACCCAGCTGGGCATGGAACCCATCTCCTGACTCCAGTCGTGTGCTGGTGAATGATTTACAACAGGGTCTGGGGGGAAGGAGAACGCAGAGGGTGTGATGACCCCTGGATTGCAACAATTGCCAATTTCCTTGGTATAAATAGGTGCGCCGTGGCAGAATTCATACTACAAGTGTGAAGTGACTGGACACGGAGTTGGAAGAGATGCATACATGACTGGTTTTCCTCAGCTGCTGGAATCAGGCTTAATGCCAGGAAGTTCTCCCTCAGGGCAATCAGGGAGAGCATCCTGCACCTGGGAGTGGGCCCCTCACTTACCCAGCCCTTGTAGGTGCCTCCAATCCAGACTTGAGCTTGGTTGAGACCTGTCGTCAAGCAAGTGACTCGATGGTTGGAGGAGGGGTTGTGGATGGACACAAGGCTGCCATGGTAGCACCTCCTGCAGACTTTCTGCAGAGAGAAGAGGTGGGGTAGAGAATTCACTGTCTGCTTTCTCAGGTCCCTAAGTCTCCAAGAGAGAGTCTGCCACCCTATTCATTGTCAAGTCAGAAATCAGGGATCTACTTGCCTCCCTCAATCCCATCTCTTACTCCTTTACCTGTCATCAGGAACTTCTTGTAGAAATGACCATGATACTCAGAATAACTATAACCACCATTTATTGAGAGTTTACAATGACCCAGGAACTATTCCAAAGACTTTCTGTGTACTACCTCATTTAATCCTCACCACAACCATAACAGGTTGGTACTATATATATTCATTTTACAAAGGAAGATACTGAAACCCAGAAAGGTGAAGTGACTGCCCAGGTAACACAGTCAATGACAGGTGGGACCAGGGTTTAACACAGGTATATCTAATACCAAAGTCTTTTGTCCAAGTCAGTGGTTCTCAAAGTGCTGTCTCCAGGCCAATAATGTCATCATCACCTAGCAATGTGTTACAATGGAAACTCCCAGATGCCACCCCAGACTTGCTGAGCCAGAAATCCATGTTTCAGCAAGACCTTGAGGAGATTCTGATGTTCACTAGTTGTGAGAAACAGTCATCTAAGTAAACAGGGCCCAGTAGATTGAATCCACTCTCATCTCCCCTTTCACAGTAGCCCCCCTGCCACTTACCTCAGCTCCTCTAAAGGTCTTGGGGGTCCGCACCAACCGGTAGTGGCAACTCCTGCACCCAGGACTGCCCAGCATGTGAACTGTGTCCTCTTCCCTGGGGCACTGAATGTCCTCAGTTAGGTCACTTGGGTCCAACTCCTCGTCATCCTCGTCCGCCTCATCCTCCTCGTCCTCAAAGGCATTTGGATCCCGGGAAGCCTTGTCCTCCTCTCCCTCCGACTGAATCACATCCTTAGTCAGGGCCAACTCTCCCTTCTGCTCCCCGGAACCTTCCAGATCCTGACTCAGGTCTGCCTGTGTCCCTCGGCTGTCCTGAGAGAGGGCATCATTCTCTGGAAAGAAGAGGAAACCTGCCATCAGAGGGGAGTCCCCTTCCTTCAGCACCACGGACAGCTCCGACAGCCCCACGCCAGCCTTCCTAGGGCAGCTGTCCGCTGTGCAGAGCCAGGGCTGAAAGGGTCTCCTTGAGGCTGGGGAGGCGAACACTCAACAAATGGATGAGAACTTTACACCGGCTGACACCACGTGTGTGTATCTGGGGGGTGGGAAGGGCACCTTTGAGAAGCGCTTCATCTTCACAAGTGGGTGGTTTTGCCTTGGGAAGAAGCCCTGACAGAATGTCAAGGTCCCGGAGGAATCTTATCAGACATGAGCTGGACCAACTGCAGACGGGAGGCTGTGACCCTGGTCCCATAAGGTTAAGGGGGGGCAGGGAAGAGGAGGAAGATACAGCTGGACGAGAAGGGGAGGGAAGACTTACCCAGACGAAGAGCAGAAACTGCTCCCAACAGAAGAGGTAGGAGCAGGAGGGGCTTCATATCCCTTCACTCTTGTGACAGAGACACAGCTTCACTGTCCCTCCTTGGAAATGCCCTGTGTGTCTGCACAGCTCCTGTCACAAAAAAGAGGTGAAATGTTGGTTTCACTCATTCATTAAAGGGCAAAATGGGGAGCTTCCTTCTTTCCCAATGAGCAGACCTTGAGCTGGAGAAGTAGGGAAAGGACACGGGGGAGTCAACTCAAGTACAAAAGTCCCTTTTTCCTGAAAGTGCCATCCCTGCTCCCTGGGACAGCGCTGAGCCGAGACCCTTGACCCTGCAGGAACAGGTCCGCTCAGGGTCAGAGCCTGTTTGACTCACGCTGGGGAAGGAGAGGGAAGGACGGTACCCATCGTGGCCCTAAGGACCGGCTTCCGAGGAGTTTGCCACAGAGAGTCCTGCTTCCTCCCAGACCCAGACCCTCCTCCCTGGGCAGCTGGGGGAGGGCTCACCTCCTGAGAGTCTGAGGCCTCTGCTCTCAGATCTCTGGCTGCTGAGCCCCAGCGGCAGCTCTTATACTGGGATTTTTGGGGAAGTGGGAAGAGGTCAGAGTGATTGCCCCAGGCTGGGGTGCCAGGCAGTTAAGCTGATAACAACATGTTTGCTCAGTCCTGTCACTCCTGAGGCCTGCTCTCTGCTAGGATGCAAGGACCTGCCTTCTGGAGATTACTACAATATATGTGTGCCCAAACACCCCAGTGAGCTGGAGAAGACCCCAGATGTGTACTGTCCAGACATACTTACTAGTAGCCCCTAAAGTGACCCAGTCTGAACAGTACCCTCTAACTGCAGGGACAGCCTTCCTCCTGTCAGTATCCCAGCAGATCAAGTGCAGGACCTCATGGAGCTGGGAGACCATGAGGGGAGGAGGCAGGGGGCAAAGGGGGCCTCAGCTTCTCCTGAGCACCTGTTAGACCAGGTGCTTCATATGCATCCCATCCCTGCATCCTCACCTTACCTCATTCCCATGAGGATGTATGATTCTCCTTACTTCACAGCTGTGAAAAGTGAGACTCAGAGATGGAAAGCCAGTTGACAAAGTTGCACAGAAATTGGGGGAACTGAGATCTCTGTCTTTTTGGCTCCCAAAACTTCTCTCTCTCTCTCTCTCTCTCTCTCTCTCTCTCTCTCTCTCTCTCTCTCTCTCTCTCTCCCCCCCATCTCCCTCTCCCTCTCCCTTATTTTGTCTTTCTTTTACTCCTTCTCTTTCTTCCTCTTTCTCACATTTCTTTCCCCGCTTCCCCTTTTACTCATCTTTAAGGTGTGAAAAACTTATGATTTTTCTTCCATGCTATGGGTCTAGATCAAGGCTCTCAGCCTTTTCACTGTTCTTATTTGGAGTCAAATAATTTTTCCTTGTGGGGCTGTCCTGTGCATTACAGAAATTTAGTAGCATCCCTGGCCTGTAGCCACCAGATGCATGTAGCACCCCTCCCAGTTGATGTGGCTGTTCCCCACAGAAAATAAAAAATATCTCCACATGTTTCTGAATCAGAAGCAAAGTTGCTCCAGTTGAGAATCACTGATGTAGAACATGCCATTGTGTCCAACCACAAGGCATATCTTCTGGCAGAGAGGCAACAGCTAGAATAGAAAGCTTCATGCAGAATCACTCAGACACTCTCTGGGCCACCAGCCCTCATTCCCCATCTCCCATGAGCCCACTGTCACCATTATGGTCAGGACCTGCAGGGAAGGAATGAGGCATTCACCTCAGGTGCAAAATTTAAGACTTTGCTGCATATCACTGCCAAGATCAGCAGCCTTGTCAGGGTGGCTGACGCAACTCTGTGACATCCCACTGGGCAGTGAATGTTTGTTCCTTGGACTCCAGCTCAGCCCACCATTGCTCAGGACACCAGGGACAGGTAGCCCAGAGGGTGAAAGGCTTGGATTCCATCCCCTTTCTCTGCTCTCCCAGGTGACCCACAAATAGAGAAGTATCTGAGATGTTACTTCTGGGCCTGATTACAGAGTAACAGTCTTGGCTGTTATCTCCCCGGCCCAACGGACCAGGCCCTCAGCTTATCTACCTGACTTGGGGTGAGGAGAGATTGACCAGTTCTGGGGCACAAAGCCTGGCCCCTTGATTTTAAGCTTGAGGACATCTCTAGTGGGGTAGGGGTGGAGGGTTAGCCCCCCTCCCCATCATTCTCCCCCATCCTGGGGCCCAGGCCAGGGGCATCATGTCACTCAGGGGTTGGGATGACCAATACGGTCAGCTGCCCTCAGGAGCCAGCACACTTGATAAGCTTTACACACACTATTTCATTTGAACAACCCGTTTCACAGATGAGGCAATGGCATCTCACGGAGCCTAAGCCAGTTGCCCAAGATCACACAGCAAGTCAGGGATGGGCCTAATACCGGTCTTCCAGCTCTTTGCCCACCCCACGCCTGCCTTCCCTCTGTCTCCTCTTACCAGCCTCCCTTCTGTGTACCTGCAACTTCCCCACTTTGACCCTGCTTTCCTCACACACAAACCCCAGGGAAAGATACTCCAATGGCTTCAATGAACACAGGGATATCTGATCGAAAATAGCATTTTTTTTTTAAAGATTTTATTGGGGAATTGGTGGAGGGGAACAGCGTTGGGGAATCGGGGAAGGGGAACAGACAAGCTGCTGTCTTTTTGTTCTTCAGTTTAGTTGTGGAGGATGTTGCTTCACTGTTGGTATCGTCATTGCGCTCTTCCCGGATGAGGCAGATCAGTCGCTGGCCTCTGGATGTCGCTCACCGCGGCTATTGACAGCTCACGCTTGGCTGCCAGCCACTCTCGCTGGCTGCGGGCCACTCACTGTAGCCTATGGCAGCCCACTGCAGCAGGGGCTGCAGCCCACACCATCACCGGGGCTCGCACAGCCCAGCTCCAGGTGGAGCTGTTGTTAGCTGTAGAGGGCAGTGTCACTGGCCCTCATGTGGGATCCGTACCGTACCGGGGCCGCTGGCATCCCAAAACCAGCGCTTAACCAATGCGCCACTCGGCTGGCCCGAAAATAGCATTTTTGAAGGTCCATCACAGACAAAACACTATGCTTTTTTAATGCTTTTAGCGATATCGTCCCACTTACTTAATCTTTACAATCATCCTACAGATTAGGTTTGCCATCTCTAGTCTACATATCTCTTACAGAAGCTCAGAGAGGTTAAGTGACTTGACCAAGTTGATGCACATAGAAGGAGTGGCATGTCTGACCCTCGCCTGGCTTCTACATCCTTGCTCTTTGATGTGCCCAAATGCATTACCCCAGACAGTCTGACTCTCGCCAGTGCTGCCAAAGTTTTCAGCATTCGTCAAACTCCAAGTGTCTGGTATGTTCACAGGTGTTTGATACTCTGCCTCTTGGCTCAAGACACGCAAGCCCATATTTTGGGATGTAAGGCTAGTCCTGATTCATTAATATCATATTTGTACTTTTCTTGTGGATGTATAATATGCACCTCGTACAGTAGGGCGGGCTGCTCTGAGTATTTTTACAGAGTGAATATACCCATGTAACTGTGCCAAGGTCAAGATCTTGAATGTTAATAAGAGCCCAGATGCCTCCTTCCTGCCCCCTTTAAGATACAATACCCCAAAGGGGATCTTTATGGACTGGAAGTCACACTTCTGTCACACACACACCACCAACAGAAAATTCATGACAGACAAAACAAAACCCGCCCACCACTTAGCACACAGCCCAGCACCTAGTAAATGCGTAATAAATGGGAAATATTCTTCCTCTTCCTTATGGATCTTCAAATAAAGAGAAGCAATTCCTCCCCATTCCAGGGTACAAAGTCCAGGAGAGCAAGGACTGAAAGCTAGACTTCAGCTGCACCCTCCACAGCCCCAGTCATGGGCTGAACCTCAACAGCATTTCAGAATTCCACCATTTCTGAAATCAACAGCCTGCGCGGAGCAGAGGTTACAACTGGCCTCAATTTGATTCCTATCTCTTTCTCAACTTACTGTGCAACCTTGAGCAAGTAGGTTCTTCTATCTGAGCCACACTCAAAAAACCAAACGTCTTTATGGACTTCTCTCTCGACCCTGGTCCCACCTGTAATTCCCTGAATTTGAGGAGTCCCAGGGGAAAAGGGCTTTGAGTACTGAGCCCTTACCTTCTGCTCCCCTGTCTAGTGGACAGAGGGTCAGAATGCCTTCCTTCCTCATGTCTGACCAGGACTCCCTCACCTCCAGCTGGGTGGAGTCCTATGTCCCAAGGTGAACCCAAAAGACTTTGTCTTGCCTCCTTAAAGTGCTGCACGCTCAGGACATCTTGCCCTGGAGCTGCCAATGCTTCCAGCCATGGGATCCTAATGCTTAAAAGAACAATGCTGTGGAAACCCGCTAGGGGCTCCATTTATATTCGCCCAGTGAGTGAATGAATGACAGGCACAAAGCAATTCTTGTTTAAGATGAAGCTGGGCAGATTTATCCTGAAACAAGATCTTAGGCAGGACTTTAATAATAGTATCAGCAGCAGCCGCTATTTCCTATATGCTAAATGTTTTCATTGCTCCATGTCATTGAATCTGCTAAACAACTCTCTGAGGCAAGTACCGTTCTCATCCACAAATTACAGACAAAAAGACTGAGGCTCAGAAAGGTTCAGTTGCTTGCCAGGCCTGTCCAGGCCAGGGCCTGAGCCCAGAGCATTCTTCCCCTCCCTCCACACTGCCCTCCCCTGTGGCGGTGAATTAGTGGCACAGGGCACTCAAGTTCATTCTCTAACGTGAGCGGCACTCACCGTGACCTTGGAAGTTGGTGAGGCGGGTGACATGGGAAGTATGAAGGACACGCTCCTTGGAATTGAACAGATCCTGCCTCCATTTCTGGCCCTGTCACTCGTGAGCTGGCCTGCCTGGGCAGGCCCCGCATCACCCAGGCTCAGTTTACCCTTCTTAGGTAACCAGGCTTAGGTTACCAGGCTTAGGTTACCCTGAGTTAACCTAAGGATGACAACCTCACAGGGTTTGGGGAGGGTGAACGGAGAAGCTGGTTGTGCAATCACCTAAGGGTCTGACACACAGTAGGTCCTCAACAAACAAGCAATTCTGCACATTAGCCCCATTTCAGGACGAGAGAAAGCAAGGCTTGGAAAGGTTAAGTGGTGGTCCACATTTCACATACTAGCAAGTGGTGGAACCGGAAGAAGAACTCTGACTCACCTTTCATCCAGGAGGAGAGATTTTCTGAGCACCGTCTAAGCTCATCACTGTGTGGGACAAGTCACAGCCCCACCACGAGGACCCCAGTCATGAGCACCTGGAGTGAGCACTCTGCTCCCCCAGCGGGAAGCTCAGAGCTGTGATGGGAGGCTGGTTGGAGGGAAGAGCCCAGGCATGGCGCCCTCGCGCACATAGCAGTTCACGTCCCTGCCCTGAGGACCTATGGGTTTCAGCCAACTCTCCCGCCTGGAAGGGGCAGGAGGAAATGAGTGGGAAAGGCAGACTGGCCGTGGTTATTGGTGTAATGGGCTTTCAGGCTTACTGGTCTCGGCAGCAGGCTGGCCACACACACCTTCCCTCTAGCAGTTTCTGCCGTGTCCCAGGAAGACTCCTGGAGATGATTGAGGGGACGCCCAAGGCGGGGAGGGCGGGGCTGGGTAGCTCAGGGTCTTTCTTCAAGACAACCATCTCCTCTTGACAGCTACAAGAGGAAAGCAATATGACTCAAACTGTCCATCCTTCCATCCCTTTCCCCACATGATACACCCAGAATTACCCCCAAAATTCTCCAAGATTTCCTAACAGAAGTCATCTTGAAATTTATGCAAGAAATTTCCCGTGAGTGGGGAACAGGAATCTCAGGGTGGTAGGGAATTAGACTCCTTCTTTTCCTTTCTTCCTTTTTCTTTCCTTCCTTCTTCCTTCCAACCTTTCTTCATTCCCTCCCTCCCTGCTTGCATGCTTTCTTATCTCTCGCTCTCTCTCCCCTCTCCCTCTCTCTCTCCCCCCTCCCTCTCTCTCTCTCTCTCTCTCTCTTACCTTCTCTCTCTCTCTCCCCTGCCACCTGTGTACCCAGTATTCCCTGAATCTCCATCTGAGCCCGAGTGGGTGAAAAGCCCAGGGGATATAATGGGTAATAGAAATACAGTTACTGCCCACATGGAGTTCCAAGCCTAATGGAAGACACACATTCGTTTATTTAATCACATGTTAAACTGCCACCATGACAAGCTCTATGCCAAGAGGTGCCTGGTCCTAGGAAAACCTGTACCAGGTAACAGGCCAGAAAGGAAGGGAGAGAGATCTGAGCTGGGAGCAGGCAGAACTGTAGGAGTTAAGTAGGGGTTGGGTGGGACACATTCCAAGCAAGCAAAATAAAACAGGTTTGCTTTAAATAGTACATTGGACCTTTAATGTGATTTTTCTTTTTCTAATTAATGCTACTTGCTTCCATTGCTTAAGGACCTACTGTGTGCCAGGATCAAGCACACTGCATGCAGAGACACATGATCCTCACCACTCTCGGAGGTAGGCGTCTAACCCCCATTTCATGTGAGGAAACAAAGGCCCTGAGAGTATAGGCTCGTTCAAGGACATGCAGCCTGTGAAGGTGAGAACAGAGGAGCCCCAGCCCTCTCTTTTATAAAGCCGGGGGCACATACAACTTGGGGCATCTTTTAAAAATAATACAAGGGCTGGCCGAATGGCGCAGTGGTTAAGAGCTGGCTTGGGATGCCAGTGGCCCCGGTTCGGATCCCACATACGAGGGCCAGTGACACTGCCCTCAAAAACAAAACAAAACATACAACATTAAGTACCAGAAGGGGCTTGTGCAACCGAGCAGTCCTGAAGTATGTTTCATTAGCTTCACCGTAATTCCACCTCTGGAAAAGCTGGAGCAACGGCATGACCATGAGGTCTTAGCAGAAACCAGCTGAACTATGTGTAGAGGGCTGGCCCCTCCACAGGAGGTACAGAGAAATGGGGTGGGGGCAGCTTTGGGAGGATCAAGCAGTGGGTACTTGCAAAGACCCGACTCCAGTGACCCCCCCCACCGCCACCCCAGGGGGAGAGGGGTGTTCTCTGAGGAGGGGACCCAGGCAGCAGCGTCCTGGAGACACCTTCTCCCCCAGACCCTCCCTTTCCTCCAGACTCGGGGGCCTCCTGGGGGGCATCAGCAGCTTCTGAGCAGCCAGCACCTGTGTGATTCCTTCCCACAGCCTGACGTTGTCCTTCCCACAGCTGAACGCAGTTACTGCCGCTGTGGGCTGGACTTAGGGTTAGGTCATCAGCAACCACAGTAGCTAACTGGTCTCTGCTGCCTCATACTGTACTTTGCACATCACCAACATAATCACACACCAACCCTGGGGAGGTTGCTATGCTCTGTTACTAAGCTTCTTTGATAGAAAAAGAAAAATTACATGGAAATTGAAACTGGAACCCATGCTCAATCCTAATACTGTGTTGCTTCTTCAGTTACTCAGCATAAAAGCTAACATTTCGTGATTACTCGCCATGGCCAACCAATGGGCTAAACGCATTACAGGTGTTGTCTAACTCAACCATTATTTCACAGAGGAAGAAACTAAACCTTTGCACAGTTAAGAAACTGAAGTGGTAGAACTGGGACTTGAACCCAGAGCCTTGTGACTCTGGAGTCTGGAACCTTGACTTCTGATCTATTTCTGTATGGAAAAAAATGGGAAATTGGTGGCACCTTCTTTTCTCTATTGTTAATTAGGCTAAAGCAGGTTTTACTGCAGTAACAAGTAAACTGCTAATCTCAAGGTTTAGTATGACAAAGTAGATCAGAAGCCCCCTCTACTTGGTAGCTATGTCATCAGAGGCACATGGACTCCTAGATCACTGTGGCAAGGAAACTGAGAACGGTAGGTACAGTGAGGATCACTTAAAGGCCTGGCCTGGAAGTGGCTTACATCACTTCCAGCCTCAGTAGCACACTGCAGAACCCAACTTTACTACACCAAATACCAGGAAATGTAGCCTTCCTAAGTCCCCAGGAAGAGGAAGTGGTAAACACAGTGCTCTCTGCTTCATTATCCCCTTTTTAATGGCGTTTCTTCTCCACAGCATCCCACCCATGCGAACTGACAGTTCCATAAAACCTTCCCGTCAGTGTTCCTTCTCATAAAACCTTGTTCTCGGCAAATTACCAATCAATCTCCCAGTCGTATTAATAGATAGCAGACTCATGCATTTCTCCTCCTAAGAGTATTTGCTTTTTAATCAAGGCCTATTCAAACCCAAAAGGCCTTAAACAGCCAAAGGAATGAATATATAATGGTGGAAGTTGAAGCCCAATAACACCTAACACTAGATATTTGAGGGCCATCTTATCTATCCTGGCCTTCCTCCAACAAGCTTAAGACTGAAAGGGTCTGGGCCTTCCTCCTTCACCTCCTTCCCTCTACCTCTCATCTTCACTGGCAGGATATTGGGCTACCGGAATTGGCTAAAGCCCATTTCCCAACAAGGAGATAAGTGGAGGCTGATAAAAAGGGTCTTGCCATTCTGCCATAATACCAGTCCCATAGCTACCTATGCAGATCTTGCCTCACTGCTGATCCTTCCCACCACCCTCTACAACCAGGTCCCACTGTTCTTTTAGAACTAGACCATCAGGAATTAGCTCATGGCAGTATACACCGCAGGGACCTGGGCAAGGGTCTGAGCCCTGGGCAGCTCCCCTTCAAAGCCCTTGGAGAGACTGACATGCTGTGATTAGGAACTTCCTGGCCCAATCTCCATCCCAGGCAGATGGACAGGCCCCCCTATATATATGACAGGTCTCTTTACCTAGAGTCGGGCCCTGGGGGAGGCCCAGAGCCTGTTCATATTCACAGGACCCATCCCTGCTGCTTCTTCACCATCCACTCCCCTGGGTGCTGTGGTCCTGTCCTCTTCCATCACCTCCAGCACCTTTAGAAACAAAGCACACCTGGTTCTTTGTTCCTTCTGGTACTTCTTATTCCTGAAACTCCACATCCTATCAGGTGCCTCTACAGATACACACACAGACGTAGACCTGCACACAGGTAAGCTCGGACCCACCCTGGGACATATATACACTCCAAACAATGGCCAAAGACACACAGCTACACAAATATGCATGAACACTAACACTGAGCTGTGAAAGAGTGCATTGCTACAGAGATACACATTCACAGATGTATACAGACATACAGGACTGTCCACAGATACCCAAAGATGTGTAAAATGTACACACACTCAGACAACACGCAAATACACAATGACACACAGAATTGTGCACATTGACATATACAGACTCACGTACACGCAAATATACACGGGTAAACAGAGATTGTCTCATATGCACATCACGACACATATGCACACATGTGCGTGCACCCAAAGAAAGGCTTACATTCTCCCTGTGCCCCATGTAGAACCACACCCCCAGGAAGCATGTCCATCACCTCTGTCTCTCTCGCCCACAGCCCTCTGAGGACCCGGTATCAGGTCGAGCGTCCTGCGGCACCAACTCCAGATCCGTCCTGGACCCATCCCCCCCGGAACAAAGGGCATAACCGTGTTCTCTCTCAATGTCCTCAGGTCTGAGCAAGTGGGGTGAGGGACAGAAGCAGAGGCCCACGGCTGTAGGACTGGGATGGGGGCCACATGGCTACCAGGTGCTCTGACTTCCGTGCTAAGGCACCCTGGTGGGCTGTAGCACCCTCCTGAGAACATAGCCCCTCCGGAGAGGCAGGCTGGGGAGTCAGGAGAGCGAGGATTGGGAAGGGACAGCTACCCTCCTTGGAATGGAGTGGGGAAACAGCTCAGAAGAAGGTGGGGTCTTTGAACTCCCCCACAGGTGGCTAGGAGAATGGAAACTAAAGGCCATATCAGAGGCCACAGGACACAGGGCTAGAGGAGCAGACTGCCTCTCGGCAAGACTACTCTCTCCTTCTTCTCAGGCAGTTACCCCAGTGGGACCTCTCTATGTTACAGAAAAGAAACAACAGGCCCCAAATGGAGTCACTTGTGCTAAGCCCACCCAAACCAAGACTTAATCCCTACTCTAATGGCAGTTTCAGCCTCTCTGAGGAATGTAACCTTTAACAAGTCAGCCTGGAATTACCTGTTCAGCACCAGTGAGGTCATGCTCTTGAGAGACCCCTTCTGTCCCCAAAGGAAGGTGACCCCACCTGAGACAATCCATTCTGGTAGAAACCTCCTTTTCCTGCCCCTCCTGCCGATTTAAGCCTCCATTCTGTAGAGCTCTTTGGATCTCCTTTCCATTGTTAGATGGGATGCTGCCTGACTCATGAATTGTTGAATAAAGCTGATTAGGTCTTTAAATGTACTGACTTGAATTTTCTGTTTAACACCCTTCCACTCCAATTCTTCAATCGGTGACATTGCCTTCATTT
The DNA here is from genome assembly GCA_033961575.1 of Aselliscus stoliczkanus. Taxonomy (NCBI): domain Eukaryota; kingdom Metazoa; phylum Chordata; class Mammalia; order Chiroptera; family Hipposideridae; genus Aselliscus; species Aselliscus stoliczkanus. Next base: position 125,579,390 of record CM066736.1, read on the forward strand.
TGGAAAGCTGCCCCATGTCCAGCGCACATCACACCCCATTCAAAGCAGCAGGACCAGTTCCCTACCCCGCAACAAATGACAACTCCCCCCAGAGTCTGTGACCCCCCAGCCAGGGCTGAGAAGGGACTTGGGACAGCCACCTTGTTCATTCTTTGCCCCCAGGTTGCGCTTCAGCCCAACACCTCAGGACCCCACCACCCCATACTCTCCTCTACCACCATGGGGAACTTGACCATCTTTTACTTTCCTCAAAGCCCCACCTTTCCTGAGTGAGGGCTTCCGGGATTTCCCTACCCAGATGAGTCCTCCAAAGTCAGCAATAAAGAGACAACAGTCAAGAAATGCAGTGGGAAGTGAGCTTTATGACCAGGAGAGGTGGGGAGAGGAACGCAGTGCCCAGGCGGAGGTGAATGGGGAAGGCAACAAAGTAGGGCCTCCGTGCCACTGGCTTAGTAGGAGCAGATGAAGGGCAGACGTCGCACGCATCGAGCTCGTCGCCAGTGGCCCCCTAGCAATAGAGAGCACAGTGATGTCAGCTGCCTGTCCCAGTGTGGCCTGTGTCCCACACTTTCCCTCCTCAGGCACCTCATACATCTTATAGCCTATTACCAGTTGTCACAATCTGTCATCCATATGCTCACGTGTATTGAGTTTTCACCACAGAAATGCAGTGTGCTAAAAGCCTTATTTGGACTTGGGCTTAATCTTCACAAGGGCTCCAAGAGGCAGGTGCTGTCATCATCCCCATTTCACAGAGGAGCAACCTGAGGCTTAGTCGGCTAATCACTTCCTGTGGCTCACCTGGCAAGGGCCAGAGCTGGCTGTGAATCGTGGCAGTCTTACTGCAGCACATATGGTCTTAGCCACTGTACTAACTCCCTCACATCTGGCATCCAGGCTGCTTGAAGCTGGCGAATTTCCTGTCAGCCATTCCTAGTTCTCACATCTCTCCCTTGTCCCTCATTCACACCTGACATTCACATCTGTTACTCTCACCTGTCACATCAGTCACTTCCTCATAGCAGAGGAAGGAAAGGAGCCCCCAGGCCCCAAGTCTAGACTTGTCTCTGAGGATGAAGAGCTCCCATCAGGCTCCCACACAGGGCACCCCCTCACCTGACATCTCAGCCCTCCTCACAGCCAGGACATTGATTCTCCAGCTTGTGGGGCAGGCAGCTCAAAGGGACAGCATGTAAGATTTCATCTTGCCCCCCATTCCGTTTGCCCTGGTGTGCAATCCCCCTTACCTATGGTGCTTATTGTCACGCAGTGTCCTCCTCCATGCCTAGGCTGCCCATGAGCCCAGTATCGAAAATTCCAGCAGCTCCCATCAGCCCAGTGTACCTTACCGTGGCGGTACTAGAGAAATAATATGGTGGGTCAGAGGGCAGAGGTCCAGAGGACAGACAGATTCAGGGGCTCTAGGGAACACCCACCAAGTACCCCTTTGTGGACATTACCCACCCAGCTAGGAGCCCTTAGGGTTTGCAGGCAATGAAATGGAAGAGCCTCCATCACTTCCACCATCAAACAGTGTAAGCTTCTTAAACTGTTCTGTGCATGCAAACCTGGGGATCTAGTTAAAATGCAGATTCTGATTCAGGGGGTCTCAGGTGGAGCCTAAGATTGTACATTTCTAAACTAACTACCGGACAATGATAATACTCCTTGGTCCATGGATGAAACTCGAGTAGCAAATGTAAAGGCACATATTCACCCATATCCCCAGAGTCACTCTGAGAAAAAGGGCCCCATTTTAGACATGAGGAAAGTGAAGGTCCGAGGAAGCCATTCAGCTAGTAAGTGTCCAAGCTGGGCATGGAACCCATCTCCTGACTCCAGTCATGTGCTGGTGAATGATTTACAACAGGGTCTGGGGGGAAGGAGAATGCAGAGGGTGTGATGACCCCTGGATTGCAACAATTGCCAATTTCCTTGGTGTAAATAGGTGCACCATGGCAGAATTCATACTACAAGTGTGAAGTGACTCGACATGGAGTTGGAAGAGATGCATACATGACTGGTTCTCCTGAGCCAGTACAAGCCAGCTCCATCACTGCCTCCCACACTATGCTCACCTCAGCTACTGGAATGAGGCTTAATGCCAGGAAGTTCTCCCTCAGGGCAATCAGGGAGAGCATCCTGCACCTGGGAGTGGGCCCCTCACTTACCCGGCCCCTGAAACTGCCTCCAATCCATACGCGACGTCGGTGGACCCTACGGGTCAAGCAACGAATGCGATAATTTAAACTGATGTTGTGGATGGACACCAGGTTGCCTCGGTAGCACCTCCTGCAGATTCTCTGCAGAGAAGACGTGAGATAGAGAACTCACTCTGTGCGTTCTCAAGTCCATAACTCTCCAGTAGAGTCTGCCTCCGCAGCCATTGTTAAGTCAGAAATCAGGGATCTACTTGCCTCCCTCAAACCCGTCTCTTACTCCTTTACCTGTCATCAGGAACTTCTTGTAGAAATGACCATGATACTCAGAATAATCACAACCACCATTTATTGAGAGTTTACAATGACCCAGGAACTACTCCGAAGACTTTCCATGTACTACCTCATTTAATCCTCACCACAACCATAACAGGTTGGTACTATATATATTCATTTTACAAAGGAAGATACTGAAGCCCAGAAAGGTGAAGTGACTGCCCAGGTAACACAGTCAATGACAGGTGGGACCAGGGTTTAACACAGGTATATCTAATACCAAAGCCGTTTGTCCAAGTCAGTGGTTCTCAAAGCGCTGTCTCCAGGCCAACAATGTCATCATCACCTGGCAATGTGTTACAAATACAAACTCTCAGACGCCACCCCAGACTTGCTGAGCCAGAAATTCATGTTTCAGCAAGACCTTGAGGAGGTTGTGATGTTCACTAGGTTGTGAGAAACAGTCATCTAAACAAATAGGGCCCAGTAGATTGAATCCACTCATCTCCCCTTTCACAATAGCCCCCCTGCCACTTACCTGAGCTCCTCTAAATGTTCGGGGGGTCCGCACCAACCGGTAATGGCATCTGCTGCACCCAGGACTGCCCAGCATGTGAACTGTGTCCTCTTCCCTGGGGCACTGAATGTCCTCAGTTAGGTCACTTGGGTCCGACCCCTCATCATCCTCGTCCGACTCATCCTCCTCGTCCTCAAAGGCATTTGGATCCCGGGAAGCCTTGTCCTCCTCTCCCTCCGACTGAATCACATCCTTAGTCAGGGCCAACTCTCCCTTCTGCTCCCCAGAACCTTCCAGATCCTGACTCAGGTCTGCCTGTGTCCCTCGGCTGTCTGGAGAGAGGGCATCGTTCTCTGGAAAGAAGAGGAAACCTGCCATCAGAGGGGAGTCCCCTTCCTTCAGCACCACGGACAGCTCCGACAGCCCCACGCCAGCCTTCCTAGGGCAGCTGTCCGCTGTGCAGAGCCAGGGCTGAAAGGGTCTCCTTGAGGCTGGGGAGGCGAACACTCAACAAATGGATGAGAACTTTACACCGGCTGACACCACGTGTGTGTATCTGGGGGGTGGGAAGGGCACCTTTGAGAAGCGCTTCATCTTCACAAGTGGGTGGTTTTGCCTTGGGAAGAAGCCCTGACAGAATGTCAAGGTCCCGGAGGAATCTTATCAGACATGAGCTGGACCAACTGAAGAAGGGAGGCTGTGACCCTGGTCCCATGAGGTTAAGGGGGGCAGGGAAGAGGAGGAAGATACAGCTGGACGAGAAGGGGAGGGAAGATTTACCCAGACGAAGAGCAGAAACTGCTCCCAACAGAAGAGGTAGGAGCAGGAGGGGCTTCATATCCCTTCACTCTTGTGACAGAGACACAGCTTCACTGTCCCTCCTTGGAAATGCCCTGTGTGTCTGCACAGCTCCTGTCACAAAAAAGAGGTGAAATGTTGGTTTCACTCATTCATTAAAGGGCAAAATGGGGAGCTTCCTTCTTTCCCAATGAGCAGACCTTGAGCTGGAGAAGTAGGGAAAGGACATGGGGGAGTCAACTCAAGTACAAAAGTCCCTTTTTCCTGAAAGTGCCATCCCTGCTCCCTGGGACAGCGCTGAGCCGAGACCCTTGACCCTGCAGGAACAGGTCCGCTCAGGGTCAGAGCCTGTTTGACTCACGCTGGGGAAGGAGAGGGAAGGACGGTGCCCATCGTGGCCCTAAGGACCGGCTTCCGAGGAGTTTGCCACAGAGAGTCCTGCTTCCTCCCAGACCCAGACCCTCCTCCCTGGGCAGCTGGGGAGGGCTCACCTCCTGAGAGTCTGAGGCCTCTGCTCTCAGATCTCTGGCTGCTGAGCCCCAGCAGCAACTCTTATACTGGGATTTTTGGGGAAGTGGGAAGAGGTCAGAGTGATTGCCCCAGGCTGGGGTGCCAGGCAGTTAAGCTGATAACAACATGTTTGCTCAGTCCTGTCACTCCTGAGGCCTGCTCTCTGTAGGATGCAGGGACCTGCCTCCTGGAGCCCACTGCCATATATGTGTGCCCAAACACCCCGGTGTGCTGGAGAAGACCCCAGATGTCTACTGTCAGACATACTTACTAGTAGCCCCTAAAGTGACCCAGTCTGAACAGTACCCTCTAACTGCAGGGACAGCCTTCTTCCTGTCAGTATCCCAGCAGATCAAGTGCAGGATCCCATGGAGCTGGGAGACCATGAGGGGAGGAGGCAGGGGGCAAAGGGGGCCTCAGCTTCTCCTGAGCACCTGTTAGACCAGGTGCTTCATATGCATCCCATCCCTGCATCCTCACCTTACCTCATTCCCATGAGGATGTATGATTCTCCTTACTTCACAGGTGTGAAAAAGGAGACTCACAGAGAGAAAGCCACTTGACAAAGTTGTGAAGAAATTGGAAAACTGGGATCTCTAAGTCTTTTTGCTCCCAAACCTTCTCTCTCCCACTCGCTCCTTATCTCTCTCCTCTCCTCCTTCTCTTTCTTCCTCTTTCTCACAATTCTTTTCCCTCTTCCCTTTTTTCTCATCTTTAATGTGTGAAAAATTTATGATCTTTCTTCCATGCAATGGGTCAAGATCAGGAGCCTCAGCCTTTTCACTGTTCTTATGTGGAATCAAGTCATTCTTCCTTGGGGGCTGTCTGTGTTTGCAGAAATTTAGTAGCATCCCTGGCCTCTACCCATCAGATGTCAGTAACACCTCTTCCAGTCGATTTGGTTGTTTCAAAAAAGTCTCCACATGTTTCCAGAGACAATCAAAAAAGTCTCCACATGTTTCCAGATATCCTCTGGGGAGCAAAGTTGCCCCAGTTGAGGATCACTGATGTAGAACATGCCATTGTGTCCAACCGCAAGGCATATCTTCTGGCAGAGAGGCAACAGCTAGAACGGAAAGCTTCATGCAGAATCACTCAGACACTCTGTGGGCCACCAGCCCTCATTCTCAGTCTCCCACCAGCCCGCTGTCACCACCATGGTCAGGACCAGCAGGGAGTGAATGAGGCATTCACCTCAGGTGCAAATTTTAAGACTTTGCTGGATATCACTGTCAAGAGACAGCAGCCTTGTCAGAGTGGCTGACTTAACTCTGTGACATCCCACTGGGCAGTGCATGTTTGTTTCTTGGACTCCAGCTCAGCCCTCCAGTGCTCAGGACACCAGGGACAGGCAGCTCAGAGGGTGAAAGGCTTGGATCTGTTCCTTCCTCTGCTCTCCCAGGGGACCCACAAATAGAGAAGTATCTGAGATGTTACTTCTGGACCTGATTACAGAGTAACAGTCTTGGCTGTTATCTCCCCAGCCCAACAGACCAGGCCCTCAGCTTATCAACCTGACTGGGGTGAGGAGAGATCGACCAATTCTGGGGCCCAAAGTCTGGTCCCTTGATTTTAAGCTTGAAGATCTCTCTAGTGGAGTAGGGGTGGAAAGTTAGCCCCCCTCCCCATCATTCTCCCCCATCCTGGGGCCCAGGCCAGGGGCATCATGTCACTCAGGGGTTGGGATGACCAATACGGTCAGCTGCCCTCAGGAGCCAGCACCCTTGATAAGCTTTACACACACTATTTCATTTGAACAGCCTGTTTCACAGATGAGGCAATGGCATCTCACGGAGCCTCAGCCAGTTGCCCAAGATCACACAGCAAGTCAGGGATGGGCCTAATACCGGTCTTCCAGCTCCTTGTCCACCCCACGCCTGCCTTCCCTCTGCCTCCTCTTACCAGCCTCCCTTCTCTACACCTGCCCCTTCCCCAGTTTGACCCTACTTTCCTCACACACAAACCCCAGGGAAAGATATTCCAATGGCTTCAATGACCACAGGGATGTCTGATTGAAAACTGGAAATAGCATTTTTGAAGGTCCATCACAGACAAAACACTATGCTTCCTTAAGGCTTTTAGCTATATCGTCCCACTTACTTAATCTTTACAATCATCCTACAGATTAGGTTTGCCATCTCTAGTCTGCATATCTCTTACAGAAGCTCAGAGAGGTTAAGTGACTTGACCATGTTCATGCACATAAAAGGAGTGGCATGTCTGACCCTAGTCTGGCTACTACATTCTTGGTTCTTTGATGTGCCCAAATGATTTACTCCCAGATGGTCAAGCTAGTTCTTCCAATATTTTCAGCATCCGTCAAACTCCAAGTGTCTGGTATGTTCACAGGGTTTTCATACTCTGCCTCTTGTCTCTAGATTCAGTCCCTCCCCACATCATGCTCAGGGTGGGTCTTGCCACCCTCTAGAGGGATAGTGTAGTGTGATGGAAAATGAAATGACAAGTCCTAGAGTCAGCCCCTTAGCGCCTGAGGGTTCTCATCTGTAAACCAAGGCTAATGACAGACCTCCCTCAAACGAGATCAGCTCCAGTAAGGCTCTCAGAACAGGGTGTGGCACAAGGGCTTGGGGGTGCCCTTGTCAGGAAACCAGGACTGGAACTGTGACCCTTATCCACAAATAAGCACCGAGTGTCACTGCATTCCTGTTCTGGGCTTCCTGGTGTGAGGAGCTCTGGGGCTTCTATTGTGAAGACACCAGCTTAGTTTCATGGAGCTGGGTTAGCCTCTTGCTGAGGAGGAAAAATGGCACACAAGCCAATATTTTGGGATGTAAAGCCAGTCTGCCTTCATTAACCTTACATTTTTAACTTTTTCTGTGGATGCATAATACATATCCTGTAAAGTAGAGTGGGGCTGCTCTGCGTATTTTTACAGAGTGAATGCACCGATGTAACTGTCCCAAGGTCAAGATCCTGAATGGTAACAGGAGCCCAGATGCCTCCTTCCTGCGCCCTTCTTGAAATTAATGCCCCAAAGGGGATCTTTATGGACTGGAAGTCACACTTCTGTCACAACACACACCTCCAACACAAGATTTATGAGGGGCTAGACAAAACCTGCCCAGCAATTAGCACACAGACACCTACAGTCTCCCCGAAAATAAGACCTACCCAGAGAATAAGCTATAGCATGATTCTTCCGGGATATAGGGGGTTTTATGACCTGTTTCATGGAGAAAGGTGCATTTTCAAACTCCCTGAGCTTAAAATATTCAGTATGCCAAAGTGCCATATTTTGGCACTTAAAATCATGCTACGGCTTATTTTCAGGATAGGTCTTAGTTTTGGAGAAACAGGGTAGTAAATGCGTAATAAATGGGAAATATTCTTCCTCTTCCTTATGGATCTTTAAATAAAGGGAAGCAATTCCTCCCCATTCCAGGGTACAAAGTCCAGGAGAGCAAGGAGTGAAAGCTAGACTTCAGCTGCTTGCTGAACAGCGTTTCAGAATTCCACCATTTCTGAAATCAACAGCCTGCGCGGAGCAGAGGTTACAACTGGCCTCAGTTTGATTCCTATCTCTTTCTCAACTTACTGTGCAACCTTGAGCAAGTAGGTTCTTCTATCTGGGCCACACTCGAAAAACCAAACGTCTTTATGGACTTCTCTCTCGACCCTGGTCCCACCTGTAATTCCCTGAATTTGAGGAGTCCCAGGGGAAAAGGGCTTTGAGTACTGAGCCCTTACCTTCTGCTCCCCTGTCTAGTGGACAGAGGGTCAGAATGCCTTCCTTCCTCATGTCTGACCAGGACTCCCTCACCTCCAGCTGGGTGGAGTCCTATGTCCCAAGGTGAACCCAAAAGACTTTGTCTTGCCTCCTTAAAGTGCTGCACGCTCAGGACATCTTGCCCTGGAGCTGCCAATGCTTCCAGCCATGGGATCCTAATGCTTAAAGGAACAATGCTGTGGAAACCCGCTAGGGGCTCCATTTATATTCTCCCAGTGAGTGAATGAATGACAGGCACAAAGCAATTCTTTAAAAAGAGGCTGGGCAGATTCATCCTGAAACAAGATCTTAGGCAGGAATTTAATAACAGTAACAGCAGCAGCCCCTAATGTTTAGGAAGCACTTCCTGTATGCTAAATGTTTTCATTGCTCCATGTCATTTAATCTGCTAAACAACTCTCTGAAGCAAATACCATTGTCATGTACAAATTACAGACAAAAAGACTGAGGCTCAGAAAGGTTCAGTTACTTGCCAGGCCTGTCCAGGGTAGGGCCTGAGTCCAGAGCATTCTTCCCCTCCCTCCACACTGCCCTCCCCTGTGGCAGTGAATTAGTGGCACAGGGCACTCAAGTTCATTCTCTAACGTGAGCGGCACTCACCGTGACCTTGGAAGTTGGTGAGGCGGGTGACATGGGAAGTATGAAGGACACGCTCCTTGGAATTGAACAGATCCTGCCTCCATTTCTGGCCCTGTCACTCGTGAGCTGGCTTGCCTGGGCAGGCCCCGCATCACCCAGGCTCAGTTTACCCTTCTCTGAGTTAACCTAAGGATGACAACCTCACAGGGTTTGGGGAGGGTGAACGGAGAAGCTGGTTGTGCAATCACCTAAGGGTCTGACACACAGTAGGTCCTCAACAAACAAGCAATTCTGCACATTATCCCCATTTCAGGACGAGAGAAAGCAAGGCTTGGAAAGTGGTGGTTGGTCCACATTTCACATACTAGCAAGTGGTGGAACCGGAAAAAGAACTCTGACTCACCTTTCATCCAGGAGGAGAGATTTTCTGAGCACCATCTAAGCTCATCACTGTGTGGGACAAGTCACAGCCCCACCACCAGGACCCCAGTCATGAGCACCTGGAGTGAGCACTCTGCTCCCCCAGCGGGAAGCTCAGAGCTGTGATGGGAGGCTGGTTGGAGGGAAGAGCCCAGGCATGGGGCCCTCACGCACATAGCAGCTCACGTCCCTGCCCTGAGGACCTATGGGTTTCAGCCAGCTCTCCTGCCTGGAAGGGGCAGGAGGAGATGAGTGGGAGAGGCAGACTGGCCGTGGTTATTGGTGTAATGGGCTTTCAGGCTTTCTGGTCTCGGCAGCAGGCTGGCCACACACACCTTCCCTCTAGCAGTTTCTGCCGTGTCCCAGGAAGACTCCTGGGGATGATTGAGGGGACGCCCAAGGGGGGAGGGCGGGGCTGGGTAGCTCAGTGTCTTTCTCCTTGGATGGCCATCTCCTCCTGGCCAGCTACAAGAGAACAGCATTCTGACTCAAGCCATCCATCCTCCCATCCCTGCTTCACATGACACCCTCAGAAACCCCCCAAAATTCTCCAAGGCCTGCTGGCCCAAGTCACCCTGAAGTTTCTGCAAGAAAGTTCCTGTGAGTGGGGTCAGAAATCTCAAGGTGGTGGGGAGTTAGACTCGTTCTTTTCCTTCCTTCCTTCCTTCCTTCCTTCCTTCCTTCCTTCCTTCCTTCCTTCCTTCCTTCCTTCCTTTTTTCTTTCTTATCTCCCTGTCCCTCTCTCTCTCTCCCTCTCCTTCTCCCCCTCTCTTCCCCTTCTACCTGTGTATCCACTGTTTCTTAAACCTCCATCTGAGCCCGAGTGGGTGAAAAGCCCCGGAGATACAATGGGAAATAGAAATACAGTTACTGCCCACATGGAGTTCCAAGCTTAATGGAAGACACACATTCATTTATTTAATCACATGTTGAACTGCCATGGTGACAAGCTCTACGCCAAGAGATGCCTGGTCCTAGAAAAATCTGTACCAGGTAACAGGCCAGAAAGGAAGGGAGAGAGATCCGAGCTGGGAGCAGACAGAACTGTAGGAGTTAAGTAGGGGTTGGGTGGGACACATTCCAAGCAAGCAAAATAAAACAGGTTTGGTTTTAAATAGTGCACTGGATCTTTAATGTGATTTTTGTGTTTCTACAAATATTACTTGCTTCCATTGCTTAAGGACCTACTGTGTGCTGGGACCATGCACTTTGCAATGGGAGACCCATTTATCCTCACCACTCTTGGAGGTAGGCGTCTAACCCCCATTTCAGGTGAGGGATCAAAGGCCCTTAGAGGCTAGACTCTTTCAAGCACATGCAGGGTGAGAAGGTGAGAAGAGAGGTACCCCAGCCCTCTCTGGCTCGGAGCCCCTGGCTCAGGAAGGGTACACAGTCCTGGCCCTATTGATTGACATGTCTGTGCTTATGGATAGTCTGCACTGATTGTTGAAAAACAGAGTGGCACACAAATTGAATATGAAGATGGCTAGTTTTCATCGACTTTGGCTTAAGCGTTTGGGTAATTTTGCCTTGAATTTTTCCCTTTCTAAACATTACAGGAGAATCTGTGTCGCTTTGTTAGGTGGAAACAAGCCTGGGCAAATCCTTGCAGGGTGGTTTGCAATCTGCACCAAGACAGTGATGTTCCAGACCACACTGGGAGTGAAACGTGGGTGCACCTCAGTGTGCTCTGCCCCAGGCATCGCAGCTGTCACTGATAAGGTCTGTAGCCACAGGCTCACAGAGCAGCCTGCTGCCGGCCAGGCTGCATGCAAGTCGTGCGCGGAGTACATTAGAATCCTCACAGCTCCACGATCCAGTCCTCCTGTTATCCCAGAGCCTGCATGGGGAAGAGCTGGGAGGTGGTCTTGGACAGTCCAGTGCAGAGCCCAAGGTGCCTCTACTTTGTATTCCCAAAGGTTTCCTGTCATCCTCCCAGGAGCCCCCGTGGTACTTACTATCTCCACTACAGTGAAGAAATGGGTGAAGAAACGGAAGCTGTGCAGGATTAAGGGTTTCTTCAAGGTCACACAGCTGGTTGGTGCCTGCGAAGCCCAGAGCCTGTCCCGGGCAGCTACTACTCGAGTCCACCTTCAGGCCCAGGCGGTAACATTGGACCCAGGAAACGGACTGCTGAGAGGCCTAGGAGCAGACGTTTGCAGTTAGAAAATAAATAATCCAAACCCCTGACATTGGGGGTGGTGCGACCACGAGTCACAGCCCTGGGTTTAATCACCCTGTCTGCTGGTGAGTCAGCCCCCCTATAGGCAGCAACCTGGGATGTAGCCAGAAGCCCCCAGACATGTCCCACCTGGGGGACTCCTCAGGATAGTACAAAGGACCTGAGCCTGTGCCTGTGAGCCCGGATGGAAGTGCCCTTCCCAGAGAATGTTAGAGCGCACACTCACTGCTGTGCATGAGTTACACCCAACACATTTACAATTTATCCCCCGAGAGGCTGGCAGGGAAAGGAGCTCCAGGAATTGGGCTGCCCTAAGCTTCAAATTTGGGGGGCTAGGGTCCAGGGCCCCTGGGAAGCCAACAGCCAACACCTTTGGCTAAAGAACAAATTAATATTGATGATCAATGGATGCGTCATTATTCCCTAGGAACTTCTAAGATGACTCGTTGGCAACAGCTGGCCCCCTAAGTCCTGTTGGTACTTATACTGTCCAATCTGCTGACCTCGGCTGCTCCCATGGCTCACTGTCCCCTGGGACTCCCTGCTCAGGCAGGGCAGCAGGAATAGCATGGGAGTGGGGGCACGGTGTCCCAAGGTGTGTGTAAGAGGGACCCCAGGATGGGGGGCGGTAAATGAGCTGTGACGTGGCCTGGAGATGGGGTTGTACAACCAGGTTTCTGATGACTATTTAATGACATGAAGAAAAGCTTGTGAGCTCATTTCCATTATCACACGCACACAGTCCCACGATTCAGAAGGAACATTCTGATGTGCCGACCCACGGCCATTTCTGAGCAGTGCGATTCACAGTGAGACTTCTTTTTCATGTTGTTCTTCAGTTTCTGGTCTGTGTTACAACCCGCATATGTTTCTTACATAAGAATGACTGTAAAGAAAAGGTACCGTCTACAATGAACATGACCTTGGGAGTCAGACAAACCTGAGTGTAAATAGGGGCTCCACAACCCACTAACTTGGATGATCTTGACCATGGTGGTGTCCTTTGGAGCCTGACTTTCCTCATCTGAAAAATGGGGCTTGATGAATGGAGACCATCACACCAAGTTCCTAACTCGCGCTGCCAGTTGTTCTTTAAATGGCAGGCACTCTCTTCCTCATCAAGTGTCCTCTGTCCCAGGAAGGTGCCGACATCCATGGAGAGGACACATTTGCCTCTAGTCCCTCTCTGCTGAGGCTGGCAGAGGAGAGAAGGGTTGCACTGGGAGCCGGTTGCTGAGTGAAATCAAAACTTGTGAAACGCCTGGGTTGCTTCCTTCCTTGTTTGAAAGAACGGTTGGTCCCATTTGAGGAAGAGGTTACAGGAGGCAGGCTCTCGGGACAGAACTAGGAGGCTATACACGTGGGCCACTTCTCTCGCTTATTCATCTCTGGCTCTCTCTGGATTGTAAGTCAGTGTTCTCTGCACTTCCGGAGGAATCCAGGCATCTTTTTTTTCTTTTTCTTTTTAATAACATCTTTATTGAGATATAATTCACATACCATACAATTCACCCATTTCAAGTGTTTAATTCTATGTATTTCAGAGCTGTACAACCACTGTCAATTTTAGAACATTTCCATCCCTTTAAAAAGCAACCCCTTCCCCATGAGCAGTCATTATCTCCTCTCCCCGACCCCAGGCAATTCCTAATCTACTTTATGCCTCTAGAAATGTGCCTTTTCTGGACATTTCATGTCTGACTGTAATCAGACTGTAGGTGATCTCTTATGACTGGCTTCTTTCACTTCGCATAAAGTTTTCCAGGTCGATCCATGTCATAGCTTGTATCAGTACTCTATCCTTTTGTGTTGCTGAATAATATTCCATTGTGTGGGGCTACATTTTACTTATCCATCCACCAGTTGGTGGGCATTCAACATCCTTTTTGTATTTAACGTAGTAGCTGTATAGATACCTGTGAGCTGCTGAATACCTACCATGTGTTGGCACTTGATCTAACTTCTAATTACAACAGTCCAGGGAGGCAGGTCTATTTCTCCCATCATACTGATAAACAGATGTGCAGGTGAAGTAGCCCCTCCAAGGTCACACTACTTAGTGACAGAGCTGGGATGGAAAAAAGGGCTGCCCTGGCCCCCTAGTCCACGTTCCTCCCCCGGCACCGGGCTGCCCCACCATCCCCGTGTGCTCTGCTCTCTCCTCCAGGCTGCCTCTGGGGCCAGAGCAAGAAACAATTCACTCACATTGCGATTGCTGTTCACCAAGCCCTAACTGGCACCATGTGGGTGGCAAGCACACTGAGTCACTGAGCCAGGGAGACCCAGATGCCACCTCCTGGAGCTTGCTGTCCAGGTTTGGAGAGGTTGTCATGCGAGAGAGTAGTTTCCAGTCACCAGAAAGGGTGTGATCAAGTACCAGGAGCTCAGAGCTGCTGGAGACCCCAAAGAAAGATTTTTGGAGGACATGGCATTTTGAGCAGCACCCCAGAAGACCAGGCAGGTTTCCTGCCAGAGATGGGGCAAGCTCCCAATGCAAAGGACACTGGTGAGTTCTCAGACCCAGAGACCAGGAACCTGGGCCACTGGGAAGAGCTCTGTCTCCCTGGAGGTGGGAGATGAAGAGGTCAGGGGAGAGGCTGGAATCCCACTGCTGAGAGCCTTGAATGCCAGGCTGGAATTGAGGCTTTTCCCCCTGGGCAGCAGGGAGCCATTAAGTGTTTGAGAAAGATAAGATCAAAGACATCCATTTGCACCCTGGTGTCTTTCTTCAAACCCAGGTTCCTAGGCCCCTGGAAATTACCCTTCAGCAGTTCAGAGAAGAGCTGGCTTCAGACCCTGTGCATCTCCGTATTGCATCTCCGTATCCCTAGCACCTAGGACCTACTCTGACCTATTGTAAGGGCTCAATAAACATTCATTCACAGTGACAATGAATGAATGACTCTGCCTGCCAGCCCTTCCCCCTGACCACCCTCTCTCTGTCCCTCGGCCCATCCATCTCCTTCCTAAGTGGAATGGAACCCCCACTGTGTTCCAGGTTCTCCCATCTCGCCCACCTACCATCTCTCTCCCTCTGGGTCCCTGACCTTCTCTCTCCTTGCTGCCCATCCCTCTCCGGTCCTGAGTAAATAACGGAACAAATGCTCGTATGCTCCAACCACGTGCCAGGCAGCAGCAATTTCTTTCAATTCTCGCCAAGACCCTCAGGGGTAGAAATGATTAACTGCACTTTGCAGATGAGGAAATTGTGGTCCAGAGAAATGAAGGGACATGCCCAGATGCTAAGCGGCAGAAGTGAGACTCATACCTGGACCTTTGGATTCCACCTAGTGCTTCCAGCTGGGGTTGTAGAGTGTCCCGGAAGAGGAGACAAAGGAAGAGATGCCTGGGGGTGGGGGTGCTCTCAAGCCCAACCCAGTGGGCAGATCCTACTCCACGTCTGGGTCCAGCTGCCACACCAGGACCCTGCACCCACTTTCCTCCACCTCCCCTCCAGTCACTCACTCCCCCAGGCTGGTGCACGGGGCAGACGCACACACGCATGCACACACATGCACACACACGCACACAACAGCCCAAAAGGCTGGAGATGAGGAGCAGTAGTTGCCTTAGGCAGAGATGCTTTATTTATCAGCAAAATTATCCCCCAGAGAAAAATTTTATATGCTACCCAAAGTAAATAATCATCCCCTTTGCTGAAGACGAAAACATGCCCGAAAGGCTTTGCCGATTTAAGCAGGCCCCCTGATTCCCAAGGCCCTGTGGGTGGCCTGACTCTGTCACTGTCCTTAAAACCTTCTGGAACATCAGCTCCAGAAAAAACCTTCAGGGCCGGCCGAGTGGCGCGGTGATTAAGCGCTGGCTTGGGAAGCCAGCGGCCCAGGTTCGGGTCCCACATATGAGGGCCAGTGACACTGCCCTCAAAAAAAAAAAAAAAAAAGAAAGAAAGAACCTTCAACTCCAGAACCCTCTCCTTTTACAGATGGGAAAAACCGATGCTCAGAGCAGAGAAGGGTCTGCCAAAGGTCGTGCAGCATCAGTGGCAGACCCGGGGTTCAGGCCCAGGGGCCCCACCCCCACCCTATCTGCACCTCTTCCTCCCCAGACTCACAGCTGTTCCTCACCAAGGCTGTGCCTTTCAGGGCGAACTGGGTGCCACCGCTAGACACCAGGTGGCACAGCTGAGGCCTAGAAAATCACCTGGCAGCTTGGAGCCCAGGCACATGAGGGCTTCAGGGCCAAACAGGCCTGGAGAAGTAAGTGACACACCTCTTCCCCCATCACATCAGCTCCCCTCAGGCCACATCTGCTATGGCCATATGCTTCCTGCCCTGGAATTAAGAACTTCCACGTGCCTTTGCTTCCGCTCTGTCTGACGTCAATCAGCTTGGCAACTAAGATTCTTTTCTTGCTGATCAAAACTTTTGGCTGGCAGTTAAAGGCAGCTTTTTTTTAAAAAAAAAAAAAAAAGGAAAAATAATGAGTACTTAATACAAATAGCCTGGGTGGGCAAAGTCTCTTTGGACACAGGGTTCTCTAAGGTGAAGACAGACACGAGCAAAAGCATCCGCAGGGCTGAAAATCAAGGGCATCTGAGCTAGGCCATTGCAGGGGGCAGTTCTTTCTGCCGGCACTGGCGGTACACCAGGAAGGGGTGGACGAATGTCAGAAGAGTGAAAAGCACCAACGTCACATTCACCTGGGGAAGAGGGGGAGAGGAGTGAGGCGAAGTCCAGGGCCCCTGAGCAGCGCCCGCAGAGGGACCAGAACTCGGCCCAGTGGGTCTGTTTTCCACTCAGACACTACAGTGCCCCAGGGGAAGGACCAGGGGCTCATCTTCGTTCTGCCCTGCGGAGGAGGGTGGGAGAAGAATAGTATGCCCATTTCACAGGTGAAGAAACAGAGGCCTCGAGAGCATTTAATGACTTGCTCAAGGTCACATGGGTGTGGCGGGTAAGGGTTATGGCAAAGAGTCTCAGGCCAAGGATGTCATCGAGGAGTACTTCAAATGCAAGAAATGAACAAATAAACTTGGCTTTTGGTTTTTTTTAAAAAAAAAGGTCACATGGGAAGTTGGTGGAGGCTAGAACACACATCTGCCGAGGGCCGTCCGATGATACGATCAGGAAATTCTCCTCAGTTTATAAGTTAAGTCCTTCCTTTTTTTCTGTTTCTCCTAAGGACTGATTTAAACTTTTCTACACTTTGCCGATTTTTTGAAATGAGGCTCAGAGAGCTGTGCAGTGGTAAGGACACTGCCAGGTTCCCCCCGAGTTGCCCCAGCCTGGACATCATCACCAGTCTAAGGCCAGGACCCCTCCCCTCTTCACAGTACTCACGTAGAACGGGTCACCCCGGAGAGGGCCTTTGATGAGAGTGAAGATGGGGAACTGGAGCAGAGACACTATGGCTGACAGGGCCATCAGTAGCCCAAAGAGCTTCCCAAAGTGCTCCGAAGGGAAGCTGGGGAGAGACAAGGGGCTTCCAGTGAGCTTTAGGGAGCAGGAGTTTGCTCTGCCTTGTGGGCCTCGGTAGCCACTTGCTCCTGACTCCTCTGTCCTAGGCCTGCCTTCACCCACCCACCCACCCCCTTTTGCCTTGGCGCAGGCTTTCAAAACACAGAACACGGAGAAGGCATTGTACTGGACCCTGGGAAAACAGCAGGGACCCAGACACAGGTTGCCAAGGAAAAGACAGAACACATAAACAGGTCATTATATGCCAGGCGATGTGTGCACTACCAAAGGAAGCAAGGCTAGAGTGGGTGCCAGGGGCACACGAAAGGAACACACTTTCTTCCCAACTCTTTCCTGGGAGAGTTAGGACGGAAGTGGGCCCTGGAGGTGAATAGGAGTTCACTGGATAGGATTCAGAGGCAGGGGGAGAGCTGACGTGAAGGCTCAAGTACCTGAAGGCTCTATCCCTCTCACCAGCCCCACCTCCAGGCATCACCCCCAATCCCCTGCTCCCAGACCCTGTCTCCCTCACCTGATCACCTCCTGGTCCATCCTCACCTCCCAGGTCCTTACCTCCAGCACACTTCCTTTTGCCCCAGTGTGCCCCCTATAAGGTCACACACCCCAAGCCCACTTACGCAAGGGTGAGGAAGGCAGCATTGCCCCCGTAGAGGAAAGAGCGGCTGATCACTTGCAGGATGAAGGTGACATACTGGAGGGGGAGGACACGGACCGAGGCACAGAGGGCAAAGCCCAGGCACAGTAGAGACGTCAGGGCCAGCGAAGGCACTGTTGATAAAAGGGCTGCCGCCAAAGCCGAGGATCCTGGTCCAAAGGAGAAGAGGAGGGGTTGCCTGGAGGGGATATCATGTAGGGCAGGGAGGGGGCAAGAAGATGGGAAGAAAGGAGGAGGTACCATCCACCCAACCATCCAGGCAGAAACCTGGGGTCATCCTTGAATCATCCTCTCCACATGCCCCATCTCCAATCCATCAATAAACGTTGATAATCCACCTTCTAAATAGCACTCCTCTCCATCTCCACTGACTCAACTTGTAGGCCACCTGCAACATGCTCACAGATTATTACAATGGCCCCCTAACGGGCTCCACATCTGCTCTGCCCCTCCAGCCCAGAGCCAGATATCCCAAGTAGCAGTACTGGTCACAGCAAAAGACTGGAAACCACCCAAATAGCCACCAAGAGGGGAAAGCTGCATGAACTAGGCTACAGCCACGTAACAGAGAATTAGGCAGCAGCTGAAGGAATGCGGAGGCGAGGGTCCCGCTGGGGAGCAGGGCAGGGACGAGGAAGAATTGAAGAAACAAAGCAGAGTCACCATAGCCAAGCTGACAAAAGTCAGAGTGGGCTGAAACATGCGAGAAACCATTTTACTTTACTTTAGCCTGGGAACGTAAACTTCAGAACACTTTGGTTGTGCATCAATGGCTGGAAGTATGTAAATCCTATAGGTAACCCCCCAAAGGACTTAGGAAAAAGAATGGTCACATATCTGGACCACCAGGCATCTGGAAGATCACTATTGCAGACCAAGCTAACCAGGCAGGACTGATTCTTCTCAAGAATGTGCTTTTGCTAACTAGATGTATTTCAGTGATCATTCCACAATATATAAAAATATTGAATCATTATGTTGTATACCTGAAACTAATATAATGTTGTATGTCAAATGTACCTCAGTTTTTAATAAAAGAGAGACTTAAAATTAAAAAAAAAAAAGAATGTGCTTTTTACCATAAAAACTAGCAAACTTTTCTTTTTCTTTGAAACACAATGGGTATTGCCTGGTAATGTTTCCAGAATTGTATTTCACTCACTTAAGACCCTTGATTAAAACTTTGTCACTTAAAAGACTGGCTGAGTGGCTCAGTTGGTTAAGAGTTGGCTTGGGAGCACGAGCTCTGAGCAACAAGGCCACCGGTTAGTATCCTACATGGGCCAGTATTGCTGCGCCCTCTATAGCTAAGATGGTGAACAACAGCTCAACCTGGAGCTGGGCTGCCCTGAGTGGCAGGCGACAGCATAGGCTGCGGTGGCTGGCAGCCAGCGTGAGTGGCCGTGAGCCACCGTGAAATGGCTGGCGACTAACTGCCTCAGCCAGGAAGAGCTCAATGATCACAATACCAACATGGGCAAGTGAAGCAACGTCTTGCACAACTAGACTAAAGAACCAAAGGACAGCAACTTGTCTGTTCCCCTTCCCCGATTCCCCAACGCTGTTCCCAAAAAAAATTCCCCAATAAATCTTTAAAAAAAAGATCACTTACTTACAAAAAAACAACAACAACTTTGTCATTTAATTCTAGCGAAGTCTCCTGATTCATTTACACTTGGTCGACAGAGAATTACACAAAAAGAAAACTACAGAACAGGGTGTGCAATACCCTGCCTTTTATCTAAGAAAGAGAAAGTGTATATATTGGGTTGTCGGAAAAGTCATGATGTATTTTTTCTGTTTTTCGTTGTAAAAATGTGTCATGACTTTTCCAACAACCCAATAGATGGTCTTTCTTTAATTAAAATAACAATAAAAATAGATACCAAAGATAGAGGGAAGGAATGGAGTACTGGGAGGGAAACTAAATTTCTTTGAATATATCTTGTTTAACAGTTTTGACTTTTGAAAAATATAAATGTTTGATATGTAAATATTTTAAAAATAATAGGAAGAAAAGAAGAAAAGCAATTCCCCCCAAATTAGAAACAAAATGAAACCAATGAACATAACTTTATATAAGGTTAATGACTATAAAACATACTAATTGACTACATTTCTTGTGGGAGATAATCTAAGAATGAAAATGGAAGGAAGGAAGGAAGGAAGGAAGGAAGGAAGGAAGGAAGGAAGGAAGGATAGCATATAGCAATTGTATTATTAATAGTATTGCTATTGCTAAACCAGCAATTATGTATAAAATATGTTTTTAAAATACAATATATACATGGATGTGTATATAGTATATTGTGCATGTATATAGTATATGTATATAGTATTGTTAGGAACCACGGTTTCCAGCGAGAGAAAAAATATATACAAATGTAAAATCAAGGAAGTAAAATTTGAATTAAAATATCAATATTAGGTAAAACTTATGTATCTCTTACCTCTATCCAAGACCTAAAGGCTGTGACAACCCAGGGGAACTAAAAGCGTTAGTACCGCAGCCTCTGAGTGCCATTTCCCATTACAGGGACCCAGAGTTACCTGGAGAAATGGCTGGTTTCAGGCCTGGAGCAGGAAACATACCCAATGGAACAGACCTAAACATCTCATTGTGCTACAAAGTAAAGACACTCTCTAAAACCAATAAGATTATGTCTAAGGCACACAGATACTAGATTGGTAAGGTTCCCAATGGCCAAAGATGGGACAATTTGAACATCATGAAGAACTATGATAGAAATGGAGGCCGGCCGAGTGGTGTGTTGTTTAGGAGTTGGCTTGGGACGCCAGCTCTGAGCAGCGGGGACCCGGTTCGGATCCCACATATGAGGGCCAGTGACACTGCCCTCTATAGCTAAGATGGTGAACAACAGCTCCACCTGGAGCTGGGCTGTGCGAGCCCCGGCGACGGTGTAGGCTGCAGCCCCTGCTGCAGTGGGCTGCCATAGGCTACAGTGAGTGGCCGGCAGCCAGCGTGAGCGGCCGGCAGCCAGCATGAGCTGCCAAGAGCCACCATTAGCGGCAGTCCAGAAGCCAGTGACTGATCTGCCTCACCCGGGAAGAGTGCAATGATGATACCAACATGGGCCAGTGAAGCAACGTCCCCCACAACTAGACTGAAGAACAAAAGAACAGAAACTTGTCTATTCCCCTTCCCCTTTCCCCAACGCTGTTCCCCTCCCCCAATTCCCCAATAAAAATCTTTAAAAAAAGAAAAAGAAATGGACTGAAACACGTTCAAAGATATTTAAAATGAGACTTTCAAAGAGGAAGAACGAGTAGTCACCCCCTAGAGGTTGCTAAGGCAACCTCATATTTATGACATGGAAATAGAGGAAAAACCAAGCATTTATTTCTGGGTAACAAAACAGATTATAAGAGTAAGTGTTTCTTTCTAGAGGAATTCTAGAATCCGAAGGGAAGATAGAAATAGGACATCACCATTTTGCAGCCCTAATAAAATAACGGTGTGGGCATTGATCATCACTGGCTGCTAAAATCATTAACGCAGGTAGCTGATGGGAAACCTGATATATAATGAGCTGATCAAGTTGCCGATGTCTGAGCCCATCGATCAATCTTATCATATAACAGGGACAGCCAGTACCAGGGGCCTGCTGATGGGAGCCCATTGGAAGCCCACAGCTCTGCCTCTGAATCATTCTTACCAAAACATATTACACTGAGTCTCCTCAGCCTCCAGCCTGCCTGTTTACAGTAAATACCCAATCAAAGAGACATTTTTAAATGACATGAAAAAACATGCCAAATCCAAAAAGTGGAAAATTTGACAGACAAATAATCCAGTTTCTTCAACAAATAAACGACATGAAAAAAAAAAAAAAAGGTGACAAGGGGACACAGATTTCAAACGATGTAAAAGGCACATCAACCAAGTACATTGTGTGGACCCTAATTTGAACAAACCAACTGTAAAAACTACATACTTGAGACAACTAGGGAAATTTGAACAGAAGTGCATATTAGATAATATCAAGAAACAATTGGGATTGTTCCAGGTGTGATAATGATATTATGGTGAAGTTTACATAAAAGGGGCCATATTTGTTAGAGATAACTGAAGTATTTACAGATGAAATGATTTGATGTCTGAGGTTTGCTTTAAAATACTCCAGCAGAGTTAAGAAACTGAAGTGCAGGGGAGTGGGGGAGAGGTACAGATGAAACTGTAGGAGAAATGTTACTCTTCACTTCTGTCCCTACTGACCCCCGACCCCCACAGGTAAAATACCTCAGCACCCCTCTGTGCCTCCCACACATTCAAGGACCATGTATGAGCAAGCTCCATGGCATGGTACGCTACCCCCCACACACACCTTCTTACTTCTCTCTCTCCAGCCCTCTCCCCCTCACAGCCCTGTCCCCACCACCACGCCTCCAGGGCTGTGCCCTGGCCAGCCTAATCACTTTCTGGAATTTCCCAGATTCCTCAATGTTTCACTCTCACCTTCACCACCTTGACCCCACTGTATATTCCTCGGCCATTCTCCTAGGCCCTCCTCTTCATCTCCTCACCTCTTACTCATTCTTTAGGTCTCAGCTTGGATGCCACTTCCTCCAGGAAGCCTTCCCTGACACCAATCCCATCCTCTTTCACAACAGGGTACGTGCTCTTCTTCTCTGCATCCCCATAGCCCCATGGGTTTCCTTCATGGATTGTAGTGCCTTTCTCCACTCTCTAGACTGCGAACCCATTGTTGAATCTGGAACTATGGCTGGTACATCATTGGCACTCAGGGACTAGTGGGTGGGTGGGTGGATGGATGGATGGACGGATGGATGGATGGATGGATACAGGCAGAAAAGGGTTAAGAACAAAAGAGATGATGGGTATGGAGACAAATGCAGATCTCTCCCTTCTTGGTTCCCTGATCCTCTGGAGCCCTGGTCTCACCTGTCTTTTGTGCTTCCTTCTGGTACTTCTGTTTCAGCCGGTCCATAAGCAGGCCATTCCAGGGGGCACACAGCACTCCAAAGAACTGAGTGATGGCAAAGGCATTTGTGTAGCTGCTGACTGCAGAGGACAGAGAGGGGTGGGGGTAGGAGGAGAGAAATTTCCAGGACTGCCTTACAGGAGAGGACTCTCCCACCTGCCGTGCCCTGCCTGACCCTCCTCCCCATATCCTGCTCATATTTTCCTCTGCAGCACATCACCCTGCGGAGCTTAGCATCCCTCACCCTCAAGGTTCCAAGTCCCCCGTGGGGATGTACAGATGGGCTGCCTCCCAGCCCTGCCACATACCTAGCGCCCTGTCCCCAACAGCAAGGTTGGTCAGCAGAGAGTTGAGAGTGCCAATGAAGAGGTAGTGCCACAGCTGTATCACAGACAGCCATACCAGGTGCCAGGCGAAGCGCTGAGAGAGAACATGGCTCCGGAAAGAGTGCGTTTCCGGCTGCTGGCCTGGTTCTGGGATCTCTGTCGGGGAAATGAGGATCTGGGTATGAATTACAAGGCAAGTGGAGGGCTGGGGTGAGCAAGAGTGTAGAGGCCTTAATGGGACAGCCTGAGGTCAGAGCTCACCTTCTATTCTCACCGCCTAGATCTCATCCGCCATGCTCTCCTAGATGCCTGTGACTCGTACATCCCCACCTTGGTCACCCTGGCCCTGCCACCTTGCATGACCCTCCCTCCCTGTGGTCTTCTGTGTCTGCTGAAAATCGATCTGTCTTTCACAGCTTGGGTTCAACGCCACTTCTTACACTAACACTCTCCTGATCTTTCTCAGCCAGGATGGTGAAAAGAAGGATGAGGAGAGGAGAGGAGGGGAGGGGAGGGGAGGGGGAGGGAGGGAAAATGACATGAGATGACATGAGGGATCGTGGCAGACAGCTCCGTATCCCCTCCCTTTTTTTGGTCCCAGGATCCTGGTTTCTTCTGGAAATCTTCCCCTGCCATATTCTTCACGGTCCCGATGGGACTGTGAGTTAAGTGTTCTGTTCGTCTCCCACAATGGACCGATTTGATTGTTCTCCCTAGAGAGGCACACTGGCTGCGGCTTTAGATTGGGATCCCAGAAGTACCCTGGTTCTGCTCTTCCTGGAACCTGGCAAGTTCATTTCCCCCTTGAACTTGAGAGCTTTCCAGAATCCTGTTCTTGTTTCTACCCTAGCCAACCGTGGTTTGTGGTGTTTATACCAAAGACCCAAGACAGACAGAGGAGGGAAAAGAGGAGGGAACAGAGAAGGGACAGCGAGAGAAGGAAGACGCAGGGGACCTGCAGAAATGGGGACAAATGAGCCAGACTCGGACTGAGGAGTATGGGGAAGGGAAGCCAATGATGGAAGACTGAACGTGGGGCCAGGGGGTCTGACAGATGAGACAGAAAGGAAAGAGGGGCAGAAAACAGAGAAGGGACGAAAGCCTTGCCCCGCTCTGGACTCTCTGTGAAGTGAGGGACTGAGGAGACCCTACAGTTCCTTTCTCCACTTGACCTTTCCTGAGTCTGCATCCCTGGGGCAGCTCTGGAGGTGAGGGAAAGGCCAGGCTCGGAAGGAAATGCGGCTTACCCAGCAGGGCTCACCTTCCTTTGGTGACTGGAACTCCTTTGACTGTAAATCTAGCTTTTCAGCCTCAGCTGTTTTCTTCTTCTCCCCTCTGGTGCCATTTCCAGAGCACAGGCTGTGGAAACAGAAGCCACCCCCACCCCCCAGCCCAGGCCAGGGACTGTGATCTGGGTGTGAGGTTCAGGATAGAGGTAAGAGGGCAGTGGATGCCAAATGGCACTACACATGGAAATCACCTTTTAACAACCACCATACGCAGATCACAGCCCAAACCCAGGAAATCAGGATGCCAGGGCGTGCAAGCCAGGCTTCCATATTTTTTAAAGATCTCCTAGTGATTCTGAGAGGCAGTGAAGCTTAGAAACCACTGGAAACATGGGAAGAGTAGGGCAGGCCTGGGTTCAAATCCCAGCTTGGCCTCTTCCTAGCTGACCACATGGCTCAGACTTAACCCTTCTGAGCCTCAATTTTCTTATTGGGAAAATAGAAATGAGGATATCTATCTGAGAGGATGCTTGCGAGATAAAACGAGAGAGCACATGGAGTCTGCAAACTGTGAGTGGCACATATGTCCCCCCCACTACTGCTCATGGTGACAGACTGGAAAACAGCCACACTTCTTCACCCCCTCTGTTCCCTACCCTGTACGAAGGGACTGCAGCCCTGACTATCCCTCACCCCTCCACACCCAAATCTGGGGTGGGTTTGTCATGGGTTTCCAACCCTGAACTTTAAGAAAGCTTGGGCACTTCTGCACTCTCTCTTGAAACCACTATGTAAACAAGCCCAAGTTAGCCTCCTAAAGGATGATAGCCAGGTGACCCAGACAGCCCTGTCACCCCAAATGACTGCCGGATAAACCCCGTGTGAGTGAGGCCACCCTAGACCACCAGCCCCCAGCTAGCCCACCAAGTGATTAGGATATGAGTGAGCCTGTCGAGATCATCCAAGTCTGTCGCTGATTAGTAGAACTAATCAGCTACCCACAAACTTGTAAAAATATAATAAATGCATAATGTTTCAGGCCATTGAGTTTGGGGGCAGCTTGTTATACAGCACTCGCTCACGGAGAGGCCCTGTCCTCATCCTCTGCTGTAACAGGTTTCCTCTGCCCTGATAAAACCATGTCTGTCCTGTCCTCTGCTTCCTACGCCAGGTCAGATGAGGGGCTTTGGCCCACTGTCATCGGGTGACAATCCTTACCCATAGCTGTAGTTGGGGGGCAGCGGGTAGGGGGTGTGCCCCCGGGGCATCAGGAGGAAGGTACGCCCAACATGCCAGGCACTGCAGACAGAGAGGAAGATGAAGGAGGCCCTGAGGCTGATGCCCTGCTCATAAAGGAGCTGCAGAAAAAGAAGGGAAGTTAGTGTAACAGCCGTGTTCACAGCAGCAAATTCACAACATCCAAAAGGTAAAAGCAAGCCATTTGGGTGCGTCCCAAATGAAGGAACAAGCAAAATGTGGTCTAGCCACACAGTGGGATGTTATTCAGCCTTAAAAAGGAAGGAGATCCTCACACTTGCTACGACATGGATGAATCATGAGGACACGATGCTCAGTGAAATAAGCCAGTCACAAAAGGACAAATCTGTATGATCCCACTTATAAGAGGTCCTTGGAGTAGCCAAATTCATAGAACAAGAAGTAGAATAGTGGTTGCCAGGAGCTTGGGGGAGAAGGATGGGGAGTTAGTGTTTAATGGGTACAGAGTTTCAGTTACACAAGGTTGAAAAGACATGGATAGTGCTGATGGTTGAACAACAACATGAATGAACTTAATGTCACTGAATTGTACACTTAAAAATGATTAAGATGGGCCGGCCGAGTGGCGCATTGGTTAAGCGCTGGTTTTGGGATGCCAGCGGCCCCAGTTCGGATCCCACATGAGGGCCGGTGACACTGCCCTCTACAGCTAACAACAGCTCCACCTGGAGCTGGGCTGTGCGAGCCCCGGTGATGGTGTAGGCTGCAGTCCCTGCTGCAGTGGGCTGCCATAGGCTACAGTGAGTGGCCCGCAGCCAGCGTGAGCGACTGGCAGCCAAGCATGAGCTGCCAATAGCTGCGGTGAGCGACATCCAGAGGCCAGCGACCGATCTGCCTCATCCGGGAAGAGCGCAATGACGATACCAACAGTGAAGCAACATCCTCCGCAACTAAACTGAAGAACAAAAAGACAGCAACTTGTCTGTTCCCCTTCCCCGATTCCCCAACGCTGTTCCCCTCCACCAATTCCCCAATAAAATCTTAAAAAAAAAAAAAGATTAAGATGGTAAATTTCATGTTATCAATATTTTGTCATACAAAAAAAAAAAGTCAGTGTAAGAAGCAGGGTCCCAGAACCAATACACCCAGAGGCCAGCATTAGACAAAACCAGAGTACTACCTGGTTGAACCCACAAGTGGCACTCTCAAAGGAAATTTTCCACAGGCACAAGAGCCCACAGTGGCCAAGCATCCTCTGAGGGGGTCAACCTCCACACAGCATCTCACACACTGTGAACAGAGCTAATTCTCCCAGCTAATCAATCTGAGGGACAATCTTACCCTCTGACAAGCCAAAAGCAATTAAATATCAACTTCAACAGTGACACCTCTGGAACACACAGGACAGGAGAATAGGGAGACTATGCAATCCAAATATAAAGGACACATACTACAAGACCACCCAGCAATGACTGAGAGACATAATACATCTACCTAATACATCTAAGCAATCACAGAGCGACAACCAGAATGAAGAAACAAAGAAACATGTCCCAAGTAAAAGACCAGAAGAAACCTCTAGAGATGGAACTAAATGAAACAGAGGTATCCAACCTTTCAGAGACAGAGTTTAGAACACTGGTGATAAGAATGTTTAAGGAACTTAGCGAGGACATAAAAAAGGATAGAGAAATCATAAAAAACAACCAGTTAGAACTAAAGAATACAATGACTGAAATAAAGAACACACTCGAAGGAATCACCAGTAGATTAGATGAAGCAGAGGATCGGATCAGCGATGTAGAAAACTAAATAGCAGAAATCACCAGGTGGAGCAACAAAAAGAAAAAAGAATAAAAAAACAATGAAAATAGTTTAAGAGACCTGTTGGACAACATCAAACGCAACAACAATAAATCATAGGAATACCAGGAGAAGAGAAGAAGCAAAGGATTGAGAACATATTTGAAAAAATAATGACTGAAAACTTCCCTACCCTGGTGATGGAAATCAACATACAAGCCCAGGAAGTGCAGAGAGTTCCAAACAAGCTGAACCCAAACAGGCCCACACCAAGACAATCATAGTTAAAATGGCAAAGGTTAAAGACCTTTGCTCCTAAAAACAGCAAGAGAAAGACAGCGGGTTACATACAAAGGAACTCCTATAAGACTAACAACTGACTTTTCTACAGAAACTCTGCAGGCCAAAACGGAGGGTCAGGAAATATTCAAAATGATGCAAAACAAAGGCCTACAACCAAGATTGCTCTACCCAGTACCTAAAATTGAAAGAGATAAAAAGCTTCTCAGAAAAGAATAAGCTAAAGGAATTCATTTCAGCATTGCAGGAAGTGTTAAAAGGGCTTTTTTAGACAGAAGAAAGGGGAAAACAAACTAACCAAGGAAGACTAGAAATACGAATAACAAAATGGCAATAAATATGTACCTATCAATAACACTTTAAATGTGAATGGGCTAAATGCTCCAATCAAAAGACATAGAGTGGCTGAGTGGATAAGGAAACAGGACCCACGCATATGCTATCTACAAGAGACTCATCTCAGATCAAAAGACACACACAGACTGAAAGTAAAGGGATGGAATAAGATATTTCATGCAAATGGATATGAGAAAAAAGCTGGAGTAGCAATACTTATTTCAGACAAAATAGACTTTAACATGAAGACTACAATAAAAGACAAAGAAGGGCACTACATAATAATAAAGGGATCAATCCAACAAGAGGACATAACCCTAGTAAAAATCTATGCACCCAACATAGGAGCTTCTAAATATATAAAACAGATATTGACTTGGAAACAATTGAAATGCCCATTGGTCGATGACTGGATTAAGAAACTGTGGTACATTTACACAATGGAGTATTACACAGCTACAAAGAAGAAAGAAATCGTACCATTTGCAACGATATGGATGGACCTAGAGAACATTATGCTAAGTGAAATAAGTCATAGAAAGACAAATACCATATGATCTCCTTTATATGTGGAATCTAAAGAACTGAATAAATGAGAAATGTAAACAGAAATAGACTTAGAGACACAGAGGAAAAACTGATGATTGCTAGATGGGATGGGGATGGGCATGAGGGAGAAGGGGAAGGGTCGAGGAAACATAAACTGGTAACTACAATATTGCTGCAGGGATAGAAGAGACAGTTTGGGGAATATAATCAATAATGTTGAAAATATTTTTTAGGAGACCAGATGGACTCATATCTTGTTAGGGAGACCACTTCATGGACAGTGTAGAGGCCTGACCACTGCACTGTACATCTGAAGCTGCTGCTGAATGATATTAGATGTTAACTATAATTTAACACATATATAGTCATGGGATGTGGAGTATAGTGTGGGGATGGAGTCAATGAAATTGTAATAGATATGTATGATATCGGGGGGCAGGGGGGGAGTCACTTTGTAAGGGGTGAAAAGGATAACTATTGCATTGTTTTGTACATCTGTGACTAATAATAATAAAATAAATAAATAAATAATGTAAATATGTTGTAGGGTGTCAGATGGTCACATGTCTTGTTAGGGAGACCACTTCATGGATGGCATAGATGCTGACCACTGCACTGTACACCTGAAGCTGATGTTGAATAATATTGTATGTCAACTATAATTATATATATATATATAGTCACGGGGAGTGGAGTCAATGGAATTGTAATAGATATGTATGATGTCTGGGGGGCGGAGTGGGGCAGTGGATTGGGGGAGGAGGGTTGTCACTTTGTGCGGAGTAAAAAGTACAACTATTGCACTGTTTTATATACCTGAAGCTAATTTAAAAAAAAAAAAACGAAAAAAAAAAAAAAGAAGCAGGGGCAGGACCCCATTTCCAAGAATGAGTCTTTTTGCCCTCCATCTTAGAAGCTGACCAAGCACACCTGGTACACACACACAGCCTCACCCTCCCTCACCCCAAGGCTCACCCAGCAGCAGGGGAGGCAGCATGCCATCCATCCCACCGCCCTGGAGAGCCTCCTACTGTGGCTTCTCAGAGACCATCTAACCCAGTGCTTTCTTTTTTCAATCGCAGCAAAGTTCTTTTGTTCAAACAAAATTTTACATAAAAATTCAACTCCCAAAACACATCAGTGAGGAGTGGCCCATTCATTCTAGCCTCATTCTCTTTCGTGACCGATATTGGTCCCTCAACACCCAGTTTAAAGACCATTGATCTAGCCCAACCTCCTCATTTTCCAGGGGGTGAGAGTGAGGTCCAGAGAGGCGCAAGGAATAGCTCAAGGTCAGAATAAGCAGCAGCAAGGTCAGCTGGAGCTAAGAACTCCAACTCCTGCTCTGGCGCTCTCTGTCCTTCCAACTCTAAGAACTGGGGAGAGAAAGGAAGGCACGTCCAAGGGGAGGAGGGACAGCCTGGAAAGTGGCTCTTGTACCACAGGTAGGAAGGCCTGAGCAAGTGCCTCAGGGGCTCAGTCTCCGGGCGACCCTCCAAGCCAAGGTGCTCAGGGGATGAAGCTATGTCATGTCGCATAGTGATTCCCAGAGATCCTCTTCTCTTGGCCTATGGCCCACAGGCTGTGCCAGCTGTCTCTGGCCTAACACAAAGCCTGAAGGGAAATCCCAGTTTGGGCAGGTTGGGGTATCAAGGACCCACACTCTTTCGTTCCTTTCACTCAGCCATCCTCAGTGTGCTAGCTTCTGTCCTCCAGCTTGTGGCTGCATAATTACAGTATGGCTGCCACATTCCAGCTAGCACATCCTCCCATGATGTGCAAAGAGGAAGGGTGGGAAGGGGACCAAGGAGGAAGGCTTTCTTTTTGCTCTGCTGTCACCTTCTATCAGGGAGAAAAACGGCCCTTCAGGTCTTCCAGTATGTAACCCCTTCATCTCATGAGCAAGGACTGGATGATATGACCACTTCAACCCATCACCAACAAGCGGGAAAGGGATTGCGAGCTGATTTAGATCAATCAAGGGTCATCACCTAGGCTGGGCCCACTGCCCAGGTGAAATTGTTAGCAGTGAGGAAGGTAGAATGGCGGTTGGGTGGGCCACTAATAGCCTGCAATAGCCCAGCCCCCTGAACCCCAGCATTCACCTTTAGGAGAGCTGCAGAGGCCCCCGTTTCTGCCCCTGCAATCCCCACTAGCCACATCGCTCCTCCTTGACAAGCCAGATCGCAGCTGCAAACACTCCATCCCAAAGCGCTCCCACCCTCTGCCCAACATAGGCCCAAGCATATCATAGCCACGCCTTCTCTTAGCCTCTGCCCAGAACCCTATGTAAGTATAAAGAAGGGACTATGGGTCACAAGCTCGGGTTCTGGAACCAGGGTTCTAGGGCCAGGGTTCAAGTTCAAGTGTCACATTTACTAGCTGCAGAAGGGTTGATGGAGAGAAATTATGCAAAGTTCACAAGACAAGTGTCTGGCATATAGAAGGGTTCACTAAATATTAGCTATTTCTAATTTTTACCTTAATGATAAGGAAGACAACTGAGGAAGAATCAAATGCCCCATTGTAGAGGGTGATGATGGTTGAGCGGTGTTTGCCAAAGAGGTTCCCAACCTAGAGAACACATGACCAGCCTGAATCACTTATTTATTCGTGAAATAAATACTTCCTGTGCACCCAGCATGTGCCAGGCCCTCTTTATACTCAGACCACCCTCCAACCAGGAACAACCACCCTGGCTTGGGCCAACCCCATTTGAGGCAGCCGATTTAGAAAAGTGCTTGGCACTCCCCCACCCCCTCAGCCTCTTGCCAGGTGCCTGGGACGAGGGCAGGCTCTCACCTGCAGGTTGGTGATCAGAAACAGGATTCCCCCAACAGTGAGCATGGGCATGGCCAGGAAGAGCAGTGCTGCTGAATCTGGAACAATCAAGGACAGAGGTGGATCATGTCGTAGTGCAGCCCAAACGTGGAGCCCCGAATGCTGGCTCCCACCTGCTCAAATCCCTGACAACCTTGGGGGCAGGGTCCCAATTCTAGCCAGCTCTCTAGAAGTTGGGGTCTTAGGGTACTTGTTAGGGCTCCCCGAAATGTCCCCACAGAGGGACCCCGCAGAGGTTTCCTGAGCCACCTTCTTGGTCCCACCCAAGTTGGTCGTTGGTCTGTGGCAGGCCTGGATGCTTACAAATCGAGAAAGGACTCAGAGTGAAGCCACTGCTCCCTGCCCTCGCCAAAACCACCAGCAGCCCCCATTCATCCTTGACACTGTGGGGAAGAGAAGCCTGGACTCAGCCTCCAAGCCCCGCCGCTAATTCACTGCATGACTTTGAGCCAGATTCTGAACCTGTGACTCAGTCAGCTTATCTGTGAATGGGAATAACAGTCCCTGCTCTTCCTGCCTCACAGGTGTGCCGTGAGATCTGAGAAAATGGCCATGGGTTGTCCTTCCTTTGTTCATTAAACTTTGAACACTTCCTTTATGCCACGCATTGTGCTTTTGACATTGGAAATGCAGGATGTAAAGAATATTTCTTGCCCTTGATAAGACTTACGTGCCAAGAAAACAAAATCATTACAATAGATCTGGAAAGTGCTGGGTAATAGCAGAACAACGAAAATGTCAGGGGGCAGCAGTGGTGGGGAGTTTAAGAAATTACTCCTTCCCAAGCCACAGACCTCTGCCCACCTTCATGATTTTGGCCATAACCCATGCCTGTTCTGCTAAAATGTTTTCTTTAACCCATGCCTGTTTTGCTAAAATGTTTTCCAAAAGAAACCTATTATTTTTAAAAGAAACTTTGGATCACTACTATAAATGAAAAGCAACTTGTCTTGCTTGTCATGGATAGAAAGTAACTGCAAAAATAAATACAATAGAGGGGGGTGGTAAATGAGGGTAAAGGGATCAAATATATGGTGACGGAAGGAGAACTGACTCTGGATGGTGAACACACAATGTCATATATAGATGATGTATTACAGAATTGTATACCTGAAGTCTATGTAACTTTGCAAACAACTGTCACCCCAATAAACTTTAATTTAAAAAATAAATACACACATACATACATACATACAATGAAAGAAAAATAATGTTATTAAATTGTAACTGGGTGCAGTTGCCCTCAGAATGTTCAAGGACAACCTGAAACCTGCTCCTGCCACAGTGTTAAAATCATACCGGCCCCACTTAAAGACCTTTGTTCATGAAATCAGAGGACTGAAAGGGAAATAAGAAGGGAGCAACTTTTCCACCAGGTGGGTGAGTCAAGGTTTGTAGCATGTGTGTGCTTCCTAATATCCTCTGAGTTAATGGTTGTCCTGCTCTTGAGAAGCACAGGAACGTGCCCATTGTAGAGTGGTTGCACCATTGACCACTCAATTTCTGTCTTTATAAAAAATACGTCTCTCCGAATGCACTAAAGATTGGTTGACATTCCTTTCACAATAGGAACTGTGCGCTCCCAACACATTTTCCAAAAAAACAAAAACGAAGCAGGAATTGTTGCTCAAATGATCCACTAACAAAAGTCAAACATCCCCTCCACATTCAGCCACATGAAAATCATTCACAGGCTTTTAAAAAAAGATGACGCTGGTTTGATGAGGAGCGTGGTTTTAAATAACTGGCTCGAGGTGCCAGTCTATCTCCTGAGATCTGTTTGGACAAAGACCCTCAACCTGTGTTTACTGGGCACAAATGAAGGTGACCCCGTGGCGCCCTCTGGCTTCAGAACAGGTACTACATACGCAAGAGTTAGGTGTGTTGTTACTTCCTAACCCAAAAGCTGAGCGGCGTGAAGTGACACTGGTGAAGAATTTCGGAAGGCCGGTGTCTCTTGGCTAGCAGGGGTCCCAGGCCCACTTCCTACTAACTTGCTCTGTGGCCTTGAGCAAGTCTTTGCCAGGGATCTCTCTCCAGCCTCAGTCTCCTCCTCTACTAAATGGGGAAATGGACTGGATTGGAATTCCCCAGACTTTGGGAGTTTTATATGTTTATAGACCAGTAAAATTTGAAAAGAAACGTTGTGATCACAGTAGGGTGGTCAACTTTTGTCCTGCTAAGTGAGGATATTTTCAAAAACAACTGTCATCCCTAATATCATTTCACTTTTAAAAGAGAGAGCATTTGAACACATAGAAGAGGAAAGATGTGATCTTTCGAATAATTTTTACTCTTGGAAGCAGTCCCTCTATTGTCCTTATTTTTCGCATTTCATAGTAGACTAAACTGTTATCACAGACCAGCAATAACTCTTTCAAGGGTTCTCTCAAGCTCAAGGTCTGTGGGTCTCTGAACAACCATGGATAGTGTGTCCTGCCGTCACCTTCTGCACTTGCTCTATCCACCAGGTGCCCCTGAGCTACGGGTGCCCCTCCCACCTGGCCGACAGCACTCACCTGCAGAGATGAAGGCTATCATGAGTGTGGCGCTTGTGTAGAAAAATCTGAAATACACAATGGGAGACGGCCAATGTTGTCAAGAAAAGAGAAATCTGGAAGGACAGAGTGGCTGAAGTCCCCATAGGCCAATTCCTTGAAAGGGGTTAGTGCCTGGTCTACGAATCAAAACTGTGAGTCATAAGTCCTGTTTGCTGTGTGACCTTGGGCAAGGCGCTGCCCCACTCTGGGCCTCAGTAACTTTTTTTTGGACTAATCTAGAAGGAAATTATTGGACTGATCTAGACCCTAAGCTTAAAGTTCTAGGGAGCTATAATTTCAGGACTACAACCCCAAGGTTATGAAGACCTCTTAGCAGTTTGGGAGTCTTGTAAGGTGTGGGGTAATAGAAGCAGTACTTAAATGTAACATTGTGATTTATAATAAAAAATATGTATTTGGTCTTTGTCCCCAGCCCTTGACCCAGGGCTCCTAAAACCCTATAAATTCCAAGCAATAAAAGCATTAGGGGATATTTTGTTCTGATGAGGCAAGTCTGAGTGGGCTCCTGAAAGGTGGCCGGTCACCAGAAAGACTAAGCCATGATTCAAAGCCTGGAATTGTCAGCCCTGTCCCCCCATACACTTGTCTGGGGTGGAGGGGGAGAGGCTGGAAATGGAGTTAGTAACTGATCATGCTACGTGAGGAAGCCTCCATAGCGTCCCAATGGTATGGAGTTCAGAGAGCTTCCAGGCCGGTGAACACGTCTACATTCCAGGAGGGTGACACACCCCATTTCCATGGGGACAGAAGCTCCTGTGCTCAGGACTCTCCCAGAACATGTTCTACGCATCACTTCATCTGGTTGTCTATCTGTATCTTTTATCACGTCCTTTAATAAACTGGTAAACATAAGTAGGTGCTTCCCCGAGTTCTGTGAACTGTTCTAGCAAATAATCAAATCCAAATGGGTGTAGGGGGAGGGGATCAAGGAACCTCCAATTTGTAGCCAAGTCAGACTTGTGGATAACCTGAATACCTACCACTTGTTGGCATCTAAAGTGGGGGGAGGGGAGTAGTTTCATGGGACTGAGCCCTTACCTGTGAAACCCAACCCTATCTCCAGGTAGAGAATGTCAAAACTGAGCTAAATTGTAGAACACCCCACGGGTGTCACAAACTTGCACAGTGTGAGAAACCTCCCCCACACAGTTGGTGACCAGAAATGTCAGAAGTCAAGTGTTCTGTGGCAAAGTCAAGGAGAAACACGCAGGAGGAGAGCTGTAGGTTTTTCCAGTACAGCTGATGTCAGGGAGCTAGGATTTGCTAGAACGGCCCTGGCTCGTGGAAACCTGTGGTTTGGTCAGAAAAAGGATGGAACGGTATGGGATGAAGACCCTCTGATTTCTGGGGGGCACGTGGTTCTGCTGTGCTTCAGTTAGTTACTACAGGTAAAAGCTACCAACAGAATTTCGAGATGGGTCTAAGTCTTGGGGAGTTGGTTCACTGGATGCATAAGAAAATGCAAGCTAACAAGAAAAAGGGGAACCGCACAATCTCTTGGCTGTAGTTACCTGTAAATAGCTAAAATGAAATTAAAAGAGAGTGCTGGGTCAGACCCTGATGCTAGACCAAGTGCAGATTCAGGTCAGCCTGAGTTTCAGCCACCAGCCTGAAAGCCAGCCTGCCAAGGGAAAATCTATGCAGGTACAACAGAAAGTACCTCTAAGACCTCTGGTCACCAAGAAGGTAGTCAGAGGAGAGCAAAACCAAGATACCATTGAAACCAGGGGGCACAGTCTGAAGGAGATGTTTCATTCTGTGGATCGGTATTAAGAGCTCCCTGACAAACCTCTCCTGAAATGGACTGTGAGTCATTAACTTGGGGCTGTGTCCTTGGCTTTGAATGTGGCAGAGTAGAAGAGCATGTTTGGACCCAGAGCTCATGATGGAAACATCATGTATGGCTGTATGTAATCCAGACACACAGGAGGCTGTTCCTGAGGGAACAGCCAGCCCAGTGGACCGGATACAAATCACCGTAGGGTCTGTGTCCCCCTATTGATACCGAGTAGAGGGCCCCAGACCAAGCAGCTGATACAATTTGTGTGTGAGCCACGTGGGACTGGCTTTCCTGGGGACCAGGCGAGTCACCCGCTGAGCATGCCCCTTACCCGGGTAAGGGGGTCCCTCTCACATGGGCACCCCCACAGAACCTCATTGCTGCAAAACTGAAAAACAGTTCAGGGAGCCTTATTCACTTTGCTGTCTCAGCTTCCCCTTCTGACTCTTACAGATGCTAATGAACATATTAGGTTAATTAACAAGAGCATGGAGTCTTAGCAAGGTAGAAATTTTTAAACCGTTATTAAGGCATAAGGCGATGACAGCAAATAGGACCCTGTGTTCACTATCAAAACTTAGGATCGTGGCCTTTCTTTCTTGCCTTTAAATAAGGTCAAGGAGAGACACTGGCAACTTGGGCAACTTAAAAGCAGACTCCAGGAATGTCACCAATAGCATGGCCTTTGTGATGGAATCTAACAACCAGAACTTCATAATTTTCCTCAATAAAATTCAAACAACCATCACTGAGTACAAAGGCTGTGATCTGTTTGCCATTCTTCACCAGCCGGACCCTGACACGCTTCCTGACAGCAGAATTTGGCTGTTCGGCTTCCACCCCTACTGTTCCCAGCACAGTCCCCTTTGCTTGGGAAGTACCTTCAACACTCTGGCCTTCAGGACTCAGCCCAAATGGGCTTTCCTGTACTGTCCATCATGCCACTTCTGATCTCATCAGGGGCTAAGGAGTTTCGGGGGTATGAAGACCACGACACTTGCCCATCCTGCCAGCACCATGGGCCTTCAAACAAAGGTTTTGATACAGCACTATCAAAAGTTGGGTGGGTCAAGGGGAGCCCCAGCTGGTCCCCCAGCCTTAAAATGTCCCCAAACCAGTCCAGTCTATTTACCCCAGTTTAGAAAACAATTTAAGGGCCGGCCGAGTGGCGCGGTGGTTAAGCGCTGGCCTTGGAAGCCAGTGGCCCCGGTTCGGTCCCACATATGAAGGCCAATGACACTGCCCTCAAAAAAAACAAACAAACAAAAAAAAAAAAACAAACAAACAAAAAAAACATGCAGCCTAGAAAACAATTTAAAGCCAGGAAACAGAGATTACAATGTGAAACCCAACCAGCAGCAAGGGCTTGTGGCAGATTAATCATTAAAGATGGACAAAAGAGCCAGAGACCCTTGCTCCCTCACAGAGGACCCAAAGCCTTTTGCACAAGAGGGGTAAATATTGGTCAGGGGGTGAAAAAGAGAAGTTTTGAGATTCCTTGAAACAGGAGCCTCACACACCATGATACCAAAACCCATTAGTGAAGCCCTGAGGCGGGCTATGGTTTTTACGAAAGAATATGAAGTTATAAGGATTGATAAGACTGCAAAAGTTGGCATGTTTAAACAGGCTTTATGTGAAGAAGCTGTGCTTCCTTTACCTGACGGTTTTGTGAGAATGGTTAGTATGTCACTTTGGGAAACATTTCCCTCACCCCATACTGTAAAACCAAAACCTGATGATAAAATCTGGAGGCTCCCGTTAGGAATGGAAGGGATGAAGGAGTTGAGGTTGAAGGAATTACGTTTGTAGGAGAATTGGTATGTTTGAACAGCATTTGTATGAAGAGCGTATGTCTCTTAGACCTGATTGTATTATGGGGGTAGACACTGTGTCTGCCTGGGGAACGGTACCCCTACCTAGTGTTGTAAAACAGAAGGCATGGAAGCCTGCCCTTCAAGCCACATCACTGGACATGCTAAACAGGAACACAGTGTGAAATGGAAGCTGGGATGCTGGTAGGGACAAATTCTCTATGCCACAGCTCATGTGCAGCCCAGACTGGGCTATGGCAAAAGCCTGTGGACTCCTCTCAGTGACAACTACCAGACTCAGAACTAGAGAATATCCATCTGAGGGGCATTTATTATGATGTGATCAGATATTAATTGAAGCTTCACCAATAACTGAAGGACATAAAATGATCTTAAGACGTGAAATACCCATAATGTCTAGGATGACGATGAAGAAGCGCTCTAATGGACAGGGCAGTGCCCAGGAGTGTTCCCTGATTACATGGAAATGGTTTACACAGGTTCAAGCTGCCAGGGGTATGCAAGGAAGAGGTACTCACGAGCAAGCAGCCTCTTTCCCCCAGAACTGACTCTGGAACGGTGCAAGGAGCTGCCGGATTCTACTGTCACATGGACCCTGCCCTATAAAGGACTCTTCACTGACCCATGAAGAGCTACTTAGTTTGTGGGCAGCAGGCAGTTCCATGCTGAACGGACGGTATGCTATTTGGAAGGCCCCCTTCTGATCGATGAAGGTAAAAACAGGCCAGCTCAGTGGGCTGAATTGCAGACTCTTTTCCTAGCAGAGATGAAAGAACTGAACAATGGAAAAAGCCCCTGTGTTTGGGTGTTTACTGACTCCTGGGCAGTGGCCAACGACCTGACCATATGGTCAGGCAGAGAGCAATGGACATTTGGTTTATTAAAGGGATACCTAGATATGGGGGGATAGCCCTGTGGAAATCACTATGGCACTTGAGGGATGCATTACAGTAGGACATGTCGATGACTGTTAGAAGAACCCCTTTCTAGGTTCAGATAATGATTGAGATCAACAAGCAGATGTCCCTATGTGCTCATGTAAGATGGCCACCTGGGTCCATGACTAAGTGGATACGGGGGTGTTGCAGTGCAGACATGGGCTGGGTCTATACAGAGCCCTCCTACATCCTCTGAGGCACAGAAGGCCAGTAAGAGCTGCTCTGCCTACCAGCAAAAGAGACAGAGGCTGCAGATGGCCATGTGGCAGGTTCCCCGGGGAGAAGGTCCTGGACAGAGGCTGACACTGGAAGCCCTGAGCAGCGACAATGGGTCCTGGACAGGACTTGGCTTACTGGAGGCAGACGCACATGCTAGAATGCTGTAAAAGAACCCGTATTGTGCCAGTTTGGATAGCTGACCATCATTTCTTCAGACCAAGGAACACCCTTTACAGCCAATAAGGTCCAACCATGGACAGAGAGAGCTATTCTCAGGGTACCAGTTTGATAGAGAACTGGAACAAGCGATTGAAAAACACTGGTTGTGGGAAACAGGGCGGATGGGGAGATGAGAGCATGAAGGGCTGGCTTACACGCCTTCACAAGCATGTGCTCACACTCAGCATGAGGGGGACTAAAGGAGTGTCCCCACTGGATACATGTCTGCTTTTCTGGGGGAGAAGGGGTAGTATTTGATGCTGGTATTTTCTGCCCCACAGCACCTCAATGTTCTTTTCCCCTACCAATGCAGTGGCCACAGGACCAGGGCTGCAACTACGAGGAAGGGAAACAGGTTTGACTCCTAAGTGAGAAACTGTCACTGTTTGTAACATCGATGTTACAATTCTTAAGGGCCCGATGGAGCAGGATGTGCCTTCATCTCATCTGGCAAAATCGGGACTAACAGGGAAAGCGGGTCGATTGCTTGGTGCTAACGACAGCCCACCAGTTCTGCGCCCGTGTAACCTCACCCTGTCTGAACAGAAGTGGACCAAGGGGCAGTGTTGCTGCACAGTGGTGCTGCTGGTCTAGACCCCAGGGGGAAGGGTTTGGGTACAAACGGAGAGGAAAAATGGAAACGGAAGGTAAGGGGGACAGATAAGTGGGCTATGTAATGAGGGAAATCCAATATTACAGTAACACCTCAAAAGAGGCTCAGAGACAGACATGACACTGACTCTTGGCTCAATTATACCAGATGCCTAAAAAGGTGAAGACATATATTGCTAACAAGATGGTCACTAGACAAGATGAAAAAGAAGCCTGCACATCTGAGTAGCCCTGGGAGATAATTCCATATGCTATGATGATGGCCTGGATACTTATTGATGACTGAAAGGGATCGGTAATATGCAATTCAGATATCTTTTGAACTTTATGATTTCTTTGCTATAAGGGAGCCATGCTCCAGCACTAGGGGGTGGACTGTGATATTATAATTTTATAATAAAAAATATGTATTTGGTCTTTGTCCCCAGCCCCTGACACAGGGCTCCTAAAACACTTGTAAATTCCAAGCGATAAGAACATTAGGGGATATTTTGTTCTGATGAGGCAAGTCTGAGTGAGCTCCTGAATGGGGGCCAGTCACCAGAAAGACTAAGCCATGATTCAAAGCCTGGAATTGTCAGCCCTGTCCCCCCATACACTGGTCTGGGCTGGGGGAGAGGGGCTGGAAATGGAGTTAATAACTTATCATACTATGTGAGGAAGCCTTCATACAGTCCCAATGGCATGGGGTTCAGAGAGCTTCCAGGCCGGTGAACACGTCTACATTCCAGGAGGGTGACACACCCCAATTCCATGGGGACAGAAGCTCCTGTGCTCGGGACCCTCCAGCTTTATGTAAAGAAATTGTGTTTCCTTTACCGGAATGTTTATGAGAATGGCCAATATGTAGCTCTTCATCTGGCTGTCTCTGCATCCCTTAGCACGCACTTTAATAAACTAGGAAGCGTGTTTCCCCGAGGTCTGTGAGCCACAGCAAATATTCAAATCCAAGGGGGAAGCAGTCATGGGAGCCTCTGGTTTGTAGCCAACTCAGACAGAAGTTGGGGGTAATAGAGTTTGAAGGGGAGCGGAGCTTGCCACCCCAAATATGCCTCTTTGGGATCGTGATTATTTTAAGCTGGTTATTTTTTTTTTTAATTTTTTATTGGGGACCCATAAGCTCCAAGTCAAGTAGTTGTTTCAATCTAGTTGTGGAGGGCGCAACTCAGCAGCCCATGCAGGAATCGAACCGGCAACCCTGGTGTCATGAGCACTGCACTCTAACTTCCTGAGCCAACCAGCCACCCCGAAGCTGGTTATTTTTAAGAAAGAAAAGACTCAGGAAGAAACTTTGACCTTTGCCCTAACTGCCCAAAAAAATTAAGAGGACCTGCTCCAAGAAGGGAGCTAACATCAAAGACAACTATAATTTAACCGGAGCTGGGCCGGCCGAGTGGCGCGGTGGTTAAGCGCTGGCCTGGGAAGCCAGCGGCCCGGGTTCGGTCCCACATAAGAGGGCCAGTGACACTGCCCGAAAAAAGAAAAAAAAAAAAAAAGTAACCAGAATTAACCGGAGCTAGTGTGTCAGAGGGAGGAACCTAGCACAGCTGTGTGATCAAGCT
This sequence comes from Aselliscus stoliczkanus, assembly GCA_033961575.1. Taxonomy (NCBI): domain Eukaryota; kingdom Metazoa; phylum Chordata; class Mammalia; order Chiroptera; family Hipposideridae; genus Aselliscus; species Aselliscus stoliczkanus. Next base: position 125,619,964 of record CM066736.1, read on the forward strand.
CCTCCCTGTCTCATTGTTAAAGATGGTCCAGGGCCGGCTGAGTGGTGCTGTGGTTAAGCGCTGGCTTGGGAACGCCAGCAGCCCCGGTTCGGATCCCACCTATGAGGGCCAGTGACACTGCCCTCAAAAAAAAAAAAAAAATGGTCCAGCAAACACTTGTTTACCAAACATTTGCTTTTCCATCTCCATATGAATTGCCTTCCTCACTTTTGAAACCTCAAACCATTACTCCCATCCCCTTTCTCCTTAGCTCAAGAGAGCAGATAAGCCTCAACTGCCCAATTTGGCTGGGCCCATATTCTTATGGAACTCCTGTACATACATATATAATTAAATTTGGTTATTTCCTCCTGTTAGTCTGCTTCAAATCAATTTGACTATTAGACCAGCCAAAAGAACTAAGAGTAGAAAGAGGGACATTTCCCCCTCCCCCACTCGGGTGCCTACCACCTGAGACATCTGAAACACGCAGTCTCACGGGACCAAGCCCTTAACCTGTGAGATCTAACACTGTGTCCATGTAAAGAATGTCAGAATTGAGTTAAACTGTAGGACGCCCAGCTGGTGTCACGGAATTGCTTGGTGTGGGGAAATCCCATACACATTGGGTGACCAGAGTGTCAGAAGCGAAATGTTCTGTGAAAGTAAAGGAGAAACACAGGAAGGAAGACTGTGGTTTTCTTAACAGGCTAAGGCTGGAGAAGAGGAAGGGGCAAAGGAAGGCGCGGGAAGAGGAGGAGACAGGGGGCCACAGACCCTGAGGCTGAGTTAAACTCATTATCCACCCAAATGCTTAAAGAGCAAGGCACTTGCTTTACTCTCCGGTTCTTTTCTGGCCCAGCTGGCCCTCTGGTCCCTCCATCTGACAATGAGCCTCTCCCATGCCTGCCAGGAAGTGCTCCTAATAGCCGCCAGCAGGCCACTTGGCCAGTTGCAGTGGCACCTCTGTGAGTGAGATCAAGTCCCTGACCCTCCCTAACTCATCTGCATGGGGAAGCCCCCACTCTCTCCCTTCCAGTCGGGAGGGACCTGAAATTCACCACTGGAGAGATCTAGGAGACCACAGCAGCTAAGCCTTCAGGGAGCGATGGCGGGCGAGGAGGAGGGTGATTAAGCCTGAACCCCCCCAGGTGTGAGGTCTTGTAGGAGAGCTGAACATGGATCCCCAGGGAGTAGGCAGGGTGAAAATTTTAGATATTGCTGATTTGTTAACCCTGGCCCCAGACCAGCCCTCACTGGAAGGCGGCCTGAACTCCTGCTCAATTCAGCATCACTCTGAGCACACACTTCGTGGGGAGCAGAGGAAGGAGGTGAGGAAAGGAAGTAGGGTGTGGAAAGAAGGTGGGTCTACATCCTGGGCTGTTTCTAACAGAGCTGGCGGGGCAGGGCCTGGCCTGGGTCTCTCTCCAAGCAAGGCTGCTGCCAGAATTCCTCATGCCCACCTGTGCCCAGGCGGGGCCTTTGGGGCTTACATGGCTATGAGGCGGGCCACGGTGGTCTTGAAACGGTCAAAGATGTAGCCGGTGGGGAAGGTCATGAAGTTGTTCATGAAGGATGCCAAGGTGAAGATGAGTGAGAACCTCTCATCCTGGGCTTTGCAGTCTGAGGAGAGAAAGGAAGATATCAGCCTCCTCCATCTCGGACAGCTTGCCTGGTGGAAAGATTTCCCTGAGGAGAGCTGAAATGTGACTGCCTCTAATTACCCCTCAGAAGCTGATACCCCTTCCGCAGGTGCCCCTTGGGTTGAGAAGGGCAGGAAGGAGAAGGCTGATGGTCCCTTCCTTTTACCACAGAAAGCCTGGCAGGATGGGTAGGGGGTGCAGGGCTTCCTGCCCCTGCCCGCCAGCTGGGAAGCAGACTCAACTTCCTAGAGAAGGCATCATTGCCCCCTTACCATCCTGTCCTGTGGCATTGCCCATCCACCCAGCATTCGGCTCACACAGCTCCTCAAAGTAATGCTCTGTTTTGAAGACAAACACCAGCGAAGCCCAGCCGAAGAGAACTCCGGCAAAGCCAAGGCATTCCAGCAGTCCTGTCAGGAGGGTGGCCACACGCAGGGGCAAGCCCTGGCCTGGCATGGCTGGCCAAGGGAGCTGCGAAGTCTGGCACGGGACCACTTGGAAAGCTCCCCTGCCTGGCAGGCCCTTCTGTTCACGCAGCAATCTGGTCCTGGCGGTGTCCAACTTGGGCAAAAACCATCAGTGGACGAGTCTCTGGATCCTGTAAAAGACGGCAGACGCTGCTTGGCACAGGGGCTTGTGGAAAAAGTACAGGTGGACGAAGTGTTCTTTGGCGGCTGGGGAGAGAAGCCAGCTGTTAGAAACAGCTGCAAAAAGCCTTTCAATCCCACCACATCTGGCAGCAGGTCGCAAAGCAGAAGCTGAGCCCAAATTCTGGAGACTGTTGGGGGAAAATAACTGCCAGCAGCAACCGGGCGTGAGGGAGCTGTGTGTAGGTCCTCACCAGTCTCCACACCAATCTGGCAAATTTGTTTTGTTACCTTCCGTTCACGGACAGAGAAGCAAAAGCTCCATGCCAGTGGTCAACATGTCCAAGGTCACATCGGCTAGTTAGTCACAACGGGGGCCAGTCTAAGGCCCCAAATATCCGAACTCCAACAGAATCCTCCCCGACCCTCGACCCTCAGCTAGGCCTCCCCATGTCCCCTCGCCACCGCCTTTCCTCGAGTCTGCCCGAAAGCGCCCTGAGGCCGGCCCCCATCCCCGCCCCGCACCCTGCAGCACGAGGTCCTGCCCCCCTCTCAGAGTCACCCCAGGTGTCAGCGGGGCCTCACCGCCCGTGGCCCCCACCCCCTGACCCCGCAGCCCACGGCTGGCCGCTCCCTGGCGTCCTACCGCCGCCACCTCCTCCCGCGATCTCCAGGCTGGCCCTGCGCTTTGCTCTTGCGCAATTCAGGTTCGCGCACTCTGCGCGGCACCCTTCCCGGCCCTCCTAGCCCCCTGCTCCAGCCCAAGTCCGGAAGGGCCGGGGCAGGCGGGGCAGTGTTGGGGAGGCCCAACGCCTCCCACTCCCCATCACTTCCTTCCCCTGGGCCCGCAGTCCCTCATGCCCTTTTCTGATGGAGCCTTTGGATCTGCTCTCCTGTCTCTCCCTCTAACCCCAGCAGTGGCCCTTTTCATCTCTCTTGACGCGCTTTCAGCCTCCCTGGCCTCTCCTCCCTCCCCAATCAAGTTCCTTCGAATACCATCCCATGAACAAGCAACCCACAGGACCCAGGTGATCACACACGCACAGCACGCACACGGAGAGCACGGACACACGGACACACCCCTATTCCCTGTGCTTTTCCTTGACCACGCGGGTGGGCACAGAGCACATTGTTACCCATGCTCAACCCTCTCTGCTGACCCCATGCTCCGGGAACTGCCAGTAAATCCCCAGCACAGAATCAGAGACACAAGGTGCAGGACTGGACAGCTTTCCAAAACCGCCCCCTGGAGGGCTGCCCTGCCTTTTCACCTTCTATGTCCCCTTTGATTACTCCCTGCCTCACCCCCAGCCCGGGTTCTGAAAGCGCCTCCCCGCCAGACTGTGTTGATTAAGTATTCATTCATTGCCCCATTTTTTATTAATCAAAGGCATGTATAATTGCCCATCGGAGTCTGTGAGCAGCATAAGATAGCCAGCCGAACCATTGCTGTCCTTCTGCATTGCTGTCATTCTGGCCCAGAGCTAGTGAGCTGCTGGCTTCCTTGGCCTGGGTGGCCATTTCCTCCTCAAAAGCCGAATTGGAGTGAAAGCCTCTTTCACGGTTAGTGCAGCTGGGAGACCCCCATGCCCAGCCTCCTGGATTCCCCCCACCCCCATGGTCCCAGGGACTCAAGCTATTCCAAGCCCACCCTTCTTTTTAATGAGGAAGAAATAAAAGATTAGGACAGTACAAGGCCAGAACCAGCAAGGATTTCTCAGATCTCTACCAAAACACAAAGGATCAAGAAAGCAACGTTACCCAAGCCACTGCTAGGCTTGGGGTGTGGCCCCAGCCACTTACTAGTTACACAGCCCAGAGTAGGCTCTTTGCCTGCCCCACCTGTGAGGTGAGGACTGTAGTGCCTTAATTATAGTGATTCTCACAAAAGAAATACGAGGTGGGTTTATAAAGTCGCTGCAGGTACGGTAGGCAGTGGCCAGACTGAAAGGTACTGGGTGCTCTGGTTTCCAGATATGTAGACAGAGCCAGAGAGAGGCAGCTTTAAGAGGGTATTTTAAAGGGACTCACCCACTCTATGGAGTGGCAATGTCTACCTGACTCCCAAGACTTCACATGGTATATTTGGACATTAGAGAAAACAAGTCTTTCCTTTAAAAATTAACTAATGGTTGGGGGGGTGTGGGGTGGCGAACATAAGAAAATACAGCAGCCCAAGACAAACAGGACTTAAGATGCAAGATTTTCTCTTTTATTGCAAAAACACAAAGACACTGAAATTAATTCAAGCCCTGTCTCTTGTTCTGGCTTACATTTTGGTCTCCTGAGGACCTGGGGGAATCAGTGAGTGTAGAAGTAACAAGGGAGGAATGGAAAAAGTCAAAGCAGAAAGAGAGAAAGAGAGAAAGAGAGAGAGAGAGAGAGAGAGAGAGAGAGAGAGAGAGAGAGAGAGAGAATTTTAAAATGTAAACCTGCGGAAGCGGTCTGAAAGGCCCAGCTCACTGACTGTCTGTGCATCCAGGAATGGAGCTCAGGACAGGTCATCAGGGCTCTGTCCCCCTTGTTACCTCTCTCCTGGCTATCAGCGTCCCCACCCCATACATACATCCATGCCTGAGGAAGGCACTGCCTCTAGTAATGCCACAGTCTTATGGAAACTGTTGAGACAGAATGTGAGAATATTTTCTGAACCGTTCCCATTTTATTTGGTTTGCATTCCAGCAGGGAGCAGAGGCACGTGCTATTCAGCTCACTCTTGTGCCCTACTCAGGACAATGAGGACAAATGTGTAGCATCAGAGAGAGGAGTGATTATATTACAATAATAAAGTCTGGTGGCACACCCAGTATCTCTCTTTCGTCCCTTTCTTCCTCTTCATACTGCATCCTTTTTTAATTTATTGATTCACTTCACAAATATTCATGGTACACTAGGCTTTGTGCCTGAGGCTGGGGTTCAGGGAGCAGAGATTCAGTGCCTCCCTCAAGGAGCTCATTCTCTAGCTGCGGAGACAGACAAAGAAACCCAAGATTTCTGGAGTGAGGGAATGAAAGCCAGCACCACGCATTCAGAGGCATGGAGCCTGCCAAGAGCAAGAACGTTCAGGGACCAGCTAGAGCAGACGCGCGGCAAGGGGGATGGCAACACTGGAGGCTGGGGTGGCCGTCTAAGATAAGCCAAGACGTTTGGATGTCAGCCCATATCAATCAATCATGCCCTGTCGATCTACCCCTTAATATCTCTCCCCTCCCATCCTTGGCCACTGCCCTATTCAGACACTCATCATCTCTCACCCGGACATCACCATTCTGCTGTAAGAGTTGGTTTCCATGGTTCTCCTTTGATAAAGTACTTTGATTTCTGATATGCCAAGGAAACACACAAATGACACAGAACATAAACTTTTTGTCTTTGCAAAATCTGCGCTTGTGCAAATCAAAATGACTGGTTTCTCCAGCTATATTCTTTAACAAGGTTTCTAGAGCTTGTTTTGGAAAATGAAACATAATGCAAACATTTTCTCTTTTATGTCAACTGAGGAGAAAATACTAATCATCTTGAGGCAATGCCAAAAAAAAAAAGCACAGATATTGGGCCAATTACCGAGTTTACAGATCTCTCTGAGCTTCAGTTTCCTCATCTATAAAGTTGGAATCACATTGTTGTATGGATTAAAGATACTATAAGAAAAACACCCAAATAGTATACTAGCTAGTTAATAAATAACAGTTATTATTGTTAACAAAAAGTATTTAATTACTGAAAAACAAAGGAAATCATGAAGTCATACTTGAGGAGGATTGCAAAGTGCTCCTAACCTAAAAAAGAAATAAATGAGAAGAAAAAATAATCACCGTGTAATGGGTAAGCTCAGTCATCTATATCAGGAGTCCTATTCAGGAGAACTGATCTCTAGATAGCATCCAAACATACATCAGTGTCACCAGGGTGACCTCCCTACTTGACTAGGCTTGTGCAAAGCAGGGGCCTGTTTGTTTGTACTGTAATGTTTGTACTGGTTCTTCATGAACCAGGAAGGACAGACAGGGAGGGGAGCGAGTCTGACCGTTGTCCTCTCAGGGTGACTCCTGGTGTGCTCAGAGCAGTTCCGACAAGGCTGGGAGCCTCTACACAGCCCTCAATGAAGATGAAGCCTCCTTGCTTTGGGAAGATCTTTCTCTAACCAAAAGTGAATCCAAAAGGACACCCAAAAAAATACTGGGGCGAGGGGGCTGCCCCAGCCAGTCAGGTCAACCAGCTCAGCCCGACTGGGTGCTGGAGTCAGCAGATGGCGCAACCAGCTCAGCCCCCCTTTCTGCATGTGGGAGAGCAGTGTTCCCGACAAGCCACGGGGGCTCCCAGGCCAGTCCCTGTGATAGAAAGGGGACCCAGGCCACTTGAGTCTCCTGCTGCCCACTGTCGTCCGCCCAGCTCTGAGTCCATGTTCATCAAGCAACTATTTATTGGTAACTTGACTTCTCACATAGACTTTGCTAGAACAGAGGGTCTTGGGTGCGCTGACTGACAATTTCTGAATCTCCAAAGCTAAGGACCAGACTGAGGAAGGCTGTCAACACCAAGGCATATCCCACCCCTGAGAGGAATAATAATAATTATCAATGGGACCCAACCGTCATTGAGCGCTGACCATCTATCACCATTCTGAGTGCTTTGTGTTGATTCTCTCACCAAATCTCATGACAATCCTGTGGGGACAGGTGTTGCTATTGGCATCCATCATCTGGGCCAACTGAGGCCCAGAGGGATTAAGCAATTCCCCCACGATCACAAAGGTAGAAGGTGGCAAGGCTGGGACATAAACCTGAATGTTCTTAACCAAGATGCCACCAGCCTCCCTAAGAGCCCCTCCCCCCAAGCCCTGGACAGAGCACTGAACTCTGGACTTGGGTTAACACAGGTAGCAGTTATTAGTAATAGGATGAGGGTGGGTGTGCCTTTCAGAGGTGTCATTGGTTACAACAAGAGGGGAGCAGTGCCTCCCACTCAGCCGGGGGTCTAGGTCTCCCAGCCCTATGCTTCCAACCACCCACAGCCACCCACATGTACTTTCATGAAAAGAGGAAATGGGTCCAAGAGAAGAAGACAGGACTCCTGAGTGAAAAAACAGGATGTTTTAGATGCCCGCAACCCCAAGATACAAAGAAGGAAACAGCTGGGGCCAGTGCAACCGAGCTACACTTTTGTGATGGGGAAAAGCAAAGGGAAGCAGGGCAACACTGGACGGGTTTCCATGGTGCGGAAGGGGTGGGGGGCACTGTCAGGGATGAACTGGGAGGAGGGGAAAATTGGGGAGAAGGGGGAACCTCCACTTGCCAGGAGAGCACACATGACTGAAACGCCAGCATTCCTCTAGCGCACCTTCCTGTCTCTCTCCCCGCTTTCTCCCTGCGTCCCCCAGAATCAAGGGCGTGGTGAAACTAGAGAAGACCCGGCAGGATCTGTAGACAGAACGCTGGACCAAGAAGGCAGGCCCGGGTCTGGAGCACCCTACCTGGGCAACCCTGAGCATCTCTCCTTTGGGGATTTGCTGTGATGCTGGGCCTCCACGCAGAGACAAAGGTGAGCAGGGATCTGTTGTGGGATGCAGCGCCCTAACCAACCCTACACAGAGGAAGGAAGGAAAGGCCTAGATGGTGAGAACGCTTTGAGAGTTTCTGCTTGGAAGCTGAAATGGCCTGACAGTGACTCAGAAACCACGGAAGTTCTCAAGCTGATGGGTTCATATAGATTGCATAGGCAGCTCCCCTCCTGGGATGCAAAACCACAGGGCCCCTCCCCCCAAGCGCTGGACAGAGCACTGAACTCTGGACTTGGGTTAATACAGGTAGCAGTTATTAGTAATAGGGCTATGACCAGTCTCCAGGAAAGAGCCATCGACTGCAAAGAACTTTCTGCCCTCTGGGTCTCAAAGCAAACACAGACTCAGCTTTCACTCCCTTTGAAACAAAACTGCCTCTGGGGATACAGCGGGACTCACATGTGTCCCCTTCTTCTAGAATTCTTCTCAATTAAAACATCATTTGGAGTATTAATAATGACAAGAATGACAACCATTTAGTGAATGTAGCTTGTGGGTCAGGCATTGTACTAAGAGCTGTATATGTTATAGAGACTCATTTCATCTTTACAGCCATCCTTAAGGTGGCTATTATCATTATGCCCCTTTAAAGGTGAGGAATGAGAGAAAGAAAGCAAACTGGCCAAGTCACACAGCTGGTAAGCGGGAGGAGACAGACTTCCAACCAAGGAAGGCAGACTCCAGAGCCTGTGTTTTAGCCACACTTTTACACTATGGTGTCCCTCTCCCTGTGCCAATGTCACCCTCCTCCAGGAAGCCTTCTTTGGTGTCCCCTTCCTTCATGCAGAAGTCCTTTTGTAAGGGTGAAACTCAGGGAATCAGTAACACAGCTAGACTTACCTGGCTTGCAGTTTGCTTCACCTCATGGCTCACTAACCACTTGTAGTGAGGCCTAGCTAGTTCGCAGTTAGATCTACCCTGATATTCAGTTGTTTTCTCTTTGTTTCTCCCTGCACTGATTAACTTAAAAACTCTGTTTCTCAAGGCTACCCATACCTCCTTAATCCATTTAATTAGCAGAAGCCTAACCTGAAAAGAAAAATTTCTTAATCCTCAGGCATCTGGACACCGGAATCCAATTTGCAACTCCCTTGCAGTTTTTACTGGTGATGCAGAAAGCCCCACATCAAGTCTGAGTCCAGAATCTGGAGATCACATTATGTTAAAACAGACCAGACCCCAGGAAGCGAGGTCAGCCCTCGGACCTGCCTGACCGATTCCCCTTTCCTTTTTTTTTTTTTTTTTTTTTTTTTTTTTTTTTTAAAGATTTTATTGGGGAATTGGTGGAGGGGAACAGCGTTGGGGAATCGGGGAAGGGGAACAGACAAGTTGCTGTCTTTTTGTTCTTCAGTTTAGTTGCGGAGGATGTTGCTTCACTGTTGGTATCGTCATTGCGCTCTTCCCGGATGAGGCAGATTGGTCGCCGGCCTCTGGATGTCGCTCACCGCGGCTATTGGCAGCTCACGCTTGGCTGCCAGCCGCTCACGCTGGCTGCAGGCCACTCACTGTAGCCTATGGTAGCCCACTGCAGCAGGGGCTGCAGCCTACACCATCACCGGGGCTCGCACAGCCCAGCTCCAGGTGGAGCTGTTGTTAGCTGTAGAGGGCAGTGTCACTGGCCCTCATGTGGGATCCGAACCGGGGCCGCTGGCATCCCAAAACCAGCGCTTAACCAATGCGCCACTCGGCCGGCCCTCCCCTTTCCTTTGATGTTCTTGTGTGCTATAAAACCTTCTGACTGGTCTAGGATCCAGCAGATGGCCTTTGGACAGGAGTCCGCCATCCTCCCAGAATGCCGGCATTCTGAATAAACCTGCTTCTCTTTCCACCAACTTTGTCTCTCGATTTCTACCTTTTTCAAGCAGCAGGCAGCCAGACCTTAGCACGGTATCACTCTTTGTGTCCTCTTTGGTCTCACAGCATACCTTTCCATACCACACTCTGAACATCTCTCTCATCCTACCATGATGGTGTTTCCTCCCCAGCCTCCCCGTGAGAGTTCAGCTGTAGCAATTAGAGAAATGACCTACAGCAAACAAACTCACATGAGACTGATTGATAAACCTGAAGTGCAGTTTATTAATTTACACTGAGAAATGACACCGCCCAGCAGACAGGAATCCTGAGGTTTGACTGGTCAGCACAATCTCTTTCAGGAAGGACAGACTTTTGGGAAAGGAAATCAATACCAGAAGGTTCTTTGTTCAGTACAAAGTCCGAGTGAAGGGAGTTGATGGATTGACACTTAGGTGAAGACTGACACTCCTCTGTGAAGCCTCCTACCTGCCAACAGGCCGAAATATCCAAAGCAGGGAGCCATATGGGTGTCCTCTTCTCTGGATAACGCCCAATTTTTCTGGATCCTATGAAGATCCTTCCTTGCTGGCTTCAGATATCATGACGGTGGCTGGCTTTTTTTGTTTGCTTGTTTGTTTAGATTAATTTCTGCATATTTGATAGAACTGAAAGGCAGTTTCCCATTGGGACCCACTGAAGAAGAATCAGTATGTAGTAGCTAGACTGCCCTGGGCAGAGCCTTCACCTCCATGTTATCATCTCATCTTGGCACCTGCCATGAAAGGACGGAAGACAGTGAAAACCGTGAAGCCAGACTGCCTGGGTTTGAATCCCAGTAAGTCGTTTCCTCATCTCAAAATTGAAGATAATACTAGCACCCATCTCATCATTTGTCAAGAGAATTCAATGAGTTAATACGCATAAAGTGCTTTGAACAGTGTCTGGCATCTGGTAAGCACTCAATACTTGTTAGTGATGATTAATAATTCATTTTATAGATGAAACAACTGAAGCCTGGAGAGATGGAAAGTCAACAAAGCTCATAGAGCCAGTAAGTGGTGAAGATATAATTCCAAATCAAACTGGCTTCCTTCAAGTGCCAAGGACTTTCCTCAAACCAGTTTCTTTCTTATCCTTTATCCTTCGTAAAAACCCCAAGGAGAGCTTGTTTAAAAATGCAGATATGCACCCACCAGATAGGTAAAAAAAAAAAAATTTTTTTTGTTAGTTTCAGGTGGGTCAAATTTTAAAGGCTGGCTATACCTAGGTCTAAGGATGCACAACAGTGGGAGGGAGTAAGTAGGAATAGCCACTTTGGAAACATGTTTGGCAGTTTCGAGTTGAGTTAAAGAAACACCTACAGCACCAGCCAGGTTCAAGCAGGAGAGCAGAGCCACTGTATGGACCTGGCATCGGGACTGAGCTGGTGAAACAGCCTCACAAGGCTGCTGCTGTCTTCGCCTTTTATGTTGGAGCTTGAATTCCTCAGGTCAGGCCATTGGGAACGGAAGTGGATGGAACTTGCAGAGATGAAGAACAGGCTAGACCTCACAACCCTCACCGGAACCCCACAAGCCTCACTGGAACCCCACAAGGATAAGCTGAATCCATGAATCTCACGTCAGTTTTTGTTGCCTTTGTCACGAATGATGGGAGTATTTTGCAGAAGCCAGGATCTCTTACCACAGAGCTGAACAAACACACACGTGTCTGGGGAGGGGGGCTGGCAGGAGAAGCCAACAGAGAAACCAGGTGCTTCTCGCCAATACTGTGAGGCAGCAGAGGAGCCCCAACGTGCATGAGCCACAAAAATGGCTGCTGCTTCCCTTCTGCCCTCGGGCCCCACGTGGCCCACCCTAAACAGAAACACTGAGAAAGGGAATGCAGCCTAGGCTAGCTGGCACATTCCTACAAAGCCACCGCTCCTACCCTTTGATCCGGCCATTCCACCCTAGAGATGTTTACCCAAGAGAGACGAGTGCATAGATTCACCAAAAGACATATCCAGGCATGAGGAGTCTTTGGGGCGCCTTAGAAATATGTGCAACAGTCTTGATCTGGTTGGACGTTTTCATATGTAAAAACTCACTGAATGCCTTTTGAGCTTCCTTTGCTGCCCCGCCCCCAAACTCTTTGGAGTGTACTTTTTCTCCTAATAACTCCCTGGCCCGAGCCTTAGCCCTGGTCCTTGCCCTTGGCCTTGCCCCCTTGGGCTTTTTGAGTTTCTTTTGCTCTGCCCACCCCAAACTCTTTGGAGTATACTTTCTCTTCTAATAATGGCCCTTGAGCCATTCTCTACTGCTTGGGCCTCCTTTTGCTTCTTTGAAATGTTTTTTTTTTTTTCTTCTAATAAACTGTGCTTTTCTGCAATTAAAAAATAAATAAATAAAATAAAAATTCACTGGACTATACACTTAAGGTTCGTGTCCTTTACTATACATATGATATACCGTCATTTAAATAAAATGCAGGTTCCTGGGCCCCACCCCCAGACATGCCTGATGATTTTGATGCAATTCAGGGACCATGCAGGGGGAAAACTCTGGCCTGTGCCCCATTTCTTTTTGAATGTGCTCCTCATTCTATATAGTCAGTCATTCCTGAATTCACCCTAAAACGAACATTTTCGAGGAGAAAGAACATCCAACTTTAATCTTACTTCTCTGGGACTTGAAAAAGCAAATTCCTGTTCCTAAAGTCACCCTGAGCTTGGGACTTAGACAAAGCTCCATCGTAGTAAGGGTGTCAGAAGGTGTGTTAACAAAATCTGAAATTGAATAGCTCTTGGTTTTTAGATGCCAATAAGCATACTGGTTTCCCACTTTTATGGACCATTCCTTTGGGGACTGCTAAGAACTGGCACTGCTGTTTCGTTGTCCCCACCCCGTCTTGAGAGACTCTCCAGGAAAGCTCTTGAGATCATAAGAGTCCCGGACACGAATGGCTTGAGTTTCTGCACAGCTCAAAATGACCATAATTCCCTTTCTCCCACTTAGAACACAGATGTACCTGTGGAGAAGAGGATGGCAGCAATATGCAGTCGGGTTCCTGTCGCTCTATATCCCTTTCCCAACCTGTTTCCATCCTTCATAGCTGAACATGGGCTGTGGGTGCTGTGTCCTGGCGGAGGAAAAGGAAGAGAGAGACTAATCACACCTATTTACACCGTTCTTTACAGTTGGCCACACACAGCACTTCCCCAGACCCTCCCTGAGCACCTGCCCCACCAGCCAGGAAGGATCAAGACAGAGCCCTTGGGGAAGGGTTTGGTTTCAGAGTCCCCAGTGAGAAGAAGCAGATATCTCCCTGTTGGTAACTGCAGAGATGCTATCAGCTGTTCATCAGCCCACACCTGATAGGTATCTTAGCTCAGATTAAGTGGCTAGGCTCAGGCCCAGCACCTGAGTAGGTAAGAAAGGCAGGGGTGGGGCGGTGACACCCAGATTCCACTTTGCAACTGGGGGCCTGAGGCTCCTGGAAAAGCAAACCAGGCTAAGTGCGCTTTCTGTGCAATTTTAGAAGTCAGCCACAGAACCTCCCTTCCACCTGTCCAAGCCAGGCAGCCCGGGCAGCCAGAGGGCCTGCACTGAGGGGGAAAGGATGCCTCCTGCACTCTCGCCTCCCTCATCTGTCTTCTCCAGCCCTCACTGCCGTCTGTCCACGCGGTTACTGGGCCTAGTTGGAGCTGCCCTGCCTCATCCTACAACGTGTGCATTTCAGAGTCAGGGCTTATCATAGTTTTCCCCATCCCCGGAGGGTGAGCTGTTAAACCATATTAAGGTGCAAAGGCGAGACCTGAGGTCAAATCTGAAAACAAAGAAGTCCAAAGCAAGTGATGGGATTGGAGGAATGCTGACAAACTGGGCTCCAAGAAGCATGGCTGGCTTCTGGAAAGGGCAACTGGAGGGAACTGATCCCTGCTGAGCTCGTGCATGGCTCAGTCAATGCCTGGTCATGCTGACAGATTGGGTCCACTCAGGGTCTGGGATGTCTGCAGGGTCCTGTGATTGGGGACTGCGAGAGCCCAGAGCTATGAAGGATCTAGGTCAGGTTACAGGACTCCAGTGAAAATGATCATAAAGGAGGTGGGATTAAGGCTGCCTCACACCTGAGGGCAGCGCCCAGGGAGGCTGGAAACTAACCCTGAGGCAAGGCTTAGGGGTGCCTGGGGCCACTCCTAGGAGCACTGGCTTGACAAACGCTTTTGAGACAGAAGCAAAGTCTGGACTATTTTTTACCTAGCCCTGAGTCACTTGTCCTGAGGCCTCAAGAGAGGAGACTTCAAGAAAATGGCAAGAACAAAAATGCCTTGGGACTTTTCCTAAAGAGTGCAGTATCGGTAAGGACAGAGCCCTCCCCTCTCAGCCAGAAAAGGAGACAGCTGGCAGGAGGGGCAGTGAGGATCAGCAGGACGCGCATGTGCACACAGGGGGACGCCCTGGCCAGGTGTATTTGGGAGGGCTTTGCCCTGAAGGGGTTCAGAACGGGCCTCCCCAAGACATGCCACTTTGACATGTGGATTACTTTGAGCTGAAGGCAATAGAGACCCTGTGAGCTCATGAGAAACTTTCACCTCTCCCTTAAAGAATTTAAATTGGGGGCCTTACCCATAATAAGAATTATCACCAGAAATAACTTTTTATGACCTGTAGGGCATGGCAAACTTCTAATTGCTGAACATCTGCTCCTCTTATCATCCTGCAGTGACCTTCTTCCCCTCTGAAGCCCCTAGTGCCTTACCTTATCGTCGGCTCAAAATGCTATAAATACCTCATTTTAACTTTCTGTCCCTGAACCTCTCATGTATGTTAGGTTCCCATATGTATGTATGTAATTAAATTTGGTAATTTTCTCTTGTTAATCGACTCATGTCAACTTAATTATTAGGCCAGCCAGAAGAACCTAGAAAGGTTGAGGAAAATGCCTTCCTCCCCCACAGACTCCACTAAGTCTACAGAATTGAGGCTTAGGAGTCAAAGATCATTATGATCTTTGTCCAAGTCCAGGATGGCCACCCCTCATCCACAATCCTCCCTTGGGCTCTGAGACACTCTCCCTGCATGTCCTTGAATATGTCCATCCTCCTCTGAGCCCCTCCTAAACTAGAAAAAAGGAATGCAATTGCACTGAGCTGCCTCCCAGGGCTGAGAGCATCATGTGAGATTTGGAAACCCTTGCTCTGAATCTGCATAGCACCATCCTCATGCCCTCCACCACCACCACCACCACCACCACCACCACCATCACCACTACCATCATCATCACCATCACCATCACCACGGGAGGCAGGCCCAAGAGCGCTGGCACTGAGTGAGGGCCTCTGGCTGGGAGCAACTTGGGTCTGAGACACTGGGGCACATGGAGGGCTGGGAAGCAGCCGAGGTGGGAGAGCCACTTGTTACCCCTGAGACAGGCTGCCTGGGCCCCGCACTTCATGGTTCCCTGTGGGTCAGTGCTGAGCTCCTGCCCCAGGAGGAGCTGTTACTCTCCCTTTATTAAAGTGATCCAAGGGTTGGCCGAGTGGCACATTGGTTAAGAGTTGGCTTGGGTTAACAGCTCTGAGCAGCAGGACCCCGGTTTGGATCCCACATGTGGGCCAGTGACACTGCACCCTCTACAGCTAAAATGGTGAACAACAGCTCGATCTGGAGCTGGGCTGCCTTGAGTCGCCAGCGATGGCGTAGTCTGCAGTGGGGCTAGCCAGCAGCTGGCGTGAGCTTTTGCCATGAGTTGCCATGAGTGGCCGTCCAAAGGCCGGCGAGCAACTGCCTCACCCAGGAAGAACGCAATGACGATACCAACATGGGCCAGTGAAGCTACATCCTCCACAACTAGACTGAAGAACAAAAAGGACAGCAACTTGTCCGTTCCCCTCCCTCAATTCCCCAATAAAATCTTTTAAAAAATAAAAATAAAAATAAAAAATAAAGGAAGTGATCCAAAACCTTGGCAAGGCTGCAGTGCTTCTCGGCCCTTGTCTCCTCACCACTCTGGCCCTCCATGCCCAGCTGCCCCCTGCTCTGTCCCTCACTGCCTCGCCCCCAGCCAACTCCTAGTCGCCCTTCAGAGCCCGACTCAAATGTCAGTTCCTGAAGGACGCTGTCCCCTATCCCCAGGACTGGTGCCAGTTCTCTCATCGCAGCCCATACCCTTTCATCATAGGATTTACCCCTGCTTATAACTACATATTTCTGTCTGGGACTACTTAATGCCTGAGTTCTCTCCTGACCCTGCCCCACACATGTAAACAGAGGCACACAGTGGCACAAGGATTGATTCCACACCATTTATTGAGTGTCTGCTGGGTGCCAGGGACTGCTCTGGGGGCTACAGATACATCCATGAAGAAAAGACAAAACTCCCTGTTCTCATCGAGTCTGCATCTAGTAGGAAGGACAGACAATAGCCAATAAACCTAATAAATAAATAACTTACAGAGTATGTTGGAAGGTTATGAGTGCTATACAATAAAAGATAGGCAGAGTGGAGTATGGGAAGACATGAGTGTAGGTGAGAGCGCAAGGTGCAGGGTTAAGCAGGGAGGTTAGAGGCCTTGCTGGAAAGGAAGGTATGAGCAAGGCCTGAAAGGAAGCAAGCACTTGGCAGAAAGCCCCTGGCCCTGTGATTGGCACCCGGTTGTCATTTAATAAATTACTAAAGAGATAAACGGGCAGATGAATGAATGGATGGTCTTCCTTTAGCTATGTTTGCTATCCCATAAAGACACTGTTACCCGGACCTAGGGGGCCGCGATGGTCATCATGGTTGACCCCTCCTCCTATACACCTCTTCTCCCTCCCCACTGTTCAGCAGTAATATGGCTCAGGGTCTGATCCTGCCTGCAGGGCTGCCCTGATGAGTCCAAGGTAATCATGGAGGCATCATGCTCCTCATCAGAAACTGACTTGGGAACCCCCACTTAAGTCAATCAATGTGTAGTATACCCCAGGTGACAATTATTTGTCTCAAGTGGGGTTTGACCTAAGACTTTTATCCCATAACTGAGGAAGGCTTGCTTTTTCCTCCTGAACATGGACAAGGAGGCATGCTTCAGACAGTGTGGGTGGGGGTTTCTATAACTTGCACCCCAAAGTACTGTAACTGATAAGGGCATCCCTTCCATTCCCACGGGTTTGACCTCCCACAGGTCAATTTTTTTCCCCTTTTTGCCAACGTCATAGAGGGGTCTCCCCACTGTCCTGTCCCATCTCTCTGTACCACCCAGTACCAGCTCCTTCACTCTCACAACCACCCTGTGAGGCACATATTATCCCCATCTCATAAATAGGCAAATAAAATCCTAGACAGGTGACGTAACTCAGGCTCCGTGAAGCTACTGAAATAAACCAGCCTCTGAAGCCATCACCAGGTGCTGGTGGGAGAAGGGAGAGGACACCACCTTCCACTGGAAAAAAGATCAAGAGAGAGAGTCCCCAGGTCCTGCATGTGCTGTGGAATCTGAACTCGCAGCTCCTCCCACCCAGATCCACCTGCAGCCTGGGTAGTCCCCATTTCTTAGGTGGATCTTGCCTTAGACAGGACATTCCTCTTTTTTTAATTTTAAATTTTAAATTATTAAAGAGGTAATACATGCACGGGGGTTTAAAGAAAAAAAAACAGTACAAAGGTTACAGAGTGAAAAATAAGTCTCCCTTGATCTGGGGCAGAGCCTGTTGTGGGCATGGAGGTGGGGAGATCTCTATTACTCACATCCCCAAACCCCTAGAATTACCCTGAGACTTAAGTACAGCCCGCTGGCTGGATAAACACTACAGCAAAGCTAGCCCTCTCCTGCCATCTCGACCAGAGTCCTTCCCACGCAAAATTCTGGGCAGCTACTGTTACCTGTTTAGTTTGTGTCCTTTCAGAGAGGGTCGGTGCATGTATCAGTATATGTGTATTTCATCCCACAAGGGTTTTGACACAAATAGTAACATACTATTATTATATATTGCTCTGCATCTTGCTTTGTCAACTTAGTCTTTGCTGTTGTTCCACATAAGAACATTCGGACCTTCTTCATTCTTTTTGATGGTTGTTTATGGATGTACTAAAACTTTATGTAACCAATCCTCTATTGATGATACTGAGGTTGTGTCTACTGCATCATACCCTGCTACAAGCAAGGCTGCAATGACTATCAATCCACAGATGTCTTTCTGTACAAGAATAACTGCAAGATAATTTCCTAAAAAGCGAATTTGGGGGTCAATGAGCAAGTGCATTTTAAATTTAATAGCTGTTGTCAAATTGTCTTTCAAAGTGGTTGTACCAATCAAAACCATCAGCCATAATGAATCTTCTCCCCACTCCCTGAAGAGGCAAGAAATTCATAGGCCTACTTTGGAGGGCATGGAGGAGGGCGCTGTTGGCCTGTTATGGACCTCTCATCATTTATAAGGCCAAGGACCCGAGTGGTAAGATGAAGGGCTCTGGGGTCAAACAGCCCCAGACTTGAATGTCTTAACCCCTGTCATTTAAAGTTCAGTTTCCTGACATATAAAGTAGAAATTAAAAATCATATCCATTTCACAGGGTCATTATAAGGAGCCAATAATAAAGTTTTAGTTATGCAAGATGAGTAAGTTCTAGAGATCTGCTGCACAACATTGTGCCAATGGATAATAATTCTGCACTGTACCCTTAAAAATCCATCTAGAAGTTAGATCTCCTGTCAAGTGTCCTTCCCACAATAAAATAAAAAGAATTGTTCAATGTATGTACTTTGGCCCAGAAATGTGCCAATGGATGGGGGGTGGGGGGAAGCCAATAGAGATAATGCATATATAAAGCTTCTAGTATAGTGCCTGGCACACAGTAGGAGCTTAATAAATAGGAATTAATTATTATAATGGGCAGTTTTCTGAATCCGAGTGTCCTCTTTATCCATTAATGGCTTTGATCCAAATAAGCCCTGGGGAAGCACTGCGCCTAGCAGAAGCGAGGGGAGACACCAGATGGGTCTGAATGCACTCAACAGGGAGGGCACCTGGCTGGGAACATTTCAGGCCTCAGGAATGTCTGTACTTGAATAGGCAAGGTGTGTGGAGGAAGTAAGACTAGAACAGGAGGTTAAGACACAAGATAGTTCCATTTTTCCCAAAGAGGGGTGTACAAGATGACTTAGGTGATTCATTTGTACTATTAATGTTTTTTTATTTTATTATACTTTGAAAAATATAACCAACACATTTAACAGATGATTCCAAGGGAGATCCTTGCTTAGGATAATGCTAGAATAGGCATTCAAATGTTCAAAAAGTAAGTTGGTATAAATGCAAAGATTAAGTAAATCACAGTGCGTGATGTGTGAGCCATACATTAATGACTGAAGTTCTTTCCACAGTGACACACATATAGAACTCATTCTGTCGTGGAAATAACATTACAGCAATATTAACGAGGAAGCTTCTTAAACAAAAAGGAAAACTCTCATCATTCTCTTTAAGTAATTTCTCTTTTTGCATATTCTCCTCCAGACTTTGTCAACTTGAATCCTCACTGTTCGAGGCTGCAATCACAGTGTTCATGCAAATTTTGTACTCTGCGTTTTCTCAGCAAACATGATGTTATACACATGCTTCTGCTTGTCCTTCATAATTATCATTTCTGTGGCTGCACGATCTTGCACTGATTAGATTAGCCATAGTGTTCTTAACCATCTCATTGCCTGGAGAAGTGTAATGCCAGGGGCACGCCTGGAGCTTTTTTCATCTATTGAATTCTGTTCTTAAGATGAATATCGAGAAGTGAGATTAATAGGTCAAAAAATAATAATATTTCCAAGGCTCTTGTGACACTTTCCTTGATTGTTTTCCAGATTTTGCACACTACTTCCACACATATAAGGAGCCCAGGCTTCATCCTACCTTGCCAGGGCTGTGTGATGCTGTTTGTAAATTCTGCTCACTTGCTACGTATGGAGTGCTATCCTGATACTGCTTACACTTCCACCAGGTAGGACTATTTCCAAATATTTGTTGACTCTCTGCTTATGCTTTTGGGTAAAATAGTGGTCCACATCCTTCGCCTGATTATCTGTTGAGGTCTTGAGGTTTTCTTATCAGTTTGAATGAGCACTTTAGAGTCATAGATATTAATCACTCGTGAGCCATGTTTGGCCATTGGAGGCTTCTGAGCAGGAGAGTGCATGACCAAAGCTACACCTTGGGAAGATTAGTGTTGAGATTAATTGAGGAAAACGGGTTGAGAGGCAGAGAAATCTGTCAGTAGGCTACTGTGATTGTGCAGTGGTGATGAGGATGGCCAGGAGGGTCCGTGTCCCCTGAACTAGAGCGTGTGACCCTCCACCTTGCCTCCCACCATACCCCTCACACATATAACTCACTCTCCCTTGAGAATTCAGTGGCTTCAACCCATAGACACTGAGGGGAAAGGGATTGTTCTGTCCTGTCCATTCGCTATATAAATGACAAAAGTGCTGCCCATAGAGGGTCAAGCAGTGAGGAGTTGCCATAAGCACCCCTTCCTCATCTGGTGTCTCAAGGAGGAGGGAGAGGGGTTGGAGAATTAGTGCAACAGGGAAGGGGAAGTCGTTGACCCTGTGGGGAAAATACTGTGCTCTATCCTTCACTCTTCTTCTGGCTGGTCTAATAATTAAATCTACATGAGAAGATTAACAAGAGAAAACAACCAAATTTAATCACATAGGTACATATGGGCACCTCCCACATACTTGAGAGAGTCAGACTCCCCACATACATGAGAGGTTCCTAGACAGAAAGGGAAAATGAGGAATTTATGGCATTCTGAGCCAAGGATGAGAGGAGGCGCCTTGGGGCTTCAGCGGGGGAGAAGGTCACTGCAGGATGAAAGGAGCAGATGTCCAACAATTAGTGATTTGCCCTGCCCTATTGATAGGTCAGAAAGGCCATCTCTGGTAATCCCTAATTATGGGCAAGGCCCCTAATTTAAACTCTTCTAGTAGTTAAGG
Organism: Aselliscus stoliczkanus; assembly: GCA_033961575.1. Taxonomy (NCBI): domain Eukaryota; kingdom Metazoa; phylum Chordata; class Mammalia; order Chiroptera; family Hipposideridae; genus Aselliscus; species Aselliscus stoliczkanus. The sequence continues at coordinate 125,640,484 of CM066736.1, forward strand.
GGAATGGGGCAGAAGTTTCTCTTGAACCCACAGGGTCTCAGTTGCCTTTAGCTCCAAATCATCTGCATTCCACAGAGGTACATCTTGGGGTGACTCGTTCTGAACCCCTACAACCCGATAAAATGGTTGCCAGACTAATAGAGCCTAAGGCAACTCCTTTAATAGGCACCCCCAGGCTGGGCTTCCCAATGCGTCCCCATACCCACCCTCTATCCCAGACTTTCCCGTCTGCTGGATGTCAACATGACCACAGCACCTTGGGCCATGACAGTTTGATTAGCATCTTCCTCACTAGACCCTGGCTCCACACTTTTGCCGAGCGAGCGCCTGCTCTGGGCCAACTGCACGAAACAAACAAAGTCAAAGAAAACATGAACGCTGCACGCAGCAAATTCACAGTCTAGTAAGGAAATGACGCTCTCTTCTTTGGGGAGGGAACTCCAGCAGATACAATGGGACCCAACTGTCTAACTAATAGGCCTCTAGGGAGCCAAAACTTCTAACTTTTGGTCAAGACTGTCATGGGGTTTCATAAAGAAGGAAATATTCACACGTGTGCCTCCCACCACACCACCATTGCTCTTTGGTATTCTTCAGAGGAACCTGACATTGGAAAGCTAGGTTCAGTTTTAGAATGATCTGACTCCTTGGAGTTCTATACAGAAATACAGCCATCACCTGTTCTCTCCCCAAACACGGCTCCATTCCAAACAACAAGGGGTCTCATGTACCTACATGGGAACATCCCACCCACCCCACCTACATGTCCAATCTTCAACCACACCCTCTCCAAACAGCTGCCCCTTGGCCATCCTTTGGCTAGGGGTGCACATACTGGCAGAAAGGTAAATGGGAGAAGGTACCCACACACCCTGGAAATAGACTTGGACCATTTGAACAAGAGAATCCTGTGTCCTGGATTCCCCCAAGGTGTCATCTAGAAGGGACATGCAAGCTCCCAGAAGGCGCTTCCCCTTAGCCTTAGGGACTTTTCACCCCATGAAGGGACACTGGCTGGGGGAGGACCACTCAGACCAAGACCCTTCTTGTCTAGATCTGAGAGTAGTACTACCTCTCTGAGTTTATTGCTCCTGCTGTAAAAAGGGGACACTAATAGACCTTCCCCCACAGAGATGCTCTGAATGTTAAATGAGACAATACACATAAGTTCATGACATGAAGTAAGTGGTTAATAAGGGCTAGTTATTATTATAAAGAATATAAATGGACAGAGACTCTAGAAACTAAGCCAGGAAGGAGAAAACATCTTCTGACACCCTATTCTTTCAACTAATCTAGTTTAGGTTTTCTTCCCTATTTTAGAAAGGACCTGGAAAGGAGCCATGTCCCCATCAGGCCGGGCAAAGTAGGACATGGAACTCACTGAGACGAGGGTTCTGGTGACAAATGTAGGCCCAGCGTCTTCCCCCTCCCTCCAGAGTATTCTGTCGCTGACAGGCTCAGGGGCGGGCCTGGTGGCCAATGGGAGGGCGGAGGAGCCCAGAGTGGGGTCTGGGGGATCCCTGGAAATTCTGATCTTTCCTTGGGACCCTCATCATAGCCTCAGAGCTGGGAAGGTGGGGGCAGCATGGGATCTAGCTGAGGTGCTCCACTTTTGATAGCTTCCAATTCCGGAGCTACAGAGAAACAAGGATGTCACAACCTCATGACTTTGTGAGACTTTCAAGAGCATCAAGTCCAAAATGTTCCTTCATTCAGAGGCAGCATCCAGGCTCGAACTCAAGACTTGTAATTCAGGTGGGGATTGCTGTCATCACCCTGGGCAACCCTGGCCTGTGCCAGGGCCAGGTGCAGGAGTGGAGGTCAACAGATGGCTCAGACACATGCAAGGTAGGAAGTCATAACTAAGGACTGACTCCCAGGCCCGGCTCTGCCACTCAGGACTTATGAGACCTCAGGCCATAAGTGTGTTTTCTGGCCCTAAACTGCAACACCATTTTTCTGCAGGCGTTGTTAAGCTAAAGGAAGACAATAGTAATATAATTATTAGTGTTTATTGAGTACAGGGTCAGCTACTCTTTCATGCTTTATCTCATTTAATCCTCAAACAATCCTATGGGCTGGAAACTAGTATTACCTGCCTCCTGTTTTCTAGGTGAGAAAATCGGTCTTAGAAAAGTTAAACACCTTGACCAAGGTCATCAGTTAGCGAGCAGCAGAGCCAGACCATGAAATTGGCAAGGCCTGTGCTTTTTTTTTTTTTTTTTTTAGGGCAGTCACTGGCCCTCACATGTGGGACCCGAACTGGGGCCGCTGGCTTCCCAAGCCAGCGCTTAATCACCACGCCACTCGGCTGGCCCAAGGCCTGTGCTCTTGACCATTGAATGACCTCACATGGTGCACAAACTGCGAAGTGTCCTACAGGAGAGGTTGTCAAATAGGTGGAGAAAAGGACCAGGGAAGTTGTTCTGTGGGCTCAGTACGTGGGGTCCCCCAAAGGGAAGAGGGGCTCCAGGTGTCACATGGAGAGTAGGGGTGCTGTTAAGAAGTGGGAACTGGAGCTGCTGGTTAGCTCAGCTGATTAAAGTGCACCGCTCATAACACCAAGGTTGCCGGTTGGATCCCCACACCCTCCACAACTAGACTGAAACAACTACTTGACTTGGAGCTGATGGGTCCTGGAAAAACACACTGTTCCCCAATTAGAAAAAAAAAAGTCCTCTAATTTGTGCTGATATCCTGCTTCTTCTACATGACTTCTCTTCCAAAGCCCTTTGCTTTTCTCAGGGAAAATCTATCCATCTGCCCGCCCATTTCTGGAGATCCTTGGCTTTCCGTGGGGCTGCAGATCTATCTACAGCCACCAGAGGGCGAGCCAGCTCTGTGGCCAAGTCCTAAGGACTCAGTAACCCCCAGAGCCCAGCCAAGTGTCCAGCCAAGATGGACCTAGATGTCCTATTGCACAGCCCTCCGTTACACTTGGCCATCCGCTTACTCCCTCAGATCTCAAAATGTCTAACTGCAGAAGTTCAACTCGTGTTCAAATATGGTGTCTAGTTCTACTGGGATAAAGATCTTAAGAATTACCACCAAAACAATAATGACAACAGCTACCCCCGCAGACACTGCTCAGAGCTTCATTTTACTAAGCACTTTCTCATATCTTGAGTGGCTGGAGAGTTACCAAAGTCTTATGTGTGAGTCGCATATTCCTACTGTACAGATGAAAAACTGAGGAGTAACCTGCGTGAGGTCACCTAGAGAACTCTGAGTTTCAAACTCCAGGGAGAGTTCTTTACAATTCCCTGCCTGTCTGGAGGTAGGGGTGGGGTGTGGGGTGTGGGGGGACTGCAAATGTGGTTAGGGAGAGGAACAAGGGGTCAAAATGGTCTACAGGGAATACCAACTGCATTGTGGTATTTCCTGTAAACTGAGACCAGCCATCCACCCAGCCACCATCCATCCATCCCAGAGTGTCCATGGAGCACCTGCTGGAGACACAAAGATGGATGAGAGGAGTTTCCTGCCCTCAAAAAGCTGGCAATCTAGTGCGGGGAAGTGGTGAGTCCGCAGGTAATTACCGGAAACCCACGCCTGTATAATGGGGTATGAACAGAGGGGTTTGTGACCGTCTGGGATACACTCAAGTTGGGGGTATCCTCTGGGGCTCCCAGGCCTGAATGAGAGGCTTGGAGCCAAGGACTATTAGCAGAGGCACCCCCTTCCCTGAAGCTCACCCCGGGATGGGGGCCCCCCTAATAAGAGCGCGGGCTAGGGGAGCTGATGACAGCACACCTGAGTCAGTCCGCCGCCCACCCGCCCTTCAGCGTCTGTCTCCGCATCTTGTGATATTTCGCTACCCGGGAGCCAGCCCCACTGCGCTCCGGAGGCAGCTCGGCAAACAAACCCAGCGACAGATTGTGCCGCGGCTCATTCTGGGGAAGGACGCCAAATCCCACCCTGCTACCCCCAACACTCCCTCCCCGCCACCCCCTCCAGGCCCTCCTTCCAGGCGCGGGCCCTCGGAAGAGTGGGTCCAGGGAAACACTGAGGCCTGTTCCTGCCTTCTAGAGATGGGAGGGGAATCAGAGCCCCAGAGACGCCCCTTTCGGCTTCAACCTCACCGGATCGCGACAGGGGCAGGAGAGGAAATGTAGGTGCTGAGAGGGCTTGGGAGCCGGGGAAGAGCAGAGGATGGGACCACCAGGGGGAGCGCGAGAGTCAAGGTGCCAGTGGGCCAAGAGCCTGCTAATGGCGTGGAAAGGAAGATAAAGGCAGAGAGAGACACGAGACGCAGATGGAGAGATAGAGGCAGGGAGCCACAGGACAGAAGGGAAGCGACACAGACACAGAGAGACAATGAAAGTGACAGAGAAGCTAGTGACAGAAAGAGACAGATGCATAAAGGGGGGAGATGACAGGGAGGGAGGCAGGGAGGGAGGGAGGGAGGGGGCAGAAATGGAGAGCATGAAATATGAATAAGAGTGGGGGAAGAAATCGAATGAGAACCAGGGAAGAATGAGACTATGGATGGAGCAGAGAATGAATGGGAAAATGACACCAGCATTTATACGGCGCCGACTGTATGCTGGGAGCTGCGTCGGACTCAGGCACAGACCGGAGAGCAACCAGAGAAAGGCGGCGGGGCAAGGGGTTCCTTGTCTAAGCTCTGGAGAGCGACCACCGTGGCTCCCGCGCTCCGCGGGCGGGGCGGGGCTGCGCGCAGATGGTTCTGGCGCCGGCTGTGCGCACGGCTTCGGCAGCCCCAGCTCGGCCCGCGCTGGGCTAGATCCAGGGTAATCCGCATCGCTGCCTTTATCAGAGGACGCTTAGGTCACGGGTCGACTGGTATTTCCCCCCACCCCCACCCCGAGCACCACTCCGAGGGATACAATGGGCCCCGATAGGACCAGAATGTACCCCTCTTTAAAAGGAAGTAGAAGCAGCTCGCGTGAAGCCAACGCAACCCTCTCCATCCTTGAGTCCTTTCCTATCCCCCCGCGGGAGATGAGATATCCTCTTCAAGACACATCACATATACACATAAAAATGCACACACTCACTTGCGCACCTAAACTTGCACCCGTTCTCAAATGGATCAAGGGGCATACACAGACCCAGACACCAGTACCCTGGCCACCCAACCCCAAGTTGGCTCCACCAAACTCTCGCACAGCCTCACATTTCTCACCAGCGCAAACACGCACGCGGGCAGACACTCAGAGGCTCACCCATTCGCACACTCAGGTACCCCCCCCGCCCACCCCCGCTTCCCTGGGTGTATAAAAGATAACGTGCAAGCACTCAGTCACACCTGCACAAGCGTCCTTGAGCGCGCGTGCACACTTCTATGCACTCCATCTTGCACACACAAACTCTTCTTGCATATACCGTTCTTCTATACAGTCGCACACTCTCATGGCTTGAGGTCTAGGAAAGCGGAATCTTGGAGCGCTCCCAGGGGAAAGACATGGTGGAGACCTGAACCTTGGCGCTGGGGATGTCGCCGGGTGTGTGTGTGACCCGAGCGCGCATCTCCTCCGGGAAAGTTGGGAGAGGGGAACTGGACATGTCTACGGGGTTCCCTTACACTGCTTCACCCCCCTCTGGAAGGGATTTCTCTAGAAGCGTGGCGCCACGAAGGCGACAGAACTTCCTTCGGGGTTCCCCAAGGAAGGGTAGGGGCCAGCATGGGGCGGGGGCGAAAGAGCCGCGCCCGCCTCCTGGTGGCCAGGAAAGGGTTAAGTCGACCAGCTTGGAAGCGAGGGCGGAGCCAGCGAGTGCGGGAAGCAGTGGGGGTGGTTGGGAAGAGCATCCTCGCTGTCCCCACTCTCCCTCGGCGCGCAGCCGGGGCGCACGGACCCACGGACGGACTGCCTGTCGCGCCGCCTGAGCTGCTGGGGGCGCGGGCCCCGGGCGCCGACGGCCAGCTCCAGCCCTCCCCGCCCCATCGCGCCCCGCCCTGTCCCGTCGGGGCCCATGGCTCGTCCCGAGGCCCGCAGCCCGGGGGGCGCAGGGTAGAGCGCCGCGGCCCTGCCTCACAGCCCGGGGACTCCCGGGTCCTCCCGGAGCCCCGCGGAGTCCCCGCCGTCTGTCTGGCGGGCTCAGGGAGCGAGTGGGAGCGCCCTCCCCCCGCGGCCCCCTCCCCCGAGCGTCGAGACAAGATGCTGCCCGGGCTCAGGCGCCTGCTGCAAGGTAGGGAGCCCAGTCCTCCGGAGGGCGGAGGGCATCCTGGGGAGGAGAGCCGGGCGCCCCGGCCCCCCAAAGCGCGAGGGTAGAGCAGTTGTGCGGTGTGGGGTTAGCCTGGCGACGGGGAAAAAAGGCTTGGCCCCGGGGCCCCGCCCCCCACCCCCACCCCCAGGGCTGCAGGCTGGAAGAGTGCACCCGGCTCGGAGCCTGCCGGGATGTGCGGGGAGCTCGTGACCGAGGGGGACGCAGGGGGCAGGCGGACCGGGCCCGGAGTGGGGGGAGGGAGGCTCAGGTTCCGCTGTCCCAGCTCCACCTGCTCTTGGGGACGCTGAGGACTCGGGCCGGCTGTGGAAGCGCCGACTCAGCAACTCCTCGTGCCCCGTGCCTCAGCACTTTCCAGTCACCTGGGAGGACAGGGGATGTGGGTAGGGGGCTGTCTGGGAGAATAGGGGGCGCAGAGGGAAATCCAGATTCCCCCCCCCCGTTGGACAGATGGAGGGCGCGGGAAAGGGGACAGTTCCACAGATTGGGTAACAGCCAAGGGTGTGGGCCAGAGACTGGGGGTGGGGTGCGGAAGGGGTAGGAGGGAAGAGGATAGGAGGGGGGCAGTCAGCCACCGAGAAAGTGGTTGGGGAGGAGGGTAGACCGGGAGGGGGAGGGGGAAGAGGAGGAAAGGTTCGACGGGAAAAGCTGGAGAGAAGTCGGACTGAGGTGAGGACCTAGGAGGAGGAACGGAGAGGGAAGACCAGACTAGCGGAGGGGAGGAAAGAAGACATCCAGAATCGGGGGTTGGGGGTATCGGGAGAGCGTATGAGGGCTGGTACCTGGAAGGAAATGGGGAGTGGAAAGATCAGAAACCAGAGGAGGGTGGGGATGGGGGATAGAGCTGGAGTGCGAGGAACAAGGGAAGAGGGTTAGGATGAGCCAGGGTTGGCGACAGGGAACTATAGGTGGGAGAGGGGCTGGGGATTGATCAGGGTGGGGATGGGGGCTGGAAAGAGAAAAAGAGGAGGAGAAAGAGAAAGGGAGGGGAGTAAAGGACTGGGGGGGGGGTGCTGCCTGGGGATGAGACAAAGAGGCTTCTGGTAACCACTTCCACGTGGGAAGCCCTCCATTCCCAAAGCGCCTGCCTGTCACATCCCTTCTCTCAGGGAGTGGTGGGTGGCCAGACCTGGGGCTCAGAGCTCAGGGCCTTGTGGGATGGCTGTGAGGGGAAGAGGGGAGGACGTGCGAGTGGGGTGGCAGCCTCTGAGGGTGGGCCCCCTGGCTGGCTCCATGCTGCCATTTATATCTCTCAGCCCCACGTCGTGGGATCCTGCCACTACCTGCTTATTTTGGGGTGTTACTTCTGGCAGAGTGAGAAGCTGTTTGCAGCAGTCTAAACCTCCGTCGCCGTCAGTGCCGCCCCAGACCCCTGCGTCACTGGCATCGCCAGCACCTCCATTCTGCTCCTGGCTCCCACCTCCTCAGCCCAGCCCCCTCAGCATCTGCCGGTAGGCCCCAGCCCTTTCCCGGCCTTTTGGGCGCGGAGCTGTTGCCCCTCACCGAGGACCCTCTGCCCCTCCTTCAGAGCCAGAGGCCTTGGCTCCCTTTCCAGGAAGCACCGTAACCTGGGGCCACCCTGCACCACACACTCTGCCCTGTGGGTTGTTACCTTGGCTCCTGCCCTCTTCCCTGGGCCCATCTGCCTCTTCTTCAAGTTCCTTCTTTCACTGGGGCCTCCCAACCAAAGTGTGGCTCCAGGGATGAGAACTTTGTTTCTGAGCTTTGGTACTCCAGAGTGATAGCCCAGAGTCCCTGACAGTGGTCCCTCGGGGAACGGATACTCTTGGGCTCTGAGCACCTCAGCCTTCCAGAATGGATACCATGTCCTGGTCTCTCACCACTCTCTCCCCTGCTCAGTTCTGGCCATAATCTTCTGGACACTGGTCATCTCTCCTGACTCCCAACAGCCCCCACCCCTGCCAAAAGTGGCCCCAACCCGGGGCCCAGGAGAGGAAAGTTGCAGAAAGAGCCTGGATCTCTTCCTTGTCTTGAGCCTGAACAGCCAAACAGACCCAGAGTCGTAGCTGGCCCATCCCTGTGCACCTGGGTGCAATTTCTGTCTTCCCTTTACCCAGAGGGCAACATCTTTCACACTCAGTGGTGGTTTTGGTGGATGATATGAGGTCTCCCAAAGAAGGCCATGGAGTTCCTTCGGACACATGCTTGTCCATTCTGGGTTCCACCTGTACTAGCTGCATGACCTGAGGCAACTCATTTCCTGTTTCCGAGCCTTCTGAGCCTCATCTGCAAACTAGGGACCATAATATTGATCTTACAGGGTTTATGTTATGTTGTATTCTATGCGCCAAGACATGCACAAATACCGTGCCTGGCACACAGTAGGTGCATAAAAACAGATGGTTTCTGCCCATCCCTGCTCTATACTCCGCTGCAATTCTAGCCATTACCTGCTATCTTTAGAAAAAAAGGAGAAGAGGAAAGAGAGAGGATGGGGTGAGCGGAGAGGTTGGGATGCTGTTAGAAAGGGCTTTCCTTGGCCCATATAGGAGCAGGGAGATGACATGAAGGCTTCGAGAAAGATATTGAAGGCAGACTGTCAGATTTGTGTCAGAAGACCTAGGCTGCTCACTCAGAAGCTGACCTTTCCCCTCTCCAGCCCTCAGTGGTGTTACCTGGGAAATAAGGGGTTTGCTCTGATGGCCACCGAGGTATCCCTCTTCCAGTTCTGATACCCTGTTCATCTTGCCCAGTCTTTGCTGCAGATTCACAAAGGGTGGGGGGGGGAGTGGAGCTGTGGTCCTGGAGAGAGAGGGAGGACATAGGCCTGGAGGGAAGGAGTGACGATGAAGAGCCCTGAGAAGGAGGGGCTGGGGAAGAGACCATGCGTGGTGTGAAGGAAAAGGGCACAGACTGGGCAGGGAAGGAGGGCGGAGGAAGGAGAGAAAGGCACAGCTCCCAGCCCCTGCTGCCTCTGCCCAGGAGCACTCCAGCCAGGCCTGGGGGCAGAGAAACCCAGAGCCCCCCACCTTCCCCTCCTCCTTGCCTCCAGTGAGAGCCGCAGCCTGAATTATGGATGAGGCTCCTTGGGTTACAGCTGCTTTAAACGGCAGTGAGGGCCAGAAATGGCAACAGAGTCACTGTTACGCAGCAGCTGTCATGGAGGGGCCGGTGCTCAGGGCCCCTCCTCAAAGAGGCTGCAGGGAACACCATCTTGGGCTTGGGGAGGTGGGCCCTGATGGTGACAAGCAGGAGAGGGTGTGCAAAAAGAAGAGAGAAGCCCCCTAATGTGGACAAATAGGGGGCCAGGGAGCTGTGGGTAGGAGATGCTGGCTCCGGCCATGCTCCTGCCACGCTCAGCCTCCAGGCTAGAAGAGGCCCTGTACCAGGGGACTGGCCCCTGACTCTGGAGCACTCTAGGATTGCACATCCTTCCCTCTGTCTCTCCTGGAGTATCAGTCAGCCCTAGAGGCTGGAGGAAGAGCTCCAACCCTCCTGAGGGCTAGCAGCCTTCAGAGCTCACACTCCTGTGAGTTTGTGGATAAAGGGTGGGATTAAGGGATCAGAGAAGGGTTTGGCTTCCTCTGGCATCAAGTCCTTGGGGAAGCCAGCGCAGAGGGTGACTCGGCCAGGAAGGGAAGTGCCCTGGCTGGGCATCAGGAGACTCCTTTCTAGTCCTTGCCCTGTTAACCACTCTGCTGTGTGACCTTGGGCAAGTCACTTGCCCTCTCTGAGCCCCCGTTGTGACCTCAGTAGAACAAGAGTTTGAACCAGATGAACATGGAGGACCTTTCCAGCTCTGAAATCTGTTCTAAGCCCCAAACCTCAGCCCTGCTGAAACCCACCCAGGGTTCCCTACCAGCTCCAGCACCCCACCCCTGCCAGGTTCAGATAAGGGGTGAGAGACATGCTCCTCCATCCCACGTGGTTCTGAAAAACTCAGGAGGAGAAAGTAATCGTGAAACGCCGCACGGGGGAGGGGTGAGAAGGGCCGAGAAACGCGGAGGTGGTGTGAACGAATGGAACAGCAGCCGCTGTGTCACTGAGTATTACATCACACCCAGCCTACACATGCACGGGGCCGGCACTCACACACACGCGGGGGACAGCCGGCACGCGCTCGTGCAGGCCCGTGATGCTCGTGGTGGGGCCCAAAATCGAAGAGCGGGGTGTACCACGCACATGGGGCATGGGGTCCCCTACTCTCACGTGTGTGTTCCCCCACGGGAGGAGCATCCATGTCTAGGCCACACCCGGGATCTGTGGGTGCCACGTGCGCACCCCAGCCCCAGCAGCTCTTCATGTAGTGAGCACCGGGCTCAGACACTGGCCTTTGCACTGTGACTGCTCGGCTTCTGGAGTGCAGGCTCCTCTTCTCGCCAGGCAAACCTGCCACAAAGAAACTCCCGAGAGTCACCTGGAAGTCATGCTGAAGGGTACAGGTCAAAGCTAGTTCTGGCCCAGACCTCCATCAGCTGCAGTAAGGGCCAGAAATACAGGGGCCTAGACACACCTCTTTAGCCCCCTGGCCCTTGGGTGGCCCTGGGCTTGCTTCTCCATCTGCATCATAAGAAGGGTGGACCACATACAACTTTCAGAAGTTACTTTGAAAAAAGAAAAGAGCATTTCTAAGTGACATTGAATGGGAAGAACCTGGAGTGTGGAATGCAGATTCCCTGGTTCTTGCCCAGGAATTCTGATACTGCACAGGCAGGGCTGAGGAAGCTGCATTCTTTCCGGAACCCCCAGTGGATTCTGTTGCAGGTGGCTGGTGGCCCCAGTTAGAGACCCACGGCCCCCTGGCCCCCTGGCCTCGAACGCCCTTCCTGCGCAGAGACACTCTCTGAAGGTGAAAGCTGTAGGAAGGTGTGTGTGGCTTGGGGGGTGGGTGGGGGTGGGGGTTGTGGTCACCAGTAGGCTCAGCAAGGCGGGACCCCAGGACAGCCGGAGGGTCATTCTGCCTGGGGCCTCAATCCACAACAGGTCTCAATTTTGTTCTGGCTGCTCTTAAATGGGGGCGATTTTGCTCCCCAGGGACATTTGGCAACGTCTGGAGACATTTCGGTTGTCATAACCAGGGGGAAGGTGTCACTGGCATCTAGTGGGATGCTAGAAGCTGCTAAACACCCTAAATAGGACATCATATAGGACTGCCCCCCCAACAACAAAGAGGGACCCGCCCAACTCGCAATACCGAGGTTGAGAAGCCTGACAACTAACACGGTCAAACCCACCAGTGTGAAAACTGGAATGAAAAGGCGACCACTCTTGAAACAATTTAAAACAACACATCACAGTGCCTTCTACAGTGTCCTCTTGGCATTTCTTTATTTTTAGTCTAGCAGGAGCCTCAAAAAGTGGAAGTGGCCAGGGCCTCCCGCGCCTCGGAGGGGCTTCACCCAGAATCGCCCCTACCGCGGAGCGCAGGCTCCTGGCCGTCAGGGCTGGGCGGGCAGGCCCCGGGCTGGCACTCGGGTCCCTGCAGCCCGCCCAGAAAGCCTCCCCGCCTCTCCCCGCAGGTCCCGCCTCCGCCTGCCTCCTGCTGATGCTCCTGGCCCTGCCCGCAGCGGCCCCCAGCTGCCCCATGCTCTGTACCTGCTACTCGTCCCCGCCCACCGTGAGCTGCCAGGCCAACAACTTCTCCTCCGTGCCACTGTCCCTGCCGCCCAGCACCCAGCGACTCTTCCTTCAGAATAATCTCATCCGCACGCTGCGCCCGGGCACCTTCGGGCCAAACCTGCTCACCCTGTGGCTCTTCTCCAACAACCTCTCCACCATCTACCCGGGCACCTTCCGCCACCTGCAGGCCCTGGAGGAGCTGGACCTCGGGGACAACCGGCACCTGCGCTCTCTGGAGCCTGACACCTTCCAGGGCTTGGAGCGACTGCAGTCGCTGCATCTGTACCGCTGCCAGCTGAGCAGCCTGCCCGGCAACATCTTCCGCGGCCTGGTCAGCCTGCAGTACCTCTACCTCCAGGAGAACAGCCTGCTCCACCTACAGGTGAGCCGCCCACCCGGCAGGCAGGCGCGCGCAGGCACGCACACAGGGTCCCCTTCTGCTCTCCCCTGGGCTCCTCTGTCCCTGTGTGGGGCCCTTCTCTCTCTCCCCAGGCCACCCTTCCTGCCTCAACCTCTCAGCATCTCTCTCCCTTTCTCTGTCCTTGTTCTAGAAGTGTCCTTCTCACACGAAGGGTTTTCTTTGTCTCTTCTATCTTCCCCAGTTAGTCGGTCTGTCTATACTAATTTGGTTCCTTCGCTGCCTCTCTCTCTCACTCCCCAATCCCCATGAGCCCCCCTCTGCCCCTGTCTGTCCCTTTCTGTCCCTCTCTCACTAACTTGCCTCCCCCATCTGTCTTCTGCCTCTTCTGTCTGTCTCCCTTCACACACCCACTCCTCACACACCCCCATGTCTGTCTGGGTGTATGTATATGTTTCTGTGATCTCCTTTCCCCCTTGTTTGCCTTCAGGGGAACTCTGCCTTTCCCCTGGCACCCTGGCCTGGATGTCCGCTGGGTTGCTTTTCTCACCCACCCCCATATGCCCTCCCACTTCAGGGAAAGGTGGGGCAAGACAGCAGAACCACGGTGGCTAATGTCCCACTAACAGTTATCTCCAACTCACTGGGTAATGGGACAAGGGGAAACCTTGTCCTTCTAGATTCCCATCCCCCAAACCTATTGTCTCAGTGAAAGGGAAGAAGAGGGGAAAAAGGGTAAATAGCTGTTAAGTAGCTAGAAGATGGATGCTCTGAAAACAGAAGGAATACCAGTAATTGCTATTTATTGTTATTATTAATGATTTAAATATTGTTTATTGTTGTTAAGCTGACTGTTTGACAGTCAAATCCTCCCATTCTATTTCCCCAGAAAGCAATAACACACCCTCCAAACCACTCTGGGAGAAAACCCTCCCTGGCCTCCACAGCCTCTGGCTGGAAGGGGGAAAGGATATCCAAAGTCCCCCCCTCTTCCCACGGAGACCTGGAAAAAGCATTTCCTCCTCCCACCCGGGGTTGGTGCCGAGCTGGTCACCAACGTGCTGATTTGAAAATCTGGTCAGGGTTGATGGTGATCAAGATAATAACGATGGCAATAATTTAACAAACACATATTGTGCACCCACTATGTGCTAGGCATTGAGAATTCAGCAGTTAAAAAAAACAGACAAAACTCACTGCCTTCACAGAGACAGCGTTCTAGTGGGAGAGACAGAAAGTAAAATATAGCAGTCCTCCCTTACCAGCGGGGGTACCTTCCAAGACCCCCGGTGGATGCCTGAAATCGCGGATAGTATGGAACCCTGTCCGTACTATGGTTTTCCTATGCCTACACACCTATGGTAAAGTTTAATTCATAAATTAGGCACAGTAAGAGATTAATGATAATAAGTAGTAGAACAATTATAACAATATACTATAATAAAAGTGATGTGACGGCTTTGGGGCCATTATTAAGCAAAACGAGAGTGACTTGAACACAAGCATGACAGCAGTTGACCTGATAACCAAAGTGACTATTAGTGACAAAGGGGAGGGGAGGGTGTACAGCATGGAGTCGCCAGACAAAGGGATGGTGCGAGATTTCATCATGCTACTCAGAACCGCATGCAATTTAAAACTTACGAATTATTTCTGGAATTTTTCCATTTAACGTTTTCAGACTGTGGTTGACCGTGGGTAACGGAAACCACGGAAAGCAAAACCGTGGATAAGGGGGCTACTGCACACAGCATGTTGGAAAAATGTGTCATGGTTGTTATTATTGCATCAATAATGATCATAACATCCACAATCACTCAGTGGGCACACTATGTGGTGGGCGTTGTGCTAAGGACTTTACAGATACCAACTGTGCCATTTACAAGTATGTGACATGTTTTAATGCTTCTGAGCCCTTTTTTCCATCCGTAAAATGGAGGTAGTACTAGCACCCACCTGCAAGGGATTTCATAAGTGTAAGTGCATGAATAATTTGTAAAGCACTTAGAATACTGTTTGGCATATGATAAGCACTATATAAGTGCTTGTTAAAATACTATTTTAAAAAGAGAAACAAGACTCATTTAACAAGGGCCTGGGTGAAATGGCCCTTCTTGAATCTCATCCTGGAGATCTGGGTCAACTTCAAGGATGATACCGAGGCCATCGGTGAGTCCCAGAACACTCCCTCCCTTTTCTTTCCTTCCTAAATTTGCTTCGAACCTCATGGTTTCTGAAGCGTGCTCAGCCGCCTCATCTCATTTCTACAGCCCTGGCGGGCGATGTTTGCACCTCCTCACAGATGAGGAAGCTGAGGCTGAGGGTCCCAAGACTTTGTAGATATAAGTAAGGCCTCTTCACATGAAGTCTCTTAAACCATGGTCCATGGGACTGGGACTCATGTGTTCTCACCATCACAGTGAGCCTCACAGCAGCCTGGCAGCAGGGACAGTTAAGGGCAGAAGGGACACGGAATGAAGTACCCGAGGCCACACAACCAGGGAGAGCTGGGGGTAGTGAGCCTGGCGGGGGCACGGTGCTGACAACCTTTCAGGCCGTTTGCATCTCTCTCCTCTAGAATCTGTCTGGGTGGAGGGGGATGGAACACGCAAGTGCAGCAGCCTGGGCTCATTTAAGAAGGCACTTGCTTGGGAGTCTACCAGGCATAGGTTCAAATCCTGGCTCTTATTATGACGTTGGACGAATTACCAAACCTTTCAATCTCCATTTCCTCATCTATAAAATGGCCATCATGAGAGTACTTAATAATGATACTTATTAAGAAGTTTTGTATGGATCTAGATTTGGCACAGCGCTACCCTCACTATATGGGCATTATGGTCATTGTTATTACTACTGGTAGTATAACAAGTACAACCACTGAGACCCTGACCCCCTTATCACTATTAGTTGTTCAGAAGGAGAAATCTGGGGTAAGAGGGCCTGAGCGTGAAGCCCTGCTCTGCTACTATCTGACTTAGTTAACTTTAGGCATGTTGCCTCTCCTCTCTAAACCTCAGTTTTCTCCTCTTTAACACTTTGTAAGCGGGCATAAAAAGCTATATGACGAGTTTACTCGTTTCCCGCAAAAAATGTGTTAAGATGGGAATAGTAAAAGTACCTTCCACAAAGAATGGCTGTAAAAAGTAAAGGAGTTTGTGTACATAAAGCACATAGTTCAGTGCTGAATAAATCATGTCATGATGACTTGATTGTCCATCGACTCTCAGGCCAGGGCCTGAGGATAGGCAAGTCTTGGGCAAAGGGGTCCTTGAGTGGACGTTGGGGTTTCCTGAAATGGAAAGTGTTTGTTCTGCACACCCCCAGCATGAATGGTACAGGGTACCACGGGAAGGAAGCATCTTCACACCTGGCCCTTTATAGAAAAGAGAGACACAGCCTCTGTCTGTGAACTGCCTGGAGGAACTAGGCTGGGAGATGCCACAGGCTGGTGAAGAGACATGCGGGCTGGGGTGAGATCCAGAGAAGCAGGTGTGACCCAAGGGAGAGCCGGGCCTACCCTGACTGGGGAGCTTTGAAGGAGGCAAGAGGATCATAGCACTGCAGGCTGAGAAGGGTGCAAATGCAAATGGGGCGGAGGTTCTCATGGGCTGTCTTCTATATGCCAAGCACTGGGCCAGGTGGGTTCATGCATCACCAGACATCTGTTGACAACTTACTACATTCTGGGCAGTGTTTTGGGTGCCAGGGACTCAGGAGTAAACAAAAACAGTGTCTTTGCTGTCCTGGAGTGAATTTCCTACTTGAGTGGAACCTAGAATCACTGGTTGTCTTTTAACCCTCACAGCAGCCTACGTGGTATATGAGAGCAGCCTTTATGCTCAAGCAGATCTGAGTTTGAATGACAGCCCCCACCTCCAACTAGCTCTGTGGCTTTGGGCAAGTTACTTCACTACTTTTAAGCTTCAATGGACCCATCTGTAAAATGGGGAAAATGACCTGTACTTTGGGGGTTTGTTGTGAAGATTCAAAGAAATGAAAAGGGCTCAGCAGATGGATGGTTCAGAGTAAGCCTCATTTTCCTCATTTAACAACTGAGGACACTGAGGCTCGGTGAAGTTAAGGCATCCAGTCCAAGATCACCCAGCTAGTAAGGGGCACAGCCTAGAATTGGCCCAGGTCTGTCTGACTGAAGTGCAGCTGTTCAGAGACCTGTCTCCAGAGTTCACTCCGCATTCCACTACATATTAGCTGTTCAACCTTAGGCAGTTGCTTGACTTCTCTGAGCTTTCCAATCCTAATCTCTGAAAGTGGGGTGGTAACATTATCTGCTTCATAAGGTTATGACAGTCAGGTTACTACATGGGACATGTGTAGCACAGAGCTTGGCCCATGGTTAAAGCTCAGTAAGTCAGCTGCTTGCCAAGGCTGACATGGACCATGACAATGACACCCGACATAGATTGCTGAGCTCTGTGAGGGGGGGCGCCTGGCACAACCTAGACACTCAATACAGCTTTGTTGAATGAATGAGGTACATTCCAGGACTCACTCACTCATAAATATCAGATGAGGATGGATCTTAATGATTAACTATCTCAAGTCCCTTGTCTCACAGATAAAAAACAAACAAACAAACTGAGACTCAGAGAAGTGCCCGGAGCTGCCCAAGGTCACATAGCTCAGTAGCTAGTGCCAAAGGCTGGAGCTTGGGAGGTTGGAAAGAGGCAAGGTTAAAAACCGGATGCTGTCCGGGGAAGTCGGGGGCAGGGATGCTGCCTTGAGATTCCATATGGATGCAGAGAGAGAGCTGTGAACTGGCTGGGGGAGGTGAGGGAAATGTGGTTTTGGAAATGGAAGATGACTTTAGCGGAGGCTCTCAGCCCAGAGGGTGGGGATGATAGGGAGGGGGGTGGGGGAGAGGGCCAGGGCTGTGAAAGTCAAGAGCTTATTAATGCACAGAGAACGGGTTTTAACGGTGGAGAGAGAGGAGGATGGAGGATTTGAGAGCTGCAGCCGAGGAAGTGGCAGCAGGATCTGGCAACAGCTTGGATGGGGGAGGGGAAATGGACCCCCGAGGCTGAGGCTCAGAGAGGCAAGGGGCAGGACTTTTGCAGAGGGAAACATGGGAAGGAGGGGAGGTTGGAATCAAGAAATCCTGTAGCCCCCAAATTGGGGCTGTGGGCCAAAGGAGCCTGACTTCCCTAAGGGCTCTGAACCTTCCGTCTTCCCTTCCTGATGTCCCCAAGTCCCAAAGTACCCTTATCTGTGCTTCCCCTCTACCCACCCACCCCCATTTGATCCCCTGACCAAAGTATCTCTGGGTGGTGTATCCTACTCTTACTGATACTTCATAGAAAAGAGATACCCTAACTAGGTGTTTGAGTGGAAGGGACTCAGAGCCCACTTCCTGGGTGGGCCGGGAAGAGAAGGACAAAGGCACCAGGCTAAGTTGGGCCAGGCAAGGGCCACAGAGATGCAGGGAGCCCACCAGAGACCTAAGCTGGGCATGAGTGGGGGTTGGCACAGGGGGCCAAGAATGCTGGTGTCAGAGGCAGTCGAGAAGGTTGAGGGGGACGCATCTCAGTGTGGCCAAGAGAAGGGTTCTTGGCAAGCTCAGTTCCTGTAGCGGAGAGGGCGGAAGCCAGATGGGAGGGGGCGAGAACACGCAGGAGCACAGGAAGGTGGAGGCTGTGGGTGTGGGCTGGGAGTCAACGCCCTCCCCCCACCTGAGAGCCTGTGACCAGGCTCCTGGGTTGGGTGGGGGGATCATGTCCCTGCAGGGAAAGGCAGAAGAGCCACAGCCAGGAAACAGGACCCCAGGGTGAGCTGGCTTGAGTATAGAGGGTGCTCATGTCCCTGAGAAGCAGACCTCCTGGCCCACTGACCATCATGATGTCCTATGTCACTGAGGATCTCAGTCCTGGGGCTCCAGTTCCCTCTCTGGCAAGCTCTCCATCTCTCTTGGTCTCAGTGCACTCCGCTGTAAAAAGTGGGCTGGGCTAGTAGACCTCTGCGCACTAACTCTAACTCTAGCTGATCATCGCCAGCACTTCAGTGAGCTGGTGAAAATGCGGAGTCCTGCCCCTACCTCCTCCCACCCATGGAGCGTACCCACTCCCCCACATCCACACCCCTGATCACTCTGAACCACACGGTCCAGGGTCCTTCCAGCATTAACATGGAGTGATTTGGGGACTCCCCAGCCCCAGACAAGTGGGACAGCTCCTCTCAAGGGGACAGTGATGCAGGAGATCTGGCAGCAGGCTTCCTTCCCCTCCCTTGCTGCCTCTGGGGGGAGGGGTGGTGCAGCTGACACCTGGTCCCCTTAATATCCCAGCCTAGTAGCAGAACTTTTGGACCCCAGGGAGCTCCTTTGTCCCTCTGTCAGAACAAAAGGAATGTCAGTTATCTAGCTGAGCCCCTATTGTCATAATAACCACCATTTCTTGAGGGTGGTCTATGTGCCTCCCGGGTACTGTGTTCTTATAGCATGATCTCATGTAACCCTCCCTCAGCCTGCGTGTGTGTGTGTGTGTGTGGAGGGCGGTTCTCTGAGTTACATAGACTAAGGAAACTGAGGCCCTAGGAGGCTCAATAACTTGTCCGAAGGGACGCAGCTAGGAAGAAAGGAAGGTGGATTGGCACGGGGGCTGTGACTCCTGAGCCGGTGGGCTTCATCACTGGACCGAATCCCAGTGTGTCAGGCACTTCACCATCTGATCTGTATGCAGCTCATCTTCTTTAATCCTCAGGACAAACCCCTGAGGAGGTACGCTCATCCCCATTTTATAGATGAGGCAAAAGGCTTAGCGAGATTACTGGTTTGGCCAATAAGAAGAATGCCCGCCTTTCCCTTGGCAACCTTGTTCTAAGTGCCTTCATATACGTTGCTTCCTTGAATCTCCGCCTTTTACAGATGAATAAACTGAGTACAGGATATTCCAGGTGGCACGGTCAGTTAATACCAGATCAGGATTTGAAGTCAGGAAGTCAGGCTCCCCAGTTTGCGTGTTTAACCAAACTTCTCCAAGTGTGGTCCTCTGAACAGCAGTCAGCCTCACCTGGGATCTTGTAAAGACAGGCAGATAGATGCTCAGGCCTCACCTGCTGAATCACAACAAACTCAGGTGGCAGCCCCTCACAGATCTGCAGGGACCCCTGACCTGCACTATGCTGCTCCCCCCCCACCCCCGCATTCACTTCTAACTAGGTTTGAGGCAGGATTCGAACCCAGGACTCCGAAGCCAAAGGTCCCATTCTTTCTCTTCCCCTCCTCCAGGCCCTGGGGGCGGAATCCCCATCTGCGTCATGACCACTCTCTTCTTCTCCCCTCCGCTTTACCACCCCCACCCCCACCCCTCCAGGATGACCTGTTCGCCGACCTGGCCAACCTGAGCCACCTCTTCCTGCACGGGAACCGCCTGCGGCTGCTGACGGAACACGTGTTCCGCGGCCTGGGCGGGCTGGACCGGCTGCTGCTGCACGGGAACCGGCTGCAGGGCGTGCACCGCGCGGCCTTCCGCGGCCTCAGCCGCCTCACCATCCTCTACCTGTTCAACAACAGCTTGGCCTCGCTGCCCGGCGAGGCGCTGGCCGACCTGCCCGCGCTCGAGTTCCTGCGGCTCAACGCCAACCCCTGGGCGTGCGACTGCCGCGCGCGGCCGCTCTGGGCCTGGTTCCAGCGCGCGCGCGTGTCCAGCTCGGACGTGACCTGCGCCACGCCGCCCGAGCGCCAGGGCCGGGACCTGCGCGCGCTGCGCGAGGCCGACTTCCAGGCCTGCCCGCCCGCGGCGCCCACGCGGCCCGGCAGCCGCGCCCGCGGCAACAGCTCCTCCAACCACCTGTACGGCGTGGCCGAGGCCGGGGCGCCCCCCGCCGACCCCTCCACCCTCTACCGAGACCTGCCCGCCGAAGACCCGCGGGGGCGCCAGGGCGGGGACGCGCCCACCGAGGACGACTACTGGGGGGGCTACGAGGGCGGGGACCGACGCGGGGAGCAGACGTGCCCCGGCGCCGCCTGCCGGGCGCCCCCGGACTCGGGCGGCCCTGCGCTGTCGGCCGGGCTCCCCGGCCCTCTGCTTTGCCTCCTGCTCCTGGCGCCCCACCAGCTCTGACTGTGGTGCTGAGACTGCAGAGGCCCGGGTGGCCTCCCGCCCCCGCCCCTGGCCTTGCCGCCAGCCTTTCCTCCCCGGGCCCCTCGCTCCCCTGGGACCCGGCCACTTCCTCCTGCCTCCTGAGTCGCTGGTGGCTCAGTCGATTCTCCCCAACTCGGGCCATCACCTCACTCTCATCCCAAGGCTGGGGTGGGGCGCCCCAGGCAGCCGCTGACCCCATGCTCCCAGTGCCCCCAGCGGACTCGAAAGGAGCTCTTGTCTGCAACACCTCTTCCACCAGCAGAGTCTTCGGAAGCTCTGGGAAGGGAGCCCCCACCTGGGAGCCCTGTGGATATGGATGCCGCAGTTGGGCCAGGCTGACCCTGCTTCTCCTAGCCCCCCTCAACCTCCCGACACTGGAGGGATACTTTTCTCCTAAGTCTACCCTGGACACTTTTTAGGGTGCCTGGAGAGAACTTTTCTTTCCACGGTGGCCCCTGTGTGGTGAAGATCAACTGAAGTTGTTTGGGAAAAAAAAAAATTTATTAAAAATTCTATTATTTTAACTTCTTCTGCAAGAATTGTTGGCCCAGGGCCTCCAAAGTTGGGAGGAGGGCTTAGAACCATCAGGATTTTAGAGCCAGAAGGGTTAGAGAAAAGGGGAGGCCCGTCCCTGCCAGCAAGCACTTCTTGCTGGCTGAAGCGAAGGGTGTGTGCTGCTCCCCACCGTGACCAGGGCTGCAGCCTGGGGAAGAGGGCTGTCACCCAGGAGTCCCAGGCCGCCAGGGTGGAACCTGACAGCGGAGATGGATATTGACAGCACCTCAGCTCCTCATGTGCCTAGGAGGAGCAGTCAACCCTGAGTTGTCTGGTGCTTGAGTCGCCAAGCCTGGGGCAAGTCTCCAGCCTGGCTAATGGCCCCTCCCAGGCCCTGTTCCTTCAGGAAAGAAGAGCAGACCCCATCTTCCCTGCAATGAGAAGTCACATAGGCATCCATGGTCACAGCTAGCCCAGACATGGCTTTGGGCAAATCCGATAAAGGCACCTCTTCCTCAGGGGAACCAGGCTGACACCAGAGCAGACACCTCAACGAGCAGAGCCTAAGGCTGGATCTCAGCTCACATTTGGCCCCTCTGCTGAGTGCCCTTGTGCAGTGTACAGCCTGCACAGCTGGACACAGCAACCCCATAGACAAATGGTCTCTTGCCCTTGGCTCCTGTGAAGTAGAAGACATCAGGGATGGACCAGTTCAGAGAAGCAGTTCTCTAGGAAGATGAGAGGAGAGACCAAGGAGCTAGGGTGTCCAGGGCAGCAAGGAATCCCAAGCGGGGGTGCCTTGCTGGCTTGCAGTCTGATCAGAAGCTTCATTTTCCCAACATTTGGAGGAGAGGCTGGGGAAAGGGAAGAGCTTGGGCTAAGAAGGACCTGGGGTGGAGGTTTGGGGCGAGTCTCATCAGACAGAAACAACTGGGGAGATGTTTGATGGTTTATATTTAGGGTTAAGGATCTAACTTGGGAGATGGGAATGGAAAGACAGGGGACATGGATGTCAGGGCTCATGGAGGAGGAATGCTGAGATGCTGTGACTCTGGCCAGGCATGTTAGAAGGATGGTGAGAAGAGGCAGAAATAAGAAGACAACATCCAAGGCCTCAGACAGATGGACTTTGGATAAGGGTATGGGATGAGAAGGGGAATGTGACGGTAGCTAGTTCGTCAGGAACCAGGGAGCTCTGAGGCTGGGGTTCTCACAGAGGCCTGTGCTAGGCTGCCTTTGAGAAGGCTAATGGGTGGGATGAGGGGGCCAGCCAGGGAAGAGCTCTCTGATGGAGGAGGGGCTGCTGCAGCCTGGGCAGGGGGAGGGAGGATGCTGGTAAATCAGCAGCAGGCTGTCCAGGTCACAGAATTATCGTTGTGAAATATTCATGGGCCTTCGGTCTAGATGCTATTTCAGAGCAGTGAAAGCAAGAGGAGTGTGTGAGCCTTAGGAAGAAGCCTGCAGAGACGCCACTCCCCACCCCCACCAGCCCAGACAGACCCACGGACACCCGTCACGTGCACCCCATGCTCGCACGCTCTCTCACACACATTCCCACAAAGCAGGGCTACAGAGCACGTGCAGGCATGCCAACACCCACGGGTCCCACAAACAGGCAGATGCACCCCCAAATACTGACATGCACACGCAGCTGCTCAAACAGGATCCCGCACAGAGAACACCCCCAGAGGTATCACACGCACAGACCCCCAGCCTCTCCAAACCACCCAGTTTGCAACCTTGAACCACACACCCTGAAATTGGAGGGGCTTTCAAGGCCATGCAGTCCAACCCCCACCAATGCTCTGTTGGGGAAAACAAGGCCCGAGGAGGAGAAGAGACTTGTCCAAGACTGCCCATCCCTGAAAGAAACAAAACCCATTCACCTCCTGCATTGTGTGAGTGTACCCACATTCCTCATTCTCTTGTCTGCCTGACACCCAGCCTAAATGTAGTTAACGCCTCCCTTCTCTGATCTCCTATATCTACTCACATGCCCCATCTCCCTCCCAGCCCCTTTCTTTCCATTCCCCCTGCTACCTAACTTGCTCCATCTCCTGATTACCTCATGCCTAGAATATAGAAGAAAATAGCAATAACCTCCTCTCTGGTTTTCCTACATTTAATCTCTCTCTCCCTCCCACCTAGCCTGCCTGTGGCAGCCAGATTCAGGCTGACCAAAATTTGCGTTGTGTCATTATGTTACCCAGGAACCTATATGGCTCCCTATTGCCTACAGGTTAGAGATAAAACACCTTAGCCAAACAGCAAAGATCCTTCAGAGTCTGATACCGATGGCCTTTCTAGCTTTTTCTCTCACAGCCTCAAACCTCAACTCCCCCCTAGAATGATTGTATTATGCTGGACATTAATTATTATGCATTTGAAACCTATAGCTTATCTTGAATTCTCCCTAAATTTCCTGCATTGCCCCCAAACTAGGAACCCTCTCCCCTTCTCCTCAGATGACTGACTCCGAGCCCTCCCCGAAAGCCAAAACTGCATCTCTGTGACCTTATCGATGGGAATTCTTTTACTGTCCGTCAGAGCTGCAGGTAGAGGCTCAAGCTGATGGCTGCCCCCCACTGGCCATCTTGGGAATCACAGCCAGGCTTCAGTTATCCTAAACTGAGAATGAGCACTGTATGGGGAGAGGAATAGGAGAAGGACGCCAGATGACAAGGATTATAAACCTTTAAGCCTCTAAGGTTCTTACACTAGGAGTGGAGGAAGCTCTCTAATCCATGAGAGAACCCGTCTCCTATGAAATACAAAGACTTGGGGCTTCCAGGACACTGCTGAAGGGAAATTCACCCACCAGGTTATGGGAAGCCACAAGGCCAGGGATAGTCCAGGTGGCAGGCCCAAGGTCCAGCTGGGGTCAAGTTTCTACATGAATTTTTAATGCTTCCAGCCTGACCTGTCAGATGTTCCGAAACCTGAGCATCTCCTTTCATCTCTGTACATGATGCCCTTCCCCATCTCCAATGCCCCTGGGGGTGGGGCAGGGAGGGAAGGCCTGGGACAGCTACCTAGAGGCCTCAGGAGAAATGATTCTGGGGAAGCAGAAGGATGAATGACCTAGTTATTCTCCCACTTGCTGTGTGACATTGGGCAAGCTCCTTAACCTCTCTGAACATCTCTTTTATTTTATTATTATTTTCATTTATAACCTGGGGGACAATAGCGCCTGTCCAAATTGAGTTGTTGTAGAAAGTAAGTGCATAGCCCATGAAAAGGTGACCAACATGATTGCTGTTGTCGTCTTTCCACAAGTCCTGCCTCCCGGCTTCTGTTTCCTTCCAGCCCCAGAGGTGCCTCTGCCTCTTTCTTTTGGAGGTAGGGACTTTGGTTGGCTCTGCCATTATCTGCTAAGATCCAAACTGCCCACCCCAAGATCCTTTGGCCTTGCAAGAAACTTCGAATGAGGACAAGGAAGGGAAGCAAAGTGAGGCAAGAGAGGAAGATGGGGCAGCTGGGGTTGGGGAGAGGGGGAAGCAGGTAGAGACAGGAAGGGTCAGAACCTGCTTAGAGAACTAGCTGCAGACTCATTTTCTTTCTTTCTCCTCCCGTCCTCCCCTCCTTCCTGGCACCTCCTCCACCCCTGGTCCTATCACAGCTGAAGCAGAGATGGCCCCACAGAGCAGAGGTCGGAAGCATGGAGGAAGGGTTGGGAGTGGGGGGCTGTTGAGGGAAGCATGCCCAGTCCTTCCAGCCCACCAATTCCCTGCAAGGTGTTTCTAAAAATACGAGAGCCCTTTACATCTAACTTAGGTGGGAAGCTGCTAAATGCAGACCCCTGAGCCCCTCAGACCTGCTGAATCAGGTCTCTAAAGGGGTCCTGGAATCTGCATTTTAACAAGTGGGGTGAGTTACAAAGCACTCTAAAGGCTGAGAAACATCTCTTCAGAGGTGGGTTGTCCATGGGGCGTGGGAGTGGCACAGGAGAAAGCAATAGAAGAAAAGTTGGACACCCCAATCCACACTTGATGGAAGTTCCCGACAATACTCCTGCGTGGAGAGGGTAATGCCAGGGATGGGGAACGGAGAATGGAGGAGAGATGGGGGTGGGGGTGGGGGAACACCGCGAATGTGATACCCAGGGTAAGCGGAGGAAACAGCCACGTGCGGGGTGCAGCCCCCTCCTCATGGCGATCTGAGAGCCTGAACTTGTGGTTGCTGCATGTGGAGACCCTGGAAGAGCCCCCACACCTCGTTTCTGGGAGGAGGGTCAAGGAGGAAACCTCCCAAGCCCAGGGATCAGCGGCCCTCCGCGGATGTTCAACGCACAGATAAATGGGTACACACCTGCCGTCTCGGGCCAGGGCCCTGCAGGCCTCC
Organism: Aselliscus stoliczkanus; assembly: GCA_033961575.1. Lineage (NCBI taxonomy): Eukaryota > Metazoa > Chordata > Mammalia > Chiroptera > Hipposideridae > Aselliscus > Aselliscus stoliczkanus. The sequence goes on from CM066736.1 coordinate 125,665,549, forward strand.
CCTCGGACCTGGCGCGGGCCCAGCACCACTCTGACCTTCTTCCTCCCTCTACTCCCAACCCTGGTCCCAGCTCATCTGCATCAAGCTCCAATTAAGGCTTTTTCCCCACAGCTATTTACGATCCCTGAACACGCTCCACACTCTGGAGCCCGCTTCCTGCCGCCCCCTCGCCCCTCGGAGGGCGGCCCCATTAACCCACGCGACCCCGGCCTCTCCCTGCGGCCTTGACCCCGCCAGCCTGGAGGCGCCGGGAATCCAGGGCGCAAGGGGCGCGCCCCGGGGCGGGCGACTCCGCAGCGGGCTCTGTCGCAGGCCAGAGGCCAAAGGCCGGCGCTGCCCCCCTCCCTCCTGGGAAAAGATGGGGAGGGGGGTTCTCCTGGGAGATTCTGGGCGTCGAAATTCTTGGTTCCTCATCCGCCAGCCCCCGCACCCCTCCTCCCTCCGCCACGCACCCTCTCCCCTCCCCAGCCATCTGTTCCACTCGGCGGCGCCGAGACAAACACGGCTGCAGCGCGCTTCCGCGCCTGCCCAGCCCCCCCCCCCCAAGCTCCGCACCCCGGAGACACCCTCCTCCAGGAAGGCCGAGGTTTCTGCCTGCATCGCCCACCCGGCGCCAATCCCCAGTCGCGCAGGGGCCAGTGTCGAGAGGGGCGGTGGGGCTGGAGGTGGCGCTTGAAAGGGTAGAGGTGGGGTAGGGCGTGGGGAGGTCTCAAAGCAGAGCAAGCCAGTGTAGGGGGCTGGAAGGCGAGCCCCGGGAGTGGGGCAGACTAGAGGGTAGGGGGTATCTTCGAGGGTGTGGGAGTTCCCTTCCAGGCGCGCCGCCTCCTTTCCCCCCCAACACCCGTTTCCAGCCGCAACCACGCAGCGCCGCCTGCTGGGCACACCGCGTCCCCTGCGCACTCGCCCCGCGTCGCTCGCCCCTCATCCCGAATCTGGTGGGATCGCGCTTCGGTGCATCGCTCTGCCAGTCACCCCTCGCTATCCACCTCCACCAGGCTTCGGAAAGTCAAGGTCCGGGACAGAGGACAGAGTGAAACGGGGGCTGGTCCTCTGAGAACCCACCCAACCCAACAGTGGGTGGGTGCTGTCCAATTCTGATTTTGTATTTTGCGAATAGCGCATTGTGTTGGAGGCCAGGAGGCTGGGGATCAGATCTGCTATGACTTTGCCTAGTCTCCAGACTCTTCTGGACATGTTTTTTCATCTGTAAAATGGGTGGATCAATCTCTTTCATTAACTTCTAAAGAGAGTTTAAAAGACAAGGGAATGGCTTGGCACATCAGTAATGCTGTCTTCTAGCGCTAACATGGGGCGGGCCGCTCTCCAGGGTTTTTTGGAGGGAGGGTGGGTAAGGCCTTTGAGGTTACTCTCAGCTCTGAGAGGGCAGCTGAGAGCTGACTGTGAAACTTGAGAACCTTCCCTCTGCTCCTGACTGCCCTGGGAGGCCAGTGCTTAGGGCTAGTAGTCAGATGGCACAAGTTCTGAATTCAGCTCCACCACCTACAAGCTGTGTCCTTGGTCTTGTGCCCTAACCTCTCAGCATAATGTTAAGGACCTCTTGGACTGTAATTTGGGAGAAATGAGATACCTGTGGAACACTGGCAGACCCTCAGCAAATGGTAGTGCCCCTTCCTACCCCATTCCTCCATTCTGTGACTTACTCTAGCCTCTAAGCCTTGTGTCCCAGGGCCCCAGTCAAGTGTAAGAGTGGGATAAATAAGGTATATCTTCCTGGAATGTCTCTTGTCCTCAAAGATGTTGTCATCAATTACCTGGATAAAGATAATTTTAAAGCCTCACTTTAATGTTAAAAGTAAATATAAATATAGCATAAAGTGAAACTCGAGTTCTGCATGACGTTTTCAGATAAAACAGGAGACTATAAAAAAGTTACTTTCAAGCCAGCCAAGTGGCACAGTGGTTAAGCGCTGGCTTCGGAAGCCAGCGGCCCCGGTTCGGGTCCCACCAGTGACACTGCCCTCAAAAAAAAAAAAAAAAAAAAAAAAAGAGTTACTTTCAACAGGCCCCCAGGGATGGTTTGGTAGGAAAGTCTGAGAGTCGTCCATTCTTTCTAAAGCATCCAGCCCTGATCCCCTATGTGGAAACAGGCCAGCCTCCCGGATATATCCCAAACCCCGGGAAATGGCGGGTAGGAGCAGAGGGCAGGCTCTGAGTGCAGACACCAGGGCAAGCCACAGCTGAGAACAGGGAGGTCAGCCTGCCAGCTAGAGTGGCACAGGCTGGCACTTGAGGCATCCTACTTAAAACCCAGCTGAGCCTGGGTGAGGAAGAGGAGTGGGAGTGTGGGAAGACCCCCTGTGGCCCCCCAAAACACAGCACACACCAGCCAGTCTCTTACTTCCCTTTTTATTTCCTCTAAGGTCTGCAAAAAGCAGCACCAGGGAGGGAACCTGCCCTCCGGTCCCTGGAAGGGACTTACTTCCCACACCCCATCCCATTTCCCACAGCCAGCACCTCATGCCCCTTTCCTCTGAGGACAAGGTTGTTTCACACATACACACACATGCACACACACACACACACATATGCATACACTGGGCATTGCACAGGGACCTGAGGGGTAGCCTGTTCCCACAAGCTGATCCCACAAGCCCCCAGGAGGCACCAGGTGGCAGGCCCAAGACGAAGAAAGGGCAGCCCCAACACCCTGGTCTCCTCCAATCTGAGGAGGAAGAAGCCCATCCTTCTAGCACAGGGGCTATGTCCAGTCAAGGGCGCATTGCTCTAGGGGATTTTTTTAGGGTGTATTTTTTTCCCTTTTAGCAAGTCCCTACAAAAATAGAACTTCCCTTGGTATTTATAAATCCAAGGTCCCTGGCTCTGTCTGTGTTACAGGTAGAAAAGCCATATGAGGCATTCCCTTTGGTTGCTCAGGCCTTAGCTGCCTGTCAGCCAGGCCCCTTGGCCTCAGAGGTCTATGCTGCCAGGCGCCTTCAGTGGGCCCTCCCAGTCAGTGGTGTGCTCCCTCTGGAGCCGGGTACGGTAGTAGAAGAGGTAGGAAGGTAGCAGGAATCCCAGGAGTGAGACTAGCAGGAGGCCCAGATTCACCTTTAGGACAAAGAGAGAGACACAGAGTCAGGTAGCTTTCTATTCTCCCTAATCTCCCTCGGGGACCCACCATATCCTCCAACAGGGAGGAGAAGGCAGCTGTTTCACTCCAGGTCCTGGTCCAGAATAATAAATATAGCTAGAACTTATTGTGCCCAATCACTGTTCCAACAGTATCTCATTTAATATTGAGTAGCCTTATAAAGTGGCAGAGTCTGGTGTGAACCCTAACTAATGCCAGCATGCCAGTGCCCACACGCTCTGGCACCCTCCAGGTAGATATGAGGAAGGTGGCAAAACCAAAGGAGACTAGGTGGATCTAGAGGGTATTACGCTACGTGAAATAAGTCAGGCGGAGAAAGACAAATACCATATGATCCCACTGACGTGCGGAATCTAAAGAACAAAATAAATGAACAAACAAAACAGAAACCGATTCATAGATACAGAGAACAAACCGATAGTCACCAGATGGGAGGGGGTTGGGGGGGCTGGGTGAGAAAAGTGAAGGAAGTAAAAAGTACAAATTGGTAGTTACAAAATAGTCACAGGGATGTGAAGTACAGCCTAGGGAATGTAATCAATAATGTTGTACCAACGAAGTATAGTGCCAGGTGGGTACCAGACCAACCGGGAGATCACTTCATAGAATATATAAATGTCTAACCACTATGCTGTATACCTGAAACTAGTATAACATAATATTGAATGTCAATTGTAATTGACAAGAAAGTACACGGCATGCTTAGCACCCAGTGAGCGCTCTGTAAACGGCAGCTGTCACTTTATCATCATTCTTGTGGGAGAAGGGTTTATGGGGAGTGGGTGGCCCCCGGGGTAGAGAGATCAGCTTTCAGGAGGCAGATATCAAATCAATGTTAAGGAAAAGCCTTTCCGACAGTATTAGTGGCTGCTGCCTTGTGTAGGAGAGGCATTGTCATTGAGGGGGTTTGGAGGAACCCCTTCTCAGGGGTGCTGGAGAAGGTCCCTGCATATGGTGGAACTGGATCGGATCAGGACTGGTCACATGTCACCTGGGAGCTTATGCAAAACAGACTCATGGGCTCAGGCCAAGAGACACTGATTCAGAAAGCTGTAGAGGGTCTGTTTTTAACACTCTGTGAGGCGTTCTGATGGGCTCCCAGCTTGGGGACCCTCAGATTAAAGACTCCCAAGGCACCTCCTGGCTGACATGAGAGGGGTGAGGGGCTCTATCACATACAAGCCCCCCGCCTCCAGCTCCTGGGCTGCACCCAGGAAAAGGGGCTCCTGTCCCCCCATGACACCTCCAGTTCTCACCCAGAAGGGATCTCCTTTCAAGGGCCCCACCATGGCCATGAAGAGCGGCTGCTGGAGCAGGGCAGACACGGCACTGATGAGGGACTGCAGGCCTGTCAGTGTCCCAAAGTGGTTGGAAGGGAACCTGTTGATGAGAGGGGGACCAAGCTTGAAGGGCGTGTGGCCCTCCTGTACGGCAGGCCTCCTGCGCCCTCCCTGGACACCCCACCATGTTAGCCATGCAGCATAAGGGTGTAAGAGTTCAGGCTCTTCATATGTACTCTTTGGTCCCTGGCCTGGAGGATATATATGCCATGACTTCAGGGCCACCAAACTGGCTTGTGATGCCTCTTGTCTATGTGATAATAACAAGTAACTCAACCTCTCTGAGTCTCACTTCCTCCACTGAAAACAGGGATAGCCCTAACTTCACTGGGCTCTTCGTTTATTCTTAACAAATACTTATGGAGCTTCTACTATGTGCCAGGTGCCAGTCTAGGTGCAGGGAGGTTCAGCCATGAGCCAGACCAAGATTCCTGTCCTCATAGGGGGGCATTCTGGTGGGCCGGGTGGTAATCACCCAATCAGCAAGATAAAGCCATAGTGTGTTCGATGGTAATAAGTGCTAAAGAGAGAAGTTAAGCAGAAAAGGGGGGTGACAGTGCTAAGAGGGCTGCAGTTGTAGATAGGATGGCCAGGGAAGGCCTTGCTGAGTAGAGGACAGCTGTGTAAAGACCTGGAGAAGGTGAGACAGCCGTGAGCCTTATGAATAGCTGGAGGAAGGCTGTTCTAGGAAGTGGGAACAGGAAGTACACAGGCCCTGAGTAGAGAACACGCTTGGGGTTTCTGAGGCACTGAGGCGGCCACAGGGGGAAGGGAGGGTGTGAGGTAGGGAGGAGAAGAAGGACAGAGAGGCCCCATGGCCTTTTAAGCCACAATAAAACCTTTGGCATTTTTTTTTTTTTTTTTTTTTTTTTTTGAGTGAGACAAGACGGGAAACCATGGAGTGCCATGAAGAGACTTATGTCCTAACAGGTGTCTCTAGTCCTGTATTAAAAATAGCCCAAGGGAAGGCAAGGGCATCTGAGGGGAAACCATCCAGAGGCTGCTACAATAAACCAGGACAGGGGTGGTGGAGATGATAAGGGCTGGATTTGGGCTGTGTGGAGTGGATAGCTGGCAGGATTGCTGCTGGATGGGATGTGGCGTGTAGGGAAGAGAAGAATCAAGGATGACCCCACCATTTTAGCTTGAGCAAATGAAGGAAAGAGAACTGAGATGGCTGTAGTGAGGTTTAGATAAGGGAGTGCTGGTCATGGGTCCCTCGATGTACCTGCCACAGAAATAAGCACGCAGTAACAGTTATGAGTTTGTCACCGCTACTGTAATATCCTATATTGCTCCATCACATACACAAGGGAGAGTCACTTGGCAGCACCTGGCAGTGGGAACCAGAAGAGAAAGAAAGGGAACTGGGAGCCACTTAACACGAAGCAGGAAAATCGCTGTCTGGAAATTTCTACAGGGCTGACATGGGGAGAGGCCACCTTGGGGGCCACAGAGCAAACATAGGACCAAAGTGTCATCAAATCAAGTATTTCAGCTTCCTCTAAGGGAAGGCTTTCTGACAGTGGCATTATCCTGCAGTAGAGCGCCTCTGAGGAAGTGAGCTTCCTATCATTAGAGGAACTCGGAGAGGGCAGTGGACCAGGTGGCTTCCAAGACCCCCACCAATCCTCTCTACCCACCCCATCCTCTGAGATGTCAGCATTCCAGGGAGGCTGGGGAGGGCATATACCAGAGGTGGGAGGGGAGCCTTAAGGGGTGTCTGGGGCCCTTTTGACTCTGCTCTGGGGTCATCTAGTTATAGCGGGGGTTGCTCAGGAAGGCAGTTAACCCCAGGCTGACTCACACTGCTGCGTACAGGCCTCCACAGGCTGAGTGGTAGAAACCTCGAACCACTGTGTGCAGGACAAAGGTCATAAACTGAAACGAAAAACAGAGAGGGAAGAGGTTAAGAGCGGGTGTGGAAGCAAGACGAATGATGGATGAGGTGAAGAGGGAAATGGAGCCTTACCGAGCCCATCTACACATGCCTGCCCTCTCAACCACCCAACTTCCTATAAACACTTCCTGGAAAACCCAGAAAATAGACCCAGAAGACAAGAACCGTGTTTCCTGGAAGGCAGGTGCCCAGAGAACCATCCCTTTGGAGGAGTCCCGGGAGCAGGGAGAGTGGGGAGGACAGAGGTGGGTACCTGGAGAGGTAAGTTGTTAATGAGGCAGGTGATGCCAAAGGTCACAAGCAGAAAGTTGGTCAGCGTGAAGGCCTTGATGGCATTGGTGAGCTTCTGGGTCTTGCGGTAGCGTGGTCTGACGGACTTGGTGGCGACCCCATCACTGAGAAGAACAGACCGTCACTGGCCCACGGGCGCTGCCTCTCCCTCCTGGGGAGCTCCCTGGCTCTCGGCCTTGGCCTCTCCCCCTCCTGCTGTTCCTTTGTCATCAGGGCAGCAGAAAAGGGAGAACACCGTTTCTCAAAGTATGGCTCCCCCATCAACTACACCAGCATCCCCTGGGGCCGTGCTTAAAAATGCAGACTCCCAGGCCTCACCCCAAACCTCAGGCTCTCCAGAGTGGGGCCCAGGAATCTGCATTTAGACAAAGATCCCAAGCATTTCACATACACACTGAAGTCAGAGACTCAGGGTGGGAAGGAAGGTGGAGAACGGGGAGCTCTCACACCACTTTTCACTGGAAGCCTCAGGAAAGTGTCTCTGCTCACCAGCCTGCACAAGTGTGACTGCCCAACAAGCCCCTCTCTGTGGCAAGGTCAAGGGCTCCAAGGCTGGCCCCGGGGAGAGGTCAGGAGGCTGGGAGGGCAGACTGTCCATCGGTCCTAAATAGAAGGGCCCTGTTAATGGGCCCTGGCCACCAGGAGCAGGGGGCAGAGGACGGCTGGGCACCAGGGCCGGGGCACCGCTGGCGGGGAGGGAAGCCATTGTGTTGTTCCTTACACACCTTCTCTCCTAGTCTCCCTCTCCCAGCCTCTTGGGACAAACAGGGACTATGGGATTCACACAAAAAGAGCACCGTAATCAGAAAATCTCAGTTCAAGACCCAACGGTGGTCTCCAGCCAAGACCCAACAAGATGGCCTCCAAAGACGCCCGCCTCCAGGTGTTCACACCCTGTGGGGTCCCCCTGCACACTGGACCAGAGTTACCCTGTGTAACCAATAGAATACGACGGAGTGATGGTGTGTCCCTTCTGGGATTGCATTATGAAAGGCACTGCAGATTCTGTCCTGGTCTCGCTCTGGGGGAAGCCAGGCCCTTGTCATGAGCAGCCCCGTGGGGAGGCCCAGATGGGGAGAAACTGAACCTCCTGCCAACAGCCACATGAGTGAGCTTAGGAGCGGATTCTCCAACCCCAGTCTACACTTCAGGTGACTGCAGCCCTGGCTGGATTGCAGCCTTATGAGAGACCCTGCTATGATCTGAATGTTTGGATCCACCCCCCACCCCCAAATCCACCCCCAATGTGATGGGATTAGGAGGCGCAGACTTTGGGAGGTGATTAGGTCATGAGGGCAGAGCCCTCATTATGGGATTAGCACCCTTAGAAAAGAGGCCCCACGGAGCTCCCCAGTTCCTTCTATCACAGGAGGACACAGTGAGGCGTCTACGACCCAGCACGGCCTCACTCAACCCTTGATCTCAGACTTGCGGCCTCCAGAACTGTGAGAAATAAATTTCTGTTGTTGATAAGCCACCAGCCTGTGGTGTTTGGTTACAGTAGCCTGAACAGACACAGATTCTGACAGAACCACCCAGCTAAGTCAGTCCCAGATTCCTGACTCTCAGAAACTATATGGGACAATCTATAGTTTGCTTTAAACAGCAAACTATATGGGATGCTTGCTGTTTAAAGATGCCAAGTTTGGGGGTAATTTGTTATATAGCAATAGATATCCAATATGCCAACTCTACCTCTTCCTAGCCTTAAGGAGGCTTTAGAGTATACCCTTTATAACATAGGTTCTAGAGCCTGCTACTAAAAGCTGTGTGATCTTGGGTAAGTTACTTAACCTTTCTGTGTCTCAGCTTCCTCATCTGTGAAATGAGGATAATGTACCTACCTCAGGACTAAATAAGACAATGCAGGGTGCCTAGTACACAGTCAGCACTTGATGTCAGCTCTACATACTATCAAGCAAGCCATGTTCCCTCTTATCCTCAGTTTCCTCATCTGTAAAATGGGGCGGTATCTCTGCTCTCCCAGGGCTCTTAGGAGAATGAAATAAGATGCTGGATGTGAAAGCACATAGAAAGTGAAAAGCCCCATCTCACTACTCGCTGTCACCATCCCTGTGTGGGTCACCTGGCATCTTTGAGGGCAATGCCCTCAGTGGGGGAATCCACGCAGTCCTTGATCCGCCAGTCCATGATGTAGCCGATGAGAGGGCAGGTGAGAAGGCACAGCAGCTGCATGGCCCCAAAGATGTAGGAGTAGAACTCAACTGGGCAGGGTGGGAAGGGAAGTGGGATCAGGCGCTGGCACCACCACCCCCTTCCAGCGGAGAAGAGGGAGTGCCAAAATAGCCTCCCTCTGACCCCAGATTCCTAGGTCCCCCAAATGCCCAGGGTGATGAGAATAGGTCCAGGCATCCTTCAAAGTGGACAGTGGAAAAATGGGTAAGGGCCAGGGCCCAGCTTTCGTCCCCTTACCTGTCTTTGCTGCCTTTTGTTTCAGGTCAACTGTCTCTGTTAGGAGCAGCAGGGGGAGAAGTCAGGGTGAGGGGAGCTCAGCCAGGGTGACCTGCCTGTGCCCCCAGCGGGCTCAGCAGCACCTCACCATGCTCCTGGCCACCGGTCACGAGGTACTCCAGCATCTTGTTCATGGCGGCCATGTAGAAGATGATCCGCAGCTGGGTTATGCCCATGGTGAGGAGGCTCCACAGGAAAATTGGGGAGCAGAGGCTCTTGCGAAAGGGGACAGACTCTGGGGAGACAGCAGGGGGCGCCTCTGAGCCCCAGATCGTCCATTTCCCTCTCAATGTCCTAACTGTTGCAGTTCTGTGTGACTTTGGAGAGACTGGTTTCTTCAAAAACAAGGGTTCAGACTTTCTGGACTCCAAGTTTTTGCCCAGCCCTGTAACTGTCTCAACAGAACATTTTCAGGTGACCTTTGTAAACCCTAGGTTTGGTGTGGTAATAATAATCCAGCTACTATTTATTAAGCACTTACTATGCATTCTTGACACGTATTATCCCATTTAATGGAATCATACAACACCCTGTCTTTAACACATTTTACAGGTGGGGAAACTGTGGCTCAAGCAATTCAATGACTTGCCCAAGGTCATGGGGCTGGAAGTTGTAGGTCAGCTGACTCAGCTCACGCCCATAAGTCGGCCATGGGAGGACCAACCTCAGGGATAACACCTTCGCAATTGCACAGCGCTCTGCAGTTTACAAAGAGCTTCTGCGTTCACAACTTCATTCAATCCGCACAACCAACTTCCCTGTGAGGTGGCTGTTATTAGTGCTAGTTTAAGAGATAAGGAAACCAGGAGCCGGGTTAAGTGATCTACCCAAGTCACACGGCCTGTACCTGGGGAGCGGGTCTCACACCCCCATCTCCTGACTCCAAGGCCAGTGATTCTTCACTAATAAAGGTGACACTTGGCCCCGGCAGGAGACGAGTTGCGGCTCTTCCTGCGGCCAGCAGGGGGCGCCAGCCAGCCAGGCATTGGCGGGCCTAGCCTGGAGGCTGGCTCACCTGACACTATGTACCTGATGCAAGAGGCTCAGAGGTTGCAGGGAGTCCTGATGAAACCAGCCTCTCCACAGGCCTGGAGACCCTGCCCCATTCTGGAAGCTCCTCTCTCCATCACCCCGAGAATCCAACAGAGTACTTCTGAATCTGAATTTCCCGAAGTTCTCTGAGCTCTGATTCCCCTGCCCCCAATTCTGTAAATGGGGATTGCCCACCTACAGCATGGGGTGTTATGAGAACTGAAGAGGGAAGAGGGGAGCCCTTGGGCATGAGTGCTCACTAAGCGTGAGGACCCACCTTCCCTGTCCCCCAAGACTGGCACCTTGACCAGACACTCACTCTCACGAGGGTTTTCCGAGGTATCACCAACATCCTGGGAGGAGATGTAGAGGTCATCCCCCTCCATGCTGGGGGTCTTCTGGCTCAGCCGCTGGCCCACGATGGTCACATGGGTGTAGAAGCGGTCACCTGTCACCTTGTGATCCAGGGCCAGCCCAGTGAGCTTGATCTTCTTCCTGCCAGGAGCCAAGCAGCCAGGTGGGAACAAATGGGAAGCAGCCCCGCAGAGCCCACCCTCAACAGCCTGTCTCTAGGAGTCTGTCCCAGTCATCCCAGGGGTGCCGAGCACCCCTTTACCAGCTCTGACATGCCCACTGTTAAGTTCCCTAGTGCAGGGCTCATGTCTGGGTCCCTCAGAGCCCAGCCCAGGGACCAGTTTCGTGCCCAGTAAGTAAAGAGTCAATGAGTCATTTTCCACTGGGGCCGTTGCCACAGAGGCAGCAATCAGAGAACTCTGATTGGAGTCAGAGAGCCAGGTCCAACCTCAGATTCACCCCCTTTTCAAGGGTATGACCTTAGGAAAGTCACTTTGTTCCCTGCACCTGTATTATGGAATTAAGAGAATCCATGTCATATGGCTGTTTGAGAATTATATAAGGGCTAAGCAATGCCTGGCATACAGGAGGCACTTGATAAATACCAGCTGTTTGACAGGCACCCTATGTGCTTGGTGGTGAAGCATCACACACACAAACACACACACACACACACACACACACAGTCCCCTGGTGAACTGATAGGGGATTGGGAAAAGGTAGCATTGAGGCTGTGTGGGGTATTTGATTCCTTTGTATCTCCCTTCTGGGTCCACATGACATGTGGCACTATTGCTGGGGTCCCTCTTACTCTGAATCCCATTCTCCAACCCCAGAAAGGATAATAATGATAACAGTCACCACATTTTGACCGCCTGTGATGCACCAGGTCTATTCCTAATACCCATGGGTGGGTAGGATCAGGCCCATGGTACGTATGAAACAGCAGAGCTCAGAGAGCCCAGGTGATTTGCAAATCCAGGTCTCTCGGAAACAAAGTTGTTTCGGGGCCAGCAGAGTAGCACGGTGGTTAAGCGCTGGCTTGAGAAGCCAGCAGGCCTGGTTCAGTCCCACATAAGAGGGCCAGGGACACTGCCCTCAAAAAAAAGAAAGAAACAAAGCTGTTTCTGTCCATCAGGTCAGCACTCCTGGCCTCTCCCTATGCAGCGGGGGGGGGGGGTCCCCCTGTCACCCCAGCGTCCCCACAGAACTGCTCACTTGTAGTTGGCTTCCTCAGGAGCAGGGAAGGCTTCACTGGGCCAGTTGAGGGCACAGTTGAGAAAGATGAGGCAGGCCAGCCCTGACCAGGTGAACATGATGACCGTGAAAGACACACCAGCATTGTAGATCAGCTGTGGGAGGAGAAGGCAGGTCCATGAGGCAGGCCACCTGGCCCTAGGCCCACCCCTTCCAGCCAGAGGGAGAACCCAGGCCTCAGAGGCCTTAGAGCAAGTCTCTTCTACCTCCCTCATTCCTTGTGTCTAATTTGCAGATGAGGAAACCAAAGCCAGAGGATAAGAGTCAGACCTAGAAACCCCACCATCCTCTTTCTTTTTTACTGCAGCCCCCTAAAGTACAGTGAAAGTGCCCATAAGGTGCTGAAGTTGCTGGCCAGAAGCTCAAAATGTCTCTGAAATTTCCATTATTATCTTAAAAACACACAAACTTTGCCCATGAGTCCATATACATTTACTTTTATACAAAAATATCATTTCATTTTATATACAAAAGAGGAGAATTAAGGCTCTAAATTTACCAGGCCCAACAGTGTTTATCCTGCCCCTTCCTGGCCTGTTCCCTCGGGGAAAGACAAACCCAAGTGGTCAAGCCTTATCTCACCTTTCACAGGTGCTCCCAGGTGCGACACTGAGGGGGGAGGGGAGGTATGCAATGCTCAGCTCAAGGCCTCCTAACCCAGGACAAGTAGGTTCTGAATTGATTGGGATTCTGTGCCAATGTGTCAGCCCCTCTACTGGGGAAGCCAGGTATATGTGAGATGGTGTCACTCCTTTTGTCCTCTCTGCCACCTCTGCCTGCAATGATTCACATCTGCCCTCCCCCTCAAACTACTGCTCAGAGCTCCAGTGCTGCCCAAGAAAACTGCTCCTCCTAGGGGCTCCTTGGGCCTTGGGGCTCTTTCTTCCCTGTGGGCAGGACAGGGCTTCACAGGACCATACCCCCAAATGAGTAGGGGTAAGATCTGGCCCCTCAAGCCCCACTTAGTTGCCTTAGCTGAAGAGAAGGGAGAACTGCCACCTTCCATGCCTGCTGCTCCCTGACTAATTGACGGCCACCCCGCCAAGACACACTCTCAAACTCATTGGCACACACTGAGCAAGTGCCTTCTAAACTAACAAATTAACTGCCCAAGGCGGAATGTGAGGGGCATACTGTGGCCCAGCTGAAAGGGCACTTTGTTACCATTTGATATAAAAGGAAGACACGAGGCCCCAGGCTTGCCCAGAACCAAAACTCAGGCCTTCAGGCGCTAGGTCCACCACACTGACCTGTCTAGGATCTGGCCTGGCATGGACTAACTTTGTGACCTTGGGCCCAAGTCACCCAGCCTCTCTAGGGCTGGGAAAGGAGATGTGGCTGGAAAGGTTGGGTAAGGTCAGAGAACAAGAGCCTTGAATGCATAAGAAGAGGATGGACTTGATACTGCAGGCGAAGCGGGTGTGTGAGCAAGTCCTCCATCTAAGGTCATTCTGGAAGTCATGTGAATGACAGATGGGAGGGGGAAAGATCAGAGGCAAGGAGACCAGCTGAGAAAGCCTGCACTGGCCCAGAAGAGAGGATGAAGGCCTGGACTGGGACAATGGTCAAGGAAAGGAGAGAAATCAGGCCCACTGGCCAGTCACAGGGTGTACTCTCTTCCCATGATGCCTTGTGCTTTTCCCCTCTGAGGTGGTGGGAGCAGAGTCACCAGACACTAGCTGCTATGTAATCAGCCCCGCCCAGTCCTTGTGTAAAGGCAGAAGATAACCCAGTGACCCTGCAGTACCCCAGGCAGCTCCATACCTTTATTACTGGGAACGTGATGGCAGAAGAGGCATAGGAGCCGATCATGAGGGCCATGACAGTGGAGCTCAGGTTCCCAAACATGTTGGGTAACTGAGGGAAGAAGACAGCACCAGTGAGCAGGGGAGACCCCGACATCTGCCCAGGGCTCCCCCTTCCCAGCCCAGCTGTCCTCACAGTGAGCTCTAGGAACACCAGCCCCATGAGACACCACAGAAAAGTTCTAAGGCAAGTCAATGCCAGAAACTGCTCTAACCTATAGACTCCCAAGGCATGTTAGCATCTAAAAGGCTCCCAGAAGCACCCTCAAAGAGAAAGGTTGTCAATTTTGTTTAACCCCAGGGTTTCTCAAGTTAATTGCTTATGGAGCCCCTTTATTGTGTGACACCTCTTCATAACCCATGGAATGGGTGTTTAAGAAACATTGATCTACTTTGTACGCTACAGACATGTCTAATCACTATGTTGTATACCTGACACTAATGTGATATTGTATGTCAACTGTAATTGGAACATAATTTTTTTAGAACAAAAGAAACACTGATCTAGTGCAACTCATTTGACAGATGAGAAAATTGAGGCCCAGAGAGGGAAGGAAATGTACCCGAGTTCACAGAGCACGTTAATGACTTTCTCCCCTGTTGGGCCATTCTAGTTCTACCCCAGGCTCAAGGCTGTGACCATGGCCGACTCTGTAACAGGATGGTGCCACTTAACCTTCCCAGTGGCCCCAAAGGACTCAGTCCACAGTTTCTGTTGAGCCAGGACAAGTCATGGGACAGGCTAGGGAGGTGAGGGTGGGACGAAGGGAGGCCAGGTTTCCAGGAGAGGTGGTGCCTCTGACGTGCACAAAACTCCCACCAGTAGAGAATTAATTGATCGCATGTTCCGCTCCCTGGCCTGAGCCAAGCCCTCAGGGGAGGGGAAAGCAAAGTCATGGCATCCTCTGTGTACTGCCCACTCTGGCCCCACCACCCTCCCAGCTCTACAGATCCCATAGCTGGGAAGAGCCTTAGAAGCTTAAACCCTCTCCACAAAAGGGGAAAGAAAACCCAAGCCCAGGAGGGAACCTCAAATAACTCTGAAAAGGTGGCGAAACACAGAGAATTGGAGTCCCCCACCCACCTCCAAGTAGCTATGAAAACGGTGTGGGGCCTGGCTGACCCCTAACTCAGGCAGAGGTTTCCCTGGAACCCTGTAGCTGCAAGGCATGCTGCCAAGGCCACCAGGGAAAGGGCCGGGGCTGAGCGCGTCAAGGCCCCTGCGCCGCCCCGCCCCCTCCCCACCCCCGCCCAGTAACCCAAGGGTCCCAGAGCGCTGTCTCCACCCAGCACGGCGCAAGGCCAGCCTGGCTAACCCTGGGCTAACGGGCTGGGCAGCACTGGACGTCCTGGTTCGGATCTGTCCTTGCGGGATCCGAGCTAGCGCAGAGGCCCGCGGGGCGGGGCCGGGCCGGCACCGGGCCCTGCCATTGGTTGGAGATTACCGGCGGCGGGTCAGGGGGAGGAGAGGCTGCGGGTCTGCAGGCTGAGCCCCCTAAGGCTGCCCCGCAGGCCCTCCAGGGCAGGGTCCAAGGTTAGGCTTCCCGCCACGCCACGCTGGGCAGGGCAAAGCAGAAGAGATTGAGGGCCCTGAGCCAAGCTGCACAGCATGGAGAAGAGGCTGAGGAAGGGGGCGGGAGGAAGGGATTTGCTTCCTTAAGAGAGTTGTGAAATGTCCCGGGCTGGAATGAAGGGCTGGGGTGAAATTCAGCCAAAAACACCCAATTTGGTGGTCAGGCGGCCCTCATCTGAGATAAACAGCTCAGCCAGAGATAAACAAGCCAGTTCAGCCAAAGGCTGGGCCAGCCAGAAACTGCTTCCCCCATCACACACTCATAAGCCTTGAACCCTTATACTCACCCACATACATAAACATACACACTTAGTGACACACACAAAACTGACACATATGTGTAAGAGAACGAGACCTGTTTTGTAGGTCAAGTGAGGTCAATGTCAGTAATTTTATATGGTTTGATCGAATACACTCAAAAATACATTTGCCTTCTCACGCTTTTCCTGTGGACAGCACCGCACATACATGAGGCAAACACACACGTACACACTGTCCCAAGCTGCTCCTCCCTGTCACTATCGTATTACCCAGTTTTATTTCCTTTCCAGCACTTATGACTACGGACAAAATTGATTAGTTTACTTGTTTTGGGGATTGCCTGTTCCCCCAATCCCTGAATGCAAGCTCCAGCAAGGTGAGGAAGTTCAGTTTGTGCTGCAGCCCCGGTGCCTAGAACAGAGCTCAATAGACAGTACGGGCTCGGGACACACACACACACACACACACACACACACACACACACCTATATGATCTGTGTCCACTGGCCCTTCACCACTCTCGCCCTCACTCCTACCCCCACCCCACTCCTGGGTGCCCTGTTGCCAAGCCAGAGCCTGTCATACTCACCGTGAGTGAAGAGAACGTTAGGCAGATGCCACCAAAGCCATTCAGGGACAGTGCCAGGAATATCAACGGAGACAGAACTGGGAAGGGGAGAAGGGTGGATGAGGGCATTTGGGAGCTGTGGGAGATCAAGGGCAGGAGCTGGGGTAAATATCCACCTTTATCCCACTCATTCTTTTCTTGTGGGGGCATGAGAGGCCAGACCTCTCACCTTTGGTGTCCCGTGAGGCCAGGGCCATGAGGGTGCAGGATGCCGCGAAGCAGGCGCTGTGCAGATGTGGGGGGAAGGGGAGGAATAGACTTTTAACACTCAGAACCTCCCCTCCCCCTGCAGCACCAGTCTCTGCCCTCTAGCCCCACCACCTCACCTGCCAACCAGCCGTGTGGGCCGGGGGCCAAAATGGTCCATGAAGATCCCCAGTGGCAGGGTGGTGGCGCTGAGCACAAAGGAGCCAATGGTGAAGCCCAGGGTGAGCATCTCTTCCTGGGGGTCACAGCTGGGCCACCGGAACTGTGCATCCTGGGTGGTGTTGGTGGTGTTCTCAGCTGAGAAGGGGGAAGGAAGGGCTCAGCACATGACAGCAGGAGCAGCTGGGCACAGGAGAGAGTGGCCTGGCATCAGGGGTCCTGCACTCAGATCCCATGCCTCTGATTTACTGCCAGCCAGGTGGGGAGGGGGCTCCAGAAATAGCAGCAACCAGTGATCCTGGAGGGAGCCACACACCCAATCAGAGGCCTCAGCTACTTCAAACATGCTCACAGATACCAAAGTATTTACCAAGTTGTAACATTCACTCAATGGCCAATCTTAGGGCGTCATAAACCCCCCAACAAAAAGCACCCTCGAATCCGGGGACAAAGTCAGTAAGTGATGCTTGGTTGACATAACAAGATTCACTTAAAACTTACAGGAAGCTCACCCCATAAATGACATTCTGATAATATACTAGCTAATATTTATTGAGCACTTAACTATGTTCTAAGCACTGTTCTCAGCAGTCACCGTATTAACTCACAACAGCCCCAGGAGTAAGCTAATAAAGTATCTCCAATCTCCAGATGATGAAACTGAGGCTCAGCATTAGGACCACGGCACTGCCCTCCAATACCCCTTAGAGGTTCATTGGAAGGACGTGTCCTCCAGGTAAACTGCCAACTTGGAGTTGTGGGAAGTTAATGAAAAAGGTTAGTGGGGTAAGGAAGGTGATTTCACTTCACTCAATGCTCAGCGAGCCATGAGGGGCTGTTCCTGCCTCCTGTTTGTTACTTAAGCATCATTGCCAAGGGCAAACTCAGGGTACACCTGGAAGGCAGAGAGGCCAGGGTCTGAATTCCTACCACCAACTTTATTAGCTGTGCAACCTTGGACATGTAACTCCCTCTCTTTTAGCCTCAATCCCCTTGCCTGTAAAAGGGAGCAGAGAATGCCTACCCCATAGGCTCTTTAGGAGATCCAGTGGGAGACAGTGAACAGGGACCTTTGTCCAGAGCCTGGCCCAGAGAAGGTGCTCCTGAAATGGCTGATGAAGGGGAGATGATGGTCCCCCTGGAGGGTCCCAATGTGGTCAGGTGCTGAGGATCCCACAGTGAATAAGACAGGAAGCTCTCAGCCCTTGCGGGGCTTATATTAGATACTACACAAGGAAAAGAGCAGATGCTGATTTAAAGAGTGACAGGTGCGGTGACAGGAAGATGTAATAGTGCCTGAATTCTGGGAGGAGGGCAGTATGTGCCCTCAGTGGTGACAATGATCCCTGACTTCAGATATCTGAAGGGCAAGGATGTGGCAGAAGGGTGAAGTGATCTAACAAAGAAGAGTTTTCAGATCATGAGTGCTGGCCAACCAGATAAAGAGCTACACTGGGCCATAGGGAGTTTCCATCCATAGATACGAACTGCAAAGGAAGCTGGGGAGAGTGCTCAGGCACCTGGAAGAAGTGATTAGCAGTTTAGACCACACAACCTTTGGGGTTCAGGCTAGCCACATAATTTAGTGATTTTATGATCACTGTTCATTTCTCCACCAGGTTTGTCTGCAACCCGTTTATTCCATCTACACACACTTACTGGACATCTACTGTATGACAGGCACTGTGTTGGACAGTGGGTAATGCAGGAAGAAATACAAAGATAATTTAGGTCAGAGGCTGCACACAGTGGACCAGCAATGGCCCACACATAAGCTTTGCTTGGCTTGGAAATTTTAATTGAGTGCCAGTTTAAAATCAGGAGTTATCACATAAAAACCCAGAAGTCTGGCTTTTCTTTAAGAAGTCAGAAGAGGGGTGACCGGTTAGCTCAGTTGGTTAGAGCATCGTCTTGATAACAACAAGGTTGCTGGTTTGATCCCTGCACAGGCCACTGTGAGCTACACCCTCCTTAAAAGAGTCAATGATGCCATTGTAGCATGTGTAACCATTGACCATGGCTGTTCCCCAATAAAATTAAGAAAAAAAAGTCAGAAGATCTGGCCATTGCTGGAGCTGAGTAGAAGCCACCCCTTTTCGCCAGGGCTTGCCTTCTCTAGGTCACCCAAGTCCTCATCTCACTTTTTTTTTTTTTTTTAGCTGAGCCATCCTGCCACCTGTTGGCAGCTCAGCATCAGCTCAACTCGGGCTGGGCATCGAACTGCTGTTGCTCAGAGTTCAGCTCGCACTCTTGAGCGAGCTCCTAACCAACTGGGCCACTCGGCCAGCCCTCTCATCTCACGTTTAACTCCGATATTAGCCATCTTACATCTGCCTTGATTTGTCAATTATTAACTGCCTGGCCTCTGTTGGCCTTTTAGTTTGCAGCCGCTGAATTAGACACTGTATCTGCTTCTAAGTCTTTGGCCATCAAATAACACTTGTCTCTCATGAACAGTCTCACTACCTCTCAACTATTGAGTTGTTGGAAAAGTCATGATGCAGTTTTGCAATGAAAAACATAGAAAATATACGTCATGATTTTTCCGACAACCCAATAATTAACACCTACTTTGTGCCAGGCTTTTTCATGTAGTATCTCATTTAATCCTCACAACAACCATAAAAAGCAAGTATATGATCCCCATTTTATAGATGACAAGGCTCTGAGAAGCAAAGCAGCTCACAGCCACACAGCTCCTTACAGGAAGGCTCAGATTCAAACTCAAGACAATCCCCAGTGCCAACACTTTGCCATTAGACCACAGAGCCTCTGTCCTGGACAGGGCAGCTTAGCAAGTTTCCAAGCAGACACTAGGGCTGGCAAGGAAATGCCTTCTTCCACTGGTGCAGAATTCCAGCCCCTGGGGCTGCTAATAGCTCCAGGTCAATTAACACATTTGTTTCTCTGGTTTATCGATCAGCCTCTTGTGAGTTTGACTAATACAAGCTAGTTCCTGAGACCTGATCACTCTCCATGGTTGGATAAAGCCAGACTTTTGAAGCAAGAGGGGTGTAGGCCAAGAAGCAAAGACCTCTTAGACCTCTAGCCACGTCAAGACAGAAGAGGTCTTTGAAATCCAACCCAACTGCCTCACTTTCACTGACAAGTCAAATGAGGCATGGAGTGGGACAGAAAACATACTCGGCAACTAGTGACAGAGACAGGCTTAGAAGCCAGAAAAAAAAAACGGTGTTTCCCGGAGTGTGGAAATGGGGTGGGCGCTCAGGATGGGTTTAGGATGCACATGGAGTGGTGTTTGATGGCTTTCAAAAACATACATACATACATACATATATGTATTATTAGGGATATATACATGTATATGAGAAACATGTGTACATATGTGTATGATGTGTGTGTGTGTGTGTGTGTGTGTGTGTAAGTAACATCAAACACAAGATTCCAAGGATATAACACTTTAAAATGAGGTTAATTTTTTTAAGTGGGTTGATTTAAAAGAAGTACTAAGTAAATAATAGCACAGAATTAGTGAAGTCATTGGATTAAGAAACTGTGGTACACTTATACAATGGAGTAGTATTCCGTTATACAGAAGAATGAAATCGTACCATTTGCAATGATATTGATGGACCTAGAGACTATTATGTTACGTGAAATAAGTCAGTCAGAGAAAGACAAATACCACATGATCTCACTTGTATGTGAAATCTGAAAAACTAAATGAATGAGCAAAGTAAACAGAAATAGACTCATGGATATAGGGGAAAAACTGAGGGTTGCTAGTTGGGAGGCAGGTGGGGATAAGGGAGAAGGGGAAGGGATTAGACAGCATAAATAGGTAACCACAATATTGCCACAGGGATATGAAAGACAGTTCGGGGAATATAATTAATAATGTTGTAAATATCTTGTAGGGTATCAGATTGTCACATGTCTTGTTAGGGAGACCACTTCATGGATGGGGTAGAGGCTTGATCACTGCACTGTACACCTGAAGCTAATGTTGTATAATATTGTATGTCAACTATAATTGAATATATATATAGTCACAGGATGTGGTGTATAGTGTGGGAGTGGAGTCAATGGAACTGCAATATATATGTATGATAGGGGGGTGGGATGGGGGTATGGAACAGCGGATTGGGGGAGGGGAGTTATCACTTTGAGGGGTAAAAAGTATAATTACTGCACTGTGTTGTATACCTGAAACTAATTTTAAAAAATTAATTTTGGGCTGGCCGAGTGGTGCAATGGTTAAGAGCTGGTTTGGGGATGCCAGCGACCCTGGTTCAGATCCCACATATGAGGGCCAGTGACACTGCCCTCCACAACTAACAACAGCTCCACCTGGAGCTGGGCTGTGTGAGCCCCGGCGACGGTGTAGGCTGCAGCCCCTGCTGCAGTGGCTGCCATAGGCTACAGCGAGTGGCCGGCAACCAGCGTGAGCAGCCGGCAGCCAGTGTGAGCTGCCAATAGCCTCGGTGAGCGATCATCCAGAGGCCGGCGACCGATCTGCTTCATCCGGGAAGAGTGCAATGATGATACCAACATGGGCCAGTGAAGCAACGTCCTCCGCAACTAGACTGAAGAACAAAAAGACAGCAACTTGTCTGTTCCTCTTCCCCGGTTCCCCAACACTGTTCCCCTCCCCCAATTCCCCAATAAAATCTTTAAAAAAAAATTTTTTTTAATTAATTAATTAATTAAAAAGAAACAGTGAAGTCAGGAACGTGAATTACAAATGACTAGGCCTGGGAAACAATGGGAAACAGGATCATGGCTCATTGATCTTCCTCTGGAGTCCAGAGCATGGCTAAAGGCTGGCTCCACTAGCTGTGCTGCTGAAACCCTGAGGCTCTGATATCCCATCTATGAAATGGGGGGAATGGTGGCACTTGAGCGGCTGGCTCAGAGGGTTGCCACGTAGACACTCATGGAACGATCCCATTTTCTTGGTCTCCCTGGTCAGTGAGTCCTTCCTCATCCTCTGATGCTTCGCTTTCGTGCAGATGACATAGTCATATTCACCAAAACTCCTGAAGGACTGGACTCTCGCTAGTAGTCTTGTCTATGTCTGGACTCCCCCAAGCTGAAGGAGGCCAGGGAAGGAGGTCTACAGTATTCCCATGAGGCCAAGAAGAAAGGTTCCAAAGTCAGACTTGGGGTTGAATGCTTGTTCTGCTCCCTGTTTATTAGCTGTGTGACCTCACCCAAGTTACTTAGCATCTCTGAGCTTCAGATGTCTCTTCTATAAATGGGGTTAATAATAAAACTTCACAGATTTGTTGTGAGGACTGAAGATCTGATTAGCAAATAGAAAATGCTTACGGAACTTTTGCCACTGTTATCTTATTTCGGCACTTATGTAGGATACACAGTAGTATGTGATAAACTGAACTGCCCCTGCCTAAATTCTGAGTCACACAGCCCTCTTTATCTGTGATGCCCCTACAGGAGGGTCAACCACCCACCCCAGGTCTACCTCAACGAGGGACGGCAGAAAGCACTGAGAAGACAGAGGGCATGGCCAGGGAATCCCAAAGCTGACACAAATGAACACCTCAATAATGAGCTC
This sequence comes from Aselliscus stoliczkanus, assembly GCA_033961575.1. Taxonomy (NCBI): domain Eukaryota; kingdom Metazoa; phylum Chordata; class Mammalia; order Chiroptera; family Hipposideridae; genus Aselliscus; species Aselliscus stoliczkanus. The sequence goes on from CM066736.1 coordinate 125,687,478, forward strand.
CACGTTTGTTAAATGACATCAATTGGTCCTCACATCACTGCTCTGTGGCAAGGAGGATAAGGGCTGTCCAATCCATTGTACAGACTTAGAAGTAGACATCCAGAGAGAATAGGTGACTTGCCTAAGGTCACACAGCAAAAGCTGGCAACGGGGGGCTCTAGAACATAATAACAACCACCACTGATTGTCTGAATTTTGCCATCTTGCTCTCATTTCATTTTCACAACAGCCCTGCAGTAGGGATTATTCGTTCCTTTTTGCATATGGGGTAACTGAGACATTAAGAAAGTTAAGTAACTGGCTCACATCAGCCAACCGGCTCATAGGAGAGTAGGAAGTCATGCTGTCTGTTTCCATACACTATGGGGACACAGATTCCTGAGCTGATTCTGTGTTCTTGGGACCCTGTAGAGGGAGGCCGAGACCACAGTGAATGACGCTCCAAGAAGCAGAAAATAGGCACTTTTGATTGGGGAGCATGACTGTGAGACAGAATGGGGTATAGCATCCCCATCAGCCTGATGTCACAAGGACTGCGGCTGGAGTCCCTTGAATGAAAGAGCTGGGGGGGAAGGCAGATATGTGGTGCCCTGCTTTCCAAAAATAGGCAAATAAGTTCTGAGAATAGGAGGAAAATTCACTTTGGTCACCTCTAGAGATCCCAGACAACCGGGTTCAGACACACATTCACTTCTGGGCAACTCAAAACACCAGGCAGATATCACACACCACATACAAAAATTAACTCCACATGGACCAAAGATCTAAATGTAAGAGCTAAAATATAAAACTCTTAGGAGACATGAGCAGCTGGCAGCCAGCGTGAGCTGCCAATAGCCGCGGTGAGCGACCAACCAGAGGCCGGCGACCGATCTGCCTCATCCGGGAAGAGCGCAGTGATGATACCAACATGGGCCAGTGAAGCTACATCCTCCGCAACTAGACTGAAGAACAAAAGGGTAGCAACTTGCCTGTTCCCCTTCCCCGATTCCCCAACACTGTTCCCCTCCCCCAATTCCCCAATAAAATCTTTTTAAAAAATAAATAAATAAAATAAAATAAAAATAAAACTCTTAGGAGAAAACATAGGCGTCAATCTTGGCGACCTTAGATTAGGCAATAGTTTCTTAAACATGACACCAAAACACAAATGGCAAAAGAAAAAACTCATAGATTAGGCTTCATCAATATTGAACTTTTGTGCCCCTAAAGTTTTGTGCTTTTCACATGAAGAATGTGAAAAGACAACCCACAGTGGGAGAAAAATTTTGCAAATCACTATCTAATAAGGGACTTGTATCTAGAATATAAAGTACTCTTACAACTCAAAAATAAAAAGGCAAATAACTCAAATTTAGAATTGGCAAAGGCTCTGAACAGACATTTCTCCAAAGAAGATATACCAATGGCCAAAAACTACATGAAAGATTCCCAATATCATTAGCCATCAGGGAAATGCAAACCAAAAACCACAAAAAGATAATGCTTTATGTCCACTAGAATGGCTATAATAAAAAAAGATGAGCAACGACAAGTGTCGTCTAAGATATGGAGAAATTAGAACCTTCAGTACACCGCTGGTGGGAATGCAAAATGGTACAGCCACTATGGAAAACAGTCTAGCCATTCCTCAAAATGTTAAACATAGAGTTACCCTTACGGTCCCGCAATTCCACTCCTAGACATATACCTAAGGGGAAGGAAAGCATATGTCCAAAGAAACACTTGTACATGAATAGGAACATTTTTCACGAGAGCCAAAAAGAGCCACAGTAAGCCACATGGCCTCACTGATGAATGGATAAAAAAATGTGATAGTGGGCTGGCCGAGTGGCTCACTGGTTAAGAGTTGGCTTGGGACACCAGCTCTGAGCAGCAGGGCCCCGGTTCGGACCCCACATATGAGAGCCAGTGATACTGCGCCCTCCACAGCTTAGATGGTGAACAACAGCTCCACCTGGAACTGGGCTGCCATGAGTCACCTGCGATGGCGTAAGCTGCAGTGGGGCTGGTCGGCAGCTGGTGTGCGCTTTCACGAGCCGGGAAGAGCGCAATGATAATACCAACATGGGCCACTGAAGCAACGTCCTCCACAACTAGACTGAAGAACAAAAAGACAGCAACTTGTCTGTTCCCCTTCCCCGATTCCCCGAAGCTTTTCCCCTCCCCCAATTGCCCAATAAGATCTTAAAAAAAAAAAATGTGGTAGATCCATATAATGGAGTATTAGAAACCAAATCTTAAAAATGCCATGCTCAATGAGAGAAGCCTAAAGACCACATATTATAAGATGCCATTTATGTGAAGTGTTCAGAATAGGCAAATCTATTTTTGTCATAGGCAACCTATGACTGAAAGTAGATGGGTGGTTGCCTAGTACTTGGGAGTGGAGGGATGGTTGGGGAGAGTAGGAGAGTAGGTACCAATAATGGATAAAGAGTTAATTTTTGGGGTCAAGAAAATGTTCCAAAATTGATTGTGGTGATGGCTGCACAACTCTGAATATGCTAAAAACCATTAAATTGTATACTTTATTTTTTGTTTTGTTTTGCTTTTTCTTTGCAGGCATTAAGTCAACTGCAACTATTTCAAGTCAAGTCAACATTTATTCAACTGCAACTATTTCTTCAAAGATCATTTCTTTATTTTTAATAGGTTTTTAAATTTTACTTTTCAATTTTTCAATTACAGTTAACATACAATATTATACTAGTTCCAGGTGTAAACTTAGTGATTAGACATTTATATAACTTATGAAGTGATCACCCTGATAAGTCCAGTACCCTTATAACACCATATATAGTTATTACAATATTATTGACTATATTCCCTATTCTGTATTTTACATCCCCATAGCTATTATTATAAATTATATACATTAAATGGGTGAATTGTAAGATATGTGACTTCTATCTTAATAAAGCTCTTATCCATATCTTTAAAAAGCACAGGTGGAGGGAGGGGCAATAAAAGGGAAGGAGTTTGGGGGGTGATGGAACTATTCTCAGTATTGACTATGGTGATAGTTCCTGAGGTGTATACAAATTTGTCCAACCTCATCAAAATGTGTGATGTAAAATAATCTTCAATAAAGTTAATTTACAAAAACAAACACATGGAGAAGGCAGGAGGAAGCTACTGGATTGGCAGTGGCAAGCATCAAGGCCACTAGGACAAGTCCTCGCCATCTTCAGGGTCAACAACTCGGTTGGGACCTGGACCCCCCACCTCCATTTGCAGATGGGGATCCCCAAAGCCCTCCTATCTCTCTGGAATGTCTGTCATTTCATCCCAAACCCGCTCCTCCTAACCCAGCCTGCCTCCCCAGGCCAGCTGCCAACTCTAATCTCCACCACCTGAGGACCCTATCACCCTGTAGTTGGGGCCATTCCTCCATGTCACCAGCTGGTTCCTTACAGATTACCTTGGCAGGAGTGGAGCAGCCCATGGTGGAGTGGGTGCTGCCCAGAGCAGACATCAAGACCTCTCTAGTGCTACCCCCAAGGCCTCGACTTTCTTCCCACAACCAAGACAGGTGCCTGCAGGGAATTGAGTTGAGGAGATGCCTGGTAAAGCTAGGCACTGAATGACACTAATGTTTATCAACCACCATGGACTCTCACAGCACCCCTGTGGGATAAATACAGAGAGTGCCAAAAAAATGTATACACGTTTTAAGAAAGGAAAAAAGTATTCAAATTGTAATAATATATATGGATAACAAAAGATGAATACAAGTCACGTTTGACTTCTGCAATTACAAGAGGTGCTGAAAATGGTTACCATCCGTGTCCCAGACACTTCTGATTACAGCGACGTACTGCTTGAGCAACGCTGACAAAAGTGTCCACTTGTATACATTTTTTTGGCACCCCCGGTATTATTATTATTCCCATTTTGCAGACCAGGCAAATGAGGCTCAATGTTTTAAGGAACTCGCTGATGTCACCCAGCTGGTAAAACTCGTGGAACCTGGGACTGGAACTCAAGCTGGCCTTCCTCCAAGACCCTGTTCTACAATATGGACATTGGAGGAAGAGAATAAGTGGGGAAGGGCCAAACTCCACATCCATCCAGCTCCTTAGGCTGAGCTTGCCAGCGCACTCTCCTTCCCAGAAAACCAAGATTACCCTTCCAGCGGACAGCCGAGAGCATTTATTGGTCAGATACGGTTAGGTTAGCTGACATATGGAATATTAGAATTCCGACTCCCTCGCTGGGGGGGTCACACAAAGTCAAGGTTATTGAAATAGAAAATGGTAACATTTGTCGATGCTTGGCCTAGAGGAAATGAGACTACTAACTTTGTACAAATAAGTGATTTGAAGACTTGGGGGTTCAAAGGTCCTGAAAAAGGAGTGCAGGCCCTATCCATGCAATGCACTCTGTAGGTTCTCCTGCGCCTTATTTATCCTTACAGAAATCCTTCCCCCGCTAGCTGTAGCACTTCCCTTCTAGAAGTCTCCATTTTACTCTAGCCCTGAGGCTGCCAAGAGCTTAGGACTGTGCAAGTCAGTCCCTGCATCTGGATGCCCGGCAGGATACCTGGCATTCAGTGAAGACTGGATTAGATAAAGGAGGTAAAGTAGGCAGAGTGCCGCACATTCTCTAGATGAAGTTTGAAGAGGTCAAGAAGTGGCCTCTCCAACTCCCTGCCCTGGTTTAAGCAGCCCTGCTTTCTGTCCACTCGGCCACCTGTCCTTCTCTGGTGTCCACCTCCCCCCTCGGCTGCCCCTCCTCCAGCCTGGCCGGCCCCTTCTCGGGCATACCTGGGCACAAGTTGGAATAGAAGCCCTCGTTCTTGAGCATGAGCAGCAGGGAGCCCCAGCCCAGGAGCACGGCAGAGAAGAAGAGGTTCTCCAGCACGGCTGTGCAGGCCATCCACCAGCGCCGCCGGTACGCCTGCTGCAGCGTGGGGGCCATGCTGGCCGCGTGCCTGCACAGGAACAGAGCGCTGAGCACAGGGCCCCCCAGCGGCCCCTGGTAAGCGTCCTGCATCGTGGTGGCGGCTGGGCCAGCTCACGAGGGGGCATTCATGGAGGCCCCATAGAACCGTGGCCTTCCCATCGGGTGCCGCCGACCTGGCTCAGGGCGCACTGGCAGTGCCAGGGGCGCACGTGGCACTGAGTTCCCGCCGGGCCACTATCGAGACAAGGAAGGTCCTGTCTTCGCTCAACAGCTTGCTGGCGCGCTGCCGGGCTTTTCCACCCCGGCCAGGACAGGCAGAGTCCCGCTCCCGCGGGCCAAATCCGCACTTCCCCAAGTCCCCAGAGGTCAGCAAGGGGTAGAGCGCACTCTGAAGCCACCACTGGCCAGTATCCGGCCTCCCGCGCCGGAAAGGACCCCCGAAAAGCAAGCGAGAGAAGGAAAGGCAAGTCTTTGCCTGGCCCAAGACACTGCCACCCCACCCCACCCCCTTCCTGTGGCCCTTTAAGATCACTCCTGTCCTCTGGGGACTGGGCAACAGCAAGCCCTCCCCCTCTGCGCACCAGGCGACCAGTGTCCCCACAGCCTCTCGATGCACGCCAACAGCTGCCACGTGGACTGAGACCTGGACTGGGCCTCCTGCCCAGGGCGCCCCTCACTCCTTCCGTAGGGCGCAGAGCAACACGCTGCTCGCCTCGGAGCCTTCCCGCCCGCTGCAGCCAGCGGAGGGGGCCCCGGCTCCCGCAGGAAGTCCGGCGGCCGCTGACTCTAAGGGCAGCGGCAGCGGACCGGCGGGCGGGCGGGCGGGTGTGTTTACTAGAAGGGAAAGAGCCCGAGCTCCCCCCACTGCCGCCGCGGCGCGGGGGTGTGGAGCCGCCAGAAGGGTGAGACCGAGCAAAGCAGAGAGGAGCGGGGCGAGGAAGGGCAAGACAGAGGGAGGAAAGCACGAATCCGTTCTGCGGGGGGGGCTCAGTACCCTCGTCTGTGAAATGGGACTTTGGATTCAGGCGCTCCCGCAGGTCCGTTGGACCCCCCCGCCCAGGAGTGTCGTTCTGAACAGAGAAGTGCGGCTAGAGGGGGCCCCCCCCACGAGAGGAAGAGGGGAGTCGGAGGGAGCAGAGAAAAGGGGAGGAAGGGATGCACTTGGAGAGACTGGACAAGGCCCCTGGGACCCGAGGGCTCAGGTAACGGGTTTTTCTTCTAGAGCTGAGGAGTGTTGGTGGCAGCAGACCCGGTGGCTCTCTGCGGGCGCGCAGAATGCTCTGTCCGGGACCCCGACCCCCACCCTCTGCTCACCTCGGGTGGGGGGCAAACACCCCTCCTGCAGCCGCAAACGCCTCTGGGAGCGCAGCGCCTGAGCCGTGCGTCCACACTCTAGGTGTCCGGCGGGCCCAGCCGTGACCAGCACTGGCGCTCGGCACTTATCTGCGCGCTGGATCACGCTGGATTCCGGTGGCCTTGGAGGTTCAACCCGACAGCGTGGTGATATTCTCGCCGCTGCCACCCCCTCGGAACACGTCCGGGAGTTGGTGGGAACCCTCCGGGCGACACCAATCCCAGAAGCAGGACAGGGATGAAATGGATCTACGGAGTTGATACTTGTATTTATATCCCGTCCGGAGCTGCACCCTAAGGTAGGGGCGGGGGCTCCCTTCCCCTCCTCCTAGATCGAGTTTCACGCGCACGTGACTCGCCCTCTGGTCCCCGGCACACGCCCCCAGCACCTAAAATTTCCACCCTCACCTCCTACCTTCTCCCTTGGCCCTCTGATCAATCAGGCAGCAACCCCTATATCCTTGATAAAAACAACCAGATTGGGCAGCAGACAGATCGCGACAAAAGGCAGGCTTGGGTGGGGTTTTAAACTGTGTAGTTGGGAGTAATGTTTTTTAAGAGGCAGAATGACACGGTTTTCTTTGGAGTTTGTCAGACAGAGGTTTGAGTCTTGATTTTCAAAATGATGGGCCTGCACCTTGGACAACTTGTTTTACTTCACTGAGCCTCAGTTTTCTCCTCTGTAAATTCGAATAACAATATAGTAGTACCTGCCTGCCTGCAGAGAGGTAGCGTGGAATTGGGTATTATGGCACTGGTAAAATGCTCAGCATAGCACCTAGTAAGTGTCATAAATGTTCATTATTGTTGCGGCTGTCATTATAATTTTTTCAGAAGGCCTGGTGATGGGGTGCTTCCAGACACTTATTAACTGATTGATTCCTGGTACATTTCTCCATTTCCTGGGCCTGTTTCCTCATCTGGAAAAGAGGGGAGGTGTCACTACCTGGACTGGGGTGTGGACTAATGAGATGACAAAGGCAAATCAATAGAGAGGTGAGGTTAATACAGTGTGTGGAAAGCAATGTTAGAGATAGCCACAAAGCTCTGGGCATGTGATCAACTGCCCCGAGGGAAGTTCAAGAGGACATCAAACAAGAGGGCATCTCTGAACAGCTGAGCCACCAAACCAAGAGAAGAACTGAGATTTGCTGAGTGGCTACTATATGCTAGGTGCTTTCCAAAGAAAAATTTACAGTAAATCTTCAAAGCACTATGGTCTCATTGAAACCTCACAACTTTTCACAGAGGGAAAAGACATGCGGCTAGCAGCTGGAGCACAGTGGGTGGAGGCAGGATGCAAACTCGGACCTGTCTGGCTGGTCAGTGTGGCCCTTTCCATACCTCCAGGTCCAGAGTGAAGGCATGGCAGTGGAAAAGGCACAAGGAGTTCTCTCTGGCAAGAGCGCAGTGTCTGGCTCTGATGGTTTCACTTCTTAAATTTCATACTGTCTCCCAGAACTTCCAGATCAAGGTCAAACTCTGTAGCTTAGCACAAGGGGTCCTAGAATAAGAGATCTAACCCAAGATGGTCATGGATCCCTTTGAGAATACAATCAAGTGTTAGGCGTCCATTCCCTGTGAAAATACATGTGTGAAAATGAGCACACACACACACACACACACACACACACACACACATTCAAATTTCAGGGTTATTGTGGACACTCTCCACAGGCTCCATGGACCACCACAGCTGTAATGCTTGACCTTCCTCATCCCCAACCCACACTTCCATGTTTTTCCCTCCTGAACTCCCTAACAGCAAGTGCCTGATCTATTGTGTTCACTGCTGTATCTGCAGCACCTAGAACAGCCCTCGGTACCTAAGAGGCACTCAGTAAGCACTTGTGGAATGAAGCGTGAAGCCATCTGCTTTCACACCTTGCCTTTGCACCTGTTCCTTTCTATGGATGGGGTAACAGAGTCCCTTCTTCATTTCTAAGGTACTCATCCTTCATAATTTCACCTCTTTCTAAAAGCTGTCTGATCTAGGTTGGCTTAAAGGCCCTGCCCACCTATTCCCCCAAAACACTAATCTCTACTGAAGCCCTCACAGTGATCTAGAATCAACAGTTGGCTTGCCTGCTTCCCTCCCCATGATATATATAACTCTCTTGGGGGCAGGAACCACATTGTAGGTGGTTTGTATACCTGCCCCCTATCACAGGGCCTGGCATGAAACAAGCCCTTGGTAAACATTTGTTGAATAAATGAAATGAGTGGTGGGAAATGGAGCTGAAAAGGCAGGCTGGGGTCAGTGTGGAATGACCTCTGCAAGGTCAAGGACTTTGTGTTGTGAGATAAGTGACTGGAAAGTCTTAGATTTTGTTTTCTTGTTTTCTTTTGGCTTTGTTTGTTTTGAAGGAAAGAGCTATGGTCAGGTATGTGTGTTTAATGAATAGAGAAGGATACATGGGAAAGGAAAGAGGCTCTGATCCTGAGACTACCCACAGCTTGAGTAGAGCAGTGTATCACCTTTGATCTCCTGCGGGCTCCTGGCTGGAAGCTGCTTCACAGCTGAGTGGACAGGACTGCTGGCTCAGGAGCGACACAGGCTTGGGCCTGATCCTGACTGCAGCTGATTAGTCACGCAGTTTTGCCCAAGTCACTTACGCTTCCTGAGCTTCACTCCTCTAGTCTGGTAAGTGCCAGAAATAAAAGTTTATTGGGTTTCTGGACTCAATTCCAATGTTGAGGGGGCAAAGTTTCCCCAATACTGAGAAACAATTCTCAGGACACCAGCAGGGTTTCAGTGAATTCAACTCAATTCTACCCAGAGATACCACCAGATTCCACAGGTTAAGGGTTCAGTCCTATAAGACTGCCTCACCCCTCCAAACAGCCACAAGCCCGGACTCCCTGGGCTTCTGACCAATTGGCTACAGACTGAAGATTCCAACAACCCCCTCCAACTCAGAATGCCAATTGCAAGTCCAAGCTGTCACCTGCACTTCTGACCAACTGGTTATAACATCAGAGGGTCCCACATTCCCCTCCTGGGGTCCCATTAGTTTGCTAGAGTGGCTCACAGAACTCAGAGAAACCTTACTAGATCACTAATTTACTGTAACAGAATAGCACTCAGGCAGGCAGATGGAAGAGATGCACAGGGTGAAGTATGTGGGAAGGGGGAGCGGAGCCCTCTCTCTCCAGGCACCCACTGTCCCCCACATGCTCACCATCCAGAAGCTCCCCAAACCTCGTCCTCTTGGGTTTTTTATGGTGGCCTCATTACACAGAAATGGTTGACTAAATCATAGGGCTTTGGCAACTGATTTGCCCTTTAGCCCCCCTCGCTTCCCTGGGGGTCAGATGTCAGAGGAGGAGGGAGGGTAGGGCTGAAAGTTCCAATGCTTTTATCACTTGCTTGGTTCTCCTGGCAACCAGCCCCCATCCTTTGGTGCTTCTGAAAGTCACCTCATTCATAACGGAAGGCTCCTTTATCACTTTCAATACTTGGGAAATTCCAAGGGTTTAGGGTACTGTGAGCCAGGAACTGTGGACGAAGAGCCAATATACTCCTATATGATAAATATATTTTGGATGCCTCAATGACCTAATACATATTTCTTACAATATCTCACATTCCTTCACATAGCCCCACAGCTCCCTGAACACTCCTTGTAGCACTTAGTACAATTTCTCAGGTCAGACCACAAGAATTCTTATGAAAATCCCTAAAATTATGTGCAAAATTCTAGGTGCACATACATTTTTCTAAAACAAAACAAAACAAAAAAATAACCCTCTGTAGCTTTTGTTGGAGTTTCAAAGAGGACTGAAACCTGAAAGAGGTTAAGACGCTCTCCCAAGGAGCTGTCTTGCCATCAGAAAAGCACTGCCAACCCAGAAGGCCGCTCTGTGAAGCCACCCTCACCAGGATTTGAGTTCCAAGAGGGCAAGGGTCTTTATCCATTCTGTTCATTGATGTATCGCAAATGCCCAGAATGGTGCCTGGCTCATCCTCTATGTATTGGGTTGTCGGAAAAGTCATGACATATTTTTTCCATGATTTTCATTGCTAACATGTGTCATGACTTTTCCAACAACCCAATAGCTGTAGAATGACCATGGTCTCAGACAACTGTTAATAGCTCTGAGATTTATATGTGTATTCGTTTCTTATTGCTGCATCCCAAATTACCCCCAAATGTAATAGCTTAAAACATTATCTCACTTTCTCTAGGTCAGGTGTCAGGCTGCGTTGTTGATGGGTCCGTTATCTCAGGGTCTCTCACAAGGCATTCAGGGCTGGGGTCACCTGAAAGCTTGACCGGAGAAGGATCTGCTTCCCAGCTCACGCACTCAGGTGGTTGTTGAGCCGTATTCGGCTCCTCCCTGGCTGTTGGCTGGAGGCTGCCCTCAGTTCCTGACCACATGGACCTCCTCACAGGGCAGTTCACCAGGGGAACGCTTGCTTATTACTACTTTTTTTTTTTTTGAGGGCAGTGTCACCGGCCCTCATATGTGGGACCCGAACCGGGGCCACTGGCCTCCCAAGCCAGCGCCTAACCACCGCACCACCCGGCCAGCCCGGGAAGCTTGCTTCATCACAGTGAGCAAGAGGTGAGGGAGAGGGAGACAGAGAGAATTATTAAGATGGCCATTACAATTTTTTGTACTTTAACCATGGAAGTGGTGTCCCATCACCTTTGCTGTGTTCTGTTAGAAGCCAGTGTCTAGGTCTTGTGCAGATTCAAGGGAAGGGAGTTATGTGAGGGATGACAAGCAACAGACAGGATATTGGGGGCCACCTAAGAAGCTGCCTACACCAGGATATGAACTGTGGTTTCTCATAGTGTCCAGCTCATCTGAACACCCAGAGCGGAAGGCACAGGCCAAATGCCGACAGGTCAAGCAGACGGTGAGGCAGGAAGAATCAGCGGTGGGAGGTTTGGTGGACAGCCAAATCCTCCAGCAGACTGCTACCAAGCAGGAATGCAGGCTGACTTGTGACATCTAAATTTGGGAAAGCAGCTAAAGTCCGAAATTTTAGGAGACATTTCCTGGTTTTTTAAATCGTGACAATCGAGCAAAAATACAACAGAGGATTAGGAGTTTTTGACTCTTCATGGCACAAAGGGCCTAAGCCATTCTAATATCCTTTGTATGTTTCTTCCATCTCTCCTGTACCCACCCTGCCATCTCTTGCACTTAATTCACTGAGGGCAGGGATCTCGCTAATTCACTTTGCACAGTTTGTATTTAACAGGCCAACAATAAACATTGTTGAATGAACTATGACATCGCAGACATGTCTCATTAGGGAGCATGCCCCCTAGTGGACTGGTTAAAAGTTGGTGCTGGTATCTAAATAGGTTGGAATCCTGGCTCTGCCACTTGCCAGCTGTGTGACCTTCAGCAAGTTACTAACTTTTCAGAGCCTCAGCTTCTTCATCTATAAAATGAGAATAATCGTACCTGCCTCACAGTTGTTATAAGGAGGGATTAACTGAAGTAAATATACTTATTTAGCACACTGTAGCAACTCAATAGCTGTTCTTACTCTCATCATCCCTTCTTTCCTCCCTGGTTGCCTGGCATGGCTCCTCTTAATCCATTAAGCCACCATCTACGACTATCCACCTGGCTGGCAGCTAGAGGGAGCCTCAAAAATGATTATCATTTTCCCTGCCCGAGTTTACATCCTTCAACAGTTTGCTGATCCCCTTAGTAGGAGAAAATCCGGACTGTTTAACAGCTCACCAGGCTCTTTTGGAGCTGCGCCTGCCCAGCCTTCTTCTCAACTCTCACCACTACCTCCTAACACACTCAGCACTCCCCGCATACCCAAGCTTTGTTTGCTGAATGCGGCACACTTCCTGCTACTTCAAAGCTAGTGCTCTTCTCTCCCGCTGGAACCTCTTCTTCCACTCCTACTGCCCCTTCTGGACGTTCCAGCCACGCGCTCTGAGAATTTCTGATGTTCCTTGCTAAATCCACGGGCAGGTACAACATCAATTTTCCTCACCGCTCCCCTCTTCCTAGCGGGCGTAGAATAGGCAAATCCACAATTGTAGAATTGTTCACAACTGTGCAGATGCAGTGAGCAGACAGCGCCACCTGTAGACCGAAACTTGCACTTCAGTACCTAGAAAGAGACTTAGCTCCGCCCACCAGTAAGGTAGACAGATGGACAACGGTTTTGCTGTCTCCTCATAGCAAACTTAGCAATTAAAACAAACAAAAAGTACAGAGCTAGCATTATTGAGTACTTAGTGTCAGAGAGCAGGCCCTCTCCTAAATGCTTAAGTTATTAACACATTTAATTTTCACCACCACTCAGAGATTGGTAACTTTACTGCCATTTTTGTACATGGGGTAACTGAGGCACAGGGCTGTTAAGTGCCTCATCCAACATCACACTGCTAGAGGACTTCACTTCAGGTGGTCTGGCTGGAACCTGCCCCTTTAAGCCTGAAACTCACTGCCTCTATTGTTTCCTTCACTCCATGCCCATGACCTGGTTAGGTCACATCCCAGACACCACCCTCTACCATGAAGGCCCGCTGCAAAGGTACTGGTACCACAGTGGCATTGCTATCAACCAAAATCCCACATATTCTGAAAGCTGCACAACTCTCCAAGGGCACTCCTCAGGACAGGAGTTAGATGTGGCAGCTCTCCTCGGTGAGACGGCAAATGCAAGAGTCAGCCCGGGCCTCCATGTTACTGCTCTACCTGTGTGACCTCCAGCCTCTCTTCCGAACCTCCAGTTCCTAAGAGGCCCCTCAGCTCAGTTGGGTGGATCAGATTGGACGCATGTTATATGAAGAATGAGGTGTGCAGACCCTCATTCAGGTGAACAGTGAACGGTCGTGACCACTCAGTCCCCTCTCTGGATCACTCACATCACACATGAGATTGGGTCCCTTCACATGTCCAATATTGCCATTTAGAACCAAAAGGTTGGCCACCTCCTTCTTAAATCCCACCGACTTTGCACTTGCTTCTCTAAATATTCCTTTATAGCATTTGTGAAAATTCCTACCTCCACTTAATTTTGTTATTTACATATTTATCTATGTATATCACTAATTACTTATTTTGTTAATTATAATCAATTTTTATTAATCATTAATTCGTAATTATATAAATTTAATAAAAATATAAATGTGTATTTTATAAATTATATAATATAAACAAATATAACATAACATATATTATCTAAATATGTATATTTAAATATATAACATATATAGCCATATATATGGCTAATACTTAGAATACTTCCTATGTCCCAGTCATTCTTTTTTAAATATTTTACACATATTAACTCATTGAATCTTCACAACAGCCCTATGATTATCCCCATTTTACAATGAGGAAGCTAAAAGCACAGTGAAATGACATGTTCAGGGTCATACATCAAGTGGCTGGCCAGGAGTGCAAACCCAGGTCATTATACTTTTAAATACTACATTAGACCCCCTCTGCTGCCTTTCCTCTAAAGTGCCAGGCACACTGCTTTGCACACAGTAGGTGTCAACAAATTTGTTTTAATATATATATGTATATACATATATACACACATAAACACACATCGAGTCACATTCCCGTGCGATAGATACCCATACTTCAACCAGGAGAAACTCCTGGCTCCCAGAGACAGCCTAGGCCTGGCAGTCTTCACAGATGACACCTGATGGGGGCACTTTAATTAGACAAGTGGGAAGGGGCAGGGTGCACCTCGGAATGTATCCCGTCTGGGGCCTCACACAGGCCCAGAGCTCTGCTGCACCCTTTTCATCAGCTCTTCATCCTGCATGGACAACTCTGTCAACTTTTTGCCCATCCGCTCATGGATGTCAAGGTACTTGGAGACACACCGGTCCAGGCACACAGACTCGCCCTTGGACAGTTCTGCTTCCTTGTAATGGGGAGGCACACACTTCCGGTGGCAGGCACTCGTCATTCTGGGGGAAAGGAAGGGCAAAGTTAGGTGAGCAGTCCAGTGGCATACCAGGAACTCGCAACTATCGCTGCCCTAATCTACTGCCTTCGCCTCCCAGGAAGGCAGTCTAAATCCTCACTTTGCATCTCAACCATCTTGGAAGGTCCCTGAGAGTAGAAACCTAGCCTGAGCCCATGTTTATGACTAATTAAATAGGAACCATTAGTTGAGTACTAGCCATGTTCCAGGCATCATGCTATGTGCTTGATTGTGTTATGTAATTCTTATGAAAAACCTATGAGGTCAGCCCAATCATTATTCCCATTTTACAGATAAGGAAATTAGGGCACAGAGAGAGCCTCAGGACCACATAGAGCTGGGATATGAACCCAGGTGGTCTGACTTCACAGCCTACATTTAAAAATTATTCTAACATATAGCTTTCAAGATAAACCAACTAATCAAGAAAGGATACCAGAGAGCTTAAGCCAATAAAAACAGCAGACATTTGTTGACTGCTTACTACATGTTTGGCTTGATGTGAAGACCCTGTCATACATTTTTACATTTAATATTTATAATGTCTATATGAGGTAGATACCAGTATTATCTCCATTTGATAGGTGGGACAACCACTGGTCAAATAGCTCAAGTAACGTGCCAATTACTATTAGCAATTGGTGGAGCTATGAATTGTTCCCAAATTTGCCAGGTGGTCATGGGCACTAGTTTGGAGTCAGCCTGAGGTACTACTGTACCTGACATTGCAACTGACCCGCTGTAGACCCTGGGAAAGTTACTTACCTCTGGAAACCTCAATGCCTTCACCATAAAATTAATCTAACAGATTATTTTGAAGATTAAAAAAGACAATGCATGTAAAATGCTAAATGCCTGAGGTGGAGTAAGATTTTAAGAAACGCTACTTAAGTGGACTATGTGCTATTTGTCAAAAGGCAAATGCTCCACCGTTCCTGGAACCTACCCAGACCCTGAACTGGAGTTTCTCTCCTACTTGGCTCCTTCATCACCAATTCTGTCCCAGTCTAAATGTCCAGCTGGTGATCCCATATTGTGTCTGCATTAGTCTTCAGCCATGGGGATGGGGGGAAGGGTCGATAGATGTGGGTGCCGGAGGAGGGTAAGACAGGCCTCTGACTTGTCTAGATTGAGGAAAGCATTTTTCAAGTCATCCACCTCTGCCCCTGGAAAGGTGACCTAGGATCATTCTCTAAGACAAGGAAGTGGTGCCGAGTAGGCTCTTACCTGTTGTACATATCAGCCATCATCTCTACCTCCAGCTCTGCAGCCAGCTGCTGGGCCCTAAGAGGATCCATCTCAGCTCCAACACTGGAGATTTCCTGTCGGCCTCCTAGTCCTAGGAGCAAACGTCACCGTCAGCACCCACCCCTCCCATTCACTTTCCCCCTCACAGGGACCAGATACGCAGACATTACTGAGCATCAGACCAACAGAAGCCACGGACCTCACTGAGCTCAACTATCCCATTTCCCAGATGTGGAAACTGAGGCCCCGAAGGGAAACCCTGCTTAGCCCAAGGTCATACAGCACGTCAGCAGCGCGGCTGCAAGTCAAGCCCATTGCCTTAGGTCACCTTCAGAAGATCGAGACGCCGGAACAAAACACCCTAAACCACGGGCCTGAACCTCTGGGGCCCTGCGAATTCGATCATACGCACAACGAACGCGCCCAGGCCCCAGCCCAGGGCCCGAAACTCGGAAATGGCGGCGCCATCATCAGGGTCACCTGAAGGTCAGAGGTCACTCATCTCGGCCTGGAACCGGTCGCAATGCCCCCGGTGTCCCCCAACTTTGGGCAAACGCTAGACACTCACCCAGGGCCCAGGTATGCAAGGCGGAAGCACGTGAATCACTTCCGGGAGGGAAGTCCCGCCTCTTTGAGCCGAACTCGCTTCCGGAATGAGGTACGGACGAGGTGGCTCTGGGAAATCCTCTACCATAGAGAAATAGGCCGCCGGAGAGCTTTGCAAATGCTAGAGAGGGCGCCCAGATACCATAGAGAGTAGGGCGGGGGGCAGAGCGCCTGCAGCCTGGCCGTCCAGTCCCAGGGATGGTCACCGAAAGGTTGGAGTATATTGGTCAGAGCTCAGTGAACTTCGCCCCCGCCCCCAAGAGTAGACGCTGGAGCACAAATCAAGCGTGGAGGAGGAAGAACGCCCCCAAACAGCAGTTCTCAGCTTGTGCTTCCCCTTAAGGTCACCCCTGGGACGTTTAAAAAAATCCCGATGCCCAGGTTTCACCAAATAGCAATTATATCAGTATCTCTGGGAGTGGGACCCAGGCATCAGTAATTTTTTAAATTCCCAGGTGAATTAGATGTGCATTAATATGCATTAGATGACATTAAGAAATTACTATATTTTTGAGGATGTGAAAGTTGCACTGTGGAAAAAAATACTATGTTAGAGATAAAACTAGATGAGTAAGATATAGCTAAATGTTAACAATTGTTAAATCCTAGTCATGGGTATATGGAAGTTCAGTATACTGTGCTCTCCAATTTTCCGTATGTTTTAAATTTGGCCTACTAGAAGTCTAAAAATTAAAATATTACTAACAATTGTCACTCTCAATAAACAATAAAAAAATAAGAAGAACAATGATTTATATTTATTGAGCATCTGCCATGAACTAGGGGCTTTAATTACATTGGTTTTGTTTGTTTTTCTTTTTTGTATGATTTTTAAAACTTTTTATTTTGAAATAATTATTACAGGTTTATAGAAAGTTGCATAAGTAGTACACAATTTCCTTTGTGCAACCAAGTTTGGGAACCAGTGCTCCAAGAAACTTTGTGTGAATACAGATGCATGAGTACAGGTCACTACACTTTCTCTGGGGTTGCAAAGATAAGCAAGGCACTGTTCCTGCTCGCAGACATGTATACTTAGGTTTTATTCAACTTCTGTTAGATGCACAATAAAAAGAAGAATAAGAGCAATTTTGACTGCCACTAAAGTTAACCATCAGTCACAGGAAAAGGAGGGTACTTGTGAACTCTATCTTTCAAGACTTAATGTTTTCCTCCATCTGAATCACCACCCACAACAACAAAAAATCCCATCTCAATCCCTTGATTTTTGTCAAGGGATTTTCCAGTAAATGAAATTTAAAAGATGCAAATTAATGATGCAAGGGTACACTGCCCATTGGAGAAGGTGGGCTGGTCACTTTATATGGTTGGTCACCATATGCTTCCCTAATTGTCTAAGAAAGTCTGGATTTTCAACACTGGGCCTCATTATTGATCCAAGGACTCGCCTTTGTCAAACCCTATGCTGTGATATTTTAAATTTGTGGTATTACATTAATATGTAAAGTGTGTAAAATACACAAATCTTAAGTTTAATTTTAAAATATACATTCATTCCTATAACCACCATTCAGATCAAGATACAAAATACTTCCAGCACCCTACAAAGTTATCTCATGTTCCTTCCAGTCAATACCCCATGTCATGCAATTGACACTATTCTGATTTCTGTCACCATCAGTTTTGCCTATTCTTGAATTTCATGTAAGTGGAATTATACATTATTTTGTTTCGTGCCTGGCTTTTTTAGCTCAGTGTAGTGTCTGTAAGATTTCATCAATATTGTTTTGTTTATCAATATTGTTTTTTATTGCTGTCTAGCATTTGATTGTATGAACAAGCCACAATTCATTTATTAATTTTCCTGTTGATGGACTTTGGGATTGTTTGGGGGCCATTGTGAATAATGCTGCTATGAATATTATTGTCTGTTGGGTTGTCGGAGAAGTCATGATGTATTTTTTCTATGTTTTTCGTTGCAAAAATGCATCATGACTTTTCCGACAACCCAATATATGTTTTAGTGGGCATATGTTACCCTGGTTTTGCTTTTGAAAATATAGTCAATAACAGGGTTGCCGGTTTGATTCCCGGCCAGAGCTGAGCTGCCAACAGGTGGCAGGATGGCTCAGCTAAAAAAAAAATATATATATATATATATATATATATATATATATATATATATTATGGAATATTAAGAAATAATATGGAAAAAGAAGATGGATTCTTACAAAAGGAATCTGTTTCTAGATAAGGTTTTTATCAGGTGTAATGAAAAGTTAAATGTTATATAATCTCATTTAAATGACATTCTCAAAATGAAAAATTGGAGAGATGGAGAGGAGATTAATGGTTGCCTGGGGATAGAGTTGGTGGGTGGACGGAGCACCTATAAAGGCACAGCACAAAGGAGATCTTTGTAGGGATAGAATGGTTCTCTATCCTGATTGTGAGGGTAGTTACACGAATCAACACATGTAATAAGATATCATAGAACTGTACATACCATTGTGTCAATGTAAATTTCCTGGCTTTGATATTGCATATAGTTTATGTGCGATTTAACTTTTAGTGGAAGCTAGGTAAAGAGTGCACAAGGCCCTCTCTGTACTATTTATGCAACTTCCTATAAACCTATAATTATTTCAAAATAAAAAGTTTTTTCAAAATCATTAAAAAAAAGAAAACAAACAAAAAAGATAATGTAATTAAAGCCCCTAGTCCATGGCAGATGCTCAATAAAAAGAAATTATTGTACTTATTTTTTCAGTTTTAGACTTTTTTTTAGGTCAAATTTAAAATGTACAGAAAAGTGGGGAGCACAGTATATCGAGCTATATACTCATGACCAGGATTTAACAATTGTGAACATCTAACTATATTCTTTTTTTTTGATGGCAGTGTCACTGGCCCTCATATGCGGGACCCGAACCAGGGCTGCTGGCTTCCCAAGCCAGCGCTTAACCACTGCGCCACTTGGAGGGCCCTAACCATATTTTCTTCATCTATTTTTATCTCTAACAGATAAGGTCTTTCTTCCACAATGCTATTTTCATACCGTCAAAATTATAGTAATTTTTTTTTTTTTAGCTGAGCCATCCTGCCACCTGTTGGCAGCTCAACGGCAACTCAGCTCGGGCTGGCATTGAACCGCCGTTGCTCAGAGCTCAGCTTGCACTCTTGAGCGAGCTCTTAACCAACTGAGCCACTCAGCCATAATTTCTTAATATCATCTAATGATATTAATGACATCAATGACATCTAATACACATATTCACTTGAATTTCTTTTTTAAAATGCCTCTTTTTTAAAATTATGGCAAAAACACAACATGAGATCTACTCTTTTAGCATTTTTTTTTTTTTGAGGGCAGTGTCACTGGCCATCATATGTGGAACCCGAATCGGAGCCGCTGGCTTCCCAAGCCAGCACTTAACCACCGTGCCACTCGGCCGGCCCCATACCCTCTTAACATTTTTAAGTGCACAATACATACAGTATTGTTAGTTATAGACTATATTGTACAGAAGCTCTCTAGAACTTATTCATCTTGAATAACTGAAACTATACCCATTGAACAGCAACTCCACATTTTCCCCTCCTCCCAGTAGTTGGGAAATCATTATTCTCATTGATGATGACGTTATTATCTTTTATGAGACTGTGTCTTTTCCTTCCGATGCTTATACAGTTGGGGACTGAGGACCTCTAAGTAGGAATTTCCAATTGTCTCTGTCAAGTTTCTTTTTGTAAAAGACAGTTTATATAGCTCCAGCCTTCCAAATTCTCTGGAATCCAGATACGTCTTCCAAAACTGCTGACCTCCGTCAGCAGCATGGTGAAGCTTTGGCTCATCACTCTATCCAAAGGGGAGCTATGTAAATGCTACTCACCGTAGTCAGTATTGTCCTCTTGGATGGGACCTCAGCCTCGAGGAAGGGACGCAGGGTTGTCACCCGGGATCTCCCCAAGTAGGCCCTGACCACTCATGAGAGGTGTGGAGAGTAGGCAGCCTAGTTGGACGCCCCCCCCCTCCCCACCCCAGATGAGCAGAAGATGAGAGAATAAGAATGTCAAGGGATTGAACAGAATGGTCATTCTATGACCTTGAAGAGAAAGCCGGCACAGTCTTAATCACTGTAACCCACTATTACCACTCCTCACCACTTCTCACCTCCACCGCTGACAGTCTGGTCCAAGCCACCACCATCTTTCACTTGAGTTACTGTAGTAGTCTCCCGACTGATTTTCCCACTTCGGTCCATGCTCCCCCTTCAGGCCATTCTCAGAATAGCAACCAGAGTGATCTTGTCAAAAAACTGGTTTGATCAAGCCACTTCACAACCTAAAACACTCCAAGGTCTTCCTATGACAGAGCAAAAGTCAAAGTCCTTACAATGGACTCTAAGGGCCCCAATGACTGGGTCCCCCTCTGCCTTTTATCTCCCACTATTCTCAGGTCCATCACTCTGCCCCGGCAATGCTGGCATCCTTTCTATTAATCAAACACACTAAGCACACTCCTACCTTTCCACTTGCTGTCCCCTCTGCCTGGAATGCTTCCTTCCCAGGTAGCTGCATGCTGCACTCACCTTCAGATCTTTGCCCCAATGTCACCTTTTCAGTGATGCCTTCCTTGACAGCTCTAAGTATATCACACACACACCCCAAATAAAACACTTCCTCTTCTCTGCTTCATTTTCTCCTATAGAACCTATCATTACCTAATATAACACATTCTGGTTATTGATTCACTTGCTGTCTATCTCCCCATACTAAAATGTAACCGTGATGATCTGGTTTTGCCCATTTTTTTGTTGTGTTCACTGCAGTATTCTTAGCACACACTAGGCATTCAAAAAACATTTGATCAATGAATACATTAATTGTCTAAGGAAGTTTTAATGAGTGATACAATGATCTTATATTTTGCTGTTTGCAATACCTAATGGCAGTAGGGAAAGAAGAGAAGTGAGTTTTAATTTAAAAAAAAGGACAGCAGGTCAGAGAGATATATAGAAAAGCTCACCAATCTTGGGCAGATATAGTCTAGACAGATGAAGGAGATATTTTAATTCTAGAGGTATTAATACTCATCAATATTGGGCTATTCATTGGTACCCAAACCTTGCTTTCAGATCATCCCAAACATGGGCCCCCAAGCTCCAATTCCACATTTCTATTAACTAATTAATTCATTTATCCCATCTATATTTATTGAACACCTCATATGAACCAGGCAATTTGCTAGCTCCTGGGCATATAGCCATGAGCAGAGTAGATAAAGTCCGTGCCTCGTGGGGCTTAGAGTCTAGTGAGAGAGTCAGATCATAAGGAAATGAATAAGACTATTTTTTATTCAAATAAATATTACGAAGAAAATAAAACAAGCAGAAGTGATGGAGAGGAACTGAAGGTCATAGAGCCCTCTCCAAGGAAATGAAATTTGAGCTGAGAGCTGAAGAATGAGAAGGAGCAAGTCTTGCAAAGAGCAGAATCAAAAAGGTTACAGTCCAGAGCGCGAACCGGAATCAATTTATCTAAGGAACAGAAAGGAGACCAGTGTGGGGGAGGGGCTGGGGGAGTCACAAGCTCTCTTCCTAATGGGGTGTTGCCTGTACACATTCTCCAAAAGTAGTGCCTTTCTTAGATCACAGGACACATCGTGAAGGTACAGATTTGTTTGTTTCTTCTGAGCGAAATCTCAGTTCAGTACAAAAATTTGTACAGAACTGTGCAAATTTTGGTCAAAATAGAACTCAGCTTCGTATTTTCTAGGCTCTAAACCCCGTGGATCACCATCAGCTTGGTCTATCAATTTTCTCCACTTTGCCCCTCCCCCTTCCAAATCTCTGTCCAGTATGAGCCCAATGATACATCCTCCCAAGTCCCCTCTGGCAGCTGTCCCATTCACTCCCTCCTTAGCCCACCCTTCAGCAGCTGCTTTTGTCTGAGGAAGAGTAAAAGGGATTATTTAAAGAAATGAGGTGGGGTGGGGAGCAAAAGAGGCCGAGTCTGGGCTCTGGATGAACAGGGGAGGCCAGAGGGCTGGTACCCATCCAAATGGGCCTGCAGATGGTTTTTCAGGTCACCAGGGCCAGGCAAGTACATTGGGAAGAAAGATGACCACAGGATGCTGCGTGCTGCTGGGGTCAAGGCAGGAGGGACACACTGTGATTGAAAGGTGCCACCTGTCTGATCTTCACGGGAAATCTGAGCCTTCCAGGCCAGGGGCAAGTGTTGTACCAACAGGGCAGTAAACAATGCTCTTCAGAGTCCCAAGACTCTTGAAGTGGGGGTGGGGTGGGGTGGAAGGAGGGAGGAAAGTAGAGGGGGGCAGGGACAGAGGAGCTGGGGGCTAGAGGCCTCCGGGGCTTAAAGGCAGCCCAGGAGTGAGGCCACTCAGCTAGAAGAAGGAGGCAGCTTCCAGGCTCCAGGCACAGGCCACACAGGTAGGAGAAGCTCTGGGCCCCTTTCTGAGGCCCCCCATCTGCTAACCCCTCTCCCACCTTCCAAGGGCAGGAACCTCTAAGTCGGGCCCCACAGTTAGAGAAATTCTAGGCTTTTTTCTAATTCTCTCCACCATTATGTCAACTCTCTTTAGATGCCAAAGCTCAGGGACTCAACCCTGGGGTGTTGGGCAGCCTGAGACCACCTACAGAGCCGGCTCAGGTGGCCATCCTCACGGAGGACCTGACGGTAAAAAGCCTCACCAGGTCAGTTGGGTAGGGAGGCAGACTCTCTAAGCAGTTAGTGGAGACGGAGGAAGGAAGGTGAAGACCTACTGTGCCCTTAGAAAAGAGAGAGCTGAGCTCCTCAGCCATATCTGACTGTCCTCCCCCACCAGGGGGGACCCCTCACTCAGAGCTGGTGCATCTCAAGAGACATTGGCTGAGGACCTGGTGGGAGGGAGCAGCATCCTTAGCGCAGGCTCCAGACTGGTTGCCAGGAGAGCTGGGTTCTAGGTGTGGTTTGGCCACTTAATGGTCCTATGACTTTAGTCAGGGACTTCAACTCCCCCAGCTTCAAATTCTTAATCTGTACAATAGGGCCATTCACACCTATTCCCAAGGGTTAGAAAGTGGCGAATAAGCAAGGAAAAGCAGGGCACTGGTACCAGCTGTAAACTGCTCTAGAGTTGTTAATGCTGGGGGTGGGGGTGTTATCCTGATTTCTGGGCTTTGTGAGTTTCTTCACTCCTTGTCTATTGATGTCAAGCCTGGAGGGCAGAAAGCTGAGGTGATGAACGCACAGGATGGCCGAGGGGTGTGTGTGTGTGTGTCTGTGTGTGTGTGTGTGTGTGTGTATGCCTGCCCTTCCCCTCCACCACCCTGAGTGTGTGGCATAGATGAAAGGAAAGATGGTTGCCATACTCCGCCATGTCTTAGCCAATAACTACCACACACTGATGTATAAAAAGGGCTTGTTATCATCTTACTGGCATCCGGTTCTCTTTGCCTCCTCTTACCAACTGAACACCCTGCTGGCTGGGTCAGGGCCTTGGCACAGGGCTGGGCAGAGGCCAACCGACACTGTAAGAGCTGAGGTGTGCTGAGTACGCCCCCCCGTGCCAGGCATGCTTCAAAGCACTTCCTAGCTTTGGCTCCCTTAACCCTCCACCATCCCTGTGCAGTGAGACCTATTTTTACTTCCAGAAATCAAAATATTAGGAGGGCCAGTAGCTTGCTCAAGGTCACACAATTAATCAACAGTGGGAGCTGGGAATCCATCATAGGAAGACACCCAAATCAATGATTTATTTATTTATTTTTTTTTTTTGAGGGCAGTGTCACTGGCCCTCACATGTGAGACCCGAACTGGGGCCACTGGCTTCCCAAGTCAGCGCTCAACCACCGCTACCGTGCCACTCAGCCGGCCCCCAAATCAATGATTTTTTTCCACTACCCCATACCACCTTCCAAATGAGAGCACAGGACGGGAAGGGGTTGTGTGGATCCTTCAGACTAGCATTTGCCAAACACAGCACAGCTCAAGAAAAGAGAGCAAGAAAAAAAAAAATCTATGGTCAAAAAGATTTTGGGAAAAGTGAGTTAAATAAGGCTAAGCAAAGTTCAGGTTTCTTTAGGGTATCTATTTAAGTGCTAAGAAAGAATATTTCTAAAAGGGTAAAGAGTAGATTCTATCTGGAACAACCTTAGCCAGAGAATAAATCCACTCCCACCCCCCAGGCCTCTATTAATGTCTTAGGAGACCGTACTTGTCTACAGTTTGGAAAACCTGATCTAGACCAAGCCTGTCCTTGTCAGTGGAAACTGAAGCCCAGAGAGGGACTTGCTCAGTTCTCAGAGTGAGTGACTAGGAGGTGGAGGTCAAAGCCAGCCCCCTGGCCTCCTGGCTCTCTGCTGATGTGCATTCCATGTCCCGGCTCATTTGTTGCCCCCTGACTCTGGTACCTGTGGGAGCTGCTGGACCATGAAGAGGCTCCGGCGGGAGGGCGGGACTGGACGACAGTGCAAGCATCTTTGCAAAACCCAGCCTGCATCCTAGGAAGTGGTGGGGGCACCAAATCCAGGGACCCCAGGTGGCAGGAACAGAGCCCTGGCCCTCTCCTGCCTGTCTTCTGGCCTCTGGCCCAATTACCCAGGTGCCCTGGGTACTATCACCCAGAACGATAGCACTGCAGAGGGCAGGAGGTATTTTTAGCCAGTGACAGGAGTGCCTACTTTTCTTTCTGCCTGAGTCATGCCCTGAATACTATTTGGGGATTGTTTCCTTTGTAAACAGACCCCCAAGAAAGGCAAGGGGATGAAGGAGCTGGCCCTGTCCCCTCACCCACCTGTTTTTGTAAACCCCAGAGTATATACAATACTTGAATAGGAAACCCCAAGTTAAGGTGTCATAATCTGGGCCCCACCGCCCGCCTCCCCAAGCAGTTGGAGGGTCAGATTTCCCTGCAAAGGTTAGGGAGAGTACATTTCTATTTTTCACCAAAGTAAACTCTTCCATGCCCAGGCCTACCTTCTCTAAGAACCAGAGGCTGGCACAGCTGGCAGAGACCCAAAGACCAGCTGGCCTAGGGTTTCCCAAATTTCGTGCATTTTTACGCCATCTCCGTGATTTAGCTACATCTGTACCACCTGTGTTCTGCTTTCCTGAATGTCTTTCTCTGAATTAACTTATTTTTAAATTTAATACATGTATTTTTAAAAGAAAGTTTATACCACTTTGGAAATGGAGACTCAATTAGCATTGGCCAGAAATAGAAAGTAACTATAAAAATAAATACAATGGAGACAAAACAGTATTATTAAGTTCTGCCTAGAAGCTCCTGCCTGCTTTGGGCTCTGAGTCTGAGGCCAGCTACCTCTGTTAAAATGCGAACAGCACCTGGCTCCACAGGTGTTCCTGGATGCTAGTATCAAAGTGTAACTGCCTCCTCGGCTTAATCAAAAAGAGGCAAAATCCCGAGTGGCGCGGTGGTTAAGCGCTGGCTTGGGAAGCCAGCAGCCCTGGTTCGGGTCCCACATATGAGGGCCAGTGACACTGCCCTCAAAAAAAAAAAAAAAAAGAGGCAAAATCACTGAAAAGGCATTATGTGACCTGACGTTCTTTAAAGCCCAAGCTACAACCAGCAGAGGGCTGGCAGGTGGACAGCACCCAACATCAAGTCAGCGTGGCCCACACGCCACCTCTGGGGAAACAGCCCTCTGCCCCTTCATTTCACTCCAGGGAAAGTGGATGCTTGGGTCATATATCCGAGTAGGGGACACCCAGACTGAAGCGCAGGCTCCGGACTCCAGGCCAGTGGGGCCTTCCCCTCAGGCAGAGGTGGGACATGACCAGGCCTGCTTGTCTTCTCTTCCCAGAAATGGAGCAGAAGGAAGAAAAGTCCTCTGAGGATGGGACCACTGTCTCCCCAACCACAGTGGCCCCAGGAGAGGAGGAGGCCAAAGGCACCGCAAGGAGCCCCATCACAGAGGGGCCTCCGGATGGGACAGGAAAGCAGGAAAGAGCTCCAGCCATGGACAATGTTTCCTCTGAATTCCAGGGGGAAGCTAATGGGTTGGATGAGGTCGAGGTGGAGTCCACGGTGAAGTCTGAGCTTCCAAAGGAGGATAGTGGGAAGGAAGAGACCGCAGCCCCTCCTCAGGAGCTGACTGATGGGAAAGCAGAGACCAAATCTGAGCCCAAGGAGGCTGAGGGAAAAGAGGAGACGGCACCAGCCTCTGAGAAACGGGAGGCTGATGAGGAAGCAGCCAACCCTGAATCCAGAGAGAAAGCTGGAGTGGATGGTGAGGCCAAGGCTGAGCCAAAGCAGGCGGCTGGGGAGCAGGAGGCCACTGCAGACTCTCGGGAGGACACCAACAAAACCGACGAGCCCAAGGCTGAAGCCCAGGAGAAAGCTGGCGCTCCAGAGGTCAACTCGGACTCTGAGAAGCCTGCTCTGGAAGACGAGGCCAAGGCTGACCCGCAGGAGGGTGGCATGAGGGAGGAGGTGGTGAGTGAGGCAGAGCAGAGGAGAGAGGAGGCCCCACGCGTTCTGAAGTCCCCTGCCCTCTGGGGAAGCAACACCCCCCCACACACACACACACTTTACTCCCTTGGGAAAGCCCACGGATATCCAGAGCCTGGGGTAGGGGTGTGGCACTGTGGCCCCAGGCTGCCTTCCAGATCTTTCTGAAGTCCTTGTGCAGGTACTTGGGTGACTGTGAGCTCACACCCGGCGTCTTGGTTCCAGGAGCCAGGCAGTCCCAGCGAAGAGCAGGACCAGGGTGTGGAGAGAGAGTCAGAGGGAGGCGCTGGGGTGATTCCCAGCTCCCCCGAGGAGTGGCCTGAGAGCCCCACGGAGGAGGGCCATGGCCTCAGCCCAGGTGAGTGAGAGCCCAGGAGCCCAGGCTGCTGCAGAGGCTACCCTGAGGGGGCGCGCAGGGAGAGCGTTATCATGGGTAGCCCCATGTCTCTCCCTCCGGCTCCTTTCCTCCAGATGGGTTGGGCCCAGACAACGAAGCTTCCACAGAGACCAGTCCTTCTGCCAGGTAATGTCCAACCCTGGGGGCGCCTGCTTCAGCTCCCCTTACCACCTGCTCCCTTCGAAATCCACCCTCACCTGGGCCTGCGCCTCCCCAGCACCTGATCTCTAGACATTCCAGAATTCCTGGCATTCAGCCCCTTTCCCAGGGCAGAGCCCAGGAAACCGAAGGAGCCGGAGCATGGAGCCAAGGGAGTGTGAGCTCCCCTGGTCCACCTCCCGCTCGCTGCTGAGGTGTCTTATGGGGCCCTCAGCATGTTTCCATGGTGTCAGCACCATCCATAGAGCACGAACAGAGAGCCTGAGTTTGGACAATGACTCTGTCACTTACCAGTTGTGTGACCTTGGCCGTGTCACTTCGCCTCTCCTTATCTGTGAAGTGGGTGCAGTAATCGTACCTCCCTCATAGGATTACTATGAGGCTTAAATGATATAATGTGTGTAAAGCACTTAGCACAGTGCCCGGCGCCTGGTGGGTGCTGGGTCAAATGAGAGATTTATTCTTGCTCTTGCCCAACTTTAGTCAGCAGAACAATCTTCCTTTATTGTGACCTGAAATCCACCTCTGTGTCACTTTCTTGGGGAAATATAGCTGGTGAATATTCAATGAGCACTCAGGCAGTTATGTGGCAGGTACCAGCTGGGGGCTCTACGTTCCCCTTCTTACTCAAGCCTTAGAACCACTTTGTCCCCATTTTACAGATGAGGAAGCTGAGGCTCAGAGAAGTGACATGACAGTCCCAAGATCACACAGCAAATAAGAGGCAAAGCCAGGATTCCAACTCAGGTCAGACCTCAGACTTGTCCTAGTTCTGCCCACACATCTCACCAGACACAAGCTCCCCAAGTTAGACTGAGCCTCATTATTCCTTCTCAGCCCCCTCCCAGTGCTGGACACAGAGGACATGTGTGCAAGAGTGGGTGGCACAACTGTGCATGCCCCTTCAAACTTCAGGGACACCCCCTTCCCAGCCAACCCCTCCCTGTACCCTGTACCAGCTGGTCCCAGCCCCTCTCACATGTCTCTGCACCTTTCCATGTAGTGAGTCTTTGCCCAGCGAGATGCCCCAGAGTCCCACGGAGCACCCTCCCCCGGAGAAGAAGGAGAAGGCACCAGAACGCAGGGTGTCAGCCCCTGCCCGGCCCCGGGGGCCCCGTGCACAGAATCGCAAAGCCATCATGGACAAGTTTGGCGGGTAGGAGGCGAGCCAGGAGCTGGCTGGGCTGGGCTTTCCCCAGGAACGATGGATGGTCTTGGGGGAGGCCTGAGGGGCGGTGGTAACAGCCCAGACCAAGGTGGGAGGGCTGACACTGGCTCTGGGGCTCCTCCCTGCTGGGGCCTCAGTGTCCTCCCCTGCCCCTCTGGCCTGGCATCCTCCATCCCTCCCTTACAGGGCAGCCTCAGGCCCCACGGCCCTGTTCCGGAACACGAAGGCAGCGGGGGCCGCCATCGGCGGTGTCAAGAATATGCTCTTAGAGTGGTGCCGAGCCATGACGAGAAACTATGAGGTGGGCACGGGGCAGGGAAACTCCCCCAGGGCGGCAGTGCCACCCGAGGCTCTGGGAGGGTGGAAGGCTCAGAGGGGCCGGTCCAGGCCACATGGCCCGGGCTCACTGAGGCTTGGCCCGCTTGCCCACAGCACGTGGACATCCAGAACTTCTCCTCCAGCTGGAGCAGTGGCATGGCCTTCTGCGCCCTCATCCACAAGTTCTTCCCCGATGCTTTCGACTACGCCACGCTGGACCCCACAAAGCGCCGGCATAACTTCACCTTGGCCTTCTCCACAGCAGAGTAAGCCACAGCCACGATCGCAGAGCGGGTGGGGGGTCTCAGGGTGCCTGGGGCCAGGGCTGCATGCACTCAGGCTTGGGGAGCGGCCGTGGCCGCACATTTGTGTAGCCTGCAGGGTTTCATCACCAGGAAGTGGTTCAGAACAAACCAGTGGCTGAAACCGGCCAAGTCCCCGATTGCCATGGTTATACTCCAAAGGGCGACACAGATCATAAACACACACACATATGAAATATAACACCAGGGGACAGGTGCCGTGAAGACAATTCCGGCAGGGTGAGGGACACAGGAGGGGTGGGGTGGTGCCGAGATTGGGGTCAGATTCAGACTCGGCCATTTGTAGGCTCCTGTGCCATGCCCACCTTGTACTTTCTTGTCCACCACTCTGAGAACAGGCTCCTTTACCTCTCTGAGCCACCATCTTCTAATCTTTAAAATGGGCATGAGTTTTTCTCTTTTGCAGAGCTATTGTGAGAATCAAGTAATTAACTAAGTAAGGTCCCTACAACAGTGCCTAGCAAAAGCAAACGCTTCAAAACAATCTTAGCTGTTGTTCCTGTATTATAATGAATGATATCACAAACGTTATTATCACTATTATTCACTCTGGAACCTGGAGGAGGTTTTGGTGCTGAGGCTTGCATAGCTGGGTGCCGGGGGGTGGGGGGCAGGATGGAGAAAGGGGTGATACTAGAAAAGGACGTGAGGAACAGTGTGGCCCAAAGGAGGACGTGAGAGGTAGACGTGACTTCCGGGTGGCCAGGGATGAGAAGGCACCCCCACCACCAAACACTGACACCAGCCTCAGTCAGGGACCTTCATCTCTGCCCAGCCGCAAGGCCTGAACGTCCCTCGATGACCCCAGAGTTCCTTAGCTTGTGCTAGGAGCACTCGTTCTTTCTGGCCCCAGAGAGAAGCTTCTAAACTGCTCCGTAAAGACAGGATTCTGCAGAGGGCGTGGCCAATGAGGACAACTCTGGGGGGTGGGGGGTGTTGCTAAAGCCCTGGGACAGGGAGGAAGTCACTGGGGATGTTGACAGCACCTTGGTCCAGGAGGTTATGCCCTCTGGCCCTGTCCAGCCTTGGCCACCAACCTGTAGGGAAGCCTAGGGCAGAAACCGCCCCCTCTCTGGGCCTGCGTGTCCCCATGGGCAAAATGAGACGAATGGATATTGATCTGTGCTTTTCAAAGGGGCTTTTATTTTTATTTAGCAGATTCCTCAAACAAAATATTAAGTGAATGCCTAACATATAAAACAGATTAAGGGGGGGAACTTTTTAGATTGGGAGGGGTTCCTGGAGCTCAGAGCCCAGCCTTTCTTCCCAAGATGGTCCCTGAAATGTGTCTAAAGGGCCCCAGGGCAAAAAGGGTGCCATCTGGTAACCACCAGGCTTGAGATTCCAGAAGGTTCTCATTATGCTTCCAAGGGAAGGAAGTGAATGTACTGGAGATGGGGGCTGAGGGATCAGGAACACCGTGTCCTGAGCTGAGAAACACCTTTAATGATGGTGACAAGTCACATGAATTGAAAGGGACTAGCTGCCAGGCGTTCTTCTAAGTGCTGTCCTTGGATGGCCCATTCGATCCCCACAGCAATCCCTGAGTGTGGAAACAAGTAGAGAGGTTGTGTGACATCCTAGGCTCATACAGGGCTGAGGGCTGTAGCAGAACCGGGATTTGAACGTGAACTAGTTGGAACTGAGCGCTCCAAGTGAACATCAGAAGAGCCTGTAGCTCTGTCCTGGCCAGATGTCTCTGGCCTGTGGGACACAGGTCATTGTCCTCCTGCAGCTGCCTTGCCTTGGTTCCAAGCCAGGCAGAGCCACGCAAAGGGGGAAGTGATGACCACGGGCTGACAGGAGGCAGCAAGCAGCAATGAAAAGGGGATGATGTGCTGGGAACCGTGGGGTGGAGGTTGAGGTGCTGAGTTTGAATCCTGCCTCCTCCTCCTCAGCTCTGTGACCCTCTCAGCTGATTTAACGTCTGTTGTGGGTTTGTGTGAAGATTAAGTGTGCAAAGTAAAGGGGCCCCTGCCTCGGCCATCACACCCCACTGCACCTGTTCTAGAACTTCCCTCTGAGTCCTGTGGAGTCCTGGGATGAGAGGGGGGAGAAGCCAGTGCTGAAACCCCCATGGCCTTGATTAGCTGTGCTGCTGCAGGAGCCTGACCCCGCTCCCCAGACCCAAAGGGAATGAAGCTTTGGCCTCCCGTGTAGAGGGACAGGACCCGCAGCCAGGAGCCGAGAGAGCTGCATGGATTGCAGGGAGCTTGTCCCATTCTTCGAAATCCTCCAGTTGTGCTCCTCCCCCGGCACCCAGGACAGTCCGGCTTAGGTTTCAGCCCAGCTGTCTCGGCCCCAAGAGAGAATGTCCGCTGGGACCCTGGTTTCTCCTGCTGCCAGCACCCATGGCCATTTGGCAGGCTGGGGCTGCTGAGGCCTGGCTTCAGGGCAAGGATGCCAGAGGTGTCAGGCCTGCCTGGGGTTGAGTCCCAGCTGTGTCACTCACTTTGACCTTGGGCAAATCACCAACCAAACCACTCTGAGTCTCCGGTTCCTCTTCTGCAGGGAGAAGGCGTAAATGAGACCATTCAAAGGGAAACACTTGATAAAGCCCCTGGCACACAGTAGGAAGGCCCCAGCAGTGGTTAGCTCAGATTATCAGCCTTAGCAAAGCCAGGAGTGGCACTTTGTGCCAAAGAGCAGCTGGGAGGTTAGAAAAGGAGGACTTGCTGCTAACTTACATGCAGTTAGTTCTTCAAGCACACCTAGCACACGCTATTTCCACTGGTTGGAACCCTCTTCCCCCAGATAGGTGTCTGATTTACTCTCTGACCTTCCCTGAACACCCTGTTAAAAATACCCCCAACAGGGCCGGCTGAGTGGCGTGGTGGGTAAGCGCTGGCTTGGGAAGCCAGCAGCCCCTGTTCGAGTCCCACATATGAGGGCCAGTGACACTGCCCTCAAAAAAAAAAAAAACAAACCCCAACACAGTAATGCACTCTGCCTCCCGTTTCTGCCTTCTCTCTCTCCGCAGCACCTCTCACTGTCTGATGTACCATCTATTTCATGTGTTTGATTACTGTCTGTCTTCTACCATGAGAATGTCAGTGATATGAGAGTGGAGAAGTTTGGTTTTGTTCAGTGCTGAATTCTCTTAGTAAATACACAGAGACTGAATGAAGATGGAGATTGGGCAGCTGCAAGCCAACACGCTAGCTAAGATGGGGGTTCTGTCCTTTAAACTCTTCCTGAGGGGCCTGGCCTTCCAGAGGGCAAATATGGAGCACATGGAAGGGGTGGGTTAATGTAGAACTAGAGACCAGAGGATCTTGCTGCCATATGAGGGCACAGTGTGATGAAAACGTGGGCTTTGGAATCAGACCAAGCTGAATGTGAGTTTTGACTCTGTCTGAGCCTCAGTTACCTTATCTAAACTATGGGATGGTTGGCCTAGATGACCTCCCTGTTGCATCACATACAATTCGTCTTTGCTGGGCTGCCCCCCTCCCTTCCCCTAGCTCCCATGTCCTGCACCTTTGGCTGTCTGCTCCTCACCCCACCCCACTCCTGCCTCTCAGGAAACTGGCCGACTGTGCCCAGCTGTTGGAGGTGGATGACATGGTGCGGTTTGCAGTGCCCGACTCCAAGTGCGTCTACACCTACATCCAAGAGCTGTATCGCAGCCTCGTGCAGAAGGGACTGGTGAAGACCAAGAAGAAATGAGCTGCCCGACCCTGTGGGCAGAGGTGGTCAGGGTGCCCAGCTGACCAGCCATGGCCCAGAGGCTCACGTCTGCTCCATGAAGACCAGAGAGGTGGGCCTCAGGAAAAGGCAGGTGGCACCTGTCTTAACTGCATTAAAAGTATTTTTGTAAAATCCTGTGTGGCCCCTCCGTGCTCCCTTCCTGTCCCAGGAACCTCCCTCATTCTGGGATAATAAATTCCAGCTGCCAGGGTTTCCCACCTGACTCGGTTCCTCACCTGACACAATCTTTTCAACAGCGATGAAAGGCATTTGGAAAAGGACAATGGTCTAGGTCCCACCACTAACCAGCTGTGTGACCTCGGATCAGTGGGCTAACTTCTCTGAGCCCCTGTTCACCATCTGAATGGGAATAGTAGGAGTTCAAACCTCATGGAGGTGTTTATGAGGGTTGAATGAGATAATGAAATAAGCAAAAAGCCTTGCCTGGTGCCTGTCACTTAAGTGTTCAGTAAGTAGGGGCCAAAAGTCAAAACAAATCTTACATTTTGAGCTATTGGTGGCACTTCTCCGAATTCTCTTCCCTCTTCCCACACTTCTCCCAGATTAGAGAATCCCAGGGCAGGAGCTGGAGTCGAAGATTCTCTAGAAATGTTGCCCAAACTAGGCTAGTGGGGCCTATGGTGATTTCTTTGACTCAAGATACCCCACATTCTGTCTCTTAAAAATGGTGGTTTTGGGCCAGCCGAGTGACTCCATTAAGAGTATGAGCTCTGGGCCGGCCGAGTGGCTCAGTTGGTTGAAAGCTTGCTCAAGAGTGCGAGCTGAGCTCTGAGCAACAGCAGTTTGAGCTGAGCTGCCCAGCCCGAGCTGAGCTGCCGTTGTGCTGCCAACAGGTGGCAGGATGGCTCAGCTAAAATAAATAAATAAATAAATAAATAAATAAAGAGCGTGAACTCTGAGCAACAGGGTCACCAGTTCGATTCTCACATTGGCTAGTGAGCTGCACCCAAGCTGAGCTGCCAATGAGTTGGTTAGAGCACGTGCTCTTAGTAGCAAGATTGCTGGTTCGACTCCTGCATGGGATGGTGGGCTGCATGCCCCCTGCAACTAAGATTGAACACGACCCCTTGAGCTGAGCAGCCGCGAGCTACCAACAGGAGGCTGGATGGCTCAGTGTGCAACAAGGTTGCTGGTTTGACTCCCGCATGGGATGGTGGACTATGCACCACCCCACCCCGCAAATGGATTGAAAGCAGCGACTAGACTTGGAGCTGAGCCTGCACCCTCAACAACTAAGATTGAAGGACAACTTGACTTGGAGATGATGGGTCCTGGAAAAACACTATGTTCCCCTTCCTCAATTCCTTGACACTGTTCCCCTCCCCAATTCCCCAAAAATCTTAGAAACAAACAAACACACAAACAAAAAGTGTTTTTCCAGTAGCTTAGAACCACTGCACCCAGAAAGTTCTTTCTTTGGGGTAAATTAATCCCTCTGACGCTGGCTGACGTGTGGGCTTGTTTTTGTTTTTCCATTGTTCATTAGTGATGAACCACTGAGCTGGTTATGATGTCCTGCTAACAACCCTGTCTGGCTTTATCAGCGACTTGGAGAATGTGTGCTGATGAGAACAGCCGATCACAAAAACACAAAAACAAAACAAGCTAGCTTGGCACTGCGGCAGGAGGTGTGGACTCTGAGGGGACCTGGCGATCCGCTGAAGTGCTCTCTGTGCCTCTCTTGCCTCATCCACAAAATGGGGATATTATCTGTGTGGATGTGATGATGGCCCCTCTGGCCAGGATGGCCTCGGCCCTCATAGCCCCACAATGTTTGGGGTCACATGAGGCTCAAGGCATGGGAAGCAGGGTCACACCTTTTAGCAGACGACAGCTAAATCCCCAGCCTCCTCTTCTGATGAAACCACCCCACCCCCTCATTGAACACTGAGCCAGACTCCATGATTCATCTGTGACTTTAATGGCTGGACAAACACATGATTTCCATGACTCCCCAGGACTAGAAGCTGCAGAGAAACCCGTCCCAGCATGAAGCCTGGCCCCCAGGATGGGGCAACCTAATGGGACTATAGGTGGTCTTGAAACCATGTAGTGAGATTCCCAGAATGGAGATCAGATTTGTCACTTAGTGATTCATTCGTAGAAAAGAAAGATTCAGCACACATCTATTAGCAGCCTGGCTGATTTCAAATCACGTGATCAACCAATCACCCAATCGTGACTTCCCTCCATGTGCCCTGCATCCCACCCCTACTGCCCACTTCCTCTTGGCCCACGATGCCTGGGCTCCAGGGGTATTCTGGGTGGCTCCTGGCCTCATTTCTGTGAGCTGGCCTGGAAGGTGATGTGCGTCTCTAACATGGAGCAGCTAGTGAGATCAGGATCCCCATGTCAGAGCGCTGGAGAGCTGTACTGTGGCTCTGTAAACCGAAACTGCCTGGGTCTGGGGCAGAGAAAGTGAGTGAGAAAGCACACCTGTGGCCGGGTGAACCTGGCCGGGTGAACCTGGATAGGTCCGCACACACCACACACGCACACAACTAACAACAAACAACCTCAAAAGGAAAAAAAATGAGCAGGAAATGGGCCATCAAGGGGCTGTAATCCCCAGTCCAGGAGCTGTGTCTGTCCATCACACAGACAGGGTCCACTGGTGCAGGAGGGCAGAACCAGGGTTAGGAGGGCCGGGCCTCCCCAAACTGGAGGGTGAACTCCTCCGCCTTCTTGTAGAACAGCTCCGGGTCCTGTGCTAGAAGGTCAGCAAGTTCCACACGCACGGGCTGCTCCAGGTCCGGCCTGTTCACCAGCACGCTGAGGGCCTCCAAGACTGGGGAGAGGCCAGATCAGAGTATCAGCACGGACAGAAAAATCCCGGGAAGAGGGCGACGGCTGTCCACTCCCAGAGGCCCCTGAAACTCCACGCTCACTCCGTCAGGGAATCCCCAAGGAAGTTCCTCAGGATGACTCCACAACCAAATCAAATGCCCCTCACATTCCTGTCTGATGAGGCCCAAAGCCCCGGCTGGTTTGATCGGTGATTTTCCCACTACTGTGTTTCCCCAAAAATAAGACCTAGCCGGAGAAGAAGCCCTAGCATGATTCCTGCAGGATATGGAGGACACGCAGCCCTCACATGAGGGTTTTATGACTTGTTTCAGGGAGAAGGGTGCCTTTTCCACAAAGTCCTTCAGCTTAAAATATTCAGTATGCCAAGGTGCCGTATTTTGGCACCTAAAATCATGCGAGGGCTTATTTTCCAGCTAGGTCTTGGTTTTGGGGAAACAGGGTATGTTCCGTGACTTCAGAGATGCTTCCCATCAAGGGGGTGGGTGAGATAAGTGGAGTACTGAGTCCCACTCCCTTTTTAACAAGAACCACTCCTCTGTTGGTACTATAAGGATTCCAAATAAACTTTTACTTGGGAAAAAGCGTTCCGAGGTTAAAAACAGGAAACCATGACTGCTCTGTGGCTCTTAATCTTTCATAGATGCCTTTGGGAACCTGTGAAGGCAGCAGCCCGTCTCCCCAGGCATGTGCACACAGACACAAAACACAGTTCTGAGTTAAGGGTCTTCACAGGCCCGCTAAAGCTCATCCAAGGACCACTGTGCCTCTCTCCCCCAGGATCTTGGTTCCTGGGTTAAAAACTCCTGAGTTGGTCCAGAGGCAGGATGGATTGTGCACCTGATTACACCCAAAGGTTCTAGAGCCACACTGTCCAACGTGGTAGCCACTAGCCACATGTGGGAGTCTACATTTAAATCAATTGCATTAGCCACACTTCTACTGCTCAACAGCCACACGTGGTTAAGTGACGACGGGATTGGACAGCGCAAGTGACAGGACATTCCCATTAGAGCAGACAGTTCTGCCGCACAAGCCTGGCTTCACGTCCCAGCTGTGCCAAACACCATCTCAATGACCTCTTATATATCTGAGTGTCCTCATCTATTAAATGGGGCTAATGAGAACTCTATTTCATGGGGTTGCTGGAGGATTGAACGAAGTTGGTGCGTGAAGCTCTTCGCACAATGCCCAAAGTACTTTATTGAGCAAATTGTCATTTGGGTGCCAATCTCCTCAACTGTTGTTTAGGGAACTGAGCCCTGGCAAAGCAAAATCCTTCATTAGGGTCCACAGATAGAGCAGCGGGCTTCTTCTCCCAAGCCCTTCCCTCTACAGCCATGAACCAGGCACTATTGCTCTGTCATCCCTGCCCAGATGTAAAAACAGAGTCAGGAGCAGGTTAGCCAGCCCAGGATCTCAGGAGGCATCCCTTCTGTCTGACAACAGGCTCAACTGAGACCCACAATTTTTATCTCCTCTCTTCCGGGCTTTTCTAATTCAAACTCAGCCTGGTAGCCCCCATCCAGCATCAGCCCCTCCCTTTAGGCAAGGCCCAGCCCCACCTTGGTAGGTCCTGGTGTAAGGCTTCCAGTTCTTGTCGCTGATGATGGGCAGGCAAACCTGACCGTCACTGTCCACATTGGGGTGGTAGATCCTGGTTTTGAACGTCACCGTAGGAGGTTTTAACGGGTAGTCCCTGGGGAAGCTGATGCGCAGGTTAAAGGCCTTGAGGTTGTAGGGCAGCGTCTCCTGTACAACAGAAGGGTGAAGCTCTGTTCCGAGGCAGGGCTGCTCTGAAAAGGGTTCTCCTCCCCAGGCCTTGGCCTGGATTCCCCTCCCTGCCTTCAGCCCAGGGCACAGGCATCCTCTGCTCCATTCATAGGAAGAATCATGAATGGGACAGATGGTGCCTGTTTTTATTTGGCAACTGGGCCATGGATTTGTGGAAGGCTAGAATCACAAAAGAACACTGGCCTGGGAGTCACAAAAGTCAGACCCAGGCTTTTGCGGTGCGACCATGGGCCAGCACCTCTCATCTCTCAGCCTCAGTTTCCTCATCTAAAAAATGGGTCAAGCTTGACTAGGCAAGCTGTAAGGACCATTCTCAGCTATTGTTTTACCTTGAAAATTAACATTTTTTTTCCAGTTTTGTTGAAACATAAATGACATATGTCACTGTACAAGTGTAAGGTGTATAGCATGATGGTTTCAGTTACATGCACAGTAATACCGTAGTTTGCGAGCATAATTCGTTCCAGAAACAAACTATTCGTCTTGCAAGACATCACTCTTTTACCACGTTAAAATGTATTAGAAATGTTTGCTCATCTTGCAGAAGTCGCACACTGAGTTACTGGTAATCCAAAGTTTTACGGTATTGTGAAATGATCAGCTAACGCCCATCTCCTCATACAGATCCAATAAAAAAGAAAAGAAAAAAGGAAAAAAAAATGTCCTCCTTGTGATCAGAACTCTTAGGATTTACTCTTGTAACAATTTTGCCACACATCATGCATCCCTAGTACTTAACTATCTTATAGCTGGAACTTTGTACCTTGTTTTCCTATTTTTCAAAAATTTTCAATTACAGCTGACATTCAATATTATTTATATTAGTTTTAAGAGCACAGTGTAGTGGTTAGACATTTGGACCTTTGTATCTTCAGACCACCTTCCTTCATTTCCCCCCTCTCCCAACCCTCTGCCTCTGGAAACCAGAAGTCTGATGTCTTTATCTAGAAGCTTTTGTTTTGTTTTGTTTCATTTCAGGTTCCTCATATAAGTGAGATCACACAGTATTTGTCTTTCTTGGTCTGCCTTCAAGGTCCACCCATGTTGTCACAAACGTCATCTCAGCTTTAAAGTCTTCCTGAGAATTATGGAAGAGAATAAGGAAAGACATCCTCTGTTGGGAGCTGTTAGCAACTGCAGGAGAACCTAATTACTGAGGGTGAGGAATGGAGAAAATGAGGAAATCATAAGAGCGCAGGGGGTTGGGAATATGAAGTGGCGTAGCCGCTGTGGAAATGCATATGGCAGTTCCTCAAAAAAATTAAACACAGAATGACCATAAGATCCAGCAATTCTGCTTCTGGGTATCTACCCAAAAGAATTGAAAGCAGGTCTCAAGGAGGTATTTATACACCCATGTTCATAGCAGCATTATTCACAATAGCCAAAAGGTTGGAACAACCCAAATGTCCATTGACGAAGGAATGCATAAGCACAACGTGGCAGCTTTGAAAAGTGAAATAAGCTAGACAAAAAAGAAAAACTTTTGTGATGATTCCACTTATGTAATTGTAAGTGGTGATGGCTGCACAACAATGTGGATGTACTTAATGCCACTGAACCGTACATTTAAAAATGGTTAAGATGGGGCCGGCCGAGTGGCGCATTGGTTAAGCGCTGGTTTTGGGATGCCAGCGGCCCCGGTTCGGATCCCACATGAGGGCCAGTGACACTGCCCTCTACAGCTAACAACACATCCACCTGGAGCTGGGCTGTGCGAGCCCCGGCAATGGTGTGGGCTGCAGCCCCTGCTGCAGTGGGCTGCCATAGGCTACAGTGAGTGGCCCGCAGCCAGCGTGAGCGGCTGGCAGCCCGCAGTGAGCTGCCAATAGCTGCGGTGAGCGACATCCAGAGGCCAGCGACCGATCTGCCTCATCCGGGAAGAGCGCAATGACGATACCAACAGTGAAGCAACATCCTCCACAACTAAACTGAAGAACAAGAAGACGGCAACTTGTCTGTTCCCCTTCCCCGATTCCCCAACGCTGTTCCCCTCCGCCAATTCCCCAATAAAATCTTTAAAAAAAAAAAAAATGGTTAAGATGGTAAATACGGTTATGTGCATTTTACCATGATATAAATAAATAAATTCATAACTCGGGAGCTGGCATGGCCAAGGGCTGAGGGATGCCAGGACGCAGCAGGAAACCCTCCAAACTTTGGGCACCTGCCCCGTGCTGCCCACGCAGCTGTGTGCTTACAGGAGCTATAAGGGTTACAGGGGCTTTGGAGCCACCTTTCCTGAATGTGACTCTTGGCCCCTCCCACTCACTAGCTGTGTGACCTTAAGCAAGTAACCTAACCTCTCTGTACTCTCACATGGAATAATAATAGACTTCTTCATGGGATTTATGTGTGGATTAAATGAGTTAATTTATGCTAAGGGTTAGAACACGGCCTGGCACAAGGCAAACACTACATACATGTCAGTTATTATGATGAATATTAGGAAAACTCACAACTATCAGCATCTCCATTTTCAGATGAAGAAACTCAAGTTCAATGTA
This sequence comes from Aselliscus stoliczkanus, assembly GCA_033961575.1. NCBI lineage: Eukaryota > Metazoa > Chordata > Mammalia > Chiroptera > Hipposideridae > Aselliscus > Aselliscus stoliczkanus. The sequence goes on from CM066736.1 coordinate 125,727,146, forward strand.
TGTAAGTGATTTGCCCAGGGCCACAGCGGCAGCGCTGAGATAGGAACCCAGCACTGTTGACTGTCGCCTCCACACATGAGCACTACACTACACCCCTACAAGAAAGGAACCCCAGAAATTGGATTACCCCAGAACAGAGCACAACAGCCTCCAGGCTGGTCCCAAAGCTCCAGACTCTTTCAGAACCTTTGTTACAAAAAAGACAGCCAGCATGACATATGTGTTCAAGCACAGAGTCAAGATTTTAAGAGAACTCCTGCTCCTTAGCAGAAGGCAAAACAGAAACCATCGTTGTCTTAGGTGTGTCTGAAATAGGGGATGGAGCAACTACTGGGAAGATGAAGAAAACATCTCACCTTCCTGTCCTAGATAACAAGGGGCTGGGAACTGAGAAGCAGAGATAAGGCCAAAGGTGTAGGTAGCCTCAGGGACGGCTAAAAGACTTCTGAATCTTATCTGTGAGCTTTGAAATCTGTCTGAACAGCACTACTCCAATATAATGAAGCACTAATATCAATGGAGAATTCCCTCCTGAAGAACGTATGCTCAGTTCAGGGCGGGCCAAGTGGTGCGTAGGTTAAGAGTTGGCTTAAAGTGCGAGGTCTGAGCAACAGGGCCGCCAGTTCAATTCCCACATGGGCCAGTGAACGCTGCGCCCGAGCTGAGCTGTCGCTGAGCTGCCAACAGGTGGCAGGATGGCTCAGCTGGTGTAACAACAAGATTGTCTGTTTGATGGTGGGCTACGCCCCACCCACAACCAAGACTGAACTCGGCACCTTGAGCTGAGCTGCCGCCAGGATGGCTTAGTGGATAGGACATGAGCTCTTACCAAGGCTGCTGGGTTCGACTTCTGCATGGCATGGTGGCTATGCCCACCCGCAACTAAGACTGAACTCAGTAACTTGAACTGAGCTGCCACCCGGATGGCTCAGTGGATGGAGCATACATTCCTAACAACAAGGCTGCCAGTTCAACTCCCACTTGGGATGGTGGCTATGCCCATCTGCAACTAAGATTGAACACACCACCTTGAGCTTAGAGACCACGAGCTGCCGACGGGAAGCCAAATGGCAATTGGTGCCCTCCACAACGAAGACTGAAGAACAACAACTTGGCTGGTCCCCCTCCCCAGTTTCCCAACACTGTTCCCCTCCTCCAATTCCCAATAAAATCTTTAAAAAAAAAAAAAAATGAAAAGAAAAAGAAAATATGCTCAGTTCAGTTCATTCATTTTTGTGTCCGTTTTCCCTGACTTCTTCAGGATATTGGATGAAATATGCTATATTTTAACAACCTTTTTTTAAAAATTTAATTTATCAAAGCTTTATTTTCTGATAGCATGAAAGCAATAGATTCTTACATAACAAATTTTGTTTCCCAGTAGTCCATTTCCTCGCTTTCGATTTGTGGCCCTGAAGGTATTCAAATTAGCACTGAGTACAGCTGTGCTTGGTTGAGGACCATTTCATAATATTAAACAATTCATATCACTCTTAAATTTGTGAATACGTTGGTCTAGGTGCAATGTGTGTAGCATAATTCCAATGGACATTGAATGCTAGAATTGCAAATAGTTTTATTTTTATAAACATATGTTATAAGATTCAATCAAATGACAACTCAGCTCCAGTAAAATAGTTTTAATTTTAAAATTTGATATTATTTATCATTTACATTTTGCCTTTTTAGTTTTTTATTTTGAATATTTAAGAAAAGTAACTTTTTTGAAAACACTATTGTTTTGACAACCTGTTACCGATGCCTCTCATGTTCAAAATATCAGCATCAATGATGGTTTTGATATAACACATGTCTGGATAACACTTAGAGGGTGGCATAATTTGGGAAACTACTTTTTACCCTCTACCAACTGTGGGAAAAAGGAAGTTTATCCTTATCCTTTGACAAAGATCCAAGAGATTTTTTCTTTCTTTCTTTTTGGATGCCATTTGTCTGCTGAAGCTTCTGTGGTGGGCTTGGCAGCTGTGGGTTTGAGGAACAAGTCTCCAGCTAAGTTCAAAATTCTTTTAGTTTTTCGTCAGTTGGCCTCAACCTCAGAAGCAATCACTCCAGAGAGAGACCAGCCTCTGCCAATGACAGAGGCAGTAAAAAAAAAAAAAGGACTCTAAGGCATGGAAAATCGTGCCCAGGCCTAACCCTCCCTGCGCAGGCCCCTGGCCTCAGTCACCTCAACCTGAAGTCATGATCCCGGGGACACTCACAGGCAGGAGGAGTACATGCCACACCAGGACATTGGCGTCATCGCTGACCAGGTTCCGCAGGTACTGGGGCAGCTCATCCTTCAGGTCCTCCAGCTCCTGCAGGGGCACAGTGAGGGGCTGCTGGCTAGTCTCCCCTACTTCGCTACCATCCCCTGCCCCTGCACAAACTGCGCCAAGTCTCAAACAGGACACCCTAGGAGACAGAAGCCGGCAAAGTCAGAGCCCCATTTCTGGAGTACTCAGTATGTGTCAGGCCCAGTGGCAGTGCTGTGACTTCTCCGATGTTCGCCTCAGCACAGCTCTGGGGTATGGGGTCGACGGAAGATGAAGGTCACTGCTTCCAGGTATTGCAACCTGGAAGTCAACTCGCCTTGGAGCTTTTTCTCTTGAAACCAAGGTACTTAACCTCTGTCCTCTAGTCATTTTCCTAGAGAGTCACGAGGTCCTAATATGCTCCCTCTTTCCCTTCCTTTCTTCCTTCCACAGCATCCACATGCCCTAAGAGTGCTTATGGCAGCAGAGACATCAGCCCATGTCTGCAAGACTCCTTCAGTCCAGGGCTAGGAAAGGGAAATGACTCAAATGCACCATAGCAAAACGGAACTCTATACACCAAGCAGACAAACAAGGGGACAGGAGGGACCCGCCTTGTGGCCCAATCACCTGGACATTACTGAATTTTCCCATCAGTCCTTTCCTGAACATCCTCTTGGACACTTGACTAAGACAGAGCCCAGCTCTCAGGAACTTCATTGGAGTGATGGTGGAAACAGGAATGTGATTATGTGGACAACGTGTGGACACATAAGGGGGAAGGAAAGGAGAAGGCAGCAAGAAGGCTTTGTGGAGGGTGACACTGAGCTGGGCCATGCAGAATAAAAGGAGCCCCCCCATGCAGAAATGGGGAGAGGAACCAAGTCAAAAGGCCCAGTTAGAGCAAATGTGTGTAAGTATGCCCCATGTAAGATTAATAGTTATTATAGAAAAATGGTCAAGTACACTGGGAAACACTAAGCTAAACAGATTTCTTTACTGCAGGACTTCCCGAAGTCTTTAATATGCTATTGCGTATTGTGACTCTCCAAGAAGTGAGCCCACAGCATGTGGTACTTCCCAAATGTATTTGACCAAGGAACCCTTCTGGGGTCCATCCTGTGGGACCACAGATTTCTTTTTTTGGGGGGAGGAGGAAGGAGAGGGACAATTTACAAGATTAAAGATTAAAAGAGGGGCCAGCCGAGTGGCTCAGTTGGTGAAGAGTTGACTTAGAGCGCATGCTCTGAGCAACAGGGCCACCAGTTCGATTCCCACATGGGCCAGTGAACCCTGCGCCCGAGCTGAGCTGTCGCTGAGCTGCCAACAGGTGGCAGGATGGCTCAGCTGGTGTAACAACAAGATTGCCTGTTTGATGATGGGCTACGCCCACCCACAACTAAAGACTGAACTTGGCACCTTGAGCTGAGCTGCCGCCCGGATGGCTCAGTGGATAGAGTGTGCACTCTTAACAATAAGGCTGCTGGATTCGACTCCCGCATGGAATGGTGGCTATGTCCACTCGCAACTAAAGATTGAATACACACCTTGAGCTTAGAGGCCACCAGCTGCTGCCGGGAAGCCAGATGGAAACTGGAGCCCTCCACAACGAAGATTGAAGAGCAACAACTTGGCTGGTCCCCTTCCCCAATTCCCCAACAGTGTTCCCCTCCCCCAGTTCCCCAATAAAACCTTTTTTAAAAAAAATTAAAAGACATTCAAGGGCAGGTCTTATCCTCTGAAACACCAAATAGGTATAAACCAGTGGTTCTATACTGGGGGCAATTTTACATTCCCCCCCACCCTCCCGGGTACACTTGGCAATATCTAGAACCATTTTTGGTTGTCACAAATGGGGAAGTGCCACCAGCATCTAGTGGGTAGAGGCCAGGGATGCTCATAAACATCCTACAATGAATTATCTGGCCCAAAATGCCAATGGTAATGAGGTTGAGGGACCCTGGTATAAACAAAGGCAGAGACAAAGCTTCCCACAGCCCACCCACGGTTGTGGAGGGGTCCTTTAACATTGTGGACCACCTAAACTTTCTCTACGGCCCCACATATAAACACACCCCATCCCGCAGTTCCTAGCTTTCAGCCCATACTCTGTCTCTGTTCATACCAACAAACTGCTTCTTGTGCCTTCTGTCCAGAATATATTCTATGACCCTCGTTTATCTTTTTTTTTTCCAATTACAGTTGACATTCAATACTATGTTAGTTTCAGGTGTACAGCACAGTGGTTAGATATTATCCTCAGTCATCTTTACCCCAAACTAGAAGCATCTGCTACTTCCAGTTCTAGTTCCAATATCATCTGTGTGTCTTTGGCAAGAATGAAGGCCCAGGTTGAATGGAGAAGTGGGATGGACATTTCCTGATGTCACCGTAACTGGGAACACTTGAGACTTTATCAGTTATAGATGTGTTCTGCCAAAACTTTCCCCAAGCCTGAGGATGTTGAAACCCTGGGGAGGACACACAGTTCTCTCCTGACGCCTGTGAGGAAATCACCTGACTCCGAGGAACCGAAAATGAAAGTAGAGAGGCCACTGAAAGGACCTGCCAGTTGGAGGCCCACGGACCTGGGCTCAAAGTCCAGCCCCCCCACTTCCTACTGGGTGACCATGACATCTAAGTCATTCTCTCTGAGCCTCAATTTCCTCATCTGTAAAATGGGAGTATATGACATCTCACACTGTTGCTGTGAGAGTACGATGAAATAACTAATGTAAATTGTTGGCACTTAATTGTGCCAGTGGAATAAATGCTACCACATACAGGCTCCTAGCGCTTTCCAATTTGGCTGGAAAGACCCTCTGCCCCGTTTTGCTGCCAGCCTCCAGTTGTAGGCTGTGCCTGCTCTGGGTGCCCAATCTGGGACCATCTTCTTTTCAGAGGCTGAGGACAGCAGGCACTCCCTTACCCCCCTCACTCTGTCCCCTGCGCCCTGCACATTGGAGGGGCACTTCTGAGACCCAAAGTCTGGGGAGTGTCAGACCCACTTCACTGGATTGCTCTTTCTTCCCCACCTCTCTCCATCGGCCAGGTATACCCCAGCCCTACAAACACCCTGGGTTTTCCCACCTCCTGGGGGAAATCCTCCCCTCCCTATCCTTCCAAACCTCACTTCAAGTTGTGTTCCTATTTGGAAAGAAAGCTCAAGGAGGGCAGGATTTTTGCTCATCTCTGCCTGGAATAGGAACCAGCACATAATAGGCATTCAACACTTGTAGAACGAATGAATGCACAGCACCTACTCCAGGACACCTTCCTGGTCTGCCTCGTTTTTTTCCTCCCAGAAATACCCAGGGAACTTTGCTCCTGACTCCTACGCAGCATCAGACTTCTCCGGACTCGAGTAATGTAGGTACCAAATTAAATAAAGTGTGGGTCCTAGGCTATTCTAAGGCAAGGCCCTTGTCCTGGTTATCAGTTCATAACCCACCCCACCCCACCCCATCCCCAGCAGAGAGCCTGGCTCCTGAAACCCTAGGTCACTTGAGACGCAAGCGATTGTTATTACTTAAAGAGTTTCTGACAGGAGAGAGGAAACTGAAACCAGTTGAGGGGAGCAGGCTCATCCCCTCAGGAAACTGAAACCAGTTGAGGGGAGCAGGCTCTGGGAGCCAGTGACACCCCCGCCGGATATGCCCTCGCCCCCCCAAAACTCCAGCTGTGGCCCCTTTGGAAGACCCACTCCTCCTCTGGGAGGGGGCGGGGATGACAGGGTTCAGCCAGCCCCGCAACCGGGACAAACAAAGGCGCAAGGAGAGCCCGGGGGAGAGAGGAAGAAGGGGGTGGGAAGTGCGAGGGGAGCCGCGAGAAATGGAGCATCCACACAGTTACCTTCGCCACCCGCTTGTACGCCGTCATCTCGGGACGGAGTGCCGAGCTGGACCCCGCGACTGCAGCGAGACTGTGCAGCTGGCCTGCGGTTTGGTGGCGCCCGCCCCCGGGACCTCCCCTCCGGGAGCCCCGCCCGCGCCCCGCTCACCCGTGCGCCTGTCGGGGCCCGAAAGACCTACTCCGCGCCTTCTGGACTGGTGCTGGGAAGCCGCCGAGGGCAGGCGCTTCTCGGGCTCGGCCCGTCCGCTGCGCGGTGGGCTCGGGTCGCTGGAACTCGCGCTCTTTGTCAGAGGACCCCGCGGGCGCAGAAGGGCGCGGCGTGGCCGGGTCCCACGGCGGGGCGCTGTGCACCGGGATGTGAGCGCTCCGGGGGCGCGGGGCTGGGGTCCGCCCATCCGGGTTCTGGTTCCAGCTCCACCGCCGGACGCCGTGCGGGGGAGCCCCAATGTCCCCGCCGCCCCAAACACACAGTCTCCCCAAATCAATACAGGATGCTGGCTATGGAGAGGCAGCTCCCGACAGCTCGTATGGCGGCCTCCACCATCAATCCGCCGCCCTAAAACTCCCCCTACCACCACCACCGAATTCCCGAAATCCCCTGGACGAGTTATTTCCCCAGTCTGGGCCCAGTGCCCCATCTCTAAAAATGGGTGGGGACGGGGTAGCCTATACGCCCTCCAAGCACTCCTCCCCTGGCAATTTGAGATCCTTTGTGAGATTCAGCCTTCGGTGGCCCAATTGCAAGGATGTTTCTCCCAGGCGGCTGCTTGGTGAAGAGCACCGCAAGGAGGCGTTGTTGGACCCATTCGCTCTTGCTTTAGGGTTTGGGTTCTTTATTAGGTTTAATATGTAGTAAGTGTTGACTATGTACGGATTGGGGAAACAGTTGAGGAGCGTTAACATGCATGTACTACTGAGTGTCAGGCACTGACTTTAGGGAATAGCATGCTGAGAAAGTGGGCTCCTTGTCCTTGAGAAGGGGAAGAATGCAGCCTCAGCATTTTTAAAAAAGATTTTATTGGGGGATTTTATTGGGGAATTGGGGAAGGGGACCAGCCAAGTTGTTCTTCAGTCTTCGTTGTGGAGGGCGCCAGTCGCCATCTGGCTTCCCTTCGGCAGCTGGTGGCTTCTTAAGCTCAAGGTGCTGTGTTCAACCTTAGTTGTGGGTGGGCATAGCCACCATCCCACGTGGAAGTCCAACCAGCCTTGTTTTTAAGAGCGCAGGCTCTATCCTCTGAGCCATGGGGCTGCAGCTCAGCTCAAGGTGCCGAGTTCAGTCTGATTGCAGATGAGCATAGCCCACTGTGGAACAGGCAATCTTGTTGTTACACCAGCTGAGCCAGCCTGCCATCTGTTGGCAGCTCAGCAACAGCTCAGCTCGGGCACAGCATCACTGGCCCATGTGGGAATCCAACCGGTGGTCCTGTTGCTCAGAGCTCTTGCTCCAAGCCAACTCTTAACCAACTGAGCCACTCCGACAGGCCCAGCCCCTGCATTTTTATTTTATTTTATTTTTTTTAGCTGAGCCATCCTGCCACCTGTTGGCAGTTCAACTGCAGCTCAGCTCAGGCTGGGCATCGAACTGCTGTTGCTCAGAGCTCAGCTCGCACTCTTGAGCGAGCTCTTAACCAACTGAGCCATTTGGCCAGCCCCGAGCCCCTGCATTTTTAATTTTTTTTTTTTTCATGAGAGAGCCACTGTTCTATGCTCTGTGGCTATAAAGCTGGGGCAGGGGTGGAGGATGGAATCTCAAAACATGATTTCTCTCTGAGAAGCTTACAGACTAGTAAGAGAAAAGACCAAAACAAACAAAGAAAACAAAACCCCATGAGTGCAAGGTTGTAAGTGGAGTGATCAAAGCCTGCTAAGGTTATTACAGACACACAGGGAAGGGGCTCCCAACCCAACCTGAAGAATGGCTTAGAGGAGGTTTCAGTTGAGCTGAGTCTCAACAAAGAAAAGGATAGGAGCTAGGAGAAAAGGAAGGGAATGGGAGTGGGCAGACAGCATGAGAAGGACAGCAAGGAAAGCCCCCTGCATTTTTAATGCAAACTGTTAAGTAAGCACAGGATATAGGGAACCATCTGATGCTGTGAGAGCCTGAAAGAGGGTCACCTGATGCAGCCTCAGAAAGGGACAGAGGTTTCCTGGGAAAGAAAAAGTCCAAGCAAATTGCAAAGGATGGTGAATTAGCAAGAAAACATGGGAAGAGGGTGTTCCCAGAAGACAGAACAGCACGAGCAAAGGTGCAAAGTATGGAAATTGAAAGCAGTTCCATAATGTGGAGCAAAGTCTGTCCAGCACCTTCCTGTCTCGTTCAGAAATCTTGTGTCTCCAAAGTGAATTCAGAGTCATGGATTTAGCCCAGCCTCCCCATCCTGGGATGGATCCTAACCACCCACACAGCTGGGAGGCCCATGTGCATGGCCTTCATATCCTTACACAATGCAGACCTTTGTGTGTCAGAATGAGCCCCAAGGAGACCTGGACTCTTGTTAGTTCCACTTCTGCACACCAGTGCCACATGGCCCTGGGTGGACTGTGGAACCTCCCACCTGTTTCCCACGGCCACTGCCAGATGAAGCTCACAGAAGTGGAGGAACTTTGATAATTGTAATTCCCAGATATAGTCAGGATTCAATCCCAGCTATTATTTGCTGAGTAATCTTGAGCAAATTACTTAACCAGTCTGTGCCTCCATCTCCTCATCTGTAAAATGGGGCTAATGGTAGTGGATGTGAGGAGTAATGAATTAATATTTGGACAATAAGTGACAGTTATAATAATAACATAATATTTGACTGTATGCCTGTAGCATGTCTGAAAGGATACAAGATACTGTGATGGTCTTTGGGGAGGGTAATTAGGTGATTGGGTATGGGAGGGGGAGGAAAACTGTTCATTATAAATTCCATTTCCTTTTAAATTTTTGAATGATGTGAATAAACTATCTTTTCTAAAATGAATACCATTTAAATTTAACAATATTCTCTTATTATAACTGAAAGGTTTTTGCATTAAAATTTTTATTCCTGGATTCTCTTAAAAAAATGAGACTTGGTAATGACCCCTCAGGGCAATGGTTGACTGGAGCCCAATTGGGATGCTCCTTTAGAGCAGGAATGCAGGTTCTGTTTTACTATCAGCCACACCATTCCGTTTCTCCCGGCCTGCCCAGCCTCACCTGCTTTTTCAGCTGCCTAGCCCTGTAAGGAACCCCAGCTCTGGAGTCTCTTTGCACTTGCTAACTTCCTATCTCTCAAGCCTTCTCTTTTTTTTTTTTCTTCCCCAGGGTGGCGGTTTTTCATGCCCCATGATGGCTGTGGCCTTTGCAAACAAGGAAGTGTCTCTGGCTGGAAGGTGTGATACTGCCTGGTTCCTAGTCAGGACCCTTCCAGGGACTTCACAGGGAAAAATTGTCATCTCCCACCCTTGGATGAGGCAGGACCTTCCTTTTGGACAGCTTGTTATTGCCAGGGGGTCAGAGACCATCTGAAAAAGAGTCGGGGTAAAAACACTTTTCAGACACCATAGACAATATGGCACCTCAGCTGTGTGTTTATAGACTCCAGTATATACCGAGGGTGCCAAAAAAATGTATACAAGTGGACACTTTGGTCGGCATTGCTCAAGTAATAGTTTACCGTAATCAGAAGTGTCTGGATGCTGATGGTAACCACTTTAAGCACCTGTTGTAATTGCAGAAGTCAAACGTGACTTGTATTCATCTTTTATTATTGGTATATATTGAGTATTGCAATTTTAATACAGTTTTGCTTTCTTAAAATGTGTATACAGGGGCCGGCCGAGTGGCGCATTGGTTAAGAGCTGGTTTTGGGATGCCAGCGGCCCCAGTTCAGATCCCATATATGAGGGCCAGTGACACTGCCCTGTACAGCTAACAACAGCTCCACCTGGAGCTGGGCTGCGAGCCCCGGCGACGGTGTACGCTGCAGCCCCTGCTGCACTGGGCTGCCATAGGCTGCAGTGAGTGGCCGGCAGCCAGCGTGAGCTGACAATATCCGCGGTGAGTGACCATCCAGAGGCCAGCGACTGATCTGCCTCATCCGGGAAGAACGCAATGATGATACCAACATGGGCCAGTGAAGCAACGTCCTGCGCAACTAGACTGAAGAACAAAAAGACGGCAACTTGTCTGTTCCCCTTCCCTGATTCCCCAACGCTGTTCCCCTCCCCCAATTCCCCAATAAAATCTTAAAAAAAAAAAATGTGTATACATTTTTCTGGCACCCTCTGTACATTTATGTTTGCATGTTAGAAACTAACCTGGAGGATACTTAAGAGCCTGATAAATTAGTTATCAGTTTTGGAGGGAAAAAGTGTTGCCTACATACAGCACACCTTTTTCAGGCTGTCTGCCTTTCATCATCTTTGAGATATTATACAACTCTGTAAATTGTAGTAACTGGTAGCATGCAAAATAATTCTTATAGACATGCAAATTCTTTCTGTCCAACAGAGGTTCAATTGACTTCCCTTTCCCCACCCCATGGAAAAATCAGTTTTGCTTTTATTTACATGTTCATTTCAATACTCTTGATCTACAAATGTGCCTGTTTTCAGATTCTCTTTGATTCTGGCATCTGTCTGGTTGGTTCCCTTGTTGGTTGAATGAGTAGAATGAAGTCCTGAACATGTGTCCATTTTATATCTGTACGAGAGTCATGATTTTGCCTTTTTCTGAAAATTATCTTGAACGAGTTGTAGATTCATCTGGAAGGATGCTTAAGAAACTGATGAGTGGTTTATCCATTTGGTGTGTCCTAGGATAGGATAGGAAGGAGACTTCCTTTCCACTGTTGTGTACTTTTAAAATTTCCTACCGTATGAATATCCATTCAAAACTATAAACAAATACAATATGTTTTTAAAAGAAAATTAAAAGAGGGAAACAAAAATAGGAAGCATAACCTAGAGGTGAATAACATGGAATTTGAGGTCAATCAGACCTGGATCAAAGAGCTGACATTTTCTAAGTGATTTGGGGCAAGTTACTTAACCTCTCTAAGCTTAGTTTACCTATAAAATGAAGATAATAATACCTTGTTCCCAAAGTCCTTGTCAGGATTATGTGAGATTTTAAGATGCAAAATTTTAGCCCAAGGCCTGACACAGAGTGAGCACTCATAAAAAACCTGGACCACAATAATATAATAATCAACAGTATCATGGGCCGGCCTAATGGCGCATTGGCTAAGAGCCTGGTTTGGGGATGCCAGCGGCCCCGGTTCAGATCCCACATATGAGGGCCAGTGACACTGCCCTCCACAACTAACAGCTCCACCTGGAGCTGGGCTGTGTGAGCCCCGGCGACAGTGTGGGCTGCAGCCCCTGCTGCAGTGGGCTGCCATAGGCTACAGTGAGTGGCCGGCAGCCAGCGTGAGCTGCCAGTAGCCACGGTGAGCGACATCCAGAGGCCGGTGACCGATCTGCCTCATCCGGGAAGAGCGCAATGACGATACCAACATGAGCCAGTGAAGCAACGTCCTTCGCAACTAGACTGAAGAACAAAAGGACGGCAACTTGTCTGTTCCCCTTTCCCGATTCCCCAAGCTGTTCCCCTCCCCCAATTCCCCAATAAAATCTTTAAAAAAAAACAAACCAGTATCATTGTCGGCTCCATCATCAGTAAATCCAGTGTCCCCCAAGTACCTGACAAACACACCGAAGGGGTGTCAAGTAAGTTCAGGAGGTACTAATAAGACAGTATACTATCAGGCAGTCAGGAATTCCCTGGTAGACTGAGCAAAGATAAGAAAAAAATGGTTCTTAAACTAATCATTCCTTTAAAAATTATAGAGTAAATCCTTGGTACTGGAACAGAGACATCAATCATGCCCCAGAGCAACAAAGCCATTTTGCAGGACATTATGAAAGGGCTTCCCAAAGCTGAGCAACAGAGAAAACCTGATAAAGCTCTTAATAACAGGCACCAGTGTTTCAGCATTCCCCATTCCAGGCAGGAAAAAAGTAGAAAACTCAAGCCTTTTACCCTAACTAGTGGGCATCCCATTTTCTGGGTACCCTGTCCCACTGGAGAGCTGTAAACTTTCCCTTGCTTTAATAAAACCTTCCTCTGCCACAAACTCTACCTCTGTGGTCCATGTCTCCATTCTTCAGCTTCATGAGACCACAACCGCAGCACAAGAAATATCCTACATCACGTAAGTCACAGACTGAGGAAGCTTTTCCTTTTTCAGTCTCTTCTGATCCTTCTTGATTTCTCATGGACAGAGTGTCAGTTTGGTGCAAGTCAATCTTTTGTAGCTAACACTTGTTAATTTCCCTTTTTAACAAGGAATGTGGAGGCACAGAAGGAAAGAGGTACAGAGATTTCAGCAGGCGGAATCATCTAGGATTTAGTACCATCATTCTGTTTTCATGGTGTTTCTCCTTTTTTTTTTTTTTTGACACTTATATAAGAGATTCTATAACTTGATATGAAAAACGAAGCAACTCCAATAGGTACTATCAAAACAAAGGACATCAACATTTGATCAAAGAGGAAACACAGCTACTCAAAAAAAGCACAAATATTTAACCTCAGCAACAGTCAAGGAAATGACTAGAATACCATTGCTCGCTTCTTCAATGCACGAGGTTAACAGCAACTCCTACTTTTTCTATTTTCTAAACATACTCAAATGTGCTATTTTTTAATAATAAACAATTGTGTCATTTAAACACCAAACTTAGAAAGTATGAAAATTTCTGCCAATGCAGAAATCATAAAAAGCATGAAAATGAATCAACACTTGTACGGGAAGCAGGGTTCAGGCCCCTGGAAGCCAATTCCTTTTGTCTTGTTTCCTGAGTTTTATTATGAGATTGTCACTAACGAGAAGGCTGTTCCTGATTTACACTATGACAATCTCCCAAGTATAAGGGCATATAAATCTCAACATTATCATCTTCATCTCTATCATCAACAAATCCAGTGTCTCCAAAGTACTGGATGGACCCACTGAAGGGTTCATATGTAAATATCTATATACAAACTTTGTCTTCAGGTAGACTATTATTCCAGGAAAGGATGGCTTCAGAATCACTCACCACGAGGACTCCTCTGATTTCATTTGCTGAGAAGGTCCAATTAAGATTTCCCCATGTGGATCTCAACCAGTAGGGATGGCCTTGGTATTGAAGAGGCTGAAAATCTACTTTAGTGCTGCCTGCAAGATGGCAGTGTCCCAAGCTTTCTGCAGCTGGCTCCTTAGGGAATCTGCAGTTGGTCCTGTCCTTTAGACATAGCCAGAAGGACATTTTCCTGACGTGATACAGAACAGATCTCCTGCTTGCCCAGACCATAGCCTTGAGGCCAATCACACAAAGCTCAGGAGGCAGCACCAGGACAACCACTCTAAATCCAAAAATCGGTTAGAATGACTAAGTTAGGCAACTGAACTTAAAACCCGATAGCTTTGTTCAGCATATTTCTTGGCCTTTATAATACCATAAGTTTTATTGATAGAAAGTTGGAAAACAGCAGAGCCTAAATTTATTGAGCCACAGCAACTCTCTGAAACATGAACTTTGCCAAATAATCTGCATGAAAGCAACTCTACAGAAAACAATACACAAGAGAAAAAGTAAAGCAAGTTTCATCTGAAGTAACAATTTAGTCAAATGACAAATTTGGTTGTCAGTTTAATATGTTGTCGTCCTTCTCCATCCCAATTCAGTGTGGCTATTAGACTTTCTTCTCTGGTACTGAGTTCCTCATGGCATTTCTTTTAGAGTTGCATTCATTCCAGGGCCTCATTCTGACTTTCAGGGGCCCTAGGCACTTTTGCTCTAGGGGCCCCTTCCTCCATTAAAAAAAGAAAAAAAAAGATTAAAAATTACATTTTATGACTATATTGGTATAAATAAGAATATAATCCAGGTGGATCCATTATTGTACTTAATTTTTCTTCTGTAAATTTTAAAAAGAAATTGAAATGAAAGCATTGTCATAGGCCCCTAAAAATATCCTGGCTTCAGCCCCAGTTTCCTGTCAGCCCTGATTCATTCTATTGATAGTGAGAGCTACCGATTTTCCATTTACAGAGATGTCAAATTTTCTTTTTATATGAGTGTATTCAAGTCAACAAAACGAGTCCATTAAACAATATTGTGTTAGTCAGCTAGGGCCACCATAACAATAGAGGAGGTGACTTAAACAATAGAAAGTTATTTTCTTACAGTTCTAGAAATTGGAAGTCTGAGTAGCATAGTGGAGTTCTGTGGAGGTCGCTCTTTCTGGCTTTTAGACAGCCTCTTCTCTTGGTGTCCTTACATGGAGGGTGTGTGTGTGTGTGTGTGTGTGTGTGTGTGTGTGTGTGTGTGTTTGTTTCTTCCTCTTATTATAAAGCCACAGTCCTATTGGATCGGGGCCCCACCCTTACAACCTCAGTAAACCTTAATTACCTCCTAAAAACCCTATTTCCAGATATAATCACACTGCAAGTTAGGAGTTAAACATAAGAATTGGGGGGAGGGGCACAATTCAGTCCATAGCAAATATGAAAGTACACAATAGTATAGAGGTATGTGAGAATATAGCAAAAATGAAAGCCATCCATTTTACAGATGAGGAGACTGAGGTTTAGGAATATAAAGCCTCGTGGAGCCAGGACTGGAATTCCTAAGCCTTCTGAACCCTTCAGGACATTTTGTAATGAGGTCCCCTGAGGGCCTCCAGGACACTCCTGGGACTGGGAGGACCCTTTCCCTACTAGCCTTAGACCTGCACAGGGATGCAGAACTTACCCCCATAGCCCCCTGCCTTGAGGCCTGGGGAGTCGATGTCCCAGAGGCCCCCATGAGGAAATGACTTCAGAACTGGGTTTTGTTTCCGTCAGAACCCTACCTTCAATACCATTCAGAAAGGCTGAGAAAGGACACAGTCCCTTTAAATCCAGGCGGCAGCACCTTGTTCAAATAATAATAATAATAATAATAATAATAATAATAATAATAATAAAAGAAATGAGGAAGTTTGAAGAAAAGTAAATTAGCATTCTGTCTCAGGGGCCTCTTCAAAAGCCTGAGGGCTGACTCCTGTCACCCAGGTAACCATATCCTGATCAGAGGACACATCCTGAGGTGAAAAGAAGGGGCCCTGGCTACCTCATCCCTCAGGGTTTTGTTCTTTCTCACTTTAACATTTTTGCCTAATGGAGAAGAGGCTGAGGAGAGCGTCCACAGGCCTTGCAGAAGAGCTCAATCCACCAACGCACCAGCTTTCCCTGTCAGCTCTCAGGGTCAGTTACCTGGATGGGAAATTAGAATGGTGGTGGAAGATGAAAGTGTAGTTCTGTGAGCTAGGAGCTTCTGCTATTAGCCGGAGCTGCACCGTGGCCTGAAGCATGGCCCACAAAGGCCCTAGGGAGCTTCTGACTAAATGAAAAGATTCAGCTAGGTTTTGTAACCAGACCAAACGGAGTCTGAATGTTCAGTAGTTGCCAGCCAAGACACAACTCCGAAATGGTTTTATGCGAAGGAACTTTATTGCAAGCCAGCAACAAGGACACACCAGGGATCATTCCCGGAGCAGTGAGTCCCTGAACAAAACATGGACTCCAAGGCTGGCCGAGTGGCGCATTGGTTAAGAGCTGGTTTTGGGATGCCAGCGGCCCCGGTTCAGATCCCACATATGAGGGTCAGTGACACTGCCCTCTACAGCTAACAACAGCTCCACCTGGAGCTGGGCTGTGTACGCCCCGGTGATGGTGTAGGCTGCAGCCCCTGCTGCAGTGGGCTGCCATAGGCTACAGTGAGTGGCCAGCAGCCAGCATGAGTGGCTGGCAGCCAGCGTGAGCTGCCAATAGCCGTGGTGAGCGACCATCCAGAGGCCGGCCATCGATCTGCCTCATCCGGGAAGAGCGCAATGACGATACCAACATGGGCCAGTGAGGCAACATCCTCCACAACTAGACTGAAGAACAAAAAGACAGCAACTTGTCTGTTCCCCTTCCCCGGTTCCCCAACGCTGTTCCCCTCCCCCAATTCCCCAATAAAATCTTTTTTAAAAAAAAACATGAACTCCATCTTTATTAGGGGAAACCATGCATAAACATGAAGATAGACTTCATGATGGCATGTAGAGGTGGGGACATTTTGGCACATGCGCAGTCAGGGAACATGGCTATACATCGCATGTTCAAAAATGGCGGAAATATTCACTACAGGTGGAGATTTTAGTATTATAATGAGTGTATGACGAGGAAAGCTCATGAGGAGGGCACTGGAGGGTCTTTCAGGCTGCTCCACCTGGTCCCTGGTCCCAAGCAATTTCAGCTGGTTCATCTCCTGGTCCTGCAAAACATCTTGGGCTTATTCCTGAAAAACAGTTCTAGTGTTTTTCATCAACATCAGGGATGGTGTAGGTATGGATAAACATCTGACTTGGTCTTTCTGTGAAACTTTCAGCAAATTACAAGATAGTGTTACACAAACCTTATAAATTTTAGAGTGATCTAAATGGGTTTACAGGTTATTGGAGGCAAGGTTCTAAACTCTAAACAAAGGTTAATCTGTGCTAGGTAACCCGCTAGTCTACATATGTTGGCTATGTTACAGTTTGAATCCCAAAGGAATGCTAGGCTGACTGAGTTAACCCAGAGGTGAAGTTAAGCAATGATAGAATACAGTTGGGTTGGATAGAAAGCATCAATCCAGACAGCCCTATTTGTAATATTTAAAAATTTTTACCAAAAGATCAGTTTCTTGTAGCACATAATGTAAATGTAGGCAACTCATGTTAGTGTTTAAATTTCTATTTAATAAAATAAAATAGTGCTTTTAGTAGTAAAATGAAAGTAACCCAAGGCTAACAGTGACAAGGAAAACATGGCTGAAGTATATGGGGCGGGGGGAATGGAGGGCTGGGGCTGGGATGAAGAACGTGCCCTAGACTTGAATTACTGTGCTCCTGGCACAGCTCTTCCTCTGGAATTTGAGAGAGGGCTTTCTCTCCCCCACCTCACCCCTACCTCCATAGAACACCTTTGTGTCTCTCCTCTCCTAGCCTGATCAGTTTTTAGAGGAAGTAAAAGGCACCCCCAGTCCACTGATAGCAGCTGTCAGAAGTGCCTGTAGGGAGGGATGTATAGGAGAAAACGACTGCCTGTAGGGAGGGATGTGCTAGGAGGCACAGTGGGATGATTTCATCTGTGTCCTTGATGGCCAATATCAAAGGACCTTGCTCAGTGAATCATTCAACAAATATCTATTGAGTTTCTGCCGTGTGTCAGGTGGTGGGCTAAAAGGAAGTCGCATGGACCGAAAGTGAAATCTGAGCCTTTCACATGGCAGGCAAGAATTCTGATGCTGACCCACAAGGACATCCCTACATTACTCCATGTTAGCCCCTGGCCACACAGAAGTGCGCAGGAAACCAAGTTTGCAATTGGTGTGCTTGTTTTAACACCCCTCTTCCTATTTGTGAGTAGTCTTATTCCCTTCACTTACTCAGATGAAGGCTGGAAAGGATACCCAAAAGAAGGAATTGTTAAGGGGCCAACTGATGGGAATTCTGAGTTGCCTCTAACTGGTTGAAGAACTTTTGTATTGGGTTCATTTCCAAGTAATTCACCTATCTCCTCTCCCAGACATGTATACCGTGTACACGGTTGTCACTACTCATTATACACAATCACTTGAGATTCTCAGTGGTTCATCTAGGAGTCCCTGCCCTCAGACTTCTGTCTTTTAGCTTAGGCAGGATGTATCCATTTATTCAACAAATATCTATTGAATATCTTCTGGATGGTGAACATAGTATGATGTGCCAGTGAAATCGAGGGTCCTTAGGAATTTGATTCAATTTAGTTTTAAATCCTAGCTCCAGAAATCATATCCCTCCCCATTTCTCTATGCCCCATAGAGACCTAGCCTGTCTCCTGGATAATTAGCAACCCCATGGGGCAGCAGAAGACAGTAGCCCAGACCTGACTAATGATCACAGGGTCTGGACCTCTGGCAGGCTAAGGATAACATCTTGATCTAAGTTATGTTTCAGCTCCTGAGCCCTAAGGTGATAGAACCCCTTGGCTACTTTCCCATGAGACCAGACAGAGGAACTCTGAAAAAGACCACAGAGCTGTCTTCAAGACCGGAAGCAATGATTCACTACCCTTACCTCACTTCCAACCAATCAGCTTCCAATACAACCCCGAATCCCTAACCCATGGTGTCTTGTGATTTTGCCCAAAATAATCTGTAACCTACACACCATCGGAGAGCCAGGTCTTTGAGCACTAGCTCACCTGTGTCTCCGGGCTTGGTGCCACTTCCTTAAATAAACCTTTACTTTCTTGGCTGCAAACCCCTGTTTGTGTGTCATTTGGCTTTGATGCTCTCAGCCATATAAACCCTTCTTAGTTCGGCAACAACAGGGATAGAATGATGAACAAGACAAACATGGTCCCTTGCCATCACGTAGTTCCAGTCTAGTGAGGAAGACAAATAATAATCAAGTGAACAACAAGCAAACAAAATGATTGGCCCTCTTGTGATAAATGTGATGAGGAAGACCAAAGGAACACTCTGGTAGAGAAAAATAGGGAGGGTGGTCAGAAAGTCCTCTCTGGGGAGGCACATTTAAAGGCTCAAACCTGAAGGATGGACCAGCCATGCCGAAAGTCGGTGAGGGAGCAATTCTGACACAGGGAACAGCAAAGGCAGGAAAGAGCGGACATCTTTTAGAAACTGTCAAAGACAGCGAGATAGAATAAGGGGTTTGAATAACACAAGAGGAGGTTGGACAGAAGCAGAGGTCACCTTGGACCAGTCTCATAGGCCAGGATAGAGAGTTTAGATTTTATTGGAAGTGTGGAGAGAAAGCCCATGGAAAACCAACTTATAGTTTTGCAGCTCTGACTATGACATGGAGAATGCATGGAAGGGGCAGATGGAAGCACAGAAACCAGTTAGGAAGCTTTTCAGTGGTCCAGGTGAGAGACAATTGTGGCTAGACTGGGGTCCTGCCCCAGAGAAGGAGAGAAGTGAGTGGATTCTGGAGATATTCTGGAGATATTACTGAAAGACCTGCTAATTGCCTACGTATAGGAAAAGATCAACCTTTCCTAGACTCTCTGGATGAGAGGTTAATCTACCACTTTCTGCCCTCACACACTGAATCTTAATGGAAATAAAAGGTTCAAATTAGAATCTAAGATTGAAGACCCAAACCTACCCAAATTCAGGGTACCTGGAGCTGAAAAGTAAATACAACATCTAAGGTTGCTAGGACAGTGATAAAACAAACAGAAGAAAGAGGAAAGTGGACACAAAAATGGATTTTAATAATATACATATATATAGAAGTAAAATATAAACTGTGTTTAATAACATAAAATATATCAAGTGTCTAGGCACAAAAAAGAACAAAAACAAGTGGAATACAGCTGCACAGAAAACTATACAACTATACTGAAAGATGTTAAAGAACACCAAACTAACTGAAAAGCTATAATCTATTCACTTATTAGAAAACTTACTATTATGAAGTTGTTTAGTCTTCCCCTCCCTCAAATCTATAGATGTAAAGTAATACCAGTCAAAATCCCAACAGTTTTTTTTTTTGTTTTATTTTATGGAACTTCAGAAACTGATTCTAAAATATGTATTGAAATGCAGGGATCAAAAAGAGCAAAATGCTCTTTTGTTGTTGTTGTTAAATTGGGGAACAACGTGTTTTTTCAGGACCTATCAGCTCCAAGTCAAGTAGTTGTTTCAATCTAATTGTGGAGAGTGCAGCTCAGTGGCCCATGTGGGAATCAAACCAGCAACCTTGGTGTTATGAGCACTGTGCCCTGTGCTCTAACTACCTGAGCCAACCAGCCATCCTGAGAGCAAAATATTCTTGAAAAAGAAAAACTGGAAGAGGGCCAGCCAAGTGGCGTGGTGGTTAAGAACTGGCTTAGGAAGCCAGTGGCCTCGGTTCGGGTCCCACATATGAGGGCCGGTGACACTGCCCTAAAAAAACAAAAACAAAAAAACAAAAAAAGAAAAGAAAAAGTGGAAGAACTTGGTTTACCAGAGATCAAAACTTATAAATGATGCTGTCACAATTTGATATCCACACTGGAAAAAGAAGAAGTTGTACTCCCTACTTCACCCATACAAAAAAATCAGTGCCAGGGCCGGCCGAGTGGCGCGGTGGTTAAGAGCTGGCTTGGGATGCCAGCGGCCCAGGTTCAGGTCCCACATGTGAGGGCCAGTGACACTGCCCTCAAAAAAAAAAAAAAAAATCAGTTCCAGGTGGATTGTGAATTTAAATATGAAAGCCTCTCCCCCAAAAAATAATTTAGATGACAAAACAAGAGAATGCATTCTTAATAGCAGATGGAAAAACTTTGAGCAAATGCAAAACTCTACTAATCATAAAGGAAAAGAGTCATAAATTTGACTACATTCCAATGAAAACTTTTTGTTCTTCAAAAGACAGTATTTAGAATAGAATCAAAAGGAAACTACAGGATAGAATGTATTTGCAGCATATAATATATAACTGATAAAATACTTGTATCCAAAAAGAATCCTAAATTTTAAAAAAGGCCCAATGGAGAAATGGAGAAATATCAGCTTAGACTAACAGCTATAGCAAATAACCCCCAAATTTCAGTACCACATACAATGGAAGTTGTAGGAGTTTATTTCTTGCTCAGGTAAAATCCAAAATTGATGTTTCCCATCAGAAGAGACTCTGCTCCACAATGTCACTCAGGCACCCAGGCTGATAGACACTCGGCTATTTCCAAAGGCATCGTGGACATCCACATCCGACCAGGAGATGGAGGAGAAAAGAGAATTTCTATGGATGGGAGAATGTTCAAGGTTTGGTGTTGAAATGGCTCATGTCACTTCCACCCACACCCCATTAGCTAGATCTCAGCCGCATGTTTACATAACTGCAAGGGAAGATGGGAAACGCAGTCTCACTGTATGGCCAGGAGAAAAGGGAAACTACTTTGATGAACACAAATGTAATCAGTTTCTGCCACAAGGTATTTCTCCAAAGAAAAACTCCAAATGGACAATGAGCATGAGAAAGTGCTCAGTCTCTTTAGTAATCAAGGAAATAAAAAATTAAGACCATAATGAGATTAATAGATTAGCTAAAAGTTTAAATTATGGGAATACCAGGACTTGGGAGACTTGGATGGAATAGTAACTTTTCATTTTAAACACCTCTTATTTGTTCCATTAGTGAGAGAGGGATTTCTTCCGTATAGTTAGGAGGATATCTGAATACACCTGCCACGGCACAGATGAGATCAACAGCAGCTTCGTAGTCACATAGACTTACCTCCTGAGGGAGAAGGACATCACCTGCCACGCAGGGCCACATGGAGGCTGCACTCAGGAACAGAGTGGGCACCCAGGGCTGTGGGATGCAGGCTTTCTAGTACCTGGTTCCCATGGGAGGAGGTAAGGGATTGGCTTGTGTGAATAATTCTGCAGGCTGGCAGGGAGCCAAAACCCAGTGCTCAAAGGTAAGCAGGAACTCTGCTGGTCCCCTTGGTAAGGAGGGTTGTTTGGCAGGGGGACCTTATCCAAGGGAGCGAAGTGGGGAGGGGACTCGCAGTGAGGCCATTCAAGGCCCTTCCGGTTTCACTGGTGTCACCAGTTGTCAAGGCAGCGCATAATATTGAGCCTTCAGTTTCGGGCTGTATCAGAGTTATCCAGCAAAGCAGAACCAACAAGTTGTGTGTGTGTGTGTGTGTGTGTGTGTGTGTGTGTGTGTATAAATCAGTGGACTTTGAATAAAGTAGATGCCATCTATAATGTGGGTGGGCCTCATCCAATCAGTTGAAGGCCTTACTAGAACAAAGACTGACCTTTGTCTTTCTCCCTCTCTCTCTCTCTCTCTCTCTCTCTCTCTCTCTTTCTTTTTTTTTTTAAAGATTTTATTGGGGAATTGGCGGAGGGGAACAGCGTTGGGGAATCGGGGAAGGGGAACAGACAAGTTGCTGTCTTTTCGTTCTTCAGTTCAGTTGCGGAGGATGTTGCTTCACTGTTGGTATCGTCATTGCGCTCTTCCCGGATGAGGCAGATCGGTCGCAGCCTCTGGATGTCGCTCACCGCGGCTATTGGCAGCTCATGCTTGGCTACCAGCTGCTCACGCTGGCTGCGGGCCACTCACTGTAGCCTATGGCAGCCCACTGCAGCAGGGGCTGCAGCCCACACCATCACCAGGGCTCGCACAGCCCAGCTCCAGGTGGAGCTGTTGTTAGCTGTAGAGGGCAGTGTCTCTGGCCCTCATGTGGGATCCGAACCGGGGCCGCTGGCATCCCAAAACCAGCGCTTAACCAATGCGCCACTCGGCCGGCCCCTCTCTCTCTCTCTTTCAATAGAGATAGATGATAGATAGATATATAGATAGATAGAGATAGAGATAGGTATAGATATAGATATATAGCTATCTTTCAATTGATAGATATCTCAAAACAAGAAATCACAATCTGAAGGGAACTACATTCACAGCTGAGTAAATAGTCCAAAGCTGGGTTTTCTATCCAAAGAGGTGGCAACAGAGAGCTGGAATCAAAGGTCAGAGACAAATGTGGCAGCGAACCCAGGTAAGCTGCTGAGTGAGGAATACAGAAGTGGGCAGGCAAGAGGGAGTTCTCTGGAACCAGCATGCAGTTGGGGGGGTTGGGAAATTAACCTAATTATCTCTCACTGTGAGATCCAAGAAATGCTTTGTGATCCAGCCATACAATGGAATACTATGCAGCTGTTAGGAAGAAGGAGGCAGAGTTGCGTGTAATGACATGGAACAATGCCTGTGGTACTTAAACAAGTAAGAAAAGAAATTGTGGAAGAGTAATAATTATGTGTATGGGAGGAGCAGTATACAATTTTATAAATAGAAAGGAGTGTCTGGAAGAACACACTTGCAACTGTTATCAGCAGTTCTATTTGGAATAACTTTTCATTTCATAAATGTCTAGGTTTTCTGAAAATTTTTACAAAACACGTATATGACATTGTAGTGATAACTTTCACAGAATAATATGAAATTTCCTTAGAAAGAAATTAGCCCATTTAGAACACTTATAAGAAGTCATTGCATGTTTCTGATCTACCCAGAAAAGTTCTATACTCTTTGGCCTTCCAGGGTCTTCAAATAGGCTGTGAGTATGGGGTTCAGGGTGTTTGTGTCTGAAAAATTATTTGAATCTAATTCCTCTCTTTGTCTCTCATTGCCATCCACCTCCTACCAGAAGACTGAGAAAGATGAAAAGGAGAGGGGCTGTTTTATTTTATTTTGATAAGAACACAACATGAGATTTACCCTCTTAACAAAATTTAATTGTACATTATTGTGGACTATAAGTACAATATTGTAGAGCAGATCACTAGAATTTGTTCATCTTATTTAACTGAAACTGTATGCTTGTTGATTAATAACTCCCCAGAAACCCCTTCCCCCACAGCCCCTGGTAACCACAATTCTAATCTTTGATTTTATGAATTTGAACATTTTAGGTATCTTATATAAGTGGAATCATATAATATATGTCTTTCTGGGTCTGGCTTATTTCATTTAGTGTAGAGTCCTCAAGGTCCAATACGTTGTCTCATATTGCAGAATTTCCTTCTTTCTTAAGGCTGAATAGTACTCCATTGTATAAACATATCACATTCTTTTTATCCATCCATTTATTGATGGTCATTTAGGTTTTTCCACATCTTGGCTATTGTGAACAGCGCTGGACTAGACATCGGAGTGCTAGTATCTGAGAAGAGGGTCTTTAGCAGCAGAAAGGTCCTGTAAACATAGACTTTCTAGAGGGTTCCCAGGAAGGTTTGGTCCCTGGAAAGCTGAGCAGGAAAGAGCCCATGTGAGACAGACTGGTGAGGAAAGCAATGAGTGAAGCTGTCAGGGGCACAGGAACCCCCACAGCCCCTTCACTCACGGCTGCCAAACCTGTGCCTTCCCCCCAGACAGGACTATGTTTGTTGGAAACAGGAGAGAAGGTTCAGTCCATCTTTACTCACAAAGCATCCATAACCCCACAAAAGGGAAAGCCAAATCACAGTTTTCAGAATGGCAGAAACATTCCCACCCAAATGCACAGTGAGAACACTGAGACAAACATCAGGATGGCAAAGATGGTTCAAAGAATGATGCAAGAAACTAGTCTGTCTCTCTCTCGCTCTCCCCCCACATCTCAGTGAAAAAGAGAATGCTAGAATAACAAAGCTAAATTCACTACCAAATTGGCTACTGCCCAATCAGACCACAAACTTTGGGGTTATCATTATTGTCTTTTCCAAACATTTCCATTTCACTCTCATCTCCACCAGACAAAAAATATTTTCATATTATCCATTTTGGCAGGCCAACATCTGACACTATCGACTCTGGGCCCTGATCCATAATAAGTAAGAAGTCAAAGAAAACGTTATTCCTCTAGAATGGTATTCCTCAGCCAGGTTGTACTAAAAAGAGGATTAAACCCTAATGCCTGAAGGGAACCAAAGGTTTGCCACCCTGACGATGCCCTTTGGGATATTGATTTTAAGCTGTTTATTAAGAAACAAAAGATTCAGAAAGAATCTTTGACTCTCCTCTCCTTTCCTGCCCAAGAGATTCAGACAGAAAAACCTGCCTTGGGAAGGGAGCCTTGGCTTAATCACCTTAAGAATCTTCACCCCAGCATTAGTCAGGAAGACTCCACTCCTGTTAGCCAGATACCCCTTGGGTCCCATTGCTTCTGGGTTGCCCAGAAAGAATTTTCCTGCCATGTATGTTCAGCTATTCCTCAACTACCTGTCAACCACCCATTCCCACTTCTGAAATCTAGCAACCCATCCCCCACTTTTCTCCTTTGTCCAAAACTGTTCTATATACCCAATGTTGCCGCAGTGCCTTTGGAATTTTCTTGCCTATGTGAATTGCCCATGCACATGTATTAAA
Source organism: Aselliscus stoliczkanus (assembly GCA_033961575.1). Taxonomy (NCBI): domain Eukaryota; kingdom Metazoa; phylum Chordata; class Mammalia; order Chiroptera; family Hipposideridae; genus Aselliscus; species Aselliscus stoliczkanus. The sequence continues at coordinate 125,752,190 of CM066736.1, forward strand.
TATTTGATTTTCTCCTGTTAATCTGTCTCTGTTAATTTGATTATTAGCCCAGCTAGAAGAATTTAGAGGGTGGGAGGAAAACTATTATTGTTTTAGCCCCCACATGCCCAAGGCATTCTTTGTAACCAATCGACTTGTCTCCGCATCCAGAGTGCTACCAGAGCACTGTCTTTGGGGAAACTGAGAAAATTGTCACTTGAATGATGCCCTATGTTCTGAGAATCAGCTGCCCCTGATTCTTCTGCCTAATTTCCAAGTTTTGTCTAATTTTTCTTCGGAGGAAAAAGTGTAAGTATACAGACTGTGAGAAAGCGTTGACCCACAGCCACTTGTTACCTTTCAGTATCTGAGGACCTATGTGGGAGAAAAACCTGATAAAATGCTCCGAGTACAGAAAGAGCTTGAGTGAAAACTTGAAACTCGTCTAACACCAGGAAACCCACAGCGGGGAGAAGCCATGTATACATACAATATGGGGGAAGAGTCCCTGTGGGCTCATTATCACTCCTCACCCACCAGAGGGAAGGTTCTCATGGCACAGAAGCCCTCAACCTGTCCCCGGGGATGGGCGAAGGACTGAATTCACAGCCCTAAGCTGATGGACTCTCTCAACACCAGACAAGGAGAAATTCTCCACACACTGCAATTAAGTCAACCTCCAGCAGAAAAGTGCTAGTGTCAGGGAGAGCCTCAGCTTTAGCTCCAGGCAGGGAGAGCCTGCACAAAGCAGAGACACCCTCTAAATGTCGGGAGGGCAGGGATGGCTTTGGCCAGAGAGCTAAAATGGCTGGTGGAGGTAGAACCATAGGCTGGGAAAACCTCCCAATTGGGCCTTGTCCACCCTGAGACTTTGGTCCACAGATCATCAGACTCCTGCAGTTGGCCACAGGGTGCTCACTCTGCTGCCTGCTTTAGGCTAGCCCTTGGCATATGCCAGGAATTTACAGGGGTTAATACAGGATTTCAGGGTCAAACAGACTTGGTCCATATCCTGGCTCTGTCACTTACTAGCTGTGTTGGGTGAGTGAATCAGTTCATTTCTGTGAATCTCATTTTTTTTTAAAAATTCATTTAAGATGGGCCTCCTGTTAGCACCCCCTTCATAGGTGTCATGAGAATTAATAAGAGGATAAGTGAGGTTGTTTTCCACCACCTTCTTTTTCTTTTTTTTCTTTTTTTTTTTTTTAGAGGGCAGTGTCACTGGCCCTCATATGTGGGATCCGAACCGGGGCTCCTGACGTCCCAAGCCAGCTCTTAACCACCGCGCCACTTAGCTGGCCCATCACCTTCTTTTTCTTTGGCTGACCCATTTCCTAGAACCCACAAGCTCAATGTGCCTTCGAGGCCCTCAGCTTGGCCCTGAAGATGGAGAAGTGGTATTGTGTGTGCAGCTGCTCTAGCCATGTGTCAAACGAACCCAAAAAGAATCTGGAAGCTTTGGCTAGAAATAAATGATAAAGATTTATTTGAGGATCTTAGAGTTTACATTCTGGGATCACAGCTAGGCAAAAAATCCAGAAGTGTTCCGAAGGAAAACGAAAAGTTGAATTCTTATAGTAAAAAGTGCCTTCTTGAGAATACTGTCCTGCATTCTTAGCCCTAGGATTGTTCCAGGGCAGTTATCAGTCAGATGTCAGGCAGTCTGGGTGATGGATGCCAGGTGGTCTGGATACGTGAATCCTTCAGGGGGTAATGAGAGCGTTATCTGAAGGTTTGATGTATATCCAAGCACCGATACAGGATTGGCAAGTTCAAAAATTTATGTCCCCAGGCCAGTTAAAACAAGAATAGAATCATGGGGCGGCCAGTTAGGTCAGGTGGTTAGAGCGCAGGTTCATAACACCAAGGTTGCCGGTTCGATTCCCACATAGGCCAAGGAGCTGCAGCCTCCACAACTAGATTGATGACAACTATTTGACTTGGAGCTGATGTGTCCTGGAAAAACACCCTCCATAACTAGATTGAAACAACTACTTGACTTGAAGCTGATGGGTCCTGGAAAAACACACTGTTTCCCAATAAAATTTCTTTTTAAAAAAAATAGAATCATTTCCTTGTACCTCATCCTATTTGATTTTAGTAATTGAGCAGCTTGCCTATAGTGACTCCATTTTATTTCGTCCCTCTATTCCTCACACGGTATTAGTGTGAAGAAACTTCCCCACAGTTTAGGAGGTTCCCAAGTGGCCACAGGGAATGAAGCATCTGCAAAGCAGGTGTAGAGTCTTTATGCGTGTTTTCCAGAGACCCCCCCCCCCCCAAGGAGACACACAAACATCCTCTCTCATTTCTGTCCTTGGTCAGTACCTTAGAGTAGCAGTGCTAGCAGCCAATTTTTCTGAATGTGCCAAACAGGCCAGGCCCAGCAGGGAGAAGATCATAGAACATTAGAGCTGTGTTAGACCATCAGAGGCTGTCTTGTTTGTCAAAGGAGTTATGAGTGCCAGATTTAGTAAATAAGATACTGAATGCCCAGTTAAATTTGAATTTCAGATAAATGAAATTCCCAGGCCACTGCTACTGCTCCCTCCAACACACACACCCCAGCTTTCCAGGTTTGTTTTGTTTAGTCTGCTTGTTTGTTTGTTACTTAAGGCTAATGCGTGCTGGGCTGGGTGCCTGGGACTCCTTGTCTGTATTACAGGGAAAGAAGCACTGCTTCCAGGTGGCCCAGAGGAGAAGCAGCGTACCCACAGAACACAGGGGACAGCCGGGAGCAGGTTAGGGCTTCGGGAGATTTAGGTCCACTCCAGGCTTATCTCCAAGTGAGGGTGATCATGGGCCAGACAAGAAACACTCCAAAGCTGGACATCTTAAGTATCAACGGGGCACAATGGGGTCTATTTCCAGCGGAGAGGAGCAATTCCCGAAAAGCTGGTTGCCTGTGAACTGTAGAGCACATTTTGTGTCTGTGCTGTTTTCTTTATCATGACCCAGGAAGAAGCGGGGTAAGTTTCGTTGTGTAAAGCTGAGAGTTGCACCCAAGCTTCCCCACCCTCCCAGATCCCGGCGGAATCCCTGGCCCGATCCTCAAAGACCGACCAAGGGGCCCGACCCATCGTGATTTACGGGAACTCACACCAGAGATCAATCATCCTTAATTTGTAACTGGGCAGTGTCCTGGGCCAGCCAATAGCGAAGACCGACACCCCCCCCCAGCCACACACACCCCTCCCTGACCCTCTGGGACTATCCACCCAGTCTGCAGTGAAGCTACCCAGTGACCGGGAGTTGGGAGCAGGTTTGGTTCTTGGGGGTGGGGTGGGAGGGGGTCTCCTCATCTGTCTCTTTACCTCCTCCAGTTTCCCGCTCCTTTTTATCTCTGCACTCTATAGGCTTGCTTCCACTTAGGACTTGGCCTCCCCCCCCGCCCCTCCCCTCTCGCCTCTCCTCTCCCCTCCAGGGCTGTCGTGCCCAGCCCCCTCTGGACCACCTCTCCTCCCCCAGCCTCTGGCCTCATTGTTTGGTTAAAGCAGGACCCCCTGGATGGAACAGATGGACGGAGACCCGGGCCTGCGGGGGGAAAGGCAGGGCCAGCGGGTGCCGGGAAAGGGAAGCGGTTTGCAGAAAACAAAACAGAGGGAGGAGCCAGGGGGAAGGTGGCCGGGAGCGGGAAGAGGAGAGCATTCGCCGAGAGGGGCTAGGGCCTGGAATGGAATGGGGGCGGGCCCCTGGGCCCTGAAGCTGGCTTCGCCGCTGGCTGGCTCCACAGGTCCGGACTGACGTCGCCGCCCAGATGGCCTCCAAGCTGACCCCGCTGACCCTCCTGCTGCTGCTGCTGGCCGGGGTGAGTGGCCCCTTCGTGGAGTGGGGGCGGGGGGCTGAGGGTTAACCCTTGAGAGTCCGAAGAATGAGAAGAGTTAGGATCAAGTCAGTATGAACCTTGCAGCGGCTTTCGTAGAGAGCGTGGAAAGAGCGGGGGTGGGGGTGGGGTAGGGACTCAGACCCACCTAGGTTCGAATCCTGGCCTGCTACGTACTAGCCGTGGTAGCCTTAGCAAGTCACTTCTCTGAGACAACCTGCCCTGATGTATAAAGTGGAGAATAAAGGGAAAGGAGCAAAGAGGGCAAGGAGATGGACAGCATTTTGTGATATAAAAGCGAGGGGTTGTTGTGGCCGCTGAGCGGCGAGGTAGGGGGCTGGCTGCTGAGACACAGGCTCTCCCAAGGCTGGAGCCTGTGAAAACCCGACGGTGAGTGGTAGCAAGCACACCTGGGCCTGAGCGGGGTTCATCGCAATGAGAGGGCCTGGTGGTCTGGGAAGTCAGGGGAAGGGCTGAGCCCAGGACAAGGTGGATGCTTACTTTGGCCTGTGTGTTCATGTGTGTGGAAGTTGGCACTGCAGTGCCCTTTGAGATTCAGCAGGTGTAGTGATGAGCCAGGAACTAGAATCAGACCGAAGTTTGACTCCTACTTCCTCCCGCTTCTGTGAGACTCTGGGCTAGTTACTTAATATGCCTCAGCATTGGTTTCTTTGGTCAGTGAAATGGGATAATACATGATTTCTCAGCCAGGAACTGTGGACATTTAGGGCTGGATAATTCCTGTTTATGATGGGCTGTCTTGCACTCTGTTGGATGTGTTGCAGTGTCCCTGGCCTCTACCCAATAGATTCCAGTAGCATCTCCGCCCTGCCCCCACCCCCTTCCCTCTCTCATGACAACCAAAACTGCCTCCAGATTTGCCACATGTCCTCTGGGGGTCAAAATTGCCTCTAATTGAGAACCACTGGTCTATACTATTTCTTCCTCCTTCCCTTCCTTCCTTCCTTCCTTCCTTCCTTCCTTCCTTCCTTCCCTCCCCTCCTCCCATCCCCTCTTCACTTCCTCCCCCTCTTCCTCCTTCCTTCCTTCCTTCCTTCCTTCCTTCCTTCCTTCCTTCCTTCCTTCCTTCTGGAATGCCTATTGTTTTTAATACCCACTAATGGGTTGCAACCTACAATCTGAAAAACCATTGTTCTAAAGCAAAGGCCACAAGCTCAAATAACTATACTGGCCAGGCAGGTCAGCCAAGACAAGACGGGCAGATATTTTTTTTTTTAATTGCAAGAACATAGATAAATGGTTGTTGACTCTCAGCTCCAAAGTTTGGAGCAATAACAGACTCCCTGCCTGGTCCTCACCTCCTGCAGAGAATATCTCTGCCACCATCCCCATTCTGCTCCTGCTTTGCCCCCTCTCTGAAGGACTTAGTGGTGGTGGCTTCAGGACAGGCCTTTCCCCCACCAGGCTTTTTCAGGAATTCTCAGGTATAGGATATTGTCCACATCTCACCTTCTCTTCTTGCTTTGAGTGTTTGAGGGGACTGTACCTCATAGAAAAGTGGAACTCAGTTTCTTGAACCACAGGCTACAGCCTCCTCAAATCTGAATGGTATCAGCAACAGCTTCATGGATCCAGAGGGCCTGCCAGGGGAAAACAAAGAAAACACCTCCGAGAAAGGAAGCCCCTGGACTGTACACACTGAACACACCATGAGCACTTCCACCATCCCGACAACCAACTCAACCATTCTAAGAATGAGCACTTCCACCATCCCGACAACCAACTCAACCATTCTAAGAGACAGTTCCACTTTGCCACCTGTCTCCAAGTCCACCACTCAACCCATCGAAGCAACTGCCCAGCCCACTACTGGGCCCCTCTGCCCGGAGCCTGTCATTTCCTGCCCTGACTTGGAGAGTCATTCAGCAGAGAGCATATTGGGGGAGGCTTTGATGGATTTCTCCGTGAAGCTCTACCATGCCTTCTCGGCAGTGAAGGAAGCTGAGACCAACATAGTCTTTTCCCCTTTCAGCATCGCTAGCCTGCTCACTCAGATCCTGCTTGGTAAGAGCCTGACTGAGTTCTCTTCAGGTTGTATGTTCTTCCCAACCCAAATACCTACAAAACTATGCCTCAGTGAGGAAGCTGTAAAAATGGGCTACACTTGGGGGGAGGAGTAATCTTTTTATTCTTGAACATTCATGTACTTCATTTTCATCATTTAACAATGATTAATAGGCACTATTGCTTATAAAACACTATGGACTATACAAGAACATGTAAAACAAGGTCCCAGCCACCACACATGGTTCAAGGTAAGGAGATAAGGGAGGTGAAACTGAAACTGATAGATGTAGAGTAGAATCGTGATAATGCTGCTTCCTAGCTGTGTAACCTTGGGCAGATTAACCTTCTGAGCCTGAGTCCTCGTGTGTAAAATGGAGATGGTTGTATTTACCTCAGAAAGTTAGGCAGATAGCCAGCCCAGGGCCTGGTTTGGTGGGAGGTCAAAAAATGGCAATCTCTGTGGCTTCCTGAGGGATCAATGTCAAGTCCTAGGGGGTAATTACCCTAGGAATGGCACAAATTGCCACAAGCCCTGGAGACAGTCACTCCAAGGGAGAAATTCCAGGAAGGCTACTAGAGACAATAATACAATGAGCACATAAGAACCTTTCCTCTGGAGTCCCAGAATCTTAACGTCCTTAGTTAGTTTCTACCCACTAGATGCTGGTAGCAACACTGTGTCCCGCTCCAGGTATGACAACCAAAGTGTCTTCAGACATTGCCAAATGTCCCCTGGGAGGCACATTTTAGTTAATGGGTTTGGATTAATTTCTTTTTTTGCCCAAAAGATATGGTTCGAATCCTGTCTCAGTCCTCCACTTATTAACGCTGTGCTCTTAAACTGAGTAGATCACTTAATTTCTTAAAACCTCAGCTTTCCTCATCTGCACAATGGGGATAGTAATTATCCTTATGTAAAAGGGTTATTGTGATTCAATGACATAAAATGGGAGAATCACTTTAATGTCTGGAAGCAAGTAAGTGCTCAATCAATTTTATCTATTACTGTACAGAAGATGTGTACAATAAATATTTAATAATGAATACCTGAAAGGGTATTGAACACCCATCGTCTTTTATGATTCTCTGATGTCTTCTTAATAGTGATCTAGTGTCCCTGCCTAAAAGGTAAACCTGTGTAAACCTAAACCAACTCAATAATAGTTCATGTGAAACAGTGATTGGACCAGGCTTTGAATGATGAGTGATATAAAAATCATTGTCTTCCAAAACCACGTTTCTATCTGTGGTGATAATATGATCCCCTCCATAGGAGGCAACAACCCCCCATTCTAGCCTGGTCCCTCAAAACTGGTCCCAAATGGTGGGTCCCCAACACCTCCTGCAGTTGGCCATCATCTCTACCATTTGTTGTAGGGGCTGGGAATAGCACCAAGGAAACCCTGGAGACCGTCCTCTCCTACCCCAAGGACTTTACCTGTGTCCACCAGGCCCTGAAGGCCTTCACTTCCAAGGGCTTTACTTCAGTCTCTCAGATCTTCCACAACCCAGGTGAGTGCGCAGAAAGGGGTGGCAGCTGCTGAGCAGGGGGGTCCTGAGGGGACCCAGCACTGGGGAAAGAGGACAGGGGCAGTATTGAGGCTAAAACATCCTGGATGGACTACAGAGCAGGTAAGAGCCTCAGCAAACATATCAGGTGGCTCCAGGAGCTGGGTAGTTCCCCTGGTGAGTCTTTGGGCATCATTTGCATTCATCAACTCTGTTTAGAATGAGTTCATGATAGATCGAGTTCTTGAATAGATCGGGCTAGAGAGCTTTAGATGTAAACAACAGGGCCGGCCAAGTGACGGCAGTGGTTAAGCGCTGGCTTGGGAAGCCAGCGGCCCCGGTTTGGGTCCCACATATGAGAGCCAGTGACACTGCCCTCAAAAAAAAAAACAAAAAACATCAGATAGATGTAAACAACAAAAAATTTTTGTTGCTAATCTGGGTTGGGGGAGTCTTGGGACTCCTGCCTTTGTACGTTTTTTTTGTTTGTTTGTTTGTATTATATCAATTTGTTGTCATATATACATGTGTTTGATTATTAAGTAGGTAATAAGAGCAATAAACTTCCAAAATGACCTAATGCAGTTGTTTTCAAATTTTGTTTCCCAGAGCCCTAGGGTTCTGAGGCTAAGAGCTGCTTCGAGTGGTGTATGGTGGGAGTAGGGGATTAGAGAGGCTGAGGGAAGGAGGGGCACCGCTTCCTGTGAGAGGGAGATAGAGCCAGTTAGGCTCTGAGTTCCCGCCCAGCCTCAACCAGAGCCCTTCTATATTATGGGCTTCAGACATGACTTCATTTGAAAACATAGTTCTGCTGCTTAATGAGGTTTGAAAACTACAGATCTAGTCTGACCCTCTCTTTAAATAAGGGGAAATTTTTTTCTTGTCTTTTTTTTAACTTATGAAAGCAATGCTTGTTCATTGTAGAAACAGAGAAAATACAGAACAGTAAAGAGAAAGGGAGAAAGAAAACTCACCTATCACTCTATTATCTATTAAAAAAAAACAACAACGAAAAAAACCCCACAAAAAACACCTTCTTTTTAGAGATGGGAAAATATGGCTCAGAGGTATTTGAGTAACATTGGCATTTACTTATTTGCTAAAAATCAACTTTACCCTCTGTCTTGCTAGGTTGGTGGAAAATACAGCTGCATTTAATATTAGTTATTTAGTCCAGGAAAAGTTTCTCTTTCAAACAGTGTTTTCCTAAGTGGACCCGGGCTTTGGAGAGCAAAAGCCAGGAAGTCTTGTTACAAACTTCCGCGGAGGCCAGGAAGCAGACTCTGTTCCCTCTTTAATGGAGGGAAGAAAAGAGGGAATGTACAGGGCCGGCCGAGTGGCGCATTGGTTAAGAGCTGGTTTGGGGATGCCAGCGGCCCCGGTTCGGATCCCACATGAGGGCCAGTGACACTGCCCTCTACAGCTGACAACAGCTCCACCTGGAGCTGGGCTGTGCGAGCCCCGATGATGGTGTGGGCTGCAGCCCCTGCTGCAGTGGGCTGCCATAGGCTACAGTGAGTGGCCCGCAGCCAGCGTGAGCGGCTGGCAGCCAAGCATGAGCTGCCAATAGCCGCAGTGAGCGACATCCAGAGGCCAGCTACCGATCTGCCTCATCCGGGAAGAGCGCAATGACGATACCAACAGTGAAGCAACATCCTCCGCAACTAAACTGAAGAACAGAAGGACAGCAACTTGTCTGTTCCCCTTCCCCGATTCCCCAACGCTGTTCCCCTCCGCCAATTCCCCAGTGGGATCTTTGAAAAGAAAAAAAAAAAAAAAAAAAAAAAAAGAAAAGAGGGAATGTACAGGTGAACAGAAGTTCAGACCTCAGAGTTGTTTTGCTGAGCCATGGTCACATGGCAAGCAGAGGCAGCAAGAGCCTAGGATGAGGTCTTCTGTCCCAGTTCAGGGTTTGCCTTCTTTGGGCCTCATTGCCATGGCTATGAGGAGTGGGCTGGACCCCACCTGCCATGTGCTGTATTCATTGAAGTGAGTACAAAGAGTGATGGGAAACAGGCCCCCTTTCAAAGCCTGCTCATGAGTTCAGGGGACTCATGCCTCCTTCTCTCCGCCTGCTCCCCATCCTTCAGATATGGCCATAAGGGATGCCTTTGTGGACGCCTCTCAGAGCCTGTATGGCAGCAGACCTAGAGTCCTGGGAAATGACAGTGATGACAATTTGGACCTCGTCAACACCTGGGTGGCAGAGAAGACCCACAACAAGATCAAACAGATACTAGACAGCCTGCCCTCCGACACCCGGCTTGTCCTCCTCAACGCGATCTATCTGAGTGGTAAGGGTGCCCCAGGCCCAGGTCATCTTCCCATCCCGAGTCCTTCCTCCCCTCCTGGCTTCAACTTCCATGACTGGATCCCATGGGACCTGTCCCACCCCCTTGCTAACAGGTCTTTTAGCTCTTCCACCTGCATTAGAGTAACCACCCTCCTGTCCCCCAGCCAAGTGGAAGACAACATTTGATAAAGCAAAAACCAGGACGGAGCCCTTTTACCGCAAATCCACTGTGCTGAAAGTGCCCATGATGACCAGTAAGAAGTACCCAGTGGCCCATTTCACTGACCCAACTTTGAAGGCCAAGGTAAGTTCTTGGCTCCTCCCACTCTTGTATCAGAGTCTCATTTATTTTTTTATTTATTTTTTAATTCGTTTCAGGTGTACAACATAGTGCAATAGTTATACATTTTACCCCTCAAAGTGACAACCCCCCACCCCCAATTTCAGAGTCCCTTGAGTGTCCTGATTTCTCTTCTATGGCCCCATGAGCTTGGGGTGCACCCTTACTAATTCATCATTTCTACTCCTTCCCTCTGTATTTCCACCCTGTCTTTTCTCTTTTTCCCTTCTTCAGCCTTGGCAGAGGCAGGCCGTCAGCCTTGGCAGAGGCAGGCATTGTGTATTTTAGGCTGGAAAGCAGGATTCTAAAGTTACTTCATTCATCTCTACTGCATTGAATGGCAAAAAGTGAGTTGTGTTTCTGTGCTGTGCATGTGACGTGTGCATACCATGTATATCTGTGTGTATATACATGTGGTAAGCATGCATGAACACAGGTGTTAAATGGCTTAAGTTCCTTAGCAGAAATTCAACAGTGTAGTTTCAGCAGATGGGGCGGGAGGGAGGGAAGACACAATATGGAGCCCAGAGGATTCTCGTTAATAAACTGTCTCATGCCCAGTGATCAGATATTTTGCCTCGTTAGGAGAGCAAGATACAGATCTACGAGACATTAACAATGGGAAACACACCCAATGACTTAGTTCCAGGCTGAGAAGTAACGGATCTGTCTTGGAACACACCAGGCTTGTTTCCACTTGGGGGCTGTCCTTCGCTTTCCCTCTTCCCTTCTTTCCTCCGATTTTTACTTAACATCTTCCTTCTGTTCATCCAGGTCTGCTCAGAGGTCACCTTGGTGGAGGGGCCTCCCCGCTCCTTAAAGTAGCCCCGCTTCTCACCCTGTTTTATTATATTCATGATATTTATCACTATCTGAAATTATGTTATTTGCAATTATTTGATTACAATATTATCTATCTCCCTGAGAGATTCTCTCTCTCCTTGGCAACAGAGACCTCATCTGTCTGGTTTATACAACAGTGTTCCCAGCGTCCAGAACACTGCCACATATAAGTGCTCATGATATGTTTGCTGAGGGGATGAATGAATTCAGTGGAGGGTGCTAGTATGAGAGGCTGGGAAGACTTCATGGAGGAGGTTGTTTTTCACCATTCCTGCACTTTTCCACCCGCTCATCCATCCCTATTCAGTGCATTTGACCATTCATAACTATTGAACAAAACCAGAATAGCGCATGTGTAAGGCAGAGGACAGTGAATATATATGGCATGTTCAGGCCATCACGTAACTCAGAGTATATGGAGGGAGGGTATCAATATGAGGTCTTTTTGATGCCAAAGGAGCAGGAATTTTGTGCACAAAAAAAACAGAATTTACAGTTTCTTAAATTTTAAACAGATACTTCATTTAATGTAATAGTGTTATAAATTCAAAATCAAAGTCTTACTTAAGCCATATGATTTTAAGCAAATTTACTACATTATTTGTAATAGTTTTTTGTTGTTGTTGTTTTATTTTTGAGGGCAGTGTCACTGGTCCTCGTAATGTGGGACCAAACCGGTGCCGCTGGCTTTCCAAGCCAGTGCTTAACCACCGCGCCACACGGCCGGCCCTGTAATAGTTTTTATATAAAGCACTTTCATTTATTCTTTAAACCGTTTTGAACAGATTAAACTTTAAACCATTTGTTCAGTTTACAAATATGGTTAATTAATATTCCCATAAGCATTTTGAGCTTATGTGTATACTTTTAAAATATACAAATTCATTACACTTGGCTTTCTTTTTTAAGCATGTCCTATACCTGACAGGGCAGAATTACAACCCTACTTGGCCATATCTTCCTAGCAAGTACCTAAAGCCCACTTGTAAACTGAAAATTAAATTTGAAGAACAAATGAACTTTCACTCAACATCATTCTCAAAGTTAATGATATTATCTTACGCCTTATGGCTTAAAAGCATAAAACTAGCATGTCTGGTTCTCTTTAAAATTCTAAGCACTATTTTACTTTTTTATTATTATTATTTTTTTTTATTAGAGGGCGGTGTCACTGGCCCTCATATGTGGGATCTGAACTGGGGCTGCTGGCGTCCCAAGCCAGCTCTTAACCACTGCACCACTCGGCCAGCCCTTTAAAGATTTTTTTTTTTTAAAGATTTTATTGGGGAATTGGGGGAGGGGACCAGCATTGGGGAATTGGGGAACAGCATTGGGGAATCAGGAAAGGGGAACAGACAAGTTGCTGTCTTTTTGTTCTTCAGTCTAATTGCGGAGGACATTGCTTCACTGGCCCATGTTGGTATTGTCATTGCGCTCCTCCCAGATGAGGCAGATCGGTCGCCTGCCTCTGGATGTCGCTCACCGTGGCTATTGGCAGCTCACACTGGCTGCCAGCCACTCACGCTGGCTGCTGGCCACTCACTGCAGCCTATGGCAGCCCACTGCAGCAAGGGCTGCAGCCTACACCATCGCCAGGGCTCTCACAGCCCAGCTCCAGGTGGAGCTGTTGTTAGCTCTAGAGGGCAGTGTCACTGGGCCTTATATGTGGGATCCGAACTTGGGCCGCTGGCATCCCCAAACCAGCTCTTAACCACCGCGCCACTCGGCCAGCCCTTTAAATATTTTTATTGGGGAATCGGGGAAGGGGAACAGACAAGTTGCTGTCCCTTTGTTCTTCAGTCTAGTTGTGGAGGACATGGCTTCACTGGCCCATGTTGGTATTGTGATCACTGCGCTCTTCCCAGCTGAGGCAGATTGGTCACAGGCCATTGGATGGTGACGCACAGCTCACAGTAGCTCACAGCAGCCCACTGCAGCCCCTCGGCAGCCTACGCCGTCACTGGCCACTCACATGACACTCATGGCAGCCCAGCTCCAGGTTGAGCTGTTGTTCACAATCTTAGCTATAGAGGGCGCAGCGTCACTGGCCCGTGTGAAAACCAAATGTGGCCCCGCTGCTCAGAGCTCCTGCTCCCAAGCCAACTCTTAACCAACTCGTCCGGCCCCTATAAGCACTATTTTAAATAATAAACACAGATTATCCTGAATTTATCACATGGTGTTAATATTATGGAAGTGGTTTACTTTGTCACTCCCATACTTAATTCTAAATATTCATGGGACTCCAGTATTTACCCAACTAAGGGGGTTAGATTTACCAACTCCGGTATGCTGAGGTTACTAGCTTGGAATTTCAAGACCACAGCATGGTACTTTTTGGTCAGAGATTTAAGGTCCATACAAAGGACTTGAAGGATACATATGCCCAAGTGAATATACCCTATCTGGAGCCTCCAACAGCGACTCCGTGTCCATGCTCTTCAGTTAATACCAGTTTACAACCCGATTCTTCTGGGCCATTTTTTCAAATTCCAACAATTGATTGGTTTCCTTTCATTTTTTCATCACCCAATTGAATTCTGTAGTCTAGATTCTTCTCATCCATCTCAATGTCTACCATAATGCCCTTTTAATAGTAGTCTCATATCCTGTTAGTCTAAGATTTCTCAACCTCGGCACTGTTTATATTTTGGGTTGGATAAGTCTTTGTTATGGGGTACTATCTCGGGTGTTAGAGGATTTAGCATCATCCCTGGCGTCAGTGCCACTAGATACCAGTAGCACTGTGCACTCCACCACCCCGTGTTCTACCTATCCACAGCTATGACAACCAAAATGTCTGCAAACATTGCCAAATGTCTACTGGGAGCGAATTTGCCCTGGGTTATAACCCCTATATTAGACTCATGGGTGCCGCACTTCTCACACTTTTGTCTGGCTATTGGGGAAAGTCCTTCTAATAGCAAACTGGAAAGGCAAGCTGGGATCGGCTTGTACACAATCTTGAATGTCACAGTAAGAGATTTCTACTTAATTTCATAGGCAGCGAAGAGCCATTAAAATCCTTTAAAAGGACTCACCCGGTAACTCTGGTGACACCTTTCACATGTTATATACTTTGTGCACAACATACTTGAGAGGAAGGGAACAGGGCTCAGGGCGATCACATCACGTGCCTGTATTACACAGCTGGTCAGTAGCAGAGTCAGGGTGTGAGCAGAAACTTGTGCTCATTCTCCTGCATCTCGTCAGCACAGAGTTAGACCAGCACTGTTCATCCAGCTGGCATCCCCATTTCATGGCAAAGCCCGGGAGCCTAGGTCTGGCTGCTGCTTGCTGAAATAGTACAGACTGGGGCAGCGGGCTGAAGGTCAGCCTTGGAGGGACCCTCAGGGTAGGAAGACTGACAGGTGCATCTCTTCTTCTCCAGGTGGGGCAGCTGCAGCTCTCCCACAACCTGAGCTTGGTGATCCTGGTGCCCCAGCACCTCAATCAACATCTCGAAGACATAGAGCAGGCTCTCAGCACCTCTGTGTTGAAAGCCGTCATGAAGAAGCTGGAGATGACCACATTCCAGCCCACTCTCATGATGATGCCTCTCATCAAAGTGAAAAGCAAGCAGGACATGCTGGCAGTCATGGAGAAGCTGGGTGAGCCCTGGCAACTCGGGCTTGCTCCCAGGCCAGCAGAGGAGAAAGGGGGGGGGGGGTGTCCCTAAAAGAAGGTTAGACCGGTCTAGAGTATTTTTCATATCCATAATCTCTCTCCGGTCCCTCAGTCCTGTGAGTAGGAGGGCAGGTGTTATTATCCCATTAGATCATTGAGGAAGTGACTCAGAAAGTTTACATGACTTAGCCAAGATCCTTCGAGCTCTGGAGAAGTCAGCCAGAACACTAATCCAGGTCTCCAGCTCTCTCAACTGTTTCCACTATGGTTCAGTGTGACACTGACACCGGGACGGGTGACTAAGGTGGGCCCTGGATGTTTCTGCCCCAGAGACATTTCACAGCACTCAACCACCCCAAGGAATACGCAAGAAACAATCTGGGCAAGAGGGTCTGGAGGCTTCTGAGTTAAGGAGATGGCAACAGAGACTCCATTCTCTAACTTTTCACCTCACTTTCTGACCTTTGACCTCATCCAGATATATCACTTCATTTTCTCTGAAAGAACTTGACCTCCGAGTAGATGATCTTGTTTCCTGGTATATGATATCAATCACTCTCTTGTATATGACCTCAGTGGGTAACAAATGACCTCTTTCTGATATAGTACATCACTTCCAAAGTCATTGTTGATAAGCAGTGACCTCTTTTCAGGGTTTTGAGGTGGGGGTGAGGGCAAGGCCTCTCACCACTTGAAGGAAGGTGTTGGTTGGAGTGAAGATGGGCCCACTGACAGAGGATCCCAAGAGCTGAACCAGAAGGCATGGTATATATTTTTGATAAGCAAGGAGGAGGAAAAAGAGAGTACTGGGACTTGGACCGACCCAGAAAATTCCGGACAAGTGTCTCCAGCAGCTGAGGGTTTCAGGCTGGTCATTGACTCATTGTTTTTCTCTGGTTATGCCCTAGAATTCTTTGACTTTTCTTACGACGTCAACCTGTGCGGGCTGACAGAGGACCCGGATCTTCAGGTTTCTGCGATGCAGCACCAGACGGTGCTGGAGCTGACAGAGACCGGGGTGGAGGCGGCCGCAGCCTCGGCTGTCTCTGTGGCCCGCAGTTTGCGGATCTTCGAAGTGCAGCAACCCTTCCTCTTCCTGCTCTGGGACAGGCAGCACAAGTTCCCTGTCTTCATGGGGCGGGTGTATGACCCCAAGGCCTGAGACCTGCAGTGGCCACGTTAGGGCCAGCCCTACCCCTCAGGCCTCAGCTTCCCCAGTTACAGGCCTGCTGCTGCCTGCCTGGACTTGTCCCCAACCGCCATCCACCTCTGGTGTCCTCAGCCCTCCACCTGAAGGGCTCCCTCAGGGTCTGGTGAAGGGACCTGCTTCCAGCATCCCTTCCCTGTGACTCTCCAAATCACTTTTTGCAGCTTTCTCTGGTTCAAGTTCACTAGACACTACAAATAAAACTTGGCAGACCATTACTTCCTCTCATTTGTCTTTCAGTTTTTTTTTTGTTTTGTTTTGTTTTTATTGGGGAATTGGCGGAGGGAAACAGCGTTGGGGAATCGGGGAAGGGGAACAGACAAGTTGCTGTCTTTTTGTTCTTCAGTTTAGTTGCGGAGGATGTTGCTTCACTGTTGGTATCGTCATTGCGCTTTTCCCGGATGAGGCAGATCGGTCGCTGGCCTCTGGATGTCGCTCACCGCGGCCATTGGCAGCTCATGCTTGGCTGCCAGCCGCTCACGCTGGCTGCGGGCCACTCACTGTAGCCTATGGCAGCCCACTGCAGCAGGGGCTGCAGCCCACACCATCACCGGGGCTCGCACAGCCCAGCTCCAGGTGGAGCTGTTGTTAGCTGTAGAGGACAGTGTCACTGGCCCTCATGTGGGATCCGAACCGGGGCCGCTGGCATCCCAAAACCAGCGCTTAACCAATGCGCCACTCGGCTGGCCCGTTGTCTTTCAGTTTTAAAGGACAAGGGCTACCATGCCCCTGTGTCAGCTTGCTATTGCCTTATAACAAGTCACTCCAACCTAGTGACTTAAAGCAACCGTCATTTCACCTCAGCCTCAGGATTGGCTGACTGGTCTAACTGATCTGTGGCTGATATTCTTTGGGCTCGCTTACATGTCTGTAACAGTTGGCAGGTTGGTTGGGAGGTGGCTGATCTAAGTGGCCTCAGCTGGGACACGTTGGCCATCCTCCACATCTCCTACATCTTTCCAGCAGGCTAGCCTGCAATGGCAGAGTTCCAAGAAAGGAGTCAGAAACAGGCCGTCTTTTTCACACCTCTACACCTCTGCTTGCATCAAGTTTACTATTGTCCCATCAGCCAAAGCTAGTCGCATGGCCAGACCTGGAGCTGAGCAGAAAGGCACTACAGGGTGACCGAGCAGTCATTAATTGGAGGCTATTCAAGCAACCCATTTATCAAAGTTCCCATCTCTCTTGTCTGTGACAATGTTAATAACAGTAATAACATTGTTGGGAACTTACCCAGGCGGTCTGCTAAGAGCTTCGCAGACATTCATCCCCATGACAACTTTATATGGTAAACTCGGAGACGCTGTGGTTTACTTAAAGTCATGCAGTTAGGAAACGGCAGAACTGGGGTTCCAAAGCATGACAGTCTAAGCTCATCGTCATCTATTTCTCTGCCCTCTTCTCTGAAAAAGCCTGCCTTTATTTGTTCAACAAACATAGTGCCCATGTGTTGGCACTAAGCACAGAGGATGTAAAGATGACTTAAACTAGTGCCTGCCTTGAAAACCTACAGTTTGATGAGGGAGACAGATAAGAAGACAAAACTGGAACCCAGAGTGTTCTGTTCATCTCTGAAGATGCCTCGTAATGTGTATTTTCCCATTTCTGGTTTATCCTCAGTCTCACTGATGCTCCACCTCTTAGCCTTTCTACCTCCTCTCCTTTTCTCCCTCCTAATCCCATCTTTTTATCTCAGTTCCCCGTCTCTATTTCTCCTTTTTTCTCTGTCCTCCACTGTGTCTGGTTTCCTCTCCCTTTCCTTCTCCTTGGTACAATGTTGTCCATCCAAACGTGCTGACTGATTTCTGGTTTTAGTCCTTTGAGCTGCAGGTCCGGTCATCCTTGCCACACACCCTCACCTCCCAGCTCTCACTCAGACATTCAGGTTGGCAGCCACAAATAGCCCAGGGGTAAGTGTTCCCCTCGCCCCATGAAGACAGGGATTTGGCCATCAGTATACACTTTTCTCAAGCATCTACCCTATAGGTCTCAACTGAGGTCAAGCTAGTCCTGCCCAAGACGTTTCTATGGGGTGCTTTCCTTAAGGCTAACAGCCGTGAGGATAATATGCTGACATCACTGCTGCCCCCACTCCAGAGACCTCTGCCGCCTGCAGCGTCTGGCTTCCTCATCCCCCTCACAGAATACCCTGGTGATAAGGAGAAACAGGCATGGGGCAATGCGGTAACTGAGCTTGTTGGGTTTTGCAGACAGGCTGGCAGCTCTCAGCCGTTTGGGCTGGTCCCCTTTTCTGTGGCCTGGGCTGAGTGCCAAGTTCCAGGCTTAAATGCAAGATAAGAGGTGACCCAAGCTTCCAGTGTGCTCTTTCTAGTTCATGCATGCTCTGGTTGAGGTCAGGATTTCCTGAGAGGGGAAAAAACCTGGGTTTGAGGATTGTTTGTGGCTTATCCCTTTCCCTGTCAATCATCTACTACCACTTGCTTCCTACTTCAGGACCTGGCTCCCCATGTGGACAAAACCTCAGGTCCCAGATCAGAGACATTCCTTGCAGCTCAGTCTCCCAGCCACAACTGAGAACCAAACAAGAGTCACTCGATGTGACTTGTAGCTCTGGGGGCATGGAGAGATCACCGCTTCACATCAGTCTTGATTGGCAGAGTGATCTCTATTTGCCCTTCCCTTCTTAGTGCTCCAAAAGACAGTCTCTCAGGCTGATGGGAAGATGGCAAATTCCTGTCTGGGCTGGTCCCACACTGATTCTTCTGTGAGCAGCGGTTGGAAGCAAAGGCACCTCCCAAATTCAGGAAGACTCCCCATTCTTGGGGGAGATCCTGACGTGATGAAATGTGACAGCAAAGTCAGGAGGTGGGAAGAGATTCCGACCCATGGGCACAGCACTTTGCAAATTTTTTGACCCTCTCCCCACCCCATGCTGTAAGCCAGGTATTATTCCCATTTGTGAGATAAGGAAGCTAAAACTCAGAAAGGCTAAGCAACTATTCAAAGGTCACACAGCTGTAAAGTGATCCCATGTCTGAATTCAAATGTATTCGGTGGCTTATGTGGCCAGGCTTATTTCCTTTCTGCACAAACCAGACTATAAATCAGTTCTGTTTTTCCTTATGCCCTGTACCTTGTGCCCCCACCGAGCCTATCAAAGAGCTTTACACACACACACACACAAAAAAAAAATCCATTGAGTGAATCAATGAAACACCACATGCAGGTAGGGGGAAAGAGGATTTGTAGCCATCTGGAAGAATAGAAAATCTGGACGTGAAGAGCATTTAAATATGTTCTGTTCTAAGGCTTTTCTTATAAGAGGGTTTGTGTCACTTTTTTTTTTTGGTTTGTTTGTTTAAAACAATAAACATTTGTTTAACTCATGAGTCACTGAGTCTGTGTGGGAGGCAGGTTTAGGGTGGCCTTGGTTATGTGGCTGCTGTAGGCAGCTGGGGAGTAGCTGGGAGGCTTGATGAGGTTTGGCTCTGCGGAGCTTGGACGTTCTTTCGTATGTCTTGGGCCTTGGCTGGGATGAATCAGCGGACAGGGCTCTCATCTCCATTTGGTCTCTCATTTTCCAGGGGGCTAGTCTGGTCTTATTCATATGCCGGTGGCCAGGGTCTAACAAATGAGCAGAGGCACCCAAGAGGCACTTCCCTTTGAGTCAGAAGCTAGGAGGTAATATAATATCACTCTACCTTACTCTATTGGCCAGTGCAAGTCACCAGACGGGCTTAAATTAAAAAACTCTCCACTTTTAAAGAAAAGACCTGCAAAGTCACTCTATAAGAGGCATGGATATAAAAAAATATAAATAATTGTGACCACTTTTCCAATCTGCCACAATGGTCTTACATATTTGTAAGGAGGTAATATAATATCACTCTACCTTACTCTATTGGCCAGTGCAAGTCACCAGACCGGCTTAAATTAAAAAACTCTCCACTTTTAAAGAAAAGACCTGCAAAGTCACTCTATAAGAGGCATGGATATAAAAAAATATAAATAATTGTGACCACTTTTCCAATCTGCCACAATGGTCTTACATATTTGTAAGGAAGTATTAGCAACTTTCCCCAGCAACTTGCTGCTTTGAGATTTTCCTTAAAGAATCAAGAGCTTTTTGTCTGTAGCATAATGTTAGAGGCAATTTATTATGTGAAGTTTTAAGCTGCTTGTATGTAATTTTACTCTTTCTTTTCTACTCTCTCTGGCATATTTAACAACCCCTGCCACGTGTCACTTTTGGGAAAAAGACGGCCATACACTCATAGAAACACACACACACACGTCTAAGACCCCTCACCCTCCCGCCCTGCCCTGCAGTAGCACCCTGGGATAGAAAAAATTCCAGCGATTTGCTTTCCCTCTGGAAGGACACAATCTTGGTGTGTTTGGTTGAGGTTGTCCTGAGAAAGAACCCCGGTGGAAGGGTCCATTGCAGTTAGTCCTTGATGCCACATGGTGTCGCTGTTGAAACTTTGTCTTGCATAGCCTTTTGGACACGTAACTTCCTGTGAGGTTCCAAATTCTTAAACAACCACTGTGGGGATTACACTTTCATTCCAAAGTTTACAGTTCACACTCAAACAGCCACTGTTTCCCAAAGATCATTACCTTCAGGTTCTGCCTGGATTCTGGAAGGCTTCTGAACTGAGCCACACTGTGTCAGAACCAGCTTGGTCCCTACTACCAACACTTAGGGCCAAGATTGCGAACTGCAACAACAGCAAAACTATCTAACACTCATTGAGCACTTACCAAGCTGTCAAGTGCGGCTGTGCTGAGAATTTCATAGATTATATGATTTCATTTAAGGGGAGATGACACCTTACAAAAGGACATGTTACTTAAGACATCAAATAATTCAAGACTTACACGTACTTAATGTGACCCTGTTACCCAGGAGAATAATTGTAAAAGGTAGGGAGAGGAATCTTCACCCTCTGTAGAATATTTTTGCCTTCGTGCTATTTTGTATTTACCAAATACTAAAATCTCTATGTTAACTGCTTGGCATGTTATGACAGTTATTTGGGCTTTTTCATAGTGCCTTATCATATCTAACTTCCATTACAAAGTTATTGATTTTGGAGAGTGTTTTTTGGCACGCATACCTCTTAATGAACTCTAAGATAATATCATTCTAGGAAATATTTTAAGTGATAATGTTGAATATTAAACTAACAGCACATTAGTCATTAATATCACTATCAGAAGTGATGACGAACATAAACAATAGTTTGATTCACAGGATATGAACATTGATGGCAGTTGTTTACTTTTGCAGCTGAAGTGATGTTGTCACATGGCAATAGTCGTAAACAGCCTACAACCCACTCGGCGCACCAATTACGAAATCAAGCAACCCTGATGATTTTCCTTAAATTTAGGGGGATTTGCAGTTTTTCAAATTTGTATAATTCAAATTTACATAATATGTGATTGCATCACCCCATTTTCATCTCCTTTTTGTGGATGAAAAATGAAGCGTTAGAGAGCAATTAATATACTCCTTCATGGTCTCATTGACCATGAGTAGTGGAGTTGGAAGTCGACCCCAGTACCTGGTAACCTAGATTCCATTTCTTTCAAGGTAATTTTTTTTTTTTTTTAAGAGGGCAGCAGGGTCTGCAACCTACACCATCCTCGGGTCTCACACAGCCCAGCTCCAGGTGGAGCTGTTGTTAGCGGTAGAGGGCAGTGTCACTGGCCCTCATATGTGGGATCCGAACCGGGGCCGCTGGCATCCCAAGCCAGCTCTTAACCAATGCGCCACTCTGCCGGCCCAAGGTAATTTTATTTTAGAGAAGTTACCGATAGTTTTTGTTCTAAGCCTTGGTTGAAATTATTCTCGTCCTTCCCAAAAGCTCTCTACAGTTTTGAATCTCTGGAAGAAATGTTGGGGAAACATGAATTCCCCTTATCCAGAAAAACCTGTATGCAAAGTGGGACAACTCCATCAGGGACCTCTGGGGGTGCTATTTCCTCGGTCAGGACAGGGGCTCCCTGCCATTTGGATAACTAAGAGGGATCAGTCCTGTGACTTCTTGAAACTGAAAGTCAGCTTTAAGGGACCCAGGCAAAAGTCTAGCATTTTAGGTATTCCTCTTGTTGCATATTTAATCTTTGTCTTTACTAGCAACTTAGCACCCATGCATGCTCATATACCTGTTAGTACACAGAAACATACATATATGCAGACATGTTCTCACACTGATACAGAAGTCACAAATATACACATATACTCACATGCACACACGTACAAAAAGCACAGGCACACTAGCCTCTGAGAGTTTGTGCCAGAGTTTCAGGGCAAACTTTACATCCAGCCCAGCCCCCCATCCCTGAAGAAGGTTTCCGGGCATGGAGGAGCAGGGAACACTCCCTCCCTCAAGGGAAGAATCTCAGAGCTAGTCAGCACTAATTACAAGCCATGGAATAGGCTCATCCATCATCCTGGAGTGACAGACTGGCTGTGCAGCCTGCCTCCTGGCCTCCCAGCCCCTCCCCCATTCCTCTCCATTTCTCCTTGAGTGACCGCTGATGGCTCCTCAGAGTATGGAATCGAGTTTTAGCTGAGCATCAATTCTCTCCAAAATCACAGACATGGGCATGCCCAGGCTAAGCAGCTTCTGCTCTTCTCTCTACACACTCTGAGAGCTCATGGAAGCGCCCCCACTCCTTCGCATGCGTAACACTCTTTCAACTGGGCTTTTACCATGTGTTCCATACTGGCTTTCATTTTTAGTATTTCATTGCAACTTTGCAATAATCCCGTGATTTGGTATTATTTTGCCAGACTTGCAAATGAAGAAAAAAGCCTCAAATTATATCTAAAAAGATATAATTTGCTCAGGGTGGCCCAGCTGGAAAACTAGATATTCAAACCGGAGTCTGCTATTTGTATATCCCAGGATCCGGGCTTCTCCCACCGCATCCACTCCATGCCAGTGACCCCTCAACTCACCATTTCAGTTTGAAGAGCCGGTTTATTGCTGAGCATTTCCTCTTGGAAACCCCACTGTCACTTCCTCCTTATCTTCTCTCCTAAATCAACGTAAGAGCCAAAGTCTGAAGGAGCCTCACAGTGAGAAGCCAAACACACGACCCAAGGGCCAAGGGTCAGGGACTGAGCAAAAAATGCATGGCACCAGGCAGCCAGGGTGAGATGAGTGGGTGCTGGAGGGTGGCCACACGGAGGACCGAAAAAGCTGGTGTGGTCCCAGCTTGCCTGACTTTGGTAGCTCCAGGGTACAACCTCAGAATGAACACTTGGGCTGCAGCCTCAACTGGACCGTCAGCCCCGGATGCCTAACCCCTGCTCCCCAAGCTGTGCTTCGTGGGGACTGAGTGTCCTGGAGGAGCCTCTGGGGCCCCTTCAGAGGGTGAGGCCAGGGCAATGGGCCTCATTTGAAAAATCTGCCCTCCCCCCACCCCTCAAAACATTTTGGAAACCTCCTGGAAGGCAGAGACCGTGTTTTTTCGTCATTGTCCTCAGCCTAGCACCTACAGAATTAGCACTCAGTACGTATCGGCTAAAACAAAGCAAAGCAAAACAAAAAACACTTTTCTGAACCCTGTTCACTTAGTTAACTGCTGCCATTCTTTTAAGTCCAGAGCAAATTCCCATCCCTCCACCAGGTTCTCTGCTCTTCCCAGCTGGGAGCATCTATCCTTCTTCCAAACACCATGCTGAACAACTACTGCCTGGTGTTTCCCGCACCATGTCCGTGAGTATTTGCCTTGTTGCTCCAACTACTAGGAAGCTCTTTGGGAACCTGATTCAGTCTGTGCTTCTCTGACACCATCTATGCCTATAGGTGCGCAGCAAACACTGTTGATTCAAAGGGTGCCATGTCCACACCTGGGTGAAGAATTTCTTTTATAATGATGACATTGACATCAGCCTTATTTTACATGTCTCCTCAGGAAACCGCTGGAGGAAGGGAGACCAGAGCACCGCTTCTCATAGCTACTATCAGCCAGGGCTGTGCCTTTACAAGTTGCCTCTAAGCGTGGGAATTACACATTGTGTTTGGGTGGTCTTCCCTCCTCACTGCTGCCCAGGCCTTTGATTCTTGGGTCAGGATTTAGGATGCCATGGATGGATGGCTTCAGTCACAGCTGGGGGGATGGTTCTGCACCTTTCATGTCAGTAAACATCTGGAGCCTGGAATTTTAGCTGCTCTAGTGATTAAACAATGTGACAGCCTTGTGGATTGTCTTTCCTTATCTAATGGACCACCTAAAGAGAATCTATACTCTGTTTAATAGATTCAAGTCCTGGGGGCCTTTTGCCTTTCCTTCTCATAGATATGTAGTTTCTATAGAATTCCCACATTCACCCACCTTATTTGTTTCCATCTAAGATGTTTAACCTAACAATTATTTACATACAGAGAAAAAAAAAGCATGAAGGACGCCTATCCTCCCCACACCTCCCCATACACACAAGGGTATTGAAACAAAGGAGAGAAGTAGTCTCTGATACCAACTAGTCTCTGATGCTAACTAGTCTCTGATATCACCCAGTCTCTGATGCTAACTAGTCTCTGATAGGGAACACCAGTCTTGCAGCATCATTCACAATAGCCAAGAGGTGAAAGTATCCTGAAGTTTTGTTGGCTGAAGAATATGTGGATTAAAAAAAATGTGGTCCTGGGCTGGCCGAGTGGCACATTGGTTAAGAGCTGGTTTTGGGATGCCAGCGGACCCGGTTCGGATTCCACATATGAGGGTCAGTGACACTGCCCTCTAAGCTAACAACAGCTCCACCTGGAGCTGGGCTGTGCGAGCCCCGGCAATGGTGTAGGCTGCAGCCCCTGCTGCAGTGGGCTGCCATAGGCTACAGTGAGTGGCCGGCAGCCAGCGGGAGCGGCTGGCAGCCAGTGTGAGCTGCCAATAGCTGCAGTGAGCGACATCCAGAAGCCGGCGACGGATCTGCCTCATCTGGGAAGAGCGCAATGATGATAGCAACATGGGCCAGTGAAGCAAAATCCTCGGCAACTAGACTAAAGAACAAAAAGACAGCAACTTGTCTGTTCTCCTTCCCTGATTCCCCAACGCTGTTCCCCTCCCCCAATTCCCCAATAAAATCTTTAAAAAAAACAAATGTGGTCCAGGGCCAGCGGAGTGGCGAGTGGTGCATTGGTTAAGCGCTGGCTTGGGATGCCAGCGGCCCTGATTCGGATAACCCAAGCCAGCGCTTAACCACCGTGCCACTCTGCCGGCCCTCGGATAACCAACCACATGAGGGCCAGTGACACTGCACTCTACAGCTAAGATGGTGAACAACAGCTCCACCTGGAGCTGGGCTGCGAGCCTCGGTGACAGTGTAGGCTGCAGCCCCTGCTGCAGTGGGCTGCCATAGGCTACAGTGAGTGGCCGGCAGCCGGTGTGAGCTGCCAAGAGCCACTGTGAGCGACATCCAGAGGCCGGCGACCAATCTGCCTCAGGCGAGAAAAGCGCAATGATGATACCAACATGTGCCAGTAAAGCAACGTCCTCCACAACTAGACTGAAGAACAAAAGTACATCAACTTGTCTGTTCCCCTTCCCTGGTTCCTCAACGCTGTTCCCCTCCTCCAATTCCCCAATAAAATCTTTAAAAAAAAAAAGAAAAGTGTTTAGGCTTTGAAGTCAGATGAACCTGGATCCAAATCCTACTTTGGAAAAGTCAATTAATTTGTCTAAAAAAAAAAAAGTGGTTTATACATATAATAGAATATTATTCAGTCTTAAAAAAGAGGAAAATCAGGCTGGCCGAGTGGAGCAGTGATTAAGAGCTGGTTTTGGGGGCCGACCGAGTGGCGCGGTGGTTAAGCGCTGGCTTGGGAAGCCAGAGGCCTGGTTCGGATCCCACATATGAGGGCCAGTGACTGCCCTCAAAAAAATAAAAAAATAAAAAATAATAATTAAAAAAAAAAAAAAAAGAGCTGGTTTTGGGATGCCAGCAGCCCCGGTTCGGATCCCACATATGAGGGCCAGTGACACTGCCCTCTACAGCTAACAACAGCTCCACCTGGAGTTGGGCTGCGCGAGCCCCGGCGACTGTGTAGGCTGCAGCCCTGCTGCAGTGGACTGCCATAGGCTACAGTGAGTGGCTGGCAGCCAGCGTGAGCTGCCAATAGCCATGGTGAGCAACATCCAGAGGCCGGCGACTGATCTGCCTCATCTGGGAAGAGTACAATGATGATACCAACATGGGCCAGTGAAGCAACATCCTCCGCAACTAGACTGAAGGACAAAAAAGACAGCAACTTATCTGTTCCCCTTCCCCAATTCCCCAATGCTGTTCCCCTCCGCCAATTCCCCAATAAAATCTTTTTTTTTTTTTAAAAAGAGGAAAATCCTGCCATATGTGACAACAAGTATAAAACTTAAGGACATTATCCTAAGTGAATAAGCCAGTCACAAAAGGACAACTACTGTATGATTCTGCTTACATGAGATATGTGAAGTAGTCAGACTCTTAGAGAGTAGAATGATAGCTGCTAAGGGCTGCAGCAAGAGGGAGAAGGGGAGTTGTGGCTCAACAGGAGAAGCATTTCAGTTTTGCAAGATGAAAACGTTCTAGAAATCTGTTGCACACCAACGTGCATATAGTTAACACTACTGTACTGTACACTAAAAATGGTTAAAAGGGTAAATTGTATGTTATATGTTTTTACCACACACACACACACACACACGCGCGCGCGCACAGACAGCACTATTCATGGGTAATAACTGTCCCAAGAGGTTCCCCGTAGTAAAATACTCACCACAACCTGGCACAGTGAGTATTGTTTTCCTCCCTTCACAAAGGGAAGAAAGGAGAGGTCCAAAGACGCATTTGAACCTAGAATCATGTGACTCCAGCAGCCATGCTTTCTAACTGTGTCTCAGACAGACTCTGCTGCCCTCAGGTGGCATTGGACTGTTGAGAATCCGCCGTAGATAGGAGCTGTGAGTGGGGCCATGAGTTCAGAGAGGTTCCTCTGGTTTGGCAAGGCCAGACTTTCCATGTCAAACCACTTCCCCAACCATTTCAACTGCCTCCCCCAACATGTTCCCCACTTTTTCCTTTGTAATAGAACCCCTGATGTTTAGGTTGGCCACTGAAATAGACTTTCTCCCTTGAAGCTAGCTGTGGCTATGTAACTAACTTCTGGCTAATGGGATGTAAGCAGAGGTATCATAGGTCATTTTGAGAGGTCTCCTTATAAGAGAGGCACACCCTTCTTCAGTCTTCCTACCTCCCTTCTGCTGGCTAGAATAAAAGATGTTGGCTGAAGCTTGAGTGGCCATCATGGGTCATAAGGTAGAATCTAATCTCAACTGATAACCCAAACCATAGCAGGTTGATACTGTCATGTGAGGTCCTTGCACACAAATAATGCATCTGATTTATCAATGCTGCATATATTGCACATGAGCGAAATTTGAAGTCATCTCACTGATGCTGACATGTCTAGTAGAACCCACATCCCTCAATGCTTATGGTTGGATGAAACCACAAGATACCAAGTGCCCACAAAGTGTAGAGCTTTCTGAAGATAAACATTTGTAAATTAGAAGCCAAGATCATTAACTTCTCCCATTTTCTCATTTATTCAACCATTCAAGAAGTATTAATTGAATGCCTACTATATACCAGGAATTGTTCTGGCACTGGAAATAATGTTACACAAGATAAACAGAGTCTTTGTCTCCGGTCCCCCTGAAATGTACACTTTTTTAAAAAGATTTTATTGGGGAATTGGGGGAGGGAACAGCACTTACAAATCAGGGAAGGGGAACAGACAAGTTGCTGTCCTTTTGTTCTTCCGTCTAGTTGTGGAGGATGTTGCTTCACTGGCCCATGTTAGTATTGTGATCATTGTGCTATTCCCAGCTGAGGCAGATCGGTCACTGGCCATTGGATGGCTGCTCACAGTGGCTCATGGCAGCTCACGGCAGCCCACTGCAGCCTATGCTGTAGCCGGCGACTCACAGCTGCCCATCTCCAGGTCAAGCTGTTGTTTACCATCTTAGCTGTAGAGGGCGCAGCATCACTGGCCCCCATGTGGGATCCGAACTGGCGGCCCTGCTGCTCAGAGCTCATGCTTCTAAGCCAACTCTTAACCAACAAGCCACTCGGCTGACCCTGAAATGTACACTTTTATGGACTGATAACATCTTCCTTCCACTTCCCACTGTGATATGAAAGGTCCCGGTGTGTATGTGTTTGTCTGGGTTGGGGGGAGGGGGCGGCAGGACAGAGATGTGAGAGGAATTTTGAAATATGGCCGGAAGAAACAATTTTCTCTTCCCCAGATTTCCTCAGAATGTCTATGTGGGACCGAACTGGGGCCGCTGGCTTCCCAGGCCAGCGCTTAACCACTACGCCACTCGGCCGGCCCCAGAATGTCTATTTTGGAGGGACATAGGAGTGAGAGCTATAATATGAAGTCAATTAACTCATCTAAGAATCTACCAGCTAGGCCAATTCTTTAAGTTTCTCTGGGGTGCCAAAGGGCAAAAAAAAAAAAAAAGGATTTCTGGCAGCAGTAACTGGAAAATGTGGTAAGTTTACCAGGGAGGATACTATGTTTTCTAAACCAAAATCATGGCACAGGTCTGAGAAGTCCCTATACCTATGAGGTTCACTAAACTGGAAACAGAATTCTCCCCAAATATAGATTTGGAGCATATAACATTGTATCATATTAGCTAGGCCCACCACCCTAACCTCTTTGGCTGCTTGAAATAATAAATCTAGCTGTTCATTGCAGCATTATTTTATTTATTTATTTATTTTTTTTTTTTTTGAGGGCAGTGTCACTGGCCTTCTTATGTGGGACCTGAACCGGGGCCGCTGGCTTCTCAAGACCAGCGCTTAACCACCACGCCACTCGGCCGGCCCCACAGCATTATTATTTACAATACTTAAGATGTGGAAACAACCTAAATGTCCACTGACAATTGAATGGATAAAAAATATGGTATATACGTACAACAGAATATTACTCAGCCTTAAAAAAGAAGGAAATTCTGGGCCAGCCGAGTGGCGCATTGGTTAAGAGCTGGTTTGGGGATGCCAGCAGCCCCGGTTCAGATCCCACATGTGAGGGCCAGTGACACTGCCCTCTACAGCTAACAACAGCCCCACTGGGCTGTGCGAGCCCCGGCGATGGTGTAAGTGGCCCGCAGCCAGCGTGAGCGGCTGTCAGCCAAGCGTGAGCTGCCAATAGCCGCGATGAGCGACATCCAGAGGCCAGCGACCGATCTGCCTCATCCAGGAAGAGCGCAATGACGATACCAACAGTGAAGCAACATCCTCTGCAACTAAACTGAAGAACAAGAAGACAGCAACTTGTCTGTTCCCCTTCCCCAATTCCCCAATGCTGTTCCCCTCCACCAAATCCCCAATAAAATCTTTAAAATAAATAAATAAATAAAGAAATCTAGCAGTGAACCAACAACTTATCTAGCATTAATCTAGGTGTTCTGATTGCTGGTCCTGAGAAACTTTCATTCCGTTTGGGGAGATACAACAAGGAAAGATGAAAAGGCACAGTCTGTGCTCTCAGGGAAGCTCTTGGTCTGGTGGGGAATCAGACATCAAATAACCCTAACTGCCCCCAGCACAGGTGCAGCTAGAAGGGCAGATAGGGATAAATTGGAAAGGCCTTGAATGCCATGCTAAGATGTTTGGAATATATTCTCTTTTGGAAGGTCTAACCTGGAGACAGAGGAGGGGATATGTCATCAGGTGGACAGGGCATATAAATGGACTCCAAAGGGTTCACGATTATCCTTGGAATGTACACCGATACACAAAATACAGATTTTTCTGGAAAGCGTTACCCACAGTTTCATCAGCTTTTTAAAAAAGGCTCCATGACATCTTGAGCTGAGCTGCTGCTCAGATGGCTCAGTGGATAGGGCGTGCGCTCTTAGCAACAAGGCTGCTGGTTCAACTCCCGCATGGGATGGTGGCTATGCCTACCTGCAACTAAGACTGAACTCAGCACCTTGAGCTTAGAGGCCACAGGCTGCCGAAAGGCAGCCAGATGGTGACTGGTGTCCTCCACAACAAAGACTGAAGAACAACAGCTTGGCTGGTCCCTTTCCCCAGTTTCCCAACGGTGTTCCCCTCCCCCAATTAACCAATTTAAAAATATCTGAAATAAATAAATAAAAAAATAAATAAATAAATAAATAAATAAAATGAAAAAGGGTCCATGACCCAATAAAGGTTAGGAAGCATTGTCTAGGCACTAGGGAGCCATCGAAGTTTGGGGCAGATGAATGATCTGAGGTTTGCGTTATGGATTCACATTCTGATGGAGTGGATCAGAAGAAATGTTTTTCAGAGGTGATACAAAAGCCCAAGTTGGGTGAAGAAAGCAGGATATGTTTGAGACATAGGATGCACAGGGTTTAGAGTAATTTGGATGAGGAGGGTGCAATAGGGAAGGAAAGGTAAAGATTAGAATTATGATTGGAACCCTAAGGGAAAAGACATAAAAAATTATGACTGACTTTCAAACAACACAATTTCTTTCAATCTGCCTTAGAGACAGACGAATAGTTTCACAAATCCAGCCCAGGATGCCTTCCAAACCACAAGCTCACCAGGCGGTTTGCCAGAATTTCATTTTAGTCTCTGGTGTGTTTTGATATGAGAGTGAGATACACTATTCTCATCCTCTAAATCATGTGATTCACATCCAAAAATTCTTTAAGATCCTAATGACTTGGAGAAAAATCTAGAGTTACTTGTTTACTACCTATATTTAAGATTGTTTTTTCACTGGCACACATTAGGGCTCCCCCCATCTTTGCAAAGCAGATCTCTCCTATGGTTCTATAGAAGCAACCCATGTTTCATTACAGATAAGGAAGAACAAAGATGACTCCATGGTTGTCAGGCTTGTGTTATGCTTTTGTGTTATGCTTTTAACTGCAAAATAGAACCTAGGAAGAGTAACAGATTTGTGGGGAAGGTGAAGGCAAGATCATTAAATTGGGTTTGGGCAAACTGAATCCAAGGTATCTCTGAGACATTTCATTAGTTAGGAAGTTTTTGGTTGTGGGTGACAGAATCCAACTGAAACCAATGTAAGCAGAAGAGGGAATGTCTTGGTTTATTTACGTAACTAAAAACTTGAGAGGTTCTGTGCTATAAGGCATGGCTGTATCAAAGGTGATAATCAGATATCTATCTCTCCCCATCTCTTGCCTTCTTGTTCTTTATTATGTTTTCATTTTAGGCACATTCTCTTCCATATAACATAAACCCCTTTACCATCAACAGCAGTTTCAAGTTTACCTTCTTCTACCCGCATAACAACCCTAATAATGCCACTTCCCCAAAGGTTCCAGCAAATATCTCAGGCCTCATTCTGATAGACTGATTGAATACCCATCCTTGAATAAATTACTGTGATTTAGTTGGCTAACTCCCTGTGTTGACAGCCTCTAAATCGGCCCCCAGTAATCCCACTTCCTCATTACCATACTCTTGTGTAATCTCCTCCTCTTGAGTAACTTACTTCTAACCAATAGAATACGGCACTGTTGAGGGGTTTTCACTTCTGTGATTAGGTTACAAAAGACTGACTTCCATCTTGCTAGATGACTCTCTTGGTGACACTGATGATGTAAGCGGCCATAACTGGAGACACTCACATTGCAAGGAACTGAGGGTGGCCTCCAGCCAACAGCCACCAAAGAACTGAGGCCCTCAGTCCAATAGCCCTTGAGGAACTGAATCCTGTCAACAACTATGAAAGTGATCTTGGAAGCAAATCCTTTCCCACTGAGCCTTCACATGAGGCTCTAGACCTGGGTGATACTTTGATTGCAACCTAATGAGAGACCACAATCAGAGGACCCAGCTAAGCCCTGTCCAGATTCCTGACCCACAGAATCTGTGAGAAAATAAATGTGTGTTGTCTTAAGTCACTATGTTTTGGACTAATTTGTTACAACTAATATACCTGGATTGTATGACTGCCCCTGAAGGGACAGGCGGGGTCAGCCTCATGTCAACCACAGGGACTAAAAGTAAAGAATAGATGTCTCCCAAAGGAAAGTTAAAGTGTAGTTACTGGAAGGGAGATGGAGTCTGGGCAGGCAAAGGCACCAGATGTCTACCTCACACATCTACTTGGGAACCTAAGAAGGCAGCTGCAAACACACCTGGAGATGTAGATTTCGCAGGGATGCATGCACTGGCATGTCAAAACTGTAAGAATGGATGAAATTGCCCCAAAGAGAGAAGGGTTATTGGGCAGATCTCTTGAAAACAGCAACAATTAAGGAGCAGATGGAAGAAGAGGCAAAGGTGATTTGGTGAGGGCAGAGGTGTAGGAAGACATGTTTGATGTTGAACAAGTTCAGCTTGTCTGGTCAGTAAGACATACATACAGCCTTCTGTTAGAGAAGTCACAACCTTCTGTTAGAAATCTGGGCACCTTCAGTTCAGGAGTTATACACTGGGAAGGCCCCAACATAGAAGTGACTGCAGAAAACAGGTATATGGATGATTTTGTCCAGTGAGAGAGTATGGAGGGAGGAGAGGGCTAAGGACAAATCCTTGCAGAACTTGCAGATTTAGGCAGGGAGGGAAGGAAGAGGACCCACAGGAAGGGACCTGAGAAGGGGTAGCTGAGAGATAGGAGGCAATCCAAGGCAGAAATGGTGGGCATTTCAAGACTGATACAGTCAATGGAGGCAAATGGTAAAGAGAGGTTGTGTGCAATGAGGATTTAGAAAAGAATGGTGGATCAATGAGGAGGAGGTCTTTGGTGGCCCTAGTGGGAACCATTTCAGTGGAAATTAGGGGCAGAAACCAGACTGCATGGGTTTAAGAATGGGTGGGTCATGCAGGAGAGATGCAGAAAGCCAACTAGCATAGTGAGACGTTTCATGGTGGATTATAGGAAGACTTGAGCATGTGTGTAGGCTGAGGGCAAAAGTCTGGGCTGTGTCCTTCCATTCCCATCTCAAG
This sequence comes from Aselliscus stoliczkanus, assembly GCA_033961575.1. Taxonomy (NCBI): domain Eukaryota; kingdom Metazoa; phylum Chordata; class Mammalia; order Chiroptera; family Hipposideridae; genus Aselliscus; species Aselliscus stoliczkanus. The sequence continues at coordinate 125,784,787 of CM066736.1, forward strand.
GTAGTTTCAGTTGTCTTTCTCGAGTTCTATTACATCTTTCTGAGATAAGAGTGTCCAAAACTGCCTGCAAACCAGATATTGGCAAACGTTTGTTGTAAAGAGCCAGTTAGTAAACGTCCTAGGCTTTGCTGGCCATAGGTTCTTGTTGCAACCACTCAACTCTGCCTTTGTAGGGTGAAAGCAGCCAGAGACAGTATGTAACTAAATGACATGGCTGTGTTCCAATGAACTTTATTTACAAAAAAAAAAAAAAAAACAGGCAGAGGGCCGGCCGAGTGGTGCAGTGGTTAAGCGCTGGCTTGGGAAGCCAGTGGCCCCGGTTCGGTCCCACATATGAGGGCCAGTGACACTGCCCTCTTAAAAAAGAAAAAAGAAAAAAAAACAAAACAGGCAGAGGGCATAATTTGGCCTGTGGGCTGTTGTTTGCTGACCCTTGCTCTAGGATCATGGACAGGGATTGGAGATGCAATAAATGGGGTAATTGATGAAGCAAGAATAGGATCAGGACCTCAGGGAAATGGGCTTGCCTCAGAAAGAAGGTTCTTGAGTCTATCACCACTGTAGTCTGACTTCCTCTTTATTTATGTGTCCGCCTTGTGCTCCTCAACTGTGAGCACCTCCGGGCCAGGAATGTTTCCCACCAATGATTCCAGAGCCTTCCACACAGAAAATGCTCAGACATATAAATGGTTGAGAGACGCGGGGAAGGTAAGAATGCAAAGGCACCTTATTGTAGGAGGAGGGGGAATTGAAGACGCTCACAAGGAAAGACTTCTGTCACCTCAATGAATTAGGAGCCATATGATCACCAACTAAGAGACCTCTGTTGATGTTTAAGCATGGAGGCAACTCTTGTCCCATGTTTCGGATTTAGTCCTTCAAGAGGCAGAGGTCTTCCCATCTCACAATTACAGAATTCTATGTGGCGTGTCCAAATAGAGATCTGGATAGGACTCTGGAGACTGGGGAGGAAGGCAAAGAGGGTACCTCCAGAATGGTCCTGCACTTGCTGTGGGGACCGCAGGGAAGGGAGGCTACTGCAAAGCCCAGGTGCCTTATGGAACTCCCAGGGGAGGAGGGAAGAACGTGGAGGTGGGGTGGGATGGCTAGGAGCCAAATAGCTTCTGGGTACATTTTTTTACACTCCTGTAACAGGTTGGACCATGTCTAGCTGTTCCTGGCCTCCGTTTCGACTTTCCTGAGAAGGGATAGGGCTAAGTAGGGATTTGAAAGGTGGAGAGTGAAAAAGGAAGCCCTCTCTGTGTATGTAGCTCATCCCTGGGCAAGGGGAATCCAGTGGCTGGAGACTAAGGTGAAGGGACCAAGGAGAGTCCACCCCTGATGGGGAGCTGGAGTCCACTCTGCCCTGGAAAGGATGCTTGTGGAACAGACAGGGGGGCTACAGACTAAGGTGGAAGCAGCAGGGAGCCGAGAGAAGAGGCACTGGGGTAGCTGGATGAAGAGGTAGGAGGCGTCTCTTGGCAAAGAAAAGGGTAAGGGCATCTTCAAGAAACATGATGTCACCGGAGCTGAGCAGAGGCAAGAGGGAAGTGTCCAAGACCTCCACAACCTGTTCCAGCCTGCCTTTCAGTTTCTGCTATTCCTTTCAATATACCCCAGGTTCCCACTGAATTTCTAGCCCATCGTGAACACATCCGACCATTTTCCCGCCTTTCAGCCTTTGTGTTGTTTCTTCTCCTTGGCATGTCCTTGTCCTCCTTCCTCCCATCTTCTTGTGTCAAAATTCTTTCTATTCTTCAAGTCTTTGCTTCTATTTCCTCCAGGAAGCCCTCTTAGATTCCATTCTCCATTGGGAGCAACGTTTCCCTCCTCTGAACTCTTTTTTTTTTTTTTTCTTTTGAGGGCAGTGTCACTGGCCCTCATATGTGGGACCCGAACCGGGGCCGCTGGCTTCCCAAGCCAGCGCTTCGCCACTGGGCTGGCCCAAAAGATTGGTGTGAACTTTATTTTTATTTATTTATTTTTTTGAGGGCAGTGTCACTGGCCCTCATATGTGGGACCCAAACCGGGGCCGCTGGCTTCCCAAGTCAGTGCTTAACCACCGCGCCACTCGGCCGGCCCTGAACTCTTTATCTGTTTGTCACCAGAGAATTCATTTAACCATTTTCACCTAGTAGTAAAGAAGCACTGAGGACAAAAGCCATCCCCCAGGCAGCTCTGTGTCTTTCCTTCACCCATAGTGTAGCCCAGGCAGAGGCCCTCGGGAAGTGGGAGTTGGGCAAATACTGTACAAACTCAGGCTGGTTCCAGTGTCCATTAACCAGTTCCCTGTGGCAGTTCTCTCTCTGCTAGGATGGGCCCCATATGCACCAGTCCTAGCCTGCAGCTACCAGCATCCTGGACCCTCTGCCCCTCCTTACCTCCAATAGCCCCAGCCCTTGCCAATGCTGCTTCCTAGTGAATCCAAGGATGAACCCAGAGCGGTCTTCACTTGCTCCACAGCTTCCTCCCCTCATGATATGGGATGGATGCTACCAGGGTGTCTCTCAACCGCATGGATTGAGGGAACGGGCTCTGGGCTGTCCATGATCTTGTAATCTGGAATCCCAAGGGAGCTCTTGGTTTTCACATGCTGTTTGCGGGGCCTGTGTGGACTTCCCATGGAGCTGGCTATCCCTTGGTATCAGCCATTTTGGAGGATTTCAACTCCAGTTCACATTTGTCCTGGGTCAGAGAAGTACATGTATTGAATGAACTTAATGATGTACGTGTGTGGGGGCGTGCAGAGCCTCAAAGAGAGGTACTAAGTTTATGGGTGCGTTTTAACTTGTGAGAACATAAGCAGCTCCTTGCCCCTGGGCAAGTGATCCCCCGAACCCCCATCCTCAACCCATCAATATCTTGGTTTTTCTCTTTAAAAAACAAGAAGGTGGGGCAAACCTGCAAATCCCCAGCTAGCCGGAATCTTCCACTGTGTCGTGGGTGTGTGTATCTCAGCTCCCTTGTCAGAACAGCGATGACAGCCAGGAGGAAAGGATTCCTGACAAAGGTGGCAGGGGTTTGAACCTCATCTGGGGGTTGATGCCCTTGGTGATTGGTAATTTAAATCTGGAGGATTTTGTACCTGAGGACGAAGAGAAAGGATTTTTTTTTTTTTTTCCCAACAAGGATCCTAGGATGTTCTTCACCAGCAGGACAACAAGGATTCTAGACCTGCGCTGTCCCGTGGGTAGCCACCGGCTGCATGTGGCTATTTAAAAGTAATTAAAGTTAAATACAATGAAAGAAAAATACAATGCAAAAGCCAGTTCCTCAGTCACTGCAGCCACATTTTAAGTGCTCAAGAGCCACATGTGGCTACTAGTGGCGACTGTATTGGACGACGCATACACAGCACATTTCCATCTTCACACAGAAACTTCTATAGGACAGGGCTCTTCTAGACCAATCTTTTTGCAAATGAGGAAAGTAAGGCGCAGCCATGATCTGGCCAACCATGTTACAGGCAGATCCGGGCCTAGAGAAAAGGTACCCCGACCCCCAGGCCTGCCTCCCTGCCCTATTCCCTGCTACCCCCTTCCTCCATGCCTCTCTGGGCTCCTGACTCAGGGCCCCTAGTGGGCCCAGCACTTGGGCCTGGTGGCTGGGCTGGCCCCATGGGGTGTTTACCACTGAGCAGAGCTCCAGATGGTGCACATTCCTCCTAGAGTCAGACCTGCCCCCTGGCACTCAGGGAATTAGCTTCTCTGAAGAGCCCCAGATCTTCCCAAACTGCCCTCTTCCTGGCCAGCCCTGGAGGCTGACAGGCTCAGGAGTGCTCGCGGAGTTCTGTGATCCCCTCCCTTGGTTGAGGCTAAAGGCTGTGGGGGTTCCCTGTTAGAGAGGTGCTTCTGGTCAAGGAGCCCTAGGAGGGGGACAGGAAATTGCACCCCTTGCATCTTCCAAGGTCTCCCAGTCCAGCACAAGGGGCGTCTGGGAACAGGGTTTCTGCCAAACCAACCTTGGGGCCACATTTGGCGGGAACTGGCTCTGTCTTCACCTGTGTCAGCACTGTGCGAAGTGGGATGGAAAGGGCAGGCGTGGGGTGTCCAGGGGTGGGAATGGTAGGGGTGAGAGGCCAGGGGAGGGGGCGCCTGGGAGCGCCCTGACCTCGCGGGCTGTTAGGAGGCGGAGGGGATGGGGGTTGGGGGAGAAGAGGGGAGCCTGGCAGCCAATGGGAGGGAGGATCTCGTTTCAAAAGGGTTAACCCACAGCCAATGGGAGCTTGGGGGAGCGGATCCTGCTCACTCCATTCAAGAATCCCAAGTATTCAAGATGGACGGCAGGGAGTGTGGAAGGAGAAAGGGGGCGAGGGGGGTAGAGCCAGATCGGCGGAGGAGAGGGGGCTGCGGCCGCCCGGCTCCGGGCCCTCGGTCCCGCGGGGCGGGTGTAGGCGCGGCCGCCGGGGGTCGGAGCCCGGCCCGGGAGAGGGCCTGGCGGGGGGCGAGAGGGCGTGAGAGACGGGGAGCGCGGCCGGGGAGGGAAGCCAGGAGGGAGGGAAGGGCAGAGAAAGAGCCCGGGAAGAAGGAGGTGGCAGGCAGAGGAACGTAACGAAGCGCCATGTGTAGGTATCGGGAGCTCCCAGAAGGGTAACGCCACCGATTTTCGGTTTTATTCTCTCTCGGGGAGGGGCGGGGGTGGTCTGGGCTCTTTCTCTCCTCTTCTTTCCCCCCTCTTCATTCTCCTCCACTCGTGGGCATCTCTTCTATCTTTTCCTGTTTAAACAACTGTAACTGGGAAGCACTAGGCATGTCTTGCTGGGGCGGCTTCACTGTCATTTTCCAGTGGGGGGTGTGGTGGGTGGGGAGGGGTGGGGGGCTCTGCTGAGCGGGGCCAGGGCTGGGCCATCTGCCCTTGCCCGGGGGTGTGTGAGGGTGTGTGAGGGTGTGGGGCCTTGGCGGGTGTGTTCAGAGGGAACCGCTGTGGCCGAAGGACTGGAGCAGGGCACGGAGTTCTGCATCTTGAGAAGTTGTGGCTGAACCTCCGGGCTGTGTGTGCGTGTGTGGCCCGCCCCAGAGCAAGGAGTTGTGGGGTGCGGGCATGTGGGGGGAGCTGTGCTCACACTCCAGTGCCTGCTGTTTGGATTAAGTGTGTTGTAGTTAAGGGCTGAGTTGTGCAGCTAGTGTGGCTGGGAGTTGTGTGTGTGTGCACGTGTGTGGTCCAGCCTTGAGGTGTGTGTGTGGGTGGGGGGGGGACACAGTTGGGTGTTGAAGGAGAGCGCCCCTCACCCTCCTCTTCCCCCCTGCCCCTCTCATCCCATTCACAGAACATGGCTTTCAGGACCCTCCTGGTCTGCTCTTGTCGCCATGGCTGCGGGGAGGGGGTGGGAGGAGACAGTTGGGGCCAGCCGCTGCCCCTGCTGCTCCAGCTAACCCTCCACCTGCCCTTTCTCTCCCTTCCACAGGCTGGGCCCCATCCCCTGCTGCTCTGGGGGGCAGGGGCCGGAAGATGGTGGCCAATGAGGAGGGGGAGTGGAGAGAACTTGAGCCGGGCCTCCCCTCCCCCATTTCCTCCTCGGTCTCTACACCGCCTCTGGAAGGAGCTGGGGGATGGCTCCTGGGCCCGAGGTGGGGGAGGGGCCCCGCTGGCTGGTGAATTGCTGGGAATCCCGCTCTGGAATGAGTTGGGTGTGAGAGCTGAGGGGATCTTGGCCCCAGCCCCCTCTCCTTCCCTCCGCAAGGAGACATCTGGGCACTCCTTGGTGCAGAATCTTCCCTTAGTCTCGCTAAGCTCCCTGGGCAGTCCTGTCTTTGCCCCTCTGCCCTCTGTTGACATGATCTAGTTCCCAGCTGGGACTGGTTTGCCCAACCCAGGAGGAGAGGCCTGGCGACTGACCCTAGCAGGGCCTTAGTTTCCGTCCATTACAACTGTGCAAACTGTGGGACGGGGCCGTGTTTGCAGATTACAGGAACAAACTCTGCCTGGGAGGGAGGGAGAAATCTCTCCTGCTTCCTGAGGGGGGTGGTAGAAGGTTGGAGGGGAAGCCCAGAGGAAGAGCTCCCAACTGGAATTCTATCCTCCATCCCTCCTGTTGGCTGTGGAGTGGGGAAGAGGGCATCTCTCAGGCCTCCCCATCACCCGGAGGCCATTGTTCAACACACCCGAGGGATCACCCCATGCTTCTGCCCCTCACTGCACACAGTTCACCAGGTCAGAGCTGGAGCTGGGCCTCCGGGGTCACAGCTCTAGCCAAGAATGCGCCCTGCTAGAGCTCAGAACCTTTGGCTATCCAGGTGTCCCTCCAGGGCAGTCTTCGGGCTTTGGGTATTAATCAGTCTCAGGATTGTTCATCCAGCGTTTCAGCCCGGTCCACTAGGGTAGGATGGAGAAGTTATAGGTGGCCTCGAAGACTTCCTAGTGGGAGGCCCTGGATAAAACAGGAAGCTCAGATTCTTTTTGCTTGTTTGTTTTTTGAGGGCAGTGTCACTGGCCCTCAAATGTGGGACCCGAACCTGGGCCGCTGGCTTCCCAAGCCAGGGCTTAACCACCGCGCCACTCGGCCGGCCTGTGGAAGCTCAGATCCTAACCCCACCGCCAATGAAAGCTATACTGCTCAGTACAAGAAAGGGAATCACCCCACCATTTTGTTTCATGCTGAATCTAGAAGATGGATTTTGAAGACCTCTGAGCAGAGATGCAAGGACGAGGTATCACCTGCAGCGTCCACCTCCAAGCTTGGAAGTTCCTCTGTGCTGTCTGGTGAACTGTGACTATAGTCCCCTACCCTCTGGTCCTGAAGCTTCAGCTGAGGTTGTCCCTTTGAGGCCTAGAACTCCCCTTTAAAAAGGAGAGAGAGCTTTAGAGTAGAGGGTTCAGTGGTCCTGGTCAGCAAGCTCCTTTCCAGAACAGAAGCTGGCCGAGATACAAATCCAGATAAACACAAGCTTCATGAGAGTGTCCCCCCAAATTTCTAGGCTATCTACCAGGCACTTATGTAAAGATGGAATGCCAAACTCAAGGTATGCAGCTGCCTCCATGGACTCGGTTCTCCACCTCAAAGCTTGAAGAAAACGGTGGTCTCAGTACTGGGAAGGGCATGGGGAAGAGGGCAGGAGGAGAGGAGAGAAAATAGAGATTAACCCTGAGAACAGAGAAGGGAGGAAAGCTGTACTGAAGATGAGAAGGGGCAGAGGGAGGCTGAGGGGGCCAGGGACTGGGAGAAGGGGTGAGGAGGCAGGGCCGGCACGCCTCTGCTGCAGGCCGGAGCTCTTTTCACATTGTGCTACTGTCTGCACCTGCCACTAGCAGTGCAATGTTAAAAGGGCATTGGCCGTGTGGTGCTACCAGCGCCGGCTGCCTCCTCAGTGTGGAGACTTCCTCTCCCATCTGGGCGCCAATCAGCTACCCTGGTGGGAAAGTGAAAAACCTCCCTATTCTAGTCAGATTAATAGGTCACATTTATGGAAGCACTTCTGCATGGGTTCCATGTGCCAGACCCTTAAGTCATGGTGAACAGTAATACCTTCTTGGCAAGTAACACCCTCGTTTCACAGATGAAAAAAATTGAGAACCAGAAGGTTGAAGCAGTATGGCCAAGGTTATGCAGCTCGAAAATTGCAGAGCCTGGATATAATCCTTTCCTAAGTCTGACCGCTCACCCATCTTTTTGTAGACCTATCTGAAGAGGCCTTGGGTAGGTTCTCAGCTGGAAGATTGCCTGAGCTGAGGGGTGGAAGGTTTTGATGCCATCTGCTGGTTGTATAAGGGTATCTTCCAAAGTCTCAGGTTTTCAGAGCGAAAGATGGTGGCTTGCTGGCTTAAGAAGGAGGAGTCCCCAGACTTGGCCTGGAATTGGAGGGTGGGTGGAGAATGGGAGACTCCTTGTCAGGACCTGAGTAAACCTCCATGAGAAAAAGAGGAAAGAACTGCTCCCCAGGAACAAGGACATGGGTTTCAGGACCCTCTTGGTCTAATTCCACACCTGCAGCTCCTTCTTTGGCCCTTGGGACATAAAAGACCTCATCTCCACCTGAAATTCCCAGCATGACCCCTTTTGGTCACAAGGTATCTGATAATACTTCTTGAGGTATACCTGTCTGGGATTCGCGATTTGGACAGCATTGCCTATGGGCTGATCTTAGAGACTAAATGGGTTCCCTGATTCAAGCCCACAGAATGATTCTTCCAGGAGAGACTCCAAGGAACTTGAGAGCAATGACTACCAAACGTTTACTCCTTTGTTCCTCACAGTGCCTATTTGGCTCAATAAGAACTTCTTAAATTGAAAGAGGCATATTTGAGGATCCTTAAGAAAGCAGCTAGTCTATGCCCAATTTTCAAGGTCAGAGCTTGGGGCTTCAAAAACCTCCCAGAACTTGGGTGCAAGAAATGGGACCCAGCAGGACTGGGTTCTGGGTCCCTTGCTGGAGCCTGAGCATCTCTAGGCATCACCAGGCACGCAGAAACTGAAGGATGGGACAGATTCCCTCCCAGGGCCTCAGACGGGCATGCTGGACATCATCATCCCTTCAAGGCTTGCATCTGGCTTCTTGCACCTCTCTTGTCTTCCAGTTCTCTTCCATCATTTTGCCCAGGCAGCTTCTCCACTGACAGTAGTAGTTGAGGTGGTACACACTTTGCTTTATGTCCCTTACTTCAATCTGTTAACATTTCCATTTGAGTCTTCTCTGGGCATAAAACAGCCATTTGATGCCACTCCACTCATGTTAAGAAACAAGGAATTTTCAGTTTCCCTAATGCCTTTGGGATGAAATCTAGATTCCCTAAATGGCTGTCTTTCCTGTGTCATCTCATCACCCACCGACTTGCACCTGTACTCCGGCTAGACAAAACTTATTTCCTCCTCAATTAGACCAAGCTTGAGCTACTTGACACAGTTCTCTGCCTGAAGTGGTTCCCCTCCTCTCACCCTTCCCTTTACCCACCAAGTTCTCACCCTTAAAGAGCCATCATAGTCATCACTTCTGCGAAGCCTGCCTCAACTCCTCAAATCTGGGCTAAGCCTCTCCTGCAAGCTCCCAAGCTTATTTCCCCATCCCTGTTCACAGCTGTTGTCACTGACTGGAATTGCCTGGTTATTGGTCTCGCACTATGAAGTCCGGCCATGGCTGCCTTGTTCTCTACCTGCATCCCAGTGCTTAACACAATGCCTGGCGAGTAATAACTGCTCTACGAATATTTGCAATATCAATGAATCTGGAAATACGCTAGCTTACAAAAACAATGATTTTGATGACATGTACAGTCCTCCCTGCAGTTGTTGGTGACCCAACAACAATAGGAATTTCACGTCACTGCCAAAAATTAGACTTGGGTCACATGGTTGCATTGATGCTGCAAATTCTGAGCTGTTTCACTTCGTATCAACCGCCAGGGCAGCACTTTGGCGGATGGGTTTTCCTTTCATCCTTAAGTGCGGCCATGAGCTGACCAAGAGCCAGGTGGGAAGAATGGGACCCAAGAACACCCTTCTTCAGGGATGAGCCCCTTCCAGGTGTCCATTCCTGAATCCAGGCAAAAGTTGATTCATTGTCAAGGGCCTTAGAAGATCCTCTGGTTTTGGATACTCCAGCTGGGATGCCGCTCACAAAAGCCATTCCTCTTGCTAAGGGAACCCTCACCGGATACCTGGCCCCAGTAAAAGTTCCAGTGGGATCCTGCCAGGGTCGAAACAATTGCTGCCCCCTAGTGGCACGAAGGAACAGGCCCCTGGGAAGGGGGGTGTGACTACAAGGTACGACCTCAAGGAAGGAAAAGTCAGAGGACAGTGCCTCACAGCTGCTTTTCCTCTTTTTATTAAAAATAGACCCAAACACTATGTATCATACAAAAGTTTCGTTCGCTGGTGGCAGCCACGAGGAAGCCTGGCCCCGTAGCACTGATTTCCCACCTCCCCTCCAAGGGACCGGATCCCAGGGAGCAGTGGCTGGGCCTCAGGGAAAGCCCATAAAGACTGCTCGCTCCGGAAACAGCCAGCTGGGGGTGGAGGCTGTTCCAGGGGCAGCTTTCCCCACCCCACCCAATGGCAAAGGTTAGATACTCGAAAGTGCCTCTTTAGTGCCAAGATAAACAAGTGGAGTGAAATGGAAACCCCTGTGATTCCCTTATTTCCCAGGGCCTGGGACTGGGATTTCCCCCTGTACCCCCGAGTAATTTCTCCTCCAAATGGGGTGGGATACTTCACCCTCAGAGACTGGTGTCCCCCAGTGTCTGAGGCTAGGATTTCACTCCAACCCAAGCCTTACCTGCTATTCTGTGGCCTAGGATCTACCAGCCCCATGACTCCAGGTTTGTCCTGTGTTCACTCAAAAAGGTGGAGAGAACCCGACTCCTCCCATGGTCCTCTGCCTGAGTGTGCGCCTTGCCATCATCTCAATTTACCGGACCTTGGGGCTAGGAGGGCCCGCAACCATCCTTATCCCCAGCTCTGTTTCCCTCTGACTGCTGCCCACTCCTGAGCCTTGAGCACCCCTGGGGTACCCCAGACCCCTGTTCCAAAGAGGCCTGGGAGTAATGAGGTGGAGGCGGGAGGGGTTGGGAGCTGGGTCCTCCCCAGGGGTGGGGCAGTACTCATGCTGGTATGGACTGCTTGGCAGGGCCAGGGGACAGGTGTGTGAGGGTGGGGCATGCGGAGGAAGGGCACAGCCTGCCTGCCCCTCAGTCCCAGCCGTTGTCCTTCACCATGTGTGACATTTCAATGATGTACTTCCCCTCCTTGTACTTCTGACTTGTCTCAAAGGCCTGTTCCTGGTGGAGAGGAAGCGGTGAATATGGGACCAAGCAGTTCCTCTCCAGGCCCGCCTGTATTACCCCTGCCCCCAAAGCTCCCCAATCCAGTCCACCTAGACCTACTCTTTGCCCTCTGGACCATGCAAAGACCTGGCGTGGTCACTGGGCCTTGGAGGGCCGCACCCCAGCTACTTACATATTTCCAGCCCAGTGTGGTTTTGCAGCTTTCACAGAAAATATCAGCTACCGAGTGGAGCCCCGTGAGCAGGAGGCGCTGTTCCGCTGGCCCACAGCCCACGTTGACCCTGTCTCAGGAAACAAGAAGGACCCAGCCCCCGGTGGGGTTGCTCTGTCAGTCCAGCCCCAAAGGAGCTTGCATCTGGAGAGCGTACCCTGCCCTGCTGGAAGCCCTGCCTTCAGCAGTCCACCCCTCTGTGACTAGCGCCTGGGCCTTCTTCATGTGCCCAGTGCAGCTCGGCCCAGACTCCCCACACGAGAACCATGACTGAGTTTCTGAACCCCTTTGCAAGACGGGAGGCAAAGCTGAAGGGACGGGCCACCTTCTGATGGCTGACCCCCTTTCTCCTCAGGGAATGATGCACACACGCAAGCACGCACGCACACGGAGAGGGGTGGACTCACACGGAATTAAACAGGTAGGCTCGGCCATGGCTTCCTTGGAAGGACTGTGGAGACACAGGACAGACAGTAACTACTGGGTGGCCCAAGGCCCCACTGCCTGACTCCCCAGGGGTGTGGAGGAGCGAGGAGAGGTGCCTTGCCTCACCCCAGGTGAGTTGGCACAAATCTGTGGAAGAGAGGAGGGGCGTGGCAGTACCTTAGAAATAAGCTCATCATGTTTGGCCAGGTGTGCACGGCAGTGGACACAGCTGTAAGTGCGGTGGCAGCGGGGCAGGTAGCTACGGAATGTCTTGGTGGGGAGGCAGGCAGGGCCCGGGCCGGGGTCACAGCTGGGCATGACGGGCTGGAGGACGATGCCCTGGTGGGCGGGCGGGGCTGGCGCGGTGCAGCCCCCACACAGGCGGTCGCAGGTGAAGCAGCGGAGCAGGTTGGCTAGAGCCGTGTTTCAGGGCAGGAGGAATGTGGGGGGGCTGCGCGGCCAGGGCCCCCCCAGCTGTGAACCAGATAGAAATGGAAGTCACCTGGGGAGAGGGGAAGGTGCGTCAGAAGAGCTGTGTCCTCTCCTCGTGAGGAGCCCCTCTCGGGATGGAGAAGATGGGGCTCGCCTCACTCCTGCCCCGACGTCCCTATGACCATCAGCCCTCCCCGTGTTCCTTGAACCTCCCAGGCCCCTTGATTCCCGTCTGCTCTGGCAAGCCTGGCAGCGGCGCCTGGCCTTGGGGCCATAGCCGGGAGGTGGTGCCTCTCCTTCCTGGAGCGGGAGCAGCCTCCACCGTGTCCCACTGGGAGCAGCACGCTGGCACCGTGCTGCCATGGGAGCGCCGTCGTCTGCAGTGCTCTCCTTGATTTCAGTTCTTGGGTGAGGATCTGCCTCCCGCATGCTCTGATAGGCTCTGGGGCTCAAAGTCTTAAAAGTTGGGGATGCTTGGCAGTTTTTCTAGTCCGTGGCCTCCATTTGCCATACAGTTGGTCCTTCATACATTTTGTGTGGGAAGGAGGGGGCATGATGAGAGAGGGAGGGAGAGCAGGCTGGCTCACACCCTGCTTCAGCCCTCCTGGGGTCGGGGTCCTGCTCGCTACAAAGTAGACTTCGTGGACGTCTCCTTCGGTGCCAAGGATGTCAGATGTGGCCACTGCCCAGGCTTGCCCCTTGGTCCACTCATTTTGGCCCATAGGCAGTGCCTTGCTGGCGTCTCAGCCTCTGACCCCTTGGTCTCTCTCTACTGCTCTTTACTGTTGGCTTAGCCCTCAGTTATGGACTTAGGCTCCCAGCTATAGGACAGAAACTGTCTGTGCTTCAGGCAAACCTGACAGCTGGGACCAATGGGGAAAGAGCATGGCAGGGAGGTCAGCTCTCCTGGGCTGAGCAGGGCAGGGTGATGTGGTGTGGGGGGAGCGTCCACAACAGGTAGCAAGAAGGGGACTCTCATTTTCAAAAGCTTTCAAGTGCTTTGGGGCACAAGGCAGAGAATGTTTATTTCCACTTTCTCCCAGGAGCAGGGACAAACAGCAGTGGCTCTGTGGGTGACAGAAGGTAAAATAATTGCTGGGTTCTGATTACGAATCTTGAGAAAGATGTTGATACCTGTCCAAACTCCACCCCCAAGTGGTTGAGGGTGCTGGAGGCAGAGGATAAGAAGGGAGGTGTCCTCTGTGGGCTGTGATAAGCAGGTGAGCTTCTGCAGCCTCCGTGAGCCCTTCAGGGCCCGCTGTGGGTGGCACAGCCCAAGTCTGGTTCAGAGGTGCCATCTGGGTGTTCTGGCAATGCCAGGCCATGAAGCAGAAGAGGCAACGTGGCTCCAGGTAGTCGGGGTGAAAGGGCTCTCTCCTCTGTGGTGGCTGCTGGTGGCCCAGCTGTTCCAGTTTTTCCTGGGGCCATCAGGCAGTCTCTCCACAAAACCCCCATCTAGACCATCTTCAGTTTCAGGTCCTCTTCCCCCACCTGGGCCCCAGGAAGACACCTTGGGCTGAGTTCAGGGTGACATTGGGCTCTGGCTGCAGAAACGGGCCCTCCTCGCCAGTGCACTGGTCAGCATCCACTTCACTGGTCAGCCTCCAACTTGGCCTGTGAGGACTCCTGCCCCTTCACCGAGCACACCTCCAAGGGCCCGGGGAGGGGGCCGGCCAGGTCCCCGGTCTACCTCCCTCCCCAGCCTCCGTCACGCCTCCCGCCCTCTTTCTCTAACGTTTCCCCATCAAGCCAAGGAGAGGCTGCACAGAAGGCTGGAGAACACTCACAGGAGGGGGCAGTAAGGGTCATTTCTTCCCCACCTCAGATCGCAGGGAAAAGCAAGTTGGGCAAATGACTGGGGAAAAAACAAAGGCAAGCTAGCTGAGTGCTGGGGAGAGGATGTTCCCCCAAGTGAGCCGGGACTGGACCGTGGGAGGCGGGGGAGAGGGAGGGTTTGGGTGGGGGGTGCTGAGCAACCATCCCCGACAGCAGAGGCCCCGAGGCGGAGGCTCGAGGAACCAGGTTCAAATCCTGTGCCTCTCTGGAGGGGAAAAAAGGGAGGAGGCCACCTGCTCACAATAGATTTTCTCATCTGCTCTGAGGCTTCGGCCCCCTCTGGGCTGGCATTCTCGGCATGGTATGGTCCAAAATCATTAGCAGCGCAGCCAGCTCCCAGGGCGGGCTTTGGGGGGTCCGCACCAGCAGCAAAACAATAAACAGTGATGCCTGATGCTGCAGCCAAAGTTGCCGGGAAATAAGTGCGGGAACCGTCAGAGCTTGGAGAGGGATGGAGGCGCTGAGAGAGGAGCGGAGGCAGCAGGGAGGGGGAAGGGAGGACAAAGGGTGGATGAATAATGCTTTTGCAAAGGGGAGAAAGCAACACGCAGCAGGAGGAGGAAATTTGCAAAAGGAAAAAAAAAATTCATTTGGAGAAGGGCTGCCTCCTCACCTTGAGGTCTGCTCCAGAGATCTCTCCGTCTATCTCTTTCTCTCAATCTCTCTGCTCTTCTCTCTTCTCTTTCCGCTCCTTCAATAGAGAAGGGGATGGGGTCAGGGAGGGGAGTGGGGGCTCAGGACGGGCTGCAAAGCTGGCCAGCTGCTGGGGGGGCCAGAGGTTGTCTCCCGTCTGTACCTCGGTCTGTGGGTGAATGTAGCTGTGTGTTGTGGAGCTGCATCATAACACTGTGAGTCATCCATCCCCCCACCCCCCTCACCTCCCACGTCAGAGCAGGGCTGGGAGACACAGGAGGCGGGTCGGGAGGAAGGGAGGGGGCAGGCATCGAGGGATGGGGCTGGGGGAGTGGGGCAGGGGCTGGGACAGAGGGACGGCCCGGGAGGGGACGAGAAAGAGTTGATGCTGGTTGCTGAGGAGGTAGGCAGTGTGGCCAAGGAGATAGAACCTGGGGGAAGGACAGGGCTGAGCAAGGATGGAGTACGGGTGGCAGGGCTGGAGGAGAGGAGGTGGCAAGGCCAAGTGATGGTGCGAGATGGATGCAGAGTCAGGCGCCAGCACACATTCAAAATGATACATCCTCATTTTAGTTCAGACGGACACCAGCCCTGATGCAGAGAAAAGAAAGACATACTAATTGTCACATATGGCAAACTGTGTACCCCAATCTTGTACCAGGCACTTCCAAGCCTCAAAGCCTCATCTTAATAGCCTCTTCCCCCCCACCCCCCGCCGCCACCACCACCACCACCACCAAGGAGTAAATAGACTAAATATGACATCTCACGTGCAGGAACCTCTTATCAGCTATCTCCAAATTGCTTGTGCTTCATGAACGGAGACACCCACATTACATAAGGTTCTCTACTGGGCTGTAAACTATCTGAGGCAGGTCTTTGGGGGCAGCTCTTCTGTGCATCCCAGGGTCTTTTTGGAATCCCAGCTCTGCCAATATACTCACCAGGAACCACTGGGCAAGTTGCTGATCCTTTGTGCCGTTTTTCTGTTCTGTTACATGAAGCTAACAATATTTACCTCACGTGAAGCAAAGTGAGATGACAGGTAAATACCTCAAAAGTGCCTGGCACCTGATAGGCACTCAGTAAACTGTTGCTGCTATTTCAAAAGCATGTTCTCAACTTGATACCCTGAAACCCAGAGAGGGTTTACTATTAAATTATGCTATCTCAAGAGACACATGAGTTCTTAAGAAGAACTCATATCTTTCGGTACTATTTTTCTATCAGCTTCCAGTTGCATTTCATTTGACTCAGAATATTTCTCGTGAAGTGCTGCCCTGTGCGTGTTACACAAGTATTGGACACAGACCATATCCTCTAAGAGAAATGCCCCAATTTCTAACAGTCAGGAAATGAAGTGTGACAAAGATAGGGGCTTACAGAAAGGACTGCTTGTGGGTGGTATGTTTTTCTTTCAAAAGTAAGGTAGGATTCTGAATAAAGGACTATTCCAAACCTGGCTGATAGATATCATTCTGGTTGCTATCTTTTTTCGGTGGATTTCCTGTATTTCTTCCCAACCAATGACTTCAAACAAAAAATTAACCTGAACTTTTTTTATGTAAGTGCTATAACAGGATTTTTTTTGAGAAAACCTGTCTTTGAGATCTGTATTCTTTTTTTTTTTTTGAGGGCAGTGTCACTGGCCCTCATATGTGGGACCCGAACCGGGGCCGCTAGCTTCCCAAGCCAGCGCTTAACCACTGCTTAGCCACTCGGCCGGCCCTAACCTGAACTTTTTTTAAAAAAATGAAGCACAAGATAGTCCCTCAAAAAATACTTTTTGCATATAACCTCTTTGCCTTCCAGCCTCAATAACTAATGGCGTCTTCTGAGGCAAAATTTACATAAAGCCTTTTAAAAAAAAAATATATATATATATATAAAGGCAAGGACATGTAATGGGAGGCATTGCTAGCTGGATGCAAATAAATGAATTCTGAATATTTAATCAGAAGATGCTGGGGTTTAAGGTAAATTCTGAAAACACAATGTAGGGAATAGTACCAGAGCTTTGAAATTGAAAGGGAGAACTCAGTAAAGAAAGAGGGAACTATTCTTGTCTGGCAACAGATAAGAAAGGGAATGTAGGGCTGGCTGAGTGGCGCTTTGGTTAAGAGCTGGTTTTGAGATGCCAGCGGCCCCGGTTCGGATCCCACGTATGAGGGCCAGTGACACTGCCCTCTACAGCTAACAATAGTTCCACCTGGAGCTGGGTTGTGCGAGCCCCGGTGACGGTGTAGGCTGCAGCCCCTGCTGCAGTGGGCTGCCATTGGCTACAGTGAGTGGCCGGCCTCCAGTGTGAGCGGCCGGCAGCCAGCGTGAGCTGCCAGTAGCCGCGATGAGCGACATCCAGAGGCCAGCGACCGATCTGCCTCATCCGGGAAGAGCTCAATGACAATACCAACATGGGCCAGTGAAGTAACATCCTCCACAACTAGACTGAAGAACAAAAAGACAGCAACTTGTCTGTTCCCCTTCCCTGATTCCCCAACGCTGTTCCCCTCCCCCAATCCCCCAATAAAATCTTTTTTAAAAAATAAGTAGAAGAAAGGAAATGTAAATGCAGGAGGAATATGAGGAACTGTTTTTGAGGAAAATAGTGGGAAGTGAGAAAACAGAAGGTGAGTAGTTTTAGGACAGGGATGAAAAGTTTGGAAGCAAAAAGAATCAGTTTCAATTAACTCGGGAAGAAAATGATCAAGGTAGTTTCGCTGGAGAGGAGATTGAAAAAGATATGTGAGGACAGTGTTACTTGGGGGTGGAGTGGAGATGACAGGAGTGATTGGTGAAAGTGAGAAAAGAGAGTGTGTAGGCAAGCACAGATGTGCTTCAACTGTGCCCTGACCCCTTCTGTGTTTAGGAAGCAAAATGGAGAACAGTCTAGGCCCGGGTAGGGAGGTGGTGGTGGTGGTGCGTGTTTGTGTGTTCCTTCTCCTTAAATTCATCTTGAGATGGCTATACAATATCCAAATAAAGATGACCTTCAGATAATTGGAAGAAACTGCCTCAAGGGAGAGAGTGTGGAGGTGAAGAAAAAGGTCTGGGAAATAGAGTGCATGGAATCAGGAGAAGATGAACCCACTCGAGAAGAAAATTTGTGAATGAAAGACTGGAATTGAATGTTTGAAGAATGGTAAGAGATTAGGGAATACCTAATAGCTAATTGAAGAACTAATGTGTGCATGGTGAATGCGTGAAATATTAAAGCAAACTATCAAAGAAAAAACTGTGAGAAGTGAGGATGGCACTCTTAAAAGGTCAGTGCTAAGGTAGGGCCAGTGGGACAAAGGCAAACCAGAAAATCTTTTCGGGCTTTCAGTCCAGATTAACCACGTGAGCTGGACTTAAAAAAGTACTCCTTGGGCTGGCCGAGTGGCATGGTGGTTAAGCACTGGCTTGGGAAGCCAGCAGCTCCGGTTCGGGTCCCACATATGAGGGCCAGTGACACTGCCCTCAAAAAAAAAAGTACTCCTCTAGGGCGGCCGGTTATCTCAGGTGGTTAGAGCACAGGCTCATAAGACCAAGGTTGCCGGTTCGATTCCCACATGAGCCAGGGAGCTGTGCCTTCCACATCTAGATTGAATATAACTACTTGACATGGAGCTGATGGGTCCCGAAAAAGACACACTGCTCCCCAATAAAATTTCTGAAAAAGACCAATTAACTTTTTAAAAAAAGTACTCATCTATAAGGTAGGGATGACAATGATAGTATGTACTTCACAGGACTCTTCTAAGGATTAAATGAATTTATACCTGTAAAACCCTAGAACAGTACCTGGCATCTAACACTATGTAAGTGTTTGCTATTATTATATTAACCGGACTCAGACTCCAAAATCCTGGGTTTGAATCCTAGCTTGGTCAAGTCCCTTCACCCATCTTCATCTCCTCCCTCATCTAAAATTGGAGATACTAAGACTGACTTTACAGGGTGACTGTGAAGAAGGATAACCTGAAAGGGATTTGAACATTGTAAACTACGGTAGCAAATGGATGGCATTATTATAGCTCCCCCTCCTCAAACTGTAATAAAAACTTAAAAGCTGACATCAGATGTTTTTTGTGTTACAGACATCGTGCTTAGTACTTTGTGTGTCATCCCATTCAATCATCCAAACGACACTAAGAGGTTGGGTACTGTTATTATCCCCGTTTTACAGACAAGAAATTGGGTCTCAGCGAGTTTAAGCCTACGATTCGCCCCGTCACAAAGTGAGCAAGTGGCATAGCTAAGAATACAAGATTCCAAAACCCAAGCTGGGGAGCAGTGGCTTATCGACGTAGCCCGATCTGTTGAACACCTTGTGTAACTGTCAGGGATTCAGGGAGGGCAAGGAGTCCCCAACCAAACTCCCCACTCAAAAGAAGAGAGGTGGGTGGGTAATGATTGGGTCAAGAGTAACTGGAAGCAATTCTCGGATTTCATGCCCTCCAGGTAGGGAGTCAGTTAGGGGATGACAGCCCAGGTGGGCCTGGGACAGGCTGTTGTCCTCCCCTTTCCCCACGCCTAGGGTTCTTCGTGTCCAAGAGGGGTTTGCCAATTTCGCCCTTTTCTGGCTTTGGTCCTGGCAAGCAGGACATCGTGGGACCTTGATGGTGAGTCCCCCCCCCCCCCCGCTTCCCCTTCCTGGGCAGCAGGTGAGCGGGCACATCCGGCAAGAACCCGCATCAGAGCAGCGATCCACCGCCCCTCCGTCGGTAACCGTCCCGCGCGGGGGCGTTCCGCCACGCCTACCTGCGTCCCGCCACGCCTACCTGCGTCCCGCTCACTTCGCGAACGACGGCCGCAGCCCCGCCCACTTTTGGCGTCACGATCAAAATATCGTTTGACTACAACTCCCAGAAGGCCGAGCGGCTGCACGAGCTCAACCGATGTGGCTAGTCCAGCACAACTACATATCCCAAGGGGCATCGCGCGACCGTGTCTCCTCCACTGCGCAAGTGCGGAACCACTTTTGTTTCCGGCGTGGGTCCCGCCGAGTTTAGGTCCTTGGTGGAAGGGCTTCTCGGTTTACTGTTCGGGGCTCGTGGCTGCGCAGGTGAGATAATAAGTTCGGGAACGCAACCGTAGCTTCCTTGGGGCCTGGGCAGATTTCGTGTCTGGGGAGGGTGGGACAAATGCCGGACCTAGAGCCGCAGTCCTGTATCAGAAATCATGCTTAATTATTCCTCGGCGTTTTCTATCTTACGAAGTGTTTTGGTTTTTTTCCCCTCCAAAAATCCCTGTTCATCCCCGGAACATCACTTGAGTGTGAGGAAGTGTAAGTGCCTCCAGCTGAGAGCTGAGGAAAAGGTTCACACTCCTACTCGTTGCTGAGCGCGGCATTAATGCTGTTTTCTGAGTTCAAACTAGGTATTCTCTGCTTTGCATATGGATTGCAGAAGTCCTTTCTTGTTGACTAAGAGGGTGGGGAGTCGGCATCTCCTGCCTTCTCAAGTCTGGAGTGAGTGATGAGGTGATGTAACCAAGTCTTCTGTCAATCTATAGATACAGTTTTCTAATTATGTCTGACTCATTTATTCACTTGGCGTATTTATAGAGGTGCCTACGGATTATAAAGTACTATTTTAGGCACGGGAGATGCAGCAGCAAACAAAAATGCCCAACCCTAGTGAGGGCAAACAATAACATATGTGAGACAGATGGTGATGAGCGAGAAGGAGAAAAATAAAGCAAGATAAGGGGAAACGTCCACTGGAGGATTCTGAACAGAGTTCTAACTTGTTTAGATCTGAAATGTAATTTGTGTTGTAGGCACAGCAGCTACACAGAGAAGATGGGAGAGGAGGCCAATGATGACAAGAAGCCAACAACTAAATTCGAACTAGAGCGAGAAACAGAACTTCGCTTTGAGGTGGAGGCATCTCAGTCAGTTCAGTTGGAGCTGCTGACTGGCATGGCAGAGATCTTTGGCACAGAGCTGACCCGAAACAAGAAATTCACCTTTGATGCTGGTGCCAAGGTGGCTGTTTTCACTTGGCATGGTTGTTCTGTACAGCTGAGTGGCCGCACTGAGGTGGCCTATGTCTCCAAGGACACCCCTATGTTGCTTTACCTCAACACTCATACAGCCTTGGAGCAGATGAGGAGGCAGGCGGAGAAGGAAGAAGAGCGAGGCCCCCGGGTGATGGTAGTGGGCCCCACTGATGTGGGCAAGTCCACAGTGTGCCGTCTGCTGCTCAACTACGCAGTGCGTTTGGGCCGCCGTCCCACTTACGTGGAGCTGGATGTGGGCCAAGGCTCTGTTTCTATCCCTGGCACCATGGGAGCTCTCTACATTGAGCGGCCTGCAGATGTTGAAGAGGGATTCTCTATCCAGGCCCCTCTGGTGTATCATTTTGGCTCCACCACTCCTGGCACCAACATCAAGCTTTATAATAAGGTCAGAGCCAAGGTTGGATGGAGGGAAGGGATTCTGTCGAGGTAGGAAGCTGTGCAGAAGTTTGCTAGCTTTGCCCCTCAGCTGTTATTGCCACATGATTTCAGAAAAGACAGTTTCAGATATAAGTCAACCTCAGATTGTAAATTTTTCTGTGGACCTATTCTTATTAAATTTCCATACATTTCAACGTAGAACATGGAACGGGAGACAGAAGATGCAACGTAAATATTAAATCTGTATTGTGGGGGTCAAAACCACAGCCATGAAAAATGTTGTTTCTCTTGTACCTAATACCACTTATTCTAAAGAGGGACAAAATAGCTACAGATTTGTTCGTTTTTGTGTCTTTTTCCCTCACCTTGATCCTTTCTTCTGCAGATTACATCTCGTTTAGCAGATGTGTTCAACCAAAGATGTGAAGTGAACCGAAGGGCCTCTGTGAGTGGCTGTGTCATTAACACCTGTGGTTGGGTGAAAGGCTCTGGTTACCAGGCCCTGGTGCATGCAGCCTCAGCCTTTGAGGTGGATGTGGTTGTAGTTCTGGATCAAGAACGACTGTACAATGAACTGAAACGGGACCTGCCTCACTTCGTACGCACTGTGCTGCTCCCTAAATCTGGGGGTGTGGTTGAGCGCTCTAAGGACTTCCGGCGGGAATGTAGGGATGAGCGTATCCGTGAGTATTTCTATGGATTCCGGGGCTGTTTCTATCCCCATGCCTTCAATGTCAAGTTTTCAGATGTGAAAATCTACAAAGTTGGGGCACCCACGATTCCAGACTCCTGTTTGCCTTTGGGCATGTCCCAGGAGGACAATCAGCTCAAGCTGGTACCTGTCACCCCTGGTCGAGATATGGTGCACCACCTCCTGAGTGTTAGCACTGCTGAGGGCACAGAGGAGAACCTTTCCGAGACCAGTGTGGCTGGCTTCATCGTGGTGACCAGTGTGGACCTGGAGCATCAGGTGTTTACTGTTCTCTCTCCAGCCCCCCGCCCACTGCCTAAGAACTTCCTTCTTATCATGGATATCCGGTTCATGGATCTTAAATAGAGATCAGCAGGAAGCCTTGCTGCCTGGGGCCTGGAGATCTGGCCATCACCAAAGGCAGATGGGCTGAGGTATAAGAATCTGTTGAGACCAGGCTGACAAGTAAATTGTGACTAGTAGAAAGCTTATATTCTACCTCTAAAAACAGATGGTGGTAACCCACCTCTTCTAATCTTGAACCAAAAGGAAAAGCATGGGAATATAATTGGTTTCTTAGATCTAAGGTGCCGTTTTGAATCTCGAAAGCCTTGGAGAATCCAATTTCTTTCACTTTTTTATCATTGCTTTGTATTTTGTATATAGTACTTGTTATTTATCCAGAACAAAACTGTGTTAAAAGTCCTCCTTACAATAAAGTTCAAACTTCGGAAAAAATTATTTTAATAAATATTTTTGCCATATCACAGAAGTTGGTATAGTTTTTTAAAAATTTTTGTTTTTTTCCCCTAAGAATTATAGAAACATGATTTATTGCCAAATGCTTAGAGGAAAACGAAGAGCCCACCTGTGAGCCAAACAAGTGAATTTTTATGATGGTTCCCCCTTTTCTCTGCACTTAAATAAATAGATTCTAAATCTGTTGCCAGTGCCAAGGTTACTATGAGGTACCAGAGAGGCTAGTGATAAACTTGGGATATTTCAGATCTAAAAATTTTCCCGAGATGGCTCATTTTCTCCCAGCTGCAGCTATGTTTCCTGTTGTCTATTTGATTGGCATCAGGCCCTAAGTCAGTGTAAATTGAGCTTCCAAGGGGTAAGCAGCCAGGAAAGCCCATTCCCTGATCTTTTGCAAATGATTATGTTCCTAGTTTGGACTTGGATTATTGAATAAGTATCTGATGCCATTCATTCTTTCCACAAGTATTTCTCAAGCACCTATTATTTGCCAATAACCATTCTAGATACGGAACAGGATAGACAGTCTTACGGAACTTACAGAACAAACATAAAGAAGATGAGTGCAGGGCCGGCTGAGTGGCGCATTGGTTAAGAGCTGGTTTTGGGATGCCAGTGGCCCAAGTTCGGATCCCACATATGAGGGCTAGTGACACTGCTCTCTACAGCTAACAACAGCTCCACCTGGAGCTGGGCTGTGAAAGCCCCAGAGACGGTGTAGGCTGCAGCCCCTGCTGCAGTGGGCTGCCATAGGCTACAGTGAGTGCCCGGCAGCCAGTGTGAGCTGCCAATAGCCACGGTGAGTGACCATCCAGAGGCCGGTAACCGATCTGCCTCATCCGGGAAGAACGCAATGACGATACCAACGTGGGCCAGTGAAGCAACGTCCTCTGCAACTAGACTAAAGAACAAAAAAAAAGACAGCAACTTGTCTGTTCCCCTCCCCAAATTCCCCAATAAAATCTTAAAAAAAAAAAAGATGAGTGCTACACAGAGACTTAAAATTGGGCGATATGGGACAGTGACTGAGAGGCTACTTTATTTTTTCTGAGGACAGTGTCACTGGCCCTCATATGTGGGACCCGAACCAGGGCCGCTGGCTTCCCAAGCCAGCGCTTAACCACCGCACCACTCGGCTGACTGGCCCACTGAGAGGCTACTTTAGATTCGGTAGTCAGGAAAGGCCTCTCCTGAGCATACATTTCGAGGTAAGACCTAAATGGCTGTGTAAAATTCGGGCAAAATATTCCTGGTGGAGGAAACTGTAAAAACTTAAGAAAGGAAAGTTTGATGTGTTTGGTGAAGGGAATGGCCGGTGTGGCTAGAATGGTCAGAGTGAGTCAAGGGGAAGAGGTAAAAATTGAGGCTGGAAGGGGCAGCAAAATGTAAGGATTTTGTAATCTAAGAGCAGTGAGAGAGAATGAAAGGGGGTGTGTCAGTCCTTTCTGGCTGCTATAACAAAATACTATCGATCGGGTAGCTTATAAACATCAGAAACCTCACGGTTCCGGAGGCTGGAAAGCCCAAACCAGCCTGGTTGTGTTCTGATGAAGGCTCTTTTTCCAGTTTGCAAATTGCCAACTTCTAGCTGTGTCCTCATGTAGTGGAAGGGGCAAAGGAGCTCTATGGAACCTCTTATGTCAAGGCTCTAATTCCATTCATGAAGGCTCCGAATTCATGATCTAAGCACTTCTCAAAGGCCCCACCTCCTAACAGCATCATCTTTGGAGGTTAGGATTTGAATATATATGAATTTGGGGGGACACACACATTCACACCATTTCAGGATATAGCAGAATGACATGATCTAATTTACATTTTGAAAAGATCACTGCTGTGTGGAAAATGGATAATAGAGGCAAGAGTAGAAGCAAGGACAGTTAGTTTCAACTTGAGAACTGATGGATTAGAGGAGGGCAGCAGAGGTGGAGCTGGTAAGTTCATTGCCTTGGGACATTTTGGAGGTAAAATTGATAGGACTTGCTGATGGGAATGGTGAGGAAAAGAAAGTGGGATTATATGATTCCTACATCTTTTACTTGAACTAGATTGCCTATGAGATTGGGGAAACTCAGGGATGGAATTCGGGAGTATCAATTCTACTTTGACACTTAAGTTTGAGCTATTAGCTCTCCATATGGAGAAGCCATATAGACAGTTGGAAACATGAATATAGAGGGTTGGGGAAAGGTAGGGCTGAAGGTTTATAGGAGTTGCTGGTCATAGAGGACATTCAAAGCAGTGGAATTGGATGAAGTCACTTAGGGACTCTAAGTGTAAATCAGGAGGCCGCAGAAGATGGACTTTCAGGGCACTCCAAATATAAGAGATGAAGTATAATGGGAGCTAGCAAAGAAGACTTGACTATGGATCTGGAAGCATGGGTGTCAGTATTGATCTTGCAAAGTGTAGTCTTGGAATGGTGGGGATAAAAGTCCTATTGAAATAATATTGAGATAATATAAAATGAAGAGGTAGCGATAACAATTATAGACAACTCTTTCAAGAAGCTTTGCTAAGAAAGTGTAGGAGGGTGACATGGGGTTAACAGAGTTTGTCAGTGTTTTAGATAGGATGCCTCAGCATATCAACACTCTAATGGCGATGGGCATAGTGTGTTCCTGACACTATTTCTTTCTGTATGTTTTTCAAATGAAATGTCAACAGTTTCAGAAAAAGATGCAGGAGTGAAGGATGGGATCCAGAACACAAGGGGAGAAACTGTCCTTTAACACAAGCAGAGACATTTCATAGGGATAGGAGGGAAGGCAGCAGTATTTATACATCAAGAGATCATTGGTGCTAAAAGGTCATTCCTCTGCATCTAAACCCAAGGGTAACATTTTTTTGTCTGTTTCTTTACCAGCAATTTGAACTAAAAATGACTGTGTGGTTTGCCATCTAGAGGTATGAGGAAATGCAAGTGAAGAGGATTTGAAAAAGTATAAACTACACTAGAAAATTATAAGATATTTCTTGATATACATAGCAAGTAATTTATTTGAATTTTGATGGTATGGATATCCCATTTTGGTAACCTAGATTTTACTGTGCAATACTTTTCAAAAGTGGCTGGCAGTTTAAACCTTATGTTCCATTAAACATCCTTTCCAGGAAATATCTTGCATGCTCCTAAGGAAAACTGGACAGGAAATTGGAATCTCTCTCTAAACCTTGGAATTGTGATTATGCCACTGTTAGTGCTCATCCAGCTAAGAGCTTGGCATCCAGTAGTCTAGTGTCCTAGGGGAGTTTAGAATGGTGGAAGGTCAAATTTTTACTCCCATTTAGCACTGTCTAGCAAAGAGACAAAACAATCTATAGGTTCTTAGGAAAAGAAAGACGCCTAATTTGTGAAGTAGGAGAAATGAAGAAGTTTTAAAATCCAAGAAAAATATACAATTGAAACAATGTAATTTGATTTCATCCTAAGGAAACAACCTAAAAGAAAAGCCTCTATATATAGAGAAGAAATATTCTATCTCCAGTAATACCTTAATTTTTATTTATTTTTTTTTTGAGGGCAGTGTCACTGGCCCTCACATGTGGGACTGAACCGGGGCCGCTGGCTTCCTAAGCCAGCGCTTAACCACCGCGCCACTCGGCCGGCCCATACCTTAACTTTTATAAGGTCTAAAGTATTTTAAATATTTCATTTTTTAAATACAGTCTATTTTTTTTTTTTTTTTAAAGAGAGCTCTCATGTGTTGCAGTCAATGGTGGATTGAAGCCCTTAGCAAGAATACACTAGAGCCCGATGTCAATGCCATGTCAGGGAAGGCAGGAGACCCCAGAAAACAGAAGGTAAACCTTTCTCCTTCACCTGCTGCCCAGTGCTGAAGTATCAGACCACAGGGAAACCAACCCCAAGACAGACCGCAGGATTTAGAATCCCACTTTACAGGTGAGGACACTTGGCTTCCGAGAAGACGCTGGTGGTATCCTGTTTTGAAAGACAATTATGTAACAGCCAGAGCTGCTTTCAAAAGAGAAATGGCCTCCAGCTAAATGAGAAGAGAACACCTGGCCTTGTTTTTAGGTTCACAGCTGTGCAGGGCTAATTAGGGCAAAGTGTGGCGCGTGGAGTTGGCCAGCACCTCGCCAGGGACTGGAGCTTCGAGAGAACCTTTTCCTTCCAGCGAATTTAGGGATGCGGCGCCCATTCCTTGGATTGCAGTCAGAAACGAAGGGAATTAAGCAGGAACCAAGAGCAGGCTCGCACCCGTGGGGGGGCCTCCACCGCCTCAGAGGGCGCGCACTCTCTGGGCCTCCTCCGACCGCTGGCACTACGGTTCCAAGGCTCTCTCCATCCCGGGCTTTTGGTAGCTTAGCTCCACACTGACTCTTCTAGTCCCGGCGGCCCCTCCAGGTGGGAGCCACAGCCCAGACCACTCCATTCCCCTGGGATTCTGCTGGTCCCAGGAAACGCGCTGGACCGAGAACTGTTTCATCAAGACTGTCTTAAATAAAGTTTTCACCGTCAATAAAAAAAAAAAAAAGTGGGGGAGGGGAGGGCTATTCAGTCGCTAAAGGTTTGGCCAATGCCTGAAGGGGCAGAAGCAGGAAGACGTCGGGGCCTATATCGGTGATTGGTTCTACTAGAAGCCTGTCTGGACTGTACCACACTTACTTGGAGGTGGTTTGACGAATTCGAGGGGGTAGCTGCTTGCTTTTTATGTCTTCCAGTGCACACATATAACTGCTTTTTACTTCCGAGAATTTCTGCTTGGCTACAGCAGGAATAGAAAGTAGGACACAGGAAACGGGAAACACTCACGGGCCGTCTCCCCATGTCTGACTCCTGCGCAGTACGCCAGTCCCCCACTCCCAGTCACCTGCGGCACCGGACGGCCTTGCGCGCGCGCGCTCGTTGTCTCGCGTGCGTACGGAGCTGGGCTCCTGCAGCCAATCCGATCGCGAGGTCGCCGCGGTCGTCGACGTTCGCGCGCACGTCCGCGAGCGGCGTGGGGGTGGGGGCTACGGGGTGAATGGAAGAGTGAGCGGGGGCGGGCGCGGCGGCGCGAGCCGCATGAATGAGAGAAACGTGCCCTGCGCTAGACGTCGCGCGCGCCCGGGGCCGGGAGCCAATAGGAATGCGGGGAGGGCTACAGACCCGGCACTGAGGGCGACGGCCGCGCGCCGGCTCGAAGTCGAGCGTCGCCGAGCGGGAGCGCGCAGAGCAGGGCGGGCGTGGAGCGTGCGGGGGCCGCGCGCTGCTCCTCAGAGGCCGGACGGCACGGCTGGAAGGCAGCAGCGACAACGACGGCAGCGGTGACGGGAACCGCGCCGGGGGTGAGTACCGGCGACACCGGCCCCTGCGGAACCGGAAGTGCGGGGCCAGCGATGTGGGAGGGGAGAGTGACCTCTAGGGAAGGGGGACCGATAAGGGGGAGGTGGTTTGAGGCCCCATTCCTTCTCCGGGCCGGGGCATCCAACTGCGGCGGGACCCCGTGGGCCCAGGGAACGGACGACGAGTAGAGGCCGGGGATCCATGGCCACCCGAGCTCAAAACGGGTCAGTGCCCGGCCGCCCAGTCCTAGTTCGGGACCCCGGTTCCATGGGGCACCTGGCGCCCAGCCGCCGCCCCTTCCTCGCCCGGCCCTGCGCCGCCCGGCGCCGCCGTCCCCCGCAGCCCCGGTGGGCCCTGCCGCCGCGGATTCCGGGGTATCCGCCTCCGTGCAGTCCCATACAGTGATTCTCCTGGCCCCAGCGCCAGGGTGGGGACTGGGTGCTGCTGGGCCCCGTTTACCTCCCGATGTTTCGGGTCCCCACTCTGCTGATACTTGTGTTGGCTCAAGCCTTGTCCTGTTACCTGTCCGCTCCCCCTCTGTCCACTTCCTCGCCCCCCCCCCAAGCCGGGTGCTGCATGCTTTTAGTACTTGCTGCTTTTTTACAAGTGGAGCTCGGATGTGTTTGCCAATATTTTACCAACAGGAATCTCTTTGTGGGACAGGGAGGTGGACGATGTTTTGCCCACTTGGCCGAATTAAAACTCTGAAATGAGAAGTAAGAAAGTGGCTTCAAGTTATGGAAGGAAGTGTAAGATCAGATACGTGATATTCTAGACCATTTTTCTGCCCTGGATTTTTCACTTCCTGCCCAATGCCATCTTATCTAGGTTGATCGTATATGCGCATCCCTGTTCTTTTACCCCAGTATCCCTCGGTACTGTTATCAAGTCTCTTCAGAATGCTCATTGTCACCCATTCTTTAAAATCCAACGAATGATTACAAGAATTAGACACCTGTGAACTTTGCTACCTCGGTATATAAGGATAACACCCGTATTAAACTTCTGCTTGACTTTTCAACCAATAACATCTTGGCATGTGGATTATTCCATGATACCTTGATTACTTTGTATTCAGATTTACTATATAGTTTATTATACCACTTTATTTCAACAAACCAGCGCTTGTGCTATCAGTGGTACTGTCCATATCCATTGACTCCTTTAAGGGGGTCCTTGTAATAACCCATTTTATGAAAGCCTTCAAACCACATAGTCTCTGGTTTGTTTCATGTCTACACATTTCCATTCCATAGATGACTCCGTGCCTCACTATGTCATACACATGCTTGTGCACCTTTCTCATACTGGGATGGATCCAGTATGCTGGCTCTAATCAACTACACTCACCCTGCAGTTTTACCCCTGCGACCCATCCTTCTGCTAAGACTTGGTGCGTCTTTATTATAACCTAGTCACTTCTTAAGTTATGTCTTGTCCCTTCTAATGTATACATCCCAAACACCTCAGATGCTGATCTTGCTTGTTTCTCAGGGCTGTACTCCTGAAATTGCATGGCCTTCTATAATACTGCATTACTATGGCAGTATTAGCCCATGTGACTTTTTTCCTGTCAGAAAATCTCTTCTGAAATAATATATGGTGTCTGATATCTTACGCAAGCTTAAAATATAAGCAGTGCAATTTTCGATCTTCTCTAATCTTTGGGGTTTTGAGGGGAAATAAGACTGTGTACAAACCAAGATTTTGCTTCTCATTGTTAAGTTACCTAGGCCTACATTTAGAAGGTTGGAATTTGATTCCTATAGGAAACCGATAGTTAAATATTCATAAAATTGGGGACTAGAGAGGATTTGTCTTCTTTATGACTTTAACAATTTTTTGTAATCTCTGGGTGTTCACTTTGTTCTAATATTGCTGTTTGGCCCTCTGAAACACTGTCTTTTAAAGAGAGACACGATGCATTGTGAAGGAAGGTGCCTTTGCCTTCCATGCCACAGGTAAGAGAGAGGAACTGATAAATCACAGGGCACATTTGTATTTCATTATCTGAATTTTCTGTTATTTTACTCTCTGCCTTTGGTATTAAGGGGAAATATTAGATCACTTGGGTGTGATAAAACTTTTATTTTTTAATTAATTTATTTTTTACAACACAGCACAATAGTTATACTTTTTATCCCTCAAAGTGACAATCCCCCTCCCCTATCTGCAGCCCCACTCTCCCCCCCATATTATACATATCTATTACAATTCCCTTGACTCCACTCCCATACTGTACTCCACATCCCGTGACTATACACACACACACACACACACACACACATTCAATCACAGTTAACATACAATATTATACAACATCATAAAACTTTTATTTTTAAATTCTAACAAGTAAAATTTTTGGTCTGCAGATTCGAAGTTGTCATCAGCTGGCAGGTAATGTGGATGAGAAAGAGGTAGAAAGGGTTTGTGTTGTCAAACGAGCATGTAAACTTTTGGATTCTGCACTTGACCAGTCAGGTGATTCAGTAGAAAGGCCTCAGGCATTCTCTAGCCTTCAATTTTACAGAGTGGGATAAGGGACTGTGTCACTGATAATGTGAGTTAAGTGCTTTGAGATCAGTAGATGAAAAGCATCCTATAAAATCCAAGGTGCTAGTGTTATTTTGCTACTACCAACAACAGAAATAATTGTTACTCTTCATCATATTGAGGAAGGTGGGGCTCGTTTGACTTTCTATTAGGCCATTCTAGGAATAAAAAACGGTTGAATTGGGTAGGAAACGACCAGCCCCCTGTGGTTGACTCAGTTTCTCATAGAAGGTATCTCACCTTTCAGTCCAAGAACGTTTCTTAATGTATGTCCTTTCATGTGTTATTCCAGAAGACCAAAAATTCAGCTTCTGCATCTTCAGGGTTATAACTGAAAAGCATAGAGGGATAAGAGAGAGAGACATACACAGAAAAGAGATGAGACTCACTGTCCTAATTTTGAGGTTATTTTTTCTCTTTTCATTGTAGCAATACTCTTCATCCAAAGAGAAATCTCTTTTCTAGGACTGCCCGTCACTGCTGTGCCCTTGTTTGTTTTTATTTTTTTTTTTTTTTTTTTTTTTTTTTTTAAAGATTTTATTGGGGAATTGGCGGAGGGGAACAGCGTTGGGGAATCGGGGAAGGGGAACAGACAAGTTGCTGTCTTTTTTTTTGTTCTTCAGTTTAGTTGCGGAGGATGTTGCTTCACTGTTGGTATCGTCATTGCGCTCTTCCCGGATGAGGCAGATCGGTCGCTGGCCTCTGGATGTCGCTCACCGCGGCTATTGGCAGCTCACGCTTGGCTGCCAGCCGCTCACGCTGGCTGCGGGCCACTCACTGTAGCCTATGGCAGCCCACACCATCACCGGGGCTCGCACAGCCCAGCTCCAGGTGGAGCTGTTGTTAGCTGTAGAGGGCAGTGTCACTGGCCCTCATGTGGGATCCGAACCGGGGCCGCTGGCATCCCAAAACCAGCGCTTAACCAATGCGCCACTCGGCCGGCCCGCCCTTGTTTGTTTTTAGATTTTGATATTTGTCACTATTTGTGTCAGGTGAGATGGGCCCCTCACAAGAACTAGTTCTTTGATGACCTTAGGCTAGATGAAGCCATGTTCTTCTCTGTCTTCTATGAACAGCTCTTAGTTAGAATAGTGAAGGATTCTGGATCCATTGTCCTCCCAGTTCAGAGCCCTACATACACATAAGTGAAGTGGAAAATAACCTTTATTTCAAAAGGCACTTATTAACAGAGTGGCCTGTGCAGTTTTAGCCTTGATGTTCTTAAGAAATGCCCTGAAAGAATTTCTTTGATAAAGATATTTGTTTTTTTTCCCCCCCTTTTCCAGGTGAGGCACTGTAACCCAGTTGAACTCTGCATCCAGAAAGCCCAAGATTGAAGAAGAAAGATCAGAGACATTGACTAACTTGGACACAGGGACGTCTTTGGATTTGCTTTTATCCACAGTAACCTTTAAAAAGTATCATCAAGTGGAATTGATTTCTTCATCTTATTTTGCTTATTGGGAAGAACATGGATTCAGGGATTTTATGTTTCCCTTTCGTTTTGCATGAACTCTCTAGGAAACGGAGCTGTTAAAGGGCTTGGGAATTGCAAGAAGAGATTTGAAGACATAGAAGCTTGCTATCTCTCTCTGTTTTCCTCCCTCTTCAAGGAAAAGGATTTACAACTCAGCCTTGTAACGGCTGCTGCCCAGCTTTAGCCATCAAGAGAAAATAAATAAAATTAAATCACCGTTGCCAGATTGCAAGCCCTGAAGTCAAGGTGTGGGAGTGGTGGCATTGAGAAAACTGCCTAAAAGGAACAAGGACTATAGTAAAAACTGCTTCTCTTTAAAGCTGGAAAGGGGCCCCAGGTTCCTTTTTGGATTAAAATAGAAACAGAGGGCACACCTCTCTTGGTGCAGCTCACATTTTGGAAGTGTGATAGTTGTGGAGGTACTATAGTATCTCTTCAGAAGGATTTTTCCTTGCCCGAAGTGTTCTGCTCTCTCCTGATGGTCTCCCCTTCTTTCCTTTTGAAGGCTTATCTCCATCCATGAGCTATTCCTTGATCTGCCTGACTGCCTATGTTCTCTACCTGCAACAATTTGCATGTGTACAGCCTACTGTTTGTCTCCAGTTCTTAAACTGTACAAGTTGTTTCTTAATCTCTCCTTCTGCCTTGTTCTGGGGAGGTGGTTATTCATCATTTGGAGTCACCTTTCCCCCTCCCATGTGCTTTCCTTCATTTGAGATCTTTTGACCTTTGGTTTTTTTTGGGAGGGGGAAGGGTGATAATTTAAAATTTTTCTGTTTCCCTGTGTCTTTCTGTGCTCTTGAATCTCCATTGTTGCCCTCATCCCATTTTCTTGTCTGTTCTGCCGCTGTGTGGGCCTGGGCTATGCGGCAGGGCAGATATCCCATCAGAGCTCCAACATGCCCGCAGAGTCTGGAAAGAGATTCAAACCCAGCAAGTATGTTCCGGTCTCAGCAGCCGCCATCTTCTTAGTGGGAGCTACGACCCTCTTCTTTGCCTTTACGTGAGTTTTCTCCCAGTGGTGACATTTGGGGGGCACTCCATGGGAGGTGAGGGGGTATTTTTTTCCTTGAGCTTTGTTTTCAAAGCCAAGTGATTGGGTGTGCTTGATGTTTGATAGACGTAAATCCAGATCCAAGAGACATGGTGAAGAAAGAGTGAAGAAAAGCCTGTCCTCTCAGCCCTGTTACAAATTTTACTCCATTGAACCTTCTGCTCTCCTCTGCCTCCCTTCCTTTGGAATCACAGATGTCCTCATATTTTCCTACCCAGCTCCATCATTAGATGATCCTGAACTAGGAAGGAAGTGGAGGGAACCACCAGAGAGGCTTGAAGCAGCTTAAGCAACAGCTCTCTGAGAGAAAAGAACTAGACTAGACGAAAGGTTTTTCAGATAGTCATTAATGGCTTTTCCCCTGGATATCTGAAGGCTAGATTTGAGATTGTGGGAACCGATAGTACTGGAGAATTTCAGAATTGATTTAGAAGATATACCAGAGAGACAGTTTTGACTTTTAGTTATTACTCAGATGGTTTTCAGTGTACTCCTAAGAGCTGAAGCCAAGAGAAGTGAAGGCCACTGGGAAAAGGCAAGTTTTATGTAGGGAGTCCTCAAAGACTTTCTTTACATTAGTTCCTGCTGAAGGGAATGGCAGGAATTCTCCCATTCTCCGGTCCTATTAGGAAAAGCAGTTGGTGTTGAAAGATTTCCTACTTAGGATGTTCAGACTTTGTTCGTTTGCTTGTTATTGGAGGAGGGTGATTCCTTCCCCCTCCCCTAGTATTTTATCTGTTTATCACCTGGCAAGCATCTTTGCTGTTTACCTCTTTATAAATTAACATGTCCCAGGCTTCTGAGGCTTAAACTGTCAGAGTTGGTGTTCTAGATGTAGCTCTTGGAACAATCAGAACATGTAGATTTTTCTGGGAGTTCACTTTGCTGTGGTTCAGGCTCAGACCTAATTGTGAGGTACTGTTTAGAGCAATGGGAGGTTGCTGGGAAGAGGAAGAAAATGAAGCAGTGGGGAAATGAAAGCAGTTTGGATTCACTGAAGGATGACTGAAGCAGGAATTGCTGGGCTGGGGGGCAGTTACTATTGTGGGGAGAAATCGAGAACGGAAATTATATCTGAGATAGGAGGAAGGTAAAACCCCCAAAATTGAGCTTCAGGTGTCAAAAGGAATTCTAAAAAAATGTGGATTGTTTGGCTAAGAGTCAGCAAAGTAATAGTGATGTTTTCTATTTAGTTTTTTAAAAAGGAGAAAACCTGTTACCTGAAGGTCTGAGCATCACCCTACTTTTCACCCTCTCCTCTGATGAAGTAGAAGGGCGTAGCTTCCGTGACCCCCAGCCCTCCCGCCTGAGCACACCTGCTGAATCCCTCAAACCCAGAGCAGTCCTGCTCTTCTCTGACTCCTCTGTTCCTCCTAACTTTTTCCTCTTGCTTAAACCCATCATGTTCCGTGTCTGTCCTTCATGCATTGACTACCAATAAGGAGTGAGCCTTCAGCATCAGACGTGTTTTGGTTTCTGCTGTGTGGCCGGCCAGTCAGTGGAAGCAACATTTTTAACCACGGGACATTTATATGGGATCTCAGTGTCCTTGTGGCAATGTGGTGCCATCAGGAGGGATATGTACTTAGCCCTGCTTAATTGGCAAGGGTCTGTTTTCATTCACGGGGTAAAGGCTTTAGGAAGCCAGGAAATTCAGGGGACTGACTGGTTTCTCTCAAACCCATCTGTTCTTGAGATAGGGCAAGGAGAATCCTTGTTCTTAATTTGCTAATCTGGAACCATTGAAGTGCTTGGCTGGTTATACCAGTTTCACCACAAAGAGTTGTCCTGACATAGGCATTTTCTCAACTGATAGTTGAAGCTATTTAACCTACTTTTTCATTCCCTGGTGCCAGAAAAGTAGGGGCCTTCCTTATTCCATGGCCTCTCAGCCCCAAGGAAAAGAATTGTGGAGGACAGTATTGACTCTGGAATTATTGTCTCTAACCTAGAGTTAGAATCCTTAAGTCATAGTTTCCCCTGACAGCTTGTTCAGGACCAATTTTTGTGCTCTTTTTACCTCCCTCGGGTTTCCCTTGCCCACCTGTGGAGACATAAACATCTTATTTATCTTTATCACCCAGCTCTTAGTACCTCTGAAATTCTCATCTCTTCCTTTCCATCTGACCATAACAGTTCCTCTATAAGCATATATCTGGGCAGAGGTGCCACTCTTCTCCAGAACTGTCCCCCTCCACATTTTGTCCCCTTTGAGGTTCAATTCCCCGGAGAACCCCTGGTTTAAAGTTGTATACCACCTTAAAAAGAATTAATGATTTCAAATAGACAAGAGAAAGGTTGTCTTTGAATCAGCTCCTATTTGGGACCCTAAATAAGTAACTGCTCTGTCATCCTCCTGTTCTCTTCCCTAGGCTCTAACTGCCTGTCCTTAAATCAGTCAGTATAAGCCCCAGGTGAGAAGTACTTTGGGACCTAGATGACTGGGAGAAGAAGGAGGGGTCCTTTTCAGCTGGCAAACATAATTAGTAGAGGCATGGAGGCTTCAACCAGTTAGATACAATTTACCTGACATGTTACTTTGTCAAATAGGGAAAGCTATGAGCAGAAATTCTCAGTTGGCCTTGGTCATCAAAAAGGGTCTTCTGCCGCAGAAACACTTGAATAGAACAGTTGAGGTCACCCTCCTAAAAGCCTAATCCCCCTCATTCACTGAATTTGTCTAGTACTAAAACTAAGCAGGTGAGTTATTGGGGATCGTGTCTTAATTCTTTTCCTTTGTCACTATTGGGGAAGGAGAGTGTTAGCTAAAGTAACCCTCCCCCTCCCACTTAGGTTCTAGACTGCATTTAAGATAATGTGCCTGGGTCCTTATGTCTGTATTTAATGTCCTTTTGTGATTGGCAGGGGAGCAGTGCTAGGTAAAAGGAGAAGCACTTTTTGGGGGTCAGGAGACTGATTTTGGTGAAGCCCGTTAACCCTTGTGGACCTGTTTCTTCCTCTGATAATGAAGAAATTGACCTAGAGCAGTTTATTTAAGCAACGTGACCCTTTTTCCAGTGAGACCTGATGCAGAACCCCAGTGTATAAAACATAAGAGTAGGATTGTCTGGTTCAAGTGAGGCTGGTGCATGTAGGGCCAGCCACTTGGCGTCTCCTCTTTGCCTTCCTAGGGACCCTTGAGACCTTCTTAGGGCTCCTGGCAGTACCATTTGAAATAAATCACTGAATTTTATCCTCTCAAGTCTCGAGCTGTGAGTGAAGTCAGCCAGTGTCTCATTTTGTTTATTTAAGTCAGTAGGGAGGGTATGGGGGGGAGGGGAATCGGCAGCAGGTGATCCTCTGCCGCAAGGATAAGAGCCAGGGTTGTCCACAGTGTCCCATGCACAAGAGAGCGCTCTTCCTTTCAGTTTCTGCTTCTGGCCTCTCCCAGCCCTTTGCTCCAGAGAGTTGGGCAACCTGAGTGACTCTCCCTCTGGTCCTTTTTCATGATTGCGGAGGTGCCAGCGCCTGATTTGAGTGGGAGCAGCCTTGTGATTTAGGGCATTAATTGAGCAGTGGTTGTTCCTTTGCCTTCCCACGTTGTTTTCTCATCCAGGAATAAGTGTCCTATGTCTTGCACTGAGCTGCTTGAAAGTCTGGGTAACAGATTCGCCACAAATGGAGTGCTTTAAGAGAAACCCACCTGCACTGGAAAAGCTGTTTTCCTGTGGACTCTGGAGGATCCACACAGGCTGGATGTAGGATGTGCATTTCAGCGCTGCCTCATCAACCAGGAACAGTAGGCACACTCGCCAGCTATGTGCTAGGCATGGGTGGAATGCACAGACCTGTGCT
Organism: Aselliscus stoliczkanus; assembly: GCA_033961575.1. Lineage (NCBI taxonomy): Eukaryota > Metazoa > Chordata > Mammalia > Chiroptera > Hipposideridae > Aselliscus > Aselliscus stoliczkanus. Next base: position 125,821,041 of record CM066736.1, read on the forward strand.
TTAGGAGCGCAGCCTATGTTCTAAGTGTTGTTGAATCTCCACTACCTCAGATAGGGCAAGGGGAAAGGATGAAGGTGGAGCTGGAATGATAATTGATGATGATGGTAACAGTTAGTAATGTTTTTTTATGTGTATTCTAGCCAATGAATGCCCAGTATTAAGCCAGCTGGCTTAAAAAGAATTCCAGGATCTTTTCAAACATTGTCTCCTTCATTCTCATATCTGTATTGTGTAGTGAAGTAACTAGCTTGGCCAGTTTCCTGTGGATTACCTAAGGCTACTGAGCAAAGCCTTGATTGAGATAGGATTAAAATTCAAAGCTCTTGACTCCTACTTTGTTTTTCTTACCAATAATTGAACCATTTTTTATAATAGGAAGTGTTAGAGAGGGCTAGGAAACAGATTTTCAGGACTTTGGGTAGTGAAACCTACTCTTCCCGTTTTATGTGGCCCTGAAAACTGGAGTGCTGAATGGGTGGGTAGAAGAACCTGTTTCTGGGGTGGTATGGGTCTGGGAGTTTCATCAGTGAGTCAGCCAGCCTTTTGGGCTACGGCCACTCCCTATGCTTCCGAGCTCTGTGATTATTGCTATAGGCTGAAGACGAGCCCCAACAACTCCTCTCCTCATTTCAGGCCTCACCTCTTTCCATCAAAGGCAACAGATTCAGACAGCCTACTTGGACTTGGGGTGGTCACCTAGGAATCTGGCAAAATACTATAGCAATAGCAAGTCTCTTCCCGAGCCAAGCAGAACGCGGGACATGGCAGGAACAGGCCTTGCTCATACACGCCTCTTTGGTGGGGTTCCGCAGCTAGTGTGTTCAGGTTGGAAGCAGTCGGTCTCGGTTTGAATCTAGGAGCAAATACTGCCTGTGAAGTTGAGTTACTTGCATCATTTCGAGATACTGCCACTCTGGGGGCAGGCTTTATTTTGGCAACATGTTGAACTCCAGTCTAGAATTTCACACTTCAACTGGGATGGGTTGATATCAAGAAGGTCATAGGGGTAAAGTTCATTTTCCAGGGGTGGGGATTTGCAGGATACCCAAGAAATTGTGTGATATGCTTTGTTTGGAAATACAGAAACTGAAGAAAGAAATGGGGTCAGAAAGACTGCCCTCCGAGCCCATGAGGGGACTGATGTCTCATTCTCATTCACCTTAGTGTCCCTCAGCGACGGAGGCACCCTTATTTTTTCAGCTGCTCAAGAGGCCACAGTCCCTGAAGTGGCCAGTTCTAGGAACAAGACTTGTAAATCATGGCACCTCAGTGTTCTAAGGATTTAATTTCTTTTTCCCTTCTAATTATCTTCCCAGGCTGTAGGAGTCAAGTGAGTCACCCTTTCTCCTCTTCCCCAGGCGGAAATTGAAGCGACAGCTAAGTACTAGGGAGGGGCTCTGACCTGGATGACTGGTTTTCAGTTTCTCTCCCTCCCTCCTCAGGAGCCAGAATGAAGCTTTAGGTGGGGCTGTGTAAGGACTCTTCCTTATTTGTGGTTCATCCCCAGATCTGCCAAGGTAGGGGGACATCTTTTCTGAAGCAAAGAACCCCCAGAGGAAGAGACTTTGATAGAATAAACCTAAGGAACTGTGACAGGTCTGTTTTGCCTTTGAAATCGGTGCCGTCATTCTAGCTTCACTATTTTTATCTCCCAGTTACGCACTGACCCATCAGGAGAAGCAAAGAGTTAATTGATATTTACTATCTAAAAACCCTAGCACATAATGAATATTTACTTACATTTCTTTTTATTAATGAATGACTGAATGGAATTTGAATAAATAAATGGTGGTGGTCAAGATTTGAGAGATGCTTTGTGGCAGTCAGTTTTGTCTCTTATCATTAGTTTGTTTATATCTCATTAAGGAGTTCAATTCCTGTGAACTGTCCTGAATCACTGTTCAGAGCTGTGCTTTTTGATTGAGACAGATAGCTCTCAGAGGTTTCTGAGAGAATCCAGGACTGCTGTAGATGAATTTTCCAGACTCGTATGCTGTTTTGTTCTCCTAGCCCCTCCTTCCTTTCAATGAACTTTTCCTTTCCTTCTGACTGGACTAGATAAAGGGAACAAAGGCAGATGCTGTCCTAATTCTGGAGATTAAGCTGTCAGCCACAAAGCAGATTAGGGTATTTAGCCACTGTCTTGTAATGGGACTTTCTTCCTGAGCTGAGACAGGAGAGAGCAGCAGGCAATTGGTACTACTGACAAAGCTAGCAGCACATCCGTGTTCTGAACCTGCCAGCTCCCAGGACATTACTGGGGAAAGGAAGAGCACTGGCATTGAGCATTCCTACTAGACTCGTATTTTGGCAGAAGCTGAGCATAATCTGGGACCGGGGCACTTTTTTGGCCAAAAAAAAAGTTACCTAAAGCATCTCTTGATTTGGACCCTGTGGAATACTGGATATGTTTGGCCAGTTTCTGTTTCCTAAGGACTTAGGATTGCATTGGTCTGATAACTTCTTTTTTTTCCTTCCCTGCTTTTCTGCTTCATTTATAGACCCCAAGGGGTATAGTTCTGTGTCTTGATACTCATCCTTATTTGGGTGTTGTGTTTTTCTCTTCCCCACCTTGAGAACTAGCCTCTAATTGAATAAAACTCTTGGGACTGTCTGACACAAGGAAGAAACGTTAGACAGGTGGGAGTGGTTCAGAGCCAGAGGCTGGTGGTGTTCCCTGCTTCTCGCCAATGTGCGGGTCAGTGGGGCATGGCTGGGATCCAGAAGCTTCAGGCCGCCGCAGAGAAGGGAGTGGAGCTGGTGTCAGTTACATGCTCAGGCCCTAACTTCTGTGCCTGGTTAAAAAGGAGATAAGAACAGATTGTAAAATGTGGAAAGACCCGTCAGGGAAGAAAGAATCTGAAGAACACAGTCCTTAGTGCAAGGGGTTTTGGAGGAGAAATTCTGGTCTAAAATGAGCATTTCCGTGGGAAACTAGACCCATTTGTTGGGAAGGACAAAGGTACTTTCAGCCAACAAAGGTGAACCACACAAGATTTGCATGTAGCTTTGGGGGTTGAATCTTTACAGATCCTTCTATGGTTGGTGTCCAAGGTGTTCGAGGCAGCCCCTCATTTCCTCCCTTCTCCTTGCAGCTGTCCAGGACTGAGCCTCTCTGTGTCACCTGCAGTGCCCATCTACAATGCGATTGTCTTTCTCTTTGTGCTGGCCAACTTCAGCATGGCCACCTTCATGGACCCAGGGATTTTCCCTCGAGGTAAGATTTTCCTCTCCTCTCTATAAGTTCCTTACTGCCTTTGAAAAGCAATGATTTTTAGACGTATGCATTTGGTCCTGGGCCTTAGGGGTCTTGTAGTTTTGGGATACTTTTATAATCTAATGATGAAAAGCAGGTCAGGACCTTCAGGAATATATAGCATAACTTCTAGTCATGTGACTTACTTTGAGTCACCTCATTAATTTTTAGTTACCTGTTCAGCAGAAATATATTTTGAGCATATAGGTTGGGCATTATTGCTAGGCACAATAATATCCAAGAAGAATTAGGCAGTTATAACAGTGTGATACAAACTGTAATGGAGGCATGAACAAGGTTCTTTGAGATCACAGAAAAGAGTGCACTTACATTTGCCTAGATAAACTAAGGAAATGGCACCAAGTAGAGGATGGAGGGGATGGGCGTTCTGTGTGGAGGAAGCAGCACATGCAGAAGCTTGTAGCCATGAAATGCTGGACTCAGTGGGTTGAAAATAGCATGCATGGTGGGGCGAGAAGGGACAAAAGATTAACCCAGAACCAAATTGTGGGGGACTTTATATGCTAAATTAAATAGATTCTGTTTCTTCCTTTGTACAGCAAGCAGACTTTAATGGGAGGAATCACAGGATCAGATTTTATTTCACAAAAAATAATTCTTGTAAGAATGTACAGATACCGTTTAGGAGGCTCTTGGAATAATGCAAACCAGAGGAGGACTTCAATTCAAGGCTGGATTTACAGATTTTTCAAAAGTAGACTCTAACAGAATTTTTCATGACCAGTTGTTTGTTAGGGGAGAGTGAGAGGGTAAAGTAGTTGTCTAGGGTAGTTCCAAAGTTCCTAAGTTGGGAGATAATTTGGATGCTAATTTTTATAAACCAGGATGTGAGTTACAGGAATGTTGAACAGGTTTGGAGGGAAGACAGAGCATCTTAGACATGTTGAATTTGAGATATTTATGGGTTATTTAGCTCGAGTTACCCAGTGAGCAATTGAGTAGTCATACTTGGAGTCTTCAGCCATGTGGTATTTGAAGCAACAGGAGTACGATTATCTAAAGAAAGTAGAACGAGATAGGCAATGACCAATCTCTGCTGACCAGCACTGACATTTTAATAAGGAGCAGAGAAGGAGGAACCATTGATGAGGGGTTGAGCAAGAATGGTTCGGAGGAGGAGAAACTGGACAAAGTAGAAAGTAAGGAAAGTTCATGAAGTAACTGATGGTTGGCAGTATCAGAAATTAGATCCAATAATATGGAATCTCAAAGTTGCCCAGGGCCAGCTGAGTGGCTCAGCTGGTTAGGAGCTCGCTCAGGAGTGCAAGCGGAGCTCTGAGCAACAGCAGTTCGATGCCCAGCCCGAGCTGAGCTGCCTACAGGTAGCAGGATGACTCAGCTAAAAAAAAAAAAAAATTTCTCTTCATTTTGTTAGCTAAGAAATTAGTGACCTGAACAACAGTAGTTTTAATAGTGTGTGTTTATTTATGTATGTGGGAGAGATACAATTAAATTACCAAAATTGTAATGGTTTGGAAGACAATGGGAAATGGGGATGCAGAGTTAGTGAGTATTAAGATTCCTCTTTCGAGGAGTGAAGCAGAGACTGCAGAAGATAGAATATCTTACAAGAGAGGAGGGTTTTTACTGACACAGACGTCTTTAGCATGTTGGTAGCCTGAGGAGATGGAACCAGAGAAGAGAGAGAAGCTGAAATGGGAGAAAGGGGATAATTGAAGAGTGACCCAGAGGAAGGAGGTGCTTTCCTGTGAATGTTGAAAGAGTGATGCTTACAGAAGAAGGCTGTTTCTGGGGTAGGAGGGGAGAGTAAAAACTGTCACCGGTGGAATACAAGTTAGAAAGAGAGAAACTGATGAAGGTTGTTGCTGATGACAACTGATTTTTCTCTTAAATGCGAAGTTGGCTTGTAAGAGTGAGACAGGTGGAATTGGGTTAGCAACTTGAGTGAAATGAGGCTTTTCTGAAATTGTGCTCAAAAGCCTGTGTACCCCCACTTCATTTGTGACTTCTCTTTCAAAGATTAGGTGAATGAAAGGAACTTTGAGTCCCTGAAGACAAGAAGGGCTGTTTTAATGAGCTTTTAATGTTCTTTTATCAAATATTTATCTGTATGGAAGGCGTTATGGTCATTTGGGATGATTTTTTAAAAAGGTCTTTGCTTTCAAATAGTTTGGCCTAGAAGGGAAGATGGGGAAGACATTTATATGAATAGGTACACTGTGTGATAAGTTACGAGAGTAATCAAAGAACTATGTAGTACTTTAAGAGGAGAAAGAGCTCGGGTCGGCCGAGTGGCACAGTGGTTAAACACTGGCTTGGGAAGCCAGCTGCCCTGGTTCAGGTCCCACATATGAGGGCAAGTGACACTGCCCTCAAAAAAAAAAAAAAGAAGAGCTCATTTCTGGTAGATGATGGTGTGGAAGGATCAGAAATTTTGAAATAAGTAGCATTGTTTTTCCTTTAAAAGAAAAATTTTAAGAAAAGTAAAGATTTTAATAAATAGTGAATATTTATTATGTAGAAACTATAAATAAGACAAATATCACCTATAAAGTCCCACCCCAGAGGTAACTACTATTTGTATTTCCTTCTTGTATTTTGAAGATGTACATACAATATAATATATAGATGTGTGTGTTTTATCTCTGTTCTCAAGGTGGGATCTTATTTGTTTGTATAGTTCTTAACCTTGCATTTTTCCACTTATCTGTCTATATTATAAGCATTTTCTCAAGTCAGTAAAATTGGAGAACTTAGTTTTTAACCCCTACACCATAACTTACCTAAGTTTTCCTTGCCACGTGTATTTTTTTCTAGATTAATAATAAAAAGTAATAATTTATGCACACAGTAGATGAGAAGGCAAATAATATCCTTTAAGGTTTGAAGTGGGATGGTGGGTTTTGATAGCTGAGAACTGAAAGGACGGACATTCAGGTAAAGAGAATGTCTTGAGCCAAGAAACAATACCAAACTATATACATATAGGGAATTAGTAGAGTCGGGGAAGCTTTTTTGGGTGAGGGCCTTGTGCATAGATAAAAAAGTTGACTTTTGGTCCTCTCTGGGATTACTGTAATTCAGTCATGCATTTGTATGTATTGAACTATTATGCAAACTCATTGTGTATGTGTGCTTTGGTCTGTAAATGATTTTTTTTTTTTTTTTAAGATTTTATTGGGGAATTGGTGGAGGGGAACAGCATTGGGGAATCGGGGAAGGGGAACAGACAAGTTGCTGTCTTTTTGTTCTTCAGTTTAGTTGCGGAGGATGTTGCTTCACTGTTGGTATCGTCATTGCGCTCTTCCCGGATGAGGCAGATCGGTCGCTGGCCTCTGGATGTCGCTCACCGCGGCTATTGACAGCTCACGCTTGGCTGCCAGCCGCTCACGCTGGCTGCGGGCCACTCACTGTAGCCTATGGCAGCCCACTGCAGCAGGGGCTGCAGCCCACACCATCACCGGGGCTCGCACAGCCCAGCTCCAGGTGGAGCTGTTGTTAGCTGTAGAGGGCAGTGTCACTGGCCCAAATGTGGGATCCGAACCGGGGCCGCTGGCATCCCAAAACCAGCGCTTAACCAATGCGCCACTCGGCCGGCCCTGTAAATGATTTTTTTAAAAAACAATCATAATATGTAAAGTAGGAATATCAGCATACCCATAGTAGAGCCACCTCTGAGTTGTGTTCTTTTGAACTTCATTGCCCAATGCAGAATAAACTACTTCCTCATCTGTGCTGCCATAGTGTTGTATATAGAGCTCATCTCACAGTATTAGAGTTACTAGTTCCTCGTCTGAATTCCTCGAAGGCAGAGGCCTTATTTTAAATATCACTGCATCCCAAGTGCTAAGTACAGTTCTGGCACAGTTGTTTTTAATTGACTTTTCTCTCTGCAGCTGAGGAGGATGAAGACAAGGAAGATGACTTCCGAGCTCCCCTTTACAAAACAGTGGAGATCAAGGGGATCCAGGTGCGCATGAAATGGTGTGCCACCTGCCGCTTCTACCGTCCTCCTCGATGTTCCCACTGCAGCGTCTGTGACAATTGTGTGGAGGTAAGAAGCCTGAGTTAGGTGAGCCTTACTGCTTAACCTAAGTTATCTTCTTCATTCCCACAGAGTAAGAATTGAATCCAGTGGATTCCTGGCCTTGGATGAAATATAGTCTTGGCTAACTCCTTGGGCCTTGTGTTCTATGTCAGAAAGTGTTAGTGGTGATACATATGTGAGAGGCAGAGCATAAACATCCTGCTGTTACAGGAGGGACCTCAAGTGGCCGTAGGCTTTCTCAACACCACGATTCATAGCTCCAGCTGTCCTTCCCTTGGCTCATCTTTCTGATTGTTTGTCCTGGCTTTGTGTTATCTCTTGCTTCCACTACATCATGCTGTTGCATTCAAATTTTACACTTGTATTTCTCTTCCTGCCTGTCCTTCTGCATCCCTTGCTTTTATTTGTAACTCTTTTTTTTCTCCAATCAATTTTTACTTAGCTATAAGCAGTTGCCTGCCAGATTTTCCTTTCAAGCCTCTTTTCTCGTGAATCTTGATGTTTTTGCAAAGCCTCTGACATTCGTCCCTGTCAGGGTTTCTTGGTCACATAGGATAAACTTGGAGACATGGCCTTGGCCTTTGATCAGCACTCTCTGGAAGGCCTTCCTTACAGATTGATAGAGCAAGATCGACTGCTTCTTATTTTTATTTATTTATTTATTTATTTTTTTTTTAAAGATTTTATTGGGGAATTGGTGGAGGGGAGCAGCGTTGGGGAATCGGGGAAGGGGAACAGACAAGTTGCCGTCTTCTTGTTCTTCAGTTTAGTTGCGGAGGATGTTGCTTCACTGTTGGTATCGTCATTGCGCTCTTCCCGGATGAGGCAGATTGGTCGCTGGCCTCTGGATGTCGCTCATCGCGGCTATTGGCAGCTCACGCTTGGCTGCCAGCCGCTCACGCTGGCTGCGGGCCTCTCACTGTAGCCTACGGCAGCCCACTGCAGCAGGGGCTGCAGCCCACACCATCACCGGGGCTCGCACAGCCCAGATCCAGGTGGAGCTGTTGTTAGCTGTAGAGGGCAGTGTCACTGGCCCTCATGTGGGATCCGAACCGGGGCCGCTGGCATCCCAAAACCAGCGCTTAACCAATGCGCCACTCGGCCGGCCCTCTTATTTTTATTTTTAAATTTTCTTTTATTGGGGAATAGTGTGTTTTTCCAGGACCCATCAGCTCCAAGTCAAGCAACTGTCCTCAATCTAGTTGTGGATGGCACAGCTCCTTGGCCCCATGTGAGAATTGAATCGGCAATCTTGTTATGAGCTTGCACTCTAACCACCTGAGCTAACCGGCCGCCCCAAGCTCAATTGCTGTTTACAATAATTTTGCAACTAAATGATGAACATGAATCACAGATTACTGAACACAACACTTCAGTTCTGCTCTTTGTTCCTCCTCTTGACGGAAGTGATCTAGTGCTGTGGTCCAAGGATGCTTCTAAGTCTCTCTCTTTTTGCCCCTAGGAATTTGATCATCACTGCCCCTGGGTGAACAACTGTATTGGTCGCCGAAACTACCGTTATTTCTTCCTCTTCCTCCTTTCCCTGACAGCGCACATTATGGGTGTGTTTGGCTTTGGCCTCCTTTATGTCCTCTACCACATGGAGGAACTCTCAGGGGTCCGCACGGCTGTCACGTATCCTTCAAGGCCTGTGGGTTGTGTGATTGGGAAGGGGAAGAGTGAGGAAGGTTGGGAAGGTTGAATGCTGCGGTAGTGAGGCTCAAGGGAGGATGGCCAGAGTATGGGCTGGGGAAGGTGAGAGTGTGTTGCTCTGTTCTCCTTGACTGTTTGGCTTCAGAATGGCAGTGATGTGTGTGGCTGGCTTATTCTTCATCCCTGTAGCTGGCCTCACGGGGTTTCACGTGGTGCTGGTGGCTAGGGGACGCACAACCAATGAACAGGTACGGAGACCCCATGGAGCAGGCAGGGCATGTGTCAGGTCGCCCTCAGAGTAGTGTGTAGCATAGTGCCTCCATGAATGGATGCTTCATGAATACTTTTTTTTTTTTTTTTTAAAGATTTTATTGGGGAATTGGGGGAGGGGACCAGCCAAGTTGTTCTTCAATCCAGTCACCATCTGGCTTCTCGTCGGCAGCTCGTGGCCTCTAAACTCAAGGTGCTGTTGTGTTCAATCTTAGTTGCGGGTGGGCGTAGCCACCATCCCATGTGGGAGTCGAACCCGGCAGCCTTGTTGTTAAGATCACACTCTCTATCCTCTGAGCCATCTGGGCAGCAGCTCAGCTCAAGATGCCGAGTTCATCCTTATTGTGGCTGGGCGTAGCCCACCATTGAACAGGCAATCTTGTTGTTACACCAGCTGAGCCATCCTGCCACCTATTGGCAGCTCAGTGACAGCTCAGCTCGGGCACAGCGTTCATTGGCCCATGTGGGAATCGAACCGGCGGCCCTGTTGCTCAGAACACGTGCTCTAAGCCAACTCTTAACCAACTGAGCCACTTGGCCGGCCCACTCCCTTTTTTTTTTTTATTGGCTCACCAGCTGAGCCATCTCACCACCTGTTGGCAGCTCAGTGGCAGCTCAGCTCAGGCGCAGCTCACTGGCCCATGTGGGAATTGAACTGGTGACCCCCCTGTTGCTCAGAGCTCGCGCGCGCTCTTAACCAACTGAGCCACTCGGCTGGCCCCTTGAATATTTTTTAGGAGGAAAGCCCAAGTTCCTCCTGGAAGTACGAGAGCAGAGGCCATTTCTTAGTTAACAAACATTTACAGAATCCCTTCTGTATACTGCAGTTTGGGCTCTGGGCTTATAAGAAATGTAATAAAAGACCTGGGCCAGCCTTCAAGAAGCTTATAGTGCTGCTTAAAGGAAAACAATGATTTTCGTGCGTATAATAATAGAATAATAAAAAAATAACTTGCTCTTATGTGTATTAGCTTTCAATATTGAGAGCTTTTTAGCCCATTTTACATGAGTTGGACCTAGGACTTGAATTGAGGACCCTGACTCTAGAGCTCCCATTCTTAGCCACCATAGGGATAAGCTGCGTGATGGCAGGATTGTATTTTACTCAGCTTTGTTTCTCTAAGGTAGTGGGTGCACAATAATTTCTCATTGATTTGTTTTGGCCTTTGGAGGTCAGGGTCCCATTGTCTGACTGACTGGGCCCTTTTTCTCTCCCTCTAGGTTACGGGTAAATTCCGAGGAGGTGTGAACCCCTTCACCAATGGCTGCTGTAACAATGTCAGCCGTGTGCTCTGCAGTTCCCCAGCACCCAGGTACATCTGCCCCTTTGGTCTAGTGTTCACCCTTTGTCAAAACTTGTGTCTTCTTTGGGCTTTTTCTGGTACAGGGGAGGTCTGGTGAGAGATGGCCTTTAGGAAGGGTTCTCTCAGAACGGGAAGTACCTGCAAGAGAGGGACGTGCCATCCTTTAGTGAACTCTGTGAGTTCAGGTGATGTTCACCAGGTATTATGGTTACTCCTCTCAGCTAGGTATCTGCCCAGAGGCTTTGTCTTGCTGCGGTTCTTCATGGAATCAAAGAAATCAGTTCAGCGCTGACCTTTTCACTGGCTTTGTAGGGCTGTTTCTTGTGTAAAATGCTTTACACTAGGTAGGCAACCAATAGATACATTGGAATGAATAAATAAATGAAAGTCCTCTTACTCTTGACATTCAGGTATTTGGGGAGACCAAAGAAAGAGAAGACAATTGTAATCAGACCTCCCTTCCTTCGACCAGAAGTGTCAGACGGGCAGATAACTGTGAAAATCATGGACAATGGCATCCAGGGAGAGCTGAGGAGAAGTAAGGTGAGATATTTAGGGGAGTCAAGCTAGGTAATGGGACCCTCACTCATGGCAAAGAAATGGAAACTTGCTTTTAGTTTCATCTCTTTTAATATTTACCACTTTCTAATTTGTGTTACAATTACTAAATACATAACTTCTTTTCTCCGTTAGATTTTAAGTTTATTGACTTTAGACATTGGGTCCATTCATTTCCATGTCTTCATAGGACTTCTAACAAAGCAGCTTGCAGATGGTAGGAGCTCAACAAGTAGTTGTGGTGAAAATGAACAAGATGACAGGATTAAACCCTTGTTGAAAATTTTTCCTTATCCAGTACCATTCCCAAACTGACTCTTGTTCCTTGTCTCAGTCTAGAAATAATTGACTCCTCAACACCCACATATACCAGTTTAATACTTTGCGTTGCCCTAATGCCCAGTTCTCGAAATCTGCTTCTCCCTCCGTTGTCCAGTCTAAGGGAAGCCTGGACATCACAGAGAGCCAGTCTGCAGATGCTGAACCTCCACCTCCTCCCAAGCCGGACCTGAGCCGTTACACGGGGCTACGGACACACCTCAGCCTCGCTACTAATGAGGGTAAGGGCAGCGGCAGGAGAAGGTGACTGAACTGTGGGGCAGACAGACAGGCCAGGGCTGGGAGAGCATACTTGTGTTGTGGCTGAGAACACTGAACAGGTGCTACTTGAGTCACTACTTTGGTCAACTGGGAGAAAGGGGATGCTACGTAGCCATTGGATGTTTGTGGGTGGACTGCCAGCTCTGGATGGAGCAGAGAACGTCCTATACCTGTTTGTTGCATTCTCTCGTTCTGAGTTCTGGCTGGTATGAGTCTTTAGTCTTGATTTCAGAAAATATGCTCCCGGGACGGTCTTTGTGCTGGCTCTGTGGATTCCTACTTTGTTTTCCCCTGTACTGTAGGGAATTGTAGCCAGGCTAAGAGAGTAGCTTCTAAAGTGGTTGTTCCTGGGCCTTTTTCCTGCAGATAGCAGCCTCTTGGGCAAGGACAGCCCTCCTACACCTACCATGTACAAGTATCGGCCAGGCTACAGTAGCAGCAGCGCATCAGCCGCCATGCCTCATTCTTCCAGCGCCAAGGTACTGAGTTCTCTAAGAACTAGGTCGTAATGTATGCCAACTGTTGTGGGAGAAGGGAAGGAAGAGGCAGAGGGAAGAAAACCAAAGGCATTTTACTAACAGTTGGTGTTAATGGGATTGACTCTCCTTGATGGATTACTGCATCAAAGGGGACAATGCAGCATAGTTGATAAAAGCACTGATGACAGTGTCATACCTGACTTCAAAACCCATCACGGGCAAGTTACTTAACCCCTCTAAGCCTCATTTTCTGCATCTTAAAATGAGATTATTTGTTCCAACTCATAGATTTGCTTTATAGGCTAAATAAGACAATGCACATAAATGTTCTAGAGACAGTGCTGGCATGTAACAGATACTGTGTTTTACTGAATCCTTGGGCTCAGGGACCTAGTGTCTACACAAGGAGGAGCACTCAGAACCTGCCTTGCTTTCTCCCCCAGTTGAGTCGTGGTGACAGCTTGAAGGAACCAACCTCAATTGGAGAGAGCAGCCGCCATCCCAGCTACCGCTCTGAGCCCAGCTTGGAACCAGAGACTTTCCGCTCCCCCACCTTCGGCAAAAGCTTTCACTTCGACCCACTGTCCAGTGGCTCACGCTCCTCCAGTCTCAAGTCAGCCCAGGGCACAGGCTTTGAGCTGGGCCAGCTGCAGTCTATTCGTTCAGAGGGTACAACCTCCACCTCCTATAAGAGCCTGGCCAACCAGACACGCAATGGAAGCCTATCTTATGACAGCCTGCTCACTCCTTCAGACAGCCCTGATTTTGAGTCAGTGCAGGCAGGGCCTGAGCCAGACCCGCCTCTAGGCTACACGTCTCCCTTCCTGTCAGCCCGGCTGGCCCAGCAACGGGAAGCCGAGAGGCACCCACATTTGGTGCCAACCGGCCCCACACACCGAGAGCCCTCACCAGTCCGGTACGACAATCTGTCGCGCCATATTGTGGCCTCCCTCCAGGAACGAGAGAAGCTGCTACACCAGTCACCCCCACTCCCAGGCCGTGAGGAAGAACCAGGCTTGGGGGACTCAGGCATTCAGTCAACACCAGGCTCAGGCCATGCCCCTCGTACTAGTTCCTCCTCAGATGATTCAAAGAGATCACCCTTGGGCAAGACTCCACTGGGACGCCCAGCTGCCCCCCGTTTTGGCAAGCCAGATGGGCTAAGGGGCCGGGGACTAGGTTCCCCTGAACCAGGCCCAACTGCCTCATATCTGGGCAGATCTGTGTCTTACAGCAGCCAAAAAGCCCCAGCTGGTGTCTCTGAGACGGAGGAAGTGGCCTTGCAGCCGTTACTGACACCCAAGTAAGTATTAGTCCATCCTGGCCCTCAGCAGACTTGCCATTCATTAGCATACCGCCCTGCAGAAGCTTTCAAGGCTACTGTTTATTCTAGTGCAACTGGACCCAGGGTTATTCTGTGTGTAGATAGCTCTTCATTTTCACTCTCACTCCAGCTGCCTTCCAGGGCTAGGTCTCTTAGAGACTGAAGATTAATCCTTTTTTCTTAATCCTGTCCTGTTAAAAAGTGATTCATTTGAGAGGAAGTATGCAAGATAGCTGCTACTGGAGAGAAGGAATAAATAGGGGAGATAAAGGAATCAGGGTTGTTTTAAGCAGGGCAGTAGAACAAAAGGGAATGTTTGGGTAAAAGAGTATATGTGAAGAAACTACATTATTTTTTTCTCTGAACATTTAAAACTATCTCCCTTTTCTCTTTTATGTCCCACTTGATATTCTCTCCTTTTCTTCCCAGAGATGAAGTACAGCTCAAGACCGCCTACAGCAAATCCAACGGGCAGCCCAAGAGTCTAGGCTCAGCCTCCCCTGGCCCAGGCCAGCCACCTCTCAGTAGCCCCACAAGGGGAGGAGTCAAGAAGGTGTCAGGGGTGGGAGGCACCACCTATGAGATTTCCGTGTGAGCCTTTGGCACCTCCCCTCCCCTGCACCTCTGCGCCTACACCAAAGGGCCCCAGGTGGCCACCTTCCTTTCCTCAAGGGGCTCCCCTCCCCTGCATGGACATTTTTTAAACCACCGATTCCAAGAGGATGAGGAGTGTTTTATAAAATGCAATGGGGTTGGGGAGTTGGAGAGTTGGGGCCCTGAGACTGGGGTAGCAACCCCCTTTATCTTCTAAGACCTTCCCTTCCTTGACCCCTGGACCAGACTCAGTGGACATTTGTGCAATTGCTCGCCCTGGAGGGAACCAGATCATTTTTAAACCAGAAATAATTTTTTTTATTATTGTTACGGATTCTATTTTTTTCCTCTTCTGCGTTACCAGGTGTGTGTGTACATATATATATATTATAAATATCAAAGAAATTATATATCTATCCTGGGATGGGAAAATGAGGGAGGGATATGTTTAAGGAGGGGAATCTTCCTCTTCCCATTCCTCAGACCAGGAAAAGAGGGGATAGAAGTCTTCCTTTCCCCAGGGTTTCCTCTCTTTTGTCCCAGTTAACAACTAAGGAAATAGCACCCCTTGTTGTTGGTGCTAAGTGATCAGGAAAGGAACTGGGAGAGGTGAGTCTGGGGCGTCCTTGGTCAGAGGAGCACGGACTTGGAGAGGAGAGTTAGTTTTCTAGGCTCACTGGCACTTAGTTTCCCCAGGAAAGGGGTCACAGCCCGATGACTTTGGTGGTGGTGGGGAGATCAGGAAAAGAGCTTGGCAGAGCTCTAGAAACAATATTAGATAATCCCCCCTTGGGGGAGAGGGATTAGGGTGGGCTGCTTCAACCAGCCCCTCAAAACCTTCCCCCATCTCACACGGTTAACATTATTTTTAAATCCAAGGCTGGGAGAGAAGAATCCAAAAAGCAATATTTTTCATCACATGCCAAAAACGGGATAGAGAGGAGGAGTGGCAGGCCGAGGCCCCTCCGAGTGTCCCTTGGGGGTTACCCCTCAGCCCACCTCAATATGGTGCTGGGTAGAGGGGATACCTGGGTTCTAACCTCTAAATAGGGGAGACCCCAGCCTCTAGATAGAGGCCCTTTTATTTTTTATTCTGATTAGCCATTTTAAACCAACAAGGAATAAAAAGAAATCCTGATCTAACCAGCTCCCCCTGGCTTGTGTTATTTTGTCTGGTTAAGGCAGGGTGAGCGATCCCTGGTGGGAAGTTCCAAAGAAAACCTCAGAAGCTTCTCTGGTCCTGACCCATCTGTATGCAGGATTATAGAGAAAATACTTAAAACAGATACTGTTTTTATTTCGGTGGTTTAATTTAAAAATTCCTGAAAAAAGTCTTTTGCAACCACTAAAGCTTCTTGTCATTTTGAAGCTTAGAGAACTCTTGTCGTGTGCCATAGTTGTTTCTTCATGCAGAATTTTGTCTCTGGAAGTTAAGTTCATTTTGGATGTAGCCATAGGGGAGACAGTGGATGATCAGAGTATGAAAGCCCTGTTAAAGGCATACTGGACATATGGGTGGCAATGCAATTCGACAGCTCATATTTTCCATTTGCAAAAGCAAAAAAGGCTGTGCCCTCATTTTAATAGGCATCCTCAGACACCAAAGCTCAGAAAACTGGCCAGAACCCTTTATTTTCACTGTCCATAACTTAAGTATATAAACTATAAACTCTTGCTCTGAAATCCTAGATTAGAACGAGCTAAATGAGTGGTTTTCCGCCTCCTGATCTAGGAACAGCCTTGGCTCAGAACAGATTTTAACTGTCCTGTGTCAAATTTAGCTTAAGTCAGATTACATTAGCTTGGGTTTTTCTCGTGGATGTTTTCAGTCACCTATCCTGCTGCAAAGACCGAAGAGATTTATTTTACATTTTGCTACATTACATTAGCACATGCCTTTTACATTACACCTGCCTTTTTGTTGCTGTCTGAGATTAGAAATGTTTTCACGTCAGCCAAATACTTCCATCGTTTTAGCTAAGGAATGAGGCAGGTCAAAAGTTCTTATAAAGATAAGCATTTACCTTTGCTTGCCTGACGTTTACTTCAAGAAAAAATCATAGGCTTGACCAAGAATCAACCTACTGAAATACACTGGTGGTCGTGGGTCCTTTTTCAGCTGGTTATTGTTTCAACACAAAATGGACCTAGAGCACAGCTGGGCCCTAACGGGGTCAGCCCTTCAGGTGGAGCCTCCTCCAGGTGCTTGGTTCTCCATGTCATGGGCAGGGTGATCCACGGCTGCTGGGGAAAGTAGGAGTAAGCTCTGCCTACCTTTCCGAACACGCTCCCAGTCTCATTTTGGCTGTTTGCCTGCCTGCTGATGAGATCATGTAATACAAGACCCCAATCCCATCAGATCTTAGCATGCCTTGCCTTAAATCCTGACTCTCCTAGAAAGGCACTTACCTCTTAAAAGGCAGCCACACTTCAACCAGTTTGATAAACGCAATTAAAAAAAAAAAAAAAAACCTAACAAATCATATAAAGTCCTAAATCAGACAAACTGCACAAAAGACACGGAGAGAAAGCTTCCCGGGAGAGGAAGAGATGTCCATGTGAAAGCTGGGCTGAGCTTCAGAAAAGCATGGCCCTTCTCTTGTAATGCATTACTCTTAACCGAGCACGC
This sequence comes from Aselliscus stoliczkanus, assembly GCA_033961575.1. Lineage (NCBI taxonomy): Eukaryota > Metazoa > Chordata > Mammalia > Chiroptera > Hipposideridae > Aselliscus > Aselliscus stoliczkanus. The sequence goes on from CM066736.1 coordinate 125,837,738, forward strand.
TAGGAGCTGGCTTCTGTTCCAGCTGCAGGGGATGCTGCTAAGGCTGTGTCCAAGGGCCTGGAGCAGCTTCTGTCAGCAGGTTTAGTTCAGTAGCAAAAGTCATCCTGGCGAGTTCAGTGGTCCTGTTAGCGGAGGCTGCTGCTGCTGCTGGCCTGAGAGCTGCCCATACTTGGGTGGTCTGGACTGTGTCGGTTCTGGGGAAGACAAAGGAGGGGTAAGAGAACAACCAGGAAGTAGCCTTGGCCTTGATCAAGGCTGTACAGGAAAGCACTGCAACCTGCCCTGGGGCCAACCTGAGGCCATGGAATCTCCATAGGGCCAGGGTGAGACATGGGCAAACACTGGGCTTCAGCAACAGGCCTCTACCCTACCTTCTTTTTCTTCTTCTCTTTCTTCTTCCTTTTCCGTTCAGGATCCTCTTCTTTTTTCTTTTTCTTCTTTTTGTGATCTGAATCAGATGGTGTTTCTGTAGGAGACATTAGGTGCCTATCACTTGTAGAGCTCAAATTCCCTCCTGTTAGGACTCTGCAGCCTACAGAAAAGCCCTAGTTAGGGGCCAGTGCTTTTCTGTAAGCAGCCAGAGGCTACAGAGGCACTGCTAAGGCCCCCTTCCCAAGTTCCTACTTGCCCAGGATCTTTCAAGAGCTCCATCAGTCCAGGGCTCCATAAGGAACTTAACTGGATTTTTAACTGAGGAAGTCTGAACCAGATTCAGAACGTCAGGTGTTCTGGTTTGGAACAGAACTGCTGCTTACCTGGGGGCACAGGGTCCTGGGTACGGCTCTGTTTGTGCTTGTGCTTGTTCTTCTTCTTGGGAGGCTGAATGTGCATCAGGCGACACTGCTCTGGCAACTGAAGGAACCAAAGGGGGTTCCAGGTAAGTGGAGGGAGGAAACCCCCTGCTCCCACCACATGGTCTGCTCAGGAAGTTAGGAACGGACTTGGGCAGGAAAACCACCTGCATGCCTTCAGGCCTCCCCATTTGCCTTCCTCCCCCAGGGGATACTCACCGGGCCAGTGTGGAGGCGGAAGCCAGCCAGCATGGTCCCGGTGATGGGGTTGAAAGAGCCACCAAGAATAGGGGGCTTCTCAATGAGGGAGCGGAGGCTGCTGTTATCATGGGAACCAGGTAGATCAATCATCCCTGGCAGGTCAGGTAGGAAGTTACTCAGCTTCTCCTTCACTTTCTTCCCACAGAATTTATTATAGTCATGTTCCAGGTTGTAGTGTGTAATCAGGTTGGTGCTGCCTGTCAGCTCGGTGCTGCCTAGAGGACACAGGGAGAGTAGTAAAATATTAGTCCCAAGAGTAGAAATTGTTTTACGTCACCCAAAGGGAAAGTAAAGGACTATACTGTAGCCTAAATAAGGAAGACTTCAAGTGAGAATTACAAAAAAATTTAAATTTATTTTTAAAGACTAGCAAAAGTAAATAACAAATTAAAAATATAGAAGGGTAGGTTGGAATGAGAATGAGGAAAAAATAGGCAAAAATCCAAATAGAGCAAAGATGGAAACTGTTCCAACTCAACAAAGGAGATGCTCCTCTCTTTGAACTTAAGCACAGTAACTTCCAAGATGCTTACTTGGGGGAAACACTGATCTGAGTGCTTTTCATACAAGGGTGAGTGAGAAATTATACTCCCTAATACAACTGGGATAGTAGTACCTCACAGCTCAGCTACAACCAAGTTGAGTAAGGGCCAAATATGACCCAGTGGTTTCCTTTTTTTTTTTCTAGCAAGAAACACGGATCATCTTTACACACAAAAAAACAGCCAGGAGATTTTTCTAGCTACTGTTTAACTTATCACCATCTTTATTCCTCCTCATAATAATGAGTATAATGCTTTTCCTAGAAAAAAGAAATGTTTGATTAGAAGTTGGACAACTAGAATTCTAACCCTAGCCGTCCTCTATGCTTCAGTTTCTTATCTATGGAATGTGGTATTAACTATCTGAAGTACACTAACATTTTTTGCAAGGTTCAAATGAAAACACACTGAAAAGTATAAAATATTATATAAATGTAAGGCATTCTCAGTGTAAATATTGTATATCTGACATTTGCCAAAGAATATAAACTTATTAGTAATTTAATAAGGATCCCAGTGGCAAGGGTGGAAATATCCAGCCTACCAGTGCATCTAGAGTTATGATGAACACAAAGGGTAAAATGGCAAAAGTGGCTTGTTTATAATCATTCACCTGGGAAAACTCAGGTTTTGAACTGAGAGCCCCCAGAGGGCAGACAATGCCTTGTTCACTCATGTATGGCTGATGCCCAAACCAGACACACTCGGTGCTCAATAACTATTAAACGAACAAGGTATTTTTTTGTCTCCATACCTCTATTTCTTACCCTATTCTTTTCCTGCATTTTCCTATCCAACATCTCAGAAGAGCAGTCTACTGTTAATATCAGGAGGCTCAGCGCCACGGTACCTTTCCTCCTAACCTGGCACTGCCTTTTGCCATTACGGCATCCTGACTCCCGTCTCCCCACTGCCCCGCCCCTCCGTCAGATCTCCTCCTTCCAGGTGGTTCTGCTCAAGCTGCAGGGGAGAAGGCACTTGGCTATTTCTGAGTCCATCCAACTTTCTATCAGTTCTATGAAGATGATTTATAAATCTCTCTCTCCTTGGCTGGCCGAGTGGCGCGGTGGTTAAGTGCTGGCTTGGGAAGCCAGCGGCCCTGATTCGGTCCCACATATGCAGGCCAGTGACACTGCCCTCAAAAAAAAAATAAAAAATTAAATAAATAAATAAATAAATCTCTCCAGCCCAGACTCCTCTCCTGAAAACTAATCTTGTATTTTCAACTTCCTCTTAGTCAATTCCATGCAGATTCTATTTTTTTTTTTTTAAACTCCAAATCTTCCTCACTTCATTCATGGCTTCTCTATTTCAATACATGGCACACCCATTTTCCCAGATATTTTTAGATATTTTTAGAAGTTAAAAAATCTCAATGGTTTCCTATTACTCTCAGGAAAAAGCTCAAATTCCTTTGACGGGTTAAACACATCTTACTGTAACTTAGCTTTGGGGCCTACTCAATCATGAGTCCCCTATACAAAATTTCTGATCCATCCAAATGGGTGTCCATCATCTTCTGAAAAAAGACACCCCTCTTAGTGTTTCTTTTAGGAAATTTCTTTTAAGAAAATTGACCTAATTATAGGAAAATTCTTCCGAATTCTTCAAAGTCCAGCTCAAGTGACAACTTCTTCTTGCTGTCATTTTGGATAACAAGGAACATATTTTGAAAACCTTAATAAAATAGTTGCCCTATGTGAGGCATGACCACAAAGTAATGAGATTGGCCTTGACAAGAAATATAGTCACTACTTTATCCTTAAACCACATAATTTGCATTCCTAAATAAGCTTTTAACCTCTCTTCTCTTTTCACCACATGCCCCCACCTTCCTAAACACCCAGCATTTGCCCAGAATATCTATTCAATCTGTCAATTAATTGATATAAATAGATAAAATCAGAGCTGGTAAGGTTAAAGAAACTGCTGGCAGACATCAACCACCAACCAACCAACCAAAGGAAAGTCTACCTCCTTATACTTGTTTTTTTACTATAAAGTGAAGATAACAATGCTCCTTATACTTGTTTTTTTCCTATAAAGTGAAGATAACAATGCCTACCTCAAGGGGCTTATTATGTATTATATTCAATATTATTTCCCTCAACTCTTGATATAGCAGTAGGACTTGGGATTTTGGAACTTTAACATGTTCAAAATGATTCTTGATTTCCATCTCTTCAAACTTGTTCCTTCTTGGTCTTCACATCACCATCTGCTCAATTATTCAAGCCAATAATTTACAAATCATCCTTAATTCCTCTCTTCTTTACTTTTGTATTCAGTCCTTCATTCCTGTCAGTTCTACATCTAACTTGTCTTGTATCCATTCATTTGTCTTCTCTACTGTTATTGCCTTGTCCAAACCATGATTTCTTTCCTGTACTACTAAGCAGTAACTTCTCTCTTTTTTTTTTTTTTTTTTTTGAGGGCAGTGCCACCAGCCCTCACATGTGGGACCCGAACCGGGACCGCTAGCCTCCCAAGCCAGCACTCAACCACCGTGCCACTTGGCCGGCCCCTAAGCAGTAACTTCTGACTGAGTCCCCCACTTTACATTCTTTATGTAGCTGCTTGAATGATTAAAAATAAGTTTGGGGCCGGCCAAATGGCGCAGTGGTTAAGCGCTGGCTTCAGAAGCCAGTGGCCCCAGTTCGGGTCCCACATATGAGGGCCAGTGACACTGCCCTCAAAAAAAATAAAAATATCTTTTTTTTGTTTGTTTGTTTGTTTGTTTGTTTGAGGGCAGTGTCACTGGCCCTCACATGTGGGACCCGAACCGGGGCCGCTGGCTTCCGAGGCCAGCACTTAACCACCGCGCCACTCGGCGGGCCCTAAAAATATCTTTAAAAAAAAAATAAATAAATAAGTTTGGGCCGGCCGAGTGGCTCAGTTGGTTAAGAGTTGGCTTAGAGCACGTGTTCTGAGCAACAGGGCCACCAGTTTGATTCCCACATGGGCCAGTGAAAGCAGCGCCTGAGCTGAGCTGTCGCTGAGCTGCCAACAGGTGGCAGGATGGTTCAGCTGGTGTAGCAACAAGATTGCCTGTTCAATGGTGGGCTATGCCCACCAGCAACTAAAGATTGAACTCAGCACCTTGAGCTGAGCTGCTACCCGGATGGCTCAGTAGATAGAGCGTGTGCTCTTAACAACAAGGCTGTTGGTTTGACTCGCCATGGGATGCTGGCTATGCCCACCCGCAACTAAGATTGAACACAGCACCTTTAACTTAGAGGCCACAAGCTGCCGATGGGAAGCCAGATGGTGACTGGCGCCCTGCACAACGAAGAGTGAAGAACAACAACTTGGCTGGTCCCCTTCCCCACTGTTCTCCTCCCCCAATTGCACAATAAAATCTTTTAATAAATAAATAAGTTAGACCATGTCACCATCCTGTGTTAAAATGGATTCCCCATGAACTTAAAATCTAAATGCTTTGGACCAGCCGAGTGGCTCAGTTGGTTAAGAGTTGGCTTAGAGCGCGTGCTCTGAGCAACAGTATCGCCGGTTCAATTCCCACCTGGGCCACTGAACGCTGCACCTGAGCTGAGCTGTCGCTGAGCTGCCAACAGGTGGCAGGATGGCTCAGCTGATGTAACAACAAGATTGCCTGTTCAAGATTGCTATGCTCACCCACAAATAAGACTGAACTCAGCACCTTGAGCTGAGCTGCCGCCCAGATGGCTCAGTGGATAGAGCGTGTGCTCTTAACAACAAGGCTGCTTGTTCCACTCCCGCATGGGATGGTGGCTACACCCACCCGCAACTAAGATTCAACACAGCACCTTGAGCTTAGAGGCCACGAGCTGCTGACGGGAAGCCAGATGGTGACTGGTGCCCTCCACAACGAAGACTGAAGAACAACAACTTGGCTGGTTCCCTTCTCCAAGTCTCCAACACTGTTCCCCTCCCCCAATTCCCCAATAAAATCTTAAAAAAAAAAAAATCTAAATGCTTTATAAGGGCCTCTGCCTGCCCCTCCCATCTGCATCTTCTATTACTCTTTCCCTGTTCATGTCACTGGAGTCCAACAGGTTTTCTGTTCCTTCCAAGCTTTTTCTCATATCAGGGCTTCTGATTTCATTTCTTGTATTTAGAATGGTCCCTCATACATAGCTGGCGCTTTTTCTATGCTTACATTTTGCCTCAAATGTTACCTACTCAGAGAGGGCTTCTCTGATCACGCTAACTAAAAGTAGTTGTACCTCCTAAATTCTTTATCATGCTTTTTTCCTTGTAGCACTAACCACTATCTGCCATTATCCTGTTTACTCTGCGTTTCCCCACAGATAAGTAAACTTCAAAAAAGGCAAGGATCCTGTCAGTCTTGTTCACAGCTGTATCTTCAGCATTTAGAGCAGTGGTACACAGTAGATACTCAACAAAATAACTTTTTGAAAGCATCTGATTATATTCTAATCACTTCTTCAAACAGATGAAGAAACGCTGAGACCCTGAGGAGGATAACATACTCCAAATCAACAGCAAGTTTGTGGCAGTTTTGAAACGAAAACTAGGTGACCACAGGGATGTTAAATCGGGACTCTCGAGTTCCAAACTCAAACTCTGGTTAATTTTTAGGGAACCATAATAAACCAGTGTCAGGCACAGAGGCCGGATATAGCGTGAAAAATGGTCAGGGAGCTGTATTCTCTTCCCACCTTCAATCCACCCCAAGAATTCACGTCATCTCTTTGGTTGTGAATTCTCAAGAGGCCTTTCGACTTCGAGCTCCAAGGTCCTGGCACGTATTGCCTAGGTTACCCCCTCGTTAGGATCTGATTGGCTGGCTGCGGAGAGACCGAGTACTCACCTGGCAGTTCCCTCATTAGGTAGAAAGGACCACAACCAGTTGCTGACTTGTCGGCGCCGGGAGCGGCAGTGACCACGGTGGGGGGCGGAGCCGTACCGGGTCCCCCGCCTGGAGGAGGGGGTGGCGGGGGTGGAGGTTTTCCTGGTCCGAAGCCGAGTGCGGTTGGGGGAGGTGGTGGGTCAGCCTGAGCTCCGAACAGCGCCGTGAAATTCTCCATCTTCCCCTCTACCCAGGCGCTGTCCGGGTGTCTGGCGCTAGTGATTTTCATTGGACAATCTTTTCACGGTGTACCGCCCACTTCCTCCGCGAGCCGCTTATCATTGGGTGTCTCGGGGCCCGCCTACTTTTCTCCGGCAACTACTTCCGTCGCTTGATGAGCACGTTCAGGAAGTGCAATCGAACCCTATGAAATTCTCTGTTGTTTCCGCTCGCCACAGTCACGTATCCAATAAAATGACTTAGGTGGAAAAACCACGACAGTTTGATTGACCAATAAATTATGAAGGCAGTTTTTCAGTTCCTCCCTACAGTAGCGGCCACTCGTCGATATACTTCCGGGTCTGGAGGCGGAGCATCCGAGACGAGGCCCAATGGACGTCTCAATGGTTGGAGAGGCGGGGCTAGACCTACCTACCCTGGGCAGCTGCGAGGGCCCCACGGCCAAGAAGATGGCGGTCCTGGCGCCTTTAATTGCTCTGGTGTATTCGGTGCCGCGCCTGTCACGATGGCTGGCCCGACCTTACTACCTTCTGTCTGCCCTGCTCTCTGCTGCCTTCCTACTCGTGCGGAAGCTGCCCCCGGTCTGTCACACTCTCCCCACGCAACGCGAAGATGGCAACCCGTGTGACTTTGACTGGGTGAGCGACCCCCACCTTAGGACCCCGCGACCTTGACTGTCCTTTCTCCCCCCACTTCCCCCGGTTGCATCGGGGGGCCCCGAGGTTCACCTTTTTAAGAACTCACACCTGAGGTTTTGAGCCTGTAGCAGACTTACCGCTAAGAGCATAGGGCCTGGACCGTCATCGAGTCTAAATCTCTTCATGTTTAATGAAGACGGGAAAACAGGTTAGCCTGCACAACAGCCCGGGCCTTCTGACGCTTGAGCTCAGGGTTTCTTTCCATCTTACCATTGATATTCATCAACAGCACTACCCAAACTCTACACATGGAGGTGCAGTCATTTACAGTGCTGCTCCTATGTAAAGCCACTTAAGGAGCCGGGTAATTAAACAAGGCAGTCGTAGTATTTCCGTTTTGTTGGTGAAGAAATGATCTCTGCGTGATTAGACTTGCTCTAGGTCACACAACTCGTGGGCGACAGGGATTGGAAACCACTCTTCTGGCCGTAGTACCTGCACATTCTTATCACCCATTTCTTTTTTTTTTTTTTAAATTTTATTGGGGAATTGGGGGAGGGGAACAGACAAGTTGCTGTCCTTCTGTTCTTCAGTCTAGTTGCGAAGGACGTTGCTTCTTCACTGGCCCATGTTGGTATTCAAATTGGTCGCCGGCCTCTGGACAGCCGCTCACTGCCACTATTGGCAGCTCATGCTGGCTGCCAGCCACTCACTGTAGCCTATGGCAGTCCACTGCAGCAGGGGCTCGCAGCCCAGCTCCAGGTGAAGCTGTTGATAGCTGTAGAGGGCAGTGTCACTGGCCCTCATATATGGGATCCGAACTGGGGCCGCTGGCATCCCAAAACCAGTTCTCAACCAGTGCGCCACTTGGCTGGCTCACCCATTTCTTAATTCAGTTAACATTTCCTGAATGAGCGCTATAGAGTAGGCACTGTGCTGCATCTCCAGGATGCAAAAGTGAATAAAATTGGTAGGCTTATTGAAAAGAAATTGTAAAATGTAAAGAAAAGAAATTGTAAAACGTAAAGAAACCTGTCCCAAGCCTCTTGCTGTACTTCCTGAGTAGGAGTGAAGGGACCACACAGACAAATGAATTGAAGCTGTATGCCCTCTGCTGTATAGCAGCATCTGTGTTCTGAGGAAGGAGGGTCACCCTGACTTTTTGTCTTTTTTCCAGTTCTCCCCAAATGAGCCTTGAACATGACCAATCGTAGTCATGCTATTTCAAAAGATCCTATTTTTATCTGATATTCTATACCACTTTAAACAAAATGGGACTCAAAAATATAAGTGGAGGGAGCATTTGAGATCTAGCTTCCCAGCAATGGTCACCATTTGGGCTCAGACAAACTGATAAATATTCTCTTAAACACACACACGCACACGCACACAGTGCCAAAAAAAATGTATACACATTTAAGAAAGAAAAAAATGTATTAAAATTGTAATACAATGAATTGACGCTAGCATTCGTTTGATTAACACTATCTTTTGCATGAACATCATACTACACATTGCTACTGCAATTCAACTTCGAAAAGTAATACATAGATAACATCTCTTAAAATGTGTACATTTTTTGGCACCCCTGGTATATATTAATAAAGATTTTAATAAGTGTAGGGAAATTTTATATAATTAATTTCTTGTGTAGTCTTGTCTAATATGCAAAATACTGGAAGGTTTTATATTTTATTATTACTCTGGTAGAATTTTTTTAAACTACAGATGGTCCTTGACTTACCATGGTTCAACTTATGATTTTTCAACTTAGGATGGTGTGAAAGTGATACACATTCAGTAGAAACCATGCTTTGAATTTCGAATTTTGATCTTTTTCTAGGCTAGCAATATTGGGCAGTGGCAGTGAGCTGTAGCCCCCAGTTGCCCATGCCATCAAGAGGGTGAACAAACGATACTCTACTATATAGTATTAAAAAATTTTCAACTTAGGATATTTTCAACCTTAATGATAGGTTATCAGGTTCATTGTGAGTCGTGGAGCATCTCTAGTTAGGGTTGATACCCAGTGATTTCCTGAAAAAAATCTGTGTTTTACTCAGTCACCTTGGTGATTGGGAAGTTAGGATATTAAAGTAAATAATGTTAGCAATAATAGGTAAACACCAAATTTTCAGTGGCTTAACAGAATAAAAGTTTATTTCTATTTTCTTAAAAGTAAAGAATGAAGCAGTTTACTTTTCCTGTATAGTGTCTTAGCATAACCAAATAATTAATAAGGGAATGTTGGTTTCTTAATAGAAGAATTTGGGCTAATAAATACAGAAGGAATGATTGAATTTAAAAATCATTTAGAAGCCCCTAATGAAATAATAAATCTAGGCAATGATCACCTGTGGATACTAAAACCATCAGATAGAAGGGTGCTATGTCCTCTGAAGGAATGGAATAGAGAGTATCTAGCATCACCTACGATGTATTTTTGGCAAAACATTTGGATTTTATTGTATTCAGACCTCTAGATTTCATTGCCACTTTACAAGAAATATGGGCGATAGATCATCATCAGAACAAATACCATAAGCCTGCAAGCAGCCAAATCCAGAAAGCAGGAAAGTTGACAGTACAACTAACTCAATTTCTTCTACAGATAACTAGTTTCGGGTAAAAAGGAAGAGCAGGTATCCTTTAGATATTAAGGAAGACCTTAATCAGCCAAAGTCAATGTGTGCATCTTGCTTGCTTGTTCCTGATTTAAACAACCTTAGAGAGACAATTGGAGATAATTGGGATCATTTGAATAAAGACCAAGTATTAGGTGACATTAAGGAATTACAGTAATACCTTGGTTTGCAGCATAATTTGTTCCGGAAACGAACTACTCATATTGCAAGACATCGCTTGTTTACCACGTTAAAATGTATTAAGAAATGTTTGCTCTTCTTGCAGAACACTCACAAACCAATCCAAGGTTTCGTATTAGGTATGAAAATGGTATTTTGGTTTGTAAAAAAAGGTCCATATCTGTGAGATACACACAGAAGTATTTACAGGTGAAATTATATAGTTGGAATTTGCTTTAAGTTTTCTCCAGCAAAAAAAGTGGGTAGCATAGATGAAATGGAAGCATTCTGGCAAAATGTTAACTGTTGAAGCTGAGTAATAGAGTTTCATTAAAGTATTGTCGAGGAGGAAAAGTAATTTTCTCTCTATTCTTCTGAGTCCTGGCTGAGAAACATGTAATAAAAGACAGATTAAAGACAAAAGACACAGAAGTCTTTTAACATGTATACTTCATGTATACCTGGGAGACACTCAGGGAGAAATGAGTTACTCAAAGAGATGGCTTAGTACTCTGGCTTATATAGCGTCTTCAACAAAGAAAACTAAATTTGTGGAGAATTGATTGGAGAAAGGAATGCAGTTTTAGGCTTCCAAGGGCAGCAAACTGTGGGAGGATAAACTAATGGTAGATAAAGACTAGTTCGTTAATATAGACTCCTCTGATGCTATCTTCTGGCTGATAGGGTTTAGAGTTATCTCTCTTGATTAACTTTTGTCCTTCCTGGTAGAGAAGGTTGGAGGGACACCTTTGAAAATTTATGCCCTGCTTTTAGACAAAAAGGGGGAGAACAGGGTGCTTTCCTTGTATCTAGCTCTTCTAAATTGTCTGCAGGCTCAAAATAATCCTTTTATCAAAATGGCATATTTTGGGGTGGCATGTTCTGCAACCCTTCAGTATCCTCTCTAGTGTATGTTTGAAATTTCCTTTAAAAGAGTTTTAAAACAATGAACAAACAAGCAGAACAACCAAAGGGGCTCTGCTTCATACAGTTATTCTGGAACCCAGTCTCTCATGCTATCTTCAACCCATAACCTGAAGGTTATCCTAGTGTCATCCAGATGAAGATGAAGATGAAGAAAGAAAGTTGGAATGCAGGGACACACCCTTTCTTACTGCCTGGGTGCAGAAGTGCCACATCACTTCCACTCACATTCCATTCAGGAGTGTTAGTCACAGAGTTCTACCTAGATGCAAGGAGCCCAAGAGAGTCTAGCTGCAGTCTGCCTAGGAAGAAAAGGAAATAAGGTTTGGAGTATTACATAGCCAGTATTCACCATAGACCCATTCTCTGTCTTTAGAGAATATTCCTTTTTAATCCTGTCTTTGGTCTCCTGATTAACCAGTTCCCTTTTAAATTCATCTTTCCACAATTGTAAGTCCCAATTCTAACCCAATTTCATTTGTGAAAACTCTTCTTAATTTCTGCTCGAGTATAATATTTAGAAAGGCCTGCATTTTCTGTAATCCCCACTTTACATGTCCATTTCTAAATTCAGTGAGTTACTTTTTGTTGGAGGCTGAGGCTAAAAACCTATGTCCCTGACTCCTAGCTGTAAATCCCAGTTGATTGGTTCTGTCTGAAATAATGATTTGGGCTCCTGTATTATAAACAGAAAGCTATGGAAGGCCTCAGACCATTCCATCTATAGTTGCCCTCCTATGCTTTCTCTCAAATGACTGTTATTATTCCTCATTGCAGTCTTTACTCTTTAAAATTATCTTGTTTCTTTGTCATGTTTATCATCTGTCTCACTTTGCTCCAGTGGAACTTACATTCTAGAATGTGAGAGAGCATAAGCCAAGGGTACTGAAAAGGCCCTTTGTGAGCTCTTAAAAGGCCTCCTTAACCTCTCAAATTATATTAAAGATGCATGGATTATCACTATGAATATTGGATGGAGAGGAATGATTTAGGCAAAACCAAGCAAATGGAATAACCATATATTGTGTTAATGGAATATTACTGAGAAGTTTCCTTGGAAAAGTTTGGTTTTTTTTTTTTACCAAGATCAGGCTGAGTTGGTTGTAATATCTCACAGGTTTATACCATATCATACTTTATACAGCTCCTTCATACCCATTATCACTTAGTCTTCACAGTAGCATTTTGAAATAGATATTCTTCAGTCAAGGAAACCAAAGCTCAGTGGTTAAGTGATTTGCTGAAAGACACCAGCCAGCTTGTGACAGGGGTAGAGCCTGAACCCAGGTCTCCTGCTTCGTGTTTTTCCCACTCTGCCTTGGCTGACTCCAGTTACATCTCTACTGCCACCATTCCCGGTTTGCATCTCCGTTGGTTTTTATCCCCTATTTGGCTCCCTTTCCCATCCAGATCGTCTCTTTGATGGCGTTCCTGTCACTTTGGTTTTGTTCCAGAGAGAAGTAGAGATCCTGATGTTTCTCAGTGCCATTGTGATGATGAAGAACCGCAGATCCAGTGAGTTCAGCCTGCCTCTCTGTCGTCCAGGGGCAGGCCCAAAGCCCCTCAGAGGCGCTTTCATTCATGTTAGGAGAGGGGCGTTATCTGGTGAACTCATTCCTCATTCCATGCCAAGGCTGAATTTGATCTTAGGCTTTTATCCCCCTCCCTGTCTCCATTTCAAAGTACTCCAGGAAAAGGGACAAAGAATGGGCGCTAGGAGCATGCAACCCGCCTCACCTGTGGCATTTTGTGTTTCAGTCACTGTGGAGCAGCATATAGGCAACATCTTCATGTTTAGTAAGGTGGCCAATGCAATTCTTTTCTTCCGCCTGGATATTCGCATGGGCCTGCTTTACATCACACTCTGCATAGGTAAGGACACTACAGGATGGGGTTGTGGGAACCAAATCCTAATCCCCAGCCAGTTTCTCCATACCTTTCTTCCCTATCTTGTGCCTAAGTAATTATGTGTGGCCTCAGACTATAAGAATCTATGGAGACTAACCGGAAGGGAATGTGTCCATGGTCTGTGAATGTCCATCAAGTGTGTTCTTTGGTGCTTGAAATCTTTGAATTGGTTTGAAAGTAAATCCCCTCCGTGAGGCCTTATATGTGTCCTCTGACATCTTTTTTCTGTTCAGTGTTCGTGATGACGTGCAAACCTCCTCTGTACATGGGCCCTGAGTACATCAAGTACTTCAGTGATAAAACCATTGATGTGAGTGCTCATCTGCCCTGTTTCTCGGGAACTTGTGGGTAATTCTGTAGTTTTGCTCCCTACTCACTAGGAGGAGCAGCAGTGCTTCAGAGTGGAAGTCAAGGGCACTGTGGTTCATTGTGGGAGGTCGCGAGGGGAAGCCAGGACGAGGAATTAGATGCTAAGGCTGGACCTTTCCAGGAGGCTGTGTGATCCAGCTCACTGTTTCTTCCCTGTGTGTGGCAGGAAGAGCTGGAGCGGGACAAGAGGGTCACTTGGATTGTGGAGTTCTTTGCCAATTGGTCTAATGACTGCCAATCATTCGCTCCAATCTATGCAGACCTCTCCCTCAAGTGAGTAGTGCAGAGGGAGGGAGGATGGAAAGTGAGATGTCATGCTTTCCCTCTCATCGTTTTTGGCCTTGATTTTTGCATATTGCAACCAAAGGCATCTCCCAACCCCCTCCAGTAGCTGTAATGTACTTCCTCTTCTGTTGAGCCATTCTCTCTTCTTTCACTATGTTAAATCATATATTCTCAGGTACAACTGTACAGGGCTAAATTTTGGGAAGGTGGACGTTGGACGCTACACTGATGTTAGTACACGGTATGTAAGGGCCTAGGCAGAGGGTCCAAGCTGGGAATCACTTGGAGTGGTGTATACAGGTGTATTTACAGAGTACTTTCTGGGTCCTATAGGTACAAAGTGAGCACATCACCTCTCACCAAGCAACTTCCTACCCTGATCCTGTTCCAAGGTGGCAAGGAGGTCATGCGGCGGCCACAGATTGACAAGAAAGGACGAGCTGTCTCTTGGACTTTCTCTGAGGTACAGGAAAGAGTGGGCAAGTAGTTTGGAGAAGGATCCCACTCTGGGTTTGATTCCTAGCTCTCCCATTTGCCCACAAGCTTTGAGAGTGTAGATTAGTTATTAGACCTCTTTCATGAATTCACTCAGCAAATTTATATTATGCTTCTACCATGTGCTAGACCTGTGAGTACTGGGAAACAATTATTAGTTAAAATTCTGTCTCAAAGGCCCTTGTACCTACAGTCTATAGGCCTTAGGCTCCTTAGCAATAAATTGGAGACAGTAACACTTGGCTCACAGGGCTGTTTTAAAAATGTTACATTAGAGTGTGTGCTCGCAGTGACTTGCACTTAAATAGGTACTTAAATATTAAGTTGACTTTTCCAGGTACCCAAAAAAGAGATTTAGGTTCTTCCTTTCCTAAACTGCGTCTAAATACTTCTTACTTCCCAGGTCTGAAGTCTCCCTTCCAAACTGAACCCGGATGTATGTATCTCTTTTGTGCAGGAGAACGTGATCCGAGAATTCAGCTTGAATGAGCTGTATCAACGGGCCAAGAAAATATCGAAGACTGGAGATAATATTCCTGAAGAGCAGTCTGTGGCCCCAACCCCCACAGTAGTGCCAGATGGGGAAAGCAAGAAGGACAAATAGGCTCCCTGCCTTGTCAGTGCCTCTGGTCAATCCCTGGCACCTCTGAGGCCCTGCCCCTTGTGTAACCACAAGCCTGAGGTCTCTGCCTTTTATTTATGTTTTTCCTGTTTGGCTGTGCCTGGGTGGGGTAGGGTGCTGCTTCTGATTTTAAAGAAGCATCCAGGGAATTGACAGGTACCCTCCAAGGCCTCCACTGCAGTGGTCAGCTGTTTCACTGGAGGAAGATAGCTCATGTGACGGAGGAGGAAATGCTTTCCTTCCAAGCCTGGATCAGTGTGTCAAGTGCTTTCCTCCACTGACATCTCCATTATTCCTTAGCGGACATACACAGACTGCTGAATATAAGATGCCAGGGTACAGAGTCAATGCTAACATTTTTCCAAGGACCTTTACCTCTTTAGGCCCTTCTGGCTTAGCCTGTGGCCTTCATTAGAAAATATAAACCTAATCTTAACACTGCTCACAAGGAAAAACCTTTAACCAGAGTTTTCTCATGAAGATAGTACTGAATAATCTGTTTTATGGAGACTGGGAGGAAGGGGAATAGAGGTTTGAGACCTTCTTTTTGGCGAGATGGGCCTGGAGAAGAAAACCCCTGGGGTTTGGGATTGGGGTTTCACTTACCCTGCTGTCTATTCCCCCACATCCAGTTATTTGATGGTTTTACATAATAAAGAGACTGGGATTTCCTTTTGATTGTGCCTTTATCGTTGCGTGTTAAAAAGCCAGACAACTGCGTAAGAATTGCTTACTTCCTCCCTTCTTAACTTCAAACGCCATTCTGATTAGTTTCATCAAACCCCAGGCACTGGTCGCCAGAATTGGGGCACGTTGGGGAAGGCCAGTTTCCATAATCCAGGGAACGGACTGCACCCAGTTAGAGTGTAGACCTGGTTCGGGATTGGTCCGCGGGTCCCAGGGAGGAGGTTTTGTAGGGCTGCGGGGTGAGTTCACGGTGCGCACTAGCCGGAGGAGCTGTTACTGAAAAACCTTGGGCCCTGTCTTGTTTTCAGATACTAGTTCCGCCCCTGCCGTGCTCGCCACCCCGCCAGGCGCTGGTGGTTCGGTCTCGCTCCCCACCCCTCCCCCCACCCAGCGTGCAGAGTGGCTGTGTCCAGAGGTCCCGCCTCCCGCCCACGTGTTCACGGGCGCCGGGCTTTCCGCTGCTTGGAAGGTTTTCTGGGAGTCGAGTTTTCTGGCCTGCGGTTTGGACCTCGGAGTGGGGCTGTGCGCTGTTCCGTGGCCGCTCAGTGGCCACGTCTGCACCCTGCCCCCGCCCCAGGTCGGCTTGGTTCTGGGCCGGGCTCCAGGCGCCATGGCTTCCCGCGGGAGGAAGCGGAAGGCCGAGGCGGCGGTGGTCGCTGCCGCCGACAAGCGGGAGAAGCTGGCTGGCGGCCAGAGGGGAGTGGAGGAAGAGACCGTGGTTATCGAGCATTGGTGAGGGAACTGGAGAGGCACGGACGTGGGGGCAAGGGCGCCGCAGACCGGGGCCCCAGCCTCTGACCCTCCCCGTCTCTCCGTAGCACGAGTTGACGCGTCTACGGGCGCAACGCCGCGGCCCTGAGCCAGGCGCTGCGCCTGGAGGCCCCCGCGCTGCCAGTGACGGTGAACCCGGCCAAGCCCCGGAGGGGCAGCTTCGAGGTGACGCTGCTGCGCCCGGACGGCAGCAGTGAGTGGGGGGTCCGGATCTGGGGGTGGGAGGGGCCGAGAGTCCGCGGGGGGGAAGTGCTGGTCTCAGAAACCGCGGGGAGATGAGTAACTTCATGCGGTCTTTTCCCAGGTGTGGAGCTCTGGACTGGGATTAAGAAGGGGCCCCCACGCAAACTCAAGTTCCCCGACCCGCGAGAGGTGGTGGAGGAGCTCAAGAAGTACCTTTCGTAGGGAGTTTGGGCAGAAGTCCTCACGCTGAGGTTTGAAGTGGGCCCGGAGATCAGGGAGGGCTGGGTTGGACTCTTGGCTATTTGGGAAGCAGCCCTGTTTCACACAGGAGCTGCACTCTTTCATAACTCGAACTGTCCTCAGTAGTTCCTCTATTGGGAATACCTCTTCCCTTTTACTGGTAGGAAAAACGGAAATCGTAAAAAAAAACATCCGTTTCCTATCTAGTGTGCCCTTTGCCTACCCTCCATGTTTCATTTAATCGTCTTTGGGCTAAGTTGTAGAACTGATGGTAATGATTTATAGAAATGCAATTTATGTCCTTTGAAGATGCAGGTAATTAATGCCCTGGGAGGGTATGGACCAGTTTTGTATTTTTGTTAAAAAAATTCATTTTCCACATCCCTGATGGCATGTGTTTTGATTCTTTGAAGTGGTTAAGTCAAGTCCCACCGGTTCTCTTATTTATGAGTTAAACAAAATCACTGACACGTGTTTATTTATATGGGTCGTGATTTTCCCTTTTTATTAGCAAAATCTTTGTGTAACTTCGGGTATGCTTACCCCTTCCGTGTTTTTTATTTCTAGTATGGCCTGTTAATAGTCCCATGTGGTAACACTGCATTGCAGTACTCGCACTCCTGGTCACATGGATTTGACCCTGTCGTATCCCTAGTGCTTCATACCCTGCTTTGGCATATATATAGTCAGGCACTTGATATATTGATTGGATGTGGGGAGGAGGATGCAATCCTTGAGCTCTCCTGAGTCTGGGTTCAGGGCCTGGGGGCAGGGCACATCTTCCTCAGGCTATATGATTGGATCCCTTCTCTAACCTTTTCCCCCCTCATTTTCACAGCCTTCTGTCCCTGGTGGTGTTGGAGCATTTATGACGGGACATGGCCAAACTTCAGTCATGTGCCTGAAGCTATGGTTTCTACCCCTCCAGAAATGATGGTTCGGTTGTGAGGCAACCCTCTAGTAAGGCATTGAGAAGTTCTTGGATTTGGTTTGTTTAATAAAAGTTGAAATAAAGTACTGAATAATAAAGTAAAACTTAATCTTATGGTAAGGGGTGAACAAAGCCAGCCTTGCGGGATTGGTTCCTTATTTTTTTCATAGTTTGAGGTCATCAAATTAACATGGAACTCCAAGGTTATCTGGTAGAGCATGTGAAATGCTTGTAAAAACAATGGGAAAAGTAAATATATTTTTAAAAGCAACTGTATCTTTTAAACTCACTTCTTAAAAGTGATGATGGAAGTACCTATTCCTGGCCCCTGAGGTGGTTTTGGCTAGACTTCCCATACTGGTAGTGAAGAAGCCCCACACGTAAGGCACTCGACCACGTCCTGTCACTCCCACCCACTTCGAGTTCCACTCCAGCACCACTTCACAGCCCCTGGAATTTTTTCTCATACATAAAACTCCTCCCGCAGAGGGTGTTAATTTTCTGAATTAGCGGTGCCTCATAACCTGGGAGACCTGGCCTTGACTATTACCTATGACGCACTAGAGTTGGGGACCATACAATTTACCATTTCACTTGTTTGTCACTAACTGTAAAATAGACTGTGAGGAAATAAGATGGTTCAAATTCATAATTTTCTACCCATGGTATTACTTGACTTATGCCTGACTCCCAAAGCTTGGGGAGGGGAGGAGAGGATATGTGCTAGCCTCTCTGCCAGTACCTTTTGCCAGCCAACATTTCCCATCCTCCCAGTGCCCTTAAACTGCCCTCCCCACTCCACTACGTCAATATGTCTACCTCTGTTTCTGACTCGGAGGAAGGGTCAGGCCATACGGAGGGGATACTGGTGGGCACCAGCTTTCCCTCTGATGTCCAGTCTACCACATCAATCTCTTCAGGGCTGGCAGGAGGCGGGTCCAACAGCTCAGAGTTGCTTAGTACTTCTTTGCCAGCTTCTGGAGCAGGGTACAATACCTGATCCATAGTTAGGGAAACTTCCAGCCCAGTCTGCACCCAGTTTGAACAAGGAGGTGAGAGGTCTCCACAGGACTTTAGGGGAGAGTCAAGGGAGCCAGTGTGTAGAAGTTTGTCTCTCTGATCATCCGGTGGCTCAGAGCTGGTAATTTCTAGGTCTTGAGTCCAACAGCCTACTGAATGCACCTCCCCTTCACTCATCTCAGAGGGCACGACAAGGGAGCTAAGGGACTTGACTGGCTCTTTGTCCTCACCAACAGGCTCCTTTTCCAATCTTGTGAGCTCCCTGGGCCAGAGTTCCATGTCTGGTAAATACCATTCTTCCCCTTCGATCCAGTTCTTTCCTGTGTCTGTCAGGTGGTAACTAGGGGTCCTACAGCCCTCAGCTCTGGGACTCGCCAGCGCTCCTGGAGGAGGCTCAGTGTCGGAGCCGCACAGCATGAAGTCCAGGATCTCTTCTAGCTCACTGGTGGCAGCAGCGCTTGTGATTCGGTACTCCTCAGCTTCACAGGGGTGCCCGAGCAGTCTTGTGTCAAATGCATATGGCTCTCTGCAGTCAATATCAAACCCAGGTTCCTTCCCTGCCAGCTCTGGACTGGACCCAAACTCAGACTTCACCACTGGGGGGCCTGGGGAGCTGCTAGCAGAAAGAATGTCTTGTAGCGTAGAGCACACTGGGGAGTCCTGACACAGGTCTGTTGTAGCAGATGACACTTCCTGCTGGTTAACTGAGGATGGCTGAATCCCTGGCGGCCCGTCCGAGTCTCCAGGTTCTGGGATCTGAGGGCTATCTTGAGAGTTTTTGAGGGGAGGCTCTTGCACCACCTCCCAGCAGGTCCCGTTGACAGTCTTACGAAGTTTCACTCGCCCAACCTGCCCCTCTTCTGCCGAGTCTGAGTTGGGTGCCCTGACTTCAGGGCTCCGCTTCTTACTACCGCCTGTCTTTCCAAGACCAGATGGGCTTGGGGTGCTCTGTAGATTAACTCGCCCTGGTTTCTGCTTGTCCTCTGGTACTTCTTTATTTATACTTTTTTGTCGCCAAAGACGCCGGCCAGGGGCTGTGGGCACTGAGCTGGGTCCACTTAAAATGCTGGAAGCCTTGGATATACAGACATCAGGAGATAGCTTTGAACGACTCAGTCTGATCTTTCTGGGCAACAGCCGCTCATCCACAGAGGTGGTGGGAGAAAGCGCTGTAGGACCAAGGGCAGGGTCACTCTTGTTCTCTTTAGGTCCCTGACTGTGGCTTGACAGTGAAGAGCTTTTTTCTTGGGGAGGAGGGCAGGCTCTAGCCTTCCTCTTGAGCACAAGAGTGTCAGACAAGTTCTCTGCATTCTGTCGGTTGCTCTTGTCCGGGGACCCCTCCCCCTTCACCAACAACTTCAACCTCACTTCCCCAAGAGGACAGGGAGTCTGGGGAACAGGCAGTGGAGTTCGAGGGCGGCGGTTGGGTGCCGCCACCCTGGCAGAGATGGGTGCAGCACTTGGAGATTGTAAGCACTCCCTGTTCAGTCTTCTGCCCTGAGGGACCTTCACCAACTTTCCATCCTCGAGCTGAAGGGATTCTAGCTCAGACACTTGGAGCTGCCGGGCAGCAGAAAGCACATCCTGGGCCTCTTCCCGAGAGACTTCCATCTCTGAGGTGTACAGGAAGTCTACCAGCTTCCTAAGGGTCCCGATCTTCACGCCCCCCAGCTCCAGCACCACCTTCCGACCCTGAGCTGGCCGCTCCCGCTCCAGGCGCTCTGTGAAGAAGGGGCTGCAGGCAGAGAGGATGCAGCAGTGAGCGGGGACTGCCTCACCTGGGGGGAAACCCAAACACCGTTATCTCACGCAGACTGTCTTCTGCAGGAGCTGAGCAGATAGCCCTACCGCAAAAGGCTGCCCCTTCCCTCAATTTCTCTCTGGAAATTTAGGAGAAATTTGTTCCTTTTGCTTTCCTGGAACCTTCTGCCATTATTTATTGGGTTGTCGGAAAAGTCATGACACATTTTTTGCAACGAAAAAAAAAAATACATCATGACTTTTCCAACAACCCAACAGCTAACTCAGTTTTTATCTTGCAAAATTTAGTTTAGACGACACTTCTTTCAAAAAGCCTTCCCCTACTCTACCCCGTGTCTGGGTTAGGTGCTCCTGGACACAGAGAGGTATTGTAGCTATCACAGCACTTAGCTATTTGTATTGTCCATCTCCTTGACTAGACTGAGCTCTGTGAGGACAGAGACCATGCCTGTCTTGCTCATTCAGGTATAGCTAGAGCTCGACTAGGGGATCGGATACTTGCTGAATAAGTTTTATGACTCATGAGAATTTAACAAGTTTTATAGAAGCTGCTTGTGGTCTAACAGAAAGGTCATGAGCTTTGGATATGGATGGCTTCAATTACCAAAGGCTTGCTGATGACTCCGCGATCTTATCTCTGCCCAGATATCTTTCCTGAGACAAGCAATAGCCTGCCTGTTTACATTGATGTCCCACAAGTACCTCCAATACAACCTTTCTAGAAAAAGCTCATTTGCCAGCCCCCAAAACCTCCCATTTCTTCAAAATAAGGCATCATAGTCACCCAATTACCCAAGCCTGACCACTAGAAGTCATCTTTTCTGTTCTGTTTTTTTTTTTTTTTTTAAGGCAGTGTCACTGGCCCTCACGTGTGGGACTGAGCCGGGGCCGCTGGCTTCCCAAGCCAGCGCTTAACCACAGTGCCACTCGGCCGGTCCTGTTTTTTTTTTTTTTGTTTTTTTAAAGATTTTTATTGGGGAATTTGGGGAGGGGAACAGCGTTGGGGAATCAGGGAAGGGGAACAGACAAGTTGCTGTCTTTTTGTTGTTGTTGTTCTGTCTAGTTGCGGAGGATGTTGCTTCACTGGCCCATGTTGGTATCATCATTGCGCTCTTCCCGGATGAGGCAGATCCGTCGCCGGCCTCTGGATGTCGCTCACCGCGGCTATTGGCAGCTCAGGCTGGCTGCCGGCCACTCACTGTAGCCTATGGTAGCCCACTGCAGCAGGGGCTGCAGCCTACATCGTTGCCGGGGCTCGCACAGCCCAGCTCCCGGTGGAGCTGTTGTTAGCTGTGGAGGGCAGTGTCACTGGCCCTCATACGTGGGATCCGAACAGGGGCCACTGGCATCCCAAAACCAGCTCTTAACCAATGCGCCACTCGGCCGGCCCGATTTTTTTTTTTTAAGAGGGCAGTGTCACTGGCCCTCATATGTGGGCTCTGAACCCCAGCCGCTTGCGTCCTAAGCCAGCTCTTAACCACCGTGCCATTCGGCCGGCCCAGAAGTCATCTTTGATTCTTCCTTCTCCCTTACCCACTGCATCTAATCAAACATTAATTTTAAAAAAGCTAAGGGCCGGCCGAGTGGCTCAGTTGGTTAAGAGCTCGCTCAAGAGTGTGAGCTGAGCTTTGAGCAACAACAGTTCGATGCCAGCCCGAGCTGAGTTGCTGTTGAGTGGCCAACAGGTGGCAGGATGGCTCAGCTAAAAAAAAAAAAACGGCTAATACTTCAGGGCCAGCTGAATAGCTCAGTTGGTTAAGAACGCAGGCTCTGAGCAACACAGTTGCTGGTTTGATGCCCACATAGGCCAATGTGCTGCCACTGAGCTGCCAACAGGTGGCAGGATGGCTCAGCTGGTGAGAGCACGTGCACCTAATAACAAGGTGGCCAGTTGGACTCCCGCATGGGATGGTGGGCTACACTCACCCACAACCAAGATTGAACACGGCACCTTGAGCTGAGTGGCTGTGAGCTGCCGATGGGAGGCTGGATGGTGACTGGACTTGGAGCTGAGCTAGCTGTCTTTTACAACTAAAACTGAAGGACAACAACTTGGCTGTTCCCCTTCCCCAATTCCCGAACACTGTTCCCCAATAAAATCTTTTTTTTTTTTTTAAAGATTTTATTGGGGAATTGGGGGAGGGAACAGCGTTGGGGAATCAGGGAAGGAGAACAGACAAGTTGCTGTCCTTTTGTTCTTCAGTCTAGTTGTGGAGGACCTCGCTTCACTGGCCCATGTTGGTATCATGATAATTACGCTCTTCCCGGTTGAGGCAGATAATCTGACCATTGGATGGCAGCTCACGGCGGCTCATGGCAGCTCACTCTGGCTGCCGGCCATTCACGGTAGCTTACGGCAGCCCACTGCAGCCTACGATGTTGCCTGCAACACAAGGCAGCCCAGCTCCAGGTCAAGCTGTTGTTCACCATCTTAGCTGTAGAAGGCGCAGCGTCACTGGCTCGTGTGGGATCCGAACCAGTGGCCTTGATGCTCAGAGCTCGCACTCCCAAGCCAACTCTTAACCAGCAGGCCATTCGGCCGCCCCGCCTCCAAATAAAATCTTAAAAAAAAGAAGGCTAATACTTCTTGAGTCCTTATTATGTACCAGGTATTGTTCTAAGGGTTTTACCAGTATTCATTTAATCTTTACTGGAACCCTATAAAGTAGCTATTATTACAGATGAGTAAATTGTGGCATAGTTAAGTGATGTGCCCAAATTATGTGGTAAGTAGCACAAACAAAATTTAAACCCAGGGGGGTCTAGCTACAGAATCTATGCTCTTAACTGCAACAAGTGTAAATTTAATGGCTCAGAAGCCAGAAAACTCTCTCAATGCCTTAGTTCAGGCCACCATTCCTTCTGTTTTGGATTACAACACAGCCTCCTATCTGGGTTCAAACATAATCCAATAATTCTTGTCATGCAGCCTGAGTACTGTTTCTAATAGGTATCTGATCATGACCTTAAAACCTTTAAATATAATTTCCAATGTTCTGAGAACAAGACCTACTTCCTTTGCGTAACACTTCAGACCTTACGTGACTGCTGCTAATTTCTCTAGCACTATCTGGTCAATACACTTCCTGTCTGCACTCTATCCATAATGAGCCACTCACAAATCCCTGGTCACGTCTCTAATTCTCTGTATATGCTGTTCTCTCTGCATGGGAAAATATTTCCCCACTTCCTCCTATTTCTGTTTGTCATTCAGAACTCATCTAAGGGTTATTTCCTCCAACAAAATCTTAATCCTTGTCCCTCAACCTCCTCAAGTCTGTGAAGGATGCTGTATATCAACTTATACCTACCCCAATATGTTATTTATCATACCGCACAGTTACTTGAATATACTGGTTATTTGAATGTCTTCCCCTTACATGATTGCTTATGAGGAAGGACTTTTTGTCTTCATATATACTATATACTGTATGTCCATGCCAATGCAGTATACTAGCATATAATAGGTAATTGATACTTTCTTGTTTATTTTGAATTAAGGAAGTTGGGAATGAATCCCAACTTAGAAAGTGAACTAATAACAGTCACTTAATTCTCTAGGCCTCAATTCACTCACCAGAACTGGAACCATATAACATTTACATCACAATGTTGTTATGAGACACTACAGCATATGTACTCTGTAAACTGTAGAGTGCTACAAAATAATGGTTGTCATAATCCTTTTTTTTTTTAGATTTTATTTATTTTTATTTTTTGAGGGCAGTGTTACTGGCCCTCATATGTGGGACCCGAACCGGGGCCGCTGGCTTCCCAAGCCAGCGCTAAACCACTGCGCCACTCGGCCGACTCCATAATCCTTTTTTATAAATGAAGAAAATGAGCACTTGCCCAAATGTCACTTAGTTACTATGACTTCAACTCTGTCTTGTAGTCTTGGGACTTTTACACCATTCCAGGCTCTATCTCATGCTGATTTAACATTTCAAGTGTAAAGGGAAGAGGTGGAAATAACATACATATTTTTAGATCTAACAACAATCAACAAAAAACATCAATTTGAAGACAAGAAAAAAACATGTAATAGTGTCATCTACGAGTAACACATACTCATATTGTGCTTAGTACATTAAAAGCACTGTTCTAAGTGCTTTACGTGTGTTAACTTAATCTTTACAACCATTCCATTATATTATTCATGTTTTATAGAATTTCTACGGTAAAAAAACTTTACAATTAGTTTTGTTTTTTTTTCAAGAGAAAAAGCAGTCTCATTTTCAATACCTGAAAATGGTAACTGTCCTAGAAACAAACAGCTCATTACCAAATATCTTACAGTGCTCAAAAGCATTAATGACACATTTTTTTTTTCTGGTTTTGTCCTCCACTCCTTGGTCCCAAACTCGTTTTATCTTATTCTATGGTGAGTTTTCAATTGAGTCCCTACTATAGTAAGTTCTCAATGTCATTGATAGGTTTTTATTTATTTTTATTTAATTTAATTAATTAATTTATTTTTTGAGGGCAATGTAACTGGCCCTCACATGTGGGACCCGAACCCGGGCCGCTGGCTTCCCAAGCCAGCGCTTAACCACCGCGCCACTTGGCGGGCCCTTTAATTTTATTTTTTTTGAGGGCAGTGTTACTGGCCCTCACATGTGGGACCCGAACTGGGGCCGCCGGCCTCCCAAGCCAGCGCCCAACCACCGCACCACTCGGCCGGCCCCATCGACAGGTTTTTAGAAACTGGAATTTTAAGCAAAAATAGTATAAAGAAACCAATTTCACCATAGGCTAATTGATACAAACCAAGAGTTAAGTTTCTACAGCATATTTCTGGTCACAAAAATGTCACCAAACTTCTAAATAAAGAACCAAAACACTTTTAATATTAAACATTGAAATAAATGTGAGCTATGCATATATTTAAGAAAGATTAATAAGGGCTGGCCGAGTGGCTCAGTTGGTTAAGAGCTTGCTCAAGAGGGCGAGCTGAGCTCTGAGCAACAGCAGTTTGATGCCCAGCTCGAGCTGAGCAGCTGCTGAGCTGCCAACAGGTAGCAGATCGGCTCAGCTAAAAAAAAAAAAATTAATAAAAACAAATCAGATAGTTATTTTTTAATATGCTTATTCCAGTTCAGGGTTGTAGGGGGCCAAAGCCTATCCCGGCAGCTCAGGGCTCAAGGTGAACCAATCCTGACTGGAGAGGGCGCCCTTCCATCACAGGGCACCTACCTGCCTTCCTGCCCCCCCCCCCCACAAACTCGCATTCAGATTAGCACAATTCAGACCTGCCAATTCACCTAACATGCACATCTTTGCGATGTGGGAGGAAACAAGCATCTGGAGAAAACCTGTGCAGATATGGGGAAAAAGTGCAAAATACACACAAATAGTAGCCCTACCCAGAATCGATTTTTTCCCCCTCTCTTATTAATGTTATAACAAAACAATGTTGAACGAAAGTACATTATTCAAGGACCTGCAGTAGTCTCCTACCTTCTGCCTGCAGAAGGACATCACAGAACACTCCACTTTGCTGCTGGTGATGAAGCTGCAGAAAAGCTAACCGGAGGAATCGGGGATTCCTGTATAGGATTTTTGAACTAGCAGGAGAAAACATGTTGGTCTGTTAACAAACCGCCTAGGTTTTCATGGATCAGATTCCTGTGGGGGAGAGATAATACATTTCAGAACCATGGTTATTTTGTAAATTTTTGTCTTTGAAATGGCAGGGAAATCTTTTAAAGGGAGAGATTATAGCATGAGTTGGGGAGTCATAAGCCCAGAAATGATGCCAATGGTATCTCAAGAAAAAATATCATAGTGGTTACATGTAGGAGTTCAGAGATAAGCCTAGATTTGAATCTCAGGTAAATGACCGAACTTCTCTGAGTCTCACTTTTTGCATTTATGAAATGGGAATAACAGTAGTTACCTCATAGGGCTGTTTTTAAAGATTAAATGTGTCAATGCAGGTAAAATTGCTTAGCACTGTGTATGCCTGGCAAAAAAATAACTATCACCACCCCCACCAATGGTAGCTGTTATTACTCTTAAACCTTCCTCATTCATATTACCATTGAGACTCAACTCCTACAGTGCTGACTACTCACATTCTTCCTGAGCACCACACTTCTGAGTTTCATGGATATACTCCTCAATTTAACACTTAAGCAAAAATACTGATAAAATTCTCTAGTAAGTGTACACACCTTTTTTCTGAGCTCTCGCTACCACACTAACCAGCAGAGGGTGCACAATAAAGAAAAGAAGCTGCTGGACTTGGTGGGAAAGTCTCGCACAAGAAATAAGGATATTGGCACCCTTGGTTCAGATGTTCTTTACCAAAGCAAGCCTGATTCCACCTGAAATTGGTGAAGAATTTGGCCTTTAGGTTTGTCAGTCTGGCTGATTATCTGGCTAACAATGGAGCAAGGATAATTAAGCATTCTACTGCTCTTACAACAAGCTGGATATTCTAGCTTAAGGCTGACTACACTTCCAGCTTTTTGCACTAAAACCTCCCTAGCGCAGCTGGTGTTCCTTTCCTGGCATGCTATGTTCTGTCAGGTGGCACTAAGGATCCGAAGACTTCACGTCAAACTACCAAGAAAGAAAAGAATGAAAAGGTAAATTAAGAAAGAGTAGGGCCGGCCGAGTGGCGCGGTGGTGAAGCGCTGGCTTCGGAAGCCAGCGGCCCCGGTTCGGGACCCACCTATGAGGGCCAGGGGCACTGCTCTCAAAAAAAAAAAAAAAAATACAAGAAAGAGTAAATTCAATTCCGATCCCAGCCAGAGAGATGGGGGATGAGGTTGGCAGCTGTTGCAAGGGCCCCACCTGAGGCCCTGGGGAAGGTTCCCAATCCACCAGCACCTGGCCTGGCCCTCACACCCACCATGGATTAGCTCTTCAGCAGCAGTTGCTCCTGCCGTTCTCGCTTGTGCCCGGCTCCTCTGTCCAGGCTGCCTTGCTTCCTCCTGATGTCTCTTGTGGGGAGGATTACCAAAGAAAGCAGCACAGGTGGGTGAATCGCCTGAGGATTCGTCTCCCCGGTCAGGGCGAAAGGAATCGGAATCCGGGCTGGCGGAGAAAGCAGGGCGTCGGGGAAGGCCCTGCCAAGCCGGGTGCCCCACAAGCTCTGGGCACCCTGGCGCAACCCTTTTAAGGTAGCCGGCCTCGACGCGAAGGTTTCTGGGAATGGAGCCTGGGGATCCGGGAGGCCGGAACTCAGCGTTCACCCCTTACCACCAGCTCCAGCCACCGTGCCTTCGTCCTGCTCGGCGCCCTGGCACCTTCATGCACTGGGAAGTGGTGACAGTGAGAGCCGTCCGAGGGCCCGCGCCACACACCTCGCGCCGCTGCCCTTGCGCACCACGCGTCGCGGGGCCGACGTCCTTCCTGCTCCCCAGCCTGCGCGCGGGCTTACGTCGGCCGGAATACGCCCTCCCCATTGGCTGAAGGCTCCCGGGGGAGCCAATCACAGGAAGAGGAGCTCTTTGGCGGGAGGCTAAGTGTCGAGGGACTTGAGAGGGTTAGGCAAGATTGACTGGTCGCTAAAGGTAAGGGGGAAGGGCCTGCGAGGGAGGAATTCTGATGGCAGCCGGCTTCTTGCTCAGCAATCGATGAAGGCACTGTGAAACGAGGGTCAGAATGCTCCGATCGGGCAGGCTCCCAGGCGGCTGAAGGGACACCTCTCGCTTCTCTTTGAAGAGGCTGCAAATGGCCGCGGCCCTGCTCAGAGGGCTCCAGGTTTCATGGAGGCAAAAGCCCCAGGATGGCTCTGCTCGCCTCTTGTCCCTCATGCCTCTAATCTGGATATCTCCTAGGGCCAGGGATGTACTGGAACAACGTCATGGGGCTCGTTTCGGAATTCACTCCAGCCCCACATCTCTGAGACTCGGTGCCTAGGGGGTGTGGTGGGGTCTGTAGAACTTCCGGTATGGAGGGGGTCTCCCGTGACCTTCCAGGGATGGTTTATTCCGCGCGCTTCCTGACTGGAAACAGCTGTTTTTCAGGGATGATATTAAAAATGAAACGATTTCAAGCGTAAACATTCGGCAAGAATGCCGGCCTACGTTATCAGTCTGGACAGCGGGCCTTCCCCCTGTGTGTGTTAGTTCCCAGGTCCTGGCTTCCGGTAGGTGCTGCCTGATGTCCAGCTCTGGATGAAAGGGGCCGAATCCAAAGCCGCTGATGACAGAGGGTGATGAATTGAAACGGAGCAGTGCCCGCTGAAGCCAACTGGAGACAGAAAAGGAAGACCTCGAACAGGGAACCTGGGAAGGGACACGATGTGGAGGGGTGAGTAGTACACTGCCCTCAAATATGTCTACTGACATCTAATACTTTTTCAAGAGGATTTGGGGTAGTTGACTGAAATATAGGGGTTGGGGGAAGTGTTGGGCATTTCCAAATCAGGTAATGTTTTCCCTAGCGTGAGGCCTCTGCTCTGAAGATGGAAAAAGAAACAAGAAAAGAGGGCGTGGCCGGTTAACTCGGTTGGTTAGAGTGCAGCGCTGGTAACACGAAGGTTGCTGGTTCGATCCCCACATGGGCCACTGAGCTGCGCCCTCCACAACTAGATTGAAACAACGACTTGACTTGGAGCTCATAGGTCCTGGAAAAACACACTTCCCCAATTTAGAAAAATTTTTTTACAGAAGAGAAGACATTTTTGGTTGTGGTTGTCATAGTTTGAAGAGGAAGCAGTTTGTGAAAGGACATAAAACTTACCAGAAGGACAAATTTTTGATACTGTGCATCACACAAAAGCAAGCAAGCAAAAAAAAGAAGGCAGAACAGTGTTTGTTCATGACATCTGTCACTGGAATCAGGATGTGATGAAGCAAGTGGAGTAGCAGTACTTACTGTTATAGGTAATGCTGTGAAGTTGTAACAAAAATATAAATATTTTATCCTCTGACGAATCTGTTATCAGGATTAGATTAATTTTCAAGAGGTAGAGACTTATAGGTTGTTTATTTTTTTAAATCCAATATCATTTTAGTTAAATTTTGCATTAGTAGAATTTGTAAAGGGAATGGGAAAGGGCCATCCTACCTACCTAAGGCTGCAAAAATGACAAACTTTGGAGGGTAATGTGTAGCCACCAGAGGGTAGAAAGGAGTAAAAACCTTTTATTTTCCTCTGTATGGACAGCCAGTGTTTCCTTTGAGTTGATTTTTTTCATCTCCTAGGCATTTATTGTTTTAGTCTATTTTGGAAGTAGATTCATCACAGCTCAGCACTCTGCCCTATATAACAATCTTAATATTTCTTTCTTAAATACAATTTTATTTTCCAGCTCTTTCCTAATCTTTCACCATTTAATGGTTTCTTGTTTTTCTTTGGAATCAGGCTGCTGAGGGGCTTATTTCTTAGTCAGATGAGCTCAGGCATGTTTCGTAACCTTGCTGAGTGAGCCTTGATTTCCTCATCTGGAAAATGGTGGTAATAATATTCGATGGTGGTGTTTTAGACATTACAGCTAATGAGTGCAAAGTGCTTCTCACATGATAGATGCTCCATCATTGGTTGCTATTATTGGGCAATGATGAGCCAATGAAAGTCTTTTGGGCACGATAGCTATTGATAATAACAACTCATTCTTAGTGAGTTTATACTATGCCATACATTGTTTTAAGAACTTGATGAGTATTTTAATTCTCACAACAGTCCTGTGAGAGAGAGTTTTTATCTCCATTTTACAGTTAAGGAAACAGGCATATAGAGATTATATAATTTGTCTAAGGTCACATAGTAAATGTACTTAGAGAGGAGGAAGGTTTGAAGCCAGGCAGTCTGCCTGCAGAACCTATGCTTTTAACCACTATTCTAGATTATGAAAACTTTATGAAGATTCATTTGGCAGCAGTCTACAGGATAGATTTTAGATTTTTCAGTAAGATAGAAAAAGGAAAATTTCAATTTATTACCATCTTTGTTTAGTAACTACTGAATAACCATAAAATATTAATCTTTAAGTTTGTAAAAAAAAAAATCCAATCTGACCTTCATGACCTAACAGTCTAGAACATACTAAGATCACTCTGTACTCAGAAGAATACCTGTATAATCCTTAATTTAGGTCAAGTGTAAAAAGATAATGTATGAACTAGATTATCTTAAGCTTGAAGTTCACAAAGAAAGTGAATTTTCTTGATGTGAGACTTTCCTTACACATACTGTTATCTTCTCTAAATATATTGCTTGTTTATTGGATTCCATTTGTTCTGCCCCTCAATCCAATATTATTTTAATTTGGGGGCAAATGGAAAGGCAGTGATTGTCCTCAACAGTGTAGTGGATTCAGATTCCCTCTAGTTGAAAGTATAGATGCTAAGAACTGTTAAGAAGCGCAGACATTTATTTTTTCTAATTAGCTCTGATGCAGTTAAACCAAAACAATGAAATTGAGAGTTTACCTCATATATCCCCTATCCCAATCAACACATAATAATCCTATTTTTAGGATTTTTCTCTCCCTTCCTTCCTGTCTTCCTTTGGGAGAATGCTTTGGGGTAGAAAGCAACAAACCAAATAGCAGCAGGCAAATAAAATCAGCTCTTTTCTTTTTCCCCACCCGGAAAGGAAGGAAGAGGGAGTGAGAACCCCACCATCAAAGAGAACTGATTCTTAGGCATGCCGTTCTAAAAATCCCTTGTTCCTTCGGCCCCCCTGGAGCTCTGCAGTAATTCTTAGGAGATTGTATGGTTTCTACTTTAAATATAAATATATATATAAAACTTCCCCCTGTCTGTCTCCTCCTTTCTCTCCTTTTTTTCCCCCCATTTCCTATAATAAAGTTTCCTATTGGATAAAATCAGCTCTCTGATTTATGCCTGGTTCCTATTGGAAGTTCTCAGGGGCTGACATCACTTAGGAAAGCGAGGGGGTAGGGCTGCCAGATCAGTTTGTCACCACCCAGGCTCCCTATCCTTTGGCTGGGTGCAACTTCCATTTTAGGTGTTGGAGCTGAGAGAAAAAAAAAAAAAGAGGGAGAGAGAGAAAGAAGACCAGGAAAGATCCTGAAAGGAGGAAGAGGTTGCGAAAAATCAACTACCTTGCTGGATTTGTCTTTCTCAGCACATTGACGAAGCCTTGGGTTTCTTTCTTAAAGGACTGGTTTTTAGAAGTCCACATTTGAGGTGTGTGCCTTTTTAAAAGTGTACAGACGGGTAAAGGAGGATAAGCCAAGTCGAATTTTTGTCTTATGGTAACCAGAGGAAACTTAAAAACGAGAGTCTGCTATGCTGATGGGTGACTTTTAAGCAATTATTTATTAATTTTTCTTTTACTTACTTTGGGGAATTGTATAAAAAAAGGGTAAAATATTCAAGACCCAGAAATAAACTTCTAGGTCTCTCTCATAGAGGGAGTTGAATAGATTCAGAAGGGTGAGAGCAATTCTGTAAATTTACGTTTTGGTGTGTTCTTTGATTTTATATATTTTTCTGGATTAAGCTAACAAACTTCTGTTTTCAGAGTCCAAACCAAAGGTTGGTTTTTTTTGGCATGTTGTGTGTGGGTTGGGAAAGGAATTTGTCCGGGTCGGAAGCTAGTTATACATATGGCTCTTCATATGTTTCAAAACTTCTATTTTTCCTTCTATCATTAGATTTGTGGAAGTGGAAAGTTGCAGGGAGTTTTGCAGCTTAAATGGTGGTGTTTTTTTGCCCCTAGAGTTTGAACGGCCCAGATCGGTTTCAGCCCTGCAGTTCTGGGTGGATCCCTCTTTTACTTTTCCAGGTGTGGTGGGTGGGAGCCTTATTCTGCTAGACGTTGCCTCCCTGCAATGCCTTATAAAAGAAAACAGATGGATCCATGTAAAATGAATTATTATCCCTTTTTCTTCTAAAAACTACCTTTGATGGCAAAGATTTGTTGTATGTTCGATCTGCAAATATGATAACGTTTGGTTTATGTGCTTCAAGGGCTCTTCTAATCATGCTTAAAGGGAAATTCTAATCATGCTTTTTTAGTTCACGAACTAAGTAAAGTGGCAATACACCTGAAAGTATTTTCAGCTTTGTGCTCTTTTAAAGCGCCATGGATTAAATAAGGTTAGGCTAAGAGAAAACACTTATATAAACTTTAGCGTTTAGAATGCATTTGAGAAAGCACAAGGGAAATTCTCATTTTAAACCAAACAGAGTTCTTTTTTGGAGGTGAGTTTTTTGTTTGCTGTAAAATCAGAAATCTTTTAATAGCTGAAGGCCCATGACTGCTTTCGTATCTTATATTTAATCTTATTTTAAGATTTGTTTTTGAAAATGCATTCTTACAAAAATACCGATTTTAGGTAATTATATAGCCAACTCATCAGTAGTTGAAAACTGAGTGTTCTCTTCCTTCTCCCTTTGAAAATGCGAATCATTCTGAAAATTATAGCTGGATTAGATACTGCCCTAATTGTAACAAGATGGGCCTTAATATGTAAGCTGCTCATTAGCTTTAAACTGGTATGTCCCTATAATCTCTGATTTTGTGGCCCCTCCAAACCCAGTTCTTTTTAGACTGGAACTCTTCCTGAATTTATTTTCTAGAACTGCGATTATTTCTTGAAAGATGATTTCATACTTGTAAGTTTGTAGCTTCACAGGAAACTAAACTTCTAATATAATTTATGCAAGGGCTACAGTAAGATTTTAATGTCTGGATCTCATAATTACAGCAAGTGCATTTAAAAAGAAAGAAAAAAAGCCAACGTGTACAGTCTGTTGGGCCATAGTTCTTATTTAATATTTTCCAGTTTTTCTTTCGAATGTTCTTTCTGCCTTGCCTCCAGCCTTGAGAGGCTTCTTGGTGAATCTTTGAAGGGTTGGTCATGTTGCTGCCAGAGTGTCAGTTTCCCACTCAACCTTTAGGGGGAGGGATGAGGGAATCTGAAGGAGTACAAAGGCAGTTTGCAAATAGGTTCTGGATGACTGAGTGGTGTCATTTGGGTCCAGCTTTAAATATTGGGCTTTGTGTAGCCACAGTGAGCATCCTGGTTAACTAGCGTCCAGGACTATTTCCCCGAACTGAGCATTGTTTGGACTGGTACGTACCATAGAGCCTTTTGGATGATAAGATGGAAGATTGTCTTTTACCTCGCCTCTACTAGTTCTTTCAGGAAATATAAAAAGGGATGCGAATAAATGCATCCTTCTGTTTTTTATTTTGCTTCTTGTTTTGGTTTTGGGGTAAAAAATGACAAGTAAGTATGAGTTGTGCAGATTTTTCTTTCCTTGTTTGACTCCTGTATATTGTTGGTTTCTTTGTTATATGACTAAGGTACGGTCTGTGTTCCAGGTGGGGGTCTCTTGTGGGTGGTTAGAGTTCTAGTGCCTTTTTTAGGGTTCCAGTTCCAGAGAGTCAGAGGGTCTAGAACATGTTCTTTCAGGTAGCATAAAAATTGGTACTGTTGGAAATCTTAAAAAAAAAAAAAAGCTCCAAGTAATTGTAATTCACTTGGTTCATGATGTAGCTGCTCCCTAGGGATGGGTGCAAATAAATTAAGCGTAGATCACTATTCATTTGGAATAACAAAATGATTAGCTCTGTATAATTCATTGCTTTCTATTTTGGTACCTGATGGCCCCCTGTTACTAACTGCCAGCCCCTCCCCACTTTGTTTTTTTACTGTGTGCTAAGCATCTTGCATAAACTATTTACTTAATTTCCTACAACAACTGGTCTTTTTTTAAGGAATTTGTAAGGAATTTAAGCCTCAGAGAAGCTGAGGTTCGCTGAAAATTTCACTGCCCATAAGAGGCCAAGGCTAGGATTAAATCCTGGCCTGACTAACCACAAAGTCCACGGACTTACCCACTAATACACTGTCATTCTCCAGGGAGAATAGAAAAAAGATCCAAAACTAAAATGAGCCCTTGCTAGAGGCCAGGGTGCTTTATCTTGCAGAGAGTCAGTCCTCACTTAGATTTCCAACCCCCTCCATGTTGGAATAACCAACTGATGTGAAAAATCTATTTTCCATAAAGCCATGGGGAGCTGGATATGCTAGAATGGATGTTATTTCAATCTTTAGAACAGAGCTCTTTCCATATGCACACCATAGCTGTCTTCATTTCTTAAACTTACTTGAAATGCCTCAAACTTAATTTGATTATCAGTGAAATTTCTTCCAGAGGATTTTCGGGCATGATATTGCCAAGTTGCAGGGTAGAGGGCTGTAGCAGGTAGTTTAATGTTTATCATACTGTATTAAAATTGTGTATTTTTGTCTTTCCTTCTAGACTATGAGCTGCTGGAGTGTAGGGACTATCTTACCTCTGTATTCTCTTAGCACCTATCTTAGTGTGTGGTATATGCTGAGCTGTTCAGTAAACCTTGGTTAAATGAGGCGCCTTTCTGGGAAAGGCTGAAGGGAAGTTGAGATAGGAAGCAATACCACATCGATGAATAAAATTGCAATGTAATTTTGAAACTCTACTGTAGTCTGTAGTTTAAAAATTTGATGTACCTCCCACCTTCCATTTTTAAGTAAAGTTTCTGGAAATAATGAAGATTTAAATTTAAAAATTTTTTTTTTAATCCTGCTTCCTTTCTGGGCAAGCTGTCCAAAGAATAGTATAAAAGAATAAGAGTCCTAGTCAGTTCATTTCATCATATAGGCAGCTGTTAACGTAAACCACTGAAATCTAGTGTAGCCATTTCTAGGGGACAGGAACTGGTCACCTAGAAGATACTAGGGCAGCGGCAGGCGAGTATTGCTTTCAGCCGTATTGGAAGTGATTGGTTGTCATACTTGTTAATACAAACATGAAAAGCTTGGGATGATAATTTGGACATCGGTGTTTCAACAGAAGTGTGTTTGGATATCACTGTATTTATTGTCGCTGCTACTGCCGTGAAACTTCAGGAGATTTTGTTCACAAAGCGTATTGGGAAGTTTATGAGTTTAAGAACCCAGATCAATTTTCATGGATAATTCAGAATGATAGTAACAAGAAACTTGCCTAAAGAAATGTATGATAGGTAATAGGTATGTTATTTCATGTTCTGTTTCCTTTCAAAAGAGGCTAAATGCCATGAGAAACTGAAACAGGTATTGCTCTGCTAAACGCAGCTCCCTCCAAGGCTCCCGATGGAGAGCATTGACACAGCCTGGCGGGGAGAGTATAAGGAGGGAAACACAACTGTTCTGGTTAGAACAAGGGGGAAGTAAGGGTATGGATTGATTTGTACTTAATTATATTGTATAATGTATTTTCCCATGTAATTCTGCTTGGAATTGCATGTTGTCGATTATTAAATATTAAGCATTCAGAAATGGCCCACACTTAAAATTCTGGTTCAGGGACAGTGTTCCCCATATTTAGGGCCATTTCCTCTCCAGTGAGTCCTTCAGTCTGACTGGAATGGTGTGGGCAATTAGGCGATGGGGACCTTTTAAGGATCCAGAGTTTTGTTTTTTTGAAGCCGCCTTTGCTTACCAACAGGTAATTTGGTCATCACTTTCACAAAACATGTCCCATTAGGTAATGATAAAAGTAACTTTGTACTATTTTTTTTGTTTTGTTTTGTTTTTTGTTTTTTGTTTTTTTTAGAGGGCAGTGTCACCGGCCCTCATATGTGGGATCCAAACCGGGGCTGCAGGCGTCCCAAGCCAGCTCTTAACCACTGCGCCACTCGGCAGGCCCTACTGTTTTATTATGAAAAAATTTCAGACTTAACAGGAAAGTTGCAAGAAGAGC
The DNA here is from genome assembly GCA_033961575.1 of Aselliscus stoliczkanus. NCBI lineage: Eukaryota > Metazoa > Chordata > Mammalia > Chiroptera > Hipposideridae > Aselliscus > Aselliscus stoliczkanus. Next base: position 125,873,667 of record CM066736.1, read on the forward strand.
ACAATAACTCCTATATATCCTTCATTCACTTAGATACCAGTTAACATTTTGCCACAAATGTTTATTATATATATATATATTTTTTTTATAGCTGAGCCATTCTGCCACCTGTTGGCAGCTCAGCAGCAGCTCAGCTCTGGCTGGGCATCGAACTGCTGTTGCTTGGAGCTCAGCTCGTACTCTTTTTTTTTTTTTTTTTTAAGATTTTATTGGGGAATTGGGGGAGGGGAACAGTGTTGAGGAATTGCGGGAGGGGAGCAGCCAAGTTGTTGTTGTTCAATCTTTGCTGTGGAGGGCGCCAGTCGCCATCTTGCTTCCCTTGGGCAATTCATGGCCTCTAACTTCAAGGTTCAGCTCGAACTCATGAGTGAGCTCTTAACCAACTGAGCCACTCGGCCGGCCCTATTATTCTATATTTTTTGATCAATATGCTGACCAAACAGAGACTTTCCCATCTGAGAGTTCCACAAAATGGAGAGATAAGGCAGCGTAGCATAGTGGTTAAGAGAATGGATGCTGGAGCCAGACTGCTGGGGTTCAAATCTTACTCTGCTACTACTAGCTGTGTAACCTTGGCAAATGGTTTAATTGTTTTGTGCCTTGGTCTCCTTCTCTGTAAAATGAGGACAATAATATTAACCACCTCATAGGATTGTTGTGATGATTAAGTGATTTAATATATGTAAAATTCATAGAACAATGACCAGCTTATAAGTGTTTGCTGTAAGAATGAATGCTTTAAATGAATTCAAACATCATTTGCCTGTTGGACTAAATGCTGTTTAAGGTCTCTTAAAACCTGAGACTCTCACGGTAGATATAGATGCTTATATCACAGAATAAGCAGGCTTCCTGGATGGATAAGCTAACTTTTTTTGAATGGAAAAGTGTCTGGTAACAGGCCAGTCTGGGGAGTTGTGTGGGCATGGTTGTCCAAAATAAGGGTGCTTTGGGAATGGATAACTTTTAAGAAAGTAAAGTGAAGTGTGAGTGTGGGAAAATAAACAGGGGGCAAAGCTTGAATATCTTGCAGTAATTTCTTTAGAGACTTGGATACTTTAGGGAAAAAACAGCAATGCAAGTTTCTCCCACCTTTTTGCATTTAAGAGACAGACAGTACTCCAGCATCTCAGGGTAAACTTTAATTTTGGCACAGAATGGATTGAAAAAGCTTCATTTGGGTTTATTATTCTTGACTTTGAACCAGGCTTTTTTTTTACCGTGAGGTTGCACTTGTCCAAGATTTTTAGGACAATATCCCATTTTGAGTGATTGTGCAATATCCCATTTGAGTGATTACATAGAAATGAAGGTAGGCTTTTACTATCTATCGCTTTTCTTGAAATAAACCTTTTTTATGTTTGGGAAACATTGTCTATTTCAGTATTTCTTTATGGACATTTGCAAAACTGGCATGTAGAAATGGTGAGTTCATCAGTGCTTCCTGTGAGAAGTATGCTTCCAAGAAAGAGGTGTGCTCTTATGTATAGGAAAGCCAGACTGTGGCCTGTGAGAAATACGTGTTAGAAATATGTGTTAGATGTAACCTTGCCTGGAAACTTCTCGGGTTCTTCCAGCCTAGTTTTCCTTCATTTTAAACAACCCATGAAACTAATGTTCCAAATAGTATTTAAGCTAATTTCTGTTGGCACCCCATAATTTCCCTTTCATAACTCCCTCACCAAGTCCACATTTTTTTTTTTTTCTTTATTAGCGGAGCCATCCTGCCACCTGTTGGCAGCTTAGCGGCAGCTCAACTCGGGCTGGGCTTTGAACTGCTGTTGCTCAGAGCTCAGCTTGCACTCTTGAGCCAGCTCTTAACCAACTGAGCCACTCGGCCGGCCCTAGTCCACATTTTTTTAACTCACATTTCCCTCTACTGATTTTCCTATGTTTTCTCCTTTTCATTTGCTTTCCGGTTCTCTGGTTGTTCCCTTTGTCTCTCCTACCTTTTTTCACCCTTAGGTTGGTGGTCTTTATGGGTGTCACTTTGCCTCGCTAACACTTAATGTAGAAGAAGTTTGATTCCTATTATGTAATAAAATAAATCGTACTCATGTGCTAAAGTTTAGGATTAACTGTCCTGATCCAAGAAAATTGATCTCTTAATAATTTGGATTAGTTTATGTGTTTGATTTTTCAGATCTCATCCACATTTACTAATTAATGACTCATTTTGGTTCATTTGACAGAGCAAAAGAAATTTACTTTTCCTAGAGTAAACATCAGTTTTGTGTGTGTGTCCCATGTTCTATATCGGAATGCAGTAGCAGATTGAGAATTCTCTTTGTGGAGTGAAAAGGTTTTTGTTATAGGGAGCTTATATTTTAAGAAATCAAAATATATTCTGATGGTTGTGGATATAAGACATTGTTATAGAAACTAGGTCAACTTTTCAATGCCTTTATCAAAGCACCTACAGTTCATTGCAAGTGAAATAAATCTCATTGAAATAAAGTAGCTGGTGTATATTCAGCACACTTTTAAAATAGAGTAGTCTATTTTAAAGGAGACCTTGGTGCCAATCTGATTGCTTTCCACTGTTTCTTTGTTGGAATGGGAGTCCTGTAACCTCTGCTGTTCTGCTGTCCATTGACTACTTTGTTAAACCAGGGCAGAGTTGGCGATTTGAATATCTACCCTCCTGAAGGTCAGCCGAATCTGCAGGTTGGGCCACAGGAGACCCCAATTGATGGGCCTAAGATAACAATTAGGAAAAAAGCATAGAAGGAAAAAAATGAAACAAAGTTGATTTCTTTTTGTAAAATTTCACTTTTTGTTTTCATTGAAAAAGTAGAACATCTTCCTTTATTCAAAAGAAATCAAGAGTCTGCTGTATGCCACATGTTGGAATAAGCAGTATAGCAAATAGACCTCACAGAGCTTACATTCTAGTTGAAAGAGACAGATAATAAATAAGTAAATACATAGTATGTCAGAATGTGGTAATACTATTGAGAAAAAAGTAAAGCAGAATATGTAGGGTGGTGAATAAAAAGTGCATGGGTGGCAGGGAGGTTTTTAACAGAATGATCAGGAAGGGGCCTCACTTACAAGGTGTGTCTAAGAGAATCCTAAAAGAAATGAGGGTGGAATCATGTAGCTTTGAGTAGAAAGTGCAAAGGCCCCTGAGGCTGGTTATTACCTGTGAGCCTGGCGGGGGTGGGGCGGGGTGGGGGTGAGGTGGAGTAGAGTGGAGGGCCAGTGAGGAGTAGACCTGTTCCTGGAGGTCCAATGGGTGTGTGTTGGGGGAATGGGAAGGATAATCTAGGACCTCATCTTGTACTATCCAGCACAAAGAAGAGCTGTCTCCTTACTGCCCACCCCAGAGACAGTAGCTGTTACCTGTTTGTATATTCTTTGTAAGGAGTTGAGGCAACACCTGACCCAGCCTCCATCTTTCTTTATTTGCAGAAGTTCCTGTGAGTATAGTCAGCAGATGATTTGCAGAGTAGCAGATTTTGGTCAACAAGACCCTTGCCTTGGAGAATGATAATAGGGCAATTACTTAGAATAAACTTGTATGTATTTGGGAAATGAGATTAAAAAATTTTCTCCCTAGAGAAATGTATTTCTCCACCTTATCTAAATCCGTTTTCTGTGATCAGAAAGGACAATCTAGATCTGGTACAGTTAATGTACATTTATTGGTTTGGTTTATGTGCTTTTGACCAAATATTACGCCTGCCCCACTTATCTCTGCTTTTCCTTTTGCCCATTTAACCAAAAAGCTCCTGCTTCCCCAAAGCCCTAATCGTTGGGATATGATGGCTTTCAGAGACCACTTTATAGGTCAGCATATCTGTATTTCTGTCTTGCACATTGGGGGAGGTGATCATCCCTGATGATCCCTGATCATCCATATGTATGGTTGAGCAGTAAGGGTTATTAAAGCATCCTGATCAACTTTGGTAGGAATGAGGAAGAAGCACCAACTATTTAGTGATTGATGTTCTCTGGCAATCCCATATGGGAAAGTAAAAGGATATTTGATTCCGACGAGTACTTGTGTCTTGAAGCAGCCATTCTTACTTTCCCTCTCAAGATTTCTGGTTTAGCTAGTCTGTCCCTTAATGAGGGAGTCTGTCTGTCTCCCTTAGGTTAGCCCTACTTGACCTGGTGACGCTCTGTTCTTCTCTTTAATTATACCTATGTAGTTGTCATCCTGTTACTTAATATCATCCGTGGAAGAGACCGCACAAATTTTTTTTTGCTCCTACCATCCCCTTTTCCTTTGGTCAGGTAACTTTATCATTTTGCATAGGAAATGCTCTAGACAATCACAGATTCCCCCCAAAGTTTGAAGGTGTTTTAGATAACTGCCTGCTAGGTATTCAGCTTTTATAGATGTTTGTAGTTGTCTTGAAAGTGTGTCTTTCAATGCCATTCTTCATTCTTCTTTCCTAAATCTTCAGTGACTCGTGCTTCCTTGTGGAAATAGTCCTCTTTATGGTTCTTCTAAAAGTATTTTGCTACTCTCTTGCTTTTACTCAGATCAGAAGTTAAAGTGACTTGCTTGGATAAGTGTCAGAGGTAACACTTGAATCCCGAGTTTCTGGTTGTTTCTATTATATTATCAATGGAGTTAGAATTATCTAGGATTTTGAAGCTAGATTTAGGACTTGGGACTTCTTTTGGGAGGGAATATGGAACCAATCTTTGAAAATGTGACACAGCTCTTTGGTCCTTGGAGGAAAGTTAAACCAAGTCGTTTAAAAAGTAATCATGCTGTCCAATCCGCACTGTAAATAGGGATCCTCCAGTGTAGTAACTCAGGTCTATTAAGAAGTGAGACTGTTTTTTTAGGTTCTGAGGCTAGAATACAGGGTTTAGGATGGTTTCATTCCATCTAGCCTTATATTTAAATCTATGTTTTCTAAAACGTCTCATTCAAATTGAATAACGATCTCAGCTGTCTGGTGAACAGTAAAACAATCGCAAATAATGTATTTTATAACCAGTGCCTTTTTGCAAGGGGAATGTGGTGGTCAGAGGGTTGTCAGGGATAGGCCTAACAGCTATCAGAATCACTTTGAGGGTGTTCTAAAAATATGAGTTCCCAGGCATTCTCTCCAGAAATTGAAGTATGGGGGTGGTGGGGAGGTAGATTTGGGAGACTATTTTTTTGAAAAAAAAGCTTCCCAGGTGATTCTACTCATTCAGGTTTGAGGACCACAAAACCCGAACATTTGAGTTAAGCTACACATCTATATGATTGTTCAGGTGGAGGGTCATTTACTTAGTATGAGAAGTAGAGAAGAATAGTTCATGGTAGTAGACAAGGTGAGCCAGGTGGCTGATTTCAAGTTTTCTGCCACTGTGCCCTGTATTGTTTTGGAATTGCAGCTGTCCGCCTGATTTGGGGGTTGGTTAATGCCAGCTCTGTAGCATGGTATGGAGGACTTGCCTGTTTGGGGACGGGAAACTTTCAGATCATATCTCTGTCTCCCCTCTCCATTTGAAATTGTGGAACAAATTCAGGAGAGGATGTTAGCATTGAAACTTAACTGGACAATTTGTTTAAAACTCAACGGGAAGGGCCAATGTTACTTCCTGTCTGAAAAGGAAGTGCTGGCTTCCTCCCCTTCCTCCTTGGCTAACTGGTCAACTTAAAATATGGGTGGGGGAGGGACTGATCATGTTAATACTTTTAACTGACCCCCCATACCTTGAGAAATTGGGTTACGTCAATGTTCAAGTGCAGAAGCATAATGCTCCTTCCCTTCTTTCCTTGAAACACAAAGAAGGGTGCCGTGTGGGCTCCTGTCTTCTTGCTGTTATGTAGCAGCCCTGTAGATATGGTGGTTGCAGTCCAGGAAGTCTTCCAGTCTCCCAGATATTATTTGACATTCAACCTTATACCTCCCCTGTATTTTCTGACGATTGAAAATAGATCAAGGAGTTGTGGTGAGGAAACTGAAATCCATTTGACACGGAGGGGTAGGTTGTGGAAAGGAGAACATAATTGGGCAGAGGGGAGTGGATGACAAAGGTTTCTTATTTTTAAATTGAGCCAAGAAAGCATTCCTTGTAAATGGGACCAGTTGGCAATCTTCCTGCTATTTTAGTCCAGGCTTCTCCTTCCTACTGGCCCGTCAATTGTATTAAGTGTTTGATGTGAGTTTGAACTGTGGTCTCTGGTTGGGGGTAGGGAGAGTGGTGGAAACAGCTGGTGCCTTCATCAAGCTATCTCAACCATGCTGCTTTTCAGAGTATGGGGGGTGGCAGAGGAATTGCATGTGTGTTAGCCGGGTCCCAGCAACCCTCCTGTGGTGGGGATTGGATTCTCTGGCCCTTTTAATACTATGCAGGATGTTGGCTAGCTGGAATGTAGCTAAACCTTTCCCAATCACATTCTTTTCTCAGCCTCCCCTCCCCCCCAGTTCTTTCAGCTTTGGGCCTGATTCAGTGAGAAAAGGCTATGCGGAAAGTTAGCAAAACAGATTCATGCTTTTTCAACCATCGAGTATTCAGCTTAAGACCTCTCCTTACCCATTCATTATTCTTTTGGTTGGGTTTTCTAAATATGTCTGCAAACAGCTAGAGATACAAGAACCAGAACCTCTGGTGAAGTCATCCTGAGTAGTAATCGGTTGGCTCTCCTGTTCTCCTTCCCTGCCTTGGGGGCTGTCTTTCTGAGTCAGCACTCATTTCTGTCTCACCTGCTCAGTGTGAGGCAGAGAGCCTGGCAAGCACCCTTTTGGAGCAGCAGCAGCACTGATGGAGGTGTGTCCAGTTCTCTGTCTTCTGGGGTGTATTTTTTACCCCTCTCTCTCATAACAGTATCTCAGAAAGCTCTCCTATTAGACTTGACTATTTTTATCTGATTTTCTGTAGCCACCTCATACTGTATATGTAGTCCTTAATTGATTGATTTATTTGGTCCAGGCTGTGAATGAGGGAGAATCTGATAACAATACTAACAGTTGGAACTAATTTTTCAGTTGTTCTTGAGAGTAAAAGGGAGTTATGGTCTGATTGAATGCGAGGTAACAGATCTCAAGCTGTTGTTTTGTGTGTTTCACTGATAGTTTATGTGGCTAGGCCCTGTTGTTGAAGTTCTGTTCTAAAACAGAGTTGCTAAACAATCTCTTTTTCTGTCCAGCCCTAGGATGGCTAACTATTGCATATATTCCTGCCCCACCGATTTCTACCTGGTTGTATCAGGTACAGACATGGACTAATAATTCCTTCTAAGTTGTGCTGTTTTAGACTTCATTTCTTTTGCATCAGGTACTGTCAAATCAGAGTCAACCCAAAGTACTTGGAATAGATCCAAGAAGGGAAGGAGTCTGGGAGAAAGAAAGGGAGGAGAAAAGGTGAGAAAGGATAGCATATTGCTCGCTAGTTGTTCCTCTGATTGGAGAATTCTGTGCTGAGCTTGTGCTCTGCTTTGTGCAAGTGGAATTGAGCCCTTTGGGCCCAGGGTGTTACTTCTTTGGATTTCAAGAATATCTGGCCAACTGCCTGCATCTTTGTTTCTGAGGTTTAGGGCTAACGTCCAGTGGGCTTGTACAAGATAATAGAAAAATGTATCAGTTATCCCCTTCTTGGAAGCAGCAGAGGACCCTTATTAGGAAGGCGGGGCTTGCTTTTCTGACTAGGTTCCCAGTCTACAGCGCCTGAGCCACTCTGGGGAGAACATTGAACAGAAAAAGCTGAGTGAGGTCGCTGTCTTGACCTCTTTGTTGCCAGGGCTACTGTGCAATTCCTAGTGGTCCTCCTCTCATTCCCTAGGCTAGTGGGGAACTTGGCTCCCAGCACCTGCTGGTGCCTGTATCCTGCCTCTTTGTAGGGTGGAGCCTGCTGCCTTTGTTTGTTCTCTGTGGGGCTTCTTAGGAATCAACCTTATGCTTATGGGGAAAAGTGTTCGAAAGACTCTGAAAACAGTGGAAATGGATGATGGAGAAGGTGACAGAGGATGTGTCCTAAAGTAGTCCTCCAGGTGGGAATATTCCAGTGACTGAATCCAGGCTGGAGATCAGATTGCCATGATGAAGCCTTCTTTGGGATGTATTACATGTAGCTGAGCTAAGTGTAATAGCAGCAGTAGCTTTAAAATCCCCAGTGCAGTGCCTCCAAAGGGAAGAAACTTGCCAAGTAGGAATCTAAAAAAACCCCTCACCCACTCTGAACCCTTAGATCCACATATGTATCTTTCTGCTGATTCTTAAAGGCCTGAGCTTTGTCCTGTGTAGTGTTGGCTTGGAGCAGGGAGGGTTGTTTTCCCCGAACATGATAAGGAACTGAGCAGGGCAAAGTGGGAGCTCTGGCTGGTGATTGGTAGACAGGATGCCCTGGAATGCGGTTGGCCTGCAGCCCAGAATCCAGCACTTTGTATTTGTTTGTTTCTGGGAGACTGTGGTCTGGTGCTACTGTGACAGGAAGTGAGAAAGCTGGGAGTGGGGGAACGGAGAGGGGCGATGTCTTTGTGGTTCTCCTGTGAAATCTCTTTGTCCCTGGAGAGCAGCTCTATTGCGGGGCTCTACTGAGAAGAGAGCAGCCTTTGTGTGTCTAATGGGTCTCAGAGCATCTAGCCACTCTGAGGGATTAGAGAGTGTGAATTCTTACTGTGGCCTTTTGCATCTCAGCGTTTGAGTTATATAAATGTCCGTAGTCTCTTAGCATTGGGGGGTCTCACTGAGTTTTGTGTGTGCTACTATTATTTATAAATTTCTTGGATTTAATTAAGAAAAGAATTCTAGAAGGAGAGAGATGTTTATAGAATGTTTTTTAAATTGTATATATTGCAGATATCTTGTTGGGTCTGAAAGTAACAGAAACAGACAATGCTGGGGCTTACCTTATAGGTCTAATCCTTCTAATTGGCACCCTACGACATCCAGAGCTGGAGAAACCTACACATTCTTTGATTTCAGTATGAGAGGTACTGGCAAGTCTGTTTGACATAACTAGGGAATGTTGGTAGTTTTCTGGGATCGCCCCCCCCCCCCCCCGCCCGGCTGTCTAGACTGAAATAGCATCGGAGCACGTTTCTGTTCCCCTCTTCCTTCCTTTTTACCCTGTTTTGTCTTTTTCTTGCCCTCCATTCCAGCTGTGAAACAGGCATCTCTTCTCTCACTTTGTGGATTGGGTGGCTGAGTCCTCAAACTTCTTGCCAAGCTGGCTCGTCCCTGAGCACTCCACACAAACGGCCTTTGATTGCCGGAGGACAGCTGCCCTAGAGGCAGACTGCTAACATACCGCTAGAACAATCCCTCCCCTCTGATCTGATGCTGGCCAGCACGACCTTCCCTGCTTCTAGTTCCTTCTGTTTCCCACCCCATCTCTGATTTCTGCATTTGTTTTAGTGAGATGTCACATTAAATCTGAGAGGAGGGATATTTGTGTTAGATTTTCTTTCTTGAGGTTAGGGTGATGAGAGAATGTGGCATGTAGGAAGATTTCTAGAGTGGGCCCTCCGGTGGGAAGGTAGGTGATTGTGTACAAATTCCCTCCTGAGTTCTTGTTTCTTGTAAAATGGGAAATCGGAGGTCAGTTGCAAGCTATTCTTCCCCAGAGCTGAGTAAGGTCCTATTCTTTAAAGCAAAGGTAAGACCAAAGGTCTGGTAGCCTCCACCCTGTCCACTCACCTCCTTTCCCTCCTCCCCCAAAAGTTTACTTGTGGTTAACTTCTCAATTAGAGTTAGAATGATTTTAACCGCAAAAGCGTAGAAAGATCATATTCCTTTCACTCAGGAGCGAGAGCATGGATTTGGAGTAGAACAGATGTGTTTCCAGCACACTTTCATACTAGCTAGATGGCCTCGGGCAGGACACTGAATGTATCTGATGTGTAGCTTAAAAGGGGGCCAACATTACCTCAGGTTGTTGAGAAGATAGGTGTGATCATTTGTAGGGGGAGGTTAATAATTAGCAACTCACAACTTTTCTTCCCCTGTAAGTTCAGATTTTCTTCTTTTTCTTAGGGAGAAACATTTCCTTCAGCTCTCTGTCCTGTAGCTGAGATAGGACACTGACAATTCCTTTGGTTTCCTCCTAGACTCACACCTTCTCTCTGTTGCCCGTCTCAGAAGGGAGCTGTATTCTAAACTTGATAGAAGGGGGTGTGGTGCCTTGTTGCTCTTTCCAAGGCTTTGAGGAAGCTGGACTGTATAAATATGACTGTTACATGCTTTCAGCTTTTCCATGTCATCTTCAAATGATGGGCAAAGAGATGGTGGGAATGCCATAGACAGAAAGAAGGGGGTTTGATGAAAAACTGTCTCTGTAAAGAAAGCATGTGAGCTCAGTTGGGTGATCTCTAGTAAACCCGAAGGTCAAGCCTTTTTTCCATGCATTTTTTTCTCCCGCCTAGGGTCTGGAAGGGTATAAGATGTCTTACTTAATGTTAGGATTTCTCTTTTATGCCACAAGAATTAAACAGCACCTTTCCATTTCGATGAGACTTTTTCTCGTTTCCCATTGTGTACCTGCCTGACTCCCCTGCTTTTTCTACGTCCTCTGGTAGGAAGGATGAAGGCAGTGGGCCTCCCCTTCCTCCAGGCTGCCGCCTCCCTGCTTTTTGCCCCTCCCCCTTATCTTTGTTGCCTTATCGGCCTCTCCCTAAAGCTCTGCTTTCTCCTTATAAGGCTAGGCGAGGTGCCTTTGGCAGGGTTGCCACAGGGATCCAGGTAAGTAACTTAGCGTGTCTCAGACTCCCAGGATTGAGAGAAAATTCTGTGTTATCTGTCCCACTAGAGGGCCTTGGAGAAGCACGTGGGTAATGGGGGAGGAGAAGGAGGCGGCCTGGCCTGAGAGATCAGAAGGACTTGTTAGACCAGTCCTGTGTGTGTGTCATACATGCTCCAGAGAGAAGCAGGTTTTGTTTCTTTCTGTGCTCTTTCAGTCCTGGGCCCCCTCACCAGCCGAGAGCCACACCCTTCCTTTGCTTCAAAGCCAGTCCAGCATTTAGCCATTTTAGTATGTTATGGTTTGGGGGTTTTCAGAATACTTAGGAGGGGAAAAGAGATCAAGAAGAATGTTCCATCTGGTTTCTGAATTTAGGGTTAAGATGGCGGAAGTGATTATTTATTTTTCCTTGTGAAGTCATAGTAAAATTCGAAATCCTGACAGGTAACTTGGGTTAGGATTATAAGACGGCAGTAAGTTCAAGGTGTCCTGTTGACCTACAGAGGTTGCCAGCTCAACATCCATTTATCAAGAAGTATTTTTAAAACTTTAATATACTTTACTCCTTTTTCCTGAAACTCCCATCAGAATGTATCACTGTTTCCTAAGAGGAGGGTGATTTGCCAGATTCCCTTACATCAGAGATTCATGATGGACACAGTGAGGTGCCGTCCTTCCTTGGAAAGTGAGACTCCTCCAGGCAGCCTCTGGGTGCTCTTAGAGAAGTGGGGAGGTTCAGAAACTGCTAGACACCTCAACAAGGCCATGTCTGCAATATCAGTTTTGTAACTCTGAGAAGTGCTTGGTTGGGATGGTGAAGTGAGCGAGCAGAGTCCTCTTTAGTCTGAAAGCAAATCATGTCCAGTTTCCAAGGGTTAGTGCAGCAAGAGTGTGTCTTCCCTGCGAAGGGAGAAGTTCTAAATTGCTCTGACTGTGCTTCCGATGGTGCAACAAATGGCGGGCGGGGTTCTTAGGCTTTGGACTCTGGTACAAGCACAATGTGATAAGCCATGGAAAAACTATTAGCAAAATATATTCTCTTGATTTAAAAGTAAAATGACAGTTTGCTGTGTGGTTGAACAGGAATAATTGCGTTGAAATTTGAGGCAAATGCCAGTTAAGGCAAATAGATACCTTTTAGATATCTAGAGGAGGACCTACCTTTCTTGGCTTGAACGTTACGTAATACAGCTCTGTAGTGTTACAGGTGCTATATTTTATTGGTTGGTATTCTTCAGTATGAGGGGGCTCAGTGTGCTTTTAAAAAAGCCATTTAAAAATCCCTTGGATGATATGGAAGAAGAGATTTGCTTATCGTTGCTTTTAGCGGGAGGGCATAACTTTCTAACATTGCTTTTGGTTTCATAATGAATAGATAAGAGGAGGAAAGGGGGAAAGCTGATTTGGGGGCTGGCTACAGAAGATAAAAATTTCTATCCTAAGAACCCAAAGACTATTTTGTGGGGTCTCAAGTTCTCAGGACAAATACTTTTTCCTCTTTCCACAGAAGTTTGCTCGCCTAATTCTGGTCATGTATTTGGATATAATTATCTGAATTGTATGGAGGTAGGAGAGAGGCTCAGAGTCACTGAGCTTAAAGTTTCACATATATTAGCCCATTAAAGCTAAACTTGGAAAAGTAATAGAAGTTGAAGCTTACAAGGGTTATAACTTCTCCAGGTTCACAGTTTTTGGCAGTCAGGAGTTGAACCCCAGGTCTTTTGACTCCTAGTCTGGACTTTTATTTTGTTTTTCCCATTGAGACTAAAGAATTCCTGTAGTTTATGGGGCTACTGCATGTAAATTGGAGAGGGGAGCATGGGGAGGAGTGCGGTTTCTTCAAAAGCCCCACCAACAACGCCAGACTGAAGTCCAAGTCCCTTGTGTTGCTATTTCTAGGAGTGCTCTTATTAGTAAGAATATTAATAGCTTCCTGTGTGTCAAGACATTTTTCTAAGCACTCCGTGGATCGTCTTGTTCAGTCTTCACAACTACCCTTTGTATTTTCTTTCTCCCATTTTACAAAAAAAGGAACCTGAAGACAGATTGTGGTACTTTGCCCACAGTCGTATAGCTAAGAAGCTATGGAGCTGGGATTTGAACCCAGTCAGTTTGATGCCAAAGTTTGTATTCTTAACTGGTAAGAACTGTAATTCCAGATTACATTTCTACAGCCAGTTTACAGTAGAACAAATCATTCCAGGGACTGCTGTTGGCAAGTGATTTTTTTTTTTTTCCTTTGTTGTCTGGTTCGCATTGTCCAGCTGTTTGGCCCTTGTTGGTATTTGATTCAATTTAACTTCTTTTGGTTTGGAATTCTTACAAAGAGACTGCATTTTTAGTGCTGTCATTGCTTGGATGCGGGAGCCTTGCTGTAGACGCATAGGTCTATAGGACCTATGGCTTCTTAAAAGTAAACCCAGTATTCTCAGAAAATCTAGTCTTAAAGCAATAGCAGGGTTCCCTTTATGTGCTCCCTACCTCCCCCCATTCCACCCTTTCACTTTGGGAATTTCATGGTCTTTATTTATTTAATTTTTTTATTTTTGAGGGCAGTGTCACTGGCCCTCATATGTGGGACCCGAACCGGGGCCGCCAGCCTCCCAAGCCAGCACTTAACCACCGCGCCACTCGGCCGGCCCTCATGGTCTTTTTTATTAAGAGCAAGTGTAACTCGTTTGAATGTATTAAGTGGCAAACCTGGAAAGGTGGTGTGTTGGCCTGGACTCCTAAGACCTTCCTGACTCGAACTGCCCAAGTCAGTTCATGGTTTGCAGATTCTGGTCTATAACGCGTGTGTGTGTATACACATACACATGTAAGTATATGTACACACACACACACACACACACACACACACACACACAGTGCCCAAAAAATGTATACACATTTTAAGAAAGGAATATTAAAGTTGTAATATTCAACATATACTTATAACAAAAGAATACAAGTCACGTTAGACTTCTGCAATTCCAAGAGGTGCTCAAAGTGGTTACCATCAGCATCCAGACACTTCTTTTTTTTATTTTTTAATGTTTTTAATTTTTTTATTTTTTTTGATGGCAGTGTCACTGGCCCTCATATGTGGGACCCGAACCGGGGCCGCTGGCTTCCCAAACCAGTGCTTAACTACCATGCCACTCGGCCGGCCTGAGACACTTCTGATTACAGTAAACTACTGCTTGAGCAATGTTGACCAAAGTGTCCACTTGTATCCATTTTTTTTGGCACCCCTGGTATATTTATGATGTGCGTGCATGGAGAAGAATCTTTCCCTAAGTCTCTAAGTTTTGAGGCAGTTTACTGTAGCTTGCCTAACTGCCTCATTCTCTTCCTCCACATAGGCTTTTTCCTCCTATTTATGTCTATTCTCCCACTTATATCTTATATGTAGACATATGGATAAGCCTTTAACTTAAAGATAAATGGAAACGTTTTCTTTTCCCTTTTTCATGTGATGTTTGGGAAGAAAGTTCTCAAGGGTTGTAGGCGAGAGGGGCTGGACCACCCATCTTATTACACTGCACTTGTATTTTTTGGACTTGACAGCATGTAATAGAAAGAGAACACAGACTTTGGAATGGCACAGATCTGGGATTAAATTCAAAATTTGCTATTAACTGAGACCTTGGGTAATTTCTTCACCTAGGGCCTGTTTTTAGGTTTGCAATAAAACTTACTTCCTTAGGGTTGTTGTAAGGATTGCTAGGATAATAAGTGTAAAACATTTAGTAATTGTTAGTTCTTTTCACCTTTTCTTTCTCCTTGGTAATAAACTGCAAAGGCCTCAAATCAGGAATCAAGGACTTCTTAAAGCAGGTGTATAATGCTGTGATGACTGCCAGGCACTAGAGAAGCACCCTGTGTCCCAGAAACACTGGTCTAGGTGGGACCTCTTAGTAAATAGAGTTGGAGTAGGGAAACCAGCTCGTCTACTCCTTAGAACCCAGTTATGCTCTTGATCCGATTAATTTCATCTACTAGTTCATAAAGTAGTTTTGGGCTGAGGCGTTACCATTAAGTAATGTAATTGGAAGATAGAAACTAACTCTTGAAACAACTTAATACCTCACATTTGTATAACGTACATTATCTCACCTGATCTTGACAGCACCCTGAGTTAGATGGGGCTGGTGTACTGGCGTCCCGCAGATGAGAGCATGGCAGTGACTTATTGTCATTGTTGGCCGGTGCCAGAGCCAGCGCTGGGCCCAGTCTGTTCCTGCACAGCCTCTGCTTCCGTCTTCTTTCAGGCAGAACTCTCCCCGAGCTTCTAAGGCCTAGGAATCTGATCTCTTTCTACTTGACTGCGGTGTCCTCTTCTCCAAACCAGAGCCAGGTGGCCAGCTTTAAAGCCATGAAGATATAAGGGCCGGCCGAGTGGCGCGGTGGTTAAGCGCTGGCTTGGGAGGCCAGCGGCCCTAGTTCAGATCCCACATATGAGGGCCAGTGACACTGCCCTCAAAAAAAAAAAAAAAAAGCCATGAAGATATACACTAGAAGACACCGCTTCCTGACCTAGAGCCCTGGATAATTTCCCTACTACCCTTCCAAACACCCTTATTGAATTAACGTTGTGAGGGCAAAAAGTGGCCGTTGATGGCAGGGTGACAATTTCTCTGAGCAGCAGGGAGTGTTGTCACTGTATGCCCCATAGTAGTGGTAGTTTGAGCTTTTATTAGCAAAGAAAATTACAGGGCGGAGGCTGCCAGAGTGGTAACTGCGGTCCAGGCCCCGTGGAAACCCAGAACTGGACAAATCCCTCCTGAACTCAGAGTCCTCCTGTGTGAAGGTTCACAGGTCATTGTACATAGCGGAAGAGGGCAAGTGCTTAAAATGAAGAAATGGAGATGAAAAGGGAGCAACATCTTTTTCTAAAAAGGGTATTTACTAAAGACCTTTGAATTGCCTCTTGGAATGTAGGCTGGGAATATGAGACAGTAACAATGGGCTTTGGCCTGAAAGGAAGAACAGGAGTTGATAAGTGATTGTGGGAGCCCAGAGCTGGGGGTAGGAGGAATTTAGAGAAGGGCTGCCATATTCTTAGGGACTGGATCCACGGGGAAGGAGTCTTAGTGATGGAGAATTAATTAAGGAGTTTATTGGGCACCTGTTTTAGTTCCTCTGGGTACTCTTTGCTTGCTGAATGCTGCATATGCAGGCATACTTCGTTTAATTGCGCTTCACAGATGTTGCGTTTTTTCACAAATTAAAGGCAAGACCCTTTACCAGCATAAAGATTTTTACTTGCTTTATTGCAGTGATCCAGATTGGAACCGCAATATCACCGAGTTATGCCTGTATTCAAGGCAAACAGGCCCAGGTGTCTGCTTGGTGGGGCTCTGGGGAGCGTGGGAAAGGGAACTGAAGCAAAAGGCTCAGCTAGGCTAGTCACCACATGTCTTACCCACTGCACTATTGCACTGGTTTCTCAATGCTTTTGTGGGCATGCTGGGACTGGGCTGTGAGGTTTCTGCCTTAGGGGTGGGGAGGAGGGGGAGGGCATTCCAACAGCATTTTTCCCCCAATTTGGTTGCTGGGAACAGGGGGGTAAGTCAATTTTTATCCATATTATAACCTGCTCCTGGTTCTGTATATAAGTGCAAGTAGAGAAACGTCTGATTTGATGGTAGAATCTAGGTTTTAGTGAAAGCTATACCCAAGATCCAGGTATCTGAAAACAGAGGGAAGTCCATTTGTCACATTAAGCAATTCCAAGTCATATTTTAAATTACTCCCATCCATTCCCAGATTGTCTTTCTCCCGATACCTGCCATTGCTCTTCTTATTTTTTTAATGTATTGGGTATATTTTATTTTCCTCTCATTTCTATTTTTCCTCCACATATTTCTGCAGCTCTCTCCTTCCTGCTTCCTCCTTGCTGTGGTGGCTGGGATGCTTCTCCCATGATTCTTTGAATCTAGACTGGGCTGTTCTCTGTTAAACCAATCAGTTACGACCTCTTAACAGGTGTGTATGGAAATATGTTTATTAAGAATAAAAAAATGTGACTGTCTTTTTTCTTGGTGGGTTGATGAGAGGGTGGGGAATAGGGAAGAGGGTTTATTCTAAAACCTGCCTTTCAACATGGTATACTTGGGACTGGCCATAACATCTGCCATTGCCAACTTATAAGGGAGAAACCGCATTAAGTCCAACACTGACTACAACGCCTCTCCATTTACTAGTCAACTTGCAGTTTACATAGTAGGGTATGGTGAACTCTTCATTTCTATTTGACTCATTTGTTGTATAAATAGTACACATAAACCCTCTAGGTATTTTGATATTTACCCTGTGTTAGAGTAAGTAAAGAGGTAAAAATGTAGTCTTTTTAGAGCTTTTGCAGGATAACAGAGATGTTGCAAATTCCAGCTGTCATTGATTGTCTGGAGGTTAGAATATGAACTACTACGGTTTCATAGTTTGAGCCTAATGTTCCTTTTGGTTTCATAGTTTGAGCCTAATGTTCCTTTTCCTACTTCGCAAAGAGCTGAAGGTCACTGGAAATGGTGCTTTTTTTACACATAGAATTTTTGTGGTTCTGTTGCTTTCTTGTCTCCATTAGTCAAGGCACATATTTCCCTCTCAATAATGTAGTATAGTTTTTAAAAGTCGAAAGGGCCCTTCGTAGACATAGTCAATGTGAGTGAGGGCCTTAAGTTTTGTTTACAGCCTTTGATGATGGGAAGTTTTTTACTACTTCCATATCTTGTTGGCATTTTAATTTGGCATATTCATTTAGTATATTTTGCCACTACTGCAGCAATTTCAGTGTTCAGATTTGGGAGAGATTAAATAAGATCTGTACCACCCCCTTATCTTTAGAAGTGGCTTGTCCCCTTCAGGACAGTGTGAACTTATTTATACTGTGGAGTTATAACTTTCATTGAGTTGATGCCATCAAAATTTTCCAGGAGAAAAATAGTATAATTTGAATTCCCTGTCTGGACTACAGCCCTTAGCCACAGTCTCCCTCTCCTACCAACAGTGTAGAGACTTGGATCTACCTGCACTTTCCTTTCATGTTAAAGAGGGGAGTGGGCAGAGGATCCTGCCTGAGCAGACACTGGTGATGGGCTCCCCGGCTTGGTGGTGGCTGGCTTTCTGCACTGCAGTAAAACCATGAGAGGGCATCTTTGGCTCTGGGATTAATAATTCATCTGTCTCCTCTGACCTGTGACCTTTTCTCTCCTCTCTCTTACCTTCTCCCGGTAGTGTGAAGTGAGGGGGGCCTTCTCCCTCCTTCCTCCTCCCTCTGTGGTCCACCTTCCTTTTTACCCTGCCCTGCGGCGGCTCCGCCCCTTACCTTCATGGACGACTCAGAGGTGGAGTCGACCGCCAGCATCTTGGCCTCTGTGAAGGAACAAGAGGCCCAGTTTGAGAAGCTGACCCGGGCGCTGGAGGAGGAACGGCGCCACGTCTCGGCGCAACTGGAACGCGTCCGGGTCTCACCACAAGATGCCAACCCACTCATGGCCAACGGCACCCTCACCCGCCGGCATCAGGTAACCCCTCTCTCCATCAGACCTGCAGGTAGGACTTTGGCATGGTCATCATAGAGAGGCTGTGATCCTTCTTGGGGATCTGCTCTCCTCATGGTGACAGACTGTCCAGAGCCCATGCTTTATGACGAACCTTTACAAGGGCAATAAATACTGATTCAGAGATAGGGAATATTGCTGCTGTGTTGAGTTGGGCAGACTTAATGTCTAGAAGTATCCATCGGACTTCCTGTCTTGCTGGAGCGGGGTTTCTGGGTTGGGATGCAGTTCTGGTAAATGGTAGATCATGTAGTTTGGAGCTGTACTCAAATTACTTGTTTTCTCTGATTTTTTTCCCCTTGCCATCGGAAATTCAGGAAAGTAAATGCCTGCTTAGTGGTTGGGGAGTTGGGCACCTTGTACTCTCAACTCCAGTTCAGTCTCCCTCAGGGAACAGTCTGTACTTAGAAGGTGTGGCAGTGACCATAAATTGTGTATTCCTGCTCCTTAGTGTCCTTGTGTCCTGTGCAAATCATGTCTTGGAGGAAGGGGTCATTGTTAATTCTGTTGGCTAGAGTTGGAGAGGGAACGTCATCTGCTGTTTAACCCAAATAACCACAGGTCTCTGGGTTGGCTCACTCTGTGATGTGACTTGGGAGAGTTGGTGTTGGAAATGAGAAGTATCTTGTATTTCCTGTGGTTTCTTTAGTCTGACTTTGCTATGATGTCATCTGTCTGAGGTGTGTGTGTGTGTGTGTGTGTGTGTGTGTGTGTGTGTGTAGTAGGCATTGCCTGATAGACTGCATCTTAAGAGAGTTCTGGTGGGAACTAAGAACAGTGCTCATGCTTCAATAGCCCTTTTTACTGGTTACATTTTAATGACTTTTTAAGACAGAGAAGGTCCCTTATGTTGAGGAACTTGTTGAGCATTTCAGTTGGGGGCTGATCAGGAGTTTGAAGGCAGGGTGTTTGCAGTGTTCCTAGGACTTCTCTAGGAGCCAGGATAGAGGGTTAGGGGTGAGAGGCGTGGATTGAAAGGGGAGAGCAAAACTGCTCAGGCTCGGAGATGGTGGGGAATTCCAGGATTTAGTACATGGTTTCCCCCTCTCCTTCTCTTTTTATATTTAACTTCTGCTCCGCAATGAAACCACACCCTTCCTTCTTCCTGAAAGTAATGTTTAACTTCCTTTCTGTGCAGCCTTACGCTATCTGTGTAAGGGTGGGGGTAGAGCCTCCCAAGGAGGCTGGATCTCACTGTATTCTATTTGAAGAGGAGCAGTCAGATGCATTTTTATGTAGTATAATGTCAGTAGTTCCTGCTGTTTAATACAGAACAACTTAAGGGTGACATTTTAAAAATATGTTCTGTGGCTCTAATAATTGGCGATGAATAGGATGTTGAGACATCTGTTTTGCTTGAGGGGAGTTGGGGCACTTGTTTTCTCCCTACTTGGAAAGGGAGACTCATATCTCTTGCTTGCTTCTTTCTTTTAAAATCTGCCTGGTTTGGGAGTTTCCAATGGTGGTAGAGCATGAAGATATATGGAACAATAACGAAGGCTTTTGGAAACCCCCCAACCTAGCCGGTCCAATTTTCCTTATATTCTTACGGCTTTCCAAAAAGATTTTTGGGGAACTTAATGAGTCTCTCCTATTTACTGTGCAAGTAGTTTTTGAGTGTCTATTATGTGTCAGGCACTGTTCAAGGCAATAGGGGTACATCATTAAACAAAATAGCATTGACACCTCACCACTGCCCCACCCCCAAAAAGGAACCCCCTACCCTCATGGAGCTTATATTCTTAGGTTCCAGAGACCTCGTCTGCCAGAATTCCAGGTCCAATTCCAATTTTGAGGGAAGTGCTAAGACTAAGGAATGATGTGGTTCCTTATAAGTACTGGCAGTAGGACTGCAGGCCACAATCATCTTCTTGAAAGCCCATTTCCTGTTTGGAAAAAAGATCATATGTGTTTGATAGAGCGAAGGAAGGCCACAAAATGAATTGTCTTCTTGTGGGTTATGTTTCAGAACGGCCGGTTTGTGGGCGATGCTGACCTTGAGCGACAGAAATTTTCAGATCTGAAACTCAACGGACCCCAGGTAATTCTTTTGGCTCTAGGTGTGGGTTGCTTCATCGATATCTTCTTACTCTGCCAGCCTGTAAGAGCATATTGGTGTCTTGTCAAGTGCCTGGCACATTGTAAGCACTGGTGAATTAATTTCTTTTATTTAGGAAAATAAAAGAGTGGAGCTTCAAAGTATACATGTATTATACTTTTATTGGAATGAATTTTAATGACCGCTGATCCAGTATTTGATCCCAAAATACTGTGTCTGTTTTCTAGAATGGGCATACTTTGCAGAAAAGCCTCCCTAAATCCTGGCTGGTCTTGAGCCTTAGGCATTACCTGAGGAGTAACATAGACCTAGTGAGAATATGGCTCTTATTAGGATTTCCTGGTTCATCTTAAAAGTTCTTTATTGGTTGAACTTTTCTGAAGGATCACTCCGATGCAGATGTAGCTGCAGCTGACATAGCTCGTGTTCATCGATGACCAGAACAGGAAGTTCAACCTGCTGTCTGTCACGTGGCTGCTGATGCGGCTGTAGTTAGCTCAGGTCACATTGGTTAGAACTAGGAAATTAGTATCTTCTGCCCTTTTGTACAAGATCAAAAGATGGGCACAGCCACCCCTCTAAAATACCTGGGGCCCATAGAAGATGCGTGAGGGGTCTCCATTTTTAGGGAAACAATGCTTCTCATTGGGATGGATTGTTGATATATAGGGCTGAATAGTAACTCTTCCCTTCTTCTCTTTTCCACATAGGATCACAGTCACCTTCTCTATAGCACCATCCCCAGGATGCAGGAGCCAGGGCAGATTGTGGAGACCTACACAGAGGAAGACCCTGAGGGAGCCATGTCTGTTGTCTCCGTGGAGACTTCGGATGATGGAACCACTCGGCGCACAGAGACCACAGTAAGCTAAGATTTTATCTAAGGTCTGGGAGGATGGAGGACGTCTTCCTGTGGCCTCTGTTCGGGGAGGGCTTACACACTTCCGTAAGGTGGATGAAGGGCCACTGATCTGCAGTGAAAGCATGAAGAAAGTGATCTTGGTCCAGGCAGAAAGGATAAAAGGAATTCGGGAAGATCTAATGGAATGGGGAAGAGAGAAGGTATATCGAGGTTGTACTGTCTGTGTTGTCACGGTCTTCACTACTTCACAGTACAGAAGGTGTACCAAGGCCTCCCGTAGCTTCCCTCGTAGGCATAGTTACTGCAGGGGCAGTTTTCCTGCCTGAGGACTCCTGTACGATGGCAAGAAGGGCAGATAGTAGTTGTAAGGCATTTCTAAGTAAAGTGAGCTGGAGGTAGGAGTTTGTTTCTTTTCTTAGAGGGGGCTAGAATTTACACTTATATTATTCACTTCATTAATTTTTCTTTTTCCTTACTTGAAGGTCAAGAAAGTAGTGAAGACTGTGACAACACGGACAGTACAGCCAGTCCCTATGGGACCAGACGGGCTGCCTGTGGATGCCACATCTGTTTCTAACAACTACATTCAGACTCTGGGTCGTGACTTCCGTAAAAATGGGAATGGGGGCCCTGGTCCCTACATAGGGCAAGCAGGCACTGCCACCCTTCCGAGGAACTTCCACTACCCTCCTGATGGATATAGCCGCCACTATGAAGATGGTTATCCAAGTAGCAGCGACAACTATGGCAGCCTGTCCCGAGTGACCCGCATTGAGGAGCGGTATCGGCCCAGCATGGAAGGTTACCGGGCACCCAGTAGACAGGATGTCTACGGGCCCCAGCCCCAGGTTCGGGTAGGTGGGAGCAGCGTGGACCTGCATCGCTTTCATCCAGAGCCTTATGGTCTAGAGGACGACCAACGTAGCATGGGCTACGAAGACCTGGATTACGGCCTGATGTCCGAATACAGCACTGCCCGTCGCACTGGGACACCCTCCGACCCTCGCCGACGCCTCAGGTAGGCAAGAAAAGGGTCTTTCCAAGATAGGGGAAAAGGGTAGGTCTTCGTTCTTCTAAGTGCTTTTTAGGACCAGAGACACTTAGGGGCTGGCCCCTTCTCCTTTGTCGTTTCTTATGGAAGGCCACCTTATTCTCCCCTTTTCTGATTTTGCTCAATATCGACTTGTGTTTTTGTCTCTTTTTTTCGTTATAAAAGTCATATATTCCAATTGTAGAAAACGACTTGGTTATTGGTCTGTGTCCTGAAGAGTGGCCTTTGCTTCTAATGCCGAGTTTCTGTTATTTCTGCCTGAGATATGCCTGGGGTTGTGGAATACTCACTTGTTCCTGCGGATTCTTCAGCTTCTGGTTTGATATTAAGAACAGAGTTAAGGATTTCAGGCTTTCAGGGCCAGAATAGACATATAAGAATACTCCCTATGGTGGTTTTAATCTCAAATTAAAAACAAACCTTGATCTCACAAAAGTCCACTTCTCACTTAGATTCTTCCATTTGATTATAAGTGAAATGAGAGGCATCCTTAGAGGGTGGCCCATTATTGACATTCCGAGAGGTCCCTAAGCAGCTGACTATTCTGACTTGCCTACTCATCCTTAGGGATTCTTTGGTGATATGAAAAAGGGAGTGATTGGTAGATGGTTTGCCTTGAGAGACGGCTTGAAAATGGGGGTTGGCAAACCTTTTCTGTAGAAGACCAGACTTTGTAGATAACCAGGACTATGTTAGCCTTTGCAGGTCATGTGTCACCTTTGTTGTACGTTGTTATTTTTGTGTTCTTTTTACGATCTTTTAAAAATATAAAAACGGTTCTTAGTTCTGGGGCTGTACAAAAATAGGTTTGGCCCTTGGGCTGCCAACCCTGCTTTACAATAAATCAGAGACAGGGTTTTCCAATCAAAGAGAAGTAATAAGAAATAAGGGACAAGATTTATGGATGTCTTGATGGTAAGGCTAACCTACCAGCTGTTGCTGAATTTCTGTATGAGATCATGACCTTCTGAAGCAAATGCATTGGTGCTGACTTTCCTCCTATTAGGTAGCTTTGGTTAACAGTAAACTGGGCTGGGCCTAGGGGTACAGGCTCCATTATCTAAGCCTGAGTCACTCACCTTTCAGGTAACTTTCAGACAGCTAATCCAACTCCCATGTGACTCACCTTTTATTCTTGGGGGTGGGGTGGGGAGTAGAGCACCCGACCTCAGCTGGTACAACTTGGAGCCGTGGTAGATAGCAGCTTTCACCTAAGGAGTCTGTCCAGGGTGTTGGCTTCTTCTGCTTATTGAAGTCTGCTTTTTCTGACTTCCTCATTAGTTGAGTGATTCCTAGGTGGGTGTGGGTGGCCAGCTCATTCTCTGCTGTCCCTAGCTGTGGCCCCTGACATGGAGAGGGTTTGGATCTTGGTTCTTGGGTTTGTTCCAGGGTGGCACAGGATTTGGAAACCTGCTTGACTAGCAAGAACATTCGCAGCTTCCGGTCCCGGGCCTAGGAGAGTAATACAAGGTCAAACGAAAACAGTAAGGCAGAATGATTGGTGGAAAAGGCACTGAACCAGAAGACCTCAGTTCTAGTTGTGCCTTTGTCACTAGCTCTGTGGCCTGGAGCAAGTCATTTAATCTTTCTGGTCACTGCTTTGTTAATTTGTAAAACAAAGGAAAGAATGTCATGATCCACTGCTTGTAAAAGAGGAAATATTTCCTGAGTGACTAAAATCTTGGTTATTGTAATTGCCTGTATTAAAATAATAAAAGTAAAACATGCTCACTCCCAAACTAGAAAAACCCGGAAAAGCATACCATCCATTGATAAAGAACTACTGTTAACACTTTAGTGCGTTTCCTTTGAGTTCATTTTCCCTTTCATGTAAAGATACCATGACTTTATTGATCCCCTACCACAATGGAATCTTACACACTATTTAGTAACCTCCTCAGAGCTTAGCTATGTAACCTGTTTACTTTATTTCAGTGATATTAAAAACTATTGATTTTTCCTAAATGCTTTGTCCATCTGAATTACTGTTGAGTAGCTGACGTTGACAGCTCTGAGGCAGGCCAGGCTCTGCTTAGGCCAACCTTGAGGGTTTGATGACAGTGGGAGTGGTTTTGTGGAACAAACAACAGGCTTATTTGGAGAGTTCCACACAATAGATTCTCCTCTGTCCTGTGGGAGCCACAGAGTGAGATGAGCTTACAGATACTGGGTCTCTTCCTTCCTGGTGGTTATGAATAAATAATAGTGTGACCGACTCACCCTCTAGTGGTTGTGGGTAGTACTGAAATAGGAATAATTACCTTTTTACCTTCGACTGCTTTGTCTCTGTTCCTTTTCTTACTGACTGGGTATCCCAAATGTGATAGTGTTCAGTAGTCTGTTTTTGACAGAATTGAAGGTATTGTCTCTAGAAATTGGAGGCCAGAAATCATGTTTCCGATACATTTGTTGAGTACCAAAGATGACGTTGGAATGAAATGAAAATTAATGCTCACATTGATACTTCATCAGTACTCAAGCCAGGTCCTCATATGATGTAGCAAGAAGTCCTGTACTGTGTTTAGTCTGTCACTTCTTATTTTATAATTTCCAAAATATGGTAAAGAGAGGTGTGTGTAGGGGTCTTATCCCATCAACTGTTTCCTGTGTGTAAATGCCTCATTTCCTGTTCAGCTAAGGGATTGTAAGAACTGTTTTCAGACATTGCTGACTTCTGTGGTGTTCAGTCAGATGCTTTGGGTAATTCTGCTATCAGAAGGTTTATTTTATTTTATTTATTTTATTTTATTTTATTTTATTTTATTTTATTTTTGAGGGCAGTGTCACTGGCCCTCATATGTGGGACCCTAACCAGGGCCGCTGGCTTCTCAAGCCAGCGCTTAACCACCACGCCACTCGGCCCGCCCCTTCAGAAGGTTTATTTTAATTTCTATCTGGAAAAGTTAACAGCTGTCGGGTAGGCATCATTCACTAAGCAGGATTTGGTTCCTTTTTTATGATCAATTTCTGTGAATGCTTGTTACTCTCCTCCAAACTAGTAAACTTCACAGGGAAAACAAAACAAAACAAAAAAACAAGGTAGTTTACAGATGCTTAAAAATCATTACCTTATCCCATTAAGAAAAACCAATCAGTGTATCATTTATGCAAAGGACAGATAAGATCTAGTGTACTATTGGATTGTCGGAAAAGTCATGACGCATTTTTGAAACAAAAAACAGAAAAAATATGTCATGACTTTTCCGACAGCCCGACAGAACTGGGGTTACTCCTGCCTTAAAGATGAGAGGGTGATGGGAGCTTTCCATGATACCAGACTTGACAGCTTGATGTACTCCTCTTTCCTCTTGGTTCTTCTAACACTGCAGGAGCTATGAAGACATGATTGGTGAGGAGGTGCCATCGGACCAGTACTATTGGGCTCCTTTGGCCCAGCACGAACGGGGAAGTTTAGCAAGCTTGGATAGCCTGCGCAAGGGAGGGCCCCCACCCCCCAATTGGAGACAGCCAGAGCTGCCGGAGGTGATAGCCATGCTAGGCTTCCGTTTGGATGCTGTCAAGTCCAATGCAGCTGCCTATCTGCAACATTTGTGCTATCGCAATGACAAGGTGAAGACTGACGTTCGGAAGCTCAAGGGCATCCCAGTACTGGTGGGATTGTTAGACCACCCCAAAAAGGAAGTACATCTTGGAGCCTGTGGAGCTCTCAAGAATATCTCTTTCGGGCGGGACCAGGATAACAAGATCGCCATAAAAAACTGTGATGGTGTTCCCGCCCTTGTGCGATTGCTCCGAAAGGCTCGGGATATGGACCTCACTGAAGTCATTACTGGTGAGTTTTAGGCCTGAGGGAAACTGTTAGGTCAGGGTCACTGTTCCCTCTGGAGATGCTGAGAGCCACGAGGATTCCCAGTCCTTTTACTTCTGATTAAAGTTGTGGACTGGTGGCCTTTGGGTCAACTTCCTCTCACAGAGTTGTTTGGATCACGCAAGGTTTTCAACATTTTATTTATTTAAAATTTTTTTTTAGCTGAGCCATCCTGCCACCTGTTGACAGCTTAGCGGCAGCTCAGCTCAGGCTGGGCATCGAACTGCTGTTGCTCAGAGCTCAGCTTGCACTCTTGAGCGAGCTCTTAACCAACTGAGCCACTTGGCCGGCCCCAGTTTTCAACATTTTGAAGAATTGGTTGCTAGTGTTTAAAATTCCAATGATTTCACTTAATTCCCAGATTCTTGGCTTCTCTTAAAAATGTGCAGGTTTTGCTGCCTGACAGTAGTTGGTCGAGCTGATCGAGCATGTGTTTTGTAGTTTGCAGTCATCCCCAACACATTCTGTTATCTCTGACTAACTACTGCCATATAGAAAGTTGTCACCCAAACATTGAAGCTGAGTGTCAGTTGCCTGTTATCCATAGTCTTGCAATTTCTTTAAATTATCTGCTGTCCTGACTCACCGGCCTGGCGTGTGTAGACATTTGAACTTGTGGTCCTTGTTCTAGAAGAATGATATTTTAGATTGTGGGTTGTGATCCATTAATGCGTATTGAGCACAATTCTGTGGCTCACCCTCAGCATTCAAAGAGAAAAAGAAAGGAAGGAAAACAAACAAATAAATAAATGAATATAGCAGTAATGATTGGTTCTCTGTTGGGGCAATCTTGTACCCTTTAGGACATTTGCAATGTTTGGAGACATTTTTGGTTGTCACAACTTGGGGTGGGGAAGTGCTACTGGAATCTAATGAGTAAAGGCCAGAGATACTGCTAAACATCTAACAACGGACAGGACAACTCCCCACAACAAAAAATTATCTGGCCCAAAAACTCAGTGGAACAGAGGTTGAGAAACTGGTGTAGCTAGCTCAGAGAGCATTTCTTATAAGTATTGTTTTATGAAACTGTTTCATGATGGGTATGTTTGTATTGATCCATAATGTGAAATATATTTCTTACCGTGGATCACAAACAAAAGCTTGAATATCATTCATTACAAAGTATTTGGTTACTGGGGAAGACAGAGATGTTGAAACCGGGGATTCTCTTTGTCATTCTTCAAACATACTAGCTTGGGTCCTGGGGAGCTATCTAATGAGTTGTGTCTGCCAGGAACCCTGTGGAATCTCTCATCCCATGACTCAATCAAAATGGAGATAGTGGACCATGCACTGCACGCCTTGACAGATGAAGTGATCATTCCGCATTCTGGTTGGGAGCGGGAACCTAGTGAAGACTGCAAGCCACGCCACATTGAGTGGGAATCGGTGCTCACCAACACAGCTGGCTGCCTCAGGTAACATAGGGCTTGGAGAGTATGGAGGTTGCATTTTTGAGGACTGACTTAAATTTCTTAATAAAAAAAAAAAAATTCTTTAGGCTGTCATTCAGCCTCCATTCCTGTCCATATTGCTTACTGGGACTCCAAACTGTCTTTCTGTCTTTGTCACTGCTTCCTTGTGGTCCACACACGCCCGCTGTGTTGGTTTGCCTGCTGTGCCCCCCATAGCCTCCTCGCTTCTGTGCCTCTTTGACTTGGTTCATTTAATTTGGTAAACATTTGTTCAATACCTGCCACATGTAAGGCACTTGTCTAGTCCTGGGCTTGTGTCCCTGCCCTCAGTTATCTGTGTTGCAGGTCAGGCTGCAATCAGTGCAACAAGAAGAGTACAGAGTGCTAGAAGGGGGAAGGGAGGTCTGTTCTTCTTTCCGGCTGTAATGTCCTTCTCTCCTAAGCTCAGGTGCCTTTATTTCATGAAGATTTTCATGATTTCTTTTTATATCCTATAATTGCTGCAATATATTCTTTCTCTCTTTGGGTTATACTCGTGTGTGCTCTGCCTCATTCTTCATTTGTATTTCTATACAAGAAGTATCTATTCCATCTTAAATTGTTGTGGTTGGTGCACTTTATTTATGCCCCCCGCCCCCTGCCCCTGCCTGGTTATAAATGTCCTGAAAGCAGGGACTGTCTTACTCAACTTTCAGGTGCAGTGCCTTGCTTATAATGGGTATTCACTATTTGTTACCATGAATAAAAAAGGTAGTGAGGCTTGTAGATGTCGAGGGAGCTTAAGGGAGAATTTCTGGATTCGAGTCATCTTGATGCCCCTTTCTTTCCCCTTAGGAATGTCAGCTCAGAGAGGAGTGAAGCTCGCCGGAAACTTCGGGAATGTGATGGTTTAGTGGATGCCCTCATTTTCATTGTTCAGGCTGAGATTGGGCAGAAGGATTCAGACAGCAAGGTAAGTTAATGGCTTAGTGAATTCCATTCACAACAACCGGGAGTTACCCGGAGTGCAGACCTATCGCCTCAGTCATCTAAATAACATTAGATACCTACACCAGCCCCTACTCCCTAAAGTGGGTGTTCATCTTAGAGGAAAACTGTTTTCTTTAGAACTTCCTTCACCAATGTATTTTCAAGCTCTTTAGCTGGCTTCCAGCATTGTACATTTTTCTAAGTAGGAAAAAGTAAAAAAATTTAGGGAAAGGTCCTAAGTTTTGTGTCGTACGCCAAATGGAGGCAGAAACCCCTCATTAGCTTGAGGCTACCAGGATTTTGAGAAGCTTGGGCCTTAGAGGCCTTGGGAGAGATGATGGATTGGGCTTTGTTTTTGAGGATTGATATTCTAGTAGTGAATCATGGGAACTGGGACTTGCTAGGACTCCACTGTGGACATTCCCTTCTCTCACTGAGCCTTTTCTCTTACATTCCCAAGCTTGTGGAGAATTGTGTCTGCCTCCTTCGGAACCTGTCGTATCAGGTTCACCGGGAGATTCCACAGGCAGAGCGTTACCAAGAGGTGCCTCCCAGTGTTGCCAATAGCACCGGGCCACATGCTGCAAGTTGCTTTGGGGCCAAGAAGGGCAAAGGTGAGTCTTAGTTCTTTGTCCCTTGCTCTTTATTAGTGTAGGACCAGGAAAGGAACACTCAGGTGCAGAATACTTGCCGAGCAGTCCAGGTGTCTGCCTAGTCCAGGACGTCTTCTTGTTCTGCTGCTGCTTTTCCTGTGTTGTGTGCTTCATTCGAGGTGGTGGTGGTGGTGTCAGTGGTGGTGTCAGTGGTGGTGGCGGTGGCGTTGGTGTTGGTGGTGGTGGTGGTGGTGATTGTGGCGGTGGTGGCGGTGGTGGCGGTGGTGGTGGTGGTGGTGGTGGTGGTGGTGGTGGTGGTGGTGGTGGCTGAGTCAATCAATGATGGGGACAGCGAAGGATGAGAACTCAACTAATCTGGGGCTTCGCCCCCATTCCTCCTTTGTGTTTCCTGTGTTTTCTTTTCCTCTCTGCTTTCCTGCTTATCTACCCATGGTCCTGTTGACATCTCTCTCCTGCATTTTTCTTCCTTAATTTCTCTCTGCTTTCCACCTTGGGTGATGCACTGGAAGATGAGTGGTTCTCCAGAGGTGAGTGGAATCTTTTAAGGCGCTTATCTACTTCTAATTTGCATGTTTGGGTTTTAGCTTCCCTAGTGTTTTCTTGCCTAACCCTTCCATGTGGATGCATGTAGGAAAATTCAGTGGAGGAAGGTCATTGAAACAAGTTCAGCTTTTTCTGAGCTAATGGCTCATGGCATGCTATTTCTGGGCAGCAGTCCCAGTTATCTGAACTCAGGACAATAGCAACAACAGTGGTTAGTCTTATCTTACCATTCTGCTGCCTCTGTTCTGTCATTATTTCAGCACAGCCCCTTGCTGAGACAAGCTGGAGGCCCAGATGTTCCCCCCTTTCCCCTCACTTGATGCATCTCTGATCCAAAAACTTTAACTAAAGAATAAAAAATGTACCAGGGACTCTTTCCTTTCTTAAACTTTTACCCCTCCCCCCTTTTTTTAATTTCCAAAGGGAAAAAACCCACAGAGGATCCAGCAAATGACACGGTGGATTTCCCTAAAAGAACTAGTCCCGCTCGAGGTAAGTTATCTTTTTCTTTTCAGTCTCCAATGGTCTCATAAATATAGTCCACAGATAAGTGTTTGGTAGTCTAACAGTAGACTGTACAATATGTTCACTGTTCTCTCTTCTCCAATTTATGGATTTGAAGTGATGGCAGAAGTATTGGGGAACTATAATATTATAGCAGCAACTTACAAAGGACTGCTTGTTACAGCAGCTATTCACAGTGCTTGATGGTAGGATAAGGTTCTGAAAGTAGGATAAGCTAGTCTAGACTAGCTTAGGTACCTAAGTAGCCACCACAGTACTTGGGACTTAAACTTTTACCTACCTGTTATAAGAAGCTTCTTTATCACAGTTTGGATCTTTATATTTATCAATACAGTGAGTCCAAATTTCCCAGCTATCCATGGATACAGAAATTTTGGATGTTGTTAAATCTGTGATAGGCCCTTTCACTTAGTCACAGTAAAGGTGGGCAGAATGACTCAGTTAAGTTAGAATAATTCGTTTGGGTTGAGAAATCTTTAACCCTGAGTGGTATCAATGAGCAAATGAATCCCCTGAGTGCCCATGCCTTGAGTGCCAAGCAAGGCCAAAGTAAACTGGGAGAGAAGAGGCAGGAAGAGAGAGAGGAATTGCATGTGATGAGTTCATATGTGTTCTGCCCTTACCATGGATTAATTATTCTTAAGGCATGGAATCAGGCCTCTGAGTTTGCTGTTGGGTGGGTGGAAGAGTTTCGGTAACCTATCAATCTAGAGTACTGAGCCTGGACTTTCAGCCGCAGCCTGGTTTGTAGGTACTGATTAGCATCCTCTGCTTTCTTGCACTTCCTTGTGCAGGCTACGAGCTTTTATTTCAGCCAGAGGTGATTCGGATATACATCTCACTCCTCAAGGAGAGCAAGACTCCTGCCATTCTAGAAGCCTCGGCTGGAGCTATCCAGAACTTGTGTGCTGGGCGTTGGACGGTGAGTACCTTTTAGAAGGTGGATTTGGAGGTGGGAGACTTAGCTAACGAGGTTGCTGCCATTTGTAATCTGTTTCACCTCCGTGTGCTACTTCTAGTATGGTCGATACATCCGCTCAGCTCTGCGTCAAGAGAAGGCCCTTTCTGCCATCGCCGACCTCCTCACCAACGAACACGAGCGGGTAGTGAAGGCTGCGTCCGGGGCTCTGAGAAACCTAGCTGTGGATGCTCGCAACAAAGAACTCATTGGTAAGGCTTTGGATGTCCATCCCCTCAGCATCTAGTACAGCGCCGTTAACCCAGCAGGTGCTCAATTATTTACTTACTGAAATGACTGAGAGGACGAATTCTAGCCTTCCACAGTTTATGGATTCAAGGGTTGGAGAGGGCTATACAGCTGACCTTGAACAACGAGGGGGTTAGTCAAATCCACATACAACTTTTGACTCCCAAAACCTTACCTATTAATAGCCTGTTTTAGACTGGAAGCCTTTGTGATAACGTAAAGAATTGATTAACACATATTTTGTATGTTAGATGTGTTATATATTCTTATAATCAAGCTAGAGCAAAGAAAATGTTATTAAGAAGATCATAAGGAAGAGAAACAGTATTTATTGAAAAAGATCCATGTGTAAGTGGACCCACACAGTTAAACTCGTATTGTTCAAAGGTGAACTGTAATTTAATGGCTCTTGGAAAGTCAAGAGGTGATGACTGTTCAAAAACGGAATAATAATAGCTATTATTTTTTAAGCACTTACTTTGTTAGTAGGCCTTGTTAAGCACTTCTGTATGTTCTCATAGTCGGCACTACTTTACAAAGGTCCATTTTTTCATAGACTAAGGAAACTCAAGTTAGGTAAGTTACGTAATTTGCTCAGAGTTAATATAGCTCATAAATGGCAGAGGCCAGTTTGTTTTTGTTTTTGTGTTTTAAATTTATAATGACTATTCTTTTGAACTATTATGATACTAAATATCTTTTCATTAGAATATCCAAAAGAACTGTGTAGCATATTTGACATAAAGTATTCACATTGTTTCAATGTGACTGAAAAAAGAAAGAATAAGAAAAGGAAAAGAAAGTACAATAAATTTATGGCTATTTCAGGTCCTTTGCTCTTTGATAAGATAACCCTATTGGAGATTGAATGGATTCATGGAGACAGTACCTATACTTTATACAATCAAGGCAGTTAAGGACAGTGTCAGGCTCTTCGTGGCCTGACTTGGTCTGTTCTCCTGGCACGTCCCTTCTGTCTTCCTGCTACAGGTAAACATGCTATTCCTAACTTGGTAAAGAACCTCCCAGGAGGGCAACAGAGTGCCTCCCAGCACTTCTCTGAGGACACTGTGGTCTCTATTTTGAACACCATCAACGAGGTTATTGCTGAGAACTTGGAGGCTGCCAAAAAGCTTCGAGAGACACAGGGCATCGAGAAGCTGGTGTTGATCAACAAATCAGGGTGAGCTTAACACTTAAAATTACAACTGGCCGAATTTAAGTATGAGAGGGGAGTCGCTAGGAAGGAGCTTTTCCCTTTTGCTTCTAAGGTGATTTCCCCTTAATTACATGTAAAGTTGGAAGAGGTATTTGCTCTATTTTCTGTCTTAATGTTGATCCATAAATTGATAATAGACTTCCCCATCAAACATTTTTTTTTTTTTTTTTTTTTTTTTTAAGAGGGCAGCGTCACTGGCCCTCATATGTGGGATCCGAACCGGGACCGCTGGCATCCCAAGCCAGCTCCCAACCGCCGCGCCACTCGGCCGGCCCCCCTCAAACATTTTTGTGTGTCACTATTTGGGATAGAATACAGGACTTGGTGATAACTTGATCTTGCCCATTTTGGCATTTATTTTCTTACATTACATTATATTAGAGAGAACAGGCTCTCAGCTTCTTCCCAGGTCTTACATCCAAATTCCATATGGTATTACTTTCCTCAAAAGGAACCGCTCAGAAAAAGAAGTTCGAGCAGCAGCACTTGTATTACAGACAATCTGGGGATATAAGGAACTGCGGAAGCCACTGGAAAAAGAAGGATGGAAGAAATCAGACTTTCAGGTAGGATAATTCTTGTGACTGAGACTTCTACTATTTTTTTCCCTTGATCTCGGGTAATGCTTCTGTCTTTGGTTTCTTCTATTTCATTATCACATTAAGCCTACTTTTGATGCAAGTCTCTGGTAGTAAAGAAATCATTTGGTTTACTCCACCTCGTAATGAATGATGCCTACAGTTCATTTGCTGCCAAAATAGTTCTGGTCTTCCTCTGTGTCATAGCTACTGTAAATGCTGGTGGCAGTTAAGGATGATGGCCTTTTTGACTTACCCCAAATCTGCCCAGCCTTCTCATGGGAGTTGTATTTGGGAAGAGGGACCTAGTGGGAATAAGATATGGGTGAATTCAGTACTTCGTGACATGACTGTATTTTATGTTTGCCTCTAGGTGAATCTAAACAATGCTTCTCGAAGCCAGAGCAGCCATTCATATGATGATAGCACTCTCCCTCTGATTGACCGGAACCAGAAATCAGGTACAGTGTCCAGGACATACCCCTTGGCTCTTATTCCACTCTGCTATTCTTTTTTTTTTTTTTTTTTTTTTTAAAGATTCTATTGGGGAATTGGCGGAGGGGAACAGCGCTGGGGAACCGGGGAAGGGGAACAGACAAGTTGCTGTCCTTCCGTTCTTCAGTTTAGTTGCGGAGGATGTTGCTTCACTGTTGGTATCGTCATTGCGCTCCTCCCGGATGAGGCAGATGGGTCGCTGGCCCCTGGACGTCGCTCATCGCGGCTATTGGCAGCTCATGCTTGGCTGCCAGCCGCTCACGCTGGCTGCGGGCCACTCACTGCAGCCCACGGCAGCCCACTGCAGCAGGGGCTGCAGCCTACACCATCATCGGGGCTCGCACAGCCCAGCTCCAGGTGGAGCTGCCGCCAGCCGTAGAGGGTAGTGCCACTGGCCCCCATGCGGGATCCGAACCGGGGCCGCCAGCATCCCAAAACCAGCGCTCAACCAATGCGCCACTCGGCCGGCCCCCACTCTGCTATTCTTCAGTGAGCTTACTGTCTCAGAAATAGGACATATATTGATTTCTGAGTGAGCTAGTCTTTGGTAGAGGGTAATAATACTTCACTTGAGGATTGAAGCAGGTAGGTCTGAGCTTTAGAAAATCGAACACAACAGGCAGCCCAAGTATGACCCACTATCTGCTTGTGGACTTAAAATAACTGGAAAGTGGGGCCGGCCGAGTGGCGCGTTGGTTAAGCGCTGGTTTTGGGATGCCAGCGGCCCCGGTTCGGATCCCACATGAGGGCCAGTGACACTGCCCTCTACAGCTAACAACAGCTCCACCTGGAGCTGGGCTGTGCGAGCCCCAGCGACGGTGTGGGCTGCAGCCCCTGCTGCCGTGGGCTGCCATGGGCTACAGTGAGTGGCCGGCTGCCAAGCTTGAGCTGCCAAAAGCCGCGGTGAGCGACATCCAGAGTCCAGCGACCGATCTGCCTCATCCGGGAAGAGCGTAATGACGATACCAACAGTGAAGCAACATCCTCCGCAACTAAACTGAAGAACAAAAAGACAGCAACTTGTCTGTTCCCCTTCCCCGATTCCCCAACGCTGTTACCCTCCCCCAATTCCTCAATAAAATCTTTAAAAAAAAAAAAATAATAACTGGAAAGTGAACCCCAGTCTATTTTGTCTATTTGAGATGTAACTGACATAAAACATAGTATAAATTTAAGGTGTACAACATGATTTGATATATGTATCTATTGCAGAATGATTATTTTTTTCTTTTAAATTTTGATGTAATACATGGTTACTGTTGAAAAATTAGAAAATACTGACAATCAGAAAAATAGCAATAATAAATCACTTATTTCTATACCCAGAGATACCCTCTGTTATTTTGGGTTATATCTTTTTAAACACTTTGGTCATGTGAACAAATACATTTTCCCCCAGCAGATGAATCATGTATTTTGTTTTGAAAAAGTTTTCTTTTTCACCTAAGTATATATTGTAACCCTGTTTTCTTAATGATACTTGGCTTTTAGCTTCATCAGGGTTCTTGAAATGTGGTCTTGAAACGTCAAGTCTGTTGACATTTGTGCTGACGGTGCCAAAGCCGTGGTGATGGGGGCTGAGCATAAACCAGGGCAGTGACACCAAACCAAACTAGGCACTGTAGTCTTTGCCATGCACTCACAACTTAAAGAACCAGTTTCACTTAAGAATGTACTTGATGGAGCTGTGAAAATTATTAATTTTGCTGTTTCTACCCTTGAGTACACATCTTTTTAATATTCTGTGCTGATGAAATAGGAAATACTCATAAAGCACTCACCGCATACCAAAGCATGATGGTTGTCTTGTGGAAAGCACCTGTGTTACTAGTTGGACTAGTCACCCTTTGTGGAACACCATTTTTACTTGAAAAAAATGACAGACAGACAAACTGTGGTTATGCAGACTTAGGTATTTGGCAGACATTTTCTCAAAAACGAATGCAATGAGCTTGTCACTTTGAGGAAAGATAACTGACAGTACTTGCTTCATGAATTTTCAAGTGAAAATTGTAATTTCGGAAAACTTGTATCTGCCCTAGCAA
Organism: Aselliscus stoliczkanus; assembly: GCA_033961575.1. Lineage (NCBI taxonomy): Eukaryota > Metazoa > Chordata > Mammalia > Chiroptera > Hipposideridae > Aselliscus > Aselliscus stoliczkanus. The sequence goes on from CM066736.1 coordinate 125,909,257, forward strand.
TGTCCCAATACCTAAAAGACTTTTTAATGAAATTGGTGGTGATAATAATGAATGTGATTTTTTTTCATATGGTATAATGAACATTTAGAAGATCTGTGTAACTATGAACCAGTATTTTCCAAGTGACCAGTGCATGACATTTCAAAGTCATGCCTGGGTAATCGATCCAGTAAAAGTGCAAGATAGAACAATGATTTTTAATTTAACAGAGTATGAAGAGATCCTTAGTTTGGATTCAGACTTCACACTACTGCTAACCTTAAAGAAACTCTGCTTGTGGAGTACTAGTTAGTGTACTCTCAAAGGATATCCACAACCACCTGAAAAGGCTATTATGATTCTCCTCCCCTTTCCAACTTCTAACCTGTGTGAGGCTAGATTTTCTTCATATACTTCAACCAAAATAACATCATAACAGATTGAATGCAGAAGCAGATAGGAGAATCTAGCTATCTTCTATTAAGCCAAATTTTAAAGAGATGTGCAAAAAATGTAAAACAATCCTTTTTAAAAAAAGTTAAATGTGTTATTACTAGTATTATTTTAAGATATTTTTTGTAAGAGTTTATTTGAGCCAACTGATGACATATGCTGAGGAGCAAGATTTCAAATGCTCCTTAAAAGTGTTATTTATGTTAACATGGAATAAGTTTATTGTTACTTTTAAGTGAAATAAATATTTAAAATTTTCTCAGTGCAGTAATATTAATACATATAACCTACACGAATGAAAGTTCTTTGGATCTTCCTAATTTTTAATACTGTAAATGGGCCCTGAGACCAAATAATTTGAAAATTGCTGGTTTAGAGTGAATGGTTAGGAGTCTGTTGGAAAGGCATCTCTTTAAGTGTCATGAGGGCCTTGTCTAGTGCCTGGCACGCAGTGGGTGCTCAGGAAAAATTTAATGGGAGGGAGAGCAGACAGACTAGAGAGCAGTTTTTATGATGAGTATAGATTTTTTGAAGAGTTGGTTTTTGACCTGGATAACTTTCTGTCTTCATATAGATAAGAAACCTGATCGGGAAGAAATTCAGATGAGCAATATGGGATCAAACACAAAATCATTAGGTAGGTGATTAATTCCTATCTAAGGAGGTGGAGTCCTATTTCATTGAGATGAGGAGAACTGTCTGACTACAGAATTTTCTAGTACCCTCAGCATTTGCCATCCCGGAAGAGCACTGGCTGAACACTTCCACTTGGAAGGATGTGAAGAAATTTAGTAAAACTCGATCCATTTACTGTCTTCCACATTCCCACATGCTCAGAAGTTTTTCAAAAAGTCTTCATATGTCTCCCTCATTGCTATAGTGTCATGTTTGTGTCCCTAAGCTGTTACTAACAGCCTTCATAGTTTGGCCCCAGGCACCCTCTCCGTCTTACCTCCGTGTGCTCTGGTTCAGTCCTCTTGTTCTGATTTTCTCTGTCTTCACTCTGCACTTGCTTGATTTTGATCATGTAATACCTCCTACTCTAATGCCCTTCCTATTTGCTTTTCTAAATTCTGCTCATCCGGAAAGGCTTAACTGAAGTCCTGTCTTCTTTGTTAGGTCTTTCCTAACTATTGCAGCATACCTCACGGTCTCTTCTCTTCATTCTAATATCCTTATAGACAAAGCTCTTCAGTTTAGCTTTATTAACATATGTCATACTCTGTATTTTTATATATGTTGGCTTCCCAATTAGATTTGTGTTCTTTGTAAGTCAGGGGCCACCAGAACTTAATGCTTTCTGGAGCATTTGGCAAAGCTCAGTTCCTAACAGAGGTACCTAATTCACACTTTCTGCTCAGTATATATTACACACCAGAGGGGAATATCATGTTTCTGTGTACTTTTTTCACTAGATAACAACTATTCCACGCTGAATGAGAGAGGGGACCACAACAGAACACTGGATCGATCTGGGGATCTAGGCGAAATGGAGCCATTGAAGGGAACACCCCTGATGGTAAATTCTCTTTATGTACTGCTTTATATATGTCCTTCTCTTTATATATGTCCTTCTATGGCTGATTCTGTTGTGAAGCCTGCATGCTTTGTGAGATAATGAAAAAGGACCTAGTGAAAGATACCATTCTTTTCTATAGGGACTTTTCAGGAAAAGGAGTTTTGCCTCCCGTTGGGATTTCTTGGGCCATTATTCTGCGATGGTTGAAATGAGGAAGGAAGACTATAAAGTGTTACTGACATAACTAACGCTAACTGCTCTGTTCTTATACATTACTCTTCCTGTCCCTGCCTGTGTTTTCTCGAATGTCTTGCCCTTCTCTTACTATTATCTTGTTTTGTTTGACTTCACAGATTTGGGGATTTCCCCTAGATCTGTCTGGCACATACTCACGAGGTTCCTATTTCCTTACTCTCATACTAACAAATTGCATGTGTTCACAGCTGGACGAGGGGCAGGAATCTCTGGAGGAGGAGTTGGATGTGTTGGTTTTGGATGAGGAGGGGGACCAAGAGTCTTACCCCCCCATGGTATGTCCCCCAGCCACCCCAAGATTATCACTGAGGAAGGAGGCCCCTGTGTGCAGCGGTGTGCCAATCATGCCGATCTAATGGGGCCGGAGCCGCTGGTCTCAGCACGTGGTGCTTGGGGCGCGCCTCTGTGATTCTGCCTCTCAGGGCTGGGTCACGCTGCTGGTGCTCTGATTCTCCGTGGTGTGCTCCTTTCCTCCCTGCAGATTGTTCAGCTGCTTTGGTCCTCCTTATTCCCAACCCTAATAACACCTCTTTCTCTTTTTTCCCTACAGCAGAAGATTTAGCACCACTATCTCCACTACACCTGAGCTTATAATATATGTACTTTTATTTTTTGGTGGTGAAATGGACTGACGATTTTTCCCTTTCTTCGCTGGACTATTGTGCCAACTGCCAGGCTGCCTCCTGCCCTTATAGCCCTGAGTGGCTGCCTTCTTTCCATCGACTCCTAACTTCTTCCAGTGAAGTTTAATTGTCCCTTCTCCCCACTCCAGATCCTCTCCAATTGCTCCCAAGAACCCTGACTCAGTTATATACATATCTTGAGAAACTGCTGCAGATTAGCTCTTTTTGCCAGCGCTCCCTGGAACTCCTGGCCTTGTGTGGAGGGAAGGGGAGTGGGGATCTTCACTGGAAGCTGTGGGAAGATTTGAAGTTCTTGCTGTGTATGCATTGTACAGCAAGCTGATAAACTGATGATTCTAAATCAAGATATTTTTTTTCTTGGTGGGGAAGGGACTTTTTTTTGGAGAATGGGAAGTGTGAGCTGTTCCCTTCTTCCTGGTGACTGTTTTTGAAGCAAAGAAGGCTGGTGACATTGGCACATACCACCTGGCAAGGCCCCTTGAGTAAGTGAAGGTCTCCCAGAACTGAGGTTAAGAAACCTTGCTCTCCTCGTCTCCAGGGCAGGGACCATCAAGGACTTAGACTCCATCTCTTCCCCAAGCTTCATGCCAGCCCTCGGCTGCCGCTGCTGCCGCGCTCCTCACTGAGGCTGCCCTTACCCTCCTCCCCCGTCCTGTGATAATGGCTGCTGACTTGGCCAGGCCGTTTGCAAGAGGCTGTAGAAGGAGGAGAATGTGTCACAGAAGACTTGTTGGGTGAGAAGGAACAGAAAGTGTCTTCTGGAGAGGAGAAGAAGCTTTTGGAGGAGCTAGTAGGAATGTACATGAATCAGTTAGTCTGAAACTGGCAGGAAGCTTCGAAGCTGGCTTCCCCCCACCCTTGTTTCTCCTTCCCCCTTATAGCCCCGTCCTTCCCTGCCTACGCCCTGGATTGGTTGGCTGACTAAAGGACTTGATGTACATACTTCTGCCCCCTTTACCCTAAAAGGTGGGGATTGCCCCTGGCTTTGCCTCTTCTTTGTGCCTTTGGCCTGGGGTGCATCTCCTCCTTCCCTTCCACGTGCCTTTCTTTGCCTCTGCAGTCTCATTTCTCATGATTTTGCAACTTACATTATGTTGATTCTTACTGTTGGCCCTAAATAGCTGATAGAGGAGGAGAAAGTGAGCTAGGGAACCTCGATTGTCCACTGGCAATTGGTGTAGCCTCTAATTTCAGCCATAGCAAGCTTTTGCTCAACAGTATATGGTTGGGATTTTGCAAAAATCCTGTTCTGATAAAACTCAAAACGAGGTTGATGGTAGGAGTGCGTGGTATGACTTCTACTCCTTAGTTGCCCAGGATGTACCATCATCTCTGAAGGGGTTGTACAGAAATCATTTCCACCCCCTGCCCTATCCCCAAATTCCTCCTCCTTTCAGTTTAGTGTACATTAGCTGGTTGGGCTAGAGGGATCAGCAGCTGTGCTGGTTGATTATTTTTTTTAAATTCATTTCCTTATTTGCCTTTTAGTCCTCCCCTTAATCTAAAGGCTCAGTTCAGTGCAAACTGGAAATCTTGATCCTTCTCTCCCCCTTCCCTTATATATGGAGGCTATGGCGTAGGAGCACAGTGCACAACCCACCGCCCCTTTCCCTATGCATTAAAATCCCTTATTTACCCTCCCCCCTTCCATTTCTCCCCACTCCTTTTCTGGCAAAAAGGAGCCTTTTCCTCCCTGTGACCCTAAAAACATACTGCACCGGGGAAATGGCCCCATCCGGACCTGGCCCCGCTCTTGGTTTCTCTTGTCCTCCTCTTCTCTTTTCTTGGTGCTCTTTTCTTGGTGGGGTGTGGGTAATAGAACAGCCATGGGCTTTTGGGGACCTTTAACTGTTTTTTTTGTTGTTGTTCATAAAAACACTAAACATTCAATTCCAGAAAACCAAAAATCGCACCTTCCACTCAATACTAGTCAGGGGCATGTCTTCTGCTCCATACCTTTTCTGTTTTTCTTTCTCTCTTGTTAATGCTTTTAAAAACAAATGAGTTTTTTATATAAATAAAGTTTTTAAAGTGTGTATGTGGAGGGCCTGTGTCATTTCTTCACTTCAAGCTATATCTCTTCCTTCCTTTTCATTTTATGTATCGGTGGCCTTTTTCTCTCCGAAGCACCCAGAAGGGGGTTGTACCAGGATAGATTTATTTTGAGTTCAATCCCAACTCGATCAAGCAACACTCTTTTTAATTATATATGAAACATTTTTCCTCCGAAGATTCTTAAAAATTAAATCTGGCTGAGAAAAGCCAGGGAAGCATATTGCTAACTTAGAGATAGGAAACTAAAGTATAAAGAGTTAAAGACTTCCTCAGTCCCTGGGATACTTCTGCAGCATTTGACAAAACTAATGTTGAATAAAGCCCATTGCAATACCACGCCCTCTTGAACGTAACTTGTGGGTAGAAGCTTAGAAGCTACCAACTCACAAACGCCCTTCTAATACTAAACTGTAGAATCAAAAGTCTCATGTATAAAAGTACTGAAAACTGGGCCATAATGTTGCTTCTTAGGCTGTTGGCAACCCTTCAGTAAGAAGACAAGGGACACAAGGCCTGTGGCTTCCGTTGTGTCCTACCAAATAATACATGGGTGGATGGCAAATGCTGGTTGGATTACCAGGGATTGTCTTTACTGCAGAGGTCAAGGATTAAGACCTATGGGAAGAGGCTTATTTTTCTGGGGCCCATATTTCCTGTTCTATAATTAAAAGACTGAGAATTGATGTAAAATGTACCTGTGTGCCCAGTCTTTATTTTACTTTGTGGAGGGCAGTGTCACTGGCCCTCCGATGTGGGACCCGAACCGGTGCCGCCGGCGTCCCAAGCCAGCGCTTAACCACCGTGCCACTCGGCCAGCCCATGTGTGCCCAGTCTTTAGATTAAAAATCTGTAGCTGCTTCTGATGGTGGTCATGTTTCAATGTTGTTGAATAGGTCTTGTGTATGAAAACTTTATTGGGCTAGTGAGACCAGAACATTTAAGCATTGAAGCTGATACCATTTAAAGTTTGCTTTGTGTCTTGACAGTTTAGTTTCTGGCTAGAAGGAGGAAGCACAGTCAAAAAGCTGTTTGCTTGCCAAAGAGGTTTGGTAGCCCTACTTGAGATGGTTTTTCACCTGTAGAGAAACCTGCTTGCCAGTGAGTAGAATAGCCTTTATCTATGTTTATTATCCACGGGCATTGAGCTGTATTCAAATCTTACTCTTCTCCCCTCTCCGTGGATTGGTTCATTTGTCTCATTCAATAAATGTTTACCGAATATTATATGCTAGACATTGTTGTGGATTACAGAATTAACATTAGAGAATGAAACAGATGGACCCTTTCTCACATACATTGCAGTCCAGAATCCTATGTAGAGGGTCTGTGATCTAAAAGCATTTCTCCTCTGCCCTTACTTAAAATAAGATATTAAACAGAATGATTTGTAAAGCCCCTACATCTCTTAAGTTTCTTGACACTGATTAGTAATGTTTTTGAAGCCTTTTGGTATCTCTTACACCAATTCTAGCAATCAATCCTGTGGATTTTGTCAAGATTTGTCCATGTACTCCCTGATCCCCTAGACCTTGAGCTGTTTTCCTGAAAGTGGTTATAGATTATGCTCAACCACTGTTGTTGCCTCAGTGAGACTTTTTTTTTTTTTAACACGTTTGTGAAATAACTAGCTGTAATGAGTTTGGCTGTGATGTACTTTCTGACAGAGCTCAAAGCTATGACCTCACTTGGCTACCTTGTCTTTCTTGCTGAATTAATCGCAGTTTGTTACAAACGGAAAACATCTGACCCAGGAAGAACAAGGACCAGTCTTTCTAGATTATTTTTCGTTTTGTCTGTATCCAAAGTATAGGATAATAAAGGAGCCCTAAGCTTTATTGTAAGCACGTGACAACTAGCTGCTTTGGGTTCTCTTTAGCTGAGGAAAAGTGCTCCACTTCTTTCTATATACATTTCTATATTGTTGAAAAGGACAGGTTTTTCCACTTGATTGAGGATACAGGAGGGATTGCCACCTTGCTGCCTTTTCCCAGGCATCTTTAGTCTTAATGAACAAATAGCCTGAATGTCATAAGACATTTGTGTCTGAGGAAAAGAAAAATATGGGCTATTGATGATACTGTGCCAGGCACTTACTCTGCTATTGTCTTCACCTCAGTCCGTTTTTCCTTCACCTTTAAGGCAAGGGTAGCTTTGGTCTTTTCCAAACCTTGGACTCGGGGCCTTTTCACAAACCACTCTTGTCAGAATCAAGGGTGGGGGTAGTTTCGTGTGTAGAGTTGGGACAAATTCTGGTTTCTGTTTTTGGTATTGTGGGTGGATTAGATACTCTGAAATCCTTTCAGCGGAAACAAGATCCTGGGTAAAATGTATTTATAAAGAAATACTTATAAAACACATTGCCGAATAAGCACAAAAGTAACGAATCCACAGATCTTCAAAATGAAGTGAAAACAAATCCTAGGAAGTAAGCAACTGCTAAAGCTAGCTTTTACTCAAGAGTTTTTGCCAAACTCAACCATCTGCTTTAGTCACTACATGGGGGATGGGAAGCAGGAAATGAATCTAGCAGGTGACTCCAGGTAAAGCTGGCATACCCTCAGTGTTAAGGTGAACAAGAAAGAAACTAGAGGAGGGCAGCAAGGAACATTCTTGTCTCAGCCTTGATGCTAGATGGAAGGAAAAATATGGGCCCTCTGTGGGTTTACAGTCCGAATTTATGCTACCTATGTGATCCAAAATACCTTTACTGGGGAATTTATATGGTACTCAGTTGGTCATGCTGCCAGGTGATTTCCCAAAGCAAATGCAAACCCTGTAAGGCCTCGAAACAATTTCCACAGATAAACTGCAAAGGCCTATGAGCAGCCCTGCTAAAAAATTGTAAGATGCACAAAGAAATCAGGCATCACAAGTCAAAAAGGGGACCAAAAAACAGGCCGATTCTTAAATACTTCAGATATTGGCATTGCCACACACTAATGAAATAACATTTAGATTAATGAGCTAAAACATTTAAAAAATGAGAAAGGACAACAACCCAGCAGACTTTGGGGGGAAGAGCCTTGAATTATAAATCAAAAATACAAATTTGGATTAAATAGATTGAAGAAATTGAAGGGGTCTTGATGAACTGGAAGATAGTTCTCAAGAAATCCAGAATGCAGTCCGTAGAAGAAAACGGAGAAAGAAGGAAGAATGGAAGATAGTGACAAAGTTGAGATGTGGACAACAGAGCACGATCAAATGCGATAATGTGCATCATGTGGAGCCCTGAGAGGAGATGACAGAAGAGGCAACATCCACAGGTGACAGCTGATAAGTTTACAGAGCTGGTGAAAGGCAACATGCCTCAGATTTAGGAATCCCAATGAATTTCTAGCAAGATAATAAACACCTCCCATCTAGACACATCAGGTGAAAATCAGAAAATTTAAGATCTTGTGCAGCTGAGGGAAGGATACAAACTACCTATGGAAAACAGGCCAGGTGGGTAACTTCTCAGCATCAGCGAAAGCCAGAGAACAGTGGAATTCTTACCTTCATCCCATTAGCAACAAAAGAACTGTCATGGAAACTGACAGTGAAACTTTTAAGAAAGAGCTAACATTGGGCCGGCCGAGTGGCACAGAGGTTAAGCGCTGGCTTGGGAAGCCAGCGGCCCCAGTTCGGTCCCACATGAGGGCCAGTAACACTGCCCCCCCCAAAAAAAAAAAAAAAAGAAAGGGCTAACATTTTCAGACAAGCAGTTTGCCATTCAGGAAAGGTAATTTCTACCGGCCGTCCTTGAGGCAGAGGAAAACGATCTCAAGTGGAAAGTCAGATGCAAGAAGGAACACTGAACAAAAGTATCGATAAATAATGTTGATAAAAGTAAGCATTGACTGTAAAAGCAGTGTGTAATTTGTGGGAGGGAAATTAAAATATTGGAAAACAGTTCCATGTAAGTTGTGATTAGAACAATGATTTTTATGTTCTTATATTTGGGAGGAAAGGGAAGATATTGATTAACCTAAGATTTTTGTGAAACTGAATACGTATTAGCTAGAATGACCACTCAGGCATAGACAACGTTCGAAATGCAAGAAAAGGCAAGAGGCAGATGAAAGAAGTTAGAACTGGTGTTCCCTCTGACACAACAAGCTGAGCTCCCCAGGGCACCAGCTGTAGGAGGTGGCGAAGAGCCTACCTCTGTCAGTACTGAGACGTAGTATGTGTCAAATGAAGCAGACGTGTGCAGAAAGAGCAGCGAGTGATGTGTAAGAAGGGGCAAAGAGAACAGGTCCAAGGCAATTTCCGTTAAAGCAAAGTTAAAACGTAAGTAAACATTTGCTGGCTGGTATGTGAGTTGGTCAGCCTGATGTAAAGATAAGTCAGGACAAAATATTTTCATATCTTGCTGACTAATTTGCCAACTGCTTGAGTACAAAGTCTTATTTGCTGAGTGGCCTCACCACATCCTATTAGGGCTTGGCCCGAGCAGGGCTGGGCTAAGGCTGGAGGCCGCCCTTTGACACAAGGGAGATGTACCATTTCTTTTAAGGACTGGTGGCTTTAAGTAGAAGCGGCCAAGGCGGAGCATTGGACTGCTCAAGCTCAAACCTGGGGAATGGACCACTTGTGCTCTACAAGGGGCTTTCTCAAGGATGTTGATTCAAATTTTGGGTTGTTGGTGATATATTGCCTTAGCACACCTTACAGCGGACCTTCCCTTCCCTTCCCTTCCCTTCCCTTCCCTTCCCTTCCCTTCCCTTCCCTTCCCTTCCCTTCCCTTCCCTTCCCTCCCCTCCCCTCCCCTCCCCTTCCCTTCCCTTCCCTTCTCTTACATTTTATTGGGGAACAGTGTGTTTTTCCAGGACCCAACAACTAAGTCAAGTGCGTAGTTGTTTCAATCTAGTTGTGGAGGGCGCAGACATATCTTTGTCTTTTGTGATCCACTTAAAGGACATGCACCTGGGATGATGGAAGGCATAACTTTCATAAGGGACCAGGACATGCTATCGAATGTCTTCTTCAGATGCCTATTGCTTTAATCCATCATTTCTCTTCTCCTTTTCTCTCTGTTGGGGTTATTGCCTCTGAAATGTAGCTCATTGCCTTTTTTTTTTTTTTTTTTTAAGATTTTATTGGGGAATTGGCAGAGGGGAACAGCGTTGGGGAATCGGGGAAGGGGAACAGACAAGTTGCCGTCTTTTTTTTTTTTCTTCTTCAGTTTAGTTGCGGAGGATGTTGCTTCACTGTTGGTATCGTCATTGCGCTCTTCCCGGACGAGGCAGATCGGTCGCTGGCCTCTGGATGTCGCTCACCGCGGCTATTGGCAGCTCACGCTTGGCTGCCAGCCGCTCATGCTGGCTGCGGGCCACTCACTGTAGCCTATGGCAGCCCACTGCAGCAGGGGCTGCAGCCCACACCATCACCGGGGCTCGCACAGCCCAGCTCCAGGTGGAGCTGTTGTTAGCTGTAGAGGGCAGTGTCACTGGCCCTCATGTGGGATCCGAACCGGGGCTGCTGGCATCCCAAAACCAGCGCTTAACCAATGCGCCACTTGGCCGGCCCAGCTCATTGGCTTTTAAGATGATTCAGAATGATTATATATATATGAACTCAGCACTATGCCCAGGCTCTGGAACCAGAGTGCCTGAGTTTAGGTCCTTATTCTGCTACTGAGCCGTGAGAACTTGGGCAGATTTCTTAAGCTTTTGGTGCCTTTCTTCATACGTAACATGGGAATAATAATAATACCAACACTTAGGGTCATCATGAAGATTAAATGAGACAATGAATGCAGTTGCACTTAGAATAGTGTCTGGCATATAGGAAGAATATCAATATGGAGATATAATTTATATTTATGTTTAGTTCTATGATTACGCTGCTCAGTTATTAAACCCAGCTATTTCAGGGATGATTTCAAGGACAACTCCAAATAACAAAAGTATGTGGTGTACGTGTCAGCCCTCAGGAAGAGGCAGCATTAACCACAGGGTGGGTACGCCTCCTTGGTCCAGGCCCTGTTCTCCTTGCCTAGATGGTTTCCTGCCCTGTGGTTGGTGTCAGTCACCGACTGACATAGGAAATGGTAGATGGAAGGGCTGGAGAAGAAAAGTTCAGTTACAAGTGGAGCCTGAGCTAACCGGAAGACACTGTGGGAGCATCCAGTATGTGGGGCTGAAGCTCGGGAGAGAGGCCTGAATTCTAAAGAGAAATTTGGCAGTCAACCTATAGGTCCCACTTCCAGCTATGGAAGTATCTGAGCTGGCCCAGGGAGTGTCAGTTGGAGGACAGTGAAGGAAACCGTTTAGAGTTAAACCCTGGTGTGATATGATGTCAATATTTAAGAGGGAAAAGGAGATTCTGAAAAAGGACGAAAAGAAGGATAACGAGTTTGTTTCCTAGAATGGTGATGTCACTAAGGGAATGAAACTAGAGAAATACCTGATTTAAGAGCACTTTTTTTTTTTTTTTTTTTTAAAGAAGCTCACGTGTCTTTCCAGTGCAGAGAGAAGTAGCTGGCAGCAAACAGAGTAGGGTGTGCTTTGATCTGCTTTATCTTAAGATGTATGTTAATTTCTCTTCTGATCTTCATATAGTATTTGTTTGGATCTTGGTCTGGGGTCTGGAACCCTGGAGGGCATGGATTCAATCTTCTTTTAACTCTTCTTCCGTCTGCTGTAAAACTAAGGACCCCTTTATCAATTGGAAGAAATGGGTGAGAGCTCAGATTCTATAATTGGGTTTGTGCCATGGACTTCTCTCTACTCATTCTCCCTACTCCTCTCTTGCTTGCCCTTGCTCCTTGATCCCACTCTTGTTTTGCTTTTCTCTTTATTTCTCTGCCACTACATCTCCAGCACTTCAGACAGAGTTGCCACTCCAATGGTGACAGTTGCTGCCACTCCAGACTCGCAGTATCTGGCAGCCTATCAGGAATCACCAGTCTCTGGTTGTACGACTCCCTGCCCAGAAATTTGTTCCTCTAAGCACGCCGAGCATAGCTGACAGGGCAGAGCCATCTTCCGCTTGGTGACAGAGAAGGGAGCCACTTCATGTGAGGCTGTCCCTGTTATTGAGTCCTCCCTGCGGCGCAGAGATACGGATCCTGGAGGGCTGGCGGCACTGACCTGAGAACACACATCCCCTTTACTCTTTCTGCTTATGTCCTTACCCTGTGGTTTACCCTGATTCCAACAGGCCTGTTGCCACATCCACTCATACTCTCAGGTGCCATGGGACCAGTGCAGGCTGGGACTTTGTCCTCACAGAGTAGCTCTCCACCGAGGAGATAAGACAAAGCACTAAGCCCAGAGCATAGGAGGTGCTGAGTACTAAAGTACATGGTGTCATCCAGTGATAGATAACAAATGGGTGGCTTCCGCTGGCAGAGCCCATCACCGCCAGGCATCTCCGCCTCTAGCAGGAGGACGTGCACTTTCAGCACGGCGCACCTTAACCCCAGCCTGCCAAGTACATAATTGTTTGTTTTCCTTCAAAATTTAAAGTAATACAGCAGGTTATAGAGTTAAAGTTCCTCACTCCTTTTATGTGCTCCTCTGAATGATTTGTAGCATGTCCTTCCACATACCTTTCTGAATGTGCTTATAGAACATAGAATTATTTCTAATGGAACCAATCTATGCTCTACAACTTGTTTTTTCCCATAAAAATATGTCATGGACATCTAGTATGTACAGGTCTACCTAATTGCCTCGTGGTTGCTTGGTTTACTGCTGTAAGTCTGCCATAATTTTATTTAGGCCCTGGCATATTCCTGCTTTTGGGCCACCTTTCTGTGGCTAGCATGGAACCCAGCATCCCACTTGCTCAGGAAACTTCTTCCGGGGAACCTCTAGCCAGTGCTCCCGATCCAGTGCTTAGGATGAACGTGCATCCCCTATGCCCTCCCCTCTGGGTGGTTCAGCCTGTCAGCCTCCTCAGCCCACCAAGCATCAAGCCCTTCCATCCCCTCAGAACACTCTGGAGGACTTGGGCTTTTTACTCAGGTTTCATTTGAAGATAGGGATTGCTCTGCCTGCCGTCTCCAGGCAGGGTGTGACTGCAGAGACAGGAAATGGGATGCACTTGACTTTGAGTCCTAGCCAGTCATGTGAAGGGTGAAACCTGCTTCTGACTTGTGACTGATGGAATTCTGAGGAGACCCCAGCTCAGTCTGATTCTCACCATGTCTTCCTCTCTGTCCTTTTGAGAAGTCAGGTCCCAAGCTCTCCTGTCTTGGTCTGGTTAATGTCTGGCTGGACACTTAGTAACTCAGCTCTGACTCCATCATTACTTCTTGTAGAACATCTTGAATTCTGGTAACTCTTATTCTACTGATGGTTACTTCATTGCCAGTTGCTTTGTAACTTGATTCTACATAATGCCACTTAAGTGATATACTTTTCTAAAGTGACATCCTGACTCCATTAGTGTTTCACTCATCCTGCCAATATCTGTTCAATAACTATTGTACTTTATGCAGATGCTAGGGCCAGAGGCCATTCCTGTCTTTGAAGAGCTCTGGTCCCAGGTATAGAGGTATTAAATTTATGAGTTAATAAGATAAGGATTATTATAATATCTTTCTAGCATTGCAAGAGGGGTGAACCCTGCTGGGAGGGAGGGCAAGGCTTCACTGAGGTGATATTTTGGTTGGATTGAAAGGATAACTAGGATTCCACCAGCTGGAGATGTGAAGTCATACAAATCAGATGGAATAATGTGCAAAAGTACAGAGGCGTAGAAAGAACATGGTTTGCTGGGTCTCTTAGTAGGCGAGGGAAATTTCTCTTTATAGAAATGTTTCATGTAGTAAATGAAGGAGTGATTGAAATAGAATATCACCATTTTGTAATTCCTAATAAATAGATCTTAAGGCACTGAGCATCAACAGCTACTAACACCACAACAAAAGAAGAAAAGAAAGCCCAATCTGATCAAGGCTGTGGATCCAACTGCTATGTTATAGTGATACAGAAGATGACGGAAATGATAGACTACGTCATGGGGATGCAATTAGCAAAATGGCTGAGGGTGTGTGTGTATGTCCTACAGAACAAATGATCCAATTTCCCTGATAAACTAATTGCAAGAAAAAATGGAAGGAGACCTATAGATTAAAAGTAAGACATTAACCAATCTCAGTGCATGGGTCTTATTTGCATCCTGATATAAAGATGACATTTTATGAGACAACTTTCAATTTGAACACTGGATACTTGATATTACTAAGGGATTATTATTTTTTTAGATGTGACAATGGTATTGTGGGTTGTAATTAATTCCTGATCAATTTGAGCAATGTGATGCAACTTTAATGGATAAAATGTTATGAGGAAAGTTGCTTCTAAGTGGTATGGGGGAAGAGTGGATAGCGGTATAAATGAAACAAGGTTGGCTGTGAGCTGATCATTGAAACTGGGTTGTGGGTATATGCAGGCTCATTATAGCAATTCTATTTGATTTTTATGTATATTTAGAATTCTCCATAATAAAAAAGTTTAAGAAAATGCTGAATTTGGGAGCTAATTGCTCCAGGAAGCTGAGGCATAGCAGGAAATGGGACTAGGAAGGGGGGTTGGCATTGGCAATAGTGGTGCTTGGGTTATGAAGTTCTTTTCCTGCCATTTGCAGGCAAATGGGATTTTTACTGCTGTGGAGACGGAGTGTTCTGTGGTGGTGCCACAGGATGGGAGAGTGGGACTGAATGAAGGGGACACCGGGTCACCTACACATTTTAACAAAAACAACTTTGCTTCTAACGTTTATTAAATGGGCTTCTGGGTAATATTTCACTGATGCTTTAAAATTTTTCTCTAACCACTGGGAGACCAATAGAACATTTTAAAGACTTTCACTTGGTCTTTCCTGCAGAAGATTGGAAGTAGGGAAGTCAGCTAAGAGACTATTGTGGTAGCACAAATGAGGGAGAAATTGGTTTTGAGATGAATTTAGCTAATAGGGATTTGGTCCAGGAGGTAAACCTTTAATGATAACATTTGTAATAGTTGTTTCCCAGGCCAGGATTCTAAGAAGGACAACAAAGAGGGTGTGGAAATATGCTCACTTCTCTAACAACAAAGTCAATGTCTCTGAGCACCGACTAGAATGCAGGCTGGAACACAGCTTTCTCTTCTGTGGAAAGCATCCCACTCTGGGCAGAGCACCTGGAGAACGGTTGTCCTTCCTTGTGGCCATCCAGCATCTGTAGTTGGCCCTCCTGTCCACCATGACTGACAGTGTAGGGAGGCAGGGAATAACACCACTACTTGGGCTCATGGTGACCGTGTCTGTCATTACTGCCCCATCTCAACTCTTGCTACCTCAGATATACCCCACCCAATTGACTTGACACTGCTCTAGCATCTCATAGTAATTGAACTCCAGACTGTAAGACCCAACGTTTAATCATCTTTTCTTCCCTTATCTCCACAACCTTAGAGTCTGCCCCCCTAGGAAAATCTACTGACCTTCTCTTCCCTAGAGGAAGGTCAGTGGCCCTGGATTAGGGTTTCCCTGATGCCTGAGCTTGGAAGCCACACCCCATGCACCAAATTGCCTGTGGCTAATGAAAATTAGCTATTAGCACTCCAGATTTGTAGGTGAAAATGGTTTAGATACATCCTCCCTGGTCTCCACCCCGCTGGCTTTCACTCTACTCCATCCTGGTCAAGCCAGATTTCTGATGGTTTGGCTCTGTGGTTTTAAAAGTACCTTGACCTTGCCCCTCTGACTTGATGCTTGAATGGAGCCTCCTAAGTTCCTTTTATGCTCATCAAGATAATTAATAGCTTTGAATTATGGAACTCCTTGAGAGTCTTATGATAGTTTGGACTTTCTCCAGAAAATGGGCGCGTGCACACACATACACACACACACACACAATTTTGCCTACAATTTCCAAGTCTCTAGATTTTTAAAGCTGTGCTCAATGCATCTCAGAGACTTTTGGTGGTAGAAGTGCAGTGCTCTTGGCTCTACCCCAGACCTATTACATCAGAATTTCTGGTGGTAGAGCCATTTTAACCATCTCCCTGGTAATTCTTAAGTACACTAAAATTTGAGAAATCCTGCTCTAAAGACTCAGCTTATCTTCACAGTCTATCTCCTCTTCCTCTCCCAGCCACTTAACTATGGCTACAGGGGTCCAAACTCTTGTCCTGGTCCTCATCCAAAGAAAACAACTGCTTTCCTCTAGGGCTGAAGTGAAGTCCTTTCTTGGAGAAGCTCTAGAGTCTGACAATGGGGTTAGGTCACTTGCAGTTCCAGGCAGAGTTCTGAACTTAGTGCAGTCATGGCCAGCCAGCCACGTTTCCCTCCCTCCTTCCTTCCTTCCTCTATTAGTTCTTTCCGTTCTCACCTTCCCCCAATCCAGAGTGGAACCTCCCCTGTTCTGGAGATGTGGTTGCCACCCAACGCGATATGTCCCTGCTTCTGCAGTTTGCATTGTTTTGGGCATGTTCTCCCTGTGGCTAGCCAGTGATTCCGAGTCAGAGGGCCTTGGAAGTGGGGCAGAGGGGTACGGTGAACAGGTGTGCAGGGGTAAGCCTCCCTACATGCGAGCAGGCATGGCTACATCCTGAGGTCAAAACTGATAACAGAATAGAGAAGGTAGTTGGGTAACTTCCTTTTAATTGATTCTTCTTACTGGCTATAAAAATTGTTTAAATGTAAAAACTGAGAACAATTTAGGAAGTACAGAAAGTTTTTGTTTTGAAAGATGAAGGTAAGTCAATTATAATCCGGGGTCCTGCCATCCAGAATCGACCACTATTAACATTTTGGCATCCTTCCATCTAGAGTTTTTCTGTTTTTTTAATAAAGTATAATAGAGCTTATCAATATAAACAACACAGTTACTTGCTTCCGTTGTCTAACATTTTATATCATTTCCCAGTTAATTCTTCAAAACTACAATTTATTTTTCATGGCTGCATGAAATTTAATCAAATGGATATACCATTATTTATTTAACTTTTGCTCAGTTGTTGGATACTTAGGTGTAATACTGATGTATGGTTTATAAATATGCTGCAATAAACATCTTTGTGCCTAAACCTTTGTCATCTGGATCATTTCCTTAGAAGAGGCATTGCTGGGTCAAAAGTTATAACCATGTTTAAGTCTCTTTGTATACTGTACAGAGCTGTTTTCCAGAAAGGTTAGCTCAATGGAATGTCTTGCCCCACTTAAAAGTTGCGCTGCATAACAAAAATACTTCAAAGGGTTTGCCTGTGACCAAGATGCTACAATGGAACCTGGGTAAACAGGGTTGACAGGAGAGGATAAATGGAAACAACCCCTTTACTTGCTTCAGGAGGTGGCGGCTATATTGTTAATACTAGAACATAACTTGTCAGTCTTACACCCCATCCTTTCAGAGATTTCAGACTTGAGTAAAAGTTATGAGAGTTTTGGACCATGAACCCCAGTTTGCTGTTGGATTCTAAACTGTCAGGAGACTTACCTTCTTTGCTCGTGTTCTTTCTGTTGTGGCCACTGTTATTTCCTTTCTGGTCCTCTGCTCAGACCACTGCTATCTTTTTCTCATGCTTTTCCTGCCTTGGGATTGGAATAAAGGCTTCCTCCTTTGGTAGCAGAAGTCCTTGTTGGCCAACTCTGGATCCTCAGCTCTAGTGACCACCTCTCCGACGTCCACCCTCCCATGCCTGCTCAAGAGTGGCTGTGCTCTTTCAACTTCTTACAGTACCTGCCATTTGAAAACTTGGCACCTGGTCCCTAGAGGCGGAGCTGGGGAAGGGTCTCATGGAAACAGAACCCTGGTTCCAAAGTATATGTGTACATTAGTTTCCCCTGCTTTTGCCCACTGCACCCTGAAGTTTCCTACAGTTAAACTCTTAGAAAAATTGGTCGATTATATTATCTTCTGCAAGGTTAAAAACAGTTGGGTACTTGTAGGACAGAGATAACATTCTGGGAGAGGTAAATTGAGAAGACCAGAGGCTTACTGTCCCATCCAGCACCCTCCTCTTAAAGGAAGGGTGCCACTCAGAGAGAAGAATGCCACTGTTTCTGCCCCAGCTTGGAACTCTGGCTCTAGGATTTTGCCCAGGGGAAGAGGCAGGTTCTAACATGGAGAACTCTGAAGTTCACCCTTAAAGAACAGACTATTTGAAATAATGTAGGAAAGTTCAAGTCTAAAAGTGCTTTCAGAAAACAATGCAGTTTTTGTTAGAAAGCAATTGAGAAAAGGCTGGCAGCTTCATGATTGATACAAGATAAACCAAGGGCCAGCTAATGTACTAGAACGAACCAGAGAAAAAGACAGCTAAGAAGAGCCTTCCTGGGGACAGAACAAAACTCAAAAGCTACCCCTGCAAAGGAGTACAAATTTAATGGGGTTAGACTATGGAGTAATTTGTGTCCGGGGCATTGTCACAAACAATAGTACAATAAGCTGGCAGTTCGTGGAGCCTAAGAGCTAAGACTAATCAAGGAAAGAGTAGAAGAGAGTCTTGCTAATACCCATTATCATCCTAGGCAGACAGTGTGCATGCCCGATACTGCACCCTTCCAGGAGCAACACCTGAGCCTTGTACTGTGGAGGAAATAGATTTCACTAAAATAATCCAGCCAGTCAATAAACAAACAATCATAAGCCCTGGCGGCAGAGGGAGGGAACTGGTAGCAGAGTTGCTAACATATTTTATCTGAAGTATCCAATTTCAACAAAAATTATGTTACATTCAAAGAAATAGGAAAGTGTGACCCCTACACAAGAAAAAAAGCAGGTAATAGAAACTACTTGTGAAAGGGACAAATGTGAAATTTAGCAAAGACTTCAAAGTATCACATATATATATTTGAAGAACTAAAGGAAAAATGCCTAAAGAAAAGAAAAGATATGATGACAATGTCTTATAAAGAGATAGAAATTATAAAAATAATCAAATGGAATTTATGAAGTTAAAAAGTACAATAATGAAATGAAAAACTTACTAAGAGGCACAACAGTAGATATGAACTGGTAGAAGAAAGAATTAGTAAACTTGAAGACTGATTAATATTGGTCTTCATCAAAATTAAACACTTTTGTACATCAAAGGACATTATCAAAAGAATGAAAAGACAACTTATTGAATAGGAGAAATATTTACAAATCATATTATCTGTTCAATGATTTGTATCTGTAAAATCTAGAATATATAAAGAACACTTACAACTCAATAATAAAAACAAAAACAACCCAATTAATAATGGATACTCGATCAGAATACAAGTTTTCTCCAAAGAAGATGTACAAATGATGGATAAGCACATGAAAAGATGCTTGACATTTTTAGTCATCAGAAAAATGCAAATCAAAACCACAATGAGATACTATTTCACACCCACTAGGATGTTTATAATAATAAAAAAACATAATGAAAAGTGTTGTTGAGAATGTGTGGAAATTGGAATCCTCATACACTACTGATGAGAATGTAAAACAATGTAGCCACTTTGGAAAACAATCTAGCAATTCTTCATAAGGTTAACTATAGAGTTGCAGTATGACTCAGCAGTTCCACTCCTAGAGAATTGAAAATATAATTCCATACAAAACTTGTACTTGAATATTCATAGCAGCATCATTCATCATAGCTAAAAGGTGAAAACAATCCAAATGTCTATTAACTGATGAATGAATAAACAAGGTGGTATATCCATACCATGGAATATTATTCAGCCATAAAAAGGAACAAAGTACTGATGAACCTTGAAAACATTAAGCTAAGTGAAAGAAAAGACCACATATTTTATGAGTTCATTTCTATGAAATGTCCAGACAAATCTATTGAGGCAGAAAGCAGATTAGTGATTGCCAAGAGCTGAAGGATGTTGAGGAATTGGAGGATGATGGCTACATTGTAGAGAGTTTTTTGGGGGGTGATGAAAATGTTCTAAAATTAATTGTGATTGTTGTTTAGTATAATTGTGATTATACTAAAAACTCATTGAATTGTATACGTAAATGGGTGATGTGAAATAACAGAAAAATGTATGTATTGATCTCTGCTCCTGGTTCCTGGCACAGGAACCTAAAACCCTTAGAATTCCCTAAATGATAAAAGCACTAAGAGTATCTTTGGTTCTAATATTTTGTCTTTGACCCAGTTCCTGACACAGAGCTCCTAAATCCTTTGGAATTCCCTGGATGATAGCAGTGTCGTTTGTTCTAATGAGGTGACTCTTGGTGGGCTCCTAGATGGGGGCTGGTCACCAGACAGACCAAACCATGATGAGAAGCTTGGGATTTTCATCTCCACTGTCCATTCTCCAGAGAGGGGAGAGGAGCTGAAAGTGGAGTTAATATTTGATCATGCCTATGTGATAAAACCACCATAAAAATCTCACTAGTATGGGGTTCAGAGAGCTTCTGGGTTGGTGAACAACTATACATAATGGGAGGCTGGTGCACCCCCCCAACTCCAAGGGGACAAAGCTTCTGCACTTGGGACCCTGCCAGACCTCCCCTATGTATCTCTTCATCTAGTGTTCATTTGCATCTTTTTTTTTTAAATTTTTTATTGGGGAACAGCCATGGTCATTTGTTACACATTGCTTTCATGCTACAATGGCATAGTTGACTCTTTTAAGGAGGGCGCAGCTCACAGTGGCCCATGTGGGGATCGAACTGGCAAACTTGGTGTTATCAGTACCATTCTCTAGCCAACTGAGCTTACTTCTCACCCCCTCTGCATCTTTTATGATATCCTTTATTTTTATCACAAATTGGTAAACGTAAATAAGTGTTTCCTTGAGTTCTGTGAGTTCTTCTAGTAGATAATTGAATCCAAGGGGATGGCATGTCATGAGAACCTCCGATTTGTAGCCAAGTCAGATAGAAGTGGGTAACCTGGGGACCTAATATTTGTGATTGGCATCTGAAGTGGGGGGACAGTCTCATTAGACTGAGCCCTTACCTGTGGGGGTTGAGCTAACTTTGGTTAGTGTGAGAATTGAATTAAATTGGAGGGGATACCCAGCTGGTGTTGCGGAGAATTGCTTGATGTAGCAAAAAACAAAAACAAAACAAAAACCCTACACATCGGGTGTCAGAAGTTTTTGTGAATTTGGTAGTAGTGTGAGAGTAAAGGAGAAACACAATGAAACGGAAATGTGTGTTTTTTCATTGTGAAGTGAATTGTAGGGTATGTGAATTATATTTCCATAAAGCTGTTACAAATATAATTGTTATAATTATCTATACTTAGAGATGTGAAGATAGGTAAGAGTGACCAAAAAATTAATGAATTAATATCATTAACTGTTTTACAACTGGTTCTTCTGTCTATTACACATCCACACCTCTACACTTCCTTTCTGTATCAAATTCGACTTTTCTAGTTCAGTAGACAAATAACTTTTAAGTTACCTCCTGGTACTGCTGTCTGCCAGCCAGTAGTGTTGCACTCTAAACATGGTAGTGTTTGTGTAGCTACTTGAACATTTTGCTGCATATTTGACTTTATTTATAAAGTATAGTCGAAAATGGAAAAATAAAGTGCTGACGTTAATGATTTTACAGTTGAAACAAAGGAAGATATCATTTGGTATGCCAAAAACAGTAAATTTGATGCTTATTGAATTTAAGCAAGTCTGACAACTGTGTTCAATTATAAAGGAAAACAACAAGATTTAAAACACATGTACAAAATGCTGTCAATACGCTGCCGAAGCTTGAGGCTAAAAGGTCAGGTGTAATGGTGGAGCTGATGTGTGGGGTTTCACAATCAAGTGTAGAAGAATCTTATTTGGATATGCAGTTCCCCCCCCCACACACACACACACATAAGTTTTTTGTTTTTTTCTCAGTGATCTTTCCCCTCTTGGCAGCCATGCCTTGGGCAAGGTTGTTGCAGCATAATGTAAATACCAAAAAAAAAAAAAAAGTCAATCCCTGGCCTTTGAGGTTTAAGATATGTTTTGGAAACTCAAAGCAGAGATAACATTTTTGCGATTAAAAGCTTTTAAACTTCAAACACTAGAACTGTCAATAACCCAGGGCATAAACTCATGCCTTAACCACAGGCATATAAAGAATATGTGATCAGTCAGACCAGTTTTCCCAGCGTCTTTCTTTTGCTCAACAACTAGACAAAAATTCCCGAGGCTTGTAAGGTGAAGAAGGAGCAGAAATGAGCTTAGAGGCTGGTGATTCCCTAGGAAGGAATGCTGTGGCCCAATCTCTAGAGCTTCTGCACATCTTGAGGTGTAGGAACCATCGAGAAGAAATGGCTGAGTGGCAGGGCCAGGCAGAGCCTGAGACCTTCTTCCCACAGACCCAGTGGCCTGGGAAAGTGGGTGAGTGTGTCCCCTGCCCTCTGAGAGGGAAGGAGGAGTAGCTGAGAGTCTAGAGTGGCTTTCCTTTGCGGACATGCAGTCACAACTATGATTTCATGGCCTGGCAATTAGAAACCCGATGGGACTAGGATGGCACATCCATGCCTGCATGGACAGACCATGACAGAGGCCCAGGCAATATCCCTGTCTATCTCATCCTTTTTGGTACTTCCTATGCTCTGAGGAAGGGAAGGTAGGTGTTGGGAGAGGAGGAAATTAAATTGACTAGATTGTTCTGAATTGACAGTAATGTTTTTGCCATCTGGCAGATGAGCTCAAAAGGGAATTTGCCAAGAAAAAAAAAAAAGTCACACTTGTACAGGTGAGTTAGAAGTCTTAGATAAGCCTTTATTCTAAATGGGTTAGGAGTCAGTACCACAGGACTCTTCTCAGAGGGAAGTTCACAGTCCACCAAGCTGTGAGGTAATAATGACCAAGTAATGTAGCTTGTTACAAGCTCCATTATCAAGGGAGAAAGATAACTGGTGTTTACATTTTCTCTACAATTTTTTTAAGAGCATAGAAAAGACATTTTCACAGTTACACAATCTCCTGCTCTATCATTTACATAATTACTCTTAGCAGATCTTTATTTCCAACATTAAAATTAAATCTCTTTATCAAATATCATTTCAAGTAAACTAAATGAATGAGGATTTTTGAGTTGCAGAGTTACACCAGAAAATTAAATTTAATTGTCAGTATTTAAAGTTCAACATATTTTTAATAATTTAAAGATTGATGTATATAGAACATAACATTCAGATAGAAATCAAATTAAACATTTATATTTGATACTTTATAATTCTTTTTAGCTCTCTTAATTGGTGGCATTTTTTTTTTTTTTTTGAGGGCAGTGTCACTGGCCCTCATATGTGGGACCTGAACCCGGGCCGCTGGCTTCTCAAGCCAGCACTTAACCACCGTGCCACTTGGCCAGACCTTTTAGCTCTCTTAATTGAATCCCCTCCCTCTCTACTTTCCTTCCAAACAAATAAAATATGTAAGTATAAAGTTCACATTTCAGGCATTCCACTTTCCAAAACATCCAGGAAAATATTTCCGGGAAAAGCAGGGATGCATTAGCGGGAAAATAACCCTTCTACTCGCTCCTCATCCCAGAATATCTAAATAAAAACGACCAAGCCACTGAAGCTTCCAATAGTTCATATGTTTTTTTATCGTAGTCTTTGGCCCATCCAGTTGAGTATGAATTAGAAATTGGAGTCAGTTCATTTACTGACTTGGGCCAAAGGCGTGGTATAGTGGAAATAACACTGGATTTTGAGTCTAAATATCTGGTTTTGGTTTCAGTTCTTTGTCATCTTTGTGGTCTTCATCTTTGTCTTTGCCTATATATATATATATATATATATATATATATATATATATATATTTAAATATGTTAAAACTTTATTAAAACTATATATTTAAAAAAAATTTAAATTGCAAAATATACATGCAAAAGTGTATAAAACCTATACCATTTAAAGAATATTGCTAAGAAAACTCCCCAAAACCCACTCATGTAGGTACCATCTACCTTAGAAGTAGAACATTACAAGTATCTTCAATGTGTTTATGAATCACCTGGGGATTGTGCTAAAATGCAGATTCAGGTTCAGTAGGTTTAGGGAAGAGCCCAAGGTTCTGATGTGTCACCAGCTCCCAGGGGACACAGATGTTGGTGGTCCACAGATCACACATCGAGTAGCCAGGTCAAAGAAGGCTCCTAGCTGCTCTCCCTGAAATTCTCCCTTTTCCCCCCACAAAATCCCAAATTTTGAGTCAATCACTCTTTGTTTTACTTTAAATAGTTTTACCATCTGTGAATGCATTTCTAAACTTTGTAATTATTTTGTTTTGCCAGTTTTAAGATTTTATACAAATACAATAATAGTAATAATGCTGTGCGCATCCTTCTGTTATTTCCATTTTCACTCAACTTTATGTTTTTGGGACATGTTCATGTGAATGGTAGATCTTATATAGTTCACTTCCTTTAACTGCTGTTCAGTTTCTCTCATGTGACTGTGCTCTGTTTTATTCGTCCTCTTTTACTGTTGACAGACATTTGTGTCGCTTCCATTTTTTGGCTGTGACAAACAATGCCACTATAAGTATTTCTGGTACGGATTTCATTATGCAAATGTGCAAGAATTTCTCTAGCTTATATGCATACCCATAGAACTACTGGATCAGTGTATAGACATGGTTAGCTTTTAAATTTGATGCCCCGTTGTCAAAAGTGGTCAGTGCAATTTACACACAGATGTTGCTAATATTTGCATTGTCTGCCTTTTGATTTTTTTTTCCTATTTCGGAAGGTCTAAATATATATCTTGGGATTTTAACTTTTCATTTCCCTAATTGCCAATGAGGTTTCAAATGTTTATTAGCCAACCACATCCTGCATGCTTTATTAGCTATGAGAACTTGGATGGGTTGCTGAACTTGGATGGGTTGCTGAACTTGGATCTTTTTCAGCAAAAGGAGGATAACAGCATTCACTTCACAAGATACTGCCCTTTAAAGGGAAGGACCTGCCACTGTCAACATGACATTTACTTGGCTTGTAGATATCACTTTGACCAGTATTGCTCTTGGGGGCAGGTCACTGAGGGGGGATGCATTTCCAAATGATTCAATGGACAGATGATGGGGTTACTCAGGGAGAGAGCCTGGGAGAAAGGCGAGGACTATATCAGATGGTAAAAAATCCCCCCACATTCCCCCAAACCTAAAATTCATTGTTCTAGTTAACATAACCCTAACAGCCTTAATAAACAAATCCCAAATTTTAGTGGCTTAACAAAACAGTTTATTTTTTGTTCTTGTTCCCAGTTAGGAGGCAGTTTTCCTTCACCGATTTAGGAAACCAAGGTCCTCTCACAGGACTCTACTGTGCCCCAGGGCCAGGGAGTGCCCTGCTTCCACTTGTCAGCAGAGGAAATAGAGTCAAGTGGTCCTAACACCCACATGCTTCTTAAAAGTCTATGTCTTGGGCTGGCCGAGTGGCGTGGTGGTTAAGCGCTGGCTTGGGAAGCCAGCGGCCCCGCTTCGGGTCCCACATATAAGGGCCAGTGACACTGCCCTCAAAATAAAACCAAAAAAAAGTCTATGTCTTGAAATGAAATCTCTCCTCTGATTACATTCCCTTGGTGAGACCTGATCACACGACCACAGCTATAGGCAAGGGGGCCTCGGAAGGGCAGTCCTGGTTTTGGCTGCCATCTACCAGCAACGACAGGACATCGTGGAGCGGAAGACACCGTCTTATACAGTGTTAGCCCATGATACCAACCCTTCCCACCATCGTCAAGACAAAGCACGTGGCATTGCCATCCTGTCATCCCATCCTCACCTAGGCCACTCAATGCCCAATGCTCATTGTAATGTAGGACACACAGTGTTGGAAAAGGGTCAGGCAAGAAAATACGCAATTTTCTCACTTCTTGGCTTTTTCCATGCTTTTTCCTCTGCTAGGAACACTCGCAGACTAAACTGAGCTCTGGGAGGAGAATTGCACACTTCATTCACTCTTGAATTTCAAGCTGGATTGAGGCATATGGCTCAGTGCTTCTCAAACTTTAATGTGGATGCGAATCACCTGGGGAGCTTGTTAAAATGAAGATACTGATTCCGTAGTAGGTCTGGGTGGGACCCCAGATTCCACAGTTCTCAGAAACCTCAGGTGATGGCAGTGCCGCTGGTCCAAGGAAAACCAGCATATAGGTGCCCATTCATTCATTTATTGAATAGATGTTTATTGCGTGCCTACAATGGGCCAGGCACTGTTTTGGACATTGAGGATGCACCAGTGAATGGGGTAGGATAATCATTTGCCACTCCTCAAAGTCTGCAAATCTTTGTTTGATATTTATATCGTTGAGGAGCATAGCAACTAACACTCTATCAATTAAAATTGTAGAGTCATACACGCATTTAATGTTTGCACTTTTCTCTGCCTTTCATGTTTTTAAAATGCTTTCCTTTTTGTGATTTCTTATTCTATCTTCAGTATTGTATGTGTTTGTGTGTGTACCAGCTCTTGGGTGATATGTTGCAGGGTTTAAACTTAGATGAAATCACTCTTAGGAAATACTATGGTGTGTGTTATTTAGTTTTAAAATTCAAAGTGACTATGACCTCCAACTTCAGGCAACCATCAACTAGCTAGCTGGTTTCAGAGTTAGTTTTATTGCTTGTAGTGGCACCATGCAACTTAAGTGTGTGATTCAAAAAATACTCAACAGGGATAGTTCAGCACAGGCAAGGAATGTTTTAAATTTCTACCCAAAGAAACAGTCCACCTCAACTATGTAGAAACAGCACCCTATTTCTGATTTATTTGAGTAATGTTTAGAACCCCTTACAGATGATGGTCAACCCAGTTGGCCAATGATGAGACAAAGCACCCATTTCTTGTCAAAAGTTGGGGAAGGGCACTTGTGAAAGAAGATAATAAAGGAGTACAGAACCCCCATTACAGATGCATTCTCTAGGACGTTGGTTTTGCTTAGCAGAAATTGTTTCTTTAAAATTGTTTTCCCTGCAAACCCCTTGAAATGTCTTCACTTACTCTCGTGGGTACAATCCCCAGTTTAAAGACTGGGGCCTTAGAAGAACTGGTCAATTTCAGGATGTTGCCTTTGCCCTGCTGGCTTTCTTTCCACCCAGAGCTGGGCTTGTGATTATGTTGGCCCTTCACAGGCCAACTTTCTGTTTATTGTCAAGGTCAGAATATGCAAACCCAAAAGTCAGAGTCCCGTGTTGTGACAGAATTCCATCGCATGTTTGGGTCTTGAAGTCTAAACTAGCAAAGTCCACTTCTTTCCCTTTACCCCAGTTTCCCCATCCACGTTGCCCCATGTATCTTTTGTGTTTACTCTTCCTTTTCTAACTTTCTTAGGGTTTTAGTTCTTGTCCATGAGTCTCTGATCTACCAAGAATATTAATGTTTTCTTTTTTTCTCTGATAGGGTGACAGCTCAGTTTCCTAGACACACACACACACACACACACACACACACACACACACACACACACTATTTTTTTTTTTTTTTTTAGCCTGGAGCCCTAGGCTTCATTCTGGAATTTTATTATTTATTTATTTATTTATTTATTTATTTATTTATTTATTTATTTATTTATTCATTTATTTATTTATTCATTTATTCATTTATTTATTTTTAAATTAGTTTCAGGTGTACAACACAGTGTAATAGTTATACATTTTACCCCTCAAAGTGACAACCCCCCCCCAATTCGCCACCCCACTCCTCCCCCCCATATCATATGTATCTATTACTCTTACACACACTATTAGCATTGTGTTTAGGCTGAGCTCCTTGGATCCTGCTCTCCAGTAAATGAGGTTTCTTGTCCTTCTTCCTTCTCTCTCACCATCCTCCCCAGACTACATTCCCTCCTCATTCTCTACTACACCTATCTCCCAGTTGGCCATTTGATTTCTTCAGAGACTCCTCTCTCAATAATTCTCAGTTGTGGTGACCTTGACCAACAGCCTTACGACAAACTCTGACGTTCTCAGTTTACAAAGTACCTCCAGGTTTCCTCCATAAATTCTGCGAAGCCATCCCTTAGCCTTTCTAGTCAGCCTTCCCTTATCCATCTGAATTCTGCTTTTTTTTAAAAAAAAGATTTTATTGGGGAATTGAGGGAGAGGAACAGTGTTGGGGAATGGGGGAAGGGGACCAGCCAAGTTGTTGCTCTTCAATCTTCGTTGTGGAGGGTGCCAGTCGCCATGTAGCTTCCTGTCGGCAGCTTGTGGCCTCTAAGCTCAAGGTGCTGTGTTCAGTCTTAGTTGTGGGTGGGCGTAGCCCACCATTTAACAGGCAATCTTGTTGTTACACCAGCTGAGCCATCCTGCCACTTGTTGACAGTTCAGCGACAGCTCAACTCGGGTGCAGCGTCACTGGCCCATGTGGGAATCGAACTGGTGGCCCTGTTGCTCAGAGCTCGCGCTCTTAAGCCAACTCTTAACCAACTGAGCCACTTGGCCAGCCCTGAATTCTCCTTTTTGTGAGAGTTGGATTTTACTCACACTGATTTATTTAGTTGTTAAAAGGACTTGGTCATGTTTCTAAGTCTTTCTTAGAAGTCTTCCCACTGGCCTGTTTTGCTTCCCTCTCACATTATAACTTCTGAAAGCAGAGGCTGTTCTAAGTTTTGTATCAAGTGAACAACAAATATTTGAACAGCTACTATTAATCTAAAACTATTTGAGCAATTGTGGTTGTTCGAAAGGACTTAAACACAGTTGTTCAAAGTATTTACCCAGCTACTTTCAAAATAGTGTTAAAACATGGCTTTGGCTATTAGGATATTAAAATTTTGTTGAGACACAAACTCGCTCTGGTGAAACAAGAGTGAAGTTGGGAGGTGCCCTCCCTGCAGTCGGACCCCACTGGCGTTACTGGGAGGACTTCCGAGAGAGGTACAGGACTGAGACTTGAAGAATGAGGAAGGTGGGGCTCAGTGGAGGAAATGGGCAAGTGCAAGAGTCTGAAGTAGGAAATAATCTCAGCCAACATTTACTAGGCAAAAGCTGCATCGGAAAAGAGTCAGGAAGCCTGGTAGAGTTATTCATCCTCTTTGAGCCGCATTTTCCTTGGTTCCTATGAGAACTGAAAGACTATGTGTGTCAAAGTATTTAGGACGCTTCTGGAAAGAAGGTAGGCGCTTGATACAGCAGTTCCCTCTTACTGTAGGGGATGCGTTCCAAGACTCCCAGTGGATAGTACTGAACCCTATACATATGTTTTTTTCCTTCATGTGCATATCTATGATCAAGTTTAACTTATAAATTATGCAGTTTCATGGATAGAAGATTTGTTCTTACTAACCTCAGCATGCTGAGATTCTTAGCAAATTGTATGCTGAAGTTCTTAGCAACCTCAGCATATGATTTTTTTTCTCTTATTATTTTGAGAATTGTTACCTCTTCACTTAAACGAAGAACTTTATGGCTTCTCTTTGGCATATCTCAATTGCCAGCATCACTACTCTTGTGCTTTGGGGCCTTTGTGAAATAAAGTAAGGATGACTTGAACACAAGCACTAAGATACCACGGCAGTTGATCTGATAACCTACTAAGCGACTAATAGGTTGGGGTGGGGGCATGTACTATGCAGAGACGTTGGACTAAGGGATGATTCGTGTCTTATGTGGGATGGAGAGGGATGACATGAGATTTCATCATGCTGCTCAGAATAGCACTCAGTTTAAAACTTATGAATTGTTTATTTCTGAAACTTTCTATTTAATATTTTTGGACCATGGTTGCCTGTGGGTAATTAAAACCAAGAAAAGAGAAAGCACAGATAAGTGGGGGACTGCATATATTAACTTTCACCCCATCACCAGCCTGATTATGAGCACAGTATGGGTGGGGAGCTGGAAGAGATTGCTCAGGATCCCTGAAGGCAGTGGAATCTCAGGAAATGCTTGCAGGCTGACAGAGTAGGGGATGAGGTGGGTGTGGATTTTGGGGAAGAGGGAGGAGAAGGGAACAGGCAACTTCAGCTTTCTGAATCAGCTCTGGCAGAACTCAGCAGACTTGCTAAGGGACAGATACCAACCTTAGCAGGCTGTGCTCCCCAGCCTGATACACCTGCTGGGGTATCAATGGGGACTCAAGACCCCCTCAGACAGCCATGTGAGGTGACTCACTTTCACTCCAGCCTGTATCTTTCAGGTTCTCTTCCATAGAGCTGTTTCTGGGGTGCCCACACATCCAGACCCAATGGCAAGGCACACAGCTCAGGCAAACAGAATGTGTCACTCAGGATCTAAGCTGCGGATACATCCCAGTCCTGTCAGAGTTTATAAAGCTGGCTGCACCCCCTCGTGATCCCGTGTGGCTCTGGAGGCTCAGAGTTCAGGGGACGTCTTTCAACACCCCCACCCCCATACTCTCTCTTGGGTCCTGGAAGGTTCAAGCCCAGGGAAGAAGAGACTACCCCTGTAGAGGTTGGTCACTTGCTCTGGTTTTGAGGCTGAGGGAGAGGAAGGTCTCCTTGAGGGGCTGAGCCTATGGCTCCATTCTTGCCAGCAGGAAGGCATGGCCGTCCTAGCTCCTTTCTGGATTCTAAAGTTTGGAGGAAGAAAAGTCTTGCCCCTTGAGAACTTACCTGGGGGGCGGGGGGGAGAAACAGTTTACCCAGCTATTCCTAAATGACCCTGGGGGCCTTCTCTTCTGGACATTGAGGACCTGTCCTGGGCTGTAATACTGGTCAAATAAATTGGTGACAATGAGCTCCACAGAGTGTGGGTCTAGGAATTGTGAATTACATAATAGTACTATATCACTGTAAGCTGTCCTAATTTTGATAACTGTATTGGCTACGTAAGAGGTCATCTACTCTTAGGAACTAATCCCTGAAATATTTTCTGATAAATGGTTTAAGAAAGAATTTCATATATATATATATATATATATATATATATATATATATATATATATATGAATATTCTATATGTATACTACATACATATATGTGAAAATGGAACAAAATATAAATCATTGGTGATTGTGGATAAAGGGTATATAGAGTTCCTGTATTATTCTTGTAACTTTAAAAACTGTATTAAAATACCTTATAAATATAAAATAAATTATATAAAAATTAAAAGGTAAAAAAATTAATCTGCGTTGAAGGAGTGGTGAGGGTAGACATAAAGCAACAATTGGCTATAAATTGATAATTGTTGAAGCTGAACGATAAGTACATGGGATTTAGTTTATCATACTGCCTGCTTTTATATATTTGATCCCTTTAATGATAATTTTAAAAACCATGAAGCATCACAGAAAAATCAAAGCTTTTTAGTAATTCCTTACACTTTGTTTGAAATTTAAAATTCACCAGGGCAGTGATACACACTATCATTTTTCAGTGTTTATGTCACAGGAAACAAAATTGATGTTCAAAGAAAGGAAGTTGCTAGATCAAGCTGTTGGTGGCATTGGTTTCTTTTGGGATCTCTCTTCCTGGCTTCTAGATGCTTCTTCCTGTGTCTTCATGTGGTCTTTCCTGGTGTATCTGTATCCTAATCTCCTCTTCTGATAAGGACACCAGTCATGCTGAATTAGGGCCCACCCTAATGACCTCATTTTACCTTAATTACCTCTTTAAAGACTCTCTTTCCAAATATGGTCACATTCTGAGGTCCTGGAGACTGGAATTTCAACATATGAGTTTTGAGGGTGACATAAGTGATCTCAAAACACAGGAACTCAAACAAATACTTGTATACCAATATTCCTAGCAGTCTTATTCACAATAACCAAAAGGTAGAAACAACTCAAATGTTTACCAAAAGATGAACAGATAAACAAAATATGGACTACACATACAGTGGTACCTTGAATACCTTGAATAAACCTTGAAACCTTCATGCTAAGTGAAATAAACCAGACAAAAAGGACACACATTGTGTCATCCCACTTGTATGAGCTAACTACAACAGGCAAATTCCTAGACATGGAAAGTAGAGCTGAGGTTACCGTGGGCTTGGGGGAGGGGGAATTGGACCTATTGCTTAATGAGTACAGTTTCTCTGTGGGATGACAAAAAGTTCTGGAACCGGACAGTGGTGACAGTTGTACTACATTCTGAATGTACTTAAATGCCACACTGAATTGTACACTTAAAAATGGTTAAAATGGGGCCGGCTGAGTGGTGCATTGGTTAAGAGCCGGTTTTGGGATGCCAGCGGCCCCGGTTCGGATCCCACGTATGAGGGCCAGTGACACTGCCCTCTACAGCTAACAACAGCTCCACCTGGAGCTGGGCTGCAAGGCCCAGCAATGGTGTAGGCTGCAGCCCCTGCTGCAGTGGGCTGCCATAGGTTACAGTGAGTGACTGGCAGCCAGCGTGAGCTGACAATAGCTGCAGTGAGTGACATCCAGAGGCCAGCGACTGAGCTGCCTCACCTGGGAAGGGAGCAATGACGATACCAACATGGGCCAGTGAAGCAACGTCCTCCGCAACTAGACTGAAGAACAAAAAGACAGCAACTTGTCTGTTCCCCTTCCCCGATTCCCCAATGCTGTTCCCCTCCCCCAATTCCCCAATAAAATCTTTTTTAAAAAAAATGGTTAAAATGGTAAATTTTTGTACATTTGTTATGTACATTTTACCATAATAAAAAAGAAGATGGGAGGGTAATGGTACCTGAATTCCAGGCTTGCTGTGAGAGTTAAATAACATCTTATTGGTAAAAGCACCTTCCGGGGCACATAGCAGATACTCAGTAAATTGTAACTGCTATTTGCTCTTCCTCTTCCTCATTTCCTTCATCATCTTCTGATTTGTGTTAATTTTCAAGTTCAGGGTCTGTATGGACTAAATTGTATGACTGCCAGTTTGACTATTTTTGGTGATAGTGCCTTTAGGGTGGTAATTAAAGTTAAATGAAGTCATAAAGTGGGACCCTAACTTGTAGGACTGGTGTCCTTAAAAGAAGAGGAGGATACACCACAGTGTTCTCTCTCTCTTTTTATACACACACACACACACACACACACACACACACACACACACACACGTGAGAACACAGTGAGAAGCTGGTTGTCTATAAGTCAGGAAAACAGCTCTCACCAGAAAGCAACCCTGATGGTGTTTTGGTCTTAGACATCCAGCCTCCAGAACTGTGAAAGAATAAGTTTCCGTTCTTTAAGCCCCTTGGTCTGTGCTATTTTGTTAATGGCAGCCATCGTAGACTAACACAGAGTTTGAGGACATGGCTGCATGGCCTACTTTTCACTATCTACGTAGGCATGATTGTACAACCTCCTGTCATTTCTAATCCACCACTTTCTCTGCTGGGGTGTTTTCACCCTGCCATTACTGGGTGAGTATTTAGAAAGTTCAAATTTATCTTAGTGTGAGCCTGAGGAAAACATGATTAGAAGGGAAATCTGCTATGAAATTACCTTGTGGGCTTCTGAGGCAGATACGAGTTATGTCTGGAACGCCTGTGTAACTGCTCTCTCCCCATGGATACTGATAACCAAGTGCTGGTGGTAAGTGATACAAATATAGAAATTAAGATACATACATGGATTGGGTCAATTGTTCAAATAGCATAAGTCCAAAGGAACCGATGTACATGGCAGTGGAAGTAGGTGGGAGAGAAAGAAGTAGAAAGAGCATGGCTTTTGCAATTAAATGATTAAGACAATCTGGCTTCATCACTTTTACAAATTGTATGACCATAGTTAAGTCAGTTAACCTGCGTTTTCCCCTTTACAAAATGGGGGTAAGGTACTTACCCTAAAGTATGATTAAAAAGATTCACATGAGACAATGTTTGCAAAGCATGGATGAACTCTAATTTCTTTCTTTCTCTATTTTGGAACAGAATTAATCAAGCAGATGTTTTCATATAGACCCACAGAATGTAAAATAGTGGAGAGGAACAACCAATATTTCTCAAGAGGTAAAGTTAGCAGAAAGGGAATATGTGAGGGATGGCAAATTTAGTGGAAGGTGAGAACAAAAGAGAGCTTAGTTCTTAGTAAGAGTTTAAAAACAAAATCTGCTGAATAAATGGAATTATGAAGTGAGTATATTACAACTTTCCAGCTAAAAATAATAGAAAGCTCAAGCAAGGTGATAAGGGTATTTATTCTTTTTTTTTTTTTTTTTTTTTTTTTTTTTAAAGATTTTATTGGGGAATTGGCGGAGGGGAACAGCGTTGGGGAATCGGGGAAGGGGAACAGACAAGTTGCTGTCTTTGTGTTCTT
The DNA here is from genome assembly GCA_033961575.1 of Aselliscus stoliczkanus. Lineage (NCBI taxonomy): Eukaryota > Metazoa > Chordata > Mammalia > Chiroptera > Hipposideridae > Aselliscus > Aselliscus stoliczkanus. The sequence goes on from CM066736.1 coordinate 125,943,236, forward strand.
CAGTTTAGTTGCGGAGGATGTTGCTTCACTGTTGGTATCGTCATTGCGCTCTTCCCGGATGAGGCAGATCGGTCGCTGGCCTCTGGATGTCGCTCACCGCGGCTATTGACAGCTCACGCTTGGCTGCCAGCCGCTCACGCTGGCTGCGGGCCACTCTCTGTAGCCTATGGCAGCCCACTGCAGCAGGGGCTGCAGCCCACACCATCACTGGGCTCGCACAGCCCAGCTCCAGGTGGAGCTGTTGTTAGCTGTAGAGGGCAGTGTCACTGGCCCTCATGTGGGATCCGAACCCGGGCCGTTGGCATCCCAAAACCAGCGCTTAACCAATGCGCCACTCGGCCAGCCCAGGGTATTTATTCTTTATTTAACAATGAATTCGTTGATAGACTTCTTTTAATCAGTGAACAAATATCTTGCTCAGAAGCCAGGTAGCTAATTTCCCCTGGAAGCTCACATGGTCACTGCTAACCACAAAGGTGACTGGCTTATTAAGTCTCTATAGTTTTAGGCAGGCAAGGGAGTAGGAGTAGGAAATGGTTGTTGGGTCTGTAACACTGGGCTCAGCTTGGAAGGGGAGACAGGAATGACTGCTTAATCCACTGATGTTAGTGGAAGGTCAAAAAAAGTGATTTGGTGGATTTGGTGTCAATATTTATACTGCTTTCTCTATGAAGGAAAAATGGAAACTTTCTCTTTTCTCACCTTGAATATCTTTCTTCATTACATGTTCAAATTCTACTTACATCTAAATACCTATTGTTAGGGCCGGCCGAGTGGCACGGTGGTTAAGCGCTGGCCTGGGAAGCCAGCGGCCCCGGTTCGGTCCCACATATGAGGGCCAGTGACACTGCTCTCAAAAAAATAAATAAATAAATAAATAAATAAATAAATAAATAAATACCTATTGTTAAGTCATGCATGCATGTAGGCATTCGTTTATTTACTAATTTATTTAATAGCTATCAATGGAGTACCTACCATGTACAAGGAACCGTGCATGGTCCCTTTGTCTTGGTAAATCCTTTGTCTTAGACATCTAAAAGAAGCAGAAATAGGTACCTGCAGGAGCTAAATATAGAGGACTCTAGGAAATCACCAAATTTACATGTGCAGTTTCATGACCTTAAAGATTTGTCGGAGACAAAACTTGCAAGTTTGCTGAGATACGAATTCAAAACACCTGCTGTCCCACTGGTGTTAGGAGTGAGTCACTTTCCTAGTGAGTGAATTTAGCTGAGCCCCCAGCATTTGCATCTCAGTATGCCTTTTTTGAATATGCATTTTATAAGGAAATTATATGCTACAGTGACATTTCCAAGACTGAGGATTGGATAAGTTTGCAGAAATATCCCTCAGGAATATAAAAAATCTAGCCCAGGGCTGTGTTCTCTAAAAGTCAGTCATGATGTTTGCTAAATTTACATGCTACTTGTAGTATTTACTTAATATTTAAAAAAGCCAACTCACTTAAAAATGAACTAAATCTAGCTCTACCTTAAGAAAAAAACATTTGTAAAATTCATGGATTTAATGTAACAGTTGTATTTTTAATGCACATTCGAAGAAAAGTACAATATTAAAACCAATTTGTTAACTTGCATCTCACCTAAAATCCTATGGTCCATTAACATGACCTTGTTAAATCCTGGTTCTGATATTTATTAGTAGTGCAGCCTAGGACAGATTACATAGTGCCTATGACTCCCAGGTTCATTTTCTGTAAAATGGGGTTGAAAATCCCTGTCTCATAAGGAATGTTGAGAGAACCAAATGAGAGACAGCACATAAAGGATATAGATTAGCATAGCTCCAAACACATAGTAAGCCTCCAGTTAATGATAGCTTATATCAACTATAGATTGCAATCTAGATTTACTAATTGCCAAATATAGCTTTGTCTTTCTGGAAACAAAGACAAAAAGAGTAATCTATTTGACTCCATCCTAGTAGAATGGATTTTCCTTGGAGTTCTCAGTTCAGACATTGCCAGGAGGTGACAGCAATGCATGAAGCAGTCCACTGAAGATTGGTAAAGGGCGATTGGAATGAAGAAGAAAAAGGGACCCTGCGGTAGAATTGGAACAAGATATCTGACTCTGAGTGGCCAATGGAAAGAGTAAGCCTGGAGGAAGTGCTGTCCAATCACAAAGGTGCTGAAACGGCTCAGGGCCTCAGACAGCAAGTTGCAAGTAATTTTGTCTGAACACGTCTCTGCTTCCTAAAAGTCATAGTTCAGGCATGCTTCCTTTTCTCCACCTTTCTCACAGACTGTCACCGCAACCTTCCATCTACATCCACCTTCCTCACTCATCCCACCCCATCGTCTCTTTTTAGCCAACTGATTGCTTACCTTCCTATGAATAATGCTCACTGCTGCCAGCATATGCCTCATTCCTAGGATAGTGCTGAGTGTGGGAAGTATCTGGAATGAGCCTCTGAGAGCTGATGACTACAAAATGTGTTTTCCTTCAGTCATAAATAGCCCCCAGTGTTAATGTTGCTGGACTACAGCCTCGAGGACTGAAGATGCTGAGGATGACAGCTTTCAGAAACACAGTTATAGCTGCCTCTTGTTTTTGTTTTTTTTTGGAGGGCAGTGTCACTGGCCCTCATATGTGGGACCGAACCGGGGCCGCTGGCTTCCCAAGTCAGTGCTTAACCACCACGCCACTTGGCCGGCCCTAGCTGCCTCTTCTATGCTAAACTATTCAGGTTCATCTCCCATGTCTCTCATCACAGACTGCCGGTTTGCATGTGATGCCCTGCTCTAATTCCTATTTTGTTCCTTAAGCTTATGATGGCCTCCTTTCTTCTCCAATCAAAATTTATCTTTCCCATGTTTAAATGTTTAATTTAGACTGCCCCTCCTCCAGACCACCATAAGGAAAGCAACATTCCTTTCTTCTGAAATCTTACAGCATTTTCATTGCCGCCTCATCCGTGGTGGTAAACTACCCTAAGCTCATTTTAAAAATTACTAAACATGTCTGCCACATGTTTTACCTCTCCAGCCAAACTATAGGCACCTTGGAGGGCAGGGACCAAGGTTTTCACATGCTCTGTATTCCATATAGTTCCAAACATGCAGCAGGATATACATTGGAGCTCAATAAATATTTATTCATTGAACAATAGAAGGCAATGACTCTGGGAAAAATGAAAGAAACAGAAAAGTGAACTGAAAATTGACTAAGAGCAACTCAGAAAGGGCACAGGAAGAGTATCTGACAGATTAGTGCTCCCTCCCCACCACTAGGCCCAAAAGGATGATTGGGGATCGAACGTGGGAGGAATTGGTTGGAGCTGGAGCAGAGCAGGCTACAACAGGATTTGCAAATATAGACTCAGGTGTGTGTAAGCCTAAAATTTGAGAGTTGCAGGAAATTCAATTCAATTTCATCTGATTCAATTGCTTAGAAATGTAGAATCACAGAGTTAGAATGGACAGCAGGGGTCATTCCAAAAGGCTTTGGCTGATGCGTGATTCATTTTTTTCAACATCCTAACCAAGCAGGCATCACACCTCAGACTTTATAGTATGAAAGATTTTACTATCTATAGAGACAATAACTTTGATGGGATGATCAGTTTGGCTCAGTTCAACAATTAAAAAAATTTGAGGGCCGGCCGAGTGGCGTGGCGGTTAAGCGCTGGCTTGGGAAGCCAGCAGCCCCGGTTCAGGTCCCACTTATGAGGGCCAGTGACACTGCCCTCAAAAAAAAAAAAAAATTTGAGTCCCCGGACTGGCTAAGTGGCTCAGTAGGTTAAGAGCTCGAGCTCTGAGTAACAGGGTCGCCGGTTCAATTCCCACATGGGCCAGTGAGCTGCGCCCGAGCTAAGCTGCTGCTGAGCTGCCAATAGGTGGCAGGATGGCTCAGGTGGTGAGAGCACATGCTCCTAACAACAGGGTTTCCAGTTGGACTCCCGCCTGTGATGCTGGGCTATGCCCACCCTCAACTAATATTGAACATGGCACCTTGAGCAGAATGGCTGCGAGCTGCTGTTGGGTGGCAGGAGGGCAACTGGATTTGGGAGCTGAGCTAGCTGCACCCTCCACAATGAAGATTGAAGGACAACAACTTGGCTGTTCCGCCTCCCCAATTCCCCAATAAAATCTTAAAAAAAAAAAAATTTGAGCCCCTACTATACACCTAGCTTTGTGGTACATGCTCCTGCTGGAGATCAATAGATGACCTATGGTTCTGAATTTCTGTGGATGCTAGGGAGTTTCCTACAACCCTTGGCCAGGCTCATCTCTAGTTTTCTATCTTCTCCTATCCTCCCTTTTATGGTTAATTCTTCCCACAACTTTTTTTTTTTTTAAATCCTCTCCTTTTTTTCATATGCTTATCATGATTTAGACTTTCTAGGAACATTGAAATCCTGGGGTCAGTTCCTTGAAAATTCTGAGGGCAAAGGAAATTATTACTCTCTGTACTAAGAACATATGTAAAAGATGGAAGAAACCTTCAGGATTATGTATCCAAGTCTGTCATGTAAAAGGAGATACTAAGGGCCAGAGTGGAAAAATGTTTCACCCCTGATCACTTGGTCGAATAGTGAGGGTGAGTGAGATTAGCAGCCCTTGTTTTCACTCAATCGATCCCAGGAGAATATTCCCAGTGACCAACACCCTAGTATATAAAATAAAAAGACTGTCATAATATGAACTGGTATGGTTGTCACATTTACATATCATTTCCATACACCCACATCAGCTCTCTGCAGTCTCTTCTATTATTTCTCAAGTAAGAATGTATCACTGTGTCCCTTATTTGTCATTTTTAGCTTTTCATTTCTCTATTCCTCATACCCCACTCAGAGTCTTTGTCCCAGATCCTCTGCAGCATGCAAAGGGAAAAAGTATTCACAGAACATTCAAATTAAACTTCAGACGACTGTGTTTCTCTGACCATCTGGTCCCTGCAAGAACAGCCACTTCTCGAGGCAGGAGCTATTGACCTCAATCTTCCATCCAGTGCCCAGAAAAGGAGGTGGAGGTGGGGAGGGTTCTCAGTAAATAAGTCCCAGGCTGGAGAGGCTGATGGTGACAGGCAGAGCCACCCAGAGATAGTTGGGACACATAGTCTGACAAGCGTTTTAAAGCAAAACTATATATTTCTGGAAGGCAAGTACTGTTTTATTCATCATACTATATCCAGCCCTTAGTCTAGTATGAGGTACAGAATAGACCATACATATTTGTTGAATGCATGAAAGCATGAAGTTATATGAAAAGTGTTATACCCTTCTGTAAGGGTATAAAAGCCAAATATCAGTTGGTTATCTATTGAATGAATCACCTCTAGAGAAAATGATACCATCTCTTGCTTCCAGAAATTTTGTAGCCATTATCCTGTTTGATCTCTACCGTGGGCTTCTGAAATAGATGTCCACTGGGGAAGTGCCAAGTGACGTTCTAAAACGTAATGTGTTATTTTGGACATAATTAATGGATTTATCAATTTTTTGGAACAAATATTCCAAGCCCTAGATTAGGTTCCTGGGAGGCGGAGTTATAAAATTTATCCTCCAGAACTTAGTAGAGAAGAGTGACACCTAAATAAATTCTTAGTAAAGATGTGATTGCAGCACTGAGAGACCCAATTTGAGTCAGCTCCAGCAAAAGAGGGGGATTTAGCATACGGTTGCTGAGTATCTCACAGCCCTGGTGGCAGTTCTGAGACATGTTCACAAATTCCCTGATGGTCCTTTCAAGAGGCGGAGTTTAATTTCTTCCCCTGGAGGGCAGGCTGGCCTTAGTGATTCACTCCTAACAAATGGCATGTGGGAGAAGTGATGATGTGTGACTTCTGAGACTTGGTCACTGCATTCGTTTTCTAGAGCTGCTGCAACAAAATACCATAAACTGGATGATAAATAACAGAAATGTATTGTCTCCCAGTTCTGGAGGCTGGAAGTCTGAGGTCAAGGTGTTGGCAGCGTTGTTCCCTTCGGAGGCTGTGAGAGAGAATCTGTTCTGTGCCTCTTGGCCAGCTTCTGGTGGTTTGCTGGCCATCTTTCAGCATTCACCCCATCTCTGACTTCCTTGTCACACTGTGTTTTCCCTGTATGCATGTCTGTGTTTTTGTCGAAAGTTCCCCTTTGTCTAAGGACACTGTCATATTGGATTAAGGCCCACTCTAATGACCTCATTTTGACGTGATTACTTCTTGTAAAGACCTTATCTCCAAAGAAGGTCACACTCTGAGGTACTGAGGGTTAGGACTTCAACATGTGAATTTTGGGGAGCACACCCACAGCAATGAGGAAAGGCCTTGTGGCTTCCTCCCTGCTCTTTCTCTTGGGTCCCCCACTCTAAGGGAGTGTTGTGAGAACACTCAAGGGGACCTGCGGCAAGATCCACATGGCAGGGAACTGGGCCCCCCACTACCAACGAGGTGAATGGGCCACGGTGAAAGCAGCTCCTCCAGCCCCACGTGAGCCCTGAGATGATGGCAGCTCTTGCTGACACCTCCCCAGCCCAGCTTTATTGAGGTATAATTGGCAATTAAAAATTGCATATGTTTGGGCCGGCCAAATGGCGCATTGGTTAGGAGTTGGCTTGGGACGCCAGCTCTGAGCAGCAGGACCCAGGTTCGGATCCCACATGAGGGCCAGTGACACTGCGCCCTCTACTGCTAAGATGGTGAACAACAGCTCAACCTGGCGCTGGGCTGCCATGAGTCGCCCACTACAGCGTAGGGTGCAGTGGGGCTTGCCGGCAGCTGGCCTGCACATTCATGAGCTGCCGTGAGCCGCTATGAGCGGCCATCCAATGGCCTGGCCAGCAAGCGACTGCCTCACCCGGGAGGAGTGCAATGATAATACCAACATGGGCCAGTGAAGCAACGTCCTCCACAACTAGACTGAGGAACAAAAGGACAGCAACTTGTCTGTTCCCCTTCCCCGCTTCCCCAGCGTTGTTCCCCTCCCCCAATTCCCCAATAAAACCTTAAAAAAAATTGTATATGTTTAAGGTGCACAACTTGATGATTTGATATACTTATACACTGAAATAATCATCACAATCAAATAATTAATATAATCATCACCTCACATAGTTACTGTCTATATGTCTTCTTTGTGTGTGGGGTGAGAGTACTTAAGATTTACCCTCTTAGCAAATTTCAAGTATAAAATAGTGTTGTTAACTAGAGACACAGTGTTGTGCATTAGATCCACAGTCCTTATTCATCTGGTCGAACTGGGACTTTGTGTCTCTTGACTGACATCTCCCATTTCTCCCCTCCCCTCCAGCCCCTAACAACCACCATCCAACTCTCTGTTTCTATGAGGCCGTGCAGTGTTTGTCTTTCTGTGTTTGGCTTATTTCACTTAGCAAAATGTCCTCCGGGTCATCTATGTTGTTGCAAATGGCAGGATTCCTTTCTGTTTTAAAGCTGAATAATATCCCATTTTTTAAAATTCAGTCATCTGTTGACAACATTTAGTTTGTTTCTGCGTCTTGGCTTTTGTGAATACAGCCACAGTGAACACAGATATCTTTTTGAGATCCTGATTTCCTTTCCTTTGGATAGACCAAGAAGTGGGACTGTTGGATTGGAAGGTAATTCTATTTATAATTTTTTGAGGAACCTCCTTGCTGCTTTCCATAATGACTGTACCAATTTACATTCCCACCAATAGTGTACAGGGTTCCGGCTGACATCTTGAGGGCGACCCCATGAGAGATTTGGAGCAGAACCGCTTGGATCAGCTGCTCTGGAATTTCCAGATCTGTGGAAATTGTGAGATAATAAATGTTTGTTGTTTTAAGTTGCTAACCTTTGGGGTAATTTTCATGCAGCAATTGATAACTAAAACAGACCCCACAGGAAGGGAGAAGAAGGCGGGAACCAGTAGGCAGGGAAGTAGACAGAACTCTCTGTCTTTGTCCAGCCTGCCTATTGGCTTCCCCCGGAACTTCATCCAAATAGAGAAATGTGGTTACCCCATGGCTTCTGAGTTTACATGTTACAGTTTCAGTGACACCAAAAGTCCAGTTCCAAATTTCTGAGTGAGAGAATGTGGGGTCCAACTTGGGTCAGCTGTGGCAGAGGATAGGTTTAGGGACAAATCCAAGTGTTGTGGGACTTGACGATGATATCAATTTGGGGGAAGCTCATTAAGGAAAAGAACACAAGATTACCTATAGAAAATAGTGACTTGGAATGAATGAGAAAATAAATCACATCAAATAAGAAATGTTCTAAAGCTGACCAATACCAAACACTACTAAAAAAAAAAAAATTGCATACTATTTGTATTAGTTAACTCTGATGGTTGGAAGAGGCTTCCCTAGGCTACCTCTTGGTTCTGTACATTTCAAACCCATATGTATCTGAGTGCTGCTGGCCATATGAGTGCAGCGATCTGAATTGTGGCTCTGCACTTTCATGATTGATGCTGGGTGAGTGGGTACAGTGGGAGACAGCAGTGCTCCTGAAAGCCATTTTCCACCGGGATGACTACCAATAACTTATCTAAACACAAAACTATTTCCAAATCATATAAATATATGCAATAGACTCAAGCATAATGCATTCAGACCTCCACCTGCCCTTAGCTGGACCTCATATTGCCTGCAGCCATTCTGAAGCTGCCGGAGGAAGTGTGACGAAGGGAAAATCGAGGTGGAAAAATGCAGTGGTTTTAACCAATTATGGCTAAAATATCTTCTTTTTAAACTTTTACGAAAAGCATATAACCACATGACCACACAGCTAAGGCCTTCTCAGGGCCTTGGAAAAGTCAGGGCAAGTTAGGACCCTGAAGCCTTAGTTGGTTACCTTCATGGAAAATTCGCCTGTGGGCAGGGTCTTGTAGAACAAACAAAATGGTTGCTGGAGGCTGAACCTGGTGGTAGAGGTGGGTGAGTGTTCCATGATGAAAAGAAAAGAAATACTATGGTAATAGATAATTACAAAGTCCTGTGAGAAGAGATTTCAGTGGATTAATAGAGCATAAATGTGGACGTGGGGGAATTGACTCAAGTTTCTAGGGTAGAAGTCGTGGAATGCTTGCTGTAGAAAATGACATCTGGGTGAATTAATATAGGTTGAGGGGGAGTCAGGCAGGGGTGGGATGAATGTTCCAGGCAGATAGGTAGCATGTGTAAATGGAGGAGGTGTGAGAGACCATGGCTGACTTGGGGCCACAGCAAATACCTTAGTGACTTTGGGGTGAAGGGTGTGAGGAGGGGCTTCCCTAGAAGCAGCCCAGGAAATCAACCCCAGTGCGATCATGAGCGTCCTGCCAGGGACTTCAAACTCTACCCTGAAGGAAATGAGGACTCAGTGAGGGGTTTGGAGCAGGGAACTTAGATGATCAGATTTGCGTTAGTACATAAGCCCGACACTTTCAGTCAGTATTGGTGACTTAGTGGTGTTAAAATTCTTCACAGGCCATTTTGTAATCCAGTAGGCTTTTATTCAGTGATCCATGAATAGGGCAGCATCCATTCTAGCAGATGGAAAGGAGCTCTGAAGAGCTGTGCAAGTGAGATTTTTTGTAGACCAAGGTGAGCAGGAATAAGGGAGTTGTACTGGACCTCTGCTGAGTGGTTAAAAAGCAGGGTTACTTTCCTTATGTGAAATAAAGGGATCCTTGGAGTAGGGTCAGGTAACGTGTACTGAGCTGGCATGACTTAGCATGAGTGACTCCATCTTGGGCCTAACGTGGTTACCCTAACAGCAGAAGCTGGAACTCCCTCCCAACTTAAACATAGAAATGCAGAAAAAAAACTAATGACAAAGTAAGTTGTAATCACTATGTTGTACCGCGGAAACTAATATAATATTGATGTCAACTGTAGTAGAAAAATAAAGTACTTTGAAAGATATAATTGAGCTCAAATCTAAAGAAAAGAAACCTCTCAGAGCCAGAACTGAAACGGCTCCTAGAAGCCAGAAGACTAAAACTTGGCCCCGAGGGTGCCTGGATCAGGACTTTCCAGTTGGGACCTGGCGCTTTCATGGCCACACAGAGGGGGAGTCTGGACAGACAGCATGCTGGCAGTGACATAGGAGTCACACACCTGGCCATCGACCCACGCCTCTGTGGATAAAAGGTTAGGACATTGAGAGACTGTGCAGATAAGGAGTCCTCATTCCCTCCTGAGCTGCAAACATGGAGACCTCTCAGAGGTCCCCTTCCCTCCAGGGTATGGGCTGTGTTTGCCACCGACAACAAATTCATACACATATTTACTGAGATCCTATATCTGTCAGGTCTCACATATTAGAGACCAGTTTATTGTTTTGAAGCTGCCATATGATTATCTGGGGACATATTCAGTGAGGAAAAAAATTGGAAAATCTTGGAATTTCTTCCCTTTCGCTGGTCTGGGTCTCAGGATTTTTCTCTTTTCCTGCCCAAGCCCATGGCAGGGTCTTTGAGGCAGGATGAATTGATGTAAGATGCACGTCCTGGCAGAACAAGGAAAGAGGAGGATCCCACGCACAGTGAGAGGCTATACATCTCCACCAAGGGCTCCAATCCTAGATATGATGCCTTAACTAGGAATTTGTCCACAAGGTGTGGGCATTTATCAATCGAAAAGAGTCACTCAGCTCAACTGAGCATGGCATCTGTACACCAGGAAGCAGTACTGGGTGAAAGGTTAGTGAACTGATAATGGCACATGAGGCAGGGTCCACAGAGCCGTCTGATCTGCTGTCCTGCATTAGGCAGGTAGTGAGCAAACAATTCCAGTGGAGGGAGCAGGGTGCATAAGGTTGGGGGGTGGTACCTGATTCCTGGGAGAAAGACTAAGTATAGGGTGGGGTTAGGCTAATTTACACCTGAGAATTTATAGCTTTCTTCCTGGCAAGGGCTGTGGAGTGGAAGGGTTGAGGTCTTAGTGTCTGAAAAGCACCAGCGAGACAGGCTGCAGGCTGCTGTGTTTTTCTGCTCAAGATGGGGGCATAGTTTTGAAGGGGGCAGGGGCCTCTTGAAATGGGTATCTTGTTCTCTGAGTTATTAAGATCTTGGAGGGCAAATTGCTTCACTGCGTAGCTAAAGTCTTGGACTCTGGAGGCTCCTTGGTGCTGGGAAGAGGGCAGGGTGAACCTCACTTTCTGTAAGAAACCCTTAGTCCTGCCCTGTCCAATGTAGTAGCCACTGGCTATATGTGGCTACTGAGTTCTGGAAGTGCGGTTTGTCCAAACAGATATGTTGTGAGTGGAAGATGCACTTCAGATGTCAAAGACTTAGTATAAAAAAGGAATGTAAAATATCTCATGACTAGTGTTGATGTAAGAAACATCCAAATCTGTTGAGAAGTTTAATGAGTTTATTTGAGTCAAACTGATGACAATTGCCAGGGAGCAAAATCTCAAGGGATTAAGAAAATGCTCTGAAGAATGGCAGTTTCACAGTTTATTTTGTACTTCAGAATAATTCCATGAAATCCATTGGTGGTAGAGTAAGGGGGTGGGAAGCAAAGTGGGGAAATCTCTGGGATTGGAGATTTCCAGACAATAAAACAGAGACACATACTTCCTTTACACTGGTGAGTACATGATAATTAACATTTACAGCACATAGAGATGGTATGTGGGGGAACAAGATAACCATGAAGGATTCTGTAGTCTCTGGTGGGTGGGTTGCATCCTGAGGGGGCTGGAAAAAGGGATTACTTTGACATTCCAAGGGCATGTTATCTTAGATGCAAACGGACAATAGACAGGCTTGCTTAAAGTAAAGATTGACCTTTGTCAAGGAAGCTACAGGCCCAGATGTGATACTGGTCATTACTTGCTTTTAGTTATGAATTTTTATGTTCAGACCATCCCATGTGGTTAATTCTGGCTTCTGAGTTTGTAGGGCCCACCATGCTGGCCTCCCCTGAGCTTGTCAGGTTTAACATGTGACTCCTTTTCCATCCACACTAGTTTTTAAATATTGATGTGACTATATTTTTAATATATAGGTTAAATAAAATATAGTATTGAAATTAATTTCACCTGTTTCTTTTGATTAAAAAATGTAACTACTAGAAAATTTAAACTACATACATGGCCTGTACTTGTGGCTTGCATTATATTTTGTTGGGCAGCGCTGTCTCAGTCCTTCAAGACTTTTGGTTACCATTGGCCAGGGACTCCTGGGTCCCTTTCAGACACTTCCTTCTCTCCTTAACTCTGGGAACTGGATTTCTTCTTCATGATCTTGATTTACTCCTCACCCACTGCCCTGAAAGTAGCAACAGTCTCTGACTGTTTAGTGATTAGGACCTGAAGGATAAACTTCAGGAATTGCTAGAAAGAAGTAACTGCAGGAGTGGAGAAGAGGAAGGCTGAGACCCCACCCATGCTCTGTAAGGAAGGGGTGGAGAGCCAGGAAGCTTTCTGAGGTCTGTGGTCTCAACCAGGTTGATTCCCCTCTACCCGCAGGGCAATTGGCAATGTCTGCCGGCATCTTTTGTTGTCACAACTGGATGTGGGCACTTGCTACTTGGCGTCTTAAGTAGAGGCCAGGGATGCTGCTAAATGCCCCAACAAAGAATTACCCAGCCCCAAATCTTAATAGTGTCAAGGTTGAGAGACCCTGGCCTGGGCCTAGGAAAAGCCTTCATATCCTTGAACAGGGGTCAGGAGGGAGGCTGTGGACACTGACACAGCAGAGGAGGTGAAACCGGAGGCCAGCCAAGTCTGGGGCTCATGTTGCCTGCGTCGCTCAGTCAAAAGATCGACACAGGAGTTGGGTCATGGAATAAGCGTTATACTATCATAGCACTGGAGGTCTGGAGGCAGCAGGTTAACACCTCTATAACTGCCTTAACATTCTGAGACCAGCATAGGGTTTTAAGGGAAAATCTGGGCATTCCTCCAGAGGCTATGTGATGGTTCCAGGGGTCTGCAAGGAGCCTTCCCTGTGGCCACCTGATTCTCTGGTGGAGTCAGCAACCCAGGAATAATGATGGGATTAGCCTGGTAGACCATTGAGATTGTGATCAATAAGACTAAGGGTATTAATCATAAATTTCTGGGTAATTTTTTAAAACAGGGAACTGAGCTGGACAGCGGACAATCCGAGCTCAAGCCTCAGGGCATGATCTATTGTTTTTGTTTTTTTTAAGAGAGCAGTGTCACTGGCCCTCATATGTGGGATCCGAACTGGGGCCACTGGCGTCCCAAGCCAGCTCTTAACCAATGCGCCACTTGGCTGGCCCAACATGATCTATTGTTAAGCTATAGGTAGATCAAGCAAAGGTGAGGCCAGGGACGTGGATAGGCCTCTACTAGGAGGGTGCGAACCAGGCCCTGTTTCAGAGGCCGCTCTGCCCTCTTCTGTTCCCTGGCTTTTTTGGGCCGGCCGAGTGGTGCAGTGATTAAGTGCTGGCTTGGGAAGCCAGCGGCCCTGGTTCGGGTCCCACATATGAGGGCCAGTGACACTGCCCTCAAAAAAACCCAAAAAAACCCCAAACCGTTCCCTGGCTTTCTTGATCATCAGTCACTCAGCGTCCTTCCCCTGCACCTGCCTGAATTCATCCCCAAGGAGAAAGAAGAAGCTCTCCTTCCTAGGTGTGACTCACATGCTCCATGCCCCAGGAGGGGACCTCTCCTTGCTGGAGATAAGCTCTTTGGGAGAGAGGTCTAGAAGCTGATAAGGTTTTCCCAGAGGAAAGAAAAACTGTAAACTTGCCTCTGGATTTCTTGCAGAAACTCAGGGCTCCAGGATCTGCAGCTGGGCAACAGTGCCGTTGGTGTTTGGAAAGGTCCATTTGGTAATTTCCAACCAGATTTCATTGAGTCCTAATTGCAAACCCCAGCTCTGCAAGGCACACTCCCTGCCTCCAGGGCATTTACAGTCTAGCTGGGAACACAAGCCTGCACACTTCAAATAATTATGAAGGGCTTTATACTGGTAGCAGGAGCTTTAAAGGAGCTGAGAGCCAGGGTTCAGAGTGACGATGGGGTTGCCCTGAGCTGTGGGAAGAGCCTGCTGTCTGGGTCCCCATGGGCTGATGCTACCATTTCCCAAGTGTGTGACCTTCTCCAAGAAATGACGGCAACAATAAAATCTAGGATTAAATAAGACTGAACTGCTCCCTGCGCCCATTTCCTACACACAGTTGGAAAGAGCCTGGCCCAAGGAGAACTGCTGGGTGTTTCCACATGGCTGTCTCTGTTGGAAAACGGTTCACAAGTGCAGCCACCTGATTCGGAGGTGAGAGTATCAGCTCCTTACAGGAAAGAAGGAACTCTGAACTTGGTAGTAACTCGATTGGGCTTTAGCTACAGGCATCTCTCCCTATTCTTTAGGGAAAGATTCCTGCCCATTATTCAGCCTCACGTGTCTGTCTGACAAGAGCTATGATTTCTTGAGCATCTATGGGGTTGTTGGAAAAGTCATGATGCATTTTTGCAACAAAGAAACATAGAAAAAATATGTCATGACTTTTCCGACAACCCAATATTACATGCCAGACACTGTGAGACACTTCACTGCATTATCTCATTTAAGTCAAGCATCAACAGTGATTGAACATTCTTTTTTTTTGGGTTTTTTTTTTTTTTTTAAAGATTTTATTGGGGAATTGGCGGAGGGGAACAGCGTTGGGGAATCGGGAAAGGGGAACAGACAAGTTGCTGTCTTTTTGTTCTTCAGTTTAGTTGCGGAGGATGTTGCTTCACTGTTGGTATCGTCATTGTGCTCTTCCCGGATGAGGCAGATCGGTCGCTGGCCTCTGGATGTCGCTCACCGTGGCTATTGGCAGCTCACGCTTGGCCGCCAGCCGCTCACGCTGGCTGCGGGCCACTCACTGTAGCCTATGGCAGCCCACTGCAGCAGGGACTGCAGCCCACACCATCACCGGGGCTCGCACAGCCCAGCTCCAGGTGGAGCTGTTGTTAGCTGTAGAGGGCAGTGTCACTGGCCCTCATGTGGGATCCGAACCGGGGCCGCTGGCATCCCAAAACCAGCGCTTAACCAATGCGCCACTCGGCCGGCCCTGAACATTCTTTCTGTCTATCCAGCACTGGGCCAGGGGCTGGGTGACTGGGAACTAAGATTTAGAAAAAAAGACAGAATGCTCTAGGCGCTCATGTCTAACAGGGGAGAAAAACAAAACTGACCTGTAGTGCTGTGTGTGAGTGCTGGTATGGAGATAATACGTGTAACCAGCCCTGCCTTGGTCTCCTGCCTGCTGACGAGGCCCACTGCACTGGGTGACTCTCTCCTCATTCACCGAGGCAGCTGATGTCACAACCTGATCTGAGCCAGACAGTATGTGTACCCAGGAGACCACCTCCAATCGAGCCAGATCTTCCCTAAGGAAAACTCAGGTGCCAGCAGCCGGTCAGTAGCACCTAGGGTCTTTGCATTTCTAACATGGGGACAGACAGTTTCTGGTGTCCTGGCTTTAGAAAACGACTTCATTTCTATACTCCCACATCTTCAGGTCTGAAGTTTTCCTAGAGTGGGCTGGGCTGGATTTGGTTTCCTGCTTAAAAGTAAAAAAAACCCCAAAAAACAAACAAAACAAACAAAAAGGTTTTCACTCAATGTTTGGTTTCTGATAGCTTAAACATTTTTTTCTTTAACAAAGACAAACCAGAGCACAGAGGAAGGAATGATGACTTCTATTTGCAGGAGTTGGAAAAGTTTCCTAGAAGAGGTCACATTTAGGCTGCAACTAGAATGATAACGAAGAGATTTTTCCAAGGCATCATCAAAGGGATGAAGGAAGCACAGTCCAGGCACTGGGGGAGCTCCTGAGCAAAGGAAGAGCTACGTGTGATTACGGGACCCATTCCGGCCAGGCCCAGCCATTAGCTGTGGCCACAGGGTGGGTGTTTGGTGGGAATTGCAGGTAGGGGGTGCTCCCTGGAAAGTGAGGTTGGGACAGCTGGGAAGATAATACTAAGGAGTTGAGAGTTTTCCCTGTGGACCTAGGGTTGCAAACTCAAGTGCCTGCAAGGGTCACTCAAATACTTGGACTCAGGCAGGTCAAGGAGGGTTTTCCCTCGGAAGACTTTTCCGTAGGAGAGAAGAGTGGAACAGTGCCCCAGGGTAGAAGCCTAAGGAAATTAATTTCAAATTCACTACACAGAGTTTCTGAGTTCTGATTTTTCTCCTGTTCATCTAGGTGCTGTGGCTGATGATCAGAGCCGAAGAGTTTGAGCATGGCTTATGAGGAAGGTAGGATAACGGAGTCTCAGCCCTTACTGGTAATAGGTCCACTCCTCCACTCACTTACTAGTGGTTAAGCAGAGACGCTGCCTCCATGAACCTTGTTTTCAGAGACTTCCTGCGGGTGTTTCTCTCCCTTTTTCATTGATTGCCTCTGACCAGCTTTCTCAATGAGAAGTTCTCAGATAGCTGTGAACCAAGTTTAGAGATTCCTAATTACTGGGAAGGCTCCTGTCTTCAGATTCACCTGGCTTTTTTCATCCTGACCCACCGAGTTCAGAAATGTGCCAGGGGAATTTTTGACTGGTTCTCCCAGGTGCAGACCCAGGATGGCAGGTTTGTCTCTAAGGGACGCTGGAGAGATCTTGGTGAGGGTTGTTGAGGAGCCCCTAGGAAGCAGGAATTCTCCACAAAACATCTGGACAGACCCTCTCCTTTACAGTGTCCAGCCCATGCTGGCCTCTTTTTCTTCATGTTATTGAGATTCAAAAGGCTCTCAAGGGACATGTGTCAATATAATTTGCAGGTGTCACAGGAAATGACTGAAAGTGCTAATGTATCAACACTGAAGGCCTCGATGTGCCTTCCCCAATTGTTATTTCCTTTGATCAAAATATTCCTGGGAAACGTGCTTGATGGTATATATGGATTGTACCATAATTGCTTTATTTAGTTAACAATATTGAAAATACCTCTCTCTACCTCAAGACAATCTCAGAATAAAATAATTCTTTCCCCTTACAAAAATAGCTTTATTTTTTTTGTAAAAATAACACAGGCTGGTTGTGAGAAATTTAAGCAACACAGAAGAGAACCAAGAAGAAAGTAAAATGTCCTCTGAAATCTCACCAGAGAAATGGGAATTGGTGTTTGTGTTATAAATCTCTCAGTGCCCTCATAAACAGATTCATGTTGTTACCGGCCAACTGAGCAGCACCAACCCCCACCACTGAAAAACTTTAATGTTTTCTTTTCTATAG
The DNA here is from genome assembly GCA_033961575.1 of Aselliscus stoliczkanus. Taxonomy (NCBI): domain Eukaryota; kingdom Metazoa; phylum Chordata; class Mammalia; order Chiroptera; family Hipposideridae; genus Aselliscus; species Aselliscus stoliczkanus. The sequence continues at coordinate 125,960,356 of CM066736.1, forward strand.
AAATGTTAAGTATAAAAGTGTTAGGTCTCCTCCCTAGTTCTTTAGTTTCTTGGCTCTTGGGCCTTGATTGCTTTTCTGAGGGAAGATCCCCCTTGCTTCTTAATTGCTTTGTAAATTAGTTCCTGAATCTGAAACAATAGAAATCTCCTAGCCCTGCTTCAGATAACTATTTGAAAGCCTGAGACTTCCTAATATCCCCCAGGCAAGGAAGCTAAATGTCAAACCCATTCTGTGTCCGGACAACTGACACCACTTGAGTGATGGACTGAATAGCCACAAGTTTCATAAGAACTAACAGATTTATATTTTTGTCCTCATTCAGGAGCCTTGAGGATACAGGGAATACCCCAACAAGCAAGGAAGCCAACACGGTCTTCCAGGTGGAGCTTGAGACCCCTTCCTCTCATCTGAGATCAGCTAGGGCGAGAGTTCCGTGAACCCCAATAGGCAAGGACAGCTCTACGCCCCTGCCCAGCAGGAAGCAGATACAGAAGAAGAGACCTCCTGTCCTCAGCTTCCCATAGAGATTTTATGGGGATCACGTCTCTCAAGGAAAACCTAGGCAGGTAGTTAGAGGCAGGCATTGGGTCTCTGCATTCCTGCACGTCCCATAGTGTGACCACCTGGGGACATCCCCTCTCCACCCAAAACTCCCCTTTGTATTGTAATTACCTACCCCTGCGGGAAGAGCAAATGGGTGCAAAATATCCAACTAGATCAGACCAGTCACTCACACCTACACAGTACCTCTTGTTAATCACAGGCCAATCAAGTGGTCCTACGCCCAGGAAGAACAGCCCATCCTGGAGAAAAGGATAAAAACCCCAAGTCCTGGGAGGGAAGCGCGGCTGCTACTGCTACTTCTTCTCTTTAGCCTCACCTTTGCATATGCCCCCTCTACTCTTTGGTAATGGGCCCTTAGTCCATCCTCTAGTCTGGATGTACTGTCTTTTCTAATAAACTACTTATTTTACTACTTTACTCTGGTATCTCGTTCAATTCTTTGCTCGAGTTGCCAAGGACCTGGACTCTGCGCCGAGAAAGGCCCATTCTCCGACAACATATTTGGCGAGCCAGCCAGGAGGTAAGCACAATAGGGGACCCCAAAACCTCTTGCTCCTCCTCTGACCTCTTTCGTTTGCCGTCCTTTGCGGGCACGGGTCGGACAGTTAGTTGGCCGCTAGGGCGTCCGCCGCTTGAAGACTCCCGTGATAGGATAACCCGGTCTTGGAACGAGTCATTCAGGACTTGCCGGGCGCAAGACAAATCCAAGCACCAGTCAGGTCTGTGTTTGTACGGCATAATGTCTCGCTGGAGACTTGATTTTACATTTCTGTTTCTTTATTTTCTCATCACCTCACTGTATTTCTCTGGGCACCCTAGCTGGCCTCCCTCCTCTGTCCAGGTATCTCGCCTGCCTCCTCTCCAGGGATGGGGGCAGGGTGTAACCACGGGGTGCATTTCCACAGGCTGCCGTGACCAGCTCCAGAGAGGCTGGAAAGGCCGGTGGGGAGGCTGGCTCACAGTGGGATCCAGCCGCTCCCTGCTTCCCTTGGGGGAGGGAGCAGGGGACGAGACCATCCCCTCAACAACAGCGCTCCCTGAATTCAGGGACCAAGACAATAAACCATGGGCGCACTCTTCCCCGCACCCAGCTCGGCACTGCGACAGCAGCCGAGATGCGGGGCCATAAAAATGTGGCTCCGGAGCGCTGGGCTGCTGCATCCCCTTTTCGGCCAAACCTCTGCGAGCAGTGCCCATGCATTTTCCCTTTTGCCTAACACCATAGTCTCCTCAACTCAGAGGATCTCCACAAACCTCTTCCTATTTAGGGTCATTATAGGTTTTCTTTGCTCACCTACAAATTTTGGAGCGGGACCTGAAAATTTTGGAGCCTTCCCCATTCCCTTTGTTACAAGCCTCCCTCTTTTGGCCACTCATAGTTAAGCCTTAACTGGCAGGATACAAAGAACCGAACAGTCCACCCAGGGATACATAGTCTAAGGAAAGAGTCCCGCGTAGGTCAAAAGTGGTACCGGTACCCACCCAAGGGCCAGAGACGTCTGGCATCTAAGTTAGGATCTCTCTCAGGAGGACGCTCCGGAGGATCCCGAGGACTAACTACCTCTCATGGAGGGACGCCTCCCAGGGGAGTTTTGTCCTTAGTACTGCGGACTCTTTACTCTCCCTTCTTTTAGAGAATGGGAAATGAGCCATCAGCTTCAGTCCCGTCGGACTCGCCACTCGGTTACATCCTTAACCACTGGGACAAATTCGATCCCGATAATCTAAAGAAGGAACGGCTCATCTTTTTGTAATGAGGCTTGGCCCCAATACAAACTAGGGGACCAAAAAGGTTGGCCAATTAATGGAAGCTCTAACTATGATACTATCTTACAGTTAGATCTATTATGCAAACGTAAAGGGAAATGGTCAGAAGTCCCATATGTTCAGGCCTTTATGGCCCTCTATCGAAATCAGAAACAAAACCTAGACCTTATTGATGACCCTCTACTCATGTCTCCCCCTATCCCTCAAGAATCACAGGCTCCTTTAATCCCTCAGGAGGAATCACATCCTCCACCATATTCTTCATCTTCTCCTAGTGCTCCTCCTGAGGCCCCTAAGGCTATCCTAAGCCCTCCTCACACAAGGAGTGGGACACTTTACCCTACAATCCCACCATCTACCTCTGCTCTCTTTCCCCTTAGGGAAGTGGCTGGAGCGGAGGGTACAGTAAGGGTTCAAGTCCCCTTCTCAATAATAGACATCCAACAATGTAAGGAGAAACTAGGGAAATATTCTGAAAACCCTGATCACTTTGCAGATGGGTTTCAAACTTTAACTTTGGCCTATGATCTCTCATGGAGGGACGTTCAGTTTATCTTGGCCACTTGCTGTACTGCTATTGAAAGAGATCGTATCTTAGAAGCAGCCCGCAGAGATGCAGATGAGGCATTTGCCAGAAACCCACAAGGCAATGCCCCGGGATCTGACACAGTACCTTTTGCTGATCCTAACTGGAACTATAATACTGCAGAAGGGATGACCAGACGTGCCAGGTTCCTTGAAGCCCTCATTGGGGGCATGAAAAAAGGAATTCAAAAGCCTGTAAATTATGATAAGCTTAGAGAAGTAACCCAAGGAAAGGATGAAAACCCAGCTAACTTTTATAGCCGACTAGAAGAGACTCTGAGAAAATATACCAACCTAGATCCTGTTTCCAGAGAGGGACAAGTCCTTTTAGGACAATATTTCATTAGCCAATCAGCCCCTGACATTAGGCGTAAGCTTCAGAAGCTACAGATGGGGCCACAGGCTAATCGAAGTCAGCTAGACACGGCCTTCATGGTCTACAACAATCGGGATCTCGAGGAGAGAAAAAGAGAACAGACTAGGGAAAAACGACAAGCCAGGATTATGGCAGTCACGATTGGCAAAGCCCTTGTTACCCAAGAAATGTCTAGAGGCTCAACTCGAGGGTCTAAGGAAAACGGTTCCTGCTTTAAATGTAAGAAGACTGGACATTGGGCAAAGGAGTGTACCACGCCGCCCCCGGGCCCCTGTCAACTATGCCAAGGCACAGATGCAGACCCCTGGCACTGGAGAGTAGACTGCCCGCGTTCTCAGAGAGGAAGGCGGTCAGCCAACACTCTGGTAACACATAAAGGGGAACTAAGTGACTGAAGAGGCCCGGGCTATCTCCATCGCCCCTGTCTAGAAATGTCATCATCACGAACGAGTAACCCCGTGTTACTCTTGACGTCATGGGTAAGCAAATTCATTTTCTTTTAGATACAGGGGAGACTTACTCTGTTCTACCTTCGTTTGCAGGATAACCCTCCACGAGAACTACGATTGTGATAGGGGTGGAAGGACAACAAAAGCTTAGAAACTTCACCCCACCACTAACCTGCCAATTTGAAGACCAGATATTTTTGCAAGAATTTTTAATAGTTCCTAGCAGCCCTGCCCCACTCTTGGGAAGAGATATTTTAACAAAACTAGGGGCTATACTCCAACTTAGACATAAGCCTTTCAATACCTTAAATCCAGCCTCCTTAATGCCAACCGAGACAGAGGTTGAACATTCATGTGAACAAATAATTTCCCTAGACTTATGCCAGCAGAGCAGACTTAAGAGACCAACCACTTCCTAACCCTGAAGAGGAATGGTACACTGATGGGAGCAGTTATATGCTAAATGGAGAAAGAAAAGCTGGGTATGCAGTAGTCAGTAAAAGCCAAATAATTGAGGCTCAACCTTTGCCTCCAGACACCTCTGCTCAAAAGGCAGAGATTATAGTCCTTACCCGAGCATTAAGCCTCGGAAAAGATAAAAGGCTAAATATATATACTGATTCCAAATATGCTTTCCTTGTATTACATGCACATGCAGCTATTTGGAAGGAAAGAGGGCTATTGACAGTAAAACGTTCACCAGTAAAACATGGACCAGAGATCCTTCAGCTTTTGGAGGCAGTTAACCTACCTAAGGAAGTAGCAGTTATACATTGCAAGGGACACCAGAAAGAAAAACTCTCCTGTTGCAGAGGGAAATAAAAAGGCTGATAAAGAAGCAAAGTCAGCAGCCTTGAAAACTCTCTCCTCCACATCCCTTGCTTTGTTCCCATTTCAAGGGGAATCAATAGATCCTAAGTATTCCCCAGAAGAAGAATTAAAAGCTAAAAATAATGGAGGACAAAAACAGGGATCTTGGTGGCTCATGGAAAATAAGTTCTTACTCCCACAGTCTGTACAGTGGAAGACCATCAAAGCTCTACACGATGCCTTCCATGTAGGGAGAGATGCCACCCTAGCCCTAGTAAGCCGGATGTTTACTGGACAGGGGCTAGCCCAGACAGTCAGGCAAGTCTGTAGGGCCTGCCCTCTTTGTGCCTACAATAATCCAGGACCTAAAATGCCATCTTTATTAGAACCAGTCCAACGGAGAGGCTCATATCCAGGAGAGGACTGGCAAATAGATTTTACCCATATGCCCACATGTAAAGGATTTAAGTATTTACTAGTGCTAATAGACACTTTCACGGGATGGACAGAGGCATGTCCAACCAGAACTGAAAAAGCTACAGAAGTAATAAAATTCCTCCTTAATGAGATTATCCCCAGGTTTGGACTGCCCCGCAGCCTCCAGAGTGACAACGGACCTTCTTTTACTTCTCACATAACACAAGGAGTATCCAAGGCGTTGGGGATAAGGTATTATTTACACTCTGCATGGAGACCTCAATCATCAGGTAAAGTAGAAAGAACTAATCAAACCTTAAAACGTACTTTGGGAAAACTATGCCAGGAAACTTCTGGGACCTGGATTTCTATGTTACCCATTGCTCTTATGAGAATAAGAAACACCCCCAAAACAAAAATTAACTTAAGCCCATTTGAGATGCTGTATGGCAGGCCATTTCTTTCTGGAGACATGCTCAGTGACCCTGAGACAGCCAACCTTTTAAACTATTTTACTAATCTAGGCCAGTTCCAAATAGCTTTACAGGAATATGGAAATAATATACTTCCTATGCCTGGTTCAAATGCAAATCTATCAAAAATTCAGCCAGGTGACCAGGTCCTTATCAAGACCTGGAAAGAAGGATCTCCTGCAGATCAATTACAACCCAAGTGGAAAGGCCCATTCTCTGTAATCCTAACAACACCTTCAGCAATCAAAGTAATGGACATAGACAGATGGATTCACCTCTCCAGGGTAAAGCCAGCACCACCCATAGATTCAGATTCTGTGAATCCCCCAACGAAGTCATTTGACTACTCCTGTGAGCCATTAGAAGACCTTAAGCTACTATTCAAAAAACAGCCTCCATCTAATGACAGATGAGGTTTTTATCAATTCTGAGCTCTACTAAATGGACAATTCCCTAACCGTCTCATAGATATGAGACCCTACTACTGTCAGGGGGGAATGTTACCGGCCAACTGAGCAGCACCAACCCCCACCACTGAAAAACTTTAATGTTTTCTTTTCTATAGAAATGTTAAGTATAAAAGTGTTAGGTCTCCTCCCTAGTTCTTTAGTTTCTTGGCTCTTGGGCCTTGATTGCTTTTCTGAGGGAAGATCCCCCTTGCTTCTTAATTGCTTTGTAAATTAGTTCCTGAATCTGAAACAATAGAAATCTCCTAGCCCTGCTTCAGATAACTATTTGAAAGCCTGAGACTTCCTAATATCCCCCAGGCAAGGAAGCTAAATGTCAAACCCATTCTGTGTCCGGACAACTGACACCACTTGAGTGATGGACTGAATAGCCACAAGTTTCATAAGAACTAACAGATTTATATTTTTGTCCTCATTCAGGAGCCTTGAGGATACAGGGATACCCCAACAAGCAAGGAAGCCAACACGGTCTTCCAGGTGGAGCTTGAGACCCCTTCCTCTCATCTGAGATCAGCTAGGCGAGAGTTCCGTGAACCCCAATAGGCAAGGACAGCTCTACGCCCTGCCCAGCAGGAAGCAGATACAGAAGAAGAGACCTCCTGTCCCTCAGCTTCCCATAGAGATTTTATGGGGATCACGTCTCTCAAGGAAAACCTAGGCAGGTAGTTAGAGGCAGGCATTGGGTCTCTGCATTCCTGCACGTCCCATAGTGTGACCACCTGGGGACATCCCCTCTCCACCCAAAACTCCCCTTTGTATTGTAATTACCTACCCCTGCGGGAAGAGCAAATGGGTGCAAAATATCCAACTAGATCAGACCAGTCACTCACACCTACACAGTACCTCTTGTTAATCACAGGGGCCAATCAAGTGGTCCTACGCCCAGGAAGAACAGCCCATCCTGGAGAAAAAGGATAAAAACCCCAAGTCCTGGGAGGGAAGCGCGGCTGCTACTGCTACTTCTTCTCTTTAGCCTCACCTTTGCATATGCCCCCTCTACTCTTTGGTAATGGGCCCTTAGTCCATCCTCTAGTCTGGATGTACTGTCTTTTCTAATAAACTACTTATTTTACTACTTTACTCTGGTATCTCGTTCAATTCTTTGCTCGAGTTGCCAAGGACCTGGACTCTGCGCCGAGAAAGGCCCATTCTCCGACAACAATGTCATACAAGCTATTCTGTCATTTGCTTTCTCACTCAGCGAGATGCCACAGACATTTCCCCATATCCATCAATAAGTAATAGCCTACCTAATCATATTTAATGGCTGCATATTGTTTTGTTGTGTATGTGTGCCATTACTTACTTAACTGGGCCCCCTTGGTTGACAATCAGGTATTTCCAACTTTTTACTGTTATAAACAACTCTCTGACAGACACTCCCAAGTATGGGGCCTGGAGGGCCAATTCCAATGAGAATGGGGGGTAGAAAGCCTGCTTTTCTTAGGCCAGGAAGGAGGAAATTGGCTCTTCTTTTGGAGAGCCTGGCATCCTGGGTTCCACAGTCCCAGGGGAAATCACCACTGCAAAACAAAGCAAAGGGCCTTGTTAGGCAAATGACTTGTTTGGGTAAATGACTTGTTTGGGTAAAAGAAGTTCAGTCCCTAGGCTACTGATCTGGGAGAGAGTCTCAGATGAGAGAATGGATTTCTCATGGGTCCTGCAAGTAAAAGGGAGTTTATTCACCTGGGAGAGACCTGCTGACTCTCACCTGTAGAAGGAAAAGAAAGCTGAGTCCTCTGACCTTCCACTCTGGGTTCCAACCTGCACAAGCTATGTGACACGCCTTCCTCGCAGATGCCCTCTTCCTTGTGTCAGTTCTCCACAATAAACAAGCAATAGCCTCCTCCCCTCTGAGCACAGAAGCCAGACCATCTACACCCACATTGCCTAACTACTGGGACTGAGAGCTGAGACCGTCCTATGGCAACATGACTTTACTTTGTTCCAGGAAATCCAGGTCTAGGAAGATATGACTGTAAACCAATAAATAACTTCACTGTTTGCTTCATGAAATTCATCAAGTCAATGATGAATCTGAATAAATAGTTGCTCCTCTGGGCCAATAGCTCTCCTATCAGGACAAGAGTTTACTCATCCAGGCAAACCATTTTCTCAACAAACAATAGTTTACTTATCATGATTTGCTTTCAGGGCCTTCCTTCCTGTATCCACCAAACCTAAACTATAATGTCACAGACTTTGTCCAATTCTGATCTGCTCCCTGATTTGAAAGATCCCCTTTAAAATACTTGAGTCCAGACCCCCAAACCCTATAAATCCTTTCCATTGGTTGCCACCTTTGGATGACACTGAGATCCTGTATTCTCTCTTCCTAAAATAGATCTAATCAGCTTAGCTTTGGTTGAGGTTTTCTGGTGGTCTTTTGAAGAGTTATCAGTTGACAATATATTCTCTACCCAGGTACTGAAGGCATTTTGCTTCCTGTTTTGGCCACCTTTATCTCTCTGACAGTGATAATTGGGAAGAAAAGCAGAATTATATTGCCTCTAATGGAGGTCACCTGCCCTGTATATCCTTTATCAGTGTATAGGTTCACTGGTACTGCCAAGAGCGTTCAGATTTCACCTGAATGTCAGAAGGCATCTTACATAGATCATCTTTTTTTGGCTACTTTAGGCATTATCACTTTCTCTTCAAGCCCCAAGTTTTTGATTCAATGAATGAATCACTACTTGTCCACCCTTGAAACCTGCCTGGAACTTATCTTGGAAGAAATGGATTTGTTATTTGTTGTGACCAGGGGTCCGCAAACTGCGGCTCACAAGCCACATGTGGCTCTTTGGGTACGTTCCATCTCAAAAGTCTGCTGACCCCTGGAAGAGCCAATCCTGTCCCTCACAACAATTTAAAATTATTTGAGATCCATAAATATATTTTTATAAATAAGGAAAATTTAAAGTAATATTATAAACAAAACTATGATAGTTTTATTTTCATTTTCAATTTTACTTTAGAGCCACATTTACATACCCAAAGAGCTGCACATGGCTCAGGAGCCGCAGTTTGCTGACCCCTGGTGGCTCTTCCATCTCAAAAGTTTACCGACCCCTGGTTGTGACTCACAAAGAAAACTCCATGCTAGCAATAAGATGGGCCAGAGGAAGAGGTGGAGGGAGAGGTAACTGGTGCTTTTTTTGGTGGTCTGTGGGGTGGAGCCAACACAGCAGGGGCCCTTGCATTTCCTAGTTCTTTCTGCACCTTGTCTCGCATTCCCTTTTCCTGTTCCAAGTTGCTCTTTGGGTGCTCTGTAGAAATTGAAAACTCCTGAGTGAAGACTCTATAGGATTAGTAGAAAGCTAGGCCCTGGTGGGAAATCCAGAAGCTTTGTTTTTTTTTAGAAGCAGTAGAAATGTTAACTTGTTGCACACTTTTCTGCAAGGGGTTTTGCGCACTAGATCAGAGTATAGGCTTTGGAGTCAGCTAGACCTGGGTCTACCAGTTATGAACCGTATCTGATCTTAGACAGGTTAGTGTCTTGGATTCTCAGTTTATTCATCCGTGAAATACGCATAACCTACTCACAGAATTGTTATGAGGGTTAAATGAAATAGTGAGTGCAATGTGTCTGGCACATAATATATGTTCAATAAATATTAGTTGTAGATTATCATTATTGGGAAAACTCCTTCAGGTAGCAGAAGTGTTTGATTAAACCCTGAGCCTTACAGAGGAACAACAACTGGTGTTCTTTTTATGATCTGCTGCCTAAAAGCCTAAAATCCAAAGAGGAAGAAGTGAATATATATTGAATTTTTGGAAAAGACATGAAATATTTTGTCTATGTTTTTGAAAGGTCATGTATTTATATAAAGAACAAAGATCAGTCAATGATATATTGCCCGTTTTGTTCGATAATCTTTTGCCATCTTTCAGTGAACTTCATAATTCCTCGTTCATAGAAGGACCTGTCTTTATCAGCAAAAGACTGAACAAGGTGCCGATTTACAGCCTCATCTGAACTGAACGTTGTGCCATGCAAGGAGTTTTGAAGACAGTGAAACAAGTGGAAGTCTGACAGTGTAAGGTCAGGCGAGTATGGTGGGTATGGCAACACATACCATGCAAGCTCCAATAATTTTTAACGGGTGACCAAAGTTGTGTGTGGTCTTGCGTTGTCGTGCTGGAACAAATTCCTTTACAATTAACAAGCTCTGGATGTTTTTGGATGATGGATTCGTTCAAACTGTCCAATTGCCAACAGTACACATTTGAATTGATTGTTATGTTCCTTGGTAGGAGCTTGAAAAACACGACATTTTAAAATCCCACCACACTGAGAGCATAACCTTTCTCTGATGAATGTCTGCTTTCTATGTCGTTTGAGGCGAATCAGGACATTGGGACCAAGATTGTTTGTGCACCACATTGTTGTAAACAATTCACTTCTCATCACCAGTTATCAGTCACTTCAAAAAAGGATTCTTTTCCTCATGTTTAATGAGCATACTGCAGATGTTTATACGCACCATCAAATGAACTTCTTTGAATTCATGTGGAACCCAAATATCGAGCTTGCTTACGTATCCCAGCTTCTTCAGGTGGTCGTGAATGCTTGAATGATGGATGTTCAATGTTCCTGCAATCTCTTGTGTTGTGTAACGTGGGTTTGACTCGATCAATGCCTTTATTTTGTCATCATCAACCTCAGTGGGACTCTGATTGAGGAATATCGTTAAGATCAAAATCACCAGCACGGGCGCCAGCCGAGTGGCGCATTGGTTAAGAGCTGGTTTTGGGATGCCAGCGGCCCCAGTTCAGATCCCACATATGAGGGCCAGTGACACTGTCCTCTACAGCTAACAACAGCTCCACCTGGAGCTGGGCTATGCGAGCCCCGGCGACGGTGTAGGCTGCAGCCCCTGATGCAGTGGGCTGCCATGGGCTACAGTGAGTGGCTGGCAGCCAGTGTGAGCTGTCAATAGCCGCGGTGAGTGACCATCCAGAGGCCGGTGACCCATCTGCCTCACCTGGGAAGAGCACAATGATGATACCAACATGGGCCAGTGAAGCGACGTCCTCCACAACTAGATTGAAGAACAAAAAGACAGCAACTTGTCTGTTCCCCTTCCCCGATTCCCCAACGCTGTTCCCCTCCCCCAATTCCCCAATAAAATCTTAAAAAAAAAAAAAAAATCACCAGCACGGGATTTCGTGAACCATCGTTGGCACTGACCTTCTTGTAGAGCATAGTCACCATAAACTTGATGCAACTTTTCACAAGCTTCACGCGCGTTCTTCCCTTTATGGAAGTAAAACAGTAAAATATGGTGAAAATGCACAGTTTGGTCTTCCATCTTCAACTTGTAAAATATCCAAAACTCAACCAAATAGCTCAATTTTTTTTTTTTTAGAATGAAGCTAGAACTGTCAGCTGTCAAATGACATAGCAACAACATCGATGCGAATGACTCTAGTACTCCCAAAACTGAACTAGTGCCATCTGTTGCAAATGTGTCATGACTTTTCCGAAGACCCAATGTATATAAATAAATGTGCTTTAACCCCCAATTAAGTATCCAGCACTGTGTTAAGCTCAGTGGGGGATGAAAGGAAGTACAATGAGGTTTGTTTCCTCCCTCAGGGAGTGGAGGAACCCCACTCCCAACTAAACTGGGAGCTCTCAGTTGAGGTGAGACACACAGCCAGATAATAATGGTGGGCAGAGTCTGTAGGAACCACTCAGCACTGTCCCAGTGACAAATGTGCCTGTGTTGGTATGCTGTTTCTGGGCGTGGAGAACTCATGAAAAAACAGGGACTGGTGAGGAAACAGGTGTTGGAAAAGAGCACTTCACTGCAGCCTCTGAAGTACTGTCTCTGGTCACTGCTTACCCGGTGCAGTAGAGATGTGGAAGAGAGGTCAATGTCAGGCACCAAGGGTCTTCAAAGGAAGCTTCAAACAAATTTTGTGCATCAGCAGGAACATGGAGGGATCTGGAAGCACCCCTTAACTTTGACTCTGGCTCCTCGTGCGCCCGTTTTGACATCCAGTGGCCTTGAGGACAGGGAATCCAGTATCTGTATTGCCCCCAAGGACACCACCTGTTGGTCTACCTTTATATGTCTGATCCTGATTTCATTCATGCTGCTGCTTTTCTTATTGTGAACTGGCTTTTGGAATCTTTTCCTTCTTCTCCTGGTATTTGGTCCTTGGCTCATCCTTGGATTAGTTACCACTCTGCTGTCCAGGATGTCATATCTTGTCCTGCCACTGCAGGGTTTGGCCCATCACCGCGGGACTGCGAGAGCTTGGCTGAGCATATGTGAACAGGATGGTGCCACTGAAGAGGAGCTGATGCTGAGAGGAAAGACATGGGTGGGAGGAGCTTTGCTTTGGGCTTTCAGGGAACATCTTCAGAAGGTGACCAGGATGACAGGGATAGTAGAGAGGGAAAGCAGTACAAAAGATGAAGATGGCCTCAGCCTTGGCAATGTCAGCACAGGCAAGGTGGAGCTTGGGCAGAGGTAGAGAGGTCATGGAAGTAGTGATTAATGATGCTGGGGTCACTGAAGGGCAAAATGATGTCATTCAGCATGACCAGCAACCAGTACCCTTTTCATACCCAGCATGGATAGTGCTGGGGGAAGTGGGGAAACTGGTATCAAATGAGCATCTACTATCAACCCCACTGCATGCAAGGCTTTTTACCATATAAGTAGTTAGGGGCATGTGATTTCTCAGTGACTGCTGGACCTCGGGAGAAGGAGATGAGGGAGTGTGTGCAGGATGAGAGCCTTACAAAGGCCAGCTACCTCCTATGTTTCTCCAGGCCCAGGAGTCTTTCCAGATGGAGAACAGTGGTTCGTTGGTGGTAGATCCTGCCACCCTTGTTGTCATGAAATTTGTGGCTTTATTAAACTTTCTCCACTGGATAGGAATAATAAGGGAGATAAATAGTAGAATAGCACAGGCTCGAGGAATTATTCAGTGGAAGGATGACTAATAGCAGCTAGTATGTGCTGAACTCTGATGAAAGATCTGGCATTGTTCTTCTAAGCGTTTTATAGATATTAAATCTCTTTTAATCCTCACAGACCACCTTATGAGGTCATTAATATTAACATAGTCATCTTTCAGAAAAAGAGGCCAAGGTCATACAGCTTTGTGCGACACAGCCGGAATCCAGTCCCAAGTCTGGCTATTTCCAAATTCTGTGCCCTGAGTCTCAAGGATTCAGTGTCTCCCTAAGGAAAAATAACAGCGAGACTGGACAAGATTGCACAGGCATCGCAACCAAGCTTGACGGAGCCACCACAGAGGACCCCACAAGGTTTTGGGATTAAATTCAAAATAATGCAAGGATGATCTATTAGAGGTTAGTTCGGTTATCTCGGTATATTAGAAACCTACTGGAACTGTAGGGTCTTAAAACGGTAACAGTTTGTTATTTCTCACAATTCTGTGGTTTAGGAGTTTGGGCAGGGCTGGGGGTAAATTGTCCTCTGCTCCACGTGATGTAGGCTGAGGAACCCACTCAACTGCATGCCGCTGGTGGCTGGGCTGTCCTGGAAGGCAAGGCCCTGCTCAGGGTCCAGTGCTGAGTGCTCTTCCATGTGTCCTCTCTGCATGGCTCGCTGAGCTTCCTCACAGCATGGTGGTCTCAGGGTGCGCTTCCAGGATGGGGGACGTGGGGGCCAGCAGTCCTCTTTAAGGCTAGGCCTGGACTGGCACATCGTCATTTCTGCTGTACGCTGTTGGTCAAAGCAAGTCCCAAGTGGCGTTGCCAGGTAAAACACAGGGTGCCCAGTTAAATTTGAATTTCAGATAAATAACACAATATTTTGACATGCTTATGTGAAAAAAATTACTCATTGTTTAATCTGAAATTCAATTCTAACTAGGCATCCTGTATTTTTATCTGCCAAATCTGGTAACCCTAGTTACAAGACCAGTCCAGATTCACAGGGAGGGGAAACTGACCCTCCCTCCCCACTCCCAGCCCACCTTGATGGGAGGGATGGCACGCGTGGAGAGAAGGAAGGAATTAATGGTGGCATCCTTGGAGACTCTGTTAGGGGTCCATGAAATACTTTCTAAATGGTGGAGACAATATAGCACACTGGTTAAGCATGGGCACTCCAGAGTCTGGGTTTCAATCCTGCTTCTGCTACTTGTTAATTGTGTAACCTCAGGTAAGTTAACTCACCCTTTGGTTACTCAGTGTCCTTATCTTAAGAAATGGGGCTATTAGGAGTTTGTGCCTCATGGGAATGGTTGGGAGAATTTTATGGGAAGATGAAAATCAAGTGCCTGACATACAGTAGGTTTTGAATAATGGTAGCTATCTTTATAGCAGGATTTCAAGTGAAGGTTTGGCTAACTTTCCAGTCCTACCTAGTCAGAGATTGAAAGGGAAAGAGCCCCTGGCTCCCACCCTTTGCGTCCCTCAGAGGATCACACTGAAGGGAAGCAACATTTCTTTTTTTTTGAGGGCAGTGTCACTGGCCCTCATATGTGGGACCGAAATGAGTCCACTGGCTTCCCAATCCAGCGGCAACATTTCTAATACAGCCCTGCATTGGCAGAGTGGCCAGTGGTACCTCGGTACTTTCCTCAGGCTTGCCCAGGCTGCAAGCCAACCCACACATGTGCCATGTGTACAGTAGACAGTCCCCCCAAATAACAGAATATTAGCACATCTGTATCACTTTCCCAAGGTTTTAGTCAGGCTGGGACTCTGTCATCTGAGAGTCATATAGCACAGCGGATGGGCCCCTGGAAGAAACAAAGGAAAAACTTTGCAGCGTTTACCATGAAGCAAATGTTGGGCTGAAGAAGTTAAGGCTGAGATAGTGGGGCTTTTAGGAATAATGCTAGCAAGATCCTTCTAACCTGTGCTTCTTGTAAAATGAGATATCTTCAGGCTCCTTCCAGTGCAGGAATGCCTTGAGCAGTGGGAGAGAATGAGAAAGCAGCTTAACTGCATCCCTGGAGTGGATTCTTTTGCCTTTTCCACATTGTGAACAGCTGTGAGCCCCATGGCAGATGGGCGATCAGTGAGCTGGACCCACAGATCTGTAGTAGACTGGGAACACTTAGCTCTATGTGGATTTACCCATGGAGTGTGACAGCCACACTGAGGGAAAGTTCTGGTTGACAGAAAGAGGTGCCAGTTGCTGGGAGACAGCTTCCCCAAGGAGGTCCACGGTGGGGACTTCAGGGCTGGAGCTACCTGGGCTGCTAAGGCAGTGACCCACATTTGGGCGGAGCATCTGAGCACAATGTTGTCAGAGAGGGAGTCACGAAGGCAGAGATGTCAGATGGGAGCTGTGAGAAAGTTTGAAGAATCTCATCCTGCCGGTAGACCCTCAGGTCTTTCTCTGGTCTTCTTGCTTTGGTGATCCTAGGGCACAGCTTGAGAGCTTACCAGACTTCTCACATCAATTGTTTACTGGTACTTTGTACATTGAGTGATGGGGTCATTTTTGTTAAAGAATTGCAGTTTTGAGCACAAATGAGTAGAACAAGGGATGCCACACTGTTCAGACCCTGAGGTGGTGCTTTAGACATATTGTTCCTTGGGCATCACTTCACAGATTTGTGAGCATAGAGTTTTCTGGGTGATAATGACTCTGGAGGGTTGGCGTTGAAACCTCAGTCTTTCACAATGATGACAAACATCATACTTTATAAGCATCTTCCAGTAGAAGAATGGGCTCTGAGATTGACTTGTGTCCCTTCCATTGGGCATATAATCTATCTTTACAGAGCTCACTCCATACATTCCTGTGAGCCAGGCTCGCTTCCCATCTTACTCCGCTTCTTAGGGCTGGTGGCCAGTTACTCTGAGGTCCTGGAGCAGGTGGGGATGAAACTGATGAAGCTGAGTCTCTGATACTCTTGGTGTGGAGGTGGGGGAACATTGTCCAGTACCCTGCCCTGTGGGGAGGGGAGGATGACCACTCCCTGGCAAGATCCAAGAATGTTCTGGAGGATGTCTGCCCATCTGTCCCTCTTCATGATACTAACTTGCTTCTGGCCAGCTCTAGCTGGAGATGTCCTCGGGCTGTCTTGGATTCTTCCTCCACAGAAAAGCCCCTGTCTCACCTACATTTGGTATCTTCCATCCTGCCCAACTTGCCCCTGGAAGTGATGCCTGGAGAGAGAAGAGAGTACAGTTGGTGAGTGGTAGCTGTCAACTTCTCAAGAGCCTGAATTTTCTACGAAAGATTTCAATACAAGGGCTGACTCCCCACTTCATTGCAACGTCTCTCCTCCCAGGGCTTCTAGGGTTAGTTGGAATGAGTTCGAGACTCTTGAGAACAAGATTAACATTGAGAAGACAAAGCGATTTGTAAACAGAAGATCTGGGGATCATCTCTGTTCTGCACAGGCCTAAGGCCCAGCAAGGCTAGCTCATTCCCATCAGGTGATAGAGCCAGAGTTGTAGGTAACAATAATCATTCATTTAACATTGACTGTTTGCCAGGAAGGAGGTCTGTTGTAGCCCAGTGCTGTGGCTGCCCAGCCAGGACCACAGACTGGTCCTTTTTTTGGCACTTGGCACTTTGGCTTCACTTCCACCCAATAGAAAGTTCCAGATTTTCAGGTATTGGGTAGGCTCTGGTGGTCTTAAGACACAATGTAAATAAACATTTAATTCCAATGCTCTTGAGACAGGTGACTTCTGACCTAATTTCCCACTAACATTTCACTGACCCCTGTCCCATTCAGTGCCAGGTGGTTTTGGGGGCAGGGAGAGGGGAGGGGAGGGCAGTGTGTGTGAGGCCCAAAAAGCTGGGTGCTCTGTCTCTCTGGGCAAACTTTGCCATGTCACCATCTGCTTCTATACTCACCCCTCTGCCTTATCTTCCTACCATTCCTCTTAGGTCACTCACCAATCAGTTTCTGGGAAGCCTGCTTACTTCTTATGTCTGTGACTCAGTTTTCCAGGGCCAATGGGTGATGGGTGCTCAGAAATCGGTGAGATTAGGAGGCAGAGCCTCAGTTTACTAGGGTGATTGAGGAGGGGTTTGCATTCTCTTCTCTGTTCTCCGGTCCATTGTGTCTCCTTGGCCCTAAGGGAAATTATCCAAAAGAAAGGAAAGCGTATGACTTATTTTCATGAAAAGATTTTAGTCCCTAAACTACTGAGTCTGGGATGGAGTACTGGGGTTCTGATAGTGGTAGGGGACTGGCTGGAGCTTGTTATATTCTCAGTGTGTATGATGGTTAATTTTAAGTGTCAATCCAACGGGGGTAAGGGTTTCCCAAATAGCCAGTAAAACATTATTTCTGGGTGTGTCTATGAGGGGTTTCCTGAAGAGATTAACTTTTGAATCAGTAGACTGAGTAAAGAAGATCATCCTCATCAATATGGGTGGGCACCATCCAATCTGCTGAGAGCTCCAACAGAGCAAAATGGTGGAGGGAGCTCAAGTTTGCTTCTTTTTTTTTTTTTTTTTTTTTTTTTGAGAGCAGTGTCACTGGCCCTCATATGTGGGACCCGAACCGGGGCCGCTGGCGTCCCAAGCCAGCGCTTAACCACTGCGCCACTCAACCGGCCCAACTTTGCTTCTTCTGCTTGAGCTGGGACCATCTCTTCCTGACCTTGGACATCAGTGCTCCTGGTTCTTGGGCATTTGGACTTTCACCAGGACTTATACCATAGCTCCCCCAGTTTTCAGGCCTTTGGGTTCAGATTGAATTACCCCACTGACTTTCCTGGTTCTCTAGCTTGCAGATGGTATATTGTGGGTCTTCTCAGCCTCCATAATTGTCTGAACCAATTCCTATAATAAATCTCCTTTTATACCCCTATCTGTATCTATCTTTATCTCTATTTCTGTATCTATTGTCTCCTATTGATTCTGTTTCTCTAGAGAACACTAATACAGTATGTTAAGAAAAACTATCCCAACCTGTAAATAAAGCCAGGAGGTGATTCCAGTATCATCATTAAGCATTGATCAACAGGTTCACCATGGAATATTTAATTGTCTAAGAAAGTATCGCTTCACTCTACATCTGTGAAGTTACAGGTGAACACAGGGGTTTCCTTTGGTGGACATACACTTGCTTCTTCATGGGCCTCATGCCCAGCTGTGTTGGCTCAACCCAACTCACCTAAACCTCCCCTTTTTGCCTCCTCACCAGACCCTACAATGGTCAGGTTTCGTGTTTTCCTCTTTCCCATTTACACCGTCCACATTCTTAGCGCCATGCTTATTTATCCCTTTCTTCAGGTGATTCATAAACTGAGGCAATTCAGTGGATTTAGGAACTCAGAGCTAGAGGTAACCAAGTGAAACAAAAGCCATTTACACCCACCCCTGCTACCTCAGATTTCCCAGATAGGTCGGCAGGGATGTGGGGATTCTACCACACCTGGAACAAGTTTCAAGCCAATTTTATTTGAATCTCAAAAGATATTGAACCTCAGCTGACATGTGGGTTTCATAATGAATCCCACCTCCTTTTTCTCTCCTCTTAAATTAGTAAGATCCATTTCTGTTACAATAAAAAAGGGTTTTGTCTAAAGACATAAAGGTAATTTGATTTTGATTGAAAAAAGTTATATGGCCTTTTAGCTTCTTATTTTAAATTGGCCATTTATGTAGAAATGATAGCTCTTTATTACTGTGGAGCATTTTCTGGTCCCTGGCTAATTATCATGGAGGTTTCTGTACTGGGAGCTCCCACAGAATCAGGAGATTACTGTCTCCTTCCTACACTCAAACCCCACATGGCCCATTTCTCTAATATCATGTATTCAGAAGGGCAACGTTCCCTATAGGTCCTTGTAAGGAAGGTTGCTCTGGTTGAAATATGTCATTTTCACTATTTGGCATTCAATGATCCTTTTTATATTTGGGAACTCTCAAGACAGGAGGAAGATAGGATCTATTAGCTCCCCCCCTTTTTTTTTCTTTTTATATATTATTATTAGTTACAGATGTACAAAACAATGCAATAGTTATCCTAAGTGACTCCCCCCTCCCCTGACCCCCCAGATATCATACATATCTATTACAATTTCATTGACTCCATCCCCACACTATATTCCACATCCCATGACTATATGTGTGTTAAATTATAGTTAACATCTAATATTGTTCAGCAGCAGCTTCAGATGTACAGTGCAGTGGTCAGGCCTCTACACCATCCATGAAGTGGTCTCTCTAACAAGACATGAGTCCATCTGGTTCTCTAAAAAATATTTACAACATTATTGATTATATTCCCCAAACTGTTTCTTCTATCCCTGTGGCAATATTGTAGTTACCAGTTTATGTTGCCTCATCCCTTCCCTTTCTCCCTCATGCCCACCCTGTCCCATCTTAGCTCCCACTTTTGAAGTGAAAGGAGGTCGCATTTCTACCTCTCAGGGCCCTGAAAGATAGAAGTGTGGATGTAGGCTATCAGTGGATGTAAGACATCCGTGCTACCTGAAGCAGATTGAGGGCTGTAGAACACCTGTGCTACCAAACAGGGCTTGAACTGCAGGGAGCAATGAGAAGGTTTATAGTCAGTTAGAGATGATATGGGATTGGATGCTTCAGAGGGCAGTGTGGTGGCTGGTGTGGGTGGCTTTGTCCAACAGCTGAGTCGTGGTGCATGCCCAGGGGCAGCAGGGCTAGCCATAGCAATGCAGAATGCCCAAAGGTGATGCTGCCCCTTGGTGGCAGTGTGCACGAACCATTCTTATGGCAGGCTCTTAGCAGTGCCTGGCCTCTCTTGGTTCCTGTCCCAGCTGGGTTCTCTAGGCTTCTCCTCTATTTTATGAGCTAACAGATACCTTTCTAACAAATTCCTTTTCTGCGTAGGTTAAGGACCCTAACTTGTACAGCGGACTTGATTTCTTGATTCATTAGACTGTAGACAAGGTGGTTGAGCATGGGGGTGACAATGTTGTAGAACACAGACATGGTCTTGTTATAGGCGGAAGCACTTTTGGGGTTGGGTTGGACGTGTATAAGGAACACAGACCCACAGAAGTGGGGGAGGGCAGTGAGGTGGGCGGCACAGGTGGAGAAGGCCTGGTGCTGGGCCTCCAGGGACCTCAGCCTACAGATTGTGACCAGGATGTAGGAGTAAGAGACCAAGATGACTGAGACTATGAGATTGTCCAAGGCAGAAAAGAAGAGCAGGATGATATTGGCCACAGTGGTGTCTGAGCAAGCCAGCTGGAGCCCAGGAGACGTGTCACAGAATTAGTGATCAGTGATGATGGGACCGCAGTAAGGGCAGATGAAGGCATTTCCTGTCTGCAGAGCTGAAATGAACACCCCCACAGCCTAGTTGACCACCACCAGCTGGACACACAAATGCTTAGACATAGTGGTGTGGTAGAGGAGAGGGTGACAGATGGCTACAAATTGGTCACGCGCCATGATGGCCAGGAGCAGACACTCCTCTGTGTGCCATGGAGGGTCACAAGGGTCATCTGGACCACACAGCCCACAAAGGAGATGGACTGGTTACTGGTGAGGAAGCTGATCAGCAGCCTGAGGGTGAACATGGAAGATGTCAAGGAAGGAGAGCTCAGGAGGAAGTATATGGGGCCATGGAGGGTGGAGCTGGTGGGGATTAGGTCTGTCACACCCAGGTGGGCTCGCCAGAGATCAGCAGGAAGGTGGCAAAGAGGAACTGTTTTGGGTCTGCCTGGTCTGTGAGGCCTAGCAGGGTGAGCCTCGTCACTGGGGTGTGATTTTACCTCAATGACATGCCACTGGTGTGTTTTCTACATGACAATGAACAAGAGGTGGAGAAACAAAAATGTTAACATTCTCATCAGAGGTGGCCTTTAGCATCTTCTGCAACTGAAAAAAGCATGCATCAGGCTGCCTCAAATCCCACATCAATCCCATTGTGTCACACTCATATTTATGTGCTCAGGGTTCCCTGTCCCCCTTAAGATAATGTCTAAATTCTTTAGCCTGCCAACTCTCCTCTGTGAAACACCTCTGTGCCACCCTGCTCTCAGTTTACCCTCTAGAAATGCTGCACAACTTCCTTCTACAAACACACCACCTTATTGCAAATGTCCATGCCTTCTTGGATGGTCCTTTGGTCTCTCCAAAGCCAGCTTAGAGGTCTGTTTCCTTATTCTCTTCCCTAAATTTCACAGATACTACTTTAGTTGAAGTAATGGTACTATATTTTCACATTAAAATATGCCCATCCATCGTTCCTGTTGGATTTTGTTACTCCTAGTAGGAGGAGAGTTACTTAACATTTCAATGTCAATGAATGAATATAAATTTTCAATTAGATAAGAAAGTCTTGGGCCAGCCGAGTGGCGCAGTGGTTGGGAGCTGGCTTGGGACGCCAGCAGCCCCGGTTTGGATTCCACATGAGGGCCAGTGATATTGCCCTCTAAAAAAAAAACAACAACAAAAAACAAACAAAAAAGAAAGTCGTCCTCATTTAAATAATATTGCAACTTGATCCTTTCAGTTGTTCTAGCTCAAACCTTCTAGCCATTTATTTTATTATTCTTTAAAATTTATTTTCCAATTACAGTTGAGTTACAACATTATATTAGTTTCACATGTACAACATACTGATTACATAGTTATATACCTTCTGAAATGATCCCCTTCTAGCCCTTTTTGACCCTTTTTTTCTCATTCCTCATTGAACCCCTCAGCAGGTCATATTGGATCGCCCTTTCTTTGCAAGACACCATCATATCCTGCTTGGATTACAGTTGCTCTTGATTGGCGTCCGACATTCCTAGTATGAGGAACAGCCATGGTGACTCTGTTAACACACAAGAGAAAGCGAGAACCGTCACAAAGGCCCTCAAAGCCCTGCTCTGCTGGGTTGGTCACTGCCCTGTCACTGTCTTTACCACTTTGTCCTCTTTCTTTCCCTTTCTCACCCTTGCTCACTCTGTTCTACCTACATGTGCGTGCTTGGTTCTGTCTCTTAGGACATGCCAGGTATGGCTGAGGACCTCTGCGCTAACCGGCCCTTCCCCTCCAAACATTCTGTTCCAGTTAGCTGCATCTTTAAGTTCTGGCTCAAATGTCATCTGCTTGAGAAGGCCTCCCTAAGCATCCCACTTCAAATGAAACCCCTCCCCTGCCCCGGTGTTCACTACCCCTCTTCTTTGTTTAATTGTTTTCCTCATAGGACTTCTTTTCTTTTCTTTTCTTTTTTTTTTTTTAAAGATTTTATTGGGGAATTGGCGGAGGGGAACAGCGTTGGGGAATCGGGGAAGGGGAACAGACAAGTTGCTGTCTTTGTGTTCTTCAGTTTAGTTGCGGAGGATGTTGCTTCACTGTTGGTATCGTCATTGCGCTCTTCCCGGATGAGGCAGATCAGTCGCTGGCCTCTGGATGTCGCTCACCGCGGCTATTGGCAGCTCACGCTTGGCTG
Source organism: Aselliscus stoliczkanus (assembly GCA_033961575.1). Classification (NCBI taxonomy): domain Eukaryota; kingdom Metazoa; phylum Chordata; class Mammalia; order Chiroptera; family Hipposideridae; genus Aselliscus; species Aselliscus stoliczkanus. The sequence continues at coordinate 125,982,614 of CM066736.1, forward strand.
CCAGCCGCTCACGCTGGCTGCCGGCCACTCACTGTAGCCTATGGCAGCCCACTGCAGCAGGGCCTGCAGCCTACACCGTCGCCGGGGCTCGCACAGCCCAGCTCCAGGTGGAGCTGTTGTTAGCTGTAGAGGGCAGTGTCACTGGCCCTCATACATGGGATCCGAACCGGGGCCGCTGGTATCCCAAAACCAGCGCTTAACCAATGCGCCACTCGGCCGGCCCGGACTTGTTCTTTTCTAACATGCTATATACATGACTAATGCATTTTGTTTATGATCTCTATCCTGCCATTAGGATGCAAGGATCAGGAAGCCAGGCATTTGTGTGAATTTTGTTCATTGTTCTGTCTCCAGAGACTGATACATGGTAGGCCCTCAATAAACAGATGTTGAATGGGTGAATGAAAGCTGTAAAAAAGATGCAGAGTCTCTTCAAGGCAAATCAAGCTGCAAAGAGGATACTTAGATGGTAGTGAGTTCAGAATTTCACATCTCCAAATCAGGTGATAAAACTGGAGCACAATTAGGATAAAAATTAGTTAATAGTAGAATTGAAAGACGAGGCACCAGATTGCGAAACCCGATACAGGCTGAAAGCTGGGGCCTGTAGTGCCTTGTCATAGCAGCAGAACCTGACTGTGGAGGGGGTTCAGCTGGTTAACATGCCAGGTGAGCTGAATGCTCCAGGGAGGAAGCCGCATGTCCCCTTCTTGCTGTCCTGAAGTTTTGGCCCAAACCCCTGAATCCACAGCCCTCATCTTAAACCTCTGAAAACCATCAATTTATAACTCCAGTTGCTCTGGAGGCTTTAGGATGATTCTTATCATGTGGGTATACGCTTTGCACCTTATACTGGTAATTTGTGTAAGATCTATTTATAAGATGATACTTTTTTTGGTAACTGAATAATTAGAAGGATTTTAATTTCCAATTCTTTTTTGAGAAAGCAAAATCAAGGCAATGCATAACAGAAGACCTAATTAATAAAATTAATGAATCAAAGTGATTTTGTTATATAAATTAGTCTATGTATTATAGGCTAGCAATATTTCGAATTGTGGGGCTTTTCCTCGTCTTCCCTTCCTTCAGTTTTCTGAATGGGCAACTTGACCCTAATGGCAGAAGTGGTGCTGTATGTCCAGGCTCCATCAGCTGCTATTCTCATGCAGGAACCACAGCTTGTCCCTTCATCTTGGTTTTGCCATAGGAGGAGCAAGTGTATTTGGTGTGCTGGCTGATTTCAATTTTCTTCACCATTTTCCTGAGGAAGGGTCCATAATGGTTCCCGTATTTCCCAACCATTCTGACCTCGTCGGTGCATTTAGCCAAGTGGCCACAAACCAGGTCAGAACCAAGATTATAAGTTTTTATAACAATTCTACTGTTTAATATGAACTTCAATACATATTTGAATATATACATATTGAATATATATTTAAGGTGTTTGAAACAATTGATCTGCTTAATTTGACCTGAAATATGGAGGATGATTAACAAGATTGCATGCATTAAATTTATGTTTGATTCGACTCTGCTAAAATGCAGAAGAACATTTGATTTTGAAATATATATATTTTGATTTAGTAATTTTCAGGAGTTGCTTAAGTTACTCGTGAAGGCCTTTGAAGGGCTTGGGAAATCATGTACACTAAATTTGTGATTGTAGTTTAAAAAGTTTAAAAGCATTTAATGAATCAAATTTATAAATAGTATTTAAATGTCTAAGAGAATGCTTCTACAGTTTTTTTGGTCACTTTACTTTGAATTGTTTGAGGGAATTTGTAAACAGTGCTTAAATTATTTGGGGGGATTTAATCTGTTAAATTTTTGGGCTAAGGGATCATGAAGCAAAGATCAAGTGTGATTGTTTTAAATTTTAACAAACATTACTAGATGTACAATTAAATTTATTATATTCAGAAATTGCATTTAATGGCCTAAGAAAAACTAAGTTCTAAATCCACAACTTACAATATTATAATCAATTAACAAATGGATTTAGATAATCCTTTCCATGCACAAAAGATTTGGACATTAAAAAAATGTCGCTTGAAAAAAACAAACAAAAAATGTCACTTGACCAGAGGGTAAGAGGGGAGCGGGTGGTAGAAAAAGGTAAATGGGGTCAAATACATGGAGACGTAAGAACTGACTCTGGGTGGTGAACACTAAATGTGATATATAGATGATATATTACTTGAAACCTATGTAATTTTACTAACCATTGTCACCCCAATACATTTTAATTAAAAAACCCCCCCAAAACCCATCAACTTGTAACGCAGTACTTCGTGGGAACTCAAACGCTTGTGGATTTGAATGTGTTGAGAGGAGAAAAAAGAAGGAGCCACAGGATTGAGACCTTAATTATCTGAGGAGTGAGGTTGGGAGCACAGAGTGGTGCAGGGAACCCTCCCGGGAGCTGTCAGATTGGGGAATGAATGGTCCTGGTTCTACCAAGCATTGTGGTGTGACACTGGCAAGTCACTGGAGAAAGCTGAGTCCTACATACTCATCCGTGAAGTCCAGAGGACAAGTCTTGGCTGGGCTTTTGGGATTTACAGGACTAAGATGGTAAAAACGGAGGTGCTTTGAAAAGAAGGAAGTGCTTATAATAATTCTGGGTGACTGTGGAGTGAGGAAGAAATATTATGATGGAGGAAACAAATATTTGTGGTGCAGGGGCTGACCTTACAAAGTAGTATTCACTTTAGTAGGGCTCTGGTGCCTGACCAGCCTGTTTTTTGGGTGTGTCAGGCCCAGTCCAAAGCTGGCCACTGGGCCTGCCAGCCCTGGGGCCTCCTGGGAAGGGACCTGCTGCAGGCCAAGTTCAGCCACAATCTGTGCCTTGCCTAGGGCCACCTGGCATGAGCCACAAAACGATCCAGAGATGGCTGCCTCCCACGCTATGCTTGGAGGTGCCTTGAGAGGCCAAGCAGCCAACCAAGGCTGGCTGTTGTTAGTGCTGGGTTTAGGGCTGCTCAGCCAGAGGTATGGGGTAGCCTGAAGCCAGATGCTGCTTGTTTGGGTGTTGTGCACTTTTGAGAGATTTTAGGAAACTCCACAGCATGAGCCAAGGCAGACTGTTCATATGGAAAAGCCACTGGAAGCAGTTTGGGGGTGCCAGAAAGTTGGGTAGGGCGTGGCTCAAGGAATTAACAGGGCAGGGCAGATGAAAGGTGATAGCTAATTTGATGGATAGTCAGATGTGCGGTCTGCCTGTGCACAGATGCAGGGAGGGGGAGAGCTCAACAAAGAAATAATGGCTTCCTCCAGCTCCTCCGTCTGGGAGAAAGCTGCCCTTCCAGTCCTCACTCAGAAGCCAGATAATTTAGTTCCTCTGCATATGTCCCCAGTACCTTTTTTTTTTTTTTTTTTTAAGATTTTTTTTTATTGGGGAATTGGTGGAGGGGAGCAGCATTGGGGAATCGGGGAAGGGGAACAGACAAGTTGCCGTCTTCTTGTTCTTCAATTTAGTTGCGGAGGATGTTGCTTCACTGTTGGTATCGTCATTGCGCTCTTCCCGGATGAGGCAGATCAGTCGCTGGCCTCTGGATGTCGCTCATTGCGGCTATTGGCAGCTCACGCTTGGCTGCCAGCCGCTCACGCTGGCTGCGGGCCACTCACTGTAGCCTATGGCAGCCCACTGCAGCAGGGGCTACAGCCCACACCATTACCGGGACTCGCACAGCCCATCTCCAGGTGGAGCTGTTGTTAGCTGTAGAGGGCAGTGTCACTGGCCCTCATGTGGGATCCGAACCGGGGCCGCTGGCATCCCAAAACCAGTGCTTAACCAATGCGCCACTTGGCCGGCCCTCCCCAGTACCTTTTGAGCTGCTGTCCCAGTGCTGGAACTCAGAGTGAGTGAGTCCACATGCGGGCCCTTTCAAAGGAGCGCCTGGGAGAGCTGCTGCCCTCCATCTCACTCAGCCACAATCTGCTGATTTTTACAGCCAGAAGTTATGAGGACTTCTCTCTTCAGCACTGAAACCCTGGGTTGGGGAGGGGCTGGGACCTCCTGATTTTTAATGGTCACACGTGGGTGTGGGACCAGCCCATTCTGTCTCTGTCCCTCTTACCAGTCTCAAGGTGGCTTTTTCTGTGTATCCTCAGTTGTAGGGCTTTGGTTCAGCTAGACTTCAGGTGATTCTCAATAACAGTTGTTCTGTGGTTTAGTTTTAATTGATGTGGTCCTGAGAGGAGATGAGCACAGTGTTTATCTACTCTGCCATCTTGACAGGAAATCACAATGGGACTTTTTATTTATACATTTTTTTTTTTTTTGAGGGCAGTGTCACTGGCCTTCATATGTGGGACCTGAACCGGGGTTGCTGGCTTCCCAAGCCAGCGCTTAACCACCGTGCCACTCAGCCGGCCCCAGGGACTTTTTATTTATAATTGGGTGTAATTTGGCAACATTTTTCTTAAGGATTTTTTCATCTATTGTCATGAAAGAGATTGACCTATAGTTTATTTTTCTTGTATGTTCTTATGACATTATGGATCTGGGTTATGCTGACCTTATAAAAGAGTTGGGAACTGGTTCCTTTTACTGTTGCCTTAATGTTTGAAAATTTCACCTGTGAAGACTTCTGAACCAGGAGTTTGCTTTGTGGAAAGGTGTTTTATATGGATTCAAATTCTTGATGAATTATAGGACTCTATAGGTACTTTTCTTGTATCAGTTTTGGAAAAATTTGGTAAATATTGAAGCTGCTGAAGTCCACATGGGCTTCGTTCCTACTCTACAGGTGGAAGGAAGCCTAAAAGTAAGTGAGGAATCCCAGATGGAATTAATGGGCCCAGGTCAATGTTTTGATGGTGTGTGGCAGGAAGTTATAATGAGTGGGAGAGGGAGCAAGGACATATAACTGTGTATTTGCAATGAAATTAAGATTTACCTCTAGATGCATTTAAAATTATTCCAGTACCCGTGTGTCTCTGATAAGGCTAAGAAACAATAACACTAAGCATTGAGCTTATTTTGTATTATTGGAGCCATAATGGGAAATGAGCGCCAACAACCTAGTATTTCCAACGATGTTTAAAAAATTTCTGTTTTTCAGTGGTGGCATAAGCTCTTATCAGTTTGGCCATATAGAAAAACAGATGTTCTTTTGAATGTCTTTAGGTCTAGGTCTCTATTGAGACAACTTCTTGAGTCAGCAGGTAAAGCCCCACTGGAGATATAGGTGAAAGGCTGCATGGCATTGGATAGAGGAAGTCTGTGATTGAAGGTCTGAGCCTAAACATTCTGAACATAGGGCAATGGAAAGCATCTAAAATTCTTGAATTACATGCAACTGATTGAAAGAGCCATGGAGGTGAGGATGAAGAATTCAACTCTTTGGGAATTGGTGTATAATCTGAGGAGGCAAGCTCATTAATTAGTTTTGGTAATTTCTAGGGAGGGGCAGAAGAAGCGAAAATGGGACAAGGGAGTTGAGGGTATATGAAAGAAGTGATTGTAATGATTGATCACAGAATCTAAGCTGAGTGAGGAGGAAGTGAGGCCATGAGGATGTTGAGAGACTTGAATCCCAGGTTTCTGCTCAAATGTCATTTTATTAGAAAGAACTTTTCTAATCTTACTTAAATAGCAATATTCAACTTCTTATTCTCCCACCCTCTCCCTCTTTTTTTTTTAGAGCACTCATTACCATCTTCAATAGCATATGCTTAGTTATTAATATTTTTTCTGATCTGCCTTCTCCACAAGAATGTAAGCTCCGTGAGGACAGGAACTGTCTTGTTTTGTTCACTAATGTGTTCCCAGGACCTAGAGTGGCACTAGGACAGAATAGCTGCTCAATAAATATCAGGAATGAATAAATATATAGGTCAAACAAAAAAAAGCAAGTCCTATAACCAAATGTCCATTGTAATCCTGTGTGTGTGTGTATGTGTGTGTATGTGTGCGAATGAACAATATATACTTAACAGTCTGTGAGGATACATACTGAAATGTTAACAATGGTTATCTCAGGGCAGGGAAATAGTGGTGGGGCTTTCACTGTAGGCCAAAATTTGGTCTTAATCCAGATGAATTTCTGAAATGGAGGCTGGCAAATCCGAATAGAAAAAAAGGTTCAGGGATGCAGGCTCTGAGGTAAAAAAAAATAACCTGTACACGTATTTTGTGCAGTTCCTGAAGGTTAGAATCACTAGTTGAGATGCTATAACATATCCCATTATCCACGAGAAAAGCTATAGATGAGCGATGTCAATTCTGCAAGAAAAGGCAAAGACCTAGAGATAATAAGAATAACAAGTTCTAAATTGGATGATTTTAAGGTTGTAAACTGGAAGTTTGGGTGTATAGAACTTCTCCATTTTCTGATTGAAGGTGAAATTAATCAGCAAAGCATATCTGCTTGGGGAAGGAGCTGTAGTGAAATGGTTAATGGAAAAATACAAGATCCAGGGATTACAGACACTGGTTGTTCTAGACAAACAATTAGATTGTTCAACTGGGAGAATGGGGCATATTGTACAAAGTTTGGAGAAATTTTAAATGGGCATGTGGGTCCCCACTAGTCCTGGTATTCAAGTTTGGTTATTTATACAAAGGATTCATTTACCTTTGAATGCATTGCTGTCTTCCTTTGGTATCTGCTAGCCGACTGGGATTAATTTGTTTCTAAAACAGTACAAGGTTTTTTGGTTTCACCTAGGAGAGTGAATGGGTCTCTGTCTTTCAAGGTTGCACATTTTTCGGCATTTCGGTCCAGGCCGAGATAAGAACTCCGGGGCCGCAGAATACAATAGGCTATTCTTGGACCTCAGATGTGACTGGGCACCAGGAGTAGCCTCTGTTCTTGACCCTACGTCCACCTTGAAGCGGGAACTTTGTTATCATTTTCCAGAAAGCAAATTCAATGCAACAAAGGATTAATGAATAATGACAATTTTACTGAAAATGTCTTGGGGAGACTGAAAGCTCTGTGAGTCCCAGGGAGATAGTTTTGATCTATGACAAAACCTAATAAAAATTCCCATTAGTCACAAAGGAGAAAGGTTTCACATTCCCACTTTTCTTTGTGTTCTTAAGCAAAACAATCAAATCGCTTTTAAAGTCTCAAGTCTCTCATTCTCCCATCTACCCATCTCTGCCAGCAAGGAAGGACCCTCTGCAGAATCCTCGCCCCTTAGAAAGGAGATCTTAGAGTGTGGAGACTGGCTTGGGGATTTGTTGGGTCCCCACCTGATAGCTTTATAGTTTAAAAGAAAAAGAGAAGGGGTGGAATTTCCAGTTTGGACCCTCTGCTGCTTCCTTCTTCCTCTGAGTCACTAATGACTCCCAAACCCCAAAAGGGGCATCGTTGGGTGAATCCCTCATATCTTCTCACTTCGCTTTTTAGGTGAATTCCCTGGGCCTTGCTTTAGACACATACACGTCCCCCCGTTTCCCCCCCCCCCCCCCGACACTGTTGCATTTCATTGCAGTCTTCTCCCCCAGGCAGACTCACATACACAATTACTAAATATTATAGTTCATATCTTTAAAATATCCTCATGGACTGGTCATAGATTGACTGCTATTTTTCTTTACCATTGCACTCTGGTTATTGTTGCCATTGACTGTGTCTTTATCTCTGTTTACTCTGATGAAACTTTTGCCACTGATTTTTTTCAATTCATGCGTTCATTCACTCATTCATTCCGAGTTTCTTGAGTACTCACTATGGGCCAGGCAGTGTTCCAGGCACTAGAGATAGATTGAGAAGATACCTGTTCTCATGGCTCTTACATTATGATGGGGGAAGCAAACATAAATGACAAACAAGAAAGTATCACATGGTGATAAATTCTTTGAAGAAAATTGGCAAAGAATGACAGACAGGGCTGTGTTAGGGGCTCCTGGCATTGAGTAAATAGGGATGGTCTTTATAATCAGGTGACATTTGTGGATTTAACCATTGAAGTTCATGAAGGAAATTTACAATTTACCTCTTATGTCTTCCTCTCAAAGTCTGAACTTTTGGGTCAGTGTTCCAATGTAGACTGTATAGCTCCCCTTTCTGAGGTGAATATGAACCTAGACCAGGGATCAGCAAACTTCCCCTGTAAAGGGCCAGAGAGTGAATATTTTTTGCATTGTAGGCCATGCAGTCTCTCTGTTGCAACTACACAGCTCTGTTCTGAGTGTAGCACAAAAGCAGCCACCGGCAACCTTTAAACCAATGGAGGTGACTGTGTTCTGATACAACCTTATATACAAAAACGGGTGTCAGGCATCCCGTTGGCCAGCTGACTGCAGTTTGCTGACTCCTGACCTTGTCTGCATTGTGCCTTTATGCCTTTATTTACTTCAAGGTGGCAGCCCCAGCCCTTTTTTTTCAAGGAGAGCGTCCTCTCCCCATTAAATAGTCCTTTACCTTAATTGTTCTTCACTCAAAAAAAAAAAATACAAATTAAGATAGGCTAATTCAGAAAATTTATAAAATAAAACAAGAAAAAGAAAAAAGTGAGAGCATTACCTTTACCTTTAAACACACTGAGAAGAACCACTGTAAATGTGTATCTTTTCAGATTTTCTCTGTGTATAAACACCATGAGTATCTACATAGACATCCCAATAAAGGTTTTTTTTCCCATTTTTTTTTCTGTCGTTCCCTTCACTTTCCCTTTCTACCTCCTTTTCTTTCCTTTCCCCTCCCCTTCCCTCTCCCCCACCATCCCTCCCTCTCCCCCACCATCCCTCCTGTTTTTCTAATACATGTGGGATCATTTTGAAATGCTGTTCCACACCTTGCTTCTTGCGACGTCACGGAATGCTGCTGTGGACTTGAGACTCGCATTCCACAATTGGCGTCCTGTAGTTGCCAACTGACATGACGTGGGTGTCGAGTTATTTTTGGTGAATGGTGCCATGAGCAGGTGGTGGTGGTAGGGACATTCTACATCTCCTCCCACACAACCTCGCTGCCGCTGGAGGGCTGGTATGCGAGCAAGTCTCAGACCAAATGCCAGCAGCTGTACAGCGTCTCTTGGTGAGCAGTCACGAACAGCTGGTCTGGAGTTTGGAAGGGGGCTCTGTCTCAGTCGTCAGCACACTGGCCAGCACTGGTTTGAAAGGCTTGCCCCAAACCAGGTACTTCTTACAGTTCGATTGGCAAAATCCTTCCTCCACACAGTGGAGAGAAGTGGGCCCAACGGACCTCAGAACTTAAGGCCCCTCCTCTCCCTCACCCAGCGGACTGTTGGAATTGGCTTGATTTTTAAAACTAGTTTATTCATTGGAAGGCTGTGAGCCTTGCTATATGACTCCAAGTGAATCACAGATGTCCTATTTCTTATTTAGACAAATTGAAACATAACAAATACACATATATTCTACACTCAGATTCACAATGACGTTTTCTTACATCTGCTTTGCCTATTTTTCTTTCTGTTTAAAGAGAATATATACACGCACACATACATATATAAATCATAAACACAAGAATATGTATATTTAAAATTTTTATTTCTAATTGTGGTTCCAAAATAAATCACATGTTACATATTCAAAATAAATCACAGCTCTAATTTCTCTAGTTAAATTATTTCTAATACCCCTTATGCCAACTAGTTGGCCCAAAGGGGCCTAGTAAAATGAATTTTTCTCAGCTAAGTTTTTGTCTGTAGTTTAGTTGCTCAGAAATGTCAAAGTTGAGGCCCATGTAATTCTTTTTGCTTTTCTCCGCGTTGAGCAATGTACATACCACAAGGATATTTGTTTTCTTCCTGCTCTATCTTCAAGGCTTGGAAGAGTGCCTGGCACATAGCAAATGCTCATTCACTGAACGTTTGTTGAGTGGCTTGTTGTGGCCCCAGTTCTCACTCAAGAGCTACAGGCAGTGGGAAAGAGGACATGACGCAAAAGAAGGTATAACCTCTATATCCAGAAAAGAAAACATTCCTGGGAGACCCGTAGCCAATCCACTGGAGCTATGAAACCCATAGCTCTATCCATGGAGCCACACTGGCCACAACTCAAGACTACCCATAAGAGAGGCTGAGACACAACATTTTCAGCTTGGCACATTATTGCTGCCAATAATAAGTTAGTTTGTTTTTTTTTTAAGTAAGAAAGAAGGCGGAACAGGTACTCAGCAACCATAAGCAAGTTTTTGCTGGACCTTGGATTTGTCTATGAAGACCTTGCCTCTGGAAAGAGTGAGAGACTGCTGGACAGGCAGATAGATAGCAAATGGTCAGACCACAGGAAAAGAAGCCAGAGCAACCGCTTCTCAGAGGACTAATCAGAATCAGCAGAGAAACAGCCTGCTAGTGAACGCGTCACTGCTTTCTGTGTGTGTGACTCAGATGTCTTATTTGCACCCAACCTCAGGAACCTGATGGGTCAACACAGTTCCTAAAAACCAAAAATAGACTTGGAGGTTCAACAGTTGGCCTGAGCTGCGCTCTATTACCGGTCAATACTGAACTGACAAGATAATGAACTGTTTAGGTCAGATAGTCTTTTTTCCTTGTGAACTTGGTGGCTTTTGCCTTTACATATCCTGCTCTTGCCTTGGGCTGGCGAGACTGTCTTTGCAGGGTACCTCATGTATACCCAGGACTGGTTACATCCTGATTTGTGAAGCCCAGGAAAAATGAAAATGTGGAGCCCTTGTTTTAAAATTATTAACAATTTCAAAATGGTGACTATGGAACTTTAAGCCAAGCACGAAGTCATCTGAGCATGGGGTCCTGTGCAACTGCACAGGTCACATGCCCGTGAAGCCAGCTTAGTGTTTACCTATATATGATGAAACCCTCCAGGTTTAGGCTAATTGCCTCTGAGTTAATTTTGACAGGTAACCTGAAGACCCCATCATCCCATAGGGGCTGGATTCCTCTGTGTTGAATCAGGTTTTCCCACTTTGCCGGGCAGTGAATTCAGACTAACAGTCGTGATGAATCAGAAATTGTTATTATTTAATCGGAAGCAATTAGGACTGCCTGCCACAAAGGAATTATTCAGGTTAAACATTGTTCGGTTGAAAATATGATTTTACATGTGTTTCCTTCCATGACTCCACTAAAATGTCAGCAAAAGAAAAAAAAAAAGGTATGAATCCATAAGAACAAAGCGTTAGAGGAGAGCAGGACTACTGAGAGATGAAGAAAGCTAATTCTTAAGCCCCTTACAAAGGGGCAGGGAGAAGCTAACGAGACATTGAGTCTTACTATGGAAGTCCCTAAAGGCTCAGGAACCAGCGACACAGGTATCTCTAGGGGCAGAGGTAACCTGGGGCTGAAAAATGGAGGTAATTTAAAGTCCAAATGAAGAGCAGTTGTACACCAGATTCCTTACTTTGCCCCTGTAAAAGATTGGGGGCAGCTTTTCTCTCTGGAGAAGCTGAACCACAGAGCTTTTGGATTGGGGAATACCAGATACAGTTGAATGCAGTACCAGGTTGAAAATGGGGGTTAATGAAAATCTACAAAAGGGTTTCCTAGCCTGCTTACCCCTATTTGGCTCCCAGAATGCTAATGGTCAGGCTCATAGCAGGGATGCAGAGAAGTTTTCTCTGGGGAAACCACCAATTAGGAGAAGAGTGCTACTCTTATCCCCCACCCCAAAGGTCAGTGTGCCTCCAAACTGCTCTTTGCTGATGCCTATGAGCCAAGAGCCCTGTTCAGGCATGCCAAGCTGGGCCTCACTTTTTTTTTTTTTTTTTAATTGGGCCTCACCCTTAAACAGGAATGGATAGCCAAGGCTTTCTGGGGAAAGACACTAGAATGAAAGACAAGATCAAAGTCAATAGAAAAGGAATTTGGAGGAAACAGAATACAGAGATTAGATGTCAACTTTAAAACATTTTAATTAATGTCATGTGAGAGATGAGAAAGGATGTATGAAACAGCTACTCCCCATCATTTTTTGTTTCCATTTCTTGTTTAAATCTTTTTTTTTTTTTTTTTTTTTTTTTTTTAAAGATTTTATTGGGGAATTGGTGGAGGGGAACAGCGTTGGGGAATCGGGGAAGGGGAACAGACAAGTTGCCGTCTTCTTGTTCTTCAGTTTTAGTTGCGGAGGATGTTGCTTCACTGTTGGTATCCTCATTGCGCTCTTCCCGGATGAGGCAGATCAGTCGCTGGCCTCTGGATGTCGCTCATCGCGGCTATTGGCAGCTCACGCTTGGCTGCCAGCCGCTCACGCTGGCTGCGGGCCACTCACTGTAGCCTATGGCAGCCCACTGCAGCAGGGGCTGCAGCCCACACCATCACCGGGGCTCGCACAGCCCAGCTCCAGGTGGAGCTGTTGTTAGCTGTAGAGGGCAGTGTCACTGGCCCTCATGTGGGATCCGAACCGGGGCCGCTGGCATCCCAAAACCAGCGCTTGAACCAATGTGCCACTCGGCCGGCCCTAAATCTTTTTTTTTAAAATTTTTAGCACTGTTATCTCCTGCTATTATATTGAATACCTATTAGTTGTTTAATCTTTGTTACTCCCAGTTCAATGTAAGCTCTATGACAGCAGGGACTCTGTCTTGCTCATTTATGTATCACCAGTACTCATGACTAGACCAAGGTAGGTGGTCAACAAACATCATTGACTGAATGGTTGAAAACTGTATTCATAAACAAGAACAGGGTAGCATGAAAAAGAAGCAGTAAAGATCAGAAAAGACATTGGAATATTGATAGTGTGATAAGAAAATTTAAAAATTCAGTGGGAGATTTGAAAAATAAAATTGAGAAAATAGCCTCCAAATATAAAAGAAAACAATGGAAAATAATAAAGAAAACAGGAGAAAAACAGAAGATCAGGCAAAGAGTTTTAACATTTAATTCAAATTCCAGGAAGAAAGAAAAATTGGAGGGGAGGCAATTATCACAGAAATGATAAAGAAAAATTTCTAGAACTAAAAGATGAGTTTCCAGAATTCAGAAGTACACTGCATGTCTGGGAAAATAAACAACAACAGAATTGTCTCAGAGCACATAATCATGAAGTTTCAGACTGCAGGAGTGATAAGAAACTCCTATCAGGCTTCTAGAGAGAAAAAAGAGACCACAAACCAAAGATGAGTATCAGACTTCTCAACACTGGAAAGCAGAAGACAATGTGGTAACATGTTCAAAAGACTGAGAGAAGGTGACCTCCAACCTTGAACTCTATGCTTAGACAAACTATTAAACGAATGTGGTGGTAGAATAAAGAATTGCTCAGATATGCGCAGTCATAAAAATATACCTTACCTCTTGTTGACTGGCGAAAAATAACTCTCCAAGTAATTCTCAAAAGAAACGGATTAATCGGGAAAAGAAAAAGAAGCAAGACCACCACTGCAGTGCGGAAAGCACACCTCCTACATGGAGGTCTTACAGAGAGCCCGCGAGGAGGCAAAAAGACCCCCCAATCCCTTTATTAAGAATCCCTCCCCCTGGAATTACCATAAGAATAAACGGGAAATCAGAATTATAGAGTTAACAAGGGGCCCAGCCTCACCCATACTCCTCCCAACTCTATGGTTAACTATATGGCATCTTAAGATGCCAATTCACTTTATCACTCTCGTTCATTCTGTCTCAGGAAGCTACAGAAAAAGTGGCCAAATTAGGAAATAAACCAAAACAGAGGAAGATCTAGGATCCAGCCACCAGAAAACCCAAAAAAGGAGAGAGGGGAAAGGAATTCCAGTCTTGAGGGTGGTCCTGGGGTGACAGCTATGGAACAGATACACAGGGCAAGCAGTCCAGAGAGCAGCAGGAGTGTGCAGGGCCCCGGGAGAGGTGTTTTGAGAAATACATTGAACACATGGATTACCTGATGTATTTGTTTGGAGATGGGGTTTTAGTTCTGTTTGGAAATAATTTGGGGACAGTTTAAGCATGCATCAATTATAGGTACATAAAAAAACTAAGCGAGTGAATAGCTAAGGCAATTGTTAATTCGGGAGCAACAAAAAGTCATACAAGAAAGGGTATGAGATATAACATACTAAGTGACTCAACTATGAATTCCATTTTTATAGTCAATAATGTGAGCATTAAATATCAGTTTAACAAGAAACCTTGATACAACTTTATTGAGAGAATGATATAGAAAGGATAAAGGGATATGGCTGTGGTGTGTGGGTTAAAAGAACTAAATCCTTGTTTTCCATCTTATGAAGTCAAAAATGAAAATCCTGAAATGAAAAACAGATGAAAACAGCTGTAAGCATGTGATCTAGAAATATGACATTAGTCACGAGAAGAAACAAATGAGGGAGTTGAAAGCGATTGCTTTGGGGTGTGGAGACTGGGCATTGGGAAGAGTAGGACAGGGAGGCTCTTTCTTGTTCCAAGCCTCATGGGACTGTTTGACACTTTAAACTGCATAATGAAGTCCTTTGATAATAAAAATACATGAAATAAAAAACAGTATGCTAATGCCATGATGATCTGCTGTACCACCTCATCTGTAATTGATTGGACTCCTGGCATGGTGGTAACAGGGAAGCCTTGGAGACAGCTGCATCAATGGAGCTAAGTCACGTGGAAGGTGGTCTTTTCTTTGAAGTCATCACAAGCTTATCATGTTCTTTCACTCTCCATGGGAATAGAAGATCTGGAAACCAAGGCATGGAAATGGGCATGGAGTCTCTCACTCATAAACAAACATGCAAATAGCACACAAACATTTGGTTATTTTTTACAGCTGAAAAAACAAACAAACCCAAACCTTCTTTTGACCCCACTTTCTCCTGCAGCTATTGTCCAATTTTTCTGCATCAGTGTACAGCCACATTTCTCTAACTAGTCCACAATCTTATCTTGAAATCTTTCCCTTCCTCCCTTGAAGCCATTCCAATAAGCTTTTACTCCCCTTACTCTACTAAAAACTTCTCTTTTCAAAATATTTAATGGCCTTCGTGTTACTAAACCCAATGGTGAATTTATCTTAACATATTGGCAGCGTTTGACACTTGACGATATTGGATTCTTGGCACCCACACATCACGCTCCCTTGGTTTTCTTCCCACTGTTGGCTGCTCCTTCTCTGGCTCTTTTGTGGGTTCCTCTTCATCTCCCAGACTCATAATGTGGAAGTGCCCAGGAAATAGTTATTGGACGGCTTCTCTTCCTAACCTACCCTCCCTCCCCAGGCATACCCAGGCAGTCTCCTTGCTCTAATTGTGATCTATAAACTGAAAACTTCCAGATTTTGTATCTCTAGCCCAGAGCTCGCCTCTGAACTTCAGACTTATTGATGCTGTTCCCTTCTCAATCTCTCTGCTTGAATAAATCTAAAAGGACATTTTTATCAGGTTCAAAACCAAACTCTGGTGCCCCCTCACCGGCTCCCAGCAAGCCTGCTCTTCCCAAGGCTTTTAACACATGAGTTAGGGGCCTCTCCATCCTTCTAGTGGAGCATGTCATTGGTATTGTCCTTGTCTTTTCTTTTTCCCTTGAACCTCACTCATATCCCATCAGCCAACATTTCCTATTGTCTGTTCTTCTCCAATGTTATTCAGCACCTGACCACTTATCCCCTCTACTGCTACTTCTCTGGTCCAAGCCACTGTGATTGTCCATCTGGATTCCTGCCATGGCCTCCTAACTTGTCTTACTGCTTCCTCCTCTGCCCGTCTGCAGTCTATTTTTAGAAATGCAATGGCCAGAGCAATCCTTTTAAGACTAAGGGCAGACCATGCCACTCTTCTGCTCATACCTCTTCACTGGCTTCCCAGATGACTCTCCTTTTAGGAAAGCCATTTTCCCCTTACATTTTTAACAGATTGTCTTTATAAAAATTTGAAGTTATGTGTTTAGATTCATAAGATGCCTTACTTCCTTGGTGGAGTGTATCTTTACTCAATATAAAACGATATTGTAAAATTGGATGCCTTTTTTGGCTTCAAGTTCTATCTTGTTAAAGTACTATCACCACACATGCTTTCCTTTTAAACATTTTTTTCTTCTGTTACTGTATATTAGTACAGGCAGCTTCAGCTATGCTGCAATAAGATATAGATCCCAAATATACAATGTAGTTTTTTTAAAAAAGATTTTATTGGGGAATTGGGGGAGGGGAACAGCATTGGGAAATCGGGGAAGGGGAACAGACAAGTTGCTGTCATTTTGTTCTTCAGTCTAGTTGTGGAGGACATTGTTTCACTGGCCCATGTAGGTATCATCATTGCACTCTTCTTGGGTGAGGCAGATTGGTCGCTGGCCTCTGGAGGGCCGCTCACAGAGGCTCTTGGCAGCTCACACCAGCTGCTGGCCACTCACTGTAGCCTATGGCAGCCCACTGCAGCAGGGGCTGCAGCTACCCTGTTGTCCGGCGACTCACAGCAGCCCAGCTCCAGGTGGAGCTATTGTACACCATCTTAGCCATAGAGGGCACTGTCACTGGCCTTCATATGTGGGATCCGAACCGGAGCCCTGCTGCCCAGAACCAGTGTCCCAGGCCAGTTCTTAACCAGCACCCCACTCAGCTGGCCTACAATGTAGTTTTATTTCTCATTCATATTAGGTGCCCAGAGCTGGTTGGCAAGAGGGGCTCAGGCTACCTGATGTTTCTGGTTCCATGACAGGGGAGGAGAGAAGCTGACAGGTCACACAGGGACTGCCATTGCTTTAGCCTGGAAGTGACACACATCTCTCTCTGTCTCTTTTTTTTCTTGATTAATTAAAGTTTATTGGGGTGACAATTATTAGTAAAGTTAAATAGATTTCAGGTGTACAATTTTGTAATACATCATCTATATATCACATTGTATGTTCACCACCCAGAGTTAGTTCTCCTTCCATCACGTGTTTGATCCTTTTTACCCTCTTCTACCACCCTCCGCCCCCATTACCATCTGGTAACCACTAAACTATATTGCCTCTGTCTATGAGTTTTTGTTTCTTCAGACATCTCTCTTTCTCACATTTTATTGGTCAGAACCAGTCTTATATGTGTCCAGGTAGGAGAAAAATAAATGGGATTTGGTGAACAAAAAGCATGGGTTTTGCCTCACTCACTTTTTAGGACTCATGTGTCTGCGGGTCAAAGGGAGTATATGTACCATCATGGTATTGTAACTGTATTTTGGTTATGACACATACTTTGTTATTTAAAAAAAAAGCCTTATATAATTCCTAAAGTCACCTCTCTCTTGTCTCCTACTTCTCAGTTAGGGCGTATGGAGGTTTCCATCTTTGCCTTGAAGCAACTCCACTGCAGAACTCAGCAACTCTTCCAATTCTTTTAACCTTTACAATTAGGCTTGAGACCTAATTATCCTCATTTTAGAGATTGGGACATATATATCAGAGAGGTTATGTGCCTTATCTAAAGTCACACAGCATGTAAGTGGCTGAACCAGGAGATTTCTGGCTTGGTTTCAAAACTTATCCTGTATCATGGGGATAGACTCAGAAATGAAGGTTCATCTTCCTGTCTAGCCCCATGGCTCTTTGCTGCCCTCTCCTGACTTCTCAGTTGTGATGGAGTGAGAAGTTATTGCTGGAATGAACTCTTTATGTTCTGGCAGATTCTAAGGTTACAACCTGTGTGCTGTCGTCTTGATATTTCACACCTCTGTCCCCTCTGATTCCCAGGTGCTGAGTGTGTAGTAGGGACTAGTAAGCATTCTTACTGATCAATAAGATCAACGATGCTGATGGAGACATCTAATGAGTTTCCACTATATGCTGAGAGCTGTACATTCATAATCCCATGGACTGCTCTTAACAACACCATAGGAAGTGCCATTAAGTCTCTGTTACAAATATGAAAATTGGTGTGCAGAGAGGGTGCCATAATATGCACAGGGATATCCATTTATCAGCATTTATTCTACATACTGTTAAAGAACATTTATTATCTGCCAGACACTGTGCTAGGTGTCAGGATAATATTTTTTTTTTTTTTTTGAGGGCAGTGTCACCGGCCCTCAGATGTGGGATCCGAACCGGGGCCGCTGACGTCCCAAGCCAGCTCTTTTATTTATTTATTTATTTTTTAGCTGAGCCATCCTGCCACCTGTTGGCAGCTCAGCAGCAGCTCAGCTCGGGCCAGGAATTGAACCGGAGACCCTGTTGCTCAGAGCTCGCACTCTTGAGAGAGCTCTTAACCAACTGAGCCACTCGGCCGGCCCTCAAGCCAGTTCTTAACCACTGCGCCACTCGGCCGGCCCAGGATAATATTTTTAATAAAAGTAAACCATAATGCCTATGTTCTTTCAAGAATTATTCCAGTGGTTACTTTCTTCATGAGGTTTTTCCTGAGTCTTCCTTTCTCCCTCCCACATCCAACATAGAAGCACAATTAAAGTTGTGGTTTCTGGAAGTCTCCAGGACTATAAAAGCTCTCTCTTTCTCTTGGTCCTGGGTATGAAGGTCTGGATGGCCTCTTCTAGGGATGGCAGATGTGTGTTATTTGTGAGTCACTGTCTCCTCTTGAGCTCGGTAGCAGACATTGCTAACCGATTACAACATCCTTTATGAGACTCAGCCTGGAAATCCTTCTCTCTGATTCCTGCCAGTCAAGCTTGAGTTTCTGTAAGAATATTTAGACCCCAAGGCTCTGCTCTGACACGTAATGCAATGTGGGCTTATGGACAGGCTGGTTGCATCTTAGTGGGTAATGCCTACAGTGAGCATGAATGTCAGATGAGGGGAGTAAGAGCATCACATCTCTCTGGCCATTGCAGTTGATCTGACCCCTTTGGATGTCGCCCAACATCTCATGTAGACTGGGGGACAGGTGTACTTTCTTTTCCACTGGACTTACATGTGTGAGGACATAAGTCTGGCAGTCGCCCTGCCACCAAATGGAGAGGGCTTGTTGAGCATGAGGCCAAAATACGAGGTCTGACAATGAAGTTCGTGAACTTGTCGCAACGATGTGGCAAAACTTTTTTGATATCAGAGGGATTATTCATTATGAATTTATACCAACTGGACAAACAGTTAACCAAATTTACTAGTTGAAAGTGCTGAAAAGGCTGCGTGAAAAAGTTAGACGACCTGAACTTTTCACCAGTAATTCATGGCTCTTGAATCACAATAATGCACCAGCTCACATGGCACTGTCTGTGAGGGAGCTTTTAGTCAGCAAATAAATAACTGTATTGGAACACCCTCCCTACTCACCTGATCTGGCCCCCAATGACTTCTTTCTTTACCCGGAGATAAAGGAAATATTGAAATGAAGACATTTTGATGATATTCAGGACACTAAGGGTAATATGACAACAGCTCTGATGACTGTTTCAGAAAAAGCATTCCCAAATTGCTTTGAAGGGTGAACTAGGTGCTGGTGTCAGTGCATAGCTACCCAAGGGGCGTATCTTGAAGGTGACTGTATGATATTCATCAATGAGGTTTGTAGCACGTTTTCTAAGATGAGTTCGTGAACCTAATTGTCAGACCTCACTGTGTAGAGGAGGACAGAACAGAGGGATGGAGAAAGTTGACCCTGAGAGCCTTGTTTACACACTCTTCAATTATTCAGACCCCAAAACTGGAATTCTTTCTTTTTTTAAAGATTTTTTTATTGGGGAATTGGGGGAGGGGAACAGCATTTGGGGAACTGAGGAAGGGGAACAGACAAGTTGCTGTCCTTTTGTTCTTCAGTCTAGTTGTGGAGGACATTGCTTCACTGGCCCATGTTGGCATCATCATTGAGCCCTTCCCTGGTGAGGCAGATCGGTTACCGGCCTCTGGACAGCCGCTCACGGCAGCTGTTGGCAGCTCACTCCAGCTGCCGGCCGCTCATGCTGGCTGCCGGCCACTCAGTGTAGCCTATGGCAGCCCAATGCAGCAGGGGACTCATGGCAGCCTAACTCCAGGTGGAGCTGTTGTTCACCACCTTAGCTGTAGAGGGCAGTGTCACTGGCCCTCAAATGTGGGATCTGATCGAGGGCCGCTGGCGTCCCAAGCCAGCTCTTAACCAACGCGCCACTTGGCTGGCCCCCTTTTTAAAAAAGATTTTATTGGGGAATTGGGGGAGGGGAAGTGTTGGGGAATGGGGAATTGGGCAAGGGGTACAGACAAGCTGTTTTTCTTCAGTCTTCATTGTGGAGGGCGCCAGTCGCCATCTGACTTCCAGTCAGCAGCTTGTGGCTTCTAAGCTCAAGGTGCTGTGTTCAGTCTTAGTTGTGGGTGGGTGTAGCCACCATCCCATGCAGGAGTCGAACCAGCAGCCTTGTTACGACAGCACACTCTATCCACTGAGTCATCTAGCTGGCAGCTCAGCTCAAGGTCAGAGTTAAGTCTTAGTTGCTGGGGTAGCCCACCATCAAACAGGCAATCTTGTTGTTACACCAGCTGAGCCATTCTTCACTTGTTGGCAGCTCAACAACAACTCAGCTTGGGTGCAGCATTCACTGGCCCATGTGGGAATTGAACCAGTAGCCCTGTTGCTCAGAGTTCGCACTCTAAGCCAACTGTTAACTAACTGAGCTACTTGGCTGGCCATAAACTTGAATTCTTGATTAAGTGAGCTTGAATCCATTTTTTTGTTATTTGTAACCGATATATTTCTGATAGACAAGTTCTCATTTTGTACGTAAAGAATCTGAGGACCAGTGAGGGGAAAGTGATGTCCCGATGGCACATGTATAGTAAGTGGCATTCATCACTTTAGTCACTCACCTTTAAAGAACTTTGGGATTGAAAACCAGCTACATTCTTAGCACATGGTTAAGCACACAGCCCTATGTGCAGTTTTGTTTTTTTTTTGAGTCCCTTCATAATTGGTTTTAAGGGTTGTTTCTGGTTGTCATATTTTCCTTTCCTAGTATTTCTAGGAATAGCTGAAATTCAGGTCAACATTCTTACCATACAATTGAGTTAATATGTTTATTTGACAGAATATTATAACACACACATAGACAGACAGATGCACACACACCATTTGATCAGTGATGCTTTATTCAAGTGTGAACTCCTGTGGGGTGGCTTCCCCACGATTCACACCTCACCATTTCCCTGACGTGGAGAAACATCTCTGAATGCTCCTACTCAAATCCTCCCCATGGCCAACGACGGACACACATGTATTTGGTCTGATTCTCTCCTTTGTACACTTGAGATGCACTGACTCTTGGAGGCTGAGAGAATATCCCCCCTGCTGCCCTCCTACTCCGCTGTACCCACAATATAAATTCATTCTCAAAAGCGCTTGCATTGGCATCTGCCCCAGCAACCCCTTTCTGAGCACCTTTAATCTTTTCATTCATTCCACAATTGCTAAATTCTCACTGTGTACTAGGCAGAAAGCTATGAAAACATAAATCTCAGCCCTCACAGAAGGTACGAGTACATTCCAGAGGGTCTAGGAACGTCTTGTCTTTCTTGTAGTTTCTCTGGGTTTACAAAGCCTGTGGGTTTATGTCAATAACTCATTGTTTATTGTGCATAGGGCAAAGGTTCCTGGAAAGGAGGAAAACTTCATTTCATTGGTGATAGTCATCTTTTTTCTGTTTTTTAATCCTTTCCCCCTGTTGGCTGGAGAGTCACTTCCTGTTCCCTTTTGTTTCTCCCTTCCTGTTGATTCTCTAAAGACGTCTATACCCACTGGGTCTTCTGGCCCCTTTGTAATGTGTTCTAATACCAGGTGCATCCGAATAGACTTAAGACATGCTAGACAGTGTACTAAGTGCCTTACACAAACCACTCATTTAACCCTCTCCACAGCTCTGTGGATTCTACAGTTGTGTATTATAGGAATATGTTTTTTTTCTAAAATGAGATAACTTCAAATCTTTATTTTAATTCCATTTGATTCTATCTATTTGAATTCTGAATTTTCATAATATAATCAGTTAAAATTTAGCCTTGACTGCCTCTTGTGTGCCTGGTGCTTCAGTAATGTGCAACAGATGGAGACAAAATTAAATCTGGCTGAGGTGTCATTCAGGACCACAGCTGATGTAGTCTGGTTGGTTACTTTGGGCATCAGAATTTTGACCACATTTTACATTTACACACTCCAACTCTCCAATTTTAAGAATATCTATTGACAGCCAGATCAAGATGGAGTTCATGCTTCAAGAAGCCCCTCTGCTCCACAAACATAGCAGTGGTACATAAAGCAAAAGACAGAAAACAGAAGAAGGCATAGTCAGGCTTAAATACAGGACAAGCATTTTTGAAGATCCAAACTGGCACAGAAATATAAACAGTGATCAGGGCTGAGGGGTGGGTGGACTTGCTGGGATTTGGATGCAGAGGCTGTCAGTGGTGGTAAATGAGTTCTAAAGAATTCCTGGGCCAGCCGAGTGGCGCATTGGTTAAGAGCTGGTTTGAGGATGCCAGTAACACGGGTTCGGATCCCACATATGAGGGCCAGTGACACTGCCCTCCACAGCGAACAACAGCTCCACCTGGAACTGGGCTGTGAGCCCCGGTGACAGTGTAGGCTGCAGCCCCTGCTGCAGTGGGCTGCCATAGGCTACAGTGAGTGGCCGGCAGCCAGCGTGAGCGGCTGGCAGTCAGCGTGAGCTGCCAATAGCCGCAGTGAGCAACCATCCAGAGGCCGGCGACCGATCTGCCTTATCCGAGAAGAGCCCAATGAGGATACCAACTTGGGCCAGTGAAGCAACGCCCTCCGCAACTAGACTGAAGAACAAAAGGAGAGCAACTTGTCTGTTCCCCTTCCCCGATTCCCCAACGCTGTTCCCCCAATTCCCCAATAAAATCTTAAAAAAAAAAAAAGAATTCCTTCTGTGATGGGGAAGCAGAGCTCACTCACTGACTGAAGCCCAGGGTGAGGGTGGTATTCATTTCTCATCCCTCACCCTCATGAGAGGAGGCTGGAAATAAAGCTGTTAGCAAACGCTGAAGGAGCCATGGCTCATATCCAGCTCCAGGCTGGGAGACAAGGATGAGACATCACCTTGTGACCAGGAGCTGACTCATGGTTTCCCTTGACCCAGCCTGGATGTGACACAGCCCAGTGGTTCTGCAGGATGGTTACTCTAACGGCACTTACTAGACCTGGACCTGGATGGGGGACCCCCGATGTTGATCAATAGCATAGTGGAATATGGAGGTAAAGTAGAGGGGAGGAGAGAAAACTGAAACAAACAAACCGCCTCCTATTCCAAATGAGACTATAAACCAAATTAAAAACAAAACGGATGAATAAAAGCTGATACTAAGAAAAACAGAACAGGGATTCACTTTGGATGAAAATGATTTTACAGAATGATCAGACAAAGTTTTAAAGTAAATATACTGATAATTTCATAGAAGTAAATGAAGTCAAAACTTCCACTGAAATAATAAAAATTATGAAAAAAAAAAATCAGCCTGAAAACAAGAATAGAGAGCTATGGAAAAAGACCAACTACAGTACGAGTATTTGAATATAAAAAATATAGTCATTGAAATAAAAAATATGGGGCTTTGAGTTACAGTGGCTGTTTGGCTAGATATACCCCATTTCATCATCTTTCTAAAGTACAATAAAATTACAGTGAAGACATTAAAGAAATAAAAGGGAAAAAAAAGAAACCCACAAGAACGTGGCGATCAGGTGAAGAGACAATGGCAACTGTATTTTGGAATCTGGAAAAATGAATGAGTAATGACTGATTAGCAAACCTGAAATAGCTAGACATTTATGCAATTACAGTCTCAGAAAAATGAAGAAAAAAATAAGTCCAGTTTGTGCTGAGAACCCTCTAAGTCTCATGAACTAGCAATTGTAGAAACCTCTGGGCCTGGAGCAAAAGGACTGGGTTTGAGAAGCAACTATTTATCTCTAGACCTTCTCTCCCATCCTAGACAACTGCTAAACTGTCCCTCCCCCCTCATCCCAGGAGTATTTTGAAGGTTTATCCCTAGAAATGATAAAACAGAGTGTGTATGAACAAGAGTACATCAGGCAGAGTTAAGGGTAGGGCTAATATATATATATATATATATTTTTATTTTTTTTTTCTTCTTTTTAGTTGCGGGTGGGTGTAGACCACCATCTTGAGCAGGCAACCTTGTTGTTAGGAGCACGTGCTCTCACCAGCTGAACCATCCTGCCACCTTTTGGCAGGTCAGTGGCAGCTCAGCTCAGGCGCAGCTCACTGGCCCATGTGGGAATAGAACCAGCAACCCTGTTGTTCAGAGCTTGCGCTCCTGAGCAAGCTCTTAACCAACTGAGCCACTCGGCCAGCCCAGGGTAGGGCTACCATATTAAAAGCAGGAGTATTAAGTGACCGTATGCATAAAGTATATTGAATGCTGAGACTCTGAGGCCCTTTCCACCTGGCTCTCAGAGTGCTGGTGGGCAAAACTCTACTCCCCAGAAGGAGTTTGGAAGATTCTTCTATGAGGAATAGAATCAGTCTAAAAGGAAAGTCCTAAAGATATAGACATTGGGGGTTCTTCAAGAAATGACCTACTCAGATCACCATGCAGGAAAACTCTTAAGTGACAAGTCACACCCATCTGCTCCAAATGTCCAAACTGCTTTTAAATCCCTTTTCCTCTTAATTTTGAGGAGAAAATTCTAAGATTACCAGAAATATGAGGTAAACATCATAGACAACACACTGAACAGACCAAAAAAAGCAACTTGAAGGAAGCACAGACTATATAGGGGAATGGGGGAAAAAAACAAACAAGCAAAAAAATATTGCAAATATTAATATTGTTAGAGAGATAAGAAGATGTTGTACCTAGGAAACAGAACTTTAAAAATTCAGAGACATGTTTTTAAAAGAACATTTGAAAATTAAAAACGTATGGCAGAAATAGAAAACTCAATGAAAGTGCTGGAGGATGAACTTAAGGAATTTGCTTAGAAATTAAGAGCAAAAATATATAGAGAGGAAAATAGAGGAAAACAAATTGGAGGACCAGTCCAGGAAATTTAACATATAAATAATATGAGTTATAGAAGAAGAGAACAGAAAAATAGATGGAAAAAAATTAATAAAACAATACAAGAAAATTTCCCAGATTAAAGGACATGGATTTGAATATTAAAAGGCCTCACAAAATGCCCAGTAGAGTAAGTAAGGAGGGAAACTTCTCATTGTTTACTTTTGTGTAATCTTTGGATTTGAACCATATGATTATATTACCTTTTTAACAGCATATTAAAAAAAAATGAATGGAATGAACTGTGGACCAGAGAGTGGAACAAAAAATTACAGAATTGAAAAATAGAATATAGGAATTTACTCAGAACGCAGTATAGAAATCAGAGAGATTAGAAAAAATGAAACTGTAAGAAGTTATGTACAGAGGAATGACAGACTGACAAAAAACTTCTTACCAATAATAATAGACATTGGAAGATAATGAAATAATAACTTTAAAGTGCTAAAGGAAAGAACTGCAAACCTAGAATTTTAAAACAAGCTAAAATTTATTAAAGAGGGAGGGTTATATAAAAACATTTTTAGATATATGAATACTAAATACATTACTAACACAGATTCTTACTAAAGACTATTAAAATTTGCTTCTGAAATAGAGAAATGAAAACAGAAGGAAGATGTGAAATACAAGCAGGCTTCCTCTAAATCGGCCTTCTTCCCACTTCCCTGTAAACTAAATGAGTTGTTTTAGTGGGCACAGAGATTGATAAAATGTGTTGAAAATTTTAATTAATGGTTAGAGTTTAAAAATTATAATACTTTTGTTTTATAAAATAATGACTAGGTAAGGGAGCACATTAAGGATTTATTGAAGTTGAAAGAAATTAAATAATTGTAGACTTTGTCGGCAAATTTATATTGAAGTATGTTGGTGAAAAAGTTTAGAGTAGCCATTAAAATAAGATTTATAGCTTCCAAATCAGAAAATAATAAATATTATCAAATAAAAGAAGATGGAAAAGAAGAAAAAGAAGCAAAGGATGGTAACAGAAAATACAAAATAAAATAATATAATTATGTATAAATTACAAAAAAGTAAATGGGTTAGATTAATCTATTAAAAGACAAGTAATCAGACAGATAAAAAACAAAATACAGCTCTTTGCTTTCTACAAGACAGTGAATACACACACACACACACACACACACACACACACACATGCTGAAAATAAAATGGAAAAAGATGTGTAACATAAATACTATTCAAAAAGTGCAGCAAAATTAACATAAGACAAAATAGATCTTAAGGCAAAAACATTAGGGATAAAGAGATAAGCCACAAAATAATACATGTAACCACATGTCAAGAAGATATAACAATTACGAAATTGCATGCTCCTAATACAATTTCATATATTATAACATTATAACAAATAAAGCAAACATTGACGAATATAAGGAGAAAGCCAGAAAACCACAATAGAGGATTGATACAACTCATAACACAAGCAGACAAAGCTTAGGAAGGATATAGCAGCTTTGAATAATAAAATTATCTAGTGTCATCTAATATGTATCTAATAACTTTGCACCCAACAAGTATAAATAGAGCCTTTGTAAAATTTAAGCATGAGGTGAAAAAGGAAATCTCAACTTTCAAAGAATTGATATCATACTGATCACAATATCTTACCATATAATTAAATTAGAAATAATTTAAATAATAAAAAGTAGTTTAACACCCCATACGCTCTCCTTTTTCCTACTTATTGGGAAATGTAAGACAGCAACTCTGAATAGAGATGAAAGAAATACTGTAGTAATAAATTATTCATAACTGAAAAATAATAAATGCACTAAAATAAAAATTGCTTGATCTAGCTAAAGTGTCTAGAAAAAATATAGAGCTCAATTCTTTTTTATAAACAAGAAAATGAAAATAAATGAGTTATGTCAATTAAAAATCAGATAAAAATGAACAATAAAGTAACCTATGAAAATAAAAGGAGGGAAATAATAAATATAAGAGCAAAAATAAATGAAATAGAAAATTAGAGAGGGCACAAAACCAAAAGCTTGTTTTTTTGAAAAACAAAAAGGTAAAATAATGAAATAGATAAATCTCTAGCAAGGCTTATCGAGAAATAAAGGGAAGATATATAAATAAGTAATATTAAGAAAAAAGGCTTGGTTGACACCCATGAGGTAAAATATTTGGGGATATATGACAGAAGTGGCATTATCAATGAATGGGGAAGGATGTTATCAGTATAGAAAAAAAAACTAAGTTTAGATCCTTATTGCATAGCATACACAAAAATCAAGTTACATTAAAGACCTAAGTGTAAAAGCAAAACGTAGACATTTTTAGAATACATTTTAGTCAAGGTACAAAAGCACAAACCTTACAGGGAAAGATGGCTGCATTTCACTACAGAAAACTTAAAGATGCTGCATAAACAAAGTTAAAACACTGGGAAAATATTGACTATACGACAGGCAAAGTATGTGTGTTTAGAATATACACAGATTATTAAATCTACAGATTATTAAAAAATAAACTATTCAATAGAAAAAGGAAGGAAAGTAATGCATAGTAGAGGAAATCCATGTGGCTAATGTGAGTTTGACATGATGCCTAACCCTCAGATGGTCAAAGCTGCAAGAGGTCGCATTACCTAGTGTTGGCTGTGGGTGAGAATTATGATGACTCCCAGACACTGCTGGTGGGAATACAGTTGGGGCAACCCATCTAGAGAGCAGTTAGGCGTTAGTTAGTGATACGGGAGGTGCTCACTTAGGTATACACCGTAGACCAGCCATTTTCAAGCTTCAGTTTGTCTTGGAATCACCTGGAGGACTTGGTAAAGCACTCATTTCTGGGCCCCACGTCCAGAATTTCTAATTCTGTAGGTTGGTGGAGGGAGCTGAGGGTTTGCATTCTAACATGTTCCAGGTGTTGCTCCTGGAGGGTGGGGCAGGGCGGGGTGGGGGGTGGGGACACCACACTTCGAGAACTACTGCCCTAGACTGCAGTTCACAGATGTGCACAAGAATGAATGTTCATTGTTAGGAATAGCAAAAAAATGGGAAACAATGTGAATGCCCACCAGCAAGAGAATGAATAAGAACACTGTGCTTTTTTTTTTTTTTTTTGAGGGCAGTGTCACTGTATGTGGGACCTGAACTGGGGCCGCTGGCTTCCCAAGAGCGCTTAACCACCGCACCACTCAGCAGGTCTTAGAAATTGTGCTTTTTTGTACAACAGAATATACATAGAAGTTAAAATGAGTAAACTAGGGATGCAAGTATAACATAAAAATATATTAAAAACAATGTTTTATGAAAAAGCAAATTGCAAAGTGATAGATGGAGGTTGATACCATCCGTATACATTTTCAAGACATGTAAAACAAAATAATCTAATGTTTATGGATAACAAATGATATAAATCATGAATGAGCCCGATGATACAGAATTTATGATACTAGTTAATTCTGAGGAGGGAGTGAGGGTAATGGGATGGAAAATGGATAAACAGAAGCCCTCAACTGGATCTGCAATGTTTATATCATCTATCTATCTATCTATCTATCTATCTATCTATCTATCTATCTATCTATCTATCTATCTATCATCTCTCTATCTGTCATACCTTTACAAGAAGGATGTTAAGTTCAGGCTGCTATAACAATACCACTGACTGGGTGGCTTATAAACAAGAGAAATTTATTTCTCACTGTTCTGCGGGCTGGGTGTCTGAGGTCAGATGCCAGTTTGGTGGGGTTCTGGTGAGGACCCTCTCCTGGATTAAAGACTGCTGATTTCTTGTTGTATCCTCACGTGGTAGAGAGAGGGGAAGAGAGCTCTCTGGGCCCCTTTTCTAAGGACATTAATCCCATTCAGAAGGCCTCCATCCTCCTGAACTAATCACCTTCCAAGGCCCCCCCGCCCCCAACACCATCATCTTGGCCATAGGATTTAACATAGGAATTTTGAGACATAAACATGCAGTCCATAATAACTGCCAAAGGTTAATGTTTGATAAAGCTGGACAGTGGGTATAAAGTTATCTTGTATTATTATGTTTCCTCTTGGATATCAATTTGAATTATTTCATGATAAAAATCCATAAAAATAATACCTGCAAAAACACCAGGTCAGAGGGATGTTTTGAGGCTGAAAAACATCATTTGGAGAAGACTGAGCCTCTCTTGTGGAATGAGAACTATGCACAATTTTGTATACTACATCAAAATGACAGACAGAAATTCCAAGTACAGGAGTGATTTCCAATCCCCTCTCAGAGGAATGCAGAAGGCCCTCAGCGTTTCACTCTAGTCTGTGTTCCTCTTCCTTTGTCAAAGTGTTGGTTCTGTGATCCTCCTCTATGTGTCCTGGTTTTGGGGCTGGGATATTTGATTCCTCAGGCAAGAGGAAAATAAAAAGGAATATGATCATTCAAAGCCTCTTTTATTACCCTCCCTCACAGAGGAGAAATCCGCCTTTAAATTGCTCAATTTTGGACTTTTGTGGTGTAAAACTGGGACAACAGATAGAGTGACAAAACTTAAGACACCAGCAAGGCTGGATTGGTTTCCATTGTACAGGCAGAGTATTACAGGCTGAAGAGAAATCAGATGTTCTGGGAAGTGAGAGGAGAGGACGTGGCTTTGAGAGCAGAAGTTTCGGGTTTGCTTGTTTCCTTGGCCTCCGGATTCCGCATTCCTTCTGGGTGTGGCATGGTGGTCTTCTAGGTTCTTTTATTATTATTATTTTTTTCTTTTAGTGTTTTAAAATTTTTTTTCTGGCTGGTTGATTTTTTTTTTTTTTTTTTTAGCTGAGCCATCCTGCCACCTGTTGGCAGCTCAATGGCAACTCAGCTCAGGCTGGCCTCGAACTGCTGTTGCTCAGAGCTCAGCTCGCACTCTTGAGCAAGCTCTTAACCAACGGAGCCACTAGCTGGGCCTAGGTTGTTTTAATTAGCGTGGAAGAGGTTTCTCGGCTTTGTCCTATTGGAGGGTAAGAGTCTGTCAGATTGGGTCAAATTGGGTCAGAGCTGAAAAGAGGTTTTTCCATTGAGGAGGGACATACATATGATACCGTTGAATATCTTCCCTGCCCAAAGTTTTGTAGTAAAATTATCTCACATCCACTGTTAGGTGAGTGAACCCTTCATCTTTGTTACCTAATTTATCTCTAACCATATCCTTGTCAGGTAGATTATTTCCCCAACTTTAGAGAAGAGGAAACTGGCTCAGAGGGATTGACTTGCCTGAGGTAGCACATCTATGAAGAGGTTTATGTGGGTTCAAGTCAACGTGTAGGATGGTTTACACAGAGCCTTACTGCGCTAGGCTCTGTGGGACCCAGTAACACATAACACATGGCCTTCAAGAGCTTTATCGTTTAGTTGGGAGGACAAGATATCGGCATCTGAAACATTTAGGCTGGACCCATGTCATATTAAATCAAGGGAAATATTCTGTGTGTTTAAGACATGTTAGAGGACCAGTTATCTACAGGGCCTCGTTAGCTTTGGTTCGGCTGCCTCTGACAATGAAAGAGAGCAGGTACTCACCACTTTGATATTATCTTTTGCTTTATAGTGAAATAATGCCATATTTCTTTTTTGGGGAAAAAGATTGCTCAGCCTGTAGATAATCATCAAATGCTTTAGGGGAAGTTCTTTGGAATGAAGGCAACTGGGCAGAGTTACATTCTGTATAAAAGTGATCCTCAGTGGCAGCCCCTGTGAGCTCCTTAAAGATGGAGGCTGGGTATTTCACACCTATATTGCACCTAGCCTGGCCCAGAGTGACTACTCAGTAATGTCGATTGTTATCATTGTAGGTTTTCCCCACCTGGGGATAAAGGGCAGACAGGTGGGAGGAGATATCTGACCTACCCTAACAGAGGAAGGCCTCATTGCATCCTTGATAAATCTGGAATCCTGGAGAGTTCATTTCACCCCATTCCAGAGTAGTTTAGAGCCTTGGTAAAACGGCTAGCTGGCAGAGGACCTTCATTGGCTGGCCCCTCCCCCTCCCCTGGCATTTGTCCAGCTGGTCTACAACCTTGGGACGCCTGTGTAGCTTCTGCACATCCCCTGGGACAGAGTTTTCCATGATTTACTATCTTCTTTCTTTTGTCATCTGAGTGCTTCAAATCTCCATGGAGACCTGATCCCATGGGCCACCTGTAGGGTGCACATATGGGTATGAGTGACAACCCCTGTTTCTTCCTTCTCTAATTCAGTGGATGGCAGATCTCTGCCCTGTCCCTTTGGTTCAGAGATGCTGTGATCCTTGAATTTGGGGTCCCCGCTCCACAATGGGATCCCAGTTCTGAGAATGTTGGGCCTTTGTATTCCACCCAGAGAGGAGACAAAGCAGTAGCAAGGGCAGGTGAGTGGCTCTTCTAGAGACTCCTGATCACATGGATATGGACTATTTAGCTTTCAGTTTACAGCAAAGATGGAAGCTAGCAGGCACGTAACCCGGGTATGCGGAAGATGGTGCCCGGGAGGCCGTCATCCACCAAAGAGACACCAAACCTAGAGAAAGGATTCTTGACTTCAGTATCCACCAATCCTTTCTTCACAGTTTTCCCAATTATCTCATTGTTTTTTCTTTCAAAAGCTCTTTTACAGAGTCCTTGTGGTTTTAAATAACAACCCATTTTGAAGGAAGGAAACAGGGCCCACAGAATCCAACTGATTTGCCTAAGCTCACATAGAACCGGGTGCCAAAGGAGGTTTGGGGGTTTTAGTTACTTTTCGGTCTCTGTCTGCCCCCTGAAGCTACCTCAAATAAACCTATTATCCAAACAAAATCAATATGCTTGTTATGCAAGTGCAATTTCAAGGTCATCTCCAGGGCCCAGCTGAGATTGCCATCCCCTAGGCTTTCTCTTAATTGAAATTCTGCAGTCAGCACACAAATCATAAGCAATGGAGGCAAGATAATAAGAAGGTCTTCCCAGAGTGTACCTTCAATGTTTCAAAGAGCCTGCATATCCACTATCTCACTGATTCACATAGTATCCTGGGGATGGGAAGAGTAGGCATTATTCCTATCTGGAGATTAGGAACCAGAAGCTCAGGAAGTTTGATTCCCACTTTGGTTCTTTTCTGCTATTGTGTGCTCTCCAGCTTTTCTGGGGCCTGGGGCTTGTGTTGCAAATGTGATTGAAGAGACTTCCATTTCTTTTCTTATGCTTCCATTTCCCATTTTTTTCCTTCATGAGGAGACCAAGTGTGCATAGCTTTGAGAAGCAGGTCATACCATCTCAGTATGGAAGCCGCTGGAATAATGAGAGAAGCACTCAGTTAATTGATCAGATTTGGTTTTAGCAATGACAGTACCGCTAGGAGGTGGTATGGTGGGCACTGGGGTCAGTCTGGGCTGTATTCTTGTCTGGATTCTGCCACTTACCAGCTGCTTGAAGGCTTGCGAGCCCCACATGCTGGGCCCCTTTCTCCTCTTTCTTTTTTTGAGGGCAGTGTCACTGGCCCTTATATGTGGGATCCGAACCGGGGCCGCTGGCGTCCCAAGCCAGCTCTTAACCACAGTGCCACTCGGCCGGCCCCCTTTCTCCTCTTTCATGGCTCCCTGGCAGCGGGGGAAATGTAGGGCTTGGTGGAGTAGAGTTTGAAAACAGCTGATATAGTACAGTTTTTCAGGAAATTTAAAATTAAATTCAGTAGCTAAGAAAAAGAAATTATATGTAAAAACCAATCCGGGTTGTTTCCCACCCAAGGCCAGTGAGAGTGGGCTGCTCCAGGAACACAGGCACCGCCAGTTTGGAGCTGTTGGCAGGAGGGTCCCCTGGACTTCAACACCCAGATTAGGTGACTCTTCAGTAAGTATCGGAGGGTTTCCTTTTCTTCCCATTTCCTTGAAACGCATGGCTGGAAGTGGAAAGGAAACAACACTCTGGGTTAGCATGATGCTTGGAGCATGTATTCATTCTTTTATTCCATCTACATATTTATGGCATACAAACTGCATCCCCGGGACTCTTTTTGCCACTGGCAACACAATGATGAGTAAACAGGCAGAGGCACTGTATTCAGGGAGCTTAGGTTGCTGTGTGTGTGTGTGTGTGTGTGTGTGTGTGTGTGTGTGTGTGTGATATTGTGCATAAAGAAATGAATATCTGACTAATGACAGTGAGGCTGTGATGAAAATATCAAGGCAAGGAAGGGTCAGAGAGTGATGAGAAGTGATGGGAGCTGCATTTTCAGGTGGGTGGTCCGAAAGCGCCTCTCTGTTGAGATGGCCTTATGCAGAGAATTGGGGGATGTGCAGGAGGAAGCCACACAGAAAGGCAAGCAAAGGCTCTGAACCTTCATTTGGTGCCACTTCCTTTGATCTTTAGACTAGCCTTGCAGATGTATGTAAATGTCCTCCATTTGAAGATGACAATGCTGAGACATAGCAAGATTAAGTGACTTTCCCAAAATATGGCTAGTGCCTGATGGAGCTAGAGTTACACTTAGCTCCTTGAATTCTAGAAATGATGCTGTGAACTCAGGGGGCTGTCTGGGTGCCTGAAAGTGAGACACAGTGTTGCTGTCACATTGAACTGAGCAGGGAAGTGGCATGCTGGGAGCAAGAGCAAAGAGAGCAGGACCCCGGGCTCAGCTCTTGTGCATCTCGTAGCCCCTTCTCTCTGTCTCATGGTACCCACCCACCATTGCTTGCTCATCTTGCTTTGGTGGTTATATTCTGAAATCATGGTCTGGATTTTAGTAAGTTCATTTTCCAGTTCCTTTCCCCTTTGGGGACAAGTTTCCCAGAGGCCAGGTGGAGAGAACTGAAACAGGGAGAAATTCAGGCTTCTCTAGCTTGTCACATGGCTCCACAAGCACATAGCTGCAGGAACCAAGTTTTAATTTCCCTGCATGGGCCCTACATTGTTTTACCATATTTGTTAGGGGAAATCTTAGCCCGGGGAGCACCATCTTTTGAGGACACCAAATTAGGCCAAGTTCCCGTGCGGTCTCTCTCCTTATTCAGTGATTGTTCCCTATGACCTGCTCCCGCTGGCTGCTGGTTTCCTATGTGTCACTTGGTTGATAAATTCTCTTAGCCTTGGAGAGAAACCGATATAGTTAATAGGCCTGGGAGCTTCACTGTGCCCCTGCAGGTCAGGGGACCCTGCAGGGGATTCCATCAGAGGGCCACGGAGGCACAGAGAAATTAACCTTACAGGCAGCCAGGGTTACAGGTGTGCCATTCGGCCAGAGGAAATGGCAGAAGGAGACAGCATGGTGGAAAGAAAGCACAGGTTTTGTGTCCGATATGCTTCTGTTGGAATCCTATTTCTGCCACGTACTTGTTCTTTGATTGGATGCAAGTTACGTCCTGTTCTCTGAGCATCATTGTTTTTCAGTTGTGCAAAATCCAGGAATGAAGGGTAGGTCGTAGAACCATAGTATTGTTGTGAGGATTAAATGACATAATGTAAACCCAGCAGAATCTGGCTCACCCTCTTTTCCTTTTTTTTGGAGGGAGGTTCATCCACACATGCTTTGAGCGTCCCAAGGCAAGGCTCTATTCATCCTGAAACTCTTGCCCTGAAAATTATCCTCATGTAACCCATCTCTGCTGACTTAAAGACTTTCATCAGAAATTCATTCTGCTGGGTTAGGTATTGTCCCCCATCTAGGTTTTTTCTTTGCATTTCAGTTGGGAGGTGGTGGCGTTGGGATTTGAAGATACCAGGTCATCAAATGCCTGAATGTGGTCTTAACCACTCTGCCCTTCTGTACCCTAGTGACCTCACAGTCTCTTCTCATGGATTTATCTTTTTTTTTTTTTTCTTTTTTTGAGGGCAGTGTCATTGGCCCTCATATGTGGACCCGAACTGGGGCCGCTGGCTTCCCAAGCCAGCGCTTAACCACTGCACCACTCGGCCGGCCCCTGGATTTATCTTTCATAACTCTCTTCCCTGGCTTGCTGGGAATGCTTCACTCTCCTGCTGAGCTTGGCTTTGTCAGTCAAGGATTACCCTCTCCCTCACCCCATTCACTCTGAGCTGATTGGAGAATTGTTTCTTGATCTCACCTGTTCTGTCTTCCTTCTGAGGACAAATTAACTGTTCCTTTGCTCCATTCTCCCAGATACATAGCTAACCAACTCATCAGGTCCCTGAGGTGTCACTTGAATACTTCTCTATCTGTCCTGGAAGATGGGTCTTCAAGGACAAGGCTCATAACTCATCCAGATATGGGTCTGGTGCCTAGTACAACGCCTGCCACTCAGGGGCTCCTTGGTGAATGCTTTTGTGAGAAAGTGGCAGGAATGGAAGTCTGGGTAAACCAAGTCAGTAAATTACAAATTAACAGATTCAAAATGCAGTTGGCTTCAGAATTTGCTGAAGATTAGATAACTGTGGGGTTCCCTTTTTCTTTTAATGAATGAGATTTTTAATACATATTAGCAAATGAAGTAATGGGACATCCATTCAATGATTTATTCATTTAAATTTTTTGAATTCAATCCATTCGACAGCTTAAGTTAATTTCTGAGTCTCTCAAAGAATGCGATTGGGTATCGAGCAGCTGGCTCAGTGATCTCTAGGATCATTTGGTCTAGATACTGGGCTTTTGGAATTCAAGAAAGGGCCCCCATGTACTTTGTTAACTAGAGATTAGGGTGGGGGATGCAATAAAAATACCCTGGCTTCTGGGCAGGGTGTGGTTGCTCCTGTGTTCAACCTGTATCTTTCTGGATATCAGTTGACCCTCCTCCTCTCCCTGCAGAACAGGAGACGACAGATAACTGGGGACAGCTCGACTGCTTGGTGGTGGCAGGGTGAAATGTGTGTCCATCAGGTAGGGTAACTATAACTTGACACAGTAAGATGCTGTTTTTGCTCATGTCACAGTCCATGGTGGGTCAAGGACAAGGATTGGGGAATTACAGCCTGTGTTTGTATGGCCCATGAGCTAAGAATGACTTTTACAGTTTTAAAGGGTTTCAAAAATTAGCCCCAAAACTCAAAGAAGAATATGGGGCAGAGAGTATGTGCAGCACACAAAGCCTAGAACATTTACTATCCGGCAGAACAGCTTGATGACCCTGCTTGGAAGACAGCATTGTTGTTCAGGGATCCAGCTCCTTTAGTTCTGTGGTTCCTCCATGCACTGAGGTCTGAGAATTGCTGAAAATTAGCCTGTGAATGAGAAAAGAGATAGTGGGGAAGGCACACCTGTTTCCTAAAAAGCCCAGCTCACAGGTGAAACGCATCACTGCCTGGATGCAAAGGGGGTGGGGATGTAGCCCCTGGCTGGGAAGCTGTCTCCCAATAGCAGCTCTGAGGAAGGGAAAACATGAATCTACACTGTGCATGTGCGTGTGTGTGAAATATCCTACTTCTTTACCCCTCCTTCAGCTGTTGAATAATAAAAGCAGGTTCTTTCAATGTGACTTATCTGGACCCGATACAAACTCCTTCAGGTTCTGGCGTCCTCTGTCTGCGTCACAGGTCAGGGAACTGAAATACCTGCTCTGTACCAGGCCTCATCCTGGATGTCAGGGGCAGCTGCTCTGGACCAGAATGCCCTCCAGTGTTACCATGGGTCCTGGTACAGAGCAGGTGTCCTGTGCATCTGTTGGCCTGAACTGTGCATAAGTTTGGAGGAACGAAGAAAGAAAAAGTGTTCCTCGTGAAGACAGGACCATCAAACCTGAGTCACATCTGAAAGGACAGGTAAGATTTAGAAATAAGAGCAACAATTCATGGACGAGGCCTCCAAGCTAGTAAATTGCCGAGCTGGGGCTTGATCCCAGGTGTGTCTGATGCTGAATCTCATGCTCTTAATGATTATAAAAAAGAAGGGCCACTTCGGAAAGCTTTACAGTGCAAAGTTGACTGTGTCTGTGTTGGGAAAGGGCCAGGAGAGCAGTTCCCAGGTTCCTGGCCTCAACATGGGAAGGTGCTGACTTGGTTATTAGATGGCCATCAGCTGTAACCAGGTGGCCATTAGCTACTATTGTTTTGCATGTGCGGGTGTTGCAGATGGTGCAGATCCTACTTCCTGTATCTGTGGTGCAGGAAGACCCCTTGTTGGGGTGCTGACGGATGTTTGCTTCTTGTGTCTTGGCTAGCCGTCATAGAGAATATAATATAGTGGTATGAGCCCCCTACCTGTGGCTCCGTTGTTGTTCCTGTTTGGCCTCACCAAATCCTGCGTTCGTCTGCTGGAAGCTGAGCCCCAACATGACAGTATGTAACACAGAGTCAAGTCAAACAGTGAGTATCTCTGAAGGAGGGCATCTGGGCAGAGTGAGCACTCTTCCTAGGCTGCTACCTTATAAGCCAAATTTCTAAGGGGGGAAATGGGCAGGGATTGTGCCCTGAAGTTTCCTGGAACCAACAGAACCGTGAAGCATCTGGGGCTGCAATGCTGTCTTTTGGCCAGCAAGCCAGTGTTTATAGACCACCCACAGTGGGGACACTGGGGCACTGCCTTGGGGGTAGGGTGGGGGGTGAAGACACACACAGGAATCCGAAGCCTTTGGCCTTGTTTATTTCTTGTTTTGCATCTCTATGTGCTTTCATTGCCAGGAAATCATGGAATGTTGAAGCCGGAGGGAACCTGCTTAATAATTTATTGGGAAAGAGCAAGGATTTAGATTCTGGCAAACCTGGATTCAAATTTCAGTCCAGGCATTTTGGACTGTAGACAAAACACTCTTTGTTTTCCTCCAAAAGGGTCAGAGATATTAAATAATTTGCCCAAGGTTATAGAACCAGTATGTAATTGTTTCAGGTATCTATTGCTGCTTAACAAATCACTCCAAAACTTAGTGGCGTAAAGTAACAACAAGCATTTATTTATCCCACAAATCTGCAATCTGGGGAGGGCACAGTGTCAGCTGGGCCAGCTCGACCGGGGGCAGGAACCTGGATCCCAAGTTGGTGCTGGCTGTCGGTGGGAATTCAGCCAGGGCTGAGGCCTGGGGGCCCTTAGTCCTTCCACTGGGCTCATTCTGCAGGCTGCTTGGCCTTCCTCACACCATGGTGGCTGGGTTCCAAGAAGCAGGAAGACGAAACAGTTTCTTATAGCCTGGGCTTGGAAACTGGCACAGCATCATTTCCATCTTATTCTGTTGTCAAGCAGTCACAAAGCCCAGGTTCAAGGGGAGTGGCCACAGACCTCACTTTTTATTTTTTATTTTGTTTTGACGGCAGTGTCACTGGCCCTCATATGTGGGACCCGAACCGGGGCCGCTGGCATCCCAAACCAGCGCTTTAACCACCGCGCCACTTGGCCGGCCCCAGACCTCACTTTTTAAAGGGAAGCGTGTCAAAAAATTTTAGGTTGTATTTTAAAACTGCCACAATAATAGAGACATTATATGAAGGACTGACAATTAAGTTCATGAACTTGTTGCAATGATGTTGCTAACCTTTTTTGATATCAGAGGGATTACTCATTATGAATTTGTACCAGTTGGACAAACAGTTAACCAAGTTTACTATTTGGAAGTGCTGAAAAGGGTGTGTGAAAAAGTTAGACAACTTGAAATTGTTGCCAACAGTTCATGGATCCTGCATCACGACAACGTACCAGCTCACACAGCACTGTCTATGAGGGAGGTTTTATCCAGTAAACAAATAACTGTATTGGAACACCCTCCCTACTCCCCTGATCTGGCCCCCAATGACTTCTTTCTTTACCCGAAGATAAAAGAAATATTGAAAGGAAGACGTTTTGATGACATTCAGGACATTAAGGGTAACAGAACTATAGCTCTGATGGTCATTCCAGTAAAAGAGTTCCAAAATTGCTTTGAAGGGTGGACTAAGTGCTGGCTTGGTGCATAGCTTCCGAGGGGAGTACTTTGAAGGTGACTATAGTGATATTCAGCAATGAGATATGCAACACATTTTTTTTTTTTTAAATTGGGGAATTGGGAGAGGGGAAGAGTGCTGGGGAATTGGGGAAGGGGACCAGACAAGTTGTTCTTCAATCTTCGTTGTGGAGGGCGCCAGTCACCATCTGGCTGCCCACTGGCAGCTCGTGGTCTCTAAGTTCAAGGTGCTGTGTTCAATCTTAGTTGTGGGTGGGTGTAGCCACCATTCCATGCAGGAATTGAACCTGCAGCCTTGTTGTAAAGAGCACATGCTCTATCCACTGAGCCATCCAGGCGGAAGCTCAGCTCAAGGTGCCAAGTTCAGTTTTAGCTGCAGGCAGGCATAGCCCACGATCCAACAGGCAGTCTTGTTAGGAGCACGTGCTTTCACCATTGAGCCATCCTGCCACCTGTTGGCAGCACAGTGGCAGCTCAGCTTGTGTGTAGCTTCTCTGGCCCATGTGGGAATCGAACCAGCAGCCCTGTTGAACCAACTGAGCCACTCGGTCAGCCCTGGAGCATTTTTTCTAGGATGAGTTCGTGAACTTAATTGTCAGACCTGCATATTCTCTTGTTTAATCCCAAAATTAGATATGAGTTTATCTTTTCGGGTCTCTTTTTGTATTATTTGTTTTAAAAAATGAAAGTATTTAGTGATTCACCCATGATCCCATCTTTCAAGTTAGAGCTTGCATTAAAACTCAATCCTGTGGATTTTCTCTCTTAACAGCTCTGTTCACTCTCCATGTCTAGTGACCACTGCCGTCATCTCCACACTATACTTGCAACAACCCCTCAGTCTGGCCTTCCTGCCTCCCAAACTTGACTCAGCATCACACACTGTCCTCATCTGAAGGGAAGAAAACATAGCTTTGCTTCCCTGCTGAGAACTCTTCAAGGCACTCTATTGGCCTCACACTGAAGCTTGGTCTTTCTCTTAACTTGGTTACTAGCTCTCATGATGTGGTCCTAGCCTCCTCCCTCTATACTCTATTACAGGATAATCAATAGGTAAAGTTTCCCTAATATTTATTGACCTAAACACAGTACTAAGTGCTTTAGATGAGTTATCCAATTTACATTTTCACAACTTTTTCGCTAGGTTCTTTTGTATTTGAAGCCAGGTATGCTTGATTTGGAAGCCAAGCTCTAACCTCTGTGGCAAACTAGATCTGCCTGAAGTTTCTCAAATGCACAATGTTTTTGCTGGTGTCTGAGACTTTATCCTTATAACCTCTCTACTTTGCTATCTTTCTTTGAAAAATTAAACTTATTAGGGGACAATGGTTAGTAAAATTGCATAGGTTTCAAGTGTAAAATTCTACAATACATTATCTATATATCACATTGTGTGCTCACCACCCAGTCAGTTCTCTTTCCATCACCATATATTTGACACCCTTTGCCCTCTTTACCATCTCCCCCTTACTCTCTGGTAACTACTAAACTGTTGTCTGTGTCTATGAGGTGTTTTGTTTTGTTTTGTTTGTCTTGTTCCTTTGTTGCTTTCAGTTTTATATCCCACATTTCAGGGAAGTCATATGGTTCTTGACTTTTTCTCTCTGACTTATTTCGCTTAGCATAATAATCTCAAGATCCATCCATGTTGTCGCAAATGGCAGTATTTCATCCTTTCTTATGGCAGAGTACTATTCCATTGTGTATATGCACCACATCTTCTTTATCCAATCATCTATCTACGGATACTTTGGTTTTTTCCATGTCTTTTATCTTACTAACTTATACTTATTTTTCAGGTTCGATTTTAGACAGCCTCTCCTCCAGGAAGATTTCTCTCATTCATCAAGAATGGTTGAGCTTCCTCTCTATTTCTTCCCATAATATTGTGTCTTATTTTTATTTAGCACTTTTCATTTTGTACTGAAATTGTCTATTTTCTTGTGGACCTCAAAGACTATAAATTCTCTGAGATTTGAATGAAGTGTCTTGACTTCATTTCCCTCTTCTGAAGTGGAAGATATTTCAGTCCAATACTCTCACAGGTTCTCTTCGAGTTGTCATTATCTGTAAGACTATATGAGTCTACTTAGCTCTCATTCCCAGTATGCAGCCATATACCCCAAACTGGACCCATGTAACAGAGTTTGTCATCGTGGGCTTTGCTGGGGTGTGTGAAACACGCCTCCTCTTCTTTATACTCTTTCTCGCCATGTACCTGTTTACCTTGGTGGAGAACTTGGCCATCATCTTGGTGGTGGGTTTGGACCATCAGCTACGGAGACCCATGTATTTTTTCTTGACACACTTGTCCTTCCTTGAAATTGGGTACACTTCAGTCACAGTGCCCAAGATGCTGGCTGGATTTATTGGGGTAGATGGAGGCAAGACTATCTCCTATGCTGGCTGCCTGTCTCAGCTCTTCATCTTCACCTTCCTTGGGGCAACTGAATGTTTCCTACTGGCTGCCATGGCCTATGATCGCTATGTGGCCATTTGTATGCCTCTCCGATATGGGGCCTTGGTGTCTTGGGGTACCTGCCTCCGCCTGGCTGGTGCTTGTTGGATGGTGGGCTTCCTCATACCCATTTTGCCCACCTACCTCATGTCCCAGCTGACATTTTGTGGCCCCAATGTCATCGACCACTTCTTCTGTGATGCCTCACCCTTGCTAGCTTTGTCCTGCTCGGATATCACCCTGAAAGAGACCATAGACTTCCTAGTCTCTCTGGCAGTACTTCTGGCCTCCTCTGCAGTCATTTCTGTGTCCTATGGCAACATTCTCTGGACGCTGCTGCACATCCGCTCTGTGGCTGAGCGCCGGAAGGCCTTCTCCACCTGTGCAGCTCACTTGACTGTGGTGAGCCTCTTCTATGGCACTCTTTTCTTTATGTATGTCCGGACGAAAGTGGCCTCCTCCATCAACTTCAACAAGGTGGTGTCTGTCTTCTACTCCATCGTCACACCAATGCTCAACCCTCTCATCTATAGTCTTCGAAACAAGGAGGTGAAGGGAGCTCTGAGCAGAGCCATTTCCCTCAAGTCTTGGAAAGATCAATGAAGGGACAGGTAGGATTCAGTTTTCTTTCTTTGGCTTTAGAAGGAGAGTGGTAAGGACGATGGAATGGTCCAGTGGCCTGGGTAGTCAGGAGTTGTGGACTATGTATTAGTTAAAGTAAAATGCTAATCTGTTATAACAAGAGAGACCTAACAACAATGTAGTTTAAAGAATGAAGACAATTTTCTCTTTCCTGCAAGAGTCTAAGGTGAGTGCTCTAGGTTGGTGGGTGGCTCTGCTCAACAGGCAGGTAAGGATCCAAGTTCCTTCCATCTTGTGGGGTCAACATCCCCTAGGATGTTGGCAAAATAAGGCCTGCAAATTCTGCTCAGCACTTGTTCTTAATGACCTGTGAGTTAAGAATGGTTTTAATACTTTAAAATGGTTGAAAACAAATCAAAGTACAATATTTCATGACACATAAACATTTTATACAATTAAAATTTCAGTGGCCATAAATCAAGTGTTAGTAGAACAGAGGCACAGTGTATGAATTGTCTGTGGCTGCTTTTGTGCTACAATGACAGGGTTGAGTAGTGAAAGAGACCATTTGCCAACCCCCAATGGAGGGCCTTTTTGTTATTTATGAGGTCTAACAATTAAGTTCCCGAACTTGTTGCAATGATGTGGCTAACCTTTTTTTTTTTTTTAATATTAGAGGGATTATTCATTATGAATTTGTACCAACTGGACAGTTAACCAAGTTTACTATTTGGAAGTGCTGAAAAGGCTGTGTGAAAAAGTTAGACAACCTGAACTTTGTGCCAACAATTCATGGCTGTTGCATCATGACAATGTACCAGCTCATATGACACTGTCTGTGAGGGAGTTTTTAGCCAGTAAACAAATAACTGTATTGGAACACCCTCCCTACTCACCTGATCTGGCCCCAAATGACTTCTTTCTTTACCTGAAGATAAAGGAAATATTTTTTTAAAAAAAGATTTTATTGGGGAATTGGGGGAGGGGATCAGTGTTGTGGAATCGGGGAAGGGGAACAGGCAAGTTGCTGTCCTTTTGTTCTTCAGTCTAGTTGTGGAGGACCTCGCTTCACTGGTCCATCTTGATATTATCATTGAGCTCTTCCTTGGTGAGGCAGATTGGTCGCCGGCCACTGGACAGCTGCTCACAGTGGCTCTTGACAGCTCATGCTGGCTGCCGGCCGCTCACTCTGGCTGCCGGCCACTCACAGTAGCTTTACTGCAACCCACTGCAGTCCCACTGCAGCCTACGCTGTCGCCGGTGACTCATGGCAGCCCAGCTCCAGGTCGAGCTGTTGTTCACCATCTTAGCTGTAGAGGGTGCAGCATCAGTGGCCCACTTGTGGGATCTGAACTGGGGCACTGCTGCTCAGGGTTGGCGTCCCAAGCCAACTCTTAACCAACGCACCACTCAGTTGGCCCTGAAAGGAAGTCATTTTGATGACATTCAGGACATCAAGGGTAATAATATGGCTATAGCTCTGATGGTCATTCTGGAAAAGTTCCAAAATTGCTTTGAAGGTTGGACTAGGCACTAGCATCAATGCATAGCTTCCCAAGGGGTGTACTTTGAAGGTGACCATAGTGATATTCAGCAATGAAGTATATAACACTTTTTCCAGGAAGAGTTTTGAACGTAATGATCAGATCTCACACATGGTCAACACTGGATCCCAGTGGGCAGGAAGGGTGAAGATGGAGCATGGAGGAGACACACACACACTGTGTCTTAAGGTTTCTCCAGTAGATGTAGCAGTCATCATTTCCACTCACCTCGATTGGTAAGAAGATAGCCATAGATTACACCTAATTGCAAGGGTGTTAAAAATAGCCCATAGCTAGGCAGCCAGATACTCAGCCACAATTTAATTATTGTGGAAAAAGAGGAGAACAAATTTCAGTAGACAATCATCAGTTTCTATCACAAAGACCCCAGAGTCACAGCTGATTTTCCATGTTATCCATGCATTTATTTTCTTTGTACCTACATTCTCTTATTTGAAATACAGAATGATCCTTTCTCTGTACTACATGGTTCTTTGAAAATTAATTTAAGAAGATCTCTATGGCAAGGTCAGCTCACCTGAAATAAGACTTAACAAGACAATTACAA
The DNA here is from genome assembly GCA_033961575.1 of Aselliscus stoliczkanus. Lineage (NCBI taxonomy): Eukaryota > Metazoa > Chordata > Mammalia > Chiroptera > Hipposideridae > Aselliscus > Aselliscus stoliczkanus. Next base: position 126,026,341 of record CM066736.1, read on the forward strand.
TTCAAGTAGTTCCCTACATGTAGATAGTTGCCTTCTGAAGACGTTTACAACCATTGTTTAATTCAAGAAACTATAGCATATGGGAAAGTAAATTGCTGAGCTTGGGACTGGGTGGGTGGAAGGACGGATATTCTGTGACTGTGTTCCTAAACTGGCCAGTAATGAGCAGATTACATGATGGTGCCCATATCATCATCAGGGTCTCTACCCTGCCCCCCCATCCCTGCCCCCCACCCGCCCCCCTCCGCCAGGATCTTAGCATTTGTGTTTTTAACAGAAAGGGAAGAAATAACAAGTTTTGAAAAAACATTTATTTATTGAATATTTTATAAGTTATGTGCTTTATATTCTTTTAGATGATGGCAAGATACCAAACTAGTGCAAAGATGAGAACTTTTCAGGATCAAATATAAGAATTCATCTGAATGAAATAGAAGAAGTAGGTACTTTCAGGCACCTGACCTGAATAGATTTGAACACAAAATGAATTTGACTTTTAGTTGCTGGCTGATGGAAGGAAGGTAAAACATGTATTAGCCAGAATTCTCTGGAGAAAGAGAACCAAGAGGAAATGTCTATATATCCTTATAGATATATATTTATGGATATACCAGGGATGCCAAAAAATGTGTACAAGTGGACACTTTGGTCAACATTGCTCAAGCAGTGTCTGGATGCTGATGGTAACCACTTTGAGCAACTCTTGTAATTGCAGAAGTCAAATGTGATTTGTATTTATCTTTTGTTATTGGTATATATTGAGTATTACAATTTTAATAGTTTTCTTTCTTTCTTAAAATGTGTAGTGCCAGCCAAGTGGCTCAGTTGGTTAAGAGTTGGCTTAGAGTGCATGCTCTGAGCAACAGGGCCGCCAGTTCGATTCCCACATGGACCAGTGAAAGCTGCATTCTAGCTGAGCTGTCGCTGAGCTGCCAAAAGGTGGCAGGATGGCTCAGCTGGTGTAACAACAAGATTGCCTGTTTGATGGTGGGCTACACCCACCTGCAACTAAAGACTGAACTCTGCACCTTGAGCTGAGCTGCTGCCTGGATGGCTCAGAGGATAGAGTGTGCACTCTTAACAACAAGGTTGCTGGTTCTACTCCCGCATGGGATGGTGGCTACACCCACCTGCAACTAAGATTGAACACAGCACCTTGAGCTTAGAGGCCACCAGCTACTGATGGGGCAGCCAGATGGTGACTGGCGCCCTCCACAATGAAGACTGAAGAACAACAACTTGGCTGGTCCCCTCCTCCAATTCTCCAACACTGTTCCCCTCCCCCAATTCCCCCAAAAAATCTTAAAAATATATATATATATATATATATATATATACACACACACACACACACACACACATATATACACATACACATACTTTTTTTTTTTTTTTTGGCACCCTCTGTATATAAGAGGATTGGCTCACATGATTATGGAGGCTGAGGAGTCCCGTGACTTGCCATCTGCAAGCTGGAGAACCAAGAAACCCAGTGGTGTAACTCAGTCTGAAATGGAAGGTCCGAGAAGCTGGAGCACTAATGTCCGAGGGAAGGATAAGATGGATGCCCCAGCTCAAGTTGAAAGCACATTTGCTCTTCTTTTGCCTTTTTGTTCAACTCACATCCTCAGCGGATTGGAGGATGCGCCCCTGTGTCGCTGAGCACCATCTTCTTTACCCAGTCCACTTACTCAGACGTGAATCTCTTCAGAGCCCCTCACAGACACACCCTGAGATAATGTTTTACCAGCTGCCTTGGCATCCCCGAGCCTAATCAAGTTGACACATGAAATTAACCATCACACTGGGTTACGTAGTTCTCATTCATGCCAGCAGAAAGGCTTCAAATTCAAACACAGGGAGTGCTTTCTGGATTTTGAGAACTACTCCTAAGAACATCTCTGTGGAAATATCAGCAAAACTTATAATTTTACGCTTACAATTTTACCTAAAATGGTAAAAACTCTGAGACGTACTCTTAGAAAAGATCGTATACATGTACAAGTGAATGTTTCTTTAATAAAATCTGATATAAGGAGCTAAATTGAAAAAAAAAAAAAGGACTTTGTGAGTGTAATTATTTACATTATAAAAACAATCACTCCCTTAAAAAGCAGACTTATCTACCAGAACCCCGGGTGCCGGTGAGGTGCATGATATGGGTATTATGCTAAAGTATTGAACGCTAAAGTTAGTTTTTTTGTTGTTTTGTTGTTTTTAAAATTGGGGCATTTGGGGAGGGGAACAGTGTTAGGGAATTGGGGAAGGGGACCAGCCAAGTTGTTCTTCAATCTTCATTGTGGAGGGTGCCAGTCGCCATCTGGCTTCCAGTCGGCAGCTGGTGGCCTCTAAGCTCAAGGTGCTGTGTTCAATCTTAGTTGCAGATGGGCATAGCCATCATCTGAAGTGGGAGTTAAACTGGCAGCCTTGTTGTTAAGAGTGCACGCTCTATCCACTGAGCCATCTGGGAGGCAGCTCAGCTCAAGAAGCCGAGTTCAGTCTTAGTTGCGGGCGGTGTAGCCCACCATCGAACAGGCAATTTTGTTGTTACACCAGCTGAGCCATCCTGACACCTGTTGGCAGCTCAGCCGCAGCTCAGCTTGGGCGCAGTGTCACTGGCCCATGTGGGAATCGAACTGGCGGCACTGTTGCTCAGAACTCACACTTTTTTTGTTTTTTTTCAGCTGAACCATCCTGCTACCTGTTGGCAGCTTAGCAGCAGTTCAGCTTGGGCTGGGCATCGAACTGCTGTTGCTCAGAGCTCAGCTCGCACTCTTGAGCAAGCTCTTAATCAACTGAGCCACTGCGCCCGGCCCCGAAAGCTGAAGTTTTAAAAGCCACTGCTACTGAAGATAAATTATGAAATCATGTTAGAGAAAATGCATATTTTTGTAAATAGGGCATTTTTGAGACTATCATTCCATCTTTGGAGGTATATTTATGCATAGAGTGAAACATAGTCATGGAGAGCCTTGGCTTAACATGGACACAACTTCATTGGTACCCAGAGAGTGTCACAGGAGTAATTCCAGAGAGAATTAAGAGAGAGTTCTGTAAGGAGTGCTGTTTATCTTGCTTTACCCACTGTTGATACCAGGATATTGACTTAATTGTTGGTGAGGAACTACCGAGTTACTGTCTTGGAGAAGGCCCTTTGACTGGGACTTGGTGAGGACTGGGGGTACGCTCTGAAACCAGAGCTCCACAGTTTGCCGTGTAACACTATGTAACAGTCAAAGGTTCTGATGTGGGTCTACGTCACCAAGCCCACCTGGCTCTCCTTCTATGGTGCCATGTTCTTCTTATCTCTTGCACCTATGCTGGGATTCTCATTTCTTTTTTTCAGGATTTTTAGTCTTTGGTTAGTCCCTTGCTTTTCCATTTTTAGGCATCAATTCCTTAGCAGTTGATTTTTAAGGCACAGTTGTGGAAACACTGGCTTTGACTATGGGAAGCTACAGCTCTCCGTTGATCTAAATTGAGTCTTCTTTCTCTGTATCCTTGTTTCCTTTAGTGGCTTCACAGTCACTTTAAAATCCCTTTGTTAGGAACTTAAGATGGATCTCATTACCCAGAAACGTGGATGCCTTGATACAGTTTGTGTAACACCGTTCCGCTCCGACCCTCCCCAGGGAGCAGTCCAGGGGCGCTGTCACTTAATTAATTGATGCCCAGTATTTTGTGGGCTTCAGTAACAGCCTCACACTCTCTTGGGAGTGGAGAGGCTTCATTTAGATTTTGCTCTAGTGGTTGCTCAGCTGGGACAGTGACCGTCACCTGCCCTCATCTATCTGAAGACAAGCAGCTAACCAGAGCAGGCTCAGGCTATCCTTATAAAACAGACTGATCAGGTTAGACTGGTAATGTTAGATCATAAGCTCTCTGCCTGTGAGGACACATTAGCTTGTCTGAAGGTCCCTCCCCAGCACCTAGCATGGAACAAGGGTCTCATAAAAGTTTCAGTGATTCAGCAATGAATCAAGAAATGCAGGCTTGCCACTGTGTATAATTTTATTGAATTATTTAAATGTACCTGTTTAGCTCATACTCTGTGCCAGGTACTATTCTAAATGCTTTATAAACAAACATTAATTCATTTACTCCTCATTGGTAACCCCACAAAACAGGTGCTATTATCTTCTTACACATGAGGAAGCTGAGGTATGAAGTTAAGTAGCTTGCCCAAAGTCATGTAGCTAAGTAAATGGCAGAGCTAGGGCTTGAAATTCATTCATTTGACTTTTATCTTCTGCAAAGTGACTCCCTGGGCAAACTGGCCCCCATTCTCAGCATCAGTTCCCTTATCTGTAAAAGGGATGATTTTAAATACCTAAGTTCCGAGCGTTTACTATGTGCTGAGCACTTTCACACATTTTCTCATTTCATCATCACAATGACCTACAGAGGAAGGCTTCGTCTCATTTTACACTGGAGGAAACTGAGGCTCAGAGAGGTTAAGCCCATGTGCAGGTTCATCTATAACATGGGGAGCCAGGTAGATTTGCACCAGGTCTGCTTGGCTCCTTTCCACCACTCTACCTCGCTGCCTCCCCTTGGAGATCTCTCCCAATGTTAACTTTGCATAAGTTAATTAATGAATTCATCAAACAACTATTCTGTCTCTTTTTTGTATCGGGCACTGGCTAGCTGCTGAGGGGCCACGGGCTGAATTCGAGCAGATGCTTCTATCGAGGGCAATGTTATTTGCAAACTTGTCTCATCTCCCTCTGATAGAATGAAACACAAATAGAAGCAGCTAAGTGACTAGGAGGGTTTCAAGCAGTGTGACAGGGCTCAGAGGAAGGAGGGCTTGGTGGTGAGTTTCAGGAAGGCATCTTGAGAGGGGGCACTCCCTACAGTCCATTTCGGATGCCCTCATCTGAGATGACGCCTGCCAAGCATTTGTTCTCTTGTGTTCTTTTTGGGACAGAGAAGGATGATGTAGCATTTGGGAAAGGAGAGGCAGGACATGAGGCCTGCTCCTGATGCCAACATGGCAAAGACTCCACAGCCACTGTGTCTTGGGCACTCATGTGGGCAGGGATGAAGGTCACCCAGACCCAGGAGCAGACCAGCATGTTGAGAGGGATATGCTTTGCTTCATTGAAGGTGTTAGGCAGCCGGCGGGCAGGGAAGGCCACCAGCAAGCTGAGCAGGCCTAGGAGACCCGGTTAAGCCAGCATGGCACAGAACAGTCCCAAGGAGCCCTCATCACACTTTACAGTCACTGTGCACTCAGGCTGTGTAGAGTTCACAGGCCGTGGCGGCCATCCCGTCACCCAGACTAGACACAAGGTAGCCTGACCCAGGGAACAGACAATGGGGATGGTGCTGGGGCAAGCTAGATTCACCCACTTCCTAATCTGTGTGTGTGTGGCTGGATGGCGTGGAAGGCTGCCACCACCACGATGGTCTTGGCCAGCACAGTGGACACACAGATTGTGAAGGTGACCCTGAAAGCTGCCCGGTGCACAGCACAGGTGAGGGGGCCCGGGTGACCAATGAACAGGAAGGGGCAGAGAAACAGAGGGCCAAGGAGGACAGCAGAAGGTAGCTGAGCCGGCGGTTATTGGCTCGGACAATGCGGGTGTGGTGGTGCCAGAGGAAGATGCCTAAGACAGCCAGGGCAATGAGGAGGAGCAGGGCTGTGAGACGCCAGCACTGTGCCGAGCGGCTCATGGCAGGACAAGGAGTCAAGGGTTTTGGGGATGCACCCACTCTTTTCCATATTGGGCCACTGGTCCTCACGGCACTTCTCACAAGCAGCACTGTCTGAAGGGAGAAAGAGAAACTGGGTTGGAGAACAGAATGGGAAACTTCTGGGAACTTTCCTGTGGTCAAGCAGTTATATGACTTGTGATAGCTTTTCCTGCGGGCTCAGTGTATTTCAATTCTGTTGCAGTGGGCCTTTCAGATGGCCTGATATCATCAAATGGAGGGTCAAAGACACAGGTGTCAGAGATCCTGACAACAGTTGCTTATCATGCATCAGACTATAGTAAAATAACTGACCCAACAACCTACGAAAGCTCTAATTCCTATCTAGGCTTCAACTCTTTGAATTGAACAGCTACTGGGGCAATGTCATAATTCATAGTCAAAGCTAATTTATTTATTGTTGAGGGCCGTGTAGCCCAATATTGAGGGGCCTGGGCATGCAGGTTGACTTTAGTGGTCTTGGTGACTCTGACATGTGTTCCTCAAATTTGTATTCCCTTGAAGCCTGTGTTTTTATTACAAAATGTATGTTTTGTTAAGGTTTGTGATAAGTCTTGAGAGAACTTTAGGTACAGTTAAGCCAAAATTAAATATCAAAAGTGAGATTCTCTTTAGTATTCACACCCAGGATTACAGATTATGTAGAAACTGAGTCTGGGTCATAAAGAGATTATTATAGATGGGATTATAGAAAAGGTCACAGTGTGCCCTAAGGAGAACAATTATAGGGACTAAAGGTCTTAAGAGAAAAATACATCAAGACCATGTGGAATTTAAACTTGTAATTGGATAATGGTCAAAAGTCCCTATAAAAAGGACATGTTATTGTAATAAAGGGTGACACTTCTGAGAAACTCTTCCCGGTGTCTCCGCTTTCTTTTTTCTGCCCTTTACTGTAACAAAAGGTTTCTGTCTTTCGTATCGCCGACTCCGTGTCCACCCTCTTGAACCCTGGTCAGCGGAGGCTGGTCCCCCGCAATTTATGGATTTATTCATTTATCAGCTTATTTCATTTAAGGAATGTTTATGGAGGTGCTTACTAGGTACACAGACACTCTGTGTGTGTGTATGTGTGAGTGTGTGTGTGTGTGTGTATGTGTGTGTGTAGCCACCTTTTTCTAATCACTGCTTTGATAGAACTTATCAGAGCTTTGCTTTCCACAGTGATTTCAGGAACAGGCTTTGAGACTGGAGTTCTGGATCAGTTATATTTTCTCATTTAACCTCTTTCCTTGATTTGGTTATATTTCCATGTTCCTGATACTTTGACTCCACGTTCTTCTGATTTCCAAGTCCAAGGATTTCTTACTTATTGTTTCTGTACTCCGCAGCTTCATCCAGCAGTGACTTCTCCTTAAATAGGTAACAGTTATCCTCAAAGTCCCCACCCTTCCCCCACTGAGAGTTTCAGTGTGAGAAGAGAACTGGTCCAAACCTGTGGCTTCAACAATGACCTGGATTCTGAACCTGGTCTTCCTGATCTAATCTCTTTCCTTTTCAGTATATTCGTGGCCTATTAATCTCCCCCAAACTCATATTGAAAGGTCACAGCTTCTCTACATAAGTAATTCAGTGGCTCCACGTTTCCTACAGAATAGAGTCCATGGTCCTGAGCCTGGAAGTCAGGCTCTCTCTGGTGGTCCACCTATTTCCTACATTGCCCATCACAGTCTATCCTCAGGCCACTCTCAGCTCCTTATGGCTTTCATGCCTTGAGCCTTTACTTAGTCGCTGGCCTGCACTATCCTTATCACACTTTATTGTCTTTGAAACCCCATGTGTTGCTCAAGGCTATACCACATGCCACCCCCTCCAGTTAAATCATTAGACTTATTTCTCTATTCTCTCATGGCTCAGTGCTTTTGCTTTTATGAAAGCAATTGATCTTTACTTTGTAGCCTAGTTTCTTTATTGTTCAATAATCATTCTCCTTTAAGAGATCAGAACTCTGGGGTCCAGGGTCTGTGTCTTATTAATTGCTACCACTCTTGCACCCAGCACTGTGGCTGCATACAGTATGTGCCAGTTGATATCTGTTGAATGGATGACATTGTAGTAAAATACAGATTAAGTCACTGGTGGGCTTTATTTTCAATATTTAGGGAATGCCTACATGTTTCAGACACTAAACTAGGCACAGAATTTGGACAAACTCATGGCTGATGAAAGAAAGAATGAACGTACCATCTTAATGGCTTTAATATAGTATGTGGGAAAGAAACATTCCCATCATCTTTTTGATTTCCTCTTCCCTGGACTTTTCTTTCCCATTAAAGGAATCTTCCCTTGAGGTGACTATCAGCTCAGCTCTCATCTGAAGCCCATCTGGTTGCTGGCTGGCCACCGTCTGACCAAAGGCCAGCCTCCCTCTTTACCTGTTGTATTGCGATTTCTCCTTTGGGGCAGGGAATGCAATGGTAGCAGCAGTTTGACTTTCCAGGTAGAATTGACTTCCTGGTTCCCACAGGACATTTGTCACTGCAGATCGAGGAGGGGACGTACAGATGAGAGGAGAGAGAGCACTGTGGTGGCTATATGGGTGATGGGACAACATCTGTGCCATCAGGTCTTAGAGGAATTAGTAGCATCATTTTCATTTATTGGTTCCCTCCATCCTTCTTTCCCAGCTTTTTTGAAAAATTAAAACCCTCTTTATTTCCTTTTCCTTTCCTTCCTTCTTTCCTCTTTTCCTTTGTTCCCTTTCTTGCTCAAATAGTTATCACTGTTGTCCATGTATCAGGTTCTATACTGGGTATTAGGGAAACAGCAGCAGGTAAAAATAAGCTCTTAGGATTCCACAGTCTGGTGGGGCAAGAAACCTTGAGGAGAAGAAAGATAGGAGCATCCCTGCTCCACAGACAAAGGGTTGGTCCCCTGGGAATTCTGGGTCTCTCATTTATGGGCTGGGTGACTTGGGGCTTAACCTCTCTCTAAGCTTCAGTTTTCTCTTCAGTAAAATGGGGTACTACCCATTTCATCCAGCTGGAAGACTGTGTGAAGATTAAATAGGACGATGCAAGTGAAGCCCATATCACAGGGCCTGGAGCACTCTGAGTACACAGCTAACGGTAACGAGGCAGGACAATATTCTGAGGTGCGAGGAATTTGTCTTCCACTCTGGGCTCACCAAATCCCTTTATTTTTATTTCAAGGGACTCATTTTCCTTCCAACCCAAACATAACTGAGGCACCAATAGTGAATCAGAAACAATGACTGCAAACACTAGGAGTGTTTAGCAAAGTCCCTGCCTTCTATCCACCGGAGCAGCCTCCCAAGCTGTGACAAGAACAACAAAATAATTGCCAATGTGCCTTGGGAGGCAAAATCACTCCAAGTTGAGAAAACTGAGATTCTGATCATGCTTGGAGGATGGATTTTCTTGAAAGAACTGATAAAAGGATTCTGTGGTCTAGGAAAGGAGGCGTGAGTGAGAAGATACCTGAACTAACACTGAGGGTTGAACCCAACAGCCAGGGTCCAGCCCTTTGTCTGTGGAGAAATCATGTTCCTCTCTTCCCTGGAGCTCTGTTCTGCTCCCTTGCCCGTCAGCCACCTTGTTTTCTTCTTCCAGCGTGGGGGAACTTGGACATTGAGGTGTGATGGTCATGGGAATGGAAAAAGGTGAGCCAGACTAACATGAGACCAGAGAGAACTAGTTTGAAATCACTGAAGATGGGGAAAGACATGCTATATCTGTCATAGTAATTTTCTTACTCTTATTATAGAGACATGTGGAAAATGCTTTATATGTCCAGAAAAAGAATTGCTTAATCCCACTTAGATACATTGGAGAAAACTGCAGGAGGCATGGTGTGATAGTTGAGGTGCAACCACACATAAATGAGAAGTCCCCCACCTTGTGACCCTAGATACTTAGGAGTCTGGGAAAGGACTAATGGGGTTCCATGGGTTATTCTCCATTATGTAAAAAAGCTTGGCATCAGTTGTCTATCTCTTGACATAAGGCTGCAAGGCTAAGGCAGCAGCAACTCCAGGTGGACATGCTAGCTCTCTCAGGATAAACTTGAATCAGAAATTACATATAATTTCCTTTCCTATTTGCTTATTATTTACTTGCTTATTATTGGCCATTTCAGGCTCCTTTGTTTTGGGAGCCAGGGAGTGGTTTAGGAAGGTTTCATTTGTTGGACAGCCTCAGAGCCCTCCCTTTGACCCTGTACCCTAAGACAGCTCAACATAACAAATCCTGCTGGGTGCTCCGGGGTGGGAGGTGCTGTGCAGGCTTGGTCCTTACGGAGTTCTCAGCTGTCACCTGGGAGAGTCCTTCTCACCTCTGAGAGTCCTGCCCAGATAATAGTGCTCTCATTCATCAGCAGCTCTTTTCCAGGAGGTGCTCTGAAGTCAAAATGTCCAACAGTCGCTGTCTCTGGTCTCTGGTCTGGGAGGATGTAGATGTTTTTCATGTCAAATGTTGCCAGCATCTCCCGATCTTTGGTGAAGAAAACCTCTTCCTAGGCTCTGGTGGTGAAGTGAACCTTCTGAGCATAATGGAGCACCTGAGACAGGGACAGAAAGTAAAGGAAAGAAACTGGTTAGGAGCAGAGCATCTCCCAAGATTGTGTTACTCTGTGGTGGGTAAGGAAGTGGGTATCTCCATCTAGCCAATTTCCCCCATCCATCCATTCATACACATTAAATTAGCATCCTCTTTGTGCCAGACATGATTGGTAGCTAAGATACGAAGCTCAGTCTTACCTTCAAAGAACCACCTAATTCATCTTAGCAGTATGGCTGAGAGAGAGTGTTCTTGATTCAAAGGAGATGTGAACTGAGGAATATGAATGTTTCAATGTATCCCCAACTTTTCATAGCTGGGAGCAACTCAGATTACATGACACTCAAAGCCCCATTACCATTCCTTCTGGGAAGAGCTATCGTAGCAGAAGAGGAAGGCTAGGCAGAGTGCCTTTGGGAGCCCACCAGGGACTTTAGGGTGGCTCCTTCTGGCTCTTTGAACATCTTTGTAGTAAAATGGAATTGTCTTTGATTCTGTGATTAGGAAAAGGGGTTGAGATCTTTTCCAGAAACCTAGAACTCTTTAAGAAGACCTTTGAGGTTATTTCTATTAATATTTGTTGAATTAGGTCCCAGAAGCCCAATAAGACTATAGGAGAGGGCCTGCTGAGTGGCGCAGTGGTTAAGCGCTGGCTTGGGAAGCCAGCAGCCCCAGTTCAGGTCCCACATATGAGGGCCAGTGACACTGCCCTCAAAAAAAAAAAGGCTATAGGAGAGAGTTTGAGAAAATCACTTGGCTGGGGGCAGAACTGGGTCTAGAATTCTGAAAGATTCCTATAATTCTTCAGCATAGAGAGGCAGTAGAGACCATGGCCCAGTACCCAGACCCTGGAGCCAGGTTGCCTGGTGTGATTCCTGACTTTACCTTGAACCAGGTGTGACTTTGGATATGTTGTTCTACCCCTCGGTTTTCTCATCTGTGAAAACAGGACCTGCCTTGTCAGGTTGTCATAACAATGAAATGTATTAATACATATAAAGGGCTTGGAACATTACTTGGCATAGGAAAACACTTAAAAAGTGTATTACTTTTATAGCTTTTAAGAAGCCTCACTATATAAATGCTGATAAAATTATCTGAAACCATTTCCATAGTTTAACATGCAACTTGCACAATTCTTGCAAATTTTACTGTTGACTCTCATTGCCAGTAGGAGCCAGTTCTGTCTTCTAGATCTAGACCCTGATGTAATGAATAATAGGGATTTGATCCCAAGTCATTTTGGCTCTAAATTCAGTACCCCTTTCATTAGACCAGGCTGCCTCTCTGCTAGTCTGTTTCTCAGAGCAAACTCAATGGTCGGGGACGGGGCTACTCGCCTGCCCAGGCCTGGCATTCCACGCCCTGGCGCAGATGTCACCCAGGAATGGCCCCTCTCTTGGGGAGCAGACATCAGGTTCTGATAGGCGACCAGTAGGGCTTTGGCTGCCAGGTAGGCGTGGTAAGTGGTCGTCAGATCAGGAAGTTGGAAGGCAGACAGGTGGACAGCTGTCATATTCTCAAGCCCTGTGCACTTCTGAGCCCCTTTCCTGGCACTCTGGGTGGAAGGCCCTAATCCAGGCCACCTGCATCTGCGCAGCAATTCTCACAGCTTCCTCACCAGACTATTGCCTGGGTACTTGGCTGGGCGCAGCGCCAACAGATAGTCCTCAAAGCCGGGCATTATTCCTGAGTGTACAGATAGGCTCAAGCTGGCATTCAGCAGGTCCAAGGCCTTGGTCCCAGCACTGAGGGCTTGTAAGAGAAGGAGGTGGAGAGGATCCACACCCTCCTGGTCACATTGTTCTCCCAAAGGGCCTCAGCCATGAGCCTGAAATGACAGTGTTAACAGTCACAGATGATGACGGTGGGCTGCAGGGCTGGAGACGATGATGCTGGCTATGATGTTGATGCTGTCACCCTAGCTGCTGATCTTCTTGGAGAAGACCACACAGCCACCCGTGTGTCCAATCTCCATTTGCAGCTTCTGATCCAGCCACTCAAAATTGCCATTGTCAGAACCTACCAGGCCCACCCAGGTCCAGTGAAAGTGAGTCATGAGTTGGGCCAGGGCCCAGGGCTGGTGGGCACTGCTGGGCACTGTGGGGAGGAAGGATGGGAACTGGAACCGGTTGGAGAACTGGGGGTGCTGAGATCTGTGGCTGACCTGGGGGAAAAAAGAGGGCTGCAAATTCCTGCCAGAACATTCTACCACCTCCCCTGCTGGGTATCCTCAAATGCTCTCCCAGCTGCCCTGTGACTTGGCCTTGTTCCTGCCCTCTCTGCCTTTTATTATTCAAAACATTTTTTTTAACATACTGTGTATAATTAATACATACAACATGATGATTGTGGAGATAAATATACACCCATGAAACCATCACCACGGTCTGTGCCATAAACCTATCCATCATGTTCTAAAGTTTCCCCCCCACCCTCTTATCTATTATTATTGTTGCTTTTTCGTATGATGGGAACATGAACCAAAGCTACCCCCTTAGCTGATTTTTAAGTACATAATACCATATCATGAATTATAGAATGACGCTGTACACGAGACGTATTCATCTTTATAACATACTTTCTGCCCTTTGGTGACACCTCCCTATTTCCACTCCCCCACAGCCCCTGGCAACCACCATTCAACTCTCTGCCTCTATGAGTTTGTCTATTTTAGATTCATCATCTAAGTCCTATCATGCAGAATTTGTCCTTCTGTGTCAAATTATCTCACTGGCTTTTGATATATGCAATGTCCAGGCCCTTCCAAAGCCTGTGGCTCAGGCCTGAGAAGCCAATTCATTTTTAAAAAGAAGTTATACAAAGTATGACAAAGCATAATACATAGGAAATTAGTAAGAGGGCAGAATAACGTCAAACATGTCAGCAGAGTAAATGTGGCAGGCTAAATGACGCTAGTTAAGAAAAGTGTGCACTTCTCTATTTGCCCGGTAGAAACTCTCCATCTGTCCGTATCCTCTGGGCCCCAGTAGGCTGACCTCCCTGGACCATATGAAAGGGCTGCCCTGCCCTCTCTCTTCTGGTAGGAGACTGGGGGGTGGGGTGGGAGGAGAATGAGCTCAGGATGTTCAGTGCCCTCAAGTCCCCAGATCCCTCTGCTCAGTCATGCTTGGCAGGGGCCGCCTTCATCTATGAGTCCACAGCTCTGGTAGGAAGGGATCCTACTGCTTCCTGGCCCACAGGTAGGCACAGCTTACCACTGTGGCTGGCCTCTAGTGTTTCACCCTTCAGGCTGCCACTCCTTTGAAAAGAGCCTCTTCTTCACACTCTTGTTGGAGTGTGCTAGCTGTGTTTTGCCTTTTCAAGGGCAAGGAGGGGAAGACACAAGGCAGCTGGAGTAAAGATTTCGACTATTATAGACACTTTCAAATTGGGTAAAATTCAACTATTAGAGACACTTTCAAATCGGATATAAAGCAAAAGCTGTTTACTTGCTATTTAGAAGAGATGCACTTAAAGCACAATAACGAGGAAACTTAATATCAGGGGTAGGTGACATCAACGTCTTAGGTGAGTCTGCTTGCCTTGGAGGCGCTCCGGACCTCTGGACCTAAGGAAGGATACGAAGCTTTTAGGCAGAGGTGTCAGTGGTTAAGTCAGTGCAGAGTGTGATTTCTGGTGAGTGAACCAAGTGACATGAGAAGTTTCTTTAACCCAACTGTTAGCAAAAGACATCTCAGGGCAATGACAGGTGATGCTGTGGTTTGGTGAATACTTAAATAAGAAACAATCATGGAATGAAGACAGTATTTTTTTTTTTCCTATAGAGGAACATAAACACTAAACAAAATATGGCTTGTCTATTGAGTTTCACCCCTTAAAGCCTTCCCTGATTTCTGCTTCTCAAGCTGGGATTGAGTTCTTGCTTCTTGGTCCATGCCAGCCCTAAGGCCTTCATATTGTCACATCATCACTGAGCTCCTTGTACTTAAAATTGTTTGAGCTCATGTCTTTCCCCCGCCAGTTAGATTTTAAGCAGGAGCCATTTAATTTATCTTAAAAAGATTTTTTTTTTAAATTGGGAAATTGGGGGAGAGGAACAGTGTTGGGGAATTGGGGGAAAGGACCAGCCAAGTTGTTATTGTTCAATCTTCATTGTGGAGGGCGCCAGTCACCATCTGGATTCCTGTAGTCGGCTTGTGGCCTCGAAGTTCAAGGTGCTGTGTTCAATCTTAGTTGCGGGTGGGCGTAGCCACCATCCCATGCGGGAGTGCAACCAGCAGCCTTGTTAAGAGGGCAGGCTCTATCTTCTGCGCTATCCGGACGGCAGCTCAGTTCAAGGTGCCGAATTCAATCTTTTAGTTGCGGGTGGGCGTAGCCCACCATTGAACAGGCAATCTTGTTACACCAGCTGAGCCATCCTGCCACCTGTTGGGAGCTCAGTGACAGCTCAGCTAGGGTACAGCGTTCAATGGCCCATGTGGGAATCGAACCGGTGGCCCCGTTGCTCAGAGCACTCACTCTAAGCGAACTCTTAACCAACTGAGCCACTCGGCTGGCCCCTGAATGCATGTTCTTTTCTCTTTCTCCTCCTCTTCTCACCTCTCCCTTCTTCGTATGGGTTCCCCAGGTTACTCAGTGCAGGGGTCTGCTGTTACAGACTCTCCCCAGCCTGCGGTAAGGAAGCTGACCACTGGGTATATGCAGACAAGTTCTTTACTTCAAAGTCTTTGGTGACTCTCAGGTTCTAGCCTGGGCAAAATTATACAAGGCACTTGGGAACTGGCTTTTCTCAAAAGTTACTCCTCCTTCCAGATTTACAGTGCTATCATCATCATTGTTAATAACATTAACAACTAACAGTAATGAGCATTTGTTATACACCAGGAACTGGTTATTCCATTGTAAACACCCCCAATGACTCTAAGAAGTAGATACATCACCCTTAACCATTGTTCCCTTCATTTTATATGTCAGGAATGTGAAGCCCAAGAGGAATGACTTAATTTGTCCAGATCACATCATTACGAAGTAGTGTTAAGATTCAAATCCGGGTTTACTGACTTTCAAGCCAGTGCCCTTCATTATGTCCGGCTTTCCTGCTTCCCAGCCCCCTCTGTCCAGTTCCCTCTGCTGGTGCGCATTCTGGGATTTGTGTGAAATGACGAGGCTCTCCGCCAGGTTCTTTGGTTGTGTAAAACCAGAGTTGGGAAAAGCAAAGACTACTGCCAAATGCTCAAGAATTTCTCAAGATGTAATGAATTTGGAGCGCCCTCAAATTTTAGCAAAATAAAATTTTAACAACAGGGTGGGGTCCCCAGATGCATCTGGTCTGAGACCAGTGTCCCAGGGCTCTGGATCTAGAAGTGTGTGGCCTCCAGCACTGGTCCTAAGGAAACTAACTCAGACAGACTGAGGTTAGCCTCTTCACAAGGGACCCACTGGGCTGTGATGATGGGGAGACCTAGGAGGTGGGTCAGGTGTAGCCTCAGGTCTGAAATGTAATGAAGGGAGTCTCTGTCCCAAATAGGTGACAATACCCTAAACTGAGAACAACTTGCCTTGCCCGCTGTTGCTGTCCTCTGCAAAGGAGAGGGTGTCTCAGTTGAGCTGAACATTCTTGTTGCCTGGGCAGGTCTGATTTCCTAGTGACAACTGCCCAGTTTCTTTCTTACGCTCAAGCTATAGGCTCATGGATTATCCTTCTGAGGAGAATTTGGGTTCAGATAGGAGCTTTTCTTCAGCCAATATAAGGCTGTTAGTCATACTGGAAATCACATTTCCCATTATGAATTAATAAGTGGTTCCTGGTTTTGACAATGACTTTGGGCAGCTTCAGCCAGCCCCAGCAATACCAGTCATTTCTGGGTGAGTACTTTGTTCCTGGAACTCATCTTTGTCTGTGCCCCTCTCAACTCTAGCTCTTTGAGACTGGCAACTGGGTCTGACTCGTATTACTCCCTTAGGGCATTATGATCTGGCATGTGGGTCTTGTTCAGGAAACGTCTATTGAATGGGTGCGAACCATGACATTCCTCGAGTCACAGAGCTGAGACTGTAATGATTGGCACCTCAATGCTGAACATATCAGAAGGCCTTATTTTCCATGTCTCTGGGATACTTAACCCAGGAGTGATGGCTGCAATCCCAGTTTCATGAGGGCCACGGGGCTGAAGGAGGAGGACCTGGTGGAGAGGGGTGATGCTGTGGGAGGATGGTCTCAGGTCTAACGCCACCCAGCGTGCTGGAATGGGACCTCAACATAGCTCGTAACTGTGGGGACGGGCCAGATTTCATGCATGTTAACTTTTTCAATTAAAGAAGCTAAGGTCTAGAAAACTGAGTTAGTTTTATGCACTTGTACGAGTTTTTACATAAGTGAAAAACTAGAAAAAGCAGTCTTCTGTCAGCCAAGGATCCTGATGTCTGACTCAGAAGACCTGGCCACAACAGCCCAGCCTTCCAATTCGGAACCCTGAGGCTGGGTTGTCCTGCCCTGAGTCCTCCTCTGGTTGACCCTTTGAAAGCCATGTGGGTGCCCTGGTGAATGGCTGTCTGGGTTCATGCTTGCCTTCCTGTCCAGACTGAGCATTTGTGAGGACAGGGTCCATGGCCTCATATGTGCCTCATGCTCCATGTGGCTTTGGCACAACTCTCTTCCCCATGAGCAGTGTGCTCAGTAAATATTTGGAAATAATAACCAGCCCCAGACAGGTGGCATCTTTATTTAGGGGAGGTTCCCTCTTCCCTGTTTCTGCTCACCTCTGGAGTCAAGCTGCCTGGCTTTGAATCCCAAACTACTACTTATATAGTGATGTATACTAATTATATCCCAATAAAACTGGAAAAAAATTTTAAAAACATAAAAAAGATAAAACCACCATTAAAGGAGGGCTGGTGACCTCACAGTGACACCTGTGTACACTATGTCATTTCTTTGTCATTTTGCTGCAAATTGGAGAAAACATCATCATAGATCAGCACCAGCTCATGGACCAGCAGTAGGGAACTACCAGTCTAGTCCCATACCCCATTTTGAAAAGAGTAATCTTAGGCCCAGGGAAGGGAAGAGACGTTTCAAGGTCATAGCCTGTGATCTTTCTACCTAGTTGCACTGTGCCCCACCTCTCTCTAGGTGTATCTCTCACCTGAGGGATTCTGTACACGGACAGCAGCTCAGCCAGGGCTTGGACTCCGGGGAGGTCATCCCTCCACCCCCAGGAGCAGTTGCTGGGGGCCGCAGTGAAAGTTGGGTATGGGCCGGAGCTGGTTGGACAGCAGGGCCAGGGTGCTCCACAGGGCCCAGGTACTCGAGGTGCAGGAATCATACACCTGCAGTCCCATGGTGATGTTGGCTAGGAAGGCTGGGTCTCCTTTTGCCTCGGCCACAGCAAAGAGAATGCCCAGGATGTTCAGGAATAAGCGGACTCTGAATCTTAGAGAGGGTGAAGGACAGGGGGAGTTAGGGTTGGTCACGAGCATTCGAAAGAGCCACCCAAAGCAGCCCTGACATCTCTCCTAGGAAGGAGCAAGGACAAGATGGGATGTGGGATGGACTGTAGATGCACGTTTGTGGAAAGAATCTTTGGGGGGCTGGGGATTCTAGGGGAGAGAGAGGTTCACAAGCAGACAGATGTGGAGAAAGGCTGGCAACTTCCCAGAGGTGGACAGAGACACACAAAATCTCTCTCTATATATCTCTTTCTCTCTCTCTCTCTTTCTCCTTCTCTCTCAGGCATCCACCTGGCACAGTGGATGTGACACATAAACAGGCAGACACACGAACAGGGATAGATGATCAGATGCAGAGGAGACTGGCAGATACACACAGAGACAGACACTCAGGTGTGGATGAGACAGGAAGACAGGTGACACAGACACAGTGCCTGGGACAGATGCACTTAGAGACTGGTGGCCATATACACAGGCAGACTGATGGGCACAGGCCAATGCTTACTTAGACGAACAGTCATGAACACAAGCAGAGAGCTGTGAGTAGAAGCAAAAGACACATGGGGGAAGGCCTCTGACAGAGACTTAGGCAGGAAGAAGGCAGGCAGACATGGGGTAGAGTGACTCTGGGCCTGGCTACATATTGCCTGTGCCTCTTTGTGGAGAGACCCTGCAGGCTCATAGAGTGAATCTGGTTAGAATCCGGGGGAGCCTTGGAAACAGTTCAGATTTTTGTGGAAGGTGGGCTGTGGGAGAGAGCTGTGGACAGGGAGGGCCCGGGGCTGCCTTCCCTTTGGTGCCATGAACATGCCTGTAGATGAGTCTTTTTATAACACCAGCTGCCATGATTCTGAAACATTCTCAGGCCTAAGGCTGCTGAGCTCTTTTCTCCATCAAATTGAAGGAGTGTTAGCATTGTGCACAGGGAGTCACTGAGGCCCAGCGTGACTTGGGGCGAGTTGGGACTAGAACCGAGTCTATAATACCCAAGTACACAGAGCAAGGGACTGTCTCTGCCAAGGGTCTCAGAGCCAGGGGACCCTGGAGGATAGATAACAGGCCTGGGGACTCCAGCTCCTACCGTGATCAGAGAGGCTGCTCCCTGTTTCCCTCCCTGCCCAGGGATAAAGAGCATGACCCACCTTTGGCACAGATGCTGCCCCCAGAGGCTGCTGGACCTTGACTTCTGGCTGATCCAGCATGGTGTTTAAGGGGGTCACAGCCCCGATGAGCATGTCGCCTTTGGTGGAGAGGATGTCCAAGGGCCTGGATACGGGCAGGTAGCCAGGGGGGCCTGGACAGTGTCCCCTATGGGCATTGCTGAGAAGAGGGCCACAAAGACAATTGGTCAGGGCATGAGGGCTGTTCTTTCTTGTGGGTGTGAAGCTGGCGGTCCTCTCTTATCAGAATGTCTGGGCCTGATTTACTCCGTGAGGCTGTAGGTATATCTGCTGGGTCTTCAGGAGACCCCCAAAAGGAGGAGGAGGAGGGTGGCTGAGCGCCTTACCTTAGTCCTACTTGACTACACCTTTGGAGTTCTCCAGGGCTCTAAGACCCCCTCTGGCCCTGGCCCCCAGCAGGCCCCATCTTTGCCTCTCACATCCTGACAATTACTAACTTTCCTTACTTCCTGGCCCAGGGACTGGCAGAGACAGTGGGAGTGGGAGGCGTGCCCATGAATATCTCCTATCTTCCTGGGACTCTGCTAGGGTCTCTGTGTTTATGAAGGAGTCCACCTCCCTGCACCAGGGCCTCCTGGGCCTGCTTACACCTCATAATCTTTGAAGCCAGAATTAATCCAGTGATACACAGGAGAGGTCTGAGGTCTCCAGGGAGAGGCTGAAAAACAAGCCTTGAAAGCAGCTTTGTCAAGCCTGTGGCCGCAGGCTTGTCTCAGGTCTGTCACTGGGGTGGGTGCACTCAACATCACACTCCTGGGGGTAGGGGCAGCGGACAGTTGGCCTTAGGGCTCAGCTGCAATCTGTTTTTGGCCTGAATTCTATTTCCAGCTCTTGTTTTTTTGAGGCCAGTGTCACTGGCCCTCATATGTGGGACCTGAACCGGGGACGCTGGCTTCCCAAGCCAGCGCTTAACCACCGCGCCACTCAGCCGCACCTACCCCCCCCCACCCCAGCTCTTTTTGAAAGTTCTGAGGGATCTTGGCAAGTCACCTCCTCTTTCTTGGGCCTCAGTTTTCTCTTCCATGATAAGAAAATATTGGATTCAACAGGTGGTTCTCAAAGTTTATTTCAATAGCAAAAACCTTCCATAACACACTACAGAAGTTTAAGCCATAAAACCAGCTAGGGGTGGAGCTGCTCTCTGTGAGGTAGGGTCAGTGGCCTTGACTTTCACCTGCTGGAGCCTCCCTTCCCCTCTCGGTGGCTTCCTGGGACTCTTCAAAGAGTCTTCCACCTCTAAGGACCACAGCTTGTTGCAGTGGGACTGAATTGCCTCTAAAGCTCCTTTCAGGCCTAACTCTAACTTTCAAGTGAGTACAACTAGGCAAGCATCAGAATAGTCGTAACACTTGACCCCGGAGAGACCAGAGCTGAAGGAGAGGCCGCAGATAGTCCAGACTCTGGCTGGAAGAAGAAGATTTGGGATGCTGCCCTCTGCACTGGGGGAGACTAGAAACCCCAAATGGGCAGGGAACATAAATACCAGAGCCAACGGAACTTTGCTTCATTATGGATTGTGCCGGCCCTGGCTGAATGAGGCTAGTCTCTGGGACAAACACAATCATGGTTCCCGAGAGGTCCAGGTGAGCACCTGAGGGAAGGTAAGAGTGGGTACTGGTGCCGGGGCCTCACATAGGGGCATTAATGGGGGCAGTGAATACTGTACAGGGTATAAATCCTCCTTGAACCAAACTCCGCATTTGGCCCTATGATCGTCCATGTAAAGCAGAGTTACCATCCTCATTTTACAGACGGGAAGCTGACGTGCAGAGAGACGGAGTGATTTGTTGCAGGTCACACAGGCAGTAAATGGAAGATTCAGGCTTAGGACCTGAGGCTCCTAGACTCTGCCCCACAGACTTGCAGAGTTACGGGGCAGTCGTGCAGACATGGAGAGAGCCACCATTAAGTGCTCACTTGCTGGAGGAAGCTACTGATGCAGTTGGGCTGCTTGTGTGTTTTGAAATATTTCCCCTTAGGGGTGGGCAGCAGGACCTTGAGCCATGTCATTTGCCATGTGGCTACACACCCTACTATGAGCTCCAAGAAGGGCCCAGGGGGCCCAGAGCCACTGTGTCCCCACTCTGAGTGGTGGATGAAGCCTAGAATTCCTGTTTGCTATAAAGATCCCTCTCCTAGACCATGGGAAAGAGCCCATGTCATGGAGGAGGGTCCCCTTAGCATGAGCTGTCAAGTGACAGCTTAGACCGTCCCCAGGATTCAAAACCTGACTCACTACTGGCTGTGTGGCATCCAGTCTCTGTGGGTCTCTTTCATCTCTTTGAAGATGGATGGATTTCCCTTCCTTGCTCATTTGGCTGTTGTGGAGCTTAAATGTGATAATTAGGCATTTGAAAGAGGCTTGCAAATTTTAAGTGCTTTGAAAAATAAGGGATGGTTGTGCCAGGACTGGAAATAGAGCCTATTATGTCAATAGCAGCTCTCAGGGGTGCTCCACACAGCAGTTTTGGTGGGAGATTTGGGGGAGCAGGAACTGTGCACTGGTCAGCGTGAAGGGGTGCCAGAGAGTAGGAAAAATGCAGAGTGGGAGATTAGGGTCCATGAACGTAAATTGGGGCTGCCACCTACTTTTTAAGATAAAATTTTATTGCAACACAGCCACACTCATTTGTTTATGTATTTCCTATGGCTACTTTCTTACTACAAAGTCAGGCTGGAGTAGTTGTGACAGGCAAACAGCCTGCAAGGCACAAAATAATTACTATCTGGTTCTTTACGGAAAAGTATATTGGACACTACTTTAAAACTAACTTTTGGTTGACAAGAAATACAAGGGGGAGTGACATGTACTACCATTTTTTTTTTTGGCTGAGAAACAACATATTACCATATATTTAGCAGCTTAAAATGATACAAATTTATTGTCTCATAATTTCCATGAGATAGGAGTCAGAGTTGGGTTATCCTCGTCCTCTGCTCAGGGTCTCCCAGGCCTGAAATCAAGGCTCATCTGAGACTCAAAATCTTCTTACGAGCCCCATCTGGTTGTTAGTATAGAGTTCATTGCTTTGCAGTAGCAAGACTGGTGCCCATTTCCTTGCTAGCGGTAGCCCAAGGACTGGTCTTCAGCCCACCTGCAGGTCCTTGCCATGTGGCCCCTCCTTACTTGTTCAAAGTAAGCAGGGAAAACTCTCTGCTATTAAATGTCTCTTTTGGGGTTACTCCAGGTCAGGCCCACTCAGGATAACCTTCCTCCCTTTTGATGAACTCAGAGTCAACTGTTTCAGGACTTTATTTATATCTTCAAAATCTGGTAACCTTATAATGGCAGGGTGTCCCATCATAGTCACAAATCCTGCCTTCATTCTAGGGGAGGGGATTACATAAGGGCGTGTGTCATTGCAAGTCTTTAGAATTCTGCCTACCACACATATTAGCAACCAAGCAGGCAAATCTAGGATATTTATAACACAACTATCAGTGTCTTGGAACAAACAAAAAGGAAGGAGAACTGTACTAGATTGAAAGCATATTTAAAAATGTAGCAAATGCAGTGCTTGAACTTAGATTGGATCCTGATTAAGACTGATAAAACCCATTCTTGGGTAAGTAAGGAAAATATGAATGTAGACTAGATATTAAATTATGTGATGGGGTAACCGGTCATTTTCTTAGGTGTGAAAAAGGTATAAAATTATGGTCATGTAGAAGAATATCCTTAAAAGCCATAATATTTTTTAAAAAATGTCACTGAAATAAAGCAAACATTCAGAAAAATTAATATCGTTCATGAATTTTCACAACCTCTTTTTTTTTTTTTGAGGGAGTATCACTGGTCCTCATATGTGAGACCCAAACTGGGGCCGCTGGCTTCCCAAGTCGGCTCTTAACCACTGCGCCACTCGGCCGGCCCGAATTTTCACAATCTTAACACACCTGAGTTATTAGCATCAGATCAAGATCCAACACATTACCGCCCGTCTGTGAAGCTCTCCTGTGCACCATCCCATTCACCATCCCCCAGTTCTAAGAGCATTAATTAATTTGCCTGCCTTTGTCATTTATATATCTAAAATCATAGAGTAGGTAGTCATTTGTGTCTGCTCCCTTTCTTTCAAATTATGTTTATAGTTGCAATGAACGATAATTTTTTTTTCTTTTTTTGAGGGCAGTGTCACTGGCCCTCAAGCCAGCTCTTAACTACTGTGCCACTCGGCTGGCCCTAAACTATAATATTTTTGACAGAACACAACTTTTTCTTCATTGAGGTGTCTAAAAAGCTTTAAGAAAATCTAGCTAAATGGGAAATTTTTTTTTTTAATTGGAGAATGGGCGCAATTCAGTGGCCCATGTGGAGAACGAACTGGCCACTTTGGTGTTATGAGCACTGTGCTCTAACCAACTGAGCTAAACAGCTGCTCCAGAGACATTCTTAATTCTAATTTTTCCACATTGAACTGTTTAAATATTTTAGCCCCTGTACTCAAAGTTAAATGCTGAAAATTGACTGACTTGGTTATTGTATTCCAGTTTAGAGTAGCAATTTATACAAGTGAAATCAGGAGGTCTACCAAAAGACTTGCCACAAGTCAATATATTCCAAACCACAATTATGTAATTTCAGAATTACATCTTGTACACTGTTTTTGTTTGTTTATTTTGTTTAGTTTTCCCTTTTCTATGGATGGGATAAATTTCAATATCTTCCAGTTGGCAAGATTTTCAATACTTGGAATTTTCTAAAGCTGTCAAAAGTTGAGGTTTTTGTGCTCCATTCATTATATGCTTTGATTAAAGGTGCAAGATTTCTGACTGATTTTAAAAAATACAATCAAAATTTTGAGAGCATTTTAACAGATGAGCTCAAAATATTGTAGATTACTTAAGTTGATTAAAAAGTAGCATTTGAAAGCCTTACATATTTTTACCATCCTGTGGATAAGAAGCAGGAAAGAAATGTTGAGCTAAATTACCTTTGATGGGAATGAAAAGTCAGGCTTCCCAGAGTGAAAAGTAAACACACCTGCTATTTTAAACCATTATCGCCAGGCATGATGTTTGAAAGCAAGTGTTGATGGATCTTCAGCAGATGTGTATCTTCTACTTTTCAAGTCCTTGTGGACATCACTCTGACTCCCATAATAGATGATAAATGCTGACAAACATCTTGTGCAAAATACAGGTTCATCATCAACTTTCTTGAGTACCACGCATGTCTGTTTTTTGAGTTTATTGCTACTGAAGAGTGCTTATTGCAAAATATGAAAGGGATACCAAACAATAAAATATATTGCTGTGGCTTTGTACCATACAAAAATTGACCAAACCACTGTAGCAAAAGCGGTCACACTATCTGTATATGCTCTGCTGCAATGCTTTTTAATCTTCTGCATATTTTTCATTTATTCTTATGAGCCTGCCAGTGGACAACTTGCTGGCTTCATGTGCTGTGGCATGGGCCACAATATAACTGGCTGGTACACCAGTGGCTGCTAGAATATTCCTCTCACCACCACCCTAGACTGGAGAAATGAGCCTTCTCTAGATGTCTAAGCCACCCAGTTCTTCCCCTGTTTCCATTCCAGTGGGTTTTTTTCCCAGTATCTCTCTGTCTCATTCTTTCTCAGTTATTGCCACAACTTTAAGCCTAGGTGGATAAGAAACTGAGTCCTGGACAAGGGGAAGTAACTCACCTGGCAGTATAATTTGGCACCCACAGTCCAAATGTTGGGTTTCATTTTTCTTGATCTCAGCTCTAATGATGACAGAGTTAAGATATTTTAAAAAGTATAATAATCTACAGCCCCTGACATTTATTCTGTGTTTGAGAATGGAATTGGAGATTCCAGAACTGAAGGCCTTTGCTAATTTCAGTGACACATGTTAGGTGAACATCTCAGATAGTCTCTGCTCAGAGAGAGAGAAAAATGTTTACCATCTTAACAATCCACAGTTAACAGTTACTATGGAGAGCTTTTACCTATCTCTGTAACCCTCTTGAAATTGGACCTTGGGTCAGTATTTCTTCAAGTTTGCTTGCTTATTGTCTTGGGATTTCTTTAAGACCAGAGAACCTTACACTATCAAGACTGGAAAGGACCCATCTGAAGTCCCTCTATTCCAGAATGTCACCAAGAAATTGCTATATAGCCAGGAATACACCAGAACTGCCTCATATGGCTTCTTACTCTGTGCCTGCATGACTCCAGGCAAGGCCACTTGCATATAATATAATGTGTATGGTTCCTCCAGAGTTGTCAGATGCAGGGCCCTCTGTTAATCCTTTATGTGATAGCGATTTTCTGGGCACTCTACCTTTGGGAAATTCTCCCCGTGGGGAAAGCCACATTGTTCTTCCTGTATCTTCTATACATTGATATTATGTTGAGTAAATCCCCTCTCCCCCAAGATGGGGCTGTGGAAATGCCCACCTTTATCTAATCTCTTCTCCAAGGTAAACATTTCCAGTTATTTTAACAATTCCTTGTGAGTGCTTGCATAATCTACTTCTGCTCTCCTATGAACAGGGCCATCATCTGTCTTGGATCTCTTTCTTGAGTGTCCATGAGAAAAAAATGATCCTGTGGAAACCACTAGATTTAGGGTGCCTTTATTCTGTGTTGGATGTTTCCACATTAACTTAGTGATCCCTCTGAATAATCCTGGAAAAGCACTTATGAGTCTCATTCTTGAAATGTGTTAGCTGAGGTTCAGAAAGTTAAAGAGGCTTGTCACAGAATACATTGCCAGTGGGGAAGCCAGGATTTAGACCACGGTATCATAATTCCCTGATTGTTTCCCCATCCTACACTAGCCGTTCTTAATCGTCTATTTTTATGTTTAGCTTCTGTAGCCTAGAAGTGGCTCACAGAAATGGGTTTACAGTATTTTGTAGAACCAGTTTTCTATGGAAATCAGATTGATTCTTCAGTTTCCTACAGTGGAATGAGTTCTCTTGTTAGCTACTAATTGGTTTGGGCTCTGCCCTCTGGGATGAGGCGTCTTGGGGGAAGGTATAGAGGCTACTCCCTCAGGGAGGCTGGCTGAAGTCAGGGTTAAAGAATTTTTTGTGAACTATGTGGTTCTCAGTAGCCATAGAACTATCAGGACTGTCTGTCAGTTTTGATCCTAGTGGTTCCATGGCTCATAAGACAAAACCAAAGTCCTGGTGTTTCAGACACAGAATACCAGCTCCACCAAGTTTTCTAATAATTAACACCACCAACATGGTGTGGACACAGGTGCCTTTAAAATCTATCAGTTGGCAGTGGCATGGTCATGGGTCCCCCTGGTTTGTCCCATTGCTTTCTTCTCTTTTGACCTGCTCTCTCTGAACTGGATCTAATGGAAACTGAAGATGGAAGGAAGTACGTAGATCACTGAACTTAAGGGGATTCTTGGGACCTTAAGAACGGGAGTTTAAACATCTTCCTTCCAGAACACTAGTGTTACTGTGATTTTTCTGTGCTCCAACCACATGCTTCTTCCTGTCCCTCTGTCAAATGAGTTTACCATCATGTTTATCTTCTCTGCTTCCTGATAACTCTGATTTGTACATAGTTGTGGCTTATCACCCCATAGAGGTCCATTACCTTTAGTTCCATTGAAAACATGAAAACTTACTTCAGTGTTTTCTTAGTTCTAATACATTAAAAAGAGAATTTGATTTTTCAAGCTGCCTTTATTGGGGGGCCAGTCCAAAAGTTAAAATGTTGAAAGTATGTAGCCAGCCTACATATTAGATGTCTGCTGTGTCCAAAGCTGGCAGCTATGTGAAAAAAAACACTTAGGTTTTGTGCCCTCACATAGCTGGGCTGTGAATGGGGCTGGCCTTATGACATCTCTTTGAGACCCGTCCTAACTGGTTTCGGATCTCAGTATGGAGCTTTTTAGTAGAGACATCCTGAATTTGCATTCAAATCTATTATTTTGTTCTATGACTCAATAAATTTTCCTTTTTGAGGCCAGATTCTCCATACTTAGGTAGCCAAAGTCTTTTCTCCCCTCTTTCCACAGAGATGGAAATTTAGAGACACAGAATCCATGCTTTACAGCATGCTTAAGTAGATCTTCTCCAAGGCCTCTTTTCGTGCTGAATATAAGATTGTGAATGTGCATTTCTTTGAGGCTCTTAAAAGATTACTTAAAATGTTTTAATATTTGAATAAAATGACCAGAATATTCAGATTTCTAAACAATCATATGCTTTATAGACTTATAGTAATATCTCACTGCTTAGTAGGCTTTGTGCTGTCAGGATTGAATGGTCATAACCTTTCAGTTTAGCCCTTGGACACGTCCCATGAAACTTACATAATTTAGTTCACACAGGCTGAGAAAGACACCATCATGCCCTAATTGACTTTTTATACCAAGAGATACATTAATCTGGTAGCCCTTTCCTGGAGAGCAGTAGCTACAACTTGCATCTTTTCAAAACATGGATTGTTTCAATGGGGCCTCACAATAAGAACATTCCTTGAAACTCTACGCTATGAGCTGTTGTCTGTCTCTGTGGCCACGCTGGTCTGATGCCCAACACTTGCATGTGGCCTTCTGTCAGGTGGCGCCGGGTGACTGGTTTCTCTTTCTCAAGTGTTGAGGTCACTGTGCACATAGCCCTCCGGGTGGGCTCAGTGAGGACAGAGACACGGGAAATGGCGGCTCCCATGACCCTCACCACAGACCCCAGACTGTATAGACACCCAGAGCCCTGCACTTGGAAAGGACCCTGGTGACGTGGTTCTGGGATTTTCCATCTCCTCCTCTCAGAGGCTTCAGCCTTCACCGAAATGCCTCAAGGGGCACAGCAGCAGGAAATAAAGGGGGAAGCTGAGCGGGTGGGGAGTTGCCAACTCAGCCCCAGCCTCACACAAAGCAGCAATTCTTTTAACTCCTGTAAACAGCCAGGTGCTTCATTTCATTTTGTTTGGAAAGGGGGTTCCAATGTTAAAAAGAGATTTGAATGCACCTGGTCTGCTATGTTCTCTTCGTTTGGCAGACGAGAAAATTGAAGCCCGGAGAGTAACCTTTACTGGGCGCGTTAAAATACACTCAGTTGCTGGAACTGAGAATCAGTGTGGCTCTCATTCTCTCAGGTGTCAACAGAGCTGTCTTGTCTGGGACAGGCCTTGTGGCTGGTGACCTCAATGTCCTGCTTCCATCTGAGCAGTCACAGAGAATTAGGGCCTTGTCAGGCCAGCTCCGTGTAGGTTCTAATAAATCTTTATTGAATGACCATTGCATGGACTATTTTTCAGCTTCCATTCGGCTACTTAGCCAAGAAACTGCAGGCACATAGGCATTTGGGATAAGTAAGGGCCTCTCTTTGTTAAATAGGTCTTTTATTTATCTTGTCACCTCCTACCTCTTCACTGACCTTTGAATGTCTTTTTACGTGACTTCTAAATTTCTAAACAGGAAAACCATCTGTTGTGGTTCCTGGAAAAAAAGCCTAATGACTAAGGCTGTTTTCCCTAAAGTGATTCTGTACCAGAGAAAGGACAATTGTGTGTAAAATAGTGTTCAAAGGTGATATAAGATAGGAGGTAAGAGCAGAATTATGGAGCCAGATTCCCTGAGCTCAAATCATGTCCTTGCTCCTGTGACAATGGGCAACTTATTTTAAGTTCTCTACATCTTAGTTTCCTCATTCTAAGTGGGGATAATAATTGTACCTACATCATTGGGTTTCTAAGGTATCATAGGGTTGTTAAATACATGTAAAAGTAGTTAGAATAGTGTCTGCTGTATAGTAGGTGCTCTATAAGTCTTAGCTATTATTTTATCGTCGTTTTTATTACTACTGTTATTATTTTGTTATTAATAGGTAGGACAGTACTTTTAGGTCTTTTAGACAGTCTCAGTCAGATTATCTAGTAAATTGTGGGTCTATGGCTAAGATGGTTATGTTTCAAAAGGGAGACAGGGATTTCTTGGGGACCTACAGAGAGCCCTATAATTCAGCCTGGATCATAATTCAAGACTTGGAAGGATCTAATGTAGCATAGGGACAGGGTTGTATTGCTGCCTCTGTGGCATCTTGCATTTGCCCATTTGTTTCCTGGTCTTTTCCCATTAAAATGACTCAGGCTTGGGCTGGCCAAGTGGCACGGTGATTAAGTGCTGGCTTAGGAAGCCAGCGGCCCCTGTTCCGGTCCCACATACGAGGGCCAGTGACACTGCCCTCAAAAAACAAAAAAAACAAAAAACCTCTAAAATGACTCAGCCATTTTCTCTGTATCTGATTATCATTTATAAGTCTCATTTCCCAGCTGGCGTCATCCTTTCCCATATTTTTCAGTTTAAATCCTTGAGAGAGAGATAACTTTATTGGTCCTGATTACTAGTTATTGAATAACTCTAGGGCATGCCATGGCTCTCTATTCTGTTCATGCATTAATGAACCCTGGGTCAGGGGCTTGTTCTAGTCTGATTACCTGAAGGGCAAGGTCAAATGCTAGAACCTAAGCAAAGGACTATGGGTGGGGAAATTTCTCTTATAATGAGAGTTGATAGAAGTATAGAGGAGACTGAGATCCAGTCTTTTCTTTATTCAAGGGTGTAGATGCAATCAGTGTCCACATGGGCAAATCTACTGCAATATGCTGAACTCCTAACCATTAGAATTCTATAAGTGTGGAATCTGCTGAACCTGATGACTAAACTTGAACTGGTTCAAAAAGAGGAATTTACTGCAGGATCCCAATGTGACTTAAGGAAACAGGACAATTACTGTGGCTGTCCCTCAGTGCAGTGGGAAAGAGGACATGGAACTTGGTAGGGCTCTGTCTTAGTTTTTTTGCTGTAGATTCTCTTTGAATAACTGTTTCTTGTCTCTCTATTGACTTCTCGACCTTGGTCAACCTGATCTCCTATTCTGAGTCTCTTTTAAGTATCCATCTTCATAATGCCCAGGGAAATTTTTTTTACTAAACATAACATGGGTCAAGCTCTTATTTCTGAAGCAATCACCTCATGCTGGGTGGTGAGCCATCTTAATGGTTGTTTCCATATGGAGGGGCATGGAGGATCAATATCTTATGACATCAATGTTGGATAAAGGGGTTCATTGGGCACGCCAAAATATATTCAATAAAAAAACATCTTTTGGTTTTCTTTGACTATGTGAGATACAGATAAGTGCATTTCTCTCTGCAGTTAAACACCCACATTCATTTTATTTTTTAAGATGAAAAGATTTGAGGTTTTCATCTTCCTCAGTTCATTGTCTTTCACTGTCATTTGTTTGTGATCTATTTCATTTTTGTCAGTGGCCATGGCATTGTGGCAAGACCCACGGTTGATATCAGAAAGTCAGGGAAAGGGGAGGGAAAGGAACAATACATATCCAGCAACTGATTTGTGCTAGAATATTTTTTACTCATCACATTGTTTAATTTTTACAGTATGCTCTTGAATTAGGTGTTGCTATCTTTGTTTTAGGCCTGAGGAAGTTTAGGATGTGAGAAATCAAACCATTTACCCTACGTGTCACAGTGAATTAGTGGGAGAATCAGAATTTAGACACAAGACTATGGATGTGGGAATGAGTTCAGCAATGAAGAAAACACACTCTTCCCTGAAGGGTTTTGCAGTCTGGTCCAGGAATTATAATTTCTTTCCCTCTCACCAAGTACATTGCCAGAGAAGATAATATGTGGTTCAACTTCTCCTTCTGTCTGTCTTTGCTGTTTCTGGAAATGGGATGCTTGGTAAGAGAGAACTGTTCATGAGGCAGGCAATGGGGGTGAGGAGAAGAAACAATGCACCATAACCTTCAGAAACTAGGGAGCTGGCCCTTGAGGACAAATCCCCAAAGGCTTAGTTAATCTTACGGAGATCAGAGTGGCATGAAAGCAGCAACAACAAAACCAGTGAGTGATCAAGTAGAAAAGCAATGTGTAAATTTGGAATTTGCAAATTCTACTGTTCTGGCATGAACAAAAAGGAAGACACTCCGAGGGCCTGACCTGAGTTCTTAAATACTGGAGAAGTAAGCTTGTTTCTCAAACAACCCCTTCCCTTGCCCATTTAGAGACTGTTTTGTCTTATACAATACTCCCTGTTTACTGAGGTAATCAATCACTCACCTATTAAAAGAAAAAAAAAAGACTACTTAGCATTATTTACAGGGATCATTAGATATAATCTTAGACACAAAGAAAAAGATAGTAGTCATGGGAGCAAAAATAAGAGAGAAAAAAAATGGGAAACCCAAGTATGGTTGCAAAGAGTAATGGGGTAGAATGAAATAAACTGAAGACAACTGAGATTCTATGTTATAATGTCACAGTGTAGCATGAGATTTCTGGAGTCTAGGAATGGATGGGAGGTTGGAGAGGGGGAGATGAAGAAAGTACCACAGGATTTTTGGAAACAAATTTTACCTCCTTTGCAGTTTTTCTTGTGTGCCTGGTGGCACCTCTCTACTTTCCCTCTGGTCCTGGGCAGAGGCTGCATATAGTGCTGGTGTCTGTTAGGCTATATTGACCTGGGAAGAAAATGGACCAAAAGGAGAGACCTTCTCACTCAGACCTACGTTCTCTGGGACACCTGGAATCTACCAGTGACCTTTTTGAAGGCTGCTTTCACATCCTTGTTTCTCAGGCTGTAGATCAGAGGGTTCAGCATGGGGATGACCACCGTGTAGAAGATAGACACGACCTTGTCTTCCTCTGGGGATTTGCCTGAGCCTGTCCGCAGATACATGAAGATGAGGGTCCCAAAGAAAAGGGCCACAGCAGTGAGGTGGGAGGCACATGTGGAGAAAGTCTTGGCCCTACCACCTGAAGACTTCACCCTCAAAATGGCCTTGATGATGAGCAGGTAGGAAATCAAGATGACCAAGGCATTGGCCAAAATCACAAAGTTGCCAAAGAAGATAATGACAATCTCAGTGTTTGTTGTGTCACTGCAGGCAAGCTTCAGCAGTGGCGGGAGGTCACAGAAGAAGAAGTTGATCTGATTGTTGTCACAGAAGGAGAGGGTGAAGGTGCATGTGGTGCGCAGGATGGCCGCTGACATCCCACAGACGTAGGCCCCCACCACTAACCACCAGCAGGTTCTGGGATTCACGGCCACAGTGTAGAGCAGTGGGCTGCTAATAGCAACGTAGCGGTCATAAGCCATCACTGCCAGCAGGAAACACTCTGTAGCTGCACAGATGGTGAAGAAGAAGAACTGGGCAGCACATTGGCCAAAGGAGATGACCGTCTGGCTTGTGGTCAGTGTGGCCAGGATCTGAGGGGTGATGACTGAGGCATAGCAGGCATCTAGCAGGGAGAGGTGGCTCAGGAAGAAATACATTGGCATGTGGAGTTGTGCATCCAGTTGGATCAGAATGATCATGCCCACATTCCCCAGAAGGGTGACGAGATAGAAACTCAGAAACACCAGAAAGAGGAGCATCTCCAGCCTGGGGTTGTCAGTAAAGCCCATGAGAATGAACTCGGTTACTGTGGTGAGATTAATCCTGGCCATGGATTCAGTGTGGACTTTTGATGAGAATGAAACAAAAATAAGTCCCAGAACTGAAGCACAGCTTCTTTGTCTCCTTGGTAGCAATTAGTTTTATGTTCTGGGCCAAGTTACACAGTTTGTTTTTGAGGAATCCTCTAGCTGGCTTGTTCTTCTTGGGCACCTGTGTTTTTCTCCTGTAGTTTTTAGAGCTGAGCCATGAGTTGCTGTTTCTGATTCAGATGAATTTTGGTTTATATTTGGAAGTTTCTGTGAAAAAAGAGACACATAGACTCTCAGATTTGGAAAGAATCTAATCAGCATCTGTTCTAATCCCCGGATGCCAGTGTCTCCTCTACTGCAGACTCTCCACGTGGTCATCCACTTGCTGAGGAGCCTCCATCTGTGGACAGCTCCACCTGCTAATTCTCTTTTTGAAACTGGACTTTCTCTCTGTCTTCTACACATCGGCTTAGTTTTACCCCTTCCAAACACTCACAGTTAATTCCTTCTCATGAAAATCTTTAGAAGTTGGAAGATGCTGAATCTGCTTTTTATGTTGACAATTCCTTCATATTACCTGTTGATATATTTTCCTAATTATATAATTATTCATCACGAGGTCAAAATTGGATTAGTCACATTATATTAAAATAATTGTTTGAAGGTACAAATAGTAGATATAAGTTCTGTAATCTAATGCACAGTATAGTGATTACAATCAACAATACTGTATTATAAACTTCAAAGTTACTAAGAGAAGACAAGTTCTTAATTGTTCTCCAAAACAAAGACATGATAATTATGGGACATGATAAAGGTGTTAGCTTATGCGATGGTGATAATGATGCTGGAACATATAAATGTATCAAACCAACACGATGTACACCTTAAACTTACACAATATTATTGCCAATTGTATCTCATAATATTAATAAAAAGATACCCAAAACCCTTTTTTTCCCTTTTAATCTTTACCACTTTAATCTTGGGTTGGGAACTTCCTTCAGCTCTAATTAGGGGTCACTAGTGGGAGGGAGTCACTGACACAGACATATCGTATAAAACATTGCTTCCTTAGGCTGCTGCTTCCATGAACTCCAGCAGCATGGTCTGAATGATCTTCAAACAGGAATTTTCTCCTCCTTCCCCTCCCCCTCCCCTCTCCCTCCTTGGCCCCCCCACTTCTCCTTCCCTTCTTCTCCCATCCCTCTCCCCTTCCCCTTCCCTCCTTCTCCTTCTCCTCCTCCTCTTCCTTCTCTTCCTCCTCCTCCTCCTCCTCCCTTTGCTTCTTCCCAATGAGTAGTTTGAATTTCTGGGAGGTGAATTTGTCCTAGGTTATCCTGGTCAATAAGTGGAAAATCTGAGTTCGGAATATTAATGGCTTGATGGAAAATTCTGTGCTGTTTACTATGGATTTGTTTTGTTGCCTCCCTACATTTTACTGTATCTTTGTGATTTATGGTGTTCTTTAGATAACCAGATCCTTCCTACTTTTAATTTACAAGAAATTGTCATAGTCTATTTTCTGTCTATCTCATGACAAGATCCCAGGTTTCCCTCTGATTTAGGGACAAGATTGTTTAATGCACATAGCCAGAGATTAAGTGGCAGATCATCAGGCTACAGATACAGCCACAGTGGATCTGTGCCACATGCATGCCAGGCCTACCTCATATATTAGCTCTAACCCTTTCAGCAGCCCCCCAAGTTGGGTATAGGCTTGACTACTTTAAGGATGACCAAAGTGGGGCTCAGAGAGGTTAAGGAAGTTACCCAGCTTGCCACACACCTAGGAAGAAATGGCATCAACACTTGAATCTGGGATTTTCTGACTCCAAATTCTATGCTCTTTATACTACAACATGCTGTCATCTTAGAGGAAGAGACCTATCCATTCTAAAGACCCAAGTCTTCCCTTTAAATATCATAGCATTGGTTCGTACACCTGAGACTAATAATAATAATAAAAAAAATCATAGCACCTCTAAGACAAGTAGACAAATACTCAGCTTCCATGGGAGGAGAGGATTAAGCTTGATTTTGGAGTTTTTTTTCTTGGTTCACATTTTTCTCCTTTCTTGTTTTTGGATTAAGATAGAGTTAGTTGGGCCATATCCCTCCTTTGGTATGTTCTGGAGAAAACTGCTTAACCAAATTAGAGTCTCAGTTTTCCCAATAATGATTTGGGACATAATAATGATTTTTGAAAACTTACAATGGATTTTTACCTAATGTGGTAGAGTGTGCTTATTTTCCAGGAAGACAATTTTCAGACTATTTCCCAAAAGGAAAAATTTCAGGACCAGGCTGGTGACACCCAGTTTTGTATGATCTTTTTTAAGAAGGGGTTTGGGTTTGCCAGCAGCTTGGATGGACCCAGAGTAGAGGGCAGCAACAGACTCCCTAAACCCAGAAGATTTTACAAGAGAGGAAAACAAAGGTCTATGGCCAGTAGACATTTTCAGAAGGCCTACAGACACATGGGTTCACATCCTCACTTGTAAAATGTTTTTCTTTTTTCTTTTTTTTTTCTTTTTTTTTTAGCTGAGCCCTCCTGCTACCTGTTGGCAGCTCAACGGCAACTCAGCTCGGGCTGGCATTGAACCGCCATTGCTTAGAGCTCAGCTCGCACTCTTGAGCGAGCTCTTAACCAACTGAGCCACTCGGCCGGCCAAAATGTTTTTCTTTTAAAGTATTTTTTATTGGGGAATTGGGGGAGGGACCAGCCAAGTTTTTGTTCTTCAGTCTTCATTGTGGAGGGCGCCAGTCACCATCTGTCTTCCCGTTGGCAGCTCGTGCCCTCTAAGCTCAAGGTGCTGTGTTCAATTTTAGTTGCGGGTGGGCATAGCCACCATCCCATACGGGAATTGAACCTGGCAGCCTTGTTGTTAAGAGCGCGAGCCCTATCCACTGAGCCATCCAGGCGGCAGCTCAGCTCAAGGTGCCGAATTCAATCTTTAGTTACGGGTGGGCATAGCCCACCATCAAACAGGCAATCTTGTTGTTACACCAGCTGAGCAATCCTGCCACCTGTTGGCAGCTCAGCGACAGCTCAGCTAGGGCGCAGCATTCACTGGCTCATGTGGGAATCAAACCAGTGACTCTGTTGCACAGAGCACGCGCTCTAAGCCAACTCTTAACTAACACTTGGCCAGCCCTAAAATGTTTTGATTGTAATAAGCAATGTAGAAAAATATGAGATCTCTGAAGCGAGTGGGGAAAGAGAGACTGTCTTACCAGGAGGAACTCTTCAGAGTAGAGATAGCCCTTAAACCTTGTTCTCACTTTAACTAGGAACCTTCTCCTGAATTCTTCTGTCTCTTGTTTCCAAAAGTTGAGTCTCCTGGGGAGAATGAAGGAGCTCAACAAAGTTAGCTCTCCTCGCCTCACTGGGTTTGATGTCTCAAAACATTATTGTCCCCACTAACACGGCTCTTGCCCTGAGTCAGGTAGCATATCAAGCTCTGTAAAGGCTTTATGTCACTCCAACCTGACAATAACATTATGAGAGTGGAATATTCATCTTTATTTTCCAGATGAAGCAACCAGGCTTAGAAACATTAAGCATTTTGCCTGAGGTTTCATAGCCAGAAAGAGAAGATGTTTAGATCTTAATCCTGGTCTCCTGGACCCCAGAATTGCAGTGCTGAACCTCTATGTGGTGCTGATCTTCCTAATACTGGTAGTCATTTATTAAGCATCTGCTATGTGCCAATCAGGACATTAGACATTCTATGTACATTATCTCATAATTCTCACAATGACCCTATGATAGAGGTGTTATTTTGTCCTGGAGGAAACTAAGACTCTGAATAGTTAAGTGACTTGGCCAGAGTGACATGATTAGTTAGTGAAAAAGCCCAGATTCTAACTCAGGCCTGTCTTATTCCAAAGCCAAAGCTGTAGTACATTTGATCCCACCTCCAGCGTAATTACAGGAAGTACCATAACTTACAGTCAAGTCTCATGTCTAAGCAATGCAGTCTAATACTCCACCCTTGCCTCCATGAAACTGTTTATATTTCCTATTACCTAGTGACACATAAGCCCAAAGAGATTACATTTGTAGGTTTCAAAAAGAAAAAAAAAGATCCAATCTTACTTGTGTATTTCATACAAGAGCTGAAATTCCAACCTTCCAACCTGGACACAATCCCATTAGATGACAAGTTTCTATGACAATGTCCAGATTCTCTGTCCAGTTTCATCTTCCCTAGTTTGTGTGGACCTTACTTCAGAGAGAGTATCGTCTCAACATGACCAAGGTCACAATTACATCTTAATTACCTGGCAAAATAATCCAGCTGGATTTTTCTTAGGTTTGGAATTGAGCTAATCAAGATCATTTAAGCATTTTGTAGAAAGCAGCTAATCTGACTCAAATAGATGAATGTAGCTGACAGATTTTAGGTTCTTTCTTACCAAGAAAACCAGCGGGATATTTAAAGTACTTTTTGGGATGGTCTTGTGGGATGGGTGCAGTGAGCACAAATATTGTTCCTGAATCATGAATCAGCACCTGGGACAGCCCCCCAGCGCTCCCAGGAAAAGCCAGGCGTGTCCTGGAAAACACACTGCAGCAGGGGATCATTATCTCATCCTCCCCACACAACCGGGAAGACTGAAAACACATCTTGTGGGATTTCATGACAACTCCTAAGTCTCCTTTAGTCTCAAAGCTCATTAGCAGTTTCTGTAGGGAATGGACTTGGTTCCTCTTTGCCAGTGGCCCTTAGTGTCCTGCTGGCCCCGTTAGTCAGTGGTAGTGCCAGGACTGGAACTCAGATCTGAAGCCTTGTGTGAAGTTTTCTTAGTACAGCATTCATCCTTGAACCTGATGTTAGGCCTCATCTCAGGGACTGAAATCTAGCTGCATTGTCTGCTCAAAATTTCATAAGAAAGGGTGATTACTGGTTCGGGAGTGAATGGGGCTAGGTGGCCTAAGCATTCCCTGGCTCTTTCAGCTCTCACCTCTTCCCTAGAATCTGACCCACGTTTCCTCTGTTGTAACCACACAATTTGGCACTTAATTCCACTTGCCTTACATTGTCCATGGCTGTTGCTTGGTGGTTAGTGTCATCCCCCAGCTAGATTGTGGGCTTCTTGAGAACCCATGTTGCTTCCTCCTAATAACTTGTGTTCTGCTTCAGAGGAATCACCCCTCCCCTGCATGTGTTCATCTACTCATCAATGTAGATTCAAAACTCTTTCAGCAAGAGGGGTCTCTGAGAGGCCACGTGCCGCATTCACACCAGAGTAACATGGCTGGTATAAGACCCTCTGATAATTAGCAAGCATTCAACCTAGCCAGGGACGTTTTCA
Organism: Aselliscus stoliczkanus; assembly: GCA_033961575.1. Taxonomy (NCBI): domain Eukaryota; kingdom Metazoa; phylum Chordata; class Mammalia; order Chiroptera; family Hipposideridae; genus Aselliscus; species Aselliscus stoliczkanus. The sequence continues at coordinate 126,063,914 of CM066736.1, forward strand.
CAACTGCAGATGCCAGATGATGCAAGAATATTTTACAAAGCAGGGAGGCAGCCACAGATGAAGGCTTCTGGCAGCACAGAGGATTCTGTCTTCCAATGCATTTTTGAGAATATTTATGATCATTTCCTGTAATTAACTACCCATTGAAATAACTGTGTGGTAAGAATATGTGTATTGTATTGCAAATGTTCCCTGAAGGGGTTTGAAGGGGAGAGTAACAACTGGGACAAGGTAGAGAATAAGGAGAGAGAATATGCCAGTCATTCCCTGAGGAACTTGTGAAAGTGGATGATTGTAGAGTATTTATTACCTTCCTCCCTTTGTAACAGATTGGGTTGGGGGCTGTAATGCTTTGATGTAATACACAATTATTATTGTTACTGTTATTAATATTAAGCATTCTTTTTTCTTAAAGATTCTATTGGGGAATTGGGGAAGGGGAACAGTGTTGGGGAAGGGGAACAGCCAAGTTGTTGTCCTTCAGTCTTAGTTGTGGAGGGCACAGCTAGCTCAGCTCAAAGTCCACTGGCCCATGTGAATCGAACTGGCGACCCTGCTCAGAGCTCGTGCTCTTAACCAACTGTGCCATTCGGCCAGGCCAATATTAAGCATTTTTTGCCTAGAGTTTTTGTTTGGACTTTTTGGAAGAGATGTGTCTTAGGTTGGGTTCTTTTAAAAGAAGACCAGACACAGTGATTTTTGGGCATGTGTTTCAGGGAGGGGGTGCTCAAAGAAGAAACTGTAAGGGAGTGAAGGGAATGGGAAATAGATAAGCAAAGATGTCCTTCCAGTTGGAGTCTAGCTTTGATCTGAACCTTAGGGGAACTCTGGAGTATGAATTATACCACACACTGAGTTCTGCCTCGAGGCAAGGACTTTGGCCTTTTGTAGCCCATATCAATTATCCATTGACGGTGGGCTGCATCCAAGAGACAGAGGTGGATCCCCCTAGGCATTCCTGAGACAAGTGGATCCCTTCACTGAGGGCAAAATCCAGAAAAGGCTGTACCTGTGAGCCATTAGCAGCCAACATCACAGCAGCTGCAGGTGGCTGTGCCGATCTGGCAACTGGGATCTTAAGGGTGCTCTTTTTTTCCTGATAGACATCTGAGTATTTATATCTGAGGCTTCTGATGGTACAATATGGAATAGAGACAGCTGAAACGGGAGTTAAGAAGTGGATCAAGAAAGACTGGCTTCAAGGCAACCCCTATCAAAAGTCCAATGGCCTTTTCACAGAGACAGATTAAACAGTCCTAAAAGTTGTATGGAGCCACCAAGGACCTTGAATAGTCAAAATAATCCTGAGAAAGCAGAACTATTTTAAGATCTAACAATCCTATGTCTGAGTATATAAACCCAAAGGAAATGAAGTCACTATCTCAAAGAGACTCCCCATGCACCCCCCATGTTCATTGCAGCATTATTCACAATAGCCAAGGCATGAAAAGAAAGCTAAGTGTCCATCAATGGATGAATGAATAAAGAAAATATCACAGACACACACACACACACACACACACACACACACACACACACACACACCACAAATATTAATCAGCTGTAAAGAAGAAGAATATCGTTCTATTTGGATTATGGATGGAACATGAGTGCATTATGCTAAGTGATATAAGTCAGAGAAAGACAAATACTGTGTCATCTTATTTATACATGGAATCTTAAAAAGCCTTACTCAGAGAAACAGAGGAGATTAATGGTTGCCAGGGGCTGGAAGGTGGTGGATTTGGGGAGATGTTGGCCAACAGGCACAAACTTGCAGTTAGAAGATGATTAAGTTCTGGAGATCTAATGAACAGCATTGAGATTATAGTTAACAGGTTTTATATGCTTTAGAGTTGATACGAGACTATATATATATATATATATATATATATATATTTTTTTTTTTTTAAAAGATTTTATTGGGGAATTGGTGGAGGGGAACAGCGTTGGGGAATCGGGGAAGGGGAACAGACAAGTTGCTGTCTTCTTGTTCTTCAGTTTAGTTGCGGAGGATGTTGCTTCACTGTTAGTATCGTCATTGCGCTCTTCCCGGATGAGGCAGATCGGTTGCCGGCCTCTGGATGTCGCTCACTGCGGCTATTGGCAGCTCACGCTGGCTGCCAGCCTTTCACGCTGGCTGCGGGCCACTTACTGTAGCCTATGGCAGCCCACTGCAGCAGGGGCTGCAGCCCACACCATCACCGGGGCTCGCATAGCCCAGCTCCAGGTGGAGCTGTTGTTAGCTGTAGAGGGCAGTGTCACTGGCCCTCATGTGGGATCCGAACCAGGGCCGCTGGCATACCAAAACCAGTGCTTAACCAATGCGCCACTCGGCCGGCCCGAGACTATATTTTAAATGTTCTCACCACATAAAGGAAATAACTGTGTGAGCTGATGGAGATACTAGCCAAGGCTATTGTGGTAGTCCTATTGCAGTATATAAACGTATCAAATTAACACATTGTATATCTTAAACTTATACAATGTTACTTATATCTCAATGTCGATAATATATCAATTGAAAAAAAAACAAAAACGACTGTGTGGTCGGCTGACATCATTTGTATTCATGGAGTAAATCAGGCCTGAGGATGTCCAGGTCAGGTCATGGGATTTCAGTTACATGGGTCAATATGTTTCATTTTTTAAATGAATTTGATTTTGTTTAATTTGTTAATTTTGTTCTTAGATTCCACACATGAGCAAAATCACATATCATCTGTTTTTCTCTGTGTGGCACTCCACTCATTATAATACTCTCCAGTTCCATCCATGTCATCACAGAGAGCAAGAACCCATTCTCTTCCATGGCCGAGCAATATTCCATTGTATGTATGTACCACCTACTCTTTATCCATTCTTCTATTGACAGAACTCAGGCTGCCTCCAATCTTAGTCATTGTAAGCAACACTGCAATGAACATTTGGATGCTCATTGTCCTATCTAAGTAGCATTTTGTGTTTCTTTTGATAAATACCCTGAATGATTACTGGGTCCTTCATTGTTATAGCCTTTGCTTTAAAGTCTGTTTTGTCTGGTATAAGTATTACTACCCCAGCTTTTTAAAATTTTATTTCCATTTTCATTAAATATCTTGTTCCAAATCACTTTACTTTCTGTCTGTGTGTATCTTTCAATGTGAAGTGAGTCTCCTGTAGGCAGCATATGAAAGGGTTTTGTTTTCTTATCCATTCATCCATCCCATGTCTTTTGATTGGAGCATTTAAGCCATTTATGTTGAAAGTAATTGTTGACACATATGTAGCTGTTGCCATTTTAATATTCATAATTTTGATTTTTTTTCTGTCTTAAAGAAGTCCCTCTAAGATTCCTTGTAATACAGGGTTGGTAGTGATGAACTCCTTTAGCTTTTCTAGTCTGGGAAACTCTTTATCTCTCCTTCGATTTTAAATGGTAACCTTGCTGGGTAGAGTAGTCTTGATTGTAGGTCCTTACTTTTCATCGCATTGAATATTTTGTGCCAATCCCTCTGGCCTGCAAAGTTTCTGTTGAGAAATCAGCTGACAGTCTTATGGGAGATTTCTTATAAGTTACTAGTTGCCTTTCTCTTGCTGCTTTTAGATTCTCTCTTTGTCTGTAAACCTTGTCATTTTAATTATAATGTGTCTAGGTGTGGGCCTGTTTGGGTTCATCCTGTTTTGAACTCTCTGAGCTTCCTGGACTTGTATGTCTATTTCCTTCACCAGGCTAGGAAAATTGTCAGTCATGATTTGTTCAAATAGGTTCTCAATGTCTTGCTTTCTCTCTTCTCCTTCTGGTACCCCTATAATGTGAATGTTGTTATGCTTGATCTTGTCCCAGAACTATCCTCATTATTATTATTTTTGTATTCTTTTTTCTTTTTGCTGTTCAGTTTGGGTGTTTTCTGCTACTTTGTCTTCCAAATCACTGCTTCAGTTCTTTGCTTCATCTAGTTTTCTGGTGATTCCTTCTAGTGCATTCTTTATTTTAGTTAATGTATTCATCACTTCTGACTGGTTCTATGGTTTCTATGTTCTTTCTTCTGCTTGGTATCTGCTTGATATCAACCTAGTTGAAGTTCTCACTAGGTTCCTTGAGCATCCTTATAACCATTGTTTTGAACTCTTGTCTCTGTTAGTTTGCTTGTCTCTACTTCATTTAGTTCTTTTTTTGGGGTTTTCTCTTGTTCTTTCATTTGGTACACATTTCTTTGATTCCTCATTTTGTCTGCTTCTCTGTTTGTTTCTATGTATTAAGTACATCTGCTATGTCTTCCAGTCTTGGCTGGGTGGCCTTATGTAGCAGGTGTCTTGTGGGGCCCAGTGGGATAGTCACCCTGGTCACCTGAGCTGGGTGCTCCAGCAATGTCCCTGTGTGGGTTGTGTGTGCCCTCCTGTTATAGTTGAGCCTTGACTGCTCTTGGCACATCAGTGGGTGGAACTGACCCTTAGGTTAACCGACTATGGGTTTTTTCCACATCCATAGCTTATGGGCTGCTTGTGGGAGGCTTACCCCACTGAGTGGGATTCACCCCAGTAGGCTTTGGTACCTGTTGAGACTGCCCTTTGTGTGTGCTGCTTGTGGGAGAATTGGGTTTTTTTTTTTCCTGTGATCTGAAGCCAACCTCTAACTATGTTGGTTCTGGGCCTCTTGGGAGGAGCTCTGGTGCAGGCCCAGGTCAGCCACTGCTTATGACCAGCTGGGGCTACCTTAGGAGCTACAAAGCAATCTGCAGTTGTTTACTGCCTGTGCTGGACCTGGAGGCATGTGGGAGAGGGAATGCTGCCAACTGAGGATGGTTTCCACCATCCTCATTAGCTCCACAAAAAGCCAGGACACTCTGAGGCCTGCCGCCACCTGTTGGCTCCCTTAAGGTTTAACCACTGATAATACCTTGTGCGGTAAGCAAGTTGGGTGAGGCAGGATCTCAGGGAATCACTAGAGTGGGAAGAATTGTGGTCACCAGGTTAATGTAAATTCTGTTCTTGTGCCAATGCTGATCCTAGAGTGACTCAGCAAAAGTCTGAGACCATACCAAGGCCAGTTGCCACCTACCTGGGGCCTGTGGGACTCTGATAGTTTTCCAAGAAAAAGTGCAGTGCAGGCAGGACTGGCTGCTCACAGAGAAAGTGCCCCTGATAGTGGGCAAGTTGGGTGGGGCAGGGTCCCAGTGCATAAGCAAGGCAGAGCAACAGAGCTCACCAGGCCAAACAGATTCAGATTTGCCTGGAAGGGGAAGGCTCAACACAGCAAAGATGGTGCCCACCTGCCGGGTGCACAGAAGTTGAACTCCTTCAATGGGAAAATGCTGACTGTTCATTAGTTCTCCCTCTGAAGCCACACATCTCAGTCTGACCCCCACCCCCATATGTCTCCAAGGTTCCCCTAGTCACCCTCCCTCCGCTGGAGCCCAAGATGAGTGCCTGTGAGCGGGTGATTCTGTGTGTGGGCCATTTAAGAGAATGTCTGGGTTTTCCACAGCCTTCCTGCACACCCAATGGTCAGAATCTCCACTGTCTTATTTTTTTAAAAATTCTTTTACTGTGAAATAAACATGTTTTTTTTAAAAAAATTAGTTTCAGGTGTACAACACCGTGCAATAGTTATACTTCTTACCCCTCAAAATGACAACCCCTCTCCCCCAATTTACTACCCCACTTCCCCCATATCATACATATCTATTACAGTTCCCATCCCACACTATACTGCACATCCTGTGACCATATACACATTCAACCACAGTTGGCATACAATATTATACAACATCAGCCCCAGGTGTACAGTGCAGTGATCCAACCTCCACTCCATCCATGAAGTGGTCTCCCCAACAAGGCATGTGACCATCTGACACCCCACAAAATATTTACAGCATTATTAATTATATTCCCCAAACTGCCTTTCATATCCCATGGCAATATTGTAGTTATCCATTTATGCTGTGTAATCCCTTCCCTTTCTCCCTCATCCCCACCCCCCTCCCAACTAGCAACCATCAGTTTTTCCTCTATATTTATGAGACTGTTTTTGTTGACTTTGCTCATTCATTTAGTTTTTTCAGATTCCACATATAAGTGAGGTCATATGGTATTTGTCTTTCTCCGACTGACTTATTTCATTTAACATAATATCTCTAGGTTCATCCACATCGTTGCAAATGGTACAATTTCATTCTTCTTTATAGTGAAGTAATATTCCATTTATAAATGTGCCACAGTTTCTTAATCCAGTCATCTACCAATGGGCATTTCTATTGTTTCCAAGTCTTGGTTATTGAAAATAGTGCTGCAATAAACATAGGGGTGCATATATTTTTTCGAATTAGCATCTTGGATTCCTCTGGGTAGATACCCAAGAATGGAATTGCTGGGTCATATGGTAGTTCCATTTCCAGTTTTTTGAGATACCTCCATACTGACTTCCATAGTGGCTGCACCAATCTGCAGTTTCACCAACAGTGCACCAGGGTTCCCTTTTCTCCACACCCTTGCCAGCACTTGTAGTTTGTTGATTTATTGATGATAGCCATTGTGACCGGGGTAAGGTGGTATCTCACTGTGGTTTTTATTTGCATTTCTCTGATGATTAGTGAGGTTGAACATTTTTTTCATATGCCTGTTGTTCATCTGTGTGTCCTCTTTAGAGAAATGCCTCTTCATATACTCTGCTCATTTTTTAATTCGGTTGTTTTTTTTTTGTTTTTTTGTTTTTTTTGGTGTTGAGTTGAATGAGTATTTTATAAATTTTGAATATTAACCCCATATCTGATATATCATTGGCAAATATCTTTTCCCATTCAGTAGGTTGCCTTTTTGTTTTATTGATGATTTCCTTCACTGTGAAAAAAGCTTTTAAATTTGATGTAATCCCATATGTTCATTTTTTCTTTTATTTCCTTTGCCCAAGGGGATACATCAGTAAGAATATTACTCAGGGTAATGTCTGCAAATTTACTCCCTATGTTTTCTTCTAGAAGCTTTATGGTTTCAGGATTTACATTTAAGTCTTTAATCCATTTTGAGTTTGCTCTCATATATGGTGTAAGTAGGTGGTTCAGTTTCATTTTTTTGCATGTGTCAGTCCAATTTTCCCAGCACCACTTATTAAATAGACTATCTTTACTCCAATGTAAATTCTTGCTTCCATTGTCATAGATTAAATGACCTTATATGGATGGATATATTCCTGGGCTTTCTATTTGGTTCCATTGGTCTATGTGTCTGTTTTTATGCCAGGACCATACTGTTTTGATTACAGTAGCCTTGTAGTATGGTTTGATATCAGGTAGCGTGATACCTCCCACTTTGTTCTTATTTCTCAAGATTGCTGTGGCTATTCGGGGTCTTTTGTGGTTCCATATAAATTTTAGGATTCTGTGTTCTATTTCTGAGGAAAAATGTCCTTAGTAGTTTCATAGGAATTGCATTGAATCTATATATTGCCTTAGGTAATATTGACATTTTTAACTATATTAATTCTTACAATCCATGAACATGTTATGTATTTCCATGTATTTGTATCTTCTTTGAATTCTCTTTTCAGTGTCTCATAATTTTCTGAGTAAAGGTCTTTTACTTCTTAGGTTAAATTTATTCCTAGATATTTTATTGTTTTTGAAGCAATTGTAAAAGGGATTGGTTTCCTGATATCTTCTTCTGATAGTTTATTATTGGTGTATACAAATGCAACTGATTTCTGAATATTAATTTTCTATCCTGCTTCCTTACTAAGTTTGTTTATCAGTTCTCGCAGTTTTTTTGGTGGAGCCTTTAGTATTCTCTCTCTATAGTATCATGTCATCTGCATATAATGACAATTTTACTTCCTCTTTTCCAATTTGGATGCCTTTTATTTCATTTTCTTGTCTGATTGCTGTGGCTAGAATTTCCAGAAGTATGTTGAATAGAAGTAGTGAAAGTGGGCAGGCTTGTCTTGTTCCTGATCTTAAGGAGAAAGCTTTTAGCCTTTCCCTATTGAGTATGATGTTTGCTGTTGGCTAATCATATATGGCCTTTATTATGTTGAGATATGATCCCATTATACTTACTTTGCTATGAGTTTTTATCATAAATGGCTGCTGGATTTTGTCAAATGCTTTTTCTGCATCTATTGATATGATCATATGATTTTTATATTTCATTTTGTTAATGTGATGTATTACGTTCATTGATTTGCAGATATTGAACTAACCTTGCATACCAGGAATGAATCCCACTTGATTGTGGTGTATGATCTTTTTAATGTGATGCTGAATTCGGTTTGCTAGTATTTTGTTGAGGATTTTTGCATCTGTGTTCAACAGGGATATTGGCCTGTAGTTTTCTTTTTTTTTGTAATATCTCTGTCTGATTTTGGGGTCAGAGTTATAGTGGCCTCATAAAATGTACTTGGGAGCTTCCCTCCTTCTGTATTTTTTGGAATAGTTTGAGAATAGGTTATGAATTCTTTTTTGAATGTTTTGTAAAATTCACCTGTGAACCCATCTGGTCCTTTTGTTTTTTGGAAGCTTGTTGATTACTGATTCAATTTCTTTGGTAGTAATCAGTCTGTTCAGAGTTTCTGTTACTTTTTGGTTCAGGCTTGGTAGATTGTATGCTTCTAGAAATGTATCCATTTCTTCCAGATTGTCGAATTTGTTGGCATATAGTTGCTCATAGTATTTCTTAAAATTTGCTGTATTTCTGTATCTGTTGTCGCTTCTCCTCTTTCATTTCTGATTTTATTAATTTGGGTCCTCTCTCTCTTTTTCTTGGTGAGTCTGGCTATGGGTTTGTTGATTTTGTTTATCATTTCAAAAAACCAACTCTTGGTTTCACTGATCTTTTATATTGTTTTTTTTGGTCTCTATTTCATTTATCCTGCTCTGGTCTTTATTATTTCCTTTCTTGTACTCTTTTTGGACTTGTTTTGCTGTTCTTTTTCCAGTTCACTTAGGTTTAGAGATAGTCTGTTGATGTGAGATTTTTGTTCCTTCTTTAGGTAGGCCTGCACTGCTATGAACTTCCCTCTTAGGACTGCTTTCGCTGCATCTCATAGATTTTGGGTTGTTGTGTTTTCATTTTCGTTTGTCTCGAGGTATCTTTTGATTTCCTCCTTGATCTCATTTTTGACCCACTCGCTTTTTAGTAACGTGTTATTCAGCCTTCATGTATTTGTGTGCTTTCTGGATTTTTTCTTATAATTGATTTCTAGTTTCATAGCATTGTGGTCAGAGAAGACGCTTGATATGATTTCAATCTTCGTAAATTTGTTGAGATTTGTTTGTGGCCTAACATGTCATCTATCTTGGAAAATGTTCTATGTGCACTTGAGAAGAATGTATATTCTGTAGCTTTGGGGTGAAATACTCTAAAAATATTGATTAAATCCAGCTGGTCTAAAGAGTCATTTAAGGCCACTGTGTCCATGTTAATTGTCTGTCTGGAGGATCTGTCCATTGGTGACAACAGGGTGTTGAAGTCCCCTACTATGATAGTGTTACTGTTGATCTCTATCTTTATGTCTGTCAAAATCTGTTTTATATATTTAGGAGCTCCTATTTTGATGCATAGATGTTTACTAGGGTTATGTCCTCTTGTTGAATCGAACCCATTATTATATTATTGTTATTATTATTATTATTATTATTATTATTATTTTATTTATTTACTTTTCTTGAGGGCAATGTCACTGGCCCTCATATGTGGGACCAACCAGGGCTGCTGGCTTCCCAAGCCAGTGCTTAACCACCACACCACTTGGACGTCCCCTCAAATCCTTTATTATTATATAGTGCCCTTCTTTGTCTTTAATGTAGTTTTCATTTTAAAGTCTGTTTTGTCCAAAGTAAGTATTGCTACTCCAGCTTTTTTCTCATTTCCTTTTGCATGAAATATTTTATTCCATCCCTTTAATTTCAGTCTGTGTGTGTCTTTTGATCTGAGATGAATCTCTTGTAGACAGCATATGCAAGGGTCCTGTTTTCTTATCCACTCAGACACTAAAGAGAAAAATCAAAGAAGATACAAATAAATGGAAATACATACCATGCTCATGGATAGGAAGAATTAATATAGTTAAAACGTCAATACTACCTAAGGCAATATATAGATTCAATTCAATTCCAATCAAACTACCAATGATATTTTTCTCAGAAATAGAACGTAGAATCCTAAAATTTATATGGAACCACAAAAGACCCCGAATAGCCACGGCAATCTTGAGAAATAAGAACAAAGTGGGAGGCATCACACTACCTGACATCAAAACATACTTCAAGGCTACAGAAATCAAAACAGTATGGTCCTGGCATAAAACCAGACACATAGACCAATGAAATGGAATAGAGAGCCCAGGAATATATCCATCCATATACAGTCATTTAATCTATGACAATGGAAGCAAGAATTTACATTGGAGTAAAGATAGTCTATTTAATAAGTGGTGCTGGGAAAATTGGACTGACATGTGCAAAAAAATGAAAATGGACCACCTACTTACACCATATATGAGAGCAAACTCAAAATGGATTAAAGACTTAAATGTAAGACTTGAAACCATAAAACACCTAGAAGAAAACATAGGGAGTAAGTTTGCAGACATTACCCTGAGTAATTTTTTACTGATATATCCCCTTGGGCAAGGGAAATAAAAGAAAAAAATGAACATATGGGATTACATCAAACTTAAAAGTTTTTTCACAGCAAAGGAAATCATCAATAAAACAAAAAGGCAACCTACTGAATGGGAGAAGGTATTTGCAAACGATATACCTGATAAGGGGTTAATATCCAAAATATATAAAACACTCATGAAACGCAACACCAAAGAAACAAACAACCCAATTAATAAATGGGCAGAGGAGAGCTAGCTGAGTGGCGTGGGAGTTAAGAGCTGGCTTGGGATGCCAGCGGCCCCGGTTTGGATTCCCACATATGAGGGCCACTGACACTGCCCTCAAAAAAAGAAAAAATGGGCAGAGGGTATGAAGAGACATGTCTCTAAAGAGGACATACAGATGGCCAACAGGCATATGAAAAAATGTTCACTAATCATCAGAGAAATGCAAATAAAAACCACAATGAGATACTACCTTACCCCGGTCACAATGGCTATCATCAATAAATCAACAAACAACAAGCACTGGCCAGGTTGTGGAGAAAAAGGAACCCTGGTGCACTGTTGGTGGGATTGCAGATTGGTGCAGCCATTATGGAAATCAGTATGGAGGTATCTCAAAAAACTAGAAATAGAACTACCGTATGACCCAGCAATTCCACTCTTGGGTATCTACCCAGAGGAATCCAGGATGCTAATTCGAAAAAATATATGCACCCCTATGTTTATTGCACCGCTATTTACAATAGCCAAGACTTGGAAACAACCGAAATGCCCATTGGTAGATGACTGTGGTACATTTATACAATGGAGTATTACTCTGCTATAAAGAAGAATGAAATTGTACCATTTGCAACGATATGGATGGACCTAGAGAAATAAGTCAGTTGGAGAAAGACAAATACCATATAATCTCACTTATATGTGGAATCTGAAAAACTGAATGAATGAGCAAAGTAGACAGAAACAGTCTCATCGATATAGAGGAAAAACAGGGTTGCTAGATGGGAGGACGGTGGGGATGAGGGAGAAGGGGAAGTTATTAGACAGCATAAATAGGTAAGTACAATATTACCACAGGGATATGAGAGACAGTTTGGGGAATATAATAATGTTGTAAATGTTTTGTGGGGTATCAGATGGTCACATGTCTTGTTGGGGAGACCACTTCATGGATGGAGTAGAGCTTGATCACTGCACTGTATACCTGAAACTGATGTTGTATAATATTGTATGCCAACTGTAATTGAATATATAGATAGTCACGTGATGTGGATTATACTGTGGAAGGGAGTCAAAGGAATTGTAATAGATAGTATGATATGGGGGGAGGAGTAGGGTGGTGAATTGGGGGAGGGGAATTGTCACTTTGAGGGGTAAAAAGTATAGCTATTGCACCATGTTGTACACCTGAAGCTAATTTTTAAAAATAATGTTTATTTCACAATAAAAAAATAAAAGAATAAAAAATGTATAAAAGGCAAATAAAAGAATAAAAAGGTATTTCTGACATAAAAGGTCAGACAATTAAGTTCGTGAACTTTGTTGCAACAATGTTGTTAATCTTTTTTGACATCAGAGAGATTTTTCATTATAAATTTGTACCAACTAAACAAACAGTTAACCAAGTTTTCTACTTGGTAGTGCTGAAAAGGCTGCATGAAAAAGTTAGACAACCTGAACTTTTCACCAACATTCATGGCCTTTGCATCATGACAATACTTGGTACTGTCTGTGAGGGAGTTTTTAGCCAGTAAACAAATAACTGTATTAGAGGAACACCCTCCCTATTCACCTGATCTGGCCCCCAATGACTTCTTTCTTTACTCAAAGATAAAGAAAATATTGAAAGGAAGTCATCTTTAAATTCAAAAGGTAAAGGGCAGATTTGAACTCAAACAGCCTACTGTTAGAGCTTATGTGGTAAATAACTATGTTCTAATGCCTTTCCCTGCAACTGTTAACAGCACTTATTGGAGTGGTGTGATTATAGTGGTTTATATGTTTTCCTTTATACTCTTTTGACATCATCTTATTTTATTTTATCCTTAGTAAGTAGTGTTTATAATCAGCTAACACCAGAAGTGCAGGAACCAGTTTCCTCTGGTTCCAATCTCAGCTCTTCCTCTTACTGTTCGTGTAACTGTGGGTGGTTATTTCCTTTGTGAGTATCAATTTCCTCCCTGGAAGGGTACGATAATAATAGTATCTACCTCATAGGATTATTGTGAAGAGTCATGGGTTAAGCATAGATAAAATGAATATGGTGTACTAGGCACTGCTTTAAGTAGTTTATATATAGATTATTAACATCAGGTGAGTAAATGAGTAAGCAGGTTGCTGGGATTTCACATCATCACTTGTTTCACTTGTGCCCCATAAGTGAGATTGGTCAGAAAGGGTTACCTTGGGTTGATGACAACTCAGAGAGGAGAACGTAGAGGTATCTCACCTCATCCATGAAATGAGAGTAAATTATGTCCAGACAGGACAAAGGTAGGTGGGGAAGAATTGAGAAAGCTAACTTGGCAGGAGCCCTTTTCTGATGGTTTCTCTCCTCTGGGAATGAGAGAAGCCTAATTAGAAGCGTAGGGCCTGGTTAGAGAGCCCCAATCAGAGGCAAATCCCCCTGGCCTGGTCTCCTAATTGCCTTCTTGGAGTTCCCGGGATGGAGCAGAGATCCAGGCAGCTCTCAAGGGATGTTCCTGTGGATACTGGTGTTTGTAAGCTGTAGGTACTGAAGATATTTGTTTCTCTGGTCCCCAAAAGCCCCACTTAGGTACCACATTTCACTCCCAACCAGCCCAGTCTTCTGGATTAGGGAAGTACCTCGTGGTTCTGCCAAATGTAAGTGTGACCATGTTGATCAAAAAAAAAAATGAGCCACAGTCCAGATTCAAAATGGACGTAACCACCTGAATCTTGGTTTCCTCTCATCTAGAAAGGGTTTATCCCTTTTTTAATTTTGAGAGTAGGGTCAAAGATAGTGTGGATTTCTGGGAAGCACAATGTATTGGGCATGATTAATTTCACTTCCCCTGTGTGGTGATATAAGACATTTAGCATCTTTGAGTCTCAGTTTCCTCATCTATAATATGGGACTGATAATGCCTCTCAAAGCTGATTCAGGTGATTGATTTTAGCATCAGAAGAGACAAGGTAAGTGAGACTACATAGAAAACTAGGGAGGCTATTCTTATTGAATTTTTCTAAGAGTTTATTTGAGCCACAACTGATGACAATTGCAGGGAAGCAAGATCTCAAATGCTCTGGAGAATAAGTTTTGCAGTTTCTTTTACACATTTGAAATTAAGGAGGGAATGTAAGGAAGATAACATGGAGGTGGAAGAAAGCAAGGCAGGGATTGGATTACAGGATAGTTAACAAGGTTATGTGCTTTCTTTTCTTTTTTTTTTTTGAAGGCAGTGTCACTGACCCTCATATGTGGGATCCCGAACCAGGGCTGCTGGCTTCCCAAGCCAGCGCTTAACTACCGTGCCACTCGGCCAGCCTGGTTATGTGCTTTCTTGAGGGTGGTTACTTCAAAGGTGTGTTAACTGATCTGACTATTAAGTTCGCAAACTTCTCGCAATGATGTTGCTCACTTTTTTTGATATCAGAGGGATTATTCATTATGAATTTGTACCAACTGGGCAAACAGTTAACCAAATTTACTATTTGCAGGTGCTGAAAAGGCTGCATGAAAAGCTTGACAACTTAAACTTTTCACCAACAATTCATGGCTCTTGCATCACAACAATGCACTAGCTCACATGGCACTGTCTGGGAGGGAGTTTTTAGCCAGTAAACAAATAACTGTATGGGAACACCCTCCCTACTCACCTGATCTGGCCCCCCAATGGCCATCACCACAACTCATCCCCCCACAGTGTCTCTTTAATGGAGAGCAGTTTACTTGTTCTCACCACTCTCTGAGAAGCAGAGACTTGAGTAATTCCAAGCATCAGAAAAGCTGTGCTAAGACTTATTCTGAGATGGAGGAGCAGCCCAGGCGTTAGAAAGAGTGTATTAGGCTGCAGGAGATCTGGGCTCTAGTCACTCCCAACCCTCCCAATGACTCTGGACAAGACCCTCCTCGTCTTGGGGCCTCTCATTCCTCCTCTCTACTTCATCTGTCTGAAGACAGAGGGCAGAAGCATGACCTTGAGAGACTGTTTTAAGTTCCAAGGTGCTACTGCACACAGTCCAGGCAGCAGATGGCTCAGAGTGAACAGGCACTGGGGAAAGAGAAGTGCCAGAGATTTGAGGTCAGTGTTTGGACAGACCTTGTATACTATTTTAGAAGGTTATTGTAAGATCCCAAAGTGAGGAAGAACCTCAAGATTTCAACTTTTCAGGTCTTTTCCTTCCCACCTCTTTCTTCAGGTGGGGTATCTGTATCACCACAACCACCATGCCAAGGGGATGGGTGGCGTGGTGGGAAAGGTTCCGGGTTCTGCTTCTGGCTGCTTTTTTCCCTAGCGATGTGACCATCAGGCAAGTCTGTTGACCTCTCTGAATTCCACTTTCCTTACCTGAAAATGAGTTGTCTGAGGATCAAATGAGATAATGGGGGTACAGTGTTCTAAAGTGAAGTACCATGAAAGCAACTTCTAATTTGGAGAAGGAAGAGTTCACACCTTCCATTGTATTCCACAGAACTAACCTCTGTTGAACACGCAATATGCCACCTTATTTCACCTTCACAATTCCTGGGAGTTAGGCAGTATTCATGCCCATCTTATAGATGAAAGAGCTGAAGTTCGGAGAATTTAAGTGACTGGCTGGGATTTGACCCCCTGGGATGGACCTTCAGAACAGCCTGGTTCTGTGACACCATGCTGGTTTGTCTTTCTGTTATTTTCAGAGGCTTGCTGGGGAATATTTTTCTATAGGTTTATGAGTTTTAATTCAACTAGAAAATTACCATCTAAAGTTTTTTTCCCCAAACACGTTTCTGAGGAAAAGAGAAACTTAAACAGGGACCTATTTTCATCTGTAGCTTGAGCCTCCTCTTTACTTGAGCAGAGAGAGAGAGAGAGAGAGAGAGAGAGAGAGAGAGAGAGAGAGAGAAGAGAGAGAGAACGTGGGTGGAGGGAGCTATGTTTTTTCACCATTTATCTCTTTTTTTTTTTTGAGGGCAGTGTTACTGGCCCTCATATGTGGGACCCAAACCAGGGCCGCTGGCATCCCAAGCCAACTCTTAACCACCACGCCACTTGGCCAGCCCAGTTTTTCACCATTTAAACAGTTTGAGGACCCAAGTCTACCCTCTGACACTTTGTGTGGCTGTCAAAGCATCTTGTAATTCATTTCTTTATTCTTTTTTCTCTTCGAGTAAGCACAAACAGATGATGCCGGTTCTATTACAGCAGCAGAGGGAAAACCACTACCGTCTACATCCATTTAGTTCTATGTATTCATCACTACATCCCCAGTGTCCAGCTTACTGTCTGGCACAGGGTCTAAAGGCAGAACCTTTATAAATCTTGGCTGCATACTTCCAGCTGAGAGCAATGGCTACATAATTTAGGTACATCATGCAAACTTTAGACTTCATCATTTTAAAATAACTTTAAACCTGACTTGGAGGATCTAAGTAAATTAGTTTTGCTGTGCTATATAAATACATTTCAGAACCATGGGTATATATTTTGCACACTATGTATTCTTATAAATCTGGTATCTGGGCACTTCAAACAATTCTTTCCAAGTGCAAATGTTTTATTTTTAGAATAAAACATCTTCCCATACATTTTCTTGTTTGATCCCTGGTAGCCTCTTGGCTCCTAGTACAGTGCTTTTTCTGTCCTCAGGTGATAGGGGGAGCCTATTAAACAGCAAAGCTGCTGGACTCTCTCTTCTGAAACCCCTGTTAGTTTTCTGAGGTTTAGTGGAGGTTTTGGGGAGCATTAATAATCTCAAAGCAAAGACGATCTCAAGATCTTTCTCCTTTAGACTCAGAACGTGCGAGAATCACATGTCCTAGGTATGTTTACCATCAGCTGATATACAAATGATGCTGTGGGTCTTGAGCAGACCGTGACTAATGTGGGGGAAAGATAGCCTAGGGGAGGCCTGTCTGGAAGTGAAGTATTTCTTTGCCTCACCAACAATTAGATAACAGATCTCTGAGAATTTGAAATACTGACATTGCTCAATGCCATGGAGCATGGTGGGTTCATGATGGCAGTAAGGGTTCACTTACTTCCTGCACATCCTTAAAAACCAGAAATTTCAACTATTTTGTGGGTTTCAAAAACAGGAAACTGCTGCTTTATTGTTCTGTTCATATTTATCTAAATTGTCTGGGGCCACATAGTTTTCTCTGAGGCTACCCTGAGCCATGGTTTTCCCTGCCTGGAGATTTTGTGGAGCTGCTATTTGTTTTCCCTAGTGTTAATCATTAGGAAATGGGCTGGCTGTTTTATCTAGAAGTATCAATCATTTTGGACCAATTCAGAAATTTAGACAGCTCATCACAAGTCAAGGGGAAACTTGTTTTTGGAGGGAGGCAAGGAGGAACTGTTCCACTTCCCTGTTTTCTGTCTGTCTGTCGGTTGCAAAATGGACATATTTGATACTCAGAAGGGTCACACGATGGTGTGTGATGAGTTAAGAGACCTTCCATACTGCTCGTTGTCTCAATATGGAGGCTGGTATCACTGTCTTGAGGTTTGGATTTCAGGAGATTTCAGGAGCTGGCTACAGTGACATAGACAGGGAGACTTCCCTAAGCTTTCTATTTTCCTTTTTTTTTTTTTTTTTTGAGGGTAGTGTCACCGGCCCTCACATGTGGGATCCGAACCGGGGCCACTGGTGTCCCAAGCGAGCTCCCAACCAACGCGCCACTCGGTCGGCCCAAGCTTTCCATTTTCTTGATCCTCTGCTTTTCTTTACCATCCATAGATCAGTCTGATGTAGGTTGAGCCACTCTGTGTGCACTGTCATTCCAGAACCCGTTTGGCAAAGTCCTTTGGAAATGTTGTTATTGAGCTGATGCTGTTAGGGCTGATCATTCTGATTATCCTGGCATCTGGCCCACAGGCCATTTTATTTTGTATTTATTTATTCATCAATACCTCTTTCCAAAAGAGATTTAAAGTGGCTTATAAAAATGCATGCCATGCAGCAAGATAAAGTAAATTAAAAATGAGGAATGAGATCTGGGCAAAGAGAAAGTACTGATAGGCAGATAATGCTAATGCTAATGAGGAGACAGGAGCAAGGCTGGTTCATATGACTTTGGTCTTGTCACTTAAACCTGTGCTAAAGGCGATGGTTGCTTAGTGGCTGCATGCTCCGCTTTAGAGTTTGATTTGATGGTAGCCCTGTGCATCTCTTCTGCCTTCCCATCCTTGCAGATGAGACATGACAAATAAAGGTGATACCACAAAAAGGAGAACATGTATGGCCTTTCCAACTCAGAATTTCCCCCAAATCTTAACTTACATTACTCTCCTCTTTGCCCAAATGTAGAGTAATATATGTAAAGCTGCTAAAAGATTCTAGGCATAAGAAAGGTGCTCAGTACATGGTAACTCATTATTACCGTACTTGTGAGCAATGGGTAGCTAATGGGGTGCGGCCCTGGAGTCCAACAGATTGTGGTTCAAATCCCAGCGTAGTGGTTTACCTAAACCAAATCAATTAATCTGTGCATGTCCCTGTTTTGCAGTCTATAAATAGGGATAATAACAATATCCAGTGTTGAGGTGTCATGAGAAATAAATGAGGCACTTTATGTAAAACATCTAGAACAGTTTCTGACATGCAATAAATGCTGTCTTAATGTCATTCTTCATTATTATTATTAATACATGTTCTTTCCCTCTCTCATTGGACTTTCTTTCCAATTTTTTATTTTTATTTATTTTATTTTTCAATTAGAGTTGACATTCAATATTATTTTATATTTGTTTCAGGTGTACAGTGTAGTGGTTAGGCATTTATATAATTTATGAAGTGATCCTCTCAATTTGTCTAGTGCCTATATGACACTATACATAATTATTACAATATTATTGACTATATTCCCTATGCAGTACTTCATCTCATTGGACTTTTAAGAGGAGATGAGAGACTATCATGTAAAGGAACAGGACACAGCATTTAAGGTCCTTCAGTGCAGCCTCATGTGAGGACACAGGTACAGAGACAGGAAGATAGTTGCTTAAGTTTGCACAGTACACCAGTGGCAGAAACTGGACTTGAATTCAGGGTTCCCAACTCTGTTTCCAGCCTTTCTGGTTCATCATCACCAACTGCCCCTCCCCCACCACGACACTCCCCTCCAAAGGAAAATAGCTGCCCTCCCCCACAAGAGATCTAAAAGTGTCTCTTAGGGGAGCAGTGGAATGAAGTGGGTCTCCTGCCTTATGCCTCTCTGGCTGGGACTGCCTGAAGCTGGGCTACAGTGTCCTACTCTCTGGACCAAAGTGATGAGTCATGGTGTAGGTTAGTGGAAAACATGATAAACTTGGAGCCAGAAGTCCTGGGGCCATTTATGAATGCATGGTCCTGGGAAAGTTTGTTTAACCACGTTGAGCCTCATTTTACTCAGCAATAACATGGAGATAAATTTCTGAATGGTGCAACTACCTAGTGGTTGAAAAATCACTTTGGTAACAATTCCATGGATTGAGTGTTTACTGTGTGCTAGGCAGAGTGCCTGTGTTTCCATGAATGATGTCTTTTACCTTTCACAGCACAGCAGTGCTGTTGTGGTTATTGCAGTAGATGTTGAGACTGAGACTCAAGAGGTCAAGTACATTGCCCAAGGTCACACGAATAGAAATCATTGAGTCTGAGTTTGGGACAAGCTTTGTCTGTCTTCAGGGCCCATTGTCTTAGCCACTGTGATCTATTGTTGGGATTCTAGCCTTACCTGGACACTGAATGATGATAGCCTGATCAACCAGCCTCTGAGATAACTGAGGGGCTTCTCTCTGTATTATAGCGGAGGCTGACACTTCTAAACAAAGTTGCCTTGGAATTGTCTCACAAGGACTAAAGGACTCTGTATATTTTGTAATAGATGTGCGGTGGTTCATTCCATGTGATTTGTGTCTTTATTTTGCATTGTCGTGGATACATGGTATGTGCAAATATGTGTGAATAGTTACTGATCCCAGCTTTTCTGCTAAAATGTCACCTGTTCAATAAACCTTCCCTGATGGTCCTACTGAATACCCCTCTCCTTACTTTGGCCCTTCCAATTCCTCACACCCTGCTGTTCTTCTTCTTCCTCTTTTAAAAAAATTTTTTTAAAAGATTTTATTGGGGAATTGGAGGAGGGGAACAGCGTTGGGGAACCGGGGAAGGGGAACAGACAAGTTGATGTCCCCTTGTTCTTCAGTCTAGGTGTGGAGGACATTGCTTCATTGGCCCATGTTGGTATCGTCATTTCGCTCTTCCCGGATGAGGCAGATCGGTCGCCCACCTCTGGATGGCCTCTCACAGCGGCTCTTGGCAGCTCATGCTGGCTGCCAGCCGCTCACACTGGCTGCCGGCCACTCACTGTAGCCTATGGCAGCCCACTGCAGCAGGAGCTGCAGCTATGCCGACCTGGGGAATCACAGCAGCCCAGCTCCAGGTGGAGCTGTTATTCACCATCTTAGCTGCAGAGGGCAGTGTCACTGGCTCTCATATGTGGGATCCGAACTGGGGCCACCAGAGTCCCAAGCCAGCACTTAACCAACGTGTCACTCGGCCGACCCTCTTCTTCCTCTTTTTAATTTTTTTCATAACAGTTATCATCTTCTATCATATTAGAAAATAGACTTTAAAAAATATATTGTATATGCTTAGCTCTCTGCTAGAATAACCGCTCTACAAGGGCAAAGACCTTTATTTTGTTCCGAGCAACCAGAAGTGTGCCTGGCACATTGTAAGTTCTCAGTTGATTCTTCCTGAGTAAACACATAAATATAGCCTCTTCCCTTTCTTCCCCGTTTTGGGCAGGATGATTTGTGTGAATTCCTTTTAGAACACAGCAAGTCATTGTTCTGGCCAGAGGTCAGGATTAGATTGGGCCCTAAGGAGGGGAAAACAACAACAAAAAACTAAATATTTACATTATCAGGAATTCAGTGGGAGAAAAACACCAGATGCTGACCTTTATTTCATCAATAGATCAGCTTTTGTTCAAGTTTCATTGTTTTATTTTTCTAAAACCCTATGAGATATTTCTCAAATTTGGTTTTTACTTCAAGGTTAGAAGGAGGACAAGAAGAATCACGTGTGAAGTACATATTCGGTATTTCCATTACCCAAATTATCAGCATCCACAGGTACAGAGGCAAGATTGTCCAAGTACCTGGCAAGAACTCCAGCTGTATTAGAATTCTAAACTTAGTGTGATGGCTTTGTCCCTTAATGAGCTGTGCAGGCTAATTCTGGAATGGCTTGATTCATGTATCTCACTAATTGATATTGATCTGGCATTTAAAAAAATGGGACAGGTCCTGTGGAATAAGGGAACTTGGAAACCAGGTCATGCTGCTTGGCAGGGACAGAGAGGAAGAGTGACTTGGCCTGTCACAGGTTGTAGAGGTTCTAACAGTGCTTGCTCTTCAGAGCTCACTGTCTTGCATCCAACTCCAGTCCGTTTATATGCACATCAAAAGAACTGCAAATAAAGATAGAGCTGATATTGGGACTCCAGGACTGTAGACTTGGAGATAAGATTCCAAAATCTACATGAACTGAGGAGCATGTTACTCACATTGTTGCATAATTTAGAAAAGAAATCATTCTAAGTGTGTGAGTCAGACCACGTGCTCAGAACAGTATGTAAGTTGTCTTTCACAATAATATTGTGATGTTAGTGTTGCCATCCCCATTAAACCAAGAAGGCTACTGAAGCTCAGAAAGATGAATTCACTTGCCCAAGGTCTCCAGGAATTTGAACCTACGTCTGATTTCAAAGCCTGTGTCCTTAATACTCTACCACTACAGCTTCTCCAACAAAGTGGCATTTTCTGCCTCTTTGGCGAGGCTGGTGCAGATCTCCAATTTGGAACCTAACAGAAGTTTGGAAATGTTTAAGGAACTGAGTTTTAGCTCTGGCTTTGCCTCTTTACTAACTATGAAATCATGAGCTAAACACTTCACCTCTTTGACCCTCGTATTTCTCTCTTGAAAATGGGATTAACAATGTGTGTGCTGCCAAGGATTTCTGAAAGGTCAAATGACATAGTTTGTAAAAAAAAAAAAAAAAAAATGTAGAATGCTTTACAAATCCAAAAGATTGTTATTATTACTGAAAAATGATCAAATCAAGCATGCTTTCCTTAATTTGTCTTCAGTGAGACTTTGTCTATTTATTTTTTATTTCAGTGAGCAACCTAGGATACATGGCAGAGAATGGCACTGTGGTGACAGAATTCATTCTGATGGGGTTCCAGCTGCAGGCAGAACTGCAGGTGGGTCTCTTCTTTGTGTTCCTGGTCCTTTATCTCATCACCATGGGAGGCAACCTGGGCATGATAGTGCTGATTCAGAGTGACCCTCGCTTCCAGACTCCCATGTATTTCTTCCTCAGCCACCTTTCCTTCCTGGACATTTGCTACTCCTCTGTTATTGTCCCTCAGTTGCTTGAAACCTTGGATACTGATAAGGTGGTCATTACCTATGAGCGCTGTGCCACCCAGTTCTTTTTTTTCACACTCTGTGCTAGTACTGAATGTTTCCTTTTGGCTGTGATGGCCTATGACCGTTATGTGGCTGTGTGTAACCCCCTCCTTTATACCACTGCAATGACACCACAGATCCGCCTGGGGCTGGTGGCTGGGGCATATGCTGGTGGCATGCTCAATTCCATGATCCGCACTGTATGTACCTTCTCGATCTCCTTCTGTAAGTCTAGGCACGTGGACTTCTTCTTTTGTGACCTTCCACCCCTGCTGAAGCTTGCCTGCAGTGAGACCAGGCTACAGGAACAAGTGATCTACCTCTTAGCTTTCTTGGTCATTACAACTAGCATTTCAGTGATCCTTGTATCTTACCTGTTCATCATTTGGGCCATTCTGAAGATCCATACGGTTGGTGGCAAAGCCAAGACCTTTTCCACCTGTGCTTCTCATATGATTGCCGTGGCTCTTTTCTTTGGGACACTCATGTTCATATACCTGAAAGGTAACATGGGCAAATCCCTCAGGGAGGACAAGATTGTGTCTGTATTTTACACTGTGGCCATACCCATGCTGAACCCAATGATCTACAGCCTGAGAAACAAGGAAGTGAAGGAGGCTCTGAAGACAGCTCTTGACAGGATGAGGGTTTGCAAGTAGAGTTAAGACTTGAGCTTCATTAATCCAGAAATTCCTGCAAATCATCCTTTGGACTTTTGCCTTGTTGTCTTAACACCGAACCAGCTCTCATAATTACAAAGGTATATTGGGACAGAAAAATGCAGATTTAGGTTTTAGCAATTTATTTATTAGCTCTGTGACCTTGAGCCAGAAATTCTCTGCCTCAGTTTTCATATCTGTAAAAATGTCTGCCTTACTAT
The DNA here is from genome assembly GCA_033961575.1 of Aselliscus stoliczkanus. Lineage (NCBI taxonomy): Eukaryota > Metazoa > Chordata > Mammalia > Chiroptera > Hipposideridae > Aselliscus > Aselliscus stoliczkanus. Next base: position 126,087,007 of record CM066736.1, read on the forward strand.
GATTAAAGCCAGGATCAAGAGAGATGGAATGCCAAAAGGCTTTATAAATAACAACATGCTATAAAACAAAATTTACTTTTCTGACCTTCCTGGGTATTGTTGAGTGTTTTCTCAGCTACTTAATTTTTTTTTCTAGTAAGCTAATTTTTGCACCTTGAATAATTATGAAAGGATATTATTATTTACATAGTAAGGGCAGTCACATTCTTTGGTTGTGGATACTGAGGTAGAAATCAGCCTTGATCGAAAAAAGCTTTTCTTAACACTCAATCATATCCAATTTAGGCATTTGTCATGGAAAATATAAATGTTAAACAGAAGGGGAAAAATAGAGAGGAAATGAAGGGGAAATGCTCAACTTTTTAGCCTATTTCCCAAGATAGCTTAGAGTACCAAGACACTGTACAATAAAAGAAAGAGGTAATGATTTGCATTACTTATTGGAAACAATTTGATGTTGATGTACAGCCGAACTGAGTCCAATATATGACTTTTGAAATATTTCTTGGTCACCAAAGGTCAGAACCTCTACTTTATTTCTGAAACATTGTTCATGGACCATCTGCCTCAATTAACTCAGGCTGTTTTCTATTCTCCCATAATGACAATCACTATCAACTTCCATCTCCTGTAAGACATTTACTTTATTATCAGAAGACAGATAACTATGAATTTGAGTGCCACCTTTTAATGACCTCTATATCTGCTAGAAATATTACCTGGGAAACAGCTTCATGGAGATTCAATCTTATTCATCATGTCAGCAAATATTTACTATCTACTATTACTGGACACAATACCAGGTCCCAGAATGTAGTAATAAGTAAAATAGACATGGTTCCTCCTGGAGATTAGAACCTGGGTCATAGACAGATACTAAGCTATTACACAGTTAATTATTTTTTAATATGATTTTGGAAACTGGAACAAAAGAAGAAGCATAGGATATTGTTATACTGTGTAACAGGGTTCTGACCTAGTTTGGTGTGGTCAAAAAAGGCTTCCCTGAGGAACTAACATTTAAGCTGAGGCTTAAAGAATACGTATGTCGTGATCATGGGCTGGGGAGACTGTTACAGATAGAAGCAGCTGCAAATGCAAGGACCTATGAAACAGGATGCCTTGAGGAACTGGGAGAAGCCAGTGACTGCAGCCTGAGTGAGCAGCTTTAGTGAGAGATGCAGCTGGTGAATTCAGGAGAAACTGGGTCACAGGAAGCCTTGCAGGCTCACTTAGGGACTTATGGACTTTACTCCAAGAGCAAGGCATGAAATGATCATATCTGAATTTCGTAAAGATCCCTATGGCTGCAGTGTGATGGGTGGAAGGGTCCTGTGGCGGTGGAGATGGAGGGAAACACCTTTTTCATCTAAGAAACAACAAATGGTATATCCCAGGGCATGGTGCCTCATTTGCATACAAATTTGTATGCTCCATTCTAGAATATATGTTACACCAGAGAAAGCTAGGAGGAGGAGGATCATGATGTTGATTTAAGACTGATTCTTGGCAAAATGGTGAAATTGGGGAAATATAATACTTTTGGAGCCATCCTCTTTTTCATTGGTACATCTTTCCTTCCCTGAATTGTGACCTTCCTCAGCTATACTCAGGTAAACAGCACATGTCCTTATATTAAAAGGGGCATCAATGACTCCCTGTTAAGAGGCCGACACATTTTCATTGACTCCTACTATATGGCTGTGTTACACTGTGTTATTGGGCTGAAGAAAGCCCCCCTTGCAAGACTTCTTGCATACTTACAGGCAGGAAAACCTTTCAACTTAAAAAACAAATAAATGGGTAAAATGCTAGATGGTGAGTGGGCTATTTTTGTAGGGGTGGGAGCTGTCTCATACTCTTCCCATGTTCTACTTGGTAAGTGGCAACCAACTGTCTATAAATGAATGACCTTTGATACATGTACAGTGTTGGACGGACATGCAACTGCTTCAGGGATGCACAGAATGGATAAAAATAAAGTGAAGTTTTAGCATGTGTTAGGGTTCTACCTTCTGACTAATGTGAAAAAGCACTGGAAGAAAAGACATTTACATTGACTTTCCAATTACATATATTAATAAATGAATGAAAACATTCATAAATTACCTAATGTTTGTCAAATTCTGTGCCAAGAGTTGTCATTTATCTCATTTAAAGGTATCATTCTTAAAATAGACTCTACCTCTAATCTTTTAGAGAAAGGAATCCTGTAATGGTTGACGTTATGGGTCGATTTGACTGAACCACAGGGTGCCCAGATATTTGGTTAAGCATTATTTCTGGGTGTGTCCCTGAGGATGTTTCCAGGTGAAATTAGCATTTGAATTGGTGAACTGAGCAAAGCAGGTTGCTCTCCCCAATGTGGGTGGGCCTCATCCAGTGGGCTGGAATAGAACAAAAGGCACAGGAAGGGAGGAGGTTCATTTCTTCTTCCCTGCCTGACTGCGGTGACCTGGAATATTGGTCGTCTTCTACACTTGAACTGGGATTTACCCCATTGGCTTCCCTGCTTCTCAGGCCTTCACACCACTGCTTTCCTCAGCCTCCATCTAAGGAATCATGTGAGCCAGTTCCTTACAACAAATCCCCTTCAATGGCTAAACAGAGCCATCGCCTCCAAAACTTTTCCACCACCTTCTTTTTATTATTGCTGTTATTATAATTATTTTGTGATAAGAACAATTAACATAAGGTCAAACTTCTTAGCAAAATTTTAAGTATACAATATAGATGTGGTGATGGTTTCACGGGTATATACTTGTCTCCAAGCTCATCAAGTTGTATATATTACATATGTACAATTTTTTATGTCAATAATATATCAATAAAGTGATTTAAGATAAATATCCATCTATCTATCTATCTATCTATCTATCTATCTATCTATCTATCTATCTATCTATCTATCTAATATATCTTATTCTGTATCTCTGGAGAACCCTGAATAATAAAATCCAGTAAGTGATATTGGAGTCTTTTTCTTTTTATCCCCTTCAACTTCTAAGTGTATCCCTTTTAGGAACTGGGTTTTGGAATTATAAATTTTTAGCAGTAATACTTTGGCCTCAATCCACAAAAAATGATATAAGAAATATTAAGAAAGCAAACCTCCAGACACTTTTTTCTTTTTAATTTGTTGGGTGACAATGGTCAACCAAACTACCTAGGTTTCAAGCATAAATTCTTTAACACATCATCTACGAGTATATGGCATTTTCTTTGTTCATTCACCTGTTGATGGACATTTTGATTGTTTCCACATCTTGGCTATTGTGAGTAATGCGCTATAAATATTGGTGTACAAATATCTGTTCAAGTCCCTGTTTTCAATTATTTTAGGTACATTACCTAGAATTGAATTTGCTCGATCATATGGTAAATCTTTAACTTTTTGAGGAACCACTTACTGTTTTGCACAGTGGCTGTACCATTTTAAATTCCCATTAGCAATGCATCAAGCTTCCACTTTTTCCACAGCCTCACCAACACATGTTATTTTCTGTTTTTTTCTTCCCCTCTTTGATAACCATTCTAATGAGTATGAAGTGTTATCTCAATGTGGTTTCGATTTGCAGTGCTCTGAGGATTAATGATGAATTCCTTTTCATGTGCTTATTGGCCATTTGTATATCTTCTTTGGAGAAATGCCTATTCAAGTCCTTTGTTCAATGAAAAAAATTGTTTTTGGTGTTGAGTTGTAGGAGTTCTTTATACATATATTCTGGATATGAATCCCTGATAAGATGTGATTTGTAAATGTTTTTTGCCAATTCTGTGGTTGCCTTTTCACCCTGTTGACAATGTCCTTTGATGCACAAATTTTTAATTTTGATGTTCAATTTATCTAATTTTTTTGTTGGCTGTGCTGTTGGTGCTATGTACAAGAAATGAATGCTAAATCCTGTATCATGAAGCTTTCCCCCTGTTTTCTTCTAAGAGTTTTGCAGTTTTAGTTCTTATGTCTAGGTCTTTGATTCATCTTGAGTTAATTTTTGTATATGGTGTGAGGTAAGAACCTAATTTCATTCTTTTGCATGTGGATATACAGTTTTGCAGCACCATTTATTGAAAAGAAGCATTCAACTAACATTTGCTGAAATCCTTAATGCAATGAGAGGAGCTGTAATATAAAAAGTTACAAGATTGACAGAAAAAGACTCAACTCATCTTCGGGCCCACGCTTCTTCCTTTGTGTATGTTGTTGACTCATTATTAATGGGACAAATTAAGTCTGGGATGTTACATGATTCCAGTTACTGCAGCTAAATAGCATTTGTGTTTTAAAGTTGCTGTTGAGAAGGTGGTGTCACGTTATTCACTTTCAGTTTAGTAGGAGGAGGGAGTGCTCCTCAAGGACAATTCCCAATCTGCAGGACAGGGAAAGACATTTTGAAAACCTGTCTTCAGCATCAACATTGTTTTCATAATACAAATGACATAAAGTAAAATTCTTCTGTTTATGGCTTGTGGGCTGCATAGACATTAGGGTGTAAGCGTTGGGTAAGGGTTCTGAGGTGAACATGCTGGGGGGACTTAATGTAGTGGTATGATCTTATTATAACCATGTGGACACAACCAGTCTTTACTGAGAAAAAAACATATCTAGATGATATGGTCAGTGATTAATATCTATTGTAGTTTCTGTTTCTTTACCTTGCATGGAAGTACCCCAGCCATGAACACAACTGTCTTGGTCCTGATTCTACTCACTTTCACCAGGAGCCCCCAGCACCCACATTTCTTTTCTAGTGAGAATCATCATGCACTGGAAGTAAGAGAATTGGTGTAGAAATAGAACAAAATAGATGAACAAAAAAGAACAAACCAGAAGCCAACTCGTAGATGCAGAGAACAAACTGATGGTTGCCAGAGGGGAGGGGGTTGAGGAGCTGGGTGAGAAAGAAGAAGGGATTAACTACAAATTGGTAGTTACAAAATAGTCATGGGGGTGTAAAGTAAAGCATAGGGAATATAGTCAATAATATTGTAATATATATGATGTCAGGTAGGTACTAGACTAATAGGGGGGATCACTACATAGATTATATAAATGTCTAACCACTATGCCGTACACCTGAAACTAATATAAAGTAATATTAAATGTCAACTGTAACTGAAAAAAAAAATTTAAAAAAACCAAAGATACTCTGGAACAGTTCAGATTTCACCTTTATCAGGAACCTTGGCAGAAACCCTATGGAGCTAACTAGGCCATTGCCGAATTTCCTAGAGATTAAGAGAACAGACAAGCTGTGTGAAAATCTTCTAGGCCAGGAGAACAATGGTCCTGAGTCCCAGAAATGATGGATTAAATAGAATCAAGAGGGTTAGTATGAGGTGCAGGTGGGTATGAGCTAGCTCTGGAAGCTATGATGTGATCTGAAGTAGGTTGGATGAGAAAATAAAGGATAGGCACAATTAAAATTGCAGAACCAGAACATTTAAAATGAGCTAATTGTTGAATTCCCTGCAGAAGGGCTGTTTCAACATGCAGTGAATGGCAGCGCCAGGTTCTGTCCTACACATTGACAGCACCAGGGAGCATCCAATTTAAAATATCGTGGCCAATATTTACTTGGAAAATGCCTCATTATTTTGACTTGCATTTCTTTGATTATTTATGAGGTTCGGAATTGTCTCATTTGTTTGCATCATTTATATTTCTTTTGTACACTTTTTATTTGCTTTCTCCATTGATTTGTAAGAATAATTTGTATATTGGGGAAATCAGTCCTTCATTTCTCATTTGTGTTGCAAATATTTTCCCAAGTTTGTCTTTTGAGTTTGTTTATGGTGATTTTAGCCTCCAAAATGTTAAAATTTGATGTAGTTAGATTTATCCATTTTTTTTCCTTTGTAGCTTCTAGGTTTCCTGTTGTGATTAGAAAGGCCTCTCTAAGGTAATCAAATTAATCATCCATGTTTACCCTTAGATTTGTTAAAATTTCATTTTCTTTTAATGTCCAAAATCTTGGACTCATCTGGAATTTATTTTGTGTTTCTTTGGGAGATCGCTTAGGAACACTGTCTCTGCACTGGAATGTGAGCTTCAGGAAGGCAGGTAATGAGCTTTTGCTGTTTGCCAATGTGATGCCAGTGCCTGGCACAGAGCCTGGCACCTGGTAAGTGTTTGGTAAACATGCCCTTAATTAGTACATGAATGAAATTCTAGAAGATAAAGTGCTGAGCTGAATCTACCAGAAGGAAAACCTTCATCTCTGGATTTTGTACTTTGAAAGGAATAAAAGTAGAGTGGATCATGTCCAGAAAGTAAAAACCAAGATGGTGAAGGAACTGGAAACCAAGTTAGATAAGGAACTGGGATGCTTACATGGAGAGAGCTCAGCGGGGATCTCTTCCTTTGTCTAGTGTTAAGGAGATGGTTAGTGGTGATGCTCTAGCTTTCAGAGTTGAAGGAAAAGCTCTGGAATGAACTGCTCAAACAAGAAATGGGCTGTGTCTGAAGACGGTGAGCTGTTTCCCACTAGGCTTGCTCAAATGTACACTTATAGGATTTTGGGGAATTGTTGTAGAAGATTCAAACATCAAGAACTAAGCAACTGAACAGTATGAGTTGAAGATAATTTAATAGGGAGGGGTATGGAATTGGAGTGGAGAGGCTCTGTCCTGTCTAAAGGAGCAGCAGACTCTCAGTTTTTCTAAGTGTTACGTGTGTCACAAGGTTGTTTCTTTATTGAAGAGAAGTTTAAAATTGAATTTTTAAAATAGGATGTTTCTTTTTCAAGTGGGCCTAACAAAACATACCTGCTGGCTGGATTTCTCTTCTGGTACACCAGTTTGCAACCCCCATCTCAGATAAAAAGGGAATTGTATATAGAGTATCACAGTTTCTGGACTAGATGACCTTTCCAAACTCTTCTGCCCTTGGCTCTCTGATTTCCTGAGCTATATAAATGTGAGGGATTATTAATAGTGTCAGTATATCACTAGAATATGACTCAGCTTATGAGAAAAGTGGATAGAATAGAAGAAGAATTAGGGTTTGATGGAGGGTCTCTGGAATTAGTCTGCTATATAAACCGATTATCATTTTCTGGCAATAAATATTACTTGCTGGTTATAACAGGATGAGAAAGTTACATAAGCAAGCCTTTTAAAAAAACATTTTATTAAACGTATTGGGGTGACATTGGTCAATAAGATTATACAGGTTTCAAGTGTACAATTCTATGATACATCATCTGTATATTGCATTGGGTGTTCACCACCCACCGTCAAATCGCCTTTCATCACCATGTATTTGACCTCCTTTACCCTCTGCCACCTCCCTCCTCCCCCTTTACCCTCTGGTAATCACTGTGTCTGTGAGTTTTTGCTTATTTGTCTTATTTGTTCATTTGTTGATAAGCAAGTCTTAAGAGGAGAGAAACTGCCAGGAAATATTTAAAGTGGCAATGGACAGATAGAGATAAAAATAGAGATAGATAGCTAGATAGATAAATGTAGATAAATAGATAAATAGAGACAGGAAGAAGGAAAGCCGTTTGGGGCTGAAACTTTTATGTACAAAAAAGGAAACTAACAGTTTAAAAGTCTCTACTCTCAGCCCAGGGTCCTGGAGACGCGGAGTCCTCCTCAGGCTGCATCATTCACTAATACTGTGGAATGTTTTAGTTTAGCACTAAAAATCAATGCTATGAATTTTTTTGTTCTGTGATGAAGCTGAGACAGTCTAAAATGAATGGGAGTTGTTACTCTTCCCAATCCAACATGATTTTATGGCATCTTTTTATCCATTACTGGGGGCAGGGGGGGTGCTAAGTGCACAGCCAAGCAGAGATGGCTTTTCTTCATATAGCACCTGTGGCTCAGAAGAGAGGATTCCTTCACTGAGCTCCTGACCACTTTGTCTGGAGCATGTTAAGAAGGAATTCTTGTGGTGAAGTCAGACTCTCCACCTAGTTTCCATCTAGTATGAGGTCTTCCCTTTTTTTTTTTTTTTTTTTTTTTGAGGGCAGTGTCAGTGGCCCTCATATGTGAGACGCGTACCGGGGCCGCTGGCTTCCCAAGACAGCGCTTAACCGCCGCGCCACTCGGCCGGCCCTATAAGGTCTTGATTCCATCTTGATGTGACCCACAGCTGTGTATGGAAACATGGTAGATGCTGTTCAGAGCCCTTCTCTTATCACAGTTGAGCTGTGACAGCTCCACCACACATCAGCTGTGAGATTTGTACTGTAAACCTTGGCCACTGTTTTCCTGAGGACTTGTCCTCTAGCTTGGCAAGGTAGGGAGTTAAAGCCTGAGGAGCAGTCCTCCATCAAAGAGTGACAGAACTTGTGGGTTAAATCTTAGGCGCCTAGTTCCCAGGATGCGCCAGCTCTGAGGTGTGCTCCATGCTGTCTCCTAGAGGACCCAGTGGGTCTGAGCCTCAGTTAAAAATATTAGGAAGCCGCTTGTTAACATGGCCTGTTCTGTTGTCCTCTTCTTCTCCGTCTCATGTTTCCACTTCCCTATCTATGCTTCCTAAAATCCCTTCCCAAGTAAACTACTTGCTTCAAACCCCCTTCTTAGGGTCTGATTCTGGGGAAACCCAATCTACTGCAGGCAACAAGGAAGTTGTGTAGATGAATCCAAGGCTATTATAATTCCTGTGTTATTAGTTGAATTGTGTCCTCCACCAAATTCATATGCTGAAGTCCAAAACCCTGGTACCTCAGCATATGACTTTATTTGAAGACAGAGTCTTCACAGAGGAAATCAAATTAAAATGAGGTCATTGGGGTGGATCATCACCCAATATGACTGGTGTCCTTATAAAAAGGGGAAATGTAGACCCAGAGACACATCATAGAGGGAAGACACTGTGAAGAGACATAGAGAGAAGATGTTCATCTACAAGCTAAGAGGAGAGGCCTGGAATGCATTCTTTCCTCAGAGCCCTCAGGAGGCACCAACCCTGCTGACACCTTCGTTTTGGACTTATAGTCTCCAGAATTGTGAGACATAAATTTCTGTTGTTTAAGCTATCCAGTCTGAGGTACTTTGCTAGAGCAGCCCCAGCAAATGAATCCATCCTGACATCTGTGAGACTTACTGTAGGTCCAGGCATCATTCTAGGAATATTTCATACATTCTCCCATGTAATCTTCACAACAGCCCCTTGAAGTAAATGCTGGTATTATCTCCCATTTACAGATGAGGAAGTAGAGATACAGGGAGGTTAGGAAAATTGCCCAAAGTCACACAGATAGCCAGTATGAGAGTTAGGATTGAACATTGGCAGTCTGTCTTCAGAGCCCCATTTTTAGCCATTATGAGGTTCACTTTCCATTGAGCCGGGCTCTTCTATCAGGTGAGCTGTTAACTGCCTGCTTTGGATTGCATTAGTCAGGCTCTCCAAGGAAACAGAACCAATAAAATCTATCTATCTATCTATCTATCTATCTATCTATCTATCTATCTATCTATCTATCATCTATCTAGATTTATTTATTTTAAGGAATTGGCTCAGAGGATTGTGGGTTCTGGTAAGTTAGAAATCTGAAAAACAGGCCAAAAGGCTGGAGACTCAGGGAAGAGTTGATGTTGCAGTTTTCAGTCCAAAAGCAATCTGGAGGCAGAACGCCTTCTTCTTCATGAAATCTCAGCTTTTTTCTCTAAGTCCTTTAACTGATTGGGTGAGGCCCACTTACATTATGGGGAGGGTAATCTGCTTCACTCAAAGCCAGCTGATTTAAATGTTAACTATATCTGAAAGACATATTCACAGCAATATGTAGACTGGTGATTGACTAAACCACTCGGCACTGTAGCATAACCAGTTGACACATAAAATCGACCATCACAGGTCCCTGGAAGATTGTGTGGCATAAGCAATGACACTAAAGCAGGGCTCATTCTCAGGTCCATGCAAATGCAGAGTCAGTGCTTGAGAATGAGCGCCTTCTGAAATTTTTTGTGCCCTGGACAACTCACTTGCCTCACCCTGGTCCTGGTCCTGTTACCCATGAAAAACCCAAGACTGCCTTGAACCTGGACCTTTTTACAATAGTATGGTCTGGGAGTCAGACTGACCAGGGCTTGGGTCTTGTATCCATCCTTCTCATGAGATCTTGGACAAGTGACACAATCATTCTGAGTCTCAGTTTCCTCAATTGTGCATGGGGACAATAACATCATTTGCTTTGGAAAGATGTAGTAAGGTGACAGAATATCAACTCAGATACAAGGGCAAGAGTATGATTCATTATGGCAAGTTCTTTGTTTTTTATTAGAGCAGAGGAATTCAACTTTGAAAAATTTTTATTAAATTTATTGGAGTGACATTGGTGAGTAAAATAATATAGGTTTCAAGTCTATAGTTCTATAATACATCTTCTATATATTACATTGTGTGTTTACCTCCCAGAATCTGTTCTCCCTCTATCGACAAACATTTGATCCCCTTTTCCCTCTCCTACCTTCCCTCTCCCCTTACCCTCTGGTAAGCACTAAAGTGTGGCCTGTACCTATGAGTTTTTGTTTGTCTTGTACATTTGTTGCTTTCAGTTTTATACTCCACATATGCGTGAAATCATATGGTTCTTGACTTTTTCTGTCAGAGTTATTTAGCTTAGCATGATAATCTAAAGATCCATTCATATTGTCACAAATGGCAATATTTCATCTTTTCTTATGGCTAATATTCCATTGTATATAAGTAACACATCTTTTTTTTTTTTTTTAAAGATTTTATTGGGGAACAGACTGGGGGAGGGGAACAGACAAGTTTCTGTTGTTTTGTTCTTCAGTCTAGTTATGGAGGACGTCACTTCACTGGTCCATGTTGGTATTGTGATCATTGCGCTCTTCCTTGCTGAGGCAGTCGGTCGCTGGTCATCGAACAGCTACTCAAGGTGGCTCATGGCAGCTCTTGCTGGCTGCTGGCTGCCCACATTGGCTGCCAGCCACTCACCGTAACTCATGGCAATCCACTGCATAGCAGCTGCAGCCTATGCTGTCACTAGCAACTCCAGGTTGAGCTGTTGTTCACCACCTCATCTGTAGAGGGTGCAGCATCACTGGCCTTCATGTGGGATCTGAACCGGGGCCCTGCTGCTCAGAGCTGGCATCCCAAGCCAACTCCTAACCAACATGCCACTCAGCTGGTCCATAACACATCTTCTTTGTTTAATCATCTATTAAAGGACACTTTGGTTGTTTCCATGTCTTGGCCACTGTGAATACTACAATAAATATAGGGGTACATATATCTTTATGGATAAATGTTTTCAGATTTTTTGGTAGATACCCAGAAGAGGGATTGCTGGGTGGTATGATAATTTTATGCTTAATTTTTTGAGGAACCTTCATACTGTTTTCCAGAGTGGCTGCACCAATCTGCTTTCCCACCAGCAGTATATGAGGGTTCCTTTTTCTCCACAGCCTCTTCAACACTTGTTATTACTTGTCTTGCTGATGATAGCCATTCTAACAGGTGTGAGGTGGTACCTCATTGTGGTTTTCATTTGCATTTCCCTAATAGCTAGTGAAGTTGAGCATTTTTTTTTTTTCATGTATCTGTTGGCCATTTGTATGTCTTTTTGGGAGAAATGTTGGTTCAGGTCCTCTGCCCATTTTTAAATTGGATTGTTTGTTTTCTTGTTGTTGAGTTATATGAATTCTTTATGCATTTTGGATATTAGCCTCTTATTCAGAGGTATTGTTTGCAAATATCATCTCCCATTCTCTTGGTTGCCTCTTTGTTTTGTTGGTGATTTCTTTGGCTGTGCAGAAGCTTTTTAGTTTGATATAGTCCCATTCACTTATTTTTGCTTTTACTTCCCTTGCCTTTGAGGTCAAACTCATAAAATCCACTCTGAACCCAAGGTCTGTAAATTTAGTACCCATGCTTTCTTCGATGCAATTTATCATTTCAGGTCTTATGTTTAAGTCTTTGATCCATTTTGAGTTAATTTTGGTGTATGGTGACAGATAGCAGTCTAGTTTCATTTTTTTGAACATGGCTTTCCAATTCTCCCAGCACCATTTATTGAAGAGGCTTTCTTCTTTCTACTGTATGTTTTTGGCTCTTTTGTCGAAACTTATCTTCTCATATATATGTGGGTTTATTTCTGGGAATTCAATTTTGTTAACATTTGTTGTAATTTTAGGATATAAAATGACCAAGGTTTACCTTTTGTTTTTTAATGCATCACTTGATGCCTAGTCTTGATTTGTGAAGCTCAGAAATTCTCTTTTAAAGGTCTTTCACCTTTCCTGCCTTCTGTCAGCCTCTGGCTGATATTATTCTTAGCTGCAGGATCAACTTCAGTTCCAGTACAGACTAGTTGGTCTTTCTCTTCTCTATTCCCAGAATTTTGGAACTATTTTGCTTATGGCCATCCAATTGTACTGATTGTAAAAGTTTCTTAAGGTGCTTAAAATTATTTTAAAATTCTCAGCTATTTGTATGCAGTTAAGAGACCCAGAAGGTTTTCCTTTCCCTTTGCCTTATGTGAAACTAGAAAAGCTGTTGGAGGTGCTATGGTCTATGAGACATCAGGACAGTTGTTCAGTCTCCAGATATTTGTCTCATTTGCTATGTCATGGCGTCTGAAATTCTCACAGAACTACGTACTCCTTTGAGTAAAGCCACATGGGTCTTGGCTAACACTTATTTTCAAGAGAGAGTAAAACTATTAGCTGACGATCTCTGTACATGCAAGAATAAAACTTTTAGCTATTGATATCTTTACATGGTTCCCAAGAAGAACAGAAAGCCTTTAGTGAATGGAACAGAGGACAAGAAGGTTTTGATAAAGGTGGTGGTGATAGCTGGGGGAACGTTCAGAATAACATGAATCTCAAGATATTTCTGGAAGGCAAAGAGCAATGATTGTTGAGGCAGGGGGAGTCACATCAATGTCTTCAGGCTTGGGAAGTGGGGAGACAGCAGAAAGGTCACTGAAGTTTATCTGCTGGCTCTAAAAGCACCCCCCACTTTCATACTCTCTAGAATCTTGCTCACATTGGTCCTGGTTTTAGAATGTTATTTCTTTGAACTTTCTATTCAGTGAACTTCAGTGTCTAGCCCGACTGTCACTTGCTCTAGGAAACCTTTGCTACCACTTTCTCTCCTGGCCCAATATCCGCCTCTGTGCCACTCCCATTCCTCCGACTCAAGAAATTCCATTAAATCTGCCCAGTCTGTGGGCTCCCTGCCATTCCTTTCTGGGTCCTCCTGTTTCCACTGCAATCTAGAGCCTCCTGGTTACTCAGCAGGACTAATTACTTCCTGCTTTCCCTGTGTCTCCATAGTTCTCCATTCATTCCACCATCCTGGCCCATATCTCATATACTGTATTGTTAAAACTGTGCTTGTCTCCTTGGCTGGATTAAGTGATTTTCTTCACTTAACACAATCTCTGCATGTGGTAAGTATTCTATTAACATATTTACTAATTGAATGAAATCAACTTTGCTTTTTTCACACTTCTGTAGGACCATAGATCAGCCTCCTCTCTATCCCTGTTACATCCTGGTCTATTCCTTGAAGGTATTATTTGAGCAGTAGTTCAGATTGAACTCTTGTAATTCAATTGCATTGATTTATTTACTGAGGTCCTACTGGGTATTGGATGTTGTGATCAGTTAGGAATGAAGGCAAGTGTCTGTCTTTAGACATTTACGGATGATTTCTTGAGGCAGAGGCTTCTATTCTTAATATACAATATTCATCTATAATCTCCAGGGGTTATTACTTTTAGAGGGGTTTCTTGCACCAAGACTTTTCTTACTTGCCGATAGCTATGTGCTTTCATCTTGGGAAAACAAACACATGCTTATACAATTGAATTTTGCAATCTAGAACATAAATGAAGGCGGGGCTGATGTTTATTCAGAGGAAAAACAGGAAAAGTTCTCCACGGTTAGAGTTCACTTTATTTAAATTACTTAAATAAGGCCTGCTAAGGGCTAGTCCCTCCAAATCCCCAGGACTATTCAAATTTTTTTGTATCACTATTTTGTTTGTTTTTTCCAGATAAATAAGATCTGACTATGGGTATTGGATATTGCTTTGAATTGAATTTTATCCACTCCCTCATTCATATGTTGGATCACTGATCTTCAGTGTGATTGTATTTGGAATAAGGAAATACTTAAGGTTAAATGAGGTTATAAGGCTGAGGCTCTCTATGATAGGATCAGTGTCCTTATAAGAGGAGATGATTTCTCTCTCTCCACCATGTGAGGGCACAGTAAGAAGGAGGCTGTCTACATGCCAGGAAGAGGTTTCTCACCAGAATGTGATCATGTTGGCACTCTGATCTTGGATGCCAGCCTCCAGAACTGTGAAAAAAGAAATTTCTGTTGTTTAAACCACTAAGTCGATGGTATTTTGTTATGGCAGCCCTACGAGGCTAATATAGATACAGAGCTTGAGGCAAAGAGAACTTCCAAGTATTAATAAGAATGGTGAACACTTGGCCTGTGTAAATAGAACCAGAATTCTTTACTGGAAAAACAGAATGAGTGATCTTCAAAAATTTCATTTTGATGCCAGTGGCACTGCTGCTTAAAATGGAATTGCCCTGAGGGCCTGCTCAGCTATGGCAAAGTGAAATTCTGTAAGTAATGTGACAGAATGCCCCTTCACTTAGACTGTGGGCTTCAGAATGTTGCCTCTACTGCTAAATAAAAAATAGCTTGGGCATTACAAGGGGCTACAAGTGAATAGCCTAATCAAGAAGATAATATTTAAGGGAGGTCTTTTATTATTTTTTTAGTGCTTTAGCCTGTTTTCTTTACAAGGAATGGATGTGATCATTGAAATGGATTCCAGTTTTTCCCTTAAAAACCAAACCTTTATTGTGATCCTATTCTGCATTATCACTGGGATAAATCTATTTTGGAAAATGCAAGGAAATAAAAGCCATAGTCATGTCCTCAAGTCCTGTGCAGAGAGAAGACTGACACACATGAAATGGTACCAGGACAAGATGGTTCATTCGTTAGAACATTTTCAAAACCACTTAATTAGCAATTAGTTCAAATTACAAGCTGACAGGTAATAAAACAGAAATTCTGTAATTCAGTCTTTCCCCTAATTCAGATTGTTCTTCTTGGTTAGTGAGATTATGATATTAAGAAAAAAAATTCATCTAGTACCTCTGCTATATTAAAGGTATTTTACTCATGTTCATATGGCTTAAATATGTATTTTGTTTTAAATAATAAATGTCTTACTTAACACATGGAACAGCATTATAATAACAAATGTTTTGGAGACAAGGAAAATTCTCTGAGATTTCCACTGTATAAGCCTGTACTCCCTCCTTCTCTCTCTCTGTCTCAATCTCTCATTTTCTGTCTGTCTCTTCTGTGTGTCTGTGTCTCTCTTTCACTCTGTATACACCCCTCACACACACATAGAGATAGATATAGTAGATATAGTGTGTGTGTGTGTGTATATATATATGTATATATATATACATATATATGTATATATAATCTATCTATCATATATCATCTATCATCTATCATTTATAATATGTATATATCTGTATATATAAAGTATATATATATATATATTTGATGTTTTAGCTCAGTTTCTTTTGTTTTTCTTTAGCTGAGCCATCCTGCCACCTGTTGGCAGCTCAGTGGCAGCTCAGCTCGGGCTGGCTTCGAACTGCTGTTGCTCAGAGCTCAGCTCGTATTCTTGAGCGAGCTCTTAACCAACTAAGCCACTCGGCCGGCCCTCGTTTTCTGTCTAGCAGAGCCCCCCATAGATGTAGAGTCAACACCTCACAGTCTCATTTCCAAATAGTTTATTAAACTATCAGCACATGAGAAAGAGGGGAAGACTGTGAATGTTGGAGCACAAAAAAGGTTGAGCTTCCCGGAAGGATAATGAGGCATTTACCTCCATTAACCTGTGAGCCAACCAGATGCTTTGAAAAATATGGTTCCATTTACTCTTAGGGTGAAAACCAAACCCTGAGCATGGCTTGTAAAAGCCTAAATAGCCTAGTCCCAACCCAGTGCTCTATGCTCTCCTTGCACCATGCCTCACTTAGTCGAGCCCTGGTCACCCTGGTTCCTTTCAGTCTCTTAAATACATGACGTTGGCTAATTCCAGTCCAGGTCTGCCCAGGTCATCCACTCTGCTCCCTCTGCATAGTTTCTTACCAGAATTGTTCCTGACAACATTCACAGCTCAGCCCTTCCCTCAGGAAGCCTCCCAGGACTTCTCTGATGGAATCACATGAGCCCTTTTGCTCTCTCATAGCCATATACGAGGTCTGACAATTCAGATTGCAAACTCATCCTAGAAAAAGTGTTACATACCTCATTGCTGAATATCACTAAAATCACCTACGAAGTTCTCCCCTTGGGAAGCCATGCACCGATGCCAGTGCCTAATCCACCCTTCAAAGCAATTCTGGAGTTCTTTTTCTGGAATGGCCATCATAGCTGTCATTGTATTACCCTTGATGTTCTGAATGTCATCAAAATGTCTTCTTTCAATTATTTTCCTTTGTCTTCAGGTAAAGAAAGAAGTTATTGGGGGCAAGAACAGATGAGTAGGGAGAGTGTTCCAATAGAGTTATTTGTTTACTGGCTAAAAACTCCCTCACAGACAGTGCCATATGAGGTGGTGCATTGTCGTGATGCAAGAGCCATGAATTGTTGGTCAAAAGTTCAGGTTGTATTCATCTAACTTTTTCATGCAGCCTTTTCAGTACTTACAAACTTGGTTAACTGTCCTGTTGGTACAAACTCATAATGAATGATCCCTCTGATATCAAAAATGGTTAGCAACATCATTTTGACTCTTGATTTGGACTGACAGAACTTTTTTGGTCATGGAGATTTGGCTAACTTCCATTGTGCACTTTGATGCTTTATTTCAAGGTTGCATTGGTACACCCAGTGATAATATGGCCCAAAACATTGTCTTGCCTTTCCAAAAGGCTCTGGCAAACTTTGACTCTCTTTTGCTTTTGTTCATCAATGAGCTCCTTCAGGATCATTTTTGTACACACCATTTTCATGCCAAGATTTTCCTGTTTCTCTATTGATGTTTACTTGGTTTGCTATGCCTCTCACAGTCAGCTGATGATTTTGAAGTACAATTCAATGAATTTTTGCAATGTTTTCTTTAGTTCTGCTCATTGCTGGCTGCCCTGACCTCTCTTCATCAGTGATGTGTTCTCTCCCCTCAGAAAAATGCTTAATCCACTTGTACACTGCTGTTTTCTTCATGGCATTATCTCCATAAACTTAGACTAATGTGTGCCTGATTTTACTTTCACTCTTGCCAAGTTTAACAAGAAATTTTTTCTTTGCTCTAATTCAAGCTCAGACATTCTCACGATGGCACACAAAAACACGCAATAATAATGAACACCACTCAGCAAGACACAGTCACACGTTGACATGAACACAGCTGTGAGACACTGATATACCAAGGTTATGAAACCTTACCAAGCTGTTTGTACAGTGCTGTCGATGTAAGCACACAGTGGCAAGTTCTCAGACCTAACTGTCAGACCTCATATGTCTCTTTTTTGTGGCACTTGACACAAGTATAACTTCACATTTTTTTGAGTGATTATTTCATGTGTACCATCATTTTCTCAATTGGGTTATAAATGCTACCAGGGCAGGGTCTCTTTTACCCATCATTGAAACCTCAACCTCTAGTATAAAATAATATCGGATGAAAGGAAGGGAGGGAGAGAGGGAGGGAGGGAGGGAGGGAGGGAGGAAGGAAGGAAGGAAGGAAGGAAGGAAGGAAGGAAGGAAGGAAGGAAAGGTGGGAGGAAGAAAGGGAGATTATGGAATGGTTAGAGTAGCATCTGCTTAATGCTACATGTTGGGCTTGAAAGTTCTGCTAAATGACCTGTCAGCTAGGTAAGGATGGCCCATCTTGCCCAGGAAAAACCGTGTTGTTGTTTCAATAACCAGTAGCCTCTCACCAGCAGGTCCTGATGAAACTTAGAACAGGTTGGAGTTGTTTAAGTGACTCTGAGAGCTTCATTTTCTGAAAACAGGAGAAACAGACATGAGTAGGTAAGTACATAAGTTGGTACTCCTCTAAGTCTTCAGCTAAATGGCTGATGGGGTGTTCTCCCACCCTGTAGGCCTCCCTCGCCATCTGACACTCTCTCAAGCTCCCTTAGTCAGGGATTGTTGGTTGTGGCAAATGGAAATCTACTTAAGCTAGCTCAATAAAAGTGGGAGATTTTACTGTAAAGATAAAATAGCCAATTTCATGGATATAGGAATAGAATTGCAGCTAGACCTTGTGGGAACTGAACTCCAGAAGCTACTGGGAACCAAAACTTCTTTCTCATGTCTCAAGGGTGCCATAGTTTGATTCGTTTCTGCTTCACTCTGATTCTTTTTGTGTCCTTCTTTTAGCCAACTTCCTCTGTTTGCAAGGGCTCAACATGATCACCAGTCCTCAGATAAACAACATAAATCAGTTCAAGTTCTTACCATGAAACTAACTGCAATATCCGTGTTTCTTGGTTAAAATTCTCTATGGAAAGAATATGAATCAACTGGCCAGACACACTATTTTTAAAATTTAGATTCTTTATTCTGGTGATAATCTTTTAATTTTTTCCCCCCAATAATTAAAAAAAATCTTGTATTATCTGGCAAACAAACCCCAAATCCCAGAACTCTGAAAATGTCTTCCACTCTCACTGGAGAAAAAGGAGCATCTACCGTCGGTGTTCTTCATTAACCTGCAGTCGTGTCTCCTAGTTTTAGGAGTCTAGACTCTACTTGCTTGTTTTCATCTGTATGCTAAAAAGAATACCATAGATCCTCCTGAATGATAATTTTTAGTGTCTGGAATTCCCCAACATCATGATTTTCCCTCAGTACCCCATCTTCCACCATCCCCTTTAACGTTTATCCACGCTACTACTTTTCCCTACTTAAAGGATGACAGAACCTATTTACTTCCCAACAGTTTCTTCTATGCTCTTGCAACTTAAAGTGTGGACTGGATCCCAGAAGCAGGATCCAGATCCCAACAGCTTCTGGCTTGGTAAAAATGCAGACAGACCCTCAGGCCCTACCCTATGACTGTTGAGCTAGAATCTGCATGTCAGGGGATCTTCAGTGATTTGCATGCACAGTAAAGTTTGGGAAGGGCTGGGCTATACCATACTATTGACATGACTCATAATCCATACCACCAAAGGCCAGACACACTATTGGGTATGTTGTCCACTGTACATTCAGATGAGGCCTACGTCATAAGATATAAACATGGCTGTCTAGGTTGGCTGTGCTTTAGATATTTTTCATAGGGAGTTTTAAGAGAAGGAGATCATGTCTGTGATTAGCAGTCCAAAATCATGCTTATCATCTAGTTGCATTAAGAGTCCAGGTCCTTGTTGCATCACACACCCTTGAAGAGACTGCCAAGACTAACTGATGATAAAGCTCTGCAATGCTTTATTCTCTAATTCCCAGCGATGGGTACACTATGGCCAAAAGACCAGAAATGGGTGCTCAGTAACCAAGGTGGTCCCACCTTCATGGCCACAGTTTACTAGAACTGGGGAAGCCCCTGTCTCAAGTTGGGCTATTTGGAGACCATTTTGCAGGAATTTGAACTTGCAACTATGAATGACTTGTTCTAAGCAGCTGGCCCTATGGTATACATGATTAGGAGCTGTCTGCCATGTGGACTGAACTGGGTAGGAAACAATTCTTCAGGGGGTAGAGAAATACGAAGTTCATGTGTAGAGAGAAGAGATGAGAGATGAAGAAACATTGCCTGGGTTCTGGATGGCTCTTCAAGAGATGGGCTCCCTGAGTTAGGCTACATACTTGCCAATGGGTTCTGTGAGAATACCCAGTCCTTACCATAAATCCTTCCTTAAAAATCTTCAGTTCATTTGAGTTGGTTTCTGATATTTCCGTCCAAATATCTTAACTAGTACAAAAGTCGGGAGTAAAATGTGCAAAACTGGACTTTTAGACAAAAATGTGGTATCTCTATTCTAGGATGAGAAACTGACATTCATTCCTTGTAAGTGCTGGCAAAGCACTTACACCTGTTATCACTTGGAACTCACAGCCACAGAAATGGAGGGGTCCTGCTGGCTAAATATCAGGATATAAGAGCATTGGCTGCCCTAGCAGAGGGGATAGAGAGCAACAGAGTAGGATTCTGTTTTTTGTGTTTTTTTTAAAAGATTTTATTAGGGAATTGGGGGAGGGGAACAGCGTAGGGGAATCGGGGGAAGGGGAACAGACAAGTTGCGGTCCTTTTTTGTTCTTCAGTCTAGTTGTGGAGGATGTTGCTTCACCGGCCCATGTTGGTATTATCATTGCGCTCTTCTAGGGTGAGGCATATCGGTTGCCGGCCTCTAGATGGCCGCTCTTGGACGGCTCTTGGCAGCTCACACAGGCTGCCAGCCACTCACTGTAGCCTATGGCAGCCCACTGCAGCAGAGGCTGCAGCCCACACTGTCGCCAGCCATCTCAGCTATAGAGGCAACGTTCACCATCTTAGCTATAGAAGCAACCAGGTGCAGCTGTTGTTCACCACCTTAGCTATAGAGGGCAGTGTCACTGACCCTCATATGTGGGAACCAAACCGGTGCCCTGCTGCTCAGAGCTGGAGTCCCAAGCCAGCTCCTAACCAATGTGCCACTCGGCCGGCCCCAGAGTAGGATTCTTGTCCAGATGTCCCACATGAGAAAATACAGAATCTACCTAGCAGATATTGTGGAGGTCCAGATCAAAAAATTAATCTTTGGATTGGCGATAGCTTGGAGGATTTGAGAAATCTTTAGCAGATGACATTCTCCCCACTGAAACCTGTAACACATCATCTAATCATAGGCACCCAGCCAGGAGCCAAATCATGGAGAGCCCCATGGACTTTGAATTCCTACATGGAACTTTCAGTTCCTACCTGGAACCCTTTGATTTATATCCTGGAGAAACAAGAAAAAGAAGCAGTCCTTGAGGAAGGGCGCTAACAGTTATTCTAACTCTCTTTCTAACTGTGTAACCTGCCAACATACCATTATTGTGATCAGTTACCAATAATAATGTCATAATAAGTAAAAAGGTCTAAGTTCCCTGAGGAAATCATCTTTCATCCTTTAGAAATATTGTATTTTGCTGGAATATGTTTTATGTAATGATGCATAGAAAGAGTATCATTCTAATAACGGGTTGTCAGGGTGGTTTGACTCAGGGTCTCCAACCTGCAGCTGTACTAAGGATGTGGTTAGTGAATACTTGCTATTAAAATTGTTTTAGGAACAAGGACTAGGCGGGAGCCTTACATTAGTGCAGCTGTCTCTGCCACCCTCTGGTAGTTGGCAAAAGACCTTCCTGGGTCTTCGCGAAAGCTGGGGCACTGAAGTGGAGGGTGATTTAATTTTCTGGCACTGTAAGTAGTCAGGAAAGGCAAAGGAGTCAGAAAAACATCCACAGTGCCAGCTAGTAGTACTAAGAAGGTAATTTAATACCTTTTTTCTAAAAAATGTGATATAAGAAAAATGAAAGGATAATTTCTGCAGTTTGAGTGCTTCCTTTAACACCAGGAGATTCTAACTACATCTCCATAGGGCGAATGGCCTTGAGAAACCTTCATTCTCCTCCCCAGCCTTTGCCTATGTTACTGCTTCAGCAGAATGGAGAGAATCACATAATCTCTGCCCTTTACAGAGCTCTTCTGAGCATCAAATGGATGGGATGTTGCATCTGCTAAGTCCAAAGTACTCTGCAAATGGAAGAGCCTACCGTTTTTCCTTTCTTTGCATTTTTCTCAACTAGAAGCAATGAAGTGGAAACGAAGTGAAGGGGCAGCCTTGGTCAGAGTTTACACAAGGGTTTGGGGGGTAGACAATAAATATAATAAGTAAACTATGTCTTATTTTAGAAGGTAATAATTCCTCTGGAGAAAAATAAGGCAGGGCAACGAGAATAGGGAGTTTGCAATTTTACTTAACAAGCTTCAGCCCAAATGCCAGGGCCTTGGAAATAGTCTCCCCTGAATTTCTCTCCTGGTGTGGAAATGATGGATTATGTATATGACAATTACAATCAAATGATTAATTAACAGTAGCCTATAAAATTATTGAAGGCAGAAAATGTGTGTGTGTGTGTGTGTGTGTGTGTGTTTGTGTGTGTGTGTTTGTGTGTAAGTAAGTGTGTGTACGTTTCAGCCCTGGTCTCTAGCACCTTCCACAGTGAAAAATGACAAAATGATTGAATGTGCAGTTGGCTCCCACCTGTCCCTCCCCTGATCCCACCTTTGTCAAAGGAGTTACTTCCTGACCTTGTTCCTTTCTTTTTTTTGCCTGGACTCATAAAAAATGCTTGTGCATCAGATGCTAAGAATAATTGCCATGATTTCTCCGCTGCAGAGAACTGGCAAAGGTCATGCCAACCTGCAGACTGCCAATCGCTTCTCCCAGCAATGCACTTGTCCTACTTATTTTCCCCCTCAGGTTTCTCTTGTGTTAAAGATTAAAGGGAGAAACTTGATGAAGCACCTGACCCCAGGAGGGCAAACAGTGGCTACAATGGGCCTTGTCTTCCTTGGGTGAATAGGTGCCCATTATATCATCTCTGGGTAAAGCATGTGTGTGAGGGGAGCCTTGTGTTTATAAAATGTCTTTCTCCTAGGTCACAGCTGGTGAGGGTGACAGAGCCTATGACTTGCATCATTATTCTAAATGAGGAAATTGGACCCTGGGAGACAGGTGACTCCTCATGGGACACATCACAACCAGAATTCAGGCTTTCTCAGCCATTGTTAGTGATGGCCCAACAGGACAAATGCCCTTAGAAATGGGGAGAGGAGAGAAGCCTTTTCTATTCCCACATTAATGGTGCTATTTGCATGTAAGGAACCCCCAATATCAGCAATAATATCTCCTTGGGGACCCAGGTCAGCCATTGATAGGATACAACAGTGTTGGGACAGAACATGCTACTAGAGTCTTATGCTGGAGTCAGGAGCCCAGGGACAGAGGTATACCCCACCCTGCCTGTGCCTGTGTCGAGTGGGGGGCGGGGGTGGGGAGGTGGACACACAGTAACCACAGGTAGGTATTCATGGAAAGGCAAGGAGAAAGAAAAGCTAACCACAAGAGTAAAATCCCTCCAGCTTCCTGTCTTTGGGTGGCTAACTCATGACTATCCTAACTTTTTTTTTTTTTTTTTTGCGTGTATGTGTATGCATTGGTGGGGGGCAGGTAGGGGGTAAAAAACAACTGAGGAAGTGGAAGCTCAGAGAGAGTAAGAGACCCAGGAAAGTCACAGCTAGTCAGGGACTGTGGCGGGGATGGGGCAGGAGGTGGAAATGAGGACCCAGGAGACCGGCTGCCCCGTGCAGTGCTGGTTTTCTACACCCTCAGGCTGACATTACATCAGCGGAAGAGCTGAAGGTCATGAGCAGAGAAAGAACAATGAACAAGGAGGGAAAGAGGTTGTTCAGAGAAAGGTGAAGTGGGTTTCAGGTGAGGAAACTGATCGGGTTCACCTGGTCCACACTCATCCCAAAGCTGCCAAATCACTTTTTTTTTTTTCCACTTGTCATGTGCACAATGGTTCAGTTTAACACTGACCTTGCTGCCCAGGTACTTCCAGAAATATCAAACATTCTCTGTGCCGCCCCACACCAGAGGTGTGCTACAGATTCCCTTCATTAATTAGCAGAAATTCCTGGCATCGGCACTTGTCGTGTTGTATGATTAAATAGTTCCTTTTGTATGCTTGTTTCTTCTGCTGGACTCTGAACTCCTTGCTGACCCTGGGCTACACCAGCGATGATTTCCCCTCAGGACCTTTGCACTTGCTGTTTCCTCTACTACAACAGAATGCTATTCCGCCAGATATTGTAGAACTTACTCCCTTCATGCCTTCAAATCTTTGCTCTAATATCACCTTCTGATGAGGCATTTGTGATCACCCTATTTAAAATGGCAACCAACTCTCTAACATCCTTTACTCTACATTTTCATGCATAGCTCTTATTGCCATCTGACATAATATATTTTCCTTTTGTGCTTTATTTTGTGTCATTCCACAGTTATGTAAGTTCCCAGGGTGGAGCTCTCTGCTGTGTCCTCAGTGCCTAAAACAGTCCCTGGCATATAGTACTGATGGACCACATGACAAGTGCATGAATACACTCTTTCAGTTTGGACACATTCATTACAGTTCCCGGCACCTGACACAGGCTCGATGTCTATGGAGTGAAAGAAGGCAACTTTGTTTCTTCTAAGGGTTCTGTTTCAAACTGACCTGATCACTTACTCTTACCTCCTGTGGCTTCATGACTCCTGGTCCCTTTTGTGAAGGGACTGTTTTGGCAACGTTTCTCTCACCTTCAGGGCCCTCGGAAGTTGTGCACGCATTATTGATCTTGTCTCTGATTCCCCAAATCGACAAAGTTTGCTGGTTGTTTGCTCCTGTGGCACTCTCTCAGCTCTCTTTTGAAATACGCAAACCGCTTATTAACGTCTGGTTTTTCCCAACGGACCTTACCCATCTCAATAGGGCAGGGCCCATGTGAGCCTTGCTCACTGCCGTCTCCCACACTTCCAGGACACCACCTGGCACTGGGTGGACGGTAAATGAGCATTTGTTGACTGATGGGGTCAGGCATTGTTCGCAGTGCCAAGGAGGGATTAAAATATGTTCTTTGACCTCAGGCACCCGAGTGAGGAAAGCTTTAGGGAAATCCCCTCCCGGCAAGTGCCTCAGTGCATAAGTGTTTATGGAAATTCCTTCATCTGAGGATTGGACATTTTTAAAATTATGCACCTCCTGGAGTTCCAAGATGGAACATGGGAATGCTGCTATTTATTCAGCACTGGAAAATTACAAAACACAGCCCAGATTTATCTCTATTTAAAAATTGCTTCTGTTTAGTTTTTCAACTTGTAGGAAAGAGCAGAGATGGCAAGTCACCAAAATACCTCCTTGGGCTAACCAAATGGTGGTAGTAGTAGTAGTAGTGGTAGTAATAATAATAATAATAATAATAATAATAGTTACTAACTTCATTTATCCTAATAAGGTCTGATTAATTGCATTGAGTACAGAGCCTAGGATTCTCTAATATTTTTGTTAGCATTTCATTGATTCCCATGATTTATGTTTTTAGGCATTTAGTCGCTTTCTTTTAAATACTTTATTACAGGGCCGACCGAGTGGCACATTGATTAATAGCTGGTTTGGGATGCCAGCAGCCCCAGTTCGGATCCCACATATGAGGGCCAGTGACACTGCCCTCCACAACTAACAACAGCTCCACCTGGGGCTGGACTGCGAGCCCATGCTGCAGTGAGCTGCCTTAGGCTATAGTGAATGGCCAGCAGCCAGTGTGAGCTGCCAATAGCCGCGGTGAGTGACCATCCAGAGGCCGGCGACCCATCTGACTCATCCGGGAAGAGTACAATGATGATACCAACATGGGCCAGTGAAGCAACATCCTCCGCAACTAGACTGAAGAACAAAAAGACAGCAACTTGTCTGTTCCCCTTCCCCAATTCCCCAATACTGTTTCCCTCCCCCAATTCCCCAATAAAATCTTTAAAAAAAACAAACTTTATTACAACAAAATAATACATTTTTTGTTGTAATAAAATTAAAGAATATATACTGTATAAAGTGAAAAAGGGTAGAGTAACCGCCCCTTTTTCCCTCTGCCTCCCAATCTCATTTCCCAGAGGTAACTGCTACTGCTTTTGTATGAATCTTTTTATGCCTATCAAATATTTATTTACTCTTTTAAAACAAAAAATATACACATTTTAAATCATCTTCTGCAACTTGCTATTTTTCCTTTACATTTTGGATATCCTTGTAACTTGTTAATTGCAGGTATGTTTTCTTTATATTAAAAGGCTGCTTGAGTCCCACTGTACAAAGATATTCTTACTTATTCATTCATTCCCTTAATTCCTCCCAATGACAAACAAATTTGGAACAAACACCTTTGAAAGTGAGTAGTTACGCCCTCATTTTCAGCATCCTGATGATAAATGGTTGCAAAGAGAATTGCTGATGGATTTCAGCTATGTCAGTTAGTCAAGCTGGAGCCTCACTTCTCACAGTGTCTTTCCTTTCATAGTTTTGGTCAGTATGGGCCACAAGAGACATTTTGCATGATTTTGGAAGAAGGAAAGTGAATGAAGTAGAAACCATATTCTTTTAGGTTCTGGATATTGGTGCAGAGCACCAATGGGTTTGGGAGAGGGGGACTGACAACTCACATACCTTGTCACTTACCTGCTGGTTCACCTAGTTGCCATGGGTCTGTACCCAGACTACTGCCATGTCAGCTCCTGCCAGATCGCCCCAAAGCTTCTCCAACACCTGGGCTGTCTTTTACTACCCACAGTTCATAAAAATATTCTCTCATATTTTTGTAAATAAAAAATAAGTAATTGGTTCATATATAATTTATTTTATTTTATTTTATTTTATTTTATTTTATTTTATTTTATTTTATTTTATTTTATTTTATTTTATTTTATTTTATTTTTTTGAGGGCAGTGTCACTGGCCCTCATATGTGGGACCCGAACCCGGGCTGCTGGCTTCCCAAGCCAGCACTTAACCACCGCGCGCCACTTGGCCGGCCCTATAATTTATTTTTTGATGTAGTATGCCAATTGCCCAGATACTATTCATTGGTTTCTTTACCTATTAATTCAACACTTCATTCCATATTTACTTGAGTTTTTGTTTTCAGTACATACTGTTTTTGTACCATAGATATATTTTAACCCTATGGTAGCATTTAACTTAATTTCTTTAATTTCTGAAATTTTGAAATTTATTTTGATATCTGTTAGGGCAAAATATCTCAGTCTTTTCCAGAAATTTATTTGCTTTTCTGTGTATCTGAAGTTCTAGATAAATTTTAAGATCAACTTGTCATGTTTTATTAATGTATCAGTTATCTATTAATGTATCAGTTCTAGTAACTCATTGGCTTAAAACAATAAGCTTTTATTATTGCACGTGAACCTATATGTTAGGTAACTAGTGTTTCTGACTTTAGCTGGAGAGGCTGATGCAACTGTGGTCAACTCTGGATCAGGTGGTAGCTTGGTTAGGCTCTCTCACATATTTGGGGGTTGGTTAGCTGTAGGCAGTTCTTGGCTGGGACAGTTGGGCTCTGCTCCATGTGGTGTCTCATCCTCCAACAGGCTAGCCCAAGCTTATTCACATGGCAGTGGCAGTGGCCAAGAGTCAGAGCCGAATTGTACAAGGTCTCCAGAGGCTGAGCCTCAGAACCCAGAGTACCATCTTTCAACTGTATTCTATTGGCCAAAGTCATAAAACAGGCAAATATTCAAAGAGTGGGGAAATAGACTCAATCTTGTGAAGCTACAATCACATTGCAAAGGGCGTGCTAAAAGGGTCAATTGGTATCATTAATGCAATCATCAGGATGCAACCAAATGTGAGCAAAAAATTCATTAGATTGGACTTGCATTAGGTGATAGATTTAATTCTATGAGAACTGACATTTTTACATTACACAGTCTTCCTATTGAACAACATGATAATTTTTGACCATTTATACATGCCTTCTCTTATGTCTTTCTATAGGTTTTATAATTTTCTTTATATTATTGCCTATATTATAAGGTGGTACATTTCTTTCTTTTTTTTTTTTTTTTTTTTTTTTTTGAGGGCAGTGTCACTGGCCCTCATATGTGGGACCGAACCCGGGCCGCTGGCTTCCCAGGCCAGCGCTTAACCACCGCGCCACTCGGCCAGCCCTTGGTGGTACATTTCTTATTAAGTTGGTTTCTGAGTAGTCATTATAGTTTTTGTTATTGTTTCAAATGAAATATCTCTTTCATTGCATTGTCTAAGCCAGTGTTGTTCAATAAAAATAAAATGGGAGCAATGAATATGAGCCATGAATATAATTTAAAATTTTCTTGTGGTCACATTAAAAAGAAATAGATGAAAGTAGCATGTTATTTAACACAATATGTCTAAAATACAATCCTTTCAACATATAACATAAAAATTTAGATATTTTACATTCTTTTTCCATATTAAATCCTTAAAATCCAGTATTTATGTTAGAATGCATCTTAATTCTAACTAGCCACATATCAAGTGTATAATAACAACATGTGGTTAGCTGCTACCCTAATGGACAGCATGGCTTTAGTCAGTCATAGCTATTTTAAAAAATGTTTTTCTTGTGGATAGACATTACACTGAAATCTTTTATTAATTTTTGATAATTTTTCAGTTGGTTCTCTGGTTTTCTACATTGGGAGCATATAAAATACATAAATTAGCACACTTTCATTTACATTTTTAACAATTTATTTTATTTTTCTAATACGTTGCACTGGTAACGACCTCTAGAAAAATATGAAATAATTACTGTGAGAGGCAGGTCTTTTGCTCCATATATGACGTTAGTGGAAATACTTTTACTTTTTCGCCATTTAATATGGTGTTCACTGCTGATTTCTGAAATACAACCTTCCTTATCACCATAAAGTCTACTTTATAAATAGAAGTTTACTTTTATTCCTAATTTTCAAGCTTATTATTTTTTTAAGTAAAAAATAGGTGTTAACTTTTGTCAAATGCTTTTTTGGCATATATCATGGTGACCATATGATCTTCTCCTTTAATATGTAATAAAATAAGTTACATTAATAGACATTCTAATGTTGGACTATCCTTACATTCTTGGAAGAAATCCCAGGTTTATTTTTTTACACCAATAGACTCACTTTGCTATATTTTTCATTCCAAATATTTTGCAATTGAGCAAATGAGTTTTTTTGTATGATTTTAGTTTGGTGTGTATGTATACTATCTGATTCTGGTTTTGATATTACTGTTCTTATGTCTGTAGAGTACTCAGTGTTTAAACATCACAGGAATTATCCATTCCTTGAAAGCTCCAAAGAACATTAGCATAAAAACTTTCATATTCTTATGTCTTTGATGGGGGTAGGGCTTTGACTAGTTCTCAACTCTGATGGTGTATTTAGTTTTCTGTTTCTTTTGTCCTAGTTCAATGATTTATATTTTCCTAAGAAGTAAAGCATGGCGTTTAGATTTTCAAATTTGTTATATAAAATTATATAGGACATACTCTTATAATTTTTATTATGTAATATTTTAATCATTCAGAAAAGCATAAAGAATATTCTGATGAAGACTTATCTACCCACCATCCAGGTTTGCTAAATCGTAACATTTTACTATATATGTTTAATATTTTCAAAAATGAAACAGTAATGATACTCTTGAAAACTTTGTGTGCCCATCTCATCTATTTTTCTTACCCTCCTCCAGAGGTAACCACTATCTTGAATTTGGTGTTAATATTCCCACATATGTGTTTATATTTTTAATACAAATTTATGTCTCCATAATAACCCACAGTTTATTTGTACTTATTTTAAAATTTCACATCTATAGTGCCATAATATTCATAATGTTCAAATCTCTAGCAATTTGTTCAACATAATGGTTTTGAGATTTAACCATACTGATAGTCATAGCTCCATGCCATATATAATTTTTTGTCCATCTATTATGTATGACCTATTCTTTCTCATAATTTAACATTAACTCTACAAATTCTGCTTTTCTCATTTCTCAGTACTAGTGTCATTTATTTGTTTTGTTTTCTCTCTGTTTTTAATCCAGTGAGTTGGCGATATGTTTTCTGTTGTATTGATCATTTCAAAGGGCCAGCTCCTAGTTTCATTTATCCATTTAAAAATTTGTCTTGTAAATCATTAGTGTCTACTTAATTTTTTTACTTCCTTCTAGCTTCTTTTGTGTGTGTGTGTAAGTATTTGCTTGTGACCTGTTTTATTTATTTTAGTTGTCCACATCATATGATAAATGCATTTACAAGTATAGTCTTTCCCCTTCATTATTGTTGCCACAATTCACAGGTTTTAATATACACTTATCAATGTCAGTTATTTCTAAATACCTTGAAATTTCAGTATGAGTTTCACTTTATCTTATCTTGAGTGTAACTGGCCAGGCTATTTCAGTATGTCAAAGAGGTTGATATCCTTTTTGGTTCGACCTTTGTTAATTGCTGTGTGCCTTGCACTGTGGTTAGAAAATGCGTCTTGTATGATTATTAACATTTGAATGATAGTTTGGTTGGGAAATAAATTCTAAATTCAAAATCACTTTCTTTGATCTTTATAGACAATTTTCTTTCCTTTGATTTCTGGTATTCAATATAGTAGATGAAAATTGGATGGTAGCCTATTTCTTGTACCCTTAGATGACTTATTTTTGTTCTCCTCCATTAATGTGTAGTATACTCATTCCATCTTTGAGTCTAGAAGTATGTCTTATTTTCAATATTGTTATCAGATCTTCATTAGCTCTCTGGATCCGAAGGCTTAAGGTATTTCTTTAAGGTCTAGGAAATTTTCTTTTCTTTTTTTTTGTTATATTAGTCTTTTTATTTTTATTTTTACTTTTTAAATTCTTTTATTGTGAAATAAACACTAAAAAAATTAGTTTCATATACAACACCTGAAGCTGATGTTGTATAATATTGTATGCCAACTGTAAATGAATATATATATAATCACGGGATGTGGAGTATAGTGTGGAAGTGAATTGGAGGAAATTTTCTTTTCTTATTTCTTTAATTTTTATCATCCTCTTTATATAATCTCCTTGAGCTTTTATTGCAGATGTTTATCTTTTGTGCCTCTTACCTTTTTTTTTTTTTTAATGACTCTTGTCACCCCTGCTTTGCTGGCACTTTTGCTTTATATTGTGGTAGGTGTAATAATTTTATAATTTACAATCTCAATACAGGTGTGCAACAAAAATAACTTCTTAAAACTTCATTTTAACTGAACTCAATCTTTAAACTCAGTCAAAATTCTCTCTGCTTATCATTGCCTTCTTTCCCCTGGGAGTGGTCTAAATTCCCAGGGGTTTTTATTTTATCGGCATGGCTTTGGGAGTAGGACAGTTAGCATAACTAATTCCCTCTGTTTTCACTTTCCTCTGTGTAGAGGTAGCTAGTCCTTTCTGGTTCTTATTGTTATATGCTTGTATCTGCTCCTGTCCATGGCCAATCCATGGCTTCTCTCTTAATAGACATATAATCTGCCTTCTCTTTGTATGGCCCTAAGGCTCCTTTGGTTTTCCAACCCTCTCATCAGTTTTTTTATACTGAGGTGTCAGGATTGTGTGAAGTTGCTCTTGGCTCCTCTGCCTTCGTCAGCCATTGTTGGTATGTTGTTATGCTGCCATGCTGGGTGCATAGAACCCCTAGAAGGCTTGACACAACCCTAGGAAGTAAGGCACTGGTATCTTCTCATTCAGATACTTCTAAAAAATAAGATGGGAGCTTATATGACTCACTGACCCCTCTGGGGCTCATTCGGGCTTGAGGGGTGTTGGGGCACTGACCCCTTCTTAACAACATCTATGTACATCTGTAATCTAGTTAGGATTTCCTCTGAATTTCTCCTCTCCTCCCTATTGATAACACCTTTTATTCTTTTTCAATAAAATGACTCTTTATCATAATGTAATTTTTAGGTTCATGGTATAAACAAACTCTCTGTTTCCTGTATTCCAGGATTGCTCTTTATATTAAAAGATCCATTTGGGGGAATTTCAAGGAAGATCTTTTAATTTTCAACATAGTCTCTCACAATTACAAGCTTTATTGTGAAGGCTATTTTCTTTTTAATGCATTAAAAGTTCTACTTAGAAATTCAATTGCTTTTTAGTCCAGGATGTCACAGGCCTGCTTCTGAAGGGAAAGTGCATAACAAATAATCACTGTTTCCTGCGTCATGGAGGTAAAACAAGGCTCTAAGGAACACTGGGTATTGGGTGGGGGAATTGATAGCGGTATTGGGAAGCCAGTGCTTAAAATCCCCAAATATTACTTGGCTGAAATTAGTGTCTCATTTTTGGAATCAGACAGCTTTTCCTATCTGTCTATGATTATTCTGTGGCCATTGTCAACTTCTGCTTTAGGCCACCACCATGATTCCCAAGATATCTGGCAGAAGCTGATGACAGCATATTTTAGAAGGTTTGACAAATATAATCCTATCTCCCTCTCCTTCTGTGGCCCTCATCAATTGATTTCACTTTCTGTGACCTCTCCCGTTGCTGCTGACCTGGGTGGATAGCTTCCTCTAGCAGCTGCTGTTGCTATATATGATTTCTTCTACTACATATGATTTGCTTTCTATATGATTCTGACCAGACTAGCTGTGATCCTGTTTGCTTTCCTGTGTATCATCAAGGACATCTAAACATCTGCAAATCAGGTCACCTGGCTAAGCCTGCTCTACCTATATATAGCTGCAGTTGGGTTGATCTTTGGAACTCAAGGTTTAATCTATGTATGCAATGATTTAGGCAAATCCCTGAAAGGGAAAAAGCTGTGACCATGTTATACACACTAGTGAGACCCAGGCTGAACTTTGTGATTTATAGACTGAGGAACAAGGAAGTGAAGGAGGCCCTGAGGAAAGCTCTTAATAAAGCCAAGTTGTACTAATTATCTTCACAACTCTGCAAAATGCTCATTGAAAACCTCTTCTGTTGTACTAATCATCTGGGCTCTCATTACCATTCACAAGTGTTTGCAGCACACAACACATGGAACCAGGCCCCAGACGTGGAGAATCATCCAGTAAGGAGTTTCCCATGAAGCTTGCCTCCAGCGAAAGTAATGAAAGACAGAGGCAGAATGTCAACAAAGGAAAATGCACATTTTAATAGGGAGAAATATTAATAAAGACTTGAAGTTAAATTATGTAATGGCAACAACTGGGAAGGCTGACGTCAGCATCAACATTAATATTGCGCTAGAGAAGAGCAAAATGTGATAGACAGATGATGAGATAAAAATTGCAATTGGATTTATGAGAACTAATACCACTGTAAAAAGAATACTTTATGATCTATGAGGCTATTTCCTTATATGATTAGAAATGTTACATTTTGTTTGGGTGATTTATAATTTTATTTTAAAGTGAGAAGTTACATGTGAAGTTCTTGGCTTGGCACACAGTAGGAACTTAGGGCCATTTTGATGGTCATCACAATTATTATTAACGGGTTCTAAATTCATTAAAAACCAGATAGAAATTTTACTGCTATCTTAAAGTAACCAGTTGGTTTGAACTCTACAATGTCAATGAATGTGTAAAGATTCATATAGGAAGTAGGAAAAAAGGTTGAATTTGGGAAGTGGTCTGGGAAACACCATTTTGATGATGACTATCAGGGTACCTTACTGAAGAGTGGCTTTACTTTCATTTACTTGATTTCCTGTATAACTTTATGAAGTTGGTACTATTATTCCAATTTACAGATGAGGAAGTTGAAATACAGCGAGATTATGCATGTTTTCCAAAATCACACAGCTAGAAAATGTTGGAGCCAGGATTCTAACCAAGGTAGCCTGATG
The DNA here is from genome assembly GCA_033961575.1 of Aselliscus stoliczkanus. Lineage (NCBI taxonomy): Eukaryota > Metazoa > Chordata > Mammalia > Chiroptera > Hipposideridae > Aselliscus > Aselliscus stoliczkanus. The sequence goes on from CM066736.1 coordinate 126,120,442, forward strand.
CCAGAATCCATACTCTTTTTTTTTTTTTTTTGTAAAGATTTTATTGGGGAATTGGTAGAGGGGAACAGCGTTGGGGAATCGGGGAAGGGGAACAGACAAGTTGCTGTCTTTTTGTTCTTCTGTTTTAGTTGCGGAGGATGTTGCTTCACTGTTGGTATCGTCATTGCGCTCTTCCCGGATGAGGCAGATCAGTCGCTGGCCTCTGGATGTCGCTCACCGCGGCTATTGGCAGCTCACGCTGCCTGCCAGTCGCTCACACTGGCTGCTGGCCACTCACTGTAGCCTATGGCAGCCCACTGCAGCAGGGGCTGCAGCCTACACCATCACTGGGGCTCGCACAGCCCAGCTCCAGGTGGAGCTGTTGTTAGCTGTAGAGGGCAGTGTCACTGGCCCTCATGTGGGATCCGAACCGGGGCCGCTGGCATCCCAAAACCAGCGTTTAACCAATGCGCCACTCGGCCGGCCCCAGAATCCATACTCTTAAACAAAACTTATAATGTCTTCTCTCTGGCAAACTCTAAGTGGTTAGAGAATGCTAATTGAAAGAGAAAAAGCTAAAATAAAAGTTATCTGCATTTAGGATTAAGAAATTTGGGGTATGAAAAATATCTAATGGTCATGGTATTTTCTAAGACCCATGAATAAGGGACACTCAGCTAGGGTATTCTACCCCACCAGGCAGTAGATTAATGGCCTGCCAGGGCACATTTGCTGCCTGAGAATCGAGGAACATGGCAATATTTGCCCAGTAGGAGCTCAGAATTGTTGTGGACCAATAACTGCCACATACCTGCCATTCTTCCCCTTTCCTAATGGATGTGTTTACTGTGGTTATTCTGCCTCATTCAGTAATCAATGTATGTTGGGTATTTGTTGGGCAGGCAGATAACCTGTCTTTTTAGTTCAGAATTCTCTAGACCAAGGGGAGTGTCATCTGGACTGATAGAGATCACAGGATCCTAGACCTTCACCCCAGTGATGTGATTTATTTAAGCTTGTGTGTGGGGGTCTTATAGGGGTGATAAGTATATTTTGCATGTGGTTGGGGTGGTAGGACATGAATATTTATGGATAATAGGGAAGACTGGATTATCATTCAGAAAATATTCATTCCACTCCTCTCCCACTGCAGAATATTTCCCTGCTCCAGGATATTGATTTTGACCATGGACTTTCTTTGGCTGATGGACATTAGCAAATCTGATATAAGCAAAGGCTTGAAATGTGCTTTGGTAATGGGGCTTTGCTCACTTGTGTTTCTGCCATTGGTAGAAGAGAAACGTGTCCTGGGTATCTTGCTGACCCAAAGATGATGAGAGACATGTGAAACAAAACAGGAACCAAGCTCTAGCTTGGCCAAGCCCAACCAAGATAAGCCAAATTCTGGCCTGTGAGTGTGAGAATAAATGCTTATTGATGCGTGTCACTGAATCTGTGGGTTTTTGTTACACCACAGTAGCTAAGTTAATGTTCCATGGTCAAACACTTTTGAGAATTTCTGCCCAATATATACTTCATTTCAGAGATTTATAAAGTATGTTATCATGCCAAAGTCTCCAAGAAATCCTTTAGAAAAGACAATTGTTTAACATCATTTAACCCAGTTTTCCAGATGTCTTTGAATATTGAATCCTTTTTTGGTATGCTAAAAGTTAAAAAAAAATTTAATTAAATCTTTGGTGACCTGATTTTTGATCTAATTTCAACCTAATTTTCTTCTACGAAACAGAGAAATATCTCTTTGTGGAGGAAAACACCTTAAAGGGCAATCTCGATTCTGAAACTTAAGAACCTCTGATGTATGGTCTAAATGGAAGATATTTGGATGTTAAAGATATAGATTATCTTGTATAACAGTATATAAAGAATTTTGAGTCTTCTTCTGTAGATTGGATTAGAAAACTGGGGACCTGGAGAAGAGAAATATAAATAAAAGATTATCCCAGTAGAGAAAGAGATGGGGTTTATGGCAGGCTTAAAGGTAAGGAGCAGCCAGTGACAAATTCCTTGTGATGAGGAATTTGTAGCACAATGATATAAATTATTTAATTCTAATTTTCCGCTAGTCGGTGAACCTCCTAAGTTTTCTATAATATCTGTATTAAAAGTCTGTTACCCAAACAAACAGTGTGTTCATTTTGCTTTAGAGAATGAAGAAAAAAGAAAAAAAGGCCATACTTGTCCTCACGTGGTACTGAGTAGGGTGAGTAGTCATGGGAAATGAGCACAGTGTAAATAATGCTTTGGTGGAAGCAGGAAAAGAGAGCCATGCAAATGCAATAGTGAGCCCTTAGGTGTCCTCAGGAATTTTGGGGTGGATTCCAGATGTTATACTGCCCAAAGGATGAGGGATGTGGCAGAGATTTTAGTTCAACCATTTGTTTGCAGAAATATCTGGGTGCTTCTATACATTTCCTAGGTCCCCTACAGTTCTGTTGAGGCTGTGTGATTGATTTCTGGTCACTAGGATGTGGGTGAAAGTGAGGCAGACCACTTCCAGACTTGGTCCTTAGTGATATTTTACAGGATCTTTGCCTGCTCTTCCCCTGCACTGGCAATCTTGAAGGCCACCTGTTACAAATGGCCTAGCTATGAGATGGAAGAGAACTAACTAATCCACACTAGATTTTTCATGGGTAAAATAAGTATTGTGTCAAACCCTGTGATTTTGAAGTATTTTTTAAATACAGCATAGCCCAGAGGCATTACCTCTTCACCCAGTGAGCTCTGGTGAACATGTGCATGGGTGTGTGCATGGTTATAAAAAATATGTCCTCTTGGGTAGTGATGGCTATGACCTAGACAGAGTCCATTAGCAACCAATGCGTATAGCACAGACAAAATTTCTGTGCTCACTATGTTACTGTATGACCTTGGACCCTCTTACCCTGTTTCCTTATCTGTACAAATGAGGAGTACTATTTATTACCTTTCTCAATCATCAGGGCTCTTATGAAGGTAGGTGAAGAGAGTACTTTGAAACGGTGCTTTGAAATATACTCTGCAAGAATGAGATCTCTTAAGTTGACCTTCCTACATTTCCTTTTTTTTTTAAAGATTTTATTGGGGAGTTGGGGGAGGGGAACAGACAAGTTGCTGTCCTTTAGTTCTTCAGTCTAATTGTGGAGGATGTTGCTTCACTGGCCCATGTTGGTATTATCATTGCGCTCTTCCTGGGTGAGGCATATTGGTCACCCACCGGCCACTGGATGGCCCCTCACAGTAGCTCTTGGCAGCTCAAGCTGGCTGCCAGCTGCTCACGCTGGCTGCTGGCCACTCACTGTAGCCTATGGCAGCCCACTGCAGCAGGGGCTGCAGCCCACACCGTTGCCAGCGACTCATAGCAGCCCAGTTCAAGGTCAAGCTGTTGTTCACCATCTTAGCTGTAGAGGGCAGTGTCACTGGCCCTCATGTGGGATCCCAACCGGGGCCCTGCTGCTCAGTGCTGGCATCCCAAGCCAGCTCTTAACCAATGCACCACTCAGCTGGCCCCTACATTTTCCTTTCTTAAGTGGAGGGAAGAGAAGAAAGAAATGAAATATCCCCAAATGGTTAAAATGTATTTGTTATCCCTATCTCCTAGAAGTCCTTTGATCTTGCCCTCTCTTTTCAAGCATATCTCCTAGTACGAGTGCTATGCCAAGACATATTAGAGATGGGAGCAAAAGAAAAATCAATGGTACTGGTGATCTTTGTTTAAAATGTTGATGTTTTATTCATCATATTTTTTTTTGCGTTGATATTGATTTTTAAAAAATATTGCATTATTATTTACCTTGGCTACTAAGGTTTTGGCCATCTTAACCTGAGGTGAGTGCCTCACTCACCTCATCCTAGTCCTGGACTTGCCTAGTACCATTCTATGCTCCTGCCAAAGTCCTATTCATTGTCCCAGGAGTAGTCCCTGGGCTCTTCTGCCCCTGTGTATTTGCTGACACAGGTCCTCTTTCCTGAAGAGTTTTGCTCATCATTCCCCACCCCAGCCTCCATCCAAACTGACTGTCACCTTATCTGGGAAGCCATCCCTGATCAACCCCAATCATAAGTAAACTTGCCTTACACTGAATCCCCATGATAAGTAATCTTGTACCTACACCTTGCTTAACGGTTAACTACTGTTATATTATAGGATGGATAATTATCTTACCTATTAGGTTGCACATTCCTTGTAGACAGGCATGGGGTGTGTGTGTGTGTGTGTGTGTGTGTGTGTGTGTGTGTGTGTTTCTGGGGGAGGGGTTTGTTTCATTTTGTATCTCTTGCTCTTTAGAACTCTTAGCACAGTGATGAATTAATGAACTCTTGATATGTAGTCTTACTTTCTCTTGTTTCTCTTAATTGTCAAAGAGAACAATTAGTCTGCTCTTCCCCATCTTCTTTACTTCCTTTTCTAAATTGAGACATGTTGAAATTCAATGACTTGACAAAATGCCTATGAATTTGGGTCTAAAAAATACTAAAGTGTCAAGGTTGCAGAGAGCTGGCAAAGCCTGTGCCAACAAGAAGAACTTGCCAACTTTTTCCCTGGGCAACAACCCAGGTTTTTGTTTTCTCTTTGGCTTCATTTGCTTTTAAAGAGAAAAAGGAGAGAGAAACACCTGACCACCAAGAAGGGCAAAGTTTGAAGACATTGTGTCTATTGAGGTCTCTGTGTGGAGTCTCCAGTGTGTCCTCCTGGATAATGCGGACCAAGGCTTTGTGTTTACAAAGTGCCCTTCCTTTAGGATATGGCCACACTGACGAGGGTAGCAATGGGCACAATTTCTGACGTTCTGACAAGAAGTGAAAGTCAGAGGCATCTTATTCCTCAAGGGACCGTGAAGAACTGGGATTCAGGGCTTTCAGGCCCCACTCAGTGGTTGTGTCTTTGGGAGTTGGGATTGGGACCAGGTGCCTTGTTGAGAATCCACATGAGCCAACATTGCCTTTCCTTAGAGACTACTTTAGTCATCGATTAGGGATGTCAGAGCTTCTGCAGCAACTATCAGTATCTTCTCCAAAAGAGAATTGCACTGGGGCCAAGAGCCCATAGGGAGAGATTGCTCTCCAACTTCTGCTATGCCAGCCTGCAACTGAACAAAACCCAGGGTGAAGAATGCATCTTAATCAGATCTACCCGACCAGGAAAACAGGAAGAGAGAGAAGAAAGTGCTAGACAGACCAGTATTGAGAGTACTGTAGTGCAGGGACTGGCGCTCAGGCAGCTATGACATCGTCCCCGTGTTGACTGACTATTTGTGTGAGTGTGTGTGTGTGTGTGTGTGTGTGTGTGTGTGTGTGAGAGTGTGAGTGGAGGGGGAGGGGGACACTGAGGCCCCAAGAGATCAAGTAGCCTGCTCATCATCATAACTGAGCAGGTATGGGAGGATGAGAACCCAGATGTCCTGCTGCCCACTGCAGCAGTCTCTGTCCTACAGCCTTAGGGTGTTTCACCAAGCAGTGAAAGAGAAACGACCTTTAGAGACAAAGGGAAATTAGTGGACAAAGAGAGAAGAGGACTGGCCAGATAAAGGTGAAGTGGAATTCAGGTGAGAAAATGGATCTGGTTTTCTTGGTTTGTGCTCAATTCAGATCACCAGATCCAATTTCTTTTATTTATCATTTTCCTCAATATGTCAGTCCAACACTGGAGTAGCTGCCAAAGTCTAATGCTTTAAAGATGATCAAATATCTTCTTTATCCTGCTGCATTGCAACCCTGCCAGAGGACTTTCTATCCATTAGCACAAAAGTTTCCATCAGCCTTTCCATCAGCCTTCAGATAGGAATAGACTGCAGTACTGGTATTCATGCTTGCCAGCTTAAAGGTAGACATTTCCTGAGCCCAGTTGGGCTCTTTGAGTAGACACGTGATACATGTAAAATCCTTTTATATGATAAATCATGCTTCTGTGTGTGGTTTTGTTCCTAATGACAGTTCCACCATTTACTAGCTGTGCAATGCTGGCCATGCTACTTGAACTCTTTCTGTCTTAGTTTCCTCATCTGTAAAATGAGGATAATAAAAGTTCCTATCTTATAAAGTGGTTGTGGGGATTAAATGAGTTAATATGTAAATCACTTAGGATAGTTTTTATCTATGTGCTTCTGTTATTAAGGACAATGTCAGTTCTTATAAAATCTATTTCTGGTAAACTAAGAAGCTCTAATTAAGACAGCAGCTTTCTGTTAAAGACATTGGTAGGTTGAGAATGGAAGGGTCAACCCGAGAATGGCTATGACCTTTGTGAATGTTGATGGATTTTATTGAGTTCTTAGACTTCAGCCATTTTTTATTTTTAAACATTTTCACAAAAAATAATCACTTGAACATTTGTACAGTGCTGTTCCCTTTGCAAGGTGCTTCACAACTCCTTTGATAACTTTGTTCCCCAGAAACATGATGAGCCCTTATAATGGCACATACTCTGGCCAGGGAAGACAGATTCATGAGAGACTTCTTGTGGGAAGTGCCATCTGAGCTGAGGTTTGAGCTGGTGAAGGAGCTGGGCAGGACCCTGGGGAGAGGAAAGAGAAGGTGTTTCAGCAGAAGGGCTGGTCTGTGGCATGTTCAGAGATGTGAGAGGAAATGGGGGATTGAAGAAGCTGCAGATGGTCACATGTCTTGTTGGGGAGACCATTTCATGGATGGAGTAGAGGTTTGATCACTGCACTGTATAACTGACGTAGAGGTTGTATACCTACTGTAATTGAATATATATAGATAGTCACGGGATGTGGATTATACTGTGGAAGACAGTCAGAGAAAGAGTAATAGATATATATGATATGGGGGGGGAGTGGGGTGGCGAATTGGGGGTGGGGGGTTATCACTTTGAGGGGTGAAATGTATAACTATTGCACTGTGTTGTACACCTGAAACTAATTAAAATAAAATAATAATAAAAATAAAATAAAAAAATAGAAGCTGCAAACAGTTCCGTGTGCCCGGAGAGAAGTGTGGGAAGGTGGGGTGTGGCTGTGATGAGTGGGAAGTAAGAAGGAGACATGAGGAAGTAAGTAGAGGAGCTCTCGTGGAGGGCATTCCCTGACATACCCAAGAGTCTACATGATATCCTATCCTTGATGGGGTGCCATGGCTGGATTTTTAACGAGAGTGAGATGTGATCAAATTAATTCCTTAAAAATGTCACTCTGGCCACAATGAGGGGCAAAGATTGGCAAGAAACAGGTTTGGAGGCAGGAAGAGCTGTTAGTTACATGGCTGTTGTTTTGATCCAGGCAAGAGAGGAAGAGGGTTTGAAATAAGGGAGAAGCTGTGGTCATGGAGAAAGCGGCACAGGGTCCTGAGATGGATATTCCCATGGTAGGCAGGACCCTATGTATTAACCCCTTATAGGAGCAACAGAGAAATTTTAGTTAAGAGTGGTTATTTGAATTGCAGGGCCTCACCCAGTTAGTTAGCAGTAAAGGTGGGAGATTATGGACTCTTATTCTGAGAATGTCTACCTGTATCGGAGTTACTGACACATTAAGATGACTTTTTGTCCCAGAATTCCCTTGAAAGTAGGAAATACAACCAGCCATCTCTGAAGCCCCACACAGCACCTGGAGTATTTTGTCCATAGTACATGTTCAGTCAAATGTAAAGTAGAAATTCAGGTAAGTCCTCCTTATGGCTTCCTAACTTCCTTCTCATCCTAGCCCCTGCAGGTGACTCTGGCTTCATGGCAGAGAAGAACCTCACCTTGGTGACCGGATTCCTCCTCATAGGATTCACTGACTATCCAGAGCGGGCATTCCCTCTCTTCCTCCTGTTTCTGTTTCTCTATCTCACCACCTTGTTGGGGAACTTAGGCATGATTATCTTGATCCGCATGGATCGCCGGCTGCACACCCCAATGTACTTCCTTTTGAGTCACCTGTCTTTCATGGACATCTGCTACTCATCTGTCACTGTACCTCAGATGATGGCCGTGTTATTGGAGCTCGGGGCAAATTTATCCTACATGCGCTGTGCTGCTCAGTTCTTCCTCTTCACCTTCTTTGGCTCCATTGACTGCTACCTCCTGGCCCTCATGGCGTATGACCGCTACGTGGCTGTGTGCCAACCCCTGCTCTATGTCACCATTATGACGCAGGAGGCCCGTTGGCGTTTTGTGGCTGGGGCTTACATTGCTGGTCTCTTCAGTGCCTTAGTACGGACAGTCTCAGCTTTCACTCTCTCCTTCTGTGGAAATAATGAGATCGACTTTATTTTCTGTGACCTCCCTCCTCTTTTAAAGCTGACCTGTGGGGACAGCTACACCCAGGAAGTGGTCATTATTATGATTACCATTTTTGTCATCCCTGCCTGTATGGTGGTGATCTTGGTGTCCTACCTGTTTATCATCACGGCCATCATGAAGATCCGCTCTGCTGGGGGCCGGGCCAAGACCTTCTCTACCTGTGCCTCCCACCTCACCGCTGTGTCCCTCTTCTTTGGCACGCTCATCTTCATGTACCTGCGAGATAACTCGGGCCAGTCCTCGGAGGAGGACCGGGTGGTGTCTGTGTTTTACACAGCAGTGATCCCCATGTTGAACCCCCTCATTTACAGCCTGAGGAACAAGGAGGTGAAAGAGGCCCTGAAGAAAATTCTCAACAGAGCCAAGTTGTCCTAACCATCTCCAACCTCGGACAATCCTGGGAATTAGCCCCTCTGCAGGGCCAGCATTCTGGACACATTAATTGTAGCACACTCAATATTTAAATGAATATGTCATGGTACAAAGTATGAAAAAAGGGCCAGAACTTTTAGTTCCAGAGAAAGAAGGGAAAACAAAAGGAAGAGGCTGCCTGAGAAGAGAGACTGGGGTGAGAGCTCTAACTCCCAGGACAAATAACAAATGGATCTGAAATTAAATCCTGTGTAATCCAGATGTGGCACACTTCAGAGGTCTCTGACTATAAAGAAAGATTACAATTTTTTGCCAAATTTTCCATGAAAGATTTCCATTATATAGAAATATTGAAAATAACATATAGTGCACCCCCTATACCCAATGCTTAGATTCTGTGACTGCTAATGTTTTGTCATATTTGTTTTATCATATACGTATATATGTATATAAAATCTATCCATCCAACAATTCACCCATCAATACACCTTCTTTTTTGATGCATTTCAAACTGAGGTTCAGGGATTTGTGTTAATACTCTTTACCTGCATACACTTCAAAATGATGTCATCACTTAGGATTCAATATTTAGATTACATTTATTTTTAATGATTAAATTAAGATATTAGTTTGATGGTACAGTTAATAAAGCTGATCCTGTTCAACTTTTCTTCAGACTCTTGTATTAGTTCATATAGATGCCTCACACGAATTGCTAAAAAATGCCCACAATAACATATCTGTCCATTGCTATCAGCGCTGGAAATATGTCCTGTTCTTTCTTCTTCCTCACCAGTTCCAGTTCCCACTTATCACATTATTTGCTTGAGAATCCACTTGGTAAATGCATGCCATTCTCACTGCTTATAATCGTATCTTCAGTGTCTGTATTGTAGATGTCAACACTCTATGTTCTTAAAGCTTTTGCCTTGAGGCAGAGCATTGTGTCCCATGCAGAGGTGGGCAGGAGAGACTCCCAGCCTGCACTGGGTCTCTGTGCTCTGGGACAGTGCAGCCTGTGACCAAAGCCTCCCACAGTCTGATAGTTCTTGATCTTCACTTCTCTAACGGCAGGTGCCTGAATCAAACAAGATTTTAGATACGTGAATGATATAAACCATCATGGGAAGGGGAAAGGAGGGTGATTCCAAACTCAGTCAGCCAAAAATCCTGTGACACCTGGAATTCCAGGAACAGGATTTTAAATCGAAAGAAGCAGAGCAGTGAGGAGTGGAAGATTCAGGGTGAGGGCAGCTCAAGGAAATTCAATTTAAGGTCACTCATAGTAAAACAAAACATTAAATCTTCAAAAACATTATGTTTATCCTGGAAGACAGGGTTCTTTAAAATACTACATATTGGGTTGTCGGAAAAGTCATGATGCATTTTTGCAACGAAAAACAGAAAAAATACGTCATGACTTTTCCAACAACCTGATTATTTTCATAAGAAATATTTGATCCCTTAATAATGTTTTTTTTCTGGTTATCAAAACCTAGGCTGAAAATTTATAGCTCCACCAAGGGGTAGTTAATAAATAGTTTCTATCAATTGTGTTACAGGTGGTGGGAAAAGTTAGGGAAGTAGCTAGAAAGCTTAGATTAGTTATTATAGAGTTCACTCCTGATGGAGAAGGACAATATTGGTTCTGTGTGAATAAAAATAGTACACTGAAGAGTTATTTGCTTTTTTGGAATCTTCTAGGAGACAGGCAGAACATAGTGAATTGAAGGGGACTACCAAGAGAATGTGTTGCCAGGCCTAAGAAGACCATTTAATGCCTCCTTTTAATTAAATTCTAAGCAGGCAATTAAAGATTTCTATTTAATAAGAAAGGGCTACAGGATGGCTCAGCTAAAAAAAAAAAAAAAGGAAGAAAGGGCTAACTAATGTCCACAAAACCCAAATATTATGTATGGGGTTGCATGTACTTTTTACTCTATAGAGAGAGCTCAGGGTAAGCTAAAAAATAAAAAATAAAAAAAAATAAAAGAGGTGCTTCCCACTTATGTTTGAACAGAAGACTGGGTTAATGAGGTAATTTTGAAGAATAGTTGATAACTTGGAGGTTACCTGGTTCTAAATAGGTGTTAGTATTTCCTCACATCTTACTATACTTTTGTTGAAGTCATTCAAATAAAGTAAACTGATTGCTTTTGTTGGGTTATTTTACTACTAAAAGTCCTGTTTAAATGGAAAATCAATAACTATTGATAAATCATTCATAAATCCACTTTTGGATATACAGTAAAACCTTGGATTATGAGTAACTTGGTTTGCAAGTGTTCCACAAGACAAGCAAATATTTCTAATATTTTAACTTGGTAAATGAGCGATGTCTTGCAATACAAGTAGTTTGTTTCCGGAACAAACTATACTCACAAACCAAGGTATTACTGTACATGTTTAAGAACCATTAGGCTATTCAAACCAGAAAACTCCATCTACTGGATGTTTTCGGATGTGAATATAATACCTGAAAGGGGAAGAAGAAGGTCATCAAGAGAGATAACCTTAGACATCCAGCTCAGTATGGGGACAGTCAGTATAATTAATACTCTACCCACAGCCTGCCTGGTCTCATGCCTGGAACTCAGCTGGACCCCTCCCTTTTCAAGTCCCTGCCAATGCATGGTTCCTCCAAGAAGAATTCCACAACCATAAGCCAGGTCCTCCAGGAGCTGTCAAAGGAGGGGTTTGTTGGTATCATGGCATCTACCCTCTTTGGCCCTAGACTTGAAAGACAGGTCCTGGGGACCACATTGGTTGGTGCAGGAGGTAGGGGAAGAAAAGCCACAGCCTTTCCAGGGCAGTACAAGCTAGCAGATATTACCTTACATTGATTGCAACCGACATGAACAATATGACATGATTTTCAAGGTGTCAAAAAGGGGCTGATTCCCTCTTAAATCCCCTTTCTCTGTTTATAATACTTTTGCTTGAAATTTGCCTGCTTGCCTTTCTTTTCCAGAGATTGTAGGAAAGATAGAAGAAATGCTGGGTGGTGACTGCCATTTACTAGCTGTGTGTCCTTCCCATAAAGGAATCTTCCATTCTGTACCTCAATTTCTCCATCTGCAAAATTGGGGAGAAGGTGGAATGTGAGCATTCAAAGTCCCTCTGTGGTCTGAATTCTATGTATCTGGACTTTAACTCTGTTAAGTTGTAAATTATTTGAGAAAAGATTTCACATTATGCATTGCCAGCCACTTCCTTCAGAAGGGGACAGTCAGAGTCCTCTCTGAGCATGGAATAGGATGGGGAGTGAGCACCTGAAAATTGGGTAACTGAGAAGTATGGGGATGAATGCCAAGGCCCAGGAAGGTGGAATGGCCAGAGACAAACTTGCAAACTTTACATTGACTCTAGGAGGTGAAGCATAAAACTTAAAGAAATCACTAAACGGCAATTGTCTTTCCAGTGCCTGGTGGGTGGCTGGCCACTAGATTTGCAGGCAGGATGTAAACATGAGCTCTGGAGGCACCAGTGGCTTCCAGCTGTGCTTACAGCGGTTTCTTCCCCTAGTCACTGCTCAGCCACCACCCTGTGTGATTCCCTGAAGACAGATGCAGTGGCAATTTCTCTGATTCTCTCTATGTTAGCATGGTGGAAATCTATTCTTTTGTGTTTCCAGAACAGCCTCCTCTCTCAACTGGGAAATGCTCCTTTTCTTAACCAAGTGGTTCCCATGAGTTCTTCCTTCTCCTTGATCCCATCCTTCTGGTCTTCACTGACTGGCCCTGAGGTAGGCACCTGACTAACATTAGGCCAATCCTGGAACCCATCCCTTGGCCATATGACATCTGAGGTCTTCCTTGGGATTTTTTTTTTTTTAAACTTGGCACCAGAAATATTGATTTTCATCTCTTTTGTGGGAAAAAAGCTGGAACATGTGAAGTGTGGACATATCCAGTCCATTTTTTCCCCTATTTTTATGGAAGAAGTAAGTGTAGGAAGAAAATAAAGCTGATATTCAGAGACAGTATGGATAGTAAAGAAATTCCTGATGTCATGGTCCCAGTCACACTTGAGATCTAGCTGCACCCTTGCCTGTCCTTCCCAAGGTTTTGAGAATCTTGGTGTGAACTCATCCATGTGTTTAAGTCACATTATGTGCTGAGCTTTGGCCACTTGCAACTCAGAAGTCTTCAATACGAAACCCAGGGACTGTAAACCATCCCCCTTTCAGGATCTTATTCTTCATACTTGTAAAGAGTTGGACTGGATTCCTACGTGGCTTCTGGCTCCATCATTCTGGGAAGTTCAAACACAGAAGCTCCCAGAAGACTTTGAGAAAACTTACAAAGGAAGCAATGAAAGAAACTTGTCTCATCATGCACTTCTGAGGAAGAGTTTGAGAGATGCATTCAGATGCATAGACCTGAATCAAGATGCATTCGCTTGATCATCTGTTCATCTTACATTTGGGGCCTCTTCTGTTATTTCGGAGAAGTATGGAACTGCTGAGTAAAGTGCCAGTTAATCAGTTTTGCCTTAAAAAGTTATAGACTGGGAATCAAATTAAGTGATTCAAGCAGTAACCATCTTTCTATTTGGGGACCTTGGTCTGTTCATCTATGAATTGGAAAGCCTGGGTCATTTGACTTGTAATAGCCCCTTTCAGTGTTGCATCTTCTAGGAGCTTATAAAAATTCTGGAGTTCTGAAATATGTTAAGTGAGGGCGATTCACCAATGATGAACTGTTACAGCAGGATAAGACCTTCCAAATCAAATTTATGAGCACTAGGTGGTCTTCAGCCTTGAGTTGGTATGAGATTTGCCCAATTATGGATGGGAGAAGACAGTAGAAATGGATACCAGGGTGAGAGTGGATGATATATCTTCCTTACATCAAAACCTATAGTCCTTCCTAGTGCCTCCTCCAGACTGTAAATCATGACTCCTTGGCTATAAGGAATAGATATTTATATAAGGTAGTTTAAGAAACGAGTTTTTTGGAGGAGGGGAATATTAACTCAGATTGTGTATTCTCTTCACCCAATGATCTGTGCTTAGAAATGTGAGGCCCTATGGGGCCAAGAGGATGCTAAATCCATCTTTCCTCCATGGCTGTGCATAATACTTCTTAGAAGAAGCAAGGGCCTGGCCAAGCAACCCAAGAATTTTTTATCACAATCTGATCATTCTTCGACTTAGGTCCTATCTCTGAGCAAAACCCCCACTCCCTTTTGTTCCCTAGAAGGCTAGAAAGAAAATACAGATGTAGAAAAAAGAACTCCCCAACTATTTCCAAACATGGAGTTCAGAGCCTTCCTCAGGAGGGTTTGCAATATAGTAAAGGAGTTAAAATGTGCATTCTGGAGCCAGATTACTTAGGTTCAAACCCTAGCTCTGCCCCTTACTGTGGGACTATTGGTGATTCACTCCAACTGCCTGTGCCTAAATTTCCTGATCTCCTTAAAATGGGGATAATAACAGTGCCTAACTCATAGGATTGTTGTGTGGGTTAAATGACCTTATCTATCTATCTATCTATCTATCTATCTATCTATCTATCTATCTAATCTATATATCTATCATCTATCCTTCTGTCTCTACCACTCTGTCATCATCATCATTTAGACAGTGAAATGGCATATAGTAAGCTGCTTAAGTAGTCTTTGCTATTATTATCCTATTGGGTTTCCCTTTCACAATTTGGCTCAGCTACCACCATGCCGTGAATCCCTAAATCAGGAAAACCAAAGTTGGTCAGATCTGTAGGTTTTTAGGAACAAGACTTTAACCTTCTTTTACTTTAGTTTTATGGGTCTCAATACTCACAATATGTGAAATCTTGATCTATCCTCCATGAGGTTCATTCTGCATCTTTTCTGGGGCTGACCTCATGGTGACAGAACTATCTTAATAATTATCTGATAATGGTTTTAAATTCTACCATAACTTCCTGAAAGTAAGGTTTGGGTGGCCTTATCAGCTTATTTCAACTGGGTGTGGGGTGGAATTTGGTCACTATTGTTTATGAAGCAGAATTGCAGGGGCTCAGCCATTGGTTCCACATCACAACTGAAGAAAAAGTCTTTCTTGGATGGAAAGATGGTTTTCCTTTTCCATAGCTCTGGAGGGATCCATCTGGAAAGATGGTGTTCCCTGCCTAGACCTCTCCCAGCTCCTTTCCCAGCAGGAATGTTTGCTCTTGGGGCAGCCAATCTGACAGAGACTTAAAGGAGCCAGATCCTGAGATGAGTCATTAGGAGATGCTTTTCTTGGAATGATTACTGCTTTGCTGTTTGGCATTTGGTCAATGGCCGAGCTTTTAAAGAGCTGCACTGCCTAAGCAGCATCCCTCCCTAGGAACTCTAGTTCCACATGATGATAATCTGCTTTCAATGAAATAGAGGTTCTGTGGTCAAATAGTTTTGGGAAATGATAGGTTAAAGAAAGTTGACAAGGTTTCTTAATTATAGGACTTGAAAGATCCTTTAATATGCTGGCGTGTAACATGATTTTCCATGCGTAGGAATATAGTATGCAGTGATTTCCAAACTTAGGAGAACAATAAACCTATTTTCCTCACTGAAACATCTACCTAAGACACCTGGGGAAACATAAAGCTTTGCAAGGTAGGCACCCTTTGGCGGTGGTTCTCAAACTTTGGTGCACATTGCCATTACCTGGAGATTAAAAAAAAAAAAGTACTGATGTCTGGCTTCTACACTCACATGTTCTGATTTGAGAACCACTGCCATTGAGTCCTCTTTTCCTGTGTCACCCTCTGAACAGACTTAGCTGGCAGAGCACTGACAGGCTTCAAGTCATTATTTTTCCACCAAATAGCTGCATAGTCCTCTTTGTATCTAGGTTTTAAAATTTATAATACAGGGAAACATCAAGCCACCTTGACTTCCTTAGGTTGTCTGCGAGGAAGAAAGGTGCTGATGGGACTTCGAAGAAATCATGCCCTTCAAGAACATGCTTGTAATCTTGCTTTACTTTATGGCATGGTGCACAGAAGGTCAAGCATGACTAGAGCTCCTGGGCCTGCTGCTCAAGGGCACTGTCTCTAGATATAATTTTTGGAGATTTGCTGTGTCAGAACCACAGGAATGCCTGTTAACAGTATAGATGCCTGTGCCCGCCCCATGGCAGACATGCTGCCTCAGAATTTATGGGGGTGGGATGATAGTATTCATGTTTTCAATAAATTCTTTGGATAATTGTTATGCACACTGAAGTTTGAGAACCAGTGCTCTGGAGGAGATGTCAGTCACCAATAAGCATTTGCTGTTTGTTTGGTAAAAGTCTGTTCATGACCTGCTCACACCTGTCTTTCCAGCATTTCAACTCATGACTCCTGCACATGCAGCATTCTGTTTCTGCTACATGGTCACCAATTACACTGTGCTGATGAGGAACAAAGGCTTGTGCTTACACAGCAGCCTCCTTTTGGGATCAGATTGTAGCCAGGTAAGGTGGCATTGTGCAAAACCTTTGACAAAATTCCCAAGTGAGATATAGGACAACTTCAAAGACATACGTTCTTTTTGGTACAAGGCAGGAATGAGGCAAGACTAGGAACCAGCCCCATCAGACCCTGCTGAGTGATGGCAGGATGTGGGATGGGGCTTTGGGAGTTTATAATTAAAGAGAAAGTTTCAAAGATATTACATGACTTGTTAGAAAGTCACATGAAGACGAATTGCCTGTCCATGGAGACTCACCTCAGGAACCAATTAGGGCATGATGCTGGGGCAATTAATATAAAAAATACCACCAGCAAGGTCTAGTGCTGGATCAGAAGCCCAGGGAGAGAAGCTGATTCCCTAGCCCTACTATCCTGGGCTGAGTCTGAAAAAATACCCCAGGAAACTCTAGTGTCAGGGATGTATTGTTTTGCTAAGGACTAGAGGAAAGAGAGGGACTCTGTGAAGTAAGAATGAGACATAGAGGTTCTGGGAGTGACTCCATCTCCACTAGATTGCTGTGACGATGGACTCATACTGCATTGCTGTTTATTGAAAGGGAACAAAGATCAGGCAATCGAAGCCCAGAGAGGAAAAGTGACTTGCCCAGAGTTACACATCTAGGGTGAGTGAAACAGAACCCAGGTCTCCTGTGGATCAGCAGGTCAACGCAGAGGGAACACTAAACAAAGGAGGGAGGGCAGTAGTGAAGTGGAATTCTGGTGAAGATGGTTCATGCCCAGCTCAATGGCTCCCAGGTCTAATTTCTTTTGTTATCCCTCATGGGTTAGCTCAGTACTGGCCCAACTGCTGTTATAGCAGGTAATCAAACATGATCAGAGCTCTATTTTACAGCCCATGCTAGGACTCTGTTAAAGACCCCCAGATCCATTAGCCCAGATTCCTCTAACAGTGCTTAGACAACACCAGAGCTCTCTCTGCTCTAATTTGGGTGCTGTTTGTCATCAAACTGCCGCTTTCATTAAGACTGTGAGAACAACCCGACAAGGCTTATGAAGCTTTGTTAGGTGCTAAAATGAGCCTGTTTGCTTTTTTGACTCCAAGGTTAATGCTTTACTTACAAAAAATAAAAATGCAAACAGAGAAATCCTTAACAAACCAGCCAACTCTAATTAGGGTAACAGCTGTTGGTTAAAAATTCAGGTTGCTAGACTGAAAATAGAAGTATTCCTAAAAGCAGAGCCCATTGCTGATTGTTAATGGATTTTTTTTGGGTTCATGCTCTTTTGTTCACAGAATATAAATTTTCCTTCCTGAAAATGCTCATTAAACATTTTAAATTGCCACCATATCTATGTGGAGTGCTTTTCGGTTTCCAAGGCATTTCTTCATCTGTTTTAATCTAGGCAGTAACCTTGTCTCGTAAAGCAGGGCAGATGTTATGATTCCCTTACGGCAGAAGAAAATTGAGGTTCAGAGAGGTTAACTGCCATGTGTAAGATCAAACAGTTAATTGGGGACAGAGTTGCCACAACAAGGGCTGACTTGTAAGTCAGAATCACTTGCTCTACGTTCCTGTATAATAGAAGCATCCATCACTTTTTATCTTGTAGTGCACTCTATATTTGTCTATCTCCATATTAGATGGCAAAGATTGTTGAAGCCAGACACCCATTGTGAAGCTTTATTACTTGAAATGACTTGAACTTTTCCACAGGCTCCTCTTGCAGCCCTCTCAAGTTAATGGCTGAATGGAACGGATGGCCGGGAGGAATCACTCGGTGGTGACAAACTTCTTCCTCATTGCGTTCACTGATCATCCTGAGTGGGGGCTCCTTCTCTTCCTGGTATTTTTGAGTTTCTATCTTGTCACCCTGCTGGGGAACGCGGGAATGATCATTCTGATCCGCAAAGATCACCGTCTGCACACCCCCATGTATTTCTTCCTCGGCCACCTTTCCTTCGTGGACATGTGTTACTCATCCGTCATCGTCCCTCAGATGCTGGCTGTGCTGCTGGACCACGGCGCAGCCATCTCGCAGGCTCGCTGTGCCGCTCAGTTCTTCCTCTTCACCTTCTTTGCTTCCATTGACTGCTACCTCTTGGCAATCATGGCCTATGACCGCTATGTGGCCGTGTGCCAACCCCTGCTGTACGTCACCATCATGACCGAGAAGGCCCGCTGGGGCTTCCTAGCTGGGGCTTATGTTGCTGGTTTTGTCAGTGCCTTTATTCGAACAGTCACAGCCTTCACGCTCTCTTTTTGTGGCAACAATGAGATCGACTTTATTTTCTGTGACCTCCCTCCTCTGTTAAAACTCACCTGTGGGGACAGCTTCACTCAGGAGGTGGTGATAATTGTATTTGCCACATTTGTCATGCCTGCCTGCATGGTGATGATCTTGGTGTCCTACCTGTTTATCATCACGGCCATCATGAAGATCCCCTCAGCTGGGGGCCGGGCCAAGACCTTCTCTACCTGTGCCTCCCACCTCACCGCTGTGTCCCTCTATTTTGGCACACTCATCTTCATGTACCTGCGAGATAACTCGGGCCAGCCCTCGGAGGAGGACCGGGTGGTGTCCGTGCTTTACACAGTGGTGACCCCAATGCTGAACCCCCTTATTTACAGCCTGAGGAACAAGGAGGTGAAGGAGGCTGTTTTGAAAGCCCTGAGCAGATCAAAGGCTTCTGGAAGGCTCTAGGTGGACCCTTGTCAAATATGTCATTCCTTAGTTTCTCCATTCTTTCTTTTTCCTCAAGTATGATCTGCTTGGGGAGACTTTCCCAGACGATGTCCTTAAAATTGTACCTGAGCTTCCTATCTGCACGTTCTGATTTATTATTCTGTGTACTACAGGGCACCATCGGGTATACTATGTTTTACATATTTGATATTACCTAATTCTCACAACCAGAATCCATAAACTACATTAGAGTAAGCATTTAAATCTGAGATTCATTTCTGTGTGCCGGCGCCTAGCAAAGCACCTAGAACATAGTCTCTCAGTAAATATTTGTTGAGTGAAGGAGTTCATTTCAGGTTTCAGTGTCTACCTTTAAATTCCGATTTCTTCAGTCCTCAGTTTTCTTATCTGCCGATTGGGTTTCCGTACTTTATAGGACTATACTTTTGAGGATCCAATGCATGAATAGGCAGGGACCATGTCTGTCTTATTCACTAGTATCTGTTGAATGTAGTTCATTACCTGGCACAACAAATACCTGATGAGTGAAGCAAAATATTTGTAAAATCAAAAGCTATCTTCAAATGCAACTACCCTTTTGCTCCAAAGGCATTTTCCAAATCCCATCATTTATTCTTTCATTGTTTCCCTTCTATTGTGTCTATTGTTTTTAATAATAATAATAATAATAATAATAATAATAATAAATATAAACTGACATTTACTAGGCGGTTACCACCTTCCAGGAATTGTGATGTTTGCTGCAAGAATGATCTGATTTAATCCTCAGTACAACTTTATGAGGTCTGTTCTATTATTATTCCTGTTTTATATGTGGATGAGGCACCGAAGACTTAGAGATTGAACAATTTTCCCAAGGTCAGCAATCAAAAGGTAAAGTGGGGCTTCCATCCAGCCAAGGCTGAGCTCTTAATTGCCCTACACACAGTCTCCTGCTATGATCTGCTGCCCATTCTATACAGGCACTCTATTTGGAATTTATTGTTATTGCACTTTTCTTATTCCTTTTACCTGGTAAAGAAAAGGTAAACATCCAATCTTTTTAACAATCAATATATTTTCCATTTGTAGTTGACATACAATATTATATTAGTCTCATGTGTACAACATAGTGATTAGACATTTATATACCTTATGAAGTGATCACCCCAATAAGTCTAGTAGCCATCCAACACCGTACATAGTTATTACAATATTATTGACTATATTCCCTATACTGTATGGGTAAAAGTCCAATCTTTAGAGACATGAGACAGTCAACAACAGTCACTTCATAGCCCCATGTGCTAGCATAGTGCAGTGTGACAGCATGTGTCAGTGTGTGTGTGTGTGTGCATGTGTGTGTGTGTGTGCATGTAGTTTGTATGAGAAAACGATAAGTGTAGATTAAATAAATGTCAACTGCTGAACTCTAGTAACTTTCTTTTAAAGGATGTATGTCAAAACATTTAGAAAAGAGTTGGGTGGGCATGTCTAGGAAAAGACATAGGGGAAAAAAACTGAACTAGTGGCCAAAGAGATTTGGGTTCACACATCAGCCTTTGTTCATAGTTTTGCACAAATCACTTAAAAACCGAACAATGAGGGTACAGCAAATCTAAAGAGTTCATCTTGGGGACCATTTTTCAAATGTAAACTGCCATGCAGATGTTTCCCTAATATCTCAATTTCCATAGCAGGTGATAGAGGCAGTTGTGCTGTAGAAAAAGGTCAGAATTTGGCACTGAAGTGCACATTCTGCTGATCCTCAGCTGTATGGCTTCAGATCAGTAAGAGCCTTTCAGGCTGCTTTCTCAACTGTGAAATGAAACTTATAGAGCATTTTCTCTGGGCCAGGTTTTATATGTATCTCATTTATTCTTATAACAACTTGGTGTCTATAGAGAATGGGAAGGTGCTGGGTGAAGTTCTAGAAACATCCTCACACCACCCAAAGTGCACTGATGGGCAGAGATTAGTGGACCTCTTCACTTTATAACTGTCTGGAACTATCTCTCCTGAGTCAAGGTCAGCCTTGGAGCCAGAAAACTCCAGAGCTGGAGATGAAATACTGCCATTTGTGACAACGTGGATGGATCTTGAGATTATTCTAAGTGAAATAAGTCACACAGAAAAAGTCAAGAACCATATGACTTAAGTGATAAGTGGGATATAAAACTGAAAGCAGCAAGACAAAACAAAGAAAGAAATAAACAAAAACTCGCTATTTCTTGTTATAGCCTTTGTTTTAAAGTCTGTTTTGTCTGTTATACATGTTTCTACTCCAGCTTTTTTTATTTCCATTTTCATGAAATATCTTTTTCCATCACTTTACTTTCTGTCTGTGTGTGTCTTTCAATCTGAAGTGAGTCTCTTGTAGGCAGCATATGTAAGCACTTTGTTTCCATATCCATTCAGCCCTCCTAAGTCTTTTGATTGGAGCATTTAACCCATTTACATTGAAAGTAATTATTGACACACATGTAGCTATTGCCATTTGATTATTCATAATTTTGATTTTATTTTTCCATCTTAAAGAAGTCCCCCTAAGATTCCTTGTGATACTGGTTTGATGGTGATAAACTCCTTTAGCTTTTTTTTGGTCTGGAAAGTTTTTTATCTGTCCTTCAATTTTTTTTTTTTTTTGAGGACGGTGTCACTGGCCCTCATATGTGGGACCCGAACCGGGGCCGCTGACTTCCCAAGCCAGCTGTTAACCACCATGCCACTTGGCCGGCCCTGTCCTTCAATTTTAAATGATAACTTTGCTGGGTAGAGTAATCTTGGTTGTAGGTCCTTGCTTTTCATCACATTGAATATTTTGTGCCAATCTTTTCTGGCCTACAAAGTTTCTGTTGAGAAACCTGGTGGCAATCTTATGGGAGAGTCCTTGTAAGTTACTAGTTGCCTTTCTCTTGCTGCTTTTAGGATTCTTTCTTTGTCTTTAACCTTTGTCATTTTACTTACAATGTGTCTAGGTGTGGGCCTGTTTGGTTCATCCTGTTTGGCATTCTCTGAGCTTCCTAGACTTGTATGTCTATTTCCTTCTCCAGGTTAGGGAAGTTTTCAGTCATGATTTATTCAAATAGGTTCTCAATCTCTTGCTTTTTCTGTTCTCCTTCTGGTACCCCATATGATGCAAATGTTGTTGTTTCAGGGGTCCCCTAAACTATCCTCATTTTTGTTTCTATTCTTTTTTCTTTTTGCTGTTCTGATTGGGTGTTTTCTGCTACCTTGTCTTCCAAATTGCTGATTTGATCCTCTGCTTCATTTAGCCTGCTGGTGATTCCTTCTAGTGCATTCCTCATTTTAGTTATTGTATTCTTCACTCCTGATTGGTTCTTTTTTTATGGTTTCAATATCCTATTTTATGCTTGCAATCTCTTTGTTGAACTTCTCACTAAGTTCCTTGAGCATCCTTATAACCATTGTTTTGAACTCTGTCTCTGGTAATCTGCTTGCCTCTATTTCATTTAGTTCTTTTTCTGGATTTTACTCTTGTTCTTTCATTTGGGATGCATTTCTTTGTTTTCCTCATTTTGGCTGTCTCTCTGTGTTTGTTTCTATGTATTATGTAGATTTGCTATGTCTCCCAGTCTTGGTCGGGTGGCCTTATGTAGTAGGTGTCCTGTGGGGCCCAGGAGCATAGTCTCCCTGGTCACTTGAGCTGGGAGCTCCAGCAGTGTCCCTTGTGTGGGTCATTTATGCTCTGCTGTTATAGTTGAGGCTTGATTGCTATTGGCACATCAGTGAGGGGGATTGACCGTCAGGCTGATTAGCTGTGGGGTTTGGCCTTGTCTACAGGTTATGGGCTGCTGTGTTTAAAGCTTACCCCACTGAGTGGGATTTGCTTTGGTGGGCTCTGGTGCCTGTTGAGACCATCTTTTGTGTGTCCCCCTTGTGGGGCTAACTGGGCAGTACTCTGCTGTGGTCTGAAGCCAACCTCCAAGTATGTTGGTTCTGGGGCCTCTTGGAAGGGGCTCTGGTGAAGGCCTGGTCAGCCACTGCCTGTGACTGTCTGGGAGCTAGGAAGTACAAAGTGATCTGTAGTTGTTCGCTGCCTGTGCAAAACCTGGATGCTCATGGGAGAGGCCACGTTGCAATCCAAGGACAGCTACCACCAGTAGTAGACCTGGGGTAACTCTGCAAAAGGCCAGGACACTCAGAGGCCTGTTGCCACCTGCTGGCTCCCTTAAGGTTCAGCCACTGATAAAACCTCCTGTGGTATGTGAGTTGGGTGAGGCAGGGTTTCAGGGAGTCACTAGAGTGGGAAGAGTTGTGGTCACTAGGTTAATGTAGACTGGTTTGGTGCCAGTGCTGAGCCTAAAGTGGCTTAGCAAAAGTCTCAGACCACACCGAGGCCAGCTGCCACCTGCCTGGGGCCCCTGAACTCCAAGAAAGTGTGCAATGTGGGAGGGGCTGGCTGGTCACAGAGAAAGTGCCTCCAGCAGCGCGCAAGTTGGATGGGGCAGGATCTCAGATGAGTCAGCAGGGAGGAGCAGCAGAGCTCACCAGGTCTATCAGATTCAGATTTGGCCTGGGAGTGGGCTCAACATAGGAAAGATGGCGCCTGCATGCCGACTGCAAGAGTGGAGGACCTGTCATCAGGAAAATGCTGACTCTCTTCCAGTCTTTCCCCTGCAGTCACACACCTCAGTCTGCCCCCTGTATGTCTCAGAGGCATCCCTGAGTCACCGTCCCTCTGCTGGAACCCAAAGTGAGTGTCTGAGAGCAAGTGAGTCTGTACACGGGCTGTTTAAAAGGACACTTGGGTTTCCCTCTGCCTTCTGGCCCACCCAAGTGGTTGGAATCCCCACCATTTTTCATAGCTAAATGTTATGGGGGCCTCTCTTCCAGGCACCAGTACTCTGGGTTGAGGGCCTGATATTGGGGGCTGAGTTCCTTCGCTTCTCTGGGGGAACCTCAATGGCTGAGCTATCCCTCCTGATTCTCAACCACCACAGGGAGGTTTGGGGGCCATTTTGCATATCTGCCCCTCCTACAAGTCTCGATGTGGCTTCCTTCTTCTTAATATTTTTAGTTATAGGACTTCTGTTCAGCTAGATTTCAGATGGTTCTCCAAGTTGATTGTTCTATAATTTAGTTGTAATTTTAATGTGTTTATGGAAGGGTGCAGGCACAGTGTTTATCTACTTTGCCACTTTAGATCTCTTCAATAGTTCATTTCTTATTATTAATTGCTACTCTTCCACTGCATAGATATACCATAGGTTGTTGTTTATTTACCTGTTGATGTGCATTTTGGTTGTTTCCAGTTTTTGGCTCTTTTAAATGAAGCTGCTATGAACACTCATGAAAAGTCTTTGTATCGATATATACTTTCATTTCTCTTAGGTCACTATCTAGGGGTAGGACTGTTGAATGGTAGGTATGTGATTAACTTTTTAGGAAACTGCCAAACTGTTTCCCAAAGTGGTTGTATCACTTAACACTTCCACCAAGAGTGCATGTGTATTCCAGATATTACACATCTCTTTGAACACTTGATATGGCCAACCCTTTTAATGTTAGCATTCTAATAATATGTAGTGGTTCCTCACTGTGGTTTTAGTTTGTATTTCTCTGATGAGTAATAATGTTGATGTTTAATCTCTTAATGTGCTCAATTGCCACTAATAAATCTTTGATGAAGAATCTGTTCAAATTTTTGTCCATTTTTAAGTGGGCTTTTTTTGTATTCTTATGATAGATATTTGAGAGCTCTTTATATTTCTGAATAAAAGACCTTGATCAGATATGTGAATGCAAATATTTTCTCCCGAATTTTTGCATTGTCTTTTGTTACTCTTAACAATGTCCTTCAAAGAATAAACACTTTTAATTTTGGTGAAGCCATTTATCAATTTTGTAATTATGGCTTGTACTTTTGAAAAGCATAAAAAATCTTTTATGAATTCTTTACCTATCCCCATGTTCACAAAGGCTTTTCTCTATATTCTTCTAGAAATTAATAGTTTTAGGTTTTACATTTATGCCTAGGATCCATTTTGAGTTGAGTTTTGTACATGGACCAAAGTATGGGTCAAAGTAAGTATTTTTGGATAAGAATATCCAATTGTTCCAGCACTATTTATTGAAAAGACTATCTTTTTTTTCACTGAGTTGCCTTTGCACCTTTGTTGAAAATCAATTGTCCACATATGTGTGGGCCTACTGGACTCAGTTCTGTTCCAATGATCTATTTGTCTATTTTTATGCTAATACCACACTGTCTTGAATGCTAATAAATCTAGAAATCAGGCACTGTTATACCTAAACTTCATCCACTTTCATAGTATTTTAATTATTGTAGGCCCTTTCAATTTCCATATGATTAAAAAAAATCAATTTATCAATTTCGACAAAAATGTTTATTGTAATTTTGATTGTGATTGCATTGAATTTCATTGATCAATTTGGGGAGAACTGACATATTGACTCTTCTGACCTCTGAACTTGCTGTATCTCTTTTTTTATTCAGGTCTTCTTTAATATCTCTCATTACTGTTTTGTACTTTTAAGTGCCTAGGCTTTTCAAATCTTTTGTCAGATTTACCCCTAAGTAGTCCATTATTTTTTATGCCATTGTAATGTATCAATTTTTATATTTTCATTTCTAATTGTTCCCTGCATGTACATAGAAATGTAATTACTTTTTTATATTAATCTGCTAATAACTTTTTGTAGATTCCATTGAATTTTTTGCATGAGCAATCATGTTATCTAAGTATGAGTGACTATATTATTTTTTTTCTTTCCTTATTGTACTGGCTGGAACCTCCAGTATGATGATGGTGAATATAAGTGAAGAGAGTATAAATTTCTGTCCTGTCCTTAATTTTAGGGGAAACTTCTCAGTCTTTTGCCATCCATTAGGCAGATTTTTCATAAATACTCTTTATCAGGTTAAGGGAGTTTCCTTTGATTTCTTGTTTGTTGAGAGTTTTCTTTTTTTCTTTAAATCAGGAATGGATTTTAGATGTTGTCAGATTTTTGTGTATTCACTAGGATTACCATATCGTTTTTTTCTTTATTTGTCTTGTTATTTATTTATTTATTTTTATAAATAGTGTTTTGTTGTTGTTGTTGTTTTGTTTTGTTTTTTAAGATTTTATTGGGGAATTAGGGAGGAGAACAGTGTTGGGGAATTGGCGAAGGGAACGTTGTGTTTTTCCAGGACCCATCAGCTCCAAGTCAAGTTGTTGTCCTTCAGTCTTAATTGTGGAGGGCGCAGCTCAGCTCAAGTCCAGTCACTGTTTTTCAATCTAGTTGCTGGGGGAGGGTGGAGTGCAGCCCACCATCCCATGTGGGAGTCAAACCGGCAACCTTGTTGTTAGGAGCACGTGCTCTCACCAGCTGAGCCATCCAGCCGCCTTTTGGCAGCTCAGCTCAGGTGCAGCTCACTGGCCCATGTGGAAATCAAACCGTTGACCTTGTTGCTCAGCGCTCGTGCTCTAACCAACTGTACCACCCAGCCACCCTAGTTTTATCCTTTCTTTAGTAGTGTGGTGAATTACATTGGTTGCTTTTGGAACATTAAATAGTTTTTGTGTTTCTAGAATAAGATACACTTGGTCACAGTGTAGCACTCTTTATTATCAAAGAAAGCAGAAGATGTTCCTGAGAATTCTTGATTGGTTAAGAAGGTCACAGATGGTATTGCCTAAAGCCACATGCCAGTTTTAAAAGGGATTTGTAGTTCTGATTCATCTAGTCATCTAAATTCCTCTATTAAAAGGAAGTTAGAGAGAGGCAGTGAAAGGAAGGTGGGGAAAAAGAAGAAATTTGAGATGTTTTAATCTTCTAACAAATATGTTCTGAATTAGGCAATTTCAATTAGAATTCAACTCTGAGGATG
The DNA here is from genome assembly GCA_033961575.1 of Aselliscus stoliczkanus. Lineage (NCBI taxonomy): Eukaryota > Metazoa > Chordata > Mammalia > Chiroptera > Hipposideridae > Aselliscus > Aselliscus stoliczkanus. Next base: position 126,146,972 of record CM066736.1, read on the forward strand.
CAAGACTGGTTGCGAGATCACTAGGGGTGACAGTGGCCTGGGTTGAAGAGGGCAGATCAGAAGGTATGATTTCAGGAGTGATAGTTTAGCTCCTATGGTATTTGAAACAGTTGGCCTCTCCTTTTTCTTGGAAGAATTTTCACTATCTTCCTCCATCTTCCTGACACTACCTATTCTGGTTTCCTACCTCCCTTACTGTTGTTCCTCAGACTTCTTTGCTGGGTCCTTATTTCTAAATGTTGGAACTACCTGGAGCTTAGTCATAGGTCTTTTTCTCCGCATGTCATCCATCACTCCTAGGGTAATGTCATCCAGTCCCATGGATTTAAATATTTAAAGTATTTTTTAAAAATTCAAAGGCTTTATTATAGCCCACAAGATTCAGTCAGTTTGGGTCCCTAACTACCTCCGTGACTATATCAACTTCTTCTCTTCTTCCCTCTGGTTGAACCCACTCATTCTTTTTCAATATACCTATACCAACCTGTTCCTGCACCAGGATCTTTATGCCTGCTCTTCCCTTTTCTTGGAATGTGTTCTCCCAGATCTTCTCATGGCTTGCTCCCTTATTTTAATCAGTTTCAGTCAAATACCTAAGAAAGGCTTGCCCAAACTCTTAAATCTCTCTACATAAAGTAGCAATTCCACCCTGTGTCACCATCTATCCTCCAACCCTGCTTTACTTTTTTTTTATTTTTTTAAAGATTTTATTGGGGAATTGGAGGAGGGAACAGCATTGGGTAATTGAGTAGGGGAACCAGACAAGTTGCTGTCCTTTAGTTCTTCAGTCTAGTTGTGGAGGGCGTTGCTTTACTGGCCCATGTTGGTGTTATCATTGTGCTCTTCCCCGGGTGAGGCAGTTGGTCGCCGGCCATTGGACGGTGGCTCACGGCAGCTCATGGCAGCCCACTGCAGTCCCACTGCAGCCTATGCCATGGCCGGTGACTCACGGCAGCCCAGCTTCAGGTCGAGCTGTTGTTCATCATCTTAGCTGTAAAGGGTGCAGCGTCACTGGCCCTCATGTGGGATCCCAAATTGGGAGCTCAGAGCTGGTGCTCCCAAGCCAACTCAATGAATGGGCCACTCGGCCAGCCCCTGGTTTACTTTTTAATCATAGGTCTTCTTGCTTCCTTGTATTATGGCCATCATTTATATTATGTGTTCATTGCCTGTTTCATGTACTATGATGTAAGAGCCAAGAAAGCAATGGCGTTGTTTTATTTCCCTTTGACTCTCACTAGGTACTCAAAAATTTTTGTTTAGTGAATAAATAAATGAATATTTTATTGACACTTTTTACATTAGGTTTTATAAGTCATTCCTACTCAATGTATGGATTTTTTGGGTTTTTTTTTTGTTTTGTTTTTTTGTTTTTTTCTAGGCATTTCTCTTGTATTTGTATTACCTACAATTAGATGGTAGGGGTTTCTGTTATTTTACTCATAAAACTACAAGTTGGCTTTTCTCGGGTATGGTTAACACAAAAGAATAAGAGTAGTAGAAAATTCAGTTGACCTTTGCACAAAATCCTTATACTTTCTAAATCTAATGACATTAATTATTGAGTAAATATTGTCTTGCTTATCCAATCTTAAAAAAATCACTTAAATTATATTTATTCCAGTTTTTCTCTTTAGTTTATGAGTGCATTGAGGGCATGGACTGTGAATTATTCATTGTTTTAGTCCCAGGGCCAGACTCAGAGCCTGGTAAAGTGAAGGTTTAAAATAGACATTTGTTGAAAATGACAAATAGGAGAAGGATTTGGGGAAATGCAAGCATCTAGGTACAGATTTATGCCTCTTCTTTGTAAAAACTTGTCAAGGTCTTCATAAAAGTTTGTGATTCTGTATTTTCTTAATCAATTATCTTTTGTATCCCAAATTTAATCCTAATTCACTTGATCAGGCAAACTCCCAACTTACATACAAGTCTATTCCCAGACAAATCAGCTTCCCCATTACTTACTGCAGATGGAGCTATACCTTAGAATGGATATAGCCTCCTGTGGAATCTACACTCTGGGGGTAATAGTGGACCAGGGCAGACCTACAGGGATGGCAACCAATTTAAACCAAATGACTTGGGTCCAACCCTGATGCTTGTTATTATATCAAATATAGGCTAGATGAAAACAGAATAAAGAGAAAATTACAGATCTGCCCAACTGATGTTTATACAACTGAGAAGATTCTGGCATCATTCTGGTTTAGTAGGCAAGACAGTTTATTTTCCTTAAAAAAAAAAAAAAACCACCTTTTTTTTCTTTCTATAATGCCACTCACTGTAAAATGTTAAAGCAATAACAGGATATAATATAACTAAATCTCTCTTCCCTATGAAGCAAAACCACCATTTGTGTTACATATTATTGTATAACAAACCACCCCAAAATATAGGGACTTAAAACAATAACAATCATTATATTGTTATCTCTCACAGTTCTAGAAGTTGACTGGACTCAGCTAGGCAATTTTCACCTGGGGTCTCATGTGCTTGTAGTGAAAGTTGAGACTGGGATCAACTGAAGTTTCATTCACTCATATGTTGGATGACTGACTGGGGAGAGTCAAAGACGTGTAGGTTGGAACAGCTGGGGCTCCTTGGTCATCTCACTCTAACTCGATGTGGTCTCTCCACAAGACCTCTCCATCATGGCAGCTTCAGAGTAGTGGGACCTTTTACATGGTAAGTCAGGGCTCCAGAGGTGTACGCTCTGAGATAAAGAGAGAGTGCTAGGTAGAAGCTGTTTTGACTTTTCTTAGTTCTTGGAAATCATACAGCACCACTTCTGGGGTACTCTATTCATCAAAGGAGTCCCCAAAGCTCCCCAGGTTCAAGGGGAGGGACATAGACTCCATTTTGTGACAGGACCATGGCTAAACTCATCAGGGCACATGGGTTGGAAAATATTGTTTTGGCCATTTTTTAAAATAAAAATCTGCCACAACCATTGTTAATATTTTATTGATGTTTTTCCTAGGCATCTCTTTCTGCATACTCTGTTTTGCATAAATGTGTTTTCATGATATGTGCTGTTATAAAACCTTCTTGGTTCATATTAGCCTAATTGTCATATTACAGAAAAAGAAACTGAGGTTAATAACCTGGCTTTGTTACCCAGTGAGTTAGCTGCAGAGTTAAGCCAGGCTCCAAGTCTCTTGATTAGAAATCTAGGACTCTCTACCACTCCACATGGAATAATAAAAGCAGAGCCCTGTGATGTTTCATGTTGAAGCTGTGGGTGGGATATGATGGATTTTGAGGTACTTGAGGAAGGCAAAACAGTTAAGGGGCTAGTTGGTGACCCATATAAAAGCAGGTGGTTTTACATTCATAATGAAAACTCAAATGAAATATAAAAGTTTAAGAGATGCCATAGAGAAAGGCAAATGCATGATTATATATTTTCTCTTAAAGAGGTTGGATTTTTATAAGTTTAGAGAAAAATAGAAGTAAACTTAGACTGGGGACAAATGAACCTAGTTTGGTAGGACTGGTAGATTACAGCTGGAAGCCACAGGACAGTTACAAAAATAAGGAACACTTTTTTTCTTTTAAGTGTCTATGGTAATTGTCTAATATACATGCCCATTTAGCCATAACCAGCTTCAGGATGATGTGATTATTAATCCTATTTTTAATATGGAGAAGATAACTGTCAATGCTTAAATGATTTCCCTTAGATCACACAGTGGAATCACAACTTGTTGAAAAGCTAAGATTTAGAACCAGGTCTTTTCTCTACACTACAGAGCAATTGTTAGAGAAATTAGATTTAATAACTAGGAATAATTTGTTCCAGAGCTGGAAATATTTAAAAACAGGATTTAGATAGGGATAAAGAACACATTTTTCTGGGTAGATACAAAACATTTTTAAGGTGGATTCTGAAAGACACCTCCATCAACCAGTAGGCATCTATCTTCACAAAATCCCAGAGCTGGAGTGGAAGGAACTCAGAGTTCATGTGATTCAGTGATTCTTTAACACGCCAGGGCCACTGAGGGATGCTTTGAGAATACAAGTGCATGATTCCTTCACTAGAGTCTGGGTTGGAAGATCTAGCATGGGGGTTTGAAAGAAAGCAGTCAAAGCTAGTTTGTAGCATTTTCTCAGGTTCAGGATAGTCGGAGGTTTGACTCTCAATCAAATCCCCCTTGCATCTAAATCAAGTATTGTGTAGGTGTGTAGGGCCGGCCGAGTGGCGCTGTGGTTAAGCGCTGCCTTGGGAAGCCAGTGGCTCCGGTTTGGTCCCACATGCGAGGGCCAGTGACACTGCCTTCAAAAAAAAAGGAATTTTGTAGGTGTAAACCAGATTCAAGATGTACGACAGTCCTGCTGAAATGGCTTTGACATGACTAGAGTTTTTGCATCTGTTTGTTACAGTTGGTTATGGAGGAATCTGTAATTGAGTAATCTGCATTTGCTGAAATGCAGTTGTACCAGAAACTGTGTGCTTGCCACATACCCATGGAGGGGCTATGTGATAAGCAAGGCACAATGCCTAAGGAACCCCAGGGCTGACATTTCCTTGAGCTGAGGTGGTCTCCACCTGCTCAGTACTCTCTCGTACGACCATGCATATCCCAAGTGTGGAATGACTGAGATATTTAGAAGGCGTGCCTGGGGATCATAAGACCTACTACTGCTCTGTCACTGTGTGTGTCCTGCATCCTCCCTTAAAGCTTGCTTAAAGCTTGATTTTTGGTGTATTTTCTGAATTTAATTGCCGAGCTGAACCCAAGACCACTGAAGCTGGTTGAGCAGAGAAGGCGTTGTAGGTCAGAGGATGTGAATTCTGAAAGCACTCCTCCTGGTAATTCTTTTTTTTTTTTTTTTTTTAAAGATTTTATTGGGGAATTGGCAGAGGGGAACAGCGTTGGGGAATCGGGGAAGGGGAACAGACAAGTTGCTGTCTTTTTGTTCTTCAGTTTAGTTGCGGAGGATGTTGCTTCACTGTTGGTATCGTCATTGCGCTCTTCCCGGATGAGGCAGATCGGTCGCTGGCCTCTGGATGTCGCTCACCGCGGCTGTTGGCAGCTCACGCTTGGCTGCCAGCCGCTCACGCTGGCTGCGGGCCACTCACTGTAGCCTATGGCAGCCCACTGCAGCAGGGGCTGCAGCCCACACCATCACCGGGGCTCGCACAGCCCAGCTCCAGGTGGAGCTGTTGTTAGCTGTAGAGGGCAGTGTCACTGGCCCTCATGTGGGATCCGAACCGGGGCCGCTGGCATCCCAAAACCAGCGCTTAACCAATGCGCCACTCGGCCGGCCCTCCTCCTGGTAATTCTGATGTACACTCACAGTTGGAAACAACTGGAACCAACAGCCTCATTTTATAGATGAGAAAATAGGCTCAATACAGTGAGGTGACATGCCTTAAGTTTCACAGCTACATGGGGACAGAGTCAGGACAAGAATTGATGTTTTCTATATACACATTCTCTGGTTTTTCATTGAAATATATTTTCCAAAATATGTTTTGCACAACACTAGACCTACAAACTAGTCTGTGATGAACCAAGTCTTGTAGATTGGCTAAGTTTAGTTTTGAGAAATACTGCATGCGATATTACCCTCCCGTACTTAAAGCTCTGAAAAGTTGTCTAGTCAACACATTTGCTTTATTTAACTCAGAGTTTCCCAAAATTATTTGAATGTGGAATCCTTCACTTTTACAACTGTTAAACATCTCACTTGGCAAAACAAATTTTGAGAAAAGCTGACCAAGAGAAATCTAGAACAGTAGAAGCTAGACTGTAGGTACTACATGCACTCATTATTGCCTATGTTATAAACAATTTGCATCACACTTTGTAGTAACAAAAATTATAATCAAGACAAGTTTGATAGTTGTGACTTATCATGGGAATTATGGGGCTTGTTTCCAAGATTAGAGCTGCATGGAAAAGCCCCAACCCCTTAGAGATTGGAATAGGAGGCAGTTATCCAAAAACTTTACTAAAAGTTGAACTTTCATAACTGTGTCACAAACTCTGGACAGAATCATCCATCTGGTTATGGGGACAAAAGGAGTTCAGATGCTCAGGGCATCAAAGGGAGGAAGCTTTTCCTGTGGATGAGTTTTCTCAGGGCACCTTTCATGTCCTTATTCCGCAGGCTGTAGATGAAGGTGTTCATCATGGTGAATAGTACCATGTGAATAGCATTCACAGTGAATAGTACCGCACCAATCTTATACCTGTCATTAGGGTGAGTGGCTGATGGGAAGAAATAAACCCTACACTGGTGCCGTAGAAGAGCAGTACAACTGTCAGGTGAGAGAGGCACAGCTGGAGAAGGTTTTCCATTTCCTCTCTGTGGATGAGATTCTCAGAACAGCCCTGATAATGCAGATGTAGGAAAAGAGCATGAAGGCAAAGGGGAAGGTGATGATTAATAAGCCCATGATAAATAACACAAGCTCGTTGATCATTATGTTTGAACAGGACAGTTTGAGAAGAGGGTCCAAGTCACAGAAGAAATGTGAAAGAGTGCTGTTGTCACAGAAGCAGAAGAGTGTGTGTCAGGGCAACAGTATTACTGAGGACCCACAAAATGACTGAGCAAAATGCAGAGCCTACGTTGCATGATGGTGGTATAGTTCAGAGGATGGCAGATGGCCACAAAATGGTTATAGGCCATGACTCCCAAGAGGAAATTGTCAATGATGACAAAACATAATAGGAAAGTATATTTGTGTGATGCAACTTGCATGGGAGATGGATTGACTGTTGGTTTGAATAATCATCAGCATTTTGGGGACTGGGGTGGAAATGGAGGAAATATCAGCAAAGGATAGATTGGCAAGGAAGAGATACATTGGTGTGTGAAGGTAAGAATCCAAGCTAATGGCCAGAATGATGAGCCCATTCCAACTGCAGTGACCAGGTACATACCCAAGAAAAGCACAAAGAGGAACTTCAGTGGCTAAGCCTGGTCAGAGAGTCCCAGGAGGAGGAATTCAGAGATGGTGGTTTGGTTTCCTTGACACATATTTCTGCTGATCTGAAGAAAGGAACACAAGGTCTCCATACCCTCACAAGGAACCCCAATATGGTACCACTCAGCTGCAGTAATTGCAGGGAGGTGGGCATTCCCTCTAGGCTGCAGAGTGGAGAAAGATTGCTTAATAAGGAGCTATGTCAGCAACAGTGCAGAGCTACAGGAAATGCTTTATAAGGAAAAGACAGAGACATGGCAACTTCTCAATGAACATGTTTTAAACTCTGAAACAATTCTGAGTGTGATTTTTACAGTTGGCTACATATGTAGTTAAATTCCCCCAATTAAGGACAATATGCGAGGTGAACTTCATATTCTAAAGATGCTAGCTAGATATCCCAGAAAGAATTACTTTAAAATGAACAATCTAGTCCCAAGACCTTTCCCACCATTCACCCTCATCCTTTAAACCTAAGAAGATAGAAATTTGAAGAAGCATTCAAGTGAAAAGTGTGGTAATTAGAAACAACTGGAGGTTAGGAATGTTTATGGCAAGTTCCTGTTGTGTAGGGGCCCCTCCTTCCCGCTCAAGTTAGGAGGGGACTCCAAAAGCTCTGCTTCTGGAGAATGTGTACAAGAAAGGGAGGCCAGAATTTTACTTCACTCGTGGCTAGATGTTAGGTGAATGGAGAAAATTTAGTGGACACATACAAACCTAAAGACGTGTTTGCCCCTCACTTGTAAATGAGAAGGCTCAAGGGATCAGAGCACTGTGGCCAGGGTAAGGGGAAAGCATGGTAGGGCAACCCTGCTTCCTTGCCCATGGCATGGCATGAATATGTGAGTTGCCTAGAGGCTAAGTAAATCCTGCAGGAAGTCGTTGGATTCAAGCCACCTTGTTGGGACTCCAACCAAGAAGCAGCCTGCTTGGGTACAGGAGGCTGTAGCTCCACGAGGTCGTGGAGTGGCTCTCTTATGAAAGAGAATCATAGAGATGAGGGAGGAAATTCATTAAGCGCTGGGACAGTTTGGGCTTGACCAGAATCTGGGACTGTGTGTTTTTTGAGTGACAATCTCTAATCTTATCTTTCTGTCCTATCTCTCCCACCCACCATAGTCCTGCTGAGTCTCTGAAGCACCTGCCTTGCTGGCTAAGTAAGAGCAGTGCTAATGTGTAAAAGGGCTCACCTCTGAAAGATGCTAGGATCTCAGGAAGTTACTGGAATTTAGACCCAATAGCTTAAATTGTTGTTGACAGGGTAGCGACAAGGAGACTGAGAGCAGCTTTTATGTGCTTTCAGAACCAGACTCTTTTCCCAAGAACCAGAAGTAGTAGAGTCATCGTGCTGTTCTCACCTGGGGCATTAATTAGCTCCTTCTAAGTCCTTTGAGATCAGGTCCCTGAAGTGTTTTTTTTTCTCAAGACAAACAGTTATTTTCACATCCCAGTCTCAGTGAGGTAAATGGGGAATAGATGGGCAGCTCTGCTTTTTTCCCCCATGTTTTAAATTAATTTTAGATATACAAAACAGTATAATAGTTATACTTTTTACCCCTAAAAAGTGACAGCACCCCTCCCCCAATCCATCGTCCCACTTCCCCTACCCCGACATCATACATATCTATTACAATTCCATTGACTCCACTCCCCACACTATATTCCACATCCCGTGACTATGTGTGTGTGTGTGTGTGTGTGTGTGTGTGTATACATACATATATATATATATATATATATATATATATATATATATATATGAAATTATAGTTGGCATACAATATTATTCAATGTCTGCTTCAGGTGTACAGTGTAGGGGTCAAGCGTCTACAACATCCATGAAGTGGTCTCCCTAACAAGACATGTGACCATCTGACACCCTACAAAATATTTACAACATTATTAATTATATTCCTCAAACTGTCTTCCATGTCCCTGTGACAATATTGTAGTTACCAATTTATGCTGTCTAATCCCTTCCCCTTCTCCCTCATCCCCACCCCCTACCATCTAGCAACCACCAGTTTTTCCTCTGAGTCTCAGACTATTTCTGTTTACTTTGCTCATTTATTCAGTTTTTCAGATTCCACAAAAAAGTGAGATCATATGGTATTTGTCTTTCTCTGACTGACTTATTTCACTTAATATAATGTCCCCTAGATTCATCCATATCGTTGCAAATGGTAAGATTTCATCCTTCTTTATAGCAGAGTAATACTCCATTATATAAATGTACCACAGTTTCTTAATCTAGTCAGCTACCGATGGGCTTTTCAATTGTTTCCAACTTTTGGCTATTGTAAATAGCACTGCAATAAACATAGGGGTGCATATATCTTTTTGAATTAGCGTCTTAGGTTTCTCTGGATAGATACCTAACAGTGGAATTGCTGGGTCATAAGGTAGTTCCATTTCCAGTTTTCTTTCTTTCTTTCTTTTTTTTTTTGAGGGCAGTGTCACTGACCCTCATATGTGGGATCTGAACCGCGGTCGCTGGCTTCCCAGGCCAGCGCTTAACCACCGTACCACTTGGCTGGCCCCCATTTCCAGTTTTTTGAGATACCTCCATACTGATTTACATAATGGCTGTGTCAATCTGCAGTTCCACCAACAGTGCAGCAGCGTTCCCTTTTCTCCACAATCTCGCCAGCACTTGTTGTTTGTTGATTTATTGACGATAGCCATTCTGAGCGGAGTGCGGTGGTATCTCATTGTGGTTTTTATTTGCATTTCTCTGATGATTAGTGAGGTTGAACAATTTTTTCATATGTCCGTTGGTCATCTGTATGTCCTCTTTAGAGAAATGTCTCTTCATATCCTCTGCCCATTTTTTAATTTGAGTTTCATGAATGTTTTATAAATTTTGGATATTAACCCCTTATCAGATATATCGTTGACAAATATATTCTCCCATTCGGTGGGCTTCCTTTTTTTTTTATTGATGGTTTCCTTTGTTGTGAAAAAACTTTTAAGTTTGATGTAATCCCATGTGTTTACTTTTTCTTTTATTTCCCTTGTCCTAAGGGAATATATCAGTAAAAATATTACTGAAGGTAATGTCTACAAATTTACTCCCTATGTTTTCTTCTAGGAGTTTTATGGTTTCAGGTCTTACATTTAAGTCTTTAATCCATTGCGAATTTGTTCTCATATACGGCTAAGTAGGTGGTCCATTTTCATTTTTTTGCACATGTCCATCCAATTTTCCCAGCATCATTAATTAAATAGACTGTCTTTACTCCAGTGTAAATTCTTGCTCCCATTGTCATAGATTAAATGACCATATATGGATGGATTTGTTTCTGGGCTCTCTATTCTGTTCCATTGATCTATGTGTCTATATTTATGTCAGTACCATACTGTTTTGATTATGGTAGCCTTGTAGTATGATTTTATGTTGGGTAGCATGATACCTCCCACTTTGTTCTTATTTCTCAAGATTGCCGTGGCTATTCAGGATATTTTATGGTTCCATATGAATTTTAGGATTATATGTTCTATTTCAGAGAAAAATGTCATTGGTAGTTTGATGAGAACTGTGTTGAATCTATATATTGCCTTAAGTAGTACTGACATTTTAACTATATTAATTCTTCCTATCCATGAACATGGTATGTATTTCCATTTATTTGTATCTTCTTTGATTTCTCTCTTTAGTGTCTCATAATTTTCTGAGTACAGGTCTTTTACTTCTTTGGTTAAATTTATTCCTGGTATTTTATTATTTTTGAAGCAATTGTAAATGGGATTGATTTCTTGATTTCTCCTTCTGATAGTTTATTACTGGTGTATACAAATGCAACTAACTTCTGAATATTAATTTTCTATCCTGCTACTTAACTAAATTATTTATGAGTTCCAACAGTTTTTTGGTGGAGTCTTTGGGATTCTCTCTATATAGTATCATGTCATTTGCATTTAATGACTATTTTACCTCCTTCTTTCCAATTTGGATGCCTTTTATTTCATTTTCTTGTCTGATTGCTGTGGCTAGAACTTCCAGAACTATGTTGAATAGAAGTGGTGAAAGTGGTCAGCCTTGTCTTGTTCCTGATCTTAAGGGGAAAGGTTTCAGTTGTTCCCCACTGAGTTTGATGTTTGCTGTGGGCTTATCATATATGGCCATATTATGTTGAGATATAATCCCTACAGTCCCACTTTGTTAAAAGATCTTATCATAAATGGCTGGTGGATTTTGTCAAATGCTTTTTCTGCATCTACTGATATGATCATATGATTTTTATTTTTCATTTTGTGAATGTGACGTATTACATTAATTGATTTGTGGATATTGAACCAACCTTGCGTACCAGGAATGAATCCCACTTGATTGTGGTGTATGACCTTTTCAATGTGTTGCTGAATCCTGTTTGCTAGTATTTTGTTGAGGATTTTTGCATCTATGTTCATTAGGGATATCGGCCTATAGTTTTCTTTTTTTTTTGGTAATATTTTTGTCTGATTTGGGGATCAGAGTAATAGTGGCCTCATAAAATGTGCTTGGGAGACTTCCCTCCTTCTGTATTTTTTGGAATAGTTTGAGGAGAATAGGTACTAATTCTGTTTTGAACGTTTTGTAAAATTCACCTGTGAAGCTATCTGGTCCAGAACTTTTGTTTTTTGGAAGCTTGTTGATTATCGATTCAATTTCTTTGGTAGTAATCAGTCCCTTCAGAATTTCTGTTTCTTCTTGGTTCAGATTTGGAAGATTGTATGCTTCTAGAAATGTATCCATTTCTTCCAGATTGTCGAATTTGTTGGCATATAGTTACTCATAATATTTTCTAAAATTTTCTGTATTTCTATGGTATCTGTTGTCAGTTCTCCTCTTTCATTTCTGATTTTATTAATTTGGTCCTCTCTCTTTTTCTTGTTGAGTCTGACTAAGGGTTTGTTGATTTTGTTTATTGTTTTAAAAATCTGGCTCTTGGTTTCATTGGTCATTTGTATTTTTTTTTTTTTTTGGTCTCTATTTCATTTTTTTTTGCTCTGATCTTTATTATTTCCTTCCTTGTACTCCCTTTGGGTTTGTTTTACTGTTCTTTTTCCAGTTCCCTTAGGTGTAAAGATAGCCTGTTCATTTGAGATTTTTCTTGTTTCTTTAGATAGGCCTGCATTGCAATGAATTTCCCTTTTAGGACTGTTTTCGCTTCACCCCATAGATTATTGGTTGTTGTGTTTTCTTTTTCATTTGTTTTGAGGTATCTTTTTATTTCTTCAGCTCTACTTTTTTGTTTGTTCATCTTCAGGTGCCTCTTCCTACTTGCCATTTCCTATTTGTAACTTAGTTGGTTACTGCTCTTCATAGCAGTTTTCAGTTGTTTGCTATGTGTCTTATGTTCCCAGTGAAATGGTAAGAATTTTGAGAGTTCCTTCTTTTTCCCCTCTAGTGCATAGTGGCGGAGGGACACTTAGTAAATACTTTAAGAATTGAGTTAAATTCCTCTCATAGGGGTTATGACTCCAAAGAGATGCCATCTTTAATGGAAGGGTATAGGCTATGGCTCCTGTACCACTTGAATGAATGCCAGCATAGAAAGGGAATCTGGGGACCCAGTGACTCATCACCTAGGGGTCTTAGTTGCAAACCAAAGAAATAAACTCTGGCTTTTTAATATTGCAAAGAAACATATTGAAATGGCATTGAGTGGTTCACAGATACATTGGGAAGGTTAGAAAACAGACCCTGAAATGGACAGGAGCAAGGGAGGCTGTACAGCCAGACACAAGCCTAAATCAGTACATCCCTTCTTCTAATGTTTATATACCTCATAATATAGTGTATTTATTTCTCACTCAAACCAAGAACACTCACCCCCTCCTCAAGAGGAAACAACTTACCTTATGGACTAACTGAACAGTTATTCATGGCTAATATTTAAAATAACTGTGTAATAGAAAAGAAAGAAAAAGCAATTTATTCTATCTATCTATCTATCTATCTATCTATCTATCTATCTATCTATCATCTATCTATCATCAATTTAGTCACAGCTAGGAAGAAAATGTGCGTGGAAGCAGAATCCTTGTTTCTGTAACCTGTCCATGAGGCACATTTATAAACTCCTTCTTCTACTGTTGTGGTCTGAATGTTTGTGTCCCCCCACTGCCCCAAAGTTCATATGTTGAAACTTAATCCCCAGGTGATGATATTAGGAGGTAAGATCTTTGGGAACTGACTAGGTCTTGAGAACAGAGCCCTCAGGAATGGGATTCGTGCCCTTATAAAAGAGGCCTGAGAGAACTCCTTCTCCCCTTCTACTATGCGAGGACACAGCCAGGAGATGGCTATCTATGAACCAGGAAGTGGGCTCTCATAAGATACCAAACCTGCTGGTGCCTTCATTTCAGACTTTCAGCTTCTAAGACTGTGAGACATAAATTTCTGTTGTGTATAAGCCATCCAGTTTAGGGTATTTTGTTACAGCAGCCTGAAATGACTAAAATAACTATTGTCTTAGCATAGGTCTTCTAGAAAGCAGACCCTGAAGAAAGAATTTAAATCTTGACATTTTATTTGGAAGATAAAACCCCAGGGAGTTAAGGAGGAGGACAATAGAGGGAACTAAAGCTAGGCTAGATACAAATCAATGCAAGGAAATTTATTATGGCAAGGATGGTTGTTCACAAGCATGGAAGAGCCAGAGATCACTTATCAAATATATCTACTCAGCCAGTGGGACTCATCTGCAAGGAGAAATCATAGCTAATAGTCTTGGAAGTGGAAGACTTCAAGTGGAACTTGGAAGTGGAAGTGGAACTGGAAGACTCCAGTTCAGGAAGTGGAGAAAGGAAGGGATACTTATATGCCCTATTCCTTCTCATTTCTTGCCTTCTCATTTCTTGCTTTCCATCAGCCAAGATTCGCCTCATGGGGATTTGACTCTTATGAACCTCCAGGTTGTATTATCTGGCCCCTGGGTGGACACAGAAAGTCTGGAACCATGTTCCACAATATGGCTGTTAATCTGAGTCCAGAAGAGAAGGAAAACTTTGTATGGTCAGGTTTGGCATGTAGGTTCAATGTGAATGTGTGCTAGCTGAGAGACCTTAGAAAGAGGTGGCAGAGCTTGGGAGGTGAGCAGTGTCATTAGAAAGAAGGCGGTAATAGAAGGGTATTGTCCAATACAATCCACCTCTTTTTATACATCTACCCATGCCTTCTCATCATCTCTAGATTCTATGGCACAGTACAGTGCCTCCATTATCCCAAGAGAATGAAAATACTCTGAGAAGGGAAGCATGTGTCCAGTCGGTTTAGAGCAGTGTTTCTTCACCTTTTATTTGTTATTGCCCAGTAGAGCCCTAAAGGAGCCTTTATGGATCTTTTATTCTCAATATTTTCCACCTCTCATGAAAAGAAATACTATGAAATAAGATTTTGTCAGAGAAGCTTGAGCTTTGCAAAGTCACAAACCATTCAAATACCTAATTTTTTCACCCTCCAAGTACTAAATTTTGCCCACTTTGGAGCAACATCATCTATGTTGAGACGTTTTCAAGGGCATGGTCAGTCTTGATCTCTTCAAAAACTCCAGCAAGACTATTAGCTAAACAAGTCGCAGTTCTCAATCTGTGGCTGGCACTGAGGCTCTGACTGATATTCTTCATCTCTCCTGTCACTCACTAGATTCCTCCCTCTTGGCTCACTCTTTGGCTGACTTGGTTGTTTTCTGTGGGACCCAGAACCTTTTCCCCGAGGGGTACAAATTTTTAGCTGTCCTGACCATTTGGGTGGTGGTTGTTGTTAACTGCTCATTGTAATCTTTTCTCCAGAGTTCAAAGTTTCAGGAATAGGAAGCCCATTTTCCCTACCATGCAGTGAAATTATGGAGATAGAATATGAATGTTAGTCCTATCTAAAGAGAAACACTTGGAAAAATCTCATGAGCCTCTGATTGCATTTTACATGTTCAAAATTTTTAATGAAACATTATTCGGTATCCTTTACTCAGTATCCTGTTCTGGTCTAAATATTATGAAGAAACCATGAGGGCTAACACTCAGGCTCTATCCTCCAGAAGTTCACAGTTGAACTGAAGATATAACATATGAACAAGCAGCAAGAGCTTGTAGTTGCCAGTGGCAGGTAGAGACAAGTAAAATGGTTGCCCTCAGATATCAAGCATTGTAAGGAAAATGCTGCAGGAATTCAGGGTACAGAGAGCTTCCCTGGACTGGGATAGTAGTAAATATTTTGTGGAGAAAGTAAACTAAAGCCATTCTTTTCAAATGGGTGGGGTTTGTATAGGTGGGGAGACACGGAGAGGAATTTTGAAGCAGCTGGATGGTATGAACAAAGGCTAGATGGTGGGACCATGCCTGGCAAGTTCTGGATTCAGTAATGAGACCAGTGTTGCTAAGACTGAGGTTTACACAAAGAAGTAAGACATAAAGTTGTAAAGTTGTAACTTGGGGCCTGATCCTGGAATGCTTTGAATGTCAGAATAAGGTGTTTGGATTGGCGTTTACCAATTCCTTACTAAACATTTCTAATCACTCATAAATTACACAATGTAGAGTAATTCCGTGAACAGGGTCATAGGATCTAGAGCTAAAAGGTACCACAAAGGTCGGCTAGAACATCACTCATTGTACACATGAGTAAATTGATCCCCAGAGGGATGGGTGACTTGTTAACATCAGTTGATTAGTTTTGGCAGAACCACAACCAGGATACATACGAAGTGGTTTCTAGTCCAGTGATCTCTGGCTAATGCTCTCTCAGGTTGATGAGTAGAAAGAGCAGGGACTTTGAAATAAGACAGATCTGGGTTTGAATTCCAACTTTGCCACTTAATGGTTGTGTGACCTTGGTCATGTCACTTAACTCCTTAAAGCCCCTCTTTCCATATCAATAAACTGGTGATGGTGTTTGCAAAATATCTAACTTGGTCCCTGGAACATAGCAGCTCAATAAATATTAGCTTCTCTTCTTTTGTTTACTCCGGAGGAGTCAGTGTCCTAGGGAGTATAATTTAAAAGCCCCCTCGCTTAGCTGGTCTGAGATAAACTAACAAAATCAACAAAGGCTCACATACAAAATATCTATAGAAAGGCCTGGTTGAGACATAGGTGAGTTCAGCTCTGGAACAATGAGGGGTAGGAATGGAGAAGAACTGGAATATGTGAGTTCATCAGAAAAAAACATCCAATGATATGTGCCCATTTCATGTGTCAAGCATAAAAGATCAAGAAAGAAGAGTGCAAAGGAAACATTAATCAAGCTTACAGTGGGTAAAGAAATTGGATTAACAAATTGTAGTATATTTATACAATGGAGTACTACTCAGGAATTAAAAGGAACAAAGTGTTGACATACACAACCACTTATATGAATCTCAAAAGCATTATGTTAAGTGAAAGAAGCCAGACTCAAAAGAATACATTCTGGGGCCGGCTGAGTGGCACGTTGGTTAAGAACTGGCCTGGGATGCCAGTGACCCTGGTTCGGATCCCACATGTGAGGACCAGTGACACTGCCCTCTACAGATAAGATGGTGAACAACAGCTCCACCTGGAGCTGGGCTGCTGTGAGTCCCTGGGGACAGCATAGCTGCAGCCCCTGCGGCAGTGGGCTGCCATAGACTACAGTGAGTGGCCGGCAGCCGGTGTGAGCAGCTGGCAGCCGGCATGAGCTGCCAAGAGCGGCTGTGGGTGACCATCCAGAAGCTGGCGACTGATCTGCCTCACCCGAGAAGAGTGCAATGATGATACCAACATGGGCCAGTGAAGCAATGTCCTGCACAACTAGACTGAAGAACAAAAGGACAGCAACTTGTCTGTTCCCTTCCCCGATTCCCCAATGCTGTTCCCCTCCCCCAATTCCCCAATAAAATCTTTAAAAAAAGGAATACATTCTGTATAAGTTCCATTCATATGAAATTCCTGAATGGACAAAACTAATCTATAGTGATAGAAGTTAGAGCAGTGGTTGATTGGGCAGGGAAAATAATTGATGGGAAAGAGGCACGAGAGAACTTTCTGGGCTGATGAAAATATTTCATTGTTGAACACAATTGCCTAAACACATTGAACTGAACCAACTGAGATCTGTGTATTTTACTGTATGTTATTTACACTTCAGTGAAAATATAATGGAAACAAAAGAAGCCCACCACTTTCTCGTTTTTGCTACAAGTGAAACTTGAGTCTATTATCACGTCAGAGTCAATGCAAAATCTTTTCTTGCCTCATCTTTCTCCCAGACAAGCAGAGATGAGATGTTCAATCTTTGCTGGGATTCTGGAAACAGAAGCTGGAAGACAGAGTGGAGCCAAGGATGCTCCTATGTATGATAACATCCAGAGTGAAGGTTCATCTCCTAGACAGTCTAATAGGAAGTTAATCCACAGTAGACAAGACAGAAGAGACCAGATATGTGATGGTTTCTCAAAAATAAGACCCAGGATAGAATAAGCCAGTGGGAGGCACTTAGGTATAACCACCGGGACTTGTTGGAGGCTTGTGGCCTCATATGGGCATGGGGGAGGGAATTGTCAGTTTTGGGACTAGGGTTCCTAAGAGCTCCTCGATCACAGAAAAAATAAAAAATAAAAAAATCTTTCTTGGGGAACACACAGAAGAACTTACCAGACTTATATTGAGGAAGACATTGACATACCTTATACCATGGTTTTGCATATATTATTTGTCCTCTACTCTAGATAAATAATTGACTTATAATTACATACTTATTTTCCCAGTAGTCTTTAAACTCCTTGACAGCAAGTATCTTGGTTTTTTCCTATGAATTCAAGCATATGACCCAGTGCCTGACACATAAAATGGTCCGTTCTTCACTCCCCAAGTCACTTTCTCAGCATTCTTCTGCTTCTTATCCTAAACCCTGCTCCCCCAATTTGCCTATTTATTGTCTCCTTTCCTCATGCACATTAGATCCATGGAGTCAGAGAGTTTTGCAAATAGTAGATTCTTTTTAAACATTTCTTTAAAAATAAGAAATGAATGTGTAATATGCATTTGTTGAAGCAATTGTTGTATTATGGCGTGAAGATGTCTTTCTAATATAGTTTCATAAAGATCACCCAGGTCTGTGGTCTCTGGGGACACTGAACACCGTTCTGTGCCATCTCTGTTCAGTAACCTCTTTCTCAGTGCTATGAACACAATACTTTTTCCTTCTCATGAGAGCTGGATGGAAACCAATAAGAAGCAACTAGGACAATTTTCAAATTGGAGTTAGTGGGCAAATACAGACCCCAGAATAATCACCATATTTCCAGCTTCTGCCGATTTTCACTAGAAAATCATAATTGCGTAACTGTAATTTTACAATGTGTTTTTTAAAGTAACTACAGAGAGAGAGAGAGAGAGAGAGAGAGAGAGAGAGAGAGAGAGAGAGAGAGAGAGAAGAATGTGGTCATTATTATGAAAATACCAGTTGAGATTTAATTAATAAGTAAGTATTAAATTTACTGAGGTGACATGCACAAACACACACTTTCTATATGGTTTCCAAGGTCTTCAACATGTGAGAATGAGAAATTGGAACTCCTTCCTGGGAATTTTCAAGAATGAATAAAAGTGTAAGTCATTCTTAAAATATTTTCAACATTCTTTATATTCTTTGCTCATTATCATAGCTTTCTAAATTTGTTTAATAGCTATAATACTAGGTGTATTAGTATATACCAAGTACTATAGGCTATAGTGAATAACCAAACACTGGAAAAGTCCTGTAAATATTATTGGGTGGTATTTCAATAACTAAACAGTCATATTTCCCAATAAGATTAATAGCCCTACATAGAATCACATGTAAAAATTGTCAATTTAAGGACTTACTTGCTTCCAAAATTTGTTATTTCTTAGAAAATCATTCCTAGGATTTTTTATAAAGTATCCTAGGCATATAAACTTAATGAATATTAGTTTCATTTGCAAGAATGACTCACTGTTGGCAGCAGACAGAGCATTGAATGCACATACGGATAGAGCTATCAGCAATATTGACTGATTAGATCGTGACTGTTTCTCTTCCAGTGCTTCTTGTCCTGGTTCCAAAAATGTGGACTTAATCTTTGACTCCTCATGTCAAGTTTTCTGCTGTTGCTTTCCCCTTGATATGATTCCCCTGAACCTGCTACCTCTCGATGATGATTATTATGGTATAATTCTTGCAGGAGAATTATAATACTTCTCCCAACATTCCTGATTTCTCAACTACTTTTCCTCAGAATTTGTAAATTTAAAAATGAATAAAATTTATCCAAAGAAGATGTGGTATATGTATACAATGGAATACTATTCTGCCATAAGAAAAGATGAAATAGTGCCATTTGCAACAACATGGATGGATCTCAAGGTTATTATGCTAAGTTACATAAGTCAGATAGAAAAAGTCGAGGACCATACGATTTCACTAATATGTGGGATAGAAAACTGAAAGCAACAAAGGAACAAGACAAACAAACAAAGAAACAAAAACTCACAGACATAGACAACAGTTTTGTGGTTACCAGAGGGTAAGTGGGGAGGAGGGTGGTAGAAGAGGGAAAAGGGAATCAAATATATGGTGATGAAAGGAGAACTGACTCTGGGTGGTGAACACACAATGTGATATATAGGTGATGCATTACAGAATCGTACACCTGAAACCTATGTAACTTTACTAACCATTGTCACCCCAATAAACTTTAAAAAAGAAAAGAATAAGATCTTTTTGAGAAATGCTGGCAAGGAATTCCCATTTGGAAACACTATTCCCACCACTGTGACCAACCCTGTCTTTTATCCACCAGTTAAACCGTAAGACATGAGTTGGACAAATCTACTGTGACAACATAGCAGTGATATTTTTGCCATGTAGTCTGGACTCAAGGTGCTCATTGATTTGTAGTGGAGACATATATTCAATTAATTATACTACATGATGAAATGTATTTTAATAAAATTCCAACAAGAGAGGCATAGATAGAGAACATCAGTGGACAGAGAGGTTACCTCCTGGGCAAGTACTTCTCTGTGAGTCAGTTGATACCAAGGACAGATTCATAAAACCAAAAGGCTGCATGAAGGGGATAAGCAGGGTTTTGAAAGAAGGAGTAGAATTTTTAAAGAAATGGGAAGATACAAAAGAGGAAAAGTGGAGGAAACCTGAAATAATTTTACAAGTTCTGACTTTCACTTATGCTACCAGGAAGCTACTTTCTTATGGGGGAGCAGGGTCATCATTTTCTTAAGAGAAACACCATTAATTTACATTGCAGTCCCATCATTTGACTCATGATATACTCTAGTCAATGTTCTAATTCTAGAATCTAATAATTTCATAGAAAGATTCTTATATTAAGGAAATAATTTTTTTTTTTATTATGAAGGAGGAGCTCATTCTGTTCGGCTAAAATAGGTACAGGAAGATAACCAGGGGAGCCCAATAATTCAGTTGAAAAGATTGATCACACTTGAGGGCCTTCTTCCCAAGAGAGTAACATTTTACTCTCTTCTTTGTTAGTTCCAAGTTAATCTTCTGTATGATTTGTGACATTAAATACAAATGAAAGGCTAATGGAAATGCAGTTGCAAACTTTCCTTTTGTTAGCATTCCAGACAATGCCTAGCACAGTGTGTACATTTAATTGATTCATTATATTCTGATTGGATTTGGCTTGGATATGTTAATAAGCAACCTGCCAACCTGAGAGTTTTGTTCCTCTTCTCCAACATTGAATTGAAAACAAAGACATTTCTAATATATTGTTAAATCCATGACTGTTCCCAGAATAAGTATCACTTTGTAGTTCATTCTTATCCCCAGGTGAAATCAGCTTCAAAAATTTAAAGCATCAAAAGTAGTTTGAAGAGGAAAAGATGTAACCAAAGCAAAAAGTGTTAATCTAGGAAAAATATGACAAGTGGAGAAGGATCATGCTGTGCTGATGGAGGGGTTTATGTACCAAATAAATTGATATAGGCCTCAGATTCTTTTTAGAAATTATCATTTTTCTGATTAGAAGAGGAACACAGTCTTATTTGTGAAAACATGATTTTAAAATGCATAAATTAATAAAGAAGAAAAATATCCATAATTCTACAAATCACAGATAATAACTTATTTTTTGTGTGCTTTTCTATTCATCATTATGCATGTGTATTTTTTTTTTTAAGATTTTATTGGGGAATTGGGGGAGGGGAACAGAGTTGGGGAATAGGGGAAGGGGAACAGACAAGTTGCTGTCTTTTTGTTCTTCAGTCTAGTTGCGGAGGATGTTGCTTCACTGGCCCATGTTGGTATCGTCATTGCGCTCTTCCCAGATGAGGCAGATGGGTCACTGGCCTCTGGATGGTCGTTTACCACGGCTATTGGCAGCTCACACTGGCTGCCAGCCAATGCGTGTGTATTTTTACAAAATTGTGCTCCTATCAGGTTTGTACCTCGCTTTTATTACTTCTTTATAATGATAAACATTGCATCTTGTTGCTAAATAGTAATTTACATATGATTTTAAGTATGCTGTGTTTGGGTAACCAAAATTGGAAGTAAGAGTTTAATAGCTTTTCATTTTATAAAAGTAAGAAACAGCCGTATATTTTCAGTTTTGTTTGACTCTTAAATTTTTGAGTTTATGATTTTAGAATAAGAATTACTGAATCAAGAATGGAAATTTTCTAGGCCTTTGGTAAACTTAAAGATATGGTACTCAGAAGGATTACACTAATTTCTTAGATCAGTTTTAATGTCCACTTGAAGACACTCTTACTCTCTTCCTGGAGTCGCTGCTAAGTCAACTTTAGGGGCTGGATCTAGATCCTTGCCTGACAGTTGCTCTGGGCGAGGTCATTCCTGTTAAGGACGGTCCCTGGGTCCTTCTTCACCTCACTGTTCCTCAGGGTGTAAATGGGAAGGTTGAGTAGTGTGGTGTCAGCCGTGAACACCATAGAGGGAAGTCGCTTCTACTTAAGGGTTTATCTGTGGTTGTGACACAAGGACAGGAAGATGTAACAGCCATCCTGCAGCAGGATCTTGCTGCGGTGGCAGGAATCGTGGCGCCACCTGCTGAGTGGATCTCTGAGCAGTAGCCATTATGAAGGCACAGAAAGACAAGAGGAAGGAGGAAGAGGAAAGGCCGCCTGGAAGCCACGAGCAAAGTCAGCTAGAGCAGGCAGTGCTGGAACAAGCAGATGCAGTCTTCCATTCTCTAGCATGGCTGGCACACAGTGAGTGCCTTGTCAATGAGTGCTAATTTCTGACTGCTCCCTGGCATGGCAGAATGAAAGAAAACGAAGGAGACCAGTTGGAATGCATGGAATGAAGGAAATTGATGCATTAAATAAGCTATGGTTTGCCAGACATTCGTATCTAAAACAATAGTAAAATATATTTCTTTGAGGAAAATATATGTCTTAATGAATAGTCTTTTACTTGAGGCATCTTTCACAGGACAAATTAATATTATTGCCTCCTTAGGAGGCAGCACGTCTAAATGAATCAGTCTTTATTCACAGCGTGTATGGGGTGGAGGTTCCCTGACAGAGCAATTGCCATGCATGAGCTGTGAACCTTTAAATTAGAGCTACCAGACTAGAGCTCCTACATTGACAGTTTGTCCAAATTTTCAAATTTTATCTAAAAATTTCAAAATTTCAAATATTATCCAAAGCTCTTCAGGAAAATGAATGTTGACTGTGGACATGGGGCAAATATGACAGAAGAGAAATCTCAACTGCAAAGTGTGAGAAAGTCAGTATTATAATTCTACACTTGCCGCTTAGAGTTCATTATCATGGCCACCTACAGACACCTACCTCAGCCTCTCTGAGCCCTCAAATCGTGTCAGAGGTTGCTTGAACAATGATGGCATTCCTCAGGGCACTTTTGACATCCTTGTTCCTAAGGGTGTAAATCAGAGGTTGAGTAAGGGGTGACAAAAGTGTAAACGAGGGCAAACTGGCAGTTCTCATCCACTGAGGAGCTAGTCTGGGGACGCAGGTAGACCAAGGCCCAGAAGCCACCCTGCAGCAAGACCACGGTGAGGTGGGAGGAACAGGTGGAGATAGGTGGGCGGCAGCCCTCAACAGAACGGATGCGCAGGGTGGCCGAGGTGATGTACACACAGGAGACAGTAATAAGGATGAAGGGGACAGGCAGCACTAGGATACTCACGGCACAGAGGATGGCCTGCTGCACGCGGGTGTGGGCGCAGGTCAGCCGCAGGACCGGAGGCACATCACAGAGGAAGTGATTGATTCCCGGAGGTGCCCTCAGAAGGGCAAGGTGAAGATTAAGGATGTGAGCTGCAGGGACGGTGGTTAGAGGGCCAGACCCACTGTGCAGGCCACCATCTGGATGCACGGCTTCTGGGTCATGATGAGGGTGTAGTGCAGTGGGTGGGAGACGGCCACGTGGTGATCGGATGCCATGATTGCCAAGAGAAAATAGCACCACCAAGCGTGAGAAAAAAGAACACTTGGGCCCCACAGCCAGCCAGTGATATGATGTGGGCTTCTGGGCTCCAAAGATGTTGGAAAGCATCAAGGGCACCACAATGGTGGTGTAACTGATGTCTGCGAAGGACAAGTTAGACGGGAAGAAATACACTGGGGTGTGAAGGGAGCTGTGGGTGCTCCCTCCCTGATCATGGCAGTGTTGCCACAAATGATTGTCAAGCACAGGAGGAGGAAGAGGAGGAAGAGGAGGGCCTAGAATTGAGGGACAGCGGTAGACACCTGAACACAAACTCAGTGGGTCCGGATTGGTTGTGGACAGGCTCCCTGCAAACATGTCTCCTGCAAAAGGACAGAAAGTACCGAATCTTCCTTTGCTGAGTTGTGTTATTGACTGAAGAACAACAGTGACTTTAACTGTGATTTTTGATTTAGAATGACCTATTACTATCAAGTTTCTAATTTCAATGCTTGGAATGAGTGCACAATAGAAAGGATGGTATATTTTTTCGTGGAAATCTTTATGAGTTGGATAGATACTCATCTGTAGACGTTTTTGGTGACAAAGAGGTAATATTTCTAGTGAAATGTCTTTTTTTTAAAAATTAAAGTTTATTGGGGTGACAATTGTTAGTGAAATGTCTCTTTTTAATTCTGGTATGTGTATTTTAAATCCAATTGACAAGGACTAATTCTTTGTTTTTTAATTAAACTAAAGAGTTGTATAGTTGTAGATTTTTCAAAATTAGATAAATTGTTGTGTTGTTCATTTTTTTTGGTAAATTCTTATTGAAATAACACACACATATAGAGAATTTCACAGATCCTAAGTGTACAGCTTGGTCTACTTTTTTACACAGTAAATATACTAGTATAACTACCACCAAGATTAAAAAATAGAACAATTTCAGTAACCTACAAGGATCTTTTGGGCCTCCATTCAGTCTTTATAGCTCAGAATGGTAACTATTTTTCTGACTTTTATCACTGGAGATTAGTTTATATTTCAATTTATATGTGTAATGCTAAAATATGTACTGTAATGCTTCAACATTATGTCTGCAAAGGTCATTCTTGCTGTTCCTTGTAACAAGACCTTGTTCTTTCCACTGTTTTTATTCTATCCCATTTTATGGCTATCTGATAATTTATTCATGAGTGGTTCACTTTTCATCCAGTTGTTTTGATTCCATATAAAACTAGGAAAATACCCTTTATTCCAGTCTTCCCTGATATATACTCTTTATTTCCTCTCATTCAAATATTTTTTCCAACCATGAACTTAAACTTTAGAACTCAGACAGCTTCAAATGAAAGGGAACTGTAAGGGAGTCAGGTAAAAATGAAAATGGAGCTGTGTGAGATGAGGAAAGACAATAAGGAAACTAAATATGCAATAGCAGAATAGAAATAGGCCTCAGAACAATCATGTGAATAAGAAAGTTTTATAAGCATCTGGGAAGGGAAAAATACCTATAACTTTGGCATTTTTGGTTTGGACCACAACTTTATTTTCAGTGTACAAACTCAAGGAACAATAGAACAATACCTACAGAATTTTAAGAACAAATTCTTGTGAAAGAATTCTGTACTTAGGCTTTAGTGATTTGTGTTCAAAAGCAACAGAAAGACTTTCTCAGATTTACAAATACTTAGGAAATATATCATTCTAAATACAATTAAAACAATTTCTCAACAAAGACTTTAGCTCACTGGGTGATTAATCAGAATACATAATTCAAGATTGGGGAAGCTATAGGATAAAGATTGGATTTGAAAAATCAAATAGTAAAATATGTATTTAACACTGAATTCTTAATGCAAATATTGTTAAAAGCAAAGAATAATTTCCAAGAATAATTCTTAAAAACATATATAACTTAAAATGCAAAATTCAGTAAAACCAATACATTACACATCAAAATTTATTTCTAATGGACTTAGATTCAAATATTTGTAAAAAGTGGAGGAAAACTAGAAGCTTTTTTTCTCAGATCTCAGAATACACATACAACCAAATGACTTAAAACCAAATGAGCAGAGTCCATGAAAATATTGATATTCTGACAGAATAAGAATTTTATAGTCTGTGGTTCAAAAATACAATAAGCAAACTAAATAGAAAATGAAATGTTATAACCCAGCAAAAAAATAAACCCATCATTAAAAAATGAGCAATTCACAAAAGAAATATGCAAAGGCAAACATATATAAAACTTCAATTTCATTAGTATTCAAATAAAAAATTAAACAAAATTGGATACTATTTTCTGTTTACAAACTGACAGTAATGGAAAAAAGACACTACCTTGTGTTGTTAAAGTTGCAAGGAGAGATATGTTCCCAAATATTGCTACTGTAAATATAAAGTACTATAAAAATGTGTGGAATGCAATCTGGTAATATGTAATAAAACACTTTCATTTGGCAATGTTGTTTTAAGGAATTTATTCTTACAAAGTAATCATGACTATGTCCATAAAATTGTTTACAGGAATGTTCATCACAGTTATCAATATTATGGTGAAAATTGTGTTGACCTAAATAGAAATAATAAGAAAATGCTTAAATTAATTGTGGTCTATCCATGTGATGGAACACTCCAATCACTTAAAAATGATGTTACAGAAAAATATTTAACAAGATCAGGAAAGCTCATGGGAAGTAGATTATAAGAAAGCATTATATCATGATTCCATTTAAAAAATAATTACATCTGGGCCGGCCGAGTGGCGCATTGGTTAAGAGCTGGTTTTGAGATGCCAGCGACCCCGGTTCGGATCCCACGTATGAGGGCCAGTGACACTGCCCTCTACAGCTAACAACAGCTCCACCTGGAAATGGGCTGTGCGAGCCCCGGCGATGGTGTGGGCTGCAGCCCCTGCTGCAGTGGGCTGCCATAGGCTACAGTGAGTGGCCAACAGCCAGCGTGAGCTGCCAATAGCCGCGGTGAGCGACATCCAGAAGCCAGCGACTGATCTGCCTCATTCGGGAAGAGCGCAATGACGATACCAAGATGGGCCAGTGAAGCTACATCCTCCGCAACTAGACTGAAGAACAAAAAGACAGCAACTTGTCTGTTCCCCTTCCTCGATTCCCTAACTCTGTTCCCCTCCCCCCAATTCCCCAGTAAAATCTTTAAAAATAATAATAATTACATCTATTAATAAATAAAAGAACATACCTCAAAATGTTAACTGTGGATATTAGAGAGTTGGTGGGATTGTAGACCTTTTTATTTATGGCTTGTATTTTTCTGAATTTACAAATTTTACAATGAACATACATAATTTTACAATCATATAATAAATTTAAAATTTTCCTTTGTCCTTTGGTACTTCAACATAATGTTTAGAAGAAAGGAAGGATGGTAGAAGGTCAATCACATAAATTTTTTTAAATATTAAACAAATATTATATTTTAAAATGAAAATAGTTTACTTTGTTCAATATTCTTCTTTGCTTTATTTTTAAATTAACTTTATTGGGGTGACATTGATTATTAAAATTATATAGGTTTCAAGTGTACAATTCTATCATACATCATCTGTATATCGCATTGTGTGTTCACCACCCAGAGTCAGTTCTCCTTCTATCACCATATATTTGACCCCCTTTTCTCTCTTTTACCCTCCCTCTTCCTTTACCCTCTGGTAACCACTGAACTGTTGTCTGTGTCTATGAGTTTTTGTTTGTTTGTGTGTCTTGTTAGTTTGTTGCTTTCAGTTTTATATCCCACATATGAGTGAAATCATACAGTGATTTTTTTCTGTCTGACTTATTTTGCTTAGCATGCTTTTTTTGCAGTCAATTAGATCTGGTATTGAAACATAGTCACCTTATATACTAATTTAATTTTTCCATGAATTATGTTAATTGATGAGCTTTGGTTCTCTAATATGTGATTGGGAGTGTGAATGTGGAACTTTATAAAGAACTTATGAAGATTAAATGTTTGAGCGTATGTGCCTGGGACATAACAGGTGTCCAGTGAATGTAACTGCCCCTCCCTTTCTTTTCTCATGATGGTGAGTTTCCCTTGGATATTTACCTTTCAGTTCTTATCTTTTCCAGAGTAGAGAGTGAGGCTCTCCCAGATCTATATCTTCTCAGGCCTTGCAGTTGCTCAGTTAAACCTTGAATAATAATAAGAAGAGTAAAAGACAAAAAGCAGAAGGAAAAATAAAATGGAAGAAAGATTTCAGCAAAATAATTGTAATTACATATCATCAAAACCAAATAACATGGACCTTGACTCAGGAAAACATTTTAAAATGATGCTATCTTATTAAGACATGAGCATAAAATGAGCAGCATTAGACCTAAATGGAAACAGTCAGGGTTTGGGGAAAATTCCCTTAATATAAAGCAAGACATGTGGTATTGAAGCCTGATGTCTGCCAGGACAAGTAACAATTTCTTCTTTTTTTTTTTTTTAGCTGAGCCATCCTGCCACCTGTTGGCAGCTCAACGGCAACTCAGCTCGGGCTGGGTATCGAACCACCATTGCTCAGAGCTCGGCTCACACTCTTGAGCGAGCTCTTACCCAACTGAGCCACTCGGCCAGCCCTACAAGTCACAATTTCAAGGAAAAATCTGGCACATATATGCAAGGTGAGTTTTAACCTATTAAAAAAAAAGATCACACATATTAGGATACAAATTAGGATTCTCCCTTCTAATGGTCACTTTCAAAGGTTTTTCACTTACTCTAATGGTGTTGGTTCTTTCAAACCATTTTTGGAGATCCTCTGGGGCTATTTTGAAAGACTCATGAATATGTTGAATAGCACATTTTCTTGAATACCATCAATTATGACATATCTGGTCTGACAAGTTCAAGAACTTATTGCAATGATGTTACTAACCTTTTTTTGTTATCATGGGGATTATTCATTATGAATTTGTACCAACTGGACAAACAGTTAACCAAGTTTACTATTTGGAAATGCTGAAAAGGCTGCAT
Organism: Aselliscus stoliczkanus; assembly: GCA_033961575.1. NCBI lineage: Eukaryota > Metazoa > Chordata > Mammalia > Chiroptera > Hipposideridae > Aselliscus > Aselliscus stoliczkanus. The sequence continues at coordinate 126,175,291 of CM066736.1, forward strand.
GAAAAGATTAAAAGAAAATGACCTGAGTTTTTTGCCAACGTGGCGAAATTTTCTCAATTCATGGCTCTTGCATCAGGACAATGCACCAGCTCACAGGGCACTGTCTGTGAGGGAATTTTTAGCCAGTAAACAAATAACTGTATTGGAACACCATTCCTACTGACCTGATCTGGCCCCCAATGACTTCTTTCTTTACTTGAAGATAAAGGAAATATTGAAAGGAAGACATTTTGATGACTTTCAGGGCATCAAGGGTAATCTGATGACAGCTGTGATGGTCATTTCAGAGAAAGAGTTCCAAAATTGCTTTGAAGGGTGGACTAGGCACATAGCTTCCCAAGGGGAGTACTTCGAAGGCGACCGTAGTGATATTCAGCAATGAGTATGTAGCACTTTTTCTAGGATGAGTTCATGGACTTAATTGCCTGACCTGGTATGTTCACACTTGGAGGGCACATTTGCTGTTTTTCTAAATAGCAAAACATTTGAAGTACAATGAGATAAAATACAATTAATAACCTAGCTGGTCACATTTTGCACTATAAATTTTGATCAAAATAGGACCTTGTGAGGCTAATATTGTTGTGCAGTAAAAAGCATAAAAATATTTTTTTAGCTTTTATGAAATATAAGTATAAATATTATCATTGCTCTTAGGTTTATCATTGAAGATGTGTGGCACAATCTTTGTGAAAATTTCCCTCATGTTCAAGTTTTCAACCCAAAGTAATTGATTCCGTCAAATTCAGTTCTTTTGGTCACTAACCTTGAAGTAACCTGTCCACTGGCAAAAATGGAACAACTGACTATTTCAATATTTTCATCTGGCTAATGGGGGAAAGTTTGGTTACATCTCAAAAGTTCTTAATAGGCATCTTCCCTGTGCCAGCTCTTTATTTCATGTCCAAAAGGGCTCTGTGAAAATAAATTTCTCTGTTCTGATTCTTTATCATTCTATTGCATGATGTGAGACATCTCAAAATTATTTTCTTTATCACCTAACAGTCCACGCAAATCCATAAGATACATTTATTAGTCTTCTCCCCAAAGTTGTTCTCAGATAAACTCCCAACCCTGTTATCATCACTACCCACAGAACTCACTTGGTTGTTGGGTTCCCATATTTCTTCCTCGAGGAGCTGATGCTTAAAGCACTTAATTCCTTGCAATGCCACATTGGTAAACATTTCAATCAGGGTTCTATTTAAGCTCTACAAGGACAAGGCCTGTCTTGTTCACCAGTATATCCCCACCACAGTTGACTTGATTTGAATGGAATTGCATTATTTTGTAGTTAAATTTCCTTTACGCTGCAATTACTTTTGTCCCACATAGATTGGGAATTCCTCAACCTAATGGTTATTTTGTTTATGTTTGTCTGCTACATGCAGTAAAAGAAGGCATGGATGAAATGGATTCAGTTGATAAATGGATTCTTGGAAGCAAAGCAGTTAAACTATTGATGTGCTTGTTGAACCAATAAGTTTGATAATATTGAGATATTCATCTTGGTAGCAGTTACCCTTTAATGGCTAATGAAGGAGTATTACAATGTGTAATGTATGCATACTGTTAATCCATAAACACTGCATATAAAACTAAAACACTTTGAAAATGTCAGTGAGCCATGAAACTAATAGCAAAGCCCAGTCATGGGTCAATCGTGTGCTCATTTATAAAACATGTAAAGTTAAATCTCTGTATCTGAGCACTGTAAGAGGACTCAAGAGTCATCTAGTCCTATCCTCTCATATCCTAGTACATGCAAAAACTAAGGCCCACCAAAATTAAGCCTTTTCCAAAAGCATATGGCTAATTATGTGCATACTTAAGGCCAGAATCTACGTTCTATTTGATCAGTTAGCAGAGTGTAGAGTCTACATACACAGCTTTAGTATATCTCACTTTTAATTTACACCAAAGGCTGTGTAACTTAATTAAGAGAGGTAAACATCCATGCAGAAAAGTCACTTCATGTGATTCTGGCTGTGCTGCTGAAAAAAACATGCCCAAACTCAGTCTGGTATTATGCACAAAGGGAAAGGAAGCAAAATATTTTGTAGAATAATTTGAGAATTCTTCAGAACTTCTAACCCAAACCTTTTCCCCTAATAGCAACCACTGTGCTATTCCAAGGTTAATTACATCTTTAGAAGATATTTGATCTCTCAACAAGAGTATGCCTTCTGGATCTGCCATTTACTAGTTTTAGAATGAAGGACAAAGTTAGTTACTCTCTATCAATCTCAGAATTTTGACCACAATGGGTACATTTATATTTACCCTACAGAGTATTGTGAGAATTAACAGTAATGTGCATTAAAGCTCTGTCTGACTCCTAGTAGATGTTCTTTTCCCATTCTTCTTGTTGCACTCTATGCCCCAGCTCTACTGAGCCACTCTCAGTTTCTTTCCATGATCTCTCTTGCTTTGGGGAATTTGCATTATCTATTCTGTCTGCCTTGGACACTCTTCTTTTCCCGCTCCTAAGCTACAAGGTGTGATAAAAACAGTACAATAAATGTTAAATTAAAAAATATTTATTACAGTAAAAGACACATTGCCATTAATCCCCCTCAAAACACTCCCCCTGGGCTGGCCGAGTGGTGTGGTGGTTAAGCGCTGGCCTGGGAAGCCAGTGGCCCTGGTTCGGGTCCTACATATGAGGGCCAGTGACACTGCCCTCAAAAAAAAAAAAAAAAAAAAAGCACTCCCCCTCACTTCAAGCACACTTGTCCCACCGTTCTTTCCACTTTCTGAAGCAGTTCTGGAAGCTGTCTTTTGTGAGTGTCTTTAGTTGCACTGTCGTGGTTGCCTCAATGTCCTGAGTTGATTCAAAATGTTTTCCTTTCATGGTTATTTTGACTTTGGGGAAGAGCCAGACATCTCACAGTGCCAGATCCGGTGAATAGGGAGGATGAGCACACGCCATAATGTTTTTATTTGACAGGAATTGCTGTACCAGAAGCAATGTGTGACAGAGTCTTTCCGTTGTGATCACAAAATATGGTGAATGCTGCTGCTGAGTGCCATCCAACGGAAAGACAAGGATCTTCAATTCAGAAAGTGGTGCATCAAACCTTAGTAACAGTATGGGACAAGTTTCAACTTCTTTGGTGCAGTCAGTTGGGTTTGAGCTATGGCTGATGGAAGGTGTGTTTTAAAATGTGTGGTAAATCATCCTCCATCATGACAACGCTCTGTGTCACACATCGCTTCTGGTGTGGAAATTTCTGTCAAATAAAAACATCATGGAGTGTCTTCATCCACCTTATTCACCAGATCTGGCACCATATGACTTCTGGCTCTTCCCTAAAGTCAAATGATTCAGGATATCGGGTAGCTATGACAGCACAACTAAAGACATGGAAGAGGACTTCCAGAACTGCTTCAGAAAGTGGCAAGAACCATGGGAATAAGTGTGTTCGAAGTGAGGGGGAGTATTTTGAGGGGGATTAATGGCAATGTGTCTTCTACTGTAATAATTTTTTTTATTTAAACACCTGCTGTATTGTTTGATTACACCTCCCACATCTCACTCCTCCTTCAGAGATTAGTTCATGTGTCACCTCCCCGAGAAAGATTTCCTTGATCCTCATCTTTCCCCAACTCCTGTGTTAGGTGTTCCTTCTATGAACTTCCAAAAAAAATCTTCTCCTCACCTCAATTTTGCCTTATCAATAAATAAATCAAGCAAACATTTACTGAGTATCTGTTATGAAGCCAAGTCTTGGGCTCAGCTATGTGGAATGATATAAGATCATTATAAGATGTGATTGCCAACTTTAGCTTACTCATAAGGGAACATGGCACTTAAAATTTTTTTTTAAAACATCTTCAGGAAAACTAACACCTAAATTGTATGCTTTAGAACAGAATTCTTTATGACAACCCAGAAATGAGTTTTCATAATCAAGTTAGAAGACATCCACATTTTCCCTCAAGATTCACAATGCATATTATTAGCACAATAAAGTTCTGTGAGTTAATGTAAAGCAAACAGCTTAGTTTTACCTCAAAAATTCTCCAACTCTGTTTCACCATGGAATACTTTTTTCCCACATAGCACCATTAAATGCTTATGATTTAATGATGCTACTTGAAAAAAAAGTGAGAACCATGCCATACTCTTTACAATAGTCCTGTAGAGGGAATATTGAAAGAAAAGGCAGAAGGCCCAAGTTTCATCCTAACGTTATACCTATTACATACATGATGCTGGATAATTCAACCAATTATCAGTTCCCTTTTCCCGATCTGTAAAAGTAGATAGTAATACCTACTCTGATAACTCTTTTGTTTTCCATATTTCAATATTGATATATACAAATATTCTTCCCCAATTGTAAAGCATTATAGAAATTTGTGTTTTATTATTATTTTAGAAACAAAATCAAATCAAAGAAATTAGATCTCTTGAGATGTTCCCTCACCACTTTGAAAATTTGTTTCATTCTGTCAGTCACCTAGGGAAATTCACTAAAGAGCAGGTTAACTTTGTTTTTGTTTTTGTTTGCTGGCTTCCCAAGCCAGCGCTTAACCACTGTGCCACTCGACTGGCCCAGGTTAACTTTTTTGTAAAGTTTCAGGTGTACAAAACAATTTAATAGGTAGGCATTTTTAACCCTCACAAAGTGATAACCCCCTTCCCCCAACCTACTACTCCTCTGACATCACATACAGCTATTATAGTTCCACTGACACTATTCCTTATGCTGTACTCCACATCCTGTGAAACTATATATATATATATATATATATATATAAAATTATAGTTGACATTCATTATTATTCAGCTTCAGGTATACACTGCAGTGGTTCAGGCAGCTACACTATCCATGAAATGGCCTCCCTAATAAGACAAGAGTCCATCTGACAACCTACAACTTTATAACATTATTGATTATATTCCCCAAACTGTCTTTCATATCCCCAATGGGAGGGGGGGAGGGGATGAGGGAGAAGTTGAGGGTGTTAGAAAGCACAATCGGCAAGTTAACTTTTTTGCTGAGATGCTGAGTTCCTGCCGAAAATACTGGAAGGAGCTCTCCCAGAGCTCGCCAACCCTCTCTATCCTCTTCTATGGGATAGAATGGAATGAGGATCCATCAGCTTTGTTTTGTGCCATATCTCTTCGACAGGACAAGTAGATAATATGTGATACCTCCATGATATCGAGATAAGAATGGAGAAGTGTCCTTTGGAAGCTAATATTCAGGAGAAGAGATACCTCTTAGAAATTTGGGATCAGGATGGAGCAGGGTGAGAGGGATAGCCTTTGAAAGGATAATATTATGGAACAATCCTAAATCAAGTCCTGAATGAGAAGACCTGTCTCCTCCTTTACAATAACAAATAGATTCTGATACATCCTTTCAGAGCCCGGTCTTGCCTGATTTAGTCAGATTATTTCGTGTTCTTTGTGAAATCTCTTTAAAATATTTATTGAATTCCTGCTATTAGCCAGGTCTTGTTTCCAATGCTGGGGATACTTCAGTGTACAAAATAAATAATAATTTTGCCCTTATAGAGATTATATCCTTGAAGGAGGGGGAAGACATATAGTAGGCAATAAATAAGAATAGGAAACTTAATAATGTTTAGAAGGGGTGGGTGCTATAGAAAAAGAAGACAGAACAAGGTAAGGGCACCGGGAGAATTAGTGTGAGAGAGGGATGTGAAGATCAACATATTCTTTGTTTTTTGTTTTTTTTTGCAGGGGTGTTCTTTATGGTGGTGTCATGACTCCAAGAAGGCACCCCTAGTGTGCAAGTGCTTATCAAGCCTTTATTTTGCATCATGTTTGCTGATAGCACATTGGATGATACAAGTTCAGAATTGTTGTGGGAGGGTTATACATAAGGGCACAGAGAACAGGTCGCAAGAGTCTTTGGGGGACTGGGACACTAATAAAACAATTAACTTCAAAAGGAAGAAGTAGGATTATTTTTATTTACAGATGACATGATTGTGTACATAGAAACCTGTAAAGAATTTACAAACTACCAGAATTAATAAGTGAATTTAATAAGTGAAGTAATGGGATACTAGGTCAATGGATACATTTGTAGTATATCTATATATTACAAGGAAACAATTGAAAACTAAAATAAGGAAAAGCACTTACAATAACGTTAAAACACCACAGCAACCTAGGTATGAATTTAATGAAAAAAAGTTAACGGTACCTATACAAAAAAACTATAAATCATTCCAAATAAAAATTAAGGAGACCAATAAATAAAAAAGTATACCAAGTTTATGGATTAGGAAATTCAGTATTATTACGATATTAGTTATATGCAAATTGATCTCTAAAGAGTCAGTGTAACCAGATATAAAACAAATAAGTCCTGGGGATATAATACACAGTATACAGTGTCAGATGGTTGCTGGACTTGTCATGTGATCATTTCTTTAGCATAGGGATTATAACTAATAGGGCGGTAATAACTCTGTATAGTGCCAGGTAGGTACTGTTGAAGAACTATGATGCACCCCTGAAACTAATTTGTATGTTAGCTATATTTTAATAAAAATCTTTAAAAAAAACAGTCAGTGTAATCCAAAATAAGATCTCCTCGCTTCTTTTTATAAATTTTAGAAAGAAATAAAAATGAATTAAGATAGCAAGATAATCTATGAAATGAAGAATAATTTGGGAAGGCTTATGCTCTTAGATTTCAATACATACTAAAAAGCTATAATAAATAAGACTGTTGGTGCTATCATTAAGATAGAAGAAATTTATTAGTGAATCAGAATACAGGGTCCAGAATTAAATTCTCTCTCTCCCTCTTCCTCTCTGTCTCTCACACACATATACAACATAGATGCACACACAGACATTCAATTGATTTTCCACAAAAGTACAAAAATTCAACAAAGAAAAAAATATTTTCAATCAACGGCACAGAAATAACTCTATGTAATATATGAACATTGACTCTTAGCTTATACAATACATAAAAATTAACTTGTGATATGTCATAGACATAAATGTATTAGCTAAAACTATAAAGCTTTTGGAAGAAATCATAAGAAAGTTTGTTCGCAAAGTTGGGCAAGTCAAGTGTTTCTTAAATAGGACCCAAAAGCCATTACCATAAATAAAAATGATAAAGTAGACTTCATTTAAAAAAATTCTGCTGATCAAAATGTATCAATGAGATGTTTAAGTCAAAATTAGCAAGAAAATATTAACAATAAATATATCTGACAAAGGAATTATATGCAGAATATACAATAAACTCAGAAAAAGATAAAACCGCCCAATTTAAATTGGCAAATTCTTAAAGTAATACTTCATAAATGAAGATAGCCAAATGGCCAGTAAGTCTATGAAAAGGTGCTCATCATCATTTTATCATGGAAATGCAAGTAAACATTACTTCTGAAGCTGGACTCACTAGGTTTAAATTACAAATTCCAACTTCATCACATACCTGCATGATCTCTTGCCAGTTGCTTAAACTGTGACTTAGTTTCAATGTGGAAATATAATGATGATAATTTACTTCATAGGATTTTTGAAGATTAAAAGAATATATATATATATATATATATATATATATATATATATATATAGTACACAGTAAGCACTCAGTGTTAGCTAATAACTAGTATTTGAAAACAAATTAAAGGCTAAAAAAAGTGAACTAGCCTGTGGCCATGGGAATGGATGTGAATAAACCTGAATGTTGGAGGTCATAGAGCTCAAGACCCTTCTGTATTTTTCTTGAAAGGTTAATGCCTGGCGTATTTTAGTTGCTCAAAATTTACTGAATGAATGAATGAATAAATAAAAGAATAGCCACAAAGAAAAAAATTATTTTATACAATAATTGTTTAGCAAATACTTTATTATGAGAAAATTGCATTGTTAACATATTTTCATTTTTATATAAATTCTATAATAAGCAATCTTTTTATGATTATTCTGTTTGTCCCTCACTCTCAAGGTCCCTCTCTGCTCTTCCTTGTCCCAAAAAGCTAACTTCTGAGAACTGAGTCATTCAGTCTCCTCTGCCCTCTTGCTTCCTGTTGGGTTTGGACAATGAAAGACAGCCCAAGAGATGGGAGGGTACAAGAAAAGAGAGGCTGGAGTACTTATTTCCTGCTCTCTCCTTGCATGGTTGTGGTTCTGTCAATAGTTGCTCTTTTTTTCCTCTAAAGCCACAGTTCCTACCAAGTTGTTTCTCTTAGTAGATCTAGCTCTCACTGGTCTCAGATAATCCTGTATCCTCTTTTTTTGCCTGTGAGGTCTAGGAGTCAAAATGGCTTCCTGCTGTTGCTAATATGTAAGAGTGTTGCCAGCCCTCATTGCTCATCTCACTCATATATCTGCATAAAATCCCTTTAGGTTAAAAGCTATTGAATGACAGACACATCTGTTTCCAGTTGATACCTGAGATACAGCCTTTTACTTGTCCCTTTCTATTATGTTATGCCCATTTGTTAATTTCTTATGTAGAAGAAAAACTACTGAGTCTACTAAAATGGGTAAAAACATTTTAAAGTTCTCTGGTAGATATAGCTAAACAGTATCCAAATAATTTATACCATTTTTAAAGATCAGCTTTAACATCAACTGAGAGAAATCCCAGTTGCATTGGGGATTTGCATGGGCTGGAACCAAATCCTTGTCTGATAAGTCATATACCTCCCTAATTGTTCTGGGAGAGACAGTTCCTGGTAAGAACTTTCCCTATGGCCCCCTTCATCTCACTGTTCCTCAGGGTATAGATAAGTGGATTGAGCAGTGGGGTTCCCAATGTGTACACCAGTGAGATGAATTGATCCTGCTTGGGGTAGTAGCTAGAGTTGGGGCGCAGATACATGAAGGCACAACAGCCATACTGTAGCAGGACCACAGTGAGGTGGGAAGAGCAGGTGGAGATGGCCCGGTGGCGACCAGCTCCTGAGGGGATCTTGAGCACAGCAGCCACAATGTAGGTGTAGGAGGTGGCGATGAGAAGGAAAGGCACGGCAATGGCTAATGTGGCTGCCACCAGCACTGACTGCTCATGGATGTGGCTGTTGGCACAAACAAGATGCATCACTGGTGGCACATCACAAAAGAAGTGCTCGATACTCCGAGCCCGACAGAATGGCAAAGAGAAGATGAAGGCCACCAGCTGTAAGGACAGGAACAAACCGATGACCACAGAGACAATAACCAAGCAGACACAATGAGTTAGAGTCATGATGAGAGGGTACTGCAGGGGGTGGCAAATAGCAACATACCGGTCATAGGCCATCACAGCCAAAAGGAAGCAATCGGTACTGCCAAATCCGATGAAGAAAATCATCTGAGTGGCACAACCTAGCAGGGTGATGGTCTTCTTGGATTGTAGGATGTTGGCCAGAATGTGAGGTACCACCACAGCAGTGTAGCATATTTCCACCCCTGAGAGGCTGCCCAGGAAATAGTACATGGGTGTATGTAGGCGGGCTTCTGTCTGGATGGCCACCACAATGAGGACATTCCCACTGATGATGAATATATAAACCAGGCTGACTCCAAGGAAAGACAAGACACGCAGCTCAGGGTGGGAGGGATAGGCCAGGAACACAAATTCCGTCAACACTGAGCGATTTCCCCAGGTCATTGAGCTAACAGGTTTTCTCTGTGGAGAGTTACAAAGACAGAAGGAACAATCAGGCTGACAATCTACTAGTTTCCACTGCGAGCCATGATCTAATCTAATCAGAGCCGGAGTTAGACTAGAAGTACTAGGACTAATTTTCTTTTTGCTTCCTCGTCTACTAAATCTCTTCACATAAATATCTGCAGCTTAATTTCTATCTGCCAGACTTGGACTACATTACATGAGTATTTTTTGAGGAAAATATTCACAGGAAGTTTGTGAAATTCTAAGCTATTTTCAATTGAAATGCGGTGAATATTAAATACTTTCAGTAAAGTCAGAAGAAAGTATCAAGAAATTCTTGAGACAAGGGATAATTAAGGTGAGGGTGGGAAGCTATTCTTTCATTCATTTTTTCATTCATCTATTTATACACAATACCTCCTGAGGTATTAACTCAGGGATATATAGATGCAACTCTGAAAAGCTAGGGATACGGTGGAAAATGAAGAAAGAAAGTGGTGCCCATGAGTAAAGGACAGACATAAGCCAGAGGTTGGTGGTGTCAGGGATAAGCCTCAGAAAACAAAGCCCTCCAAGCTCCTGGTTTCTCTATCCAGAGCCAATCAGGTGAAGTATAGGAGTTGAGGGAAACACAGGTTTATCATAGCGTTCATCCTAGCTTGTGGCAGTATGAGAACATATGTGATCATAAGCTGTTGGGAATCTAAGAATCCTTCCTATGAGTTTGGGGATGAATAGGAAAGACCAAACCAGTCTTCATTTATGTTTCCTCTTCTAAGGAGCTGAAGTGAAATCCAGGAAAAGCCATCCACCTTCCTTGAAAACCCTCTAATGAACAGATATAACTCTCAAGGGGCATCCATTCTACTTCTTTTCCTAGACCAACTCATATTCCAGAAGGTGGAAAAGAAGCAACCTGTGACCTTATTTCAACTTGCCCAATGTTAATATTCATTATGAGCTTTGAAGAAAAATCTTAACCCAGAGTCATGACTTCCAGTGAAAATCATTTACGTAAACTTACTTTGGTGTCACAAGCATAGGGAGAAATGTGATTAGAGACTGTCTGTCCTAAATATTAAGAGCACTTAAGGCATGAATGGCTTTGTGTTGTTTTTTCAACAGCTAACAAGCAGTACCCATTTCATTCATTCTCGTTTGCTCTTCTGAACTTCAACAATGCTTTGAATTATTTCTAATCTCACTTAGCATATTTAATATTGTATTACAACATGCAGAGGAGGGACAGGTATCAGTGTGAAATCAGTTTTGAAATTAAATGATGTGGTCTGAATAATTCCATTTCCTGGTTCCATGATGCTAGGCAATATATTATAATATAATTTCTCTGAGTTTCTTTATTTGAAAAATAAGGATAATAGTTGTACTTATTATCTATAACAAGGGTTGTTGTGAGGACTAAACAAGATCATAATGTAAAGTATCTACCACAATGCCTATTCCATAGTATTAAGAGCCTAATAACAGATAACTGTCATTATTATTTATAAGTTCAAAGGCAACCCATCTTCCCTTATTTATATTTTTATCTCCGTATATCACCAAGCCTAATGTATAAAGTATAGACAGCAAAAAGTAAATGTAGTATGGATAAATATATTGTGGAAAATAATGTTATTTACACTTTTTCATTTTCTCTTTTCACCTTTGAGATTATTTCATAATTAAATCACCTGTTTAAGAGCCCTTATCGAAAACAAACACCTTGGCATTCAACATTTGGGCTGCACTATGGGGAAAAAAAATCCCATCACTCATGGACATAACATATATGAGGCTCCAATAAACCCACATTTGAGGTTAGTCTATCACCTGTATTATGGTGGAGGGCTTTGAAATCTGCTTGCTAATGATGAGTTCTGAGAATTTTATTATAGTCAGCCACACTCACATCATCTTAATGGTGCTCTCCAGGATCTATTATAAAATATTTATGACAGTTATCTATAGCTCATGAATCTTAGTGCTGAAAAGGACTTCAGAAATTGCCTAGTTCAGTCCCCTTTGGATTTTCAAATCTCCAACACAGAATCTGAACACCAGGTCACCTCCAATGCTTAGAGAACCTCATTACTTCCTGACTTGCTCCATTGTTGGATGGCATGATTCTCTTAAAGTTCTTCCTCATAATGTCTGGAATCTGCCTCTGTGCAACTTCTCATTTTATTCTGTTCTATATCATGGGGCCATTTCTACATGAATCACTTTGGGAACTAAAGAGCTCTTGTCATGCAGCCCTAATTTTTCTTTCCAACTTACTTCTATTTCTCACATGACATGATTTTGATACATATCACAATTTTAGCTGGGGAAACACTCTCATTTTAATAACTTACTTAAAAGTGTCCAACATTGGCCAGCTTACAGGAGTGGTCCACTGTAAAAAGATCTGGGTCTCACCTATCTGTTCATTGGCAGTCTATTTCTTCAGTCTAATTAAAATAAAAATGAATTAATGAGTTTGTGTTTGTTTGTTTTGAGGATCTTATACTTGGACTGCTAAAACTCTAATCATTTTTTTTTCACTTTCAGTGAGGCAGAACATCCTGTATCGTTCCTTTAACATTGTTCATTGCTCTAGTCTGTTGTGATTGACATTTTAAAAAATCCTCAATCTGTGACTGTACCTCTTAACTATTCTTCCTTAAACCACTTATTTGTTATTAAGTGCAAAGCTCCACATACAATGATGATCAAAATGGCACAGTTGTGCCCAAGTGGTTAATATCCTAACGAGTTTATATCCTTTGAATATCCTTTGAATTTAGGAAATCTGGAATACACACACACACACACACACACACACACACACACACACACACGCTGGGGGTGCCAAAAAAATGTATACACATGACTTGTATTCATCTTTTGTTACTGGTATATATTGAGTATTACAATTTTAATACAGTTTTTTCCTTTCTTAAAATGTGTAGGATATATATATATGTATATATATATATTAATATTACTGTGATTAGGTGTTGTGCTGTAAAGAAAAATAGTGTGTTGTGTTGTAAGAGTGGTTCAACATGGGGCTCTGGCAGTTTGTGATTAAGGAACTATGAAAAGGCTTCCTAGAGGAAGTAATATTTAAGCTTCGATCTGAAAAATAGAAATCAACTAGAAGAGAGGAGATGGAGTAATGGCGTCCATATTCTGGATCGATGAAGTAGTGTTTTTTTATGGTTCCAAGAGAGTGACACTTATGTCAACATATCATCAACTTGCAATTCCAAGTTGTTACTAAATATGTAGGAGGATAAGAACACTTCAGCATCATCCCCAGAAATCTGCCCCAGGCTGGCATCTCTGTTCTTGATACCAAACCCATCTCAGGGCTTCCAAGTCACTTCCCACATCCTGTACTCACCTTCCTTCTTATCTCTCCAGCCAGACCAAACCCCCCTGGCAAGGATTCATGAGAAACACTATCCTTGTGCCTCTGGGCTCCAGTTAACATTGCATAAAAAAAGGGGTTAGGGCTGGCCGAGCAGCGCATTGGTTAAGAGCTGGTTTGGGATGCCAGCGGCCCTGGTTCGGATCCCACATATGAGGGCCAGTGACACTGCCTTCTACAGCTAACAACAGCTCCACCTGGAGCTGGGCTGTGCGAGGCCCCGGCAATGGTTACAGCCCCTGCTGCAGTGGGCTGCCATTGGCTACAGTGAGTGGCCGGCAGCCAGTATGAGCTGCCAATAGCCACAGTGAGCAACATCCAGAGGCCGGCGACCCATCTGCCTCATCCGGGAAGAGTGCAATGATGATACCAACATGGGCCAGTGAAGCAACGTCCTCCGCAACTAGACTGAAGAACAAAAGGAGAGCAACTTGTCTGTTCCCCTTCCCCGGTTCTCCAACGCTGTTCCCCTCCCCCAATTCCCCAATAAAATCTTTTTTAAAAAAAAAGGGTTAATGGACTTGGCAATAAGAAAGCTGAGGTAGAATCTCAACCTATCGTTAACAGTGTTGTCACCTGGGAGATCATCTCACATTAATTTCTGTTTCCTCATGTTTAAAAGATGTAATAATAATATTTACCTAATGGAGTTGTGATGAGATTAAATGAGATAAAGTGTTTAGAACATTTGGTTTGATGTTTGAAATCTATTAAATTGATAAAAAAGTTAACTCCTCCCTCCTTTTTTGGAATCAGTTAAGGGGGTGATATTAATAATATCTGCTTTATAACAGAAGATTAAATGAGGTACCTTATGAGGAAAGGGCCTTTCATTAATTCTTAAACCTTATCCAAATTCATTTTAATCATTCCTCAATATTTCATAGATTGAGATTAGTTATTACCATTTTAATCAGAAGAATAGGCCTTCCAAATGAATTCAGAGGAACACTGTAAGTCATGGGCTGAACTAGTTCTGAGATCCTGGAGTCTCTACTTGTGAAGCCATTACTTGTTTTTCTATTCCAGCATCAGCAAGTGCCTGGTGTGTAGTAAGTCTAGAAGGAGGTAGAAAATGACTTTCCCTTACCTTCAGCATGAGAAGAAAGAGGGATATCTCAGGCCAACCTTCTCAGTTATATTCACAAAAGACAGGCCCTAGCAGGTGATATCTGATGGCTCTGGTGGAAGAGTGAGAAGGTACCATAAGCCTGGAGAGACTACTCAGTACAGCTGAAGCTTTATGTTACCTTCCCAAATGAAAAACCATGAAAGGAGTAAATTATTTTGCTATCTAGGGTCTTGTCTCATAGGTTCCATCTCCCAGAAGAAGGTGGTGTAGTGATTGCTGACCTCCTCCCCTGTTACCAGATAATTAGTCCAAATGAAAACTTTCTCTCCACTTGGATCCCGTCAATAGAAGGTCTGGGGTATGCTTTTCAAAGTAAAGACTAGTGTTAAACCCTTTATCAACCTGCTCCGTACTTAAAGTAACCTCCTGAGAAATACAGAATTTTTTCCTAGTCAAGGTCATTTGAGCTTTGTTTCAAGAAGTTTACTCCCTGTAGATTATCATAGCTGGGTTTAGTCCAAGTCCCAAATTATTATTGCCTTGGAGAACCGAGGCCTTATTTTATATTTTATCTGGCTCCCAAGGGACCTATTGTACTGCTGTATGCTAAGTAGAGCCTCAATGAATATTTATCAACTGTTTCATCTTTCCAAGACTTCTTTCTTTGCTTAACCCTTCCTGAGCAGAGACACTCATACAGGTCTTAACAAATTAGCTTATTGCTTGAAAAAAATGTTAGCTGGTCATGTGTATATAAATTTTTATAAGTCTGTGTGTGAAAGTAGGCTCCCATGTGCCCCATTTATTCAAAGGCAAGTCCTCTGCATGGGTCTAGAGTGATTAATGTAGCTCCTTGATGTGTGCGTGGAGATGGGCAGAGTAGTCAGATCCCAACAGCCAGGCAGGGCTGAGCTACCTGAGATTTCAGAGGCTTCTGAAGTGTTTTCAGTGCCAATAAATGGAAGAGAAAGGGAGTGGAAAGGGTAGGAAGGCATTCCAATCATTACAATAGCTAAGTCCTATGTCGTACTTACTATGTTCCACACACTTTATATATATTAATTAATTTTATCCTTACAATAATTCTAAGAAAGAGGAACAATTGATATCCCATTTACACATTACTATTTAATCCTCATAAGAACTTTGCTAAGTGAGTGTTAGCCCTGTTTTACAGGTAAAAGTGAAAGGTGAAAGATAGATAGAATTTGAGTAAATTGCCTAAGAATAGATGCCAAAAGTAGCTGAGATGAAGTTTGACCCTAAAGCACACTCTTTTTCCTCTACATGAAGCTTCATCCAGCTACATTGTTCTCCATTACTCTTTGTGAATAATGCGGTTCTTATGACAAAGATGACCTACAATATCGCTTACAAAGCCATGGAAGGTCTGACCCCTACTAACATCTAGCCTCCTGCTGACTATTTGTTCCAGTGAACTTGTCATTCTTGCAGTCTTTTTTTGCTCACCATGCTTCCTCCTATCACCAGGCCTTTGCACATGCTATTCACATTGCTTGGAATGCCCTTTCTCATTTCTTTTTACTGAAGTCACTTCTATATTTATCCTTTATCCCAGTTCCATTACATTCTCCTCAGAGAAGATTTTCCTGACCTTAGTCATGTCAGGGTCCAAAGCACATTTTGAAATGTTCCTGTTGGAATCTCATGTACCCCTTCATCATTGCAACTATTGCTGCAGCATTTTACTTGTGTTTGTGTGCTGTTTGATTACTTCTATTTCCCCTAGTAATATATAAGCTCAATGATGGGAAAGACTGGGTCTCTTTTCATTCAGCTTGTGTGTGTGTGTGTGTGTGTGTGTGTGTGTGTGTGTGTGTGTGTGTGTATAGTAACAAATAGGTTTTCTAACATGACCAGTGTTGACATTTTGTGCTGGACTATTCTGTTGTGGGGGGCTGTCCTGCACACTATAGACTATTTTGCAGCATCCTGGATTCTGCCCACTAGATGACAATAGCTCCAGCCGCTATCCACTGGTTGTGATAACCAAAAATATCTCCAGGCATTTCCAGGTAGGTACTGGGAAAAGGGATTATCAATCCCAGTTTTAACAATAAGACCAGTTGCAGAAATGAAGACTATAATTGTTAAGTGTATTTCTTCTTTTTTTAAAAAAATTAAAGTTTATTGGGGTGACAATGATTAGTAAAGTTGCATAGATTTCAGGTGTACAATTCTGTAATACATCATCTATATATCACATTGTGTGTACACCACCCAGGGTCAGTTCTCTTTCCATTACCATATATTTGATCCCATTTACCCTCGTCTCCCCTTACCCTCTGGTAACCACTAAACTATTGTCTACATCTATACATATTTTTGTTTCTTTGTTTGTCTTGTTCTTTTGTTGTTTTCAGTTTTATATCCCACATACCAATGAAATCATATTGTTCTCGACTTTTTCTGTGCGACTTATTTTACTTAGCATAATAATCTCAAGATCCATCCATGTTGTCACAAATGGCCCTATTTCATCTTTTCTTATCGCAGAGTAGTATTCCATTGTGTATATGTACCACACTTTCTTTACCCAAACATGTATAGTAGGACACTTTGGTTGTTTCCATGTCTTGGACATCATAAATAAACCTGCAATGAACATTGGAGCACATATATCTTTACGGATAAATGTTTTCAGATTTTTGTGTAGATACCCAGGAGAGGGATTGCTGGGTCATATGGTAGTATATTCTTAATTTTTTGAGGAACCTCCATACTACCTTCCATAGAAGCTGCACCAATCGGCATTCCCACCAACAGTGTAGGAGGGTTCCTTTTTCTCCACAGCCTCTCCAACACTTATTATTATTTGAGTATTTGTCTTTTGGGGACTGGCTTATTTCACTTCATATGTCCAGCTTTTAATGGGGGCTCATCTCTTCCCAGCCCCCCACCCTCTCTAATCCCTTGACCATACTCTTGTCACTCCTGAAATCATGAAAACTCCTTCAGCTTGGATAACTTTTCCTTCCTTTCTTCTTAGCTAATTTCTACAGGTTGAAGTCCAGGAATCATTTCAGGAATCAATTATACAGGAAGCATTCTTGATTCTCATCCTCTCTGCATCTCTGGATAAAGTGTTCCTCCTATGAACTACTATGGGATTGTGAATACAACTCAATTACAGGGCTATATACCTGCATCAGGCTAACACTCTCAAGCAAGCCAAGAAGCTAGCTAGCATTTACTGAACACCTGCTACATGCTGAAATCTTAGTCTCGGATCTAGGGTAGAATATAAAAAAAATGATTAAAATACGGTCTTTGTTCACCCTGAGTAGCCATGGCAGTCTTGAAAAATAAGAAAAAAGTGGAAGCTATCGTGCTACCTGACATCAAGTCATACTACAAGGCTATAGTAATCAAAACAGTATGGTACTGGATAAAAACAGACACATAGATCAATGGAACAGAATAGAGAGCCCAGAAATAAATCCATACCTCTATGGTCATTTAATCTATGACAATGGAATCAAGAATTTACATTGGAGTAAAGATAGTCTATTCAATAAATGGTGCTGGGAAAACTGGAAAGACACATGGAAAAAAATGAAGCTGGACTCCTCCTTACTCCATATATGAGAATAAATTCAAAATGGATTAAAGACTTAAGTGTAAGATCCAAAACCATAAAATTCCTAGAAGGAAATATAGGAAGTAAATTTGCAGACATTACTGTTAGTAATATTTTTACTGATATATACCCTTGGGCAAGGGAAGTAAAAGAAAAAATAAACATGTAGGATTACATCAAACTAAAACGTTTTTTCACAGCAAAGGTAACCATTAATAAAACAAAAAGGCATCCTACTGAATGGGAGAAGATATTTGTCAAAGATACACCTGATAAGGGGTTAATATCCAAAATTTATTTAAAAACTCATTCAGTTCAATCAACACCAAAAAAAACAAACAACCCAATAAAAAAATGAGCAGAGGACATGAAGAGATATTTTTCTTTTCTTTTTTTAAAGATTTTATTGGAGAATTGGGGGAGGGGAACAAACAAGTTGCTGTCCTTTCGTTCTTCAGTCTAGTTGTGGAGGACGTTGCTTCACTGGCCCATGTTGGTATCATCATTGCGCTCTTCCCGGATGAGGCAGATCGGTCACCGGCCTGTGGACGGCCGCTCACAGCAGCTCTGGCAGCTCACGCTGGCTGCCGGCCACTCACGCTGGCTGTGAGTCACTCACTGTAGCCTACAGCAGTCCACTCTCCGCAAGGGCTGCAGCCCACACCATCCCCGGGGACTCACGCATCCCAGCTCCAGGTGGAACTGTTGTTCACCATCTTAGCTGTAGAGGGCAGTGTCACTGGCCCTCATATGTGGGATCCAAACCGGGGCCCTGCTGCTCAGAGCTGGTGACCCAAGCCAGCTCCTAAGAGACACGCCCCTCGGCCGACCCCGAAGAGACATTTTTCTGAAGAGGACATACAGATGGCCAACAGACATGTATAAAAACGCTCAACCTCACTAATCATTAAAGAAATGCAAATAAAAACCACAATGAGATACAATTCACTCTGGTTAAAATGGCTATCATCAATAAATCAACAAACAAGTGCTGGCGAGGATGTGGAGAAAAGGGAACCTTCATGCACTGTTGGTAAAATTGCAGACTGGTGCAGCCACTATGGAAATCAGTATGGAGGTATCTCAAAAAACTGAAAGTGGAACTACTTTATGACCCAGCACTTCTGCTCTTAAGTATCCAGAGAAATCAAAAATGCTAATTTGAAAAAATATATGCACCCCTATGTTTATTGCAGTGTTATTCACAATAGCTAAGATGGAAACAACTGAAATGCCCATTGGTAGACAACTGGATTAAGAAACTGTGGTACCTTTATACAATGGAGTATTACTCAGCCAGAAAAAAAGAATGAAATCTTACCATTTGCAATGACCTGTACAGACCTAGAGACTATTATGCTAAGTGAAATAAATCAGTCGGAGAAAGACAAATACCATATGTTCTCACTCATATGTGGAATCTAAAGAACAGAATAAATGAGCAAACTAAACAGAAATAGTCTCAGAGATATAGAGAAAAAAACTTAAAGATTGCTAGAATAAGAGGGGCGTGGAGATGAGGGATAAGGGGAAAGAATTAGACAGCAGAAATTGGTGCCACAATATTGCCATGAGGATATGAAAGACAGTTTGGGAATATAATAAATAATGTTGTATAGATTTTGTAGGGTGTCAGATGGGCACTTGTCTTATTAGGGAGACCACTTCATGGACAGTGTGGATGCCTGACCACTGTACTGTACACCTGAAGCTGAAGCTGAATAATATTGAATGTCAATTATAATTTATACACATACACACATTTATAGTCATGGGATGTGGAGTACAGCATAGGGAATAGAGTCATTGGAATTGTAATAGCTATATATGATATCAGAAGAGTAATAGATTGGGGTAAGGGGTTATCACTTTGTGAGGGGTGTAAATGTCTAACTATTAAATTGTTTTGTACACCTGAAACTAAGACAAAAAATATGGTCTTTGTCTTCAATCATGTAAGGGAGGCCTGACATTTAAGAATTTGGGAAGAAGTTTTCTAAGTGAAGGTTTCCTGTATAATCTTTAGACTACTAAAGCTATAAAATGTTTTTCCCTCAGATAGAGGTATAGGTAGATTCATACATACATTTATAAATAAACAAGGTTGTGTGTGTGTGTGTATACAAGCACATGTGGGAAACACTAAATATTCTCTTTGTGATCCACAATGGAAATAAGTATTAAAAGGCTCTGAGAATCCTGATGTGAAGAAGTATGCATAAATTTAACTTTTCAAAACCTATTTCTCTAGTGTTTCATCAAAACCTTTTTAGGGTATATTCAAATATAATAATAATGGCTTATGCTATAATGTGCAGTCTTCTGAGCTTTCCAAATATATTATGTCAGTTGCATCTCACAACTACACCATGAGGCAGCTAATATTTTATGACCATTTTACAGATAAAGAACTGAGGTCCCAAAAGATTAAGTAACTAATGGAGTTGGGATTCAAGACCAAGCATTCTGGGTCTTCAAAAGAAAGATCCAAGTTTGGGCCCTGGCTTCACTATTTCCCAGTTTAGTGATGTTGGACAAGCCACAATCTAAGCCCTATATTCCTTATCTGGGAACTATGGATAATTATATCTTATTTATTCACTGTCATTTGATTTATTCAACACTTTTTGCATGTACTTGAAAATTCTCCCTACACTCTAAAGTAGGAATTGACAAACTTTTTCTTGAAAGGACCGGGTAGTAAATGTTTTAGACATTGTGGGCCATGTTGATTCCATGTATATTGTGTATCTTCCTCCTTCCCCACTTCTTCCTTTCTCCTTCCTTCCTTCCTTTTCTCTAACAGTAAAAACACATTCTTAGCTCAAGAACCATAAATAAAAGAGTCTGAATTTCATCTGTAGGTCTAGTTTTCTTACCCTTGCTCTAAAGTATTATACGCAATAAATTAAGACCAATTAAGAAAAGAATAGCCAATTCATTTTTTTAAAGTTTTGGAAGATGTTTACTTACCTCTTTGCAATTCACTTTATTTCATCAGTCATCAAATAAAATTCATACAGGCAAATTATTTTTGCTGAAAAGCTAAAAGTTTCTGCCGTAAATGATTAGAGGAACTCTCCTGGAATGCTTTCTGACTGTATGTATCCTGTTCTTTAAAGATGAAATGATATGAGAATACACGGTCATCAGATATGAATAATCCCAGAAATGAAAAGTAACCAGTAGGTGATATCCTTGTAATATTTAGATGTGGGTGGGAAAGAGTGTGCTGGTATTCAGGAAACAAGTCAGGGTTTAGAATGCCATCCTTGGGATAAAGCAAGATACAGAGGGCTAGCAGGAAAGTAGGAGTAATGTGGGAGCATCCTAAACCAGAGCTCTACGTGGAAGAACCAAGCTCCTCTTCTGCATGTGTTTCTTTACTCTGAGGCCATTCTTGTCCAATTTAGCCAGATAATTTAGTTCCCTGTAGGCTGTATCAAAATAATGGGTCCCACAGCAATCCCTCTCCTGGGTATATATATCCAAAAATTCTAAAAACATTTATCCATAAAGATATATGCGCTATAATGTTCATTGTAGTTTTATTTACAGTGGCTAAGGCTTGGAAGCAACCAAACTGTCCTTCAATAGATGATTAGATAAAGAAGATGTGGTACATAACCAGTCTGACAATTGGGTTCGCAAACTCATCCTAGAAAAAGAAAATGTACTACCTACCTCATTGCTGAATATCACTACAGTCACCTTTGAAGTATTCCCCTTGGGAAGCTATGCACTGATGCCAGTGCATAGTCCACCCTTCAAAGCAATTTGGAACTCTTTTTCTGGAATGGCCATCAGAGCTGTTGTCATATTACCCTTGATGTCCTGAATGTCATCAAAATGTCTTGCTTTCAATATTTCCTTTATCTTCGGGTAAAGAACAAAGTCATTGGGGGCCAGATCAGGTGAGTAGGGAGGGTGTTCCAATACAGTTATTTGTTTACTGGCTGAAAACTCCCTCACAGACCTTGCTGTGGGGGCTGATGTGTTGTTGTGACACAAGAGCCATGAATTGTTGGTGAAAAGTTCAGGTCATCTAACTTTTTCACACAGCCTTTTCAGCACTTCCAAATAGTAAACTTGATTAACTGTCCAAAGTGGTAAAAATTCATAATGAATAATCCCTCTGATATCAAAAAAGGTTGCAACAAGTTTGCAAACTTAATAGTCAGACCTGGTATGCTGCCTACAAGAGACTCACTTCAGATTGAAAGACACACACAGACAAAAAGTAAAATGACGAATAAGATAATTCATGAAAATGGAAATGAAAACGACAAAATCAAAAAACAAAAAAAGCTGGGGTTGTCATACTTATACCAGACAAAATAGACTTTAAAACAAAGGCTATAAGAAGAGACAATGAAGGACTCAGTAATCCTACTTCTGGGTATTTATCCAAAGAAACCTAAAATGCTACTTCAAGGGGATATTTGCACCCATATGTTCATTGCAGCATTGCTTACAATGACTAAGATTGGAGGCAGCCTGAGTTCTGTCAATGGAAGAATGGATAAAGAGTAGGTGGTACATACATACAATGGAATATTGCTCAGCCATGGAAGAGAATGGGTTCTTGCTCTCTGTGATGACATGGATGGAACTGGAGAGTATTGTAATGAGTGGAGTGCCACACAGAGAAAGACAGATGATATGTGATTTTGCTCATGTGTGGAATCTAAGAACAAAATTAACAAATTAAACAAAAACAAATTCATTTAAAAAATGAAACATATTGACCCATGTAACTGAAATCCCATGACCTGACCTGGACACCCTCAGGCCTGATTTACTCCATGAATACAAATGATGTCAGCAGACCACACAGTCGTTTTTTTTTTCAATTGATATATTATTGACATTGAGATATAAGTAACATTGTATAAGTTTAAGATATACAATGTGTTAATTTGATACGTTTATATACTGCAATAGGATTACCACAATAGCCTTGGCTAATATCTCCATCAGCTCACACAGTTATCATTTCCTTTGTGTGGTGAGAACATTTAAAATATAGTCTCGTATCAATTCTAAAGCATATAAAATTTGTTAACTATAATCTCAATGCTGTTCATTAGATCTCCAGAACTTAATCATCTTCTAAATGCAAGTTTGTGCCTGTTGGCCAACATCTCCCCAAATCCACCACCTTCCAGCCCCTGACAACCATTAATCTCCTCTGTTTCTCTGAGTAAGGCTTTTTTAGATTCCACATGTAAATGAGATGGTACAGTATTTGTCTTTCTTAGACTTGTATCACTTAGTATAATGCACTCATGTTCCATCCATAATCCAAATAGAAGGATATTCTTCTTCTTTACAGCTGATTAATATTTGTGATGTGTGTGTGTGTGTATGTGTGTGTGTGTGTGTGTGATATTTTCTTTATTCATTCATCCATTGATGGACACTTAGCTTTCTTTTCATGCCTTGGCTATTGTGAATAATGCTGCAATGAACATGGGGGGTGCATGGGGAAGTCTCTTTGAGACAGTAACTTCATTTCCTTTGGGTTTATATACTCAGACATAGGATTGTTAGATCTTAAAATAGTTCTTCTTTCTCAGGATTACTTTGACTATTCAAGGTCCTTGGTGGTTCCATACAAGTTTTAGAACTGTTTAATCTGTTTCTGTGAAAAGGCCATTGGACTTTTGATAGGGGTTGCCTTGAAGCCAGTCTTTCTTGATCCACTTCTTAACTCCCGTTTCAGCTATCTCTATTCTATATTGTACCATCAGAAGCCTCAGATATAAATACTCAGATGTCTATCAGGGAAAAAAGAGCATCCTTAAGGATCCCAGTTGCCAGATCGGCACAGCCACCTACAGCTGCTGTGATGTTGGCTACTAATGGCTCACAGGTACAGCCTTTTCTGGATTTTGCCCTCAGTGAAGGGATCCACTTGTCCCAGGAATGCCTAGGGGAATCCACCTCTGCCTCTTGGACGCAGCCCACCGTCAATGGATAATTGATATGGGCTACAAAAGGCCAAAGTCCTTGCCTCGAGGCAGAACTCAGTGTGTGGTGTAATTCATACTCCAGGGTTCCCCTAAGGCTCAGATCAAAGCTAGACTCCAACTGGAAGGACATCTTTGCTTATCTATTTCCCATTCCCTTCACTCCCTTACAGTTTCTTCTTTGAGCACCCCCTCCCTGAAACACATGCCCAAAAATCGCTGTGTCTGGTCTTCTTTTAAAGGAACCCAACCTAAGACACAGCTCTTCCAAAAAGTCCAAAAAAAAGCTCTAAGCAAAAAATGCTTAATATTGGCCTGGCCGAATGGCACAGTTGGTTAAGAGCGCGAGCTCTGAGCAGGGTCGCCAGTTCGATTCACATGGGCCAGTGGACTTTGAGCTGAGCTAGCTGTGCCCTCCACAACTAAGACTGAAGGACAACAACTTGGCTGTTACCCTTCCCCAACACTGTTCCCCTTCCCAAATTCCCCAATAGAATCTTTAAGAAAAAAATGCTTAATATTAATAACAGTAACAATTATTGTGTATTACATCAAAGCACTATAGCTCCCCCTGCCCTCAATCTGTTACAAAGGGAGGAAGGTAATAAATACTCTACAATCATCCACTTCCACAAGTTCCTCAGGGAATGACTGGCATATTCTCTCTCCTTATTCTCTACCTTGTCCCAGTTGCCACTCTCCCCTTCAAACCCCTTCAGGGAACATTTGCAATACAATACACATATTCTTACCACACAGTTATTTCAATGGGTATTTAATTACAGGAAATGATCATAAATATTCTCAAAAATGCATTGGAAGACAGAATCCTCTGTGCTGCCAGAAGCCTTCATCTGTGGCTGCCTCCCTGCTTTGTAAAATATTCTTGCATCATCTGGCATCTGCAATTGTGAAAACGTCCCTGGCTAGGTTGAGTGCTTGCTAATTATCAGAGGGTCCTATACCAGCCATGTTACTCTGGTGTGAATGCGGCACGTGGCCTCTCAGAGACCCCTCTTGCTGAAAGAGTTTTGAATCTACATTGATGAGTAGACGAACATATGCAGGGGAGGGGTGATTCCTCTGAAGCAGAACACAAGTTATTAGGAGGAAGCAACATGGGTTCTCAAGAAGCCCACAATCTAGCTGGGGGATGACACTAACCACCAAGCAACAGCCATGGACAATGTAAGGCAAGTGGAATTAAGTGCCAAATTGTGTGGTTATAACAGAGGAAACGTGGGTCAGATTCTAGGGAAGAGGTGAGAGCTGAAAGAGCCAGGGAATGCTTAGGCCACCTAGCCCCATTCACTCCCGAACCAGTAATCACCCTTTCTTATGAAATTTTGAGCAGACAATGCAGCTAGATTTCAGTCCCTGAGATGAGGCCTAACATCAGGTTCAAGGATGAATGCTGTACTAAGAAAACTTCACACAAGGCTTCAGATCTGAGTTCCAGTCCTGGCACTACCACTGACTAACGGGGCCAGCAGGACACTAAGGGCCACTGGCAAAGAGGAACCAAGTCCATTCCCTACAGAAACTGCTAATGAGCTTTGAGACTAAAGGAGACTTAGGAGTTGTCATGAAATCCCACAAGATGTGTTTTCAGTCTTCCCGGTTGTGTGGGGAGGATGAGATAATGATCCCCTGCTGCAGTGTGTTTTCCAGGACACGTCTGGCTTTTCCTGGGAGCTCTGGGGGGCTGTCCCAGGTGCTGATTCATGATTCAGGAACAATATTTGTGCTCACTGCACCCATCCCACAAGACCATCCCAAAAAGTACTTTAAATATCCTGCTGGTTTTCTTGGTAAGAAAGAACCTAAAATCTGTCAGCTACATTCATCTATTTGAGTCAGATTAGCTGCTTTCTACAAAATGCTTAAATGATCTTGATTAGCTCGATTCCAAACCTAAGAAAAATCCACCTGAATTATTTTGCCAGGTAATAAAAACATAATTGTGACCTTGGTAAAGGTGAGGGGATACTGTCTCTGAAGTGAGGTCCACACAAACTAGGGAACATGAAACTGGGCAGAGAATCTGGACATTATCAGAGAAATTTGGGACTTTGTCTAGATTGGAATTTCAGCACTTATATTAAATATACAAGTAAGACTGGATTTTTTTTCCATTTTGTAACCTACTGATGTAATAATCTCTTTGGGCTTATGTGTCACTAGATAAATTTTAGAAAATATAAATAGTTTCATGGAGGCAAATGTGGAGTATTAGACTGCATTGCTTAGATAAGAGACTTGACTGTAAATTATGGTACTTCCTGTAATTATGCTGGAGGTGGGATCGATCGAATGTACTATGTAGGTTTGGCTTTGGAATAAGACAGGCCTGAGTTAGAATCTGGGCTTTTTCACTAACTAATCATGTCACTCTGGCCAAGTCACTTAACTATTCAGAGTCTTAGTTTCCTCCAGGACAAAATAACATCTCTATCATAGGGTCATTGTGAGAATTATGAGATAATGTACATAGAATGTCTAATGTCCTGATTGGCACATAGCAGATGCTTAATAAATGACTACCAGTATTAGGAAGATCAGCACCACATAGAGGTTCAGCACTGCAATTCTGGGGTCAAGGAGACCAGGATTAAGATCTAAACATCTTCTCTTTCTGGCTATGAAACCTCAGACAAAATGCTTAATGTTTCTAAGCCTGGTTGCTTCATCTGGAAAATAAAGATGAATATTCCACTCTCATAATGTTATTGTCAGGTTGGAGTGACATAAAGCCTTTACAGAGCTTGACATGCTACCTGACTCAGGGCAAGAGCAGGGTTAGTGGGGACAATAATGTTTTGAGACAACAAACCCAGTGAGGCGAGGAGAGCTAACTTTGTTGAGCTCCTTCATTCTCCCCAGGAGACTCAACTTTTGGAAACAAGAGACAGAAGAATTCAGGAGAAGGTTCCTAGTTAAAGTGAGAACAAGGTTTAAGGGCTATCTCTACTCTGAAGAGTTCCTCCTGGTAAGACAGTCTCTCTTTCCCCACTCCCTTCAGAGAGCTTGTATTTTTCTACATTACTTATTGTAATCAAAACATTTTACAAGTGAAGATGTCAACCCATGAGGCCACAGGCCTTCTGAAATGTTTTCTGGCTGTAAATCTTTGTTTTCCTCTCTTGTAAAATCGTTTGGGTTTAGGGAGTCTGTTGCCCTCTACTCTGGGGCCATCCAAGCTGTTGGCAAACCCAAACCCCTTCAAAAATAAGATCATACACAACTGGGCGTCACCAGCCTGGTCCTGTAATTTTTCCTTCTGGGAAATAGTGTGAAAATTGTCTTTCTGGAAAATAAGCACACTCTACCACACTAGGTAAAAATCCATTGTAAGTTTTCAAAAATGGTTATTATGTTCCATTTTATTATTGAGAAAACTGAGACTCTAATTTTGTTAAGCAATTTTCTCCAGAATATATCAAAGGAAGGATATGGCCCAACTATGTGTATCATAATCTGAAAACAAGAAAGGAGAAAAGATGTGAACCAACAAAAAAATTCCAAATTCAAGCTTAATCTGCTTCTCCCATGGAAGTTGAGTGTTTGCCTAATCATTTTAGAGTTGCTATGATTTTTATTTTTTACTTTTCTTATTGATTTCAGGTGTACAAAACAATGAAATAGTTATACTTTTCACCCCTCATGCAGTGATAACCTCCCTCCCCCAATCCACCACTCCTGACCCCCGATATCATACATATCTATTACAATTCCACTGACTCCACTACCCACACTGTACTCCATATCCCGTGACTATGTATATATTAAATTATATTTGACATACAATATTATTAAAAGGCAGCTTCAGGTGTACTGTGCAGTGGTCAAGAATCTACACCATCCATGAAGTGGTCTCCCTAACAAGACATGTGTCAATCTGACACCCTAAAAAATATTTACAACATTATTGATTATATTCCCCAAACTGTCTTTCATAATCCCATGGCAATATTGTAGTTACTTATGCTGTCTAATCCCTTCCCCTTCTCCCTCATCCCTATCCCCTTTCCATCTAGCAACCCTCAGTTTTTCCTCTGTGTCTCTAAGACTATTTCTGTTTACTTTGCTCATTTATTCAGCTCTTTAGATTCCACATATAAGCGAGATCATATGATATTTGTCTTTCTCTGACTGACTTATTTCATTTAGTATAATGTTCTCTAGGTCCATCCATATCATTGCAAATGGTAAGATTCCATTCTTCTTTATAGCCGAGTAATACTCCATTGTGTAAATGTACCATAGTTTCTTTTTTTATTTTTTATATATTTTTAGCTGAGCCACCCTGCCACCTGTTGGCAGCACAGCAGCAGCTCAGCTCTGGCTGGACTTCGAACTGCTGTTGCTCAGAGCTCAGCTCGCACAATTGAGTGAGCTCTTAACCAACTGAGCCACTCAGCAGGCCCTGTACCATAGTTTCTTAATCCAGTCATCTACCAATGGTCATTTTGGTTGTTTCCAAGTCTTGGCTATTGTAAATAGTGCTGCAGTGAACATAGGGGTCCATATATTTTCTTCGAATTAGTGTCTTGGATTTCTCTGGATAGATACCTAAGAGAGAAATTGCTGGGTCATAAAGTGGTTCCATTTTTTAAGATACCTCCATACTGACTTCCCTAGTGCCTGCACCAATCTGCAATCCCACCAACAGTGTAGCAGGGTCCCTTTTCCCCACAGCCCCGCCAGCACTTGTTGTTTGTTGATTTATTGATGATAGCCATTCTGACCAGAGTGAGGTGGTATTTCATTGTGGTTTTTATTTGCATTTCCCTAATGATCAGTGAGGTTGAACATTTTTTCATATGCTTCTTGGCCATCTGTATGTCCTCTTTAGAGAAATGTCTCTTCATACCCTCTGCCCATCTTTTAATTGGATTGTTTGTTTTTTTGGTGTTGAGTTGCATGTGTGTTTTATAAATTTTGGATATTAACCCCTTATCAGATATATCGTTGGCAAATATATTCTCTCATTCAGTAGGCTTCCTTTTTTTTTCTTAATGGTTTCCTTTGTTGTGAAAAAAAATTTAAGTTTGATGTAATCCCATATGTTCATTTTTTCTTTAACTTCCCTTGCACAAGGGGATACATCAGTAAAAATATTGCTCAGGGTAATGTCTACAAATTTACTCCCTATATTTTCTTCTAGGAGTTTTATGGTTTCAGGTCTTACATTTAAGTCTTTAATCCATTTTGAATTTGTTCTTGTATATGGCATAAGGAGGTGGTCCAGTTTCATTTTTTTGCATGTGTCAGTCCAATTTTCCCAGTGAGGTGCTATGATTTTTAAAGGGGAGACTTGGGTCTGTAGAATGGGTAATTCTCTTCCTCTGAGGGGACAATGTTATGGCATAAAGAGTACAGAAGTTGGAGTCAGAAAATTTCAGATTCAAGTGTTGATTCCATTTCTACCTAAGTGTGTGGCAAAATGGTTAACTTCCTTAACCTCCCTGAGCCCCACTTTAGTCATCCTTAAAATAGTCAAGCCTATGCCCAACTTGGGGGGCTGCTGGAAGGGTTAGAGCTAATATATGACGTAGACCTGGCATGCATATGGCACAGATCCAGTATGGCTGTATCTGTAGCCTGATGATCTGCCATCTAAGCTCTGGCCATGTGCATTAAACAATCTTGTCCCTAAATCAGAGGGAACCCTGGGATCTTGTCATGAAATAGATAGAAAATAGACTATGACAATTTCTCATGATTTTAAGGTAGGAAGGATCTGATTATCTAAAGAACTGCAGGGAGATTTTTTTGGTTCCATAAATCACAAAGATGCAGTAAAATGTAGGGAGGCAGCAAAACAAATTCATAGCAAAGAGCACAGAGTTTTCCATCAAGCCATTAGTATTCAGAAGTCAGATCTTCCACTTATTGGATAGCATGACCTAGGACAAATTCACCTCCCAGAAATTCAAATTCCTCAGTGTGTAGAAGAGGAAACAAAAAGAGAAGACAAAGAGGAAGAAGAAGAAGAAAAAGAAGAAAAAAAACTGCTTGAAGGTCATCCAGACCACGCTGCTGGAGTTGGTGGAGGAAACAACCCAAGGAGGTGATGTTTTATACGATATGCCTGTGACAGTGACTCCCTCCCATTAGTGACCTCTAATTAGAGCTGAAGGAAGTCCCCAAACCAAGATTAAAGTGGTAAAGATTAAAAGGGAAAGAAAGGGTTTTGGGTATCTTTTTATTAATATTATGAGATACAATTGGCAATAATATTGTGTAAGTTTAAGGTGTACATCGTGTTGGTTTGATACATTTATATATTCCAGCATGATTACCACCATAGCATAAGCTAATACCTTTATCATGTCTCATAATTATCATGTCTTCTTTTTGGAGAACAATTAAGAACTTGTCTTCTCTTAGTAACTTTGAAGTTTATAATACACTATTGTTGATTGTAATCACTATACTGTGCATTAGATTACAGAACTTATATCTACTATTTGTACCTTCAAACAATTATTTTAATATAATGTGACTAATCCAATTTTGACCTCATGATGAATAATTATATAATTAGGAAAATATATCAACAGGTAATATGAAGGAACTGTCAACATACAAAGCAGATTCAGCATCTTCCAACTTCTAAAGATTTTCATGAGAAGGAATTAACTGTGAGTGTTTGGAAGGGGTAAAACTAAGCCAATATATAGAAGATAGAGAGAGAGTCCAGGTTCAAAAAGAGAATTAGCAAGTGGAGCTGTCCACAGACGGAGGCTCCTCAGCAAGTGGATGACCACTTGGAGAGTCTGCAGTAGAGGAGACACTGGCATCCGGGGATTAGAACAGATGCTGATTAGATTCTTTCCAAATCTGAGAGTCTATGCATCTCTTTTTTCACAGAAACTTCCAAATATAAACCAAAATTTATCTGAATCAGAAACAGCAACTCATGGCTCAGCTCTAAAAACTACAGGAGAAAAACACAGGTGCCAAAGAAGAACAAGCCAGCTAGAGGATTCCTCAAAAACAAGCTTTGTAACTTGGCCCAGAATATAAGCCTAATTGCTACCAAGGACAGAAAGAAGCTGTGCTTCAGTTCTGGGACTTATTTTTGTTTCATTCTCATCAAAAGTCCACACTGAATCCATGGCCAGGATTAATCTCACCACAGTGACCGAGTTCATTCTCATGGGCTTTACTGACAACCCCAGGCTGGAGATGCTCCTCTTTCTGGTGTTTCTGAGTTTCTATCTCGTCACCCTTCTGGGGAATGTGGGCATGATCATTCTGATCCAACTGGATGCACAACTCCACATGCCAATGTATTTCTTCCTGAGCCACCTCTCCCTGCTAGATGCCTGCTATGCCTCAGTCATCACCCCTCAGATCCTGGCCACACTGACCGCAAGCCAGACGGTCATCTCCTTTGGCCAATGTGCTGCCCAGTTCTTCTTCTTCACCATCTGTGCAGGTACAGAGTGTTTCCTGCTGGCAGTGATGGCTTACGACCGCTACGTTGCTATTAGCAACCCACTTCTCTACACTGTGGCCATGAATCCCAGAACCTGCTGGAGGTTAGTGGTGGGGGCCTACGTCTGTGGGATATCAGGGGCCATCCTGCGCACCACATGCACCTTCACCCTCTCCTTCTGTGACAACAATCAGATCAACTTCTTCTTCTGTGACCTCCTGCCCCTGCTGAAGCTTGCCTGCAGTGACACAACAAACACTGAGATTGTCATTATCTTCTTTGGCAACTTTGTGATTTTGGCCAATGCCTTGGTCATCTTGATTTCCTACCTGCTCATCATCAAGGCCATTTTGAGGGTGAAGTCTTCAGGTGGCAGGGCCAAGACTTTCTCCACATGTGCCTCCCACCTCACTGCTGTGGCCCTTTTCTTTGGGACCCTCATCTTCATGTATCTGCGGACGGGCTCAGGCAAATCCCCAGAGGAAGACAAGGTCGTGTCTATCTTCTACACGGTGGTCATCCCCATGCTGAACCCTCTGATCTACAGCCTGAGAAACAAGGATGTGAAAGCAGCCTTCAAAAAGGTCACTGGTAGATTCCAGGTGTCCCAGAGAACGTAGGTCTGAGTGAGAAGGTCTCTCCTTTTGGTCCATTTTCTTCCCAGGTCAATATAGCCTAACAGACACCAGCACTATATGCAGCCTCTGCCCAGGACCAGAGGGAAAGTAGAGAGGTGCCACCAGGCACACAAGAAAAACTGCAAAGGCGGTAAAATTTGTTTCCAAAAATCCTGTGGTACTTTCTTCATCTCCCCCTCTCCAACCTCCCATCCATTCCTAGACCCCAGAAGTCTCATGCTACACTGTGATATCGTAACATAGAATCTCAGGGGCCCAAGATGTTTTCAGTTTATCTCATCCTACCCCATTACTCTTTGCAAACATATTTGGGTTTCTCATTTTTTCTCTCTCTTATTTTTGCTCCCATGGCTATTATTTTTTTCTTTGTGTCTCAGACTATATCTAGGGACTGCTGTGAATAATGCTAAGTAGTCTTTTATTTTCTTTTAATAGGTTTAATTACTCTCAGTAAACAGGGAGTATTATATAAGACAAAAGTGAGTCTCTAAATGGGCAAGGGAAAAGAGGGTGTTTGAGAAACAAGCTTACTTCTCCAGTATTTAAGAACCCAGGTCAGGCCCTCGGAGTGTCTTCCTTTTTGTTCATGCCAGAACAGTAGAATTTGCAAATTCCAAATTTACACATTGCTTTTCTACTTGATCACTCACTGGTTTTGTTGTTGCTGCTTTCATGCCACTCTGATCTCCTTAAGATTAACTAAGCCTTTGGGGATTTGTCCTCAAGGGCCAGCTCCCTAGTTTCTGAAGGTTATGGTGCATTGTTTCTCCTCCTCACCCCCATTGCCTGCCTCATGAACAGTTCTCTCTTACCAAGCATCCCATTTCCAGAAACAGCAAAGACAGACAGAAGGAGAAGTTGAACCACATATTATCTTCTCTGGCAATGTACTTGGTGAGAGGGAAAGAAATTATAATTCCTGGACCAGATTGCAAAACCCTTCAGGGAAGAGTGTGTTTTCTTCATTGCTGAACTCATCCCTACATCTGAAGTCTTGTGTCTGAATCCTGATTCTCCCACTAATTCACTGTGGAACCTAAGGTAAATGGTTTGGTTTCTCACACCCTAAATTTCCACTGGTCTAAAACAAAGATAACAACACCTAATTCAAGAACATACTGTAAAAATTAAACAAGGTGATGAATAAAATGTCTTCTAGGACAAATCAGTTGCTGAGTATGTATTGTTCCTTTCCCTCCCCCTTTCCCTCATTTTCTGATATCAACCCTGGGCCTTGCCACAATGCCATGGCCGTTGAAAAAAATGAAATACATCACAAACAAGTGACAGTGAAAGACAATGAACTGAGCAAGATGAATAACTCAATCTTTTTCACCTAAGAAACAAGATAAACTTGGGTGTTTACCTGTGGGGAGGAATGCATTTATCTGTATCCCATATAGTCAAGGATACCTACAGAATGTGTTTTTAATTGAATATATTTTGGCATGCCCAATGAACCAATTTATCCAAACTTGATGTTATAAGACATTGATCCTCCATGCCCCTCCATATGGAAACAACGAATAAAATGGCTCACCTCCCTGTCTGCTGGTGATTGGTTCAGAAATAAGAACTTAACCCATGTTGTGTTTAATAAAAATATTTCCCTGAGCATTATGAAGATGGACACTTAAAAGAGATTCAGAATAGGAGATGGGGTTGATCAAGGTAGAGAAGTCAGTAGGGAGATAAGAATGAAGCAGTTATTCAAAGAGAACCTACAGCAAAAGACTAAGACAGAGCCCTACCAAGTTCCATGCTCTGCTTCCCATTGCACTGAGGGACAGCCACAGTAATTGTCCTGCTTCTTTAAGTCTCATTAGGATCCTTCCATTAATTATTCTTTTGGGGCTGGTTCAAATCTAATCATCAGGTTCAGCAGATTCCATACTTGTAGAACCCTACTGGATAGGAGTACAGCATATTGCAGTAGATTTGCCCATGTGGGCACTGATTGCATCTACACCCTTGAATAAAGAAAAGACTGGATCTCAGTCTCCTCTATACTTCTATCATACCCTCATTATGAAAGAAACTTCCCCACCCATAGTCCTTTGCTTAGGTAACCACTCTTCTAGCATTTGACCTTGCCCTTCAGGTAATCAGACTAGAGCAAGCCCCTGACCCAGGGTTCATTAATGCATGAACAGAATAGAGAGCCATGGCATGCCCTAGAGTTATTCAATAACTATTAATCAAGACCAATAAAGTTATCTCTCTCTCGAGGATTTAAACTGAAAAATATGGGATAGGATGATGCCAGCTGGGAAATGAGACTCACAGATGATAATCAGATACAGAGAAAATGGCTGAGTCGTTTTAATGGGCAAAGACCAGGAGACAAATGGGCAAATACAAGATGCCACAGAGGCAGCAATACAACCTGGTCCCTATGCTACGTTAAATCTTTCCAAGTCTTGAATTATGATCCAGGCTGAATTATAGGGCTCTCTGTAGGTCCCCAAGAAATCCCTGTCTCCCTTTTGGAACATAACCATCTTAACCATAGACCCACATTCTACTAGATAATCTGACTGAGACTGTCTAAAAGACCTAAAAGTACTGTCCTACCTATTAATAACAAAATAATAACAGTAGTAATAAAAACGATGATAAAATAATAGCTAAGACTTATAGAGCACCTACTATACAGCAGACACTATTCTAACTACTTTTACATGTATTTAACAACCCTATGATACCTTAGAAACCCAATGATCTAGGTACAATTATTATCCCCACTTAGAATGAGGAAGCTAAGATGTAGAGAACTTAAAATAAGTTGCCCATTGTCACAGGAGCAAGGACATGATTTGAGCTCAGGGAATCTGGCTCCATAATTCTGCTCTTACCTCCTATCTTATATCACCTTTGAACACTATTTTACACACAATTGTCCTTTCTCTGGTACAGAATCACTTTAGGGAAAACAGCCTTAGTCATTAGGCTTTTTTTCCAGGAACCACAACAGATGGTTTTCCTGTTTAGAAATTTAGAAGTCACGTAAAAAGACATTCAAAGGTCAATGAAGAGGTAGGAGGTGACAAGATAAATAAAAGACCTATTTAACAAAGAGAAGCCCTTACTTATCCCAAATGCCTATGTGCCTGCAGTTTCTTGGCTAAGTAGCCGAATGGAAGCTGAAAAATAGTCCATGCAATGGTCATTCAATAAAGATTTATTAGAACCTACACGGAGCTGGCCTGACAAGGCCCTAATTCTCTGTGACTGCTCAGATGGAAGCAGGACATTGAGGTCACCAGCCACAAGGCCTGTCCCAGACAAGACAGCTCTGTTGACACCTGAGAGAATGAGAGCCACACTGATTCTCAGTTCCAGCAACTGAGTGTATTTTAACGCGCCCAGTAAAGGTTACTCTCCGGGCTTCAATTTTCTCGTCTGCCAAATGAAGAGAACATAGCAGACCAGGTGCATTCAAATCTCTTTTTAACATTGGAACCCCCTTTCCAAACAAAATGAAATGAAGCACCTGGCTGTTTACAGGAGTTAAAAGAATTGCTGCTTTGTGTGAGGCTGGGGCTGAGTTGGCAACTCCCCACCCGCTCAGCT
This sequence comes from Aselliscus stoliczkanus, assembly GCA_033961575.1. NCBI lineage: Eukaryota > Metazoa > Chordata > Mammalia > Chiroptera > Hipposideridae > Aselliscus > Aselliscus stoliczkanus. The sequence continues at coordinate 126,210,626 of CM066736.1, forward strand.
TCCCCCTTTATTTCCTGCTGCTGTGCCCCTTGAGGCATTTCGGTGAAGGCTGAAGCCTCTGAGAGGAGGAGATGGAAAATCCCAGAACCACGTCACCAGGGTCCTTTCCAAGTGCAGGGCTCTGGGTGTCTATACAGTCTGGGGTCTGTGGTGAGGGTCGTGGGAGCCGCCATTTCCCGTGTCTCTGTCCTCACTGAGCCCACCCGGAGGGCTATGTGCACAGTGACCTCAACACTTGAGAAAGAGAAACCAGTCACCCGGCGCTCACCTGACAGAAGGCCACATGCAAGTGTTGGGCATCAGACCAGCGTGGCCACAGAGACAGACAACAGCTCATAGCGTAGAGTTTCAAGGAATGTTCTTATTGTGAGGCCCCATTGAAACAATCCATGTTTTGAAAGGATGCAAGTTGTAGCTACTGCTCTCCAGGAAAGGGCTACCAGATGAATGTATCTCTTGGTATAAAATGTCAATTAGGGGTCCGGCCTTGTGGTGCTGGTTTGGGGATGCCAGCGGCCCCGGTTCGGATCCCACATATGAGGGCCAGTGACACTGCCCTCTACAGCTAACAACAGCTCCACCTGTAGCTGGGCTGCGAGCTCCGGCAATGGTGTAGGCTGCAGCCCCTGCTGCAGTGGGCTGCCATAGGCTACAGTGAGTGGCCGGCAGCCAGCGTGAGCGGCTGGCAGCCAGTGTGAGCTGCCAATAGCCAGTGTGAGCTGCCAATAGCCACGGTGAGCGACCATCCAGAGGTCGGCGACTGGTCTGCCTCACCCGGGAAGATAGTAATGACGATACCAACAGTGAAGCAACGTCCTCCACAACTAGACTGAAGAACAAAAGGACAGAAACTTGTCTGTTCCCCTTCCCCGATTCCCTGACGCTGTTCCCCTCCCCCAATTCCCCAATAAAAAAAATCTAAAAAAAAAAAAAAGTCAATTAGGGCATGATGGTGTCTTTCTCAGCCTGTGTGAACTAAATTATGCAAGTGTCATGGGACGTGTCCAAGGGCTAAACTGAAAGGTTATGACCATTCAATCCTGACAGCACAAAGCCTACTAAGCAGTGGGATTTTGCTGTAAGTCTATAAAGCATATGATTGTTTAGAAATCTGAGTTTTCTGGTCATTTAATTCAAATATTAAAACATTCTAAATAATCTTTAAGAGCCTCAAAGAAAAGTACATTTGCAATTTTATGATTCAGAGACAGGCATAGCGATAAAAGAGGCCTATACATTCTTTTCTAGTGTATATGAAACATTCCCAAGGATAGACCATGTGTTGGGACATAAAACTAGCCTCAGAAAATTTAAGAAGATTGAAATCATACCAAACATATTATCTGATCATAAGACTGAAATTGGGTATCAACTGCAAAAAGAAAGCAGGAAAAACCACAAATATGTGGAGATTAAACAACATACTTTTAAAGAATGACTAGTTCAATGAAGAAGTAAGAGGAGTGATCAAAAGATACATAGAAACAAATGAGAATCAAAATACATTCTATCAAAATTTTTGGGATGCAGTCAAAGCAGTTTTAAGAGGAAAATTTATATCATTACAGGTCTATCTCAATAAAGAAGAAAAATTCCAGATAAACAACCTTATGTCACACCTTAGAGGAGTAGAAAAAGAACAAATGAAACCCAAAGTCAGCAGAAGGAAGGAAATAATAAAAATCAGAGCAGAACTAAATGAAACAGAGAACAAAAAGAAAATAGAAAAAATCACTGCAACGAAGAGCTGGTTTTTGAAAAGATTAATAAAGTTGACGAACCCTTTACTAGACTCACTAAGATAAAAAGGGAAAAGATACAAATAAACAAAGTCGGAAGTGAAAGAAGGGAAGTTACCATGGATGTCACCGAAATACAAAGGATTATCCAAGAATATTATGAAGGGCCATATGCCACTGAATTCAGTAACCTAGAAAAAATGGGCATGTTCTTAAAGACATATAACCTTCCTAGGTTGAATCACAAAGGTTTGGAAAATCTAAACAGACTGATCAACAGTAAGGAAATTGAATCAGTCATCCAAAACCTTCCCGAAAGCAAAAGTCCAGGGCCAAATGGCTTCACTAGTGAATTTACTGATGCAAAAATCCTAAACAAAATTCTAGCAAATTGAATACAACAATGCATTAAAAACATTATACTTCAAGACCAAAAACAGGGTTCATCCCAGGGGCACAAGGATGGTTCAACATATATAAATCAATCAATGAGATACACCACATAAACAAAGGACAAAAATCATATGATTATATCAATAGCTGCAGAAAAAGCATTTGGCAAGATACAACATCCAGTTATGATTAAAATACTTAATAAAATGGGTATAGAAGGAAAATACCTTAGCATAATAAAGGTCATATATGACAAACCCTCAGCTAATATCATAATTAATGGTGAAAAAGTGAAGCCCCTCGCTTTACATTCAGGAATAAGACAGGGTTGTTCCCTATCACCACTGCTTTTCCACAGAGTATTGGAAGTCCTAGCCAGAGCAATCAGGCAAGAGAAAGAAATAAAAGGCTTCTGAACTGGGAAGGAAGAAGTTAAATTGTCACTTTTTGCAGATGACATGATGCTATATATAGAAAACCTAAGACTCCACCAAAAATCTACTAGAAACAATAAATGAATACAGTAAAGTTGCCGGCTACAAAAGCAGTGTATAAAAATTGCATTCCTGGGCCAGCCGAGTGGCGCGGTGGTTAAGCGCTGGCCTGGGAAGCCAGCGGCCCTGGTTCGGTCCCACATACAAGGGCCAGTGACACTGCCCTCAAAAAAAAAAAAATTGCATTCCTATATGCTAACAATGAAATCTCAGAAAAAGAAATTAAAAAAGACAATTTCTTTTGCAATTGTAACAAAATACCTAGGAATAAACTTAACCAAGGATGTGGAAGACCTATACACTGGAAACTATAATACATTTTTAAAAGAAAATGAAGAAGACACAAAGAAATGGAAAGACATTAGTGTACATGGATTGGAAGAATCAACATAGTTAAGCTGGCCATATTACCCAAAGCAATATATAAATTTAATGCAATCCCCATCAAAACCCCAATGGCATTTTTTAAAGAAATAGAACAAAAAAAAAATATCATCAGATTTGTATGGAACCACAAAAGACCCTGAATAGCCAAAGCAATCCTTAAAAAAACCAAAAACAATGCTGGAGGTATCACACTCCCTGACTTCAGTTTGTACTACAGGGCAACAAGAATCAAAACAGTATGGTATTGGCAGAAAAAACGGACACACAGACCAATGGAATAGAATTGAGAATCCACATGAATATGGACAGATGATTTTTGACAAAGAAGCCAAAATCATACAATGGAGAAAAGACAGCCTCTTCAATAAATGGTGCTGGGAGAATTGGAAAGCCACATGCAAAACAATGAAACTACATTGCTCTCTATCACCATGTACCAAAATCAAAATAGGTAAAAGACCTAAATGTAAGAATTGAAACAATAAACTACTTAGAAGAAAACATAGGCACTAAACTTATGGACCTTGGGTTCAAAGAACATTTTATGAATTTGACCTCAAAGGCAAGGGAAGTAAAAGCTAAAATAAATGAATGGAACTATAGCAAACTAAAAAGCTTCTGCACAGCAAAGAAATCATTGATAAAATAAAGAGGCAACCAAGGGAGAAAATTTGTGCAAACAATGCCACTCATAAAGGGCTAATATCCGAAATATATGAGGAACTCATACAACTCAACAACAAAAAGACAAACAATCCAGTTAAAAATGGGCTGAGAACCTGAATAGACATTTCTCCAAAGAGAAATACAGATGTCCAATAAACATGTGAAAAGATGCTCAACATCGCTAATCATCAGAGAAGTACAAATTGAAACCACAATGAGTATCACCTCACACCAGTTAGAATGCCTATCATCAACAAGACAAATAATAACAAGTGTTGGAGAGGTTGTGGAGAAAAAGGAACCCCCATACACTGTTGGTGGGAATGCAGATTGGTGCAGCCGCTATGGAAGGCAGTGTGGAGGTTCCTCAAAAAATTAAGAATATAACTACCATATGACCCTACAATCCCACTCCTGGATATTTACCCCCCAAATCCAAAAAGATTTATTTGTAAAGATATATGTACCCTTATATCCACTGCAGCATTATTTACAGTGGCCAAGACATGAAAACAACCAAAGTGTCCTTTGATAGATGATTGGGTAAAGAAGATGTGGTAATACACACAATGGAATACTACTCTGCCATAAGAAAAGATGAAGTAGTGCCATTTGTGACAACATGGATGGATCTTGAGATTATTACGCTAAGCAAAATAAGTCAGACAGAAAAAGGCAAGAACCATATAATTTCACTGATATGTGGGATATAAAACTGAAAGCAGCAAAGGAATAAGACAAACAAACAAAGAAACAAAAACTGATAGACATAGACAATAGTTTAGTGCTTACCAGAGGGTAAGGTGTGGTGGTGGTAGTTAAGGGTAAATGGGATCAACTATATGGCAATGGAAGGAAAACTGACTCTGGGTGGAGAACACACAATGTGATATATAGATGATGTATTACAGAATTGTACACCTGAAACCTATGTAATTTTACTAACCATTGTCACCCCAATAAACTTTAATAAAAAAATAATAATTAAAATTCAAAAATTATTTGTAGACACTAGAAGTCCAATAGAAGTTTCACATGGTTTTCATGCTGTTTGTAATTAGTAAGGAAAGCCTAATGAAGACTTTGCTTTTCCAGCCACCTTCTTGAATGCACTCTTGACCTCTTTGTTCCTCAGGCTGTAGACCACAGGGTTCAACATGGGGATGATCATGGTGTAGAACACGGATGCCATTTTGTCTGTGTCCATGGAATGGCTGGAGCTGGGCTGTAAGTACATGAAGATGACAGTCCCATAGAAAATGGAAACAGTGGTTAGGTGGGATGCACAGGTGGAGAAAGCCTTCTTCTGTCCCTCAGCTGAGTGCATCTTCAGGAGAGCAATAAAAATGAACAGGTAAGAGTTCAAGATAATCAAGAGAGTGAAAAAGACATTGAATGCTGCCAATGTGAAGAGCACAATCTCATTTGTGTTGATATCAGAGCAAGAGAGAGCCAGCAGTGGGGGAATGTCACAGAAAAAGTGATTAATAACATTGGAATGACAGAAGAAGAGGTGGAAAGTGAAGGCAACATGGATGGAAGATTCCAAGAGTCCACAGATATACGGGCCAGTGGCCAGTAAGGCACATACGGTATTTGTCATGGTGGAGGTATAATGCAGGGGTTTACACACTGCTACATGGCGGTCAAAGGCCATTGAAGCCAGGAGGAAACTTTCAATAGTGGCAAAAGCTGCAAAGAAGAACATCTGGGCAGCACATGCATTGTAGGAGATGACCATATCTCCTGTGAGAAATCCCATGATCACCTTGGGAGTGACAGCTGAGGCATAAACACAGTCCACCAGGGAGAGGTTACTGAGAAAAAAGTACATGGGAGTGTGGAGTTGAGAGTCCAACAGAATCAACATGATTATCCCAAGGTTCCCAAGCAGAGCAATAAGGTAGATGAGAGAGAAGATTATGAAGAGTGGGATCTGCATCTCTAGGGCATCTGTTAACCCCACAAGAATGAATTCAGTCACCTCTGAAGAGTTCTCCATTAAAGTTATTTGGGAATCATCAGGAGAGGCACCTATGACAAAATGAGCAAACATAAGTTAATGCTATTTGATGATTATCATGGGAACAGAAGTGTCAACAGAATCTCTTTATTCACATTTGTCAGTTTCCTGTCAAGGTCAGGAGCCCATGTGCAAGAAGTTGGAGAAAATGGTGGTTTGGGGTGGGTTGAGGAAAACCATCCATCTAGAAGTGGTATGGAAGGACAATGGAACATCCCTGCTAACTGGCTACCATATTATGAGCCCAGCACACATTTCACCTTGCTTGCTGTGTGTGGCATACTCTATTACATTAAACCACAGAGGACTCTTTTTCACTACTTTCCATATCTTGCAAGCACCCTTGTCTAGGATATACATAGAAAACTTAATCAACAGAAAGTAAAACACAGGAAACATTTGGTCAGTCATTGCTATGTGATGCTAACAAGCCCTGTCAAATACATTTTTCCTCTCTAAAGGATGCCTCACCAGCTTGTTAATAATAGCTGAAGACATACAGTGATTTGGGGCCCTGCTTTAGGAACACCGCAATTTTCTTTCTAATTCATGAGGGCTGCTACTACTGCTGCTACTATTATACCAGGCAGGAGAAACATCATGCATCAAAGTATGAAGTGGTAAATACAATTTTATAAACAGGCAATTATAAGCAGGCAGGGATTACTAATTAGTAAAATACATGGTGCAATCAAAATTTCAATTTGGGTGTGATGAAAAAGTAATTGGCAGAAATAAGAGAGATAGGATTGAATTCTAAAAGAAATAGAGGAAAAAATGTGTCAGATTATAGATATAATTGTTTAGAAGAAGAGCCTAAGGTGACTATTTACTCCAAATGTAATACAAGAATTTACTTTTTATTTCAATTATACAGATGTGTCATTCACTCATTATCAATTTAGATGGGATGTGAACATTACTCTCTGCGAATCTCAGTTTCATTGTCTATGAAATACCCAGCTCATGTAATACCCAATGTATCTGTTTTACAGAGATGAAAAGGTGAAATTAAATGATATTTGGAGCCCTACTAATACGATGCCTGGCACATGGAATGTGTTCAGTGTTAGTTCCCTCTTCTTCTCGTTCTCCTAGCTGGTTTTGTACATACACCAACTCTGCACCAGGAGTCGGTGGTACAAAATGAAAAACATAATTCCTGACTAAGGGGGTAGAGAGAGCTGAATCTACAAACTAACCCCCCAAAAGTGATAAGTGCTGTAATAAAAGTACATATAAAGTGTTACAAATTGATCATAAAAGTACCCCAAATATTCCAGGACACCCTACTGACCTTGAAGTTAATTCCTCTTGAGACTGGTTTATCAATTCTTACATCTCTCTGCTTGTTGGAGTTGCCAGTTAGCCCAAATGCATAGACATGTGAATCTGATTAAATTTATTTTTGAAAAAATAAGTTATGTATTCCAATGATACACTAAGAATGGCTAATGTACTGACTAAATTCTTATCTATACGAGTACTATTTGTAGGTACAAAGGACACAAAACAACTTTGATCTGGAGATTCAGAGGTGTAGGAGTGTGGATAGGATTGTACTACAAACACAAGGCCAATTCTAATCCTCGTTCTACTGATAATCAGCTGGGTGTATGTCTGCCACTTGGTCAGATATTCTTAATTTACAAGACAAAAAGCATCCTCTATCTCTGTCATAGGCTGTTATTCTGCTCTGATGTGACAATAAATATGAAAGCTCTTTGAAAAGCATAAAAGATACTAACATTTTAAAATCAGGCACTCCAAGCCCTTACTTTTCATAGTCTATCTCATCTCTTCTTGGTTACTGTGAGATATTCAGCCAGCAATATTGAATGTCCAAACTCTGACATTCCTAAAGGAAATGCTTTTTAATTGAGATCCCCAGATAGATGCTGCAAGTTCTATAACCCCTGACATTCAGAAAGGGAGCTATGATATTTGCACTGCTCCAACTATATAGCATGTTCTAAATAAAAAATCAGGAGGCGCAATCTCCTTCTGGAGTCTAACCATCACCCCAGCCATTTACATAACACATCTGATTGTGATGAGTGTGGAAATCTGGATGCTGTAAAGCAGCACAGTAGAGTGGAAAGAGCAGTGGTCTGGGGGTGAGGAGACAGCTAACAAACCATCTATGGTCTAGCCGACGGGTCGGCAAACTGTGGCTCGCGAGCCACATGTGGCTCTTGGGGTACATTCTGTCTCAAAAGTTTGCCGAAACCCTGGAAGGCCAATCCTATCCCTCACAACAATTTAAAAATTATTTGAGAGCCATAAATATATTTTTACATAATCACCATTATGTGAATATTATCCTTTAAAAATTTTATAAATGAAACTATGGTAGTTTTATTTTCATTTTCAATTTTACTTCAGAGCCACATGCACGTACCCAAAGAGCTGCATGTGGATCGTGAGCCCAGTTTGCTGACCCCTGGCGGCTCTTCCATCTCAAAAGTTTGCCAACCCCTTGTTTAGCTGTTTATCCTCTTTGGCCTTTATTTTCTTCATCTGCAAAATAGAAACTGTCGAACCTTCTAGAGCCCCTTCATATTCTAAGTGGCTATGATGGTATGTTTTCCTGATACTTACCTTTGTCCTAAGAACAAGCAAATGAGGGTACAAAGGATAGAATAGAGAAAACCTTCATGCCTGTTTTGTTGACCAGATGTCTGCATTCAGAACAGCATCTCGCTGGAGAAACCCCTTCTCCTGCTGTGGAGTGGAGACAGGTTTGTACTCTTGCAAATATCAAGGCAGAGACAACCACCTTTTCACACAGCAAATCTCTGGGGAAACATTTAGTATCATGTGAGTGGGTATCTCAGGAGGTTCCTGATCCCAGATTGACCCTGAACCTGATGGGAGATATCAGAGGATAATGTTTGTATGTATTTTTGCTAGAGTGCTGCTGAAGACATGGGGGAATGAAGGCTGAGGAGGAAGAGCCTCCAATGATCAAATCCGCAATGCCAAAGCCATGTAAGCCAAGAAAAATGAAAACTCACTCAAATCCCTGGTTTAGGTGATGTCAGGTCCTCATGCAGGCTTTCTCTTATCTAGTTCTTTCTTAAAAGCCTGGAAATCTCCCCAGGAATCCTCTTCTAACAAAATACCCATTTGTCTTACTACTACAGAGCTGGTTTCTTATTTTTAGAACTAAGGTGATGGATCCATTCTTTCCTCTGACCCCAACCATCCAGGCAGAATTATCTCTCTTTTATCAATGCAGTCAAGTGTAACTGTTACAAGTTTGAGCTGTGAAGTCAAGTGTCCTGCCTTCAAATTGTAATTCTGTCCTCTGTTATAGGGCGACCTTGGCAGAATTATTTAGTCTCTCCAAACTTCAGCAATCACCTATAAAAAGGGGCATAATAATATTGTATATCCCTCATAAGAGAGTCCTAAAGCTTAAATGAGATGACATAAACACAAAGCTGAGCATGATGTCTAGCACATATCAAGAGATCAATAAATTTAAGTATTACTGTTTTATCATCAATAACAGATGATATATCCTGTGGAACAAAAATAGAGGTGCTCAGACACTACATCTGCTCTACACAATTCCTTGCCCTCTTGCAGCTAGGTAGAGCCATGAACTAGTTGTCTATAATGGGCTGGAGAAGAAGCAATGTGTGTTATTTTTGGGTTGAAGTACAAAAAAGCCAGTGCACAACTGTCTAATGCCTCTCCCTCTGCCATAGTAACTGAAGAGGCTGCATGTTCCAGAGGGGGTAGCTGCAGATGGCAAAGCCTCTTTTGGCCTCGGTGCTTGAATGCAGACATGCAAAGAGACCTCAGTTTTCTGGGGCAACCTGTGATGCCCGTGTAGTAGCAGAAGTGAGATTAACCTTTGTTGTATTAAACCATTGGGCTTTTGGGTTCATTTGCTACTGCAGCATGATGTAGTCTATCCTGTCTAATACAGAAACAAATATAATAAGTTTTGTGTGTTTTGTTATCTGTGTCTTTTTTTTAAAACAGATCCTTGAGTACTTGTCCTCTTATCATTTATTCTTTTTAAATTAAAGCATTTTGCTTTATTGTTAGAATGAACAAAATATAAAATTCACTCATTTAAAGTTTATTACTTAAATGATTTTAGTATACATATTCAGAGTTGTGTGGCTGTCACCACAATCAATGTAAAACTTTTTCATCTCCTGAAAAAGAAATTCTGTACTGATTACCAGTCACTCCCATTTCCTTTCACCCTCACCCTAGCCCTAGGAAGTGACTAATCTACTTTCTGTGTCTATAAATCTGCACTGTATGGAAATTTCATACAAAGAGAATCATACAGTGTGTGGTCACTTGTGACTGGCTTATTTCACTTACAATAATGTTTTCAAGGTTCATCCAGTTTTTATCATGTATAAATACTTCATTCATTTTTATTGCTGAAAAATTGCATTATAAGGATATACCACATATCATTTATCCAGTCATCAGTTGATAGACATTTGGATTTGTTTTGGATTGATTTAGATTGCTTTCACTTTTGACTATTTTAACTATTATGCCATTAGTGTATGAATTTTGGGGTGGACATATGAAATGTTTGTCCAGGAGTGTCCTTTGTGTGGATTGTGTGTGCTCTCCTGTTATAGTTGAGCCTTGATTGCTATTGGCACATCAGTGGGTGGGATTAACCCTCAGGTTGACTGGATGTAGGTTTTGGGCACATCTACAGCTTATGGGCTGCTGTGGTTGAAGCTTACCCAATGAGTGGTGCCTGTTTTGAGACCACCCTTTTTGTGTACCAGGACTGATTGGGTGGTTCTCAGCTATGGTTTGAAGCCAACCTCCAAGTATGTTGGTTCAGGGGCCTCTTGGCGGGGAAGGGCAGGGGCTCTGAGGCAGGCATGTCAGCCACTGCCTGTGACTGACTAGGAGCTATCTAGTAGGAGCTGCAAAGTGATCTGTGGTTGTTTGCCACCTGTGCTAAATCTGGAGGCTCCTGGGAGAGGCCTCACAGCAATTCAGGGCAGCTGCAACTAGTACCAGGCCTAGGGTAACTGCAAAAAGCCAGGCACCTGGAAGCCTGTTGTCACCTGCTGATTCCCTTAAGGTTCAGCCATTGATAAGGCCTGGTGTGGTATGCAAGTTGGGGGTGAGACAACTTCAGCGAGTCACTAGAGTGGGAAGAGTTGTAGTTATCAGGTTAATGTAGACTGGTTTGGTGCCAGTGCTGAGCCTGGAGCAACTCAGCAAGTCTCGGAGTACACCAAGGTCAGTTGTCTCCTGGGGCTCATGGACTCCGGTAGTTTTCTAAGAAAGAGTGCAATGTGGGAGGGGCTGGCTGCTCACAGAGAAAGTGCCTCACTCAGGCAGTGTGTGAGTTAGGTGTAGTGGGGTCTCAGCTGAGTCAGCAGGGCAGAGCAGCAGAGCTCACCAGGCCAATCAGATCCAGAATTGGCCTGTGGGGGCGGGCTCAACATAGGAAAAATGGTGTCTGCCTGCTGGTTGTAAGAGTTGAAGGACCTCTCACTGGGAAAATGCCAACTGTCCTTCAGTCCTCCTCCTGCACCTCTGTCTGCCCCCCATAAGTCTCCAAGGTCCCCTGAGTCACCGTCTCTCCGCTGGAGCCCAAGGTGAGTGCCTGTGAGTGAATCGGTCTGTGCATTTAAGAGGACACTTAGGTTTCCCGCTGCCTTCTGACCCATCTGCACAGTCAGAATTCACACTATTTTTCACAGCCAGATGTTGTCAGGGCTCCTCTTCTTAGTACCAGTACTCTGGGCTGGGAAGCCTAGTGTAGGAGCCTGGGGTCCCTCATTCTTCCATGGCTGAGATATCTCTCCTGATTCTCAACTGCCACAGGGAGGTTTGGAGCCTATTCCATGTCTATGGCCCTCCCACCAGTTTCAATGTGACTCCTTTATATTTTTAGTTATATGACTCCTGTTTGGTTAGAGTTCAGATGGTTCTCCAGGTTGATTGTTATATAATTTAGTTGTAATTTTAATGTATTCATGGAAGGTCACAGGTATGGTGTTTATCTACTCTGCCATCTTGGATCTCTCTGGACATATGTTTTCAATTCTCTTTGGTATATACCTAGAAGTGAAATTGTAGGGTCATATGGTAACTCAGTGTTTAACTTTTTGAGAACTACTAGTTTTCTAAAGCAGTTGCAACATGTTTGATTTCCACCAGCACGATATTAAGGTTGTTTCTCCACAACCTCTCCAAAATTTGTTGTTTCTGATTTCTTTTTTACAGTCATCCTATCAAGTATAAAGTGATACCTTATTATGGTTTTTATTTTCATTTCTCTAGTGACTAAAGATGTATATAGTTTTCTGTGCTTATTGGAGGTTAGTGTATCTTATTTGGAGAAATGTCTATTCAAATATCTTGTACATTTTTATGTTGGTTTTGTTTGTCTTTTTAGTACTGAACTGTAAATGTTCTTTACATATTCTGGGTACTAGTTCTTTATAAGATATATGAATAATGATTTTTTTTTCTCATTCAGTGTGTGGTCTTTTCACACTCTTGATAATGTCTTTGATGCAAAAACTTTTAAATTTTGATAAAATTTATGTATTCTTTGTTTAGTTGCTTGTGCTTTTAGTGTAATCTGTAAGAAATTCCTGAATAATCCAAGGTCACAAAGATTTATACCTATATTTTCTTCTATGTGTTTTATAGTTTTGCCTCTTACATTTAGGTCTTTGATACATTTTGAGTTAAATTTTGTATATAGTGCGAGGCAATGTCTATAGATATGGATATCAAATTGTCCCAGTGTTGAAAAGATTTTTCTTTCCTTATCAATTGGTTTTGACATCCCTATCAAAAAAACAATTGATCATGGAGATATTGGCTTAATTTTACATTCTAATTCCAGTCCATTGATCTGTATGTCTATTCTTATGCCAGTACCATACTATTTCTCTATTTTCTTATTTAGAATATTTTTATTGTGGAGATATATATATATATATATATATATATATATATATATTTTTTTTTTTTTCCCATTTAACCATACAGTTCAGTGGCTTAAGTACAATTACAAACTTCTTGAAGGCTTGACCCTTTTGTCAACATATGAAATCCTTTATGTCTCTGTAAAGGTTTTTTTAATTTTTATTATTATTTTTTTAAATTGAAAATCTGGTTTATTTGATATTAGTATAGTTATCCCAGCTCTCTTTTGGTTACTATTTACATGGTGTAATGCTTTTCATCCTTTTTCTTGTTGCATCTAATGAAACACTGAAATTCCTTTCTAAAGAATTCTACAGTAGGTGGTGAACTAAATTTACAGTGGTTCAAGTATTTTGACTGCTGGGCTCAAGAATTAATCAATTAATTGATTTATTAATTTAACAAATGTTTACTGAGAAATTAGTTTGAACCAGGCTGTAATTTATGTATTGGAATGAAGATGTTAGTAAAGAAGCAAATTTCAGGGCCGGGCGAGTGGCGCGTTGGTTAGGAGCTGGCTTGGGACGCCAGCTCTGAGCAGCAGGGCCCCGGTTCAGATCCCACATATGAGGGCCAGTGACACTCCCCTCTACAGCTAACAACAGCTCCACCTGGAGCTGGGCTGTGCGAGCCCCGGCGATGGTGGAGGCTGCAGCCCCTGCTGCAGTGGGCTGCCATAGGCTACAGTGAGTGGCAGGCAGCCAGTGTGAGCGTCCAGCAGCCAGCGTGAGCTGCCAAGAGCCGCTGTGAGCTACCATCCAGAGGCCGGCGACTGATCTGCTTCATCCGGGAAGAGCGCAATGACGATACCAACATGGGCCAGTGAAGCAACGTCCTCCGCAACTAGACTGAAGAACAAAAAGACAGCAACTTGTCTGTTCCCCTTCCCCGATTCCCCAACGCTGTTCCCCTCCCCCAATTCCTCAATAAAATCTTTAAATAAATAAATAAATAAATAAATAAATAAATAAAAGAAACAGAGTCATTCTTCTAGTCTAGTGTATGTTTTAGGTAGGGAGATAGATGAACAAATGAATATACAAAAAAAGTAGTAATAATAATAATAGAGTACTGATCGAGGCTATGAAGAATAAAGCAAGGAGAGAACACTGTCCATCAGGGGGTGGGTGACTATGATATGGTAGCATTTAAGCAAACACCTGAAGGAAGCGAGAGAATTTTCCGAGCATCAGTAACAGCAAGTACAAAGACCCTGAGGGAGGAGCATGCTGGGAGTTGTTCAGGGAAAGCAAGGAACTCAGTGTGAAAAAGTGGAGTGAATGAGTGGCAGAGTTTATCTAAAATTGAAGTATCCATGAATGAGTGAAATTAGCCATTTCATTGTATTTCCAGAGGGGGGGGGGAATAGCATTATTGTTATTTGGTGCTTTTTGTGTTTGTTTTTACACAGTTTAAGGGTTGGTAGCCTATATACACAAAAACGAGAAATACCTTCATTATCAACCTATCCCCATTTTTGTACTCTGGTTTTCTTAGCTTTGAAAATTATGTGACCATAATTTACCAAATGACTTACTAAAGACAGAAATATTAACTCCTTTAAGATGCCCTACTTACATATCTCTAAAAAATATGCCAGTGAAAAGTATATACCTTTATTAAAATATCCAGGTCATGGTTTTCTTCATTTTGTATTTTTAGAATAGTTTTTTTAAACAAAGAAATTTAAAAATTAGACATAAATTTATATTTTGATATCAGAGTTACTTAACTTTTTAGTTAAAAACTAGCCATACTTCATCCAACTCTTTTAACAAATTTCCACTCTTGTATATGTGCACACATGGGATTCTTGCATGTGCTTCTATTCATGGGTTTTTGTATCCCCATTTTATATCTATGCTCGCATTGGAAAGTTGTAGAGAAAATGAACGCATGAACAAATCAAATATAATTAATAAGGTTTATGACAAGCAGTATCTAAAAATTCTTAGGAACCCCCTTGCCCATATTCATTCAGATATTATATATCTGGACATAATATTTTCTTTTTCTTAGGTGACAGACTTTTAAAGAGAAAGGGTATCACCTCAGTAATTTAAACAAGGTATAGGCTGAAAGACGCGAGTTAGTTACTGCTGACAAGATCTGACAAGAATGAAATTAGGTCATTGTGGATCCTACAACTTTAAAGTTGAAGCCTAGAGATGAATTTGCATTCTCAGCAACCTTCTTGAATGCACTCTTGACCTCTTTGTTTCTCAGGCTATAAACCACTGGATTTAGCATGGGGCTGAGCATAGCATAGAACACAGATGCAACTTTGTCTGTGTCCATGGAATGGCTGGAGCTGGGCTGGGAGTACATAAAGATGACTGTCCCTTAGAAAATGGAGAATGTAGTCAAGTGAGAAGAACAGGTTGGTAGAACCCTCTGATATCCCTTAGCTGAGTGCAGCTTCAAGATGGTGACAAATATGAACAGGTAGGAGTCAAGATAACCAGGCAAGAATGAGGTATGACTGCTGGAAAATCACAGAAAATGATGGACCAGATTGGACTCACAGAAATAGAGACTGAACATGTCTCTAATGTTGATAGAGGCATTTAGGAAACCACAGATGTAGAAGCCTGTGGCCAGATGTGCACACACACCTGCTGTCATGGTGGTGGTATAATGCAGGGGTTTACACACTGCTGCATGGCAATCATAGGCCACTGATGCCAAGAGTAAGTTTTCCATAGTGTCAAAGGCCACAAAAAAAGAACATCTGAGCAGCACACGCATTGTAAGAGATGCCCTGATCTCCTATAAGGAACCCAGCCATGACCTTGGGAATGACAGCTATAGGGTAACCAAAGTCCACCAGAGACAGGGTAACTAAGGAAAAACTACATGAAAGTGTACATATGAGAGTCCAAGAGAATCAACATTGATGAGGTAAATGAGAGTGGCCATGATAAAGAGGGGGACCTGCAGCCCTGGTTAGTCTGAGGAGGATGAACTGTGTCACTTCTGCATTGTTCTCCATGGATGTCTGGAAATCACAGGATTTCCTGTAGCAATGAGAAATAAAGGAATAGAGTGATAAATGAATGAAATTCATTTGAAGTGAAATTCATTTAATGTTATATGTATTTTTTTATTATAGTAATAATTTATAATTCAAGATTCCTCAGATCCAAAGTATGAACTAGACAAAAAGATTTAAGACACAAATTACCTATAGAGTTATACACTGTTGAATCTGAAAATTTTTCACAGATCACTATCAGCTTTTAAATTTTATGAATTTATAAACTGAGATATAGAAAAATATACTGGCTTGATTAATATGAAATGTTTTTTGTTTTGTTTTAAAAGAGTTTTTATTAGGGAATCGGGGGAGGGGAACAGACAAGTTGCTATCCTTTTTTGTTCTTCAGTCTAGTTGTGAAGGACGTCGCTTCACTGGCCCATGTTGGTATTATCACTGGGCTCTTCCCGGGTGAGGCCGTTGCTTGCGGGCCATTGGACGGCAGCTCATGGCAGCTCATGAAAGCTCATGCCAGCTGCCCACCAGCCCCACTGCAGGCATCACCAGGTAAAGCTGTTGTTCAGCATCTTAGCTGTAGAGGGCGCAGCATCACTGGCCCTCATATGGGATCTGAACCAGAGCCCTGCTGCTCAGACCTGGCATCCCAAGCCAACTTTTAACCAACACGCCACTTGGCCAGCCCAATATGAAATGTTTTGAATGAATACATCTGTCAGTTTAGTTTTTCTGAACCTCATCAATGCTTAGATCTATGTTGCTATGTGCCGGGAACTGCTCTAGACCCTGCATATATATTCATTTATTACTCTCAACAATGCTATGGGATTGATTAACTATTATCCCCATTTAGCTTATGAAATACAGACGTTGAGTCATGTATAAATTTACAAGATTATTACTGTCAACTCTAAACTTTGTTCCCAGACAGAGTGATTCTTAAGTCCACTGGTCTTAACTGAATTTAAATGAAGTTGAATTTAATTCGGTTTATACTTATTCATTGACTCCAATATTCCAAATACAGTGTTTGGAGTTTCACATGAAGTAACTGAAAGATATATGTATACTGCATGTGATAGGATAACTGAACAGTAGGAGTATGCACAACTAACAGATGCAATTCTGAGGGAAAGGCATAGTGTCAGGTATAAAGTTAGGGTTCTGGTAGATTCTTTAGGGTTTTCTATATAAAGAATCATGTTCATCTGTAAAAAGTGACAATGTAACTTCTTCATTCCCCATTTTGATGTCTTTTATTTCTTTCTCTTGCCTCATTGCCCTGGCTGGGACTTCCAATACTATGTTGAGTAACAGTGGTAACAGAGGGCATGCCTGTTTTCTTCCTATTTTAGGAGGAAGGCTTGCAGTTTTTCGCCATTAATTATGATATTAGCTGAGGGTTTTGTCATATGTGGCCTTTATTATGTTGAGGTACTTAACTTCTATACCCATTTTATTAAATATTTTATTCAAAATGGATGTTGTATCTTGTCAAATATTTTTTCTGCATCTATTGATATAATCGTATGATTTTTATCTTTTATTTTGTTTATGTGGTGTATCACATTGGTCAATTTGCATATGTTAAACCATCGTTGTGCCCCTGGAATGAACCCCACTTGATCATGATGCATAATCTTTTTAATGTATTGTTGTATGTGATTTGCTAGTATTTTGCAGTATTTTATTTAGAATTTTTGCATCTGTATTCATCAGAGATATTGGTCTGTAGTTTTCTTTTTTGTGTGTTATCCATACTTGGTTTTGGTATCAGAGTAACATTGGCCTCATAAAATGAGTTAGGAAGTATTGTCTCTCCTTTAATTTTTTTGGAGGAGTTTGAGGAAAACAGGTATTAAACCATCTATTCCACTTCTGGGTATCTACCTCAAAAATCCAAAAACATTTATCTGTAAAGATATTTGTACCCTAATGTTCACTGCAGCATTATGTACTGTGGTCAAGACATGGAAACAACCAAAGTGTCCCTCAATAGATGATTAGATAAAGAACATGTAGTGCATATATACAATGGAATATCACTTGTCCATAAGAAAAGGTAAAATACTGCCATTTGCAACAAGGATAGATCTTGAGATTATCATACTATGTGAAATAAGTCAGACAGAAAAAGTTGAGTACTATATAACTTCACTGATATGTGGGATATAAAACTGAAAGCAAAAAGTGAACAAGACAAACAAATAAAGAAACAAAAACTCATAGACAGAGACAATAGTTTAGTGGTTACCAGAGGGTAGGTGGGCAGGAGGCATGGTAGAAGAGGGTAAAGGGGAATCAAATATATGGTGATGGAAAGAGAACTGACTCTGGTTGTTGAGCATACAATGTGATGTAAAGATGATGTATTTTAGAAATACACACATTAAACCTATGTAACTTTAGTAACCGTTGTCACCCTGATAAACTTTAATAAAAAAAAAAACCTTATAAAAATTCCAAAGTTCTGATTATAGAAATGGTAAAACTAACCCCCAAATTTATATGGAATTGCAAGGTACTTGAACAGGCAGCACATCCTTGCAGGAGAAAAACAAAGTAAGAGTTTTCACACTTTTATTTCAAAACTTACCGTAAAATAGAATTAATCAAAGGACTGTGGTACTGGCTTAAAGATAGAAATAGTCACTGATGGAATATAGTTGTCTGGAAATACATTTATACATTTATGGCTAATTGATTTTTGACAAAGTTGCCAAGTCCATTCAATGCAAAAATGGTAGTCTCCTCAACAAATGGTGCTGGAACAGCTGGATATCCACATATAAAAAGCCATATATAAAAATCACACATCAAAAATCCTCCTCAAGGTCAGATGCCTCTTTCGATGATTGAAAGCAGCACAGGAGAACCCCTGGAAGGAGGGGGAGGTGAACGCGTGGCAGAAAGGAAAGTGTTACTGTTAATTGCTGGTTTCAAAAGGGAGAAGGGATCCCGCTCCAGAGCTGTAAATAAAGGAGGCAGCGGTGGCAAATTGCATGGATGGGGGCGGGGGGGCAAGGGGGGGGCAGACAACACTCCTCTAAGGATGGATATAAAGATTCAGGAACAACTATGGGAGCGTCTAGAGACTCTTTCTCTTTTTCCTCTAGTCCTTCCTCCTTGTCTCCTGAGTTTGGATCATCCTCTTCCCCTTCATCCTCTGTATCAGTCTGCAAAGGTTCTAAAACTGACCTGACCAGTAGCCAAGTAGTCCAAATAGTTACCGGGAGATGAACTCCGTTATGATAAAGTCCCTGGAGTTCCATACCTACTTTCTCCCATGTTTTTAAATCAAATGTCCCCAAGGTTGGGAACAATGAGTTTCAATTGCCTTTAAAAGTTCCTCTAACCTCTGTTCTGAAACTTGGGCTCCTCCAGCCTTAATAGAAAAAAAAAAAGAGAAAAAATCATCCTCAACAGTGAAAAACTGAAAGAATTGCCTCTAAGATCAGCAGCAAGGCAAAGGTGCCTGCTCTTGTCATTTCTTTTCAGCATAATACTGGAAGTCCTGGCCAGAGAAAATAGACAAGAAAATGAAATAAAATTTATCAAACAGGAGGTAAGAAGTAAAATGATCTCTGTTGGCAAGTAACATGACTATGTATATAGAAAACTCTAAAGGTGCCATCAAAAACTAAAACAAAAAAAAGTAGTAAACTTGTAGGATACAAAAATCTATGTAAAAACAAGTTCTCTTTCTATACACTGCAACAAAAAATACAAATGAAAAACATTTTAAATTTCATTTACAATAGAATCAAAAAGAATAAAATACTTATGAATAAACTTAACCATGGAGGTAAAAAAGACTTGTACGCTGAAATTTGCAAAACATTGTTGAAAGAAATTAAAGACACAAATAAATGGAAAGACATTCTGTGTTCATAGATTGGAAGAATAAGCATTGTTGAAATGTCCATAGTACCCAAAGTAATATCTACAGAATCAATGCAATCCTTATCAAAAACCCAATGGCATTTTTTACAGAAATAGAAAAAATAATTCTGAAATTCAGATGGAACTACAAAGAACTCTGAATAGCCATAATAAATTTGAAAAGAGCAAGGCTGAACACCTTGCACTTCTGTCAAAACGTATTGCAAAGCTATAATAAACAATACAGTATGGTACAGGAATAAAGCCAGACACACAGATGAATGGAATAGAATGGAGAGTCCAAATGATCCTCAACAAGAGTGCCAGGACTATACAATTAGGAAAAGATAGTCTGTTCAACAAGTAGCGGTAGGAAAACTAGATATCCTCATGCATATGAATGAAATTGGACCCTTATCTTACACCACACTTAAAATGAATTAAAGGCTTAAATGTAAAACATCAAGCTATAAAACTCCTAGAAAAAAACATTGGGGAAATTTTTTGACATTAGTCTTGAAAATGATTTCTTAATACATGGCAGCAAAACAGGCAACAAAAGTAAAATAGACAAGTGACAGTACTAAAAAGTTTCTGCATAAGGGCCAACTGACTGGTGCATTGGTTAAGAGTTGGTTTGGGATGCCAGCTCTGAGCAACAGGGCCCCAGTTCGGATCCCACATGAGGGCGAGTGAAACTGCACCCTCTACAGCTAAGATGGTGAACAACAGCTCGACCTGGAGCTGGACTGCTGTGAGTCATCAGCAATGGCGACAGCGTAGGCTGCAGCCCCTCTAGCAGTGGGCTGCTGTGAGCTACCGTGAGTAGCCGACAGCAGGCATAAACAACTTTCCAATGGCTGGCGAACGACTGTCTCAGCCCGAAAGAGCACAATGATAATACCAACATGGGTTAGTGAAGCAACATCCTCCACAACTAGACTAAAGAACAAAAGGACAGCCACTCGTCTGTTCCCCTTCCCCAATTCCCCAACACTGTTCCCCTCCTCCAATTCCCCAATAAAATATTTTTTTTAAAAAAAGTTTGTGCTCAAGAAAGGAAATAATAAACAGAGTAAAAAACAACATATTAAATGATAGAAAATAGTTGTAAACTCTCTACCTGATAAAGAGTTAATATCTGAAATACACATATAACAATCCTGCAACACGATAGCAAAAAAGAAAAGAAAAACCCAATTAAAAAAAAACAGACAAAGTATTTGAATAGACATTTCTCCAAAGAAGACTTACAGGTATGAAAAAAAATGCTCAACATCACTAATCATCAGGGAAATGCAAATCAAAAGCACCATAGTATACTACTTATACCTTTTAGGATGACCATTATCAAAAAACAAAAAATAACTTTTGGTGAAGATGTGAAAAAATTGGCACTCTTGTGCATTGCTGGGAATGTAAAATGATGCAGCCACTACAGAAGACAGCATGTAAATTACTAAAAAACTTAAAGAACTACCATATAATCCAGAAATCTCACTTCTGGTGTTTACCCAAAAGTATTGAAATCAGGGCTTTGAAGAGATATTTGTACTCCTATGTTCCCAGCAGTGTTATTCACAATAGCCAAAAGGTGGAAACAACTAAATGTCTATCAGTGGATGAATGGATAAAGAAAATGTGGTATATACATAAAATGGAATATTATTCAGCTTTAAAATAAGAAAATACTTCCATTTGCAACAAAATGGATGAATCTGGAGGACGTTTATCTTGGTGAAATAAGTCAGGAAAGAGAACAGTGAACGAATCCACCTTTAATGAAGCATCTGAAGTAGTCGAACCTGTAGAAGCAGAATGTGGAATGGTGGTTGGCAGGAGCTTAAGGAGAGCAGATGATTATAACATTTCTGTTATTCAAGACACGTAAGTTCTAGAGATCTGCTTACAACATTGTGCCTACAATTAACAATACTGTACCATACACTTAAATCTTG
This sequence comes from Aselliscus stoliczkanus, assembly GCA_033961575.1. Classification (NCBI taxonomy): domain Eukaryota; kingdom Metazoa; phylum Chordata; class Mammalia; order Chiroptera; family Hipposideridae; genus Aselliscus; species Aselliscus stoliczkanus. Next base: position 126,232,114 of record CM066736.1, read on the forward strand.
TAAGGAGGGTAAATCTCATGTTATGTGTCTTTTTCACCAAAAAGAGAATGAATTTAGACCGTACCATATGTAAAAAATCAATTCAAAATAGAAGAGGAACCAAAATATGCAAGGTATATACAAAAAAATACCTCAAAAACATATAGATACATTTTCATGACTTTGGATTTCAGAGTGGTTTTTTAGGCACGACACCGAAAACAGAAGCAACAAATGAAAAAAATAGGCAACTTGGAGTTCATCAAAATTAAAGACTTTTCTGCATCAAAGGACACTTTCAAGAAAATAAAAACACAACCTATAAAATGGCAGAAAATATTTTCAAATCATAATCTGATAAGGTTTTGATATAGAGAACACATAAAGAATTTGTACAGAGCAAAATAGCACAACAGGAAGTCCCAGCCCTCTTCCCCCAACAGAAGCACCAAAAAAACAAAGATATTTGGGCCCTAATAACTTTATGGTAGCTTTGGAATTCAGTTAAGAAGTTGCCACATTTCAGAAGTGCACAAAAGAGAGGAAAGCTGCTATGAAACGGGTAAGAAGAGCAGTTTCATTTTACACTTGACAGTGCTCCCCGCCCCGCAAGCCAGCACTGCTGAACACCCAAAATGACCTACTTGTCTCCTGATTTCTCCCTCAAGAGAGAGGGAGACAATGCAGCATGCATCTGACATCACAGGCCTTGTGGGGCACCCCCCAAGAGACCTACTTCTCTCTCGCATCACTCAAGAGACAGAAGCAACCCATATCGTTAGACTCTCTGGGGGGCAATAAAGAGCAAAGCAAAGGGGTGAGGTTCCCAGCAGCCTGCCCAGCTCTGCCAGATTGAGAGAAGCTGCACAATACTTTTATATTTCTCCTCCAGGAAGCAGGGAGAGAGGTGGAGCTTGCGCCCATCCTCTCCACATTCCAGCGCATTCCCCCAGGAAAAGGGTTGGCTGGCTCTCAGCAACCTGCATAGTGCATCAGGATTCAAAGAATGTCACAATCCTGAAACTTCCATTTCAAGATAAAAGGAGAGAAGTGGAGCTGGCACCCAGCCTTCCAACATTTCAGTGCGCTGTCCTAGAGAGAAGGGCCAGGAGGTTTGTAGCAGCCTGCATGGCTCTGTGAGATGAAGTGCACAGCAATGAGACTTCTTCCGACGAAGGAAGGACAGGAGTGGAGTGTGCATCCAACTCTCCAGCCAATCAGTGCACTGCTCTGAATAAAAGGGGACGGTGGCATATGGTGATTGGAATACATATACTAAGTTAAAGAAGTTAGACATAAAATGTCACTGTCTTAGCTAGGGCACCTATCATAAAACACCATAAATTTTGGTGACTAATAAACAACAGATATTTATTTCTTACATGGAGGCCGAAAGTCTGACATCAGAGTGAGTGCCAGTATGGTCAGGTTCTCGTGAAGGTCCTAGTCTGGTTGCCAGTAGCTGACTTGTATCTTCACATAGCAGAGCATATAAGTAAGCTCTCAGGGGGCTGTTATAAGGACACAGATCCCATTGATGAGGGCTCCACTCCCATGACCTCATCTAATCTTAATTATCTGGCAAAATCCCCACCTTCTAATACATCACATGAGGGGGGTAGGACTTCAACATATGAATTTGGGGGGAACACAATCATTCAATCCATAGCAGTCACATACTGTATGATTTTATTTATATGATATATCCATACAAAGTAAATCCATAGTCTGAAAGCAGATTATTAGTTCTGAGTGGGGGGTGCCCAGGAGAAGGAGGAGTTACTGCTAACTGGGTACAAGATTTTCTTTGTAAGTGAAAAATCTTTCTGAATTAGATAGCGCTGATGGTTGCACAACATTGGGAATGTACTAAATGCTACTGAATTGTACACTTTAAAGTAGTTCATTTTATGTTACATAAATCTTATATTAATTAAAGAGAGGGAAACTAGATAATAAGAGTAGAAACTAATGTGAACACAAAGGCAGAGGTTGAACTGATGTTGATACATGCCAAGGGATGCTGAAAGTCACCTGGAGATGCAACATAGATGGGCGGATTCTCCCCTAGAACCTCTGGTACATACCATGGTTTCATCCCAGTGAGACTGTTCTGACACCTGGCCCCCAGAACTGTGAGAAAGAAATCCATGTTATTTTAAGCCTTCGAGTGTATGGTAATTTACAGCAGGAGACATAGGAAACATACAAAATCTTTGTGTGTTAAACAATTGAATTTTTTGTATAATTTCTCACTGCAGAGTAACCTAACATGTTTTGTTGTGTGTTCTGTTTTTACAAATAATGAGTCTTTTGCTTCATTTCCCCTTACCATTAATTTATTCATTCATTAAAATCTTTCACTGAGCCCCAACTCTTTTCTAGACATGAGTTTTTTATCAGAGTAGAAGACAGAAATTTTTTCAGTATTTGAAGAATTTTAATTTTTCCAAGGAACTAAAGAAATAAACACGTGCAAAAATAAATATACAATTATACATTTCGACCAAAATACGAAGGAACAGATGAAAGAGTCAATATTGAAGAAGTCAGCCAATGTCAGTTTGTTCATTAACTGAATTATAATTTCATTAGACACTTGAGTTTTTTCTATGTAATCAATATTTGACTAGATTCTGAGAATACAGGCCTAAATGAGATGACATCATTAGTCAGAGGACTCACAATTTAGTACTACAATAACTATAAATACAAACCGATATAACTGTTTTTCAGTAGTTATGTGGAGAAAAGTGACAATATATAGGAGGAATGAAAGAAATGTAAGGAATGCAATGAGAAAGGAAAAGGAGAGGAGAAGAAAGGGAAAGAGAAGAGGAAATGTTTGAGCATCTATTTTGTTTAAAGCACTGTGCTATATTCTGGCTTAATTCAGTATATGTTCTGGCTTTATCAGTATATGATTTTGTGAGGTAGGCATTATTTTCCTTAGTTGAAGCTCAGAACATTTAATTAACTTGCTTTATATCAAAATGCTTGTTGAAATGGAATTCAAGTTGAGCTATTTTCTGTCTCCGAAAACCTATGCTAATTTTATTTGTGCCAGCCATTTCAGTTATGATTTGGAAGTTGGAGGAAGATTCACAAATAAACAATTGTGGAATTAAATCGTGTTAGAGCAGTTTGACCATTTTTCTCATTACATAGCCCCTCACTCCTGACTTACTACCAACACATATAGATTGACTTATGGTTAGTTAGTGTAAATAATACTAGCTGCTATACAAGCAAACTCTAACATTCCAGTGCCATGCTCGTAGAGGTTGTTCAGTCAGTTGTGCTACGGGAAATCATACAGTGATTCAGTGATCTCAGGTTTTTTCTGTTTAGTGGCTTTGCTATCTCTTATGGCCTGAATCCTTTCTATCCAGCTAGTGACAAAGAATGAGAGTGAGCAGAGGCTCACATGGAAGGTTTCATGAGAGACCTGAAAGTGGCACATATGACATACTCATATTTCATTGACAAGAACATAATCACATTGCCTCAGTTAACTTACTGAAGGCTGAGAAATAGAGCCTAACTCAGGAGTGAAAAGGAAATAGCTTGGAAAATAGTGAACCTCTCTTTTTTTAGTGTAATTCTTTGATTAGCAAATATCTGTTCTGTATTTCCTCCACAAAGAGGACATATTATGCACCTCCAACTAGGGAGACAATGTAAAATTCAACTAGTTATTATAGAAGTTTCATATCCAGGCTACTGAACAAGTTAAATGATCCTCTCCATCTAGTCCAGACATGGCTCTTTGTGGCCCAGCAACTTATAAACCAAAAACAAAATTAGTTCATTCTACATGCACACTGAGTAAATAAATAATGTTGGACCACAGTAAAGATAATTAGAAAAAATAAACCTCCCATTCTTAACAGAGAATAATGAAAGACACACTGGCCAGTTTAGAAATCTTGCTGAATTGACATTACAAAAGCCCCTTAAGCCTGGTGATGAGAGATATTTTTTTATGAGACCTGATTTTTTTTCCCCCTCTGGGCATAATTCAATTTTCCACTATTTTCCTTGACTCCTTGTTCCAACTACTTGAATATTTTTTTCTGTTTCATTATTCTTCATTACCACTTCTGAAGCATATCAAACACAAAACGATGTCCCACATAAAATTAGCAAAGGTGGTTTGTTCATAAAGATGCAACAAAGGAAACTATCTTCAATCACTTTCATTTCAGCAGAGTTCAAGGGTGTTATTCAGTAAAATGAATAAATACTGAGTTGTATGATTGGCAAACATTTTATTAAGATATGCTTTTCAGAAGTAGGAGACACCTCCTAAATGGTCTTCCGTTACCTTTGTCAGTCATTGGTTGGCTATAAGCAGGCAAGCAGTTTGGAGAATTTCAAAAAAGGAAGAATTATTCAGTATTAGAGGTGGGGTGTGTTTGAGACTGCTATTTTCCTGTATTTGGGGTCATTATCAAATAGATATTGGTGGTATTCTCCTCTTGAAGCGTATAAAGTTTTTTCATCTTACTTCCATCCATATATTTTGGAATTTCCAGAGTTGTTTTAGTGCTCAGTAAAGTGATTTTAAAATCAAGACTCCGGGCCGGCCAAGTGGCGCGGTGGTTAAGCGCTGGCTTGGGAAGCCTGCGGCCCCGATTCGGGTCCCACGTATAAGGGCCAGTGACACTGCCCTCCAAAAAAAAAAACAAAAAATCAAGACTCCAAGCTTTATTTCCAGTGAAAGAAGCAGATTAAGCCAATGGTCAAAGAGACTTTCCATTCAAATTGAGGGAAATAGATGAACAGGTGAAAAAATACAAAAGTAAAATAAAAAGAGAGAGAGCGCTGAAGGTTGATAATGACTGTGAAGAATAGAACAAGCTTAGGGAAAAAGTTCATGGAAGGGGAGTGACCATTTTATAAAGTAGTTCATGGCAGGCCTTACAACCTCCCTGAGTGGGTACCATTTAACCAGCACTCTGAAATGAGTGTGGGAATATCCCATGCAGAGGAAACAGCTAATACAAAGAAGCTGAGACGAGGGTACTATTGGAGCTGTCCAGTATGGCTACCAAACAGTGTGAATGAAATGGGATGAATGGTAGAAAATCTGATAAGACATGATATAGCTTAACTAAAGTATAAACGAGCGAGTGGCATTAACTATTTCAAAACGTTTACTGCCAAAAATGAGTATCATTATTAACATCAGTGCAATTTTTTAAATTATAGTTTATTGGGGTGACAATTGTTAGAAAAGTTACATAGATTTCAGGTGTACAATTCTGTAATATATCACCTATATTTCATATTGTGTTCACCACCCAGAGTCAGTTCTCCTTCCATCACCATATATTTGATCCCCTTTACCCTCATCTACCACCTCCCCTTACCATCTGGTAACCACTGAACGATTGTCTGTGTCTATGAGTTTTGTTTCTTCATTTGTTTTTCTTGTTCTTTTGTTGTTTTCAGTTTTATATCCCACATATCAGTGAAATCATATGTGAGGACTTGGTACTCAAGTGATTAAGGTAAAAATGACAATCATATCCCTTCTTTTATTCTAATGTGGCTATTTACCTTTGAAAACTTTCGCATGCATATGCTTTTTTCTTTCCAAATCACCCATTAATGGCTGAAGCATTAGTTTATTAAACTGTTATAATTATTTAGCTTCAGATAAAACGTGTCAAGAAAAGCATAAGCTTCATCAAATAAACTTCATTTGAAACTATCAGTATATTTTATTTCCTGCATTTAGATGGCTGAAACTATTTTCAACTAAAAAAATAAATTGGATAAACTTTTGTTCTACTATCCCAAATGACCATAAGCGTTTGAGTGACTGCAGGGAGTCGATCTAAGAAGGATGAAATAACTTTTTGTACAGTCTATATCATTAGATGAAACCTACAGAAAATTTTGTCTTCTCAACAACCTTCTTGAATGCACTCTTGACTTCTTTGTTCCTCAGGCTGTAGACCACATGGTTCAACATGGGGATGAGCATAGCATAGAACACAGATGCAATTTTGTCTGTGTCCATGGAATGGCTGGAGCTGGGCTGTAAGTACATGATGATGACAGTCCCATAAAATATGGAAACTGCAACAAGATGAGAAGCACAGGTAGATAAAGCCTTCTGATATCCCTCACCTGTGTGCATCTTCAAAACAGTAATAAATATGAACAAGTAGGAAATCAATATAACAAGAAGTGCAAAAAATACATTACAGCTTGAGAGGAGGACAAGAATTAGCTCACTAGTGTCTTTATTTGAGCAAGCCAGAGTCATGACTGCTGGAATATCACAGAAAAAGTGATGGATCACATTGGACATACAAAAAGAGAGACAGAACATGTCTCTAATGTTAATAGAAGCATTCAGAAAGCCAAGGACATAAGAGCCTATGACCAGACGTGCACACACACCTGCTGTCATGGTGGCGGTGTAATGCAGGGGTTTGCACACTGCTGCGTAGTGATCATAGGCCATTGAGGCCAAGAGGTAACTTTCCACAGTGGCAAAGGCTGCAAAGAAGAACATCTGAGCAGCACAAGCATTGTAGGAAATTACCTTGTCTCCTATTAGAAACCCAGCCATGACCTTTGGAGTGATTGTTGAGGAATAACCAAAGTCCACCAGAGACAGGTTACTGAGGAAAAAGTACATGGGAGTGTGGAGACGACAGTCCAGCAGGATCAACATGATCATCCCCAGGTTCCCAATCAGAGTGATGAGGTAGATGAGGGTGAACAGTACAAAGAGAGGAAACTGAAGTTCTGGGATACTGGTTAGTCCTAGCAGGATGAAATCAGTCACCTCTGTATTATTCTTCATGGATATGACTTGAGAATCACAAGAAAACTGTAACAACAAGTAAGGGAATAGAGTAGTGAACAAAGAAGGGTTGCACAGATATCGAAATGCATAAGCATTATTTTATTATAGCAATAATTAGATTTTCAATATCCTCCATTTCTACCACACAGGAATGACACTGCAATTTAGTGATAACTTATCTATACAATAATAGAGTTTTGTAGAGGAAGGATTTTCACAGATCATCTTCCCAACTTCTTAATTTTGTATGTGAGTCAACCAAGTCAAAGGGGTAATGAACAATCCAATGTCACATGCCTGGAATGGATTGGTCTCTAAAACCAGATCTTTTGAGTCTACCAATAGCATACAGTTCTGTGGTGCTCATGTATATTCATTCAATACTCTCATTATCCCCATTAGATTGATTTGTTATTATACCCATTTATATCTAAGGTAACTCGACAACAAAAAGATTAAGTAATTTATTCAAATTTACATGATTATTAAGAGACAAAGCCATGCTTTAGATCCTGTCAGAATGGTTCCCAAACTAAATGTCATTAATACATTTGAATTGATTTTAATTTTATTCAATTTACTTTTTTTTTTTTTTTTTAAAGATTTTATTGGGGAATTGGGGGAGGGAAACAGTATTGGGGAATGAGGGAAGGGGAACAGACAAGTTGCTCTCCTTTTGTTCTTCAGTCTAGTTGCAGAGGATGTTGCTTCACTGGCCCATGTTGGTATCATCATTGCCCTCTTCCCAGATGAGTCAGATCGGTCCACGGCCTCTGGATGTCACTCACCGCGGCTATTGGCTGCTCACGCTGGTCAGCCGCTCACGCTGGCTGCTGGCCACTCACTGTAGCCTATGGCAGCCCACTGCAGCAGGGGCTGCAGCCTACACCATCGACGAGGCTCACAGCCCAGCTCCAGGTGGAGCTGTTGTTAGTTGTAGAGGGCAGTGTCACTGGCCCTCATGTGGGATCCGAACCGGGGCCGCTGGCATCCCAAAACCAGCTCTTAACCAATGCGCCACTCGGCCGGCCTCAATTTACATTTAATAATTGAATCCTTTTACCAAGTTTAATGCTTGGGTTACACAGTCAAGTAATTCACAAGTGCATATAGATACAGTGAGATAAATGTGGCATTAGAAATTAAATACAGCCAACAAAGGCAACTCTAAAAAGAAGGTGTAGAATTGGAATCTGGGGTGATGTATGTATGCATTCATATATAAGCCCTACCATTTACTATCTGGGAGACATTGGTCCTAAATTAAGCTTCCCGAGCTTCAATTTATCTATCAGTAAAATGAAAGTGATATCAGAACCTACCTCAGAATTATTGTGAGAAATAAATGAAATAATCATGACAAACAGTGCATACAATGTGGGTGTTCAGTGTATTCCTGATGAGTGCTATCGATATTATTATATTTAGAATGGGATGATAGGTATTAACTTGTCCAAGGTCACATATCTGGAATGAATCTATTCCCAAATCAGATATCTAGGGGTCATAAAGCTCTAACGCCATGCTTATGTGCTAGTTTATCTCATAGATAGACAGAAATCAGACAAGATAGACAACCAGGTAAGCAGGCAAACAGAAAGAAAGAGGATGGATGATTGGATGAATGAATGAATGATGGATGAATAGACAGATAGATAGATGGAAGGGGAGATGGAGAAAGAGTGTGTGTATACATATCTACACACATATACATATAAGCTCATTTACAGTTAAGAAAATGGAGAACTTGAGAGATTATGTGCCTTTGTAAAATTCCGTCTTGTCTGACTCTATTCAAGATTCAAACCCTTCTCTAACTGATTACATTACCTGCACCTTTTATCACTGAACTATTAGATTTTTTTAAATGTGCAAGTAATGAAAAGGAACATTATGGGGAAATGATAGTGAAAATTGAGCAAGAATTTTGGTAGTTTCATGACGACCCTTCTGGAGTTTAAGACATGGTGTTTCATCATTTGCATTAGTAGCCTCATTGACAGGCCTACACATAGCTAACAGGATGTACTTACCATCTATGAGAGCATCATCTAACCTAGGAGTTTGCTCACCCTCTGAAGGAAATGACATTTCGTAATTATTACTGTATTGTCTGCTTATGAAATGTTTTTACGTTTGAATGCTAGATCCATATCATAATCTGAGGAAAAGCTTTTTTTTTTTTTTTTGAGGGCAGTGTCACTGGCCCTCATATGTGGGACCCAAACCGGGACCGCTGGCTTCCCAAGCCAGCACGCCACTTGGCCGGCCTAAGGAAAAGCTTTCAAACAGCCAAATCTGAGCTCAAAAGAATCATAAAATGTGTGGCTGCCCCATTGCTTCTGCATGAATTACATTTATCACTAAAAGTGTATATTGAATATAAAAGCTTACCATGTTTCTTGAGAGATGAAATTGGCAATCTTGAAATGTGAATCTGAAATCAGAAATTCATCCCAGGACAAACGTACAAATAATTTTCGAGAAACTGTATCTCATGTACTGGTCAGAAGTTTCTAATGTCCCTGAGGCATAGAGAGATGGAGAAAAAAATCATTAACATGGAGCTAAGATGCCTGGGTTCAAGTCTTTTATCTATCATAGATTTTTTTTTCTGGGTACTTGATAGAGTTATTTACCTTCTGCTGAGTTCAGTCTCCTTATTTGTGATATAGGAATAAAATAATCTCTTCCCTATACTTCACAGTGTTGTGTCTGTGAATAGTAAATGAGGGTGGGTCTATAAAAGACCTTAGTAAAGGATTATTTTTTCAACATGAATAAATACAATTGTATTGTAGAGCATTTTCCCTTACAGTCTTTAAAGGATCACTGCAAATAGTTTAAAGAAAGGCCAGTGTGTGGACTAAAAAATATTAGCATTCATTTTAATAAATAGTGCCTAAATGAGCTCTGCTCAGAGTCTAGTCTCTATTAAACAATGTCATGTGGAGTCATAATGAGATCTCAGAGATTAATAAATGAGAACCAGGAGCAAATTTTATAGGTATGTTGCTCTGCGGGGGAACAGGGCCCCTTTGAGAGCAATCAGTTCCCTTATCTTACTTACCTGGGGAAGAAGCAATTAAACTGCACACATAGTTTGGTATGTTGAATAGCACATAGATGCATTTTCAGCAATTCATGTCATTTCTCTCCTTTCACCTCATTTTTTATCAAGGTATGATGTACATACATGAGAAGTGTTTTTAATTCATTTAATATATGGTAATTATTGATATTTGAAATATATTACTAAAATTTTATTTTGTTTTTGTGTACAAAACATTCCCTTTATTTCCCTTCTATTCTTTTAGGTATTCTAACCAAATATTAGGTGAGTAGAAGTGTTAGGAGATTGATAAATAATATCTTTATTTTCCTTCCTGCATTTGTAGTAAACACACAAATGTGACAAATGCGTTAGAAAGATGGAGGTTAAATCAACCTTAATACTGATAAATTAATTCAAAAATTTGGTTCAGGTCTTTAGGCAGTTGGGCTTCTCTCTACCTTGAATTACCCTCCAAAAGCATAGGCTGTGTTTGTGCCTTATCTATAAACCCAAGGCATTCATTGTCCCTGAGCAGACATTATTTATTATGAAAACAAGAATAGCTGCTCTTGGAATGAAGGCTAATCTTGCTCCAAGAACATGTTTGGTCCATATGTGGACCATGAACTTTCTCTGGTGGCCGCCATGACAGATAGAAGTAGAGTGATAAATACACCAGATTCCTCTTCTTTCAGGCAATATAACTCTGAGGCATGTTTATACAGTCTTCAAGTGATTCTTGGTGTAATTAAGCCCCAGTTGTCCACATACATAACATATTCAAATGAACCCTGTATTGGCTTCCTTCTCATCCCTGACTCACTTTCTTACTATCAGTGTTTCTGCTATTAACTCTCAAACTATTTGAAATAAAATCCTTGACTCTCAGCCTGCTTATGGGAAACCTAATCTAATGTATATCTCTCCTTTGACAGGAAGATCCTATCCCATTACCCTTACTACATAGAAAGCACAGTGGAAGACTCTCCCCCTTAAAGATTATAGAGTCTTTATAGTTTACTTCTATCTATACAACTTCAAATTTCTTGAGTTACTTAATGCTCAGTAAAATAATATTAAAATCAAGATTCAGAGCTCTTTTTATTCCCAAGTAAAATAACGAGATTAGGCCACTGTTTCCAGGGAGCTTCCATTCGAGCTGAAAAATATAGATAAACAGGGGAACATATAAATACCAGAGCTGAGGGCCAGCCGAGTGGCGCAGTGGCTGAGAGCTGGCTTGGGAAGCCAACGGCCCGGGTTCGGATCCCATATGTGAGGGCCAGTGACACTGCCCTCTTAAAAAAAAAAAAATACAAGAGCTGAACGTTGAGAACTACTAAGAAGAAAGAAGCAGGTTGAGAAAAAAAGGTTTAAGGAGTGTGGAGTGACTATTTTATAAAGTAGTTCAGGGAAGGCCTATATGATTTCCCTGAGCAGGTAACATTTAACCAGCAATCTGAAATAATTTGGAGAGTATTCCAGGCAGAGGAAACAGCAAATACAAACTTGCTGCGGCAGGGGCATGCGTAGAATTGACCAGGAATAGCAAGGAATCAGTGTGAACGGGATGAATGGGTGGGAGAATGATAAGACATGATATAGTTCAACTAAAGTATCAATAGTGGAGTTAACCATTTCAAAACACTTTTGACAAAGAAAGAATATGGTATTATTAATATCAGTGCATTATTTTTAACATAATGGCAGTCATAAGGTTAAAGTTAAAAAATGACAACATTCTCACCACTTTTAGTCTAATATGACTATTTATCTTTTGAAATTGTCATGTGAACATGCTTTCTCTTACTAAAAACTCAGTAATGACTGAAACATTAATTTATCAAGATGCTGTTGTTAATTATGAATCAAATGTGCTAAAAGTCACATACACTTCGTTAAATAATTGTATTAAAAATAATTATTATGTATTTCTGCATTTTGGGGAGGTAGGCCTGTTTCAAAACTGAGGAGGGCTAGATGGGATGGGGGCGGGCATGAGGGAGAAGGGGAAGGGACGAGGCAACATAAACTGGTAACTACAATACTACTGCAGGAATAGAAGAGACAGTTTAGGGAATATAATCAATAATATTGTAAATATTTTTTTAGGGGACCAGATGGACTCATATCTTGTCAGGGAGACCACTTCATCAACAGTGTAGTGGCCTGACTACTGCACTATACATCTGAAGCTGCCACTGATTAATATTAGATGTTGACTATAATTTAACACATATATAGTCATGGGATGTGGAGTATAGTGTGGGGATGTAGTCAAGGAATTGTAATAGCTATGTATGATATCGGGGGGTTAGGGGAGGGAGGAGTCACTTTGTAAGGGGTGAAAAGGGTAACTATTGCATTGTTTTGTACATCTGTAAATATTAATAATAATAAAAATAATACAAAAATAACTAAAGGAATAAATAATATTTACAAAATTTTATGTTTTACTACCTGATGTGACCATGAACATTGAGTTAGTGCATGGAGCAGATCTAAGAGGGATGAAATAACTTTTCATAGAGTCCATGTCATTAAGAAGAAACCTAGAGAAAACTTTGTCTTCTCAACAACCTTTTTGAATGCACTCTTGACCTCTCTGTTCCTCAGGCTGTAGACCACAGGGTTCAACATAGGGATGAACATGACATAGCATAGAACACAGATATGATTTTGTCTGTGTCCATGGAATGGCTGGAGCTGAGCTGTAAGTACACGATGATGACAGTCCCATAAAATATGGAAACTGCAACAAGATGAGAAGCACAGGTAGATAAAGCCTTCTGATATCCCTCACCTGTGTGCATCTTCAAAACAGTAATAAATATGAACAAGTAGGAAATCAATATAACAAGAAGTGCAAAAAATACATTACAGCTTGAGAGGAGGACAAGAATTAGCTCATTAGTATCTTTATTTGAGCAAGCCAGAGTCATGATTGCTGGAATATCACAGAAAAAGTGATGGATCACATTGGACATACAAAAAGAGAGACAGAACGTGTCTCTAATGTTAATAGAAGCATTCAGAAAGCCAAGGACATAAGAGCCTATGACCAGACGTGCACACACACCTGCTGTCATGGTGGCGGTGTAATGCAGGGGTTTGCACACTGCTGCGTAGCGATCATAGGCCATTGAGGCCAAGAGGTAACTTTCCATAGTGGCAAAGGCTGCAAAGAAGAGCATCTGAGCAGCACAAGCATTGTAGGAAATTACCTTGTCTCCTATTAGAAACCCAGCCATGACCTTTGGAGTGATTGTTGAGGAATAACCAAAGTCCACCAGAGACAGGTTACTGAGGAAAAAGTACATGGGAGTGTGGAGATGAGAGTCCAGCAGGATCAACATGATCATCCCCAGGTTCCCAATCAGAGTGATGAGGTAGATGAGGGTGAACAGTACAAAGAGAGGAACGTGCAGTCCTGGTACACTGCTTAGTCCTAGCAGGATGAATTCTTTCACCTGTATATTCTCCGTGGATATGATGTGAGAATCACAAAGTACTCTGTAGCAAAGAAAAGTAAAGGAACACCGTGGTTAACAAAAACCAGCTGCATAGATGACTGGGAAGACAGTGATACCATGCAACAATGTTAGAAACATAGCAGCTTATAGGCTATAAAGAAAGAAGAATGGCTTCCATTAAAAAAAAGAAGCAGTAAAAGTACTTTTTCTATGACTTTTACTCAGCTGATATCTTTTAGAACAAATATTTTTTTATTGGTTACTAAGAACCATAATTAAAGACCAGATTTTTAAAAGCATGTACATCCCTAAATCCCTTCTCCAGAATAAAATATTGAGAAAACAAAAAACAAACAAAAAAAAACCCAGCTGCATAGAAATTGAAATGTGCAAGCATTATTTTATTAAAGCAATAACTTTTTCTTCAATATTCTGCATTTCCAAAGCATAGCCATGAGAACACAAGTTAGTGATGACTTATCTATACAGTGATAGACTTTTGAAGAGAAAGGATCTTTTCAGATCATCTTCCCCACATTTTTTAAAATTTATTTTATTTATTTTTTATTATTAGTTTCAGGTGTACAAAACAATGCAATAGTTATACTTTGACCTGTCACAAAGTGACAACCTTCCTCCCCCCATCCACTGCCCCCACCCCCAATATCATGCATATCTATTACAAAAATTCCATTGACTCCATCCCCACACTATACTCCACATCCCATGACTATATATGTGTTAAATTCTAGTTGACATATAATATTGTTCAGCGGCAGCTTCAGATGTACAGTGCAGTTGTCAGGCCTCTACTCCATCCATGAAGTGGTCTCCCTAACAAGACATGAGTCCATCTGGCCCCCTAAAAAATATTTACAACATTGTTGATTATATTCCCCAAACTGTCTTCCCTATCCCTGTGGCAATATTGTAGTTACCTATTTATGTGCTGTCTCATCCCTTCCCCTTCTCCCTCATCCCCACCCCCTACCATCTAGCAATCATCAGTTTTTCCTCTGTTTCTCTGAGACTACTTCTGTTTACATTGCTTGTTTATTCAGTTCTTTAGATTCCACATATAGGTGAGATCATATGGTATTTGTCTTTCTCTGGCTGATTTATTTCACTTAGCATAATGTTCTCTAGGTCCATCCATATTGTTGCAAATGATACGATTTTATTCTTCTTTATAGCTGCATAATACTCCATTGTGTAAATGTACCACAGTTTCTTAATCCAGTCATCTACTGCTGGACATTTTAATTGTTTCCAAGTCTTGGCTATTGTAGATAGTGCTGCAATGAACATAGGGGTGCATATGTTTTTTTCAAACTAGTGTCTGGGTTTCTCTGGATAAATACCTAAGAGTGGAATTGCTGGGTCATAAGGTAGTTCCATTTTCAGCTTTTTGAGATACCTCTTCCCTACTGCTTGTTTTTATACACGAATAAAATGAGTTGTAGGAAGGGCTAATGAGTTGTTCCAGTTTACAAGCCTGGAATGAACCTCTCTCCTATATTAGATCTTTTTCTTCTTCTAACAGCTTACATTTACACTATAGTGCTCACATGCCAGGTACTTTATATGTATATATTCATTTGATCCTCTCATCAGTTTATTAAATTGATGAGTTATTTTCCATATATTTGTATATGGTAACTTGGCAACAGAGAGAATGAGTAATTTATTCAATGTCACACAGGTATTAATAGACAAAGCCAAGGTGTAGACCTAATCAGAGAAGTTGCCAACCTAAATGCTGTTTTTTAATGAATTTGAATTAATTTTAATTTTCATTCAATTTACATTCAGTTGTCTCTATTGTACCGAACTTAGTTCATAGAGTAGCATAGCTGGGTAATTTGCAAATAAATGTATAGTAGATGCTGTGGTCTAAATGCAACATTAGAGGCATGTGCAGCCAACAAAGCCAGTTCTGAAGAGAAGATGTAGGACTGTGTATAAAAGCTTTGGCTCTGAGAAAACATGTGTATGTATTCACATATCAGCCCTATCATTTACTACCTGGGAGACATTGGTCCCAACGTATGTTAAATCAAAACAGACAAAACAAAAACAAAAACCTTCCACGACTGAAAGTCTTTTTATAAGTAAGGTTTTACTGAGTCAAAATGCTAGTGAAAATCAAGACTTGTCTTGAGGCATGGAGTCTAAACCACCAGCAGCCTGGCTAGGTAGAAAAGACCACATGTCCATCATTCCAAAGTTTTGTCAGCAGTTTTTATGAATCAAGGAGGAAGAGGAAAGAAATAGGTAGTCTGAAAGAATTTATATGAGCTACAGGCAAAGGGGTGGGAGATGGTGAAGCGGACCAGCTCTGGGATAGGCACAGGGTTCGAATAAAGAAATGTCTCCTCTTTTTTTTTTTTTAGATAATAAATATTTATTGAGGTCTTTAAGTTGCTAAGTTTTGGAATGATACGTTACACAGCAATAGGTAACTAATACATTACCGTGTGATGGGTTGACTTGTATCTCCCAAAAATTGATATGAAAGTCCTAACCCCCAGTATCTCAGGATGTGGCATTATTTGGAAATAGATTGTTACAGGTGTAATTAATGAAGATGAGGTCATACTGGAGTAGAGCGAGCCCCTAATCCAATATGACTAATCACAAGAAATGTCTGCTCTCGTAGATTGACTGTGGAGTGTAGTCTGGAAAACCTACATGCAAACAGCCAGCAGAGGCTCCTGGAGTTAGATGGTGCCTGGCTAAAATAATCTGCAGAAATAGCCACCTGGAAATTAACTCGAAATTCCAACAGGCAATGGGAGGAATTTGCACAGCTGTTTGTTAGCTGGCCAGCAGCCATTAACAGACTAACAGTCTGTGTCTTTCATTCTCTAGCCACTATGATTTAATTTAGAACATCTCAGAATTTTCTCCTTGTCACTTAATTTCACTCATTTTATCTATCAGCAAAATGAAGATGGTGTTGGGGCCTACCTCCAGCAATCATTGTAAGAGTTAAAAGAAACAATGCATAAATACTGTACATGTGTGTTAAGTGTTAAGTTCAATCCTGATGAGTACTTGCTATAATATTATTATTAGCATAGAACCATGGTCCCTTTGTTGGTTTAGGGAAGTCAGGTGAAAGATGCAGATGGATGGGTTTTAAAGTCTGGTAGCCCTAATCTTTGAATTGCCTTTTCCTACATAATGCCCACTCAGACATTTTGTTTTTGCCTGTATTTGTCATTCTGTTCTCATGGTTGTATCAATCATTTTGCAGGATAACATAGGGATCTTCACATCCTCTTTTTCTTAATATCTTTCTTGGTACAAGCGTTTTAGCTTGTATTGAAGTACTGCCCTTACATTCATTCTTACTGTCATTCCTATTAACACTTAGCTGGATCACAGATATTGAGGTGTTAAGGGGTAAAAATTCATGGTTTGGGAATTGATACTAATCTATAGTTTTATTCATGAGAAATCAGAAACCTTGTACTTTTAGTTGCAGCCTTTTGAAAGATATTTGTCTTTTGGTAACCACTATTCTCTACCATCTTCTTCCTGGCCCCTAAACACATTATTTTACATGGCTTCCCCTTAAATTATTTGTGTTTGTCAACCTCACCTACTAATAATATATTAAGATATCACATATATATTAATTGATATCAACAGATCTCCTGAGGTTAGTAACAGCTTAAACTTATTGATCATGTGTATAGATGGAGAGGTAGATACATAGATACTATATGATACTGATGATGATGATAGATAGATAGATAGATAGATAGATAGATAGATAGATAGATAGATATAATAGAGGCAGAAGGGATTTGATTGTGTATGCATACACACATATACATATAATATAATTTACAGTTAAGACAATGGAGGATTTGAGAGATTATGTACCTTTTAAAAATTCTCCACCTTTTTCACGATATTTAAGATACAAAGCCATGTCTAACTGATCCCAATACCTGTGCCTTTAATCACTGCATCGTCAGATTTTCTAGATGATCAAGTAATAAAAGAGTGAGATTGTGGGGAAATGATAATGAAAATAGAGTAAGAATCTTGGTAAGTTCATGATGATCCTCTTGGAACCTAAAGAAGAGTCATTTCACCCGTTTGGTTACCTATCCCTTCAATGACAGGTCAACACATAGTAAACAGGAGGAATTTTCCAACTACTCAATCAGAGTATCATCTATCATAGGCTTTTGCTATCCTCTTAAGGAAGGCAGCATGGAATTTTATAAGTATCACTCTACTCCCTGCTTATTAAAATATTTTGCATTTGAATCCTACACTTATGCAATATGTTTAAGAAAAAGTGCTCAAACCACCAAATATGAGCTCAAAAATTCACAGATGTAGCTTCCCTACTGCTTCTGCATCAATTACATTTTTCTCTAAGTATATATTGAATATAGAAACTTACCTTCCTCTTAAAAAGAAGGGAAAGACAATCCTGAATTGTGAGTCTGCAATTAGAAACTCAGCCCTAGCAGACTGTATAAATAATATATGAGAAATTCTCTCTCCTGTACTAATCAAAAGGTTCCAAGGTCCTTGAAGCATAAAGAGATGGAAAAAAGATAATTGACATGGAGCTAAGAAGTCTAGCTTTAAGTATTGCATCTGCTATGGATTTTTCTGTGTACTCAGAAAATTATTTACCTTCTGTTGACCTCAGTTTTCTTATTTGTGATATAGTAATAAAAAAATGATCTCTTCTACATATTTTACAGAACCATTTCTGTGACTAGTGGTGAGGGTGGATTTATAAAAGAACGTAGTAGGGGTTTAACTTTTTGATATGAATGAATTTAATTTTTATCTTAGGGAGATTTCCTTGCCTGTGTTTATACATTCATGGCAAGTACTCAGTTTGGAGAGAAAATGGTATATACTAAAAGTATTAGCATTCACTTCAATAAATGATGACCAAATGGGCTCTGCTCAGAGACTGGCCCTTTTAAAATAATGTCATATGAAATTTCAGAGCCTAATGAATGAGAACAAGGAGAAAATTGTACAGGCATGAAACTCTCAGGGGAACAGAGCCCCAGTGAGCACAATTCCTTCTCCTCACCCCACCTGCACAGGGAGGCAACAATTCGACTGTACACAAGGATATAATTTGTTATGTTGAGTAGCACATACATATTGGTTTGTCATAAAAGTGATGATGTATTTTTTCTACGTTTTTTCATTGCAGAAATGCGTCATTACTTTTCCAACAACCCAACACATTTTCAGTCTTGCTGTCTTCCTTTTTTTCCCCCATTAAAAAAATTAAAGTGCCTTTTACATACATCAAGATTGGTTTTGTTTAATTTATATTTATTGTAATTTTATATATTTGACGTATATTTCTAAAAATTCATTTTTTTGATGTGCCACATTTTTTTTTTTTTAGGGCAGTGTCACTGGCTCTCATATGTGGGATCCAAACCGGGGCCGCTGGCATCCCAAGCCAGTTCTTAACCACCGCGCCACTTGGCTGGCCCTATGTGCCACATTTTTAAAATTAGTTTACTGAGGTGACAATTGTTAGCAAAATTACATAGATTTCAGGTGTACAATTCCGTAATACATCGTCTATATATCACATTGTGTGTTCACCACCCGAGTCAGTTCTCTTTCCACCATCATATTATGTTTTCCTCCTTTCCATTATTTTAGGTGTTAATACTAAACATTAGGCTACTAGAAACTCTAAGAAATTGATAAATAATAGCTATTATTTTCTTCCTGAGTTTACAAAGAACAGACAATATGACACGTGTTAGAGAAATGGAGCTTAAATACTGCCTTAATTCTGAAGGATCAATTCGAAAGGTTGGTTCAGATCTGTATGCAGATGTGTTTCTTCTCTTCTCCAAATACCTTTCTGCAGTCAATGTGGATGGTGTTCTACCAATTCCCTTGGTAGTCATTGTCCCTGTATAGACCAATGCTTATTATGAAAAATAGGAAAAGATTCTGCAACTGTTAGACTGAAGATTTATTTTACTACCAAAAATATGCTTAGCCCTTGTGTCAGCCATTTAATTTATCTGGAAGTGGCCATCATTAAATGTCATAAGAATAACAATGAAAAATACCCAGATTCCTCATCTTTCTGGTGGTACAATTCTGAGTCATGCTTTATTTTTATTTTTTAATATTTTATTTTTTTAACTGAAGTTTATTGGGGTGACAATGGTTAGTAAACTTACATAAGTTTCAAGTGTACAATTCTGTAATACATCATCTATATAGCACATTGTGTGTTCACCAACCAGAGCCAGAAATAAGCCCACATCAATGTGGACAGATAATTTTTAACAAAGAAGCCAAAAACATACATTGGAGAAAAGACAACCTCTCGATAAATGGTGCTTGTAGAATTGGAAAGCCACATGCAAAAGAAAGAAACTAGACTGCTATCTGTCACCATGTACCAAAATTAACTCAAATGGATCAAAGCCCTAAACACAAGACTTGAGACAATAAATTGCATAGAAGAAAACATAGGTACTAAACTTATAGACCTTGGGTTCAATAAGGATTTTGGGTTCAATAAGAATTTTACCTCAAAAAGAAACCAAAAAAAACTTTATAGTAAAAAGTCAAAAAAAAAAAAAAAAGAAAGAAAGAATTTGACCTCAAAGGCAAGGGAAGTGACAGCTAAAATAAATGAATGGGATTATATCAAATTAAAAAGCTTTTGCACAGCAAAAGAAACTATAGATAAAATAAAGAGGCAACCAACCAAATGGGAGAAGATTTTTGCAAATGATGCTTCTGATAAGTGGCTAATAACCAAAATATATAAGGAACTCATACAACTCAACAAAAAAAACCCAAACAATCCAATTAAAAAACAGGCAGAGGACCTGAATAGACTTCTCCAAAGAAGACATACATGGCCAATAGACATATGAAAAGATGTTCAACATTACTAATCATCAGAGAAATTATAATAAAAGCCACAAAGAGATATCATCTCACACCAGTTAAAATGGCTATCATCAACAAGACAAATAATAACAAGTGTTGGAGATATTGTGGAGGAAAAGGAACCCTCCTACACTGTTGTTAGGAATGCAGATTGTTGCAGCCACTATCGAAGGCACTGTGGAGGTTCCTAAAAAAATTAAGAATAGAGTTACCAGATGATTTAGCAATCCCTCTCCTGGGGACCCAAAAAAATCTGAAAACATTTTTCTGTAAAGATATATATGTTCCAATGTTCAATGCAGCTTTATTTACAGTGGCCAAGACACAGAAACAACCAAAGTGTCCCTCGAAAGATGATTGGATAAAGAAGATGTGGTATATATATATACACAATGGAATACTATTCTGCCATAAGAAAAGATAAAATAGTGCCATTTGCGACAACATGGATGGATCTTGAGATTATTCTGCTAAGTGAATAAGTCAGACAGAAAAAGTCGAGAACCATATGATTTCACTGATATGTGGAGTATAAAACTAAAAGCAACAAAGGAACAACACAAAGAAACAAAAACTCATCGACACAGACAATAGTTTAGTGGACACCAGAGGGTAAAGAAGGAGAGGGACGGTAGATCAGGGTAAATGGGGTCAAGTATATGGGGATGGAACGAGAACTGACTCGGGTGGTGAACACATAATGCGACATATAGATGATGTATTATAGAATTGTACACTTGAAACCTATGTAGTTTTGTTGAATATTGTCACCCCAATAAATTTTAATTTAAAAAAATTTCAGCAAAGCAGAAAATTAGCTGTGCTTCTTGAAATGCACTAGATGTCTATCTAGAAGCTTTATATTATGAATAATACACTACAGTTATCAATTGTTTAAAGATTCAACACATCGATACAGTTGAACTCAAAGCTTAATTATTTTATTCATTTAAGAAATATTTCTTGAGGATATAATATAAAATAGGCACTCACTTAGGTACTGTGGATCATGTAAACAAAACAGACAAAGCCACTGCCTTCATGGAATCTAAATTTTAGTTGAGGAAGACAGAGAATAAACAAGTGAACAAATAAATACACAATAGGTGGTGGTTCATAAGGACTATGAAGAAAAACAGAGTGAATAACAGTGTGCATGGGAATTTTATAAAGGTGGTCAGGAAAGAAATCTATAATGAGTAACATTTAAGTACTGACCTTAATGGAGTAAGAGAATATTCCACAAAAAGAGGAGCAAGTACAAATGTCCTGAGGCAGGAAAATGTGTGGATTTGTCAATTAAAAAAAAATAGGAAGAAAATCAGTGTAAATGAAGTGGGGCAAAAGAACTGGGGAGCAACAAAAGATGGTTTAAGTCAACAAAAGTAAACATGTAATATCAGCATTAACAATTTCAAAGCATTTCCAGAAGCAAAATGTATAACATTACTGGTTTCTACTCCAAAAGGTAGGTTTCCTCATGGGGCATGCATGCACCTTGTTCATGGTCTCACTTGTGGCCCTATTTTGTGTGTATTTGCACTGACGTGGTAGAAAAATTGCATGCATAATAAGTGAATAAACCAATATCCTTAATAAGATTTTTGACAAGCGGGCTCCAAAACATTAGCATTCTTGTTCAGATATTCCATTTTGGGACATAATGTTTACTTGTTCAGGATGAGAGACTTTTGAATAGGCAAGAGTATCACTTCAGGAACTTAATTTCAGTGCGGCCTTAGTGAAACTAAGTTACTTCTCATTGTACAATGTTAAAAATAATAACCCCAGGGATAATTTTGCCTCTAAAACAACCTTCATGAAAGCCCTCTTGACCTCCTTGTTCCTCAGGCTGTAGACCATAGGGTTCAGCATCGGGATGATCATTGTATAGAACACAGAGGCCATCTTGTCTGTGTCCATAGAATGACTGGAGCTGGGCTGTAGGTACATGAAGATAGCAGTTCCATAGAAGATGGAGACTGCAGTAAGGTGGGAGGCACAGGTGGAGAGAGCCTTCTGATATCCTGCAGATGAGTGCATCTTTAGGATGCTGATAAATATAAATGTGTAGGATATCAAAATAATCAGAAGAGCAAAAAAGATGTTGAAGCCCACTACATAAACAACAACCAGCTCACTAACACGTCTATCAGAACAAGACAGAACCATGAGTGCTGGAATGTCACAGAAAAAGTGATGCACCAGATTGGACTCACAGAAAGAGAGAGTGAAAGTGTCCCCAGTGTGGATGGAGGCATTCAGGAAGCCACAGACGTAGGAGCCTATGGCTAGTCGTGCACACATACTTTTTGTCATGGTGGCAGTGTAATGTAGGGGTTTACACACTGCTGCATAGCGATCATAGGCCATTAAAGCCAGAAGGAAATTTTCCGCAGTGCCAAAAGCGACAAACAAGAACATCTGAGCAGCACACGTGTTGTAGGAGATGCCCTTGTCCCCTGTAAGGAACCCAGCCATGACTTTGGGAGTGATAGCTGAGGAGTAACCAAAGTCCACCAGAGACAGGTTACTGAGGAAAAAGTACATGGGAGTGTGGAGACGAGAGTCCAATAGAATCAACACGATCATCCCCAGGTTCCCAATCAGAGTGATGAAGTAGATGAGGGTGAATACCACAAAGAGGGGGACCTGCAGGTCCGGGTCATTGGTTAGTCCGAGGAGGATGAACTCTGTCACTTCTGTACTATTCTTCATCTGTTCTGAGAATCACAAAATGCTCAGTGACTATGAGAAGAAGCAGAGTGATAAACAAAGAAACTTGGAAAGTGTACATACAGTATATATTATTTTATTATAGCAATAACTTGTGTTTCAAAATTCTCCAGATAAAAATGGGCTTGACTGGGCCGGCCGAGTGGCGCATTGGTTAAGCGCTGGTTTTGGGATGCCAGCGGCCCCGGTTCGGATCCCACATGAGGGCCAGTGACACTGCCCTCTACAGCTAACAACAGCTCCACCTGGAGCTGGGCTGTGCGAGTCCCAGTGATGGTGTAGGCTGCAGCCCCTGCTGCAGTGGGCCGCCATAGGCTACAGTGAGTGGCCCGCAGCCAGCGTGAGCGGCTGGCAGCCAAGCGTGAGCTGCCAATAGCCGCGGTGAGCGACATCCAGAGGCCAGCGACCGATCTGCCTCATCCGGGAAGAGTGCAATGACGATACCAACAGTGAAGCAACATCGTCCGCAACTAAACTGAAGAACAAAAAGACAGCAACTTGTCTGTTCCCCTTCCCTGATTCCCCAACGCTGTTCCCCTTCGCCAATTCCCCAATACAATCTTTAAAAAAAAAAAAAGGGCTTGACAACAAAACTGAGTGCATTAATTATGTAGAGTTACATACTGTTGAATCTGAAGGATCTTCGTGGATCATCTCCCCATTTTTAAAGTTTCTATGTTTGTAAACCGAGGTATAGAAAATTAAATAACTTGATGAATGTCTTGTCCAGAGTGCATACATATGCCAATTCACTTTTTCCAAGCCTAATAAAAGCATATACTTGCATGTTGCTCACCTACCAGAAACAGCTCTAGACACTTTAAAAGTCATTAAATCCTCTTAAGAACATCATGAGTTCGTTTTGTTATTACATTCATTTAAATTATTGTGCACAAGAGGTTGAGTAATCTTTTACATTCAAACACGTGTGAATGGACAAGCCATGTTTTGGATCCAAGCCAACCTTTCAACCCACACCGAGTGGTTCCTAAGTCCAATGGTCTTAATTGTATTTAAATCAAATTGAATTTAACTCAATTTACAATTACTCTTTGTCTCCATTGGTCCAAACTCAGTGCTTGGGGTGTCACAGTGAACTAACTGAGAGATAGATATGTGCATAGTCGATGTGGTAGGGTAATGGGAGCAGTAGGAACACATACAACCAACAGGCAAGTCTGGACACCCTTGTCTTGTTCCTGATCTTCAGGGGAATGCTTTTAGCTTTTCTCCAATGAGTACGGTGTTAGCTGTGAGTTTGTCATATATGGCCTTTATTATGTTGAAATATGTTCCCTCTATTCCCACTTGCCAAGAGGTTTTTTTGTTGTTGTTTGTCATAAACTAGTGCTGGATTTGAGAGGCAATTCTGAAGAAAAGGCAAAGCATTGGGTATAGAGTGTGAGCTCTGGGGTGAGGTGCATACCTGCCCTAATGTTTACTACCTAGGAATCATTTAACCTAACTCACCTGAACCTCATGTATCCATCTGCAAAATTAAAACAGTACTGAGATCTAGTTTATTTATAGCATTATTGTGAGAATTAAATAAGGTAACATTAAAATACCAATAAAATGCTGGGTGTTTGGCACCGTTGGATGAATGTTAGCTATAATATTTCTATTAGGATGGGATAATTGTCTTTATGTTGGTCTGGGAAAATGGGTGGTGACCTGCAGGTTTCAGGTGTGCAAGAGTTTTGAAGTCTTGATGCCTTCCATTTAATTTGCCTTTTCTCACACACTAGAGTCACTGAGATTTTCTTTGTCTCCCCTGTTTTCTCAGCCTGTCTTTGCTTCTTGCACACTCTTGGCTGCTCCTGCAATTCCATGTGAGCCTTTCTTTTCCTGTATTTCTTCCTGAAAGCCAATCCATGTTTTTACTTAAAATGGCCATCTTTCCTTAAACTCATCCTTTCTCACATTATGGCATATCATAGAATCAGGGAGATCAGGGTTGAAAGTTCGTTGTTTGTGAGCTGTCTTTAGCCCATAGATTTATTTTGGAGACAAACACTATGTTCTAAAATATTTTCTTTGACTCTGTTCTTGTGTAGGAACAGTATTTTAAAAACTTTATTTCAATCTGAAATGCATACATCATCTGCTCAATACTAACATCATCCTCCTAAAACTTTTGCAACTTCACTTAACAAGCCTATCCCGTGATAACGTTATGTTCGCCAAACTGAACACACACGATCACTTTTACCATGCAGTACATTCTAAATAGAACCAATAAGGGCTGTGTGTGTGTGTGTGTGTGTGTGTGTGTGTGTGTGTGTAAGTGTGCGTGCATAAGGTAGGTGGTACTATTTATTATTACTACTTTACCATTAAGGAAATTGAGGATTCGAGAAGTTATGTGATGCTCTAAAATTACACAGCTTGTACAAGAGAGAGGCAAGATTCAAGAGTTAAATCCACTTTCATCTAATCAAAAATCTATGTTTATAGCCATTCACTTTCAACACGCGTAGATGAGCTAAGAAGCATGATACTATAGGGAAAAGTTTAAAATGCAGTTTGGATCTTGTTAAATCATATTAGATACTTTTGTAGTGTAAGGATCATTTCTGTCGTTTATGGTTTTTTGGGGTTTATTTCTTAGTTTTTTTCTGTTTGTTTGTTTGTTTGCTTGTTGTTTTACTTCCAATGAGAGGGCCCATATTTGGTGAACAAGATAAAATTATCACTTGATCAGAGAATCAACTATGCTATTTTCTAAAGAAACTTAAATAATTTTTTATTGGTTTCAGGTGTACAGAGCATCGTAGCTATATTTTTGTTCATGACTTTAAAAAAGCAGAAAGATGTTTCATTAGTATCATTAAACTCCCTACTGTTGGAAGTTTTGATATTTATACCCCAATCTTACCTCAGTATTGTAGAAGAGCATTGAAAATATCTATTTCTATTCTGAAATAACTCGAAGTATGTATAGCTGCCCCACTGATTTTGCATGAATTATAGCTATCACTAAAAATGTTTATGCTATATAGATGCTTACCTGTGTGCTGGGAGAGAAGGAACAGTCAGTAATGAACAGTGAGTCTGAACTCAGAATATCAGCTGTAGAATATGCACAAACACCATTAGAGCAGCTCTCTGTCAGATAGTGGTCATAAGGTTCCAAAGTCGCTAAGGCAGGGGAAATGGCGGAAAGAACATTAACATGGCGCTGTGCCTGAACCAACCAGGCATTCCTTCTGTGCCCTTACATCCTCTAATCATATTACCTCTGTCACACAATTCACAGAACTGTGTCTGCAAATAACAAGTAAGAGAAAATCTGTAAAACATCTCAATGAGAGATTCTCATTTTAAAGTCAGTCCATGTAATTTTTATGTTGGGGTGTTTTCCCTGACTATGATTGCAGGCTCATACCAAACCCTGGGATAAGGCCGCTGTGTCCTAGCAGGTATTAACATCCAGATGAATAGATGATCAGCAAATGGTTTCAGCATGCAGACTGGTCCCTCTGAAATGATGTCATGTTGAATCTTATTGGAATTTCAGAGGCTAAAGCATGGGGACATGGGGAGAATGATAGAAACATGGGGCTCTCTGGGAATTTCCCCTGTGAGAACATCCACAGCTCCTCATGTCACTTTCCCAAGAAAGAAGCAATTACGCTGCCTATGGGGACATGCTGATTATTTTCATTGTAAACATTTTTGTATTACTCATTTTTTCTTATTTTTGCCCATTTATAAATTAATATATAATTTTCATACACTAATATTCACAATTTTAGTGTATAGTTCTAAGAATTTTTCTGAATTTATGGTCAAGTAATCACCACCACCTAAGCAAATTCCTATGATCTTCTTTTGGTAAGCCCCTTCTCCCAGCCACTTCCCCTGGCGACCAATCAATTGTTTTGTCCAAATAATTTTGCCTTTGTAAGAATGTCCTTAACTTTAATCCTAGAATATATACACGTTGAGTCCGTAACTTTCACTTGGCACTTGAGGTCCATCCACATTGTTACCTGTGTCGCAGTGGAATATTTTCTACTGCAGAGTAGCTTCCTATTAAGTCACAGACCGTCTATCCTAGTGCAGTTGAGGAACATTTGTGTTGGGTCCAGTGTTTGGTAATTACAAACAAAGCTCATATAGACGTTTGCCTAAACATTTTTGTGTAAACATAGGTTTTCATGTCATTTTGGTAAATATTTAGGAGTTTCATTGCTTGGTCCTATGGCAAGTATATGTTTATTTGAATGAGAAACTGCCAAACTCTTTTCTGTAGTTGCTCTACCATTTTGATTTCCCACCAGCAATCCCCTCAAATTGTTTTATGTATCATCATTGTTATGTATTTTAAAGTTTTTAGATGTAATTTAACTTTTATTTCATTTTTGCTCTTTCTCAAAGACACCTCAAGAAATCTCCTTAGCAAATCTTTTCTGAAAACACCCACTGAACTTACCATCACAGTTCTGCATTAGGAATGTTTTTCTCCAACAAAGGATGTAGATTTATTTCTTCCTTTAGACAGTTACCTCGAGCCCACATTTCCAAGCTCACTTATCACATCACACTTTTATTAAAGCAGTGTTCTGGGCATACATTTGTAAAATTCAAATTTGTTTCGCATCATATTTGGGTAAGCAATTTAGCCTCTTCAAACTTCAAATCTCTTGTATGGGAGGAAGAAAATAATCATATATATATATATATATATATATATATATATATATATATATATATATATACACCCTCATAGAATTTTTCAAAATTATCACATGACATATATACCAAGTGTAGCACTAGTTTCATCACATATCAGATGTTCCATAAGGTTAAGTATTAATATTTATTAGTTATAGAAATTGATATTGCAGAGATCATAGAACAGTGGAACTCAAACAATCGATCTGTACCCATATGTGCTTGCCTCTGTTTCAGCTAGGGAGAGCCATTTGATAGTTCTAGGCAATGCACTGGGAAGAATTGATATATTGGTTGAAGCATATACGCTACCCTTCAGTCGTCTTTTCTCCGCCATTATAATCATCAGGCTTATTGTTCCAGCAGGAACAGCTATTCTTCTTCCGGAACACCCATAATGCATATATTGCATTATGGTTTCTCATAAGTATTTAGGCTTTCCCTTTTTCTTTCCCTCCCCTGCCTGGATAATTTCAAATGACCTGTTTTAAAGTTCATTGATTCTTTCTTCTGCTTGATGAAGTCTGATTATAAAGCTCTTTACTGAATTTTTTAGTTCAGTCATTGTATTCTTCAACTCCAGAATTTCTGTTTGGTTCTTTTTCATGGTTTCTATTTCTGTTGTACTTCTCATTTTGTTTATATATCATGTTCTCATTTTGTTTAGTTGTCTATATGTGTTCTCTTGTAACTCCCTGAGCTTCCTTAAGATAATTATTTTGATTTCCTCTTCTGGCAATTCACAGATCTCTATTTCTTTATGTTCAATTACTAATTCATTTTATCCTTTTTGTTGTATCATATTTATTTAATTCTTTATGCTCCTTGTAGCTTTTGTCCTGTGTGCATTTGAAAAAAACAGCAACTTCTCTCAAATTTTATGTACTGGATTAATAGGAAAAGTCACCAACTAGCCCAGTTAGAGACTCTGGGAGCTTCTAAGCCCTTTTTTATGGATGTGTACACTCCATCCATCTCTGTCTCTCCTGCAAGAGAAGTCTTATGTTTGCACACTTTATTCAAATCTCACAGAACTGTGCTGCTGCAGCAAAACATCCATTCTTTCTCTCTAGTGCAGTACAGTAGTAGGCCAGGCCATTGGATGCATACTGCACTCTTCTCCATTCCTCCTGGGTAAAGAGTCATGGTGTGCATCTTCTCCTAATATCACAGAGCCATGTCAGTTGCATTAAACCACCTGCCTCTTTTCCTTAGGCAATGCACTGTAAGGCTGGAGTATTGGATACCCACTCTGCTTTCCCTGCTTCCCGTGGGTGAAGTTTCAGGATTGTGTGACTTTCCCTAATCTTACAGAACCCCGCTGGCTGCTGCAAACTGCCTGTCCCGTTCCCTAAGGCAATGTAGTGACAGTCCAAGGACTTCAGACGAATGATTCTGACAAGAGAAACCATTCTGAGATGTTCTAAGTTAAAATTGCAGTGGCCAGAGAGTGAAAGAGACAGAATAGTTAGCCTTTACATAGCCATAGTCCAGCTCTGACAATACCCTGCTGACATTCCTGTATATCTGTTGGAATTTAGGATTCATTGCCAGGTGGCTATTTCAGTGATTACCCAAAAGAGAGAGTAGCCAGGTGCCATGGAACCTGGGAAACCTCCACTTGTTGTTTACGCATGTGCTTTATGGACTCTGCACCTGCCCCAGAACCAGCGCCCTTCACCTTCTCCCATTCCCTTTGTCTATAGCTAATGTAAATCCTTTCAGAATGGCTTACATCTTTTTCTTCCCTATTTAATCTATAAAAATGCTTGCAAAACTCCTGGGTAATGACCATGTTATTTTTTCTATCTAGCCAAGCTGCTGGAAGTTTAGTCTTCATGCCCCAAGATGGTCTTCTTTTTTTGCTATTAATAATTTAATAAACCCAAGCTGTGAAAGTCACAATTTTTTGTCTAACACTCTATTCTCTCTTTTCCCTGAGAGAGAAGTCACAAGTCAAGGCTTTCTCTCTCAGATATGAGCTGTACCTTCTTGAAGAAGGCTCTGACATGAGTAAAGTGAAATTGTTCTTTTCATCTGTTTCAATGTGGCTGCTTCACTTTTGTGCTCATCTTAGGTAATGCAGCTTCTTAACTGTATTTTAGACCTCTCATAAAGGAATTTTGGTCCATATATTGTCGGTAAGTTGGTGTATCTATGGGGAAACGAGGGCTGGGACTTCCTATTCTCAGTATTGCTGAGATCGCTCTAGAAAATCACTTTAACATAATGAAAGAAAATGTTCTGTGGGTGGTGAACACACAATGCAATATATAGATGGTGTATTATAGAAATGTACACTTGAAACTCATATACTTCTACCAACCAATGTCACTCCAATAAATTTAATTTTAAAAGACACATATGTTCATCTCATTAATGCATAAAAAGCATTGGAAAATGTTACATGCTCTTCCAGTTTTTGCTTCTGCATATAAAGAGTTTTTAAGTCACCGCTCCATCCTATCAACAAATGAAAAGCTGAACAGACTAATAGAAATCAACAAGTCTTTCAGGATTCATCAGAGAGGTGAGGCTACAGAGCAAAACACTGTCCCCAAGATTGGAGAAACAGACAGAGTCACGGCTTACATGAGGTGATACTCATGAGCAGAAAATGCCAAGGGATCCATCACCAGGGTAGGAGAACCTAAATTATATTGCTGGAGGCTCTGTGTGGAAAACTCTAGAATTAATGGCTCTGGGGGAGCTAGTGATAGGAGGTTCTTCATAATTTTGTGAGTTTTACTTCCAGGAGATCAATCAGGGTTGCACAGTAAATGCTACAGAAAAATTCCGTTGGGCTTCTTCTGGAGTATGCGTGTTGGGGGAAGGAATCATTTTGTAATATGTCATAGTATTCAGATAATCTTAATGAGGACTGCCCTCAGGAGAAACTAATTAACCAGAGTATACCTGCTGATGTATTACTATCAGAGCCTTATTGACCTGGTAGGAAAAAAGAGCATTTAACCCCAGTCAGATGTAGCCTACCAGGTGGGAGGTGGGAAATCCCCAACTCCAGCCTATTCTAACCATCCTCTCTCACCTAAAGGAGGAGGAAAACATGGAGAATCATTTGTGAATTTCATAGCACAGAGGCATGGGCTCACTGAAAGACTGAGACATAATCATAGGACCACACACTGCTTTTCCTCCTCCACACCTCACAGAACATAGCTTAAGGGCTATTTATAGCATTTCCTTTCCTTTTACCTGGTACATCATGTCTGACTATCAAGAAAAAAAATTACAGGGTATACCAAAGAGCAAGAAACACAATTTGAAGAGACACAGAAAATATCAGAATTAGTCATGATAAGGATATTCGAATTAATAAAACCAGGAATTTAAAATAACCATGACTAATATGCTAAGGGCTCTAATAGATAAAGTACACAGCATGAAAGCACAGATGGGAAATGTAAGCAGAGATGGAAATCCTAAAAAAGACTGACAAAGAAATGTTAGACTGCCACTACCTGATTTCAAAACTTGCAATATAAAGCTACATAATCATGACAATGTAGTATTGGTGAAAGAATACACAAATAGATCAGTGGAACAGAATAGAGAGCCCAGAGATAGACCTACATAAATATGGCCAAATGATCTTCAACAAAGGAGCAAGGTCAATAAAATAGAGCAAAGATATTCTTTTCAACAGAAAGCAGCGGAATCCATATGCAAAAAAAATGTGTCTGGATGCAAACCTTACACCTTTCATAAAAATTAACTCAAAATAGATCATAGGCTTAAATGTAAAGTGTAAAACTATAAAACTCATAGAAGATAACAGGGAAAAAAACCTAGATGACCTTGGGTATGGTGATGACATTATAAATATACCATTAAAGGTATTATTCATGAAGAAATATTTAATGAGCTGGACTTCAATAGTATTAAAACTTCTCTGTGAAAGACAATGTGAAGAGAATGGGAAAACAAGCCACAAAGTTGGAGAAAATACTTGTAAATGACACATCTGATAAAGGCCTGTAATCCAAATATACAAAGAACTCTTAAAAGTTAATAAAAAACAAACAACTATTATAAAATGGGCCAAAGACTTTAACAGACACCTCATCAAGGAAGATATGCAGATGGGAAATATGCATTGTAAGAGATAATTAACGTCATATATCATCAGGGAAATGCAAATTAAAACAACAATGAGATGCCACTACACATTTATTAAAATGTCCAAAAACCAGAGCACTGGGAAGAACAAATGCTGGTGAGGATGGCAAGCGACAGGAACTCTCATTCATTGTTGGTCAGATGCAAAATGCAACAGCCACTATGAAGGATATTTGGAGGTTTCTTTTAAAGCTAACAATATTCCCATTCAAGTACTAACCAGACACAACCCTGCTTAGCTTCCGAGATCAGGTGCATTAGGTTAATGTAAAAAAAAAAAAAAAGAAAACAACAACAACAACAACAAACACACAACAAAACAAACAACAACAAAATACTAACCATACTCTTACTACATGATCCAGCAATCCTCCTCCTTGGTATTTATCCAAATAAGTCGAAAACCTGTTATGTTCATACAAAAACATTCACAGGAATGCTTACAATACCTTTATTCATAATCGCCAGAACTGGAGGCAACCAAGATGTTCTTCTTTAGATTGTTGGCTAAATACACGGTGGTACAATTATTCAGTACTAAAAAGAAAGGAGCTATGAAGCCATTAAAAGACATGGAGGAACTTTAAATACATATTACTACATGAAAGAAACCAATCTGAAAAGTCTTCATACTGTATGATTCCAGCTATATGACATTCTGGTAAAGAGAAATCTATGGAGACAGTAAAAACATCAGTAGTTGCCAGGGGTTTGAAAAACATCAGTAGTTGCCAAAAGGATGACTAGGGCGGTGAAAATCCTCTGCATGATATTATAATGCTGGATTCAATTCATTATATATTTATCCAAACCCATAGGATATACAACACCAAGATAGAACCCAAAAGTAAGCTATGAAATTTGGGTAATTATTTTATATTTTTGAAAACTGTACTGTGAACATGTTGAGTATAAAAGGACTCATTCAAGGAAGAAAATGTGCCAAAAGAGTACACACTTTCATTTAAAGTACAGGATTTTTTGCTTCTATTCAGATTCTTAGAAGTTATTCAAAAAAGAAATAATTATGATTACAACTTTATATTTAATATGTCAATTAACTACTCAAACTGTTTTTATTAAAAACTAACAACGCTCATTTGCCTCTGATGAAATTTCCACTCCAGTGTGTATGGGGCACATACATGTTTCCTTGTTCCTGGGCTTGTTTGAGCCCCTGTTTAACATGTTAATATTATTAGTATCATTTGACAAGCAGGTCCCAAAAGTTCTAATACTTCCTCTTAGCCATTCTCATTCAAGGATTATTTTCCTGAATATGTTTTCTTTTTACTAGACAAAGACTTTTGAAAAGATAACGATGTCATCTCAGGAATTTAAAAGCAGTGTGGGGCTTAATAAGTAATTTATTGCACAGGAAAAGTTTGAGAGGAATTAAACAAGGTTATTGTGCATAAATGATTAAAATCCCAATCCTATAGAAAAACTTGCCTTCTCACATATCTTCTTGAATGCACTCTTGACCTCTTTGTTCCTCAGGCTGTAGACCATAGGGTTCAACATGGGGATGACCATAGAATAGAACACAGAGGCTATTTTGTCTGTGTCCATGGAATGGCTGGAGCTGGGCTGTAAGTACATGAAGATGACTGTTCCATAGAAGATGGAAACTGTAGTAAGGTGAGAAGCACAGGTGGACAAAGCCTTCTGGTGCCCCTGAGTGGAGTGCATCTTTAAAATGGTGATAAATATGAATAGGTAGGAAATCAATATAATCAGAAGAGCAAAAAAGATATTAAAGCTCGACATAAAAACTAGAAGTACCTCACTAATGTGTTTATCTGAGCAAGAGAGAGCCATGACAGCTGGAACATCACAGAAAAAATGATGGACTATATTGGACTTACAAAAGAAAAGGCTGAATATGTCCCCAACATGGAAGGCAGCATTCAGGAAACCACAGACATAGGAGCCTATGGCCAGGCGTGCACACACACCTGCTGTCATGGTGGCGGTATAGTGCAGGGGTTTGCACACTGCTGCAAAGCGGTCATAAGCCATTGAGGCCAGAAGGAAATTTTCCACAGTGGCAAAGGCTACAAAAAAGAACATCTGAGCAGCACACGCGTTGTAGGAGATGACCTTGTCTCCTATAAGGAACCCAGCCATGACTTTGGGAGTGATAGCTGAGGAGTAACCAAAGTCCACCAAAGAGAGGTTACTGAGGAAAAAGTACATGGGAGTGTGGAGACGAGAGTCCAGCAGGATCAACACGATCATCCCCAGGTTCCCAGCCACATTGATGAGGTAGATGAGGGTGAACATGATAAAAAGGGGGACCTGCAGTTCTGGGGCATTAGTTAGTCCAAGGAGGATGAACTCAGCCACTTCTGTCCTGTTCCCCATCAGTGGTATCTGGGAATCATGAGATGTCCTGTAGCAGTGAGAAATAAAGGGGAAAAGTGGCAAACAAAAATGGAATTGTAGTGAAATTGAAACGTATAAATACCATGTGCATTATTTTATTAATAATTTGTGCCTCAAAATTATCTTGGTCTAATGTTACAAGCTTTACGTGTGTGTGTGTGTGTGTGTGTGTGTGTGTGTGTGTGTGTGTGTGTACAATGGGTAATATTATATTTTACCATTAAAAAAATGAAGGATTTGAGAAGTTATATATTGTACAATTATAACACTAATATGAACAAGATTCAAGTTTGAAACGCAGTTTCAACTTAATCAAATTCTGTGTGTTTTCAGCCAAATCACTGTCAGCATATTTAAAGGTTCCAGTAATAACAAGGGTGAGGGTATGGGGAAAAGGTTAAACTGCAGTTTGATATTGCTAATTCATTTAGTTTCCTTTGTAGCTTAAAGAATGGTCACTTCACACTTATGCTTTTTTTTCCCTCTAGTAACAGACCAAATGATAGTGAACAAGATGAAATTGCCATCTACTCAATCAGAGCATCATCTATCCTATTTTTTATTCATCTTCTTTAAGGAAGCAGCAGGACATTTCATAAGTATCACTAAACTTCCTACTAATGGAAGTTTTGACATTTATACTCCAGCCTCAACTCAGTATTTTAGGAAAAAAGAGCTCAAAATGTCTATTTTTCTGCTCAAATAACTCAGTATGTGTAGCTTCCTATTGCTTTGGCATGAATTATCCTTTTCACTAATAGTGTATATGGAATATAGTAGCTTACCTGGCTCCTTGAAGAGAAGGGAAAATTAATCTTGAATAGTGAGTGTGAAATCAGAAATTCAGCCATAAAATAATACATAAATAATGATAGACAAGCTATATTTTAAGTAGTGATCAAAAGGTTCCATGTTCTCCAAGACAGGGAAAGATAGAGGAAAGAACACTAACAAGGACCCAGAAACCTGGGCTCCAGCCCTGAATCCACCATGAATTCTTACTGTGCCCTTGGAGGTCTCCTTACTCTCTCATCTGTAAAATAAACATAATAAAATTACTTCTCCCACATAATTTACAGAATTGTGTCTGTAAATGGCAAATAGGGGAAGGTCTGTAAAACAACTTGGTAAGGGGTTACCATTTTAAAGTTCCTCAGTATAATTTTTATCTTGGGGTGATTTTCTTGGTCATGGTTGCAGGCTCACAGGAATTCTTCAGTAGAAGGAAAGCGCGTGTGTAATAACAACTACTAACATTCAGATGAATATAGGGTGCTCACAGGTCCCAGGGTGCAGTCTGGTCCCTCTAAAATGATGTCATATAGAGTGTCTTTGGAATTTCAGAGGTCAGTGCAAGGGACACAGGAGTGAATTATAGAGATGGAGCTCTCAGGGATGGGCCCCAAGAGAGCACCTACAGCTCTCTTAGAGTTCTTAGGGAGGTAGCTATTAAATTGCCTATGGGACCGAGCTGCATATATTGAGCATGCATGTATTTTGGTATTACTTATTTCTCTTTTTTCATTTTTAAAATGCATAATTTACAAACAGTAAAATCTTCCCATTTTTGTGTATAGTTCTAAGTATTTGATTAAATGTGTATGGTTATACAACTACAACCACAATCAACATATAGAACATGTCCATCACATAAGCAAAATCCCAAGGTTCTTTGTGATTAACCCCTTCTTCTACCTACTGTCCCTGGAAACCACTTACCTGTTTTATGTATATAACTGCCTTTGCTAGAATGCCCTTAACTGGAATACTAGCACCATGTAATATTAGTCTTGCTTCTTTCACTTAGTATAATGCATTTAAGATCCATCATTGTTACCTTTGCCAATAGCGGAATCTTTTTTCCCCCCATTTTTTTTTGACATTGCAGGTTGTTTATCCATTCCTCAGCTATGGGACATTATGTTGGTTGTAGTATTTGGAGATTTTAATGAATCCTATCTAAACACCTACCTAAAGGTTTTCTGTGAACATAAGTTTTTTTATTTACCATGTCTGTTTTTTAATTATTTTCTTTTCTTTTATTATTATTAGTTTCAGGTATACAAAACAACGCAATAGTTATCCTTTCACCCCCTATAAAGTGACAATCCTCTTTCCCCCATCCCCGATATCATACATATCTATTACAATTCCATTGACTCCATCCCCACACTATATTCCACATCCCATGACTATATATGTATTAAATTCTAGTTGACATATAATGTTATTCAGCGGCAGCTTCAGGTGTACAGTGCAGAGCCAGACCTCTACATCGTCCATGAAGTGGTCTCCCTAACAAGGCATGAATCCATCTGGTCCCCTATAAAATATTTACAACATTATTGATTATATTCCCCAAACTGTCTCTTCTATCCCTGCAGCAATACTCTAGTTACCAATTTATGTTGTCTCATCGCTTCCCCTTTTCCCTCACCCCAGTCCCATCTAGCAATCATCAGTTTTTCCTCTGTGACTCTAAGACTATTTCTGTTTACATTGCTTATTTATTCAGTTCTTTAAATTCCACATATAAGTGAGATCATATGGTATTTGTCTTTCTCTGACTGACTTATTTCACTTAGCATAATATTCTCTAGGTTCATCCATATCGTTGCAAATGGTACGATTACTTTCTTTTTTATGGCTGAGTAATAATACTACATTGTATAAATATACCACAGTTTCTTAATCCAGTTGTCTACCGATGGGCATTTCGATTGTTTCCAAGTCTTGGCTATTATAAATAGCGCTGCAATGAACATAGGAGTGCATATACTTTTTTGAATTAGTGTCTTGGGTTTTTCATAAATACCTAGGAGTGGAATACTTAAGTTTTGATTTCACCTGGGAAAATAACTGTGAGAAGGATTACTTGATCAGAGGAAAATACAAAATCTGACAATTAAGTTTGTGAACTTGTCACCGTACATTTATATTGGAAGCACTGTGCAAACAGATTGGTAAGGTTTCATAACCTTGTTATATCAGTGTCTCACAGCTGTGTTTGTGTTGATATGTGGTGGTGGTCTTGCTGAGTGGCATTCCTTACTGTTGTTGCGTGTTTTTGTGTGCTGTTGGAAGAATGTCTGAGCTTAAATTAGAGCAACAAACTAAATTTCTTGTTAAACTTGGCAAGAGTGGAAGTGAAGTTAGGGACATTTAGTCCAAGTTTATGGGGATAATGCCATGAAGAAAATGGCAATGTACAAATGGATTAAATGTTTTTCTGAGGGAAGACAATGTGAAGATGAAAAGAGGTCAGGGTGGACGGTAACAAACAGAACTGATGAAAACATTGCAAAAATTTGTCGAATTGTGCATCAAAATCATTAGCTGACTGTGAGAAGCATAAAAGACCAAGAAAAAACATCAATAGAGAAATAGGAAAATTTTAACTGAAAACGTTGGCATGAAAAAGGTGTGTGCAGGGCCGGCCGAGTGGCGCGGTGGTTAAGCGCTGGCTTGGGAAGCCAGCGGCCCCGGTTCGGTCCCATATATGAGGGCCAGTGACACTGCCCTCAAAAAAAAAAAGGTGTGTGCAAAAATGGTCCCAAAGGAGCTCACCAATGAACAAAAGCAAAGAAGAGTCAAAGTTTGCCAAGACCTTTTGGAGAGGCAAGATGATGTTTTGGGCCATGCTATCACTGGTGATGAAACATGGGTGTGCCAACATGACCCTGAAACAAAGCATCAAAGTGCACAATGGAAGTCAGCCAATTCCCCACTACCAAAAAAGTTTGTCAGTCCAAATAAAGAGTCAATAGGATGTTGCGAACCTTTTTTGATATAAGGATTATTCATTATGAATTTGTACCAACTGAATAAACAGTTAACCAAGTTTACTATTTGGAAGTGCTGGAAAGGCTGTGTGAAAAAGTTAGACAAGAACTACCTGAGCTTTTTGCCAACCATTCATGGCTCTTGCATCATGACAATGCACCAGCTCACACGGCACTATCTGTGAGGGAGTTTTTAGCCATAAACAAATAACTGTATTGGAACACCCTCCCTACTCACCTGATCTGGCCCCCAATTACTTCTTTTTCACCTGAAGATAAAGGAAATATTGAAAGAAAGACATTTTGATGACATTCAGGACACCAGGGGTAATATCATGACAGCTCTGATGGCCATTCCAGAAAGAGTTCCAAAATTGCTTTGAAGGGTAGACTAGATGCTGGCATCAGTGCATAGCTTCGCAAGGGGTGTGCTTTGAAGGTGACCATAGTGATATTCAGCAGTGAAGAATGTAGAACTTTTTCTAGGATGAGTTCTTATAGTTTTACTAACCATTGTCACCCTGATAAATGTAATTAAAAATAAATTGATATAGCATTTTTCACAAACATATTGGTGCTCAAATATTCCATGTGCTTCCTCTACATGTGACTGCCACATTTCAGCTCACCAGAGACATGTACCCGTTCTAGACAATGACTTTGGGAAGAATTGTTATGTGTCATTTCTGGGTAGCTTAAAGCAAAGGTACAACATTCCAGTTGTCTCTTCTCCTGCCATGGAGACCAGGAAGGCTTCATGTTCCAGTAGATGCAGCTGTGGCTGGTGAAGCTTTCATTAACTGGTATCTTTCAGCGATCATGTAGAGAGGGTCCTCTCCTTCCCAAGACAAGCTATGTGATGAACACAGAGTGGCATAGCCAGAAACAGATCTGTGAAATGCTGAAAAATGGCCCCAAAGTTATCAGTTTCTAATATCGTTAACCTTAAGTGATTATGGCTATGGACTGAATTGTGTCTCCTGCCCCCAAATATTTATGTTGAAGCCATAACCCCCACCCACTGAATGTGACTGTTTTGGAGATAGGGACTAAACAGAGGTAATTAGGTTATATGAGGTTATAAGGATGGGGCCCTAATCCAATAGGGCTGGTGCCTTACAAGAAGAGACACTAGAGCTGTCTCTTTCTACCATGTGAGTTCACAGTGAAGCGGTGGCCAACTCCAAGCCAGAGAGTCTTCACCAGGAACTGAATTGTCCAGCACCATGATCTTGGCATTTCCAGCTTGCAGAACTGTGATAAAAGAAATTCCTGATGCCAAAATCATACCATTTTATACATAAATATTTCAGTGTCTTTCTTTAGAATATAAGGACTTAATAAGAAAACCACAATACCATTATTATACATAAATTTTACCAATAATTTCTTTTTATAATCATCTAGTCAGTGTTCAGATTTTCCTGATCGTCTTAATAGTGTTTTCAAATGTTTTTCCAAGTGAGGTCCACATAAGGTTGCAATTGATTGATGTATATGAAATTTCTTTTACTCCAAAGCTTTCTTTTCTGTCTCTTACTTTCTCTTTTTCTCCTGTAAACTTGTATGTTTATGAAAGTGGGTTATTTGTCCTTTAGAGTCCAGATTTTGCATCACTAGCAAATAATAGCCAACTTTTGAATTTTGCCAATCTATTAGATGAGAAACTAGCCCTTGATGGATTTTAATTTATTATATGTGATATTGAGCATATTTTCATATGTTTAAGATCACATGCATTTATTTCTTTTTCTGTGACCTTGCTATTCATATTTCCTGTCCATTATTCTATTAGTTTTTCTGTAGAATTGATGAAAACTCTTTTGTTTACATTAGATCATATTTTTAATTTTGAAATATGAGAACCAAGACATTGAAAAGAAGGAAAAACACCCATAATGCTTACACATTATATCACTTTTAGCATTTTGGTGTCTGTTTTTCCAGTTGTTTTATTCTATGCTTGTTCTCTTATATTACTGTAACCTTATGTACAATTTCATTCACTGATTTTTCCAATGAAAATATCTTAAGTGTTTTTTAGTTATATAGCTTGCAAAAAATGTTATTAATGGTTTCCTATTCTTACTGGGTGGCTAAATCATAATTTATAACTTTCTTACTACCATTGACTATTTAGTTTGTTACTATAAATAGTATCAAATTATATTAAAACTTCAGCATCACTTCAAATTTGAAGACTTATACACTAAATGCTATGTTATTGTTTTTTGTAAATTACACTTTAATTAGAAAATAGAAAAATAAGAAATAAGAAATAACAAAAACATGTGGGTACCCTCATCATACCCCACTAGGTCCCTTCAGGCAATTTAATTGCTTCTTTCTTAAATGGGGGATGAGAACTATTTCTCACAATTGAAAATGATGTTTGCCTACATCAATGAGTAACTCTCAAGGCATAGCTTGAATCATGCTATTTAATCTAATTCAATTCACAAAGTGTATTTAATTCCACTGTGTACCAGTAATATATCTATTACTATCATTAAAAAATTAATAGCATGAGTCAATTATTATGTGGTAGAGAAAACAAGATTTACAAATCATCATTCAAATAGTGATAAGTGCTATAATCAAATATCGACAAAATGTTATTAAATCACCTTGAGTTTTCAGAATGTACTAGAACACCCTATTCACTATGAAGTTTCTTCCTTCTATGAGTTTCCATATTTGGCCAAACAAATAAGCATGTGTATCTGATTGCATTTATTTTTGAAAATAGTTAATTTCTGTATTTCTCTGATATGTGATGAGTGGTTAATGCCTTATGAGAAATCTCTTGTTTATAATTCTAGGTATAAAGAAACACAAATGTCTTTTTGATAAAGGAATTGAGAGGTGTAGGGGTGTGATTAGTTCTGTACTACAAAACATAAGACCAATTCCAATTCTAGTTCTATTGATAACCAGCTATGAACAGACTTGCCATGTCCTAAGATGAAAATCCCTGTCCATTTACCTCATAGTGTGAAGTGGCAATGAATATGAAGCTTCTATGGAAAACACAAAAGATATTAATATTTTAAAATTAGGCAATCTGAACTATGACTTTTTTTAAAAAAAAGATTTTATTGGGGAATTGGGGGAGGGGAACAGTGTTGGGGAATCGGGGAAGGGGAACAGACAAGTTGGTGTCTTTTTGTTCTTCGGTCTAGTTACGGAGGACGTTGCTTCACTGGCCCATGTTGGTATCGTCATTGCGCTCTTCCCGGATGAGGCAGATCAGTCACTGGCCTCTGGATGGTCGATTGCAGCAGCTCTTGGCAGCTCACACCGGCTGCCGGCCGCTCATGCTGGCTGCCGGCTACTCACTGTAGCCTATACCATCACAGGGGCTCGCAGCCCAGCTCCAGGTGGAGCTGTTGTTAGCTGTAGAGGGCAGTGTCACTGGCCCTCATATGTGGGATCTGAACCGGGGTCGCTGGCATCCCAAGCCAGCTCTTAACCAATGCGCCACTCCACAGGCCCTGAACTATGACTTTTTGATATCTACCTCATCTCTTCTTAGTTATCGCTCCAGAATTTCTATCTGGTTATTTATAGGTTTTGTCTCCCTATTAATATTCTCTATTTTTTTTGAAACATCATTCTTCTGATTTCTTCCAGTTCTTTGTCTAAGAATACATTTAGCTCTTTGAGCATATTTAGGATATTTGTCTTAAAAGTGATGAAAAATATAAAATACTGATGAATGAATTCAAAAGTCTGCCAAGTTATATCATATTCATGGATTGGGAGACTTAAAGTTGACTGCTTTGCAGACTCCTTGTGATCACAATTGAAACGCAAGTAAGGCTTTTTGAGGGGGTAAATATTGACATACTGATTATAAATTTATATGTAATGGCAAAACTAGTAAGTAGGAAAAAGAATTATCAAAAAGAACAAAGTACAGACATGAAAATTATCCCATTTCATGATTTCCTATATATATAGTAATCGAGACAATGTGGCATTAGGGAAAAAATAGAACCATAATTCAACGGATCAGAGTATAGCTCCAGAAATGACCCACAGGTATACAATCAACTAATTTTTGTGAAAGATGCAAAGGAGAAAATATAATCTTTTTAACAAATTTTTCTGCAACAGTTGTCAGTTCATATGCAAAAAATCCTAAATGTTAAATGTAAATTGAAATCATATGTTCCCCCAATAAACCTCTGTGCAAATGTTTTAAAAATTTTATTAAGATTAAGAGTTGTCAAACTAGGAGCAACCAAATGCACTTCTTTTTTTCTTTTTTTTTTTTTTTTTTTTTAGCTGAGCCATCCTGCCACCTGTTGGCAGCTCAACGGCAACTCAGCTCGGGCTGGCCTCAAACAGCTGTTGCTCAGAGCTCAGCTTGCACTCTTGAGTGAGCCCTTAACCAACTGAGCCACTCGGCCGGCCCTCCAAATGCACTTCTGAAAGTGAAAGGCTAAACAAACTGTAGTACATCATTAAAGTGGAAGACTATTCAGTGTAAAAATAGAATAATATTGATATGCAACAATATGAATGAACCTAAAGTGGATTTTAAAATGAAAAAAGCAAGAACTAAAGGCTCCATGCTGTGTGATTCCATTCATATAACATGGGGATGGAAAAAAGCTCAATGATTTCCAAGGGTTAGGGAGTGGTTCTCTAGAAAAGGGATGGAAGGGGAAATTTTAGGATGATGCAAGTATTCTCCATGTTACTGGGCTAGTGAACACATGACCCTGCATTTGTTAAAACCCATAGAACTATACACAGCAAACAGTGAAATTTAATATACACATATTAGAAAGAATCCTCCAGGAGCACAGTCAAATCCCAGGAGAGAA
The DNA here is from genome assembly GCA_033961575.1 of Aselliscus stoliczkanus. Lineage (NCBI taxonomy): Eukaryota > Metazoa > Chordata > Mammalia > Chiroptera > Hipposideridae > Aselliscus > Aselliscus stoliczkanus. Next base: position 126,274,944 of record CM066736.1, read on the forward strand.
CACAGACTATTAAAAAAAAATCAAATTGTACTACAAATATATCAGTTAACCTCACTGAAGGGAGATAGGGAAAAAAATTAAGCTGACTTCAATAATGTTGGAAAATAATATGTTGATCAGAAACTGCAAGGCTAAAAAATAAAAACTATAAAAATACTGTTCTTTATTTACTGAAGTTGTTTATCATGGAGGTATACATGACCAATTATGGAACTGCTTTACTTACAAAAAAAAAATCCCACAAATGAATTAATGAATGGGGCTGTTGAGAACCAGGCTTCTCACTGTCAGAGGTAGAAGTTATGAAAGGGAAAAAGTTGGGATGAAATAAATTAGAGTCAGGGATATCAGTATGCACTCATGTTTAGCTTAATATAGATATGATGGACAGGTAGAGAATAAGTGTAATTATGAATGTATGTAGACTACGTAGATATATACTTCCTACCTCTGTGGGCAAGAGGGCCTAGAAATAAAATTCCAGTATCAGTAAGCACAATCAGGACTCAAATCTTGGCTGTTTAATGCTACTATTTAATAAACGAAAGGAAGGTTCTTTGTAGAAATAGTTGATTTTGTGATAGGGGTAGGGAAAGTAACAGCTAAGCTTAGAGAACCATGTAGTAACATAAAGTAAGGAAGTGCTAAACAACAACAACAATAACAAAAAGATGAACCTATGTCAAAGGGACACTGCAGTAAGCTGAAAGATCTGTGAGTAGTGAAGTTGGAACAATTTGAGCAAAAAATAAATAACCTAGTATTGGTTATTACCAATAAACTAAATAAATAAATGACTGAGTAAACAAATAATTGAGGAAAAGGAGACAGGTCTTGCTAAGAGAACCCCAAATCTGTTATTGAAATTCTGTCCTTTCCTTAGTTCTTCAACACCAGAGTGTGAGCTGGATTTAGGGACTTATTTCTAAAGAACAGAATATAGAAAAAAGGGGAGGGGGGGTGTAACTTTACAAGGGAGAAAACTTGGAAAATTTACCTAGGACTTGTGATCAAGGTTAACATCATCAGTGATAATTCATGTTGATAGCATGTACTGCTGATGTGATGAGAAAACCCTTCACCTAGTGCTATTACTCTCCTCAAATTATAACCCCAGTCTGATCTTGAGAAAACATTAGAACATCACAACTGAAGAACATTCTAGGAAATACCTAACCAGCACTCTCAAAATTTTCAAGGTCATCAAAAACAGGGAGAGTCAGGGAGTTCATCACAGACCAGAAGTGATTAAGGAGACATGATAACTAAATGCAAGAAGAAGCAAGAATATTAGTGGAAAACTAATGAAATCTGAAATTTAGAAAATAATGTAGTACCATCTTGGTTTCTTAGTTTCACAAATGTACCATGGTAACATAAGATCACACTATAGGGGAAACTAAGCAACAATTTTATTAGTTTTCTATAGCTGCTATAAAAAATTGCCACAAACTTGGAAGCTTAAAGAGTATATATTTATTCTTTCATAGTCTGTAATCCAGAAGGCCAAATCAGTTCTACTGGACACAATGTGTTGGAAGAGCCATGGTGCCTCTATAGGCTCTAAAGGAAAATACATTTCTTGACGCTTCCATTTTCTGGTAACTGTTCGCATCCTGTGGTTTGTGGTCACATTGCTTCAATCTCTGCCTCCAAGGTCACATTGCCCATATCTCTTTTATATGTGGTCAGATCTCTCTGACTCCGTCTTCAAAGTATGCATGGGAGTGCCTTTGACAAAGCATACAAATAATCCCGATGTCTTCAACTTACTCACATCCTTTTAGGCCCTCTTAGGTAATATTGGAAGGTTGCAGGACTTAGAATGATCTTTCTGCAGGCCATTGTTTAGACTGCCACAGGCTTACATTGAACATTCTTTACGGTTTTTGAAAATTTTCTTTAATTCTAAAATAATGCTAAAATTAAACAATTATTTAAACTAATAATTGTAGAAGAGGTTCCAAGAGGAGAATAATCACCATAAAGACAGAAAAGAATATTTGTGTTATGCCACAATGCCCTACAAGTACCAGCATGAGAATATTAGCATATTCAAGTACAATCTTACAAATACAAAGATATTGAAGCCTCTTGTTATATAGAGATAAAAAAATAGACAAGAGTACACATTTGTGTGGGTAGGTTTGTATAGTATACAGCTCAAAATTCAAAGCAAAGAGATTATGTTTTATACAAGCATATTGAATGTACATTATCTATATTATTGACAGAATGTCATGCTTATATTCTATAATGGTATTTAGAATTATTTAAGTTAATTATATTTCGTATGTATCAAGTAATTTTCAAATATATTCAGATACTAAACCTTTAAATAATGTCATATCTAATGTACTTTCCTGATTTACTAAATAATATTTATTTGATATGTTACTTGCCACTTAAAGAAACATCATTTCTAAGAAAAAATTTTTGAGATCGTTTCAGATGATTCACTTACTTATGGGATCCAAATAATTTGTGTTGGAATGCAAGCACCAAGTGAGACTGTAGATAAAAATATTGCAATGGAGAAAAGAAAGCCTCCTCAATAAATGGTGCTGGGGGAATGGAAAAGCCACAAGCAAAAAAATAAAACTAGATTTCTATCTGTCACCATGTACCAAAATTAACTCAAAATGGATCCAAGACCTAAACATAAGACTTGAAACAATAAACTGTATAGGAGAAAACATAGGTATTGAACTTATGGACCTTGGGTTCAAAAAGCATTTTATGAATTTGACCTCAAAGACAAGGGAAGTAAAAGCTAAAATAAAGGAGTGAGGTTATATCAAACTAAAAACCTTCTGCACAGCAAAAGAAACTATTGACAAAATAAACAGTCAACCAACCAAATGGGAGAAGCTTTTTGCAAACAACACCTTCAATAAAGGGCTAATATCCAAAATATGTAAGGAGCTCGTAAAACTCAACAACAACAAAACAAACAACCCAATTAAAAAATGGGCAGAGGGGGCCAGCCGAGTGGTTCAGTTGGTTAAGAGTTGGCTTACAGCGCATAAGGGCCGACGGTTCGATTCCCACATGAGCCAGTGAATACTGCGCCCAAGCTGAGCTGTCGCTGAGCTGCTAACAGGTGGCAGGATGGCTCAGCTGGTGTAACAACAAGAATCCCTGCTCGATGGTGGGCTATGCCCACCCGCAACTAAGACTGAACTCGGTACCATGAGCTGAGCTTGCCACGCAGATAGCTCAGTGGATAGAGTGTGCACTCTCTACAACAAGGCTGCTGGTTCAACTCCCGCATGGGATGGTGGCTACGCCCATCTGCTACTAAGGTTGAACACAGCACCTTGAGCTTAGAGTCCACAAGCTGCTGACAGGAAGCCAGATGGCGACTGGCGCCCTCCACAATGAAGACTGAAGAACAACAACTTGGCCGGTCCCCTTCCCCAATTCCCCAACACTGTTGCCCTCCCTCAATTCCCCAATAAAATCTTAAAAAAAAAAAAAAGTGGGCAGAGGACCTGAATAGACATTTCTCCAAAGAGGACATACAGATGGCCAATAGACATCTGAAAAGATGCTCAACATCACTAATCATCAGAGAAATGCAAATAAAAACCACAATGAGATATCACCTCACACCAGTTAGAATGCCTATCAATAAGACCACTAACAAGTGCCGGAGAGGCTGTGGAGAAAAAGGAACCCTCCTACACTGTTGGTGGGAATGCAGATGGTGCAGCCACTAGAGGAGGCAGTGTGGAGTTTCCTCACAAATTAAGAATAGAATTACCATATGACCCAGCAATCCCTCTCCTGGGTCTCTACCCAAAAAATCTGAAAACATTTATCCGTAAAGATATATGAGCTTTGATGTTCATTGCAGCTTTACTTACTGTGCCCAAGGCCTGGAAACAACCAAAGTGTCCCTTGATAGACAATTGGTTAAAGAAGATGTGGTATATACACACAATGGAATACTACTCTGCCATAAGTAAAGATGAAATAGTGTGATTTGCAACAACATGGATGAATCTTGAGATTATTATGCTAAGTGAAATAAGTCAGAAAAAGTTGAGAACATTATGATTTCACTGATATGTGGGATATAAATCTGAAAGCAACAGGGAATAAGAAACTGGGCCGGCAGAGTGGCACATTGGTTAAGAGCTGGTTTGGGGACGCCAGCAGCCCCGGTTAGGATCCCATATATGAGGGCCAGTGACACTGCCCTCTACAGCTAACAACCACTCCACCTGGAGCTGGGCTGCGCGAGCCCCAGCAACGGTGTAGGCTGCAGCCCCTGCTGCAGTGGGCTGCCATAGGCTACAGTGAGTGGCCGGCAGCCAGAGTGAGTTGCCAATAGCTGCAGTGAGTGACCATCCAGAGGCCGGCGACCGATCTGCCTCATCCGGGAAGAGTGCAATGACGATACCAACATGGGCCAGTGAAGCAACGTCCTCTGCAACTAAACTGAAGAACAAAAAGACAGCAACTTGTCTGTTCCCCTTCCCCGATTCCCCAATAAAATCTTTAAAAAAAAACAAACACACAAATAAGGAACAAAAACTCGTAGACATAGACAATAGTTTAGTGGTTACCAGAGGGTACCGGAGGAGGGTGGTAGGTGAGGGTAAACGGGGTCAAATATATGATGATGGAAAAAGAACTGACTCTGGGTGGTGAACACACAATGTAATATATAAATGATGTATTACAGAATCGTACACTTGAAACCTATGTAATTTTGCTAACCACTGTCACCCCAATAAATATTAATTTAAAAAAATATTTCAGCAAAGCAGGAAATTAGCTTTGCTTCTTGAAATGCAGTAGACATCTATCTAGAAGGTTTATATTATTAATGATACATTATAATTATCAGTTGTTTAAAGATTCAACATATCAATATAATTGGACTCAAACCTTAATTATTTTATATATTCATTTAAGAAATATTTATTGAGAATCTAATATAAAATAGACACTCATTTAGTTACTGTGGATCATGTTGTAAACAAAATGTAAAGTCACTGCTTTCATGGAATCTAAATTCTAGTGGGGAAGACAGAATAAACAAATGAACAAATAAATACACAATAGGTGATGGTTCATAAGGACTATGAGAATAACACAGAATGAATAACAGTGTGCATGGGAATAAACAGTGATTATTTTATAAATGTGGTCAGGAAAGAAGTCTATAATATGGGATGGGGATGGGAGGGAGAAGGGGAAGGGACGAGGAAACACAAACCAATAACTACAATACTACTGCAGAGACAGAAGAGACAGTTCAGGGAATATAATCAATAAGGTTGTAAACATTTTTTTAGGGGATCAGGAGGACTCATGTCTTGTCAGGGAGACCACTTCATGGACAGTATAGTGGCCTTACCACTGCACAGTACATCTAAAGCTGCCGCTGAATAATATTAAATGTTGACTATAATTTAACACATATATAATCATGAGATGTGGAATGTCATGTGGGGATGGAGTCAATGGAATTGTAATAGATATGTATGATATCGGGGCTGGGAGGGCAGGGGAGGGGGCAGGGGTTAGTCACTTTGTAAGGGGTGGAAAAGATAATTATTGCATTGTTTTGTACATCTGTAACTAATAATAATAATAATGATAATGATAAAAATAATAAAGAGAAAAAAATAAAAAATAAAAAATTAATTAAAAATAAAAATAAAACAAAGAAGTCAATAATAGAGAAATATTTAAGCACTGACCATAATGGAGCAAGAGCACATTCCACAAAAAGAGGAGCTATACAAATATCCTGAGGCAAGAACATGCTTGGAGTTGTCAGATTGTAAAGAGAAAAAAAAAAAATTGGAAGAAGATCAGTGTAAATGAAGTAGGATAAAAGAACTGGGAGCAACAAAAGATCATTTAAGTGAGCAAAAGTAAACATGTAATATCAGCATTAACAATTTCAAAGCATTTCCAGAAGCAAAATGTATAACATTACTGGTTTCTACTCCAAAAGGTAGGTTTCCTCATGGGGCATGCATGCACCTTGTTCATGGTCTCACTTGTGGCCCTATTTTGTGTGTATTTGCACTGACGTGGTAGAAAAATTGCATGCATAATAAGTGAATAAATCAATATCCTTCATAAGATTTTTGACAAGCGGGCCCCAAAACATTAGCATTCTTGTTCAGATATTCCATTTTGGGACATAATGTTTACTTGTTCAGGACGAGAGACTTTTGAATAGGCAAGAGTATCACTTCAGGAACTTAATTTCAGTGTGGCCTTAATGAAACTAAGTTACTTCTCATTGTACAATGTTAAAAATAATAACCCCAGGGATAATTTTGCCTCCAAAACAACCTTCATGAAAGCCCTCTTGACCTCCTTGTTCCTCAGGCTGTAGACCATAGGGTTCAGCATCGGGATGATCATTGTATAGAACACAGAGGCCATCTTGTCTGTGTCCATGGAATGACTGGAGCTGGGCTGTAGGTACATGAAGATAGCAGTTCCATAGAAGATGGAGACTGCAGTAAGGTGGGAGGCACAGGTGGAGAGAGCCTTCTGATATCCTGCAGATGAGTGCATCTTTAGGATGCTGATAAATATAAATGTGTAGGATGTCAAAATAACCAGAAGAGCAAAAAAGATGTTGAAGCCCACTACATAAACAACAACCAGCTCACTAACATGTCTATCAGAACAAGACAGAACCATGAGTGCTGGAATGTCACAGAAAAAGTGATGCACCAGATTGGACTCACAGAAAGAGAGAGTGAAAGTGTCCCCAGTGTGGATGGAGGCATTCAGGAAGCCACAGACGTAGGAGCCTATGGCTAGTCGTGCACACATACTTGTTGTCATGGTGGCAGTGTAATGTAGGGGTTTACACACTGCTGCATAGCGATCATAGGCCATTAAAGCCAGAAGGAAATTTTCCGCAGTGGCAAAGGCGACAAACAAGAACATCTGAGCAGCACACGCGTTGTAGGAGATGCCCTTGTCTCCTGTAAGGAACCCAGCCATGACTTTGGGAGTAATAGCTGAGGAGTAACCAAAGTCCACCAGAGACAGGTTACTGAGGAAAAAGTACATGGGAGTGCGGAGACGAGAGTCCAACAGAATCAACATGATCATCCCCAGGTTCCCAATCAGAGTGATGAGGTAGATGAGGGTGAATACCACAAAGAGGGGGACATGCAGGTCCGGGTCATTGGTTAGTCCGAGGAGGATGAACTCTGTCACTTCTGTACTATTCTTCATCTGTTCTGAGAATCACAAAATGCTCTGTGACTATGAGAAGAAGCAGAGTGATAAACAAAGAAACTTGGAAAGTGTACATACAGTATATATTATTTTATTATAGCAATAACTCGTGTTTCACAATTCTCCAGATAAAAATGGGCTTGACAACAAAACTGAGTGCATTAATTATGTATAGAGTTACATACTGTTGAATCTGAAGGATCTTCGTGGATCATCTCCCCATTTTTAAAGTTTCTATGTTTGTAAACCGAGGTATAGAAAATTAAATAACTTGATGAGTGGCTTTTCCAGAGTGAATACATATGCCAATTCCTTTTTCCCAAGCTTAATAAAAGCATATATTGCATGTTGCTCACCTACCAGAAACAGCTCTAGACACTTTAAATGTATATTCATTATATCCTCTTAAGAACATCAGGAGTGTTTTCTTACTACAGTCACTTAAATTATTGTGCACAAGAGGTTGAGTAATCTTTTATATTCAAACACAGGTGAATGGACAAGCCATATTTTGGATCCAAGTCAACCTTTCAACCCACACCGAGTGGTTCCTAAGTCCAATGGTCTTAATTGTATTTAAATCAAATTGAATTTAACTCAATTTACAATTACTCTTTGTCTCCATTGGCCCAAACTCTGTGCTTGTGGTTTCACAGTGAGCTAACTGAGAGATAGATACATGCACTCGATGTGGTAGGGTAATTGGAGCAGTAGGAACACATACAACCAACAGAGGCAAGTCTGGACATTGTCTTGTTCCTGATTTTAAGGAGAATGCTTTTAGCTTTTCTCCAATAAGTACGATGTTAGCTGTGAGTTTATCATATATGGCCTTTATTATGTTGAAATATGTTCCCTCTATTCCCACTTTGCTGAGAGTTGTTGATTTTTCATCATAAATGGGTGCTGGATTTGAGAGGTGATTCTGAAGAGAAGGTAAAGCATTGGGTATAGAGTGTAGGCTCTGGGGTGAGGTGCATACCTGCCCTAATGTTTACTACCTAGGATAATTAATCCTAACCTAACTTACCTGAACTTCATGTACCCGTCTGCAAAATTAAGACAGTAATGAGATCTAGTTTATTTATAGCATTATTGTGAGAATTAAATAAGGTAACACATTAAAAAAAAACAATAAAATGCTTAGTGTTAGGCACAGTTGGATGAATGCTGGCTATAATATTACTATTAGGATGGGATGCTATTCTTTCTGTTGGTCTGGGAAAATGGGTGGTGACCTGCGGGTTTCAGGTGTGCAAGAGCTCTGAAGTCTGGACGCCTTCCACTTAATTTGCCTTTTCTCACACACTAGAGTCATTGAGATTTTTTGTGTCTCCCCTGTTTTCTTAGTCTGTCTTTGCTTCTCCCACAGTCTTGGCTGCTCCTTTAATTCCATGTGAGCCTTTCTTTTGCATTATTTCTTCCTTGAAAGCCAATCCATATTTTCACTTAAAATAGCCCCCTTTTCTTAAATTAATTCTTTCTCACATTATGTTATATCATAGCAGAACTAGGGAGATCAGGGTTGAAAGTTCCTTGTTTATGAGATGTCTTTAGCCTGTAGATCTATTTTGGAGGCAAACACTATGTTCTAAAATATTTTCTTAGAATCTGTTCTTGTGTAGGAACAGTATTTTAAATCTTTTATTTCAATTTGGAAGGTACATCTTATGCTAACTACTAACGTCTTCCTACTAAAACTTCTGCAACTTCACTTCACAAACCTATCCCATGATAACATGTTTGCCAACCTTAACACATACAACCACTTTTACCATGCAATACATTCTAGAACCAACAAGGGCTTTGTGTGTGTGTGTGTGTGTGTGTGTGTGTGTGTGTTAGGTAGTATTATTATTCCTACTTTACCATTAGGAAATTGAGAATTTGATGCTCTAAAATTACACAGCTAGTATGAGAGAGAATCAAGATACAAGATTTAAATCCACCTTTCATCTCATCAAAAATATGTTTTAAGACATTCACTGCAACATGCACAGATGAGCTAATAATAAGAAGCATGATATTATAAGGAAAAGTTTAAAATGCAGTAAAATGTAGTATAAGTATCATTTCTGTCCTTTGCTCCTTGTTTGTTTATTTATTTTTGTGTTGTTTGTTTTCTACATCCAATGAGAAGGCCCGTATTTGGTGAACAAGATGAAATTATCACTTGATCAATCAGAGAATCATTATGCCATTTTTTAAAGAAATTTAAACAATGTTTTATGAGTTTCAGGTATACAGAACAACATAGCTATATTTTTTGTTGATGTCTAGAAAAGCAAAAGGATGTTTCATAAGTATCAGTAAACTCCCTACTGTTGGAAGTTTCGACATTTATACCCCAATCTTACCTCAGTATTCTAGAAAAACATTGAAAATATCTGAGCTATTTCTATTCTGAAATAACTCGAAGTAGACATAGCTGCCCCACTAATTTTGCATGAATTATAGCTATCACTAAAAATGTTTATGCAATATAGGTGCTTACCTGTGTGCTGGGAGAGAAGGAACAGTCAATTATGAATAGTGAGTCTGAACTCAGAATATCAGCTGTAGAATATGCACAAACACTATTAGAGGAGCTCTCTGCCAGGTAGTAGTTATAAGGTTCCAAAGTTGCTAAGGCAGGGAAAATGGCAGAAAGAATATTAACATGGCGCTGTGCCTGAACCAACCAGGCATTCCTTCTGTGCCCTTACAGGTGTCACTTACCTCCTCCTCATAATCATATTACCTCTGTCACACAATTCACAGAACTGTGTCTGCAAATAACAAGTAAGAGGAAATCTGTAAAACATCTCAATGAGAGATTCTCATTTTAAAGTCAGTCCACGTAATTTATATCTTGGGGTGTTTTCCCTGACTATGATTGCAGGCTCATACCAAACCCTGGGATAAGGCCGCTGTGTCCTAGCAGGTATTAACATCCAGATGAATAGATGATCAGCAAATGGTTTCAGCATGCAGACTGGTCCCTCTGAAATGATGTCACGTTGAGTCTTATTGGAATTTCAGAGGCTAAAGCATGGGGATGTGAGGAGAAAGATAGAAACATGGGGCTCTCTGGGAATTTCCCCTGTGAGAACATCCACAGCTCCTCACGTCCCTTTCCCAAGAAAGAAGCAATTACGCTGCCTATGGGGACATGCTGATTATTTTCATTGTACACATGTTTTTGTGTACATGTGTTTTACTTGTTTATTTTCTTATTTTTGCCCATTTATAAATTAATATATAATTTTCATAAACTAACAGTCACAATTTTAGTGTATAGTTCTAAGAATTTTTCTGAATTTATGGTCAAGTAATCACCACCACCTAAGCAAATTCCTATGATCTTCTTTTGGTAAGCCCCTTCTCCCAGCCACTTCCCCTGGCGACCAATCAATTGTTTTGTCCAAATAATTTTGCCTTTGTAAGAATGTCCTTAACTTTAATCCTAGAATATATACACGTTGAGTCCGTAACTTTCACTTGGCACTTGAGGTCCACCCACATTGTTACCTGTGTCACAGTGGAATATTTTCTACTGCAGAGTAGCTTTCTATTAAGTCACAGACCGTCTATCCTAGTGCAGTTGAGGAACATTTGTGTTGGGTCCAGTGTTTGGTAATTACAAACAAAGCTCATATAAACATTTGCCTAAACATTTTTGTGTAAACATAGGTTTTCATGTCATTTTGGTAAATATCTAGGAGTTGGATTGCTGGTCCTATGGCAAGTATATGTTTATTTGAATGAGAAACTGCCAAACTCTTTTCTGAAGTTGCTCTACCATTTTGATTTTCCACCAGCGATCCTCTCAAATTGTTTTACCTATTTATCATTGTTATATATTTTAAAGTTTTTAAATGTAACTTAGCTTTTATTTCATTTGTTAAAATTATTATTGAATTATTATTGAAGTTTATTGGGATGACAATTGTTAGTAAAGTTTCATAGATTTCAGGTGTACAATTCTGTAATACATCATCTATATATCACATTGTGTTCATCACCCAGAGTCAGTTCTCCTTCCATCACCATATATTTCACCCCCTTTACCCTCATCTACCACTCCCCTCCCTCCTTTACCCTCTGGTAACCACTAAACTATTTATGTGTCTATGAGTTTTTGTTTCTTCATTTGTTTGTCTTGTTCCTTTGTTGTTTTCAGTTTTATATCCCACATATCAGTGAAATCACATGGTTATTAACTTTTTCTGTGTGACTTATTTCGCTTAGCAGAATAATCTCAAGATCCATCCATGTTGTTGCAAATGGCACTATTTCTTCTTTTCTTATGGCAGAATAGTATTCCATTGTGTATATATACCACATCTTCTTTATCCAATCATCTATCAAAGGACATTTTGGTTGTTTCCATGTCTTGGCCACTGTCTTTAGTAAGGCCTCAAATTCAAGTAAAAAGGATTTTAAACACTGTTCCCACATAAGAACATATTTATATAAAAGTTTTTAAACATGAAGCTCACCACCAAAACAGACCTGGATATTAAAGGCAGCCAACAAATTAGGAACTTTCAGCTCTCGATGTCTGTGCTTCAACTATGAGATAATAGCAATGAGAGAAAGAATGAGTTTTTAAAAAGGAGACTCCTTAAACTCATACTAAAATATGGATTTTAAGAAAGAAATTACAATGGATCGCGGGAATGGGTGAAAAAGGTAAAAGGATTAAGAAGTAGAAACTAGGAGTTATAAAATAGTCATAAGGATGTAAAGTACAGCATAAGAAATATAGTCAATAGTATTGTAATAACTGTGTATGGTGTCAGATGGGGACTATGTTAATTGGGGTGATCACTTCATAAGTTATATAAATATATGATTATGATTTTGTATACCTGAATTGTCAACTGTAATTTAAAAAAACGTTTAGAAAAAGAAAGAAATCACACAAAAGAATGGCTTATAATGAATGGCTAGAATAGCCACTCATCTTGGCTGAGGAGGGTCAGATAAACACTGAAGGACACAAAATATTTCAGTGGACAAAGTGCATGAGAAAAATAAAATCAAAGAGAGAGGCTATAAGACTTCAAAACACATTTATACCTGAATCCCTCAATTTCATCACCCATCTTTCTCAAACAAACATAGAGGCTATCATTCCATCCTAATAATAATACAGAGGGTGCCAAAAAAAGGTATATACATTTTAAAAAAGGAAAAAACTGTATTAAAATTGTAATACTCAATATATACCAATAGCAAAAGATGTATATACAAGTCATGTATATACCTTTTTTTGGCACCCCCAGTATCATAGCTAACACTTATCAGGCTATGCTAAACACCCAGAATTTACTCAATTTTTTTTCATTATTTCATTTAGTTCTCACAATAATACCTTCAGATTTATCTCATTACAATCTTCATTTTGTACATGGAGAATATCAAGTTCGGTACTTAGGTTAGAACCAAAAACTCCTGGATAGTAAATGGTAGGGCTGATGTGCACCTCTTCCCAGAGCCCAAGGTCTATAGCCAGTGTGGTATGTCTTCTCCTCAGAATTGCTGGTTGTACATGCCGCTGCCTCTCTAGTTATCCCACTACATCCACTATGCATATATGTCTCAGTTGCTTAACTGTGAAACCTTAAACACTGAGCTTGGACCAATGGAGACAAACAGTAAGTTGTAATGGAGACAAATTGTAAGTTGAGTTAAATTCATTTTCCTTTATATTAACATCAGTAGACTGAAGAACAATTCTGCCTGGGCATGTAATTTGGCTTTGGCAGTAATCATTTTGTAAACTTAAATACATTACTCAACCTCTGTACCTCATAAGTTAAATAGGGTAACAACTAGTCAATCTTATAGAGTTACTGAGAAAAATAAGTGGATATAGACTTAAGGTGTCTAGAACAATTCCTGGCACATGAGAAACAGAGAAGTATAAGCATTTACTAGGCTCAGGGAACTTAAATGACAGATATATTCATTCCAGATATGTCATCTTGATCAAGACATTACTTTTCCCACATATCAGTTTGCCAGTTTATAAAATTTAGAAAGTGGGAGATTTTCCATAAAACTCCTTCAGTTTCAATAATGTATAACTCTATAGATAATGTATACATTAAATTTTGTTGCCAAACCTATACTTTAGATTTGAATAATAGTGAAGTAAGAATTATTGCCATGATAAAAGTGTATATCTATCACCTTTCTATCTGTTTCAATTTTTCTTCAATCGATTTTTATCACTCTGTTCCTTTATTTCTCATTGCTACAAGGTATCTTGTGATTTCCAAACAGCACCCATGGGGAACAGGACAGAAATGGCCGAGTTCATCCTCCTTGAACTAACTAATGCCCCAGGACTGCAGGTCCCCCCTTTTAAATCATGTTCACCATCATCTATCTCATCAATGTGGCTGGGAACCTGGGGATGATCATGTTGATTCTCTTGGACTCGCGTCTCCACATTCCCATGTACTTTTTCCTCAGTAACCTGTCTCTGGTAGTCTTTGGTTACTCCTCAGCTGTCACCCCCAAGGTCATAGCTGGCTTTCTTATAGGAGACAAGGTCATCTCTTGTAACGCATGTGCTACTCAGATGTTCTTTTTTGTAGCGTCTACCACTGTGGAAAATTTCCTCCTGGCCTCAATGATTTATGACCACTTTGAGGCAGTGTGCAAACCCCTGCATTACACCACCACCATGACAGCAAGTGTGTGTGCATGCCTGGCCATAGGCTCCTATGTCTGTGGCTTCCTGAATGCCTCCATCCACATGGTAGAGACATGATCATTCTCTCTTTCTGTGAGTCCAATCGGATCCATCACTTATTCTGTGATGTCCCAGAAGTCATGCCTCATTCTTACTCTGACAGACATATTACCTGGTTATCTTAATTTCCTACCTGTTCATATTTGTCACCACCCTGAAGAATCACTCAGCTGAGGGATATCAGAAGGCTCTACCCACCTGTGCTTCTCACCTCACTGCAGTCTCCATCTTCCATGGGACAGTCATCTTTATGTACTTCCAGCCCAGCTCGAGTCATTTCATGGACACAGACAAAATTGCATCTGTGTTCTATGCTATGATTGTCCCCATGCTGGAGGAACAAGGAGGTAAATTCATCCAAGAAGTTTGTTGAGAATGCAAAATTGTCTTTAGGCTTCACCTTATAAAGTTGTAAGATCCACAATAACCTAGTTTCATCTTGTCACATCTTCAACATGCGATAACTCAGCGTCTTTAATAGGTTAATGAGCATTTCACTTTCTAGGCCCATTGTGTGCCTAAATTACTGAGATAATACCTTTTTTTTTTTCAAAAGTCTATCATCTAGAAAAAGAAAATATGTACAAATATGTGATCTCTGCATTAGGGTGGTCAAGGGGGACCATAAGAAATTTGAGGCCTTGCTTGTAATAAACCTTATTAATTATATTTTATTTACTCACATGTTCATATTTTCTCTACCATATGGAAATGCAAGCATATATGTAAAACATGGCACACACAAGCACATGAATAGAAGCATATGCAAGAATCCCATATGTGCATATACTCGCCAAAGATGGAAATTTGTTAAAAGAGTTGGATGGAGTATGGCTAATTTTTAATTAAAATTTAAAAAAAAGTTATGTATCAGAATATAAATTTGCATCCAACATCAATTATTTCTCTAGTCCAAAAGGGAGAAAAATGTGACATGGGTTTATTTTTTATTTTTATTTTTAAATAAAGATGTATGCTTTTTGTTGGCACATTTCATTCAGAGCTAAATACATATAACATTATAAAGGAATTAATATTCTGTCTTCAATAAGTCTATTGGTAGATACAGTTTTGTCATCAGATAATTTTCATAAACAAAAAGGCCAGAGTACAAGAAAAGGTGATTAATCAATAATAAGGGAATTTTCCAATTTTTCTGAACTACTTTCTCTGACTACTTTCTCTTATATTTTGAAAAAGAAATCACTGATTAATAATACTAACCATTTATCTCACTGGAAATACTATTAAAAACTAATGCTATTCATTCATGGATATTTCAGTTTTAGATAAACTCTACCATGTCTTACCCCTCTCCTACTCATTCACTCCACTTTATTCACACTGAGTTCCTTGCTTTTCCTGAATAACTCCAAGCATGCTCCTGCCTCAAGGTGTTTGTACTTGCTTATAGATGCTCAGAAAGCTCTCTCACTTCGTTCAGGTGTTTGCTTAAATGCTACCATATCATAATCACCCTACCTTCTGAATGACTGTGTTTTCTCCTTGCTTTATTCCTTCATTCTTCATAGTTTTGATCGCTACTCAATTATTGTATTCATTCACTCATTCATTCATTCATTCATTCATCTATCTCCTTACTGAGAACACAAAAGGGGTCACGTTGTTTCTACAGAGAGAAGGACTGCAAACATGAAAATATGATCAGCACATGCATGGTAGGAATTAACTTTGTTTTTATGAGGAATCAGCTATCACTTTGGGAGTGACCGCTGTGGAGTAACCAAAGTCCACCAGAGAAAGATCCCGGAGAAAGAAGTTTCTGGGAGTATGACAATGAGAGTCCAGCAGGATCAATATGATCCCACGTTCCCATGCAGGGCGATAAGGTGGATGAGGGTGAACATTACAAAGAGCAGCTTCTGTAGTTCTGGGTCATCAGTTGCTCACACAGAAATGAATTCAATCACCTGTACATTGTTCTCCATTGAAGTCGTTTGTGAATCATGTGAATGCCCTATACCAATGAAAAAAGAGGGTGTGGGTAGTAAGTGTGGTTAGAGCCATCATTACGTCCAGAGTATGCCTTTTATTCGAATTCTCTGAATTTAACATGAGCATAACCACAAAATGTAATTGGTTGAAGCGTAGAGTGTTCTAGCTAAAAGGATTTGGGAGATAACATAACACAATCTTCTATCTTCATAAATGATAGAACTAAAGTGGGGAAAAGAAAAGGGACTTACGTAAAATCACATAGTTGGTTACTGACTGGGATATGTTGGCCTCCCAATTCACATTTTCAAACACTGACACAGAATATTCATGCAATAAAATAGGTTAATGTATTATAATTTAATTCATTTCACTTTAATCACCACTTCACCATCATCTGTATTGTATCAAGAACAGTATCATATACTAGCAAAACATAGTTTAATATATCATGTTCTAGTCTTCAGTAGTCTCACAGGATAATAAGATATACAGAATGCATAATTATCACACAGCAGGATAATTTACAAATCATGTAAAAGGACTAAAGACATTAGAGGATTAAAGTAAAAGTGAGACTCCAGACTAGGGATTCTTATGTGCAAATCCTAGCTCCACCATATATTAGATGGCTGACTTCGGGTATTCCTTAATATCACTTGACCATCAGTTTTCCCTTGAACTAACTCATTATCAGACTGGATTGTAAGTTTTCATACATTAAGATTAGGACAGTTATTGGCTTATGTATAGATTAGAGGGGTGAATGTTCTAATAGAGTGAATTCCAGAAAAGTGTGAAGTCTAACATCCTATATCTTCACTATTTCTATTTGCTTCTTTCCCAAATTCTTTCCACTCTCATATTCCTTCTATATCTTCCTCCAATTTTTCACATAATATTCCTCCTCTACCTAAATAGTGACCAGTCCAGCTATGAAAAGTAAGAATCTATTTATTTTCTGAGTTATCTTGCATATTAATTAAGGTGTCTTAGCCTCAATTTCCCTATCTGTAAAATGAGGATTAACTGGCACTTAACTAATATTCGATAAACGTAGATATTATTATTGTTTGAAGATAGTGACAGGCTCTATCTAGGGGTCCAAAATGTAGGAAAAGTTAAGGAGGCCTTCCACGTGCAAATGAAATCTGGGATTCTGTGATCTCACCCATTTCATTTTCCCTTGCATTAATTTCATTAATGTATGTAACAGATGATAATGGCTTGGACCAGTGTGGTAGTGAGAATGGTGATAAGAAATTATCCAATTCTGTATATATTTCAAAAGTAAAGCTGGCTGGATTTTCCAATATATTGAATTGGGGCATTACAGAAAGGTAGAACAATGATGACTCCATTTCTTATATAGCAATACAAGGAATGGTGTAAAAGAAGCAGATGTTTGGGAGAGAACTAGAGGCCATTGCAGGTTAGTCATGCTGAGCCTGCAATTCCTTTTGGCCTCCAAATAGGCCGGTTGCATAAACTACTGAACTGTCTGCATCAGATTATATTAGCTCATTTTTAGAGATGAGTGTGGTTGATTGGATTAATCTGCTGCAGATCACTTGTCCTGAGTTCCTTCTGTGAAATGAAATTGATAATGATAATACCCATCTAAAAACTATATTAATAATAATAGCTAATGTTTACTGGGCTTTACTATGAGCTGGACACTAGGCTGCAAGAATTATGTCATGCAACCTCTACAAGGCTTATGAAAAATGTACTATGATGATTGCAATGTTATAGATGGGAATTTTAAGACTAAGAGAGATCTTAGTAATTTCCTGTGTTGCATCGCTAGTAAATGATAAAACAATATTCAAAATTGAGAAGTCTGATTTCAAAAACCACAGCCTAAACTACCATGATAAATTGCCTCCTGATTGAATAATATAATGCACATTGTAGCAAGCACTCCATATATCAAAGTGATTACTATTATTTTGTCTAAGTACTGCCTTTGTGCATTCACACTATTTTTTGTGCCAGTCTACATTTGAGTATTTCTTTCTTGAGTCAGAATTTATTTCAGTCTTTACAGGTTTTTCTTTTTTTCCATCCCTGCTTATATGAAGGTGCAAAACTCTCTTAGAGAACAAGATTTTTTAATTCCAAAGAAAACAGCGTCCTTCCTGTATGCTCTGCAAAGTTCAAGCCTCTGGATTGGTGTCTTTTATCCTCTGTGCATTTATGTGCTCATCAAATTCTGAAAGGAGGTTCATGAATTTAAAAAAAAAGGTTAAGAACTGCAGCTTGGGCTATTATGACTGAAGCATGGTTGCTCTATTTATGAGGAGCTGGGATTCGGTGCCTTTATCTCTAGTCTAAGCTTTCTGTGTTGAATGCCTGATACCGCTTAGATTTTGTTTCTGTCAAAGCTCTGGTGTCATTTTATAAGTCCTAAAAATAATTCTGTGTTATCAAAAAAATTTTTTGTTAAAGTTGGGAAACAATACTTAAAACATCCTAGGGCCGGCCGAGAGGCACGTTGGTTAAGAGCTGGCTTGGGAAGTCAGCAGCCCGGGTTCAGATCCCGCATATGAGGGCCAGTGACACTGCCCTCTACACTAAGATGGTGAACAGCAGCTCCACCTGGAGCTGGGCTGCTGTGAGTCCTCAGGGACGGCATAAATGCAACCCCTGCCACAGTGGGCTGCCATAGGCTACAGTGAATGGCCGGCAGCCAGCGTGAGCAGCTGGCAGCCAGTGTGAGCTGCCAAGAGCCACTGTGAGCAGCCATCCAGAGGCCAGTGACTGATCTGCCTCACCCGGGAAGAGCACAATGACGATACCAACATGGGCCCATGAAGCAGTGTCCTCCACAACTGGACTGAAAAACAAAAGGACAACTTGTGTGTTCCCCTTCCCCAGTTCCCCAATGCTGTTCCCCACCCCCAATTCCCCAATAAAATCTTTAAAAAACAAAACAGCAACAAAAAAAATCCTAGAAAGTCAAGTGCTCATTAGCCTGTTAAAGATGCTCAGAAGTATTGCAGGTGGTAAACACACAATGCAATATGTAGATGATGTATTATAAAATTGTACACTTGAAACCTATGTAATTTTACTAACCAATGTCACCCCAATAAATTTAATGCATTTTTTAAAAAAGCTGTTTAACTGTAAATTGCTCATGGAAATTCTCTTTCCTATGTAAACCTCTTAATTCCCCAAAGCATTAGTGTTTGAGAAAAAAAGTTCTCTATTCAAAAGAAGTGTGTAATTCATAAAATTCCTACAAAGTGTCCCCCTGGGGACAATGCATTTCAGAGTTATACTCTGAACATTCATGACAACTTTCAGGGAGCCATTTATAATTTGCCCATTTTCATGATTCTCTCTCTTAGATTGAGCATTCTGTGAGGACTCAGTTGTATCACATTTAGCTTTCAAAATCAATATGTCTGGAATATATTAGCTATCAAGGAATACTATAGGAATCAATGAATAACTCTGAACCTTTTGTTTGTTTCTTTGATGGAGAATAGAGTAACCAACCATTCCAATTTGCCCAGGACTGAGGGGTTTCCTGGGACTTGGAATTTTTAGCACTAAATCTGGAAAGTCCAAAGCAAATGGGTCATGCCAAGTGATGGCGATTATTTGTTCTGTCAATTTTTGTTCTTAGTTGTCTCCTGTGTGTGCTCTTACTCTCTGTGTTTGGAATTGAGCTAAACGCTGACCATGAATTCTTCTGTTTAATCCTTACAACAATCCTAGGAGATAGGTATTATTTTGTCTCCATTTCACTGACAAGGAAACAAAGACAAAAGTTTCATGTCTTGCTCAAGAATACACTACCTTACCTCCCATCTGTCTCTAGAGTGTGCGCCCCTAACCACTTCACTCTCCTGCCTCCTAAAATAAATTCTGCAGGTACAGCAAAGAGAATAAGGTCACGAAACTCATCTTTGAAAATAAGTGCTCAGTAATTCATGTGGAAAATAACGTGGACAAGCATAATCCACTCCCTGCTGGGTGAGATGGAGATGGAGAGAGAAAGAAACCTGGAAAGCCATAATCTTGATATTAATCCAAGAGGCGAGTGACTTTGAACATGAGTTTTAATATGTTATAAACAGGCCAAGCAAGCTGAGAGCTATTTTTAGCTCTGAGTTATGAAATACAGTCACATGGGCAGGTGGCCTACATTTTTAGTTTCATATTTGGTGAGGAGTTTCACAATCTAAGTGAGGATGCCATTCCACAGCCAGTGTTTGGGAAAGGCAGCCAGAGTCCTATAGATGCTGAGAAGGAGAACTAGCTGGTATTGAGAAGTGGGAGATAGAAAATCTGGGTACTAGCCTCCGCACTGTGATATGGCTTGGGGAAAGCTATTTAAGGATTTTGTGTCTCAGTTCCCTCAACTGAGGAACAGGAGAATGGGGGTAGGGGGTGTCAAGATATAGTAAAGGCATGTAGAGCCAGAAAACAGGGTGGATGAGAATCCTGTTTTTACCATTTAGCACCTGTGTATCTGACCCTCAGTTTCACCATCTGTAAAATGGAAAATTTAACTTGCCCCTCACAGGTTTGTGAATTTTAAAGAAATAACGTACATTAAAATATAAAAAAGCATATCTGGCATGATAAAAGTACTCAACATAATTGTAATTCCTTTTCCTTGAATGTCCAATCAGTCATCCACCCATCAAGAATCACTGAGCACCTGCTACATGCCAGGTGCTAAGCTAGGTGCTAGGGATACAGGGGTGAAGATGACAGAGTGCTTATCCTCACACTGCTTATCATTTCATAGAATATGGTGACACTTCTGCAGCTTATTTGACCTTCAGTAAAGTCACTTCACATCTCTGAGCCTTAGTTTGATCAACTATAGAACTATGATAATAAATGAAATGTTAAGAGTAACTGAGAAACAACATAGGGAGCAGTGCCTGGCAGAGCTCCTAGCACCCTCAGGAAATATTTGGGAAGGCACAGGTGGTCTCTAAGGCTCTTTACATCGCTAGAAAATGTGAATGTTGTGTGCACCAATCTCAGGGCTACTATTTTCTGTTTACTTCAGAAAACATGTATGGGGATTGAGCGTTTTATCTCTGAGATTATTAGCAATAAAAAACACAATCCTGAAGAAGGTTGAAAATATTATGTGGCCATCAGAATTTCTTGTCAAATTGAGAGTGGATGAGGGGACTTCTTAGATCTTATTTGCTGGGAAATAGGCTCTGAAACAGATTTGCGAGCAGGTGGCTCGCTGGGGAATGTCCTTGGGAACAGCACCTGTGAGGGAGAGATGGCAGCAGAATCAGAGAGGAGAAGCTGGGCTGAGATGCAGTCACAACAAAGGCCTCAGCCAAGTTTGCAGGGGACTCTGGGGCTGCCCCGCCACCCATCTCAAAGAGACAAGACAGGGGCCAGGCCTTTGTATCCCCGGCTTACCCGCCTTAGATGCCAGTCACCTGGGGTGAGATGGTTCCCCTCAGCTGAAGGCAATTCCTGGAAGGATTTCAGCTCCGAGGTCCGGGCTGCTCACCTGTGGCACGCACTACGGGATACATTACTGCTGACATATGAGATGTTCAGAATTGAAGAGAGGAAAGGTAAAGAGTAGCTAATTAGGAACCTAAAAATATGGATGGACCTAGAGAACATTATGCTAAGTGAAATAAGTCAGTCAGAGAAAGACAAATACCATATATCTCACTTATATGTGGAATCTAAAGAACTGAACAAACAAGTTATGTAAACAGAAATAGTCTTAGAGACACAGAGGAAAAACTAATGATTGCTAGATGGGATGGCGGTGGGGATGAGGGAGAAGGGGAAGGGACGAGGCAACATAAACTGGTAACTACAATATTGCCACAGCGATAGAAGAGACAGTTTGGGGAATGTAATCAATAATGTTGAAAATATGTTTTAGGGGACCAGATGGACTCATGTCTTGTTAGGGAGACCACTTCATGGACAGTGTAGAGGCCTGACCACTGCACAGTACATCTGAAGCTGCCGCTGAATAATATTAGATGTTAACTATAATTTAACACATATATAGTCATGAGATGTGGAGTATAGTGTGGGAATGGAGTCAATGGAATGGCAATAGATATGTATGATATCGGGGGTGGGGAGCAGTGGATGGGGAGAGAGGGGAGTCACTTTGTAAGTGGTGAAAAGGATAACTATTGCATTGTTTTGTACGTCTGTAACTACTACTACTAATAAAGAATAATAATAGTAATAAAAAGACACAAGGTTGCTGCTATTAACTTGGAAAGCAACGTATTGGCTCTTGGATATGTCTTTCTCTCCAGCTGTATAGCCAGGCCAACATATCACTGATAGAAAGTGACCATTATCAGAGGAGAGAATCAGCAATGTATTTATAAGAACAAAGGGTGACTCTATCAGAAACATCCAGGGAGAAGCAAGTGTGAAGTGGGCTGTGGGCTGTGGTCACCAGCCAGGGAGGCTGTGGTGTGGGCGGTGGTCTGCAATAGGGCTCAGCCACTCCCTGGACATGAGACTCTCAGAGGCCACTTCCCTTCCCTAGGGCTCAACTTCCTTTTCTGTAACAAGCGACAGTGAAACCAAAATAGCCCTAAGATCTCTCTCATAGCTATGTACCAATAATTCTAGATCTTTATCAGTATTGTCAGCAAAAAAAAAAATGATTATAAAATAGATGGCTTGTAATTACTTCACTTCTGCTGGTAGAAGATAAATTTTATGATTATGCTTATTCTGCATTATTCATTTTCCTACTGATTTGCTAATTGAAATGCTTACAGACATCTTTTATATTACTGCGAGTTTTTTAATCCTATTGTCTTAGCATTTACATTTCTACTCTATTTTTCAATTTCTGGAGGATGGGAGCTTGTCTCTTATTCACTGTACAGTTCTTGGTGGCATAACTTTCATGTGCTAGATATATCAGTTATGTTTTATTCCGGAAACCAACTCAGGCTAACATAAAGGAAAAACGAAAACAAAAACAGGAGGTAATTGAAAGGATATTAAGAGGTTCACCGAATCAAAGAGAAACTAGGCACAAGGCAGGAACCAAAGGTATTTCAGAGGGCAGAGGAACAGAAATCGGCAGCAAAGAGACTATCTCCTGTCTGGAATGGCTCAATCAGAAACCCACCACTGGGGCTGCCCCATTCAAAGAGCCAACGCCAACTACGAAGACTAAACACAAATGCTTCCTAGTCCATTCATGTTTCATAGAGTATAGGAAAAATTCCTGCTGACAAAGTTATTGAACACAGAGTCATCAATCTCCAAGTGCATCACAACAGTCACTATATATGCAGGAGGGTTTGCTTTGTTGAAGTAAGATTTACATCTTACAGTCTTACATTTGTATTCTCCAGAGCACCTTTCCACATGGCAGGAACTTATCATGAAAGAGTGCCTGTAAATGATTTATACATCAAATAAGTCCTCTATTGAAATTTACTAAAATATAAAGCTACTTTTCTTTTCTCAGAGAATTGGGCAGGGAAGGCAAGACTTACATTCGATCTTGGCTCCTCTCGTTAACAGTATGCAGGCAAGTTAAGTTTTCAAAGCTTTTGTTTCCTCAACTGCAAAATTAAAGCATAAAAGTGCATCTCGTGGTGAACAAATGAAAGTAAAAAATATCTTTTGACACATCAAGGATTTTCTAGAATTTAAAGCATGAATAAGAGTCAAGTAAGATTTGGTTCTCTGTTAGCTTAGTCAAGTTAAACTGGGAATCAGGGTTTTCTATCGTCAAATGAAAGTGTTAATTTAGATTGTCTCTGAGGTCTCTTTGAGGGCTAAAGAGTTCTGACGCTGTAATGCTAGCTTCAATTGTCAAGACTAACATTTTAATGTTCCTTTTCCTATACATAACGCAAAATAAATCATGTGAAGCACAAAGGGAGTCTCCTACTTAGAATAATTCAATCATGAATCCTTTTTCAGAAGGATTATCCATCCTAGTGTAAATGATTGTTCTGATTTATGTGTTTTCATGTTCTGTTTTTGGACATTTCAGGAAGGAGGGCTTCCTGTGCTTTTATTGTACGATCTTGATCTGCAGACGTTACTCACAGTGTCTTTCATTCATTAGACCGTTCCTGCAGGGAGAGGGTGTTGTGACTAGCCAAATGGGCAGTTAGTCTCCATTTGACAGATTTCCTATGTGGAAGTGAAAAAGCTCCCCGCAGTAATGTGTATTCTGTAAATTGATGTCTTGCTGGCGACAAGACATCTTCTGGGTAACTTCTGTAAGTGACTGCTTGTGTAATGTCAGCTTGAAATGTGTCTGCTGTAGAATTTGGAAGTTGAAGAAATGGAAGTCAAACAATGGGTGGAAATAAAGGCTTGGCCTTAGATGGAATGGAGAAAGTGAGGGAGCTAAGGAGTCAAAAGTGGGAAGAATTACAAGGATAAATAAGTGAGAGCTATTACAGAAATCTCAGCATATCAAACATGCATTCATTATAGTGCACATGTTCACAGACTTTATTTCATGTTTTCTTCACAGTTTATTCTGTATGTTGGGTTCAAAGAGATTAAATTACTTTCTTGAGACCACACAACTGACAAGAAGAGTAAAGATTTTCATTCAGCTCTTGACACCAGAGCTAGTACTCTTTTATATCTGTTTGCAGTCAATTGTAACATGAGTTTGAGGTGACTTCAACAGAAAATAGAAATATGTAGTCATTAGGCTTTCAACTCTTAGTAGATCCATGTACATTTTTTGCCTAAACTGAAAAGGGCAGAAATAAACACACCCAGAAACACACCTTACTATGTACTGTCACAATTATGGTATATAAACTATAGACTAATTTTTAATAGGGACTTAACAGCTTAGTGGTGAGGGAAGTTCTTGCTTAGGCTGAAGATACAAGGAGATTGAGGAGAAAATGAAGAGAAGGGGCGGGAGGAAGAGGAGAAAAAAAGGAGCAGGAAAAAGAAGTCAATTATATCAACAAAGCAGGAAAAGAAACTGATCTAAGACTGAAATGCACTCAATGCTGGTTCTCAAATCTCCGAATGCAGGTTCCCTTGAGCTTGTAACTTCTATAAATGTCTGAGAAGGACTCCTACGTGAAGTGCATCCTTTAAAGGCTGTTCTTATCTGCGTGTTGCTGGATAGGTCTCACTGCTAAAGGGGGGAGGGAAGCAGGAGGGTGAATGGGGCAAATCTAAGCTGTCAAGGTCTAGGATCCAGAAGAAACTCCTTATCTTTTTAGGAGATGGCAGTCATACGCCAGAGGAAGCTTTTCCTATAGGTCAGCCTCATGTTCTAAAATTCCCTCTTTGTTCCTCTCTCCATAAGACTCATGATCAACCCTTCCCAGAGAGAAGCTGCCCTGTGCATAATGGCATGTGATAATCTCAAAACCAATTTCCTTGATTTATCCCACCAAGTTTTCTGGTTATCACATTTAAAATAAATAGTCATTTTTGTGTGTGATCTTGAAATCATGAACTAAGTGATGACTTAGACTAACTGTAGCTATAAACACCATCAAGCAGTAGATATGTGAGAAGGAAAATTAATCACCACTGCCTTCCCCCACACACACATTTGCTCACACCATCGAGCATGTGAAACGAGGCTGAAGGTGGACTTCTGCCGTGCCTCATTGTGCCATTTCTATCTCAAGTGAATTTCCTCAGGCTTTTTTATTTTAGCAGCATCTAATTACAGAACATCAGAAAGCAATAGGAATCCAGAGGTGAACTGAATTATTGAAGAAAAACAAAAAAACAGAAGCAAAGAGGGCACAGAAAGCTAATGTCTATTCATGATAGGTTCACCAAACTTAAGGGCACTGAGAAATGCAAGCATTTAATTCAAAAGACAAATGTCCTCTTTCATTGCCTTTGGTGGGGTGAAAATGCCTTTTTTCTCCAAACCTTCTGCAAGTTTTGGTAATTATGTTAGACAAAGGCCAAAAAACATAGAACAGAGTGCAGTCTCTAAAGACAGGTATGTTTATTCAGGTTAAAGTTTAAACAATTTATCTACTGGAACTGTTGTATACACAAGGTAGCTCCTTGTTTTTACCAAAGTTGTGCCAACACTTTAGCAAAAGGACATGGAGAATACAATGGCAAACAACTGATAAGTGACAGTGGACATGTGGGTGGGCTCACAAGGGTGGGGGGTGGGTAAGAGTATTTAATACTGGGTCACTTGATTCTTGATCCAGTGCTCTGTTCTTTTAATTACAACCTTCTCTGAGACATTATTTAAAATACTGAAACATCCTTGTTAGCATTAGAAACTTTACTTTTAAATCTGTGGACAAAAGAAATGAAAAGCATCATGCTGTGTCTTCCAGGTGATAAAGACTATACAAGGAAGATGTGATCCTGATACCAAATTTTATTTTATTTTATTTTATTTTTAAGATTTTATTGGGGAATTGGGGGAGGGGAACAGCATTGGGGAACCAGGGAAGGGGACAGACAAGTTGCTGTCCTTTTGTTCTTCAGTCTAGTTGTGGAGGACATTGCTTCACTGGCCCATGTTGGTATCATCATTGCGATCTGGTGAGGCAGATCACTTGCCAGCCTCTGGACAGCTGCTCACAGCAGCTCTTGGCAGCTCACACTGGCTGCCAGCCGCTCACGCTGCCTGCCGGCCACTCACTGTAGCTTATGGCAGCGCACTGCAGCAGGGGCTGCCTCTATGCTGTCCCAGTGACTCACAGCAGCCCAGCCCCAGGTGGAGCTGTTGTTCACCGTTTTGGCTGTAGAGGGCAGTGTCGCTGGCCCTCATATGTGGGATCCGAACCAGGACCGCTGGCATCCCAAGCCAGCTTTTAACCAATGTGTCACTTGGCCGACCCCTGACACCAAATTTTAATAACGAACAGAAATGTTTTCCAATTAAAAATGGAGAGGGGAAAAATCAATACATTCAGTTCATGTTTTCATCTTTTGCTTTAAGCTGTGTCAAGAAACAAATGCAAGAGCGATGTAAACATCCCATGTTATCGTTCACCTAAAATAAGATTATCTTCCTGAGTGAGATAATTCAAAATGCTGTTTTATATGACTTCTCCTAATAGCAGAAACAACCACTGTTTTTGAAGAAGAAAGAACTGAAATCTATCAAATCTTAGAAATCATGGTGGCATCTTGGTCTGGGGGCAAGTTTCTCCTTTGGTTACCTGCCTATTTTCTACTCACACTTAAAGATTGGGGATGAAGTTTGTTGAATATTTTCCAGAGAGCACTTTCACTTCCTTGTTCCTAAGGCTGTAGATCAAGGGGTTCAACATGGGAATCACCACAGTGTAAAACACAGATGCTATTTTGTCAGTGTCCATGGACTGGTTGGCGCGGGGCTGTAAGTACATGAAGATGATTGTGCCATAGAAGACGGAGACTGCCGTGAGATGGGACACACACGTGGAGAAGGCTTTCTTCTGTCCTTCAGCAGAACGCATCCTTTGAATGGTGATGTATATGAAGAGGTAAGAGATGAGGATGACCAGGAGAGTGAAAAAGACATTGAAGCCAATGACAAAGGAAACAACCAACTTGCTGATGCGTGTGTTGGAGCATGAGAGAGCCAGGAGTGGGGAACTGTCACAGAAAAAATGATTTATCCTATGAGAACCACAGAAGAGTCTAAAGGTGTCTGCTGTGTGGATGGAAGCATTGAGGAAGCCACAGACATAGGAGCCAAGAGCCAGGAGGGCACACACACCTGCTGTCATGGTAGTGGTGTAATGAAGAGGTCTATGTATGGCTGCATAGCGGTCATAGGCCATGCAGGCCAGGAGGTAGCACTCAACCGTGGCAAAACCCACAAAGAAGAAGAACTGAGCAGCACATCCATTGTAGGAGATGACTTTGTTTCCTGACTGCAATGCAGCCACCATCTTAGGAGCTATGGCTGATGAGTAACCCAGGTCGACAAAGGAGAGGTTGCTGACGAAGAAGTGCTTTGGAGTGTGGAGGTGGGGATCTGAGTGGATGATTACCATCAGTCCCCCATTCCCAGCCAGAGTGATGAGTTAGATGAACAAAAAAATACCAGGAGGAGGGGAACACGAAGATTGGGGTCATCTGTTAATCCCAAGAGGATGAACTCTGTCACTTCTGTACTATTCTTCATTGGGGCCAACTTCAAATTTAGCCTGGTGATTAAAGAAGAGAAGCCAATGCAACTCAGATGAAAATATAAGAGGAATGATGGGATGATAGTGCCAGGGAAGAGGAGAATTTCCCCCTTTATCCTTCTTTGGTTCTCACAGCTGGACTAATAATAAAATAATAAAAATGACATACAACTAGATGAACAGGAGGAAAACCAATTTAACACGTACGCACGTGAGAATATGATGATCAGGTCATAAAAAGAGGCTCAAAGAAATTATCAAACTAGGCATTTTTTCATATTTTTCAGACAAAGAGACAATAAATTTGTGAGAAATTGACAGGACAAAGAAAGTTAGTGCTTATTAGAAAGGAATCTAAGTAAGGTTTGGGCTTGGGTAGTAAATTAGTCAAGGCTACAAGGTTTGTTTGTACATGCTTTTTCGACCCTGGATTTTTTTACTCTCGTGATCAGGTTGTCTCTCAGCCCTCAAGAGCAGAGAGGGCACCTGTCACATGGAGATTTATTCCCTATCTTTAGAGAGACAGAGGAGAGTCAGAGAGCTCGTCCTGCTCCTGCTGCTTCTCAAGTCATTTTTATTTGACATAATCAATGCACTGGGCCTGACAATATAAATACAGACAACTAATACACTGGGGGTGACAAAAAAATGTCTACAAGTGGACACTTTGGTCAACGTTGCTCAAGCAGTAGTTTGCCGTAATCAGAGGTGTCTGGACGCTGATGGTAACCACTTTGAGCACCTCTTGTAATTGTAGAAGTCAAACTTGATTTGTATTCATCTTTCGTTATTGGTATACATTGAGTATTACAAATTTAATACAGTTTTTCTTTCTTAAAATGTGTATACATTTTTTGGCATCCTCTGTATATTGAGAATGTACTATGTGCAAGGCACATGCTAGACCCTTCCATTGTATAATAGCATTTAATCCTGTGAAATTCATGCTTTTCTGCCCATTTTATAGATGAGAAAGTTAAGGCTTGGGGAGATTACTATTGACTAAAATAACCTAATTAGTAGAGGTCAGAATCAGAGTTCACACCTTTGTGTTTTGGAATCCAAAGTCCATACACTCAGAGCTTGGATTATTCTACCTATTTACATCATATAAAACAAATTATGATGTGTCCACTGGCATCGTTTTCAAGATTTTATTTATTCAATTTTTAAAAATAAAAACAAGAACAGTATGAAGTTAGAAAGTATAAATCCCTCATTCCTTGTCTCTGTATTTCATTCCAAAGAATATAGCCTCTATGGCGATTTCCTGACATTTTCTATGCACATATAATTATATGGCATTAATCATAATAATAGCTCACTATATCCCAGACACTGTTCTAAGGGCTTTACTTGTGGTTAACTCATTTAATTCTCACACCAACTCTTTGGGGTTGATTCTATTATTTTCTTCATTTTACAGAAGGAGTAACTGTACAGATGACAATACTCCACTCCCTTATTTCAAATTTGTCACCTTTATAAATAATGCTCCGTAATATAAAACATGCAAACCGGGCATTTTGTATTCTTACTTAGATTATTTTCAGTTGGAAGTGTGTTACACTTGGTCTCCTTTTTCTAGCTACTGTCTCCTCCTAAAATCTAGTAGATTTTAGATGGGACTGGAGAGCTCGCATTATAAATAATAATAATGATGATGATGATGATGATAATAATAATAATAATAATAATAATAATACTATTGCCCAAAGTCACATAATTGATAAGTGTTGAAAGTGGAATTAAAACCTTGGTGTGTCTGATGTTAAATCCAGAGCTATTAACTACAACTTTTAATGTTTTATGAATTTATCCTTCAACAATGATTTAATTGAATTTTATATTTATATATTTACAGGGAGATAGATCCCCACCTCCTGTCAGAAGTTTTTGTTATTGATCCTGGTTACAATTAAGTCCTCCCTTCTCTTATTTTCAAAGCATTTGAGACTTGGTTGATTATCACAGAATTAGTGGGCAACCACCCAGCTCCTTAACTGGTGCTAAGCCCCTTGGAACAGAGACAGTCTTCATCCCCTCTGGCCACCCAGCCTACTGTGTGCTCTTGCCCACGTAAATAAATATTTGGTGAATTGCATAGAACATCTAAGTGTTTAAACAATTTTTTTGTGCTAACTCAACAACAAACTGTTGATTGTTCTTTTGTCTAGCTGGATCCATGTTTCCTGCCAAAATATTAGCTTAGACTTGTGGTATGAAAAATATTCAGAAGTAAAATGAGATTGGGGATGGACAGACCTGAAAAGAAACTTGTGTCCTAATTCTAGGGCACATGTCTCTCTCCTATTGTTTTCCCTTAGCCTGAGGTTATTTACAGGCTTTTCCTGTCCCTGGTAGTGGAGTGGATGGAAACAGGCTGAGACAAGGGAAGGGAGAAAATGTGTGGAGAAGAAAAGAAAGAAAGAAATGAGGGACTAGTAAGAGAAAAATGTTTCAGTTCCACTTGACCTTGGCTTACCTTGGCAAGCTACTGCGGTGATCAGGTTTGTAAGGAACCTTTTTTATACCACAAAAGGAATGGGGCAGCCCAGCCCGTCCTGTTTGGGTGACAATGACACATCCAAGCGCTGTGGCTGGGATTGTAAGAATGTGGCTCAGCCCGCTTGTGAAACACTGCTGGACAGGAACCACGGTGACATTACACTCCTTCCTTTCCAATTTTTCACCTTTATAAACAACGCTCCAGTGAATAAATATCCTTGTACACGTCTTGTCACACCCTTTTTTCCTTAGGATAACTTCTTAGAATTTTATATTTTTCATCTGCTCTTTGCTTATTGATAGATTTCTATCCAGTAATGTATCAATTAACTTTCCAATCAGCAGCAATTTCTATTACATTTATCCAGTCCTTTCAATTTTTTTTTCCTTTTGACTTTTGGCATGTGTGTGTAGTCTCTAATTTAGCAGACATAATATCCTATAATCTGTGACAAGCAGTTTCCTGATTTTACGTATTAGCAAACTGAAGTATGTAGTGCCCCTCAAGGTCACACGATTAGTTAATTGCAATATCTATACAATACCTCAGAACAGAATTTCTCAACCTCAGGTTGGAGGTGGGGTTGGAGCAGGGGGGAGGCTGTCTTGTGCATTGTAGGATGTCTAACAGCATCCCTGGCCTCTACCCACTAGATGCCAATAACATGCCCACTTCCCCAGTTGTGACAACCAACAATGTTTATAGACACTATCAAATGGGGTGGCGGTTTGTCTGGTTAAGAACCATTGTTCTACAGTTTTTAAAGCTGTTTGTGTTCATTTTATCATTTAATTACAACAGTTCCATATGTTACATATTTTATATAATATATTTTATAGCATATGCATATATTTTATATTTATGCGAGATAAAGTGGCTAGTTCAAGGTCCCAAGTGCCAGCCAAATATTGCTGCTCATTGGTGGGGGAGTCCAAGTACTGCAAACCTTCAACTAAAGATATAGTCATCCTCCTCTCTCATAAACCAACCTCTTCCCCAATACAACGTAGGATAGACAACCTGGAAAAAACTCCAAGAAGGAAAAGCAGCTGACTTGGTGTGGATTCTGAATTCTATTCTCAAACATTTATTCAATCAAAGTCCTTGGTTAATACTGACCGCTCGATTGTATTCACCTAATCTATAGGTCTGATTTCTAACAGTTATCACACACACACACCCTACACTGAACCACCCCACACTGCCGTCTTCGTACATGAGCGATTAATATTTAAGGCATTTTGTTCCCTGGATGGAAAACCCTTTCTATTATGCATCGCAGTCACTGTTAATAAATGTGTCTGGATCCGGAGCAGCAAGGAGAAACCTGGAATCATGCAGAGAGAGGGAAGGCTTCTTTCGCTCAGCACCATCCCAGAAGGGTTGCAAGGCCCCAACTCAACCCCCATTGCTGCTGCTGCTGAATTTCCTCCCACCCAAGTCCTCCAAAGGCCAAGCTTTTCTGCGCAGGCCAAAAATACATATCAGAAGGAGACTTGAAAAAAACATTTAAAAAACACTTAAAGATAGTGCCCGTTGAGCTGCTTTATTTAATAAATAACAATGAGTTGAAATACCAAAATGTGTTGAAAACTGAAAGACATTAAAATTTAAGGGATTATACAAGTCTAAACCACCAAGATAATCTGGAAATAAAAGTTTTATAAAAATTGTTTTTTAAGCGGTTTGTGGAATCACTCCGGCTATCACATCCCATTTGGGGAGATACAAAGGAGACTCTCATGGGAAAACTATTGGACTAAATTCCGAGAAGAAAGAGACAAGGCCTGTCACTATTTTGTGAATCATTATTCATGGCCTACTAGGTGCCAGGAACATAGTAGACTTTTAAACATTTGCTAAATCATTGAATGGGCTAGAAGCTCAACAGCTGAGTTAGAATAATGGTTTTCATACTTAACAGCTGTGGGCTGTAAGCAAATCAATTTCCCTCTATCAATAGAAGATTAAATAAGATAAAATATGGAAAAAGTCAGCCACTGTTTGGTCTATGCTGGATGTTCAATAAAAACTAATTTATCTTATTAAACTGTTGGTTGATCATACGAACTTGGGCTTCATTCACATCAGTCGGTAGTAACATCCTATCTAGCAATGACTATGTCAGTTTCTGTTTAAGAAATTGTGACCCAAAATTACCTATGGGAGCTTCACTCTGTCTCAATTATTTTATGAAATTTTTTAGGAGAGTCAGGAAAATGGAATTGAGTCATTTTCATACCTACTTCTGAATCCCTTTCTCCTGGACAAACCCAGTATTTCTACCCACAGTATGAGAAATTCAGGGAAAAACACAACTGGTTTCTTGGGGATTATGAGATCTCAATTTAGTGCTGCCTTCCACTACCGAACCTTTTTGAAGTCTGAAAAAGAAAAGACGCTGTTTAGTCTTTGAGGATATCAGATTTCAAATAGTGAAAGATTTCCTGAGACTGAATGGTAAAAATGTGAAGGCACTTCACTCGTGGTTGCAGTTGGTTTCAGAGCCTGAGTGAGTGGTGCCATGCTATGTGAGAGGGCCCACCCGAAGCTGGCTTCTATGGATATTTGGGATCCTCTGGAGGGAAGATCCCTAACGTCTCAACCCCAATGCAACTCAAGGCTCAGTGACAGTCAGACAAGCATGACTTTCAAAACACTATTTTCCTCGGGGAATGAGACATCACTGTGATATGGAAAAGCCTTAAAGGCCCAGGGGGAACCCCCTGTTCGTCAAGCACAGGTTAAAATTATTGATGATCAGATTCCATCAAAAATTCCTTCAAAGGAGCTGGAGGGTCCAACCATCCCCACGCAGCCCCAAAAGACTTGCTGTATTGGGATTTGGTTCTTTTCTAAAACCCGATAGAGAGAAATTTTAAAATGCAAAATATAGATGATAAGCATCAGCATTTCCATTTTGCCTAGACACCACTCTAACTAAAGGACCCCAATTTCCAAGGAGCTTTGTGGGTCAAAACCCTTTCGGGACATTTTATCACCATCAATTTTGTTTCAAATAAGCTTTAACATGAAGTTTACAGAAAGCGAAAGAGTCTGTATCAGCCCCTACAGAATTATGACTTATGGGATGCCTTCTGTTTTGAACCCTTGTTACATTCTACATATGTGTTAGTTTTCTTAATGTTCAAACAACTCTACAAGAAACGTATTATCTTTCCAATTTTACAGTTGTGAAAACTTCAGTGTCCACCTAGAGCCCAGATCTTGGTTTCTAATAATATTTTTCAATTACAGGAACCAGGACTCATTGGAGAAGTGACTGCTTTCAGGGCTAGAGCTGGGAATATACCAGACAAAGCTGGAGCATCCCCCAGAACGAGTTGATGCTCAAGTCTGTCTGATTCAAAGTCTATACACGTTCACACTGTGTTCTACTCCTACTATAGCCAATCAATATGGACAAGCAGGGACACTCTCAGAGTCCAGAAAAGTGGCCTGCTTCCCATGGGGACTCACAAATGTGTGTTCCAGTAAAGTCAGCTACAAAAGTGAAGCTTATTTACTCATTGTTTTCTCTCATGAAACAATATTCATGGAAGAATTTCCTGTTATAACAAATTAATTTTTTTTGATGAAAAGAAGAAAGAAGAAGGAACCAAGTAGGTGGCAATCTGGGTAGTATTTGTACGAGGCCAAGGATGTTTTTGCACCACTCTTGGAATTTTGTAGCGTTGAATATCCTGACCCCAAAGACTAGATTTCATCTTCATTATTGCACTTGATCAATACAACAACCAAGGAAAAATAGAGAGAGGAAGAGGGAGAGAGAATAAAAAAGAAAAAGAAGAAGAGAGAAGATGAGCAAGAAGAAGGAGGAGGAAGTGAAGGATAAACCTTTATCCTTCTCAACCCCCTAACAACTGAGATAATCTAGCCAAAACATCTGGCTCTATAAAATAATTTAATACTTTCCTTTATCTGTGTTTAACATTCTAAAAAACTACACAGCCTAAAATAAAGACTGTTAGCATGGTGACAAGGAATGGTCCTGGATTTTGGCGAGTGAGTGAGCTGGAATCTGCTGCTTACTGAATGGATAACAGATCAATCATTAATCTTTTCCAGCCTCATCAGTTTCTCCTGACACTGAATTTCTCTTCTTTCTTTTCCCTCCCAGAGGCTCTTCGTTCCTGGAGGAATACTTCCGCTTTGACTTCTCTGGCTCCTTCACTGTTGGTCTTCTTACAAAATCAACTAGTAACTTCATCTCCAAATAGGTATACATTGGGGTTTTAGAAAAATAAAGAAGGGCGAGTTCTGACTTTCCGGTTAGTTCAGAGCCAGATGTCAGTTTCTGTCCATCCATCTACGAGTTAATGCTGCCACCCTGTGGCCATTTTAATCCTTTCATGTGATGAGCAATTTCCTGTGGAGCTGGGGAAAATGAGAGCTGGTCTTTCTCTGAGGCACTGACCAGTAAGTTCATAGAGGAAAAGTGCTTTGGACAAGGACAGTCCCTAGGGCCAGATGCATGGATTCACATCCCTAGTGCCTGGAAGGCTTATGACAAGGCACTTAGCCTCTCCATTCCTATCTTTCTTGTTTCGGGGCTGTTGTGAGAATTAAGTTAATAGATGTAAAATATGAATAATGCTTGAGCACTGTATAAACATGTGTTGTGTAAATATCTAATTTGATTAAAGAATAAATTGAAATTCATAGAGATGAAGTGGTCTGCCCAAAGTCACGTAGATGATTAACAGCACAATGAAACCTGTGGCTCTAAAACGCCTGATTTATTTCTATCAATTTCTCCAGAATTTCCTGAGCTTCTGTTGACTCCTCAGCCCCACTCAGACCTCTGCACTCCGTGCAGATGATATTTCCCTCTCTTTTACTAAGATTGGGGCCATCTAATGTTATCTTTACCTCAGCTTCTCCATATAAATCCATCCTGTCTCCTGCCTTCCTGTCTCAGAATCCCCCCCTCTTCTTTTCCTGCTGCCTCCATCTATACTGCAGATCCTATCACTACATACTTTTGTGAGATCTTACTGTAGCAATTAGCTCCTGTCCTTTATAGCCTCCCTTACTTGCTCTTACCCTATTTATCCACAAACATGCTTAAGTTACCCATCCCTTTCCCCAAAACTCTCAAGAGGCTTTCTCCCACCCTAATATATCCTTGTGCTATCCAGGTATCCCTCCTTTTACATCATCTCCCAGTCTATCCTCAATCCACCGCACTCCAGTCTTAACTATTTCCATCCCCTTCTACTGAAACAATATTGTTTGTTTGTTTTTTTAATTAAAGCTTATTGGGATGACAATGGTTAGTAAAGTTACATAGGTTTCAAGTGTACAATTCTATAATACATCATCTATATATTACATTGTATGTTCACCATCCAGAGTCAGTTCTCCTTCCATCCATATATTTGATCCCATTTACCCTCATCGACCACCCCCTCCCCCCTTATCCTCTGGTAACCACTAAACTATTGTCTGTGTCTATGAGTTTTTAAAACAATATTCTTAAAGGTCACTCTAGAGTGAGTTTCACAGATATGCATCCAGTGTTGTCACAGAGGGCCCTGTGCTTAGAAGGGGCCCATACTTGGGGTTTAGTGTTCTGCAGTTGCCATCTTCAAATTATTAATAATTTAATCTTTGCATTTGTATTTTGTAAGTAAAGTCACGCATGCATGGGGAGGCTTGGACCCTCAGCTCATGAGTGGTCACATCTCTCACTGCCTCCCATTCTATTTTCAGTCCACACTGTTTAAAACCATGTTACTTGCTTCTTGCCTATAAATAAGACAGTGGACAGCCTCTCCAGCCTGACATTCAAAGCAAACTAGCCCCAATCAATCTTTCCAGTTTTATTTCTCTTTGTAACCACCGAGTATCCTATTTTCTATCCACATATACCCAAAGTGCCTGCCATAGTGTTTGGCACCTCAATAAACAAGTTCCCCTCTCCACCTACCGTACCATGCATGTTTCCCCCTTTGCTTTATTTCATGCTATTCCCTCAGGTTTATCTCTTATCTGCTTCAGTTTTATCTCTTTCAGCTGTAGATTCACATTAAAGTCATCTCCACTGTGAAGCTTTTCTGAGGGTATAAGAAACAGAGATGTGTTGTTCTACTTATAACACTTTTCCACATTGCCGTATAATATTTAGTTCTGCTCATTTTCTGTCTCCTTTCCCAGAACCTAATACTTTTGCTGTTTCCACTGTACATGCTGTGTCTTTCAGCACACTGACCTCTACAGCCAGAGAAAAATTGTCCTGTATGGACAAGCTCATATTATGACCTTTCCTAGTCTGTGAGCTCCTTGAGGACAGAGACTGTGTCTTAGGCTTTCTCCTGGAACCTAGAACAGTGCCTATAGACAATATGGTCCTACTGAATTGAGTAAATCCCCTCTGATTCTCTACTTAGTAAATTGGACTAGGCACAGAGATGTCACTTAAGGAGTTTACTTATGAGAAATTTATTTGTCCTTAACTCACCAAACTAGCTGTTTTTGAAAAAGCACTGGGTGTTTCTCGTTAGGATCAGAAGTGGAAAATTATCTATTTGTAAGTTTGTAAACCTTGAGGGCTAATTTATTGGTGAAAAATAAAAAGGAACAGTTTAAATTGGTGCCTTGAAATATGTGTCCATCTCACCTTTGAAAAGGATACCAACATCCATCAGCTGTATAGCAGCACATTGGCATATGGAAACACATAGGAGGACCATCCTTATTCCTAAGGGTAACACTCTCATGTGAACTTTTGCCTCCATCTCATGTGTCCTTCAGACCTTGGTTTAATCAAATTATCATCTTAAATCTTCTTATTCATCTTCATCTTCATTTGAAGTCTCCAATATCTCTGTCTCTGTGACCTTCCTCTCAGTACATGAACATCGAAAAATACTTCTCAACTCTGATTATCCTTAGAGCTACCTTTTGAATGCAGCTTTCTTATCCACAAAACATTTCGAAGGAGATGTTCATGTTCACTGAGTGAGTGAAATGGTTAAAAACCCAATGATGCTACACAAGGTAACAGAGCTGGGACGGATTCCACTCCGAAGTCAAGACCCATATCATCAAGCCTTCCTCACCTTTCAACTACAACTCAAATACATCAGTTCCAATTGAACCCCACTAAGGCATGAACCATGACTTAGTGCGTTAACTTTAAGAAAATGGGTTGACTACTCACAAGCAGAAGTCATTGTGTCTGCAATGGTCAAGATCATAGAAACCAACATGAATATCATCTACAAAGATATGGTCACCAAGATGCAGGCAGAGATTCCTCCTTAGCAAATCATGTCTCAGATTGCTCATGTGAACAACAAAATGGCTGTTTTGGAGAAGGATGAATTTTCATCCCTCAGAGCAGAAAAATGAGAAAATAAAACTTGAATTACATCAGTGAAAATGATAAGTAATGAGTGAAGTGATCAAAGTCTAAACAGATGTCCAATCAGACTTCAATCTAGAAAAGAGCAGAACAAAAGAATTGTACTCACTGAATGAAAGGAAGCTGCTGGAAATGAGGACAGAACTGGTGACACCGAAGGCCCAGTAAGATCAGGCCCTCCCTCATCTAGACTGACAGGAAGATAGACACTGAGGCTGCTGGCCTCGAAGCCATGCTTGGGTTGCCCAAGCTTGATAGCATTAAATATTTAATAGGGTGTGTATTTACATGCCTAACAGTAGCTCTGGGATTTTTATCACCTGTGGATATAATAAAGTAGCTATTAAAAAAAAAAGGCCAAAATTTGCCTGTTGGTGAGTGAGTTCAGGATTAGTAAATAGTGACACCACCTAGGTGGTGATCAGATGTGGAATTGTATCTTTGCCACTGTATTCTTTTAAACAATGTTTTGGACGGAATTGTGTCCCCACAAAATTCATATGTTGAAGCCCTAATCCCAAATGTGTCTGTATTTGGAGATTGGGTCTTTAAAGAGAAAATTAAGGTTAATTGAGGTCATAGGGTGGGGCCCTAACCCAACAGGACTCGTATCCTTATAAGAAGAGGAAGAGATACTAGAGAGGCACACAGAAAGAGACATCAGGCAAAAACCAACCCTACCAACACCTTAATCTTGGACTTTCAGCCTTTAGAACTGTGAGAAAATAAATTTCTGTTACTTAAGCCACCGTCTTATATTTTTTTTTTTTTTAGCTGAGTCATCCTGTCACCTGTTGGCAGCTCAACGGCAACTCAGCTCGGGCTGGCATCGAATCGCCGTTGCTCAGAGCTCAGCTCGCACTCGAGCGAGCTCTTAACCAACTGAGCCACTCGGCCGGCCTTATATTCTTGTTATGGCAGCCCCAGTCAACTAATACAAGTCACAATGACGATAAGAATTTTTCTGGGAATTTCCATTGAATTATGGTTAGGCCATTGACAGGCAGTGAAAAATCATGACATTGGAAGGTTCCTGAACTTCTTTCTTTAACCAATGCTAGCTGTTTCCTATCGATGGGAAATGGCTAGCTGGATGGATTTTCTGTACCATGGAGATCATTCACCCTCGAGCATTACTGTCAATATGTTGCTGTAAAGGAAGATTATGAGCTCAAACTCAAGCTCTTCTCCTAATCTCCCTGCATTTTCAGTTCCATCAGCTTTCATCCTAAGCCTTAAAAGAGATTTCTAAAATCATCCCAAAACAACGAAAAAAGCCTGCTACAGTTTCACAGTCTCCATGGAAATGCCAGAGATGGAAGCTATGTTGACTGCTTCACTTATCCTTTGGACTATCTTGTTCATACCTTTTATGTGTGGCTCTTGGCAGTTTACATAGCGCTTTCTCATTTATTATCTTGGTTAATCCTGGCAGCAAACCCATGTGAGAGGTATTGGTACCCACATTTAGCATTTTATGGGACTGCAATTTGGAGAAGATAAATGACTTAACTAAGATTCACACAGTTTGTAAGTGGTAGAATCAGCATTTGAACTTGAGTTTGTCTGGGGCCGAGCCTACTGTTCTTGTCACTATACCTAAAAAACAGCATAGGCTGTA
This sequence comes from Aselliscus stoliczkanus, assembly GCA_033961575.1. Classification (NCBI taxonomy): domain Eukaryota; kingdom Metazoa; phylum Chordata; class Mammalia; order Chiroptera; family Hipposideridae; genus Aselliscus; species Aselliscus stoliczkanus. The sequence continues at coordinate 126,314,499 of CM066736.1, forward strand.
TCAGTGCACCACGGTCCTGTCCTAGTGCCCTCACTTGTCCTTTGGAAATTTGCATCGGGGGCTGTATTTCTGAGATGTGCATTATATTGTTAATGTAGAGCCTTTAAAAAGTGTCCCAGGCAAGGACTAAGCAAACTTTGATCTGGTTCTAGTGTTATCACTAAAATTGAGTGATCTTGGCTTATTCATGTAATTGATCATTTTTTCCATAGGTAAAATGGAAATAACAATCCTTGCCTACTCCCTTTCTCAATGCTCGTCACCATTAATTACTACATTAGAGAAACTGCATCAAGCTCCCTAGAGCAGGGAATATTTTAGAATTTTGCAATAAATGTCTTGCCACACATTCAAAATATTGAGATTATTTGTGATTTGAAGAGCTTTCCAATGGATTTTTTATGTGCTCACCCCTTCATAGCTTTCCCCAGCAGATGCTGTAAGGTCCCCACCATCTCTGTTGGCGCTCACTGCTGGGCGAAGGTTGATGCTTTCAGGCACCTGTCACTTAGACTAAGCGCTTTCCTTGGTCAGAGAAGCATGCCCAGCTTGCAGACAAGGCAGGCCAAAGGAGGCAGAGGTGGGGATGCTGGTGGTGAGACTGGTTGACATCTCATGTATCCTACAATAAATCCTAGAGATCCTCAAGGATATTGAGCTCCAACTTCCTGCAGCAGTAACCTGCTCATTAATACATACTGAATTAACATTCTTCCCTTTGCTATCTCATTTCCCCACTCTCCTACCTGTGTATCCCGAGTTCCCATCATAAATAGACAATTGCACACAAGTCTTGGTCTCAGGGTGCACTTCTTAGAAAACCCCAACTAAGAGATACTCCAGGATAAGTGATAGCTTCCCCAGGCAGTTTGTATAAAGGAATTAACTGAGTGACAGACACACACCTCCGTTTCCCCACCACTGCCTTCTTTTCCTCACAGAGAGCGTGTCTTATGTCACCCTCCTTGTTCCTTTGCTTGAAACTCTGAAAAATCTCATCTTGCACAACTCACAACTTTTTTTTAATATACATCTTATAACTTTCTCCCCTCCTACTTTCTTGTCTTTCGAAAATTTCAGGTTATCTTAGAAAAATCTCTCTCCCTCTAAGCTTCTCACTTTATTTTTAAGCCTCCACTATTTAACTCATGTCTGAAAATGCAAGAGCACTGGAGTGAGACAAAGTCGTATTTTCCAAGTGTCATTGGACATAATGAAAACCATCACCCTCAACCTCCAAATCCCTGACGAGTGTCCCTAAGATCTTGTCTCAGAACCGCAATAAGTGTCTTCTTTCTCTTCTTTGACCTCTTGCAAACTCAATTTTCTTCAAGTACCAACTTTCAGGGTACTTGAATTGTAAAGAATTGTAAATCCAATTCTCTTAGGATTTAAAATTTTTCTTCCTTTTTTTTGTTAGTAAGACATCAAGATGTTTTAAAATGATTTTTCACTCCAAATACACAGCATTATAATAACATGGAAGATTTAATAGTTTTCTATGGATAAGCACTAAGACAAAGCAGCATACATGACATGATTTACAACACATTTTTGCATCTTAGAGAGTGAACGGCACCCTCCTCTCTGTTTTTTCCCTTTAGTGATATTGATACATATTCAATTTTACTAACAAATTGGACAAGAAGTGTGTACTCTAAATATGTGAGCTACCCACAGGATGCATCAGACTTAAAATACAGTGTTTCACTATGCTCTCATGTAAAGAACACTGGGTAGTGGCTTGGGGAGCCAGCGGCCCCAGTTCGGTCCCACATATGAGGGCCAGTGACATGGCCCCCCCCCAAAAAAAAAAGAACACTGGGTAGTGATCAGATACTATTTTTGCCTATTTGTTTCTCATGGTTACATGCAATGCACGTTTTGAGTTTATTTGTTCATTTATGCATTCTTTCACAATACTTTAAGTTTTAGAGAAAGTATGTCTATTTTGCTTACTTAATTAATTGGTGACAGAATTCCAACTCAAATGGTTTAAGCAAAAAGAAGTTATTTGCTCACGTAACTTCCTAGTCTGGGGTTAAGATGCTGATAGGATAGGGTTGAGTGGTTCAAAAAAAGAAGACATTACTCCATCATTACTCAGCTCTGCTTTCATCTTTGTTAGCTTCTTTGTCAAGCAGGCTCCCCCTGAGTGATAATAAAGATAATTCTAAGCTGCAATGGGTTTTTATTTTTCTGCAAGAATCCCAACATTGGCTTTGCTAGGGTCACATCCAATCACCTTGGTTCAGAAGAACAAAGTCTAGTCAGGCCTGAGGCTTATGTTCATTCCAGGAGCTAAAGGTAAAATTAGCTCCCCATAACCACACGTACCAAATATGGGAGTAACATGGTACCTTGTGGAGAAACTAGACTGAAAAAAATAATGCTGAGATGTGTGCTCCCTTTGTATGTCACATCCTTGATTATGTCCAGTCATTAGTGATCATAGCATATCAAAGTCCAAAAGCAGTAAAATCCAAAATCAAATTGTCTCATCGCCTCTGAATTAAAGTTTAAAGGAAATAAAGTCCTCTGATTTCTTAGTTTGTTCATTCTCAGCTATAGTTGTTCCAGTGGCACCTGTGATCTAAGATATCTTTCATGGGAATTGGGGTAGTTATCCCAGGTAAAATAGGTTATTCCTAGAATACAGTGTTCATTAATATTTGGTGATATCCAAAAGAGAAGGGGAAGATGGATTGCTTTCACCAGGATGCCAGGAAGTCTATGCAATTGTCCAAATCCGTGGTGTGTGATTCTAAACGTAGGAGCTATCTTTCCACAGGAATTAATTTAGGCACCATGCCTTTGCCATAATTGGGGAGGAGGAACCGTCTACATAAACTGTCTCCCTTCATACAGAATAGATTTGAGAAATTGTTGCCTCCTGGCAAAGTTGTATATTTGCAACAAGCACAACTCAAGCACCAGCTCTTATCTGAGGATTTTTTCTTTCTTATCCACTGAACCCCAGTAAGTTTCCATTTCTCTTTTGAGCTCTGTGTTCTCAGCCCTTACATGCTGCCCTGATGGTGAGTTTTATCTAGTAACACAGCCTCCACAGTATTGGGGGGGGGGGGGGGCTGGGCCAGAGCGGGCAGGCAGTTGCTTTTTCAGTCCTACATTTTACTGGCTGCCATCACTTCCCTTATTAAGGACCTGCTCATGCCTAAGATACTTGCACCTAAAGAAAGTTGTCATTTCTTCTTATCTCCAGATTTCCAGACTGAAGCTGCTTTTGATGCTTCCTACTGCTGTGCCCCTAGGGGCCTAAGGAAGACCAGTATCTCTGCCTTATGTGAGTTATAACTCCATGATTCCTGGCTCTCCTCTGCTTTTCGAACTCTGTAAAGTTCTCAGACATGTTCCCTAAAGGCACTGGAAATGTCTACTTGCTTACTTTCTATATTACCTTGAAACTCAGAAACTTTTTAATGCTTTTGGTTCTAAAGATAAATTCATAGGCAGGAATTTGTGATTCATTACCCCCTTTTCACGAGTACCCAGATTTTTAAAGTATTCACATCTCCTCCACAAAGCCCTTGTGATTTCAGGAACTTCGTGCTGCCCCTACCTCTGGGGTTGGTCCAGTTTGGTTTAAGCCACAATGCACAATCCATTCCCCCAGCAAAACTCACTGGTGGGTGTGTGACCTATGCTAGCTAGTTCAGTCAGGGTAAATCTCAGAACTTTTCTTGCCAAGCTAGAAAAAAGTACTCTTTCTCCTTCTACTGGTCATTAAAAGGGAAGCATGTGCCTAGCAGTCATCCTACAACCATTAAGAGAAGTACATGCCAGGGCCGGTCAAGTGGCATGGTGGTTAAGCGCTGGCTTGGGAAGCCAGCGGCCCCGGTTCGGGTCCCACATGTGAGGGCCAGTGACACTGCCCTCAAAACATAAATAAAAAAAAAAATTTAAAAAGAGAAGTACATGCCAGAACTTGTATGCAGAAATAATTGTTTTACCAAAGTATCACCTTGGAGGATTATACACTTATTCCAAAAAATAATTGGCCAAACTAATTGAGACATTCCTCTTTGAGAATAGAGTTCCCAGTCTACAGCATATTCACAATGTGTGTGACAATTAAGTTCGTGAACTTGTTGCAACGGTGTTGCTAACTTTTTTTAATATCAGGAGGATTATTTGTTATGAATTTGTACCAACTGGACAAACAGTTAACCAAATTTACTATTCTGAAGTGCTGAAAAGGCTATGTGAAAAAGTTAGACCTGAACTTTTCACTAACAATTCATGGCTCTTGTATCATGACAATGCACCAGCTCACACGGCACTATCTGTGAGGGAGTTTTTAGCCGGTAAACAAATAACTGTATGGGAACACCCTCCCTACTCACTTGATCTGGCCCCTAATGACTTCTTTCTTTACCCAAAGATAAAGGAGATATTGAAAGGAAGACATTTTGACAACATTCAGGACATCAAGGGTAATATCTGGACAGCTCTGATGGCCATTCCAGAAAAAGAGTTCCAAAATTGCTTTGAAGGGTGGACTAGGTGCTGGCATCAGTGCCATAGCTTCCCAAGGGGAGGACTTGGAAGGTGACTGTAGTGATATTCAGCAATGAGATATGGAGCACTTTTTCTGGGATGAGTTAGTTCGTGAACTTAATTTTCTATCCTTGTATATATTCTCACTGTGGGAAAGCCCTATTCTTTGAAGATAGGTTGTATTTTTTTAAAAGCTAGGAGTGCCTCAAAACCAAGAGTAAACATGTAAATAGTTGGTTTGAGTGATACTATTTCTGGTTGTTGTTTTTAAAGAACTTTTTACTTGTAAGTGCCTTTCTTGTAGCTAACACACTGGCGCTGAAGGCAGCATCTCTTTTTGAACAAGTGAAACTACTTACATTCATTGTGCGAAGATAAGGCCTCAACTTTATAATTGTACCTTAGGGAACTCGGGCTTTTCTCTGACATTTTAAAAATATTAAGATTCTACTGAAATCTCAAAATAGCTAATCCTTAACAAAAATTTCAGCACCTGAGCATTCTTAAGGACTAAAACCCCAAGTTTACTTTATCAAATTGCCAAAGCACCCATGAACACTGGCATATTAACACCTGCATATGACATCATAGAGTCAAATATAGTAAAAAAGATATTTAGAAATTGAACACAAATTTCACTTAGTCTGAGATTCTCAGCCGACCATGCAGGACGTGAGGCCAGATGGCTCCCTAACTATGCAGCCTCCCACAGAGCTTGGACACATTTGAAGTTCCTATTTCATAGCATTTACTGTTATCACTTCCTTTTAACGCTCAAAACTCCTTATCATCCATTCCAACAAAGGAGATAGATATAATAAGCTTGGCAAGAATTATTTAATTCATCAGTTCTCTGAATTCTGTACCTATACGAATCTAAAGACAACACATTCAGTTCTATTTTTTTAAAAAATACCTTTAGTGAAGGAGATTTCCTCAGTAATTTAATCTGTTTTTGAAAAAATTAATCATATAATATCTTTAAGACCATGAACAATATAATCCAGACCTTAACATCTCTTTTGAGGAAGCACGCCTCCTTCTAAAGCTTACATAAGGTAGGACATGAGAAAGTCAGATTCTTTAACAACCTGACTAGCTTCCCTGCAACTTTATTTTAATATTTTGCAGAGGAACAAATAGTTAACTGGATATTTTTATTTGGGGCTTGGATTTCCTAGTCCAAACTAGAAAATGGTCAAATGATCTTTTATGGTATTCTTCTTTAGAGATGCTCTAAGAATAGCCATATTGTTTGTCTTCAGGCAAAGAAGTTGAGGAAGATGCATTTTATTTTATTTTTTTTAAGATTTTTTTGGGGAATTGGGGGAGGGGAACAGTGCTGGGGAATTGGGGAAGGGGAACAGACAAGTTGCTGTCCTTTTTGTTCTTCAGTTGTGAAGGACATCATTTCACTGCCCCATGTTGGTATTATCATGGCGCTCTTCCCAGGTGAGGCAGTCACTCGCTGGCCATTGGATGGCCCCTCAAGGCAGCTCATGAAAGCGTTCGCCAGCTGCCGGCAAGCCCCACTGCAGCCTACACCATCGCCGGCAACTCACAGCAGCCCAGCTCCAGGTCGAACTGTTGTTCACCATCCTAGCTGTAGAGGGCACAGCATCGCTGGCCACATGTGGGATCCGAACCCGGCCCTGATGCTCAGAGCTGGCATCCCAAGCCAACTCCTTTTTAAGATTTTATTGGGGAATTGGGGGAGGGGAACAGCATTGGGGAATCGGGGAAGGGGAACAGACAAGTTGCTGTCTTTTTGTTCTTCATTCTAGTTGTGGAGGACGTTGCTTCACTGGCCCATGTTAGTATTGTCATTGCTCTCTTCCCGGATGAGGCAGATCAGTTGCTGGCCTCTGGATGGTCGCTCACCGCGGATATTGGCAGCTCACGCTGGCTGCCAGCCACTCACGCTGGCTGCCGGCCACTCACTGTAGCCTATGGCAGCCCACTGCAGCAGGGGCTGCAGCCTACACCGTCGCCGGGACTCAGGCAGCCCAGCTCCAGGTGGAGCTGTTGTTAGCTGTAGAAGGCAGTGTCACTGGCCCTCATATGTGGGATCCGAACCGGGGCCGCTGGCATCCCAAGCCAGCTCTTAACCAATGTGCCACTCAGCCGGCCCTCAAGCCAACTCTTAACCAACCAATGTGCCACTTGGCCGGCCCACATTTTCATTTTTAAAACAGCTTTATTGAGATATAATTGATATATAAGAAAACTGGACATATTTAATATATACGATTTTGTGAGTTTGGAGATATGCATACATATGCAAATATGAATTTGCAAGTGGAGATCTAGTTTTTCTCCTTAGGTAAACAAAGTGATGAAAACAATTTCAGGAAGCTTTGTGATCTTTTAAGATAATTCACTTGGAGGGCTGGTTACTCAAGTGGTTAGAGCACAGGCTCTTAACACCAAGGTTGCTGATTCTATTCCCACATGGGCCAGTGAGCTGTGCTCTCCACAACTAGATTGAAAACAACTTGACTTGGAGCTGATGGGTCCTGGAAAAAACACACTGTTCCCCAATAAAGTTGTTGTTGTTTTTAAAAATAATTCATCTATCGGGCCGGCCGAGTGGCGCGGTGGTTAAGCGCTGGCTTGGGAAGCCAGCAGCCCCGGTTCCGTCCCACATAGGAGGGCCAGTGACACTGCCCTCAAAAAAAAAAAAAAAGATAATTCATCTATCTAAATGCAAAATAAAATAAAATTAAATTAATATTATGGGCCAAATTAATAGAAAACTCAATGAATAGGAATCCCTCCTTTTAATTTCTTTTATTTAAAAAAGTTCTTATTATAATGGAAGTAAACAAGATTGGTAAAAATTTAATTGCACATAGTGCCTAGTATATTAACATGAAAAGCACAAAGTTTATCTACCAAACTAATATGACACTGAGTCATTAAAACACAAGCCACTTTATTTATCAATTTATGTCAGTACTCAAAGTTGTCCAGTTAAAATCTACTTCTTGAAAAAGAGAAATACATTAAAGGGAGATGCAAGGAGCTTGAGAGTGGTACCAAGATTCTTGACAGCAAGGATGAAGACCCCCATCAGTGATTGTGGGAAAGTAAGTCACAGGGAAGTATAGGAAGCTTGAAAAGACCCCGTTATGATGGGCAAAGGAGAGACGATGTGAGCAAGGCCATCATAGGGGTGAAAATGCAGAAATCTGAGAAAACCAGTTGTGAAATAAATGTGTGCATGTGGAAAATATTGGGTTGTTGGAAAAGTCATGATGCATTTTTGCAACAAAAAACATAGAAAAAATACGTCATGACTTTTCCAACAACCCACATGTGCAGAGGCACTAGAAAGCAGGACCCAGATCTAAATTCAAGTACCTATTTTTTTTAAAAATCAGGTGAGAACTCCAAAGCTGAAGACTACAAGCCTAGGCACACACCATCTAGAAGGTCCCTTATTTGTTCATCAGCTTTACTTTCTCTATAAGCCTACTGAGCAGAAGGTCAGTAACAACAAATATACTCTTTCCTCTCTTGGTTTAAACTTTCTCGGGGATCCGAAGAAGCTGTGGGTTCAACTGAGGTTACAGTAGGAAGAGCTTATTGAAGCAGGGTTGACAATAGGTCTTGTCATTCTGTTCCCTGAAGATTCCTTTTGACAGCTGTGTCAGGCAGAAAGCACATACGAAGTGCTCAGGATGGAATTTGTGGCCCATGGCGCTGATGCAGCGGCCAGTGATGGGCTGCCCGCACCCGTGGCAGAGGGTGCCTCGGCGGTGATGGTAATGGAGCTCACAGAATGGACGTCCATCCAGTTCAAAGAAGGAGCCAGTAGAGAAACTGCTGAAGCAGTCCTGGAGGATGGAGAGAAAACAAAGAAAAGGAATACAGATGTCAAGAAGTAAAACATCAGCAAGGTGACACTTTCAGCCTTGGAACTCCTGCCAGTTACCTTCCAGTTGCAGGAATTCACTCAGGTCCTTGCCAAATGGAGGCTAGGATATTGCCCACTTGCAAAACAGACAAGGAAATGCCCACCCCGGATGCTGTGGTTTATGTCTCCTTTAGGAAACCCGCATCAATTCCTCATCCTGAGCTGTGAACCCTCCTAGTATTTGCAGTTCTGCCAGTCAGATAGGAGAATCCCTGATTTTCCCTAAATCCAAAAGATAAATGAGTATACAGACCCCACAGACAAAGCACTCTGGGTGCCACACAGTGTCCATGGCTGAAAGGTAGTTTTCCAACACCGGGCGGTTGCAGCCACCACACTTGGGTGAGAACATGGCTAAGAAATCCTTTCGGCAATATGGTTTCTTGTCCTTCTCATGAAAGCCTGGAGAGAGAAAATCAAGAGTTCACTGTTGCCATTTGAGATCTTAAGCCAAGGTGGAGGCTGCAAAGAGGACAATGGTTTAAACTCTCCCAAACTCAGTGTCATGTTCATAATAGATACCAGCCTCAAAGGGTTGTTATAAGAAATACATGGATAAAGCAGGTAAAGTGTTTTAGCATTGTGCCTGGTTCATAATGAGCATTTAACAGTGTCAAGATCTATTCCTTCTTGCCTTAGTACTATGCCTTAGTACTAAGTATTCCATTGGCCTGTACAGTTCTGCCCCAAGCCTTGATATGGCTAGCATCTTGTAGTTCAGAAATCAGCTCAGAAATCATCTCTTCAGCCCTATCTATCACTTCATCTTTTTTATTGTTTCATAGTGTTTACCATTATCTGAAATCATCTTTGTGGTTTGTCTTCCCTCATTGGAACATTAGCTCTGAGAGTAACTAGATGTAGTTGGTCTTGTCACATTATATCTCCAGTATCTAAAACAGCACCTGGAAAAAGGTGCCTAATATTTTTAAATAAAGCACTGTTAAATAATAACTTCCAAATGGATACAAGATATAAATACAATAATTTAAACTATACAAATACTTGAATTAAAAATGGATGGATTCCAGGCCGGCCAAGTGGCGCGGTGGTTAAGCACTGGCCTGGGAAGCCTGTGGCCCAGGTTCGGGTCCCACATATGAGGGCCAGTGACACTACCCTCAAAAAAAAAAAAGGATGGATTCCTCTTTAATTTGGAAATGAAAAAAATGTCATAAAATGGCTCAAATTTCAAAAGCAAGTTAAAGATTAATAAATCTAGCTACATTAAAAATATATATGGATGGCTTATGCATGACCAAAGAACACCATAAGCAAAACCAAGAGAAAGGACAAACTGAAGAAAATATTTGCTAAATATATTTCAAAAAAATATAGTGACTCCAAAGATCTCCTAAATAAGTATATGGTTTCAATTATTGTTTTGTAAAATTTTTAAAAAAGCAGAAAAAAATAATTCCTAAAAAACTAAATTTAGTTGAAACAAATTAACTTAACTATATATCAAATTAGTGATATGACTTTGGGCTGGCCGAGTGGCGCATTGGTTAAGTGCTGGCTTGGGACACCAGCGGCCCCGGTTCAGGTCCCACATATGGGGGTCAGAGACACTGCCCTCAAAAAAAAAAAAAAAATTAGTGATATGACCAAAGAAAGGCAATAATTTATTCCAGTGCCTTTAAAAGACAGTATTTTAACTGTACAGTCTTACTGGATGTAATCTAAAGACAAATAGACTGACAAATCTTAAACTGTTTTCAATAATCTTGTTAGTTGAAAGATTTATATTGCCTTTTTGAAATTATTATAGGTAGATTTATAATAAATCAAATAATTAATGATAGTAATATAATAATGTCTTTGGTAAGCAAAATTCTGAGTGTAATAAAAGACACAAGTATAAAATAAAACAAGTAAAGAAAAAACATGTAATCTGACCCTTAAATTTGAACTATCAGTACGAACTTATGATTTATTTTTGTTTAAAACAAAAAAGGACTCTGCTTTGTCCATTGACAAGCCTATCTCAAATAGCACCCTATAACTCACTCTCTCTCCTTCTCCATCTGTCTCTCTCTCTCGTTAGTTAGTTAGTTAGTTAGTCAGTCAGCTAGTTTAATTATTGTCTGTCTCTCGCACTAGAGCACATGTGCCATGAGGGCAGGAACTTTGTTGTTGTTTTTTTGTCACTGTCTCCCTAGTTATCTAAAATAGTACCTGACACATAGATAGTAGTTGCTCAAGAAATATTTAGTGATGAGTAGTCATGTGAACAATATTACAATAGCAAAATCGAGACCATCCGCTCCAGAAATAGGTTGTCTAGAGTCTCACTCAAGGATTAACTAGAGTATGTATAAACTGAAATTAGACTCTTCACAACAGTCCCATTTTACAAGTGAGAAAAGGGAAGCTCTGAGAAATTACATATAACCAACCAGTCTCTGGAAGAGCTGAGATTCAAATCTAGGCCTAACGTCACAGCCTAACTTGAATGTCACAACGCTAATTTATAATGCATCCTGACCTTGACCTCTCTGCAGGATCTGACAGTTATCAGCTGAGCCCAAATATCAAAACTCAATAGCTTCATAAACATAGAAGCTCTATTTGTGCCCCACTAAAATAGCATGTAAGCAAAGCACGCACAGCGCATTGGAAAGCAGCCCACCCGAGAACATTATTTCTAGAAATCCACTTTGAGAGTAGCACCCAGATAAAACAAACCAAAACAAACAAATAAACAAACAGAAAGGTAATAAGGGCAGCCAGGGGTTGCGACTCAAATCAAGCAGCTGTAGTTTTTCCACGATCTCTGGTCACTATTGGTTATGCTTTGCTTTGTTCAACTGTGCTATCCTGGAAGAACAGACAGTTCAACTGACTTCTGAGGCCTATAGATCAAAGAATCTAAACTAATAATTTTTATAAGCTGCCCTGTGTTCTTCCAAACCCCTGAGAACACAGAAGAGCTCACTTTTTTCACTTTATCAAAGAATGTCTAGAGCCTAACCAAATGCAACTGACTGCGGGAAGGCCTACTATTTAAGAAACACCAACACGCATAACCATCTTTCTTGCTTTTGTGTGGCACAGTATTTATTTCTCTAATGTTCGTGCGTGTCTATCACTTGTCAATGTGCAGGCTGCAGGCTGGGACCCACCCCCAGAGTTTCTGATTCAGTAGGTCTGGCATGGCGCCTGAGAATTTGCATTTCTGACAAGTCCTCAAGTGATGCAAATAACCAAAAACTGAGCTTGCCTGTAAGTTGGTGTTACCTGTGAAAACTGTAAGGCATGCCAACTGATCTAGGACTGACCCTGATCCAGGCATTTGCAGGGTAACTGGTCACAAGAATGAGATAGCAGAGAGATAACAGCCTCCATGTGAACTCAGGTGAGTCTCAGGAGAGGAATCAAAAGCAACCAGCCAAACTTTCTGTGATATCCCTGCATTCAGTAGCCAATAAACTGAGAAAGTTTCAGAACTTACTTTCCTAGAGGCTCTCTCTGGGGCCAATTACCTCCGGAGGATGGATGAGAAACACTAACAATTAAAAGTGTCACAGAGAGAGAGAGGGATTTTATTCTCTGGTGAGGCTGTTAGCCACAGGGGAAATTAGGGAGCACCTGCCCCGCCAGATAATGAACAATTAAAAAGAAAGACACTGAGGACCTGGTCCCTACGGGAGGGTGCTGCGGCCTATGTGCTTAGAAACTGGAACCTGAAAGAGGAATTCCCTGAACTGAAACACAAATGCAGATGAACTTAATTTGCCAGGAGGCTTAGTGGTTAAGCTATCATTATAGAAGCTCTGTGTGTGGCTATGTGACTTGGGGTAAGGCAGGATGCCACCTAATGAATGGACAAACCATATGGTAGGAGACCCATTTACAAAAAGCAAAGGATATAAACAAAAAGACTACCCAAGGGGAGCTTCTGATTTAAAAATGGCCTTTTTATCAGTTGTCTAAACAAATATATCTTAGGCGTGGCATCATATTTATGTAAAGTTATAAATGACCCAATCAGCTTTGCTTGTTTAGATGGGGCCCAAGTCAAGAACAGCGAGAGCTAGCTACCTTCATGGTGCTTCCTGATCATCCTATGGATAGGGTATTTTTCTCTTGTATCTAACTTATGTCTCTTGACATATGCCTGTATCCTGTTGTTCTGTTCCCAGGCAGCCGCCAGATCCTACTCAGCCCTGGGCAGTGTTTACTTCCTGACTGTTCTACTCAACTAACTCTCAGACTTTATGACTACCAATACAATACCAATTTACCATGACACGTTTCAATATACTTTAGATTAAATCTCAATGAAAAATGCTGCTTAGCTAAAGTGTAATCTGGAAATGAAAGACCTAATGATTTGTGCAAAGCATTGAACAAGCTTCAGTGAACAAGCAAATTACTACAAAGTACTCTGATAGTGGACTATGTCAGTGCTACTCGATCTGGCTCTGTCTTCAAATACAGTGCGTCATGCTGGTACCAAGAAAGTAAAAAGATCCAACAACAGAAGAGGAATTGAATCTCCATCAAGGGGCAGTTATGATGTTGTAGAAAAAAACAAACAAACAGAACTTGAAGAAATAAGACCAGAATTTGAATTCCAACTCTTTGACTTTCTAGCTGTATGACTTTAAGAAAATCACTTTACCTCCCTGAGGTTCAGTGTTTTCATCTATAACTAGGTAAAGTGTGGACTAAAATTGCTCTCACAAGGTTGTAGTGGGGATGAAGTAAATAATAGTTAGGAATATAATTATAGGGCCGACCGAGTGGCGCATTGGTTAAGCGCTGGTTTTGGGATGCCAGCGGCCCCGGTTTGGATCCCACATGAGGGCCAGTGACACTGCCCTCTACAGCTAACAACAGCTCCACCTGGAGCTGGGCTGAGCGAGCCCCGGTGATGGTGTGGGCTGCCATAGGCTACAGTGAGTGGCCCGCAGCCAGCGTGAGCGGCTGGCAGCCAGCGTGAGCTGCCAATAGCCGCGGTGAGCGACATCCAGGGACTGCGACCGATCTGCCTTACCCGGGAAGAGCGCAATGATGATACCAACAGTGAAGCAACATCCTCCGCAACTAAAGTGAAGAACAAAAGGACAGCAACTTGTCTGTTCCCCTTCCCCGATTCCCCAATGCTGTTCCCCTCCCCCAATTCCCCAATAAAATCTTTAAAAAAAAAAAAAAAAAAAAAAGGAATATAATTATATATTGAGAGAATGGGGGGAGGGTAAATATGTTGGGGGTAAGGAAGGATAGTAATAACATTTCTAAATCCTCATCTTTCCTGGTAGAAAATAAATACATAATGATTAAACTTAGGAGGAAAAGAAATCGATCTATCATAATATATTATTTTAAATATAAGTGAATAACAGAAGAGAAAGCTTTAAAAATTAGGAGAGGAGAACTAGATTTGGGATGAAGAAAGGAGAAGCAGGGGACCAATCTTTTTCAATATTACCCTTGAAGTAATGTTTGAGTTTTTAAACTATGCATTCATATTTCCTTGGTTAAAAAATTCGATTTAAACAACATTTATAAATATTGGGAAAAGCAAGGGACAGATGACATCTAGTACTGAAACAGGCACTTGGATGGCAGCGGCAGGAACCCGGACTACTATGGCCGATCAAGGAAGGTACATCAAGGCTCTCCCTGGTCCTACCTTCTGCACCAAACACCTCTCCACAGTGGGAGCAGAAGAAGTGCTCTGGGTGCCAGGTTTGGTTCATTGCCGTCAGCACTTTCTGAAAAAAGAACACACAGAGAAATATTAGAATGCTGCAGAGCTGTAAAACATGACCCCAGTTCTAAATGAGTGAGTCCAAGCTACAGGAAAGCAGGGAAAGGGGGGTTTACTTACATCCAGGATGGGAGCAGCACAGTAAGCACAACGTGGAGAAAAAAGATGGTGATAGTCCTTGGGGCAGTAGGCCAAGCCGCTCCGCTCAAAGAAGGGCCTGGAGCCAATCTCTTCTTTGCAGTGACTGCAGATGAAGTGCTCTGGGTGCCATGCCTGCCCTAGAGCATGGATCACCTGGAGGATGAAACACGGCCTGGCATGGGAGCCCCGTAGGGGGCCCTAGAGCCTAGAGGCTGCACAGCTCTGGAGGGCCCTCTCCACACAGCACTCTACGTCAATGACACCCTTTGGAGTTACACAGCACTGAGTTGACACCTAGGTTCGGCCTGTGTGATCTGTTGTCTGTGCTTTATGGATAGGACAAGGTGCCACTTTCCTGGCTGCTCAGGCTGATAAAAGCCTGTAAATGTTTGTTACCACCATGCTGCCCCAGAGGGTGGGAGAGACAAAATAGAGCACTGAAGAGGTGGACAAGTGATAACTATAGTTGTGGCATGGAAGGGATCCCTGGAGGAGGAAAAGACTAAACAACAGCTTTTAGTCCTCTGGTCTGAACATCTCACCTCACACCCTACACAGTCGGGTCTCACAGCCCTTATTTGTGGTTTTGGTGAAGGATGATGCAGAACAGCTGAACACTATATTAAATCAATTGATACTGGAAATGTTTGAACAGAGGGAGCAGTGAGAAAGCTCCTCTCAGTAAAGGCAGAACAGAAAAATGTGAAATCTCACACTCGGGAGTCAGACTCTCTTAACTCTACCTCTTCCTAGACTTTGGATCTGTCAGTGCATGTCCCCTGAGCCCTCGGTTTCTTTATCTTTACAAAGGGGACCATAATAGAGTCTCAAAGGAGTGATGTGACCATTAAATGAAGCAATACTTGTGAAGAACTTAGTTCAGTGCCTAGAGCACCATAAGTGACCGGTAGTTATTAACTATTAGGAAGACATATTAGACTGTAAAGACAATGAACAATCCTGGTGGGACCGTGAGAGACACAGACACTGACATAGATGGCTGTAGGACCAACACCTCAGTCTGTCCCACCTTTCCAGCAATGGGTTTCTGGCAGGAAGCACAATGGCCCTTAGGCACTGTGGCAATCCCAAGGTCCTGCAATTCCTGCTCCAAACCCCCCAGCATTGAGTCCAGGGAGGCCTTGTCATCCTGCTCGCCTGGTACGTGCTTCTCGCTGGCATCTGCTTTCACTGCAACCTGGTACCAAGGACAGAATCATGAAGAGAGTCAACCTCATGGACATTTATCCTCATTGGCATCTTCTGTACGATCCTATCAGCTCACCTCTGCTGACTGACCTGTTAGTTCTTCCTGAACTTTCCTCCAAAGCAAGGAGAATCCAACATTGTATTACCAATAAAAATGTTTTCATCTCTTTTTCATTCTAAGTTCCCCAGGCCGAATGAATCAGATTAATTTTCCTTCATTTGTAAATGTTTTCTGACCATAGGAAATTGAATGGATGAAGATGCTTTTCTGGCTCTTATGATGACCACAGGTCAACAATTTTTTACTTATTTATTCTGTAGTCTTTAAGGGGCACCTAGTTTGTGCCGATCACTGCTCTAGGCTCATGAAGTTTACATTAACTGGATGATAGACAATAAACAATTAAACAAATAAACATATGATGTAATGTCAAGTAGAAATAAAATATAAATTCTATATCGAGATAAAAGTGACAAAAGGAGGGATGGTGAGGAAGAATTGATTTGGATGAGGATGATCAGAAAAAGACCTCCAAGGATATGATATTTGAGCAGATATTTGAGTCATATATTTAGGGACACAGAAATATTGATATATGTGGGGAAAGCATTCCAGGGAGACCCAGAGGAAGGAAACAGTTTGGTACAGTAGAAGAAAAGTAAGAAGGGTCAGTGGGGCTCCAGCAGAGGGAGTGAGAATGACTGTGGCTGGGGAAGATAATGGAGAAAGGCAAAGATCACAACGATCATATTTTTACCCTCATGGTAAAAGCTTGGGTTTTTATTCCAAGGGTGATAGAACCATTGGAGAGTTTCAAGCATGAGAGTGAAAGAATCTGATTTATAAGATCCCTGTGGTAGCTGAGTGAAGAATTAACTGTAGAGTGGAATTAGAGGCACTAGTTAGGTGGGAGGCTATTATTAACAGCTCAAACCAGAAATAATGACTTTTTTCTGATATCACTATCAGAAATAGTGATAGTAGAGAAGGTAGTGAGAAGTTGTCAGATAAGACTTGCTGATGGCTAAGAAAAAGCTCAGCAAGGAGAATGATAGATGGAAAATGTCAGTAGAGAAACTGGTTTCTATTGTCATCTTAGGTTCAATAAAACAATGTCTGGCAAGAAAAAAGACTTGCTGATGGATTGAATTATTTAGGCAAAATTCCAAAACAGTGATTATAAAACATTCAAAGGAAGAGACTCAAATTACAAAAGAAGATGCCCAACTTATCCTTCGTCAGCTGATGTCCTGATTCCGTCTCTCTCAATTCCCTTGACTGGGCTGCTGCTACCCTCTATCTAATGCTTCCTGATCAGAAAGCTACCATGACTGTCCATTGCTTCCAGCACCACA
The DNA here is from genome assembly GCA_033961575.1 of Aselliscus stoliczkanus. Taxonomy (NCBI): domain Eukaryota; kingdom Metazoa; phylum Chordata; class Mammalia; order Chiroptera; family Hipposideridae; genus Aselliscus; species Aselliscus stoliczkanus. The sequence goes on from CM066736.1 coordinate 126,331,361, forward strand.
TTTGCACATAACTTATAGACCTTCAAAGTCTCCTATCCACTACCCTCCCTGTGCCTTCCCAATCTCATCTTTTATCACTCGGTAAAATCTCCCCTTGTTTAAGGCTGTCCAGGCTCCAGGCAGTCTCCTGAATGGGATCTGTTACAGCCTGACTTTTACTTGACAGCCAGGAATAACCTCACCTTGTCTCACTAATCCAAAATGCTCATTTCCGTTCAAGAAACTTTTATCATCTGACAGATTTCCTTCCTCGTCTATTATATAATGTTAATTAATGTTGAAAAGATTAGTGTCAAAAAGTTAACGTCTAAAAGGCCTGGGAGGGTAACCAGTTATAAGTATAAATAACAAAGTAAAAACACAGTAATATATCTGTATCTACATCTACATTTACAGCCGTATCTATTTGCTTGTATATTCATTCCAGATTACTTCTGAATAGATAGATATGTAAGAAACAGGAAATACTGACTACCTCCAGGGGGCAGAACAGGATGGCTGTGACAGAGCCGGTAAGAAAACAGTTCACTGCAAACTTTTGTACTTTTGAGTTTTGTTCAATGTGAATGTCTGGCATATTCAAAATATAAACAGATATTTTTTAAATGTAAATAAGCCAAGATACATGCTAAACCAATTAGAAAGCACCACACAATTCAAACTCCTAATGTAGATTTTGTTTTCCTAGCATTTCCAGATACAGAGCAGAATGAGGAATGCACTCAGCTTTATGGCAGACATTAAAAGAAAACTTGTTTCTGATGTTTATTCATTTGTCCTTCTAATAAGTCCATATTATTCACAATGTGTCAGGAATTGCACTGGGCATTGGGAGTCCAAAGGCAAACCACAAAGATAAGTTCCTTGCCTTCCCCACACACATTTTTTTTATATACTGCTTTGAAATTATTTCATAGTCACTTCATGTGTGCATATCATATCCTCCAGTCAATTTAGAATGGTTGGATTCACTACTTTACAAATTCTGGATGATAGTTCCCTTGACAGATTCTTAAGCCCATTTTTCTGATTTCCATTCCCTGCCTGCCACGTGAGCTTGCCACGCAGGCTCTGGAAGCTAGAACCAGGAGATGGACTTTGTCTCAGTATGGGGCTTAGGACACCTCATCCTTTCTACTGTCAAAGCCACACTCTGATCTCCATTGCGCTGCCCCAGCTGGGGCCCAACTCTACTCTCTGCTGCTCAGGCAGGTCTCTTTAACAGCCCTGCCACACTTCATCAGCCTTAGATGTCCATACCTGCAGGGCCCCAACTAAAGGACCTCCCCTCTCATCTCTGCGTCCAAACCCTTTCCATGCTTCAGAGCCCATCCCACATCCCATGCCCACCTCTGATAAAATCTCCCTGGCTTCTCCAGATTCCTAATGTTTGCTCCACATATTTTGATAAACCACCTGTCTTTTATTCTATAAATGTTACAGAGGCTGGTGCCTTATTTTACCAAGCACTCCAAGCTCCTGGAGATGAGAGCCTGGATCATATTATCTTTTGTGTCCTGATAATGCATAGCACAAAGTTGAGTTCATCCAATGAATTAAATTTAGTCTGGGAAAAGAGTGACACCTTAGAAGCGTACCTAAAGGGGCAATGTGGAGCTGGGTCCCAAAGAGATAAACCCTGAAGACCCTATCCCAGGGACTGTGCCCACCTTGGCCTGCATTTCACAAAGTTGGGCCATGAGCTCGTCCAGCTGAGCAGCTGCTGAGGTTTTAGGAAGTGGTGGTGATTCCTTGGGCTCTTGACTCTTGCTTCAGAGAGAAAAGAAAAAAACATAGTAACACATCGAAATGCAAATAAATGTTAAGCCACACATAAAATACCAGAACATGCAGATTTAACTATTAACCCCTTAGATGTGAGTAAAACTAGAGACAGAGTATTTTATAATAGAGGTACTAGACTGAAAATATGTCTCTATGTCTCCCTCTGGCTATCTCAAAAACCATTCTCAAGTGCTTGAAGAAAAGCACTGGACAGGTAGCTGGCAGGCCATTCTTCCCCAACAGCCAGGTGCAAAGCAGCCTCTGAAAAGAACTTTAAGACCATAGCACAATATGTACTTTTTTACTTTAACAGCATTCCTTTTCAATTATAAAATATATCTACTCTCAGTTATTGTCAGGTGACAGGCAAAAAATAAATAAGAGTATGAAACAGTCATCAGCAAATTAAAGTCCATGGGCCAAACTTGGCCATGCCCATTCATTGACATACCGTCTACAGCTATTTGCCTACAGAGTTGGAAAACTCACAGCTGTGACAGAGCCCTTATGTTCCACAAAGCCTAAAATAGTTACTATTTGACTTTTATTGAAAAACGTTTGCAGAGAGTTTCGATAATGTACATGATGTTGGTTTCAGATCCATATAATTATGAATAAATTATTAATAAACAAAATTTTGAACTTAAGAAACAGAATACAGATTCAATTACTTGAACAATTGTTAGTAAAATTAACTGTGTGTGAGGACACACCAAAAAACAAAGAAGGAAATTATACAGACCATATTCTTAGATTGTGGTGAATGAAAGTACAAATTAACCATAAAAAAAAAACAAAAAAAAACTTGTCCGCTTAAGAAAAAATAAAGCACTTTAAATCATTCTTGGGATGAAGAAAAAAAATTAAACCGAATTTTCAAACTGTTTAGAAATAGCTATGAAAGCATACACACCCTTCAGAGTTGAAAGCAAAATGTTATTGAAAGGAAAAAATATACTCATAAATAGATTTAGATGCAATATTGAAAAATAATAAAAAAGCAGAGCTGAATAAATGAAAATTCAACTCAAGAACTGACAGTGTATACAAATAAACTGACAGTTTATTTTTATGCATTGTGTACATTTTCAAGAACATAGAAAATATGGAAAATCACCTAGTAAGTTCTATGACATCACAGAAACTTGATACTAAAACCAGACAAAGAGAGAACAGTGTGTGCGTGTGTGTGTGTGTGTGTGAGAGAGAGAGAGAGAGAGAGAGAGAGAGACAGAGACAGAGACAGAGACAGAGACAGACAGAGAGAGAAACAGAGAGAGAGAGCGACTTAGATAAAAACTGCAGAAATGTGTTTTAAAATACCATGGCTAGGTAGAGTTTATATCAGTCAGCCAAGGATGGTTGGGCTTTATGAAAAGGATTAATATAACGCATTATAGTAACAAATAAGAGGAACCTTTAGAAATATATTGATAGGTGCTGAAAAGCAGTTGAATCAAATTCAGCCACCATTCATTCCTATTATTGAAGATCAAGGAAAAGCAGAAAAATTCCATAACTGATCAAATATGTCTAAAAGAAATCTATAAGGAGCCTTATATGTAATAGTCAAATACTAAGCACATTTTTAATTAAGAGGAGGACAAGGATCCTACTATCATTGCTGGTCTTCAGCATTATTCCAGAATGCATTGTCAGATGCATTTAAAAATAACAATAACAATAACAATAACAATAACAATAACAATAACAGGGCCGGCCAAGTGGCGCATTGGTTAAGCGCTGGTTTTGGGATGCCAGCGGCCCCGGTTCAGATCCCACATGAGGGCCAGTGACACTGCCCTCTACAGCTAACAACAGCTCCACCTGGAGCTGGGCTGTGCGAGCCCCGGTGATGGTGTGGGCTGCAGCCCCTGCTGCAGTGGGCTGCCATAGGCTACAGTGAGTGGCCCGCAGCCAGCGTGAGCGGCTGGCAGCCAAGCGTGAGCTGCCAATAGCCGCGGTGAGCGGAGACCGATCTGCCTCATCCGGGAAGAGCGCAATGACGATACCAACATGGGCCAGTGAAGCAACGTCCTCCGCAACTAAATTGAAGAACAAAAAGACAGCAACTTGTCTGTTCCCTTTCCCCAATTCCCCAACGCTGTTCCCCTCCGCCAATTCCCCAATAAAATCTTTAAAAATAATAATAATAACAGATTCATATATTTGAAAGAAAAAGGCAAAGCACTCTCCTATTTTCTTTTTAAATAGGTAGTATGATAATATACCTGGAAAATGTCAGATGAATTATCTAACAACTATTATAATGAATAAAAAATATGAGGATGGCAAATAGATACAAAAATAAAATGAAAAAAATCAGTATGATAATTAGTGTCTTTTCTATAGACTCATAGTAACCGATCTGAAAATCCAATGTGAAAAAGAAAACATTTACACAATGCTAACCAAGAAATTATAAAATATTGGAGAATACATCTCACAAAAAACACATAAGAGTTCTAGGAAGAAAAACCAATGGCAAATGTAAAAGAAGACCCACAGAAATAAAGATACATAATATGATGTCAGTTTCTCCCAGTTACACTATAAATTCAATGTAAGTCATATAAAAATCCTAATAGAATTATTCAAGTTAATTAATACACAGATGCTAAAATTCATGGGCTAGAACATTCAAGACAATTTTGGAAAAAAACAAAACAATAAAGACTTGTCTCAATAAATACAATATACTATATAGTGACAATAATTAAATTTGTGTGAAACAAATAGATCAAAGGAGTGGAATAGTGAACCCAGAAACAGACTCCTGAATCAATGATACTTTATTTATGATAAATGTGGCATTTAAAATAATCAGAAACAGATTATTCAACTAAAAATGTATGGCAAGCTATTTGGAACACAATAAATTTCGATGCCTAACACACTATACACACAAATAAGTTTTAAAAGAATTAAATATATAAATATTTTTAAACATAAAAATACTAGAAGAGGGCCGGCCGAGTGGCACCGTGGTTAAGCGCTGACTTCGGAAGCCAGCAGCCCCGGTTTGGGTCCCACATATGAGGGCCAGTGACACTGCCCTCAAAAAAAAAAAAAAAATACTAGAAGAAAATGGATAACAATTTTTTTATAATTTGGTGTGATGAAGACTTTCCTAAGAAATGCATAAAACTATGTAGTGAAGTCAAAAAAGAAAAATATCAATAGAGATAATGTAAAAAAATTATAAATAACTATTTAAAACATAAATAATATTCAAATATAAAAAAGTCTCTAAATCAATAATAAAAGACAACTCAATAGAATCTGAGCTAAGGATAAAAAAAGGCAAATTTCAAAAAAAAGAAATTTGAATGTTTACTATATATAATAAGCTCATTCTCGATCTTTAATATGCAAATTAAACAGTGAGATACCAATTTTTACCCATTAGTCAAAATGTTGAAAGATTAACAACATATAGTGTTGGCAAAAGTCAGAATTATATCTGCACCTATTCATTTACATATACCATTGGTCGCTATGTAAATTTATAATACCCTTTGCAATGCAGCATCTATCAATATTTCAAATATATATACCAATTTCACTTTCAAGACTCTACGCTACAAAAAATTGGACAGAAATGTCTATAAAATAATTACAATGACATTCCTTAAAACACAAAACAATACAGTTTTAATTAGCAATTTACTACTAAACTAAGTGGATATATAGTCAAATAAAGTATGGTTCATCCACACTACAGAATACCATGCAGATGCTAAAAAGATTGCAGACATAGATTTATATAAACTAAGGGAGACTTCTAAGATACACTGTTAACTTAAAAAAGCAAAGCCCAGGACAATATGAAAAATCCTTCCATTTACGTAATTTTAAGCGCATATACATAAGTGTGAATATGCATACCCAAAGGTATGTAAGGAGGCATTCCTGACAGCTGTTACCTATAGAGCTGGCAATTAGGTGGTGAAAGAAAGATTCTAAGGGAGCTGGGCTTGCTTTTTACCCTGCATATTTCTGCATTCTTTGATTTTTCTAAGACTATTTTTAGAGCAGTTTTAGGTTCACAGCAATATTGAGCAAAGATACTTCTCTGACTTCTTATGTACACGCATTTATAAAATAATTGTGTATATTAAGTTATATTTCCAAACAAAGGTCATCTATACTAGAAAACAGCTAACATACATGGCCAATAGATGCGGTGGTGGGGGTGACAGATGGAGCATCACTCTTGGAATTCTCATGAACATAGTAAAGGTGGTTTGCTATGCCATCAGCAACAACATCATTACTCAGAGATTTTAATAACACAAATCGCAAGAGATATGTTTAAAAGAATTCAGACTTGGGCCGGCCAAATGGCGCATTGGTTAAGAGCTGGCTTGGGACGCCAGCTCTGAGCAGCAGGGCCATGGTTCAGATCCCACATGAGGGCCAGTGACGCTGCGCCTTCTACAGCTAAGATGGTGAACAACAGCTCCACCTGGAGCTGGGTTCCCGCCAGACACTGGAGTTGGCATAGGCTGCAGCCCCTGCTGCAATGGGCTGCCATCGTCTACCATGAGTGGCTGGCAGCCAGCGTGAGCGGCGGGCAGCTGGAGTGAGCTGCCAAGAGCCGCAGTGAGCGGCCATCCAATGATTGGAGACCAACTGCCTCAGCCAGGAAGAGCGCAATGATAATACCAACATGAGCCAGTGAAGCAACGTGTCCTCCACAACTTGACTGAAGAACAAAAAAGACAGCAACTTGTCTGTTCCCCTTCCCCGATTCTCCAATGCTGTTCCCTTCCCCCAATTCCCCAATAAAATCTTTAAAAAAAAAGAATTCAGGGCCGGCCGAGTGGCGCATTGGTTAAGCGCTGGTTTTGGGATGCCAGCAGCCCCGGTTCGGATCCCACATGAGGGCCAGTGACACTGCCCTCTACAGCTAACAACAGCTCCACCTGGAGCTGGGCTGTGCGAGCCCCGGTGATGGTGTGGGCAGCAGCCCCTGCTGCAGTGGGCTGCCATAGGCTACATGAGTGGCCCGCAGCCAGCGTGAGCGGCTGGCAGCCAAGAGTGAGCTGCCAATAGCCGCGGTGAGCGACATCCAGAGGCCAGCGACCGAGCTGCCTCATCCAGGAAGAGCGCAATGACGATACCAACAGTGAAGCAACATCCTCCGCAACTAAACTGAAGAACAAAAAGACAGCAACTTGTCTGTTCCCCTTCCCCGATTCCCCAACGCTGTTCCCCTCCGCCAATTCCCCAATAAAATCTTTAAGAAAAAAAAAAAAAAAAGAATTCAGACTCCCCACATGAGGGGGCTTCATTGTGCAGGATATTTTCTCCCATTCATTCCTTTGCAATAGTTTTATGAATTTCTTCTCCCTATTCTTACTAAAATTATGTAAAAAATATATTCCTAAAATTATTGGTCATAATACTACTGATATAGAACTACATTAGAAATATTATTACATTGTTATATTCACAACTGGTATTGAATATACTTTCAAGGTCCAAAGCAGTGTTTGCCTCATGTAAGCAAACCATGGGAAATGGTGAACACAGAATGCAGGAATCTCGTTTCTGAGTCTCATGCTCCGTCTGTATGCGCCAGACTTGTCTGCTCTGAATTATACCAGCCTCGGGGATTTGTATCGTACTATTCCATATTTACCAGGTCACCTGGATTTTGTATTCCTCTCCCACAAACGTCTACTCCCCTAGCATCAGTCAGTAATGAGGATCCACTCAGGAAAATACACAAATACTGGGAGTAAACAGAAGGAATTTAATCCAAAAATTTGATTATACAGGAAATGCGACCAAACAGCAAAAAGCTAAAAAGCAAACAGAAGACAATGGGGAAACCCAGGGATTAGCCACAGCAGGAAGCCATTAGGCCAAAGGGACAAAGTCAAGGGGCAAAGTTACCAGAGCTGGAGGGCCCGGTCAGCAGGTGTAAGCTGCCACCACAGCCGACCTGTTTTGCTCCAGCTGAAGCCATAAGGGAGATACAACTGCTGACAGAGACACTGTGGAGAGAGTGGGATTGGGGGAGACGAGGCCTTAAATTTCCCTGCCTTTCACCTTCCAGTCTCTCCATAATGCTTCCCATGGGCTGAAGCCGGTGAGAGACAACTGCGCCTGGAGGCTGGAAAACACCACCTACAGGGGCCAGCCAGCTCCCCTGGAATATAGAGCAGAGCAAGAGAAGAGGGAGAAATGGGTCTGATAGGAAATAGATCAAAGACTCGTACTACAGGGGAAGGTATCAATAAGTTGGTACTGTTGTGCCATCAATCGATCAAAAATGACAGATACACAGGAAAATGGCTGTTGGTTGGGCTGGTTTTCATGATATATGTTCATATGTTCATTAGTGTTTCTGTGAAAGTCTTGGTTTCCTGGATGTAAAAAAGCCAAATTATCTACTGTGAGCCTATTGTGTACCAGGCACCGTTTTACTGTTGTTTTAATTTTTTTTTTTTCACAACGGGGTGGACAGAGAGGTCTAGGGGGCATGCCGACCAGGCCACTTCCTGGGACTGGAATGAACACGCAAGTGTATTAATGAATTGGCATCCCTCCCATCAAAGTAGAAGGTGTCCTCAAGTGGGAAGTTATAAAAAACTTCTTGACAGCATAGGTCCTTCCCTTATTTCGGTGTCATGTGTGCACTATTGGCTGCAATTCTGAAACCAAATAAGGTATGGTATGGGACTCTTTACCAAGCATGAGCATTTACTAACCACATTTTAAGCCCTTTGTTTCCCAGAAAGTGGTCTGATTTTTAAAATTTCAAGCTATAATTGAAGAGAGAACAGGAAAGTAGCTTTTTTATTATTTTAGGCTGTCAAGTATGCTTTGACTGGTAGAAATGATTTAGTAAATGGATCTGTTTCAATATGTAACTTTTGCTAAAAGGAAATCCTTCCATCCACTAAATAAATGTTTAGCAAATATGGAAAGAAGACGTATACATGCATTAGTCTGCCATGGAGACCCACTATCTTAGTTCAACCCTGATCCTAGCTCTAATTTTATTGACATCTTGCTGAAATTTCTTTTGGGTGTATTCTCTTTTGTGACTGGGAATAGCCAGGCCAAAACATCTGTGATGATCCGAATTAGTTACTTTTTTTCAGATGGTGAAGGAAAGAGCAGAGCCCATCAGCCTGGATACCCATCTAGAAACCTTGGGAAGCTGCCGAGTCAGCTTGGCAGAATTCCACCCCGGCCCAAAGACTATGAAAAGAGGAAGAGGGGGCAGGAGATCTAAGCAAATTATTGTCCAAACACAGACTGATAACAGTTATCCAAAAGCTTTGATTTTTAAAGTGTTTAATTTAAAAATATACCTGTAGACATTGGGCTCCTGGATATTGGTTGTATACACGAGCTGCACCTAAGACAGAGGGACAGGGAAGAGCAAAGAATGAATTTCTGTTAGGAGAATGTTGGCGCTTATCTGCATCCAAAATTAGTGGATGTTTTTAGCTTCCTCTATCTGGGGGCTGATAACTAGCATATCTCTGGGGTCTTCTTTCACAAGGCAGAGGAATACCAGCCATCCCACAGAGAAAGGCTGAATTCCAAGAAGGGTAGTTGTTACGTTCACAATGACTCTGCCCCGTCCCTGCCCTAAAAGCACTAGAATAGAGAAGTACTCAGATAGAAACCATAAAACACACAAAATGAGTCAGAGCCCCTTTAACTAGACAGGATGTTGTCTAGGGGAAGACTGCAACACGATTAAACTTAACATACTAAAAGAAATAATGTGTGGGCCGGCCGAGTGGCATGGTGGTTAAATGCTGGCTTAGGAAGCCAGCGGCCCGGTTGGGTCCCACATATGAGGGCCAGTAACACTGCCCTCAAAAAATAAAAATAAAAATAAAAAAAGAAATAATGTGTGACTCTGAAGGGTAGTTGACCAGCAACTCATTTATATATTGAACAAATATGTATTGAGTACCTGTCATGTGCCAGGGCTGGAGATGTACCAGTCAAAAACAAAACAAATCAAAACAAATAAACAAAAATTGTCTACCGTGGACCAAACAAACAAATTAATATGTAAAAAAAATTAATTGATATGTAAAATTAAACAGGGGTAAAATTAAATGGAGAAGAGGCAATTATAAATATATTGACGGGGAGGGGACTCTCAAGCAAGGGCTGATAGGAGGTGAGAAATTTCGCAGCTATCAGGGGTAAGCTGGCCCAGGTAGAAGGGACAACAAGGAGAGCGCCCTGGAGCATCTGTGGGCAGAAAGGAGGCCGGAGTGGCCTGAGCAGTGACACAGGGACAAAGAGTACAAGGGGCCAGATCATACAGGTAGGGAGACCATATAATTTATTGTTCAAACTGGGAACACTTTTCAGAGCGAAAGAGGCTACTAGACATAATTAATATTATATACTTTTAAAAATGTGTATTTATTGACCAAAAATTTGGTTTTATTATACTGGTGGCACTACAAAATTCTATTCAAGACTTATTTTCAAAATAAAATTTTCTAGAATATTTGTAAATGACGCAAAGCTATGAACATTGAAGTGAAGTATTTAGAAAAACATTTTATATTGATTACTTGGGCATTTTAAAAGCACAAGTAGGGGCCAGCTGAGTGGCGCTGTGGTTAAGCGCTGGCTTGGAAAACCAGCGGCCCAGGTTCGGCCCCACATGTGAGGGCCAGTGACACTGCCCTCAAAAAAAATACATAAATAAATAAAATAAAATAGCACAAGTAAATTATTCTCGATATAGGTTCACATACCACAATTGGTTACTTAGCCACGGTTGTCTCTAACATCGTGATGTAGAAATTTTTTTCTGAAAATATCTTTTGTTAATATGATCTTTTTTATTTTCATATTTTTATAAAATTGCAATTTTCTGAAAAGCTGCATTTCACGGTTAATATACTATTTGAAATTGCTGAGACTTTAAATTGATGCTTCTCTGTAGGTCATATTTTTAATTGAGGGAGTACTTCCTCACTAGATACTGATGACCCTATAATCAGAGAAAATTCTGCTAAGTGAAGGATATTCTCAATTCTATTTCTTATACTAAAATGTGTAAATTCACCCAATATTTTCTTAGGTGCTGTATATCTACCTACATTCAAAGCGCCTTTCTTCAATAATACTTTTACAAGTCAGAGTTCTTAAGTTGTCTCTATGTGTGATCCTTTTTAACATTTCATCACGTATAGATACTGCAAAATCACAGGCTTTCACACTTTCATCCCATTCTGGTAGAGGATATAAATTTATCCAATTAAAATTAGAAGCTCTGTCAAAGTCAAGATTTTTCCAAAGCACAATTTTCAGATTAGGTAATTAAACCATTTGAGCTCTCATCTTCTGGTCTGTTCAATCCCTCCTTGGCTTTTGTAGGCAGAAATTTGAACTTTTGCCTTTTTGCAAGCTTTGTTTTACGTAATTGCAACTTGCTAAAAGCTTCAAAAGCTAGATTTTCATGCCACATTCGTGGAATAATTTGATTAAATGTTTCCAACTGATTTTGCATATAATGTGAACTAAATTTAGGCTGCTTTACAAAGAGATTTCCCAAAGCCTCAGGCATTTCTAAAACCCAATTGATGGCAGGCATTACAGAGAGAAAATACATATAGCCACGCTGAAATGTTCTGGGATTCAACATCAGCTTCTGTCATAAAAAATTTTATCGATGAGTGTGTGTGTGTGTGTGTGTGTGTGTGTGTGTGTGTGTACTCAAAAAATATATATGTATATATACTTTGATTTGTGTATATATATATATATAATATTTGTAATTTTTAACAATTGCAGTTTCTATTTTGATTGGTAGAATACTGCAGTTTGTTTGAATGAAGTCATGAATTTTGTGCACATCACAACCAATTCCAAGTACGTTTGTGCTCCACAGAGTTTTCAGCATGTAAGAACATTGTTTTTATCACAATGCTGTGCTCCACCAAAAAGCTGTATTCCTGTTATCACTCCCCCCAAAAAACAACATTTTATCTTCGTTGTTGAACTTTTCAACTAAATTTACAATGGCATTAGTAATGTCAGATGTTTTGTTTTTGACAGAAGAATGAACTTCTAAATAGTTTTTTTTTTTTTGATCCTTTAAATTGGATGAAAAAATGAAACCATTTTGGAATTAACAAATTCTTTAACCAAGGCCTCTGTGGACACTGATATAAATCTGATCTTATTTGATGGTTTGCAAAGGGAATCAACTCTGATCATCACCAGTTCACTTTACTGCCAAGCACAAGAAAAGCAGGAAATGAAAATGAGCAAATTAGAAGAGTCATTTGACCTGAATGGAAAGGTATGCCTCACAAAGACCTGTAAACACACCTCCCACTGAGACGCATATTCAGTCATCATCTCCAGACACATTCTTCTTAAATTAAGTATTAACTTTTGAAGCAGATGGTGATGCTTCTTCACCATGTCTGTGTCTTCTGGTTTTCGAAGGCACAGTGATACCTCTACTTGCCTCCATGGCGAACAGTAAATGTTGACAAATATTTTATATAAATTACACATTCGTCATCAACTTTCTTGAGACAAATATGTAGTTTTGGTTTTGGTTTTGAGTCAAATGCTGCTAAAAGCATTCATTGCAAAATTTAAAAAGCATCGCCAAGTAATAAAATAAATAGTTATAACTTTACATATATAATTAATGACAAAACTGCCTCAACATAAACATTTAGATTACACCATATTCTGTGTCAAGACTGCTTAGCCTTTGCCTCCTAAACAGAACTGGTGTGACATTAAGCCACAATTTCCCATTTTTTTATGACCTTGAGGAGGATCTCCCATACGCCACCATGGGGAACATTGCAGGGCATGAGTGGTGATGTGCCAAGCGGCCCGCAGGGGAAAAAGTTTTCCTGCCACCACCTAAGACAGGAGGAATTAGGTAGCCCTGACTGCTGTGCTAGAGCTGTTAGCTTTAACAGTCAGCTCCTTGCATATTATTCTTAAAAGGGTGCTGTCACTTAGGTTTTTGTCTGAACAAGATCAGGAAAAGAGACACGAGTTATCATTAGTCATCTTTTGGATTTAATCATCATAAAATAAGAACTCTGTTCACTGTATGTGTGTTTCATAAGCTACTAGATGAGACCATGAAAGAAGCCAGAAGAACTCATGGAGGTCTATTAACCCATGCTGGTTTACTTTAATATAAATGCTAATAAGAAAACTTCATTGAAAAATGGAAAATCTGGGGTAAAAGCCAATAAATGTATGTCATTAATAAATAAACAAGCATACACCAAAGGCTCTTGGTTCCAAATGAACCAAGACAAATGGATACCCTACTAAGGTCAGTGTAAAGACTGTGACTTTTACTCCCAATGAGATAGGAATTCATTGTGGATTTGTAAGCAGAAAAATGACATGATCTAAGTTTTACAGGATCATCCTGGCTGCTATTTTGAGAATTAATTAAAGGGAAGCACGGGTAGCAAACCAGTTAAGGGCTTATGGCTATAATCCAGCAAGGAGAATAAAGACAAAGGCTTGCTAGTAGAGAGACAAATGTGCCTCCTTAAAACTCTATCTGTGCAGTTGCAGGAAAGAACATTAAAGGGGGAACCTGCCCCTGGGTTCAAATTTCAGGTCTGTGTCGCTGGTGGTTTCATGTACTCGTGTACAAGGAGGACTCAGAATATCATAGTTCCAAAACACCAGCTATGAAGAGAATCTACTTAATTCCTCTTACATTAATTTCATTCTTAGCAAGCAACCTTCTAATTATAAAGTAGACTTATCCACAGGAATGGAAAAGAATATATCAGCAAATAACTAGCATCTGTTCTATTTGGTGGTTTTAACTCAAACCAGAAATTAATAAGTTGAATTTCTGGTGTTTTTATACATCCTCTTTTATGAGTTTAGTTTGTTTGTCTTGGTTTCCTAGAGCTTCATTATCTCTGAGTATACTAATAACTGAATTTCTTAATACATTCGGCAGCAAATAAGACTTGGAAAGTGGTGACCCTAACATGTGACCCCGAGAAGGCTTGTCTGAGCTGCCACCAGGCTTTGCCCAGGTGATCTCTGGCCTTACTGACAGTAATAGCAGAATATCCCAAGTGAATTAGGGAGTACTCTGACTATTACTATGCCCTCATTAGAAAAAAAAATTAGTTCTCAAAGGCTTATTCTTCTAGGACAGGAGTCGGCAAAGTTTTGAGATGGAAGAGCTGCCAGGGGCAGCTCGCGAGCCATATGCGGCTCTTTGGGTACGTACTTGTGGCCCTGAAGTAAAACTGAAAATGAAAATAAAACTATCATGGTTTCATTTATAAAAGTTTTAAAGGATATTATTCACATAATGGTGATTATGTAAAAATATATTTATGGCTCTCGAATAATTTTTAAATTGTTATGAGGGACAGGATTGGCTCTTCCAGAGATAGGCAAACTTTTGAGACAGAAGGTACCCAACGAGCTGCCTGTGGCTCGCGAGCCGCAGTTTGCTGACCTCTGTTCTAGGATGATTTTCTCAATTCTCTTCCTCTTTCCAAAACAACCACCTTTAAGTAATCACTGAGGGATGTTTGTTTTTGTTCTCTTTCTTGGATATGCGATTGTCCTTTTATATCATTTTATGTGAGATACAATTCATTGCCATAAATGCATGCAAACATCTATATTAAAATCAGTCCAGTAGATCAAAAGTTACCGGCAAAGGGCTTGTGTCATCCTGAACAGAAAGGGTCTCTGAAGTTTCAGCACGATTACTGTCCTTTCTGGAATGCTGACCCACGGGAAGAGGGGTTGGGATGGAGTATTCACTACTGTCCTGCAGGGTGGAATGTTCCAGTTCCTCCAATAAAGCATCTATATCATAAGACACAAGAGAATCATGATACAGAGTATGTCAGTCTTCTGGAATAATTTCCTCCTTCAAAGCCCGACTCTGCCTCCATTCATCTCCCTTTTCTCTTGCAGTAAGGCTATTTTCAAACATCTTTCCTTATTCCTTATTTTACTTCAAGAATGTGGTCTATTGTACCAGGAAATATCTTAAGCCTTCAAATTCTGTGACAGGTTCCCTACTTCCTAAGGTTGCATTCTGTTTCATATTCTCACTTTACAACTTGATTTCTTTTATTGCAAGGTATTAATTTTTATCATTCATTTGGGGGTGGGTTGCCCATAAAAATCCCCAATTAGAGAAAAGTAAGTCCTACATATTTTTCCTTTCAGAAAAATATAGGCAATTACATTATAGTTTTTCAAAATATACCAGGACAGTAACATTTATTATTAAGACTGATTATTTTTTTCCTTATGTTCCAAGCACATAACAAAATTATCAAAGCAAAGATGAGTATTTTGTCTTTTAGGGTGTGGGGAGAAAAGGAGATGGGGAAAAAACCAGATGCCACAAAATTAAGCAAGATGTTGCAATCCAAATTGTTGAGATTGCTTCTCTTGTATTTTCTTGGGAAAAAAAAAAAAAAAACCAATGGATTTTACAAGTATTACCTTATTACCTTTCTGCTATGGTGAAATTAATAATAACTAATAAAAATTAACACATGTCAGGCATTATGGTCGAGAGTTATATATTAAATTTAGTCGTCTTAAGTCTTTGAGGCAGGTGATGTTATTGTCCTTATTTTGTAGATCAAGAAAGAGCCAAATAAATTGAGGTCACACTGCCGTTGAGTGCAGGACCTGGCTGTTTGATCCTGGGCTATCTGGCCCCCAGACCCTGCATTAACTTCAAGTCAGAAATTCCAGTCCCCATTCTCATATGGATTCTCTGAGTCTTCTGGGCATGACATGTTCTTCTCTAAAGCTGTTTCCTCATCTACATAATGAATCCATTATTTTACAGTAGTATTTTTCAAATTGTAGGTTAAGACTCATTAGAGAATCTCTAGTAGACTTCTTACCACAGGTTGTAGTTTTTAAAAGTTTCCAAAGCACTGGATTATATTACTTCTAAAGATCTGCCTAGCTCTGCAGTCCTCAGATGAGGAAAATGAACTTTTACACGTGATGAAAAACACAGATTTTCATTTATTTCAGGTGTCGGAGAAATGGGTATTTCTTGATGGCATAAGAAAAGGTCTAATTTCTTACAAATGAAATCTTCTACAGATCTTTCTAAATCATCCATCTCACAAAATGATTGCATTTTATGCACCATTTTAGAGATAAGGAAACTTAGCTAAATTCTTCAGGACAAATTACCTTTCGGCAATCAAGTTGTAATGGAAAAAAGAGATGGAGGCAGAACCAATAGATTAAAGGAGATGTTAGAGACTTATAACTAATTTCAGTATATGAACCTTAAATTAACAAGCAAACAAAAAAAGAAATGATCAGGAAACATTAAATACTGACTGGATATTCAATAATATTAAGTAAATACTATAAATTCATTTTAAGTGTGATAAAGATATTTGATAATATTAATTTCTGTTAATATTTTAGATCTGATAATATTTCACGATATTAAAGAATCGCTATTAAGGATTTTGCGGTGTGATGACGGTATTATAATTATTTGTGTAAGTATATATTTATTTTAGAGATTATGCAGAAATATTTACAGATGAAATTATGTAATGTCTGAAATTGCTTTAAAATAATATAGGAATTAAAGGAATGGGTGGGTGTATACATGAAGATTGGCCAAGACTCAATTGTTTAAGCTGGTTGATGAGTACATCAGATGTCATTAAATTATTTTCTTTACTTTTGTATATTTTTAAATTTTCTATAATAAAAGGTTTTTAAAGGGAAAAAAAAAAGAAGGTAGAAAGTAAAACTTTCCTCATAACTTTTTAGCCAGACTGAATGCCAAAATTCTCACTTCCAATTTTTTAGTCTATATCTTTCTGTTAAGATATAGCCCCTTTCTTTTCTATTTTCTAAACTTTGCTCCAACCCAAAGTCATTGATCCTCTTGGATTCAAAATAAAAAGGCATTTATAATAAAGATTAGGAGAGAGGGAGACCCCCTACAAGAGAAACAAACCATACCACTAAGAGTAGAAGGTTACCCTTAGAAGAACCCCCTGGTCAAAGTCATTGGAACTCACCCATCTGGGTCATGAGTTAACAGGCCTTTCTCTTCCTGTTTCCTGAGTGCACATATCACCAGCACCCCAAGATTATCTTGCCTTTCGTCAGATTCTGTCATTTGAAGATGACTAATTTCAGTATGACAAATAACAGGATGACTGGTGGTGGGGGATACTAGCCTGAAATCTCTACGGTCCTTCTCTGTAACCCTTTATCCATGGAAATGAAATGATTATCAGTATTGATGTGAAAGGAGTAAAGTGAGATCTCTTGGGGATCTCACGGAATTGTAAGGGTCTCACTCAGAGCAAAGTCTGCTCCTGGTTTCCCTTTAGCATCCCCTTGCCATGAAGCAGGGAGGAAATACTGGCCTGCCTTGTGCCGACCCGTCCTCTCCACAGCAGGAAGAGGGACCCCCCCCTAAGTCTTCATGGTAGCCACTGGCCTGATGACAATTTGAAGAAGTAGCTGAGGTTTAGTCACCTGAACCATCTACAGGAATGTGACCTTCCAGGCAACTTGGTACTTTCTACATTCCTGGACCAGGTTTCTCTACCATCCATCCTGCTCAGGAAATGCGAAACTGCACAAATATTTATTTACTTATTTATTTATTTACTTATCTGGGTTATTCTGTCGGCAAGAGCACCTGAGCCAACACACTTCTAAAATGAGAATACCTTGTAGCTTAAACCGTTGTGGTGTCAGGTGCTCCTGTGAGTGACATTGAACTGGTTATTTTGCTTTTCTTAGTTTTCTCATTTGAAAAAGAAAAAAGTGGATCATACCCATGTCAGAGGATTGCTTCAGATACTAAAGTGATTAACATATTTAAAAATGTCTAGTTTTACCTTACGTCACTGAATAAGTATTAGTTCCTTTCTGAATTACCTGCATGAAAGCCATTAGGCATCCCTAAAATAAAAAAGCAGAGCTGGATTCTAGTGGATCTCAGGTAGAAATGTGAAAGTTTTCAGCTCTCACACAGGATAAGAATTTGGATTCTACCCCGACTACAAAATATATTTTACCCCAAGTATCAAAACAGACTTTACCTCCAAGGCAGTTCAATACATATTTATCAAACACCACCTTTTACCCTCTTCCCTCCTGTAATTTGCCTTCCTTACTGTATTCCTCCAGCTCTCAAATTACACTCCAAACAATGTTTTTAAAAGACAATATTAAAGATATGCTTTTTCATCACTGTTGTTTGCACTTTTGACATACCTCAAATATACCAAAATCCAGGACACTGTGGAATTAATACAGCTTGGAAATTGGGTTAGTGACTCAGTGTTAGCCTGGTAGCCAGCAACAAAAGTTGGAAAAGGATACGGAATGAGTCCCAAGAATGACAAACCTTTCATTACTCCAAAAGTTTGAAATCAGGGATCTTTCTCAAGCAATGTGGCCAACAGTTTCACTGCTGGTTTTAATTGTTTTGGAATGGAAAGTGGTATCATATTTGCAGGCCATAGAAATCTGTTTTTTCAGAGCTCCTCTGAATAAATAGCTTAGCAACAAAATCACTGGAGTTCTAGTGCTATGTCTTCTTGATTTAATATTAGATCTCGGAACAAATGAAACCACCCTGGTCTTTCTCCAACATTTGTGAATCCCTCATTCTTCTACTATTTCTTCTCATAACACCCTTTTATTTCTTTTTTCCTCAAATCATATCTCTGCAGTTGCCAACTGCATGATCACCTTATGATCTCCAGTAGCCCCCAAGGGGCAAATGCTCAACAAAATGACAACTTCAATTACAATTCAATCCAAAAATATTTGTACAGAGTTTACTCTGTGGTTAGCACCAAACTCTGCCCGTCTTTTGTGCTACTGAAAACAGTGAACCCATATTTCCCCCAAACAATCATAGTTCCTCATGCTTCACTCTTGTTTGGGCTGAGGTCAGGAGAGAAGTGAAAATAAAATCTCCCAGCACTACCCTCCATCTAGCTAGCAGTACACCCCACCACACATGGAAATGGCAGCCGAGTCTGTATTTGCTTAGAGTTTCTCCTCCAAGAAGCTCCTCACTCACCCAGCTCTTCCATTGTCACACACCAAAGATGCTGTGGTCCCACAGGTTGTAAGGAGCTGCTTTGGCATGTGCTGAAGAAGAGGACTGCAAAGGAACTGAATGAGACAGTGTGAAGCAGCTTCTATAAATTTTTGGTTCCTGTATTTGCTTAGCACTTCCTCTCAATTTGGTGAGGTGTTTTTTTTTTTGTTGTACTTTTTTTCTTTTTTTGTAGGTCAGAGTTTTAAAAATGAGACTGACATAGAAAGATGGGTACTGAAATTAGAGTTCTGGTGGTGCATTGACCAGGGTGATTAAAATTCAAAATTAATTTGGAAAAATTTGAGCACCAACTATATGCCAGAATTTATCTTGAATTCATGGAAATGGCAGACTTGCATTTGTTTTTTTTTCCCAATGTGGGTATCCCACTGCGACTGTACATCAGAGAACCTTTTTTTTTTTTTCTGTGAAGCTGGGGGATCACAGGAGCATAGTCTCTTTCATAAGATTTCCATCCGAGTTAACTAGCACCTAATTTATTTTGCTGTCTTTATTTACTTAATTATTCAGAAATTATGTTTACCTGATTTCCAAAATAGATTGTATATCCATTAAATGTGGCAGAGGCATATTCACGTTTGGATTCTCAGGGCCTGGTTTATTTCAGTGGTCCAAAATGCAAATAACTATAAGGGTCATAAAGCATGAAACTGGAAGATTTAAGACACCAGGTGCTAAGCTGCAGACATCCTCCAATTAAGCATAATTCCTGCCTACTGACATTGCTTTATAGCAGCTTTCTGAAAAGTGATGCTGAGGTTAACTTTCACCTTTTTTTAAACCACTGATTTTATTCATCTTGAATGAAATAAAACATTTGCAAAAGGCCTATTATGGGAAGGCAGTATGTAAAAACTATAATTGTGGTTCTGTAAAATAGATATAATCCCCATTTTTTTTTTTTTTTAAATATATCCTTCAGTGGTTTTTGGTCAGCTCATTTTTTTTTTTTTTTTTTTTTTTAGATTTTATTGGGGAATTGGTGGAGGGGAACAGCGTTGGGGAATCGGGGAAGGAACAGACAAGTTGCTGTCTTTTTGTTCTTCAGTTTAGTTGCGGAGGATGTTGCTTCACTGTTGGTATCGTCATTGCGCTCTTCCCGGATGAGGCAGATCAGTCGCTGGCCTCTGGATGTCGCTCACCGCGGCTATTGGCAGCTCACGCTTGGCGGCCAGCCGCTCACGCTGGCTGCAGGCCACTCACTGTAGCCTATGGCAGCCCACTGCAGCAGGGGCTGCAGCCCACACCATCACCGGGGCTCACACAGCCCAGCTCCAGGTGGAGCTGTTGTTAGCTGTAGAGGGCAGTGTCTCTGGCCCTCATGTGGGATCCGAACCGGGGCCGCTGGCATCCCAAAACCAGCGCTTAACCAATGCGCCACTCGGCCGGCCCTATAATCCCCATTTTTAACAGTGGTGAAATAGATTCAAGGAACAGTAATCTGCTAAATAGAATTAAAAGGTAGCTTTGCTCCTACTAAATCCACATTTAACTTCAAAGCCTGTAAACTTTCCTCTACAACACAGACGTCTTTCTTTTTTTTTAGGTGATCTAAAGGAATCATTCATTCTCCATTCCCTGGTGACCCTTAAAATATTATTTACTGTGGTCAAGACATGGAAACAACCAAAGTGTCCTTCGATAAATGATCGGGTAAAGAATATGTGGTAGTTGGGGCCGGCCGGGTGGTGCGGTGGTTAAGAGCTGGCTTGGGACGCCAGCGGCCCTGGTTTGGATCCCACATATGAGGGCCAGTAACACTGCCCTCAAAAAAAAAAAAAAGAAAGAATGTGGTACATATACACAATGCAATACTCTTCTGCCATAAGATGAGATAGTGCCATTTGCCACAACATGGATGGATCTTGAGATTATGCTACACAAAAATTAATCAGACAGAAAAATCCGAGAACCATATGATTTCACTCATGTGGGATATAAAACTGAACGCAACAAAGGAACAAGACAAACACAGAAACAAAAACTCATAGACACAGACAACAGTTCAGTGGTTACCAGAGGGTAAACGGGGTCAAATATATGGTGATGGAAGGAGAATTGACTCTGGGTGGTGAACACACAATGTGATACATAAATGATGTATTATACAAATGTACACTTGAAACCTATGTAATTTTACTAACCATTGTCACCCTCAATACATTTTTTTTTAAAGGCTTTTAATAGATTCCCAGTCTGCATTACTTTCAGCGGCCATTGGATGTCAGTGCTGTTCCAAAAGAGTCCGCTCACTGCAAACATGAGTGACAAAGTTCCTATCCACACAGTGCCAGTTATTACAGCTGAAATGCCATTAGCCCCATGGAAGTGCAAAAACACTCAATAGAAAAATAGAAAACATTTGCCTAATCTCAGGTGGTAACTTAGCCAAGACACTGGAAGGAAAAACACACTTCAGTACTTGGCTTGCAAATATTGGACCCTATCTGCAGCGTAACTGAATGATTAATGTGAAATTTAGAATCGGATGCCCAGATCTTGTTTCCATCCGCTTTCTTTCGGGCATTTTACCTGCGGATGCTTTATTTTCCAGGGGTAAGTAACTGGTTCTGCGAATCACTCCTTGATTGGATGGGTGAAAGGAAGAAAGAATGCGAGAGGCCCACTGCCATCACCAAATGCCAACTTGTAGATAAGCATATGGAAACTCCCGTTTAAAGCTTTAGGACGATTTAGTTGCAATCGCTAGCGGACAAAAGAGAAATTCTGACGAAGCCGCTAAATCGGACGGTGCTTCCGGTGCAGCAGTAACATTTAAAAACCGCAGCAGGTGGCTTCCGAGCTGGAAGCGTGAGGGAGGCCTTGAGTTTCTCCGGGTTGGCGACTCTAGTCTCGCTCACAACTTCCCTCCAGCCCAGGGGCCACAGCCCACTTATGCAGCCAACGCCAGCTCCTTGGTCTAGTAGAAACTCCACAATTCTTTCCGCCGAGTTTTATTAAGAATCAAATGTGTTGGGAATTGTGCTAGGCTCCTGAGGACCCGACTGAACCAAATTGTCTCTGGCTTTTCCAGGGGCTTCCAGGTAGTAGGTCAGAGGCAGGAGGACGAGACGAATATTGCTGACAGGAAAGGCTAGCCCCAGAGGAGATGCCATCTACACCAAAACCAAGGAAAGGGCTACTACGTGACCACCCCAACCACACATGCTTCGCCAACGCCAAGTAAAAGAGTCGAGAACACCTTCCCAGGAAACCCTGACCAGCAATTGGCTCCACACGTGCGGCGGGGTCTGCGCAGGACGTGTCGCTCCCTAACCCGGAAACACTCCCTCCCTGGAAAAGTAAGCCCAGTGGAAATACTAAACTACTTTCCCCATCGTGCATCAGTCAGAAAATCCCCAGCATCCTCTTTCCCTCTGGTTTCCTATAGATTTTTTTTTTTCCCCCTACAGCATAGACTAAGTCGAACTTCATCTCCCAGGATGCCTTTGGCCAAGTTAGCCATGCGCATGCGCCGAAGGGGCGGGCCCCTCCTTGCCCTCACGACCCCGCCTCTGTTCTACCGCCGCCATTTATTTTTTTTTTAGAGACTTTCATCCGGCAGCCGGCGGGGCTTTTTTTCTTAAAGGAGAAGCGACAGCTCAAAAATTTCCCTTTCCTCCGTGCAAGACTTGGCAGCGCTGGGGACAGAAAGGCCACACTCAGGAGAGTGGGATCAGGGTGGCGGCAGAAGAACGCCAAGGCAACTTCCGTGGCTTAGGAAGAAGGATAGAGCCCTGGTGTCATTAGCGGCTCCTTAGGGAGGCAGGTGCGCGCGCAGCCACTCCGGGGTGCGCGCGAGGCGAGGCAAGAGGTGCGTTTGCTTCCCACCAATCTCCTCGCGAGGCCTACCCCTCCCGCGTCCCCCGGCGCTCGGGGCGCTCCGGAGGGTGTTAAAAGGTCACTTTAGGATTGTCGCGAGACGCAGCCGTTTAACGGTGAGAACGGGTGCGCGGGGAAGGAAACCTCGCGCGCTCCGTTGGAACCCTTCCCTGATTGGTTGAAGGGAAAACCCGGTACGTCGCTGCGTGAGAGAGTGCGGGGGGCGGGGCGAGGGAACCATTTCTCCTCGCCAATTGGTCCGCTGAGCCTCGGCGTCGGGGGCGCGCGCGCTCTCCCAGCAGTAGCGGCCCTTGAGTGGCAGGCGGCGGGGGGGGCGCTCTCGGAGCCCGGCAGAGGGGAGGGGGGGAGAGAGGAGCGCAGAGGGACAGTAAGCAGGACGCTCCGGGAGGCAGGGGGGCGGGGGGAGCAGCGCCGCGGCCGCCGCCGCCTCCGCCTCCGCCGCCTGGGACGAGGGGGTGGGGGACGGACGAGCCCCGATGCCGGGGGAGACGGAAGAGCCGAGACCCCCGGAGCAGCAGGACCAGGAAGGGGGAGAGGCGGCGGCGGCCAAAGCGGCTCCCGAGGAGCCCCCACAGCAGCCCCCTGAGGCGGCGGCGGCGGCGGCGCCCGCGGGGACCACGAGCAGCCGCGTGCTGAGGGGAGGTCGGGACCGGGGCCGGGCCGCTGCGGCCGCCGCCGCCGCCGCTGTGTCCCGCCGGAGGAAGGCCGAGTACCCCCGCCGGCGGAGGAGCAGCCCCAGCGCCAGGCCCCCGGACGCCCCAGGGCAGCCGTCTCCGGCCGCGAAGCCCCCGTCGCCAGCTCAGGGCAAGAAGAGTCCGCGACTCCTGTGAGTAACGCCGTCTTTCAGGCGGTGGGCAAGACCCCCCTCGGCCCGCGCGCCGCCCTCCCGGCTCCCGTAGCGCCCGCGCCACGTGACCCGCTGCCTGCGCTGCCCCCTGGCGGCCCGCGGCCCGCGTCGCCGGTCGAGCCGCGTCTCTGCTCCGGGGGGCGCGCCCCTTCCCCGTCCCGCCCACGGCCGCGCTCCTCTGGCGCGTCGCGTCCCGGCTCAGACCCGCCGCGCAGGCTGAGCCTTCGCATGTGTGTCGCTCGCCCCCCCGCCCCCCGCCCGCCTGCAGTTCTAGCTCCACAGCCAGCTGTGCTGGTAGCTTCACGGAGCCCCCTTTGCACCTTGCTAAATTTTCGCCTCGCTTTTCCCTCCTTTTAGAAATCTGTTGCTTACTAGTAGGGTAAAAACGTGCATGACTCTTCCAATTTTGTTAAATGCAGCCTCTCGTATAACAAGGTGAGATAGGGACTACTAGGCTTTTTTGTTTTGTTTCGTTGTTGCCTAATAGCGTGTGTCTTTTTGTTTCTTTTTGCATACATTTTTATGTAGGCACGTCATCTTAATGAAAATTAAGACTAACCTAGGGCCGGCCGAGTGGCGCGGTGGTTAAGAGCTGGCTTGGGAAGCCAGCGGCCCCGGTTCGGGTCCCGCATATGAGGGCCAGAGACACTGCCCTCAAAAAAAAACAAAAAACAAAGACTAACCTAAAAGACATGCCTGTATTTCTTAGAGGCTGTAGAGGAACCCAGGAGCATAAGTATTTAAAATTATTTATTAAAATAGTGTTCCCTGTATTGAAAACGCTGAAGCACACGTATGTGTAAATTCTAGACATTAAATCACATTAGCCGTTGAACTTGTCACTGAAAACATCATGTGTCAAGTGAAAAAAAATTAGTCAAAGCAGGGAAAATTGAAGGTGTGTGTGTGTGAGGGGGCAATCTGAGTTTTAAGTACCCCCACCAACAAGAGGAGGGCGAGATTTGGCTTGTATCAGTAGATTTAAAATTTGAAACAGCTTTGTTTCAAAATTAAGAGTTATTGTTAGCCTTCTTTGGATACAAATCCTTTGGACAAATTTCTTAACAGTCTGTACCTCAGTTTCCTCATCTGTGGGACATAATGTTAATCCTATAAGATTAGTCTGTGAGAATTAGATACAGCATGTGAAGCAGGTAACACAAAGCCTGGTACATAGTGAACATTAAAAGCTATTGGTTTGAATGGTAGTGGCATGATAGAAGTATAAGTGGTGGGGTTTTTTTTCACGTAAATTCTGCCAAATTGGATTTTTTTTCTTATTACCATACATATGAAGGTTAATAACAATATATTTTTTAAATTCCCTTTCATTCTCAACCTACCCATTTGAGAGTTAGATATACCTTGACACGTTTCCCTCCCACCGTGCCACCAGCTTTGCTTATAGAAATGATCTAGGACATACCTAGAGTAGTAGTTTTACCCACTGTCATGTCATGGTTTATTTTTTTCCCCTAGCTCTTGGCCAAAAAGTACTAACTGAGTCTTTTTATTTTCATAATATAAATGTTGCAATAGTCAAACTTGGATAAAGATGACTTCATTAAATCCCGTCAGTTTTATTCTCCGCAATATTCCTATGGGGAGAAATAGTCTTTAGTGTCCCTGTCTCATCCAGTATCACAAAAGATATTAGTGTTCTTTTACCTTACTCGGAACTCTCTCTTGATTATGTATTTTAAATTAGGCAATTTTGATCGAATTGTAAAGTTTTCATCATAGTAATTTTTTGTTACACATTTTCAATTTATTGTGTGCCCTGGAAGTCAGGAGCCCCAAAGCATGTCAGCTTGGTAATCTTTGATTGAGTAGTTACTGGGCCTGGTATTATGCTGAGCTAGGGTTTATAAAGATAACATCAGACATGGACCCCATCTTCATGGAGGAATCCTGCAGCATAAGGGGAAGAGGCATTAATTAGTGGAGGTTTATCGAACGTGCTTAGTTTACAGGTTTTCAGAGTGATAAATTTTAAAACTATTTAAATAGGAAGTTTAATTTTATCCTTTAAGACATTTCAAGAGGTTTTGAGTATCAGTTTACTGAACCCTGTTCAATTGCTTTCTGACCTTGACATATCTGTTTTCCAAATAACATTATGACAGTTTTTTTAAAAGGGAAGAGATTTAATCTCTATTAATTACTTGTTCCATTCAGGTGATATTTTTTCGTATCCCAACACTGTTCCCTAAAAAATTACAAATAATCAACTATTTTAGCCTGCATTTTGTTTCTCTTGATTGAAGAGACAGCGAAGTGTGTACAGTAGCTTAAAAGGTCAATGAATATAGAGGTTTGAATTAATTGAAACCTCTTTTCCTATTAGAAGGCAAAATAATATAGTAGAAAAAGCACTGGACTTTAGGCAGAAAGTTTCAGGTCCCAGTTTTCTACTACTCATTAAGTGACCTTGGTTGGGCAAGTCACTTCACTTTTTTAAATCTGCTTCTTCTGTAATTGATAATTTATGATTTTTGAAGTGAGGTTTATAATTAGGTTACAGTTTTTAATAAACTTTCTCAACCTTGGAACAACTCCATTTGCAGTGAAATGTTCAGATGTTAATGAGAACAGTAGGATATCTTTAAGGGAAATAAAATTTTCAAGAGAAGGGCATAAAGGCAAATGCTAGAATCATAAATTTAAACTTACAGGCAAATAGTAAGGAAAAATAAACCAAATTTGAAGAAAAGTTATGTATCAGTACTCTCTAAGAATTAGGCTCATCATTTGCTGTCTTTTAATAAACCTTAGAGTTAAGATTCTTATGTTTCAAATTCAGATATTTATATACTTGTTTACCTTTTTTTAAAAATCATTGCACCAATTTTTTCTTACTCATAAAATAAAACATCCATACTTTCTACTAATAGGGAAACAGTGTAATTGTTAAACTAGGTTAAAATGTAAAATGCTTTTAATTCTACCATATAAGTCCTGCTTTATCAGAATTTGAAACCTCAATAATACTTTTTTTAAGCTGCCAATTTAGCTGTTGTATAACCAACCATATTAACTAAAACTGAGTATTCTTAGAGCTACTCCTTCAGGTTTAGTTGGGTCACAAATGAAGAAAGCAAACACTGCTCTATTTTCTGGTGTACGAAATTCTGCTTTTCAGTAAAATGGTAGTAAACCTTTGGGTGACACTTTGCTATTTTGTAAGGGAAAGATGAGGGTCGTGGATTAGTGAGACTGAACAGACAGTAATATTCTGAATTGAAAAAACTTAGGGCTCTTTGGAAAAGGCTTCAGTTGCACAAGACTAAATCCTGAGTTTTTCTGCTATGATGATCAATAGGATAGAAACAATGAAACCATTCCAAAGATTTTTCAGAAAGTTTATTCTGTTTCAGATTTTAGCAGTTATTTCTGTGCTTTTTATTTATAATTAAGATGATCAGCAGTTATTTTTCATTGTGTTATTGGGTCATTGGTAATATAATTTAAAATAAAGTTATAATACCAAAAATATAATTCCATATTTTTAAAAATACGGAATGAGAAAATGGAAGCTATTTTTTCCAAAGAGAACAGAATTTGTGTTATGCTGTGGCTTCTTTATTTGCTTGGATATTCTTTGTAACATAGGAGTCTTAATTTGTATTAGGTTTATTGTCAGAAAACTTTGTACTGCGCAAAGTTAATACTGTATGACATCTTTATAGTAAAGATCCAAGGAGTGTTGATGTTTGAATTTGGATAATGGGTATAAGGGGGGGGATTTGTTTTACTGTACTCAACTATTAACATATGATAGAAATTTTCCCAAATTAAAAACATGGGAGTAACATTTTTTTTAATCAATATTAAATCAATATTTTATAACATTAAACTCTCTACTGTTGCTATCTTATAAAGTGCAAGTGATATTTATTTCTGAGGTCTAATCTTGTCGCCTTTTTTGAAATAGATTTTGACTTTGGGTTTAACAAATGATTATATTAGGGTTTTCTTTTAGGTTCATTACATTTTTATTATGAAAATTTTCAAATACAAAAAAGTAGATAAAATAGCATAACGAAACCTCATTATCACCTAGATTTAACAATTACTGAGATTTTGCCATTCTTGTTGTCTGCTCTATCCCTGTCTTGCTCTATCCCTTTTACCCTTTTTCTTTTGTCAAGAAGTATTTTAAGAGGAAATCTCAAACATTGTTTCATTTCACTTATAGTTACCTCATTTGTGTAAAATAAGGACATTTTATATAACAAAATTTTCTTAGTATAACAAAATTAGTAATGTTTTCTTGGTATTAATATCTTTTTACAGTTAGAAAAGACTGCTTTGATACTCGAGCTGCGTGCTGTGAGACATGCTAGCTACGTGTGGCTATTTAAGTTTGCATTAAAATACAAAATTCAGTTCGTCAATTACACTAGCTATTTTAAGCACTCAGCAGCCACATGCAACTACCATATCGGACAGTGCAGATACAGAATATTTTCATCATTGCAGAAAGTTCTATTGAGAAGCATTGCACTAGGTGCTTTCTGTATCACTGTAAATGAGCCTGAAATAGATAAATATTTGTATTGTAAGAAAGTACGAGATTGTTTACATTTAATACTTGATTCTCATTTCTTTCAGATGTGTAGAAAAAGTAACAACTGACAAAGGTAAGACTTGGTTATTCCTACATCTCATGTACATTACACTGATTATTGTTATTGTTTATTAAAATGTATTGGGGTGACAATGGTCAACAAAACTACATAGGTTTCAAGTGTACAATTCTATAATACATCATCTATATATCATATTATGTGTTCCCCCCCGAGTCAGTTCTCCTTCTGTCACCATGTATTTGATCCCCTTTACCCTGTTCTACCATCCCTCCTCTGATTGTTCTACCATCCCTACACTGATTATTTTATAAAAGATAGAAACTAGAATGAACTTCAGCCTGATAATTCAAATTGTTCCCATTTAAAAATGACTTTTGTAGTGAGGCATTATTGCAGTAGATAGAACCTATTTAGATAACAGCAGCTTTGGGCAAGTGGAACATTTTGGCATTATTTAGAAACCTAATGGAAAGCAGATTATTTGATGTCAGTTTATTGCAATTTTTTAAGCTATTTTTTTTTTTTTTTTTACATAAAGTAACAAAGAAAGGAATGACACACTATATAAAGTATAGACAAAATCTTGATTCTGGTAGAGACTCAAATCAAATGCGTTTCGAAGAATGTGGAAAGAAAAGTGTTCTAAGATTTCAGCCTGGTGAATAATTAAATGGGATTGTTAGGTCATTACTCTTTAAAGTTTTAGCAAACCAAATATGTGTATTGTATATTGTCTTCTGTTTATATGAATTATGAAGGGAAGCTAATGTTCACTTTTTAAACATTTTTTTTAAAGTCTTAATTCTGGCTTTGCAGATTGGGTTATTAAAATTGACCCTATCATGTTGGGCCAGTTGCTCATTCATGTCATTATTTTTTCTAGTTACTGGCTGTGTTCCTTAATTCTGAGTTTAAATATATAGAATCCTTCTTAAAACTGGAACAAATGTACTTTTAAGCATATTTTGTTTATTGTGTCTGATCTTGGCCCAGTCTTGACAGGAATCTACTTAATAACTGAGGGGTCACTGGTTAATTTATTCATTCATTCATATTCTCTCTTTCCTGTATTCTTTCTCTCCCCCCCCCATTCCCTTTCCCCTCTCCCCCCTCTCTCCCTCCCTTCCTCCCTCCCTCTCTCTCCCCCTGCGCGCGCTTACACACACACAAATACACAAAGAATGCTTTGAGAATATGTATAAGGCAAGTTCAAAACTTGAATTTTATGCTGTTTAGAAGTATGATTAGAAACCACTGATTTGAAGTGGTGGCTGTTTTGTAAATAATTAGATATCAATGCTCAGGTTTTTTCTTTTTTCCTCTAAATTTTAGAATCTGAGGCTAGTATTTCATAGTATACCAAGCAGAAATATTTTGTACTAAGCAAATTTTTGTGTAGGAAGTTTTGCGTGACTATTTGGTTTTGTTCTGGTTTTGTTGCTGTTTTTACTTGGAAAATAGGGTGTGTCTGCCAAGAATGGAAGGGCTTGTGTTCCTTATTCAGACATCATTTCGGAAATTTTATGATGTGTGGGGGAAATGTTGAGACAGGTGGCAATCAAGTACCAGAGCAGTTCTTACTAAAACAAAAAAAGAAAAATCCCAACCTGCCTTTAGCAGAGCTAAAATTACGTTGTGTGTCTAAAGAGGATGTCTAAAGAAATTATTTTGGATTGCCTTGAGGAGAACTTGCAAAATGTGGTTGATATTTTGAACCCCTGTTGAGAGAAATTAATTGCTCTTTGTGTAGATGCTTTAAACCAGAAATTGGCAGCTACTTCTTCAACAGGAGTGCTGCTGTGGAGAGATTAAAACTGCATTGTGGGTAATTCAGTCTCTAAATCAGTCCCACCCTAATCCACCAATTAAATGCTCTGGATCTAGAGCTCAGGGTTTGAATTCAAGCTCTCTCTTTTATTGCAAATAATTCCAATACCTGGCATCCAGTGAGCACTCAATAAAAGTTTGCAAAATTTTGAAGAAACAAATATTCTCCAATCCCCAGCTCTAGCTCTTCATTATTTTACCTATTACAGTAGTTTTCAACTGTGTGAACAGTACATAAAAACTGTATCTTACAGACATTTATACTACTAGATCAGTGAGTAAATAGAGGATGTAATAGCACTTTTTTCTTTGCTGTTTAATATTTAGACTTTACCTCAGTTCCTCTCTTTTTCTTGTCAGCTAACTTTTCAAAGAGATACTCTGTTATTCCAGAATAGTTTTCATGATTAGTCTGCTGAATTTTAACTGAAGTAACCATACTCATTCCAAAGGTTGAGGTTTCTTTCTTTTTTTTTTTTTTATGGCTTCTTATAATCCTTTTAGTTAGTATACTCGAGATTTTTTTTCAAAACTTTGAATAGGTTGTGGTATTTTTCTAGAGGTAAGACTATCTCTCTGTTTTATTAATATTGAAAAGGTGTTTTCAGGATTGTTGTTAGTCTTTTTTACTCCAAACAACTTGAAATTATATGATGCTTTCCTTCAGTTAAAGTAAGAACCTTGGACATGTTTGATCAAATAAATTATACTGCACACACCAAAACAACTTGCTGTTTTTAAATTATCAAATTGTAAGTGCCATGTCATTTTGAAACTGCAATAATAGTAAAGAAATATGTTAGTATTAGTCCCTGTTCCTGCTACATTTATTTAACACTGATGGGTATATATAGAAAACAGATGGAATGTTGCTTTGCAAAAATTGTGTTTATACGGGCCAGCCAAGTGGCACAGTGGTTAAGCGCTGGCCTTGGAAGCCAGCGGCCCCGGTTCGGTCCCACATATGAGGGCCAGTGACACTGCCCTCAAAAAAAAAAAAATAAAATAAAAAAGCACAAGAAAAAATTGTGTTTATTCATGCAACAGATAGTTATTGAGCATCTACTAAGTGTCCAGCACCATTCTAGGTACTGGGTTGTGTTAATAATCAAATAAGTGCAATGAAGAAATTAAAGCAGTGTCCTTACAATGTTTGATGAAGTTGCGGTGGGGAGGCTAAGTTTCCATAGGGATGACCTCCTTGAGAAGGTGACATTTGAGCTCAGACTAGAATATGCAATGCAGATAGATACCTGGATGAAGAGCATTCCACACAGTAGAAGCAAAGAGGAAAACGTTTAAAACATGAGAGCTTTGTTTACCTATTGCCACAAGATAATTGTCATCATTGTGGAACTTTTCAAGAGTATGTGCAGAAATTTTGAGGGATGGAGCCTGACTATTTCCTATTTAACTTGGCTTTGTTTTTATTCTGTTCTCTCTGGTTTGAACCAATATTATCCTTACAATGATGAAGTAAAGGGATGGTTTGCCTAAATGTAATTTATTAATACCAGTGTTAACTTTATCCACTAATTTTAACTTCAGACGTTCGAATAAAACTGCCTACGATAAAACATTAAAAAAGGAGACTGTAATATCCAAATGTGTACAAAAGTGTGTTGCAAGTGGTTCATAAAATAGTAATAAATATTAGAGTCAAATGTAAGCAGTGCTTGGATCATCAATGTTAGATAGGTTATGTATTGCAGGACTCCTCAGAGACTTTGATGTTGAGGAATATGCAGTGTAATTACCAAAATATGCAGCAGTTACCTAACTTAATTGATGAGCCCTCCCCCTCCCTTTTATTGCTCTTTTTTGTTTTGTTTTAGGGATATCTCAGAAAATTAGGAGTTTATGGGAAACATACTTTGGAATACTGGATGTTTGAAAATTTTATTGTATTAAACTTTGGGCCTCATTTTTTATTCAGAATCGTTTTTCTATTTTCAGTTAGTCTCCTTGTTATGGAGTAGTAATGTTTGGAAAAGATGACCTAGACAGACATTGAATGAATTCATAATGGATGTGGGAATTTACTTAGATTGTGTAGACCTTTGACTATTTGCTTTATCCATTTTATAATTAGCATAATATCTGGAATTACTACTAAAATATTTGGTTGACTTTTTCCCTTCTCCTGGATCACACCCTCAGTTTTTGTTTTTTACTGATTTAATCTAATTTATAGATTGATTCTTTTTTAAAAAATTAGAATTTATTAACAATTTTTGGAGTTTTTATTTCATGAGTATTTTTCTTGTGTTACAATGTTTGATTATTTCTTAACTCATTTCAACTATCCTTAAACAATACAATTCATTCTTAAACAATAGGGGTTTGAACTGTGTGAGTTCACTTATAAGATTTTTTCAATAAATAAGTACAGTACTGTAAATGTATTTTATCTTCCTTACGATTTTCTTAATAACATTTCCTTTAGCTTACTTTATTGTAAGAATACAGTATATAATACATATAAAGTATATATTAATGCATTATTTATGTTATTAGTAAGGATTCTGGTCAACAGTAGGCCATAAGTAGTTAAGTTTTGGGGGAGTCAAAAGTTATCCATGGATTTTTGAGTACGCAGGAGTTGAATGCCCGTAACTCCCACCTTGTTCAAGGGTCAACTGCATGTGTGGCGTTCTTAAATATACAGTACAGGCATTCCCATCTTTTTCACACTCCAATGAGAAAAGTCTTGCTTTTTAATTTTTACCATTTGAGTTTTTATACCAAGGATGATGGGAAAAATTATTTCAAACATTTCTTCACACTTCTTTCTTGAAAGATTTGGAGCATCCTTGCTGATAACTTGGTTTCCCTTGTTAAAATAAAATCCTATAGGTTTTGAATAGACAAGAGCTCTGGAAGGAAAATCACTAGGTTAAAAAAGGCACATATAAATTTGCTTGAGTCTTGATTCAGTCCTACCAATTGTAAAAGTGACATTTTTAAGACAAACTGGGAAAAAGAAATGTGGACTAATGTTAAATCGTGTTGATGAGTTACTGTTAATTTTGTTAGGAATAATAATTGCATAGTCAATATGTAAAACTATGGAGACATGTAAATTTAGATACCCCTATCAATTAATGATGCACACTGAAGAATTTGTGGATAAATAGCATGATGTATGAGAATTTCCATAATAATTTTAAAACTTACTGGGTTTTAATAAATTCTCTATAAAATTAAAAAAAAAAAAAACACATGTGGGCCGGCCGAGTGGCGCATTGGTTAAGCGCTGGTTTTGGGATGCCAGCGGCCCCGGTTCGGATCCCACATGAGGGCCAGTGACACTGCCCTCTACAGCTAACAACAGCTCCACCTGGAGCTGGGCTGTGCGAGCCCCGGTGATGGTGTAGGCTGCAGCCCCTGCTGCAGTGGGCTGCCATAGGCTACAGTGAGTGGCCTGCAGCCAGCGTGAGCGGCTGGCAGCCAAGCGTGAGCTGCCAATAGCCGCGGTGAGCGACATCCAGAGGCCAGCGACCGATCTGCCTCATCCGGGAAGAGCGCAATGACGATACCAACAGTGAAGCAACATCCTCCGCAACTAAACTGAAGAACAAAAAGACAGCAACTTGTCTGTTCCCCTTCCCCGATTCCCCAACGCTGTTCCTCTCCACCAAATCCCCAATAAAATCTTTAAAAAAAAAAAACAACAAAAAAAAAAACACATGTAATTCCAGTCTTAACCCTTATATATATTATCAGTTTGTGGTGAAACCACAAATTAAATGATATCCTTCTAAAGTTGGCGTAAATACAAGTTTTTTAAAAAACTTGCTTTCCCTGATTTCTTTTAATACTGCTGAGATTGGCTAGTGTTTCAGTGTGGACTTTACCAATTATTTATGGAAGACAAAGTAGAACTAATTATAGGAATACACGGAGTAGTCCGATCAGGTTTCAGAAACTCAAGTTTCTGACTATTATAATAATGCGTATGTCTTAAATGGCTGACAATACATTAGATAGGCATTTTATTTACCCTATTTCCTTCTAGCCCTTTATCTTACGGTTGCAGGAACCATGTTATTTCTCTCAGAGTGAGAATGATCTATTTAGACATCTTGTTCCTTCTTAGAAATGCTCCATAGCCTTTAAATCATTTTTCTAGTTCAGACATCCGGAAGTACAGGCATATCTCATGTGTGATATATGTCAATTGTGACATAAGGTTAGAAAGCCTTGATTATCAGCTCATTTCAGTTATGGGACAGTTTATGAATCAGGTAAATGAGTCTTCTGTCTCTTACATATAAAGAAATAACTTCATAACAATTTGCCTATTATGATATAAGAACCATCTCTGACACCTTTTTAAGTTTATTCTGTTACATATAGTAATTATTTTATATTGAAACCCCTTTCCCTGCCAGAACCACTTGAGAGTTGCAGCCAAATGCCCTGGTAAAAGAAAATTGAAGCAGAAGAAACCTAAACTAAGGTCCTGAATGGGGAAACCTATATTCAGCTGATAAGAATCCAAAACGCCTAAGAGACATCCATCTCTACATGAGGGCATAACGTTATCCTCACACTAAGATGATTCTGAGTGGATCAGCACCCCTGACCAAAAGGCTTTAGCTCTGATTGAATACTCCCTGGCCTGCCTTTTAAGTCCAAGAAGGATCAAGCTCCTCTGAATTAAACCAGCCAGATTGATCTAACTGCATCCAGGCAAAGACCCCTTAGGTTTCAGTGCAGTTGATTCCCTTACAGGGAACTGGTTTAGTCTTCTGCCTGCCTGCCTCATTAAACCTGGCTTTTTTTCTTTGATCCTAAATGCCCAACTTGTATCCTAACTTCTTACTGACTGTTTCTATTTGTGATTTTGCCTCTTTGAGAATTTCTAAACTCTTATTTTCTTTACTGTGACTCCCCCTAAACTCTTATGTCAGTTATCTATTGCTGTATAACAAGCCATCCAAAAACTTAACAGTTTAAAATACAATTATTTGTTATTTTCCAGTTGGGCTGTTTTCTTTCCTCATTGATCTTTTAATCCAGATATTTTCATGTCTTGATGATCCCAGGGCAGTGTTCCAAAGGCTGAAGGTGAAAGCTGCAAGTTTTCTTGAAGCCCCAACCCATATGATCCAAGATCACCATAAAAATCAATTGTATTTCTGTATATTAGCAACAAAAAAATTGAAATTATAAAATTAAATAACCATTAAACACTGTCAAATCTGTACTACTAAGGGATGAATCTGACAAATATGTGAAAGACTTTTACACTGAAAAGTACAAAACATTGATGAGTGAAATTAAAGATCTAAATCAATAGCCATGTACCTTGCTCATGTATTTGAAACTCAGTATTGTTAAGTGGTATTGGGAAAACTGGAGAGATAACATGTAAAAAAAGAAAAGAAGATACTGGACCACTGTCTTACACCTTACACAAAAATGAACTCAAAATGAGTTAAGGACTAAAATGTAAGGCCTTAAGCCATAAAATTAAAAGAAAACATAAGAAGTAAACTGACATTAGTCTGAATAATATCTTCGGATACGTCCCTTCGAGCAAGGGAAACAAAAGCAAAAATAAATAAATGGGATTTCATCAAACTAAAAAGCTTCTGCACAGCAAAGGAAACCTTCAGCAAAACAAAAAGACAACCTACTGAATGGGAGAATATATTTGCAAATGATATATCCGATAAGGGGTTGATATCCACGATATATAAGAAACTCATATAACTGATAGCAAAAAAAAATACAATTGAAAAATGGGCAAAGGACATGAAAAGACCTTTCTCCCAAAAAGACGTACAGATAGCCAACACACATGAAAAGATGTTTAACCTCACTAATCAGGGAAATGCAAATCAAAACCACAATGAGATACTATCTCACATAGTCAGAATGACTATTATAAAAAAGTTAACAGATATGTATTGGCAAGGATGTGGAGAAAAGGGAACCCTGTGCATTGTTGGTGGCACTGCAAATTGGTGCAGCCCTTATGGGGAAAGAGTAAGGAGATTATTCCAAATAAAAATAGATACACAAAAATAGATATGATCAAGCAATTTCACTTCTGGATACTTACCCAAAGAAAAAGAAAACACTAATTCCAAAACATACGCACCCCTGTGTTCATTGCAGCATTATTTACAATAGCCAAGATACGGAAGCAACTTAAGTGTCCATCAATAGATAAATGGATGAAGATGTGATCTACTACAATGGAATATTATACAACAATCAAAAACGAAATCTTGCCAATTGCGATAACATGGATGGATCTAGAGGGTATTATACTAAATGAAATAAGTCAGACAGAGAAACACAAATACCTTATGGTTTCACTTACATGTGGAACAAAACAAAACAGACTCAGAAACAGACCAAAAGGATGGTTACCAGAGGGGAGGGGCCGGAGGGATGGGTGAAAAGGGGAAGGGAGGATATAGTCAATAATAATGTGATAAGCTAACATGGTAGAGATGATTACTCGAATTAGTGGGGTGATCATATTATAAGGTATAAATATGTCAAAACACTATATTGTATACCTGAAACTAATATAACCACTATAAGATTGTATACCAATACCAACTATACTTAAATTAAAAAATATTTTTAAGTTGAAAAATAATGTCATTTCTCCCCGTATTATTGATCTGTAAATGCAATGTAATCCAAATCAAAATCCCAGCACATTTTTTTTTTGTGGAGAGTTTTGACCTCGAAAAGATCTTGGAGACCCTTTGGAGTATACAGATTACACTTTGAAAACCATTATCTTACACTAATCAGGAATCCCACTGTGTTTCTAAGGGTGGGATTGATTCTTTAAGGAAAGAAGAGGATACTTGGTGGGCGTCCAAGCATGGCTACTACATATGTATTCCATAATTTTTTTAACCATACCTCATTGAAGGACATTTGATGTTTTAGTATTTTTTCTGGGATTACAGGTGATTTTTTTAAAAAGAAACTCTCAATATAAAAATACCCACATGCACTTATCATAAATGTACCGCTCCATAAGTGTTCACAAGGTGAACCCAGTCATATAATCATCACCTAGTTCAAGACACAGAACATGAATTGACCACCCCCAAATGTAAACATCATTTTGACTTTGAACAGCACAAATTAGTTTTGCCAGGTTTTAAATTCTATATAAATAAAATAATTATGCAGTGTTGCGTGTAGGATTTTTTTGCTCACCATTTATGTGACATTCCTCTGTGCTGTAGATTATTTATTTTCATTGCTGCCTATTGTTCCATTGTGGAAATAGATCACAATGTATCCATTTTACTGTTGATGGGCATTTGGGTAGCTTTCAGTTAGTGGCCTTGATGACTAGTGCTGTGATGCATCTTTTATTACAACTTTATTGAGGCAAAATTTATATACCATAAAATTCACCTATTTCAAGTGTACAATTCCGTAAATAAATTTGCCTTTTCTGGACATTCTATAAATGGAATTGTACATCCAGTATGTGTTTTTTGTTTTGTTTGGTTTTTTGGTTTGGTTTCTTTCAGCATATTTTTGAGGTTCGTCCATGTAGCATATATCGATATTTTTATTTCTTTGTATGGAAATATGCCATTTAATCCATTCATCCCATGGCCATACCACCCTGAATATGCCTGATTGCGTCTGATTTATCCATTCATCTTTAAGAAACCAATACAGTTTTCCCTGGTGACTGTGACACTTAAGTTTCCATTGTCAGTAGATGATTCTGTTTCTTCATAACCTCCCCAGTGTGTGCTATTGCCATTCCACTGCTCTCCAAAGCCTTCCTTCAGGATGGTGGGGAACATAGTTAGACAAGTGAATTCCATGAGCATGGGCCCATCCTGCATCTCATGTGCTGTGAAGTTAGTTCCTTGACCAGAAGCAATGCTGTGTGGACTACCATGACTGTGGATAAGGTATTCTACAAGTCCATGAATGGTGGTTTTCAAGAAGCATTGTGTGCAGGGGAAGCAAATCCATATCCAGAGTACCTATTCCAGTCAGAACAAAACATTGTCACTTGGGTGATGGAAGTGGTCCAACATAGTGAACCTGCCGTCAGGTAGCTGACTGATCACTCTGGGGAATGGTGCCATTATCAGGGACTGTTGGTCTCTGACTCTAGCAGATTAGGCACTCAGCAATGCGTATAACCAGGTTGGCCTTGGTGTGAGACTCTGGGTTTGGTTTTTAGCAATCTCAGCTCTGCAGCTGCAGGAGACAAGGATTTCTTTCCGGGCAGGCATAGAAACTTGCAGGTTATGTGGTGCTTGAGCTGAGAATTGGAATCCTTAAGCACATCTTTATCTTTCCCCACTTTATCTAGTACAATTTAGGAGCAACCAGCCAATCTCATTATACTTGTTTTGAAATGTTCTAAGGTATCAAATACATGATCACCAGAAACTGGCCTCTTATAAGTATTTGATTAGGAGTATCCATTGGTGATACTTTGCCATGGACTTTTAGTGCTCACTTTATTACTGGAAATAGAGTCATTAGTGCTTTTATTTCTAATCAGATTAGAGAGCCAATTTCAGACACTCCAGAAGCAGTTCAGAAAACTAATCCTAGAAAACAAACAGAAAACTCATCCTTAAGATTTTCTTCTTCTGGAATCACTTTCAGTAACAGAGCCTGTATTAGGGTTCTTAAGAGAAACAACCAATGGGATGTATGTATAGAGAGAGATTTATTTTAAGGAATTAGCTCACATGGTGCTGTCAAGTTCAAACTCCACAGGGCAAACCAGCAGATTGGAAACTCAGTTAAGAGGTGGTGTTGCTGTCTTGAGACTAAAATCCGCAGTACTGGAAATTCAGGGTTTCTATGTTGCATTCTTGAGGCCAGATTCCTTTTCCATGAACCTTCCTTTGCTCTTAGGCCCACCCACATTATGGAAGGTCATTTACTCAAAAGTCTACTTGTGTAAATGTTAATCACATCCAAAAACTATATTCACAGCACATCTAGACTGGTGTTGCACCAGACAACTGGGCACCATACCCTAGTGAAGGGGACGCATACAATTACAATTATATCCTTAATTTATGGCAGATTTTATGTTCTTATTTCATTAACTTGATAGCGTTTGCCTTTTTTAGCCTTTAATTTTATCTTTTATCCCGTTTCTTAACCCTTTCTATTTTTATTGTACTTTCTCAGAAATTTTCTTAGTCTACCTTCGCACCTTTTCTTGAAGATTTTAATTTTTGCTATCATTTTTTTAAATTTCCATGATCTTTTTTTGAGTATATTTTGTTAAACAGTATACTGCTCTTTATCTAATGATGTACTTGCCTCTCATTCTTGCACACACATAACACACACATGTTTTTTTTGTTCCCTGATTTATCTATTTCTTTCAAGTCATTTTCTTCATTTGTTTATTTAGGCTCTCAGAGATTTTCCTCAAGTTTTGGGTGTTCCTGAACCTTTTTGATTTTTAAGTAAACTACTAAAATGCTGATGTTTTACTCAGCAGACATCTCAAACTTAGTATGTCCAAAATGGAGTACATATTCTCTCTACTGTCTCCTCAAAACAAACAACAGAAGACACCTGATCCTTTTTCTGTGAATGCTCCCACTATCCATCCAATTGTTCAGGTCATAAATCTAGAAACTAATTAAATCTATGATACCTCTCTGTTCCCTTTCTATTCCTTTATTAAGCCATTTTTTAGTCCTGTCTGGTCTGTCTCCTAAGTATTTCACATATTTCCAGTTCTTTCCATCTCCAGTGCTGTTATTCTTTATTGGGCTGTTATTATTTGTTGCCTAGTCTGTTGCAGTAGACTTTTATCTGTGGCAGTAGACTGTTAGCTTGTCTCCTTGAATCTACTCTTACCCCACGTAGGCCATCTCTCACCTGCAACCAGGGTGCATATTAAAACTGCAAATCTGATCATGCCTTTTTATTTAAACTCTTCCCTGCTTTCTGTGGCTTCCTTTTTTATTAGAATTGTTCCTTTCTCCTCAGCAACAGTTTAAGTAATGACAATTTCTGTCATGCTCTGCTCCAATCATGTTGGTCTTCTTACTTTTCCCATCTCATGACATTTACCTGCACTCTTCCTTCCTACTATCACCTGGCGAGCACTTACTCATCCTTCAGAGTCCAGCCATATTTATTCAAACTGAAATGTTAAATTTTGAGCTAATTGTTAGCTAGCTATAAAATTAATGAAGCTAATGAACACTAGGTTTCAAAGCTGCAATTTCAAAGAGAAAGCATCCTTTCACTTTCTCAAACCTATGTCTAAGCAGTCTTAATGATTTTAAGAGACAGTTTATTCTCCTAACACCTGTACTTTGAAAATAAATGCAACTAGGTTGTGGTTCTAATTTTTATCTGTAGAAATTTTGTAAATGCTCATTAATATCTTTTATCCTTTACTTCCTTTCTCTCAGTGCTCCAGTGGCTAGTGTCTGCTGGAAATAAAATAAAAACAGGTGTAGTAAGCAGTGAAGGAAATGACTAGAACAAGAAAGAAAAATCGAATTTTAAGTATTAACACATATACATATACTCAATCTAGTTGGTTTAAAACTTAAGTAAACCAGATTGAAATGTACAGATCATTTAATTTCTAACTAAAGTTTGAAGGTGTCTCAGCTTTTTTTGCTGATTTTTATTCATAAAAAATTCCTCCAGTACTCTATTTTGAAACAACAAAATACTACATGCAGTTTTAGATTAAAAATTTACTTTTATGGAGTAATTCTTGTGATTTTTTTTTTTTTTAAAGATTTTATTGGGAAATTGGGGGAAGGGAACAGACAAGTTGCTGTCTTTTTGTTCTTCAGTCTAATTGTGGAGGACATTGCTTCACTGGCCCATGATGGTATCGTCATTGCGTTCTTCTCTGGTGCAACAGTTTGGTCACCGGCCTCTGGACGGCTGCTCACGGCAGCTCTTGGCAGCTCACTCCAGCTGCCAACCGCCACGCTGGCTGCTGGCCACTCACTGTAGCCTATGGCAGCCCACTGCAGCAGGGGCTGCAGCTATGCTGTCCCCGGGGACTCACAGCAGCCCAGCTCCAGGTGGAACTGTTGTTCACCATCTTAGCTGCAGAGGGCAGTGTCACTGGCCCTCATATGTGGGATCCGAACTGGGGCCGCTGGCATTCCAAGCCAGCTCTTGGGCAACGTGCCACTCGGCCGGCCCTCTTGTGTTCTTTTAGATCAGTATATTACATAAATGGGGCCATCTCTTGGCTCTTGAACTGGGTGGAAATGAGCCAAATCTGAATAAAGCCCTTGGACTGGTGCTTTCCCATTCCCCTTTTATGTGTTTAGGTATGGTATATAGAAAGATACTGACTTTGGACTTACATATACCTGGGTTCCAATTCCAGCTCTACAAATGAATATGTGAGCCTGGAAGTCACTTCGTACTTACTTTCTTCCTATATAAAGACAAGAATGATAACAGGGTTATGAGGACCAAATTATAAAGATGAAAAAAATATTGTGCTGCCAGGCACTTAACCAGTATTTATGGGTTTGTTAATTTCTCAGAGGAAATGTAAATATTGAAATAGAGGTGAGAAGACCTTTTGCTTTTTCCCCGGCCTATCAACCAACCACTCCTGTTTTCATGTAGCAGTCAATGTTAGCTTTGTAATCTTGAACAAGTCATTTAATTTCTCTAAGCTTGAGTTAGAAAAATGGGGTACCCCGAAAGAGGACCAGATCATATAAGGATGACCCTTCTAATGAAGTATTTTATCATAATGAAGTGGCTATCACCTTTTGGAATTTAATGAATTAGCTTGTTTTAAAATAATTATCTGTTGCTGTAGGATTAAGATAAATCACTCTTACATTTATTTCATCTTTTGCTACCTAGAAGAATTAGGAGAAACATTCCTGCTAGTAGTACTAGTATCTTTTTATCTCAGTTCACACTATCAACCATTCTTACTTTGTCCCTTCTTTTTCAAGGATATGGGTGTGTTCACTGTGCCTGCATGTTGCTCAGGCAGTGACTTGCCGAATGGCTCCCTTCACCTAGGCTACTCTGGCTTTTCTCTCTTTATCAAAGGGCCTCTTCAGATCAACAGCTGTTATGAGAAACAAATAAAAATTGCCTTTGAAGCACACAGAAGAAACATAGTTCTTTTCTATCTGGTCACGATTATTTATCCTAATGTAGGAATTATCCTTCTGTTGTCAATTTCTATGTTTACTCTGGAAACCTCATATGTGGGATCCGAACCGGGGCCACTGGCGTCCCAAGCCAGCTCTTAACCAATGCGCCCCTCAACCGGCCCTCCAACATTTTTTTCTTATTTAAAAAAATAATAGGCAGCCTAGTGAGTGGGAAGTGGTAATCTTATGTGGGTTTGATTTGCATTTTATTAGTGACTTACGTTGAGCATCTTTTCATGAATTTTCTGGCCATTTGTGTATCTTTGGAGAAATGTGTGTTTAAGTCCTTCGCCCATATTTTAATTGGGTGGTTTGTTTTTTTTGTTGTTGAATTGAGAGAGTTCATTATATATTCTTGATATTAGACATGATCTGCAAATTTTTTTTCCCCTTCTGTAGGTTTTCTTCACTTTTAAGAGTTTTTTAACATTAGTCTTACATTGAGGTCATTGCTCCATTTCAAGTTAATTTTTGTATATGGTATAAAGTAAGGGTCCAATGTCATTCTTTGCACGTGGATATCCAATTGTTCCAGAACCATTTGTTGAAGAGACTGTTCTTTCTCCATTAATGGTCTTGGCAACCTTGTTCAAAATCGGTTGACCATAGATGTGTGGGTTTACATCCGGACTCTCAATTCAGCTCTATGCTACATGTCTGTCCTTACGCCAGCACCACCCTTTAAGTACCTTGCATTTTCAAATTGCATCAGGTTGTCAATTTCTGCTGGGATTTTGGTAGCGATTTTATTCAATCTGTAGATCTATTGGGGAGTATTGCCATCTTAGCAATATTTAACTTTGATTCTTTTTGATTGTAAATGGAATCAGTCTCTTAATTCCCTTTTTAGATTGCTCATTGCTGGTACATTTAAAAACTACTAATTTTTGTGTGTTGATTTTTGTATTGTGCAACTTTTTA
Source organism: Aselliscus stoliczkanus (assembly GCA_033961575.1). Taxonomy (NCBI): domain Eukaryota; kingdom Metazoa; phylum Chordata; class Mammalia; order Chiroptera; family Hipposideridae; genus Aselliscus; species Aselliscus stoliczkanus. Next base: position 126,374,465 of record CM066736.1, read on the forward strand.
AAATTTGTGTTACCTTTAGTAGTTTTTTGTGGATTCTTTAAAATTTTCTGTAGTAATGTCATTTTCTCTATAGAGATAGTTTTACTTCTTCCTTTCCAATTTGGGCGCTCCCCCTGCCCCCCTTCCCTAATTGCTCTCGCTAAAATTCTAATACAGTGTTAAGTGGAAGCGGAACGACAGGGCATCCTGGTCTTGCTCCTGATTTTAGGGAGAGAGAGCTTTTCAGTCTTTTGCCACTGAGTATGTTAGTTAGCCTGGGGTTTTGTTAAATACCCTTTATCAGGTTGAGGAAGTCCATTCTGTTCCTAGTTTGTTGTATATTCTTACCATGAAAGTTTGTAATTTTGTCATCCCTTTTCTCCATCAATTGAGATAGTCATTTACTTCTTGTCTTCAATCTATTAATGTGTGGTATATTACATCAATTGATTTTTGTATGTTGTACCGCCCTCAAAATCCTGGGATGCATCCCACTTGGTTATAGTGTGTTAATATGCTGCATAGTCTGAATTTGCTGTTGGATTCAGTTTTCAAAGGATGTTGGTCTATAATTTTCTTATAGTATCTTTGTCCTGCTTTGGTATCAGAGCAATGCTGGCCTTATAGAATGAGTTGGGAAGTGTTTCCTCCTCCTATGTTTTTGGAAGCATTTGAGAAGAATTAGTATTAATTCTTCTTTAAATATTTAGTGGAATTCACCAGGGAAATCATCTGTTCCTGGACTCTTTCCATTGAGAGGTTTTTGATTACTATAAGTGTGTATAGATTTTCTGTTTCTTGAGTTAGTATGTGTGTGTCTAGGAATTGATGACATGTAGATTATCTAGTTTGTTGGCATACAGTTTTTCATTGTGTTCTCTTAAAATCCTTTTTATTTCTGTAAGATCAGTGATAATGTCTCCACTTTTATTTCAAATTTTAGTAATTGAAGTCTTCTCTCTTTTTTTTCTTGCTTAGTTTAATTAAAGGTTTGTCAGTTTTGTTGATCTTTTCAAAGAACCAACGTTTGTTTCCATTGATGTTTCTCTGTTGTTTTTTTATTTTCTTATTTTATTTATCCCCATTCTGTCTTTGTTTCCTTTTCTGCAGCTTTGGGTTTGGTTTGATGCTCCCCACCCTTCCCCCTTTAAGGTGTTAAGTTAAATTTTTGATTAGACATGTGTTTATTTTCCTTTTTTAAACCCAGGCATTTATGTATATAAATTTTTCCTCTGTGCACTGCTTTCACTGCATCCCATAAATTACAATATATATGTTGTGTTTTTATTTTAATGCATTTTTTTAAGTATTTTCTAATTTCTCTTTTGATTTCTTCATTAACCCCTTGAGTTTAAGAGTGTGTTGTTTAATTTCCATGTATTTGTGAATTTTCTAGTTTTCTTCTGATACCAATTTCTAGTAGTTTCCTTCAGTTGTGGTCAGAGAACATTTTTTATATGAAATCAAACCTTTTAAAGTTTGAAACCTGTTTTGTGTCTTAACATATGGTCTACCTTGGAGAATCTTCTTTGTGCATGTATTCTGCTGTTTTTGTATGTCCGGCCTAATTTTTTTGTAGTTTTGCTCAAATCCTTTGTTTCCTAATTGAACTTGTGATTGCTGCTCCATCCATTAAAGTTGCATTAATGTATCCAACTTATTCTAGTACTGCCTATTTCTCCTTTCAGGTCTGTCATTTTTTTGCTTCATATATTAGGTGCATATAAGTTTCTAATTCTTATACCTTCTTGATTGATTGACCCTTATTACCAATATACAGTGTCTTTCTTTGTCTCATATCAATTTTTGACCTGAGGTCTATATTATCTGGTATCAGTTAGAGCTACTTGCAATGGGTTGAATTATTTCCCCAAAAAAGATGTTGAGTACCTGTGAATATAACGTTGTTTGGAAATAGGATCTTTATAGATAAACAGGTCTTTGTGGTCATTTCTTATGGCAGCCCCAGGAAACTAATACAGATTTTGGTACCAGAAGTGGAGTGTTGCTGTCAGATATTAAATACCTGAAAATATGGAAATGGTTTTGGTTAATGGCTAGTGGATGGGAGAATTCTGAGGCACCAAAAATACAATAATACCATTTTGTATTTGCCTATGTAATTACCTTTTCAACTGTTTTCATTTCTTCATATAGCTTTAAGTTACTGTCCAGTGTCCTTTCATTTCAGCCTGGAGGACTCCCTATAGCATTTCTTGTAGGGCAGGTCTACTAGCAACAAACTCTGCCTTTGTTTATCTGGGAATGTTTTAATTTCTCCTTCATTTTTAAAGAATAGTCCCTCTGCCTTCTGGTCCCCATGGTTTCTGATGAGAAACAGGCTGTTAATCTTATTGAGCATCCCTTATACTAATGAGTCACTTCTTGCTGTTTTCAAGAGTCTCTCTGTCTTTTGCTTTTTGACAGATTGATTATAATGTGTTTTAGTGTGAAACTCGGAGTTTATCCTGTTTGGAGTTCATTGAGCCTCTTGTTTGTATAGATTCGTGTTTTTTTTATTAATTTAGAGTTTTTTTACCTTTATTTCTCCAAATATTTTTTCTGCTCCTTTCTCTGCTCTCCCTTTGGGATATAGATGCAGATAAAGATATGTGGATATGTTGGTATGCTTAATGGTCCCACAGGTCTCTTAAACTCTGTTTATTTTTCTTCATTCTTTATCCTTTCTATGCTTTGGATTAGAGACTCTCAATTGACCTCTTATAGTTTGCTGATTAATCTCCTTTCTCAAATCTGTTGAGTGAAACCCAGTGAATTTTCATTTCAGTTATGCTTTTCAGCTCCAAAATTTGTTTGGTTCATTTTTATAATAACTATATTCATTGACATTTTCTTATTTGTCAAAGCATTATTCTCCTGATTTCTTTTAGTTCTTTATTGATGGTTTCCTGTAGTCCTTTGAGCATATTTTTTAAAGACCATATTCTTTATCTTGTGTGCTCTCTAAAGGCTGTTTTCTTTAGCTTGTGTTCTACAAGTGATTTGGCAAAGATTTCCTTAAATATCTTGCTTAACTCTTTTTCTTGATTCAGTGTTTACTTGTTTGCTGTAAACCTTCGACTGTTTCCCAGAGTTTTTACCAAGTTAATTCCGGCAGGGTGTGTGTGTATATTTGTTTCTGTCAAGAGACATTGTTGCTTGATGTCACCATCACTAGAGTTTTGGGGGATGGGTGTGGCATTCAGTAAGATAGGCTGTTAGGCTTTATGATGATAAGCAGTTCTCATCAGATTGCTATCATTTGTCCAGTGGATAAAATCCACAGTATGAGAAGGGTTAAGCATACAGGCCTTTCATCTTGAAGAAGAAAAGAACGTTGCTGAGTACAGGAAGGTTATAGAGTGGGTGTAAAGTCCAAACTAGTGTAGTTGGATTGAATAAAAGAATTTTCTCTCCATTGTTTAATGTTGTAATACTTTATGGAGAGTGTTGAATGGCTCCCTTTGAAGAAACTCTTAGGGCTGGCCGAGTGGCATGGTGGTTAAGCGCTGGCTTAGGAAGCCAGTGGCCCTGGTTCGGGTCCCACATATGAAGGCCAGTGACACTGCCCTCAAAAAAAAAAAAAAAAAAATTAAAAAAAAAAGCGGCCATGACCTATGTATAAAATAGTCTCAAGACATGATTTTTAGATCTAGGTCTACTTAGCTAGCTTTATGATCTTGAACAAGTTGATTGTAGTTAGACTAGAAAGTCTTGAAGATATTTTCAACTCTAGCCTTTTATTAATTTATTTTGATACTTTCAGTAGTTCAGATAGAAGGATGACAAAGGCAGTAATGACTGGAAAGGAAAACTGACTGGAAAGGAAAACTGAGTGGAAATGCACATCTGATTTAATAATTATGTCAAGTTTTTACAAGTTCCCACTACTGTTCATCAACATTTCAGACCATTTTATTCTATCACCTGAATGTATTCTCATAAAACTTCTAAACAGTATAGCTCAAGCTGAAGTAGCCTCGAGTTACCTCCTTGTTCCACAGTGGAGGAAACTGTATTTTACAGATCTTTAAAAAAACTTTATATGTATTATGTCTTATTTTTTCCATTTAACAGTGTTTTTTACTGATTCCTCTATATATTATTCCATCTTGGTAATATGGCATGGTTTATTTAAATACTTTCTTGTTGACAGAGGGTTAGATTGTTTCAATTCTTTAGTTATTATAAACATGCTATAATGAACCTCCATGAGTCAGTTTATTTTCCTAAGGTAGACACTTAGAGGTAGAATTGCTGGATGTATTTTTGACCCTTCCCTGAAGATGACCAGTGTTTATCAATTTCTTGTATATTCTTCCAGAAGTATTATCATCTGTAAGAAACATCTTTATGTATATTACATAACTTACATAGATATAAGTAATAAGCTACTTTAAGTTTGAAAGCCAGTTTCTAATGCTAAGTATTTGTTATCTGTTGCGTAGATGGGGATAACTTCCCTCACCTTATTCTCCCTTTAAAACATGGGTAATACAGGGTAACAATACGTAAGTCATCTCATAAGTGTGATTGTAGTTTTATAGGATAAATTCCTAGTAGTTGAAATTAATTGGAAAAGATGTGTGTATTTATAATTTTGATAAGGGCCGGCCGAGTGGCTCAGTTGGTTAAGAGCTCGCTCAAGAGTGCGAGCTGAGCTCTGAGCAACGGCGGTTCGATGCCAGCCTGAGCTGAGTTGCCGTTGAGCTGCCAACAGGTGGCAGGATGGCTCAGCTTAAAAAAGAAAAAAAGAAAAATAATTTTGATAGATACTGCCTCAGGGTATTTATCTGAAGAAACCCAACAAACTATTTTGAGGATTATTTACAGTGGCCAAGATGTGGAGGCAGCCTGGGTGTCCATCGATGGAGGGATGGGTAAAGAGGAGGTGGTACATATGTACAGTGAATATTGCTTGGCCATGGAGGGAATTGGTTCTTGACACCTGGGCATCATGGATGGACATAGAGGATATTGTGCTGAATGAAGTGTGTCACACAGAGAAAGACAGATGCAATGTGAATTTCCTTTAATTAGAATCTAAAGAACAAAGTGAACAAACAAAAAGAAACAAACTCATGGATACATTTTGATGGTTGCCATTTTGATGGATGTAAAGCACTGTTTTTAGTAAGAGTAGAAAACTAAATATCAGAAGAGGACTAGTTATATGAATTTTGATACAGCTAGTGAAGGGGCAATAATAGCATGGAATCAACCCCAAGGCACTTTATTATGCAAAAAACTTATATCCATATAACAATCAAATGTATATATATATGTATATGTTTTATATACACACATGTAATATATGTAATAAATTATGTATTTTATATATTATGTGTATGATATATTATGCATATGTATTATATATAAAGATGTTTCTTACAGATGATAACAAGACTTCTGGCAGAATATACAAGAAATTGATAAACACTGGTCATCTTCAGGGAAGGTTCAAAAATACATCCAGCAATTCTACCTCTAAGTGTCTACCTTAGGAAAATAAACTGACTCATGGAGGTTCATTATAGTATGTTTATAATAACTAAAGAATTTAAACAACCTAATTCTCCATCAACAAGAAAGTATTATTTCATTTACAAATTTGAGGGTGTTTTCTTCTGAAAAAAAGTTGTCTTCTTTTCATTGACTGTATTTACAATAGTGGGTATACAGCGATGGTTATTGGTTAACTGTAAACTTAGTAAGAATGGTGTATGTTTTCATCTAGATCCTAAGGAAGAGAAAGAGGAAGAAAATGATTCTACCCTCCCTCAGGAAGTTTCCATTGCTGCAACGAGGCCCAGCCGGGGCTGGCGCAGTAGCAGCAGGACATCTATCTCTCGGCATCGTGACACTGAGAACACCCGAAGCTCTAGGTCCAAGACTGGTTCATTGCAGCTCATCTGCAAGTCGGAACCAAATACAGATCAGCTTGATTATGGTACAGTGCAAGTAGAGTATGATTGTTTAGGAACCAGTTGCCTGTTGATTTTCAATGTACTGCTGAGCATTTACCAGAACAGCATAACTTGCAGGGGTGGGTGTAGTGGTATATAGGAAGGGTTCCTTTTTGACGATTTGCAGATATTCTCCTTTCGTGTGGTTACTTTAGAGAGTAATTTGGTTTGAGTCTCTTGGCTATAGGGAGAAAATACCTCCTTCTACTGTACATAAAGCTTTGTTTTGTTTTGCCTTTATTTTTCCAGTTGTTACAGAAGAGCATCAATCTCCAGGTGGCATTAGGTAAGACACTCTCCATATTTTATATGTAAACCCTTGGGGACATAGAGCACAATCACATGAAATGAGTCAGAGTTGTTTTCTACTTGAGAGAATTCTGAGCTGTAACAGAAATTAACTAGTTTTGTATTCAATTTAAATTCCACTTTGTTCTTCATTAGCGCTTTAGCCATGTAATCTTTAGTTATGTAATTCAGAAATCATGTGTCGAGTATCTTATGTGTTCCGTCTTATTCCATGCTAGGCAATAATATGAAATGTGTGTGTTTTAGACGAGGCTTTTGAAATTTTATCAGTACCTTTGGTGATAAGTCGTGTGTGTGTGTTGATAGGTCCTTTTGATACAGCAGATTACTAGACATGGTATTATAAAGTCTGGTTTTTTTTTAACTCTTCATGCCATTGAGCAGTCATTACCTTTATTTAATGAAGTGATAACATATTGAGGATTTTTAGTTCCTATTCTTAAGGATGAAACAGCTAGATTGCAGTTCAACTAGATTATAAGGATAAAAATTCTAGATAACTTACTGTGAATTTTTGGCTACCTCTAAAAAAATTCCTGAATAAAATCCAGTGTTTGCTTCAGCAGTACATATACTAAAATTAGATCCTTACAACTAGAATTTCTAACCTTTTTTTTGCTTTTTTTTTTAGTAGTGATGAAGAGGAGGAGGAGGAAGAAGAGATGTTAATCAGTGAAGAGGAAATACCATTTAAAGATGACCCAAGAGATGAGACCTACAAACCCCACTTAGAAAGGCATGTCGATGAGAAATAAGTTAGAAGATAACTTGAGTTCTTTTATTTCGCCTTGTTGCCAAACTAATGGGTATAGACTTAACTTTTAAATGGATTTTGCAAATCTAACATCTTATTACCTCCTTGTACAGTCCTGTCTTCTATTTATAGAAATTTATTTTGATCGTATCCATGTTGTTACGATGTCTGCATGTAATCATAACATGAGATCATGAATTGCCAGATTACTTAGACTTTTTCTGTTTTTGTCTTCTTTCTCTTTACAAGGATAATGAGATTTCATTCTAGAGCATCATTACCATGGGGAGTCATCCCATCGGTTTTAAATATTTATCATTACTCTGCATATGAGGAATGGTTGTCTGGAAATCACATTTCATGAGCTAAGGATCATAATTTTACAGTAAATCAATAATAACCCCAGGCTTTACCTTGTCAGTTTTCCTTGAAAAGATCCTTTGCTAGATACCAATGTTGAAATGTATTTGTGTTTTCAGGGAAACCCCAAAGCCACGGAGAAAATCAGGGAAGGTGAAAGAAGAGAAGGAGAAGAAAGAAATTAAAGTGGAAGTAGAGGTAGAGGTGAAAGAAGAAGAGAATGAAATTAGGGAGGATGAGGAGCCTCCTAGAAAGTGAGTGGACAATTACTCCTAAACATGGAAACCTAACAGATTTTTGAAGCCACTAGTGGAAAAAAGGGTGGTAAAATGAAGAAGGATGTTGACATATACATATTGTGGCCTCACACAGCTGACAATTTAATTGTCGAGACTCTTCTCAAAAGCTTGAAAAGTTTAATTCAAAGCAGCATTTAGACATACAAATGAGTGGGTACGACAGCAGGTATAAGGCTGTAGAAGGGGGTAGAATAGCAAGAAAAATATGGCAAATCATTTGATTTTTCAAGGAAGGGCAGATAAGGCAAATGATGTAATAACATTGATCAGGGAAATGTTTTCTATCTAGCAATCATATCCTGTTGCAGAAATAAGATTTTTAAAGTGTTTAGACTTTTTGGTTCTATTGGCAAGGAAAGTACAGTTTATATTTTTAGGATTTTTAGATAATAGACTCTTTCATTCTACTTTTTAAATTGATGAAATTTAAGTGATAGACTTTTAACCAAAACAACTCTTCAGGTAGTAACCTTGAGGTTTATCCAATTCTTCCATAGTATTGTATAGTTTATGGAAGGTGTATTTAACTTGTAATGCAAACTTATTTAAAAGTGCAGTTACTTCAGAGTGAAATCTTTATTTTGCCAGACATATCTGTGACTTTATGTATTTTGGGTAATCTTTTGTTTTTGCCACCTGCTCTTTGGTCTTGAATATATGTGAGGTGTGATCAAAACTTACAGTGAATGTTTAACTTAAAAAAAATTTATTACAGTAAAAGACACATTGCCATTATTCCCCCTTAAAATACTCCCCCTCGCTTCAAGTACACTCATCCCATCATTCTTGCCACTTTCTGAAGCAGTTCTGGAAGTCCTCTTTCATGAGTGTCTTCCTGTTGTGGCTGCCTTGATGTCTTGAATCATTTTGACTTTGGGGAAGCACCAGAAGTTGCACGGTGAATAAGGTAGATGAGGACACACCATCATTTTTTTTTTTCTTTTAAGAGTTTATTGGGGATTGGGGGAGGGGAACAGACATGTTGTTGTCCTTTTATTCTTCAGTCTAGTTGTGGAGGATATCACTTTACTGGCCCATGTTGGTATTATCGTGCTCTTCCTGGGTGAGGCAGATCGGTAGCAGGCCACTGGACAACCTCTCACAGCTGCTTATGGCAGCTCTTGGCAGTTCACGCCGGCTGCTGGCCACTCATGGTAGCTTATGGCATCCCACTGCAACTGCACTGCAGCCTACACCGTCGCTGGTGACTCAACGGCAGCCCAGCTCCAGGTTGAGCTGTTCATCATCTTAGCTTAGAGGGCGCAGCATCACTGACCCTAATATGGGATCTGAACCGGGGCCCTGCTGCTCAGAGCTGGTGTCCCAAGCCAACTCTTTTTTTTTTTTTTTTTTTTGAGGGCAGTGTCACTGGCCCTCATGTGGGACCAAACCGGGGCCGCTGGCTTCCCAAGCCAGCGCTTAACCACCGTGCCACTCGGCCGGCCCTACTGTGATACTTTTTAAAATTTAAACATTCAGCGTATTTTTTTCATCACACCTCGTATGTCTTCAGCCATCTTTCATTCAGTAAGCTTCAATCCAGAATATGTGGACAGTTTATTCTGTTTTTTAATTACAGGAGAGGAAGAAGACGAAAAGATGACAAAAGTCCACGATTACCCAAAAGGAGGTAAAAATTTATACTCCTACTATGTTGTACCTTGTTTCTGGTGGCAAGCACTGTAGTCACATATTTAGCCATAATAATCCTGTAAGAATGGCTATTTTAAAATTTCACTAAAGTAGCTTTGTTAATGTCCTTGATGCAGTGTCTATAGTTTTACTTCCATTGCAGGATCTGAAAGTTTCTGTAAATTTTACTACTTCTTTACCTTTTGGGGGATTACTAGTTTATTTTGCGTTATTTTTTATAAACACTATTAAACATTTTGAAATTTCTGGTTACTTCTAACAAATTCTATACGTGCTATAGACTAGTAAAGAGATTTTAATTCTTCATACTGTATAATTGCGATTCCCTAATAATGCAGTTTGAATTAAAGGCAAGAAACTGCCTCTTTTCTGTCGCTAACTTTTTTCCAACATATTGATAATAGAAAAAAGCCTCCAATCCAGTATGTCCGTTGTGAGATGGAAGGATGTGGAACCGTTCTTGCTCACCCCCGCTATCTGCAGGTCAGTGACGCTGTTACGGAAGGCAGCCTTTCAGATCATGATCCATTACTAGTTCTCATATCTCATGAGACTTCATCATTTGTGAATTTGTGTAGTCTTTATCATTGACATGCACTATCAAGAAAAACCTTTCTGGACCGGCCGAGTGGCGCGGTGGTTAAGCGCTGGCTTAGGAAGCCAGCGGCCCCGGTTCAGGTCCCACATATGAGGGCCGGTGACACTGCCCTCAAAAAAACAAAAAAAAACACAGAAAAACCTTTCTTTAAACATAAAATTACTTCAGTCGTGGTAAAAAGCAAAGTGTCTAAGAACCGGAACCCAAATGAAGGATTTCTTTGGAATCTTGAGAAATTCCAGTGTTTCCCATTGTGGTATAAATAAATACTTCTGATGTAAGATGATTGTAACGACATACTAAGACACAAATGAACAGATTTTATTTTAATACGCACCTTTATAGAAATAAAATTAGTATAACTCAAACCAGTGATTTCTTGAATACTGTTTACATTTTTAAATTTTGGATTGTAGGGTTTTTCTTTCTTTTTTAGTGAGTAGATTTTTAAAATATGAGTAAAGATACAGCTTATGTTGAGGTCTGGCAGGAAGCATGAACGTGATATACTGATTACTAAAGCTTAAGAAATGCCTGTTTGATCTTCAGTTTAGCAGCAGGTATAAAGTAAGACTGGGGCCTTGCCTTCTGACTCTGGTTCTGTTATAATGATGACAGCTTAGTATTCCTTGCTGTGTGCCATTTGCTGCGCTAAGCATCATACAGCACAGGAGCTCTGGATCTCCATGATGATACTGTTATCGTGATCTCCATTTTACAGATGAGAACTGGAGCTTACCATATCTGAGGACACAGCTCCTAAAATGATGGTAGTAGTAAATGACAAACCCAGATTGGAAAGTCTGTTGCTATAGCCGATGTTCTTTTTGTTGTTGTTGTTAGCGGAGCCATCCTGCCACCTGTTGGCAGCTCAACGGCAACTCAGCTCGGGCTGGCATCGAACCGCCATTTCTCAGAGCTCAGCTCGCACTCTTGAGCGAGCTCTTAACCAACTGAGCCACTCGACCGGCCCTGTATAGCCAATGTTCTTAACCATTTGATTACGCTGCCTCCCTATCCGTGTAGTGTTTGACTTTTCTTCAGGACTTTTGGCTTAGCAAAGGAACACGCATTCAGGAAGCCATGATTTTTACCTCTCTTCACTTTCTTTTACTGTTTTAGCATCACATTAAATATCAGCATTTGCTGAAGAAGAAATATGTATGTCCCCATCCCTCCTGTGGGCGACTCTTCAGGCTCCAGAAGCAACTTCTGCGACATGCCAAACATCATACCGGTACTTTTTAAAATGTTTTATCAAGTAGCTAAGGCACGCTACTTTTAAGTGTAGATTGGTAATGATAGTTTTTTCCTAACATAAATCTTAAAAGAGTCTACAGTTAAGTGTGAGAGAAAGGTGGAAAAATAAAGTATAATAGCACATATATTTTACAGAGGATGAACAAACTAGGACTTTTAATTTTTTTCCTTTTGACTTCTTTGTGAAGAGCTTTCATGACCTGGATAAGGACCTTTCGTTGAGCACATATTCTGTGTCAGCTGTGGACCAAACACTTTACACATATTTCTGCCTATCCATCCACTCAGCATCACCAAGTTTGCTTGTATTGGCCTTGTTTTCAGCCAAGAAACGAGAAGATTAGCAACAGTCAGTGGCTTACTTGTGTTCATTCACACAGCTCATTTTTAGCAAAACGAGGATTTTCCAATTCTGATTCAGGTAGATGCTTGTAGTAGTTCTTACGGATTAAAAGTGAGGAGTACGAAAAGAAAACCTAAATGGAAAAGAGGTTTGCTTATAGTTTACAGTAACTACTAAATAGCTCCTGGGACTTCTGCTGCTGTTGAAACCATAAAGGCTAGCTATTGAATTCACATATACCTTCATGCAGGAGCTATCAAAAAGAAAAACTGAATGTCTTAGTAATACACATTACAGAATGGATTCAGATTCCGTTCATTTTTCATCACTGACAATCTCCGTGAAGTGTAACTAATAGGAACAATTTGAGCTGGGTATTAGAGCTAATCAATAAATACATGCCAGATACTTGATTGTTGCATGTTACCTTCTCAGCAGTCATAGCGGATAAGGCTAGGAATTCCAGTTGCCGAGATGCCATGTCTCCTGCGCAAGGTCATACTGATATTTGTACCCTTTGCATCATTTACTATGTATCACTTAGGCAAGTTACTTAATTTCTTCTCTTATTACATTTCCTCATCTGCAAAACAAGTATTATAATGACACCAATTATTATAAAGATGAATTGAGAAAACATATAAAGTGCTATTTATTGCACAGGGCCTGGCACATGGTAGACTTACTAAACACCAGGATTTGAAATCATTCCAAAGTTTACAGTCTTTGCATTGTGCTGTTTCTTTAGAGAAAATGCTGTCTGCACCGTACTTCTTGCTAGGTTCTATCATTTCTCTGCTCCTCCCCCTTTCTGTTAGACTGTTTTATCTCAAGAAGAGTACTTTCTGACAACTGGTTTTTAGACTGTTCTAGCTAAGTATCACAAGCCTGCTATGACAAACTGATGGTTTTAGAATTCAGTTCATTCCAGATATTTTTATTTGGTTAATACAATTGCATGATGTCAGTGTTGAGCGTTTTCCTTTTCTAAATTATATATGGACACCCTTAGAAAATATAATTTATTTAAGCAAATGGATACCTCACCAGTTTACCATACTCTTATGGAGCTGAGAAAGTAGACAGATCTGGTGGGAGACACTAAGACTTCTCCCTGGGTTAGCACTGTGCGTTTTTAGACCTTGCTGTTCATCCTGTAGACTTCAGACCAATAAGCATTGGCGTCACTTGGGCTCTTGTTAGATACAGAATCTCAGGCCCTGCCTCAGACCTGCCGAGTCGTCGTCCGCATTTAGTAAGATCCCCAGGTGATTCCTAAGTACGTTGAAGCTTGAGAACAGCCTGTTTCTCCCACACTTGGTTTTAGAACTTGAATGAAGTAGGAATAAATTTGTTGTTTGCCCTTTAACTTATCCTTGTGTTTTCACTCTATTTGTAGTAATTTTAAGTGAAAGACATAGAAATTGTAGTGGTCATTCATTCAACAAATGATGCTGAGCATCTGTCCACTGTCTTGTGAACCAAGCTATTAAGAGATAATTAAGTATGATACTCCTTTGCCTCAGCGATTTCACAGTTGTTACCAAATTCATCAAAAATCCTATGAAATTTGGGGGGCTTGTGTAATGGCAGGTAGGTAGTTGAGTGGTGCAGAAAATGTGGGGTAGGAGAATAAGGTAAGTACAGGTCCTGTGCTGTATGTATTGAATAGCAACAACTTGAATCTTTTGAGAGAACTGTAAATTTTTTATCTTGGGAAACGTTTTTCAAACCTGGAACTGAAGATTACCACTTTAGATGTATATCACTTTTCTTCTAGGAAGTGCCAAATTCTTTTGTTGTTCTTGTAGTTCTTCTTTTGTTGTTGTTGTTGTTTGAATGCCAGATTGTTTATCCATAAGTGTTCAAGCTTTCATAATATGAAAAAAATTTTAAAGAATAAAATCTATGGAAAATGTAGTTGTTTACTTGCTAAACAATTAATCCAAGATCTGGATTACTGGTAAAATTGAGATTAGAATTTCAGTTCTCATATTTCTATCTAGGTTTTTGTGTGTGTGTGTGTTTTTTAAACAGGTCCTTGAGATACTGAATGTATGGACTAAAAAACAAACAAAACAGAAACTATATATTTCTTTTTAAAATTTCCGTTTACTCCGCGTATTTATACATTGAAAACAGTACTGCTCTTACTCTAAATTGAACTGCCTGATCACCTGCTTACTTATTGTACACCAGGAAAAAAAAATAGGGGGAGTCTACTAAATTGAACACTAACCACGTTATCTTTCTTCTCAGATCAAAGGGATTATATCTGTGAATACTGTGCTCGGGCCTTCAAGAGTTCCCACAACCTGGCAGTGCATCGGATGATTCACACTGGCGAGAAGCCATTACAGTGAGTATTTACTGGTGACTATCTGGGTGAGGAGGGTTAGCCCTTGATACACATTTCAGCTGCCACTATTCTTTACTTTTACCAAATTAGAGTGGGCATTTTGCAGGGGGAGCTACTTAGTGACCTTTTTCTTCTGTCTGTCTTTCAAACAAGTAAGGAAAAAAGCAGAGTTGTGTTCCATCTAGTAACTTTTCCTAACCTTTCACAAGAAGTATGTATTACTGACTATTGCTTATATATGTGACCTCTGAATTCGCACCCTGACTGTGAATCAGAGCTCTTTATTTCTCTGTCTGACCAGCCATTTCCTCTTCCACTCTCCTTAGATGTGAGATCTGTGGGTTCACTTGTCGGCAAAAGGCATCCCTTAATTGGCACATGAAGAAGCATGATGCAGACTCCTTCTACCAGTTCTCTTGCAATATCTGTGGCAAAAAATTTGAGAAGAAGGACAGCGTAGTGGCACACAAAGCAAAAAGCCACCCCGAGGTGCTGATCGCCGAGGCTCTGGCCGCCAACGCAGGTGCCCTCATCACCAGCACTGATATCTTGGGCACTAACCCCGAGTCCCTGACACAAGCTGCGGATGGTCAGGGCCTTCCTCTTCTTCCTGAGCCCTTGGGAAACTCCACCTCTGGGGAGTGCCTCCTGCTAGAGGCGGAAGGGATGTCAAAGTCATACTGCAGTGGGACGGAACGAGTGAGCCTGATGGCTGATGGGAAGATCTTTGTGGGCAGTGGCAGCAGTGGGGGCGCTGAAGGGCTGGTCATGAACTCGGACATACTCGGTGCTACCACAGAGGTTCTGATTGAAGATTCAGACTCTACTGGACCTTAGGAGAAGGGAAGACTGGACACTGGGACAGCTCAGACTTTGTACTTAAAAGATAAAATGGACAAAAAAAAAATTTTAAGCATTTAAAATCTAGTAAAATAACTGAAGGGCCTGCTATTTCCATTTTGGATCACAGCACACACATACCCCTACCCCCTCTTCTCCCTCGATTGTCCCCTTTATGAAATTGATGTTGCCTTTACGAGAAAGGTAGACAAAAAAAGAACAAGCTCTTAAAGTGAGGGTCATCCTCACGCTCAGTTCCAACCAGGCAGACTTCCTGCTCATCAGCGGCTCCCCTTTTCCACCTTGTAACTCTGATGTGCTCTGGGTCAGCTTTTAACTCTTACTAGTATATTACTGTCCTCTAACCCCCGTCACCTCTACTGCTGCCCTGTGGTTCTGGCTTCTACCCATTGCAGACATTTATCTGAAAAGTATCATATAATTCTAATCTCTGGAGGCTGGCAGCTTGACTTGGCACTTTAGGGCCCCTTAGCAGGGTGAGCTGTTAAAACAGCACACATCTCTCACCCCTTTCCTCCAGTCCCCACGGGGTTTTGGGAAGGAAGGATACATGGGGACCACCTCCCTCCCCTTTGACCCCAGCACCTCAGTCCTCCTCCCGACACCTCCATGTGGTTCTCAGCGGTGCTCACTTGCTTGGAAGCAGGCTCCCGACAGGGAGGGGGCTGCCCTCTCCATGGCCTCTCTGACCATAGGACAGGGCTGTGCGTCAGTGAGACAGTGAGTAAAGTCCCAGATGGCAGAAATTTGCACTTTGAACATGTGTGTTTTTGTGTTGTGGAACCTGAGATTCCTTATTTATTAACGGAAAGTGATTTTTTTTTTTTTTTGTCTTTGTTGCTATTTTTTGTGGGGCTAGGAGAGAGTGGATTATTCTGACATGGGGTCCTTTTCCATAAGAGGTACTTTTGAAGGCAAAATAATAGGGTTGAAGAAGCACAGCCAGCCTCTAAATCATAGCTCTCCAGTGGCCTTTAAGCTGGTCCTCAGCACTAATAAAATCACTACAGTAGCTTAGTGCTTTTTCAGAAGCCTTGTTAGGGAAGAGTGTTAGGTTTGTGGTAATTAGTGCTCTGTGAATTTTTTAGAGCATTGAGATTTAGGAATTTTGAGGGGATGAGGAAGGTCGTTCAGGGTCTGAATTAGAGTTAAAAGATTTTTCTCTTGTGAATTTGTTTTTGTTTTGTCCCCATCATTTCTTTACACATACCTCCCTATTGGTCCAGCTCTGGCCTCTTGAGCTTGGTTTTTGTTTTTTGCTTCACTTTATCATTGGTTCATTCCAGCTTCCAGTTAGTGATGGACACTGCCATAGTAGAATAGTCTGAGTTATACAGGTTTAAATCAAAGAAAATTGCTCTGTTTTGTTTCCCTTTTAATAACCCTTCAGAAGAGGAAAAGCTTCAATAGACAAAGTTAATAATAATAGCTTTGGCTTTCCCTAAAATTCTGGGAATTGCCACTTCCCCTGAGATACGGATTTTCATGGGGTAGATTACTTATTACTGTCCATGAGAGAGACAGGTATTGTTTTTGTACAAGTTCATAACTCCCAGAAGACTGAAAACCTATTTGGGCTCATTTTAGGGAATTAAAAGGACAATTTTTCTTCCGTGTACCTCAGAAGATGGAATTCAAGACTTGCCCTATCCATTGTTTGTCAGAAATGTGCGTGCGATGGCTTTTGGAAAGAATGAAGTTTTGCGGAGAACAAAATAAGGAACAGCTTGTTTTTCAGAAACACTAAAACTACAAAGTTTGTCAATTTTTCTCTTTGATTTATTTTTTTCCCAAAAAGAGGGGTAACCAAATGTCATCTCTGAAAGAGGCTTACTTTCCACCCACTAGTGTCAGTGTTTGGGATGCCAGGGAAGAGGGAGTGAAACACCCACAGTGAACAGCCTGAAATGCACTATTGTTTCTTTTCCGAGTGTTGCAGATTGCCACCATCCGACGTGGGGTTAGAAAATGGGCTAAGGATAGGAGGGGTGTAGAATATGCTTCCTGCCCACAGTAAGGATTTGGAGTTGGCTATTGTATGTTGGAGAGATTTGAAAGTATTGTAGGATTAATTGGGTGGGCCTACAACCAAGTTGTTCCCCACCCATATAAACCCATTTAGTACTGTTTCACTATTAGCATCTATTCCCCACATTTACCTTTGCCACGTTTATTTTATCCTTTGTGTCCATAAATTACATTTAGTGGTTAGTCATCAGGTATTTTAGCCACCTACACAAAAGCAAACTGCAGTAAAAAACAAAAAACAATACTATGAGATAGAGGAAAATATGTTTTCCCCTATATCATACTCCTCTCCCCACCAAAAGCAACTAGTTAATTCTAATTAGAAATTTTATGTTCTTTCTCCTCTTTTTTTTTTTGGTCCTCTTCATAGATCCCATTTGCCTACAATTTGCTTCAATAAATTATTGTAACAGTTTGCAATGCATTTTAAAATATTTTTCACGGAGTTCATCTTTTTTCTTTTTGGGAAAAGGATGCTATTAGCATAGGAAAGAGTTGGTATAAGTTAACTAACTTATACTGGACCCTATTCCCTTTTTCCTGTCTGCTCCTCATGCTGTTTACTTCCTTGTCCTTCCAAGGAGCTCTTTTAATCTTAAAATTCTGCATTTCCTCCTCTTACTCAACTTCTGGAACCTTTTCTCCCCCGCTGCATATTCTCCATCTTGAATTGGCAGTTCTAGATTCTGAAAATGTATTTGAGATACAAGCATTATTCCTGTGCTTCCCCTGTTGTTTGTGGTTGCCCAGGGTTATTTTGCATAATTGAGACTTAATATGCTTCAGAGAGTTTAGATTAACACTGGCCGGGATTACTGGGAGTAAAAAATATATGTATTAAGGAATGGAAAAGCATCCACATAGAGCACTTGAGCCTCCTTTGTATGTGTTTGGAGAAGAAATTATAAAGAGTGTATTAAACCTGAGGTTATTACAGTCTGGTTGTTTGAAATACCATTTTTCCCTCCTGTCTTTTTCCTACTTTCCAGTGTACTCAAAAAAAATTGAAAAATTGTAATGGATCAATTTAAAATATTTTATTTCCTAAAAGCCTTTTTGCCTGTTGTAATTTGCAGGACCCTTCTCCTTTGATGGGAGAGACAGGTAGTTACCTGAATCTAGGTTGAAAAGGTTATGTACAAAGAAATTATAATAAAAGGGATACTCTGCTTTTCAAGTCCTTGTTTTCTCTTAACTCTAGGTAAGGCATATCCAAAATAAATATGTAAAGAAAAATAAAAGTTGTCTTCATGGAAGCAACTGGTCTTCCTTGATTGTGCTGAGTTACAGTTGTCCTAGGGTGGAAACATTGATGCTGCTAAGAAAACAAGTGCCCTCAGCAGGTCTTATGTGACAGACACTGTTGGCTCTTGTTGAGAATCAGGTAAACTTTGCACTCCATTTAGTTCTTGATTGCTAATGCTGAGATGCCATATGATCCTGTGAACATGTGGCAAATTTGGAAAACCTCTATTTCAACAGCCTTCTCCTAGGAAAGGTGGCCATGTTAATCTAGTAGCAAGAACGTTAAGGTTGCTGTGAGGTTAATTTCACTCTGATAATGGGAAAACCCTGATAGCATTTAATATCTGCTTCATCATAAAACTCATTGTCCATATCAAGTACTAATTTTTAAAAAAAAGAAAATAATAGAATCCTACCTTCTTAAAAGGCGTACTGTGACAGCCACCCAGGCCTCATTTCTTTCTCCTTATATACCTCCTTTTGTTATTTACCAATGGAAATTGGCCTCAGAGAAGGCATGTGTTTCCATTCAGAGGCAATGTCTATGACTAATTGATTCATTTGAGGATGAAACTTGCAACTCTTAATTAGCATCATCCTCTAACCTACCGAGTTAAAGGCAATAGAAACGCCACTCTCCCAAGTGTTTTTAAACTTGTGCCCTTGTAAAAGCCCAACTCGTTCTCTTAATTTTGTTAAGCATGTGGTATGACTGTGATAAGGAAGAAAAAAGCATGTTGCCACTTGAGTGAGACTGCCTTAGACATGCTACCAAATCAGTTGGGTGTTTCCTATTCCTTTGGAAAAGAACACGCCTAAACATTGCCTTCCTCATCCTGTAGCTGTGAGGAAGGCACTGTGGTTGAGATTAGGGATGCTTTCTCAGCTGATTTTTAATCAAAGCGCAAATTAACTTTAAATACAAAAAGATATATTTAAATAGATATCTAACTTTAAATAGCAAAAAGATGGGAGTAAAACTATATTTTTTAAAGGACTTGTTTCACTAAAACTTTGTTTCCTGAACAAAATGTGAATGTATCTAGAGAATGAAATTTGAAAGTCAGTGGGGGAAAACAACTGTAGAATCAAAACACCTGCATTTAAATTTTGAGCCTAATAATTAGATTTTGTGCATATTATTTAATTTAAGCCTCAATTTCTTATGTAAGATGGGAGAAATAATACTTAGAATTATTCTAAAGATCAAGTAAAGGCTTTAGTAGTAGTGTCTGGCCCATGGTAGTGCTTAATAAATGGCAGCTATATCAATAATAATAATGTAACATTATTGAATACCAGGCCAAAGAAAGAAAACAGACATGGGGAAGCACAAGGAGGGTGATAATAAAATGAACTGATTAGGTGTGTATATAAAACAGATTACATTAGCCAGGGGCGGCAGGAGGATTAGTGTGATAGTGACCTTGTTGCTAAGTGCAAAAGCAAAACAATGACATAAAAACAAGTGCACTAGGCACTCAGTGGAGGAGAGAGATGGAGGCAGACGCAGGAAAAAAAAGGTTAAATAGGGGCCTTTGATTCCACAGGCACAAAAATCCACAGCCAGGAATTTGCTGCCACCTCTGAGTCAGGCAGGGGTGGGGGTGGGGAGCACAATTCCAGTAGGAGAGAATGCCCAGTGGATTCAATCTGAGAGTCACATTTCTTATTTGGACCAGTGTAGACACAAGCAAACATAGCTCGCTTGTTTCCTCGGACAGTTGAGTTAGGGGATGGCATTCACAGAGCATCCACTGCTGACCCCTCACCGCCGGGACCTCTGTAGCCGCTCTATCTGGCTAGCAAGGAAGATTCGTTCAGACCTGACTGCTGTTACGGAATCTTATGTAAGTTGCCGATTTTTCTCTTGTCTGTTTTCATCTCTTGTGATCCAGTCCCATTACTGATTATGAAAGCCTTATATTAAGCACATATCATTTGACTTGGCCCCTTCCCTTAAGGAAACTCCTATGACCTTTTCTTTCTCTAGGTTGTTCAGGAGACATGTTCCTTAAGTAAGAAAATGTACGTAGGCTTCTAGGTAGGGTTGGCTTTACGTCTTGGAAGGTGTTCCTAATTTGGTTGCCTACAATCTGAATTCTACCAGAATTAAGTTTGGGCTCTTTGTATACATTGTTCTGAATTTCTGAGCTATGCAAATGAAAGGTTTATAGGTTTGGGAGAAGAGTGGTATAAACCCAACCAATTTCTCCTAAAAAGTATTAGCTACCCACTTTTTAATTACATATATCAGAAGTGTTTTGGATCTAATTAGAAGGCTCACCTATACCTAGCAGTTTCACAGCGGGCCTGAGGATGTGTTCTATTCTTAAGGAGTTAAACCAGGAGTTCAGGTTGGTTTTCTGATACAGGACGCTCCTCATCAGTCCACGTAAGGTCTGCTGTGGAAATACTCCAGACCCTGTGGAAAGGCGTTGCGTGCAGCCCCACCAGTAAGACATCAGACTCTGAAGTACCTTTTTTTTTTTTAACTAATTGCCACTGAATTCAAAGGATTGTCCTCACCATTGGGAGAGGGTGGGGAGAAAAGTTCTACAGTGGCTATATTCTAGCGTTTCCTAGGTGTGGCCAGTACTCTCAAGCATGTTTAAAATATTTAAAACTCCAGGATGAGTAAAAACGTCCATTGTCGAGGGAGTTTGAAGTGGGAAGGACAAGTTATTCTGGACCAGCGGTTATTGAAGTGAGGACGCTGGGGCGAGTCTAGGATATGTGATGTTTCTCTTTCTCCTCGGCCAGGTGAAGCATCAGGGCCTGAACGAGAACGTCAGCCTGGACTCTGTGGATGGTGTGCCGGTGGCCAGCACGGATCACTGGGGTGAGCTGACGGAGGCAGAGCGACTCCAAGAGAACCTCCAAGCTTACCGCACCTTCCATGCTATGTTGACCAAGCTCCTAGAAGACCAGCGCGTGCATTTCACTCCAGCTGAAGGGGACTTCCATCAGGCAATACATACGCTTCTGCTGCAGGTTGCTGCCTTGGCTTACCAGCTGGAGGAAATAATGGCGCTTCTGGACCACAAGGTCCCCCCCAGCGAGGCTGACGGGATGCCCGCCCTTGTTGGAAGTGGTGGTCTCTTTGAGAAGAAGCTGTGGGGACTGAAAGTGCTGCAGGAGCTTTCACAGTGGGCCTTGAGGTCCATCCGCGACCTTCGAGTCATTTCTTCTCATCAGACTGGGATGTCAGCCCGTGGAGGCCACATTCATGCTAACGACAAGAAAGTCTAGCAGTTACCCTCTCTCTGTCTTCCTTTCTGATGGAAGTCCTAGTCCTCAGGCCTCACTTTCCTATTCTTAAGTTTTTAAAACCCTTTAAGGCCACAGGCATTTTCATGAAGTGGAGTTGGACACGGACAAGTGGACATACAGGCTTACTTGGCGGAGGTGGGGGGCGTTGGGGCCATAAGGAAGCGGGGGGCAGGGGCAGCCTTTGTCCACCTCGGCTCTCCAACGTGTCTACCCACTGAGGAACCTCTGCGGACGTTTAACAGCCTTACAGGAGAGTATATTGTTAAGTCTAGTCCTAGACGACTCTTCTGAGAAGACTGTTAACAATGCACTAAAAATCATGGACTCTAACCAATTCAAACTCTTGGAAAATAAATGTATTGAGCGTCTATATGTTGAAGCAGTGTGCCGTGGCTTTATGTATATTATAATTCTCATAACAACCGTGTTGAGGGAGGCAGTGTTATTCCCATTTGGCACATGAGCTAACAGCCTCACAGAAATGTATAAACTTATGCAAGATTACCCACCTGGCACAGGGCACACTGAGTTCGAACCTAGGTCTCTCTCGTCCCAAGTCCCATGTGCCCCTCCCTTCAGAGGCCTGATTATGAACCCCACTGCACCCCTGCCACCCACCGTTGGGAAATGTATTCATGTAGTCCATCCCTAGCACTGAAAAAAGAACCCCTTAACAATAGTCCCGCTTATCTGCAATTTCACTTTCCCCGGTTTGTTACCTGGGGTGAGCCATGGTCTAAAAATATTAAGTGGAAAATTCCAGAAATAAGCAATTTATAAGTTATAAATTGTGCACCGTTCTGAACAACGTGATAAAATCTTGTCAAGTCCCGTTGCATCCCACCCAGGACGTGAATCATCCCTTTGTCTAACACCACACGGTGTGCCCTGCCCCGTTAGTCACTTAGCCATCTCAGGTATCAGAGAGGGCAGGCACATTCACGGGACTTCTGTTACAGTGTATTGTTATAGTTGTTCTTTATTGTTGTTAAGCTCTCCCTGTTAAGACAAAACAGAAGGTTGTGTACTGTCCGCAGCTCGGGCATCCTCTGGAGGCCTTGGAATGTACCCCGTGGACCAGGGGACTACCCTGCATGTCCTGATGGCATGGTTTTAGTGTCACAAGCAGTATCTGTGCATACTTGGTAAAGAGGAAAGCAGTGGGAATCTTAAGATTCTGCTTTGGTAGGAGATGAGGCCCAGCAAACAGTAAGCTGGGTGTGCGGTGATACATCTGCTGTCAAGTGTGTGCTGATATTTGTGAGTTGGGAGCCGGGCACAGCTTATACCAGGTTACCACACACCTATTGTAATCAGTGCATTGTGAGTTGGGAGCCGGGCACAGCTTATACCAGGTTACCACACACCTATTGTAATCAGTGCAATGTCACCGCCTCTGTAACCCAAGCATTTGAGGACAATGGCTGGACTACTGCTCAGGTTAAAAAGTCACAGAGCTCCTTCACGCACTTTCTCTGGACTCGGTCATGAGGAGAGGGTGAGGTCCACTCTTCCCAGTGGGAGTGTCAGCCATCCTGGAACAAGATTCAGGAAAGCCTCCTGCTCCCCGGCAACGGGGCAGGGCTCTGTGTTTAATGTCCTGGGAAAGTACGAAAGGCGCGGACCCGAAAATGAGGGCACTGATGGGAAAGGCCAGTAGCAGTCAGGCCTATGAACTGGTGGTGCAGATGTGCAGGCTCTCAGGTGTAGCGTTTCCCTGCTGCCCATGGACGAAAACTCGACACCTTGGATTGGGAGCCCAAATCAATTTAGTTTACTGACCTGAAGCATCTGTATCCTTAAAACCATGAGTCTGGGCTCGGGCTCCTACAGTTGCAGGAGATGGAGTGGGTGACTTAGCTTGTGTCCCTTCCCACATGGGATCATGCCCCAAACTCCATGAAGTCCGTATTATGAGAAGACTCTAGGCTGTGACTTGATGGCAATTCAGGGGAAGCACGCCCCTGCTCTGTAATATGGAAACAAGGGTGTATGCCTATAAGAAGGCACTACTAGGATGGAGTTGGAAGGCACCAGGGTAAGTATCCAGAGTGAAGGGAGGAGCTCACTGAGGGCCAGGGATCCCTGCTTCCCGGAGGTGGGAGGTGTTAACCTGTGCCTCGGTGGTTGGCTGAGTACCAAATAAAGAGAAACCATGAGAAGAGAAACGGGAAAGACTTGACTGATTAGAGGAAAAGTGAAGCAATAATAAACATCTGGGTCCAACTACTCCTAGGGGCTTCATTTGTAATTTTGGTGTAGGTAGACAGTTCCCCAGTGAATGCACAGAGGTTTATTTCATTCAAGTTTTTCTTCTTTAAATGGTTTGTTCTGCTTAAGAGCAGTATTTTTGATTGATAAAATACCTATTTATTAACATGAAGCTCTTAAATTTATCTGGATAGTATTTTAGGCTCTTTGTTTCCTGGAGAAAGATGTGACCAAAAAAAATTTTTTTTAAAGATTTTATTGGGGAACTGGGGGAGGGGACCAGCCAAGTTGTTGTTCTTCAGTCTTCGTTGTGGAGGGCGCAGCCAGCTCAGCTCTAAGTCCAGTCATCATCCAGCCACCCATCGGCAGCTCGTGGCCTCTAAGCTCAAGGTGCAGAGTTCAATCTTAGTTGCGGGTGGACATAGCCACCATCCCATGCGGGAGTCGAACCAACAGCCTTGTTGTTAAGAGCGCACGCTCTCCACTGAGCCATCTGTGCGGCAGCTCAACTCAAGGTGCCGAGTTCAGTCTTAGTTGCAGGTGGGCATAGCCCACCATCGAAC
Organism: Aselliscus stoliczkanus; assembly: GCA_033961575.1. Taxonomy (NCBI): domain Eukaryota; kingdom Metazoa; phylum Chordata; class Mammalia; order Chiroptera; family Hipposideridae; genus Aselliscus; species Aselliscus stoliczkanus. Next base: position 126,398,526 of record CM066736.1, read on the forward strand.
AGGCAATCTTGTTGTTACACCAGCTGAGCCATCCTGCCAGCAGTTGGCAGCTCAGCTACAGCTCAGCTCAGGCACAGCGTCACTGGCCCATGTGGGAATTGAACCGGCAGCCCTGTTGCTCAGAGCTCGCGCTCTAAGCCAACTCTTAACCAACTGAGCCACTTGGCCGGCCCCAACTAAAATTTCTTAATGGGCAACAAACTCGCCAAGTCTGAAAGGAGTGACCCTTCTCCAAACGGATTTTCTGTTCAGCAGATGTTGCAGTGCAGACACTTGCAGACGTTTCTGAAATCTGGAGCACGGCTTACGCTCTGAGTCACAGGTGAAGGACTATCTATGTATGAGAGACATGTTTGCAGTGGCAGAGGGTCCAGAAAAAGGTACAAGTGCCAGCTCTCTAATGGGAGGAAATAAGAAAATGTGTAAGCACTGTGTTGAGCTGTGCATCCGTTTCTTCTTCAAGAAACTTGCCATTTGCTTTAAAAGAAGTGTGGGGAACTCCTCAAAAAAAATCAAGGAGGGGAAATGAGCACCTAGCCATAATAATAAAGACATAAAGATGTATGGATCTCAATGTGTAAACATTGCATCATGCTTTTCTGAAATGGATGGAACAGACTGACTCGGACTGACATTAATTAGACCAGTGCTGTAGCTGTGTGTCTTACAGTACCCATGGCGATATGGTGACATATGGTGGGAGTATACTCGTATGTTTTTAAGCACTCACAATCCAAGAAAAATATTTGATCTTTAGATTTTAGTTCTTCTATTTCTTAGCTCTGTATATGGATAGGATCTCTGGGGAATCATATTTTTACATACATAGAAATTATATGTTAATATGTACATTATAACCATATTATGTGTGTACATAATTGAAAAGCATAAATTTAGTTCTTTGTCCCTAACTTGTACTTTGTAAAAAGGATTCCTTCTGCCCCACTGTCTCCAGAAATGTCCTCTCTGTGGGTAAAGAGAGTCAATTTTCCTGAATCTGTCAAGGAATTGCATGTATGAGAGTTGATAAATTCTTCTTGCATTGATTTAAGTGGGTGATTTGGAAAAGATTTTCAGATTAGCACAAATTCAAAGGCCAAGCATGGAATAAAATTCAGCTTTAAAATAATCGGGTTTGAGAGAAGTGAGAGTTTTAATAAAAATGGGAAGTGTAAGTTCATAGCCCTCGTATTGCTGTTATTTCAGGCTGCTGTGGGTTAAAGCCCAATGGATGACTCATTGCGTTGCTGGTCAGACAGGGTAAGAATGAGTAAATACTTCAGGGAGGCATATCTGAAACATTGTTTAGAATGATTTTTGTTAGTGAATCCTCACCTCCTCATGACATAGCTGAACACCTTCCTCTATTGAGGATTAAAATAGAAATGTAGAAAGCAGGGGGCTTCCATTAAGATGAGAAAAAGATTGGTGGAGGCGGAAAGGAGAAAAGGAAGAATCTGGATATCATTTCAGTTGATTTGGTGTGTGTGTTTAGGCCAGGCCATTTAAAAAGAATGGTTTGGCCTCCTGCCTCGTCCCACCTCAGCTTCAAGCATCAGGCCCAAGAATGCATCCTCTGAATGTTAGTACAAAGTGAAAGTGACGAAAGTTTCATCTCTCCACTCAAATGCTGGAGAGCCCTAAATTGTACCGAGAAAGACGGTGAAAATATAATTTGATCTTTTGATGAAATGTGTGTGGGGTGTGAGGTAAGAGAATCCATGTGCATGTGATTCTTCTATTGCTGGGATTGATCTCATTTTGGCAGATAGAAAAATAAAAGATGGAAGAATGGCTAACAATACAGATCTCATCTCAGCAAGATCGTGAGTTGCTTCTTTTTTCTGTACCTTTGGTGAGCAAAGGGAATTTCAAGTGATTTCAACCTTGGATGAAATGTAATCCTCCCAGCCAGGCCAGGCTCAATCAGGCGTGCTAGGTAAATGTGCACGACGCCAGGCCCCGGGGAGAAACTCCCCACATCAGGCAGTCTAGCAAACATACACTGCCCCTGCACCCAGCTGCCAGCCCACAGAGGGGGATCGTTTCTTTTTATACAGTCTCAAGTATTTGAACCCCAGTCAAGCCTTCAGAAGACAGAAGAACCCCGATTAGCCCATATGTGCTCAATTTGGGGGTAGAAACTAAGTTGTGGAAAATCACATAGAGGAAAATATGAAAAACTGCTAAGAGGTCACATATTTTTATCCGCGTGTTCAAGGTAGTATGAAACGGAATCCTGCATTTTCTTAATTATGTCAGGCATCTTGACACTATTTTATGTCATTTAACCCTCTGAGATACGATCTCTCACCAATGAGGGAAATGAGAATGAACGTGAACTTGTCCAATTCCCTCCACTTGCGTATGACAGGATTGGAATTCTAGCTCTGGCTCCCGGACTCACTCCACTCCCTCCCCACTGCCGTGGGACACCAGCAGTTGAGGTCATCTCGTACTGAAATTCATCCTCCCTCTCTAATTCACTTTCCTTGGATAACGCCACTACAGACTTGTACCAAATTTTTCTCTGTGGCAAACCCTATTAAGTTTCCAAACTTTGCAACAAATCACTTTTTCTGAGCTTCCTCGTTTAGGGAATGGGAATGACATACTAATTCCATGGGTCGTTACATGGTTTAGACAAATTTGAGTGTCTGAATGTGCTTGTAAATGACATGCAAATGTCAACTATATTTAATGTCCCAAGTAGTTTGCACCAATGTAAGACTCTTGACCGAAGAGAGAGCTCTGTAAGTAGTATCTCGTAGAAAAAGCCGTTGTTTCCCAGGGTCCATCTGTCACAGCTTAGGCTTTGCCCTGTTGTGTCTGTGGGCTGCTGGCCCCTGGAGACAGACCCAGTCTCACACACAGGCTCCAGGACCATCCACCTTTCTGGAGAGGTGAGACTTGGGCTGTTCACTACACCCAGAAGATGGCTTTCAGAGTACCCTGGCAGGCTCTCTAGAGAGCCAAGGAAACGTGCAAACCAAGGCACCACCCGGAAGCTGTTAAAGCTTGCATTTAGACTTAGGGCCACCCCATCATGCACTAGCAACCTCCTCTTTTTTTTTTTTAAGATTTTTTTTTAAATTGGGGAATTGGGGGAGGGGAACAGTGTTGGGGAATTGCGGAAGGGGAACAGAGAAGTTGCTGTCCTTTTGTTCTTCAGTCTAGTTGTGGAGGACGTTGCTTCACTGGCCCTTGTTGGTTTTATCATTGCGCTCTTCTCGGGTGAGGCAGATCAGTCGCCGGCCTCTGGACGGCCGCTCACGGCGGCTCTTGGCAGCTCACACTGGCTGCCAGCCACTCACTGTAGCCTATGGCAGCCCACTGCAGCAGGGGCTGCAGCTATGCCATCCCGGGGACTCACAGCAGCCCAGCTCCAGGTGGAGCTGTTGTTCACCATCTTAGCTGTAGAGGGCAGTGTCACTGGCCCTCATATGTAGGATCCGAACCAGGGCCGCTGGTGTCCGAAGCCAGCTCTTAACCAACGCGCCAGTCGGCCGGCCCACCAGCACCCTCCTCTTAATACAGGAAGGGACTCAAACTTCAATCAGTTCAATCCCATCATTAAACACAGCAGCACAGGGAGCCAGAAAGTTTCAGTAATTGGCCCTAATGTCCCAGCTAGAAAGCAGAATGAAAACTAGACCTTAGTCTGGGATGTTTCCCATGGCCCCTGCCTGGTTCTCCATTAGACCAACCCTGTCTCAGGAAACATAGGGTATTTCTGTGTATGTCCTTTTCACACTGGCACCCAGTGTTCCCTAGCAACCTGACCTCCAATAAACATTTGGGAGGTCTGGGAACAGCAACTCATAACCCAGACTTCCCTCATCACCCCAACTCCCACCTCTTCTATAATTTGGTGGTCCTGTATCCCATCTCTCCCCTGATATGGGAAAAGTGGGACACGTTCTGAGGTGATGGTTAAATATATTATTCCTTCCTTTAAATGATAAGTGTCATTTAAACAAGGGACCAAGGGAGGAGTTTTAAAAATAAATTTCTGAGGTAGGTATCTTTTCTTCAGGTCACACGAACCCTTCCACCACATTACTAGGTAAAAATTTAGGAGTACTTTTTCTTATCTTACTTAACAGGCTCTGGCTCCCATCCCCAAAGCTTGGGGTGGAAGTTACATAAATATCGTAGCAATCCATGAAACAAGAAACCCCAGCCTGGTTCTCAGCTCTAACTTCATCATTGGGAAGTTTCTAGCCCCACTCCAGGCAAATTCAACAGCAATACAAATTACATGGACTCCAGTCCAGTACTAAGAATACAGAAGTGAATACTAATGATAGCAAATGTTCATATGGTGTTTACTCTCTGCCAGGCATCGGTCTAATCGCTTTCCATGCATTCATTCATTTACTCCTCATGAGAACCCTAGGAGGTCTATACACATCCTAACCTTACTACTGAAGAAACAGAGGCACAGAGAACTGATAATTCCCGCCCAGGAAACACTCATGGTCTCCTGAGAAAGACAACAGGTATACAACCAACTGTGACAGAAATGTAGTTAGAAATACCACAAGTACCACCAGGAGCTGTGGGAGCCCAGAAGAAGGAAGGATTAGAGAGGGCTGCTTATAACCAGCCCTTGGGGAGGAAGCTAGGCTTTGAAAAAGACTAGGATTTTTGCACTCAGGAAAAAATAAAAGGGAGGGGTGTGGAGAAACATTCTGGGTAGAAGAAGCAGCATTTGTCAAGGCTTGGCTGCTGGAAGGTGAAGAAAAAAAAAGACAGGGAATATATAAAATGGAGTCACTTTCACCAAGATGCTAAAATTATTAACATTGTGAAGGCTGAGGCATGAGGAAAGACTCTATTCTTGACCTCACCAGCCTGGGAACTAAAACGTTTTGAAGTTTCCAGTCCTGTGTCAATGCCTAAATATACACCTGGACAAACACCAGACCTCCAGATAACCTTCTGAATACCCCCTGAAGCACTCGCATATCCAGACCACCAGACATGATCAGATCTCCTGGAGCCCATGCGGTAGACCACCTGGCACCCTTCATCCAGACTGCCTGACATCTGACTGATAACTGTCCTGGACCAATCCTAGGGCTAAGAGTTCTCAAGAAGGTACTTTTTACTATAAGATCTCCTAAGTTTTCTTTCTTCTTTGGAACACTTCCTGGGTTTTGCCTACCTGTTTTCCAACTTACAAACTCTGAGACCCTTGAATAAACTTTATTATTTATTTCTTGGGCCGGCCGAGTGGCGTGGTGGTTAAGGGCTGGCTTGGGAAGCCAGCAGCCCTGGTTCAAGTCCCACATATGAGAGCCAGTGACACTGTCCTCAAAAAAAAACAAAAAAAAACAACAACTTATTTCTAGCCAAAGACTCGAGACTCTTTTGAGTTTGTTGGATAAAGTATGTGGCACGTTCAAGACTGCTCACCCTGACTGAAGCTCAGATGACATTAGAGAGGTGAGTTGATGAAGGCTTCAAGAGAGAATCTATGAATGATTTTTGAAGATGGATGATGCTAGCTTCTGCTGTTTGTTTCAGAAAAATAATATAGATAGTTATGAATAGCTGTATTAGAGGTGAAAGCAGCTGGAGGTAGAGAGGTCCATTAAGAAGATGCTATTGTGCCCGAGGTAAGATATGACCTTTCAGTCATTTGTGGAAATGTTAGAGGCTCTCGGATACAGAGGTGAATTCAACATCATGGCTGATATTTAAAAATTTGCATATAGATGATGTATTACAGAATTGTACACCTATGTAACTTTAGTAACAATAGTCACCCCAATAAACTTTAATTAAAACAAACAAACAAAAGAAACATCATGCCAAAAAAAAAGAATTGCCTTCTGGTAGGGGCAGACAGGCAACACACAATAATGTAATTTAGAGAATGAGCCCGATTATATAGGAAATCTAAAAGGCAACATTATAGAATTACTGAGAGTAGCGGCCATGAAGGCCTCTCTCAAGTGGTTATTTTCCCCTGCGATCTCAGTAAGGAGAGGGAATCTGAATGAGGAGAAGTAGACCAGAGGGTGAGGTGCTTCAGTCAGAGGGAACTGTTAAGTGCCAACTCCCAAGGCGGGCATGAGCTTTCGGTCTTCAGGGAACTAATGAAAAGGAGGCCGATGTGGCTGAAATCAGGAGAGCAGAGGATCAACACTGGCCAAGACCCTCAGCCAAAGACCAGGAGAAACACACCAGCAGTTAACGGGTGGGGTCCTTTCTTGTTGCAAAGCGGAGTAACACACATCAAGGAAGCTCCAGCGCACCTCAGTGAGACAGAAAGAACCTGGAATGGGATTTAGCTATAGCTGGGTGATTTGGGAGAGTGCCTAAGGACGCCAAGGTTTGCTCTAGACTGGATGCTGTCAGAAAGTGGGGGCAACTGATGCCATGACTGAGTAGTTTGTGGGAGGCACAGTGACCTGTGATTGGACAGAATTATGAAGTGGCCTTGTGTTGTTTCCTTTATCACGGTCTCGGGGTAACTTTGTGTGAGGTAATTCTGTGAGATTGTTTAGGTTGTTTAAACTAACTGGCTATGAGACTCAGACCAGCTGGTCATAAGACCGCAGTCCAACTGTGAACGTCAGACCAACTCTGGACATTGGGGGCTACCACTCTTCTCTTTCACTCATGTTAAAATTATGTGTGGAGAGGTGACACAGGCAGAGGATTACAACCAACTCTGACAGAAGTGGGATTAGTGTTTCCACATAGATAACAAAGAGCATCTCCTCCTAGATAACATGATCAAGATACCCAATCACAGAACCACCCCTCCTCTGACAGCCCCCAATCCAGAGCAAAACTGTGTTTCATTGAATTTTCCCCAAAACTAACTCCACAACTAACTCCTATAACAAATCCCTGATAATACTTCCTTATTGGGCTACCCCAAAGTGGCCCCTGATGCAACAAGCCAGTAAACCCAACTTTGTCTGAGGACATGCATTGTCCTGGGGGGCTTTGGATAAAGGGCATCAACACTGCAAGGAGAAACCACTGGAAATTTTTAAGCAGTCAAATGACACAATATGGTTCACATATTTAAAATGAGCACCCAAGGCACTATGCACAGATGGGTTTACAGGGGCAAGACCAGAAGCAAAAAATCCAGATGATGGAGAACCTGAATTAAAAGTGACAAGGGGGATGGAGAAAAGAGGACAGCTCTGAAAATCAAGAGAGAGGATTTGGCATGGGAACCTGGGAAGAAGGATAGTGAGTTTTAGAAAGAGGAAGGCACCGCCTCCCAGCTAGGAGGATAGTGAAAAACTTAGACAAGCAACACAAAAGGGGCAACTGATGTGGGGGTAGCATAGGAAATTGCAAGTCTGGTTTTAAATATGTTGAGTCGAATGGGGAACATAGGAAGTGTGGAGGAAGGAGGTAGGTGAGTGACAGGGAACGAAGCTGGATAGAAAGGTTGGGGCTCAACCATAAGGGCCTTAAACACCATGATAGGGACTTTAGATTCATTCCACAGGCAGTGAGAAAGCGTTCAAGAGTTTAGATCAGGGACCCTCTTAAAGTCAGCATAAAAGAGTCCATGAGAAGAAGGAAAGATGAAGAAAAATACCAGGGGTCAGGTCAGTTCTTCTGCCTTAGTCCTCAAGGGAGTGGAAAGAGTCCCCTTGTCCAAAGCCAAGGGCAGGGCCCCCCTCTCATTCTTACGGTCACCAGAGCTTTAGTAGACCTAGGCGTATAAGGAAACCCCACTCTCCATCTCTCGTCTTGGACAAATGTGCATCTCCCAAGAAGGGTTTCTTTTATTCCATCTGTGCCCCCACCTTCCTCTCCACAAGACTAACTCCTGTTCTTGCTTCAAGATTCAGATCACATGTCACTTTTTTTGTGTGGACTTCTCTGATTAATAACGCCCTCTTGTCTTTGCTGTGACTCGTGGCTTATACATCATGTACTGCCAGGAGCCGACAGCTATGCAGTGTCTGACAAGGTCACATTGCCCTGCTCAGCACTGGATGTTTGGAGTGCTGCCTTATGGTTGGTCATGTAATATCTCCTGCCTCTATGAACCCATGTGCCTTTCCTCCTATAGGAGACAATATATTCACTGCATTTGTGACAAGTTCCTGTGGTACCCTGATGATAGCTGGTTGTGTAAGTCAACGACAGGGCGAGATTTCCTAAAGAAAAGGAAACTCCCTAAAACAGGCTACAACCCGAGGGGACCCTGAACTGAGATACTGGGGACTCAAGCCCCTTGAAAACTGAGGCACAGACCTCTGGTCACATAGGCCAAGAAGCCTGCCTGTGGCCTAAGGGCCCTGCTGTGGATAGTCTCCTTAAAGATTAAAAGTCTTCAGGCCATGAGAGTTCCAGGTAAGAGACAACTTGTTGACCACAGGGTATGTTAACAGCCTTGTTTGAATTCTTTGCCTAGTGCATTGTTGTAGCAACAGATACTGAAGCTTTGACTGAGAAACAGATGCTACCCTCTATTGTAAATATGTAGCCCTCCGTGGGACAAAAGATGTTTAAGACTCCCTTTAGCTACTGAGTATTGTATTTACATAAGAATAGATTTTAGATGCTTTTACCCTAAACCTAGCCACTCCTAGTCCTTTTAGTATATGCCCTGTGAGTCTAGCTGCTGGAATTTGAGATAATGGCTAGGTAGTCATGGTAACCACTCTTTAGGGGATGTGTAGAGATAGGTGAATCCTTAACATAGAATAGGTCAGTGTACCCTGGAGAGAACAATTACAGAGAAGTAAAGACTGTAAATCCTGGGAACTAGAAACCACCAAACTCCTGTGATTGAGGTGATGGTCAGAAATCCCTATAAAAAGAACATGCTCTGGCAACAAAGTGTGACACTTGTTCTCTGAAACTCCCCCGGTGTCTCCACTGTCTCCCTTCTTTATTTTCCTCCCCTGCCAACGCCGTCTCCACCTGAGGGAAACCCTGGACTGCGGAGCCTGGTCCCCCGCAATGTACTGTCACTGTTGCTTCTACTACTCACTATTACTACCACTGCCACTGAGAGTAATAATAATTTTGAGTTCTGATACTGACCTTAATCCTCACAATACCCCATTGCACTTGACAGATGAGAGAACTGAAGCTCAGAAAGGTTAAATGACTCACCCAAAGCTGCAAAGCTGACAACTGGCAGAGCCGGTATCCAAATTGAGGTATGTGGATGTACCAGCAATAATTTTCCTTCCCGCCACTATCACATGACTTACCATTCTGCATAGTAACTGTCTATGTATATGCCTCCCTCCTGCTGAATTGTGAGTTCGTTGAAGGCAGGGGCTGTTCCTTCCCTGGCACAATATATATGTGCTCCCCAAATGTGACCTGAATGAGAAGAGGGAGACGGGTAAATGGTAGTGGTAAAGGGGATGGAAGGTGTGCTGTGGAACAATGATTCCTGCATTAGATCAATTCTTCCCAACTTTTTTCACAGAAATGATAATGTCTTTTTTATTAATTTTTATTAAAAATAGAACTAACATACAATATTATATTAGTTTCAGGGGTGCACCATAGTTATTCAACATTTATAGACCTAAAGAAGTGATCATCATCATGATAAGTCCAGTAACCATCTGATACCATACCATGCTATTACAATATTGTTGACTATATTCCCCATGCTGTACATGACATTTTCATGACTTATTTGTTTTATACCTGGAAATTTGGACCTCTTATTCTCTTTCCCCCTTTTTTAAATGATCAATTACAGTTGACACTCAATAGTATTTTATATTCAGGTGTACAGCATAGTGGTCAGACATTTATATAACTTAAGAAGTGATCCTGGGCCGGCCGAGTGGCGCATTGGTTAAGAGCTGGTTTTGGGAAGCCAGCAGCCCCGGTTCGGATCCCATGTATGAGGGCCAGTGACACTGCCCTGTACAGCTAACAACAGCTCCTCCTGGAGCTGGGCTGTGTGAGCCCCGGTGACGGTGTAGGTTGCAGCCCCTGCTGCAATGGGCTGCCATAGGCTACAGTGAGTGGCCGGCAGCCAGCGTGAGCTGCCAATAGCCGCGGTGAGTGACCATCCAGAGGCCGGCAACCGATCTGCCTCATCCGGGAAGAGAGCAATGACGATACCAACATGGGCCAGTGAAGCAACGTCCTCCGCAACTAGACTGAAGAACAAAAAGACAGCAACTTGTCTGTTCCCCCTTCCCCGATTCCCCAACACTGTTCCCCTCCCCCAATTCCCCAATAAAATCTTTAAAAAAAAAAAAGTGATCCCCCTGACTAGCCCAATACCCACCTAGCATTATACATAGTTATTGTCATATCATTGACTAAATATCCTATGCTGTGCTTTACATCCCCATGACTATTTTGTAACTACAATTTGTACTTCTTAATCCCTTCACCTTTTTCACTTTGCCTCCCTCCCATCTATCACCCCAACAAACCTAGTACCCATCTGACATCATACACAGTTATTACAATATTATTGACTATATTCATTATGCTATACTCTATATCCCCATAACTACTTTGTAACAACCAATTTGTACTTCTTAATCCCTTCCCCTTCTTTCACCCACACCCAAGCCCCCTCCCATCTGGCTATCATCAAAGTGTTTTCTGTATCTATGAGTTTGTTTCTGTTTTGTTTGTTTCTTTTGTTCTTTAGATTCCACATATAAGTGAAATCGTATTGCCTCTGTCTTTCTCTCTGACATATTTCAATCAGCACAATACCCCCCAGGTCCATCCATGCTGCTGCAGATGGTAAGAACCCATGCCCTTCCATGGTTAAGCAATATTCCATTGTATATATGCACCACTTCCTCTTTATCCATTCTTCCATCGATGGACACACAGGCTGCCTCCACATCTTGGCCACTGTAAACAATGCTGCAATGAACATGTGGAGGCACACGTCCCCTCAAAATAGTGTGTTGGGTTTCTTTGGTAAATGCCCTGAAGTAGGATTACTGGGTCCTTCATTATCTCTTGTTATAGCCTTTGTTTTAGAGTCTATTTTGTCTGGTATAAGTATTGCTATTCCAGCTTTTTTTTTCCATGAAATATCTCTTTCCATCCCTTTACTTGATGTCTGTGTGTGTCTTTAAATCTGAAGTGAGTCTCTTGTAGGCAGCCTATGTTTTTTTCTTATCCACTCAGTCCTGTCTTTTTTTTTTTAAGATTTTCTTGGGGAATTGGGGGAGGGGAGCAGCGTTGGAGAATCAGGTAAGGGAAACAGTTGCTGTTCTTTTGTTCTTCAGTCTAGTTGTGGAGGACGTTGCTTCACTGGCCCATGTTGGTATTGTCATTGTGCTCTTCCTGGGTGAGGCAGATCAGTCACCAGCCTCTGGATGGCTGCTCACAGCGGCTCTTGGCAGTTCACACTGGCTGCCAGCTGCTCACGCTGGCTGCCGGCCACTCACTGTAACCTATGGCAGCCCACTGCAGCAGGGGCTGCAGCTATGCCGTCCCGGGGACTCACAGCAGCCCAGCTCCAGGTGGAGCAGTTGTTCACCATCTTAGCTGTAGAGGGCAGTATCATTGGCCCTCATATGTGGGATCCGAACCGGAGCTGCTGGCGTCCCAAGCCAGCTCTTAACCAACGCGCCACTCGGCCGGCCCAGTCCTCCTGTCTTTTGATTGGAGCATTAAATCCATTTACATTGCAAGTAATTGTTGACACATATGTAGCTATTGCCATTTTATTACTCATAATTTTCATTGTTTTTCCATCCTAAAGAAGTCCCTCTAACATTTCTTGCAATACTGGTGTGGTGGTGATAAACTTCTTTAGCTCTTACTTGTCAGGGAAGCCCTTTATCTGTCCTTTAATTTTAAATGATAGCCTTGCTGAGTAGAGTAATCTTGGTTGTAGGTCCTGCTTTTCATCACATTAAATATATTGTGCCAATCTCTTCTGGCCTCTAAAGTTTCTGTTGGGAAATCAGCTAACAGTCTTATGGGAGCTCCATTATAAGTTACTAGTTGCCTTTCTCTTGCTGCTTTTAGGATTCTCTTTTTTGTCTTTAAGCTTTGCCAATTTAATTATAATGTGTCTAGGTGTGGTCCTGTTTGGGTTCATCCTGTTTGGAATTCTCTTTGCTTCCTGGACTTGAATGTTTATTTCCTTCACCAGGTTAGAACAGTTTTGAGTCTTATTTCTTCTATTAGGTTCTCAATCCTTTGCTTTCTCGCTTCTTCTTCTTTTTTTTTTTTTTAGCTGAGCCATCCTGCCACCTATTGGCAGCTCAATGGCAACTCAGCTCAGGCTGGCCTCGAGCCGCTGTTGCTCAGAGCTCAACTCGCACTCTCGCTTCTTCTTTTGGCACCCCTATGATGCAAATGTTGTTATCCTTGATGTCCCAGAGGTCTCTTGAACTATCCTCATTTTAAAAATTTTTATTCTTTATTCTTTTGGTTGGGCATTTTCTGCTGCCTTGTCTTCCAAATCACTGATTCGATTCTCTGCTACATCTAGTGTGCTGCTGATTCCTTCTAGCTCATTCTTTACTTCAGTTATTGTATTCTTCACTTCTGACTGGTTCTTTTTTATGGTTTCTATGTCCTTTTTTATGCTTTCTATCTCTTTGTTGAAGTTCTCACTAAATTCCTTGAACATCCTTATAACCATTGTTTTGAACTTTGTCTCTGGTAGGTTGCTTGCCTCCATTTCATTTAGTTCCTCTACTGGATTTTTTTTTTCCTGTTTTTCACTTAGGATGTATTTCTTTGTTTTTTCATTTTGCCTGACTCTCTGTGTTTGTTTCCATGTATCAGGTAGATATGCTATGTCTCCCAGTCTTGGCCAGGTAGCCTTATGTAATAGATGTCCTGTGGGGCCCTTGCACAGTCTCTCTGGTCATAAGCTCTGGGTGCTCCAGGAGTGTCCCTTGTATGGGTTTTATATGTTCTCCTGTTATAGTTGAGCCTTGATTGCTATTGGCACATCAGTGGATAGGATTGACCCTCAGGCTGACTAGCTGTGGCATTAGTCCATGCCTACAGATTACGGGCTGCTGTGCAGGAGACTTATCACATGGAGTGGGATTTGCCCCAGTGGGCTCTGGTGCCTGTTGAGACCACCCTTTGTGTGTGCTACTTGTGGGGCTAATTGGAGGTGCTCTGCTATGATCTGAAGTTAACCTCCAAGTATGTTGATTCTGGGGCCTTTGGGAGGAGCTCCAGTGCAGGTCCAAGTCAGCCACTGCCTGTGACTGGTCAGGAGCAATCTGTAGGAGCTATGAAGTGATCTATAGATGTTTGCTTCCTTTGCTAAACCTAGAGGTATGTGGGACAGGCCACACTGACAACTGAGGACAGCTGACACCAGTATGAGGCCAGGGGTAATTTAACCAAAAGCCAGGACACTCAGAGGCCTGCTGCCAATTGCCAGCTCCCTTAAGGTTCAGCCACTGATAACCCCTCATGTGGTATGTGAGTTGGGTGAGGCAGGGTCTCAGGGAGTCACTAGGATGGGGTGAATTGTGGTCACCAGGTTAATGTAGACTCTGGTTTGGTGCTAGTGCTGAGCTGGAGTGACTCAACAAAAGTCTCAGAGCACACCAAGGCCAGTCGCTGCCTGCCTGGGGCCTGTGGACACCCATAGTTTTCCAAGGAAGAATGCAATTTGGGAGAGGCTGGCTGCTCATGGAGAATGTGCCTCCAGGTGTGCGTGAGTTGGTGGGGAGGGTTCCCAGCTGAGTCAGCAGGGCAGAGCAATGTTGCTCATCAGGCCAATCAGATTCAGATTTGACCTGTGGTGGAGGGCTCAACGTAAGAAAGATGGCGTCTGCCTGTGGGCTGCACGAGAGAAGAACTCCCCACCAGGAAAATGCCGACTGTCCTCCAGTTCTCTCCCTGAAGACACACACCTCAGTCTGGACCCTGTATGCCTCCGAGGTTCCCGAGTCACCTTCCCTCTGTGGAGCCCAAGGTCAGTGCCTATGAGTGAATCAGTGCATGGCCCGTTTAAGAGGGTATCTGAGCTTCCTGCAGCCATCCATCCCACCTGAAATGTCAGAATCCCCACTATTTTTCATAGTCAGATGTTGTGGACTTTCCTCTTCTCAGCATCAGTACTCTGGGCTTGGGATCCTGGTGCACGGGGCTGGGGTCCCACACTCCTTTGGAAGAACCTCCACAGCTGAGATATCCCTCCTGATTCTCAACCGCCACAGCTGGGTTTGGGGCCCTTTTGTGTCTGCCCCTCCTGCTAGTCTCTACGTGGCTTCTTCTTTATATTATTAGTGATAGCACTTCTGTTTGGCTGGACTTCTGATGGTTCTCCTGTCGATTGTTGTATAATTTAGTTGTAATTTTAATGTGTTCATGAAAAGATGAAGGCACAATGTTTATCTGCTCCTCCATCTCGGATCTCTCCAAGAAATGATAATGTTTGTATGACACACTGGAGTAAACTGGAGGGGGTCTGGATTCTAGGAGCATGCTGCTCTAGGCTGGAGGCAGCTGGACCGTAGTGGGGATGGTATGCCTGGCAGTCTCAGTCCCCACTTGGTTTCCATAGTGTTGAAGGGATTAATTACATCTTGGCTTCCATTGGAGAGTCCATGCTTTATCAGCAGAGGTAACAAACTATTTCTTAATGGGCCAGATGGTAAATATTTAGACATGTGTGCTACAAGATCTCTGTTGTAACTATTCATGGAAGCAGTTACAGAAAATATGTAAGCAAATGAGTGTGGCTGTGTTCAATAAAACTTTATTTACAAAAACAAGCACCCAGCCTGTGAGTCATGTTTGCTGACCCCGTATTTATATGAATATTATGCTTCAGAGCTTTGAGTCCTTTTCTCAGCCTGGTTTTAAACTTTGTTGAAGTTGTAAGGGAGGGAAAACTTTACTTACTTATCTTTGGTTTTCAGCTGGGACTCTAAAAAAAAATAGATTAACGAGAGAAAAATAAACAGTTTATTAAAGGATAAAGGGCACATCATGCAGGAGAAACAGAAACCAAAAGTAACTCAAAATGGTGGCTTAGAATTCCAGCTCATATAGCATTTTCAACAAGGAATACATTTGTAGGGAAATGACTGGACAAAGAAACACTTAGGCTTCCCAGGGCAGCTCACCATGGGAAGGTAAATGAATGGAGTGAGGTTTGTTTGCAGATTCCTCTGGTGCCATCTCTGGGTAGATATGAGTCTGTCTTCAATAAAAGTAGGATTTATAGCCTGCCTTCAGGCAGGAAACGGGGAGTTTTTGTGTGTATGTGTTTGCTGCTTCTTAATTGTTTTTTTGCTCAAAATAATTCTTATGTCAAAGAGCATATTTTGGTTTAACTTATTCTGGTTTCCTTCAAAGTCCAATTTATTAATGTGTTCTTTTATAGATTGTGTTTTTGGTGTTATATCTAAAAATCTTTGCCTAAGTCAAGGAAAGACTTTTTCCTCTATTTCTTCCCTCAGTGTTTTTTTTGTATCTTTTTTTTTTTTTTTTTTTGAGGGCAGTGTCATTGGCCCTCACATGTGGGATCTAAACCAGGGCCGCTGGCTTCCCAAGCCAGCACTTAACCGCTGTGCCACTCGACTGGCCCCCTCCCTCAGTGTTTTCTACGTTCAACACTTCCTAAAGGGTCATCCTTCTTATGAGCCCCTTGAAAATAAATGAATGAATTAATTAATGAGTTAAATGCCTTAACTTTCTTACATCCTACTCTCCCTGCCCTGAATTCCCTAAACCATGAAGCTCAACAGAGAGTCCAGTGGGAATTTTGAGCTCCCAACTTTGCAGATTTGTTAGCCTGTAATTTAAGGATTCCCAGCCTTTTGATGCTGCAACACATTTTTTTCTTTTTAGGACTAACTACACATATACATTTATATTCAAGTTCATAACACTAGTAGTTTCACTTCAATGCAAATTATGTAGGAGAGCTCTCAAATTCAGACATGGATATCTCTATATAACCCAGTTTGAAGTTCTTTTTTTTTTCTTTTAATATTTTGTTGGGGAATTAGGGGAGAGGAACAGTGTTGGGGAATCAGGGAAGGGGAGCAGAGAAGTTGCTGTCCTTTTGTTCTTCAGTCTTGTGGAGGATGCCGCTTCACTGGCCCATGTTGGTATTATCATTGCCCTCTTCCCGGCTGAGGCAGTCGCTCCCCCCCTCGCCCCTGGCATTGGACAGTCACTCACGATGGCTCACAGCAGCTTATGAAAGCGCAGGCCAGCTTCCGGTCAGCCCCACTTCAGCCTTCGTCATCACTGGCGACCATGCAGCCCAGCTCCAGATCGAGCTGTTGTTCACCGTCTTAGCTGTAGAGGGTGCAGCATTACTGGCTCTCTATGTGGAATCCGAACTGGGGTCCTGTTGCTCAGAACTGTCATCCCAAGCCAACTCTTAACCAACACGCCACTCGGCCGGCCTTGAATCCTTTTTTATCTAGATACAGATCGATAACGAATCTCTTGATGACAGATGGGCAGTTAGTTTCTCCTGGAACTTTGTGGTCTGTATTGCTCTAGATCCGCCTCGGACTCTTAAACTGTCTAGGGCTTGTGGTGATACTGTGTCAGACAGATATAGTAGGAGATAAGCAGCTACAAAACAAGAGCTCCCATCTCCTCCATAACAGTGTATTAAGGGTTTCCAATTGTTTGCAAGGCAGATTGAAGCGCCTCTATTATTTCATAGCAGCTGGCTATGTCAGGAGTTCCCCCATCTAGGATGGGATGATGGTGAGTGATAATTCTGTACTGCTGGTAGAGGTTCAAAAGGTTTGGGACTCCGTATTTTGACAGTTTCCTTCTGGTACAGAAAACAAATACGTCTTGTGTATCACAGCTCCTTAGTTCTTCTGTATTTTTTTTGGATATTTCTTCTAATATCTTTAAATTTACAACTTGGAAGGGCACATAAACCAAGAAAGAGAACAATTCACTCATCACAGGAGTAGCCATGATATCTGAATTGGAGTCTGTTCAACTTCAATGGGCTCTTCATCTGATGAGTCAAACTCACTTGTTTGCAATGAACTAGTTGGCTTCATCACTCATGTCCCCACATCATGACCAGCCACTGCCTCCCTGGGTCAGTACCTGCATTTCAGCTGCCCAGCCCCTGTAACACATTCTTTTTATAACATATACACATCCCACTTTTATTTACACCCTAACCTGCTTTTTATAAACCAACAATTAAATTTAAAATGAGTTTTCATTATCAAATTTTCAGGATAACCAGAGACTTATCTAGGTTACAACAGTTCTTCTCTATGAAGTATAGAGAACAATTACTAGACAGGATAGGTTTGGACCAAGCCTAAGCCTAGAGGTATGAGATTATGGCTGAGCTAAGGAGTAGACTTGGGAGATGGTTTCCCAAGTTTCCCTTCCTTATAAGTCTCCCTCAACAATTGCTCAGCTGTGTATCCATTGTCTTTATTTAAAAAAATACACACACACACGTGTTAAAAAAAGTATCTTTATTGTAAGAAAGGAAAACTGTATTAAAATTGTAATAATATATACCAATAACAAAACATGAATATAAATCACATTTGACTTCAGCAATTATACAAGAGGTGCTCAAAGTTGTTACCATCAGCAGGCAGACACTCCTGATTACAGCAAACTACTGCTTGAGCAACATTGACCAAACTGTCCACTTGTATACATTTTTTTGGCACCGCTGGTATATATTTGATCACACACAGGTGTGATCAAATAATACGGTGAATGTTTAACCCTCTGTCGGGGGCAACTGATCTCACAGATTTATTGCACACAAATTTTCAAATATCTAACAGTTAAGTATCGTGACTCATCGCTTCTGTATCTTACCCCTCTACCATAACCTATCGCCAGTCATGTTTGTGACTTAGTATAGTAAAGACATATTTCATTGCGGCATCTTTGTGTGCAATGAATCTGTGAGATCAGTTGCGCCAGACAGAGGGTTAAATAAAAAAATAATTCATTGCAGTAAAAGACACATTGCCATTAATCTCCCTCAAAGCATTCCTCCTCACTTTGAACATGCTCATCTCATCGTTGTTGCCACTTTCTGAAGCAGTTCTGGAAGTCCTCTTTCATGAGTGTCTTTAGTTGCGCTGTCATGGCTGCCTTGATGTCCTGGATCATTTGGACTCTGGGGAAGAGCCAGAAGTTGCACGGTGCCAGATCCAGTGAATAAGGTGGATGAGGACTCACTGTAATGTTTTTATTTGACAGAAATTGCCATACATCAAAAGTGATGTGTGACACGGAGTATTGTTATGATGGAGGATGATTTAGGGTACACTTTAAAACACACGTTCTCTCGGACCGGCCAAGTGGCGCGGTGGTTAAGCGCTGGCTTGGGAAGCCAGTGGTCCCGATTCGGTCCCACATACGAGGGCCAGTGACACTGCCCTTAAAAAAAACAAAAAACTAAAACACACCTTCTCAACAGTCTCACCTTCGACTGACTGCACCAAACAAGGTGAAACTTGTCACACTCTGTTACTAAGGTTCAACACATGGCTTCCCATATTGAAGATTCCTGCCTTTCCGCTGGATGGCACTCAGCACCAGCATTCACCATATTTTGTTATCACAGTGGAGAGGCTCCGTGTCACACTTTGCTTCTGGTACGGCAATTCCGGTCAAATGAAAACATTACGGTGTGTGCTCCTCCCCCTTATTCACCGGATCTGGCACCGTGCAACTTCTGGCTCTTCCCCAAAGTCAAAACGACCATGAAAATAAACTTTTTGAATTGATTCAGGACATCGAGGCAGCCACAACAGTGCAACTAAAGACACTTACGAAAGAGAACTTCCAGCACTGCTTCAGACAGTGGCAAGAATGATGGGATGAGTGCATTTGAAGCGAGGGGGTGTGTTTTGAGGGGGATTAATGACAATGTGTATTTTACTGTAATGCATTTTTTAAATTTAAACATTCACCTTATCTTTTGATCACACGCGTTATATATACATATATATAAAACATAAGTAATATATATATTATACATATATTATATATATAGTGCTTTGTGTAAATACATATGACATAAAAATTTGAAAAATGAGTCAAAAAAGAGGGAGTATAAAGGCAGAAAATTTGGAGCTAAGATTGGGTTTAGGGGCCAAAATTTGGGTCTAAGCTTTTTAGAAATTAAAATAAAGAGAAAGACCTCTTTGTTTGGCATGACTTACAGCGTCCATAAGATAGCAACAACCCAGTTGTCCAAGAGAAGGCTGTCCTAGTAGAAGACATTGTGCAATGTCGTGAGGAAGAACTCCCTGGCAGCCACCTAGCAGTCTCCATTCTGTCATCAGCTGGGATGCAGGTTCAGCAGCCTCTCCACCCTGTTATGTCAGAGTTCAAAAAGGAACGTGAGGACTGGATGGTTACACCATGCTACCATCTCCGAGCCCTTTTCCATTCCTTTTATTTATATCTGTTTACATGCCTAGACTATTTTGAGACAACGAAAATTGAGTTTTATTCATTTTAGTATTTATTCAAGCACTTATAATGGGGAAAAAAATGAGGCATAAAAACTGGTTTATTAATGAAATAATAATGCATTTAAGAATCCAAGAGTGGCAGGTAACCAAAAAGGATTTGATAGCTAGGACTTATCACCTGGGACCTCAAAAGACCTCTCTGGTTTTCTTTCGGTCGGCAGACTTGTAGAGCACCTACTAGGTGTTCTCTGCCTGATGCTGAGCTCTGGAGAGCATTACGATGAGCCAAACACCATTCCCCACCCCATTCAAAGAGTTCAAGTCAAGCTGGGTAAAGCACTCATGCAAAGTGACACACTCAAAGTAACATGCTGCTAAAGAAGTGAAGAGGATTGAGATCTGAATTCTGCCTGGAAATTGAAGAAGTATGTATGTGATGGTAGGGATAGAAGGGGTGAATAAAAATGTGTTCTTGGGGGAGGTGACATTTGCATCCAGTCTTGATTGATGAGTAAGATTTCGACAGGCAAAGGCACAACCAGGAACTGACATGATGTGGGGATCCGTGTGTGTAGCACAGGGTGTGTGTCATGGGGAGAGGCTAGCTGGAGATCAAGGTGACAAGGTGTGTTAGCACAATGGCAAATAGTCACCTGTAAAAAGTGAGACCACCTATGATATGATTAACATGCCCTATGTAAATTATTAGTGTGTCCTTTGGGTCTCAAGAAGAGTCCAGATTTGGACTTATAGGGTGGTCCATTCGCCCCCCCCACCCCCTTTTTTTAATCCCATGCCAAAACCTTCTATTATGCCCTAATCCCCACCTCACCTCTCTCAGTGAGGGAGCTCAGTGTTTGCAGCCTGGAGGCCTATTCTAGGAAATGAACTGAGACCACTAGAAAGGCATTCAGTTACTGTGGAAAGGGTCCTCCCAGGCCAGAAATGAATAAATCTGAGAATGTGCCTGGCAGAGGCCAGGAGTCTTGTCCCATTCCAGAAGCCTTGCTAGCCCCCTCCTGGTTAGACTTTGCGGCCTTCATTCATTTTCTGGTAATGTTTTGTTTGATGCTCTGTGATGTTTTCACAATGAGTAATTTATATTTTGTAGATGTCTGACCCCTCCCCTGTGAGCCCTGATCATATATCTTTGTGTATCCAGCACGCTGCTGCTGCTACTCACCTCTACATTAGCCTCATAATTATCTCCACATTGTGACAGCTCATGGTGACATGCCAAGCACTGTACTAAGGGATTTCCTTGCATTATCTTGTTTAATCCTTGTAACAATTTATAACATTAGTCATGTGATAATCCCCACTTCATAGATGAGATTAGTTCTCAGAGAGGTGAGACAATTTTCCCATGCTTACAGAGCTAGTAAGCAGCTGTGCTGGGACTTGAGCCCAGGTCTGTCTGACTTAATGCTGGGGTCTGACTCTTAAAACAGCTGCGAATCCAATCCCTAGTGTTAGTGTGATGGGTCTCAGATTTAGAAAGCCCAGGCTGTTTCAAAGTGCTTTGTATCCATTAGATCATTTAATCTTCTCAGGTAACCTAGGTTTAACACTGTTAACTCAATTTTATAGAGGACCAAACTGAGGCACAAGGACTGAACAGAAGCCAATATTTGACCCAGGCCACGCCCATAGCTTTACTGCTCTGCTCAGCTGCCGTTTACTGTAAAAGCTATTTAAGTTCTCTGAGCCTCAGTTCCCTCTCTGGTAAAATAGGGGTATTCCCAGCTCCTAACTAAATTTTTTTTTCAAAGAATTAAGTAAAATAACCTTTGCAAAGGACAAATTCTAAATACTCAGTAGGTATTATCCATTATCATTCTTAGTATCTGAGTCATGTGCCTTTGGGCAAATCACTTAAACCTCTCTGAGCCTTATCCATAGCATGAGAACTATTTACCTATCTTGGGATTTGTAAAGATGGAGTGAGATGCTACAAAGGTATTTTCACATAAAGTCTCTATAAGTGGTAGTGACCGCAAGTCCAGAGAAGTGTGAGGAACACCACCAGCCAGTTAGTCCTCAGCGGTGAGTTGGTTCTAACGCGCCCACGTCAGACCAGCGGGAGCAGTGATCTCAAATGTCCCAGCCTCTTTGGATTTCAGTTGCCTCTTCCAGTTAGAACTCAGAGTTTTTGCACCAATACTATCTCCTCAGTATCCTGATATATTCCAATTTGCAGCTAGAGCAGGGGTTGGCAAACTGCGGCTCGCGAGCCACATGCGGCTCTTTGGGTACGTTCTGTCTCAAAAGTTTGCCAACCCCTGGAAGAACCAATCCTGTCCCTCACAACAATTTAAAAATTATTCGAGAGTCATACATATATTTCTACATAATCACCATTATGTGAATAATATCCTTTAAAAATTTTATAAATGAAACTACGATCGTTTTATTTTCATTTTCAATTTTACTTCAGAGCCCACAGCTCACAAGCTGCAGTTTGCTGACCCCTGGCGGCTCTTCCGTCTCAAAAGTTTGCCGACCCCTGAGCTAGAGTAATTGAAACCCCAAGAAATTAAATGACTCCCTTAGGTCATCCGGGTCAGGGAGATGGGGTCTTGTCCGCCCTGTGAGGCCACACTTCTTGACTACCAGCACCTAGGGTCTCTCCACGTGCCTTCAGAACTGGCTCAAAAAGATGCACACAGCAAGGGGTCCATTTGAACTAGGCTCTGCATGCCCTGTGGTTCTCAGGTTAGGGTTTAATGGGACACTCTTAGATGATTCTTGTGACAACCAGAGACCCACACTGGGGTTAAATTGGGATGAGGTCTGTGCTCCAAAGCATTACAAAACTGAACCCTGTCCCCAAGAAATTGCTGTCTTTGGTTACAGAATGGCAATTGACTGTCGAATTTGAGCTAAACAGGACATCCAAAAGTCTCTTCCATAGGAATTGCTAGAGGTGGGGGCCCATATCAGTTTGCCAAAGCTAAGCTTCATGGAACATCCATTGAAAACAGTGGCTTTTAAATGTTTTGACTGATCACAATTCAAAATATATTTTACCTTGTGACTCAGTGATACATATCTTGGTGTAAGCCATAGAAAACTGCCATTTTTTTTGTGTCAGAAAGTGATTAGATATGGGTGATTGTATATGACCAACTTAGATATATTACTGAAATAAAATTTCACGAAATAATTCTTATATTTATTTTATGGAATGCACTGTATTTTCTGTCATTAAAAAAGAATGCTGATCACAACCCGATTCTTTTGATGATCCGTAAGTCAGGCCCTATTTGAAAAAAAATCGCTGACTTTGATCAAGCCCAAGAGAGAATTTTGGGGGTCCAAGGCAATGATTCTGGGAAAACAGATTGATGAAATAAATTTTATAACAATTACTAAAAGAATTCCAGCTTCAAAGCTGTATTATAGGCCCTGTATTTTTTATCTTCCCTGTTGAATCCCCACTGCCAAGACCACCAGGAATACACCTGTATTTGAACAGAGTTGGTTTATGGGCTCTCGGCAACAAGGGAGGTGGCCCACAATGGGAGCTTGCCATGGAGAAGGATTGTCACAGGGCTTGAGCTTATGTTAGGCGAGTTGGTGAAGGGCTTGAGGGAGCATAGTTTAGTTCTACATTGGCACCTTCAGAAAGTGGAGCCAGTTCTACAGTTGGGCATCTTACTTTCTATCTAGGTGGTAGAAGGAACAGAATGAGCTAAAGCTTTAATTAGTAATGATGCTCTCACCTTGCTTGTGCATTCAGAGCTGGGCTCTGCAGTGGTTTCAATGGCCCCATAGGCACTCTGTTCCTTGGTCAGGATGCCCCCTTGTAGTCTCCTGCAGCCTCTTTTCTTATAGTGCCTGAAGCCATAGCCTCCCCTTCAGAGCAACAGCCACTATGGTGCCCACACGGGGCCAGCAAAGGCCCCAACACTGGACCTGGAGCCAGCCTGGCTCACACGGTAGGCTGGCAGGGATAAGTCATTGATCTGGGCCTGTTTCCAGTGGTTGGAGCCTTGCAACCTTACCCAGACCTGCTTACCACTGGAGTCCACCAGGACAGACAGCCTGTGGGTCTGCTGCTGCTGCTGTTGTGCAAGGGGGTGGGGTGGGGAAGAAATGGGGGCATCTGGATAGCTGCCTGCTACTGGTCCAAGGTGGGCCCCAGCCCTGAGCCAGTAGGGGATTTAACACCCATCATTGAGTGTTGGCTGTACCCTGCTGGGCACTTCATGGGGTGGGTTGTGGGGCTGTCCTGGTAAAACTTCGTCAGGAGCCCAAGGTTCTGGCCCTTTATAAGGCCAGCGAAGGGGTTGCCCACCTAGCAGCTGAAGAAACCCCCAAAGGGGACTGCCTGGGCTGCATCCAGCTCTAAGTTGCTATTGACGCACACCCTTAGGTCCCCCAAGTGTCAGTGGGTAGAAGTAGGAGGGGCAGTTCTGGGACCTGGTGAGTGAGTTTGGGTTGCTGGGGCTAAAGAGGCCTCCAAAGAGGGAGTGTGCAGGGCGGCCAGGGAGTCGTGGGAGGGCAGGCCCCAGAGGGAGACAAGGCACACGGCTGCTCCGCTCTGAAGGTGCACACAAGCTGGCAGCACCAGAAGAAGGGCCAGCACCTAGGGCACTTCTGCTGGCACTCAGGGTGTCGGGGGAGGGTGTTGGCACTCGCTTGATGTCTTTAGCTCACTGTGCAGGGTGCTGGCCTTGAAGTTGGCTGGGCAAGAGGCATTGCCAGTGAGCGGGTTCGGGGTGCTATAGGCCTGGTGGAGGCTCTCGGCGTCCTGCCCGGACATGGCCTTGTGCTCCTGGAAGATGCCCTGAAGCTGAAGTTGGCCTGGTGTCCACCTTTGCATAAAGCATCATCCACGTTAGCCTGGGATTTGGAGGTGGGCACCCAGTGCCTTGGGCAGCCCGGGTCTTCAGGAAAGAATATCAAACACATTTCTTATCAGAAGCACTGAGGGGAGGTAAACCCAGCAGAGTCCAGACTTTGGGCTGGGCCAGGGGGGGATGAACTGGTGAAGAGCTCGCTGCCCACCCTGAGAATTCAGCTCTATGAAAAAAATTCAACCTTATTTATTGAGCACCTGATATTTTAGTCATCACTCTTCCTGGCCACAGGACACAGTTAGAGTCCTGCTACTGTCAGTGTGAGGCACAGAGTCGGGGAGGAAGTGATCCCAGGGGCGCACCCTGGAAAACAGTGCCTCTCGCCAGCTGTCCAACCAGCCACTGGGCACTGTGGCTGGGAGGTCACAAGTCACATTCATTGCAGGCTGAATTCCCTATGGGCCTTCAGCAGATATTCCAGAAAGGAGCCCCCTTCGGGACTGGGGCAGGCCCAAGGCAGCTCTAAGAAGTGAAAGGTGGCTGCACCAGTACTCCAGAGTGCTGGCGTAAGGGTGGAACAGAGTGGGGCTTAGCACACCCCACAAGCAGTCCAGGGCCGAAAAATTTTCTTCCTCCTTTTCTATCTGCCTGGAGCCTTCTAGGGGCTCCCTCCCCCTGAGATCAGCAGCTGCTTAAAATGAAACCCTGGGCTAAGTGTACAGTCTCCATCTACTGATCCAAGCATGGTGTCTCTCCTATCCAGGGTCCAGGTCTTGATTTTTGTTCCTCCTGGGGCTTTTGCAGTTAAAGAAGGCTCCTGGAAAAGGCACATGGGGTCATTTAACCCTGTGGTGTCACCCTGGGTTAGACCTGGTTGCAGCTGTGAGCTCGGAGCAGAAGTCCTTTCTCCCCATCGTGCCTGGGAGAGGCAGCACTATTCAGAGGAGTAGCTGCTGGCTTTGACCTCTGAAGATCTGCATAGGGCCCTGGGCCCTGTCATTTCACCAGCTGAGCCCTTCCACTCGAAGGACTTTTTTTCTCTGAGTCCCACTTCTTTCATCTGTTACAGGATGATGGCAATACAAACCTCTTCAGGCTTCAATGGTTGGATGTAAAATGCCATCACAGAGCCTGACACAAAACGGGGTGTTGTTTCAGTCGAGTGGGGGAAGTGACTTGTTCGAGGTCTGGATTTGCACCCAGATTTGCCTGAACCCAAAAGCATAGGGCTCTTTCTACCACCCTGTGGCTCCTTCCAATCTCTATTTTTACATTCTTTCTTTATGAAGTGTGAGTGATTTAACTTCAGGTAATTTGGGATGGGTTATTTGCTAGAGAAAAGACAGTTCTCTGGGAAAACAGTTTTCTTTCTTCTCAGGGACAAGTAATCATCCTGCTTTTTCACATCCTGCTAAGGCCTGTGACTTAGGAGCAAACACCTTGTGTCATTATAAATCCAAAGGAGTCTGGAAATCCATCATGTTTGGTGATATGGTCATCCCCAGCACTGGGGCAGGTTTGTGGCCATTTTCTATGTGGATCTAGGAGAAGAAAAACATGCTTTGACTGAACGGTGGCTGAGCATTTGCTGACGTGGCTCAGAGGCCAGCAGGGAAGACTGTGAGGATGTCTGGTTACCAGCTCTAGGCAGCCTTTGCTGAGGCCCGGGGATTAGGAAGGTCAAGTGGTGCCCAGCCTCATATCCCCCAATTGTTCAGAGGCAGTGTGAGGAACACACAGGCAGAACAGCCTCCAGTCAGATGCCAAGGCCCCGTGTGACCTCGGATAAGAAGTGTGACTTCCTGCAAAACAGGAACAAATGGGACTTTCTTAGCTGTTAACTTAAAGAAATTGCAACAAACGCTTGTTATGGAAAATTAAGGGAGTAAAGAGGTTAGATAAAGTGGAAAAGACCTCCCTCCCCCAGGCCTCCTCCCCAGAGACAGCCACTGTGACCAGGTAGTGCATATCCTTGTGTGCACCAAGGCACAGAGACACATGCTGCTTTCTTTTGCAAAAATGGTACACTTTTATCCAGGGAGAAACTGATTTCCAGAGAAAGTGATGTGCACAAGGCCACACAAAGAATGATGGCAGCAGGACCAGATCTGGGGCCCTGCCTCTCAACTCCACCTCCCGGAATCCATCCGCACCCCACCCTACTGCACTGCCTTGGGCTGTGCACATTCCAGCTGAGTACCCTGGGGGCACACACGCAGTTACCCTGGCAGAGGAAATAGTCCAAATATTTAATACCCTGCAAGTTGCGCGCCCAGTTAGTCAGAACCCATACTGGCTGCAAATGGCCTCCCTGAGGTTACTGGCTAAATATTTATTCTGCATAAAGGGGTCTCATTTCATACCCTGCATACTGCGGAGGGGACACATAAATGAATGAATGGATGGATGAATAAATGAGGATGCAAAGTGGTCTTAAATAATACCATGAAAGAAGAAACTTCTTTCAATAGAATTACAGTGTTATTAACTGCAGCATTATCTGTCTACTTACTTTTCAAATAGGGAAAAGTAATCATGCAGCTTGAAAAAATTATGCTGTATGTGAAAGGGGAAGAGGCAATAATGAAACAGGAAAGAGGCAGAGAGGCGGAGTTAGTTGGAGTTTGGCAGAACCAGATTTGGGAGGAATCTTTGCACTTGTAGTTCTGTGACCTTGGACAACAGACTTAATCTCCATGAACTTTTTTTCTATGAGTATCTGTGAATGTGAGGGGAAGGAGAGGGGCAGGGTAATTGAACCAAGATTATATCAATGAAGCGTCAGATAGGCTGAGAGGTCTGTGGGGCTTTTATTCTAGTGGGCTGATAGTTCAAGTCAGGGGAGGCCCAGGGATCCTCAATTCCAAATGAGCTTCTTAAGGCCTTTCTCATCCTGAAGGCAAGCAGATGGGGATTCTGGGCTAAGCCTCTGAATCGCTCCATGTGCACCCTGCTGTGCACACCCAAGAGTCACTGACCAAAGGTGCCTGGGAATCCCCCTGTCCTGCACTCACCCTGCCTTTCCTGATACATTTCCTCAAGGATCTCTCCTGGGTCTACCTTACCTGGCAATGGATACACGTGTTCTCTGCAAGTTAGCTTGGAGAAGACCCAGAATCGCCAAAGAGACAAGGAAAACAGGCAGGGGGAGACAGACTGAAGAAAAGCCCTGCCTAGCATCACTGAATTAACCTGTGTCCTCAAAATTCACAGTCGGTACTATCGTTATATGTCATTTAGATGATGACTGGGGTCCACGCACAAGTGTCCCCATCCCCCGAAGCACAGCTGAGATCCAGGCAGACTCGCAAACAAAAAACCCATATTACTTTGTAGGGGATGGAAGATAATTTTCCTCTATCCTTCTGAGGTCTTAACTGAGACTCCTGTAATAAAAGACAGATTAACAAGAGAGAAACAGAAGCTTACCCAGGGAAGATTGAGTAAGCCAAGAGGTGGCTGTAGAATTTAGTCTTCAATGCCATCATACATACATCTTAATAAAGGAGAGGGCAACATGTGGGTCTCAGAAGGGAGAGTGAATGATTTTTAGGAAACATGAATGACCCTTAGAACAGATGGGGGCTATGATTGTGACAAAGTTTGTGCGGTTGCGGTATTGAGTTCTACTCTCTTCTGTGTTAAGAATCAATCTTCCCTGGCTGATGAAGCTCCTAGGGAGGGGACTTATGACAATCGAATTCCTTTTGGAGGATCTGTCTCTAGGCAGATAAGGGAAGTTCACAGAAAGCATCTCCCTGCATTTGCTATTTTTCAAATGCTTGCAGCTCAAAACAAGCAGTATACCACACAGCATATTTTGGGTGGTGTGTGTCCCCACTACCCTTCAGCTTCTAGCATTGATTCCCAGTGAAGCCTGATAAAAATAGGAGTTCTTGAGTTTCATCAAGTAAGAACTTCTGAGGATGAGTTCTGAGAACCTGTATTTGGACAAAGTTCTGAGAACCAATCTACCTACACTCCACAGAGCTTACTTCTCCATTAACCCTACGCTACTATTCCCTTGTCTTCATTAGCGTGACTTTACTATCCCAGGAGATTCTTGCCTAGACAAATGTCTTGATTATTCATCATAGAAGTTTTCCAAAATATCTATCAACTCTTCAGTGAAAACATCGGCAGTTTGTGCCCTAAGATTATGCGAATCCCTTGCCTTATGTCGCTTTTGCTGCCAAACTTAGACTGTTGTGATTTTTTACCCAATCCTAGTCAAGACTCCCTGCGCCCCCCCTCACCCCCCCACCGCAGTGAGTGACCTGCCTTCAACCAAACTTCCAATTCTCAGTACATTCTGACCTTGCCTTTCCCCTCAAGACCTTGCCCAAATCTCTGTTGAGATGGTCTTCTCTCTGTCTCACCAACAGGTTTTATTGATGACTTTGGAGGGAACTGGCATCCAACAGTCCCAGGAGATTCTGGGAGCTACCGAGGGCTACTGAGGGTCAGATTTGAGAGCTACTATACAGAATGAAGTTCAAATTGCTAAGCCTAACATTCAATACCCCAGCAGTCTGACTGGTGCCTCGCTTTCAAAGCAGTTATTTACTCTTCTTTATATAGCATTCACTTCAGCCCCTTCTGTAGTTTTACCAACTTTGTGCTTTTATTTAGGCTTTTGTTCTCCCTGTCCATCCTTCTCCATCTCAGCATCTTTGTCTACCCATTGCTGTAACTGGTCTCCAGTGATGGTCCCCAATTAACCTTCCCTGCAAGGATTCATGCCCCTGTGAGGACCCCCACAGTGACTCTGGGCTGGCCCTGGGACTCACTTTCACCAATCAATGAAACGGTATCAGTTTGCAGCCTAAGCCTTGCCCTTCTGAGAGCCCTCAGCTAACCAGATAGTCTGCTGGAGAGAGCACACGGAAAGGAGAGACCATGAGACTGTTTAGAGATAGAGCGCCCTGCTCTGCAGTGTCCTGGCTTAGCCCAGCCCTCATGCCATCTTTATGTTAGATCTGTGAGTGAGCCTCATGAACAATGGGCCCAACTGAGCTCCCTCCCAGCCAACATCCCCTGGAACAGAGGAGTCCGGTTGAGCCCAGTCAAACTAGAGCAGAGTGAGGGATAAACAATTGTTATTTTAAGCCACCAAATATTGTGGAGGTTTGTTATATTGTCATAGACAACCAAATATCCACTTTGAAGGTTTACCTCAAAAGCTATTCCTTTATGAAGTTTTTTGCATTATCCCACTCAACTTCCTTTCCGTTTCCACTGCTGGAAGTAGAAGTCACCTAGTTCCCTGCTGAAGTCAAACAGAAGATATACAACTTTCTGAATGGAATGTTCCTTTTTTTTTTTCTGGCTTCCTGTAGAGTATTCTAGGGATTCAACCTATTCTATGGACAGCCGGCCTTTTTAGGTGAGACCAGCAATTCAGGAAAAAATACTTCCTATCAAGGGTCAGAACAATTTGTGATATACACCTTCCCCCCACCCCCAGTAGATCAAAATGAATTGCCAATAGAGATAAAACCACTATCCTGGGAGAAAACTGTAGCTTTTAATCTTTAAAGTCACCCAGGTTATGGTTGGTCTGGTAGAGGCTGGGATATGGTTGAGGGGATATGGAGGTCTAACAACAGGGGCCAGTATAAGGGGAAAAGTGAAGAAAGGGGGCAGCTTTCAACCTTCTTGGTTTATGGTGCGGGCTTTTGACTAAGATTTTACCCCAGGAGCATGCTTTCTGCCTGGTTTCAAAGCGAAGAGTGTTGGTAAAGTAAAAGGCTCCCCTCGTGGTGAGCTGTTGATTTTATTCTGGAAGTCAACACGCCTCCCTGCTGTTGGCATCACCTACCAGCAGAGGACAGTGCAGACCGCAGGTGTTGCCGGCCTGAGCCGCTCCTCTCCGCAGGCAATTTTTTTTTTTTTTTTTTTAAGATTTTATTGGGAATTGGGGGAGGAGAACAGCGTTGGGGAATCGGGGAAGGGGAACAGACAAGTTGCTGTCTTTTTGTTCTTCAGTCTTGTTGTGGAGGACGTTGCTTCACTGGCCCATGTTGGTATCGTCATTGTGCTCTTCCTGGATGAGGCAGATCGGTCCCCGGGCTCTGGATGGTCGCTCACCGGGGCTGTTGGCAGCTCACGGTGGCTGCCAGCCACTCACTGTAGCCCATGGCAGCCCACTGCAGCAGGGGCTGCAGCCTACACTGTCGCCGGGCCTCGCACAGCCCAGCTCCAGGTGGAGCTGTTGTTAGCTGTGGAGGGCAGCGTCACTGGCCCTCATATGTGGGATCTGAACCAGCGCCGCTGGCATCCCAAGCCAGCTCTTAACCAACACACCACTCGGCTGGCCCTGCGGGCAGTTTTAAGTGGCACATAGAGACATGGCCTTGAAGGTCATTTTGTGAGACAGAATGACTTGTGGTTTTGTTTTGTTTTTAAATCCAATTGTGGTTTAAAAAAATCACACATAATATAAAACATAAACTTACCATCTTCACCATTTCTAGTTGTTTAGTTCAGTAGTGTTAAATATATTCACATCAGTGTTCAGTCTCCAGGATTTTTTCATCTTGCAAAACTGAGACTCTATACCCATTTCACAACTCTCCATTTCTCCCACCACCACCCCTCGCTGCTGGCAGCACCCATTCTAATTTCTGTCTCTATGAATTTGACTACTCTAGATGCCTCTGATAAGCAGAATCATACAGTGTTTTTTCTTTTTGCGACTGGCTTATTTCACCTCACATATTGTTTTCAAGGTTCATCCATGCTGTAGCATGTGTCCCAATGGCCTTCCTTTTCTGAATGATTATTTTGCCTTTTGCACAATATACACTTGGCACAAGCGTCTTCTTCCTTGATTTGAACACCTCCTGGTATGTCATGTATTTGTCATTGGAGGCATCAGTGTCTCCCTTCACCTCCTGCCCATGCCAGCGATACATACGTGTTTACATACAGCCTGGCGCTCAGCACACAGGGTTAACTGAAAGATGGGGAAAGAACAGGAAAAGCAGTACACTTATTCCCAGGGCAGTCCCTGCAAAGGGCTTTCTGGTTCTCTGTAGAAAAACCAGGACATTTTTCATTCTTCCCCTTTAACTCAGTTTCCATGTCTGGGAATCCATATAAAGGAAATCATTCGAGGGAGTAAACAAAAGTCACATTCAAAACATTTAGAGTGGCATTGAGCACGGCTCACATGCCCCTGCAGGAGAGAACCTGCTGGGTCCAGGCAGTGTCCAACCCTTGCCCGTAGAGCTTAGTGGTGGTTGAGGATCCTGCAAGAGCATGTCACAATCCGCTGTTTGTGCCATTATTGTCTGTACCTTGCCTGTTGCATAATGCCTAGTAGAGGGCCTATGACATTGTGGTCAGCATACCTAAGAAGTTAGAATCATCTTACCACATATTTTAGCTGAGTTTTTTCAAGTCTTTGACTGTTGCCTTGACCAAGGAAAATGTCATTTTCATAGCCATATAGGAATTTTTATCCAAATGTTTCATTGAAATACAGTGAACCTCTGTGGGATTCATAGGTTAAAGGCTGTTATCATTAAGCAACAGAGGTTACAGTCGCTCCTAAGCCCCCTCAGAGGAGTCACTATCATACCCCACATTGGAAGCCTTGTTATAGAGGCTGCTAAGGAATCAGAATCATATAGGACAGCAGGGTAATATTTTTAATTATTTTTTTTTCAGTTACAGTTGACATTCAATATTATTTTATATTAGTTTCAGGTGTACAGCATAGTGGTTAGACATGTATATAATTTATGCAGTGGTCTCCCCCTCCCCCCCATAGTCCCCACCTGGCACTGTACATCATTGTTGCAACATTGTTGACTTTATTCTCTATGCTGAACTTTACATCCTCCTGACTGTTTTGTAAACTACTACTAATTGGTACTTCTTTTTTTACATCTCTTCACCTTTTTCACCTTGCCCCCCAACCCTCATCCTCTCTGGCAACCATTGGTGTGTTCTCTGTATCAGTGGGTCTGCTTCTGTTTTGTTTGTTTATTTAAGAAATGTAAGCCGGCCAAGTGGCGCGGTGGTTAACAGCTGGCTTGGGAATACAGCGGCCCCGGTTCAGATCCCACATATGAGGGCCAGTGACACTGCCCTCTAAAAAAAACCCAAAAACAAACAAACAAAAAAAGAAATGTAATACTCTTGAGAGATAATAGTAGCTGCAAACATTCACTGACTCAATCATGCACCATGCACTGTTTTAAGAGGATTACATACATTGGTTTTTCATTTAATCCTCCCAACAACTGAATGAGTTAACGCCATTAGCCCAATTTTACAGATGAGAAAAATGAGGCACAGGGCGACTAAGGAACTCAGCCAGGATTGCACAGCTGGAGGAAGCAGCCAAGTTTTGAATGAAGACAGGTGGATACCAGAGACGGTGCTATCCTGTATGATTCTAATTCCTTAACAGCCTCTATAACAAGGCTTCCAATGTGAGGTATGATAGTGACTCCTTTGAGGGGGCTAATTTAGGAGCAACTGTAACCTCTGTTGCTTACTGCTTACAACCTTTAAACTTATGAATCCCATGGAGGTTCATTGTAGCATTCTTTATCTCAATGAAACATTTGGGTAAAAATTCTTATATGACTAACAACTAGGAATTGATTAAATTATATCTGCATGATGCAAAATTTAAAATAAATCATCTTTCCTACTGCCAGTTGCTTCTTTGAACATGGTGCCAAAGGGAGGGCAAGGCTGATAGATTTTATTGCCAGTTGCTTCAGTAAAAGTCAGCCTTACCACTCCCCCCACGTCCTAGGGGCTGCTTCCCTGAACAGTTTCCTGAGGATGTCCAGATTATATACACCTGACTTCAGCCTCCGTACCACATGAAACTTGCTGAGGGATTAGATCCTCTGAATTACCTATCATTACCTCTGCCAATTACTGCTTTAGTTTGTTTATCTTTTGTACATTCTTTTTTTCTCCACATTTTTTAATTGCAATATGATTCACACACCATACACGTCACCCTTTCAAAGTGTACAATTTACTGATTATAAGTCTATTCATAAACTTTGTCATTGTGGTCACAAAAGTTTCTGACCAGCTAGCTTAGTGGTCAACTAAGTGATTGCCTTAAATGGTGGGAACCGTTAATCTCCTAGCCTTTGCATCTGTGTTGGGGCATGCCTTGGCTGCATTGGCAGGAAGTACAGCTCTGCCTTAACCTTCACTTCCTGTTTGAGTAGCGCCTCAAGGTCAGGCAGAGGTAAGAGCTTAGATCTTTCTTTGTAATTGTCTAGGCATGCACACAGCCCTGTTCTTGCATGCAGTCTCCTAGATTCCTAGAAGTCTTCTAGATTCCCAGATCTATTTATAGAACTCAGATTCTATAAAGAAAAACTCTGAGAACAGATTTTTGTAGGGAACTGCCAGAAGGCCCAATAGTTATAACTCTCTGAGAATGTTGCGTTAGGGGGCATTCCAAACACAATCTGCCCTCTCCAGTGGCTCCCAGGCTGCTGGTTTTCACCATGATTGTAGGGCTACAAGATTACATTCCCTGAAAAGCTGGGGAGAGGGTGATGGGGATAGGGCAAGTTACAGCATCATAAAGCTGACCATTATTACCAAAGTTCATCGATTTTTTTCTTGAATAAATACTCCTCGAATTGTTGCAAGCATTTGATTAATTTTTCAGTTTTGAAAATTTTATTTTGACAGTTTTTGTAGTGTTCTTGTTGTTTTCTTGAAGGAAAGGATTTTTTTTAGGTCTTTACTTTGCCACTCCCATTGATAGCACCCTCCAAGGTCATTTCTGCCATCCCTGGAAAATGACAGGTCTTTGGAGGAACTTGTTTTAACCATGTCTTTGCATTCCATCTCAACCTTAACCCTTATTTTCTAGGTCTTTTTCTTCCTGGAAGGCTCCTTTCCCATTTAACAGATTATATGGGTTGTCGGAAAAGTCATGCTGTATTTTTTTCTATGTTTTTCATTGCAAAAATGCGTCATGACTTTTCCGACAACCCAATAATACAAAATGGGTCAAAATAAATGAACTTCTTTAACTCTAGCATTAAGAAAGGAAATGGACAGTGTAGATGCCTGACCACTGCGCTGTATACCTGGAAGCTGAATAATAATGAATGTCAACTATAATTTATATATATAGAATGTCAACTATAATATATATATATATATATATATATATATATATATATATATATATATATATATATATATATTCACAGGATGTGGAGTACGGCATAGGGAATAGAGTCAATGAAATTGTGACAGCTATATATGATGTTAGAGGGATAGTAGATGGGGGGGTTATCACTTTGTGAGGGGTGTAAATGTCTAACTATTACATTGTTTTGTACACCTGAAACTAATTTAAAAAAAAGAAAGGAAATGTGCTCATCAGAGCCCTTCTCATCTGCTTAACCTTAATTCAAGCTTCACAGCATCAGCTGTTGGTTATCAAGGAGCAAGACACCCCTTCCGTTAAAGTCATTTGTCTCCCAATGCCAGCAGCTGTGCAAAAACTATTTGAAATAAGGTAGACTTCACAGTATTTGTTCCCCTGGAAAGGTATGGGTAAAGTGCTGGAGGAGTTCAGATGAGAGAGAAATCATTTTCTAATTGGGCGTATTAGGGAAGATCCTCTGATAGGAGAAGCACTGGAGAATGGCTTTGAACAATTTGTTATTTTGAAGATATGGCAGTAAAAAGAGACTGGGAAAAGAGAGTAGCAGGTGGGGATGGGAGTGAGTGGGAAGGTGAGACATTGAAGAGAAGAAGTTGTCAATTTGACAGTAGGTGATGTCATTTTCAGACCTGTCCAGATGCCCTACAGACTGTGTAGTTTTCGGAAGGGATCCAGGGTTTCTCATTGGCATTTACTGAGTAAGATTAAAAAGGCATAGGTTACAAAACACTCTGACAGAAGGTATGTCATTTGCTTGTGAACCCATCTGTAAGATAGATAAGACAGTGGTTCACCTGTTTAAGTGACTAACCTGGTGAGTCATGGTCACTTCAGGGTAAAACCAAGACTCTTAAAATCCTGACTCCTTTCTAATACCATTGCCTAGAACATCCTTCTACCTATTCTTCTAAGAGGAGCATCCTACAACCTCCTCAAGTAAACTGAGATTCTATCTCATACAAGTTCTTAGCTTTTTTCACTATTTCCTTTATAAGACTGCCATATCTAAGAATACTTTTCTTTATGTGGTTGCACTTGTGATCTCCATCCCTTTCCTTAGGTGATTTATTTACCAGCTCTGTACAGTTAGGAATTGTCTGTTTTGTTCACCATTGTATATTAACCATCACAGTGCCTAACATTGTGCTCAGCAAATATGTCCTGTATGTGTGAATTCCACCATACAGCTCTTTCACTGGACACTCATATTCTCCACCGCCCCCATCCTGCCCCTTTTTCATTGAGGTAACTTTGGTTTATAATATTATGATGGTCTGACAATTAAGTTCATGAACTTGTTGCAACGATGTTGCTAACCTTTTTGGATAACAGAGGGATTATTCATTATGAATTTATACCAACTGGAAAAACAGTGAACCAAGGTTACTATTTGGAAGTGTTGAAAAGGCTGCATGAAAGAGATGAAAATGACCTGAACAACAAACAATTCACCAACAATTCATGGCTCTTGCATCATGACAGTGCACCAGTTCGCATGGCACTGTCTGGGAGGGAGTTTTTAGCCAGTAAACAAAGAACTGTATTGGAACACCCTCCCTAGTCACCTGATCTGGCCCCCAATGACTTCTTTCTTTACCTGAAGATAAAGCAAGTATTAAAAGGAAGACATTTTGATGACATTTAGGACATCAAGGGTAACATAATGACAGCTCTGATGGCCATTCCAGAAAAAGAGTTCTAAAATTGCTTTGAAGGGTGGACTAGGCTCTGGCATCATTGCATAGCTTCCCAAGGGGAGGACTTCAAAGGTGACCATAGTGATATTCAGCAGTGAGGTATGTAGCATTTTTTCTAGGATGAGTTCATGAACTTAATCATCAGACCTCGTATATAAGTTTCAAGTGTACAACATTATAATTTGACATCTGTATACACTAAGCATGTTCACCACCAAAGATCTAGTTTCCATCTGTCACCATATAATTGACCCCGTTTATTTACCCCTTTTTCCCTCCTATCCCCTTTCCTCTGATAACCACCAATCTGTTGTCTGTGTCTATGAGTTCTGTTTTTATTTGTTCATTTGTTCTTTTATATTCCACACATGAGTTAAGTCCTATAATATTTGTCTTTCTTTGTCTGACTTAATTCATTTGCATAATACCCTCAAGCTATATAGTGTGTGTGTGTGTGTGTGTGTGTGTGTGTGTGTGTGTGTCCGTCCGCATAATATATTTCACGTGATTATAATATAAGGCTTAAGAAGTGACCTGGGAAAGGATGATCTTGCAAAGACCTGGTCAGAAGACAGTCCTCTCTCCTGTCAAAAACAAACTAATGCCAACAAAAATACCATGCAAAAGCCAGAGGAGAGGGCCGGCGGAGTGGCGCATTGGTTAAGAGCTGGTTTTGGGATGCCAGCGGCCCCGGTTTGGATCCCACATATGAGGGCCAGGGACACTGCCCTCTACAGTAAACAACAGCTCCACCTGGAGCTGGGCTGTGCGAGCCCCGGCGATGGTGTGGGCTGCAGCCCCTGCTGCAGTGGGCTGCCACAGGCTACAGTGAGTGGCCAGCAGCCAGCGTGAGCTGCCAATAACTGCAGGGAATGACCATCCAGAGGGCAGTGACCGATCTGCCTCATCCGGGAAGAGCGCAATGATGACACCAACATGGGCCAGTGAAGCAACGTCCTCCGCAACTAGACTGAAGAACAAAAAGACAGCAACTTGTCTGTTCCCCTTTCCGGATTCCCCAACACTGTTCCCCTCCCCCAATAATTAAAAAAAAAAGCCAGAGGGGAAAATCATAGAACCCACAAAATGTCACCACCTCCTGGCAAACTGGCAAGGGTCAATGAGTTCCAGGAAGAACAACATAGAAAAGCAATTAATAACAAAGTGTGACAGAGCAGTACCAGCTGTGCAGCACCAGTGCCTGGTTTGCTTCATACCAAAGAAGCGAAAGGAAGTCTGCACGGTATGTGAAGGCAGAGACCACTCCATTACCACTGATGACAATTTATTCTGCCTCTCCATCCTTCCATCTACTCCCCCAGCCACATGCCCAGCCCACCCAACATTGTCTTGTGTTCAGGGCTGCTTCAATGAGGCACACATTTCCACTGGCTCCAGTCACAGGACATGGGGACACTGCAGTTTTAAGTTCATTCTTGCCATGGTGTGGTTGGCCTTTTCCACATGGAAATACATGCTGAAACTGAGTTTGTCCAGAGGTTGGAGCTGAGCACGATGACATGATAGATGAGACTGTGTCTTCTGCACTCAGGCATGGTGCCTGCCATGCGCAGCTCTTCTGTCCGGTCCATCAGGGTCCGTGACACGGGGTCCCCTCGGGCCCCAGCATACAGAAAGTGGGGAAAGTCCAGATACAGTGCTTGATGAAATTCTGGTTTCTCTCATTGCCACCAAAATGCCAGAATTTATTCACCAGGGCAACATGGGTAACATGCAGGGATGAGAGTTTAAACATCTCTTGGTTGCTATTGGCAACAAAGGGAAAGGACAGCCCATAATATCACACACACTCTGAAGTATTATATTTGTTTCCCTGCACATTGTCCTGAGAGGCAAATAGGAGCAAATTCAAGGGCATGTGCTGTGCAGCCAGGCTGCCTGGGTTCATCATCTGACTCTTTGGGGGATTTGGGGATGATTACTTCACCTCTCACTTTCTTTGTTTTCTCAGCTAATAAACGGGGATGATAATCTCACCTCCCTATAGAATCACTGCGAGGCTTAAATGAGCCAGTGGATATAGGTGCTTAGAACCAGTACCTGGCAGATGGTAAGCACAGAAATTAGCAGCAATTGTTTCATTTGGCCTTGGAGCCATAACCTTCCTAGTTAGATAGGGCAGGTGTTCTTATCCTCATTTTACATAGAAGGAAAAAGTTTCAGAGAAAATAAATGCATGCTCCAAAGCACATGCTAGCAAGCTGTAAATCCAGAGCTGAAAATCCTGGCGGCTTAGAGTGTTGGTGTCAGAGGGCCCTTGGCCACTGGGAAAGCTGCAGTCTGGAGAGGGGCAGTGATGTGAAACACAGGCAGCCCCCGGGGTACAGAACCCTGAATTCTGAAACTCCTGTTGCTGCGTAAAGGGGCTTTGGGGAGTGTCCTTGTAAGGGCCCACAATGTGGAACTGGAAGGAAACTCAAGCCCCGATTATTATGCCTTAACTATCCACGTGACCTGAATGAGCTACGAGTATTTCATCATCTGAGCCTGTTTTCTGTCAGGAAAAGGGGGATAATATCTCCTACTTTATCTCATGGGGTGGACAAGAGAATCAAATGAGATGATAGATTTGGAGGTGCTTTTCAGGTGTAATGTGCGATTCAACATGAATAAAGATTTTCCAGGCACACAAGCACACAGAGGGCTGTGGGATTGGGCATCTCCACATCAAATCTCTGCCATCAGTTTTTTATTCTCTTCAGTGTTAGACTAGATACCAATGAGGGAAAATATATCACTTGTTGAAATATCTTTATTGGAAATGTTTTGTTCTGTGAATTCACTGAACACATTTATTAAGCACCTACTATATACTAGGCACCGTTCTAGCGGTTGAGGATCTGTCAGGGAGCAAGACATAAAGTGTCTGCTCCAGGGGCGGTTGGGAAGAGTGCAAACATCACATAAGTATGTAAGTTAACTAAGTCAGCTCATTTCAGATAGCGCCAAGTGCTGTGAAGATCATAAAACTGGGCCATGAGTGGCATAACTAGGAATTAGGTGGGTGGTGTAACCAGTACTCTCTGGTAAGGAGACATTTGAGAAGTCCTGAATAACAAAAGAAATCGTGTGTGTGTGTGTGTATGTGTGTGTGTGTGTGTGTGTGTGTGTAAAAAGAATGCATGGGGGTGGGGCAAGACAGTTTAGGCAAAGAAAAAAGCCGACTCAAAGGGCCTGCGTTTGCTATGATTGACCCCAGGAGGAAGGCCACCTTCCTCGGGGGAGTAAAGAAGAGGGGATGGGTCTGAATGGGCGCTGGCTCTTACAGGGCCATGAAGGAGTCCAGAATTATTTCAAAGTGAGATGGGAAGTACTAGAGTCTTTTAAGAAGGGAGGGGCATGTTATAAATTACATTTTTAAAAGACAGTTGATTCCGGCTGCTTTGCAGAAAATGGATTATCAGAAATCCAAGCAAAAGCTGGAGAAGTTGGGAGGTAGAGTGTGTTGAATGGTGTGTCCTCTCAAGAGATATATCCATCTCGAACCTGAAAATGTGACCTTATTTCAAAAAGAGTCTTTGCAGATGAAAATAAATTAAGGATCTCGACGTGAAATCATTAGGGATTATCCAGTGGGCTTTAAATCCAATGACAATCCTTGTAACCGACAGAAGGGAAGACACACACACAGAGGAGAAAGCCATGTGAGGGCAAAAACAAAAACTACAGTGATGAAGCCACAAGTCAAGAAATGCTTAGAGCCACCAGAAGCTGGGAGAGGCAAGGAAGGATTCTCTCTTAGAGGCTTTGAAGGGAACACAGACCTGCCGACACCTTGACCTCAGATTTCTAGCCTCTAGAACTGTGAGAGAAAAAATTTCTGTGGTTTTAAGCCACCCCAGTTTGTGGTGATTTTTTGCAGCCATCCTATCAAACAAACACATGGGCTCCTGCAGTACTGAGAGATACGAGGGGGTGCAACATGGCTTCTGTCACATTTACATGAAATTGTGTTTGCCAGCACTGAGGGATAACTTCTCTGCATCCACCATAGAAGGAAACAATTTCTTTGCTATCTGATTGGCCATATAGAGGCTGCATTGTGTTTGCTTGACCTTGCACAACTTAACAGCTACAAGATTTTCTATCACCTCATCCAGGTTGGACTGTAAACCTGGATAAAAGAAATGAGGAATAATATGAACTGTCACTGTTCATTTCAATGTCAGGGAAAAACTGCTCA
Organism: Aselliscus stoliczkanus; assembly: GCA_033961575.1. Lineage (NCBI taxonomy): Eukaryota > Metazoa > Chordata > Mammalia > Chiroptera > Hipposideridae > Aselliscus > Aselliscus stoliczkanus. Next base: position 126,438,785 of record CM066736.1, read on the forward strand.
GGAGCTGGAACGTTTGTGGGTTTAGAGTCCTCAAAACTCATGTTCAACCACGACTTGGCCTTTGTAGGATAATGGTTAAATCTCTCCGATTTTAAAAATTTAAAGTTGGAATAACACTATAATTCCTGAAAACATCACAGTCTAGTTATGACTATCAAAGGAGATGAGGTATAAATGTGATTACCTAATTTATTGAACAATTCTATTTACTCTGGGCAGTCGATCATTGCTACTACAATGATTCCAGTTTGTTCTTTCCTTACTATCCTGATTTCTCCTCCTGAAATGAATCTGGGCTGAACCATGACATTTGTTTTGGCCAAGGGAACAGTAGCAAATGTGGTTTCATAAGAAGCTTGAAATGTAACTGTACACTGAGTTTTCCCTTCTCTTTCTGCTCTCAAGAACCCTGTGATATCTATACATTGCCCAATCCACTTTCATTGACACAGTCAATAGCCAGCAGAAACAAAGCTGGCATCAACAGCCAGACAGGACTGTGGCTGACTGTGTCCTACCAGCTCATAGACAGCTTCGAGCTGACTGCCGCCACATGGGTGAATCTAGGAGAGACTTGCTGAAGAATCACCCAGCTGAGTCTGGTCCAAATTGCTGACCTGCAAAATTGTGAGTTAATAAATGATTGCTGTTTTAAGCCACTGTTTTGGGATGGTTTGAAAACCTAACTAATAAAACCAGTCAGAGTGAATGCTCAGCACTTATTCAAGATCTCATTGAATGTTTAAACAGCTCTATGTTTTGAGTGCTATTGTAATCCTCATTTTTAACTATAAGGAACTGATCCACAGAGAGGTTGTTAATTGCCCTAAATCACACGACTAGTAAGAGGTCCAACAAAGTCACAACCTTAGTTAGTTTAACTCTGGAGAGATATTCTTAACCACAGAATCCCTCTTTTGTAAATATGACAGAATGATAAAACAGAAATGAGGCACAGGGGAAGCTCTGTTTCCATAGTCATGCTTGCTAATAGATCCTAGAGAATAAATTACGAGTTCTTAGCTATTAAGAAATGAAATTACTCCTGATTTCCTTTGTAAACCCCATACACTACTGTTCCCAAGTTCTGATTCACTGTGGAGGTGGTGGCAGCTGAGAGAAAGAGTGAACAGCAGGCTAAGTGTCTGGGGCTTGGAGTAAAGATATATGAAATGGACAGCTGTTATTCAACATGAAAAGTGACCCTACAGATATAGACATGGGAGATCTCGGCAGCTGAAACACATCCCAGGGTTCTTACTTTGAATCTGCAAATGTTTCCAGTTGATAACTTCTGGTGAACCAAGGGAATCCTGACAGTTCTTGGGGTCCTTGGAGTAGATTAGGTAAGTATTGGAATAGTGATCAAGGCCATCTGTCATAACCTGTTTGGGTTAAGAAAAACAGAATCAACCCAAAATATTTGTATTCCATGATTGCCATACTGATTTTCAGTGTTCCATTATACTATGATATTTTAAAATACTAAAATATTAGCTTTTTTCTGTAAGTGCATTGCCTTTATTTAGGAATTATTTATTTTATAAGGTCAAGTCAAAGACTTCCTGATTCAATAATAATGAAAACTGTCTTGAACAAAAGTATTCTTTTTCTATATCTGTATAAAATAGAACTCAAGTAGAGAAGTAAAATGACCAGTAAAAATTTTGGCCAAAAAAATAAATCTTGCTCTAATGCAAAGACTTTTAGAACATGCGGGCTACAAACATATCTATTTAAAAACTGATACAGGTAACAGAATTAGAATATCTATCAATAAGTGATAAAACCAAAGGAAAGGATGATGAACCCTATATGCTTTCTTTTTTAAAAAAAAAAAAAATCTTTCTGGAAAGAGCGCAATGATGATACCAATTCCCCAATTAAAACAAAACAAAACAAAACAAAACAAAAACTACATTCAAATATATCCAGTAAAATTATCAAACCCAACATGAGATTATTTTAAGATACAAGAATAGATAATAGGAAAAATTATTTCAAGCAGTACAGAATCAGAAAGCATTTTTTCTATATGATATCTGGAAAATATTAAAGAAAAATGCACTTCCTATTCAGCCAAGATAGTGCTGATTAAACTTTGTTTTTAAGAGTAATGTCACCCAAATTTCAGTGTAAAAGACTCCAGTCACCCCTCCCCACCTCACCCACAAAGATCACCAATTAGCTATCTATAACAAGACCAGGTCTGGGAGAACTCTGGAGTCCATTTAAGAAACTTTAGCAACACTGTAGAACAAAGAAACCTGAGAACAACTCCACAAAAAGAGAAGAAATACAGCTTCATTTAGCCCATACCATCCCACCCACCAAGCCAGCCTTGCTCGACACCAAGAGAGAAGGACCCAGCCAGAAAGAGTTTTCCTCACCAGGAAAGGCAGAGCAGGGTGAGCGACCAGCTTTCTCAACCTTTTACCCAAAAGGTCTCCCTTCTGTTTCATCCCACCCAGCCTGGCAAAGCTGAGATGAATAGAGATGGCTGGAAACAAGAAAGAAAAAATGGGGGCTACCAGTTGTGGCCGTATAGTGGAAGCGATTTGTGGATCCGACTAACCAGTTCTACACACAAACCCAGCAGCTTCTGCCACAAGAAACCAGTGGCCAGCACAGCTGTTGTGCACCCTTCATCAGCTTTGCCCTCATGGATTCAGTGATGCAGACCATCTGAGGCCCTCCTCACTTGCTCCCACACTGACATAGTTATTGCAATACTATTGACTATATTCCTTATGCTATACTCTACATCCCTGTGACTACTGTATAGCAATCAATTTGTACTTCTTAATCCCTTCCTCTGTTTTTACCCATCTGCAAGCCCCCTACCATCAAAATATTCTCTGTATCTATGAATTTGCTTCTGTTTCATTTGTTTTTTTATTTTGTTCATTAGATTCCACTTTTAAGGGAAATCATGTGACATTTGTCCTCCACTGCCTGACTTACTACACTCAGCACAATACCCTCTAGGTCCATCCATGTTGTCACAGATGGCAAGATTTCATTCTTTTTAATGGCTTAGTAATATCCTGTCATACATATGTACCACCTCTTCTTTATCCATTCATCCATTCAAGGAAACCCAGGTTGCTTTCATATCTTGGCTATTGTAAACAATGCTGCAATGGATGTATGGATGAATACGTCCCCTCAAAATAGCATTTTGGGTTTCTTCAGATAAATACACAGAAGTGGGATTACCACGTCCTTCATTGTCTCTTCTTATAGCCTTTGTTTTAAAGTCTATTTTGTCTGGTATAAGTATTGCTACCTTAGCTTTCTTTCTTTTTTTTTTTTTTTTTTATGAAATATCTTTGTACCCCTTTAGTTTCAGCCTTTGTGTGTCTTTTGATCTGAAGTGATCAGATCTTATTTTCTTATCCATTCAGCCACCCCATGTCTTTTTTTAATTATTATTTTTATTAGTTTCAGATATATAAAGCAACGTAATAGACATTTAAATCCCTCATAAAGTGATAACACCCCCCAAGCTAATACCCCTCTGACATCTTACATAGCTGTTACAATACCGTTGACTATCTTCCCTATGTTGTACTCCACATCTCGTGACTACATATGCCTATATATTTAGTTATAGTTGGCATTCAGTATTATTCTACTTCAGCTCTTCAGGTGTATAGTGCATCTACAATCTGTGACTTGATCCCCCTGATAAGTCCAGTGCCCATCTGGCACCTTACATGATCTTTACAACATTGTTATTTATTTTTATTTTTATTTTTTTATTGGGGAATTGGGGGAGGGTAACAACGTTGGGGAATCGGGAAAGGAGAACAGACAAGTTGCTGTCTTTTTGTTCTTCAGTTTAGTTGCGGAGGATGTTGCTTCACTGTTGGTATCGTCATTGCGCTCTTCCCGGATGAGGCAGATCGGTCACTGGCCTCTGGATGTCGCCCACGGCGGCTATTGGCAGCTCACGCTTGGCTGCCGGCCACTCACTGTAGCATATGGCAGCCCACTGCAGCAGGGGCTGCAGCCCACACCATCACTGGGGCTTGCACAGCCCAGCTCCAGGTGGAGCTGTTGTTAGCTGTAGAGGGCAGTGTCACTGGCCCTCATATGTGGGATCCGAACCGGGGCCTCTGGCATCCCAAAACCAGTTCTTAACCAATGCACCACTCGGCCAGCCCCAACATTGTTGATTATAGAAATACACCCTATGTCTTTTGATTGGAGTATTTAATCCATTTATGTTTAAAGTAATAGATATGTAGTTATTGCCATTTTATTATTCATACTTTTTACCTTTTTTTTTTTTTTCATCTTAAAGAAGTCCTAGGATTTCTTGTAATACTGGTTTGGTGGTGATGAACTCCTTTAGCTTTTTCTTGTCTGGGAAGCTGTATTTGTCCTTCGATTCTAAATGATAGATTTGCTGGATAAAGTAATCTTGGTTATGGACCCTTGCCTTCATGACTGAATATTTTGTGTCAATCCTTTCTGGCCTGTAAAGTTTCCATTGAGAAATTAGCTGACAGTCTAATGGGAGCTCCCTTGTAGGTAACTAACTACTTTTTTCTTGCTGCTTTTAAGATTCTTTCTTTGTCCTTTGGCATTTTAATTATGATATATCTTGGTGTGGGCCTCTTTGGGTTCATCTTATTTGGAACTCTCTGCACATCCTGGGCTTGAATATTGATTTCCTTTGTCAGGTTAGAGAAGTTTTCAGTCATTATTTCTTCAAATAGGTTTTCAATTTCTAGTGCTCTCTCTTCTCTTTCTGGTACCCTTATGATGTGAATGTTGGTACACTTGATTTTGTCACAGAGGTCCCTTAAAATATCCTCCCTTTTTTGGATTCTCTTTTCTTTTTGCTGTTCTGATTGGGCATTTTCTACTACCTTGTCTTTCAAATCACTGATTTGATCCTCTGCTTCATCTGATCTACCATTGATTCCCTCTAATGTATTCTTCATTTTAGTTATTGTGTTTTTTTTATTTTTTGTTTTGTTTTTTTTTTGAGTGCAGTGTCACTGGCCCTCATATGTGGGACCGGAACCGGGGCCGCTGGGTTCCCAAGCCAGTGCTTAACCACCGTGCCACTCGGCCGGCCCAGTTATTGTGTTCTTTATTTCTGTCTTTTAAAAAACTGTTCTATCCCCATTTTTATGTTTCCTATCTTTTTGTTGAATTTTATGTTCTATCTCCATTTTTATGTTTCCTTTCTTTTTGTTGAAGTTCTCCCTGAGATCACTGAGCATCCTTATAACCAGTAGTTTGAACTCCACATCTGGTAGATTACTTGGCTTCATTTTGTTTAGTTCTTTTTCTGGAGCTTTGTTCTGCCTTTTATTTGAGGCATGTTTCTTTGTCTCCCCATTTTGGCTATCTCCCTGTGTTTGTTTCTATATATTACATAGGGCTGCTATGACTTCCAGTCTTCATAAAGTAGCCTTATGTAGTAGGCATCCTGTGGGGCCCATTGGGGCCATCTCCCTCGTCACCAGAGCTGGGTGCTCCAGGTGTGTCCCTTGTGTGGGTTATGTGTGCCATGCTCTTGTAGTGGAGCCTTGATTGCTGTTTGCACATCAATAGGAGGGAATGACCCTTGGGCTCATTGGTTGTGAGGACTGACCATGACAACAGTGGAGGAGCTGTTGTGCAGGGGCTGACTCTACAGAGCAGGATTTGTTTTATCAGGACTCTGATGCCTCCCCAGTCTGGCCTTAGGGTGTGTCACCCTTGGAAGTGGTTGGGTGATGCTCCTGTCCGGTTCAAATCCGGCCACTAGACATAGCAGCCCAGGGCACCTGGGAGGGGACCTCCTGCAGGCCAAGTCCAGTCATAGCCTACTATCTGCTTTGGGCCACCTGGCATGAGCCACAAAGCAATCCACAGAGGGCAACCACCTGTGCTGGGCTTGGAGGTGCCTCAAGAAGCCAAGCCATAAACCAAGGCCAGCTGCTGCTGGTGCTGAGCTTGGGCTACTCAGCAAGAGGTAAGGGACATGTGGAGGCCAGATGCTGCTTTTCTGGGTTTGTGAATCTTTGAGAGACTTTAGGAAAGTCTGCAGCATTAGCCAATGCAGGCCATTTGTACCAAAAACCCACTGGAAGTGGCTTGGATGTTCCTAGAGTTGGGTGGGGCAGGGTCTCAGGGAATCAGGGCGAATGAACATTATTACCCTGGCTGATGGAGACTCAGATATTGTAGTTGCCGGTGGCTGCCTGTGGCTGCATGCCAGAAAGGAGGAGGCCTCAATGAGGAAACAATGGCTTCTACCAGCTCCTCTCTTAAGGAGAAAGCTGCCCCTCCAGCCTTCACCCTGAGGTCAGTCAACTCAGTTCCTCCCCAAATGTCCTTATTGCCTTTCAAGCTGCTGCCCAAGTACTGGAGCTCAGAATGAGTGAATCCATCAGTGAGCAAGTCCATGTGTGGTCTCTTTAAGAGGAGCACCTAGGAGTGAAGCTGACCTTATTTCACTCAGCCACAAGCTCTGCTGGTTTCCACAACCAGAAATTATGGGGACTTCTCTCTCCAGCACTGGAACCTTGAGCTGGGAATCCTGGTGTGGCATCAGGACCCCTTTCTCCTCTAGGGGGGACCTCCACAGCTGAGATATTCCTCCCGATTTTTAATGGTCACACATGGGTGTGGGACCAGCCAGTTTTGTATCTCTGCCCTTCCTACCAGTTTCAAGGTGGCTTCTCTGTATGTCTGTAGTTGTAGGGCTGTGGTTCAGCTAGACTGCAGGCAAGTCTCAATGATGATCTTTCCATGGTTTGATTGTAATTGTGATGTTACTGTGAAAGAAGGTAAGCACAGCATTTACCTACTCCACCATCTTGATTGGAATCCTCACATATAGCTTTTTTGTTTTTAATGCTCTGTTTTATTGGCTTTATTGATGACAGAAGGTTAAAATACCATGTAATCTCTCAATGGGAAGAGAGTACCACACTGAGAAGTTGTGTTAATGTTAATGAGTTGGTGTGGTTTCAAGCTTGGTGTTTTTAAAAGGTAAGAAATATTTTTCCCCTTAGGTTAACAGTTAAAAATGGAACTAGGGTCTGATTTTTTCCAATATAGGTGTCGATCCTGGGGAATGTTCTTTTAATATGTTTAACAAAAGATCAGTCTTTTGTCTATGCCATCAACATAATCTTAAATTAGCACAGTCTTCCATTGGTTGCCTCTCTTCCCAAAAACTGGATGCAAGAAATAACAAAGTGTTTGGTCTTAGCATCAGCAGGATGCGGTTTGGGGTCCTGTCTTGAAAACAAAGAGACAAAAATAAAAGACTATGAAAATGTACCATATATAATTTTAATATGCTATCCATTGTGCGACTTCTTTATCTTGTTCATTTCTGTTGCTGCACATTTCAACCCATGCTGTAATTTATCTGTGGTCTTACCTATATTCTACTCCAGGCTGTGGACTTTGTGAGCATGAGGATTTATTCATCATCACTATGATTCATTTCTGTATCCCCTGAATCTACCACATTGCCAGGTGCTCGGTAGACACATAGCAAGTAGAAACGTTTTTTCATGCCACATCTGGCAGCTTACCTGCTCCTGAGGGCGGATGACCACTGTATTAAAATCAGGCCACTTGCCCACCAGGGCCTTTAGCTTGAATGCGTTTCCTTGTTTCATGTGGAAAACAGTGCCATAAACCTGCAGCATTCCAAGAAAGTGGGAGAATAAGTAGATTAGGAAAGGATGACAAAGTACTCTGTTTGATTAGGATGAGGATTTCTATGAAATCATGGAATTTATAATTGGAAGGTATCTAATAATCATTTCTGTCAACCAATTAAGTCTAGTTTCAAAAATATTCATGTGATAAAATATTTAGAGCAATAAAATTTATAAATAAAAATCATGAACTCTCCTATTGTAGAATTTAATACACCTGTAACTAATATAATGTTGTATGCCAGTTGTACTTCAATTTAAAAAAAGGCAAAAAACCTTTTAATAGATTTCCTTTTATTCATATACACACAAAAACAATTTTACAAAATGAAAACTTTCAGGTACCTGTGATTTTGAAATGTTTTTCCCCATTGAATAAGTGCATTCTACTGGTATTTCTTTTTCAATAAATAAAAATGATTTTAATGACTGTGTAGCATTTGATGCTGTGGAATGAACCAACATTAATTTTATAAATTTTTTGTTTAGTCACATGAAGTAGCAAAGATAATACAGAGAGGGCCCATCTGATCTCACCCATTTTCCCCAGTAGTAAATCTGAAGTAGCTATAGTACAAATTCAAAACTAGGAAATTGACACCAGTACAACAATGTATATATATAGTCCTATGACGTTTTATCCAGTAGATTCATATACCACCTCCACAATCAGGATACAGAATTGCCATGAAGATCTCCCTTAGAACTACCTCTTTATAATCAAATCCACCCTCACCTGTCTCAACATTGATATCCCTTTACTCTCCTCCAATTATAATAAGGTTTTATGCATTATATATTTTTTATCACTTAAGAGCCATTGAATATTTTTTCCAGATTTATTGAGGTATATTTGACAAATAAAATTATATACATTAAAATGTACAACATGATGATTTGATATGCATAGATCATGTGAAATGATCACCATAATCAGATTAATTAGCATATCTATCACTTCACATAGTGATTTTTGTTGTTGTTGTTGTTGTTGTTGTTGTTGTTGTTTTTGAGGGCAGTGTCACTGGCCCTTGTATGTGGGACCGAACCAGGGCCGCTGGCTTCCCAAGCCAGCGCTTAACCACTGCGCCACTCGGCCGGCCCTTGTTGTTGCTGTTTTATGGTAAGAATGCTTAAGATTTACTCTCTTAGCAAATTTCAAGTACTATACAAACAGTATTATTAACCATATTCTCCATGCTGTATTTTAGAGTCCCAGAAATTATTTATCTTTGAAAGTTCATGGTAGTGTAAGACTTGACTGTTGACTTTTCTTTTTGTAATGCAAGTGCCTGGCTTAAGTTCTGATTACCCAGGCATCCTATAAACAAATTATGAAGCCGTGTTTGTGGCATAACTCTATGCATATTTTGATTTTTTTTTTCATTTACGACATTCAAGGGATTGATGAAACTTAAAGACATGGAAATATGTGACTTAAATGACAGAGATTTCAAGACTGCAGCTCAAAAAACACTCAACAAGATGCAAGAAAACTCAGATAGGAAGTTTAATGAACTCAGAAATAAAATCAATGAACAAAACAAATACTTTACCAAAGAGACTGAAACTGTAAAAAAGAACCAATAGAAATTCTGGAAGAGCTGAAAAACTCAATAAAAGAGATGAAGAATGAACTAGTGAGCTTAGAAAATAGAGCTGACCAGATAGAGGAAAGAATTAGTGATATCAAAGATAGAAATCTGGAAATGATGCAGATGGAAGAAGAGAGAGACTTGAGAGTTAAAAGAAATGAAAGAACTCTACAAGAACTATCTGATTCCATCAGAAAGAGGAATATAAGAATAATGGGTTTACCAGAAGGAACAGAGCTGGAGAAGGGCACAGAGAGTCTATTCAGAATAAACAAGTAGTTGATAAGAACTTCCCAACTTGTGGAAAGGACTGGATCTTCTAATCCAAGAAGCAAGTAGAATACCTAATTACCTCAATATTAACATGCTTTCTCCAAGGCGTATTATACTGAAACTATCAAAAATTAATGACAAAGAATGAGTTCTCAAGGGGTTAGGGAAAAGAAGATAGTAACCTACATAAGAAATCCCATTAGATTATCATCAGATTTTTTTCAGCAGAAACTCTACAAGCCAGGAGGGGGTAAATTAAATATTCAAACATTGAAAAAGAGAAATTAACAGCCAAGAATAATATATCCAGCAAAGTTATCCTTTAGGTATGAAGGAGGAATAAAGACATACAGAAGCTGAGGGAATTTTACACCACAAGGCCTGCATTGCAGGAAATACTGAAAGAGGTTTTTTCTACTTGAAACAAAAAGACAATAGGAGAACAAATAAAACATAAAGTCAACAGAAGGAAGGAAATAATAAAAATCAGAGCAGAACTGAATGAAATTGAGAACAAAAAGAATAAAAAAATTACAGCAACAAAGAGCTTGTTCTTTGAAAAGATTAATTAAATTGACAAACCTTTAACTAGACTCACTAAGATAAAAAGAGAAAAGACACAATAAACAAAATCAGAAATGAAAGAGGGGAAGTTACCACGGATGCCACCCAAATACTAAGGATATCCAAGAATACTATGAAGGACTATAGGCCACCAGATTCAATAACCTGGAACAAATAGACATGTCCTTAGAAACATATAGCCTTCCTAGGCTGAATCAGGAAGAACTGGAAAATCTAACTAGACCAATCAACAGTACGGAAATTGAATCAGTCATCCAAAACCTTCCCCAAAGCAAAAAGTCCAGGACCAGATGGCTTCACTAGTGAATTCTACCAAACATTCAAAGAGGATCTAATACCTTACCTGCTCAAACTCTTTCAAAAAATTGAAGAAGAGACAATACTCCCTAACTCATTTTATGACGCCAACATTACCCTGATACCAAAACCTGATAAGGTTAACACATAAAAAAGAAAATTACAGACCAATATCTCTAATGAATACTGATGCAAAAATCCTAAACAAAATTCTAGCAAACTGAATATAACAATGCATTAAAAAGATTATATATCATGACAAAGTGGGGTTTATCCTAGGGGTAAATTTAAGAATAGAATTACCACACTACCCAGGAATCCCTCTTCTGCATATATATCCAAAAAACTGAAAACATTTATCCATAAAGATACATGTACCCTGTGTTCATTGCAGCTTTATTCACATTGACCAGGACATAGTAAGAACTGAGTGTCCCTCGACAGATGATTGAATAGCGAAGATGTGTTACATATATACAATGGAATATTACTCAGCCATAAGGAAAGATGAAATACTGCCATTTGCGACAACATGGGTGGATCTTGAGATTATCATGCTAAACGAAATAAATCAGGCAAATAAATGTCGAAACTATATGACTTCATTCACATGACAAATAAAACTGAAAGCAGCAATATAATGAGACAAACAAACAAAAAAATCATAGACACAGACAACAGTTTTGTGGTTATGAGGGGGAAGGGGGAAGGGGTGGGTGATAGAAGAAGGTAAACAGGGTCAAATACATAGGGTGCCAAAAAATGTATATACATCTTAAGAAAGGAAAATGTATTAAAATTGTAATATTCAATATATACGAATAACAAAAGATGAATGCAAGTCATATTTGTCTTCTGCAATTACAAGAGGTGCTCAAAGTGGTACCATCAGCATCCAGACACTTCTAATTATGGTGAACTACTGCTTGAACAATGTTGACCAAAGTGTCCACTTGTATACATTTTTTTGGCACCCCTGGTGTATTATGACAGAAGGAGAACTGATTTTGGGTGGTGAACACACAATACAATATATAGATGATGTATTATAGAAATGTACACTTGAAACCTATATAATTTTACCAACCAATATGAACCCAATAAATTTAATAAAAATAAATCAAACTATGCATAAAGCCACTCTCTTTGCAAAAAAATATTGTTGCAATGTAATGATGAATAATATATGATCATTTCTAGGTCTCCTCAATGGATAATATGTGGTCTTTTGGATTCCAATGAAATAGGATTTGACCCATGACATGTTCCAAGAAAATACATGGTGCTTAAATTCTCAACAGGCAGAAATGTTTAAAAATTACTATGTCCTGACATCCCTCTTTTAAAGAGAGATATGGGAGAATATCCAGTGTTATTGTGAAGTATTTTTAGACACAAACAAAGAAATGTTTTTGAGGCTGCAGAGAGCAGTGTTTAGCCATTTAAAAATATTACTGGGACCTTTCTCCTGTTCTGGGACACGAGCATAATAAACCTCCCTGGCATAGAGGTGAGGTGAGCTAAATGCAATGTAGCATGAATGAATTCCAACCACAGAGCAGGTGCTCAGTGAAAGCTCATTCTCTTTCCCACCACTACCACAGGAAGATGCAACCCTTTGTTTCCCTGAGATTGTCCCACTCTCACCTTTAGGGAGTTAGGGAGGCTCTGCCTCAAGGATTTTTCTAGCATCTGCAGCATCTGTAGAACCTGCAAGTGGAGCATCTAGGCAGATATTTGAGCCTAGAGAGAGGACCAAGAAATGGCAAAGAAGTAGAAAATGCTGAACCAGTAGGAACTAGATCCACACACCTTTACCTGAATCTTGGAAGGTAACATGAGATAAATCTGCCCACTTGTAAAATAACTGCCTTGGGAGAGGGAGAGAAAGTAGGATCACTCTAGATTTCTAGACTTACAGTGAAGGATAGAAGTTTGCAAGGCACCAGAACACTTCTGAGGGAACCATCTAATTGAAGATGCCAAGAAACAAGAGTAGCAGATTCTATGTTAATGGCCAAGATGGTCCTCAATGCCTTTATCGGCATCACTCTCACTGAAGTCCTCACTAACTCCATGGAAGGAGACTGGCTGAAAGCACATGGCTCTCTTTCTGAAATTTTTTGCTTCACTCTCTTCCTCCATCCTGAAGTTCAGTTATTAAAGACTTATTTGTTTATTTATTTATTTAAAGATTTTTATTGGGGGATTGGGGGAGGGGAACAGCGTTGGGGAATCGGGGAAGGGGAATAGACACGTTGCTGTCCTTTTGTTCTTCAGCCTAGTTGCGAAGGACGTTGCTTCACTGGCCCATGTTGGTATTGTCACTGCGCTCTTCCCGGGTGAGGCAGATCGGTCGCCGGCCTCTGGATGGTCGCTCACCACAGCTATTGGCAGCTCATGCTGGCTGCCGGCCACTCACTGTAGCCTATGGTAGCCCACTGCAGCAGGGGCTGCAGCCTACACCATCGCCGGGACTTGCACAGCCAGCTCCAGGTGGAGCTGTTGTTAGCTGTAGAGGTCAGTGTCACTGGCCCTCATATGTGGGATCCAAACCGGGGCCGCTGGCATCCCAAAACCAGCTCTTAACCAATGCACCACTCGGCCGCCCTGAGACTCATTTATTTTAACAAACATATTCTTTAAATATACAAATGCATCTCTTGGAATTAAGTTGCTATCAGTGATTATCCCAAAGCCACCACTAACTGCTCTGTAACCTTCAAAAAGTTACTCAACCTCTTTGACCATGATTTACTCTTTAGTAAATCCTAATGAAAACAGACCCTGCCTAGAAAATTGTAGTGAGGACTAAATGAGTTAATACATTTTAAGTGCATAGAACAGTTTCTAGCACATAATAACTCAAAAATGTTATTTATTTTTTTTACTACTGTTATTACTGAAATTATTAGTGGCAGCTAACTATACAATAATTCGACTTAGTGCGTTGGATCCTTCTTCTGCTTGGAAGGAATGGGATGTACTAACTTTACCTAGACCACGATGTGTGACTGCTTTTAGTGTGACTAGTGCTCTGAGAATGGTACCAGTACTTACATCATAGCTATGTTGTGAGGATTCAATGAAGTAATTCATGCACTGGCATCAAGTGAGTAGAATAAGCCCATGTAAAGCTCTTAGCAGAGGGTCTGGTACAAAATCGTATCAATGTGTCATTATTATCATCATTCCCTGAAGGAAGCAGAGAAAAGATGGTTTGATGTCCTGAGCCCCGTAGTGCTGAGGCACTTTGGCTTCCCAGATCTCTGGTCAGTACATTCTTGGCTTTCTTCTTTTTAGAAACACATGTCCTTTGGGATGACCAGCTAAGAGAAAGGCTTGTGGAGATGGAGTCAGTGATGGTTGCTTCCAATGGGAAAATGCATCTGGCTCCAAATATCTCACTTATTTTTTGGAACCTCCTATTTGAATAGGTTTAAGATTGCTTGCAGGAGCAACTGTTCTTGACTTTTCCTTGGGCATGTGCCCTGCCCCACAGCCCCCGTCACTTGTCAGTCCTCTGGGGACAATGACAGTCATTTTATTCCCCCCTGCAGCCACTTATTAGTTTTGGGAGAGGAGATTGTTTGCCAGTATCACTATGGTTATAGTGTTACCTTTTAAAAACAACCTTATTGCTCAATGATTTCAATGGGCATAATTAAAAGCATCTAAAATGTACAAGTTTATTGATTTGACACATGTATAAGCCCATGAAATCATCATCTTAAGATATAGAACATTTTCTTCTTTCTCAATGTTTCTGAAACTTGAAGTGACTATAAAACATTATGTGAGCTTTTAGCACTGGCAGTGGGCAGATTCCACATAGAAGGCACTGCAGCAGGCCCAGCCTTCCCCTTATTGGAAGTGTTTTCAAAAGCAACAATTCAAACAAAGAAAATGAGTCGTAAAGAATGGTTTTATGGGCCAGCTGAGTGGCGCATTGGTTAAGAACTGGTTTGGGATGCCAGCGGCCCAGGTTCGGATCCCACATATGAGGGCCAGTGACACTGCCCTCTACAGCTAATAACAGCTCTACCTGGAGCTGGGCTGTGTGTCCCCGGTGATGATGTAGGCTGCAGCCCCTGCTGCAGTGGGCTGCCATAGGCTACAGTGAGTGGCCGGCAGCCAGCGTGAGCTGCCAATAGCCATGATGAGCGACCACAATCCAGAGGCCGGCGACCGATCTGCCTCATCCGGGAAGAGTGCAATGATGATACCAACATGGGCCAGTGAAGAAACATCCTCCACAACTAGACTGAAGAACAAAAAGACAGAAACTTGTCTGTTCCCCTCCCCCAATTCCCCAACACTGTTCCCTTCCCCCAATTCCCCAATAAAATCTTTAAAAAAAAAGAATGGTTTTATAAGGCAGCATTAACTAATAGGAAAAAACAAGACACAGTCTTTATGTCTAGCACTCAGATAATGTTACATAGATTATGACCTGTTAGTATGTTGTAACTCAGGAACCATTAACATAATAAATATGATACACACACACACACACACACACACACACACACACACAGGGGAGAATATTAAAATAAAAGGAGAAAATCTAGAACATAAAACAGTACACATTCCTTGATCCAAATATATAAATCTGTGCTTATGCATATTCCATATGCAACATCTATGAGAATTTTAAAAATATAGAAAGAAATTAGGAAGGAAACACAAAATGTTAAAAACCATTTTATGGTCATAACACTATAGATAAAATCTTTTCAATTAACTCCTTTTTCACATGATTTAAATTAACCTTAAACCTGGCCTGCATGCTAGTCCATGTCCTTCTGTATATTTCCTCTCTGACTTGAAACAGCGTACTTCATTTTCCTGGTTAACATTTACTCAAGGCACAAGCTGCCTCCTTTAGAATGAATGTTTCCTAAAGGAATAAACAGAATAACATCGGCACGGTATCTATACAATAGGTGCTCAATAAATGTTACTTGAATCAAGCATTCTTTCTTGCAGTGTTATTACTTCTGTATTCACCCACCAGCTTCCCAAATCCCTCCATATCATTTATTTGTTCAGAATGGAAAACCGAGTTAGTCTTTCTAAGAAGTTTTTTCCACAGCACATCTGCTGTGTACTGAGTAGGTACAGTTGTGTTGTTTCTGAAATCAAATAGACTCCCTTTCCTACGGCCCAAGTGTCAATACACAAACTCAGTACTTCCCATGTACAACCAACAGGGACTGGAGAAAGGAGCAGAGAGAGAAAATGGAGAAGGGAGAAGTGATTCTCTCCAGTAAGATGAGTTCTTATCTGGAAAGTTGTCTCCATGCAGACTGGTCCCTAGGAACAAATGAGAGGAGGCAGACTTTTCCAGAATATAAAATTCCCTTATCTTGGCATGTATACTCAGGACCTGCAAAGTGTGTGTTGGTAAATTTTGTACAGAATTTGCTAAGCTGAAGTTTTTAATGTGGACCTTGCTCTTTCAGAGGCTGGGGTAAGAGGAGGCAAGCTTCTGTTAACTGGTGTGAGATCCAGAGGCATTTCATCTCTCCCTCTGAGTCACATGTTCAGAAGGCCAGTTCTTTTTATTTTGCTACTTGTTTTTTTTATTATTATTAATTACTGATGTACAAAACAATGAAGTAGTTATCTTTTTCACCCCTTCCAAAGTGACTCCCTCCTCCCCCTTAACTGCCCCACCCCCACCCCAGAAGACCAGTTCTTTATGCTTGGGAGTCTCGTTGTGTCTCAAGGGTTGGATCCTCTTGCTACCATTACTAGTTGTGTGTCTTTGGCCAGTGATCAAATTTCTGTGCCTCAGTTTCCTTATCTACAGGTGGGGTGAATTATACTACCTACTATTATGAGATTTTGTTTTTTGTGTTTTTTTAAAGATTTTATTGGGGAATTGGGGGAGGGGAACAGACAAGTTGCAGTCCTTTTGTTCTTCAGTCTAGTTGTGGAGGACATTGCTTCACTGGCCCATGTTGGTATCATCATTACGCTCTTCCTGGGTGAGGCAGATCCGTCGCCGGCCTCCGGATGGCAGCTCACAGCAGCTCTTGGCAGCTCACGCTGGCTGCCGGCCACTCACTGCAGCCTATGGCAGCCCACTGCAGCAGGGGCTGCATCTATGCCATCCCAGGGACTCACAGCAGCCCAGCTCCAGGTGGAGCTGTTGTTAGCTGTAGAGGGCAGTGTCACTGGCCCTCATATGTGGGATCCAAACCCGGGCTGCTGGTGTCCCAAGCCAGCTCTTAACCAACGTGCCACTCGGCCGGCCCAAGTTTTGGGTTGTTTTTTTTTTTACATTAAATGAGCTAACATTTGTGAAATGCTTAGACATTATCAGAGGTGATGGAATTGTTCTATTTTTTGAAAGGGGTGTAGGTTCATGAATGTAAGCTAGTTTCAACCCTATGGCACTATAACTTAAGAATTCTGTGATGGTTAATTATACCTCATTTAAAAAGAGAGAATTTCTGTGTACTAAACTTCCCAAATTATTGTTTGTCCAAAATTTAATTTGTTCTTCTAATTAAATGCTGTTTTGACATTTTTTTTACATATTTAACATTTTTGTTTTAAATTGGTTTTCAATTATATTTGGTATACAATATTATATTAGTTTTAGGTGTATTTAGACATGTATATATCTTATGAAGTGATCCCCCGATAAGTTTAAGTACCCTCCACAATTACAATATTATTGACTATATTCCCTATGCAGTACTTTACATTCCCTTTGTTTTGCCTATACTCATGGTTGAAGGTTTAAGACCTTTCCTCAGAACTTTGATGATATCACTTCTCTGTTTGCTAAGTAGAAATCTAAAGTCAATGTAATTCTTACTCCATTGAATACAACCAGCCGGTTCCCTCCTGTAACCTTGTAGGACTTTCTCTCCATCTATGGGGCCATGAAACTGCATAGGAATGTATCTCATAGTGACTTCTTTTCATACTCAGTCTGAAACAAGTTCTTTCAATTGTAAGTCATTCTTTACTTTTGGAAAATCTCCTATTTCTCACACTGCTTCTGTCACTTATTCTTCCCTTTTCCTCCTTTTAAATTGTTTTTATCACTCCATTTTCTCTGTTCTCATTTCTGGGAATGCCATTTAGAGGGATGTTCAAACTTGTCAGTGTTGTTCGTTCTCTCATTTTTTTCTTTCATAGTTTCCATCCCATCTTCATTTTGTATTAGGATCTATTAGATCACCCAGCTTTCTGATTATCTATCAGCTGTGTCTACTTTGCTACTCACTCCATCTATTGATATCTTTACTTAAAGTTCCAATACTTAATTTCCAAAATCTCTAGGTGATCCTTTTTTATGCATGTAACAGAAAATATCACAATTATTATCTGAAGTTTTCTACGTGCTCTATTTCTCCTTTGGCAGGCGTGAAGTCATGCACAGAGTGATTCTGATGCCTGCCTGCCTTTTCCTTGTCAATTCTTTAGTCATTCCTGGTTTTCATTTCATCTTTGAGTTCGAGAGTTCCTATTCACATATAAAAACTTGCACTTGCATGCTCCTGGTATTTTGAGACTATGAGGGATGGGCCATGTTACAAGATGTGACAATGGTTTGCCATCTTTGTGAGGCTCTCCACTCTCCAAGAGTCAGAAGCTCTCTGTTGCTTCCCATTCTCAGCACCCATCCTAAACGCCTCACATGTGCAAAATACTTAGCAAAAATCAGGATGGAATCAAGGGTCAATGAGCCAAGCTTTGCATAACCTAGCTCTGATAAATAATAGCCCTGAGTTGGGTTTGCCCAGCCTGTGTATCTGTTGACCGGGCTGACCCTGTCTAAATGCCTTTCTAAAAGATATTTCACAGGTGTTGTATGAGGTGGTTTCTTACAGTTTCATTTCTCCATAACCCTGATGTGTTTTACTCTCCAGCTTATAAGAATTCCTCAACACATCTGGAGCATTAATAAATTCTTTCTTCTCTTCCTTGTTTTTTACTGATGTTAATTTAATAATTTAATGAGGTTTAGGCAAATGATGAGATATCTAGGCTCCATCTGTGAACTTGGGCCAATAACTTGCATTTATGCAGTCCTTTTTATATCTAGTTTTACATGTACACGTATTTTTATCTGCATTTTTAAAATGGGAAACCAAAATACATAGTGCTGATGTGACTTGCTCAATACATATACCAAGTGTCGGAACTACACCAGGATTTCAGACACACCACTTACCCTTAGTCCCATGTTCTTTCCGCATTACCCAGGATACTAGATTGAGGCATATTAAAACAATATTCTGTAGTTACACAACATGTAGCAGTTATAAGTCACTTTCACATGCCTCATGCTATCTTTTCCTCACACAAGCCCTTGAAATAGCATTATTATTTACCCTAGGCTGGACATTCTTGCAATTAAAACAAATAAGAAAGGTACCAGAGACAACTGAGCTATGTTCGGTAGACTCAAGGTCTGGACACTTTAAGTCCTTATATGGGTATGAGCGTAAACCCTGAGGTACCCTAGATATTTTTCTACCACCTATGTCATACAGTAAGACAATCAGCATGCTGAAAGGATACCCAAAGAAACTCATCACAGGCTGCAACTCTTGTTTCCCATAAGATATCTTAACCTTCATGTTTAAAAAAAAATTATTTTTTATTTTTTGTAAATTCTTTTATTTAAATTAGTTTCAGGTGTATAAAACAATGTAATAGTTAGACATTAACCTCCTCACAAAGTGATAACCCCTCTGACATCATATGTAGCTGTTACATTTCCATTGATTCTATTCCCTATACTGTGCTCCACATCCTGTGACCATATATATATATATATATATATATATATATATATATATATATATATATATGAAATCATAGTTGACATTCAATATTATTTAGTTTCAGCTTCAGATGTACAGTGCAGAGGTCAGGCATCTACACAGTCCATGAAGTAGTCTCCCTATAAGACCAGTACCCATCTGACACCCTGTAAAATCTTTACAACACTGTTGATTACATTTCCCAAACCGTCTTTCATATCCTCATGGCAATATTGTGGCACCAATTTGTACTTTCTCTTCCCCTCACCTTATCCCCTATCTCCACCCCATCCAATCTAGCAACCATCAGTTTTTTTCTCTATCTCTGAGATTATTTCTGTTTAGTTTGCTCATTTATTCTGTTCTTTAGATTCCACATATAAGTGAGATCATATGGTATTCGTCTTTCTCCATCTGACTTATTTCACTTAGCATAATATTCTCTTGGTCTATCCATATTGTTGCAAATGATAAGACTTCAATCTTCTTTATGGCTGAGTAATACTCCATTGTATAAATGTACCACTTTAAGGACACTGAATTGCTCCTTTAAAAGAACTCCCTAATACCTTTAGCATCCATGAGCTTTGTAAGATGAGCAACTTGGCTGGGAGCTTCAGCTCAAGGAAGACTAAGAAATATTAATGATGTGAGAGAAGTTGGGAGGGAAATAAAAATAATGTCCCAGGTGAGTGGCCTGAGCCTTCTCTAAAGCAACTAAATTAACCATAGTTCAATGAATTCCTTGCAAATTCTGAAAAAAAAGTTAGATAATCAGATCATTCATTTCATTGTTTCTCATTGTAGCAATAATAGTGATGGGTAACATTTGTGGAATATTGATTGTGGATCAGACACCATGCACTGTACTTTATATAAATTACTTTTAAATTTAATTTTTTAAACAATTTATTTTGTTTTATTATTTTAACAATTCAATGTCATAGGTGGTACAATATGTCTCATTCCACACATGAAAATCTTAACCCACAGACATCCTGATCTCCAAACTATTTTTTTTTCAGTAAAAGTATGACATCTTGAAAAACAATAAATTCTCTGTTTCTTGCAGACAGACATAAAGTTGAGCCATTTCATGTGTCAGAAAGCAAGAAAGCTTTAAATCTTGATGAGATCATGTCCAAAGCATTTAAAGACCAACAGAATAGGGGTTCTATTGACCAAACTTGTAACAATGGAGAATCGTAACTGTAGGGTGAATACATTGAATTTATGAAGCATTATGAGTCAAGTAAAAATTTTCGGAAAGAGAGCCATGTGCTTTCAGCCAGTCTCCTTCCATGGAGTTAGTGAGGACTTCAGTGAGAGTGATACCGATAAAGGCATTGAGGACCATCTTGGCCATTAACATAGAATCTGCTACTCTTGTTTCTTGGCATCTTCAATTAGATGGTTCCCTCAGAAGTGTTCTGGTGCCTTGCAAACTCCTATCCTTCACTGTAAGGCTAGAAATCTAGAGTGATCCTACTTTCTCTCCCTCTCCCAAGGCAGTTATTTTACAAGTGGGCAGATTTATCTCATGTTACCTTCCAAGATTCAGGTAAAGATATGTGGATCTATTGGGTTGTCGGAAAAGTCATAATGTATTTTCTCTCTGTTTTTCATTGCAAAAATGCGTCATGACTTTTCTGACAACCCAATAGTTCCTATTGGTTCAGCATTTTTTTCCTTCATGACTGTTTCTTGGTCTTCTCTTTAGGCTCAAATACCAAGATGCTCTACTTGCAGAGTTCACAGATGACTAAACTAATAACTGCTTTTTAAAAAGCTTCATTTTCAGGACCGGCCAAGTGGCGTGGTGGTTAAGTGCTGGCTTGGGAAGCCAGCGGCCCTGGTTTGGTCCCACATATGAGGGCCAGTGACACTGCCCTCAAAAAAAAAAAACACCAAACAAAACAAAACAAAACAAAACAAAACAAAACATAAAAAGCTTAATTTCCACCTAAAGATAGAAGGTCAAGTCATATGCAACAGTTCAGCACCAGCACCAACTGGGACCTCAGGGCCAGGAACAGAGCAGCATGGAAACATCAGTACCAATAGCAGGTACTTAATGCCCTTATCCCAGCACTGGGCATTGTCTATGAAATCTTTATACTTCAAAATTCCCCAGTGAGGAGGGTTTACTCTGCTACCTATGTTGTAAATGATGGCTCCAAGGCAAAGAGAACTTGAATAACTTGCCCAACTAGTTACTGCTGGGGTCAGGAATATCATTCACATAGTCAATTTCAGCTCTCCTGAGCCTACCCGCATGTTTTGAGCAAAATAGGCCCTCAACATCGAATGCTGGTAAGACTGAGAAGAAACTGGGTTACTCACACATTGCTCATAGCAATGTAAAATTTGTACAGCCACTCTGCAAAAACAATTTGCAATTTTCTTTAAAAGCTAAATATGAAACTTTCATGCAACCAGCAGTTACACTCCTGAGCATTTTCCTCAGACACATACAAGATTATGTTCAACCAAAATATATACATGAATTTCTATAGCAGCTTTTTTCATAATAGCCCCAAACTGGACACAACCCAGATGTCCTTCAATAGTGGAATGTCAAATGAACCATGGTGCATCCCTACTACACAACTGAGCAATAAAAAGGAATGGACTACTGATACTTGCAGCAATTTGGATGAAGCTCCCGAGAATTATGCTGAGTGAATAAAGCCAATTCCAAAAGGTTGCTGCTGTATGCCTCCATTTATATAATGTTCTTGAAATAACAAACCAACAAAAAAATGGAGAGCTACCAAAATAATCAATGGTTTCCAGCAGTTAAGGAAGAAGTAGAGATGGTAATGGGTCTGACTATGAAAGACAAACATGGTGAATGCTTGTGGGAGGCAGCAATATCCTGCATCTTGATTGTGTCAATGTCAACATCCTGGTTGTAACATTGTACAGGCACAGAGAAAGTAGGTGTCTATATTTACCATGCTCACAAGTACTTAGCAGAGCCAGGACTTTACTCCAGGCAAGTTAATGCTAAGGCCCAGTATTAACCCTGTGTTCATCTGCTTGGCACAATGCCCTGGACATTAGTGAATAAACATGGGGTTAGGGGTGCTGACATCTGCTGAGTTAGAAATCTACACATAACTACAGTTGCCCTTCTATGAGATGTGACCATTAGCTTTGCAAACTCATCCTAGGAAAAGTTTTACATACCTCACTGCTGAATATAACTATGGCCACCTTCAAAGTACTCCCCTTGAGAAGCTATGCACAGACGCCAGTACCTAGTCCACCCTTCAAAGCTATTTTGGAACTCTTTTTCTGGAATGGCCATCAGAGCTGTTGTTGTATTACTCTTGATGTCCTGAATGTCATCCAAATGTCTTCCTTTCAATATTTCCTTTATCTTTGGGTAAAGAAGAAGTCATTGGGGGCCAGATAAGGTGAGCAGGGAGGGTGTCCGAATACAGTTATTTGTTTAAATACTATATTTAAATTTGTTTTGGCTAAAAACTCCATCACGACAGTGCTGTGTGAACTGGTGCATTGTTGTGATGCAAGAACCACAAATTATTGGTGAAAAGTTGAGGTCATCTAACTTTGTCACACAGCTTTTTCAGCACTTCCAAATACTAAACTTGGTTAAGTGTTTGCCTGTTGGTACAAATTCATAATGAATAATCCCTCTGATATCAAAAAAGGTTGGCAACATCGTTGCAACAATTTCTTGAATTGTCAGACCTCGTGTGTATTTGTGTATATATATATGTGTGTGTATTATGTGAATATATGTATGTTTATATATGTATATATATGTGTGGGTATATATATAATTTTACAGCACCATATCATGCTCTTTAATTGTACTTATTATTTATGACCCTTTTAATATTGAACTTATACCTATGATAGTTTTTCTTCTTTGAGATGGTAAACTATAAGAAGGAACTTTTTATATTTGTTTGTTCATCATTTCTATTTCTATAAGATATTTCATGTTTTTTTCTCTCTAGCCTTCAGTAGCACCTAGTTTAGTGAATGCCCCACTGTGCACAGTCTTATGGGATGCAGCACCCTATAGAAAGTGGATGGGGTTGAGGCAAATTCTCCTTCTTCCTGTTCTCTGAAAATCAGTGTGACATACTCCATTCAACACAACACTCCCCCCACCCAGGTCCAACCATGCTGCTGCAGATGGTAAGAACCCATGTCCTTCCAATGGCTGAGCAATATTACATTGTATACATGTACAACCTCCTCTTTATCCATTCTTCCATCGACAAACACCCAGGCAGGCCACACACCTTGGCCATTGTAAACAGGACTACAGTGAACATATGGATGCACAAATTCCCTTGAAGTAGCTTTGGGGTTTCTTTCTATAAATACCCTGAAGGGGGATTTCTGGGTCCTTCCTTGTCTCTTGTTATAGCTTTTGTTTTAAAGTCTATTTTATCTGGTATAACTATTGCTACTCTAGCTTGTTTCAATTTTTTCATTTTCATGAAATACCTTTTCCATCCCTTTAGTTTTTGTCTGTGTGTGTCTTTAAATCTGTAGTGGGTCTCTTGTAGGCAGCATAGGTAAGGTTTCTCTCTTTTCTTGAGCCCTCCTATGTCTTTTGATTGGAGCATTAAGTCTATTTACATCGCAAGTAATTGTTGATACATATGTAGTTATTGTCATTTTATTGGGTTGCCAGAAAAGTCATGTCATATTTTTTCTATATTTTTCATTGCAAAAATGTGTCATGACTCTTCTGACAAGCCAGTATTATTCATAATGTTAATCTTCTTTCAATCTTAAAGAAGTTGCTCTAACATTTCTTGCAATATTGGTTTGGTGATGATGAACTCTTTTAGCTTTTTCTTGTCTGGAAAGATCATTATCTGTCCTTAGATTTCAAATGATACCCTTGCTGTGTAGAGGAGTCTTGGTTGTAGGTTCTTGCTTTTCATCACATTGAATATTTTGTGCCAATCCTTTCTGGCCCGCAAAGGTTCTGTTCAGAAATCATCCGACAGTCCTCTGGGAGCTCCCTTATGAGTAACTAGTTGCTTTCTCTTGCTGCTTTTAGGATTTTCTTTGGTCTTTAAGCTTTGCCAATTTAATATAATACTTCTAGGTGTGGGCCTGTTTGGGTTCATCCTTTTTGGGACTCTCTGTGCTTCCTGGACTTGTATGTCTATTTCCTTCACCAGGTTAGGATTTCAATCCCTTGATTTCTCTCTTCTTCTTCTGGTAACCCTATGTTATGAATGTTGTTACACTTCATGTTGTCCTACAGGCCTCTTAAACTATCCTCATTTTTTTTTTTTGATTCTTTATTCTTTTGGCTGCTCAGATTGGGCATTTTCCGCGGCCCTGTCTTCCAAATCACTGATTCAATCCTCTGCTTCATTTAGTGTGCTGGTGATTCCTTCTAGCTTATTCTTTACTTCATTTATTGTATTCCTCACTTCTGACTGGTTCTGTTTTATGGTTTCTATGTCCTCTTTTATGCTTGCTATCTCTCTGTTGAAGTTCTCACTAAGTTCCTTGAAGATCCTTATAACCATTGTTTTGAACTCTGTCTCTGGTAGGTTGCTTGCCTCCATTTCATTTAGTTCTTTTTCTGGATTTTTCTGCTGTTCTTTCGTTTAGGATGTATTACTTTGTTTTTTCATTTTGGCTGCCTGTCTGTGTTTGGTTCTAGGTATTAGGTAGATATTCTATGTCTCCCAGTCTTGGCAAGGTGGCCTTATGTAATAGATGTCCTGTGGGGTCCTTGCACAGTCTCCCTGATCACGGGCTCTGTGTGCTCCAGGAGTATACCTTGTGTGGGTTGTATATGTTCTTCTGTTATAGTTGAGCCTTGATTGCTATTGGCACATCAGTGGATAGGATTGACCCTCAGGATGACTCGCAGTGGCATTTGGCCACAACTACAGCTTATGGGCTGCTGTGCAGGAGGCTTATCACATGGAGTGGGATTTGCCCCAGTGGGCTCTAGTGCCTGTTGAGACCACCCTTTGTGTGTGCCACTTGTGGGGTTAATTGGAGGTGCTCTGCTATGGTCTGAAGCCACCTCCAAGTATGTTGTTTTGGGGGTCTCTTAGGAGGAGCTCCAATGCAGGCCCAAGTCAGCCACTGCCTGTGACTGGTTGGGAGCCACCTGGTAGGAGCTATGAAGTGATCCATAGTTGTTTGCTGCCTGTGCTACACCTAGAGGTGTATGGGACAGGTCACACTGTGAACTGAGGATGGCTGCCACCAGCACTAGGCCAGGGGTAACTCTGCCAGAAGCCAAGACACCCAGAGGCCTGCTGCCACATGCCAGCTCCCTCAAGGTTCAGCCACTCATAACCCCTCATGTGGTATGTGAGTTGCGTGAGGCAGGGTCTCTGGAGGTCACTGGAGTGGGATGAGTTGTGGTCACCAGGTTAATAAGATTCTGGTTTGGTGCCAGTGCTGAGTCTAGAATGGCTCAGCAAAAGTCTCAGACCACACTGAGTCCAGTGGCTGCCTGCCTGGGGCCCATGGACACCCATAGTTTTCCAAGGAAGAATGCAATTTGGGAGAGACTGGCTGCTCATGAAGAATGTGCCCCCAGCTGTGCGTGAGTTGGTGGGAATGGTTCCCAGCTGAGTCAGCAGGGCAGAGCAGTGGAGCTCATCAGGCCAGTCAGATTCAGATTTAACCTGTGGTGGAGGGCTCAACATAGGAAAGATGGCACCTGCCTGCTAGTTGCATGGGAGAACTCTTCACCCAGGAAAATGCCGACTGTCCTCCAGTCCTCTCCCTGAAGCCACATACCTCAGTCTGGACCTTGTACGTCTCTGAGGTTCCCCGAGTCACCCTCCCTCTGCTGGAACCCAAAGTGAGTAGCTGTGAGTGAGCCTGTGTGCGGGCTGTTTAAGAGGATTTCTGGGTTTCTCGCAGCCTTCCATTTCACTGAACTGTTGGAATCCCCACTGTTTTACATAACCAAACGTTGTGGGGGCTTGTCTTCCTGGAACCAGTACCCTGGGCTGAGGAGCCTGGTGTGGAGAACCCAGCTCCCTCACTCTTTGGGGGAACCTCCACAGCTGAGATATCTGCCAATTCTCAACCACCACAGTGGGGTTTGGGACCATTCCACATCTGCACCCCTCCTGCTAGTCTCTATGTGGCTTCTTCTTTATATTATTAGTTATAGGACTTTTGTTCGGCTGGACTTCTGATGGTTCTCCTGTCGATTGTTGTATAATTTAGTTGTAATTTTAATGTGTTCATGGAAGGATGCTGGCACAATGTTTATCTGCCCCTCCATCTCGGATCTCTCCAAGAAATGATAATGTTTGTATGACACACTGGAGTAAACTGGAGGGGGTCTGGATTCTAGGAGCATGCTGCTCTAGGCTGGAGGCAACTGGACCATAGTGGCGATGGTATGCCTGGCAGTCTCAGTCCCCACTTGGTTTCCATAGTGTTGAAGGGATTAATTACATCTTGGCTTCCATTGGAGAGTCTGTGCTTTATCTGCAGAGTTAACAAACTATTTCTTAACGGGCCAGAAGGTAAATATTTTAGGCATGTGTGCTACAAGATCTCTGTTGCAACCATTCATGGAAGCAGTCACAGAAAATATGTAAGCAAATGAGTGTGGCTGTGTTCAATAAAACTTTATTTACAAAAACAAGCACCCAGCCTGAATCATGTTTGCTGACCCCATATTTATATGAATATTATGCTTCAGAGCTTTGAGTGCTTTTCTCACCCCAGTTTTAAACTTTGTTGAAGTTGTAAGGGAGGGAAAACTTTACCCTTATGCATCTTTGGTTTTCAGCTGGAACTCTAACAAAAAAATAGATTAACAAGAGAAAAATAAACAGTTTATTAAAGGATAAAGGGCACATCATGCAGGAGAAACAGAAACCAAAAGTAACTCAAAATGGTGGCTTAGAATTCCAGCTCATATAGCATTTTCAACAAGGAATACATTTGTAGGGAAATGACTGGACAAAGAAACACTTAGGCTTCCCAGGGCAGCTCACTATGGGAAGGTAAATGAATGAAGTGAGGTTTGTTTGCAGATTCCTCTGGTGCCATCTCTGGGTAGATATGAGTCTGTCTTCAATAAAAGTAGGATTTATAGCCTGCTTTCAGGCAGCAAAGGGGGAGGGTTTTTTTGTGTATGTGCTTGCTGCTTCTTAATTGTTGTTTTGCTCAAAATAATTCTTATGTCAAAGAGTATATTTTGGGTTAACTTATTCTGGTTTCCTTCAAAGTCCAATTTATTAATGTGTTTGTTTGTTTGTTTGTTTGTTTGTTTGTTTATTTTAGCTGAGCCATCCTGACACCTGTTGGCAGCTCAGCAGCAGCTCAGCTCAGGCTGGGCATTGAACTGCTGTTGCTCGGAGCTCAGCTTGCACTCTTGAGCGAGCTCTTAACCAACTGAGCCACTGGGCTGGCCCCAATGTGTTCTTTTATAGATTGTGTTTTTCGTATTATATCTAAAAATCTTTGCCTAAGTCAAGGTCACTAAGATTTTTTCCTCTATTTCCTCCTTCAGTGTTTTTTATCTTTAACACTTCGTAAAATGTTATCCTTCTTATGAGCCCCTTGAGAATGAATGAATGAATGATTTAAATGCCTTAACTTATTTACCTCCTAGTGTCTTCATCCTGAATTCCCTAAATCATGAAACTCAACAGAGAGTCCTTGAACCCCAGTCTTAATTTGGGGCTCCCAACTTTGCAGATCTGTTTGCCTGTAATTTAATGAATCCCAATTTTGATGCTGCAACACATTTTTTTTTGTCAATAAAAGCTTTAGGACTATCTGTATGTATTCATTTACATTCAAGTTAATAACACTAGTTGTTTACTTCAATGCAAATTATGCAAATTATGTCAGAGAGTTCTCAGATTCAGATTCATACATGAAGATATATATCTGGTTTCTCCTGGAACTTTGTGGTCTGTATTGCTCTGGATCCATCTAGGACTCTTAAGCTGTCTATGGCTTGTTGTGGTGATACTGTGTCAGACAGATATAGTAGGAGATAAGCGGCTACAAGACAAGAGCTCCCATCTCCTCCATAACAGTGTATTAAGGGTTTTCAATTATTTTCAAGGAAGACTGAAGCTCCTCTATTATTTCATAGCAGCTGGCTATGTCAGGAGTCCCCCCATCTAGGATGAGATGATGGTGAGTGATAATTCTGTACTGCTGGTAGAGGTTCAAAAGGTTTGGGACTCCGTATTTTGACAGTTTCCTTCTGGTGCAGAAAACAAATATGTCTTATGTATCACAGCTCTTTAGTTCTATATCTTTTTGGATATTTCTTCTAATATCTTTAAATTTACAATTTGGAAGGGCACATAAACCAAGAAAGAGAACAATTCACTCATCACAGGAGTAGCCATGATATCTGAATTGGAGTCTGTTCAACTTCAATGGGCTCTTCATCTGATGAGTCAAACTCACTTGTTTGCAATGAACTAGTTGTCTTCATCACTCATGTCCCCACATCATGACCAGCCACTGCCTCCCTGGGTCAGTACCTGCATTTCAGCTGCCCAGCCCCTGTAACACATTCTTTTTATAACATATACACATCCCACTTTTATTTACACACCAACCTGCTTTTTATAAATCAACAATTAATTTGGATGATGCCTAAGCCTAGAGGTATGAGATTATG
Source organism: Aselliscus stoliczkanus (assembly GCA_033961575.1). Lineage (NCBI taxonomy): Eukaryota > Metazoa > Chordata > Mammalia > Chiroptera > Hipposideridae > Aselliscus > Aselliscus stoliczkanus. The sequence continues at coordinate 126,467,655 of CM066736.1, forward strand.
GCTGAGATAAGGAGTGGACTTGGGAGATGGTTTCCCAGGCCCTTCCTTGTAAGTCTCCCTCCACATTTGTGCAGCTGTGTATCCATTTCTCTTTATTTTAAAATATTTTATACTCATAAGGGAACCATAATATAATTCTTACATAGCCAAGAATTTATGGTATATTTTATAGACATATCCAGAACCCTTAGGTGATTGGGTGCCAGAGAAGAGCTTTCCAAGGGCCTTCCATTCCTGGAATAAGAATGATAACTGGTGCCTTAAAGCACCTCCCAGGTCCTCAAGGAACTGGCATGGATGGTTACAAGCATACTCTCCAGAGTCAGACTCCCGAAGATGGCATCTGTCATCTGCTAAGTGATCCTAGCCATGTGACTTATCCTCACTAAGATTACGATTTTCATATATAAAAATAATAATAATGATACCTAAAACACAATGGTATTGACAAGATTAAATAAAATCTTAAATAGGAATTGCTTAGACACCTGGATATGTCAGTTAACTTTTGCTGCATAGCAAACCTCATAATTCCATGAAGCAATTTGGGCTGGGCTTTGCAAGCAGTTCTTCTGCTGGTCTCATTTGGGCTTCCTCATGTATCCATTCATGCATGGACTATGGGCTGGTTGCTCTAGCATTGCTTCACTCACATGTTTGAATGAGTGTTGTTGCTCTCAGGGACAATTACTATGGTGATAGCCTTATAAGAGCACAAGTCAGCAGCCGGCTAGTCTAGGCCTATTCACATGGTGTAGGTCTCAAAGTAATTAGGAACACAAAGAGAAGAAAAGACTCAATGTGCAAATACTCATTTTCTTTTTTCGTTTGTTTGTTTTTGGTTTTTTAGTTTCAGGTGTACAAAACAATGTAATAGTTATCCTTTTTACCCCTTACAAAGTGACAACACCTCTGCCCCCATCTGCTTCTCCCCCACCCCTGATATCATACATATCTATTACAATTCCATTGACTCCATTCCCACACTATACTCCATATCCCATGACTACATATGTGTTAAATTCTAGTTGACATATATATTATTCAGCAGCAGCTTCAGATGTACAGCGCAGAGCCAGACCTCTACGTCGTCTATGAAGTGGTCTTCAAGAACTATAAAATACTTAGGAATAAATTTAACCAAAGAAGTAAAAGACTTGTACTCACAAAATTATGAGACACTGAAGAAAGAAATAAAAAAAGGTACAAATAAATGGAAACACCTACTATGTTCATGCATAGGAAGAATTAATATAGTTAACATGTCCATACTGCCTAAAGCAATACATAGATTCAATGCAATTCCTATCAAACCACCAAGGGCATTTTTCACAGAAATAGAAAATATAATCCTGAAATTTATATGGAATCATAAAAGACCCCGAATAGCCACAGCAATCCTGAGAAATAAGAACAAAGTCGGGGTATCACGCTACCAGACATCAAAATATACTACAAGGCTACAGTAATCAAAACAGTATGGTACTGGCATAAAAACAGGTACATAGATCAATGTAACAGAATAGAGAGCCCAGAAATAAATCCATCCATATATGGACAGTTATTCTATGACAATGGAAGCAATAATTTACACTGGGGTAAAGATAGTCTATTTAATAAATGGTGCTGGGAGAACTGGATTGACACATGCAAAAAAAAGAAAATGGACCACCTCCTTATGCCATATGCAAGAACAAATTAAAAAATGGACTAAAGACTTAAATATAAGACCTGCAAATACTCTAAAGCCTCTCCTTGCATCAAATTTCCTCTTTTTCACTGGTGTAAGCAAGTCATAAGGTCAAGGTCAGATGCAATGCAAGAGAGAACTACTCTCGGGAATGGATACAAGATGTGGGGAAATTATAAGCCATTCCTGCAATAATCTACCACGCAGGGAACATAGTAAGCTCTCACTAGATGTTGGCTACTATTTTTTTAATAACTCATTTCCTATGATTATCAAAACTGCATGCATGTGTAGCCCGGAAATCTTGGTTCCAGTCTTGGTATTGCCCCAAATGGCATGACCATGACTGAGTGATTTTCTGAGCACTTTTTCACTTAGGTAAAATGGGGGAAGTTGTACAAATCCTGACGACATGACCCCTGTCACATAGCGGCAGCACCAAGCCAGAACCAAGGTTTTCTGCCTGTAAATCCCAGCACTTCCTACTCCATTGGGCAGCTCTCCATAGAACATACTGAAATCATTGTATCTGTCTTTATAATCCCGTCTAGGTTCACAGTCCAGCCTGAATGAGGCAATACAAAATCTAGCAACTGTGAAATCTTTCAAAGTCAAGCAAACACAGGGCTTTCTCTATGTGACAACTGATACTGTAGAGGAATTGTTTCTTTCCCTGTTGAATGTAAAGAAATTGTCACCTAGCGGTGGCAAACCAAAACCCACGTAAATTTGACAAAAGTCACTCCCACTGTTTATATCTGTCAGTCCTAAGTAACCTCCCAGCTTCTCTTCCTGCTTTTACTCCATCCATCCTATAATCAGTATTATTCAAAGCGAGCAAAATAATCATTTTTAGAAATGTAATTTAGAGTATGTTCATCTCCTGCTGTAAAAAAATCCCACCATCTCCTTAGTCATCTGGAATATACCAGGCCTCTGTCGTCTTCTTTGACCCCTCTTGTGCTCCCACTTCCTCCCTCCAACAGCGCTGTCCTGATTTCTGTCCCTCTGTCCTCACAAGCTCACCCTACTCCAGGACTTGCATTCGCTATTCCCACTGCCTAGTCTGTCCTTCAAGACAATAGAGATAAGAACAAATATAATAAACACTCACGGACTTGGCTTTTCTCTTGGAACCTCCATAGCAACCAAAAGATGTTTAAACTCTCATCCCTGGATGTCACCCATGCTGCCCTGGTGAATAAATTCTGGCTTTTTGGTGGCAATGAGAGCAGCCAGAGATTCACTGAACACTGTATCCGGACCTTCCCAGCTTCTGTCTGCTGGGGATCGAGGGGACCCCTGTGTCATGGACACTGATGGACCAGACAGGAGAGATGAGGATGGCAGGCACTGTGCCTGAATGCAGTGCCCATCGTCTCATCATCTATGTTGTCTACAACCAGTTCCGGGCTCTGAATAAACTTGGCTTCCCCACATATTCTCACGTGGAAAAGAATAACAAAGTGATGCAGAACATGAGTTACACTTTGCATCATCTTCCTATGCCCTGTGACTGGAACCAGTGGCACTGTGTGCCTTTATGATATTGTCCTACACAAAGATATTGTTGGATGGGTTAGGCATATAGCTAGAGCAGTGGAGTGGAGGATGAAGCAAAAGAATAAATGGTAATTGCAATAATCAGTAAGAGACTGGTCCCTGGGGAATGCGGGATGAATGGTCAACAGGACCACCATGGTCCTTGCATTGAAATCACTCACAGACTTCAGTTAAACTTGTCAATGTAAAGTCATCCCAGGTACTCTTGCATGGCTCCACATAGTTTAGTTCCCTACACTTTTGAAGATCTCTGTGTCACTTATTCACCAGCTACACATTGCTCCAAATGGCTTCTCCTGGGTCTCCTAGTGTATGGACTGGTGGAGACTTGCTAATTTTCCAGAAAGGGGTAATGTTTTCTGGGCAATGTGATTTATTCCTTTCTCTTTCTATGGCCTTTCTCTTAATGATCAGCAAGTGGGTTCTGCTCATTAGGTCTGTAGAGATTATTCTGTCCTCTGATTGCTGCTTTATCAATATATTAAATATATTGTTCACAAATATATTGGATGTATTAGGTTAAACATAATACACATGATATGGTAGGGAGAGTTACTAAAGAAAAGGATAACTTATACTAGGCTGTTCTCTCTTCACTCCCACACCAGGGAAAATTATTCAATATTATTTCTAGAAGTGGAGCTTCCTAAATCCATCAACACTCCCAAGAAGTTTTGTGTTTGATTGTACAAGTTGAAGTTAAGTTGTTCATGATGGTAAGAGCCTGGGGTGTGTTTTGGAAAGTGGAACACCCAGACCCAGGAAGATAAACATTTATTGAGAAGAGATAGAAGTTGAGGGTGAGGACAGTGCAGAACTGGTACCTACTGTTTCACTTGAACTTGGCACATTGTTTTATGTGCTGGATTCTATGTAGATCACATAATAGTCTCATGGGAGAGCCTGATTGGTAAAGAAGAGGGATATTTTTCCAGTTGGCCCAGGTTAGCTGGGAGAGTTAGCTGTCCTAACACTTCAAGAGAAACAGCACTAAACCTCAACATTGCAGCAAAGACAGCACTGGTTGGGTAATCACAGGGATTAAGAATCTATTCCCTTCTGGTCCACCTAGGCCCGGAATTAGGCTATGGAATTGGGTATAAGGCACCCACCCCACAAACACTCAGACAAACAAGCAAATGATTGACGTTTAATTTCTTGGTCGTGAAGAGAGTGGAGGCTAAGTTTAGGGCAGGCTTTCTCAGCCTCGGCACAATGGACATCTTAAAGTGGAGAGTTCTGGGTTATGGGCTATCCTGTGCATTTATAAAATATTTAGTGGGATCCCTGCCCCTCCTCACTGGATGCCAGCACCCCCATCCCAGTTATAATGACTGAAAATGTCCCCAGCTATTGAAAATATCCCCTGGAGGCAAAACTTACCTCTGTTTAGGAACCATTGGATTAAGACCAGAGGTTCTCACCCTTGAGGATGCCTCAGAATCACTTAGCAGGCTTGTTAACACAGAGATTGCCGAGCCTCACCCCTAGATTTTCTGATTCAGTCAGTGTATGGTTGAGTCCCAGAATTCACATTTCTAACAAATTTCCAGGCAACCCTGATGCTGCTGGTCCAGGAACCATGTATTGAAAACGACTGATTTTGAGAAATATTAGAACATGTCATATTCCCTAGAACTGTAGGTGAAAATTCATATTACACACTTCTTTTTTTTTTTTTTTTTAAGATTTTATTGGGGAATTGGGGGAGGGGAACAGTGTTGGGGAATTGTGGAAGGGGAACAGACAAGTTGCTGTCTTTTTGTTCTTCAGTCTAGTTGTGGAGGACGTTGCTTCACTGGCCCATGTTGGTATCCTCGTTGCACTCTTCCCGGATGAGGCAGATCGGTCGCCGGCCTCTGGATGGTCACTCACTGCAGCTATTGGCAACTCACGCTGGCTGCCGGCCACTCACTGTAGCCTATGGCAGCCCAATGCAGCAGGGGTTGCAGCCTACACTGTTGCAGCGGCTCGCAGCCCAGTTCCAGGTGGAGCTGTTGTTAGTTGTAGAGGGCAGTGTTACCGGCCCTCATATGTGGGATCCAAACCGGGGCCGCTGGCATCCCAAACCAGCTCTTAACCAATGCATCACTCGGCCGGTCCATATTTCACACTTCTTAAGTGTATTGTTTTACTTTTGTAATTACAATAAAAATTTGTGTTCTAATTGGTTTGTAATATTATTTTAAAAATTCTGAAAGCTGGTATAAACATTGTCATTAAACTGTGCAATACACACACACACCAAAATACACTTTCACTACTTTGACTACAATTCCATAAGAATTGACACCTAAAGAACACCAGAGATTTTTTTTAATAAAGAAAAGAAAAATCTTCAGCTGTTGAGTGTTGTGCATGCAGCAGAAAAATACAGACCTTTGAGTGCTAGGAATTGCCCAGCATGAACATTCACCTGGTTTGTTTGAAATCTGAACTGAAGGATCTTTTGTATTCAGAGTGACATCGCTCATGTCCTCCGTAGCCCCACATTTAATGGCACGTTTTCCATCAACACTGCTCAGCACCAGCACAGCTCCCCCACTACTTGCCCAGGCCTCCCTCACACCACACTGAGGCCAATTCCATTTACATTCTGGTATTCCTCATAGGGCATTCTGAACTAATCAGGGACCTCTGCTCATGTAAGCTGCGTTCTGCTTACCTATTTTTTTTTTTTTTAGGTCATTTGTCAGATCAGTAAAGATTGTATTTCTCATGTTTTAGCTAGACATTATGACCTAGCTGAATTAAAATCCCCATAAATACTGTTGGTTGAGAGTAAAAAAAAAAAACCAACAATAAAAACAAAACAGATTCAGAATTTAAAACTATGGCATTCCAACCAATTTTAGCACCAATTTATTAATCTTTTCAAGGAACCAGCTTTGTTTCATTAATGTTTTATTGTCTTTTTGTTTTCTATTTTATTTAATTCTGCTATCATTTTTATTATTTCCTTCCTTTTGCTGAATTTGGGTTGCATTTGTTTTTCTTTTTCTAATTCTTTAAGATGTAATGTTAGGTTGTTAAATGGGATTTCTCTTGTTTCTTGAGATAGGCCTGCAATAATATAAATTTCCCTCTTATTACCACATATGCGATATCCCAAGTGTTTTGACATGTATTTTCGTTCTCCTTTATTTCTATCTATATTTAGATCTCTCCTTTTATTTGCTTTTTGACCCCATGGTTCTTTAGTAGCATGTTTTTAAATCTTCACATATTTATTTTTCTTGCTTCCTTTTTTGCAGTTGAACCTTCCTTTCAAGGCATTGTGGTCATAGAATATGCTTGGCATGATTTCAATGTTCTTAAATATGTTGAGGGTAGTTTTGTGTCCCAACACCTGGTCTATCCTTGTGAATGTCCCATGTGTACTAGAGAAGATTCTGGTGTTCTGGGATGAATGACTCTGTAAATGTTAATTATGTCCATTTGGTCTAACTCACTAAGAAAAAGAGAAAGCACACAAACAAAATCAGAAGTGAATGAGAACAAGTGCAATGAACACACTGAAATACAAAGGATCATACCAGAATACTATGAAGGACTGACTATATGCCACCAAATTCAATAAGCTAGAAAAAATGGACAAGTTCTTAGAGATATATGACCTTCCTAGACTGAATTATGAAGAACTGGGAAAATCTAAGTTGAATGATTAGCAGTTAGGAAATTGAAATAATCATCCAAAACCTACCAAAAGCAAATGTCCAGGAACAAATGGCTTCACTAGTTAATTCTACCAAACATTCATTGAAGATTAATATCTGTGCTTATCTAACTCTTCCAAACAATTGAAGAAGTGGCAATAGAAGGAAAGGGTATAGAAGGAAAGTACATCAACATTTTAAAGGCTATGGCCCTTATAACAAACTCTTAGGGAATGTTATACTTAATGGTGAAAACCAGAAAGCTTTTCCTCTAAGATCAAGAAGAAGACAAGGATGCCCCCTCTCACCACTGTTATTCAACATAGTATTGGAAGTCCTAGCCAGAGCAATCAGGCAAGAGAAAGAAATAAAAGGTATCCAAATTGTGAATGAAAAAGTCCAATTGTCACTTTTGGCAGGCAACATAATTCTTTATATTTAAAACCCTAAAGACTCCACCAAAAAACTATTAGAAACAATAAACAAATACAGTAAGTTTACAGGATACAAAGTGAATGTACAAAAATCCATTGTGTTGCTATATACTAACAATGAAATTTCAGAAGAAGAAGTACACAATTCCTTTTGCAATTGTAATACAAAGAATAAAATACCTAGGAATAAACAAAGAATTCTGAGGCATCTAAGGTGTTATTAAATAAATTAAAGAAGACACACAAAAAAATGCAAAGATACTCTATGTTCATAGATTGGAAGAATCAACAAAGCTTAAGTGGACATATTATGCAAAACAATATACAGATTTAATGCAATCTCCATCAAAGCCCCAATGGCATCCTTTCAAGAAATAGAATTTTTAAAATTATCACATTTGTATGGAACCACAGATGACCACAAATAGCCAAGCAATCCTGAGAAAAAAGAACAAGGCTGGAGGTATCACACTCCCTGACTTTAGATAACACTCCAAAGCTTCAATAATCAAAACAATATGGTGTTGGCAGAAAAACAGACACACAGACCAATGGGGCCAAATAGAGACCAAGACATAAATGCATATATACGTAGATAATTATCAACAAAGGAGGCAAGAACATACAATGGAGGGAAAAAAAAGCCTCTTCAATAAAAGGTGCTGAGAAAACTGGAAAGAAACAAGCAAAAGAATAAAAGTAGACTGTTATCTGTCACCATACAGCAAAATTAGCTCAAAATCGATCGAAGACCTAAACATAAGACCTGAAACAACAAACTGCATAGAAGAAAACATAGAAACTAAACTTATCAACCTTGAGTTCAGAGAGGATTTTATGAATTTGACCTCAAAAGTAAGGGAAGTAAAAACTAAAATAAATGAATGGGACTATATCAAACTAAAAGGCTTCTGCACCAGCAAAAAATTTTATCCATAAAATAAAAAGGCAACTAACTGAATGGGAGAAGATTTTTGCAAACAATGACCTTTGATAAGTGGCTAATATCCAAAATATATAAGGAACTCATACAATGCAACAACAAAAAAAAAACAAAAAATCTAATTAAAAAGTGGGCAGAGGATCTGAATAGACATTTCCCCAAAGAGAACATACATATGGCCAACAACATTTGAGAAAATGCTCAACATCACTAATCATCAGAGAAATGCAAATAAAAACTCCAATGAGATATCACCTCACACCAGTTAGAATAGCTATCGTCAGCAAGGCAAATAATAACAAGTGTTGGAGAGGCTGTGGAAAAAAGGAACCCTTATATACTGTTGGTTAGAATGCAGATTGGTGCAGCCACTATGGAATGCAGTGTGGGAATTCCTCAAAAAATTAAAATTAGAATTACCATATGACCCAGCAGTCCTTCTCCTGGCTATCTACCCCAAAAATCTGAAAACATTTATCTATAAAAATATATGTGCTCTGATGTTCATTGCAGCTTTATTTATGGTAGCCAAGACATGGAAACAACCAAAGTACCCTTCAATAGATGATTGGATAATGTGGTATATATATATACACAATAGAATACTACTCTGCCATCAGAAAAGATGAAATAGTGCCATTTGTGAGCTGGTGCATTGTCTTGATGCAAGAGTCATGAATTCTTAGTGAGAAGTTCAGGTCGTGTAACTTTTTCATGCTGTCTTTTCAGTGCGTCCAAATAGTAAACTTCATTAACTGTTTGTCCAGTTGGTACAAATTATGATGAATAATCCCTCTGATATCAAAAAAAGGTTAGCACAAAATACAGTGAATACCACCGTTGACTGCCATCCAACAGAAAGGCAGGGATCTTCAATACAGGAAGTGGTGCATTGAACCTTAGTAACAGTGTGTGATCAACTTGTTCGGTGCAGTCAGTTGGGTGTGAAGTACAGCTGAGAGGCAGTGTGTTTTATTTTTTATTTTTTATTTTTTTAGCTGAGCCATCCTGCCACCGGTGGGCAGCTTAGCAGCAACTCAGCTTGGGCTGGGCATCGAACTGCTGTTGCTCAGAGCTCAGCTCGCACTCTTAAGTGAGCTCTTAACCAACTGAGCCACTCAGCCGGCCCGAGACGGTGTGTTTTAAAGTGTGTGGTAAATCATCCTACATCATGACAACACTCTGTATCACACGTCATTTCTAGTATATGGCAATTTGTCAAGTAAAAACATTACAGCGTGTCCTCGTCCACTTAATTCACTGGATCTAGCACGGTGTGACTTCTGTCTGTGTCCCAAAGTCAACATGATTCGGGACACTGAGGGAGCCATGACAATGCAATTAAAGATACTCACAAAAGAGGACTTCTAAACTTGCTTCAGAAAGTGGGAAGAACAATGGATGAGCGTATTCAAAGCAAAGGGGAGAATTTTGAGAGGGATTAATGGCAATGCATATTTTACTGTAAGAATGTTTTTTTATTCAAAGAATCACTGTATTGTTTGATAACATCTTGTAAATGGTGCAATCAGGGTATCAATCCTGTTAGTTTGGAGCCATCTGAACCACTATGTTAGGCAGACTGACACCAGTGCTCCTGAACCATTGTATCTAATCTCATGTGCATGAGAAAATTGACATGCACTGTCTCATATAATGAACCAAGAATAATAACCACAGAGTCAAGGAAGAGCAGAAAAAAAATCCTTGGTTACCTGGTATGAAGACACTCTTGACAGCTGGGGAAAAAACCCAGAGGTTAACAGGCTAGATTAAGTTACAAGGGAGGGAACCGAGATCTTTTGACTCACCGAGAGACCATGAGGGCTAAAGGAAACAAACAGAAGAGCACATGTCTGGTTTCCAATACTGGAGCACAGAACTCTTTTGTTGTAGTCAACCTTTGTGAGATATGGACCCTAATGGGACCGGGGGGTCCTCTCTGCTGATAGTGACAGAACAAATTCAATGGTCTTTGGCCTTGGAGAAATAATAATGAATGATTATAATGCCATCAACCCCAGGAGATAAGGCTGAGTATTAATACTCTAGGAAGGACAAGACTCCTAGAGAGGGTAGGAAAAAAGATGTGCAAACTCGTGCTGTGCTGGTCCATGGACTGAAGGGGCACACCAGCTTTTCAGACTTTCTCTCTAGACACTAGCCACCCCTGTCCATGCTCCTCTGATTAGAGGCATCCTTCTTCCCTCCATAATGAAACTACCCACTCACCCAGTAAACAAGGATAAGGATGATGAGGACAAGACACAGACAATGTCGAAATTTCCTCCTTGGTTGTTTCAAACAGGGGAGTTGGGACTCAAAATATCATTTCTATGAACCTTCTCTCTTTTCTGTGGATGGTAGAGCAAGTGTAATGTGGGGTTGTGGGCATGTTCATGTGAAGAGCTCTGGGTTTAAATTCTATCTAATTCAGCCACACTGAACCTGTTTCCTTCTCAATAAAAGTGAGACTAAGAAAGCACTCACACAGTCATTCTTCAGTTGTTTAACTGCAGCTTAAGAATGGGCAGGGAAAGCACAGAGCTTATCCTACAAAAGGAGGATCCTAACAGCTTTAGTCACTCCATGCAAGTGAGTTTCTGTTCTGCATATGTGTAACAAAAGAGATCAGATTCTGCAAATCAGACATCATCCATATCTATCCTAACGCCTTGCCTCTATTGCAGATATTTGAGAATGGGATGGGGAGGAAGAATGCATTTATTGCCTACACGATCTGACTCCCCACCTGGTATCTGGCCTGCTGGTTTCACAAACATTGCAGAGTAATGCCAGGGCCTGAGGCAGGCAAAGAGGAGCCTGGCATTTGGGCTAAAAGTAGCTCAGATGGAACACTGTCAACCTCTGAACCTGCAGGACCAGCTGCTTCAACACAAGACTCTGAAGGGAAGGGCTGGACTGCATAAGAGCTGACACCAGAATTTTTTACTTATGTAAGGTCCTCCTTGCAAGCTTCAGCTCAGCAATTTCTGGAGGAGACATGCTCAAATGCACTCTGTAAGACACTGCTGAACTGACCACATCAGAGGGAAATTTCTGTTTTGGTTTTTTTTGACGGCAGTCTCACTAGTCCTTATATGTGGGACCGAACCAGGGCCGCTGGCTTCCCAGGCCAGCGCTTAACCACCGCGCCACTTGGCCAGCCCTAAGAGGGAAATTTCTTCATCTAGAAGTCTGCTTTCTCATTTGTTCCTGGGAATACCTGTGAAGATTGGTGTAGTGGCAGCTCCCCAGGTGAGGACTCATGCCCCTCTCCTGCCACCCTGAAAGAGATAATCGTTGCTTTGTGGCATCCTCTCCACTTAAGTGACACAAATTGAAATGCTCATATTGTGTTCTGTTCAATATCATATACCTAAGGAAAATGAATAAGTTCAACTTAAGAAACATACATCTGGCATCTACTCTGTAAAGGGCAACTTGTTAAGTACTATGAAAATTTTCTTGCAGGTTTCTGATCTGAACTGATGAATGAATGAGAGATTTGGGCACTTTCTGGAAGCGGGTGGGTGAATGGAGCACTTAATGTGTGGAGACACTGCAAAAGTGACCATACTTAATCCTTCTGATTATATCATATAAGTTTTTTCCATGCCTTACTGATAAGAAGATTGTTGTACTTAAAGTCACAGACAAAATAAGTAGATGAATAAAGACAACATTACAAACCAGATTTATCATTTATTTAAATTGTATATTAAACAAATTTACCTTAAGGATTTCACCTATACGGCTACTACCACAATCTATTGTTTATTTGTCTGTGTTATATTTAAATTTATGCTAATCTATGTGGTCTATGAATTGTTTTGTCCTACATTCTCTCATTTTCTTTTAACACTTTCCCAATGTGTCATACATATAGGTATTATGTTAGTGTCGTAGAGTTGTATCACCCCAATAGATTATATATTACCTTTCCCTATTTCTAGACATTGGGATTTTGCTCAGACCATGTGTATGTTTGTGTGACTTTATCTAATTCTGTTTAGAGCTGTTTTCCTTTTGAACGGTTTTCTTTCCATTAATTTCTGCTTCTGAAATGACTGAGTTTAAGATTCTAAAGTTCACTCACAAGAAAGTTGCCTGTGGCCCAATTCTGCCATCTCACAGTGAATGTGTCAGAATCCCAGTCTCAGTCATTTTCAGGCTACCCTATTCACTCAGCACCATCCTTGGTTGTTAGTTTGTGTGTACATCTTTGGAGGGTGGTACAAACTCTACAGTTGTCAGGAAATACAGTAACATGACATGTCACAGATTTGACATGAAACTCTCCATTGCATGGTATACACATGTAACTTCCTTCAGAGTTGCCTCTAAATAAAAGACATTAGCTTTGAGAAATTTCTATTTTTGCAGTCCTAAGACCCACAGGCATAGGTCAAAGTTATCTTTGCACTGGTCCGGCTTTTTCTTCAAGACATAACTTAGCATAAAGTAGCTGAAAACCTTTCTCGATGCCCAGCATATATTACGCACTCAATACACATATGTTGCTTGAATTCATTAATTAACCAATCTATCTATCTCTGCTTTGGACAGTGGAAAAACCAGACAGACAAGTTAATATAAGCATTTCATGCATTCACTCATTCACAACCCACTTATTGAAGGCATCTTATGTGGCAGAGACCGTGATATCATAATGGATAGGAAAATAAATAAGATGAGCTCTCTTCCCCAGAGGAGTTCACAGTCTAGGGAAGTACTACTATTGTTAGTATCAGTTTCATGGAGAGTGCCAGATCTGACACTCATCAGCCTGAGGCTGGCTAGATGGAAGGAGAGCAAAACAAACCAAACCAAGATAGGTGGCACCCACCGGCACCGCCATCCTCTGAGAAAGCTCCCTCAGATCGCAGCCCCTTCAGCACATGCTCCCAAATCAGTCAGCATATCTGCTTCGCATGTGAAACAGGTGCTTTTCAAACTGCTGTCTCTACACTGAAACTCATTGCTTGTGAATTTGTGTGTGGGCCCTATGACGGTGGAGACTCAGTTTCCCACAGCCCCTCAGCTCCCTCAGATGCCTGGCTTGTCCTTTAAACCAGATGTCATATGGGCTCCCCTTCCCAGTGCTAGTCCCTGTCCCTTGGGCTGGGGAGCCTGATGTAGGTCTTAGATACTTTGGTCCTCAGGGGGATATCTGTGGCCATAATATCCCTCCTGCCCATGGCGTGTCATACCCTGGGTGTGGGTCCTGAGCAGACCGTGACTCTGCCCCTCCGACCTATCTCAATGTGGCTTTTCCTTTTACACCCTCCTTAACATGCTACAGTTGTAGAGAATCTGTTCCACTAGTCCTCAGGCTGTTCTCAGAGATAGTTGCTCTATGTAGTTGTAGTTTGGGTGTGTCATAGAAGAATCGAGCCCAGGATCTTCCTAGTCTGCCATTTTGACTAGAAGGTTGATCTGTCTGGGAAGCTATTTTAAATAAATGACCTGGGGGTGGGGTGGGGGGCAAAAAGTAGCAGAGAGGCAAATAAGTACAGACAATAATGACTTTCTTCTAATATCTATCTTCAGAAATTTACAACCACTTGAGTCTATAAAGAAATCATTGTTAAAAATTCAAAATCAGCACCATTTGTTGCAAAGACTATCCTATCTTTATTTAATTATCTAGACATCTTTGTAGAAATCCAATTGACCACAAATGTCTATTTCTGGACTCTCAGTGCCATTTCATTAATTTATTTGTCGATCCTTATACCAAGACCTCTCTATCATGATTACTACAGATTTCTAGTAAGCTTTGAAGTCATGTTAGTTTTGAAATCAGCTTGTAATTTTTTATCATTAATTTTAGGGTGTTTTATCTATACATCAATTTGGAGAAGATGGTGACATATTAGCAATAGAGTCTCATGATCCTTTTTATTTTCCTCTGCGTAACGTTATTGATAATTTCAATTGCTGTATCTTTAATTTCACTGATCTTTTCTTCTGCAATGTCTAATGAACTTTTAATCATATCCAATATATGTTCCATTTTAGATGTATCGTTTTAGTTCTGTAAGCTCCATTAGGGTCTCTTTTATATCCTCCATTGTTTTATATTCATTGTTCATGTGTTCCTCTACCTTCTTCAATGTGAGGAACAATGTTATTATAGCTCTTTAAAATTCATGTTTGCTAATTCCAACATCTCTGCATCTATCTATTTTTAAAATTTCTTTAAGTAAGGAGAAACCTTATTTGCAAGTGTTATTGCATGGAAGTGGGGGAAAGAGACTATTCCAATAAGGGGAGAAACACTAATGCAATAAGGAAAACATTTTGACCATAAAGTCTGCAAGTGCCCCTTCTGTGTCAGCATTTACTGACCTGTGCTTGTCATCTGATTAAGGAATCAAATTTTCCCATTTCTTTTCAAGCCTAGCATTTTTGTTGTTGTTGTTTTTGTTTTTTGTTTTTTGTTTTTTTTGGATGCTAAAAAAATGGGAATTATATACTGTTAGTTGATAGATGTTGTTATACTTATTGAGAGCATTGCATTTTGTTCTGGTGCACATTTAAGTTATTTGAATCAGTTGGATAATTTGCTTTTAAGATTTGCTTTTGACCAGTGTTAAAAGCAAGCCAGTGTTAGAATGGATCTTGAACAGACATGGCCAAGTGTAACCCTCCTGCTAAGCCAGAGCGTCTTACTCAATGGACTTCTGTCCTGAGAACTTTCCACTCCAGCCTGTGGGAAACACAAACTACTCCCAGCTTTGTGTGCGATCTATGAAGTTTTCCACATACTCCTTTCCAGTGCTTCTTCCCCAAGGATAAAGTCTAAGGTTGCTTCCCCTTACATAGTTCAGTAATGTACCAAACACTCCAGATCACTCTTCCCAAAGAGCTCCAGCTCTCTTTCTCTCTCTCTCTCTCTCTCTCTCTCTCTCTCTCTCTCTCTCTCTCTCTCTCTCTCCCTCTCTCTCTCTCTTTCTACTTCCTCTCTCTGTGAAGCTCTACCCCAGCCTCCCCAAACTCCAATTTCTGTATACTCAAGTCAGGGAGACCCATGTCCTGGGCTCAGGTTTCATTTTCCCGAGCTTCAGCCTTCATACAATAAGCTGATGCAATCAATCATAAGGCTCACATTTTCTGTTCTCCTTTTTTGGGGGATCATAGTTCTGCACTACCTCTTATCCAAACAAGGTAAATAGGCCCTGTTATCCAATCTTGGCCAGGAGAAGAGGTCGCCTCCCTGCTGTTTTAAGATCACAGAGTTGCCCTCTTCTGGCCTGGTGTGTAGCACTGCAGGCTGAGCGATTTTAATGCAACATCTTTTCACTTTCAAGTAATTTCATGCTCCTCCAAAGATCACAGTTCCAAAACAGAACACTGTGACACAGACTCTTTTCTTCCCTTTTTTCAGCTGTTGGTGTTTCATGGAATGTTTTGGTAATCTTGATTTGATACAATGAGTCAAATATGTAAAAAAATGCTATTTTCATACTACATAGTGATTTATACAAAACATATCACAGATCCTAGAGTGAGGCTTAAACATAGAGTAAGACAAGAAAATAGGGTGAGGCTCAGTGACAGGATAAGAGTACTGGCTTCCACTAGGACTTGACAATTTAAAAAAAAAAGATAGTTGTTTATATTTTAGACCATGTCAAATGCTCTCCATTAAAAAAGCTGCATCAAAATATCATGCAATATACAGCACTTGAACACAAGTGTGGGGGTGGGGAATAGAAGAAGAAGAAAGAACTACAAAGAAGAGCAGAGAGAGAAGGAAGACTGGTAGTAGTAATAAAATAACTGCTCAGTGCTTACTATATGAAACACACTCTTCTAAGCACTTACTTACTCATTTAATGTATTAATTCATTTAATCTACACAAACAAATTCTGGAAGTTAGTTAGTGCTGCTGTCCCATCTACCTTTGAGGAAACCAAGGCACAGAGATACTAACTCTCCCAAGGTTACACAGCTTATTACAGGTGGAGCCAGGGAAATCACTGATAGCAACTAAAATTTAAAAGACATTATATATTTTTAAAATGTGCTTGTTAATTTAACATGAAACTGATGTCTGGAGTTCATGGAAGTGTAAGAACGTAAGCTACAAAATTCCAAGAGTGCATTCTGTGCTTTCGGCCATTTTTGTCCTTCTTGGAGTTGGTGAGGACCTAGTGAAGGGGACAGCAATAGAGAGATCCTGAAGAGGGACCTGAGCATTAGCAGAAAACTTGCTCCTTTTGTTTCTGAATCTCTTCCAGCTCTTCTCATTCCTGGTTGTTTCTTGTTTGTTTGTCTAGGCGAAGGAATCCTCCATGATGTTCCCATTGCAAGGTGTCCAGATGCTTCAGATGTTGGAGACATACCTGAGGAAGAGCCTTCCTGAGTCCTTAAAGGTGACAATTGAAATTTTGAGGGGAGGAAGGAATAGAAACTTCTTGTAAGAGAAGAGGAAAAGAGACTGACATTTATTGAGCACCAATTCTTTGCTAGGCACTGTTGTATTTTTTTTTTTCATTTAATACCTTACAAGATATTTGCTCTGATGTCCATGTCACTGATAAGGTGGAGGCTCAGTTAAGTCATGTGCCCAGTATTACACATATAGTGAGTTGCAATGCTTGGTATGAACATAGATATGCCTGAGACCTACCACTGCCTTTCGCTCTATGCTCTGTGATTCAAAAAGTATTCCTCGCTCCTTTCCAAGGAGCATTCCATAACAACACTGGAAAGTTGCCCAGAGTTTCTCTCCAAAGGTGAGAGTATATATTAATGTTTAAGTTGTTCTCCCTAAGAGACCATCTTGCCAGGTGACGGGTGGACCATCATGGGTCTTCTTTGAAATTAATAATAAGTCAATTCTTAGTTTGACTGAAATTTCCCAATTGTTCTGAACTTACTGCATAGTAGGCTATTTTGTGGCCCACTCCCAGTATCTCCCTTAACCTAGTACAACTGATCAGAAATCTCAGACCTAAAAGGAACATGCACATCGATACCTACATCCAGAACTGCACAAGAGCAACTCTACTGATAGGCTCGGACCCTTACTTGTGCTTTTCCTTAACACCCAAAGGGTTAGGGTCTGCTCCTCCTGTGTGTGTGTGTGTGTGTGTGTGTGTGTGTGTGTGTGTGTGTGTAACAATCATTCTTCCCTGAAACTTTTTTGTGGAAATAGAGACTAGATTTCTCTTTTTTTTTTTTAGGGCAGTGTCACTGGCCCTCATATGTGGGACCTGAACCGGGGCCACTGGCTTCCCAAGCCAGCGCTTAACCACCATGCCACTCAGCTGGCCCTAGATTTCTCCTATTTTATATGATACTCTTATAAGATGCGCACATATTAGATCAGATAAAAGCATTCATCTCCCTCAATGCATAGTAGATTCATTATTCACTTCTTTCAGTATAGGAGAAAACATTATTTAAGTTACATTACTTTATTTATATATCCCTTGGCTTCATTTCACTTATTGGAAATAGAACAATGTAATAAATTGCCTATTGTTTAATTACTACCAAAAAAAAAAAAAGGCTCCAAATCAACTACTCTAAAACTAAGTCACCACTTTGTTGGGGTGGAGGGTGGCAGGAAGGAAGGATACTGGTATCCTTGAACATCATCTGCCCATGGTGTAAACCATTAGAGTGTATACCATCTTTTAGACCTTTGGTCATTGGCATGTTTCCATACATTTCCATACATTGGCTGGTATCTGTGGATTCATGTTCACAAGTGTCATAAGGCCCATCCTGCTGCATTCCCCAGCCCCCAAACCACACGGACACTTCATGTTCACAGGCCTGACCTAATTCATTCTCTGCCCACTCTTCCTTCTCTCTCAACATTTTGTAAAACATGGTGGGGGTGGGGATCCAAGGTTGCCGCCAGGCTAGGGGACCCCACAGCCCATTCTCTTGAGCACTATGCTATAGCCTCAGCTTTTTGGTGGGAGTTCATTTAACCTTTCTGGAGCGTAATATGGACATATATGGCAAAGCCTTTTAAACATAACCTTTGTCCCAGCAATTAGCCTTCAGTATATTCTAAGAAAATATCAGGTGTCATGCAAAGATTTCTGTGCAAGCATGTTCTATAAAGAATTATTTGTTAAACTGAAAAGTTAGAAACAGCTGAAATGACCATCAGTCGTTAAATTAATAAATAAAACTGTGGTACATTTGCATAATGGAATCCTTTGCAGCCGTTAGAAAATAACTGAAAATTTTGTGTTTAAGAACATATAAATATGCCCACAATAAATTAAGTGGAAAAAATACCATGTATCAGATCATTTTGTTTTGTAAAATTATGTATCTCTGTGTGTATGAGTAATAGAAAGTCTAGGAAAAGAAGGGATGAAATCCTAAAGTAAAAAGTAGTGTTCTTACAATCATTAATTGTATTTGTACAAATATTTTCCTACATGCATGTATGATTCATTTTGGAGGGGAGGAAAAAGCTCTTTTCATTTCAGATAAATAAAAAAAAAGTAGTACATGGAGATTGTTTGACTTAGGTGCCCTATTTGGATCTTTTCACCATAAAATTTCATGAACTTGTAGAAATAGTTTTTTGTCCTGATCAAACAGGGCACTTTTTTATCCTTTCCTAATATACTTACCCTCCCACTTTCTTGGGATGCTGCAGGTTTATGGGACCGTCTTCCACATGAACCAAGGAAACCCATTCAAGCTAAAGGCCCTGGTGGACAAGTGGCCTGATTTTAATACAGTGGTCGTCTGCCCTCAGGAGCAGGTAAGGGGCCAGATGTGGAATGAATACCCTTCTGCTTTCTTACTTGCTATGTACCTACCAAGTGCCTGGCAAAGTAGTAGACTCAGGGAGTACAGAAATGATTTGCAGTGATGTTAAATGACCCCTTGTCCTCAAAGGAGTTCACAACCTTGAGGAAAGGAGAGAGAAGCAAATGAATTACAACTCAACATAAAGTATGCAAGAACAGAAGATGCACGACACACAGTGAAATAGGCAAAAGCTGATTAAACTATGGAGGTTGAAGATGGCAGTTACAGGACAAAGTTAGGGGCACTTCTCAGTGGAAGTTTCACCTGAACTGCATTTGGTAGATAACTAATTTCTTAAGCTGACAAAGAATACAGGACATAGCACCGGCAAAGGTAGGCGGGTGTGAAACATGACAGTGACTTGGGTTGATTATATAAAGCAAACTTATAATACTAGAATTTCTATACACATTTTAGGGGAACATTTCAAAAGTAGTGAAACTAAATTTCAAACAAAAATTTTTAAGCTCATTTAAAAACATCCAGTGAAATTATAAATTTATAAAAATGGAAGTATGATATTTTTCCTGCAAATAAAATTATTTTAAACCACTAAATTAAATAACTATAAAGTGGAGAAATTTATATTAATAAAAACTGAAATGATGTAAAATCATTTCATATGTTATCTTAAATATGATCTTAAGGAAGAAAATGTGGTAGTGTTATCATTGCTGACTTGTGAGTGTATTTTGTGCAACATTTTCCAACTATTTTAAAGAAGCTTTCTAAAATAATTCTGTACTGGTTTTGGTAATATTTTCTGTGCCTCCTTCCTCCTAATAATCTCATCCGTTTTTTAATAATTTAAGGGGATCTTTCTAAATAAATGGTTTCTTTGTTTTTCAGGAACTGCAATTTGTTTAACGGTAGTATTGTTTTAAGAAAGCATTTCTAAGTGGGTTTTATCTTCTTTGGATTCATTAAGTATAGATGGAAATTTTAATGCAGAGTAACCAAATTTAATACTGTCATGTTCATGGTTTTTGTGTTCTGTAACTATTTGAACTGTAGTAAATATTTTTGCAACAGAAGTTTTTCCTTGTTGATAGGTTTTTCTCTTCTTCCTGTTGAGGATCATGGAAGTCTAGAAGAATGCTTTCTAAATGCTTGTGTCTCTGTTTGATTTGAAATTTCAATGCAATATATGGGCAGAAAATATTATTGTTCTGTAATTTTTCATTGTAAATTGAATACTTAAAACTCTCATCTTTATCTCATGATTAAATGATTCAGAAATAGGTATAATGCACCATTAAATACCAATATTTTAGTACTTAAATTTTTCACATAGTAATGGAATTTAGAAAAAAAAATTATGCTGATGAAATACATGGAATTTCCTTTATTCTCCTTTCTCCAACAATGGCAGGATATGATAGATGATTTTGATCACTACACAAATACTTACCTAATCTACTCCAAAGACACCAAGAACTGTCAGGACTTCCTCAGCTCACCAGAAGTCATCAACTGGAAACAGCACTTGCAGATCCAAAGTAAGTAAGAGGAATGGGATGTGTGCTGACTCACTTAGCTGTCCTGAACAGTTTTCCCTGTGACTCATATCTCCTTTCTCCAAGCCCCAGACCCTCAGCCTGCTGTCATTTTTTGACTCTGTTACTACTATACCTGTAAAGGGACAAAATACCCTCAAAGCTTGCAAAGACTGGGCTTCATATAGGGAACCATAACATAATTCCTAGATAGCCAAGAATTTATGGCATATTTTGCAGACATATCCAGAACCCCTTAGGTTGTAAGAGTGCCAGGGAAGAGCTTCCCCCAGGGGCTTCCATTCCTGGAATAAAAATGATAGCTGGTGCCTTAAAGCACCTCCCAGGTCCTGAAGGACAACTGGCATGGTTACAAGCATACCCTCCAGAGATAGACTCCCAAGGATGGCATCTGTCATCTGCTATATAATCCTAGCCATGTGACTTATCCTTGCTGAGATTGTGATTTTCATATACAAAACTGAGGGTAATAATGGTACCTAAAACGCAAGGGTGTTGAAAGGATTAAATAACATCTTGATAGGAATTGCTTAGCACAATACCTGTATGTTTGTTAACTTTTGCTGCATAGCAAACCTCATAATGATGTGAAACAATTTGGGCTGGGCTTTGGCAAGGCAGTTCTTCTGCAGGTCTCATTTGGGTTTCCTCATGCAGCTGCAGTCCATTAATGGGTACACTATGGGCTGGTTGCTCTAGCATGGCCTCAGTCCCATGTCTTTTTATTAGTATTATTAATTAAAGTTTATTGGGGTGACAATTGTTAGTGGACTTACATAGGTTTCAGGTGTGCTGTTGTGTAATAAATCATCTACATATCACATTATGTGTTCACCACCCAGATTCAGTTCTCCTCCCATCACCATATACTTGATGCTTTTCACCCTCATCTACCACCTTTCTCCCCCTTTACCCTCTGGAAACCACCAAACTATGGGTCACATGTCTTAATGGTGGTTCTGGTTATCAGTGCCGGTTGCTATGGTGACAGCCTGATATGACTTCAAGTCGGGAGCAATCTTGGCCTATTTATATCCTGTTGGTCTCTGGGAAATTAGGAGCACAAAGAGAAGAAAAGCTTCAATCTGGAAGCATTCCTACGACTCCCCCTACAACAAATTTTCCCTTCCCCGTTGACAAAAGCAAGTCATATGGTGAAGGTCAGATGTCATACAGGAGGGGCCTATTCCTGGGAATGGATACAGGACGTGTGGGCAAATTGTGGGTCATTCCTGCAACAATCTACCACATTGGGTACATAGTAAGTGCACACTAGATGTTAGCTACTACTTTTTTAATAATTCATTTCCTATGATTATCAAAATTGCAAGCATATGTACCCCAGAAATCTTGGTTCCAGTTTGGTATTGCCCCAAATGGCATGACCATGGCTGAGTGATTTTTCTGAGCACTTTTTCACTTAGGTAAAATGCAGGAAGTTGTACAAATCCTGACGACATGACCCCTGTCACATAGTGGCAGCACCACGCCAGAACCAAGGTTTTCTGCCTGTAAATCCCAGCACTTCTTACTCCATTGGACAGCTTCTTCACAGAACATAATGAAATCATTGTATCTGTCTTTATAATCCCATCTAGGTTCACAGTCCAGCCTGAATGAGGCAATACAAAATCTAGCAGTCATGAAATCCTTCAAAGTCAAACAAACACAGAACATTCTCTATATGACCATTGAAACTGTAAAGAAACTGATTCCTTCCCTGTTGGATGTAAAGAAATTGTCACCTCTGGGTCCCAAACCGAAACTCATGTAAGTTTGATCAAAGTCACTCCCACTGTTTATATCTGTCAGTCCTAAGTAACCTCCCAGCTTCTCTTCCTGCTTTTACTCCATCCATCCTATAATCAGTATTATTCAAAGCAAGCAGAATAATCATTTTTAGAAATGTAATTTAGAGTATGTTCATCTCCTGCTGTAAAAAAATCCCACCATCTCCTTAGTCATCTGGGATAGACCAGGCCTCTGCCGTCTTCTTTGACCCCTCCTGTGCTCCCACTTCCTCCCTCCAACAGCGCTGGCCTGATTTCTGTCCCTCTGTCCTCACAAGCTCACCCTACTCCAGGACTTGCATTCGCTATTCCCACTGCCTAGTCTGTCTCTCAAAGCAATAGAGGTAAGAATAATATAATAAACACTCACGGACTTGGCTTTTCTCTTGGAATCTCCATAGCAACCAAGAGATGTTTAAACTCTCATCCCTGGATGTCACCCATGCTGCCCTGGTGAATAAATTCTGGCTCTTTGGTGGCAATGAGAGCAGCCAGAGATTCATCAAGCGCTGTATCCGGACCTTCCCCAGCTTCTGTCTGCTGGGGCCTGAGGGGACCCCTGTGTCATGGGCCCTGATGGACCAGACAGGAGAGATGCGGATGGCAGGCACTGTGCCTGCGTACAGAGCCCAGGGTCTCATCACCTATATTATCTACTCCCAGATACAGGCTCTGAATAAACTCGGCTTCCCCTTATATTCTCATGTCGACAAGAATAACAAAATTATGCAGAAAGTGTGTTACACTCTGCATTATCTTCCTGTGCCCTGTGACTGGAACCAATGGCACTGTGTGCCTCTGTGATGTTGTCCTACACACAATTCATGGTCAAATGGGCCTGGGCATATGACTGGAGTAGTAGATGGGTGGATGGAGCAAAACAATAAATGGTAATTGCAATCATCAGTAAGAGACTGGTCCCTGAGGAAGAGGTATGAATGGTCAACAGGACCATCGTGGTCCCTGCATTCAAATAACTCATAGAATTCCATTCAATTTCTCAATATAAAGTTGTCCCAGGTACTCCCACGTGGCCCCACAAAGTTTAGTTCCCCACACTTACAGAGATCTGTGTGACACTTCCCCATCAGCTACACCTTGCTCCAAATGGCTTTTCCTGGAACTCCTAGTGCATGGATTGGTGGAGACTTGCCCAATTTTCCAAAAAGGGGTATTATTTTCTGGGTATTATGACTTATTCTTTTCTCTTTCTATGACTTTTAATGATCAACTAGTGGACTCTGCTCGTTAGATCTGTAGA
The DNA here is from genome assembly GCA_033961575.1 of Aselliscus stoliczkanus. Classification (NCBI taxonomy): domain Eukaryota; kingdom Metazoa; phylum Chordata; class Mammalia; order Chiroptera; family Hipposideridae; genus Aselliscus; species Aselliscus stoliczkanus. Next base: position 126,491,310 of record CM066736.1, read on the forward strand.
GATTGTTCTCTCCTCTGATTGCTGCTTTATCAGTACATTACATATACAAGAATATATATGAGATTTCAGATTGAACATAATATACATGATATGGCAGGAGAGTTACTAAGAAAAAGACTAACTTATATTAGCCTGTCCTCTCCTCACTCTCACAACAGGGGAAATGATTCAATATTGTTTCTAAAGTAGAACTTCCTAAAACCCCCAAACCGCAAGAGGTTTTGTGTTTGATTATACAAGTTAAAGTTAAGTGGTTCATGATGGTAAGAGCCTCGGGTGAGTTTAGGGAGAGGTAGAGGACCTAGAACCATGGAGATAGATATCTATTGAGAAGAGATAGAAGTTGAGGGGGCAACAGTACAGAATCGGTACCTACTGTTTCACTTGACCTTGGCACATTGTTTCATTTGCCTGAATTCTATGCAGTTAAGACAATAGTGTCAGGGGTGAGTGTAGTTGGTAATGCAGAGGGACACTTTCTTTTCTGGTTGGCACAATTTAGCTGGGAGAGTTTCCTGTCCTAACACCTCAAGAGAAACAGCACTAAACCTTCAACACTGTGCAGCAAAAAGAGTCCTCAGCTGGTAATCACCTGGATTAAGGTTGATGTCAATTGTGTTCATTTGGTCTAATTCACTAAGAAAAAAGAGAAATGACATAAACAAAGTAAAAAATGAATGAGGAGAGACTGCCAATAAAATGGCATAATAGACAGACGCTGTGCTAACTGCCACCCAAGATCACAAATAATTTATACAACATTCAATCCTGGAAGTCCCCGGAACACTAGATGAACAGAACCTCTAAATGAAGAACTTAAAGAGGAGGCCACATCAAGTCTGACAGGAGGGGCGGAGATGAGAGAGGGCGAGCCCCGTGAGGGATGCCTCAGCCATGGGGAGGCTTCTTCGGTTGGGGGAGAGACCCTCCGGCCCCACACTGAGCTCACCAGTCCAGAGTTCCTTTGCTGGGAAGAGGAGTTCCATGATAGCTGGCAGTAGAAATTAGTGAGGACTCTCTTTGCCCAGCTTGGTGAGGCTGAGGGTGGCTAGAGAATCAGTGGGGCCGGCACACGGGCTCCCTCGCCGGTGAGCACTCACCCGGTTACTGGTGGAGGGAGTAGCTGTGTGGGCCGGGCCCAGGAGCCTGAGAGGATGGACTGAACTGAGCACCTTTGGTGCAGAAGTGGAGGTTTTGGGTCTATTGTTCCCCTGGTGTGGAGCTTGCATGCGAGTGGTATACAGGAGGATATGATTTTCTCAGGGTTGGGCCCTCCCACAGAGGGTCAGGTCCGGCACCTCATTGGTCTGGTGGAATTGGCGCAGAAGTGCCTGTGTGCGTGCGTGCACGCACATGCGGCCTTGGATCCCCTCCCTCCGCCCAGCTTATACTGCATTGCCAGTGAAATGCTGGGCAGGTGCCCTTTGGCTCAAACAGGCTGCTCACTGAGATGCAGGAGTGCACAAGCCGCCTCAGGTCCCTGCTCTCCACACTGCGTGTGCAGAGTTCCAGGCTGGTGATTGGTTGTTGGGCTGCTCGGCCTGATCTGCGAGCGGCTGATTGGGACAGGCTGAGAGTGGGAGTTTTCCTGGGAGTGTTGGGCTGTGAGCTGTGTGCCTGTGTGATCCAGCCAGGGCTCTCCTGGTGATCTATCTAATACATCAAAGCAATCCCAGAATGACAGCCAGAATGGGGAAACAAAGAAACATGTCACAAGTAAAAGATCAGAAGAAACCTCTAGAAATGGAACTAAATAAAACAGAGGGATCCAACCTTTCAGAGACAGAGTTTAGAACACTGATGATAAGAATGTTTAACAAACATAAGGACATAAGGAAGGATAGAGAAATCATAAAAAACAACCAGTTAGAACTAAAGTATACAATAACTGAAATGGAGAACACACTCAAAGGAATCACCAGTAGAGTAGATGAAGCAGTGAATCGGATCAGCTATTTGGAAGACAAAATAGCAGAAATCACCCAGGTGGCACAACAAAAAGACCAAAGAATAAAAAACAATGAAAATAGTTTAAGAGCCCTATGGGACCCGGTGAGCACAACAACATAGGATCATAGGAATACCAGAAGGAGAAGAGAAGAAGCAAGGGGTCAAGAATGTATTTGAAAAAATAATGACTGAAAACTTCCCTACCCTGTTGAAGGAAATCAACATACATGCCCAGGAAGTGCAGAGGGTTCCAAACAAGCCCACACCAAGACACATCATAGTTAAAATGGCAAAGGTTAAAGACACACATAGAATCCTAGAGGCAGCAAGAGAAAGACAGCAGATTATATACAAAGGAACTCCTGTTAGACTAACAGCTGACTTGTCTACAGAAACTCTGCAGGCCAGAAGGGAGTGGCAGGCGATATTCAAAGTGACACAAAATAAAGGCCTACAACCAAGATTGCTCTACCCAGCACGGCTATCACTTAAAATTGAAGGAGAAATAAAGAGCTTCTCAGAAAAGAATAAGCTTAAGGAATTCATTACCACCAAGCCAGCAATGCAAGAAATGTTAAAAAGGCTATTTTTTAAAAAACAAAGGGGTAAACAAGCTAACCCAAGAAGACCAGGAATACAAATAACAAAATGGCAATACATATGCACCTATCAATAATCATTTTAAATGTGAATGGGCTAAATGCTCCAATCAAAAGACAGAGTGGCTGAGTGGATAAGAAAATGGGACCCATGTATATGCTGTTTACAGATGGAATAAGATATTTCATGCAAATGAAAATGAGAAAAAAAAGCTGGAGTAGCAGTACTTATTTTGGACAAAATAAACTTTAAAATGAAGACTGAAATAAAAGACAAAGGACACTATAACCCTAATAAACATCTATGCACCCAACATAGGAGCTCCTAATTATATATAACAGATTTTTTTTCTTTTTTTTTATTAGTTTCAGTTGAACAACACAATGCAATAGTTATACTCTTTACCCCCCAAAGTGACAACCCCTCTCCCCCAGTTCGCCACCCTACTCCCTCCCATATCACACATATCTATTACAATTCCTTTGACTACCTTCCACAGTGTAATCCACATTCCGTGACTATCTATATATTAAGTTACAGTTGGCATACTATATTATACAACATCAGCTTCAGGTGTACAGTGCAGTGATCAAGCATCTACTCCATCCATGAAGTGGTCTCCCTAACAAGACATGTGACTATCTGACATGGACAAAATATTTACATTATTATATTCCCTGAACTGTGTTTCATATCCCTGTGGCAATATTGTAGTTGCCTATTTATGCTGTCTAATCCCTTCCCCTTCTCTTTTGTCCCCACCCCCCTCCCAACGAGCAACCCTCAGTTTTTCCTCTATATCTATGAGTCTGTTTACTTTGATCATTCATTCAGTTTTTCAGATTCCACATATAAGTGAGATCATATGGTACTTGTCTTTCTCCGACTGACTTATTTCACTTAACGTAATAGTCTCTTCACAACATTATCAATTACATTCCCAGAACTGCCCCCATATCCCTGCGGCAACATTGTAGTCACCCACCTACGCTGTCCAAAACCTTCCCCTTCTCCCTCATCCCCACTCCCTCCCAGCCAGCAACCATCAGTTTTTTCTTTATTGCTGCTTGATATGACTTCAGTCTTCTTAAGTTTACTGAGACTTGTTTTGTGGCCTAACATGGTCTATCTTGGAAAATGTCCCATATGTACTTGAGAAGAATGTATATTCTGTTTTTTCAGGGTGAAATGCTCTGAAAATATCAACGAAGTCCTGCTGGTCTAAATTATCATTTAAGTCCCCTATTTCTGTGTTGATTTTCTGTCTAAAGGGTCTGTCCATTGGTGACAATGGGGTGTTGAAGTCCCCTACTATGATAGTATTACTGTAGATCTCTGTCTTTATGTCTGTCAAAATGTGTTATATGTAATTAGGAGCTCCTATGTTGGGTGCATAGATGTTTATTAGGGTTATAGTGCCCTTCTTTGTCTTTTATTGTAGTCATTTTAAAGTCTATTTTGTCCAAAATAAGTATTGGTACTCCAGCTTTTTTTTTTCTCATTTCCATTTGCATGAAATATCTTATTCCATCTGTAAACAGCATATACATGTGTCCTAGTTTCTTATCCACTCAGCCACTCTCTGTCTTTTGATTGGAGCATTTAGCCCATTCACATTTAAAATGATTATTGATAAGTGCATATGTATTGCCATTTTGTTATTTGTATTCCTGGTCTTCTTGGGTTAGCTTCTTTACCCCTTTCTTTAGTTTAAAAAAGACTTTTTAACATTTCTTGCAATGCTGGCTTGGTGGTAATGAATTCCTTAAGCTTATTCTTTTCTGAGAAGCTCTTTATTTCTCCTTCAATTTTAAGTGATAACCGTGCTGGGTAGAGTAATCTTGGTTGTAGGCCTTTATTTTGTGTCACTTTGAATATCGCCTGCCACTCCCTTCTGGCCTGCAGAGTTTCTGTAGACAAGTCAGCTGTTAGTCTAACAGGAGTTCCTTTGATGTAACCTGCTGTCTTTCTCTTGCTGCCTCTAGGATTCTGTCTGTGTCTTTAACCTTTGCCATTTTAACTGTGATGTGTCTTGGTGTGGGCTTGTTTGGGTTCAGCTTGTTTGGAATCCTCTGCACTTCCTGGGCATGTATGTTGATTTCCTTCACCAGGGTAGGGAAGTTTTCAGTCACTATTTTTTCAATACATGCTCGACCCCTTGCTTCTTCTCTTCTCCTTTTGGTATTCCTATGATTTGAAAGTGGTTGTACCAACCGGGTGATTTCTGCTATTTTGTCTTCCAAATTGCTGATCCGCTCCTCTGTTTCATCTGCTCTACTGGTGATTCCTTTGAGTGTGTTCTTCATTTCAGTTATTGTATACTTTAGTTCTAACTGGTTGTTTTTTATGATTTCTCTATCCTTCCTTATGTCCTCACTAAGTTTGTTAAACATTCTTATCATCAGTGTTCTAAACTCTGTCTCTGAAAGGTTGGATCCCTCTGTTTCATTTGGTTCCATTTCTAGAGGTTTCTTCTGATCTTTTACTTGTGACATGTTTCTTTGTTTCCCCATTGTGGCTGTCACTCTGGGATTGCTTTGATGTATTAGATAGATCACCAGGAGAGCCCCGGCTGGATCACACAGGCACACAGCTCACAGCCCAACACTCCCAGGAAAACTCCCACTCTCAGCCTGTCCCAATCAGCCGCTCGCAGATCAGGCTGAGCAGCCCAACAACCAATCACCAGCCTGGCAACTCTGCAAGCGCAGTGCAGAGAGCAGGGACCCAAGGCGGCTTGTGCACTCCCGCGTCTCATTGAGCAGACTGTTGGAGCCGGAGCATGCCCACCAGGCATTTCCCTGGCAACGCAGCACAAGCCGTTCGGAGGGTGGGGATCAGAGGCAGCTTGCACACTCCCTGGTCTCTGTGAGCAGCCTGTTGGAGCCAGAGGGCACCCGCCCAGCGTTTCCCTGGCAACGCGGTATAAGCCGGGTGGAGGATGGGATCCAAGGCTGCATGCGCGCGCACACGCACGCACACACGCACTTCTGCACCAATTCCACCAGACCAATGAGGTCTTGGACCTGATCCTCCGTGGGAGGGCCCAAGCCCGTCAAAATGGCGCCCTCCCTACACCACTTGCGTGCAGGCTCCACACCACGGGAACAACAGTCCAAAAACCTCCAGCCTTTGCACCAAAGGTGCTCAGTTCTGTGTGTCCCCTCAGGCTCCTGGGTCCGGCTCACACAGCTACTCCTTCCACCAGGAACCAGGTAAGTGCTCACTGGTGAGCATGCCTGGGCACCGGCCCCACTGATTCTCTAGCCTCTCTTACCTCACCAAGCTGGGCAAAGAGAGTCCTCACTAATTTACTGCCAGGTATCTTGGAACTTCTCTTCCTGGCAAAGGAACTCTGAGCTGGTGAGCTTGGTGTGCGGCCAGAGGGTCTCTCCCCCAACTGGAGAAGCCTCCTCACAGCTGGGACCTCCTAAACGGTGTTTGCCTTCTCTTGTCTCCACGCATCGTCCTACCCGACATGGCCTCCTCTTTAAGTTCTTCATTTAGTGGTTCTGCTCATCTCGTGTTCTGGGGACCTCCAGGGTTGAATGCTGTATAATTTGTTTGTAATTTTGGTGTGATCCTGGGAGGCAGTTAGCACAGCGTCTGTCTATTCTGCCATTTTACCAGAAGATTATATATATATATAACAGATTTTGACAGACATAAAGACAGAGATCAAAAGTAACACTATCGTAGTAGGGGACTTCAACACCCCATTGTCACCAAGGGACAGATCCTCTAGACAGAAAATCAACATGGAAAGAGTGGCCTGAAAGGACACTTTAGACCAGCTGGATTTCATCGATATTTTTAGAGCATTTTGCCCTGAAACAACAGAATATACATTCTTCTTAAGTGCACATGGGACATTTTCCAAGATAGACCACATTTTAAGCCACAAAACAAGTCTCAGTAAATTTAAGAAGATTGAAATCATATCAAACAGATATAAAGGAAAAACTGATGATTGCTGGCTGGGAGGGGGAGGGGACGAGGGAGAGGGGAAAGGTTTTGGACACCGCAGGGATATGGGGGGAAGTTCTGGGAATGTAATTGATAATGTTGTGAAGAGACTATTATGTTAAGTAAAATAAGTCAGTCAGAGAACGACAAATACCATATGATCTCTTATATGTGGAATCTGAAAAGCTGAATGAACGAGCAAAGTAAACAGAAACAGACTCATAGATATAGAGGAAAAACTGAGGGTTGCTAGTTGGGAGGGAGTGTAGATAAGGGGAAGGGGAAGGGATTAGACAGCATAAATAGGCAACTACAATATTGCCACAGGGATATGGAAGACAGTTCGGGGAATATAATAATGTTGTAAATATTTTGTGGCATGTCAGATGGTCACATGTCTTGTTAGGGAGACCACTTCATGGATGGAGTAGAGGCTTGATTACTGCACTGTACACCTGAAGCTGATGTTGTATAATATTGTATGCCAACTGTAATTGAATATATAGATAGTCACAGGATGTGGATTATATGGTGGAAGGGAGTCAAAGGTATTGCAATAGATATGTATGATATGGGGGTGGAGAAGTGGGGTGGCAGACTGGGGGAGGGGTTTGTCACTTTGAGGGGTAAAAAGGATAACTATTGCACTGTGTTGTACACCTGAAACTATTTTTTTTTAATGTTTATTTCACAATAAAAGAATTTTTTAAAAATGACTGAGGACAAGTTACGATGAACACCACAGAAATATAAAGGGTCATACAAGAATACTATGCAGGACTATATGCCACCAAATTCAATAACCTAGAAGTGAACAAGTTCTTAGAAACATATAACCTTCCTTGATTGAATCATGAAAAACTGGAAAATCTAAATTAAATGATCAACAGTAAGGACATTGAAATATTCATTTAAAGCCTCCCCAAAAGTAAAAGTCCAGGACCAGACGGCTTCACTAGTTAATTCTACTAAACATTCAATGAAGATTTAATATCTGTCGTTCTCAAACTATTTCAAACACTTGAAGAAGAGGCAATACTTCCTAACACATTTTATGATGCCAACATTACCCTGTTACCAAGACCTGGTAAGGGTAACACAAGAAAAGAAAACTACAGACCAATGTTTCTGATGAATACAGATGCAAACTTCCTAAACAAAACAGTACAAATCAAATACAATACATTAAAAAGGTTATACATCATGATCAAGTGGGGTTCATTCCAGGGGCACAGGATGGTTTGACATATGCAAATTGATCAATATGATAAACCACATATACAAAATACCAGATAAAAATTTTAAGATCATATTGATAGATGCAGAAAAAGCATTTGACAAGATGCAGCATCCATTTAGGATTAAAACACTTAAGAAACTGAGGACAGAAGGAAAGCACCTCAACAAATTTAAAGGTCATATATAAAAAGCCCTCAGGTAATATTACACTTATTGGTGAAAACTGAAAGCTTTTCTTCTAAAATCAAGAACAAGACAAAGATGCCCCCTCTCACTAGTGTTATTCAATGTAATATTGGAAGTTCCAGCCAGTGCAATCATGCAAGAGAAAGAAATAAAAGGCATCCAAATTGGGAATGAAGAGGTCCATTTGTCACCTTTTTCAGACAATATAATTCTTTATATTTAAACCCCTAAAGACTTCACCAAAAAGCTATTAGAAACAATAAACAAACAGAGTAAGGTTACAGAATACAAAATCAATGTACAAAACTCCATTGCATTCCTTTATACTAACAATGAAATTTCAGAACAAGAAATAAAAAAACAATTCCTTTTGCAATTGCAGCAAAAAAAAATAAAATACCTAGGAATAAACTTAACAAAGGATGTGAAGGATCTATACATTACAAGACATTATTAGAAGAAATTGAAGAAGACACAAAGAAATGGACAGATGTTCTATGTCCATGGATTGGAAGAATCAACATAATTAAAGTGGACATACAAGGTCTGACAATTAAGTTCGTGAACTCATCCTAGAAAAAGTACTACATACTTCATTGCTGAATATCATTACAATCCCCTTCAAAGTACTCCTGAAAGCTACACACCGACACCAGCACCTAGTCCACCCTTCAAAGCAATTTGGGAACTCTTTTTCTGGAATGGCCATCAGAGCTGTCAAAGTATTACCCTTGGATGTCGTGAATGTCATCAAAATGTCTTCCTTTCAATATTTCCTTTATCTTTGGGTAAAGAAAGAAGTCATTGAAGGCCTGATCAGGTGAGCAGGGGAGGTGTTCCAATACAGTTATTTGCTTACGAGCTAAAAACTCCCTCACAGACAGTGCCATGTGAACTGGTGCATTGTCGTGATGCAAGAGCCATGAATTGTTAATGAAAATTTCAGGTCATCTAACGTTTCATGCAGCCTTTTCAGCACTTCCAAATAGTAAACATGGTTAACTATTTGTCCAGTTGATAATTCATAATGAATAATCCCTCTAATATCAAAAAGAGTTAGCAACATCATTGCAACAAGTTCATGAACTTAATTGTCACACCAAAGCAATATACAGATTTAATGTAATCCCCATTAAAATCCCAATGGCATTTTTTTTTCAAGAAATAGATTTAAAAATTATCACATTTGTAAGGAACCACAGAAGACCCTGAATAGCCAAAGCAATCCTAAGAAAAAAGAACAAGGCTAGAGGTATTACATTCCTTGACTTTTAATTATACTCCAAAGCTACAATAAGCAAAACACCATGGTGTTGGCAGAAAAAGAGACTTACAGGCCAATGGAACAGAATTGAGACCCAGAAATTAACCCAAATACACACACACACACACACACACACACACACACCAGGGGTGACAAAAATGTATACACTATTTAAGAGACGGTCAAAGTTGCTCAAGCAATAGTTCACTGTAATCAGAATTGTCTGGACATTGATGGTAATCATTTTGAGCATCTCTTATATTTGCAAAAGTCAAACATGACCTTGTATTCATCTTTTGTTATGGGTATACATTGAGTATTACCATTTTAATAGTTT